>OU612003.1:4148582-14148582 GCA_914767915.1 Agriopis aurantiaria | reverse complement strand
TCCAAACAGCCCCAAAACAGCGCAGTGCGGAAAATCACGCGAACGTGAACCTGGACGCGCTTGCTTAGCTTGAGAGCAATTAACTCAAGCTAATGTCATTTTCATACAATTTCATCTTTCCGCAGGCGTGAACGCTAACAGAAAGTGGCTCTTGTCTAGACCCCCAGGGGCCTTACGCCCAACTCCCTATCGCGGTATCAAACTAACGTTAACACCGCTCAGTTCGGAAAACACCCGAACGTGAACCTGTACGCCCAGATACGGTTTGCGGTCTCGCAACTTTTCGCATCACCTAAACAGAATCGCCTAAAACAGGTAGCCGTATAAGGCCCCAAGAGTGCTAAAGACTAAGAAGAAGTATAGGTATTGTATGGGACTAGAATATCTAACTTCTGGAAGCTTTGTATGACAAAATTCTGCGCGGAAGTGTGTATTGTGTAGTGAAACAACGATGTCCCCCCTGTGGGACCGCTGGCCTTTTATAAAATAACGCAACTAGACACATTCGCACCCACGTCAACAAATCAGGGCTTTTCTAATTTATAGCTAGAATGGAATTTATATTGTAACCTGATATTTTGCTTGCTAAAGGATAGTCCCTTCGGTTATAAAGGTATTTGGTATTTGGTATTTATTATTCATAATTATAAGAATTACATGTCAAGTCAACTAAAATTATACATAAATGACATAGCATTATGTCATAAATTTAATAAAAAAATATAATTATGTAATTTGTGTAACATAAGACGAAAAATAATAAAAATAAAAGTTGTACATTAAAAAAATTACATTGAAAAATAATAATAATAATTGGTAAACAAAATAATCTGAAAATAAAATAACAACTTATACTTAAAATGTTATCAATCGAGCCTTGGAACGAAAGATGAATTGAAAGATGAAAATAGGTAATAAATTAAACTACGTAATATTCTTCATGTACTCGTAAAAGTAGAGTAAAAGTTCATGTACTCGTAAAAGTAGTAGCATTAGGTAAAACTTGGGCGGCCTGAAAGCTGGTGCTCGCGACTTCGTACGCGTACACTTTCATATAAACTTTCAAACCTCGTTTGCCTTCGCAAAATCGGTTATTAGCAGACCTCTTCCTCTACCCATAAGGTATCTACTCGCCAAATTTCAGCTTTGTAGTTACAAACAAACAAACATAATATTCAAACCCCCATATCACCTTCTTAATTCGTCCTTTTTGGAAAGTATATCATTGTACACATTCTTACAAACAACTTTTACTTTTGGACAAACCATGAAATCGCGACAAAATACATAAAGTTCATAAAGTATAACTAACAAAGTTCTAAACTAACTAACTAAACTAAACTAACTAAACTAAACTAACTAACAAAGTTCATCAAGTATAACTAATACACTAAGTATAATTTAAAATGTATTAACTTTTGTTGAAATAATCACTCGGTCATCTCTTAGGTACCCATACTGGTACATCGATTCCTTGATCGGTAGATTAGTTTTTTTCCAGTGAATTCCGATTGGATTTGTTTAATATAACGAACATTTATTTTAAAATATCGTACACCCATACTTGTAGAATAAATATAACTGTAGTTTAATGCCGTTAAAATAGAACAAACTTTAAAATAGTTTTAGTTTTAAATCAGAATCCGAATTTTCTGAGAAAATCAGATCCCCAGGTAGTGAAAGCCGGTCCGTCGGTCGTTTGAAGAAAAGCGCCGAATCTTTGAAGCAAAGATGTGAGTATTTTCGTAGTATGTTGCCTATGGAGCGAATTACTACATTTGAAAACGGATATTTGGTTTTTATCTAATCTCGGGGCTCTATCCTACTGTAGGTACCGCAGATCTGTTTCAGGTTAGATGCCGAGAGTTCACCTACTATGCGTCTCTATTTCCAGTCTTAATTCTATCAGTGCTCCAACTTAATTCAGTTCGATCTCCTTCATCTTGGCAGTAAAACGCCAGACGTCAATACAAATATGTCAAATTGCGTCATAGTAAACTGTAAAAAATCTCCGAGATGCCCTTGCGAATTGAGATAAATTACCAATAAATTAATCTCGGTACGTAGATAATATGTAGCACGCTGGGTTTTGATACAGTTTGACGTGTTTGTGTCTTCTAACTTGCTAAAGATCTGTGTTAGGAACTTTTATTAGACACGGAGAGCGTGCGTCTCTTCTGTTTTATATTTTTAACCCACTTTAAAATAGGAGGAAGGTTCTCTATTAGCTACGTATTTGTTTTGTTGTTTAATGAATTACGAGTAAATAATTTTATCCTCAGAAGTTGAATGACATATGACATTCATCAACATGCACTGGGCCAGCGTGGTGGATAAGGGCCCATCCTCTCTCTTTCTCTGAGAGAAGACCTCATCCCAGCAGTGGAAACATGGAAGGCTGATAAAGTGTGTGGCACAACATTAACATAACTATAGCTATACCATAGATAAATATATACTATACCCATATCAACAAGACGCTCTACAAAAAACTCTTTTTGAAAGAAAAAATATTTTATTTTTATTTTTATTTATTTAGATACACAAAACAGATAACAATCAATTAATTACTTAAATAAATACTTATAAAAATCTGAACTGGATTATCACCCAAAACATGTGTATACAAAAAAAAAATATGAGACAACGTGATGGAAGTACCCATCCACATAGCAATGAGCTTGCTGATGGGCACCTCCAAGATGGCAAAACATTTGACTAAAAACTAAAACAAACTAACAAAAATAACTAAACATGAGATGGACTATTCAGACGCAACACAGCTGCTGCGTCTGAACGATCTAGCTTAAGATTAAGATGGAGGACATCCTTTACGGTTCTTACGTAACTATTAAACTTAGGATCAAATATATCTAAATCAGAATTATTTATTAACAAATCATTGTATTGACAATATACATTTTCACAGACATTATACAAATATGAAAGTGTTTGTGGCGGTCCCAGGGCTGCCAGGAAGCCGCACAGGGTACCCTGTGACCTACCCTCGTGTCAGTGACGCACGACACGAGCCTGCCTCATGAATTCATTTGATCATTCTGTCAAACATATTACAAAGTAAAAATAACGTTTGAAGAACCTTTATAAAGGCAGCTGGCTTCGCCCCGCAACTTTATCCTCTATCAGAACCTTCCGGGATAAAGAGTTGCCTCATCATCATTATCATCGTATCATGTTCTCACTTCTTCACAGGTCTTCTCTCAGAGAGAGAGGATGGGCCATAATCCACCATGCTGGCCCAGTGGATATCGATGAATGTCATACGTCTTTAAACTTTTGAGGTTCTTGAACATTCTTCCACTGTTTCTTGAGCGATGACATGAAAACTGCACATAATTTATTTAAGTACTGATTGGGGCAGGGTCGGGGATCGAACCGAGTGCCATTAGATTGTAAAGCGCACGTTCTACCGCTCGGCCACCATTGCTCTACCAAAATAGTTACTCTAAGAGTTGCCTGCTGTGTACTTCAAAAAGTTATACATATGTTTAATTTTGTAATATTTGTATATTCTTATCGAAGGCTATGTATCAATAGAGCGTATAAGCTACACACCTCCATCCATATTTACACGCGAATACGCTCAATAATTTCTCAAATAAGAAATGTTAAACATATGCTAACATAAAGCGTGTGACGCACCGCCGACAGTATGCCGCCGTATCTCGCGTAAGACATTGTAAACATAAAGACGCGTGATAAAAGGCGCATAAATACTCGATAACTGACGCATAGCTCGCGTCGTTCGCGGATGGAGGAGTACGTAAGGTAGATACTCGCGCCGATAGGGCTGTCAGCAGGCGTGACATGTATTCGGCTATTATATTGAGAATGAATCGAGTTGTGAACATTGAGATTTATTTCTAGTATCATAATTTATTACTAGAACATTAATGTCAGACTCTAGCATTATTTTATTGTCAATGTTTTTAAGGTTGTCGATCGCTATACCAGAGATCCCTTACAGCGATAAGGCCAGCTATTTGTCTTTTTTGGCCTATTATGTGACTTCTTGCGTAAACAAAAAAGAAAGAAGAGCTAACAAAATTATTACGTTAACACTGTTACCTAGAATCAAAATCAAATCAAAATCTAGTTCAAATCATATTGTAGTTAATATTTTATGTAGTATTTTAATATAATAATGTTATGGTTAGTAATTCTATTGTATGTTCTATATGAACACAACTGTTGCCTTTGTGCACAGTTGAACAATAAAAGCATTTTTCTCTACTGTTCTGTTCTCTAATATTCCTCTCTATTGTCCATTACGAACGATTCTTGCCAATTTCCCAACCCTTGAGTTCGAACAAGCATCTCAAAACATTAACTGGGGCTATAAAGAGATAACGTATCGCGTCGACACGTGACATTCTGTGGGTGCACTTTCATCATCATCATCATAATCAGCCTTTTTAACAGTCCACTGCTGGACTTTTAGCCTACCCCCGAAAGGGTGATTGGGCCATCATATCCACCACGCTGGCCCAGTTACGAGTTGATGGATTCACATACGCCATTGAATTCCTTCTCCGTACGTATGCAGGTTTCCTCACGATGTTTTCCTTCACTGAAAAGCCAGTGGTATGAAAATCCGTACATAAGCTCCAAAGGGCTCATTGGTACGGGCCCGGGGTTTGAACCCGCGACCTCAAGCTTTCAAGTCTAGCGGTCTCCCAAATGGGCTACCGCGGCTTTTTTTGCGACAGATGCTATTTGCCTTACAGTAACTTTACGAAGAATTTATTGAAAAAAATAATTAATTTTCTTTAAAATGTCAATACATATTTTTTCATTACTAAATCTCCGGCAAACAAGAAGCTTAAAATAATCACGACGATATAAAAAAAATGCTCAGAATTATTGTTAGGACTCATTTTAATGAACGCCTCTGCACCACCCTCGTAGCTTCACCACTGTGGCTTACATCGCCACTTAAGTTAAAGAACGAAAAGCTTTTGCGGCACAAATATAGCGATGGTTGCAAAAAAATGCGAAAGTTTCGTCTTGCGGTCGGCTAAAAATACTCTCTCATTAGCGACATCCTGAGACTCTAAACTTTTTAAAACCTTTTCATTTCGCGATAAAAATGTTTCGTAAAAACATTTGAACGGAGTTTGTCTCTTATTTAAGTGGTGGTTTGAATTGTACGGTAGTTATTTGGTTCATTGCAAATTGGAATTTTGTCAGTATTTGTAACTTATTTAAATTTAAATCTGGTTTCCACTAAAGAGTCAACGCCACTGAGGTATCGTTAGGGTATCGTCAAATGTAGAAAAAAAGTTATAACCTGATGAAGACTAATCATATTAATATTATGAATGCGAATGTTTGTGTGGGTGTAAGTTAAGTTTGTTCTCAACCAACTCCGTAACGGCTGAACGATTTTGGACGTAATTCAGCATGGTGATAGCTCATACCCTGAACTATCACTTAAGCCCTAATCCTCTTTGTATTCCATTATGACTCCCTGTAGGATAGCGAGTGAAACCGCGGAACATACGCTACATAATGCATAATGAACTATGCTTGTCTATACTAATATTATAAAGAGGAAAGATTTGTTTGTTTGCATTGAATAGGCTCCGAAACTACTGAACCGATTTGAAAAATTCTTTCACTGTTGGGAAGCTACACTAACCCCGGGACACAGGCTATATTTTTTTTTTAAATAGGGATCCTTACTAAAACATCAGTATGTATCAGTATGTATCAGTATGTATCAGTATGTATCAGCTAGTACCTAATAAACTTATTGTATTCGTATAACATGTTATGTTGGTGCATTTAGTTGTTGTCTTAATTCTGATCCAATGTCAAGTCTCGGGCCTGCTGTGGTCACCACGTTAGTAAGTGTGCATAGTTGGCTGCAGCCAACAGTCCAGTCTTACAGGCCAGTCTTATATTTGCTTGCAAGCAAATATAAGACAAACAGCCGCACTCAGATACGTTACTTAAGTTAAGGAATACATAAAATTAATCTGTCTCGTTTTCATGTGTGACAATTTCCGTCAACGAGAAGTCGACAGAGCAATTTTAAGCATTGCTTAACTTAAGGTAACGTTTCTAAGTAAGGCCGTAAGTCAAGATTTGGACTCACAAACCCTTTAAGCGTCCATTTATTATATTGACAGAGAGATGTCTGTTTGTCGTTATAGCTGGAGGGCCGGACATATTGGACATTTATTAAATATCACAATAACTACCAAACTTAGTATAAAAGTACCTTTTTATTGAAGTATTGTACGACTAGCGACGTTCCAGTTTTTGTACCTCTCCGGGATAAAACTATAGAATAGTGTTTAACTTATTAACTATAGATTCATCCTATTTGAACAGGATTTGGAGCTTTAGTCATCATCATCATCATCAGCCAGAAGCCGTCCACTGCTAAACATAGGCATCTCCCTTTAACCTCCACACTGAACGACAGCCTGCCTTTTGCATCCACTGGATGCCCGCGACTCTCACAATGTCGTCGGTCCATCTAGTGGGAGGCCTCCCTACGCTGCGTCTTCCGGTTCGTGGTCTCCACTCCAGAACCTTTCTTCCCCATCGGTTCCCCATGTGAGCATTAATGATGTATCGTAATGTAATATTCCCAAACATTACATTTTAGAATTAAATCTTTGAAAGTACAACCGTGCTGTGTGTTTTTGTTTTATAATAGGCTTACGTTTGACCACCGCCTCGCCTGATGTTAAGCGATGATGCGGTCTATGATAGAGCACGCTTGCCTAAATAAAAACGATTCACGATGGTACAAGAAACGATTGTAACTACCGAGGAACTATTTTGTTGGAAAAAGAAAATAAACGTACAAAGCTACTGTTTAATTTGTAATATAAATGTCAAGGGTAATAGTGTTATTTGCTAATCGATTACTTTTCTATAATCTATCTAGCGTTTACGCGCGGCTTTGCTTGCGTGGCCGAGTAATCTTATGTTTAATTTTACTATGAGTGACATGCTAATATGTCACATTGGCATTTGTCACGTTGATACCTCAACATCACCCCGGGCTGAGCGCGAGCCCATCTCGATCTCATAATCACTGGCTAGGAGGTAAGTAAAGTGTAGCATAATAACTATTTCATGTTTGTATTTAAACTTGTAAGAACGTCTGAGAGGGTTCAATTTCCGCCGGGAAAATGTTTATTTGTCAAAGAAAAAATATGTGTACGTGCTTTATTTGCTCTGTGCCTGAGTTGGCGGTTGGCGGAGTGGTAAACGACTAAAAAGACATATTGTGCTATTTGGATCTCTCTCCTCGTCTCTTACACATCTCTCTTTGTATAGTTCATTGGCTAGGCGTCTCTACGCATCTTTCTTTTGTATGGTTGATTGGCTAGGCGTCTCTACGCATCTTTCTTTTTTATGGTTGATTGGCTAGGCGTCTCTACGCATCTTTCTTTTTTATGGTTGATTGGCTAGGCGTTTGCTTGATTGAAACTTGATGTTAGGAGATGATGTGGTTGATGGTAAACACACGTAGCCAGGAATGGGAACTGGCTCTCAAGCGATGCTGACGGAATACACTGCTTTTAGGGTTTGGCTGCGGATCTTCAACTTGAAAGAGGTAGCACTAACCGGGAATTAGAAAGTGCCCACAATGATATATGAACATACGGGACATTTTTTGCACACACTGTCATCTGACCCCAAACTAAGCAAAGCTTGTGATATGGCTGCCAGAGACTGATATACATACATATATAGTTTTAAATACATACTTAAGGCGCCGTGACTAGCTGACTTTTATGTTTTTGAGGGGGTGAAGCAGAGGCAGTGGCGGCCGACTACAGCGGGGCGCACCGCGTGAATCTCGCAGAAACGTGACGACCTTCACCTATACACAGCTAAAGACAAGTAATTTCGTCGGTCCACAGCAAAGCTCTGTTGGCCTAGTGGTCTGGCACCGCGCTGGTAAACCACGAATGCCCGGTTCAAATCTAGTGCTATGTAGATATTTTTGGACTCAATTTTTTATCACGCACACAGCGACGGGACGACGGAGAACAAACAAACCATAATTCAATCAAACCAACTTGCTAGTTGTGATTATTAAAATTTACTTTCGTCGTACGTTTCAATATTTTATGTTTCTTTTTTGCACCAAATATTTTACCTATTATATTTATAGTTTATAGACTTACTCCTGGTATGATTCTACTAACTTGATGGTAGAGTTCGGAGACTGCTAAAACTGCTAAATAGGGAAAGCGAGATAAGTCAAGGTTGGGCTCGTTTTTTTAGTCTTAGTGAGAATTGTTAGTCAAAGAATGATTTGACTGAGCTGATGGTGGAATTCGGAGACTGCTGCTGGAACTGCTAGACGGGGAAGGCCTGATGTGTCGTGTTTGGGCTGGTTTCATTAGTCATCATGAGATCTTTCTCCGGGAATGTTTTGACTGACCTGATCGAGGACTTCGGAGACTACTATTGGAACTGCTAGACGGAAAGAGCTAGAAGTGTCGAGTTTGGGCTCGTTTCATTAGTCATGATGAGATCTTCTTCCAGGAATATTTTGACTGACCTGATCGAGGACTTCAGAGACTGCTACTGGAACTGCTAGACGGATAGAGATAGAATGGTCGAGTTTGGGCTCGTTTCATTAGTCGTGATGAGATCTTCTTCTAGGAATATTTTGACTGACCTGATCGAGAACTTCAGAGACTGCTACTGGAACTGCTAGACGGATAGAGATAGAATGGTCGAGTTTGGGCTCGTTTCATTAGTCGTGATGAGATCTTCTTCCAGGAATATTTTCACTGACCTGATCGAGGATTTCGGGGACTGCTACTGGAACTGCTAGACGGATAGAGATAGAATGGTCGACTTTGGGCTCGTTTCATTTGTCGTGATGAGATCTTCTTCCAGGAATATTTTGACTGACCTGATCGAGGACTTCGGAGACTACTACTGGAACTGCTAGACGGATAGAGATAGAATGGTCGAGTTTGGGCTCGTTTCATTAGTCGTGATGAGATCTTCTTCTAGGAATATTTTGACTGACCTGATCGAGGACTTCAGAGACTGCTACTGGAACTGCTAGACGGATAGAGATAGAATGGTCGAGTTTGGGCTCGTTTCATTAGTCGTGATGAGATCTTCTTCTAGGAATATTTCGACTGACCTGATCGAGAACTTCAGAGACTGTTACTGGAACTGCTAGACGGAAAGACCTAGAAGTGTCGAGTTTGGGCTCGTTTCATTAGTCGTGATGAGATCTTCTTCCAGGAATATTTTGACTGACCTGATCGAGGACTTCAGAGACTGCTACTGGAACTGCTAGACGGATAGAGATAGAATGGTCGAGTTTGGGCTCGTTTCATTAGTCGTGATGAGATCTTCTTCCAGGAATATTTTGACTGACCTGATCGAGGACTTCGGAGACTACTACTGGAACTGCTAGACGGATAGAGATAGAATGGTCGAGTTTGGGCTCGTTTCATTAGTCGTGATGAGATCTTCTTCTAGGAATATTTTGACTGACCTGATCGAGGACTTCAGAGACTGCTACTGGAACTGCTAGACGGATAGAGATAGAATGGTCGAGTTTGGGCTCGTTTCATTAGTCGTGATGAGATCTTCTTCTAGGAATATTTCGACTGACCTGATCGAGAACTTCAGAGACTGTTACTGGAACTGCTAGACGGAAAGACCTAGAAGTGTCGAGTTTGGGCTCGTTTCATTAGTCGTGATGAGATCTTCTTCCAGGAATATTTTGACTGACCTGATCGAGGACTTCAGAGACTGCTACTGGAACTGCTAGACGGATAGAGATAGAATGGTCGAGTTTGGGCTCGTTTCATTAGTCGTGATGAGATCTTCTTCCATGAATATTTTGACAGACCTGATCGAGGATTTCGGGGACTGCTACTGGAACTGCTAGACGGAAAGACCTAGAAGTGTTGAGTTTGGGCTCGTTTCATTAGTCGTGATGAGATCTTCTTCCAGGAATATTTTGACTGACCTGATCGAGGATTTCGGGGACTGCTACTGGAACTGCTAGACGGATAGAGATAGAATGGTCGAGTTTGGGCTCGTTTCATTAGTCGTGATGAGATCTTCTTCTAGGAATATTTTGACTGACCTGATCGAGAACTTCAGAGACTGCTACTGGAACTGCTAGACGGAAAGACCTAGAAGTGTCGAGTTTGGGCTCGTTTCATTAGTCGTGATGAGATCTTCTTCCAGGAATATTTTGACTGATCTGATCGAGGATTTCGGGGACTGCTACTGGAACTGCTAGACGGATAGAGATAGAATGGTCGACTTTGGGCTCGTTTCATTAGTCGTGATGAGATCTTCTTCCAGAAATATTTTGACTGACTAGATCGAGGATTTTGGAGACTGCTAGTGGAACTGCTAGATGGATAGGGCTAGAAGTGTCGAGTTTGGGCTCATTTCATTAGTCTTGATGAGGTTTTCTTCCAGGAATATTTTGACTGACCTGATCGAGGACTTCGGAGACTGCTACTGGAACTGCTAGACGGAAAGAGCTAGAAGTGTCGAGTTTGGGCTCCTCGATCAGGTCAGTCAAGATATTTCTGGAAGAAGATCTCATCCCGACTAATGAAACAAGCCCAAACTTGACACTTCTAGCTCTATCCGTCTAGCAGTTCCAGTAGCAGTCTCCGAAGTTCTCGATCAGGTCAGTCATAATATTCCTGGAAGAAGATCTCATCACGACTAATGAAACGAGCCCAAACTCTACACTTCTATCTCTTTCCGTCTAGCAGTTCCAGTAGCAGGCTCCGAAATCCTCGATCAACTCAGTCAAAATATTCCTGGAAGAAAACCTCATCAAGACTAATGAAACGAGCCCAAACTTGACACTTCTAGCTCTATCCGTCTAGCAGTTCCAGTAGCGGTCTCCGAAATCCTCGATCAGGTCAGTCAAAATATTCCTGGAAGAAGATCTCATCACAACTAATGAAACGAGCCCAAACTTGACACTTCTAGCTCTTTCCGTCTAGCAGTTCCAGTAGCAGTCTCCGAAGTCCTCGATCAGGTCAGTCAAAATATTCCTATAAGAAAACCTCATCACGATTCACGACTAATGAAACGAGCCCAAACTCTACACTTCTATCTCTTTCCGTCTAGCAGTTCCAGTAGCGGTCTCCGAAATCCTCGATCAGGTCAGTCAAAATATTCCTGGAAGAAGATCTCATCACAACTAATGAAACAATCCCAAACTCGACACTTCTAGCTCTTTCCGTCTAGCAGTTCCAGTAGCAGTCTCCGAAGTTCTCGATCAGGTCAGTCAAAATATTCCTAGAAGAAGATCTTATCACAACTAATGAAACAATCCCAAACTTGACACTTCTAGCTCTTTCCGTCTAGCAGTTCCAGTAGCAGTCTCCGAAGTCCTCGATCAGGTCAGTCAAAATATTCCTATAAGAAAACCTCATCACGATTCACGACTAATGAAACGAGCCCAAACTCTACACTTCTATCTCTTTCCGTCTAGCAGTTCCAGTAGCGGTCTCCGAAATCCTCGATCAGGTCAGTCAAAATATTCCTGGAAGAAGATCTCATCACAACTAATGAAACAATCCCAAACTCGACGCTCCTATCTCTTTCCGTCTAGCAGTTCCAGTAGCAGTCTCCGAAATCCTCGATCAGGTCAGTCAAAATATTCCTGGAAGAAGATCTCATCACGACTAATGAAACGAGCCCAAACTCGACACTTCTAGCTCTTTCCGTCTAGCAGTTCCAGTAGCAGTCTCCAAAGTCCTCGATCAGGTCAGTCAAAATATTCCTGGAAGAAGATCTCATCACGACTAATAAAACGAGCCCAAACTCGACACTTCTAGCTCTCTCCGTCTAGCAGTTCCGTAGCAGACTCCGAAGTCCTCGATCAGGTCAGTCAAAATATTCCTAGAAGAAGATCTCATCACCACTAATGAAACAAGCCCAAACTCGACACTTCTAGCTCTATCCGTCTAGCAGTTCCACTAGCAGGCTCCGAAATCCTCGATCAGGTCAGTCAAAATATTCGTGGAAGAAGATCTCATCACGACTAATAAAACGAGCCCAAACTCGACACTTCTAGCTCTATCCGTCTAGCAGTTCCGTAGCAGACTCCGAAGTCCTCGATCAGGTCAGTCAAAATATTCCTGGAAGAAGATCTCATCACCACTAATGAAACAAGCCCAAACTCGACACTTCTAGCTCTATCCGTCTAGCAGTTCCACTAGCAGGCTCCGAAATCCTCGATCAGGTCAGTCAAAATATTCGTGGAAGAAGATCTCATCACGACTAATAAAACGAGCCCAAACTCGACACGTCTAGCTCTATCCGTCTAGCAGTTCCGTAGCAGACTCCGAAGTCCTCGATCAGGTCAGTTAATCCGTTTCTGGAGAAAGTAACATCACGACTTACCAAACTAGCTCAAACTAAACTAAACTAAAAATTGGTGCTGATGATGACGATGATGATGAAAAGCAGCATTTTTTCCCCTCGTTATAACATCAGCTATCTGAGAGTGAAAATCCCATCAAAATCAGTTCAGCCATTTTGGAGTTTATACGTAATATCATCATCATCATCATCATCCTTCATAGGGAACATACATACATCGCTTTTTATATGTATATAGAAGAAAGATATACTCAAAGAAGACTGTAACACCTTTTTAGGGTTCCGTAGAATTACAAGGAACCCATATAAGTTCGTTCTGCCCATCCGTCTCTGTCTGTCCATCCCAAGTTGTTTAGGATTTCCTAACCATTATAGTAGACTGCGCCCCGCGCATTCACCTGCGTAGTAATGAAAAAATTGTGATGATGATGATGATGAAAAGTTGCTCGAATTTTTTTCAACATCAGCTATCTCACAGTGAAAATCCCATCAAAATCGGTCCTGCAGTTTTCGAGTCTATAAAGAACATTACAGACATACGCACACGACGAAATATTTCAAAAACATTATAAAAATAACATGGATATGTGAGAATTGAACCCGGAGCCTACTGAGTCACAGGAACTAATCCATTGCGTCAACCACTCTTCTAATTGATCTATGACGCAAGCGGTGAAATTATGCTTCTAATCTATAAAATAATATAAATGTACAAAGAAATCGTCACAAAATGTAATTTTCATTCGCCTGCCTGTTTAGTACTAAGTACTTACTTGAAGCCTGACCAAAGGAAGTAAGGGTGAGACCAATTTGTAAATTTTACGCGTAAATTACGTACTTCTCAAGGTATCAACTGGAATGTCTAATTAAACTGGACGGAAAGCTATTTTGTATGATAACGTCGCTGACTGTCCACTTTGTGTGACCTCTGCAAATGCTCGAGACTGCTTTGTTCTTATATTGCCCTGGTACACCGACCACCGATACTTGGAAGTAAATTATTACTATGCCTCTCCACTTATGTCACTCCTCCGTTAGACGGAACCCTCAGAGCGCGAGACCAAAAAAAAAACTAACTGAAGTTAAAATATTGAAAAACAAACTTAAGTTTGTAGTTGACAATAAGGTTATTCCATACATTCCAACTACAAAATGTAAGTTTGTAATAGCAAAATAATTATTTTTAAATGATATAACTTCAAATTTATAACTTTCGGATTTATTCCTATATATGTGCTATGAGACCTTGCCTCTTGCCAAATTTCATGATTCTAGGTCAACGGGAAGTACCCTATAGGTTTAGATTCCCTTGTGAAATCGCAAAATATACGACATAAACGTTCATATCTTTTGATTGCTTTGACTTACAACTTTTATTTTTTACAGCCGAAAGAAACCGTAGGCCCAAGTATTTAGTATAAATTTCAACTTGATACCTTTACGCGTTCTTGAGAAAAAGGGTATTGACAGATGGACAGACAGACGGACAACGAAGTGATCTTATAAGGGTTCCGTTTTATCCTTTTGAGGTACGGGACCCTAAAAAAGTAGACTAACTGTGCTCTGCGGGTTCACCTGCGAAGTAATGAAAAAATGGTGATGATGATGATGATAAAAAAGATGCCAATTTTTTTTCTCCTCATAGAATCAGCTATCTGACAGTGAAAATCCCGTCCCTACCATTTTCGATTAAAGAACATTACACACATGCATACAAACACAAACATACACACACCCACGCACGCACGCACGAACATGACGAATTATTTTAAAAACATAAGAAAAATTACAAAAATTTAAATTATTGGTGACTATGAGATTTGAACCCGGAGCTTACTCACAGAGTCGCAGAGAACTTATCCATTGCGTCAAACCATTCGGCCAACTGGACTATGACGATTTTGGTGAAATTATCCTTCGTAAACTAATATATACAAACAAATCGTTACAAAATGTAATTTTCATTCGCCTGCCTTTTTAGTACTTATAATGCAAGAAAACATTGCAGATAAGGTAGGTACTTACTTTACAACTTACGTCAAGGTGTTTTTGTGTCATAAAGTTGAGATTATATTTTGGAGCGGTTAGCGGAACAAAGCGACACACGTCCGTCTAGCAGCGCGCCTCAGCGGTCTCTGTCACATCGCGTAAAAATAAAAGAGAAGTGAAAAGGCGCCGCGGCGGCACGACGTTTCGTTCGACACGTTCGAGCCAATTTATGATTAAATTAATTAATAGATAGAAAAATTGAATTTTTATCAATAAATAAAATTAATGATGTTATTTGTTACAATATTTAACATCATTCTTGTAAATTTTGTAAAGATTTGTTCATTAATACTCGAGATAAAATTGTATGCGTTTAGGTAAATTTCAAGGTTAGAGGTTATTTCATGATTTTTTTCTATCGAGAAAATTTATCGGAAACGTGTTTTGGAACTAATGGTACACTCAGAAATATGATCAAGATTACCACATATTTTTTTTACTGCTTTAAAATGAATATATTGTCTTAATATTTTTTTCTGTGAAGCCTTTTTTGTCTGAAAGACCGCCTTAAATAAATGTTAACACTCAGATATAGAACAAACACAAATGTTCATCACATGAATGTTTGACCTAGGTGGGAATCGAACCCACGCCCCCAAGCTCAGAAGGCAGGCTCACTACCAACTGGACCAACGGGCTATCTATTCCATAGTTCCTTAGAAATATATTATATAGTTCCCTGTGCAGCGTGATGCGTTCCCATCAAAAGAGATCATCACAAACAAACACACTCGTATTTATAATATCAGTATGATAAGTAGTCGCGTACGGGTAGGTAGGTACTATTGTGATTGTACGAGTGAAGGAACAAGTAACTCGAGTAGGCGGACTTGGTTCCATTAACTCGCGCGGAGTCGGGAGTGCACTCCCGTGTAGGGTCACTGTTAGACCTCCACTTGCAAGGAACTTGTTGTGATGCAGTTGGAGGGAACTACTTTCTAGTTGTTTTGTTTCTTGATATCCGATTTATTGGTGAAGTTGACAAATTGAAGTTACATTCAAACAAGAGTATTTTCTCACAACAAAACGACAATTAAAATTGTTTAGATGTCAACATTGAAAAATTGGTAAAACTTTTTTGACACTTGGATTATTTATTTCACATTAACCATATGCAGACAAAAATATAGCCATTCTAAAGTTTTGTGACAAAATATACTGGTTCAACTATATCCTTTAATTAAGTGGCGCTTGAATACAATTTGGTTTGTAACTAATAATTATCAACTGATTCTGTATTAAGGTTGTCTGGAAGAGATTGAGCGATACGATCGTGTTTTGTGTCTGTTTAATGTATTCTTCTTGTAATAACATATATTTTTTGCTTGAAAGGACGACCAACAGCTTGGTTACAAATGTCTTATAAATAAATTTAAATAGATACAGAAAGCCAATTAAAGGTCATCACGGATACAAATATAGTAATAATAATAACTAACAATGAACACTGAGGATACAATAAATACATAATGAAAAGAAAACAGAATTAAATTAAAAAAAGAAAACAGATAATAATAACCAAATTAGTTAAAGAATTCAACAACCGCCTGGCCAATGTAATGTTAGTACAGAATAAGTGTAAGCATATTCGCTTATCAGTGGAGTTAAATGTATTGCTCACTCGACACAAGTAAGAATTTTGCCTATAATTTGTATTGATCCTAGAAATGTTGATAAGGGGATTAAACCGAATACGAATAGAGGAACAATTTAGCTTTATCCTACTAAGAAGCTCGGGTCTATCAAATAGATTTGATGTTAATTTTAAGAGGAATGTAACGTCTGCTATATCAATAAAAATGTTATTGTATTCATTGGTTCTATTTCAAAATGATAAGTTTAATTTGTCATATTTACATACAGTAAAACTCAGATATGTCAATTTCAATATTTTACTAAAACAATTTGCAGTAAACTTCACAAAAGTTATTTTACGAGTAGGCTGAAAAATATTTTGCGAATAAATATTTTTTGTGAGCAAAATTCACAATAAAAACATACGACTGTGTAGGTATCCCGCTTTATACAGAAAATTGGTAGAACAGAAACAATTTGTCCGCTATCGAGATGAATACCCCAAATTGCAGCAACTCGTTTACGAGCGGCGATACTAACTCGACTCAATTCTGTATAGTGCAGGTGCGTGTCGACAATATGCTCGATTGGATAGTTTACACTCCGTCATAGAGAGACGTAGAGGGTTTATTACAGCGCCACTCGATACGTATCGAGCGGTCTGAAGTATCGGACGTTTTTTTTATACCTACTCGTCATTATTTTACATTATTTTACAATTTACTGAATTCAACGCCTAATTTCCACACAACTTTGAACTGAGTAAATTCGAAAAGGTTTACCTTTGTTTAAGGACATAATATTAATGTCATTAGTAATTAATATATTTTCATTTAACTCATGTTCTTAAATTAGAAACAATATCAAAATGTGTGAAAATTTGTCTTATGTTTTCCTTTTTAACTTAGGATGAAGTGGGCAGCAGAGGGTCAGATGTCCGAGGTATTGTTGGACAGATCAAGTAAAGCAAAACCTCCGACGTTAACTTTAATACAGAAAGCAAAGAAGACGCTTTACATATACTTTTCTATTTTGTGGTGCTTGCCGGTTTATCTATAGTTATAATTTTGGGTCACTGTTATTACCTAGATTTTTTTACAACAATTTCTATTTTCTTTTGTAATTAAATCTAGCTAACATTTACAATGCGCGGCGCGTACAATACGAGTTAACGATTGTACGGCATTACGTACGACAGACGGTTGTTTGTTTATTGCTCCATTACAGCAAAACGGCTGAACGGGTTCAAATTATATTTGGTATTGTGCTTATCCAGAATTACGAATATAAGGCACATTTTACATCGTTGATAATAAATAGAAAATTACAAAAAAATATGTTACTAATATTTGATAATTTGTATATGACGAATCTCACTAGGGATTCGTCATATACAAATTAAATACGGACTTCCGCAAAGTGGCGCCTGATTAAATCAACTAATCTATACTAATATTATAAAGAGGAAAGATTTGTTTGTTTGTTTGGATTGAATATCTGTTCTTTTTAAATAACCCCATTTAGTTAATCAGGTATGCGGCAGGTATCCATATTACATGTGTGAGAAACAAAATATCGTGTAAAACGTACAGTGCGCGATTTCCACTGATCTATGATGTGTGGATGAGCCTTCAGGCGGTGGCGGCTGGTGCGATGGTAAAACTGCGACGCCGGCATCAGATCAAACAGTTCTTCAGAACACTCCCCGTTGTAAATGCGATAAAAGATACAAAGAGACTCTACTTATCTGCGCATGCTGAGCAGCTCTAGGTGTTCGGTGAGCTGACACAACAATTCTGACAGCTGTACGCTGTATCAAACGAATTACTGCACTCTCGTCATTAAAATAAAAGCATTTAACTATTTCTTAATATGGTCAAGGACGGTAGACAACCAGCAGTGGCATCGAAAACTCATTATCCCGTCAAATTGACAGTGACGTTAACGAACATGACTCGACAGGGAATTAATAATGCTGACAGCTTCTTAAATCTCCTCCATTTCCGTAATTTTATTTAGAATTGAGGTCTTTAAAAACAGCTTTGGTAATGATTTAAAAAACAGGTGATCTTAATCAGTAATTAATATGTATAGTACAAGTAATAGAAATATAAGTGTATGAACAAAAAAAACAAGCTAACACTAAAAACCAAACTAAAAACACTTGGACTGCCCATAAACAGTTGAAGGTCTAAGTATAATTCAAATGCTCAATAAGTCAACTACCAGTTGGCAGTGTACCCAGCAGTATGTGAGTGTGTAGTCTCTACCGAATATTTAACTATTAAGTATGTTAACAACAAAAAAAACAACGTAAAAAAAGTTGTGTTGTGCTTCTGTTTGATACAAAATTGTAATTTGTGATAGGTAGATCAAAATCGTCTTGTATCTGATGCTTACTGGGGTCTCTCAATTTTATCGAATGATGCCGTTCACATAAAAGCACATATGCCTAGAAAAATTACCGATTCACACGCTACTTGAAGTTTAGAAAATAGAAAACGGAGCGTTGTTATCACTTAAGAAATAAATAAGACTGTCTCAGTAGTGATTAAACGCGTCACCCGTTAGCTCGTCGCTCGAGAGTTAGTTGATATTCATTAATAGACCCGCTTTGCATAAACCCTTCCCGTAATCGCCTCGCGAACACTGGGCAAATAATAGGCAAACAATGAGAAAATGTTGGGCAATGCTGGGAAATATTAGGCAAATGCAGGGCAAATACGGGGACAAGTAATGTCTTCTTCCATTAATCACCAGCGCGACTGGAGATGGAATAAAATGGTTATTAATCCGGGAGTATTCAGACGGAACCATTAACATTTTGAATGGACCGAAACTTTTAGAGAAATAGATCGAGTAAACGTTTACAATGGTAGCACCCATCACAAACGACTTTAAATTATTATTGTATTTAGTTATATAACTGATTTTCTCGTTAATCAAGGAGATTGTGACGAAAGTTTAGTTATTTAAAAAAAAAAAACTTATCATATAATTTAAAATCGTACTAATATTATAAATACACGTAAGTTTGTTTGTTTGTTTGTTCCTATTTCACACAACAACAGAGCTACGGATAGACAGGTTTGCGATAAAATGTCGGAAATTGATACATAGGATACAAGTTATCCCGGAAAATGTAGTTTTCTTGGGAGAATTTCTACACGGGTGAAAGGGCGACTAAGAAAATACTAGTTTTTGTTAATCTATACATAATGGAAAATGAACTTAGCAATTTAGTCATGAGAATCATAAACTGTGTTATTTTTATGTTTATTTTTTCTGTGGAAATTGCCTTTAATAACTAAACAAAATACAAGCTAATACTAAATCTACAATACAGTTAGACTGCCCATACACCGTTGAAGGTCTAAAGACAATGAATTTTTATGATTGCTTTTTTGTCCAACAAAATCACCTTTTGTTTGTTTCCTGTGACAATTCCCTCCCAATCTGAAACTCTTTACAGCTGAATTTGGCATCCCATTATCAACGACCAAATAATTATGTACGTTATACGCAACATAATTAAAGTGGGTTATTTAACGAATGTCTCTGCCAGTTTTCATTAAAACAACAAGTGTACGTTAATTATGAGAAACAATGCAATTGTACTGATTATAATGAGTTACAGCCAGGTTCGGGGGATGGGACGAAAATGGACAATTTCTTGAGATGACATTTATTGTTAGCGAGCTGATGACGTAGGAGATAGTCTTGGAAAATTTAGGACGATTTTGCAATTTAGGTGAAGGCACGTTTTTGCATGTCTGGTAAATAAATTATTCTATAAAACCATCGACAATCTCTCAGTGAAAACAGTCAAAAACGTCCGAGCGTCATTGTACATGCACTGTATCAATTATATACTTCACAATGCCACATTTACTCCAATTTAGACGTTATGTCGCTTGCATAGTGTTCAACGTTAGTTGTCCGCTATATCATCGTAGCTCTGGCATCGCGCGGCGTTGTACTCGGGTCACGGTTACCTTGTAACTAAAAAGTCTGCGCAATTCGTAGCGTGCGCCGAGTTTTGGTTCGGTTTTTTTTTGGCACGATTGGCCACTATATGTATTGTATCTTGATGTATAAAACACAATTTTAAATCATCTCGGTTGTTCACAGTTATATGATTATTTACGGGATATTTACCGTAATAAGGTTGTGGAATGAGCTCCCGATATTTTGGCGCAGTTACATGCGCCATGTTCATCATATTACTAGGCTATGATGTTCACGGGCTGACTGAAGAATATGGTTGGCAAACAAATTTAAAGCTGAAAGCAAAACGACGGTCTCTAATATTATAAATGCGAAAGTATGTGTGTGTGAATGTTTGTTACCGCGTATCTAAGTAACTACTAAACCGATTTCGATGAAATTTGGAATGTAGATAGTTTAGGATTATCTTTAAAAAAAACTTGCGACAAATCAATTTCCACGCGGGCGGAGCCGTGGGGCGCAACTACTAATCATATGACTGAAATGAAAACGTTTGTGAGTTTAAAAAAAACAAACAATGATTAACTTATTTACACAAAATTTCATACAAATCTATTCAGATAAAATAGAGAATAAACAGTATAGACAATCTAAGTGTGATGAACATGGCTTTTGATGTACAATGTGCCGCCACAGTGACCGCAGCTACCCCGTGACGTGCACCTTCTATTCAAATATATTAATTACCTAAACATTCACGATCTATTTTAGTTGAAAATTCCGTACATGAATATATGAAAAGCCTTCTAATATCTAATGTTAAGATTACATTTTTTTTTTTATTAATTAGGCTTGAATTGCGCTGCGTTGTGTCGTGCGAAAATTAATGAAATATTTTGATTGATCTATTTTATTTTATTAAAATTTTGACATATTAGTTACATTTTTTAAATTGTTTTTTTTTTTTTATATTTTTTTTGTTTTCTGTGTAACATATGGGTTTTTTCACAGAAAAAAAGAAGTAAATAGAACGTAAATGAGAAGGAAAATCTGTTACCAAGCGTTATGATTGAACCTTGATTGAAATTCTTATTTAGATCAACGCGTCGAACTCCGCATCACAGTTGCTCACTGATTTCGAATGACTGACGGTTCGTTTATAAGGGTGCAACTGGCTACAACGAATTTCTTATAAAAATGCCTTGACAGCCGTTCTAATTTAAACAATTTTCTTTTCTTTTTCTATTGTTTTTTTCATGCCTGAAATAAAGACAGTTTGTTATACTGTTATTTTTTTATATTTCAGATAATGATGATGATCTTTAGGACAGTAGTTTTAGTAAAATACCTACTTATGAGTACATGAAAATTAAAAACAAACGTGTAAAGCATAAATGGTTCGTATAGCGATCCGATACCGATTATGCATTTTGTGTTTTCTATCCGAATATTGTAAAATCAATCGCACATTCCCAAGCCAGTAATTCCACAACATGGCACCCAGCTGCGGTCACGCGGCCCTGACGTATCTGTGTTATATTTTAATATTTTGGCTTTGCTTCCATTTCATCAGCGTCACGTTTTAAATTGGTTCGGACATGGAGAATATGCAAAACAGGTTTTTGATATTTGATTTTTACCTCCGTTAAAATTGCGTACGTGTTTTAAACATTTTATGGTGATACAAGCTTATGCAAAGTCTATGGGATATTGGCGGCCTCAAAACTCTGACAACAAGGTTGGTCCATTAGTCTACATAATACGTATAAAGAACAATATGCTAGGAGCCTATTACCTGTAAATGAATTTCATAATGTTGCAATAAATTACTAAGTCACTCTGACAAAATAGGTATATTTCAGTGAAGCAATGGTAGGTTTGCACCAATATTTGTTTCATTATTCAATCAGCTAAAATCTTGATAAAATTCTTACTAGTTGAATCCAATCCAATCATAACCACTATAAACCAATAGCGAATTGACAAAACAGACAAAAACAACTTTAATATAACACATTAATAAATGAATCTGTTTAAAACACTGTTTTAAACTAACACGGTGGTTCACTAAAGTTATATGATCATTTACGTGATATTTACCGTGGTAAGGTTGTGGAATGCGCTCCCGATATTTCGGCGCAGTTACATGCACCATGTTCATGGGAAGACTATTGTACGTTTATGTAAAGACGATATGAGTACAAACTAAATTTAAGACTAAATGTTTGATAAGATAGGTATATTGTGAGCCGCACGCAGAGTGTAGCTGCTATTTGTGTTTCTCAGTACGTGCGAGTTCTCTGAGAATATCATTACGACATTGTGGCATGAGCTCGCTCCACGCAGGAGCCGACAGCGGCGTGCACAACTTCAACACAACTCCTTGGAACTTGGGGCGACCAACTTAAACATCACCACGTGTCTACACTGAGTCATTAACTATTAGCAAACATACATAACCTGACACACGCCCAGTCTAGGCTCTAACATCCTTACATAAAAAATAATTTAGAACACGTTTGCAATTTATGTGTTTTTAGACCAATGACGACCTTGCAGATGCCCGTGTTCGTTTTCTTGCACTCATGTATGACATGCAAAATTGTCTTTGAGGAGATGAGTGCTACCAAGGTCAGCCTTGTCCCTATGAATGTTTTGGGTGCAGAGAGCTTGACAATAATGGTTAGGTAGATAAGGTAGTACAAAACCCCACTTATATTAATAATCATAATCATTTCAACTTCATTTTGTTCCCACTACTGGGACTCAGGCCTTCTCTCAGAGAGAGAGAGAGAGAGAGAGAGAGAGAGAGAGAGGATGGGCCTTAATCCACCATATTGACCCAGTGCATGTAAATTTATGTCATAACTATGTCTTTCAACTTTTGAGGTTTTTGAGCATACCAGTTACCTCACGACGTTCCCTTCACCTTTTTTGCTGGCATCTTAATTGCGCATAATTTATTTAGGTACTAAATAAGTGATTGGTGCAGGGTCGAGGATTGAACCGGGTGCCGTCAAATTGTAAAGCGCACGTGCCCATATATATGTGTAAAAATAATGTATAAAAATAATGTATAAAAATAAATAACCTAAATCACTACTGCATAATATGCATATGTTGGGAATAAAATATTTGAAAATATTATTTTCAAATATTTTATTCCCAACTGACTTATATAAGAAGCTACGAGAGTGCATATGTACGAGCTACGCTGTGCTACGTCGTAGTGGGTCTACATACAATCGTTACGGTAATATTTGAAGTCATTGTAGGCAAGCTGTGAAGCAAGTTAAATACTTCATATACCTATTACTTATTCTATTTATGTGCGAAATAAAAGTACCAACCAACGTTTGTTCCAAACTTTACCAAATATTTAACTTTCCAACTCGAGAATAACATTTATAAAGTTGAGAGTTGTGAGTAAATTATGTAAGCCGTTATACCCGGAGCCAACTTCTTGTAGGCTCATTGCATCCAGGAATAACGGAGAAATCTCGCGGGGAAATGATATTGCGTTACCCTGAACAGTTTTAATTAATAACGAATTATCTAAGACAGATAAGTTCCGCCATTAGAGAGATGAGGAGTTCTAAACTGAGGCTAACTTTGACAGGCAAATATTAGGAACCGCCCACTTGTAACGTTGGCATGTTTATAACACGGTAGGCATCGATTATAGGGTTCATTTTTGCAGTTAATTTAATAAAAATTATAACCCGAGCATATTTAAGTTAATTTAGGAATATAATTTAATAGAAATCTTCGTTTCTGTATAAGAACATTTACTTCGTCAAAGTTTAAACGTATAAGTAAACGTTATTTAAGGTAAGATTAAGCCGGTTACTCCGACTATAGTTTCTTACGACTTAATCGTGAGTAATTCTCGTGTAATATAAATATAATGTGTGAAAACCACGTCGGCTTCCATAATACAATTATTTAAGGTGTGTACTGTTACCATATGATTGTGATATTTTTACGAAATATGGAAAAATAAACTTAAAGCTTTACTGTTGACGAGCTTCTGTCAATTACATAGAAAAAAAATCATCAGCATTGGACAGTATTTATTGAGGAAGTACTATTTATTTGGATTGTCTTTGGACCTTCAACGGTCTATAGTCAGTCTAACTGTATTGTATTGTGTTAGTATTAGCTAGTATTTAATTTAGTTAATAAAAACACATGTCATTTTAAATAACAAGTAAGTACTTACGGAATATTTACCAAATGTTGTTTTATACTCATGTAACGATGGTTTTTTTAAAATAAATAATAAGCTTGCGTTTGACCAACATCTCGCCTGACGTTAAGCGATGATGCGGTCTACGTTGGAGCACGCTTGCCTAGAAGAAACCGATTAATAATAATATATAACCATAGTAATATCCCGCGACTAGTAATATAAACGTAGTAAAATGAATAACAATACATTTTTAAATTTTTACAACTGAATGCAGGCAAATATATTAACTTTAAAAACTATTTAGGAGCTTGAGAATAGTTTGGTATTCTCGGCTGACATACATTGTCCTTTTGTTCTGAAACTAAGAAGCGAGACGTCGAATATTAGTCAAATATCTTGTCGGTATCAATATTATTTATTTATTCTAACAGCGACCCGGAATTCCTTAGTAATTATTCATAAGCTAGGAAACTGTAGTACAAAGAAGTACCTAAACTTCACGAAAACACCCTCGTACCTGGTAAAGTAAGCGAACTAGCCATGCAGTTGAGAACATAAGCGAACTTAACATATTACAACTCCAATGGAATTATAATTTTGCCTTAACTCTATGTCTACATAGTATAAAATAAAGTCGCTTTCCGCGTTTGTCTGTATAACTGCTAACTCCTCCTAAGCCGCGCCGGATTTTGATGCGGTTTTTCACTATCAGTTAGATATTTTTTCACGGAAGGTTCATATATAGTATAACAAAACTTACACCCGCGTGAAGCCGAGGCAGGTCGCTAGTAATAAATAAATAAATATAAATATTTTTGGGACATTTTTGCACACACGTCCATCTGACCCCAAACTAAGCAAAGCTTGTGATATGGCTGCCAGAGACTGATATACATACATATATATTTTTTAAATACATACTTAAATAGATATTAACAACCAGATATAGAACAAACACAAATGTTCATCACACAAATGTTTGTCCTACATGGGAATCGAACCCACGCCCTCAGGTTCAGAAGGTAGGTTCACTACGAACTGGACCAACGGGCTATCAAAAAAATAAATAATAATAAACATTTATTTCAGACTATTTAAATTTATTAAGTTTTTTTTTGTTAGATCACGAAATGGATAAACATTTTGACTTAGAGACAAAATTTACAACAACTTAGAGCACGTTCGTCCTTCTAGAGATAAACAACAGTTTATCTCTAGAGAGAGTTCAATCGCGACGGGCTTAGTACTACAGTGACACAAGCACTCAGGAACCTACTTCAATTTGAATCTCGGTGTGATTAAATAATTTTATCGTATGTATAAAAGGCGATGTGTGTGTATG
Organism: Agriopis aurantiaria; assembly: GCA_914767915.1. Taxonomy (NCBI): domain Eukaryota; kingdom Metazoa; phylum Arthropoda; class Insecta; order Lepidoptera; family Geometridae; genus Agriopis; species Agriopis aurantiaria. The sequence continues at coordinate 14,123,086 of OU612003.1, read as the reverse complement.
TACCTAGGTATGTATGTACCTATGTGTGTTTGCACCTATGTATGTATGGACTCCAAAACGGCTGGACCGTTTTTGAAGGGACTTTCAATGGAAGATAGCTGATTATATAAGGAGTAATCCACACGGGAGAAACCTCGGGGCGCAGTATTATAATCAGCTTCAGTTTTAATTGCATTTTCTCAGTTTTCCGCAATTTCTAGGATAAAAAATCAAGTTTTAATGATGCACAGCACTTATCAAATTTAGTTCCGCCGTTTAGTCGTGAAAACAGTCAGAAATATAATAATGGTTACCATTTTTACTGTTAGTGTCTTAAAACCTTGACTTAGCAAAACTGCGTGAGCTAGTATACCGCTCATTGTATTCTATTCCCAACAAAGTACCGGACTGTAACGCCTTCTACAGAGTCCGAAACTTGGAGTTAATCATCGAAGTTATAACGCAATTAATTCATTACGATACTTCGATCGGCGATTGGGACGTTAATGCTATTCCATTTATCAAAATAAGTTTAGGCGTAACCGTTTCTCGTTAGCTCACTGTACACTTGAAACGATGACTTGGAGTTACGATCACTTTGATGCAACTTTTATTTTCTATGCAGAAAATCTAAATGAAGGTAGTGTAGTGATGGTTAATGTAGTATGTTGATTATTATGTGCTAGTTTAATACATAGAATATGCGTAAGTTTAATATTAATGAGGCCTATTCTGTCATACCACTCACTAAACTAAACCAATCTGACAGGACTAAAACTATCTGCCTCTCTTTTCATTTTAATACGTGAGAGAAGGATGGCAACAATTTTAGATCTGTCAAATTTGGTTTAGTTTAGTTTAGAGTGCATCAGAATCGATGCCAATATCAAGTTTTAATCCACGATAAAAATAGAGGTACCAAGTCTGTTAAGGGCCAGCTAGAAACGCGTGGCTATCTCAGTCGCAATGTCTATATCAAAATAATTATCAATTTAAAAAACTCATTTAGAATAGAGAATCCCTTCTTTTTTGAAGTCGATTAATAATAGTATTTTGTTCTAGTTCTCCGACACGGTGATTTTATATCTTCAAATGTTATATCATTGAAACGCACGCGCGAGTTTGCTGCGCGCTTTGATCTCGGCCATAATTCATGTCAGAGTAGTGATTGACACAGTAAGTACATGACGGTTGATGCTCATTTGTTTGTAATGAAGAGAAACCGCGCGTGCGGTCGGTCGTGCATACAATATCAACAAGTTCATATCATTTCACATATCACGTAGTCTGTATTTGGTGAAATAATACAGTGCAGTTGGCTCAGTTGATTATGTGGTAAGTATAGGAATAGTTTAGACTATACCATGGTTATAGACATAGACATAATTTATTTGTGGCAAAAAACTAATACCTACAAACAAACTAATACCTACAACTAAATCCTACTAATATTATAAACGCGAAAGTTTGTATGTATGGATGTTTGTTCCTCTTTCACGCTGCAACGGAACAACGGATCGACCTGATTTTTGCATGGGTATAGTTCAAGAGCCAGAGAGTGACATAGGCTACTTTTCATCACCATCATCACCATTTTTCATCACTACGCGGGTGAAACCGCGGGGCGCAGCTAGTAACACAATATAGCTACATGGAAAACTAAATTAAATTAAAAATAAAACTAAATAAGAACTTTTTATATTTTTTTGTCACAAACCGGCCCTAACTCAGCTTGATGCTGGTTGTAAACAACCGGCGCTGGTCTTCCGTTGATAGTGTTATAGCGATTTGATGATCTATATATATATATATATCTATATATACACCATTTATTTGGCAACTTTAAGTTATAAGTATCTCGTAAGTCTGCGTTCTTCCACATCGTCGCTCAGTAACAAGCGAGGTGGTGGCCAAGTGTGGACCTGTATGTTGTATGTGATAAAAATACGGTTTCTAAATGTTATTTATACCAATACTATGAAGAGTTAAAGTATGAAAGTTTGTGGCTTCGTATGTTTGTGAGGGAACATATGGACATACTGAACAGATTCTAAAAAAATATTTCATTGTGACATACGCTATGATTTGTTCACAAAACGGGCGAAGCCATGTGCAAGAGTCAGTAGTAAATAAATTTGTAAGTTTTAGATAAAGATTAAGATTAAAGATTTTTTATAGCTTAAAAAGTAACACCTTAAAAATAATAATTTACTGTTGGTCCCCAGGACACCAGGACACCAGGACAAAGCCTGTTACAAAACTATTTATCCTTCGTGTTTTTATTAAGCACCACTCTAAAATCTTTACTCTAAATAATTATCCATATATTCACAGTATCCGTATATTTACTTTGTCCAACTAAGAATCAGATATCTACCTAACATGACCTGCAGCACGAGGATATTCAGTTGTGCCATTTTGAAAAAAAACGAAGTTGACAGTTGTTATAACAACTATAACAGTTTCCTAGCATACTGGAGCATAAAATGAAAAGAGGCGGGAAATTCTAAAACTCTTTGATTAGTTTACAGAGAATTTTGGCCTACTGTATTCTCATAAATAGCTTTGTCAAAGCTTTATTGATACATCAAAGCCTTCCTCGTTAGTTATTTGTTCCGGGCGCAAAAAGAAACTAGAGCCGTCCTAAAACAACGTGATTAATCGAAGGAATCCTCCCACAAATCACGATATAAACACGACAAGAAATACTTACAGTGTATTATGCATTACAGATTACTTATACAAAGGTAACGAAAAAGTCATCGAGATACAATACCTATAGAGTCACAATCACTAAGTAAAAACAGTAACAAAACGTCCGAGCGTCGTAGTACGTCCTACACATCAATTATATAGTTCACAACACCAATTTAGACGTTATGTCGCTTGCATAGTGTTCAACGTTAGTTGTCCGCTATGTCATCGTAGCTCTGGCATCGCGCGGCGTTGTACTCGGATCGCGGTTACCTTGTAACTAACCAAATAGTCTGTGCAACGCTTAGCGTGTGCCGAGTTTTGGTTCGGACCATTTTAACACGATTTAGACTCAATAGGTATTGTATCTCGATGGAAAAAGTATAATCGGTAAACAGGAACAATATTGACTAACAACCTACTAGAGAGAGCAGAGCTGTACATAAGTATAAATTAAAACATGCTGAGTTTACCTATGATTGGGTGTTACATAGGCTCCCATAGTACATATTATGTCATATATTTAAGCAATATTGTATCACAGGTTGGTGATAATAAAAATATATTGAATTTATCCCTAGGCGGTGGTCAAACGCTTAGCTCTTCACTAATAAAAATCCAAACTAAGCTTTTTCCTTTTTTGGTCATTATGTGTTCCTACTTTAAACATGCTAACTAAGTTCTGTATGGTAATTTCATAATCTAATATATAAGTCCTTATTTACCTTGGTAACGCCATAACTTGAGGACGATTTTATCTGTTACATTAATCTTTTTTTAAGTTTTCTAATACGTTGTAGAAGGTTCTTACGGAAAGAAAAACTAAGAAATTCGCGCAGAAAACAGACAACTTAACGACGATTTTAACTCCGCACGTTTGACAGTTCTAAGACAGGATATAACTGTCAAGTCAGCTAGTATGCAATAAATTATTCAGTAACTGCCAAAGTTGCCATAAGCTGTTATAACGAAAATAAGCCAGTGCCCGGTAGTGAATCCACTAGAAACGCATAATATATGCATATAAATTATGTTTTTTTTTAAATTAAAAGGCTTGCTTTTGACCACCATCACGCCTGATGTTAAGCGATGATGCGGTCTACGTTGGAGCACGCTTGCCTAGAAGGAACCGATTCACTCGTGATTTGAAGACACCCAGATTGGTTGATATGGTGTTAATTAGTAATCATCACAGTATCAATAGTCAAATTGACATAAAACAATCTTTGAATAATTCGTTAACAAGCGCACATAATATTTACACAAAACTTATATAACCAAGACACGACATGTACGTAACTTTAGCTAACTGTGACATTTCCTGTCCAAACAATCTCAAACCTTTACGCGATTTCTTCTAAACTCCAATTAATAACCGACTACAAATTAACTCCAAAAAATATGACAAACGAACTCCGAAGCAGTGTTCAAGTTAAGCTATATTAATGGCGCTCGCTCTAATTGGTCCGGACTGCCGGTCTCTCAAATATTTAATTACATCACTCATTTATAACACTTCTTTAAAGTCCTCGACAGTCTTATGGTGACGTCACGTTTTATGGTCATTTTTTTGGGAAATATTCGGATATACTTCGTTTCATCGTCATCATCATCAGCCAGAAGACTGTAAAACATAGGCCTCCCCTTTAGAGCACACTGAACGAAAGCCTGCCATCTGCATCCACTGGATGCCCGCGACTCTCACGATGTCGTCGGTCCATCAACTCTTATCACACATCATCAGCCAGTAAAAGTCTACAGCTGAACAAAGACCTCCCTCTTAGAGAGGAGTATTGCCGTAATCTCCACGCTTGGCAGGTGCCTTGGGGGTCGCAGTACGTTCACCGTGTACAAATAGGACGCTGTTGCCCATCCTCCGGTGGTTCTGGTCGCAGTTTTAGGACATACCCGGGTCGAAATCGCCTGGTTTAGTTAAAATTGAATAGATAATGTACGAAATTGATGTTTCAACAAATTTGTGGTTTTTAAATGTACAAATTAACAATAAAAAACCGACTTCACTCCCTGTTATTTAGTTCTATAATCTTTATGGATTTACCTATTATTTATTCACATGAAACTTACACATATAATATTGGTTGAACTTGGCAAGCTGTTTACTCAGTTTTTTTTCACATAGTATTAATATAATGAATTCCATTCCTTCCATTTGGAAAATTCGATTGAATGTTACTTATTAAATTTTTTGCACAGAAAAGGGGAAAAAAACAGATTGGAAGTTAGTTCCAAGCTTGTTTTGTGATTGTACTTTAATGAAATACTAAATACTATATAGTACTATTTTCTACATAGTATTGTATATAGTATTTATCAAACTGCCAGCTTGAAAAGAAAAATGCTTGAATGACTTTCTTTTAATTCTCATGGGTCTACGAGTTACCGTCTGCTACAAGCGCGTAGCAGGTGCTACGGCGCTACAAAACTTCGTAGGCTTTACGCGTGGCTAAATAATCTCTTCATAAAAGTTGGTATTCTTTCAAAATTAGTCCATCTTCGTACATTTATCACTTTTTTACATTCTGGAATTTATTTGTTGTGATTATTAACTTTCCGCCACTTATTTTCCTTTTTCACTTATTTTTTTTTTTACACTCTTCTATATTCTGCTGCCCTAATATATGGCATAGCTTTATAATTATGCACTTTGTTGAGACAAAAGAAACATTTGGAAGTTATAGTTGCCGAGCATCCATTTGTTAAGTGACAACACAATTAAACTCAGAATTTTTTCTCTCATACATTAATCATCATCAGTCATGATCTGTCATGATCCCACTACTAGGATAAGCCTTCTCTCAAAGACGATGCGTCCTAATCCACCATGCTGGCCTAATGCATGTTGGTGAATGTAATTTGTCTTAACAGTAGTGTGATGTTATTGTTAATTGTTACCCTAGCTATTAGAGCAACAATAATCGAATACGTCAGTTATAATGACAACTGGCTCATGTGTAGATGTAACGTTAATACAACATCACTCGCCGACTCCACTCATTAATCAACGAGAAAAATACAATACGAATTAATGAGTGCAGGATATTTTCGGAGTTATTGGAAAGTAGGAGGTTTCGTCCGGATATTGTATTACATTACAAGCGGTATAAACACAAGCACGAATTTTAAATGATGCTTACTATATCACAGAAAAATGTAACAATCGAAGAACACAAACAAACACAACAAAATCACTTTGTTAAACTTAGCAGCAACATTACCGGAAGTATTGCAACTTTATTAATTAATTAACCGATACGATGTGCAAACATGTTCGACATTTCTGTTCCTCCGACGGCGACGGGACGGAGAAAGGACGTGTATGCGTATTGGATTGGGATTTGTTTGTGTGAGATGTATGTATGTCTGATACCATTTAGCTAGAATGACTGGACCGATTTTAATTAGATTTTTATGTTTTAAAGCAAGTTTCCTTGTGGTGGTTTTTAGCGGCGGTTATGTTTAATCAAAATCTGTCATGCGGCGTAAAAGTTATGAGCTTATTTTCAAATTTTCCGTGCGGTCTTTTTATGCAAATGCTTAAGAAAACCGCTATAAGTATTTTTCAACAATTACAAAAACGACCTTCAGATTTCATATAGATGAAACAACTTATTGGACACTGGACATTTCTGCAAACGTGTAGTTTTCGTTTTGTTGTAAAGTCAATTATAAGATGTGTACCTATTTGTTACTTAAAAATTTGTTTTAATTTATTTGTTAATGGCAATTGCATTTAGAACCAGCTATTTCTGGTTACTTTTTTGTTTAAAAAAAAGGTGTTTATTTTAAAGAATTTATTTATGTTTTTCTATTATAATATGTATAATGTGTGTGTGTAAATTATTATTATTAGTTAAGTTTTATATTTTAGTACTAGTTTGTTCATGGCTAAAATTGATTTTTAGTTTTTTTGGTACTAATTACTTGCTTAAGAGTGTTTCACCTAAAAATTCTTAATTTTATTAACTTTAAAATTATTTGTATTTTTATTTCTGTACATGTAAAATAAAAATGTATTGGTTACGTTTCGTAACCGTAATAATTCTGCAATAATTATACCTGTATTTCTATCCTTAGTTTGAATTTCGTAAAACTAGCACTTACCGTGAAGTGAGTCGACGTAAAGTTTTCTGGATGAAGGAACGTGCTTCCAAGTGTGAGGCGGAGCGGTCACTGGCTGTGTCTTCAGGCTGCCGAGCTTATATACCACTCGGAGGCTTCAGCCAGGGGGCGGGGCCAGGCCGCGCAGCTCCAGCTAATCTCCGCCCCATTTTGACAGTTTCCTATGACGTCACATGACGTCATTGACATTCAAAGGTTGTCATGTTGTATCACACCTTGACAAGATTGAATTTGGCAAATTAGGTTCGTATTTGGAGCGGAAAATGTTCGGGGAAATCCTTTTTAATGATTTGAACGAGAGAAAACGTTAATTGAATTTAAGCTAATCAGATCCACAATATAGGATTAGGGCTAATTTGGGATTTAAACGTCTTTATTGTGAAGAAACGTCAAACAAAGTTGATGAGTGTAAACTACACAACAAGTATATACTAGGCACTTACCTGTAATGGACGTTTTTTATTGAATAATAACCTTACCTCACCTAATATTAAACGATGATGCGGTCTACGATAAAGCAAGACTGCCTAAAAGAAATCGATTCATTCGTGACTTGAAGACACCCAGATTGTAATCATCAAAATTTGTATTACATATTTATTTATTTTGTAGCATTTTCTGCCACACTGGTCGGCAAAGGCTTCTCTTTCTTTTCTTCTACTCTTTTTTTATCTCGTGCTATCTTGGAGTCAATTTTGTTCCGCCAAATTCACCTAGAGATTCGCCAAATTCGCCCGCATAGAGAGATTTTTTTAAAATATATTTTTATATAGTAATAGGCTTGCGTTTGACCGCCATCTCGCCTGTTATTAAGCGATGGTGCGGTTTACGTTGGAGGACGCTTGCCTAGAAGAAATCGATTGACTCGTGATTTGAAGACACCTAGATAGACCAGAGACCAGACTTTAGAGTTATTGAGAGGTTTCCATTCATCAGGCCTTTGAAGCAAGCATCAGGAAGCTCTTACAGGCTTTTTCGGTGCGTCGAGCACCTTTTTGATCCTGTCTCGCATGGAAGGAGACTATCTGGTATAGGTAAAATTACTCATGGACGTACTCAATCCTCTTATTGTCGGTTCTATATTATGTGTGGTACAATTCGTCAGCAGCTTGGTTTTTGACATCATTATGCAGTCTCATCTCGAGGCTTGTCTTGTTTAGTTCGTTGAGCATTGCTTCCAGTTCTTCAGTCAAGGTAGCGAAAAGGACTTTATCATCAGAAAATCCGAAGCTATAGTAAGTTTTATCTCCGATTACGATACCTTTGCTTTCCAAACTAGTTTTTGGAAAACCTCTTCTAGACAGGACATAAATAGCTTTGGGCATAACGAGTCTCCTTGTTTGACTCCCTCACGAATGTTGAAGGCTGGTCCAGTGAAAGCTGGCTGCTGTGCTATCTGTAATAATTGTATGTAGGTGTCATCTATCGAAAGCTTTCGAATTGTCTATAAAGGCTAGGTATAATGGAAGGTGGTATTCCTGATATTTTTCGATGATTTGGTTGAAGTGGAGGTGATCTGTGTTAGAGAGGCCACGATGAAACCCAGCTTGTTCTGGGGGTTGATGCTGATCTAGTTTGCCGGTTTTCAAGCTTCTATTACTTTAATAAATGTTTTATAAATATGTATATGTCTATATAAATGAAGAAAATTTGAATGACTATACAGTATGTAAGTTTAAAAAAAAACAAGGAAAAAAAAACAGAACAGAAATTATATGATATACGGTACAGTAGCCCTGACTCATATCGTTAGTATGTAATGTTATTTATTTATATTCTATATACAATAGTTTCCATCGGTGTATATTATCTTATTATTAGGTTTCTTACGACGAGCGCGCTAAACAGGGAAGGTAACCAACTGTATAACTCTTGAAGATTGATTACTATTTTCGTGGTTTCAATTCTACACTATTAAGGGTAGGTACATAATATTTTGTACAAATAGTGCGAAGTTTGAAGATCCAAAATTGAAAGTGCAGTTTATCTACGCATAAAAAATTTGACAATACAATACAAAACAAGTACCTACTAAATATGTAGCCCTTTTTAATGATGATGATGATGATGATATGCGGTCTCGCATCACAATTTTCCCCAACGACAAGTTGACAGCAGTTTTAAGGAATTAACTTAACCCCTTAATAAGGCTGTCAGGGCGAACAGGTCTACTTAAAGATTAGTTACTTGAAAAGGTACCCAGATTAGTTGAGAGCTATAAAAACAAAACATACAAAGTCAGGGAAAGTTACATGTGTTGTTTCTACTAATAGTTTATTGATTATCCAGTAGTTTATTTTGCCGTGTAGGCAGTGGTGATAAACAGCAATTGTAGCGAGCAGTAAACCAGTCGTAAACTAACTCACGGAGTCAGCTTAACTGGACTGTAGGCGCTAAGTTAGGTTTCAAACGGTAGATACCTCAGAAAATAATAATAAATGGAACCGGTATACTTACAGTTTCTCCTTTAGCACTTACACCCCCTTTAGTTGTCAATTCGTTTACATTTTGAGCATAACATTTGCAGTTGTGTGCCGCTCAATATTGAAGTGTGTGTTTGTAGAACTATTAAGAATAATATGTTAGTGTGTTCAATACGTGTTTACCTCGCCGACTTTAGTGTTTGCGAGTCTTTTTTCGGTACTAGCTCCAGCTTAAGGCAGATCCAAACTATATAATTATTATCAAAGGGTATGATATACTAACAAAATAAAAAAGATAAGGACGCGGCACCAGTTTTCATCGGTGAAAAGAGGTGCAGGATACAAGTCAGTTAATTATAAATTAATATTTTGAATTTGAATTACAGTTAATCGCGTTTGCTCTTAGCATCTCATTTGAATAGATGAAAAAACAATGTGATATTACTGCAATCCTTTACAAGCAAACCCACAAAATAATCTAGTGTTACAAATACAACAAACCGATCTCTATTTAGTGGACCATAACCAGCAATTAGGAATAACGATTCAGTGGAGTTAACTGTTGTTTTACATCCCTCTTTATGCACTCTTTAAGGAGTGGTCATTACACTTCGGGTGACGGAGTAAGAAACTATTCATCATCATCATTATCATCAACAACCTATCATATTCCCACTGCTGGGACTCAGGCCTTTTCTCAGAGAGAGAGAGAGAGAGAGAATGGGCCGTAATCCACCATGCTGGCCCAGTGCATGCTGATGAATGTCATTATGTTTAAGAACTTTTGAGGTTATTGGACATACCGGCTTCCTCCCGATGTTTTCTTTTACCGTTGTTGAGCGATGTTATCTGGTGCAGAGCCGAGGATCGAACCGGGTGCTGTCAGATTGTAAAGCGCACAAGCTACATCGCTCTTAGAAAAAGGTAAGATAGTACTATCTGGTATTACAGAGTAACATTGAAAAACGTGCTCAAACTCTGGGTACGGGGTCCAACACTTCTGTACAACTAGTTGGACCACGGGTCGCAAGTAAGGGAAGGGGACCATTTTTTGACCTTTAGAGTTTGTGACTCTATGGGTATTTTATCTCTAAAAACTATAGTTATAGTTGTTGTTAGTATATTGAAACTACAGTCGGAGTGACCGGCTTGATCATACGTGAGTAATTCCCGTGTAATATAAATAAAATGTATTTTATCTCGATGATTGTTGCTCATCCCGTTGATCACGTAGCTAGTGTTGTACTCCGGTGATGAGGCACTGAGTACAGCAATCAGCAAACACGCCGTCACGCGTGTTGACAGATCGGATTGGAGAATATCTCGCCCCCGCGACGACGCACCACGCCGGACAATCGAACCTAAATATCGTGTTAGTTTACCTATATTGTATGTCTGTAGGTATAGTACACGCGGGCGTAGCCGAGACAAGCATATGTGACTCAGCAAATGCTTAGATTTAACACTACGTTAATATTCATGTCGAAATATATGATGCATAAATCGTTACATTCACTATATTTAATGCTTAGCAACCAAAACCCACAAAAAAACGTTTCTAGATTTTTATAGCTTGTAAACCAATCAAAGGAAAGTATATTTAAGGAAAGGACTTTAAAAAATCTAATTTACCTCTGTTCATTCGCTTCTTTTTAGTGGAAAAGCATAATCAAACCTTATTGCTAATTACAATATTGTACGCGTACAAGACAAAAAAGTAAAATTTTCGTAAAGTGGGTTCACATCATATACCATATTTGAGAAAAGTAATGAAGTGTATCAAAGCTGTTTCAGAAGAATCTCCGCTACAACGTCGTATCAAGTACAGTAAGACATTCGGCATCAATTATTTATGTTACTCTTTACAGAACTTTGGTAATAATGCATATTTAACCTAAAATGAAGTTTTTTTTTTGTTTTAAACTATCGCGGTTGTTCACTAAAGTTATATGATTATTTACGGGATATTTACCGTGGTACACTCATTCGGGACGGGACTCGTTGAGTCTTCCCGTAAACATGGTGCATGTAACTGCGCCGAAATATCTGGCGCTCATTCCACAACCTTACCACGGTAAATATTCCGTAAATAATCATATAACTTTAAAAAAAAACTTGAAACAATGATAACAATGATGATGATGTAATAATATTAACTCAGTATACCTATATATACCTGATTGAATCAATCAATTAAATGCATTCCTGTAGAAACCAGTTATACCCCGTAATAACTATATCTAATCTATCTAATAACTTTAAACGAGCAATTCTTGCATATACATTTATTTGGCGTATCTCGGAAACGGCTCTTCGATTTGTATAAAATTTTGTATTTAGATAAGATTTTAAATACCGAGCGAAATTCAATCGCCCAGGTCCTAGGTAATAACTACGGTAGGCGGTAGGTATTGGACGCCCAAAACTTATCTCGGGAGGTGATGATACTGCAAGAACCGTAAGCAAACATAATTTATTTAGTCATTGACCGCGGGTCGGTCCTGGTTAATTCAGTCGCGGGACGACTGGCGCACAAGGTGACGCCCCTCATCATCATCATCATCAGCCAGAAGCCTGCCTTTTGCATCCACTGGATGCCCGCGACTCTCACAATGTCGTCGGTCCATCTAGTGGGAGGCCTACCTACGCTGCGTCTTCCGCTTCGTGGTCTCCTCTCCAGAACCTTTCTTCCCCATCGGTTATCTGTTTTCCGAGCGATGTAGCCTGCCCATTGCCACTTCAACTTGCAAATTTTAACAGCTATGTCGGTGACTCTGGTTCTTTGGCGAATATCCACGTTTCGGATTCTATCGCGCAAAGAAACTCCGAACATAGCTCTTTCCATTGCCCGCTGTGTGACTCTGAGTTTTTCCAAAAGGCCAACAGTTAAGGACCACGTCTCAGTACCATATGTCATCACTGGCAACACACACTGGTCAAAGACCCTCGTCTTGAGGCACTGTGGTATCTTGGACGAGAACATGTCACCCCTGGCTGAAGACGTCCCTGGCTGGAAATAACGACGATGATGCCACGGGGCGTACATTTTGATTACTAGTTATCATATTTTTAGAAACACGATTTACTTGAAAATCCTTTCAAAATCGTATTAATTAGAACAATCTTTGGATTTTTAAGAATTTAAACCAGTGTTTAATATTTTTATCTAAAGCTCTCTCAGAGATATACCGCCTTACCACAAAAGATTTAAGAACGCGTTAGACATGTGTTTAGCAATTGTTTCACTGCGAAAAATATGCTAAACACTTGTCTAAAGCGTGCTTAAATCTTTTGTGGTAAGACGGATAATGTTTACTGGATGCGCGCTGCGGTTTCACCCGCATGGGTATTCCTTCAGAAATAGTACATTTTCCCGGGATTAAAAGTAATGTCATCCATCCTATGTCACTCTCCAGCCCTTCGACTATCTCTAAGAAAAAGTTCACGTCAATCTTTTTCCTTGCGGCTACGTGAAAGAAGAAAACAGAAACCAATAAACAAAACACTTTCCCTTCTATATGATGTATATACGATTTACCGTTATCATCAAATTATAGTTATTTATTAAAAAGTTGCATAACTTTCACTAAGGGTTCTCGAATGGAGACCACGGACCGGTAAGCGCAGCGTAGGACTTCCACCCACGAGATGGGCAGATGACCTAAAAGAGACCGCAGGGAAACGCTGGATGCAGGCCGCTTTCAATCGGCCCTTTTGGAGATCGATGGGGGAGGCCTATGTCCAGCAGTGGACGCTCTATGGCTGAAATGATGATGATGATAACTTTCACCAACAGCAGTGGCAGCCAGTGTACCGCGCCGTGCAGTTTGATTTTTCTTTATGCGTGTAGTGTGTTTTATGCATATCTCGCTATATACTTTCTAAAATTTCAATAATAAAGAAACATTGGCGAGGACAAACATTTTGAATATAATAAAAATAAAAATAACACCTCATACAATTCCAGCGAACAGCCCGGGTACTTTACATCATTTCTTATTTTATAATAATAGATAGATACTGATATATGCGTCCCAAGATAACGAAATACTATAAAATGACAGTAAAAAGATAAGGGTTATTATAGTATCATCGATTTATCTTCCCAATCTAAAGCTATTAAGATAGCCTCAACAAAGGTACACCGCTTATTTATAGCAGACTAGACAAGAATAAAGTTAAGATATGATATATGAGACAAGCAAGACATGCGCCTGATGGTACACGGAATAACAAAGTTTATTATGCAGCCATAAAAACAGCGATTACCTCTAGACCTAGTTTGTTGCTGGTGAAATTATGACTACTTTGCTGGTCATATCTGTTCGGACAAAGTAGTACTTACACAGTACTGTTTGATAGGTGTTAGAATGTTTCACGGTAAAAAGATATTTTCTCTAAATTCAACAGGAAGTGTTCTGAAGAACTGTTTGATCTGATGCCGGCGTCGCGGTTTTACCATCGCACTAGCTGCCACCGCCTGAAGGCTCATCCACACATCATAGATCAGTGGAAATCGCACACTGTCCGATTCAGTCGATCCTTCTTGCCTCATGCTTGCAAAATGTGGAATGAGCTACCTTCCACGGTGTTTCCGAGAAGCTATAACATGGGGTTCTTCAAAAAACGAGTTAATCGAGTCCTAAAGGGTCGGCAAAGTATTTGTGACGCCTCTGGTGTTACAAGTATCCATAGGCGACGGTGAATGCTTACCATCAGGCAGTCCATCTGCTTGTTTGCCACCTATGGCATTAAAAAAAAAACATTAAAAAAAAATTTTTTTATATGTTACGTAATTTTCAGTTTTCTTGAGGAATGAGGCCTCGCCCTATACGGTGCGTCAGACGTGATGTAGGTACGTATCTAAATGCGCGATAGTACGTTATCGATATCGATAACGTAGTGCAGAACTATCTTATCGATACCTGTCTATAGGAGACGTAGTCGCGAATTCTCGCAGTTGTGACTGTGTGGGCCTCAGCTGGAGGCTAGTGTCGGATCTATAGCCGTAATAGGTACGTAATTTCATATGTATATATTTTTTGGAAAAATATCTATTAACATTTATTTTTTCAGGGTTCACTGACATATGCCTAATAAGTAACCATATACAAAATACACGTTATCTTAATAATAAAAAAACGGAGAAATCATGAAATAAGTAAGAAGGCAATAATTCATCGGATCGACAATCGACGCTTCATCTCATAGCGACGTCGACAAAACTGTTTACAGACTTCAAACTTGCACCGAAGTTTAAATTAATGAACCTAGACTGACATTAGTGTTTTGTTTAGAAACAAAATCACTTATCTCGAAAACAAAGTCTTTCATGCGTACCTGATTCCACTCGTATTCGAGGTATTTCATTAGAAAAAAATCCAAGTAGAAATGCACAAAGCAGATCGGTAGTCTGTAATTATTTTTTTAAGCTGGCACCAAATCATTTTTCAATAATTTTTACCATTATAGTAAAATAGTGTACATTTTTCCAATATATTTCGTTAAAACACTGTTATATTTCGTTAACTATTAACAATCAGATGAAAAACAAATAGAGATAGAAAAGTTTATATTATGGTCCAGGGAACAATCACTAGAACCATAATCATCATAATCAATATAATCATAATATATTATAAATAAAAAGGGTGTATGTTTTTCATTCAAAAAATCAACGAGATTTTTTAAAGGGGTACTTTTTATGTTAGAATATTTGACGGTTCCCGGGGATCGTTCACGCGGGTGAAACTAGTAAGTAATATTAATTTGAAACTGCTACAAAAATGACTTGTGATTAGTTTCGCGGCAATTTGGTACTATCTACATTCAAGACCCTAGACCTTAATTGTATTTTATATTCTCCCGGTGAATCCTCATGGAGTTGGCTTCGGCCCCACCAATGCCTCTCAAATATCCGGGCTAGACGCGAGAATGTTTCAAAATAAATATAAATAATAATAACGTTTATTTGCTGAAAAGTTTACAAGCTTATATGAAGTAGGTACAAAGATTTAAAGATTATATTAAATCACATTACTTAGATTGTTAATATACGTCATTATCTAATCGAGTACTTTAGATATGCAACGAGGAGAGATCGCGCCGTGTTATCTCTCATATCGCTGAGCCTCGACTGCCGACGTTAATTGTTGCAAATCTATATTTATATATCGCACAGACGGATTTAGAAAATTTTGGGACTGGGTCCAAACAACCCCATTCACAAATTTAATATTGTCATGAAATTCGTAATTTATCAAAATTAAACCTTCGTTATATACGACATGTGTGTTTGTGCGGGTGTGTGTGTATGTATGTGTGTGTGCGATGTATGAGATAGCTGAGCTGTTAGATTAAAATCTATTTGAGAAGTTTGGAAGTTTCTATATACCATATTTATTAGTACATACATAAGAAAATTATAATATGCATATTTAGAATATAGTATATTCAAAAAATTTTTTTTACATAGTATAATATAATATATAACTGAAAAATATATTTACATAATATATATATAATATATTTATATATTAAGAAAATTGGTATAAAATATATGTATATTTTATACCATGTGTAACAAAAAGGTATGGTAATACTAAAGGGTATGTATGTACTCAGGGAGTTTTTGGCGCCAACGCGGAAAAAACATGTCGGCTCGTTGGATTATTTTCCTAAACTTGTGTATTTTCGAGTGTTAATGTGTACTAAATGGTGAATTATTATTCATTAAGTGCTCGTAAACGTGCTCAAGTGTGGGAAAGTGATATAACGAGGTGAAACGTGTCTTTTCGTGTTGTTTCCAAAACTCCATAGGAGCCTCTTGTAAAGTCTCCACCACTTTACAGGGGCATGAGTTTGACTTGACCGTGACTTACTTAGCTTGACTCTGACTGTGACTATGACTTGTTTGACGCTATTAAGACCATGCAAACTGTTTAATATTACGACTAAAGGACATTGAATCCATGGTCATGAAAATTTTAACAAAAAAAAATGTATGTACTCATCATTAACAACTTGTACTTTGAAATGAACTCTGAAATAAAACTAGAAAAAAAAAAAACAGCTATTCCATACATTTTGTCGAGAGTCAATGTCCGTTTTCTATGGAACAGCTGATTATTTTTCGCGATTTCAGGGTTGGTCCTGTAAAATTTGTTCATAATGATGAGCCATACATAACCTTCAGTATTACCACACCTCTTTGTTACGCGTTGTTTCAATATGATACCGAAATACGTACACCCATTGACTGACTCATCACGAAATCTCAAAAACCACTACACCTACGAAGCTAAAATTTGGCAAGTAGATTCCTTAATGTAGTGTTAGAAAGGTACGCTATGAAAAGATTTTGTCAAAGAGCCGAATTAATATTAAACCGAATTAAATTAGGGTTATTTTCTTTTTTTTTTATCGAGAAAATTGTTACTAATCGTGTTTCGGCCCCTTTTAAAACATAGCTAAAATGTTCAATTCAATGTTAATGTTAAATTAGCTAATGTTCAATTTTGATATGACCCCAAATTCATAGTTCTGATTTCTATATAATTCTAGATAATTGACTTTCAAAACAGCAGAAAGTCAGTCCACAGCGCCTTAAAAGGATCCAAAGGGGGCAAAAAAATGTAGTCTTAAAACTTTAGCGGCTAGTTCTAGTTAATTGTTAGACTACTTTTACTCATCAACAACCTACATAATGTTACAAGTTTATAACAGTATACCTAATATTTTTTTAAGCCTGACTAAAATCTGTTGCTTTTTATTTGACAAAATACTTTGCATGCAAATTAATTCTTCAGATCTCGTTGAAAAGTTTTAAAGAAACAGGAACCTAGAGTTAGACATTCATGTCACATCTTCGACAAAGTTGCACAAAGTATCGGAAAAAGTTTAGAAAACGTTTGAAATGTGTTTTAGGGTTCCGTAGCAAAATAAAAAACCATTAATTTCGTCGTGTCCTTCTGTATCCCACAGACTCAGAGACCTATAATATGGTGCTGAATTTTGGTACACATAGGTGCATGATTTCTTTTTTGTGGATTTCTTTTTTGTTTTAGCTTCCTCACTTGGAAAGTGGGAAAAAAACATAGGCGTCTACCCCATCGACTAGCATACCATTGAAAAGTTTCTTGACAAAAAAATAAATTGTAGGTATGCTTCGTTTTTTGAAATATTTAAGCCCCAAGTGAGCATTTTTGATTTTATTTTGTATCTAATGGTTAGGTTTCATTCTAGGCATAAAAAAATGAGAATAACACGAACAAAAATTCTTCAAAAATAACAGGTTTTACAAAAACCAAATAGTTTCGAAATATAGCGATTCAGTTATTAGTTTAGACGCGAAATCACACAAAAAAAAATCAAAATCAATTTATTTGTGAGAATATTGTCATAAATGAAGGTAAACAATAATGTGAGTTACAAATATTCTACCTTATTAAGGTGTACAAATATTACACACACACATTTTTTTTTCACGCAACTTAAAGTGTCACACTTAGATTCTTACTGGGTCGGCAACGTAGTTGTGATGCCTCTGGTGTTACAAGGGTGACAGATAAATAATTGATTTGATTTGAAATGTCCATAGGCGATGGTAATTGCTTACCATCAAGCAGCCCGTCTGTTTGTCAACTAAGGCATTAAAAAAACTGTTCGGGAAAAACCGCAAAAATATCTTTGTATGCTAATAACGCTATGATGATGATTATTTAACGACACAGCTACAGAACCCTACCATAAGAGTACCACGACACGCACTTGACATGTTTTTCGTTTTAAATTAATAATTCGTCGTCGAAGATTTAGGAATTATTTAGTTTGGGTATAGTACATCTCCATAATCTTGATTGCGAGTGGCGTGGGATCGGTACTTAGCTATGTGGCTAACCCTTATACCACAGTTTTGAGGCCACCCAAGCCATGTCCGACTTGGCATGGCATGGCTTTACTATTCACGTTCTAATAATTATATATTTTTTACAATAAATCAAAAGCCGTCTTTTTTATACAATAGATCTACATTTGGTCACCAACTCGCCTAATTGTAAGACGGTATGGCCGAGGAATGAACACGTTGATTCAGAAGAAATCTATTCCCTCTAGCTTTGAAGATGTCTAGATTGTAGTTCTTAGGAGACAAGGAGGACGGCGCGGCGTGGTCGAGTGGAGACCACGAACCGGAAGACGCAGCGTATATAGGTAGGCCTCCCACTAGATGGACCGACGACATTGTAAGAGTCGCGGGCATCCAGTGGATGCAGATGGCAGGTTTTCGGTCAGTGTGGAGGCTAAAGGGCCTATGTTCAGCAGTAGACGTCTTCTGGCTGATGATGATGAAGGGATGGCAGGGAGTCCCATTCTTGGTGCAGTACGTACCTATCATAAATGTCGACCAAAACAGTTGTGTAATTTCCACGAGGAAGGTGGTGTGTGTAGTCTTCACGGGAAGACTACACACACATTTGAAGGGGGTTAAATGGAATATTTTATTTAAGTTGTGTGAATGATCTTATTTCCAGAGCTATAGGTAGTACAAGATGGGCGAAGTGAAGCAGTACACACTAGCGGAGGTGGCTGCGAACAGCGGCCGGAACAACTCGCCTGTCTGGCTCGTGTACCGGGACTCCGTGTATGACGTCACCAAGTACCTCGACCAGGTGAGAGACTACACTGGACACACTTGACTACACTTAAGTGTCTTTAGCGAGGGCACTGTTCCACTTCACTGTATCTTATGCTTTCGAAATTTTTAAGGAATTATCGGGGGTTATCAAAATGCGGAAGCATCTTTACTAATTAGATTAATTATTTCTCACGTAAGCTAATTTGGAAAAAAGTTCTTTAACCCGAAATTTCACCCAAATCAGTTGAGCCGTTACGGAGTTGAGTGCGGACAAAGACACTTACACTTACATACAAACTTACGTTTTATTATTTTAGTATGATTCAAATGACGATACTCTAGCACAATTCGCTTCCTGATGACGGCTAATAAACTGACAGAGGTCTCGTCCTGCGGCCGGAACAAGCTAACTCTAATGTTGTGATCGTCGTGTTGCAGCACCCTGGCTCGCCGGAGCCGATCACGGAGGAAGCCGGCAAGGACGCCACCAAGGCATTCGACGAGGTGGGCCACTCCTCCGACGCGCGGACCATCATGGCCAAGTACAAGATCGGAGAAATCGTCGAGGTAATTATTTCATGCTTCAAAGAAATTCGCAGAAAATTACACCTTTAGGCACATAGCAAGTGGTTTTCCAGCCGTCTTCAAGACTTCAAGTTTGAAGAGCAAAATCGCTTGTATAGTTTTATTTTTATAATAGATAGGCTTGCGCTTGGCCGCCATCTGACCTGATGTAAAGCGATGATGCGATTGGTCTACGATGGTGCGCGCTTGCCTAGAAGAAGCCGATTCAGTAGTGAGCAGCGTGTCTGCATTCTGCTTAGATCCCGGATTCGATTCCTGGCCGGGTGGATGAACGCAGGCACATACAGTCACAGAAAACCTAGTAAGGAGCTATGATACCGGTATTTTATGTAGAAATTCTAGTCACCACCTTCATCTGCAAGCATCGTTATTGTACGATGTACGCACAGTCTAGGGGGGAGAGGTCGATTTTGAAAAATTGTTTGTATGAGGGGCATTCAGAACACCAGACGAAGAACGAACAAGCTCTTCCCATAAGCCGACGAAGGTAGCGAGGAAAACCCCACCAAGGCTTCAGCATCAGTTGCGGAGAGGAGAGTTCCAGGAGAGTCAGCAGGGTACGCCCACTGAACTGCACATACTAGTAGATCAACCGATACTAAATTATATGAAATGTTTCATTTCATTTCATTTCATTTCATTTCATTTCATTAAATTATATGATTGAACAATTTTTTCCATCTATGGGCTTTGGTCTCTCCCATGATGTTTAACTCGGCGATAAGCTCACCAAGTCCGCGTTTTTCCGGACTCTCCAGAATCTGGCGCATAATTTTTCTGCCTCTTTAAGAGTCAGCGTCCAAGCCTCACTTCCGTACATCAAGATCGGTCTGATAACAGTCTTGTATATGCGAATCTTGACTTGGTACAGATAATCTGCACAAATAATTCCCTTGTAACCGCTAGTGACAGGTTAGTTTCTGTCGGCCACGTCTGTAGCTCGGTGCGACCGGCTCTCAGCCCCACGCCTGCTCCCGGGGGCTAATGTGCGTCTTCCACTTACACTAACCATACCATTACGACGCCTGCTGAGGGAGTTTCGCTGTACCTACCCAGTACTATTGTTATTGTAATGGCCATAGAAGGGAAAGAAACACGAACTGACGTTTGTTTTGGCTACTGTAGGCAAGTATAATAACAAAAACAAGTATTTTTTTAATACCCATCATCAGGGTTATCAATATCAGTATCTTTACTTAAATAGTTAAGTAACAAGCTTAAATTGAAATAAAAAAAAAAACTATACAAGAGATGATGATCTTCTAATAGCTGAACAGATTTTTAAGAATCATGGCATCATTCCTCATCGTAGCTAAGAACACTCTCGACTCAAACTAACAAAAAACCAAATCAAAATCGGTTCAGCAGTTTAGAAGCAACAATGCCACTAACCGACACACGTTAAATATTCCTTAAACACCTTTCTTTTTGCATCGGAAGTTAAAAAGCTAAGGTCTAATATTAAGAGTAATCTACCAGCCGATAATCATAACAATACGTATTATAAATTATAAATGCGAAGTGAGTTTGTTAGTTTGTCCGTTTATCCTTCTTTCATGCAGTAGGTACGAATTGACGTGATTTTCGGCATGGATTGTTCAAGGGCTGGGTAGTGACATTGGCTATTTTCTATCCTAAGAAATATACGATTCCTGAGAGTGTTAACGTGAGTGAAACCGCAGGGCGCAGCTAATTAAAAATTAGAGACGTCAAATAGCTCTGTTGCTTTATTTCGCTGATTGCAAATATTAATAGCTAATTTATACACATAATCGTTTTTTTAGGACGAGAAAAAATACGACGAAAGTGGGAAGAAGAAAAAGAGGGTAGTGACCGCAGCTCCTGAAGAAACGAGCCGAGGGTTCTGCAGCATCATCACATGCGGCCTTGTGGGATAGCACGTCATCAGTTCCTACCTGTACATGGTGTAAGGGTAACCTCCCCGAACCGGCAACGCTATGATTACACTATCTAAACACAATTGAATACCACTAGTATTTGTTGTTGTTTTAGTATTTTGCAAACCAGCAATGTAAAGCGTGCAAAGCTCGGGGTCAATGCACCACGTAGCTACAAAAACGCGCGAGCATACGCGGGCTTGGTTGACTGTGTGCGTGCGGAGGTCGTTGACTCTAGTGTCAGTTGGATATTTATTTGCATTACATTGCGAACTTTATAACATAAAAGTTTTTTTTAACTCCCGTACAGCTGGTGTTGCATAAAAAACTAAAAAGTTTAAAAACGTGTTTTTGCCGTTTCAGTAACCACTAGCACTTTTACCGGTCTTCGTTTTTGGGAGAGTTTTCTTACACCTAGTACCTACCTATAGTGTTAGATATATAGAAACTCTTTATTGTTAGTTGTAAATGGAAAATCAATGTAGGTAAACCAAGGAAGAAAGTAATGAGAGATTATAGGCGCTGGACGCCGCCTCTTCTCAACTCGTGGCGCGTTTTGAAGTGAAAACTTTAGGCAAATTGGGCATATCTTAGTGTGGGGAAAAAGCACCGAACTCGCGTGAACGTCACGCTCAGATATTCGTTCGGGTAACGTCGGCTCGAGTCGACTAACGGAGCGAGAGAGATATAGTCAACGTTGATGAAGTTTTCACTTCTGTCGTGTGGTCTAAGCGCACACTTTTTTATGCTACAGAGTCATAGGCTAAGTATACTATTGCTTTCTCCCTCTACGTACAGAGTTGTGCTATTATGACATGTCTTCTGTGACAGAGTCCAACTAATTTGTTCGGGAGCGGCAGTGTGGTATAATGTCTTCTGTGGCTGCAGTTAGCGATTAATTGGAGATTTATAGGAGGAGATGGCACCGCAGTGACCTTTCTGATGGCTACTAACGTTTTGTCATGAGAATCATGATATTGTACATACCTACAATTGTACAGAGATTGTAATATATTTTGTAAAGTATTTATTAAGTTCTTTAATTTATAACACGTATTTTGTAGAAAAGAATTTGTTTTATTTTTTAGGGTTCAGTACCACAAAAGAAAAAATTGAATCCTTATCTTATAGGATTACTTCGTTGTCCATCTGTCTGTCTGTCAAGGCCCTTTTTTACAGGCACGCGTGGAGGTATCAATATCAAATAGCTAGGTACCTACTCTACCATACCTACTGAGGCTCAGATCCCTTGGAGCTGTAAATCCAAAATATAGCTTTAAAATGCGTTCATTGTTTCGGAGCTGAGTTACAAACATTCACACCATACACTAATATTATATTTAAGTATAGGGTTATGCGAGGTAAAAGGGTGTACTAAGCCGAAAGGGGGCCATAATACCCATCATTATAAACAACTTTTCCTATGGGATATGGGAGCAACTCTGAATTCGCCCTTTCAGCTTAGTAGGTACAAAGATCCATCTTTGGTAGGTCTAGGTACACAACACAACTTTCTGTGTTACCCAGCAGGCATATACTTGACATGACATCCTCCCCCCCCCCCCTCCCCCTATCTTATATATAAAAGGCGATGTGTATATGTAGGTATGTATGGACTCCAAAACGGTTGGACCGATTTTGACGAGACTTTCACTGGTAGATAAGGCAGTTAAGTGTGATTTTCCTAACTGCTCGGTTTTAACGTTAGGTTGAGACCGCGTAAGGAGTTGGGCATAATGCCCCAGTACGATCATCGAAGTGAAGCAACGTCGGGCGCGATCGGTATACTTGAATGGGTGGACGCCTAGGCGTCATTTTGTAATTTTGCACTACTTTTATTACTTTAATTAATCATATATGTGGTCGTATGGAACCCTCAGTGCGTGAGCCGAACTCGCACTTGGCCGATTTTATTATTTGTAGAAGGGTTTACTAGTAATAGATTGTTATTCAGTAGATAGATACTGAATTTTATGTTGCCTAGGTAAATAAGCATTTAGGTATTTTATTAGAAAGTACACCTATTATTAGAACCTTAGATCAGATAAACAAGGAAGATGTGCCTTAGCACAATTATCGTTCGTGTTCAAATGTCTTGACACTAATGAACTAAGTAGCTGGTAACTAAGCTGATACCGGTGCGTTCCTATGGAGATCCCGATACCTGGTACCCTCCGTCTGGTACAGAGGTCGGCCACCGAGGGGGGTTTTAGTGGGTGCAATCTCACATAATCCGGTTTCCCCCATTGCAGCATAGTATATTTTAAAGATTTCCCCCACGTAACAAAAAAAAAAAAAAAAGCGGCAAGGTGACGACCTTGCAGGGTGAGTTCGACCATATGTTTATCTATGGTTCGACTAAATGCTTCAAGCCTGATGCGTGCGCACCGGCCACGCCACCTTATCATAACAATAACAAAATGAACTCTATTGTTTGTTTGATTTGAGCTTCGAACAATTTTATTGACATGATCGAGATTTAAAACTAGAACAAACGCTGATTTCATTGAGTGCCATCTAGCGAAAGTATTGAAAAGTTTTTTTAGTAACTAGTTTCACTAGATTCGGTAACTTGTTGAGCGCCATGGTTATATAGTTCGTACGATGTACATAGATGGCGCTGTTCAAAACAAATATATTCTATATTTAGCCCCTACTTTACCAACCATGGATGGAGCAGAAAGATATGGAGCAAGAGGCATAGAAGAGTTGAACAAATAATTAATTGGTACTGGTCTGGTACTATCCACGCTGTGTTCTACAGAAATCTTTAATGGACTTATGCACAACCAGAAGTCGTTATTATTTATGGACCTAGGTACATCATTACATAGAAACATAGGAAATGAAATTAAACAATCGCTCAAAATATCTAATATACTGGGTTCCGCGGAAAGGGTGTACTAAGCCAAAAGAGAACCATAGTAGGTACCCATCATTATGAACATCTTTTACTAAGAAAACAACTATGCACACGCGAAAAAAATATTGCTATTCCATAAAAAAACTGTCATTCACACTCGACGAAATGTATGGAACAGCCGATATTTTTTTCGCTATTTTATGGTTGTTCTCATTGTAAAAGTAGTAGTAAAAAGTTATGTCAAAATAAGTTACTGTTTCGGCTTAGTACACCCTTCCGCATAACCTTGTATCAATGCGTCGACTACCTTACCTATCTCTACTCTATCCACAGATCTACTACCTATAGATTTTCAATGAGCGTGGCTAGCTCAGTGCCTCTCGCTCATCATCGTATTTTCGCTCACTGCGCTTCTTGCAGCCCAAAATGCTACAACCAACCATTGTAAAATATCTTTTACAATTATTTCTCAGAGGAAACACGCATTTATCACATTAAATCACCAAAAAAAGGCAATAAATATAATTCAGACCCGTTTTGTTTGTCACTGATTATTACAGATTTTGACACTTGAGGTACCAAAAACAGGTCACGCCGATAAGGACAACAAATTATATTTATGTCCTTTTCGTACTTGTGCTGAGCCATATCAAGTTGTCTCTTTCACTAAAATATATTGCCGATCTGGTTGTGTATATCTGTGACTCTATCGTACCTTATTTTTTTTTTTTTATATTTTATTTTAATAGCACAAGTTAACTGGAAAATTAAAGTCGCACTTATCCAAATCGTTTATTCAAGCAAATGAACATTATGAACAAACTATAACATAAAATTTATCTACTTAATGATATTTACATTCCGTACCTCGCTTACCTTACTGTTACGATAACACTACGCACGTACACCTAGGACGCTTATCCTATGTATAAAAATGCAGAACACAATTTTACTCCAACGTATTCTGTATACATATACATACATACCTCTTCTCATTAAAACATAAGTAAAAAATATTGTTTTTACTACTATATTCTCGCACAACACGCAGTGAGGACGCAAACCTTCCCAGTAGAATTTGCACCAAAATGTTATTCTGCATTTTTACTGTCAATTAATGTAAATATTCTTAGTAAAGAAATTATTGATAAAATACTTATCAATAAGTTTGTCATATTTTATATTGTAAATCGAGTGCCAACTTTAGTGTCGTGAAACATGATACAATGGAGATATTTTAAACAATCAGGCACAATTAGGGCATATTAATTTATTGCATTAATTTCGGTTGGATCCATGGGGCCTTAATACTGAATATAGCCTCGGACTATGACACCGTTAGTTCAAAGACTTCACCGATCCAACATTTAGATACATATTGCCAAACGTAAAACATCAACAAAGACTACAAAACTTAAATAAGTGCATATTATGTGTGATTAACTAAATACTAAGAAACAAACAATTATACCATGTTGGCAGCGGGGGCAGTCCGCCCCCCGTCACTATGTGATCTCTACAGATGGTAAACTGCCGCCACCGCCAGCCTGGTGCATCACAACTATAATATAGGTTTTTGTAATGATATCTAGCACGGTACACACTGCTTCCAGTATCATCTTGAAGAAAATATAATAAACCAAAAAGGAAATAGTTTTGGAACTGAATTTAAGGGAAGACATTGAATATCTACACAACAGGCCACGAAAGCATAGAACAGTGGCTGAATGAAATTTGCATTTTATTAACATAGTAAAATATGCAATATTTAATTTATTTGATAAACAGCTATTCATATATTGTCAAATTAAATAAAGTAAATGTATAAAGAATACAGGAACTGCACACGAGGCACTTACGAATAGTTTAAAATGTGGGTTGCAGCACCACACACCCACAGCAGACTGGGTGTAGGCATCACCGACCTAGTCCCTCACAACAAGTGAATAATTTATTATTATGCCAGATCTCCAACAGTATCCAAACTCAGTGTGTTCAAATAATACAATAATAAAATTATGTACCATCATTAATATTAATTATTTTAAGAGTAAATAAAATATTTTAGTAAAAACTCTATGAGGACATCTACACAGACCCATTTATAACATACAAAACTCATAAACTATATCAGTATGATTTAAATGTATAACTATCGTCCGGAGCATCACACTTTCATACAATTTACATTCTAGGTATCGCCGGTATAGAGTTCACTCCCGCCACTAGTCCCTGGAGGCAGCACTATCAGTTCACTGCTGCTGGTTTGAGTGTGTCGCCTGGTTCGCAGACTTGGTGATGACGATGGTCTGCTTGCCGCCTACGGGCGACTTGCCCAGCTGTAGCATGTTGGAGGGCAGCGTAATGATCTTGTTACCGCCCACCGTGTTGGTAGAGACCAACTTCACTATGGTGGCGCCGGGCGCCAGGCCCTGCGCGCCGCCGCCCGCAGGCGCCACCGCCCTGTTGCCCATCATCGCCATCTTGGGCATCGTGGCCACCGTCATGCCAGTGGAAGTTTTCACGAGCGTCACATACTGCGGCTGGCTGGCGGTCGCCGCCCCGCCGCTCGCAGTCTTCTTGATGATCACAGGGATGCCAGCGTTTCCGCCCGCCTGCCGCAGCACGGTGGCGCCGCCCATCGTCGTGGTGGTATGTGTCGTCTGAGACTGATCACTCGACTTGGCTGTCACTATCTTGTAAACGGGCGTCTTCTGGCCGCCGCCGGCGATCTGTATAGCGCCGCCGCTGGACGCGATCACGGGCAGGTTGCCGGCGCTGAACTTCACGGGCACACCCTTCTGCAGGCCGACGCCTGCCTGCACCGGCACGCCACCCGCCGTCTTCACGAGTACGTTACTCGTGCCGATCTTCATGTTGCCGGGGCCGAGCTTCAGTGGCACATTGCCTTGCCCGATCTTCTGCATCGTATTGCCTTGGATCTTGCCTTGAATGTTACCGGCGCCGATCTTTAGCGGGAGAGCGTTGCCGGCCAGTTTGACGGGCACGTTGCCGGCGCCCAGTTTGACTGGCATGCCGGCGGGGCTACCGCCTGTCTTGACCTGCACAAAGCGCGGCGTGCCGCCGCCTCCGGTCGTCGAGCTGAGGACGATCTGCGCGCTCGATTGCGCCGTGGAGACGCGCACCGGAGTGCCGGCACCGCCCGCGCCCAGCCCGCTGACGATCCGCGTCACGCCCTGCGGCGTCACTGCCGCCACTTTGATCTGCTGCGAAGACCCCGCGGTCGCCGGTGATTTCACAACAGTTTTCGGCTGGTACGTCGCTTGTTTGATGGTCGGCGTGCCAGGAGAGATCTTGACGGCCGCTGGACCTGCCACTTTGACGGCAGCCTGGATCTTTTGCGGCGTCGATATAATCGGAGTGGTGATGGAACTGACAGCGGCAGCGGCAGCCGCAGGGGTGACGAGCGCGGGCGCAGGCAAGGGCCGCGTCGGCAGCTCAGGAGTGGCAGGCGTCGAGGCGGGAGGCGGGGATGCAAGCCCGAAGGCCTTGCTCGCGTCGGGCTGCGCGGCCACTGGTGAGGCGGGAGGCGGCGCGCTCACCGGCTCCGACGCCGATGGGAAGCGTGTGGGGGTCACCTTGCCACACTTCTGCACTTGCAGTAGGTATGTGGTAACCGTGTTGAGTGCGGGCCAGCAGAGCTCCAGAGAAGTGGTGCCAGCGCGGACGAGCGCCACGCGCCCCGCCTGCGGCGGCACTCCCACTTCCAGGTACCAGAGATCCTTGCAGCAGATTTGGTTGTTCCATGTTTTCCTATATCCATCTCGACCCGACCAGATGTAGAGCCTAGTTTGGATGGTGACTGCGCTGTGGCCAGCCCGGGCTCGTGGAATGGACTCTTCGAACTTGTCCAATGCTATATTGTCCCAAGTCATTGACTCCAAATTAAGAGAGGCTAGAGTGTTTGTGCATTTCCATTCTTTTTCGTGTGTGGCAAGTTTAGATTCATCAGGTACTAGAGGCACCCATCCTCCATACACGTACATGTGGTGACCGATGACTGTAGCAGTGTGCAGGGAGCGGGGTAGAGGCGGAGGCCCACCCACTTCGGGCCGAGACCATGACATGGTATCTACGTCAAGTATCCAGAGGTCGCCGAGGCGTGAGCCGCTCATGCCACCGTATATGATTAGGGATGATTTTCCTGAATTTTTATCCCTGTAAGAGACGCCACTGTGAGACTCTCGCGGCGGAGGCGACTGCCCGTAAGTCAGTGGTATATCCCATACTGTCATCGAGGAATTCGGATACAATTCTAACGTATACAGGTCGTTCAGATATCTGGGTATATTATTCTTGGGGTCATCGCTCTCGTTGGCGAGCCCGCCGAAAAGAAAAACTTTTGAATTGAGGAGTGTGAAGCTGTGGCCGAGTCGGGGGCACGGCGAGAGTCCCTGCTTCGGCGGGAGAGGTTTTAGGCGTTTCCATTCCCACCGAGAGGCCTGCAGTTCATAGAGATCGTTAGAATACTTGCCGTACTCCACCATGCCGCCAAAAACAAGAAGGCGAGTTCCGTCGACCACGAAGCCGTAGGCGGCGCATCCTGGGGGCACTTCACCCTTTGTGACGGGGACGAACCATTGGTTTGTGGTGGTATTGAAGACATGCAGCTCGTGAACTATCCCTTCGTTTCCGCCGCCGAAAACTATCATCAAATCTTTTATGGCGACAGCGCGATGGCCATGGCGTGGTCGTGGTTGGGGCCCGGTAGGATTGTTCACTTTTTGCCACTTAAGTACAGCGTTTTCCTTCATTTTTACTATACATTTGTTCACTAAAAGCTTTTCACCGTATGTATCGCTCGGGATGCGTATCTACAGCATAGACAATGAGAAACGTCGTAAATAAGCTTGGAAGAAAATATTCGGGTTAGTTGAAGCTACATACAGCAATCTTATACTTCTTTCTCTATCGCACTCGTTGGGTGCTCCGATGAGTAAAATAAAAACACCATAGGCAGCTTCAAGTGTATAACAAAAATGGCGTTAGCAACAGCGCTGCCAATATAAAAAAAGAAGAAAGGACGGCGTCGGACGTCAAGAGTTTGTCTATAGCCACTTTTCGTTTTAAACCATAGAGAAAAATTCGTCTATGATACACAAAATGAATCCACTCGACACCATCAGTTTTTCATCAGTCCATAGTTGTTTATAATACACTACGACTAACAAAATTTTATTAGGAACGTGACGATGTTATTATTTTTTGAGTTATCTATACATTATATTACTTACATAATAAATGACATTAAATGTAATGCGGGCGGGCTACTGTAGCCTGCACTGTGATACTGCATGCCATGCCATCTAGTCGACCAGACCAGACAGGGCCCCGATTCTACTAAACCAATAAAATTGTTTTTAAATTGTTATTGTTGTTTTGAATCTTATAATGAATTGCCTCAAAATTTACAGTTTAAGGCAATTCATTAAAAAAAAAACAATTACCTACAATAAACAATTGCTTTAATAGAATCGGGGCCAAGGACATTGCATTAAGGCATAATTTTTATTAAATGGTAGATAACTTAGATTATAATATCGTTACAATATTATAACTAAAACCCAATTGCAAACCCAGTGCAAAACATGATTAAAGTCATAGTAATTGTATGCGTTTGGCGACAGCGGTTACAATAGTACTGTCTTAAGTATATTTTATATAACCGTTCCACGGCTTCCCCAATCCATGGGCCAGAGCTATCTCTTTCACACATTAACAATATTTTAATGAGAAAAAAATTCGCTAAGTTTCTCTAAAATACCAACAAGAAAGTTGGTTTATACCATTTGCAATAATAACATAAAGATAATGCCTAATAAGTTTTTTTAAATCTCACTCGGTGATTTTTCAGAGAGGCATTAATGCCACACCACACATTGGTCCTGTTTATTTTACACCAAGGTCGTTTGTTTTTTGTTATAATAGACTGTTGGTTCCACGGTTTATGCTTTGTTACTCATGTGGGTTCAGTAGGATTTTTAAGTACTTGTGTGTCCATTGTTTAACAGAGCAGCTACTAGGAGCTGTGTTCATGTAAGTAAATACATTTTTAGAAGTTTAGGGCGATTTCGGTATACCGAAAGTAAAATAAAAACTAGTCGATGAACGCTTTATCATCTTGCTTGGTTCTGTTATTATGTTCAAATTATATTGTACCACAACAGGTGCAGCGAGGAACAAATTAACCAGCCAAATGCGAGTCAGGATCGCGCACTGAGGGTTCCATACCACGACAAAATTCAATAACGAAAGATTCAGCCGTTTAAAGGTAGGATAGACGTACGAACGGATGGACGGACGGACGGATGGACTGTCTGACTGACTGACTGACTGAATGATTGACTGACAGACAGACAGACAGACAGACAGACAGACAGACAGACAGACAGACAGACAGACAGACAGACAGACAGACAGACAGACAGACAGACAGACAGACAGACAGACAGACAGACAGACATACAGACATACATACATACAGACAGACAGACAGACAGACAGACAGACAGACAGACAGACAGACAGACAGACAGACAGACATACAGACATACATACATACATACATACAGACATCTTAGGCTTAGTAATAAGGTTTGTTCCCCATTTTACCCTTTATGTATCTGTAAAATCAAAAAATCAACCTTTAACACTACTCGACACTTGACGTCGTCCTCAGTTCTAACATCGAATCGATCAGTTAACTATATCAAGCAATTTAGGTACAATCACGTCAATCACACCGCATTAAAAGTGAAGTACTACCTGAAGTGTGTATCCGATTTTATTTTTTTCTTATTTATGTTGGTAGTTGTGAAAAAAGCGCGGCAAACAATAATAAACTTCTATGTCAGTCTATGGTAGCAACTTAGTGCGAAAAATATTTCCTAGATGGCGGTAAAGGAGTTTTGGCGCCAACGTAAAAAGGAAATCACGTGTACCATATCAATTCCATCCATGGTACCATATAGTAAAATTTGTGTTTTTACGAATGTTAATGTGTATAATGGTGGATTATTATATTTTAAGTGTTCGTGAACGTGCTTAACTTTGGGCAAATTATATTATAAGGACGCGAAACATGTATTTTCGTGTTGTCTCCAAAGCTCCATACGTGACTTACTTGACTCTGAGTGTGACTATGACTTATATGACTATAATTAATATTTAATGTAACTTGAAATTTTTTCATTACTTGACACTGGCAAATGCACAACAGCCTTTTAATAGTCCACTGCTAGACTTTTAGCCTACCTCCGAAAGGGTGATTGTGCCATATCCACCACGCTGGCCCAGTTGCGGGTTGGTGGATTCACTTAGGTACGCCATTAAATTCCTTCTCCGTACGTATGCAGGTTTCCTCACAATGTTTTCCTTCACCAAAAAGCCAGTGAAATGAATTAAAACGAAAC
Organism: Agriopis aurantiaria; assembly: GCA_914767915.1. Classification (NCBI taxonomy): domain Eukaryota; kingdom Metazoa; phylum Arthropoda; class Insecta; order Lepidoptera; family Geometridae; genus Agriopis; species Agriopis aurantiaria. The sequence goes on along the minus strand of OU612003.1, from coordinate 14,091,437 downwards.
CATACAACAAAAGTAAAATAAAATAAAAAAACTTAAAAATCTTTGCACCAAATTAAATAGGTAGGTACCATGGAAGTTTAGGATATTAAAACGTCCTTGGTAGGTACCTAACTAGTGATCCCTTTGACATTTTATCTCCGATTTTTACGGCCCAATGACATTTGAGAAAGGGTTTTCTTCCTTTCAAATTATGACTGAAAACCTGAAATCGAATTACAAGGTGACGAGCTTAATTAAACCCAACGGCCCAAGAAATAGAGCACACAACGTATCAACGTTTTTGTCGTCTCTAATAATAATACTGTTTAATACTTACCTCAGAATAATGAGGATAAAAGCGATGATGGTGGCCGAGCGGTAGCATGTGCGCTTTACAATCTAACGGCACCCGGTTCGATCCTCGGCCCTGCATCTATCAGGTACCTAAATAAAATTATGTGCAGTTTCGATGCCATCGCTCAACAACGGTGAAGGAAAACATCGTGAGGAAACCGACATGACCAAGAACCTCAAAAGTTCAAAGACAAACTTAGGACATTCACCAACATGCACTGAGTCAGCATGGTGGATTAGAGCCCATCCTCTCTCTGAGAGAAGGCCCGTGTCCCAGCAGTGGGAACATCATAGGATGACAGTAATGATGACGATGTACTTACTAAAAGGTGCCGCCTCGCATTGAATTGCATTTAATTGTATTGCATTTACGATATTGTATTGTATCCAGACAAAGTATGACAAATATCTACTTATTATGACAAAGTTCGACTACGCAGTCACTATTACTGGGTGAAGTATTTTACGCTAGGGAGCTATATAGCATTGTATCTACATTACGATCTGTACCACAGAAAAGAGAAGTAAATAGAACGGAAATGAGAAGGAAAATCTGTCGCCAGGCATTATGAGTGAACCTTAATTGAACATTCTTATTTATGTCCACGCGTCGAACTCCGCGTCCAAAGAACTTGGACCTTACCTTTTTGGGTTAGGTCTCAAAGTTATTTGTGCGCATCACACTTGCTAACTGATTTCGAATGACTGACGTTTTGTTTATATGGGTGCAACTGGCTACAATTTCTTACAAAAATGCCTTGACAGCCGTTCTAATACAAAAAAATATTTTCTTTTCTGTGGTGGTAACTATGAGCACAAAATATTTTATCTGCAAGTGTAAGAAATTTTTGATGTCAGAGGCCTTAAATAATTACTAATATTTTATTTATATTAAGTACACGGTAATTACTAACGAAAGATTAAGCCGGTCACTCCGACTATATAGTTTCAACCGCATTAGGCGCATTACAAATATGTTTCGTTTTTTTTTTTCTTTAGTTGCGGTCCTCCGCGTTTGACCTATTTTGCCTTCTACGCTCAAAAGCCGAGGCTTGTAAGATCCCGGTGGGATGGGACCCGAATTTTTTCTCCGAAAATGATAAACTTTCCCAGTGATCTGAGTTTCTTGAATTTCTTTTTAACAATTTGCAAGTTTCTTTTAAATATTTGGGTTTTCCTTTTGATTACACAAAAGTTTGTATCTTTTCAACTCTTTGTGGTTTCATTAGTAAAACGATGAAATAACATCTAGCTGGGTACTCACGTAAATACTTAGATCTAGATACATACGTAATTTCTACACTGATTTTAAAAACTTCGAAATAACTCAGCACAGTACTAATAGCACAGTAAAACTTGTACAGTAACATGTAAATGTGACGAAACAACGCGCAAAAAAACTATGTAAACGTAATCGAGATACAATACTCCAATAGATCAAACGCGGACTAATCCGCTATTAAAAAAAAAAAAACTATATAGTTCACAATATCTAAGTGAAAACAGTCAAAAATCATCCGAGTGTCGTTGTGTATACCTAGACATCAATTATCACATTTACTTCAATTTTGATGTTATGCCGCTTGCATAGTGTTCAGCGTCACTAATCACTTGTCCGCCATGTCATCGTAGCACAGGGGCCTTACGGACAACAGGTATTGCGGCACCAAACTAACATTAGATCCGCTCAGTTGGAAAATCACGCGACCGCAAACCGTATCTGGGCGCGTTAAGGTTCACGTTCGCGTGATTTTCCAACTGAGCGAATCTAACGTTAGTTTGGTGCCGCAATACCTGTTGTCCGTAAGGCCCCTGGTATCACGCGGCAATGTAGTTGGATCCATGGTATAATAATTATATCGAATGTCGGCGCAATGCGTAGCGTGCGCCGAGTTTTAGTTCGGACATTTTTTGCACGTTTGTGACTCTAAGGTATTGTATCTCGATGGTAAAATTATATACTTTTCTCCAACCTATCTGGTTTCTGTAGATCTTTTCCCATTTCATCTTGCCATCTATACTTGGGACGGCAGACGGGCTTTCCGTCCTCAGCCAGTCCCCAGTAAGCCCTTTTTACGGGCGATCCTCTCCCATTCTCTTTATTCTATATACATATTATAATTATATACTACTTATATTACACGAAAATTACTCACGTAAGAGTACGTACTTACGTGAGTAATTCCCGTGTAATATAAATAAAATGTGTGAAAACCACGTCAGTTTCCATAATAAAATATATACTATTATATATTTTTATTTATACTATATTGTTAACTTAAACTTATACCTATTAACTTAATAGAGAGATTAGAACACGAGCGATAATTGTAATAAGGCACATCTCCCTTGTTTGTTTGATCCGAGTTTACACTCATTGACATTACAGAGTTCACAGAGACACAGATCTATGTATGTAGTAGATCTGTGCACAGAGACTACCTCAAGCACGAACTTCCGTCTAAACTGTAGACCACAACAAACTGGCTGACCAAGTTATCTCTACAGTCGGTCAAATGAACGAACTAAAATATTCCACGGTAGAGTTATCTGTTTTGTTCGTAAATACGGCGGTGGATCACACGAGAGTCCCTTATTAAGATGTACAGATATGTTGGTTGACACTGGTTTGGAGCTATTCAGGTAGTTATGAAATGCTTGACACTCAGTTTACTTGATACTTCCCTTTGATTAATATTTATTGTAGATAACTCTAGAGCGGACTACTCCCTATTAATGTTAACACGATTTGCAGTTTCTGTTATTACCCGATCACGGCAAAAGGAAGGTTATCATCATCATAATCTTCTAAACAGGTTTATAAGGAAAGGATATGCTAAACCGAAAGGGGTTTATTATACTCATCATTATGAATTATGAATAAGGGTGGAGTGGGACCAAACATGAAATTCCGAAAAAATCGTTGTTACATAATTTTTGTCGGGTGTTGATTAGAGTTAGAATTAATTTTGCGTACACAACATAAAAATTAATATCAAATAAAATTGAAAGCAATGACCGTGTTCTATGGAACAGCAGATATATTTTTTCGCGATTTCAGGGTTGGTCCCATAGTTAACGTTATTCATAATTATGAGTACAATGGCCTCCTTTCGGCTTGGCATACCATTACCTCACTCATTGACTCATCACGAAGTAAGAAGTTTCTACTACTTTGCTACTACCTACATGAGCCACGAAGCTGAAATTTGGCAGGTAGGTAGATTCTTTATAAACTAAGAAATTATTTTAGGAAAGAGCCGAATTAAGGGGGCAAACGGAGTTCCAAAATGTAAACGAAAAAACTATGTTTTTGATGTTATGCATGTAACATTTGGTATTTAGGTTTATTACACATTATTTATTTCATTATTAATAGGTAACAAGTAATGCTGTGCTAACATGTAACACATTTAACTCAGTTCATTTATAAGATTGCAGTGTATGTAATTTAGTTATGCATGCGAAGTCCTAATAAATAAATAAATAGTTTAAATAAATAGGTAAATACTGTTGGAAGATTTTTGCAAAAAGGGCGGATTAAGGAGGTTAAATTGGAGTTTGAATGTGATGTTGAATGTTATGCAACTACGAAGCGTATTTAAACGCAAAAATATATTTAAAGCGAAATAAATAAATTCCTGTCAAAAATGGATGTCGTTTGTAAAAGGGAAGAGGTTGAAAGTTTACATGAAAATCTAAGCGCACGAAATCGCGGGCAACAACTAGTATATTAAATACGAAAGTGTAAAGATAAATAAAAACTAAACAACGATCTAAATTATTTGCATAAAAAGCGAGTAAATCATAACGCACGCGCAATTGATGTTGAAATAATAATTATTGTGTTTGTTTGTTCCTTTTTCATGCACAAAGCAACAATTGTGTAGAGGTATTTTTTATCCTTAAAAATAAACGGTTTCTAAGGATACGGCAAGCTGTACGCGGGTGAAACCGCGAGGCGCAGCTGGTGATAAAAAATACTGTCGAAAGAATTAGCGAAAAAGCGCGAATCTCGCGAAAATCATCATATTTGGCATCACATAAAGCAGTTCGGTAACTTAGGTTCTAATGATTTTATCCAATTTATAAAATTAAATATATTATATATTATAATTTGTAGTGTTAGTTTTAGCTTGTATTTTGTTTAGTTAATAAAGGCGATAGCCCAGAAAAAAAAATTATATGGACATAGGGACTTAAATAACATGCCATGTTTAATTTCGTAACATTAAAATTAAAATAAAAAACATCAAATTAAAACCAATATTAATATATTACACCGTTACCAGTGGGAATCGTTTCCAAAATGCTGGCCCCATTACCACGTTGTATGGCGAATGGCGATGCTCACCCTTTGAGCCACAGAAAAGAGAAGTAAAATTTTCTCTTCTATGCTTTGAGCAATGTAGAGGCCGGCATTTTGGTCACGAGTTGTATCGACCAGACGTGAAGACAAATCTTTGAATTTTTTTTGGCTCCCTATCCCCACGGCTCCATGGTTACGACCCCAAAAGGATCAAAAATTAAAAAATTCAAAATTCAATTTATAAAAATCATACGAGTGGTTTCCGAAAAAAGCCACAACACAGAGTCTACGAAATTGTCGATTAGCAACCAGCGCCATTTCACTTATAATCTAAAATTGATATTCCCCCGAGGTCCCCCTCCCCCGGCACACCTGCTCCTTGTAAGTTTTAATATGTTCTTTACTAGCTGCGCCCGCGGCTTTACCCAAGAATTTCCTTCTCATTATAATTCAGAAAAATGTATTTTCGAATAACGAATATCTCCAACAACACATTTCATCAAGATCGGTTCCACCCACAGATCAGACAAACAAGAGAGATATGCAAGGTGACGTGGCGAAGGCCAAAATCTGGATTGATTAGATATCTTTAGTCGAACTCGTCCAGCAGACGACCTTGGCGCCCTTTTTGCATGTGCACTGTTATAGTTAGTTCACTGGTGTCGCTGAAAGTTCCTTTGGTCATCATCATCACCCTATCATGTTTCCACTGCTGGGACAGGCCTTCTATCAGAGAGAGAGAGGATGGGCCCTAATCCACCATGCTGGCCCAGTGGTGGTGAATGTCTTGGCTTTGAACTTTTGGGTTCTTAGTCCGGTTATTATACCGGTTTCGGTCCGGTAAGTGTCTTTGTGTGCGTGAAAAATAAATAAAAGTGTGCCAGTATTGATATAGTGAAAAACTGTGTAAAAATTGAGACATCACAGACGTCCATAAAATCTTATAGAACCAGCCACTGGCAGTTTTTACTACGATTTTCGCATAATCCCTATGCAAGGCATAATCCGAATTGACTTGCAAAGTAGCTGCAACTCTTTGGCTTCTGTCAAAGCTCTCGCTTGAAATTACAAAGCCGTTTTTACAAAACCTTATCTCAATGCTAATTAATACGAGAACGAACCACCTCTTACGGTTCTACAATAAATTTAAATATTTATTTTAGTTTATTAGTGGGGAGTGCATCCATTGGTTGCATATGGCAGGCAGTCGTTCAGCGTGGAGGTTAAAGGGGAGCCCTATGTTCAGCAGTGGACGTCCACTGGCTGCTGCTGCTGATGATGATGATCTATCTATGTAATTATATAAAAGTGAAAGTTTTCTAATACTTTGTAGAAAGATCTTACGGAAAGAAAAATTAAGAATATTGCGCAGAAAATTGGAAAATTTCAGAAAACTTATCGACGATGAAACCGCAGGGCGCAGCTAGTATATATATATAGTAATTTTTAAACTTTCGCGATTTGAACACATGTTTTAAACGTTTATCGGGACTAAACACCCGCTCTTCTCGCCGGACTCACCCGCAGTTTTCAGTCAGCTCGTGACCACGGCCATTGTAACATGGTCGAAACGTCGAGCGAAAGGTATATATTTTTTACCTAAATTAAATAATACGTGATAAGTCCCGATAAACGTTTAAAACATATATATATATATATATAAATGAATCCCTATTTACCTTGGTCACGCCATAACTTGAGAACGACTTTACCGATTTCATTCATCTTTTTAATCATCTTTTAGATGAATGGTTTAATATATAAATATATATATTTTATGTTATCTATTGTCTGTTTTTTTTCTGTAACAAATAAATAATGTCTATGTCTACGTATGTGACCACAATAAAACTTTAGTTTTAAACAAAACGAGCATAAATTGTTTTTTTTAAACCCCTATAAAAGATCTGATAATTATCAAATCGCTGAACTGTGGGCGTAAGAGTATTCGATACGTTTTATACGCATCGAAATCCATTAACATTAATTTTTAATGATTTTTTAAAATATATTTTACGCATCGAATACTCGTACTCCGTCCACTGATTTTCTTGAATAATGGCATGCCGCTTTTTGTATGTGGACTATTAGCTATTAGTTTATTGATATCGCTGCAAATATCTTAGCCTATATAGTAAAAAAGTGAGAAAAACACGGTGACATTTAAACAGTACTAAGGCAATGTGTATATGAATTTCTAGTGAGTGTGTGTGTGTGTGTGTGTGTTTTCTGATTCAATCAACTATCAAGTACTAAGGCACATTTCCCTTGTTTGTCTGATCTGCGCCTGCTACTCGCAAACAGCCGTAGCTGGTGGTTTATTCAACAAAAACTGTCATTAGACAAGGGCCTCCAGACTACAGAATTAATCAGGTTTAAAAACGTTGACACTAAGGCTGGCTACTCAGCCTACGTGGTAGACAAGAATCCAGTGTGCAGTCGCTTGCGTCGTGTGGTGCTACGCGGTCGTGTAGCACTCGTAGCGTTCGTAGCGCTTCAACGTGGAGTTTCGTAGACGTTATGAAACTTTCTTCGTTGTTTGTCGTTAGAAATACGGCTAAAAGTGGTTTTCAAATTATAAAAACTGGTAGTTCTAATTTTGTTAATATTAGATAAGTGCTATCATAGGCTTTCAGTCGCTTTGTAAAGTGAAAGTTTTAAATAATACGCTTAGTGATAAAATAATCAGTTAAAAAAAAACAGTTAACTATTACGAAAAATTTAACTATAACGCTAAAAAGTAACCCTTTAACTCTTGTTACAATATTGTTATCAAAACACATCCACGTTCGCGTTTATTAACTTTACAAGCTTGACGATGTGTTTGGTTGTGTTTGCGGTTTCAGAACTTTCTAAACAAAACTTAAACTAAAACCAATGTGAATAAGTGAATACAAAACATTTAAAACCACTGACTATTTTAAACCAAAAAAAAAATTCATTCAGTTTGTTTGTCAGAGGATGTCACATACCTTCTGCTGGTATTAACAACTGACATACAAAGTTACTTTATCTGAAAATGTCGGAGTTCCATCGTCAAAATGAGTCGAGCGGCCAGTTCCTGCAGCGTTGCACCAATCTGTCCCAGTTCGACTGCAGCGAGGAGGAGATGCTCTGGCTGATGATGGGGCCACGCACGCTGCCCCTAGTCAAGCTGGTGCCCATCTCCGTGGTGCTCTGCTCCATCTTCCTCACAGGTAACAGATACGATTGGCATACTGTGAGTTGCAGCCTCATTGAGACTGAGTTCCTGTTTTAGGATAGGCCATCATCGAAGCTATCTGTGAAGGAAAACATCTTGAGAAAACTAATGTTCCTCCTGCTAGCTGCCATCCTTCAAGTTGAAGATCTATCGCCAAGCGTCTAACGTGGTGTTACGTCATCGTTACTTGAGAGCCAGTTTCCATTCCAGTTTAAGCGTATTTACCAACTCCGACTTTATCATCAGTTAATATCAGGTGACCTGTGGTCGAACGCCTAGCCTGTCTACCATAAAAATATACGAAATAAAAATAATTTTATTTATTTAAGCCTACCAACACTGTGTATACCAATAAATTATCAAAAAATTAAACACAAACAAAAATATAACTAAATGTTACAATAAGACGTATGGAAAAAAACATGCAATAATATTGAGCAAGAAAAGAAAACTGAGTCAGTATCATAAACTATACATAAATTAGTCATAAATACGAAAAAAAGGAAACAAAGAAAGATACACAGTGTATTGTGAATAACTAAACTAAATTGTAGTCAAGTATAATGAAAGTCACGGACACGGTGTCCGAGGAGTTGCAAAAGACAAAATAGATATGACAAACAAACAAGTATCAATTTAAATATTATTAAGTTAGGAGTTGATTTGCATCGGTCGGCTGGATAAAGTTCACAGATTCACTTCTCTTTCTGTGATAAAGTTATTCTGGCCTTTATCATAGTCTTCCTACGGTAGAACAGATGGTAATGACCCGATTTTAACAAATCCTCACAAACGTTTTAATCGAACACTAACCTGTCATCGCTATGTGCGCCCTGCGGTTTTTCCTGCTCCATTTTATCGAGATAAGTAAAAAAGTTGCTTAGAATAGTAGGGACTTTAAAAAATAATTAAATTAGTAAACGTATCCTATAGACATTGTTTTTATGCCATAGGTGGCAAACAAGCAGATAGTCCGCCTGATGGTAAGCGATCACCGTCGCCTATGGATACCTGCAACACCAGGGGCTTCACAGATACGTTGCCGAACCTTAAATACTCTATTAACAGCCCTTTTGAAGAACCCCTTGTTATAGTTACTCGGAAACGCCACAGGAGGGAGGAGCTCATTCCACATATTGCAGGTTTGAGGCAAAAACGGTCGCGTAAAACGCACAGTGTGCGATTTCCACCGATCTATGATATGTAGATGAACTTTCAGGTGGTGGCGGCAGGTGCAATCATAAAACCGTGACGCCGGCATCAGATCGAACATGTTAATTATATTATACTAGCTGCGCCTCGCGGTTTAAGCCACGTGGGTGATGTGATGAGTGATGAAAAATGGTGACGATGATGATGAAAAGTAGCCTATGTCATTCTCTGGCTCTTGAACTAAACCCCTGCAAAAAATCAGGTCGATCCGTTGTTCCGTTGCAGCGTGAAAGAGGAACAGACATCCATACATCCATACATCTATACGTACAAATTTTCGCGTTTATAGTATTAGTAGGATTCAAGCCCATTTTAATTTATTTTGTGTGTGCTAGGCCTGCAGCAGCTATAACTACAAAACTCTTGGAGCGAGTATGACTGTACGTTGCCTGTGATTGTCCCCAGGCGTGGCGGGGAACGTGGCCGTGTGCGTGGTGATCATACGGCACCCAGCCATGCACACCGCCACCAACTACTACCTCTTCAGCCTGGCGCTCAGCGACCTGCTGCTGCTTCTCTTCGGTGAGTCAAATTCTCGTTCAACCTGACTGGATGTTGTGCAGCGCCGTCTCACCGCATGTGACATCCGTGCGAGGGTTGGGATGACCTCGCACAACAAAGACGAGAGATCCATTCAAAACCTTCCTACACCTAGACGTACAATTCTAATGGCAATTGTACTGGGCATCTTAAAATAGGCCTTGCAAGACAACATTTTAGCTACGCCCGCGCTCATAAGGTGCTAGCTAGGCTCGCAGTTAAAAAACACGCCAGGAGCATGATGAGAATGGAACGTACATCTGACTTAACTTATTGGCACTGGCCTTGGAGTGAGATACTCCAAAAAATAAAACATAGCCTATAAACAAAGGTTTAGCCTCTATTAAGGCAAACAAAAACAAAACACAGCTTAGACAAGGGTTTAGCCTTAGATCAGTTAAACAAAACACAGCTTAGACAGCGGTTTAGCTTTAGATCAGACAAACAAAAAACAAAACACAGCTTAGACAGCGGTTTAGCCTTAGATCAGACAAACAAAAAACAAAACACAGCTTAGACAGCGGTTTAGCCTTAGATCAGACAAACAAAACACAGCTAAGACAAGGGCTTAGTAAACAAAAATATGAAGACTGTTTTAAACTATCACGGTTGTTCACTAAAGTTATATGATTATTTACGGGATATTTACCGTGGTAAGGTTGTGGAATGAGCTCCCGATATTTCGGCGCAGTTACATGCACCATGTTCACGGGAAGAACATGTTCATGTTCGTCTCTGCGCCGAAATATCGGGAGCTCATTCCACAACCTTACCACGGTAAATATCCCGTAAATAATCATATAACTTTAAAAATATGAAGGATACCTCTTTTCTGCTTCCTCCAGATCCAGAAAAAAATGCCATAGATAGCAAACAAGCAGACGGGCTGCCTGATCGTAAATAGTCACCATCGCCTGGACATCGTCCGCAATGGATACTTGTAACACCAGAGGCATCACAACTACGTTGCTGACCCTTTGAGAATCTATTAACTCGCATTTTGAAGAACCCTATGTTACAGCTTCTCGGAAACACCGCATTCAAATCTGAGATTCGGATTCCAGTTCTAAAAATAAAAAAACTCCACGATTTTCATCGACATTCATACACGTCGGGAATTTCAATTGAATATCTATGCACATATTGTAATGTCTCGTCATCTCATGGCATTCACGGTCTGTTTTACATTCAATATTCAGATGCAGCGATGAACGGCGGAATTTTGCAATCTAAAAGCATTAATATTAGCTTCAGTGTAAAACCAGCAGAACTATCGAAATGTATCGTCTGCTAACGAAATGTACAGTTATACATTCAAGTATAAATGTAAATCTGAGAAAGAGTTTCGTTTTCGGTAAAATAATAATGATTTTATCCTTTACTTTCCATTTAGTTAAATAAATGTATGGGAATTGTCGCTTGATAGTAATATCAAAGTTCCGGAAACCCAATTTTTAAAGTTTTGTCTGAAATAGACAGCTACTTGCACAACGCTTGGTTATTTATTCTTTCCTCTGTAAGGATCGCACTTCTTGTGAAACAAAGATGTGCCCTTGTAAATTGGTAGAGACTTTGCAATCGGCCTCTATGGAGTATGAAGCTTTGGGCATGAATTCGGTACTACAACAGTTTTTTTTTATTTTCCTTTTTCTGTGGGTACTACCGTCGTAAATGACATTCAACGTCCATTCCGTTCATTAAATTGACATGTAAGAAAAACATCATAGACTGACAACTCCCACGTAAAAGAGATATAGACTGGAAACTCCCACGCACAACTTCAATAACGAATAAATAAACGTTTTTATAAAAACATCTGAAATAGTACATGTTCATACCTCATTATACCTATATACGAAAGAAAAATAAAACGAGGTAGTTTAGTTAGAGCAAAGAACCTGATGAATACAAATATTACATTCATATTTACCTAGATAGCGACATATTTTATTTTAGAAGGTAAAGTAGTCAGTACATACCGATTCTGTAACGGTTTCGATACTGATTCCGTAACTTTAACACGCACGTAACGCGACGCGTTAAGAGGGCATACCACGGCCAAGAAATTTGATGAATAGGTATTTAGCAAATCTTTTGCTGTCCCCTGACCTCAAGCCTCTTCCCGTAGAGCGCAATAAGGACAACTGCAGCTCAGATCGATACCTACGAAAAGTAGACGAAATCATCGTCTCGTATTTTTCTGTTTCCTCATTCAAAACTAGGCCGATTTCATTATTTTTTAAATTAATAGTTGTGTAAAGGATTGAACTATGCTTCTGTGATAAATCAGACACCTTGGGTACAATCACATTATTTATTTTACAACCTTTCACAATTTAGATATTGACACAATCATTCTCAACACTTATTTTACACCTTTATACTTTTCACTTGTAATACAGAGAGCTGTTGCTCCTTTGAAAGCTCGTTCGAGACTGCCTCAACTGACTGTTTACCCTCCGCACGTAAACTTGCCAATCGGTAAACACCCAGTCAAGGTCGACCAATCAGAGAAAAGCAAAGTACAATCTAGTCAATAGACTTATAAACTACTTTTAAAAACTAGGTTTAAACAAACAAGCTTATATAAAAACACTTAAAATACTACTATTAAGTAGGTAATGATATTTACTGCAATGTGATTTATTAACTTCCATACGAATTAATTAGAAATGTGTATAAAATACAATAAAATTCACGACATGATTACAAAATCATTACATTCGGCCATCCGACGTCGTGCGATCTCCCGACGCACGAATAAATCAATTATTTGCTATAATTATCATTACATTCGGTTATAATTTGATCTCAGATTTACTTTCAACGCCACAACGTGAGTTTTCGAAATACCTAACATCAACATAATGGTCATCACTAATGGGTTCCATTATTCCTTGACTTAGGAACTGCAGGAAGATACAAGAAATTTTCTTGATTTTCATTGTTATTATACTACATCATAAACTTACTGTTGTCTCTACAGTAGTTACAGATGGCAACTTGTCGGAAACCCACAAAAATACATATTAGAAATATAATACAATACAGAATAAACATAATTATCATAGAAAAATTCACTAACTTAAACTTAATTAACTATTTAAATCAAATAATAAAATTACTGCCAGTACAAAAACAATACGCGAACCATCATAGAAATATTCACTTACATAACTATTTACATCAAATAATATAATTACTGCCAGTACAATAACAATACTCGAATTATTATCATAGAAATATTCACTTACTTAACTATTTACATCAAATAATATAATCACTGCCAGTACAATAACAATACTAGAATTATTATAAATATTCACTTACTTAATTATTTACATCAATTAATATAATTACTGCCAGTACAATAGCAATACTCGAATTATCATAGAAATATTCACTTACTTAACTATTTACCACAAATAATATAATTACTGCCAGTACAATAGCAATACTCGAATTATCATAGAAATATTCACTTACTTAACTATTTACATCAAATAATATAATATCTGCCAGTAGAATAACAATACTAGAATTATTATAAATATTCACTTACTTAACTATTTACATCAATTAATATAATTACTGCCAGTACAATAACAATACTAGAATTATCATAGAAATATTCACTTACTTAACTATATTCATCAAATAATATAATAACTGCCAGTACAATAACAATACTAGAATTATTATAAATATTCACTTACTTAACTATTTACATCAATTAATATAATTACTGCCAGTACAATAACAATACTTGAATTATCATAGAAATATTCACTTACTTAACTATTTACATCAAATAATATAATAACTGCCAGTACAATAACAATACTAGAATTATTATAAATATTCACTTACTTAACTATTTACAACAAATAATATAAAATTACAAACTGCACTAAAATTCAATAGATAAGTATAGGTAATAAATAAAGACTGCGAGAAAAACTGAAGGTGCAGCTAGACAATAAAACTTCAAATAAAGATTACTGGTTGCCACACCGAGTTAAAAGTCTTATTATAATCAAATAATCTTAATGTTGTCACCGGTTGCCTACCACTGACAAATAGTCTACGGCTACGTCATCCGTGCTTCATTACTGTTTATTCTATAAGATATAGCAACATGAAACTTTTATCTTAAGGGCTCACTTGGCTTTCCAAATATAGTTACATGGCACTAATCATCATTTACTTTGGTTAAGGACACTTGACCTATAAGAAGGAACACATAGCCATCATTTATCTTAAGCGCACTTAGCCCAATTGATGAGATAGTTATCTTTAACCTACTAAACACTCTGGGCCTAGCGAGCCATTCTTTGTCATTGTCTAACCTACTAAGCATCTGAGCATAGTTAGGCATCATTGTCATCGTCTAACCTACTAAGCATCTGGGCTTAGTTAGGCATCATAGTCATAGTCTAACCTACTAAGCATCTGGGCCTAGTTAGGCATCATAGTCTAACCTACTAAACATCTGGGCTTAGTTAGGCATCAGTCATTCTAACCTACTAAACATCCGGGCTTAGTTAGGCATCATAGTCATTCTAACCTACTAAACATCTGGGCTTAGTTAGGCATCATAATCATGGTCTAACCTACTAAACATCTGGGTTTAGTTAGGCATCATAGTCATTCTAACCTACTAAACATCTGGGCTTAGTTAGGCATCATAGTCATAATCTAACCTACTAAACATCTGGGTTTAGTTAGGCATCATAGTCATACTAACCTACTAAACATCTGGGCTTAGTTAGGCATCATAATCATGGTCTAACCTACTAAACATCTGGGTTTAGTTAGGCATCATAGTCATTCTAACCTACTAAACATCTGGGCTTAGTTAGGCATCATAATCATGGTCTAACCTACTAAACATCTGGGTTTAGTTAGGCATCATAGTCATTCTAACCTACTAAACATCTGGGCTTAGTTAGGCATCATACTCATCGTCTAACCTACTAAGCATCTGGGCTTAGTTAGGCATCATAGTCATAGTCTTACCTACTAAACATCTGAGCTTAGTTAGGCATCATAATCATAGTCTAACCTGCTGAACATCTAGACTTAGTTATACATCATAATCATAGTCTAACCTACTGAACATCTAGACTTAGTTAGGCATCATAATCATAGTCTAACCACGTGGCACTCTGGCTTCGTCACTCACTGTCGGCACGCTGACCATGTCGCTCGCTGACGACACGCTGGTCACGTCACTCGCTGGCCACGTCGCTTGCTGCCGACATGCTGGCCACGTTGCTCGCTGGCGACACACTAGCCACGTCACTCGCTGGCGACACTTAGGTGACACATCTGGCGGAGTGTCTTCGACAAGCTCCACTGTCACATAACACTGAAAAGCATAAATTGTCTCCGGCAGATTACTTTCAAAAATTAACAGTCTAAAATTATATCTTACTCAATTCGCAAATATAATAAATTTTATCATGAATTTGACTACTAATTTGTCAAACACAGTTCAGTCATGTTTCAGTCGGTCAAAGCAGTCTTATAACACTGCTTACTTCTTAAACACACTTTACTTGGTGCGGCATACATAGCCATGAGCATTAAGCATGACACAATAAATCGTTCGGTACTTGTGTCACATTATACACCCATTAATATATTTAATTTCTCGTATGATCTCTTACGGGGTGAAATATGAATTGCTTATAGTGGCAACTATCTCATTTATCTAGCAACCGATATAAACAGCGACATGGTTGACTAGCTGGTTGGCTTATTATTACTTCCAATAAAGCAAAAATGTTTTCAGTCTGTGACCGAATGAGCTACGGACCACTGTCAATAATGAGGGCTATTGATGCTATTGCAACTATCGGTGTTATCGGGTTCATAGATACTATCGGTTCCATAAAGACTCCTAAGAACATCGGTTCCATAAAAACTTTCCGAGCTATCAAAATTGTTGGTGCTATCGAAACTTGATGAGCTATAAAAACTAATGGTATGCTGTCAAAACGATTGTTGCTAATAAAACTATAAGTACAAATAACACAAAATGTAATAGGTAATTAAATAAATAAAATAAATAAATATTCGGGACATTTTTCACACACGGTCATCTGACCCCAAACTAAGCAAAGCTTGTGATATGGCTGCCAGAGACTGATATACATACATATATAGTTTTAAATACATACTTAAATAGATATTAACAACCAGATATAGAACAAACACAAATGTTCATCACACAAATGTTTGTCCTAGATGGGAATCGAACCCACGCCCCCAAGCTCAGAAGGCAGGTTCACTACCAACTGGACCAACGGGCTATCTAAATTCTAATTATTGACTAATTACCAATATTGCTATCAAGCTTTGGATGATACACGATACGCAATAGATTATCGAGCCCAATATTTACGACGTCAACTACCCACTAAAGAAAAAAAATACTATTACGATAAAATACTATACCTAAAAATGTTTGCAATGTTTGCAGTCTTTGAGTACATTAGTTAAATAAAACATGTATTTTCTCACCTAAGAGAATTAATGTTATTCTTTGAAAAAATAAAAATTTTAAACCATAAAACGTTGAAACATAATTCTACCGTAAGCACTTAGATAAAGTAACTGTAGGTAGCTTCATAGGTAAATTATACAAATTATGCAATACTGTAAGTGTGATAGAACACAAGAGACACACAAGAGTTTACTAAATTCTCATCTATCTGCGACTTGCTATAGCCATTTGTATAATCATGATTATTTTGAAGAACCAACATCAGAGCACTGACTTAGATTCTGCTTTATATGAAGCGTAATTATTAAAATGTTTGATTTGCACATTTACTTTCGGTTCGTTTATTATTTTCCAGTCTACCCGCAAACAAATATGAAATTAATAAAGTTTTTTTGTTTACACGTTTTAACGACGTATAATGCCATTTATTAGCATTCGATATAGCCGACTAGCTTTCGACTTCTTTTTTTTTTTGTATAGAACGCAGCGCATGATTTTTACCAGGTTTATGAGATGTGTTTTTACTTCTACACTTTCTATTCAAATCTTGAACTAGTGGCAATAAGGTCAACGATAAATATCTCATCTAGCATAATGAAAAGCAGAAACAAACACACCTGGCTATTGGCTGAGGCCGATTTTTGGCTCCTTGTTGGCGTCCGCAGCTTCAGGCTCTCGACAGAACCTCGCGCAGCTGCTACACGCCACACAGACACGTGCCCCATACTTTGCTCGCATGGACACGGCAGTTGTAGGCTCCGGCTCACGGCTTGCCTCGATCTCTTCTATCGCCAATGTTGACTGAGAGGCACATTTAGGTGCTCTATTTTTGTTTTGTGAGCTTTCGTGGATTTTGTGCCACTTCTGATATGTGATAAATCAGACACCTTGGGTACAATCACATTATTTATTTTACAACCTTTCACAATTTAGATATTGACACAATCATTCTCAACACTTATTTTACACCTTTATACTTTTCACTTGTAATACAGAGAGCTGTTGCTCCTTTGAAAGCTCGTTCGAGACTGCCTCAACTGACTGTTTACCCTCCGCACGTAAACTTGCCAATCGGTAAACACCCAGTCAAGGTCGACCAATCAGAGAAAAGCAAAGTACAATCTAGTCAATAGACTTATAAACTACTTTTAAAAACTAGGTTTAAACAAACAAGCTTATATAAAAACACTTAAAATACTACTATTAAGTAGGTAATGATATTTACTGCAATGTGATTTATTAACTTCCATACGAATTAATTAGAAATGTGTATAAAATACAATAAAATTCACGACATGATTACAAAATCATTACACTTCTGTCATTTATTTATGTTTTATGAACTCGTTAAATTTGTTTGATAGACGTCTGAAAATGGCGGTAAATAAAAACATTTTTGGGATATTTAAAGGCTCATATTTCTTATCTTAATTTATAAGGAAAAATACATGATATAAGCATGACAATAGAGGAGGTTAATTTTATTTAATAAAATACAACTCTTGCGATATTATCAAGGGAAATACGAGAATACGAATGTATGGACAAAACGTTGCCCATATCCCCACTAAAGTTAACCTTTAATAATTTAAACTGTATTTCCTAGGAAATAAAGGCCAACTCTTAGGGGTTAACTTAACGCGCCGTGCTACGCGCGCGTTTGAAGTTACGTGGACTCTGTAGGATTTAGTGAACTCTTGTGTTGTTATTTTATACTGAATAAGTCTGTGCAACCGACATTAAACTAGATTAAATAAACACGCTAGCTCTAAGCGTGGGGTTTTGAGCGCATAGTGTAATAGCGGTCGAAGTTTTTTTTTTTCATTAACAAGAAACTCTTTATTTTTATAAGAAAATAATTCAGAATATCAAATAGCTCACTAAAACTACTTAAAATATATAATGAATAAAAAACGAATCTAAAAGCCTTTAGATAAAGGAAAAAGTGACCAGAATGCTGGCAGCTCAGTGGCAGCATTACCACGTAACATGCCAAACCTTGTCTTCGGAACTGAACCAACATGTAAAAATTCACGAAGTGGATCAAATTTGGTTTGAAAGATTTTAACTAAACAATTGCAAGTTAATAAAAACCGAGTATCTTTAGAATAATTGTTAGTACAGAAGGCGGCGCAAGTCGGCAACTTGAGTAGTGCCGCGACTGGATTACCACATGTCGCTGACATTTGAATGACAATGATGCTGAGTCGCTAGCATCCAGTGGATGCAGAAGTCAGGGTCGTTCAGTGTGGAGGTTAAAGAGGGAGGCCTATGATGATGATGATGCTGCTAGCGCACTGGTCTAGTTGTGACGGTCGAGTGTTCGATACCGTGGTCGCCTCGTGCACGGCCGGCGCCAGATCGAGTTTGTAAGTTAGATAGACGTAATTACAACAGCGCGGCGCGTTTATTTTTAATGAGTTGTTCATTACGCGGGCCTTTGATGACAATTTGGTCTTCCCTTCACTGTGCTACGATACGTGCGAGTGTACCAGGAACTGGAGATATCGAGTTTTTTTTTGCAACATTTGCTAACGAAATTGAAAAAAGAAAAAACCTGAAAAATGTACGGTTCGTGAGGTTATGTCCACGCGAGTGAAACCGAGGGACTCAGCTAGTCTGATATAGTAGAAATATGCTTTATCTCGTTTATGCGTCGTCTCTCTTCTTGTCTATTAGATGTTGATTGAACATATAACAGCACCAACAAGCTACACCATGTGTAGAACATGTGTATGATTTTTTACCAAAAAACCAGTAAAAATACCAGGCTTTGAAAATATATAATTAAATGTAATACAAATACATACTAAAAAAATATTTAAATCGGATTCTAAAGTACTGAGATATGTGTGTTTAATTTTTTTGGTCACATCAGGAAGGGGTGCTTTTACCGCAAAAAGAGTGTATGACTCTATGAAGATTGTATGGCGTACTTATAAGTTACGTAATCTGCAAGTATAGTGCCTTCTCTGGGGGTCTAGACAAGAGCCACACACTGTTAGCGTTAACGCCTGCGGAAAGATGAAATTGTATGAAAATGACATTAGCTTCAGATAATTTATCTCATGCTAATGTCATTGTCAATGTCATTTTCATACAATTTCATCTTTCCGCAGGCGTGAACGCTAACAGTGTGTGGCTCTTGTCTAGACCCCAATATATTATAATGCTTATATCTTCCTTAATTTTGAACACATATTAATTATGTTTTCTGTGATTTGATTTATTTAAAGACAATAAATATAATTAGTCCTGTGGCGTATTACATTGTGGAACGTTTCTGCATAAGATTACATCATTTTCTCAGCAAGAAATTGATAAAGTAATGAGTGGCTCGGGTTTCTCTTATGTCATTATATTTCATTGCATAGCGATTGGAGCAGGACTCGTAGAGACGGCGCCTAAGGATTTTCAAACATTTTGAAAGGCATCTATCAAAATTAATTGAGTCAAATTGTTGTTAATTCGAATTCGAGAAACTGGATTCCTCCAGAAGGATCGCAGCTTCCATTTGATTAGATTTGCCGATTGGTTTTTGTGATTACTGTGATTAAATTGCGCTAAAGGTTTGAAGAACCTATCGTTAGGTGCTTCGTTAATTCATTAAACCTGTCTGTGTTTTCCTTCGTTCTAATCTAAGGCCTGAGACCCACCTGAGTGACGTGACACGTACGTGATCTGACTAATCACTTCACGTCATTTAGGTCACTAAAGCCCGATACCAGACACACCACATAACATCCTTTATTTTGCTTCGGGGGTAAAAAAATTGTCAGATCATGTGTCACGTCGCTTATATATAGCTATATATATTATGGCTGTGTGTCTGTCTGTGGTATCGTTGCTCTTAAACGGCTGAACAAATTTTGATATATTTTATTTATATAGCAAGGGAATTACTCACATAAGATTAAGCCGGTGATCTCAGAGTTTCAACCGCATTAGGCAAAAAAAAAAAAACAAGAAATATGTGTGTGGTTTTCACACATTTTTTATATATGTGTGAAAACCACGTCAGATTCCATATTAAATAATACGGTTTTATTGTTTTTTTTTAAATTTTTAATTTATTATTGTCCTTGTTTGTAACATGCTATACTTGCTATGTATCATGACATTATCAGAATACGTGGCACGTCACTTAGATGGGTTCTGGGGCCTTACGGACAACAGGTATTGCGGCACAAAACTAACGTTAGATCCGCTCAGTTGGAAAATCACGCGACCGCAAACCGTATCTGGGCGCGGTTCACGTTCGCGTGATTTTCCAAC
This sequence comes from Agriopis aurantiaria, assembly GCA_914767915.1. NCBI lineage: Eukaryota > Metazoa > Arthropoda > Insecta > Lepidoptera > Geometridae > Agriopis > Agriopis aurantiaria. The sequence goes on along the minus strand of OU612003.1, from coordinate 14,071,055 downwards.
TGAGCGGATCTAACGTTAGTTTGGTGCCGCAATACCTGTTGTTCGTAAGGCCCCTGGTCCCTATAGGGTGTATATACAAGATCTTTGGTTCTGGGCCTGTTCGTCACACGTCACTCAACTGGGTTATACACTAAATACGCAAAGCTGAATACATACCATAAATATTATAAATAAAATACATAATATATATACGTACCAATTAACACGAAGAAAAATCATGTGTATAAACTTGATTCTTAAAAATAGGAAGAGATTTGGCCTGCCTGATAGAAACAGGCAGCGCATTCCACAGCAGGACAGCTTGAACAGTGAAGGACTTACAGTAGGAAAGATTGACGTGAGAAGAAGGAGGAATTTTTAGCTGGAGGGCACGACAGGATCGCAAAGTACTGGAGTGAGCTTGAATAAATTCAAAGCGCTCCTTTAAGTATAAAGGGATATTGGGATTAAACAGAATTTTATAGACAAAGGAGAGGACATGAGAATTACGGCGAAGGCGGATAGGTAACCATTTGAGCTTTTGGCGGAATTCAGATATGTGGTCATATTTGCGTAAACCAAATATGAACCGAATGCAGAAAATTTGTAAACGCTCGAGCTTGTCGAGTTTGTCCAATCTGTTTGACTAAAACAGGCTGGAAACTCAAATCTTCAGTGACATCAAATAGATTCTGATTCTCGTCCGGTCAGTAAATTCTCGTTTCGATAAATTCTAATCCCGATTAATACTTTGTATAAACAAGGAAGGTTTCGGATATCGGGTAGTTCATCAACAGAGTAGCAACTGGAATTGTTGAAGCGAATGGCGATAGCACTATCTAGGATCTACCGACTTAAGGCCGAGTTCACCAGTCAGAGCTATCTATTTCGCACATTTTCAACATTTTAAATAAAAATTCGCTATGTAAAAATAAAAAAGCTATTGGACATATTTTTTTTTTTATAACATTGATAACATTAAAAAGTTATTTTTACGTTGATATGTTTTATTTTGAAGAAAGATTTAAAAAAAAACCGATCGCTTCCTCTAGCCTACTAAATAACACGAAAATGTTATTGCATCGTACCAATCGGTTTTTAAAAACGCACACTCAGTGATTTTAACATTCAAAAATGTTGAAATGTGAGCACAGCCTTAACAGGTATCGTCGGAGGAGAGTGAATCAGAGAATGGACGCGCCACGTGACACCTACCCTCCACTCTCACTCTCACACTCTCACTCTTCGTCTACATTACTGACGTCTGTGGCTCTGGCTCTTGTCAACAACGTGAGGTGTACCTACACCGTGTACAATTGTACATGTACAATAAACTACAAAAACTCTTTATTGACACCACAAAAAGAACATTACAGGAAAATTATCCACAAAAAGAGGAGATTGTTAAGTGCGATCTCTTCCAAACAACCTTCAGTTGAGTAGTCGCAGATTCTTTGTGGAGTACGGGCGATGATGTAGAATAGGTATGTGTACGTAGAGACAAAATGTGATTTGCGAAGGTTGACAAATTTTACACAACGACCCACTCAAGCATCGTCGCAGATATCTCGCTATGACTGGAGTTAAGTTACGACGATGTAGTTTTTCTGTTGTCTGATATCACAAATGAAATGGGATGAACGAAACCACAACACGCCAATAACATGCCGTAGACGTATTAAAACACGGTAACCACGGTTACAAATAACACAGCTCCACGTTATTTTGACAATTTAAAACGAGCGTGTTACATACTTCATCCATGTTAGCAAACTTAATATTGCCAATTCCAGCCGGGTAGCGTAACGGGGCCGTGTTACAAGTTATGTCGTCAATCAGCATAGTCCTTTTATCAATTACATTTTCATGTTATGGCGTCACGCGTTGAAAGTAAGGAATTTTATTTGTAACATACAGTATAAGGGCCGTCAGCCGTTAACTGGCTCACGCACGCGTGTAGTGAAGTGCCTATTCATAGCTATCGTAAGAGTTGTTGCTCTGTTAGTTTTCTCCTCGGTAGTAGGCGCCCCGCGGCCATACAAATGACTTTATTCGAGCGGGAGTGTTTAACGCGCGTTTTATGGCCACCGATAAAAACTCGGAATTAAATTGAAAGTGGCTGGGCGTCGGTAATTTCACTCTAATGGCGTGATCACTGAGCGGCTGGGAAGTTTCAATTGTGTTCTTTATGGCTCTTCATTTTACTTACTAGTTATAAGCTTCGGTAAGAAAACGTATAGTAGGTAGCATGATGTAGGTACTTATAGCACTGGTTTAACTTGGCTTTATATATATATATATATATTTATATCCAATATTATAATTAGGTACATAATTAGTATGTCCAAAATGTTGTGTTCCTACTCGTTGATGATGAAATTGTGTAAAGAGAGTAGATGTCTGCCTACACACTGCTATGCAGCTTGGCAGAGTCGTGTTATAATAACATGTATAGTCAATAAGATATAGATATAGATAAGATAATAAGATATAGATAATAAGAATAAACACCCACGTAGGGATAGTCCGAAATTTCCGAGAGCAAGCATTTCTAAGTACTATCACAGGTAGGTACTATATTCAGCAGTAGTTCATAAAAAGCCGAATGAAAAATGTAAAAGCATGTTTTTGAACGTAAAGTGGTAGGCGGTACGATAACACAGTGGAATATTAGAAGAAAAGGTTGTCATTAAGCTTCTCACAATGTTATTGCAGCTGTCAGAGTGCCTAGTGTGAGTTTTTCCAGTTCCAGTCCAGTATGTTATTTGTATGATAATGATAAATCTTTATTTCTAAGTTGGTCCTAATCTAATGTAGGTACATTGATGTAAATAATTATAATTTTGTTGAACAGTTTTAAGACCTGTGTGTTTTGACTATTTCGATACCTTTCCTCTAAGTATAAAACTTTTAAACATAGAGAAAAGGGAATCTAGGGAATGCTTAGCATTAAGTCCTCCAATTGTACATATCTACTTAATTTCTAAGTGTGCAATAAAGTATTAAATAAATAAATAAATCTATTTGGTCTTACTTAAGCACGAACAAATTTTTGTCTCAAAGTGATAGAGGTTATGAAATAAAAGCAGCGCCATCCAGCGCCATGTAGATGGAACTGCTCTTAATAATACCTACGTATAACGCAATCGAGTAGATAAACGCAACTGGAAAGCTCGCACAAGGCATTCAAAACAAAAAAAAAAACTTGTATCGATGCTATAGAATCGATCTTAGTGGTTTTTTTTTATCGAATTTGTCGGTTTCAACTGTCAAAATTGTCGATCGATAAAAAACGGTACTTACACTGAAATAAACATAATATATTTTTATAGCATATTGATAATTTTTATGCGATTTATTTTTATGCTTTAAGAATAAATATTTAATTGCGATTTACTTTATTTTTTATGTATTTATTTATCCATTTATATATATTATGGTCATGATTTCAATTAAAATAAGCCCTCTGAACATACCAAACTATGTAGGCATACTAATAGGATTAGGTCTTCTATTGGCTGTTTTTTATGCCATAGGTGGCATACAAGCATACGGGCCACCTGATAGTAAGCAGTCACCGTCACCTATGAATACTACCACAACCACCACAACCCCCAGAGGCATCACAACTACGTTGCCGACCCTTTGAGGATCTAATAACTCACATTTTGAAGAACCCCATGTTGTAGCTTCTCGGAAAGGTCGGTTCACCGCGGAAGATAGCTCATTCCACATTATATAAGAATTATTTAATGAAATATTGTATTACTTATATTTGTGCTGTTGGTGTACAAATAAAATAAATAAACTAATTATGTATCTACTAGATTCAAAAGCAATTCCGTGAACTAAAGTTAAGTAAACCAAAGTTCTTATAGAGCCGGAATTAACGCCCAAACTTTTTCAGTAGTCAGAAATGTGCTGGCGATCCGCCAGGACCGCCTTATTCAATATCGCATAAGTTTGTTATTAATATCGTACAAGTTGCTTTGACACGGATATAAAAAGGTACAATTCTGGTTTTTATTGATACCTAGCGGTGTTTTGTTAGCTTAAGTAAAACCGAGGCAGAGGTCTTAAGTATCAATGATTTAATGTATAATTATGTAAAAATCTTTGGGTATTCGTCACAGATTTTGTGAAATTTATAAATTAAAATTATTATCAATACATAAAACCGACTCCAGAATTGTATTAATATTAATAATAGGTTTTTTAATCCTCTTCCCCAAAATAAAATGATCAATATGATTTGTATCAATTTCTTTGTAATTGGACACTTTTGTTATTCTAAAGATAATGCCCAATCAGGCTTTTGTGATACTCTTATAATTAATAAATTAATTTATTTTATAGTCAATTATAGTATTATTATAGTTGTTACAGAGTTGGGGCCAGCTCTAACACCGTCCTCAAAATGATTGCGGCCAGGTTGGACTGTACTTTCCTCCGGCATTGTTGTAAGAGACATGTACCGGTACCAATGCCGGAGAGAAAGTACTAGTGATTGTACCTGACATCATTGTTGAAACTGTGTGTGTGTCTTTATTTTGTTTAATTTAATTTAATTTGACGTTTACCTAATTGATTGTTTTGACATTATTTAAAATTTTATTTGTGCTATTTTATTATTGTCTAATTATTTAATTATGTTATGGGTTTTATAATAGCCTGAAATAAATGAATTTGAATTGAATATAGTATTAATTTATTTTATAGTTGTGTAGTTTGGCTAGCTAGATAGCTGTGTACATATGGGGACCGTGCTCATAAGGCAGGATACTTAATATTATAATGTTTTTATGGTTTCGAACCCCGTGGTAAACTGGTAAAAAATATGGTCAAAACAGAAAATATTAAAATATACATAGATCTCATAAAATTATTTAAGAATTCGTAAAAAAAAGTTTCCTTAATACGTATGCTCAATCCAAGCATATGCTCTGACAGCTTCAAAAACATTGTAGAAAGCTGTATAAAAAGTTGGCCGTCTTGGGACACCTCGGCAGAAGTGAAACATGACGTCCGGTCAGTTTTACTGCCAAGGCGCGACAAAAGATGTTTCAAATAAAATACTAAAAAAATATTAGGCTGAGTATATCGGGTACCCACTACAGTTTAACGTTCATAAACCTATATACATAGCGAAAGTAATCAGAATTCGTGGCTTTCTTTCAGATTTTACAATGTGATTACAGCTGTTTGTAAATAAATGCATGGGTCCTTACGGACAACTGCTATTACAGGCACCTAATCCGCTCAGTTGGAAAATCACGCGAACGTGTACCTTATCGCGCCCAGATACGGTTTGCGGTTGCGTGATTTTCCAACTGAGCGGATTAGGTGCCGCACTTAGCTGTTGTCCGTAAGGCCCCTGGACCGAGTATAAGTAGGTACCTTACATTCTACAACACATTCGGTTTAGTTTGGACACACAGAGCTCGCTGAACGAAGAATATAAATGTTTCGTACACTTTTAGAATTGAACCCGACTTTTAATTTAAATAACTGAACCTGGTGCTCCGAGTTAGATTTTAATTGTTCCACGGTTTAATTGCTAACTCTTTCGTATTTATAAAGCAATTGTTTTAACTATTCAGGTTCCAGGTTTCATACCAGGTATTTAAAATTACTGTGAGATTTAAATTCACGTAATAGTGGGTTTGTGGTTAAAAATTAGATTAGCTTTGATTTTATGAAATGAGGTCGTATAGGCCGGTCGTGTAGCCCAGGGGCCTTACGACTAACTCTTAACGCGGGCTCGAATTTGCACTGAAATAGCGCAGTTAGGAAAATCACGTCAACGTAAACTTTAACGCGCCAAGATACGGTTTGCGGTTACGCAATTTTTCTCATCACCTAAACGACTTGCACTTGACGATTGATAAAGAAATGTAATTGCACTGCAGATTCGCTTATTAAAACAGGTAGCCGTAAGGCCCCTGGTGATTTAATATGCCATCAGACAGGGCCAGTAGATCAAACTGAAAAAATCAAGAACTAATAAAAAACTAACATTTGTACGCTGTAACAGGCAAGGACATGAGATACGTCTCCATTCTTACGACCATGTATGCTACTTTATATGTATGTGTACCTACCATGTTCTGACAAATAAATAATTTGAATTTGAATTTGAATTTGAAAAAAACACGAATAATTATCTGTGGGCCTGTGGGCCGATATGTAACTAATGCGGAAGCTGAACCGAGGTAATAGATTTGATCACAATTCATTTTTCAACTTGTTAATTCATTATACATTTCCATTACCCATTCATATCGACAATCTTTTATATGATATAGACCCCCCTTCAATCGCTTCATTATCAAATTTTATTTCTTTAAATAATATTAAATAGTAGTTATTTTAATTTGGAGCCCTGTACTATAATTATAATGTAATATAATAATTGTAATAAGTGTTCATTTTGTTTTGTTATAACATTAATTCACCTCTGTATTTTATAGGATATTTTCTTTGTTTCAGCTAACAGATTCTAAATTCCGTCTTCTATTTTCTCTCTTCAGCCATACTTGTTGCTGGCAAAAATGTTATTTTAAATTTTGCCTTTAAAAAAAAAATATTGTTTCTCTAGCTAAATGAAACATAATAATATAATTATGGTAATTATGTATGTATTTAAAACTATATACCTACCTATGCATGAATATCAGTCTCTGGCAGCCATATCACAAGTTTTGCTTAGTTTGGGGTCAGAAGGACGTGTGTGCAAAAATGTCCCGAATATAATTATAATTCCAGCAACCTCCACATCATCAGTATGTCTGGTGACATATTATATGTACCATAATATAATTATATCCTAAAACAATTGTTTTGATATTGTTTAACAGAATAAACTGTAGAGATATGATATAAGTGACCCCAAAGGGTAAGGTTAATTAAATGAACCGGTCGGAAACATATGTTATCAGCAACCAAGACAATACGGGGCTTCTATCGGGCTTTATCCCATTACGAACATTAGGCTATTTCCAACCCCACTAGGGTGTACCCTAATAGAATATATCAACTATACCCTACTCAGGTACTGGTATAGGGACTGCTACAGTTGCGCCCACGTGGTGATTTCACAGATGAGTACTTATGTAGGGTACTGTAGGTAAAGCCTTATGACCAGTATCCACCAAAGTTCTGCTGAGCGGAGTAAGGAGATGTTGGTCAACAGAAACACGCAAATAGACCATACAGTAGGCACAGCTAGATCTCTGTGTCTCTGAAGTTATGCTCTGCGAACCATTGCGCAAGTAACACATCCCTTGCGACACAAAAATATCTAAAAAAATAATTCTAATAGACTTGCATTTGACCCCCATTTCGCCTGATGTAAAGCTATGATGCGGTCTACGGTGGAGCACGCTTGCTTAGAAGAAACTGATTCACTCGTGAATTGAAGACACCCAGATTATAACTATGGGGGAACACCCATTCAGGCAGCGCATTTCACAGACTAGCAGTTCGCATAATAAAAGTGGAATCTAAGCGCTTCTTACGGGTTTTCAGGATATCAACCATAAAGCGGTGTCGATTTTTCGTGCCCGCTCTGGCAGTCCGATAGAAAAATAGGCAGGAGGGAATTGGGCCATGCATATCCGATGCACACTCTCCGAAACGTCTTGCAGCTAACTTCAGAGACAAATATCCTCTGTGTCTACTTATAATATCTTATCATTAAACTCGCTCCAAACATTTATTGACTCTGACACCTGCATTAACACTGTAAAAAGCTGAATATATTTTTTTTTATATTTCACTGAAGTATATCGGGTACCTGCTACGTTTTACGTTCGTCTTACGTTCAAAAACCTAGCGAAAGTGATCATAATTCGTGGTTTTCATTCGGCTTTTTACAATGTTATTGCAGCCATTAGCCTGCTCAGTAAAGAGCAAAAAATTTACGTCCACCGGAGCTCCGTTTAGTCAGGTTATCTTTGGAATACCGTACCATCGTCTAAGATCGTACCTTATAATTAAGATACTGCTTTATAATTAATAGTCTTCAGCAGAATTATTGAGTTTTAAAAAAACAAGATCCTGGTTCGTTGCTTTCACAACAAACTATTTTCCTAGTAAGTAAATACAGCCTTGTGATACTACAATCAATGCTCAGTATCGGTAGTCGAACAACAAATCTAATTTGAGCTTCTTTGTCAAGAAATCGTCTTAGAAGAATACTCCCGAAATAAGTCCTTCCATCCCAGATTTTTCGTTCCATCAAATTATTGTCTGTTGGTATATATTTCTAGTAAATAGAACATGATTTGGCTCGAACAGAATCGAAGTTTAATGAAATCTTACAAAGTTGGCGGGAAACTTCTGATTTCGGCATCATTGTTAACGATGATTGGTTGGTGTCCCTGGAGTCCTGGCCAATATGTTTGGCCGCTCCGTCTGCCTGGCTCACGTGTCTTGTTTGTGACAATGTACAGAGCGGTCCTTACAATGGCACAACCTGAGAACCAATGATAATTTATATTATCTTTGCTGAGAACAGACCACATACTAGGTAAAGCTAGTCTTTGGATTAAATAAACAAAGGAGGTATTCCTTAGATAGTTAGTACTCAATGAAAGAAAGAAAATAGGTTTTATTCGAGATATTTTAAAACGTTTATTAGCAACGACACTACCAGCCGCACTACCAGCCGCACTACCAGTAGTGTCATCTACAATTAACGACACTACCAAGTGCATTTAAACACGTATATCTAAAGGATACAATAAGTGTCGAATGGGTCCGTCTCGACAATGAAAGTGTTATAGGTACCTACCTACAGTTTCCCTTTAGTACTTACACCCCGCCATGTTCGTCCATATGATGACATTTTAACAAAGATAACGACCATGTTTACAGTTGTGTGCCGCTCAATATAGAAGTGTGCGTTTGTAGAGATAGTAAGAATAAGTGTGTGTTATACGTGTTTACCTTGCCCCTTTCAGTTTTCCTTAATTCTCACATCATAATCTATAAAAGACATGGTGTTAAGCTTAAAACATAGTTAAATTAGTTTAGAAAACATCTATACATGTATTCTTATATACATTTCCTTGTTTTTCTTTTTTTTATATTCGTTTCCCCTCACATAACTACATTCTCTACTTAATCTACACCTTATACTTCAGCCGTTTCTGGGTTACTCTTTTTTCCTTCCTCTCCTTCCCTTTCTCTCCTTCCTACCCATCCTTCCCCTCCTTCCTGTCCCTTCCTTTCCATCCTCTCCTCTCCTCCTCCTTTCCCTCCCCTCCTTGCCTTTCACCTCCAACCATAAACTTAACTTCTTACCCTACCTTATCCTAACTACTACTTGTGGTGAAGGGAATATAGCGATATAGTATATCGATAGCGCTATTCCTTCATCACCCAAACACTTTTTTCTGCTAAATCCACCAACTTACAGGCAAAAAAAAACATCAGCTATCTGCCAGTGAAAGTCCCGTCAAAATCAGTCCAGCCTTTTTGGCATAGGGAACATAAATACACACATCGATTTTTATATACCTAGATATACATAGATGTGTGACCCATAAAGTTTGGATCAGCATGTAAAACTCTGACAATAGGACTAGCCAGTCAGCCTCCACAACAAGCACATGCAAGATGAGAATGAGTTGAAATATTAAATACAATAATGTACCTATTTGTGTCAAGTGAGCAAATAAAATGTATTATTTTCTTGATGTCTGCGTCTAAATACCTTATTAAACCTGTCCGTCATAAACCGTATTCTCTTTTGATGTGTGAAATAAATAAAAGCAATATTATAAGCCCTTTCAGTTGTGTAGATGTTTTTTGGATATTAGTTATTATTAGGTCTTCATTCAGTGGTGGGTAGGTTGGTATTTTTACTCCCACATAAGGTTTATTCCCGCGGGCTTAGGCGCATTTTTTTCTATTTACTCTTACTAAAGTTTAGAGATCTGACTATACTACTTGCGATCTGATAAATGCTGACAGTTCAATCCGGACCACTCTGTAGTCTCATAACTTTCTAAACTTATGGCCTTCTTATCCCACTTTTAGCAATTTTGGTCATTCTAGTTTTAGTTTATCATTTTTAATGCCTTGGTGGCAAAAAAAATACAAAAAGATGCTGCCTGATGGTAAGTAGTCACCGTTGCCTATAGATAGTTGTAACACCAGAGGCATTACAAATACGTTGCCGACCCTTAAGGACTCTATTAACTCGCCTTCGACTCTATTCTAATCATCTACTTCTATGGTTAGCTTAAAATTATAAAAATGGTATCATATCAAAATTGAATGTTTTATCTAGACCGAAACACGATGTAAAGACATTTCGTTGATAGAAAAAAAAAGTTCCACTGATTTGCGCTTTCCCCCTGTTTTTTGGGGTTTATTCAAGTACATATTTACTAAGTAATATCTACGATATCTTAATATACAGATTTCATCATTATAGAGGAAACCTTAAAGGAATATTTTACAATACAGCTATACTTTTCAAAAAATATGAGAAAGACTTCAAAAATAGAAGTAGTGAAACACACGACTGAGCGCCATGGTTTTGCTCCACTAAATGCGACTTTAATAAAATATTATAACATGTACGTCGTATTAAGTGAAAAAAAAACCTCAAGTAAATATTATAATATTATTATAGCCTTAAGTAATTTTTATTCAAGCAGCATGCTATTATATGGATAATTATAACTGCGGGAGCATTCATTCATTTGTTTGATGCGACTATAAGTACGTTACATAAGACTTACATTCGAATAATAAGCGTTTATTAACCTTCCGAGTACGTTTTTAATAAATGTTGGAGTCCCTCGTACACGCAATATCAATAAAGCTACGTTTAATAACATGAACTCGTTTAAAAGATCTGCAAAAATTTGAAAATATATTGTCAAATTTATCCCACATTTTACGCATAAAGTATGATAAGCAGATTTGGAATATTTACGATATAAACGTGTTATCGTAAAGTAGGCAAAATAAACACCCGCCTGCTGCCTGCTGCCTGCTGCCTGCTGCCTGCTGCCTGCTAGTGTATGGTGAAGTTGTCGCTTCACTGTTCAACTTGGTATGTCGAATATATTAACAGTAGCTAGGTATGTATATGTTTGGTTAAGTCTAGACGGATTATATATAGTTGTTGGCTTTGTTGTTATAGCAGATCTGCAACATTTAGGCAGTGTGTGGTGTTATTCACCGCGTCGCGCGACGTGTGGGTCGCTAGCATTGTTTACCAAATATCATACTGAGCAGTGGGTCGCGCGACGTGGCTGCTAAGCCGGTCGCTGTCGCTTGTCGCCAAGATCGAAATAGAAGTTTTATGTTTTCACCCGCTAAATAACCAATGTGTTAATCCAGGGTATATATTATAAACATAAACAAAATAGAACACTGGCATCTAGGCCCTTTTACAAAAGGGAGAACTGACTGGTAGCTGTATAGTTTTAGGTTCATAAAAAAATATTGTTGGTTGATAAGTAAATATAAGCGTGGTGATGCCGGCAGCATGCTGGGTACGCTGCCAACTGGTAGTGGGCTTGAGAATTTGATTTGGCTTTAGACCTGCAACGGTCTATGGGCAGTCTAACTGTATTTGTCGTGTTATAGTGCTAACAGACGCTCGAACGCGGCTGACGGACCGCCGTCCAACCAACGGGAGAGAAATAGTGAGAATATATTTCCCTCTCTTTCTCTCCCATTGGTCAGACGGCGGTTGAGGTCAGCCGCGTTCGAGCGTCTGTTAGCACTATTAGTATTAGCTTGTATCTAGTTTAGTAAATAAAGAAAAACGAAATGACAGTATAAGTAGTTGTCGTCAAAGTTGGTCTTTATTTCCTAGGGAATAGAGGTAATATTTAACTGAATGCGCCGCGTTACATGCATGTTTTAGTTAGTGAATAAGGCCCTGTATACACACCATATTACGTTACTGACGGTGCTGATCCGTTGCCGGTCGGTGCCGTGTCTGTGTGCGCGTCCCTTTAGTCGTAAAACATGCAGGAAAATGTTCCGAAAACTCACAAAAACAAGCAAATCTAATATTCATATCTGTTCAGTTTAGCGGTCAGGAAGCCAACCTCGGGACGTGTAAATGCCTTCCCAGGCTCATTTCTTGTCTCTGGAACATGCCACGGGGAATCACTAGACGGCATGGGTCGTGACGTCTCGGTTGTGACGTCATTTTATAGGAAATTCGTCTGTCACTTTTAATATAACGTTTGAAACGGGCAAAAACTTTCCCTATAGCATAATATCATAACATTCCTATAGTCTATCTGTGACATGGAATGAAGACCCTTTCCTATTCCGTGTTCGAAATGTTTAGAATTAAAAATAATTTTTATTTTATTTTATTTATTAAGGTACACAAAACAGGATACAGTCATAACAAAAACTAAATTAAGTGTGTTGACAATTGTAAACTAAACCATATCCCAAAACATGCGTACTCATCATGGTTATTAAAAAAAGAAAACAGTATGATATAAAAATTTAAAAATTTAAGTGGTTAATAACTATAATTAACTTTCAGTTAGCTACATTCACGATGAGCCGTGAATGCAATCTTTTTACATCTCTCTTAAATCTGAGTAGACTCTGATCAAAAATATCTATAAATCTATAATGTTTTTTGACGATTTCATTGTATTGGCGACACATCCTAACTACTGGGTTATAAAAAGAAGTGTTATTTTTATAAACACGCAGATAGAAAGTTTTTGGTTTTATATAATAGTCGTTGCGAACTTTTGGAGTAACGTTAAAGTTAATACTTGAGAGAAGAGAAGGGGAATCTATCTTTGAATGTAAAATTTTAAATAGGTAGACAAAGTCATTGTAAGTGCGTCGTGTTTCAAGGGTTTGTAAATTAAACTTATTCATCTTCTCGGAATATGACTGGAGTTTACGGTTCAATCCCTGCCTATAGCATAGTATGGTTAAACACTTACTCTGTACGCGTTCAATGCGCTTTCTGTGTACATTATAATGCGGAGACCAAATAACCGAATTGTACTCTAGAATGCTACGGACTAAAGAATAATAAAGGTTTAAAAAACTGTATGGATTTTTGAATTTCTTAGTGATTCGGGAAATGAAGCCTAAGAGCTTAGTACTTTTACTTATGATGTAATCATAATGCTCTCGGAATGTGAACTTCTCATCAAGTAAAACTCCTAGGTCCCTAACCACAGTCTTTCTTTCTAAATAATGATCTTTTAGTTTGTACTCAAAAAATATTCTGTGAATTTTTGTTGTAAATGTTATGGCAAAGCACTTATTAACGTTCAAAAACATATTATTATCTTGACACCATCTAACGAGAACGCCAAGATCAGACTGGAGAACTTCAGAGTCCCTGATGTTATGAACTTCAGAGAAAAGTTTAAGGTCGTCTGCATATAAAAGACAAGGGCTATGGAACTTGTCGATAAGGTCATTTATAAAGGCGATGAAAAGTAGTGGTCCGAGGTGAGAACCTTGGGGTACACCTGAAGTTATCGGAGTGGGAGAAGATAGGAAGCCCATGATTGCAACCAACTGACTCCGTCTATTGAGGTATGATTCAATCCATCTCAACAAGTTGCCATGAATTCCATATTGTGATGCTAATTTGCGGATTAGAATGTTATGGCTCACTTTGTCAAATGCTTTGGCGAAGTCAGTATATATGCAATCTACTTGGATCCTCTTAGCAAAGGCGCTGCATATATAGTTTTTGTACTCCAGTAGATTAGAGGTAGTAGAACGATTACGCATAAAACCATGCTGCCTCGGGGATAAAAGTGAGTAAATGTGGTGATACAAGACATCATAGACTAGTACTTCAAAAAGTTTACCCAAACAAGATAATATGCTGATTGGGCGGTAGTTGTCGCATCGTGATTTGTCACCAGATTTAAACACGGGTACTATGTAAGCAGTTTTCCATAGAGATGGAAAAACACCTGTTTGGAGCGACTTGTTGAATAAAATCAAGAGCGGCGCACACAGCATCTTACTACAGTTTTTGATCACTAGTGGAGGGATCCCGTCTGGGCCAGCACCTTTATTGGGATCTAGCTTGGCAATTTTGTGCAGAATATCTTCTCGAGTAATTGTCATATTGCTTAAGACATTTGTCGTGTGACCTGTGAATGTATCATGAGTATTGGAAGAAGTAGGAGGTTCAAAAACTGAACTGAAGTAATTCGAAAAAAGTTCACAAATTTCTACTTGCTCCGACGATACCCGCTCACCATATTTCATTGTGATGGGAATTGACTCAGAGCCTCTTTTACTTTTTACAAATTGCCAGAAGTGCTTAATGTTATTTTTTTCTATGGACGACTCAACTGAGTTTATATAATTATTGTAATAATGAAAAATAAACATTTAAAACGGATTTTATTGCATGGACAAAACCCGCCAAAAGTGTTTTATTTCAATGTGTACTAATTGAGAAAACCTATGAAATCGTTATTAGGTATATGTATTATATCTTAAATAACACGAACAATACAATACATATAGAGTCACAATTGTGCCAAAAAATGACCGAACCAAAACTCGGCGCACGCTACGAATTGCGCAGACTTTTTGGATAGTTACATCGCGCGATCCAACTACATCGCCGCACATTGCCATAGCTACGATGACATAGCGGACAACTAACGTTGAACACTATGCAACCGACATAACGTCTAAATTGGAGTACATGTGGCATTGTGAAGTATATAATTGATACAATGTAGATCATGATCTAAGAAAACAAGGTCTAGCAATCTGGGAGTGGTCACGCAATGACGTCACTGTCCAGTTGCCACTTTACTCGTCATCTCTCTCGAACCTGTTGTAAATTAATTATTCTGCTCTTGCTTATGCACGTGTACGTGTATTGATGACATCATTGCGGGACGCCCACGTGGAATTTTTTTCTCGGATTGCTATATCTGGCGGAGTATATTATTATACCATGGTATGTACAATGACGCTCGGACGTTTTTTGACTGTTTTCACTGAGGTTGTGACTCTACTATAGGAATTGTATGTCGATGATCGTAAAGTCTTCTTTAGTAATAAATCCTATGGTAGCTAGTCCTAGGTGATTAAAGTGGAATATACCTAAAATAACGCTGCCTAACAGTTTTCGTTATCCAAGATTTATTTACTTGCTCGTGTCCTAAGACGAATGGCCGAGATAGCAGTCGCCATTACAGGCTGAAAACGCGTCTACAAGAACCTTGCTTAGTGCTTAGACCCTACAGAGTTACCTAGCTATTACCAAAGATATTACCTAGCGTCGTTTAATGAACATAATATTTTGAATCATATCGCACAAATAGCCAAGCGCAGAGTGCGTCTGGTTCTGAGTGTTTTAAATTATGAACTTTTACTATACGTTAACGTTAACTATTTTAACATTCAAGAAATATGTATAATAACAGTTTTGTAACCTAAATTAAAATCGGTTCTGCCGAGCTACGATGTGCTACACACAGAGATACACATGTTATACTTATAACATGTGTATCTCTGTGTGTTTGTCTGTAGCGTCGTACCTCGGCAGAACCGATTTTAATTTAGGTGCTTACTACTTACCTGGTTGTTTTTGTTTGATAGGTGACAGCGATCAGAGAGTGTTTTTGCTATGATTGAAAACCTAACCTATTCAGGTCTTTTATCGACAAGTGGAGCCCACCTTCATCCACAACTTGTGTTGCAGGTCTGCCGAATGATCTGACGGTCTCGTGGCACCAGTACCCGTACAGCCTCGGCATCGTCTTCTGCAAGCTGCGAGCACTCATATCAGAAGCGTGAGTACCCTTAGGAAAGTTAGCTGGCAGTTAGTCTGTAATTCTTAAACTTGTTTTTTACATCTGACTAATAGGCTAACGTTTGACCGCGATCTCGTATTATTGAAACCGATGTTGCAGACCTATTAACCCTAGACTTGAAAACTTCAAGACTGTAATGCTGCGGAATCACTGACAGAGCAAGGCATTCCATTGTTTTGCTGTTCTAAATAAGAAAGAGGAGGCAAAACGGTTGATGAGAATGAATAAGGATAATGAATGAATGAATAATTGTTCTGATGTTAGATTTTATATAATTGAGTGTTTTATAAATTTTGCATGCCATGATGCTAGAGCATGGTGTTTTTTAACTTATGTAAATATATTAACATCCGCATGTTACCCATGTTTCCGCAAAATAAATATTTTGAATTTGAATTTGAATGGTATTTCGACCAAGTAAGGGTCTCTTGTCACACATTTTTCATAAGGGTAACTTCTCAGTCTAGAACACCACCGCAAAGTATCGAGTCTGTCAATTTTCTATAGGATTCATTTCGGAGAATGTGCATCAGAGCTACATGACCTTATCCTGCCATCCCCTTTATACTACAGGACAAGTAGGAAAACGGCCCACTACCACCCATACTTTGTGGATTTTCCTTGGATACGTACCAAACGTTGCGAATCCACGTTTCGAATCCGTACGGCTAAGGATTGGAACAACCTGCCAGCTTCCTTGTTTCCTGAGAAATAGCCTGGGCCTTTTCAAGGCCAGTGTGAATAGGTATCTTCTAAGTCTGCGTGCTTCATCTTCGACCACATCGTCGCTTACCAACAGGCGAGTTGGTGGTCAAACGCGGACTTATCCGCGTAAAAAAGGGTGATGCTTTACCGTTCGTCTGGATGTCCGGTAATTGAAAGGTGATGGGGGAACAAGTTCGTGAAATTCCATTGCAAAGTCTCCGTCGAAAATTCTGTAAAAAAAACTGGATAACTAATTGAAATTCCCTACTTTATCATAGAGATAATTATGTGAAAGGCACTGGTAAATAATTTTTTGGTTAGTTATTTTTATGGGATTAAAAGCCTATGTTTTAATCCAGAGTACTAGCTACTTCCATATCAAATTGCATTGAAATCCGTTTATGAGTGCGGACAGACAGACATACATACATACATACACACTGTCGCATTTATAATAAATGTGATGTGTGATCACAGATACGAGCCATCATTGTTAAGCATCGAAACTGGTACTTACGCAGATCAGACAAACAAGGGGCCTTAGTACAAAATAATGATCGTTCGTATTTAAATGTCTGCATTTTTTTTATCACTTTACCGAAAACTATATGGACGGTTCACTTACAAATTTTTCACGCACACCAAGAAACTTGTAGCGACACCAATGAATTAACTGATAGTCCACATGCAAAAAAGGGCGGCAAGGTTGTTGCAGGGGGAGTTCGACTAAAAGCATCGAACTTGATTTAGGATGGAAGCCATATGTACCCAAAACGCCACATTACCATATCCCCCTTGTTTGTTTGATCATATAGTACTTAAATACTAAACTAGTTATAACCCAATGTAAAGAAATACATAGAACAAAAAAGATACCAGGGAATTAGAAAAAGCTCGCGGAAAAAACGTAATCGGGAGACAAAAACGACAATGGGAGTATGAACAATGGCCCAGATTACATTTTCAAAAGCACGCGCCCTTCGAGCTCTTTTGCATTTTTGGTGTAAATCCCCGGATGTGTGACGGCTTATCGCGGCTTTCCATCACCGCGTGATGCGCTGTTCCAGCAGCGACGAGGGAGCATTATGGAGATGAACCTTCACCAGTTATTCAATTCTTTTTAAACCAAAAAATTTTGCTTTTTTTTATACCTTAGCTGGCAAACAAGCAGACGTGCTGCCTGATGGTAAGCAGTCACTGTCGCCTATGGATAGGTACTTGTAACACCAGAGACGTCACAAATACGTTGCCGACCCTCAAAACTTCTTTCTCGTTTCTTTCCACCATGGTTTGAATTAAATTACAATTATAAATAAGAACGGTGGTGGCCGAGCGGTAGCATGTGCGCTTTACAATGTGACGGCACCCGGTTCGATCCTCGGCTCTGCACATATCACTTATTTAGTACTTAGAAAAATTATGTGAAGTTTGATGTCGTCGCTCAACATCATCATCATCATCATCAGCCAGAAGACGTCCACAGCTGAACATAGGAACATAGAACAACACCTCCCTCTTTAACCTCCACACTGAACGGCAGCCTGCCTTTTGCATCTACTGGATGCAAATTTACTGGATGCCAGCAACTCTCACAATGTCGTCGGTCTATCTAGTTGGAGGCCTACCTACGCTGCGTCTTCCGGTTCGTGGTCTCCACTCCAGAACCTTTCTTCCCCATCGCTCACTGACGGAAAACGTGAAGAAACCGGTATGTCCAAGAACCTCAAACGTTTAAAGACGTATGACATTCACCAACATGCACTGGGCCAGCATGGTGGATTAGGGACCATCCTCTCTCTCTCTCAAAGAAGCCTGTATCCCAGCAGTGGGAACATGATAGGCTGATAATTATGATGAGGTTGAATATAAATAAGTACGACACCTTGATACATTTGACTTTGTTAGTTGACGCTGGTTGACGCAAAACCTGGCGACGTTTCGGTTTGTCGTAAAACTCTGCTGTTTTCAACGTCGCGTCGGGTCGGGACCGGCGTAATATGAAACTGCAAACCTTTCGGGAAATCTCATATGTTGGTACTTATTGTACGTCGCCAAACACTCCGTAGGCGTCGACAAAACATTTTCAAATGTAGCTTCCACAGGGTTTTGCGACGAACTTATCTGTGTACAACTTACAGTAGAGTCACCACCGCATTTTCTCAGCAACACATGCCGTCTCCTATGTAAAATTATAGTTCGCTCGTTTGTCCAACTGCACAGATAAGTTTGTCGTTCTGTACGAACTGAATTCAGAATGTTGTACGCGACGCAGGCGCGACTCTCCTTCATTAATCTGAAATGTTTGTTTGTGATTTCAGCGTAACGTTGTTTATCCTTTGAACACGTTTCATTTAGGTATTTCTCTTATCAACCATGAGAATAAATATGGTAAATAGAATAAATAACAATTTAGACTTTTTTGGAGGGTTATTTTATTCAGTACATTTAAGTATGAGACGAGCTATAAAAAGGAGATAGTAAAAGAGCGATAGTCTATTTGGGAGACCACTGGACTTGAAAGCGTGAGGTCGCGGGTTCAAATCCCAGGCCCGTACCAGTGAGCTAGGAGTTTATGTACGGATTTTCATACCACTGGCTTTTCGGAAATTTGAAGGATAACATCGTGAGGAACGTACGGAGAAGAAATTCAATGGCGTATGTGAATCCACCAAGCCAACTGGGCCAGCGTGGTGGATATGGCCCAATGGCAATATGGCGCTGTTTCGGGGGTAAACCCAAGTCCAGCAGTGGACTATTAAAACGCAGATTATGCTTTATATTATTAAAAAAACTATCGCGATAGTTTAAAACAATTTTATTCAGCAGCGAGACAGCTATTAACAGCATAATAATTATGTATTTAACGTATACATATTATCCCCAGTAACCCCCCCCCCCCCCCTTCCTTGAGAATGAAGCTCCGGGTGTTGAAAATTACTAAAAAGCTTTAATGACACTGCCCGCGTCTGATAATAAATCAAATCCAATTAATCCGAGTACTTCTCATCGCATTACTAAATAAATAACTCCGAACACCCGCACTAATGTGATTATGATCCATCAGCACGAGTAGCGGCGCCTTTGTCCAACTTCAGACACAGATGGATCTAATTTTTGTCTAGAGATTGACGAGGGTAGAGAGGGGCAAGTTGGGACGAGGTCTAGATCCGTCCTACAGGATGGGTAGGGCGGGGCTAGACTAGATCTGTCGTAAAATGGACCCGTCGTTAACGCAATATCTCGAACCTCTTGTCTTTATTTGGGTGGCTAGAATAGTCGTAATAAACTTTACGGTTTTTTACATACGGTTTGCTGTGGAAGTAGAATATTCGATACCTAAAACACGTAAGTACTTCGTAACGCCACACACTTCCAACACACTTCAGTGCCGTAAGACGAAAGTCTTCGACCAGTGTGTGTTACCAGTGATGACATACGACACTGAAACGTGCTATCTCACTATGGGCCGCATAAGCAAGCTCAAATTCGTATAGAGCTATGGAGAGGGCTATGTTCGGGGTTTCTCTACTAGATTGAATCAGAAATGAGGAGATCCGTAGACGAACGAAAGTTATCGACATAGCCCACCGGATTAGCAAGTTGGAGTGGCAGTGGGCAGGGCACATAGCATGCAGAACAGATGGCCGATGGGGCCGAAAGGTTCTCGAATGGAGACCAAATACCAGTACGCGCAGCGTCGGGTCTACGCTAGATGCAGGCTGCTTCCATCCGGCCTTTTTGGAGATCGATGGGGAGGCCTATGTCCAGCAGAGGACGTCCTATGGCTGAAATAATGATGATGAAAACACGTATCGATTCAATACGAATTTCAATGTTGACATTTCGGTTACATAATTAGGTATATCATGAAATATTCAAATTTCATCAACTACAGCAAGTTTCTTTGCAAAAAAATCAATAAAAATTTAGGTCTTATATAAAATACAAAAGTTTGAATGTTTCTTTGTGAGTATAGGTGCTACTTTGTCGGGTCGTTCCACGATCCACGAGCGACGCCGCACCTTGCTCTATAATAAATTATTAAATTTTATGCTGAATGCCTGAATCCGGGTAAAACATTCTAGAACCGTAAAAACACTGTAATAAAAAAAAATACATATCTAAATTGAACTGCTACGGTGTCAAAGCGATTGCTTGTTGAATATAAATGATTTGTCGAATTCAAACACCGATATTAATATTACTGAGCTTCGACATTGGGTAATACAAATATATTATGTACACGCTCATGATGATGACATCATAAGGCCGCGTTTTTGTCTATAGCGTGTACCGAGCAGTAATGAAATACTGATAATAATTGATTGATAGAATAACTTCAATTAATCAATTATTATCAGGTAGAAGTAGAAATCAATATTTCTGCGTGTCTTCAAATCACGAGTAAATCGATTTCTTCTAGGCAAGCTTGGTTCATCGTAGACAGCATCATCGCTTAACATAAGGCTTAGCAGCCAAACGCAAGCCTCATATTAAATTTTAATAAAAAACAGTTTCATTGTACTAAACAAATTGCAATTAATGACTATATATATACATTTAAATAACAGAAACTGTTGTAAAACTATTATCAACAACCACAGTTTCAGTTTTGACTTAAAGTTGCTTCGGACGCAGCTCTTGCTATATTATTGTCGGGCAGATTAATACACATGGAGATATTTATCTCCCACGGCAATTTTACACTACTTGCATGGCACATCATGCATAAAGCAGAGGGGCACAAAGACAACTGTTAGTGGCTTTATGTTATACGGAATCGTCCCGGCATGTACCTAAAACTGCGACCAGAACCACTAGAGGATGGGTAGCAGCGTCCTATTAGTACACGGTGAACGTACTGCGATCCCTAAGCCGCCTGCCAAGCGTGGGGATTATGGCAACACCCTTCTCTAAGAGAGAGGCTTGTGTTTAGCAGTGACCTATATTGGCTGATGTGTGCCACCGCCTGTTTCTTCGACAAATGAACGGTAATTAAATAATATAATAAATAAATAAATATTCAGGACATTTTTTCACAAACGGTCATCTGACCTCAAACTAAGCATAGCTTGTGATATGGCTGCCAGAGACTGATATACATACATATACAGCTTTAAATACATACTTAAATAGATATTAACACCCAGATATAGAACAAACACAAATGTTCATCGCATAAATGTTTGTCCTAGATGGGAATCGAACCCACGCCCCCAAGCTCAGAAGGTAGGTTCACTACCAACTGGACCAATGAGCTATCGATAATTTTTGTCTAATTACTAATAGACAAAAATAATAATATAATCAGTTGATCGCGCGTGGAGACAACGTTCACAAAAGATAAATAATAATATAATCAGTTGATCGCGCGTGGAGACAACGTTCACAAAAGATAAATAATAATATAATCAGTTGATCGCGCGTGGAGACAACGTTCACAAAAGATAAATAATAATATAATCAGTTGATCGCGCGTGGAGACAACGTTCACAAAAGATAAATAATAATATAATCAGTTGATTGTTGTAAAATAACTTAAATTGTCTATGGTTTAGTTTACGTTTATCTCTGGTTTTCTTTTAATAAAGATGTCTGCTATTGTAAGTTGAATAAAGAACTGATTTATAACATTAATGTGTTTAAGTCTAAAACATGGCGCAGTCGTCATAACAATACAAAAGAAGGTGTTTAAAGCTTGTGCATAAGTCTATATGCCAGCTACTATGGAGACATTCATCAAGTTGCCGCCTAATTTCGACTTAAGATCGCCGAATGCAGCCACGGAATGGCGGTATTGGCTGCGTGCTTTCGAAGATTTCCTGGTAGGCACGGGCCAGGAAGAAGCTTCTGACAAAGTAAAGCTCTCATTATTAAGGAATATGATGGGCGATGAGTCGGCCAGAGTAACACTCACACTGCCATTAACGCAAGTTGACGCGAAAATTTATACGAAGGTCATTAATGCCATCGAAAGATACGTTTCACCACGAGTAAATGAAGTGTTCGAAAGATACAAGTTCAATGAAAGAAAGCAAAAACCTGGCGAGTCATTTGAAAATTTCTTCACGGACTGCAGACAGTTGATAATGACATGCAACTATAGAATCGTACAGGGCGAGTCATTCGAAGACTCTGTTTTAAGGGACAAAATTGTGCAAGGCGTATCGGATAAGACAGTACAAGAACATCTTTTGCGAATAGATGGATTAACTTTAGAAAAGGCAGCAAACTTTTGCAGAACCAGTGAGATGAGTAAATTGCAGGTAAAGGAGATGAATCCCACATTAGAAGTCGATGCGGCAAAATTTAAGAAAAGGGAGAATAATTCAAACGAAAAGTTTAAATGTAGAAGATGTCAGCGTACTCATGGACCACGACAATGTCCTGCATATGGGAAAACTTGCAGTAAGTGTGGAAAAGAAAACCACTTTGCAGTAAGTTGTACCGTCAAGAAAATACAAAGAGTAGAACAAGAAAAAGAGGAAGATACATCCAGCGATTCTTCTCTGTTTTGTTTTAACGTGGGTGCCAATGGAGCAGAGTGGAATGAAAGTATAAAAATTCATAATAAAATGGTTAGATGCAGATTAGACACAGGGGCAGACGTGAGTATAATGCCTCTGAAAATTTTTAAGAAACTGAACACTAGTTTGGAACTCAAACCCTGCAAACAAAATTTAGAAGCCTTCCAAGGGTCCACGATTAAACCTATAGGAGTAGTAAATCTCCATTGCCAGTATAAAAACAACCAATGCTACGAAGACTTTATGGTTGTAGATTGTAAAACCACATTGTTGGGATTGCCAGGCTGTGTCTCCTTGGAGTTAGTGCGACGCGTTCAGGAGGTGCGGTTGAAGACGAATAAAGACAAAGCTCAATTTGTGGCTAACAATGCTGATGTTTTCGAAGGACATGGTGAGTTCCCTAAACCTTGCAGTATACCTACTGTACACCATCAGCAAATATGTCATCCATCACAGAGAATTCCACATAAATTGTATGATCCATTGAGAAATGAACTGGATAGGTTAGTTAGTCGGAGTGCTATCGCTAAAGTTGATGAAATTGAGTCTAATGCTTGTATTAACCGACTAGTTTTAGTTGAAAAGCCCAATGGTAAGATAAGATTGTGTTTAGACCCCACGGAGTTAAATAAGTATATTGTACGGAAACCTCAAGTTTTATTAACTGTAGATGAGATTGCAACAAAGCTGAAAGGGAAGAAATTTTTTTCAGTGTTTGATTTAGCTGAAGGGTTTCATCATGTGCCTCTAACTGTAGAGTCAACGTGGAAATGTTGTTTCTCAACCCCATTTGGAGTTTATAGGTACTTGGTGTTGCCATATGGCTTGTCTAATTCTCCCGATGTGTTTCAGGACAACATTCAAAATTACTTTGGTGATATTCCAAATGTAATAACATGGTTTGACGATCTCCTTGCCATGGGAACTACAGAGCAAGAACACGATACCACAGTTTCTGCCATAATCCAACGAGCCAGAGAAATTAAAGCTAAGTTTAATAAAGACAAATTGCAGTACAAGCAAACTGAAGTCAAATATGTTGGTCAAATTTTTAATGAACAGGGTATGCATGTGGACAAAGCACGGGTAGAGTCTTTATTGAAATTAAATGTTCCCGGCAACAAAGAACAATTACAGCAAATTATTGGTTCCTTCAATTATGTGAGGCGGTATGTACCTGAAATGGCTGAAATCATGGCCCCATTGTGTAAGCTGCTCCGTAAAGACATTGAGTTTCAGTGGTTGCCATTACATGATAAAGTATTTAATGAGCTAAAAAAGAAAATTTCTCAAGCTCCTGCTTTGTCTCCATTCGACCCGCAAAAAGAAATTGTGTTACAGTGCGATGCTTCCCAAAGTGGTTTAGGTTGTTGTTTATTTCAAAAAGATGACTACCAAACTCTTAAATTAGTTGCTTGTGTGTCGAGGACAATGAACAATTGTGAACTAAATTATAGTCAAACCGAAAAAGAGCTTTTAGCTATATATTTTGGCACACAGAAATTTCACAAATATATCTATGGGGTCAATGACATAAATGTACAAACTGACCATAAACCGTTATTGTCAATTATGTGCAAGCCTATAAGTAAAGTAGGTTCACCTAGATTGAGACGCTTAAGATTAAAACTTCTGAACTATCAGCTTAAACTCAATTATGTACCAGGTAAAAATATTCACTTTGCTGATATGTTGTCACGCAATAGTTTGAAAATCACTGACCAGGACTATCAAATGTTAGAGATGGTTCACTCTGTATCACTACATATACCAATGAGCAATGAGAGAAAAGAGGAATTTCGCTCTGCGACTAGCAAAGACAAAGTTCTGTCAGAATTATGTCGCTATTACCACGAGGGTTGGCCAGAAATAAGTAGGATTTCTAAAGAATGTAAACCTTACTACAATTTGAAAGATGAGATTTATGAAGAGTCAGGATTAGTATTTCATCAAAACAAGGTAATTGCCCCAAAATCTTTGCAACCTTATGTACTAAAATTAGTACATGATGGTCACCCTGGTGTAAGCAAATGTACTCAAAAAGCTAGGCAATTGTTTTACTGGCCTAAATTGTCCCATGATGTTCAAGAGTATGTAGCTAAATGTCGCACTTGTGAGAAGTACAGATCAGCTAATACTCACCAACCATTGTTACCTCATAAAGTACCCAGCCTAAGATTTTCAAAAGTAGGCACTGATATACTAGAATTTGGTGGGAAACCATACCTTGTGATTGTAGATTTTTTGTCACATTGGCTGGAAATCAGGCCGTTGCAAAATAAAACATCTAAATGTGTGATAGATGCCTTTCAAGAAGTATTTACAAGGTTCGGTTACCCGGTGGAAATTATCTCCGATAATAATCCATTCAAGTCATTCGAAAGTTGTGAATATTATAAGTCTAAAGATATCTGTATTACAACAAGTAGTCCACATTATCCTCGCAGCAATGGAATGTCTGAGAAAGCTGTTAATATTAGTAAAAATATATTGAAGAAAGCTCATGAGGATGGTGTTGATTACAGAGACTACATCATGGCCTACAATAATACACCTTTGTCAGGGCTGCAGGTATCTCCATCGCAAATACTAAATAGTAGACGTGTAAGGACATGTATACCTGTCGCTGAAACATTGTTACAACCTAAAGTGGAGAAAGAAATACACAACTTGTTAGGACTAAGACAATCCATATGTAAAAAAATACATGATAGACATGTAAAGAAAGAAGTAGATTACGAAGAAGGTGAGAGAATTGTGTTTAGAACTGGAAAAGACGACTACTGGAGAAAAGGTATTGTAGTTAAGAAATGTAAAGAACCAAGATCTTATTGGATTTGTAGAGAAACCGGTTCCAAGCCCTTCAGGCGCACTGCAGAACACCTTAGAAAATCACCTACCGATACCCAGTATTACAAGAGAGATAACTTTATGTTACCTCTTGATGAACCTATGTGTCCTAGTAATGTAAGTTTGAATACTAGTAATGTAAGTCCAACAGTAGTACCTATGTGTCCTAGTAATGTAAGTTTGAATACTAGTAATGTAAGTCCAACAGTAGTACCTATGTGTCCAACCAGTCATGAGAGTGAGGGGACTGTCCGTACTCGTAGTGGCCGTTTAGTTATAAAACCTACTAGATATTTGTCTATTTGTTAATTAGAAACTCATTGTATAATTTATGTCACAATATTAGTTTAACCTTTAGTAGTAAGTGTAATTGGGCTGTGGTAATTGGGTAAGAGTCTGAAAAGGGAGGTGTTGTAAAATAACTTAAATTGTCTATGGTTTAGTTTACGTTTATCTCTGGTTTTCTTTTAATAAAGATGTCTGCTATTGTAAGTTGAATAAAGAACTGATTTATAACATTAATGTGTTTAAGTCTAAAACATTGATCGCGCGTGGAGACAATGTTCACAAAAGATAAATAATAATATAATCAGTTGATCGCGCGTGGAGACAACGTTCACAAAAGATAAATAATAATATAATCAGTTGATCGCGCGTGGAGACAATGTTCACAAAAGATAAATCGTCATCATGGTCATCTCGCTCTCTTCCCGCTCACCTACCATCTCTGTCGCTCCGCTGCCCGCCGAGGTCTAAATCAAGGCCTTAGATATCAATATAAACGTCTATTATCTATTCTCCGACGACATGGGAAGCGAGTTCCCGAGGACCCAAATCTACTTATCTGCTATTTTCTCACGAGAGGGATACTAAACCGATTGATGAGGGTCACTACGTAGGGATGAATAAAAGATTAAACCAATTTGGATGGAGTCTATATACCGACGTATTGTCGCGCTGGGACATGCAAATTTCCCTCGGGAAAATACTCAGTTTTAGGGTTCCCTACCCAAAGGGTATCAAGATAACTATTACTAAGCCTACGCTGTCTGTGCTTACCTCAGAACAGATAAACAAGAGAGATATGCCTTAGTAGGTACAATCATCATTCATGTTCAAATGTCTGTTTGTGTTTGTGTT
Source organism: Agriopis aurantiaria (assembly GCA_914767915.1). NCBI lineage: Eukaryota > Metazoa > Arthropoda > Insecta > Lepidoptera > Geometridae > Agriopis > Agriopis aurantiaria. The sequence continues at coordinate 14,044,036 of OU612003.1, read as the reverse complement.
TCACCCACTTTTTTCACTATAGGAGTATACCGCTAAACGGCTAACGCAAAAACAGTAAGTACGGCAAACTTACTGATTTTTCACGCACACTAAGAAACTTGTAGCGACATCAATGTGCTAACTATAATAGTCCACATGCAAAAAACGCCTGTAAAGTCGTTTCCGGGGTCAGTTGAGGTGAGAGCCTAATGCACCAAGCCTGATTTAGGCCAGATGCGTTCGCACCCGGCACGCCCCCTTAGCATATCTATTTCTCGTAGTATCTTTTGAATCGCAATGTAACATATTACCCCTATATATTCCACAAAGGTATTTTGGTCTTTGCTCGCGTGATAAATGGTAATACATACAAGCGTCAAACATGGCATTATTGTACACAATCTAAAATGAAAACTACAAGAAATAATAAATACTGGCTAAGTGCGAGTCGGGCGCGCGCTAAGTCTGAACCGAATGAAAGAAAGAAAATTTTATTGGGCGCAGAACCCTCGGCGTGCGAGTCCTACTCGCACTTGGCCGTTGTTTATTAATATAATCTCAGCTTTCTGTTAAGGCTTTTCTTATTTTGTATTTCTATTTGTCGTCGGGTAACCAGGACGGGTATTATTACTTCGTAGGATGATTTTTCCTTTACATTTGATTGAATTTGTAACTGAGAGTTTCTGGGCGTATAGCCGCTGGTAAGAAGCTGTGTACAATAAGTAGATTAGGGATTGGGTACCACAATCCTTCATCATCATCAGCCAGAAGACGTCCACTCCTGGACATAGGCCTCCCCCATCGATCTCCAAAAGGGCCGTTTGGAAGCGGCCTGCATCCAGCGTTTCCCTGCGGTCCCTTTTAGGTCGTCTGTCCATCTTATGAGTGGACGTCCTACGCTGCGCTTACCGGTCCGCGGTCTCCATTCGAGAACCTTTCGGCCCCATCGGCCATCTGTTCTGCGTGATATGTGCTGATAAATTGAAATGTGCGGGCGAGATTGAGGACGTACGAAGCACTCTTAATAAAAATTCAAAAAATATAAATTGCAAATGTAGGGAGAGAGAGAGTAATCTCTCTGCATATTCAGAACTAGACGGCGAGATTAAGAGTGGTTTAGTGCTATTTAGCATAGGAGAGTGCGCCTAGAGGATGGGTAGGTATAGGCTATGTTGAATCCCTTGTGGGTAAACACGGGTAAGACGGTGGGACGCAGACGACGGACGGCTGTCGTTCCTAGCTATAGCAGGGAAAACAAGATGCGGTAGACTCAGCACCGAACTTTACGACCGCTCTAAACCGTAGTAAGTGTCGCTCCTACATCCTTATATGTCCCGCTGACGCCAAAAAATTTGATATTGCGACTCCGCGACTCGTTTAGAGCGGCTATAAAGTTCGGCGGGTTCTATGTACTATAAATTACTGTTTACATTCATTGCTCCGATCCGAGTGCTTCAGGCAACAGGGTGTATTCCGTTTGTGGTATAGGCGCCGGTTACTAAAGGCACACAAACTCACACCGACCCCGCCGGCGGCTTGAAGACTCAGGATCTGTCACGAGTCTTGAGGTATACACTTATACAGGGTTACGCGCAAGGGTTGCACTGAGCCGGAAGGGGTCCGTTATACCAATATGGATCCTTGGTTATTCTCATCATTATGAACAACTTTTACTATGAGATCATACATGAAATCGCAAAAAAGCTGTTCCATACTATTTCCTATATCCATACAGAGTGCCAATGACCGTTTTTTATGGAACAGCTGATATTTTTTTTCGCGATTTCAGAGTTGGCCCCCCAGTTAAAGTTGTGAACCCTTCAACCTAGTTTAATTAAATAATTTTTGTTGGATCTTAATCTAAATTAATTGATTTTTTTTTAAACTTTTTAGTTTGGTGTTCTATTTTTAGTGAATTCTTGAATGGGTGTTCCCCGATAGTTACAATTTGGGTGTCTTCACAGTCGAGAGTGAATCGGTTTCTTCTAGGCAAGCGTGCTCCATCGTAGACCGCATCATCGCTTAGCATCAGGCGAGATGGTTGGCAAACGCAAGCCTATTATTTATATTATTATTTTTTTAAACTATTACTGATTATTGATTTTTAGTTCAATTTACCATTAAACCGTGTTTTTTAGATTTTTGAACGATAGTTTATTAATATTGTACCTACCTCCCTATAATGGGAGTGGGTAAATTACGCGCCTGCTGCCTTTCCTGGATGTGATAGCCGTATCTCAGGCTCCCCTCCGAAAAAAATATTTATACTTGTAGGTACTTGGCGCAATACACTACCGGTTATCGGATATAAAACATCGCTAATCCTGAAAATCCTGGTAAGGATAATGGGCAAACTATTAAAATTATTGCATTGTCATCGGTCCTTGATGAGTGTGCAGTTTTGAAGGGGGTAAATATAACGTTCAAAGATGTCCGTTCACGTCCGTTACAAACAAACATAGATACATACATACGTATGTATGTATGTATCTATGTTAATGTTAAGCTAATAAAAGCGTTACTGTTGAGAACTGCAAGTGAGCAACACTGATCTCATTCAGAATGCAGCCTAAGCATGTTTACTCCACAAATCCTTGCCAAGATTGGCAACCTGGCAAATCTCCGCAAATTCCGGTCTGCGTACTGCGTTGGGAATTTGTTATTTAAATATGACACGTATTTCGTAGAACATAAAATATGTATTATGAAACAGCAATTTGCCAAAGTTCGAACGTTAAATTCAGCATGTCTTGTACATCTGTCTCTCACGCGAAAACTCTGAAAAAGTACGTGATTCAACCTAAATACATTTTTAAGAATGTCTTCAAAATATAATTGTACTTACTTTTTACTTGTTCGGGATTTATGTGCCTTATTTCGTGTTTTGTACGTTTTTCTTGGGATAATTGGTCGCTCGCAGCTCGCAGGTGGTCTCGCCTCGCTAATTGAACAATAACATAACTAAGGTCTACTTGCTTCGTCCACTGTTGTTTCTTGTAAGTTTCTCTTCAAGTTTTGTTATGTTAAATCTTATTCAAAACGACGAGATATAATACCACCGCCACCTTGGGCATCATTCTGAAAGGCAATTTGGAACTGCACAAACGTTTCATTTATCGGACGCCCAGACAAACGACCAAAGCAACATCCGTAGGTACACGATGGACATTAATTGCTTCGATTTCACATAATTTTTTAAATGCACAGTTTCTGCTGGTGTCTGTGTTCTCTCAGTTGGCAGTTCTCTGCAACCACACTGAAAAAAAGTGCAGTTTGTACCCGCCGTCTTACGCAGGTCGTCACTCCACCAGACCTGGCCGCAGGGTGTTCTACAATACGTTTTCTTAAAGGTGGTCTCCACTTTAGAACACGTCTGTTCATCGTTCTTTGGGCATATGGCCAGACCACTGCCACGTCTGCATCTGCGTCCACGTCACGTGATGCCACCATGAACCGACTTCGGTCCCAAGTGGGCCGAAGTCAGGATAATATAGAAAAGTGGGGTTATAATTATAAAGAGCTCATACCGAATGTCTTTGTGGTGTGAACCCTCAGACAATGTTACACTTGACGGAGTGTACAGCGTGTCCTACAACTTGCACACTAGACGACCCGAATGAAGCCATGCAGAGTGCGACCGGGGTGGCAAAATTTTGGTCTAGAAACTTAATTTGAAAATAAAATAATAATTTACGAAACATCGACTCGAAAGACTGCCACGTCAGCTAAATAATTCTTTGAGCTATTTGTTTCAGAACAATAAATTACAATTGAAGTACATTTCAGACTGAGAACTACTACAAACGAACTTACCAGCTCTTTCCATTGCAGGGCATCGTACGTGTCAGTGCTGACGATCGTGGCGTTCTCCCTGGAGCGGTACCTCGCCATCTGCCACCCGCTGCACTTGTACGCCATGGCCGGGCTGCGACGCGCTCTCAAGATAGTGGCCGCGCTGTGGCTGCTGTCGCTGCTGGCGGCTGCTCCGTTCGCCATGTACACCACCGTCAGCTACCACGACTACCCGCCAGGCGAGTCCAGCATCATGTCACGCATAACTCTATTAGACTCCCGTCGTGGTCATGCTGTGAATGGACACTCAATATTAGGCAGACACTTAATTTTTTTACTGGCAGCACCCGCAGTATTTTTGGGACAAAAAGTATAATGTTAATTCAGATAAAAACAAAACAAGTAGATGACGTACCTATGTGACTGGTAACACAGTCAAAATCCTCGGGGATATCATTATACTTGTTGTTATGAACAACTTTTACTAAGGAACTAATCCTGATATCGTAAAAAATGCTGTTCCATACATTTCGTCGAGTTTCAATGACATTTTATATGGAACAGCTGATTTTTTTCGAGATATCTGTTTGGTCCCGTAGTGACAGTTGGTCATAAAGATGAATCGAGACGGACCCATTCGACACTGATTGTATCCTTTAGATATGTTTGCCTGATGGTAAACGACGGCGTGGCCAAGGAAGCAATATAAAATAAAATATATTTTCTATCTAACTTTCACCCAGTGCGCGTGATATGGAAATGAAAAATACCCATACAGGCTACAAAAACTGCTTATAGCAGCGAAAGTTAGCAAATGTCTATCGATAAACTAGGTAAATCTTTTTGGCAGGCTTCGTCATAAAGACTGATTTTAGTGTGTTCTCAATCAACATCGTTTGTAGAAACAGTCTGTGCTTTACAATCGTAAATAAGGCTCGGTCGTAGTATACATACTGGTCTGTACATCTAGGTTTTCATTACATAATATATTATGCCTCTATCGAGACGTAGCTTTTTGCTTTTATGAGAATCTCGATAAAATACACAGACGTGGCCAATCAAATGGAACGTTTACCAAAAGACGGCTATAAAACATTCTACCTATTTATTTAACGAACAACGAAGATTTCTTTATGAAAAGTACCAAGAAACACAAGTTTATTGAACAAGGCTCAATTTGTTATCGAGTTTCATATTTGGTATTGAGTTTCGTTCGTTACATTGCCTCGTGGGGGACACAATGAGGCACCAATAACAATGAATAATACAAAGAGACCAGTATAAGCTGAGCTACACATGAAAAGTTTAACCTACTCATTATCAGAATTAATACATACATAATTACACACACATAATTACACGAGGCATTTACACTATTTTTGTTTTTTATTAGTGAAAACTTCCTTTTGGATTTTGTGTATCTATTTATCGCATATCTACCGTGTTAGTTTTAACAGCTGTTTGTTTTCCATGTCATCATTTCAGCCATAGGACGTCCACTGCTCGATCGATGCTCGATGCTCGAGATCGATGGCGGAGGCCTATGCCCATAGGCCTCCGCCATCGATCTCTAGAAGGGCCGGTTGGAAGCGGCCTGCATCCAGCGTTTCCCTGCGGTCTCTTTTAGGTTGTCTGTCCATCTTGGGTGGACGTCCTACGCTGCGCTTACCAGTCCATGGTCTCCATTCCATGTAAAATAAAATAATCTTTTCTTTTATATCTTTAGCTATATAGCGACCTGCCTGCAGTATGTAAATTATTTGTTGAATTTGTTTTCCATTTCAATTATAATATATATTTTTTTACATCAGATCTAGAAAAGTATACAAGTTTATTAAACATACCTATTTGGAATCATAATAAACTTGCCTAAATTAAAATAAAGACACTAACTTAACTATTTTATTTATCTTAATTTTTTACCGACTTCAAAAAGGTTCTCAATCCGATCCGTATTATTTATGAGAAAATATTGACTTGTAGATGTAGATTACTAATTTTACACGCCTGCCTAAAAATAAGTATGTTTTTAAGGTCCATGTATACGCCTGGACCAATTTTGATGTGAATGGTATCGTTACAATCGTTGCACTGGCAGCCCGAGTAACAAAGTCCTGTGCTCCAGGCTCCGGCAACGCGTCCCTGGAGTCAGCGTTCTGCGCCATGCTGGAACTGCCCTCCTGGTACCTGTGCGAGCTGAGCAGCCTGCTGTTCTTCATCCTGCCCGGCATCATCATCCTAGGTCTGTACGTGCGGATGGGGGCGCGGATCAGGTACGTTATGGGGTACGTATCTGCTCTCTTACAGACTTGACTCACAAGTAAAGGCCCGATTGCACTTTGATTCGTGATTAGTGCGTGTGATTGATACAGGTGCTTAGGGATTAGTACTATATACATTTGGACAATGGCTGATGATTTGACAAGTGCGAGCGTATAATTTAATCACTCGCAAAATTACTAATCAATAATCACTCGCACTCGCACTAATCAAAGTGCAATCGGGCCTTAACACCTGACTCAGTCAATTGTTTTTGTAAACTGGTTACCAACATGAGCATCATCATCACCATTTCAGCCGTAGGAGGTCCACTGCTGGACATAGGCCTCCAAAAGGGCCGATTGGAAGCGGCACCAGCATACGAATATAATATTGAATAATCATCACTAAATAGATCGCGCGTGTGTAAAACTTAAATTAAAATAAAACCTACCGTGTGTATAAGATTTATTTAAGGCGAGGTTTTCCCACTTTTGAGCAATGCTTGTTACTACAGATGACCATAAGGTATAATTATAGGTGAATATTATATTGTATTAAAGTCGCATTTAGTGAAGTTCACTGCTTATTTCTTTTTTGAAGATTTTCTCATATTTTTCGAAAAGTATAGCTGTAATGTACCTAATATGTACCTTTATTCCCCAATAATTATGAAATATGTATATTGAGATATCGCAGACATCATTTAGTAAATAGATACTTAGTTGAATAAATAAATAAACAGGGCGAAAAGCGCAAATCACTTATTTTTTTTCAAAGTTTCCATAATCGTGTTTCAGTCTTTACGGTTTCTCAGATAAAACAATCAATTTTGATATGACACCATTTTTATAATTTCAAGCTAACCATGGAAGTAGACTAACTAAAACTAGAATGACCAAAATTGCTAAATGGGAAAAGAGAGCCTTTTTATTTTAGCTCTGCTTATATTATGTAGTAGGCACCGAAGTGGTATGTACTTACACTACATACACAATATCCTGGTGCGGGTAGCTGTCTATTATGTCTTCTGTGGTGTAGCTTCCAATCAAACCTTTAGTTTAGGTATTCAGCAGCAAGCACCCAAACAAACTCATCTATATACTGACTTTTACGCAGATTGTCTTCAATAGTCCCTACTATCACAGAATAACCGACAGTTGCGACAAAAGCTGTGCCTACACAATAACCTCTTTTGTAATAAAAATCCGATTAATTCTAGACGCGTGGGGACTCCTCGTAAACCGCGCTTACATCTCTCCTTCTGCTAGACATTATTACTACTACTAGGTCTTACTATAAAGGGATTGCCACAGATTGGATAACAGTACTACCTTAAGGATAGATCTAGAACAGTGGAGAAAGCTCCATATTATTCATTACAGTTCTTTCGAGCCAGCGTCCACTGCAAAGTCATGCGAGGGAACGGTTGTTCTCATACAAGCAGTGCGGAAAAGCAAAGTAACTTCGAAATTGTATCATGTTTTAGTTACGAGGGCACTGGTTTTGCACCTACAGTGAACTGGGAAGAATTTATCTTTTCCAAGCCGCTTGGGCTACGCGACGCCGCTTCGAGTCGCGCCTTTGTGTCTTCGATTGACACTTAAAGTTCAGTCAACTTATTCTTAAAGATGGTAAAATAGGTTTTTAGACGGTTGTTAGTTTTGTTCAGAAAATAAAACCAGGTACCTATCCTGCAGATAAGTGTATCAAGTTGATCGGTGAAAAAATACTATTCCCATACTATCATCGGTAAAACCAAGTATGATTTTTTTAAACATCCTTGGGTAAAACTATAACAGCTTTAAACAAGTATATATTGAAAAAATAATACCGTATAAGAGCTGATAATCTTCAAAAGGCAGTTTTTTTTTCTTGAATCTTAGCTAAGTTCACTCTTGAAGTCACCTTTCAAACAAAACAAAATCAAAATGAGTTTAGCCGTTTTGAGCTACGATGCCACAAACAGATACTCAAATGCACAGGTTAAACTTATAAATAACACCCGTCCGTTGCATGTGGAGGTTAAATATTCTACACAGGTCACTCTAAAGCTAAGAAATCTCGGTTTTGTCAAAATCTATAACCAGAGACGTACAAGTTGGCTCCATATTTCCTATTTCGATGAAAGTCATACAGCCGTGGTTCCTCACGGCGCTCGGTTCGGTTACGTATGTTCATCCATGCGTATATCTATATTCGCTACACGTGTATATACGTCAGAACAGTTATTAGAAACTAATGGAAACTTGACTTGCATTCGATCAACAATTATAAATATTGCAGTTGGGATAATTAATGTAATTCTCAGAATAAATAGACCGTGATAAGGTTTCGGATGGAGCTGCTGATATATCAGCGCAGTTGCATGCACCATGCTTATTCATCATCACCATCAGTCAGGAGACGTCCACTGCTGAACTTAGGCCTCCCACTACAATGTTTATTATTAACGGGATATACCCTGAGTATTTCACTCTATGAGTTCTTAGGCCGCCCGAATGACTTTTTACAACGGGGAGTATTCTGAAGAAAGTTCAATCTGATGCCAACGTTGCGGTTTTATCATTGCACCAGCCGCCACCGCCTGAAAGCTCATCTACATATCATATAGATCTGTGGAAATCGCATACTGTGTTTATTACTCAACTTTTTTATCTTCTTTTTTTTTCTTTCGAATATGTGGAATGATCTCTCCTGCGGCATTTCCGAGTAACTATCCCATAGGGGCGGATCCAGGATTTCATTTTGTGGTGGGCCATTCTGGATTTAATTTGGGGGTGAAGGGGGGGGGGGGGCATTCTGAACAATGGGGTTCGAAGGAATCAAATCGAAAAATTGAGTTGAATGTATGGAATTGCTAGGTGTTTGGGGGGGGGGGGGGAGCATGGCCCCTATCCTGGATCCGCCATGCCAATGCCATGGGGTTCTTCAAACAAAGGTCGGCAACGTATCTGTGACGCCCCTGGTGTTACAGGTATCCATAGGCGACGGTAAGGCCTGTATACTATTTTTAATATACATTAACGATTTACCTAAAATATTAGACTCCCCGTGTGTATTATTTGCTGATGACATATCATTAATTTTCAAATGTACGTCAGACACTAACGCACTAATCAAAGTAATAGATACTTTTACAAGGGTAAAATCTTGGATAACATCACACAACTTGGAATTAAATACTAACAAAACAAAATTAATCCAATTCCATCCATACCAAAAAAAGCCTTTAAATCTCACCACCTTAACAAGTTCCATTAATATAAACGAAACACATAACGCAACACTTTTGGGCATTACTATGGACTCGTATCTCAACTGGCAGAGCCACGTTAAAAACATCAAAAATAAAATGTCACAGTTTACATACGCGCTATCAGTTTTAAAAGCAAATACAAATATGTCAGCAGCTAAAAGCGCTTACTATGCGTACGCCCATTCCTGGCTAAAGTACGGTATCATAATATGGGGATATAGTACTGATGCAAAAGACTTATTTATAATGCAAAAAAAATGTATTCGAATAATAATGAACATCCGACAACGAGACAGCTGTAGACCCCACTTTACACAACAAAACATCCTAACACTCCCATCTTTGTATATCCTCGAGGCAGCAACTTTTGTAAAAAAACACACTAATTTATTCACATTTAACACAAACGCTCGCAGAAAAAACCAGATCGTGGCTCCAGAACCAAAACTAGAAATAGGTCCTCAGTACATGATGTACAAAATATTCAACCATCTACCGAAAGAAATAAGAGAAGAGACACATGACGGAAACTTCCAAAACAAACTGAAATTATTTTTGATAAAAAAATGTTATTACACAATAGACGAGTTTTTACAAGAAAAATCTTTCAATCTCATAAGTATTTTATGAACATTATTCTTAGTGTAATTTTAAGTAGAATAAGTAAAACCATTTACTGTTTGCAACACCCTATAAACAGGGTATAATGTGTATCAAGTACATTTTAAATGTTACAACGCATTATATGGCAATGTAAATAAATAAATAAAAAAAAAAAAAAAAATCGCTCACCACCAGGCAGCCTGTTATTTGCCTGTGGCATAACACAAAAAATATAAATTAAAATATTTAATATTTTTTAAATGTATAATAGTGGACAAATAAGCGACGGGCCACCTGATGGTAAGTAGTTACCGTCGCCTATGGACACCTAACAATACCCGGGGCATTGGCGGTGCGTTGCCTACCTTAAATATTCTTACCTCACCTCATACAATCTAAAGCGATCCTGAGAAATACTTTTACTCAATGTTGGTAAACAACAAGTTTATTTTTACCTACTTTACGGTCAATTTTAGGTAAATATCATTGCACTTGGAGTAGTTAAGGGCTTTGGCCTCACAATTGATAAAGCTGCAGATGAACATTGGCAGACGTGTAGTTCTGTTAATTGAAATGTAGATGTATACCCACCCCTTGGGGCTTATAGGATTTCAAGCGTGCTTGTGTGAATCAACTTAAATTTTCTTGAAAATTTAAGTAAATGATACATTGAAAGAAATGCTAAGCTTAAAATAATTTTTAAAGGGTTTGCGATAATTGTGGATTACCGTTATTGTTTAAAGAGCATTGAGTTTGTATAACGATCACGATGAAATGTTTTAATTTGGTTGAGGGCTTTAGAGTTAATTCAATGCGGCTTTAACTCCACGTGAGTTCAGCAATTCGTTTTATGAGAGAAGTATAAAGGATCATCATTTGTCTGTCCCGACCTGCCTCGTCTTCTGTGACGTTTGGTTCTGTTTTAAAATTTAAGGCATCAAATTTAAATAAGATAATTTATTCAAAGGACCCGGGTATGTTCTAAAGCTACCAGAACCACCGGAGGATGGGCAGCAGCATCCTATTAGTAAACGGTAAACGTACTGCGATCCTCAAGCTGCCTGCAAAGTGTGGGGATTATGGCAACACCTCTCTCTGAGATGAGGCTTTTGTTCAGTGGATGTTTAATGGGTGCTGCTGATGATGATGATTCAAATTGTATGTACCCTTACCACGTACCTAACTACTAAAATATTGTTTTAAAAAATCATAATATAAATCGGTTAATCTTCGGTTAATAATTTATTTCTTCTAGGCAAGCGTGTTATATCGTAGACCGCATCATCGCTTAACAACTTGCGAGGTGCCTGTAAAACGCAAGCCTACTATTATTCAATATATACATTTTCCATTTGATGGAGAATTTATGATTGATTTATTCATAGTTTATTTATACAGACATATCAAAGGGAAGCGTGTAACGTTTCCTCATCATTTTCAATCGTGAATCGATAACATAACATGAAAAGATCATGGCTTACTGTGTTCGGTAAAACAAAGTAAACAAGGTATACAACCTTCTCGGTTACAAAAATGAAAGTGAATAACTCTCTATCACAAACGATAGCAACCCTGATTTGTATTACGGGCACACCGCGAGCATAGCTTACAAATAAATCATCTTTTTTTCTTTTTTAAACAGAGCCGGAAAGTGACTAAGATACTTTTTGTCCAGGAAAGTTTACGGTTCGTGAGGGAATGTTCACAGGGGTGAAACCGTGTGACGCAGCTAGCAGCATGTAGAAAGGCTGACAGGGTCAGCCCTTCAGTCACGTCAGACATTGTAATTAATTAAAGGTGTAAATCCGATTTGATCACGGCACGACGCCGTAGCGCGTGGTGGGAGCCCGCTAATTGCCTTTATCGACCATATACGAGTATATATTTTTTTAAAGTGTGGAGCTACGACGAACTGATATAAGCCTTGGAATCAACCTTGATTAACGTAAAATCTTTGTATACTCAAGACAATGAAGAGAATTTCAGTAATTTTAATTAGTTTTATGTAACATTTGATATTAATTTTAAGGCGTTTAATTCCATTTCAAATTCAAGTTTTAATTTAGTGATTGAAGTATCTTATGAATTCGTGTTGGTGATTATTACTGACACCTTTGGATGAATGGGTAATCTTAATAACAAAATCTGGTCCTACTAACTCATAATTATTGGCAGGTATTCGCGCCATTTACTGAAAAAAAAAAATATTATGCCATACGTGGCAAACAAGCAGACGGGCTGCCCAAAGGAAAGCAGTCACCGTCGCCTATGGATACTTGTAACACCAGAGGCATCACAAATACGTTGCCGACCCTTTAGAACTCTATTAACTCACCTTTTGAAGAACCCCGAAGAAGAATGTTATAACTTCTCGGAAACACCGTAGAAGGTAGCTCATTCCACATTTTGCAGGTATGCAAGAAGGATCGTGTGAATTGCACAGTGTGCGATTTCCACTGATCTATGATTTGTGGATGAGCCTTCAGGCGGTGGCGGCTAGTGCGATGCTAAAACCGCGACGGCATCAGATCAAACAGTTCTTTAGAACACTCCCCGTTGTAAATGCGATAAAAGATACAAAGAGACCCAACGTCTCTGCGCATGCTGAGCGGCTCTAGGTGTTCAGTGAGCTTGGGATCGTTGACAATTCTGACAGCTCTACGCTGTAATGCATCGAGTGGGTCAAGCTGATACTTGGGTGCTCCGTTCCATAGATGGGAGCAGTACTCCATGTGAGGTCGGACTTGCGCTTTGTAAAGCAAGAGTCTTTGTCTCGACGTGAAGTACCGCTTCGCCTTGTTGAGCACACCAAGTTTCTTAGATGCGAGCTTGGCCTTACTTGCGATGTGACCGCGGAACTGTACATTCGTAGAAATGTCGACTCCAAGGATTCCAATGCTTTCTGAAACCTTGAAGGGAGTGTTTCGAAAATGAGGAGCTACAACAAATGGGGATTTTTAGCGGTGAACGCGCAAACTTGCGTCTTTGTTGGGTTAAACTGAACCAGGTTCAGTTCACCCCAGACCGAGACCTGCTCAAGAGAGGTCTCGACTTCAGACAGAAGTTTACTCCTACTTTCTTCAACTACGGCATGAGGGTTGTTAGCACGACCGGTATACTGTGCATCGCCCGTGCTATCGTCCGCATAACAATGCATATTGCTCGAAAGCAACATGTCATTGATGTGGAGAAGGAAGAGCGTTGGCGATAACACAGAACCCTGAGGGACCCTGTGGGGTGTGGTGTTTAATTGTTTAAAAATGAGTCTAGCACAAATGATTCATATTAATGCTCCAAATCATTAGTTGTAAGTTATATTATTATATACCTATACTTATTTAAATAATCATGTTTTACAAAGTATCCTAATTATTTAACTTTTGGTTATTAAATGAGTGTTAGAGGCGAATGTAGCCTGAGAAGTCATATATATTTATGTTAACTACAATTATTAGACTGTGTCGGTTTTGTAAGAATGTGTGTATAAGAATGATAAATAAAGGCCATTTAAAAATCAAATCACTGTTTAATTAGAGATGTGAGGTTAGAGCATATTGCCACGGATCATACAGGGTTATTAGGAATTAGGAAGGAACGAAGGAAGGTTGCGATCAATGGACCACCTAACTTTAGGAACTCATATCTCAAAACGTGAGAGTGAAAAAATGTAACCAGTAAATTATTTTTATTTAATATGAACTTTATCCATATTCATCAACCGCAAAAACAATTTGGGTTTTCACTTTTTGATATAAATGAAAAAAAAAAAAAAAAAAAATTGTGCTGTTGCCTTCTTTGGCCCATGGGCATCCTCATTGAACCACCAGGTTGCCATCAATGGATTTACGAAATTTGATCGAGCGGTCCAATCATGGTAACAAAACATAATATTATTAATAATACTATTGAATGACGTTAACAAGGACATACATACAATACTTAAATTATTAAGCCTATGTGTGATATCATTTTTGTTTGGTTGTTTGTTATGGTTTTCAATGTAAACGACCATATTCATAACGAAATTATTTTTATTATAATACTAATACTTGACCAAAGGTAATCATTGATTTTGATATGTTTTAACACAAGCACAATCAACATGTACCCAAACAGATCATGCATGTTTTTTGTTTCACATTTTAGACAGGTTATACAAAATATTTTTTTTAATTATGTATTTGCCGTTTAGAGCTCTAATTCAAAAAAATTGTTTTGTATCAAACAAGCCGAATTACTTAAAAAGCCACATGACCAATGTTGGAGATCGGTTGACTAAATTAACGGGAGAAAATTTTAAAAATTCAGTGTTGTTTTCGGAATAAAAAGCAAACTTTGACCAGAAAAAAAACCTTTATTAGATTATATAGAAGCCAGACCCACAAATCGTGTCGACCGGTGTTATCAATAACCCTGTATAGCAGTACATTCAATAAACTCTACGCTAACAAGATGCCGCTCGATTGAATCTGGGGGCACAGTACTTTATATAAACGTTGAAAAGTAAACTACCCAGCTCTATCCACCATCGAAGTCGAAACTTTGTAACACATTTCAAACGTTTTTAAAGCTTTTGCAAAGTTAGTTCTCCTTTTCCACGCTGTCACAGTCACTAAGTTACACTTAGTTTTGAGCCAGATTAAAAGAAATAACGTACCTAACTGGAAATAACATAGGTATTAGTTGAAAAATGTTCTGGTGAAGTGAGTCGCATATAAAAGTTAGACCATTTTTTATTTTTTTATTTTTTTAATAGTAGACTTCCGTTTGACAGCCCACTCGCCTGATGTTAAGCGATGATGCGGTCTACGGTGGAGCATGCATGCCAAGAAACCGATTAACTCGTGATTTGAAGACACCCAGATTGTTACTATCAGGGAATAACAATTCAAGCAGCGCATTCCACAGGCTAGCATTTCGCACAATAAATGTGGAATCAAAGCGCTTCATACGGTTTTTCGGAATATCAACTATAAAGCGGTGTCGATTTTTCGTGCCCGCTCTGGCAGTCCGATAGAAAAATGGGCAGAAGGGAATTAGATCATGCAGCTCCGATGCACACTCACCGAAATGTGTGTAGTCTTACTCACATTCACTTGAATGCGCTTGGAATTCATATTTCAGCTAAAACTTTTTGGTTAGATGTAGCAACAGGCGAGTTGGTGGTCAAACGCAAACCATTTCACGATGAATAGAAGCAAGACTATTCGAGTTATACATTAGTCCGGTCATTTTAGACAATTGAAATAAAGAAAATTCCGACAAAGCCAAATCTTCGTAGAGACCTTAGGTTTACCACAAGGAATAAAGTGTCAAAAGTCCCCATCAGTCCCATGTGAGCTTAGGGACTTATTCGGGGCCCAAGGTAAAAATTTTAGGTTTTTTGGATTTTTCTCGAAAACGGTAAGTTTTATCGAAAAAGTACTTCAGAGCAAAGTTGTAGATCTTAAAATTCTCTATAAAAATGGTCCCTATGATTTTTTCTCTAAGACCCACTATTTCCCAGATATTACGCTTGTAAGAATCACGTTCTACATAGTATGCACACATATGCCACGTATATACATATTTAGGTACTCAAGCAAGCAAAAATGCCTACTCGTGTCTCGTTAACAATTTAATGCAAGAAATACAACTATTGTAGTAGGTGAAGATGTTGATTTATTAGTACTACTCACTGCAAGGACTCCATCTGATAAAATTATTTACTTTTTAAAACCTGGGAAGGCGCAGCAACGGACAGAAATATATTCTTCTAAAAGTTTATCAGCTTATCCAAAATGCCAAAACTTTATTTTATTTTTACATGCGATAACCGGGTGCGATATTACGTCAGCAATGTTTAGAAGGGGCAAAAATTCAGTATTAAAATTATTTGAAAAAAATTATTTGATTGACTGCGCAAAAGTATTTACAGAAATTAATTCTTCACCTCAAATACTAATTACTAAAGGAATTCGGTTTCTTCTTGCGGTTTATGGAGCTCCAAAAAAAATTGATTGCATAGATACGTACAGATATTTAACATTTGTAAAAAATACACGAAACAAAAAGCAAGTACAGCTATCTTGTCTTCCTCCAACATCGGCATCTGCTACTCAACATTTGTTTCGAGTATACTATCAAGTTCAGACATGGCAAGGCAATGAACTGAACCCTGAAGACTGGGGTTGGAAATTGATAAATAATACTTTGGAACCGATTCGAACTTTACTGCTCCAGAAAAACTTCTTAACACTATTTTTTGCAATTGCAAGAAAGGTTGTAGTGCCAAATGTGGCTGTAAAAAAGTAGGGTTGCAGTGTTCTCCAGCGTGTACCAATTGCCAAGGTGTCTCTTGCTCAAATGTTCAATTAAATACAAGAGAGGAAAATTCATGTGATTTTGATGAAGAGACAACTGATTCATCTTCATTTGAACAATTTCTAAGCGTTCATCAACAGGAAGGAGAAGAAGAAGAACAAGAAGAAATTGAAGAAAACATGATTGTTGAAGTTGAATATGAAGAGTATGAGTCAGATTAAAGTAATAAAAAAAAGTTAGAACGACAGTTAAACTCAGTAACCCATATCAATAATCTTCATACTATTAAATAATTATTGTTCCTGAAAATAACGTCATAAAGGTTTGTTGAATAGGCCTACAGGGAATACCACGTTAAAAAAAACGCGCCGAGTACACTACCTCACAGGTGGTGTGGAAATGTGTGCATATTATGTAGAACGTGATTCTTACAAGCGTAATATCTGGGAAATAGTGGGTCTTAGAGAAAAAATCATAGGGACCATTTTTATAGAGAATTTTAAGATCTACAACTTTGCTCTGAAGTACTTTTTCGATAAAACTTACCGTTTTCGAGAAAAATCCAAAAAACCTAAAATTTTTACCTTGGGCCCCGAATAAATCCCTAAGCTCACATGGGACTGATGGGGACTTTTGACACTTTATTCCTTGTGGTAAACCTAAGGTCTCTACGAAGATTTGGCTCTGTCGGAATTTTCTTTATTTGATCACTATTTTTATGTCTAAAATGACCGGACTACATATGAAATATACGGTACATTAACCGAGGCGCGTAAAGGAGCGTTCACATTCGTACCACAGTATCAGCCATCATGTTCCCACTGGGACACAGGTCTTTTCTCAGAGAGCAAGGATATGTCCCAATCCACCATGCTTCCACCATCCATGCCACAATCGTATAATTTATACTATTTATTTATATACGTACTTTTAAACGGGTATACTACAGGGACGAATCCTATTCCGGGGTAAAAATCATACGTTATAGTTATACCCTACTTCCAATTTTTTTAACCAAATCCTTTCATGTCTCTTTGCTGAATATAGGCTTCTCAATTACTATCTGTTTGCGCCAGGGGTTAAAAAAATAGGCAGTCATGGGGACTGCCGACAGAAGTGAAAATTAATACGTCACGATTAGCATGTTAGTAACGCGAACCTATTAGTTTGTTCCCCAACAAAAAATACCCTACAAAAGAAGTTTTACCTTCAAAACAATATTCTGGGTGTCTTCAAGTCGCAAGTGAATTGGTTTCTTCTAGGCAGACGTACTCCATCGTAGACCGCATCATCGCTTAACATCAGGCGAGAAGGCGGCCAAGAGCAAGCCTAACTAGAATTTAAAAAAAAAAAACGATAATTTGATATGCGTTTAAGTTTCTTTTAGCTATCTTATAGCGATAAATCTACTCTGAAAACAATGTTCAATTAAGCCCTACAAAAAGTGAGAATTTAGCTAATTCTCTTACAAAACATCGGACTCGAAGAAATATTACGCGAAGGCACGCCACCGCCTCTAATTGAATGAAGAACCGAAGAAGGTGGTCTCGTCATAATGAGACCGTAATTGTAAGTTTATTCCTTGAGGAGCACCTGTCTTCTGTAGGCAGCTTTGATGATTAAAGAAAGGACGTGGTCTTAGTTGGAGCGACGTCCCATGGGAACATCTGTCCGGAGTACCACAATATCTTAGGAAACATTATAAATCTTCAAGCTTACTTGGCTTTTCTCTAGCTCTATCTACAGTAGAGAGATGCAATAAAATGTTACTTTACTTTACTTAACTTTACTGTAATACCATAAGGGCTGCTAGCATAAATTTCCGTCCTTAATTGTATTTAATTAAATAAATTATTCCAAAAACTCGAATGAAACGTTCTGATTCCATTTCCACAGTGCGAACTTTTGGACTGTGGAATGCGCTGCGTGAATGGCAGTTCCCCGATAGTTACAATCTGGGTGTCTTCAAGTCGCTAGTGAATCCGTTTCATCTAGGCATGCATGCTCCGTCGTAGACCGTATCATCGCTTAGCATCAAGCGAGATGGTGGGCAAACGCAAGCCTATTATACAATAAAAAAGTTAAGTACATCAGGAATAAGGACTAAAACGACTTTTAACCATTGACCAAAATAAAATGAATGGACAGACCCAGTAGAAGCGCATTTTTGAAGATAACAAAATGAGCGCCGGTTCTCATTTCGTCTCAGTCTGTCTCTAGCCGTAGGAAGTGCAACACGTGTCTATTGTAACGTAATAACGAAACATCTGACAAAAATATGCATTCATATGCTTTCCCGAAGTGTAAATACACAAATAAAATCGGGATCTATTTTTTGTTACAAATGCACTGTACAGTTTTATAATTAGGTGTTGAAGTATAACATGTCCGACGGTTTTGACTCGTTTTTACTGAGCAGTTTCAATGGTTAGGTTAGGTTAGGTTTCATTTTATTTTAGTCGAAGCTTTTACCCATAATTATTGTATCTGTAATTTAGTTATTTATCACTGTATGTTTTCCAAATAAAATAAAATAAAATAAAAAAATAAAATAAAATAAAATAGAAGAATCGCAATGTCTTGAAAAGTATCGTATAACACTCATCTGTCAGTTAGGCGTTCACTGTAAGTAAGTATAACATTCATCTGTCAGTTAGGCGTTCACTGTAAGTAAGTATAACATTCATCTGTCAGTTAGGCGTTCACTGTAAGTAAGTAGGTCTCATAAAAACTTATTTCGTCAAAAAATTTATCACAGTACGTATTGTAATAAACAGCCTATCTCAACTTTACAGCGTTAAATCAACCAAATTACTGCAATACTTCATCAAGTAATCCCGCAATATTACAGTTAGAAACAAAGATTAAATTTATGAATACGAACCCACTTTAATGTTTATTGCTTTGCCAACTTTTACCTATGGTTTTGTATAAGTAATGCCTTTTTAAACAGCCATTGTTAGAAAAGCCATTATAAATGTTGTATGAAAATCTCTATGCCATTGAGCTATCATTGTTTACTTAATTTATAAATAACAATCGAAGTGTAACTCTTATTACTCTAATCTTAAACATAGACGTAAAAGATAATTATATTGTAGCTATATTTTATGGTGGAGGTATTGTATAAAAAATGAATAATGGAATATATAACAGGAAAAGCGATTGGGTTTAGAGATATTGAAAGACTGCCTTATCATAGATCCCTGTAGCGCTATGGCGCAGTTCAAATTGCTTTAAGGCAGTCAACGAGGTGGCCAAATATTAAAATGTTTGAGCCTTTCACTATGTTGGTCGATTGAATCAGGCGTCACTTTGCGGAAGTCCGTGTTTTATTTGTATATACGAATCTCTAGTGTAATCCCGCTTCTACGTCGCTTCGAGTACAATAAGGATTATGATTATGACTGTGACTATGTTTTTACTTTGACTCGGTCAGTTGACGGATGCATGATAGGTTCAAATTGCAACTCAGCGCCAGCGTATCTCGGATGGTACTTTAAAGTGTGGGTTAACAACAAAGGACATGTCACATGGCAATGGTGATGGTGGTGATGATGAGCATGGTTTTTGGATGATCTTACTAATAACTCTAACGTCTGCCACTCGGGCTAACCATATAGCCTATATTTGACAGACATGACTAAGCAAGCAACAATAAGTATAATATATCATCTTTCGTTTTAAATGGCAAGTGCCTTTATGAACTAAACAAAATACAAGCTAACACTCACACTACAAATACAGTTAGACTGCCCATATACCTTTGAAGGTCTAAAGACAATCCAAATGCTCAAGCCCACCATCAGTTGGCAGCGTACCCAGCATGCTGGCGGCATTACGAGGCTGAATGGCAATGCTTATGTATTGAGCTAGAAACGCCAGCAGTTTGGTCACGCGTCGCTCTAACCAGGCGCTCTGAAATACCAGCTTTCTTAATATTAATAATGTAAAAAATGGAGGAGAAAATGTTAATATCGAAAAATATTATAATTATCTTCGCCCCACAAACGTGGAACCAAATCGTCGCACATGAGTTTTACACGTTTCCACGACTTTTCTCGTTTGTGATGCGTACTGCCAAAGATTGAAACTCCGCTATCCTCCTTGTTTCCAACTTATTGGCATCATCAAGGTTAGAGTGAATACATTTTATGGATATACGTGCTCCATCCTCGGCGACACCGACGCTTACCATCAGGCAAGTTAGTAAAAAACTTGTAGAATTTCATGTTAAAATTTGAAAGCCGACTGTCTAGCCACACCCTATTTTAATCCACGTACATAACTGTTCCAATTGACAAACGTTCCACGTATCATCTTAACAACCCTAACATTTAAACCGCTTACAAGTGCACCAGCTCCTTAGTTTGGCTGAAACAGCCAATATAATAGAGTCTACATAGAAACAAAACGTTCAGGAAAAAAATTGTAATGCTGACTTGCAAAATTTACGATTACTGGGGGATTGCTTAAAGGGGAAAATTGTGTTATGGTTTCAGGGAAAATTGAACTTAGTTGTGGTCTTTCGAAATGTGTGTGTCGGTGTGTGTGTTTGTGTGTGTGTGTGTGTGTGTGTGTGTGTGTGAGACGCGATATCTTTCCTGATTATAAACTGATTTTATTTTATATTTTATTTTAATAGACCATATCGGGAATGGTCCCAATGAAATTTAAAGAAAATTTCCACCTTTCAAGGCAATATTAGGGAATCATCCTGTTTATTGAATTTATCCTAATTTCCATTAAGTCAGTTTTTATTTATTGTAAAAGAAATTTAAGGCGGTCTTTCAGACAAAAAAGGCTTCACAGAAAAAAATATTAAGACAATATATTCATTTTAAAGCAGTAAAAAAAATATGTGGTAATCTTGATCATATTTCTGAGTGTACCATTAGTTCCAAAACACGTTTCCGATAAATTTTCTCGATAGAAAAAAATCATGAAATAACCTCTAACCTTGAAATTTACCTAAACGCATACAATGTTATCTCGAGTATTAATGAACAAATCTTTACAAAATTTACAAGAATGATGTTAAATATTGTAACAAATAACATCATTAATTTTATTTATTGATTAAAATTCAATTTTTCTATCTATTAATTAATTTAATCATAAATTGGCTCGAACGTGTCGAACGAAACGTCGTGCCGCCGCGGCGCCTTTTCACTTCTCTTTTATTTTTACGCGATGTGACAGAGACCGCTGAGGCGCGCTGCTAGACGGACGTGTGTCGCTTTGTTCCGCTAACCGCTCCAAAATATAATCTCAACTTTATGACACAAAAACACCTTGACGTAAGTTGTAAAGTAAGTACCTACCTTATCTGCAATGTTTTCTTGCATTATAAGTACTAAAAAGGCAGGCGAATGAAAATTACATTTAGTAACGATTTGTTTGTATATATTAGTTTACGAAGGATAATTTCACCACAATCGTCATAGTCCAGTTGGCCGAATGGTTTGACGCAATGGATAAGTTCTCTGCGACTCTGTGAGTAAGCTCCGGGTTCAAATCTCATAGTCACCAATAATTTTAATTTTTGTAATTTTTCTTGTTTTTAAAATAATTCGTCATGTTCGTGCGTGCGTGCGTGGGTGTGTGTATGTTTGTGTTTGTATGCATGTGTGTAATGTTCTTTACTCGAAAATGGTAGGGCCGTTATTGACGGGATTTTCACTGTCAGATAGCTGATTCTATGAGGAGAAAAAAAATTGGCATCTTTTTATCATCATCATCATCACCATTTTTTCATTACTTCGCAGGTGAACCCGCAGAGCACAGTTAGTCTACTTTTTTAGGGTCCCGTACCTCAAAAGGATAAAACGGAACCCTTATAAGATCACTTCGTTGTCCGTCTGTCTGTCCGTCTGTCAATACCCTTTTTCTCAAGAACGCGTAAAGGTATCAAGTTGAAATTTATACTAAATACTTGGGCCTACGGTTTCTTTCGGCTGTAAAAAATAAAAGTTGTAAGTCAAAGCAATCAAAAGATATGAACGTTTATGTCGTATATTTTGCGATTTCACAAGGGAATCTAAACCTATAGGGTACTTCCCGTTGACCTAGAATCATGAAATTTGGCAAGAGGCAAGGTCTCATAGCACATATATAGGAATAAATCCGAAAGTTATAAATTTGAAGTTATATCATTTAAAAATAATTATTTTGCTATTACAAACTTACATTTTGTAGTTGGAATGTATGGAATAACCTTATTGTCAACTACAAACTTAAGTTTGTTTTTCAATATTTTAACTTCAGTTAGTTTTTTTTTTGGTCTCGCGCTCTGAGGGTTCCGTCTAACGGAGGAGTGACATAAGTGGAGAGGCATAGTAATAATTTACTTCCAAGTATCGGTGGTCGGTGTACCAGGGCAATATAAGAACAAAGCAGTCTCGAGCATTTGCAGAGGTCACACAAAGTGGACAGTCAGCGACGTTATCATACAAAATAGCTTTCCGTCCAGTTTAATTAGACATTCCAGTTGATACCTTGAGAAGTACGTAATTTACGCGTAAAATTTACAAATTGGTCTCACCCTTACTTCCTTTGGTCAGGCTTCAAGTAAGTACTTAGTACTAAACAGGCAGGCGAATGAAAATTACATTTTGTGACGATTTTTTTGTACATTTATATTATTTTATAGATTAGAAGCATAATTTCACCGCTTGCGTCATAGATCAATTAGAAGAGTGGTTGACGCAATGGATTAGTTCCTGTGACTCAGTAGGCTCCGGGTTCAATTCTCACAATTCCATTTTATTTTTGTTATTTTTATAATGGTTTTGAAATATTTCGTCGTGTGCGTATGTCTGTAATGTTCTTTATAGACTCGAAAACTGCAGGACCGATTTTGATGGGATTTTCACTGTAAGATAGCTGATGTTGAAAAAAATTCGAGCAACTTTTCATCATCATCATCATCACAATTTTTTCATTACTACGCAGGTGAATGCGCGGGGCACAGTCTACTATAATGGTTAGGAAATCCTAAACAACTTGGGATGGACAGACAGAGACGGATGGGCAGAACGAACTTATATGGGTTCCTTGTAATTCTACGGAACCCTAAAAAGGTGTTACAGTCTTCTTTGAGTATATCTTTCTTCTATATACATATAAAAAGCGATGTATGTATGTTCCCTATGAAGGATGATGATGATGATGATGATATTACGTATAAACTCCAAAATGGCTGAACTGATTTTGATGGGATTTTCACTCTCAGATAGCTGATGTTATAACGAGGGGAAAAAATGCTGCTTTTCATCATCATCGTCATCATCAGCACCAATTTTTAGTTTAGTTTAGTTTGAGCTAGTTTGGTAAGTCGTGATGTTACTTTCTCCAGAAACGGATTAACTGACCTGATCGAGGACTTCGGAGTCTGCAACGGAACTGCTAGACGGATAGAGCTAGAAGTGTCGAGTTTGGGCTCGTTTTATTAGTCGTGATGAGATCTTCTTCCACGAATATTTTGACTGACCTGATCGAGGATTTCGGAGCCAGCTAGTGGAACTGCTAGACGGATAGAGCTAGAAGTGTCGAGTATGGGCTTGTTTCATTAGTTGTGATGAGATCTTCTTCCAGGAATATTTTGACTGACCTGATCGAGGATTTCGGAGCCTGCTAGTGGAACTGCTAGACGGATAGAGCTAGAAGTGTCGAGTTTGGGCTTGTTTCATTAGTCGTGATGAGATCTTCTTCCAGGAATATTTTGACTGACCTGATCGAGGACTTTGGAGACTGCTACTGGAACTGCTAGACGGAAAGAGCTAGAAGTGTCGAGTTTGGGCTCGTTTCATTAGTCGTGATGAGATCTTCTTCCAGGAATATTTTGACTGACCTGATCGAGGATTTCGGAGACCGCTACTGGAACTGCTAGACGGAAAGAGATAGAAGTGTAGAGTTTGGGCTTGTTTCATTAGTCGTGATGAGATCTTCTTCCAGGAATATTTTGACTGACCTGATCGAGGACTTTGGAGACTGCTACTGGAACTGCTAGACGGAAAGAGCTAGAAGTGTCGAGTTTGGGCTCGTTTCATTAGTTGTGATGAGATCTTCTTCTAGGAATATTTTGACTGACCTGATCGAGAACTTCGGAGACTGCTACTGGAACTGCTAGACGGAAAGAGCTAGAAGTGTCGAGTTTGGGCTCGTTTCATTAGTCGTGATGAGATCTTCTTCCAGGAATATTTTGACTGACCTGATCGAGGATTTCGGAGACTGCTACTGGAACTGCTAGATGGAAAGAGATAGAATGGTCGAGTTTGGGATTGTTTCATTAGTTGTGATGAGATCTTCTTCCAGGAATATTTTGACTGACCTGATCGAGGATTTCGGAGACCGCTACTGGAACTGCTAGACGGAAAGAGATAGAAGTGTAGAGTTTGGGCTCGTTTCATTAGTCGTGAATCGTGATGAGGTTTTCTTATAGGAATATTTTGACTGACCTGATCGAGAACTTCGGAGACTGCTACTGGAACTGCTAGACGGAAAGAGCTAGAAGTGTCAAGTTTGGGCTCGTTTCATTAGTCGTGATGAGATCTTCTTCCAGGAATATTTTGACTGACCTGATCGAGGATTTCGGAGACTGCTACTGGAACTGCTAGACGGAAAGAGATAGGAGCATCGAGTTTGGGATCGTTTCATTAGTTGTGATGAGATCTTCTTCCAGGAATATTTTGACTGACCTGATCAAGGATTTCGGAGACCGCTACTGGAACTGCTAGACGGATAGAGCTAGAAGTGTCAAGTTTGGGCTCGTTTCATTAGTCTTGATGAGGTTTTCTTCCAGGAATATTTTGACTGAGTTGATTGAGGATTTCAGAGCCTGCTACTGGAACTGCTAGACGGAAAGAGATAGAAGCCCAAACTCGACACTTCTAGGTCTTTCCGTCTAGCAGTTCCAGTAGCAGTCTCTGAAGTCCTCGATCAGGTCAGTCAAAATATTCCTGGAAGAAGATCTCATCACGACTAATGAAACGAGTCCAAACTCAACACTTCTAGGTCTTTCCGTCTAGCAGTTCCAGTAGCAGTCCCCGAAATCCTCGATCAGGTCTGTCAAAATATTCATGGAAGAAGATCTCATCACGACTAATGAAACGAGCCCAAACTCGACCATTCTATCTCTATCCGTCTAGCAGTTCCAGTAGCAGTCTCTGAAGTCCTCGATCAGGTCAGTCAAAATATTCCTGGAAGAAGATCTCATCACGACTAATGAAACGAGCCCAAACTCGACACTTCTAGGTCTTTCCGTCTAGCAGTTCCAGTAACAGTCTCTGAAGTTCTCGATCAGGTCAGTCAAAATATTCCTAGAAGAAGATCTATCACGACTAATGAAACGAGCCCAAACTCGACACTTCTAGGTAAAGAACTGCTAGACGGAAAGCCGTCTAGCAGTTCCAGTAGCAGTCTCTGAAGTCCTCGATCAGGTCAGTCAAAATATTCCTAGAAGAAGATCTCATCACGACTAATGAAACGAGCCCAAACTCGACCATTCTATCTCTATCCGTCTAGCAGTTCCAGTAGTAGTCTCCGAAGTCCTCGATCAGGTCAGTCAAAATATTCCTGGAAGAAGATCTCATCACGACTAATGAAACGAGCCCAAACTCGACACTTCTAGGTCTTTCCGTCTAGCAGTTCCAGTAGCAGTCCCCGAAATCCTCGATCAGGTCTGTCAAAATATTCCTGGAAGAAGATCTCATCACGACAAATGAAACGAGCCCAAACTCGACCATTCTATCTCTATCCGTCTAGCAGTTCCAGTAGCAGTCCCAGAAATCCTCGATCAGGTCAGTGAAAATATTCCTGGAAGAAGATCTCATCACGACTAATGGAACGAGCCCAAACTCGACCATTCTATCTCTATCCGTCTAGCAGTTCCAGTAGCAGTCTCTGAAGTTCTCGATCAGGTCAGTCAAAATATTCCTAGAAGAAGATCTCATCACGACTAATGAAACGAGCCCAAACTCGACCATTCTATCTCTATCCGTCTAGCAGTTCCAGTAGCAGTCTCTGAAGTCCTCGATCAGGTCAGTCAAAATATTCCTAGAAGAAGATCTCATCACGACTAATGAAACGAGCTCAAACTCGACTCTATCCGTCTAGCAGTTCCAGTAGCAGTCTCTGAAGTCCTCGATCAGGTCAGTCAAAATATTCCTGGAAGAAGATCTCATCACGACTAATGAAACGAGCCCAAACTCGACACTTCTAGGTCTTTCCGTCTAGCAGTTCCAGTAACAGTCTCTGAAGTTCTCGATCAGGTCAGTCAAAATATTCCTAGAAGAAGATCTATCACGACTAATGAAACGAGCCCAAACTCGACACTTCTAGGTAAAGAACTGCTAGACGGAAAGCCGTCTAGCAGTTCCAGTAGCAGTCTCTGAAGTCCTCGATCAGGTCAGTCAAAATATTCCTAGAAGAAGATCTCATCACGACTAATGAAACGAGCCCAAACTCGACCATTCTATCTCTATCCGTCTAGCAGTTCCAGTAGTAGTCTCCGAAGTCCTCGATCAGGTCAGTCAAAATATTCCTGGAAGAAGATCTCATCACGACTAATGAAACGAGCCCAAACTCGACACTTCTAGATCTTTCCGTCTAGCAGTTCCAGTAGCAGTCCCCGAAATCCTCGATCAGGTCTGTCAAAATATTCCTGGAAGAAGATCTCATCACGACAAATGAAACGAGCCCAAACTCGACCATTCTATCTCTATCCGTCTAGCAGTTCCAGTAGCAGTCCCAGAAATCCTCGATCAGGTCAGTCAAAATATTCCTGGAAGAAGATCTCATCACGACTAATGGAACGAGCCCAAACTCGACCATTCTATCTCTATCCGTCTAGCAGTTCCAGTAGCAGTCTCTGAAGTTCTCGATCAGGTCAGTCAAAATATTCCTAGAAGAAGATCTCATCACGACTAATGAAACGAGCCCAAACTCGACCATTCTATCTCTATCCGTCTAGCAGTTCCAGTAGCAGTCTCTGAAGTCCTCGATCAGGTCAGTCAAAATATTCCTAGAAGAAGATCTCATCACGACTAATGAAACGAGCTCAAACTCGACCATTCTATCTCTATCCGTCTAGCAGTTCCAGTAGCAGTCTCTGAAGTCCTCGATCAGGTCAGTCAAAATATTCCTGGAAGAAGATCTCATCATGACTAATGAAACGAGCCCAAACTCGACACTTCTAGCTCTTTCCGTCTAGCAGTTCCAATAGTAGTCTCCGAAGTCCTCGATCAGGTCAGTCAAAACATTCCCGGAGAAAGATCACATGATGACTAATGAAACCAGCCCAAACACGACACATCAGGCCTTCCCCGTCTAGCAGTTCCAGCAGCAGTCTCCGAATTCCACCATCAGCTCAGTCAAATCATTCCTTGACTAACAATTCTCACTAAGACTAAAAAAACGAGCCCAACCTTGACTTATCTCGCTTTCCCTATTTAGCAGTTTTAGCAGTCTCCGAACTCTACCATCAAGTTAGTAGAATCATACCAGGAGTAAGTCTATAAACTATAAATATAATAGGTAAAATATTTGGTGCAAAAAAGAAACATAAAATATTGAAACGTACGACGAAAGTAAATTTTAATAATTAAAACTAGCAAGTTGGTTTGATTGAATTATGGTTTGTTTGTTCTCCGTCGTCCCGTCGCTGTGTGCGTCTGGCCCGTGCGCGTGTAGTAGTACGACTTTTATACCTATGCATTATGCAAAGGGAGGGTCCCTTTGCATAATGCGTAATGTTATGATAAAAAATTGAGTCCAAAAATATCTACATAGTACTAGATTTGAACCGGGCATTCGTGGTTTACCAGCGCGGTGCCAGACCACTAGGCCAACAGAGCTTTGCTGTGGACCGACGAAATTACTTGTCTTTAGCTGTGTATAGGTGAAGGTCGTCACGTTTCTGCGAGATTCACGCGGTGCGCCCCGCTGTAGTCGGCCGCCACTGCCTCTGCTTCACCCCCTCAAAAACATAAAAGTCAGCTAGTCACGGCGCCTTAACCCACTTTCCATTAGGTTTCCGGTTTTTATCTATTGTAAAATAAGTTAGTATTGTTTTAACAATACAATACAATACAAAAACTCTTTATTAAAATACCACAAAACAAGGATAACATAAAAATTATAACAAAAATATTATCTAGGCTAAACTAACTACTAACTTACTACTATTAGCTTTTACAGAACATGGTTAATCATTTGGTCAACTATTAATTCATATAAATTTATTGATCTCTGAAAAAGTGACATCTTATTATGATAAGTTACTGAAACCCTGGTGTCTCTCACTCGAGTCTGTAACTTGTCTTGCCGCTACACTACATTTTGTGATGACTGTGATGATCCAGTCTGTGTGGTGACTGATCCAATCAATCTAATGCACCAAGTCCATAAAAGTTTATTAGTTTGTCTTTCCCAAATACACCTAAGTTTATCAAACAATAACCTTAAGACCGGTGTCCACTACAGTGGAGAGGCGCAATGGAAACAGCGAAGAAGGCAGGGTGTTTTTACCAAGGAGGTGCGGAGATGTGTACCGACGAGATGGAGATGTGTACGAGTTTTTCTAGCGCCACGATCTAGTAAACGCAATTGGGAAAACTTGCACTAGGCACTCTGGTGAGAGTGGAGCATCGTTTCCACTACGCGCCGCCGTTCGCCGCTCAAAGTTTTGAGTTTATTTCTTTGTAGAAACCAAATACTATGAACCCTGGCTTGATAATCTGTAGAATATCTTGTAGAAACGTTTCTGATCTTGAATCATCACGGTCTACACTGAAGTTAAGAGAAGATAACATTTTCCATAGCTTATTAGAGACACATCTCTCCGCTGTACCGCGGTGGATCCCAAGCATTATTCGATACGAAGTCCACAACTTCATAACAGAGTTATGATCGAGCTAACAGTATACTTCAATATTTGTTTCACAAGACTGTTTGTGTTTAGCCTTTTCATTGTTTTCGAAATAAAGGAAAATAAAAAATCTTTCTCAAATCGGTACGCGCTTTGAATACAAATCAAGGGTACAAGTGGTATAGAAGCTGAGATCTAAAGGCAAGTAGGGTTCCTTGTATTATGGTAATGCGAAAGCGATTTCGTAAGCTTAGGGCTTGAAGATCTTACACGTGGCGACTTTAGAAACGGTAAACTCGATATGACGGCAATTTGGTCTCGAAGGTAGTCCTAACTACCTAGAGTTGTCATTGGATGCTGCGCACGTGGTTTCACCCGCGTGGACCATCTCTCAGGAATCTTACGTATATTTTTTCAGATTAACTAGCTTTTATTTAAATAATAAACAGACGACCTAAAAGAGACCGCAGGGAAGCGCTGGATGCAGGCCGCTTCCAACCGGCACTTTTGGAGATCGATGAGAGAGGCCTATGTCTAGCAGTAGACGTCCTACAGCTGAAATAATGATGATGATGATTTAAATAATATTTTTTAACAGGTTTTTTTTAAAATTATACATATATCTACGTTAACGCCATTAACTCGCTTAATAGGAAGGGACTCAGCAGTGCAAGTTCTTTATCGATCAAAAAATTCGATAATATGCCATCGAATATAGCGAGTATTGATCAAATGGAATTTTATCGAATTTGACGTACTCAACTGTCAAATTTGACGACTGATAAAAAACGGTACTTGGTACAGGCCTGATGCCTTTAGTCGAACTCACACAGCAGACTTTGCCGCCCCATTTTTTTGCATGTGGACTAGTGGTAGTTAGTTCATTGGTGTCACTACAAATTTCTTAGTGTGCGTGACAAATGAGTAAGTCAGCCGTACTTCGAGTTTTACAGCGAAACATTTGTAAAAATTTGAGACATTTGAACACGAATGATAATAGGCATGTGTCCTCATGTTTAATTTATTACAAATAACCAACTTAACGAGAAATATAACTAAATACATTACACATACTGAAAAAATAATCTAAATTGGCTGATAAATCTCTGAGATATGAGCGTTTAAAGTTTTAGGTGGGGATAGAGAGGGGATGCTCTATCCCTTTCTCACAAAGCGTGTGTTAGTATAGCATTTGTATGGCGCTCCTGAGCCGTGACGTCACGGCTCAGTATAGTGCGCTCTCTGTCTAGCATAAAATTTGAATGCTTATATCTTATTTATTTTTGAACTAATTTTAATTTTGTTTTAGTTTATGGTCAGCTTTTTTATGAGGTAATAAAAAAATATTAGTCATCATGCCTATTGTACTAATGCATATCTCCCTTGTTTGTCTGATCTGAAGTAAGTGAATTTAATTAGCTGTGATTATTATTATAACATAGTTGAAGCGATGACGCAAACAAAAATACAGTAGGTTCCGGTTACAACGAGTTCGCTATAACAACATAACAACGCCCCGATAAGTTTGGTTTTATAACCTACTTTAAACGTAAATCTGCTCTTATGACACGGAAACTGGCCGAAAGTGGTCGCAGATGACTAATAACAAGAGTATGGAGAGTAGAAAGCTAGGAGAACCGTCTCTGTGTATCAAAAGTTTCCGTCGAAATGAGTTAAATTAGGGTGGCGCTACAGTAGCTGAAGGGTAAGTTTTAAAGTAAGTGCTAAAGTTACTAGAGTAGGATAGAGAAATAAACAAGGATAGAAAAACTTCCATTCCGAATCGTTAATAAAATAAATATATCATAAAAAATATTAATTACTTATTAACGGCGTCTTATACCAAATTTGGCGGTTTTAAATCAATTTTATTCAGTTAAATTGCAATATTTGAGCTGGAAAAAAATACATGTCACAGATATGATTTGGTTCAAAACACGAAAGAATAAACATTCCTCGATTTAAAAAAAAAGTGAAACAATGTTGATTTAGTTTATCTTTTTTCGTTTTATGCTCTAATGAAAGCTCGTAACAACCTGGAAATTACATGTACTGAAAGGCAATCCTATTCAATTGTTTTTGCATTGGATAGATTTTTGATAGTGAATAGTTTCGTTTTTTAGTGAAATTAAAAGCGTAAAAAGGTCGCGAGAATTTGCGCGCGCCGCGCTTTCAGTATATAAAAAGTACTCTGTGCTCAGTACCGCGTAGGAGTAATAGTGTTCCGTGGTACCGCGCCAGGCGTCATCGAGGTCGGACCTATGTTCGTTTTTGTCGTTGCACTCCCCACGCAGGCCTCCTGACTCTTGCGTGGCAAAACACATCGTCGCTCTAACTTTTGCGTTTTGTTGCCTACGCGACTAGGATAACAGGCCGTTAACATACCTTTTAGCAACGCTAGCACCATTCTGGGAGCTTATGGCTAAGCGATTCTGTTTAGAATTTGCGCGTCCGCAAACAGTATCTCGGCGCGTTAAGGTTCACGTTCGCTTGATTTTTCGAACTGCGATGTTTCAGCGCGAATTTGAACACGCGTTAGGAGTTAGCCGTAAGGCCCTTGGAGGGTTTTTGAACTGTTATTTACAGCTTGTTTATCGTATATCGGGTCTTCCTTTCTCAAAGCATATAACACGTTTTGGTTTTTCCTGACTTCTATACAAGAGTTATGTATTGACACAGACAGTTTGACAGTGTAGCGATATAGCCGTCAGTTTGCATTGTTACAATATGTTGGCATGTGTAACTTGCTGCCAGTTTGTTTGCTCGGAGGGTGACTGCAGTAAATATTGGCGTTACCCCATCGGAGGCACTGATATCTTGCTCCGTCTGGGCAAACTGTGCGGTATTGTGGAGTTAAAAGCTGTCAGAGATAAATTTCTTGATTAGTTTGAATATTCACAAGCCTCAATATAACTAACTAGCGGTCCAGCCCGGCTTCGCACGGGTATTATTGGAATTTTAGTAAGGATCCCTTTTTTTTTTGAAAATGTAATATAGCCTATGTCACCCGTCACTTGGGGATAGTGTAGGTTCCCAACAGTGGAAGAATTTTTCAAATCGGTTCGTTAGTTTCGGTCCCTATTCAATGCAAATAAGCAAACAAACAATCAAATCTTTCCTCATATAATATTAGTATAGATTAACCTCTGTCCAAGCGTTTATTTGCTCTAACATCTGTAATAACATTATAAAAGCTGAAGGAAAATCACGAATTTCGATCACTTTACAAATATTAACTTATGCTCAGTAGTTTTTGAACTAGCTCTAATAATACGAACAATATTGTTCGAGCGCCCGTTGATAGCAATACTTTTGTTAGAGCTCTTACAATTAATGTTGAAGTTGGTTTTTAAATTGATAATTGTACATTCGTATACGAGGATGCTAATCCGGTGGGCTATGTCGTTGACTTTCATCACCGAACAGATGGCCAATGGGGCCGAAAGGTTCTGGAATGGAGACCACGGACCGGTAAGCGCAGCGTAGGACGTCCAGTCATCCACCCACAAGATGGACAGACGACCTAAAAGAGACCGCAGGAAAAAGCTGGATGCAAGCCGCTTCCAACCGGCCCTTTTAGAGTTCGATGGGGGAGGCCTATATCCAGCAGTCGACGGTCTATGGCTGAAATGATGATGATGCCACGAGGATGGTGTTTTCAACTGTTTACCGTTCCAGATCGACGCACACCAACAAGCCGGGCCAGTCCGGGACGTTGAACGGAGTGAACGGCAGCGTCCACGGCGAGGCGCGCCAGGCGCAGTCCAAGAAGAATATCATCAGGATGCTCGGTGAGACCTTCCAAAGTGCCCTATTATATGCTAGGATGTATACAGACTTCAGTTTTTTCATAAAAAGACCGGCAAACAAACTTGCGGTCCGCCTGATGGTCTGCACGATCTAATTCCCTCCTGCCCATTTTTCTATCAGCCTGCCAGAGTGGGCACGCAAAATTGACACCGCTTTATGGTTCATATTCCGTAAGCCCGTACGAAGCGCTTTGATTCCACATTTATTGTGCGAACTGCTAATCTGTGGAATGCGCTGCCTGAATGCGCGTTCCCCGATGGTTTCAATCTGGGTGTCTTCAAATCACGAGTGAATCGGTTTCTTCTAGGCAAGTGTGCTCCAACGTAGACCGCATCATCGCTTAACATCAGGCGAGATGTCAATGTAGTGTGGTCAAACGCAAGCCTATTGTTTGTTTTTTATTAAAAACAGAAACCGCTGCCTATGGACACCTGCAACACTAGCGGTGTTGACTGCATGTGCTTTAACCTTATAGACACCCTTTTTGAATCGCTTCATGTTGAAGCTCGGCGGGAAGAGCTTTGGGAGAAGGGCGTTCCACACCTTACTCGTACAGGTCCGCAGAAGAAAGGAGCGGAAAAATCGGACTGTGTGGGATTTCCTGCTTTCCAGGATTTTTATTGGGTTTCTGTAGACGATGTTGAGAATAAAGCCAGTGGCGGTGGAAAGTAAGACGTAAGTTGAAACCCCGTCAATTGTTGGCAAGCGTGCTCCATCGTAAACCGCATCGCGAGTTGGCGGCCAAACGCAAGCCTATTACTAAATTAAAAAAAAAAACATAATAAGAAATGTTGAGGTTATTGTATGAGATACAATTCTAAAGACAAAAAAAAGCTTGACACTTTAAAAAATCGGCAACCAGCTGGAATCGACCTGCATCGACCCGGGAAAACGCTTCCATGGTCAAAACCACAGAAAAGAAAAGAAAATGGACACTGCGTGGAAACACTCAAATCAATATAACATCAACATTCAAATCAATATAATTTCTTGAGAAATATAGCTTTCCCAGGTAATACCGCGGGGCAGGTGAGGGTAGAGTGGTGAACGCAGTGTTAACCTAAGACTGATAAAATATTCAATAGCCTAGACTGTGGCCTGTTGGCTTATCACTAGAGCTTCGTGGCTCGACGTGACTAGACTGTCAACTTGTAAAACTATTCTAAAAGCTCTGAAGACAATTCAACAGATAAAAAAGCTTCATTGCATCAATTCAAATAATTTGCAGGCTTAAAAATGAATTCTGTATTTTATAGATTTCGTTTTCACGAATAAAAAAACATTCTAATTGTGTATCATTTAGACCGTTTTTGAAATGTATCAACTGCATTTTACAATAATTTTCACTATTCCTACCTATATTATATAAATCTTTAAAAAAAACTTAGGTAACCAGTGAGATGTCGCTTAAAATATGAAACATCTTAATATAAAGATATTTAAAAAGTGAAATCCAGTGTCCATGTCAGTTATCCAATTCTAATATCACTAAATAAAATCATTCGAAAGTATAATATTCCTGTCGACAAATATCACAGACTTGTTCACAAATCCCAAGTCAGGCTCCTTTCTACCTACAGCACTAATTCGACTGAATCAGCTGAAATGAGAATTCATTTTCCTTTTACGTTGTAGCAAAAACTAGAAAAGGAATTTAGTCTCATTGTACGAAACGAAATTATTTTGCCGGTGAATATTTAGTTAAAAGTAATAAGTCATGTAATTAGGTATGTACCTTTTAGACGGAGAGATCTCCCCAAACTTTTGCCATCTTTACTTACACAAACACATGTATTTATAGCCACATCTCCTACCCGAGAATATCTTCTACAAAGGTTGGTATCTTTTGACGAATAGATCTCAAATTATGGAACTCGTAGATACTTCATCAGTTCTAATTTTATACCTACAAGTACAAAAACAAATAATCCGTTTCAGATGTGTGAGTATCTATCCAATTTGAGAGTAGGATCTCTACTTTATTCTTCTTATATATATTTAGTATTTAAAGGCAATATGAAATTATATTTCATCTCGGGGAACACTAGTTTAATTCAGTTCGATCGGGTACATTTTATTATAACAATCTAATAATAATTAATATCTAACATAAGGTCAAGTTTACGAGTATTATTAATTTTATTGAAATATCGCTGATTAAAAAAGTTGTTCTAGTTAATGGAATCAAAAGCACAACATTGGTAATAAACTACAAGAAATCGACAACGAGCATAGCTTCCATTAGTCACAAAAACACTTTTAATTAAAAAACTTCTTGTCGAGTTCGTCGATACCTCGAAGTTCGATACCTAGTTTACGTCACTAACGACTTTTAAAGTAAAGTCGAGCTCACACCAGCAAGAACTTCATCAATCTGTTGATATTGCCGCAATTGTCTATATTATACACACAATACAGTAAAAATTGTCAATTTTCTGCGCGTGCAACGTGTGACTATGGCACAGAATACATATTAGTCAAGGTGCAATTCAGGACTTGCGAGCGCTAATTACCTACAGCTATATTAAACTAATAAAATTAAAATAATTAAAATTTGCTAGTTGCACATCGCTCGAAGAACTGATAACCGATGGGGAAGAACGGTTCTTGAGTGGAGACCACGAACCGAAAGACGCAGCGTAGGTAGGCCTCCGAACTAGATGGACCGACGACATTGTGAGAGTCGCGGGCATCCAGTGGATGCAGATGGCAGACTGTCGTTCAGTGTGGAGGTTAAAGGGGGAGGCCTATGTTCAGCAGTGGACGTCTTCTGGCTGATGATGATGATGATGATATTAAACTAGAAGTTGCTTCTCTGTGTATCGCGCGACAGCGGCTCGGCAAGTCTGACAAGTCAGCTACTTGCAGCTGCTAGTGCGGAATGCGCCAGGCCTGACTATGGCTGGAATTTGCTTGCAGTCACCAAAGCAAGTTTTCAATTTCAGGCTTGTGTAGTTACCATCAGCGAACACATCATTTAACATGAGCTGTGGTCAACGATGAAATAATAATGTTAAATTTCTTGTTAGTTTATCTGGCGTTTTATGTCGGGTGCGGTCCCGTGCTCCACCTAAGTTCTCCACCTGGGTGAAGCATGGAGTACTTACACGACGTCTACTATCGAGTCATCATCAGCATCATCTAAGCCATAGGAAGTCCACTGCTGGACATAGGGCTCCCCCATCGATCTCCAACGGGCCGGTTGAAAGCGGCCTGCATCCAGCGTTTCCCTGCGGTCACTTGTAGATCGTCTGTCCATCTCGTGATAAAACGAGTCTACTATCGAGTAAAAGCTCTCAGATTTACAACGTAGTTACGATTTTGTCATCAGGAACTCATTCGTCAACTTTTTCAATTGAACGCGTGACTGAGAGGAAAAATAATTCCCGGGTTTTTCAATACAATTACCAAAAAGGTGATCCACACACATCGTTTGACGAAATGAAATGAAATATAATACGTGTAAGAGGTATTTCCGATTTGCTCAGACGCCTTGACAACGTTTGATGTGTACATGTATTTATCGTGACAAGTTGGCATAAGAACGGCTCCAATCATGATGCTTCATGGAATTATTATATTAGGGTATACAAAGTCCTTGTGATGCCTACATAATTTTTATGTCTTTTGATATGAATGAATGAAAATATGAGATATTATTACAATTACGATAAATAGCAATTTTTTTCCAACCATAACTTCATTCAAGTTAGATGGCTGCATGTAGGAGAACGAAACTGTAGAGCATGTGCTGTAGCATTGTGAAGCGACAGAACAACCTTGAGGCACCTTTTTCAACCACGTCACCACTGCAACTTTTCATTGTCATTATGCACACTACCATGGTATAATAATATACTCCGCCAGGTATAGCCCTCCGAGAAATAATGTGACGTGGGCATCCCGCAATGATGTCATCAATGTCATGGATACACGTACACGTGCATAAGCAAGAGCAGAATAAGTAATTTACAACAAGTTAGAGAGAGATGACGATACACGAAACAATGGCGGACTCTCTATGATTTTCTGTGTTAACAGTAGCGTGAAATTATAACTCCCCAATATCCGTGATTCCCACAGGTAATATATATATTACCTGTGGGAATTCAATAAATCAATGTGGTTTTGATAAAATTGTGTTTAATATGTTCAATTCGTGAGCCTTCTTGCTTGAGCGGACAAACCAAATGACAATTGAAATGCTTTTTGTATTTTATTTAATAGATTATTTATTTAAAAAACCCAGTATCTGTGTTTGTTACAATAAAGTGGCAACTGGACAGTGACGTCATTGCGGTACATCTCCCAGAGTGTTAGACCTTGTTTTCTTGGATCATGCACACTACCATCTACGCCACTGGAGCAACTGTGCCAGCGCCCCAGAGCCTCACTCTGATATTTCAAGGAGTTGGGTTGGCTCAGGTAGGTAGGTTCAGGCAGGTAGGTAGGTGCTGGTAGGGAAAAATGGACAATACACCCCAAGCGGGACGCCAGTGCACTTATCGCCCCCATCTCGAATAAGAATCATTCAAGTCTTACCTCACAATTTCCATGACATAGTGCGCATTACTGTTCTTGTAAATTAAACCAACATTGGTTTTGAAGAAGTAACCACCTGAGAGAATGACAGACAGAGAAAGAGTTACAATCGCTTTGATATTAACTTAACAAGCTGATAGAAGCATACGTGTTGCCCACACGAAAGAAAATTTTAAGCGTTTTGATACGTTTCCTTTTTTTTATGTATATTTGGCTTCTGTTTTTTTTATTCCTTAGTATTTATGTAATGTAAATGTAACCCATTTGAATGTAAGTGTAATTCAAAACTGAGTCTCAGAATGAGCATAATATCATTTAAAAAGTTTAAAAGACAATTAAGTTTGTTCATTCAACTATTTTACTATTAAATTAGAGCGCTACGCATTCTGTATTTAAATGAAAACCAGCAAGATTTATTTAGTATAGTTTCCGAGAAGTAATCACACCACTGCGCTGTTATTTTAGGACCCTTGGGAAGGTTTTGGGTTTTATTGGTGATTTATCCTTACGCCAGTTCAAACGGTTCCAATTTTCAAGAAACTATTTAAAATGAATGGCAGTGAATTAGGTGCAGAAACTAATTGTGCTGCTTGATCGAGTAAGTTCATTTCAAAAGCTGAACCATAATTCGATACTGGCAACGAAAATAGCATGATTTTCGTAAATAAAGCTAACAACATTTGAGCAGTTCGCCTCTCTCTCGAGAAGTATCAACGGTGATGAGAGTTGACAGATCTAGGTCCATCATTGATAGACTCGAGTTATATTGCACTTACAGCTCGACAAAGTAGAGTAGAAAACTATCGAAAAATATTAGCAACCTGAGTACACCTGAGGAAGATGAAATTCTTTCACTGATGTTTTCTACAGCATTGTCCCAAAACGTTTTCGTTTCAGGATTGTTTGCCAAGCTGTATATGAAAAGTACCACATAGGCAATCGCCAAATTTTATACATGGCTAGAAAATAGGTAAATTAGCATATCATACTAATATTATAAAATGCTAAACTTTGTGTTTATGTATGTAAGTGTGTATGTTTGTCCACACTCGACTCCATAACAGCTGAACCGATGTACATGGAATTTGGTATAGATGTAACTTATATCCTGGATAAAAGTTATCTACCATAACGCACTAGATAATACATAGGCTGCTTTTTATCCCGGTAAAAGTCATGATTCCTGTATTTCCTGTAAGATAGCGGGTCCGCGGGGTGCTGCTAGTGTTGTACAACTTGAAGACCCTTCAATTTACTGCTCTCAACTAAGTTGACGGTCAATCTGGTAGCTTGTCACTCTGGCAACGATCCTGAAACCTTCAAAAGGTCGATGTTACGGAACTATCTAACGATACCTATCAAGTGTATCGGGGATCCTTTCTAATTGGGTTTGATGTAGGAGAAACTGTTTGAGAAGTATTCAATATCTAAATTAAACTAGTTGTTTTTACAATCCTTGTTAACGAATCACAAAAGTTGGATGATTGTTTGGTATATAAATTAAAGAAATTTGAGGATTGTTCGTTGTAAAATAATGGTTATTTTAAACTTTCTGTTTACTAAAACAACAAGGAGGTTATAATAAAACAGTATATTTATTTAATCCTAACTAATATTATAAAATTCCGCTCACTCACTGACTGACCCATTATGAAATCTCAATAACTACTTGATCTTCGAAGCTGCAGGTATATTCCCTATAACATATGGATATTCGCTACGAAAGGATTTTGCGAAAGGGTCGAATAAAGGGGAGGAAAGGGGGTTGAAAGTTTATATGAAAGTCGCGTGCGAAGTTGCAGGCAATAAGCTAGTTTTTATTAATCATCAGTCAAACTAAACAGTTACAGAGTGTTACTAGTTAAGTTTTATTTTAATGCACTTAAAGTGTTTATCCCTAGAACAATCGACTGGCTTTCTAGATGGATAGAGATCTGTGTGGATAGAGCTGGGGCTCTATGCAACAGTCTATGTGACATAGATGACACAATAAACTGCACATAAAAAAACCAAACAAAAAAAAAAAAAAACAACTGCAATTGTTTTACTAATTGTTATGTGTAACTACTTGTGTATTATTTAAGTGTTTATCAAATTATAATAATGGAAAGTGATTATCGCCGAGAATCTAAAAAAGTAAACTGCTATGCTATGCTGCAATATGTTTGGTCTAACAATGTCTCCGGCATGTGTCGGAGAAAGTATATACGAAAAAAACCTCTAATACAAATAAACCCACATAACTTTGTGATTTTAGATTTTACCGGCAATTTTTGGGTTTCCATCCTGTCAAATATTTTCTTACTAAGTTTACGGGACAACTTCATCTAATGATCGTTTGATCTCCAGCGGCAGTGGTGATTGCTTTCTTCGTCTGCTGGGCGCCTTTCCACTTCCAACGTCTGTTCTTCATCTACGGAACTGCCTCCAGCCACTACCACATCATCAACGAGTACTTATTCTACGTGGCAGGCGGACTGTACTACATATCGGCGACTGTCAACCCGATACTGTATAACGTTATGAGTCACAGGTGAGTCACGCATGAGTCCTATGTGAGTCAAGTTTAGAGCAGCATTGACTTTAACCTACGGGATATCATCTGTTTCTTCATGTTCTCTTTCTGTCAAACCCGATACTGTAAAACGCCATGATTCACAGGTGAGATAAAAGCCTAGATAATTTTTTTATTGTAATGTTTATGTTATCCTTATTTTGTGGTATTTTAACAAAGAGTTATTGTATTGTATTGTATTGTGAGTCACGCATGAGTCCTATGTGAGTCAAGCTTAGACCAGCATTGTCTTTAACCTACGGGACATCATCAGTTTCTTTACGGCAGGTGGACTGTTCTGTTTCTGTCAACCCGATAATGTAAAACGCCATGAGTCACAGGTGAGTCACGCATGTGTCATATGTGCTCTACGTTTGAGTCGTGGGTGAGTCAAGCTTAGATATATCTCTTTATAGTCCCTGAAATATCTATGAATGGCGAACCCGGCTAGTTAGTTTCGGTTATGAGCACGGACATGATTCCAATTATATTATTATTAGCTGTATATTAATCGTAATTAGGTTGGGAATGGAACTTGCGATATTTCGGTGTAGTTACATGTACCATGTTCACTGACTGGCTCAATAAAGTTCGTATAAATGTATTACGAAACAACAATTATATTTATTCATATTAAACAACTGTGATAGTATAAGCCAGTGTTTTACGGATATGGCTCGTTGAGAAATATATAGAGATATATGTTTGTTGTGAAATACAAGCTCGAAGCTAGCTTCAAGCACACATTGTCGTATTAAGTCATTTATCAAAAGCTTAAATAACAAATGATTCAAGCTTTTGATAAAAATAAAATTTTAAAACTATTCAAAGTTGAAACGAATTCAAATACATAATCGATATACAAACACATTTGAGGTTTCTAAAAGCTGCAAATAAAAAGTAAAGTGTGATATAAAAAGTAACGTTAAGTATGATTACCAATAAAATAGCACGTTAACGCACCAGGAAACAGCCGCTCTATTAGAAATAAGTTTCGAATCAACGCTTGCCGCTAGGATATAAAGAGAGCTTACACCAAATTGGTCATAACTCGGGTCCGGAGCGCTCGGACCACCTTGTTACATCACTACTCGTAACGCGACAATGTACAAGGTTTCAGATTACATATGAAATCCCTAACGCGAACTCTCTTCAAATT
Organism: Agriopis aurantiaria; assembly: GCA_914767915.1. NCBI lineage: Eukaryota > Metazoa > Arthropoda > Insecta > Lepidoptera > Geometridae > Agriopis > Agriopis aurantiaria. The sequence continues at coordinate 14,002,908 of OU612003.1, read as the reverse complement.
GTTCAACGTTCGTGCCTTTCTCGTCTACGGACTTCTTTATTGGAAGCGAATATTTAATGATAAATTATTTCGTGCAGTTTTACAGACCAGTAGTGCAAGTACCGTTCTTTATCGATCATCAAATTTGACAGTTGAGGTCGTCAAATTCGATAATATGCCACTTTTTTAGTACTCACTGTGATCGATTCTATGGCATTTTAGCGAATTTGACGATCGATAAAGAACTTACTTACGGTACTTGCACTGCAGAAGGCGATTCAGCTTTGAAAGTACTAAAGTACCATTCGTTCGAACTAAAAAGATATCTAATGATGACGTTTTTTAGGGTTCCGAACCTCAAAAAGAAAAAAGGTACCCTTAATAGGATTACTTCGACGTCCGTCTGTCTGTCTGTCAAAGCCCTTTTCTCAGGAACGCGTAGGGGTATCAAATTAAAATTAATATCAAATACTCAAGTCTGCAATACTTTGGAGCTGTAAAAAAAACCTCTAAGTGAATGCAATCAAAAGATACGGCCGTTTATGCTTCATATTTTGGCACTCGCAAGGGAATGTACTTCCTACTTCCCGTAGAGCTTGAATCATGAAATTTGGCAAGAGGCAAGGTCTCACATTACGTATAAATATACGTACCTATAAACAGAAAAATCCGAAAGTTGTTAATATGAACACACATCACATTAAAAAATGTTTTTGCTATTACTAATTTACCATTTGTAGTTGGTATGTATAGGAGCACCTGTTTACCAACTACAAAGTTAAGTTTGTACGGAACAGGATGCAAATCCTACTAACACTTGTCCGGTTTTTTTATCAAAGCGCTGTAGTTATGCTACTTACTAGTATTTACATTTTAAAACATCTTTCAAGTTTTTTATTTTATGCTATTTGAAATTATATTCTTATTTTTTTTTTATGGGCAAGTGCCTTTATTAACTAAGCAAAATACAAGCTAATACTAACACTACAAATACAGTTAGACTGCCCATAGACCGTTGAAGGTCTAAACACAATCCATATGCTTGCACCCGCTATCAGTTGGCAGCGTACCCAGCATGCTGGCGGCATTACCACGTTGAATGGCAATGCTTATGTGTTGAGCCAGAAACACGCCAGCATTTTGTTCACGTTGCAAAAAAAGCATGAATCAATTAAATAGTATTGTTATTCTAAAGCCATTTCCGTAAACTTAACATGTGTTACACAAAAGCCTAAAGCCGCAGCCCACGTACACACAGACAAAACCAACAAACTGGTAATTTGCACAAGTCATAATGCGGAAATATATTCATGTAACAGCTATAAGTAGGTTCGTTAAACGGCTGAATCAACACGCGGTTTCATTCATACGTGGAATGTTTTCATATTACATGTATTTGTTCACGGAATTCACAATTTTGAGAAACGTGCTTATATAGATTGTCAAATATTTGTGTTATCATAATTATTTAATCTTTAATAGGTACCTCGGAGGTAGGTTGTATTTGTAGGTTGGTTGGTTTTAATAAACGATAAAGTTAGTTCCAAAAGCGTGAAAATAATATTTTCATAATAAATGGGAAGTATTCGCGTTGTTAGTGACTATATACTGTTCTTATAGTTGATACCGCTTCGGTCGTCTACGTAGTCATTGAGACAATTACTAGGTACTTGGGGCTGAGATCAATCTAGTCTTCGAGAGTGAATCGGTTTCTTCTAGGCAAGCGTGCACCATCGTAGATCGCATATCAGGAGAGTTGGTGGCTAAGCTCAAGCCTATTTTTAATTAAAAAAACTGGTCAAGTACGAGTAGGACTCGTGCTCTGAGGGTTCCGTTGGACGGAACCCTTTGACTATAAGGTTCTTCCATACATTCCAATTACAAAATGTAAGTTTTAAAAACTAAAAGCAAAATAATTATTTTTAAACGATATAACTTCAAATTTATAACATTCGGATTTATTCCTATATATGTGCTATGAGACCTTGCCTTTTGCCAATTTTCATGATTCTAGGTCAACGGGAAGTACCCTATAGGTTTTGATTCCCCTGTGAAATCGCAAAATATACGACGTAAACGTTCATATCGTCTGATTGCGTTGACTTACAACTTTTATTTTTTTACAGCCCAAAGAAACCGTAGACCTAAGTATTTAGTATAAATTTCACCTTGTTACCTTTACGCGTTCTTGAGAAAAAGGGTCTTGACAGACAGACAGACGGACAGACAGACGGACAACGGGAGACGAATAAGGGTTCCGTTTTTTCCTTTTGAGGTACGCTAAAAAGAGAATTGCCATTCAGCGTGGTAAAGCTGCCAGCATGCTGGGTACGCTGTCAGCTGATAGTGGGCTTGAGACTAACTGTTTGTGTAGTGTTAGTGTTAGCTTGTATTATTCAGTTAAAACTATTCAAAAACAACCAAACTGCTGATAATAGGGCAAATGTATGGCGTAGCTCTTCAATGATCACGAGTCTGACCGAGCCGAGAGGTGGATAATGGAATTATTTAGGGCCGCTACGAGTTACACCTTCGAGTTTCTTTTTATTTATTTTAACAAGTTACATAAGCGTTTTGATTACATAACACGGGAATTATTCAGCCAGTTATTCTGACAATACTGTTATTCTTTCGACTGCATCTGGCGGTCTTTTTCAAGCTGTATGCGCGCGTAAGAGTGTTTTTTAGTTCATGATCATCATTTCAGCCGTTGGACGACCACTGCTGTACATAGACTTCCCCCATCGATCTCCAAAAGGGCAGTTTTTTAATTAGTTAGCCAGTAAATATTATGTTTTTTTTGTTATAATTTTCATGACCGTGGATTCAATGTCCTTTAGTCGTAATATTAAACATGTTTACATAGTATTAAAAACGTCAAACAAGTCATAGTCACAGTCAGAGTCAAGCAAAGTAAGTCAAGGTCAAGTCAAACTCATGCCCCTGTAAAGTGGTGGAGATTTACAAGAGGCGTCTATGGAGTTTTGGAAACATCACGAAAAGACATGTTTCACCTCGTTATATCACTTAACCACACTCAAGCACGTTAACGAGCACTTAATAAATAATAATTCACCATTTGCTACACATTAACACTCGAAAATACTCAAGTTTAGGAAAATAATTCAACGAGCCGACATGTTTTTTCCACGTTGGCGTCAAAACTCCTCAATAATGATTATGTAGTCTCCAGTGTTGCAAACCATATCTACTTCCATAGTATAGTAGCATGAACAGGACTCATCAGGACCTAATCGGCCGGAACAATGCTGTATAGATCAGTCTGTCGCACTGGAATGCCGCACAACACAATGTAGACAATAGACAACAGGTGGGCTACGTCGTGGTTGGCTTGTCGCAAACCTCTAGCTACTTACACATTGTGGAATATATCGAGTGTGCGACACGACATACATATTTGAGGATATCATTGTACTTATAAACTTTTACTTTGTGTCTAATGAGACAGTATTATATGCTATTTAAATTTGAACACATTTTTCTGTGATCGGCTCTATTTATAGTATAAATAAGACAATGAAATATAATCAGTACAGTTGTCTGTTCCAAATAAAATGGTGAACTATTCATCAAAGTGTCGAGTATATTTTATTAATAACTACAAAATATCTTTGAGGTTCTGGAGTGGAGACCACGAACCGTAAGACGCAGCGTAGGTGTAGGCCTCCCACTAGATGGACCGACGACATCGTGAGAGTCGCGGGCATCCAGTGGATGCAGATGGCAGGCCTATGTTCAGCAAAGAACTTCTTCTGGCTGATGATGACAAAAAAAAATTGGAGCCGGGATGATTAACATTGTCCACCTATCTTGCCTTTCGTATAACATCACTGCTCCAGCTCATCACATGATCTAATAGAACGGTAACTGCAGGTATCGGCTCGCTTTCCGCGAGACCCTCTGCTGCGGGCGCGTCCGACGCAAGAAGAGCCGCCGGGAGCACTCCAGCATCAGGGAGACCACCGTCAACCACACCTCCGACGGCACCAACCTGGTGAAGGTACACAGCCGACGACGGCGCTCCGAGAGGCACCGGAGGTCCAGGTACGGACGGTTTTCGAATCGTGTATATTTATTATACGTAAATCAGAGCAGCGCCATCTAGTGTCATCTAGGTGGCGCTGCTTTTAGTTTATACAAATCGTAACGCAAATGGAAAATCTCGCACTAGGCACTCTGGTGAGCTGTGGTCAAAGGAGTAGTTCAATTGTAAAAAAGATAATGATGATGAGATTTACAGGTCTGATGATGACGACTAGTAGTCGTCATCATCAGACGGTTTTAACCATCATCTGTTTAAATAGTAGATTGTACAACAAGTGCATAAAACAATCCATTTTAGCCGAGACGTTTATCAGTGAATATAAAATGAGTTTTATGCACATGTTATACGCTTGGCTTTTCCCTTTAATTGCGGGGAAATAAAACAGTGGTATTGTAAGTAATATCTCTTTAGTTAAAACTGAAATGTGAACAATGTTCTAATTTTATTCGATATAGGTTGCCCTGATCTATGAGTATTATTAAAGGTCCAGGCAAACTTCCTACATTTAATATATTAGAAACTGAACTTCTTTGAACAATTTTAAAGAGGTCCAGTTTATTTTTATACACTATAAACTTATTTTTATTACACTACTTACTTACTTATTTTTATCACTATAAGCTCTATGTTTTTTATGCAAGAAAAGCTGGCTTTTTTGCACTTAAGCATAAAAAGCAGTTTTAGTCATAAACAAGAACTTTACGAGCATGTGAAAACATAATTTTTTATTGGTTTGTCCAGCTTAACAACAGAAGCTACCAGCCTCTGCAGCGAGCGCTGCCAGTACCAGCAGAACATCTTCAGGAAGGGGCAGAGCAACAACAACGAGGGCAACCAGCTCATCTTCAACGGGTACAAGATCGAGAGTGAAGACGTCTCCTGTTGAAACACTCTGGAAATATTTTTTAATGTGATCTAGGATGAAGAAGTGAATAGGAATAAGTTGCAGAGATGTTTGATGTGGACGAAGACGGACTATTACGGAGGGGTTTGTATCCACGGATACCAGTATCGGTTTTATTAGCCACGGATCCGGGCGAGTTGTATCCACCGATACCGTGATCCGTTTCCTTAAAAAAAAAACAATTTTCATTTTACCCGCTGATACCGGTATCCGTGGATACAAGAAAAAATAATTTTCAAATTACCCGCTGATACCGCTTGTATCGGTGGGTGCAAGAAATAAAATAAAATAATTTTCGAAACGAATCCCGGCGTACAGAGTACTTTATTTTTATAGTATTTCCCAAAAGGAAAGAAGACGGCCTTGGGCCTCTCTCTTAATATAGGCCTCGTCGAGATCTTCATTTCTGATGACAGCTGTCAAACTTGGTTGGACGATATCTCGGAAGCCGTCCATCCTGGACCAGCACTTCCTTCACAAAAGTGATATATCTCGTCGAGATCTTCATTTCGGATGACAGCTGTCAAACTTGGTTGGACGATATCTCGGAAACTGTACATCCTGGACCACCAGTTCCTTCACAAAAATGATAGGTCTCGTCGAGATCTTCATTTCGGATGACAGCTGTCAAACTTGGTTGGACGATATCTCGGAAACTGTACATCCTGGACCACCAGTTCCTTCACAAAAGTGATAGATCTCGTTGAGATCTTCATTTCGGATGACAGCTGTCAAACTTGGTTGGACGATATCTCGGAAACTGTACATCCTGGACTACCAGTTCCTTCACAAAAATGATAGGTCTCGTCGAGATCTTCATTTCGGATGACAGCTGTCAAACTTTTTTGGGCGAAGTCTCCGAAACTGTCCATCCTGGATCACCAGTTTCTTCACAAAAGTGATAGATCTCAACGAGATCTTCATTTCGGATGACAGCTGTCAAACTTTTTTGGGCGATATCTCCGAAACTGTCCATCCTGGCCCACCAGTTTCTTCACAAAAGTGATAGATCTCAACGAGATCTTCATTTCGGATGACAGCTGTCAAACTTTTTTGGGCGATATCTCCGAAACTGTCCATCCTGGCCCACCAGTTTCTTCACAAAAGTGATAGATCTCAACGAGATCTTCATTTCGGATGACAGCTGTCAAACTTTTTTGGGTGATATCTCCGAAACTGTCCATCCTGGCCCACCAGTTCCTTCACAAAAGTGATAGATCTCGTTGAGATCTTCATTTCGGATGACAGCTGTCAAACTTGGTTGGACGATATCTCGGAAACTGTAAATCTTGTACATGGTCAACTGTACACGGTCCAGGATGGACAGTTTCCGAGATATCGCCCAACCAAGTTTGACAGCTGTCATCCGAAATGAAGATCTCGACGAGATCTATCACTTTTGTACAAGAACTGATGGTCCAGGATGGGCAGTTTCCGAGATATCGCCCAACCAAGTTTGACAGCTGTCATCCGAAATGAAGATCTCGACGAGATATATCACTTTTGTGAAGGAACTGGTAGTCCAGGATGGACAGTTTCCGAGATATCCTCCAACCAAGTTTGACATCTGTCACACTGCCATGTGTTAATGCCCACATTTACCCTAAGAGAGAGGCCCAAGGCCGTCTTCTTTCCTTTTGGGAAATACCATAAAAATAAAGTACTCTGTACGCCGAAAAACGTACGTCGTCGTACGTCCGTACGTCTGTGTTTCGAAAAAGAAATTTATTTATTTCTTGCATCCACGGATACCGGTATCAGCGGGTAATATGAAAATTATTTTTTTTGAAAAAAACGGATCCCGGTATCGGTGGATACAACTCGCCGGTATCCGTGGACAATTCAAACCGATACCGGGATCCGTGGATACAAACCCTTACGGAGGACGCACAAATACTGCGAGAAAGTGAAAGATAGGAGATACAAATTCTGCCTGAGTTAGAGTGAGAGAAACCTTTCGCTGATGGTTCAGATTCGTTACGTCCAATTTCCTGAAAGCCTAGTTTTCAACGTCTATAATGAGTACACCGAAGTCCGGATGTCCATTCCAACAAATTTGCATAATACTCTGAACGTTTAGTATCAAAAGTAAGAGTATCGTATGTAGCAGCCCTATAAGTCACCATATCTGCAGCGTATTTTGTCACAAGAAAATGGCGGGAAACAAAACATATTATTATATTATATCTCTGGTCATAATTGTGAAGAACTAGCAGCGCCCCGTGGTCCTACCTGCCAACCAACAGGAGCAGCCAAACGGGATAAAGTAGCCTCTATGTCAATCCTGGGCATTAGCTATCTCCTTTCCAAATTTCATCCAAATCGATTCAGCCGTTTTAGCATGAAGAAGTAACAAAGTAATTCACACACTCATCTATAAAATAAACTTTTGCATAATTATGTATTGTGATAAAATAAGCTATTTTTACTCGTCTTAAAAAGTGTACACAAATGGCCGGATTACAGGTTCAGCAGCAGGTTACCACGATAGTTGACACTCGCTATCGCTATCGCGTCATCCCACTCTTGCGCATGGTGCATGGTAGTTATTAGTTCACTGGGTGCGAATCAATTTGCGCGAGTGGGATAACACCAAAGCGATAGCGAGTGACAGCTTGAATAACTCTTGAATTATGATAATAAAGGTAGGTTAATTAAATTTTGCAACGATATTTTGTACAAAGCTGTATAATAATGAATGTTTCTCTTTATAAATTATGCTTCAGCTCGTGTTCCGAATATATATGGAATGAGTCTGACTTGAATTAATTATACTGTAAGTCTACTTTAATTAACTTGTGGGCAGAGATTACTTTTTCCGACTTGAACAGAAATGGAGAAAGTTTGTTTGAGATGTACCTTTCAATATTTTAAAAATATTTTGGCATTTCAGCGCACCACCGCATGCGAACTTGGTCCTCTTTCGAATATTGAGGACGGAAGAAGACATGTACAAAAATGTCCTAAAGCAGGGATGGTGAACCAATGGCACGCAAAAAAGTGTAGTTTTTTACGTAGTTAACAATAAAGTAGTTTTTTTGGGCATGCCACCGATCGAAACGGCCTGGTTTGGTAAAAATATTTTTTTTGGTAGTTGAGGGTTGAGTTTTTTTTTTACTTCGGACTAGGCTAACCTTTGACCGCGATCTCGCCTGATAATATTTAGTATAATTATTTTCCTAATGATCACTAAGTCAACACCGCTAGTGTTGGAGGTGACCATCAGGCGGAGCGCATGCTTGTTTGCCACTTTTTTAAAGTAAAAAAAGGTCAAAATTATATGACGGCACGGCTATGACCCCTTAAATATTTCTTTAGAAAAAATGGCACGTTGATCCATAAAGGTTTGCGATCCCTGGCCTAGAGCAAGAAAACGAATTTTAATCGCTTTGAAATCGCCACCTGTTTTGCGACTGCGGTGGTATGCTAAGGGTATTTGATTGTAAATGCTTGAATATTGCATATTATATTGTATATTATATTATTGCGATTCTGATGTTCTAAACTAAACTAAACTAAATTTGACAGCTCTAAAATTGTTGCCATCCTTCTCTCACGTATTAAAATGAAAAGAGAGGCAGATACTTTTAGTCCTGTCAGATTGGTTTAGTTTAGTGAGTGGTATGACAGAATAGACGTCATTGTTTAAGAAATCTCAACATAATTTTTGTACCTGCTAGCTGACTAGCTCACTTACTATCCAATGCCTAACTTAGGTAGGTAGGTAATTCAAAAAAACACAAAAAAAACGTCCAGCAAGTATAACTTGTTATTTTTTTTAAATCCTCGATATAAGAGCTGACAATTTTACTATAGAAACTAACGTGATTTTCACACATTTTATTTATATTACACGGGAACTACTCACGTAAGATTAAGCCGGTCACTCCGACTATAGTTTCAACCGCAGTAGGCAGTCTTTTTCAAGGTGAATGCGCGCGCGCGGCTGCGTCTCGCTTGGCACACGAAAATGCGGTTGAAACTATAGTCGGAGTGACCGGCTTAATCTTACGTGAGTAATTCCCGTGTAATATAAATAAAAAGAGCTGACAATCTTCAAACGGTGGAATAGAACTTCTTGAATTATAGCTAAGAATACTTTCAATTAAGTCACCTTTTCAACAAAAAAGCTAAATCAAATTTAGGTTAGCCGTTTGGGAGTTACGATGCCACAGACAGACACACAGATATACATATTAAACTAGTAAAACCCCTCTTTTTGCGTCAGGGGATAATAAAGCAAAAAAGGTAACCTTAAGAGAGAAGATAGCAATGAATGGGTTTTCTCAAGAGGGTGGGGATCTATTAAGGGTATATCTCAGTCACTCATCATCAGCCAGAAAACGTCCACTGCTGAATATAGGCCTCCCCCTTTAACCTCCACACTGAACGACAGCATGCCTTTTACATCCACTGGATGCCCGTGACTTTAATAATGTTGTCGGTCCATCTAGTGGGAGACCTACGCTGCGTCTTCCGGTTTGTAGTCTCCACTCAAGAACCTTTCTTCCCCATCGATTATTGGTTCTTCAAGCGATGTGGCCTGCGATGTGATGTGGGATGTGGTGTGTTTTAACAGCTATGTCGGTGACTCTGATTCTTTGGCGAGGGTAATATTTAATAATAATTTAAACTTGTACTATACAAACGTGCGTAGAAGTTTTCTCGCTTGTTCACATATTATTGGTTGTTTTGATATTTAGTGCGCGAAATTGCTTCATTTTACAAAACGAACTAATATGACAAATTCACACTTCGATAAACTCAGAATAATATATTTTGTGAAAAATATCAGAGAACGTGCGACAATCCCTAGGGACTTTCGGATTAAAGTACCGACTAGGTACAGTCAGCGGCAAAAATATTATTTTCGCTTTGTTTTACAAAGCTTGCATTTTGTTATCGCACTTTTCATTTTACGACAGGCTTTCCCGTTTTTTTTTCAAAATTTTTTGTTACCTCTGATTTCCGTCATTTATGTACTGAAACATATTTTTTTGTCACAATAAATCTAAGAACCCTGTAAAGCTAAAAAATTGTTAGAAACACGCGCCATGCTAACCTTTTATCTAAAGCAATTATGTCTTCTGTATCTAAAGGTAGTATTCCGATCTTGGCGACTGCAACTTGCGACCGGCGACCCTCACGTCGCGCGACCCGGTCACTTGCATTGATTAGCACTCCATAATTATAAATTCATACGGAGCAATGGGTCGCGCTACATGGTCGCTGCCGCCGGTCGCGGTCGCCGGTCGCTATCACCATGATCGGAATGCTACCTTAAGAATATTTCTATTGTGATCCTTTGTAATTGTAAAAAATAATGTCTGACATAGCTGTTAAAATTTGCAAGTTGAAGTGGCAATGGGTAGGCCACATCGCTCGAAGAACCGATAACCGATGGGGAAAAAAAAATCTGGAGTGGAGACCACGAACCAGAAGACGCATCGTAGGTAGGCCTCCCACTAGATGGACCGACGACATTGTGAGAGTCGCGGGCATCCAGTGGATGCAAAAGGCAGTCTATCGTTCAGATTCTGAAATTTCCTCATGGGTTAGGCAAAAAGCACTTATACACACTTAAAGGGAAAATAAATATTTTTAACTCTGGTATGTAGATTTTTTTTATTCTTTATTGCAAATATGTGCACTTTATTGTTCTAAAAACTAAGTTTTAGAGTACATCGTGTAGTATACCTTGCATAAAGGGTGCAGCAATGGTTTTTCATTTACCCCGCGTCATGTTATGTACTATTAACCAATAATCGCCTGGTTTAATTATTATCTGCTTCATCTAAGATTATTGTCAGGTTTTCCACCTATATATACTGACAGTTTCCATTACCACAGAAGACATAATAGTACACCATTACCTCCCTTACACCCGCAGATATAATTCACTGAAGTTATCTGTTCGCTGATATTATTGGATACCAATTTTCGGTAGAGAGAGTAGTGAGGACATGGGATCACGTACTAACTTTAATTGACTGTGCGTATTATCACACGTTCAATTTACGAATTGGTGTTACAAGGTATGCATTCGTAGGTAGTTCCTTATTTCCACCAAGAAATCAAGGCTCATCAAAAGAATCTAATTGATGAAAATCCCGTGTCACGGTGATTGTGGTTGCACTCCTCCGAAACGGCTGTTTATGATTTTTTTAAATGTATATTTGGTAGGTATGAAAACTTGTCGTAAAGTATACTTATTTCATATAGCTAGATGTAGAAGCGAGGCCGAAGGCCAAGCTCTGCGCGTACGGAGTAGCGGGTAACAGATAGCATTCAATAGTTTTATTCTGTAAAAAGGCTAAAAACAGAGTTAGTATTTTTATTTGGCACGTGTCAGAAAAAAAAACTAAATCCAAAAGATTTTCTATGAAGGGTGTTCGTTTAATCTGAAAAGCTATTTCAGTGTGGTAATTATTTACAATAGTGACGTCCCCATTATTTTCTAAATGTTATTGTCAAGGATATTCGTCGCTGACTGTACACAAGAGTGGCTATAATCTCCTTAACTCGAGCGAGCGGATTGCAGAGGCAAACATACGATTCCCCCGAATAATGCGATTTGGCCAGATTGAGTGATATCTAACGAAAAAAGAACGAATATATCGAAATATTGAACGTCACGTAATTCTATGTAAATAAATGAATAGATATATAGTTCTGTTTCTAAATGGCTGTGTCACAGTCACAGGCCTAATAGTGCTAACAGACGTGTCCTTAACTGTTGACCTTTTGGAAAAATTCAGAGCCACACAACGGGCAATGGAGATGTTCGGAGTTTCTTTGCGCGATATTATTAAAGGGGGATGCCTATGTTCAGCAGTGGACGTCTTCAGGCTGATGATGATGATTGAAAAGTTTAAAAATTATCCGTCAGAGCCATGACATTCGCACGTTTTCAGCATTTTTGAAGAAAAAAAATCACCCAACGAGAATAAAAAAAAACCAGATTGAGTATCAACTTTAGAATAACATTGCAAATACTCTAAAGTAATTTTCGTGTTGATATTTCATAGGATCGTGGAAGAGATAGCAAAAACTCGAATAGATTGCTTTTTTTCTAATCTCTTATAATATAGATTTATATAAAACCACCAGACTGTCACCACAGTGACAGCCCTATTTAAATTTGAAGAAAATTTTCCACCTTCAAGTGTGGGAAAGTTAAGCTCATGAATCTCATTTATAAAAAAAATCGTGAAGTCGTTTTTTTTTTGTACTTTTGTAAAAACTATATAAAGTTAAATATATAATATATATCTTCTACTATTTATAACCAACATATGAATTTGGTAGTATTTGCCATAACCGCACAAATTGATGCAACTCAAGTAAGACCGCAAGTGTTATTAATTTTCTTAGATCATAAGCTAAATGTGTATTTTGTATGAAAATGATACCAGTTACAAATTTTAAAAGATACAATTAGTGTTTATTGGATAAAATGTACATAATTAATAATTATATAAATGTCATAAAACGATTGTGATTTACTTTTAATAAAATTTGTGTATGTTAAATTAGTGGTTTTTTATTATTATTTTTCTTAAGTTTTTATAATCTACTGTAAACACAGAATTTTATCAGGATAGAACCTAAAGACCCTGGAGTTCGCCTAATTTGCATGTCTGTGAACTGTCTTAAGTTGGATCAATCATCCATCTAGCACGCCACATAATTTAGCTCGATTTCGGTTGTCTTGAGCAACACATCAATACAAACAGATGGCATCCGAGGTAATGATGAAGCAGTTATACACGCAAAAGAGGCTGTATCTACAGGGTCAGAAATTTACATGATGCCGGAAATTTCGGAAATACTGTGCAATTACCGGTACAAGATTTTTGAAAAATGGAAACTATATTTTGACACAATTTCGCGTGAGAAAGGAATTTGGTATAATATTTTGCTGCAAAAACCGCCTCAAACACCGTGGTCTACTAACTGTAGAATGAAGAGACAGTGGATAGTTATGGCTCACAGGCTCCGTTCCGGACACATGCCTACTAATAAGTTTAATTTTCTAATGAGGCTAGTAGAATCAGACACCTGTGACATATGTGGAAGCCTCGAGGATGTTTATCATGTCCTGGTGGAGTGTTCACGAACGCAGTCTGTGAGATCTGCCATGCTCACTCAATATGGTGCTAATTTTCTCGATGTCGGCGTTATTCAAAGTGTCCTGTCCGCTCCACTGAGTGATACGGCACGATCACTCTTTAAACTGGTGTGTAATATATATAAGTAGACGATATTGAATGTACATAATGGAGCTGACATAGTCGCAAAGCGATTCAAGCTTCCAAAAAAAAATTATAATAATATTACTGTGCGATGTTCATGTGACGTCATAGTAGGTACAAAAACCGCTGAGTTTTATACAAGTTGACGCGGCAACTTCCATAAAGTTATTTACTTTAGACCTAGTTTGTGCGAGACGGGACGTTAGTTACTGGCTGTACCTAGTTAACTTCACGCGTTATCAATTCTAACTAATCAGAACTTTAAGTAGACATATTAGTCTAAGAGCTGGGCTAATTATGAGAACCTAAGGTTATTAGTTGAGGGTAATTACCTAAGTACGTGGAGTCGCTGGAGAACACGTCATGTGAAAGGAGAAACATTTTCGCGTTTGTTTTCAGGCCTGCAGGTTTTTTTAATACTACGATTTTTTTAATAATAGGCTTGCTTTTGACCGCCGTCTCGCCTGATGTAAAGCGATGTTCACATGCGTTTTTCCAAAATGCTTCAAGATCCAGAGATTCCAGATGCAGTAAGTCCATAATAGGTTCCTGACTTTATGACCGTTTTCACTAACCCTATGTCGCCTAAATCAGATGTCTAAATATTTAGGAGTTATCTAGGGCAAAAACCGTAGAAAAGTTTTTTTTTTGTTTAAATTAGAACGGCTGTCAAGGCATTTTTGTAAGTGTTGTAGCCAGTTCCACCCATATAAACGAAACGTCAGTCATTCGAAATCAGTTAGCAACTGTGATGCGGACAAAGAACTTTGAGACCTAACCCAAAAAGGTAAGGTCCAAGTTCTTTGGATGCGGAGTTCGATGCGTTGACATAAATAAGAATTTTCAATCAAGGTTCTGTCATAATGCCTGGTGACAGATTTTCCTTCTCATTCCCGTTCTATTTACTTCTCTTTTCTGTGGCAAAAACAGTTTCACCAAACTTTAGGTGACAAATAGTGACGTTAGGCGTCGTCACCTAAAGTTATGACACCGATTCCGTAACAAATTGGTAACAAAGGATGTTGTTAGTTTTCTCTTTGGCTATGCCATAACAAGTATAATAATATCTTAGGTCGGGATGATAGTTCTCTGAAATTTGGCTAAATCCACAGAGCTTAGTTCGTTTGAATTTTTCCATAACTACAGATGTGAACTATGAATGTAACCTCAAAATGATATACGGGTACCTCTTAGCTTTGGATACGAAATCCTACCATAAATGCTTCGATACGCTTTGGCCAGTCATATACCTGTGGTGGGGAGTGTCTTGGCGAGAATGATAAACACACGCGTGAGCGGGCAAGATAAATGTTTTCTTACATTCAGATTCTAAACGTAAGAAAAAAAATTATCTTCAAGTTTTGAGTAAGTAATCTTACATCAAAAGTAAAGAATGGCTGCCAACTTAACCAATAGGGAAAAATCAAGCCGCGGCATGAGATCAGTACATAGATAGTTTAGTATACATGGACAGTAACATTATAGTGTTAACACGCGTATGGATTTGGTTGACCTCAACCGCCGTCTGACCAACGGGAGAGAAAGAGAGGGAAATATGATATCCTCACTCTTTCTCTCCCGTTGGTTGGACGGCGGTTCGTCAACCAAATCCATACGTGTGTTAACTCTATTATGTTTATATGTATATGGTATAAACAGGTATGAACAACAGCTGTATGAACAACAGCTGTATGAACAACAACGTATGAACAACAGCTGTATGATCAACAGCGGTATGAACAACCGCTGTGTGAACAGCTGAAGTGTGGAACTCCTTACCTGCATCTGTCTTTCCGGACAGATACTACAATTCGATTAAAATAAACCGCAAGAAATCGCTGGATGCAGGCCGATTTTTGGACATCGATAGGGATATGTCCAGCAGTGGCTGAACGTCCTATGGCTAAAATTATGATGATGACTACAATTCGAGGTTGTTCAAGAAAAAAGTATATAGGTACTTCGTGCTACACCTTCGACCACATCATCGCTTTTCATCAGGTAAAATCGTGATCTAATGCATGCATAGTCCGTTGTAAAAGAAAAGTAGTACTTATTAGTAGTAGTGCCTACTATTGCGCTATCTATGGACTCACGACTAGAAACCTTGTCGTGTGAGTAGTCCTACAGCTTCATGTTAGAAGGAGGGCTTAGAAGGCAGTGTAAAATGCAAATGAGCCAAGATATCTTGAAATAGATACAAACACTGCAAACGTTACTAATGTCATATAAAGTAAACGTCTAACTTCGTCCTGATGAGTTCGCCGATCTAATAGCAATTTATATTCGATTAACTAAACGAAACGATATCAGATGATACTGACGGAGTTCGGTAAATTGTTTTGGTTATTCAAGTCTATTCAGGTAGCATTTGAACCAGAGGTTATTGATCCTAAGGGCTCAACTTGATCATGATCCCTCATCAGCTGGCCTACCTCCAAGCATGTCACTTCTCTTCTTTTCACCAAATTTTGCTACTGACATAGGGGCCTAATGCTGTAGAAAAAATCGTTAGGTATCCGTGGTCAGATCGGTTAGTTATATTGATCTATTTGTCGAGAAGACTGAAGGATTCTACACGTCACCAAAATGATGCCCTGTGTATTTTGGGCAGAAAGTTAGCATGGTAATTTGAAAGGTAACGCTGTCAGCATTTTGGGCACGTTGTCTGAAATTAATTAAAGTGAGGGTAGGGGTAGGGTTTCTTCTAAAATTCACACCGTGAATCACAATAATATTCTGTTTACCTACGACACACAGCCATGGCACGGCAAAATGGCGTCCAGGGAGGCCAGCCCAAAAAAATGCTTGTTACCTACTCGTCATGCTTCTGATTGGCTGCTTTGAATGAATTAAGAAATAGGCCATAACGTTGGCAAAAAAAATCTTCACATCGAACAGACTATTAAACACTACCTCCAATCTTCGACCAAAATAAAATTAATGGACGGGCCACGAGTCAAAACCGTTGGACATATACTTCAACACCTAATTATAAAAAAGTACAGTATATTTGTTACAAAAAATAGATACAGGTTTTATTTGTATGCATTTACACTTCAGGAAAGCATATGAATGCATAATTTTGTCAGATGTTTCGTTATCACATTACAAAAGACACGTGTTGCACTTCCTTCGGCTAGCGACCGACTGAAACGAAATGAGAGCCGGCGCTCATTTTGTAATCTCCAAAA
This sequence comes from Agriopis aurantiaria, assembly GCA_914767915.1. Classification (NCBI taxonomy): domain Eukaryota; kingdom Metazoa; phylum Arthropoda; class Insecta; order Lepidoptera; family Geometridae; genus Agriopis; species Agriopis aurantiaria. Next base: position 13,986,510 of record OU612003.1, on the reverse strand, counting down.
ATGCGCTTCCACTGGGCCTGTCCATTTATTTTATTTTGGCCAATACCAACAGGACAACCCAAAAAAATAGTGGTGCAAAATGAAGCAAGTGGAGTCCATGGCCACCAGAATGTCCTGAGCAGATGGACGCTGGAGACCATGGGCTTCAATATCTGCTGAGCGGTTCAGATAAGTATGTAACGAATCGTAAGAAGTCCCATGGTGGTAGAGCACCACTCAAGTCGATAATTCGTCCAGCACTCCTAGCAATGTGCGTGCAAACCTACACAAATAAAGTCCCATGGTGGAGCACCACTCAAGTCGATAATTCGTCCAGCACTCCTAGCAATGTGCGTGCAAACCTACACAAATAAAGCGAGCTTTTCCAACGACAATAAATATTCAGTCATCTGTAACTTTTATTGAAATGGGAGTGACGGCGACAGAAACAATATTAACACAGATCTGTGAATATCGATATGATATGTGAGAAAAAAAAATATCAGTGAACATGATAAATAGCTCTCATAAAATGTCTATATAACCTAACCCTTCGTGAAAATATCTTCACATGACAGAATAAGCGGCAGAATTTTTTAGCTCGTCTATATTAACTTCATTAGTACATGCTGGGTACGCTGCTAACTGATTGCCGTCAGATTGTAAAGCGCACATGCTACCCGGCCACCATCACTCATTATTCATCACTGCTCATTATTCACAATAGTTTGCTTGTATTTCAAACTGTCTCCTAATCTGCACCATGATAACAGTGCCAGCTAATTATTAGTTAATCCCAACTCGCAGCGTGTAATTATCAATCAACAAACGATTACTGCGACATGAGTGGTTAGCAGTGAACGCTAGTCAGAGACAATGTGGCTGTCAGCTCATTGGCTGAGGATCTTCGCTTTGTGTTTACAGGTAAACTATTTACTGTTTACCTTACCTACCTACTTAGTTAATACGGGTGTTTAAATCGACATTTACTTCACGTGTTCACTTGTGGAATTTAGGTACTGCTGCAATTGAACACGAAGGAATATGGTCTTCTGGCGGATATTTTTATCACACATTTTAGACAAGTTGTTAGTTGTTAAACGATCTTTCTTTCTATGTTTGGTTGCGTTTGTGCGGCAAACAAGCTAACGGGCAGCCTGATGGTAAGCGACCGTCGCCTGAATACACTGTACCCTATGGAAACTTGTGACACCAGGGGCATCACAAATACATTGCTGACTCTTAAAGAATTTATTAACACCACTTTTAAATAGCCCTATATAAGCAATGCTGCATGAGCTATCTCATTCCACCCATTGCGGTGTGAAGCAAAAAAGATCGCGTAAAACGCACAGTCTGCGATTTCTACTGATTTATGAACTGTAATCGTAATGTACCCTTACTCAACAAAAAGCTAATGTTAAAAGAAATATTGAATTTATGGCAAAACCTTAATATTGAAAATTGTAGATTAGCCCTCTCAATTACTGTGGCATATTGCAGTATAAGCTTCATATGTAAGAATGTGATAACGTCGACGGGCAAACTAGAGTAAAAAGGTGCAATTCTGTCTCAGAAATCAGAATAGATTTATTCTGAATCGAAGTAAGTTGCATTATTGAATCTATATATCTTACATTAGGTACTTGTTCATGATTTATTTATTTACTTATTACTAAAACATTTATAACACCATTACAGATACACTATTATAATTAATAAAATAATAAAAATATAAATTTTATCAATATTTTTGCGTCAACAGTAGATGTCACCACAGAAAGTATGTTTCAGAGGCCACAAGTAAAAATACTATCACTGGGTAAACGTAGTCCCAGGATGAGCCTATGCTCATCATGAACAAATCTTCCGACATCATCCGATGCATTTGTGATCTCGCAAATTCATAAGTTAGTACGAGGCCATGAACCGGAAGACGCAGCATATCAAATCAAATCAAATCAAATCATTTATTTGCTAGAATACATTACATTAAAAGGTCTTAATATTATATTTATGTCACTTTGTACTCAGGTAGGCTTCCCACTAGATGGACCGACGACATTGTGAGAGTCGCGGGCACCCAGTGGATGCAGATGGCAGGCTGTCTTTCAGTGTGGAGGTTAAAGGGGGCCTATGTTCAGCAGTGGACGTCTCCTGGCTGATAATGATGATGAAGTTAGTATGAAAACAATGAAAGAAACAGACACGTTTTTCTATTTCTAACAAAACATCGCATCAAATAGATACCAAAATAGAACCTAAGTCGTTTATTAAATGTATCTTTACCGCGCGTCTATCGTTGTTTTTATGCGTCGGCTTATCGAGCAGACAGACAACAAACAACTGTATTTGTTTTTTTGGAATAAAGTTAGGCCATTTTATTTCGTGTATTGTTTCGAGTTAAGGCTGTAACTCACGCCTGATGTTCACGCCACTTTGATCCACCAAGTCTAGAAAAGAAAAGTCGACAGAGCGGTCTCTCTTAACACAGGTTGTCAAGACTTACAGGAGATGCCAAACACCTATAAATTATAAAAATAAGACATATTTTTTTTAAAGTATTTGTATGTCTGTATATTTTTAAGGTTCTTTTCTATTATTATTTATTTGCAAATTTTTTATTAACTCGCTTTCTTTTTAATTCTGTTACTCTGTTCAGTACAATACATATTATGTTAAAATAATTTTGAACTAATTAGCCACTTTAAATATAATTTAAAGAAACTATAAATACTTATCATGCAGTATTGCATGTAAATGATAAATAAATAAATAAATAAATATTTTGGGACATTTTTGCACACACGGTCATCTGACCCCAAACTAAGCAAAGCTTGTGATATGGCTGCCAGAGACTGATAAACATACATATATAGTTTTAAATACATACTTAAATAGATATTAACAACCAGATATAGAACAAACACAAATGTTCATCACATAAATGTTTGTCCTGGGTGGGAATCGAACCCACGCCCCCAAGCTCAGAAGGTAGGTTCACTACCAACTTGACCAACGGGCTATCAAAATATTTACTTAGTTTATAAATAACTAACTGTACATCCAAATTTCAATCAATTTGTTTTAATTATGTTTCACGCAAATATTCCATATAAAAAAAAGTTTTATGTATGACAACTTTTTTATTTTTCCTTTCTTTAAAAATCTTGTGCGGACTAATAATTATGTACATTTAATAACAATATATAATCATTATCAGTCCAGCTGTTCTCAAGTGATGCGCTTACTAACTAATAGTATTTCATTTCTATTTACAAATTATATAATATAGAAGGCTTCTAAAATTTAAAAACGTGGAAAAAAAAATTTTTTTTCAATGTGTAATTAAAGTTTAGAAAATTTCGTTAAATATATTTAATGAAAATTATTTTGTTACCTTATTAGTTAAATTTTTAACTTACCGACAAAAATTTTTAAAAGAAAAGGTTTTTTTTTACAAATACTAAAGTAAAGTTATATGATTATTTACGGGATATTTACCGTGGTAAGGTTGTGGAAAAAATCATAAAACAATCAGATAATCTCGTAAATAATCATATAACTTTAGTGAACAACCGTGATAGTTTAAAACAGTGAAATACTAAAGTAATTTTTAGAATGTATTTGATTTTGTGAAATGAAAAAAGTGCGAGCCAGGTTTGCACATTGAGGGTTCCGTGCCATCACATAACTTGTTAGCTACTAAAGTATAAAAAAGTAGTGCAAAAAGACAACATCCCATCAACTCCCAGGCGTCACCCATCGAAGTACCAACCACGCCCGTCACGAGAATCGATGGTGAACAGAAATTTGTCACCGACTTGCACTTGGCCATTATTATTATATAATAGTATATTTGTTGTTATATTTTAGAGTGTGTACTATAATTATGCCACGTTTGACACTTGTACGTATTGACATTAGAGCAAATAAAAAACACAAAAAAATAAGTTTGTTGTAGTGTTCGTCTTTCGTTCATCGTTTTTCTTTTTTGGGTTTTTTAATACTTCTTAGTTAATACGCCGTAATATTACATATTCTGTGAAAATTTCTACTGGCTATCTATTACCAAAGTCGTTTAAAGGTACAGGTACGGTACACGTATAGGACACGTACAGACAGACAGGTGGACAGGAGGACAGACAGACATACAGCGTAGGCTTACTAATAGGGTTCCGTTTTTACCCGTTGGATACTCAACCCTAGAAAGGTGAATTTGCAAGTCTTGATGGATAGGCTCTGAGTTAGGCCCTTTACAACCGTATCATTGACCACAATGACGATATAAAATTATTATATTTGATTGACCAAGTACTTAGCTAATACAGCTTGTTGTATTATACGTCTACGTCTATAAAAAGTATTGAGATTCGAGATAAATACATTGCCCTTACTTAGAGCCGTACGCCAACCAAATCTATCATGAATATATTGAACATACACACAGAAAGCGGAGAATACTTAGGTAGTTCTAGCTCCTTTTCTAACATGAAAGCTTGTAGAATAATCCGTCTCCTCTGTTTAAATGATACAGTTTATTAGCCACTGGTTCTAAAGCAAGCTCAAATCTGCAAGCTTTCGTTTGTGCGATGGGCAGTTGATGCCACCGTAGCGACGACGAATGGCCTCATTTAAATGTTTGCTTAACGTGACAAGACATAAGATTAATATTCCAATGTAAATATTGGAAAACAGCAAAACAGCTTTTTGCTCGGGTGTAATGTGAAACGAGATTTAATTTGTACTGTATCACAGAATACATATTAGTACAAGTACAGATTCATCCCCAAAATTATTCAAATAAGTAGCAACAGTAACTCTTGCTACTACACAATAAAGTGTAATTCAGGACGTGCGAGCGCTAACTATCTATAGCTATATTAACCTATAAGTTGCCTCTTTGTCTATCACGTAACTCTTGTCGCGTTATCTCTGTGTATCGCGCAGCAAGTCCGACAAGTCGGCTACTTGTAGCTTCATACCTAAAGTGCGGAGTGCGCCAATGCAAAGTTTCGGGTTGTAATTAACCGGCTGTCTGGGAGGGCTCATTGCGAGCCTCATCACGTAAGTTACCGGTACCTCTGCTCCCGGCGCCATTCTGAATGGAAGCAGCCAGCAACCGGAGAACGTAACCTGACTGATACCTACCCACGAAATTCGATCTTGCTTTCATTTGGTTTCGAACTTCCTTTGAAACTTAATTGTAAGGTATTGGCTCAGGGTATTGGTCGGCTACGTAGAAACCATGGCTTTGTGTTGTAACGAATTTTGGTGAAATATGACGTGCCTGTAACTTAAATATGATTATAAATTACTCCTACTTGAAATCCCTGAAAATATAGGATTACATTACGGGTACCTACTTAAAATTCTTGTTGGACAATGGGTAATCCGCGAGCCGCTTGTATAATATTGATTAATGTACAAACAAAACATCATGAAGGGATGACAAATCATCAATATGTAATAAACAATATAGCCACAAATTGTTTTTTTAAATTTTTGGTTTAGCATCTATGGTTGCCTTTATTATTGAACGTAATATAATTCTATTTATTTAAGTATGTATGTATATCAGTCTCTGGCAGCCATATCACAAGCTTTGCTTAGTTTGGGGTCAGATGATCGTGTGTTTTAAATGTTTATCGGGACTTATCACGTAGATATTATTTAATTTAGGTAAAAAATATGTACCTTTCGCTCGACGTTTGTATTCAAATCGTGAAAGTTTAAAAATTACTAGATGACCGTGTGTGCAAAAATGTCCAGAATATTAATTTTATATATAAATGCGATAAATGATTCTTGATTTTATTTTTTAAACTAGCTGCGCGGTTTTACCCTCGTCATATGGAAGCAACCTCCTTGGTAGCTAGAGCAACCTCCATTGACTAAGATGACAGTTTTTTTTCTATGATGTTATAAATCAATTCAATTCATTTTTGCCGTTCCATACAAAATGTATGGGAAAATGAATTTTCTTCATATTTTTTTCCGTGAATTTTCCTACATTTTCTTGGATATTTTTACTTATTCTGCTATTCGGGTGGAGAGGGGATCCAACAAATTAAAGATTATGAAAATTGGTCCAGCCGTTCTTGAGTTACAAATGGTGTAACTAACCCGACTTTGTTTTTTTATGTATATGTATTTTTTGTGTATATACAACGAAATTAATATATAGGTCAATGTGTATATAGATAAAATGTAAACGTACTAGCCCCTTAGATAAAGTATGTAATAGATTGTTGACTTGCCCTCTAACTTTTCTATGTGTTATTATAGATTTTTCATGGCTGTAAATGGGCCAAAGCGTGTAAAGGAAGTGTAAGTAGTTTAAGTTTTCAGCACATTCTAAATAAAAAACAAGGTGATTAGTATGCTATAAACGTTATTTTTTTGCGTGATAACGTCTCTCTCTCTCTCTTCTATTAGACAACTTTTTAGAGCACCTCAATATCCATGCTCAAACAACTCGATTACGTTGCAGAACTACGACTAGTTCTTTGGTCGCGCTGGGTGAATTTCGAGGCTCTTTTTCAACCTTCTGCATGGGTTTTTAAATGGGTGTATAAATCATACACTCGTGTTTTGTGTTAATGAACTATCTATAGCTACGTAATTAAATATAATTTATCACTTTGTTCTTCAGACTTGTATAGTGCTTTATAAGAACGGATTCAATGTACTAATATGTATTCACAGTGCAGTGGGACAGGGTGCGTGACCGGGGTAAGTTTATGTCGAGGTACATTATAACTTTCAATACAGGTTGTCCCAGAAGTCAAGCCGACAACACCCGAACAAGGTGTGGTAATGTTGTTTTTTATTATTATTAAGGAATAGGCTTGCATTTCACCGTCAACTCACCTGATGTTAAGCGATGATGCGGTCTACGATGGAGCACGCTTGCCTAGAAACCGATTCACTCGTGATTTGAAGACACACAGATTGTAACTATCGGGGAACACCCATTCAGGCAGTGCATTCCAAAGACTAGCAGTTCGCACAATAAAAGTGGGATCAAAGCGCTTCGTATGGGTTTTCGGAATATCAACCAATGAGCGGAATCGATGTTTCGTCCTCGCTCTGTCAGTCCGATAGAAAAATGGGCAGGAGGGAATTAGATAATGCAGTTGCACACTCTCCGAAATGTATCCGATAAAAAACCGATCGACTCGCAATTTTATCGCGTAGTTCCAAATACGCAAATAAAAAAACCTATTCTTGAAGTTTTCGACACTTGTCATGTTAATTATGTTTACCTTTGGGATACGCTGTATACATTATATATTATATAAGTACTTGTGGCAACGTCTTGTGATCTTTATTTGATAAAAGTATTTACATTTTATAATTTTCTTGAAATTTCAGATGGTTTACATAAATAATACAGTGGCGGCAGTTTGTCAATCACATGTGAGTTGAGTAAAACTTTGTAATTATTACTTACTTACATATAATTATGTTGTATTTTACTAACACAACAAATCACTATCACCATCATATTTCAGTCACAGGACGTCCACTGCTGGACATAGCCCCCCCCCCCTATCGATCTCCAAAAAGGCCGGTTGGAAGTGGCCTGCATCCAGCGTTTCCCTGCGGTTTCTTTTAGGTCATCTGTCCATCTTGTATGGACGTCCTACTGCGCTTACCGGTCCGTGGTCTCCATTCGAGATCTATCAAATCAATAATTAAGAATTATTTAATATGCTTACCTAAAAAGGAACAATAAAGCTAATATTAAATTCATAATTTTACAGTGTGTAACAGACTTATGCTATTCTGTGGTAAGTTGTTGTTTTTATTATTATTTGTAATTACCACATAATTACCAAGGACAATGATTTTATATTTTTATCTTTATGTATAAAATGGCAGTATGACATCCAAGTTGATGTTATGAACGGTTGCTTCTAGCCGCACTGTTGCTGCGACGCAAACGTTATACAGCCGCAAAGATAATATAATTATATTGTTATTGTACAGCCACGATCACAGAAGAGAAAAAAAATTCGTCTACTTCTCTTTTCTGTGGCCACGATGCAGCATAGTGTGTAACCTTTTTTAATGTTGTTTGTTGTAGTCGTTGTGTTTTTTAATTTTGGGTAATGTCAAATTTCATCAAGATAAAAAACTCGGCAGCAAAGGTACAAGCTATGCTAGCGTAGCTTCAATAGTTGCCAAGCCCATTGTGGCAGTGGTAGTGGTGACACCATCCGTGGGTCGTTATTGGAAATGTAGTTCTACGTAATGCGGCTTACGATTCACATTCATATAATTACCCCTTCGTCGTCGCTAGATATAAAGAGCCTTATTTATAAAGCAAAGCTTAAAATTGCTCTGTCTCGTTTTCACCTGTGACAATTACCGTCAACGAGAAGATGACAGCAATTTTAAGCATTGTTAACTTTTAAGTAACGTTTATAAGTAATGTTGGAAGTGTTCTTATAGTGCGGATCATTTTGTCATTTTTTTTCTAATATTTCTGCAACATAATTTTTTATTTTGCGGAAAAGATTACAAATATCAGAAATAGATTTGGGCCTAATGGTCCGGTCGTCAGCTTGGGCCTGGTAGCCTGTAGCTACCCGGATAATACGGTGGTGTTATCCGGTATAATAAATGGTAGTATTTTTCACCCATACAACCGTACCGTGTTGTTCATGGTAGTTTTAGTGCTGATAACATCTATGGAATACAATGTTACAATGGAGTTGTGGACCCCGGATATAACCTTTTCAAACTAGGTGAGATGTTTTTCCTCAAGCCAAGGTATTGAAATAAATAATACAGAATATGTTTCGTTTGCTTTGTACCGTACACGAGTTGTTGTTTTAAAGATGACATAAGTACGTCTCAGATCAGGCACATAAGGGAGTTAAGCACTTTGGTCGAATTCAATATGGCGGATGCCCCAAAATGGCGAACAAAATGTTCTTATCTACCTTCATTATATGGGCATCAAATGAAACGGTTTGTAGAGAAAAAATGCGAAAAAGCTTGTTTTAAAAAAAGGGGTTGTCTGTAAAGTCGGTTTACGGACGATAATTTTACGTGATAACGCTTAGGCGGAACGTGACAATGAGTCATGCTTTTACGTACGTGCAGCTGGCGTTCATCGATTTATAAGACGTTATCACGACAAAATTATATATTTATAAGACGTTATCACGACAAAATTATATTTGTTTTAAAATGAATACAGCTTATTTATTAGTGAGTTCATTTTATGACGAAATTACAAAACCATATTAGTTACAAGCTGCGCCGCGCGGTTCTACCCGCGTCAACATTCTCTCAGGAACCGGAAATATTTGCATGATAAAAGTTTAATGAATCTAATATCCTATGTAACTCTCCGGCCTTCCCACTCCCATGAATAAAATCACGTCAATCCGTGGTTTTATTGTTGCGTGAAAAAGAAACGGACAAACACACTTTCGCATTTATACTAGTACCTATAACAATATCAATATGTAGTAGTACCTACCTAACAGTCAATACTTAATGACTACTTGATCATCATCAGCTATCTGTTCCCACTGGTGGGACACAGGCCTTCTCTCAGAGACAAGATGGGCCATAATCCACCATGCGGGCCCAGTGCAAGTTGGTGAACGTCATATGTTTTTGAACTTTTGAGATTCATTGACATACCTCACGATGTTTTCCTTCACCGTTATCAAAACTGCAATAGATGTCATTGGTGCAGGTCGAGGATTGAACCAGGTGCCGTCAAATGTAAAGCGCACATGCTACCGCCTGGCCACCATCGCACCCCATATAACTACTTACCTGGGTGATAACGACAAAGTGGACAAGTCTATTTACAGAGAAGGCCCAAGTTTTGGGCTAGAGACCGTACTCCGAGGTTCCATTGTGCTCAAAGAGTTAACACGAAAACTTTTTCTTTGTGAGAACTTCGTCTGCCCAAAAAGCCCTTCAAAAATAGTTCACAAGATCGTTTTGTTTTACGTACTCCTAAATAATATACAAAGCTTTATGTAATAGGTATGTGTTTTTGGTAAATGTAGGTCGTTTATTATATTTTTGCGTTTATTGATCGCAAAAGCGGATTCGTTTTTTTTAAAATATTTTTTTAAAAATAATTATTAGGCTTGCGTTTGACCACCATCTCGCCTGATGTTATACGACGATGCGGTCTACGTTGGAGCACGCTTGCCTAGAAGGAACCGATTCACTTGTGATTTGAAGAGACCCAGATTGTAACTATCGGGGATCACTCAGGCAGCGCATTCCACTTACTACAGTTCGTACAATAAAAGTAGAATCTAAGCGCTTCGCGTTCTTTTTTTTTCTGTCATACTCCCTAACCAACTAATAAATTTTATTTGCTACTTGATCTGACATATTATAAACTTTACCTGATGGTCCTTTTTAATGATTGTGAAACACAAGCACAGTGTTTATTTAATAGATAAGTTCCTATTAGCTTAACCGGAACGTTAACCGGACATTCTGAAACAAAGCCCGAATAAGGCTGTTACACAAAGAATTGTTAAAATTTTATCGAGATAGTGTAGCCATGTCTGAACACTAAGGTAATTCTTGGCACGTTTTAAATTGATTTCAACGCCTCAAGCTTCTACTTCCAAAGCTTCTGATAGTTATAGCCGCTAAAATAACCGTTTCTATGAAGTTATTGAACATAGCTCTCCAATCTGTCGTCATCTTGGAATGTTGGAGTCTGAGGCCTTAAAACATTATCTTTATATGTAATGATCTCTTTAATTGGCTAAAAATATTTGGAAAAATAAACTGGCCAAGTGCGAGTCGGGCTCGCGCACTGAGGGTTCCGTACCATCACAAAATTCAATAACGAAATTACCAGTTATAACTTGGTAACAGAAACTTGTCACCGACTCGCACTTGGCCATTATTTATTATTTGTTGTTATACTTTAGAGTGTTTACTATTATCATGCTAAATTTGACGCTTATAAGTATTACAATTTTTACATTAGAGCTAATACAAAAATGCGCGAAAAAAATACGTTTGTTGTATGGGGACGCACTTCCATTTCTTTTTTACTTTTAAATTTATTATTTTTTATTAAATCCGCCGTAACATTACATATTCTGTGAAAATTTCAATCTATTACGGTTCGAAATATACAGCCGTTTAAAGGTAGAACAGACGGACAGATAGACAGACAGACAGAAGGACAGACGGACAGACATAGCAGGCTTAGTATTAGGGTCCCGTTTTTAACCTTTGGGTACGGAACCCTAATTATAATATTAAAAACAAAACGAATAACAGTTTAACAATAAATAATCATCAAAAGCCGTATTATGATAATTAACTTTTTTTAATGAAATTACCGAAAATGGAGCCCCATTTTTAGGGATTCTTCCTACGTGTAACCTAATTTCCCAAAATAAATCAAACAATTTATATGTAACTGGTGTTTGCTTACTCAAAAGTATAATGTTTTGTTTAATTAATGTGTTGTCTAGAAACCTCTGATGTCCTCATTGTTCGGCCGAGTGATAAACTGTATGTTTTTGTCTTCCATTATCACACTCTAACAAATCCGGTCGTATGTGAAAACCCGCTTTTATTATGTATTGTAAATACGATAGAGGTTTATTTTAGCTATTGCGCGAAATTACATTTTTCTCTGGTATTTTTTGGGACTTATTTGATAAATAAAGAATAAAATTATCAGGATTAATGTTACTTATTTACTGAAATGTCATAAGTGAAGAATAGATAGTCATAATTTGATAAAGAAAGATAATATTATAAGGATTAAAGTTACTTATTTACTGATGTGTCAGATAAGTGAAGAATAGATAGAGTCATAATTTGATAAAGAAAGATTAATATTATCAGGATTAAAGTTACTTATTTACTGATGTGTCAGATAAGTGAAGAATAGATAGAGTCATAATTTGATAAAGAAAGATTAATATTATCAGGATTAAAGTTACTTATTTACTGATGTGTCAAGAATACACAGATTCACAATTTGATAAAAAAAGATCAATATTATCAGGATTAAAGTTACTTATTTACTGATGTGTCAGATGAGTGAAGAATAGAGAGTCATAACTTGTTAAAGAAAGATTAAAATGTTCAGGATTAAAGTTACTTATTTACTGAAGTGTCAGATGAGTGAAGCATACAAAGATGCAAACTTTTGAACGAACAGTAAAAATGTGTACATTGAAGCTTGAAGCGAACAAAATGTGTGTTCGTTAATATTTCTGTTATGTCAGACCCAAGCCACTGATATTTTGTTTTAAGCTCATTTATTATTCAGACTAAAACATAATATTTTCTTTTGTGTTGTCGTTTAGATCCAGCAAACAATATCGCTTTAAAATAGTAGGTTTGTGAGCTGAACAGTTGGATGGAGCCATACAATTTAATTTGTTTTACTTCACATTCGATTGAACCCGAGACACTTGATCAAATGAAATTGTTTCCAACTATTCCGATTATTTATAACGGTGTAAAACAAAAATTGAACTTTTTGAGAATTCAATTCAATTTTGTCGAAAAGTATTGAGTTGATGTGATTTTTCGCATGGAGAGAGTTTAAGGGGCGGAGAATGACATACGTTATACTTATATACTTATTTTTTAGTAAGAAGGTAAGAGGTCTGAGGGAATGTCTATAACGATAAATAACGCAACATACGCATAACTTAGTGTGTTAGTCTGTCTTTCCCTTTGATCATATTTTGTAGCTTGGATTTGCCTTGAACTCGAGCGTGTACCGAAAAAAGTCTGCCAAATAACTGAAGGGGGCCAGGTATACACGTACTCGTATTGCATTCACTGACATAATTCTTATACATACTAGTTATATAAACGCACACTTCCATATTGAGCGGCACACAACTGCAAACGATATGATCAAACGAACGACCAAGGGGACTGTAAGAGCTAAAGGGGAAACTGTAGGTATGACACCTCCATTTTACCACCCAAGGACCTCTGAAGGTCTCTTCTGTCTGTGTTAGATAGACGTGAGCCTTTTTTTGCCTCGTCTCTAGATAGAGCTAAAAGTGATAGTTGGTGTAGTGAGGCAGTACAATCTACTGAAAGTTCTTATATTTATTCAAGCACATATCATGAAGCTAATGAGGTCTGGAGCTGGGGTAGATAGCGCAATATAGGCCGTTCAGGAGCTGGCAAGAGTCACGTATCCAGCGTTGCCGAGTCGATCCGTCACCCCGTGTCACTCGCACATATTGGTAGACTAGGAGCCGAGGGCAAAGTAGCATCAGTTATTGTCATAAAAATGTATCTGTCAATCCACCGAAACAAAGAAAAGCAGAGCAACATTCGTCGTATATTTTTACCCGACGAAAAAAAGAAGGTTCTCCAGTCGCGTATATTTTTATTAAATCTTATGTTTCAGCTCCGTGACGTCATGTTAAGTTGTCCGTCACGGGCAGCCGGTAGACGTGAAACATGACGGCATAAGAGAGTGTAATAATCGGTTTTACATCCAAGGCGCGCCAATAGATGTTTCTATTGAAAAATGCGTGGACAGTTGGTTTTTGAACGGAATTTATTGCGTTGATTTTAATACCTTGATACAAATAGTAAAGAGTAGAATCTAGAGCACGAAACATACTCGTCGGTACCTTGAAGTGAGAGTATTAGAATTACTTTTCGTTTTGTCGCAAGTCCTGAACAAACACGAGTCTCTAACCAACTTATTATGTAAATTGTATCCAAGTAGAAAAAACTCCGGCGACTCCTTGTCTATTACCAATAAAACCGGCATTGCGAGTCAAGCTCGCGCACTGAGGGCTCCGTACCACCACATAAATTGTTAACTACTAAAATACAAAAGAGTAGAGCAAAAAAATTAACATTACCCCCAGGCGGTCACCCATCCAATTATACCGACCGCGCCCGACGTTTGCTTAACTTCGGTGAACAGAAGAGGTCACCAACTCGCACTTAGCTAGTATTTATTGTTTTACTTTGCAGTGTGTACTATAATCATGTCAAGTTTGACGCTTGTATGTACATATTACTGATTTTACATTAAAGCTAATACAAATATACGCTTAAAAAAGTTTGTTGTATATATTAGGTATAGGGTTTCTAGTCCTTTTAGTTTTAACTTTTTAACTTTTTTTTATTCTAATCCGCCATAACTATACATATTCTGTGAACATTTTGACTGGCTATCTATTACGGTTCGAAATATACATCCGTTATAAAGGTAAGACAGAAAGACAGCGTAGGGTTAGTCATATATAAGGTCATGTTTACACCCTTTGGGTACGGAACCCTAAAAATCAACCTATATTGCCAAGTTGGCAGTAGACATGAAGTAGATCGGAAAGGGCTTTGCGACTTTGTGACTTATATCAGATTTGTTTGCTTCCCCAGTTTGGGAAAACTCATTTTGATGAGAACAAACATTTGGGATTTGAGCAGTTTGAAACGCTGTGACAAACATTTCGACGGTGAAACGATATTTTTTATAAATATCCGAAGTTAGTTGACATTATTAATTTTTTGTTACTAACAAAAGTTAAAAGGAAAATTGCAGAATAAATCGTCGTCGACGTCGGAAGAAAAAATTTCTACATTTTGTAGAACTACTATTAAATCAAGGTGGTAAATTAAACACTGGTTAGTTGGATTTCGGTATATTTTAACACTTGTGCCAATTTTTACAGAAATGGTCTTGCCTAACACGTGGTCGGTGACAGAATGCCCGTCCGCCATGTTGCTATCACCTTATATAGTTTTATATTTTTCAGCTCAGAGTAGGTAGATGATAATTAGTTTAATATAATCAGAAAAATCAAGATGTAGTATGTAATATTATTAATTCTATTTCTTAAATGTATAATCAATTATTATATCCAAATTATCATCAGTCTACCCTTGCCTTTGATCAAATCCATACTTTTAGTATTTAATTTATTGAATTTACATATTTTATGTTACTAAATTGCAAAGGATACTGTCAGCTTATGCTTATATATGTTGCTAAAGTTTAAATTCTAACATTCGGCCTTTCCTGACACTAAGTTTGTCCTCGAACTTAACATGATACTAGTCTATTGTTACAAATTAATTAAATGAACTTGTGATAAGCCATTTAAAAATACCCATGGATCTATCAACGAATTAGCAAATTACTGATCTGACCCAACCTCTCGAAGGTACCGACTTCAAGTAACTTGCCTTCTCTAACTTCATTATTTTTCATTTCTATTACCACAGTAATAGTTGAAAGTACCCATGGATCTGTCAACATGGTTTTCCAATACTTTCAACTTTTGACCAGTAAACTATCGATTGTTCTATCAAAATCAAATAATTTACATGCCACCGTTTACATTTTTAATTCTATGATTAATAATAAATTTATTGAAAATACCCATGGATCTATCAACACGGTACCCAATATTTTCAATAACTTAGTTAGCAAAATGCCGATTGCTCTATCAAAATCAAGCATTTTGCCACCACACCTAGCACATTCTTAGTTCAATGATTAATAATAAATTTATTGAAAATACCCATGGATCTATCAACACGGTAACCAATATTTTCAATAACTTAGTTAGCAAAATGCCGATTGCTCTATCAAAATCAAGCATTTTGCCACCACACCTAGTACATTCTTAGTTCAATGATTAATAATAAATTTATTGAAAATACCCATGGATCTATCAACACGGTACCCAATATTTTCAATAACTTAGTTAGCAAAATGCCGATTGCTCTATCAAAATCAAGCATTTTGCCACCACACCTAGTACATTCTTAGTTCAATGATTAATAATAAATTTATTGAAAATACCCATGGATCTATCAACACGGTACTCAATATTTTCAATAACTTAGTTAGCAAAATGCCGATTGCTCTATCAAAATCAAGCATTTTGCCACCACACCTAGTACATTCTTAGTTCAATGATTAATAATAAATTTATTGAAAATACCCATGGATCTATCAACACGGTACCCAATATTTTCAATAACTTAGTTAGCAAAATGCCGATTAATCTATCAAAATCAAGCAGTTTGCCACCACACCTAGTACATTCTTAGTTCAATGATTAATAATAAATTTATTGAAAATACCCATGGATCTATCAACACGGTACTCAATATTTTCAATAACTTAGTTAGCAAAATGCCGATTGCTCTATCAAAATCAAGCATTTTGCCACCACACCTAGTACATTCTTAGTTCAATGATTAATAATAAATTTATTGAAAATACCCATGGATCTATCAACATGGTACTCCAATATTTTCAATAACTCAGTTAGCAAAATACCGATTGACCTGTCTAAATAAAGTATTTTGCCCACACTCCGCTCTATATTTCAATCACTTTTCTAGAATCTCACTCAACTTTATCTATCCATATTAATATGAAATAATGCTATTTTATAGATACAAATCTTACAGGAATCTAGCAATACAATTAAATTAATACACATTATTTTACTCAGTTAAGTGTCACTCTACGTACTAAGCTTGTGCTATTTATTATCTATGTTACATAAATTATATCTATTCATTTTAAAAGTTTCATGCCAATTAACACATTATATTTAAATTGAACTTTTTATTTCACCCATCATCAAATTGATTATGTTTTAGATTTTAATGTCACTTAGGGGTATTACTGCAACTACTAATTTCGCATTATCTTTTTCGTTATAAGGTTCAAATATCTTCATTAATATCACAAGAAACATAACTTCTCACTTACGCGATATCTTAATTAAATTTTAGTACAGTCAACATTTGTGGCCAGTACGCATATTAAGATGTTGCATAAGACCATTTATAATAAAGTTAGTGAAAAATTGATAATAAGTATAAATTATGCAGTATCAATATTTAAAAAGAAAAATAAGTAAGCTTTCAGCTTCTTTTTAAATATTTGCGTGGATTTTGCTTCCTTAACACTCTTGGGGAGTTTGTTGTAATAGTGTGCTCCGTCAAAAATTACCATAACCAGGCCTGCATTTTGGCAAGATTTTATAAAAGTTTAATGAGTAAAAGTTTAATGAGTGTGTATTTGTATATGATTAGGAAACCAGTGTTAAATATATAATTATATTGCTGTTGTATAATCATACTTATCAGTTCTTTGTATAGCTATTTAATAGGATTTAAATAATAATACGAAAAAAATAATTTTAATAGTTTGTATTGTTTGACTCGTATGTCATCTAGGTTTGTCGGAGCAGCATTACCGTATACTTCAATTAAGTCAATATGTGGTTTAACTAAGGAATTGTAAATGGTGTACTTTATTGTACGTGGGAGACAGCCTACACACTTTCTTTTGGCACCAGTTAAATATTGTACTTTAGGAACGATATGAGTAATGTGTCTTCCATGCGAGATCACTGTCTAGATATAAGCTAAGATATTTTTCACGAGGTTAATTATTATAACTGATAGATATCCAAGGTTTAGTGCAATCAGCTGCCCACATAATACAATAAATAACCTTTCTGTAAAGTCTTGACCGACTAGTAAATGTTCACTCAGCAAGGAGGGTATTGTACTATTATTGAGTATTGTATTATTTTTTTATTTTTATTTTTTTAAGTCTTGTGTCCAATAGGAATAAATCAGATGGATTAGAGTTTCCAATTACAAAAGACAACAAAAACAAAATCTTTGATAATCAGAGATAGTTGTAAACCTTACATTAATAAATTCAAAATTCTTACACTTCCCTGCCTGTACATTTTGGAGATAGCCATATTTGTGAAACACAGCGAGATCGATTCCCTACACTATCTGACACTGTAATAAGAAATCGACGCGACTAATACAGACGGCGCGTACATGAAGGAAAGACAACCCTGATGCAAAACAGTGTAGTGTGCATGGGACCTCTTATCTACAATAAGATACCAAGGTCAATAAGAAATCTCACTTATTTAAGAATAAATTAATTATTTATAATTATTTTAAATGATAAATTGTAATTGATGTAATGTATTATTATTTTTGACTTACAACTTTACATATCAAAATAAAATACCAATTTTTTTTTTTTTTTTTTTTAACTTTTTATCTGTATGACATTGTTAATTTAGTGATGATTAAGATTAAAACATTAGTGTTACGAGCATAGTTCCATCACTCTGACATTTGTACGCCTGACCGGCACAACGTGATTTAGTACTATTTTTGTTATTTTAACATCTTTTGTGCATGAAAATGCACAAAAATTCTCATGTTGTATGCAAATAAATGATCTTTTCTTTAGCTTTACTTTAAAAAAAATAACGATGATTATAATTTTTAGAAAATAAATTTAGCAAAATTAGGCATTCAGTCACGTGACAGTGAACATCAATCAGAAAGTGTTACGTCACCATTGTTGTTGTTGACATTTTCTTTGAACAGATTGAGTTCTAGTTAAGAACTTTTAGCTTTCTTAGCTATTTTTGTCAACTTTGTATAATTGTTCGCACATATATTATCTCTAAAAATAAGTATAATTCGCCATGAAATCAGGATTTATTAAAATAAACAGTAGTAATGTGTCGAACATTACCTCGTTATGTTTGGTAGATTTTTCACATCCAACAGTGACTATTACTCATCGGAATTTCGCGATGTTATAACTTCGATGCAAGTGTAAATTATTAGTTAAAACATTAGTTTTCACCATATCATTTGATAACTATAAAAATAAAAGGAGTGTGTTTATAAACACAACACTAACCATAAACACAACACTAAAATAAATTAAAAAATATTATATTACTAAAACGACAGCCTCAATGATCTTATAATATGTTACACCTTAGCCTCAACTCATTCATTATTATTTTATCATAATGCTTGAAAAGTAGTGATTCCTCCAAAATTTATCAGTTTGGCTTGAGATTTAGTAATATACTGTGCTGCATGAAATATTTACATCAAAATGATCTTCACAAAAATACATTCTCGAATATGTTGATAAACTATTAGATCTCCTTGTAAGTGTTTGCCACTTTTCCGTATTGGTTTATTTTTTGGAACATAATCGACAAATAATTTGTATGGTATTACTACAGTTACATTTTAATTTTTTTTTTTTTAATATATATATATTATGTCTTTTTATTTATTTATTCTTAAGACGAAATATGCTTCAAATTTGACGATTGGTGCTCACAAATATTCAAAAGTAGACCTTTAAAATCGATTAATTGACATTATTTCTTTATGTTTAACAAATGTTCTGAAATATTTTATTTGGACGTGTTCACCGATATACGATTAAAGAAATTTGGCTCGATAGAAGAAAAAAAAAACAGAAACTTTCCTAAAAAAAAATAAAACACCCGTTTTTACATTCCTTTCGATGGATGGAATCAACTTCATTCAGATACTATAGAAAATATTTTTATTAAAAAAAAAAAAGTGTGTAATCTTCCAAATATTTTAGTGATCGCAGGTTTTTGTAAAAGAGTAAGATTATTTGTGGAAAATAAAGAAAAATAAATATTGAAAATATTATAAAGCGCGCACGCCGAGTATGCAAGCATTACCGTCGAACAAATGTACGTTCTCTACCATTTCGCCTTGACTCTGAGGATTTTGGCGTCACACTTCTTGCGCATTTGCCAGTGCCATGTATTATCAATTTTGATGAAATATCGCCAAACAAGTCATTGTCACAGTACCTATTCTGTGGTCACAGTCAGAATCAAGCAAAGTAAGTCACGGACCAAGTTAGAGAACGTTTGAAGACCTTCATATAATTTTAAGCTTGACCACCTAATTTGGGCAACGCATAGTGAGTACTCTGTTCGTTAGTCCATTTGTATATTTTTGCGCCAACCTTAAATACGCAGATTTTTCTGTGATGGGTCAAATGTACGTTCAATGTTCTTGTCATATGTCATGTGAGAATTGGCACGCGTGAACTTCGAATTCATCCATCTATTACTATACTACGCTTTATCTAAGATTGAATTATTTGAGAGGTCATTAACACTAACTAACAAACTAGGTTTACTTGTTGATGATTCCAATTGATTCGCTGCTGATGCCTGCCCAGGAGGTTGAGAAGACTCAGCCACTGGAACTGGTGGTTCGTGGTGTAGCTCTGCGTTCGTAGAACTCTGCTGGTATACCGAGCAAGGAACCAACTCCTCTCGAGCTCGTGGTAGTGTGGTTTCCTGGAATATCCACACCAGTGCGATACATATTTATGCATAACAAGAAAGAAAAGACGAACAGTAGCAGCAATTGACTGAAGAAGGACCGCAATATTACTGACACCTATTGATTGTATGATTACTCGTATGTGAGGACCAAACAGTTTTAATGTATTAATATTATGTGTTCTTTATCTAATGCTTTGTAAGTAATACATACTAAGTATTTTACCATGGAAATAGATCAGCTGGCGCTGGCATCGTCTACAATGCGCACTAGTTTCATGCGGGTTAGAAAGAATTCAGTTTCCCTGTATTCCTTAGTCATATTACAACAAAGGAAAAAAAATATTTACTTATGTAAATTCAGGGTAGTTACTTTTAAAAATATTAACACCGAATCATAACTAATAACCATGTTTTAGTAGGTTAGCCTTCTTCTCTTTTTTTTTTGTAGGTAGATAAGTAAAATAAAAATAATATCCACCTGGTTCATCTGGTTCCTATCTTAGACTTGGAATAATGTAGGCAATGAAATATTGTTTTTAGAAATAAACTCTTAAAATCACCTTCCATAACCATTATCCCATTGCCGTGGAGAAAATAGATTTTCATATTTTAATTTCAAATTATAATCAAACCTAACCTCTAAAGTGAGAGAAAAGAAAACCCCCCACTAATTTTACTTGCCTGTAATGTTTGTTGTTCCGCACTCATAACCTCTCGGTTAGAATTTTTATGACGCAAGATGATGCAAGAGCAGGTGAATTTCTATCCCTCGCTATGGAATCACCGTTTCTGGCCTTGGAACTTCGTTGATGCTGACTCTTGTGTCGATATTTCTTTCCACTGTTACGTCCTGTTTCTTGAACTGAAACTGATCGTGACGTAGAAGATTCACTATCTGCGCTGGAACTGTGTCGACGACGACGTTTTCGTCGGTTGGAAGGCCTTGCACGGCTCCGTGAGCGTCGCTCGCATGGCTCACTATATTTGTCACTAGCCATTTTTAGTTCGACGTACCACTTCTGATATTAAATCAAGGTGGTAAATTAAACACTGGTTAGTTGGATTTCGGTATATTTTAACACTTGTGCCAATTTTTACAGAAATGGTCTTGCCTAACACGTGGTCGGTGACAGAATGCCCGTCCGCCATGTTGCTATCACCTTATATAGTTTTATATTTTTCAGCTCAGAGTAGGTAGATGATAATTAGTTTAATATAATCAGAAAAATCAAGATGTAGTATGTAATATTATTAATTCTATTTCTTAAATGTATAATCAATTATTATATCCAAATTATCATCAGTCTACCCTTGCCTTTGATCAAATCCATACTTTTAGTATTTAATTTATTGAATTTACATATTTTATGTTACTAAATTGCAAAGGATACTGTCAGCTTATGCTTATATATGTTGCTAAAGTTTAAATTCTAACACTACAAACTATAAAAATTTGCGAAAAAAATATCTGCTGTTTTAAATATTTTGTCAGGAGGGAAATTGTTTGGAACGACATATATTTTTCCCGCGAAATTCAAAAAGTCTTGGAACCAAAAGTTGTTATTGTTTGTTTTACTGAGCGGTCTCAGTAAATAAAAGAAAAACAAAGAGCAAGAGCAAGGCTTAAGAGTATGCTAACAGATTACCAAGTAGTAGTATATGTGGGCTTCAACCAAAATAAAATGAATGGACAGGCCCAGTAGAAGCGCATTTTTGAAGATAACTAAATGAGCGCTGGCTCTCCTTTCGTTTCAGTCGGTCTCTAGCCGTAGGAAGTGCAACACGTGTCTATTGTTACGCGATAACGAAACATCTGACAAAATTATGTATTCATATGCTCTCCTGAAGTGTAAATACACAAATAAAACCGGGATCTATTTTTGTAACAAATATACTGTACATTTTTATAGTTAGGTGTTGAAATAAATGTCCGACGGTTTTGAATGGTTTTTACTGAGCAATTTCAATGGTTAGGGCCCGTCCATTCATTTTATTTTAGTCGAAGTATGTGGGTACATTGAATTTATAGATGATAAGCTTGGTAACCAAAACGACAAGGCCTACTTAAGCTTAAACGACGCCATCGATCTTCGTTCAGTCAAGCGCAGAACTGTCTACCTCACTCTTTTGTCGATAGGTACGCCCTCAATTCAAGTGGAAACTGTAATATGAGTTGTCAGTCGGTTTACCAGCTCACTAATGCCCACCGTTTGTGTAATCGGCCGCTTGAACTTCAACTTCTAACCTTCGATGACTTTCAGAGGAATCAGAATCAGAAATAATTTTATTTTTATATAATATAATATTAAGAACTTGCATAAGTATATGCAAGTTCTTAAAATAGGTCCAGTCTCAACGACTACAATAATGTAGCAAATGAGGAGGTTCAAAACTTATTTCAAAAACCCACGTTCTTGATGTTAGAATGATAAAATTTTGTTTAGGCTAATAGTTTAAAAGAAAAAAATACTGAAACAATATTTTTCAAAAGGATGTATTAAGGATGTGGAGTTGGAGTGGGTATGTTGTGTTGAAAGTTATGCAACTATGAATCTGTCATTTGGCAAGTTGGTTCCTAATGGAGTGTCCACTAAGAAATAATTTTGCGTAAGGCCGTATTAAAGGGACCAAAAGAGTGTTGAAACTTTAGGTGTAAGTCTATACGAAGTCGCGGGTAACGGCTAGTTTATACTAATATTATAAAGAGGAAAGATTTGATTGTTTGTTTGTTTGCATTGGATAGGCTCCGAAACTAATGAACTGATTTGAAAAATTCTATCCCCGGGTGACAGGATTATTATATTTAAAAAAAAATAGGGATCCTTACTAAAACTCCATTAATATAGCCCAAGGTATAAAAAAATAAGACTTACACCCGTGCGAAGCCGGGGTGCGTTGCTAGTATTTTATAAAATTAAAAACAATTAAGAATTTTTTCAATTATTATCGCGAAAGACCGCTTTTGACCTCTAATTTGGTGATAAGCGACGATGTAGTTGAAAATGAGCAATGAGCATGCAGACTTACTCACTCTGAACTTGGAAATACCTAGATTATAACTCTAAAGAAACAAGGAAGCCAGCAGGTAGTCAAATGCTCGGGTATTTTCAGGTCATGGCTTCTGGCCAAAGCTTTTATAGTTAATGCACCTCTGTTTCCCCTCGCCACTCCAAACCTAAAAGGGTAAGATGATGGATTGTATGTGGCTATATTGACTTTGGCTATATTTGTGTGAGATTAACTTAAAGGCCGAGCACACGATGCGTTGCGCCGGCGACGTGACAACAAACTAGCGCAAAATCGGCTCTGGTGGAACCGTGAGGCCAACAACCTGTCACCATGCGGTTCGGATGACACGTTAGCTCCCGCGATTGTTCCTATAATAACAACGGTTGTTGTCAAAGGCCTTAAAAACTCTGCCAATAAGGCTGACAACGCCCTTTACAAATTTGCGTCCTGTTCAGTTCTTGTAAAATTTTACAACAAACCAAAGTAGCGACGGTGAAATTAAGGCCTTAACTAGCGACGAAATATTAGTCGAGTGTTAATAAGTACTCAGTAGCTAACCACAGCTTAAGCCGCGATTTTAATGGATCGAACACGTAATGTTTGTTCGTTAAACTTGCGTTGAACTGTGTCTAATACCAATATTAAAATGTTAAATAGTAGGTAGGTACGTGTTTTAAATTCTATTAAAAACAGCTTGCCGTTTTATTGTAAAACTAGCGGTCCGCCCCAGCTTCGCACGGGTATAGATCATAGCCTATGTCACCCGGGGATAGTATAGCTTCCCAACAGTGAAAGAATTTTTCAAATCAGTTCAGTTAGTTTCGGAGCCTATTCAATGCAAACAAACAAAACTTTCCTCTTTATAATATTAGTATATAGATAACAAAACAAGTCAAGCGTAAAACGCTTTAGTCGTCATCATCATCATCAGTCTGGAATAGGACCTGGCTGTCTTGAACGGTACTCAAGTTACTTTCGAACAAACATAATGTTGTTTAAACTTACTACCAGACCAACTAGCAGACGTTTAAACTTACTACCAGACCAACTAGCAGACGTTTAAACTTACTACCAGACCAACTAGCAGACGTTTAAACTTACTACCAGACCAACTAGCAGACGTTTAAACTTACTACCAGACCAACTAGCAGACGTTTAAACTTACTACCAGACCAACTAGCAGACGTTTAAACTTACTACCAGACCAACTAGCAGACGTTTAAACTTACTACCAGACCAACTAGCAGACGTTTAAACTTACTACCAGACCAACTAGCAGACGTTTAAACTTACTACCAGACCAACTAGCAGACGTTTAAACTTACTACCAGACCAACTAGCAGACGTTTAAACTTACTACCAGACCAACTAGCAGACGTTTAAACTTACTACCAGACCAACTAGCAGACGTTTAAACTTACTACCAGACCAACTAGCAGACGTTTAAACTTACTACCAGACCAACTAGCAGACGTTTAAACTTACTACCAGACCAACTAGCAGACGTTTAAACTTACTAACAGACCAACTAGCAGACGTTTAAACTTACTACCAGACCAACTAGCAGACGTTTAAACTTACTACCAGACCAACTAGCAGACGTTTAAACTTACTACCAGACCAACTAGCAGACGTTTAAACTTACTACCAGACCAACTAGCAGACGTTTAAACTTACTACCAGACCAACTAGCAGACGTTTAAACTTACTACCAGACCAACTAGCAGACGTTTAAACTTACTACCAGACCAACTAGCAGACGTTTAAACTTACTACCAGACCAACTAGCAGACGTTTAAACTTACTACCAGACCAACTAGCAGACGTTTAAACTTACTACCAGACCAACTAGCAGACGTTTAAACTTACTACCAGACCAACTAGCAGACGTTTAAACTTACTAACAGACCAACTAGCAGACGTTTAAACTTACTACCAGACCAACTAGCAGACGTTTAAACTTACTACCAGACCAACTAGCAGACGTTTAAACTTACTACCAGACCAACTAGCAGACGTTTAAACTTACTACCAGACCAACTAGCAGACGTTTAAATTTACTACCAGACCAACTAGCAGACGTTTCTATGTAAGGAAGTAATTATGGAAAAGCGTAGGTAGAACAAATCTTGCCGGATGATCCATCTATCATAGGATTCTGCGTTCTTATAAAATTTGCATTTCAGTCAATTTCGTAAAATGGCTTTAAAAAAAGCACTATTTCCTAATAACACCGAATCATTACACATTGGGAATGCTTTGATCCAATCCCCGAAAAACTGTCCCTTCAATATTAGGAAAAGGAGGTATTTTCTTGAGACTAGTTTTTTTGATGTTGAACTTTTGTTAAACATCATAATCAGTCTTAGACCACTGCTGAACATAGGCCTCTCGCAAGGCACGCCACTCAGCAGGACCTGCCCGCTGCCACATGTCGGTAACTTTCGTTTTGATAGTAAAATAGATTTTTTGACTTAATAAACCAAATAAAATGGACTATTGGACAGGTATTTGATTTGTCAAAAATAAATAAATAAATATACGGGAACAAGTTTAGTGAAAAATATAATTAAATTTAATACACTTACTGAAGAAACTATTTAAATCGGCCAATAAAGTTGTGAGATATAAACTTTTAAACATTTTGTTCGGATTAGGAAGGGATGCTCTGTCCCTTTCTTGCAAGTTGAGTTTGTATTACGTACTTTAGGTAGTAGATCTGTGAGTACTTACATGTGACATCATAGTGCGCTCTTTGTCTACCAACACATTAAAATGTTCATTATCTTCCTTAATTTTTAATCACATTTTATTTTGATTATGGTGTTCAGCTCTATTTATTATAAGTTTTGTTATAATATAATATTAATAAAAATTAATTCTAATAGGCTATTGTTACATTTTGAGGTACTGAGGCACTTAAAATAGCATTGATTTAGCTGAAACAGTTACGTGACATCATCTACTCTCATTTTGCATTACATGGGTCAGGTGCTTCATTGTTGCTCTATATACGCAAATCTCCAATCACAATTTACGCCACGCTTGTCACTTGTTTCACACTGGCTACGTAGTACATTGTTACATCCATCTGTAAGCCGAAGGCGATGGAATCCCACCCTAATCAGCATTAACAAAGTGAAAAGCTATTCGCCATGTAATTCGTACTTAGCCTCGCGTATTAAAGGGTTGGGGCAAAAAGATCCTAATTAAGGCCTGGGAAAATCCTGGCAACGGAGGAAATTACGAGGATCTGGGATTGCTTCTTGAGATGGCTTACAGATGAGGCGCCATGCTTCAGGTAGAGGTTTTTGTAAGATAGGCAAAGTAATTTGATAAAAGGAACCTACATTATTTATTTATCTGGCATTAATTTGTTTGTGTCATGTTTCTTTTGTTTTATGGCATTCTTTTATTTTAGTCGTGTTGTAATTTGTTTTATCATATTCATTTGTTTTCAATAAAGACTAACCTAACCTAACCTACCCTACCTACCTAACCTACCCTACCTAACCTACCTACCCTACCTACCCTACCTACCCTACCTAACCTACCTACCCTACCTACCCTACCTACCCTACCTAACCTACCCCTACCTCTGTACCTTAACCTTATTTTTTTTTTCTGTTTTTGCTACTTTTGAAGATGCTACATAATTTTAGTTGTGTTTTTTTCCAGTGTGATGGAGACTCGTGTGAAGCATCGGTAATAATTAAAGATAACTATAACTCGTCATTGCTAATAAATAATCAATAGTACTTGTGGATAACTTATGAATATATTTTTATTTATCTACCAATTATTTACTTAAAATGCGTGTGTTGTTTGATTTTACGTTAAGTGAAATTATTAATTTCAGTGTAGCGGTACACGGTGTGCGGCTTCAGTGAGTGTCTTTAATTTGTATGTTTACTTCAATGGCTTATTTTATTGACTGCAACTTTTCTAAGCACTTTTTTGGTTGAAACCCACATACTTCACGAATAGGAAAAAAACAAACAACAGTAGCTAAGTAAGCTAAAGTACCCAACGTCTGAGTGGTTTTGTTTTATGTTATATTAATTATAAATATGTATAATATTTGACTCACTATCAAAATAAAGTTTTTTTAAACAATTTCATACTGTTCCAGTGTAAAGGAAATAGATGTCACTCAAAGGTATGCACTTTGGATAACTTTACATCGATGTTTCAGTAATCCTAAATTTTTTCGATCGAGTAGGCAAACGAAATTGGAAAAACTCACATCGTCACATCGGCCACCTGTTCTGCGTGATATGTGCCCTGCCCAATGCCACTTCATAATCCAGTTCCATAATCCGGTGCGCTATGTCGGTAACTTTCGTTCGTCTACGGATCTCCTCATTTCTGATTCGATCTCGTAGAGAAACCCCGAGCATTGCCCTCTCCATAGCTAGCAAGTATAGCTTAAAGTGATTTAATTTGATTGCAGTGCACCGGTGTATCTTGTTCAGCATCGGTAAGTCATACGATACTACGATTCGAGGACTCGATGTTTATACAAGGTTTTATTTAGTTTCACCTGTCCCGGTGTCTGTCTGTCTGTCTGTAATCAAATGTAGCAAGTAAAATTTGACCCACTTCCCGGTGTTCGATTGAGTTGAAACGTGGCATACTTGTCAAGTTCCGATGACAATACAATGTTATGGTGACAGCGTGCTGGTTTGATGATGTGACGGTGGACAACGGCACTCGATGGATAATAGTAGACTGGCGTGTTTGCTCGTTTTGATCAGCACACCATTCCGATCGCTAATATCATAAAAGCTTGGTTTGAAATGATATTTTTCAATAAAAAACGTGTTTACTGTAGCATCATACTTGTAAAACTGTAGCATCTTAGAATAACTACACAAAGAAACCAAGTACATTCGCAAAATTTAAGCCATTCAAATGGTGTCATATATGACTGCAAAAAAAATTATAAAAATTTTACTATGACAATTTGCGCGGTGAAATCGTACCACTACAAATCAGAAAAGCAGCATAAGAGTTATGGTGTGACATTCCACAGGTAATCCATTAATTTTCTTGCTTAAATCGTTTAAAATACCAATCGAAACGTAAGCTACAAAGCGAATTTGTAGCTTACGTTTTGAGAAGGCGTTGTTTGGAAACCTACCTTCTCTGAGTAGTTATTCTAAGTGTAGCATCTATATTATTTCTCTTTTTTTTGTTTTCATTGTCGTTTTATAGTTTTATTCAGACCTCTTCTATAGGATGTACCTTTAGGATAGACCCTATGGTGCATATTGGTGCACGTCACTTGCCTTTGAAGTTATGAGGTTCTAAGACATGCCGGTTCCCTCGTGATGTTTTCCTTCACCGTTGTTGAGGGATGGCATCGAAACTGCACATTATTTATTAAGGTACTAAATTAGTGACTGGTGCAGGGCCGAGGATCGACCCAGGTGCCGTCAGATTGTAAAGCGCACATGCTACCGCCCAGCCACCATCGTACTAACAATATTTATAAATATATATTTCTTTTTTTCTAGTGCGACGGAGATGAATGTACAAGAAAAGTGGCTCTGTGGTAGTGGTTTAGTAATTTATTGTCTTTATTATTAAGATAATTAAATTAATAGCAAACTGTCATAACTGTGTTTCGTATTTCAACGGCAATAAATAAATATGGGTCGAGGGCACTGAACTTCGCTCATGTTTATGAATAAATAAATATTCGGGACATTTTTGCACACACGGTCATCTGACCCCAAACTAAGCAAAGCTTGTGATATGGCTGCCAGAGACTGATATACATACACATATAGTTTTAAACACATACTTAAATAGATATTAACAACCAGATATAGAACAAACACAAATGTTCATCACACAAATGCTTGTCCTAGATGGGAATCGAAGCCACGCCCCCAAGCTCAGAAGGCAGGTTCACTACCAACTGGACCAACGGGCTATCTATAATAGCCAAACAACTGAACCAATTTTAATGTAATTTAAAGTTGTTTTCAGTGGAACAATCTGAAAGTTAGTAGGTAGGTATATACTTACAAAAATACAAAAAAACAAATCGGTTCATAAATGACAGAGATCAGGTAACAAACTATTTAAAAAAATAGAACCCCCTTCCTTTTTTGAAGTCAGTTAAAAAGTCGTTCCTGCAGTGCAAGTACCGTTCCGTTCGTTTATAATACGTGATAAGTCCCGATAAACATTTAAAACAAGTACCGTTCTTTTATCGATCGTCAAATTGACAGTTGAGGTCGTCAAATTCGATAATATGCCAGTTTTTCAGTACTCGCTGTGATCGATTCTATGGCATTTTAGCGAATTTGACGATCGATAAAGAACGGTACTTGCACTGCTGGCTCGACAAATGGCGATACAACTAAATCTAAGATCGTAAAGAAAATTTTAAGCATACATTTTAAAAATGTCTAAACTATATCCAATAGAGTTGTCAGCGCCATTTAGTGCAGCTATCCGGAAGGAAGGCCCAGAAAAGCTTTTCACAGCGTTTTTCAATAGAGCTTACTCTTTTAGTCCAGTTCAACGTTAAGAGAAAAAACAAACTTTGCAAATAAACAAGTAGGTACTCTAAAAGCTTTCCATGAAGCCTCTACAAATATTAGCGGAGAAAATGAATAGGGAACGAATTTGAGCGTTTGTTTACAACGGGGAATCGAAACTGTTGGTTTTGTTAATCTGTTTAGATTTATTGATACCTGTTTTCG
Organism: Agriopis aurantiaria; assembly: GCA_914767915.1. Lineage (NCBI taxonomy): Eukaryota > Metazoa > Arthropoda > Insecta > Lepidoptera > Geometridae > Agriopis > Agriopis aurantiaria. The sequence goes on along the minus strand of OU612003.1, from coordinate 13,956,638 downwards.
TGACGAAACAAATGGTCTGCTCGAGGACGAACAGTTTTAAAATAGAGGGAAAATCTACGTAACAACTTCCTATTTGGAAATCCAAGAATCAGGAGACAGTAGAAGTATGTAACCATCTTGAATAACTCCCGTTTAATAAAACCAAAATATGTGAAAACAACATTAGTGTTTCCATAATAAAAAACAAGAACAAAAAAAATCCCCATTTAATATGTACCAGAGCCACCCATAAAATACAAAATTATGTATTTGTATATACTAAAGTTTCATGCACTTACTCTAATAACTAAAGAAGTTAGAATGTTTTAAAGAATTAGGACAGATGGACAGACAGACAGATGGACAGACGCACACTACGAACTTATAAGGGTTCCTTGCAGTACTACAAAAACCTAAAAAGTATTTTAAATCTAAATAAAAAAAAACCAAACTTGCCAAGATAGTAATAAATTTCTAATTTAAATAATACATTTATTTATTTATTCCAAAAATTGCAGCGTAAGCTATTTATCTTATTATATTCAATTATTCAATTCTTAATTCATGCAAGATGTAATTTCTAAATTTAAGATTAAATTAATACAATACAATAAATAAATAAAACTAAATAAAATTACTTCTGAGGTCCTAGCTCCCACAGTAGTCCCTGAGTCTGTGTGAGCCAGTTCTCTTCTGAGATATGTACACTTACATGCTATAATATTTTACTATGTATAACATATAATCAAAAAATTAGGATAAGTACCTTAAGTAGATTTAATCAGGATAAATAAGATAAGTACCTTTACCGGCGGCCCTTCGCACGGCTCCGGAAACCTGCCACCCTAGGCAATGTCCCCCGTGAGCCAGTCCCCATTCCACATTACCATGATAGTGTCAACCTCAATAAAAAAACCGCTTCCTCACTGGTCTCTCCCATACATTAACTTTGAAACGAAGGCCACGCCCGCGCCGCTCGTCTCTTCTGTACGAACCACGCCAGATCAACCGCTGAACTTGTTAACATTATCACGGATCATGTAACTGTAGGTACCGATACAAACAACTTTCGGTACATCCATGTAGCTTCGTTAAAGTTGCTGGTCCGCCTGTACTGTACCAAGTTCCTTCACAACAACCTCCCGAACTCCCAACTCCGTACGTCCGTAGCTCTAATTAAAACTTTGCCCTGATAACTGCATATCAGTACAATGTACTGCTCGTGACACGTTCCTATTTACGAGGAATTCCAGAAAGGACGTGGGTTCAAATTAAAATGATTAACAGTTCTTAGTTCCTTATAACTAGTCGGAATATTTATTTAGAGATACAATTCGGTATGTAAAGTTTTTTTTTGGTATTTTTTTTATATTTTTATTTCGTAGATAAGGCTATTTTAAGAAACTAATTTCAATATTTTTGTTTTCTATTGAGTAGTTATTTTACAATATTTTTTTGAAAATTTAAATTATGTGACGTCACCATATAGCACAAAATTTCGTTGCGTTGAGAAGCCTAAAAAAGCACCCCATATTGGCAGCCCTGAAAAAAACCAGACAGTCAAACCACAGAAATGAAAAAATATTCTATTCTGTGTGACGAACAGTGTGTCAAATGTATAATATTTTATTCTTAAAAGGCACAGAAAATAAAATGCTACAATGTGACGTCATTTAGAGGACAATGAAAGTCGAATGATTTCTTAGTTTTATGTTAAAATAAATGGCATCTTATCGTTTTAAAAGGTCAGAGTAGAAAAATAAGTGTTAGTAACATAAAATCTCGAAATGGTTTTGGAATTGGCATAGGTTAATTTTTTTTAGCATACAGAATTGTAAAAATTCGATAACGTGATTGCTAGGAACTTTGAATCAATGGTTTTCCAAAAGTATTTACTTTCGAAATACACCACTTCGAATACTCGTTAGGGCAAATGCCGAAACTTCGAAAGCATTTCATGTAGCGACATGAATAATAAAGTTCTTATTCAAGTTTAAGCGTTTTTTTTGTTGTATTAGAAAAGGATGCTCTGATCCTTTCCTGAAAAGGGAACGTCAGTATGGAGTTTGTATAGCGTTCGTACAAGACAATTAACGTCAACAATAGTTTTTTATTTTAATTATTATTTTTATTCTATAATTCATGAAATAATCTTCTTAATAGCCTATTGGGCTAAATTATTCTTCATATAGTTTAATTTATTCTCTCCATTCGATTTCGTTTTCTAATAATTGATTATTTTCTTAACAGTGCCAGTGTCTTTCTGTAGGGGAATTTAAAGCTCTCTCTTCAATATATAAACAATATCTGAAATTAAATGCAGGTTCCTATTAACAAACAGAAAAAAAGTGCAGCACACCAAATTCTCAAAACAAGTGGTAATGTAGAAAAAGTTCAAAAACAGTAACTATAATAATAATTCACACAGCGAAAGTTGTAGTGCAAGGAATATATAAAACTGCTATAAAACCTCGCGATAAATCGACTGTTCCACACAACCATAAACTACAGAATTATTGTTCGATTATTCGATTTGTTATTTGCGCGACAATGACACATCGAAATTCGAAATTCAACATGTAACAATAATTCGTTTTCGATTTTGTTTACTGTGATTTATGATTACTAAAAATATAAAAACAGCTGGCTTAGAACAAAACGAATTTAGGTACATTAAATAACGTTCTATAAATGGCCATTAGAATATGAAAAAATGGATAGTCATTGTCTTAGATTATTTTTGAGTTATAAGAACAGTAGGTACACTGTTTTCACCAAATCAGCGTTTTAAATTATTAAATTTAAATTAACGCATTTTACATAATTTTTTGACCGCGATTTCAAATGTTGTAATAGTATGTGTCTGTGTGTGTATGTGTATGTGGTGTGTGTGTGTGTATGTGTGTGTGTGTGTGTGTATGTTTGTGTTGCAACACAGACTAGGTAAAAGTCTGAGTATTAAGCTATATATATAGCTCGTGGTACAATAAGCATTTGACAATAAAAATGTTGTTGATGTCGCTATATTCGTTCTGTTACACCAACAAGTCACTTATTTGTTGTTACTATACTATTAGCTAACAAAGATAGTGAATTTGTTGGCCGATATTTTCTCTTTTTTTATAGCGAATACGTCCGCGTTTACCAACAACTAGTCGGTAAGCGACGATGTGGTCGAAGATGAAGCACACAGTCTTAGTATATACCTATTCAATCTTACCTTGAAAAGGTCCACATTATATCATCCATCCACATTTTATCAGGAAACAAGGAAGCTGGCAGGTGGTTCCATTCCTTGGCCGTACTAGAAACGTAAAATCAAAACGTTTAGTACATATCCGAGCCTCCGAGGAAAATCCTCAATGGGTGGTAGTGGGCTGGCTTCCTACTTATCCTGTAGTAGAAAGGAGATGTTAGAATAAGAGGCTGTAGCTCCGATGCACATTCTCCAAAACGAATCCTGTAGAAAATTGACAGACTCGCCACTTTACGGCAGTGTTCTAGACTGAGAAGTTTCTTAGCCACTAACTTCTCATTGCCTATAAGTCGAGCAGCACGCCGACCGACTGACGAGCCTCGAGATCCTCGGTGTAGAAGTATAGAATAGCTTAGAATGGTTCTGATTTTGGAATGCTTTGACATTCCAAGTATCAGTCCGACCTTAACTCTAGAACCTGAGTTTTAACGAGTTTCAAGAAAATAACTCGTGCCTGGATCTGACTCTGTTGTCTGTCTGTGCTCTGTTCTGTCGCTGTAAATAGTTTCCGGAAGTTCCTTGTTAAGTTTCAAGAATATACAAGTTTCATGGCTACCGGAACTATAGCTAACAGCCTCTTGCAGACAAGTTTCCTTCATAATATTTTAAAGTGGAAAGTTTCCCCTATGGCGGCAAATTTAAATTTCAAACAGATTTTTGTCCTTGCATCTGGTCGGATAATTATTGTAAATTAAATTGTATTTATTGAGTATTAACATGGTCAAGACAATGACATTATTTAATCACAAATAGAAATAAAAAAATATCAGAGGAAATACATTTGTTACAAACACAATCTCACAAAAAAAAAGTCAATTATTTAAAATACTTTTTTGTTTTTATAATGTAAATAATCAGGGTGTTTGCGAAATCGATGATTATTTTTTACATTATCATGTAAATCTATTTATCAGTAACGCATCTTATTACTAGTATCGAAGACAAGTTCACAATTTGTTACTGATTTATATGAAAAATAAATAGCTAGAACATTTAGGATCGTTTATAGCCGTTTAGACCATTTCATGAAAAACTTTATCATTTTTTATAAGTTGTCAGCAAAAGAATGATAAATGGCGCAGACCAAGGCATCTAGGTACAGGGCAGGACTCTAGTACAGGGCGGGACCAACAAACCTTCTAGAAATTCTAGATAAAATGTTACAAAAGATGTGTAAAACCTGGAGATTATAGGAGTCCCAACGCTCCCGATGCCAACAAGCATGTAAACTTTTATAGACTCATCCAAGGTGACAAGCAAATATAGACCTTAATTACAGAAAACAGTTTATTTATTAGCCTATGCCGAACTTTACATATATTTAATTTTAATATTTGACACTGGCTGAATACATTAACCGAAGAAAGCGAAGATTAAAAAATAAACAAAAGAATAGGCGACTGCCCTCAAATTTCCGGCTGTCAACGGAAATGAGATAAACAAAGTGATTTTGGCGGCATTTAACCAAAACGTTGGCGCAAACGACCCTAATATTCCTTGATATAAAACCACGCAGATGATAATAATATTCCAAAGTATTGCTAAGTGTGATTGTGCCAGTACGTACTTGTGTGCTATGTTTTGACCTTATAGGGTTTCAGACCCAAAGGTTGTAAACGGAACCCTATTACTAAGCCTACGCTGTATGTCCACCCGTCCTACCTTTAACGGCTGTATTTTTCGAACCGTAATAGATAGCTAGTAGAAACGGGTTACTAAGAAATAATTATATAGTCAAAAATTAAAAACTAACGGGCAAGGGGAAACATATAACAAACGTTTTTTAGTGTTTTTTTTTAGCTGCTTTGAGCTATTTTTGGTAGAGGCAAAACTTATGGGTTCGCGTCACCGACATGCTAATGGCAGTCGGCAATCCCCATGGCTGATGTTTTTTAACGCATTTTTGTAATTACTCTAATTTAAAAAAGGTAACACGTACAAGCGTCAATCTTGGCATGATTATAGTACACACTCTAAAATATTACATATTGCAGTCGGTACTTAGATGGGTGACCACCTGGGCGTGATGTTGACTTTTTGCACTACGTTTTCGGTCCAATAATTTATTTGCTCTGAATGTTATGAAGAAAAAAACTTTTACTATTTCATGAAGTAGGTATATCGGGTACCTGCTACAGTCTTACCATCAGAATCAGAAGCAATCAGAATTTGTGTTTTTTATTCAGCTTTTTTATAATATTATTTTTCCTGTTGGTCAGAGCAAATAAATGCTTGGAACGAGTTTGCTCAGCTATTCACCCCACAGATTTAATTTAATATTTAATATCGTCACTGGAGTTATTAATTCCAATTTTGCTGCAAGTAACTGGCACTTTCTCACGCTCCTCGTATAACCTTAAGCTGGGTCCACATCAATCAAAATTTGCGCTCTATTTTTTTTTTTTTCTGACGATACAATACTTTATATTATGTAAAGGGCAGTCAGGTGGAGCGTCAATTTATTTATTCGACTGTGCATTGTTGTGAAAAGAAAGTCTGCAAATCCTATCTATCTAGCTACATATATAAAAGGCAATGTGTGTATGTACAAATGTTCCCCCTATGGACTCCGAAACGGCTGGACCAATTTTGAGAAGTTTTTCACTGGCAGATAGGTAGCTGATGTTATAAGGAGTAATCCCTGCAGGTGAAACCGCGGGGCACAGCTAGTAATATTATAAAAGCGAAAGTACTTAACTCAGTCTCCCTGTCTGTCTGCTTGCTTCTCACGACTAAACCACTGAGCCGATTTAACGCAATTTGGCAGGAAGGTAGTGTGCATCATGAGAACTGACATAGAGTACTATTCCCCCCTAGAAATGCGGAAATCGCGGGTAACACCGCGGTATTCAACTAGTATATTATTATAGACGTCGACTTGTATACCTCAACTTCCTCCCTCTCTTCTCTTTTTTTCTTGGTTCTTGCGTTGGAAGGTCTTCCTTTTTTTCGTCGGTTAAAATGTAGAGTGCAGTGCAATATCTTTTATTCGTTTTCTTTAACGTTGGTTCTCGTGATTGCAAATTCCTTTGACGATCGTTAAAAAGCTCGTCAGTGTCGGAGCACGTGCATCGAGTATTATTTGTCTGTGATCGTCCACATTCTCATTAACGTAAATTTCGTCACTAGAATTTTCGCGAAATACGACGCACAAAGTAAAACGTATATACATAGGTTGTTCCGAAAATTATTAGCCACAGAATAACTAGAATCTCTTTTTTCTTGAAACTATTTTGAATTGACGGCTAATTTCAATACCAATCTCTTTGGTGAAAATCATTGGCCGCCTGTGGAGTTATTTTAAAAAATATTTTTAAAGATTACCTGTCACTCTTCTTTTGTTTGCAATAATGGACGTATGCTGTAGATCTGTGACGTATGGGTTTTTGGCGCCAACGTTGAAAAAACATGTCGGCTTGTGCTATTATTTTCCTAAACTTGTGTATTTTCGAGTGTGAATGTGTATTAAGTGGTGAATATTATTCATTAAGTGCTCGTAAACGTGCTCGAGTGTGGGCTATAACGAGGTGAAACGTGTCTTTTCGTGTTGTTTCCAAAACTCCATAGGAGCCTCTTGTAAAGTCCCCACCACTTTGCAGGGGCATGAGTTTGACTTGACCGTGACTTACTTAATTTGACTCTGACTGTGACTATGACTTGTGTGACGTATTAAGACTATACAAAACAGATGAACAGGCGGTATGGCTTTAAAGGCTTTAGCCTGCCCGACGGGCAAATAATATTAAAAAAATATGGACGTATGTATACCGTTGTGAACATGCCCCAGAATTTCGCGTTTGTTCTTTTAGTTCTCAAAGTCGAAGTCTTAATATTTTATTCACTTAAGGTCCCAACTTTTGTTAACTAAATGCTTGTTAACTACATCAAAACTAGTGCACCACTCGAGTATTTACCGACTTCAAAAAAGGCGGGGGCTATAGTTAGGTAGTACATATAGATCGCTGGTTTTTTAAATATATTTTTTGTTTGTTACCTCAACATGTATTTATAACCGATTTGGATTTTTATTTGATAAGATAAATACTCTCAGTCACATAAGATCATTGCTCTCAGTGGTCCCATAGTTATTACATCATATTTGTAGATCGGTAAAAAAAATAACTGGAAGTAATATGTCATCCAAGTTAACTAAATTGCATCAAATTTTGAAGTCGGTTTTGTAATTAGACAATTATTTAATGGAGCAATTTAGATAGTATATGTTCGAAGCACAATTACGAACAAGCGCTACGCAGACTAAGTGACGGACAGACATACAACAACTAATTTCTCAAAAGTGTAACCCTGGCGTAGCTTATCTCCCCGTAGCACCAATGGGATCATTTGCGGTAAGTAAAGTGAAATAGACCGTCGTAGCACTTTAAACTGTAGCGCTGGTAGCTAACAAAATCTCGTAGCAACGTAGCACATGTAGCTACTACATGTAGCACTGCTACGCAGCGTAGCAGTCATCATCATCAGCTAGAAGACGTCCACTGCTGAACATATGCTTCCCCTTTAGTTCATTGCCTCACTAATATTAAGGAAAATCTTGTTGTAACTGCAGAAAGCAGCGAGAGTAGAATCAAGCGCTTCCAGTGAAGAGTACGTTCACGTTTAATTTAGAATGAAATGTAATAACTAAGAAGCTTGCTTCCAATTTTCCCAAATTACCGAGTCCAATTCGTTTAGCGTCTGACAGCTCAGCAGCGGCTATTTGACCCTATTAATCAACGCCAAGCTTTATCGTTAACATTATTGAGGGCCTTATACTTGAAATAAGATCCATTGTTATTATTACCTAAATACTTTTCTATAAAATAATTTGAAGAACTTTCTTCTTCGAAATTTGATTACGTTTCTCCACTAAAAAGAGGCGAATGCACTAAGGTTATGTTACAATTCAAAAATAAAAAATAATTGACATTTCCAGATGGTGTCCTGTGATTGGCTCTTAGTGATATCCATAGCCATATGTTTTTTTTAATCTAGGCAACATTTTGTTGACATGTGGAAGTTAGCCTAAAATATTTATGCAAATTTTTACGTGATTATCATTGCAATGTTTAGAAAAGGTCTATATAAGCCTTGGTGCTTACTGAGTATTTATGGACTCACATACACTGAAATAGAACATTTTGGCGTTCGTCCATAAAGGCTTCATAGTGTAATATGCAATTTACCTTGCTATATTATTGCAATGTTTTCAATGTCTTCATAGATTTTAGTAATGAGGATTTTAGGTTTTTTTTTTTTTTTGCTTTTAACCGACTTCAATAGAGGAGGGGTTCACTTTTTTTTTATTGTTGCCTCTGAACTTCGATTTTTTTAAATTAAATTATAAACTTTCAGATTGGTTCCATAGAAATTTCAACAAAATCGGTTTAGTTGGCTTTTAAATCAAAATATCTGAAAAATTTGGTTACTTTGATATAATATTGTCATGAAAGTAACCGAAAATGCATATTTTACTATAATTTTGTGAAGTCGGTTTTAAATTGATAATTTTTATTGTTATATGGTGCCACCGATAACAATAATGTTATTTTTTTTAGCAATATTGACTGTACTTTATTGTATTATTTATTATAAGTATAATAATAAGTTATGAGTATGACGCAAAAAAGCTATTTTAGGTCCAAGCATTTATTTGCACTGACAGCTGTAATAATATTGTAAAAATGAATGAATGAACACCACGATTCTGAATTACCTTCACTAGATTTTTGACCGTAAAACTGTAGCAGGTAGCAGGTGCACGATATACTTCAGTAAAAAAAAAAACGCTTTTTACAATGTTGCTGCAGCTGTCAAAACAAATAAATGCCTGGAGCGAGAATAGTTTTATTATATAATTGAATAGATCTACGTTTGGCCACCAACTTGCCTGATGGTAAGCGATGGTGCGGCCGAGGATGGAACACGTTGATCTATAACAAATCTAGTCCCTCTATAGCTATGAAGATGCCAAGATTCTAGTTCAGTTTCTAATTTATTTCTAAAATTGATGAAAAAAATTTGTTTGATGTATTTAAAGTAGATACTCATAATCATTAAGATGTAAGTAAACTCTTAACCTATCAAAAAAGAGAGATTATCTTTAAATTTTAGATCAAACATGTTGGTACTTCTAAAGTTATGTTTCAAAGTAACTCGAACTTAAATTGTTTCGTCCACTTCAATGGACAAAGAGAAATAAATTGAATACAATTTTACCAAAGTTAAAACCAAAAAAAACCGGACAAGTACGAGTAGGACTCGTGCTCTGAGGATTCCGTTGGACGGAACTCTCAGAACGCGAGTCAAAAAATAAATAAATAACTGAAGTTGAAATATTGAAAGACAAACTTAACTTTGTAGTTGACAAGAAGGTTCTTCGATACATTCCAACTACAAAATGTAAGTTTGTAATTTGATTGATTGCGTTGACTTACAACTTTTTTTTTACACCCGAAAGAAAACCTAGTCCCAAGTATGTAGTAAAAGTTTCAACTTGATACCTTTACGCGTTCTTGAGAAAAACGGTCTTGACAGACGGACAGACAGGCCGACGGACGGACAGACAGACGGACAACAAAGTGATCCTATAAGGGTTCCGTTTTTTCCTTTTGAGGTACGGAACCCTAATTATGTGTACTGAGATGTTATTTTTAGTGGAATTGATAGATAATACGTATATTATTGTCCGACCATTAACACATTCAAAGAAATATAATAGGCATGATTCCTAATGTTTAATTTATTACAAATAACCGGCTTAGCGATGAATATAAGTAAATACATTACACATACTGAAAAAATAATTTGAATTGGCTGATAAATCTCTGAGATATTATGAGTATTTAAAGTTTTAGGTGGGGATGGAGAGGGGATGTTCTATCCCTTTCTCGCAAAGCGTGTGTTAGTATAGCATCGTATGGCGCTCCTGAGCCGTGGCGTCACGGCTCAGTATAGTGCGCTCTCTGTCTAGCATGAATTGAAATTAAATTAAAATGCTTATATCTTATTTATTTTTGAACTAATTTTAATTTTGTTTTCGTTGATGGGCTCTATTTATGATCAGCTTTTTTATGAGGTAATAAAAAAATATTAGTCATCATGCCTATTATATTATCGAATACATTTCGGAGAGTGTGCATCGGAATTCGGAGCTGCATGATTTAATTCCCTCCTGCCCATTTTTCTATCGGAATGCCAGAGCGGGCACAAAAAATCGACACTGCTTTATGGTTGATATTCCGAAAAACCGTATAAAGCGCTTTGATTCCGCTTTTATTGTACGAACTGCTAGTCTTTGGAATGCGCTGCCTGAATGGGTGTACCCCGATAGTTACAATCTGGGTGTCTTCAAATCACAAGTGAATCAGTTTCTTCTAGACAAGCGTGCTCCAACGTAGTCCGCATCATCGCTTCACATCAGACGAGTTGGCGGTCAATCGCAAGCCTCATTTAATGTTGTACTAATAAAAAATACCCCTAGTGGCGTGCCTTGAAACTGTAGAACTATGTATACATATACACAATATACACAAGACTGGCGTGGCCTGATTATAACTGTTTCATTACCAACTTTTCAGGATTACTTTTATAATATTAATTTTATTTGATTGATCTGATATTAAACTGTAATAAACAAGCTCAAAGTCATTTGAAACAAAGTGCAAAGTTCAAGCTTTTTGTTTTGTAAAAGTATGACTGGCAAAAATATTTTTATTACAATTTTTTTCTGTGGATTTTATTATCGTTGTTTGTTCTTGTCATCAATTTTGCAGTTTTAATTTTGACATATATTTTAACCCCCGACGCAAAAAGAGGGGTGTTATAAAATTAAGTTCTTGAAGAATTCTCCAAGCGAGTGAAACCAATTGAGCACAGCTTTCTAATGTCCTAATAATAAATATTTAACTTACTTCTCAAGTACGTGCGAGTACTTTATTTTAACAGAAAAACCCTTACTTATAAATCAAATCAAAATCAAATCAAATAATTTTTATTTTCAGACACAAGTTCCATAAAGAATTACAATTAAAAATATGAAATTAATATTATATACAATGTCAATATCGAAATAAATTATCATAATAGAAATTACATCATACTATGTCAATTCACTTCAGCAGTACCCCGATGTGATGGTGCAGGATGGGACAATTAAACCTATCAGTGACAGCTTTCAGAATGCTGTTGCCACTCGCACGTGTTCTACTTTCAGAATGCTGTTGCCACTCGCACGTGTTCTACTTTCAGAATGCTGTTGCCACTCGCACGTGTTCTACTTAAAAGCGAGGCGACCTTTTTACGCATGATAGCTGCAAAACCATCAGTGCGAGCTTCCACAAACATGGTGGACGCGCTGCAGAACCGTGGGAGCCGCATCCGCATCCTGAAAGCATTATTGCATTGATACCTTTACGCGTTCTTGAGAAAAACGGTCTTGACAGACGGACAGACAGACAGACGGACGGACAGACAGACGGACAACAAAGTGATCCTATAACTTGAGATTTCTTTACTTAAAACTTTGTGTGTCAAAGACAGTACCTATTAGACACCTACCTTATACCTATTACACGTCAGAAAGTACCGAAGAGTACCGCAGGCGCACCCCGTGTCGCCTTGCTTCATGTCTCGCGTGGACTTTAACGACTCTACCAAAGTATAAATGAACTTCAAGAAGATGCGACGTCTCGGAACTTTTACAGACTGAGGATCCAATAGTAACTCTTTTATGTCTTGAATATACATTTCAAATTTTCCTGTTCTTAAGTACTTACTATTTTCAACACGTTTTTTAGGGTTCCGTACCCAAAGGGTAAAAACGGGAACCTATTATTAAGCCTACGATATCTGTCTGTCCGTCTGTCCTACCTATTAAAGATTATATATTTCGAACCGAAATAGATAGCCAACTGAAATTTTTACAGAATATGTAATGCTACGGCGGGTTAACTATAAAATAAAAAAGTCAAAAAGTTAAAACGATAGGGGGTTGTTGGGCCCCCATACAACAAACATATTTTTTTACGTATTTTTGTATTAGCTCTAATGTAAAAACGGTAATACGTACAAGCGTCAAATTTGCTACTTTATTATAGTACACACTCTAAAGTATAACAACAGATAATAAATAATGGCCAAGTGCGAGTCGGTGACAAGTTTCTGTTCATTACCAAGTTATAACTGGTAATTTCGTTATTGAATTTTGTGGTGGTACGGAACCCTCAGTGCGCGAGCCCGACCCGCACTTGGCTGGTTTATTAAAGGCGCATATAACCTTCTTTTAAAGTTGTGAGTGAGGGTGATTCGGGTCAGACTATTATGCCGTTTTTAGTATAAAAATCTTGAATAAGGATTTAACCCGAGACCTCTTAGAGAAGTAAAACATGATGGAGCGTTATGGCCACGTCAAATAAAGAGAGATCGGCGAGCTGCAAACATTTAATGACAAGATTTACTGGTTAACGGGGCATCGGACATCGACTGTCGTGTCATTTTAACCGACTCCGAAAAACTAATCGATAACCACCTCCCGGTGGTTATCGATTAGTTTTTCGGTTCCGTCTTTTTAATGTTATAAATTTTTACTGTTATGTATGTTTTAAATGTTTGTTACAGAACTCCTTACATATAAACCGATTTTTTTTATACTCTCAGATTGGTTTCAAATTTCATCTAAATCGGTTCAGTAGTTTGGCCTTGACATAAAATATTGTCACTTACTAAATTTAGAAGGTGGTTTTTTAAATTGATAGTTATTTAAAATACGATTTGACTTGCGCTTGCGTGCAGTGTCGATGATACCACCCACGATGGATGGTGTGAGTTGTGAGTAGTGTGAGCAGATGACTTTGTCGCTCTTTTATGCATGTGGACTATTAGTTAGTTTACTGGTGTTGCTACAAGTTTTTCGATGTGTGAGTCTATCGGTGAACACCCATTCCTTTTCAAACTTAATAAGTTTAGGTAATTGAAATATTCACCTAAAATTTATTTAATTTTAATCTTTATATCACCTGCTATCTGCCGGTGAAAATCCCGTCAAAATCGGTCTGGCCTTTGCGAGTCCATAGCTAGGTATATACGTTTATACATACATTGCTTTTTCTATGTATGAAGAAGATTTGTATTGCCAGTTTTAAATAAACTTACAGGCTTCGTTCTGGGCACGTTCCATCAAACATGTTTGCGTTCATCATGGAAAAAGTCGAGTCACCTTCTTCTGATCGATGCGGCACAATCGAAGACGTTTACCACATTTTAATGGAGTGTGCCCGGAGCGAAGGACTGCGACGTCAACTGTTTGACTGCGATCATGTCATCTGGCAAGTGGGAGGCTGCAATATTGTCTTATCCGAGCCCGAATCACAGGATGCCAGAGGGTTGTATGATGTATACCGTGCAGCGCTTAAGGAAAGAACCCAGTTGTTGTAAATACTACCTAGAAAAACAACCAGTTACAAGGGTGTCATTAAATTAAAACCCTGTTTAAAAATAAAAGTTAAAAAAAATAAAAATAACTTACCAAGTTATTACTTATTCATCAAAATTTAACTAGTATTTACAGAAAATTTGTTCTAGCAAGTACATTTGTATGTAGATTACCAGTCCGGGGCCGCCTTAATGCTTCTTAGTACTTGAGATGCCTATTTTTATTATAATATTATTTTATTGTGCGGAGGAGCTGAGTTGACAAGTAATGTTAACACGATGCCTAGGTATGCTGATAGTGCTTACTTTCAGAACAGGTCACAGGAATGCCAAGTCATTGACATAAAATGTCTTCATTTCATGCTTAGATGCTTAGATTATATACCTCTAAGGCTCGGTTGCACCATAGTAGTAGTTAAAGTTAAGGTTTATGACAAATTTGACAATAACAATAACGCTGACTTTAGCGGTTACTGCGAAATGCTTTGCACCTGCGTATTCACTAGCATAGTTAACTTTTTCTAGCATAGTTAAATTTAATGAGACATTATTTACTCCAGATGCATAGCTTGAATTATATTTTATGCATCTGACAGATATTTAAACTAAACAATAGCGAAGCGTAGGCAGTTACGGTTAACAGTTAAAATATGACGTCATATTTTAACAAATTGTCAGATGGTGCAACGAAATTTTTGCTTTACCGGTACTTTAACTGAAATGTTAAAGTTAAAGTAAAATGGTACAACCCACCCTAAGCTTAGGTAGATGATTTCAAGCCATTGAATAGATTATAATTATATTTTTATTAAAAAATCATGACCATGGATACAATGTCCTTCAGTCGTAATATTAAACAAGTTTACATAATATTAAATAACGTCAAACAAGTCATAGTCAGAGTCAAGCAAAGTAAATCACAGTCAAGTCAAACTTATGCCCCAGCAAAGTGGTGGAGGCTTTAAAAGAGGCTTCTATAGAGTTTTGGAAACAACAAGAAAAGACATGTTTCACCTCGTTAATTCACCGCCCACACTCGAGCACGTTCACGAGCACTTAATAAATAATAATCCATGATTATTACACATTGATACTCGTAGATACATAAGTTTATGAAAATAATACGAGCCGCCATGTTTTTTCCACGTTGGCGCCAAAACTCAGAACATCTCAAGCCATCGCGTAGTGTCTACCTCTACAGTTGCCAGTGAAAACATAATGATTTTATCAGCATCTATAAAGCTATGTTATTAGATCATGAAAATAAAATAAACAGAATTAAAGATTAAACAGTATTAATTATAACAGTATTATAAACTGGAATTATTAATGAATAGAACTAATGAGTTGATAAACCTCAATATCCTACACTTATTTATATTAATTACTTAGCATAATGATTGTTATTGACGGCGGCGGGAGCTGAAAGTTGTAACATTTTCACGATAAAAGAAAGGGATTTAATCTCTTCAGGACTAAACCCGCATCTGAGCTAAATCATGAAAACAGAAACAGAAAAGGCGGAAAATAGAAAACCCTCAACTGGCCGATGAAAAATTAATCAATATGTACATCGGATTTTTTCGTGGAAAAAGACCCAATTTTTTCCACGTGGATGTCTCCGCTGATTCGCGCCCGCCGCCACTTCAATGCACTCCTTTCCACCAACTGATTGTGATATTATTTGTGACAATTGGAAAACTGTAACGAATGTGTTTTTGACTTATTGTGAAAATTTAACTGATCAATGGGACAGGGGCAAAAAGGCCGATGACTATTTTCATGAGATACTAATTTTATGTTGACAAATTTTTACAGCAATTCGTTGTATCAGTTTTTTAATTTTATTCCTATTTTTACCAGGAAATCTATTTTAGTTTAACAGTTTGTGAGATAAGTGTTTGTTAAATTTGTCCGTTTTTATTCTCAATAAATAATTTGGATTTGAAATTTTACCCCTTAGCTCAGTAGCGTGTAAACGGGTTAATGATATGCAAACACGGAATCCTGTTATAACACACACAAAAATACTTTATTTGCAGATAACAAATACGATTTTACTGTGAAAAAGGCCCTGAAACCTTCGACCATAATGAAATGAATGGACGGGCCCAGAAGAAACGCATTTTTGAAGATTATAAAATGAGCGCTGGCGCTCACTTCGTTTCAGTCGGTCTCTAGCCGTAGGAAGTGCGACACTAGACTATTGTAACATGATAACGAAACATCTGACAAAATTATGCCTCCGAGTGCTTTTCCGAAGTGTAAAAACAAAAAACCGCCATCCATTTTTTGTAACAAATGTACCTACTGTGTACGGTTATAATTAGGTGTTGCAGTATATTTCCAACGGTTTGACTCGTTTTCATTGAGCAAGTTCAATGGTTATGGCCCGTCCATTCATTTTATTTCGGTCAAAGCCTGAAACATCCGAAACCGCTGAGCGTGAAGTTAAATCAAAATCACCGACACGACTCTTTTTGGGTATATACATTACACCGGTCCAAGTTTTATTTTATTTCTGACAGCAAAAATCTGAATGAATACCGTAAATTAAGATTCCTTTTCCTCATCATCATCATCAGCCAGAAGACGTAAATATAAATAAATAAATATTCGGGACATTTTTGCACACACGGTCATCTGACCCCAAACTAAGCAAAGCTTGTGATATGGCTGCCAGAGACTGATATACATACATATATAGCTTTAAATACATACTTAAATAGATATTAACACCCAGATATAGAACAAACACAAATGTTCATCGCATAAATGTTTGTCCTAGTTAGGAATCGAACCCACGCCCCCAAGCTCAGAAGGTAGGTTCACTACCAACTGGACCAACGGGCTGTCAAACCACTCACTGCTGAACATAGGCCTCCCCCTTTAACCTCCACACTGAACGACAGCCTGCCCTTTGCATCCACTGGATGCCCGTGACTCTCACTATGTCGTCGGTCCATCTAGTGGGAGGCCTACCTACGCTGCGTCTTCCAGAAGATTCCTTTTGCTTGGGTTTTAAACGTAGTATTATATCTAGTAGCCGATATACTACAGTGAAATAATAAAATACAAGGTTTTTTTTAATTCAAATTTCAACGTGTTATTACAGCTGTCAAAGCTAAGAAAACCTCGGCCAAGTATAAATACATCATCATAATAATTTCAGCCATAGGAAGTCCACTGCTGGATATAGGCCATCGATCTCCAAAAGGGCCGGTTGGAAGCGGCCTGCATACAGCGTTTCCCAGCGGTCTCTTTTAGGTCATCTGTCCATCTTGTGGGTGGACGTCCTACGCTGCGCTTACCGGTCATAAATATAATAATGAAAAATAATTATGGCGAAACACAGAATAACTCGACAGAATAACATGAAAAACATTAAGGAAGTTTATTTTCATTGCTGGGTATAATACTTTCTTCACTTGTAACGGTATCTGCCTAGAGCGTTGATGGTGGCTGATTAGCAAGAGCGATGGATGCCGACCGGTAGCATGTGCACCTTATAATCTGACGGCACCCGGTTCGATCCTCGGCCCTGCATCAATGATTTATTTAGTACCTAAATAGATTATGTGCAGTTTCGATGCTATCGCTCAACAACGGTAAAGGAAAATAGGAGGAAACCGGTATGTCCAAGAAATTCATACAGCATTCTTCAACATGCACTGGGCCAGCATGGTGGATTAGGACCCATCCTCTCTCTCTCTCTATCTCTTAGAAGAAGGCTTGAGTCCTAGCAGTAGGAACATAATATGCTGAAATGATACGGCATATGTCTCGATCTTGGGACGTATTCTGACACCTCGAGATTATCTTCATCACTGTCTCTCTCATTAGAAACGTCGTTAGAGTAAACGTAGATTGACATTATCTCGAGCACGTCAGAAGAGCACGTTTGACCCGACATTTTAACAATATCGTTGACCCACCTCGCTGATGGTACCCTTTCCTTCTTATAGTACAGGGTTATAATGGTATAATTATAATTAAATTCAGTAATGAGACAAAAGACACAAAAACCTTCCTAGATTAACGTTTAATCTTATTAAGGTTCGATGCGCGTTGTCCAATTAAGATTAGTGGAATTAATTGTTACACGTTTAAAATGGATTGTTGGGCCACGAAACTAGGGAGCAGAACCACGTGTCTTCAAATCACGAGTGATACGGTTTCTTCTAGGCAAGCGTGCTCCAACGTAGACCGCATCATCGCTTAACATCAGGCGTGATGGTGGTCAAACGCAAGCCTATTAATGATTTAAAAAAAAAACGACCGCAGAGCAATAACCGTGAAGTTCTTATAAGAACTGACCAACGAAAAACTATTGGAAGAGGATGTTCTCTATAGGTATAATGACAGTGACAAACCCACTTTCCACTTTTATTATGCGTACTGCTAGTCTGTGGAATGCGCTGCCTGAATAGTTCCCCGATAGTTACAATCTGGGTGTCTTCAAATCATGAGTGAATCGGTTTCTTCTAGGCAAGCGTGCTCGTCTGCATCATCGCTTTACATCAGGCGAGATGGAGGTCAAACGCAAGCCTATTAATAAAAAATAAAAAACACATTTAGTTATTATACATATGATTTAAATTACATGTATAAAAATATACAAAGATTGCATGAAGAACCTTTTAAAGTTTCGCCATTTGAACACATGTTTTAAATGTTCATCGGGCAAACAAAACGTGTGGAATAATGCGATAAGTCCCTATAGATATTTAAAACATTGCATGAAGACTTGGGAAAAAAATTACCAAGTCAAGGATGATTTGCGAGAAGTGCTCATAATGTTGTAGTGGACCGAGTGAGGTACCGAAGGTTATATTCTTAGAATAACTACTCAGAGAAGGTAAGTTTCTAAACAACGCCTTCTTAAAACGTAAGCTACAAATTTGCTTTGTAGCTTACGTTTCGATTGGTATTTTAAACGATTTAAGCAAGAAAATTAATGGATTACCTGTGGAATGTCACACCATAACTCTTATGCCGCTTTTCTGATTTGTTGTGGTACGATTTCACCGCGCAAATTGTCTTAGAAAATGTTTTTTTTTTTTTTTGGAGCCATATATGACACCATTTGAATGACTTAAATTTTGCGAATGTACTTGGTTTCTATGTGTAGTTATTCTAAGGTTATATTATATTTCCATTCATCACGACTTGTAGGACGACAAAGATGATGAAAGAAGAAAATGAAATCCTGCTTGTCGTCAAATTTCTCAATTGTCTATTTATAACACTAGCGGTCCGCCCCGGCTTCGCACGGGTATAGATTATAGGCTATCTGGGGATAGTGTAGCAGGGATAATTTTTTAAATCGGTCCAGTACTTTTTGAGCCAATTTGTTACAAACATACTTACATACAAATCTTTCCTCTTTATAATATTATAATATAGTGTATAGTATAATAGTATAGATATAGATTAAATAGGAGTTTGCCGCCAGTTTAAAAAAAAGTATGTCGTCTACTCATTGTATTATTTTCTTAAACTTGTGTATTTTCGAGTGCGATTCGAGTCCATTTAATGCGTAATAATAGTTGATTATCATATAGCAAGTGTTCGTGGACGTGCTCGAGTGTGGGTTAGTGATATAACGCGGCGAAACATGATATTTTCGTGTTATTTCTAAAACTCCATAGAAGCCTCTTGCAAAGTCTTTAAAAGTCGGCTACGTATATATCTATAATGACCCTGGTGTTACAGGTAACGATGATCGCTTACCATCAGGCGGACAGTTAGCTTGTTTGCCACCTATGGCATAAAAAAACTGTTTTTATAAATCTACTAGCTGAATTTCCAATTTTCCCGCATTTTCGTTTTTCCCCCCATGTCCGTCCATTTGATATACACTATCATCCTGCCAAAATTCGTTAAGATCGGCTTAGCGGCTTAGTCGTGACAAGCGAACAAACATCCAGACAGACAGACAGAGTTACTTTCGCTTTCATAATATTAGTAAGAATGATTCAAGAGATAGAATGTTCAAATAGCGTGGGCATGGACGGACGGACGGGTATAGTTATATAGTGGTTTGAAATCAACCATGTTGTGTCCAAATACTGGCTCTATCAATGTAGGTTGCTTTATCTCCCGGGTCGGGTCAGTCGTAACCTCGTCACATATGTCATACCTACATGTTACAATGTTTCACGTCCCGTGTTATGCGACGCTTGCAGCAGTTAGGGTCGCTAATAAAACTCAGGCGTGGTCGCTTATGAATGGACTCATCTAAATAAAACGTATTTGAATTAAAGGACACGTTTTGTAATCTGACACCCACGATATACTCGTTAACTAGCAGCTTTGGAGTGTACTCTGGGGCCTTACGGCTAACTGTTTTAAGCGACTCAGTTTAGGTGATTGCGAAAAGTTGCGCTAACGCAAACCGCGCAAATCTCGGCGCGATAATTTAGAGCATTTGAATTAAAACAGTTGTTTTTAATGCTTGATTTGTATATTTTTTTCAAGAAACTAGATTATTTTACAAAATTCTACACAATTATTGGTCTCCTACAGGTATTTTACTACCTTTAGTGTTTTATTATCTGAACATTTACAATTTTTACCAATAAATTTATAGTTACCCTAGATAGCGGGTATATATTTGAGTCTTTTGGGGTTGAGACTCTTGGACCGTGGGGACCAGGAGCCCATCGAATATCCTATCAGGGCGACCGGTCGAAGCAACTCATGACCAAAATGCTGGCCTTTATTTTGCCCAAAGATTAAGCATTGCCATACAACGTTGCAATGCTGCCAGCATTTTGGGAACGCTGCCCACCGGTAGCGGCTTGTTGGATTAGTTTTAGTTTTAGATTAATTTTAAGATAGTTTTTATTTTACTTGTAATTTTTATCGAATAAACATAACAACTATGAGTTACCTATAAATTGTGTGTTTGAAAATACACCTTTTGCGTAATTTTGGAATTGGGTTCGCGGTCGCGTGATTTACCGCACTGCGCTGTTTCAAGCCCACATTAAGAGAGATACTGAGCTTCAAACTTACAAATAAATTAAGACCATTATACATACATACCTACCTAAAGTGAACGTATTTATTTATTTTTTAGTCTGACTCTCATCCCTATTTTCTGTCTGTTCGAGTCGTCCATATGTATATATATATATATACTCTATGCAAATATACACTTACTCCGCTAAAAGTGTGTACTAAAATGGTTGATGGTTTTGCGCTCAGACCAAACAAACAAGGGAGATATGGTAAGGTGGCGTCTGGCCTAAATCAGACATTTTACAAGCTTTTATAAAACTTGTCCTGTTAGTATGTATGTGTGAGACAAATCTTACAACTGAATTTTAGACCAGTTATCGTCAACCGATTGAGCTGAAGTTTGCATACACATTTAGTTTCGATGACAATGTATGGTAAACTAACTGACGTCATTCTAAATCCGGCGGACAATATGGCGGACTCCCAAACATGGCGGACCAAACATTATTCATGCGCCCCCATGATATAGGTATAAGATGAAAGGGGTTGTTGAGAAGAACACGAAAAATAAAATCGTCACACTAAATTCAATATGGCGGACGCTCCAAGATGGCGTATTTTTTTCCTACCATAATAATTATGATTATAATACTACCATTATAATTTTAATTTTTTTTAAAGAATGGCAAACAAACCTGCGACCGCCTGGTGGTATCTGAGTAGAAACCGCTGCCTATGGACACCTGCAACACTTGCGGTGTTGACAGTGCTTTGGAGAGGGTGTCCAACTGTCCGGAGAGGTAAGTAGTTAGACAACCTTTTTGAAACGCTTCAAGTAGCACGGCGGGAAGACATTTGGAGGAAGGCTTTACGCCTTTAGTCAAATTCACCCAGCAGAAGACCTTGTCGCCTTTTTTTGCATGTAAACTATTGGTTAGTACGTTAGTAGTGAAAAAATTATGAACAATCGAGACATTTGAACACGAACAATAATTGTACTAAGACATATCTCCCTTGTTTGTCTGATCTGAGGTGATGGGCATATTCGTGCCGTTGCGTTCACGCTTCCTGTCGTTTAATATACATGTAAGTATTTTTTTATATCGAAGCATACTCATACCATCAACGCGCAGAGTTTTATGCGTGAACCGTGGTATAGATTCGTTTTGATTTAATGTGTGTGTAGAGCCCGCAGTAAAAATCAAAACACGAAGAGACTGCAACCGAATTTTCAAGGTACAAATTGTGGAAGATTTTTTTACCACAGCTAGTTTTAGGATATATTTATTTGTTAGTTTTAAGTTTATTTTTGTTCCTTTTCTATATATGTGTAATCTTCTCGTTTAAATAAAATTTTAATATCTTCCGTCTCTTTGTAAATGAAATATTACGGTTTTCAAACAGCAGACGTTGAGTAGCATCTTAATAAATCACCTTCTTTCAAGGAAAGCAAGATTTATGGTTTCTGGAGACGTGCTGATAATGCAGTAAACAACGCGCTTGTATATTAGGAAAGGAAAACAAGCGGAAGTTATGTCTTGAAAGTAATCTTTGTACTCTCCAGCCAGATGGGTTTATTTATATTCAAGCCTTTTCACTTTTCTTTTTAGCAGTTTGGTTCCGTTAATATTTATGTACTAGCTAGATAATTATACTTTATTGATGGGTAATTATACAATTACAAGTCAATATTATTTAGTTTACAATGATCAAAATATAGCCCGTTGGTCCAGTTGGTAGTGAACCTGCTCTCTGAGCTTGGGGGCGTGGGTTCGATTCCCACATAGGACAAACATTCATGTGATGAACATTTGTGTTTGTTCTATATGTATATCAGTCTCTGGCAGCCATATCACAAGTTTTGCTTAGTTTGGGGTCAGATGACCGTGTGTGCAAAATGTCCCGAAATATTTATTATTATTTATTATTTAATTATCATAATGTTAAAATAAATATCCGTTAATAGATATATAATATAATAAATTTAAATGATAATGATTTGTAATTATAGAATGTTTATTATGTAATCATACTTTTTTTTTTTTTATTAAGTTTATTAGTTAGAAAAAAAATATTAATATTTAATTTATATAGGTAATTGAATAGAATATTTATTTCTCATTGTTGAATACAAACATCATATAAAACACAATATTTTTTGCTGTACGTGGCAGACAAGCTACGGGGCTGTCTGATGACTTTACACTAAACTATCTAAGTAAATTAAATATATACTAAAATAATCAAATCATACTATCCAACACTATAGCAAAACTATAAAAAACAACGAATTGTAGTACATATAGGTTGTTGATAAAAAAACTACATTTTATTCATTGTATTCTTACCAAAGTCCGAGGTATGCGTCGATAGCGAGGAAACTGTTTCCCAAACCCCGCGCGACGAGCAGTGCTGATAAACCAGCTGCTGCTCCTGGATTCCCTCACGATTATCCAGGCACAAGATGGACGGACGACCTAAAAGAGACCGCAGGGAAACGCTGGATGCAGGCCGCTTCCAACCGGCCCTTTTGGAGATCGATGGTGGAGGCCTACGTCCAGCAGTGGACGTCCTACGGCTGAAATGATGATGATGATGTAAGCTAAGCAGTGGAATCTACCGTCCGAAACCGATATTTGCATTTAGACCTACAAGAGATAACAGTAGTTACTTATGGAAAGTAAAGTGGATTTTTAACGATCCAGACTATAACAATATTTGTTTGTATTTTTAATGTAAAATATAGTCTATCACAGTTTTAACCAACTTCAAGAAAATGTTGTATTTTTTTGTTTATGTTTGTTACCCCAGAACTTCGTCCTTTATCAACTGATTTGCAAAATAGTTATTTATGATACAAGTGCGGTAAGTTGGTTATTACAAACGAGTAGACGAATGTAAGCCCGAGACGAAGTCGATTACTAACCATAGTCACGAGTTTGTAATAACCAATCCGCACGTGTGCCATACAACGTTTTACAACACATTTGCGAGAAAAAAAGGCTACAAATGAAACAATTTTTATGGAAATGGAAATTAAAAAAATACCGTTAAGTACACGCACGGTGCTATACATCTGAGCGTGCGGTAAAATACATTACCACACGCTCCGTTGTATGATGCGTAATGTTTAACTTTCAGGCTTCGTAAGTGCACTTTTTGAGCAAATGTGTTGTAAATGTTTTTTTTATTTAAAAAGGATATAGGTACTTTACCTCTATTGGCCATTTAGCTCTGTTGGTTACTATTAATACCACAGAAGAGAAAAAAAATCTTCTCTTTTCTGTGATTAATCCCATAGAAATTTTATCAAAATCAGTTCCGTAAATCGGTTTTTAAATCTAAATTACTGAAAAATTTGTTTACTATGATGACTTAATATAATATAGCCATCCAAGTAAACGAAATTGCGTGTTTTACAAATTTTGAAGTCGATTTTTATATTGATAATTATTTGCTATCTCCTCCGCCATCTTATAAAATGTCAATACGTAAATTGCAATAAAATATTTGCCACCTCCATGCAAATTAAATTAGTATGATTCATGTGGAACATAGCTCTAATCCATGATAGAAATGTAGATAATAGCTAGCTAGATGTCTGATAACCGCGAGTAAACTATACAGTTATATAAAAACAAAAAACTTATTTATGGCTGCTTTCGATTAACGAAAACAAACAACAATTTGGTGGGAAATGAGACAGCGTGCCAGTAAACAGACCGTACGCAAACTCAGTGCAATAATGAAAACCACAGTGAGAACCGTTGAAAATGCTCGTCTTCCACTACGAAAAGATAAAAGCCGAAAAGGATAATCTTGAAAAAAAAAATCCTACAACACTCGACGGCATCTGCAATTTCTTTAGGGGAAGTACCTACTTAGTGTTTTGATTCCACTTTCATTGTGTAAACTGCTTATCTGTGGAATGCGCTGCCTGAATGGGTGTTCCCCGATGGTTACAAATCTCGAGTGAATCGGTTTCTTTTAGGCAAGCGTGACTCCATCGTGGACCACATCATCGCTTAACATCAGGCGAATAAGTGGTCAAACGCAAGCCTATCATTAAATAAATAAATAAAATTTGTAAACAGGTAGTCGTCACCGTAATTATTTTCCCAAGAAAACTTCTACCTACCATGAATACAAAGAATATCAGATAATGCAAATTATGTCGAAGGATCATTGAAACGAGACTAATGGGAGGAGCGGGTCATGACCCTAAGGAATAATAACCACAACGAGAGGACCCTTCTTTCGTCGTCCTATAGAAGTCGTAGATGGAACACACCTAAAGATCCGAGGTTAAAAAAGTTTGAACAAACACGCAGTTCGCGTCGCTTGCAGTAGAATGCAGGTATAAAGAGCTGGGTAGGTAAGTGTAGAAGTCCAAGCGTTGGCCGGACGCAACTGACACGAATAGGGAGGTACGACCACGCACTAACAACGCTCAAATACAGTGATACGGTCTAGTGCCGGGTACAGACGAACGAACTAACACTGCCGAACGGGACCGAATGTGTTGGTGTAGCCCTCAAATCAGACAGACAAATATGCCATGGTATAATTATTATTATAGTTCATGTTCAAATGTCTACATTATTTGCAATATACCGCTAAATCACTGTAATTAGGTACGGCTCACTTAATAATTTTCACGCACACTAAGTAGTGACACCAATAAACTAATAGTCCACATGCAAAAATAGGAGCGACAAGGTCTGGAACTGAATCAGAATCAGAATAGTATTTATTGTAAAAACTGGTACATTATAAGGTGTTATAATTATTTTAGTAGTATCACAGTTTACCCATTTCGGACATACAATGTTTTTTTTGTTGCTTGCAAATAAATACAAATATTTTAACTTTTAATATTACGTATTTGAGACATGGTGCTACGTAAATAAAAAACAAAATGAAATAAAATTTATAACTCTTCGTGTAACTCAAAAATATTTTTAGAAATAACATAAAACCTAATATGATTTTAGTGAGATGTAATTTATAAAAAATATGATACTACAAATATTTACAATTTTACTAAATAACTTAATCATTAAGGTAATCTTTTATACTATAAAATACTTTGGATAACAGTGAGTTCGAATAAAGGCATCAAGTATGATTTAGGCCAGATGCGTTCGCACCCGCCACGCCACCTTGCCATATCCTCGTGTTTGTCTGATCTAATGTGTAGACGCATCACTCGTGTGCACCAGTGCTCGCCGAATGTCTGTACGTTGCACGCACAGAACACATATACCAGAGGGTTGCACACGACCAGGCGGTGGCAGTGTGTGGATACAATAGCGATGGCAAACGAGCGTACGGGTTCCAGCGAAGCTTGCGGCTACGTTTCGCTGTGCGTTCGCTCACGTTAGTTCGCTAAGTCTGTACACGGTATTAGTATCTTGTGTAACTGACGATATTGCTAGTGGTCAAAGAAACGATGTTTATGTTGTCACCCACTAGTCATGGTGTCACAGTCTTTACAGCGGCGGCTGGTCAAAGGCATAGAATGGCTCAACGATTGCAGTTGGCTTAAAGCTACTAAAACTAGAAAATACTTATTTTGCTTAGAATAACTACTCAGAGAAGGTAGGTTTCCAAACAACGCCTTCTCAAAACGTAAGCTACAAATTAGCTTTGTATCTTACGTTTCGATTGGTATTTTAAACGATTTAAGCAAGAAAATTAATGGATTACCTGTGGAATGTCACACCATAACTCTTATGCTGCTTGTCTGATTTGTTGTGATACGATTTCACCGCGCAAATTGTCATAGTATATTTAGTATTTGAATGGCTTAAATTTTGCTAATGTACTTGGTTTCTTTGTGTAAGTTTCTAAGTTATTTTGTAAGTTATCTTTTTAAACAAGGTTATTGATGGCAAGTATAATATTATCAAAGATCTTGTATATACCCCATGAACGTAGTATCTATACTTAGTTTATGATATACCATAAAGTAACTTCATTGAATTTTATTAAATGTGAGTTTTTTTTCCCTCTCTTGTTAGGTTTTTGGCGTCGCACGCCTTGTGCATTAGCCAATGTCAAGTATTATTATTTTCAAGGTTTCGTTAAACAAGTCAGAGTCAAGCAAGGAAGTTATCCCTTTAGGGTATATACAAGATCTTTGGAGTCAACCAAAGTAAGTTCCGGTCAAGTCAAACTCATGCCTTAGTAAAGTGGTGGAGCCTTTTCAACAGACTTCTATAGAGTTTTTAAAACAAAACGAAAATACATTCACCTCTTTATATCACTTCCCACACTCGAACACGTCCCCGAACTCTTAATAAACAAGGCTGGCAACTCTGTCAAAATACCAATAGCGTCGGGGGATTTGGCGCCAACGTGGAAAAAAACATGTCGGTTCGTTGGATTATTTTCCTAAACTTGTGTATTTTCAAGTGTTAATGTGTACTAAATATTATTATTCATTAAGTGCTTGTAAACGTGCTCGAGTGTGGGCAAGTGATATAACGAGGTGAAACGTGTCTTTTCGTGTTGTTTCCAAAACTCCATAGGAGCCTCGTGTAAAGCCTCCACCACTTTACAGGGGCATGAGTTTGACTTGACCGTGACTTATTTAGCTTGACTCTGACTGTTACTATGACTTATTTGACGCTATTAAGACTATGTAAACTGTTTACGATTACGACTAAAGGACATTGAATCCACGGTCATGACAATTTTAACAAAAAAAAACAATTGCGTCACTTAATTAGTTGCTTTAATTAGTTGCTTTTGTTGTAGAAATTTTGTCGTTATGGCATTTTTTTAATTATAAAAATCATTTGGAAAATGATACTCGATACCAATGCAAACACCATCTGTTCATAAAAAAGTTTATATAATTAAAAGTAAGTGCCAGCCAGCCAATTTGGCCCGTAAACATCTAAACTTCCTTTAAATTTGTAATCGAGTTAGCAAACAATTACTCCGGAAGTTCAGAAATCAGTTACCATACCTACTTTACATTTCGACTAAAATAAAATGAATGGAGGGGCCCTAACCATTGAAATTGCTCAGTAAAAACGAGTCAAAACTGTCGGACATATACTTCTAATACGCCTAATTATAAAAATTTACAGTATATTTATAACAAAAATAGATCTCGGTTTTATTTGTGTATTTACACTTATTTACATTTTGTCAGATGATTCGTTATCACGTAACAATAGACACGTGTTGCACTTCCTACGGCTAGAGACCGACTGAAACACAGAACACATATACAGCCGGCGCTCATTTTGTTATCTTCAAAAATGCGCTTCTACTGGGCCTGTCCATTCGTTTTATTTTGGTCGAACACTTTACACACATTTTAAACTGCAGAAAGTTAAATTTAAAGCTTGTGAAATTTAAAGTTCGTTCTTTTGCTTCACTACCAGATACTTACCTTTATTTACTCTTTTTTTTTACTTTACTGTTACCACAGATATTAGTAGATCTGTGACTGTTACCTACCAGGAAATGAATGCCTACTTTGAATGAGTTACGTTTGGGTACGTGAAAGTTTTTTTTATTTTTTTATTTATTGTAGTCTTGTTTCAGTTCCTGTAGTCAGGGTATGCCCAGTTGTCAAGAACTGAATATTTGGCCCGAAAAATATCTGCCTTTTATAATGAATAGGTTGCTCCATCAATACTCTATGGGATTGGCAAACAAGGAAGATATGGTAAGGTGTCGTGGCTGGTGAGAATGCATCTGGCCTAAGTCAGGCTTGATACCTATAGTTGAACTCACCCTTGACGGCAAAAGACTTTGCTGCTCTTTTTTGCATGTGGACTATTAGTAAGTTCATTGGTGTCGCTACCATGTCTCTTTGTCATCATTTCAGCCACAGGACGTCCACTGCTGGACATAGGTCTCCTCCAGCGATATCCAAAAGGTTCGGTTGGAAGCGGCCTGCATCCAGCGATTCCCTGCGGTCTCTTTTAGGTCGTCTGTCCATCTTGTGGGTGGACGTCCTTCGCTGCGCTTACCGGTCCGTGGTCTCCAAATAAACAGTCAACTAGGCAGGTCCAACTTCAAGAAAGAGGTCAATCGGCGAATCCAGCTCGGCTGGGCAGCGTTCGGTGAACTTCGCAACGTCTTTTCGTCTCTTAGTATACGTGAAAAATTACTTGGAACTTTCAGGTCTTGTGGTATAATAGAAAAAAGTATCAGACACGGATATAATTAAACACGAACGATAATTGTACTAAGGCATATCTCCCTTGCTTCTCTGATCTGAGACTCAAAAATACTCATACTTACCAATTTGTTAAGAAATGACGTGTAAATAGATGTTCCACCTTCAGGGCATAAGCGAGTTACATCAGACTGTAGAATTAATAAACTTTCTATCTCCGTAGGGCTCTACAGATTTTCAGACTGAGCAGACAGGTGGTTCTTAGAATAACTTCGTTAAATTTATTCGTATCTATATGGAAGCGAAATGTGCTCCACTCACGCTCATCTATGAAAGTGATATTTGGCAGATTAGAAACTGAAAATTTATTCTTTATAGGTGGGACGCTTATGCTATTCCTTATGGCTGTAAGATCAGAAATTATTTTTACATCGCGTCATGGGCGATTTAAAGGAGCTAAAAAAGTGTTTAAAGTTTTTAACTCTACGTGTGCGAAAAACGAGCCAGTGGGCGAAGTACGAATATTCTCTACTTTTTTTTTTTTTTTTTTTTTTTTTTTTTATGCCATAGGTGGCAAACAAGCAGACGGGCTGCCTGATGGTAAGCAGTCACCATCGCCTATGGATACTTGTAACACCAGAGGCATCACAAATACGTTGCCGACCCTTTAGAACTCTATTAACTCGCCTTTTGAAGAACCCCATGTTGTAACTTCTCGGAAACACCGTAGAAGGTAGCTCATTCCACATTTTGCAGGTATGAGGCAAGAAGGATCGTGTGAATCGCACAGTGTGCGATTTCCACTGATCTATGATGTGTGGATGAGCCTTCAGGCGGTGGCGGCTAGTGCGATGGTAAAACCGCGACGCCGGCATCAGATCAAACAGTTCTTCAGAACACTCCCCGTTGTAAATGCGATAAAAGATACAAAGAGACCCAACGTCTCTGCGCATGCTGAGTGGCTCAAGGTGTTCAGCGAGCTTGGGATCGTTGACAATTCTGACAGCTCTACGCTGTAATGCATCGAGTGGGTCAAGCTGATACTTGGGTGCTCCATTCCATAGATGGGAGCAGTACTCCATGTGAGGTCGGACTTGCGCTTTGTAAAGCAAGAGTCTTTGTCTCGACGTGAAGTACCGCTTCGCCTTGTTGAGCACACCAAGTTTCTTAGATGCGAGCTTGGCCTTA
This sequence comes from Agriopis aurantiaria, assembly GCA_914767915.1. NCBI lineage: Eukaryota > Metazoa > Arthropoda > Insecta > Lepidoptera > Geometridae > Agriopis > Agriopis aurantiaria. The sequence continues at coordinate 13,926,678 of OU612003.1, read as the reverse complement.
CTTGCGATGTGACCGCGGAACTGTACATTCGTAGAAATGTCGACTCCAAGGATTCCAATGCTTTCTGAAACCTTGAGGGGAGTGTTTTGAAAATGAGGAGCTACAACAAATGGGGCTTTTTTAGCGGTGAACGCGCAAACTTGCGTCTTTGTTGGGTTAAACTGAACCAGGTTCAGTTCACCCCAGACCGAGACCTGCTCAAGAGAGGTTTCGACTTCAGACAGAAGTTTACTCCTACTTTCTTCAACTACGGCATGAGGGTTGTTAGCACGACCGGTATACTGTGCATCGCCCGTGCTATCGTCCGCATAACAATGCATATTGCTCGAAAGCAACATGTCATTGATGTGGAGAAGGAAGAGCGTTGGCGATAACACAGAACCCTGTGGGACGCCAGCGTTGATAGGCATGCTGTCGGAGCAAGAACCGTCGACAACGACCTTAATACTCCGATCAGATAGGAAGCTGGCGACCCAAGTGCATAACCCCTCGGGAAGGCCGTAAGATGGTAGCTTGGATAAGAGTGCCCTATGCCAGACCCGATCAAAAGCTTTGGCTATATCCAAACTAACTGCAAGCGCCTCCCCTCTACTCTCAACGGCTTCAGCCCAGCGGTGAGTGAGGTATACCAGAAGATCACCAGCTGATCGGCCGTGACGAAAACCGTACTGGCGATCACTGATGAGCTGGTGTTCCTCCAGGTATCCGAGGAGCTGGGTGTTTACCACACGCTCCATCACCTTACAGAGTAGGGAGGTAATAGCAATGGGCCTGTAATTAGTCGGATCAGACCGATCTCCTTTTTTAGGAATCGGATGGACTAGGGCAGTCCTCCATGATGACGGCACACATCCAGTTGAATACGAAAGCAGGAAAAGACGCGTTAGGACCGGAGTCAACTCAGGAGCACAGGTTTTAAGGACGATAGCCGGAATGCCATCTGGCCCACTCGACTTACGCACATCAAGGGACATGAGTTCCTTCCGTACTAATCTCTGAGAGAAACGTACTTCTGGCATGGAACTCGCACACCGCGGAATGTTGGGTGATGTGGCGCCCCCGTCGTCGAGAGTTGAGTTTGAGGCAAAGAGAGTACCAAGGATATCGGCTTTCTCCTTTGCGCTATGGGCCAATGTGTCATCCGGCCTACGCAGGGCTGGTAGAGAGGACTGACAGAAGTTGCCTTCAGCAGCCTTGGCTAGTGACCAAAAAGCTCGACTTCCAGTTGGATATGACGCAAGTCGGTCGCCAATTCTGCTGATATGGGCTGCTTTGGCCTCGGCAATAATCCTTTTGCTGGACCTGGAGGCAGCATTAAGTTTTTTCTTCAAGGCGGAGGTGTCCGAGTTATGACTAGCAAGTGCTTCGGACCATGATTTAAAGGCGGTTCGCTTCAGGCTTGAAGCTTCCGCACAGGATTTGTTAAACCATGGGCGACTCCGCCCACCGACACGCACGACAGAACTTGGAATAAAACATTCCATTCCTTGAAGCACGACATCAGCGACGGAGTCAGCACAAGTGCCAACATCGTCTGAAGAAAAACAAATCCGCCTCCAGGGGTAGGATGCGTAGAACTCACGCAATCCGTCCCAGTCCGCTGACCGATAGTGCCAAACATTGCGCTTACCAGAAGGAACGGTACGAGCGCGATTAAAGAATGGCACTGAGGTATGGATGAGACAGTGATCAGAGCGACCAAGTGGCGCTTCGACCGAAACCTGGTAATGGTCAGGGCGTGAGGTCATGAAGAGGTCCAGCAAAGAGGGATCATGGCTCTCAACATCAGGAATTCTAGTAATTCCAGTGACTAGTTGAGAGAGGCCGTGAGCCAAGGCAAAATCAGATGCAGCACGACCCGCGTGATTAGTGGCTTTAGAGCCGAGCCACTCAGAATGGTGGGCATTGCAGTCACCAAGAACCACTAATTCTGCGGAAGTGTGCTGTTCTAAAGCTTTGTCAGCTCCTCTGGCAATGTGCTCGAATAAACGAGTTGTCTCCGCGTCCCCGCTATGTGACCTGTAGAGGCACGCGTAGATACGGGTTTGACCCCCAAAGTCTGTGCGAAGCCATAGAGTGGACAGGTCACAGTCTTCGAGGCCAGAGAGACGACGACAGCAAACATCTTCCCGAACGTAAACGCATACCCCGGCACGACGCATAAAGGTATGCTCGAGTTTGTACCCAGGGTATAAAAGGTAGGACGTTTCGGCAGGATTCGATATTTGAGTCTCCGTCAAGAAGAGCAGGGCGGGTTTCACAGATTCAAGGTGATGGTGAACCTCATTCAGATTAGCGTGAATACCCCGGATGTTACAAAAGTCCACTTGATAAATGGAGTCCGTAGCCGCTGAAGATACGTTCTTCTTATGTTTTCTGGCCATTAAAAAATTTGAATTTAAAGAATGATGAATCACTTCCGACAAAAAAAACCGAGGGGCAAAAAGTGCAAGAGCATAAGTGGAACTATAAGCAGCTTATGAAAACAGAGTAGTGACTGGTGGTCGTGGGGGACGGAAGGGCCCCCGGTCCCCCCTGGGAGCAACTGTCGGGATCCACTCCGGTCTCCTACTCCGGCACGACAGCTACTCCACAGGATTATGCGCCGGATGGTGGGACAGCCTCCCGGGGCGGAGGTTGGAAGTAATCCCCGGGTTCGGGTCCCTGTACTATCCCGCGGGCGGCCAGCGGTCAGCCGTTTCACCGGGTCTCCCTGGACCCCACGACCACCTTTCACATCTGTAAGCTGCAGCCGCTTTTTTTTGTTCCACTCGGCCCTACAGTCTTCGTTAGTGTAGCACATCATCGGGGGGAGGGGGAACTGGTGCTTCCATAGTAGTGACGGAACACGATAACACAATTGTTATCATTTGGCGACACGCTTATATGGAAGGGTGGTAATAAGCCAGGCGGGCATCTGAAGAGGCCCTTCCACCATGTAGTGTTTAAGTGGAGTTGAAGCTCCGTCAGTACATGAACGAATTCAGATACTGACAGGGCTTGCAGGGGATGCGGCGAGCACGCCTCCACGCTTACCCCCCAAACTTAAAATACGTATCGAATTTTATATATACCTATGTTGAATTTCGTATTTGAAAGTAAGTATGGAAGTCAATACGTATACGTAGCCAAAGTTCGTGCTTCACGGTGTTTTTGTTTGTATTTTTAAACCGACTTCAACAAGGAAGGGGTACTCAATTAGTTTTATTTTTTAAATGTTTTGTTTGTTTAAAAATATTTTTAATTGAAGGGTTATATTTTCAGTCAGATTAATATTTTGGCTTTAATATCAAAATAACTGGAAAATTCGATCACTTGGATGACGATATTGTCATCTAAGTAACCGAAGTCTATGGGCAGTCTAACTGTATTTGTAGTATTGGTATTAGCTTGTATTTTATTTAGTTAATAAAGGCACTTGCCCATAAAAATAGGTTTTAGTAAACGAAGTTGCTCATTTTACAAATTTTGTGAGTCGATTTTTTTTATTGTGAATTATTTTATGAGAGAGAGAGAGAGAGAGAGAATAATAATGAGTTTATTTTTATCTCCCTCCCTCTCGCTTTGATGTGTCTACTAATAACAGCCAACCGATAACCGATGGGGAAGAAAGGTTCTGGAGTGGAGACCACGAACCGGAAAACGCAGCGTAGGTAGGCCTCCCACTAGATAGACCGACGACATTGTGAGTCGCGGGCATCCAGTGGACGCAGATGGCAGGCTTTCGTTCAGTGTGGTAGTTAAAGGGGGAGGCATATGTTCAGCAGTGGAAGTCTCCTGGTTGATGATGATGATGATGAATAACAGCCAATATCAGCTGTGGTGTCATCTAAATAATAAGTAAATGATAAGTACTTGACCTATCGAATATTTGACAACATTGGTAACATATCGGCGCCACGTTCGGAATCAGACCACCAACGTTACCCGCATTCTACCCACTACCCTAAATAATTTATCTGTATTCGCGTGGGAAATGAATTTGGGTTTAGATGAAATAGTATTGGGAGACGTGTTATTAATTTACTTTTTACATCTCATGCTCGTAAAGTTCTTGTTTATGCACGGTGTAAGAGAACTAAAACTAATTTTGTGCACTAGTGCACAAAAAAAAACTGAACATCATTTAGATTGTTCAAAGAAGTTCAGGTTGTAGTAGATTTCATGTAAGAAAAACGAAATACGAATAAAAAGGGGTTCTGGCTGTAACCCGAAGAAAACATGTCACCTAATTGTATTATTTTCCTGAACTGATGTACCAAATTTGTGTTAATATGTAATAATGGTAGATTTTGTGCACGTGTTCGAGTGTGGAAAGTGATATAATATGGCTAAACGTGTATTTTCATGTTATTTACAAAACTCCGTAGAAGTCTCTAGTAACGTGTCCACTACTTTACTGGGACATACTTATGACATTAAAACACGTAAAACGAAGCTGTAGATATGCTCTTAATATAATTAGCCTGCCCAGAAATAAGCGAATAAAATATCTAATGAAATTGTACTTTTATAATTATATTCTGTGACATTGTTAAAATTTCAGTTTAAATTTAAATGAATGATATTGTAAGTACTTACAATATCACGATTTCATTTACTTGCAAATTTAGTAAAAAGCCTAGTGCATAAAACTTCTTATTTTATTCTCGAATTTAATATTCTTGAAAAATACTTGTTTTATGCACTCGTTTTACATAATACTGCACTGGTTTTTAAAAAAATGCCTCAACCGTTACGAAGTATTTTTAATACTGGCTATGCGTGCGCAAATATCATTTTTGTGGGGGAATTTCTTTGACTTACTTGTCAGACGACATTAGTTAGAAAGTGCCATATTATCTACAATTTCGTCACCAACCACCGCCTCACACCATAGATTCAGTATAAGTTTCTCCCTCTACGCCTCACACCGTTTTACGACATTTATAGATACTTTTAATGAAGTTTAAAACCCACAGAAAACAAAAGTAAATAGAACGGAAATGAGAAGGAAAATCCATTACCAGACATTATGAGTAAAACTTGACTGAACATTTTTATTTAGCTCAACGCGTCGAACTCCCGCATCACAGTTGCTAACTGACTGAACTGGCTACAACAAATCTCTTACAAATATGCCTAGACAGCCGTTCTAATTTAAACATTCTTTCCTGAGTTAAAACCGCACCCTGAAACGGCAACATAGTTTATTTTGTCTGACAATATATGGTACTGAGACGTGGTCCTTATCTGTTGGCCTTTTGGAAAAACTCAGAGTCACACAGCGGGCAATGGAGAGAGCTATGCTCGGAGTTTCTTTGCGCGATAGAATCCGAAACGTGGATATTCGCCAAAGAACCAAAGTCACCGACATAGCTGTTAAAATTTGCAAGTTGAAGTGGCAATGGGCAGGCCACATCGCTCGGAGAACCGATAACCGATGGGGAAGAAAAGTTCTTGAGTGGAGACCACGAACCGGAAGACGCAGCGTAGGTAGGCCTCCCACTAGATGGACCGACGACATAGTAAGAGTCGCTGGCATCCAGTGGATGCAAAAAGCAGGCTGTCGTTCAGTGTGGAGGTTAAAGGGGGAGGCCTATGTTCAGCAGTGGACATCTTCTGGCTGATGATGATGACAATCCAAAAAAATCAAGTAAGTACAAGTACCTACTCGTAATTTTTTTTTTTTCACTTCATAGATAACTAACTTATCTCTCGATGTAGATAAAAATCAAAGCCTCTCAGAAGGGTCAGCAAAAAGGGTCTAATTCTGTCCCTCGTCGCGTTTTGCTGGCTGTGGCTAACAATGGTGGGCCTTTTAACGGCGGGCAAATTGATTTTCGAATATTTAAGGGATATTGAGATTCGGTTTGATCAACTGTCAGATTTGATCATTGGAAAAGGAAAAACATATTTGGCGGCTGATTTCCAGGATATTAGAGGCTATTCATAATGTTTTGACGATCACAAAGAGGCTCAAACTAGATAACTAGGGAATTTTGAGGATTTCATAGAAAATTACAGGGCTATTACATAAAAATAAAAATAAAAGTATATATGTATGAATGTATTATGTATTGGTAAGTATAAGTACATAGTAATATTTGTATATTTAGTATTTATTAGTATATGTATGTATATTATTTGTATTATATGTATTATCTACACTGCCGACCCTTACTCTTCCTTCAGTTAGGTATGTCCATCCAAAGGTTTTCTGAAAGAATTCGCTTAAGGCGATAAGACCGCCTATCTTACTTTTGTATTAATTTTAAGTTACTTTTCATTTATGCGGTGTATAATAAAGATTGTATTGTAAAATCAAATCAATTCAAAATATTTATTTGTCAGAACATGGTAGGTACACATACATATAAAGTAGCATACATGGTCGTAAGAATGGAGACGTATCTCATGTCCTTGCCTGTTACAGCGTACAAATGTTAGTATTTTAATAGTATTTTTAAAGGTAAAAAATCGAAATTATGCCTATGTTAAAATATTGTTAAAGTCATATTTTGGTTTAATTGTGTTTTATAATTTAATTAACAAAAGAAACACGTTAACTACTACTAATACTACCTACTTATTACTATTTTATCTTATGTCAATTACATATCAAAACGTTTATACACAAAATATCGTTGTGTAGATCTATCTGTCCATCTGAACTGTTTGATTGATGCTAGGAGGTTGCCTGGAAGAAATAGTTTTAACGATAGGGCTGCTACTTGTAGCACAAAAAAGGGGCGAAAAAATCTTACGAGTTACGTAAGCTTTATCGAACGTAATATATATTTCTGGAGTAAGTACGCAATATAGAGTTTCTTATTTAGGTATAAATTAAGTACCTACTTGACGCAGAATAAAAAAGTGAGGCTAGATTAGATTTATCTGGTTACGAGTAGGTACTTATCTATACGATTAAATATATGTAGATTAAGATATTATATTGATTGGTATTATTAATATTTAGGTACTTTCTAAAGATATAATATTCAAATTTTCGTTTAACCATAATCTTAGTTAGTTTTCAGAATTTGAACTATGATTATTAAACGCGAAATTTAATAGTTCAGTTAAAAGTCTCTTCTCTTCTGAGAAGAAGAGTTCTCTTTTGAGATGTCTACAATTTAAACAAAAAGCAGCGCTAAAAGTTCCTCAATTATTATTGGAGTTGGAGCCAATAAAGCGCAATACGCACCACAGCCGCCGACTCGCCGACCTATGTCGGCAACTTTTTGTCGGCGGGCTAGTTGGCGGCTTCACTCATTGCAAGTCGGAAAACAGCTTCAGTTTCGCCGGGTAACTGGGGCCTTACGCCTAGCTGTTTAAAGCAATCCAGCTTAAATGATGAAAAAATGTTGCGCGACCGACCGAACAGCGCGGTTTTAACGTTAGTTTAAGATCGCGTAAGAAGTTGGGCGTAAGGCCTTGCCGACATGCCGCCAACATGTCGGTGGGCAGAACGCGCGGGCGCATTGCCGACATGATTCTTTTCATATAGGGCGCCGGGTTGTGTCGGCGGGCTGTGTCGGCGGGTCGGCGTCTTTGGTGTGTATTGCGCTTAACATTATAAAGCCTAGATTGATTCGTTAGGTTTAGCCAAGGTTTAGCTCAATGATCCGACGAGCGAGACTTGTGGCCGTGATCTAAACTATCTCCTAAACTTTAGCGTCTGAGGACTAAATAGTTTGTTTTTAGTTTTAGTTCGGAGTCCAAATTGGTTTCAAATTAGAAACGACGCATAGGAATCTAATAAAACCTAAATGATCATAGAAGTTTTCTCAATAAAATAAGTACCTGTCTTTGAGGGTCTACGTTTAGACGACACAGGTACACATTTTTTTTAAATTTTAATATATTATATTAATATAGTTTGACCGCCAAATCGCCTGATGTTAAGCGATGATGCGGTCTACGTTGGAGCACGCTTGCCTAGAAGAAACTGATTCACTCGTGATTTGAAGACACCCAGATTGTAACTATCGGGGAACACCCATTCAGGCAGCGCATTCCACAGACCAGCAGTTCGCACAATAAAAGTGGAATCAAAGCGCTTCGTAAGGGATTTTGTTATCGAATTTTAGTGGCCACTCCGGCAGTCTGATAAAAAAAATCTGGCACCTTATTCACTAATTTCGTCATGACTGTTTTGACATGTTTACCTGCATACCATGTCATAGCAAATCTGTTGACATTTGTAACAAAACCTAGAACTAAACTTGAAAATAATATTAAGAAACACCCGTCAATTCGCAAAATTTTGATTAGATTTGGCTTATCAGTATATAAATCAATTAATCAATCATTTCAGCCATAGGACGTCCCCTGCTGGACATAGGCCTCCCCCATCGATCTCCAAAAGAGCCGGTTGGAAGCGGCCTGCATCCAGCGTTTCCCTGCGGTCTCCTCTGTCCATCTTTTGGGTAGTCAAGTTTTATTAGTTCTTTATAATGTGGTAAAACGTACCTAATGTCTAAAATGTGTTGAAGTATTCAGTATTCTGTACAGGCTGGTAGTAAATCTCTGGCGCACTCTCGGTCGCCTCGGCGGTTACATATTTGAGCCGCTCGGGGTTGAAATATGACGCCCGTGGCGACCAGCTCACCGTATTATCAGAAATTTATGGATTGATTTCATGAACGTTGGACCTAAATATTGCCGTAAATTTGGCTCTTTTTATATCACAAAGCTATTTCACATAACTTTGTACCGCTAGAAAGTGAATATTAATTAAACCTTTTAGGGTTCTGTACAAGGAATCCTTATAAGTTAATTCTGTCCGTCCGTCTGTTTGTCTGTCCATCTTTCCTAATTCTTTAGAACCTTCTAACTTATGTAGTTGTAAAGTGCATGAAACTTTGCACAATTACAGTTTATAAATGTTACAGTTTATATTTATCAATATCTGGCAGCCATAGTACAAGTGGTACAAGTGAGGTCAGATGACCGTGTCTGCAAAAATGTCCCGAATATTTATTTACTTATTCATCAGGGAAATGGACCAGGTTTTTCCACGTGGATCACAGCCGCACCGCGGTGCACTCAATGTCTCCGCTGATTCGCGCCCGCCGCCACTTCAATGCACTCCTTTCCGCCAACACTGACTTTGATATTATTTGTGACAAATGGAAAACTGTACTGAAAGTGTTTTTGACTACTTAACTGACTAAATTACCGACTTATCGGTCAAAAAAGCCGATAACTATGATGATAATTTTACGACACACAAATTTTATGTTGACATATTTTTACAGCAATTTGTTGTATTTATTATATTAGTTTTTTAATTCTAATTATGCAAATTAATTAATTAATTATAACATTTAATTTTAATAATAAATGTTATTGCAATGATCCGTTTTTATTCCCCACAGAAGAGAAAAAAAAATCGTTTAACTTTTCTGTGTTGTTCCCAATAAATAATTTGAATTTGAATTTTGTTTTTTTATATCTACTTCAGCTGTCAAAGGTAAAAAACACTTGGAACAAGTATACCGCTAAAAGGATTATTAAAAAGGCAACGTGGTAAGCATTGTGGATCATTGGCCCGAGATAGGCCAATAAGATACTTTCCCGGGAAATACGGTGTAAATGGAAAATTGCGCGGGAAACCAAGGTGCGGTTTCCCGTACAATGAATACTGTAAAAAAACGAAGGTAAGATTGAGGTAATAAACAACTCGAAAGACAGTTGTGGTGCAGAAATATCAAATATTTTAACCGAATTAAAAAAGGCGATCGTTCTCAATTCAATCCGTTTTAGGGTTCGGTAGTCTTACTAGGAACCTTTGAAAGATCGTTCTGTCCGTCCGTCTGTCGATCTGTCGGTCCGTCCTATTTTTAGAGCCTTCTCTTACTTCTATAGTTATTATGAAACTTATAACAATTACAGATTTAGAATAAATCTTAATCATAAAAGTATTATTTTTAAATTGCGACTTAGGGGCACATGTCAAATGGCGCGGGAAAAATGACATGTAATTCAGTGTGACGTAAGCTCTCAGACTACGTGCCAAACGCAAAGAATGCAATAAGCTGTCGTTAAAAAGGACATTAATGAAAAAAGTTAAAACAATGGTTTGATGAACATTTTTAATTAGTCAACAATTTTTGTTAAAATGTTTTGATGTTGAACAAAAATTTAATTTGAAAAGTGCCTTGTTCGAGTTATCCCTAAGCTATATTTTTTATTTGAACACCTAGATTTAAAGCAAGTGCTCTTGATAGCCATTGAACAATGAGAAACGCATTTTTATTTCGCTTATTATATTTTTTTACAAACAGAAAGCTGTCGGGATATAAATATATACATTTGGGTTTTTTTTAGGGTTCGGAGAAATTGTGGGGAGCACGCATCTAGAAGGAATATATTTTGAAACTAGTGAAACTACGTAATCCCCTTTTGGGAACGATGGCTGCGAGCAACTGTCTATTAGAACCCTAACTAAAATATAATATATAAGTGAAACGTCAAGCGCTCGATGAGCTTGCAACACGTGTCGACACTGTCAACAAAAGGTTCTAAGGATAAGGTTTAATCTTCAACCAAAATAAAATTAATGGACTGGCCATAACCATTGAACTTGGTCGGTAAAAACAAGTCAAAACCTTTGGACATATACTTCAACACTTAATTATAACCATATATGTACAATGTGTAAGTAGGTACATTTGTCACAAAAAACAGATAGTGGTTTTTTGTTGTGTTTTTACACTTCGGGTAAGCATTAAGCATTGTAACTATGTAAACTGTAACACTCCATGTTTAATGTGTCGTGATATTTAATCCCCTTTCCGGTAATCCTCTTTGATGTTGAAATGCAATTTTCATTTCCTAGTAACTAGCCAGGTATAACCAAATATAACTGTCCTTCGATCAGAACGCACGCGTCGCTGTGAAACAATGTGAACGAGATAATGAACGCAGTCTAACTTATTATTTTATCCGTAGAATGGAGTGAGGAGCCACAACAGGAAATTATAAACCAGTCTGGAAGCCGCTCGTAGGAAACTTTATTTTCATTTGTCCAACTCTGCAGATAAGTTGGTCCGACACTATGCTGGCGCGTTGTTCGGCAATTCGGAGACAAGCAGGGTAGACACCGCGAGAACATCAAGTTGTGCAAAATCCTTGGTGAGAACTCAGCGTGCCGCAATTTTGTACTTACTATGACGCTACGAGTGATTTAGTGGTAGATTACTATATTCGCACGGTCAACTGCTGCCGAAGAGTTTTAATTTACTATGGCGCAAAGCAAAGGTGATTATTTAAAGGATATTTACCGTGACAAGCGTGATAGTATAAAACAGTGTTTGTGGTTATATTGTTATAGGCGTAAATTATCATTTTTGTATTGACACCTGAGGCCTTACGGCTACTTGTTTTAACCAATTCTGTTTAGGTGATGAAAAAAGTTGCGCGACCGCAACCCGTATCTCGGGGCCTTAAGGGTCACGTTCGCGTGATTTTCTGAACTGCGCTGTTTCAGCGCTAATTCGAGCCTGCGTTAAGAGTTAGCCGTAAGGCCCTTGATGTGTTACTGCCAAGACGACTGAAATCGAACTGAATTATACGTTGTGGTAGTTGGAGCACTGATCCAACTTGAAATAGCCAACAGACATGCAAAATTCGTGAACTGGCGGGGTCTACTCTGTTAAAGGTCGGTTTATTTTCTAATTTATTTCCTCTCAGTTAGAATATATTTCTCCCAACACCTGAAACGTAGCTGAACTCTAATAAAACTTTATAAAACCCATTATCGATATCAACAATTTAAATGCTATAAAACGAAACGGTCGTAAAGCGTCTACTATGGAGTTTGAACAGCAATTTTATTTATTGGTTTATTCAAATTTTATTGAATGAGATCCGAAATTGCTATGAGAGCGGAACATTGATTTGTTGAATAAAAAAGAATGGTGAAAATCGTTCGTGGCATATAATAGTATTTCGCCCCAAACTACGCCCTCGTGACCTCTATACTACCTCCACAACTGGACATTTATTCTCATTCAATACATTACATTGTAGACTTTTCTCTTTATTCATATTGGGTTTCTAAAAAACTAATCTAAGTATAGAGTATTTCATAACCCATCAATATAAATAGTAAAAATCTGTAGATTCCTTTTTGGTTAAGTTTTTTTTTTTTGGCATTCGTTGTATTAAAAGGAACCCTTATAAGTCCGTAGTATTAAAAGGAACCCTTAAGTCCGTTCGGTCCGTCCGTTCGTATGCCAATAGACAATATTTTATTCGTAACAATAATCCATACACACCTTATTTATATAAATAAAAAACGTTGAATTTGTTACCAAACGACACTGGTGTGTCTGTCTGTCTGACAATCCGTCCAAATTTTTGGAATCTCCTAACATCTATAGTTCGTAAGATAGGTGCAAGAAACTGAAAATTACAACACTGTTTTAAAAAAAACAGAACACAACAGAACAGAACAGTTTGTTTTTTGAAAAATTACAGTTATAGTTCGTAAAATGATTTTAAGACAGAATGTTTCCTTAGCAGTTTTCTTTTTGATTACCTATACCATAAGAAGTATGCGTTATGTCGGGATGATACATCTCTGAAATGTGTCTAAGTTGATCGAGCTTCGGTCGGACGTTAAAATTTTCCTATAACCACCAATTTCTGAACTATGATTATGACCACAATTATTTATGGCTTTGGCTTCGGAAGCTTACCGCGTGCGTGTCTCGGCACGCTCTTGGCCAGTTATAGTGTTTCACTATTTGTTTAATATATTGTGTTCTTGGACCCGGGTATGTCCCAAAACTGCGACCAGAACCTCTGGAGGATGAGCACACGTCCTATTAGTACACGGTGAACGTACTGCTATCCCCAAGCCGCCTGCCAAGCGTGGGGATTATGGAAACATCCCTCTCTAAGAGGGAGACCTTTGTTCAGCAGTAAAATTTACTGGCTGGGTGTGTGTGCGTGATTATGTTCTTCTAAAACCCCCCATTTTAGGAACTGCTACTAAAATTTCAAACTTTTGTTAGCTTTCTAATGTATGTGCCTTTAAAATTAGGCACAACGTGGGTGTTTATAGGCAGTCATGGGGACTGCCAACAGAAGTGAAAACTAAAAACTCAGTATGGCGCAACACGCCGCATCAGCATGTCGGTGACGTGGACCCGTGTTGCCTCTACCAAAAATAAGAAGTTTTCACTTCAACAATAGCAAGGCCCATTGCATATAAACTACCAAATAAAATAAAAGCCATAGAGAAAGAAAACAGCTTCATTAATTTTCTCAAACATTTCTTGGAATCTAAATGTTACTACACCCTGGACGAATGTTTCAAGGATAACTTCGACGATGTACAAATAGACCGTTCCGTTCTTTCTGTTGCCATACCCACAGGGTCATATTATGTACTACATGTCATTTTAAGATGTAAAAACATGTTATTTAAGGTTTGCATGCATACATTATGTCGCAATAAACATATTGAGTATTGAGTATTGGCCCGTCTTAATTAGAGTCCTTTTCATGAAAGAAGTCCCACGGCAAACAGCGGAACTAAATGTCCATGTTGTAGTTGTCAGGTGTTGTTACTGTGTTTGGACGCTAGTGAGATTTTTATTAATTTTCCATCGTTAAAGAGTCGTGTACGATGCCAAAAGTTGTTAAAGTTCTACTCGAGAAATGATACTGATAGTGATTGATACGCGATGACAGCGCCGCGTCTGCGGGACTTCAAACATGAAAAGCACTCTATAGGAGGTTAAACTATAATTTCAGTATCTTTCCTACCAATTTCCGATAGGTAGATAATTAGTGGAAGTAGAGGATTATTCATATACTACGTACCTACCTAAATAAAATTATTCAGTAACGACCTCGATAAAACCGATAATACGCTAATGATTGTAACACGGTAATCGGTGTGAGTAGCGTTCCCTAGCGGTGAATATTTATATTATTTTTAAATTTTATTTATTGGAACCATTAATCATAATGATATATTATGATTTATTATTAAACTTTTTTGACGACGTGGTTATCTTTCTGCGGATATTGGATTACACTTTAAAGGTAGAAAGGTAATTACTTCTAAATATTTTCGATGATTTGACAAAAACTTCAGCAGGAGGACGCGTGACAGCAGCTTTTCGTATTATTATGATTTTCTACGCTGTAAGTAATAGCCACAGAAAAAAGAAGTAAATAGAACGGAAATGAGAAGGACAATCTGTTATTAGGCATATGTGTGAACCTGATTAAACATTCTTATTTAGATCAACGTGTCGATCCCCGCATCACAGTTGCTAACAAATTTCGTGACTAACGTTTCATTTATGGTGCAACTGGCTACAACCCTCAGACTAACCTTACAAAAATGCCTTGACAGCCGTTATAATTTAAACAAAAAAATAAATCTGTGGTAATAGCTATTGAGAAATCGTTAGGCTATGTCATAGGATTTCGATGACTTTTTAATGTCATCAATGTTTTTTTTTAAATATATTTAATAGGCTTGCGTTTTTCCACCATCACGCCTGATGTTAAGGACTTTCGTTTGTCTGCTTTAGGTATACCATCCAGGGATGTTGTAGACAAATGCAAAGACGCGGACTAGGATGAAGAACATGAAAACGAACCTTTGTAGAACCAGTTTACTATTTTTTTTAATTTCCGAAAGTGTGCATCAGATCTGCATGTTCTTATTCTCCCTCCTGCACATTTTTCTATCGAACTGCTAGAGCGGGCATGAAGGCGACACCGTTTCATGGTTGTTATTCCAAAAACTCGTACGAAGCGCTTTGATTCCACCTTTATTGTGCATACTGCAATTTGTGGAATGAGCGTGGCGTTTCCGAGTAACTATAACATGGGATTCTTCAAAAGGGCTACGGCAACGTATCTGTGACGCCCCTGGTGTTGCAGGTATCCATAAGCGACGGTGATCGCTTACCATCATGCGGCCCGCCAGCTTGTTTGCCAGCTATGGTATTTTGGTTTACGGCTATAATTTATTTTTTTAAGTATATAAAAAAAATATATTAGTTGTAAGTAAGTTGTTGTAATGTATGTTGTTGTATGCTGATTAGTCCGCGTTTGACCACCAACTCTCCTGTTGGTAAGCGGTAATTATACCAATTCAAAATAGTACCGTTTGAAGTACTGAATACCTGATGATTTAACCTAAGAACGGCGGTAGGATCATAAGATTTGTAAATCTCTGCGAATAAGTATCTACAAAATGTAAGTTTGTAATTGCAAAACTTTTATTTATTTATTATAATAAAACAAATCAAATTAACAACTTTCGGATATTTTCCAATATAATTATGTGCTATGAGAGCTTATGTCCCTACTTATCTACTAAGGATTTTTTCAGTTTTTCAGTTTGTCACAAAATCAGTGTGAACAGGTATGTTCTAAGCCTGCGTGCTTCATCTTCTACCACATTGGTAAAAAAAAAACAAGTGTGTGTCGTGATACGCTCATGATAGGGTTCCGGAGTCATGTAGGAGGTTTGTTCATCTAAGCCAAACCTCAAATTGACCTTACTGAGTAAAATTACTGTGCCATACAGCATGGCAACACCGTAAAAGTTCCGTTTTGTTAGAGTTTTTGGCGCCAACGTTGAAAAAAACATGTCGGCTCGTTGGATTATTTTCCTAAACTTGTGTATTTTCGAATGTTAATGTATACTAAATGGTGAATTGTTATTCATTAAATGCTCGTAATATTATGACTATAATGAATATTACGACTAAAGGACATTGAATCCACGGTCATGAAAATTTCAACAAAAAAAAAAGTTTTGTTACGGAAAATGCCCTAAAACGATGGAGAGATCCTTTTCATCCTAGATTAGTTCACTTCCTAATATTGCAATATCGTTTTCAATACTTTTCAAGTAAAGAGAAAAAGGCTTAAACGCAAAGTAAAAAGGCATAAATTAATTATAATACCTATTTATATTATTAACGGAATATTTACCGTGATAAGGTTGTATGGAACGTAAAACAGAGCTAAATATTATTAATATTTAGTATCGCTACATATATTCATATAATATGTTTTACAAAAGGTTGTGATTAAAGTACCTATATAGCACGCACGAGTAGTTATAGTACCTAAGTCTGCTTAAGGATAAAGGCGATAAACAATTCCAAATAAATAACTTTATTTACCCACACAAATAGTGAAACCTACGCGTTATCGAAGACCTTCTTGATCTTCTGTAGATAGACGCCGGCACTCTTCCCGAGCGCCGAGAACGGCTCCGTCGGCTCGTGTTCATCGGAGGCTCGCCTGTCGTCCTCGCTGCCGTCGCGGTACTCCTCGCCGGTCCCCCGCCGCCGGGACACCGTGTTCTCGTCCGGCTGGTAAGCTGGAACATTTAAGGGTTCAAACGGGGGCTCGAGCCCCCCTCCGTTGTCTTAGTCAACCCACGAAGCGGAGAGGTAATGTTCTACTGATACTAGTCCCCCTCCCTCACCCGTCGAAACAGCATGATTTCAGCATCAGTTATTTACATGTTCACGGAAGGTTTATAGATATAAGTATATAGACTAGCGACCAGCCCTGGCTTCGCACGTAAATTACACCCGTGCAAAGCCGGGCGGGCGGGTCTATCTATATATCTATCAAGGTAGCGTGACGCCCTTCTTCTTGCTGTAGGTACTGGCAAGGTTGAATACCTTCATCATGCCGCAAGGAGGTTACCTTAGTCCGTACCAAAGATTTAGCTTATGGGCAAGTAGAAAAAAATATGAAAAAAATAAGGGAAAAATTATATACTTAATGCATATTATGTTTTTGAGACGGTTCTTGCAGTCAGTGCTCTCGGTCTCGCATTTTCACACGATCAAAGAAATAAATAAGACTATGCCTGCCACAAAACCTTTCATTACTGGTACGTGCATGTAAAACAAACACGCAAAGGAAATTGGAACATTTAAATGCAAAGCTATGTTTAAAATATTTACTTTTCTGTTCGGGAGCGCTCCGGGCGCTTACTCACGCCCTGCCTGGGGGACGGGGGACGGGGGGACGGAGGGACGGGGGGACAGGAGACTAAAGACCAAGTTACAAAATAGCCTCATCATCATCAGCCAGAAGACGTCCACTGCTGAACATAGAACTCCTCCTTAGAACTATACACTGAACGACAGTCTGCCATCAGCATCCACTGGATGCCCGCGACTCTTACGATGTCGTCGATCCATCTAGTGAGAGGCCTACCTGCGCTGCGTCTTCCGGTTCGTCAGGGGCGGATCCAGGAAATCATTTGGGGGGGGGGGGGGGGGGGGAAGGCATTCAGACAAGGTGCACCTGAATCAAATCGAAAAGTTGATTCTATCCATGATCCTTGGTCGAATGTATGGAATCGCTAGGTGTTTTGGGGGGAGCTATGGTCCCCATGCCCCCCCCCCCCCTGGATCCGCCAATGTTCGTGGTTTCCACTTAAGCGACTTTCCTCCCCATCGGTTATCGGTTCTTCGAGCGATGCGGCCTGCCCATTGCCACTTCAACTTGCAAACTTTAATAGATACTTATGTCGCTGACTCTGGATTTTCAGCGAATATCCTCGCTCCAAATTCTAGCGCGCAAAGAAATTCCGAGCATAGCTGCTGCTACTCTGAGTTTTTCCAAAACCACTTCCACTTCTAAGACCACGTCTCAGTGTCATTAAAATTACATCAGTTGTCCCGCAATGACGTCACTGTCCAGTTGCCACTTTATTGTAACAAAAACAGATACTGGTTTTTTAAATAAATAATCTATTATATTAAATACAAAAAGCATTTCAATTGTCATTTTGGTTTGTCCGCTCAAGCAAGTTAAGCACGAATTGAAATTTATTATTATTATTTATTAAAAATATTTATTAATATACGGATATTGGAGAGTTATAATTTCACGCTACTGTTAACACAGAAAATCATAGAGTCCGCCATTGTTTCGTGTATCGTCATCTTTCTCGAACTTGTTGTAAATTACTTATTCTGCTCTTACTTATGCACGTGTACGTGTATCCATGACATTGATGACATCATTGCGGGACGCCCACGTCACATTATTTCTCGAAGCGCTATACCATGCGGAGTATATTATTATACCATGCATTACATTAAACTATTATACAAAAACACATACCCAGTACAATATCCTCGTCTCCTGCCCTCATATTAGCTTGGACTTTGCCCAGGTTAGTGTTGAACATGTCATAGGCGCGGCGCATGATGTTGCCCACTTTCCCACCGATGGGCGACTGCGCCACTCGCGTGCCGATGTTCCGCAGGTCGTCGATATTGGCGGTCAGGAGGATGTACGAGTGGACAGCTTGGATCACCACCAGAAACACTTTGGAAGTTTGGAATTTAGAATCATTATCATCAGACTATCATGTTCTATTCTTACTGCTGGGACACAGACCTCCTCTCAGAGAGAGAATGGGCTCTATTACTGGCCACTGGCATGTCAATAAATGTCTTATGTTATGTAGATATGTCTTTGAATTTATGAGGTTCTTGGCCATAACGCGCGGTTTAAACACGATAAATAAAATAAAATTAATAAAAAAATAAAAATCACACACGGTCGTCTGACCCCAAACTAAGCAAAGCATGTACTATGGCTGCCATAGAGACTGATTTACATACATATAAGTATATATTTTAAATACATAGGTACATAAATAGATATTAACACCCAGATATAGAACAAACACAAATGCTGTTTCTGTTACGTAAATTCTTTCCATCCAATGGTTGCCTGGAAGAGATCGCTTTTAGCGATAAGGCCGCAACTTGTGGCACTAGCTCGTAAGCGTTTTCTATCGTGTTGTATTTCTGGTGTACACAATAAAGAGTTTCTATCTATCTATCTATCTAAATGCTCATCACATAAGTGTTTGTCCTAGGTGGGGATCGAACCCACGCCCCCATAGGCGCAGAAGGCAGGTTCACTACCAACTGACGACCTGATAGACCACCGGGGCTATCAAACCGATGTTTTTCTTTACTATTGTGGAGCGATGGCACATAATTTATTTCAGGGGCCTTACGGCCAACTGCTAACGCGGTATCAAACTAACATTAAATCCCCTCAGTTGGAAAATCACGGGAACGTGAACCTTAACGCGCCCAGATACAGTTTGCGGTCGCGTGATTTTCCAACTGAGCGGATTTAACGTTAGTTTGATACCGCGTTAGCAGTTGGACGTATAAGGCCCCAGTACTGAAAAAGTGATTGGTGCAGGGCCGAGGATTGAACCGGGTGCCGTCAGATTGTAAAGCGCACAAACTACCGCTCCGCGCTCGATATAACATCTAAAACCACAAAAAGCACGCAAGGTCTATTTATTATAGTATTTATAGTCAAGAGTAATCTGTAAACCTATCTAGCCCAAAAGGTTACAATTTTTATTTTACTTACGCGCTATCCATAATGCTTTAGTCATTTCGTCTCCAACCGATGGACTTAGCTGATCGATAACAACAAAATCTCTATAAAATTTGCATTGGCTGTAAAGGAATTTTAAAATTTTATGTTTTATTTTATTTCGATAGTTAGGTAGGTACCTGCTTAGGTACCTACACCAATAGGTAGCGTACTGCGAATGCATGCGTATACGTAGGTACCTACCACAGTACCTACCTATACGTCGTATGCCAATATGAAAACTTATAGGAAAGCAAAAAAAAAACAAATAGGACACAAACGGAGGTTACATACTGAATCTATGTTACTGGAACTATTTTACGGTCCCTTTATGGTATATACAAGATCTTTAATATTACACAAATTAGAACCTACCTACTTAAATGTGTCGTTGTTAGTACCTACTCACTCCAAGGATTGAAATATGTTTATCTAGAAAGCTAAATTGGGATTCTTAATCCTTCCTATTCCTAATTTCCGCGTTCCGTTTCCCTACCTAATTATGGCAACTGCGTCAATCACGCGGAGCCAAAAGCCCCAATACGGGAAAAAAATTGCTAAATTGGGTAGATTTCTAACATCACATCACTCAAACAAAACGGAACAGTGTCGTCAATCTGGAAGTTTTCAAGTCGCGAGGTAGTTTATTGTCACAGTATATTGTACTACGCAAGGACGTTTTATATAATAATAATAATAATAATAACGTTTATTTGCTCAAAGTTTTTTACAAGCTTATGAAATAGGTACAAAGATAAATAAAACAAGATAAGAGTTAGTGGGTAGGTGAGAAATGTTTACATACCTACTTCAAATAAAGTAGCCCTGTATCTCACACTAGGTGGGTCCTGTGTCGTGAGATTCAGTTCTTCCTTCCGAGTTCGAGTTACAGTTATTAGTAGACTTAAAAAATAGGTTAGTACAATATTTATATGTAGGGTAGTTAAAACTTATATAGGACTACTTGCAAAGTAATACCTATTAAATGGAAACAAGTTGACATTATGTGAGAACCATTAGCCCTGATGGAACTGGTACGGATCCTAAAGTACAAGTATCTCGTCGTTTCAAAGTCTGCATTATCTGCATGTACAAAAGAGACAATCGGCGGCGGCGCAAGGCACAAGCCACGGGTGAGTCGGGCGATTTACATTAAAAAAAAAAATATTTTTTTTTTTTTTCTTTTTTTTTTCTGTGATCTGTGCCCACGGGCGAAGAGGTTTTATGTGAGCGTATCTGAGTATGTTTTCGTGTGTGTGTGTGTGAGTGTGTGTGTGTATGTATGCGTGTGTGTGTGGTAGTGTGAGTGTCTGTGTATGTGTATGCTTGAATGTGATAAATAGCGCTATTTAGCGTTCCTGTGTACAAATGTTCCCTAAAAGTTGTGCGTTACAAGGAATAGGCGGTTACGTGATTAGGAGGTGGAAGTCGAGTAATATTACAAGATCAGTAATGCTTGGTACAAATTAGGTAGAGCTAGTCAAGGGACCTGATTCCCCGCCAGCCAATCAAACAACCATAGAGACTGTGTTGGACGAAACGGTTTGTTATATAGAGTAACTGTTTATAGTCTACATGGCAGTCAAACTGCAGGCAAGGTAGCAGGTCCCTTAGTTTCAGCTGATAATTGTAAGTAGGTTCTCCGACTCAGTGCGACCCACCGAAGACAACCAAGACACCACTTTCAGCTTGCAAGCATATCTTGATGCTTGTAACAAGCTGAGAGTCCTGTCGAGGTGCTGGTACAAGAATGGCCCCTTAAAGTAGAAAGAACGTTGGGCAAACGTAGTTCTACTGGACGGAAGCGCCCAGACATTGTAGCGAATGGATCGAGTAGAGGGCACGATAGTGTTTAATGCTGTCTTATGAAATCGCAACGTTACACCCAGAATATAAAGTTGTCGAACAGTGAGGTATTTAGTTTCGTCATACAGTTGGTCTGTGGAAAACAACAATGGTTTCTTGTAAGCTATTTTTAAGATGAACCTCTGTGCACGTTCTATTTTCGCAAATAGAGTTTTTGTAGCTGAACCCCAGCAGACTATGCAGTAACTAAGAATGGATTCACACAGTGCTTGGTAAACAACTCTGAGGGTTTTAGTGTCAGCCACTGAGCCCAGCCGTTTAAATATGTGAGTCAATTTTCGAACGCGATTACATAAGCTAGTGATTTGACTTTCCCAATTTAGGCGCTGATCTATTAAGACACCCAAGTATTTAATATGGCTAAGGCGCTCTAACTCCGTACATGTACAGGACTGATTAGGCTGCATAGGACAAGTATGGAGTTTTAAGTTTACGCATATAAGCATAGGTATTTAGGGTATATGATCTTTGGTACTACGTAGTACATAAATAATACCTCAGTGACCCATGCAGCTACGAGCTGTATTAAATCACCCAAGTCCTTTATCAATTTTATTAGTACATAAGTACAAAAATAAAACGTTTCACTCGTTGCGGACTGGTTAAATCTATTAAGGCCATACCACCTCATCTTACGTATTTACTGATATTTACAAAATATGCCTTATTAAAAAAAAAACCACTTGATCGGGCATGTATAGTCAAAATTTCCTTTTGCGAAATTATGCCACGTCGGTCGCGGGGGGCAGCTTGTGATTGGAGAATCAAAAGTCATTCATTCAATTCGCGCCTAGGATTGGCCCCGCTCGAAATAGTATAGGTTGACATGTTAGAACGTTTGGCTTAATTTATGTGGGGTAAAGGATGAGCAGTCAAGTGGTTATACACATCTAGAAGTTTTTTTGGAAACAACCTTGGAAATACACTTTTCACCCCTTCTTCACTGTCCCGCTCTTGAGCACATTCACAAATACATAATAAACAATAGAAAATCCACCAATATTACGCCAATAACTCTCGAAAATACACAAGTTTAGGAAATCAATGTAGTAACGAGTTTTTTTTGTTGGCGCCAATACTCCACCGTTTCAAATCAAAGTTAGTGTGATTCGGAATGCGTTTGAATATTTCAAAGTCAATGTCAAATTTTAATCCAAGATTCCAAAGTTTTGTTTTCTTCATGTCATTCTTCAAAACAACTTTAATTTCGCAATTTCATTCTATTTTCTTTTGCGATGGAGACGAATCTTCAGCACGAAGATTTGTTAATTAAATTGCGCGCAAAGCTGAATGAAGAGAAAATCAAGCTATGGGAGCAGCCATATCTACTGCCAGACGACACCATATCGCAGAGTCTGCAGGCAAGTTTCTTTGTTTACCTGCAATTTTATAATACCTATTTCTCTTGGGTTTTCCCTGATGCGATGCGATGATACAGGAAACTAAATATAAAAACAAAGACATGCAGTGCCGAAATAAATCTTAGCGATTTGACCTTGTATTGCAATTTGCAGGCGAATTCTACGAAATGACTTTGTTTCGTTGTTGGCTTTGGCTTTGGTTTGGCTTAAATAGTTCGGTTATTTAGCTTGCGTAGAAACAAGATGCTGTTTTATTCACCAGTGATCATCGGATGCTTATATATTTACCTATAGTTTTACTTCTTTTATTTTGTACCTTTTCCCCCCGACAGCGAATGTATGGAAGCAACTTTCTGCAACTTTGAATTTTGTATTCCTAGACACCCAAAATGATTTTATTGCAATAAAATAGTATTAATATAACCTATTTAAGTTGTAACATTAAATTCGCAAATTTCTGGCTGGTACCAAGATTTTTCAATGCCCATAAAAAGTGCTGTCTAGTCTAGCCAACTTTAAAGCCATATTATGCTCCCGATTGTCTGATCACTGTTTATCACACACCAGGAAAATCCCACTCTCACGACAAGCGGAATTTCGTAGCGGAGTCAAGCAGAGCATGACCTGATATTTTTTTTACAAGTGAAACCTTGTTTTATAGTGTATTAATCTGAGAGAACTTGCACACAAATTGCATAATTTCTTTTCTTGTTCATTTTTGAAGTATGATAAATACATCAAAAACAGCTGGACAGCCAATCATACGTATTTACACAACGTCATGCACAAAAAATCTAATAAACTCAATACATGAAATTCAACACTTTTCTGCTGGGGGTACGCACATGTCCGGATTATACTGGGTATAAGGAAACGCCACCGAAGCCAAAACGCTACTATTATGATATCCAATATATAGCCAATATTAGCCTAATATTTTTGGTTTAGAATGTTGCAAATTAGCAACGTAAAGCGTAAAAGAGTGAGTGTGGATCAGTTAGTTTGTTGACCGTAACTGAGTTGTAATAAAAGTGTTTTAAAAATAAAAGCAATTCAACAGGAACTCGCAACAAAATACGCAGCAGAGCTCTCTTCAGATCAAAAAACCATCCTCAACGCCCTGCATGAGCTCCAACTGCACTCGCTGGAGCGTTCCAAGGCCAACGCAGACTTCCAAGAAACTGGATATGCGTCGTTCCGAGTGAGGGCCACAATATCAGGGGAGAAGGCTCAGGTGTTGACTATAAGGAAGAAGCTCGATGTGATGGGCAGCGACCTGATTGCTGCTGTAGCTGATCAGATTCAAGTTGAGGCATCTAGGTATGTTACATTTCTTCGCTTGCTTAGATAGCATTGATAAAGTTTGCTTAACATCAGCCTAGTGGGGGGTCAAAAGCAAGCCAATTCTTATAACTATCACGAATTACGGCGTAGCTACATTTTCAGACTGGTGACTGGTAGCAGCATCACCAGTGCGAGAAACTACGCACCTGCTGTCGCCAGCCCGCATGCCCAACATGGCGACTATTTGCACAACCTCCCAATGAAAACACACTGTAATACACGGCCCCCAGTTCCCAGGGGAACTGGGACTGGGAGTGCTATGAATCCCCGGGCTACCGTAGACCGCCAAACCCCACTGTCTCTGTCTATGTATAAATTAAAGACGATGAACAGATGATGGCAGTGGCTGGAAGAGAAAAGCTAAAGTTTGGGCTGAGTGGTGTGCCTTAGGAGATACTTATGTCCAGCAGTGTGCTAGTTTAGGCTGATGATGATAATGACCAGTGCTGGGTCACAAAATTAAAAAACCACACCTATTTCACACATCAGCATTATGGTATCATCAAATAAATAAATAGGTACTAAAAGTCAGTGCTGTATATTGCAGGGTAAAACTAATTGTTAACGGTAAAGTGATAAAAGCCACTCCGAGCTTAGAAGAGCAAGGCCTCAAGAACGGTGCCCAGATCATGGCACTCATCATGACGGAGACTCCCGAGGAGGTGAAGCAAGAAGACACAATGTACATGGAGATGCGGCAGACGAGAGACGATGCTACTCTGTTGTCGGAATGTGTGGATGAACTGGCTGGTGACGATGAGTATATGAAGGTATTTAGTTTTCACAACAACAAATAAAGCTTTTATGGAAACTGATGTGGTTTTCATACATTTGTATTTATTGATTGGCGTAGTGATGAAAAATGGTGATGATGATGATGATGATGATAAAAAGTAGCCTATGTCACTCTCCAGCCCTTGAACTGTACCCATGCAAAAAAATCAGGTCGATCCGTTGCTCTGTTGCTGCGTGAAAGAGGAACAAACAAACCAACAAACTTTTCGCATTTATAAGATAATATATTATTATATGTATATATTTCAAATAAAAAGTATTTTCAATAAAACATATTATGTTTGGGCTAAGTAGCATGTCCTTTCATTACCAACAAAAAATGGCGGCAATCCTTGACCACAGATTCAATAACAAAAGAGGTTATATCTAAACTTATATTAAATTCTTTACATAGATACTCTATAAGCAGATACAACAGTATTAGTAATTTTTAAACTTTCGCGATTTGAACACATGTCTCACTCGCCGGACTCACCCGCAGTTTTCAGTCAGCTCATGACCATGGCCATTGTAACATGGTCGAAACGTCGAGCGAAAGGTACATATATTTTTTACCTAAATTAAATAATACGTGATAAGTCCCGATAAACGTTTAAAACACAACAGTATTATATGACGTGCCTTTTAACTATGGCTGTTGGATGCCAAGCGCAGGCCTATTTATAATAAAAAAAATTTAGTCGAAGTAATCAGCTAATCAATTTTAATAACTAAATAATTATATCATGTAATAAATTCATTGCAGATACTTACAACCCATATACAGCAAAACATTGGACAATTAATAACATTCAGGTCACAATTCACACACAATAAAGTTACAAATAAAAATATATACATAAAATAATTATGTCATCAGAAATAAAATGTCATTAAAATAAACTAATTAAATTAACAACATACAACAACAACAACACACAACAACAACATCTAACATTAAACTTTTTTTTTTTTTTCAATGTTTCCATACATCTGTATCAGAGAATACAAAATGTGAGATGTGATTGTTGTCTTACCGTTCCAGTTAGAAGACCAATCAGGCAATGCCATCCAGCTGCCCACCGCAGAGAAGCGCTCCTTGCTGGTCGGGCTCGCGTTGCACGAGCGCGGGCGCAGCCACGTCAAGAAACAAGAGTACGCACTCGCTCTAGTGCTGCTGCTGGAAGCTGACCGACAGTTCAGGTATCAATCATACAATTACTTTATTGGTCTGTGAAACTAGCTATTTTATATGGTACATAGGTGTCAACATTTCTTTTTGGCAAATAGCCTATAATATAATTGCAAAAAAAATAAAAAAAATATTCGGGACATTTTTGCACACACGGTCATTTGACCCCAAACTAAGCAAAGCTTGTGATATGGCTGCCAGAAACTGATATACATACATATATACTTTTAAATACATACTTAAATAGATATTAACAACCAGATATCGATCAAACACAAATGTTCATAACATGAATGTTTGTCCTAGGTGGGAATCGAACCCACGCCCCAAGCCCAGAAGGCAGGTTCACTCCCAACTAGACCAACGAGCTATCTAAAAGAAACATACAAGACAAATAAAAGTGTGCTTAAGATCACACAACAAAAGTGAAAACTTCTACAAGGTTGACTATATCTCTCTCGCTCCCTTAGTCGACTCGAGCCGACTTTACCCGAACGAGTATCTGAAAATGACGGTCATGCAAATTCAGTGCTTTTTCTGCATCGCAAAAAGTGCACAATGTACCTAAATAAGTTTTCACTTCAAAAACTATACAAAAGTGTAATTATTTATCGGATATCTACTGTTGATTAGCAGCTGTTTGTTTTCCAAGTAAAATAAAACAGTTGTATGTGATTATTATGAGCCGTGGTAGCCCATTTGGGAGACCGATAGACTTGAAAGCGTGAGGTCGCGAGTTCAAACCCTGAGCCCGTACCAATTTAATTAATGTACGAATTTTCATACCACTGGCTTTTCGGTGAAGGAAAACATCGTGAGACAACCTGCATACGTACGGAGAAGGAATTCAATGGCGTATGTGAATCCACCAACCCGTACTGGGCCAGCGTGGTGGATATGGCCCAATCACCCTTTCGGAGGTAGGCTAAAAGTCCAGCAGTGAACTGTTAAAAGGCTGATTATGATGTGAAAATAATGTGAAACAGCCCACAGACCTTCCATCCCTGTGTGATCTGGACCTTATGTATGTTTCACACTGCTGAGACAGGATGATACTAGACTGGATCGCGCGGTTTCCTGCGGTCTAAGTCTTTTATGCTGACTAAAAAGAACACAAGTGTGTCCCGCCGCTTGACACTCCGCCCCGAGGAGCGAGACTCCATCAATTTTTTTTGTCTTATTTTTGCGCCTATAGCGACCACTTCTCTCGCTCTATCCTTCTCGTCTCTTCTTTTAAGAGACTTTTATACTCGGAATAACATTGTATTTTAATACCTGCATTAGTTTTTGTATAAGTACTTCATGTTGATTGGCTACCCATTTTGTTAAAGGGTACTTAACTTTTTTTCTATGTATACTGTGTTCACTCCAAGTAGGACATACACTAACGCTCATATTGTGTACTGTTTAATTAAGTTCTACATGTGTATTTCCAGTTCTGTGAACCTATAAAAAAACCCAGGGGGTCTAGACAAGAGTCACACACTGTTAGCGTTAACGCCCGCGGAAAGATGAAATTGTATGAAAATGACATTGACAATGACATTAGCATGAGATAAATTATCTGAAGCTAATGTCATTTTCATACAATTTCATCTTTCCGCAGGCGTTAACGCTAACAGTATCTGGCTCTTGTCTAGACCCCCTGGGCTGGCGCTGCTTGTTTAACTGCATACATTCCGTGTCAGATGTGTTATGTTAGTAAGTATCTCGTTGATCTGCAGCGAATGCCGTTCGTCCATCCTCCAGTCAGTAGACAACTACGCGGTGCTCCAAGTGGACATATCGTGGTGCTACTTGTGTCTGGCGGCGCTGCGGGGCGCGGGGGACGCGGCGCGCAGGCTGGCGCGTGCCGAGCGCGCACTGCACGACACCTACGGGCAGCGGGGGGAGCGCGCGCGCGCCGTGCAGGGAAACGATGGTAAGCCAGGGAAAAACCGGAAGGATAGAGAGCGGATGCTCTGTCCCTCTCCCACAAAGCGTGTGTTAAGTATAGCGTTTGTAAGGCGCTCGCAAGGCTTGACGTCATAACGTGCTATAGTGCGCTCTCTGTCTAGCATGAAATTAAAATACTTATTTTGTTTTATATATAATATTGTTTTCGTTGAGGGTTTTTATTAATGATCAGTTATTTATGAGAGAAAAAAATTGGCCAAAAATGTTTTCTATGAATAATTTTTCTAAACTATATTACAGGACACCACAATCTTATCTGACGACTGCACTGATTTCAATCAAATCATTTCAATATTTTAAAAACCAGGGGCCTTACGGCCAACTGATAACGCGGTATCAAGCTAACGTTAAATCCGCTCAGTTGGAAAATCACGCGACCGCAAACCGTATCTTGTAGCGTTAAGGTTCACGTTCGCGTGATTTTCCAACTGAGCAGATTCAACGTTAGTTTGATACCGCGTTAGCAGTTGGCCGTAAGGCCTCTTACCTCAGCTTCCAAAAGTGAAAAACCTTGTGTTGACTGAACTTGGGGGTTAGACAAGACCCACTTTCTGTTAACGTTAACGCCTGCGGAAAGGTGAAATTGTATGAAAATGACATTGACAATGACATTAGCTTGAGAGATGTTATCTCAAGCTAATGTCATTTTCATACAATTTCATGTTTCCGCAGGTGTTAACGCTAACAGAAAGTGGGTCTTGTCTAACCCCCCTTGTGTGCAACATTGCAGCCAACGAGCGCGTGCTGTTCATGCGGCTGTACCTGCTGCAAGGCATCGTGGCGTATCACCAGAACAGACGGGACGAGGCGCGACGCTTACTGGAAAAGGCTGAGCTGGAAATCAACGCGCTCAGGGTCAGTTTTACCATCTCATATAATCTTTAAGTATTACTGCGAGAGATGTTTATAGATGCCCAGGTTTTTACAGTTAGTAATTTTGTAAACCTATAACCTATGGCCGAATTTATGATGTTTATATAATTAATAATTTCTGTTATGGTGGCAGTAGGTCATATTGTTTATTTTGCAAAGGGGATTGCCCATTCTTTCTGATCTCATATTTTTATGTTATATTCTAATAATATTGACTATTTCAAAATAAGATCGTAGTTTTTTTTAAATGTGACGACGTCACCATCGACGTTATATTAGTTCGTGTAGATGTCTGTTACAAAAAAGCTTACTTCTGTCATATTTTCATCTGTCAATGTCATTAGTTGCGCGGTGGTTTGGCTTTTTATGTTTGTTTTTGTAAACGGCTAAGATAAATTTCAACATATCGCCAACGCTGACGTCAAACTTAGCTTCATTTGCGCAAGGACCAGCGCGAGTGCTACTAAGCACTTCCACTGCCATTTGCATTTAGCAAAACGTTACAGACGATGAATAGGTACTTGCTACTTGCACGTCGCATAGTCTACGGCGGCTTTGAGGTCTATTATTAGACAGTGACATTTCTTTTAACATGTTGTTGTGAAATTGTCGACGTTTCCCGAGCCCCAGTTGGTAGTTTCATATAAATGTTAGACTATTTTAACCGACTTCAAGAGGAGGTTATCAATTCGACTGTATGTTTTTTTTGTACGTAGGTGAATGAAGACGCAGTAACCGCGCTAATGGAGCTGGGCTGGTCGTGCGCGGCGGCTCGAGCGGGGCTCCGCGCCTCGGGGGGCGAAGTCCAACAAGCGCACCACTACTTGGCGGAGCGGCGCGAGGGGAGGCGGCGTGCCAGAGGGCTTCACAGGGAGCAGAGGTACTATTCCCACATGCAATAACCGAGACATTGTCAGTGCGTTACCTGCCTTTGAAGACTCCATTCCCCGATGTACCACGGTTGCCTGGAAGAGATCGCCAAAGCGATAAGGCCAACTGTTAAAAGCCTAGATAATATTGTTATTGTAATGTATATGTTATTATGTTTTGTGGTATTTTAATAAAGAGTTATTGTATTGTACCGTTTGCACCATTGACTTGAACTCTTATTGGTGCAGACGAAACTACTTTGTATCGTTTGCACCATTAATGGTACATCGGGCTCCATTCAACCGGGGCCAGATTTAGGGAGAGCAACCGGGGCTTCGGCCCCGGGGCCTCCATATGGGGCTTCCCAAAACGGACGTTGACCAAGGCCTCGGTTGCGACGGCGCACACCACCGCCCTCGCACCTGTCTGCACTCCGACAGTCGCCTCCGATACTCGCGAGTTTTGATGAAGGGTTCTATAGTTATTTAAATGATGAGTACAACCTTCTTTCGGCTTAGCATAGCCTTTCTGCCTAACCGTGTATACTAACATTCCAGAGAGGCCCGCATTCTTGGCGTGTGCACCGACGGCACCCTAGTGAACCAGCAGCTGGTGGAGGCGCTGGTGGGGATGGGGTACCTGCGGAGCGTGGCCGCGGCGGCCCTGCGCCGCTCCAACAACCACGTGGCGCTGGCGGTGCGCATCATACAGGAACAGCCGGACCTGGTGAGTTACTTCTACTCTTCACTGAACCAGCAGCTGGTATGCAGACGACACTGTGTTGATTGCCACTCGGAAGCATGTTTCCAAGACTTGCTGACTGAAGTAGCCAATGCAAGCGGAGATATGGGATTTTCTATCAACCTAAGCAAAACCCTTTGAAAGTGAACATAACGGTATAACGCATTGTCTGCAGCTAGCGGAGGAGGTGGCGGAGTCCTCGTCCGACACGGACAGCCCGAGCTCCAGCGACTCCCTCGTCGAGCCTGACGACAAACTGGTCACGGAAGTATGTTTTAAGTTTTACCACGTAGGTTTTGATTCCCTTGTGAAATCTCAAAATATGCTAAAAATATGCGACACAAACGTTCATATCTTTTGATTGCGTTGACTTACAAATTTTTAATTTTTTCACAACCGGAAGAAACCGTAGACCCAAGTATTTAATATAAATTTCAACTTGATACCATTACGCGCTCTTGAGAAAAAGGGTCTTGACAGACGGACAACGAAGTGATCCTATAAGGGTTCCGTTTTTTCCTTTTGAGGTACGAAACCCCAAAAACTATCAAAAAAAAAGCAACTGTTCCGATTTAAAAAAACCTTTCACTAATAGAAAGCTACTCTATTCCTGAGTGACATAGTCTATAGTCTATTAAATGTAGCTTGATTGATTTGACACATGTCAAAAGCCTCGAATAGTGCTGCGACAGTTTGGATTATCAAATCGAGAATAATGTCTGTGTTTATCCACTAAAAGTGTTTTGCATGAAATATATTTTCAAAAATCGTGTATGTACCTCAACTAGCTACAACCAAATATGTTTGAGGTTTTGTGGATTAAAAGCAAACCCATCTATATTTGTGTTGTAGACTTTAGGATAATAAAATAAAATAGAAGCAAGTACAAAATTATATATGTAAATATATTGTTTAATCTAATGGGTACATCCCAAATCAGTGTCATCATCATCATCATCAGTATCAGTCAGTTGAACAATCCTGCAGATTAATAATAAATTCTTGATCACATAAATAATCGAAGTGAACATCGCTCCCGATCTTCTAAGATTATTTCCCTTGTCTTATCCACCACCTTCTATGCTATAGAATCAGTAGTCGGTCTAGTATGCTATTTTAGCAGCCGGTCTTTGGATCAAGACGTTTCGTTCCGTAAAATTTACAAATACAGTTACTAGTACTTAGATCTTATTATACTTTAGACATAAGAAATTTAAGTTTACAAAAAAGTAGTTCCGTGTTCTGTACAAATTTTGAATTTCGATAGAACGGAGAGGAAATTCTGATAAAAAAAAACTATTTATATCAACACAGCAAAATAAAACAATCGATTTTACGTTTATCGATTTACCACGTCCCTAAAATTTTTGTCAAGTTGACGTAACCTTGTTATGAGTGAATGGAAAAAAGAAAAAAAAAACTATTTATATCAACACAGCAAAATAAAACAATCGATTTACCACGTCCCTAAATTTTTTGTCAAGTTGACGTAACCTTGTTATGAGTGAATGGAAAAAAGAAAAAAAAACTATTTATATCAACACAGCAAAATAAAACAATCGATTTACCACGTCCCTAAATTTTTTGTCAAGTTGACGTAACCTTGTTATGAGTGAATGGAAAAAAGAAAAAAAAACTATTTATATCAACACAGCAAAATAAAACAATCGATTTACCACGTCCCTAAATTTTTTGTCAAGTTGACGTAACCTTGTTATGAGTGAATGGAAAAAAGAAAAAAAAACTATTTATATCAACACAGCAAAATAAAACAATCGATTTACCACGTCCCTAAATTTTTTGTCAAGTTGACGTAACCTTGTTATGAGTGAATGGAAAAAAGAAAAAAAAACTATTTATATCAACACAGCAAAATAAAACAATCGATTTACCACGTCCCTAAATTTTTTGTCAAGTTGACGTAACCTTGTTATGAGTGAATGGAAAAAAGAAAAAAAAACTATTTATATCAACACAGCAAAATAAAACAATCGATTTACCACGTCCCTAAATTTTTTGTCAAGTTGACGTTGAGCGGATGGAAAAATATGGTTATAGTTTTGTCATAATCCACGCCAAATGCAGTTTCCTTTTAAAGTTCAAATATACTTTAACTGTTTATTAATTTTACTGTATATGTAATTTGCCAGACGTTATTACAAAGACATGCCGTGTAATGCCGTGATCTGTCAAATCAATAATAATAATAATAATAATGGATAGATATTGGCAAAATCGCCTCTTCCAAAGTGACCAGAGGAAGGTGTACCGAGGCTGGGAAGAAACTGAGCAACGTGTGAGTGACGGACAGCTGCCAGATGCAAGCGCCATGATTAATTTCTGGCGTGGTATCTGGTCGGTGCCCGTCGAGCACACGGAGGGTGATTGGATGCGTGTTGTCGAGCGGGAATGCGAGTCCATCGAACCCATGGGGTCTATTTTAATAGACTCCGTAGACGTTAGTTGTGCGATCCGTACGGCGCAGAACTGGAAAAGTCCTGGGCCGGACGGGTTGCACAACTTCTGGATAAAATGGATTCGATGCTCGCATGACCGCTTGGCGACACAATTCCAAGAAGCCCTTGAGCTCGGTTCCCTTCCCAGCTTCATGACAACCGGTGTCACCTTCCTGCTCCATAAGTCCGGTAGTACCACGGAAGCCAAAAACTACAGACCCATCACGTGCTTGCCTACCATCTACAAGCTCCTTACATCCATTTTGAGAAATAAAATTAACGCGCACATTGTTGCGAACAACGTTTTGGCCCATGCTCAAAATGGATGTAGGGTTGGGTCCCGTGGTACTAAGGAGCTCCTCCTCATTGACACGGCCATTAGCCAACAAGTCCGGCGAAATAGAGGAGCCCTCTCCGCTGCCTGGATTGACTATAAGAAGGCCTATGATTCAGTGCCTCATTCATGGCTAGAGAGGGTTTTAGAGTTGTATAAAATTGATACAACTCTAAAATCATTCTTAGGCGCATGTATGAGGCAATGGACCACAGTCCTTCGTCAACCAGGCAGTGGGGACGGTGCCTCTGGCCCGCAGGACTTGTTAAGGATTGAGCGAGGCATATTCCAGGGTGACAGTTTTAGTCCATTGTGGTTTTGCCTGGCTCTGAACCCTCTCAGCACTTTGCTGAGGGATTCAGGACTGGGCTATCGGCTTCGAAGAGATGGTCAAGTCATCTCTCACCTGCTGTACATGGATGATCTCAAGCTGTTTACACCAAAACGCCAAGACTTGATGGAGCTGCTAAAAATCACAGAAGTTTTTAGCAGCGCTATCAAGATGGAGTTCGGTGTAGACAAGTGTGCGGTCATGCATGTACAGCGAGGGAAAGTTGTGAATTCTCCAAATTTACAGCTTTCAGAGACGATGACTCTCAGATCGCTCTCCGAGGTCGAAACCTATAAATACCTCGGTATGTCAGAGTCGTTGGGTATATCGGTAGAGGACATCAAGAAATCGGTGAAGGAGCGCTTCTTTTGTCGCCTTACAAAAGTACTTAACAGTTTTTTGTCTGGCGGCAACAAGGTGCGTGCCTTCAACGGTTGGGTGATGCCTTTGCTGATATACTCCTTTGGCATATTGAGGTGGACTCAAACTGAGCTGGACGCCCTGGACAGGAGGGTCCGTCAACTGCTCACATCGCATCGCATGCTACACCCACGCTCGTCTGTTATGAGACTGTACATTCCGCGGAAGTGGGGGGGTCGAGGCTTTTTAAATGCCAAGAACCTACACAACCGCGAAGTGTGCAGTCTCAGGGATTTTTTCCGTAACAGCGAGAGTGGGATGCATCGTGATGTTGTGG
Source organism: Agriopis aurantiaria (assembly GCA_914767915.1). Lineage (NCBI taxonomy): Eukaryota > Metazoa > Arthropoda > Insecta > Lepidoptera > Geometridae > Agriopis > Agriopis aurantiaria. Next base: position 13,892,473 of record OU612003.1, on the reverse strand, counting down.
CTGTTGACAGGGGTCTCACGCCGCTCTCCTTGGCAAACGAGAATTGGCGCAAACCATCGGTGCTGAGCATCGAAGACCGCAGGGACGTATGGAAAGGCAAGGAGCTGCACGGGCGGTTCTATCGGGCCTTAACAGGGCCCGATGTGGACCTGCTTTCGTCGGTGAACTGGTTACGATTCGGTGACCTCTTTGGGGAAACCGAGGGTTTTGCCTGTGCGATTGCGGACGAAGTTATCAAGACGAACAACTATCGGAAATATATCATGAAGGACGGTACGGTCGACATCTGTCGGGCATGCCACCGTCCTGGAGAGTCTCTCCGACATATAATTTCCGGTTGTTCGCATCTTGCTAACGGCGAGTACTTGCACAGGCACAACCAGGTGGCCAGGATCATCCACCAGCAACTTGCCCTTCGATATGGCCTTGTCGAGTCTGAGGTGCCGTACTATAAGTACGCACCAGCGCCAGTTCTTGAAAATGGTCGTGCTTTGCTCTATTGGGACCGCTCTATCATCACGGACAGGACTATTGTCGCCAATAAGCCTGACATCGTGTTGGTCGACCGGTCCCAGCGCCGGGCAGTGCTCGTTGACATCACCATCCCGCATGACGAGAACCTCGTGAAGGCCGAGAAGGACAAACTCAGCAAGTACCTTGACTTGGCTCACGAGGTTACCGCCATGTGGGATGTTGACTCGACGATCATTGTCCCGATAGTCGTTTCGGTGAACGGTCTTATAGCGAAGAGCCTCGACCAACACCTTAAGAGGCTCTCGCTAGACGGTTGGGTCAAGGGTCAGATGCAGAAGGCAGTAATCCTTGACACGGCTCGCATTGTCAGGAGGTTCCTCACTCTGCAGCCCTAACCACCGGTAGCTTGGGCCCTGCCCCGCTGCCGGTGGCACCCTAGTTTTTAAGTTTTTTATGTTTTTTATGTATTTTTTATTTATTATTAGATGTAAAAAACTTAAAAATTAAGACTCAAAATAAATAAAGTGAATAATAATAATAATATATAACTTTATTATACACCGAAATAAAAAAATACAAAAATAGGTAACTTATAAATAATACAAAAACCGGCAGTATAATAGGCGGCCTTATCGCCTTAAGCGATTTCTTCCAGGCAACCTTTGGATGGACATAGCTGAGACAGGAGTAGGGTCGGCGGTGTAGACAATACATTAATATACATACATACAAATAAATACTGAATATGCAAATAATACTATTTACTTACTAATACATACTATAAATAATACATACATACATATATACATACCAATTATAAAGGAAGATAGTGATTGTAGACAAGATTCTTGAAAATAGGAAGAGACTTGGCCTGCCTGATAGAAGGGGGCAGCTTATTCCACAGCAGGACAGCTTGAACAGTGAAAGATTTACTGTAGGAAAGGTTAGTATGAGAGGACGTAGGAATCTTAAGTTGAAGGGCACGAGAGGATCGCAAGGAACTAGAGTGAGGTTGAACAAACTTGAAACGTTCTTTCAAGTACATTGGGGTGGAGGGATTAAACAGGATTTTATCAATCAAGCTACATTTAATAGACTGTAGTGTTATATACGCATTCAATTATGATAACCCATTCTAAGTGTCACCATGACATGGTGGAATCACATTGTCTTCGCTAAAGCTAAAAGCTGGGTTTGAAAAAAAAAAAATATTTAATATTATTCCGTGCCAGTTGGAGGCGATGGGGTACACGGTGGAAGACTCCCGCGCAGCGCTGAGTCGCGCACGGAACCACGTCAGCGGCGCCGTGGACTTGCTGGTCGCGTGCGGCGGCTGCCTCGCTAACGGTGAGATACCAGCACTCTACTGCCTACACCTGTTTCAACAACTATTCTACGGTAACTTATTCTTTTATCCTGGATTACAATCCAGGATAAAAAGTAGCCCATGTGTAAAAATGTTAAAAACCCACTCACATTTTTTGACGAAAAAAACAACAAAAACTGCATTTTTGGCGTTCTGATTCTATCAAATAGAAAGTGCTGTAGAAAATTAAGTTTCTGTAATAAATAGACCTGTATTATTTTAATTTAATGCCTTTGCGCTTTGAACACATTGTCATGATTGACACATTGTCATTGTCATGATGTCACATTTTACATGAGTAGTTTATTGTAAAACTCTCGGAAGGAAAGTTTAAGAGTGGACTTCGTTAAATCACTAACATAAAATAAGTAATTTTAATGTTGTGGTTTACTTATTTCACATTTGTCTTGACAATTGCGGCTTAACGGCCGGTTATCCGAGTCGCGTAGCCAACAAAACGCTCCCTCAGCCCCCGCCAAGTTATAGCGACGATGTATTTTGCCACGTAAGAATCAGGACGCCCGCGGAGGGAGTGCAACGACAAAAACGAACATAGGTCCGACCTCGATGACGCCTGGCGCGGTACTGAGCGCGGCGCGCGCAAATTCTCGCGACCATTTTACGCTTTTAATTTCACTAAAAAACGAAACTATTCACTATCAAAAATCTATCCAAATATATTTTTTTTAAATAAAATTGCCTTTCTGTACATGCAATTTCCAGGTTGTTAAGAGCTTTCATTAGAGCATAAAACGAAAAAAAAAAAAACTAACTCAACTTTGTTTCAGATTTTTTTTGATCGAGGAAAGTTTATTCTATCGTGTTTTGAACCAAATCGTAAACTCAAACACAGATGTATCTGTGACATGTATTTTTTCCAGCTCAAATATTGCAATTTAACTGAATAAAATTGATTTAAAACCGTCAAATTTGGTATATGAGGCCGATAAGTTTTTAGTTTTATGCCCGAAAATCTAGACACCCAAAATTGAACGATGCATTTTGCTCGTACGAGATATGTAACTAAAATAGATTTATTTGTCTCCAGCGCCAGAGCAAGGGAACCCGTCGACGAGCTCCGGCGCAGTCAAACTCCACCGCAAGACTCACATCAAGGACAAACAGTTAGTGCCTTCCTTGTCCAGTAGCGAACTAGGCCCCTTGACTACAGCGTCACATAACATGAACTGTGGTTAGCGTCATCATCATCATCTCAGCCATAGGACATCCACTGCTGGACACAGGCCTCCCCCATCGATCTCTCCCCCAGCGTTTCCCTGCGGTCTCTTTTAGGTCGTCTGTCCATCTTGTGGATTGGACGTCCTACGCTGCGCTTACCAGTCCGTGGTCTCCATTCCAGAACCATTCGGCCCCATCGGCCATCTGTTCTGCGTGATATGTGCCCTGCCCGCTGCCACTTCAACTTGCTAATCTTGTGACTTTCGTTCGTCTACGGATCTCCTCATTTCGGATTCGATCTCGTAGAGAAACCCCGAGCATAGCCCTCTCCATAGCTCGTCAGACGTCATATCAAATCATAACAAAAAAAAAAAAAACATAAACATAAAATGGCAAAAAAACGTAAAATTAAATCTAAAAAAACATTTAATTTGTATTTATTAGGTTTTCTATATTTGCAATTTGTATGTTATTTATTTATTTTTTCTTTCTGGTAACTAATTTATTATCTCTTATGTAAAGACCTCGAATGTGTGTTTTCCAATGACTATTTATGTATCCGGACCCTAGTTGGTGTTGCAACGGGGCATTTACACTATTTCTAGTTTGTATTAGTGAAAACATGTTTTTTGGCTTTTGTGTAACTGTTTATCTCATATCTACTGTATTAATTAGCAGCTGTATGTTTTCCTTGTAAATAAAATAACAATGGTTGTTGTAGGCACCACGAGCGTCAAGCGGCGCTGGCTCGACTGAAAGCTGTGATTCGCAACGAGGAGGATGAATACCTCGACTCCTCGCTGCAAGAAGAAGAAGACTTCCTGGTGCAGTACAAGTCACTCCTCTAACTACTCAGGACTGAACTATAACATATATTACTAGCTGCGCCCCGCGGTTTCACCCGCGTGGATTACTCATATCATCGGCCAACTGCCAGTGAGTCCTGTCAACATCGGTCCAACCGCTTTGGAGTCCTTAAGGACATACATACAGACATCGCCTTTTATATATTACTAGCTGCGCCCCGCAGTTTCACCCGCGTAGTGATGAAAAATGATGATGATTCTGATGAAAAGCCTATGTCCGTCTCCTGGTTCTAAGCTATCTCCCCACCAATTTTCAGCCAAATCGGTTCAGCCGTTCTTGAGTTATAAATAGTGTAACTAACACGACTTACTTTTTAGATGTCGCAGGTAAATTGTCAATGCCGTGAAGTTACAATTTCACTGGTAAAATTAAAAATTTTGGTAGTTTTTTTTTCAAGTTTTTTATAACCTAACATAACCTAGTAAAATTATAATTTCACTGCATTGACAATTAACCTTCGACATTTATAAGAAGGAAGAAATGTAAATCACACTGTTTGACTGTATCGTCCGTTTTTCGTAGTCCAATTTGACGTGTATTATCTCACTCGTACCTCGCCCTTGAGGTTCCTCTGTGTCGGTCAGATCAGATAAACAAGGGAGATATGGAAAGATGGCGTGGCAAGTACGAACGCATCAGAATCGATTCTGATGCGTTCGTACGATTTATTTACGAATCGATTCATTTTGCATGGAAAGCAAAACAACTTGGCCCTTAAATAGTATTCGGAAAACAAACATTCAATGTCTTTATCTCGAAATAATAAGTAAGTACCAGAAAGAAAAAGGAATAAACTTTAGTTGACCTCACCCTTGACTTTGACTTTGACCTCACCCAGCAGACGAACTTTTCAACCTTTGCATGTGGGCTATTAGCTTATTGGAGTCGCTGCAAGTTTTTGAGTGTGCGTGATAAATTAGTAAGCCTTATAGTTTTTGCGTTATCGGCCTGTTATCCGAGACGCGTAGCAACAAAACGCTCCCTCAGCCCCCGCCAAGTTAGAGCGACGATGTATTTTGCCGCGCAAGAGTCAGGAGGCCCGCGGGGGGAGTGCAACGACAAAAACGAACATAGGTCCGACCTCGATGACGCCTGGCGCGGAACTGAGCGCGGCGCGCGCAAATTCTCGCGACCTTTTTACCTTTTAAATTTCACTAATAAACGAAACTATTCACTATCAAAAATCTATCCAATGAAAAAAATATTGAATAAAATTGCCTTTCAGTACATGCAATTTCCAGGTTGTTACGAGCTTTCATTAGAGCATAAAACGAAAAAAAAAAAACTGAATCGACGTTGTTTCAGATTTTTTTTTTGATCGAGGAAAGTTTATTCTATCGTGTTTTGAACCAAATCATAAACTCAAACACAGATGTATCTGTGACATGTATTTTTTTCCAGCTCAAATATTGTAATTTAACTAAATAAAATTGATTTAAAACCGTCAAATTTGGTACAACAGGCCGTTAATCGGTTAAGCAGTATAGTGAAAATGTGTTGAAAAATTTTGACAGGAATGATAATTTTACTGTACTAAGGCATATCTCCCTTTAATTCTGATCTGAGGTTCTATAATTTTATAAAGAGCTGTGATTGGTCGCCAGTCCACTGCTATTAGGGTAATACAACTTAAAAATTAAATAAAAATTAAATCCAGTTTCAAAACAATTTGTGCCATTTATTTATACGAAATTGGTGTCTATTTACTAAATTTTACAACTAATTATATAAATTATTAATACAATAATTCTAGTTGTATTTAAGAAATCGAACGTCTCATCAAATGAGCGAGAAATTAGATATAAATAAAAATATGTATAATATACAATTTATTTCATACAATTGATGTTTTATTTTATAATTACAGTCATGATAGGTTACTTACTTTAAATTAAATTATTTCTAAGCTTAAAACAAATAATGCTAAATTCGGTCCAAGCAGCCAAAATGAGACAATAAAATTATGTAACAACATTGCTGGCAATGGAGACGCTCCTGGAGGCCGTAGTTTTAGTCATATTTGCAACTAGCTGCGCCTCGCGGTTTCAACCGTGTAGTGATGAAAAATGGTGGTGATGATGATGAAAAGTAGCCAAGTCACTCCCCAACCCTTGAATTATACTCATGCAAACAATCAGGTCGTACCGTTGCTGCGTGAAAGAGGAAAAAAAACCAACAAACAAACACACATACGCATTTATAATATTAAGTATGATTTCGTCGTAACAATGGCAACACTGCCTTCCATCCTTAGATGTGTGGACTTCCACACTGAACGACAGCCTGCCATCTGCATCCACTGGATGCCCGCGACTCTCACAATGTTGTTGGTCCATCTAGTGGAAGGTCTACCTTCGCTGCATCTTCCGGTTCGTGGTCTCCACTCAAGAACCTTTCATCCCCATCGGTTAAGCGATGTGGCCTGCACATTGCCACTTCAACTTGCAAAATTTCAACAGCTATGTCGGTGACTGGTTCCTTGGGGAATATCCACGTTCCGGATTCTATCGCGCAAAGAAACTCCGAGCATAGCTTTCTCCATTGCCCGCTGTGTGACTCTTGAGTTTTTCCAAAAAGCCAACAGTAAAGGACCACGTCTATCTATATCCAGGTCATCATCAGCCAGAAGACGTCCACTGCTGAACATAGGCCTCCCCCTTTAACCTCCACACTGAATGACAGCCTGCCTTGCATACACTAGATGCCAGCGACTAGGCATATAAAAAAAAAAAAATCGGGACATTTTTTTTTGCATACGCGGTCATCTGACCCCAAACTAAGCAAAGCTTGTGATATGGCTGCCAGAGACTGATACACATACCATACATATAGTTTTAAATAATAGATCTATCATATAGAACAAACACAAATGTTCATCACATAAATGTTTGTCCTAGGTGGGAATCGAACCCACGCCCCCAAGCTCAGAAGGCAGGTTCACTACCAACGGACTATCTCGGTATCTACTGGTTAACAATGAATTCTAAGAACATGACGTCATTTTTCACGTAGTCAAACTTGTCCAAGCTGGTGTGTGGTATGAATGTGTACTGCCGTTTCAACTGAAGCACGGACTTGTCCAGAGCCTCCGTGGACTTGGCCTTCTCGTCCTCGCCGTCGTCGTAGTCGTGGCGTTTGGACGAAGACTTACGACGGAGCTGCAGAGACTTCACTATGTCCATTGCCTGAGAAAATGAAGGTTAAAGGTCGTTTTGGAAGTTTTTAGAAAGAGATGGTATGGATGAAAATAAAAAATAAAATCAGTAGGCTGCACATCAGTGAAAATCTAAGTATTAATATTCATCTATCCCTCAAGAGATGGCGCTATCTGTGCGTGACAGTCACGTGAGTTCAGTGTATGTTCCCCACCTCAAAAAGTGCCCAACGTGCCTAAAAAAGTATACACTTCAATAATAAGACAAGTCAAATAAATAAAAAAAATCCGGTGTTAGAAAAAAATAATAACTAGGGTTCTGTGTCGGGGATGCTTTATAACACCAAGGATTCATATATGAAACCTTGGTAACACACAAGGACATGGATAACTAACATCCAGACCCAGAACAGATATTTAAATATAATAATAATTAAAACATGTACAGCAGGAAACCGTACCCGGAACCATGCTCATGAGACAAACGTACTATCACTGAGCCAAACCGGCCATCTAGAAAATCAACAAATCGAATGCGTTTTTTTTTGTATTAAAATTGTTCGAAGGCCAAAGAGCGACATAGGACACGTTTTATCCGATAAAATTAAAGTAATCCAAAAACCCGCATTGGAAGCACATCACAGGAGTATTGTTGGGAGTGTTTTTTAACACTTTTGGACTAGTTAAAATACCAGCTAGACTGTGTGTACAATGTAAAGTTTAAAACAACTTTAGACTATCGCATGGTTAAAATGGGATTAGAATGTGTCTTTTTCCCGGGAAAGGAATCATCATCATCAGCCAGAAGACGTCCACTGCTCAACATAGGCCTCCCCCTTTAACCTCCACACTGAACGACAGCCTGCCATCTACATCCACTGGAAAAATTGGGAACCACCAACCAAGGGCCTTACGGCTCGAAACAGCGCAATGCGGAAAAGGGTACGGTTTGCGGTCACGCAACTATTCGCAATCACCTAAACTGAAACAGGCAGCCGTAAGGCCCCAGGACAGTGTCGATCAAATTATTTGTATAACCACCTGTCTCCGGTTAGCGGGCTGATCCTTCAGCACGATGTTGATGGTGAGGTCGCAGGGCCACTCCAGCAGCGCGTCGTATGGTCCGCCCACGAGGCGCACCGTGCACGTTATGTGCCGACCTTTCCACTTGCCCATGCCGTTTAGACTTACCTCCGCCTTATAAAAAAAAGTCCAAATAACAAGTTAGGTAGTACTTATTTCTGACTAAGAAACGGAAAGTAAGATCTTCGACGTGCTTTTTTAATTTTTTATTTATTTAATAGGCTTGCGTTTGACCGCCAACTCGCCTGATGTAAAGCAATGATGCGGTCTACGGTGTAGCACGCTTGCTAAGAAGAAACCGATTCACTCGTGATTTGAAGACACCGAGATTATAACTATCACGGAACACCCATTCAGGCAGCCCATTCCACAGACTAGCAGTGACTATAGTGACGTTACTCATACTCAGCAGTGGGCTGATAATGATGATGCTAGTGAAATATGGTTGTATCTTGGATTAAGACGTAGAAAACGAGTAGGTCATACTTTTTAGGCAGTGATAATCATGTGGTAAACTATCATCGTATCTCAAGTAGGTATGATATTAACACCGGTGTATATAACTATAGGCTATAATCTTTGCTATAGGTAATGACAAGTAAGTAGGTAATCATTGTTTTGGGTATCGTATTGTAGATAACATACTCTAGTACCTAATTGTTTATATCCGCCTGAAGTAAGTAGTACTACACGCTTTTTTAAACATCGTGTGAAAATGTTTAATGTGGCCTTTTGTTTGTTTTTGCGTGTGTCCATCATAATTTAAGATTTTTGGATGGTATAGCCAACCTTAAGCGTATATCCGTATCTGCTAGTCCTAAACATCGGACTGGTCAGGACTGCATCATTTTCTTTGGCCTCCTTCATTCTTGTCAAGAACTGGTCTATTCTCCAAATCATGTGACCTGCAAAGAACAAAACGTTCTGTCCTTAGAAACTTATATATACAGACTTGAACTTCACAAGAATCTTATCTCATTCTCATTTGAATTTAAATTTGGATTCTCTTTCCTCCTTTTACCTATCAATGTCAGGGAGAACGAGCATTACAAAATGCCTTTGAATTTGCTTTGAATCTACTTCAAAGCTAAAATTACCAAAACTCTTTAACTTTTTACCATTATCGCTTCCAAGTTCCTGCCTGTCGAAGCTGACTCTAGCCTGGAAGTCAGCCAGCTCCGTTCTCAGCTTGTGGTAAGACTTGGTTAATGCTCGAAGGTCGCGGGAGACCAGGTCCATCCTTGAAGACTGCTCGGCAGACTCGGCGCGGACGTCTGCTGTTGCCACTTCAAGTACTCCCAAACGGTCTATGGACTGCGGGCGTACAATATCACCAGGTGAAGAATAGTACCTACAACAAAGATACTGAAGGTTTCTGAAGATTCATTTCAAACCAATCAGCTGGTAGTGGTGAAACTATAGTAGGAAGTATCCGACTCAATTTTCCTTCACAGAAATAGTTGTCTCTCTCTCTCTTCTCTCTTCGAATTACTATCTAATAACGTTTTTTCCAGTTTGTCATGATAGGATTTTTTTTTTTTTTGTTAGGAGTAAAATCCCAAAGTTTGATTTTATGACGTGGTTTTCAAACATTTTATTATTATGACACGGGAATTAGCACAGAAAAGAGAAGGAAACTTATTTTCTGTGGAAATTACCTACTCGCACGTTTGATTAACTCGGTTACACCGGCTATCGCCTGGTTTTATTTATTTTATAAACATTTATGTATATTTTGAGTTAGAATAAAGTCAGGTCATGCATTGTATCTTGACAAAGCCAAAGTGTTCCGTTGTAGGTAAATTGCCTCAAAAATTGTCACCACTAGTCTAAACTCCGAAAAAAATGCCTTGCCACCTGTACGATCTTGATTATTTACCGGTCTCTCGGGAGCTGTGTTCTGCAGCTGTATTCTCAAAGCAGCCAGTTGTCCCAGCTGCTCCGAGGATCTTCGCGCTTCCATCAGCTCAGCTTCTAAAGCTGCTCGGTTCTCGGCGTTCCTCTCCCGTTCTTCTTCGACGGTCTGCTTTATGTAGACTATCACTTCCTCTGCGATAGACAAAAATATGTGACGCGAGTCCTTGATGAGTCGAAGAAATCTTTCAATAATATAAACTATTGAAAAGTTGGCTCAAGATAGTTTGAATGAAATACTTTATTTAAAGCCAAACTATGTACGTGGATAATGTTATCCATAAAAGGCCAAATTCAAATCATTGCAGGATGGCAGGTCACAGGCAAAAAATGGAGACGAGTATTTTACGATTTGTGAAGTTCCTAGTAGGTAATAATGTTGGTTCTGTAGAGACTTAATCGAAACAAGAAACAGAACAGAAAGGCAAACATTTTTAATCACTTTAGTACTGAAATGAATTGGAAAAGATTTTGCGATTGCAGTCCGAACTGAAGTTGGTCTCGTACAGACTTTAGATACTTACTTAATTGTAAGGAATAGAATCGAACGGATTTTTTAAATCTATTAAAAATGCTAATTAAAGTGTCCCGTAAATCCATGGAATGTCTTTTAAAATCGTTTTCAAGTTTGCGCTTACTATCCCTATGTCCACCCTGAATACATAATTGAAAAAAAATACTAGGGTTTCGTGTATTCATACAGTCTTAGAATAACTATATGTGTAGTTAATCTATGCGTACAGTACAAATAGGAGTGACGTCTCTTGGTATTAGAAATGAAGAATTACCTACCTCTTCATCCTATAAGAACAAGTATAGGTATAACTCGCAGACCTTAGCAAATCCATATAGTTAAGATATATCGTAAGTAAGTAAAATGTTACCAAGTTTATCGACGGCCCGGATCCTGGTGTGGTGCTGCGCGAGCGCCTGTTCCAGCAGCTCCCGCTCCCGCTGCTCATGCAGCAGACTGCTGACGGTACTCTCCAGCCGCATCACTGTTGTCAGCTGCTGGCTCTGCAACTCCTGGAGGACCACACAAGCCAAGAGTCGGCGATGTAAGCCTTGAAACCATGGCCGTTTCCTCGGGCCTAACTAAGTTGCCAAACTTAGGTTAAGGTCGACAAAAAAGCGCGCTCGCGTGTTTCAACATTTTTGAAGATATAAAACCTCTGAGTGGGACAATTAAAAAAACGAAAGACTACAAATATTTTGAACAAAGTTTTTTATCTGAAGTTTATATTGGCGAAGTATTTGAAAAATTACATACTTTTATTTAATTTGCGATGTTTGTCTGTGTGTTTGTTTAGGTCTAATCTATAGCAAGCTGAATTTGAACCACTTCTTATCTTACAGAGTTGAATTTTTACATATTAGTTCAGTTCTGATGACAATGCGTTTTTATGGTAAGCGTGACCTGCATCGACATCCAGGGCTAGCTCCATATAAAGTAACTCTTCAACGGTCAACAGCCCAGACACGAAATTTTGTGTACGCATTTTATTATGATAGTTGGTTTTAAATTTTACCATGACTCGGTTGCTGCACTCACGAGTTGCGTCCTGACTAGGGAACTCCTCAATGGTTAGTAGCACAGACATGAAATGTTGTAAACGCATATAATATTCAATAATGATAATGTTTTCTACGAAATGGCTACCTGAACTCAAGGTTGGCTCCTAACGAAGAAACCCCTCAACGGTTAACAGCACAGATTATACGAAATGTTGTATACGCATTATAAGAGCTTGTTAATTATAATTTTTTACAATTAATTTTGTCATGTTCTTTTTGTTATTTGTATGTCTAATACATTGGAAGATAAATAAATCATCACGGATTGAAGTAAAATGAATATGCGATAAGCAATTACCAACGAGCCCTCACCTCACACGTATTATACGTGGCTATCTCTACAAAACATGCTGGACTTGTACCTGTAGAGCCAGTTGTACATTCGCCAAGTCATGCTTAAACTGTGCCGCCCAGTTGGCGGCCCTCTCCGCCTCGTCGTCCACCGCGGCCCGCAGTGACACCAGGGTCGAGAGGAAGTGCTGGCTGCGCTCTTCCACCAGTACCAGCTTGGAGCGCAGGGTCTCGATCTCCGTGGATTGCACGTCGCGGTGGCTTGACTCGTCGGTCAGTACCAGTCTGCAGATAGACAGATAAACTCTTTTATGTTCACGACAAACATTAAAAACTATATAGAAAGAGCTATTTTGGCATTCAAAAATTGGTCATTTGCCTTTTTTGCTACATAAAAGAAAACTAAAGTTATTCTAGTATACAAATAAACCGGGCAAGTACGAGTAGGACTCGCGCTCTGAGGGTTCCGTTAGATGAAACCGTCAGAGAGCGAGTCCAAACAAAAAAAAAAAAACAACAAAAAAGTTGAAATATTGAAAGACAAACTTAACTTTGTTTTAAACGTTTATCGGGACTTATCACGTATTATTTAATTTAGGTAAAAAATATGTACCTTTCGCTCGACGTTTCGACCATGTTACAATGGCCGTGGTCACGAGCTGACTGAAAACTAAAACTGAAAACTAGAACTAACGAAAAAATTACGAAACTTAACTTTGTAATGGACAATAGGGTTCTTTCATACATTCCAACTACAAAATGTAAGTTTGTAATAGCAAAACAATTATTTTTTAATGATAATACTTTGCTGTGAGACCTTGCCTTTTACCAAATTTCATGATTCTAGGTCAACGGGAAGTACCCTATAGGTTTTGATTTCCTTGTGAAATCGCAAAATATGCGAAAATATGCGACATAAACGGTCATATCTTTTGAAGTTTGATTATTTCACAGCTGAAAGAAAACGTAGATTTGAGTATTTGATATAAATTTCAACTTGATTTCTTTACGTGTTCTTGAGAAAAATGGTCTTGACAGACGGACAGACAGATGGACAGACGGACAACAAAGTGATCCTATAAGCGTTCAGTTTTTTCCTTTTGAGGTACGGAACCCTAAAAATAGGGGACCAAAGCACAAAGACTCCGCTAGACAGGCCACCTCCTGAGAACGGTGGGAGGTTCACAATGTGAAGAAGGCTAATATTGGAGTTCTTGATGGCTGGCCTAGATATCGCTGGAAAGATGCCGTCGGATCTGTGCGAGCTCCAAGTAAGCGAAGGACAATGCCAGGACCGAGGAACTATGACGTTCTCTAGTGTCGGAGGCCAAGATGTATTTTGAATACCTGCGCCAGCGGAGTACCTAAGTATTTAGGTAAGTAAAAATAACAGAATATCAAATCAAATGTGAAGACTGAAACTTCAGTATCGTTTTTCATTTGGTTCTTACTTGACTGTCGCGAGTTCCTTCTCGAGGTAGCTGACGCAGTCGTCCAGCGGCACTGCCCTCGGAGACCAGGTGTGGTTCTTAGCTGGCGGACTCACGTACTCTGGTGTAGGGGCTGGCGTAGATGCGTGACTGGGCAGGGTTGCGTTACGGGACTGTGAAGGGAACAGTGGAAAAGGGAGTACTTTCTAATGCTGGTTTTCGCTAAGCACCTAACAGTATATTCCGGTAGGATCACTTTAGAGCCAGTTTCCATTCCAGACTAAACGTGTTTACACATCTTCGACCACTCCGTCAATTTACATCAAGTGAGCGGTCGAAGCAAGTGGTTTAAGCTTGTCGACCATAACAAAAATGGACTGTTTTTACCTGGATGGTTTACCAGAGGTGGTTTAAGAATACTGCTTCTTCAACTGCACCTGGCCGTCAGGGTCAGAACCGTGTATTGTACATTCATAGATCGTCAGTTGATTATGTCCTGCCATTCTTTGCAGTTGAAGTGGTAATGGGCAGACCACATCCCTCGAAGAACCGATAACCGATGGGGAAGAAAGGTTCTTGAATGGAGACCACAAATCGGAAGACGCAGCTTAGGTCGGCCTCCCACTAGATGGACCGACGACATCGTGAGAGCCGCAGACATCCAGTGGATCCATTAAACGTCTACTGCTGAATATAGGCCTCCCCTATAGTCAGCAGTAGGTAGACGTTTAATGGCTGTAGGCTGATTATGATTCTTCACAGAATACATTCAGATCGTCTCATCATGTTATCCGAGGTCTGCCTGGGAGTCACTTCCCGTCTTGAGTCACCAAAAGCGTGACTTTTTTTCCCTTCTCCTGAATGCATTTTGTACCTACTCTGTCTTTACTTAGCAGTGAGACAAGATGGCCCGCAAAAAAGTTGAATATCATACTAGTAACAAAGTAATAGATGACGTAACCTAACTACGTGCAAAAATGTGCTAACACAAAGTGCTATATCGACAATATCGATGTATCTTTGGCATTAATTTATGTTCATGTGTTTTACAAATCCTTACAAAAAATGTCTTTAATTTTAGTTACAATCAGCTCTTTTATACCTTAGTAACACATTTAAAGCAACCGTTTCAACCACGATAGTTTAAAACAGTGTTTTTTGAGGAGCACATTTATTTTGCCATGCTTTAGTATGTCATGCTCAAGATTATCTCACTGTCTCATAAGAAAGCGCACTGCTTGTGCAGTGAGAGCGATAAAGCCTGGATAATATTGAGTGCGCCAGAATTACCATTCGGAACTGACCTTTTCCATCTGCGGGCAGTCCTTGACGTGCGTCTCCTTGTGCTTCCGCTGGATCCAGGCTCCGCAGCGCAGCGGGCACTGCTCCAGGATGCTGCCACATTGCTTCAGGTGGCTCTGCGGATATATTCATCATCAGTTGTTAATATATTTTGCTTTAGGCAGTCATTTTGCTCTGGAGCGCAATGGAGTTATTCTACGAGCATAAATATACAATTCCTTTATATAAATTATACTCACGGTTTTTTTTTATTATAATCATTAGATAATAAGTACCTAAGTATGTTAAATGATAAAAAAAATATTGAAAAATAACTTCAGCCTTCTTGCTTTTTCTTATTCTTCGTGGTCAGGTCTTAACCACAGCCAATGTAACATGGTCGAAACGGCGAGCGTAAGGTAGTACATATTTTATATCTAAAAATGTCCCGATAGACATTAATTAATTTATTCATTTATTTTATTTTACATAGAAAACAAACAGCTGCTTGACGAGACATTGCCCTTGGGGACCTCTGAGCTCACCTTATTTTCTAAAATCTTTCAGAGCGCCTGGTGTGACCTAAGTGCTGGCGTACCTATTTCTGCCTCAATGCATAAGCATTGTCATTCAGAGTGTAATGCCACCAGCATGCTGGGTACGCTGCTAACTGATAGTGGGCTTGAGCATTTGGTTCGTCTCTAGACCTTCGGCGGTCTATGGGCAGTCTAATTGTTTTTGTAGGTTAGCTTGTATTTTATTAAGTTAAGGTTTTTGACCAATAAATTTTTTTTTGCTGCTAACTATCACCACAGAAGACTTAATCTATCACAGTTTAAAACTTAAACAGGTGAAAAGGATGAAGTGAAAATGTGGATAAGTCAGACATAGCCTCGTAATACCTATATAGTGGTACCTGAACTGATGTAGATTTGACGTTGGCCTTGTACCAGGCAGCTGATTCATGTGGTAAACAAATGATGACCAGCGAAATCCCTTAGCTCATTGTTGGCACGACCTTGCTCGTAATCCCAGGGTATTGTCATATACCTACTAATATGTATTAAAAATAAAATAGAATGTTTGTTGGTTTGTCTTTCTGTTTATCCTTCTTTTACGCAGCAATAGAGCAACGGATATCCACTTCGACCAAAATAAAATGGATTCATTTTATTTTGGTCGAAGGATATCCGTGACTTTTTCCATAATAATATTTGTTCAAGGGCCGAAAAATTATTGCGGAAAATTCACGGGTCCTTTCGGATTGTAAGGCGGGTAAAAGCAGCATCAGCATTATGCTGAGTTAGAACCGGTTTGTGGAGGAAAACAATTTGTAATGTGTGTTTTCATTAATGTGTGATGTCATCAGTTATATTATTTGGTGTTTCGAATAAAGAAAATAAAGCTAAAAACACGACTAAATATTGGTAGATTCGAATGCCCTTCGCCGAATGATAAACATACATTCTGTAAATCTTATCTAAAACCATTCCGATTGTTAATTTTATTCTGCATGGGATTTTGTTTTGTACAAAACAAACATACAATAACTCTTGAATGACACCACAAAAAGGACATGACAAGAATAATACTCAGAGATGTGTTTCATAAAAGTTGGTCCACTAAACTTACATTAAACCTATACATGGGCGTAGGCACGTTGGGGCAGGGTGGAGTGCTTGCTCCACCTTGGCTGGCCTGGCTAGCCCTAGCATGACCTCTGGGGGACCGTTATTATACTCATAGGATGGTTTTCCTTTCTTCCGTTCATATTCTTTGTATTTATAGAGTCTAAAGCATGAATTTGTTGTAGAATACTTTTTGGGAATTCCCAGGCAGGCATTAATAATACAATAACTACATCAAACTTGGTTACAGTACAGTCAACAACGACAGAGAGCCTTGTTGGTATGGTAAGAGACCATAGAAAAAGTTTTTAATTTTTTTATTTGAAATACTGAAATTCAGACACCATTTAGCCAGAACTCTCGTGGGCTTGTTATAAAAGAAAGTTTCAATGTTAGGATATAGGTATTTTTTCGGACCTACTCTAGATTTTTATGTTTTGTTTATGCCCATGTACAGCTATGACAACTTAGTAAAAACTAGTTAGAATAATGAATAGGTAATAGTAAGTAAAAAACGAACAAATCCTCACGTGTTTACTCACACTTGTCTGGTTTTTTTATATAATAGGTATTTTAATATTAAGGGCACTTGCCATTAAAAAGAACACAATTTCATTTGACTTATAAAGTGAGCGTGATAAACAAAACGTCATAGCCCTACCTGTAGATGTCCCATTTCAAACAGTTCATTGCAGAAGTAACAAGGACTCTCCCTCACGTTCCTGGCTTCCACCAGCCTCTCGTCGTCTCGCTTCTTAGTTCCATTCATATTGGACTCTGACACCTACTTAGTACCAAAATACTATCGCAAATTAGTCATTCTTCGTACTACGTTCCAAAACGCAACAAATTCTTTGGTTTTGACCTTTCTAGTTGGTTTCTTGTACAGTAGGCTATTATATATATTTGATTGAACTGGTATTTCAGCTTTGTTTGTAACTATTTAAGCCTTTAGTTCCACTACTATTTTGATTGTCGTGAAATCAAAACAAAGCACATCAAATATAAAAATGTAGAATCACTTTTGGACACATAATTTTCATATATACAATTTTTATATTTTCACGTGAATTTCACTAATTTATTTTGTATTTTCTTTTAACAACCGATCCCTGTTTAGAGTCGCAGTCTCTACGTGTGTGGATTGCGGCGTGAATCAGCCTTATCAGTTATCTGGTGATACGCGATACGGGGCGTTGTTGCTGATAACGGCTCGTTGCAAATACTTCGGTGATTTGTGGGTCAAGGGAAAGGGCCCGAAATATATTGAATTTATCGATGGATTGAAGCCACGGAATGTTATGGTTATTATTATTTATTGCACGAGCCAGAGATCTTCAATTATTTACCAGTCGACAGCGATCAGGGTAGAGCGAGATTGTCTTTGAGCGCGTTTTATTTCTGAAAACTATTGTTCAGGAATCGATAATTTTCCGAAATAAAAAGTAGCCCATGTGCTAATCTAGGATGTAAACTATATCCACATAAAAAAATATTTTGGTTACAAACAATGCAAGTATAATAATACATGTATATTCGCTTTTGGCATTTTGGCGTCCCTTGCTAGGTATCTGGCGCCTAGAGCGACCGCTCCTGTTGCCATTCCATTCCCATTCCATAGCCCATTCATGCTCGGTTATTCGGCTGCTCGTATCGGGTATGAGCATCGGACAGTAGTGCTGAAACATAGCGGTAAAAAAATATTAGAGAACTAATTATGAATACGTTTGAAATGTGTTATTACGTCTTTTAAAACCATCGAACACAAAATATTAGCTGCATCGGACCTCAGATCAGACAAACAACGGGGTATCACATCATCAGCAAGTAAACGTCCACTGCTGACCAAAGCCCTCTTAGAGAGGGGTGTTGCCATAATCCCTAATCTTGGCAGGCGTCTTGGGGATCGCAGTACGTTCACAAGTACTAATAGGACGCTGCTGCCCATCCACCGGTGGTTCAGGTCACAGTCTTAGGACGTACCCTGGTCCAAGGAAGATTATGCTTTAGTAAAGTTATAGTTCGTGCCGTGTTTCATACATATTTTTTTCACGCAAATACTGTAAGTAGTACACAACTCACTTGTTAATTCAATATTAAAACAACAAGCCTGATTAGGCCAGATGCGTTCACACCCGCACGCCACCTTACCATACTATCTCCCATGTTTGTCTGTTTCGTCGACCAATACCTAATGTTCTGGAGTTGTTAGCACCATTGTCATAGCTCCTATAAAAGTCTGTGAAATTTCTTGGAGTGAAACTCTCAAAATATAGGAGGCTTTTTTTCAGTTTATTGTAATAAGTTCGTTGTATGCTAAAAATAAGATTGTATACATACGAGTATGCCCCAAATCTGTACAACTTGCATAATATATTACATATTACCTTCCTTACGTCATGTTTGCAGACATTTAGCACCTAATGGCGGCCGGTCAAGAGCGAGCCTCGGCTAGACATCCCGTCACTGCACATCATGCCGTTTGAATTTCAACCTTAACACGATTGAGCAAGGTTTATTAGAATTGTGTGATTTGGCTGGTTCTCTAATGGCAAAGTCGCCTCATGGTCTGAATGCACTCGATTAAAAACACCAATTCTTATACTTGGTCTATGTTTCTTATAGCTCCGACAACTGCAATAGCATTGTAAAAAGTGGAATGAAAACATTTCCTTTTATTAGTTGTAGTTATATCGGCTACCAGCAGCAATCTTACGTTCAAAAAGCTAACAAACATAATCAGAATTTTCATCCGCTTTTCAGCCTCTTATTCCTTAGATTAGATTTTCACACTGAACACCCATCGTGCCATCTCCAGGCTTGGCAAGCGGCTTGGGGTTGGAGAGCGTAGGTATACACCTTGCAGTAGCAGGATGCTGCTTTCCATCCATGCTGGTGGTTTTGGTCGCAGTTGTATAGGTCATGCCCAGGCATTAGTTCTATTAAAAATGTTTGATAACATATAAATTAAACTAATTTAACCTATAATATTTCGGTTTGGATCCGGAGTGCTCGATATAATATGCATACCTACTTGTCCAGTGCTGCATCATTGGACAGTTCAAGGGCCTTACGACTAGCAATCCAGTTTAAGTGATGAAAAAATTTTGTGTGACCGCAAACCGTATCTGGGCGCCTTAAGGGTCACGTTCACGTGATTTTCCAAACTGCGCGGTTTTAACGTTAGTTTAATTTGATACCGCGTAAGCAGTGGGGCGTAAGGCCCCAGATTCATCCGCCAGGCGAATAGCTGTAGGTACCTGTCGCTGCCCCGCACCGGCGCATTAGGGACGCAAATCGCTTGCGCATGGTCGCTGGTCATCCAGGGGGGGGGGGGCATGGGGGCCATGGCCCCCTCAAAGCACCTAGCGATTTCATACAGTCGACTCAACTTTTTGATTTGATTCAGGTGCACCTTGTCTGAATGCCCCCCCCCAAAATGAAATCCCTGAATGCCCCCCCCCCCCCCAAATGAAATCCTGAATCCGCCCCTGCGTCCGAGAACCTCCCCGCAGTACCTACTACTTATGTCTTCTGTGGTACTGCGTCAGCCAAATCAGCGCTCTAAAGGCGCTTATGCGGGACTCGCAGAGCGTTGGGAGACTTTTTGTGTCTGCACGTCGTGTAGAAAGACTTAAAAGAGTCCTTACCCTTTTCTTTTGCAGTGCATCGTGTAAGCCAACATATTGCCCCTGCTAAATAAAGCATAAATCATTATTCTATTATATTCTGAGTGACAACGCCCAGCGTTCCCTTTCCTTTCTATGAAATGTTTGCAATGAAATTTCCGGACATAGGTACCTATATTGATTGATTGATTGATTCACTCTTTATTGTTCACACCATGAAATTTGATACAGAAGACAAAAAACTCTTAAAAACTAGTGTAACAACTGGCGGCCTTATCGCTAAAAGCTATCTCTTCCAGGCAACCTTAGGATGGAAAGGATTTATAGAAGACGTAGAAGACGGGGTGTGCAATAGAGGATCGACTATAAATTTTTTACTTATACCATACACATACATTACTATATCTAATATCTCAAGGTGTGGAGCGCAGTGCATTGACCCAGGGCTTTGGACAGGGTTTTAAGTCTCTGGTGGAACTTAACTGTTGCAAGAAAAGTGGAGAGTGTTACGTGTCAAGGAGGTCCACGACCTCAAATTTGCCTTTGAAATGCACTCAGAAAGGCAAACTTGGGGTCGATTCCCCACTTCTGGAGGTCATGACCCATCAAGGTATCAACTTCTCCCGTTTTTCTCGTTGATGTTCCATCTGTTGACGTAGGTATCGTTAACCGGTCAGTCTGAACTCTTTACCTTGTGCTTGCGTCTATCTACCTATGGGTTTTTCCGTCAGCTAGGTAGGTAGAGTAAATCTATTTTATAAATAGATCAATTAAGTTGTTTTGATGCGGTAACTTAGTCATGATGTAGTTACATGTTCTCAGATGGTGAGTGATAAGATCGCTACCGTAATCATTGTATCGAACTCCATTGCCCACTAACATATTTTTTTTAAGTTACGCAGATCGGTTTACTTAGCCAAGAAGGGTCCATTCCATACTCCATAGTACCAAATAGTACCTACCCATCGCTATGATCAACTTTTACAATGGAAGGAACACTGAAATCGCAAAAAAAAACAGCTCTTCCATAGAAAACGGTTATTTCACAGTCGACAAAATGTATGGAGCAGCTGATATTTTTATTCATGATTTCAGGGTTGTTTTTTTTAATGCGGCGGTTTGTCTGCGTTTGACCACCAGCTCGCCTGTTGGTAAGCGACGATGTGGTCGAAGATGAAGCACGCAGACTTGGAAGATGCCTATTCACTCTGGCCTTGAATAGGCCCAGATTATATTATATCTCAGGAAACAAGGAAGCTGGCAGATTGTTCCAATCCTTGGCTGTACGGATTAGAAACGTAGTAACGAAACGTTTGGAATACGTATCCAAATCCACAATGTATGGGTGGTAGTGGGCCGTTTTCCCATTTGTCCTGTAGTAGAAAGGGGATGGCAATTTAAAGCACATTTCCATTGTCTCACCAGTATATACGTCATGGTAGTATTTTCTGTTTATAAAAGTAATTGTAATATCATATTTATACATAATTATATATCAAGTTGTTTATAATAATGAATAATTAAATGCAATAACATCTTTTCAGATTATCACCACTACAATCATTTAACTGTATTTTTTTTATAAAACGTAATATCAATAAAACAAGATTATTTTATTTATATTACACGGGAATTACTCACGTAAGATTAAGCCGGTCACTCCGACTATAGTTTCAACAGCATTAGCAAAAAAAAAAAAATATGCGTATAAATAAAATGTGTGAAAACCACGTCGGTTTCTATAATAAAACAAGATTATATTATGCCAACAGGTAATTAACAACCATGTGTTCAAATCACGAAAGCTTCAAAATACCTAACACTAGGTTTAGACTTCGACCAAAATAAAATAATCGGACGGGCCATAACCATTGAACTTGCAAAAACGAGTCAAACCGTCAGACATACTTCAACACCTAATTATAACCATGTACAGCACATTTGTTACAAAAAAATAGATAGCAGTTAGGGAAAGCACTCGAAGGCATGTTTCTGTCAGATGTTTTGTTATCATGTAACAATAGTCTTGTGTCGCACTTCCTACGGCTAGAGACCGACTGAAACAAAGTGAGCGCCGGCGCTCATTTTGTAATCTTCAAAAATGCGCTCCTGGGCCCGTCCATCCATTTTATTTTGGTCGAAGGGTTTAGACGGAGCAGCTATCAAATTATTCTTAAATGATTACGAACGAGCTTTCCTCACATCGTACGCATAAATTATAATAACTTCAAATAAATACAAATAACCTAAGGTTTTATTTTATAATGCATCATGTGGAACCCTGGTCACGTCTAACTCAAGTATATACCTAAATAGAGTATGTAAATAACTAGTCATTACTTTTAGTGTTGTTCTAAAATTTAACTGTACGGCCATATAACATGATTGGCTTAAAACCGGTAAGTAAAAACCACTATTTGACTTATTACATTGCACAAATTTTAAGCTCTGGTTCTTAATAAATCAAAGTTACATTAATATTACTTACATTACATTATACTAGCTACGTTCCGCGGTTTCATCCGCATGGAGTTTCCCTCCGGAACCGTACATTTTCTGGGATAAAGGATTAAAAATTATACTGCTTTACGGCCCTCCAAATATCTCTATGCAATAAATCACGTCAGTCCGTCGCTGCGTCAAACAAGGACAAACAAACCAATAAACACACTTAATTTTTAATTAAGATTTTTACATGTTATTGCAGCTGTCAGAGCAAATAAATGCATGGAGATCGAGTCTAATGTGTCCTTCACATCGAACAAAACCTGCTAATTTTCCTCTAAAATAGCAGTTTATACCAGCGGTCAAAGTCCCATCTCAAATGGTTAGCGCCGCCGTCCGCTGCAACCTTTGATTAGAATAGAAGCTTCGAAGCTGCGCGTACGCAATCAAGTTACCTGGGGGCCTACCATAAGGTGTATAAGTAATGTTATTTTGATAATACTTTCTAATTTCGTACCATAGACTTTAAAATACATTATCATTATGTTATTACAACGGCTAGGAAGTTTTGATGACGTCATTCTATTTCGTTCACTCATATTTATGAATTTTAATGATCTGTGGTCATTGCTTGTTTTTTTTTTTTTTTTGGGTTTTGGTCTGGCTACAAAGGCTGTTACACTCGTAGGTAGGTTCACAAATAACAACACACTGTATACCGTAGAAAGAAAAGCAATTTTATTTACAAACATTGACATGGCCTTACATTGCCGCGAACGAAACACTTGCGCGATCTAATTTTTCCTATGGCGCCATCTAGCGATATTACTCGGAACTAAATAAAGAATGCCAATAGATTTTACCATGCAATGCGCTCTGGGTTTGGACAAAGGCCTTTGGACCATGTCTTTATTTTGAATCACGGCACTTTATATCATTGCTTGGTTCATTGCCGCAGTGATGCCAATTTAGGGTATTTTACCCTAGATTTAGAGTAAACATTATGTCGCAGAGTAATTTTTAGGGTCTAGAATTGTTTAGGGACTTTATAATCTTGAGGGTATTTTTTTTTGTTACAAACAACAATTCTTGTAACCTTGAAAACTGATTAATTATGGCTACAGATATATTAGTAGTATTGTATTGGGGTATTGTACTAGTATTGTACATATATAATATATTAGTATTGTACCATAATGGCGTGTGTAAATCAGAACGCACGTTCGATAAAAATTTAACCATTAAATATAAAAGAACTTGTTGTATTAATTATCTAAAACTAAAACTTTAGCCTTAGGGTATTTTTATATAAATAGTAATGATTTAAGGGTAAAATTAATCAGGCGTTGGGGTAAAATGAAAATCTAGCTTGGCATCACTGCATTGCCGTCAGATTGCTTGGGAGTTTTGGCGCTAACGTGGAAAAAAAACATGTCGGCTCGTTGAATTATTTTCCTATACTTGTGTATTTTCGAGTGTTAATGTGTAGTAATTGGTGAATTTTTATTTATTAAGTGCTCGTAAACATGCTCGAGTGTGGGTAAGTGATATAACGAGGTGAAACATGTTTTGGAAACAACACGAAAATACATGTTTCACCTCGTGCATTCTGAAATGCACTGCACGTCGTAAAATGAAAAAAAAAAAGGAAATCAAAAATATTTATGTCAATGACAGTAACAACAAAGAGCATGTTCCTATTTACATCTTCAGTGTTACGAGAATCAAGATGGCACGGATTCTTTTTTTGCATCGGCACTAATGGTGTGATTCAGAACTCTTAGATGTTTAATAATTTACGAAGACCTGTGACGAAGACAATGTAGACAGTTTTTTTTTCCTCCATGATGATTTTCGCGTCGCACTCTTGTGCATTTGGCAGTGTCAAGTAATTATATTGATATCAAGTTTGCTAAACATTATATGTAGTCAAACAAATCAGTCAGAGTCAAGCAAAGTAAGTCACGGTCAAGTCAAAGTCATGCCCTAGTAAAGTGGTGGAGATTTTACAAGAGGCTTCTAGGAGCTTTAGAAACAACACGAAAATACACGTTTTAGCGCCTAATATCACTTTCTCAGACTCAAGCATGTCCACGAACACTTATTAAATAATAATATACCAATAATACCCTTTAGCACTTAAAAGTGATTGTTTTATTAATTAATATAGCGTATCGATAAATAATAATTTAAAAATGAAATTTATTTATTTGATTTTTCATAATGACTGCGTGTATCGGAACGCGATTCGAAACTTTAGTAAAACGATAATGTAGCGTTGTCCGTTTTGTTTTATCTTACGTACCATAATCAAAAAATGTATTATGATTATATTATCGTAAATGAATGTAAGTAAAAAGAACGGTAACGGCTTAGTAGAGCAAGACAGCGCTATAGATTTGTGTTGCCGTTTCTACTTTCTTGGACTTGTCTGAACGCGTAGAAGTAGCTATAGGCATCTATAGGTGAGTATACGTACTTAATTATTTTATCGCACTGTGTTTTGAATATTTTTCAGAATAATTTCCCAGTGAGAAAATTTTGGCGTTGCACGTCTAGTGCGTTTGCCTGTGTTGAGTATTGAAATTATATCAAGTTTTATTAAATATCGTCAATTAAGTCAGAGTCAAGTAAAAAAGTCACGGTCAAGTTCGATAAAGTGTCACGTTTGATTGTCGGAGGCCTAGAAGCTCTAACACTAGGGTTGGCAACTCAGCCTGTACTATTGTGTGCCTACTACAATATTATTCTAGTGATATATCTATTTATTCATCGGAGTCCTTTCGGTGGCCTAAGATTCTGACACTAGGGTTGGATAATAAAACCAATATTTACATGCCTCCTACATATTTTGGTGACTGGAACACACATTAGTTGGAGGCCTTCAGGAGGCCTAATAGTTCTCACACTATGATTGATAATTCAGCCTTTACTATCTTATCTACTACATATTCTAGCGATATAACTACATATTCGTCGGAGGCCTTCGAGTGGCCTAAAGTCCTAACACTAAGGTTACCAATACAGCCAGTTGTTTAATGCTCCTACATATTTTGGTGACTAAAACAGATTTTTGGCGGAGGCCTTCGGGAGGCCTAATGATTCTGACGCTAGGGTTGCCAATTCAGCCTGTATTATCTTGCTTACTACATATATTTTAGTGAATGACACGTATTTGTCGGAGGCCTCCCAGCGGCCTAAAACTGACATTTGGATCGACCGCTTAGTCTTTATAAACTTGGTTTATGATTTAAGTATTTGTCAGAGGCCTTCGGGAGGCATGAAGCAGTTTTAATTTCAATGCGATAGTAAAAAAGTTGGTCCTGACTAACTTTTTTATTATCGCTAGAATGGAGCCTCATGGACGCAAAAATAATGTTATTCGCGTTGTTAAAACCAACTATGGTACGGGTTTAATTTAAAACTTTTGTATTACGGAATAATGAACGGAATCTAACGAACTATGATCGGGTGTGTGAGTGAGAACTCTGTATTAACGTAGAGCGTCGTCTCGTGCTTTCATAATAAAGCGGAAACGTTTTGACGGCTATGGTATGGTCAAAAGTAAAAATGTTTTGCGCTCGGAACGCTATGTTCACGCAGCATTGTTATTTTGTGTAACGCTTATGGTAAGGCCCCTGTATTGCTTAACTTGACTACCTCAGTATCACTCTGTCCTCCGAGTCGGGCGCACGTCTCTCGTCCTCTCACTTACAAAAGACGCGACTTACAGTGTTCGTTTAAAAATTTAAATAAAGTGCAGTGTCCTGTGCAAAAAGGTTTTTATCTCAAAGTTTTAGAGTGTGAGTATATTTTTTTATTTGTGAAGGTTAATTGTTAGCTATTTCATTTCATTTATTCAATAACATATACAAAACAAAATGCGATAATTTTAAAATAATATTGAATTTATATTTATAAAAGGTCAAAAGGTAGAAGAAAATGATGCAAAATGTCAAGTTGCATTGATGAATAAATTCAGAAGAACTTGATACATAATGTCAAGTTGCATTCATGAATAAATTCAATATTATTTGTCAGGAGACAAACCATTGTATGTTTCCATTGCATATACCTACTTGGATCAGTGAGGATTCATTTCGGAGAATGTGCATCAGAGCTACATGACCTTATCCTGCCATCCCCTTTCTACTACAGGACAAGTAGGAAAACGGCCCACTACCACCCTTACGTTGTGGATTTTCCTTGGATACGTACCAAACGTATCGAAACTACGTTTCTAATCCGTACGGCTGAGGATTGGAACAACCTGCCAGCTTCCTTGTTTCCTGAGAGATATAATCTGGGCATTTTCAAAGCCAAAGCGAGTTGGTGGACAAACGCGGACTTATCCGCGTAAAAAAAACTACAAGACACTCGTATTTTTTTGGATAACTAACTACGCTCTGCCGTTTCTCTCGCAATCATGCACGTTTTTTGGCGGGTTAAAGAGTAGTTAATATGGTATCCAGATTCAAGCTGCTAATCCATCCACGCCAAAGATTTAAATACGTCGCAGCTGTGGCGGAGTTGAATTAATACACTGATACATTTATACACAAACTAACACATTCAATATATTACACAAAATTTATAGTAACAGTGTGAAGTGTGGTTTTTCTATGGGGATTTCATTTTTTTATATCTGATACGCCTATCAGAGTTTCAGACAGCCTCAACTGACACTAGGGGTAGCCACATAGCCTAAACAGCAAGTTAACAAGAAACATAAATTAAAATTCACATTTTCATTTTCATTTTCACAGAAACACATTTCACAAGGTTCCATATTTTTTTAACGCGGATTAGTCCGCGTTTGACCACCAACTCGCCTGTTGGTAAGCGACGATGTGGTCGAAGATGAAGCACGCAGACTTAGAAGATACCTATTCACTTATAATTATTTAAATTAGAGCCTAGAGCCAACATCTATATGTTTGTAAGTCTATGGCACGCCTTTCCACAATATTGAACCTGTCGAAATGTTTGCAATACATCAGCCGAAACAAAGAGCATAGAACCCGATCTCGTATTGGTTCTCACAATACTGCAACTGTTGACACAACCTCTGCGATAAAAATCCACACGCATTGTTTGGTGCAACGCTGACAATGGACATGATAATCTATGCTGCTAGCAACCTGGATAATTATACGATTGGAGAATTCAATGCGTGCTCTATGGGAAATATCTCAGATCAGACACAAGGGAGGTATGCCTTAGTACAATGATCGTTCGTGTTCAAAATGTATCCGTTATTCATCTACTTTTTACTAAGTATACTGCTAAACCGCAAATATATAATAACTAGCTGACCTGACAGATGTCCTGTCTAAGAACTGTCAAACACGCAAAGTTAAAATTGTAAATCTTATTTTTTTACACCTTGGGTTACATTATTGGAGTTTTAGTAAGAATCCCTATTTTTTGAAAATATAATATAGCCTATGTCACCCGGGGATAATGTAGCTTCCCAATAGTAAAATAATTTTTCAAATCGGTTCAGTAGTTTCGGAGCCTATTCAATGCAAACAAACAAACAAACAATCAAATCTTTCCTCTTTATAATATTATTTTTCAAATCGGTTCAGTAGTTTCGAAGCCTATTCAATGCAAACAAACAAACAAACAATCAAATCTTTCCTCTTTATAATATTAGTATAGACTAGCAGACCTGACAGACGTTGTCCTGTCTTAGAACTGTCAAACACGCAAAGTCAAAATTACAAATCTTATTTTTTACACCTTGGGTTTCATTATTGGAGTTTTGGTAAGGATCCCTATTTTTTTGAGAATATAATATAGCCTATGTTAACCGGGGATAGTGTAGCTTCCCAACAGTGAAATTACTAGCAGACCTGACAGACGTTGTCCTGTCTTAGAACTGTCAAACACGCAAAGTCAAAATTACAAATCTTATTTTTTACACCTTGGGTTACATTATTGGAGTTTAGTAAGGATCCCTATTTTTTTTTGAAAATATAATATAGCCTATGTTAACTGGGGATAGTGTAGCTACCCAACAGTGAAATAATTTTTCAAATCGGTTTATTAGTTTCGGAGCCTATTCAATGCAAACAAACAAACAAACAAACAAACAATCAAATCTTTCCTCTTTATAATATTATTATTAGTATAGATATATAATTTTATGTTATTTTACAAGGAAAACATACAGCTGCTAATTAATACAGTAGATATAAGATAAACAGATATGATTATTATATATTATAGTATAGACAAGCGAATCATTGAAAGTGCTTCAAAATAGTATGAACTTTAAATTGACAGTCACATGGCCGCAACCGTGCGAACATTATTGTGTACGTTTCCACTTCCTCAGGAATCCGTCTACAACTCGTGTGAATATAATACGAGTAATTAATTACAGGTGAAAGGAGTAATACAATAATATAATGCCTGCGCTACTGCCGTCAAAGAACTAACGTATAAAAAACATAATAATATTTGTTGTGGTACGGACGGAATCCTCAGTGGGCGAGTCCGACTCACACTTGGCCGGTTTTTATAAGTAGGACTAGGACCTAGTAGGATAGTCCGCGCGGCGCTTAGTAATAACATAGTCCTGTTGACAGTACCGGCGCTAGGGTAGGGTTTTCTCTTCTGTGGGGTAGGGCCTGGTGGGGCGACCGCCCAGGGCGCCAGATAAAAAGGGGCGCTACAGGCGCCTATAAAGAGCGCCACAGGTGTATAAAAATCTATTCTATCTAAGAATGGCAGGGGGGAGAGGGGCGTGCGCCGTAGAAATCTGGTAGTGCTAAAACCGACACTGCCTGTTGATACCCTCTGAGTGCGGTACCCATCAAGATACAATGGGGACATCTAAAGTCACAATCGTGCCAAAAAAATGGCCGAACCAAAACTCAGCGCACGCTACGAATTGCGCAGACTTTTTGGTTAGTTACAAGGTAACGGAGATCCGACTACAACGCCGCGCGATGTCAGAGATACGATGATATAGCGGACAACTAACGTTGAACACTATGCAAGCGACATAACGTCTAAATTGGAGTAAATGTGGCATTGTGAAGTATATAATTGATACACTGTATGTACAATGACGCTCGGACGTTTTTTGACTGTTTTCACTGAGAGATTGTGACTCTATAGGAGTTGTATGGATGGCGATGTTGTATTATCTCGATGGCGGTACCCTAAAAAGTGGAATCAGCACTAGGTTTAGATAACAATACTAGTCTACTAAAATACAATACCAATAATTGCAATGTTTTATAAACTGCATCAGTGACAGTTCTCACAGCGCGGCGCAGGCGCATGTTGCAACAATTTGCAAGCGACAGACGATCGCTTGGGCAACAGATCGTTGCGTCACTTCTGTTTAATCTGCTTACTGAGTATATTATTTACTAGATGATTAAATGAAATTATTATGAATGCAAAACTATCCAAGGGGAGACCTTTGTTTTGTGTTTGTATCGAAGTATGTACTCGTATATACTGGGTTACGCAGAAAGGGTGTACTAAGCCGAAAGGGGTTCATATTACTCATCATTATGAGCATATTTTACTATAGGATCATGTAATACTCTGAAATCGAGAAAAAAAAATCTGCAGTTCCAACATTGAAAGAAAAAGGGTCATTGGTTTCGAAAAAAAATTTTGACTCACACTCTCGTATTCGCGATTTTCCCTCTATCTGATTTTTCCTACAAAATCTTGCCAACTGGACATTGGTTTTCTATCAGAAGCGACTGCATTTTATAGACAGGCGCCAACAAACGTATTGTTATTAATTAAAGTATAATGGGCCGGGTACGTCACCTTGAGGAAGACCGTTCCGTACAGACATTTAATTCTATGATAAGATGAGTAGTTACTGTGAATACCGAAAGAGATCAAACGACTTATCGAAGCTATTACATACTTATAAATACGTGACTATATATGTACCTATGTGTAGTTGTAAGTACATGATAACAAGGAAGTTAAGTTATGGTATAGTCAACAGAACAAAAACATTTTTTTTAGATGACAACACTGGATGTAGTCAGTCTAATAAAATTAACAATTTAAAAACCGTTCGAGTTCCAGTGATAACCGTAGCAAAAGACTAAAAAAGAAGGTAGATCGTTTTGTCTGCACCTAACTTTTGAACTGTTCGACCAACCACCCGCATTCGTCAGTCTTCCCGTGAACATGGTGCATGTAACTGCGCTGAAATATCGGGTTCCACAACCTTACCACGGTAAATATCACGTAAATAATCATATACCTAACTGTAGTGACAACAATGTCATCCAAGTAACCGAATCTTCCAGTTGTTTTGATTTAAAAGCCAAACTACTGAACCGACGTTGATGAAATTTCTATGAGACCAATCTGAAAGTATCATCATCATCCACTGCTGAACATAGGCCTCCCCCTTTAACCTCCACACTGAACGACAGGCTGCCTTCTGCATCCACTGGATGCCCGCGACTGTCGCAAATAGACAGACTGTCGAAAGTATATTATTATCCTTTCAAAAAAAAAAAAATTAAATAAAACCAATCAATTCGTAAATGACGGAGTTCTGTTAAAATAAAAACTATTTAAGATCCCCTACGTTTTGTAAATCGGTTAAAATCTGGACTTACATGGGTTTTCGTGCCACCGTGACATGTCGTCTCAGAATCAGAATCAGAATCAGAATCAGAAATTATTTAATTGTAAGAACTGTGTACAGAAGATGGTAAAAACATTGTAGTATTGTAGTACTCAGTGAATTGTTTTCCTAAACTTGAAGGATGGATTATTTTTATTAAGTGTTCTTGAACGTGCTCGATTATATGCAAGTGAGATGAGGTGAAATCTTTGACAAATGCACATTACCTTACCAAAGAGTAAACAGCGCAGCGTTTCCAAAATTCCTTCCTGATACGAACTGCACAGAAATGGAATGCTATGGCAGTATGCTATGAATGAGTCTATGGCCTGTCCTTAGCAAAGGATACTACCTATTTGGTTTTGGTTAGGAAATGCTTATAATATGGCCAGAGAAGCTACAACATGGGGTCTTTCAAAAGACGAGTTAATGGAGTCCTAAAGGGTCGGCTACCAGTACCAGCGTTAGGGTAGGGCCTGGTTGGGCGACCGCCCAGGGCGCCAGATAAAAAGGGGCGCCAGAGCAACGTATTTGTGACGCCTCTGGTGTTACAAGTATCCCTAGCGACGCTGACTGCTTACCATCAGGCAGACCGTCTGCTTGTTTGCCACCTATGGCATTAAAAAAAGATATTCTTTATTTTAAAATATTTTAGCCACTTCGTATGATAACCAGAATTTGCGTCCATAAATATCAGTATTAAATTGCATCCTGTCATATAAAGTTAGTTTTATATATTTGCATGTAACCACGCACGTCAACGCCGGTCGTCGTGCGCAAGCGCCGACCTCTGACCAAAGAATTCAAAGATGCGTAGTATCACCTGGCTAATGATACTGACCACTCAGCCTCTTGTAGGTACTTTATTTTTTCTTTTTTACCCTCGACGCAAAAAGGTGGGTATTATAAGTTAACGTGTGGATCTGTCTGTGTATGTGTGTGTAGTTGCCAAAGGACTGAAACATATTTGATTTCGTTTTTCTATATTAAAAGGTGGCTTGATCGGGAGTTTTCTTAGCTGTGACTCACGAAAATCTGTTCAGCCGTTTGAAGATTAACAGCTCTTTTAAAAATCGGAGATAAAAAAACAATTTATATTTGTTGACATTGACATTAACCTTTTTGAGGTTATCGTTTTTCAAAGAAGGTTCTTAATCCGACTGATTTTGTTGTGTCTGTATTTGTGTTACGTTATTTTATCCGATTTTAATTATTATTGTTTGATTGACTACGCTTATTATCTTGAGGTTCCATTTAAATTTGAAGAAAATATTCCACTTTTAAGGTTAGGGTTGCCATACGTCCGGAATTTACCGATCATGTCCGGGAATTTAGACTTTTGTCCGGAAACCGCGAGGAACACTTAACACGTCCGGAATTAAAAAAAATTATTTTAAATAGGCTATTACATCTAGAGAGTGGTCTCGAGATAATAGCGTATTAACACACTATAATTATCTATTCAATTGATAAATAATCATTAAATCTGTTCACAATCGGAGATTTCGTAATAACGTACAAACAAACACGCACACACACACTCACACACACACACACACACACACACACACAAAGATTCACCTTATTTATCCTACTCTAACGTATAAGCTTGTCTCCTTAGAATAACTACTCAGAGAAGGTAGGTTTCCAAACAACGCCTTCTCAAAACGTAAGCTACAAAATCGCTTTGTAGCTTACGTTTCGATTGGTATTTTAAACGATTTAAGGCGGTCTTTCAGACAAAAAAGGCTTCACAGAAAAATTTTTTGAGACAATATATTCATTTTAAAGCAGAAAAAAAAAAAGGGGGTAATCTTGATCATATTTCTGAGTGTACCATTAGTTCCAAAACACGTTTCCGATAAATTTTCTCGATAGAAAAAAATCATGAAATAACCTCTAACCTTGAAATTTACCTAAACGCATACAATGTTATCTCGACTATTAATGAACAAATCTTTACAACATTTACAAGAATGATGTTAAATATTGTAAAAAATAACATCATTAATTTTATTTATTGATTAAAATTCAAGTTTTCTATCTATTAATTAATTTAATCATAAATTGGCTCGAATATGTCGAACGAAACGTCGTGCCGCCGCGGCGCCTTTTCACTTCTCTTTTATTTTTACGCGATGTGACAGAGACCGCTGAGGCGCGCTGCTAGACGGACGTGTGTCGCTTTGTTCCGCTAACCGCTCCAAAATATAATCTCAACTTTATGACACAAAAACACCTTGACGTAAGTTGTAAAGTAAGTACCTACCTTATCTGCAATGTTTTCTTGCATTATAAGTACTAAAAAGGCAGGCGAATGAATATTACATTTTGTAACGATTTGTTTGTATATATTAGTTTACGAAGGATAATTTCACCACAATCGTCATAGTCCAGTTGGCCGAATGGTTTGACGCAATGGATAAGTTCTCTGCGACTCTGTGAGTAAGCTCCGGGTTCAAATCTCATAGTCACCAATAATTTTAATTTTTGTAATTTTTCTTATGTTTTTAAATAATTCGTCATGTTCGTGCGTGCGTGCGTGGATGTGTGTGTGTTTGTGTTTGTATGCATGTGTGTAATGTTCTTTACTCGAAAATGGTAGGGCCGTTATTGACGAGATTTTCACTGTCAGATAGCTGATTCTATGAGGAAAAAAAAAATTGGCGTCTTTTTATCATCATCATCATCACCATTTTTTCATTACTTCGCAGGTGAACCCGCAGAGCACAGTTAGTCTACTTTTTTAGGGTCCCGTACCTCAAAAGGATAAAACGGAACCCTTATAAGATCACTTCGTTGTCCGTCTGTCTGTCCGTCTGTCAATACCCTTTTTCTCAAGAACGCGTAAAGGTATCAAGTTGAAATTTATACTAAATACTTGGGCCTACGGTTTCTATCGGCTGTAAAAAATAAAAGTTGTAAGTCAAAGCAATCAAAAGATATGAACGTTTATGTCGTATATTTTGCGATTTCACAAGGGAATCTAAACCTATAGGGTACTTCCCGTTGACCTAGAATCATGAAATTTGGCAAGAGGCAAGGTCTCATAGCACATATATAGGAATAAATCCGAAAGTTATAAATTTGAAGTTATATCATTTAAAAATAATTATTTTGCTATTACAAACTTACATTTTGTAGTTGGAATGTATGGAATAACCTTATTGTCAACTACAAACCTAAGTTTGTATTTCAATATTTTGACTTCAGTTAGTTTTTCTTTTTGGTCTCGTCCTCTGAGGGTTCCGTCTAACGGAACCCTCAGAGCTATAGAGTTATAGTTCTACGGAACCCTAAAAAGGTGTTACATTCTTCTTTGAACGTTCAGGGATTCATTACATAGTGCTACGGTTTCGGTGTAGTTGCATTCCGGACCTAGTCTTCACGGTTTGCGCGGGGCAGGAGGGTGGAGTGACATCAGTGGAGAGGCATAATAATAATTACTTCCAAGTATCGGTGGTCGATGTACCACAAAAAAAGAGTCTCGAGCATTTGCAGAGGTCACACAAAGTGGACAGTCAGCGACGTTATCATACAAAATAGCTTTCCGTCCAGTTTAATTAGACATTCCAGTTGATACCTTGAGAAGTACGTAATTTACGCGTAAAATTTACAAATTGGTCTCACCCTTACTTCCTTTGGTCAGGCTTCAAGTAAGTACTTAGTACTAAACAGGCAGGCGAATGAAAATTACATTTTGTGACGATTTCTTTGTACATTTATATTATTTTATAGATTAGAAGCATAATTTCACCACTTGCGTCATAGTTCAATTAGAAGAGTGGTTGACGCAATGGATTAGTTCCTGTGACTCAGTAGGCTCCGGGTTCAATTCTCACATTTCCATTTTCTTTTTGCTAACTTTATAATATTTTTGAAATATTTCGTCGTGTGCGTATGTCTGTAATGTTCTTTATAGACTCGAAAACTGCAGGACCGATTTTGATGGGATTTTCACTGTAAGATAGCTGATGTTGAAAAAAATTCGAGCAACTTTTCATCATCATCATCATCACAATTTTTCATTACTACGCAGGTGAATGCGCGGGGTGCAGTCTACTATAATGGTTAGGAAGTCCTAAACAACTTGGGATGGACAGACAGAGACGGATGGGCAGAACGAACTTATATGGGTTCCTTGTAATTCTACGGAACCCTAAAAAGGTGTTACAGTCTTCTTTGAGTATATCTTTCTTCTATATACATATAAAAAGCGATGTATGTATGTTCCCTATGAAGGCTGATGATGATGATGATGATATTACGTATAAACTCCAAAATGGCTGAACTGATTTTGATGGGATTTTCACTCTCAGATAGCTGATGTTATAACGAGAGGAAAAAATGCTGCTTTTCATCATCATCGTCATCATCAGCACCAATTTTTAGTTTAGTTTAGTTTGAGCTAGTTTGGTAAGTCGTGATGTTACTTTCTCCAGAAACGGATTAACTGACCTGATCGAGGACTTCGGAGTCTGCTACGGAACTGCTAGACGGATAGAGCTAGAAGTGTCGAGTTTGGGCTCGTTTTATTAGTCGTGATGAGATCTTCTTCCACGAATATTTTGACTGACCTGATCGAGGATTTCGGAGCCTGCTAGTGGAACTGCTAGACGGATAGAGCTAGAAGTGTCGAGTTTGGGCTTGTTTCATTAGTCGTGATGAGATCTTCTTCCAGAAATATTTTGACTGACCTGATCGAGGATTTCGGAGCCAGCTAGTGGAACTGCTAGACGGATAGAGCTAGAAGTGTCGAGTTTGGGCTCGTTTTATTAGTCGTGATGAGATCTTCTTCCACGAATATTTTGACTGACCTGATCGAGGATTTCGGAGCCAGCTAGTGGAACTGCTAGACGGATAGAGCTAGAAGTGTCAAGTTTGGGCTCGTTTCATTAGTTATGATGAGATCTTCTTCTAAGAATATTTTGACTGACCTGATCTAGGACTTCGGAGACTGCTACTGGAACTGCTAGACGGATAGAGATAGAATGGTCAAGTTTGGGCTCGTTTTATTAGTCGTGATGAGATCTTCTTCCACGAATATTTTGACTGACCTGATCGAGGATTCCGGAGCCAGCTAGTGGAACTGCTAGACGGATAGAGCTAGAAGTGTCGAGTTTGGGCTTGTTTCATTAGTTATGATGAGATCTTCTTCTAAGAATATTTTGACTGACCTGATCTAGGACTTCGGAGACTGCTACTGGAACTGCTAGACGGATAGAGATAGAATGGTCAAGTTTGGGCTCGTTTTATTAGTCGTGATGAGATCTTCTTCCACGAATATTTTGACTGACCTGATCGAGGATTCCGGAGCCAGCTAGTGGAACTGCTAGACGGATAGAGCTAGAAGTGTCGAGTTTGGGCTTGTTTCATTAGTCGTGATGAGATCTTCTTCCAGAAATATTTTGACTGACCTGATCGAGGATTTCGGAGCCTGCTAGTGGAACTGCTAGACGGATAGAGCTAGAAGTGTCGAGTTTGGGCTTGTTTCATTAGTCGTGATGAGATCTTCTTCCAGAAATATTTTGACTGACCTGATCGAGGATTTCGGAGACTGCTACTGGAACTGCTAGACGGAAAGAGATAGGAGCGTCGAGTTTGGGATCGTTTCATTAGTTGTGATGAGATCTTCTTCCAGGAATATTTTGACTGACCTGATCGAGGATTTCGGAGACCGCTACTGAAACTGCTAGACGGAAAGAGATAGAAGTGTCGAGTTTGGACTCGTTTCATTAGTCGTGATGAGATCTTCTTCTAGGAATATTTTGACTGACCTGATCTAGGACTTCGGAGACTGCTACTGGAACTGCTAGACGGATAGAGATAGAATGGTCAATTTTGGGCTCGTTTCATTAGTCGTGATGAGATCTTCTTCCAGGAATATTTTGACTGACCTGATAGAGGATTTTGGAGACCGCTACTGGAACTGCTAGACGGATAGAGCTAGAAGTTTCAAGTTTGGGCTCGTTTCATTAGTCTTGATGAGGTTTTCTTCCAGGAATATTTTGACTGAGTTGATCGAGGATTTCGGAGCCTGCTACTGAAACTGCTAGACGGAAAGAGATAGAAGTGTCGAGTTTGGGCTCGTTTCATTAGTCGTGATGAGGTTTTCTTCTGGGAATATTTTGACTGACCTGATCGAGGACTTCGGAGACTGCTACTGGAACTGCTAGACGGATAGAGCTAGAAGTGTCAAGTTTGGGCTTGTTTCATTAGTCTTGATGAGATCTTCTTCCAGAAATATTTTGACTGACCTGATAGAGGATTTCAGAGACTGCTAGTGGATCTGCTAGACGGATTTAACTAGAAGTGTCGAGTTTGGGCTCCTCGATCAGGTCAGTCAAAATATTCCTGGAAGAAGATCTCATCACGACTAATGAAACGAGCCCAAACTCGACACTTCTGTCTCTACGTCTAGCAGTTCCAGTAGCAGTCCCCGAAATCCTCGATCAGGTCAGTCAAAATATTCCTGGAAGAAAACCTCATCACGACTAATGAAACGAGCCCAAACTCGACACTTCTATCTCTTTCCGTCTAGCAGTTTCAGTAGCAGGCTCCGAAATCCTCGATCAGGTCAGTCAAAATATTTCTGGAAGAAGATCTCATCACGACTAATGAAACAAGCCCAAACTCGACACTTCTAGCTCTATCCGTCTAGCAGTTCCACTAGCTGGCTCCGGAATCCTCGATCAGGTCAGTCAAAATATTCGTGGAAGAAGATCTCATCACGACTAATAAAACGAGCCCAAACTCGACCATTATATCTCTATCCGTCTAGCAGTTCCAGTAGCAGTCTCTGAAGTCCTCGATCAGGTCAGTCAAAATATTCCTGTAAGAAGATCTCATCATGACTAATGAAACGAGCCCAAACTCGACACTTCTATCTCTTTCCGTCTAGCAGTTCCAGTAGCGGTCTCCGAAATCCTCGATCAGGTCAGTCAAAATATTCCTGGAAGAAGATCTCATCAAAACTAATGAAACGATCCCAAACTCGATGCTCCTATCTCTTTCCGTCTAGCAGTTCCAGTAGCAGTCTCCGAAGTCCTAGATCAGGTCAGTCAAAATATTCCTAGAAGAAGATCTCATCACGACTAATGAAACGAGTCCAAACTCGACACTTCTATCTCTTTCCGTCTAGCAGTTTCAGTAGCGGTCTCCGAAATCCTCGATCAGGTCAGTCAAAATATTCCTGGAAGAAGATCTCATCACAACTAATGAAACGATCCCAAACTCGACGCTCCTATCTCTATCCGTCTAGCAGTTCCAGTAGCAGTCCCCGAAATCCTCGATCAGGTCAGTCAAAATATTCCTAGAAGAAGATCTCATCACGACTAATGAAACGAGCCCAAACTCGACCATTCTATCTCTATCCGTCTAGCAGTTCCAGTAGCAGTCTCTGAAGTCCTCGATCAGGTCAGTCAAAATATTCCTGGAAGAAGATCTCATCATGACTAATGAAACGAGCCCAAACTCGACACTTCTAGCTCTTTCCGTCTAGCAGTTCCAGTAGTAGTCTCCGAAGTCCTCGATCAGGTCAGCCAAAATATTCCTGGAAGAAGATCTCATCACGACTAATGAAACGAGCCCAAACTCGACCATTCTATATCTATCCGTCTAGCAGTTCCAGTAGCAGTCCCCGAAATCCTCGATCAGGTTAGTCAAAATATTCCTGGAAGAAGATCTCATCACGACTAATGAAACGAGCCCAAACTCGACCATTCTATATCTATCCGTCTAGCAGTTCCAGTAGCAGTCCCCGAAATCCTCGAAAAGGTTAGTCAAAATATTCCTGGAAGAAGATCTCATCACGACTAATGAAACGAGCCCAAACTCGACCATTCTATCTCTATCCGTCTAGCAGTTCCAGTAGCAGTCCCCGAAATCCTCGATCAGGTCAGTCAAAATATCCCTAGAAGAAGATCTCATCACGACTAATGAAACGAGCCCAAACTCGACACTTCTAGCTCTTTCCGTCTAGCAGTTCCAGTAGTAGTCTCCGAAGTCCTCGATCAGGTCAGTCAAAACATTCCCGGAGAAAGATCTCATGATGACTAATGAAACCAGCCCAAACACGACACATCAGGCCTTCCCCGTCTAGCAGTTCCAGCAGCAGTCTCCGAATTCCACCATCAGTTCAGTCAAATCATTCCTTGACTAACAATTCTCACTAAGACTAAAAAAACGAGCCCAACCTTGACTTATCTCGCTTTCCCTATTTAGCAGTTTTAGCAGTCTCCGAACTCTACCATCAAGTTAGTAGAATCATACCAGGAGTAAGAATAAACTATAATATAATAGGTAAAATATTTGGTGCAAAAAAGAAACATAAAATATTGAAACGTACGACGAAAGTAAATTTTAATAATTAAAACTAGCAAGTTGGTTTGATTGAATTATGGTTTGTTTGTTCTCCGTCGTCCCGTCGCTGTGTGCGTCTGGGCCGTGCGCGTGTAGTAGTACGACTTTTATACCTACGCATTATTCAAAGGGAGGGTCCCTTTGCATAATGCGTAATGTTATGATAAAAAATTTAGTCCAAAAATATCTACATAGTACTAGATTTGAACCGGGCATTCGTGGTTTACCAGCGCGGTGCCAGACCACTAGGCCAACAGAGCTTTGCTGTGGACCGACGAAATTACTTGTCTTTAGCTGTGTATAGGTGAAGGTCGTCACGTTTCTGCGAGATTCACGCGGTGCGCCCCGCTGTAGTCGGCCGCCACTGCCTCTGCTTCACCCCCTCAAAAACATAAAAGTCAGCTAGTCACGGCGCCTTAAGCAAGAAAATTAATGGATTACCTGTGGAATGTCACACCATAACTCTTATGCTGCTTTTCTGATTTGTTGTGGTACGATTTCAGCGCGCAAATTGTCATAGTAAAATTTTTATATTCTTTTTTGGAGCCATATAGGACACCATTTAAATGGCTTAAATTTTGCGAATGTACTTGGTTTGTATTGTGTAGTTATTCTAAGCTTGTCTCTATAGGCGTCCCACTTTATTATATAATAGGAGCCGCACCAGTTTGTTTAAATATCACCTCTTCAGCGTTAGCGGTTATATTCTCTTTGGTTATAACCCTAGGTTCTATAAGGTCCTTGGCAAATCAAAAATAACTAATTAGAAGTATAAAGTAGGTATTTTAAATC
The DNA here is from genome assembly GCA_914767915.1 of Agriopis aurantiaria. Taxonomy (NCBI): domain Eukaryota; kingdom Metazoa; phylum Arthropoda; class Insecta; order Lepidoptera; family Geometridae; genus Agriopis; species Agriopis aurantiaria. The sequence continues at coordinate 13,852,378 of OU612003.1, read as the reverse complement.
CTGCTTATTATGTGCCTACAATCAAAATCGGCATGCTGGCATCGCCGCGCCGGCCGCCGTATAAACTAATGCTGGCTGCACACAGCGCATAAAATCACTTTTATGTATACGCACTTTTCGAGTTATAAAGGTAGTTCTTAATCGTAAAAAATTTAACATTCTGAAGTTGTTTTGTTGGACTACTCCATGTTTACGTATGCCAGAGAGCACATATAGTTCTGTGCCAGAGAGTATTTTACGAACGAAAGCAGGGCTGCCACATCTTTGAAAAAAAAAGTCGAGACAACCGGTCGGTAAGTATTATCGTTGACGATGGGGGGTACAAAAATGGCCAAAGGCCAAAATCGTCTGGATTTAGTAAACCTCTTAGTCGACGCGTAATTTTTTTGTGACGCGTCGTTGTGTTTGTGAGTCTGAACTGAACGTGAACGTGGCATGTTATAAAAAATCGGGACAAAATTTTTGGTTTGGGGGACGCGGGACAATCTCATCAAAATTGGGACTGTCCTGGCAGAATCGGGACAAGTGGCAACCCTGATAGAAAGGGTCGCAACGAATTGAACGATGAACATAATGACACGCGCGTCAGTGCCGCGCCGAGCTTTTGAAGTTACTGACTTCGAGTGGATTGGACGCGCCACCTCGAGGCATACAGCACTGCAGCACGTATATTCCGCGCGGTGTGAAACCAGCCTAAGCCCTACGGCATCCGTCTACAGGGTCTTGACCGAAGTAACTATGTTTAAGCTGTGGGCTCGGGTCAGACGAAGCAGTCTGTCTTTTAAATCTTGTAATAGTTGGGTTTATTTATTTTTGTTATGCATACCTTGACCCCGTTAAATTTTAATTCATATTTTTGGTTGATTTATTGGCTTTATGTTTTTTTCCGTGTGAGGTGTATATAGTTACCTTCCTAGTTAGTACTAAGGTACTAACAATCTTATGCATAAACACTCGATAAGCTAATAATACTAATATTATATACCTACGTGATTATGTGTTTGTTTGTATACCTCTTTTACGCAGCAACATAGCGATAGATCGACGTATTTTTTTTACATATAGTTGGAAGGCAGGCGAGTACATAGGACTTTTTATCCCGGAAAATAATGTACGGTTAGAGGAAATATCCACGCGGGTGAAGCCGCAGGGCAAATATCTATCCGCTATATAAAATAAAATAAACACCGGCCAAAGGTCCTAAACTAAACGAAAGGGGAAAAAAACATTTTTTTTGTGTAGTAGGTACTTCGATGCGCGGGTCCGATTTGCACTTGGTCAGGTTCCAGGTACATATATATACTTACAGTTATATTCATAGACGTAATAAATACTCGCTAAACGTAACTTAGCATACGTGACGTAATAAACGCTGGATGGAGGTCGCTTCCAACCGGCCCTTTTGGAGATCGATGGCGGAGGCCTATGTCCAGCAGTGGACGTCCTATGGCTGAAATGATGATGATGAATAAATACTCGAATCATCAATCGTAGGTCACTTAAATGCTAACGACACCCTCAAGTGATGTTTTTATATGCCAAAACACCACTTGAGGGTAACGTGAGAATTCGAGGTACCTTTCTTTATGTACGGCTATGAATATAATGAGGGTAGGTCGATCAAAATTAATTATATTCTTGTTACCTTACTAACGGGCCGATATATTTTTATAAAAATATAAAACAATTGATTTCACTTTTCCAAGGCTTTTTTCCATTAATACAGTGATTTTCATGTAAGATAACTGTGACACTATGACGGAGAACTTAAAAGCCCAGCTAGTAAGATAACTGTGACACTATGACGGAGAACTTAAAAGCCCAGCTAGTAAGATAACTGTGGCACTATGACGGAGAGCTTAAAAGCCCAGCTAGTAAGATAACTGTGACACTATGACGGAGAACTTAAAAGCCCAGCTAGTAAGATAACTGTGACACTATGACGGAGAACTTAAAAGCCCAGCTAGTAAGATAACTGTGGCACTATGACGGAGAGCTTAAAAGCCCAGCTAGTAAGATAACTGTGACACTATGACGGAGAACTTAAAAGCCCAGCTAGTAAGATAACTGTGACACTATGACGGAGAGCTTAAAAGCCCAGCTAGTAAGATAACTGTGGCACTATGACGGAGAGCTTAAAAGCCCAGCTAGTAAGATAACTGTGACACTATGACGGAGAACTTAAAAGCCCAGTTAGTTTCAGAGACTTCTATACAAACATGGCAAGTACTTATATTTCATGCTCTCCTTGGTACTTAGTTCTCCATTTCCCTTGTACTGGCGGCAAAATGTTACATGGTTCGAAACTGGTGAACATTTGCTTCATTTCCTGAACATTAAAGGTGAGATGGCAGTGCACTTATTAGTAGTTCGCCCCGAACTGTCACCTTGCTACCCTATTATCTTCGCAACACCTTGCCGGGTGTGCATATAGTCGAACTTTAAAATTATTGACCGAGCGAAGCGAGCTCGCAGATTTTAATGAGACAAGACAGCGTTTCTATGTTTCTTTGTATAAGTGTTTATACGAGTACTTTTGACCAAACTGTTCAGTCAAAAAGACATTTGACATTACAAAATTGTGGTAGTTTTAGAAAATAAATTGATGTGTTGGGCTTTTCCATCATTTGAATTGTTTTCAATACAAAATACAGAACATTAATTCTTAAACACGTGCAATGTACAAGCAAAAAGTAATTTATACCTAACTAGCTGTTGCCCGTGACTTTGTACGTGTAGACTTTCACATAAAATTTTAACTCCCGTTTGCGTCCCTTAATTCGGCTCTTTCGCTAAATCCTTTCGCGGATCTCTGTACCCCATAAGGAATCTACCTGCCAAATTTCAGCTTTGTAGGTCAAGTAGTTTTCAAGATTTTGTGATGAGTGAGAAAATCTTGCTTTTATATAATAATATATATAGATGGAGAAACAAAAAAAAAACTAACTAAAGATCGTTTATAGTATCTATAAGGCCTGTACAAAAGATAGAAACTATCTCTAATTTCAGGCCGTGTTCAAAACACTGGCCGCTCTGCCTTGCTTGAATCAAAGAAATTTTCAGTATTTTGACTGATTTTCTAGTCAAAAGTACTTTTGACTGGTTAAGAGATTGCACCTGACCGGGACCTGACTGGGATGGACTGCAACATAATTATATACAAATACCGACTACTTCGCTACGCTTGGACCATACTTTTACGATAAGTTGTACCCTGCAGTGAGGATGCAGCTTGCCCCGACCTCAATCTTCCAGAAACTGCAATTCCACTCTCCGGTCCTGCAGCTAATACAGTGTAAACTCTATATAGCGACACTCGAATTAACGACAAACTCGAAAATTAGTAAACGTCGAAATTAGTGTTTGACTTACAGTACTTTCTAACACCTCGTATCTTCTCTATCTCCATCTTTAAATAGTATAAATTAAAGTCACTCTCCGCGTCTGTCCTCTGTCTGTCTTTCTGTATAACCGCTAACTCCTCCTAAACCACGCAACAGATTTGAAACGTTGAAATTACTTGAAAAAAACGTTAAACGAAGATAACAAACTATTGTAAATGCAATAAGCGTTGTTTCACTATTAATGTTTGTTGTTTGTTGTTACTAGCAAATACCTAAATTTATTAAAATAGTAAAATATCTCTCAATTTAACGACAACTCTCAATAACGCCATAAAATGCGCAGTCCCCTTTAAGTGTAGATATATAGGTTTACACTGTATATGCAAAAAATATAAATATGAAATAGATGCTAAGTCTTGAGTAAGATGAACATCGACCACACACCATCAATGACACCATGATGTGATATACCAACATGGGTGCAGTAACAAATGTCGTAAATAGGTTAACATACCTGGCCATGACCCCTTCATACGCAAATAAGCAATATTATTAGGCCTTGATTATAAAACTATAAGCAATCGAAATGCTAAATTTCTGCATACACATTATACCTACGTAAGTTACGCAAAATCTTGATCAGTCCGGTTTGAGACAGCGCGACCGGTCTGAGTTACCGGTCTCGGTTGGCCCTTAATTTGTCTCATTCATAGAGACTTGCATTACGTGCAGAATGAGCGACTGGCTCTATTTTAGGTCGATTGAAAACTGCTGATTTGGCCTAAATATTCTTGTTCAATATCAAACATTTGAAATTGTTTCGACAGTTAATTAAATTAATACTTTTTTATATAAATAATATTTACGGTATTTTTATATCATCTCTCTAGATTTGTACGCCTATAAACTAGGCAAAACATGATACAAAGTAACAAATATTTTAAACCACCTATTGTGCATGCGTTTCAAATGTGTGTATGATTTACTCGTGTTTTGTGCAAATAAATAATCTTTATCTTTACCGTAACAAAATAAAACTAAATATTGGGTGTCTTCAAATCACGAGTGAATCGGTTTCTTCTAGGCAAGCGTGCTCCACCGTAGACCACAAGGCGAGATGGTGGTCACAAACAAGCCAATAATTTATTTTAAAAAAAAAATACGTGGCAGTCAAAACATGGTAGTGTCACAGAAAATGTAATATACCTAACACAAGCTGCCAGCATTTTGGGAACCGGTAGTGGATTGTTAGATAAGTTTTAGTGTTAGATTAATTTTAGTTTTATATTAGTTTTAGTTAAACCTAAAACAAGACTATATTCATTTTAGTCTCGAAGATCAGACAAATTAATTATGGCAAGGTGCCGTGGCGGGTGCTAATGCATCTGATCTAAATCAGGCTTGATTTAGATCAGATTGTCTATAATCGTACTCACACAATATCACCGCCTCTTTTTTGCATATAGACAATTTTTTTTTTACTATTAGGTCATTAGTGTTTTATTTATATTACGCTGGTTACTGCGCTGGTTTCAACCGCATTAGGCGGTCTTTTTCAAGGTTAATGCGCGCGCGGCTGCGTCTCGCGCATCATTGATTATGCTTCAAGTATTTTTGTGTGCGTGTTTTTTTTAAAGTTTGCTATGGAATTTGATAAGTTTAGTGGGGCAAGTGCCTTTATTAACTTAATAAAATACAAGACCGTTGAAGATCTAAAAACAATCCAAATGCTAAGTTTGCTATAGTTACAGTTTTTGTGTTTAGTGGTTTAGCGGCAGGTATAGAGACATTTGGACACGAACGATTATTATAATAAGGCATATCTCCCCTGTTTTTCTGATCTGAGTTTAGTCTACTGTCTAAACACAGCTATAACTCATAGTCCACATGCAAAAAAAGGGCGACAAGGTGCTGTGTGAGTTCGATTATAGGCAGGCTGATTTAGGCCTGATACGTTCGCACCCGCCACGCCTCCTAACCATATTTCCCGTTTGTCTGATCTGAGATCTCAATCCACCCAGCAACGATTTATCCGGCCAGTTTTTCGTCCGGCCGGATCTATATTAGTCCGGCTAGTTCAGCTAATACAATAGGTATTACACACGATCTAGGCTAGGTTTAAGGCAGCACAGCGAGGAAACATGACTGTCTTTACTGATTAATCTCCAAACACGTGACAGGACACGTGTTTCTCTGATTTAAAAAATAAACCGGCCAAGTGCAATTTAGATTCAAAGTTTCGTAAATTAAAATTTTGTGTTTTGTTATTTTGTTTTGTGGTAGGTACGTTAAAATCATAAGATAATCCTATATTAAAAACCACTAAAACTAGGATAACAGATACATAGAAGAATATGGAATTGTATACCTGTTAGAAGAAAGAAAAGGTTATTAAATAATATCAACTTTTGATATCTGCTCGAAAACCGGCCAAGTGCGAGTCGGGTTCGCGCACTGAGGGTTCCGTACCACCACGAAATACAATAACGAAATTACAATACAATAACTCTTTATTAAAATACCACAAAACAAGGATAACATAAACATTACAATAATATTATTATCTAGGCTTTTAACAGGCGGCTTTATCGCTTAAAACGATCTCTTTCAGGCAACTGTGGAAATTATGTACTAATGAACAGAAACTTGTCACCGACTCGCACTTGGCCATTATTTATTATTTGTTGTTATACTTTAGAGTGTGTACGTTTCGTATTAACTTTTTGTCTTTTTTATCATGTCTTAGTTAATCCGCCGTAACATTACAATTTCTGTAAAAATGCCATCTATTACGGTTCGAAAGATATAACCGTTAATAGGTACAACAGACAGACATACAGACAGACTGACAGACAGACATAAATCGTAGGCTTAGTAATAGGGTCCGTTTTTACCCTTTGGGTACGGAACCCAAAAAAATATGAAGTTTCATGTTGCACATCAAAACTAAAGAAATACTCATGCTTATATCATAAATAATAATTTAGTGTATTTAATTCAGGTTTGTTTTTAACTCGTTCTGAGTAATGTCGAGTAGGAAAACCTATGACGTGTGCCGCTTGCTCGTCTGGTTCTAGAGACATTTGCGATCTAGCTTAAAAACACATTTTAAGTGTTGTAATTATACGTTATCTGTGACGGCCATAGACCTATATCCAAGTAGACGCCAGAAGTCGACCTACCTTGCATGTCATATTTACAATACAACTACGATAAGTTGTCGTAGTAGAGTCCGGCTAAAACCAGTCTGCTCAATCGGTGCCGCGACAACACGTGTCAGTTTGAAACGAAAATGGGGAATTGTGCAATACTGAGTTGTAAGAATACCACAAATAGAGTTGACCGACAGAATAAAGATATTTCTTTTCACTTTTAGGTACGAAAAATTTTAAACGCTAGTTTTTATACAGTTTGGACCACTTGTGAAGTCGACTTAGATGTATGGGTAATATGGGTATGTGCTCCATCCATTGCTGCAGACGCTGTGCTGTCTTCAGTTCATAACGATCAACAGTTTCACATTTAGTAAAGTAGTTATGATTTATGAAGTTTTTAAAATTAATCATAGTTACCGGCCCTTTTGGAGATCGATGGGGAGGCTTATGTCCAACAGTAGACCTCCTATGGCTGAAATGATGATGATGAATCAGAGTTAACAGCTATTTAACGCAATCGTATAAAATTATCGCATAATTAGGTAGGTAATTACAAAAAACACAAAACACGGTGTAAACAAGTTTTCGAAAATTCAAGTTCACTTAATGTCAAATTTCTTGAAAACAATCTTTTATTTTATGGGTAATGCAGTGATTGAGCAGACTGATTCTAGCCGGACTCAAGTATGACAATTAATCATAATTGTATTGGAAATATTATGACATGCAAGGTAGGTCGACTTGTGGCGTCTACTTGGATATAAGTCTGTGGGATGGAGCCTTATAAATGTAGTTACTAAATGTAGGTAGGTATGTTCTTCTTTCGAGTCGATGTTTCGTAAATTATTATTTTGTTTTGTGCTAGGTACGTCAAAATTATAAGATAATCCGTTATAAAAACCACAGAAACATCGATAACAGATACATAGAAGTATATAGAATTTTATACCTATTAGATAATTATCAACATTAGATATCTGCAGGAAAAAAACTAAGCAATGGTGACTTGGCTGATCAATACTGATCCAACACCACTGAACCATCGCGGCAAAAACTTGTCTGTGATAATTATCAAGGTCCAATTAACCCACTTCTCAACTACTACTGAGTAGTATTTATTGTTTTAACTAACTCTAGCGGTCTTGGTGTACCTCGACTAATAGGTACCTACTCCTTACAAGTTTTTTAGCTCTTGACAGCCTTCGACTAAAATAAAAGGAATGGACGGGCCCTAACCATTGAAATTTCTCTGTAAAAACGAGTCAAAACCGTCGGACATATACTTCAACACCTAATTATAAAAATGTACAAAATATTTGTAAAAAAAAATAGATCCCGGTTTTATTTGTGTATTTACACTTCAGGAAAGCATATGAATGCATAATTTTGTCAGATGTTTCGTTATCGCGTAACAATAGACACATGTTGCACTTCCTACGGCTAGAGACCGACTGAAACGAAATAAGAGCCGGCGCTTTGTTGTCTACAAAAATACGCTTCTACTGGGCCTGTCCATTCATTTTATTTTGGTCGAAGGTGACAGCTGCTATAACATTTAAAGCTAAATGAAAACTATTTCACTAAAGGTAAATTTTAAAGTTAAGGTTTTAATTTGTTGTATTTGGTAGTAATAGTTTTAGGTTTTAAATATCTGTATTTAAAATATTTTTCTTAATACATACAAACATAATATTTATTTCAGCCAAATTTTACAAATTTACAATTTACAAGAGTATACTTCAGTGAAATAGTTTTCAGGTATTTCGGGTATTTGCTACCCTCAGAATACAGAAATTCTGAGTTGCTACCTTACGTACTAATATACGTGGAGTAGGCATATTTTTTTTTGTTATTATTATTCGGTTCACTACTTGAATATATTGTATTGTAGCCATGGAATAGTTACATGCCGTCTTACTATAAAAGATTTAAGAACGCTTTAGACATGTGTTTAGCAATTGTTTCACTGTGGAAAATATGTTACACACATGTCTAAAGCATTCTTAAATCTTTTGTAGTAAGACGGTCCATCTTTTGTCTTTTTCGATCGAGTTCTAAATTTGAAAGAAAGTAAAAGAAAAAACTTTTTCATGTCCAGAATATAGCGCGCTGGCCTGCTATTGTCACTCGCGCATTTGTTATTTTTAACCCACTTCGAAAAGGGAGGAAGGTTCTCAATTCGGCCCACTTTTTTTTACGGAGTGGGAAGAACTACAAAATTAAATTTGAAAAATTTTAGTCAAATTCGAGCTATTGGTTTGTGTTTAGACTTTAAGCAGTCCTAACTGTATTTGTAGTGTTAGTGGGGGTATTAGTGGGATTAGCTTGTATTATGTTTAGTTAATAAAGAAAAATTTAAACTTTTTTTTTAAGTTTGATAATAAACTGTAGATAGATCCCATCCCGCCCGACTTCAAAATCTGTGTAAAATTATTATTATGTTCTTTGTAGTGGTATGTTTTGTGGTTTATTAAAGGTGGATTTTAAAAAGATAATTTATTTATGATATAATAAGACTACATTGACAAAGAGTCTACTTAAAGGTAGACAAGTAGTCTACTTTTGAAAAATTTGCTTCAGTTATTTTGTGAAGTTAATATTTCAATGTATATATTATTATTTTTACCTTATTATGGATATATTTTCCCCATTTATTCTGGTCATTATAAAAAATAAAAAATACACAAATTTGTTCTAAATATTTTGAAATACGTCGGAAACGTACCCGGGTATGTCCTAAAACTGCGACCAGAACCACCGGAGGATGGGCAGCAGCGTCCTATTAGTACACGGTGAACGTACTGCGACCCCCAAGCCGCCTGCCAAGCGTGGGGATTATGGTAACACCCCTCAGTGGGAGGCCTTTGTTCAGCATTGGGCGTCTACTGGCTGATGATGATGAACGTCGTAAAATGACCTAAGTATAATATATTTTCAATAGTAAACAGGCATTTTAACATCAAATGCGAGAGCGAGATCGCAGAACCCGGCATTCTGGCCCTTAGATGTAGTTGCTCAAAAACGGTGAAGTTAAACATTGTAAGGAAACCGGTAAGTATACCTATGTCAAAGAACTTCAAAAGTACAAAGACATATTATGACATTCACCAATGTGCACTTAGCCAGCATGGTCGATTAAAAGGGATAAAGTGGACATAAAGGTGCAAAAAGATCGATTAATGTATCTTTAGAATGGTTTTCAGTGGACCGAGTGGATTAAGGCCCATCCTCTTTCTCGCTGAGAGGCCTGTGTCCCAGCAGTGGGAACATGAAAGCCTGATGATGATGATAATGATTTAACTGTTTATATAAACACTGTGTTTTCATTTACAACACGCTTTAAAAATACTGCCGACATAATTATGTGTAATGTCATTGTTCTAAACCAGGGGTGTCCAACATACGGCCCGCGGGCCACAATGCGGCCCGCCAAGGTTCCTAATCCGACCCGCGAATGAGTCAAAAGTTGGGTAACTTTTAACCTTTTTTAGACGTAATTTTGTAAATAACGGAGATTCATATCGATATTATCTATATCAATGTGCCTGTGCATGCAGTTACAAGTGAAACCTGCTGTAAATTCCGTCAAAAGGATATAATTATACCATTTCTACCATTTTACTTATATTAGTCTTGATTTGCTCAGTTACGAAACATCTCTTGGCCCGCCATAGTTACAAAGTTAATAAATCCAGCCCGTCACAAAATTTAGTTGGACGCCCCTGTTCTAAACAGTGGAACCGGTCCGACGAGCAGCCATTGTAGCAAGATAGCAGCAATTACCATCACTGCCAGTACTTATTAACATTATTAAGTTTGGATTATTTTTCAAAAATCTTTCGGAGCCTGGTTCAATTGACGCGTGACTTAATTATTTTAGGCAAAACACCGAGGGGGTTTCAGAAGGTGCAATCCCACGTAACCTGGCTGTACCCCAATACAGCCGGGTATCTTCGGCGTCACGGTTTTATCATCGCACTAGCCGCCACCGCCTGAAAGTTCATCCACACATCATAGATCAGTAGAAATCGCACACTGTGCGATTCACACGATCCTTCTTGCCTCACACCTGCAAAATGTGGAATGAGCTACCTTCCGCGGTGTTTCCGAGAAGCTACAACATGGGGTTCTTCAAAATTCGAGTTTATAGAGTCCTTAAGGGTCGGCAATGTATTTGTAATGCCTCTGGTGTTACAAGTATCCATAGGCGATGGTGACTGCTTACCATCAGGTGGCATATCTGCTTATTTGCCACCTATGGCATAAAACAATCTTTAGAATAACCCCATCCCTGTTACAAAGAAGGTTAAATCATGAAGAATGAATGTTGGCTTAAGTCATTATCATTATAGAGAATATTGAGTAGACTGCAGTAGGCACGTATACGTACAAACCTCAGATCAGACAAACACGGGAGATATGGTAAGATAGCGTGGCGGGTGCGAACGCGTCTTGCCTAAATTAGGTTTGATGTGTTTAGTCAAACCACAAAATAATTTTGTGGGCAAACTCGAAGAGCGGCAAGTTCATCTGCAGGGTTGCAGATGAACTTGCCGCTCTTATTTGGCATGTGGACTATAAGTTAGTTATTTGGTGTCGCTACAAGTTTCTTAATTAAATTGGTGGATTAAAGTAGGTAGTCTAATTGTCCATTTGTGTCGTGAAACGTATTTGATTCCACACGCGGCGGGCTCGATCACCTTGTCTCACTTCAACTTACCGAAACTTGACAGCTTGCTGTCGCAGTAGTCATGAACTTCACCGGCTCTTAACAAGTTTACTAAACTAGCGGTTGCCGGCGATTACGTACGCCTTGACCTTTATTTATAAAGTTTCAACCTCCTTTTGACCCCCTTTCGAAAAATCCTTTCTTATTGTACCATTAAAAGTAGGGTTCGTCATTATCAGCATAATATCATGTTCCCACACAGGCCTTCTCTCAGAGAGAGAGGATGGACCCTAATCCACCATGCTGGCCCAGTGCATGTTGGTGAATGTCATTAAGTCGGGTGCCGTCAGATTGTAAAGCGCACATGCTACCGGTCGGCTACCAGCGCCTTCGTATAAAAGTAGGGTTACCAAATGGAAAAAAAATCGGAGAAAAACTTGGACGCTTAAAGAAATTTCCGGACATTTCATATTTCGTGGCATAATGAACTCGAGTGTTAGTGGTCATTTCATTTCTAGAATTGCGGATGTTTTGCAATCACCCCTCGCATTCCGGACAAAGGCCTGAATTCTCGGACATGTCCGGAAAATTCCGGACGTATGGCAACCCTAACTTCACCTCACAAGGAATCTACATAATATGCCAATTTTAATTTTTTTAGGCAGGTCAAGCAGTTTTCGAGATTTCGTGTTGAGTCGGTCAGTGTCGGTCACTACCTATTTCTCTTTTATGATAATAAAATTATGTTACTAAATGATATATGATTATGTAAATTGAAAAATACTTCTACTGGGTTCAACTGAACGGTGATAGGTACTAAGCTTAGGCTCATTGTACGCATAATGAAAAATATCAGCTGTTCCAAAGAAAATAACATGAATTTACAAACAACGAATAATGAATAGTGAAAAAAATCGCAATTGCGGTGTTTCTCATCGTCATACTTTTTCATTTAAATAACAGATGTTTTACGCAACGTCAGTGTTGCTACGCAATTATTATTATTAAGTAGGAAAAATGTATCCACAGTTTCTACTAGCCAAACCCATTTTTAACACATGAGGCGCTCGGCGGCTGGAGCCTTGTATAGCCAAAAAGATGTCTAGCCGAATTAATGTCTAAACGAGGCGAGGCTTTCCCAGCGACGCTTATTAGGTACTACCTCCGCTAGGAGTTATAGTGTTCCGTGGGTACAGTGGGCCTAGAGTGAGTTTTTCTAGTTGTGTTAACATACACGACCGCGTTAGCGTAAACCACGATTTGTATGAAATAAGAGCAGTTTCATCTACATGGCGCCAGATGGCGTTGTTATTTTTTCATACAAATTGTGGTTTACGCTAACGCGGTCGTGTACGTTAATGCAACTAGAAAAACTCACACTAGGCCCGTGGATGCATTTAGCGGAGCAAAATCATGGCGCTTACACACAGTCGTGCGTTTCGCTTCTTCTATTTTTGGGGTTTTTCTCATATTATTCGAAAAGTATAGCTGTAATGTAAAATGTACCTCACCGGTTTCCTTCATATTTATGAAATCTATATATCAAGATATCGCAGACATAATTTAATAAATAGGTAATTGAATGAATCCAAAAAACGGATAAAAGCGCAATTCAGTGCTATTTTCAAATATAAAAAATATATTAAAATAGTACTATCGAGCGAATTGTCCTTAATCGTGTTTCGGTCTCTTGGGTTTCATTCTCTAGATAAAGTATTTAAAAAAAAAAAAAAAACGGGTCTTTTTGCACACACTGTTATCTGACCCCAAACTAAGCAAAGCTTGTGATATGGCTGCCAAAGACTGATATTCATACATATATATTTTTAAATACATACTTAAATAGATATTAACACCCAGATATAGAACAAACACAAATGTTCATCACACAAATGCTTGTCCTAGGTGGGAATCGAACCCACGCCCCCAAGCCCAGAAGTCAGGTTCACTACCAACTGGACCAACGGGCTATCTAAATATATATAAATATGGCTATATTTAATTTTGTTTTGACACCATTTTTATAATTTTAAGCTAACTATGGAAGTAGGCACTCTTAAACTAGAATGACCAAAATTGCTAAAAGTGGGAAAATAACGTCTTAAGGTCTAAAACTAGCCTGTTTTGCTTAAGTTCAGATTAGAACATAAGGCACTTCGGGGGAATGGCATAAAAATACATTTTATTAATCTGTAAATTGCTTTGAACTTCTACAATAATATTGTAAAATGTTTACGAGTAAATATCAGTAATTAATCTTCGTTCGCTTCCGCGTATATAAACTTGTGAAGGTTAAGGGCTAACTCTATATAAGCTTAGTAGTCATGCATTTAAATATTAAAAATTATATTTTAATAAATTTGAGTACCACGTATCCGTTAGCTTCCCTGTAACTGTAAACAAATCTTGGTTTATTTTAAACTACTTGTAATAAAATTGTCGAATCGATATGAAACTTTGCAAACATACAGGTTTACGCAGAAAGTGTGTACTATGCTGAAAGGATGTCATTTTACTCATAATTATGAACAACTTTTACTTTGGGGCCGACACTAAAATCGTGTTTTTTTTTTAAACTCGTCTAGTTCTCTTTTCTCCTGGATGAATGATATGCTTAATAAAATCAATCAACTACTTTTTCACAGCGCTTCGTATGCCTGTTTTTTCGACGTATCGTCCACGAGTCGTAGTGGTTCTTTGGTTGATCCATCTTTTTGTCTTGTATTTTTTATACACGCCTACAATGCCTACATACCATTTGTTCCAACCTGGTGGATGACGGGTAGAAAATGTTTAGCATTAAGTCCTCCATTTGTACATTTGTACATAACTTGTAAGTGTGCAATAAAGTATTAAACAAACAAGTTTTTTTCAGTAAGTTTGTATTTTGAAAATTCATGTCAGAATACTCTCATTGATATTTTTTGTGAGTACCGAATCTTAGCTCTTTGAGTCTTATGATTTTTTTTTCTTCTTTCTCAGTCTTTTTTTTTAATCGGCTAACTAACCATATGAGTAGTTTCTAGTAGTGGAAACTTATATATATTTGGCAATACCTACTTACATATACATATTATATATATTTGTTTTGTTATATTTGGCTCTTTTGTTTCTATGTCTGTTATTTAAGGCTGTTAGTTACGCTAAAGTTTGGAAAAATCAAATAAATAATACTAACTATGACAAATTCGTTAATTAAAGAATTTTCCTCATTATAAAATCTTAAATCAGCCCGACTAGCACTGACGTAAACAGCAACTATATTGTGCAACCTTATTATCTTCCCAAGTGACAAATCGCACTCAATTTACTATGAAAACTAAAAACTAAAAAATATAAAACCCATTATTGCTTTGATAAATGCCAAAATATTATGTATATTTTATCTTGTGACATTCCCAAGAAGCTATTTGTCCTTCTCAGAATGTTTTAAATGCATTGCTTAGCGAAGACTTCAAGGTTAATCGATAAAATAATAATTGACCAAGAAAGTGTTGAGACACGCATATAATAGGGTTCCGCCAAAGCCATATATAATACAATACTGTTGTAAAATAACTATTTTATAACACAATTAAACCTCTTTATGAGTTTTTAGGTTTAAAAAGAAGTGTTGTTTTTATAATTTATTTAAAACAATGTGATGTTCTTTTAAAAGTTACTTGAAAATAAAACTTCAACCGACCAACACGTTTTTCTCTACTATTTTATAAAATACAACAAATACAAAAATACCACAAAACAAGGATAACTTAAACATTACAACAAGAAAAAACTAGGCTTTTAACAGGCATATAATTGTGACATAGTGTACAATTCATAGTTCGGAAAATACTGTTTATAGAAAAAAAAAACACGAATGAAGCTCTGTGCATGTGTGTTATCCCGACATACCGTATCCACACTCTTATGGTTTGGTCAAGAGAAAACTATGAGGGAAACATTATTTGTTAAGATCATGTTACGAAATGGTCAATGAACTTTCAAATGGAACGTTTTAAATTTATATTACAGTCAGCATTTACGTTACAGTTTCTATGTCTCTTAGCTTAGAAATGCAAGGGGGGCTACTTTTTGGCACTTTTAACACGCCATAATTCCGCTTTATGAGAAAGTAATGTATGAAACCTTCACTACAAGCAGCGGAAAAAACACCCCCGTTTCACATGTATACCAACCCAATTTTTATTTATTTAATACATTTAAATCTGAGATCTAATACCAATACTGTAATTTGTGCAAAGTTTTATGCATTTACCATAGGAGTTAGAAGGTTCATCAGGGTTGGGAGGGACGGTCAGACGGACGCACAGAAGGAATTTATGGAGGTTCCTTGTGCAGTACTACGGAACCCTAAAAAGTAGAAACAAAATCGATGTTGGTCGATAAAATATAAGCTACGTGATATAGGATATCGTGAGGAAACTAAAAGAATTAAAGAAAACAAGGAAAACATATTTTTTGGTAGATACATGACAAATGTTTTGTGTGTTGGTACGGAACCCTCGCCTCATTGAGCGTGTACGACTCGCACATAGCCGGTTTTTTTTCTGAATGTCACGAAACATAGGCTGTCCACTAAATGATTATGTCTAGCAGGATGTGGGAACTTCTCACTACTTTAGATACATAATTTGTACCTTACATGTATTTTTTCTGCTTGTCACTACGGTAAAACACACTAATATTATAATAAAAGTTTATATGTATGTTTATATGTATGTATGTGTGTATATTTTTTTTCGCACTCAACTCAGTAATAACTAGATGCATTGGGAATTGAAGTAGCATACAATGGATTAACGCATACTAAGTTCATAAAACTTGAGACCCATGACAGTTGCCTCGTAAGAGTGACATTGTTAGGGCTGGGACGGTTTTAAAAATCGGTCATAATAATCGATCGTTAATAGTAACAAACATATTGATATTTAGAATATTTAAAATATAAATCAAGCAACAGTTGCATAATATTTTTTAAAAGGTCACAATTTTTTTATTAATTAAAGGCTGCACAAACTAAATCTTCGTCAACGCCTAATCGGATTCTGAGTAGAGCTAGATCAGTCCTGCAGATTAATCATCATCATCATCATCAACCATTCTCCACCCAACGCTGAGTATAGATCTCCTCTTCAGCGCGCCATCTTTTCCGGCCCTGTCCTAGCCTTGACCACTGCTTTCTTCCTGTCTTAACTTTAATAATTATAATAAATTCTTGATCACTTATTACGTTGTCAAAGTGAACATCGCGATCAAAAACATAATAATAATATTAAATTGCAATCTAGTTTTTTTTAAACACTCTTCGTACACAGTAAATAAACGATTCACATACTTTATTGCAAGATCGATTACATGAAATCTGTGCTGTCATGCTGTGGTTAGGATGACGCGAGGTACGTCACTATTCGTTCCACCAATAAAGTATGACATTGTTCGCGCTAAATACGGAACTTGTCCCAGGATCCTTTTCGAACTAGTTTTTACATTGAATAGTTTTATCCCAAAAAACTTGTGAAATATCTATATGAATAAAGCACTCTAAAGTCGTTATTTTTTTTTTACAAAATTTAGTTTTTTTGGAAATAAACTTTTATTGGCACTGGATAATGTTTTTAAAATTAAGCTTTTAAAATTTGACATACCTAAGCGACTTTTTTATCTTGCCAATAAACTATTTTGGCGTTCCCATATAAAGTAATTTAGTTACGTAGTTAGTTAGACCAACGTAAAAATAATCTATGGAAATGGCATTTACTTTTAAATTAATAAAAAAAAAAACAATAATAATAATTGTTCAAATGTTTTGAACGAACAACGTAATTTTTTGTTTGAACAAAAAACTACTTTGCCAGTATAGGCGTGTCATGATGTGGTCAAAGATGGTGGCACGCTTATGCTGGATTGGAAACGGTCTTTACTTTTAATACATTAAACACAGAAAAGATTTTTTTTGAAAATTAGAACGTACATTTTTGTAAGAAATTTGTTGTAGCCAGTTGCACCCATATAAACGAAAGGGCAGTCATTCGAAATCAGTTAGCAACTGTGATGCAGAGTTAGACGCGTTGATCTAAATAAGAATGTTCAATCAAGGTTCACTCATATGCTTGGTAACAGATTTTCCTTCTCATTTCCGTTCTATTTACTCTCGCTCTTTTCTGTGACTTTGACCATGAATAAAATATATATTTATGTTACGTACCTATTCAAATTCTAGCCACTAATTAGTAGAGTCATTAATGTTAATTACTGTCATACAAGCTCAACTTCCTCTTGCAACGAGCAAAATATAACCAAAAACAACAATGTCTAATGATTTCTTAGGTTTTCACAATTATTTTGAGTTGTCCGGTCACATGATTGTTCTGTTCAAATTATTTTTGCCACCTCTTCCGTGGCCAGCCCCGAAACTTCGATATTTTCGAGCCGGGGTAAAATCTTAACACACCCTCTAGGATTCTGGATATATTTAAATTCAATTATTTTTTTAAGAACAACCAAAAATACATTGAGCTAGTACAAACATAACTTAAAACGATTGTTTGATAAAATACACAAAAATTCATAGAAATAATAATATATATATAGATATATATATAATATATATATAGACATAAAAAGTTTGTTTTTTCACGCACCTTCACAACTTCTGCACGAATAACGACTGACTAGAATATGTATAGATGACCTGGATATAGTACCTATTATATTCGCCAGCATGTTGGGTACGCTGCCAACTGATAGTCGGCTTGAGAATTTGGATTGTCTTTAGTTCTTAACGGTCTATGGGCAGTCTAACTGTTTTTGTAGTGTTAGTGTTAGCTTGGCACTTGCACCTATCAAAAAATAATACTAATTTATATCTAATTCCCTCCTGCGAATTTTTCTATCGGAATGCCAGAGCGGGCACGAAAAATCGTCACCGCTTTATGGTTAATATTCCGAAAACCCGTACGAAGCGCTTTGATGCCACATTTATTTTGCAAACTGCAAGTCTGTGGAATGCACTGCCTGAATGGTTGTTCCCCGATAGTTACAATCTGGGTGTCTTCAAATCACGAGTGAATCGGTTTCATCTAGGCAAACGTGCTCCAACGTAGACCGCATCATCGGTTAACATCAGGCGAGATGGTGGTCAAACGCAAGCCTGTTATTAATTATTAAAAAAAATGGGATTTACAGAATAGAAAAAAATCGGTGATGAGGTTAGCCAAAAAGGATGTTAATAGAGTCTATAAAGGTGGCAACGTACTCGTATATATCTGTGATATTAGTGTTGTTACTGGCATCCATATGCGATGGTGATCGCTTACCATCAGGCGGCCTGTTAGCTTGTTTGACAACTATAGCATTAAAAACCGCTCAAGTGCGACTAAAGGTATCAAAACACTGTTTTAACTATCACGGTTGTTCACTAAAGTTATATGAACCACGGTAAATATCCCGTAAGTAATCATATAACTTTAAAGGTATCAAGCCTGATTTAGGCCTGACGTGCTCTAACCCGCCACGCCACCTTACCATATCTCTTATTTGTGTGATCTGAGATAACCTACCTTATTATGTTTACTGTGGTTTACGGTCGCAATTGACCAAACGAACATAATTCTATAATGCGATGATTGTCATGTTGCGAAATACTCATCATACGAGTTAATGGCGCCTACTTGATTGTCCGGTAACTCTATGATAGATATACGTTTACTCATATTAATGTACGCACAATGAACTTATCAAAATGATATTATAAATAATTTAAAATAGTACATTGTTACCCTAGGGGTGAAAGTAACCCTCGAAGTTCGCTCGGGCGCCAAACCCCGTCTCGGGACTATATAATAATAATAAGTATTTAGCCCCGAGGTAAACACGGTGCTTTTCATTACGAATACAAGGAAACTAAAAATAAAAACATGAACTGACTAAAGAAACTATGAGTGAATTTTATTTTACATAAATCAATATTTTTGGTGTGAAATTTATTTAAAAAGTTTTCACCCTACTGCTTTAGCCTCTTCTCTTATGAACTCAGGTGTTAAATCCATATCGGAATCAGAAGAACTCATTGTGTTAATACAAATCTGCTATACGGAAGTATAAACAAAACTCTACAATGAAGATCGGATACCCGCCAATTATTTTTTTGGAACATTCTGACACTGGCAAATGCACGACAAATGCGGGACCATAATCCTCTGAAAAAATTATAATATTGGAACATGGTTCAATACAAATGTGAAAATAGCACTAGTTTTTTTAAAAATAATTTTAGTGTCTATCAGTTGTCAACTGTCACTGTCAGTTGAAAGTGATTCTCCCTAGGGCTGAAATGTATTACTTTCAACCCGCTCCTCAGACAACTTCAGACTTACTTTCCGAGTATAAGTAATGAAAAAATTTAAACTGTCCTGGGAAGTGGGTGGAATTTAATAAACGGGATCCGGGACCCGGGATGTCCTAAAACTGCGACCAGAAGCACCGAAAGATGGGCAGCAGCGTCTTTTTAGTACACGGTGAACGTACTGCAATCCACAAGCCACCTGCCGAGCGTGGGGATTATGGAAACACCCCTCTGTATGAGGGAGGCATTTGTTCAGCAGTGGACGTATACAGGCTGATGATGTGATGCACCCCTAATTTTCCGCTTTTAGGGGTAGCGCCTTTATTGCGGGAATTGCTAGTCTGTGGAATGCGCTGCCTGAATAGGTATTCCCTGATGGTTACAATCTGGGTGTCTTCAAGTCACGAGTGAATTGGTTTCTTCTAGGCAAGCGTGCTCCATCGTAGACCGCATTTTCAAGGTGGCGGTCAAAAGCAAATCTATTATTTATTTAAAAATAATGACTATGCGAATTAGAATACCTCAAGATAACGGTTCTTTAAAAAAATAATTATCAAAATATGTTCACAATTGGCTATACTTTCCCGTAACTTATAAAAAACATACCTATAGTCGAATTGAGAGCCTTCTTTTTTGACGTCACCGTCGGTTGTTTTTTTTTTCATCCAAATGTTTAAACTTTACTTAGTCTCTTGCTTATACTTAGGTACTTTTTATTTCATTAAACTGCATCATCCTACTAAATAGAGCAACGGCCTCTCCTTCTACTTCGTCTCGTCTTTGTTTTATGCTATTTGAGTCCAGTCCTTCAGACTCCTAGTCCACTTAGAGGAATAATTTGATGTATTTTGGTGATTTATTTATTTAATAAAAATTACAAGTAAAATAAAAACTATCTTAAATTTAAATTTATAACTAAAACTAAACTAAAACTAATCTAACAATCCGCTACCGGCGGGCAGCGTTCCCAAAATGCTGGCAGCATTTCCACGTTGTATGGCAATGATTAATCTTTGGGCAAAATAAAGGCCAGCATTTTGGTCACGAGTTGCTTCGACTAGTCGCCCTGATAGGTCTTTAAATATTCGATGGGCTCCTGGTCCCCACGGTCCAAGCGTCTCAACCCCAAAAGGCTCAAATATATACCCGCTATCTAGGGTACTATATTTGCGCCTTTGATTCGTGATGGTTTCCAAACTTCCATAGAAACCTTTTGTAAGGTCTCCACCACTTTACTAGTCAAGCCAAAGTCATGCTGACTTTGGCTTGACTGTGACTTACTTTGCTCGACTCTGACTGTGAATGACTTGTATGACTTATAATTTATAATAATGAACACTGGCACATGCACATGAGAGCGACGCCATCTTCACAGAGAAAAAAATATCAATAATATTTATTATTTAATAACATATATTATGTATATAATGTTATATTTATAAATTTAATAACAGCAAGTATGGATGTGATTCAAATATATTTTTTCTCTGTTAGTTTTTGGCGTCGCGATTTTGGCCTTAGGTTTATTAAATTTATATTTATAATTTTTTTTTTATCGTAGGTATGCATGTTTTATTTACATGTTTCATTTCATCTTGTAGCGCGCGCGCACGACACGCCTTGAACTGAACCGTGGAAGATGGTGGATATCACGTTTCTGCAATTACACTGATAAACCTTCAACGTACCAACAATCTACACATTTTTAAATAAACAATTACTTACTTTACTAAAATCATTGTTTGTTGAATCATTGCTTCATCAAGAGGAGATCAATTGTTATTAAGGAATATACAATATACCTTTGTTTCTGGCTCACCCCAGAAACAAAAAACAATAAATTCAAATCGATCAAGTCTTTTTCGAGTTTTTGCGAGATTAACGCACGGCACTGCCAAAAAGCCCACCCAACATCTTATAAAGCTGTCCGATTTTCAGCTCCTTTATTCCGCGGACCTGCAAGGTGTGTGTTGTCCTCCCCTCAAAGATCTTCTGCCGAGCTTCAACATGACGCGTTTCAAAAAGGTTGTCTACAACTGTACTAGGTACTTCTCCGGGCTGGCAAAGTATAACACCGCAAGTGTTGCAGGTGTCGATAGGCGGCGGTTCCTGCTTACTATCAGGCGGATCGCATGCTTGCTTGCCTCTCTTTTTATAATAAGCTGAGCTATGAAAAGACTACTTATGCTTAGAACAATTTATATTATTTAGTTCTCGACGAAGACAGAGCTGCTCGCAACAACTAGTCCACAAAATGCAGAGAAAAGATGAGATAATAAGTAACCATCACAAATCTTATTATACGCATCCTTCATGCGCGACCGCGATAATCGCTATACATAATAGCAGTCCGCTCGTCCGTCCGACCGTGTTGTCACTTCCTGTCACCCAGCGCGCTCGCGTGACACCACAGCTTATTTGACAAGCCGCGGCTTGACTACATACAACGTATTTTGTGGCTTGACGGTTTTTTGACGGTCATTCTGTGTGGTTATACCACAGACAAACACAGGATAGACCCCGCAAGCCCTTCAACTTGTATGAAGACTCGCCATGCCGGCCATTATTTACAAATTAAAATTTAAAACAATTTGTTTGGTAGAATCGGGGGCCAGATTTAGGTCTGGTGCAGTCGCACCCGCCACGCTACTTTACCATATCTCCCTCGCTTGTCTGATCTGAGATGCACGCAGTACTACTTATGGGCCAGAGCCTAATCGTGATCAATGGTTGGTATTCTGCGGTAGAAAATGTACTTATGAGAAACAATGGTTTCACAACTATAAGTACGCTTTACTGATTTATTATTTATGCAATGCGCATCATGGGAAGCTGTTATGTTTACGAGATTTAGTGCTTACGTACTCTTCCTTGTCGGTTTTTATATCCGAGTAAAAACTTGGAACCCATTTCAAGTTTATAGTTTTTATGAGTCACAAAAAATTGTTGTAAAAAATATCCTGTTCGAGTGCCAATTTAAAAATAATCATTACCTATGCATCTACTTACTGTGGGGGGGATAATGCGAAGTTATATTGGTTTCTTCGCCCTAAGTATACAACGGATTGTTTGTAAACAGTTATCCCAACCGACTGTGCTGAATTTTTTCGTTTAATTTGGATGACAAAAGCTGAATGATAATTATGATTCTAAATTCAATAGTCCTCCTAAAGATGGCCGAGTTCTTGCGAGAGTAAGATTTTGATAGCTCCAAGTGGTTATAAAAATTATTCATACGAATCAATACCATTCGGCGATAAATGTCGAAATGTAATCATATTGTATGTTCGTATTTTTGTTGTAATTTTTATGTTATCCTTGTTTTGTGGTATTTTAATAAAGAGTTTTTGTATTTGTATAAATAAAATACATAAACTACACTAAGTAATCTAATAAACCGCTGCCCGCAGGCATCGTTCCCAAAATGCTGGCCGCATGCGCATTGTATTGCAATACTAACGCGTTGCGCAAGATACCGGCCAGCATTTTGGCGTGATTTTGGCCAGGGGATGCTTGTAATTGGTCGTCTAGAAAAGCACCTGGGGAAGTGTTTCTTGTCTTGGTCCTGACTTGATCTTTCGTCGGTTAAAAATATTGCATCTAGAGGGGTCTAGCTGCAACATTTTTAACCGATGAAAGAAGGAGGTTATCAATTCGACTGTATGTTTTTTTTTTGTTACGCGATTACTCCGCTAATTATGTATTGATTTTGATGATTCTTTTTTTGTTTGGTAGGTCATACCTCAGAAATGGTTCCACATTTTTTTTACCAAAATTGATTCAGCGCTTTTTGATAAATTCAACAAAAACCAAAAATACTTACACATAAAGATAATTTTTAGAAAAAAAAAGAACCGACTTCATGATTATACCTTCATTTACAAACTAAAACTAAAAAGTAGAAAATAATATTTAAATAACTTCAAAGCAATGAGCATTAAAGGACAATCAACGAAATTATTAATACATATATTACCTACTTATATACAATTTATAATCAGTTATTTTTGGAGTCGGTGCCAGCCAAAGCAAAAATAACCTTAATAGATACCTACTTGATACTAGCCTGTAAGCACTTACGTACCCATACTTGGCTGAGTGTTAATCTGTTACTGATATTGTTGCAGTGATGTGAGTGTCGCGGAGCGGCATGTCGCGCGGCGGCTCGCAGCTGCGGCTGCTGCTGTGGAAGGACTACCTCATACGGAAACGGAACTTCGTGAGTACACACGCACCTAAAGCTATGCCTCAAGTACCTATAATTGTCCGCCTCCAGCATGAGAGGAGACTTGAGGTGACTTACCATCTGAGCAGACTAGATGTGGGTCAGTTTAACGGAATACTGGCTGAACCCGATTCGGACGCAGCCAGGGAGCTGTTCGGATATGTGCCCCATAGGCTATTTAACACAGGCCGTTACATGAACGACTGACTCGTGTCATCATCATCATCATCATCTACAGCTCATTGAGCGCACTGCAGAGCATATGCCTCCTTTCTTATCCGTCCAGTTCTCGTATATATTTTCATCACTCAGCTATCACAAATTCTTGTTTTCATTTCAGATAACTCTAGCTGGTATCATATGGGCGTCGGGCATAGTATTAGGGTTCTACATAGTGCGCCGTAATGTGGACAATCAAGACTTCCCCACGTGTCAGTTTGCCGCCCGAGCGCTGCCCAGCGCTGGGATGCTGCCTTTCCTGCAGTCCTTCGTCTGCAGCGTGGGAAACGAATGTGAACCGATGGAAAAGTATGAAGAGATACCTGCTTATGAGAAAGCCAAGTAAGGATCTATCTACTTCAACAAATTCTCATCCTTATAAATATCACATAACTACCTACAATGCCATTTTTTGGTCCTGGTTGATTGTCCTCAACTGTTCAACCATGGCTAAGTCCTCTAACTACAACTAAGCTAAAAGCGATGGTGGCCGAGCAGTAGCATGTGCGCTTTACAATCTGACGGCACCTGGTTTGATCCTCGGCCCTGCACCAATGAATTTATTAAGTTATTTAGTAAACTAAAATAAAATCGGTTTCTTTTAGGCAAGCGTGCTCCATCGTAGACTGCATCACTTAACATCAGCAACACCATGCAGCAACATGCATGCATTGCAAGTCAAACGCAAACCTATTATTAAAAAAAAAGTGCAGTTTCGATGTCATTGCTCAAACATGAAGGAAAACATCATGAAAATCCGGACCAGACCCTCAAAAGTTCAAATGCATTATGACATTCACCAACATGTACTGGGTCAGCATGGTGGGTTAGGGCCCATCCTTTCTTTCTCAGAGAGTAGGCCTGTGTCTCAGCAGTGGGAACATGATTGGCTGATAATAATGATGATGAACAGCTAAGCCTGAATGCTGATTGGTCCGTTCAAAGTTCCGAAACCGATACTGAGGATCCAATGGTGGATGGTGAATGTTGTAAATGCTAATATTTGAAGAGTTTGTGTTAAGTTTTTTATTTCTTTCGTTGACATTCGAGATCGTTCATTTCAGGTTCACTCAAATGCAACGCCAGTTCAGCCCGTTACTGAATGACTCGGTCCTGGAGCTGGCGTCCACCATGCCTGATGCCGTCAAGATGCTCGCCACCCTCGCAGACATCGCTGATGAGCCCACCTTCAGAGACTTCAGCAGTATGTATCTTTAATACTAGTTACTGGATGGATTGGTTTTTCGCTGTACTGGCAATAAATGTGGCAAGGTAGGTAAGGTAGCTGGTAGGCGCTGATAGTCCTTGACTTTCAGCACTGATTGTAATCCTTTAAATATAAGTTTTTGTAAAGGTGTCGCATTTTTTTTTTCTATTTTTCTTTCTAAACACCGGCCAAGTGTGAGTCGGAATAGCACATCCAAGGTTCTCCACCCAAAAAATGTGTTTTCTTTCATTTAGTTCAAGATGTTTAGCGCGAACCGGACTCTTTGGTCGGTGTTTATTTTATGGTGTTTTACTTTAGAGTGTGCACTGTAATCAAGCTATGTTTGATGCTTGAACCTATTATGCGCCCGATGCACTTATGTGTGAATAATAACTAAAACAATGAAACAATTATTATGTAAATGATGAGAATTGTTACTACCTTTATGGCAGATTGTCATCTGTAGTTTTTGCTACAACACGTTTGGTGCATGCTGTCTTTTTTTCAGAAAATGGCTTGAGAGTCTACGATTTATTCAACAATCCGTTGAGAGTGAAGCGATACGTGACGTCACACTTGGACCTGAATGATGACGAGGCACAGAGCTTGATGACGTCAGAGATCAGTTTTCAAGGTGTAAGTTTTCACTATACCTATTTGCTCGATCTTAGACAGAAACCGCACGAACTTTCTCAGCAACTAGAGCCTAAGCTGACCAGTTGCCTGACTGCTCATGAAACAAAGCAAGTCAACTGCCAGTGCAACTTCGGCTTGCTGTTTACAAATACTAAATTATAATTTTTCAATTTCTACAGACTGATAACTTTTTGGAAGCTATATAATATTCTAAATTTATTTCAGCTTCTAAAAGGGGATTTGGATAGATGCAATCCAGATTCAATATCACACACTTTGGTGATCAAGAACCGTGAACATCTGAACTCCATCGTGCAGAAACTCTGTGCACCGACCGATGAAGATTTGCAGGGAATGTTTAAGGACTTAATGTATGAAATTAACTTCAGTAAATATGTTAAAATGGTGAGTTGAAAATCCAGACAAGATTATTTTACAGGAATATAGGATATGCACACATAGTCACGGACTTTCCCTGAGGAGACAGATGTGGGGATGTGGGGAGAACCCAGTGAGACAGATGTGGGGAAAAAATTACAAAAGTTTATCTCCAAGAGCGTATAAATGTGTTCCTTTAGCATCACTTTAAAGCCAGTTACCATTCCGTCTTAATATTGTATTGAACGTCGTAAAATATGTAGAGAGAATTTGAAAAAGATGTATAATTCTAAAATCAACCACAATACCGCAAACTGATAGAATGTTACACGATGGTTAGGTTAGATAGCTTTCTGATTATGTGCATGATAATAACAAGCAAATGATTACATTATCGTTTTCACTGGAGTAATTTTTCAATAGAAATTTTCCATATAATTTTCTAAAGTAAGTAGTCGATCTTTTCCAAAAAACAACTGGTTGGGTTCAGTTGTCTTGTTAAGTAGTTCATAAATATGAATATAATGAACCCCTATCAACTTAGCATATCAGTTCTGTCCAACTATATATAATGTGATGTATTATATGTGGTTTCAGCTGGGTAACATGTATTACAAGCTATCAGGTGACGACAGGATCACCCAGCTTGGTGATTTCCTCACGGCGTTCCTGCGGATGACCAGACTGAACCATTTCCTTCCTCCCGAAGTGACCAGCCTCTTTGGCAAGACGAGTGACTTTAGCTACTTGAAGCTGAACATGTAAGTACTACATGCGTTTGCTTGTATTTATTTCATCACTGATGACCATCATTCACTCAGTTCCAAGCTTTGCACCATTTTAAACTGTAAGTCCCACACCCATGCCTCCGTAGGTACATTTCTTACAGATGTATTGGTGTTTCGACACCATTACGCGTCTGGTGACTATGTTCACAGCTGTCATTAATGCCATTGTATTGATCAGAGTTCAGAATTCAGCTAATTATTTTGTGGTTTAAACGAAAATACTGATTTCATAACAAGTATCTTTTAAGGTAAATTCTTCCTTTTTAAAATTTAAAAATATGATCATAACCCTTAAAATAATTAAGTTTGCCGTTTTTATTTCATACAGGATACAGAAATTTGTAGATCTATTCCAGCCAACATTCGGCGATACCAAAGAATATCAATCAATCAAAGAGTTTGCTGACACTGCTGTGATTGGCATCCAATATATGGACAAAATATTTGGTAATCTGTCCAATAATGATACGACTGAAGACGTTACAGAACTACTTCCGTCCAATGTTGGTGCCAAGCTTGATGTTAATGAAGTATATGATAAGGTAAACAAAGCATTGAGTAATGCTGCAAATGCTATTGAAAACATGAATGACAAGGATTCTAGTATAGACCCGTATAAAGTGTAAGTACTAACATCAAATGTAATTTTTATTGCTATAAAAGGCTTTCAAATATTCTTCACAACCTTTCCGTTGTATTATTTATTTTTAGATTGACACAAATAACAAAACTAATTGTAAAGTTCCTACCAAATAACTACCACCACGATGTGCTGTTCTACTCGACTCTAATATCCAAATTAATGGAAAGTGCCAGCCATGTTGTGAACATCAACATGCATATAGAAGAGATTGTCTATAACACCTCCCTGAGGCACCCTCAAGCCATTCAAATACTAAGAAACTTGCCTCCAAATATTGTTGGAAAGGGTTTCGAAGCCTTAGTCAGTCCTGAAAGGACTCAGGTAAGATCAAATAAAAAAAATACATTGAATTTATTTTTGAGCTACTATAATTTTAGTTGATTATCTATTGAAAAGCTTGCTCAGAATCAATAGATCTGATCGATGCTGCTGCAGTTTTTAATTGCAGTATTTAATATGTTGAGCGCTTAGCTAAATTGATCAATTAAATAAAAATTATATCAGAAACAAAGCACAATATATCTATTATGTGTATCATGTGTTTCTAAGAGGAGTATCTTTTTCAGATCTTAACCTCAAAGCTAAACTCCGCCGGTCAAATGTTCTGCGATCTCAGCCAGCTTCAGAACTTCTTGCTCATCACGAAATCCGAAGCCGAACCCGTCAAGAAGCTGTTCTGTTCTGATGCATGGAAGAACTATGTCAACGACTTGGTCAGCTCGTTTGGCGTGTTTGACGTTAAGAGCAATGTAAGTACCTGTGACGTGAATATGTCATGACTGGAACGGCTGAGTCGGTAAGCAGACTCTAGGCTAGGAATTTGAACATCTGCAACCTGCAACAGCGTGGGCCAACTGTACTGCGCGAAATGTGACAAAGTTTGAATTTACCAGACAGGAGCACAGCCCAGGAGATTGTCATCGTATGATTCGATATGGACTACATGTCATTTTAATGATGAATTTAAATACCTGTTCTGCATCTAGATATTAGTTGTGTATCACAGACATAACTTACTTCATATATTAAGAATGACTACCAAAATTGGTTGGTTATTCTGGGACATTAAATATTTTACTTCATTTCAAGTTTTATAACAACTTAAAAACAGTACTAGAAGAATATTGGCGATGGAACCCAAAATAAATTAGCCAATAGGCCGCGTTTGCTTATGCACATCTGTTATTGCGTACTACATTTGGTTATCTTTCGCTATACCATGATTTAATTTTTCAGATAAATGACATGGCAGGCCTTCTCATCCAAGAAACCCTAGGTAAAGACACGTCTTCACAGTTGTACCCTATAGAAAAAGACTTCCAGATCTTGAAGAATTTCACTAGTGCATTAGTAACGATGGAGGCTGAAGAAAAGCCAGTATATGACTGGAGGAAGTTGTTAGGAGTAAAAGAAGATTCCAAGTTGATGAGAACTGTTAGGGAGAAGGTGCATTTGGGCAAACTGATCTTGTAAGTGAAAATACTTGAATTATCATTATGAAATCGAGAATTAGTCCAAATAACTATTTAGCGACCACTAATTAAGTAATATAACCAAACTGATATTCTTACAGTGCATGTTTCAGTCATATTTATAACTTTGTCCTTACTAATTATAAAAAAAATGTTTTAAATACTCGCTGATTTTAGATCTATCCAATTTCCAATCTCCTTATAACTATTGTTGTCAAACGACGCTTTGTTTTCTGGATGCAGAAAGGCAATTAAAATTATAAAAAAAATGTTCACAGAATATCTGTCCATGGAGCCCTAGCAAAAGAGATAGTGAAGCAAAACGTCATCCTTCAATACAAGATCACGCCCATACTGCTAGATGCCACTACCTTTGTCACAGCGTTTAATGAACAGCTGGAAATTACCCCAGCTGCAGTATCTGAAGGCTTGAGGAGCAACTATAAGGATGTGGTGAAAACCATACTGCTGACAACTCTGAATGAGCACAAGGTAAAAATAATTAAAAAGATACTTAGATTTTTCATTAGGGTGAGTCAAGGGCGTCACCAGCCCATGGCCCCGGGGGTGGGGGGAGGGGAGGGGAGGGGGGCAAGTTAATATTATGGAGGATGTGAAAAATATGAATTGTAGGTACAGTCAAGTTTTGACGTGCGGGTTTCCGTGGAGTTTTGACGTGCGGGATTTATCGGCAAAGTAAGACAATTGCATGGCTTTAGGACTTTGGTTTCTTTGCAATTGGCTTAATTTTTTTTCATCTCTAGGGAGGGGTAGCTGCCCTTCCCTTTTTTTCACCTTCCCAATTTTTCATAAATATATGTTTATATTATATTTAGGTTTACAAATCTCTATCAACCTACTGTGAAGACATACTCTGTCACGGAGGTGATAATGCTGCAAAATATCTAGAATTCCCGATAGAAACGGATATTGAAGGACTTGCATCAGCACTTTGTAATGCATCTGTTGTTATTGAAAAAGGACTCCGAAACGACTCCATTGTGGCTAAATCTGTAAGTATTTTTACTAATACTAAGGTTGTCTGAAAGAGTTCACTTATCAGTTGTTTTTATCTTATGTATGAATGTCATTACTGGTGTGAACAATAAAGTGGTATCTATCTATCTATTCAGATAGCCCGTTGGTCCAGTTGGTAGTGAACCTACCTTCTGAACTTGTGGGCGTGGGTTCGATTCCCGCCTAGGACAAACATTCGTGTGATGAACATTTGTGTTTGTTCTATATCTGGGTGTTAATATCTATTAAGGTATGTATTTAAAACTATATATGTATGTATATCAGTCTCTGACAGCTTTGCTTAGTTTGGGGTCAGATTACCGTGTGTGCAAAAATGTCCCGAATATTTTATTATTTATTCTTATTGTATTACTTGAAAAAACTAGCTGCCTCTTTCATAAAAAGGCACCCGTTTCAAGTATTGAGGGACTGACTTTGAGATAGAGGCCAACACGCAGAACCATATAGAAAACCTACATTTGGTATTTTTTATTTTTCAGATTGCTAAAATCAGTCACACAACTCACACAATCCTGCAAGAAGTAAACTGGACGAGGCTGATAACCAACATTCAAAAGCTTTACGTGAAACTGGAAAAGGACTATCCTTACCTATTCGAATTCTCCACTTACGACATGGACAATGATACGCAACAACTTGTGCACATGTGGTTTAAAAAAGCAAAGGAAAATTGGTTTAGCATTAAGAATATACAAAAAGGATTGCATTTGAGGTAACTCCTGACTTACTCTTTTGCCAACCACTAACGACATAATTTTAGTCAGCTGACGCATAAATATTCTGCGAAAAGATAAATTTTTGCTAAAGTTAAAGCGAGAGAAAAAGAGTCAGCTGACTTCGAGTCCGTGGTCTCTGCTTAATCTCTCATTTATTTCCTATCGATGTCTACTTGCTTCTATTTGTTGAATCAGAATATCTTTTTTACAAAAAAGCATGGGATCATTATTTTGACAATTTTGTTCGAGATAAATCGAAGTTTTTGTGCATGGTCAAATACACGCTAGAAGCGGCCGGCAAAGATAGTATGAAATTTCGGCTAATATAAATTGGTGTTAAGCCACAGCAGACCAAATAAATTACCTACTGGAAACTCATAAATTTAAAAGTGGAACAATTTTATTTTCGAAACATGGCAACCAAGGAGGTAACTTTTAAAGATTTTATTTAAATTTCGAACTAGCTTGCTAAATAGAAAGCTTTTTAGAGTAAAAGAAGAAGAAAAAACAAATGAACTTATAGACGCGTGAAAATTTATAAAATTATTGTTCTTCATAATTTACTATTGATGATTTAATTTAGCAAAATGATATCCAGCGAAGAAAGTGAGTGGGATGCAAGTCTATCTAAGTCTAATAAAATAAACATACAACAACGGTATTTTACTTCGACCAATAAACAGGAATTTATATTAAAATGTTTTACATAGGTACTTCTTACTATACAGGCTATACAGGGTGTAAGGGGAACACTCTCGAAGCCAAAAGAAGGTAATTGTACTCATCATTATGTACCACTTTTACTATGGGACCAACCCTGAAATCGCGAAAAAAATATCAGCTGTTCTATAGAAAACAATCACGGACACTCGACAAAATGTATGGAACAGCAGATATATTTTTATCGCGATTTCAGGGTTGGTCCCATACTAAATGTGGTTCATAATGATGAGTACAATTACCTTCTTTTGGCTTCGAGAGTGTTCCCCTTACACCCTGTAGATTGAATTTTCGTGCATTATCTCAGAAAAATACTATACAAGCCTTAATGGCTGCTGCTGAGAATTTACATACTCACGTATCCTGGCCTCGGTTACGCTTCGGCCCATATTTATATTTTTTCACGTTCGTTCTTTAATGCTTTGGTTGCCGGCTGCAGTCACAGAAAAGATAAGTAAATAGAACGGAAATGAGAAGGAAAATATATCGCCAGGCATTATGACAGAACCTTGATTGAACATTCTTATTTAGATCAACGCGTCGAACTCCGCATCCAAAGAACTTGGACCTTAACTTTTTGGACTAGGTCTCAAAGCTCTTTGTCTGCATCACAGTTGCTAACTGATTTGGAATGACTGACGTTTCGTTTATATGGGTGCAACTTTGGTGCAACTGGCTACAACAAATTTCTAACCAAAATGGACTAACAGCCGACAGCCGTTCTAATTAAAACTTTCTTTGGCTGCAATAATCGTACTATATTGTACATATGATAGAGTAGTTTCAAGACCTGGGTGTCTGGTTAGACAGTGGAAATATTTGGTGATATCATTGTACTCATCATTATCGAATCATAACGATCTTATATTATATGTCATTGGGACCAACACTGAAATCGCGAAAAAAAATCAGCTGCCATCAAAGATCTTGGACCTTACCTTTGTGTTCCATACCAAAGGTTCATTGACACTCACAACATTGACATTGGCAACAAATTTTATGGAACAGCTGGTTTTGTTGTACCTACTAGTTCAAAATATGTACAAAACAACCTTCACGGTGATTTTAGTCTGAAATCATGTTTTATAAAAAACATACTGAGTAATGATATTGTTGCAGTATGAAACTAGGATTCCGGTTACTGGATATACTGGACCACGGCATATTTAACATGACGAATGAACATTGGCTGAAGATGAAGTTCATCATGTCTTCGTCCATTGGACCTCTGAGTGTGCTTGATGATACTGTCAAACTCGTAACAGGTAAGTTTGATAAACATCCAAAATACTCAAATAACAAGTATACATACTAAGAAAAAATTAAAAACCCCTGATAAAAGAGCTGGTAATCTTTAAACAGCAAGGGCTTAAGGCTACCTGTTTTATGCGATTCTGTTTAAGTGATTACGAAAAATTGCACGACCGCAAACCGTATCTCGGTGCGTTAGGGTTCACATTCGTGTGATTTTCAGCACAGCGCTGTTTCAACTCTGTTTCGAGCCCGCGTTAAGAAATAGCCGTAAGGCCCTTCAACAGATTTTCTGAATCATATTCGTAGCTAAGAACACTCTATCAAGTCACCTTATTTATATCTTTGCCTAAAAAAATAATACCTAATAAACAAAAAAAAACTTGACGTTAAATATTACCAATCTACGGGCTATTATGTATCGTCATTACAAAAACTCATTTGGCCAACGCTACAAATAAGTTGTTCGCACCGTAAGATCAAATGAACTCCTGCTGGTAGACGACACTTTACACTTTATTGTGTCACATAAAGTATTTTTTCTTATTTTTCAGGTTTGCTTACCAACTCATTTTATGGCTCGGATCTTCCTCCAATCACCGTTGATTATATGAGCAGGATCATACCCAACCTCCCTGAACTGATAGTGGACTCTGTCGACATAATAGTCAATGATACAACTGATGTGAGTACTATAACTACTTAGCGTCTTGAACATTTACCAACTCAGCTCAAGAAAAGAGACTATAATTGAACTTACCACGTTGACTTTCAGCATTCTACTGAATAGTCACGAGGTTACGAGTGAGTTGGTGAATCTGCCCTTTTCAGCTCTGTAAATTTCACCAGCATCTCAGCCTGATTCCATAAGCTGTCACTCGCTATCGCTAATTCTAATTGTAATTCAAAACGGGGATGATAAAACCTGCACTGACATCCCGCTTGGGGTGTACATTTGCCCCTGCCAGCCTAGACAATCCAGCCGAGCTCTTTATATAACGGAATTAAAATAAGCAGTTGCAGAGTTAACTGTTCCACCCCTATTGCTATCGTGTCATCCCACTTGCGCGCTTGGTTAGAGAAAGTCGGCACGAATGGGATGAACACTAGCGATAGCGAGCTATCGTAACAAAGATCTTTCCTGGAGTCTTTTTATGTAACGCGACTCTTCGTGACTACTTGCTGAATGCAATAGCTTTGAATGTTAAGACATATGACAAACGTGTAGCAAGCTATGCGTCTGAAAAAAGGTAGGAAGAAATTAGAAAGCGAGTTTGTTAAGTTTTGTCAGAAAATATGTAAATTCGTTATTTACGTTATGTACACATAATGATCTACTCTTTTCTTTTTGTCATATCTTCCATGCCAGTTAGACACAGTAATCTCTCTCCTGAACTCGGAACCAGCCTGGCCGTGTTCAACCAGCCTCTCCCAACTGCTCCCGCTGCGTACGCCGGCGCAAGAAGCGGTGCAAGCACTTGAAGCGCTGCTCTGCAAAGAAGAGGCGGTTAGAGACGAATGGGGACTGCACTTGGATGGAAGGAAAGCAAGAATTAATGTATGTATTCACCGTTCTCTTTTAATTTTAGTAGCATCATCATCAGCCTGTATTATCCACTGCTATGTATCAGCCTTCAGTATCAGCCTTGTTGATGCATTTCATTCCCTCGCCCATTTCATTCTCTCGTATGCTGCTGCTTTTCTGACGTCATTGGATCACTTCATTCTTAATTTAGCATTTATATGTATATAATTATGTACACTTATCGCTGTCGATCTAGCTTCTCCGCAGGAAGGAAGATGGCAGAATTTCCATTTCCTACCCAGCACAATAATAGCAAACCAAATCAAATCTATAATGTAAAAAAACTGACCTAGCTTGAATTTCACAGAAAACGTTAAAATGGAACGACACTGCGTTTGAACCACATCTGTTCCTGAAATTTTCTGCAACCTTTGATGCTCTAGTTAATGACACAATAGCCGTGAAGGAAGCACTGCAATATATCCTCAACGGTGACACCAGTAAAGACCATATTGGATTGAAAGCAGCCTGGGAATACGCTATTAATGCTTTTAATACGACGGAGAGAAATACTATTTTGAGGTAAGTTACTTTTAAAGAAAGCTGTCATTGATTTACTGTAATATTTGAATCTGCAACTTAAATAATTATTTGTTTTGCTTTCACAGTGATTTTTGCATTAAAAATAGGTTTCTTTTTGGTCTGTTTACTTCTCATTTGTTCTCTCATGAGATAGCTGAAGTCTTTCAACCATGTGCCTTATTATTGTGTCTATTGTGAGTGATCACAAGACATTTTTTACTAAAGAAACTGTGACTACAATAGTCTCTAGCATGCAAGATGAGACCAAACCTCTGTTTTCAGTGGCCCAAAAACTGAAGGCAGGCTTTAACCTACATTGAAAGAAAGCTCACTTTTTTACTTTTATTTTGTGAATTTCCAGTAAATTCCTACGCAAATTAGACACCGTCGTAAACTCCATCACAGTGTCACCTCTCGAAGGCGCTGTTTCCTTGAACTCAGTTTGGGAGAAGTACATGAAGTGCAGCAATGGTTCCACTGACATTTGCCGCGCCGCTGGTCGCGCCACCTGGGTGTACACCTTGAAGATGATGTCGGTCATATTTGACAATGTTGCGTTGGATCTGACTATGTACTTCACTGAAGCTAATGGTAAGCAGTTTGCAACCTTGTTTTGTTCTGGGCTCAGTCTTGTTTAGAAGCTGTTAATTGGCAGGCATGTGGGCTGTATTCGAATAAGAACTTAAAAATTCTTGTTCAAATTTATCGATTTCTTGAAGAAATGATACCTCAGTGTTCATGAACGGCAGAAAAGGCAGTTACAATCCCTAATCTATTAACTACCATTTGGTAAACATTATTGTATGGCATATATAAGAAAATTTTCGTTCTTTCCAGAGCCGGATTCGAATGTGCTCCAAGTGTTGGGCTTCACAAGAAACACCACTATGTACATGCTGTACGAGCGACTGCCTGAGTTCGTAGCTGTTCTCGTCAACTCCTACTTCGACTACGGGTTTATGAGTCAGGTCAGTAACTTGTTTAGAAGTAAAAATATCACTGCTTGTCGTGATTACAGGTAGGTTTTCATATCAGAATGTTATGGGCTCGAGCTTATTTAGCAACACTTGAACTGACTAACAATGAAAACAAATTCTTGGAAGTTGATTTTAACCTACTTCTAATTGACGTATTGATTTGAAACTGCAAGTATATGTAATACGGATGAGAATAAAATAATTTGGTAACATGGGGTGGTAACAACTCTTCAATGGCTACTAGTGAACCCCTGGTGTTTGGGTTCATTTGGTTTGTTTTTCGAGTCTCAAACCCAAGAGTTCTATTATCCACCTGCCGGATCCATCATCAGACCCTCATCACTAAGTGTAGGTAATGACCACTCTAATTCTCTTTTGGTTTGTTTTGTCCAATCATGTAAGCACATTTTTAGTTTTGTAAACATAATTATAATATTTCTTTTTCCTGTGCCTTTTCATACTCTTTGCTTAGCACTTACTGATTTGTCTACTTTACAAGCCTTTATGAAACCAGCGTTACCGCAATATGTCGGTATTGATATGAATTACACTTACGTACCTACACTTTAATGAAATAGTCCATCCCATATTATATTCCTTCAGATACGTCGCGCGTCACAAACCCAGTTCTGGGACTGCGAGGCCGTGGTCTCTGCACTGGTCCCGGCGCCCGAGAGCTCCATCAAGGTGTCTGACATCAACCGAGTAAAGCCCTACGTCTGTCCATCTTTCATATACTGGCTTTCTCTGCCCCGGGGGGACAATGTGCTGTTCAACCTTGTGGCTAAACCTGTAAGTGTTCTTTACTGGCTATAAAATAATAATCATGATGATTTGCGTTTCCTCCTGTGGCATTTCTGAGTAACTATGACATGGGATTCTTCGAAAGAGCTGCTAATAGAATATTTAAAGGTCGTCAACGTATATGTGATGCCCCTGGTGTTAAAGGTATAGGCGATGGTGATAGCTTACCGTCAAGCGGCCCGTTATTAGCTTATTTACCACATAAATATGTTGTCTGTTGTCATGTTTTCTAAAGAAATTATGAACAAATTTTATTGTTTATTCCAATAAAATCTAGGGGCTGCTGTACAGATAACTTTGGAACACGTACAAAGCTAAAGCAGATTGTTAGCTACGCTTATAGCTGATACATGGATTGGTATTCAGTATATTACGAACCATAAATCTTTTTCATCGTAGTTTTACTTGTTTATCTTTGACACCACTGAACATTTGTACTCTATATTTCAAAATAGCTACAAATTATTTAGAAGCAAGTGAAAGCTAAATTAGTGGAGACACACCTCAATTTATCAAGAATGTATCATAAATGTCTATTAAATTTAATTTCCAGCAATATTTCTTCTACACTATGCCAGTAAAAAATGCGACGGCTACATTTGAAGGCGCTTTCACCAAATCCACCGGCTTGGCAGACTATCTCACTAAACTAGCCAAAGAAAACAAAACAGAAATTGGAAATGAACTAAAACTTAACAAAATGGAACGAAATCTTAATGACTTAATTGACAAAGTATTAAACTATAAGCTAAATATGACCAACCAACTGTATCGACAATTTAGTGAAGTAAATAAAAAGCAAATAATTTCTAACATATATTTGACGAAAATTGTTGCAATCGTTAACAAAATGGCGACAGCGTTAAATAATTTAACAATAAACGAAACTACAGATTTAAATCCAAATGAAGTTGACAAACTAAATGTCGATTTAAAGATTGTAAGGAATATATTTAGAAGGAAAGCTGTTGACGCTATAGCTATACATTACGATATCTTAACTGACGTTCTTTGGGCGAATGATGAAAACTACAAGCTCGTCGATGCAATGGATACAATGTGCAACAATTTGAAAGAAAATGACAATAGTAGAACTATTTTAGTGGAAGAAGTGAGAACGGCTGAGCAGCTTTGCGCGAAGAACTATAGTTTACTATTTGGACTCGTGCAAGATGGTGTTAAAGATGACTATAACGATGCAAAACAAAGTTTAATTAATTTTGTTGATGTACTCCAAAATGGTAATGAAGCAAATGTGACTGATATATTCACCTTTTTGAATAGCAGGTGAGTCTGTTAATATATAGCTACCACAGATCCTATTCTGTTAAAGATGTGTGATCTATAATTATTTATATCTATTTCTATCAATAGTAATTTTTAAACTTTCGCGATTTGAACACATGTTTGTTTTGAAAGGTACATATTTTTTACCTAAATTAAATAATACGTGATAAGTCCCGATAAACGTTTAAAACATATTTCTATCAAGTTTAAAAGAGATTAATATCATTATTCCCAAAACAAAACTTATTCTTTTTAGTCAGTTTATTTGAACAGAAGTTATCAGCTCTAGTGGTCCTTTCTTAAGTTTATCTTTACTTACAGAGAGCAACAAGTCCTTTCCCTAAAACATACCATCAAGTACTCTTACGATCTTGGTTTACCTCTCTACCTGAAGTACCTTCACTCCAACCTTCGAAGCTACAACGTCATCATCGCCTTCCTCTCTGGAGGAAACTGGTGGAAAGACCTCAGGGAACAGTACAATGGACCGTATGCCATGAAGTTCTTTGGAATCTTGGAGCAGAGTTTCGAAATCGCCCACGACTTTTTGAATAATTTAGATGGAGTTCATGTAAGTTCAGAAAACGAGCTATTCGAGATATTAGCTTAGCATTATTCCGATGTTTCTAACTTCTTTCCCGATTAACACTTGTCATGTCCACAGTTGGTTCGCCTCATCCGGGACTCGAGCCAAAACGACTCGTCAACATTCTGCGAGCGGAACCTCACTCTCTCCGATTACATCCCGGATTCTACTCGAGCGCTGACCGAGCTGAACGCGCAGATTTGTTCTACCGATATGGTAGAGCTGTTTAGAGAGATACCACCGTTACTCTATACTTCCCAAGTAACTATGAGTTTTAATTTTTACCACAATTACTTATGTTCTATCATCTGGACTACATTTTACTACTACTTCAACAACATCTGTAGTATTACTGCACAAATCTTCACATGTTTTTTTTTTCTAAATTAAAAAGTAATATAGAAACCAAACGCCACTTTTAAATTTGCTGCCGCAGATACTCTAGATGTTTATTGGCCTCTGGTACCGAAAAGCGACAAATAAATCCTTTTCACAGTGCGATCCTCTCGTATTCTTTCCAGATATCCAAGCGCAAAGTTAAATGTCACTTATTAGTAGTAAATTTTTATTAGTTAGTTTAGTTAGTATAACCAAAGATAATTTCAAAGTATAACATAGTTTTCATTTCAATAAAGTCCTGCGGTTTGACAATGGTCATCATCATCATCATCATCATCATCAGCCAGAAGACGTCCACTTCTGAACATAGGCCTCCCCCTTTAACCTCCACACTGAACGACAGCCTGCCTTTTGCATCCACTGGATGCCAGCGACTCTTGC
The DNA here is from genome assembly GCA_914767915.1 of Agriopis aurantiaria. Lineage (NCBI taxonomy): Eukaryota > Metazoa > Arthropoda > Insecta > Lepidoptera > Geometridae > Agriopis > Agriopis aurantiaria. The sequence goes on along the minus strand of OU612003.1, from coordinate 13,813,029 downwards.
TATGTCGTCGGTGACAATGGTCACGAGTAAGTTAAAAAAGGTTAAAAATAGGTAAATGGTTAAAAAAGGCTATATTATATTTTCAAAAAAAATTGGGATCCTTACTAAAACTCCAATAATGTAACCCAAGGTGTAAAAAATATGATTTGTAATTTTGACTTTGCGTGTCAACGTCTGTCAGGTCTGCTAGTATTGTATAATTGTGTCATTTTAATTTTAAATTCTGATTTTTATCCTGTAAATGACGTCGTCAAGTGTATATTAGTTATTATACCTAAGACCCGAAATAAATGAATTGAATTGAATTGAAGTAATTTATTTTTATTTCATCCACAGGGCTACGAAAGCAACCTAACACTACCCAAAACCATAGACTACCAGTCTATCAACGAGGACATATCCACCACTATTTTCAAGTTGGATCTCATCGGTAAGGGTCCATCAGACCCCCAAATACCACTATGGGTTACTGATGAGAAGCTGGAGATATTTAAGAGAGATGTCGTGAGACTGGTCTCGAAGGAAACTATGACGAAGATGGTATTTGGGCTCATTGGCAATGTGGTCGACGCTGGAACCTTGTTTTTGAATAATAGGTAAGTATATTGACATATGGACCAGCTGCTTAACCAAGGAATCGTCCAAGATGCTACAAGGGGCAAAACGACGAAAAAAATGCTCAAAGTTACAAAGAAGGTGCGATTACTTTGTCACCTTGACCCACATCCCTGTATCTTTGTGGGCGAATCCTGAGTTAAGTGACTGGCCTATAGACTCTGACGATTTTATTAGGGTTAACACGTCAAATTGTATAGAAACTCAAGCGTCCTGCATTTTTCCTACTATGATATCACGAGAGTAATTTAGTGGCAGTTTGCTACAAAATTACACTTTTTTGCCGCTCTATTTGTCTCCCTCTCTTTTGCATCAGGTGAGTTGTGGTCAAAGGTTAGCCCATTTCATCATAAAAAATTGCCATATCCACTTGGTAAAAATCCAGTATGAAAGATATTTATACAAAAAAAAAAGTTAATTTAGTCGATACAAAAAAAGCGGGAACAGACACAGAGAAACTTTCACACTCATAATATTAGAGGTTATTTTCAGTCAATGCCTTGCTTGTTCCGATATGACAAGCTGGCTGAAGCAGCTGAACCTGCAGCTTTTCAAGAAACAGGAGTACGACACGCTTCTGTGCCACCTCCACACCCTCTCCCTGGACGAGCTCTACCGGACGCTCAGGACTGACTTCCACTGGGACATGTTTATTAGAGAGGTGAGACCTTCTAGCCATTGTAGTGCTAACAAGCTCGCTAAAACAACTGAACCTACAGTTGTTCATCGGAGAGGTGTCTACACCTTCCAGCCGCTGCTGTTGCGCTTGCTGTTAGTTAAAGGAGCTGGACCTTCCGATATTCAAGAAACAGGAGTATGCTGCTATGCCAGCTCCATATCCTCCCATATTTCAGTGTTCAAAGAGGTTTGATATTGTTTAGAATTTACAAACAACAAATGATTAACATTACCAGATGGTGGCACAAGCCATAGCAGTTTTTTTCGTAGTTCGATTGATTGCTAGACAATGTTTTAATGAAATGTGAACGTCACCCCAACTTACAGCATTCTCCGTATTAAAATGTATCTGCCCCAAATATTTATGCAAATTTTTACGCAAAAGTACAATGTTTCAGAAAAGTATTTTTTTTATAATAATAGTCTTGCGTTTGACCCCCATCACCAGTATCTCCAATATAAACCTTGACGGCAACTAAGCATTTGGACTCACGTTTATCCATATCGCTTCTGTTGGAGGTTACTGCAGCAGTGTCCTAGGTATTGTCGTCGCACCAAGACTGACCACAATCTCACCTGATGTGAAAGGATGCGGTAAAACTATTGCTTTGTATTTAAATTGCGCATTGGTTGCAGGTAATATCAAGTCGGAACTACACCAAATGGGAGATGAACAAGTCTCTCAACCAGTTCCTGTCGTTGGTGAAAGGCCACCTGCTGGAAGACATGGCCGCGCCACGCACGAAGCTCGGCGAATGTCTCGCGCACAATGTCACCACCAATGTCTTTGGGTACGCCTCTCTGTAAGTATCTTCACCACTTCTTAAGGTGTGAGAAATTGTTTCAACCTCAATAATCAGTTATAGAGTTTTCTGAGGAAAATATTGCGAAGAAAACTATTCACATGCCAAGGTGTTGGTTTCAAGTACTCGCCTGCTAGTAGCCACCTTCAATTCGAAATCTTTTTGCTAAGCGTGTTCAAAAAATAGCGTGTCCAGGCAGCTTTACTTGAAAGCCAGCTGTTCTAAATACAGGCTAGATATTTTACCATTTGACATCAGCCAGTTTTAGTAATATTAAGTTTTACTGTTACAATTAAATCTGATAACTAAACATATTATTTATATCTATAATAATTATTGCGCGAACTGCTGTGCTTCCTAAATGGGTGTTCCGCGATAGTTGCGATCTAGGTGACTTCAAGTCGTGAGTGAATCAGTATCTTATAGGCAAACTCTAGACCGCGTCGTCGCTAAACATCGGAGAGGCGGCAGTCAAATGCAAGCTAAAAAAAACACCTACCCAAATACTAATCACTTTCCATACACACTTTTATGCCATGTTGGCGTGAAAAGTATCAAAGAAAGAAACCAACTTTTTGTTATTTTACTAAAAGTGTAAAGATGAACAACATCTGACCCAGTAATAACATTTCCAGAGTGATGTCAGTCCTAGCCCGCACCACTCGCCTCCTTCGAGCTGAAACCCCCCACGTTCACGAAGTAGAAGGGATCAAAGACGTCCCCTACCTTAACCGACTACACTCCGACGTGGCTCATAACCTTCCAGTGTGGAGACCCCTCAAGGGATACCTTACGAGGAGAGTTGACGTGGTGGTGATGGAGGTGATTAAAGATGATGACGTGGTCTTAAGCGTTGAAGATGCTGAACTTAATTTGAATGAGGTAAGTTCTTGCAAGGTCACAGTTATCCTGCAGTGAGAGAAGTTCAGGATTTTGTTATAATCGCTTGTCGAACCCAGACCCGAACAGCGCTTGACCGTGAAAGATGCCGCAGCAAGAAAAATTTCTAACTTAACCCAGCAGTGGAATGGGAAGCTATGGAAGCTGATGGTGAAATTAATGCAGTCAGTATCTTATGTTGGTATTATGCAAGTCAGTATCACACTGCACACGTATAAATGGATTTTTAAACTACCTATAAAAGAACTGATAATCTTTAAACTGATAAACAGATTTTGTTGAATCATAGCTAAGCACTCTCGATCAAGTAAATTTCAAACAAAAAGAAATAAATTGAAATTGGTTCAGCCGTTTGGGAGCTATGTTGTCACAGACGGACACAGAATACACATTTACGTTAAACTTATAACACCCCTCTGTGTGCATCGGGGGTTAAAAATGGCTAGTAGTAACGTTAGTAGCGCCTCCACCGGCTTTACCAGAGGTCCTGGGTTAAATTCTTCGCTAGGCTGTAACGAATGTAAATGTCTGGGTGTTGTATGTGTGTTTACAGCATCCGCAACACGAAAACATAGTAAATAGCTAGAGCAGTGTTTTTCAACGTGTACCCACACCCCCTGGGGGGTCGCAAATCCTCTCTAAGGGGGTCGCGAAGCCTCAGTAAAAGAAGAGAAAAAAACAAAGTTTAAAAATATGAAGAGGATCTGTTTTGGCTATGTATCGCTTATCCTGCGTTGAATAGTACCATAGATAAATATATACTTAATTGTCAGAGAGACGTATATTTTTGAGCTCTTCCACCTCGTGTTTGCCAAACATAATCTCTGCTATACTTAAGCCACTGGTATTTGATATTTCTAAAAAGACATAATTATTATAAACAGTGGAGGGTAGGGGGTCGCGAAAATGCGTTTCATACTAAAGGGGTCGCGTCACTAAAAAGGTTGAAAAACACTGAGCTAGACTATTCAAATGGGTTAATACATTTCGCTTACAAATTTGTCAGGCCCATACAGAAGGGAAATTGGAAGAGCTGATACACCTCCACACTAACAACTGGGTGTACATATGTGAAGACTACAACTGCAGCGACATCTACACTGTTATTAAAAACAACTTGAACCTGACGAAGATTGAGAAGGACGTAAGTTAGAATAGTTTTTTCATATTAGACAAGTTTCTCAAATACAAACAGCGCGATTTGAAAGTTTTCCTTATTTTTCTGGGTAAAGGCGTCCTATATTGTATCGTCATGGTGCTCATTTCTATGCCAAATTAATAAAGATCGGTTCAGTCGTGAAAAGACTACAAACAAACACTAAACTCGTTTCAAGCATTTCTTTGCTCTGGCAGCTGCAATAACATTGTAAAAAGCTGAACAAAAACATTTCTTTTAACATTTCAAGTACGTATATCGGATTGCTTCATTCCGTCTCGCCTCGCCTCCTATTGGTTGATTTTTTCTTCGCACACCGCTTGGCTACCTCCAATGACGATATTACTACTTGACTGCTCATCCTTTACCCCGCCATAAGCCAAAGATACTAAATTTTCAGCATAATCTTTTTCGAGCGGGCCAATCCTAGGCGCTATGGAGAGGGCTATGCTCGGGGTTTCTCTACGAGATCGAATCCGAAATGAGGAGATCCGTAGACGAACGAAAGTCACCGACATAGCCCACCGGATTAGTAAGTTGAAATGGCAGTGGGCAGGGCACATATCACGCAGAACAGATGGCCGATGGGGCCGAAAGGTTCTGGAATGGAGACCACGGACTGGCAAGCGCAGCGTAGGACGTCCACCCACAAGATGGACAGACGACCTAAAAGAGACCGCAGGGAAACGCTGGATGCAGGCCGCTTCCAACCGGCCCTTTTGGAGATCGATGGGGGAGGCCTATGTCCAGCAGTGGACGTCCTACGGCTGAAATGATGATGATGATGATGATGAATCCTAGGCGCGAATTGAATGAATGACTTTTGAGTCTCAAATCACAAGCGCCATACAATACCGGCTCGTGACGTGGCTTATGTCGTGTACAAGCAAATTATGGCTCGTGTGCGATCAAGTGGTCATATTATCTTTGGCTATCTCGAACGTCTCTGGTGTCTCCAGCTACCATCCTTACAATCCGGCGAGTTCTGGCGGTTCACGTTCATGCGGAACATTCTGGAACACGTGGAGGATCTCCTCTCCCACGTGGCGCGGCTGGTTGGCGCAGCGAGCACGCTTGGCGTTGAGAAAGCTGCCTCTGGCTCGCTCGCGGGGACCCTCGACTTGGCGCTCAACATACTCGGAGATGACACCTTTGACTCCATCATATACAGGTGGGTAAAAATCTTGTGACCCCACTAGATGGACCGACAATATTGTGAGAGTTGCGAGCATCCAGTGGATGCAGATGGCAGGCCTTCGTTCTGTGTGGGCGTCTAAGGGGGAGGCCTATGTTCAGCAGTGGACATCTTCTGGCCGATGATGATAATGATGACAGAGCTTGTTGCGTTGGTGCTAATCAGGATGGACCTCGTCACCATGACCACGTCAACTTGTATGCAAAGGTAAACCGCGTAAACAGTGTGCCACATTTTTGTATTTCCTATGACGCCACGAGAGCAATTTAGTGGTAGTTTGACTTCAGTTGATACACAGAAAAAAGAAGAAAATAAAACGAAAATGAAAAGGAAAATCTGTTACCAGCCATATGAGTGAACCTTTATTGAACATTCTTATTTAGATCAACGCATCATCACAGTTGTTAACTGATTTCGAATGACTGACGTTTCGTTTATATGGGTGCAACTGATTACAAAAATGCCTTGACAGCCGTTCTAATTTAAACCAGAAAAAATATTGCTTTCTGTGAATTGCTAGGCCAACTGCATTCGAAAAGTTTTTACAGTTGGCGTAGTTCGTAATTTTTATATTGACGTATGACGCCTATATGATGGAGATCAACCTGAATGGGCTAGTTTACTAATGTTTCATTATTACGAATAACAGGCTGACCGAAGGATATAATTAAATACATTACACAAACTGATAAAAGTTATTCAAATTCAGAGATATAAGCGTTTAAAGTTTTTAGTGGGGATTAGGCGCGTGCTAGTATAGCATTTGAATGGCACGCGCACGGCTTGACGCCATAACTTGCTATAGTGGAAATATCCTCTGTCTAAATTAAATTCTAACTTGTTCAGAAATACTAACTCAGCTTGTTCCACCATGCGGCGACGTATTGGATTAACTTTTCTAAAGGCTTCTTGACCTGCAACTTTATCACGAAACTTTTCTGATAATGGCCGTCACTTTCATGAAGCTCAGTCTGGCTTAAAGTCAAATATGAAGATGGATGAGTGATATTTATCTTCGTTTTGTTTTCCAGCCTCCAAGGCCTGATAACAGAACTGCATCCACTTCTAAAGGACACTCCACTGTCAGGGGACCTGGACGCCATCGCTTCTGGACTGAGGATATTCTACCAATTCAAGACTTATCTCGTTGAAGAAGAGGATTTGAAAGGTAAGCAGAGCCTACCTAGCATACCTACCTAGTGACAAAAACTTACATATTAGCATTAACTAAAACTTCTTATAATGATGGGCTCAAAAATTATTTTTATAAGTGAAAACTTTTATGGCTTGCTTTTACTATCTACCTACTATAACTAGTTTGTTTCAGATGTTTGTTTTCCGAATAGTGTAAAAAAATAAAATTGTAAATTATACAATGAGCGCGTACAGCAAGCCAACGACCTAAAGTCGAGAATAAAATTGATTTTATCGAAGAGTTATAGTTTTTTTTTATTTTATTGGGAGGAAATGAAATAGTGATATTGTAAGTAATATCTCTTTAGTTAAATTATAACTGAAAGAACAATGTTATATTTTTATTCAAAAACTATATTTGGGTCGTTAATAATATGATGTATGGGTATGATGTATGGGTATTACTAAAGGCAAACTACCTACATAAAAAAAATTACAATTTGATACTCTTCTAACAATTTTTCAAGAGTCTTCTATGTACTAGTGTATATAAAGCAGACTCTTATGCACTAGAGCATAAAAAGTCATTTTAGTGCGGGCATAAACAAAAACAAGATTTGGATTTATTTAACCATTGTTTTCAAACTTAAAATTAAGTCCGCGCTTAAGATTATGATCTACCGCCATTTCGCGTAATTCAACTAATGTTGTCTCGAATAATTTTTTCTTATGATCAATATTTCAGTGCAAGTATCCCAACTGTTCCCTGACCCCAACGGCGTAGAAGCAGGCCTCACTGCATTAGGCATCGACAACACCAACTTCTGGTCACTGGCAGCCCCTAGAATACACGATGGATATATCCAGCTCAAACCGGTATGTTTTGTTGACCGACCACAACAGGCCAAAATGGTCTTCTGAAAAACTACTACTTTGTATCTAAACTTAATGTTAGCAAATTAAAAATATATTGTTGTCTTAAATTGAGGGTAGTTTAAAAAAGTGATGAACTCGCGTTTACACGCTTCTTAGCTTTATGTTTATATTGCGTCATACTATCGCTTTGTTGCCACGTCACCGATGCTGGAGCCACGTTGCTCTGAAGACTAAAGCAAAAGTGTAAATTCAATAAAAACTCACGTTGTGTATGTTCTATTTTGTTGCATTTTTATGAGGAGCATATATTGGCGCACCGTGGCAGTAAAAAAGACTCTTATACCGTGAAAGCAAATGAAATTACGCTCTCTTATGCCGTCATATTTCTCATCTGCCGGGCGTCCTGTGACGGCCATCTTATTTTTGTCGTCATGAGATTTAAACTATATGCGTTTCGATATGCGGCTTGTCACTCAGCTTAGAAACTGACAAAAAAGTTTAATTAATATTTAAAAAAAAAACATAATTTTAAGATCCTGACACCAAAGGAGCCTAACTACCACATCTCCAACTTCGTATGCAACATGGATGCAATGTCGACTGTGCTGCTCCCGAATACGGACGCCGTGCCAACCGTGCGCGAGGTCATGGTGGAGGACGTGCTCGCAGCTACCGTGGAACAGTTCTGTGAACTGCCTGACTCCAGGGGGAAGGAAGTTGTGATGGTGCTGATGAAAAATATGGAGATGAAGCTGGTTATAGACAAGGTATAGCGTCTTTGATGGTTTCGTAGACTTTCAAACACATTTGGAACCAAACTTCTGTAAGTAAAGTAAGGAGTCTAAGTATGTTTTAAACGTTTATCGGGACTTATCACGTATTATTTAATTTAGGTAAAAAATATGTACCTTTCGCTCGACGTTTCGACCATGTTACAATGGCCGTGGTCACGAGCTGACTGAAAACTGCGGGTGAGTCCGGCGAGAAGAGCGGGTGTTTTGTTCTCCTACCCTCACTTGATCTTGAAAAATGGCAGGGTTGTCACTACGACACACAACACTGACTGTATCGGTAAATGTCCTAGTACCTACACCGCGGTTTGTACACTTGCTTACTATGGGATTACACGACGCCGCTAACTTAAATCCATCTTCCCGGTTGAAATTGCGATGTTTTCTAATTTCAACAGCTTCAGCTTCATGTGTTCAAATCGCGAAAGTTTAAAAATTACTGAGTCTAAGTATGTTAGGTACCTAAACAATTTAACAGTTTGAGAAGCTTTAGCAAGCCGCAAGTTCAACGAATTGGGGCAAGTTCTTGCTCTATTTGTAGAAGTTTTTTCTATTCTGTCTCTCATTGTGGTCATACTAAACATTGTCACTATCACCATGCAGAAAGTTACAGTGGAAGCCTGTTGGCAATTGGCTATTTTGGAGCAGTTTATTGGTCAGCTTCAGCTGCCCGACTCCAAGAAGGAGGTGATGATGATACTGGTAAGGGATATGGATCCAAAGCTGGTTATTCATAATTATGGTGTGGGCTTTTCTATTCGTTTCATAATCAGCGTTAGTTATTACAGTGTCTGACGCAGCTGGACAGGTTTTTGGACTCAGTTTCTACTCTACTTTATGCAGCACGTTACTCTACCTGTGGATAGTCTCCACTTTTGTCGATTAATCTGTACCATTGTTTTCTATCCTTATTTGCCCTCTCGCAGGAGGCATATCCATCCTTTCCTCATCCTTTTAACTTATATTATCTAAAATAGCGTTTTCTAATTCGTTTATGGTGTGAAAATAAGACAGGCGTATAAGCAATATACGCATGTCCTCTTATAATACTAGACCTGCAAGAATATTTGCCTTGTCCACAATATTTTAGTGCAATACAATTTTCAAAGAAATCTTGTTAACATAATAGGTAGGTACTGAAACTCTCTATTATTTGTAGGTAAAAGACCACCTCCTCAACATGCTATACTCCGCATCAGACCTAACGCCTGCCGAAGGGTCACAAGTGGTGGAGCGTTTTCCTCGCATGGCAGCCTTACTGCCGTCTCTGCAGGACAGCCTTGGAGGTGCCTTGGAGACACTCAGCCAGGAGCCGCTGTTCCGCAGCTTGAGGGACTTCAGCTCCGTTGGCAGTTTAATGGGCTGTGAGTTTTAGAAACTATAAGTAGACTTGTACAGTAACTATAGCTGCATTAGACTATGCTGATAGTCCTTGACTTTCAGCATTAATGCTGAGATGGACCCATTCGACACTGATTGTATCCTTTAGAATCTTTAGATATAAGTTTTTGTAAAGGTGTCGAATAAAACTTATTTTCTTTTCTTTCTTTCTTTCTTTCTTTCATTATCTCGTACAAAAAATCCTTAACGCAAATGCTAAGGTGAAATGTATTTTCTTTCAGCAATCTATTATAAAGTAGCTGCGCTCCACGGTTTTACCTGCGTTGACATTCCCTCAGAAACCATCTATTTTTCCAGAATAAAAAGAGTCTATGACACTCTCAACCTTTTAATAATGTCCATTTAAAAAAACCACGCGATTCAGTTGGTCTGTCCCAGCGTGAAAGCTGAACGAACGAAACATATTTTCGCATTTATAATATTAGTATGATGTATAAACTTCAGAATTCTGAATTTACTCTGTATTATACCAAAGGTTATTATATACTAGAGATTATACTAATTTGTAACGGATAATAATTAATGACTCACAATAACTGGTGGCAGCTCCAATTGGAACTTTTACCATATTCAACTGCGCTTGGGAACAAGTGAACTGTGTAGCACAAGGAGGACTACAATGCCTTCATGGCAAAATAGTACTGGGCTAAACGACGCGTCGTGAAAACGTCTGAATTTTAATATAGGTATCTAAATCTTAAATGTAGATTCTTCTCCAGCTTACTAGGACAAGTAATCTGTGTTATAATTAAGTAGACGTTTTAGTCCAATCAATGGCTCTTTTACGTGAACCGCTTGCAGCTAGTTGAGCAGCTCACTGATTTTGGCACAGCTTCCCGGAGTGTGGGGTGACCTGAGGAAGTTGTTTCGCTGTTCCACCACGCCCCTGTACTCCACCACTAAATTCGTAGCGGATTCTTCGGCTTCCATCTACCCTCTACATGCAAACTGTCTGTAAACCCAATTTTGAAAAGGCGTTTCATTAAAAAGCAGTGTCCTGTGACGATTCTGACCATTTGCCGGAGTTTGTCAGGATTTAAATTTAGAAGTTTCCAAAAGCATCTCGGATTTAGTATTGGGAAGACCTCCCTTGACTGCTTACGGGTTTTAGAACTTGGCCTGTATTCCTTCTGAAGTCTTGTGTTTTGTCCCCAGCGGCACAGTTTCTATCCGATGCCGGTACCATGCTATGCGGAAAACCCTTCTCAGCTGCAACTCCTCGCATCGTACGCAGCATTATCAGTGCGCCTGACCTCACCACAGCGCCCGACCAGAAGCAACTCGACGCTCTTCCTAGTGAGTATATGCCGAAGTTGGCTTGACATACTACCTTGGATCTAGTAAATAAAGTGACACAGAGCCATACATTTTTGAATGCAACTGCCTTCATGCTGAACGTCAGCCGTTGTCAGCTTGAATAATGGTAGGGAAAAATTCGGTTAAAACCAACACTTTTGTTTTCGCAGACCATCTGGTATTATTAACGTTGTGGTAGGTATATCGTCAGACGCTCTAAAGCTAAAAATTTAGCTCTTCAATATAGATGAATTGTATTGTGGTAGTACTTTTGTGCACTCATATTTTTTTGTTGCAAAGCCAAAAACAATTACAAAAAATATTTTGTCTTGTAGGTATATATTTTTATTTTTACAATTTATAATAACTAATCTAAATTGACGAGTACCTATATTTACATATATGAACATAGAATTTGACTTTCAAAATCTAAGCCATTGACCCAGCATGCTTCATCAACTTCTATTGACGCTCTTTAACATCTAACCTAATTCTAATTCAAAGTGGGGGTGGGTGAAAAGACTTGCACAGACGTCCCGCTTGGGGTGTATTGTGAATTTGCCCCTGTAAGTGGACCCAAATCAGCCGAGCTCCTTAAAATAACAGAGCATGGCTTTGGGTCACCGGAAATATACTTTACAACACATTTGCTCAAAAAGTGCACTTACGAAGCCTGTATACATCGTTCGAAAGTTAAACATTACGCATCATACAACGGAGCGTGCGGTAATGAAACGCATCATACAACGGAGCGTGCGGTGATGAATTTTACCGCACGCTCAGATGTATAGCACCGTGCGTGTACTTTACGGTATGTTTTTAATTTGCATTTCCATAAAAATTGTTTCATTTGTAGCCTTTTTTTCTCGCAAATGTGTTGTAAAACGTTGTATGGCACACGTGCGGACTGGTTTTTACAAACTCGTGACTATGGTAAGCCCTCGACTTCGTCTCGGGCTTACATTCGTCTACTCGTTTGTAATAACCAACTTGTATCATAAATAACTATTTATTACAGCTATCTGTGTCTGCTCCAAACAAACCTTGCAGCCCTCTGTAGATGTACTACAAACGACACAACTAAAGTACAAGTAAATTTTAACAACCCGTTTTTGCACGGTACGGCTGTGTTCAATAAAGTATAATTTGTACTAGCTGTTGTTTTCAGCTACTACACTATTTCATCCAGTTCTCTACAGCCATAATGGAACAGAGTAGCAACAAACATGATTACATAAAAACATTTGCATAAATTTATAATGTTTTCCTTTCGCAGCCGACTTCTGCCGAAGCATGTACAAAGATGTGATCAGCATGGAAGGGGGAAAGATTCTATGGAGCTTCGTGAAGCCTCTTATCATGGGGCGCATACTGTACACCCCGCCGCGCCCAGCCGTCACCAGGATAATTCAGAAGGTAAGGAAGGTGGTAGTGATACTTGCGCTGACTACTGTACTTTTGCAACATAGTACAGAAAACAAAATTATTATGACTATTGGATAAATGAAAACCCCGAAAGAGGGCAATAATTGTTACTCATCATTATGAACGAATTTAACGATGGGGCTAACCCTGAATTCGAAATATATCTGCTTTGTAAAAAGAGGTTATACACAGTCGACAAAATGTTAAATTTCAGATTTGGTCCTTTAGCAAAAGTTGTTGTTAATGATGACAATAATAACCCCCTTCTGGTTATGCAAAGCAGTTCTGTTTAACCCTGTACATAAATATATTTCACTTTTTCTAGGCTAACTCAACTTTCGCCGGAATGGTCAGAATGGCTGGTTTGGTCCAATCGTTTTCCTCCGCCTTCCCCTCCTTGGAGTCCATCTCCAACCACCGCCAGGGTTTGGAGTCGCTGCAACAGCTAATGGTTGCCCCTGGTATGGAGGCTGTCAGGAAGATGCTGCTGGGAGACCAGGAACTAGACGTCAATGTAGACGTTGAAGGACTATTCGACAAAGTTGGAGACCTGCAGGTATGATACAAATTATTTAACTTTTTAATTACAGCTCCTTAGAGCTGTAAAAAGCCACGGCCTGCCTGCCCTGCGGAGGAATGGAGTACTCACGGCTAAACTGATACCTTTTTTCTTTCAGGGTATAGGCAGTCTACTATCAAAAGCATCAAACCTACTGCAGTGCATCAACCTGAACCGTTTCCAAGCGGTGCAGGATGAGCATGAGCTCATGCTGGAAGCGGCACGCCTGATGACCGTCAACGAGTTCTCAGCTGGTGAGTGCTGGAATCCGTACCAGTCTTGCCCTGGAGCCAGAAGTTTAGGATATGGCTGTGGTATCCTTTAGGCTGGCCACATTATTTGGATGAGCTAGACAAGAATTCTAACGAATGGCTCCAGCTTGTCATACAACCTGGCAGACCTGGACCAGGGCCTGCCTTTTGATGCATATATGAATGGACTACAATATATACTACCTACGTATAAACGTAATGGAAAAAAAAAACACAATCAATTAGGAAAAAAGCTCATAATTTTTAAACCACTCGACAGATTTTGATCGAACATAACTTAAAACCACAGCATTGAAAAATGCTCCAATTTTAAAACCCACTTTGATCCAGCCGTTTTGGGGAATAAAATATAACAGGCATGCAAATACACAACTCAAACCCCTAACGCCAAAAAATATACTGTATCCAAGAATCTTTGGGAATCCACGGTATCTATGGGAAACCAGTACATTCCCATCGAAATTCTAATAGAGTTTACTGCAAATTGTTTGACTCTATTCTAATGTGTACTATTTCTGTATTTGTCCAGGTGTTGTGTTTTTGAACGTGGATGAGCTGGGTTCGCTGACGAACGTGCAATACAAAATACGCATGGACATCGAAAACGCGCCTACAACAGCGCGGAAGAAGCCTTTGTAAGAAACATTGTGGGCTAGTCGCCAACCCTAGTGTCACAGATTTTTTTTGGCGTACCATGTTTTTTTTTTCGATCTATGTATATATATATATATACCTATCAGATCGCGCTAATAATGTCTGAACCAAAGGTCAGAACTACTAAAACCGTTTAGCAATTGCTACATTTAGACAATTGGCTATCGGACAGGTGTTGGATTCCTAAAAATAACAGGTAGTTATAGTGAAAAATATATAATTAAAAGTATTATTATGTATACTGAAAATATGAATGGCTTATGGCTTACGCCTAGCTGTTTTAAGCAATCCAGTTTTTAATTGTGTTTTCGGTGTTCTGCTCTATTTATGGTCAGATTTTTGAAGACAATAAAAAATATCAATGTCAGTTCGGTAGCTTACTGCAGCTGGCTAAATTAGACATTCTTAAAGTTTCTTTTCATGAATTTTTTACTAGACCCAATTTCCATGTGATTCTAAATCCATGATCTTTTGTTTTTTCCCATGTCGCGAGTATAACTATCTATGCGTATTCCACAGTACGAAAATAAAACATTTCAACTCAGCTTACACAATCAATCGGTTCCACGCAGTTTGTGTCTACCAGCCTTAAGTTGTTCTTATACGAGATGAGTCCAGCACCGAGATCGCGCTTCGGATGTATTGTACAATTCCCCTATCAGCATCTACTCGAGCCAATCCAGCTCCTCGAAGTACCGGAGCGAGGCTCTGGGTCTCCGGCTCAGTTTCTCCAGTGGCGTAGATAAGTGATAATGATGATAAAAAGCAGTCTACCGGCTGTGGTGAAATGGATGACGATGCAGCCTTATGTTAAAAGTAATGTTTGTTCCAGTCTCTGGACGCCCGGGCCGGAGGCGTCGTTCGTAGAGAACATGCGGTACTTCCGCGGGTTCGTGCAAATACAGGACTTGCTGGACAAGGCCATCGTGCAGCTAGCGGCTCGAGGTACGCACGACTTACAAGCTCACTCTTTACTTGTACTTCCTGCTTGGCTCTACAACAAGCATTACAGGACTCTTACTATACTGGTGTCTTCGCAGTCATGAAAAAAAACCGAGAATATGTTGTGAACTATTGACACTATGTCTATTGTCTCTTCTCTTTATGGGGTGTTTATAATAGTCTGGGTGGGTGATCTGGGTGTCTTCAAATCGAGAGTGATTCGGTTTCTTCTAGGCAAGAATGCTCCATCGTAAACATCATCGCTTAACATCAGGTGAGTTGGCGGCCAAGCACAAGCCAATTTATAATTTAAAAAACTGGGGCCGTGAATTTGACAGATGAGATCGACAAATTCGATAAAATGCCATAGAATCGATCATAGCGAGTACTGGTCAAATGGCAATTTATCTAATTTGACGATCTCAACTGTATAATTTGACGATCAATAAATAACGGTATTCCATTATTGCTCTGCTAAATCGATAAAAACAGGTAACGTTACAGCCCCTGGTACTTATGATTTATGTGTTCGTTCCACACCATTATCCACTGCTCCCCCACATTTGCAACCCTTTATTCCACTGCCTCTGACTATGGCATAATCATCGGCAGTGAGTGTAAAATGGTTCCTGTTTGTTTTCGTTTCACAGATGCTTCTCGAAGTAAACGCGAGGCTGTAGAGACCGACTATGCAGTGTACACCCAGCAGGAGCCCTACCCGTGCTATAGGAAGGACTTGTGAGTACACCGCTCTTACTTCCAAACAAACTTTATCCCGAATACTCACAAAATGCATGGCTTCTTAACCACAGCGTCTATAGAAGTGGTTGGCGCATAGACATTTAGTAGGATAGACACCGCAAGCACGTCAACTTCCTTATAAAACCTCATATTCTATTGTCGTGTGTTATGTTGCAGCTTCCAGGCATCGCTGTACGAGTCCCAGGCCATGTTGGTGGCGTTTTTCTTCTCGCTCCTGTTCACTGTGACATCGGCCGTGCGGTTCATAGTGGTCGACAAGGAGACTGGCAACACTATGGTAAGAGATTGAGTTGGCGTCCTTGCATGAAACAACGTTCACTGTTAACAATTGAGTATACCAACTTGTAAGGCCGACAACGACAACTAACGACATGATGAATGTAGAATAGATAGGTCACATAAGTAGTTATATATATGTATACAATATATATACGATATATATATTGTATATATATTGTAACTATCACTCACTCATCACGAAATCTCGAAAACTACTTGACCTACAAAGCTGAAATTTGGCAGGTAGATTCCTTATGGGGTGGAGTGTAGAGGTCCGCTAAGAAAGGATTTTGCAAAAGGACCGAATTAAGAGGAGGAAATGGGGAAAGAAAGTCTACGCGTACAAAGTCGCGAGCAACAGCTAGCAAATATTATATTTGTATTTTTTTTGGTAGTATTACAGTGGCCAATTACCTTTCCAGCTAATGTCGGTGATGGGGGTGAACCTGGCGTGGTTATCTCTTTCCTGGTTCCTGTGTTCTCTGGCGGAAATGGCTGCCACTATGGCAACCGTGACCGCTATACTCAAGTGGGGGGAGATTCTTCCACGGACGGATCCTACCCTGGTCTTCGCACTTCTGATGATCTTCGGGCTCGCCGTGCTTAGTTTCTGGTAAGTATTTTTTGTCCGATCATAATTTATGAGTAAATAATAATAATATTCTGGACATTTCTGTACACACGGTCTTCTGACCCCAAACTAAGCAAGGCTTGTAATATGGCTGCCGGAGACAGATATACATACATATATAGTTTTAAATACGTACTTAAATAGATATTAACACCCAGATATAGAACAAACACAAATGTTCACCACATAAATGTCTGTCCTAGGTGGGAATCGAACCCACGCCCCCAGGCTCAGAAGGCAGGTTCACTACCAACTGGACCAACGGGATATCAAGAGTAGGTATCTACATGATCATGAGTCGCTGGCATCCAGTGGATGCAAAAGGCAAGCTGTCGTTTAGTGTGGAGGTTAAAGGGGGAGGCCTATGTTCAGCGGTGGACGTCTTCTGGCTGATGATGATGATGATGATGATCTACATGATTTGTGTTTATGTTAGGCTTCTTTAGAGTCAACAAAGTGGTGTGTTATGGCATTTATCCGCCACAATCACGGACAAGATTTGCTTGTTGAAAGTGGCAATGGACAGGCCACATTGCTCGAAGAACCGGTAACCGATGGGAAAGAAAAGTTCTTGAGTGAAGACCACGAACCGGAAGACGCAGCGTATGTAGGCCTCCCACTAGATGGACCAACGACATCGTGAGAGTCGTGGGAATCCCTTGGATGCAGATGGCAGGCTTTCGTTCAATGTGGAGGTCTAAGGAAGATGGCATTTATAAAATTTCCTTTACGCGTCATAGTTGTGCCATAACGCAAATTTCGGGAACTGGTCATATTTTAAAGAAACCATAATGTGTATCCTCTCACTATAAGAGAAGGCCTATGTCCCAGCAGTGGGAATGAATTGTGGGCTGATGTATGATTAGCATAATAATTATGTACAATATTCCAGCTACATGATGTCAAAGCTGTTCTCGAGCGCCAGTTTCGGTGCGGTGTGCTCCGGGATCGCGTACCTCGTTTCCTTCATGCCGATGGTGATGGTGCTCTCGCTGGAGGCTGTCATGGCACGCGTCTACAAGCTGCTTGTGGTACGATTTCACTAGAACTTACTAGAACATACACTCAGATGAAAGAAGGAGACTCGAGGTGATTGACATCTGAACAGACAAGAGGGGGGTCAGTTTAACAGGTTGAACCCGATTCGAACGCAGCCAGAAACCTGCTGACCGTGCTACTGACTCATAAACACACAATTCATACATTACTTATTTCTTGTATTTTTTTGATGATTTATCTTGAGTTGAGTCCGTTATATTGCGATTTCACTGAGGCCGAGACGAGTGGAGATGATAAGAGCTGTGTTGTGATGAAAAAGGTGGGTGTTTTCATCGGAACAGAGATGAGCTGAGCTGTATAGCGGATGATAAACGGGGTTGTAAAGGGTATACGAGATACATTTTGACAACCGCATGACCCAGTTGTAGTGCATCTGCTTTATGAGCATTGAGGTCCACAGTGCGGGACGTGGCCAGGCAGATGTTTGTATGAAGAATTCACTGGGTGTGGGTGTCAGCAAAGAAGATAGACTATGTGGAAAGACAATAGACTATGTGGAAAGACAATAGTGGAACATTAGAGCGTAGCTCGGAAATTTGCCTAAAAACGTTATAAACTTAGATGACACCGTAATTTGAATCTCGAACTTCCGTAAGCGCTGCAGTCAGATAATGTACGAAAGGTTTCTACAAATTACCGTAGCACTAGTATCGTAGTCAAGTTTCGCAACATTTCAAGAGAATAAAGAAAAGCGCCTTCTGCTGGTATGGGTTGCGCTTCTCTTGAAATATTTTGCATAATAAATGTAAATTTCCGATCTACGCTCTAATGTTCCACTATTGTCTTTCCTCTTACTCTATCTTCCTTGGTGTCAGTTACCAGTGTCTCTATGTGTAGTCCATGACATCCCTGACGCAGGGAAACCTAGTGTGGAGTGTGTAGCGTTATTTAATTTTATAGTATGTTGTCCCCAGTGCCTGTCGATGTCCACGTCTCTCTGCTACGCATTCCTGCTGGTCACTCGGACAGAAGCGCGGGGCGCGGGTGTGGGGTGGGGGGACGTGTGGGACGCGCCACCTGATGACCTCAGCATCGCGGCTACTGCAGGCATGATGCTCGTGGATGCTGCAATTTATCTCGCCGTGGGGTGTGTCATTGACAGATACTTTGGTGAGTTTATTACTGACTACATTCATGTTGATGGGTGATGAACCATTCAGTGTTGCTTCGTTGTGCTTGCGGTGTATTGAACCTTCCTTCCTAACAGCACCCATCTGAGCTACCTTACTCGTCAATTTAAGTTTATGCTTCATGAATCTTCTATCTCGCTCACACATTTCAACATTTCAAGTTATAAATGATTATTACGTAAAATTTAAGCAGATCTAATAAAGAAAATAACATTACAAAAACATTACAGACTTAGAACAACTACACATAAGTAGTTATTCTAAGATTACAGATGTTTAGCAAACATTTCATTGTGGTTCTTCAGATCTTTTTCAGAGGTTACTAGTACACCTCTCGGTCACATAAGGAAGAGGAGGGTTCCTCTTCCTTATGTGTATTGACTCCTCGGGGTTGGCTCTTTTGGTTTGTTATAACAAGTCACAAAAAGATGATCCTTAGTTTTTGAAATTACAATAATTATGTAACATTTGTTCAGGTATAAAATCGATTCGCGGCAGCATCAGCACGTGCACACGCGCGGACGAGAAAGCCAGCGTGAGCATCGTGAACGTGTCCAAGGTGTACGGCGAGGGAACCCGCAGGCAGAAGCTAGCTCTCGACAACGTCTCCATAGACTTGCACAAAGGACAGATTACGGCGCTGCTGGGACATAATGGAGCGGGGAAGACCACTCTCATGTAAGTTTTACACAAGTATTTGTTTTATTAAACACCCCCGATATTAGAGCTGATGATCTACAAAGTAAACGGAAAATCAAGTTTTATTCATAGCGAAGAAAACTCTAGATCAAGTCACATTTCAAACAAAAAACCGGCCAAGTGAGAGTCGGCCTCGCGCACTGAGGGTCCCGTACCACCACAAAATACAATAAGGTTGTCCAAGTAACAGAATAACCAGTTATTATAACGCCTTTCAATCGTCGGAGTAATTTGCTACGCAGTTTGCTACAGGCGCTCGAGTATAATAACTTGTTAATGAACAGAAGTTTGTCACCGACTCGCACTTGGAGAGTGTGTACTATAATCGTGTCAAGTTTGACGCTTGTACGTATTACCGTTTTGTACGTATTACCGTCGAGCTAATACAAAAATACGAAAAAAATACGTTTATTGTATAAGGACCCCCCTTTTGTTTTTTTTTATAATTTGTTATTTAATCCGCCGTAACGTTACATATTCTGTGAACTTTTTTACTGGCTATCTATTACGGTTCGCAAGATACAGACGTTTAAAGGTAGGACAGACGGACAGACAGACAGGCATCGTAGGCTTAGTAATAGGATGCCGTTTTTAGCCTTTGGGTACGGAACCCTGAAAACTATTTCAAATCGGTTCAGCCGTTTGGGAGCTACAGTGTCACAAACGTACACAAAGATAACACCCCTCTGTTAGCGTCTTGGTTTGGGACTTGTTAAAACAAACCAACTATGGCCAATCTCGAGGGGCTTACCTATAGCCATTGAACAGTTCAACTATCCATCCCCTGGCTTTATCACATTGGCGGATCCATGGGGCATGGGGGCCATGCCCCCCCCCCCCCAAACACCTAGCGATTCCATACATTCGACTCAACTTTTCAATTTGATTCAGGTGCACCTTGTCTGAATGCCCCCCCCCCCCCCCCCCCCCCCCCAAAATGAAATCCTGGATCCGCCCCTGCTTTATCATCAGATCAGTTCGATGGTACTAAATTATTGTAATGTCATCCGTATTCCATATACATACTTGCAAAGTTCAAACAAGCACCGTTGCCTATGGATGCTTGTAACACCAAAGGCATCACAACTACGTTGCCGACCCTATAAGAATCTATTAACTCGCCTTTTGAAGAACCCAATGTTACATATTTGAGCCGTTTGGGGTCGAGACATTGGGCCCTTGGGGCTCAACGCATAAGCATTGCCATTCAACGTAGTAATGCCGCCAGCAAGCTGGGTACGCTGCCAACTGGTAGTGGATGCGAGCATTTGGATTGTTTTTAGACATTTAGCAGCCTATGGGCGGTGTAACTGTTTTTGTAGTATTAGTGTTAGCTTGTACCTATTTTGGTTAGATGAAAAAGGCACTTTTTATTATTATATTAGCTTGCATCGTCCCACTGTAGGGCAAAGACTTCCCCTTCCCTCTTTCCATTCCTCTCTGTTTTGGGCAATTTGAGTCCAGTTCTTCAAGTAGGAGACCAGTTAGTCCCTGCATCTCCGTCTGGGCCGTCCGGGAGGTCGTTTGCCATCCTGTGGAAGCCACTATGTCTTAGTTTTGGCCCAACGTTCCTCCGACATTCGACTGATATGACCGGGCCAGTCCCAAGGCAATTGCCATTTAAAAAAAGAAATGCTGTGTTACAATGTTAAAAATGGTGTTGTCCTCAGAAAAATAGTGACAGGCATGCTGACTCCAAGCAAAGGCAGCGTTGTGATCCGGACGGAGGCGGGGGCAGGCGAATCGCTGGGCGTGTGTCCGCAGCGAGACGTGCTCTTCGAGTACATGACGCCCAGGGAGCACCTCTCGCTGTACGCGCAGCTGAAGAGTGGCCTTGGACCCGATGACGTCAGGGATGAAGTTGACAGGTCAGTCATCACCATCATCACTTCTTCGACAGATAATTAAAGCAGCGTCTGGAAATTGTATATATACCTACTGGCGTGATGACCCCAAAGTGGATGTTTCCCTTGCCAGCCTATCCAAACCAGCTGAGCTCTTTAGAATAACGGAGCACAGCTTTGGGTAGCTGGCAAAACTGTTCCATCCACTTTCTATAAGTCTAAAAGCTGCGATTTCGCTGCTCGCAAATGAGATTCTGTGGGAGGTAGCACATACGTTTCTTACACATCTAATTAAGCGTTCTCGTCATCTTTAAGGCTACCTGCGGAGAGTTTTCTCCACTTGTCACGATCTTAAAAACAAGTTTAGTTTTAGTGGTGTGTGTTCGTGAAAAGAGAATATAAGTATTTATACACGCAGCAGAGGGCGATTTCGGATGATGGCGTCAGGGATGAATTAGACACGTATCTCCAACGATTATTTATCATTCATTCTACTCAACTTACAATATACTTACTGAGAATGCTGTTTTAAGTGCTGATGGTATGGCATACTAAAAACGTCGACTTATTGTGGAAAACTATGTCGCAAAAAGTGCCAAAGTCGGCGCAAACACAAACCTTAAATAGGATAGATAGATAGAGGATAGATAGATAACTCTTTTCCGCAGATTTTTTGACATTCGCACTTCGCCTGCCTTTCGTATAAGACAAGAGTCTGTCGCTGGTTATTATAACAGTTGTACAGTCTTGGGTATCTTCGCCACGGTTGGTCGAGTTTCCAGGTGGAGCAAGCCAATACCTATATGCCTGTGGCGAGAATTCACATGACAGTTTTATGTAATCAAGTCTAACAGTGCTTGTCTCTTCCCAGGATGCTGAGTGTACTGGCGCTAGGGCCGGTTAGTGACCGCCCAGCCGCGCACCTATCAGGCGGCACGCGGCGTCGTCTGTGCGTGTCGCTGGCGTTTGTCGCGCGACCTGCGCTCGTTGTATTAGACGAGCCCACTGCCGGCGTGGATCCCGCCGCGCGCAGGTATTTATTCTCATTGTTAACCCCCGACGCAAAAAGCGGTGTGTTATAAGTTTAACGTGTGTTTCTGTATGTATTTGTATCTGTCTTCTTGGCCCAGGCTATATTAGCCGAATTCCATCGTCGCTTACCAACAGGCGAGTTGGTGGTCAAACGCGGACTTATCAGCCTAAAAAAAAAAAACAGGCCGGCAGCAGGATGCGGATGGCAAGGGACTTATAACTTATGACTGGCATAGCAATGGGCTATCTAAAGCTGATTATGACTATGCTAAGCTACAGAAACATGTTTGGTAGCTGTGTTTGTTACAGGAACAGCTGAACTGTTGTTGGCACGTTGGTGACCGCTATGATTGTGTTACAGAGACATCTGGACGCTGATAGAGCAGCTGAAGGCCGAACGCACGGTGCTGATCACCACCCACCACATGGATGAAGCAGAACTGCTGAGTGACAACATCGTCATCATGCACAAGGTAGCATCATCACATTATTCGGTTCAATTAGAAATCAAGCACTTGCCCTTTTAGACTGTCCACCTGAGTTCCTTGATAAACACTCTGAGCGTCTCGTAACCTATCCAATGTCCACGAGTCTGAATGAATTCGGCAAGCAGTCTTCTAGGCAAATGTGCTCCATCGTAAACCACATCATCACTTAACATCAGGCGAGGTGGCGGTGAAGCGCAAGTCTAACATTTAGTTTAGAAATAAAACAAAAAATGACTGAGCCTGCATTTGCTCAAACAAAACATTGAACATTCGCAATTTTTAATTTTTATCGACCTGTATAACGAATAATATATATAGAGCTAAATATTAAGAAAAGCTTTTTGATAATAAAATTATTCTTGCTAATGCTCGTCAACTATCTTTCAACTTTGCACTCCATAGTATCTTCAAAGATTTTTTTGTTAAATTATATGCTTTTTTTAGCATCCGCAAGATTAAATTGCTCATTACACATAATGCTCAAACCTGTCTGCGATTCTAGTGCAATTGGTTGGGGGCAAAAGTGAAATAACTCCAGCAGACCCAGCATCGAAATGGTCTTTCCACAGTTTTTACCCGCGAGAACAAGACATACTGATATAGATATAATATTCTATCTTTGTCGCGTCTACGCGCGGATAAAACGGGGGAAAGACAATTTGCCCACGGCCCGTGCTAGGCCTGCAAGAAATAGGCATGATTCCTAATGTTTAATTTATTACAAATAACCGGCATAGCGATGAATATAAGTAAATACATTACACATACTGAAAAAATAATTTGAATTGGCTGATAAATCTCTGAGATATGAGTATTTAAAGTTTTAGGTGGGGATGGAGTGGGGATGTTCTATCCCTTTCTCGCAAAGCGTGTGTTAGTATAGCATTTGTATGGCACTCCTGATCCGTGACGTCACGGCTCAGTATAGTGCGCTCTCTGTCTAGCATGAAATTAAATTAAATTAAAATGCTTATAACTTATTTATTTTTGAACTAATTTTAATTTTGTTTTTGTTGATGTGCTCTATTTATGATCAGCTTTTTTATGAGGTAATAAAAAAATATTAGTCATCATGCCTATTGTATGTGGATTCTTTTCCTTTATGTTTCTCTAGGGGAAAAGAACGAAGGATTGATGGAACAGACACAAATTTGTATGTAATTTATGTGTGGATTTATATTTTACCTAGGGTCAAATCCATACAACCGGCTCACCAATCGAGATCAAACGCACACTAGGAAGCGGGTACAAACTGACAGTGTACCTGCCGGACCGGCAGCCAGACTGGCAGTACAGCGCCGAAGAAAAGGCCAAAGAAATACTGGCATTGGTCAGGGACGTGGTCAAGAATGCCAGCGTGCTGGACGTTGGTAGCGGACAGATCGAGATCAATTTGCCGTTTTGTGATGCAGATGGCGCTAGTAATAAGTAAGTAAAGTGCTTTCAGTCTTATTTTTTGGCTCATGTCAGCTAGTTTATAGTGGCTCCATTTATGGATGCAAATCATCATCATCAGCCTACATGAGGATGAAAATTCTGAGGCTGAGGCTGGCCGTATTACACGCATTTCTGTTCGAGAGCTGACGACAAAGCAGACCTAAAAAGAAATACCCGCTCTCATAGTTTTGAAGCTGTCCGAAATTCATTCTAGTTTGATAGTCAACTAATATTAATGCAAAAGTAACTCAGTCTCTCTGGCTGTTTGTTCGCTTTTCACGACTAAATGACTTGGCAGATACTTTAAGATATTTGGCAGGTAGATAATGTGCAACATGAGGGAGATACAGGGTACTTTCCCTCCCTGACAGAAATAAAAAATTCGAAAATCACACGTAACTAGTAACTTATTTATATTTACTTGTCTTATTTTCTATCCTATTCATTTGAAAAGTAATCGAGTCATGTAAAAACCGTGAATCATGCCAGACGTGTACATTATAATAACTCACACTAATATTAGGAATGCGAAAGCTTGTGTGTGAAACACTTACACACAAGCTTTTGTCCACACTCAACCCCATAACGGCTAAACGGATTTGAATGAAATGTAGTATGGAGAATCCTGGATTAAGACATAGTCTACTTACCCCGGAAAATATAATTACTCCTATAGAATAGCGGGTGAAACCGTGGGACATACTTGACGTGGGCAAGTAGGTATAGATATTTTTATCATATTTTTGAACGATAATAAGAGTACCTATAGTAAACGCATTATCATCTGAGTCGTCAGGTCATAAATCATTGTCTACCTATCTCGCTCGCACCCACATGTCATTTTTGTCTATCTCGCTCGCCCTTCCAGGTCTTATGGTATGACGTTTATTGCTCGACGACTCAGTTGGTAACGCGGTGACTATAGTCAAATATTTGGCTTGAGAAATATCAGGCCAGTTGATGAAAGTTCTTCAATAGACTCACCTCCTCAATATCTCGTTATTTCCCCAGTTTTCTTCAAGTATGCACGGTGTTAGAGGAAGCCCAAAGCCGGGTCGGGTTCCGCAGCTTCGAGCTAGACTGCAGCACGCTCGAGCAGGTGTTCTTCGACATCTGCGCTCACGCCGACTCGCAGGACCACCGTCACGGTAGATTTAATGCAGTAGTTTTTGTTTCATGCTTTAATGTATATGATTGTGAGTAGCATAAAAATTGTTTAAAAATGAATCTGGCACAAAAGATGCAGAATAGTGCACCATTTATATTAATTATTTGTAGGTATGTTATTATATATCTATACGTTTTTGCTGCCTTTTTTATGTAAAAAATCAACCAATCCTTATTATTTTATATGAAAATCAGTTTATTTAGGTTGGTTTTAAGTTTGATCAATCTCGTTTCAAAAGTTTGTCAGTCGGTTCCTTTTGATATTGTGTATATTTGTTACAGTAGAAGAGCTACCGTCGAAAAGTGCATCAAACTCGTCTCTACGGTCGTTAGAGGAGTCCCTCGCGCCCGCGGGAGGCGGAGGCGCGCGCCGCGGCTCGCGGCTGCACCAGCTGCGGGCGCTACTCCGGGCGCGGCTGCTGCATCACCTCAGGAACAAGTCAGTACCGCGACATCACTAGGAGAATTATAACTACAGAGCTGCGCTGCCTGAATGTGTGTTCCCCGATAGTTGCAATCTGGGTGTCTTCAAGTCGCGACTGGATTGGTTTCTTCTCAAGCGTTCTATATCGTAGATCGCATCGTCGCTTAACATCAGGCGAGTTGGCGGACAAACGCAAGCTTTCCAAGATTGTATCCGTTCATATCTCCATAATCTACATGTTTACTTATTCATATCTCCATAATCTACATGTTTACTTGTCCATATCTCCTGAATTAGCATGTTTACTTGTCCATATCTCCAGAATTAGCATGTTTACTTGTTTCTTTTTCAGATGGCTGTTGTTCATGTTGATTGTGCTGCCGACTCTGTTCGTAACGCTTGCCATGGCATTCTCGACCATCCGGCCGCCGCCAGACAACGAAATCTCTCTGAAGCTAGCTGAGGACATGTACCTTGGCAGCACTGACTATATTGTGTGAGTGAGACAAACTTATTACCTGAGATTTAGGTTTTGGAACTGGCTCAAGTGAGCTGCCGGAATACAACTTTTTTTTTCATTTACTTTTGGTACTTGGCAATATGTTTTCGACTTGTAGCTACCCAAACAAGCATTAGGAAGTTGATACTTATCTTCCTTACTTGGTTTATGGTTGTCAGCTTAGTGCGGTTGAAGACG
This sequence comes from Agriopis aurantiaria, assembly GCA_914767915.1. Taxonomy (NCBI): domain Eukaryota; kingdom Metazoa; phylum Arthropoda; class Insecta; order Lepidoptera; family Geometridae; genus Agriopis; species Agriopis aurantiaria. The sequence continues at coordinate 13,786,683 of OU612003.1, read as the reverse complement.
CTAACATTAATTAAGCTTATCTCAAATCTAATATTAGAAAGCTAATGATCTGAATTGTTATTGTTTCAGATCAAATCCATCCCAGTACTCGGAGTCGATGGATCCAACGTTCGCGCGAAGAGTTATGGAACAACTGACACTTGATAAAGCATTCAGAAACTGGACTGATACGGTAGTTTGGTTTCCCTATTCTATATCCATCTTCTTTTCTAGGCCCCACTTCCATTGTCCATCTATACCTACTAACACTGAAACTGTTTATACGAACACTGTCTTTTCTAATTCATATGTCACATTCCAAGATTTCATCTCAAAAAAATTCTTCTTTTGAGTTCTTCTTTTTATTTGCAATTAGCTGCGACGTGCTATTGTACCCGCTAACTTGAGAGTGTGTATCAGACCTGCAAGATTTAATTCCCTCCTGCCCATTTTTCTATCGGACTGCCAGAGCGGGCACGAAAAATCGACATCGTTTTATGGTTGATATTCCGAAAACCGTATGAAGCGCTTTGATTCCACATTTTTGTGCGAACTGCTAGTCTGTGGAATTCGCTGCTTGAATGGGTGTTCTCCGTAATTTACAATCTGGGTGTCTTCAAGTCGCGAGTGAATTGATTTCTTCTAGGCAAGCGTGCTCCATCGTAGACCGCATCATCGCTTTCACATCAAGTGAGGTGACGGCCAAGAGCAAGACTATAATATTTTTTAAGCCCCCTAACCTACAGAAACCTTTATTCCCAGAAATTCTGTAGGTTAGCGGGGAAGGTAAAAATAACAGGGTATAAGCCTATGTGATAATAGGCTTATACCCAGGGGATAAGCGACCGATGGGTGTTCCCCGATAATTAAAATCTGGGTGTCTTCAAATCAAGAGTGAACTGGTTTCATTATATTTTAGTCGTTATTTAATTTAATTTTTTAGACCTTTTTTATTTTACCTATTACGTTTTAGACCTTATTTTCTTAACCTATTGTTTTAGAACTTATTTTCTTTACTTATTATATATTAGACCTTGTTTTCTTTACCTATTATGTATTTAAGGACACGCCGACCTGCAAGTGCATTGTGACCCGACAAGAGTGCCAATATGCCGCCCCCGAAGCACCCCTACCGGAGCTAATGTCTCTGCCTGATGTCAGCACTCTCAACACCTGGCTCGTCAATTCCCATGACTCTTACATAGAGAAGAGGTCAGTATTGCTACTTTGTAGTGCTTAGTTTTGCAGATTGATTGAAAGTATCATATAATTTCGTGTTTTGTGTCTCAAGTTAGTATAAACATGCAAATCATGAAATTGTCTACAATTTCGGTGTATTTTTTTTTTTATGTGTACTATCCTCGAGACAGCGCGGAGAGTGGCTTGTTTATTTACAAATTAATGTATTACAAAAGATGAAATAGGTTTATTCACACCGTCCTGTTTTTCCACTATTTTCTTCTGCATGCACGGCGTAGAATGTCTTTTCTCCGAAGCTCAATTTGGCAAAAATAAACAGAGCAATTCAAAAAAGGCATATGGTCCACCGTAAGGTGGACCATATGTGGTTCGATGTGATATGTGGTAGGTGGTTCGACGCTCTTTTTGTAAAAATAAATTTAATCATCATAAGAGCAATGGTGGTCGAGCGGTAGCATGTGTACATTACAATCTGACAGCACCCGGTTCGATCCTCGGCTCTGCACCAATCACTTATTTAGTATCGATGCCATCGGTTAAAAAAAACGGTGAAAGTGAACTTCATGAGAAAACCGGTATGTCCAAGAACCTCAAAAGTTCAAAGACATGATATTTACTGGGCCTGCAAGGTAGATTAGGGCCCATTTTCTTTCCCTGTGAGAAGTTCTGTGTCCCAGCAGTGGGAATATGATAGGCTGATAATGAAGAAGAAAAATCCCTCAACGATTAAACAGAATTACCAAGTTCAAAAATGTTCCAACACAGATACGGCGGCTTCACATCTACCCTCGCCAACAAGAAGACGAACGTGATCGCGTGGTACAACAACAAGGGCTTCCACGCGCTGCCGACGTACCTGAGCGCGGTGAGCAACGCAGTGCTTCGTGCGGCTGCCGGACCCCACCGCGCCATCACGGCTTACTCACACCCGCTCAAGATCTCCAAGGAGCAAATCAGCAAATCTACTGTGTAAGTACCGCAAGACCGAAGGGAAACGCTGGATGCAGGCAGCTTTCAACTGGCACTTTTGGAAATCGATGGGGCAGACCTATGTCCAGTTTGTCCAGCAGTGGACGGCCTATATGGCTGAAATGATGATGATGATGACTGTATAAGTACGTGACTTTTCATGAGGCACTTCAAGAAAAAGTTGCGCGTAGCCGGTCACGTGGTTGTCTTGTCTATTAATGAAGAGGCGATGGTTGAACCAGGATATCTACAAAATATCAGAATAACAATTGTCAATGACTACAGAGACTACCAACTAATATAGAGGGACGAGTAAGTATTTCAATTATTTATTTCTCTTAACACAGTTTTGTTTGTTTATTTTATGCTAATATACTCTTTGGACAAAGCCACTAACAGCTGAATTATTCATGTAGGTACCTAACGTGTGCTAGTTTCAATTACCTTTCCTATTATTGTTTTTGTCGTATTTTGAGACATAATATTAATAGCGATTTACAAATTCGGAATCGATGTAACTTTTTGACGAATCCATGTCATCATCATCATCATCATCATCATCATCAGCCTGTAAACGTCCACTGCTGAACAAAGGCCTCCCTCGTAGAGAGGGGTGTTGCCATAATCCCCACGCTTGGCAGGCGGCTTGGAGATCGCAGTACGTTCACCGTGTACTAATAGGACGCTGCTGCCCATCCTCCGGTGGTTCTGGTCGCAGTTTTAGGACATACCCGGGTCGAATCCATGTATAGATTTGTTAATCATATTTTATATTTGTAATTTTGCTAACGTAACTATACAATTATTATATTAAATAATATTCTATTCTATACTATTCAGGTCGTCCAGAGATCCAATTCACTCGTCATCATTGCATCAGACACGTCTCGTCTAAAGAACGCCATAAGGCGCTATCTCCTGCTTTATGTATCTACTTAACACCAGCCGCCTGTAGCAGGTCGTACCTGCTACCTGTACCTGGCCACCCTAATCTACGTTTACCGATACGCGGTCTCCACTCTAGAACCCCCCATCAGTAGTCGGTTCTTGTACAAGCTAGGCCAGTCCATTATTCAGCTAGTTAATCTTTTCAGCTATGTCGTTTAAAAATGTTATTTCTTGAATCTCATTTCTGATTCCATCTACTAAAGAAACCTAGAGCTTGACCCTGAGCTGAGCGACATAATTCGACGACTTTGCTCCGTTCCGCAGGTACCAGCATATCGCAGACGCGGGCATATCAGCGCTAGTGCTATTGGCGTTCAGCCTTGTCAGCGCTGGAGGCGCCGTCTACCTGGTCTCAGCGCGCGCCCGTCAAGAGAAGCGCTTGCAGCTGCTGTGTGGTGTCTCGCCAGCTCTCTACTGGACCGCCGCGCTGGCTTGGGACATGATGGTGAGTGTAGTTCAGCCAGAAGCACTTGCAACTACTGTGTAGTGTCTTGCCAGCTCTCTACCAGACGACCGAACTGGCTTGAGGATGACGTGCTGAGAAAGTTGGTTGAGCTTTTCTTTGTGAAAAAACATTGAAACTTAAATATAGTGTAAATGTTGTTTCAGATAATTTGCATCAATATTGCGATAACAGCGACTGTGATGTGGGCATTCGGCTTCCCAGTGTTCGTGGAGCGAGACAACCTGGCCGGTATCTGCTTACTCATGTTTTTATATGGGTGAGTATTCGACTCACACCCCTTGATACACACGATGTGTCCCTTATTGTCTTCGCCGAGACACTGCGAGTCTTCGTTATTGAAATAAAACCCGTAACTTTTGTTTATACTGCTGTAGAAACAACATTCACATTTATTTGCTGCAGAGGTGTGTGTTGTCGAACACGATTTCTTATTAAGTTCGAATGACGTCTTGAATTTTATACAATATTAACTGATTAGTGGAGGGTAGATATTGTAGGTAGTCGTGAATATGTTTTGTTGTTGAAGCGGCAGTTTCAAGCCGCGACACTTATGGTGTACCCATCTACGGTAAAATGTTGTGTGAATGCATGGACAACGTAGTCTACAGAAAATAGTGTCTACATTTGGTGTGCTCAAAAATTGTCATGGCGCGAGTTCTATTGTTTGTGGCCTGTCTTAATTTCATTCAAATGGGTTGAAGTTGTTATGAAATTGAATGTGGACAAACATTCGTATAATTTAAATAGGATAAAATATAATGACCACCAAAATAAACTTTATGACTCGATACACTGGTATCAAAACATACAGAAAAAAAATACCAGATAATGTAAATGTTATTTTTTTTACTGGGCAAGAGTCTTTATTAACTAAACAAAATACAAGCTAAAACTAACACTACAAATACAGTTAGACTGCCCATAGACCGTTGAAGGTCTAAACACAATCCAAATGCTCAAGCCCACTACCAGTTGGCAGCATACCCAGCATGCTGGTGGTATTACCACGTTGAATGGCAATGCTTATTAACAATGTTGTAGCTGTTTTAGTAATTCGACTGTATGTCATTAAATTCTATCGGCACGTCGGCATGTCGGCATGTCGGGATGTCGGCATATCGGCATGTTTAGTAAATGACCACATTGTTGTAATATTCGTGTGATTTTTATCGTCTGTTCAGATTTGCGTGTGGCAGCATGATCCACTGCTGTGAGAAGCTGTTCCGCGAAGCCAGCCTCGCCAACATGCTCCTCTTCACCGGGAACTCGTTCCTCGGGCTCGCCGGCATCGTGCTGCTGCTCATCCTCGACATCATCTCCGAGTCGGACGTGAGTCACTGTCCAGCCCTAGCACACGAGCGAACCATAGTTTCATGAGATGGATTTGTATACCGCAACTTTACGGGCAGCACAAAGCTAAGGATTGTGTCTGGAGCGTTGACTATCTCGCTCGCGCATTTCGACATTTCTGAAGAGATAAAAAAAACTGAATGTAATCACATAAAATCTAAGAAACAAAAGCCGTCACCACAAATGTAAATAAAAACATTGGATCAAACAAGTTTTCATACATTAAAACTGAATGATTTTTTTTTCGAACCCATTTTTTATTTATATTACATTATCAGCCTATCATGTTCTCACTGCTGGGACACTGGCCTTCTCTTGGAGAGAGGATTGGCTTTAATCCACCATGCTGGCCCAGTGCATGTTGGTGCTTGACATGTCTTTGAAATCAGGTTCTCGGACCACAAACCAGTTGCCCCGCGATGTTTTCCTTCCTTCAGTCATTTTGAGCAATGGCATTGATTTTACTTTATGAGAAGATGACATTTATGGGTAAACCAATATGAAATTTTTATTGTAATTTGTAATCACTTCATCTGGTACTGAGACGTGGTCTTCAACTGTTGGCCTTTTGGAAAAACTCAGAGTCACACAGCGGGCAATGGAGAGAGCTATCCTCGGAGTTTCTTTGCGCAATAGAATCTGGAACGTAGATATTCGCCAAAGAACAAGAGTCACCGACATAGCTGTTAAAATTTGCAAGTTGAAGTGGCAATGGGCAGGCCACATCGCTCGAAGAACCTATAACCGATGGGGAAGAAAGGTTCTGGAGTAGAGACCACGAACCGGAAGACGCAGCGTAGGTAGCCTCCCACTAGATGGACCGACGACATTGTGAGAGTCGCGAGCATCCAGTGTATGCGAAAGGCAGGCTGTCGTTCAGTGTGGAGGTTAAAGGGGGAGGCCTATGTTAGTTTTTTTACTATTTTTTATTATTGAAATTTGTCTGTTATTTCGTTTCCGAGTCTTCATAACTGTCCATTCCGTGCGCAGGCGACGGACCAGGCGCGGCGTGTGCTGCACAAGATCTTCCTGCTGAGTCCGCAGTTCGCGCTCGGAGACGGCATGCTCGAGATCGCGAAGAACACCATACAGGGACAGGTAACTGCTTCCTTCCCTTGCTGGAGTGCGCTCTACTACCTGCACTCTGGATCACCTGGAGTAAGAGCACGGAGCGCGCTTCGTATGCTGCGTAGTAGCAGAACTACGTCCAAATTATAGCCCGTTGGTCCAATTGGTAGTGAACCTACCTTCTGAGCCTGAGGGCGTGAGTTCGATTCCCACGTAGGACAAACATTTATGAGATGAACATTTGTGTTTGTTCTATATCTGGTTGTTAATATCTATTTAAGTATGTATTTAAAACTATATATGTATGTATATCAGTCTCTGGCAGCCATATCACAAGCTTTGCTTAGTTTGGGGTCAGATGACCGTGTGTGCAAAAATGTCCCAAATATTTATTTATTTTTATTAATTTTTAAATAGGATATACAATCTGAATCATGAACGGACATGCATAGTAAGCCTGCAAGTCCAAAAATTTTATATACATTTTAGTGTCCACGAAACACCAGGCGAGGACAGTCAAGCGCAAGACAATTAGTAAAAAAAATATAATATAACCTAACCTACTCTAACCATCGACTCCAAAGAAGACGAAGACCATTGGCTCAACGATGGCGAACCGGTACCATTTGGAGAATTATTGGTATAAAAGAGAAAGGTGTTGTGTGTTGTCTTATTTCTTTGAAATGTGAGGATATTTGAACCCAGCTCTGCGCGACACAGCTATTCAACTTGGAGTCAAGACACCTGCGGGCTTTTTATATAGTTGGCATACCAGCTAACGGGCCACCTGATGGTAAGCGATGATCACCATCGTTACTTACCATCAAGCGGCCCACTTACCGTGATTGTAAGTTATGGTAATGGAGTCTTGCGTTTGTTCACATCATGCTTGATATTATACAAAGACGCGGACGCTTACATAAAATTAAACTTTTCATTTCCATCTTCTTAGATTTTGTCCCTCCTCTCTCAATATGAACTTTTAGCGTATTACCAATCGAGCTACAGTACCTATTGCAAATCGTTGGATTTAATTGTTTATACGTGCTTAAAATACCGCAGCGTACCGTAGCGTTCATATGCTGGACATAATATTTTCTATCATCATAGTCAGTCCACTTCAGTCCACTATTGAACGTTAGCTTCTCAAGCCACGCCACTTATCTCGGGTAATCTCTGTAACCTCTCTTCGTATGCAGGTGCTAAATCGTTTCGGCATGGACACATATCGTTCCCCGCTCCACTCCAGCATAGTGGCTCTGCACTACTCCTACCTGCTGGCTGTGGGCGCCACGTTCTCAGCCCTCAACCTCGCTATAGAGTACGGCTACCTGCAGTGGATACTTGACAGGTGAGTGGTATATCAAGTTAATGTCTGCTGCCTTTCGCCACAGAATACATAAAAGTACAGGTACAGAAGATTCACTCCGCAAAATCATTCAAATAAGTAGCGACTCTTGCTGCTACACTATAAAGTGCAATTCAGGACGCGCGATCGCTAACTACCTACAGCTATATTAACCTATAAGTTGCCTCTCTGTCTATCACGTAACTCTTGTCGCGTTATCTCTGTGTATCGCGCGGCAGGTCCGACAAGTCGGCTATATGTAGCTTCATACCTAAAGTGCGGAGTGCACCAAGCCTGTTAATAGTATGATGGTGAGTGTATTTTGGGTGGCAGGCTGTCGTTCAGTGTGGACGTCTTCTGGGTGATGATGATGAGGATATTTGGTAACCAGGTGTACGGCTCCTGGAGTATACTCTGCGTGCGGGGAGCGGCTGACGCCGGAGCCTGCGGACGTGGCAGCGGAGCGCCGCGCGGCGGCCGCGCCCGACGCCCCGCCACCCCTCGCTCTACCCACCATTGGCAACATTAACAGAGGTACTGTATATAAAACACTTATTCTACCATCAATAATGATGATGCAAGTAGCTACATATACGCGAATAAATCTCAAGTCGTATACAACGTTTGGTGAAACGCTACGGGAATCCCAGCAGCGCACTACTCGCCACAAGCACAGGCTCCTACCCGTAAAACGGTCACTCGCCAAGTCCACGAAATTGCCTCGTGTCATGGGCACAATGATCTACAACAGGCTTCCCCAGAATGTAGTTGAGGCGTCCAACTTGTCTATATTCAAAGCAAGGTTAGCACGTTGGCTTGACTATCAAGCGCTCTACGACATTGATAAAGAATTTATTGCACTAAACGTAACATCTTAAATGTATTTTATTATTATTAGTTTTTATTTACTATTAAGTACTACTTTTTATTTACATTTTATATTTTGTAGATCTGACCGTATGAATAAATGAGTATAAATAGGATACTGACTCCGTGTAAGGCCTTGCCTTGGTAGCAACGCATAACGCTGCGGCAAGGGTAATGCGGTGTCGGACTCTGAATTGTATTATAACCGTGCGGAGCGATCTGATGTTTCGCCTAAGCATCAGCGGTGATGAACATAAAGTTTGACACTGCGTTGGAACCGCTTACTGCAGCGTTGTGCATTCCCATCAAGAGACCAAAGCTTATACAAACTCTAAACTGAGGCACTCACGTCTTACACTCACTGCAAGGCCACAGAAGAAGAGATCAATTAAAAATATTCAGACTTAAGGCCAAGGCAATGCACCTACTCACGTCATTTTGTCGCTCTTGCAGTTTACGTATGTTTCTTGAAATTGTCTTTGGCCGTCATGAATGTGTGCTTCGTCAATGAAAGATAGTTTGTAAATCAATGTTGTGATTGGTGTGTGGTTGCAGGGTTCGTGCACACAGAAGGCAAGAACAACTCCCTGACGCGCACAGTAGTGGCAGGGCGCGCGGCCGCCTGCGTGGAGCTCGGCAAGGCGCACGGCTCACGCGTCGCCGTGCGCGCGCTCTCTCTCACCATACCGCAGGGGAAGGTATACAGTTGTTTGTATTGAACGCAATGCGCGGCGCCGACGGTTTTTTTAATTTATTTATTTAAAACATACTATATTTATTAAAAACATACGTTACATTTCTAGTTAATAAGTTGTCTTAAAACCTATGTTAGATTTATTCAGACAACTGGTTTTCGGTACAGTATTTTTTAAATCTAATCTAAGCGCGCGAACACACCAAACTACTGTTGTAGGCATAAGGGTATCGCGAAGTAAAACCGGTTGTGAATAGTTAATCCACATATTATATATTAGTACAAAGACAAAGTTTAACCTACGTCCTGTTGGTACATCCCGCTGTAATGACGTGTGTTGTTTCCAGTGCACCGCTCTGCTTGGAGAGAACGGCGCGGGCAAGTCGACTACGTTCGCGATGCTGACCGGGGCCGCGCGACCCACGCGCGGTCACGTGCGGCTCGCCGGAGCCCACGGCCGCACCTCGCGGCACCTCATGCGCGGACTCGTCAGTCAGTACCACATCATCATACTAATCGTATAAATGCAGAGTATCACACACACATCAGCAGCCATTAAATGTCCACTGCTGGACACAGGCCTCCCTCTTAGAGAGGGGTGTTGCCATAATCCCCACGCTTGGCGGGCGGGCTTGGGGATCATAATACGTTCACCGTGTACTAATAGGACGCTGCTGCCCATCCTCCGGTAGTTCTGGTCGCACTTTTAGGACATACCCGGGTCCTAGGACACGGTAGGACCCGGCAGGTGCAGGTACTAGTACCTGCACCTGCACAAATGCAGTGTGTTTTTAGCTATTTCCCGCAGCAACATAGCAACGGATCGACGTGATTTAGGTTTTGCAAGGGCTGAAGTTGCATAGGATACTTTTTATTTCGGAAACATTTACTGTCATAAGATTGCTTTAATTCCACCGGCGAAACCGTGATCGCCTAGTAATATATACTTTTTGCACTAAGCTGCACATAATTACTGCAAAACTAAAAAAATCGGGAGCGTATATCATCCAAGGTTTGTGCAGATGTTTTTCTGTCTTATGCAGAGTACATGTAGACATCTTCAGGCATTGCGGCATTATTCGATCACAGTTAAATGCGTGTTAAAGTTTGTCTTTTTGTGTCTATGCTCTCTGCTTAAAGCATACATAGGTACCTACATTCACGTTGAAATTAAACAAAATTAATTTTATTCCTCTAAAGGTCTAATCTATTTTGCCATTGATTGATATTTGGACTAATAGAGTATTTAACATTATATTATAAGAGTAATATAAGTACTTACTTGTTTAAAACTTATGTCCATGTTGAAAACTCATATGCTATAAAATATTTCTTATTTTTTTTCTACAAACAAGTTTCCTACGAAATAGTCCATAAAAGAGATCTTTCAAAATACAAAACCCCTCCTTTTGGCTTTGTCGTCGTCGAGTAAAAAGAGATTTTAAGATCTTAAAGTAAAACATAAACCGTATGTTATATTTTTTTCAGGTTATTGTCCGCAAAGCAACGCGCTAGACCCCCTGCTGACCGTCCGGGAAACACTGGACCTGTACTGCCAACTTAGAGGCATTTCCCATCCGCAACAAGTAAGCTAACGCAATACTTAGTACGTAAGCTGATACATGAAACACAGTTAAAAATAAATATTATCCGAATCTGATATATACCTAGGTAGCGAATACGAAGCTTTTTAGTCACATGCAGCCGCGCGAGTGCATTCGCCTTGAAAAAGACCGCCTAATGCGGTTAAAATTATAGTCGGAGTGACCGGCTTAATTTTACGTGAGTAATTCCCGTGTAATATAAATAAAACTATACCTGCACTATATCTTGGTCCAGTTATTCATTAGTTCATAGAAGTGCATGGTGTCAAGTAGAACGTTGAGACTGGAGAGGAGTGTTGTTGCCAGGTGATCGACCGGAGCTTGGAGCTGTTCGACATAGCGCGGTACGGCGGCGTGCGCTGCGGCGCTCTCAGCGGCGGCAACCAGCGGAAACTGTGCACGGCGCTCGCCTTCATGGGCCGCGCGCCGCTCGTGCTGCTCGACGAGCCCACCAGGTACCACACACACACACACACATGCTATAATATAACTACTCGTACATAGTGAAATACATGGTATAATAATTTACATACTCCGCTAGGTAGGTACTGTAGTTATGAATATTCCGAGGCGTAAAAGTCAGGGTGACACAAGTATACATCATCGATTTTTAATATAAATAAATAAATATTCGGGACATTTTTTTTTTCACACACGGTCATATGACCCCAAACTAAGCAAAGCTTGTGATATGGCTGCCAGAGACTGATATACATACATATATAGTTTTAAATACATACTTAAATAGATATAAACAACCAGATATAGAACAAACACAAATGTTCATCACATAAATGTTTGCCCTAGGGCAAACATTTATGTGATGAACATTTGTGGGCGCGGGTTCGATTCCCGCCTAGGCGGGAATCGAACCCGCGCCCCCAAGCTCAGAAGGCAGATTCACTACCAACTGGACCAACTAAATAAAATACACCATATATTAAATTCATTCGCTTGAGCGGAAAAGCAAAATGACAATTGCAGGGCTTTTTTGTTTTTTGTTTCAAAGTTTTTTTTTGTTTCGAACGGCATTTTGTGTTGTTACAGCGGCATGGACCCGGTCTCGCGGCGGGTGGTGTCCGCGGGGGCGAGTCGCGCGGCTGCGGCGGGCCGCGCCGTGCTGCTCTCCACGCACGCACTGCCTGACGCACGCGCCCTCGGAGACAAGCTGGCGCTGCTGCGAGCCGGGGAGCTGGCCGCAGTGGCGCCGCGCGCTGACCTGCACAGGTGAGTGTGGTGTCAGTGGAGGTGGCCCTTCACTCCACTAACCATGCTAGAAACCAGCCATACACAGTCCAGCGACATTGATTCCTGTCTAGTTTACATAATAAGTTATCAATCTGTCAACTTACGTTGGACCAAGATTATGTGTGTTAGCTCCTTTCTAGCTTACTCACGTGTACTCACGGCAGAACAACTCTCCACGTAACATGCTGTTCAAAACTTTGTTAATTGTCCAAAGAGTGTTGCGTTGTCCGTCAACTGACAGCTGACACACAGCTTCCGTTTCAGACTTATTTATTAGCCAAAAGAGATGAGGCGTAGCATGGAATGGTCGAACGATTCTTTCAGTCTACTTTCTCTTGATGATAATAGTTATATTATCTATCTTAACAATAACACCGCTATTTTTGTGGCGTCCAACGCTGAGCCAATCAGTGGGCTCTCGTAGTGACGTTTCACGCCAATAGCGCGTCAGTTTCCACAATAAAACAATCGTTAAGTTTAAAACGATGGCCCATTGATGATTGGAGCGATGGTAGCCAAGCGATAGCTTGTGCGCTTCAATCTGACGGCACCCGGTTTGATCCTCGACCAATAACTTATTTGGTACCTAAATAAATTATGTGCAGTTTCGATGCCATCGCTCAACAACGGTGAAGGAAGGAAAACATCCTGAAGAAACCGGTATGTTCAAGACCCTCAAAAGTTCAAAGACATATGACATTCACCAACATCTACTGGGCCAGCATGGTGGATTGGGCCTCTTTTTCTAAGAGAAGGCCAGAGTCCCAGCAGTGGGAACATGATAGGCTGAAATGATGATGATAGTTTAAAACAGTGATACGTGTTGTCAGGTTTGGTGGTGGGTACGTGGTGTCGTGCCGGGCGCGTGATGCGCGCGTTGCGTGGCGGCGCGTGGTGGACACAGCGCCGCACGCCGTCCCGCGCGTGCTGCACGCCTACGACCTGCACTTCCTCCTGCCCGCCACATACACTGGTAAGCTCTCCTTACAAAAATAGACTTTTTGAACTTCAACTGCGCAACACGCTGAGATGAGCAGCATTACTATACGGGGTCATTACTATTTCGAGTTTCTATAGTGCGGACCTCACCGGTAAATCACCCGGTAATCGCGGCGAAACGGCATAATTAAATTACAACACTTGAAACTTGAGGAAAACCCTTGAATTCGGGAGTTCACCGAAGACGTAGGGTAGACGACCTAAAAGAGACTGCATCTGGATGCAGGCTGCTTCCAACCGGCCCTTTTGGAGGTCGATGGGGGAGGCCTATGTCCAGCAGTGGACGTCCTATGGCTGAAATGATGATGATGACTATTATTATTATTGTTTATTAACTAAAAAGGTAAAGTTAGAACATTAGTTAAAAATTCATTTTAAATTATATAAATTAAATTAAATATTACACAATAATTGTCAAAATAAATGAATTAAAATAATAAAATAATCATAATGTCAAGATTAATAAGTAAAACTACTTACAGACTATAAACAAAATAAATTAAAAATAATTGTCATTAAAGTTATAAACATAAGTCATAATATATTAAATATCACAGAGCCATTAATACAAAAAGTCAATATACAGTGGGAAAGTTACCAGTGATTGAAAAACTGGTGGTGATACCAATAAACACATCGTCGCTTACCAATAACAGGCGAGTTGGTTGTAAAATGCGGATTTATATCCCGTTTAAAAATAAAAATAAAAAACTGCAGGCCTAGCACGAGCCGTGAACTTTCTTTAAATTAAAACACTGTTAAACACTGTTGTTTTTCTTTAAATTGTCTTTCCATCGTTATTATCCAGCGAGAAAGAGACAATTTATCCATATTCTAGCTATGTCGCGTCTAAGCGCGGATCAAAACGGTGAAGGCAACTTATCCACGGCCCGTGTTAGGCCTGCTGGGGCGCACCTTCATCAATATACTATCTCAAGTCGACGCTCCAATTTTTTTGTCATATGACAAACAACATAACGAGCCGTCTGATACACTTTTTTTTTGTTGACGGGGGGAAATATTCAAAAGATACCCAGCTGCATTGGGGTGAAGCCGGGCTATGTGAGATTGCCCCACTAAAACGCCCTCGGTGGCCGACCTCTGTGCCAGACGGAGGGTACCGGAATCTCCATAGGAACGCACCGGTATAACTTTACACCCTACGACTGCCGTAGATAATCGTCTCTCATGAAAACGTACGACAAGAGGTCGCGTGTGTCGTCTGTCGCAAATCGCGTCGTGCGGGGGCGCCGTCAAGTCGCCGTGTGTGCTCTCTCATAGGTGTTAATGAGCTCGTACTGTTCCAGTGGAAGGCAAGGAGGTGCGCGGTCGGCTGAGCGACGTGTTCCGCCTGGTGGCGAGCCTGCAGGCCGGCGGACACATCGAGGACTGCACAGTCAACCAGAGCTCGCTCGAACAGGTTACCTACTACAGCTTTCTATTTATATGGATAACACAGATATTACACGGATATTTATATGGATACAGATTCTATAATGCGCGCCTAAGGCTTGCACACTACTGTTTCACCATTATCAAATCATAATCACCACCATTTTTTGACGACTAAATACTTGCATAAGGTGTGTAGGATAACCAGGGCAGTCTTGAACTGTCGTGAAACTAATTAGATTTTCTTGAGGGTAGTAAGTTAGCTAGGTAGCTAATTTCTTTGACCGAAAGCTCAAAGTCAGTAGTGTAGTGGGTATGCTCTAATGTAAAAAAGCAGGCTTTTTGTGCACTAGTGTAGTTTGTCCCCCAGGGGGCCGGAATATTCCCTCGTTTTCAAGTCCGATGTCACAGGCTGTTCTGCAGTCCGGGCTTTTGTTCTTATCCGACGAAAGGAGGAGGTTATCAATTCAACTGTCTTTTTTTGTAGGTTTCGAGATTACTCCGCCAATTATGATTTGATATTGATGATTATTTTTTTCTTTGGTAGGTCATACTTCAGAAGTGGTCCCGTATACTTTAAAGAATTAAAAATACTGATGGTTCCCTCTATATTAATATACCAGGTCTGTGTGTTCATCCGACATAACTTACGATAGGTTTGAGAAATTTGGAGCCACACGAGATTATAATACTAGGGCAGGCTGAGAACACCAGCTCAAGCACTTGCAAGGTTCGCTAAATCAGTGTACCTATATAGATGGCGCAATCATATACAACCATCTACCAGGGAACATGAAAGATGCAGCTTCCAACAACATATTTAAAGCCAGAGATATATATATATATATATATATCTATATTTCTATATCTATACTAATATTATAAAGAGGAAAGATTTGTATGTAAGTATGTTTGTAACGAATTGGCTCAAAAAGTGCTGGACCGATTTAAAAAAATCTTTCACTGTTGGGAAGCTACACTATCCCCGGGTGACATAAGCTATAATATATACCCGTGCGAAGCTGGGGCGGACCGCTAGTGTTATTATAAACAAATGATGTTTTGGTTTGTGGTTCACTTCAGCAGATGAGGACTTTCAATTTCTATTTCGGTCTTTTTCAACTTTTTAATTTAAGTTTGTACATGTATACTTATAATATATGTACGAACTTGTCCTGAAGTCGCATTTGGTTTTTTTATAAAAAATAACTATTGTTGTAATATGATTGCTGTATGAGGTATTTGGATAGCCCGTTGGTCCAGTTGGTAGTGAACCTGCCTTCTGAGCTTGGGGGCGTGGGTTCGATCCCCACCTAGGACACATTTATGTGATGAACATTTGTGTTTGTTCTATATCTGGTTGTTTATAGCTATTTAAGTATTTCAAACTATATATGTATGTATATCAGTCTCTGGCAGCCATATCACAAGCTTTGCTTAGTTTGGGGTCCGAAGACTGTGTGTGAAAAAATGTCCCGAATATTAAATTTTTTATTTATTTATTTCTGTCCGCAGATGTTCCTAAGTTTCTCTCGGAAGACGGAAGGAGGAGAACCGCGGCCGGCGGAAGACCTAGATTCAGTCACTGCGCTCTAGTTGTATTGTTCACCTCTGCTTAAAAATAGGTTTATTGTGTTTTATTTTTACTTGTGATTTGAACACAATATGTTTGAACTATAGGAACCAAGGTTTGAACACACAAACGTCGACCGAAAGGTACCTATTTTTACCTAAATAAAATAATACGTGATAAGTCCCGATAAACATTTGAAACAGGTTTATTGTGTTAACCGCCTTCAAAAAATGAGGAAGGCTCTTGATTCGATCAGTATATTTTGTTATTATGTTTTTTATGTATGTACGTCGATTACTCAGCCATTTGTGACCCGATTTTCACATATTATTTTTCTATAAATTTACTGTAAATTACAAAAAATTACTTATCTGATTAATTAGCTTACGTATTAGATTTTCATTTAAAACAATATTTCAATCAATAAAAAAATGTTTGAACACTCAGTAATTCCCGAATTCTCAAATTTTCCGGACAACTTTTCCAATTTTCTTTTTCTTTTAAACAACTCTTGTATTTCGGCGAACAAAACAGAACAAAATGTTTTAGCGAGACTAACGAACGGCAATTGATTTTTATATAATTTATATTATATTTATTGACTGACATATAATTCACACAATTATCAATAAAAATGTGTATCTGTTTATATCCATAGATTATACCTAGATACATGTAATAATATGATATTTATAATAATAATTAACATAAAGAAATTACAACAAGAAATTGTACATAAAATATTTGTAAACTAATATAAGTAAGTAGGTAGTAGATGTTACCAGGTAGATATTATTGTGTTATTTTGTATTCTTGCCATTATTTGTGTTTAAAATGAAATCATTATATAATGAGGATACAATGTGTTATTCCGCATCCTCTTTTTACATAGCACCTAGTAAAATACTAAGTAAAGCCACTAGGTAAAGCCATAATAGTTATTTATGATACAAGTGCGGTAAGTTGGTTATTACAAACGAGTAGACGAATGTAAGCCCGAGACGAAGTCGAGGGCTTACCATAGTCACGAGTTTGTAATAACCAATCCGCACGTGTGCCATATAACGTTTTACAACACATTTGCGAGAAAAAAAACAAAAAATGGAAATAAAAAAAATACCGTAAAGTACACGCACGGTGCTATACAACGGAGCGTGCGGTAAAATTCATTACCCCGGAGCGTGCGGATTGCACGATGCGTTTCATTACCGCACGCTCCGTTGTATGATCCGTAATGTTTAACTTTCGAACGATGTATACAGGCTTCGTAAGTGCACTTTTTGAGCAAATGTGTTGTAAAAATAATTTCAAAGGCTTCGACTTAAAAAATCCATCTTATTTGCTACTGAAGAGGGTTCATTTGACCTTACAAGCAATTTCAGTGTAGTTATTTGCGATAGTGGCGCCCCTATTAATTCCTACATGTTTTGCCTCAGACCACTATTGTGTGTCTAAGTATAGCGAGTTATATCAGGGGCCTTACGACTACCTGTTTTAAGCGATTCTGTTTAGGTGATGCGAAAAGTTGCGCGACCGCAAACCGTATCTCGGTGTAACAAGGTTCACGTTCGCATGATTTTCCGAACTGCTTTGTTTCAGCGCTATTTCGAGCCCGCGTTAAGGCTTCGCCACTACCTACCCGGGTTACACTGTAAATCCCGTAGCTTATAAGAACACTAAAAATGCAATACGCGCGCTCTGTGATATTTTAATAATGTATACCAATGGTTTATTTAATAAACGGTTTATGGAATATAACTTTTTTGTTTTTCATTCACGACTACCTGGAATAATGAAATATTGGCAAAAGGAACAAAATTAATGTACTTAGGTAAGCAAATATGAAAGACAGACAGATCAATGACCGAGACAGGGATCAATGGCGCAAGGGAGAGGAGGCCTATACTCAGCAGTGGGTTGATACAGGCTGACGATAATGTACTGACAGACATGCACGCCTTCTTCCACCCGCACCTCATGTAGCGTGCTCGAAAACCAATGCTTGCTTCGCTCCTAATAATAAGCGTGCGCATTACTAGCAATGTTGTACTGTACATACAATATGTTACTGAGTAACACATAAATAAATAAATATTCGGGACATATTTTATTATAGAAACTGACGTGGTTTTCACACATTTTATTTATATTACACGGGAATTACTCACGTAAGATTAAGCCGGTCACTCCGACTATAGTTTCAACCGCATTAGGCAGTCTTTTTCAAGGTGAATGCGCGCGCGCGGCTGCGTCTCGCTTGGCACCTGCCTAATGCGGTTGAAACTATAGTCGGAGTGACCGGCTTAATCTTACGTGAGTAATTCCCGTGTAATATAAATAAAATATTCGGGACATTTTTTGCACACGGTCATCTGACCCCAAACTAAGCAAAGCTTGTGATATGGCTGCCAGAGACTGATATACATACATACATATATAGTTTTAAATACATTTTTATTTTAGTTTTTATTTTATTTTCATAGGGAAACTTACAGCTAGGTAGAAAATTAAGTAAATAAATAAAGATAGAAGGCCAATTACAAGTTTTCACAAATAATAAAGTAGATAAATAACACTGTAGTTAAACGGACTCGCATTAAACATAACAAGAAAAATTAAATACATATAGTGTAAAGAAAAAATAATACTATTAAAAATATATACATACAAATAAATAAAAATAATGTAAACAAATATATACGTATACATTAATACAGACATCAAAATTAAGAAAGATACTTAAATAGATATTAATTAACACCCAGATATAGAACAAACATAAATGTTCATCACATGAGTTTGTCCTAGGTGGGAATCGAAGCCTGCCCAAACGCAGAAGGCATAGGTTCACTACCAACCGGACCAACGGGCTATCTAAATGAGCATGGGCTCGATTTTGGAATCGTACGAAAATGTCACGCGAAATCGTGCAGAGTGACAATTTTTCGAACGAAATAACAAACAAGCGCAATTTTGAAATTATCATATCACTGGCTAACGAAACATTCTAAATTGCTCTCTATCAATACAATAGAATCTTTCATTTCTCATGATATTTTCATGCGAAATCATACGAGTGATTCAAAATGTAGCCCCTGCAACCTTCGATCAAAAAATAAATTTTTCGATGCCTGCAACACTGCAACACCTTGAAGTCTTGTCGGTGTCCCCGGAGAACAAAATGACGATCGCTATTGTCTTAGTTTTATTGTTATCTGATATTTGAATTTCATGAATACTTCTCTATACAATTTTTTTCTATATTATTCACGCTGTTATTTGTGAAGTTATAAAAAAATTGGTTTTCAATGTTCTTCGTACTCTAATTAGTTACGCGATTAAATGACCAAACATTAGGCATGTGTCCTCATGTTTTATTTATTAGAAATAACCGTCTTAGCGAGGAATATAACTAAATACATTACACATACTGAAAAAATAAATTAAATTGGCTGATAAATCTCTGAGATATGAGCGTTTAAAGTTTTAGGTGGGGATAGGGAGGGGATGCTCTATCCCTTTCTCACAAAGCGCGTGTTAGTATAGCATTTCTATGGCGCTCCTGAGCCGCGACGTCACGGCTCAGTATAGTGCGCTCTCTGTCTAGCATGAAATTGAAATGCTTATATCTGCTTATATCTTATTTGTTTATGAACTAATTTTAATTTTGTTTTCGTTGTTGGGCTCTATTTGTGATCAGCTTTTTTGTGAAATAATAAAAAAATATTAGTCATCATGCCTAATGGCAAAATATGCGGTAATTTATTTATTTTATTTATTTTATTTATTCATCAACAGAATGCTTACAGTTAAACCAAAGCGCAAACTATTTAAATAACAAAATATGATGTATACTACTAAATACAATCAACCAATCTTAATTAACTACTAAGAAATAACCCTAAACATGAGGAAATTATATTAACATTGTCACAAAAAATGTCAACATGCTGGAATTCACGCGCAAATGCGTTGAGTAGCGCCACAGCCCGCCGCGTGGGCGCGTTGTTGGCGTGGTGCGTCCGCGGCACGGAGCACGCGAACATCTGATGCCGGCGGCGGGTTCCGCAGCGCAAATAGTTGTCAGGCACGTACAACCCAATACTGCTCAAAGTTTGTGGACTGTTCACTTTACTGCGCAGGATTAGTATGTAGTGAGTGACCAGCTGCTGCTTCCGTCTAAGCTCCAATGTATCAAGCCCTATCATCGCAGATACAAATAAGGATGGATACAGATATGGATAATACCCGTATCTCCGCTTGTATACATATCGAGCGAATTTCCGCTGGAGCCGTTCCACCAGCAAAGTATATTTGGCCTCTCTTGGGTCCCAAATCATGGCACTAAACTCTAATTTGCTGCGAACGAAGGCGTTATACAGCACCATAGCAATTTTAACATCCAAGAACTGAGATGCCATACGCATTATAAACCCAAGTTTTATTTGCTGTTTTACAGGTAGAAATAATATGTTCACGGAAGTCAAGACGGGAGTCTAAGGTAACTCCCAGGTCCCGAATGGAATTTACTCTCTCCAGTGCTGAGCCTTCTAGAGCGTATGGCGAGGTTAAAGGCACTTGTAACCTAGAGAAGGTCATTGTTTTGCATTTGGCAATATTAAAAGAAAGCTTATTTAAACGGCTCCACCTCTCCACAGACTCTATATCCTGTTGCAAGTCTGTACAGTCTGAGACTTGATCCACTGCGCTATAAATTTTCAAGTCGTCAGCAAACATCAAACATTGAGCTGTGTTCAGTACTTTAGGAAGGTCATCGACCACAAACGAGAACAGGCTTGGCCCAAGAGTGCTGCCCTGGCTTACGCCTGATCTTGTGTAAAATTCATTTGATCTATGCGTATGTAGTTGCACATATTGTCTACGATCTTTTAAGTAGCTGGCAAAAAAAAATAAAAAATTAAGTAATAATATTTTTGTACAAATTATTCAGTAAAATGTTAGCGCTATGTACCTATATTGTCAATTTATGATAATCATAATCATTTTATTGTTTACTAGCAACGAACCCCAGCTTCGCACGGGTGTCTTATTTTTTTACACCTTGGGTTGCATTATTGGAGCTTTAGTAAGCATACCTATTAAAAAAAAAATATAAAGCCTATGTCACCCGGGGATAGTGTACCTTCCCAACAGTGAAAGAATTTTTCAAATCGGTTCAGTAGTTTCGGAGCCTATTCAATGCAAACAAACAAACAATCAAATCTTTCCTCTATATAATATTATTAGTAGTGCTCCGCACCGCTGCCAGTGTGGCAGTGCTGTCGACCGGCTTGGTCACCACGGTTTGTCTTGTAGCAGAAGTACGGGAGGAATTCCTCGCCACTCCAGCCTTAATGATGTCATCTGTCTTTTATCACCGCTAACTGTGCGGCCATTTTAGAACCAAGTGGTCTCATGGGTGACGATGGTAAAAAACCTGACGGAATGGCCCTCATTCCTTGGAAGATGGGGCGACATTTGGTGTGGGATGCTACTTGCGTGGACACCCTTGCGCCGTCTCATCTTCCGGGAACTAGAAAAAGGCTGGTGTGGCAGCTGCATCAGCGGAGAGCCTCAAATGGCTCAAATATAGTACCCTCGATAGCGGGTATATATTTGAGCCTTTTGGGGTTGAGACCAGGAGCCCATCGAATGTTTAAAGACCTATCAGGGCGACTGGTCGAAGCAACTCGTGACCAAAATGCTGGCCTTTATTTTGCCCAAAGACTCATTATTGCCATACAACGTGGTAATGCTGCCAGCATTTTGGGAACACTGCCCACTGCGTAGTGGCTTGTTAGATTAGTTTTAGTTTAGTTTTAGTTATAAATTTAAATTTAAGATTGTTTTTATTTTACTTTATGGTTGCTATTTTTATTTAATAAACTGAATAAATCATTTTATTAGGTCATGTTTGTTTTCTCCCCATCGATCTTCAAAAGGGACGCAGGCCGAGCTCTACACGTACGAAGTAGCGGGTTTCAGCTAGTACCAAATAATAACAAAACAAAATACAAGCTACTTAATACGAACACTACAAATAATACTACTACTACTACTACTAGCTACTTAATAATATCGGGAGCTCATTCCACAACCTTACCACGGTAAATATCCCGTAAATAATCATATAAATTTACTTAATACGAACACTACAAATACAGTCAGACTGCCCATAGAACATTGAAGGTCTAAAGACAATCCAAATGTTCAAGCACACTACCAGTTGGCAGCGTACCACGCTGAATGGCAATGCGCGTTGAGCCAGAAACACGCCAGCATTTTGTCACGCGTCGCACTGAAAGCTTTTTGAAAATGGAAAAAAAAATGAAATGATGTGGTCCCCATCAATAACTATTAGGTATCTTCTTTTAACGAAATGAAATTTAATTAGATTTTTTCTCTTTGTATTTATTTACCTACGTTCAAAAAAGTAAAAAAAGTGTTTTTGTTAAAGTGTTATTCAAGTAGTATCTACCAAAAAGATATAAATAGGACACATTAGACACATAATTGCTCTTGTATTTTATTACATCTGATATAATTATGTAGATGATATAAATAGACACGAAAAACAAATAAGATTCCCACAGATATTTGGTAGATAGGTATACCTGCACTTCGACCAAAATAAAATACCTGCATTCGAATTTCCCAATTTTTTATTTCATCAGCTGGATAAATTATATATTAGTAGGTTTTTTTTAAATATTGACTTGTACTGTAGGCCTTTTGGCCTCTACACCTTGACCGGACTAGTTAGCGAAAGCAGAGTGCGTTCGGCATAACTTGGTGGTTTAAGTTTTGGGCGACTAGCACAAGCGGGCACCTCGAAGGTACGAACCTCGGCTTGGGCCGTCGCCGGGAGTGGGAATCAAACTTGCCCAGGCACCCCAGAAGGGGTGTGCCCTGGAGCCCCAGCGGTTTGTTGAACTGATTGATTATTTGGAGAGAATCTGACCGATCTTCTAACAGATACGGGGGGTCTGCGATCCCGCCGGCGGGATTGATGTGTGTGTGTGCCTCTGGTAACCGACGCCTGTACCAAAAACTGAATATTTCCTATCGCAAGGAGCAGTCGGATCAGGCAGACCAGCGCCGCCGCAGTGACGACGGCGATGGGGTCGTCTAGGATGTTTCTAGGGCGTCTACGGAGAGGAAAGTCTGTTGCGTCTGTCGAGTAGTTTGAGGCTTTTACTACATTTTTTTATTTATTTTTTTGGCTTGGCTTATTTGGTGAGGCGCCGCGTCAAAGTAGCGGCGGGAGGTATACTTAATGTATTGAATCATGGATGCGGGAGTTCGACATCACAGTGCAGATCGACGTTTCGCATATACCAGCTAGCGCCAGCCGCTCTGCGTATGAAGCGTTTTTGAATGACCTGCAGCTTGTCCAGATCGATGCGGGAGGCGTGGGCGAACGCCACGGAGGCGTAAGTCGTGACGGGGCCGATGCAAGTTTTGTAGATTGTCAGCTTATTTCTAAGTGACAATTTACTACGCTCGCCGAGGAGGGGGCTGAGGCGCCCTAGGAAGAACGCCGCTCGGTTGCGGACTATCTGAATATGTTTGGAGAAAGTGACTCGGCGATCGAGAGTCACGCCAAGATACTTGGTCGAGCTGGTCCAAGGGATGGGCTTCCCGTGAAGCGTGATATGCCTCGACGGGGGTTTTTGGACGGGTGGAAGTACATTGCTGCACTTTTTTTGGGGTTGACCGTGATGGCCCACTTCTTGAACCAATCACCTATAGAAGTAGGTAAATTATTAGTTTTAGGGTTCCGTACCTCCAAAGGATAAAACTGAACCCTTATTATAGGATCACAAAGGAGGATAGAAGGATAATAGGGGCTACATCTACAGCATAGAATAAAGAGTTAATCAATCAATCATAGTAGTAGAGGTAGGTAATTATACCTCTATGGTCTACGGTCTCTTTCAGCTGTGAAAAAATCTAACTTGTAAGTCGCGATCGAAAGATGATGATGTCATGAAGAGATTTATGTAGCATATTTTGCGATTTCACAAGGGAATCAAAAACCCTAGCTGCGCCGCGCGGTTTCACTCACGTAGTGATGAAAAATGGTGCTGATGATGAGGAAAAGTAGCTTATGTCGCTCGCCGGTGCTTGAACTATCCATGCAAAAAAGTTTAACGATCCGTTGCTTTGTTCCTGCGTGACAGAGGTACAAACAAACACACTTCCGCATTTTTAATATTAGTATGACAAAAAAAAAAGTTTTGCAATTACAAACTTACATTTTATAGTTGGTATGTACGGAAAAGCCTTATTGTCCACTGCAAAGTTGAGTTAGTAATTCAATTTAAAAAAAAAAAAAAAAAAAAAAAAAAAAAAACATACATTCGAATTGATAACCTCCTCCTTTTCGAAGTCGGGTTCGCGCTCTAATCCTACTCGTACTTACCAGTTTTATTTATTAATAGAAACATACACATAACGATATAATTACACGAAAACCAACTATATGTAAATGTGTTTTTTATTTATTTAATTTTATTTGTGATGCCTCTGATGTTACATGTATCCATAGGCGACGGTGACTGCTTGATTGATTAAGATTAATCAAATCTTGCCGTAGTAGCCTATTTGGGAGACCGCTAGACTTGAAAGCGTGAGGTCGCGGGTTCAAACCCCGGGCCCGTACCAATGAACTCTTTGGAGTTTATGTACGGATTTTCATACCATTGGCTTTTCGGTGAAGGAAAACATCGTGAGGAAACCTGCATACGTACGGAGAAGGAATTCAATGGCGTATGTGAATCCACCAACCCGCACTGGGCCACCGTGGTGGACATGGCCCAATCGCTTTTTCGGGGGTAGGCTAAAAGTCCAGCAGTGGACTGTTAAATGGCTGATTATGAATCAAATTTTAATCGAGATTCCACTCTACTCCCGTCCGACTCTTCCCGTTTCAGTCTCGAATCAATAATAAACTACTCCCTTCCTGCCCTTTCCGATCCAGCCCCGCATCAATCCCATAATACACTACCTACCAGTCCCACTCTTTCTTCGATAGTCCCGCGTTCGTTCAGTCCACTCCACTGTACGGTAAATTAGGCAATGGGAGTGGTGGTAGTTCGGAGTAATCTCATTCTGCCGTTTCCGTTTCAGTCCCGCATCCACCCCGTTATCCACTTTACTACACATTCTTTCCGATCTGTCACTTTCAAGTTTCTCCCCGGCCCGTTCCCGTCTCGTCCTATGTCAATGCCCGCATCGTACCCATCGAATTCCAGCAACCAGGCACTTAGCTATTGTGTAAGCTGTAATTACCAAAGCTTAATTTAGTTGTTTCAGCAGTGCAGTGATTATAAATATGTGTAACTGACCGTGCACGTGGCTGGTACGGACGGCCCGTAGCTCTGAACTTGGCCTGACACACTGCCGTGACGTGACTGTGTCTAATTTTTTCGGCGTGAAGTTTAGAGCTATTTAAAAGAGAGTTTGCGAAAAGCAGTTCAGTTTCATAGCCAAGGTTGATCCAGAAGGCTATCTCTACGTGAAGGCGCAAATACATTTTGTCAAGAGAAAAAAAAAATATGTTGGGTTTAGTAGCGTTGATGTTTATAATTTTTTTTTGGTACACCATTAACACCATGATCAAGCCGAAAAAGTTTCCTCCGGGTAAGTAGCATTATCTTCTTTTTTTTACTAACATCTCATCTCATATCATTACAACGTGACTCTATAAACAACGTGCGATTGAAAATACGCAAAACCTCAAACATACACCAACAATTATTTTTTTATGTAAGCTACGTGTGATAAAATAAAAAGCATAAACATTCGATAACTCAAAGTAAATTCAAAACAAAGTAAGCTAAGTTCATCAGCAGGAGCAGCACTACCTCGAACCAGATAATCGACCAGGGGTGCAAGTACCGTTCTTTTATCGATCGTCAAATTGACAGTTGAGGTCGTCAAATTCGATAATATGCCATTTTTTCAGTACTCGCTGTGATCGATTCTATGGCATTTTAGCGAATTTGACGATCGATAAAGAACGGTACTTGCACCCCTGTTTAGGAACGCGTTGTTTGTCTAATTGTTCACTAATGGCCTCAGCCCGATACGGGAATGAGTTATGAGTTGGTTGCTCGTGACACTCAGCTCCACGGGTGTCTTCGGTGATCAACCTCTATTTAGTTCGTGCAGGAATAAAATCGATTAGCTTTAGCGTATGTACCACTAGCGTAGACGTATTCAATTCAATTAATTACACTCTATACGAGTGTACGAGTATAGTCTCGGTCACAAGACAAAAACTTGTCAATATCTAGATAATTTTGAATCTTTGAGTGAAATTATGTCTAAACTAACTCAATTTAGTTCATATTCAGCCGCAATAAGTCTTATTTATAAGAATCTGAAGTACTTTTTCAACAATGTTACTATTGCCTGTAGCTCTGTTTCAAAGATAACATTCTGTTTCGTAGTAATTTATTCGTAAAAATTGGGTTGCATATCGAACGCTGAAGGCCTTTCGTGATAACTTTAATTGTTTATTTATTAATGGTATTTTATAAACGGTTTGACCCTATTTCTTTGTCTTCGATTACTTTTATTTCGTACTGGTTTTGAGGTGTTATTTTGAGACTTTGAATAATTCACTTATTTTTAAAACTAGCAGCACCTCGCGTGGACAATTCCTCGAGAACCGTTTTACGGAATAAAAAGCATGAAGCATCCGGCCCTCCAACTATCTAGCAAAAATCACGTCCATTGTTGCTCTGTTGCTGCGTGAAATAGAAACAAAAAAGCCAACAAACAAACACTTTCGCATTTATAATATTAGTATGATTGTCTACAAGGAACATACTCATATTCAAGTTTCTTGTATAAGGTTTATGTAGACCTAAAATGCATTGTATAGATTTCTAAGATATTTAAAAAGCCTATAATATTGGACCACGTAACAGTGTCTTCTACCTAGTACTCGAAATCAGAGGCAAAGAAGAATTAGTAGGAGAAGTAATAGTTAATTCCTCCAGGCGAGCGGTATTTTTTTATATTAGCTAATGACAAATCAAGTGCCAATATAGTTAGTTTTTGGTTTGTCACAAGCCTTCAGAGTATAAGGTATTGGAAAACTACGTACTGGTAGTTAGTAATTAATTAAGTTCCTTCTTTTGTCATAATATTTGCTAAGGCCGTGTCCATTTATTATTATTGATAATTTTAGTTATTCTTCTTCTTCTTTCGAGTCGATGTTCCGCAAAATACTATTTTAGTTATTTATTATTTATTTAATTTTATCGAACTGTTACTGTGGTATTCAACATCATCATCGTTCTAAGCTTGTATCGACCCACAGGCCCCACAGCTAGGTAAGTGGGTACAGGCATCCCTTTCCTGTCTCGTTCTAATTTCACCCACGTGCTTTCGTATTTTAAAATAAAATTGTGTTTTTTTTTTTAAATATCCTATGAGAATGTGTTGACGGTTGCTGTTGTCTCATTTTACAGAGTTTTTTTTTTAATTAATAGAAATTGCATGTCGTTGTCATCATTTCATCCTATCATGTTCCTACTTGCCCTACGACGTGGTCCTTAACTGTTGGCCTCTTGGAAAAACTCAGAGTCACACAGCGGGCAATGGAGAGAGCTATGCTCGGAGTTTCTTTGCACGATAGAATCCGGAACGTGGATATTCGCCAAAGAACCAGAGTCACCGACATAGCTGTTAAAATTTGCAAGTTGAAGTGGCAATGGGTAGGCCACATCGCTCGAAGAACCGATAACCGATGGGGAAGAAAGGTTCTTGAGTGGAGACCACGAACCGGAAGACGCAGTGTAGGTAGGCCTCCCACTAGATGGACCGACGACATTGTGAGAGTCACTGGCATCCATGCAGTAGATGCAAAAGGCAGGCTGTCGTTCAGTGTGGAGGTTAAAGGGGGAGGCCTATGTTCAGCAGTGGACGTCTTCTGGCTGATAATGATGATGTTCCTACTGCTGGAACACAGACATTATCTCAGAGGGAGGATCGGCTCTAATCCACCATGCTGGCCCAGTGCATGTTGGTGAATGTCATGTCTTTGAACTTTTGAGGTTCTTGGACATACCGGTTTCCTTACGATTGAGCGATGGCATCGAAACTGCACATAATTTATTTAGGTACCGAATAAGTAAGATTACTTATTTGGTGCATGGCCGAGGATCGAACTGGGTGCCGTCAGATTGTAAAGCACACATGCTACCGCTCGGCCACCATCGCTTCATCGCAATAAAAGCTCCTTATATTAATAGTTATATCGATTTGTATTCCAATTATGAACAAAATTAAGTATTATCAGTATTTCGATGGCACGTTGTATAAAAGCGATAGGTATTATACTGACTGACTGACTGACAGACTCACCACAAAATCTTAAAAACTACTTGAGCTACGAAGCTGAAATGTGACAGGTAAAGCCATAAATATTGTTATCATTATTTGTTAATATTTATATCTTAATTCATATGTTTAAAAAAAATAAAAAATTATTAGCACAAAAAATCAAAAAAAGCTACTATGAAATTTCAGAATAACTTAATGATATATTTTTTTATATTTAATGTAGGCTAAATAATTGACATAAGATCGAGACTAGGTTAAATGAAAAAATAATAAGGTACTTAGGTAGCAATTAACGTGCTTCTTTTGTTATTAGAATACAACTAAATCAGAATATGATATTAACAATATCCTAACATAGACATAATTAAGATTTTTTCAACTTTAACAAAAACTAATAAAAATATAATATAGAAAAAATAACATCTGTACGCTATAACAGGCAAGGACATGAGATACGTCTCCTTTCTTACGACCATGTACAATATGTACATGCTCCTTTATATTTATGTGTACCTACCATGTTCTGACAAATAAATATTTTGAATTTGAATTCAAAGCTAGGTCACCTTGTCAATTACTTGTTCTACGACATTGATAAAGAATTAATGGCTCTAAACGTAACATCATAATTGTATTAAAAAAAATATCGGATAGGTACATTTCGGAGAGTGTGTATCAGATCTGCATGATTTAATTCCCTCCTGCCCATTTACCTATCGGACTGCCAGGGCGGGCTCGAAAATTTACATCGTTTTATGGTTGATATTCCGAAAGCCCGTACGAAGCGTTTGGATTCTACATTTATTGTGTGAACTGCTAGTCTGTGGAATTCGCTGCCTGTATGTGTGTTCCCCGTCAGTTGCAATCTGGGTGTCTTCAAGTCGAGAGTGAATCGGTTTCTTCTAGGCAAGCGTGCTCCATCGTAGACCGCATCATCGCGAGTTGGCGGCCAAGCGTTTCAGGTTTGGTCCCATAGTAAAAGTTGTTTATAATGATGAGTACAATGATCTCTTTTCGGCTTAGTGGTAAACAGCGTAAACGCAGAAGATCCCTTCATTGCTCAAAAAAAGTTTATCCGTATTTTGGCCAACATAAAATCCCGTGACATTACTATTACGAACTTCCATCTACTTCGTTAAATTTAAAATCCTATCATTGACATCAATATACATATTAGAAATTAGCAAATTCGTAAAAAAATACCCCGACTTCTTTAAAAGAGCAATCGACAAGCCGCGTAAAATCAGATCACAATATAGACATAAACTTATTGAACCGAAATCTAATCTAGCAATTCATAATACTGGCCCTACATCTATGGCTGTAAAAATATTCAATAAACTACCAAATAAAATAAAAGACATAGAGAAAGAAAACAGCTTCATTAATGTTCTCAAACATTTCTTGGAATCTAAATGTTACTACACCCTGGACGAATGTTTCAAGGATAACTTGGACGATGTACAAATAGACCGTTCCGTTCTTTCTGTTGCCACACCCACAGGGTCATATGTACTACTTGTAATTTATAACCATATTTCTGTAATCTTTAAAATGTATAAACATATTATTTAAGGTTTGCATGCATACCTATATCGCAATAAACATATTGAGTATACCTATACCTAATATGCGTAGCCCTGTATTACGTGTGTGTGTAAGACTAAAACTATATTTCTCTTCAGGCCCCAGGTGGTATCCGTTCGTTGGTAGCAGTAACGTATTACACAAGTATACCAAGCAGCATGGATCTCAGTTCAAGGCTCTGTTGGAACTGTCAAAGCAATATTCCACAGAAGTGCTCGGGCTGAAGCTAGGAAGTGAGCGCGTAGCAGTCGTTTACGGAGAGGATAATGTCCGCCAAGCTTTTACCGAGAAATCATTTGAAGGTCGTCCAGACAGCTTTTTTGTCAGATTGAGATGTCTTGGCAACAGATTGGGTAAGAAGAAAATTTACAAAACTAAAATTAGTTTTTAGAGTTCCGTACCCAAAGGGTGTAAACGGGACCCTATTACTAAGCCCACGTTGTCTGTCTGTCCGTCTGTCCGTTTTCGAACCGTAATAAATAGCCAGTAGAAATTTTCACAGAAAAAAAAATTATATGTAATTTTACGTCAGATTCACTAAGAAAAAAAAGTTTAAAGTTAAAAACAAAAGGAATATAAATAGGAATATATACAACAAACATATTTTTAGCTCTATTTTTGTATTAGCTCTAATGTAAAAACGGCAATACGTACAAACGTCACATAACATTATTATAGTACACATTCTAAAGTATACTTAACAATAAATATGGCCAAGTGTGACAAATTTCTGTTCATCACCAAGTTACAATATTGTGTTATACTCGAGCGCCACTGTAGCAAAATACTAACTATGTGACGGCGTAGCAATTGCTTCGACTATTTTGGAAGGCGTTAAGCCTGAACAATGACTGGTAATTCAGTTTCCCGGCGACCTTATCATATCTTTCACCGAATCGAAATACCATATTTTACTAATTTTGAAGCCTGTTTTTTATGAATTGATAATAATAATTATTGTGTTTTGTGGTGGTACGGAACCCTCAGTGCGCGAGCTCGACTCGCCGTTGGCTTGTTTTATTTTTAGTTTTATGCCCAAATATCCAAATATACCTAAATTAAACGATGGCATTACGTACGTATTTACGTGGCACGTAAAATTAGATTATTTTTGTTTCGTTATTTTAGTGTACTTTTTTTCAATTAATTGTTCTAATAACAGGGCCCCAGGCAGGCAGTTAATTAACAATTAAAATCGCAACAATTACAATTTAAAGACAATTTGTTTAGTAGAATCGGGGAGCAGATCTTATAGTTGCCATGACTGTCTTGGCAATTTATTATTTCTGCCTCAATCGTAATGTACCTACCTATAACTATTTTAGGTGTGACATTTACCGATGGTGATCTATGGCGAATACACAGACAATTCGCAGTGACCCAGTTAAAAAATGTTGGTTTTGGGAAGAGCATAATGGAAAAAGAGATTCAAAATGAACTGCTGGTTGTATCGGACTATCTGAAAATAAATAACAAGCAAATAAGTCCAAGTCAATTCGTGTCTCAAGCAGCCATGAACGTACTGTGGAAGCTCGTAGCGGGTAAGTATTGTTACACATAATAATATTTATTTATTTTATTACAATTTCTCAAAAACTTACAGCTAAAAACCAAAACATTTTTGAGACAATAACAAAAAACTTTTCTTACAATTCGGTATGCTAAAAAAAATTAACCTATGCCAATTCCAAAACCATTTCGAGATGTTATGTTACTAACCCTTATTTTTCTACTCTGACCCTTTAAAACGATAAGATGCCATTTATTTTAACATAAAACTAAGAAATCATTCGACTTTCATTGACCTCTAAATGACGTCACGGTGTAGCATTTTATTTTCTGTGCCTTTTAAGAATAAAAATATTATACATTTGACACACTGTTCGTCACACAGAATAGAATATTTTTTCATTTCTGTGGTTTGACTGTCTGGTTTTTTTCAGGGCTGCCAATATGGGGTGCTTTTTTAGACTTCTCAACGTAACGAAATTTTGTGCTATATGGTGACGTCACATAATTTCAAATTTCAAAAAAATATTGTATAATTACTACTCAATAGAAAACAAAAATATTGAAATTAGTTTCTTAAAATAGCCTTATCTACGAAATAAAAATATAAAAAAAAATACTAAAAAAAAACTTTACATACCGAATTATGTTCGTTTAGCCCCTCGTAAACTAATACAGTGATACCTACGCATACATATAGACTGTAATAAGCCGAAATTAAGTCATTGTTCATTGCTTATTTTTAAGCTTTCAAAAAACACCAAATATTTAAAACAGAAATAAATTAATGAATGTATGGAATACCCAGCAGTTTGCCGTCCTTTCAAAAAGATATCCGTTTCGTTCTGGTAACTCAGAGACTCAGAGTTTGCTCGGAGTCTGGCAAACACAATTATGCATAAATAATGTATTCGTTTATGCTAAATTAGCACTCCTTCTATGCTACCAGTCGTTATTCTGTGAACAGAACATAACAACACGGTAATTATGTTTTATTTAACACGTTCGTTGCATTACGAGATCTATCAGATCTCTTGCAGGACTTTTGTATTGTGCGTTGACTATAATCGTGTTATTTCACTCCTTGCGGGAGGCTCTAACGTGTGAAGTTATCTAAGTATGAGTAAGACAAATATACATATTTGCTTCCTCCTACTTAAAGGTAAATTCAAAGACATAAAAAAAACTGTATTTTTAGGAGACCGATTAGGTCTCAAACGCACCAGCTGAAAGTTCTTTGAAAATGATGGCGCAGTGAACGTGTTAATTATTCTTCTTTATGTTTAGGTGAAAAGATTCAAGAAGAAAAATGGGAATTCATGCGAGAATTATTCAAGAAGCGATCAAGTGCATTTTCAATGGCAGGTGGTTTATTGAACGAAATGCCGTGGTGCAGATTCCTTATCCCGCATCGTAGCGGGTATTCGCTGATTGAACAATTAAATAGACAAATGTCAGACATTTTAGAGGTAAAGTGCTCTCTATAGTTTTGTTTTTTTGTCTTAATCTGGCTGGAATAAGGCTGGAATCGTATACAACCTGACCGTCATTGTCGTATACAGACAACTGCTATTACAGGCACCTAATCCGCTCAGTTGGAAAATCACGCGACCGCAAACCTTATCGCGCCCAGATACGGTTTGCGGTCGCAATTAGCTGTTGTCCGTAAGGCCCCTGAGCATTGTAAATAATACCAAAGTTTAATACATTTCCAATAACATAAATACGATAGCGTTGAGGTCTCATTTCCTATTATTTATATTCGTAGGTACCTAGGTACCTACGCTCTTTAATAAATTTGGTTTTTTGTTCAGGAAGCCATAGAAAAGCATAAAAGAAAGGAAGTAGAAGGACAAGATTTCATGTATTCCTTTCTGGAGGAAATGTCTCAAGACAAGGAAACTTTTACAGGTATGAAATACTACTATAGCAGTGACCGCGTAGTTATTTATCGTTTTCCTATATTTTGACGTCATCCACGTCACTTTAGATGGCGGAGAAGACAAGTTAGGAAGTAAAAAAAAAAAAATGGAGAAATGAGGAAGTGGAAAAACTAAGGACAAACTTGACCGGAAGGGTTGATCAGTTTTGTGCTCATTATTATTATACTGAGGTTTAATGCAGATTTTACTTATTATAATTGTTTGGACTGATAGTTCTAATAGGTACATGGAGATTTGTAAACAAAGTTTTATACGAACATAGTTATTAATTTTTACAACACGGAGTCTTGGTTCCGACAGCATAGGTAGATTTATCCTAGATATCATAATAAGTGAAAACTTTTTATGGCTTTTGTCTACTATCTACCTACTATAATTAGTTATTTTCAGCTGTTTGTTTTCCGAATAGTGTAAAAATAAAATAAAAATAAAATAAAATATTATCATAAACACGCAAAAAACTTGTAGCGCCACCAATAGTCCATGCAAAGAAGAGCGGCAAGATCGTCTTATGAGTGAGTTCAAATAAAGGTATCTGTAGGCCAGAATACTTGGCGAATGATGATGATGGTGGGCCAGGGCCTATCCTCTCTCTGAGAGAAACCCTGTGTCCCGTCAGTGGGAACATGGTAGGCTGATATGAACCATTTTTTATTTATATTCATGGGTGATCAAAAGATACCAAAACAATCATTTGAATCGAGTCGCCTATTATCACCTATAGGTGCAAGGTGATCAAAGGATACTCAAATAATAATTTTAATGGAGTCGCCTATGGTAATAAAAAAAAAAAAAAAACATGATTCCATGATTCCCCGAATGGAGACCACGGACCGGTAAGCGCAGCGTAAGACGTCCACCCACAAGATGGACAGACGTCCTAAAAGAGACCGCAGGGAAACGCTGGATGCAGGCCGCTTCCAACCGGCCCTTCTGGAGATCGATGGCGGAGGCCTATGTCCAGCAGTGGACGTCCTACGGCTGAAATGATGATGAACTTTTCGCAATCATCTAAACAGAATTGCCGTAACGCCCCAGGATAATGTCACTGTAACACGTCACAGGACAACCTTACGTTTTCCGGTTCGGTTGTTCGTAGAACACCCCTAGTCTACCCTAGAACATTAACCTGCACACTGCTACTTCACCCCTGGCATAACTTTTCTTTATATTTACAGAAGAACAACTTAAAACAGTTTGTCTCGATTTGCTTATTGCTGGTTCGCAAACTACGAGCAACACTCTCGAGTTTGCCTTCTTACACTTATTGAGAAATAAATCTATTCAAGAAAAAATACAAGAAGAAATTGATCAGGTTATAGGCAACAAGATACCATGTTGGGCTGATAATGCCAAGTAAGTAATAGATAAGGCATATCCAAGCTATATATTATTATGATTAAAACTTCAGTACTCCGTCGTTTATAGACTGATTTGGAAAATTCATTTTTTATTTCAATCATTAGTTAGGTACTTTCGGATTGGTCTATAGACATTTAATCAAAATTGGTTCAGCAATTTGGTTTTTAAATCAAAAAACTGGAAAAATATGTCATCCAAGTACGTAATCGTTGCGTATTTACTAATTTTGAAGTACCTAGGTTTTTTTAATTTTCTGACCTTTATTTTCTAAAAAAAATATGATTATTTTAAGATAGGTACTAATTTGAATAAATTTGTATCCTTTACAGTAGTTATTTTTTTATTTTAATATGTAAAAAAAATAAAAAAAATAAGATGATGTCACTATCGGCGTTATATTAGTTCGTGTAGATGACTATACAAAAAAATATATTACTTCTGTTATATTTTCATTAGTTGCACAGTGGTTTGGCTTTTTTGTCTGTTTGTGTAAAGGACTAAGATAAATTTTAACATAACGCCAACGCTGACGTCATTCAAGGGTAAATTCAAATTCAATTCATTTTTATTTTTTTAATTGTAAATAGGCTTGCGCTTGGCCGCCAACTCACCTGATGTTAGGCGATGATGCAGTCTACGATGGAGCACGCTTGCCTAGAAGAAACCTATTCACTCTCGACTTGAAGACACCCAGATTGTAACTATCGGGGAACACCCACTCAGGCAGCGAATTCCACAGACTAGCAGTTCGCATAATAAATGTGGAATCAAAGCGCTTCGTACGGGTAATGTGGACAACTAAAAATCTGTTGGGTTAATACAAACAAATCTTAAAACTATTTTGTTATTTTTTTTTTAACGCTGATAGGTCCGCGTTTGTTAGATAAGAATTACACTAATAATAAAAATGATATAGACTTTAAAAAAAAAACACGCACCTTCGGAGCTTCTGCACTAATAACGACCGAGTAAGAAATAATATACTTCCTACTCAGTCACCACCCGCACAACGCCCACACCCCCGCCGAGTATTGGCGCGTGAAAATCTTCAGCAACGACCTATTAGATGCTCCGACTTCAATTAAATGAATGTCAATCATATTTAATCAAAAATATTCGTCATCAGCGCTTGTTTATTATTAAAAATGTATATACCTAATAGTGATCTGTAAGTCTATTTGCTCGAGACGGTTTTGTAATTACAATAGGTATATAAAAAAATATGAACATCTCCATTATTGGTTTTGTGTTGTCTTTCAGATTAGTGTATACTGCGGCCTATATACTAGAGTTACAACGGTATTATACTATAGCACCTCTGGCTGGGCCGAGACGCGTGCTTCAAGATACTGTAATAGGCGGGTATCTAATACCTAAAGAGACGACTGTACTTATATCCGTTGGCGACATCCACGTCGATCCTGCACTGGTGCCCGACCCGCATCTCTTTAAACCTGAAAGATTTATAGATGAACGTGGATCACTGAAAAATTTGCAGCACATGTATTTCTTCGGATTAGGTGGGTGAAAACATGTGCTTTTAGTTTTACAGCATGACATAACGTGGGTTTTTCGAGATGTAGAGACGCTTTATACATCGTGCATTTTGTTAGAATAATATAGATAAATTAAATTATCTTGTAAACAAATTGTCAAAAAATTAGCATTGCCATCCAACGTGGCAATGCTGCCAGCATTCTGGCCACTTTTCCCTCCACCGAAGGGCTTTTAGATTAGTATTTTTAATGATTTTGATAATTTATTGTTCATTTTAATTTGTATATAATAATTAGGTAGTGATAGTTTTAGTTCTTATTATGTAAAATTATATTATTATAAATAAATAAATAAATCTTGTAAACTAATGAGTGAGCAAATATACAAAGGTATTATTTAAACCGATGAGTGAGCATAAAGGTATTTGTTAAACAGATGAGTGAGCACAAAGGTATTAATTATAAATCGATGAGCGAGCAACATTTCTAATATAATGATTATGGTATACCTACCTACTTATTTGAGTACACCACTGAGTCAGTCAGTACCATTGAAAAAGCTTTCCATTGACTCTGTCTTTACGAAGTGCATAAGCACTTAGGTAATGAACTTACAAACCTACCTGATTAAGATATAACCAACGATCTTTTACTTATACTACGTATGGATATAACATTTTCAGATTTGCATTTTGAATGCCAGGATTTAAGTATAATTGTTTATATAATAGTTATGTTTCGGATCTGGGTGTTAGTTAGTTTGAGTTGTATGTGTCTCCGTATGGGACACTCGCACACACGAAACAGGGAGATCTATTGAGTATGATACACTATAATATTATTTTGTTTCCAGGTCGCAGACGATGTCCTGGAGAACCTTTAGCGAAATTGTTCGTCTTCCTCATGTTGGTCGGTATTTTGCAAAAGTATACGATCGAATGCTCAAACGGGATGATGCCCTCGGACGAGCCCGTCATAGGGCTGCTTGCTTCACCCAGGCCGTTTATAGCTAACTTTGTGCTAAGAAAATAGACATAAAAGGCATTCCGAAGGATTCCGCGGTTATTTTAAGCGGTCTTTAAAAATACTATCGAGTTTTAACACACACATGATCAGCCCCACGATTCTACAAAACAAATTGTTTTCAAATTTTAATAGTTTTAATGTTAATTTTTAAATAATTGCCTCAAAATTGAGTTTTTTTTTTTTTAATACTAAATTATAATATTAGGTTGTGGTATTTTTCTAGTATAAAAAATTTAAAACTGACAATTTTGAGGTAATTATTTAAAAATTAAAATTGGAACAATTACAATTTAAAAACAATTTGTTTCTTAGAATCGGGGCGCTGTAATGTTGCTGCGTGAAAGAGTAACAAACAAACACACTGTCGTGTTTATACATTAGTATAAATTGTACATTTATCTGTAGTGATTAGATGATGAAACTACATTATAATATTTATAATACAAGATTTTTTATGTTTATGTATGTAAGGTACAAATCTTGCCCCTAACTTGACCCCCTTCCCGGCGTTCAACTGAGTTGAAATTTGGTACAGCTATGTAACTTGGATGCTGGAGCTTTTCTGATGGAGTCGGAAGGTGTCACAGGAACTAATGAGCGCAACAAGATAACCCATCGTACTTGGGCTTAGTCTTGATGAGTACCTACTATACCCCTAGGTGATATTCAAGGTCTGATGATGATGACGGAAGGTGGCCATAGGAACTACTTTTTTTTTTTGTTAAAATCTTCATGAGCGTGGATTCAATGTCCTTTACTCGTAATATTAAACAGTTTACTTTGTCTTAATAGCGTCAAACAAGTCATAGTCACAGTCAGAGTCAAGCTAAGTAAGTCACGGTCAAGTCGAACTCATGCCCCTGTAAAGTGGTGGAGACTTTACAAGAGGCTCCTATGGAGTTTTGGAAACAACACGAAAAGACACGTTTCACCTCGTTATATCACTTGCCCACACTCGAGCACGTTTACGAGCACTTAATGAATAATAATTCACCATTTAGTACACATTAACACTCGAAAATACACAAGTTTAGGAAAATAATCCAACGAGCCGACATGTTTTTTCCGTGTTGGCGCCATAACTCATAGGAACTACTGAACGCAACAAGATACCATTGATATTTAATAAATTAAATATGCAAAGGCTTGTTTAAAAAAAAATATTTTACTATTAACTTGATTGTTGTCGGAGTTAGATTTTCAGAAAATATGTTGGTACCTGCTTCTTCTCTATACCTGTACAAAAGAGGTGGCACTGTACAGGGACGCACCATGTATCTAATTATAGAAGGTTCTGATTTAAAAAAAAAACATGCTTTACCTACAAGTATTTAATTCCAAATTAAGACCACATAAGCGTTTGATTTAGGCAGACAAATATCAACAATTTT
Source organism: Agriopis aurantiaria (assembly GCA_914767915.1). Classification (NCBI taxonomy): domain Eukaryota; kingdom Metazoa; phylum Arthropoda; class Insecta; order Lepidoptera; family Geometridae; genus Agriopis; species Agriopis aurantiaria. Next base: position 13,748,304 of record OU612003.1, on the reverse strand, counting down.
TGGATGCGTAGTAGTCCAAAGAAAGAAAACAAGCGAAGTTTCATTGCAGGATAGAATCCGTAACCTAGATATTCGCCAAAGAACCAGAGTCACCGACATAGCTGTTAAAATTTGAAGTGGCCATTGTCAGGCCACATCGCTCGAAGAACCGATAACCGATGGGGAAGAAATGTTCTTGGGTGGAGACCACGAACCGGAAGACGCAGTATAGAGAGTAGACACTGAAGTATTTCGGGTACTTGCTAGTGTTACGTACCCTAGCGACAGCGATCAGGATTCTTGATTTTCATTAAAATTTTACAAGATTATTGCAGCTGTCAGAGCAAATCATCATCATCATCAGCCGGAAGACGTCCACCGCTGAACATAGGCCTCCCCCTTTAACCTCCACACTGAACGACAGCCTGCCTTTTGCATCCACTGGATGCCCGCGACTCTCACATTGTCGTCGGCCCATCTAGTGGGAGGCCTCCCTACGCTGCATCTTCCGGTTCGTGGTCTCCACTCCAGAACCTTTCTTCCCCATCGGTTATCGGTTCTTCGAGCGATGTGGCCTGCCCATTGCCACTTCAACTTGCAAATTTTAACAGTTATGTCGGTGACTCTGAAGGTTCTTTGGCGAATATCCACGTTTCGGATCTTATAGCGCAAAGAAACTCCGAGCATAGCTCTCTCCATTGCCTGCTGTGTGACATATGTTTATCTATGTGTGTGACTCTAAGCTTTTCCAAAAGGCCAACAGTTTAGGACCACGTCTCAGTACCATATGTCATCACTGGCAACACACACTGGTCAAAGACCCTCGTCTTGAGGCACTGTGGTATCTTGGACGAGAAGATGTCACGCAATTTCCCGAACACTGCCCATCCGAGTTGGATTCTTCGGGCGACCTCTTTGCCTAAGTTGGACTTACCTAACTGAACAATCTGTCCTAGATAGGTGTAATGGTCAACAACTTGGAGAGTATCGTTCCCAACGACTACCGGCACGGGTTCAACATGGACATTGGACAAAGCATTGACATTGGTCAGAGCAAATAAACGAATGGAAATAGTGTAATGATTTTCATTGTTTGTCTATGTCCTAAAACTGCGACCAGAACCATCGGAGGATGGCAGCCCATCCCCAAGCCACCTACCAAGCGTGGGGATTATAGCAACACCCTTCTCTAAGAGGGAGGCCTGTGTCCAGCAGTGGACGTTTAATGGCTGCTGGTGTGATGTGTGTACCGCCAGGTTGGTTTCCATGGTCGGACATGTAGAAAGAAACAGCCCTGTAGGGCCCTGGGGGTTAGACAAGACCCACTTTCTGTTAGCGTGAAAGCCTGCGGAAAGATGAAATTGTATGAAAATGACATTGACAATGACATTCGCTTGAGAAATGCTTCCTTAAGCTAATGTAATTTTTATACAATTTCATCTTTCCGCAGGCGTTAACGCTAACAGAAAGTGGGTCTTGTCTAACTCCCCTGGACAGAATATAGTCATAACAGCTGCGATCTACGCGGATGAAGTGTGGGATCTACTCGAATATCTCATACGACATCACCAAGTGAAACTAAAATATACAATTCTTGCAGTTTCTTCACCTGAACTTGAACTACAATATGGCTGTATAATTGTGATCCTTTTAGTCCTGATTCAATGACGTTATTATTTTGATAAACTGCCTCTAATAAATATGTATAGGCGGACAAAAATACTTTCACCTTATAAATTATTACCTATAACACCTACCTACCTATATTACCTATATTATTACACCGGCCTGCACTCACGATTATGTTATTTTCACCTTTATTATTATTTAATTCTTGAACGGCCTCTTTCTTTCTTGTACGGTCACAAAATAAAACAAATTGAATTGATAATACATTTAATCCAAAATTATTGTAAGGAAAATAAAACGAGTAGGTAAGTAATATGATATGATCGAGTTGACATAATTATTATATTTTACTAATGTATGCATATTACATAAGTGATTATTTATCTCATAAGATATATTTTTTCAGTAATAACAATACTTTTACATTATTAAAATTACATAAAATTAGGCTCAGCGCAAACTGGCAAACGAGACAGCGCTAAATTTTTAATTTATCAATTCATATTATTATATACTTATCCGATCGAAATAAGGTATATATTTCAATGCTTGGAAACCAAGCTCGGAGCGAAGTATTTTCCCTGTACTCCGAGGTTGGCATATACATTTATAATAAATCTTCTGCTGCCCGCCGATTTGCGCTGGCCTTTAATAACTTATACCTATCGATACAAAATAACTAAAAATAAAATATTTAATTAATAACTTTTTGTTATGTATAAAATAATATAGGTATCACCAGAAATATCAAAGTTAATTAACCGTTTATAATAAAATTGGTAGCGGTAGGTAATGTAACCAGGTAAGTAGGTATTATCGTGTTATTTTGTGTTTATGCCATTCTTTGTGTTTGATAGGCTCAAACACAAAGAATGGCATATTATTTTTTCAACGTTCTGATGAGAAAACAAATGTCGCATATTCGTTTTGCTCCAATCTCGTGTGCTCGTTCCCGTAGCTGAAACTACGCTACTTATCTCGTACCGATGCTGACCGAGTTACAATAAACCGGCCAAGTGCGAGTCGGACTCGGGCGCACTGAAGGTTCCGTACCACCACAAAATTCAAAAACGAAATTACCAGTTATAACTTGGTAATGAACAGAAATTTGTCACCGACTCGCAGTTGGCCATTATTTATTATGTAATATTACATAAATTCTGTGAATATTTCAACTGGCTATCTATTACAGTTCGAAATATACAGCCGTTTAAAGGTAGAATAGATGGACGGTCGGACAGACAGACAGCGTAGCCGCAGTAATAGGGTCCCGTTTTTACCCTTTGGGTACAGAACTCTAAAAAGCATATACATTATCAGTTTGAGCATGATACCTACCTATCTCGTACCCATGCTCACCTAGTCACACGAAGCACATTATCGGTGTGAGCATGATACCTACCTATCTCGTACCCATGCTCACCTAGTCACACGAAGCACATTATCGGTGTGAGCATGATCAAGAATTCAAGACCAAGACTATAATAAAATTCTTAACCAGTCACGAAGGCCAGTGTTATCGTTTATCTATCAACTGAGGTTCTTCGATAGGTGATGGACTGCTTTTGGAAGAGTAGACTTCCCACAACACCTGAAGACTAAGGTGAGTCTCGAAGTTCTTTAATCTTTTAAGTTCTTTAAAGATGCTATTTGCGTCACGCGACTTCACGCCAGGCGTTTACTGCAGGGACGATTATTAATTTTCATATTATTATGTTACTTTTTGTAAAATAAAATAGAATCACACTTGCGTGTGGTACATACACACCAAACACAAATGTTTTGGTCTGCTACCATTGTACTGGAAAATGGCACAGTAATGCATTTTTGTGGATAAAGCAGTGAAGTGGACGCGGTAAAACGTTAGCCTAGTTCGATGTAAAAAAGTGGCGGATCGTGCAATCGATAGCGGAACTAGAGCTCAACTGGCGGAATGGTGCGAAGCTCCGCATAAGTGTGGCAGCCGGTCCCGCCTACTTTTCACTTCCATCTTTACCGTGGAATAGACTATTACGTTATTGTGTTCCGGACAATACATAGCGTTACCAATGAAAAGCGCAGAGTAAAATGATAGAACATAATGAAACAGAATTTAACAATGAACAAAGTACCTACGAGTACCTAATATCTCAAGAGACTAGTTCAGTGACGAGTGCAGCGCAGGATTTTAATTTGTCAAAGTTCAGATTCTTGGTAGTATTACTGGTAATATTATTTCTTTTATGATATCACTGAAACTACGGCTCTGAAACTTATTAGCCTTAGTCAACCCAAGTGAGCAAAAAAAGCTTGACAACTCAGATAAAAATACGTACCCGATGTGTTTTGTATGCTATAACACTATAAAAATCTAGTCTAATGTAATGCGGTATAATAGTTTTTAGGGTTCCGTACCTCAAAAGGAAAAAACGGAACCCTTATAGGATCACTTCGTTGTCCGTCTGTCTGTCTGTCTGTCTGTCCGTCTGTCTGTCTGTCTGTCTGTCTGTCTGTCTGTCTGTCTGTCTGTCCGTCTGTCTGTCTGTCTGTCCGTCTGTCTGTCCGTTTGTCCGTCTGTCAAGACCCTTTTTCTCAAGAACGCGTAAAGGTATCAGGGTAAAATTTATACTTAATACTTGGGTCTACGGTTTCTTTCGGCTGTAAAAACATAAAAGTTGTAAGTCAACGCAATCAAAAGATATGAACGTTTATGTCGCATATTTTGCGATTTCACAGGGGAATCAAAACCTATAGGGTACTTCCCGTTGACCAAGAATCATGAAATTTGGCAAAAGGCAAGGTCTTATAGCACATATACAGGAATAAATCCGAAAGTCATAAATTTGAAGTTATATCATTTGAAAATAATTATTTTGCTATTACAAACTCACATTTTGTAGTTGGAATGTATCAAAGAACCATATAGTCAACTACAAAGTTAAGTTTATCTTTCAATATTTCTACTTCAGTTTTTTTTTTTTTGTACTCGTACTTGTCCTTTTTTTTTAGTTTGAACAATTTCTGCATTTATTACAATTTGCACCAATTCTATATAACCAAACTGTCTATTTCGTCCTTAACAATTCGTTCTAGTTCGTTCTCGTTCGCCTGATTGGTGTAAAACCAAACTTTATCCAAAAAATCTGTCGCTTGTCTCTTATCATATTTGTCTCCATTAAATGAGTATCTCGGGAATCCGTCAACGTTGATCGTAAATCGATATTTTTGTAATTCTTCGTTAACGGGCTTGTATCTTATGTTTTTTAGCTCTTTTAAAAATAAAGCTGCATTTGTTGGCAATGTTTCATTGTTCAAGTTAAACTTTAGCATTTTCGTATCTGGGTCAAAAACGAGTAGATTCCCGACAGCGCTCCCAAGGCCGCCGTTTATATCTATGATGCTTGGATCTATTGCTTTCCCTGGTCCTACGTCGTTCTCTTCAATGGTAATGATCTTAGTATCTTTGTTTAATTCTAATAATTTCATTAGTTTATCTGTTACCAATTTTATTCTTCCTTTTACATTGGTCTTACTTCCACAGAATATCATATCTAAATTCCCAAATGCTAAGGGTAGTTTAATTTCAATTGGTGCTAGCTTTATTTGAATAGCTTCACATATAACATTTTCATCAATTGAAAACGGTTTTGGTTGTAAATATTGTAGGAATTGTTGTGCATATATATACTTATGTGCGTATATACTTAGCAAGTACGATTCTCTTGAAGGCTCCCACGGTGGTTGTAAAGTGGAACTAAATGTTTTTGCTTCTTGGTTATCATAATCAAATACAGTCTCCATTTCTAGAAATGGGTTGAACATAGGCCTTACCTTTTCTTGGCTTGTCCTTGGCTGTCCTTCTTCTTGGTGTTCATTAGTATTTTTATAATCGTCATAAGCATTTCTAAAATGTCCATGCGTATTCGATTCAACGCAACCATCTTTGTACGAAATTAGCAACTTATTTTCTTCTATAAATGTTAGCTTTTTCGTTTCATAATTATATGTTGCTAACTTACCAATCAATTTGCTGATTGTGGACGCGCATACAACTTTTGCAAGCAGCTTCAAACTTAATAGATCTTGTTTGGTGATTTTGGATTCATCCCAAAATTTTGTTGATAATTCTTTAACAAATGAATTCTTTAGAGCGACCAAATGCTCGCTCTCGCTATTGAAAAACTCTGGACGAAACATCCAAATACAATAATCTTCGTAAAAGCGTTGCCATTGTAAGACTTCTCTTCCCATGGCCACATGATATGTTGCTATTAATTTCTCTGCTAATATATCTGAATTATATTTTTCAGATACGATTATTTTTTTAAATATTATTCCCAGTTTATTTATTCGCTCTATAGCCGGCATTTCGATCAAGAAACCTATGTCGACTTCGTCATGGTCATATTGAAAAACTTCCATATTCTGTCCAGTGTTTATGAGATAGTGCACCTTCTCACTCACTTCGTGTTTTATTTTCTTCTTGATTAAGCTGTTTTTGGCCGGTGTGTATATGACAAAGTTATAATCAACGTCACCAAAGTATCCTTCGAATATGGGATATTTATTGTCTTCTCGGAGCCGCTCTTTCATCGTAAGGTAGATTTTGAAGAACTTTCGCATGCTGAAGTCCCCAGAGGCGCTAAGAAAGTCTTCGACAGTTAATGGTTTCTTCTCGCGATCCTCTGTTTGTTTTGCTTGAAGGAATAATGCGACTGGTATCTGTCGGCCTCGCACTCGGTACCGCAGGCAAATGTTGTCCATGTCACCGATTCCACGGATGTTGTGTCCAAAGTGGAACTTCTCTATCTGTTTGTCTTTCAGCCCTCGTATATACATCAGACACAGCAGCTTGGTTTCATAAAGCTTCATATTATGTAATGTGGCGTCTCTTTTCAGATATTGTGGTTTAGCATTATTTCGAGAATTACTTGGAATTGCCACCTGATTACTTTGAATACACGACATTTGTGTTTGATCACTGTTGAGAAAAGTATTATCTTTGTTTGAGCGTAGTCCTCGAGCGATATCTAGAGGCGTTTGTCCGTTCAAGTTTTTGCATGTGACGTCAGCGCCTCTGTTTAGCAGCAGGCCTACCAGGGAGTCCTCCCCACAGCGTGCCGCCATATGTAGCGGCGTGTTGCCGTCGTCGTTACCGTCCACCGCGTTCACGTCGGCGCCTTCATCCAGGTACCGCCTAACTTTCACTAGTTTCTCCACAAAGGGTATGTTTTCACGCATAGATATGAACAGCAATGAATTTTTTACTATTTGTTCGTCACTCGATGCCATGATTCTCAATTACTTCACTTTTATCACGGCGTTTATTATATTTATATAATTATTGTGGCCAATACAGGATTAGGTACCTCAGAATGGCACTGCACCAATCATCGAGCCACCAGGCGTCCACAGGCGGCCCCTATAATCATAATATCATCTGTGGTCCACTGCTTGATTGCAAAATGAAATTAATTCGCGGTAAGCTAAGCGCTTAAGCCAGTTTAAGCGCTTATAGATTTGATGGATTGATTTGATTGTTTTTTTTTTCTATTCGTTCACGCGGGACAACGTAAGTTGGGATATTCTGCGATACTATTATTACCTAGCTGTGGCAACTATGGATTGCCAAATAGTTCACAACCAAAATTTGGTACTGAAAAATATCAATTTTACCGTTAAAATGATTAATTTCCGATTTTTTACTACTATGGTTTAAATCGATACCGTTTCAGAATATCTAAAGTTCATTGAACAGGTACTCATAACATGTATAGCGAAATTTAAGGGACCAGAACTTTATAAAGAATTTTCGCTAAGCGGAGAGAAGTACAAACAAACCCGAACGAAGCGCTTTGATTCCACTTTTATTGTGCGAACTGCTAGTCTGTGGAATGCGCTGCCTGAATGGGTGTTCCCCGATAGTTACAATCTGGGTATCTTCAAATCACGAGTGAATCGGTTTCTTCTAGGCAAGCGTGCTCCACCGTAGACCGCATCATTGCTTAACATCAGGCATCATAAAAGTTGCTTTCATGTGTTAATTTGTTTACGTGCTTGCTTACCTATCGTCTGATTAGTATGTTGTACTTATTTGTAGATTCGATAACCGATATAATCCGAAACGTGGATATTCGCCAAAGAACCAGAGTCACCGACATAGCTGTTAAAATTTGCAAGTTGAAGTGGCAATGGGCATATCGCTCGAAAAACCGATAACCGATGGGGAAGAAAGGTTCTTGAGTGGAAAACACGAACCGGAAGACGCAGCGTAGGTAGGCCTCCCACTAGATGGACCGACGACATTGCGAGAATCGCTGGCATCCAGTGGATGCAAAAGGCAGGCTGTCGTTCAGTGTGGAAGTTAAAGGGGGAGGCCTATGTTCAGCAGTGGACGTCTTCCGGCTGATGATGATGATGATGATTATTTGTAAGTAGATCAAGTAACCATTATTTGTTTTTATTTAAGTAACGTCATCTACTTATTTATTATGGAAGTAGTAGTCTTGTAATTTTAGATTTTCTGATACCCTTAAATCATTGACATTTAAGTACAGTCGCACCCTTTGCACTCTTTGAAAATTCACACTCAGTGATTTTATATCTTCCATAATGAGAAAATATGCGAGCAAGCGAAATGCAGAAGGGAAGCTATAACGCTACAAGAATCGAACGAATCGAATGATGTTGGCGAGACGCGCACAAATTGCGCGGGACGCTACTTACCTACTCATGCCGCAGACTTGCGTCGACCCGTGTACCCGTGGGGTTAGACAAGACCCACTTTCTGTTAGCGTTAACGCTTACGGAAAGATGAAATTATATGAAAATTACATATATGTATGTATATTATATTTTTTAGCTTGAGAGAACATCTCTCAAGCTAATGTCATTGTCAATGTCATTTTCATACAATTTCATCTTTCTGCAGGCGTCAATGCTAACAGAAAGTGGGTCTTGTCTAACCCCGTGACCAGTTTCTGACCAGAACAAATGTTTTTTTTTTTTTGGTCATTATAAAAAATATTAAATTTGTTCTAATTTAATATTTTGAAAATGACCAAAGCACAACTTTAAAAACTAGACTCATTTTTTATTTTCTGCATGGTGGCATTTTGAGGCGGAGTTGTAAGTTACCTAATAGTCAAAACTACAGGAAATTAAACAAACTGTGATGGTGAAAAATCAGCTATTATAGAATTCTTATATGTTATGATTCATAAAAAAATATTTTCATTCATGTGACGAACATATTTTCTGTTTGTTCTATATCTGCATGTATTTAAAAATATATATTTTATGCATGTATATCAGTCTCTGGCAGCCATAGTACAAGCTTTACTTATATTAGTTTGGGGTCAGAGACCGTGTGCAAAATATCCTGAATAAAAAATAAGGAGTAGTTTACGAGAAAAAAAAGCAATAACAATAAGTACATTAGTATGGAAACGCTTAGAGATATCTCTTGCGCACATTATTAGCTTTTTTCGGATTAACATTTTCAAAGAGTATTTGAATAAACCGATTGGGCATTTTTTGTAGTAGCATGTGCGCTTTACGACACGACACCCGGTACCACGTAGTGTAGAGATAAATTTGCAAAAATGTTTTGTTTTAACTTGAAGTTAAATTAAAAGGTTAGCCTGTAAATAGCCGAATTTCTATATAAACAAAAATTCACTATTTTATCCCGATAATTACCTAACTCCTTATAGAATGAATTTCGTAAGTAATTTTTTTGTGTGACAGAAAATAAAAATTATATACATAGAAATAGTTTTCATCCAGGATTAGCACGGTACATGGGCTACTTTTATCCCGGAAATATATCAGTTCCTATAGGATAGCTGTTTTCATTCCGGAAAAATTACCCTGTAAGATAGGTAAAAAAATCGCGTTTGCTTAGCACGCGCATCATTCTAACTACAGTTTTTTTTTTCATAACCTGTTATGGATTTGAATCTGATTTACATTGAAACAAATCAACATTGCGATAAATTTTTACCATCGCTCCGCTCGCGCATTTTTGTTGCGTTATAACCACTTGGCTCCATTTATAATAGCTTTATATAGCGTCTCAGTTGGTATTTGCAAAAAAAATGTTTGATCTGGTTAGATGTAATGTCTTATAGTGCTGTGTGGATTTGGTTGACGGACCGCCGTCTGACCAACGGGAGGGAAAGAGAAATAGAGATATTTTTCTCTTTCTCTCCCGTTGGTTGGACGGTAGTCCGTCTCCGTCCGTGTCTGTTAGCACTATCAGATACACTTTTGGTCAGTGTTTTTCGTCTTAAATCTGTTGTCATTCTATTTATTTAGCTTTTTATACCTCGATAATAATTTTGATATACTAGCACTTTTTATTGTTTTTTCACTACTAGAATATACGGAGCAACTGTCATCAATGATATTTGGTAAGATAACTAAATTAATTTAACAAGTGGAGTTTACTTATTATTCAAAATCTACAACTAATTTCACAAAAATGTATGATTCCTATCCCAGCAAAAACATAGGTTTTGTGAAAACACACCCCTACATATTATTATTTAATAGCAAGAGACAAGACATTTTCATTTATTTCAATAAACGATTGTAGCTATAATTTATGGTAATGATAAAGAGCTTAGCATCCAATAGGCATGTGTCCTCATGTTTAATTTATTACAAATAACCAGCTTAGCGAGGAATATAACTAAATACATTACACATACTGAAAAAATAATTTAAATTGGCTGATAAATCCCTGAGATATGAGCGTTTAAAGTTTTAGGTGGGGATAGGGAGGGGATGCTCTATCCCTTTCTCGCAAAGCGTGTGTTAGTATAGCATTTGTATGGCGCTCCTGAGCCGTGACGTCACGGCTCAGTATAGTGCGCTCTCTGTCTAGCATGAAATTTAAATGCTTATATCTGCTTATATCTTATTTGGCTGATAGCCCGTTGGTCTAGTTGGTAGTGAACCTGCCTTCTGAGCTTGGGGGCGTGGGTTCGATTCCCACGTAGGACAAACATTTATGTGATGAACATTTGTGTTTGTTCTATATCTGGTTGTTAATATCTATTTAAGTATGTATTTAAAACTATATATGTATGTATATCAGTCTCTGGCAGCCATATCACAAGCTTTGCTTAGTTTGGGGTCAGATGACCGTGTGTGCAAAAATGTCCCGAATTTATTTTTGAACTCATTTTAATTTTGTGTTTGTTTAATTTTGCTCTATTTATGATCAGCTTTTTTATGAGGTAATAAAAAAATATTAGTCATCATGCCTATTATAACTGAAGATTTTTTTATCATCCACACGAGACCGGTTGTTTGGCACATTTTTCACATAATTATGTTTTTGCTGGGATATGTAATTACTACATATTACACTTAATATTGGGTTTTTATCAATCCCTAATCGAAAAGATACATTTAAACAAATCATTGATAAATTTTACCCTTGCACGTTTAAAAGGGTCGCTTGCTCGGCTTAAGTACTTTACGCTCCCTGATTCAAAGGACCATTTCTGTATTTCGTCGTGAACGGTCAATAAAATAAAATCAGGGGCTATTGTGAATGGATCAGAGCCATGGTAGTATTCGTTTATATGATGCTTTATGATGTCATCTACTTCGTGTTCTTTGGCTTGGTTGGCGTAAAACATAAGTTTGTCTAAATAATCTCTCACTTGTCTTTTAATGCACTCGTTATCATTAAATGAATATATCGGAAATCCGTTAATGTTAACATTAATTCGGTATTGTCTTAGTTTTTCTTTAGACACGACTTTTTTCAATTCCTTTAAAAGTAAAGCAGCGTTGTCTGGCAATTTATTATCCAACTGAAACTTTAGCGCGTTCGTATATGGATCTAAGATAAGTAGGTTCCCGACGGCACTCCCGATGCCACCGTTGAGGTCTGTGATGCCTTTTTTGATTGTTTTCTCTGGTCCCACGACGTCATTGTTAATATCAACTATGTTCGCGTCCTTATTGGCAAATAATTCTATTATTTGTATTGCTACAGCTTTAATTCTTCTGTGCACCCTGGTTTGACCTCCACGGAAATTCATGTCTAAATTTCCAAAGGCAAGAGGTAGCCGAATTTTCATTGATGTCAATTTTATTTGAACAGCTTCACATACAATGTTTTTACTCAAATTATTCATACAAAACCATTTCTGTACAGCCATGAACTCATCTGGTTCGAATTCTTTTCTCAAATCTGTGTATTTTACAAGTAGCAATGTTTCTGTGTTCTTGTTGTAAGTGGCCAACTTTCCGATCAATTTACTGATGTTAGTCGCGCTTGGATCTTGTAAAACTTCCATGATATTGTTTCTGTCTTCACTAGTGATTTCGGACAGATCACAGCGTTTTGTTGACATTTCTTCATTAAACGTTGATTTTAGAGCTACCATATACTCGCTATGATTTTCAAAAAAATCAGGTCGAAACCCCCACTCGCGATAAATATTAGTCGCTTTTTGATGTTGTAAGATTTTCCGCCCCATGACCACGTGGTATTTAGCTATGAGTTTATTTAGCAAAATCATATCATATTCCTCTTTAGTCGTTCTTTGTGACGTGAGTAATTCTAAGAAAACTGCTCCCAGTTGTTTGAGTTGTTCTACGACTGTCTTATTGGCTAATAAATCAATGTCACCTTCATCGTACTTGTATTGAATGGGGTTTATATTCGGATTTGTGTGTATGAGATGGTGAGCCTTTTGATTCACATTATGTTCAGTTATTTTCATTATGTCTTGAAATTCAAAGCAGTGACTCACACAGGCCGACGTATATATGACAAAGTTAGCATCGATGAAGTCTCCCTTGAACATGGGGTCCTTGTTGTTTGTTTGGAACTTGTCTAGTATCATGATGTAGCTTTCGAAGTACTTATCCAAGCTGAAGTCTCCGTGGGATGTTTTCACTTCTTTCAAGGTGAGTCTCTTCTTTTCGGGGTCTTGTCTGTGTTTTGTTTGCACAAACAATCTGAACGGACTCTCTTGACCCTTCACTCGGCACCACAGACAGATGTCATCCAAGGCACCGATACCGTCGATGTTAGATCCAAGGAGAAAATCTTGTATTTGCTTGTCGTTGAGCACACGTATGAGAATCAGACTCAGCAGCTTTATCTCATACAAGTAGCCCTTTGCACTTGAAGTACCTTCTCTTTTATTATACGTGTATTCTGGTAGCGCTTTATTTCGCACAGCTTCATTTGGAATTGCAGCCTGATCGTTACTTTGAAAAATATCAAAAGGTGGTTGTGATCGACCATTGAAAACCCATTGACCATTTTTGTTGTTTGTCGAAGCGGTATCGCCTACTAGTTTCTCAGCACTTTCTAGTAGATCCACAATATCTTTGTTCTGGGTATAGTGTTTCGAAGGTACATAGAGAGGGGTGTCCTCGTTCCAGAACTTGCGAGTGATATCAGCGTCTTTGTCGAGCAACAGGTTTACGGCGCTGGACTCCTTGTAGCGCACCGTCTCGCTTAGTGGCGTATCAGCACCATCGTTGACGTCTGCCCACTTCAAATCATCTTCTTTCGGGTTCCTTTTTCCATGTTCACTCGCTGATATCTCAGCATTTTCTAGTAAAATCACAACCTCTTTGTGCTTGGTGTGGTGCGCCCGAGCGACGTCGAGTGGGGTCTTTTGATTCTTGTTCATGCACGTTACGTCAGCACCTTTATCTAGTAGCAGGCTTACAAGAGCCACCTCCCCGCGGTGCGCCGCCACGTGCAGTGGTGTGTTGCCACCGTCGTTACCATCCACCGCGTTCACGTCACCGCCTTGTTCCAAGCACTGCTCGACGTTTTTTATCTTTTTATCAATAAGTGTATTCTCGCGCACAGATATAAAAAGAAAAGCGTTTTTATTCAGTTTGTCGTAGTCTTCGTCCCGAAGGCAAGCCATGCTTCTAGCAATTATTTAACAGTAAAGGCAGCTTTAACAACTATAGCTACAGGAAAACTTCTAAAAATTCTTAGGTCGATTGAAATATGCCTGGCCACAAATAATGTTTCATTTAATTCTGACGTCAATCACATCTTTCCTTGTCGGCACCTTGTCGGTATTTTTCGTAGTTAGCTGTGGTTTATTTGATTAAAGGTAGGTTACTCGTACCTACCTAACAGAACCTTTTTTGAAATAGAAATTATACATTGTATATTATCGATTGAGACTTTATTAGGAACTGTTATAGTTATAGTTTACGGACCCGGGTATGTCCTTACCAGCGGAGGATGGGCCGTAGCGTCCTAGCGCAGTACTGCGATCCCCAAGCCGCCTGCCAAGCGTGGGGATTATGGCAACACCCCTCACTAAGAGGCAGGCATTTGTCCAGCAGTGGACGTTTAATGGCTGCTGATGTGATTTCGTCTACAACTCCAGGGGCTTGTTAGTACCAAGTTGCTAAATTATGTGGAAGATAAAACTTTCGGTTGTCTCACATCGCGTTTCAAGATCCTTTATTATCACCCGGATACTCGGGCAACGAAATGGCAACGCCGCACTTTTTCGTTATTTTAAATTTTTACTGTCTTAACTTAACCTAACTAACCAACTAATACATTTTTAATTGCAACTTTATCAGACATATAAACTTTATGTGATGGTTCAACCTTTTTAATGATTGTGAAACACAATTGTGTGTTTATTTAATAGATAAGTTATTATAAGCTTAACCAGAACGTTGACCGAGCAATCCGAAACAAAAACTATGAGCAAAAGGAAATAAAAGACTCAAAGAAAAGATAAGAGTTAAAAGTGCTGCCACTTCCATACAAGTGGATCGTAGACATTGCATGTTTCGTGAAACAATATAGATACATAGTTATACACTACAGCGTAAGAATTTTACAAACGCAATGAAAGGAAGAAAAACAGGTTAGTGAGAACTTACACATGTTATGAATTTTTTCGTACGGTAACAATGACGATTTTTGTTTGGGAATGTCTATTAATATTAATTGCACTTGCAGTACCTATTTGCAAAATGTTGATTTCGAGAAAAACGCGGTAAAGTTACTTTTGGATATCTAAACAACATGTCTATGTTATAAAACTTTTTGAGTGTACATAAGAAACAAGAAAAATAATCTGCCTTCCTAATGACATGTTTTTATTTTACAGTCCCATTTGATTCAAAGACGACTTACTGCGTTTGCATATATACCTATTTATCTATGGTTTGCATGTAGCAACTGCGCTTGTGAACATTGCAGAGGTAACTAAGGCAAATGCAGCATTTGTGTTTATTACTGGGATTACTGAAATGAACGAGTTTTTACTAGTAAATTTACTTTTTTATTTCCAGGAATTAACAATGACACTCATAGACTTATCATCATCATCATTTCAGCCATGGGACGTCCACGCCACCTGCATCCAGCGTTTCCATGCGATCTCTTTTAGGTCGTCTGTCCATCTTGTGGGTGGACGTTTTACGCTGCCCTTACCAGTCCGTGGTCTCCATTAGAGAACCTTTCAGCCCCATCGGCCATCTGTTCTGCGTGCTATGTGCCCTGCCCACTGCTACTTCAACTTGCTAATCCGGTGGGCTATGTCGGTAACTTTCATTTCTCTACAGGTCTCCTCATTTCTGATTCGATTTCGTAGAGAAACCCGAGCATAGCCCTCTCCATAGCTCGTTGTGCGACTTTGAGCTTGAATATGAGGATCATAGTGAGAGACCACGTTTCAGTG
Source organism: Agriopis aurantiaria (assembly GCA_914767915.1). Lineage (NCBI taxonomy): Eukaryota > Metazoa > Arthropoda > Insecta > Lepidoptera > Geometridae > Agriopis > Agriopis aurantiaria. The sequence goes on along the minus strand of OU612003.1, from coordinate 13,733,008 downwards.
CCGAATGTTATCACTGGCAACACTCATTGGTTGAAAACTTTCGTCTATTTTGAACGAGAATACGATGCGTAGTTTACCGAAAGCTGCCCAGCCGAGGTAGATTCGCCGATTGACCTCTTTCTTGAAGTTGGACCTGACTAATTAGAATGTTTGTCCTAGGTAGACGTACGCGTCAACAATTTCTAGAACTGAGTTCCCAACTGATAGTAGGATGGGCACTCTATGGATATTTGACATGACCTTTCAAATCAAAATATCTTTATTTTAAACAGATTTTTTTAAATAATTGTCGGTACCTCTGGTTGTCTTACTAGGCAAAGCCTGTATCAAGGCAATACGTATACCTGATTATAAATAGTTGACAAGACAGTTATTAAGTTTACACTAAATTAACAAATCTGCTGGCAACCCTACATAAAGACTTTTTATGCAGCCTAAGCCCTTAATGCGCATTATTTTATTTAGGTAAACATAGGCACCTTTCCCTGGACGATTCGACCATGTTACAATGGACGTGGTCACGAGCTGACCACTGAAATATAATACACTGGTTGGATATAAATAACAAAGTATCATAAAACGCAGCGCAGTACTTCGTTTCATCATAAATAACATATAAAAGCCAAACCTACTTGAATAGCTGTTTTTTCCTCAACATAATAGATATTGTACCTACAATTACTATAGACCGTTTTCCTGTAGCTTTAATTATTAAAGCAGCTACCCTGTAGACCGTAGATATGCAACAGCCATCGAAATAACGCAAAACTTCCGACACCCGGAATGAATGTTTGATAATTATACATAGTAATATGATAATGTTGCAGTCAAAACTCTTAACCAGTCAAAACTACTTTTGACTAACAAAATCAGTCAAAACTACTTTGTTGGTCAAAATTACTTTTGACTGGTTAAGAGTTTTGACTGCAACATATTATACACCTTTCCCCTAGTATTGTTGTAGGTAGTTATTTTTGCGCTGTACTATTGGGTTAAGAGTTTTAATTGTAGTGAAATACTATATATTTTTAACACAAAGAAAGGTCTAGATAAATCAATTGTACCCTCTCGATTCTGAACAAACTATTATCAGGTTTTGCGTTATTTTAATGCCACGTTGACACTACTACCTACTGTCTAACAACTTGATGGTTTTATGAGAATTGTCGTCTCCAATTGAGTGGGTAAGCGAGAATGCCACTTTTCCTCCAGAATACACCCGCGAGTTGGTTCCGCAGGTCGCCGCGGAATTGTGGCCATCAACAAAATCTGCAGTACCTACCACTCTGTAGTTCCTGGAGTAGGTAGGCTGCTTTGGTTCAGTGCCAAGTCCAAAGGCAGTATATTCTTTAGTGGAAGATGTTGAACTCTCTCGCGGGAGCCTGGAATGTGATACGCGGAGAAGGTTGATGGTTTTATTATCACTACAACTGAAGACTCCTGAAGATTCAGCCTGCACATTACAGCAGGGCCCCGATTCTACTAAAGAAATTGTCTTTAAATTGTAACTGTTGCGATTTTAATTGTTAAATAACTGCCTCAAAATTGACAGTTTTAAATATATTTTTATACTAGAAAAATACAACCATCTAATATTTTAACTTAGTAAAAAAATATTAAAAAATGACAATTTTGAGGCAGTTATTTAACAAATAAAATCGCAACAATTACAATTTAAAGACAATTTGTTTAGTAGAATCGGGGGGGCAGGTTGTTTGTATAGTTTACAAGGTAAAATTAAAATTACGGAACAGTATAATCCATGCAGTGCGCTTCGGCCGCGTACGTACAAAACCGGAGGTTCGTTAGCAGTTACGGACGAAGTAGGTAGGTATAATTATTTTTTTAACCGTAGTTTTTCAATCGTAACTTTATAACCAGTTACGATTGAAAAACAAAAACAAAGAAAAAGAACAACAACAAAAAAAAACAATAAGAAGAAAAACAATAATGTTTTATACGAGACAGCAGTGCAAGTACCGTTCTTTATTGATCGTCAATATTGACAGTTGAGGTCGCCAAATTCGATAAAATGCCATTTGATCAGTACTCGCTATGATCGTTTCTATATAGTACTATCTCAGAGCAAATAATGCACTGATGCACCACACTACTTTACAATCTGGTGCACCACACTACTTCTTTACACATAACAAGTATATAGGCAGGTATATAATACTTAAAAAATATCATTAGTACATCCAAAAATAAGTCAGTCATACCTACGGAGTAATTCTTTCCAGGCAAGTCCCTACAGTAGTTTTGTTCTGGTTTAATTAATTCAACGCATGAATAATTTCCCGGGCCCGGATATAATTATGTCCTAAAACTGCGTCCAGAATTGGGTTTCTGCTCGAGAATTCCTGAGTTTTTTTTTTTGTCGAGACAGGGAAAAAATCTCAACGCCTCGAGAACTCGAGAAATCTATTCAATCGCCTTTCGTTTATATTTTTTGGACTTTTTTATTATTTGTTAGTTAATCCGCCGTAACATTACATATTCTGTGAAACTGGCACTTCAACAGGCTATCTATTACGGTTCGAAAGATACAGCTGCTTAGAGGTAGGACAGACAGAGCTTTTTGTAAGAAATATAATGAATCCGGTGTAGGTGAAGAAATGTAGGTACCTAGATGGTACAGCTAATTATTATAAATAAATAGTATAAAACCAATTATTTTATCTAAAAACAATTTCTTACGTAAGTAGGTAGGTAGTAGGTACTTACGTGTTGTAAATAGTAAAAACACTGAGTTTCGGGCACGAAACAGAGCCCGCTGCCAGAAGCACTTATCCTGTGCCAGAAGCCAGTGATTACTAAACTTTACTCTTTGAGCCAGTGTTATGACTTCAAACCACAGAACACTATAAATTTTACTGTTTTTAAATAACAGGAAGTCAGGTAAAAACGGAGCAGTGCATGCAAGAGCAGTGTACTAAACGACTAAATGTAGGTACTTAACTAAATTACTATTGTTACTAAACTAAAGAGAATAATAACCGCTGGCGCTGGGCCCTGATTCCGTTATGGAATTCTGTAACTAAAAACACGCACGTAACGCGCTGCGTTAACCTCTTAACATTTGGACTCTATTCCCTAGGAATAAAGACCAACTTTTAGAGGTAAACTTAACACGGCGCGTTACGTGCGTGTTTTTAGTTACAGAATTCCATAACTTCAAACACGCGCGTATCGCGGTGCGTTAAGTTAACCTCTAAAAGTTGGACTTTATTCCATAAGATCCATGAGATAGTTAAAAAAAATTGAGATTTTTACTCTATTATAGAAATTATTATTGTATCTTGATGGATAGTACCGAAACAAGTCTTCCAAAAACTGAAGGGGAACAGTATTGCACACACTAACATATTCTTACTAGTTCTACAAACGCACACTTCAATGTTGAGCGGCACACAGCTGTAAACGATGTGCTCAAAATGTAAATGAATGGACAACCCAGGGTGGGGGGGGGTAAGTGCTATAGGGGAAACTGTAGTTATAATGCATCCCCTTTTTCCTGAGGTTACGTATTTTATTATCCTACATGTATGCGCCAGTAGACTATGACAATAGGGTATTTGACTACTTTTGGGAAACTATTGCACATTATTGCCTGATATAATTTAATGTATACTGCATTTATATTTTCTGGATATCAGTCGTATTTGCGATATAAATCGATGTTAAAGTTTGAATAAAAAAATATCGCGCCAAAACGCAGACCTGCGTCATAGCTCCGGTCGAGCGACGATTGACGTCACACAAAACAAAACAGCTGCAGCCAGGCAGCAAAAGTTTAATAATCACTAATTTTCTAATAGAAGTAATGGTTTATAAATGTTGTGTAGTGCCACAATGTACAAATACTTCCATAAAACACCGGAAAAACTATTCGTTTCTGTTCCAATGGACCCCAAAACTCGCAAAAAGTTGTTGGAACTAAGTAGCTCGTAGAGAACCCAAAAGTATTGGAGCTAATTCAAGTGTTTCTATGTGCGAAGATCATTTTGAGGTACATATTTGAGTCTATATATTTCTATTACAATTTGTGTTTTTATTGCATTACTATTTTATGTACTGTTACTTTCTTTTTAAACATTGTAAAGACATAACCTAACAAAATAGTGATATCCACTTACTACAACATACTTTTTGTACAACTTGATTGAATGTTTTGCTTGGAGAACAATTAAAAATTAATACTTACATTGTAGTTTTTACGTTTTGAGTTCTGCAGCGTAGAAACATTGACGTAGATTATTATTGAAGAAATATGCAACCATAAATACATTAATTTTGGGTAAGTTACTGCTGTCTGCTTGCACAAAATGTTTCTCCATTCTTCTCACATTTAACCTCCGGACTGTTTTTGGTGATAATTTCTGGATAAATCGCTCTCAAAATAGCTTTATAACATTAAATTCGCAAATATCAATACAAAATCTGTTTGTTTAGATTTGTGTGACGTCACTAGGGATGAAGCCAATTACAGACCGTTTTCGATCACGTGATCAAATGTCGAAAATACAGTTATTTTATTCGTGTTTTATACAAAAAATAAGCATATTTTTATGAAAAAATCAATGAAATATGCTTTTTCATTATGTCATGTTTATGGATGACGTCAATTGGCATTGTATTTTTAATACAGTCAAGTACCCTATTTACTCTCTAAAAATGATACCTATGATAGTAAAATATGTAAGATAAGTAGGTAAGATGAGGCTTCTCCATAGAACAAACATTTTATAAGTATTTTTGTATTTGCTCTAATATAAAAACGGCAAATCTGGTGAGCTATGTCGGTGACTTTCAATCGTCTGCGGATCTCCTTATTTCTGATTTAATCTCGTAGAGAAACCCCGAGCATAGCTCTCTCTATAGCTCGTTGTGCAACTTTGAGCTTGCTTATGAGGCCCATAGTGAGAGACCACGTTTCACTGCCGTATGTCATCATTGGTAACACACACTGGTCGAAAACTTTCGTCTTAAGGCACTGAGGTATTTTGGACGAGAAGACGTTGCGAAGTTTACCGAACGCTGCCCAGCCGAGTTGGATTCGCCGATTGACCTCTTTCTTGAAGTTGGACCTACCTAGTTCGACTGTTTGTCCTAGGTAGACGTACGCGTCAACTCAAGTCACGTCTTAGCAATTTGAAGTGGCAGTGGGCAGAGCACATATCACGCAAAACAGATGGCCGATGAAGCCGAAAGGTTTTGGAATGGAGACCACGGACCGGTAAGCGCAGCGTAGGACGTCCACCCACATGATGGATAGACGACCTAAAAGATACCGCAGGGAAACGCTGGATGCAGGCCGCTTCCAACCGGACCCTTTGAAGATCGATGGGGGAGGTCTATGTCCAGCAGTGGACGTCCTACGGCTGAAATGATGATTATGATGATGATGATCTGACGGGTGCTATAGCTATTCTGCAGGTTAATTTTTAAGAGAAACATGTTAATAGTTCGCATACAGTTCAATTGTTACAAAACATCACTAAAGTACAAGAAAGTTTTCGTTACCATAGTAAATTTATTTATTAAAGTTCAAAGGGACACTTTTGCCATGGAAAACAAACACAGGTAATGAAAGTTAGACATTTGTTTGCGAATTATAACACATTCTTGGGAAAAATAAAGGCTCGATTTCAGATTTCATAGCTATGGCAATTCATTATATGTAGCCGGCTCATGGAGTTTTGGCGCCAACGTGAAAAAAAACATGTCTCCTGATTGTATTATTTTCCTAAACTTGTGTTATTTCGAGTGTTATCGTTTAATAATAGTAAATTACTGTTTAATAAGTTTTATCGACCGTTTTCAAGTGTAGTCAAACGATTTATTGACCTGAAACATGTATTTTCGGATGTTTACCAAATTCCACAGAAGCCTCTTGTAAAGTCTCCACCATTTTATCAGGGAATAACTTGGACTTGGATGACAAACGGCAAAATACAAGCGTCAAACTTGGTATAATGACTATAACACATGCACACTAAAGTATGACAACAAATAATAATTGGACAAGTCGGAGTCATTACATACATTTCTGTTCATTGCCAAGTAAAGCAACGTCGGGCGCGGTCGGTACTTGGATGGGTGTGATGTTGTATTTTTGCAATTCTTTTTATATTTTGTGGTGGTAGGTACGGAACCCTCAGTGCGCGAATCTGACTCTCACATGGCTGGTTTATTTGCATAGCGACATGCCAACCGTGATAAAATTTTCTCTACGCGTTTTCTCGTCGAAAGTAGAGATAACTCATCTTCTCTACGAGCGCTAAATGCAAACCGTGACATACTCGACGCGCGCACGCAACGAGAATATTTGTCGCGGAATGCATTTTAGTTAAGGCCTTTGTATACCCTAAATAATTCCATGATTTTAGTCTAAAACCATTGATCTATATCAATGTCGAAAACGCTCTAACATTGCACAACTCATGATCTAAGAAAGCAAAGAAAACAAGGTTGCTAGAATGTTGCTAGACCTTGTTTTCTTCTCTGGGAATGGTCCCGCAATGACGTCACTGTCCAGTTGCCACTTTATTCAATCAGCTGTTACTTGGTGTATCGTTATCTCTCTCGAACCTGTTGTAAATTGACATCATTGCGTTACGCCCACATGGACATTTTTTCTCGGATTGCTATACCTGGCGGAGTATAAATTATTATACCATGGCACAACTGAACAATTATCTCGTCCTCTTCTCATATAGACAAACCAATGTTGCCATGTGATTACAACCCTGGTTTAGTTCATTTAGTTTGGTTTAGTTCTTTCATTTTTGTCTTGTTTGCTTTATTTCTATTCGTGACGCGGCCATTGAATATCAAGGGACGTTGTATACCAGTATACAACGTCCAATAGAAATACCATCAATGCACGCGACTATTGATGGTTAGATCCATGGTCGTAGTATGTTCTTGTTTTAGATCTATGGACGCGACCAAGGACGTTGTATACATGGACAGAGCCATGAGGCGTTGCCGCTTCGACGTTCATTATGTCAACACACTGTCATGTTTCTCTTTTTATTACACGGATCGTTACGTAGAGTAAACTAGAGAGCTATTGTAAGATTGGCAACCTCGCACTCGGTGTCCACTTTTGACCGACTAGTAGGCCATAACATGACGCGTCATATTTAAAAGTTAAAAGAAACAGATATATCGCTGTAAAGACTAAATACTCTTTTACATAGTGCCATAATGTCGTGTTGTGCTGTGTTTTGTCCATCAATAACAACTAAAGGAGGAGTAAAAGATCCAAAATTATCATTTCACACGTAAGTCTTTTGTAGCATTTATTATGTAAAATAACCAGTTACAAAGCAAAATATTCATTTCACTTAAAAATATACATCTTAGTCCTCATATAACTATCACGTAGTGATAAATAGTTATAAATTAAAGCTATAATTTAAGATAATTAGATGCATTGTTTTACGTATTCCTGCTAGCGATCTACCACTGCACATTTCAAACTTAGCATGATTATAATACACACTCTAAAGCACAACAAATAAAAAATTATGGCCAAGTGCGAGTCAGTGGCAAATTATTGTTCATTACCAAGTTAAGCAACGTATTTGGTTACAAGGAAGACATTAAAAAAATATTTTATAATTAAATGTATTTTGTTATTTCTAAAATAATTGTATATTTGTATAAAAACATTTTAAAACACTACATTTTGTGTACCTTTTTATCGATAGATCTACACTAGCAGTCACTTCTCTACTCACGCAACTCAAGCAGTTCTAGATAATTATGCTCACCAACATAAAATTCAAAGCATTCACATTTGTCCACTTTGATAGTACGTTCATGGACGCGACCATGGCGTATAGTAAATTTTGATGGTGACGTTGACAGATTTGATTTGTTCGGTCAAATAATTACGAAATCGCTGTTCGCTCATCATTTTGTTATTGCGGTTACTAAGGGCAAACTAAGGGCCTAAAACGTAGTTTATTATATATCTGTGACTAAATTATAATAATTAAAACTAGCACTTAAAAGAGTAACAAAATATACCGAGCAAATTTAATTTAGTTAATACTACTTTAACGAATAGCTTTTGTGGAGTTGAGGAGCCGCTACGTACACTACAAAAGCTCTTCTGGGAGTTCTGGGTCTTCCAGAGAAGAAAAGTTAACTGAAGTTTTTTGCTTATTGTACAAATGCCGAAATCTGTAATATTTTCAGCTCGTCAGTCGTCATAATCTTATCTATGCAAGATTAAATTAATAGTGGGTTCACCAATATTCCCTGTGGCTGCAATCCAATCAATCATGTTTGGAGTTATTAAAGCTTCTCTAGACTGGATCATGTGAGTAAAAACAATGCGTTGTGCAATTTCTAGTTTTTTAGTTATTATCTGCTTACGCTAAGGTTTAGTATTTAAACTTGTCCCTTAAGGCAGTATCCAATTGGTTAATTGCCAACCTCAAACCTGATCAAATTTGCTACCAAGACCCAGGTGCGTTTATGTGCTGCAAAAAAAGAGGCTATTTCAACTGACTCCCTGTTTCCGGGATGTGTCCGTCAACAGGTTCATTAACCGAAAAAAAGCTTTACTTTCGTTCTAAGATGAGTTGGTACGTACTTCACACCAGACAGCTGCAGCTGCTCATTTTGTACAAAGTGCAAGTAAGGTTGTGTATGGAGTACTGTTCTCACCTTTGGGACGGATCTGCCAAGTACCAGCTAGAGGCAATTAAATTGATGGAAAAGTCTGCCAAAAGGCTGGTAAATAACACCACTTTGGGTTAAGTCTTGGTTGCAAAGCAAGTGCTTGGATCCTGCATCATGATAAGGTTGTATGTTATTAGATTTCTATCAGAAAAAAATAACTAAATTCAGAGTTCAGTTAACTAATTATTAAACAGTTAATTGTCCAGTTAAGTAGGTCCAACTTAAGCAAGGAGATCACCCAAAGAATCCAACTCGGATGGCCATGGTGATGGGAAATTGTGTGACAAGTTTCTCGTCAAGTACTTGTTATAGTTTTATACTTTTATAACTTTTTTTACCCATATTTAGCTGTATGGGCTCTGATCCCTTTGCTTTTTCGTTGAACAAATGTGAAATAAATGAGAATCATGTCTCGTTACTAACTTCGAACTATATGCCTCCAGCTGTCAGAAAACCTCAAATTGAAATGTTTTGAGAAATTATAACACCGTCCTTTGTGCTCACTGGACAATCTCCTTCGTTTGATGGTCTATCCCAGGGGTGTTCAACATACGGCCCGCAGGCCACAATGTGGCTCGCCAAGGTTCCTAATCCGGCCCGCGAACGAGTCAAAAGTTGGGTAACTTTAAACTTTTTTTGACGAAATTTTGTAAAGAACGGCGATTCATAATGTACATAAAACAAAAAAAGGCCGTTCTTAAAAAAATTATATCGATCGATCATAATACGTCTCGGCGAAAACGAGGACGAGCTTATCAGGAAAAACTAAAAAAAATAAGGAAATGCCATTTTAATTCTTGGAATAACACCTGGGCCCGAAAACGTTTACATTACCGCCCCTCTCACTCACCCACTCCCTCCACGCATGCAACGTACAGCCAGCCAGTCAGTGGTGTCAGGTGAGCCTGTGCATGCAGTTACAAGTGAAACCTGCCGTGAATTCCGCCAAATAGTTATAATTATAACTATTCTACCATTTTACTTATATCAGTCTTGATTTGTTCAGCTACGAAGCATCTCTTGGCCCACCATAGTGACAAAGTTAATAAATCCGGCTCGCCACATAATTTAGTTGGACACCCCTGGTCTATCCCAATACGCAGCATTGGCGAAATTGTGGTGGCTCCTCCACAAAAGAAGCCATTAAATAAGACTTGAAGTTGATGTTAAATTGTGTATTTGTTTAATTCCAGTTTACTGGTCGTCGCACCGACCCTGTTCATCGGAATTCTCCTGCTATGTGCATTCACTCTAGTACCGTTTGCATTCATATTCGCATCCTGGTATATGAGGATTAAGGAACGGAAGTTGCAGAGAAGGAAACGTGATGGAGCTAACGTGGCATTCTTCCACCCTTATTGTAACTCTGGAGGAGGTGGGGAGCGAGTCCTGTGGGTCGCTATCAGAGCTTTCCTCACCAGGTATCTCCCTATCATGTTGTACTAGCTGTTTTCTTCACTATGTCACTTTATATGTATGTGTACCTTCCATGTTCTGACAAATAAATATTTTGAATATAAATAAATATTACGGGACCTTTTTTTCAAAAATATTTTTATTAATATTTTGAATGTTTCTTGTAACTTCTTCTGTATCTAAATTGACACAAACGGTGGTACCAAGTCGAAAAGAGTTATTTGTTATGTACAGTATAATGTGTATGGGACCTATAATCTACAATACCGAATTCAATAAAGAATCTAAAAACGAGTCTATTTAAGAAGAACTTTTTTCGTCAAGATGTTATTTTATAAATGACTAGCAGTCCGCCCCAGCTTCGCACGGGTATAGATTATAGCCTATGTCACCTGGGGATAGTGTAGCTTCCCAACAGTGAAAGAATTATTTAAATCCGTTCAGTAGTTTCAGAGCCTATTCAATGCAAACAAACAAACAATCAAATATTTCCTCTTTATAATATTAGTATAGATAAATTTTAGTCACGGCTGCATTTGGTCATAGTGCATATTTTGTAATTATAGAAATGTCTATTTGTTAATTAATTGGATTAATAACATGATATTTTAATTACTAAAGTTGTATTGACATTTTTTTTTTTTAGTTTCCCACCATGGACAATCATTTGTGTTTATTCTATATCTGTTTGTTAATATTTATTTAAGTATGTATTTAAAACTATATATGTACCTATATCAGTCTCTGGCAGCCATATCACAAGCTTTGCTTAGTTTGGGGTCAGATGACCGTGTATGCAAAAATGTCCCGAATATGTATTTTATTTTTATTTCTTCTTATATTATATAATGATGTGTGTATGTTCGTTCCTTATGGACTCCAAAACGGCTGGACCGATTTTGACAGGACTTTCACTAGGAGATAGTGGAACATATATAAAGAAGTTATCCACGTGGGTGTGAAACCGCGAGGCGCAGCTAGTTAATAATATTTACGGTATTTTTATGCTATCTCTAGATTTGTACGTCTACCGACTAGGCTAAACATGATACATAATGACTAATATTGTTGAAATACGTATTGTGCATGCATTTTGAAATATGTGTATGATTTATTCGTAGGTAGTGCAAATAAATTATCTTTATCTTTGTTGGTAGGGCTCACACCTTTGTCAGTTACTCAACCGCAAGCAGTAGTGTGCAAACATTACTGTGTATCGGATTGAAGAGCATTGTTTCCAGTGACATTACCGGGCGTAAAGAGATTTAACATTTAATATCTCTAGGTTATATATTTTTTATTATTAACTGCTAACGGTTAAGACCAATTACATTAGTTAACGGCCTGTTATCCGAGTCGCGTAGGCAACAAAACGATCCCTCAGCCCCCGCCAAGTTAGAGCGATCATGTATTTTGCCACCCAAGAGTCAAGAAGCCCGCGGGGGGGAGTGCAACGACAAAAACGAACATAAGTCCGACCTCGATGACGCCTGGCGCGGTACTGAGCGAGGCGCGCGCAAATTCTCGCGACCTTTTTACGCTTTTAATTTCACTAAAAAACGAAACTATTCACTATCAAAAATCTATCCAAAGCAAAAAAAATTGAATGGGATTGCCTTTCAGTACATGCAATTTCCAGGTTGTTACGAGCTTTCGAAAAAACGAAAATATTTAAACTAAATCGACTTTGTTTCAGATTTTTTTTTTTGATCGAGGAAAGTTTATTCTATCGTGTTTTGAACCAAAGCATAAACTCAAACACAGATATGTATCTGTGACATGTTTTTTTTTCCAGCTCAAATATTGTAATTTAACTGAATAAAAATGATTTAAAACCGTAAAATTTGGTATAAGAGGCCGTTAATTTCCTGGATGACACTTAATTATTATGAGCAAGCTAACCATCAGGCCAACGACTCACCACCTCAAAAAAAAACATTGTACATCATAGTGAACAACTTTCAGAATGATATTAAACCAGAAATTAAAACTTATCTTCATACTTCAATAGTGTTATTGTAATGTTTAGAAATAACAAAACTGGTAACATTTTCCAGATATCCAGATTCGAACATCTTCATCTACACGGTGGAGACAGCTGAGCCACAGACCATCCTGGACCGGGCCCATAACCAGTTCAATGTATCCGTTGACCTTGCTCGGATCACTTTCATCCGGCTCAGCCTGAGGCGAGCCATCGAGGCGGACTCCTACCGGTACTGCACATTGCTGCTGCAGAGCCTGGGTTCCATGCTGCTCGGCATGGAGGCTCTGATAAAGTTCAACCCTGGTCAGTTTCCATTATTTATTTACTAGCCCAACAAACATCATGTCCAAATTTCATTGAAAAAAGTGCCCGAATTTACCAATTTACCGGGCAATTTTTTCAATTTAATTTTTCTTTTAAACCATACCTGTATAAAGGCGAACAAAACTAAAACAAAAAATATTCAAACTGGTCAAGCTGTTTTTGAGTTTTAGTGAGACATAACGAAAAGCAATTGTTTTTTATACATAGATAGATTGCACAATGTACGGTACATAAATATAGTTATTAAAACTAAGATTAGTAACTCAGTACATAACCCCGTTAGGGCGCTTCAATATGGAATGAAAAAAACATTATTTACTTGTAACTATCAAAAAACATACATAATAAAATTAAGTATATAAAATAACAGTAATAAAGCTATTCCTTATTTAATAGTTCGAGGATTTTTTTAAAATTCAATAATCGGCTTGCCTTTATCCACCGGCTTTTGATGTTAAGTGATGATGTGGTCTATGATGGAGCACGCTTGCCTAGAAGAAACCGATTCACTCGCGCTTGGAAGACACTCAGATTGTAACTATAGAGATCATTATTCAGGCAGCGCATTCCACTGCCCCACATGCCCACTCTGGCAGTCCAATAGAAAAATAAGCAGGACGGAATTAAATCATGCAGATCCGATGTGCACTCTCCAACTTCAATCCAAATAAAAGAATGGGCGGGCCATAACTATTGAACTTGCTCAGTAATAACAAGTCAAAACCGTCGGACATATACTTCAACACCTAATTATAAACATGTACAGTAAACTTGTTACAACAAATTGATAGCGGTTTTTTGTTGTGTTATTACACTTCGGGAAAGCACACAAAGGCATAATAGGCATGTGTCCTAATGTTTAATTTGGTACAAATAACCGGTTTAGCGATTAATATAACTAAATACACTACACATACTGAAAAAATAATTTAAATCGGCTGATTAATCTCTGAGATATGAGTGTTTAAAGTTTTAGGTGGGAATAGAGAGGAGATGCTCTATCCCTTTCTCGCAAAGCGTGTGTTAGTATAGCATTTGTGTGGCGCTCCTGAGCCGCGACGTCACGGCTCAGTATAGTGCGCTCTTTGTCTAGCATGAAATTAAAATGCTTGTAACTTATTTATATTTGAACATATTTTAATTTTGTTTTCGTTGATGTGCTCTATTTATGATCACCTTTTTTATAAGGTAATAAAAAAAAATTGTCACCATGCCTATTTTGTCAGATGTTTCGTTATCATGTAACAATAGCCGCGTGTTGCACTTCCTACGGCTAGATACCGACTGAAACGAATTGTGCGCCGGCGCTCATTTTATAATCTTCAAAAATGCGCTGCTTCTGAGCCCGTCCATTCATTTTATTTTGGTCGAAGCTCTCCAAATTTTATCCGATAAAAAACCAATAGACTAGCAACTTACGCCGATGCTTAAGACTAAGAAACTTAGTCTAAATTAGGGATTCGTTCGGGCTCTTGACACGTTTCTCAATAGACTCCAACGCCCCAGCTGGTACTTGACTGATCCATCCCAAAGGTGCGAGCAGTACTTCTTGCACGAATGGAATCGTGCTTGGTACAGTGAAAGCAACTGTTCCGACGTGAAGTACCGTGGCACTCTAAGTAGTGCCATTAACGCATACATTTGTTTCCAGTCACTTGTTACTTGTGTAGCGGGCATTTTCCGCAACTAGGCCATTCATTGGCCCATTTTGCGTCACCTGGCTCAGCTAATTCAGCCACCCGGTCTCCTCCAGGAAAGCCAGCAGCTCGTGTTTCCAGTCACTTAACAATATGTTCCAGCAGTCACAACAAGTCAAAGTCTGGTCAGTCCAGGCTTGGCGTGATTACTATCCACTTGCCGCCCCACTTATTATCCCACTTTACATCGGGTGAGCTGTGCAAGAGAGGCAACTTTTAATAGATTGTAGAGTTTTATGTTTTTTTTTTGCCTGGAAAAAACATTTCTGCTCGTATTATTTTCCTAAACTTGTTTATTTTCGACTGATATTGGTGAATTATTATTTATTAAGTGCTCGTGAACGTGCTCGAGTGTGGGCAGTGATATAACGACGTGAATATGTATTTTTAGTGCTTTTTCAAAAACTCCATTGAAGCCTCTTGTAAAAGCTCCACCACTTTACTGGGGTATGAGTTTGATTTGACCGTGACTTATTTTGCTTGACTCTGACTGCTATTTAAAGAGTATGTAAACTTGTTTAATATTACGACTGAAGGACTCTGTATCCATGGTCATGAAATAAATAACAAAAATCTACCATGTTCTGACAAATAAATAATTTAAATTTGAATTTGACAAACAAAAGTTGTTTTATTGTCTGATTTCAGCCATAGATAAGCTACTCTCAACCCATAAATCAAAATGTCTGTAATATTGTCCACAGATGTGTACATAGACACAACTGGGTTTGCGTTCACGTACCCAATATTCCGGTACCTGGCTCAGTGCCCCGTGGGGTGCTACACCCACTACCCGACGATCACGCGCGCCATGATGCGGCGCGTGAAGCACCGAGTGATAGCTCACAACAACGCGGGAGTGATCGCTCGCAACCCCCTCGCCACCTGGCTCAAGCTGCTCTATTACAAGATATTTGGTGTGGTGAGCCCACTGCTGCAGCTAATATTATAGAATTTTCACATATACAGGGGGTCTAGACAAGAGCCACTTTCTGTTAGCGTTAACGCCTGCGGAAAGGTGAAATGGTATGAAAATGACATTAGCTTGAGATAACATCTCTCAAGCTAATCTCATTGTCAATGTAATTATCATACAATTTCACCTTTCCGCAGGCGTTAACGCTAACAGAAAATGGGTCTTGTCTAACCCCCCAGGGCTTCATGGAAAGGGTGCAGGTTTCCTCACGATGTTTTCCTTCACCGAAAAACCAGTGGTATGAAAATCCGTACATATGCTCCAAAGAGCTCATTGGTACGGGCCGGGGTTTGAACCCGCGACCTCACGCTTTCAAGTATAGCGGTCTCCCAAAGGGGCTACCACGGCTTTTCAGATCCGATGTACACTCTCCGAAATTAGATCCAGTCTTCATACCTTTTTTATATTTAACAATAGGCTTGCGTTTGACTGCCAACTCACCTGATGTTAAGCGATGATGCGGTCTACGATAGAGCATGCTTGCAGAGAAGAAACCAATTCAATGTCTAGTTGATGCTTGTGAACACAGCTTGTGAAGTATTTCCATTATGTGCATTGATGTGTATATTTTTTTGTTTGATTTTTAATGACCATGGATACAGAGTCCTTCAGTCGCAATATTAAACAAGTTTGCTTATTCTTGAATAGCGTCAAACAAGTCATAGTAACAGTCATTGTTAAGCAAAGTAAGTCACGGTCAAGTCAAACTCATGCCCCAGTAAAGTGATGGAGGCTTTATAAGAAGCTTCTTTGGAGATTTGGAAACAACACTAAAAGACATGTTTCACCTCGTTATACAATACAATAACTCTTTAATTAAATACCACAAAACAAGGATAACATAAACATTACAATAAAAATATTATCTAGGCGTTTAACAGGCGGCCTTGTCGCTTAAAGCGATCTCTTCCAGGCAACCGTGCTCGGAAATGAATTGTATTAAAAAAAAAAAAAAACGCTGTTATATCGCTATTATGTTGTATCGCTCACCCACACTCGAGCACGTTCACAAGCATTTAATCAATAATAATCCACTATTATTACGCATTAAAACTATAAAATACACAAGTTTAGGAATATATTACCAGCCGACATGTTTTTTTCCACGTTGGCGCCAAAACTCTGTAGTGTGAATGATTCTGTTTCCAGTTGTACGGCGTGGTGGGTCGCTGCGCGCACGTGGTGATGGCCAACGGCTCCTGGACCGAGGACCACCTCAACGACGTGTGGCGCAGCCCCCTCAACACGCACCGCGTCTACCCGCCGTGCGAGGTAACCACTAATAAACATACTATACAGGGTTACACGGAAAGGGGTACTGAGTCGAAAGTGGTCTATAAGTATAACTCTACATCGCTAGTTCCATCAATAGTATTGATACTTCGACCAAAATAAAATAAATGGACAGGCCATAACCATTGAACTTGCTCAGTAAAAACAAGTCAAACCCGGTGGACATATAAATAAATAAATATTCGGGACATTTTTGCACACACGGTCATCTGATACCAAACTAAGCAAAGCTTGTGATATGGCTGCCAGAGACTGATATACATACATATATAGTTTTAAATACATACTTAAATAGATATTAACAACCAGATATAGAACAAACACAAATGTTCATCACATAAATGTTTGTCCTAGGTGGGAATCGAACCCACGCCCTCAAGCTCAGAAGGTAGGTTCACTACCAACTGGACCAACGAGCTATCGAATATACTTCAACACCTAATTATAACCATGTACAGTACATTTGTTACAAAAAATAGATAGCGGTTTTTTGTTGTATTATTACACTTCGGGAAAGCACACGAAGGCATAATTTTGTCAGATGTTTCATTATCTTATAACAATAGTCGAGTGTTGCACTTTCTACGGCTAGATATGGTCTGAAACGAAGTGAGCGCCGGCGCTCATTTTGTAATCTTCAGAAATGACCTTCTAGGCCCGTCCATTCATTTTTTTTTGGTCGAAGTATTGATATCAGTTGAATCAGAATCGAATCCACTTGTAATCGTTGAAGAAATCTTTTCGACTTTTCTATTTCGAATGTCAATTCCTTTGAATTTTTATTGTTTTTTTTTAATTTTAACTGTTTTTTTTTTTTAATACTTTTTTAGCTGGTTAATCTCATTATATCCATAGAAATTACCTACTAATTCCATGGAAACATCCTTTAATCCTGAAACATACTGCACACTACTGCTTGACTCCACCTGCGTATGTTGATCTCCCGCAGGTGAGCTCACTGAAGCAGCTGACCTCCCTGGCCTCCGAGTCAGATGAGATCATCATCCTGTCGGTGGCGCAGTTCCGTCCCGAGAAGGACCATCCCCTGATGTTACAAGCCATGTACGAACTGAGGAACTTACTAGCGAAGAACGAACTGCTCTGGAACAGGGTACGTAAATTATATTCTAGTTTTAACAAGTATAAATAGTTTTTTTTTAATCCCAATAAATGAGCTGATAAACATCGAACGGCTAAACAGTTTTTTTTAATCATAGCTAAGAACACTTGATCAAGTCTCCTTTCAAACAAAAAAACTAAATCAAAATTGGTTCAGCCATTTGGGAACTATGATACAGCCACATACAGATTCACACGTTAAACATATAACACCCCTCTTTTTGCGTCGGGTCGGGGGTTAAAAACTGAAAACACAAGTGTCTCATTAAATATATGATATGTGTGTTGATAGCCCGTTGGTCCGGTTGGTAGTGAACCTGCCTTCTGTGCTTGGGGGCGTGGGTACGATTCCCACCTAGGACAAACATTCATGTGACGAACATTTGTGTTTGTTCTATATCTGGGTGTTAATATGGCTCGCCCCAGCTTCGCACGGGTATAGATATATAGCCTATGTCTCCCGGGGACAGTGTAGCTTCCCAACAGTGAAAGAATTTTTCAAACCCGTTCAGTAGTTTCGGAGCCTATTCAATGCAAACAAACAAACAATCAAATCTTTCCTGCTTTTCTTTTTTGCTTTCTGCTTTGTGTGCCAAGCGAGATGCAGCCGCGCACGTGCATTCACCTTTAAAAAGACCGCCTAATGCGGTTGAAACTATAGTCGGAGTGACCGGCTCAATCTTACGTGAGTAATTCCCGTGTAATATAAATAAAATGTGTGAAAACCACGTCAGTTTCTATAATAAAATTCAAATTTTTCCTCTTTATAATATTAGTATAGATAGGGTTGCGCCTGGCCGCTAACTCACCTGATGTAAAGCGACGATGCGGTCTACGATGGAGCACGCTTGCCTAGAAGAAACCGATTCACTTTCGATTAACTCACACTAGCTCGATATACATTCCAGATCAAGCTAGTGCTGGTCGGCTCGATCCGCAACGAGGCGGACAGCGAGCGCGCCGTCAACCTGCGCGACCTGGCCGCCCACCTGGCGCTGGAGGAGTCGGTGCGCTTCCATACCAACGTGCCGCACACCGCGCTACTCGAGCTCTACCGGCGAGCCACTCTGGCCATCCACACCATGTGGAACGAACACTTCGGCATCGGTGAGCCTTCAACGAGGACTTCCTAGCATTGGCCGAGAAGAATTAAACATCAACTGGTGACAGTAGCCGGCTCGAGGACTTACAGAGTGCAGACTAGCTGGTTTATGGATTTTCAACCATTGATCGAAGACTATCAAATATTGACTGTGGACAATAGCTGACTTGAGGACTTCCAACCATTGATCAATACTTTTTGTACTTCTTTGTTTCTATATTATCTCGTATAGCCTAAACAGCTTGACCGATCTTCATGTGTGAGAGATGCTGTTTAGTTTTTTTAATAATCTTGTTGTATGACAAATCTCGAGATTTGTGGAAAGAAATGGTGAGACCTTTGCCCAGCAGTGGGACAGTATAGGCAAGTATAGGTTAAGAAAAAAAAAAGTTGTAGGACAGTATTGTTTGTTGTGTTAACGCACAAAGCGTGGCATTGCGTCGCGTGTGGTATCTAGATCTACACACCACGCTCAGGACTCGAGCGCAGCAAGTCTATGAACACAAAAATATCGCAGTCTACTTTCTCTATGGCTTCCGCCTTCCGCCATTACGTTGCAATGGAAATGAATCGTTTGATATATAAAAACTAAATAAGCAATAGATACTAATCAAAAGTTGTAAGATTTAATCAATAAAAAGAACCAAAAACAATTGAGAAGAACAATCATTGAAGTATTCCACACCAGCGCCAAGATATTACCCCTAACAACGGGTTGTTCCCGGCAGGCGTGGTGGAGTGCATGGCCGCCGGGCTGATCACGGTCGCGCACCGCTCCGGAGGCCCGCTCGCCGACATCATCGAGCCCGCGCCGCCCTCCAGGACTGGGTTCCTGGCCGCCGAGCCGCGGGAGTACGCGCAGGCCATCCTGGAGGCCATCGCTCTCACCACGGACGAGAGGGACAAGATAGTAGCGGCTGCCAGGTGAGACACCCCGCGAATACACTAGGGCTGCCCGCTAAGCAATTACAATACGCATGATGGCATGATGCATAATCACAGGTTTTTAACCTAGCATCGGCATCTGAGAGACATATGTAAAATTTGTTCGACACGTGATAATTATTGTACTAATGTCAATAAACAAATTTAAATTGAGTTGATGACAAATATTTTTTATAAACTCAAAAAAGCTGATCATATGTAGAGCCCATCAATAAAAACAAAATTAAAATTAGTTCAAAAATAAATAAGTTATAAGGTGTTTTACTATCATGCTGGAGAGAGCGCACTATACTGAGCTATGACGTCACGCCTCAGGCGCGCCATACAAATGCTATACTAAAACACGCTTTGCGAGAAAGGGACAGAGTATCCCCTCTCTACCCCCACCTAACACTTTAAACGCTCATATCTTTTACCAGCCAATTTTTTTTCTGTGTATATTATGTATTTATATTTCATCACTCATCATCATCATTTCTGCCATATGACGTCCACTGCTGGACATAGGCCTCCCCCATCGATCTCCAAAAGAGCCGGTTGGCCTGCATCCAGCGTTTCCCTGCGGTGTCTTTTAGGTCGTCTGTCCATCTTGTGGGTGGACGTCCTACACAGCGCTTACCGGTCTGTGGTCTCCATTCCAGAACCTTTCGGCCCCATCGGCCATCTGTACTTCATTTAAATTTATGGCATAATAAAATCTGTAACCTTTATTTTCTTTGTTTCCTCGTTTCAGAGCGTCCGTGGACCGTTTCTCCGAGAACGAGTTCGACAAGTCATTCCTGCGGGCGATAGAACCTCTCATGAGGCTAGATTAGATATAGTATTACGCATGGCATAGTAATATACTTCGCCAGGTGTGGCATTCCGAGAGAAAGGTCACGTGGGTAACACACACCTACGTCTTTTTTTTTTGTTAAAATTTTTATGACCTTGGATTCAATATCCTTTAGTCGTAATATTAAACAAGTTTACATAGTATTAATAGCGTCAAACAAGTCATAGTCACAGTCAAGCGAAGTAAGTCACGGTCAAGTCAAACTCATGTCCCTGTACAGTGGTGGAGACTTTACAAGAGGCTCCTTTGGTGTTATGGAAAAAACACTTAAAGACATGTTTCACCTCGTTATATCACTTCGCCACACTCGAGCACGTTTACGAGCACTTAATCAAAAGAAATTCACCATTTAGTACACATTAACACTCGAAAATATACAAGTTTAGGAAAATAATTTAACGACCCGACATGTTTTTTTCCACGTTGGCGGCAAAACTCCCCACGTCTTACGTCTTTTTTTTTTTTTTGTTAAAACTTTCATGACCGTGGATTCAATGTTATTTAGTCGGAATCTCAAACAGTTTACATAGTCTTAATAGCGTCAAACAAGTCATAGTCAGAGTCAAGCTAAGTCACGGTCAAGTCAAACTCATGCTCCTGTAAAGTGGTGGAGACTTTACAAGAGGCTCCTATGGAGTTAATAGATTTAATAGATTATTAACAATTTCTGTGTTTGTTGCAATAAAGTGGCAACTGGACAGTGACGTAGATAGGTGTCAACTCCCGGAATGCCAGACCTTGGATCATGCTATTACGTAGACTGCATTTACTAGCACAGTGTGGAAGTAAAGCTATTGCAATAGGAAAGCACGCCAACAGTATATTGGGTTACGCGGGAAGGGTTTACTAAGATGATGAGGGGTCAACTTCGCAAAGTAACGCCTGATTCAATCAACTGATTGGAGGCGTTTGGAGTAGAGACATTGAGCCCTTAGGGCCATCATCAGTCAAGTTCATTGCGCACATACAATAATAATTACCTAATTTCATGCATTTCACTAGATGGACCGACGACTTTGTGTCGCGGGCACCCAGTGGATGCAAAAGGCAGGCTATCGTTCAGTGTTGAGGTTGAACGGGGAGGCCTATGTTCAGCAGTGGACTTCTGGCTCATGATAATGCGTTGGAACTAGTAACCGCGATGTTGTGTTCAGATAATGGAGTCCTCGGCTAAAGGTGCGGCCCAATCTTAAGAATTGTTATGACGTTAAGATAATTAAATGTTAAGACGAATAATTCAGTCCTAGAATGTACTGAAACGTAACTATTTCTAAGTACATAATTATTATAGTTAAGTTGTTAATATTGTGCAATTGCATTTTTGTTCCATTAGATGTAAGGATAATGAATAAAATTTTACCAAAGTTCTTAAGCGTTTTATTAAAAAATCATAGAGAAAACATTAAAATATAATATATTTAAAAAATATGGTACAAATTTAATGCTTAAATTAGCGGAATGTTAGTTATGAGCTGCCGACGCGGTCTCTGGGGATCAGCCGGAGCTCGGAGCCGTGTTTGAGGAACACATTGCCTGGAATTACAGAAACAATTATTTTATTCTGTTCCCAGAGCTGGGGCATATTTCTCTCAAAAATTAAGCCTCGCAATACTGCCAGCATTCTGGGGGCGATTTGTTCAACTAGGTTCAACTTTATCTGTATATATTATATTTTTATCTGTAAAATAGTTCAATGAACTAAATTATAATATAAAAAAACATAATAAAGTAGTCCAATAATAAATAATGACCTTAATAATATCTACAAGATTAAATAAATAAATAATAAACTTCAAAAAAAAAGTCAAAAAAGGTTAGATAAATAGATAAACTCTTAGCCAGCATGCTGGGTACGCTGCCAACTGGTAGTGGACTTGAGCATTTGGATTGTCTTTAGACCTTCAACGGTCTATGGGAAGTCTAACTGTATTTGTAGTGGTAGTTTTAGCTTGTATTCTGTTTAATTAATAAAGGCACTTGCTCCCAGAAAAAAAAAGAAAAAACACGATTTTTCACACCACAAATTGCATACACAGAATAAAACTAGTGCAACAATTGGCGGCGTTATCGCTAAGAGCGATCTCTTCAAGGCAACCCTAGTATGGAGAGGATTCATACAGGAGGTAGAAGGCGGGGCGTGCAATATTGAAAAATGTGATACAGTGATAGTTATTATATAAACCGTACATACAAATACTAAAATAATGATAATAATACAAATATATAAAAATATAAAATAAATTAACTATAGCGTTTGGTGTCAGGTGATCGGGGGAAAACAAAAGCTATTGGAGAAAACCAATTCAGGCAGCGCATTCTACATCCTAGCAGTTCGCACAATAACAGTAGAATCAAAGCTCTTCATAAGGGTTTTTGGAAAATCAATCATTAGACGCTTTTAAAAACTTCATACCAGCGGTCTGCTGCGGGTTGATGCCGATACCGTCGTCAGTGATGATAGCGCTGGTGGCTGGCTCCACGCGGAACTCCTCGGCCGCGAACTTCAGGACTGCTGTGAACGGAGTCGCCTCGGGCACGCTCAGCCTGCAAACACAATTCATCACAACTACAGAAGGGGACTTAGTTATGAGGGGTGCGGAAGAAGGCACCCCACTGCCTTACAGCTTTGTGAATATGTAGCTTCGGGTGGCTGAATTAGCTGCAGCCGGGTGACGCAAAATGGGCCAATGAATGGTCTAGTTGCAGAAAATGCCCGCTACACAAGTAACAAGTATGGCAGGTTTCATAAGAGATTGTGTGTATTTTGATTATTTAGTAAAGACAATTTGCCTGGTAATATATAGGGTTACGCGGAAAGGGTGTCCTAAGCCGAAAGGAGTCCATAGTCCCCATCATTGTGAACAACTTTTACTACAAAACTAACATTCAAAACAAAAATCTGCTGTGCTATACATTTTGTTGAGTGTGAATGACCTTTATACCAAATACCATTCCCGCTCTAAAAAGCTTATTTATTTAAAGTTGAACAGTGAATAAAATTGTTTTTTTAATATATTTAGTCTGATGGAAGCAACCAAATATCTACCTTAGATAGTAAATTTTTATAACCAAACAAATTGCAGCATCGTTTTTATGGATTAACTAGCAACTCACCCCGGCTTCGCACGTGTGTAAATCTATTTTTTTACCTTACCTTGGGTTACATTATTGGAGTTTTAGAAAGGATCCCTATTTTTTTTGAAAATATAATATAGCCAATGTCACCCAGGGATAGAGTAGCTTTCCACCAGTGAAAGAATTTTTCAAATCGGTTCAGTAGTTTCGGAGCCTATTCAATGCAAACAAACAATCAAATCTTTCCTCTTTATAATATTAGTATTTTATGTCGTCGGTATAGCATTGAAAATATTCTCATGACCAACTTTGCTTACCCCTCTTCAGGTTCTCCTGGGAAGTAATTTAGAAAAAAAAAACCATCCATTGGTAGAAACGAACACTGTTCTGTGCACAAAAAAAAATATGCATGGTAGGACCAAGGAACAAGGACCGGAAAAGCAAAATCAAGTGTGACATAATATGCCAAAACCCCATAAGCAGGGGCCATCCCGAAGATCTATGCCAAGAGTCTGAATAAGAAAGTTTGATTTGTTGATTTTGAGTATTAAGGCTGATTAAGTTTAATACTGATATCAATAAAAAATTGTAGCTATTAAAAAGTTATTTCTATTATTAAATAACACCCAAAATATATTGGGGTGTTCCAGGACCCCAGGGTAGCAATAGTGTTTCTCCAAAGATGGGTAGGGTTTAAGGGTTAAAATGCATCTAAACACGACCTTATGCATTTGCAACAATAAATCATATTTCATTTCATTTTCAACTATTTACTTATTTTTTTTATCAAATTACTGGCTTTCTTATAAAAGTTAGACTAAAAGCACTAAAAGTCCATGGTAGCATACCACGGACTTTTTTGTAGAGCTACTTAAGATCTACATTTTTGTCAAACATTGCATTTACTTATTTCATACCGCTAAGTCAACGTACGCCAATAAAGTAGTCAATCTGCAATTGCTTCGACATGTTTTATAGTATAGAAAACTTTTATCATTATGATACAGCTATGTCACTCTGCAGGCCTAGCACGGGCCGTGGACAAATTGTCTTTTCACCGTTTTTATCCCGCGAGAAAAAGACAAACGTGTCCATATTCTAGCTTTGTCGCGTCTAGGCGTGGATAAAAACGGTGGAAAGACAATTTATCCACAGCCCATGCTAGACCTGCAGGAATATAATAGCTTTCTATTAGCAAAAAAATTTTTAAAATCTGATCATTTGTTTCAGATATTATCTCCTACAAACAAACTTAAAACGTAGTTAAAACAAACTTTACCTCATTATATTAGTGTGAATTATTGTAGATTATTTCGGCTGGCAAATATTTCAGTAGAGTCTGTTTAGATGATGCTTCTAATATTAAATCAGTGAGGTAGCTCTCAAGTTTCTCTTCTGAAAACAGCTGTACAAATAACTTGAAAGCTACATCCATGTGGCTAATCTTGCAATCGGAATTGATGATCTTTTTTAAGATATACTTTGAAGGCTCAGAGAGACATGCTTTTTGGAAAGTTTCTGTTGAACTATGAGCACTATTTAAAGTTCTTAGAAAAACATTTAAACTTTTATTTTTTTGGAATCTTTCAAGGCACTTTTCAATGTGGTAAGATTTGTTGAATGCACTTTTTATTTCTTCATGGGTGGTTTCGTTTGATGGCCATTCTTTCCACTGGCATAGGTCAATGAAATCTTGGAAGAAGTTGATGAACTGTCGCGCGACTGCTTCGTCCATTATAAACGACGATGTAACTTCAACGTAGAGCCTGCATCCAACTCAGCATCTGTTGACATTAACAAACTTTGTTTCACCACAACTTCTAGCCTGAGAAGCGATACTTAAGTCTTCCTACAGATCTTTATCGTGTAGCCTACGTTGAAGTTACATCGATGATACTAATATTATAAACTTTAAAGCGCAAACTTACACTTTAAAAGGCAATTTGGGGTCTGAAGTCAGCGTGATTTTAAAAGTAACTTTCGACCTGTAAATGTAAATTTTCTGTAAATATTGTTCACTTCACAAACACGTGGACTAAGTAAGATCTTTTAACCACTCACATTTTAGTTTTCAATAAAGAGCTATTTTATTAATATTATAGGAGAACTTGAACAAATTGAAATTGCTGATATTAAAATAATAAGTACTCTTTGAATTGCTGGCAAACGAATGAAAGACCCTTTTTTTTATTGATAAAAATGACGTGCCATGTAATATATACTGTCAATTTCACATTGACAAATGACAACATATAATGTTTTTTTTTTATCCTTCCTCTGTGAAGAATTTGGCGTCGCATTCCTGTGCATTTACCAGTAATCAAATCAAACAAGTCATTCAGAGTCAAGAAAAGTAAGTCACGGTCAAGTCCAAGCAATGCTCTAGCAAAGTGATGGAGACTTTTCTAGAAGCTTATATTTCGCACGAAAATATTATGTGAAATGACATAACTTGTAATTATTTTTCCTACTTGTTCTATTGGTAGAACAAGGAGTAGAACAGCTGATGGGAACGACCATTGATAGTATGGGAACGACCCACAATGACAACTTTTCGGCTTAGTACTATACAAAGAGTACCTTTTAATATCCTACTATAAATATTATAAACGCGAAAGTTCGTACTATGTATGGATGTATGGATGCTTGTTCCTCTTTCACGCTGCAACGGAACAACAGATCGACCTGATTTTTTGCATGGGTATAGTTCAAGAGCCAGAGAGTGACATAGGCAACTTTTCATCATCATCACAATTTTTCATCATTTTCATCACTATTCTTTTCATTTGGCTCGTGGAGCCAGCCATCACTTGTAATTCAATTTAAAATAAAATAGACTGCAAAATGTAACAATACATTTAAAATCAAAATAAGTTTTTTTTAATATTATGCTGGTAAAATGGAATGAATAAAGACGTAACTAAATTATTTAAGATACATTATCCAACTTGTGAAATTGAATATAATAAAAAAACTTTCTGATTTTCATTTGACCTTTTTCTGATCTCTATTCAACCTATCGGCTCTATTCACCCTGTTTTACGGTGTTACTTGTGTATATCCTTTCAAAAATTAAGACATTTAAATATTTTCAATGATCTTTTGGAAATGCCAGGGCCTTACATCTAGCTGTTTAAAGCAATCCAGTTTAGGTGATGCAAACATGTTGCGCGACCGCAAACCGTATCTGGGCGCGTTCAGATTCACGTTCGCGTGATTTTCCGACCTGCGCGGTTTTAACGTTAGTTTGAGACCGCGTAAAGTAGAGCGTAGAGTTAAGCGTAAGGTCCTGCAGTAGACTGAGCTCAAGCATTGGTAATATAGAAAAGAAACACTTCTTCCAAAAGGTGAATACATTTATTCTTATAACTAGCATTTACAATGATAGATCTCTACAGAGGAACATGCTCAGGTCAGGTCATCGGCAGCGAGCGGGTCAACTCCGTCCGTGACCTCGGCCGCGAGGTCAGCGAACTTTGCCACGTAGTCCACACTCGACTCCGCCATGAGCGAGTGGAGGTGGGAGTCCACCTGCAATAAAACACTTATTTTAAAAGATACGCATTGATTTCCAAATACAGGTATGGGTATACATTAGCCCTGGCGCCGGGGCAATAGAATACGGCACCGGTAACCCCTGCCTGTAGTAAGAGGCTACTAAAAGGGGACCTCCGGGCTCGGGATGGTCAAAGTTGGGGCTTTGACCATCCACATAAGCGTGCCCAGGGAGAGAACGACAACGTTGTGTGACCAACGTTGTCGTGGGTGGAGGGGCTGAGACAACACGGTTGTCTCGGGAGGAGCCGTAGCGCAGTGCCGAGGGCTCCGGTGCGTTCCTCTGGAGATCTCGGAGCCCTCTTGTCAAGCACTAAGGCTGGTCACCGGGGGGGTTTTAGTGGGTATAATCCCACATAACCTGGCTGCACCCCAATGCAGCAGGGTATCTTTAGAAGATTTCCCCCTCGAAAAAAAAAAAAAAAAAAAAGTATGGGTATACATACAAAATTCACGCGAAATTTTACCGACAGCCTCTACACCAATGACGTCGATTCTGATATACCATTCTCTGAACTAAACTAAATTTGACAGCACCAAAATGGTTGCCATCCTTTTCTGAGATGCTGAAATGAAAAGAGACGGTGATAATTTTAGTCTTGTCAGATTAGTTTAGTTTAGAGAATGGAACAACGGAATTTATGCCAATGTCTAATTATTGAGCTTGTAGATGTAGAAAACACACAGATTACCTCGTGTTGTAAGTCTACTTTTGGTTTGTACATTTTTCATCAGACCCAATATCCATAGTATTAAATATCTTTGGCATTATAGTGCGTATTGCTTTTGCTGGAGTATGCAAAGAACTTTTTGGACCGACTTCAAAGAGGGGGAGGTTATCAATTCGACTGTGTTATTATATAGATTTATGTTGCATAGTTTAGTGTAGTAGTGATAAACTTCCGAGGCTCTCGAGGTGCCCCAGCCAGCCCTCCGCGTCGCGCAGCTAGTAGTAAGATAACTAGTAGTTAGTAACCGCGAGGTCGACGGGCGGCGCGCGGCTCTCGAGGTGCCCCAGGAAGGAGGAGAGAGAGAAGTCCTGCGCGGACCCCTCCAGCCAGCCCTCCGCGTCGCGCAGCAGCCGGGACGGCGACAGCGACATCGACTCGCTGCGCAGGAAACCTGCACAACACATAACCAATCTATACACTGGGTTACACAAACAGGGTGTACGGCATTTTGGGCAAGGCACATTTCGGGGAAGGGGCATTTTGGGAAAGGGCGTTTTGGGAAAGGGACGTTTTGGAAGGGGGCATTTTGGGAAAGGGGCATTTTGGGAAAGGGGCATTTTGGAAAGGGGGCAATTTGGGAAAGGGGCATTTTGGGAAATGCATTTGAACGGCTAAAAAGGATCCCCATATACTCATCATTATGATCAACTGTTACTATGTGGGACCAATCATGTTTTAGGGTTCCGCACCCAAAGGGTAAAAAGACTCCTACCCTAAGGGTAACGGGACCCTATTACTAAGCCTACGATGTCTGTCTGTCCGTCTGCCCTATCTATTAACGGCTACATCTTTCGAACCGTAATAGATACCCAGTTGAGATTTTCACAGAATAAGTAGTATTACGGCGGATTAACTAACAAATAATAAAAAAGTCAATAAATAAAAACGAAAGGGCCCCATACAACCAACGTATTTTTGTATTAGCTCTAACGTATAAATGGCAATACGTACAAGCATCAAACTTGGCATGATTATAGTACACGCTCTAAAGTATAACAAAAATAAATAATGGCCAAGTGCGAGTCGGTGACAAGATTCTGTTCATGACCAAGTTAGAACTAGATACAGGCTTAGCGAAGGATATAATTAAATATATTACACATACTGAAAAAATAATTTAAATTGGTTAACAAATTTCTGAGATGTAAGCGTTTAAAGTTTTTGGTAGTGGATAGACAGTGGATACTCCGTCCCTTTTCCGCAAAGCATGTGTTTGTATAGCATTTGCATGGCGCGCGCACGGATTGACGTCATAACGTGCTATAGTGCGCTCTCTGTCTAGCATGAAATCAAAATACTCTTACCTTATTTTTTTTTTGAACAAATTTTAGGTTTGTTTTCGTTGTTATGATAAGTTTTATTTAATGAGATGATTAAAAAAAAAAAAAACCGGACAAGTACGAGTAGGACTCGTGCTCTGAGGGTTCCGTTAGACGGAACCCTCAGAGCGCGAGACCAAAAAAAAAACTAACTGAAGTTAAAATATTGAAAGACAAACTTAAGTTTGTAGTTTTTTTTTTACTGGGCAAGTGCCTTTAATAACTAAACAAAATACAAGCTAAAACTAACACTACAAATACAGTTAGACTGCCCATAGACCGTTGAAGGTCTAAAGACAATCCAAATGCTCAAGCCCACTACCAGTTGGCAGCGTACCCAACATGCTGGCGGCATTACCACGTTGAATGGCAATGCTAATGCGTTGAGCCAGAAACACGCCAGCACTTTGGTCACGCGTCGCATTAACCAGGCGCTCTGATAGATTTTTGAAAATGAGGTGAGCTCCCGGTCCCCAAGGGCCCAATGTCTCGACCCCAAACGCCTCAAATATGTAACCACTGCCGAGGTTAGCATATTTGCGACGCTTGTGCTGCTCTGCCGAATTAGCAGCTGCGCCAGCCCTACCCTGTGTCTCAGGAAGATGTGACGGCGCCAAAGTATCGACACAAGTTGCGTCCCATACAAGGGGCCGCCCCAACCTCCAGGGCACAAGTGTCATACCGTCAGGCCTCTTTCCATCGTCACGCGCAAGACCACTCGGTTTGAGCACAGCTGCGAAATTGGCGGTGGAAAGTGCCCTGCGCATGATGTCGTTCAGGCTAGCGTGTCGGCCAATACGACCAGTGCTTCTCGAGCAAGAGAGACCATGGTGACCGAGCTGGTCAACAGCAGTACCACACTGACAGCGATGGGCCTCACAGCACCTTGCACCCAAGCGTAAGCTGACAGCTAGACGAAATGCGGTTGGATCTAAAAGGCTACCTGTGTTAAAAGAGGGCATGGCTTGCAACCAAAGTCCCGATTCCCAAACAGAGACAGCAAGAATACGAGCGCGATCTGCAATACTAGGACACGTATCTAGTAACGATTTCCATGCTAGTTCGCAGATCGGCCGATCCCACAGTCTCTGGGAAGACAACTTTGAAGTTTGTAGTTGACAATAAGGTTCTTCGATACATCCCAACTACAAAATGTAAGTTTGTAATAGCAAAATAATTATTTTTAAATACCTTCAAATTTATAACTTTCGGATTTATTCCTATATATGTACTATGAGACCTTGCCTCTTGCCAAATTTCATGATTCTAGGTCAACGGGAAGTACCCTATAGGTTTTGATTCCCCTATGATATCGCAAAATATACGACATAAAGGAACCCTAAGAGCGCGAGACCAAAAAAAAAACTAACTGAAGTTAAAATATTGAAAGACAAACTTAAGTTTGTAGTTGACAATAAGGTTCTTCCATACATTCCAACTACAAAATGTAAGTTTGTAATAGCAAAATAATCATTTTTAAATGATATACCTTCATATTTATAACTTTCGGATTTATTCCTATATATGTGCTATGAGACCTTGCTTTTTTCCAAATTTCATGATTCTAGGTCAACGGGAAGTACCCTATAGGTTTTGGTTCCCCTGTGAAATCGCAAAATATGCGACATAAACGTTCATATCTTTTGATTGCGTTGACTTACAACTTTTATTTTTTTATAGCCGAAAGAAACCGTAGACCCAAGTATTTAGTATAAATTTCAACTTGCTACCTTTACGCGTTCTTGAGAAAAAGGGTCTTGACAGACGGACAGACAGACAGACGGACAACGAAGTGATCCTATAAGGGTTCCGTTTTTTCCTTTTGAGGTACGGAACCCTAATTAGTACAGACACAGGCCTATTAAAGGAGACAAATTGAGGTTGAAAGTTTATAGTGAAGTAGATGCGTACGAAGTTGCAGGCAACAGCTAGTTATATTTATAAAAAACACAACAAATAAAAAGTTTACTTACTGCCAATATCCCGCCCCTCGTCGTGGCCAGGCTTGGAAGACGGCTCGCCCTTGACGCTGATATCTTTACAAGCACCTCCCGTAATACCTAGATCCATGGAAGCCTCGCCCGCGCTGGGCTCATTAGGAGCCTCCGACTGGTCTCCAGAGGCCTCCGCCGTGGTGTTCACTTCTTCATCGTCCGGCGTCTCGTCTTTCACTATAAGTGTTTCCACTGGCAAAGTAAAATAAATTTTTATTTTATTTTTGAAAATCATTTCTTGCGGCGGCGTCGTGTGGCGGGTCGCCCTCTTCCCTCAAACATGGCGAGGAGAGCGATGGCTGGCACACGCGTCAACTCGTGAACGTGCTGCTTGCGGGAGCTGGACTGCTCGGCGTATACACGCAACATAGTAATAAGATTAATTATAATTTGTATATTCCTCTTGCATAGTCATTAGTTTTATGTAACACCAGATATAGTTAAAAAAATAATAATTTAAAGTTGACATAGGGCACGGACCCAGGAGTCCGTGGAAAATCAAAAAAACTTTTTTTTTTTTAACCTCCCGACTAACATTGTCTCACCTTGGTTTGGCTGCGTGATGGGTATCCGTCGATCTCCGTCGTGGAAGTAGAACTGTCCGTTCGACTCACTCAGCACGTAGAAGAACGACAAACTACGGACAAACAAATAATGTTCACTTATAGTCTGTCTAATATAGAACAGCTGATTTTTTTTCGCGATTTCAAGTTCGGTCCCATAGCCCCTAATGATTAGTACAATTACCTCTTTTCGGTTTAGTACAGTCCATATGCGTAACCCTGTATAACCTCCATACAACATATCATCCAAATCCATTTAGCTGGTACATAGCTGAGTGCGGACAATCACACACTTGCATACAAGCTTCGCATTTATATATTACTGAGATTATATTTATATATATTTTTAGGTCTTATCATAATACTAGCGACCCGGCTTCGCACGTAAATTACACTCGGGGCGGGTCGCTAGTTATATACATAAACCTGCTGCGAACAATTATCTAACTGATGGTGAAAACCGCATCAAAATCCGTTGTGTGGTTTAGGAGGAGCGGTTATACAGACAGACAGAATAAATAGAAACAGACAGAACGAATAGGTGAATAGATTTCTTCTAGATCAACGTGTTACATCCTCGGCCACGCCGACGCTTACCGATCAGGCGAGTTGGTGGCCCAACGTAGATCTAATCTGTATAAAAAAAAGACAGACGCGGAAGGAGACTTTAATTTATACTATGTAGAGATATGTCCATTGTGTATTCCAACACCTAGTCATCATCATCATCATCAGCCAGAAGACGTCCACTGCTGAACATAGGCCTCCCCCTTCAACCTCCACACTAAACGACAGCCTGCCTTCTGCATCCACTGGATGCCCGCGACTCTCACGATGTCGTCGGTCCATCTAGTGGGAGGGCTACCAACGCTGCGTCTTCCGGTTCGTGGTCTCCACTCAAGAACCTTTCTTCACCATCCCCACCACCCAGTAGGTACGTAGAATAGAGAAAACTTACTCTGAAGTGGAAGTGGGCGGCGGCTTGGGCAGTATCTTGGGCGGGGCGGGCGGCAAGCTCGGCGCTAGCTTCACTGGGATCAGCGCTGTGGATCACAAGTTCATTATATTTATAGCAGATCAGCTGTTGTTCGCAACTTTTTTCGCGTAGACGTCCGAAAAAAAATCCGGACCAAAACTCGGCGCACGCTACGAATTGCGCAGACTTTTTAGTTACAAGGTAACCGCGATCCGATTACAACGCCGCGCGATGCCAGAGCTACGAAGACTTAGCGGACAACTAACGTTGAACACTATGCAAGCGACATAACGTCTAAATTGGAGTAAATGTAGCATTGTGAAGTATATATAAGTGATATAATGTATGTACAATGACGCTCGGATGTGTTTTACTGTTTTCACTGAGACATTTTGACTCTATAGGAATTGTATCTCGATGGCCTCACCACAGCTTTTAATAAAAGTGTATTAGGGAAGGGTCCAAGAATCTATAATAATTTGCTTCAATACGTGCTGCAATCAGAGCACGTGGCTTCATTAAAAAGGACAAAATTACTTCTTGAAAACGAAGATTTATTTTTATAAAGTAGATGAATTCCACAAGGACAATAATTATTATTATGAAGTAGGTAGTTGAAATTTTATTACATGTATTGGGAATTTACAATACGCAGTTTAATAGGTTATTATTATTAATAGGTCATAATGATTACATAAAGTTTGACATATTATGTACTGAAATATTGTATATTAAAAATATTATGAAGCTGTTGAGACTTGGGGCAGAAAGTGGCGCCCTCATTAAAAAAACATAACAGGTATTCTACAAGATCAGTAAATAGGTTTCTTCTAGGCGAGTTGGCGGTCAAACGCAAGCCTATTATTAAATAAATAAATAAAAATTCCACACCTTCAGGTTCACGAGTTACTTAACTAACGTCTGCCCCCAGTTAGATAGCCCGTTGGTCCAGTTGGTAGTGAATCTGCCTTCTGAGCTTGGGGGCGCGGGTTCGATTCCCGCCTAGGGCAAACATTTATGTGATGAACATTTGTGTTTGTTCTATATCTGGTTGTTAATATCTATTTAAGTATGTATTTAAAACTATATATGTATGTATATCAGTCTCTGGCAGCCATATTACAAGCTTTTCTTAGTTTGGGGTCAGATGACCGTGTGTGCAAAAATGTCCCGAAGTTCTGGACAGGGAATCCCAAAACATAACGATCGACAGACAATTTGGTGACCTTTAATCTAAATAGAATTCCTCTTTAGCGCCTTTTCTGATACAAGGAAAATTTTATTACATTATTATTCACTTAATTCTGACAATGCGTTGTCGTGAAACAGTGCGTTAATATGTGACAAATCATTGTGTTCATTATATCCTCGTGTATTCATCGCTCTATAGTCTATTACGCGCCTTTTTTAGTCTATAACTGTTATTGTACGCCTTCGAGTCTCCATACGTCTGGATAAAAGTGGTATTTAAACACATGGGATAAGAATATTTTAATATGAAAAGTGGCTTACTAAGTGAAACATAAAGTTGCGACAAGGACAGTGAACAAACTCGCTTTTGTTTATATTCGTGCGAGAGAAAAAGTGAAGTGAAGATGGACAATGTGAGGGATCAGGAGTGTGAAGACAACGCGAACGCTGAAGTCAGCAACATATCGGCGCAGCGCAGAGTGCCCTGGTGGAGGACGCCGCGACTGCTGTGGCGCTACCGCTGGCTCTCTATACGGCAGAGAAACGCACCCACCACCAACAGAAGGATAAGCAAACAGCAAACAGAATTCGAGTATTCCAAGAGAGCTGGCACGTCCGGTGTGTGCGGGCAGCTGTATGAAACCAAGCTGCTTTGTCTAATCCTCCAGCGAGCGCTGAACGACACAGAAATAGAGCATTTCCTCCTCGGAACAAACGTCCGCGGCATCGGCGACATGGACGACATCTGCCTGCGGTACCGAATGAGGGGCCAGGATAGACCGGTCGTGCTGTTCGTGCAAGCGAAACACAGGGAGGACCGCGAGAAGGGGAGACTCACTGTCGAGGACGTACGGAGCGCCTCCGGGGGTTTCAGCGTGCGGAAGTACTTTGAAAGCTATCTTAAGATCAAGGACCGGTTCCGAGAAGACAGCGAGGACCCCATGTTCGAAGGAAACTTCGGGGACGTCGAGTGTAATCTCGTCATCTACACGCCGGCCAAGGACTGCTTCACCAAGAAGAATACCGAGCACCAGGTGAGTGAAAAAGTGCACCATCTCATAAATACGGGAGAGAATACGGAGGTATTTCGATACGACTACGACGAAAACGACATAGAAAATTTAACCAAAATGACAGTCATAGAGCGACTTAAAAAACTGGGCGCAGTTTTCCTAGAGCTCATCATGTCTGAGAAAGATAAATCAGAAATGATATTGGTGGATAAACTAATAGCGAGATACCACGTCGTCATGGCACGGGAAGTGTTACAGCCATGCGAGAATCAACAAGCGAGTAAGGACTATCGCATGTGGGAGTTTCGAACTCAGTTTTTTGAAAGCGACTGCGTATATTTGACAGTTCTGAAAAGAACGTTCGTCAAAGAACTATCAACGAACCGCTGGGATCAATCAAAAATAACTGAAGGAGACCGAGAAAATTATAACGTACTTTTACAAAATCCTTGCGCTGCTACGATCAGCAGATTGATCGGAAAGATAACAATATACAACGATAAAACTAAAAAGTTACAGCTAGTAGAAGTAACAGCTCTCAGAAAAAAAATCAAATCAGCAGAATTCAAGGCATTGCTTGAACATTTTAATGAAATTGAAACTGATGATAATGTTATCAGTAAATCCATTGATATCAAACTATCATCGATGAAAATTAAATTACCTCTAGCGTTTGGGAATTTAGACATGACCTTTCGTGGGAGCGACACCAAGGTAAAACGAAGAATGAAAGATGCGGCAAAAAAACTCATTCGTTTGTTTGAAGTAAATAAGCACACGAATATTGTTGATATTAACGATGACGTCGTGGGACCGAGGAAGATAATAGAACAAGGCATTGTAGACATCAACGGTGGCATCGGAAGTGCCGTGGGGAATCTACTAGTTTTAGATCCAGCTACAAATATGCTGAAGTTCAATTTGGACAACGAAATCCTGCCAGTAAAAGCTGCATTATTTTTAGAAGAATTGAAAGAACTCATGTATACGACTGGTAAGGAAGAATTAAGCAGCTACCGAATCACGATCAATGTTAACGGGTTTCCGAAAGATTCATTTAATGGAGACGATTACGATAAGAGACAAGCGAGAGATTTTTTTAATAAACTCTGGTTTTACACCAATCAGGCCAAAGAGAACGGAATAGAAAGTATTTTAAAGGAAGATATCATAGAAAACCACAGAAGACATGGCAACCAGTCTAAATTCAAAATAGATTCAAATGCCATATTCCTGAGAGCTCATGACGACATGCAGAAGTGGTGGATGCAGTCAGGTAAAGCGACTTATCTCACTCGTTCCAATGATTTTTTTCTGCAAGCTGCGTTCGCCCACCTACGCAATAGGTTGGTCCATCGGAGATATAGTTCTTCCCATAACTAGACTCCATTAATGTTTCATTATCATTATCAGTCTTTCATGTTTCCACTGCTGCGACACAGGCAAGGCAGAGAGAGAGAGAGAGAGAGAGGATGGGCCCTAATCCTCCATGATGTCCCAGTGCATGTTGGTGAATCACATGTCTTTGAACTTTTAAGATTCTTTGGCATAGCGATTTCCTCACGATGTTTCTTTCGCTGTTTACTGTGCTGTTTAGTTTACTCAAACATAAAAAAATACTGAACTGAAAAAGATTTGTACTAGAACTTATTTTCAAGTACGTTTGAATCAAAATTAAAATTTTAGTGAACATTTGTTATGTTATTTTTTGTATTCGTTCTACCAAGGAAGATAGGCTAAGAGGAAAGACAATAGCGGAACATTAGAGCGTAGCTCGGGAATTTGCCTAAAACGGTATAAACTTAGACGGCACCGTAATAGGGTATTTGACTGTATTGAAAATATTATGCCAATTGACATCATCCATAAACATGACATAATGAAAAGGCATGTTTCATTTTTTGTAAAAAACGCGAATTAAATAACTGTATTTTCGACATTTGATCACGTGATCGAAAACGGTCTTTAATTGGCTTCACCCCTAGTGACGTCACACAGATCTAAACAAACAGATTTTGTATTGATATTTGCGAATTTAATGTTGTAAAGCTATTTTGAGAGCGATTTATCCAGAAATTTTCACCAAAAACATTCCGGAGGTTAAATGTGAGAAGAATGGAGAAACATTTTGTGCAAGCAGACAGCAGTAACTTACCCAAAATTAATGTATTTATGGTTGCATATTTCTTCAATAATAATCTACGACATTGTTTCTACTAGTAAAAACTACAATGTAAGTATTAATTATTAATTGTTCTCCAAGCAAAACATTCAATCAAGTTGTACAAAAAGTATGTTGTAGTAAGTGGATATCACTATTTTGTTAGGTTATGCAAAGCTTTACAATGTTTAAAAAGAAAGTAACAGTATATAAAATAGTAATGCAATAAAAACACAAATTATAATAGAAATATATAGACTATATATTTCTATTATATATGTATATGTATATGTATATATATATGTACCTCAAAATTATCTTCGCAGATAGAAACACTTGAATTAGCTCCAATACTTTTGGGTTCTCTACGAGCTACCTACTTAGTTCCAACCACTTTTTGCAAGTTTTGGGGTCCATTGGAACAGGAACGAATAGTTTTTCCGGTGTCTTTATGGAAGTATTTGTACATTGTGGCACTACACAACATTTATAAACCATTACTTCTATTAGAAATTTAGTGATTATCAAACTTTTGCTGCCTGGCTGCAGTTGTTTAGATCTGTGTGACGTCAATGAGTCGCTCGACCGGAGCTATGACGCAGGTCTGCGTTTTGGCGCGATATTTTTTTATTCAAACTTTAACATCGATTTATATCGCAAATACGACTGATATCCAAAAAATATAAATGCATTATACATTAAATTATAACAGGCAATAATGTGCAATAGTTTCCCAAAAGTAGTCATATACCCTATTTGAGCGTGCTATAGGTTGTCTCGAACTTCCGTAAGCACTGCAGTCAGATAGCGTACGAAAGGGTTTCCTATTAGTCTATCTTCCTTGGTTCTACTTAGATTTCACATTAAGTATGATAATTTTAAATCTTCATA
Source organism: Agriopis aurantiaria (assembly GCA_914767915.1). Lineage (NCBI taxonomy): Eukaryota > Metazoa > Arthropoda > Insecta > Lepidoptera > Geometridae > Agriopis > Agriopis aurantiaria. The sequence continues at coordinate 13,695,142 of OU612003.1, read as the reverse complement.
ATGTTTAATTTATCACAAATAACAGGCTTAGCGATGAATATAACTAAATATATTACACATATTGAAAAAATAAATTAAATTGGCTGATAAATCTCCGAGACATGAGCGTTTAAAGTTTTAGTTGGGGATAGAGAGCGGATTCTCTGTCCTTTTCTCGCAAAGCGTGTGTTATTATAGCATTCGAATGGTGCGCCTGGGGCGTGACGTCATAACCCAGTATAGTGAGCTCTCTGTCTAGGATGAAATTAAAATACTACTGAGTAGTTTTTATTTTGTTTACGTTGATGGGCTCTATGTTTATGATCGGCTTTTTAATGAGGCAATAAAAAATATTAGTCATCATGCCTATCATGTATATAATTATACCACTGGCACCCGACCCGACACTCAGTCCCAGACTAGTTCGGGAGCCTATGGAAAATCACGTTATGTAAAACTAAATTTATATCAAAATAAATTATATTGTTTGTTTGTATGTATGTATGGAAAAAAAAGATATCAGTGTGGATGAGAGTTGTATACTGACTGGGCGGCGGCAGTTTGGGCAGCAGCGGCAGGAGCCTCTGCACGACGACTCGGCGCTCCGCCACCCGCGCCCGGCCGCGGCGGCCGCGCGGCACGTCGCCCAGGTCCAGTGCGGGCGCGCTCTGGAAACAACATCTATCAGTACTATAAAGTGAAAAAAGGTATAGGATTATTTTCGGGATAAATAAAAACACGGGTTAAATATCCCGTAAATAATCATATAACTTTAATGTACAACCGTGATAGTTTTTTTAGTTTCGTTTTCAGGCTGTCTATTTAGGAGTGTGTAGATAAAAAAAGAAATTAAAAAAAGTCTATATTTGAACTGAGTTTACCTATTATTGGGGTGTTACATAGGTCCCATAGGACATATATTATGTCATATATTTAAGAAATATTGTATCATCTTGTTGGTGAAACAATACAATAAAAAAATACACATATTCGTGACATTTTTGCACACACGGTCATCTGACCCCAAACTAAGCAAAGCTTGTGATATGGCTGCCAGAGACTGATATACATACATATATAGTTTTAAATACATACTTAAATAGATATTAACAACCAGATATAGAACAAACACAAATGTTTATCACATAAATGTTTGTCCTAGGTGGGAATCGAACCCACGCCCCCAAGCGCAGAAGGCAGGTTCACTACCAACTGGACCAACGGGCTAAGCCCCGAAATGCGTTACGCACCGCATGTCGGCGTAAGCGAAAAGTGCTCCGACGCGCGTAATGTGTGTAAGAAGATTTATACACAATACCAATGGTATATACTTGTGCACGTATTTTATAATTTTTATTTTTATTATCTGAAAGGTAGGTGAAATTTCCCCATTTTAGCCATTAAAAAACTCCTTCGCCGCATTCAATGGGTTACGAAGGAGGAGGTACCTCGGCTAGCGGGCGGGGCGCGATGGGCGGCGGGGGGCGGAACACGGGCGGCGGGGGCGGCGGCGGCGGGCGGCGGCGGGGGCATTCGTGTCCGCAGCCGCAGCGCGCCTTACCCACCGACACGTGCGGGTTCCCCGCCAGAGACAGCAGCCGCTTCAGTCTGCAACACGGGGGGTGATCATACGCCACCAGACATACCACACTGATCACAGAAAACAAAAGGGGTTGTCTGTAAAGTCGGTTTACGGACGATCATTTTACGTGATAACGCTTAGGCTGATCGTGCCTCTCTATCGCTTGTTCCGCACTCTCGCTTGCACGCGCGGTTCAGGCGGAACGTGACAATTGTTCGTACGTGCAGCCGGAGTTAATCGATTTATAAGACGTTATCACATCAAAAAAAAACTGCTCAAAATTAGAACCAAAATGCATCGTAAAATTTTAGGTACATAGATTTTCGGGCATAAAACGAAATAATAAAATTTTATGATTATTTCATCATCAGCCTGAAGGCGTCCGCTGCTAAACATAGGCCTCCCCTTTAACCTCCACAGTGAACGAAAGTCTGCCATCTGCATGCCCTCGACTGTCACGATGTCGTCGGTCCATTTTTTTTTTTTTTTATATTTTTTCAAGACCTACAGCACAAAAATAAATACATTAGTTTTAATTAGTTATTTTAAAGTACAGCCATTAATAGGTGTATAATAGTGGTAGTAACAATGCCGTGGAAAATCACTACAAAAAATCATATATGTGTTGCAAACTAAGCGCTAAAGAGCTAAGCTTCAATAAGTTAATAATAAAGTGGGAGGCCTACCTACTAGTACCTATCAATTCTCAATGATCACCTCCGCTGCATTTTACTGTTCGTGGTCTCCACTCAAGCACCTTTCTTCCCCATCTGTTATCGGTTCTTCGAGCGATGTAGCCTGCCCATTGCCACTTCAACTTGCAAATTTTAACAGCTATGTCGGTGACTCTTGTTCTTTGGCGAATATCCACGTTTCGGATTCTATCGCGCCTAAACACCTGTCCAATAGCCTATTCAAAACATTTGCTCTGCATGATGAGGAGAACGTAGCGTCCATGATAAAATGTATACCTGTCGCTGAGAAGTGAGAAGCCGTTGTCTGCCGGCTGCGGATGCAGCGGGCGCGGCCGGTTCACCAGCTTGCTGACCAGCTTCAGCGAGCTGGACGCAGCCTTATGTTCCGGAGACCACGGCTGCTCACCTACACACACACGCACAAATTACAACAAACAGATTAATAAAAAAACCGGACAACAGGGCTCCGTTGGAAGGAACCCTCAGAGCACAAGTCTAAAAAAAAAACCGGCCAAGTACGAGTAAGACTCGTGCTCTGAGGGTTCCGTTGGACAGGACCCTCAGAGCGCGAGTCCAAAAAAAAACAAAAGTTGAAATAGTGAAAGACACACTTAACTTTGTAGTTGACAATTAGGTTCTTCCATACATTACAACTACAAAATGTAAGTTTGTAATAGCAAAACAAATATTTTTTTAATGATATAACTTCAAATTTATAACTTTCGGATTTATTCCTTTATATGTGTGATCTGTGAGACCTTGCCTCTTGCTAAATTTCATGCTACATATGCCACATAAACAGTTAGTGCCGGTTTTAGCACAACCAGCGCTACTACCTACTACAGGGTTCGGTTCCCGGAACATCTCGTACCTCGAAGCCCCGGGATTTCCTTTTATGAGGCATCCTAGCGAATATTTAAAGTTACAGTTATCCTTGTGTGTGTGTGTGTGTGTGTGTGTGTGTGTGTGTGTGCGTGTGTGTGTGTGTAATGCTATCTTTAAAATAATGACATCCATGTTACCTTTCCTCTCGTCTCCGGAGCCATCGTTACTGTCCTGGCTAAACGTATTTTTCGGCGAGAATATATCCGTGTCACTTTCCCTGGCGCCTTTATCGTCTTCTACGGAGCTGTCGGTGCCCTTGTCCGGGGTCTTCTCGGTCTTCTCTGTCTTCTCAGGCTTGATGTAGGGCTCCGGGCGCGGCTTCTGAGGTAAAGGTGGTGAAGGCTCTGCCCACCAGTAGTCCAGCTCGAGTTTAGACCGACTGCCGAACTGAAATGACAACAAACCTATGTTGGAATGGATATTGGAAGTTTTTTTAAAATTAATATATTCGTGACATTTTTGCACACACGGTCATCTGACCCCAAACTAAGCAAAGCTTGTGATATGGCTGTCAGAGACTGATATACATACATATATAGTTTTAAATACATACTTAAATAGATATTACCAACCAGATATAGAACAAACACAAATGTTCATCACATGAATGTTTGTCCTATGTGGGAATCGAACCCACGCCCCCAAGCTCAGAAGGCAGGTTCACTACCAACTGGACCAACGGGCTATCTATATATGTATGTATATCAGTCTCTGGCAGCCATAGTACAAGCTTTGCTTAGTTCGGGGTCAGACGACCGTGTGTCCCGAATATTTATTTTATTTGATGTGTGTGTGATGCATGAAGGTTGAGGTCTCACCATGAGGTAGAGGTCTCACCATGAGGTAGAGGTCTCACCATGAGGTAGAGGTCTCACCATGAGGTTGAGGTCTCACCATGAGGTAGAGGTCTCACCATGAGGTAGAGGTCTCACCATGAGGTAGAGGTCTCACCATGAGGTAGAGGTCTCACCATGAGGTAGAGGTCTCACCATGAGGTAGAGGTCTCACCATGAGGTAGAGGTCTCACCATGAGGTAGAGGTCTCACCATGAGGTAGAGGTCTCACCATGAGGTTGAGGTCTCACCATGAGGTAGAGGTCTCACCATGAGGTAGAGGTCTCACCATGAGGTAGAGGTCTCACCATGAGGTAGAGGTCTCACCATGAGGTAGAGGTCTCACCATGAGGTTGAGGTCTCACCATGAGGTAGAGGTCTCACCATGAGGTAGAGGTCTCACCATGAGGTTGAGGTCTCACCATGAGGTAGAGGTCTCACCATGAGGTAGATAGAGGTCTCACCATGAGGTAGAGGTCTCACCATGAGGTAGAGGTCTCACCATGAGGTAGAGGTCTCACCATGAGGTTGAGGTCTCACCATGAGGTAGAGGTCTCACCATGAGGTAGAGGTCTCACCATGAGGTAGAGGTCTCACCATGAGGTAGAGGTCTCACCATGAGGTAGAGGTCCCCGAGCGTGAGGTCCCCCGCGTCGTGCACGCTCCAGCCCGCTCGTATCTGTTTGAGAGCCAGCTCCACGTCTATATCAGGCCGCTCCTCGCGATCAGACTCAGCCACTAGCGTGTAGATACTCCCGCCACGCTTTTTGGGCCGAATGCGGAATTTTACCTGTAGAATTAATTTTATCAACTAACATTACTTGTTTTTTTTTGTGTGTAGGTAAATGTAGTGCGATGGTGGTGGAGCGGTAGCATGTGCGCTTTACAATCTGACGGTACCCGGCTCGATCCTCGGCCCTGCAACAATCACTTATTAAGTAATTAAATAAATTATGTGCAGGTTCGATGCCATCGGTCAACAACGGTGAAGGAAAACATCGTGAGGAAACCGGTATCCAAGAACGACACAAGTTCAAAGACATAATTATGTCATTCACCAACATGCACTGGGCCAGCATGGTGGCCAATGACGATATAACCACTTGACTGTTCACCCTTTAACCCGCCGTAAGCCAAAGATACTAAATTTACAGCATAATCTTTTTCAAGCGGACCAATCCTAGGCACGAATTGAATGAATGACATTAGAAATTTTTACAATCTTGTAGTGTTCAATTCTAGGTTTAATAGGTTATTACTGGGAAAACGTGCTCCATCTTCGACCGCATCATCGCTATCCATCAAGCGAGATCGCGGTCAAACGTTAGCCTAGTCCGAAGTAAAAAAAAAGAGAATCACAAGAGCTAAATGACAATCAAGTCACCATTCAAACAAAAAATAAATATATCAAAATTGATTCAGCCGTTCAGGAGCATGCCACAGATACACTCTTTAAACTTATAACATCCCTCTTTTTGCGTCGGGAGTAAAAGTCTAAGCTTACCAAACTAGGTGTTTAATCGCAAACCTGTAGATTCATTTTCTATAACAAATGACCTTACCTTAAGGTTGTTAAACTTCCGCTCCTTGCCCTTCCCATGATCGCTTTCATTGTCCGTATCACTCTTAGCATATTTTTCGTCGTCCTCCATTTCAGAGAAGCTGTCCTTTTCCTTCTCGGACATGTCCCTCTCTCTCGTGCCGTCCTCTCGCTCCCTCGCGCCGTCCTCGCGGTCTTTGAGGACGTCTTCTTTGTCTTCTTTTTCGATTTCTTCTTCTGGAATAACTAAGAATGTTCTTGAAAGTCAGTCACCTCGCCAGGGCCAGTATTCAGTAACTACAATCATGGTGGACGCGCTGCAGAACTGTGGAAGCCGCATCAGCATCCTGATAGCAGTATTGTATTGGACACGCAGAGCGTCGAAAGAACTAACAGTCAACTCTTACACCATTTTGTCACACAATAAATTATTATATGCAATCCCACAGAACTGAGGGGAACAACTGGAACTGCTAGTCCGTGGAATGCGCTGCCTGAATATTCACGATAGTTATAATCTGGATGTCTTCAAATCACGAGTGAATCGGTTTCTTCTAGGCATGCGTGCTCCACCGTAGACCGCTTCATCGCTTTACATCAGGCGAGTTGGCGGCAAACGCAGGCATATCATTAAATAAGAAATGGAAGTCTCAAGTTAAGAGGTACATCAATCCACATACCCACTGCGGCACGCAAATCAACATCTTCTTTACCCTCCTTTTCATCCTCCGTGCTGGGCCGCTCATCTTCTTGATTGTTCTTGTAGCTGGCCATCAGTTCGATCCCATCGATAGCTGTTTCTTCTATATTTATCAGCTTTGTGGCATCTTCGTCTAGTCTGGACTTCTTCTGTTCTACTTCTTTGTCCTTTTCGGTCGTGCTGTCTTTGCGCTGACGCTTGGGAGTGCGGATTTTCGCTGTAAATATTGAAACGCATTTTACTAGGGTGGAAATTTGAGGTATTCAATTGAGGCGCACCTCATTATGACGCGTTTGAAACTGGTTTTAGACTACAAAGCTCTTGGTTTAGTGTAATTTATCTCCAAGGACAATGGCACTTTGGGCATTTTCCTTTGTCAAGTTGATATTGCTTAGGCAGGTGGAAATTAAAAAGCAATTGAGCGTGCAACTCAATTGAAAAAAAAAAAAAGATATCCCGTCGCATCCTTTCTAAAAGGCTTTAATTCTAATTCAAAGTGGGAGATTAGACCTGCACTGACATCCCGCTTGGGGTGTATTGTGCATTTGCTCAGCCAACTTACACAAAAAGGCTTTACTACATGGTAATAGTTTTAAAAGATTACCCATGGTTTTTTTTTTTGTTACATGTGTCCATAATTTGAACAACCCTCTTCTTCGGCTTCTTTTTTCTTAAGGCCTAGAGCCCTAGACCATTGCTAGAGTAGTAGATGGTCAATTTTTGAAATTCAATTTGGCCTACAATTTCTTGTTTTTCCATAAATGCTTTTCGTGACGAGAAGTATTTAGCTTTCATTTATAGAATAGAATAGTATACCAACTGAATTCCGCGGGTTTACTCACAGTTTTCCGCATTTTCTGTTGGGAAAAGTGCTATGTCCGTCTTTATGATGTGCGCTATCTATGTGCGCATCCTGCCAAATTTCGTTAAGAGTGGCTTAGACGTTTAGTCGTGAAACGCGAACAAACAGACAGAGACAAAGATACTTTTGTTTTTATAATATTAGACACAAGTCGTGAGTGAATCGGTTTCATTTAGACAAGCGTGCTCCACCGTAGAATGCATCATCGCATAATCAGGCAAGTTGGCAGTACAACGCAAACCAATTTTTTTACCTGTAAAGTCCCACTCCTGGGCAAAGGTCTCCCCCACCTCCTTCCAGACAGTGCGGTCCCCCGCCAGATTTGACCACTGTATTACGATGTTGACGAGTACTTGAATGATAAATTTTAATGTACTTTGACATACCTACCTACTTCATCTAGACTTGACATTTATTTCTGACCAAATCTTATATAATTGTATTTTAAGTTGACTTGTATAATTTAACATTTAGTGACTACTAAAATGTGAGTTGTAGTTGAAGTTGATTTGATAATGTGATAATAATTTTTCATTGTATAGTTTATTTTTCCTTAGGTCCTTAAATTTGTTTGGATACCGAAAGGTCGATTATGGCGCTCTTTTACTGTAATTTTTCCATCTCCTGTGTACCCATATTATACGCAATAAACGAAATATGAATATGCAATAGCGCCAGAGTGTTCTCCTTCTCGGCCTGTCTTGGCTTCTGTAAATCTATATATACATATGTATCTATATATACATTTATATATATATATATATATAAGAGAAAGTCGTGTTAGTTACACTATTTATAACTCAAGAACGGCTGAACCGACTTGACTGAAAATCGGTGGGGAGGTAGCTTAGAAACAGAAGACGGACATAGGCTACTTTTCATCAGCTTCATCACCATTTTTCATCACTACTCCGAATCCGCGAGCCTATTACATTACTAATAAAGAAAAGATAGCTAGTATGTACTGACTGGGCGGGTCGGGTCCGCGGCGGCCCGCCATGCGCTGCAGGTACGAGCTGAAGCAGATCTTCTGGCTGGAGAGCTGCGCGCTCGGTCGCACCTCCGGCACGTGCAGCTCGGCCTCGGGCCGCGGCCCCACGTGCAGGGCCTTGCCGTCTGTAGGGACATACACCCATCTGTAACACTCGAGCCTTACCTATTGGCGGATCCAGGGGGGGGGGGGGCATGAGGGCCTTGCCCCCCCCCCCCCCCCCCCCCAAAGCACCTAGCAATTCCATACATTCGACTCAATTTTTCGATTTGTTTCCTTCGAACCTTGTCAGAATGGCCCCCCCAAAAGTCCTGGATCCGCCCCTGGCCTTACCCACATTCTATCCCAATAATAAACCACCGCACTGACTATATTACATTACCCATTAAAAAGTTTACCATAACCGGGTAGCCCTGGTTTGCGTTGCCCTGTAGTTCCTACCTTCAGTGATAGGTCTGTCGGTATCCAGGTCGGGTTGGTCGGCGTCCTCGCGGCGGTCTTGCGATCCTTCCTCCAGTTTGTGTTTAAAGCCAGGCTGCAGGGTGGTTAAGGGAAATAGAGGTTACAGAGGTTACGGTAACATCAATATTGATACAACAACGTTTATTGCATATAGTCTGTTATTTTCGTCTGGCATATTTTGCTGCTCCAGTTTTTAATTTTACTTTAAATAAGAAGTGTTAGGAAGTACTGTTCATTGCTTAACAATGTCGTATTGTCGTTATTTAGAGTGGGTGTGATGTTACATAGAGTGTATCATTGTATGGACAACAAGGTGTAATTTCGACGTTTTAGGGAGTTTGTGGTTAAATCGAGTGTCCGCTATATTGAGTTTACACTGTATGTAGTGTGTCAAGTATGTCGTGTAAAGGATACGTGCGGTGCCCAGCGGCGCTGCAGCGCGAGGATGAGGCTGCGCAGCGCGGCGGTGGGCGGCGCAGCCAGCGCCAGCCGCGGGTTGTGTGCCGCACCCTGCACGCGCGCCCACGCCGCGCCGTCCCGCGCGCGCAGCGACACGGCGGCGCGCGCGCACACCCGCGACCCGCACGCGCGCTCTGACACACACAACACATCAGAGTGCCTATCTACCAGAGACCTGCTATGCAGCTAAGCTATGAACGAGGTAAAGCTAAGCTACGAAACTATGGGACCGTTTTCTCTAAGCTCACCCTAATGCCAGTAGTGGGACGCGCTGCGCGGCAACGCCTGTATAGGCAATATATACAATACCCCGGCCATTGGGGGCCATTACGGGGGTATTACGTATGCAGAATTTTAGGGTTTTTAACCCCTTCTCCCCCTTGACCCGTTCCAAAAGTAAGCAATAATCTTAGCCCCCTCCTATATTTGGTATATATTTTTAATGCCCATTTAGTATTTATTTATGGATATATTGCAGGAAAATCAGAAGAAGAAATAAAAGTCCCCATGTCATCAAAAATAAGCAAAGCATAGAAAGGTATATAGACAATAGACAATATTTTATTTGTAACAAAAATCCACACACTACACACTTAGACGTACACACAAATTTAAAGTAAAAAAACGTTGGATTTTTGGCACAAACCGACCCCAGCTCTTGCATGATGACCCCAGCATGATGCCGTTTACGTAATACTTGAATGGCCCCTTGGTTCTAACTGTTTCAACTGACCTGTGATCTGGTTGAGCCTGCGCAGCGCGCGGCACATGGGCGTGCGCACGCGCATGTTGCGGCCCCGCGCTCGCACCATGATGCTGCCCCCCACCACCATCTCGCCGAGTCGGCCGCAGGTCTTCTCGTTCACGCTGACCAGCTTCTTCCGTAGCTCGCCGTAGTTTATGAGGGCGTATAGCTCTTGGGCTACTTTCTTCACATCTGTAAAAAAAAATGTTAAAGTATTTGGTCCCAACTTCAGATCAGGCAAACAAGGGAGATATGCCTCAGTACAATACAATTATCGTTCATGTTTAATGTCTCCATGTTTCATATATTGCACTATACCGCTGAACCGATTAATGCAATAAACTGTAAGTACGACTCACATACAAATTTTTCACGCACACTAATAAACTTGTAGCGACCCTAATAAACTAACTGATAGTAATATGCAAAAAAAACGACTGCTGGGTTATTTTAACTAAAGGCATCAAGCCCGATTTAGACCAGATGCGTTCGCACCCGCCACGCCACCTTACCATAACCTTTCCCTGGTTTGAATGTTTAGGATTACTTTTGGTAAACGTCAAATTAAACGTCTCGGCTAAAATGACTTGTTTTATGCACTCGTTGCACAATCTACTATTTTACCATTATGGTGTGACTATAGATATTTTTGTACTAAACTTCCATATATTTTCTCCGACATGATTTCTAAAGATTTAAAAATAAAAATAAAAAAACATTCAAAAAAAAAAAAAAAAAACAAATCATATTCAAATTCAAATTTCATTTATAACTTGCCATTATTTCGGCCGCATCCGTGAAACAGCTATTATGGTTGTATTATGGAAACCGACGTCATTTTCACACATTGAAAAACCATAGTAAGTAATTCCCGTGTCATATAAATAAAATGAGCTACAATAATAATAAAAACGGGAAATTTTTGCACTCACGGCCATCTGACCCCAAGCTAAGCAAAACTTGTAATATGGCCGCCAGAGACTGATATACATACATACACAAGTTACAAGTTTTCTTATCAATTTCTCTGTTTAATGTAGGCTCTTAGTCTCGTGTTTATGTATTATATATATTTCCAATTATTTATTTTGTAATATTTAGCTTTATAGTTTTGTGCACTAGCACCATGAGTTGTGTTGCTATAAGTGATAACCTATGTGGGCCTACGTGTTTTTATTATTTCTATATTTATGTGTAAGAAGGCTGTTGGCTATCCAAATATAAATAAAATAAAATAAAATATATATTTTGTATATTTGTATGTATACATATAGCTTGTCCATCAAGGGCTGCACTGCTGGCCACACTATGATGGGCTCAAGCTAAGCTAAGCTTCGCTCTCGGCCTTCAAGCTTGGTCATCATTGCAGCCCTTGCTGACCGCGCTGTGGTGGCCTGGAGCTGCACTGCGCTGCGCTTTCGGCCACCATCATCGCTGCCAGCACTCATTACAGACTACAGCAGTAATGTACTATTGCAGGTGTGTTTAGGGTTGTGTACCTCAAAAGGAAAAAACGTCTGTCCGTCTGTCAAGACCCTTTTTCTCAGGAACGCGTAAAGATATCAAGTTGAAATTAATATCAAATACTCAAATTTACGGGTTCTTTCAGCGGTTTTTTGTTGTGTAATTTACACTTCGGGAAAGCACACGAAGGCATAATTTTGTCAGATGTTTTGTTATTATGTAACAAGACTCGTGTCGCTCTTCCTACGGCTAGAGATCGACTGAAACGAAATGAGCGCCGGCGCTCATTTTGTAATCTTCAAAAACGCGCCTCTTCTGGGCCCGTCCATTCATTTTATTTTGGTCGAAGCGTCTACCCTCTATTCGTCTTGAAACGTGTCCCAGCGACTTTTACTTGACCTACTCGATAACTCGTCTAGCATCGGAGACGCGTACGACGGAGTTATCTATTAGGGACCCTTGTCTGTCTGTCAGAGAAATACCTAACATGACACGTTGCGTAACTTTTTTATCACTTTTGGGTTTCGTACCTCAAAAGAAAACGGAACCCTTATAGGATCACTTTGATGTCCGTCTGTCAAGACCTTTTTTCTCAAGAACGCGTAAAGGTATCAAGTTGAAATGTATATCAAATACTCAGGTCTAAGGTTTCTCTCAGCTGTGAAAAAATCAAACTTGTAAGTCTACGCGATCAAAAGATATGAATATTTATGTCGCATATTTTGCGATTTCACAGGGGAATCAAAACCTATAGGGTACTTCCCGTTGACCTAGAATCATGAAATTTGGCAAGAGGCAAGTTCTCACAGCAAATAAATAAAGGAATAAATCCGAAAGTCATATCATTTAAAAATAATTGTTACATACATTACAACAATTGTTACTTACATTTTGTAGTTGGAATGTATGGAAGAACATTGTTGTCCACTACAAAGTTAAATTTGTCTTTCAATATTTCAACTTTTTTGTTGTTGTTTTTTTCTTGTTTGGAATCGCGCTCTGTTCCTTCCAACGGAACCCTCGGACTGCGAGTCATACTTGCACTTGTCTGGGTTTTTTTCTTTTGCTTTTAGTAATAGTCGTTAGCGGTCACTGTAGGTACCAATTAGTCGGCTACACCATCTCTGTCACGTGCACACATACGGTAAATCGATTTCACATAATGACAAGTCGTTATATAGGCAATTAATTGGTATGTTATCTGAACGCTTCATTAAGCGGTGACCGAGTTTATCTTGATCGCACTAAGGGAAGCCTACCAGCAAAGATAATATAACCACTTGATCGCACGAGTCATAATTATTTGCTTGTGCAAGATGTCAGCCACCTCGGGCGGGGTATCGTATGGCGCTTGTGATTGGAGACTCAGAACTCATACATTCAAGTCGCGCCCAGGATTGGCCCGCTCGAAAAGGTTAAGCTGAAAAAGGTGTATCTTTGGATTCATCATCATCATTTCAGCCGTAGGACGTCCACTGCTGGACATAGGCCTCGGGACCATCGACCTCCAAAAGGGCCGGTTGGAAGCGGCCTGCATCCAGCGTTTCCCTGCGGTCTCTTTTAGGTCATCTGTCCATCTTGTGGGTGGACGTCCTACGCTGCGCTTACCGTCCGTGGTCTTTGGATCACGGCGGGGTAAAGGATGAGCAGTCAAGTGGTTATTTCGTCATTGTCTACCAGCTACCATTAACAAGTCGCGAGTGAATCGGTTTCTTTTAAGCAAGCGTGCTCCATCGTAGACCGCATCATCGCGCAAGATGATCACACATCACATCAGCAGCCCTTAAACGTCCTCTGCTGGACAATGGCCTCTTAGAGAGGCGTTTTGCCATAATTCCCACGATTGGCAGGTGGCTTGGGGATCACAGTACATTCACCGTGCGCTAATAGTACGCTGCTGCCCATCCTCCGGTGGTTCTGGTCGCAGATTTAGAACATATCCGGGTCCCGGGTCATGGTTGGTTAAGCGCAAGCCTATTACACAATTTTAAATGCTTATAGTCCACTTTATTCAATCATCATTATCATCAGCCAGAAGGCGTCCACTGCTGAACATAGGCCTCCCCCTTTAACCTCCACACTGAACGACAGCCTGTCTTTTGCATCCACTGGATGCCCGTGACTCTCACAATGTCGTCGGTCTATCTAGTGGGAGGCCTACCTACGCTGCGTCTTCCGGTTCGTGGTCTCCACTCAAGAACCTTTCTTCCCCATCGGTTATTGGTTCTTCGAGCGATGTGGCCTGCCCATTGCCACTTCAACTTGTAAATTTTAACAGCTATGTCGGTGACTCTGGTTCTTTGGCGAATATCCACGTTTCGGATTCTATCGCGCAAAGAAACTCCGAGCATAGCTCGTAGTTCATAATCATTGATTTGTTGGATTACTCTCCGCCCCCAATAGCAGAATAAGTATTAAAATATAGGAATTTGACGATCGATAAAGAACGGTACTTGCACTGCTGAAGATGATACCGCCAGTTTAGTGAACCAATAAAAATATATTGTAATAGTTTTGATAAATTGTATTGATGTACACAACTTAATGACTTAATAAATAAATAAATAAATATTTATAGCTTGTATTAACTTTAACTACAACCTTAGAATAACTACTCAGAGAAGGTAGGTTTCCAAACAACGCCTTCTCAAAACGTAAGCTAAAAATTCGCTTTGTAGCTTACGTTTCGATTGGTATGTTAAACGATTTAAGCAAGAAAATTAATGGATTACCTGTGGAATGTCACACCATAACTCTTATGCTGCTTTTCTGATTTGTTGTGGTACGATTTCACCGCGCAAATTGTCATAGTAAAATGTTTTTTTTTTTGAGCCATATGACACCATTTGAATTGCTTAAATTTTGAGAATGTACTTGGTTTCTTTGTGTAGTTATTCTAAGACTACAACATAATTTACGTTACCACAACTGCACAATTAAACTACTTTGTTGTAATTATAGGTTTTTATTATAATGGAGATGCTAATAAAATTAAAATACCTAATTCCATAACTCACTCAATATCACACTTTATACTCGTACTAGCTGCGCCCCGCGGTTTCACCCGCGTAGTGATGAAAAATGGCGATGATGATGATGATGATGAAAAGTAGCCTATGTCACTCTCTGGCTCTTGAACTATACCCATACAAAAAATCTGGTCGATCCGTTGTTCCGTTGCAGCGTGAAACAGAACAAACATCAAGTAGCTATCTATAATGCATGAATATCAGTCTCTGGCAGCCATATCACAAGCTTTGCTTAGTTTGGGATCAGATGACCGTGTGCAAAAATGTCCCGAATATTAATTTATTAATAGCTGCGTCCCGCAGTTTCACCCGCGTAGTGATGATGATGAAAAGTAGCCTATGTCACTCTCCAGTCCAGTATGGTATATTTATTTCCACTGCCTAACCAGTCACCCAGTATAAACAAATATTATAGTGATATGATAGACTAATGATCCATGGCACATGCCACTGGCCGAGGTCACCCCATGTCACCCGCCATTTAACATAACGTCACGCCATATACCTACAACCTTCGATCAAAATAAAGCGAATGGACGGGCCATAACTATTGAACTTGCTAAGTAAAAACGAGTCAAAACCGTCGGACATATTATACTTCAATACCTTATTTTAACCATGTACAGTACATTTGTTACAAAAAAATAATAGATAGCGAATATAATAACTACGTGAGTAAAAGAGAACACCTGTGTTTGTCTATTGCTCTTGAACCGTTTGACATTGACAGACGCCAGACGGCTAAACATGTTGACAGTTGAGTAGCGTTAGATAATTGTCGAACATAGTGAGCTTTCCTTGCCTCACTAAGTATATGGGTATATTTCTGGCCCGGAATGATGAAATAAAACAAAATGGTGACTAGTTATCGATTTTTGATGAAATTAATTTACATTTTATGACAAAATAGAATGATGAATATGTACTCACGAGTGAAAGTGATACCTGAAAATTTACTTTGGTTTTTTGTTGTGTTTTTACACTTCTGGAAAGCACACGAAGGCATAATTTTGTCAGATGTTTCGTTATCATATTGTAACAATAGACGCGTGTCGCACTTCCTACGGCTAGAGACCGACTGAAACCAAATGAGCGCCGGCGCTCTTTTTGTGATCTTCAAAAATTCGCTTCTTCTGGGCATGTTCATTCACTTTGTTTGGTCGAAGCCTACAACAACAAAATGTAATGCTCTAACGCAATAACCATTATTCCGTGGTAATTTTATAAACACTACCTGTACTACGGCAGGGATGTAAACATATATTAGGACTTAGTGATATTAATGAGGGATATTAGAGATGGCATACGTCAAGTCAGAGTACGCCCTTGTAATACTAGTTTAGACAAAATATTAGAAAAGGCAGGATTCTTACGGCCTTACTGGTTATTTATTACCTGTTTTAAGCGATTCTGTTTAGGTGATGGGAAAAGTTGCGCGACCGCAAACCGTATTTCGGCGCGATAAGGATCATTTTCGCGTGACTTTCAGCAGAGCTGTTTCAGCGCTAATTCGAGCCCAAGTTAGCCGTAAGAGCCCAGGGGCCTTACGGACAACTGCTATTGCGGCACCAAACTAACGTTAAATCCGCTCAGTTGGAAAATCACGCGAACGTGAACCTTACCGCGCCCAGATACGATTTGCGGTCGCGTAATTTTCCAACTGAGCAGTTGTCTATAAGGCCCCTGGACTCTCAGCATTTTCGTGATTGGCGCGACCTTAAACTAACCCCGAACGTATTCGTTCCTGGTTAAGTATACACACATTTTTAAATATAATTCCTTTCCGTGCACGGTTGCCTGGAAGAGATCGCTTTAAGCGATAAGGCCGCCTGTTAAAAGCCTATATAGATAATATTTTTATTGTAATGTTTATGTTATCCTTATTTTGTGGTATTTTAATAAAGAGTTTTGTATTGTATTGTATACTGGTTTTTTTTTTGTTTCTTTGACCCTAGTCAAACGTTAGCCCAGTCAGATGTGAAAAAAAATTTAATACTCACTCTCATCGAAATGTACATGCTTCGACAACTTGTGCCAGGTCCTGTAATAAAAGTGGCTGACTTGCGTCTTCGTCTTCAGATTAACATCAGGCATGCCCTTCTTTTTCATTTTGGCACAGATGTACGCGGTGACGGCGTCGAAGTCCTTCCCATACTCGTTGAGGGCCTCGAAGAATAAGTTCTTCTCGTCGGTAGACCAGAGAGCCTTGGGCATGCGTTGCTTCACGGGGAACTTGAGCTCTTCGGAGGTTTTACTGGGGGTGTCGCATTCGGGTACTTCTGGAATGGTCAAAAATATATAAATTAGATATTGTAATCTGCAATCGACTTTAAACATGAAAACCCATACGAAGCGCTTTGATTCCAGATTTATTGTGCGAACTGCTATAGTCTGTGGAATGCGCTGTCTGAATGGGTGTACCCCGATGGTTACAATCTGGGTGTCTTCAAATCACGAGTGAATCGGTTTCTTCTAGGCAAGCGTGCTCCAACGTAGACAGCATCATTGCTTAACATCAGGCGAGATGGTGGTCAAACGCAAGCCTATTATTTATATTATATAGCCCGTTGGTCCAGTTGGTAGTGAACCTACCTGAGCTTGGGGGCGTGGGTTCGATTCCCACCTAGGACAAACATTTATGTGATAAACATTTGTGTTTGTTCTATATCTGGTTGTTAATATCTATAAGTATGTATTTAAAACTATATATGTATGTATATCAGTCTCTGGCAGCCATATCACAAGCTTTGCTTAGTTTGGGGTCAGATGACCGTGTGTGAGAAAAATTGCCCCGAATATTTATTTTAAAAAAAACTCGCGATGTGGGTTTGCTTGCTTCATCTTCGACCACATCGTCGCTTAGCAACAGACAAGTTGGTGGTCAAACACAAACTTATTCGCAAAAAAAAAACATGTTTTTTAACGTAAGACTGTAACAAGTACCCGATATACTTCAGTGAAAACTTGTAAGAAAATGTTTTTACTAAACTTTTTACAATGTATTTTTTATGCCACAAGCAGGTGGGCTGCTTGATGGTAAGCAGTCACCGTCGCCTATGGATACTTGTAACAGAGGCATCACAAATACCCACAGGATTCTAACCGAACTTTTTGGAGATCAATGGGGGAGGCTTATGTCCAGCAGTGGACGTCCTATACCTGAAATGATGATGATGGTGGTGATGATGATAATGATGTGTTAGTTTTCTAAATATAACGATCCATGGCACATGCCACTGGCCGAGGTCACCGCATGTCACCCGCCATTTAACGTCCATCAGTGGACGTCCTATGGCTGAAATGATGCTGATAGATATATATATGGTACGTGGTTTTTGTTTTCCATACCTGATGAACTAACGTTCCAGCTGACAAACATGACCCGTTACGTAACGCACCTAAATGCAACATGACTAAATGCATACTTTGACGACGTTTGATGGACATATTTTTTTTTATCCTTGTAGGACAAATCGAATATACCAATGATGAACACATGAAATACAATGGCATTACAAAATTGTTTACGCCAATTCAATCAAAACAAGGTAAGTACTGTACATATTATTTATTATTTCAACGGTTATTGATTTGCTGCAATGACGATATAATTATCTTTGATTCACAGCTAGACCTTCATTCGCTAACTAGCTGCGCCCCACGGTTTCACCCGCGTTATATATCTCCTTGAAGCAACCTCCTTGGTGGCGACAGCAACCTCCTTGGTAGCGACAGCAACCTCCTTTGACTTGGATGACATTTTTTTTCTATGATGTAATGTTTGTTTTTTTGTCAATGTGTCGACATCAATTTTTGGTCTTGTTTTTTATAGGGCAAATATCAAAACATCTAAACTCATCACTCGCTGGGCTAATCTGAAGATTGCCTGAAAATTTCATCAAAATCGGTCGGACCGTTTCCGAGTCCATAAGGAACATACATACACACATCGCTTTTTATATATAGGAGATAGAAAAAAGACAAGCTATATCTCGGATGCCTCGCTGGGCTAATCTGAAGATTGCCTGAAACTTTCATCAAAATCGGGCCAGCCGTTTCGGTGTCCATAGGGAACATATATACATACATACTCACATCGTCTTATATATATCAGCTAATAAGCTAAAACCAGGAAAAGCAAAACAAATTGAAAAGCTTTTGTTACTTACTGAATGCATGTTTGGCTGAGTGAACAATTTTGATTTTATTCAAAGATGTTTTGTTCCCTGCACTGATCTCATCCATCTTGCCTTGGACCCTGACATCATGTATCACCGGTGGTTTTCATTTTTTTTTATGCCATAGGTTTTTAGGTTTAGCAAGCAGACGGGCCGCCTGATGGTAAGTAGTCACCGTCGCCTATGAATACTTGTAACACCAGAGGCATCACAAATACGTTGCCGACCCTTAACGGGGATAGCCCGTTGGTCCAGTTGGTAGCGAACCTGCCTTCTGAGCTTGGGGGCGTGGGTTCGATTCCCACCTAGGACAAACATTCATGTGATGAACATTTGTGTTTGTTCTATATCTGGTTGTTAATATTTATTTAAGTATGTATTTAAAACTATATATGTATGTATATCAGTCTCTGGCAGCCATACCACAAGCTTTGCTTAGTTTGGGGTCAGATGACCGTGTGTGCAAAAATGTCCTGAATATTTATTATTATTTTTATATTATTAACTCGCCTTTTGAAGAACCCCATGTTGTAGCTTCTCGGAAACACCGCGGAAGGTAGCTCATTCATTCCACATTTTGCAGGTGTGAGGCAAGAAAGATCGTGTGAATCGCAGTGTGCGATTTCCACTGATCTACCACCAGGTGAGCTTCATATCTGTATTTCCGCTTCTTAAGGCCACAATTTGACCGCTTTGTCAGTCTACCCTCTATTCGTGTTGCAATGTGTCCCAGCGACCTTTACTTGAGCTCCTAAAGTCGTATAGCATCGGACGCGCGTGTACGACGGATTTCTTTATTAGGAACCCTTGTCTGTCTGAGAAAAACCTAGCAAGGCAGGTAGCGTATTTTTTTTTTTTTTAATTTTGCTCACGTATTTTTTTTCCTTGATAAACTTTGAAATGCGCGTGTAATATAGCTGGGCGCTTTAGATGTCCCCTATTTCTGACTCAACGTATTATATTTGTCATTTTTTTATTTATTACAACCGACTTCAAAAAGGAGCTCACCCGCGTTATATACCTCTTTAAAACAACCTCCTTGGTAGCGACAGCAACCTCCTGGGAATTTGATGTGTTTTTCTATGATGTATTATGTCAATGTTACAGTGTTCAATTCTGAGTAATGTTTAAACTTCCGCGTTTTGAACACAATACATGTTTTATGTTGTTGCGCGATGCGCGATAGGATCACTCGCTGGGCTATTCTGAAGATTGCCTAAAAATATCATCAAAATCGGTCCAGACATTTCGGAGTCTATAGGGAACATACATACATACACACATCGCCTTATATATACGCTAATAAGCTACATCTCGAGGGTGGTCCCACTTGAAGAAAATTTAATATTCCACCTGTAATAATGGAAAATTATGGGATGAATAACTGTTCCTAGATAAATTTTTAGTGTATACAATGCTTCTACGTCGTATCAAGTAGGACAATAAGGAATTAGGGATCAATTATTGATGTTTCACTTGTTTGACATGTTTGACTTTGTTAATGAAGCTAATTTAACATAAAATTAATATCTTTTTTTTACCGACTTCAAAAAGGAGGAGGTTATCAATTCGACTGTATGCTTTTTTTGTTTTTAGGTATGTTATTTTTTTTTGTTTATGTTTAAATTTGACAAGGCACCTTCAACGCTGCTAGTATTGCAGGTGTCCATAGGCGGCGGTCTCTGCTTACCATCAGGCGGGCCGTATGCTTGTTTGACGCTCTTTTTATGTAAAAAATTCCGCCATAGGTCATCGAGGCGAACATTCCATAAATCCTTTGGTAAAGTCCGCACGCAGCTAATCCAAAATTCCTTCCTGATACGAACTGCACAGGAATGGAATGCGCTCCCTGTCTCGGTGTTCCCTACAAGGTACAACCTGGGTCTCTTCAAGACAAGAGTGAATAGGCACCTCATGGCCAAGCGTGCCCCATCTTAGACCGCATCATCACTTACCATCAGGTCAATTGTGATCAAACGCTAGCCGATTTCATCATTTAAAAAAATAGTATACCAGAAACTAATTTGTAATGTCAATTATCATGAAGTTTAAATTAGTGAGAGTTTTTTTTTAACACTGGAGATTTGTCCAAAAACCAGTTTTAAAGATGAACTTACGCGAAGGAGACTTGATTAGTATACTTTTTGTTCCACTGAGATCCACCAAGCATCAATTGATTAAACGTTTTTTTTTTTTTTTTTTTTTATTAATTTTTTTTATTGCATTTTTTGCAAAAAAGCATCGAGATTTAATCCATCCACGGAATAGAGTAACATATTAACAAAAAGTAGAATCAAATCATCAGTGTTTTGATGAGACGATAATTACATATATTTATATACAGGGTTACGCATATAGACAGTACTAAGCCGAAATGAGGTCATTGCACTCATCATCAGTGCTCGTACCGTTGTTAATCGATTAACAAATTTGACTGTTGAAATCGACGAATTCGATAAAATGTCATTTGATCCGTACTCACGTACGGCATTTTATAGAATTTGTCGATTTTAACTGTCAAATTTGTTAATCGATAAAGAACGGTACTTACACTGCAGTTACTATGTGATCAAACCAGAAATCGCAGAAAAAAATGCTGTTCCATAGGTTTTGTCTTGTGTCACTGTGAATTACCGTTTTCAATGGATCAGATGATAATTTTTTCGCGATTTCAGGGTTGGTCCCATAGTAAAAGTTGTTCATAATGATGAGTACTAATATGTATTCTGTGATATGAAATAACTAATAAGAAAAAAAATTACTAATATCTCTAGTATATAATCTTTGCTAATATAGATAAACATAACAGTGAATGTACCTCAGCATATTTTGTTTTATTTTATTTATTGAACAAAATCCACAGCCCTTTAAAAACAAAACAATAAACTACGAACTTAACTTACGGCCAATAATGGATTTACTTAATATTACTAATCTAATAACTACCTATAGTCGTATATTATAATAAATATATGTGTGGGTGTGTGTATGACTAATGGAAGAAAATAAGTACTAAGACACGGGTACCCAACATAGTTTGGCAGTTGGAGCCAGTAACAATATGGTTTCTTGATTAAATAATCAAAAGCTCTAATAGTTACCTATCCGCCTTCGCCGTAATTCTCACATCCTCTCCTTTCTTTATAAAATCCTGTTTAATCCCTCCACCCCATTGTACTTGAAAAAACGTTTCAAGTTTGTTCAACCTCACTCTAGTTCCTTGCGATCCTCTCGTGCCCTTCAACTTAAGATTCCTACGTCCTCTCATACTAACCTTTCCTACAGTAAATCTTTCACTGTTCAAGCTGTCCTGCTGTGGAATAAGCTGCCTCCTGCTATCAGGCAGGCCAAGTCTCTTCCTATTTTCAAGAATCTTGTCTACAATCACTATCTTCCTTTATAATTGGTACGTATGTATGTATTAATTATAGTATGTTGATTTTTTTAATAGTAGATAGGCTTGCGCTTGGCCGCCATTTCGCCTGATGTTAAGCGACGATGCGGTCTATGATGTATTGGTAAATAAATAGTATTATTTGCAAATTCAATATTTATTTGTATGTGTGTATATTAAACGTATTGTCTACACCGCCGACCCTACTCCTTTCTCAGTTATGTACATCCAAAGGTTGCCTGGAAGAAATCGCTTAAGGGGCTGTCCATTAATCACGTGATGTTTTTTTGCATTTTTTAACCCCACCCTTCCCCTTGGTGAGGTTTATGACTATAGTTTGTGATATTTCGTGATTTTTGCTAAACCCCCCCCCCCCCCCCCTTGCAAGCCTCACGTGATTAATGGACGGACCCTAAGGCGATAAGGCCGCCTATCATTACACGAGCACTTCGCACTCTTAACGTCATTGCCGTTGAAATTGACCTATTTAGTTGTGCTCTGAGTGAATATACAAAGATAGCTTTAAAGGTTTTATGTTATTAGATAATTAAGTGTTGTCACAATGTTTTTTTAATATCTAAATTTGCTACACTATCGCATTAGGTTATAACCTGTAATGATAGTTCTAAGTTGGAAATAAAATAAATAAAATAAAATAAATCATACTGCCGGTTTATTATTTTTAAGTTACCTTTGTATTTTTTATTTCGGTGTATAAGATATGTTTTGATTTGATTTTGAAATCTATCAATAGATCTATTCAGTGGAACAGGGCGTTTTCAAGCTTACCATCGGAGGCACCGTCGGACCGTTTCTTCTTGTCACCAAGCGGCTCCAGCTTGAGTTTCTTGATGACCCTGGCGCTGGTGCGTTGTTGCTGCTGCGTGGTCAGCGAGCCGAGGAGTTCTGAGCCCCCGTCTGCTGGTGGAGACATCTCCTTCGGCTGCTCTTTTAGGACCGTCTGCTGGAGAATGAAAAATGCGTTTTAATGGAGTCAAAAAAAATACACAAAAAGGTCTTCGATCAAATATGTTTACTGCTAGTCTGTGGAATTCGCTGCCTGAATGGGTGTTCCCCGGTAGTTACAATCTGGATGTCTTCAAGTCGAGAGTGAATCGGTTTCTTCTAGGCAAGCGTGCTCCAACGTAGACCGCATCATCGCTTAACATCAGGCGAGATGGGGGCCAAGCGCAAACCTATCTATTATAGCAAAAACCGGACAAGTACGAGTAGGACTCGTGCACTGAGGGTTCCGTTGGACAGAACCCTCAGAGCGCGAGTCCAAAAAAAACTAAAGTTGAAATATTGAAAGACAAACTTAACTTTGTAGTTGACTATAAGGTTCTTCGATACATTCCCACTACAAAATGTAAGTTTGTAATAGCAAAATAATTATTTTTTAATGATATAACTACAAATTTGTAACTTTTAGATTTATTACCTATATATGTGCTATGAGACCTTGCCTTTTGCCAAATTTCATGATTCTAGGTCAACGGGAAGTACCCTATAGGTTTTGATTTCCCTGTGAAATCGCAAAATATGCGACATAAACGTTCATGTCTTTTGATTGCGTTGACTTAATACTTTTTTACAGCCGAAAGAAACCGTAGACCCAAGTATTTAGTATAAATTTCAACTTGATACCTTTAAGCGTTCTTGAGACAAAGGGTCTTGACAGACGGACAGACAGACGGACAGACAGACGGACAACGAAGTGATCTTATAAGGGTTCCGTTTTTTTCCTTTTGAGGTACGGAACCCTAATCATTGTCCATGCATTGTATCAATTATATACTTCACAATGCCACATTTACCCCAATTTAGACGTTATGTTCAACGTTAGTTGTCCGCTGTGTCATCGTAGCTCTGGCATCGCGCGGCGTTGTACTCGGATCGCGGTTATCTTGTAACTAACCAGAAACTCTGCGCAATTCGTAGCGTGCGCTACCCTACCCTAGACAGCTATAGTACCCTATATCTGTCCGTATGAGTGATCTTATATTATGATAAATTTACTTACTTACTTACTTACTTACTTACTTACTTACTTATGATGTACACTATCATCCTGCCAAATCTTGTTAAGATCGGCCCAGCAGTTCAGTTGTGAAAGGCGAACAAACAAACAGATAGGCAGTTACTTTCGCTTTTATAATATTAGTTTACGAATAAACAAGGTTATTTTATTGTTAATTAGTTAATGATCGGTCGATGGAACTTGCCTACGAGAGGACTCTCGTAGGCTCTTGTAGATCAGCCGGCTCGACTTATTTTTTGCTGTTTTGAAAGTACGTTATCTAGAATTGTATAGAAATTAGAACTATGAATTTGGTGTCATATCAAAATTGAACATATTATCTAGGTGTTGCTAGTGACCGAAACACGATTAGAAACAATTTTCTCGATAGAAAAAAATTATGAAAATAACTCTAATTCGTGATATTTTTTGTGGACTGGTCAGAGAAACCGGCTCTAAAATGATGTCAATAATATCAATCGAAATAAATAAAAAATATCAAAGAAAGAGCATATCATCATTTCAGCCGTAGGACGTCCACTGCTGGACATAGGCCTCCCCCATCGATCTCCAAAAGGGCCGGTTGGAAGCGGCCTGCATCCAGCGTTTCCCTGCGGTCTCTTTTAGGTCGTCTGTCCATCTTGTGGGTGGACGTCCTACGCTGCGCTTACCAGTCCGTGGTCTCCATTCCAGAACCTTTCGGCCCCATCGGCCATCTGTTCTGCGTGATATGTGCCCTGCCCACTGCCATTTCAACTTACTAATCCGGTGGGCTATGTCGGTGACTTTCGTTCGTCTACGGATCTCCTCATATCATTGAGAAGAGCATATCATTGAGAACGAAATCCATGTGCTTTTTTTATATATTTAAAGAAAAAGAAAACGTTGCGAAAGGGACCAAAAGGAGGTTAAAATGTAGGTGAAAATCTTCGACCAAAATAAAATGAATGGTCGGGCCCAGTAGAAGCGCATTTTTGAAGACGCAAAATGAGCGCCAGCGCTCACTTCGTTTCAGTCGGTCTCTAGCCGTAGGAAGTGAAACACGAGTCTATTGGTACGTGATAACGAAACATCTGACAAAATTATGAATTCGTATGCTTTACCGAAGTGTAAATACACAAATAAAACCGATATCTATTTTTTATTTATATTACACGGGAATTACTCAACGCGGCTGCGTCTCGCTTGGCACAAGCGCCAAGCGAGACGCAGCCGCGCGCGCGCATTCACCTTGAAAAAGACTGCCTAATGCGGTTGAAACTATAGTCGGAGTGACCGGCTTAATATTACGTGAGTAATTCCCGTGTAATATAAATAAAATGTGTGAAAACCACGTCAGTTTCTATAATAAAATCTATTTTTTGTAACAAATATACTGTACACTTTTATAATTAGGTGTTGAATTATATGTCCGACGGTTTTGACTCGTTTATTTACTGATCAAGTTCAATGGTTAGGGCCCGTCCATTCATTTTATTATGGGCGAAGGTGCAAATCTACTAATAAATAAATTAATATGGACAAGACAAAAATTATGTCCAATGTCCATGTTGAACCCGTGCCGGTAGTCGTTGGGAACGATACTCTCGAAGTTGTTGACCATTACACCTATCTTGGACAGATTTTTCAGTTAGGTAAATCCAACTTAGGCAAAGAGGTCGCCCGAAGAATCCAACTCGGATGGGCAGCGTTCGGGAAATTGCGTGACATCTTCTCGTCCAAGATACCACAGTGCCTCAAGAGTGCCGAGGGTCTTTGACCAGTGTGTGTTGCCAGTGATGACATATGGTACTGAGACGTGGTCCTTATCTGTTGGCCTTTTGGAAAAGCTCAGAGTCACACAGCGGGCAATGGAGAGAGCAATGCTCGGAGTTCTTTGCGCGATAAGATCCGAAACGTAGATATTCGCCAAAGAACCAGAGTCACCGACATAGCTGTTAAAATTTGCAAGTTGAAGTGGCAATGGGCAGGCCACATCGCTCGAAGAACCGATAACCTATGGGGAAGAAAGGTTCTGGAGTGGAGACCACGAACCGGAAGACGCAGCTTAGGGAGGCCTCCCACTAGATGGACCGACGACATTGTGAGAGTCGCGGGTATCCAGTGGATGCAAAAGGCGGGCTGTCGTTCAGTGTGGAAGTTAAAGGGGGAGGCCTATATTCAGCAGTGGACGTCTTCCGGCTGATGATGATGATGATGAAAATGTACGCGTACGAAGTCGCGGGTGGGTAACTAGTTAGTAAGCTAGTTTATTAAATTTGTAACTGAAACTGTCGCAAAACTGTTGTTCAGGCACCGTGTGTTATTTTTAGTAAATATTACTGTTGAAATATTTTAAGCTTAGAACGTGCACTTTATAACCTAGCATGTAAAAAGGAAGCAAGAAGAAGAGAAAAAAATAATACGAAATTGATAAATAAAATTGGTCTCCACCGTATTTTTTCCACTGTAGCGCCGTATTTCCCAGCGCGGTCTGTGACGCGTCGCGTTGTTCGGCGCTCCGCAACACGCGCGCTTCTATGCGTACCTACCTAGTTTTATAACGTTTATTTATTATTATACGTTCTTATTTATTATACGTTCGAGCGCTATTTGCCTAAAGTGTCTGGAAAACCTCGCCGTAGCAACATTACAACTCTAGTTCCACGACTTTTAATAATAGGGATATTAGAATGCTTCTCAAATATCAACAACTTCGTCGATTTGCGTTTGTGTAAATCATTTTGAAGTTATCACCACGGTAAATTCGTTTTATATTGATAAATTTAGTAAACTTTTACAAAAAAAGTTGATTTGATTTTGATCTGTTTGCTTTGTTTATGTGCGCAGTGCGGTGTGTCACAAAATTGACGTCACGCACTGTGATTGGATTTTTGAGTCACGTGACACATAGATAAAAAATCGTGATTATGAAATCTAACTAATTAAATTTAGGAGTTATTATTATTATTTAAAAAAATCTCTTTAAATAAAAACTTTCAATGTAGCTAGGTTTCATATTTTATTTCCACCAGTGTCAAATACCCTATTGGTATCCATAAAAACGAAAATATAAAAGGTACTCTAAATGGCAATAACTTTCGAAGTTTCAGCGCGGGCGAAACACTTTCATTGCCTCGTGCACCTTCGAAAACAACTAAAATAACTGAAAACAAAACACACATATCGGATAAAGCGATAAGGCCAGCCCAAATAAGTTTATTGTAGCTGTCAGAGTAAATAAATGCTTGGACCGAGTATAAAATGAAATGAAAATTTTTATTATACGGTTTTTTTTTTATTATAATTTATTTTTGTTTTTTATTTTATTATAACGTTTCTAAGTAAGGCCATGATTGAATAAAGTAGACGAACCGTGGTTGAACCACAAATTAGCGCATCTACGTGCTATCCGCATATACGAGTCCTTACCGTCATCTCATTCATATTTAACTAGTTTACATATTATGTTATATGTTCGCCATTTTAATGTCCTTGTTATAATAATAACGTAGTATGAAAAAATAACATGTTTAATGTATATATCAGTCCTTTAATTTTATCACATAAATACATAATTTATTATGTATAAAGGTAGTCATTTCCCAATTACACAAAAATATCATGTCGTTTTGAGTTTTTCGAAATCTTTGCGAAAAATCCGCTCGTAAAAAAGTTATAAATAAAGTTAAAATTTAAGTTATTATAGTTGTTATAATTTGGTGCTGAAGTATATGTCCGACGGTTTTCACTCGTTTTTACTGAACAAGTTCAATAGTTATGGCCAGTCCATTCATTTTATTTTGGTCAAAGGCCAAGACTCGTATGCACCCTGTATCTGTATAGAAATCAAACGTACGCCGCCCACTCAACCTGCCGCCGCCAGTGTTTTTTTTTGGAAAACAAGCTAACAAGATTCCTGATGGTAAGCGACCACAAGTCGATATGAAGATATCGTACGCAAAACTTTGACATAATTTGTAAATTAATACAATTTTGCACGCCCTTGCCCTTGGGGCTGTTAATGGATGAACGTGTTATATTTTAAGACCTTTTATACCCATTGGCAAGCAAATAAAAACTTTGACTTTGAAAAACTACACAATTCCATTATTCTGAGTAATAAATAAATAAATATTCGAGATATTTTTTGCACACGGTCATCTGATTCCAAACTAAGCAAAGCTTGTGATATGGCTGCCAGAGACTGATATACATACATATATATGTATATATATATTTAAATACATACTTAAATGGATATTAACACCCAGATAATTATAGAACAAACACAAAAATGTTCATCTCATGAATGTTTGTCCTAGGTGGGAATCGAATCCACGCCCCCAAGTGCAGAAAGCAGGTTCACTACCAACTGGACCAACGGGCTATCTTCACTTAAAGTGAGAAAAAGAAAGCTTTACTTACTTATTTTTTGGCAGTATTGTCAAAGAAGCAAATGTTGCCATGTTCGTACCACACACAGAAAGTTTGGTAGACATTTAACCTAAAATCGGCCAAAAACTCGTAATGATAACTTAATGGGGAAAACGATCAACTGAAAAAGAGCACATAAATAAGATTGATACGATCATTGTCAGTTATTGGAGTTGCTCATCTCGGGTAGTTTGGAAATTTACATAATCTGTTGTGAATCGCGCGCGGCAGTTCAATCTTCCTCCTCGAACGCAACAATACATTTAAAATTCGAAGCAGTTTTTAAATTTTGAATATGTAACGCGCCGCGTGACGCCATCCTATCGCACTACTGGCCGCTATGAAAACACGCGCGCTGAAGAAACAAAACACATCGTCATAAAACCCCCATGGCAGGACGCGTGCGCTACAACTTTAAACGCAACGTGCTGCGCGCGCGCAGTTTTCAAAAGTCGAATATTTTATTTAAAAATTTATTTATACTGCGCCAATTTAAATAGATCTGCACGAACATTAAACAAAACTTTCCTTAATTCGAATTAACAGTGTTTACCAATAAAACTTGAGGGTTTTGTGTTATGTTAAAGGAAAGCAAGACAATTAAAGTTGAAGTATTATTGAATTACGTTATAAAAAAAGAAATGGACTACGTGATAGTAAACGTTTTGTTGTTATCGTGTTGTAATTTAATATTGCACGGTGACTCTCAAGCGCTCAAGAAGCAGGCGTACATGTCGGTGGTAAGTGTTTTTTATTGTATTTATTGAGATTACACACTGTCAAGCCAATTACATAAGTATCTCACAAATTAATAACTATATATAGAAAAAATAAAACAAAAAAATACATAAATAAATTCAAAAAACATAAAATTTAAAATTATAAACTTAAATATGTCAATAATTTTACAAATGAATAAAACTTTTTTTTTTTTTATAAATTAGAAGATAATTATATCATCTCGTGATACAATTAATGCTTCTTTATATTATATTTAAACTAGTAGTTCGCCCCGAACTGTGAAACCGCGACCCATATATTTTCGGACCCGATTTAGCCGATTTATATTCAAACTTAAAAAGTGTATTGAAATGAACTACTTGCCTACAAAGTTTCATGAAGATCGGATCAACGAAAAGTAAGTTATCTTCGAACAAACCATGAATAGTCCCGCTACAATCTGAGACATTACATTTCGATAGCCCGTTGGTCCAATTGGTAGTGAACCTAACTTCTGCGCTTGGGGGCGTGGGTTCGATTCCCACCTAGGACAAACATTCATGTGATGAACATTTGTGTTTGTTCTATATCTGGTTGTTAATAACTATTTAATTGTGTATTTAAAATTATATATGTATGTGTATGTCTCTGGCAGCCATATCAGAAGCTTTGCTTAGTTTGGGATCAGATGACCGTGTGTGCAAAAATGTCCCGAATATTAATTTTATTAGAATGAGAGATTCTTATCTTATGTCTCAGATTTTCGCTTGGTAAATGATATTTATTTTATTTTCATAGGAAAACTTGCAGGTAGGTACAAAATTAAGTTTCAAAAAAAGTTTTATGTATTACTACTCAGTAAAAGACGGACTTATAGATTTCATAACAGATTTTCTTGGATCATAATAGCTAAGAACACTCAGAAAAATACTAAATCAAAATCGGTTCAGTCGTTTTAAGATTACCGGTTTTTTATTGGAAAAAAAAATTAACTTTTTCTTGTTCGTTGTTGTTTACGATATCTTTGCCAATTCTAATGATTATTTTTATTAAATTTGCTATACCTCAAGAGTGGTCCCATTTTAACGGCTACGGCTCAATTACAAACTTTTTACGCACACTTATTAACTTGCGACACTAATGTAAAAAAACCCATACATTGTGGATTTTCCTTGGTACGATTCGTTCCGATTCTACGTTTCTAATCCGTACGGCCAAGGATTGGAACAACCTGCGGCATCCTTGTTTCCTGAGAGATATGATCTGGGGCTCTTCAAGGCTCTGGCAGAGTGAATAGATATCGTCTAAGTCTGCGTGCTTCATCTTCGACCACATCGTCGCTTACCAACAGGCGAGTTGGTGGTCAAACGCGGACTTATCCGCGTTAAAACAACTAACTAAAAGCCCACATGCAAAAAAGGCCAGCAGTGGTCGTCCACTGCTGGTCCACTGCGTCCACTGATGATGATGACGATGATGAAAAAAGACATCAAGCCTGATTTAGACCAGATTCGCACCCGCCACGTTACCTTACCATATCTCCCTTGTTTGTCTGATCTAAAAATAACCCTGTATTTAGTATCTAAGATGCCCTGGTACAGGTACCATGGTGATCGATTTACTATCAAACAGCCCTTTAGCTTATTTGCTGCCTAATATGGCATAAGGAATTAATAAACCAGTCAAGTGTGAGTTGGGCTCGAGTGAGGGTTCCGTACCACCACAAAATACAATATTATCAATTCAAAAAATCGACCTCAAAATTAGTAAAATATGGTGGCATTTTGAAATGAATGATGAGGTCATCTAAGTAGCAAAATACGTTGCTTAACTTGGTACAAATTTGAACAGAATTTTGTCACCGACTCGCACTTGGCTATTATTTATTATTTGCTGTTATACTTTAGTCGAAGTGTGTATACCTACCATAACCATGCCCAGTTTGACGCTAGTACGTATTACCGCTTTTACATTAGAGCTAATACAAAAATACGTTTTGTATGGGAACCCCCCTTTCGTTTTAATTTTTTTATTATTTCTTAGTCAATCCGCCGTAACATTACATATTCTGTGAAAATTTCAACTGGCTATCTACTACGGATCGAAAGATACAGGCGTTTAAAGATACGGACGGACGGACGATAGGGTCCCGTTTTTACCCTTTGGGTAGTAACCCTAAAAATGGTTTGCCACATATGACATTAAAAATCAAAGAATAAAAGTATCTACCTGCTCTCACCTTTAGCTGACTTTAATCTATACTAATATTATAAAGAGGAAAGATTTGATTGTTTGTTTGTTTGTTTGTTTGCATTGAATAGGCCCCGAAACTACTGAACCGATTTGAAAATTTCTTTCACTGTTGGAAAGCTACACTATCCCCGGGTAACATAGGCTATATATATTTTTTTTTTTAAATAGGAATCCTTACTAAAACTCCAATAATGTAACCCAAGGTGTAAAAAATAAGATTTGTAATTTTGACTTTGCGTGTTTGACAGTTCTAAGACAGGACAACGTCTGTCAGGTCTACTAGTATTATATAAATGATGTTTAGAATAATTGCAATAATACATAATCTCAGAGACCGGTTTGAAACGAGCTAATCAATAATTCGGTAATGACATTCGTACCTAAGAACTGCATAAAGAGTTAAATATCAATGTTACCGGTAGGAACTGGTCGGACACGCAACTGAACAACTACAACTGCACAGAGTGAGTCCAAAATATTCTTCTTCTGTATATACATCTATAAATAAAAAATGGCTGAAGTGGCAATGGGCAGGCCACATCGCTCGAAGAACCGATAACCGATGGGGAAGAAAGGTTCTTGAGTGGATACCACGAACCGGAAGACGCAGCGTAGGTAGGCCTCCTACTAGATAGACCGACGACACTGTGAGAGTCGCGGGCATCCAGTGGACGCAGATGGCAGGCTTTCGTTCAGTGTGGAGGTTAAAGGGGGAGGCCTATGTTCAGGCTGATGATGATGATGATGAAATAAAAATTAAATGCAGCTCGTCGGTACGAAATGTCAATGTTCGTTACTTGTACCTTGTACTTAATATTATTATGTACGCGTAGCTTTTCATATAAACTCTCGCTAAAATTAATGTTCTTTGTTCGTAAATTACTTACAGGGGTTAATTAAAAAAAAATTATTATAAATTTATAAATTTGCACGGAAAATTTGAATATTCAGGAACTTTTTTGTATGAAACTTGAACAGGAGAACGTTTGTCGGTTCAGCTAGTAATTTGATAAAATTATAATAGTTCAAGGCCGCGCTCACCAGCCAAAGCTATCTCTCTCGCGCATTTTCAAAATTTTTGAAGATACGTCCGTGACTAAGGGGCCCAATGACTAATCTTTACAAAAACGTCGTCCAAGATTTCTTTACGGCCAACTCCTTACATTAGGGCTAAAACAGGGCAGTTCGGAAAATCACGTGAACGTGAACGTGAACCTTAACGCGTAACTTTTTTCATCACCTAAACTGAATCACTTAAAACAGCTAACCGTAAGGGTGTGTTTGGACACCCAAATCTCCCCTTGTATATGGGCTTGACTGACAGGGTGAGCTGTTGTTCTGAAATGGCCATGAACTCGGCAAGGTCACCACCGTGCTTCCAGAAAGATTTTACCTATTTAAATAGTACCAAAATCTGTCTAGCAACAGCCATAAGAGTATGCAATTATTTAAATTGACATTGATTGACAATACATAATATTACATAATAAGGAAATTTTATAAATGTTAGTGAGATTGACAATGAATTGTGAATTATTAAACAATAATTGTAAATCTATCTATATATCTAAAAATGAATTCCTATTTTCCTTGGTCACGTCATAACTTGAGAATGACTTTACCTTACGCTTTATGGTTGATATTCCGAAAACCCGTACGAAGCGCTTTGATTCCACATTTATTGTGCGAACTGCTAGTCTGTGGAATGCGCTGCCTGAATGGGTGTTCCCCGATGGTTACAATCTTGGTGTCTTCAAATCACGAGTGAATCGGTTCCTTCTAGGCAAGCGTGCTCCAACGTAGACCGCATCATCGCTTAACATCAGGCGTGATGGTGGCCAAACGCAAGCCTATCAATTATAAAAAAAAAAACGATTTCATTCATCTCTTTTTTTTAAGTTTTTAATGCTTCGTATTCGAATTCTTCGTACTTCGTATTATTCTAAAATTAAGAAATTGCGCAGGACCGGAAAAGATGGCGCGCTGAAGAGGAGACTTATACCCAGCAGTGGGTGGAGAATGGTTGATGATGAAGAAAATTGGCAAAAAAATTGGAAAATTTCATAAAACTTAACAACGATTTTACCTTCGCGCGTTTGACAGTTCTAAGACAGGACAACGTCTGTCAGGTCAGCTTTGTATATTATAATCACTAATGGGTTTTTTTGTACCTACATTGTTATTTGTACTGTTTGGCACGCAATTTTATTTTGTGAGATCAATTTTTTCTTTTATTCTGCTTAGAGTTTGAGTTTCCAGAAAACTTGTACCACGGAAAGCTTCTGACAGTTTCAAGTCGTAGAAGTCTTGGCTGAACTTAGCTTGGTTATAGACAGAAACTTCTAGAAACCAGGGATCCTTGCTAAGATTTAACATTAATTTGGTTACGTATCAGAATATCTAACTTCTATCTATTTTTAAAATAACTATGTGAAATAATAATAAAAAATAACGAATGTTTACTTGACCCACAGATTATAACAACTAAATGATATATCTAAACTAAAATGGCTTAAGGGACAATTGATCAAATTCTTAAGAAAAACATAATTTTAATGAGTCGAGTAAGTAGTTTACTTTGTCGAGTATTTCCACTTTGCTCCACCAAACGCCTTCCTGGGATTTTGAAGGCGACATACAGAACACTAGCGACCCGCCCCAGCTTCGCACGGGTGTAATTTACGTGCGAAGCCGGGGCGAGTCACTAGCTATATATATAAACCTTCCGTGAAAAATTATCTAACTGATGGTGAAACCGCATCATTCGTTGCGTGGTTTAGGAGGAGTTAGCGGTCATACAGACAGACGCGGAAAAAGACTTTAATTTATACTATTATTTATTTATTTTATTTTATTAAAACGGTTACACCAATTACATCAATTAAATCATGAGAATTACACCACATTAATTAAATAATAATAATTTTTATAAAACATTAATGATTACAATAAAATTATCTAGTCAGGCATAAATTTAAAATAATATAAATTAATTACGAAGTAAAATTAAATAATACAATATTCTTAAAGTGTACATTACACATTAAATATTACACATTCATTCACACATTCACACTCTCACAGTACCTCAAGCACACTCTGCACACTCTATGTAGAGAAGATAGAGATTAGACGAGCCCACTTCTCGAGATTTCTTCCGTTACCTCTTTCTCATCTACTACACTACTATCTATACTAAACATCGTTGATCAAATAAACAGACGATATTGCACCAACCGCCCGACCGCATCCCACCAACTCCGCCGCGCCGCGCCGGTGCAGCAGTTTGCATTCAGTTACTCGTTACGTAGCGATGCGTAAACATCGCGTATCACAAACAAATGTATAACAGGTATAGACAATTATGCCACTATTTTTGCAGTGTATGCACGACGTGCGATAAACTACAAATGATCGAATTCGGACCTGGGTATGTCCTAAAACTGCGACCAGAACCACTGGAGGATGGGCAGCAGCGTCCTATTAGCACACGGTGAACGCCAAGCCGCCTGCCAAGCGTGGGGATTATGGCAACACCCCTCTCTAATAGGGAGGCCTTTGTTCAGCAGTGGACGTTTACTGGCTGATGATGATTGAATTCGGAAAGGACATCAGAAATTTAAGTCGTGCGACGCCAAAATCATTTCACGAGGAAAGATAAAAAAACATGCATGCCACGGAAACCCCATTTCAGAAACTCAAATCCTAAAACTCAATGAGTAAGACCTGACCTCACTCTTCCAGAAATTACCATAGAGGTCCTTGGTCCGTTATAGAGCTCGGAAACGAGGCAGGTCGAACCAAAACAATACACAACGAACCTACCAAATTCCTGCATAAATATTCAACAAAAAAGTGTAAAATTGTAAACATCAAGTTCACATGTAAACAATAACATGTCTACATTTTCATGAACACGGAACATGAGCATACAAAGCGATGCAGAAAAAATCGAACTCGATGATTGACACAACAAAGTTCTTTGTTTCTTTTTGGTACAGATAAATGCTGAGTCAGTGGGACGAAGTTTTAAATTTCTATTATGCCCCTGAAATAAATAGAAATATAGATAATATATTCAAAATTGTATAATAATCGGAACGTAGGTTGAGCAAGCGCCTAACTTGATATTAAGACTGCGCACGCCGGAGTGTAATCTCTTTCGTAATTTTTAACATTTTTGAAGATCTAAAATAACAATCAGAATTTAGAAAACGATGGGTCTAAGATTGCCTGGAAGAGATCGCTTATAGCGATAAGGCAGCCAATTGTTTCACTAGTTTTTGTCTTATTTGCCTATATCATTTCTGGTGTGATCAATAAAGAGTTGTCTACTGGAAATTATCTTAAAAATAACATATTGTCGGAACACGTGACACATCGCGCATACTCGGAACTCATTAAGGTGGGTGCCGGGTTCGGGGGAACCCGAGTTCCTACTGTGGACTGGGAAGGGCCACGAGTGG
The DNA here is from genome assembly GCA_914767915.1 of Agriopis aurantiaria. NCBI lineage: Eukaryota > Metazoa > Arthropoda > Insecta > Lepidoptera > Geometridae > Agriopis > Agriopis aurantiaria. The sequence goes on along the minus strand of OU612003.1, from coordinate 13,659,469 downwards.
CCATCGCCAGTGTCCAGTCGTTTCTCCATATTTATAGGAAGAACTTGGTCGTCAACAAGTTTTTGGCTATAGCCTCCGTGCATCTCACCAAAGCGTGGCCCTTGTTGCTAACTAACCCTAACATATTTTTTCGGATAGAGGAGATAGAAACTCGAATAATAAACTTTTAGTTTCGAGTACTCTTCCGCTAGAATAAAACATAGTTATAAAAATTAGTTTAAAACGTTTGCAATGTTATTCCTAAACGAATGCGCTATTTATTTTATTTATTCCTATTTCCTACTTAGCTATTTTTTTATGTGTTAAAATGTGCGAAAGGGGTAGCTCTGCCGGTGAGCGCGTCCTTAATAATGTGACAAGTGACGCAGTGTAAATAGTACGTCTCCAGCCACAATGGACCGCCGGGGCGTCAGTCACGCGAACAGTCAGACTCGATAATTACAATCATTACATTGGATGTGAGGATGCGATATGCACGTGCATCGTTTACTATTCTATTCACTTTGTATGGTTATTTAGTGTTTTTTTCAATAAAATCTTTTGGCTATTTTCATATTAATTGGCTAGAATTTAACCGCTACCCTTCTCCAAAGTGGCTCAAACACCCTCCTCCTCAAGTGGCTCCTCGCGGCTCGGGGCTACTTGTATTGTTTGTAACCATCATACAATTTTGATGAATCAGTTCAATAACATGGTAGGGCTCCAGGGCATACCTCTAGGGTGCGTGGGCAAGTCTGATCCCGCACTCCCGGCGACGGGAAACGCGCCGTAAGACAATCGCGCTCTACCCTGATCGAAGGCCAGGGCTGGACCATTCGCAGAAGACACATTTTGCCAACGCGCTATGAGAGAATGCGTCTGACAGCTGCAATAATATTGTAATAATCTGAATGTGTGTTGCCAGTGATGACATAATATGGTACTGAGACGCGGTCCTTAACTGTTGGCCTTTTGGAAAAGCTCAGTCACACAGCGGGCAATGGAGAGAGCTATGCTCGGAGTTTCTTTGCACGATAGAATCCGAAACGTGGATATTCGCCAAAGAACCAGAGTCACCGACATAGCTGTTAAAATTTGCAAAGCTGTTTTCATGGGCAGGCCACATCGCTCGAAGAACCAAAAACCGACGGAGAAGAAAGGTTATTGAGTGGAGACCACGAATCGGAAAACGCAGCATAAGTAGGCCTTCCACTAGATGGACCGACGACATTGTGAGAGTCGCTGGCATCCAGTGGATGCAAAAGGCAGGCTGTCGTTCAGTGTGGAGGTTAAAGGGGGAGGCCTATGTTCAGCAGTGGACGTCTTCCGGCTGATGATGTAAATCTGATTGAAAAAAAAATTGTTTCATACTTTACTATAGTACAGCTACTAGCTACAATCAAAAAGCTAGTAAAAATGATCAGAATTTACTGTTTTCATTCTGATTTTTACAATGGTATGGCAACTGTTAGACATTGTTTCTGAGATATCAGACGTATAGTACTCTTGGCAAGTTTCCGCAAAAGGATTACAAACTATTTTTTTATTTTTTATTTTTTTTATGAGTGACTTATACTGTTGGCCTCTTGGCCTCTACAGCTTGACCGGACTAGTTAGCGAACGCAGAATGCGTTCGGCATAACTTGGTGGGTGCGTTCGGCATAACTTGGTGGGATTACAAACTATAACAATTGCAACTATTTATATGAAAATAGTAATTGAATAGTAACAATACAATCCCGCGAGTAAACGCATTGTTATGCTGACAGACAGCCGTTATCATTCATCTTAATGATAATCATTTAACGAGCCACTCAGATATAATCACGACCGGGCTGCAGGGCGCATACATCATTGTTTCTGACTGTGTGCCGCGCGAATATACCATTTTTAGGGTTCCGTACCCAAAGGGTATAAACGGGACCCTATTACTAAGCCTACGATGTCTGTCTGTCTATCCGTCCGTCTGTCCTACCTTTAAACAGCTGTATCTTTCGAACCGTAATAGATAGCTAGTTGAAATTTTCACAGAATATGTAATGTTACGGCGGATTAACAAATAATCAACATCATCATCAGCCAGAAGACGTCCACTGCTGAACATAGGCCTCCCCCTTTAACGTCCACGCTGAACGACAGTCTGCCTTTTGCATCCACTGGATGCCAGCGACTCTCACTATGTCGTCGGTCCATCTAGTGGGAGGCCTACCTACGCTGCGTCTTCCGGTTCGTGGTCTCCACTCAAGAACCCTTCTTCCCCATCGGTTATCGGTTCTTCGTGCGATGTGGCCTGCCCATTGCCACTTCAACTTGCAAATTTAATATAAAACAAATAATAATATTTAATAAAAAGTCAAAAAGTAAAAACAAAAGGTGGGGTGGGGTTCCCATACAACAAACGTATTTTTTTACGTATCACGATGGTACGGTCTCCGATGGAGCACGCTTGCCTAGATGAAACTAAATCACTCGCTACCTGAAGATCGGAACACCCATTCGGGTAGCGCATTTCACAGACCAGCAGTTCGAACAATAAAAGTGAAATCAAAGCACTTTGCGTGGGTTTTCGGAATACTCGTATCAACCATGAAACGGTGTCTCCTTTTCGAGCCCGCCCTGGCTGTCTGATAGAAATATGGACAGGAAGGAATTAGATCATGTAGATCCGATGCAGATGGACAGGCGACCTAAAAGAGACCGCAGGGAAACGCTGGATGCAGGCCGCTTCCAACCGGCCTTTTTGGAGATCGATCGGGGAGGCCTATGTCCAGCAGTGGACGTCCTATGGCTGAAATGATGATGATGATGATGATGAGATCCGATGCACACTCTACGAAATGTAACCTTGCAATTACAACTAGCAACTTTGCGCCGATGATCAAAGCTAAGAAGGTTCAAGGCTTTTTTTTTGTTTCAAATGGAAATCTTCTAATGATGCCCCATATTGGTGCACATCCAGGTTATGTAGAATTACACACTACGCTTACACCGCTGGCTCTAGAAGCATGACATTTTGCACAAAACGTGTTCCTTAATAAAGGTGAACCCTATGGAAGGAATTTTTAAAACTTATCCCTTAAAGGGGTTTAATAGCGGATAAAAGTTTGTAACGAAAGTCGACCTTTTTGAAGTTAGAAACGTGGAAGTTGGTACTTAGACTTCTGGTTATGTGTAATTTAAATTTTATCATCGTTTCTTGTAAACTCGCCCCTCAAGGGGGTTTAATGAGGGATGAAAGTTTGGATGGTTAGTAATTCGTAATTTTTGAAATTACAAACGTAGCAGTTGGTACTTAAACTCCTGTTTAAGTATATGTGTAACTTACTATAAATGGATTTTTTAAAATTAAGTCTATAGACGAGACCGAAGCCCTACGCATACAGAGTCGCGGCTAGTATCATAATATACACAAACAATTGTATTGGTCCATCACAGTGAACGTCACAGTATGTACTGTATTTAATCAGACAACATTATATTAAATTTAAATGCTCAATAAATTTATCAACAACCTATATACGTCGTAAAACAGCAATTATTGTCAACGGTACAATATCGTTGAACAAAATGTAAGAAATATACTGTAAACCAGTAAAGGGTATACGCGGAAAGGGTATACTAACTTACTTGTGTAGCGAGCACTTTCCGCAACCTTGATGGCAATGGAATAGATGATGGGTGGTGTCTCTCATTAAAATTGATTTGATGTTTTTTATCACAAACTGAAAAAAATAACGTTGATATGGCACGTGCGTTCATTTATAAGAAAAACCCTAACAAGATCGATAGCTATATAAACCCCCAACTAAAAATAAAACCAATTTTTGTAAATTACCTAAGTAAGTACGTTCCTTTTTTCGCAGTTTGCTTTTTGTCAACAAGTCGTGTTCATAAATGAAACCTGCTAAGTGAGTCGGACTCGGGTACAGAGGGTTCCGTACCACCACATAACTTGTTAGCTACTAAAGTACATAAAAATTTAGTGCAAGACAACATCCAATCAGCGCCCAGGAGTTCACCCATCCAAGTACCGACGGCGCCCAACGATGCTTATTTTTATTTTTTTTATTTATTAATAGATATCTTCTCTGGCTTGCGTTGACCGCCAACTCGCCTCTTCGGTGATCGTACGAAAACCGGTGGTGAACAGAAACTTGTCACCGACTCACACTTGGTCATTATTTATTATTTGTTGTTATACTTGCTTGTCTATTAAGTATTTGAATTTATGGCATTCGTAAATAATCTAATACTTTTCAACAAACTGCTACTTTTAACAAAATCTATAAACAGATATGACGTCACGTTGTCTTACTTTAGTTTAGTGTGAAGTATGACGCTTGTACGTATTACCTACCGTTTTTACATTAGACTAAATACAAAAACACGTTCGTTGTATGGGTTCTACCGACTTCTACCCTCTTTAGATTTAACTTTTTGACTTTATTATTATTTCTTAGTTAATTGATTGATTAACTCGTAATTGTTCACACCATTAAATTTTATACAGAGGACAAAAAACTCTTAAAAACTAGTGTAACAACTGGCGGCCTTATCGCTAAAAGGGATCTTTTCCAGGAAACCTTAGGATGGAAAGGATTTATAGAAGAGAAAGGGGTTATTCCGCCGTAACATTACATAACCTGTGAAATTTTCAACTAGCTATCTATTTCGTTACGAAAGATAGAACCGTTAAAAGGTAGGATAGACAGACAGACAGCATAAAGGTTTACTAATTAGGGCCCCCTTTGTGTACATCATCATCATCATCATTTCAGCCGTAGGACGTCCACTGCTGGACATAGGCCTCCCCCATCGATCTCCAAAAGGGCCGGTTGGAAGCGGCCTGCATCCAGCGTTTCCCTGCGGTCTCTTTTAGGTCGTCTGTCCATCTTGTGGGTGGACGTCCTACGCTTGTGTACGGAACCCTAAAAATAACAACATAATTTTAACGAGGAATACGTTCAAGGAAACTTATTCGACGGCGCGCGTGACATCAATTCGAAATCGGAATTCGCGAGGAACACCCAACGGCCGGCGCGCGCGTCTTTATCAAATCAGAATATACGTGATGCGAATTGATACACTTCCATTGTTTACGGTTGTATATGTAAGTTATTCGACCCTGATGAGACAATTAAGGTATAACGTTGCACCCTGCGGTTTTGCCTGTGAATTACTCGTTTTTTTAAAGCCGACTTCATAAAAAGAGGGGGTGTCAATTCGGTTGTATTTTCAATTAATGTTTGTTACCTCAGAACTTTATGAACTGTTTTTTTTTTGTAAGGATATACTTTCCGATTGGTCCCATAGAAATTACATTCAATGAGGTTCAGTAGTTTGGCTTTTAAATCAAAATAACTAGAAAATTACGTATTTTAATAATTTTATATACAAAGAAGACAATTTTTCTTGGGCCCACCAAAGTTTTTGTTCTTAGGCCCACCTAATTTAGCATATATTGATGGGACTAGCACTATAAAATTTGTCGTTTTTTTTGTACCATTCGGGCGAAAGATGAGGGAAAAATGAAACCGGGATAAAATATCAAGAATAAAATGTGTTGTTTTGATTTTAGCCACAATTCATTCATTTCCCTTATAGTCACTTGACCGGAACGTTTTTAATACGAAAAAGGATGCATGCTCAGGAATTTATATACAAAAAGAAATAGACCATATTTTACAACAGTGGCCATAATAATCGGCTTTTAAGAAAAATAATTATACAATAGTCGCTAATGGTATTATAGACGCTTATAATTAGCGGCTTGAATATGTTTTTAATCCTAGTTTTAAATATTTACTATTATTGATTTACCGAAACCGTAATACTATGGTTTCGTAAAATTATAGAGGAATGGAACGTAAATCCGCCATCTTGACGTTTGTTGGTTTGAAATTGACAGCAGTTATGACTTATTTCAAGTTACATCATTTTAGTGATGTCTCATACTTTAGTTTTTCTGACTCGAATTACGTAAGTAACTCGTGCTATTGACTCGAGTTGCAACTGGAGTCAACTTGAATCGGCGGTAGTGGGTTCTGGTGATGTGTCTCGTCAGTATTTGTATGAGTTGACACTGGAATGATTACTAACTCGATGCAAGTGTCAACGCGAATAGGTCCTGCTAGTTGGTACTACTCCGTTGATTGAACGTGGACCGTGGACCATGTGACACGCACTGCTTTCGTTTTTTTATTGGTTTGAACAGTCGCTCGGGTCAAATAACCCACTCAAATCGCTCGTGCATAGCTAAGCGCAGTCACATCGCTAAGCGCATCCAGCTGGCCTGACACCGACACGGAGCAGTTTATTGAGTTGAGTTGACTCGATCTCAGTCTCGCACCAGAGTCAGGCGCAGTAACAAACTGTTGACAGATTTGATTCGAGTTGCACAAAACTGGTCTCGTCAACTCGTTCATGATAATATGTGAATAGTGATATAACTCGCACCACACATCACTATTCATACTTTCCGTTTGTTTCAAATCGCGTGATCGTCTGATAGTGCTCTCAATTTTTTCCGTATCATTATGAAACTACAATAAATCAACATGTACAATGTACAGCGCCTACTCCAGAAAACCGTTGTCAACTGTGCTGTAAGATTTCAACGCGTAGACAATTGTGCGAAGACATAATTACTGTCCGAGACAACTGAAGATTTTCCAAAAGATCTTACCTATTTGATTTGTGCCGTTTGTGTGTGTGTGGATTTCTTGCGAGGTGAGTTTTTATTTAAGTGGGTATTAGCTGATGCCCACGATTTCGTACGCGTAGGACTCGGCCTTCGGCTTCTACAATATTTCTTTCCCTGAAGATTACAAACATTTTAAAAAGTCAAATCGGTTCAGACGTTCACAAATTATGCCGTTACTTAAGAACACCATTTGATTTTTATTTATTACTAGCTGCGCTCTGCGGTTTCACCCGCGTAGATGACACACTCCTTATGGCATCAGCTATCTGCCAGTGAAACTCCCGTCAAAATCTGTCCAGCCTTTTTTTAGGGAACATACATACACACATCGCCTCTTATATATATATAAATATAAGAAAAAGATGAAGGAGGTATAGATAACAATGCATTTAAACGTCTCAAACCATGTTGGTATCCGTACTTGTGTTGCTTATAATATTACTAACTTTATTATCCCTGTTTGTTTTAACTTACCTGCTTTTATTTACAGCTAAATCAACTAGCAGTTTGCAGATACTGCTACTATTAATTTTGCAAGAAAATATCCATACTCCTGATGCAATAAGAAGATTTGGGTACCTATAGAAATATTTACATTCCATGTGGATGTTCCATTTTAAGAACACACCAAACACAGCGTTCTTGTTCTGCAGAAAGGAATATTGATTTTGCAGTTTTCAAATTATCAGGTAATTTCAAAAATTCTTAGTGAAATCATTGAAAATAAAGATATTGAGTATATCTAGTATATCTAGTATTAAGTAGTATTTTTGTTTAGTATATCTTTTTTCTAGTTTGCTATTTAGTACCTTATTATATAACGTTATATTATATTATAACGTTTATTTATTGCACTCTATACAGGAGGTATAGAGTGCAATAAATAAACGTTTATCAAAATCAAAAAAATCAAAATCAAAATAGTTTTATTTCCAACTAAATTACTTAAAATAATATTTCTGCTGGTTGCCTTACTAGGCAAAGCCTGTATCAAGGCAACCCGTATACCTGATTACAAGTAGTTAGCAAGACAGTTTTTCATAACTAAATTATCAAATCTGCTGGAAACTAAAACTAATACTACATGAGATTCTCTTTATAGTAAATAAAAAACAATTCAACTGATAACTCTTAAAATATCTTCTGTGTCATCATATGATAGTGATCTTAGCCACTTCACAATCTCGTGTTTCGCTTCATTTACTTTCTTGTTTTTAATGTCACAGAACCTTATGACTACCTTATAGACGAAAACATTAACATAGTCACCAAAACGCTGAGCAAAACTTGTTTTGACGGTGGGAAAAGGTATTCTATAGACTCGGCGGGTAGCGATTAAGTCGTAGTCAGGGGAAGATAACACTGACCTATGCGCCTTCAGTGCAGTTTTAAGTATGAAGAGTTGACGCACACTTAGTACACCAGCTTCTTCATACACGCATGTTGTTGGGTACATATAAGGTTTTTTGAGCATTACTTTTAGGACAGACCTCTGTGCTCTTTCGGCCTGCATCATATGGGTTTTGGCAGCACTGCCCCAGCATGTGATGCAGTACGTTAACAGAGACTACATACTAACCATCCCTTTTTGTGCAGATAGAACGCTTAGAACAAGTCTGTATGGCTTGGTGGCTGAAAGTTTCCAGCACTGTGAGCAGGCAGAGGCTACGAGATGGTAACAGAGCTGTGGCAATTCGTCTTATGGATATTGAAGACAGCAAGAATATCCCACAACCAACCTCTATGCCTACTCTTACTGTGCCCGGTATTTTCAGGGCAGCAGCAGCACTTACTATGTATAATTATAAGCGTGCTGCTTCTACTTTCCGTATTAGGGTCTAACGTAGGAACATTTCCGTATGTCCTAAGTAATGTTCTCTGGTGTTTTTACAATACCTACGATACGCGAAATTGCATCATGTGCTAAATAATGTATAGCTTTGCTGTCACTTTTCGAAGGTTTAAAGAATCTATTTCTGAGTGGGTTACCTATTTAATTATTATTATGATAATAATATTTTGTTACCTACAATGTCTTTTTTTGAAATTCCGCCTAGCCATACAATATCGCAAGTAATCATTACTCGTGCTGATAATGATTATCAGCACAATTGCTAGAAAAAGTGCTGATGCAAAAATGCAAAAATAACTCTGTCTCCTTATGCTTTCACTGCTAAACTGATTTTGATGAAACTGAATATGTACATAGTTTTAATCTTGATAATGACTAGGCTACTTTATATCCCGGAAACCTAGGTACATAGTTTTCATGGGATGATAACTTATTTTTGTGACAAACCAAATCGCGCAGGCAATCGCTAGTATTAGGTAGTAAATCACTAGAACGTAAGTAATAAAGTTACTTATATATAATTGCTCATTGTGAGGTTTTAGGTTATTGTGAGTTTCATTAACTGATTTCTCAATACTCCGGTTAGATCGGATATAGCTAATATTACCACTGAATCTAGAGATTATGAGGAACAAATCGACATGAGTTTCATTACTATATGCTATAATTTGTGGGTGGCCTATTTTTCAAACAAAAGAAATTGTCTCCTTTTGTGAAGGCGGTTTTAGGGTTCCGTAGCCCGACAAGGAACCGAGTCCGTCCGTCCTATAGTTATAAGGGCAAGTGCTTGAAACTTTGCACAATTACAGTTTAAGTATAGATTTAAAAAAAAGTATACAGTATACAAATAATATAATTTTGCGTTTCAGGGGTGGCTCTGATACATGTGAAATGGAAATATTATTATTTTTGCTGCACCCCCTTGTTTGGGATATCGTTAAAAATTTCTTTTAAAATGAAGGAAAGGTTTGATACATCATCTTCTTATCAAATGTATATTTTGTGAAATATTCAAATTCAAATTATTATTCAAATTATTTATTGAGAAAACGGACAAATTCCACTAACATTAATCTCACACACTGTTAAGCTTAAATAGATTTCCTGGTAAAAAATAGGAATAATATTATAAAAAAACTAATATAATAAATACAACAAATTGCTGTAAATATGGCCCGCGGAAGTGGAAAGTTGGTTCCCCCCTGCATTTCTATATTAGACATAGAAACTTGCTACTTGCCATGCTGATAGGTCATATTGAAAACCTTCATTCAAAATTATTTCAATATAATTATTTTTATATCCTGATCATAACTTTTTGACATATAGCGATAAAACTGTAATAAATTCAAGACGTTCTAGCTCGAAGGTCATTGACCTTTTCGTAAAATTTTCTTAACAAAGAATGTTTCTCAAGTAGTTATTTTTTCGACTAAACCATAAAAAGTACATATAAATACTTAACATTAATATGTTAAGTATGTATATGCACCTGAAATTTGGGAAAATCCACAGAGCTTCGTTCTTTAGAATTTTTCTGTGACCACCAATTTCTGAACTATGATTGTGACCACATTTATATGACTTTGTCTACGAAATACGGAACCCTACCATATGCGTCTCGAGCCTCGCGCTTAGCCAGATTTTATTTCATATGATATTTATTTCTGGGATTTTTTAATCAATGTTTTTCCTCATAATGCTCATATATTTGCCAAACATAAAATAGTTTCACTCGTGAAAAGATAAACAATATGGACTGACAAAATTACTTCCGTAATATACTAGGCAAACGTGCTCTATCTTCGACCGCATCGTTGTTTTCCAGGTAAGATAGCGGTCAAACTTTAACCTAGTCCGATGAAAAAAGTGTCAATGGTAGGTACAATGAAATTATCCCTGGAGCCGGGGTCTTACAACACTGCCTCTGTATCCCCCTGCCTGTCGTAAAAGCCGACTAAAAGGAGGCCTTTGGGCTTGTGGGTGGTCAGATTTGGGGATCTGATCTGACCTCCCATTCAGCAAGCCCAGGGAAGATAACGGCGCGGTGTGGCCCACGCCATTGTAAAGGGAAGAAATGGAAATGCCCTGAGCATTTCCCGGGAGCGTTGCTTCAGGCAGTGTGCTAGGAGGATATCGGTGCGTTCCTATGGAGATCTCGGTGCCCTCCGTCTGGTACAGAGGTCGGCCACCGAGTGGGTTTTAGTGGGTGCAATCTCACATAACCCGGCTTCACCCCAATGCAGCTGGACATTTACAGCTGGGTATCTATTGAAGATTTCCCCCCGTCAACAAAAAAAAAAGGTACAATGAAATTACTCTTGCATCTCGAGATACAATGTTGCAATGACTGTTTCGATAAATATCAGATTTAAACAACATGGATCACGTCACAGTAGACCATAATATTAGAATCACGGTTTTCATTTACACAAAACAATACCTAATTATTTGTGCAGTTTAGTGTTACTGAGCAATTAAAAGATATTTATTAAAAGCGTAAATTACAGTACCTAGGCCACCACGCATTATGTACCTAGACGTTGAGAACTACGAACCCAGTTTAGAAGATACACTCCAAAAATAGCCTGTCCAGGTGTTAATCAGTCGAACTAATACCTTGCACTCTAATTATTTTCGGAAACTTTAATAAGAACAGAGGCAACTACTTATGAACACGGACGGTGCCGCTGTCGTGCCGTTTCGCTCTTTTTTCAGCGAGGCTATCAAACCAGGCTCTATCACAAAGCTTGTTGCCTACCTTGATACAATTCTTCCAGTGATGCCTTTCTGCGCAAGCTTCTCACATTCTCGATGTTGAATGACCAGTTACCACCACGCAGTCCAAGGTCGCCCAACACTATAGATACCTATGGGTAAGAAGTATTGGGGTCAATTCTACCAGGTCACGGCGAAGAACTATTCTATCTGCAAACACAGAATGCGAAATGACCATTAAATACTGGTTTGCGATAATGAATAGACTGATACGGGTGACACAGACCTCAATACTTGCAGGAGGTTAGCCATCTTTGGCTCCTTGTTTACACTTCGCATTAAGAATATACACACTTGGATTAGACATGGCGTACAGTGACAAATATTAAGTCCATGGTAGTCCAGTGTCTGTCAACTCTTATCCGTAATGTTTGCAGTTTCAATAAGGGCCTAAGCTCGGTCCAAGCATTTATTCGCTCTGACAGCTGAAATAACATTGTAAAAAGCTGAATAAAAACATTTTGTTTTATTATTTCACTGAAGTATATAGAAACCTAGCGAAAGTGATCAGAATTAGTGGTTTTAATTCAGTTTTTTTTCATATATTATTGCAGCTATCAGAGCAAATATATTAAATGCTTGGACAAAGCTAAAAAGTCCTACAGCTCATACGTAAACTATTCAAGTTAATTACTCAAATTTAATGACGATTTTAGTGCTTGTTAAGAGGAAAATGATCAGACAATTCTAGTTCGGTTGAAAAATAATTAGTTTGTTCACAGCCAAAGCTAATCACAGCAGCGGGCTACCCCTCGGAGAAGCACCGCGTCACCACCCCCGATGGCTACTCGCTGCAGATGCACCGGATCCCGGCGGGACGGCGCACGGCGCGCCGCTCCCTCACGGCCGGGAAAGGGAAGAAGGCGGTGTTCGTGATGCATGGACTGCTGGGCAGTAGCGGAGACTTCGTCATCATGGGCCCAGAGAGGAGTCTCGGTGAGCACACCAGCATGTACTAACTAACTAAGTACTAAACTAACAACCCACCATTACTTTGCACGCTTTCTAAACTTTCCTCTATCGTGACAAGCACTTGCGCAACCTGGTGGCTGTTTTAAAGGTTCTGAAACATTTTCTCACAGAAAATCTCTCAAATTTTCTAAGTAATTTACGTTATTTCCATCTGCTATTACAGCGTATGTGTTGGCCGACGCAGGATACGACGTGTGGTTAGGAAATCTACGCGGCACCGTCTACTCATCGCATTTGAACCTCACTAGAAACGATCCAGCATTTTGGGAATATAGGTACGAATTTGTGTCATTTCTTCACGCATAAATTTGCTTCATTTAAATATGTAAACAAATCTTAAAACTTTGTCGTATCGTTTTGAAACTTCTCAAGTATGAACTCGGATGTCAATCCAATCGTTTGGTAACATCGATCTGATCTGATGTTGAAGCCAGGAGGTGGATAGCGAAACTCTTCAACGGTAAATCACACTGACAGAGCCATTTCTTTTTTATATAAAAAGAGCGGTAAACAGACAGGTAGCCTGATGGTAACCGTCGCCTACTGCAACACTAGCGGAGTTGATGCTTTACCAGCCCGGATAAGTAGTTGTAGACACCCTTTTTGAAACGCTTCATTTTGAAGCTCGGCGGGAAGGCCTTTGGAAGACATTCCACACCTTGATCCGCGGAAGTTAATAGCGGAAAAATCGGACGGTGTGGCATTTCCAGCTTTTCAAGATGTGGGGTGAGCTTTTTGATCTAGCGGCAAAGACGCCACATGAGCCGAGCGGCACGGTGTCGACCCCCCTCGTTTTTCTCACCTTCCCGTGTGCGTGAATATTGTTTTGCTATTTAATGAGTCACAAAAGCCTGTTGTTTTTTTTACTAAAACATTTCTACACGTGGTATTTTTCCCTACGATAACCATGATCCCCATGATAACCGAAGCCGGGCCCTATTGGAAATCGACGGGGGAGGCATATGTCCAGCAGTGGACGTCCTGTGGCTGAAATGAGGATGATGATAACTTTTACTGAAGGTACGGTACCGTGCGCGGATATTTAAAAATGAATTTTCCTTTTGTAGTTTCCACGAGCACGGCAAGTACGACGTGCCCTCGATGATCGATAAAGTGCTCGAAGTGACGGGCCTGGCCAAGGTCCTCTACGTCGGATACTCCATGGGCACCACGTGCTTCTTCACCATGATGGCCCAGCGGCCCGACTACAACGACAAGGTGGTGGCGTTCGTGGCGCTCGCGCCGGCAGTCTACATGGACAACGTCAAGAGTTTGGCCAACCTGCTTCTGAGGACGATTAATGTTCCGGTAAGTTCACCTGCCAATTATGTATTTATTTTTACCCAACAACGCCCACCCACACGTCCACCCACAAGATGGACAGATGACCTAAAAGAGACCGCAGAGAAACGCTGGATGCAGGCCGCTTCCAACCGGCCCTTTTGGAGATCGATGGGGGAGGCCTATGTCCAGCAGTGGACGTCCTACGGCTGAAATGATGACGACCCAACAACGGCAAAGCCAATTGGAGAGTATTGTAATATATGTATGTATATTTGGTTAGGCAGTCTGGTAAAAAGAATAATCTCTTTTTTAGGCAACTGAGGGACGAGACTTATATTTCCCCTAATAGATTCCCCTAGTAGATAGCCCGTTGGTCCAGTTGGTAGTGAACCTGCCTTCTGAGCTTGGGGGTGTGGGTTCGATTCCCATCTAGGACAAACATTTGTGTGATGAACGTTTGTGTTTGTTCTATATCTGGTTGTTAATATCTATTTAAGTATGTATTTAAAACTATATAATATGTATGTCTCTGGCAGCCATATCACAAGCTTTGCTTAGTTTGGGGTCAGATGACCGTGTGTGCAAAAATGTCCCGAATATTTATTTATTATTTATTTAATGGTAAGCGTCACGCTTGCCCAGAACAGTTGTACGTTCTACCATTGGTTTTTAGTACAACTAATATCTGGTATACATCGTTGAGGAGGAGACTGAACAGGGTGTTGGGCAGACATGACCCCGGCGGGACACACATCACGCTCTCCATCTCAGGTCACCACAGCCTGCGTTCGCTTGGACATGAAGGAAGTCAGTATGGACAGAGCCGGACCGCGGATTCCGTAAAAGTGTAGCTTGTTTGCTATGAGAGCGTGATCAGCTGTATCGAACGCGCGCGATATGTCGCAACAGAGCACGGCAATCTGCAGCTTTGCCTCGCGCGCGCTCAAAACTCGCCATACCATCTCGCGCACTAAATCTGTGGTCGCATGGCCGGCCCTGTAGGCATACTGCCTCGCCGACAGGATGTCACGGTCCGCGACAAAGTTGAGAAGCCTCCTGTTGAGACCAGCCTCGAACAGCTTGCTGACGGCAGGGACGAGGGACATAGGGCGGTAGGATTTGGGGTCCGCTTTTTTGCTTTTTCCTTTGTACTACATGGGTCATACTTTTACACTATTGAGTGCTGCAGGATGAATACCTTCCCGCATGCATGAGTTAAACAGTATTTTAAATTAAATAAATTGTTATTTAATTTGATTAATAACTAATATTATCAAAGATTATTATATACTAGTTAAAATATAATCTATCTATATATATATGTATTAAAGCGAAATTCATTCGCTCACTCATAACGAAATTGAAATTTGACGGGTAGATTCCTTATAAGGTGTGGTGGTACGCTGAGAAAGGATTTTGCGAAAGGGACGATTTAAGGGGGGCAAAAAGGGTTGAAAAATTATATGAAAGTCTATGCGTACGAAGTTGCGGGCAACAGCTAGTTTTAATATTATTATTATTACACTTTATTTCAATATAAACACGGGTCTAGCCCGGACATTTAGTAGGCATTGGTGGGGCTAAAGCCAACACCAAGAGGCCCCGTTGAATATAAAATACAATATTATTGAATGTGTATAAAATGGATTATAAAACTATTGTACAGTATAGGATATAAAACGTCTAGGCTATTGAGGTGAACAACTTGTGGATGGGATAACAGATCTATGGTATGAGGTACGGCACCTGCCAATTATGTCTTATTTCAAAATACTTAGGCAGGTGATGACTTGCCACTCACTAAATAGGCCCCCCATAATGGCTGCCGCATATTGGCACCGGAAGGGCAACATTGACGTGGGTGGCTTAGGGTGTCGAGAGGTGTGCTGCACTTTCACTAAGAGCTACTAGCGGCGTTATGCCCTTTAACACTTCCACCCTGGAGCTTAGGTTTTTAGCTCTTGCGGTTTCCACCCCCAGACGGCCGGTTAAGGCAAGCCAGGGGTCTGGGTCTCTGGGGTTTTAGACCCATGGAATCGGGGTACGCGGTGTCGCCACTCACCGACGGCTCGCCATAAAGCCGCCCCTGCGTATTTATTATTATTATTATTTATTTATTAAAACATTGCATCTATCATAAATAAATAAATTAAAAAAATTAAAAAAAATTACATTGTTGTAGATAGTTTACTGGAGAAGTTTGACTGGTAACTATGGAGTTATTAATAAAGGAAAGGATTGTATTGTATTGTATAATTTCCAGCAAACGATGCGGTCACAGGGCATGATCTCCGCGACGCTCGGTCCTCAGATCCTCGAGTTCGTGTTCGGCACGGTGTGCTCGGGGCGGGACCCGCGGCAGGACATGTGCATGTCGCTCGTTTACTCGTTCGTCGGGGAGGACTACGAGCAGAACGACAGCGTAAGACAAATACAAATTCACAGCAAACAGCGAGGTCACAAGGCATGCTGTCGGCTGTCGGCGACGCTTGGTACTAAAGTCCTCGAGTTTGTGTTCGGCATATGCACGAATGCGTGTCTCTAAATTCACCTAGTACTATACTCACAGAATTCGCCTTAATAAAATAGAACCTTAGTCTTAACCTTAGTACACATGTCGAACAAAATGACAGTGTATAAATAATAATATAAATATTATGATTATTTCCAGGAGTTAATGCAAGTGGCCATGGCTCGGCTGCAGCCCGCCTCCTGGAGACAACTAGAACATTTCGGGAAAATCGCCATCACTGGTATGTAATGTAACCATTGACGATGTAACCACTTGACTGCTCATCCTTTACCCCACCGTAAGCCTATACTCCGTTCACAAATCTTAGATATTTTATGTAAACAAAGAAATGTCACGAAAAGTCACTGTCAAAGTGACATGCCAGTTGCTCAAAACATTTTTCACATATGAAAAATATTTTACTCTCTATTTTCTACGGCTTTGTTGTCACGCGGTACAATGGGAAATATTCTGATAGTTCAAAAAAATTATAAAAAATATTGTAATAGATGGCGTTGATTATAGAGGCGTTGACTATTATGTTAGAGAAAATAGAGGTCAAATCAAACCTTAAACCCCTACTGTCCTACCACGGTCCTACCAGTATAATAAAATATTTTCTATCAAATTTTTTATTTTTTTCTATAACGAATTGTCACATTTTTTTTTATCCCCTTAATTAATTTTAGGTGTATTTACATCATGGGAGGACGGCCTATGGGGCGCCGTGAAACCCTACAACCTGGCCAACGTAAGAGTCCCTGTCAGCCTGCTGTACGGTGAAAATGACCAACTCACTGAAAAATCTGTAAGTAATTACCTATGTAACCCACAATAAAATTATGGCAAAAAATAAAAATAAAATAAAAAATGGCCAAAAGGGTGTCTAGACACGCATATGGTATGGTTCCGTAGCCAAAGCCACATAATTGTGGTCACATTCATAGTCCAGGAATTGGTGGTTAAATAAAAAATTCTAACAAACGAAGCTCTGTGGCCTTAGCCAAATTTCAGAGATGTATCATCCCGACATAACATTGTACTGTTTTATGGTTCAACCAAAAAGAAAACTAATTAGTAATATTCTTAACTAAGATCATTTTACGATAAGGACAATGATGTCTTGAATTGATTACAGTTTAATTTCTATAACTCAAAAAGTAGTGATCATAAAATGCATAAATCAGTTTGAAAAAAATATTTTTAATATAATTTATCAGCATGGCAAGTTACAAGATAAATTAGTAAGGCTGGAAGGGTAAAATTTGCCACAATGGTGAGCGATATTCGCAAATCATGTATACCATATCATATCAAATATACCAGCGCCAAATAGGATGGCTCAAATAAAATAAAATTATATACAAAAGCTGTAATAGTTCAAATTTTCAAGTACATACCTTAATAACTGTAGAAAGTTAGAAGCTTCTAAAGGAAGAGGACGTATAGACAGACGATCATACGGATGGACTTCAGTTAATAAACAATAATGGACAGAATTAAGTTTTAAAGGTTCCTTGAAGTGTAGTACTACAAGGAACCCTTATAAGTTAATTCCTGGAGCCACAACTATTAAAACTGCTTTCAAATAAGAAAAACGCATTCAAACCAGTCAAGCCATATTGTAAAATATGCTAAACACAAACATGCACTCAATCTTTACCCCAAACTCATATATCTTCTCCGTTCCGGTAGAGTAAACAAAAATCCCATATTTTTACAAAACCTATTCCCCCCAGAACTTTTTGACATATTTTGTAATATTTTTTTCTATTTACAGCATATAATGAGGCTAGCGAACGAGTTAAAGAGAAGTGGTGTCCTGGAAGAAGTCCGCCCAGCCTGCCCCTGGCCTAAGTTCAACCACCTAGACTTCGTGTTTGCTAAAGATGTAGGAAAATTATTAAATAAGCCCCTAGTTAAATATATCACCCATATTTACAATAAATATGGCTCATAAAGTTGCTCTTTTATTTCACTTTTCAAATGACTTCCAAAAAAGAGGTTGTTTTTTTTATTGACAAATAAGGCTTGACCACCACCCTGCCTGGACCCTGATTCACTAACAAACTCGCTCATATCGTAACGTTTTTATGGATAATAGGCTTGCCTTTGACCACCATCGTCCTTTAATCACATGAGGTTATTTTGCCCACGTTTTAGGTTATCATGTCAAAAGTCACTTTTGCTTATATTTTTTTTATTTGTCATCTTTTGGCCCCTAACTCACCTGATAGGAAGCAATGTTATGGAACATGTTGACCTCAAAGGTACTTATTCACTCTGATACCCAGGTAATAGTTTTCAGGAAATGAGGATGGTGGCATTCCTGTCCTAGCAGCAGGCTTAGCATGACATAGGCATGGGTTGTGGACAAATTGTCTTTCCACTGTTTCTATCCTGCAAGAAAGAGACAAACATATACATATTCTAGCATTGTCGCATCTACGTGTGGATAAAAATGGTGGAAAGACAATTTGTCCACGGCCCGTGCAAGGCCTGCAGTTCGTATTAAGAAGGAGGCAAGCTAGTTTGCGCCGGTGGCATGACTGATGCTTGCCATACAATTTGGTTAAATTCTATTTGTCTCCACTAAGACAGTAATCCGCGATCGCCTATTGGCAAACATAGAGTAGGACGCACTGCAGCGAGGTAGAGTGAAGACCTGCGAAAGGTGGCTGGTGGCAAGTGGATGCGAAAAGCAGAAGATCGTGCCTTGTGGCGTTTTTTTAGGAAAGGCCTACGCCCAGCATTGGACTAACATCAAATAGGCTGATGATGAAGACAGTTGTCATTGAAGGAGAGCATAGATGAGATGTGAATTTCAACCAATGTGAATGGTCGATTCCGGCAATCTTCTCCTCTTGTCTTTCCCTCTATGGAATCGCACCCTTACAGCTGAAGGACTAACACGCACAGCCATTACTCCATTTATCTCTAGAGCTTACCTTATTGTTTATCATAAATTTTACTGTCAGTCCCGACGGCTTAACGCAAGGCGTCGTCGCTGTAGACGTTGTTGACGATGATTTTGCTTCCACATTTTGACGGCTTGCATCTAAAAAGACACTACTTATTAAAACCAAGGCAATTACATATTTTACGAAATTTTTCTGAGATACTGAAACTGTTTCTAAGTCTAATTTATACTTAACATGTTTTTGATACAGTGTTTTTGTAGTGTTTGTCGCTCAGAAGACAGGCAGGTATCAGCAACTGGGCAGGGCCAGGGTGTAAATATTGGAGTATTATGTTACCTTTGCTGGGAGCTGGGACCACTGGAATCCTAGTAGACATTGTCGTAGTTCAAAACGTTTTGTATCAACCATTGAATAACTTTTAAGCATATCCATGGCAGATGTAACACACACTTGATAACATCGCGCAGTTTGTCAGCTGTTCATTTAGTAATGTTAACACGAAATTCTCGGATCATTAAGGCTGCCATAAATAATAAAATACACAAATTAAAAACAACTCATGTAAAAACGAATAATTAAACTTTTTGTTGATATTTTGATAATTATTGACATTGGCAAAATTGGCATTGTCAATTTGACAATACAAGGAGACGTTTGATCACAGATCTACTACGCTAACGGAAAGGAAAGGAAAAACTAGCGTGTGGCTCTTGTCTAGACCCCCTGTGCGTTTGATACTTTTTCTTTTTTTCTTCCGAACAGGATTTTGGCTTCTCCCGTCTTGTACATTTATGTGTCAAGTATTAATTATTTTAATTTATCTGCTACACTATTTATTTCTTGCTGCAGGATTTTGGAATCTTCATGTGTTCTAATTTTTGATTTATATAATGCGGTAGGAGCAAGGATGTGTTCCCTTTAGGGTATATTATTACATTATAACATCCTTGGGTAGGAGTAATAGTGTTCCGCGTGCTTATCAAAGGTGCTTATATGCAACATCCACGAATGCCAGATCGGGGTTTTTACCCCAAATATAAGTTTTCTTTGCCTTGGGGATTTTTTTGGGGGATTTTGCGGGGGGAGGGCGGAAATAAATAAACGCACACGAGTAGCACGACGATTCGCCGCGGCTTTCCGTCATCCAAATCCACGCGTCTGTTAGTACTAATTGGATTAATAGACTGTGACTGACTTACAGGATCCGCCTGGGAAAGCCTAGTCGAGTGGTGATAAAATTTAGGTGAAAAGTGATTATGTGTAGGTAGTTTATGTTCTACGAATAGTAGAACATCAAATTCATTATATTCACATAGTAACATTCGAAGTAAAACAAGCTTTTGTACATCAAAATGTATTTCATCATCAGAGCACTTGGGGTGTAGTGACATCGGTTTAGGCACAATAACACTATATGTTCCCACTTGTCCTTTTATTTATATTCAATCAAAACACCCTCCAGCTGAAACAAGAACGCAATGCATGTTAGAATGGATAGTTGTTTTACTAACCGACGTATCTAGAAAAAAATTATCAACTGGCCATCTATTTCGGTTCGAAAGATACAGCCGTTTATTGGTAGGACGGACAGACAGACGGACGGATAGACAGACATCGTAGGCTTAGTAATAGGGTTCCGTTACTAGCCTTTGGGAACGGAACCCTAAAAATAGTGAAATAGAGATTTGTTATATACAGGGTTACTAGTAATGAGTTAGCATCCTCGGGCGGCTCAGTACATCAAAACGAACTACTTTTGTTTTACGACTTTTCGAAATTTGCGGGAAAAAATGCCGATCATACAAAAAAAAATTCACTACCGACAAAATGTATGAAACACATGATTTTTTCCCGCGAATTTTGACAAGTCGTACAACAAAAGATGTTTGTTTTGATGTGGTACTGAGGCCGCATTAAGGAGAAGCTAGCTTATTACCAGTTACAAGTAACCCTGAATATACTATCATAAGTATAAAATGTACTTTTACGGGTGTCAAGTATACAATATAAGCCCGTAAAAGAGCTGATTCAAACGACTGTTTTTTTTTTACTCATAGCTATACTCTCGATCAAGTCCCCTTTCAAACAAAATCAAACTAAAACAATTAAGCCGTTTGCGAGCTGCGATGCCACAGGCACTTACACAAATACCTACACATTAATATTATAGCGCACTATAGCAAGTTATGACGTCCAAGCCGTGCGCGCGCAATACAAATGCTATCCTAACGCACGCTTTGCAAGAAAAGGACAGAGCACCCCCTCTCAATCCCCACCAAAAACTTTAAATGGTTATATGTACTCATATATCTCAGAAATATATTAAAAAAAAAAAAAAAACAGTATGTGTATAGTATTTTTTTATAGGGCAAACAAGTGCCTATATTAACAGAACAAAAATATACAAGCTAACACTAATACTACAAAAATAGTTAGACTGCCCATAGACCATTGAAGGTCTAAAGACTATCCAAATATGATAGTTAATCTATTTAACATTCGCTAAGCAAGCCTATATTGCCCATAACAGTCCAGTTGAAATAAAAGCAAAGAATGTTGTCTGAAATCCCCTGAGATGTTCTTATTTATATTGAAATAAAGAAAAAAGAAAAATATTTATCGAAAAAAAAGTTTTTTTTTTCTATACTAATATTATAAAGAGGAACGATTTGATTGTTTGTTTGCATTGAATAGGCTCCGAAACTACTGAACCGATTTGAAAAATTCTTTCACTGTTGGGAAGCCACACTATCCCCGGGTGACATAGGCTATAATATATTATACCTACCCGTGCGAAGCTGGGGCGGAAAGCTAGTAATAAATACTTTCCTTATTGGATTTCCACGAGTAGTGTATTCTGCCAGTGTGTATTAAGTATACGTACTTCTTGATGCAGGGTCCGATCTCGGCGAGCTCCTCGGCCTTAACGAACGAGGCGCACTGGGTGTCATGGAAGCCCAGCAGCTCAGCCAGCATGTTGATGTCTTTGTATGACGGCCGCGCGCGCAGCATCTGGAAACATCACGGTGGGAGCAATGCCATTTAAAAAAAATAAAGACATCATTATGATCGCTAAAAACACGGCAAAAGTCACCGAAGAGGCTTAAATATTACAAATATAAATGCTTATATAGAACCCCGTAGCCAGAAAGAGAATATTGTTTGTTGCTTAGAGAACTAGTCGATTCAAGACAAATGCATGTTCATATTTTTTGGTACAATGACCTCCTTTCGGCTTAGTACAGTCTATATACGTAGCCCTGTATAAGTTTCCTGACCTACCACCTTCCCGCCTGACACGAACGTGGTCTCTGTCTGTAGTAGGCATCGAGATGGAGAGACCAAATGGTCGGCAACGTATTTGTGATGCCTCTGGTGTTACAAGTATCCATATGCGACGGTGACTGCTTACCATCAGGCAGCCCGTCTGCTTGTTTGCCACCTATGGCATAAAAAAAACCTGGAGCCTTACAGCTACCTGTTTAGGTGATGAGAAAAGTTGCGCGACCTTAAACCGTATCTCTAAACGTTAAGGTTCACGTTTGCGTGATTTTCCGCACTGCGCTGTTTCGAGCCTGCGTTAAGAGGTAGCCGTAAAACCCATGACAATCCAATTTTCGGTAAAGATCGGTTTTATCAATATCATAGTAGATGGTACCTCTGTGACGACCATCTTGCGGTCGTCTACTGGCGGCACGTTCCAGAAGACCATCCCGACGACGGTCTCCTCCCGCAAGTAGAACAGTATGCCGCGCTTGTACTGAAGCTTGTAGTCCTTGGACCTGGGACCAACACAAATCATAAGGTTGCTTGAAGAGATCGCTCTTAGCGATAAGGCCACCGATTGTAGCACTAGTTTTTGCTGTTTTATCGTGTGTGTGAAATTTATGGTGTGAACAATAAAGAGTTTATCTATCTATCTATCTATCATATCATAAACGACTTAGCGATTAGGTTTTCTATCTATCATCTATCTATACTTATAATAAAACTGTAACAGGTCCAACTCTGTACATAGAAGATAATAAAAAAATAAATAAATTGGACGGCGCTTTATATTCAATACTAAAGTCAAAACCGTAATTTTTTTCATTCTGTCTGTCTGTCTGTATCTGGGCCGCGCATCACGCCGGAACTACTCCACGGATTCAAATGAAACTTAGCATAATTTGAGTTTATACTACGAGGTAGGTTATAGGATACTTTTTATCCCGAAATGTTGCATGGTTCCCTTGGCAGAGGGGATGAAAGTCAAAAAGTGTACTTAGTTGTAATTCATTACCGCGTAGTCCGATTTCATTAATTCTTTTTTTGTTAGAAAATAAGTACATTAATAAACGTTCCGTAAAAATTTCAAGGTCATCGATTTCGTAGTTCAGAAATTACAGACATCAGAACCGTCAGTAAAAAGCCCAAATAACTTGACCTCCGGAATGTACAGGAACCTTTGAACGTACGGCTCATCTTAAGCTGGCGGTAGATTTGCAGCGCACTTTGTCGTGTACGTTGAGTAGGTACTTTCTAAGGACTATCACGTAAAAGAAACAAGTTTTAAATGCTATCATTTTTGTATTTGGCCATGCTAGAACTCTAGGCAGGGCGAAATATGAATCTATATATTTAAAGCGAAATTCATCTACTCACTCATCTCGAAAACCACTTGACCTACGAAGCTGAAATTTGGCAGGTAGATTCCTTATGGGGTGTAGAGGTCCGCTAAGAAAGGATTTTACGAAAGGGCCGAATTAAGGATGACAAAAGGGGGTTGAAAGTTTATATGGCAATCTACGCGTACGAAGTCGCGGGCAACAGCTAGTCTATGTATATATTCATATTCATTAACTAACCCCCGACGCACTTCAACATTTCAAGAGAATAAAGAAAAGCGCCATCTACTGGTATGAGTTGCGCTTCTCTTGAAATGTTGCGAAACTTAACTGCGATGCTAGCGCTACGGTAATTTGTAGAACCCTTTCGTACATTATCTGACTGCAGCGCTTACGGAAGTTCGAGACAACCTATAGCACGGTCAAATTATGGCGCCATCTAAGTTCATACCGTTTTTAGAGAATATTGGGGTACTGACTGTTTGTAGCAGGGCGGCCCTTGGTCCCCGCCGGCGGCCGACGCCTTGGCAGCCACTTTCGGCGGCGGCTGCGGGTTCTCCGCCTCTTCTTCAGCGCACGGCTTGAACAGAGCGATCGTGGGCATGCACGCGCCCACTTCACCTATAACCTGAGCACACAGTAACGTATTATGGACAAGCAGATCGGACGCACCAGTTTCATACTAGACTTCTGCAAGGACCACACTCCTGCTTGTTCCGCAGCTGCCGAAAAATTCAGGGCTTCAAAAGAAGACAAAATAGGCCAGCGTTATAAATGCATCACACTAATATTATACCGGAAGACGCAGCGTAGGTAAGCCTCCCACTAGATGGACCGACGACATCGTGAGAGTCGCTGGCATCCAGTGGATGCAGATGGCAGGCTGTCTTCTTATTCGTAGTCTGCACTCAAGAACCTGTCTTCCCTATCGGTTATCGGTTCTTCAAGCCATGTGCCGTAACGTTATTTCGCCAATTTTTACTGTTTAGCACGAATCTCGTCCATTTCCGCAATATTTATATCGTATATCATCACGCTACCAGGGACGGATCCAGGATTTCATTTTGGGGGGGGGGTTGATTCTAACAAGGTTCGAAGGCATCAAATCGATTTTTTTTGTCGAATGTATGGAATTGCTAAGGTGTTTTGGGGGGGGGCCATGGCCCCCATGCTCCCCTCCCCCTGGATCCGCCAATGCATGCCACAGTTAGACAGGTACTTCAGAGTTACTCTTTCCCTCGAGTAGCTACCAGTGTCTGACTGATCTTCAATTGAGCAAACTGCCAATTTGCAGCCAGAAGTGGTTCACCATATTGCTTTTGTTCCTCCGGGTTGAACTCTTACTCCTACGCGTTGCCGTAGTGCTCCGTACGGCCCTAGTGTCAGAGTACTGACCTCCATTTCGATCTCGGTGCCAAGATTCATCCTGAAATATGGCTCTATGTTACTAGGAATCCAGTGTCCTGTCATGTTGGCTCCGGCTATGAACCCTTGCTCCTCCGCGTTGCCGTAGTGCTCCATCCGAAGCCGCGTGTCGTGCCACTGCGAGTATAAGCTTGCCGCATCTCCCGCCTGGAAATACCCGAAATATATATAATCGAAATAGGTTAAAGTATATTAATTTCAGGCTAGACAGAGAGCGCACTATAGCACTTTATGACGTTTAGCCATGCGCGCGCCATACAAATGCTATACCAACACACGCTTTGCGTGAAAGGGACAGAGATTCCGCTCTCCACCAAAAACTTTAAACGATCATATCTCAGAAATTTATCAGGCAATTTTAATATTTTTTGTATGTTTAATATCCTTCTATTAGATAAAATACTTCTAGTCTAAGATCCGGCTGCAAGATTACTACGTTCGTGTAGTTTTTAATCAAAACCAATTTTTAAATACAAATATAAGTGGTGGGCACAGAAAAAAGAAATAAATAGAACGGAAATGAGAAGGAAAATCTGTTACCAGGCATTATGAGTGAACCTTGATTGAACATTCTTATTTAGTAGATCAACGCGTCGAACTCCGCATCACAGTTGCTCACTGATTTCGAATGACTGACGTTTTGTTTATATGTGTACTGGCTACAACAAACTTATTACAAAAATGCGTCGACAGTCGTTTTTCTTTTCTGTGAGTGGGGGAATACTTTTATATAATTGTTCTTATCAAAATGGGGCCGCTAGTATTTTTAATTAAAATAATATTAATAAATAAAAAAAAAAAACATTTACTCAGTGATAGCCCGTTGGTCCAGTTGGTAGTGAACCTACCTGAGCTTGGGAAATGTTCATCACATGAATGTTTGTGTTTGTTCTATATCTGGTTGTTAATATCTATTTAAGTATGTATTAAAAAAACTATATATGTATGTATATCTGTCTCTGGCAGCCATATCACAAGCTTTGCTTAGTTTGGGGTCAGATGACCGTGTGTGCAAAAATGTTCCGAATATTTTATACTCGCTTTTCAATTAAATTATATACCGCTAAAATGTGTATGAACAAGTTTGTTTGCAGGAGCACACTTGGCCGCAACCTCTCCGCAGCCAGGTGTGCAGCGTGCCACATATTCAACCACATCATCGCTTCCCATTGGGTATTGTGGTTACACGCATGCCTAGTCTGATGTAAAAAAGTTAGTAGCGAAGTATGTACGTACTACGTAAAGATGCGTGCGCGCCTCGAACTCCGTGTTGACCAGGTAGCCGCCGTTGACGTGGTCCGTCTCCAGGAACGATTCCTCCGCCATCTCCGTGCGAGGCTCCGTCCCCACCGCCACTAGCACCTGGCCATCACACCATAAATCAAAAGCACCCTTAGCTTAGTACAAACTAAACATTATTATTTTAATATCTCTTAGTTGCTAGTTTAAAATCAACTAGCATGGAAACGTTTGGTCGTAGTGGGCCCATTGGCGGATCCAGGGGCCATGCCATCCCCCCCCCCCCCCCCCCAAACACCTAGCAAATCCATACATTCGACTCAATTTTTCGATTTGATTCCTTCGAACCTTATCAGGATGCCTAAATGAAATCCTGGAATCTTTACAAAATCTTCTAAAGCTATTTATCTCTAATGCACATTACTACTTACATTTGTCAATAAACTAATTTTTGTTGTTTCAAACGGTTTATTGTCAAATGTAAGTAATATGGCGCGTTGCTGTTAAATAGCTGTACATGATAATGTAAAGATAAACCAACGGTTTGCGTTTAAAATAATTACCCGGCCTAGCTACAAAGACAAAAAAACTGTATGAAATTTGAATTTCCTGCATAGGTAAAACGTACCACCTTAATTGAAAAAAAAAGGGGTTGTCTGTAAAGTCGGTTTACGGACGATAATTTTACGTGACAACGCTTAGGCCGATCGTGCCTCTCTATCGCTTGTTCCGCGCTCTCGCTCGCACGCGCGGCTCAGGCGGAACGTGACCGTGACAATTGTTCGTGCGTGCAGCCGGCGTTCATCGATTTATAAGACGTTATCACGTCAAAAAATATTGACCGTCAGTTGGTCAGTACCTATGTCCGGGAACACGATACGTATCTCTCGAACTGAATTTTTTTTTTTGGCTTTGTAATATAATAAAGTATAATTTACATAGTCCGTGATAAGTGAAGATCCGTCGGAGAGTGTCAATTCGAGCCGTTTGTCTTTCGTCATGAATGCGTCGTACACTTGCGCTGGGAAATAATACGTTTACATGATTATATAACCGTCTTCACTCTGCTATTTTAAAAACCATAATTGTATTACTAGCTGCGGTTTTATCCAGTAAATCCGATTAGTCCTTACAGAGTTGGGTACGAACAAACATACACACTTAGAAAGTATAATAATCGTGCGATGTGATGTCAACTGACGTCACGCTGTTTGCAATCCAGTAGCATACCACTGGCTTTTAGGTGAAAGGTGGCTTTTAAGCGTGAGGTCGCGGGTTCAAAGCCGTTTTTCAAAGTTTTCGGTGAAGGAAAACATCGTGAGACAACCTGCATACGTACGGAGAAGAAATTCAATGGCGTATATGAATCCACCTACCCGCAACTGGGCCAGCGTGGTGGATATGGCCCAATCACCCTTTCGGGGGTAGGCTAAAAGTCCAACAGTGGACTGTTAAAAGGCTGATTATGATTATGAAGAATCCAGTTTCATAAAAGACATACTGTTGGGCATAATTTGGACATTTTCGCAGCGTATTTTCTCTGCGGCCCACTCCCCGAGGTAGGAGGGCAGGATGCCGGCCAGGACGCCGCGGTCCTTGTAGATGTGCACGAACTGGATCGGTGGCTCGTCTTCCTCGCGCTCCACCACCTCGTCTGCACAAATAAGCAAGTCATAAGTAAGAAAGTTATAAGTTAGTAGTTATACTAAGGTTATAAGTAAATTTATTAATAAAATGGCAATTTACAATTCAATACAGTTTTAACTTCTCGTCCAAAATACCTCAGTGCATTAAGACGAAAGTGTTCGACCAGTGTGTGTTACTAATGATGATATACGGTACTGAAACGTGGTCTCTCACTATAGGCCTCATAAGCAAGCTCAAAGTCGCACAACGAGCTATGGAGAGGGCTATGCTCGGGGTTTCTCTACGAGATCGAATCAGAAATGAGGAGATCCGTAGACAAACGAA
Source organism: Agriopis aurantiaria (assembly GCA_914767915.1). NCBI lineage: Eukaryota > Metazoa > Arthropoda > Insecta > Lepidoptera > Geometridae > Agriopis > Agriopis aurantiaria. The sequence goes on along the minus strand of OU612003.1, from coordinate 13,631,226 downwards.
AGTCACCGACATAGCCCACCGGATTAGCAAGTTGAAATGGCAGTGGGCAGGACACATATCACGCAGAACCGATGGCCGATGGGGCCGAAAGGTTCTGGAATGAAGACCATGGACCGGTAAGCGCAGCGTAGGACGTCCACCCACAAGATGGACAGACGACCTAAAAGAGACCGCAGGGAAACGCTGGATGCAGGCCGCTTCCAACCGGCCCTTTTAGAGATCAATGGGGGAGGCCTATGTCCAGCAATGGACGTCCTATGGCTAAAATGATGATGATGATGATCAGCAAAAAAAAGGGGGTGACCGGTAGGGCTAAGTGTAACTAGCTTATTAATGATACTAACTCATCTTCCCGAGATGCCACGCCAGCTCCGTCCCCAACACGCCGCCACCCAGCACCACCACGTGCTTGGCCTCGCGCACCTTCCGGAACGCGATCTCCAGGTCTCGGATGGTACGGAACGTGGTCATCTTGTCGCGAACAGGTTTAGGCGCGGTCTTAAATATGTTCAGGTTCTTCGGTTTCGAACCTACGGGAAAACTCTCCTCAGGACCTCCGTTTGGCATCAGTTCAACCCTCATGCAGATCAGATAAATAAGGGAGATATATGCGTTACCCATGCGAAGTAGCTTGCAAGTACAAGTAAGCGTTCAAACTTAAATAGCCACTGTCATGCGAGTACATACTCGCGCGAGTGTTTGAATGAGACGAACGATGCGCAGTGGGTGCCGCGCGAGAAGCGCGGGGAAATGAAGCTTCACTTACGCAACGACCAGCGCGAGTGCTACTAAGCACGTGCACTGCCACTTGCAGACCATGTTTGGTACAAGTTGCAAGTGCCTAATTCGCATCGTCTGCAACGGTTTGCTTAGTGCAAGTGGCAGTGAAAGTGCTTAGTAGCACTTCACGCTGGTCCTTGCGCATGTGAAGCTTCGTTTCCCGCCCTGCTCGCGCGACGCCCCTCTGCGCGGGCTACTGACCTTCTCTCAGGGAGAGGATGGGCCCTAATTATTATCTAATGTTATTATTATTAGCTTTTAGAATGGACACTGAACGTTCCTTATATAATATATTTTGTAGTGTTAAGGGTGACATTCAATTAGTAAACCGAAAAAAAAAAAGGCAGAATTTTTCTTTTTTTGACATGTAACAATTGTGTTAAGTGTAGATATTTGTATTTGTACCAGGCGCCAGCAGACACCGTTCGTAGTATATCGGCTGTTCCCCGCACGTCGTCCGCACGTACACCACGTGGTCGTCAGCGTCCACTCTGATCACGCACCAGCCGCTGGCGATGGAGACGGCCGGCCCGATCTTCAAGCGGTAGAACTTCACGGCGTCCATGAACAAGGTGCAGTCTGCGTAGAACATGCTGAAAACGCAACAAAATGGCGATAAAATTTCTACTCTTGTTTTCTCACGAGCAACCGCACGAGGCCTTACGCCAAGCTGTTTTAAGCAATACAGTTTAGGTGATGAAATAAGTTGCGCGAAATCAAACCGTATTTGGGAGCGTTGAGGTTCACGTTCGCGTAATTATATTAATGATAAATAGAAAAGAGTATATTAATGACAAATTATAATTATATATATAAGTACTCACTGACGTGTAAATTCTAAAATTTATGAATAAAGAATCTGTATCTGTAATCTGTATCTGTAATTTTCCGAACTGCGCTGTGTTAACGTTATTTTGAGACCGCGTAAGGAGTTGGGCGAAAGCCCAGGAGGTTTTTGATCCCATTAAGTTTGTTGATGGGGTACTGTTAATCAATTAGCGGCATCAGTACATCAAAACAAAAAACTTTTGTTCTACGACTTTTCGAAATTCGCGAAAACAAAATCAACGGTTGTATATATTCGCGCCACCTATACATAAACTGACTTAACGGACCTTGCATGCGCGTGAGCAAGTGTTCTCAGCCTACCCTTGTGTCTTCATGTGTTATAATCTCGTGTGGCTCCTAATTTCACAAACTTACCCAGGTTTTGTCGGATGAACACAAAGCTTCGTTGGGACGACAATACTTTAACATACTAATATCTATACTAATATTATAAAGAGGAAAGATTTGATACTGTTACAGAACAGTGTTAATTTCTACCAATGAATGCTTTTTTTTTTCAAACTTACCTCTCAGGAGAACCTGAAGAGGGGTAAGCAAAGTTGGTCATGAGAATATTTTCAATGCTATACCGATGACATAATCTATACTAATATTATAATGAGGAAAGATTTGATTATTTGTTTGTTTACATTGAATAGGCTCCGAAACTACTGAACCGGTTTGAAAAATTCTTTCACTGTTGGGAAGCAACACTATCCCCGGGTGACATAGGCTATAATCTATACCCGTGCGAAGCTGGGGCGGAACCCTACTATATTATAAAGGCGAGTGTTTGTTTGTTCCTTTTTCACGCAGCAACAGAGAAATGGATCACAGTGATTTGATTTGAGATGGCCAGTGTGAAATTGGATACTTTTTATTCCATTTAATTATATGGTTTCTTCCGGTTCGTGGTCTCCACTCAAGAACCTTTCTTCCCCATTGGTTATCGGTCCCACGAACCGGAAGACGCAGCGTAGATAGCCTCCCACTAGATGGACCGATCCATTGTGAGAGTCCAGTGGATGCAGATGGCAGGCTGTCGTTCAGTGTGGAAGTTAAAGGGGGAGGCCTATGTTCAGCAGTCATCTTCTGGCTGACAATGATGCAGTTCCTGAGGGAACGTCCACGCGTGTGAAATCACGGGACGCAGCTAGTTAGTAAAAATATTGATATCTGACGTGAATCTCCTGCCATCGGCGACGTAGTTAAGCTTCTTAACGTCGGGCGGGTCTTTGTTCCACCACATGAACTTAGACATGGGCGGCCGCATGTACGGCCACATGTCCTCCTTGGTCACGAAGAACACCTGCAGTCAAGCAAATGCACTCATGAACCTGTACACCTTAACCTAGCACGTCGTAGGAAAAACCTGTACACGTTAACCTAGCACGTCGTAGGGAAAACCTGTACACGTTAACCTAGCACGTCGTAGAAAAAACCTGTACACGTTAACCTAGCACGTCGTAGGGAAAACCTGTACACGTTAACCTAGCTCGTCGTAGGAAAAACCTATACACGTTAACCTAGCACGTCGTAGGAAAAACCTGTACACGTTAACCTAGCACGTCGTAGGGAAAACCTGTACACGTTAACCTAGCACGTCGTAGGGAAAAAACTCAGCGTACCTATCGCCTTTTTTACATCATCATCATCATCATTTCAGCTATAGGACGTCCACTGCTGGTCATAGGCCTCCCCTATCGATCTCCAAAAGGGCCGGTTGGAAGCGGCCTATCCAGCGTTTCCCTGCGGTCTCTTTTGGGTCGTCTGTCCATCTTGTGGGTGGACGTCCTACGCTGCGCTTACCAGTCCGTCGTCTCCATTCCAGAATCTTTCGGCCCCATCGGCCATCTGTTCTGCGTGATATGTGCCCTGCCCACTGCCATTTCAACTTGCTAATCCGGTGGGCTATGTCGGTGACTTTCGTTTGTCTACGGATCTCTTTCGGATTCGATCTCGTAGAGAAACCCCGAGCATAGCCCTCTCCATAGCTCGTTGTGCTACTTTGAGCTTGCTTATGAGGCCCATAGTGAGCTAACATTAAACTTGCCCTGTTAGTAGTATGTATATGTGGGACAACACTTGCAACTGAATTTTAGACCAGTTATCCTCAACCGATTGAGCTTTTTGGAAGGTCGGTGACAATGCAATGTTATGGTACCATTAACCTGGTAACATAACATGAATGATGGAGACAGAAAGTGGCCATAGGAACCCCTAAACGAAACGACGTAACCCCGTCAAGTTCGGGACGACGTAACCCCGTCAAGTTCGGGTTCGATGAGCGGACGCCTAAAAGCTTGTTTTAAAAAAGTTTGATGGTAATTTAACGCCATTCATACGGTCACCTGCAACACTAATGTGAAGGTGGAAAGTGGTTCATTCTTCCCGTGAACATGGTGCATCTAACTGCGCCGAAATATCGGGAGCTGCATCCATAACCTTACCACGGTAAATATCCCGTAAATAATCATGTAACTTAAATTTTGGATAAGTTATGTTAGCGTGGGGTGGATACAATGGAAGTTTTGGGTAAATTGGTCAGGTTGGCAATAATATATCAAAGCGTTGGTTGGGACCTTGGCAGTTTTGGGTAAATTGGTCGGGTAGCTATAGCACTAGTTTACTATAGTAAACGAAGCGCTGGTTCGTACCATGGCAGTTTTGGGTAAAGAGGTCAGGTTGGCAATAATAAATGAAAGCGTTGGTTAGCACATCGGCTGTTTTGGGTAAATTAGTCAGATTGGCAATAATAAATCAATGCGTTGCGTTGGTTGGCACCTTAGCATTTTTGGGTAAATTTGTCAGGTTGGCAATAATAAATCAAAGCGATGCGTTTGTTGGTACCTTAGCATTTTTGGTAAATTAGTCAGATTGGCAATGATAAATCAAAGCGTTGCGTTGGTTGGTACCTTGGCAGTTTTGGGTAAATTGGTCAGGTTGGCAATAATAAATCAAAGCGTTGCGTTGGTTGGTACCTTGGCAGTTTTGTCGTGCTCGCTGATGGCGCGGTAGGCAGCCCAGCCCGCGGCGCCCGTGCCTACGATCAGGTATTGCACGCACGCCGGCAGGTCCTTGTCGTGGAACGGCCGCTTTATCTTGCGCCGCGGCCGCCCTGTTGGTACAAACAAAATGTATTCAGACACTATTGAATTTGAAGTCTCTGCAGTACGATCACCCACCCACCTACCTACAAGAGTATATTATTTCACGAGAGCCCAGAACGACGTGTGTTATGTTATACAATGTCCCCGACTTGTGTTGGGGGAAGAACAGGTGGAACAACAAAAAAAAAAAAAAAAAAAAAAACCTCTTTAAAATATTAGAATCCTTTTTGGGCTCGTTGGCTTACATGATGATAGTGCCACCAGTATGGACCTTACACACAGTGCAATTGTCCTGTTCAATTTCCAGGTTCGATAATGAGCTGGTGGCTGTACTGGTGGTTAGATGTGCAAGGTCTGTTAATATTGTGCATGAAAAAAATTGTACATTATCATTTTAGAGACGATAAAAGACTACCCAGAAATCTGACACACGCGATGCTGCCATTGCCCACTGTGTGAAAAAGAAGTGTAGTGTTTTGTGAAAATTTGGTATACCTACTGATGTCTGGGAATTCAATATTGGCGAGGATACCTACAGATGTATTAAATTTCTTCTAGACCTCTAGTAGTATATTCCTTGTTCTAGACAACAAAGAGATTTAAAAAAAGTTGTAGGTACTCAAACTCATTTTCTGTGGTAGGTACTCATTGTACTAGGCGCATTTAATTTGCACTTATAATAGTGAGGGTACTTACATATAGGTTTACTATCAGGCACGGTCGCCCATTCTTGTTTCAGCAGGTATAATTTGTACAACTGCGCAACAATAATATTTTGTTAAAAATCGGTTTCTCCTAGGCAATGCTCCATCGTAGACCGCATCATCGCTTAACATCAAGCTAGGTGGCGGTCAAACGCAAGACTATTACATCGCCAGGGGCTAAAAAAAGAACCTCAACGTACAGAAAGCAGTCCGATCATTTGGTAAGATCTAAATAACGCTGCAAAGTTTGGAACGCAGCCAGTCCAGAGGCCTTACCTGTTTTAAGCGATTCTATTTAGGTGATGAAAAAAGTTGCGCAACCGCAAATCGTATCACGGCGCGTTAAGGTTCACGTTCGTGTGATTTTCCGCACTGCACTGTTTCAGCGCTAATTCGAGCCCACGTTAAGAGCTTGCCGTAAGGCTGGCTTGGCCCCAACGCCCGTACGTTATTCACGATTGCAGCGATCTTCAGATTGGGCAGGATGATCGGATCGCATTCTGTGTGCAGAGGCTCTAAGCTAGGAAGCAGTCAACTGAAATATGATTTAATGTAAGCAGACAGCTTTCTATATAGGCTTACGCTCAACAGCGGAAGTTCTCTGGTCAACGCTTAGATGGTTGCAAAAAGACAATTCAAGAATTAGGAGGCCAATAGGAAAGCAACCGTAGCTCAGTGGCAATGGGCGACGTCGAGTTTTTGAATCGTCATCATCATTTCAGCCATATGACGTCCACTGCAGGACACAGGCCTCCCCCATCGATCTCCAAAAGGGCCTGCAGCCTGCGTTTCCCTGCGGTCTCTTTTAGGTCGTCTGTCCATCATTTTGGTGGACGTCCTACGCTGCGCTTTTGAGTTTTATAATATTTAAGTATTTCTTTAGTGTCGAAGTCCATCTAGAGTTGCGACGCCAGCGGAGTACTTAAGTCATAAGTCCTAAGTAAGTACTTAAAAAATTTACTTAGATAAGCATGCTCACCACTCCCATGACAGCTAGAAAGGCGGTCGTGGCAGCTATGTAGGTCCAGTCGAAGGGCACGCGGGGAGGGGGTGGGCACGGCGGGGGGTCCGGCGCTTTCGGGGGAGAACACGGCCCCTTTATCTTCGCGCACTCTATCGCCGCCTGCAAGTTACCGCAAGATCTAGCTTCAATGAAGGAGGTTAATAGAATAATGGTTTGTCAGTTATGTTCGTGAGTTTGGTCAACATCAGTCACAGTTTTGACGCTTCGCTTATTTATTATTCATCATCATCATCAGCCAAAAGACGTCCACTGCTGCACATATGCCTCCCCTTTAACCTCCACACTGAACGAAAGCCTGCCATCTGCATCCACTAGATGCCGGCGACTCTCACAATGTCGTCGGTCCATCTAGAGGGAGGCCTATCTACGCTGCGTCTTCCGGTTCGTGGTCTCCACTCCAGAACCTTTCTTCTCCATCGGCTATCGGTAATTCGAGCGATTTGGCCTGCCCATAGTGCCCATTGCCACTTCAACTTGCAAATTTTAACAGCTACCTATGTCGGTGACTGGTTCTTTGGCGAATACCCACGTTCCGGATTCTATCGCGCAAAGAAACTCCATTATTATTAACTACTTATTATTATGAGCCATAAATGTACCACTGCAGGGCAGAGCTCCCTACCTACTTATTGTTACTAATCCTTCAGGTGCATCAATCTTCGTGCAATATTTTCCTAGGTCTGTCGTGGGGGTCTTGTGGGGTCCAGAGTTACAGAGTTATTATGCCCCAATGCTGTCCCGCCCTGCCCGGAACAGTCCCATTTCAGGCTGGCTGCTTTCTGAGTTACGAATTTGATTTTAGTCTGGGAGCAGTGTAGTACCTAGGCAGAGTGATATAGGTACGATTGACAATTTTATCACATGTATCTTTGAAAGATACATGTGATAAAATTGTGAACAGAAAACATCCTGAATAGAGTGTCGTGGCTAATAGCTATCTTATAATGGACTCTTCTTAATGACGGGCCGGCTAATTCAAAGTTTTTCTTGCTTTATTCCTAAAGGTGGCGGTTCGCGTCAATACGGCAGGCAGGTACTGTTACTTGATTTCAGCTAATTTACTAAAATGCTAGACCTGAATAACCAAAATGTCATCTTATTTATATTAAGCAAATACCTACAACTGGCCATGTTATGGATCAACAACAAAAAGTCAGATACTTTTCAACAAATTTATTTCCATACCCTAGACGACAGAACAAGAGATTTGCATACGTTCACATCGTGGATAAAATTACACACGCTTGTTTTCTCACTCTTTAGCCACGGCATTTTCTTTAACCTCTCCGTCATCCTTATCAGCCTGCTCCAGCAAAGCCAAGCGGTCCAGGGGTCGCCAGGGTTCGTGGAACGCAAATTTAAATTTGTTCCTTCCATGATAACCCAATTTGGGAAGGACATCTTTCCCAACGTTCACCAATTTTTTGACAGGCTTCTTTCTCCAATAGTCCGGGTGGACTACGGGGGAGTTGTAGAAGAGATCCTGTGCCCTGGAGGTGGCTTGGTGTTCGCAGTTGATCTCCTGCCCGCGGAACAGCTCGCGCCAGTCCTCGCTCGGCGCCTCCTGTTGACAAAGCGCGGTTCAGAATCCAGTCGGTTCATGTGTAAGTGCGCTGGACGAACGAGGATCGGACCGAGCGAACCTTACCGCGACTAGAGGCGGACCATCATAGTCTCTTCGCCTCCCTTCGACTTCCCCCTGATCTTATCCAAGAAGCCTTTCAGTTTGGACATGAGACCCTCGTCTTTGGATTCGTCCTCCTGGCCCTCTTGTGCCTGGCTCTGGCCGTATTGTCCTTGGCCATATTGCTGCTGCTGCTGCTGGTCCCGCTGCTCGGTGCTGGTCAGCAGCATCCACTGATGAACAAAGCACAAGCTGGATTTCATTAGTCCTTTATTCGCGACGCGATGCTCGGCTAATTCGTCTAACGCACTTTTACACACGGTCTCCTAGAGTCTAATGTCGCAAAAACACGACCTTTACAAAAATAAGCTTTTTCTGAATATTGATTGGAGGCGTGAATCTATGAAACAAAGTAAAATAAATATTGCAAGTATCCAACCTACGTCTAACAAACAAATGTTATAAGCATCCAATCTACGTCTAACAAACAAATGTTATAAGCATCCAACCTACGTCTAACAAACAAATGTTATAAGCATCCAATCTACGTCTAATAAATAATTATTGCAAGCATCCAACCTGAATCTAACAAATTAAAGAAATTGATAATATTTATATGGGGGTGGGTGACGGAGTTTTGGAGGAATAATCATCAATTTGCTGTATTTCAAGGTAACTGTTTTTCGAAACAGCTAAGAGACACAATTCAATTCTAGAAATTCTTGCACAAAAACTTAACTCTTGGTGCAATTAAAACTTCCTTGCAAAATTGTAACTTTTTAGTTCGACAGCCTACTAGGTGTTTGACCCCAGGCCCACCTGATGTTTGTCAAGGTGTGGTAAGGATGCTGCCGGAACTTTTTGTCTTTTAATACTATCAAAATAACATTATGTTTTGAAAATCTGTTCCTCTCCAGCATCGTGAAGTGCCACCCTTGAACTGACACTCCACCGAGATGGAGCAGAGTGGGACAGAATGGAGTTGGGGCAAAATGTCTGCTTTCTCGAAGGAGACCCAAATAAAAACTAACACCATATTTTTCTTTAAACAATCGACGTTTCATCCCAGCTCCGCTCCACATCAGTGGACTGTCCGACAACTGACCAACAGCGGCATAAACACAATTTGTAAAAGCCGCTCTTACCTTGGCATTGCTAGGCGGCAACGGCGGGACGACCACATCAGGGACTTTGATCCTATAGGGGTCGTAGTTAGGAGGCTGAGGGTCGCGGGAGCACTCGGTACGCCATGGGGTCTGGGTGACGGGCTCGGCCTTCGGCCAAGGCTCCACACGTCGTCCCGCCGCCTGCGCCCCCACGTCTTTACAACAATCCTTGTTTCCTTTGTCGGAGGCGAAGCGCACACGACCTGCAACCATAACAAATTGAAAGAAATTATAATTTATTAATACATTGACAATATTGTCGCTGTGTCGTGTGGGACCCATGTTAGAAAAAAATGCTGGGTCCTGCATTTCTACCTGAAAGATTATTTAGCATCTGGTCGTTTGACCGATAGTACCTTGAAGTGTTAATGGTAACGCTCAGTGGTCGAATTGGACTTACTCACGAACTGGAACGCATTTCCCTTCAAACCTTGCGAGCTTCAATAAGGATGGTAATGTTTTTGGGTTGTATGTGAGCATGTATGTATGTTTCTGGGTTCCAGTAGTACCTCCTGTAGCCTAAACGGCTTGACCAATTTTGACGATGTGTCGCCGGATTCCTTTACGAAAAGGAACGGCGTTCCGGTCCATTTCGAGCACTGGCACACGTCCACAAAAGTTGTAGTTTTATTAATTACCATTAATCTCAATTACCATTATGATGATAGACTGACAAATTCAGACAGTCATTTTCATAAGCTATTCCTTAAACCACATGCAACCTTTGACCTCAAGACCAAATAGAGCTGCATATAGACAATTAAAACATTAACTTTGACAGAGGAATTAAAAGTATTTCCTTTCATTATTGCTCTGATTAACGCATTATTGAATAATTGTATAAATTCTGTCTGACAAAAGCAAGTATTACTTACCAAGTCTTGTGGTTTTGACAGGTCCAGGCTAAGATATTTTAGCCTGTAGATAGGTTGTGCCCGTCACCATATTGACTAGACGAGTACAAGGCTGGCTGCCCGACTTCAGTTTGACTGAGAGACGTTCAGCCGTCTCTCAGTACTCACTCGAGTACGCACTCCGAGTGTCCACAACAAATTTTATTTTTGTCTCTGTCTAGCAACAGGTATACAGCGTAGTCTTTCATATTCTTTCCCTTATTTCACAAAATGCACATATACATGCGTAGGTAAGTAAATATAATATGCTGCGTTTAGTCAGATTTTAAAGCCGTGTTGTTCGCCTATAGCGTCTCTATTATTACACCTCACTGGGTCTAGGGATCTTAATGTAACATAAATGCTTAGATTAGGTCAAAAACTTACCGATACTACAAATTATTCGTCCGATAATTTCGATGTTGTTAGTTCCGATAGCCAGTACACCATTGATGTTTTTGATGGGTCCGCAGCACCGCAGAGGCGATGCGAACATCTTGATTCCACAATAATTTTAATAAAAAAATAATACACGTAAAGGTTACATAAAAAATATTTTCGTCTACATCGTTTTAGCTGACGTGTGGCGGTTTTTAATTTGCCATTTTTTAAATTAGAATTAAGTTTGGCAGCGATTGGAAAATGGAAACTGCTTTTTCTTATAACTGATCATCTCAAAACAGGTAACTAGTTTTATAAGAAAACCTTCTTGGTGGAAAAATATCTAGCAGATTCCACAACTCACTTAAGGCCCATTTGCACTATTAGTGCGAGTGATTATTGATTAGTAGTTTAAGTATACACTCGCCCGAATCAGTTATTGGTCCAAATGTGTTTAGTACTAATCACTAAGCACCAGAAGGACGTTCCATAGGTCAGCTCTGTAGAGGACATGCGTTAGACAAACATGACCTATGATGACCTCTTTGCGGCACCACGGCCATTTGTAGCTGGTAGATAATTGTACTACAGTAAAATATTAAAGTCCTCATTCAGATTTTTTACAATGTTATTGCAGCTGTCAGACGCATTCTCTCAGCTGCCGAACTATAGTTGAGTACAACTATCACTTTTATTGATAGCCACTCGCGTGACAACGCGCACAACTTGTGCGAGTAATGTACTTGCACCAATTCAAATAATTATTAAGACCGTTGCAGACGATGCGCAGTACTCGCACAAGTATTAATCGCGCCAGTTTTCAATGCCACGTCTGTGACGGGCTTTATTGTCTGGTGGCAATGATTGCGGCACGCATCATCTCGCGCCAAATTACTCACAGCATGCGTGCGACCTAGGGGGTTAGACAAGATCCATTTTCTGTTAGCGTTAACGCCTGCGGAAAGATGAAATTGTATGAAACATGAATTGTATGTAGCTTGAGATAACATCTCTCAAGCTAATGTCATTTTCAAACAATTTCATCTTTCCGCAGGCGTTAACGCTAACAGAAAATGGGTCTTGTCTGGCAGGGGCCTTACGGCTAGCTGTTTTAAAAGATTCTGTTAAATTGATGAGGAACGTTGCGCGACCGCAACTGCACGTTGTCGCGTGATTTTCCGAACTGCCCTGTTTTAGCGCTATTTCGAGCCCGCGTTAAGAGTTAGCCGTAAGGCCCCTGGACGGCAGACGCTTTCAGATAAAGTTATGTTTCTTCCTCTACTTGAATCGTACGAAGCAATAGTTATATCACTTAGATAGCCCATTGGTCCAGTTGGTAGTGAACCTGCCTTCTGCGCTTGGGTGCGTGGCTTTGATTCCCACCTAGGATAAACATTCATGTTATGAACATTTGTGTTTGTTCTATATCTGGGTGTTAATATTTATTTATGTATTTAAAAATATATATATGTGTGTATATCAGTCTCTGGCAGCCATATTACAAGCTTTGTTTAGTTTGGGATCAAATGACCGTGTGTGCAAAAATGTCCCGAATATTTATTAAAGCTAGTCGAAAATAAAGTAGCATTTCATATATAATCTAATATTTTAAGCTCTATAAAAAAATACCAGCATTTAACCAAATAATCAAATTTATTTTACACTTCATCAATCATACAATATTCAATACATTTTATGTACAAATAATTACAAATTCCACATTTGCATACATTTCTCTCATTAAATTACCTTAATAACAAACTCGGTACTTAAAGTAATAATTAAATAACAGAATGCTGACAATGCATTACTTTTCAGTTACATTAAATTATCCATTAACATTTATCCCTGTCGGATTCTATACTAAATAATATAATCCGTACAGATTGGATAATCCGCTGATTCGAGACCCATCCAATGCAAATGCACTTCTGTTATGCGTACGGATTCCGGATATACAGGGAGATATTGTTTGTTACCATTAACCCTGTATACCGGCAGTAAGTAATGTTTATGGATGGCCCATTATCGTGGCGGTAAACAATGGTGTCAAAACTCAATTCTCTAAACTAAACTAATTTGATTCACTAAAATCTGCTGTGCCTCTTTTCGTAATAGCATATAATTCGTAGTTAACCCTTTGAGGTCAATTCACATCGAGACGTCAGTAGTTATTATAGTGAAATTATCAGTGTTTAAATGTGTATAGCAATTTGAACTAATATTGTGGACAAATGCAAGCCTGTAACGGTTTTTTTTCTGATTTATTGACTAGGGGGTTAGACAAGACCCACTTTCTGTTAGCGTTAACGCCTGCGGAAATATGAATTATATGAAAATGACATGACAGCTTAAGATAACATCTCTCAAGCTAATGTCATTGTCAATGTCATTTTCATACAATTTCATCTTTCCGCAGGCGTTAACGCTAACAGAAAGTGGGTCTTGTCTAACCCCCCAGGACAAGCAGACAATTCAAGCACACAAGGTCGAACAAATAGCTTCACCAAATCCAAGTACCAGGAATGCATAAACCATGAAGAGGTTTTTCCCCCTCGCGACGCAACCCGTGATCACACTCCACAGCCGGGTAGTACCATCTGTTCTACTGTGTTGCTCCACAAGTAGAACAAACTGTAATATTTTTTTCTATTTGTTGGTACTATTGGTACAATAAACATAAACAGCTGGCACCAATAGAACAAACGGGAAATATTTTTCCCATTTGTTCTACCAATAGAAACGACCCGTTACTTCTGCAATATACAAGGTTGGTTGTAGCTAATAACCTGTCGCAGGCAGCTTCCCTAGATCTTGCCTAACAACTTTAGTTCCATGACTTTTAATAGTCAATTTTTCTTGTATAATAAAAAAACGAAAATATTCAAATTAGGGTTGTAAATGACAAAAATTTGACGCGTTTTCGATACTCATGGGGAAAAGTAGAAAATATGATGTAGGGAAACAGCAAAGATAATTAAAATCTTCATTGGGAAACTGGCTTTAGGCTTTAGCTATAATTATCAATAACCCTGTATATAGTTAACGGTGTGAATTTAACCTTATTTATCAATGACAGACACCGCAGTCGCTGGCAACTGCGATCCATTGTGTAACTCACAGACCTTTACCAAGATAGATCCCGCAAGCACATTGTATTTTTGTACCTACTATGACCACAGAATACATATTAGTACAAATACAGAAGATTCACTCCGCAAAATCATTTAAATAAGTAGCGACTATTGTCACAACATAATAAAGTGCATTTCAGGACGTGCGAGCGCTAACTACCTACAGCTATATTAACCTAGAAGTTGCCTCTCTATCTATCGCGTACTTAGCTCATGTCGCGTTATCTCTGTCTATCGCGTGGGCGGCAGGTCCGACAAGTCGGCTACTTGTAGCTTCATATCTAAAGTGCGGGCCAGGCCTGCTATGACGTCAATTTAGTGGTAGTTTAACTCAATTCACACGAAGAACTGCTTTCGAAGAGTTTGTATATTAACGTGACGTGTTGAGCATAGATCCAACTTAAGGCAGGCCGCAGACACAGGCAAGTCTGTGAACTGGCGGAGTCTAGCCCGGTAAAGCTCTGTGGTTTTATAGAAGACAACTTTATTTAGTCCATGTGGTCAATTCTGGCGTAATCGAGATTGTATCTGTCACTCATACTTTTATGTCGGTCTCTGATTAGGCATAATGTCAAAGTGAAAATGACATACAACCTCGAGCGCGCCAGAATCGAGGCCTAGATAGCGAACTTACCTTAATATTTATTTAACTACTCGATATAAACAAGGAACACTCATTTGACTAAATAACTTAATAATTATATTGTAAACAAAGATATTTAAAACTATGGATATCGGGTCAGCACACAAAAATATCCGAACCGAAGTAGACTAAAACCATACTAAACTAACTATATAATCCATGCATCTATGTTCTTTTTTTTAATGACATATAAAATAAAAATTATATGCTGTTAATTGGTAAGCACATCATTTGAGAACGGCTGGACCATTTAGGATTTTTTTGTTTTAATGATCGTAATAATTATAGTTAGTCCAAATCAGATTTTTCATCATCATCATCAGACAGAAGACGTCCACTATTTTATGGAAAAAAAATTATAGTATAGCTATAGGTAAACAAGGGCACTTATCTTACGAATTTTGTAGACTCTATAGTACTTTCCTAGACCCAACATCCATGTTTGTTAATCAATGATAATATGAATTTTTTTTTAAACATACGTGCCGTAAGATATTTCGGATGTTTGCTTATGGTTTGTGAAACTACCCTCAAAATTATATAATTTTAATACAGCGCGATGTAGCTTTGGGATTGCGATATTGGCGCGTTTTTACGATGTTAGTTTGTGTACTAGACTCCGTAGCGGCTGAACAGATTCGAATGAAATTGCGAATGGAGGTAGATTATATACCATGGATACTTTTTATTTCCTGTGAACCGCGCTCGACTGGGTTACGCGGAAAGGGTGTACTAAGCAGAAAGGGGTCCATAGTACCCATCATTGGGATCAACTTTTACAATGGGACCAACGCAGAAATCGCGAAAAAAATATCAGCTGTGCCATAGAAAAGCGTCATTGACACAAACAAAATGTAAAAATCAGCTGTTTCAGGGTTGGTCCCGTCCCTTTCGACTAGTACATCCTTTCCGCGTAAGTCTATATACTAATCCACTGGCATCGGTTTAGTTATCCCTAACTATTTCGGCTTTACCCATAAACGTTAGTAAAGTTAATCAATACTTAAAATTGCTATGACAAAATATCTATGAAGAAAATTGTCACAGCGTAAACGAGACTGCATTAGGCATGATTCCTAATGTTTAATTTATTACAAATAACCGGCTTACCGATGAATGTAAGTAAATACATTACACATACTGAAAAAATAATTTGAATTGGCTGATAAATCTCTGAGATATGAGTATTTAAAGTTTTAGGTGGGGATGGAGAGGGGATGTTCTATCCCTTTCTCGCAAAGCGTGTCTTAGTATAACATTTGTATGGCACTCCAGAGCCGTGACGTCACGGCTCAGTATAGTGCGCTCTCTGTCTAGCATGAAATTAAATTAAATTAAAATGCTTATATCTTATTTATTTTAATATTAATTAATATTTTAATTTTAATTTAGTTTTTGTTGATGTGCTCTATTTATGATCAGCTTTTTTATGAGGTAATAAAAAAATATTAGTCATCATGCCTATTTTAAACATTGATAAACTTAAGTAATGTTCAAATTTTACTTAACTTTAACCCTGCCTTACAAGTTAATACTATGTTCAATACATAAAAAATTACATTATATATTCCGTTTTTTGATAAGACCGTAGTAAAACTGTACATTATTCAGAAAACTGAAGAGTACTTACAAAACACGAAAATCTCTACGTTCTATCTAAAGCCTTATCATCCAAACTACAAACCTTTATCTACATAGACACTGCGAACACGTCAAGTGGTATACGCAACGTGCCGCATTTTTTAACCCACTATGACTCCATGAAAGCAATTTAGAATGAAAAAAGAAGAAAATTATTTATTTATGACAGAAACAAAATTACGAGTGTCTCAAGCCGGTCCCAACTTAGCGTAGTGCTGGTTGTAAACAAAACTGTCTTCCGTTGAAACCGACAAATGACGTCACGCATTTCAGACAGCAGGTGTGCGTTGCTAACGCTATATCAATGTGCGACGAGAATTTTGGCGCCAACTTGAAAAAGACAATTTGTCCGGCCCGTGCTAAGCGTTCTGTGGTCCAATTTGACACCTTTGTATTTACGTCTGACGTGACACTGCCAAGGAGACGGCGATCGAACTGAATTAAACGACGTGCTAGTTGGAGCATTGATCCAACTTAAGACAGGCCGCAGACACGCAAAGTAGGTAAACATGCGGTGTCTATCATCCATAAAGGTCTGTTTATGGATGATAGTGATAGATGATAGATGAGGTCTGTCTGTCTGATCCAAACGGAAGTATCATTATGCAATCCAAAGTCCGAAACGAAGGTATTCAAAAAGAACAGATGAACACTTCTGCGCAATGTTTCTTTGTTCACTCCCTTGTTGGTGATTTCAATCAAGCCGTTACAAAAATCATCACTAACACTTCAAGTTATACTCGGACTTTAAATTCAATGCAGTAAAGCTGATATTATAATGGCAATATTTTATATAATATAATTTCCGCCAGCGTATTCCACAGACAATATTTAAAAAAAAATGATAATAGGATTGCAATTGACCACCATCTCGCCTGACTAGCGGAAAGACAAGATGATGATGATGATAATATGCTTGCGTTTGACCACTATTATACCTGATGTTAAGTAATGATGCGGTCTACAATGGAGCACGCTTGCCAAGAAGATACCGATGCATTAATGGAAAAAATCACAAGTAGCCTAAAGTCCGAGTATCCTAGTTCTGCTACACAAGTCCAGGGGATCATTTGAGTCCGTTAACGTTAATAAAGTCCAAATCACCAGCTCACTCGTCGTTATCTGCGAGTTCCTCACTCGAGGCCGAAGAGCCAGTTGATTCCCTGCGCCAGGAACAGTATGAGTGGCTGCCACGCCACCAGCCACCGGATCCAGTCCAGGAGCTGACCGTACATTATGTGCGGACGGTCCCAACTGACATACCAAGTTAAGGGTATATTGAAAATTTAAGTGGAAACAGCAAGAATTAATATGATACGGACATATAATAAAAACGTCCATAATATGCATAATCTATGTCTGTCTATACATAAAAAATTAATCTCTATTTACCTTGGTCACGCTATAATTTGAAAACGAATTTACCGATTTCATTCATCTTTTTTTTTATTTCTACTTTGTAGAAGGTTCTTACGGAAAGAAAAATTAAGAAAATTGCACACAAAATTGGGAAATTTCAGAAAATTTTACGTATATTTTAACTTGCGGGTGAAACCACGGGGCGCACCTAGTGTTATATATAATACAAATATAACCCCACTGTTTTTTGTATAATAGGCTTAGAAGTTTAGATATTATTGTAAGCTTGTATTTAGTTGAGTTTTAAAAAGGCACGTTCCCACTTTAAAAAATAAACAAAAATAAGCCTCAATATACACCAGTGATCCACAGATCAAAAACAAGGTCATGTAAACAATATGCTTACAGGAAATTTTTTCAACATTTGTGGATCCATATAGAAGTGCTCTTTAACAGAAATGCATGTTTTGGGAAGTGCACATATTGCAGATGCACATTTTGGAATGGTGGACGGTGGACATTACAACGGTGGGAAGTGCACATTCTGCACTTAGCCCGACAGAGGGTTAGGTTAGGTTAAGTGGTAGGCCTGGCACCGGGGCTGTAGAATACGGCACCGGAATGGCTGCCTGTAGTAAGAAGCTAGTTAAACCGCTGGACTCGGAATGGTCTTAGTTGGGGTTCTGACCATCCACCCAAGGGAACCCCGGGAGTGACCGACGTTGTCGTGGGCGGAGGAGCCGAGACAACACGCAGTTGTCTTGGGAGGAACTGTAGCGCGCTCCGGTGCGTTCCTCTGGAGATGCCGGAGCCCTCTCTTCAAGCACCAAGCCTGGTTAACGTGGGGTTTTAGTGGGTTTAATCCCACCATATCCCACGTAACCTAGCTGAACCCCAATACAGTCGTTATCTTTGGGTATCTGGGTACAATCTGGAACAAACACAAATGTTCATCACATAAATGTTTGTCCTAGATGGGAATCGAACCCACGCCCCCAAGCTCAGAAAGCAGGTTCACTACCAACTGGACCAACGGGCTATCTAAATATAATATTACAAATATTGTGAATATATTTCAATGAAGTTCACGGAATCTTCACTTTTGAAAGTTTAGTCAGTTTTAGGTTAGTTTAATTGTTTTAGTATGGTAAAAAAATTTAGATGTTAAATTATTGTTGTTTTTGTTTTTTTGTTTTTTTTTATAAGTTTGCCGATTTTTATTTAACTCTTTTAACATATTCCTTGTAAAAATGACTTGCCTATAACGTTTAATGTTTTTATGGCCAATAAATGTTTTGATTTCTGATTTACAGTGAGCTACATTAGAATAGAATGAAACGTGTAAAGGATACGGGTTGGTAAACATGCGCTTGAGGTCGACGCGCTCGCGGCAGTACGGGCAGGTCTGCTTCTTGCCCACGATGCACCACCCTCGGATGCACCACTCGTGGAACGTGTGCCCGCAGCTCAACTTATACGTGTTCTCTGAAACATCAATATGTTACCGTGAGTCTCCAAAGCATACTTATGTACACTTATGTTGTATACTCATGTGTTTGTGTTTATTAGTATGTAATATTTATTTGTAGTCTATTGATTGTTTGTTGTTATTTGCATAGGTATTTACTTACTATTTTTTATTTATTTTTTAGTTAAGGCCACACATTTTTTAAATATAATTCCTTTCCGTGCACGTTTGCCTGGAAGAGATCGCTTTAAGCGATAAGGCCGCCTGTTAAAAGCCTAGATAATATTTTTGTTGTAATGTTTATGTTATCCTTGTTTTGTAGTTTTTTTTTTTTTTTGTGTATGTGTCGATACCTACAATACCTGGAGCATTGACGGTGCATTTCTTATCTTTAAGGATGCTATTGACCCTTCGCTCGTTTGATAATCTTCATTATAAAAAAAATAACAACCAGCCAAGTGCGAGTCAGGCTCGCGCACTGAGGGTTCCGTACCACCACAAAATACAATAAGGTTGCCCAATTAACCGAATTACCAGTTATTAAAACGCTTGGTAAATTTGTCGGAGTAATTGCTACACAGTTTGCTACAGCTGCTCGAGTATTATGAATAGAAATTTGTCACCGACTCGCACTTGGCCATTATTTATTATTTGATGTTATACGTTTAGAGTGTGTACTACAATCGTGCCACGTTTGACGCTTGTACGTATTATCGTTTTTACATTAGAGCGAATACATAAATATTTTAAAAAAATCATGTGTTGTATCCCTTTTGTTTTTACTTATTGATTTTTTTTATTATTTGTTAGTTAATCCGCCGTAACATTACATATTCTGTGAAAATTTCAACTGACTATCTATTACGGTTCGAAAGATATAGCCGTTAATAGGTATGACAGACAGATATCGTAGGCGTAGTAATAGGGTCCCGTTTTTACCCTTTGGATACGGAACCCATTTTTTTTTAAATTAACATGAATATAATTGTAATAATATAAGACTATTAGTGCTAACATAGTATCTAGACCAGAGGCCGTTTTTCACTGTGCTTTCGGAATAGCCTAAACAAAAAAAAACAAAAAAAAATTACAAAAAATTAATTAATTTATACTATGGCAACTGATGTGGTATTCACACATTTAGTTTGTATATTATATGGGAATTATTCAGTACTAACCTTACCATTAGTTTTACGTTGGTAATACGCTTGACCATAATTATTATAGAACGCCTTCATCGCACTAAGTAATCGTACTAATGATACCAGGCCCACAACCTTATCATGGTAAATATCCCGTGATCCCGAGACACAGTCTACCTTGATGAAATTTTCACTTCAGTCGTGTGGTCAAGCACACAATTTTTTTCTTTTTTTAACACCTCTATCGAGCCTCATATCCGATAAAGATGCATTCATTCTCTAGTCTAGTTGTATTCATTTTCTAGTGATTGAAATTAGCTGCAGGCGAGTGAACTTAAACTTAAAAGCCGTGGTAGCCCATTTGGGAGACCGCTAGACTTGAAAGCGTGAGGTCGCGGGTTCAAAGCCGTTTTTCAAAGTTTTCGGTGAAGGAAAACATCGTGAGACAACCTGCATTTGTACGGTAAAGGAATTCAATGGCGTATGTGAATCCACCAACCTGCACTGGGTCACCGTGGTGGATATGGCCAAATCACCTTTTCGGAGGTAGGCTAAAAGTCCAGCAGAGGACTATTAAAAGGCTGATTATGATGATGATGAGTGAACTTAAATTGTCGTTGGACCGATCGTCCGAGCGGGAATAAATTTAAGCATAGCAGCCATAAGCTTACGCACCGCTCGATTGCTTAACGCGCATCGAGCCTTTCTGTGTTACTCTGACATGTGGTGCGCACCACATTCATCGGGTTGTAAAGACTGGTTGGCAGGACAGAGACGAGTGGAAGGAGTTGTGGAAACTTTTACAGTGAGACAATGCAGGTTCACATAAAAAATAAAATGTACCTAGCACTCCCTCTTCGTTGACGTCAACGAGCAGCTGGCAGCCGCACACTGCGCACACGTTGGACTCCAGCTGGCGCGTCGGGATACCCTCCTTGGTGTAGTACTGGAACATACATTCACTATAAATTTCAGGGTTAGTCCCATGGTAAAAGTTGTTCATAATAATGTGTATTATGGAACCCTTTCGGTTTAGTACACCCTTTTTGTGTAGCCCTATGACAACCACTGCTTCTCATGTTGGTATGTTAGTCTCTTGGCTTGGTCAATTAGGCCAAAAGTATAGTCGGCTGGTCAGTCACTTACCCCTATAGAAGCAGCCATCTTATCGGAACAGTACTCCGCCACATCCCTGCCGAGGACACCAAAGTACAGTCCATAGAACAGCATCATCAGCCCCACATCCATCCACTGCTGGGGTTTCTGCCCGAAGACCAGGTTCACTCCGAAGAAGGTCAGCATCATAATGATGTAGCCGACCACGCCGATGAAACAAGATACCTTGTATATTAGGTAAAACCATTTGTACACCAACCTGAAAAAATATTATTAACGCGATAATAGGCATGTGTCCTCATGTTTAATTTATTGCAAATAGCCGGCTTAGCGAGGAATATAACTAAATACATTACACATACTGAAAAAATAATTTAAATTGGCTGATAAATCTCTGAGATATGAGCGTTTAAAGTTTTAGGTGGGGATAGGGAGGGGATGCTCTATCCCTTTCTCACAAAGCGTGTGTTAGTATAGCATTTGTATGGCGCTGCTGAGCCGTGATGTCACGGCTCAGTATAGTGCGCTCTCTGTCCAGCATTAAATTTAAATGCTTATATCTGCTTATATCTTATTTATTTTAGAAACTAATTTTAATTTTGTTTTCGTTGATGGGCTCTATTTATGATCAGCGTTTTTATGAGGTAATAAAAAAATATTAGTCATCATGCCTATTATTATATTTTTAACCCACGAAAGGAGGAGTTTATCAATTCTTTTTTTGTGTTTTTTACGCGATTACTCCGCTAATTATAAATTGATTTTACTGTTTTTTTTTTTTACTTTGGTAGGTCATACCACCATACCTCAGTGGTGGTCCCATAGAAATTTAATCAATATTGATTCAGTATATTGATAGTTCAATATTGATTTTACAGTGAGAAAGCATCGGCCAAACAAGGGACACCGAAAAAAATTCTTACTCTACCTTGATTATGGGCTACGGCCGCCACTGGCATCGATTCTGATGCACTCTAAATTAAACTAAATTTGACTGCTCTAAAATTGTTGCCATCCTTCTCTCATGTATTAAAATGAAAAGAGAGGCAGATAATTTTAGTCCTGTCAGATTGGTTTAGTTTAGTGAGTGGAATGACAGAATAGACACCAATGGCTCCTAGCCACCCGATGAATTAAACTTGATGCTTACCTAGGTGTGGTAACAGACATGGGTTTGACGCTGGACTTCCGGATTACAATCAGCGTAAGCAGCGTGAAGATACTCCAAATGATGATGAACCGCCACCATTGGTTCCGAGCACTCATCAGCACTGGGATCGACCACATCGCCAACATTGTAAAGAACTGGAAATGGCAATAATGTTGGTATAGTCAAACTAGTATATTCTGTCCCAGCGATGGTGGCCGAGTGGTAGCATGTGCGCTCCACAAGCTAACAGCACCCGGTTTGATCCTCAGCCCGGCAATAAACCGGCCAAGTGCGAGTCGGGCTCGCGCACTATTCTGTACCACCACAAAGTTCAATAACGAAATTACCAGTTAAAACTTTGTAATGAACAGAAATTATAGAAAATGGTCATTGCCACTCGACAAAATGTATGGAACAGCTGATATATTTTTTGCAACTTCGGGTTTGGTCCCATAGTAAAAGTTGTTTGTAATGTTGAGTATAACCATAGACAATTTCGTCTGTGCCAAAACTTACAGCATATGATTTATAATGTCTCTTCTTCCATTCCACGACCACCACTTGGGCCACGATGAGGGTCACAATCAGGATCAGGACCATTGTGGTGTGCATCGACTCATGGCCTCTATGGAGCTCATGCAGCTTCTGGTGGTCATACCTGCAGACGGTCAAACAGGATTCATAATGTCGATTATGAAACAACAGTCTTACTAATGTTATCTTGAAACACGTTGTTGTTGAAACAACGGTCTTGCCATTATTGATGTAGAAACAATTGTCTTATTGATGTTGATGTTGAAACAACAGTTACTAATTAATGTTAAAACAACGGTCTTGCCATTATTGATGTAGAAACAATGGTCTTAATGTTGATGTTGAAACAACAATCTTACTAATGTTGATGTTAAAACAACGGTCTTGCCATTATTGATGTAGAAACAACTTATCAATGTTGATGTTGAAACAATAGTCTTAGTAATGTTGATGTTCGCCAAAAAAAAAACGCCATCCTTTTCTAGTTTAATACATTGGAAAGATGTGTGGTGTACTATGTAGTGGGTGGTTGATGTTTAGAGTATGATGGCTAGAAAGAATCTGCGAATTGTGACTTACCACGTGCACCACTTACTTATGTTTTTTACCACTTACTTAATCAATGATTTCCTACATGGATAATGTGCGATACAATTGATTAGGAATTTTAAAATGAAAGTAAGGTTTGATACATAGTTTTTTTACCAGGTGTACTGATATTTATGGTCTACTATGCACAGACACAAGAGCTAAGAGGTTTCAACCAAGTCCTAAGTCGTCATCATCATCAGCCAGAAGATGTCCACTGCTGAACATAGGCCTCCCCCTTTAACCTCTACACTGAACGACAGCCAGCCTTTTGCATCCACTGGATCACAAACTCACCAGAAGGCGCAGCGTAAGTAGGCGTCCCACTAGATGGACCGACGACATTGTGAGAGTCAAGTCCTCAGTGTCAGTTGGGAATTAAGAGGCATGTGATGCGAAGAGTTGGTCTGTAGAAGTCTTCCATTTTCGAAATCTTCAACTTGGAAGCAACAGCCCTGCCTATTGAGGTGACCTGTGAAGTCTTCTACAGAGTAGCTGGACAAACCATTCGACCCTCAATTTTGCACAATTGCTTTTTCAATGAAAAGCATGTTAGATGGTCAGAGGTTGTGTCTAACAAATATGGACCATTTGGTCGTTTGGGATAGGTGATATAAGAGGGATAGAAATGGGATTAGATTTCGTACCTTTTGCAGGCACTCTCTGGTCCCTTCAGATGTCTATCCATTGGACCAATGTATCTTACTTTAAAGATATCACTGTGCACAGACGTGAAATCCATAACATTTACAATGTAGGTATGATTAAAACGCAGACGATGCGCAGTAAACTCGCGCGAGTGGAGCTCGCACGAATGCTGCGCGTCGCCTGGGGCGAGCTGCAGCTCTTTATGCTTAGAGCGAGACTACTAAGCATCTTCTACTGCCACTGGCACTAAGCAGACAGTGTTGTGGCTCGTCGCAGACGGTGCGCGGTGCTCGCGCGAGTACTGCGCATCGTCTGCATTGGGCATTAGTACTAGTTATTTTATAACACTGTTTAAACTAAAACAGTTGTTCACTACAAAGTTATGACGGGTACCGTGATTATAACCGAATCAAGGTAAATATCTCGTTATAAATCAGTTAGTTCTAGTAATTTAAGTCCAACGCCAGCAGTACTGTTGGACAATATTTTAAAGATTCAATCAACTTCGAAACATGAAAAGCTATCATCCGTCTCCACCCATCCTTCACTCTTGACCCCATGAAAACCACGGGGTGAAATTTAACAGCTCAGTGTTTCGTCTTTTAAGTCTTACATTAAG
The DNA here is from genome assembly GCA_914767915.1 of Agriopis aurantiaria. Lineage (NCBI taxonomy): Eukaryota > Metazoa > Arthropoda > Insecta > Lepidoptera > Geometridae > Agriopis > Agriopis aurantiaria. The sequence continues at coordinate 13,606,674 of OU612003.1, read as the reverse complement.
TACATTGTTAAGCCACATCCTCAGTGTCAGTAGGTTCGTATTCTGGTGTTTGACCTTACCTCAGTTTCTCGTCAACAGTCATCTCTTCGTATGTCTGCAGATGTAAAAACAAATGGAAAAATTAACGTACTGAGACTTAGAGCTGCGTAAAATCATTGAAAATTTAATTAGTACACATACCTTGTTAGGGACTGGTCTGTGAAGATCCATGGCTATTTATTTTATATGCTGATAAAAAAAGACACTTCAAACAGATTATGTACATACACAGTACCGATTTAATTTATTTAGATTATATTACTCCACTGAAATATCTTAATCTAGCTACATAAACTAATATGTGAAATTAATAATGTAAAAAATAAAGTGAGACTTCCCCATCCCATCTTTTGCCGGATAGGAAATATCGGAATCTGAGCGGAGCATTGATAAGCATCGAACCGGTGTGTTCCACATTCCATACCGTTTAAAAAAAAGAGACAATGCATGAATTACATTACATAGTTTTTATACACTCGCACCCTATTAATAGCCCACAAGTTGTCTCTTTTTAATGCTCTAACTTTGAAACAAAAAATTAGAATAATCGAAATCAACGCCATGTGACACTGACAGCTACATCTACGGCTCCCATTTTTATTATCCTTGTGCCTTGTGCATTAATTATACAGAACATTCTTATTTATCTGAGTCCTTGTTTATTATCAATGGTTATTATACTATCAATGACGGCTCCGCTCCTTTGAGAATAGAAGAACACCACTTTATTCACAGATATAAACATGAGTTTGATTTGACCGTGACTTACTTTCCCGGTGTTTAAATTACTCTATGCTTACTTTGCTTGACTCTGTCATGACTCTATAGTGTTCAGTGGTCTGTGACTTATTTGACGCTATTTGTGGACACTATTACTGTGCTATTAATAGTTAATACTATGTAAACTTGACTAATATTACGACTAAAGGACTTTGTATCCAAGTGCATATTATTTTTACAAAAAAAAAGGTATGGTGAATTTCGCAAGGACTTTGTATTCCCTTTACTTCCATGGAATTTCGTTATTCTCTTTGATTTCGTTGTGTTCGTGCAAGGAAGACTTTAGGGCAGCTTTATAGTGCTAACAGACGCTCGAACGCGGCTGACGGACCGCCGTCCAACCAACGGGAGAGAAAGAGTGAGAATATCATATTTCCCTCTCTTTCTCTCCAATTGGTCAGGCGGCGGTTGAGGTCAGCCGCGTTTGAGCGTCTGTTAGCACTATTAGGCGAGCCGGATAATAACATTCTTATTGGTCCAGTCCTTCACGACTGCTCAAAAAGAGGTTGTTTTCGGGTAAGGTTCACCTTACAGGTGTTTGTGTTACTTTGTGACCTTCTGTCCTCAGAAGAGACCTCAGAGTAAAGAATACCAGAGGACCTGAACTAACTACGTTTGACGCGTGCATGATCTCAACCAGGGATGTAACGGAGGTAGTTTTATCGGAACCGAAGGCGGAGTCGGAGTTTTTAAATTTGCTTTATCGGAGTCGGAATCGGAGTCGGAGGCAGGATCAGAAGTGGAGGCATGAGAAAGAATTTTTATTTAAGGACAAAAAATAAAACATTAAAATTAAGTTAAATGTTAAAGTTTAAAACACAAACAATGAAAAAAATTGGAATATTTGCAAATAAACAAGCCGCCGCCGCCGCTATGTCATGCTTCGACCTCCGATTAAAACCTTCGATTTAAAAGTGTCGGAGCCGAAGTCGGAACCGAAGGTGTAATAATAATCGGAAGTTCCGACTTAACAGAACCGGAGTGGAAGCTCCGTAACATCCCTGATCTCAACGCAACCGCCGCGCGGTACCTCATCAAAGCTATAAAGTATCGATATCGATCAAATATCGACAAGAGATTTTTTATCATAGATGTGAGCATTTTTAAGGTTCCGTACCCAAAAGGTACTAACAGAACACTATTACTAATCCTACGATGTCTGTCCTGTATCTTTCGAACCGTAATCGATAGCCAGTTGAAATTTTTACAGAATATGTAATGATACGGCGGATTTACTAAGAAATAATAAAAATTATTTAAAGTATAAACTGAAGAGGGCCACCATACAACAAACCTATTTTTTTACTTATTTTTGTATCACTTCCTCTAATGTAAAAACGGTAATACGTACAAGTGTCAAACTTGGCATGATTATAGTACACACTCTAAAGTATAATCATCATCATCATCATCATCATTTCAGCCGTAGGACGTCCACTGCTGGACATAGGCCCCCCATCGATCTCCAAAAGGGCTGGTTGGAAGCGGCCTGCATCCAGCGTTTCCCTGCGATCTCTTTTGGGTCGTCTGTCCATCTTGTGGGTGTCTGTCTAAAGTAAAATAATAAATAATGGCAAATGTGAGTCGGTGACAAATTTCTGTTCATTACAAAGTTAAGCAACGTAGAGCGCGGTCGGTTTAGGAGTAAGTGGTTATACAGACAGACAGACGCGGAAACCGACTTTAATTTATACTATGTAGAAATAGAGAAGAGTAGAAGAAAAGATGTCCTTTGAAAGTTGTTATGATCAGGGTTAAGACAAAACAATTTCTCGCGGTCGTAGTACTCAACTAAAAACTTAAATATATATAAGTAGTATAGTTCTGGTTTAGTTTATGTAGTGAGACAGTGTTTAATTAATTGTTCTGCTCTCTTTATTCTACCAAGGATCATGGACAGATTATACTTATAACTCTTGAAGATGCATAAGTCAGTCCACCCCTTGACTCTAAATAAATGAGACTTCATATTTGAAACCACACTACAATGATAAGCATTGGTCGCATTTAATGCTGCTTGACAGCTTTCGGAGAACAGGACCTGCTATGTATTCCAATACCCTATAATTATTGTATAAGTATATCAATTTCTTGCGTCAATAGTTCAAGTTTCTAGAGGATTTTTTTGTTGTAGTTCTTTATGTAGGATTGGTGTTTTCTTCCCAACGATTTCAAGCCACTTCCGGTGCAAATATTCATTTTTAGAGAACCTGTACAAATAAAAAATAAATTGTAAAAATTATTTTAAAAACCGTATTCAAAAACCACTAAAAACAAACATTCTAAGTTAATATGCCACTAAAAAGAACAAAATAATTTTTTACATGGATTTTGAAGTCTACGAAAAATATAAATACGCACCGAATTGAGAACCTTCCTTCTTGTAAGAAGTCAGTCAAAAATACAGGTAATTCAAAAACAAATTAATAACAATACATCGATAAGACTATTTGTATCACTATAGTACATCACTATTCAGAAATTGTACTGAAAACAAATCATGATAAAAATTCGACAATATAGCTAATAAAGAAGAGATAAATAGTATGTTCTTTTAGGACTTTGAAGGAGATAAATAAAATACTAATGAACTAAACATATTATAACATGATAAAGTTTTACCTAAAATACGGCTACTAACCTGTGAATGTTCAGTTGTGGTTGATCATTGCCTTTTCTTGCACTGCACTGCTTTTTTGAACATTAAGGCATATTGGATTTGCATCACAGCATTCACAGAACAAAAATCTTAATATGGTTTCAGACGTTTTTGAACCAAAAAGCTTTAAAAATAGTAATCCACATCGAAGTGTTTGTTTACTTGACACAACTTCTGTTTGACTTGACAGCACAGTTACCATGGCAATGGAACTCCGTATATATATAGTAGTCTTTGAATGGAACCAAAAAAATGTTGAAACGGCAGCCGGAAGTAGCTATTTTGACGTCTGCAAAAATGTTTCCAAAAAGCGAATATATAAATATCATATCAACTCTTTCACCAGACGACGTTACACACTGGTTAACAGGAGATAAAGGTATAGTCATAGGTAGTTGAATAAACAAACGACTAACGAATAATATGCCACCTCCATTAGTTTTCCATAAGCTCTTTGTAACAGACGCTCGAACGCGGCTGACGGACCGCTGTCCAACCAACGAGAGAGAAAGAGTGAGAATATCATATTTTCTTCTCTTTCTCTCCCATTGGTCAAACGGCGGTTGAGGTCAGCCGCGTTCGAGCATCTGTTAGCACCACGTTAGCACTAATACCCCCTTATTAATAAACGTGGAGTAGGCTTGGAATAGTTACTCGGTCTTTTGTCTTTTTCGATCGAGTTCAAAAAGTGAAAGAGAGAAGAAGACAAAACACGGCGTAACTATTCCAAGACTACTTCACGTTTATTAATAAGGGGGTTAGGGTATATACCTCAGACTAAAGACCAAGATCTTTGTGTTCGTGACACAGTTATACACAAAATCTGTGGTTCGTGACGTGTTGTTTTTTTGGCGCCAACGTGGAAAAAAACATGTCGGCTCGTATTATTTTCCTAAACTTGTAAATTTTCGAGTTATAATGTGTACTAATGGTGAATTATTATTTAATAAATAATAATAATCTACTATATAAAAATAAGTCGGGTTTTCCTTCCTGACGCTATAACTCCAGAACGCACGAACTGATTTCCACGGTTTTGCATTCGTTGGAAAGGTCTCGGGCTCCGTGAGGTTTATAGCATATAGGTTTATAGTAGCGAGGCCGAAGGCCGAGCTCTACGCGTACGAAGTAGCGGGATTCAGCTAGTTTAATATATTAATAATAATTATTAATAATAATTTAATAAAGGTAAATTATGATGCAGGAACACAAGGCTCTCTGCACGTTCTGGTAACAGCCTATTCCTTTTTTTTTTTTTTCGTTTTTCTTCGTCGCTGCGCGAACCGGTTTGTACTTGTTAACGCGCCCGAAACTGGAATTTGATTGAACCGAGTTACTCGGCCGAGTACTCGGTTGGAAAAAAATTGAACCGAGTAAAACTCGGTACTCGTTACTTGGCATAAGTTCTACTCGGCGCATCTCTATTATTTATCAAGTGCTTGTAAAAGTGCTCGAGTGTGGCAGAGTATAACCAGGTGAAACATGTCTTTTCAGTTTTCGTGTTGTTTCCAAAACAACATAGAAGCCTTTTGTAAAGTCTCCACCACTTTACTGGGACATGAGTTTGACTTGACCGTGGCTTACTTAGCTTGACTCTGACTGTGACTATGACTTGTTTGACGCTAAGACTATACAAAACAGATGAACAGGCGGTATGACCTTAAAGGCTTTAGCGTGCGCGATGGGCGAATTATAATTTAAAAAAAAACAGTGAGACGTGATTGGACGTGATGTGACTTGACTTGACTTCTTGGGTTAATGTGATTATATTAATTTTTATTTGAGTCAAGGAATATACTAATTTGAGTTTTGAGAAGTCATTATAATCAATCTTTGATTATTATGAAAATCTAAGTATTATATGATCGAGAATGTGTTATTATGTTATTAGCTTCTTTCCATCATCTTTCTTTTACATTCTTTATTCTCTTTGATCGTGATATTTGGTGATAATCGTTATTCTCTTGTCTTTCTTTCTTTGATCGTGCTTGCACCTGCTCGCAGTGCTCGCTCGATTTTGTTATAGGTATTGTATGTATGGCTTCATGTGTTTAACTTTATATTTTAGTACCTTCAACCTTGTTTTCTCTTCCCTTGTCCCGAGTTGGTAGATCATAACTGTTTAGCATTTTGAAGTGATTTTCTCCGTTATCTATATGTTTTACAGCTCGGATGACTCGGATTTGTTAATTTTGACGTGCGATTTCATGTGAATTTATTTGTTTCATCGCTGGCAGAATCTTGCGCTAAGATAAAAATCAATTCTCTGTTTCGATATTGTTTGTGGTTGTCGAACAAGATAGTGAAATGCAATTTTTTTGAAGTAGGTAGGTGAGAAAGTTTTACTGCAATCCTCATAAACATAGACCAAGAAGGAAAGGAACCACGTTTATTGGTCTGAGTTTTGGCACAGAATTCTTCCCTTAGTGACTAAAGGATGTCAATGTTTAATTGGAAAAATGCTGGGTATGTGAAATCATGTATTCAAAGTAGATAATTTAAAGGTGTATTTTTTAAACCTAGGTATAAAAAACATAGTTCTGTCTAAGCATTCTGTCCATGTGAAAACTTAAAATTATATTTGTTGCTGTAACTAGGTATTTGAAACAAAAAGTACCTTGAAACTATTTAAGAAAAGAAAAAAGAAAAATATTAATTTGTGACAGAAACAAATTATACAGACATTAGTAATAAAATTAAAACAACAATGTAATAGTTTCTGTCACAAGCCGACCCCAACTCAGCGTGTTGCTGGTTGTAAACAACCAGCGCTGGTCTTCCGTGGGAATCGACAGGTGACGTCACGCACGTCAGACAGCAGGTGTGCGTTGCTAAAAAACTTATCAATGAGTATATCACATACAAACACCAAAGCAATTTTATAAATATACCTACTCAAAACCTAAACATAAAACATATTAAATAAACTACTAATAAAACTTGTATATATAAGATTGAAGCAGAAAGCAATGTTAAATTATAAATATTGTCAATTATTTTAATTTTAAATCATGTTTAAATTGCGCTGGTGTCGTTTCTTAAAAGCTCTTCACTTTTTTGATGTTCATAAAAAAACTCTTTGAGTTTTGCTTTAAAACCATAGATACTTTGCAGATTCCTTATCGGCGGCGGGATGTTGTTCCAACACTTGGTCGCAGCATAGCGGAAGCTGCCTCTGAAGGCAGCTGAGCTATGCTGCTCTGTTATGAGCTGCGTTGAACATTGACGGGCCATATGGGATCTTGACTTCCACGATAATTTATCATATAAATATCCCGGTTGCTTATGCTTTATGACACCGAAAAGAAGATACGCCAAGTGGAGTTTACGCCGATGTAGCATCTTCAAAAGCGAGTGCTTATTCAAGAAAGGCGTCACATGTGACCTCAACGGAATATCAAAGCAGAAACGAGCACAGGCGTTTTGGACTCTCTGTATAAATTTTTCCATTTTTGCTAGAAGTCTGGGGCCGAAAACTGTGTCCATGTAATTTAATTTCGACAGTATCAGAGACTCCACAAGCTGTATGCGTAGTTTTACCCCCAAAAATGGCTTCATACTGTACAACATTTTGAGTCGATAAAAACAGTCATGCACACAATTTTTTAAGTGTAAGAGAAAACATCCTGTCTATGAGCAATGTTGTATCTTAGCCTCACTTCTTCAGCCTTCTCTGGTACCTTGGACTGCGTTTTTGTGCTTTGAAACTTGACGACACTGCCTCCCAACCCATTCAGGACCTTATGTGTAATCATTTTGGCTGTTTATAACTCCGACCAAAATAAAATGAATGGACGGGCCCAGAAGAAGCGCATTTTTGAAGATTACAAAATGAGCGCTCACTTCGTTTCAGTTGGTCTCTAGCTGTAGGAAGTGCATCACAAGACTATTGTTATATGATAACGAAACATCTGACAAAATTATGCCTTCATATGCTTTCCAGAAGTGTAAAAACAACAAAAAACAGCTATCTATTTTTTTAAACAAATGTACTGTAGATGGTTATTTATAATTAGGTATTGAAGTATATTTCCGACGGTTTTGACTAGGGATGTTCATGTAGATTTTTTTGTCGATATAATATATCATAGTGTTCTATCGATACTTTGCGATATACCGTACAAATATATTGATATTTTCGATATATCGTAAGTGATTTGTATTTAACTAGTCTATAATATTAGACAGGGTTCAGGTTAATATGAGTAAAACAGAGTAGAAACAAATCAACTTTATTTATTTATAAATCCCAATACTTTTTCGAACGACGAACACCTTGCAAAAACAAAATTTTATTTACTCCTTTGGCTTGCAGTCTGCTTTTCTACTGAGTGTAAAACCTGTGTGGTTTTTGAGAAAAGTAGCTCAGATGGAACAGCTGGCCACCATTGATAAATATTTAAATGCTACATTATATAACTTTGGGAACAGAACTTTGTAATCTACCCACACTTCTAATGGGTTTTCATTAAATCTACTAACTGGAGCCCTCAAATAAAGCGATAACTCATCAGAAAGACTTTCGTCTGTTTTATTTGTCTTCCAATTTGGCTGGACCAGTTTATGGGGATCGCCCCAGAGACTATAATCTGATGACAGACTAATTTTGTCAGAGTTGTCCGAGTCAGATTCCGTAGTAGTAGGGTAGGATGTCCAACAGTGAACCACTAAAAAGTTAAACATTCAAAACTCAACTGTTTGTGAATGTAATAAAGTGCTTTTTTGGATATAAGCCTTGTTATTAATCTGACTTTCATTTAGTATACCAATTTTGGACTTAAACGTTACGAGATAGAGTGCATTTCAGTTTATTTTTAAATATGGGAAATGATTCACTGTGTCCACCTTGTGGAACACACTGAACCTAGGGGTAGGTCAACAGTGAATCAGTATGTACACAGTGACTCAGACCTTATATCCGTGCCTGGCGTGAACAAGTTGACATGTCAAAAATGGCAATTTTTCAGGGCGGCCGTTTTAAAGTTTGACCTCGTCTGGTAAATCGAGAAATTTGTTATAAATTGATTTCTATGTCGTTTTAAAGTTTATTTATTGCTATCTTTCATATTATGGCAAGATATTACCGATTTTCTTTATAGTTTTTGTAATAATAGACTTGTCAAATCGTTCACCAACAAGTTATCAACTTATTCACCGAGTTGTCAACTTAATCACAACAGTTATCAAATTATTTCCTATTTGAATTAGTCTAGGTAACAAATGCTTTTTTGCTCAAACTTTTTTTGTACGCCTCCGAACCATATGAACGAGGTGTCATTCGATTCGGTTTAACATGTAGATATTAAAAAAAAAAAAATTAAAGTGTCTCTTTGATAAAAATGCAAAAGGTATTTACAATTAATTTTAAAAAATGGCATTTGGTTTTTTGCACATACCTCAAAAACTAATTAATATTTTTCAATTTATAATTTCCCAGAAGGTTGAAAATACGTCATAAAACGAGTAAACTGTCTTGACCTGACTGGATATCATGTAGAACCTAAGAACTCACCAAGACAAAATAAATGAGCCCAAACTCGATGGGTGTATCTTGTTTAGTTTAGAAGTTCCTATGACCACCTCCCGACTCTATCATCAGAACAGCTCCATGGTACCATATTAAAATATAGGGATTAGTAGTAGGTAATCGATACAACTGTAATCGCAAAATACTATTTATTACTGTCCAAACAAAATATTAAATATTTTTTTCTGGATCCTAGAACCAGAACTTACTGGATCTCTGAATCTGATGAAGAATCAGGGTTGTCTTCGTCCAAGTCTGGGTCTGTGGATGCAGAAGTACCACCAAGGGTATTTTAATTGAAGATAAAAATCCTTAAATGCAACGTCAATTAGCTCAATGAGATCCATTAAGTCCTTCTTCTTTTCTGTACTGATTGGCAGTGACTCCTTGGAGATTGGGTTCAATCTAAAGTGATCTATTAAATTTTTTCCTCTTTTCTTAAAACTGACTAACCGGAATGGGGTTTCGCGATCCAGACTTTCCTTGTAATACAACTTTCCCACACTAGTTGTATTATATTGCAGCCATTTAATCGGTTGCCACAAAAATTTATCTCCAGTAACATCCAACTTTTTGATGGCAAATGGTCCTTTTTTGGTTTTCAAGTCGGCAAAATCCAAAAAATCTTTTAATGTCATCACCACAACTTTAAAAGGTTTCTGAATTTTGCATGATCTCACCAACTGAACCCAATCATTTAAGTGGTTTATTTTCATTTGCGTTCTTTTCTTAGCTTTTTCTATGATCGCGTGGTCAGAGTCACACTCCATGTGCGTGTGCCCTCTTATAAGAAGCTTGTGGTTTATTTTTTTTAGTGTTGGATGACTGTTTAATAAAAACATAAACATCATTGCCACAATGTTGTTTTTATTTTGGCCACCACAAGTATCAGAATAAAAAGTGACTTCTTCCACTTGTGGTGGTAGACTATGGCAAAAGTGCCACAAGCATGACGCAATTTGATTTGCTCCTCGAGATCCTATCGTCTCGTCCCACATGTAGCATGTTGCTTCATTACTTGCCAAATCGTGTATAGTCAAGTTAAAGGACCAAAGTTGTCTTTTATAAAACGAGACGGACGTTTTTAGATATGGTGTTGGCAGGTCAAATGTAAATGCCCTTACAGAAGATTCTGCTCTGGCATTCTCTTTATCAATGCGTTTTTCTGCATAAGCTTTTTCTGCTTGATGTTGATGTTCAGCTAATTCAGCTTCTAAATCTATTTTGCGGTCTCCGTCTGCGACTTTAATTTTTGCATTTAGGACATCGCATGTGTTGCATGTGTCTTTGGAGGGTTGTTTAAACGACAGATTCAGATCGTGAAAACATTTGGCATACAGTTTTAACGAGACCGGATTCGGTAAAGTGTTTTTGTATCCTCTGTACATTTTGGCAATAGAAAGGTCTGATGCTAAGTATTTTTTTCCTGTCGATTTTCGACAATAATGGCTCTCATAGCTAGGAAAGCTCAGAATGTGATTGTTAACCAGCGATATATCTTCGTCAGTCTTTTTATTCTTAGGTGGTTGACGACCTCTCTGGTCTTCATTAATGATTCCAGTAGGAGATGCCTTTTTTTTTCTATAACCACATTAACCCTTAAGTGCATAACAACGTATTTTCGCTCGGAAAAAATATATGTGTTAGGAAAAATGGTCTAAATAATGGGAAAAATAATAAACAAAATCCAAAAAAATCTTATAACCTTTTTTTTTAAAAAAAACTACAAGTATCGTTTTCGATACAGTATGCATTATTGTACTATATTACACTATATATCTAACTAAATATTTGCAGAGTTGTGAAATACGGTGAAGCAGTCTTTGGACTTTTTAGAGCACAGATGTACGTTACATTTAGCACATTTTATAATGCTGAGTAAATGGCAAGAGGGCAACATACATCTGCTTCGAGTTTCTGTCCTTATCTGACCATGATCTGTTTTGTCCAGTCTGACTTCATGTGGAGGCAATGTTTGACATTGTTTACCCTTCCGAATTTTAGGTGGTGGTCCTTGTGATGTGCTGGATGGGCTGCTAGTGCTTGGGCGGCCTCTGGTGGTAGTTGGAGCATACTTGCATAGCGTATCAGCCAGTTCAGACCTAAAGTTGGCGAGGTTCAGGATGTTTTTCGTTGGAACACCATTTTTAGCAGAAACTTTTTTGTATAAGATCCAGGAGTTGATTACAGACAGATCAAGCAGATGATAAAAGATTCGCATATACCATTTTCTGCTTTTCATTCGTATTTTATATCGCCCTAAAAAGGAGTCCATCAAATCTACGCCACCCATGTGAGCATTATACTCCTTGACCAATTTGGGACATGTTATGGCTATCCTCCTCTTCTCTTTTTTATCAAACCTTTCTATATTTTCCACAGGCTGTGCGCCGACATATGTAGATGCTAAGACTACTTGTTTATTATCCTTCCAGCTGACGGTGGTCATATCCACACCTTCAAAATTTGTGACATATTCTTCATATGACCCTCGAGGCACAGCATTTTTCATAACATCTTGTTTTGTCGGCAGCTTACATGATTTGCCCAAACGGTTTCTTTGAATAGTTCCCAAGGTATGCAATCCTTCCTTTGCTAATACATACATCAAAGGCAAGGATGTGTAGTAGTTATCAAAATACACTATATGGTTTTGTTGTCTTGGAACCACTCTCAGGAGCCTCAGTACAGCTTGTACCACGACTCCAACATCAGGTTCGTTTGGTAATCTATCGTCAGGCTCTTTTCCAGCATAAATAATAAATCTGTAAGCGAATCCCATCAAATTGCAGAGCACAAATAGCTTGAACCCCCATTTGTGGGGTTTGTTGGGTAGGTACATTCATCGTAACTATCACCAATACACAATATGTCGTCAAGATAAATCACAGATTTAATGCCTTGATATCTTAAATAACTGACTACTTCTTTCATTATCTTGGTAAAGGTGCGTGGTGCGGAAGACAAGCCGTATGGCATCGCATTGAACTTGTCGCGTTGTGCGATTATATTCCCAAAATTATTAATATGCTCACCCGCCGCCGAACCGGCATTCATGTATTTTATCCAATATTTTTCACGTACGACACTGTCACTCGCGCACTTATTAGTTTTATTGAATTTGTTGTGATATTTTGTTATTTAATTGCGGAGCGCGGAGCGTGGCATCTCAGCCGCCATTATTCGACTAGTTTTTATTTTTGCCGTCACTCGGTGGTGTGTCAATTAGTCTTAGGGGCCAAAAAAATATTCGATATAAACTGATCACTTTGTGGTTTGCATTCACTAACAGCACCTAATTTTATTAACTTTTGAATAGCTAAAGCCATATCCTGCTTATCTTTGCTGGAATAAACATTGTGTGGAATTTTGTACTGAACTACATTTTGAGTGAAGGGAATGGTATAGGTGAACCTAACCATTGCAAATCCAATCAAGTATGACTGGATTACTTGTAATATTTAGCCAGCAATCATAGTAGTAATGTAGTCTGCCAGCATGAACCTGTGTTACTGTCGAGTTGGGGCACGTTTGCTTGTGGCAGCTGTCGAGTTCCATTGTCGATTGGATGACGCCACTGGCGGCGCTGCTGCATGAGCTGGCCCTGACCTGCGGCGGTATTGGTTCCGGTACGGAGTGGTGCGCCCTCCCCTGCTTGAGTGGTGCTGGTATCGAGGAGGGCCCGACCAGTTTTCCCGGGGTCGAGAGACCGGGGTTGCCGGGGTACTAGATGTGGCCTTTGGTGGACCGGGCTTTTTTATTTGCTGTCCTTGTTTATCAATAGCCTTAGACGCTTTAATTTTATTTGACAAGGAGCTGCCGAATAGCGTCTCGTCTCTATCATGACATTGTAAAGTGGTCAGAATAGATTTGTCTAGTCCAGGCGTTATAAACTTCGTTCTCACTTGTGCCTCGACAAAATGCAAGTCTGTTAATATGCGGCATGCATCCGAGAAAATTCTTAGTGCTTGCACTTTGTCATCTCCAGTCAGTAACAATGTCATAGCCTTATTTATGGCCGTAATGCCTAGGCCTAGTTGGTCTTGTTTCATTTGAAGTTTTACATCGCGCCCCTTGGCAAAATCGGCGAGGGCTGGACTCACCCAAATCTTCCTCCGAATCAAACGAAGATAATAAAATCCTGCGACGACGCATTTTATATTCTAATTTGCGTAACTTTGCACTATACTTTTTAAATTTTTCGTCCGCTCTACGTTTCGCCATTTTTACCGCGCGAACGAAAGGATGCGTGTGCTCGGTTGCCTTGCACGAAAAAGAATGACGAGCTGTCACACCACAATGTAGATATCAAATGACTTTTTTTTTTCTCTTCTCTAAAAACCTGCAATGTTGCCTGTATGACAAAAGTACTACCATGTTATTATATTTGAAGCATGAAGCTACGAATATATAATAAGGATAAAGCCAAAAGAAAAGTCAAGTTCAAAAAGTCGATCAACTCAAAAAGTTCATCAGCTTCATGGATTGGAATGTATTTTTTTTACAAAACATATCTCTGCCTTTGTATGGTAATCTTAAAATAGAATACTATTCAAAGTAAACCAATCTGTTATTTCAGATTTGCGATTTTGTGTGTAGGTGCTTTATATAATGACAGAATTGTACGGTGCATTATCTATAACTATCACACTTGGCTCATTTAAATTGGATATAATTATTCTCGTAGCCATCTATTGAAGTTCGCAGCAGTAGTCTGCCGTTTTCGATTTAGTGCTAAATACTCTAACAACGAGTTTGGAAAAGAGCCTTTCTCTGATCTAGCATATACTATGATGAAACGCTTTCCCGTTGAAATATTTTGGTGGCCATTTGTTGATGGGCCTTGCTATAATTTATTTATCTTGTAAGATTTATGTACTTAATAAGTCTCATCGAGGTAAATAATCGGCTTTCCTTCTGCATGCTTCAAAGCTATGGTTCGCAAACAGTGATTATGCCCGTGCAGAAATATCATATCGCTCAATTCATAGATTAGACAAGGTGGTAAACATAAAAATATAAAAATTAACTAAGTACAGAGTTTCATACGGACCTTGTCGGCCACTGCACAGTAGGAGTGAGGAGGCCGGTTATATTTATCACAATTTTAATCTCATTATAATTTTAATTCTAACTTATCAATTCATTCTATGTCAATTTATCATTAATAAATTTATTATATATTTATTTATTTATTAGGTCATAGTTAAATTGGATTTATTTAAAAAAGGGTCCCAATTGGTGGTACGCGTACCTCTAGGGGTACGCGAAGGGATGATTAGGGGTGTCTGCATCAAGAGGTATGCGCGCCAATCTCTCGACTAGGAGAAATTCTATTAAAGACGTCATAATATGATAATATGATCCCGTCAATAATTAAAGTTGTTTTATTAGAGTTTGTCATTGAACAACAAGCTAGCTATTACATGTTATGCATAATTAGAAACCGTATAATTGAAGTAAACTAAATGAAACTGCAAGTTCTTGTTTACTATGAGTATGACTGACAGTGTTTGTGCTGCAAAGTCAAGCGGGGAAATGTACTATAGTTGATGCAGTTTGTAAACTTATTATCTTAGAATCGAGTAATTATGAGGGCGGACAATTGAATACTTACAGAGAACTGGGCTGTGCAGCAGGGAGACGATGAGAGGACTTTATGGCGCGCCACTTTTCGTTTGATATCTTCTATGCTCATTGCGGTGGGACAGGCAAGCTGATACTTACTTCATAATTTGAGTAAACATGCGTCGACCGCAGTGTCGTCATCATATAGGATGTGGTGTTTATCCCACAGTGGAGAAAACTGCACCAATAAATTTAGAAAATGTGAAGACATTTTTCACTATGGATTTGGAAGATAGGATGTTGTGAACGCCTGAACAGGTTTGGACAGCTTCACGAGCTTGTTTGAACTTCAAACGGAAAGGTTTTCTTTTCTCTGTGGGGATTTTGGCGTCGCACTCTTGTGCATTTGCCGGTGTCAATTATAAGATTATTACCAAGTTTAATTAAATACAGTCGAGCAAGTCGGTTAGTCGTGCTCTGGTGGAGTGGTGGTGGTTGTATTGTATTGTAGTGGTGGAGGCTTTGTAGGGTTGTAATATTAATTAATATACCCAGATCTTCCTAGAAATCAAGCTATTCTGTAGATTAAAAGTTCAAATCAGTGAGCGTAAGCAAACGGTCAAACATATGCAGCCGGGAAACCTTGGTTAATAATAGATTAAACACAATTAAGCATGCCAAGTACTTGAGATTTACTCCAATATCTAATATTATAATATTAGTTTATTATATGTTCCAGCTTGCGATTGATACCAGCAATTTGTTTGAAAGTAGATGGACCAGCGCAGACCAAATCAATGATATCGTAGTATTTTTTTGCATATTATATATTATGATTTCCTGATAAAAATAATATGGAGCTGATTATTTCAAGAGTTTGCAGTTGCAGCCCACATCATATCCCGCTGCTGGAGATTTTAACTTACGTCGTTGTAGAAGATGCCATCACTATCAAATGTTTTCTTCTCTGTCATAAAATCAGTTTGGCACATCTTTATTTTAATTTTGTTCTTTTTGTATTTTGTGATGGAGAAGGTGGTCAATGGCAGTTTTTTATTCTCCAGTATTCCTATTCACAAAAAGTATTGAGATCCAATACTTGAATTGTTACATTGTTATTGATGGATCTTGATCCAAGCCAGAATTTAGCTGCTAAGTATCTTCTACGAATAAACAGTGGGTAAAGGCATAACTCACTTTCCATATTGTGTACCGGAGTGGTCTTAATAAAACCACCTACCACTCTCATAGCCTGATTTTGGACTTTGTCGAGTTTCTCTAAATGACAGTTTGCGCTGTTGTCATAACAACAACAAAAAACAAAGAAAGCAACAATAGTCTACTTCAAATAATCGCAATGTAAAGACCCCTAAGATGCTTAGGGTGGATGCCCCATTTAGTACCTGCTAGAACTTAAAACACATTTGCCAATTACCAACACCAATGTCAGGTTGCAGATAACCTAGCCATAAAATGTTCAGTGTTGTATCCGGCTCATTCGACCGGGCCAAATCGCGCATGCGTCGGAGCAGCTGTGATGGGCACTGAGTACCAAGTTATTTCACTTATTAATTACTGAAGTTGACGCGTTTCCGACTCCTCGTAAACCGCGAGAAGACGCTCCTTCAAAGCATTATATTTTTGCGCGCATAGAGGCTTAATTTAAAAAAAAAAAAAATCTTTCAGGTATGTAACAAAACAAACTCATTAAATCAAATCAAAATGAATAGTGACAGCAAACGTAAAAATAATAAGTAAATAAACTATCATACAAATAATAATAATGTATATGAAGGTTCGAGGTCCAACCCAAAGGGGGTGTTTGTTGAACTGATTGATTTTTGGAGAGAATCTAACCGATCTTCTTACAGATCCTGGGGTCTACGATCCCGCCGGCGGGATCGCTGTGTGTGTGTGTGTGCCTCTGGTAACCGACGCCTGTACCAAAAACTGAATATTTCCTATTGCAAGGAGCAGTCGGATCGGGCGAGCCCAGCGCCGCCGCGCCGTGACGACGGCGATGGGGTCGTCCGGGTCGTCTAAGATGTTTCTAGGGTGTCTACGGAGAGGAGGAGAGTCTGTCGCGTCTGTCGAGTAGTTCGAGGCTTTTACTACGAGAAGATTTGGGTGGTGAGGCGCCGCATCAAAGTAGCGGCGGGAGGTATACTTAATGTATTGAATCATGGATGGGAGTTCGACATCACAGTGCAGATCGACGTTTCGCATATACCAGCTAGCGCCAGCCGCTCTGCGTATGAAGCGATTTTGAATGACCTGCAGCTTGTCCAGATCGATGCGGGAGGCGTGGGCGAACGCCACGGAGGCGTAAGTCGTGACGGGGCGGATGCAAGTTTTGTAGATTGTCAGCTTATTTCTAAGTGACAATTTACTACGCTCGCCGAGGAGGGGGCTGAGGCACCCTAGGAAGAACGCCGCTCGGTTGCGGACTATCTGAATGTGTTTGGAGAAACTGAGTCGGCGATCGAGAGTCACGCCGAGATACTTGGTCGAGCTGGTCCAAGGGATGGGCTTCCCGTGAAGCGTGATATGCCTCGACGGAGGATTTTTGGACGGGTGGAAGTACATTGCTGCACTTTTTTCCGGGTTGACCGTGATGGCCCACTTCTTGAACCAATCACCTAGATGAGTGAGGGCTCGTTGAAGATGGGCCCGTTGGACGGCTTTGTTCCACCCTCTGGTGTAGAAAGCGGTGTCGTCAGCGAAGAGAGCTATATCCACGTGGGGAGATCGAGGAATGTAGCTAGTGTAAAGCGTGAAGAGAGTCGAGCCGTGAATGCGGTCGTGATTAGACGTGATTCATACCGGTACCTGCACCTCGGGTGCGAAGCGCATTTATAGTGCGCCTTATCTATTTTTAGCTTGCCCGGCGCGCCTAGCGCGCGCTGGCGGCGATGGCTGACGACCTACCTGATGATTCGTCGTGTGGAAGTGAGGAAGCTAACATTATAGAGGATATTGTTGCTGAAACGACATTGATTCCGTCGCCTGAATATATGGAAGAAAATATAGAAAGCCAGCCTCAGAAAGTTTCTACGGCAGAAGAGAGTGAGAGACCCATCAAAAGAACGAGAAGAGATATGGATGGAGAAGAGCAATGGATAATGGCCGGAAGAGACGGTAAGAGAACGAGACAAAACGTTGAAATAACAGTCACAAGCGCCGAAAAACTGCCTAAACAATTCGCATTGGCAAAGATACTTAATACGCATGACATAACCGGCATAACAAGAGTTAAGTTTGTGAACCCTTACAAGGTTTTAGTACAGTTCGATGACGAAAAAAGCTCAGAACGGTTGATTACATGTCAACAATTACAGGAATTGGGATGGAGATGCCAAAAACCTTTAGAAGTAGGGATTTCTTATGGCATTATTCGAAATGTTGAATTAGAGCTGAATGAGAACGATATACAGGCAGCTATTACTACATCTTATGAATTAGTGGCAGTAAAACGTCTAAAGCGACGGGATGCGGTTGGCACTGGATGGATAGATAGCGAGACTGTGAGATTGGCATTTAAAGGTCCTACCTTGCCACTTCACGTGAGTATACATAGAATGAAAATTAGAGTGGACCCCTATGTATTTCCGGTTACTCAGTGTTCTAGGTGTTGGCATTTTGGACATACCTTAAGAGCATGCCCAGGTAAAAAAGAGACATGCCCTAAGTGTACGAAGAGCCATGCGAATTGTGAGATAACATTGTTTACGTGTATCAACTGTCGCGGAGACCACCATGCACTGGACAGATTATGCCCAGCATTTCGAAGGGAAAAGGGCATAAGAGATATTATGGCTCAATATAATAGTTCGTATAGAAAAGCTAAGTTGATGTATGTACCCCCACTTACCTTACCTCGTGTGATTGAAAAGTCTTTCCCCGCCCCGAGCCAAGATTCTTTACTTCCCGAACCATCTGAGATTAATCAGTCCCTAGGTCGGGATCTGTCGTCGTCGTACGCGACGGCTTTGCAGAAGCCAAAGACCACTACTACAAGTATTAATGTGGAGGCTGGAACATCAAATCAGAAAAACCAAGTACCGAGAAGTCCGATCTTACCCCAACGTACCCTACAAAAATCAAAGTCAAAGAAAACTAGCAAGAAACAGGGTCAGGTAGATGATTGGAATATGTCTGATTCAGATGCGATGCCTACTAACGACACACGCCAGCCGGGCGGCCAAGGTCAAGACAAGTCGAAGCGAGATAAGATAAGGATTTCCGAGTTAACATTTACGCAATTATTAGAACGATTAAAAGCTATTATTTTCTCTAACGAATACGTGGATGTTATGGCCAAGATTAGGCACGTAGTTTCTTTATGTATGGACTGGCTGACAAGCAGCGCAGTGAAATATCTCTGCGATCTGCCTTTTAAAATAAACTTTAATTCATAATTATGGATCAAGTCCATAAAATAAATATTTTACAGTGGAACTCACGGAGCTTTAGACATAAGAGTGTGGTTTTTGAACAGTTATTGTGTAGGGAAAAGATTCACATTGCAGTTTTGAGTGAGACTTGGTTAAGCCCTGACTTTCAGTTAAATATAAACGGATATAATATGTTTAGAGCTGACAGGGATGACTCATATGGCGGAGTTGCTATCTTAACGCATAAATCTATTAAGGCGCAGTTACGACCACTTACCGTGTCAAATACTGGTATTGAATTAATTCATATAAAAATTTTTGGTTGTAAATATATTGATAATGTTGTCTCAGTATATTGTCCGTCTTCTGCACTACGTACTATTCGAACGTCACAGAGTGATTGGGATGAAATTTTTTCTATGTTTAATACCAAAACTCTAGTTCTTGGGGATTTTAATGGACATCATTCTAGTTGGTCAAATAAGACTGACTCGAGAGGTACCCAGATATTTGACTCGTTAATGGAAAATAATTATGTTACGCTGAATGATGGTAGTTCTACTTATATTAAGCTAGTAAATAACGTATTGCAGCAGTCATCCCCAGATATTTCTACAGCCACGGCGGATGTGGCAGTTCATTTTAATTGGATGCTTATGAATGAGACATTAGGTAGTGACCACCTTATAATTAGGATGAGTATGTCCTTTTATAACTATTGTCCCCAAACTCTAGAAAAAAGAAACTTTAAGAAAGCTAATTGGTCGCTTTACAAAGAATGTATACAAAATAAACTAACAGATTTTGTTTTACCTCTCGATTTGCAATTAGGCTATGATTTGTTTTTAAATATTATTAATGAGGCTGCTGACATGCATATACCGCTTACTAAAATTAGTCAGGACCCCACTCAACGATTTACCCCCAAACCTTACTGGAAACCAGAACTTTCAAAAGCAGTAGCGGAGCGACGTTTGGCTTTAAAAAAGTTTAGAAAAAACCCCACTCCCTGCAATCTAACCATTTTAAAGCATAGAATTAGTAATAGTCAGCGATTAATACGAAGAGCTAAGCGGGAGGGATGGTTCAACATGTGTTCATCAATTAATGAATCTTCAACATCAAATGATCTGTGGCGTAAGATGAGGTGGCTAAAAGGACACAAATCACAAAAATTGCATGTAGATGAAATAATGGCTGAGAAGTTACTACGCAATTTAACACCAGATTATGTTTGCCCTAAACCACCAGTATTTACTTCGTACAATGAACACTTAGAATCAACTATTAGTGTCGCTGAGTTAGAAAAATCAATTAAATCCACTGATACGGCCCCGGGATACGACAGAGTATCATATTCGATGATTAAAAATTTACCCAGTAACGGAAAAACTATTCTTACCAAAATTTACAACGATATATTATTTTTTGGATACGTACCTAGTCAATGGCGTAATATACGTGTGATTCCGATTCCAAAACCTGGCCGCGATCCATCGTCAGCATCGGCACTCAGGCCGATCTCTCTAATTTCATGTTTTTGTAAGATATTTCATTCTATAATAAATGGCAGACTCGAATGGTATTTAGAATATAATAACTTGCTACATGAAGAAACCACTGGATTTAGAAAGTCGAGATCTACCTTAGAAAATCTAAGTAATCTTGTAACCAGAATTCAGCTTGGATTTGTTAAAAACCAAATAACTATTGGATGCTTTATTGATGTCGATAATGCCTACAATAATGTTGATATTAGTGCACTACTACGTATATTGGATCAACTTGGTATAGGATCTCGACTTTGTCATTATCTTTGGTCGTTCTTAAATGAGAGATATTTAAATATTCAATTGGATAATTGGACTTTATGTAGAAGCACTAGTAGAGGAATTGCCCAAGGTGATCCTTTGGCGCCTTTATTGTTTAACGCAGCGACAATTAACATTTGTAAATATATAAGAGCGGTCTATATATCGCAATACGCAGACGACTTTGTTCTGTATTCAAATTTTCAAAGTATTGAGCAGGGTTGTAACACCATGCAACTTGCGCTAGGAAGGTTTTCACGTTTAATAGCAGGATTGGGTCTAGAAGTATCACCGACTAAAAGTAAAGTATGTCTTTTTAGGAAAGGCTCGAATAGACAGCCTATAAATCTAGAAATTAATAATTTCCCGTTAGAACTTGTTGACGCAGTTAAGTATTTGGGTATGTGGTTGGATCGTTCACTGAAATGGAACAAACACATAAATGAGCTGACGTCTAGAACTGCTAAATATTTAAATATCTTTAAGGTTTTGGCTGGTTCTGGATGGGGAGTCCATCCTAAACATTTGAGGCGATTGTATATTGCTATCATAAGAAGTAGAATATATTACGGGAGCTTTCTTTATAATAACAGTAGTAAGAAAAATTTATATCAGCTAGACAAAATTCAAAATCAGGGTTTGAGAGTAACTGGAGGTTTTATTAAGACTACCCCGATTCACGTGATGGAGAATGAGCTCTGTCTTCCTCCATTGCGTGTTCGGAGGATGTATTTAGGCGGAAAATTTTGGATGAAGTGTAAATCGGTTAAAAATAATGTGACACTAAATATTTTAGAATGCTTGTTTCAGTATAAAAATAGTCAACATTGGCGGGGTAGAGGAATACCAACCTTACTTGATGCGCAGGAATGTTTCGGTGGGATTAACATCCATTCCAGCCAAAAACTGGATATGTTTGCTATAAACACTTGGGTAAGAAGTATAGACCTGACGTCAGTTATAAATACCAATATAACCAACATTACCACTGCTAAACGACATTATAATCCATCAGATATTAAAAACTTGAGTGAAGGATATATGGAACAACATTATAACCAACATTATATTATAAATTATATACAGACGGTTCTAAGGATGGAGTGTTGATAGGAGCGGCATTTTTGGACTCAGAATTAGGCATAGCTATGAAGTTCAAAATTAAAGACAACATTTGCATTATGAACGCAGAACTCATAGCCATTTGTGAAGCTTTGGCATATATAAAATCAATAAACTATGACAAGTTTGTTATATTTACCGATTCACGAAGCTCTCTTCAACATTTGGCTCGGTGTACCTCAGCAATCCGAGGCACAACGACAGCCTACTCTGTGCTTAAACTTATTTTAGAGTTAAAACGCGATTCTAAGTCTGTAGTACTCCAGTGGATACCGTCCCATTGCAACGTTGGAGACAACGACAAAGTTGATATTTTGGCTAAGCAAGCATGTAATGAAGGAGTATTGTGTGACGTTCCCCCATACTACTCAGATTGTGTCTACCTAGTCAGAAAGCGATGTTATAACCTGTGGAGTGAATATTTCGACCAACGTTCCAAGGAGAAAGGAATCTGGTATAAAACCATTGAACCGCACCCTCCAAGAAAACCTTGGATAGATAATGACGAGTTGAGTAGATGTGACATGGTTTCAGCTCTCAGGCTGCGTTCCGGACACACTACAACAAAAAAAATTGCATTTTTAATGCGCAAAGTCCCATCTCCTAACTGTCCCGACTGTGGAGTTGTAGAGGACACTTACCACGTCTTGATGGAGTGTGTGCGGAACGAGGCCTTTCGGGGAACCCTTCAAATCGATCCTTGGAAGGTTGGAGAGTGTAACAGTATCCTGGCTTATCCATTATCGGATAGGGCCAAGTTACTGTATCAGCTAAGTAGACTTTAAGGTATGTTATAATATTAGTTTAATTTCTCATTTAAATTTAGTACTCATTGTATAGCTTGCTTATAATAAGAATGCCATTGTCGGCAACGACAAATTTCTAAAATAAAGATTAAAAAAAAAAAAAAAAAAGCGTGAAGAGGATGGGTGTCACAACGGAGCTCTGAGGGACCCCGCCATAAGATGAGGTGAGGAAGGAATCCCTTCGACGCGATAGCGAGTTACGAGCCGTAAGATAGTCATGTATGATGAGTACCAGACGGTCCGGCATCCCGAAATGAAATAACTTGTATATACAATGTGTTTGTTTACTGGTGTCAGAGCCTGAAATGGTAAAATGTATGGTAAATTATATAGACAAATATGTTTTTTTTTTTTGCTGCCCATTTTGGAATGGCAGCCGTTTTTTTTTGGTAGGTACGAACCCACAGGCTCTTGTATTAATTTAGTCATAACTTTTCATGTAAGGGTCCTATTGACACAAAAAGTATCATTTGATAGCTGAATGTATAGGCAATAAAACGAAGATATTTTTTTTTAAATTTCATTTGATAAAAGTAAGAAAAAGACCCAAATAAAAAATAAAATAAAAAAAATCAAGAAAAAAACAAAGCTTGTTACAAAAATCTAGGCAATCTAAGTATAGTTTTTTTAATTTCTTTAAGTAGTACAGCATGTAAGCGTTCTTAAAGATACAAACAATATTGATATAAGTAAGACAGTTCAAAAGATAAGATATGTTTTTTTTTTTATTGTCTACATCTCCACAGACTCCAGGGTCCGTGCCATTTTTTTAATTTATTCTTTTAATTGATAAAAAATGTCTAATAAGTGTACTTGGCGTACAGAAGGAATTATTTTCTTATAGCGACTTAAAATTACTGTTAGTATTACATCTGTCTTTAACAATTTGTCCAAGTGGCGTGTATACCACGAGCAATCCAGCTCCCGCAAGCGGTACCCGTTCACGAGTGTGACGCACACGCCAGCCGTGGCTCTCCTCGCCATATTTTAGGGAAGAGGGCGACCCGCCATATGACGCCGCCGCAAGAAGCTTTAGGGTGAGCGTGAGTGCTCCGGGCATACACGCATTTAATATTTTAACATGAAACATACACATAATTTTATTATTAAGTCGATTTATTCTATTTGCCCCAACTCATCCACCCGGCTCAGACCCTCCATCACCGCCGCGTTTCGGTCTTTAATAGCCATTCGCAAGTTGTAGTCTCTGATGGTCTTTGGTGACGCTGCCACCGCACGCCTTACAAAAAAACTGATAGTGTCTTTCGTCATCGGAATAATAGATGAAAGTCCTAGAGTGCCGCGAGACCGTGACAACCGCGTGAAGGAGACGCTTTCATGCAACTTCATTGGATCCTTGGTCTTAATGGCGATAACGGACTCATACTTCAGTCCTTGAGCTTCATGGATGGTAAGCGTGGGCGACCCCGTGCCTCCGCCGTAACCCTGGTTGATGAGAGTCTCCTTTTCTTCTTGTGTGTAGACTAAGAAAAGGGTATTGGGGAGGGTGCTGGGTATGTGCGCACCGGTAGACCTTCTCTGCTCTAAGGACTTAATATGGTTAACTGAAGAATATATACCAGAGTATATTTCCCTCAGCGCGTACGCAACATCCATCGGGTTCCGGTGTGTGCACAACCACTCCTGGCTGATGTTGGATACCAGGTTAGGGCGACAGTACCTTAGGTCGAAGAGATTTTCTCTATCGATATAAGGCAACTGATTGACGTCTCCAATGAGTTCAAATTTGCTAGCACCAGACAGCCGTGAAGCCATTACAATGGCCCCAAAATGGTTCATGAGAGCCTCATCCACGATTAGGCGGATAAAATTCTCACGTTCGCTGAAACCATTAACGAGAACCGAAGCCATAGTGCGCACTCTGGTTTTCACCAGGTCACCTATGCGGTGCGCAAGTTTCTCTCTTAGATCTTTGGCTGCCTCAGATGTTGTGGTGATGATAACGTCCTTGTCCACATTGAAGTGTCTAATCGCCCAGGTTGTTTTTCCACACCCTGGAACTCCATTGACCCATCGTATTTTCGGTATCTTCCAGTTTTCCCACAGTGCATCGACTTCAGAGCTCCCTTCAATGGTTTTCGCCAATTCGAGGATCCTGTCATCTAGCATGATCTTGGTACTCCGGGTAATTAATACAATGGGGTCGTTTGCTGGAGTTACGTACTTCGGGTTTCCCGTCCGCTCCGTCTCATCTCCACTCAGTGCCACAAAACCACTCTTCTCGCTGTAGGCTGCCATATACTGACCTTTCATTGTTCCCTTAATGACTTGGGAGGTGTCATTATTGTATATGGCTGCTTCTGCTTCTTTGAGTCTCACCCTTAAGAGGCTTTCGTCGTCTAACCTAAAGGACTGCATGATGTTATCACAGTTCTTGAGGTTGATAGTTCTAGTCGCTCTCGTAATGGCAAGAAACTCGAGGAGGACGTTTCTGGCGTGGTCTGATGGCCCCGAAGCAGGAATTAAACGGGGCGGACTGACTTGTCCCTTGTCGGATTTCGTCCGGGATGATTGCGGTGGCTGTGAATTTGCCCTCGGAGTCGCTGGTGAAGTTGCTGTTGGCTGATTTTGTTTAGGGGTAATTCGGAACAAGCTCTACTGCCGAGCTGAATGCCGCCAGGAAAGCGGAGACATGACCTCCGCTATCCTCACGGCTACCACTATGATGTGATGTGGCTTTGTCAGCAGCTGCCTTTTGCTGAGCCCTTTCGGAACCGCTGATGATGCTTGAGCTCGGAACGGGATGTCCCCAGCTGTCTGTTGCACATGAGCTGTCGTGTATCGGGGTCTTGAGATAACTCAAGTTTTCTACCCTGTCCTCGTACACGACGACCTCGTGATGTTTAGAGGCCTTTGTGCAACCTAGCCGGTCTGTGACTTCTCCCTTCGAGTATTCAATCATCATCGCGTCGACGCTTATCACTCTGGAGACGTGGTCTGGGTTGTCTGCCAAACTGGAGAGAAACGAGCTAGCCTGCGCAAAAGGCGTCTGGTCTGCCCACTCGAACAGTGCGATCGTTTTGTTTTTTGAGCGCACGGTGACTCGCCACCTCAGACACTGGCAAAGCATCGTAACTTTTCCGCTTCATTGTTACCTTGGTGGTGCTTCCGTTCAGCAGACATGCCAGTCCCGGTGACAAGCGAACGCGTTTTTTTTTGTTTCAGGCGAGGCAAAAGCTTATTCCGAATCTTTCTTTTGTATTGTCCATGAATTAAAACTCTCCTGTGAAGAGACTTTGCAACTGATTTGACGGTCACGGGAGCGGAGGTGGTGGGGGTGACATCTGAGGTCTGAGGATTCGACATTTTTCGGGACTTGATTTTATTCTTTGGACTTAAAATTCTATGTAAAATGACTTAGTTTAAACTTAATTATTTTTCTTATTTAACTTAAACTTTTCTACTTCTTATTTTTACTTACTATTTTTATTATGTCGGACTTATTTATACTTAATTTACTTTGTTAGTAACTTAACTTAGCTTAACTAAACTCGCTGATGTTCTGCGATTTCTTCCTTCTGTACTGCTGGGACGCGCCAGAAGCCTGATGGGTGGCTCTGCGTGGTCTGCGATGTGAGGTCGTCTGACGGGGACTCCAAGGGGGAGTTGCGAGGTAGGTGATAAACTAGTGAGATGAAGAGGATTAGTCAATTAAGAAAATGTGAGATTCTAGGTGACCAATTTATTTATTTATTTTTTCCAAAAAAAAACTCTTTGGGCCAAAATTTAGGGCTCGTCCTTACGAATCCAGAGATACCAAACTTGGTAGGTCTACCACCTCTGGTTCCAAAGATACGGATCGAGGGGGTGAGGTAAAAAAATTAGGAAAAAAAAAGAGAGGACGAGATACTAGAGGTTTGATATTTTTGGAGGGAGTAGGGGGGTGGAGGCTTTGTGTTAAATCAGAAGGGCGTGGGGGTGGGGGGACAGTTACAGCGTCACTGGGCCGATGACGTGGTCTTAGGAGCTGTAGTGAGGTAAGGGGGGAGGGGAATATTTGGGAGGGGGGTAGGAATAAAAGGAGGGGGCTGGAGTAAAGAGATCTCGCTGTCCCGAAAAGATCAAACACGGGTATCCTAGGACTAGCAGTTCAGGAGTTCCCTCAAGGTACCTTGACGTCTGATGATGGTCTTCAGGATGATCAGCAACCTGCCTTGCTCGCTGGGGCGGAGTCTTCGGGTCGACTTTGGAGGCACCACGTGTGGATGACGGCGATCGCCTCGTGTTTCTAGTTGTAACCGCGTGGCTTTTGAGGTTATTTTATATACCTGTATTTTGGCTCCTTATATCTCGCTCGTTCTCTGACAAAAATGAAATGCGTTAATGAAAATATTGTTTTCATTTAAGGTTTGGTCGGGAGAGCGCAGGCATAGCAGTCACGGTGTCGGATTTCAGAGATCTAACCAGCCGCCAGTATGCCTGGTGGGTTGGCTGAATCTCTGAGAGTAGGTTATCCCACCTCTGATTACGGAGCTCACTGGTCAGAATCAGAATCAGAATATATTTATTGCAAGAACTGTGTACAAAAGATGTTCATAATAACTAGGGTATCAACAGTTTACCCATTTCGGGCGTGCAATTTTTTTGTATAAAATTATATAAAACTAACGAAAACTATATAAAACTTACGAATAATAATTACACATAAAGCATTTACATTACACATAGAACGAAATAATAATTATACATAAGAGTAAGTATTTACATTTGCTTGGCTTAACTTGTTATAATTCAATAAAACTAAATCTCTAATTATCATCTAAGTATTCTTTAAGACTATAATAAGTTTTTATTATAAGCCAGGCTTTTAAATTAATTTTAAACTGTGGTATTTCTAATGACTTCAATTCTGTAGGCAAATGATTGTAAATTTTAATGGCAGTATAGAAAGAACTATTAAAGAACATGGAATTATTTACTTGACGTATGCATATGTTGTACTTTTGTTTACAACGCAATATGTCAGCACGGCTTGAGTGAATGTTATAGAAGTAAGTTCAGTAGAACGCTAACAGAAAGTGGCTCTTGTCTAGACCCCCTAGCCGCCATTACTGAAAGGTGGAAGTTACGTTAGAAGGAGGAGGTGCTATACAGGTGCGTTCGGATAGCCTATGGTGGCATTTTTAGCATTGTCAAAATTGGCGTTGATGTAAAGCGTTCGTTTATTGCCCCAAAAACCAAATGGGGCCGTAGGCAAAAAAAAAAAAAAGCTTTCGCTTGGAGAATTTTGCAATTATTGCCACTTTTGTTCGCTATCCAAACGAACGCTACAGTCACCAGCGGCGGTGTCAAACAAATGTCACAGCGACAGCACTTGACAGCCCTTAATTGAGTTGTTTTGTTTGTTTGATTCTCATATTTTGGTTTTAATTGTTTGTAGTAATTCCGCCATGGAATTCCGCTCATAAAACTAATTAGTAGAACAACTGATTCCGCCTTATTCAGTATACTCACTGCAGTATTCCTTTCATAGTGCAATCGTCCATTGAAATCGATGGCCCCGCCAGGTATAAAGCATGGTCCAAGGACTAGAGCTGTTTTAGCTCTCTTAGTAAAAAAACTAGGATAAAAATACTCTTCATCATCTGATTCATCAGATGATGAAGTATTCTTCGTTCTAACTACGCAAAGCCAATCATTTAAAAAGAAGGCAAGAAGATAACCTACTTCTACCTAAAGTAAAATAACCTAAAGGAGCCTAATTTATTTTGTTTGAAAAATAGGCCCACCACAAACTGTACCGTATAGTAATGAAACTCATGTCGATTTGTTCCTAATAATCTCTAGATTCAGTGGTAATATTAGCTGTATCCCATCTAACCGAAATATTAAGAAATCTGAATCTCATAATAACCTAAAACCTCACAATGAACAATTGTATATGAGTAACTTTATTACTTACGTTCTAGTGATTTACTACCTACTAGCGACTGCCTGCGCGATTTGGTTTGTAACAAAAAGAAGTGATCATCCCATGAAAACTATGTACCTAAGTTTCCGGGATATAAACTAGCCTAGTCATTATCAACGCTCAAAACTATGTACATATTCAATTTCATCAAAATCAGTTTAGCAGTGAAAACACAAGAGACCATTACTTTCGCATTTTGTATCAGCACTTTTTTTGAGCATCTGTCATTTGAGCATATTCGTTTAAAAAGATGAACAACGCAAAAGAGTAATTACAATGTACATACAAATGCTTAAGCCATATAGAGTGGTTACACAATTTCCTAAATTACTAGCTTTTCGTAAACGACTAAGTTGTTCTTCCACTCCTTCATCGGTTTCCGCCAGTCCAATAGTCCGGAGTTTCATTTTCGACTACATTGTTTAATCCTAATGGGTATAATTCAATTTCAGTTGTTGTTTCTCGGTGATGGCATTCGGAGTTGTCTTCGAGATGATCTTTGGATGACTCGCGCAGGGTGGTCACATTGATCCTTCACCATGGTTTTAAATTTTTCATATTTATATGTGATGTCGGCGTTGATTACTCGGCAATGCGTTATGGGGCAAGTAATAGTGGTTATGTTGCATGAGCTTTCTATTCGTAGAATGGAATTTTTTATACATGTACAGGGTTCCCTTTATTTCACATTGTTTCATCTCGCAGTAGATTGCTTCCTAAATGTCTTGAGATCGTCTCGTGCTTATGTTGAAATTTGGGAGTGATGCAATTGGAATCGGAGTTTTGGATTATATGAACGCGAGTCAGGAGTTGATACTCTTCAGGTTCTTCGATGGGGATTTCTAACGTGAAAACCAGTTTGTCGTCGTGGATTGTTTGTGGATTGTCACATTAGGGTGAATACTAGCTGTTAATTCTATATTATTTCTTTCAATATTAATTACTTTGGGGATCTTTTTGATTGGTTTATCTATTTGCAATTGTATTTAGCAAAGACATACGCTTCAAAGGCCTCAGAGCACAAATCTGAGAGAGTTTCTGCGCTATACAAGAATATAGAAAGTTATTCGCCCTTTCTAGTTTTATTGAAATAATCTCATTGTTTTATTAATCATCTCGGCGAAATGGTTGATTCGTTTATTGAAACTTTCTAACACATCAGTGATCATGCAAATTTTTCGGTTAATATCGACAAGATCATCGTTATCTAGATTGCCAGTGAGACTTTTTATCAGGAAGCCTAGTTCATTTATTAATCCTCTTTTGGTACGTGTTACTTGGAAATGGGAAAATACATTCTCTTAATTTTCTCATTAGGAATCCGACCCGGTTACTGAGGAAACGAGAGGATAAGTCGGCTGTGTTAATATCGACCTGAGTATACTGGACGTTGAGTTCCTTGAACTGTTTGGCAAGTACTTACGTCCTGAGCGGATGGACGATGGTACAGGTTCCGGTTCTTGCCTTGGCTGTTCCCAGGGGAACGAGGATTGCCGAGTCTTGGAGATGATTTTCGCCTGACATCTGGAATTTTTATTTCAGCTATAATTATGAGCCACGAACAGTTTCGGATTTTTAGGTTTTACGTACTTATATCGATTATGGGTAAGAATTCCGGTTACGTGAAAAGGGCCAGAATATGTATTTTTATCCTTAGCATCCCTTTCTCCTGTAGCTACGTATATGGGAAAACGTAAAAAAATAAGGATTGTGTATATGCCTCGAGCATTCATGCTCACCATCGAAGGCACCTTCTTGCGGCGTCGTGTGCCGGGTCGCTCTCTTCCCTAAGATATAGTTGAAGAGGGCGATGGCTGGCACATGTGTCATACTCGTTATCGGGTGCTGCTTGCGGGTCGCTGGTCTGCTCGCGGTATATATTACACAACACTAGTAGTAATATGACCAAAGTGTTTTAACCTTAGATTAAGATATAACTAACTTTCCTTTCCCTGTATTGTGAATAACTAAGTAAATTCAACCAATAAGGTCATTATTTTTAAACATTTGTAAATGTGATTGCCAGGAACTTAATAAGTTCAAAAATGTGTATAAAGTTGCAGACATTAAGTGTAAACTTGTCAGTGTGTTGTTAAATACAAATTTATATTTGGTGCCATTATTACATACTTTATAGTTTATAATAATGGCAACTTTAGTATAAATAAAAAATACTAAGATTGAAATTTTAAATTTATTTTTATTAATCATTCAACATTTAAAAAAATCGGTATTGACTATCGGTATGTCGAAGTGTTGGAAGTGTTTGTACAATAACGCCACCATGTCGGTCCGAGTACAGGAGCAGAGTTCGAAAGCAATTCTATTGCGAAGAGGCGTGAGACAGGGAGACGTTATCTCTCCGAAACTGTTCACTGCCACAATGGAAGATGCCTTCAAGCTCCTGTAATGGCAAGGACTCGGCATCAACATCAACGGCGAGTACATCACTCACCTTCGGTTTGCCGACGATATTGTGGTCATGGCAGAATCGATGGAGGATCTCAGCATGATGCTCGAAGGCCTCAATCGAGTCTCTCAACAGGTGGGCCTTAAAATGAACATGGACAAGACAAAGGTCATGTCAAATATCCATGTTGTGCCCACCCCAGTATCAGTTGGGAACTCAGTTCTTGAAGCTGTTGACGCGTACGTCTACCTAGGACAAACAGTCGAACTAGGTAGGTCCAACTTCAAGAAAGAGGTCAATCGGCGAATCCAACTCGGCTGGGCAGCGTTCGGTAAACTACGCAACGTCTTCTCGTCCAAAATACCTCAGTGCCTTAAGACGAAAGTCTTCGACCAGTGTGTGTTACCAGTGATGACCACTGAAACGTGGTCTCTCACTATGGGCCTCATAAGCAAGCTCAAAGTCGCACAACGAGCTATGGAGAGGGCTATGCTCGGGGTTTCTCTACGAGATCGAATCCGAAATGAGGAGATCCGTAGACGAACGAAAGTCACCGACATAGCCCACCGGATTAGTAAGTTGATATGGCAGTGGGCAGGGCACATATCACGCAGAACAGATGGCCCATGGGGCCCGAAAGGTTCTGGAATGGAGACCACGGACTGGTAAGCGCAGCGTAGGACGTCCGCCCACAAGATGGACAGACGACCTAAAAGAGACCGCAGGGAAACGCTGGATGCAGGCCGCTTCCAACCGGCCCTTTTGGAGATCGATGGGGGAGGCCTATGTCCAGCAGTGGACGTCCTACGGCTGAAATGATAATGATGATGATGATTTAAAAAAATAGATAATAACACAAACGGCAATCAAATTAACGACGACGTGACAACAACATAATAATTTTATTATAGAAACTGACGTGGTTTTCACACATTTTATTTATATTACACGGGAATTACTCACGTAAGATTAAGCCGGTCACTCCGACCGACTAAACATAATAATTGCTTAAAACTAGTTATCATTTCAAAAGTATTTTTGCACTTTAAAGCCCATGGTCAAAGAATCCATAAACAAGGACCCAAATCCCAAAGGAGGGTTATGTTATGGGTAAGATAAAAAAACTAATAAAAAAACAAATGACAGAAAGGTAATTAATTATTCGACTGCACAGCAACAGAATCACGTGATTGGTTAATCACCTCCGCATTCGCAACCCATCTCTGATGTTGTTCCGACGAGGATTCAGGTGCTGGATGTGCATAATTTGCTGGACCTGGCTGTTCTGCAGTTATGGTGGGTACAGAAGATGTTGCAATGGTATCTTTCTTTATTTTTTTGCCCTTAATCCTTTGTCTTGAAGCAGATGTCCTCTTATTGCTCTCACAGCGTTGGCGAGGATTTTTTTATACAATAAAAAAAAAAAAAACGCAATCTGCTTTTGTAAATGTTTCGTCATCAAAGAAAAAAATTAATCGTTTTTCGAAACCTTTGAAACAAATTTTTACGGTGTCACTGTCCTTTGATGATCCTGTCCATGAACAACTTTTCAAAAACTGTCAATTAAATGATCAATCAGGTAGTATGCATTCGAAGTGCCCTTTCCAGATCCTCTGTTACATAACCCACGCATTTTTTTTCGATATTCCTCTTTTAATATTGCACCTGAAAGGTTTTTTTTTCAAAAGTATCGAAATCTTCTTTTTTTTGTTTTTATTGCGTCGTCATCCTGACTTTTAATCGGCGATTTTGAAGACAGTCTTATGAACTCTTCAAATTGCGTCTGAAACTCAGAAAGTTTTAATATTAATTTGTTTTGAAGTTCAAACAGAGCCCTTTGATTATTAAGAATTGTTTTGCTTTTGCGTTCAATATTTATTCTTCGCAGGAAATTATACAACACTTCCTGCACAGCTGACTCTACCGTCTCACCAACATACCAGGGCATGTATCAGTCGGCAGGCTACTCACCGCGTTGTTTAACCACTCTAGTGTGGGCTCGCCTTCACACCACAGTTTGAGTGCACCATCATTAATGATGGGCTTTACCCCTAAACCGGGCGTTGATCGAGCTTGTCCCCTTCTTGAGATCTGCAAGGATTCTAATTTCCAGGTACCGCTTCACTAAAGTGGCTTGTTCTAGTTCAAGTGTTTGGTCGTCTGCTCTTACTACCGCTACGCAGAGTTTGTTGCCAGCAATATCTGCATAGCTCGCAGTTGGCCTACGCTCGTTTTTGGTCCGTTGTTTCTTGTGGTCTCCTCTCGTCGAGACCGTATCGCCTAATCTAACACGCTTCAGAGGCTCGTTATGAGCAGGAGCTTGCGTGGACTTGGAGATGGCGATCTCCACACAGTTCTTCCTATTGAAGTGGTTATTACTTATTGTTGTCATACCTTGGCCTCTGACACCAGTCTCGGTTGTCTTCGTGGACAAGTGCACGACTACTACCGGCGGGTCTTGTGGCTTCAGGTTGCGTTTTACAGTTTCGTTATCGTTTGTTACGTATCGTTTTTGTACAGGCTTCACCCTGTTGGCTACCTCAACCCTGTTCTTGTAGCTGCTAGTACTACCACTAGCTGTCAGTTTTTGATTGTCTGTTGAGCCGTTGACTGTTGCTCTTGCTGAGTTTGACCCCGAGGACGTGAGCCACCTCGAGGTTCGGTATCCCGGCATTGGACGCTCCGGCCGTTTGCCGTTGTTCCCCGATCCGGTTACCATTCTTAGCCTTGGGCCTTACGACTATCGAGCCAGCGGTGTCGTCCTCGGCGGCTGCGAAGGCTGCCGCCAGGTTGTCCACCACCTCCCCCATTCTGGAGGGTTCAGTAGAGCTGTGCGCTATCTTTTAAGTTATTTCTTTACCATCTTTATGTTTCGGTTGGTTGGTAGATAATGAGACGGACTGAATCAAACTGGTAAAAACTGACAAGTTCATGGTAAGGATTGATGAAAACCAAAACGACCCCGCAGTAGGTATATATTGCATTGCGGTCGCCAAATCTGAAACAAAATAAATACACAGATCAATAAAGTCCGTCCGTTTTGGTTTTTTGCCAGTCCAGTTGCACAGCGCAGCAAGTTTGTTTGAAAACACTTTTTTCAGAAATCCTTCGAATAATCACTGGTAGTTTATTACCACGTGTTGTGGATGAAGTTGGAAGTCTATGAAGTATCTCTTGTTGTGAGGTTAGAATCTCTTTCATGTCAGTTTCGATGCGGGCCAGGTGCTTTGAAATTACATCTGAAACAGTTTAACAGATTCATGCAGGTTGTGAGATAAATAATGGGTCTTTATTTTTTTTTACTAAAAATGGGATTTCTTGCTAACGGCACGGGGGTCAGAAGCCAATTCCATTTCAGGCGGTGTTAGTGTAAAATCCAGCGAACCTGAAAGTAAAGTAAAATAAGGCATAATCCTATACAACATTTTAAAAAGGGTTCGTCGTTTTTGTCCACAATGTAAATTGAGCCACGTTTTAAAACTTGACCACTTTTCATACTAGACTTATCGCCAATGCCTTTATGACCCATAATATAAAAGCATTCAATTATAAGAAGTAGTCATTTTCAAATATCATTTCACTTTGTGGTTGATAACATGACGCACCCATAAAAAACCAGAATGGTGGGTATATGATTACTCAATTTGTTACATTTTAGTTCAAGGGATATAATATACATGTAATATTTACTTACTTATGTTTGGTAGGGATATTAATTTCAGGATCTATCGTTATTTGTAGAGATGGGCCGAGTACTCGGTTAATACTCGGTACTCTGGGTACTCGGCGGGTATTTTGATACTCGTACTCGGCCGAATAAGTCGGTTTTAATGCCGAGTATACTCGGTTTAAGTAAAGCAATATATTTAGGTAGATATAATTAAAACAACAGTGTTAGATAATCATAAAGTATTTATTACTAATTTAGAAAATCTTTGACAATCTCAATTATGATAATGAGTGGTAGTAGTGAGACAAAATGAGGAGAACGTTAATAAAAAAAAACAATATTTAAAATTTAATAAAGGTAAATTATGATGCAGGAACACAAGGCTCCCTGCACGTTCTGGTAACAGCCTATTCCTTTTTTCTTCGTAGATGTTACCGGCCTCCGAAAATAAACGCTCGCTATACACGGTGCTTGCAGGTGCACATAGAAACACTCTTGCTAATCGTGCCAGCTCTGGATACCTTGTTTGGTGCCCTGCCCACCACTCAAAAGGACTCTATCTTTTGCCAACAAATTTTCTTTTAAATCGCGATTCGCGAAACGGTTTGTACTTGTTTACGCGCCCGAAACTGGAATTTGATTGAACCGAGTTACTCGGCCGAGTACTCGGTAGGAAAAAAATTGAACCGAGTAAAACTCGTTACTCGGCAAAAGTGCTACTCGGCGCATCTCTAGTTATTTGATTGATATCAAAATGTGAAGATCCAGATGTTGAGTTTATCAGACTTCTGGACTCCACATTTTTATCATCACTGCATTTTGCTGAAGCTTGCAAATTTGTTTTAATTTGAGCAGATGGAGGTTTCAGGTATGTTAAAATGTTGTCATCTGAATCGTTATTTTTTTGTGTTTTTGTTTTGTTTTGGTTTATGTTACCTATTTAACAATATTTACAGCACCTGCACTTATATTATTTACAATGGTTTATTTATGTATTTAGCAGTGTGTTTTTTTTAAAAATTTACTGGGCTCTTCTTCTGCCTCTTTTTTAGTCGCTATTGTCTTCTTCGTCATCGTCCATTTACAGAAGTTTTCTGTTGAGGTATGCCACCCCGAGTAGGTCTTTTTTGGCAGGTAGTAGGTCGCTGGGGCAGATGCTGTGGGGGGTTGTGGTTTTCGTGTAGAATGCACAGGGGTACTGTCTGCTGTTGTTCAGTGCGCCACCCAAATAGGTAGGGTGGCGACTTCTGTAGTGCCTGAGTATGTTGCTTTGGTTCGTCATTTTCCCACAGAGTAGGCATTGTGGACCCTCTTTTCTGGTTGTTCCGCGTTTTCCTGTTTTCTTCATGATTCTGCTCATAGATTTGTAAAATGGTTTTACTGCAGCTCCAATCCCCATACCCATTCCCATTCCTCTACCGCCCGTGCCCGAATCCGGCCTGCAGTTACGTCGGCTGGTGGTTGGAGTAGCGAGGTGACCTCACATACGGGTCTCCCCTCCAGGGGTTGGGTCATACAGTCTTAGTGGTTTTTTGCGTCTACGAACTCCACCTGATTCCACCCCAGACTCAATTTCAGCCTGCTTTGCTTTTTCTCAGGCTTTAGTCAAGTTATCTGAAATCCAAAACGCTGATTTAAATATGCTGACTGAATAGTTAGCTTAAAAGGTAGCTTTCAATACTAAAATGTTTGGTGAATGATATAAGTTTGTATTTCTAATGTAATACTGTGACAACTGATACGACTTACCAGTCTTCTAACGCAGTGAGAGGTTGAGTAATACACACTAATATAACGGAGTCTCTTTACACTTTTTAATCACAGATCAATTTATTATTTAAGCGAAGATTTATTACGCAGGTTAAGATATTTTAGGTTTATAGTGTATCATATTATTTTTCAAGCACTTGACAACATATTGTTATTTTCTGACAGACCTTACTTCACAGTTCACAATCACTCTTGTATGGATTTTGACTATAGAAAAGTTTCTAAAGAGGTTGCACTTAATGCTATGACAACCTCAACAAATACCACAGAAAAAAATATTTGCAAATTGATGCATCACTTCATCTCACACAGACTAGTATGATTTGAGACAAAACTCGAAGTATAGTAAGTGTAAATAGTATTTATTTAATGTTAAAACCTCAAACTTAACAAACCGTTCAGTTATTTTACCGAAACTCTAGCCGAAGGAAGCCTCTGTCTCCGACAAGTGATGCCATATGAGCAGGCACAGACAACAACAAATTACTGTGAACGGTCTGTACTTCGCAGTGTTAATCCCATGGTTAATCCACCCAGGTTGTCAGAGACATTTACTCATTTGTCTCGTTCCTCCCTTCTTCAATAAAACACACTAGCAACAAGTTACTCCGCATTTTATTAATATTAATTAGTTTCCTGGCTCCAACCACTACAAGAATCATTCATGGTCCTTCTCGTCATCACGATGCACCAGCAAGTGGAGTCAGGAGCTGTAAAGAGTTCGCAAAAGAACAAAAATCTGCGCTTTAATCTAAAGTCGGCAATTTTCATACGAAAGGCCAATTTGTTTCGTCCGGCGTCGCTGCGATCAAAATTAGTTCGTTCCGGAACTTCACTTCATTCTGTGTAAAAGAAGCAATACGTGAGTGTGAACGGTCACGCGTCCGTCACAGTTGACTCTCTGTCCGCGTCCGTGAGTAATTTGAAATTGGCGCGCTGGGAGATGCCAACATTACAATACCAACACTACGCTGCGACAACCAATCAGCGGGCTAACAGAAGCAAGTTTGGCAAGCAACCAATAAGCTCCCAGCACAAGGCGTCGTTGACCGAACAATTTTTTTTCTACACACACGCTCAAAAATTGTCAAAAACAAGTATTAAAATAATAAATTCTTGGAAATCTTGCAAATCTTGCAATATTCGGATAATAGCATTAAAATATTTCTCCTTGGATAATTGTCTGCGATCAAAGTCTCGCTGTCTGCAATTCTATTCGTGCAAAATGGAAGAAAAAGAAGACACAAGGCGCCTTCTCGCCAGGCGATCTGCTTTCAAAGGAAATATTACGAGGGTCCAAAATAGAGTGAGCTCCAATCACTCCAATTGCTCCTTCTCCTAGAAGAAGACGTTGGCGACATACAGTGAGCACGAATACGCCAACATCGAGCTAGGTGATTTAGCAGAAGATCCTGAAGTGACAGAAAACATGTATTTAGAGTGTTTGTCGGGCATCCGGGAGCGAAAAGTCACGATATCAAAAAAAACGTGACAACGGCAGGCACAATCACTAAGCTTAAACTGCCGCAAGTTGACATGCCACCCTTTGACGGCAAATTCAGAGTACAAACCATTTGTGGAAATGTTTACTGCATTCATCGATATGGACAAGAACTTGAGTGATATTCAAAAGTTTTTCTATTTAAGAGGTTTTTTAAAGAGTGAAGCATACGATTTAGTTAAGAACTTACCGGTGGTAGGGTCCAGCTACAGGGAAGCGCTTAATATATTGTCTGATAGATATGACAAAAAGCATAAAATTATCAACGAACACATATCTAGTTTGAACGACTTGCCTGTCTGCAACAAAGCCAGCGCTGCCTCGCTAATTTCCTCTGTAAAGCAGCATCTCGCAGCACTAAAAAACCTAGGTGAGCCTGTAAATAAGTGGGATAGCATACTTGTTCGTATGCTCACAAGAAAACGTGACCCGTCAACTCGCAATGCCTATCATTTGGCAGCCTCAGCCGATTCAAACCACTAACCTAGCTCTTATACAATTTTTAGAAGCAAGAGCTATGGCTTTTGAATCAGATGAAATAACACGCTCAACGGCCGCAACCAGTTCACTGGGCAAGGTAGCGACAAATGTGATCAACATAAAGGAAGCCAGCTGCATTTTCTGTGGTAAGCCGCATAAGTTGTACACATGTCCCAGTTTCATGCTAGCCTCAATAAAAGATTCGTCGTCGTAATGACATTCGTCAACAATAAAAAACTTTACAAAATATGTTTAAATACACACGCGAACAAGTGAAAATTCCATTTTAGGTGCGCTACTTGCAAGGGAGCTCACAAAATAGCTTAATTCACCATGGTGAACAGCTCCGCAACGAACCTGTAATAAACACCAATGTAGTAAATACAAGTGCGAACGAGGTGGACAAGAGGACCCAAGTCCTTTTGCCAACCGCGAAGTTCAAATTGATCTCACAAAACGGTGAAGAAATAATAGGCAAGGCTTTATTAGATTCGGCCAGCCAATCTTCCTTTATAATCTCTAGCGTTGAAGAGCGATAGGTAAACAACCAATACCTAACCACCTTGAAAGGATAGGTATAGCAAACACCGGGAAGACAGTTAGACATCTTCTCATGTGCTTACCCTTATAAAGTGAGATATAATCTCCTGCTAGTCGACCAGATAACTTGAAAGTTACCACAAAACCCGATTGACTTAAAAAAAAGTTAATTGCCTAGCAATATAAAGCTAGCCGATGACTCCTTCAATATCACGAGTGAAATAGGTATCTTACTCGGTGCTGATGTATTTTTCCAGGCGCTGCTGCCGGAGGATGACTTTGTAATACTAACACAGGACGACGAGAAAGGTGATGCTGCACCACCAAGACTTCTGCACACACAGTTTGGTTACATCGTAGCAATCAATAAAACGATTCATATATCACGATACACATTTATTTACGCTTCAGGACACAAAAATCAAAAATCTAATTACATTACTAACCTTAGATCTATTTACGACCGTGCTCCTCCAACAAGTGAAGTTTCCAAGATGACTGACCAGAGTGAAAATCGCTCATCGTGATTGCACGATTTTCACTCCGGTCACATTGACATTTAATAAACTTGACTTTGACATAAAGCACAATGATTGTAACAATAGATGTTTTTAATTTAGTAAAGTATTGCCATAGCCTATGGAATCTATACCTATTACGAGCCTGTGGTGATGAGCCTGTTGTGCTGATGATCAAGTTTATTTAACATAAACTGAAGAGCAGCATCTGCCGTCAATAAGTTTGAATCCCGGCGACACAAAGACATCACAGTTGTTTTTATTACATCTAAACTATGATGAATGTCATGTAGGTCTTGAATTTCTTTTTCTGTAAAATTCATATTTGATTTTAAATCCAGTAATGCCTTCATGACACATGATTTTAATCTTAAAAATCGGCCAATCATATCGGACAAGCTGTTCCACCGTGTCTTGCAGTCGAGTATAAAATCCAGGCCCTTTCCATATTCTTCTACAGAGTATTTCTGCAACAAATCGTTTTTCAAGGGTGACTTTTTAAAAGATTTAACCAAATCTCGTACTTTTTTTATGGTATCTTTGTACAGAAATTCAGATTCTGGAATTCTTGGTACTTCGATGTTTTCGATATCAAATCCTCCATAGTTTTCTTCAGAATCTTCAGAATCGTAATCCAGTTCTTTATCTTGTTGCTCTAGGTTGGGATTGGAAGTTGATTGGTTCTGTGACTTATATAGCACATCGAGCACCGCAAGTTGTATGCCGTGGGCAAAACACAATTGATGGTGGCCGTCAAAATTTTTGCCCATTTTAACCATTACGCTGGCTCCGTCTGTTGTGAAAGCAACTATGTCTTCAAGGCTAAGTCCAAAGTTGCTCAAATGTTGTTGTATTAATTGAGTTCCTACATCTGCTGGCATTGAACCTTTTATTCTCACCAGACCCAAATTTTTGTAATTAGCTGGTTCGAGATCTTTACTGTGGATATTTATGTTGATATATCTTTGATTTCGGGTAGAGGTCCACTCATCGAATGTCATTGTAAATCTTTTGTTTTGGGACATCATTTCCTTTAAAAGACGTATTAGTGCGTTTTTTGTATTATCATGTAGCTCTAACACTATCCTGGTTATGGTGGATGGCGATTTCGGTAGATCATAGCCGGATTTTTTGAAAACATACCTCAAGTCTTCAGAGGTACAAAATTTGCTCAACGGAATACCATCCGACGCTGCCATTCTAGTCACTCTTAACTCCATGGAAGACTCGCTCACATAATAATCCGTGAGTTTAGTTTTCTTTTGGGGTGCTTCATGCGGGGCCGGGGCGCCCTTCCTTTTTTCTTGAATTTGAGCACTATCGGAGGTTGATGTTGAAGTACTCGCTTGTGGCACTTCAGTGATATGTTTGGCCCGCAAGTGAGTATGTAATGCTCCAGTTGCACCACCAGGCGTTTTTAAAACTTTTTTACAGTGCTTACACTCGACGGTTTGTCCATTGTCGGCCCTTAGAAAATGTTCCCAGATTGAAGATGTTGTCCGTTTATTTAAAAACTCCTTGAAAACTGTCTTTTTTGTTGACGACCTTAAACAAATACAAAAATTTATTAAACAACTAAATAGTAAGTAATATATGATATGGCACTCTCTAGTCCCCCAACTATATCTATACAAAAAATTATATTGAACTGTTGCTCCGTTTTGACGTGGCAAAGGGCAAACAAACAAATATAAAAATATTTTTAGAAAACAAACCGACTTCAAAACTTTAATTTATTAATGAATAAGTAAAACGGGAAATAAAAATTATACCAACTATTTTTTTAAGTCGGTACCAGCCTTAATATATAATTATCGTCAAACGAAACGATAGTTTTTGAGATACGCGCGGACAAACACACAAACATGCGACTTAAAACCTCGAAATTCGCACGCAAACTTACGCCACATTACGCCGCATACTTATGCCACATTAATTAGTATAACCTGCCCAAGCTGATTCAATAATGTAACAATTACCTATATCACAATTTATACTCAGTCTCACTCACCGTCTGTAAAATAAATAAAATTATAGATTTTATTCCAGTACTTACATATTTGTTGTGGTTCCATACACTAAAATGAAATATCTCCAGCGAGGAAGTGTTCTAAATTAGGTACACATAACATAGTCACCCAACAAAAATACTTTATTGACCTGTGTGGACTTCGAGGTGCGAACTGTGAACCTAATAACAGACAAATGAGTACGGACAGAAAGTTTACTTCATACGTGAAAAATAAATCAGAGCTAAACTCACACATAGACAGACGCGGGGATTCTCTGTAAACTATTGTTTACTAAAATTATACTCTATTACGTACGAGACGAAGAGAATTATTGCCCTATGTAACGAGTCAGAATGTCTACGTTAACATTCACAAATATTTTAACATTAAACTTTAGTTTATTACTGAAGTACTTAAGTGAAACTGAGACTTAATACTGGTTAAGTTGTCTAATTGTTTATAACAAGTAAAATATTGAAGAAACATTATGTTTAACCTTGCCTTTTAGTTGAATATTGTCTCATAGTTTATCCTAGTAGATAAATGGAGGAAAGATTAACCTTTTATGTATATTTGGTTTGTATCAATGAATAACAGTACAAAATACTGATAGAATTGTATTTAGAATAAAGGTTACCTTATAAACAGCTGAGCTTACTGTCTACATTAAATTATCATTATCCATTCAAAGAAGGTATTCCTGGTACAGGTATGATCTGTCCGGAGAATGAAATGTGCAGCACCCACTTAGATTCAGTCTTTGTAACAAGTCTTGAAATGAAGACATCAAGTTCGCGTTACCCTGGTGCAGTGAAGATATACGAGCTATCTGAAAATTAATAGAATTTGGTGTTAAAATTGAAGGGAAAAACAAGATGTCTGACCCAAGCTTTTGCATCAAAGACTTAACCTAAAAGGGTCAAAGTTGAGCATTTTGTACCTTTGTTATATGTTAAGCTTAAAGAATTTATAAGCGCTTTATCACAGAAACACAAGAAGTAGACTCTTATCAACAGATTCTCGGATGTGAAGGAAGAATTTCAGAATGAAATCTGATTCAATTCTGTTGTGAAATATGGGACTTTTACAACAACAAACTGGATTTTAAATGTATGGAAAAATTACAAGTAAATCAGGATGTATTGAAGAGAAGAGAAGCTTACCTTGATCGGCAGGTGCAGATGTAAGATCTGAAGTTTATTAAGCTCGCATTTGGTGTTGACAAGGAATGCTATAGCCTCGATGGTTTTCAACATAGTTGCAATTTCATTGTAGTTTCATGCACTGATTGACGACGGAGAACTTTAAATTGGATTTTTATCAGGGTTTTTGATCACGAAGAAAAGATTAGTTTAGAGAACTGAAGTTAGATTCTTTTAAATATGTTTTGATCTAAAACTCACAGAAGACATTGAAGGAAAAATAACCGGTGGATTTTTGACATAAATCATTTTCGGAATGGCGGGAAACCGAATTAAATCCAGGTTAAACAGAAGTAACAAATAACTCTGTTTTCATTCAAAATTGTATTTAACATATTCAAATATGGTCAATATTTCTGAGAGTACCAAAATCGCCGCGATCATTGCTATTTCTTGGTTCACCGGAATGTGTGGGCGATCTAAAATGACTCCTATCACGTCCAAATAAGGTCGATAGGTCCAAAAGGACAGGGATTACCACTATTACCGAAAGGACAGGGATGACCACGATAACCTGAATGACAGGGATCACCACCATTACCGAAAGGACAGGGATGACCACGATAACCTGAATGACAGGGATCACCACCATTACCGAAAGGACAGGGATG
Source organism: Agriopis aurantiaria (assembly GCA_914767915.1). Classification (NCBI taxonomy): domain Eukaryota; kingdom Metazoa; phylum Arthropoda; class Insecta; order Lepidoptera; family Geometridae; genus Agriopis; species Agriopis aurantiaria. The sequence continues at coordinate 13,563,322 of OU612003.1, read as the reverse complement.
ACCACGATAACCTGAATGACAGGGATCACCACCATTACCGAAAGGACAGGGATGTCCACGAAGACTTGTTTTACCGGCAGGTCCTGAATGACAGGGATCACCGCGATCACTGCTATTCCTTGATTCACCGGAATGTGTGGGCGATCTAAAATGACTCCTATCACGTCCAAATAAGGTCGATAGGTCCAAAATGACAGGGATTACCACTATTACCGAAAGGACACGGATGACCACGATAACGTGAATGTCGGGGATGTTTGTCATTCGAGAGTTAGGGAGAGGGTATATAAGGAAAGGAGAGGGGCTTGTCGGCCCTTTTGTTGTGAGACCTCTCGCGAGAAGGTACTGACACACTTAGCTCTGCCCCGATCCTCGTCCAATATATTTGTTTGATTAATTACGCAGAAACTCTGCCCGACTGAATATATAATTCAATAAAGTTGGTAGAGTTTTAGATAGTTTCAATTTGTGTTGTGAAATTATCTCAGCACATCTTGGCGTCAGGGACATTTCCATGTTATATTGGTCGTGTCTGGCGTTAAGTTTTTTGAGCGTATTCAAGTGTTTCTAAGTGTAATAGTAGAGTGTAAAGTAAACTTAAATTAAATATTGGACTATGGTGTTTTACCTCATCATGGTGTGAGGAATGGCCAGCCCCGGGACCTAACTACGTGACCACATTAGGGGCTGGTCATCTCCGTCTTTCCCGATAGTTAGGACTTGGAATTTTGTGACGCTCCAAGGTTGATTTTACCCCTTAAATGTGGGATCAATAAGTCACCAGGGTGCATGGTTTTTGGAATACGGTCATCGGAGGCTCTCTAGGTCTTTGCAAACGCAAAGTTGCTCCTTGGCAGAACCGTTGCATCTGTAAGTACGCCGATGACCGGACCTCAGACTCCATGTAAACTGTCTTGTACGTTAGGTGGATGTTCCGTTTCAGTCCCCAGGGGTGGATCCTTGTGTTAAAGGTACACCCTAGGCTTCGGCCTGTTGAAACAGACTCCCGTAGGGTTGATAGGTAGTGGACTTCAGGATAGTTGGACTAGTCACCCATGTAGGCTTCAGCTAGTCTAGAAGAGTTTTGCACATTGGATAACCTATCTTCCAATAAACTCTGTGTCAGGTGGGGTTTTGAGTGCTTAGTTAAATACAGGACCCGCGAGTCCTTTGTTCAACTCTGGTATAGCTTTAGAATAGACTTAGGGAAACAAAGGTGTAGGAAATAGGGAGATCTCGTCGATCTAATATTTTCAAAGTATGAGAGATTATCAGATCAGCGAGACATAGGGCCAATTAGTAGGGATTTTACCTTTTCAGCTTGTTCCGGTAATAACTTTATTGGAGTCGGATCCAGTCAAATAAGGTGTTCATTGTAGATTATTGAATGATCCTTTTGGGTTTCAAAGTTTTAACTCATATTATTTCACATTATTGAATAATTGGTAATTTAAAGTCAATTGAATTATCTCTAGTGGAGTCTCTTGAATATAAAGGTAGAACTACCTAACAAGTGACTGACACAAGTTTATCTTATAAATAAGTAAAAGATTCTAACTAAATGGGTATTATCCTATAAATAAAGTCAATGGAATTTTAGACCCTCTCTTTCAATTAGAGTCTATGGAGAAAGCTCTCACCTTTAATCAAAGTCAAATGTCAACTGACAGCCTACCTAATATTGGTCATTCATTAGTCTACGGTTTCAGGTTTTGGTAAAGCCTGATTCTGTTTTGTTTCTTATAATAATTAAGGAAATACTCGCGTTGCAACGTAGTAATTTGTGATGGAATGTGGTTCAGTTTAGGTACTGGTGAATTGGACTGGTGTTACTAATCGAATCATGACAGACTGAAAATTTAGTCATTGAAAACCTGATAATAATTCAGTTGGCGAAAGAAGCCTGATTTTCTGTAAATACGTCTATTGAGCCTAGCAAATAGTAATGCAAAGCATAGTCATTACATCTCTACTGAACCTGGGAGATATGACAACCTTCGACATAGATTTTATTTACTAGAAAATTGTACATAAAGTTGTATGTTCAAACTTGTTGACGAAGTCTGTCTAAGAATTCTTTAGTCGATGCTAGACTTGGAAGCAGTACCTAGAATGACCTTTAATTCACATATATTTAAAACAAATACATCTTTCTTCACATAACTGAATAGTATGTAGGTACTATAATTCAAGGAAGAAGTCATCTGGAGGCGTTGTAGCTGTCTAAAGGATAATATTTCTATTCATTTACATTTAGGGTTCTCATTACCCTAGCTAAGGAAACCACTTAGTATATAATCATTAAAGTAGGATAGTTTTAAGTTTAGGAATACTTTATTTATTTATATACTTATCTATTAGTACCTATAGAGGATCCGTAGGATTTTACAGATGTGAAGTCCTGTGGAACCTCGCAAGAAAACAACTGTCTGACTCCACACCAGACAGATTAGCACAGGGACCAAAGACAATCCGATATGACTGACTTCACACACATAGTTTAGGTAGAGACCTCTCGTCCCTTTAATTATAATAGTTCTCCCCCTGAAATGTGGTAGAGTGGTGCCCAGTCAAATAGGAATGAGCCACATAGTTCCAGGCGGAGTGCGGGGCCTGTGACCTAGCTACAAAGCTAGCCACTTGATTTCAGGGAATTATATATATATAAAGTCATTTTCCAAAAGTCCTAAGTAAAATTACACTGTATATCTTTAGGATCCAATCTTTTCTATACTGTCATAATAGTTACACTAAATACTCAAAATAATCTACACTTGCTCTGATTTCAAAATAATATAGAATTTAATTACTTCCTAGGTTATCTATTGTCAACAGAATACACATTTATTATGTATTAAGAAATTTAGTTTTGAATGTCTTCAAAATAGGTTAAAATTTTGCAGCTCTATTGACTAGGTAGCATTACTTAGGTTGATTAAAGGTTAGGTAATTGAACAAAATTGTATCGTAGAAGTAGGTAGTTCTAAGCTAGGTAACACCCAGCCTCTTTTCCAGGGTTACAGCGAGCACAACGAAGGGTTCCTAACTAAACGATCACTTGGCCATATTAATATACTACACCATTACAATTCTTTATATCATTCTATTCGCATTATCATTATTAGTATCTTAGTTTAGGTTATTATTAACCATTAGTTAGTAAGTTATTAGGTAAGTTAAGGTTTCTTATTACGGTCAAAGAGTTGAAGGGTTGGCGAGTCACACCTACGTTATCAAATGCCGAAATAAAACGCGGGAAGTACCGAGAACTACAGATTATATTTCGGGTTGAATTTATTTTTTACGGGGGAATACCCGCTTGTTCTGTTTCAATGTTGGCTGGGTTGATTATTGATTTATACATTATTTATTTATTAAGTGAGTAGAAATAGGCTGACATGATGATAATGATTAAGACCTATACTTACGTAATTACGGATTTCAGCCCTTCAGTTACGGACTTGTCAAAAGTTTTTTTTTTTGCGTAATTACGTAACTGCGTATTTACGTAATTACGGAATGGAAGCCCTAGCTGTACTCCCTCCATCTTTATAAGACCTTTATAAAATGCCCGTAACTCTATCTTTACCCACCTTTAATATATTAAGAAAGGTAGATTTGCAAACTCTTATCTGTTTGTGCGGATTTTTAATCGTTACGTAGTATTCTGCAGAGCGATTCTGTAAAAAGTCATCTCACCCAAGCGAACTCGGTTTTCCCTTCACTTACGATGAATCGAGTTTTAAAATTGGCATTCAGCATGCAAAAACTCACCCAGTGATGTGTGTTCGAAGTCTACGAAAATGACATCACCATCGAGTTCGTAGCACTTTAGCATAGTGCTTACCAAGATGCAAAATTGACAATCGGAAATTACCGGTTTTTAATTTCTGCCTTATTACTGAAAATTAAAGCATAAAAAATCATTTAGTGTTTAAAACGTTATTTTCGACATTTTAAAACAGTATAATAACATATGAACCCTTGTAAAATTAAACATTTGACTTAAAATATGCCATTTATATAATATGACAAGTGACGTTAGCTTTGACGCTTGATCAAGTGTTGCAATATAAAATAATTTACCCTTGAAAGCGGTAAAAAAATATACTGATTTATTTATTTATTTACTATTTATTGCAGAAGTATGGGTGGTCTTAATGCTAAGAGTATTATAACCAGTCCAGTGTCTGCCTTTTATTTAATATTTTACAATCAGTGGGTTTCGTTTGTCCCTAATATCTCACCTGAAGATAGGACGTGATGTGAGTGGTTAGGAGTAACCTATTCACACACGGGACTTGATATAAGTTAGGTTAATTAACAATCGGGAATAACGAGTGATTACAAACTGAATAAGAAATCATGGTGGTCTTTTTTGTTCCGGTTAGCCCGGACATACAATTAAACATACAATTTGTTTGATATGATACAATAAAATACAAGTGGTTTGGTGGTGGTGGTTTTTACAGTAATTTCCAACGATGCAAACTCTTTTTTTTTCATCAATCACGTTTGAGTTGAAGCTTTCATCTATTGTTCCAAGTTTGTGGCAATAGTTTAGCTGCAAAGTCGAAAGCTTGAATATTTTGTTTTGTGTACGCACGAAATTCAAAGGAATAATGAAGTAAGTAAATGTATGCCTTCATTGTAATGTAGCTTTATCTTCTATGAGTAAATGTGTAACATATAAGATCATTGAAGTAAACAAACCTAACTAACCTATCGAACTGGTTAGAGAAAACTAAGAAACACAATGACTGTTTATCAATGACGAAACATTTAGAAGATAACTTTCATAATAGGTATTAAGTATGTAGGCTCAGATTATACGCCCCGCGCCTCAGCTGGTCCTCTATATAGCTTGTGGCACTCACGGGTGTGGCAAGATGGACCGACGACCTAAGATACCGCAGGGAAATGCTGGACGCAGACCGTTTCCGACTGGCCCTTTTGGAGATCGATGGGGGAGGCCTATGTCCAGCAGTAGACGTGCTATGGCTGAAATGATGATGCTGACTCATGGATAATGTAGCTTCCTATCAGTGAAATAATTTTTAGAATCAGATCAGTAGTTCTGAAGATTACCTCAACCTATAAACAAACAAACTTTACCTCTTTATGATATTAGTATATTTATTTATTTTAATACTTTATTGCACACTTACATATTAAGTAGATATGTACAATTGGAGGACTTAATGCTAAACATTTTCTACCAGTCATCCACCAGGTTCGAACAAATGGTAGGTAGGCGTAGTATAGTATAGATGAACGAAATTTGGTTTTGGCGTGGTTTATGGTTATGGTTCTCATAATATATAAATGTTACTTTTCAGCTCCACGCCACAGGCGTAGAAGACTACAAGCTGCAACAACTTTTTAACGTCGGGTGCATTAAGGTAGCCTGACCGAAAGGTTTCTGAGGGTGGAAGAACAGCGACTGGAGTTAGACACACGCACTACTCGGTGGAACCATGAAGGACCAAATGCAGAAGCTGCACTTTAGCAGATTGGAGATAATCTGAGCGAACTTCTAAAATTGTTGGCAGAAGTAATAGAATGCAAAAGAAGTGGCATCAGTGATCATAAACAGGACCAGAGGCAAGTCACCGGGACACGACGGGATTAGTATTGAGCACCTCCAGCATGCCGGTGTACATTTAACGCGAGTGCTAGTGAAGACATTCATACATGTCGGACAATTCGCACCTTTAATAATAAACAGAATCAACTCAAAAGTCATGACTTTTGGGAAATTGCATTTGAAGTTCTGCAAGTTTGGCACTAACTATATTTTAGTTAAAATTAGGAAATTTGGGCACTCTATCGAAATGTAAATGTGTTTGGAGTGTTGCCAATAGAATATCCTTTCAAATAACATATGCAAATAATGAGTATTATTTATACTTTTCAAAATACAAAGGTTTAAAGAAACCATTAGCGACTTACATCAATATTTGATAAAAATACAAGCGAGTATTTGACATGCTACATGACACAAAACTTATACTTACAGTTTATTATTGATAAGGGATAATGCAGTTTATAACCAACAAAAAAATATTGCATGCTATGCATTTGGGTTTATTTCTATTTTAATTCAATAACCATAATAAAAGCATAACTTTATTACTAGATGAGCCATTTTCATATTAAAAACCGGACAAGTACGAGTAGGACTCGTGATCTCAGGGTTCCGTTGGACAGAACGCTGAGCGAGAGTCAAAAAAAAAAACTATAGTTGAAATATTGAAAGACAAACTTAACTTTGTAGTTGACTATAAGGTTTTTCCATACATTCCAACTACAAAATGTAAGTTTGTAATAGCAAAATAATTATTTTTAAATGATATATTATGTTTAAATGAAATATTAGCGAGTGCGATAGCACTCACACCATTCGTGTCAGTTGTGCGAACGCTGCACGTGTGGCAGGCGTGTTTTGTTTTGTTGTCCCGCAGAAAAATTTAAAGGTAAGTAAAAAATTAGTATTATCTGTTATTAGGTATGTATATGTCGGCGCAAGACCAATATAAGCTTCTAAATAATAACGTCGAATTCAACAATGTCAGTTAAAATGAAGACCAGAAAGGTTTACAAACTAATTGATGTAATTAGTTTACTTATTTAAGCGTAAAGTTAACTGTGGAAAACTAAAATGTAAAAATATGTTTTGTTCTCTTTCCGGACAGGAAACAATGACACAAGACTTCAATGAGACAATCTTTAGTTAAATGTAAAGTTATCTATTGCTAAATTCATGTCTTGATTTGTAAACGATAAACATTAGGTTTAAAATTATTAGTTAATGATTACATTAAAAGATAACTGATTTGATATTCGATTTGCAAAACGAAAATCATGGCGCCTTGTTTCGATTATTTAAATGTTTAGCTTAAGTGTTAATAAGAGCTAAGTTCTGTAAATAGTTAAGATTATTTAACAAGTTATAAACTACTGTAAAGTAGGTTATTTGTAGATCTTTAATGAATAGTGTTATGACTTCACAACGACACGACGCCATCTTTGTTATAAAATGGCGAGCTGTTGTGGAGCCAGGCTCAGTCTCGCTTGCAACGCCGTACCGTACGGACGTGTTGCCCGCCCGCCGCTCGCTGCTCCCCACCTCAGTTGCCGCCGGAGGCCCTGCCCCCGCGCGGACCGCATTCCGCCGACGCGACCTTATCGCGTCATCGTAGTGTTGTGTTGTTTTTCTTCGTTCGTCTTATCTTATCTGTCACGTTGACCGACCGCTCGTCTTGCGTCCTCAGTCGCAGATCGGGTTAAGCTGGGCCTTCTCTCAGGAGAACTCACCTGGCTGACCCTGTATCGCCGCTGACGCGGGCGAGCAGTCGCTGACAGAGTGGCCATACCATCTGGCCACCCCCCCGCTGTGCCGCCGCGTGTGTCTTGAGTGTCGTGCACGTGCTGTTTAGTTCCGTTTTTGTTCGTTCCCGTTGCCGTTTCGTGGATATCAGGTACTCACCCCACCTTATCACTCATTGCTATTTTTTGTACTCACCTCACTTTGTTTGTGTACTCTCTCACTCGGTACTCATCTCCCTACCCCGGTAGGGAGACTACATTCACCTTAACCTGTTGGGGGGTCCATTCCCCCCAACCCTATTTTTGTGTTACTGTGTTCTCATATAAAGCCTTCCGCTAACATGGCGTCCGGGAAGGAACTTGAGACCGCCCTCGGTGCCCTCTCAGGCCCCTTCCTGGCTCAGCTCAGAGCCAATCCGGCTGACGCGGAGGCCTTTCTCCGCTCCCCGGAGACCTTCGCGGCCTCTTTTTTCAGTAGGAAAGCTTCCAAAGCCTCCCCTTCCTCCTCCCTTACCCGTAAGGCACCCCCCAAGCCAAAGCCTGGTCAGGACCGCACCGCGGCAGCCAAGCTGACGCCTTCGTTCAAAGGCCCAGCCTCTGCTGCCAAGCCCCTGGCCCCCTTAGTTAGCCGCTCTCGCTCCCGCTCTCCCAGGCGCACCCGCTCACGCTCCCCTAGAGTTCGCTCGCGCACCGTGGCCCGCCAGACTAAGCCTGACCACAGGAGCACCTCGCGTGCCTCCCTGAAGGCCAAGCAAACATTTGGCCCCCTCGACAGCCCTCTCTCTCCCGATCCCATCCCCCCGCAGGAGGAGATGGACACCGCCGGCTTCACCGTCGTGGGGAAAGGCAAGAAGCGTCCCGCTCCTCTTGCCTCTCCTCCTCCTCCGCCCAAGGCCCCGTGCCCTCCCTCTGGAACCATGCCTCCGACCGACACTCCCGACGCTCCTCCAGCGCTTACCCCCAAATCCGCTAAGCCCCCTCGTCCTATTGTCATTCGACAAAGGGAAGACTGGGGCCGCGTCTCTCAAATATTAGACGACCACGAAATTCTCTTTGTGGCCAAAACTGTCAGTGACGGCATCAGCGTCAAGGTGAACACCTCCGACGACTACCGTCTCCTCACTAAACTCCTTCGGGCTCAGCAGATCTTTTTTCATCATCACCCGCTTGAGGAGGAGCAAGTTCTCCGCGTTGTTTTACGCGGCCTCCCCAAGGAGCTCCCTACCGACTCCATCCTCGAGGACCTTAAGTCCCAAGGCCTCCCCGTCCGTGAGACCCACCGCATGCACAGCGGCAGGGCTAAAACCCCCTTAGATCTTGTGTTGGTCATCCTAGACAAGACCCAAGAGGCTAAGGCCATCTTCAACGTGAAGACGGTTCTCAGCCTCTCGGGCCTCAAAGTAGAGCCCCCTCACCGTAAGGGCATCCCAGGCCAGTGCCATCGCTGCCAGCTCTACGGCCATGCCGCCCGCTATTGTCACGCTGCTCCTCGTTGCGTGAAGTGCGCAGGGGAGCACGCCACCTCCGAGTGCTCACGTCAAAAAGGGGACCCCACCCCGCCCACTTGCGTTCTCTGTAGCCAGCAGGGACACACCGCGAACTATCGTGGTTGCCCCAAGGCCCCAAAGGCCGCAAAGGGTCAGGGTAGGACCCCTCCTCCCCGCCATCCGCCCCGCTCTAAAGTAGCCGGCCCTAAGCCGAAGCTCCAAGTCACCCAAGCTCCCCAATACGTGGATGCCCCTCCCCCCAAAATTAATGCATGGGCCAAGCCCCAGAAAGCCCCTCAGGCTAGCCAGCTGCCTTCTGCTACCACCTCGGCCCCCACTTATGCTCGCGCTCCCGCGAAGCAAACCCGCCCTGTCAACCCGCCTCAGCCAGCTCGTTCCTCCCCAAGCCACTCTGGCCAGTCTAGCTTAAAAGCCGACTTCGCCCTTCTGGCGCACATTGCCAACTCCCTCGACTTAGAGGAAGTGCGGTTAGTTGCTCAATTAGTCAGAGAGAAGCACGACCTCTATTCCATCTTGGAGGATCACGTGGGTCTTTTTGATGCTATTAAGCAACTAACCTCCAGTAGTAAAAATTTTGACAACTCTCATGGATAGTACACCAAAACGTACTAAACCTCGTTCATTATCGTTGGCATGGTTCAATGCCAACGGCCTTTCCACTGAATCAAGGGACCAGCGCCCCCTGATTCATCATTTTCTCACGACCCATCAGGTCGATGTCATGCTTGTGAATGAAACCTTTCTAAAACCTAGCAAGAGGGATCCCAGGATCGCAAACTACCTGCTGGTTCGTAATGATAGGACTACTTCCGCGTTAGGCGGTACTCTTATCTATTACAAAAGGTCCCTTCACTGCATTCCTATTCCCACTCCTCCTCTATTAACTTTGGAAGCATCCTGTTGCCGTCTCTCGATGACCGGTCATCAATCCATCACCCTCGTATCTTGTTACCTCTCCGGTAACAAGACACTCCACAGGAGTGACATCGAGGCTCTCCTGTCTCTCGGTAGCGCCGTCATTTTGGCTGGCGACTTTAATAGCAAGCACCTCATATGGGGCTGCAATACTTCCAATGTAAAGGGTAACCTTCTGAACTCCCTCTCCGACGAACTCAATTTTGATATCATCCCTCCAAGTACCCCGACTATCTTTCCCTCCAACCTGCAATATAGGCCAGACGTGCTCGACATAGCACTTCTGAAAGGCGTAACACTTCAGTTGCGCTCTTTGGAAGTGCTACACGAGCTCGAATCTGATCACCGTCCAGTTTTGATGCGGCTAGGCCCCGACCCGACTGACAGACCTCCTGTAACCAAGACCGTGGTGAATTGGCAGCAATTAGGCGAAGCCCTGAAGGCGGTCAATTCACCCGACTTGGACAGGATCCCCGAGGATATCGTGACCCCTCACGACGTGACCACTTCCGTTGACGCTCTCACTTGTCACCTTCGCACCGTTATAGGTGAATCCTCCAAGCAGGTCCCAGCCGAGGATGACCGACGCTGGGCTCTGCCGGAGGACGTGAAGGAGCTCCTGAGAGCGAAACACGCTGCCGCTAGGGCCTTTGACTGGTATCGCACCGAAGATAACAGAGCCACTCTGCGGTATTACGAGCGTGCCGTAAAGAACCGCATTAGTGAGCTCCGTAATCAGAGGTGGGATAACCTACTCTCAGAGATTCAGCCAACCCACCAGGCATACTGGCGGTTGGTTAGATCTCTGAAATCTGACACTGTGACTGCTATGCCCCCGCTCTCCCGACCAAACCTCCCCCCCGCTTTCGAAGACGAGGAAAAGGCCGAATGTCTGGCCGACAGCCTCGAACATCAGTGTAGTCCTTCCTTAGATCAGGTCGACCCTGCCCACCGCGAAGCGGTGGACAGCGAGGTCGAACATAGAACCTCCACTCCCCCCGTTGATACCCTCGAGCCAGTCACGGCCTCTGAGGTTGAGTCGATCATCAAGGGCCTCCAGGTCAGGAAAGCCCCTGGTGCCGATGGCATCTCAAACAAAGTGCTCAAGCACTTCTCTGTCTCACTTGTGTACCTCCTTGTCAGCATCTTCAATGCAGCCATCAACAATTCTATCTTTCCCGACGCCTGGAAGTCTGCCGACGTCATCGGCATTCACAAACCAGGCAAAAAGGCCTCTGAGCCCTCCAGCTATCGTCCCATTAGCCTTCTCAACACCCTGGGGAAGATCTATGAGCGCATCCTTCTGAAGCGTATCTGGTCCCATGTAAATGAACACAATCTTCTACCCGACGAGCAGTTCGGCTTTAGAGCCAGACACTCTTGCGTCCAACAAGTGCACCGCTTCACGGAGTACGTTCTCGAAGGTTTCAATAAGAAACCATCCCATGGTTACACCCACAAGCCCTTCTGCCAAGGCACCGTCGCGGTATTCCTCGACGTTGCGAAAGCGTTCGACAAAGTCTGGCATAACGGGTTGATATACAAGTTATATCACATCGGTATGCCGGACCGTCTGGTACTCATCATACATGACTACCTCACGTCTCGTAGCTTTCGCTATCGCGTCGATGGAATTCTGTCTTCACCTCATCCTATAGGTAGCGGAGTCCCTCAGGGCTCCGTCATAGCTCCCGCCCTCTTCACGCTTTACGCTAGTGACATTCCTAGATCTCCCCACGTAGAAATAGCTCTCTTCGCTGACGACACCGCTCTCTACTCCAGAGGGTGGAATAAAGTCATCCAACGGGCCCACGTTCAACGAGCCCTCACTCATCTAGGTGATTGGTTCAAGAAGTGGGCCATCACGGTCAATCCCGAAAAAAGTGCAGCAATGTACCTCCACCCGTCCAAGAACCCCCCGTCAAGGCCTATCACGCTTAACGGGAAGCCCATCCCTTGGACCATCTCGACCAAGTATCTCGGTGTGACTCTCGATCGCCGACTCACTTTCTCCAAACACATTCAGTTAGTCCGCAATCGAGCGGCGTTCTTCCTAGGGCGCCTCAGCCCCCTCCTCGGCGAGCGTAGTAAATTGTCACTTAGAAATAAGCTGACAATTTACAAAACTTGCATCCGCCCCGTTATGACTTACGCCTCTGTGGCATTCGCCCACGCCTCCCGCATCGATCTGGACAAGTTGCAGGTCATTCAAAACCGCTTCATACGCAGAGCGGTCGGCGCTAGCTGGTATATGCGAAGCGCCGATCTGCACTGCGATGTTGAACTCCCATCCATGATTCAATACCTTAAGTATACCTCCCGCCGCTACTTTGACGCGGCGCCTCACCACCCCAATCCTCTTGTAGTAAAATCCTCCAACTACTCGACAGACGTGACAGACCCTCCTGCTCTCCGTAGACGCCCTAGAAACATCTTGGGCGACCCGGACGACCCCATCGCCGTCGTCACCGCGGCGGCGCTGGGCTCGCCCGATCCGACTGCTCCTAGCAATAGGAAATATTCAGTTTTTGGTACAGGCGTCGGTTACCAGAGGCACACACACACACAGCGATCCCGCCGGCAGGATCGTAGACCCACAGGATCTGTTAGAAGATCGGTTAGATTCTCTCCAAATAATCATTCAGTTCAACAAACCGTTAGGGCTCCAGGGCACACCCCCTCTGGGGTGCCTGGGCAAGTCTGATTCCCACTCCCGGCGACGGCCCAAGCCGAGGTTCGTACCTTCGAGGTGCCCTTGTGCTAGTCGCCTATAAACTTAACCACCAAGTTATGCCGAACGCACCCTGCGTTCGCTAACTAGTCCGGTCAAGCTGTAGAGGCCAAAAGGCCAACAGTAAAAGTCAATCATAAAAAAAAAAAAAAAAAAGGAGCCAGGCTCATTCTGTTTGAGGCATTCATCGAGCACAGTACAAATTGCAGAAACAGGCAGTCTTGCTTGAAGCATTATCCGGTGCACGTACCCCCTTATTAATAAACGTGGAGTAGTCTTGGAATAGTTACGCTGTGTTTTGTCTTCTTCTCTCTTTCACATTCTGAACTCGATCGAAAAAGACAAAAGACGGAGTAACTATTCCAAGGCTACTCCACGTTTATTAATAAGGGGGTTAGAGTGCTGTTACTATTTTGTTACCTACTATTTATTTCTCAATAAGTGTTATGAAAAGTGTTATTCTGTAATAATTGCGATAAAGTGATGGCGCTGTAGTTTCTTGCCCTTCTTCTATAAGCGTATAGGGTTTTAAGAACATGGCGGTAAATTAGAATTAGCATAGAGCACCTTCTTAGGGTCTATGCAGAAATAAAAGAACAAGAATTCATTATGAGAACTTTCAATGTGTTTCTTTGACCTACTACCCCGTGAATAAGTCAGTTTGGTACAGCCTAAAAACTACAAAGTTACTTAGAAGAGAGTAGTTCTGCCAGTTAAGGTTTTATCTCCAATGGAACCCAGTGATGGAAATAGTATCATCAGCATTGATGACGTCACAGCTTCAAAAAACATCCTAGTACCGGGTGTTCTCCGACATATATATTAGTATTATACCATGAACGGAAGAACAGAAGAGGACTGACTGAGGACTTTTGAGACTGTTACAGCGGAAGACTGGGCAGCTCAGTGTAAACATGTACAGCATTTGGAAGAAGAATATTTAAAAAACGATGGTCTTATGGATGAAGAAATGGATCGATTTATTATATCCACGGCTAGTGATAGTGAAACAGAAACTGGTTCTGTTTCTATTCACTCTTCTGACAGTGATCATAGTATGACCGATCATAATTATTCAATAAAACTTGGAATAAAACTTTTAAATGTTGTTTGATTTTTCTAATTTAAAGTTGGTCGAACATCTCCATTTTATATTTTGGAAATTACAGGAAGATTTATTTTTCACTAATCTGACCTTAGCGGTATGGACATCAAATAGGCACCTATATTAAAAATACATTATATTATGAAACAATTTTTTACTAATCTAAATATTCGAGTCGTAGTAGTTAATAAAATGAAAGTAAATGAACGTGAGATTATTTCCCCTGATTTCCCCATATTTAACCCTGGCAACATTATGTCGCGCGAATACAGCGCTGCGTCTGCGGGACTTCTTTCGTGAAACGGACTTTAAATCTCATGCCGTGCAGCCGTGTTCCGAAATGCGCTAAAAGTGATAGTATCGCGAATCCGACCAAATTGAATATGAGGGCTTTGATTTGATCGAGTAACATTGTGACTTTAGTCGGAATCGCCATATTATCACTTTTGGCGCATTACGGGACGTAGCAACTTGGCATTGCACCATAGAATTTTAATAACAATTTCTTTAAATGTTCTGTAGTGTAGCATAAAAGTAAGTACCAGTGCATTTTATTGTAAATTCATTTCATTTGTCCAGTTCAATTGTAGAGAAAGCTGTTATAATTAGGTTATTTTCTAGGAATGGAAAATCGTTCCTCGCGTGTGTTGGGGTCCCAGTGGGATATCCTGTTAGATTTCCTGGACCGAAATCCCTCAATAGCTCGGGGTTACAATAACAGCAGCCAGGGACGCAGAGAATCATCGCGTCTCTGGCAGGAAGTTGCAGGACTTCTAAACTCCCAGGGCTCGGGCACAACTAAAACGCCTAAGGAGTGGTCGACTGTAAGTACTTACATTTTAGTAACCGTGCTGCTTGGTATTCTTTTTTAATTTCTACAAATTTTTAATACGGTTTACAGTATGCCAGCAATTACAAAAGCAAGATTTAAAAAATAGTTGCTACCAACAACGCCAACGCTGGTGGGACAGGTGGTGGTCCGCCCAGAGCAAACATTTTAACTGAACAGGAGAGCCGGTTCCTGGCCATTTTAGGACCTGGATTTGGTATAGGAGCACCCCTAGTCAGGGTTGATCCTCTCCCTCCTACCCTGGTAAACTTAACTACTATATTACAGTATCATACTTGCAGCACCCTGCAGATTCACATCCCATTTTACAGAAACCACTGTTTTTTCAAGAACAAAAATACCCTATGTTGATAGGTATTATTAGCATCTATCTTTGTATGTAGGTAGGTACTATTAAAATGTTAAGAAGAAATAAACATAAGTACATAATCACTCTCAAAATGTCACATTTATAATAATATTAGTGTGATTGTTAAACACTATCATACTAGATAAATGTCATGATGAAGGTGTTTCTGTTTGTTACATCCTGAAATGGCAGGATTCATTTGAATGAAATTTAAAATTGAGATTATATCCTGAAATTGGCAGGGTGCAGCGAGTATTACTTAAATAAATCACTTAACATTTTTATGTAGGTTCTACAACAGCCATCCACCTCCAGCACATTATTGGTACCTCCAGTAGTGTCCATAAAAGAGGACAATGTTATGTGTGTAAAATAAGTTCTATCTTTTCCTAGTTTTGTGTAGATAGATTAAGTAGCTAGATTGTTCTTATAGATAGATAGATACACTGAGAAAATACTTTGGTTGAAATTACCAGATTCCGAGTAAAAGTTACCATTAATCACGTTTAAATGGGGTCCTACCGCTGCCTTAAGTTGATTTTACCAAACAGCGACGGTAGGCTTATTAACAAAATGGTTTAGTAGAAATAACCAAACTGCGTGTTAACAAATAGGCATATGACAAAGTCCAGTTCGGAATTCTTCTAGATAAATTATATGGGATAGGTATCCGCGGAAAGGCTCACGAGTGGTTTAAATCATATCAAAAAAATCGAGAACAGCTTGTTGAAATCATCCATTACAATTATAAAGATAAAACTATACAAAATATCCGCTCAGATACAGTTACTATAAACGCCTCGATCCCCCAAGGAAGTGTCCTTGGATGTCTCCTTTTTTTGATTTACATAAACGACCTTCCAAAAATCATGACAGAACCGTGTGTTTGCTTCGCGGATGACGTTTCGCTACTTACTTCAACAAAGAATAGTTTGAATGTAAACTCTAAACTCACTGCATTGCTCGAACAAATAACTAACTGGATGTACCATCACAATCTTGAACTTAATTTGTCAAAACTAAAATTATTTCTTTTCACCCGTATCAGAAACCACCACTTAATTTTAACTTTACATTCCATGGCACTAAATTAGAAATTGTAAACGAGTTCACACTACTAGGTATTGTAATAGACACTCATGTAAATTGGCATTCACACGTTAAGAAAGTTAAATCTAAACTTCTAACACTTACATACGCACTCCGCGAAATAAAGAAGACAACTGATTTAAAAACTGCAAAAATAACTTACTATGCGAATGCACACTCACGGCTTAGTTATGGTATTATCTTATGGGAAAACAGCAACGCTGCGCATGATCTTTTCAAAGTTCAAAAAAAACTTATCCGATTACTAGCAAATATTGATCAAATGGACAGCTGTAAACCTTATTTTATAAAGTATAAAATTTTAACTTTGACATGCATTTATATTTTAGAAATTTGTAAATTTGTACGAAATAATAAGCACTTATTTGTATTAGAAAAGGTTGTACCTACGGACTTAGACATCACGCCTCAACACGGAAACCGGTTAGTACTGCCAAAGTCCCGCCTGAAGATGCACTCGTCTGGTACATTGGTTATGGTTACACATATTTATAACAAGCTATCGGGTGATTTAAAAGATTTAGAAAATGACGTTACCTTTGTACATAAATTAAAGCAGTTTCTGACCGGAAAAGCCTTTTATTCTATTGCTGAATATTTGAGCGAAAATAGCTTACAAATTACACAAATTTAAATAATAATCCAATTTGACTATGACTTAATAAATTGACTAATAATAAATTGATAAGTTGACACTGAAATTATTATTAAATATAAACAACCATAGAAAAATGTAAATAAAACCTGATAAATAATTGTATTGATATTAAAAATTGTAATAAATATACCGTCCTCCTCACTCCTACACGTGCTGTGCCCGACAGGGTCCATATGAAACTATGTACCTACTGATTGAATTTTCATGTTTTTTACCTTGTACTTTATGGAAGAATTAAAAAATCTAATCTAATCTAAATTAATTACAAAAGTGGTTTGATATCAAATATTACCAAAGTCACGTTGGTTAAATAATTACCATAAATTTTGATACTAGATAAGTTTTGTATCATCTACCAAACTACTTTAGTAATATATTTTTTTTACTAAAGACTAGTTTTGTGATATATACCAAAGCCCTTCAATTGCTTTTCGTAGATTCTACCAAAGTACTTTGATAGTTTCTACCACAAACTTTTGTATTTTTAAGTATGTTATACCTGAGAAGTCTTGTTTTATCTACTTTTAGGTTTTGTTATATCTATCAAAGTAATTTTATTACTTGTGTCAATTCTACTATGATCTTTGACACTTCTTACTAAAGAGCTTTTGTGTTATTTACCAAAAGGCTTTGTATTCTCTACAAAAGAACTTGGATTGATTTTGTAGATTCCACCACAAACTTTGATATTTAATACCAGATAAGTTTTGTGGTATCAACTTTAAGATTTCGTATTATCTTTCAAAGTGTTTTTATTGCTTTTGATAATTCTACCATAATACTTCGGTATTTTTTACTAGACTAGTTTTGTACAATCTACTAAAAAAACTGAAATTGCTTATGTAGATTTTACCATGACCTATTACTTTTAACCACATGACCTAGTACTTTTTACTTGATGATCATTGTGTAATCAACTTAAAAAAATTGTTTTATCTATTAAAGTACTTTTTTTGTTTTTGTTGATTTTACCATGAGCTTTAGTGACTTTGACCAGACAAGCATTGTATAATTCACCTAAAAGTTTTGTACAATATATCAAAGTCATTGAATTGCTTTCGTTAATTTTACTATGAACTAATGTTTTTTTTACAAGACTAATTTTGTGTTATCTTCCAGAGAACTCAAACTGCTTTTGTAGATTATAATATGAACTTTAGTAACTTTTACTAGACTTGTTTTGTGATATCTGTCCTAAAGTTTTGTATAATCTATCAGAAAAATATGACCACTTTTGTTAATTTTACTATCAACTTTGGTACTTCTTACAAGAAAGCTTTCGTGTTATTTACCAAAAATCATTGTATTATCTACAAAAAAAAGTTGTAGATTCCACCACTAACTTTGATATTTAATACCAGATAAGTTTAGTGTTATTAACTATAAGATTTTGTAGTATCTATCAAAGTATTTTTATTACTTTTGTTAATTCTAACATATACTTTGGTATTTTATACTGGACTAGTTTTGTTTTATCTACCAAAGAACTGTAACTGCTTTTGTAATTTTAAAGTCGCACAACGAGCTATTCAATTCAAATTCATTTATTTCGATCGACAATTAGATCATACAATTATTAAATAAAACAATAAAAACATAAAATTTAAATTAATTTGGTACATATTTAAAATTTATAAAATAGAGCTAAACTAACACACACCTAATACACACCTTTCAGCATTTGCTTGTTAGTCAGTACATGCACCATTGAGCAATGGTTCATGTACTGACAGTCAAACCTATTTGTAAATACGTTATGCGTTATGTTATGTTATGTTACGTGCTATGGAGAGGGCTATGCTGGGGGTTTCTCTACGAGATCGAATCCGAAATGAGGAGATCCGTAGACGAACGAAAGTCACCGACATAGCCCACCGGATTAGTAAGTTGAAATGGCAGTGGGCAGGGCACATATCACGCAGAACAGATGGCCGATGGGGCAGAAAGGTTCTGGAATGGAGACCACGGACTGGTAAGCGCAGCGTAGGACGTCCACCCACAAGATGGACAGACGACCTAAAAGAGACCGCAGGGAAACGCTGGATGCAGGCCGCTTCCAACCGGCCCTTTTGGAGATCGATGGGGGAGGCCTATGTCCAGCAGTGGACGTCCTACGGCTGAAATGATGATGATGATGATGATCCGACGGGTGCTACAGCTATTCTGCAGGTTAATTTTTAAGAGAAACATGTTAATAGTTCGCATACAGTTCAATTGTTACAAAACATCACTAAAGTACAAGAAAGTTTTCGTTACCATAGTAAATTTATTTATTAAAGTTCAAAGGGACACTTTTGCCATGGAAAACAAACACAGGTAATGAAAGTTAGACATTTGTTTGCGAATTATAACACATTCTTGGGAAAAATAAAGGCTCGATTTCAGATTTCATAGCTATGGCAATTCATTATATGTAGCCGGCTCATGGAGTTTTGGTGCCAACGTGAAAAAAAACATGTCTCCTGATTGTATTATTTTCCTAAACTTGTGTTATTTCGAGTGTTATCGTTTAATAATAGTAAATTACTGTTTAATAAGTTTTATCGACCGTTTTCAAGTGTAGTCAAACGATTTATTGACCTGAAACATGTATTTTCGGATGTTTACCAAATTCCACAGAAGCCTATTGTAAAGTCTCCACCATTTTATCAGGGAATAACTTGGACTTGACCGCAACTTACTTTGCTCGACTCTCCCTGTGAGAGTCGTTTCACGTTATTAATTAATATCATGTAAACCTCAATAGTATTCTGACTGAAGGACTCTGTATCCATGGTCACAAAAATGAAATAAAAATTTGCCGGATGACGTCCATTTGGTAAAAACATTTAATTTTTGGTTATTTCAATTTCTCTCCGTGTCCACAAATAAAAAGATGAACAAACCTCTTATTGGTCAGTGGATCAACAGAATTCACAGAAAAACAGAATCAAGTCAACGATAACCGAAAAAACAACGACCACTCTGGCTGGACAGTCGAAAATACACAATCTAGAACGAAGTTGGATTAAAATGCTACGGCTCTTGACCTATTCATCACAGGCATAGAGCTGCCATCAATTGTATCTACAGCGGGAAGTATGCTGACGCAGCGTCATGGTTTTACCACTACAACATCACTAAACATCAGGTAAAACGGCCGTAGCTAGAATATATGCTGGATAGGCAGTGTATCGCGGTTTTACTCACTATGATAAAGCATTAAGTCGTTCTGGTCAACGGCCGTAGCTAGAATATATACTGGACAGGCAGAGTCCGTGATTTTAGTCACTATCCTACAGCAGAAACAGTTCTTTTGTGAGTAGAAACCAAACAGACGCATTTACAAATTCGCTTTTGTAATATTATTGAATGTGAAAAGCAAATGTAGTTTTTAACGGGTCACTTTCAAAATTTCGCAGCGCAATACACTTCCACTTGTTTAAAATGTCAGCAAGGTCTAACAAATTCAAAGCGAATCAATTGAAAATGAAAAGATAATCCATTATCGACTTCTGTTTCGATCTTGCCACGTATTAAATTAGATTATTTGGTTTCAGCACGATGAATGGATCCATGCACTCAATGACATAGTACGGAGAGCCTTTGTGTCAGCAAACGTTCCCTCCGGGCTCTGCAGGCCGGACGGGCTGACTCTCGTGCCTTGGAAGAACGGGAAGTGCCTGATATGGGATGCTACTTGCGTCAGCACTGTCGCAGCCAGCCACCTGAGTCGCACCGTCCACTCACCGTCAGCAGGGCGGAATATGCCGCTGATAAGAAAAGGGAAAAGTACGCGGCGTTGGAGCCGCGTTACAATTTCGAGCCCGTTGAGCAAGAAGCTCATTTTGGAGATAGGGCACAGGCTCAAGATAAAGTGTGGTGACTCCCGCTCTGGCTCGTTCCTGGTGCAAAGGTTGGCCATTGCCATCCAACATGGTAATGCAGCGAGTGTTTTGGGTACCTTTGCGCCGGGAACGGTTAGGGGTGGGCTATTTGAATAGATATTAGTGAATAACAAATATTTTGGATTTATTTGACATATGTATTTAAATTTAATGAAATAAACAATTTTTTATTATTTATGTAGTATTTATTTCAAAGAGATTAAGTTTTGAAACATTTTTACAGTTTTCCTATTAAATATTATTAAATCCACTTATATTATCAATGGCATCTTTCAATTATATAAATATTGTAGTCTATGTATTTTGCATTCTGAACCTTGCTAGAATCTACCCAAATCATTATAACTCTGAAGTCACAGCAGATTGATGGACCAGCGGACATGTACCTACTACTCGGTAGAGTAGTATTAGTATATTCCTTGCAGTACTATTTCATGGGGGTGATGTATTGACACACATTCGTGCGATGCTGAGATTGTGTAGCTTTAAGCAGCACCTGGAAGTAAAAACAATTTTAAGGTTTTTTATTAAGTACTCTGTCCACACCGCATTAAGTTGGGAGTGTGACTTGTCACAGTGTAGTGTAGGTCGGTCACAAGGAATGGAACAGTCATATGGGCATTCTTTCTTTCTTTTCGCATGTGCCAATTGGTACTTCGACCAAAATAAAATTGATGGACGGGCCCAGAAGAAGCGCATTTTAGAAGATTACAAAATGAGCGCCAGCGCTCACTTCGTTTCAGTCACTCTCTAGCCGTAGGAAGTGTATAACGAAACATCTGACAAAATTATGCCTTCGTGTGCTTTCCCGAAGTGTAAATACACAACAAAAAACCGCTATCTATTTTTTGTAACAAATGTACTGTACTTACATGGTTATAATTAAGTGTTGAAGTATATGTATGTCTGACGGTTTTGACTCGTTTTTACTGAGCAAGTTCAATGGTTCACAATATCACCCTCCTCTTGACATTGCATTTATGATAGATTCGTTTCGCTATTCTAATCAAATCGAGCCTAGCAATATAGATTCTAGCAGAGACTGGAATTTCAGTAAGTGTGATTTAAACCTTCTTTTCGATTTGCTTGCTGAAACTTCTTGGGATAATTTACTACTTTTTGACGACGTGCAATCAAGTACTGATGAATTCTATGACATTATTTATAGTTTATTTGATATGACTACTCCTAAAAAACACCGCAAAAAATGTTTGAGCAGGCGGTATCCTGTCTGGTTTACTAATGATATAATCCAGGATATCAAACGCAAATCGAAGTTACATAAACTATGGAGGTTTAGTGAATCAGCTAAATCTTATCAGGAATTTTCTGACATTAGAGCTTCATTAAAAATTCGTATTACAGTTGCCCACGACTCTCACCTTAAAGACATTGAAGATAATATATCAGCAAACCCCAGGAGTTTTTGGCAGCATGTATCGAGGTTACGATCTAAAGGTGGTTTCGAGCCGTGCATTAGTTATAACGGAGAAACATTTAACGGTGTTCAAGCCTCTGAAGCCTTTGCAAAGTTTTTTTCTAGTGTCTTCTTACCTGATGTGCCTCAACTGGATGCGAGTCATATAAATCAGACAGACAAAAGTCAAACTAGTAGATATATAAATATCTTTAGAGTAGAACCTCAGGAGGTGGCCTCAGGAATTAAATATTTAAAGCCCAGTAGCTCAGTCGGCCCAGACTGTATCCCTCCGTGGTTCCTGAAACAGGGCCTAAAGTTCTTGGTTCAACCCCTGTGTCATATTTTCAATTTAGCCTTGACTACGGGTATCTATCCTGCACAATGGAAGTTGTCTAGGGTGACGCCCATTCCCAAGAGCACAGGTAAGCAATCTGTTGAGGAATATAGACCTATTGCGATCCTCTCAACACCAGCAAAAGTTTTCGAGAGAATAATCCACAAAGAGGTCTACAGGCAGGCGGAGCAGTACTTAGCCAATGAGCAACACGGTTTTAGAAAGAAAAGGTCAGTCGACACGAATTTGTTGGAGGTTACCGACTTCATCTCGGCTTGCCTTGACCGGGGTAGCCAAGTCGATGTCCTATATTTTGATCTTCGCAAGGCATTCGACAGAGTCAATAACGATATCTTGCTTACTAAACTAAATGATATAGGCTTTGCCCCAGGGTTGCTCAAGTTCACCGCAGACTACCTTAGAGATCGCCAGCAGTTTGTTAGGTTGGGCACGTACGATTCGTCGCCTTACCATACAAGATCTGGGGTCAGCCAAGGATCTATCTTCGGCCCTCTGCTTTTTGACTTTATGATAAATGATCTCCCTGATGTCATTGAGCATTCTAAATGTCTTTTATATGCTGATGATCTGAAGCTCTTCATTGAGGTGAGGTCTGTGGAGGACTGCAGGAAACTCCAGCGTGATGTGGAAGCTGTTTATGCATGGAGTGTCGCAAATAAAATGGAATTTAATCTATTGAAATGCCATGCTATGACCTTCACTCGGAAGTGGCACCCAATTGAATACAAATATCAGTTGGACTCTCACGAAATCACTAGATCTATTACGATAAAAGACTTGGGTGTCACTTTCGACCGAAAGCTTACTTTCAATGACCACATAGCCGCCATCGCCAAGGAGTCTTATCGAAGACTGGGATTTGTGATGAGGAACTCTAAAGACTTTCAAGGGACCTATGTCATTCGGCTACTCTTTGAAGCACTTGTTCGTAGTAAACTCGAAGCCAGCTCATGTGTGTGGAATCCACATGAACAAACTTACACGGCTATGCTTGAAAAGGTACAAAAAGCTTTCCTTCGTTGCCTTTATAAACGCAAATATGCATATTATCCCTATATGTACCCGACTAACTTTCTCCTTGGATGCTTAGGCTACAATTCCTTAGAAGTTCGCCGTGAATGTAACCAAATGGTAGTTATGTGCAAGATTCTTCACAACAAGATTGACGCACCTAACCTACTAAGCAAGCTGTCACGTCTTTTCGTCCCCGATCCAGACAGTAGCCTTCGTCGAGGGTGCCATCCAGTGTTCTCTATCCCCCCAGGGCGAACTATTGCTCACGGCCAATCCCCTATACAGCACACTCTCACTGCGTTTAATCGCCTCCTGGCCAGGACGCCTGAATGTGATGTGTTTGCCGATGAATGGAAGAGTGTTTTGTCGATGTGTCTGGAGTACTGCGAGGAGAAGGTGCGCAAGGTGAAAGATACAGAATCGGATATTGATTTTTTGTATTAATGACTCTGTGATATTTAATATGACTTATGTTTATAACTTTAATCACAATTATTTTTAATTTATTTTGTTTATAGTCTGTAAGTAGTTTTACTTATTAATCTTGACATTATGAATATTTTATTATTTTATTTTAATTCATTTATTTTGACAATTATTGTGTGATATTTAATTTAATTTATATAATTTAACATGAATTTTTAACTAATGTAATTGGTATTTACCGTTTTAGTTAATAAACAATAATAATAATAATAATAATGGTTATAGCCCGTCCATTTATTTTATTTTGGTCGAAGAATTGGTAACCGTTCTGTAATGTTATAGAGCGAGATCTTTACTCATCACCATTGAATTATTATGAATGAAATAAGTATGGGTTCTATTATAGAAACTGACGTGGTTTTCACACATTCGTGGTTTCGTGGTTTTTCGTGGTTTTGAGTAATTCCCGTGTAATATAAATAAAAGTATGGGTTCTCTTTCGGTTACTTTTTTTGATCCTACTATAATGCCCTTTGGTAAGGTAGTAGTGTGCATTATTAGTTTGGATATATAAGTACTAACAGACATGTGTATTTTGATGACAACCAACGGAAAGGGGGAAAAGTAAATTTTCTTTTTCCCATTGGTTGGACGGCGGTCTGTCAGCCAAGTCCGTCTCGTCTGTTAGCTACTTAAGACATTCGCACAGACGGAGACCAGGGCAGTGGGCAGGAGACATGCTGGAATCGACTAATCACATTGGTTGAAACACATCTAGTCTCCGCTCTGCTTCAATGGATCATAACGGAGACAGGGAATTAATTGTATGGCAAGCAGAGTAGCGCAGCTGAAAGGAGCGAAGTATAAAGTTATGCTATTGGATCATGCTCCCGCTCTGCTCGTCTCTGCTACACGACTACACGTATCTGTTCGTCTCCGCTACTGAAGTCTACTCATCTCCGCTCCTCTCATCGTTGCTTCAATAGAAACACCCTTTACTCTGTCTACGTACCTATTTATCACAACACAACTAAACCATTGAACCAATCTTGATTAAATTTAACAGTAAGTGATGTGCTCTATGCGAACCGACAAAAGACATTTTTTATTATAGGAAAATAGAAAACCGCCGGGCGCCGCGAATCTTACGTATTGGTAGGTGCTGACCTTGATGTGTTCTCCTTAGCTCAACTCACTATGTTATGCAGTTTTCTTACAGCACTGGAATGAATAAACGCATCTTCGAGATGCATAATAATAATTCCTTCAGGGTCCATCATGCATCTAGATCTTGTAATATGTATTGTCTTGTATTGTTTTCAACCATAAAGCAGGTAAGTATAATCTACTTTTCTATTACTGGTGCCACTTGTTAGTCGCAAAAAGTAGATCATGTTTGATCCACATTTGATCACATTTTCCGTCGAACCAATACGATTTTAAGTCTTTGATATGTTTATCTGTATGTTGATCATTAGGACACGTTTATTTTTTTGAGCAAAAAACACAAATAATGAGTTTAAACTTACTTTGAAATTCAAGTTATTTTAATGAGTGTTGAATAATCATTAATGAATAAAAACCAAGTTATAAAGAAACCATTCTTTTACTCGTTTATTTCCCAAGTGAAGTCCTCAAAATATAAACAATGGTTGCCTAGATACTTACACAAAAGTCATAGACACAGAAATACAGTTTCTACTAATCATCCCCCCTCAATTCTAATTTGCCATAAAACTTAGAATATTCTGTTATTCTAAGCCATAAAATAAGAATTGTAAAAAAAAATTGTTAATCCATACACAAAATAAAAAAAAAAAAATACTTCTAACTTATAAACTAACATACGAGAATAAAGAAAAAAATAATAATATATCTATTTCCCCACAAAAATAATAATAATTCTCTAATGCAGTTTTATCTTTATTTTAATTCGTTCTTAGTAATTAAACTGCATAAACAATATTAATTATTATGCATAACATTAATAATATGAGTATGTTTTAGTTAACTATATCATCAATAAAACCCGAGTTTATGCATGAAATAATTATGTTTTAGTTTTCCTAAAGCCTTAGTTAAAATATCTGCCACATTTTCATTTGTGTTCACATATTTTACAATAATTTCCTTTTTACTAACTAAATCTTTGATATAATGGTATTTTATATCAATATCTTTTGACCTCTTGCTAATTTAGATTCCATCAATTTTACGGCACTTTGGTTATCAACTCGTAAAATTGAATCTGACGGACATGTAAAGTCGTAATAAGCCTCTCAAATAAATCAGTTCTGTAGAAGCAAGAGCAGCAGCTATATATTCAGCTTCGGCAGTTGATAAGGCAACAACATTCTGTTTCTTACAGAACCAGGACAATAAATTATTTCCATAGTAGACTAATGCTCCACTTACGCTTTTCCTATCTATTTTATCCCCAGCCCAGTCAGCATCAGTATAGTCAAGTAACTGACAATTATTATTATCATCTCGTTTAAATACAAGAGATTTTGACTTCGTTTGTTTTAAGTAACGTAATACACGCTTAGTAGCTTTCCATAGAGATATAGTAGGTTTATCCAAATACCTACTTAAAAAAGAAACTGCAAAACAAATATCCGGTCTGCTGGAAGTAGCTAAATATAAAAGACAACCTATAAGTTCTCGATATGGTACGTCTAAAGTACGTCTTCACTATCATTTGATGTGAAATTTACTTCCATAGGTGTTTCAGCTCCTTTGCAATCAGTCATATTAAATTTTTCAAGCAGTCTATCTATTGCAGACTCCTGACTAATTGAAATTTGTTCTGTCGTCCTCACAATCTTTAGTCCTAGATATGTACTCACCTCCCCAAGATCTTTCACATTAAATTCATCTTTTAAATGTATACTTTATTCATATTTGAGCTACTTTTTGACATTAAAATAATATCGTCAACATACACTAGTAAAAATACATCCTCCAAAATGTACAAACAAAAATCATGTTTTGATTGAATAAATCCTTTACCAACCAAAAAACTATGAAGTATTTCATTCCAGCACTTTGGGGCTTGTTTTAATCCATAGAGAGATCTCTTTAGCTTCAGGACAAAACCTATTTCAACTTTTACTCCTAGAGGTGGTTTTATGTAAACATCTTCTTTTAGGAAACCATTTAGAAATGCCGTTGGCACATCCAGTTGTTTCATGTACATATCATTTTGTACTGCTTGACTCAGCATCATACGAATAGTAGGCATACGAGCAACTGGCGAATATACATTAAATAGTGTTTCCTCTTGAAATCCTTTTGCCACCAATCTAACCTTTTTAGTTCCATCTTTCTTTGTAGTAAATACCCATTTAGTATCTATAGCTTTTTTGTCCTTGGGTAATACTGTTTTTTCCAATGTTCCCAAACATTTCAAGGAATTTAGTTCTTTATTAATTGCTTCTTGCCAATTTTGACCTCTTTCAACAGCTTCTTTATAAGAACCTGGATCACCTGTACACAAGCAGTAAGCTACGTGTGTTTCATAATCGTCTAACCTTTTCGGAGGCCTAACTATTCTTCCACTTCTTGTTTTTGTTACGTTTTCATTTATAACATCGCTTCTTTCAATTATATTTTCATCAGTACAATCTTCAAATACTTCATCTGGTTCCATTACATCTTTTTCAACTCTCGTATCATCAACTATAACCTCATCTCTAATACCTTCATTGTTATGTCCTGTTTCAGCATTTCGATCACTATTTAGATTCGTATCTGAAATTCTAACTCTTTGCATGTCATTTTCATTTATCATTTGGATGTTTTCATTATAAACTATATCACCTTCATCAAATCTTACATCTCGTGATACAATTATTTTATTTTCCTTAGGATCCCATAAATTATACCCTGTTCTTGCATATCCTACCATTCTGCACTCACGAGCTCTTTCTGAAAACTTATCTGGTTTTGGTAAAATGCAAGCCCACGCCTATGCACCAAATGCACGAAGTTTGTTTAAGCCTCTTGTCCCGTAGAGTACTTCACAGGGGGTTTTGAAGTTGATAGCTTTAGATGTACACCGGTTTAACTGATAAGCAGCACATTTTGTAGCTTCACCCCACAAATTCTTTGGTAGTTTAGTTTCGATGAGCATTACCCTTGCCTTATTGTATAAACTTCTATTCATTCGTTCTGCAACGCCATTGCTTGCTGGCGAATACGGTAAACTATAATGCTATACCTTTCATGTTACAAAACTGCCTTAATTGATTGCAAGTATATCCACCTGCATTATCACACCTAATTCGTTTCACTGTTTTTTCGAATTCATTCTCATATCGTTGAATATATTTAATTATATTTTCAGTAGCTTCTGCTTTACGCTTTAGCAAGAAGACTACACAGTAGTGAGAATAATCATCAATAATTGTTTGAAAGTAAATTTCACCCAAAATTGTCGGAATATTGGAAGGACCTGCTATATCGCTATGTATCAGTTCCAAAACTTGGCGCGACCTCGGTTGTTCTAACGGTTTAAATGATAACCTGGTAGCCTTACCCTTCATACATACATTACAGATTTTATTGAACGCAGGTAGCTGTAATCTATGTAATGTTTTGGTGCTTGTATGGCCTAAGCGCCTGTGCCATAATATGCCATCATCAGCTGAATATAAAGCTGCTCCTCCATTATCTTCTATAATTTTACCCTATAATATGTATAATTTACCATTATTGTAGGCCCATATAGTAGAACCTTCAAAAAATATAATTTTTGCGTATGCTCTTTTAAATATAATTTCGTTAGGGTTTTCAAGTAACAACCACGGTACGTAAAATAATATCAATATTTTTTTATAGGATTATAAAAAAATGCCAGACTGAATCGTCAACGGGAACTAAATCTCCTACTAATATAGGAAACAAGTGAATAAATGCCATCATTTCTGATGCTGACATTTTAAACTTTCGTTGCGTCAAATGTTCTCGTTTTATGCAAACGGACATATTATTTTGTTCGGTAACTGAGTAGTCAAATAATTTCAATCGATTATTTATAGTACGACGATCAAAAATGCGTAATGTATCTGTATAATGCAAAATTATATGAGCTAAATCATAATGGCACACCCCTTCAAAAACATCGTGCATAATATCTACACTGCAGTTGTCTACAACATGAAAACTGGGTATATTGTTAAAATAGCAGTTTTCGTTAATGCCCGTTTCTGTTACGTTATTTCTTTCAATGTCTTCTAAATAATTTTCATAATTTCTCAATAAAGCATCATCTTGTTTTGATTGTATATGCATAACAGATTTGTGAGCTTTACATACTCTACAATAGTAATTAATGCCGAATGATTTGGAATATCCAAGAATTGTGTTTAAACCAAGGTTGTCGCCTAAAATCATACCAAGTAGAAAGTAAACTTTGATCCTACCATTTTCAGATGTATTGATTTCAATGCCCTCTTTTAAATATGTTAACTCATTTATTAGTTCGTAAAATGCTGAATGGTTGCCATATATTTTATAATTGGAGTTAAATAAAATTGCAACAAAAATGTTATCCAATAATGAGAGGTATTCAAGTGGAATTGTAGGAAATTGATAATACACAGCGGATATAGAGTGAACACCACTGTGACTGCCTAGCGGGTTATTGCACTCAAATTCGTCGAAATATAAGAATAGTGGACAACAGAGTTTTGCGTTGTGATTTGCAATTTTCTTTTGCCAAATGGAGCTATGACTAAAGTTTGGAATATCATGGTCGTTATCGTTATTTATTGGATCAGTGACAAATTTATAAAAGTTTGGCAATAACACCAACGTTAAATGTGATAACACCGACACGTGAGGGAAAGATAGCAAAATACAGACCATCTATCACAGAATCGAAGAAAGCTTTTATTCTACATGTACAAGTATGTTTGATTATATTGGATGTTTTATTGTTTTTCTACACAGTTACAATATAATATTTTTTAAATATTCATTCAGAATGACAGCGAAGTAATTACAAAACTGAACAGCTGGAGAAAGGCACAATTGGAAAAAGGATTGCGATGCCAACCCCTCATCACCGCTATTGGAGCATCAGAGGACAAATTAAAAGGTTTTTATGTGTCATGTGATGAAGTGTTGTACAAACTGGACAATTTTTTAAAATCATTAGACGTGTGCTCCAAAATGTTCCACTGTCTAAACGCTGAATATCCTCGAGTATGTGTACAAATATGGACCTTCATACAGAAATATTTTTATAGCATCGACTTAAAATCCGACAAAAAACTGTCTGGTGTACTTTCATTTATGTCTGACTTACAAAACCTTCACTTGGATGATCTTGGATGATGTTTATATATTCTTTCGCCCCTTTCATGCTTTCATAAACGGGCGAAGCCTTTTCGAGAAACTCTGGCCACTTTTTATAGAGTGATATGTCATGCTCCGGGAATTTTACATTAAAATCCACTTCAATCTGAAATAATAAACATAATATCACGATTTCAAAGCATTCAGATAATAAACACGCTAAGCACCTTGGCGTCCATAACGCACTAACGTGTCACTGGCTTTATTAATTTCAACTTTATACATCCACAAGTTCCTGAGAAAAAGTCTTAACAGACAAACATACAACGAAGTGATAAGGGTTCCGTTTATTTCTGTTGAGGTACGGAACCCTAAAAGCCAATATTATGTCAATGGTTGGTAAGTAATTTTTGTAAAATGTCGAAGTTTAGTTTTTTTACCTGTTTGAGGGTCTCACACTAACTTAAACCTCTGATGGAGGTTTGATAGTGATAGCAAACAAATCGTTATAGCTATACGAATACAACCAGCAGCAAAAATAGCTACACACATTTTTTTATTTTCCATATTGAATTTTTATTTGAAAGCCTACTGATATACTAGAGTAACAGAGAGAGATAGAGTCTAGAGTTTATTTTTTACATAATATTATGGCTGTACCCAAACACATACTCATAAACAAAATTAAAAATGTCGTGAATATTTACACAACTATTGATAAATTTGTTGCTCTACCTTGTTATTTATGCCGCTTACTCTACTATGGCAATTTTTATGTTTGCATTAAAATAAAACTGAACAGACATTCGTACTTTCGTAGTAGATGGAACTCACCAATTTGTAGCCAACGCTGAGTTTGTAAGAAGGCCATTGTTCAAAAACTTCTTGAACACTCTTATATTTGCTCGAGTTTAAATCTTTTACCCGGCGTCTGGAAGTTTTTTTCCATTTTTCAAGTATTTCGTTGAATGGTTCTTTATTAAATTTCAACCAAATTTGGTGTTCTTCAAATTCTTCTAGGTACTGTAAATGATAATATTATTATGTCCTAAGAAGTGCTATCATATGAATGCTATAGGGTGATTTCCGTAGACCTAGAACAGCCATACTCAAACAGCGGCCCACGAGCCACATTTGAGCCGCAAAGTGGTCATTATTGGTGCGGCCAACCCTGTTCAAATTCTGTGTCCGACTCAATTATTTCAAATTTCACGGATACTCAGCCACCGAGCTATGCTCGGAGTTTCTTAGCGCGATAAAATCCGGCACGTAGATATTTGCCAAAGAACCAGAGTCACAGACAGTGCTATTAAAATGTTCAAGTTGAAGTGACAATGGGCAGGCCACATCGCTCGAAGAACCGATAACCGATGGGAAAGAAAGGTTCTTTAGTGGAGAGGGAGACCACGAACCGGAAGACGCAGCGTAGATAGGCCTCTCTATCCCTATAAAAAAAGGCTGTCTATCCTGGAATTAAATTTATGTAAGTATTTAATGTAACTACTTACTGTCTCGATCTTCGTATTTTCCCTGAAGTAATTCTGTCGTGTCGTGTCGTGATTCGTGTTCTTGGCGTCCCTCTATGATCCCAAGGCTACGCAGTTTTCTTTTCTCGTTGTTGTATTTATCAACTAATTTTCCTCTTGCAGGAATGTATTTGCCTTGTGCATATTTTTGGCTTCGTATGTTCTTAGTATGTTTCCTATAATGAAAACCAAAAAATAACATGAATTTTAGGCTGCAGAATGGCGCAGAATGCCCAGTTCTCGAAGTGGTATATTAATATGCATAGGACAAGTAGTTATTTTATTAAAATGGCACAAATTATGCAACTTAAATGGTATTTTGAGAGTAGGTCCATCGAGAACTTAAGAATTGGGCATTTATACTGAATAATCTGCAACTGAAGCTAATGGGACAACACAAACACCATGCTTTCTACAACTAATTTAATTTGTCTAAACTAATATATTATTTTATATATAGTGTTTCTAAGGCACACTTGGGGTATTTTGTACTACGATTAAGATGAGGCGATTTTAATATTTCTCGTTTAGCAGCAGGACAACAAACTGATCCTATAAGGAATTCCGTTTTTTCCTTTTGAGGTACGGAACCCTAAAAACGGTAATAGAAGAGGACATAATATATAATAAGAACTAAATCAGACTTATATGATACGAAGAACATCAGTTGTCTGTGCTGTGTGTGTGCCGCGTAAATACAGTCATGGTATCGTAGCGAGCATGAAACTCGGTTGTAATGTAAAACCGTTTTATGAATAGAGCTTAACATCTACCTGAGGTAAGGTAGGTACTACGTATATGTAATAATTAATAGGTATAAATAGGCGTTTGTATGACATGTTTATCAATTTGAGTAGGTACCTTATGCTCAGCTGTAATTTGTGACTATATAGATATGGCAATTTGCTCGAAGTCATATCTGGACATTGACCATACTCTTTCATATAATATTGAACAACAGATTTGACTAAACTGTTTCTGCTGCTGGTGTCCAATTTATTATTCTTTTTCAATGTCGCTAAGCATAACTGACCGGAGTTGCTAGTTATTAATATGTTTGTTAAATCAACTTCCTGAAGAAAATTAAATTCAAAGATTAAATTAACAGACAACAAAAAGGTAGGTGAGATACAAAGTGTTGTTGAAAAGAAAATTTCAAATAGGTCCGTACCTAGCTAATAATATATTCTAACATACCTTATTCTTTTTCTTTTCTTGTAAACCGTGATTTATAATTTCGTCTTCCGTGTCGGAAGCAGAAATCTGTAAGAAGGAAATATTGGTTAGGTACCTATTTCTCATTAATATTCTCACTAAACATTAATAACACTGCGTATCCCATTAGCTTACTCAGCCGTAAAACGTAGACTACAACGTAGACCGCATCATCGCTTAACATCAGGTGAGATAGAGGTCAAGCGCATGACTATTATTTATAAAAAAATAAAAATAAATGTGTCCAAATTCCGGCCACAAAACTGTTTAAGTTGTGAAAAATTGAGACAAGTCATACTTTGAGCAGCTGGAAAATAGATTTTACTAGGAAATAAACGGCCAGTGCTTGTTTAGATGGCCGCAAGTAGGATTTTATTTATCTAGATTGCAACCGCAGTGTCACATTAGAAGGCCGAAAACTAGTTTATAGTCATCAAAATTCCGACCGCCAGTTACATTAGACGGCCGGAAACTAGCTTTTAGTCGTCTAAATTGCGACCGCTAAAAATAAGTGCAACATTTTTTAAAGTAATTTAAAGTTGACGTTTGCGATAAAAGGCCGAAAACTAGTTCAATGACCCTATATATCACAAAATTCTAGACATAAAGTAAAATCTCACACCTACAATATTTACAATTATTTGTAGGTACATTTGTTTGTTTTCTAGCGACACAATAGCTCCTTATACACCAGTTACGGTTCAGTCACTTCGTGAAAAACATCCACCTGCAGCGACAAATCTCCACCTCCCTGATCCACCACAACCAGATGACGTTGTCATTGAAGCCACATGCCAGGAGGTTGCAGCGGCTGTCGCGTCTTTTCAGAGTGGCTCAGCTGGAGGCCTAGATGGTCTGACGCCTCAACACCTAAAAGATCTTCTATCTTTTAGTTGTGGTGAGGCTAGCGAGTCCCTCTTGAAAGACCTGACAGCTTTGGTAAATCTCATGTTATCTGGACGGGTCAGTGATGACGTCATTGAAATTTTGTATGGTGCTAATTTATGCGCACTTATCAAAAAAGACGGTGGTATCAGACCTATTGTGGTTGGCACCACATATCGTCGCCTCGCGGCCAAGGCAGGATGTAGGAAAAAGGTCACTCTTTTGAGTAACCTTTTTCAACCAATACAGCTTGGTTTTGGTTCGCGAGGTGGATGTGAGGCTGCTGTTCATTCTGTCCGAACTTTTCTCGATCAAAATTGTGGAGAGGTGCTGCTAAAGGTGGATGTCAAAAACGCTTTTAATTCGGTCGATCGCGGTGCCCTGTTGACACAAGTAAAAGATAAAATTCCTGATCTTTTCAATTTTCTCTTGCAATGCTATGGCAGTCCCACCAAATTGACATACCAAAACAATGTTTTGTTATCATCAGTCAGTTGTCAACAGGGTGATCCTTTCGGTCCCGCCATTTTCAGCCTGGCTATTCACCCAATTATTCAACGTCTCCAGTCCAAACTTAATGTTTGGTACTTGGATGACGGAACCTTAGGAGGCGACGTTGATACTGTTCTAAGTGATTTGCAATTTCTCATAGACGAATTTCGTCATATTGGTTTGGAACTAAATTTTTCTAAATGCGAACTTTTTGTTTGCGATTCATGTCCGGATAAAGATGAGGTTATTGAAAAATTCAATAATTTAGCTCCCAATATCAAATTATTAGACAGGCGTTCTCTCCGTCTCCTGGGTTCACCGATATTGGATGAGTCTTTTTCACCTTTTGTTGAGGAAAAAATTCAAAATTTTATGGGTGCTTCCGACAGGTTACTCAAAATTAACGCCCATATGGCGTTTACAATTATCAGATACTGTTTGTTTGTTCCTAAATTTATGTACACTTTACGATGTAGTCCACTGTGGAAACACGGTGAGCTCCTTTTGAGCTTAGACAATGTCGTAAAGGAAACTCTAATATCGGTTTTGAATGTTGATTTGAGTGACAGGACATGGTTACAAGCCTCACTACCTGTAAGGTTAGGAGGCTTAGGGATCCGCCAAATTTCAAGTGTTGCGTTACCGGCATTCTTGTCCTCATTTCATAGTACTCATAAATTAATAGAAAAAATCCTTGCACCCTCTTTAGGTCCTTCCGATGTAGTTGTATCTCATTCGAAAGAGGCAATGAATGCTTGGAGGCTGGCTTGTCCAAATACCGATTTTCCCAGGAAGTTGTCTTCCCAGAGACTGTGGGATTGGCCGATCTGCGAACTAGCACGGAAATCGCTACTAGATACGTGTCCTAGTATTGCAGATCGCGCTCGTATTCTTGCTGTCTCTGTTTGGGAATCGGGACTTTGGTTGCAAGCCATGCCCTCTTTTAACACAGGTAGCCTTTTAGATCCAACCGCATTTCGTCTAGCTGTCAGCTTACGCTTGGGTGCAAGGTGCTGTGAGGCCCATCGCTGTCAGTGTGGTACTGCTGTTGACCAGCTCGGTCACCATGGTCTCTCTTGCTCGAGAAGCGCTGGTCGTATTGGCCGACACGCTAGCCTGAACGATATCATACGCAGGGCACTTTCCACCGCCAATGTCGCGGCTGTGCTCGAACCGAGTGGTCTTGCGCGTGGCGATGGAAAGAGGCCTGACGGTATGACACTTGTGCCCTGGAGGTTGGGGCGGCCCCTTGTATGGGACGCAACTTGTGTCGATACTTTGGCGCCGTCACATCTTCCTGAGACACAAGGTAGGGCTGGCGCGGCTGCCAATTCGGCAGAGCAGCACAAGCGTCGCAAATATGCTAACCTCGGCAGTGGTTACATATTTGAGGCGTTTGGGGTCGAGACATTGGGCCCTTGGGGACCGGGAGCTCACCTCATTTTCATAAATCTTTCAGAGCGCCTGGTTAATGCGACGCGTGACCAAAATGCTGGCGTGTTTCTGGCTCAACGCATTAGCATTGCCATTCAACGTGGTAATGCCGCCAGCATGTTGGGTACGCTGCCAACTGGTAGTGGGCTTGAGCATTTGGATTGTCTTTAGACCTTCAACGGTCTATGGGCAGTCTAACTGTATTTGTAGTGTTAGTTTTAGCTTGTATTTTGTTTAGTTATTAAAGGCACTTGCCCGGAAAAAAAGGTACATAGAAAACAAAAAAACTTACACTTTGTTCTGTGTGTACTGTTTTTATTTCTGCATTCAGGTCCTCTAATGATATTAGACTATTATTCGATTCCGTGTTTATGGAAGCCGTATTGCTCTAAAATTTAATAAACAATTCAGATTAGATAGTATCTTGGTAGGTAGGTAAAGGTATGTAAACTAAACACTTGGGGAGTGAGACAAAAACGTAATTTTTATAAGTCAGCCGTAGCATAATTATAAGGTAGCTTAGCTTAGGTAATTGTCAAACTCTTATAAGAAAATTAGAGCACAAATTACAAGGTCATGTCTATATAGTATATAAGGTGATACTAGCGTCGATTCTGTCATACCACTCACTAAAATTAACCAATCTGACAGGACTAAAATTCTCTTTTCATTTTAATATGTGAGAGAAGGATGGCAACAATTTTAGGGCAGTCAAATTTAGTTTGGATGAGTTAATGGTACAACAGAATTGACACCATTATCGACCATTCGGCAGTACGAATTATAAAATTTTGTAACCGAAGGATATTGCGACAAAAACTTGCTTGACTTACGACAGTTAAGTAGGTACTTTGATAGCAAAAATTTACTAAGATAACTTTTATCTACAATTAATTTGGTAAATTTGACAGATAGACATTGATAACTGACGAGTGACGACTATAACTTTACATCTAAGGAAAAATGTTTTATACTTACATGCATTGCATTTATACTTTCAGCCCGTGTCGAAACTTGATCCTGTCTTTTATATTCGATGCTGGGATCAAAGACTTGATATCAGATTCAGTAATTTTATACAGGCATTCAATATCTATACCTTGCGCTGAAATTTAAAGAAGAACTAAGCTGTAAAATGTTTATGTATTTTTTTTTTCATTTTTGCACACACCCGTGTCTGTGTCTGACCCCAAACTAAGCAAAGCTTGTGATATGGGTACCAGAGACTGATGTATTATATACATATGTATTTTTAAATACATAAGTACAAATATATATTAACACCCATATATAGAACAAACACAGGCTGTTCATCACATAAATGTTTGTCATAGGCAACGTTGCCAGATGTACGATTTAAATCGTATTCATACGATTTTTTGCCCGTTCTACCAATGTACGATCGAATCATCGAAATCGTACACGATTTGTACGATTTTTTTAAAGATTTTGAATGTCCGATTCTATGCCTATACAAAATGGTTTTCGAACGCTTTCTAGAAAAGTCAATGTCAATGTCTTGTAATTGTTATTGTCTGTCAATGTCATTGACACACGTCAGTCATGCATGATGTTAAATCAATGACATTATGCATGACTGACGTGTGTCAATGACATTGACATTAACATTGACTGACCTGCGTCAATCAAACCTTGAGGAACAAACCAAAAAGCCACCAAACAAATGTTATTGGCCCATCACTATTCATCAGTAGTCGGGGATTACCCTTTTATTATCGCGGAAGTTCATTCAACAGTTCAGGTATCATCCAACCGATTTCGGAATCCTGCGCTAGTTTGAAGACAGGGATATTTTACGGTATATGCAATTTAGAACCATTGCTTGTTTGTATAACTAGGTAGGTACTTATAATTAAATATTCAGTGGTTGCGGCTGATTCAAGCCAAGAAAAACGTTTGATTGTTCATTTTTCCATCTATAAAATGGACGGAGACGAATCATCATCCGAAGCTGGTCCCAGTACACCCAAGAAGACGTTAGCTAGGCGAAATGAGCTTTCAAAGGAGCAAAAAGATAAACATAGAGCCCAAAAGTATCGTTCTGAGTGGGAAAAACTTGATGCATACAAAAACTGGTTGAAACCTAGTAAAAATGAGTACAAAGCAAAATGTATTGTGTGTGACTGTGAACTGACAGTGAGAATTTGTATAAAATTTTAATACAGTCGTTTTTAGAGCATAACATCCCTCTCAATAATATGATTGGATTTGCTGCTGATGGTTGCAACGTCATGATGGGTGAACACAACAGTGTTGCCAGCAGGCTAAAAGAAAATTTCCCTGGCATATTTATTTTGAAATGTGTTTGTCACTCCGCTCATCTTTGTGCCTCTGAAGCTTGCAAAGAGCTACCTCGAAGATGTGAAGGCTTGGCACGAGAAATATATGGTCATTTCAAGTCCAGTTCCAAGAGGCAATGTCAACTGAAAGAATTTCAATTATTTCTAGACTTGAAGCCACATAAAATTCTACACCCATCTCAAACGAGATGGCTCTCACTTATTGCAGTTGTAGAACGCATTTTAGAGCAGTGGGATGCCCTAAAATTATTTTTCAACAATGTATGGTTGGAAGAAAAATTGATATCAACTGAAATAATATTTCAAAACCTGCACGATAATTTTATAAAGTTGTACTTCAAGTTTCTTGCTTGGATCCTGCCAAAATTTACGACATTTAATAAATTATTTCAATCTGATAGTGCAGTTATAATCAGCCTTAATGATAAAATAAGAGAAATGTATCGCGACATACTGCTGTGCTTCATGGAAAGAGAATACGTAAATAGAACAGAACTGTCACTTATTGATATCAATTGTAAAGAAAAATATTTGAAAGACCAGCAAATGTACATGGGTATCCAAGTAATGACTGACATCACTAGTGAAGAATTCACAAACAAGCCTGATAAATGCATAGAATTCTATACCCGTTGCCGCGCATTTTTGGTCACAAGCGCTAGAGAAATAAAAAAGAGGTACAACTTTGATGATCCAGTTTTGTCTAAATTGTCAGTTTTACATCCAGTTAATGCTTTGTCAGATGGATACAGAAACGAAGTCGGGACTTTGTTGCTTTTAATGAAAGTGGTGCCTCGGATAATTGATGTAGATTTGATGCAAAAAGTGGACGGCGAATGGAGACATTTGCCCAGTCTCATGAAAGAAAATTTTGATATGACCTTACCACCAGATGTGTTTTGGGGACAGATAGCAAATTTTAATGATTTTAAAAATATTGCACAGTTTGCTATTGAATTGCTGTGTTTACCACATTCAAATGCGGATTGTGAGCGCTGTTTTAGCTCAGTCAATTTAATAAAAACCTAGAGCCGCAACAAACTAAATAGCCAAACTTGAAATGGTCTATTACTATCAAAACAGCATGTTAAGCGTTTCGGGTGCTGTGAAAATTATGAACCAGCACCTGAAACGCTCAATTTGATGACCAGTAAAAATTTGTATAAGACGTAGCTAATTATAGTAATAAACTTTCTTACCTAAACATTTGTACGATTTTTTTATTCACCTCTCCTTAAGAAATACGATTTTTTTCCATACCAGCGTACGATCGCTCGTCAAAAACATCTGGCAACACTGGTCCTAGGTGAGAATTGAACCCACACTCCCAAGCGCAGAAGGCAGTTTCACTACCAACTGGACCAACGGGGTATCTAATTATAAAGTGATTCATTATGAATCAAAATGATTAGTACAATATTATTGGTAGGTAATTAATTAGGTATCTAAATCACAAATTTAAAATAAAAATGTAGCTTACCCTTACCTCTGAATGTTTCTAGTACTTCGGGAGAGACGCCCCATGTAGCTATCAAATTAATAGTTAGCTCGAGGTCAATTTCAAACTCCATTCTTGACTGAAAAAAAAAAAACAATGGCGGTCACACGGAATCGTAGCGATATGCAATATGATGCATGCAAACAAAGATTTCATATTAAACTACGTATTTAATGATAAAATCTTTGCATGCAAAGGACTGAGACGATCACCACTAACTGACCTTGGTGTGTGCACTCTGCGGGCGCCATGCGAACACTGCGACTGCGTGGCAGCTGGCGCGTGCGGGCCGACACGGATATATTCGGGAATGAGTAGGTAGTGCCACAGAATACGCATTAAGGGCTTCACACACAGCGACTATAATGTAAATATGTACATTATAGCACGATACATCTCATTACATCTTTCCATAGAAATCGTCAGGAGACCACACACGACAGCTATAATGTATATTTTTACATCTTCGAATCTTAAAATACAGAGCGATACGAAAATATACATTT
Source organism: Agriopis aurantiaria (assembly GCA_914767915.1). Lineage (NCBI taxonomy): Eukaryota > Metazoa > Arthropoda > Insecta > Lepidoptera > Geometridae > Agriopis > Agriopis aurantiaria. Next base: position 13,523,485 of record OU612003.1, on the reverse strand, counting down.
ATATTTCGATACATCTTAATACATTTCCGTATATCTCTCTTCGAAAAGGATGTTCAAAAAGTTTCTGTGATAGACAGAGACACACACAGTACACTCTGTTTCAGTCACTCAGTCAATCAGTCTGTTGACAGTTGCCTGTTCCCATCCAGAGCCTTCGAAGAGCGGACGTGTCGTAAAATCATGGAACATTTAACAGAAAGCGTGCGTAAGTATCCATGCTTATGGAAAGTGGATTCACGTGATTACAAAGACAATGAGTTAAAAGAAGCTGCGTGGCGAGAAGTAATAAAGGATTGTGATTTGCCAAACAGTAAGTACCTACCAATTTTATTTCAAACGATTCACATTGTCTGTAAATATATACACTTTATCATTTAAAAACTATGAAACTATAAACCTTCACATATTACTAACACTAATTAGTTACTTTGTTGATACTAAAAATATGGCCTCATGTCTGAATTAAGGAATTTGATTTTTTATAATTACGAGAGCAACTTGAAAATGTGACTTTTTGTTTGTTGAGATTATTTAACGGATTTGGTACCAAATGAAAGGTCTAGGTCTAAAACTATTTTATCCGTTTGAATCATGTTAATCGATTTACGCGCTTAGGAGATTTGAAGAAATTAAGAATAGTTTTAGTAGTAGTAGTAGTAGTAGGTAGGAGCGCAGCGGCGCGCGAGCCATAAGTATCGCGTCACTCTGCGCCAGACAGCGACAGAGTTACGCGTTAGAAGAGAGCGGCAATATTTAGGCGAATATCTCGTAGGTAGGTAATGAGTGCTTATGCGAATTGAATTGAACTTTGTTGCTTAGTAGCAAGAGTCGCTATTTCAATCAATTGTTACGAGAATATACATATTACTCTAACCTACGACAAGTACGTAAAATCACTGTGCCTATTCCGATCTGTGGTAATAATACATATTTGTATATGGCAATAAAACACGTTTTTTTAACCTAAGTTTCTTATATTAATTTCTTATATTTCTTATATTAATTATCTTACATTTAATCTGTTTTCAATTCGTGTATCTTGCCAAGAAACGGCTCCAACTGTATTAAAGTATCTGCAAAATTCTTCTCTAATAAAGAAACTTTCATTTAAATACGTCATTTCAGTTGACTCTAATGGCGTCAACTGATTGTTTGCCACTTGTCTTAAGTTCCTGTCTGTTGAAACATTGAAATACCTATCTATTCGTTTTTCGATAAAGTAGTTATGTAGGACACAAGTTGCTTTAATGATTTTATCAACCATATCAATCTTACATTCTAATGGTCTCTTGTATACTCTCCAACGAGATGATAGCACACCAAATGCGTTTTCTACAATCCTACGTGCTCTACAAAGTCTGTAGTTAAAAATTCTACGACTCTTTGACAGCATATCTTTAGGATATACGCGCATTAAATTCGGCAACAGCGGAAAGGCTTCGTCGCCAATAAAAACGTAAGGCATATTTAGTCCGCCAGAAGTCAAGGGCTCCTCTTCAGGCAATCGTAATTGACCATTATGTAATCTTTTTCCAAATTCGCTTTGCGAAAAAAATCCACCGTCGCTGAATCGTCCCTTGGATCCTACATCTATAATTGTAAATTTTCGCCTTGCGTCGGCTACTGCGAGTAGCACTATTGAAAAAGTTTTTTTGTAATTAAAATAATCAGATCCAGAATTAGGTGGGGCCTTCACAGTCACATGCTTCCCATCGATCGCGCCGCAACAATGATCGAATTGACACATTTCTTTAAAGTCGGTTGCGATATCTTTCCATGTTTCTTGCGTTGGCTCTGATAAAACTTTGGGCTGAAGGTACTTCCATAAAGCATCGCATACTTCTGTTATAATATTAGCCACAGTAGATTCTCCAATTCTGTAACTGAAGGCTATATTCCTGAATGAATCTCCAGTTGACAAGTACCTGTAACAAACAATTCTATTTACTTTTGTTGCAGTTAAAGAAGCAAAAACTTTATGGAAGAAGCTTAGGGATGGACATCGTCAAGCCACGGGTACTAGAAAGAAAACAACTTCAGGTCAAGCGTCAAATAACACCCCAAAATGGAAATATGAAGACCAGATGTCATTTTTGCTTCCTAATATGAGAAATAGACCTGTATATACAAATATACTCACAAACACAATGAATGAAGGTAGTGAAGCAAGTAATGACTCGGAACTACTTAATGCATCAACCAGTGGAGAACATCATGTTTATTCAGTACAAAATCCATCACCGGAATCTAATTCTTTAATGACACCGCAGAACACAACTGACATTTCTACTCATGAAGACATCCGTTCCTATCTTGTGAACTTTGAGTTGACAAAATATAATCAATAGTGTAATGATTACAATAAGCACTTTAAAGTCATTGGAATAAGCGATTAAAAATTTAATGATTATTTTATACTTTCATTTCATTCTTACCTTAAGCACACAGCAAAGCGTTCTTCGGAAGATATACTTTTTCGCATGTGGGTATTATTTTTCTTAATATCTTCTTTAATTAGATCATGAATGTCGGAAAAGGTTGATCTTCACTCCCGGAAATAATCACAAAATTTTCCGTCAGATAATTCATCAAATATTTTAAACTCTCCGGAAATTTCATTATACTTTATGTGATCTTCAATCCAGATCGTTCTGTTTTTGGCACATGTGGCAATACGCGCGTCAAAATCACAATCCGAATCATCTTCTGATGAACTATCTAGTAGATCTAATAGTAAGTAACTCGATGGGTCCATAGTATTATAACATTAAAAATAAGACATTAAAAATAAGTCCATAGTATTATAACATTAATTGTTTTGTACTTCTTGATAGAGAAGGGTTACTATAAAGTAAATGAGTTCCTGAAGGACAAATTAAAAAATATAGTAATGTAAATTAAGATTGACAATTGTATTTTGACATTGTACGGAATTTGAACACTTATAATTATAATTTTTAAGTAGGTAGTTAGAAATTTGATTATATTAAGGTTAATTTAATTGTTATTATTGTATAAAGATTGAAATATTATTAAATTATTGTATGTCCGTTAAGGGCGAAGCTGTTGAGACTAAACCTATTTTGAGAACTTGCATATATGTACACAGTGTTACAATAAATGGATTCTGATTCTGATTCTGATTCTGAAGAATAACCTTTATAACACTTTAGCAGCTGGAGAGTGTGTTAATCGGGACGTATGCCAATGAAATGAAGGGAAAGATACATTACATTACCTGTTGTGTGTGTGATACATTAAGATAATTTAAAGCTATACATCCCGGGATGTAATGTACATTAATATACATTATAGCTGCTGTGTGTGAAGCGCTTAAAGATTTCATCGAAAAAAAGCCCACCGACTTTTTTAAAAAAGCTGATAGGTAGGTAGGTAGGTATTTTGACGTGAGAATTTTCGATTGAAAATTAGGGTACTTTTTCGACATTAAGTCAAAATAAGGTGAAAAAAATAATAAGTCAAACAGTTAAAACGAGAGGGGGATCCTCATACAACAGACGTATTTTTGTATTAGCTCCAATTTAAAAACGGTAATAGGTACCTACGTACAAGCGTCAAACTTGGCATGACGCGTAGGTACTTACGTCTATCTAGGTCTAGGACAAACAGTCGAACTAGGTAGTTCCAACTTCAAGAAAAGGGTCAATCGGCGATTCCGACTCGGCTGGGCAGCGTTCGGTAAACTTTGCTTTCGCAACGTCTTCCCGTCAAAAATACCTCAGTGCCTCAAAACGAAAGTCTTCGACCAGTGTGTGTTACCTTACCAGTTATCAGTGATGACATTTGGCACTGAAACGTGGTCTCTCACTATGGGTCTCATCAGCAAGCTTTATTTTAATTTGACGAGTTTATAAAATAAAAATAAATGACAGAAGCATAGTTCAATCCTTTTCACAAATATTAATTTTTAAAAAATAATGAAATTGGCCTAGTTTTGAATGAGGAAACAGAAAAATACGAGACGATGATTTTGTCTACTTTTCGTAGGTATAATCGATCCGAGCTGCAGTTGTCCCTATTGCGCTCTACGGGGAGAGGCTTGAGGTCAAGGGACAGCAATAGATTTGCTAAATACCAATTCAGCAAATTTCTTGGCCGTGGTATGCCCTCTTAACGCTAAATACATAGTACACACACTACAGGACAGACGGATGGACGGATAGACAGACAGACATCGTAGGATTAGTAATAGGGTCCCGTTATTACCCTTTGGGTACGGAACCCTAAAAAAGAACAAAAAGTTGAAATATTTAAAGACAAACTTAACTTTGTAGTGAACAATAAGGTGCTTCCATACATACTAACTACAAAATATAAGTTTGTAATCGCAAAACAATTTTTTTTTTTTGTATGATAGGTATGATTTTTTCCTTTATATTATGCTGTCAGACCTTACCTCTTGCTTAATTCCATAATTTTAGGTCAACGGAAAGTACCTTAAAGGTTTTGATTCCCTTGTAAAATCGTAAAATATGTGACATAAACAGTCATATCTTTTGATTGCGTTGACTTACGAGTTTGATTATTTCATAGCTTGACTACTTGGTTGACTATGACTATGCCATATTATGGTATCAGACATTAAGTGCCAGTTAATAGTACTTTAATTTAATGAATTTATATATTTTTTATAATGTGTTCTTATTATATTTTTTGCTAGGCTAGACTACAACGCCATCTCTGTGGTCAAACATTTACTACATAGTTTAGTAAAATTAACATAGAAATGGTTAATGTTATCAAAGAAATATGGTAAATCTTCCGACCTGTTTTGTTTTGTAAATTTAAATGCTGAAATTTAGTAAGTTTTACTATTACTCTGGTAAATTTTATCAGTAATTAATCAACAGTCGGGACTTTTGTAAAATCAACCAAACCATTTTCTCAGCTAGTTAATGTTTGATTTAGCTCGATATGGAAAAATTGCTGACGTAAACTATTTTTGTTTAACACTAACGTCAATTCGAACGTACACATTGACATCCTCAATATTTATATAAAGCTTAAGAAAACCTGAGTCACTACAGTAATTGCTTCCTGAAGGACAAGGGTAGAAAAAGTATTTTGTGCGTGTTTGTGCAAGTGTTACGATTGCTGTTTGGTCTTCTATTCAATCAATTGTGAGTATTATTATTATTATATATTAACGTTTTGATTTAGAAATGAAAAGAACAAGGACGTCTATATAATTGAGTTAGTGATTACTCTGACGATTCATTAAAATGTTCTTATTTTTGAAGTTATAAACCCGTTTAACTTTTAATATTTGATGCATGCTGACTTAGTATTTTAATCATTGATCATTTGTATCTTGATAGGATTTTGAATGTTTAACATTAATTAACCGGGCATTTCAGTATCAAAGTTGTCTGCGGTTCTCAAAACGTTAGTTCTAATCGGGATCCCGGTCAGATACCTCGTAAGAGAGCCGTTTGACAACTACCTGAATCTTCCGCAAAATCGCGACTTACCAGATGGAGATATCTCCGCACTGGTGTCGGGATGCACGGAACTCCCTGAAATCTTTCTGCAACAGGACGGTGATCGTGAAGTTTTCACGATCGCCGCTTCCTCCAGGAATTACAGGGAGCGCGTTAATGAGCTATTTGCTCTTAACGCTGGCTATCAGGTTAATCTCCTTCGGCCAAGGGCTAGTTACCTTGACCTTATTCAGGAGGATGAAGAGTTGTTGGACAGCTTGTGTGTATACCCTAGTAGGGAGGTGCACGCACTGTTCCCCCAGCTCTTCGGCGAGAACGGGCAAGATAAATTTGTCTTTTCGCCCCGACTTGCATTGAGACCCTCACCCTGTTGGGTGAGGTGGTTCTGTGGAATTGTGTACCAACCATGGTTGACAGTTGAAGTGAAAAATTGAAAAATTTATAAAATTGAAAAAAATTGAAAATATTTATTTTATGCGGTTTTTAATGTTAAACATTGTCTATAATTCTTTTGACCTATCTTCATTCATGTCTATTTAATATTTTCACGACGCCAGTGTCGCATTACTGTGCTCAGCCTCAGGTGTCGAGGCCCCAGGCCGTATGGAGTGCCCGTGTTAAAATTTAAAATGAAGCATCTAGCTTGAATTGGATAGCTAAGATAGTTGAAGAATTCTGTGCAAGAGATATAATAATAGGGAACTTGAAACGATATAAATTATTATTGAAACCTTTTTCCTGGCACCAGGACCAGCGCGCCTGCGCCCCTGCGGGCTCCGGTTTCTTCTTGGTTTCTTCAATCAAATTGACATTTTTGTGTTTATGTTATTTTTAGTTTCGATTTTTATTTTATATTTATTATTGTGTATCCTTAACAATTCCAGTTTTTCCATAGCCATAGGTCTGCGTCTGGGCATCCCTAGAACTGAACCCCACCATTGTCGCTGTGGAGGCGAGGTTGATCGCTTTGGGCACCATGGCTTATCTTGCCGCCGCAGTGCTGGACGTCTCTCGCGCCACGCTGCTTTGAACGACGTCGTCCGTCGGGCTCTTGCCACCGTTAACGTGCCGGCTTGTTTAGAGCCGAACGGTATTTCACGTGACGATGGCAAGAGACCTGATGGCATGACGTTAGTTCCCTGGAGTCGTGGGAGGCCGTTAGTGTGGGACGCAACTTGCGCTGACACGCTGGCGCCCTCTCACCTCCAGGGCACATCAAGAGCGGCTGGTGCAGCAGCGGAACTGGGGGAAAGCCTCAAGCGGAGGAAATATGAATATCTCGGCGAGGGATACATATTTGCTCCGTTTGGAGTTGAAACCATGGGACCGTGGGGTCCGGCCGCTCGGGGTTTGGTTAAAGAGTTAAGATAGAAAGAGTTAGATGTGACAGGTGACCAAAGAGCTGGTGCTTACCTTGGCCAAAGAATAAGTTTGGCCATCCAACGTGGTAATGTCGCCAGCTTTTTGGGCACCTTACCCGAAGACAGCGACCTCAATGCAGTTTTTTATTTATAGTTTAGGTAGACAGTTTAATTTCTATTATATACAGTTATGTTTATTTTTATTGTATTTAGTAACTCTAATATGTAATATCAATTATTTAATTTGCTAGGTAAAATTGCATATTCTATAAAAAATATAACTTTTTTTGATTAAATTGTTATACTTATTTTAATTCATTGCATGTTTTTTTTTCAGTTTCAACTTCATTCGAGTAAGGGTGCGTGTCAGATTGCTCGGTCGGATTGAACTCAAGTCATCTATTCAATTAATTAAGAGTACCTATCATAGCATATTAATGTATTGATAAAAAAAAAAAAAAAAAAAATTAAAACATGAAAATTTCTTTGTGTGTACTCTGATAAGTGAAATATCCCATGTTCTCAACATATTAAAATTTCAACTTTTTACATAGGTAATCCGAACTTGCTGACATCCTTATTATTTATTTCTTTATCATTTGTGTCTTGATAAAGTTTTATGTAATGTCTTGAGTGAATGAATAGTTAAAATAAACCAATTCTTAAATAATAAGTTCATATTGACAACTGTAATAATTTTTTAATGTTTGTTTCAGCACTATCGCTGCACTTCGTTTTTCAATCATCAGTGCTTCGAGATTCAATTCTGCAATTTAACAAAATGTAAGTACTTATAATCTAATAGTATATTAAAAGAGTCAAATTAATGTGACTGTACTTTTTTACTTACGTATCGGCTTATCAAATAATAATAATACCCTAATAACCATAATATTTACATAGACGTACAGTACCTCATACCATAGACTGACTCAACACCATCAAGAACTCACCACAATAGCAAATCAATTTTCAATCATAATACTGTACAATAGTTTTATATCCATTTACATTCCATAATAGTATTTTATATTGAACAGAGCCTCTCGGCTTGAGGAGGTTCACCCCCCACTAATGCATCTTACAATTAAAGGCTATATACCCGTGAATCAATTGAGATTTATAATAATTCAAAGCAAACGAGCATTATTAGGAGTAGGTACGATCTTTTTTGTAGTCATGTTGTTACAATTTATTTCTTAGTATTACAATTTTATATGAGTGGCCTATTAATGTAAAAAGAGAATAACTGTATAGTTTAAAAATCATTTCATAGTTTATTTTTCTTATTTTCAAGTCAAAATCATCAAACGCTGATGACCTTTTTCCTTCAGAAGAAGAAATTGAAGAGACCCGCCGTTCAAAAAAAGCAGTGAAACGATCCAGGGATGAATCGCGCTCTTCCGATGAAAGCATTGAAGAGACTCGCCCTCAAAAGAAGGCGACTAAGCAACAATCCAGAGACGAGTCTCGTTCTTCGTGCTCAAGCATGCCGCCTTTAACGGAGGAGCCAGTGGAAAAGCCGAAACGGAGGGAGGAAAAAACTGCATCACGACGCCTTTCGGACCCACCAGAGCGCAGCGCGCAGCGAGTGTCGAAGAAAACGAAAACCCAGATTCGCCCTGTCTCCCGGCCGACGGCTAGGGAATTATTCGGTACGGATAGTGAAGATGAAGCGCAGGAAGCGGCCTGTGCTTCATCTTCAAAAAAAACCAAACGCTTTAGTATCTAGTATAACAAGAAGGTTGGCCAACGGCGTCTCTCGACAGATTTTTCCCGATAAAGAGGGGACGCATTATGTCGAGTTAAAAGTGTACAAAGTCTCGGATATTGAAAAAATTGCTCCCATGAATAGGTGGCGTCAGGCTGTGATGTCATTAAAATATAAAACTAATGACAACACAGAAGTCTGGAGCAATTTAACAAAATTTATATGTTCTAGTAGAAAAGAGTTTAAAAACATATCACCCACATTCATATCGAATTATTTTTAGTAAACATAATAAGTAGATATTTAATTTTTATACTTCATTTATCATTTTATAATTGTATACTCATGTAATCAAAATGTAATCGTAGTTTTAAGTTAAATTGAATAAATATGATTTCCTTGTCTTAATTATGTTGTTATTTTTTAATTACAGCCAGCCCAACCAGTGATGTCGAGTATCAGTGACTAAGCAATTAAACCATAGTATGCCACAACACTTATTGTTATGTCTTGATAGTGAAAAGAAAATCTCAGCAAGATCCAGTGGTACAAATAGTTCCAAGTAGTCATTACTATCAACGAATTCTCGATACACATGTTGCTACAGGTCAACATAAACTACATAAACTATCCTATCATAAACATAAACTATCTATTCATTTTACTATCGATTCACAAACATCTGCTTAGGTGTCGTGGGAGCAGCCTCGGATCCGCATCGTGTCTTTTCATTCACATTTCGCAGTAACATTAACAAGTTGCACTTGGTATCAAGAACATCGTAATAGCGACGGGCCCGTATCATTGTCACTTTTAATTTAATTCATCCCGTCATCAATCATCAAATATGCATCGCATTAGTATCATTATCTCTTCGTTTATGTATCTGATCGTTTCATAATTTCTATATCTCTATATCGTAGCTTCATTTCTATAATATCTCATCGTCCCATCATCAATTCCGCATTATTATCTCCTTATTTCAATATCTCTTCGTTCCATCATCAATTTTACATCAATTCTGCATCATTATCTCCTATTTCAATATCTCTCCGTTCCATCATCAATTTTACATCAATTGTGCATAATTATCTCCTCATTTCAATATCTCTTCGTTACATCATCAATTCTACATCATTTCAACATCCATCTGTTATCACTTACTCTTCATTCTGACATCACTCATCAAATAAGCAAAGTATTTACATCATTATCTCTTCATTTATATATCTCTGCAGTCTTCGGGATCGCATAATTTTTGCAGTTAAATTATACTGTTAAATTGTAAATGATTAATTGTTTATAGTCCAATGGCAATCATACCACCAAAAATATATTTTTTTGCAATTTAGTATTGAAGTCAAATTGAAATGATCAATTGTAAATAATACAATGACAATTAGGATACTCGAAATGCTGGAATTTAAAGAATTGTAAACCGTCCAAAGCCAAATATATATGTATAAGAAGTAAATACAAATGATAATATTGTAACACAAGATTACAAGCGTGTCCATGAGTGGCGGGTGCGCAATGGTTGACATGAGTCAAGCCGTGGCGCACCTAGGCACTCATGGACCCAACCTATGTAAATTATAATAGGCTTAGAATAAAATAAAATAAGATCTCAGTGTGGGGAAGACAAAAAGTATAGTACCGAAAGCATCGAGCAACCCTTTTACACAAATTTGAAAAAACTTAGTAAAAAAATTATTATGATGAGCAATTATATAACTGGGAAGATGTGATACAGAAAATAGAGACGCCAAAGTTAGTTCAGAGGGGGAATTACGTTATTACAGAGTTAGATGACTCTACAAGTGATGTTAAAATTAAGACTGAATAATTAATTGATCTCAAAGACCAAAAAACTAATACAAGAAAAGACTAAAACAGATTAATAATAATTAGTGCTTAATAAATAAATATGAAGACGATTTAAGTTTTGGAGAAATGCTAAGTACAAAGTTTAAAAATAAATAGTTATAGTATAAAGATAAAAACATTTGTTACCTCCATGATCGCGATACACTCAATCGGGTCGCGGAGAACATTGACATTTTCCACTGTTCACAGAGCGAGTTCGTAAGGGCTGCACTTTATAATTTATGTTATTCTGATGCTGTGGACTAATTTTATATGTAAATTTTGTTGACTAATTCATTGATGTATATTTAAGTTATTGTAATTCTTTTGACTAACTCTTAGATGGATGTATAATTTTTTTATTGTAATTCTTTTGACTAATTCTAATTCCTATATTTATGATTTAACTACTCTATTGTATTAGGAATCAACCTGTAATGATAGATGTAATGTTTTTATAAATAAATAATAATAATTAATAATAATAACGCAGGGGCGGCTTTATGGCGAGCCGTCGGTGAGTGGCGACACCGCGTACCCCGATTCCATGGGTCTAAAACCCCAGAGACCCAGACCCCTGGCTTGCCTTAACCGGCCGTCTGGGGGTGGAAACCGCAAGAGCTAAAAACCTAAGCTCCAGGGTGGAAGTGTTAAAGGGCATAACGCCGCTAGTAGCTCTTAGTGAAAGTGCAGCACACCTCTCGACACCCTAAGCCACCCACGTCAATGTTGCCCTTCCGGTGCCAATATGCGGCAGCCATTATGGGGGGCCCATTTAGTGAGTGGCAAGTCATCACCTGCCTAAGTATTTTGAAATGAGGCATAATTGGCAGGTGCCGTACCTCATACCATAGATCTGTTATCCCATCCACAAGTTGTTCACATCAATAGCCTAGACGTTTTATATCCTATACTGTACAATAGTTTTATAATCCATTTTATACACATTCAATAATATTGTATTTTATATTCAACGGGGCCTCTTGGTGTTGGCTTCGGCCCCACCAATGCCTACCAAATGTCCGGGCTAGACCCGTGTTTATATTGAAATAAAGCATAATAATAATAATGATAGGTAGGATTCTATTATAGTGTATTTAAAAAAAAAAACGAGTTTATGTATTATATTTATATTGACTATAAGTACAAATTACTTCATCATAACTAGATCGTCTCGTACGATAAAACATAATCGTGATTGCAAGCCGGTGTTATAATAATTTATAAGTACAAAAGTAAGTAAGTAAGTAGTTTATTTTCTTTATAATATGATATTTCATTGTTTAGTATAATTAATATTACATGGTTTCCTATATTTGTACATGTTTTTTATTATAATATAATAATAAATTATTTCCTCACTCATTCTCTCATTTATTTATTTTTATAACCTCAAATTTATAGATAATATACAAAAATATGTAAAACCAATAAAGCAACTTTTTCGATCTCTGCAAAAAAATATCTAAGTTTAAAAAAAAAAAAATTTCAATATTATCTAAAATTTTGAAATTTCATAAGAAATAGGATATAATTTTTTATTAAGTGTTCTTGAACATGCTCGAGTGATATTATGAGGCGAAACATTTCTGTGATGTTCACATATAGCTCCACAGAAGCCTCTAGTAAAGTCTACACCATTTTACTAGGGCATGACTTAGACTTAACCGCGACTTACTTTGCTTGACTCTGACTATGAGTTGTTTGAGCTCATTTCATATTTTGTAAACCTTATTATTATTCCGACTGAAGGCGACTGTAGCCAAAGTCACGAATAAAATATAAATGTCATTCCTCTGACAAGATTTTTGCTTTTTAGGGTTCCGTACCTCAAAAGGAACAAACGGAACCTTTATAGGATCACTTCGTTGTCCGTCTGTCTGTCTGTCTGTCCGTCTGTCAAGACCCTTTTTCTCAAGAACGCGTAAATGTATCAAGTTGAAATTTATACTAGAGTGCGCGCAAGGCGCAAGATAAGTCTGCGCGCGGCGGAAAATGGAACTAATCGTGTGTGACGCCATCTTGTCGTTTATGTCGGGTCGCAGATGTCAAGAGAGTGTGCTGTGTTTTTAATCGTTTTGAATGTAATTATTCGCCATCATTATGCCAAAAGTGATTAAAAGTGCTGGCAGGGACATTATTTTGAAGGTCAAACGTGCTTGTGAAGAAGAACGAGACAAGAACGGAGCTGTGGTACCGTTTTCCAAAGTTAGAGCCCGCGTTGCTTATTTGACAGGTAATTTTAGGGCTGCCATAATAGTAAAATTTCCCGCATTATTTTCGATTCGTTGTTAATTATTATTGTGTAGTTTTTCTCAATGTCATTATTAATATCGTGTAATATGTATAATTCATTATTGTTATTTTGTTATAGGCGTTTCTGAACGCACCGTTACCTAAATAAGAGGGAAATGTAGCAGCAGCTTCATCTTCAAAAATTGTGACCCCGGGAAAAACAAGGAACCGCAAGAAAAAAATTGCCGAATTAGACGATTTTGATAAATGCGCCATAAGGCATATAATTCAATCATTTTACGTTGTGAAGAAGGAGATTCCTACCATAAATAAACTTTGGTTGGAATTGAAAGCTGATATTGATTTTAAATATGGCAGAACATCGTTGAGGAGTATTCTAAAGACTATGGGCTACAAATACAAAAAGTGCCAGTCTAAACGAAAAATATTAATAGAACGTAACGATATTGCAGCTTGGAGAGCAAAATATAATCTGAGGCTACGCAAAAGTCGTCAGGAAGAAAATCGACCAGTCATTTATCTTGACGAAACATACATTCATGCCTCATACCACCTCCAGAAATGTTGGCAATCGGAGGAAGAGCCTGGTATTCTTGCTTCAGATAGCGTCGGTGCAAGATGGATTATAGCTCATGCTGGAGGTAAAACGGGGTTTATTGAAAACGGACTTCTACTGTTCAAGTCTAAATCAAAATCGAGTGACTATCATGACGATATAAATTCTGTGAACTTCATGCGATGGATGAAAGAAAAAATTGTGCCGAATTTACCATCTAATTGCATTGTAGTAATGGATAATGCGTCATACCACTGCACACAGATAAATAAGGCCCCTACAATGGGCAATACAAAAGCAAAGCTCCAAGAGTGGCTTACAAATAATGCTATTGAATTTGACGATTGTTGGACTAAAGCACAATTATATGAATTAATCAAAAGGAATAAAGGGGACCCACAATATGAAATAGAACAAATGTTAAATGAACATGGGCATGAGGTTCTGCGCTTACCACCGCGCGTACCACTGCGATTTAAATCCCATCGAAAAGATTTGGGCAATTGTAAAGCGAGTGTTGCAGAGAAAAATGTCGATCAAGCTCCTAGCGAAATAGCCTCAATTACAGAAGCGGCGTTCAGAACGGTCACGATAGAAGAATGGCTCAATGTATGTCTACATGTAGAAAAAATTGAACATAAATATTTTGAATCAGACAGACTACTGGATGTGGAAATGGACAAATTTATAATCAATGTTACTGGCGACACGTCCGACTCTTCTGATGAAGACTCTTAAGTTTTCAATAAAAGATTTACAAGGTTTTCATGAAGTTTTAATTCCTTTTTTTTAATTATAATCTAATGCGATTAAATAACTTAGTACCTACATGAATAATTATACCTAGCTCGTAAATTTCTTCAAGAGGTAAAATTTAATTTTTATACATACCTACTGATGTTATTTCAATCAAAAATAAATCGAAAATTAGGATACCTATTTATTTTTTTGGAAATGATACATAATTCATATAAAATTTCAGCTTTGCAATTAATCTTACTTGTAAATCGCGGTAAGCCCCAAATTATATCATAATAAAGTCGAATAGGCCATTTATAAGACCATTAGGAATATCTGCATTCACAGTTTTTTTTATTACAAAGCTCACCCGAGACGGGAGTCGAACCAACTAAAAATACAAAAAATAGACACCTACTATTTTATTGCACTTATCGATAGCGTCTATGTTATGGATAAAGTCTCTCCAACAAACATTGTATCTTATAATTAAAAATAAAATGAAATCACAATAACAAAGAGTATTTTCGAGCCCAGGTATGTAATACACACAAATGGTATTTATATTAAAAGGGCTTGTAAATAATGAACTGTTGTCAGTTCAGTTACCAATATTAGTTTGAGAAATGAAGGAAAAAAAGATTAGTCAGGGTGGCAACATTAAGTACGCCACCAGTCGCGCGCAGACTTATCTTGCGCGCACTTTAAATACTTGGGCCTATGGTTTCTTTCGGTTGTAAAAAAATAAAAGTTGTAAGTCAACGCAATCAAAAGATATGAACGTTTATGTCGCATATTTTGCGATTTCACAGGGGAATCAAAACCTATAGAGTACTTCCCGTTGACCTAGAATCATGAAATTTGGCAAGAGGCAAGGTCTCATAGCACATATATAGGAATAAATCCGAAAGTTATAAATTTCAAGTTATATCATATAAAAATAATTATTTTGCTATTACAAACTTACATTTTGTATTTGGAATGTATGGAACCATATTATCAACTACAAACTTAAGTTTGTCTTTTAATATTTCAACTTCAGTTAGTTTTTTTTTTGGTCTCGTGCTCGTACTTGTCCGGTTTTTTTTCATGTTGTGTTGACTTTTTTGCTTCGCGGCCTTATCGTTAGTAACCTTAAATAAAAGTTTCTCGTTTTCTCAGAGAAACCAAAAAGAATAAAAAAATGTGAAACATGAATGTACAACTAAGGAAGCAATCGAATAAAATTCAAATAGAATTGTTGGTGGAGAAAATAAACGCAAATCCATTATTGGTGCGAGGTAAGTTTTGAGGAACGCCAAGAAATCGTGTTTTAATAATTTACCTATTCATAAAATATAGTACCTTACGTAACATAACTGTTTCCAGGGAATCGGGCAAGAGCCGATGAAAATCTTTGTGGCATCAGCTGGCCCTAGAGCTCAATACTAAGGGATGTTGCGGGATGGCAGCATGTATGTTCAATTTCAATTATTTTAGCAATATAACTTTTATTCAAATCTAAATTTGGGATAAAAACAATATGGGTCACGAAAGTGCGGGCTAAAGCCCGCATTATCAGAGATACAATAATTGGTACAGGAGGAGGCCCGCCTGTCCCACCGCTGTCAGATTTAGAAGAAAATATTCTGGGCATATCAGGTCCAGAATCTGTGTATGGAATAGTCCAGCTTGAAACTAACTGATGTGGTCACTATACTTATACATTATAGTAGTTATGATTTAGTTCCTAGAATATGATTGTAGTGTAGTATATCTAAATTATAGTCTGTTTGAGGCTTTGATCTATATTAATTGTCATTTAAGACTGTAGTATGTAGTAGATTGTATATTGTAAAAGATAATTGCATGTAATTATATTATTTTGTTTTCAGCAATCATGTACCAGATCAGGATTACACGCAACCCTGTTGTCTGCCTCTCCTCCACTCCCAGTCATAGCGGATTTTGAAGAAAATGAGTTGGAACTGGATGCAGCATAACCAGCAGTTCAACTGGATGCTGCACAGCCAGCAGTTGAACTGGGTGCAACACTATCAGCAGTTGAACTGGCAGTAGAGCTGCCACCAGTTGAAATGGGAGGAGCGCTGCCACCAGTTATCCCAACGACGAGATGATGCAGAAAATCTTAACTTAAATCAGCTATGATTTAAGAGCCAGGGACTCTTAAATCATAGGACACATCTGTAAGCATTAACTTTGTAATGCTACAAATCTATTAATATATTATAGTAATGACGTTGGCATCCATTTAGCATAAGGAGTAAGCGAGACAGAACAGTTATGTAATTAGAGTAAGAGAAAAAGTGAATAAAAAAATGGCGAACGTACCTTGCCTTTCATTGCACTTAAATGGCGCTGCTGCAAAAACGAAAAATCCAAAAACTTATATTTTCTTACGTTTACAAGAAAATATTAGTCAACAACGTTTCGCAACAAGTATAAGTTCGAGCCAGTGTATTTGTTTCAGAAATACGTTAAAAGTAACAAAGATTATAATTGATAAAGTGGAGCACGTAAAACCACGCCGAATCCAACAATGGAATTTAGTGAAAATACGGAAAATAACAATGATTCCTCACTGGAATCAACCAACAAAGAAACAATAGAACGATATACAGTTGTTCAACTACCAGAAGAACTTAAATTTCGATTTTTAGGTACTTCAGGAAATAAATCCGAACTGATTGAACGCATAATCACCGATAATAAACACAAAAATTAACAGAACGTGATGGAAGAATTCAAAGCGGATAAAGTCAAGCGCATGTCACAAGAAATTGAAATTGAAGTAATGCGCAAGCAGCTCGAAAATTTGCGCAAACCAAGCACAAGACAGTTGTGATCGCAGAGAAGTCGGTGAATAAAGTACATTTCAAAAAAAAAAAAAAAGTTACTGCACTTCCCTTTTTTAAAGAAGTTATCCTCTCCCTTCCCCCAACTTTTATACTAATTATACATAATTGAAAACTCTTCCAGATATCGCACACCTAGATCTAAAGAGAGCTAACTCCAAAATCTCAATTTTTGAGGCATGCATACCATCGAATTCCTTGACTCACTACCTAGCGACCAACAAAACAGATTCAAAAATAGTTCAATTACTCAACGCTAGATGACACCGAAGCCCTTTTTGTTGAACGAGCGAACCGCGTTCCTCCCCCACCAAAACAGGGACATCGATAGTTGCAGCCTGTTGCAGCTAGAATAACATGCGGAACGCACGTACCCGTCGTAAGCAAATTAGAGTTATTTTGAGTTGATTCCATTTTGTTGAGTTAAACCACGACATTGTACTAACATTATTTCGAGTTGAACCAGTATTGATGGTAAGGTGAGTAAAGTTTCTGACTTTATTTAGAATTGTTACCGTGTTGATGAAATTTTTTTGAATTTGTAGTTGAGTCTCTTTTGTTGACTCATTTATTAAACTCTTATATTGATTTAAAAACAAATAAAATAGAACGATAGTGGCGATTGGAGTATTTTCATCTTAATTCTATTTTAGTTTAGTCCTAGTACCTACATAGCTTATTGTGTTTTTACTGAACAGTTTTTGAGTTAGAGCTGTTTAGATGGACTCCGGTACGCCACATCAAATTTCATTACATCGAAGCACATGAAATCGAACACGTTTCATCGATGGCTTATTCTTTCAGTTAGAAAACATTTTATTTTTTAAGAAAAAGAATGAATCGTGGCGATGTTGAAATTGGCAGCTGCATACTCGACTACGTTAAAGCTCAGGTAGACCAATATCCTAATAAAGAAATTGAAATAAATTTCTACTCGGAGAATTGTGGGGCACAAATTTCAATATAGACGAGGAGAGAAACAAGTCAAGTGGCATGAGATTAAGGTTCTCAGGGTTGAAAAAGAACACCCTGAAACGTTTTTCTACAAAACATAATTTACAGAGGAAATGTATAGAAAAGTTTGTGTGCGAAAGAGGAATCTCCGCGTAAGAGCATCCGGATCTGCCAAAGATCAATCTTTTTTTTCAGTTGGTTTAACACATGCATACACTGAAAAGATTGCATTGTCTGGTTCGAAAAAAAAAGACACAAGAATTGATTGATAAGAAAGGCATTCCGAATTCCTATAATGATGTTTAGTATAAAGATGTTTTTGGCGATAATGACAATTGACCGCTATATTAATATTTCAAGTTTTATGATTATTTAAGCATACTAGTATAAGCATATACAACATACTCATGTAAGTGTCATACTTAAATATAAGCCAAATGTGATTTTAGTTGTGCATTTTGAATTGTTTTTCATGAAAGGTTCCAATATTTTGTTTGTGTCGTGTTACTGTTTAATAAGATAATTTTATTTGAATTGTTTACATAATTACGAGACATAAGAAGCTGTTCTTCGTTAAATAGTATCTAAGTAATGAAGAATTATAAAAATAATTGATTTGAGTACTTAATTCAGTGTTTTCTTGCTAGGTTATCAACTAATATATTCCTACTGTTGGTCACAAACCCGTCTATGAGTTGCATTGTTATAAATAAATTCAAAATGATGTTACATTTTATTTTATATTTAAACTTCAAAAGAGAGCCAACTAAAAACAAAATTCAGTAACACAGGTTCAACTCCAAATAACAAAAAATATATTCAAACATTGTTAAGCAATACGGAAATAACTACAAAAATTCTATTTTCAGTCCCAATATACGATTAAACCACATGACTCTTATAACATCGTTGTTCTATCTGCGATTAAAAAGTATTGATCAATACAGCAAACTCCTGCAGTGCACAGGGAGACGATAATCAGTTTTTCAACTTTTCTGAAAAAAGTGTTTTTTTGAGTTAATCGCTGTTTAGATCTGGGTGTGCGATATATAATATAATAATAATAATTCAATAATTATATATATAATTCAATTTATATGTTGAACTGAAACTGAAAATGTATACCTACCCAAAGCTTTCAGAAGTTCCATCCAGTTTATTTGATGGTTAAATAATTTAGTGGAAACAAAATATACTTGCTGGTAAATGTTTATAGTAATTATAAAACAAGCCACAAGACAATCATAATGAAAGGATACAAACACAGGTTCTTTTTTTACAAAGTAAATTCAACTTAAAGGATCGAGCACATTATGCCAGGCCGCAGCGGACCGGGGTGTAGTGCAAAACATTCATTCATACATTTTGACATACAAATCTTAAAACGAGTCGTGAGAATGCCAAATACATTTTCAATAATTCGTCGAGCACGAGATAATCGATAGTTGAATATCCTTCTGTTATCATTTAACACTTGTTTGTTGTAAGGTTTCATGAAATTTGGAAGTAATTAGAAAGCTTCATCGCCCACAAACACATAGGGCATTATTTTCTTAGTATTCGGCAATTCATCTGGCTCTGGAATTTGCAACTGATTATTCTCAAAGTATTGCCAAAATTTTGTATTTTTAATTACTCCTCCATCTGACACTCTGCCATTTGTACCGACATCAACCATGATGAGTTCATAATTTGCATTAGCTATACCCATAAGTACTATGCTGTATGTTCCTTTGTAGTTATAATAGTAGGCACCGGAATGCTCAGGTTTTTCTAAAGTGATATGCTTCCCATCTACAGCTCCAATGCAATGATCAAAGTTCCATCTATTTCCAAATTGTCGTGCCAACATCTTCCAATTTTCCTGTGTTCTGGGTACCTAAAACAGAAAATATTTATATCACTTTTATTTTAATTTCTAGCAATCATCATCATCATCATCACAATCATCAATTGCAAAGAAGAAGAAAAAGGAGGACTTGCAACATGACTTAATGACATTAGCCAGGGATCATTTCAAAAGACCTGAAAATGAATATCAAGCAATGGCAAGAAACTGGGCCTTTAAATTAGAACGGATGTCTGCTGAACAAAGACGACTCTGGCAGAAAAGTTCATTAACGAAATACTCTTTGAAGGGGAAGAAGGAAATCTTCGCAGACATTCAGTTATAATTAATCCGAGCAGTCAATCTCACGTTCCATACATTCAATCTCCTATCGCTCACACTCAGTCTCCTGTTCCACAAACTCCATCTCCCGTTCCATACATTCAATCTCCTATCGCTCACACTCAGGCTCCTGTTCCCCAAGCATTACAATTAATTCCAATAGAACAAACATATTTGTCGGATACGGAGCAGCCAGTGATGATTCATATTCCAAATACGCAAACAAACGAAAATACTGAAGTTGATACAGCAGCAAAATACTTAGAAAGTATTTATAAATTTTAATTAATATTAATATGTCTTTTTCTTCAAATTAAAACCTTACCTGAATATTGTTCCTTAGTTTTTCATTTATTGCTTCACACGTTTCAATGATAATGTCGCTTAATGTACGAGGTGCAATGCAGCCTGTAAATTTTAAATCTTCGAAATCAGCGCCACTGGCTAGGTACCTCAAAGTAATTGATAATCTTTGAGAAGCTGGTATAGATTTGCGCATAACGGTGTCCATCTTTTCAATGCGAGGACGGAGTAATGTTAGTAATTCTTCAAAAGTTTTATGATCCATGCGCAGGAAGTTTGCGTAGTCTTCTGGTTCTGTGCGTAATATTTCGCGTAGCAAATTTTCGTGAGTTAATTTTTCTCTTAATTTCAACCATTCTCTACTCCATCGCCTTCTTTTTTTTCTTTTCATACACAAAGCTAGAGTCAATGCCAAAAATGCGTCATCTGTATTACTCATTATATTTAAGCGCTCAGCACGTCACGTCACGACAAGGAGAAAACTGAATCTGCAAGTTAGTTTGAAAAATTTGTTTGAAGTGTTGTTTGACCGTTTGCGTTGATGTTTGATGAAAACGTAAAATTTGACAAACAAATTTGTCAAACAAATTTGATCGTTTACAGGGCGCTTAAAGCTGTTAAGACAATATCGTCTCGTATTTTATTGTCATAAGTGTACTATTGTCCCAGTAATGTAGTAGAAGCTTTATCTTATTTTGGAGTTTTGGAATCGATATGAAAATACACGCTTTTTAGGATTCCGTACCCAAAGGGTAAAAACGAGACCCTATTACTAAGGCTACGATGTCTGTCTTACCTATTAACGGCTGTATCTTTCGAACTGTAATAGATAACCAATTGAAATTTTTACTTAATTACTTAATATATACGGATTGACTAACAAATTATAAAAAAGTTAATAAGTACAAACGAATGGTGGATCCTCGTACAACAAACGTATTTTTTTTTAATACAAATTTTTGTATTAGCTCTAATGTAAAAATGGTTATATTTATAAACATCATGTCTAGCATGATTATAGTACACACTCTAAAATATAATAATAAATGCCCAAGTGCGAGTCGGTGACAAATTTATGTTCATTATAAATATTTTATTTATTTATTTCATATCTTAAAAATGTGAAATTCTATAAGTATAAACCGAACTAAATATATAGCCAGATAACATAAATGTTACACAATATTTTATGGATAACACACATGTTACTTTTTTCATTAATTTGGTGTAACGACATGGCATTTATATTTAATTTGTTGCGCGGTGCGCCCCTCTGTTTCATGCGCATGGATAATAACTTCTTATATCATCATCTATATGAATACACCATTGAAAATTATGTCAAAATCTCATAAAATTGATAATTTATATTTGTATTTTTTTATTATTATGTAAAGGTACCACACACCAAGGCGATGACAGGTACAAGGCAAAGGGGAAACAATGCACAGCCATGGCCGCGGTTGCTATTCTCCATTCAAAAAGTATTATTTCAAAACTTGAAGAATTTGATTTTGATTTAGCGCTACAGAGTGGCGATGACCTTTACCTTAAATCAGCACCACGAATTCCAGCCAATGTTAGGAGCGAATATTTATGTGCAGATGAACTATCCACTGAAGTACAAATCGGGCAAAATACTTTTGACATTGAGTCCAAGTACATGATTTTTGCACTTTATCCAAACAAAGATCAAAACAAATAATATAAAAATATTAGAGCTGGAAAATATTATAAAAAACGAAATTTTTAACAATGATTGGAACGATAAAAAAGACGGTGCTATATTTACCGGTTTAAATTACTCGGTAGCTTTTTGGCGCTATAAACAAGACGAGACCACAACAAATTATTACATTTTTAATAGTCATGGAGTTGATGAAAATAATAAAATTTGTTCGAATGGTGTGGCAAGGATTTTTAAACTCGATTCGATAACATCTTTATCGAGCGCGCTTATGTGTTTTAATTTGCATCGCGATGGAAGCCAATATGATAAAAGCAAAATCAGTATTCAAAACGTCGATCCACCGTTGAATTCTGCCACACCAACTCGGGATACGGAAAATACGGATCGTCAAAGTTCTGAAAAAGTACCATCAGACCATTCTGGCCTGAAACAAACCATAGATTCGGATCGTACAGAATGTAATGAAAGTTCAATTTCTCCGAATAAAACGTTGTGTTCAGTTTCGTCTGACCTGATGCAGAGTGACAATGTTCCTTCGCCATTTGTCGTTCTGACTCAATCCGATGTGAGCCAAAGTAGCAACGTTTCTGGCTCGATTCTCAGTACGTTACATTCAACGACAATTAGTCCAACTACTATTTTATCGTATGCAGATGTAGTGAAAAAAAGTTTGCAGAAATCTATTGCTACCGCTGAAAAATCAGTAACCGTGCAAAAAAAAAAACATAAAACGATGAATCTAATACCAGTGGTAATAATAGAAAAGGTAGATGACTTTAAACTGACCCATTTAAAACCTGTAGTTGTACTTGAACCGTTAGAATCATTTCTAAATAAACCGAAATCAACTACAAAAAGAGGCCGACCCATTAAGAATAAAAGAGGACCCAAAAAAACGAAAGAAAATGCACAACTGGACGCGGTTAATAAATACAATAAAAATAAACCAGAAATACATCGCGATGCCGTCAAAAAACATACCGCGAATAAACCAGAAGTAAATCGTGATGCCGTCAAAAAATATACCGCGAATAAACCAGAAATAAATCAAGATGCCGTGAAAAAATATACCTCAAAGAATCCGGAAATAAATCGCGATGCTGTGAAAAAATATACTCAAAAGAACCCAGTTGTGAATCGTGAAGCCGTTCAAAAATATACTGAAAATCACCCTGAAGTTAATCAACAATCAACTGCACTTTATAATGAAGTTAGTCGGAATATAGACGTTCCATTACGTAGGTCGCGAAATTTGATAGGTGAGAAACGGGATGCCGAATTAGATTCGGTAAAATTGTTTTGATTAAAAAAACCATCGCTCAAATCGTCCGACACATATACCTGTCCACATTGTAACGCGCGTATTTTCGATGAGGAAAAAACCAGGAAAATGTGGTGCTGTAGTTCCGGTTCTAATAATGTCCAAGAGTTTACACCGTTAACGGAAGATTTTTATACGCATCCCAGTTTCGAAAAAAGACCGCGCGCGTACAATAATTTGTTTGCCTTCTTGGCGTTGGGTGTTTCGCACGGTTTCCACCAACCAGAAGGTTTATCGTTTATCAAAATTCAAGGCCGAATATATCATCGCGTTTTCGATTTAGGTTACGATCAATCAACAAATAACATAGGTTTATATATAAACGATTCGTCGGAACGCGAAAACTTGGCACGCAATCAAAATTTAGACATTCAAGTCCATCACAAATTTCACAAATTTTCTACATAACGTAAATCCATACATAGAATGTTTTAAACGGTTAAGTTTAGAAGCTTCCGTTGAAGCTTTCATAATGTTCGAAAGAACTTCTCGCGCTACCCATGGAAACATTTTAGGCGACCAGCCTGTGGGCAGAGAAGTTTCCGCGATTATTAGTACCGATCGCGAACAGTACGTGCCTCGATGCATAGCCATTTGGAAAGTGGGTGCATGCAAACCTCACACTGTAGACATAATGGATACACTGTATGAAAGTTTTCAGTTCCCACTTTTGTATCCGGAGGGCAATGCAGGATGGTTTCCGGGGAAACTCGACAATAATGGCAAAAAACTTACTCAGGCCAGATATGTCAGATGTCTTCTTCTTTCACAAGATAGGTTCAGTCACATTGGACGACTATCTGAGGAGTGGTTAGTTGACATGTATTGCAGAATAAGCGAGGAACGTTTGCGATATATACTCCACATGCAAACGAATCATAGTAATGAAATTAGAGCCGCACCACTCCTGGAACTTTTAAACGACGAATCTATTGCAGGGGAAGGCATTGTACCGGGACGTATCTACTTACCGAATACTTTTACTGGGGGCCCGCGATACATGAAACTTAAATATTTAGATTGCATTGCATTAGTCAATAGGCTGGGACCTCCTTCATATTTCGTGACGTTCACTTGTAATCCCAACTGGCCTGAAATTAAACAATCAACTCCTGAAGCCAGCGCCCCAATCCACTCATTTGTGCAAGAGTATTCAATTTGCGGCTGCTTGCATTAATACGAGACTTACGTTCCGGCGCATGGTTCGGAATGATTGAATATTTAACGTACGTCATTGAATTTCAAAAAAGAGGATTGCCTCACGCCCACATTTGTTTTAGAGTCGAAGGGGGAGGTCCGGTTGAAAATGTAGACATTGACAAAGTGTGCCGTGCCGATATACCTGATAATTTAGAAGCCGAAGGCAGGTTACGCAAAGCTGTCCTAAATCATATGATTCATGGACCGTGTGGGCAAGAAAGAGATAATCTGCCGTGCTACGACAAAGAAAAACGAAAATGTAGCAAACGCTTCCCAAAACGTGATACTGGCGTCACATTCTGTGACGACAGAGGTTTCATTCATTTGCGCCGCAACAGTAACAACGAAGGTATAATTAAATTCCGCAATAGAGAAATAAAAGTAAACGATTTGTGGGTAGTTCCATACAATGCCAGTTTGCTATTAAAATACGATGCACACATAAACATCGACGTGTCCTAGCACCGTAGTATTGTAAAATATCTTTTTAAATACATGACGAAAGGTCCTGATAAAGCGCGCGTTGCCATTGTTGACGAACAACCTAATGAAATCGAGGAGTACGTCACGAAACGTTACATAGGGTCAAGCGACGCGGCTTGGCGTGTGTTAGAATTCGACGTTACTGCCCGCGAACCAAACGTAAAACAGTTGACAGTTCACTTGGAAAACCGACAAACCGTTTATTTTAAACCCGGACATGAAACCGATGTTAATCGCGAATACGATTTATTAACTTATTTCAATCGGTCACAGGGCGAAGAATTTGACCCTTTAAAATACGTAGATTTTTATGAAAAATATATCGTTCATGCAAAATCACCCAGCACAAAAGCCACAGTTTATGAAACAAGTAACGGCAAATTTGTAACAGAACGACAAAGAGGACAAATGGTTGCGCGTTTATTTTGGGTCGCGCCTAACAGAGGTGAACAATTTTACCTTAGAATTATTTTAAATTCTTTTCCGTGTCGCGGTTTTACGGATCTTTTGAGTCTCGGTGGCCCTGATTGCACTACTTTCCAAGATGCTGCCAAAGCTGTAGGACTCGCGGACGACGAAGTCGAGTACGAAAGAGCTATGCAAGAAGCATCTACGTTTTTTACCGGCTACCGCTTGCGTAGATTTTTCGTACTGTTGGCTGTTAACGGTGCCCCAGTTGCGTCGCTGTGGGACACATTTAAAAACCTACTTTGTGAAGACATTTTGCACAGGATGCCAGACGAATACGAAAACGCATACAACTTGTGCCTCACACAAATCAATAGGTTCTTACTTAAACACGGATCTTCGCTTGCGTTAATGGGACTTCCAGAAGTCTTTGATGATTCCACCGAATTGGGCAGGGAACACGTCGAATACAATGTAGACCAACAAATATCTGTTGTCGATGAATGGTTACCCAGACTATCATCGGAACAGCGTTCTATATTCGAATATATCGATCGCCTTTGCGTAAATCAGGAATTCCGTGAAAATAATCCTTGTGCCATTTTTGTTGACGGTCCTGCGGGTACAGGTAAAACGACGTTGCTAAATACAATAACTGCTCATGTACGAGGTAATTTAAAATCGGTAGTCATTTGTACAGCCTCATCAGCCATCGCCGCTCAAAACCTTGAGAATGCTTCTACCGCACATTCCATGTTTAGATTTCCTTTAGATATCGTAGACGACAGCGGTTATTGGAACATCACAAATAAAACGCAACGCGCTGAATTAATTTTCCACGCGTCTGTAATCATTTATGACGAGGCGCCAATGGCACATAAATATTTGATACACATGTTGGACCGGTCATTGCGCGACCTTATGCAGTCAAATAAATTTTTTGAAGGTAAAATAATTATATTTGCGGGTGATTTTCGTCAAATTCCTCCAGTAGTTGTCAATGCTAAATCAGATTCAGATGTACTAAATAGTTCTCTAAAGAAATCCCCGCTTTGGCTAAACATAAAGAAATTTACATTGCTAACATCACAGAGATGCAGGGACGATCCCGAGTACGCAGAGTTTTTGCTAAAGTTAGGGTCGAACGAATTACCATGTTTCCCTCTGCAAGTAGGTAGAGTTATTCAAAAGATCGTCTCTTTAGAATTAATAGAACACGTGACCGAATTAAACGATTTAATCGACTTTGTGTTCTCAGAGGCAATAATCGATGAGCCGGACGTTTGTGCACTCAGGGCTATTTTATGCACCCGGAATGACGTCGTTAGAGAAATCAATTCTATTATTTTAAATCGCGTGTCCGGGGAAATGCTGCACTTTTATTCGAGTGACAAAATAGCAAACGATGATGCTGATGAGCTGTACCTAGGACCCGACGCGTTAAATAGACTTCAACCTCAAGGCGGCCCCGAATTCGATTTAAAATTAAAAATTGGATGCGTGTGTATGATCACGAGAAATCTAAGTTTTGCGGACGGTTTAGTGAACGGAACTAAAGTGATCATACAAGCAACTTCTCCGCGATTAATAACTGTGCGCAAGAGAGGTTGTTACGAAAACATTCCATATTTAATTCCGCGAATCTTATTTAAAGCGCCAATAGATCGAAATAGTCCGTATGAAATGTGTCGTCGTCAGTTCCCCCTTCAGGTGTGCTATGCGATGACCATTCACAAAAGTCAGGGACAAACTATTAGTCGCGTGGGGGTAGATTTACGGTCGGACGTATTCAGTCATAGTCAGTTATACGTGGCATTAGGACGCGTACAAGAAAAAGAATCGATAAAAGTATTAATACATGAAAATCGCGTAATAAATGGCATACCCTGTGCAAACAATAAAATCATACCAGAACTAATCATGTAAATAAATGGTTCTTCTTGGAAAGCTGTAAAGTGTAAAATTGGTGACCTCTTTATTTTAGTGGATATTTTATATAAAATCAAATTAAATGATGAAATCATGGCTGTACAGTGTTTACCCTTTACCTTTTTTCTTATTTACATTTTACATGCACACCTTTTACATGTGCGTATATTACAATTTCATTTGTGTAGTATTTCAATACTTATTTCATAAGAATGATTGTTGATTATGAAACATTGTTAGAAAATGTAACTATTTATATTTATTGGATTGTAATACCTTACAAGTGGTATGTATACGTAATATGCAAAACGTTGTCAGACTTTCTGTATACTTGTTAATGGAGCAAAGGTAAGCTTTTAAAGTTCGGTAAAGTAAAGAGGAAATCATCGGAATGACATCCAGGCACACAAACACTAAGCGAACTTTGTGGGAAATGGGTATCAGTGAGATGTTGAATGTCTGCAGCTTTGCTTGCTTCGATTGGATGGTATGCAAGACAAGGTGATCGATCTAAGGTAAAGGGTGTTCATGGCTGTTGTTAAGGTGGGAAGTTGTTTAGCAGTCGATTTTCATGTCAATGAGGTTGTTTTGAGGTATGGTTTGCACCAAATGTATAGGATGAAAGCGTAGTGTGACTTGGCTAATGAGTTGTGTGAGAAGGAAGTCGGGATGGAAGTGACGTGGGAGTGGAATCGTAGGACCGATTGGCGCAACAGAGGAGAACTCAATGCACGAGTTCACATACTACTGACTGACCAGATTGCCATGAAAGATGTTAAGGAGTGTATGAAAGTGAAAGAATGGAGTGTGAATATGTATAAGAATGCAAGACGGAATGAAAGATTTGAATGGATACATGTACGTGTGTAACAGAGAGCGAGAGATAGAGATGTGCATAAATGTATGAATGAGAGAAAGAGATTAGAATATAAGTGAGACAGTAAGACGAGCATGAATGTATTTATGAAAAAAGAGAGTGAACAAATGTGAATGAATGTTTTTCTAAACTACGCAACGGTGATTTTGATGCAATTTTATCATCAGTTAGATAATTTTTCACGGAAGGTTTTTTTAATATTATACAACTAGCCGTTACCCGTGACTTTGTACGACTTTCACCTAAACTTTCAACACCTTTAATTCAGCTTTTTAGCAAAATAATTTCTTAACGGACTTATATATAAATGAATTATAAATTATTTTGTAATTATACCAATAATTTAAAAATGTATGTAAATAATAACGTTTTATTACAACTGCAACTGCCTGTCGTGGTATTTATAATTAAATATCAATGTACACGGCTCGTTGCAGTTGAGGGTACCGCAATTGTGACTAGCATGCAATTATCATTTAATTCATGTTTAGCGAGTTTGCGGATAAACCCCTTAAATAAAACATTATTATTTACATACATTTTCAAATTATTGGTATAAATATTTCATTATACTTAATTTTTATTATTTTAAAATAAAAAATAACACATTGAAATTTTGGTAACTTACGTTTGGTATTTTACATAGTTACATAATTAAAATTATTTGTTTGCTTAGGTTTTTTGTTGAAAAAAACAACATTTTAGATTATAGGATTATTTATACTTACTACTATCTTAAACTATCACGGTTGTTCACTAATGTTATATGATTACCACGGTAAATATCCCGTAAATAATCATATAACTTTAATCAATGTGTTGTTGTTGATGTATCAATCGTCCATCATATGGTTGCATTTAGCAGAAAAAAAATATAACTGTTATGTAAAGTCACGCATGTCAAATCACAATGTCAAATTATAATTTCAATAGTTTTATTATAATTTTTTACTTATTCACAGGTACCGTTTTAAATTTACTCGTAGTCAGTTTGATACAATTTAAAAATGTTAACCAACGAATACATCCACTTTGTGCAATATATCGCTTTAGTTACCTAATCTTTAATAAAAAAAAAATATTTAGAAGCTTTATTAAAATTCATAATAATAAACTCAAACGGTTCTTTCGGATATTTGTTATTAAAATATGCAATCAAATAATTATAAAATTAATAATACGCTGCCAATTGGTGCACATAATACATCTTCAACGGTCTATAAACAGATCTGGGGTGCAAGTACCGTTCTTTTAGCGATCGTCAAATTGACAGTTGAGGTCGTCAAATTCGATAATATGCCATTTTTACAGCTCTCGCTGTGATCGATTCTATGGCATTTTAGCGAATTAGACGATCGATAAAGAACGGTACTTGCACTGCAGATTTTGTAGTGTTGGCTTGTATTTTGTTTAGGTTAATAATCGAAAATTGTACTACTGCTTCACGCACTGTCCCCTGATGCAGGGAAAGCTACACGAATGTAGCACCGGCTTTCTTGTAGCTAATTCGTGCCTAAGACTTGTTGGACCCTATATAAGTGCTCCACGTCTTGTGAAGAAATGTGTGGTACTTTTTTGAAACAAACAAACCTACAGCTGCAGGCACTGCTGCCACCTTGATCAGCCTGTTAAAATACATTGTTGAAGATAAATCACACTATTCTCTATACATGCCAAGAATTTTATCATTTTTAATGATGAAATCCGAAGGAAAAGACTAAATTGTATGAATTTTATGATACAAGAAACAATTATTAATATAATATTGCCAATAATAAAACTATAACTAAAAACCTTATATTACACAATGTGTTAAACAATGAAATAATGATTACATTATTTTTCATTGTTCAACAAGATGTAATTAAACAATTTTTCATTGAAATTATTGTCGGCTGATTGAGTAAACGTATATAACGCATTTGATCGCAATTAATAAATTAATTGAAAATTTCTATTAATTAAAAAGTCTAAAACCATATCCTGTATTACATAACAAAACAACACAAAATGACTAATAAAGTAATGAATAAAAGAATGACTAATAAAGTTTTTTTATTTTATTTTAATAATACATATATTAGAAATTGCAAATAAAGTTAATGGATAAAAATTACATTTGAAACTATTTACACATTACAAGTATTAGTACACATACTTAACTCAAACTATGTGTAAATATCTAACACTCAACTCAATCGGATGAATGATGCGTGAACGCATAAAAAACCCAAGCAGCAAACAAATATGTACCTATGTTAAATACCAAACGTAAGTTACCAAAATATCAATATGTTATTTTTTAATTTTGAAACAATAAAAAACTAAACATAATGAAAAATTCCAATCAATATATTTTAAAATTATTATCATAATAACTCTACAATACGAATGTTTTAACATTAAAAAATCACTTATATTGTTAACTACCCGCCCCGTCTTCATATATGTATAAGTTTTATTAAAATCGTCATAAAGTTTTCTGCAATTTTCCAATTTTCTGTGCAATTTTACAATTTTTTCCCTCCGTAAGAACCTTCTACAAAGTATTAGGAAACGAATAAAAAAAAATGAATGAAATCAATAAAATTGTTCTCAAGTTATGGCGCGAGCAAGGTAAATAAGGTATCATTTTTATAATATAAAAAAAAAACTGAAAACCGCATCAAAAACCGTTGCGTGGTTTAGAAGGAGTTAGCCAATATATAATAAACACACATAAATACACATTCTAAATTGACCAATTTTCATAAATGTTACTACTTAACAACAAGTTACAGTTTAACAACGCCGAGGTATGTGAGAAGCATATGAGTAGTGTGTAGTTGAGTTTGTATGTGACGTGTGCTTGTGATAATTCCTGTCTACATCCTTCATGACAATTCGCTCGGTCAATAGCATGTGAACTCGTGCATTGAATTCTCTTCTGTTGCGCCAATCAGTCCTACGATTCTACTCCCGTGTCACTTCCATCTCACTTTCTTCTCACTCGACTCATCAGTCATGTTACATTACGCTTTTATACCATACATTTGGTTCTACCTTCCTCAGATGACTTCATCGACGTGTTTATATTGGCTGTTAAACAACTTCCTACCTGTTACTTCAGTCATCGCCACTCATACCTTACGTCGATCATCATCTTGGATGCCATCCAATCAAACAAGCATCGCTCTTTCATTCACCATCTTATGGATATCTATTTATCTACAGTTTGCCTACTGTTTGTCTGACTGAATGTATATTCCAGACTGATAACTTTTCACTTGACTTACTTTATAGGCCGAACTTTACTTCCAATTAACAACCTTACAGCATGTCTCACTTCTTATTGTATATGTATATATTTTTTCAGTTTCTGGTATTTCACTACCTTTGAATATGAATAGTTTGTTTCTTATTGATGTTTCATAAGACCATTCATTCAGAAGAAATATTTACTTGCATTTCTACGTAGTGATTTGTAGTATAATTCATTACATTACTTTACATACATTTTTATACTCTCACACTAGCTGCAACCCGTTGGCATTTTAAATTTCATCAAAATTAGTTTAACCGTTTCAGCGTGTAACAAACATATTCACACTCGCGCACACCCACACCCCCACACACACCAAACACACACACACACGCACACACACACACACACACGCATTTATAATATTAGTCTGATAATGCATGGCATAATCATGTAAGTATATAATATTTTAGGTACACAATTTACAACACTAAATTAAACTTTACAATAACACATTTTTACAATCATTACAACAATCATTTTTGTTTTGTTGTATTTTATGTAACATATTTATTAACGTGGATTAGGCCTACTGGGGAAACCACGAAAAAAAAAACGCATCTTATGCCGAACCTCATGATTATTCTTTAATTGATTTAAAGAATAACTTGATTTTCTAATTTGTTAATTAAAGAATAAAATAAGGTGATGTGGAAGACGGCTTACATAATTTCAAAAAAATACTGTAGAAGCTGAAATAAATACCATGAACCCACTATGTGGTAAATTTAGACTACCGGTTACTGTTATCCAACATTTATTGTGATAAATGTAGGTTCTTCAATTTCACTTTAGTTTAACGATTAATCGTACTTATGACATGTGTTAATTAATTTTGTTTTAGGATTGGGGCGATTATACACCTCAATTACTAAGGACTCCCGTATCACTGGCCCTAAAAATAGATACAGATAAAAAGGTTGAAAAGCAGCCATCAAATCATCGGCCATGGGTTTCTAGGAGAAGACCAGCCCATTCAAACGCGTCTTCGTTAGAACACCTGCACAAGAAAAAGATAGAAGCAATAGAATTGCAGAAAAAGCTCGCTGTGGATGAAATGGAGAGAGCAAAGATTCTGCATGACCTAGATGTTCTAATAAAAAAACAAATTCTAAAACAAGAAAAAATTAAAACAAATATGATGTTGTGCAGACAAAGAAAACTTTTTTTTTTTTGAACGCCATGATTAATATATAAGAATATTCTGTCATGCAGAATAATTGATGTATTTAACTTTAATAATAAATAAAACACATTGTAACACATAATATTAAATTTACTATTTAAATTACTTGATTTTTATATTTTAATGACATTTTATTTCTAATGACATAACTATTTATTTTGATGTATTGATTTTTATTTGTGACTTAATTGTGTGTGAAATGTAACCTGAATATTATAAATTGTCTACTGTTTTGCTGTGTATGGGTTATAAGTACCTGAAATAAATGAATTTATTATTTATTATTATTGTGTAAAAATACTTTTTATTTCTATTTTATTCACACCAAACTTTGAAAATAATTTGCAATAAGTGCATCACTGGTCCCATGCCGTCGAGTAGGCATTTGCTCTCTTCCAGGTATTTGGCCATCATTTAAAATTTGCTCCCATGGTGATGGTACATCAAGTTCTGGGTCATCTGGAGGTAAGCTCTCTCCTCTACGGCGTAAAATATTGTGTAGAACTGCGGTGGCCACTATAATTGTCAGTGTTTTTTCTAATTGGACACGCATTCCAAGAGCCAAGACAGGAAATCTTCTTTTCCATACACCATAACTTCTTTCAATGGGATTTCTTGTTCTTATTTGTGACTCGTTATAAAGTTGCTCCGCCTGTGTTCGTCGGTTTTCTAATGGAGGCATCATGTATGATGTTGAACCATATCCCCCGTCAACTACCAGAATTGCATACCCGTAGTAACCACCTTCAAATTTTGCTTTGATGACACTATTATTAAATATTGTGCTATCATGACACGACCCTGGCCATCTTGCTACTATGTCAGTAATTTCAAGGTTGGCATTGCATAAGGTCTGCACGTTTAAAGAAAAATATCCTTTTCTGTTCCTGTATAATTCTGCTTGTTCACCTCCTACCTGACATCGGAGAAGGACAAATGACAGCTTTATGTGCGTGCAATCCATGGCAGCAATTACTCGTGGAAAACGAGCTATTTGGTAAAATTTGTCTTGTTCTCTCCTTATCTCCTGCTGAGTTGCAGGAAATTTAATAAATTCTTTGTGCAATGCAGCAATAGCTTTACTGACTCTGTGGATTATTTTATTAGCAGTAGGAGCACTCCAACCATAGATGTCACCAATACTCATTTGAGTTGAATTCGTTGCATAAAATCTCAGGGTTCCCAGCAACTGATTAATTGGTGAAATGGAAAAGTTGCAAAAAAAAGAACAAAATCATTAGTTAGATACCCAAATAGGTACCTAGTTTTTAGAACAAAAACATGTAGTACCTATGACTGACCTAGCACAACCAACGAAATTTGTTGTTTACAAAGATATATGTGTCAATGAATCTATCTGCTAGAAATGCGATAACCTATAAGCACTTACCGGTCAGAAATGTACTCCAAGTTATGTTCTATTTTTGTTAGCAAATTCAAAGTTGCTTCTTTGCTCAAACGAAACCTGGTGGCAAAATCATGATCATCGTAATACTCAAATAAGTCTTTTCTTTCTTTTATCCACCTTGGACGTCTAGATATAACTTCCTCGTCACTATCAGTATCTTCAATCAAATTTCTTAAGCGTTGCATTTTAAATAATTTATTTAACAATAACTACTGACGAAGTGAGTGCATTGAGTTGAAATGATAATAATGACAATACAAAACAAAGAGAATATAATCAAACAAAAGAGCAGAACATATGGCGCGCTGCCGCCATTAAAATATTCCCGGAATAACTCTGTTATCCCACCAAAAACGGTGGTATAGTAATTATTCTCGAATAGGCTTGCTATTCTCAGAATAGTAGATGGTAAAATGTGAAATTGCTTTACTCTCGAATAACTGGCGATTTATTCCAAGATTAAAATTTACTCTCGTTTGGTCGAACTCACTCTAAGTCGATCATCTTTAAAATAAATCTTTAATTGCTTTAACTGTTTTATTATTATTTTTCAGATAAACGTCTTTGGGAAGACATCCACAGACTTTGAAAATTAAACTAGATTAATTATTATATTCAAAAAGACTTACTAATCAAGACCATAAAATTACATCAAATGGATATAAATTTGAAATCTAATTAAATTTTTTTCCCACATAACTGAATTCCTTTCTTTCAATACATTTTCCTATTAATTCATACAATATTGGATTGATTGATTTGATCTTTATTGTTCACATCATAAAATTAAAATTAATTTAATTGAATTTTCAATTAAACGTTTAAAAAAATCAGTTTAAAAGATTAAAAGACTAGTGGCCTCCGAATTAGCTGTTTGCCTCAAGTAAACTCATTTATTTATATATATATATATATATATATATACCAAGGTATTTGTGTTGATGATACTTACTAAAAGTAAATCAATAGTATATCAATCAATCCGTTCTTAGAAAATAATATGTTTTCATTCTTTATTTTTCACCAAAAATATTCCTATATATTCATTTAGCACGTGCACGTCATTTTCCGGAGCCCTTATGGCGAACAAGTCCACGTAAATGCGCTAAAATTCCGCGGAATACAGTCCTAAAGGACAAAATAAAAATATAAAAATTGATAGTAATAAAAAAAAACACTGCTTGCTTTTACATCATCTAATCGTTTAAGACACCATAAAACTTACATTAAAAAATCTGTGGTTTTGAAATAGTGGCTAGGGCGACATCTCCCTTCAAAAAATAATTCTCAATCTTGGTGATCTGGGGTTAAAGTGTTCACTAAGACTTATTTAGGACTATGGCATCTTCAGTTTGGGCACTGTCCGCCAAAATCGACTGCAAGGGGCAGATAAGAAGTTGATTTCAGATAAACTGCTGAGTAAGAAAGGAAGAGGATCATTCTCACAAGTTGTTTGCAATAAAAACAAACTAAGTGTTGTGAAGTGGTTTGACAACAAACAAGTTATCCTCGTCAGCTCATATTGCGACGCCTACCCAGTTGATGTTGCCAAACGCTACAGTAAGGAAAGAAAGCAGTATGTCGAAGTTGCATGCCCCCAAATCGTAAAGCACTACAATCGTCACATGGGTGGAGTAGATTTGGCAGATATGTTCATAGCTTTATACCGAACTGGTATCAAATCCCACAGATGGTACATGAACATATTCTCCCAAATGTTGGACATATGTGTGAATAACGCATGGCTTTTGCGCCGGAGACATAACCAAATGAAAAATATCAAAAAGAAATCTGACCTGCTAAAAGATTTTAGATATGAGGTTTACGCCGAGCTGTTGAAAAAAAACAGATCTGTGCCAGTCCAAAACACTGAATCAGTGCCTGATGAGAAGAAAATCAGAAAGGCAGTAGCAGCAAGGCCTTCTGACGACATACGATATGATCAATTTGATCACTGGCCTCAAATAGCAGGATACCAAAGATGCAAGCACTGCAAAGGCGGACAAGCGAGCACTGTTTGTACCAAATGCAAAGTACATTTGTGCTATGTCAAGGGAAGGAACTGTTTCTTGGCTTATCATAAAAAAAAACTGATTTTGTGTTAGCCGTTGTAATGATAATATGTTGATTGCAAATGTAGCAGAGTCTATTTATTATATTATACGTGCCTGTTTTCATGATGTTTGCTGTAAAAGTGGCGATGTGTAGTATATTATACGTGCCTATTTCCATGTCATTCGCTGTAAATATGGCAATGTATAGTAAATTATACATCCCTTATTCAAAAAACTATGATACTGAGATTTTTTTTAAATATTTTTGTGTTTGTCCTTGGAGGCTAAATAAACTAGATATAGTCAATTTTTTGTTTTATTTTACAAAAATGTGTTGGGATACTTTAAGGGTTAAAGAGCCAAACATCAAACGCGTTTACTAAGGTCTTGCTTCTCAGACGCAGCTATCTTGCCTGCGAATCTCAATGTTTTTAAAGATATAAAATGATTGACGGTTAGAAAAATATTGTAGTGAAAATATGGAGAATAATGTTACAAATATTTTAAAATTACAGTATAATCTCACTAATCCGACACTTCAATAGACCGACACGACCAATGATCCCACCCTCCGCCCGCGCCTCCCTCGCCCCTCTACGCTATAGGTTTACTTGTTTAGACTTATAACACCAATTATAATTTTATTAGAATTTATTAATTGTTACAGCCTACGCGGAAAATTCCAACGCACGGACATTTTTGGACTATAAGAAGAGATACCACAACCCAAAAAATCGGCTATCACCAGCAGCTTCGTCAACCGCGTGGCTAACGGCTCACAGCGACGAGTCGCTGACACTAAGGGTGATTATTTCACAGACCTTAAAATGTATGACTCTGAAGATGCTGATTCCACTGCAAGCTTTTTGAAGATTGTGAGCCAACATTTTATTCGGTTAGTGTTTATTTCAAGGATAAGTAGTAGGATTGATTTGGAGTGTCCTATAATTTAAAAGGTCTATCTTTTCGTCATAAAATTTTTCTTTGTATTGTGTCTTTTTATCACTAGATACATTGTTGAGGCTTGCTACTGTCCTTTTCCTTCCTATCCTAGTGTATTTTCTCGGCTAAAAAACAAAATAACATCATTTAAATCGCGCGCCACGCTCGCTGTGTCCCTGTGGTACGAGATGTGGGCGCCTCGAGTGTGTTCCGAGAACCCCGTTAGAAATCAAATGAACAAAGAACCCGCGGGTGCTTGTGATTTTTTCCCGAAAATCTAAATAAAACTCAAAACTCATCAAAACCAAACAAATGTAAAACATTTTGTGTATCGTGCGACGCGACAGTGTGAAATTGTGTGGTGTGCTTGTAAAACTTGAAGGACTGAATCGCAGTGGACTCACAAAACCATCAACAGCCGAGGTACGTACTTATCTACCAACTCTGTTCCCTGATCCGCTCGTTTTACCTACCTCACAAGCCTCAGTATTCAAATTTTTCAACTAAAGGTTAGATTAGTCTTCCACAACGGAAGCATCTACATACATTAAGCGGTATAATTAAGTGTACTAGATTTAATTTGTATTTTCGAATTATTTAGATAACTTTAGGTGACCTTATTAAGAAAATAAATATTATAAAACAATATACTACTATTGAATATAGTTTTCACCTTTTAGGCGCTGTTTCCACGAGCGAGAGAATCGCGGCGATATTCTCGTCGTGCCACGTATTTCTATACACTCTGTAGAAGCCGTCTCCACACGGCGATATTATCGCCGCGATGCGACGAGTGGCAACGAGCGCGCGAAACGTTACATCGTCGCTAGCCCGTCGCGACTAGCAGCGGGCCGGCCGCGCGCTGTCAAACGCAGCGTCATTTCAGCGTTGCCTCCAGGGGGCGTCAACTCGATTTAAGCGGTAGGTACAAACTGGGGGCACGAAAGAAGCGAGGCCGAAGATGAATGATTTATATTTCAATCTCGCTCTACTCAATCAAATCAAAGTATTATTATTTACACATACCAGTGTACGGTAATAATGTATTGAGCAATGCCCTTTTGTATTTGTCACAGCATAATGTTCTGATAATGCATAAGTAATTGCAAGTCGGACATACACAAATAGAAGGGGATTCCGTCATAGTGCCGTGCCATTGGGCGTCAATTAAATAAATCATTTAATACATCTGCCCAACGACTACATATCAGCTACCATTGAAGCCGGACTGTAGTGTATGTTAGAATAAGCTCTTAGTAATTAAACGATCGTCCGGACTAGACGTTAGTCGTTTCACTGCCTCGACCCCCATCCCGTACCACCTCACCTCATGGCGACCCTGCCATTGGGCTGGCGCATGGCGCTATACTAGTGAACGCGTCTGAAGAAAACGTGAAGTCAAAATGTAGTGAAGTGATGAAAGACAAATTGAAGATAAATTAGAAAATTTTAAATAAATAAAAAATGTGTTAATTAAAAAGAAAAGACAGTTGAAAATAAAATATGTAATTCAAAGATAGAAAAAGACGAAGTCTTTATAAACCAAAATGCCGCAGGGGGAAATAACGATTCCACCCTCGAACACTTGAAGCACCAGATGGGTATAACTAGTGTTCTCGTAATTGTGATTATTTCAATCATGTTAATCGCAATATTATATTTCTTAATAAAGAAATATAAGGTTTTTCACAACAATTGGATCAGAGAGGAAATGATGCTCAACACGATTAACCGCGTCCGTAACTCTTTCCGGAGAGTAGCCAGAGAAGAAACAAATCCCTAAAGTGAGAAAAATGAAAATAAAAAGCGAGTAAAGTGAGAGAAGTAAAGTGAAATAAAACAAATAACGAATCATAATTAAACCATTATCATTAAATGCACTGTAACATGAACCCGGTACGCGCCTCGAGTCGTCCGTCCGCTCGGCTTAGGGCCGGTTTTTTGATCCGAACGGTAACAAATTGTTAAAATCCCAGTAATTCGGTTTTTTGATTCATAGTTAGCTTGACCAATGGTCAAAAAGGTAACCATTAGTCCCAATATTTAACCACTGCTCCTTGCTGGGTTAAGCAACATGGCGGCTAGTTAACGGACGTTGCAACAGCTGTTTCGTGTGATTTTAGTACCATGTTACATTCTCTTTGTATAATACCACGTACCTAATACCACAAAAAACGTATTTTAATAATGAATTCAAATATTCAGCGTTACTTTGCTGTGTCGGAGAGTTCATCAGACGATGAAATAATTGTTGATTATGTATTAATGAGGAGACCAAAGATATTTAGACCAAGAAATCCGCCTCTAGACCACTGGGATGATGAAGATTTTACCAAGCGCTATAGATTATCGAAAGAAACTGTGATGTGGATCGTTAGTGAATTAGAAAATGATTTAAGAACACCAACTACGAGGAATCATGCCGTTACGCCACTGGAACAACTATTACTTACATTAAGATTTTATGCTACAGGCAATATGCAGCAATGTTCCGGAGATTTGTTTGGAGTTTCCAAATCAACTGCCTGCAAAATTATTCACGCAGTGTCAAGGCAAATTTGTCTCAAATTTAAATATTTTATTGCAATGCCTAGCACACCTGAAGAAATTAGAGAAGTAGTACAAGGGTTTTTTGCTTTTGCAAATTTCCCAAGCGTAATTGGTGCAATAGACTGTACCCATATTCGTATAGCCAGCCCAGGTGGTGATAACGCAGAGCTGTATCGGAACAGAAAAGATGTGTTTTCAATAAACACACAAGTTGTTGTAGACGCAACAATGAAAATTAGAAATATAGTAGCAAGGTGGCCAGGGTCAGTACATGACAGCACTATTCTTAGTAATAGTTCAATACAATATGAAATGAGTTCCGGACACTTTGGCAGATGCTCCCTCTTGGGTGACCGAGGCTATGCCTTAAAAAAATATTTATTTACTCCACTTGCTAGCCCAGAGACTCCAGCTGAGAGGTTATATAATGAGAGCCACATAAGGACCAGAAATGTGATTGAACAAACCTTTGGAGTATGGAAGCGGAGGTTCCCATGTGTAGGATTGAAATTGAGAGTGAAACTGGCTAATGTACAACCAATTATTGTGAGTACGGCAATCCTACATAACATTTGCATAGCCAAAAATGATACGAGATTAGTGGAGAACATGTTCACTAATGATAATACTATGAGTACTGTGACACAAAACACAGAAGCACCGCACATTGTACCACTTTGGATAGAAAACGAAAGTGACCAGGTATATCGGCAACAATTCATCAATTCATACTTTGAATCTTTGCTAAGCATTAATTAATTACTTGATACTGATTGTAAAACTATGTAGAAAGAGTTGTATATTACTTCTAAGCTTTGTTTGTCTGGTGTGGTGCTGGTGTTTGTTATATTGAAAATATTTATATCAATAAGACATTGGATCAAGAATTTCTAATATACACGGTTATTTTTGTACCACATGTCATCAGTGGTTTTTATCCCGGTTTATAATTATAATTATTTTACTTCATTTTTCCATAGAATGTGCTCACCGTCGAGAGAATGGTTGCCCATTCTCTCGACTCATAGACAAAGAAAAGAAAGAAGTTTCTTAGTTAGAAAAACGTCATGGCATATTATGGAGCGAAGGTTACATCAACTATGGTGAATTTAAACGTGTCAGCAGGACTATATTAAATAATAAAAAAGTTTTCGTTAAGGGTTTGGAAAAGATAAAGTGGTTACAAAATATTTACAATAGTAATTGTGATCATAGACATAAGAGAAAAGGGATGTCCTGATTTAATGTTATTGAAAAAACTTTATATGAAAACTGTCATAAAAAAACATTGCCCATTTAAAAAAAGTTAATAAATATGTAGTTTATTGATAACTATATTCAAACTTTTCGAAACCTTCAGTCATAAAAAGTTAATAAACATTAATTATGAATATGACAAAGAGGAAAGTGATTCTAGCGAATCTAGTGAGTATGATTGTGTTGATAATTGATGAGGATCTATCACGAACGAGCTGAAGCTTAACTCGCTAAAGATGAGGCAACTAAGAATTGAAAAGATTGATGAAAAAAGTAAGAAAGAGACACTTTCTTATGTTATCAACATATCTTCAGAGAGAGGATATAAAATGCTTAAAATTCCAGTATACAATTTCAACGAAGGGGAAAATACCAACCGTGAATCGGTAACAGTGCAATACATCGTGACTCATCCAATATAGCCTAGTCAGTAGAGAAATAAAAAGGCCTTTGCCTTGCAAAAGGTGGTGTAGTAATGATTTTCATATATAATGTTTAGGTCTAGACTCTAATGAAAATTCCAAGTTTTCGACCTTGGGATTTGAGCGCAAGCCGCCATCTTGGATTATGGTATTATTGGATATAGTATTGGTGTGAAAAAATGGTTAAATCAAAATAATTCACCAACGATTTCTTTTACGTCAAAAATGTCAAAGGAAAAGTTAAAGAAGATAAAATAATTAAAAAAATTGTCTAAACACTTTTTTTTGTTACTGTAATTAGTAATTACATCGTCGACTGGGGACGAAAATTAGTACGCAGTCACTTTTGCAGAAGCTGTACC
This sequence comes from Agriopis aurantiaria, assembly GCA_914767915.1. NCBI lineage: Eukaryota > Metazoa > Arthropoda > Insecta > Lepidoptera > Geometridae > Agriopis > Agriopis aurantiaria. Next base: position 13,481,863 of record OU612003.1, on the reverse strand, counting down.
AATTTCATGTGGGGATGATCCGCACTTAAATTGGTGCAGATTTCCTGATACTCCTGTGTTATCTCTGCGGATGAATATCAGTACGCAGAGACTTCGAGAAGTAATAGCAAACCAGTTACAATAAATCTATTCTGATCTGAACAGTGCCTATGAAATTATCACTTTATCTAGTTTTCTTTCTTATACACAATGTTTCATGCACATTATGTTCACGTTATTATTTCACCATCGCTATAAAGAGTAGTAAGTGGTGTGAAATTGACTTTGTATTCAAATGTGAAGTTATAAATTACACCATCGACTAGGTGAGTGATAGAATTATCTAAATGTCTATCTTGACTGAATTTTACCTTGTTATTGGGTACGATGGACCGCTGGGTCGCTGTTTCACCTTCAGGTCATAGCTAGAGGGATATCGTGGGCGTTGCAACTGTGACACCTGAAGCGATAGCTGAAGGTGGAGCAACGCGGTCGATATTCCTCGAGCATACGACCTGAAGTTGTAACGGCGGGCCATGTGGTCCAGCGTGCCCAATAACTACCTAATATTAGTTTTTTTGCAACAAACTCAGGAATGAGATGTAACGGATTTGACATTAATTAGTTTTAATTAGTTAACTTGGCACCTTGAACTCACGTTTTTTGTAAGACAAGGTGACTATCCCTACCACTTGTCATCATTCAAGCACGTAGATTAAGTTAGGCAGGCGCAGGGCAATTAATTTTAAAAACAATTACGCAGGGTTTTCTTTTTTTAATGATAATTCCTCTTATGTTTATTAATAGCTTAAGTCCTCAATTTCTAGTGAACAATACACAATAAAGACTTAAATAAAAACTTTCAATTTATACACAGTTCAGGCTCATTTTAAAAAAAATAATTTAGTAGACCTTTTGCCTTTCGGTCTTGGAATTAAATAAAGTGCATGGCGCCTTAGCTTACCCGCATTCCTAGGGTCAGGACACACGGCTGGCCGAGTCAACAAATTTGTTACCGAGCTATAAAGGTTACACTTTTATCATCAAACACTGTTCCCCACTGGCTAACTGATACATGGGAAAGCGATACAGAAATCCGTACACGCATCGAAATAGCCCGAGCTGCATTTACATATAAAAAAAAGTTCTGTGCAGTTGACAACTCTCCATTGAACTACGAACCAGGCTCCTCCAATGCTACATCTGGCCCATTGTACTGTATGGGTGTGAAGCGTGGACCATGAAAGCAGAGCTCCGAAAAAAGGTTGAAGCTTGTTAGATTTGTAGGTTTTTTATATATATAATGACGTGGATATGTTGTTGAGCATATCGGAAGAAATATACAGGTATCATCAAGGAGGTAGTAAAAAAAAAAAAAAAAAAACCTCTGATTGTCAGACATGTTAAATCAAAAAACGTGTAAAGATAAATATAAAGATTTTGGCGTGAACTAAACATAACGCCAACAAATCATACTTATTTTGGTGTAGACAAAAAAGATGAGTTAGAAATATTTATGGCTTCAAACTATTTTAATCTTAATATGGGAACTTTTCTGTTTCCTCAGGAAAAAATGTGGGCTGTGAATATTTTTCTCTATTTGCAAATAATTCAACACCCATGATGATTCTTGATCAGCTTCTATATTAAAAGCTGATCAAGAATCATTTGAAATGAATGTGGATAGAATAAGAACATCAGATTGAATTTTTCAAAAGATAGATTAGGTGAACCTACCTATTTTCATCTCGTACTAGTGACAAATGCAATTAATATAAAAAAAAAAAAAAAAAATAATTTATTCCAGATTCCTTGGCAATTTCAATTTACTTCTTTACAATTAGCATCCTATTTTTTTCTAAGCAATTCTACCGTCTGTTCTTATTTGAAAATTCTTGACAAAAATAATTAATGCAAAAGTTACGGGCGTTTTAGTATTACCAAAATGGGCCATACAAGCTTAGTTCCCATAGTGTTTATTGGTCAACCTAAGTGGAAGCTTTTATGTTCAAATTTCAGATCGTGCCACCGGCTCCTTTGCAGCCTTTCCCGGGAGGCCGCGACGCTCTCAGGGAAGCGTTTACTAGATTAGACACCCCCGAAATAGCCTTGGATCTGATGCTAGCATCCATTTCAGATAATACGATGAAACAATATTCGGTCACCTATAAATTGTGGTGGTCTTTTTGCACAGAAAACTCTATAAATACTTTTGATGCTCCATTACCTTCCGTAATCACGTTTCTTGTTAACCTTTTCAACAAAGGTGCCTCTTATGGCACCCTCAATAGTCATCGATCTGCCCTATCATTACTTCTTGGAAATAATGTCGGGTCAGACGAACGAGTCAAACGCTTATTAAAAGCTTTTTACAGACAAAAGCCATCTCGTCCCAAATATACCACGACATGGGATCCAAAAATTGTAATAGATCATATTTCTACATGGTACCCTAATAGTGACCTAAGTTTAGTTATGCTAACTAAAAAACTAACGATCTTATTAGCGTTGTGTACTTCTCACCGAGTACAAACATTATCGCTTATTAAGGTCATTAATATTGCCAGGACTCCTTCTGGTATAAAGATCTTAATACCAGACATAATTAAGACCTCAGCAGCTAACCGGGATCAGCCCGTGCTCTTTTTGCCCTATTTCGTAGACAATCCAAGCATATGCCCCGCAAAGACCTTAGAAGATTATCTTGTGGTAACATCAGGATTACGAACTGAAGGTATAGATAATCTGTTGTTGAGCTTTAGGAAACCTTTTAAAATGGTTTCATCACAAACTGTTAGTAGGTGGATAAAACAGACCCTTGCAGAGAGTGGCGTCGACGTCTCAATATTCAGTGCACACAGCACGCGTCACGCCTCTACCTCAGCGGCGGCATCCGCAGGAGTCTGTATTGACACCATAAGGAAGACAGCTGGTTGGACCAGCTCGTCTTCAACATTTGCTCGATTTTATAACCGTCCAGTGATGGACGAAGGTATATTTGCTCGATCAGTTTGTGGGATTGATAAATAGGTAAATTAAGAAAACTATGATTGTATAATAACATTTACTGAACAGGTACTTACCAAATTAGTACCTAATTTAGACGAATCTATAAAAATACTTACCTAATGGAGTGTTATTTTTTGTTGCTGATTAAGTTAATTAAGTAATATTTTTTGTTGTTTACATTATTAAAGGGAATATTTTATTACCTTACCTTGTATGGTTTTACTGCTGTAAATACATATAATCATCTCTGAACATCTACCTTGTTAATTGTATCTGAAGAATGAAGCGACGAATATATAATATAAGATCAAACGAACTTCTTGAAGTGAAGTTCGATCATTATTATATGAGTCGCTTCATTCGAAGATACAAAGGTCCCACCCACCCGCAACCACAGTTAAAAAAAAATATTAGTAATGTCTCTAAACATGAATGAGGTGGCAAGTGACAGCTCGCCGAAGGGAGCGAGCAATAGACAAAAAAAAAAAGTATCGATTCGAAATCGATTCTCTAAACGTGCGAATAGTGCCTGTTGGCTAAAAGGACTACCTTGTTAATTGTATCTTCGAATGAAGCGACTCATATAATAATGATCGAACTTCACTTCAAGAAGTTCGTTTGATCTTATATTAACGGTTTCTTCCAGCTTCTCCTGTTCCGACCCAAGGAGACGTCTGCGGCTTGTGCCTCATGCACCTGTGCGAGAAAATATGCTGAACATAAAACCTTAGAAGAAAGAGTTTATTATTCACATAGATTTTATGCCAATGTTTGTTTATGCCAACTGATGAGTCTGAACAGAAAAATGTATAGAAAACTAGCTACGCTACGCGGTTTCACTAGCGTTGATTACTTCTTATATCTTCAGCTAGCTGCCAGTGAAAGTCCCGTCAAAAGCAGTCCAGCCGTTTTGGAGTCCACAGGAAACATACATACGCACATCATTTTTTATAATTATAAGAAGAAGAAGAAGAAGAAAGCTAGTATTCATTAACGGCCTTACTTGTAAACGTTAATTAAGTTAAGCACAGCTTAAAATTGCTCTGTCCTGTTTTCACCTATGACAATTTTCGTCAACGAGAAGTTGACAGCAATTTTAAGCATTGCGTAACTTTTAAGAAACGTTTATAAGTAAGGCCGTAAGAGTTTGTGCCATAAAAAGAAATATGAGAAATATGCCAGTTCATATTTATGCTATATTTTGTTAACGTGAAAACAAAACGAATTAATGCCAAAAGTGGTAATGCAACAAGGATAGTAACTGGCTGTGTTGTTACAGCAACTACGAAGACCCCCCGCCGCTGGTAAAGATCGGCCAGCTGGCGGACTCCGAGGAAAGATGGTGCAACATGCTGATGGGCCTTGTGAACGGCATCCCGCTGCACGATCCACTCGGCCCGTCTACCATCGCCATCATATTCGACTTTTGGCCGCTGCCTGCCCGGGACTCCGTCCTATATAATGTTCTCAACTGGCTCTTTACCTAGCAAGACAAACACAAGTACCTAGAGCGGACTCCTTGTTAGCCATCGTTCACACTATCAAACGATGCGATTTCATAGTGTGATCAGTTCTTGGGCTACGTACCAAAATGCTAAGAAGAACTCCTCATGGTTCTCCGATGGCTGCATGTATGTCACAGCCGATTTTATAAGACACTACATAAACAATCGACATGAACTTTAGCACAAATCTAGATGTATTATTTTCTTAAACTTGTGTATTTTCGGTTGTTAGTGCTTAATAATGTTGGATTATTATTAAGTGTTCGTGGATTCTCGACCACTTTACTAAGAGCATGACTGTGACTTACTTTGCTTGACTCTTGACTGACTTGTTTGACAACATTTTATCAAACTTGATATTAATTGAATACTAGCCAATGCACAAGAGTGTGTGGGAGCTAAATGTCCCAACTGCAGCGTGAACAGGTGAGGATGGTAGCATCCGACGACAGGTGTTGCTTGGTTGGCGGTTCTGGAGAGAATAAAACACTGAGTCAAATTTTTCGTGATTTATTCGAAAATGGTCGGCCTTATATACAATTTTACGCTAAAACTAATAATAATACCTACTATCCTATGTCTATACCTTACCTAAACGAGAGCCTGAACTCCTGCTCGATATAAATCGATATTTCTCAAAATATCGATATATGTACTCGATATATAGATGCAACCCGATATTATCGAATCATCTAGTATCGATACGTACAATCGATATATTTCATTCGATTTATTAATTATTGGGAGAAATTAAAAGCATAGAATATATAAACTATAAACTGTATAGATATATGTATGTACATCTAATAGTGCTAACAGACGCTCGAACGCGACTGACCAATGGGAGAGAAAGAGAGGGAAATATGATATTCTCACTCTTTCTCTCCCGTTGGTTGGACGGCGGTCCGTCAGCCGCATTCGATCGTCTGTTAGCACTATACAATAAAACTAAATAACAGTATGGCATCGCTGATATTTTTAAAATAAAAAAATTATATGTAGAAAAACTCCTTATTTTTCAGTTAGGACAAGTTTGGCATTTTTTTGCCGTATATTTTTATTTTTTATTTTATTTTTTTATTATCTTAAGAGAAACTAACGGTCTTAATTAACAGAGTTAATAATTTTGTCGTCTAATTTCAAATGCCGTCAGATCCATTTTTAAGAAAAATAAATATTTTTACTCTATGGTATAGTCAATCTTGACCTGTATGTGTCTACTATACTTTTTACAAGCAAACTACGCCAGATCTTTACTAAAATAGCAAATTAAAACAGTAATTTAATTCAAAACCCGCCACATCCATGACGGGACTTTTTCAAACGCCGCCATATCCATACCGACCAAACAGAGCAGAGAGTTATTGCAAAACTGTCATGGCGATTAATGGCGTCTTCATTAACTGTGTGGTGTTTTCGTGTTGTGATTTTTTATTGTTTTCTCCTATAAATAATGACCGATTTATCTCGGAATATCGAACAGGAGCCTCCGAATAAAGCAAGGAAACGATGTGTTGACAAAAATAACTGGAAAAGGGAAGTTAAGAGACGCAAACTGTGAGTATTCATTGTAGTATTAATCGTACGCGATCCATATACAGTATGTTTGTTTACATGAGACCTAGGAACTTTATATTGGTGTTAGCGTATAATGTATTTTTGTTTATTTATCACTAGTAGGTACCTACATTCTATTATAGTAACTAGGAGACTTTTCTACTAAAATATTATGAATTAACGTTGGTGAATAAGTTTATTTTAAAAGTTTTTATTATTATTTTTTTGGTTTTGAACGTTAGTCATTTTCATATTAATTTATTTTGTTTTTCTTTTAGGTATGAACCAAAATATCTGCCAAGTCTTCCAAAGTGTCACCATGGAAGTAATAAAACTTTTAAATGTTCAACCTTAAAAATACAAGACGTTTCGAGGATGCATCGATATTTTTACAAAGAAAATAAAAAAGTTGACCAGGACAATTTTATTTTAAATTATTGTCGCTTGAAACAATGCGACCGTACGAGGCTTAAAACTGGAGCACGAGGACCTAAAAATTTGAGTGTCGATTTTATATCCAGATTAAAAATCCACAGAAGCTCGTTAGAGTATGCAAAAAAGCATTTACTTATATACTGAAAATTGGCAAAGACAGAGTTACTGGCGTCTTACAACGCTCTTTTAAAGAAGGTAGTCTGGCGAAAGAGAATAGAGGAGGCGATCGCAAAAAAATGCGATTTCTGGAAAGACATAATAAAGTACAGGCATTCATTGAGTCTCTGCAAGCAGTTGAGCCTCATTATTGCCGGAGCAAGTCATCTGTTAGAGTGTACTTACCCTCCGAATTAAACATCAAAAAACTGTGGAAGATGTATAATAATGGACTAAATGAAAGCCCGGAATTAAAGGTAAAAGAATCATTTTTTAGAAAAGTGTTTAACACTAAATATAATGCTGGTTTTGGATCACCTATGAAAGACACATGTCCTCGATGCTCAGAATTAACGATGAGAATTAAAAATGCTACTAGTAATCAGGAGAAACAAAAGTTGATTGGAGATAAAAGACTACATTCCTTAAAAGCCAAGGCGTTTTACGACTTATTAAGAAATGAAGAGGATCATGTCTTGATCGCATCATTTGATTGCCAAAAGAACAACGCCTTGCCAAAACTGCCGGATCAAGCAGCCTATTTTAGTCGGCAAATAAATCTATATAATTTCACAGCTGTAGTGGGTAGCTCTAAGAGTCCATTGAATAATGCGCACATTTATTTCTGGAATGAAACCGATAACGCTAAAGCATCTAATCAAATTGCTACTGCTGTATTTCACTTATTGACTAATTTGGACATTGCTCAAAACAAAACAGTGATAAAACTTTTTGCGGACGGCTGCGGTGGACAAAATAAAAATAGTACTGTAATAGGCATGTGCTGTAAATGGCTAATGTCTAGTGCACCACCTCAAATAAAGGAGATAAATGTAATTTCCCCATGGTAGGCCACTCTTTCTTGCCACCAGACAGAATATTTGCGAAAATAGAAAAAGAGATTAAAACAATGTCTGTGATAAGTGATCCACAGTCATATGTGAATATATTTAAAAAACATGGCAGTGTATACAATCTTACGCAGGATATTGATGTTCATGACTGGAAAGAAGAAGTTTCTAAGACATTCAAACCACCAGGAAATTGGCACTTTAAGTTTAATTTGATTAAAAGATTTATTTTGAAACGAGGAAGACAAAACGTGAGCATCCAAGGTGAAGAAAATTATAAACATGAGGTTGGTGCACCTAAACATGTCACAAAAAAAGGCAAGAGCTGCTCTGAAATGGAACCATCTGTAATCCCGAGAGGAAACAAAATCAATTCTGCAAAAATCAAGGATGTTGTTGCACTACTGAAAAAACACTATGGAGAAGATTGGCGAAATATACCATCCCTACACTTTTATAAAAACGTTGAAGAAACTAATGATAATTTCATGCATGTGGCAGATATGCCCTGTGTTCCTTTGGAAGAATCAGAAGATTTTGTGTAGTTCATAAGATTAACGAAACTTTCTATCGATTTTTTTATGTTTTATCCAATAAATATTTTTCTTAAATTTTAATTCTTCCCACAATTTCTTTTCCTTACCTAGCTACCTACCCACGTTATAAAAATAAAGGCTAAAAATAATATGGTAACAAACTTCTGTCTTCTACCAGTCATTTTAAAACATCCTGTATAGCTGATACTACAGTTTAGAGTTAGTATCAAAGGCAGCTAGATCCAGCACTTTATTATCAAAAGCCGCCAGATCTCGAATTAAATATCAAAATCCGCTATATCCTATTTTTCAGGACGAAAATATGCTTATTTTGCTATTGAATTATATAATTTATGAAATTATATTATTGTTTTATTAAATTTTAAAAAGTCATCTAATTTTATGGCATTAATTTTATTAGGTAGCCTTACTGACACATATTTTAACTCTACTGTAAAATTGACTTATATGGATGTGACGGCATTTGAAATTAGACGACACAATTAGCTAGAGATAAAGAGGCCATTTAGAAGTTTCTACTTATAAAAAACAGAGTACATTATATGAACGCTAAAACGCTAAAACTACTATACTTTTCAAAATAGTTTACGCAACCCTTGTCTTGGGTATTCAACTAGCCTTGACATTAATTTCGACCCATTCACAACTATGCACTTGAGGCCGTTTTTTACAACCGGCCAGAAACATCTGGCGCCGGGCGGCTGATTTTCGCGGGGCGTGGGGCGCTTCACGGGAGGAAAAAAAACGGGCAGTGGAATCGCTAGGAAACCGGAACCCTATCTAATATTCAATATTAACCTATAAAGATGAGCTGGGACCAGGCAGTGTCCGAAGCGAAGGCGATTGATAATTGTGTAAAACTTTCTGCTGCAGTAATAATTGGACCGGTTATACCAAGGTGTTATAGACTAGTTAAATACAAATTACTTACGATATATCGAAAACATCGATATATTTGTACGATATATCGCAAAGTATCGATAGAACACTACGATATATTATATCGACAAAAAAAAATGTTGTTTTTTTTTACATGAACATCGCAAGAGATCCGTAACTAAATATTTAATTATACCTACCTATATTTCCTACTGCACTAACAATTAAGACTACACAAGAAACTATCATTTATTTGAATACAAAAACTATCTCAAAACTAGGATCAGAGCAGGCAGCATTTACAACCGGCTCGCGCCGCGGCGCTTCCCATCCATATAAATGTACGCGAGTGCACAGCTTCAGTAACTGAGCTGAACTCTGAAGTTCAGTTCGCCGCGCTCCGCTGGCCGGTGCGCACGTCTATGAATGCTCCACAGATTCATGCTGCTCCAAGTGCAACGCCAAAACCCTTACAGAGGAAACAACTTAAAAAATAATAAGCCGCTAACAAAACAAGGAAAAACAGCGATATTGTTCAGATTGTGACTTGAGAGTTTGTTGCTGTAGATTTTGTGACGTCCAATTTTTGTTGGTATTTGCAGAGGAACAGCGGAGACAGTCTTTTGCGAATAAAGATACGCCGCCTGCTCGACTTTAGTGATCCATTGGACTTGTCAGAAAGAGACTTTATTGCACATTCTCGTCTAAGTAAGACTGGTGAAGGTAATGATCTTTTTTCAATCACTCTTGGAGTGTACGAGTCAAACGAACGCCATACTTCAGAACACATAGCTGAAATGCTGCTGAAAACTTGTGCTGAATGGGGTATAGATAGTGACAAAGTTTCAGCTGTAGTCACAGATAAGGCAGCTAACATGGTGAAAGCTGTTGATTTCTGTCGGAAGTCGAGCATTTTGTAAAATGGAGGCGTGTAGACAGTATCTGGCGAACGAACAACGTCATGGCACGTTAGCGCCCGGTTATCCAAGAAACTATAAGACCCTAAAACAAGCGGGTTTTTTGATACCCCGATCTGATAACTGCGCAAGCAGTGAAGATTTGGCTAGCGGCACTTTTGTCTGCTTTCGCCAATTTGCCCGCATAACACGTGCGTGACACTTTTCATCCAACAGCTCAGCAGCACCCGCATGACGCTTTTTTGCATAAACAAATTTATCACATTCATATGGTTTTTCTCCAGTATACTATCTAAGGTTCGGGTTAAAGAGCTTTATTTTCTCAACAAGAAATTTCACTCATGTGAGAAATTAAATTAATTTAGTAACTAATGCTTCCACATGTTGGTAAACTTAAATAAACTAAAATAATAATAATAATATGTTTAACAGTATCACAAACACAAGCACTAACGAACAACCACGAGTAGCGCCACAGGACAAAATAATTACCGTGCAAGTAGCACATCGATAATTCCCATAATTAACGACAAACAATATTTATCTGCCCTAGAACCACATCCGCACAATTGAAATATTAACTTTTCTTAGAGTAAAAATCACAAAACCACAATTATATTTAAAAAATGCAAATAAAACAAAGTCGATTTGTGTATTTTTTTTTTTTGCATAAACGTATTTATCACATTCATATGGTTTTTCTCCAGTATAATATCTAAGGTTACCACAACCACGAGTAGCGCCACAGGACAAAATAATTACAGTGCACAAGTAGCACATGATTTTCATGATTAACGAGAAACAATATATCTGTTAACTAACTATTCTTAAAATAAAAATCACAAACCACAATTATAAAATAAATACAAATAAAACAAAGTCGATTTTTTTTTTTTTTTTTTTTGCATAAACATATTTATCACATTCATATGGTTTTTCTCCAGTTCTAAAGTCACCACAACCACGAGAAGCACCACAGGACAAAATAATTATTGCAGTACAAGTAACACATCGGTTCCCATAAGTAATGAGAAATAATGTACCTGCCCTAGAACCACATCCGCAAAATTTAAATATTAACTATTCTTAGAGTAAAAATCACAAAACCACAATTTAAAAAAAATACAAATTAAACAAAGTCGTGTTTTTTTTTTTGCATAAACGTATTTATCACATTCATATGGTTTTTCTCCAGTATAATATCCAAGGTTACCACAACCACGAGTAGCGCCACAGGAAAAAATAATTACAGTGCAAGTAGCACATGATTCTCATGATTAACGAGAAACAATATATCTGCCTTAAAACCACGTCCGAAAAATTTAAATACGAACTATTCTTAAAATAAAAATCACAAACCACAATTATAAAAAAAAAATACTTACAAATAAAACAAAGTCGATTTGTGTATTTTTTTTTTTTTTTGCATAAACGTATTTATCACATTCATATGGTTTTTCTCCAGTATAATATCCAAGGTTACCACAACCACGAGTAGCGCCACAGGACAAAATAATTACAGTGCAAGTAGCACATGATTCTCATGATTAACGAGAAACAATATATCTGCCTTAAAAGTTTAGTTTAGTTTAGTTTATTTTAATCAAAATATGTATTGTTGTAAGTGTTATATTATTTGTAGCATGCTGTGTTTACCTCTAGAAGGTTGTGCATTCATCGCATCTAACATCGCAAATGTTTTCATTCCTAAGATAAGAGTGTATGACCAGTTTGGTGAACCTACAATAAAAAAAAAAAAAAAACCACGTCCGAAATTTTTTAATACGAACTGTTCTTAAAATAAAAATCACAAACTAGAATTATAAAAAAAAAAACCAAATAAAACAAAGTCGATTTGTGTATTTTTTTTTTTGCATAAACATATTTATCACATTCATATGGTTTATCTCTATTACAATCATCATCATCAGCCAGAAGACGTCCACTGCTGAACATAGGGCTTCTCCTTTAACCTCCACACAGAACGACAGCCTGCCTTTTGCATTCACTGGATGCCCGCGACTCTTACAATGTCTTCGGTCCATCTAGTGGGAGGCCTACCTACGCTGCGTCGTCCGGTTCGTGGTCTCCACTCCAGAACCATTCTTCCCCATCGGTTATCGGTTCTTCGAGCGATGTGGCCTGCCCATTGCCACTTCAACTTGCAAATTTTAACAGCTATGTCGGTGACTTTCGTTCTTTGGCGAATATCCACGTTCCGGATTCTATCGCGCAAAGAAACTCCGAGCATAGCTCTCTCCATTGCCCGCTGTGTGACTCTCGAGTTTTTCTTAAAGGCCAACAGGTAAGGACCACGTCTCAGTACCATTTGTCATCACTGGCAACACAGACTGGTCAAAGACCTTCGTCTTGAGGCACTGTGGTATCTTGTACAATATCAAAGGTTCTTCTCGGGGTATAAAATCACAAAACCATGATATGATTTGACAAAAAGAAGTCGAGTTGTGTAATTTTATTGCATAAACATATTTATCACATTAATATGGTTTTTCTCCAGTATAATATCTAAGGTTACCACAACCACGAGTAGCACCACAGCAGACTATAATTACAGTACAAGTAACACAGGTAAGTTCTTCAAAAGATGGTTTTTTAAGATTTTAGTTTGGATGTTATATCTTCTATGTTGTAAATAGTTTGTGAATTTAGCAAAAGATTGCAAGTAACAGTGGAAGAATATCAAATGTAATCACTCAAAGAATAAGAAAAAATTAGACTTACCATCTGGTTCTGCTGCATAGATGATTAAATAATACTACCTTGCATCATACTTACATTTAATAGAGAAAGTTCTTAAAATGTAGACCCCAGGGGCAATACAAACACTAATGTCATTTAGTGATGACGTGACACAATGTATCTACTCGTACTATTGCATACCATTTACACAATTCATTGAAATCGCAATATCACAATTATACAATAATATGTGACAATGTGAAATATATATTTTTAATTTGTTGTTCATTTTAATTTGTATATAATAATTAGGTAGTGATAGTTTTAGTTTTTAAATACTGTGTATGAATGATTTCTTCTTAATTACAACTAATTTTATATGAAATAAATTATAGGTAAAATGGTAATAAATGCAATTTTACCTCTATGAAAATCACAATATTTTTTGGTCAGATGAGAGAACTGCATTCTTTTGGTCCGGAATACACAGACATGACTAAATTAAGAATGTTGTTGTTCCAGAACCAGATAAAATGGAAGAAAAAAACAAGACAAGCACTGAAATTTTTATAATAAAAATTACCGATATATGGAGCTGCGAGGTCCTGTGCGTAGCGTGACGTTAACTTAAATTGGTAATTGTTTTGAAAAATTGTTGTTAGGTGGTCATGTTAGACTAAATTAATTGCTATTAGTTTTAGTTTATATTAAATAATTTACCTAGTTAAACATTAGCTCGTTTCGGATTTAAGGAAAATAACTTTGTAAACTCGCTAATCGCTCTTAGTTTCGATTATTTTTTGAATTATATAGCGTCTTTAAGACTTTAATTTAGTATCGTTCCATTATATGGTCTAACGTTAGTTTTTCAGGTAACTTAAATTGTGTTTTTTTTTTTGGCCAACCTATAATGTAGCTGTGCTTTTTATTAGGACATTAGGTACGTAAAACGAAACTTAAATAGGCCGTCTCATCCGCACAACACGGCGCATCGTTGCATCTCGTCGACTCGAACTCCTGAAATGTATATGGCAACCCTAATCTTTTACTTAATCTCAACATTGTCTGTGGCTTGTCTTTGGATAGGCGGATACGAAATCTAGTTCCGGGCAAGAGAGTAGCCCGGTATGTTGGCAAGCCCGAATTTCCGGTGAGGCACGACGAGAATAGTGTCCCGCGCGTTAAGATGACGGATGGACAAGGCGGGAAGGATCGCGATTGGTCGATTTTAAAGACAATTCGGAAGTTTGGCCAAGGACGCATCGGTAGGGCCGACTAGCGGGCAGTAGCGAAACTAGAGGGGCGTCTGGTACGAGCAAGCATTCGGCGGGGGCTCATATAGTATATTTTCCACAATACGTCTCCCTCTGCTCAACCGATAATTAAATATTCTCTCTTTTGATCTTTTGTCATGTTGACCGGGATATGGTTTCATTAAATTTATATCTAATGCAAAAGTATCATCTGCCACAATGACATGTGGAATTGGTTTGTTCCTTCCGGATAACGGGTAAGGTTCAGGCAAATTTAATTTTCCTTGCTGAAGATTAGCATAGAAACCAGTATTTTTTAAGATATCACCATCCGATATTCTTCCTTTACAACCGACATCTACGTACGTAAACATATAATTTGCATCAACCAGTGCTAAAAGCACAATGCTGAAATCACCTATGTAATTGAAAAAGTCGCTTCCAGTATTACTTGGAGCTTAAATAACAACGTGTTTGCCATCCATAGCCCCAATGCAATGAGGGAAATTCCAAAGATGGTCAAATTGGCGCTCTACGATCATCCATTCTTCTGAAGTGTTAGGCATCTGAAAAAGGAAATCTTATTACTATTTCAGGTATCACAAGATATCCAGAATGACACAGTAAATGAAGATCAAGAATCTCTTCATGAAAGGCCAGTCGAAAAGTTTAAGGCTCCGAAGAACTCGCTTAAACGCCGTATTGTCAATGAAGACCCGAGAATCGGCCAAGCTTTATCGATTATGAACAACGTAAACAAGCAGATGGAAGCAAAAAAATCTGATGACGACGACATTTTTGCTGCAGCCGTCGCAACCAAATTAAGGTAAATTAGAGATGAGCGAACGAAGATTTTAGTACAAAGGGATATCGATAATTTATTGTATGACGCTATTATTGGTACTGGAAAATATGTAACAACTCCAATGCCTTCACCGTATTCAGATTCATCAAATTCTCAGAGTCAAGGACCGGCTTCAAGTTTTCAGGTCCGCGATAATGATTATTCCGATCTTTTACGTCAGAATGATGGCGAAATAATATCTTGGTATGATATGTAATGCAATAAAAGTGACTAAAATAAAATGGTATATTATTTTCTTACCTTAATATTTTCTTTCAACACGCTTAGCAACGCTTTACAAGTCTCAGGTACAATCCGAGCAATAAGCTCTTTTGAAACTTTAAATAAGTACATTAAACTTGCAAAAGAATCTCCAGTAGCAAGATATCTTAAGGTGATTGCAAGACTTAACCCTTTTTAAGGTAGAGGGAATATATTTCCCACCAAATATATTTGGTAGTTTCTCCAAAACGAATTGTGCTATCGACTTTTTTTTCTATGGCAACTTTCTCTAGAAACCTTTCAACTTTTTTTACTAAGTAGTTGAATGCGGTCCTCATAAAAAAAAATTGTCTGTGGCGGTAGTAAGTGTGAAAATAAGTGAATTTCGGCACCTGTTGATAAATCTTTATATATCTTTAATTTTCGGAACGATCAAAGAGTAAGTTGTTATTATTCTTGTTGTCTAGTTTATTTTACTAGTATTCAGTCAAATTTAAAATTAAGATTTTTTGTTCTACATGCTTTTTTTGTGGTGATAAAAATATTCCCTCTGCCTGTGCAGTGCTTGAGCATTTTGTGCATGTTTTTTTCTTATTGTGTTACAGTCTTGAAAATACATAAGTGAAGAAATATTCCTTCGGCCTGTGCAGTGCTTGAGCATTTTATGCATGTTTTTTTCTTTTCTTATTGTGTGTTACAGTCTTGAAAATGAGTGGGAGTAGAAGAGTGCTCAACGATTTAGAAATCATTAGTGAATTGGAAGAAATTTTTGGTTTTCCCGATGATCCCAATTTATCGGACGATAATTTAGAATCGGACGAAGAAGAAGATCAATACAGCACCACGAAACTTCAAAAAATTCTTGAAAATTTTGATGAACCGAATGACGGGCTTATGCCACCGACACCCGATCTACCTAGTAGCCCGATACTTCAAGAAGTTCAGTCAGGCAGTTCCTCGCCTGTTCAGATCCTACCTAGTTCAGTATCCGGATCATCACAACATGATCGTCCTAGACGGGCAACAAGAACTGAAGATTTACCCAGTACATCTCACGGCACGCAAGAAATCTCAGAGCTAAGGACAAAATCACCAGTTAATCTCTATGATGATTCGGAAACGGAAGATTCGGACGGCGATGAAGAAACCTGGAAAAAAAGTAAGTGGACCACATATCGGCCAACGCCTAGCATTTATGATGAAATTCCAATGGTTGATTTGGTCCAATGGTTGATTTGGTCCAATGGTTGATTTGGTCCAATGGTTGATTTGGTCCAATGGTTGATTCCAAATTTCAATGTTTTCCAGCCGAACAAGACCTGTAACTTTGTTTGAAAAATTCTTTACTGATGAGGTCTATGAGTCCAAAGTGTATCAAACGAATTTATTCGCTGAGCAGAACAAATCTGAAGGATGGTCGGACTTAAATAAAAAAGTACTAAAAGCCTTTATAGGTAATATTATAATCATGGGATATAATAAACTTCCTTCCATTGACCTTTATTGGTCATCCGATCCTGGTTTCCGCGTAGATGAAATTGCAGAAACGATGCCTGTGAAAAGATTTAAAAAAATACTGCAGTGTTTGCATTTAAATGATAACACACAACAGCCAGAGAAGACAAGCGATAACTACGACAAACTTTATAAGTTACGCCCATTGTTAGATTTTATTAGTCGTGCTTGTTTGGAAAATGCTAGAGAATCCTCGTCCCAAAGTATTGACGAATCAATGATTATTTTCAAAGGCCGGTCATCAATGAGGCAATACATGCCATTAAAACCGATAAAAAGAGGCTACAAGGTATGGTGCCGTTGTGACAGCAATACCGGATACCTGTACGAGTTCCAAATTTACACTGGTAAAACAGGGACCGGAACAGAGGAAGGCCTAGGATATAACGTTGTAAAAATGCTGACGGAAAAGCTAATAGATAAAGCACTTGAAGAATATCACATTATTGTTACATTTGACAATTTCTTCTGTGACTATAAATTGCTGCAATATCTGTACGAAAATGGTATCTACGCAACTGGAACTGTGCGAAGACATAGGAAAGATCTGCCCACACTTATAAAGGGTAAACGTAAACTGAGACTGGAAAAAGGAGAGTTTAAATGGAGAGTAAAGGGCAACGTGGCTTTTGTCGTCTGGCAAGACACCAAAGAGGTTCTTGTTATGACTAATGCGTTTCATCCAAAAATAGGTAAAACCAGTGTTTTGCGGACTCAGAAAGACGGCGCAAAAAACGTGATTGAGTGCCCTGCAGCTATAAAAGAATACACGAAAAGGATGGGAGGCGTCGATCGTTTTGATCAAATGAAAAGCACCTATTCAGTTGGCAGAAGAAGTAAAAAATGGTGGCTCCGCATATTCTACTTTCTGCTTGATGCAAGTATTACAAATTCCTATTTGTTATATTGCCAGAATCCAAACGTAACCAAACTGTCGAATCTCGAATTCCGTGTATCAGTGGCAAGGGGATTGATTAGCGGGTTTACGAGCAGAAAGAGGCGGTCAATTGGTCAGAATTATGTTTGCAGAAATAAAGCCGTCATGTCCGAGAACCGTCAAAAGGCTTTACACGTTGTTGCTCAGGAGCTTCGATATAGCAATGTTGGAGTTCACATGCCCGTGGAATCGCCCTCATATAAACGCTGCAGGATGTGCAGCACTAAACAAAAAGATAAAAGATCGAAAATAATTTGCGAGAAATGTGGAGTTTCTCTTTGCATTACACCATGCTTCAAAATATAAATAGTTTTATTGTATCACCTTTAGAAGCTTATGCCTTATAAAGGGTTAAAGGCCAAGACGCAAGGCCAAGGATACACTAGGGAACATTTTGTCCCGCAACATGACGCACAACACTTAATTTACGTGACGCTGCAACGTTGCATATTGTCCCGCAACATCGCCTCGAGAGCGAGCGCACGTGTCTCGCGTCAGTGTCGCGCCATTTGTCACCAAGTGTAGTCGCGTACGCAACGTGCCTTTTAACATGGCTTTAGTGTGGGGAAATGATACCGTGCTTTCACTTCTGGAGCTTTATGGCGGCCATACACGCTACGGTCTACCGGAGAGGTAATCTGTGCAGGTATACCTGCGCAGGTAGACCGGAATGTGTGTGGGAATAGACCACCACCAAAATCTCTGAAACAACTAATATCGTTCCTACAGACGGCATCTTGGTACCGGCGTTTTATAAATAGCTTTATTGACAATGCAACAACCACAAGAAAAGAAACTCTACACAAAAGAAGAGATTCAAAAGATAGCCCCAGGTTATCGAGGGAAGCCCGAACGCTTCGATCCAGCCAAAGTTGGAAAGAAACGGGAGCCAACCCCAAAACAGCAGGGCCCGACATCGTCGAAAGTACCTGCACCAACAGCAACTGACAAAGCTGCAAAGCCAACTCCGCCTAAGAACAACCCCATGTGGGCTGATTCGATTTTCGGAATTGACGTAGCCGTCAGAGAACTGAATGTCAATCAGGAAGTGACGCCAACATACGCGCGGCTTCCGGAGATTGTCGAAGAGGTGTACTCTGCCATTGGCGGAGACGACCAGAGTCTGAACAAACGGATGACCAAAGGAATGCTGATGTATTACTCAACAGCAATGCTCTGGACCCGCGTTCTAGACATAAAAGCCAAGCGTGGAAACACAAACTTGACCTTCGCAGAACTCGAATTCTGCAAAGCTGTGATGCAGCACGAATATAACATCCCACAGCCGATCTACTTGTTCCTGAAAGGAATTGGCGAGGTCAAGGATCCCACGGGTAAAACCGTGCACCTTGCGAATCACCAGCTCCCAGTTACTGTAGTCCAAGGCAGCGGAGGTTACCATTCAGCTGTTATAAACGCAAAAACACACAACCTCTACGAAGAGATCCCATCCCTTGGGATCTGTGGAGATATTGTGATGGCGGAAGCCTCGGAAGCGGTACAACCTGTACCAAACTTTAGAGTCTTACCACCAAACACCAGAGCAACTCACTCACTGTGCGGTTACTTTGGACCAATAGGAGCTCGGAAAGAAGAAGTCCGTATCGCACTCCAATCTATCGGAGTGAGAGACAACGGCTTTGACGAGACCGTTGGAGGAACCCGACTCAACGTTCCCCTGCTGCAGCAAATCAGCGACTACTTTTCAGGAAGTCCAACCTTCCGTAATGAAAAAGTCAAACTGGATGCGCTTACAGGAGAAGGAGACGGAGTCCAACTCATTAAGTCGGTTCCGACTGATGAGAACGTCGACGAAACAGCGCGCTGGACTAACTTGGTCATAAGACCAAATTCAGCAAACGCCAACCCGACGACGACATTTGGTGCCTCATACTTAATGGGATACCAATTACAAAAAGAAGCAATTGCAAACAACCACGCCAACTGGTGTTGTGTTGAGCAACATGCTCCAAACAATCCATGGGTCATTCCCGAAGCATGGATTGCCAATCGTAACGCAAGACGCGTCCTTCCACCCGGACTAGGAATTGAGAGATTTGTCTCAATTTCCGTTTCCCAAAGGAATAAAACGTTGTCTGTTTTGCAGCCGAAAAGGGCATACCACTGATATTTGTCGCATTCGGTTGTCCCAAATGGGTCCAGAGGCTAGCAAGGATATCAGTAAAAGTCCTGCAATGCCCCAATCTACTAAAACCACCAGCTTGATAACGACAATGGGGAAAAAAGAGTCACAGACCAGTCCAGTTACCTGTTACGGATGCGGCAAGCCAGGGGTATTTAGAAGCAACTGCGAAAACTGTAAGACGAAAGACAGCCCCCCGAAACCGATACAGTTTCATGCCGTAGACTGGACTATTCAGAGTGCAGCAAAGGTCCCAACCATCGAGATAAAATATAATGGAATTTTCGGTCATGCTAATATAGATACAGCAGCTCGTACTAGCATTGCCGGAATAAAATTATTCCATATAATGAAAGAAAAAGGCGTGCAATTCCAAGAGTTAGAGACGATTGTTGGTTTAGCTGATGGTTCAACGAAACAGATGTCCCTCCTAACAACAAAGGTGGAAATAACTGTGGGAAGTAGGGTTTTGCCCATAACGTTCACAATCTTCCCAAACGCCAATGACAACCGCACTCTTTTAGGAATTGACTTCTTGGAAGAAAATGGAATAATTCTTAATCTGGCGCCCATAGTGGAAAAATTGAAAAAAAGAAAAAGTGAAGAAAAGATGTCTATCCAGCTAACAAAAGAACAATTTGAAGAGTTGCTGTACACCACCCTACAATCTGGCAGGCGCAGGCGACCGGCGCAAGATCGAAAATCGATTCTTTCGAGTGACACCGTACGGTGTACCTGTGCGTGTGTGCGTGTACTCCGGTCGCCTGCGCAGGTCGCGTCAGTTGTGTTCTAGTGCTTCTTTCGGACGGTTGTCTCATCGCTCGCATCGTATTGCCAGAAAATGGCGCCATCAGTTTCAACAAAAAAAATCCTTGAAGATTTTATCGAAATGTATAGAAGTAATCCATGTCTTTGGCAAATTAAAAACGATGATTACCATAATAGAGACAAAAAAGAAGCTGCTTATAAATTACTAATAGAAAAATTGAGAGAAATTGAGCCAGATGCGAACAAAGATGTAGTTGTGAAAAAGATCAATAACTTAAGAAGCAATGTTAGGAAGGAAAAGAAGAAATATGAGCAATCTTTAAAGTCTGGGGCATCTGCTGATGATGTGTACCGTATTAAACTATGGTACTACGATTTGTTCAATTTCATTCATGATCAAAGCACTCCAAGGGAATCTTCATCCAACTTAGATAGCGATGACGAAAATAGTTGTGAGGTAAGTAAAATATTTCATACTTTGTAGTATAATTTTTTATTAAGTTCAATACATATAACACATAATTATTTTGTATTTACAGAATTTCACTAAAGCTTATAATATAACTATTAGTGATGTTCCGGATATCCGTATCATCGAAAATAAAGATCCGTATCTGCGTATTTACATTTTTAACGATCTAATAACTATGTATTTAGAACTACCTACTCTGCCCGTTCAGCCTTTATTTTTTAATTTACATGATCATTTTGCCATGGAACCCTTCCCTCCTGATTGAAATAATTCATAAAATTGTTTCGGACTATCTTCGCGATGTTCAAAGTATTTCCTGGGTTTCTTCTTTCCAAGTTTTCCATGGTACTATTTTGTGTATTGTATCCTTCAGAAATTATAGTCCCGTTTTCAGAGTTTTCTCGATAAAAAGATTTTTGAGGTGCATAAGACTTTTTTGAGTGTTCAATTAAAAAGTTATGTAATACACAAGATGCTTTCACTACTTTATCGATATTTTCGGGTTCTAAATTTATATGAGTATAAAATATCCGAAATCGTGATGCCATTATCCCGAAAGCGTTTTCAACAGTCCGCCTCGCGCGAGATAATCTGTAATTCAGGATTTTTCTTTCTTGCGATGTTAAATCTGCCTGCCGAAACGGTTTTATCATATCGGGGCGTAATGGGAACGCGTCATCTGCCACAAATACATATGGTAAATTTCGGTTACTTCCTGTTAACAATTCACTGCTTGGAATAAGTAAATCACTATTTTCTAATTTTTCAAAAAAATTTGTGTTTTGTAGAACCCCTCCATCGGATATTCTGCCATTCATGCCAATGTCTATATACATAAATTGGTATTTTGCATTAACAATTGCCATAAGAACTACGCTATGTTGCCCTTTATAATTATAAAAATACGATCCACTATTAGCCGGTGGAACAATCGCTATGTGATTTCCATCTATTGCACCAAGACAATGAGGAAAGTTCCATCGATCTTCATACATCTTTGCTATTTCCTTCCACTCTTCTTCAGATGTAGGAAACTGTAATATAAAAATAACAGATTTATCATTTATACAATAAGTAGTTATTTTTGATGTGAAATATCTATAGCGGCAGGACTCAAAAATATATCATAATTATTTTATGTTATTAATATAATATGTAATTATTTATGTTTTTAGAAAGACAAAACTGAAGACTCTTCAAATACCGCTGAAGAATATTCATCCAACAGCGTATCTATCGACAACGAGGCTCGATCAACATCGTCAAATAATAATTCATCTCGCCCACCAAAACCTTGTAAAGCAAAAAGAAAAGATGAAGGCTTAGCAAATGAAGTATTGGAATCGGTACGAGATCACTTTAAGCGTCCTCGCCCAATTGTAACAGAAGATAGGTGCGATATTATTGGCAAAAATGTGGCGATGAAATTGAGGGCTTTAGATGCGAAACAAATAATAGTCGCAGAAAAACTTATAAATGATTTACTTTTTGAAGCAGAAATAGGAAACCTCACTCCCGAGCATGCCTATATTAACATGAGAGATATTTTGAAACAAAATCAACGAAGCTATGTTCCTGCTCAGCAATATCGACAACATGCATATCAGTCCTCTCCTAATTCCAATAGGGCATATACCCCTGTAAGTTTTGTTTCTTCCGGAAGTCCTAGCCCACCCTGCCTTCCATTTCCCACTAGTCAAAATTCAGAGTATATTTCTCAATCATTTCATACTAGCCATCTCAACAGTTCCCAAGGCAATCCCTACTCGCCACAAATACGAACACCTACAATTCCAGGAAATCAGCCCACTGAAACAGAGGTAGTTTTATCGATTCCAGATTCGGCAGCGACATTCTTTAATAATTTCAATGTTGATAATGAATAATTTGTACGCGACAGTTTTCTACTTTAATGATTAAAATTAAAATCGTATTTTTTTCAATAAATATTATCTGTAATATAACAGTGTTTTAATGACTTAATCTCTTCTAAGTACTTTATACAAAGCCTCACATGTTTCAGGAATAATTTTTCCAAGTGCCCGAGGCGAAATAATTGTTGAAAATTTTAGGTCCTCATAACTTCTGCCAGTTGCGAGAAATCTCAATGTAACTGATAATCTTTCGTGCGCAGAAATACTATTTCTCATAACTGTGTCTTGTTTTTTTATCATAGGAGTAACCATTTCAAGTAATTTAAGGTATGTTTTCTCGTCCATTCGAAGATAGTTTTTAAAATCTTCTGGTTCGAATTTCAATTCATTTAATAAATTAACATGAGTATATGTTTTCCTTTTCAATAACCAATGCTTACACCACTTTCTTCGCTTGTTTTTCGTATCATTTTTCTTCAAAATTAAAGCAAGACCTAGCAACGCCAGCGTGTCATCGTCCATATTCGATGCCATCGCAAAGATAACTGAAGACCGCTCCGATACACCGGAACGTCCCCATACACGCTACCATTGTTCGGTTGACCTGCGCAGGCATACCTGCACAGATTACCTCTCTGGTAGACCGTAGCGTGTATGGCCTACTTTACGAAAGTCGTGAATTGTTGTGGGATACGTCTCACCGTGATTATAGAAATAAAATAAAGAAAAATGACGCATGGGAGGCTATTGCCAAGGAGCTTAAATTGTCTAGAAAAGATATACAAACCAAAGTTCATACCCTGCGTGACGTGACTCGTGACTCGTGAGACGTCACATAACCAGCGGCAAACTTAGCGCGAACGAGTTTAGACAATTCACCCACACAACTTCACTTCTAAACCACAAGTATTGTTCTCAGTACGCGCCACGATGTTGTACAGTAAACATTAAAGGAAAAATTATAGTAGACCGTACAATACTAGTTTATTTATTTAAAAATTATTCTGCCAGGGGGAACACATCCTTTTTCACTCGTGAAATATTCAGCAAATTTATTTCCATAGCAGATTCAGGGTAGCGTCTTCCCGTAGCATTTAAATTCGACATATTAACAAATCCAATTTCTCTGCGCCAACATCCTTCTAAAATATCGTGATCCACATTTTCAGAATCAAAGGTTCCATGTAGGTTGTACAGTGATATTGATTGACTATTTCGCCTTAAAAAATTATGAAGGTATACGCACGCCATTACAACAACTTGAGCATTAGAGGGTTGGAGGGTTATGGGAGTCCGGAATATACGAAATACAACACCTAAGATACCGAACACATTTTCGACAATTCTTCTAGCTCTTGACAGTCGATAGTTGAAAATGCGCCTCGTTGTCCCCACGTCGTGATTACCGGGATATGGCTTCATCATATTTTCTGTCAGTGCAAAGGCGCTGTCTCCTACAAGTACGTAAGGCATATTTGGCCCATCTTGTCGTATTGGAGCTGGACTTGGCCAGTTGAGTTGGTTATCAGCCAAAGCTTTATAAAAAGCAGTCTCTTGGAATACTCCACTGTCAGAAGATTTTCCTTTAGCACCGCAATTTGCATAGATAAAATTATAATTTGCATCCACAATACCCAATAGGACAATACTAAATTGTTCTTTATAGTAATGAGGAGGGTCGGAACAAAAACCGATATACGACATATGTCTGTATTGACTGTATTTTTTTTTTATTTTTTTTTGTAAATTCGTAGCATTTGTATAATTTTACATGATAAGCTTATTGAACCTGTTCCAAGGCCGATGAATCCAGTAGAAAAATGCGCTTAAAGTTCAATGATCTATACAGATACCGATAAATCCATTGATGAGGTAAAAGAAAATTTATATCTTAACAGAAACCGATAAATCCTAAATAAATTTGGTAGATTTTTATAAGGTTGAGACAAAAACCGATATATCAATTTCCATTTGCTTTATGGCAAATTAATAATGGCCAAAGGAGGTTGATTTCTTCCGTCCATGATATTGGCTACACTAGAGGTTTAGTCTGTGATCTCGGCTGAAGGACTAGTATCCATGGCCAAGAATAAATTAAAAAAAAAGTCTGTGGTCTATGATCTGTGGATTTAATGACAGTGACAGAATTTCAACATTAACTGTGACGGATGAAAAGGTGTAACAGTTGACGGTTTCCTGGGTTTTTCGATGTCAAATTTAGATAAATTATCTAACGGTTTTTCTTTTCGTTTGCTGTAAGATTGACGTTAACATAAAAAAGGTCATAACCTTAAAAAAGGTTGTTAAAAATAGAGGAAATTGACAATTTGGTCGAGAATATTAACCAAGGATCACGAAAAAAAACAAAACAGAAACGAAAAACTGAAGTGGAGCGGGAGAACAGGTAATTACTTAATTACTTTGCTATGTTTATAGAATGGTTGTGGTTTTCATGATTTCTGTGGGATTTTGAGGATTTGCATTGTATCAGCTTGCTTTTGTTATTATTTAAGGTATCGGGATACCAATCCGCTTGGCTTAAGCTTTGAAAGACCCTGCTCTCATGACACGACGAAGTTCCAATGCAATAAAATTTCGCTCCACTTTATTCTTCGGAACAGAAAGAAATTTTTTAAACATCACAAGAAAGTCGACCAAGACATCTTTTTAACACGATTGATTGCACCGTTTGCTCCAGAACGACGACGACAGAGTAAAGTAGCTGAAGATAAACGCAGAGGCCGCGTAATGAGTACCACTTACTTTCTGAATGACCAGCACAATAAAAACAGGCCTGTTTGTAAGGCTATGTTTTTAAAAACCTTTTCTTTGAAAAAAGACCGGGTAAGTAACATAGCTAAAGTAATTTTCGAAGGGAAAACTCCTAAAGAAACACGAGGTGGTGACCGTAGATCCACAAAATCAGCTGAAAAGAAAGAAAAACTCAGGGAATTTTTAAGGAAGTTGCCAGCTTGCGAAAGTCACTACAACAGATTAAAATCTAAAAGAATCTACTTATCGTGCGACTTAAATCAAAGGAAATTGAGACAAATATATAATGAGTCAGTTCCTCAAACTCTGAAAGTAACTAAAACAATGTTCCAAAACGTGTTTACGAAAGATAATAATAATAAAATATTATTTAATATTATTATTATTTATTGTTTATTTAATATTGGTTTTAAGAGCCCAGCTTCCGACGCTTGCAGTACTTGCATTTTACTAACCAATAAAATAAAAATGACCACTGATCCGGACGCAAAACGTATTATAATGGTCCAAAAAAGGGTACACAAGTTACGAGCAAAGGCATTTTATAAATTATGCAAAAATAAAGATCCAGACTCAAAAAATTTCTGTTTTGACATGCAACAAGTCCAGCCTTTACCCAAGACCCCAATACAAGAGTCGTTTTATGCAAGGCAAATCAGCTACTACAATCTTTGTTTCGTTGGCATGGACTCTAGAAACCCACAATTCTATCAGTGGTCAGAGGACCAAGGTGGCAGAGGAGCTACAGAAGTCGGGTCGGCACTCTTACATTATCTAGACTCACTAAACTTGGAGGGGATAAGAGTGCTGCGTCTGTTTTGCGATGGCTGTGGAGGCCAAAACAAAAATTCGCATATAATCCACAGCCTTACGTTTTGGTTGGTAAACAAATCTCCAGACGCCCTGGAGGAGATTAACTTGACGTTCCCAGTACGCGGGCACAGCTTTTTACCTGCCGATCGAGTTTTTGGCAGGGTTGAAAAATCTTTGCGTACCATGCCAATCATAACAAAAAAACAAAACAATCAAACAATCAACAAACAATCTACAAAACACATGGGAATGTTTTAAGTCTGGGAGTAGACTGGCATTTAAAAAGTGTGAAAAGTTTGGAAAGTTTCTATAAAAAGCTTGAAGGGATGAGGGACTTAAAACGGATCAAGTTGAAAAAAAAAATTGTTATGCAAAGAAGAGGTCAAAGGAGTCAAACCAAAACTGTGTTTGAAGTAAAGACATTCCGAAATTTCATCAACGAGTCAGAACAGGAACAGCAAGGATTTTCAATCTTAAAACCAAGAAAATCTCATCCTCAGTCTTTAATCTCTGTGGATGGTACTAAAAGCCTGAGTAACCAGAAAAAAGCAGACGTGAAGTCTCTGATGACAAAACAATTTGGGGAAAACTGGGAGGACGATGATACTTTTGTTTGGTATAAAAATTTACTTAATGACAGACAACATGACATGACTGAAGGTAATGTTAATGAACATGTACATAACCATGAAGAATGTGACTGCTTAGAAGAAGAAATAATGGCCATAGTTTAAGTTTAATGTCATCTAATACGATAATAAATAATAAACACACTTGATTTTTATTTGTATAGTTTTTTTTTAACTCCTCATATACTTAGTTTTAACCAAAAATGTTAATGGTTTTTTCACATAGCGATAAATCCTTAGTTGATTTTTTCAAAAAACGATAAATCCGGATAGTCTAAGCAAAAACCGCTAAATCCATTTTTGTTTTTTTGTTTTTTCGTTTATTATTTCACACACGAATCTGTTGATTTGGCCACCAAACAATGTTGCTAATGTTGATATATTAAGATATTCTACTCTCTTTTACCTAAAAAACCAAAGACAAAAAACGTTTTTTCCGATTTGTCAAAAATCTTAGTAAGTGGATTTAGCGGTTTTTGTTCCGAAGCTCTTCAGTTAAAATAGTCACTTCCCGAATTCGAAGGAGCTTGGATCAAAACATGTTTACCGTCTATAGATCCAACGCAATGCGGAAAAGTCCATATAATTTCAAAGCTTTTAGCCTTGGCTTTCCATTATTAGCCATTATTTCATGAAAGTTTTAAAACTAATATTCATGAAAACCCAAAACTTGGGGACGGCCAGCGTGTACAGTACCTTGTGGGTTGTCTTCAAGGGAAAGCGTGAGGAGTCTTTGCAGGCATCCTCCCTACAGAAAATAATTATATGTCAATCTGGCTTACATTAACAGCTAAATTCCAAGACAAAAGAGTATTAGCGGCTTCATATTTGAACAGTATTTTTTAACTTAAAAATGTATCCAACAATGCTACACAATTAAACGACTTTATAGAAAGGTTTGCCTCGGCTATTAGTGCTCTAAAACAACTGAATATAGCAGATTTCATCATCATCATCAGCCAGAAGACGTCCACTGCTGAACATAGGCCTCCCCCTTTAACTGCCACACATTGCAGATGTGCCCGACTTTATATTCCTTTATTTTGCTCAGAAAAAGTTAGACAGTGGTTCAGTTAAAAAAGTTGAGCTGATGGTTTGTGATAAAGATATACCTTAAAAGTTATTGGCTTTCTTCGCCACAGCATCAAGGTGAGACAGAAAAATGATAACAAAGTGCCCATATCCAAAGCAGTGGAGAAAGAACGTTCTGACACTTTTACATTAGTGTATGATAAATCAACGGCAGAAATGGTATGCCCATGTTGTAAAAGTAAATCATATACAAGTGTACATGTAGCCTTAATTTAAATCAATGGATGTGAGTACACGCTTCAGCTGTGCAAAAACAAACAAGTTTTATACAAACTGTCTTGGTGCCAAACACACAAGTAAGTTTTGCAAATTAAATAAGATTTGCCGATTGTGCAATTTGCATCATCATACCTTTCTATGTTTAAAAAATCAATCACACTTTAACAAGAATGAATCTCATAATAACACCACCATAAGTTTGGTGACAAGTGATCCTATAGCGGTTCCGTGTTTTTCCTTTTGAGGTACGGATCTCAAAAAATTATACTTATTTTTTTTACTTTGATATTGCCCCAGCTGAACGGGTACGCATAGTTACCCTCGGAGAAGCTATTAGTTTCTTTAGACAATGAAGATAATGATTCAGATCCAGCAGTGGTGTCCAAAAGGCCTCATTTAGATAATGAAGTGATGATGTTAGTTTCAAAAACTCAAATTCTAGACCTGTTATGAAAAGCCTACGACAACAACACAAGAACATATAATTCCACTGCTAACGAAATCACCCACTACATTACCACTGCAAAGGCTCACAGAAGTATAACCGCATATTATGATGGTGGACATAGTAAAAAAAACAAATTCTCATTTTAAGTAAGCTTGCTAAACAATTTTTAATGACTCCTTCAAGCTCTGTTTGTACAGAAAGATAATCATCTGAAGCCGGCACACACAAAAAACCACAACAGGCTGGAGACCCAAAACATGCAGAAAAAATATTTTTTGCCACACAATCTGCACCTTGTGTACTTTGAAAATTGATTAAAAAGACCTGAATTCACTTGTCAAAAAATAAATAAGTCAGATTTATTTTTTAACTTTTTCAATATAATAACTATAATTAGATTGTTATGCTATAGATTGTACAGAACATTTTTCCATTCCAGTAATTTTTTTCCATTGTCTTATGGGGCCAAGTAGACATACTGAT
This sequence comes from Agriopis aurantiaria, assembly GCA_914767915.1. Lineage (NCBI taxonomy): Eukaryota > Metazoa > Arthropoda > Insecta > Lepidoptera > Geometridae > Agriopis > Agriopis aurantiaria. The sequence goes on along the minus strand of OU612003.1, from coordinate 13,452,834 downwards.
GACGAAACAAACCCAATCAATAAATTCTGATAAATAACATTGACACTAGAACTCGAATATAAACTTTAGTTGGTGTGAAACCAGGATAGATCCTAGACATGAAAGATGCATAGAAGAGAGTACAATTAATGTGTTTTTACCTCCTCCCAAGCAGCTTCCATTTAATAACCATTCTTAAACCTGCAATTGAAACACTTATATACCTTAAAGAGTTAATGCTTTGAACTGACGTTAGAACAAGAGAAAGCCGCGAGTGGAAGGCGATTCAACGCCGACTACTATTCCCAATTCCAAACTTTTGAAGACCCATATTTTCGTCCATATATTAAGGACTTGTAGAACGTCGGAACTGTTTGCACTGCACGTTGCCATTATTGCACACAACTTATTCGCTCTGAATCCCTTCAGATTATTTTGCAACAAAATGGCCTATTCGTTGAAACGACGTAAGGCCATAATATTGGCAAAACTATGCCTCCTTTATGTAAGGTAAGTAATTTGTAGATATTAGATAAGGTGCAGTCGTAGTCAAACAAAACAATATCAAAAAAAATCCACAAAGCTAGCAACAAGATTCCTTTGATTTACATTGCCAAAACAAGATTCACGGAACCAAAATTATTGACACCAGCCCAGGCCAAAGCTTGGGAATATTGCGAAACACAACACGTGCATTCATTAATTACATTTAATATAAATCTAATACTAAAATCTCTAGATTTGTAAGAGAAACCACAGAGAAAATGCTGAGCGATTACAACTAAAATAATATTCAAGAAAAGAAAATGGCACGCAGCGGCCAGCGCAGCCAACAGCCAAACAGGTTTTTTTTTGTAAAAATTTTGATGACCTTGGATTCAATGTCCTTTAGTCGTAATATTATGCAGTTATCTTAGTCTTAATAGCATCAAACAAGCCATAGTCACAGTCAGAGTCAAGCTAAGTAAGTCACGGTCAAGTCAAACTCATGCCCCTGTAAAGTGGTGGAGACTTTACAAGAGGCTCCTATGGAGTTTTGGAAACAACACGAAAAGACACGTTTCACCTCGTCATATCACTTACCCACACTCGAGCACGTTTACGAGCACTTAATGAATAATAATTCACCATTTAGTACACAGTAACACTCGAAAATACACAAGTTTAGGAAAATAATCACGAGATGACATGTTTTTTTCCACGTTGGCGCCAAAACTCATCAGCCAAACAAGACAAGAGGCCAAACCACAGATTAATATTTGCCACAAACAACGCCAAAAAAAGCAATCATGAATGTAGTATCATATGGATAGAGTGAATGCTTTGGCAGCGTGGTTATTTTATGTTGGCTTGGTGTGCGTTTCTAGAACTGCTTGAGTGTGCGTGAGTAGGGAAGTGACTGCTAGTGCAGATCTATCGATAAAAAGGTTCACAAATGTAATGTTTTACACTATTTTTATACAAATATACAGTTATTTTACAAATTACAAAATACAATTTACTACAAATTTATTACAAAATACAATTTACTACAATTTTTTTACAAAATACAATTTACTACAAACTTATTACAAAATACGATTTTTAGGTCGTCCAAGTAACCGAATACATGAACAGTAATTTGTCACCGACTCGCACTTGCCCTCTATTTTTATTTGTTTTTATAGTCTAACTTACTTTAGAGTATTACTTTAGAGTGTGTACTATAATGATGCTAAGTTTGACGCTTGTATGTATTACCGCTTCTACACTAAAGCAAAAACAAAAATACTTTTGTTGTATCCCGCCTGGACCCCACTTTAGTTTAAACTTTTTGACATTATTATTATTTCTTATAGTTGACCCGCCGTAACATTACATATTCTGTGAAAATCTCAACTGGCTGTCTATTAAGGTTCGAAAGATACTGCCGTTGATAGGTTGGACTGACGTACAGACAGACATCGTAGGCTTAGTAAATAATAGGGTCCCAATTTTACCCTTTGGATTCAGAACCCTAAAAAAATTATATTTGATGGAACACAGCTTAAACCCAGCTAAGTTAGCTTAGCTAAGTTAGCTAGAATAGCTTAATGTCTATATATTATGTTCACACATAAATATTCGAAAAAGGGCTGGATACTGAACAATCCATCGAAACGTATTTGAGTATTAGCTAGAAAACATATATTTCACAAGATAACTCATTAACTATAACATATACATATGTAATGTGTATGAAAGGAACATAACACATTTTATAGGCTTTCAAAAATAGTTTACGCATTTGAAATCGGTGCAGTATTTATCTAGTTATGGCGTAAAAACAAACTGCCCGGGCGCCATCTTTGATGGGGGGTAGCTCCCCCCTCCACCACTTTGGCACTCTACGAACGACAGTTTCGTGTTCCTGACACCACAAGGAATCCAACGATACCAGTCGCAGGTATATCCCAGAAGTGCAAATGAAAATCGATTTCTAGAGCACTTTTGCTCAAATGTGTGCGCGCCGGACTCGGCGCAAACAGTGGGACTCGCCCGGTACGGAAACGCACGCGATGCTCCGGTACACTCAGACGACTCGCTTCACCTAACAATTCGGGGCAGTATACTCTCCCATGCAGTATTTGCAACACCGTTAATAACTGACTATGCAATCTGCGAGTTTCAAGAGAGTAGAACCCAAGAGAACCCGATAAAAATTTAGTGGGATATAAAAATGGATAATATCCATATATTTTCTTATATAAAAAACGTAAGAAACGTTTTTGGACTTTTTCCAGTATCAAAGTGTAACTTTTCTCATGAGGGTTCCATATGCATGCAGGAACCCAAGTCATAATCAGTCACACAATATATATATAATCAATCACAACAAGTCATAATCACGGTCGGTCGAGTCAAACTCATGCCCTACTTTGGGTAGTTAGGTATCATGGTGGTCCCTTTAGGGTATACATAAGATCTTTGCATGTGCCCTACTAAAGTGGTGGATGCTTTACAAGAGACTTCCATGGAGTTTTGGAAACAACATGAAAATAAATATTTCACCTCGTTAGATCACTTGTCCACACTCGATCACGTTCACGAGTACTTATTAATAATTCACCACATGATCACTCGAAAATATACTTAATATCTAAAAATAATTCGAATCCACATTGGCGCCAGAACTCCACAAGGTGGACTTTAAAAATAAATAAATAATGGAAGCGTTTTATTATTATCAGACGTGTGTATTTGGCTAACAGACCGCCGTCCAAACAACGGGAGGGAAAGATAAAATCTTCTTCTTTGGACCGTTGTCCAACGACCGGGAGGGATCCCGGTCGTTGGACCGGGCGCGGGCGGTTGCTATCGGTGACTAGGCGGTATGGCCTTAAAAGCTTATGCCTGCCCGGTGTTACACAGTTAAAAAAAACTTAAGATAAGAAATTAAATTATTAACAACAAAACAAAACAAATACATTATGATAGTCAAAGACTACTATATATATACGGATGATAGTTTTATGTAGCAATTATGTAGTAATATCATAGTAATTACTATGGTATGTAACACTAGACTTCTATGTAGTATAGTGTACAAAACTACAAGTCAACAAGCCTCTCGTGGAATATAACCGCCAGGAGTAATAGTGTTCCGTCTATATAACATGATTAGAACCATGCGTAAAACATTCGGAAAAATCTGTTGATAATAGTGTAAAAAAGCGCCTTCAAAATGCTGCTAAAAAGAAACCTCCTCGAGAACCTAACGATAATATCGAGCAGTGGAACTGTTATATGCATTCTACTGAACTACATCACCAGCATATCCCTCTTATCAGGAGTTTGGTTTCCTCTCTATGTCATTACTTTATTTATTGTGTCGGTGCTTCTAAGTTTCAAGTGTATCCAGTGGTTATTGCACATAAATAAGCCTTTAAAATATGATGTAGAGGCTTTTATCAAAACATATCCATACTTGGCGTTTTTGAAGCGTTATTTGCCTAACTTGAAGAAACCGTTGGCTCAAGAGTGGAAAGAGTATGATACGACCGAGCTGAGTGTGATATCGACGGTTCTGGAGCGGAATCTCGTATCATCATGGTATTTGCCATACATCTCACAGGATATTGGGTTCCCATTCGCTTGCAAACAAATGCTGGACCAAATGATTGGTAGTGCGTTTAAGGTAAATTGTAACTTTCAAATAGGTACATATTTATACATAGAGTTACACTCAATGGTGGTGGAACAACTTTTTCTATTTGACCAACTATGTAATTGAAAAAAAAAATGTGTTCAATACATTTTTGTGAAAGTTTAATTTTTTGGGTTCCGTACCCATAGGGTGTAAATGGGACCCTATTATTAAGCCTATGCTATCTGTCCGTCATATCTTTCGAACTGTAATAGAATTTTCACAGAATATGTAATGTTACGGCAGATTAACTAAGAAATAAAAATAAATTAAAAAAGCAAACATTTATGGAGGGTCCCCATACCATAAACTCTTAAAACATATTTTTGTATTTGCTCTACGTAAAAACGGTAACACTCGTCACACTTGGCATGATTATAGTACACACTCTAAGTAAAACAATAAATAATGGCTAAAGGCATGAATCAGTGACAATTTTCTGTTCACCGCCAAGTTAAGCAACATAGGGCGTGGTTGGTACTTGGATATGGGACCGCCTGGGCATAATGTTGTCTTTTTGCACTACTTTTTGTATTTTGTGGTGGTATGGAATCCACAGTGTGCGAGCCCGACTCGCACTTGGCCGCTTTATTCAACAAATCAGCTAATTGTTTATCATTTTTATTTGATTTGTCCATGATGTAGCATGCTTGCCTAGTACAAACCTAATAAGATTCTTAAAGGTTGGCAAAGTAGTAGGTAAGGTAGTTGTGTTGTGATGCCTCTGGTATTACAAGTATCCATAGGTGATGGTGACTGCTTACCATCAGGCAAACCGTTTGCTTGTTTGCCAACTACAGCATTAAAAAAAGTACTACTGAATTTGTGGTTTGTTCAATTAAAGCAACTGTTTGCCGTGTGCCGTCACACTTTTGAGAGTATACCCAACCACATTGAACACCAATCACATTGACTGAAATCAATATATTGGGCAGGGCAGAAATACAGCGGAGTGGGGTGAGCCAAAATTCATTCCAAGTCCACTACACAAGTCCCCTTGTTTCTGCTACACATGTCCACTAGTCTCTGCTACACAAGTCTGCTCATCTCCACTTCAATGGAAACACCCAGGGGTGGATCCATGATTTCATTTTGGGGGGGGCCATTCTGGATTTCATTTTGGGGGGGGCATTCTGACAAGGTTCGAAGGAATCAAATCGAAAAATTGAGTCGAATGCATGGAATTGCTAGGTGTTTTGGGGGGGCCATGGCCCCCATGGATCCGCCAATGGAAACACTCACCGCATTTCATAGCTTCTTTCTGTTGCAGTGAAAAAACACCGAAAATGTTGAATACAATGAACTTAGCCACCACCATCATACACTAAAATAACTAATTAAATAGAACTACATAGGTCATCATTGTCATCAGTTACTTACTTATTAGAGGAAAAATAAAAGTAAAATTATTAATGTTGGGTTTCATGTGCTACACTTTGCATACAAGAATTTCTTTTATTAATAATCATCTTGTTATTTACCTAAAGAACTGTTTATTTTTCACAGATTTGCCACAAAATTGAATCCAAAGACGTTTTCATAGACATGTGCACCATCCTTATTACACATTTCAAAGAATACAGGAAAGCTTTAAAACGACAAGAAAAAATTCCAGGCTGTTCCATAGTGTCTTTGTATTATATGTCACATCCCATTTCTGAGGCTAACACAAAGTACACAACTGCTGATCATTGCACGAATATTGTACGTATCCTCATGAAAGAACTTATACCATACGAGCTTTGGGACACTCCACATTCAGAATTGCTAGTCAGACTACTGTCAAAGAAACTTGATGTGTACATTGAAAATACCTTGGCAGACCCCATCTGGATAAATGATAGAATTGTGACGTATCTCACTGGTGAAGAGTATGTTGAACCGGAAACACTACTTAAAGAAGGTTTGTTATTATAAATAACTATATTTATTTTTATAAATAACGAGACAAAGTAGTTGATCTCATGATGGTGAGCGCCATGCTTGTCTATAATACCAATGTCAATTGGAATCTTAAGAGACACTGTCCCCTTGTATTGATGTTTTGGCGCAGCATGGACAGAAACTACCTGTTCAAATTCTATTCTTCTATTGTTCTTTTATTGTGTTTTCGAAAGTTTTACAATGCACAGGTTTGTACTTCATCACAAGAAACCTATTTGGCATGCTTGAGATAAACTCGGTCACACTGCATGAAACAAAGAACCGTCTTCAAGGAAAAACAGGTCCTGGATAGTGGAACACTTCAATGAGTATTAGTAAACCCCTCGAGCCAAGAGCTGGGCCAGCGTGGTGGATATAGCCCAATCATCCTTTCGGGGTAGGCTAAAAGTCAAGCAGTGGACTGTTAAAAGGCTGTTTATGATGAAACCTCTTGAGTGTGTTTTTTTTTAAATTTAATTTTTATTAAAAAAAAAAAAACTGTTTTTTTTTGGCTTGTTTTATCAAGTCACATATTGTTAGTGTTTTTTAGTTTTTAAACTATATTTTACTTACAGAAGCACCGGATGAATTTCCTGACAAAAGAGAAGCAACACCTGAACCTACTCAGCAAGTGGAGGTTGCTGAGGAGATACAACCTCAGGATGATGTGATGATGGAGAGCATTGTTGAGGAGCAGGCGGTGAATAGCACTGCACCCCTGGACATAAAATCATCGCCAGTGCTCCGGCAGAAGCGGGGCAGGCAGGGCCGGAACGAAGTTAAGATATATGACAGAATAATTGAAGGTAAGATAGCCCAAAGGAAAGATACCCTATATAAATACACTAGTATAGCTATTTCCAGTCAATTTTCTGATCTGAGGTTCCACCCCTATTTCGCCAGTTGTATTTAAGTGGGTGGTGTAGCTGTAGGTGGTATTAAAGACTTGTCATGGTGTTTCTTTAAGGGGTCCCGACCTTAATCGTACGTCTTCTTTGGCCCTCCAGTGCATAGCACATGCTCCACGGTCTCATTTTTCTGTAGGACGCCCTGAGTTCCGTTGGAGTGACAATATAAGTAAGGCAGCTGGCTGGAAGAGAAAATAGTAAATAGGGCTGAGTGGCGTGCCTTGGTGAAGCCTATGTCAAGCAGGGGGCTAAAATAGACTAGACTATTATGATGACAATGGCGTCGATTCTGTCATACCACTAAACTAAACCAATCTGACAGGACTAAAATTATCTGCCTCTCTTTTAATTTCAATGTGTGAGAAAAGGATGGCAACATTTTTAGAGATGTCAAATTTAGTTTAGAGTACATCAGAATTGATGCCAATGTGTAACCAGGTTACATCAATTTGCAGGAAGTGTGAAGACTTGGGAGACAGACATGGATCTCCAATGCATCAGCCTCGGGCAGGACCTGCTTGCAAGCCTCGACGGAGAAATCACTCTCAGGTATACTTACACACGAATTTTTAACCCCTGACGCAAAAAGAGGGGTGTTATAAGTTTAACGTGTATCTGTGTGTTTGGCTATGTATATGTGTGCCTGTCTATGGCATCGTACCTCCCAAACAGCTAAACCGATTTTGATTTAGTTTTTTGTTATTAAAAGGTGACATCATATCGAGAGTGTTCATAGCAATGACGATTTATATTATCTTTGGTTCATAGCTTGAAAATAGGTTTAAATGTTTTTTTTTTCTTTTAATTTGTTTGTAAACTGGACGTTACAGCATTTAGATGATGGTTATCAGCTCTTTTACCGGGGCATTCTAAAATTTTTCAATGTATTACTTGTGTTGTGAATAATCAATACAAAAACCGACTTTTAAATTATAGCGCTTGAGCAAAATTATTGCTATTACCAAATCAGCAGACGTAGGCACCACAGGACGGTCCGGGACCGTCAAAATGTATTAATTATTGCAGATTTGAACGTTCCTTTAGAACAATGAGAACATATCACAAATGATTTTGGTATCTATTTGCTTACTATGTAAAGTGCATTTTGGTGTATTGCAGCCGGCTGTGGGGGCAGGACGGCGAGACAGAGAGCAGCCCCGAGCGTCAGGGTGGCCGGTCGCCGCAACCCTTGTGGTTTGGTATGCATTTTTGTACAGTCTTATAGAGTAAAATCTCACTTTAACTTGCTTACAATTTCATTTTATGTAAATGTGTTCCACACATTTAAAAAAAAAATCAAAATTCAAAATTCTTTATTAACTGATTTTTATAAAACATAGGTGTTTGGCCTCTCCTGTTAAGTTTTGACAACCTGTGTTAGGAGAGACCGCTCTTTCGTTGTTACATCGTAATTTCACATTTATATTTCAGAACAGTTTATAATTATGTAGGGTAGTTTTAAATTAAAGTTAACATTAGGATATAGATAGAAAATCTTTATTGTGTACACCAGAAATAAAGATTACAAGCTGATAGAAAACACTTACGTGCTAGTGCCACAAGTGGCGGCCTTATCGCTACAAGCGGTCTCCACCAGGCAACAATTCACTTGAAACAATCATGACCCCAAACTAAGCAAAGCTTGTGTAATGGCTGCCAGAGACTGATATACATTCATATATATAGTTTTAAATGCATACTTAAATAGATATTAACACCCAGATATAGAACAAACACAAATATTCATCACATAAATGTTTGTCGTAGGTGGGAATTGAACCCACGCCCCCAAGCGCAGAAGGCAAGTTCACTACCAACTGGACCAACGGGCTATCTAAATCTTGGATTTTATGTACCTATCTCACTTTAAAAAAAAAACGATTTAATTTAGTTTAGACTGATGTAAGGTATGATACCCCTTCATAACTGTTGTTAGTCATATTATTCAGCATCTAATTACAAAGGAAGGTAGATGGCCGCGAAAAAAAAAAAGAAATGACGCCAATTTTGGTCATTGGCGTCGATTCTGTCATACTACTCACTAAACTAAACCAATCTAACAGGGCTAAATTTATCTGCGTCCCTTTTCATTTCAATATGTGAGAATGGGATGACGGCTATTTTAGGGCTGTCAAATTTAGTTTAGTTTTGATAATGGTACATCAGAATAGACACCATTGGGTTTTGGAAGGTCTGCAATTGACTTGTCGATGTGAACGTGTTCCAGGTGAAGAGGAGGGCCTGGAGTTGGAGGAGGGGGTCGCAGGCGCGGGGGCAGGGCCGCGACTCAGCCCCAAGGCGGCGGACGTACTCAAGGAGCTCAGCTCGACCGTCTCGCAAGCCAAGAATAAGATAGGAGACCTGCAGGTCCGCCCGCCTCAGCCCTGTCGCGCTGTATGTTGCATGTTCTGTCTACTATCTTACACACACTCGCACACTCTATACACACTCACGCGGTTCTTCTACTGAAAGAAAGAAAATAAATTTTATTCGACACCTTTACAAAAACTTATATCTAATTGATACAATCAGTGTCGAATCTTCCTTCTCACCTTCTCAGCATTAATACTGAAAGTCAAAGACTATCAGCGCTGGTTTTCAGACGAACCCTTGAGTGCAGTGGTTCCCAATTAGTTTTTATTGCGTACCACTTCAAGAAATACCTCGAATTCGCGTACCTCTCGAGCTCGGCTCAAGCACACCAAATCCATTTGCAGTCCGGTCCGGTCCAGACGCAGTTTGTGAGGACCAGTAAAGTTCATAATAGGCATGATTCCTAATGTTTAATTTATTACAAATAACCGGCTTAGCGATGAATATAAGTAAATACATTACACATACTGAAAAAATAATTTGAATTGGCTGATAAATCTCTGAGATATGAGTATTTAAAGTTTTAGGTGGGGATAGGACCGGACCGGACTACAACTGGATTTGGTCCACTCCAGCCTTTATTGCAGAAATGATAAATAAAAATTAAATACTGGTACTAGGATACTGATAACATTATCTTGGTCAAGATAATGCCGCGCGTCGCGTACCCCTTGATGCAACTTCGCTTACCCCTGGGGTCCGCGTACCACTAGTTGGGAACCACTGTTCTACTGATTAAGGACACAAAATATTCAATACCCAATAGTTTATGGCAACATTATGAAATTTACGTACACATCTTAGGTAAAAGACTAAGAAAGAGGGTAGATCGTTATGTCTGCACCTAACTTTTTAACTGTTCGACCAACCACCCGCATTCTTCAGTCTTCCCGTGAACATGGTGCATGTAACTGCGCCGAAATATCGGGAGCTCATTCCACAACCTTATCACGGTAAATATCCCGCTAATAATCATATAACAGACGGCAGAAACTCACTTAAGTATACAATAGATAGATAGAATCAGATAGATCTGGGTGTCTTCAAATCACGAGTGAATCGGTTTCTTCTAGGCAAGCGTGCTCCAACGTAGACCGCATCATCGCTTAACATCAGGCGTGATCGTGGTCAACCGAAAGCATATTAATTACAAAAAAAAAAAAAAAAATTGAAACTCTTTCTTGTGTACACATGAACAAAAATACAAACAAATAGAAAACACTTTCGAACTAGTGCCTCAAGTGGCGGCCTTATCGCTAAAAGTGATCTCTTCCAGGCAACCATTGGGTGGAATACAATTTTCAGAAGTAGGTAATTGGACTTACAATTTTCCTGCATGTTTTTAAGAACGCTTTTCCAAATTACGCACTATCTCGCTCGCACATGGATTATTGTTATGATACAATGTTGTTGAGGTAATATTAAAAAATGTATGTTTTATTTTTATTATACGGGAATTACTCACGGAAAATGTAACTGCATTCTCCGAGTATAGTTTTAACCACAGAAAATAAATTATTGTTTTGTTTAAATTAGAACGGCTGTCAAGGCATTTTTGTAAGAAATTTGTTGTAGCCAGTTGCACCCATATAAACGAAACGTCAGTCATTCGAAATCAGTTGGCAACTGTGATGCGGAGTTTGACGCGTTGATCTAAATAAGAATGTTCAATCAAGGTTCTGTCATAATGCCTGGTAACAGATTTTCCTTCTCGTTTCTGTTCTATTTACTTGTCTTTTCTGTGGTTTTAACCGAATTAGGCGGTATTATTTAAGGTGAGAGCGCGCGACGTATTTACAGATAAACCGCCGGACGCGGTTGATACACTTGTCTGAGTTGTTGTTTGTTGTTGTTGTGTTGTTATATTGTTGTGTGAGTTGTTGTGTGTGTGTTACGGCCTAATCTTATGTGAGTAATTCTTCTATAATAAAAACAAAAAGTGTGAAACCACGTCAATTTCCATAATAAATATAAAAAAACATATTTTACTTTTGCTTCGTTTTCTTTATTATGACACTTTAAATGCTAAAAATAAATTTTCTTTTCAACTAAAGCACTATTTTATAATTAATTTGCATCAATGAAAATGTGTTGAGAATAAATTGGAGAGAAAAACGTTATGCAATATCACCGTCAATGATTTTATAATTATACAACTTCGACCAAAATAAAATGAATGGACGGGCCATAACCATTGATCTTACCTAGTAACAACGAGTCAAACTGTCGGACATATACTTCAACACCTAACTATAACCATTTATTTTATTTTGGTCGAAGTTATACAACAGTTAAAATATCGGGAAATATCCGCCGAAATATCGGGAGCTCATTCCACAACCTTACCACGGTAAATATCCCGTAAATAATCATATAACTTTAGTGAACAACCGTGATAGGTTAAAACAGTGTTTTAACAGTTAAAATGTTGAATGTGTGAGACAAGGCGAGATTTGGTTTCATCCTCTTAACGAGTGTTGCATGCCCTGGTTGTGATGCATGACTGGTGTGAAGCAACGCGTGAAATGTGTTACTGTTAATTGTAGGATTGTACTTGGTCCAAATGAGCTCTTTGGAGTTTATGTACGGATTTTCATACCACTGGCTTTTCGGTGAAGGAAAACATCGTGAGGAAACCTGCAGACGTACGGAGAAGGAATTCAATGGCATATGTGAATCCACCAACCCGAAACTGAGCCAGCGTCCTAGGCAAGCGTGCAGAACAACGAAACACTATCCTCGGATCACCGAGGACGCTCTGGGAGGCCTGCGCAGGCATAAGCGAGCTGCTGGCTTTCCTGGAGGAGACCGGGTGGCTGAATTAGCTGCAACCGGGTGACGCAAAATGGGCCAATGAGTGGCCTAATTGCGGAAAATGTCCGCTACACAAGTAGTAGGCAAGCGTGCTCCATCGTAGACCGCATCATCGCTTTACATCAGGCGAGATGGCGGTCAAACGCAAGCCTATCATACTTAATATTATAAATGCGAAAGTGTGTTTGTTTGTTACTCTTTCACGCAGCAACAGAGCAAGGGATCGACCAGATTTTTTGCATGGGTACAGTTCAAGGGCTGGAAAGTGACATAGGCTACTTTTCATCATCATCGTCATTATCACCATTTTTCATCACTACGCGGGTGAAACCGCAAGGCGCAACTAGGCTAAAATAAAAAATAAAAAACTGGATGCCCGCCACTTACAATGTCGTCGGTCCATCTAGTGGGAGACGCAGCGTAGGTAGGCCGGCCACCTACGCTGCGTCTTCCGGTTCGTGGTCTCCACTCGAGAAACTTTCTTCCCCATCGGTTATCGGTTCTGCCGGTGCCTGTACTCGTATAATTATTCATTTATATAGGAATGTTTACTTTTTATTATATAATTTTTTTGTATAAAGGATGAAGCAGCGGGCATGATGGAGGGGTTGCTGGACTTTGGCATCGCGGGGTTGAAGAAAGGTCTCCGTTTCACCGGCCTCAGTGACGACTCACAGGTACGTGCTCATAGTTTATTATAAACATAACAAAATATTATTGTGCTCAAACCATCGAGATACATAACATATAGAGTCACAATCGTGCCAAAAAATTATCTGAAACAAAACTACGAATTGCGCATACTTTTTGGTTAGTTACAAGGTAACCGCGATCCGAGTACAACGCCGCGCGATGCCAGAGCTACGATGACACAGCGGACAACTAACGTTGAACACTATCAAAGATTACACTATGCAAGCGACATAACGTCTAAATTGGAGTAAAAATGGCATTGTGAAGTATATAATTGATGAATGTATGTACAATGACGATCGGACGTTTTTTTCACTGAGAGATTGTGACTCTATAGGAATTCGGTATGTAAAGCATTTTTTTTGTATTTTTTATATATTTTTATTTCGTAGATAAGGCTATTTTAAGAAACTAATTTCAATATTTTTGTTTTCTATTGAGTAGTTACTTTACATACTTTTTTTTGAAAATTGAAATTATTTGACCTCACCATATAGCACAAAATTTCGTTACGTTGAGAAGTCTAAAAAATCACCCCATATTGGCAGCCCTGAAAAAAACCAGACAGTCAAACCACAGAAATGAAAAAATATTCTATTCTGTGTGACGAACAGTATGTCAAATGTATAATATTTTTATTCTTAAAAGGCACAGAAAATAAAATGCTACACCGTGACGTCATTTAGAGGTCAATGAAAGTCGAATGATTTCTTAGTTTTATGTTAAAATAAATGGCATCTTATCGTTTTAAAGGGTCAGAGTAGAAAAATAAGGGTTAGTAAGATAAAATCTCGAAATGGTTTTGGAATTGGCATAGGTTAATTTTTTTTAGCATACCGAATTGTATCTCGATGGCTACGAATAATTGATACGTAAAATATGTAGGCCCTCATAACAAAGTTCAATATTTTACATTTCTATTGTATTCTATACATATTTTACTTATCGAATATTCGTACTTAATCCATTATTTTTGAACAAAAAGTAACAGTAGATTTCTCAGGATTTATTCCCTATTTTTCCACTCATTTTTTGGACTCATTTGGAATATTTTCGTTAAACTTAATGAGATAATGCTTCTTCTTATCTATACTAATATTATAAAGAGGAAAGATTTGATTGTTTGTTTGTTTGCATTGAATAGGCACCGAAACTACTGAACCGATTTTAAAAATTCTTTCACTGTTGGGAATCTACACTATCCCCGGTTGACATACGCTATATAGGCCGTGCGAAGCCGGGGCGGACCGGTAGTATAGTATAAAAAGCGATGTGTCGCATCAAGGCGTCCGGTCTTCGATGTCGGTCTTTAAAGTATACAACTATTAATTTTATCGATAAATCATTTATCATTATGTTGTTGTTTTTTTAACGCGGGTAACTCCAATCCCAAATAAAAGTCATTAATTATATTACAACACATTTTCACAAAAAGTGCACTTACGAAGCCTGTATAACTTCGTCTCGTGCTTACATTCGTCTACTCGTTTGTAATAACCAACTTACCGCACTTGTATCATAATAGTTATTTATGATACAAGTTTGTAAAAACCAATCCGCACGTGTGCCATACAACGTTTTACAACACATTTGCGAGAAAAAAAGGCTGCAAATGAAACACTTTTTATGGAAATGGAAATTAAAAAAATACCGTAAAGTACACGCACGGTGCTATACAACGGAGCGTGCGGTAAAATTCATTACCGCACGCTCCGTTGTATGATCCGTAATGTTTAACTTTCGAACGATGTATACAGGCTTCGTAAGTGCACTTTTTGAGCAAATGTGTTGTAAATAACTATTATCTCCAATTATAAAAATATGATAGCACTTAAAAATAAATTGTCGAAGCACCGGCGCGTGTGTTAATTACAGAAACAGATACTTTATTCATAAATTTTGGAATTTACACGTCAGTGAGTTATAAGGTACATCTAGGTACTTAAATATCTAATTATCTAACGTGATGTCAACCCAAGTAGAAGTCTCATAATATGTTAGCTAAGAATGTAGGCAATAAATCTAAACAAAATTATTGTTAAACGTTTATCAGTATTTGTTAAAAAATAAATTAATTTCTTTTTCTACAGAATCTTAACTTTTTTTAATGCATTGTTGTAATTTTTTTTTATATTTCGGAATATTTGCTATAGTCTTAGCTCTGAGTTACATAGTTTTCGACGTATGATAATTTGAATGTGATTCTTCATGTGAACTGAACAGTCAACGGGAATCCGGAATCCGGAGGGTGAGATATTTTTTTTCAATAATTCAAGGAATCGTAAGCAAGCACAATGGCATTCTTTGTGCGAGCAGGTAAAAAAACGATCTGCCAATAGTGTGAGTGAGACAGAATAAGGGATTAAGGGCTGCTTCCAGGTAAAAAGGGTGCAGTGTGCACTTGAGCAGTCGACCAGTCGACCCTCGCTCTGCGTTGTGATAACTAACACTCCTTTGCTGTTCTAAATTTACTGTTTCGTTATTGTTATTTGACTTATGTTACGTTTATATTTTGCTGTTGAACTGTGGATTTTCGTGAATTACAATGGTCGAGCACGAATCTAGATTTATTGCCTACATTATAGCTAACATATGATGCCTCTTTTGTGTTTGAAAGACTTCTACTTGGGTAGATATTGTTAAATTAGCACACGCATCTGTGCTTCGGCCAACATTTTTTTGAAGGGCTATAATTTTTTTACAGTTGGATATCAAAAACACAGTTGATCGATGATTTATCTATACAATTATTTGTATTTTAACCCCTTAAAGTGGCCAACATCGAAGATCAGACACATTGTATATGTTCCCTATGAACTCCAGAACAGCTCGACTGCTTTTGAACGAACTTTTACATGGGAGATAGCTGATTTTATAAGGTGAAACTTAGGCTATTTTCCATCATAATTTTTCATGACCACGTGGGTGAAACCGCGAAGCGCAGCTAGTATTCAATAAGAAAGAGTCTGCAAAATATGGTGTCCTGGCGAAGATTACTTGTGACACCACAAAAAAGAAACAGTCGAATTGAGAACGTACTCAGTCAGAAAACTCAGTGGTTATTAGCTAATCATCACTAACCCTGTATATTACATTTTCAAGTAATAATCTAGTAACATCAATCTAGGTCCGGATCTGGTGGTTTTAGTTTGTCCAAAAAATCGCTGAGTAAAGTCCTCACACCCAACTCTGCCAGGTTGGTCAAGGTTTGTTTCATGTTGTCTGTTTGTTGACATAGTTGTTGCACATTCTGGGCTAGCAGAGGGAGTTGGGAAGAGGTCGCGACTATGTGTCGTTGGAGTTCGTTTCCCGTCTCGGAACTGCAGTAATTATTGGCATGCCGCACTGGCACCTCTGTCAGTCGACCGGATTTCAACAAATCCCCAATGTTTTCAATCTCCATGTTCTTCACAGAATCGAACACACTTACCATTATTTCCGCGTACTCTTTGCTAAATTCCATGAATTTGTCCTTGCTGCGTTTAAGGAGGTCTAAGACTTCGTCTACGTTGCCCCGATTGAAGTTCAGTTGCGCGCTGGAGAGAAAAAGTTTTAGTATATTCTTAAGGCCGTCTTCGAGCGCGTCTGTCAAAGGAGTCTCGCTGGGTGGTCTGTCTCCCTCTGACACACGTCTGTCCTCCTTCAACAGCAGCTCGAAAATGACTTCCCTGCACAGTTCAGTCTTCGCCAGCTCCGCTAAAGCGTTATCGGTCTGCAACTTGTAATCAAAAGCTTTTCTTACGCCCGGTGGTGCGTTGAAAAGCAGGATGTTCAGTATCGATTGCCAGAGAGACGCGTTCTTGAAAGGGTTTTGTTCACTATCTTTGGCAGCTTGCTTCATTATATCCGTCAGATATTCGACTGCGAAGTATTCAGCGAACACTAAGTGTGCGAATCTAGGAACCTCGTTCACCACGCAGTTGACGAGACTGGACCGATCCTCCCCGCTCTGTATCTTGGATATGGTGCCTCTTATTTCGTCAACTTCGTCGGCTTTCATAAATTTGGACAAGTCTTTCTCTCTGCATATCGTGAACAAACCTAGCTTCTTGTGCTTATCTAAGAATTCTTTTCTAGTTTCTTTAAACGTAGATACGACAGAATCGTCGTCGGCATCGTCTTTGTAAAAAATCCTCCTCATGTGAGCTTCTATGTATTGTTGGTATAAGGTGAAACTGTTCAGAATCAAGTCCCACTTGTTTCGTGCTTCCTCGCCACTCAGACGGAAAGTAAGGCTTTCCTCTATTCGAAATTTGAAGTAGTTTGCTGCGATGTATAGATGAAGGGGCGTTCCGGAGAGCTCCAATTCTTCGTCGTCAGGCGTCCTGCCTAGTATCTCGTCTACAGGAGAATACTGATCCAAGTCGATTTCAAAGTTTTCTCTGACCTTGGCTCGGAGGGTGGCCGCCGAGGCTCGGTTTATTTCGCTCTTGAAGAACTTCACCGCCAGTACGTAGAGCATGTGAAACAAGAGGCTGAAGAGAGGCACTATCTCGCGGTCAGGGTCGCTCACCACCCGCATGTTCGTCATCTTAGACATATATTTCAGAAATGATCGAACGTTCTCGAATTGATCGTAATTGAGTCTTTCGAGCTTTAGGTTAGTTCTGAAGAACCGCTCGAGATATATCTTCTTTTCTTTAGTTTGGAGTGGATCCAGTTTGTAATGATTTCCGAATTCTTTCACGAGGGGCGTTTTCGTGTGTTTATAAGGGCAAGTCATTATCCACATTCGTTTCCCGTCTTGTTTTAGTAATTTCAACATTTGTAGCACATCGGTCTCATAATGTGGACATATAGCATTGAAGTCATCGAACAGTAACACAACCTTTTCGCAGTTGTAGAGATATAAAAACAGCTCTAATTCGAAAAGTGCTATGGGATCTATGTCCTCTTCAACATGGGACAATGTTACTTTATCTGTCAAATGGTCGAGTTCTATTTTAATTCGAGTGTCGACGTTTTTGAGCGCAATCTTGCAGAGAAAGTTCAAAACAAGAGGTATATTGATTGTTAAATTTTTTTGTTGCCACCGATTGAATTCTTTCTCATAGTCTGGTAAGTTTACGCGAACTATCCACGGCAAGGGGCCGGTCAGTTTTGTGTTTAGAGAAAGGTAGGAGAGTAAAGCAGACTTGCCCATGCCTGGCCTGCCAGTCACCACCACGACATCATTGTTTATATCTTCAAGTGTTTCCACTGAATACGTGTCCTCTTCTGCACTTAAACTTCTACTAATAAAATTATTTATATCTTTGTAAATTTTATCCGATAAAGAATGTCCTATTTCATGTTTTTCTTTGTTTATCATCTTTTGAAATATTTCCGTTCTAATTAAGCTTCGTGCATTTCCGTGCAACACAGATTCGAAAGGTACCTCATCTCCTTGAAACAAAATTATCGATTCCTTTAAAACTTTAGTTTGAGACGTTTCGGTTAGATCGATTAAATATGTTTTGTCATCTCGTATTGATCGGTATTTGTCCCCGAAGTAATCTTTAATTTCTTGGGCGAGAATGTCATCGGTAACTACGATTATCTTACTCCCATTGAAAATTTGTATGACTTCCTTCAACTTGTTGCAAAATCCTTCGTAATATTTAAGTTTTTCGTAAACTACAATCAGGGTTTCGATCTGAGTTTGTTGCAGTTCTTGTCGCATAGTGTTGTAGTCGTTTAGAGGAAGACTCAATACATAATCGAAGTCGATAAACAAATGACTGTCCTGCTTTTCAAAGTGCTGTATTATCTTTATGCCGGTGAATACACTTGCGTTAGTGATAACGTTGTAAAGTCTTTCAGTAGTTTCACCAAGCTCCAAATCATGTATGATGTTTTGATCAAACTTAATTCCGAAGTTTTGTATTTTCAGATTATACATGAAATTGAGAACTGTCAGCAATGGATTATCAATAACTGCTTGTTTTGCACGTTCGAAAAATTCGCTCGCTCGATTTAAATAAACTGCATCACCTGTTTCCATCCACCATTTCTGTATTTCGTCGTGTGATCTCAAAAATATGGCATCGGAATGTATTTTAAATTTAAACTTATTTCCTTCTTTCGCTTTGTTATAGAGCTTGTTTATATCATCCTTTAAAATACGTTCTACTTCGTCCTCTTTGGCCTGATTAGCGTAAAACCATAGTTTGCTTAAAAAATCTCTTGCTTGTCTTTTATCGTAATCGTCTCCATTAAATGAATCTTTCGGGAATCCGTTAACATTAATCTTAACTCTGTAGCTGTTTAATTTTTCGTTAACAGGACTGTGTCTAGCGTCTTTTAATTCTTTTAAAAATAAAGCAGCATTATCTGGTAACGCTTCATTGTCAGAGTCAAATTTCAGCATTTTGGTATCTAAATCTAATACGAGTAGATTTCCCACGGCACCTCCTATGCCGCCATTTATGTCTATAATGCCTTGTTCTATAATTTTTCCTGGACCAACGACGTCGTCGTTAATATCAAGAATCATCGTATTTTCGTTTGTTTTAGTTAAATCAATGAGTTTATCTGCTACAGCTTTTATTCTTTTTTGTATCTTAACCTCACTCCCACGGAAGGTCATGTCTAAATTTCCAAATGATAACGGCAATTTAAACTTCATTGTTGATAACTTTATTTGAATGGATTCACCTACGACATTGTCATTAGTTTCTATTTTATTACACTGATTCAGTAATGCCTTGAATTCATCTGGTTTGAATTTTTTTCGAAAAGCTGTGACTTCTATTAGTTGGAACTTTTTAGTTTTATCATTGTAAGTTGCCAACTTCCCGATCAATTTGCTGATTGTAACTGCGCATGGATCTTGCATAGCTTGCTTGAAGTTATCTCGGTCTTCGTTAGTTATTTTAGATTGATCACAGCGTTTTGTTGATATTTCTTTGACAAATGTTTTTTGCAAGGCGATCAAATATTCGCAGTCGCTTTCAAAAAACTCAGGCTGAAACTCCCACATGCGATATTCCTTATTTGCTTGTTGTATCTTGCACTGCTGTAAGACTTCCCGTGCCATGACCACGTGGTATCTCGCTATTAGTTTATCCACCAATATCATTTCTGATTTATCTTTTTCAGACATGATCATTTCTAGGAAAACTGCGCCCAATTTTTTGAGCCTTTCTATAACTGTCATTTTGGTTAAATTTTCTACGTCTTCTTCGTCGTAGTCGTATTGGAATACCTCTGTATTATCTCCTGTGTTTATGAGGTGATGCACTTTTTCACTCACCTGGTGGTCGGTATTTTTCTTGGTGAAACATTCCTTGGCCGGCGTGTAGATGACTAGATTACACCTGACGTCCCCGAAGTCTCCCTCGAACATGGGGTCCTCGCTGTCTGCTCGGAACCGGTCCTTGATCGTAAGATAACTCTCGAAATACTTCCGCAGGCTGAAGTCCCCAGAGGCACTCCGTACGTCCTCGACAGTGAGTCTCCCCTTCTCGCGGTCCTCCCTGTGTTTCGCTTGCACGAACAGTACGACCGGTCTATCCTGGCCCCTCACTCGGTACCGCAGGCAGATGTCGTCCATGTCGCCGATGCCGCGGATATTGGTTCCGAGAAGGAAATCCTCTATTTGCTCATCGTTCAGCGCTCGCATGAGCACTAAACTGAGCAGTTTCGTCTCATAAAGCTGGCCGCTCACGCCGGAAGTGCCAGCTCTTTTGGGGTACTTAAATTCTGGTTGCTCGTTATTGCTTGCAATCACAACCTGCTTACTTTGTATGCAGATAGTCTGTGATCGATCAATACTGGATAAAGCATTATCGTTCGCTGACCTCTCGGCAGTTTGCAGAAGGTTTACAATCTCTACGTCTGTATGTAGTGCTCGAGCGAGGTCTAGAGGCGTTTGTCCTTTCAAATTTTTACGTTTGATGTCGGCGCCTTTGTGCAGCAGCAGGTCAGCTAGTGGCACCTCCCCGCGGCGCGCAGACACGTGCAGTGGCGTGTTGCCGTCATCGTTTCTATCCGACGCGTTCACGTCGGCACCTTCTTCCAGGCAACTCCTCACTTTTTCTAACTTCTCTTCGATAGTTCTATTCTCACGCACGAATATAAACAGCAGCGAGTTTTTGATCAGTTGCTCGTCATTCGAAACCATATTATTAATTCACTTAATTCTGTTGTTTATTTTTAGCATTATCACTGGTTATCACGGCATGTTACTGCGCACTTGCACACCACGTTATGCGAATATTTATATTGGTTATCGATACGTGATAAATTTGTTTTGTAGTTATCTTATCCTCTAGGCGGCGGTATTTCGCTTCGCGTATTTGTTTAAAGGCTTATTCAACGCACTGATTGAAGCGGGCGGTCCAGCCGAAGTTTATTTATAAATCAGAATGACTAATGTGCACATGGTTCCGGAGCAATATTGCAGTTTTAAACATGTTATTCTGACCTTGTTTATCATGAAAGATATGTCGGTCTCTGTCGCACTTGAGTTTTGTATTTATATTGGTATCTCTGTCGGAAAGAACACGTTATGCATTGTTTTTTTTTTTCGTACAGTGATTAAAGATCATAATTTAAATTCAGAGGCCGTTCAAGCAAAGCGTCAATGCTCTTAGTCATTCATCATTCAATCTTTGATTTTAGTCTTTAAGGTTAAGAACATAAAGTCTATAATATATCTAGCTAGATAGCACGTTGGTCCAGTTGGTAGTGAACCTGCCTTCTGAGCTTGGGGGCGTGGGTTCGATTCCCACCTAGGACAAACATTTGTGTGATGAACATTTGTGTTTGTTCTACATCTGGTTGTTAGTATCTATTTAAGTATGTATTTAAAAATATATATGTATGTAAGGTGGAGTCTTGTAATTGCAACTAAAAATATTGAAGTCCTTACTTCATCACTTGATAATTCTATATTTATAAGCACAATGTATTTTTTGGAAGATTCGTTGATTAGTAAATGTAATGTAGATTTATATGAACGTCACAAATAAAGGAAAGCTATAAAGATTAAAAACCTATTTGATTAAATAATGATGAGAACCTTATCGTGATTTTATCGACTGATGCCAGTCGATAAACCACCATGTGGTTGAAAAATTAAAAAGTCAGGGATATACAGTTTCATAGATGTTTTAATTAATCTTAATCACATCACAACATCGTTCATTATTTAAACTATTGAAAAATTATTTATAACTCTTTCCTTAAATACTCGCTTCTACTTTTGATTGTATATTTATTAGTATCATGCAATATAATTAATACTCTTATAAGTTATTGAAAAATTACTTTATTTTCACGAAAAATATTTTAAATACTAAGTGCCACTCAAAACTCTGAGCGGCAATGTGTACCTCCTGCACTCATCACACTGAGATATAAGATGTTGAATCTCTTTATGCACTAAAATTTCACTGAAAACAAAAACAAAACCAATCCGAAACCAAGTAATGTTGCACACTACTGCTTGGCTACTTACTTCCGTCTGTACTTTGTTCCGTGTGTACAGTTTCTCTTTTTATTTGAAGTATCTTTTCCTCCTCTTCTTTAGAAATTGATGGTAATGGTTCTTGCAATATATCGTTATAACTTTTTTCCAAAATAGTTGGTCAAATTAAGAATTATCACCCCTTGAATGAATTCAGATGACATAGACAGCGATCTGCAATCCTCTCAATAAAATATTATTTATCGACAAAATCATTTTACTGTCACATCACTAGCATTTTCATACTTCATACAAAAACGGTCAGATATTTGCAACTAATATATAAAAAAAAATAGTTGCAATTTCCAGACTTTTGATTATTAGTCTGGTAAATGTAACTGCTTCCATAACTCAGAGTACTTTAATCGTAGAATGAAACAAATACGTAAAAGGCAACTTACCGTGGTTGAAAATCACTCTCCTTGTGAACAAACCTTCGAAAAACCACAAAAAACTGAATTTTACGTCAAATTACAATCCACGTGTACTCGTCGTCACTTCGGAAAAAATAACGGTTTGACAACAAGGCCTGTCATTCACACAATTCTGGGTCTTTACAGCGCTGTCTATATTTGTTTTATTGAGACTTAGTTGAAGAACATTATCACGCCTGCCGTTGTTCAAAACGGTGATCCTAGAGGGAGTTATTTAAGTTAGTTGCATTTACCAGATAGTTACAATTACAAGACTCCACCTTATATAAGTCTCTGGCAGCCATATCACAAGCTTTGCTTAGTTTGGGGTCAGATGACAATGTGTGCAAAAATGTCCCGAATATAAAAAATATAAAAAAATATCATGTTAGTTGTAAGTACAAATGCGCGCACGCTGCGTCCGGCGCAACGATGAGTCAGTCAGTAGAATACCTACACAACTTGATTGCAAGCAGTTGTACCTATTGTTATTTGCACCCTCAGCGCGCCTACTAACATATCGATTGGTCAATAATAATTCTATTCAATGAAGATTTACATATACTGCTGTCCAAAAAAGTTCCTCAATTATGTAATAGTTGCGCCAAATTACTTAAATAAACCGGCCAAGTGTGAGTCGGGCTCGCGCACTGTTGGTTCCGTACCACCACACAAAACAGAAAGTAGTGCAAAAAGACAACATCACGCCCAGGACATTTCATATTCTATGCAAATTTCAACTGGCTATATATTACGGTTCGAATGATACGGCCGTTAATAGGTAGGACAGACAGAAAGACAGCGTAGACTTAGTAATAGAGTCCCGTTTACACCCTGTGGGTACGGAATCCTAAATCAGAGAAAACAAGCAAAACAAAAAAACAGCATTTTTATATCCAGACAACATGATACTTTACTTACAACGCAAATTTTTAAAACTATACTAGTAAAATAAGATTATTTTATTTAAAAAAAACATATACATGTATTTGTGTATATAACTTCAAATTTCGTCGTCGCGTCTTTGACCATCGTCTGCACAAAATACCTAAATATAGTTACTACCCCGCAATCTACTCACTAAAGAATACACCTTTTGTAATAGTAATGTAAATAGCATTAAAAAAGTGTTAAGTGTATATGCATCTATGCATATAAACACTTATATGCATTCACTAGTTACGCCCTGCGGCTACGCCAGCGTGGAAATTGATTTGTCGCAATTGGAGAACAATATCAGGTTAAAAATAATTACAATACGTCTCTACAATACGTCTCTTCTACGTCTTCTATAAATCCTTTCCATCCTAAGGTTGCCTGGAAGAGATCGCTTTTAGCGATAAGGCCGCCAGTTGTTACACTAGTTTTTAAGAGTTTTTTGTCCTCTGTATCAAATTTCATGGTGTGAACAATAAAGAGTTAATCAATCAATCAATCAATCAATCAATAATATTCGGGACAGTTTTGCACACACGATCATCTGACCCCAAACTAAGCAAAGCGATATGGGTGCCAGAGACTGATATACATACATATATAGTTTTAAATACATACTTAAATAGATATTAACCCACGCCCACGCCCCCAAGCTCAGAAGGCAGGTTCACTACCAACTGGACCAACGGGCTATCAATATTTATTAGCCTATGTGTTATTCCAGAACCTAAACTATCTACATGCAAAATTTAACAAAAATACAGGGTAGGAAATATACGGCTGCCAATTCGGCAGAGCAGCACAAGCGACGCAAATATGCTAACCCAGTGGTCACTTATTTGAGGCGTTTGGGGTCGAGACATTGGGCCCTTAATTCATTCAAAAATCTTTCAGAGCGCCTGGTTAATGCGACGCGTGACCAAAATGCTGGCGTGTTTCTGGCTCAATGCATAAGCATTGCCATTCAGCGTGGTAATGCCGCCAGCATGCTGGGTACGCTGCCAACTGGTAGTGGGTTTGAGAATTTGGATTGTCTTTAGACCTTCAACGGTCTATGGGCATCTAACTGTATTTGTAGTGTTAGTATTAGCTTGTATTTTGTTTAGTTAATAACGGCACTTGCCCCTGTAAAAAAAAAATGGACATTATTGCACACACGTTTAACTCACCCCAAACTAAGCAAAGCTTGTACTGTGGCAGCCCGAGACTATATACATACATATACATTTTTAAATAGATAGATATTAACAGAGTAATTAATTATTATTAATTGAGTTGGGGCCGGTTTGTGACAAAAAAATATAATAAGTTCTTATTTAGTTTTATTTTTAATTTAATTTAATTTTTTCGTGTATATTGTGTTATTGTATTTTTTTTGCGACAAATAAATTATGTCTATGTCTATGTCTAACACCCAGATATAGAACAAACACAAATGTTCATCACATGAATGTTTGCCCTAGGTGGGTTTCGAACCCACGCCTCCAAGCGCAAAAGACAGGTTCACTACCAACTAGACCAACGGGGCTATCAATAACGCGTAACGCATTATTGTTGGCAGGATAAATCACCATCGCACAGGGAGAAGGGCGACAAAAGCTCCCCCGAGAGTCGTCACAAAACGTACCCAGAACTGGGACCTTGCCCTTTGACGCAGAAAGGTGAGTGATAATTACAAACTGAGATCAGGCAAACAAGGGAGATATGGTAAGGTGGGGGCGGGTGTATATGCCTTGAGGCTACCATGCAAGAGAAGTTTTACTTCCAGTTTCGCCTGGCCGGATATAAATCCGTGCCGTGTATGGACGAAACGGCCTCAAGGCCATCGCGCTTCATCATTTCAGCCATAGGACGTCCACTGCTGGACATAGGCCTCATCGATCTCCAAACTGAACGAAAACCTGCCATCTGCATACACTGGATGCCCGCGACTCTCACAAAGAACCCGGGATCAGAATTCACCTGATCCAGCATGTCTGCAGCGACCTACGATACTGCTTTTGAAGAACGTTCAGCTCTATCGGAATGAGCCGAGCGGTAAAATAGATAAAAACACTTAGCGCAGGCAATATAAATGTGAATTTCTGTCTACTTTTTTGTCAGAGTAGTGTGTGATTTTCAGAATGCGAGACGGGCAATGGTGCGATGCCGCAGCTGGTGAAACAACACCGAGTCACTTCCCAGGACAGCGTGGTGAGTTATTACATCATTCCTAAGGTCGCCAGTAAGATATCGCTTTTGACAATATCAAAACTAAAACTAAGCCATGTGGCGTCTAACTAAATAATCTAAGCCTTAAAAACTATCCGACGGTATTTGCTATTGGTCACGCCATAACATGAGAACGACTACCGATTTCATTCGCTTTTTTTTATTAATTTTTTCTAATAATCTGCAGAAGTTTCTTATGGAAGGAAAAATTAAGAAAATGGCGCATAAAATTGGAAAATTTCAGAAAACTTAACGACGCTTTTATCACGCTGGTGAGACCGCGGGGCACAGCTAGTGTTCAATATGTTATCTAATAGGATCGATTGCCCTTCGCTATTGTCTCGGATAGGCGTTGTGACTCCTCTACGCTCAGCTCCTCGTACTCGTAATCTTCAGCTGTATACTCCACGATACGAATCTAATTATCGTAAATACTTCATCTTAATCGCACTTTAATTAATTTCAACAGCAACTATTCAACCAACGTCGGCTTATTTAGGATGAGGCAAAATACTTTTAAAAATACAATTTCCAAAAAATTCTTCGACTCATAAAAAGTGATACATGACAAATATGATAATATTAAATTTTAAAAAAATATGGTTATTTGGTGTAATTTTTTATCTCTGGTAAATAACTTATCATCTCTCATGTTAAAGAATGTTTGTTTTCCGAATACTATTTATGTATACAGGCCCAAATTGATGTTGCAATGGGGTATTTACACTTTTTTAAATACCTAATTAATAGGCTTGCGCTTGACCGCCAACTCGCCTGATGTTACGCGATGATGCGGTCTACGGTGGAGCACGCTTGCCTAGAAGAAACCGATTCACTCGTGATTTTAAGACACCCATATTGTATCTATCGGAGAACACCCGTTCAGGCAGCGCATTCCACAGACTAGCAGTTCGCATAATAAAAGTGGACCCAAAGCGCTTCGTTCGTGTATTAGTAGTATGATGACCGATTGTGGTTATTTCAGCCAATTGGACGAGGGGACGAGGGAGGTGTGCCAATCGTGGGGCCCCTGAGTGAGTCTCCCGAGCCGCAGTACGAGGAAGCTGCGGACCTTTCCAGCAGCATCGCCAAACTGCGCTGTTTGTTGCGGCAGCAAGAGCCTCCACCCAGGTACATGTTGGACACATGAAGATGACGGTACACCGTTAGCAGTAATAATTATAAGGCGGCAGATGTCTGTCGTTGCTAACGGACAGGCCGGAAACGAAATTTAAAATAGCTTTTAGGCGTCCGCTCATTATCTGGAACCAAAGTGCTTGGGAAGACAAATCCAACGAACTCTAACTCTACGTTTAGGTGTTCCTGTGGCCACCTGTCTCCATCATCAGACCAGCTCGATGGTCACATTGCGCTGTCACCTAACTTACATAATATGTCTTTCAGCTCTATCCGTTGAGGATAACTGGTCTAAAATTCAGTTGCTAGATTTGTCCCACATATACTGACAGAGAAAGTTAAATAAAAACTTGTGAAAACAACAACGATGTTGCCTTTCAAAAGAAACCAAACCATGAAAAGAAACCATGATATTCCATCATACATGATGTGTATGGTATAAGTAAAACTTTAATAGTCGATCCTCTATTGCACACCCCGTCTTCTACGTCTTCTATAAATTCTTTCCATCTTAAGTATGCCTGGAAGAGATCGCTTTTAGCGATAATGCCGCCGGTTGTTACACTAGTTTTAAGAGTTTTTTGTCCTCTGTATCAAATTTTATGGTGTGAACAATAAAGAGTTAATCAATCGATCCATCAATATTCCGAAAAGCGGAACGAAGCGCTTTGTATCCTCTTTTATTGTGTGGACTGTGGAATGCGCTGCCTATATGCCAAAAGTTACAATGCTTCTAGGCAAGCGTACTCCTTATTAGCCCTGATCCCGGGGTAGCCCTGGCGGCTGGTGCGTTCCTCTGGACATCCCGGAGTCATCTTTCCGGGTATCCTTGGAAGATTTCCCCAAAAAATTTCGAAAACAAAAAAAGGCAAGCGTACTCCGTTGTACACCGTACATCTTTTAACATCAGGCGAGGTGGCGTCCTAGAGCGAACACATCTATACTAAAATTATAAAGAGGAAAGATTTGAATGAAAGATTGTTTGTTTGTTTCCATTGAATAGGCTCCGAAACTACTGAACCGATTTGAAAAATTCTTCCAATGTTGGGAAGCTACACTATCCCCGGGTGACAGGTTATATTATATTTGCAAAAAAATTGGGATCCTTACTAAAACTCCAATAATACCCGTGCGAAGCCGGGGCGGCCGCTCGTCTTTCAATAAAACTAATGTGATGCACCTTGTTTATAGGGAGGAGGAAGTGTGGTGGGAGGGCGCGGAGGAAACCCGAGGCAGGACGCAGCATCACCACTCGGAGCGGCCTGTCGACACCGCCACGCTCGCAGGTACAACGTGCGGGTGAACCGCGCAGCTAGTATTTTATATTTGTAATTAGGGTTCCGTACCTCAAAAGGAAAAAACGGAACCCTTATAGGATCACTTCGTTGTCCGTCTGTCCGTCTGTCTGTCCGTCTGTCAAGACCTATAACCTATAGGGTACTTTCCGTTGACCTAGAATCATGAAATTTGGCAAGAGGCAAGGTCTCATAGCACATATATAGGAATAAATCCGAAAGTCATACATTTGAACTTATATCTTTTAAAAATAATTATTTTGCTATTACAAACTTACATTTTGTCGTTGGAATGTATGGAAGAACCTTATTGTCAACTACAAAGTTAAGTTTGTCTGTCAATATTTCAACTTCAGTAATTCTTTTATTATTTTTGGACTCGCGCTCTTCCTTCCAACGGAACCCTCAGAGCACGAGTCCTACTCATACTTGCCTGTTTTTTTTTGTTAATGCAACTACATGTTAATAAATAATATTCTATTCTACAATGGTTCCTAAAGGATAGGAAGTGAAATCGTGGAGCGCGTTAGTGTATAATGTATTATATTGGTGGTCCTGCCTTCTGCGCTTGGGGGCGTGGGTTCAATTCCCACCTAGGACAAACATTCATGTGACGAACATTTGTATTTGTCTATATCTGGGTGTTAATATCTATTTAAGTACTAGGTGGCCCGACATACGTTGTCCTGTCTTAGAACTGTCAAACGCGCGAAGTTCAAATCATTGTTAAGTTTTCTGAAATTTTCCAATTTCTTCGCAATTTTCTTAATTTTTCTTTCCGTAAGCACCTTCTACAAATTATTAGAAAACTTAAAAAAAGAGGAATGGAATCGTTAAAGTCGTTCTCAAGTTATGGCGTGACCAAGGCAAATAGGGATTCGTCTATACTAATATTATAAAGAGGAAAGATTTGATTGTTTGTTTGTTTGCATTGAACAGATTCCGAAACTACTGAACCGATTTGAAAAATTATTTCACTGTTGGGAAGTTACACTATCCCCGGGTGACATAATCTATACCCGTGCGAAGCTGGGGCGGACCGCTAGTTTTACGTATATATTATAGTTATATGTATTTAAAAATATATATGTATCTATATCAGTTTCTGACAGCCATATTACAAGCTTTGCTTAGTTTGGGGCAAGGAAGATAAGTCTATCTTCCTTGGTTTGGGATCAGATGACCGTGCAAAATCTCGAGCGTGATGTCTGTGCAAAAATGTCCCGAATATTTATTAATTTATTATTTATCTTGTAATGTCATTTTTGTGATGTCAATAAAGTTTTATTGTACATGTTCCAGATGAATACGACATGAGCATGGATCGGAACACGTCGCCCAACCAAGCCGCGAACAACATGCAGCGGCTCGACAAGTGAGTGTACACACTTCCACCCACACACGAACACACCCCACATGCTCGTTAACAGGGTGCTCCGTAACAACAATATACTGTGGGAGGGTATTCAGCACACATCATCATCTGTTCAGCCGTAGGACGTCCACTGCTGGACATAGGCCTCCCCCATCGATCTCCAAAAGGGCCGGTTGGAAGCGACCTGCATCCAGCGTTTCCCTGCGGAGTCTTTTAGGTCGTCTGTCCATTTTGTGGGTGGACGTCCTACGCGGGGCTTACCGGTCCGTGGTCTCCATTCGAGAACCTTTCGGCCCCATCGGCCATCTGTTCTGCGTGCCATGTGCCCTGCCCACTGCCACTTCAACTTGCTATCCGGTGGGCTATGTCGGTGATTTTAGGATCTCCTCATTTCCGATTCGAGCTCGTAGAGAAACCCCGTACATAACCCTCTCCATGGCTCGTCGTGCGACTTCAGCACACGACTGCACAAAAATATGTATAAAATCGGACCTTAGACTGACGAAATATTGGTCCAATATACATAATTCAGTGCTCCACACCCGCGTACCTGAACAAGTTGTCTGATTTAGACCAATCGTCAATCGTTTAGTCAAATCGTTAGAACCGTTTCCGAGATACGCGAATTAAATAAGAACACATTTTTAATGAGACTTAGAAAAAAATACCAACAAACTGTATACAGGCGGGCCGTCGCTCGAAACCGGCTTTGCACGACTCAACGTACAAACAATACCTACGGGCAAAGATAACTACGGGGAACGGACCGCTTCGTATTTAGTTCCTCGTTTAATTTATAATCTACCTTCAGATTTATGCAAACACTCCATATTATATTAAAACTAAATTAAAATCCTACTTTTAACAATCTGATGTAATTGCCTCGCTCGCTGCCAGTTGTGTACTTACTTAGATACTAAAACATTATTATATAGTAAATCGGCGTAGACTAAAACTCCATAATTATGGCATTACTAATAAACCGTCATCCACAGCCTTCCTTATTCCACTGCTGGGTATAGGCCTACCTTAGTGGTTTTTAAATGCTGTTATATCCTATTTGTATACCTTTCTTTTTATAAATGATAAATAAATGAAAAAAAAATATGTATATACATAGAATGCAACTCCAGGGTCTGTGATTTTTGTTATATTTATCTACAATTTTGTTAACTTAAACGAATTTAATTTAGTTATTCACAATACAGGGAGAGAAAAATTAGTTATACATATCTTAATCTAAGGTTAAAACAATTCGGTACTAGTGTTGTGTATATACCGCGAGCAGACCAGCGACCCGCTACCTACATTCTGACATGCGTCCTTTATTTGAGGAGACGGCATAACAGTAGATGTGTGCGTCAGACTGTTCCAGCGCACCGTGACGGGCGTGTTCAACTCGCTGAAGACGGCGGTGGGCGGCGAGGAGGCGGCCGCCGCGCCCCGCGGGGACTGGAGCTACGTGGCGGGGGGCGGGGGGCGCGGGGGCGCGTGCGGCCGGCTGCTGGCGGGGGCGCGCCGCGCGCCGCGTGCTGCGCGCGCCCCGCCCGCCACCCGCGCGCTGCGCTCGCGCCCCGACACAGACGACCTCGGTACTTCCTACATTCCTCTACATCATAATCAGCCTTTTAACAGTCCACTGCTGGACTTTAAGCCTACCACCCGAAAGGGTGATTGGGCCATATCAAGGAAGATAGACTAAGAGGAAAGACAATAGCGGAACATTAGAGCGTACCCCGGAAATTTGCCTAAAAACGGTATAAACTTAGATGGCGCCGTAATTTGAGCGTGCTATAGGTTGTCTCGAACTTCCGTAAGCGCTGCAGTCAGATAACGTACGAAAGGGTTCCACAAATTACCGTAGCGCTAGTATCGCAGTCAAGTTTCGCAACATTTCAAGAGAAGCGCAACTCATACCAGTAGTTTCTTTCACCACTCGCAAAATTACTAATCAATAATCAAAGTGTACTTGCACTAATCAAAGTGCAAACGGGCCTTAAGTGCTGTTCAAGTAAACAGGGTTACTGGTTAGCATCTTCTTAACGGTTTAACGGTTTTAAGGCTTTGTAAAGAAATGGCGATTTCGAGGTGACAGTTTGAGCGTACTACTAACTTATCTCCTTTTCTGTCGTACAGAGGAGTGTGGGGGCGTTTGGAGCGGGGTGCTGGGCGCAGCAAATGCCGCCTGTCCCGTGCCGCATGCCGCCGCCAGGCTCGGCACACTACTGCTGGCCGGTAAGTATCACGTGGCGTATTTAGAAAAACTCC
Organism: Agriopis aurantiaria; assembly: GCA_914767915.1. Lineage (NCBI taxonomy): Eukaryota > Metazoa > Arthropoda > Insecta > Lepidoptera > Geometridae > Agriopis > Agriopis aurantiaria. Next base: position 13,420,893 of record OU612003.1, on the reverse strand, counting down.
AATACGTCTCCGCAGCCTGTAACAAGCTGAGTTAGTATTTCTAAACGTCGAGGCCCAGAATATGGTGCCGCTACCTCAGTCGCACATGTTTTTTTTTTATTACTGTCTACTTTAAAAAAAACCGGTAATTTTTAAAATATTTACGTCGCGAACGTACGTTTTGTTTTAGGCTATCGCCTCTAATAATGGTCAGCTTTTTATGAGACAATTGAAATAATAAGTTTGGTAGTATATTATTGTGTTGTTATGTTCAGATGTTGCGGAGAGCTTGGTCACCGCGTGGCTGCACGAGCTCGGGGCGTCGCTGCGGGGGCGTGCGTTCGAGGGCGCCCCCCCGGCCGCGGGGGCGCGGGCGAGGCGCCCCCGCGACCACGCCCTCCTCGAGCGACTGCTGCTCGACCGCGCCACAGGTACACCACTACACTATTTTTTATGGTTCTATACCAGAAAAGTAAAAAACATGGATAGCAATGAATGAATGAATGTAAGTCAATCGGCTGCCACTAATCCGCCGATTTATGGTCGGTATTCCGAAAACCCGAACGAAGCGCTTTGATTCCACTTTTATTATGCGAACTTCTAGTCTGTGTAATGCGCTGCCTGAATGGGTGTTCCCTGATAGTTACAATATGGGTGTCTTCAAATCACGAGTGAATCGGTTTATTCTAGGCAAGCGTGCTCCAACGTACAGCGCATCATCGCTTAACATCAGGCGAGTTGGCGGTCAAATGCAAGCCTATTATAAAAAAAAAGTATCATCTCAAATTAAATTAAATTTATTGACTAAAAAAAAACAGGCGAATTGATAACCGCCTCTTTTTGGAAGTCTGTTAAAAATAAGGTTATACATTGATCTTAGGTATTTTATAATTAGTTCTCCTACTAATTAAACGGTAAACGTTACTTGGCATATGAATTTAGTCATGTGCAGTATAAAACAAATGTGGGAAGGATACAATTCAATGTTTATTGCGTGGTCACAATTAATATTAGTACGTTTTGGTACGTTTCACCGATGGCGTAACTAGGCCGGGTAGTTATTGTAAATGGCACAGTGTTTGCGCAAATTATTGGTTGTTATTGACATTATTATGTACAGCAATTTATGAGTAACGCACCATATTACTTACTATTATTATATTTTATTTATTTATTTATTTTTTGCTTAAAAGGACGACCAACAGCTTGGTTTCAAATGTCTTATAAGTAAACTTGAATAGATACAGAAAGCCAGTTACAGGTCATCACGGATACAAATATAGTAATAATAACAACTAAGAATGAACACTGAGGATACAATAAATACATAATGAAAAGAAAACAGAATTAAATTAAAAAAGAAAACTGATAATAATAGCCAAATTAGTTAAAGAATTCAACAACCGCCTGGCCAATGTAATGCTAGTACAGAATATATATGCATAGATATTTGTCAATAAACCGTTTATAATTGCAAAAATGTGTTTATCGACAAATGTAAGTAATAATGTGCATTATAAATTAATAGCTTTACATGATTTTGCTAAGAATATATATAATCAATTTGCGCAAACACCATGATCGTTTACAATAATTACCCGGCCTAGCTACAAGAACAAAGAAACTGTTTGAAATTTAGCTGTTTTACTGTTTTTAGCTGTTGGTTTTCCAATAAATAAATTTAAATTTCCCGCCATTGGTAAAACGTACCATCTACCTATCTGTCAATTCCAGTGCTTCAAGTCCTGTTCGGTCGCGAGACTGTGCGATCGTGCATCGCGATCGTGGCGGGCAGCACGGCGCATCGTGACATCACGCGCGACCTCGCGCATCGCGCGCTCGACATGTTAGCGCTCCACGCTCGCGCTGCCGCGCGCCACGCTTCAACCGCCGAGTGACGTTAGTGTCAGCCGAGTGTCACCACAGTGTCGGTCGAGTGACGCTATAGTGTCTGCCGAGCGTCGTCACAGTGTCTGCCGAGTGTCGCCAGTGTCTGCCGAATGTCGCCACAGTGTTTGCCGAGTGACTCCAGTGTCTGCCTAGTGTCGCCAGTGTCTGGCGAGTATCTCTACAGTGTCTGCCGAGTGACGCCACAGTGTCTGCCGAGTGACGCCACAGTGTCTGCCGAGTGATGCCAAAGTGTTTGTCGAGTGACGTCACATATTTGCCAAGTAGCGTCACAGTGTGTCGAGTGACGCAAGTGTCTGCCGAGTGATGCCACTGTCTGCCGAGTGATGCCACTGTATCTGCCGAGTGATGCCACAGTGTTCGTCGAGTGACGTCACATACTTGCCGAGTAGCGTCACAGTGTCTGTCGAGTGACGCCAGTGTCTGCCGAGTGATGCCACTGTATCTGCCGAGTAACGCCACAGTGTCTGCCGAGTGACGCCACAGTGTCTGCCGAGTGACGCAACAGTGTCTGCCGAGTGATTTGTTTTAGTTTTGCTAGTTATAACTACATTACTGTAGCGGAAGGCAATGAAAGCGTTGATAACCTTGTATCGTGAGTCCATCAACTTTTTCATTTTACTTTTCTCAAATAGCGAGACGGGAATATTCACATAAAATACGAGTAAATAAATTGAGATAGTGAAATTAAACCAACCGAGATACAAAACCTATAGACACAGAAGGTTCACTCCGCGAAGAAATTTATATAAATAAGGACTCTATCTACGAGACAATACAGTAGCAATTCAACTCGTACAGCGCTGGATACCGCTCGCTATATTCACATCTCTTTCTATCACGTAGCTCTATCTCTCCTGACGCGGCACGTGTAACGTTAGGGTTGTCTTCTTGGTATTTACACAGAATCATCATCATCATCAGCGAGTCAACGTCCACTGCTGAACACATGCCTTCCTCTTCGAAAGGGGTGTTACAAACCTAAGTAGGTAGGTAGTACCTCCTTGTTTAATCTTTAGTGATATCTCTTGTTATTTTGTTTTAAGTTGGCACTATTTTGTAATGCATAACCTGGTACCACTATCTCCATCTACATTTACACTGGTAGGGATAGGATTTAGGTAATAAAACTGTACTTACATGATCCATTTCACCTTTATTTCACTTTGTATTAAAGTGGTTAATTAAAATTCAATAAACAAGAGATTCAGCATGACGCCACGAAGTAGGAAACAGAACAGAGTTAGTGGTCCTACTCTTTATCGTTTTATAGGACTCCATAATTATTGCCATTTTCATGCCCAGACGGCGCGAACGCCGATGCCTACGATTGGCTGTTAAAACAAGCAATCACATGCGCCGGCGGCGCCACCGTCTGCGTCTATTATTGGCCGTTTCAAAATTAACCACGTAGTCGGTTGTTGTTCCAATATCGATTGAGACATACATTAAATATGATTAAACCAAAGGTACTGTATCTTAAATATAAGTATTGTTAACAGTTGTTTGTTTATAAGTAATAAGTTATAAGTACCTAATAGTTTACAAGTACCTACCTAAGTACCTACTTATAAACAAACCTTAACAAGTGAGTAACACCTACTCAAGTTACTGGCAAATTCTTAGGCAAGTATCTAGGTAAGTATACAAAATACAACAAATAGTTACATGTTAATATCTTTCGGAATATTAAAAAAAACCCGATTCCTTGTTCTTCTTTTTATTTAAACACCCGTAAACACAACATTATTTTTTATAAGTATTATACTCGTAAGATTGTTTAGAAGTCATTGTTCGTTGCAAAATCACAGGTAATATGTTTAATTACGCGAGATGTGGCTAGCGGAGCGTGCGGGCCGGGCGAGAGCCGAGCGGCCACTGACTACCCTCTTACCCTCTTGGAAAGGGTCACCGGCCGAACATACCTAAAATGCGGAGTGCGCCAGGCCTGCTACAGTCATAATCACATTAAACTTGTAATAAAAATTATACGTTACCTAGGTGAAGTATGCAACGGACAATAATAAAATAATTAAAACAAGGAATCACGTGCACCAATATCGTATAATTATGTTATTCGATTTTATAGTTTTAGTGTCTAACCACTTTTTTTTGCGAATGTTGTATACTGAGGTTGTATACGCCTATAACAGGTGTTCATATCAGATCTATGCATGTATAACATTTTTGTATTTTTTAAGAATGTGTAATTTATGTTCACTGTTGGCGTATCTCTCAATAACTAATATTTCATACATTGCATGGGGTTTTACCCCCTTTTCGTTATTACTTTTTGCCTTTTTAAAATTATTTTTTAGTTAATCCGCCGTAACATTACATATTCTATGAAAATTTCAACTGTATCTATTACGGTTCGAAAGATACAGCCGTTTAAAGGTAGGGCGGACGGACGGACAGACAGACATCGTGTTTTAAATCATTACATTTTGGTTTTTATATGGAAGACTTAGCTAATTATTATTATATTTACGTGTAAAATTCTATCTTTTTATGAATAAATGACTTATGACTTAGGCTTAGTAAAATGTTAAATAAAAATATTTTCAAATATAAATCTAGTAACATCAATGTCGGTCCGGATCTGGTGGGCTTAGTCTGTACAAAATATAATTGAATGAAGTCTTCACACCTAGCTTGGCCAGGCTGGTCAGGGTTTGTTTCAAGATGTCAGTCTGTTGACATATTTGTTGCACATTCTGTACTAGGACAGGGAGTTGGGAAGAGGTCGCGATCTCAACTATACGTCGTTGGAGTTCGCTTCCCGTCTCGGAACTGCTGTAATTATTGGCATGCCGCACTGGCACCTCTGTCAGTCGACCTGATTCCAACAAATCCCTGACCTTTTCAATCTCCATGTTCTTCACAGAATCGAACGCGCTTACGATTAATTCCGCGTACTCTTTGCTGAATTCCATGAATTTTTCCGTGCTGCGTTTAAAGAGACCCAACACATCGTCTACGTTGCCCTGATGGAGGTTCAGTTCCGTGCTGGAGAGAAAAGGTTTTACTATATTCTTAAGGTCTTCGAGCGCTTCTGTTAAAGGAGTCTCGCTAGGTGATATGTCTCCCTCTGACACACGTCTTTTCTGCTTCAACATCATCTCGACAAAGACCTCCTTGCATAGATTGCTTAAAGGGTTATCATCGGTCTCCAGCTCGTTACGTATGTAGCCAATGTGATACAAGAGGCTTATTAGAGGCACTATGTTGCGGTCCAGGTCGCCCAATACCGGCACGATCGTCACCTTAGACAAGAGATACACCAGAAGTGATCGAAGGTTCTCGACTTGCTCGTAATTGAATCTTTCCAACTTCAGGTTAGTTCTGTAGAACCGCTCGAGATACATCTTCTTTTCTTCAGTTTGGAGCGGATTCAGTTTGTAATGGTTTCCGAATTCTTTCACGAGGGGCGTTATCGTGTGTTCATAAGGGCAAGTCATTATCCACATTCGTTTTCCCTCTTGTTTTAGTAATTTCAACATTTGTAGAACTTCGGTTTCAAAATATGGACATATAGCATTGAAGTCATCGAACAGTAACACGACCTTTTCGCAGTTGTAGAGATATAAAAACAGCTCTAATTCGAAAAGTGCTATGGGATCTATGTCCTCTTCAACATGGGACAATGTTACTTTATCTGTCAAATGGTCGAGTTCTATTTTAATTCGAGTGTCGAAGTTTTTGAGCGCAATCTTGCAGAGAAAGTTCAAAACAACTGGTATATCGATTGTATTTTTTTTTTTTTGCCAACTAGTGAACTCTGTCTCATAGTCTGGTAAGTTTACGCGAACTATCCACGGCAAGGGGCCGGTCAGTTTTGTGTTAAGAGAAAGGTAGGAGAGTAAAGCAGACTTGCCCATGCCTGGCCTGCCAGTCACCACCACGACATCATCGTTTATATCTTCAAGTGTTTCCACTGAATACGTGTCCTCTTCTGCACTTAAACTTCTACTAATAAAATTATTTACATCTTTGTAAATTTTATCCAATAATGAATGTCCTATTTCATGTTTTTCTTTGTTTATCATCTTTTGAAATATTTCCGTTCTAATTAAGCTTCGTGCGTTTCCGTGCAACACAGATTCGAAAGGTACCTCATCTCCTTGAAACAAAATTATCGATTCCTTTAAAACTTTAGTTTGAGACGTTTCGGTTAGATCGATTAAATATGTTTTGTCATCTCGTATTGATCGGTATTTGTCCCCGAAGTAATCTTTAATTTCTTGGGCGAGAATGTCATCGGTAACTACGATTATCTTACTCCCATTGAAAATTTGTATGACTTCCTTCAACTTGTTGCAAAATCCTTCATAATATTTAAGTTTTTCGTAGACTACAATCAGGGTTTCGATCTGAGTTTGTTGCAGTTCTTGTCGCATAGTGTTGTAGTCGTTTAGAGGAAGACTCAATACATAATCGAAGTCGATAAACGAATGATGGTCCTGCTTTTCAAAGTGTTGCATTATCTTTATGCCGATGAATACACTCGCGTCAGTGATTACGTTGTACAGTCTTTCAGTAGTTTTACCAAGCTCCAAATCATGTATGATGTCTTGATCAAACTTGATTCCGAAGTTTTGTATTTTCAGATTATACATGAAATCGAGAACTGTCAGCAATGGATTATCAATAACTGCTTGTTTTGCACGTTCGAAAAATTCACTCGCTCGATTTAAATAAACTGCATCACCAGTTTCCATCCACCATTTCTGTATTTCATCGTGTGATTTCAAAAATATGGCATCGGAATGTATTTTAAATTTAATCTGATTTCCTTCTTTCTCTTTGTTATAGAACTTGTTTATACCATCCTTTAAAATACGTTCTACTTCGTCCTCTTTGGCCTGATTAGCGTAAAACCACAGTTTGCTTAAAAAATCTCTTGCTTGGCTTTTATCGTATTCGTCTCCATTAAATGAATCTTTTGGGAATCCATTAACATTAATATTAACTCTGTAGCTGTTTAATTCTTCGTTAACAGGTTTGTGTCTAATGTCTTTCAATTCTTTTAAAAATAAAGCTGCTTTCTCTGGCAACGCTTTATTGTCAGAGTCAAACTTCAGCATTTTGGTATCTAAATCTAACACGAGAAGATTTCCCACGGCACCTCCCATCCCTCCATTTATGTCTATAAAGCCTTGTTCTATCGTTTTTCCTGGTCCAACGAAGTCGTCGTTAATATCAATAATCATGGTATTATCGTTTATTTTAAATAAATCAATGAGTTTATCTGCTACAGCTTTTATTCTTCTCTGTACCTTAACCTCACTCCCACGGAAGGTCATGTCTAAATTTCCAAATGACGACGGTAATTTAAACTTCATTGTTGATAACTTTATTTGAATGGATTCACCTACGACATTGTCATTAGTTTCTATTTTATTACACTGATCCAGTAATGCCTTGAATTCAACTGGTTTGAATTTTTTTCGAAAAGCTGTGACTTCTACTATTTGTAACTTTTTAGTTTTATCATTGTAAGTTGCCAACTTCCCGATCAATTTACTGATTGTATCTGCGCATGGATCTTGCATAGCAAACTTGAAGTTATCGCGGTCTTCGTTAGTTATTTTAGATTGATCACAGCGTTTTGTTGATATTTCTTTGATAAATGTTTTCTGCAAGGTGATCAAATATTCGCAGTCGCTTTCAAAAAACGCAGGCTGAAACTCCCACATGCGATATTCCTTATTTGCTTGTTGTATCTTGCACTGCTGTAAGACTTCCCGTGCCATGACCACGTGGTATCTCGCTATTAGTTTATCCACCAATATCATTTCTGATTTATCTTTTTCAGACATGATCATTTCTAGGAAAACTGCGCCCAGTTTTTTGAGCCTTTCTATAACTGTCATTTTGGTTAAATTTTCTACGTCTTCTTCGTCGTAGTCGTATTGAAACACCTCTGGATTATTTACCGTGTTTATGAGATGGTGTACTTTTTCACTCACCTGGTGCTCGGTATTTTTTTTTGTGAAGCAGTCCTTAGCTGGTGTGTAAATGATAAGATTACACCTGACGCCCCCGAAGTCTCCCTCGAACATTGGGTCCTCGCTGTCTGCTCGGAACCGGTCCTTGATGGTAAGATAACTCTCGAAATACTTCCGCAGGCTGAAGTCCCCAGAAGCACTCCGTACGTCCTCGACAGTGAGTCTCCCCTTCTCACGGTCCTCCCTGTGTTTCGCTTGCACGAACAGTACGACCGGTCTATCCTGGCCCCTCACTCGGTACCGCAGGCAGATGTCGTCCATGTCGCCGATGCCGCGGATATTGGTTCCGAGAAGGAAATCCTCTATTTGCTCATCGTTCAGCGCTCGCATCAGCACTAAACTGAGCAGTTTTGTCTCATAAAGCTGGCCGCTCACGCCGGAAGTGCCGGCTCTTTTTGGATACTTAAATTCTGGTTGTTTGTTATAGCTTGTAATAACTACCTGCTTACTTTGTACACAGGTAGTCTGTAATCGATCACTACTGGATAAAGCATTATCATTCGCTGACCTCTCTGCAGTTTGCAGTAGGTCTACAATCTCTATGTCTGTATGTAGTGCTCGAGCGATGTCTAGAGGAGTTTGTCCGTTAAAATTTTTACATTTGACGTCGGCGCCTTTGTGCAGCAGCAGGTCAGCTATTGGCACCTCCCCGCGGCGCGCAGACACGTGCAGTGGCGTGTTGCCGTCATCGTTTCTATCTGACGCGTTCACGTCGGCACCTTCTTCCAGGCAACTCCTCACTTTTTCTAACTTCTCTTCGATGGTTCTATTCTCACGCACGAATATAAACAGCAGCGAGTTTTTGATCAGTTGCTCGTCATTCGAAACCATGTTATCAATTCCGTGTTTAAAAATTGTTATTTATTTATTTTTAACATTATATTTATTATATATTTTTTTACAAGGTTTTATAACGCAACAATTCAACCAGGCGTTCTAGCCGAAGTTTGTTTTTTAAATTAGAATGACTAGTGAAACATGATTCATGTGCAATATTGTGGTTATTAACATGTTATTCTGACATTGTTTATCTTGAAAGATGGGTGAATCAACTTTTAAGGCACCCCTTTCGTGTACTCGACATATAAAAATTATTTTTAGAAATTTTACTTTAGTAAATTTTATCGTATATCGGATAATATACTAAGATGCAACATATTTTATTTTATTATTTTAATTTAACACAAATATACGGTTTTTTCTGGTAACGCAGTTGAAGGCAAAACCTACCTTCAAAACTAACATACAAAAAATATGTGTCTCCTAGCCTAGATGACGGATTAATGTATGAAGTTTATCTTAATAATTGTATGAATATACATTCTGACATAGTTTAATCAATTAAAATTATAAACAAAGAATTATAATAGTTTTACTCTAATTATTATTATTTTTTCAAGTCTCGAACATTACAGCGTTGCATCGTCTCTACAGCGTCATGCAGGTATTGTGGTAAGTTTTAAAAATACTTTGATTATATTATGGCGTTAAAATGTTGCGCATTCTGCCTGATTTCAAGGTCATTAAAAATATTTTAACAATTGCTAGTTTAGAATTAATTGTGATTTTTTATATAAAATTTCTCAATACTCCAATTTCCAAAATACTTCAGTGTCTTTATGACGAAAGTCTTCGGCCAGTGTGTGTTACCAGTGATAACATACGGCAGTGAAACGTGGTCTCTTACTATGGGCCTCATAAACAAGCTCAAAGTCGCACAGCGAACTATGGACAGGGCTATGCTCGGAGTTTCTCTACGAGATCAAATCAGAAATGAGGAGATCCGTAGACGAACGAAAGTCACTGACATAGCCCACCGGATTAGCAAGTTGAGTAGCAGTGGGCAGGGCACATATCACGCAGAACAGATGGCCGATGGGGCCGAAAGGTTCTGGAATGGAGACCACGGACCGGTAAGCGCAGCGTAGGACGTCCACCCACAAAATGGACATGCAACCTAAAAGAGACCGCAGGGAAACGCTGCTGGACGCAGGTCGCTTCCAACCGGCCCTTTTGGAGTTTGATGAAGAAGGCCTATGTCCAGCAGTCAAGTGGACGTCCTATGGCTGAAATAATGATGATGCTGATATAAATAATAAATGTGAAATAAAAATTTCCCCTGCGTTACCGTTAATAAAATGGGCGAACTTTGCAAAAGCAGCGCCTTAAAAGTTGATTCACCCAGATATATCGGTCTCTGTCGCACTTGAGTACATATATTGTATTCTAGTTATAATATTTAAAGTACGTATGTAGTATTGTGTATTTATTGTATACATAAATGTAGGTATATATAAATTTATTTAGGTATATTTCATGTTCACCACCGACCGTTTTTCATATTCTTTAGTCCTGTCCATCCAGAGTTGCCTGGAAGAAATCACTTTATGCGATAAGGCCGCCCATTATACTGCCGTATATTTGTTTTTTTATGTTAGTTTAAGTTTCATCTGTATTTGCGGTGTGTAATAAAGAAATATTGTATTGTATTGAATTTATATTTATATCGGTAACTCTGTCGGCAAGAAGAACACGTTATGCATGTTTTTTTCGGACAGTCATCATCATTTCAGCCGTAGGACGTCCACTGCTGGACATAGGCCTCCCCCATCGATCTCCAAAAGGGCCGGTTGGAAGCGGCCTGCATCCAGCGTTTCCCTGCGGTCTCTTTTAGGTCGTCTGTCCATCTTGTGGGTGGACGTCCTACGCTGCGCTTACCAGTCCGTGGTCTCCATTCCAGAACCTTTCGGCCCCATCGGCCATCTGTTCTGCGTGATATGTGCCCTGCCCACTGCCATTTCAACTTACTAATCCGGTGGGCTATGTCGGTGACTTTCGTTCGTCTACGGATCTCCTCATTTCGGATTCGATCTCGTAGAGAAACCCCGAGCATAGCCCTCTCCATAGCTCGTTGTGCGACTTTGAGCTTGCTTATGAGGCCCATAGTGAGAGACCACGTTTCAGTGCCGTATGTCATCACTGGTAACACACAGACCAGTAAATCATGGTATAATAATATACTCCGCCAGGTATAGCGTTTCGAGAAAGAATTTCAATCAATGCTACAAAAAAAATATAAAAATTTTACTATCACAATTTGCGCGGTGAAATCGTACCACAACAAACCAGAAAAGCAGCATAAGAGTTATGGTGTGACATTCCACAGGTAATCCATTAATTTTCTTGCTTAAATCGTTTAAAATACCAATCGAAACGTAAGCTACAAAGCGAATTTGTATAGGTATAGCTTACGTTTTGAGAAGGCGTTGTTTGGAAACCTACCTTCTCTGAGTAGTTATTCTAAGACGTGCGTTATTTGACCGCCAGCGAATGACATGACTGTTGAATCCTTGTTGAAACATTTAATGTCGATGCGCTTCATCAAAAAATGTATAAAACAATCTGTGATGTAGGTAGGACTCACAGGCCCTACATCAGCTTATTGTGTTCCCTGGGACACTGCCCTTTTAGAAAGAGAGGATGGCCATAATACCCGCCATGCTGGCCCAGTGTATGTTGGTAAATGTCATGTCTTTTTTTAAATAAAAAGAGCGGCAAATAATCATTCGGCCCGCCTGATGGTAAGCAGAACTGATTTTACCTTGATTTTACTAACATTTCTAGTGGTCAACTCGACTAATCAGGCAAAGTATTCCGCAAGACTAATCCTAAAAAAAGTATTTTTTAGGAATACTAGACCACTAGAAAGCTAGTAAAATCAAGCTTAAATAAAACAAGGTTAACTCGGCCCTGTGGCCATGCTTATTCCCGCCGAGATGACTCCGACTCAGTCTGTTTAAAAACAAATTGGAAGCCAAATACGTAGGTACCTGGTTCACAATAAAGACATCTTAAAGTACTACGAGTACCTATTCTGTATGCTGAGATGACTACTAAGTAGGTACCTACGTGCTTGATTCTTTGTTAAGTGATAGGTACCAACATCATCGCCTAACATCAGGCGAGTTGGCGGCCAAGCGCAAGCCTATTTACAATAAAAAAATATAAAAAAAACATAGACAAAAGGTACCTAGCTAGGTATAATGTAAAATGTGTCATTTGTTCGTAGAAGTCTATAGTATTAAGCCTACTGTTAAATAATAATAAAAACCTAAGAATCTGTCATTGGACAGATTTCTTATGAGGTACCTACTAGGTATACCTACCTATAGAGATCCGCTAATGAACGATTTTGCTAAAGGCCCGAAAGGGGCTGGAAAGTTTATTTGAAAGTCTACGCGTACCTACGGAGTTGCAGCAACAGCTAGGTACTTAGTATTTATATACAAACTAAATAACGGTTTTGTATAAATACTGGTTTTCCTGTTTTTGTGAACTAAAACCACGGTGGTAGGTATATACATTATTAGGTATCAGCCACGGGAAATGACGAATATAGGTACATAATATGCATTACATGTAGTATATACCTACCTAACAAAACGGGGTTATCGTTAGGCACCATAATTACTTGTAGCTTGCGAATGATTATACATCATCATCATTATTATTATCAGCCTATTGTATGTTCCCACTGCTGGGACACAGCCCTTCTCCCAAAGGGAGAGAGAGAGAGAGAGAAAGAGAACATTGAATCGAATGATTATTGCTTAAGACGAAATGTTGTCCATACATAAATAAATGGTAGAATACGAGTTTCAGGAGCGCTAATAGGTACAGAAGTAATCGGTAATCGGTAAAAATCAAAATCGGTAAAAAAAAACAAATCAAAATCGGTTCAGCCGTTTGGGAGCTACGATGCCACAGACAAACAGACATAAGTAGATACACACGTATACAATTAAAACTTATAACACCCCCTCTTTTTGCCTCAGGGGTTAAACATTATATTTATAATAGGAATACAGTAATTCTAGTTTTGGAATGCATTCCTGTATGCTATAGTTGATAGCCGTTGGTCCAGTTGGTAGTGAACCTGCCTTCTGCGCTTGGGGGCGTGGGTTCGATTCCCACCTAGGACAAACATTCATGCGTTGAACATTTGTGTTTGTTCTATATCTGGGTGTTAATATCTATTTAAGTATGTATTTAAAACTATATCCGTCTTACCACAAAAGATTTAAGAACACTTTAAACATGTGTTTAGCAGTTGTTTCCCTGTGAAAAATATGTTAAACACCTGTCTAAAGCGTACTTAAATCTTTTGTAGTAAGACGGTATATGTATGTATATTAGTCTCTGGCAGCCATATCATAAGCTTTGCTTAGGGGTCAGATAACCGTGTGTGCAAAAATGTCCCAAATATTTATACCTACCATATCGGTAAGAAAGATAAAAAATAACACTACATATAGGTATGCTGGGTTACGCGGAAAGGGTTTACCTACACCAAAATGGGTCCTCAGTACTCATCGTTATGAAAAACTTTTAATATACCTAAGTAGGAGCAACTCTGTAATAGCGAAAAAAAGATCAGTTGTTCTATAGAAAACGGTAATTGATACCTATTACCAATCTTTGCTATTACCTACGTGAAATATGTATGGAACAGCTGATTTTTTTTTTGCGATTTCTGGCTTGGTCCCATAGTAAAAGTTGTTCCTATGATGAATACTATAATGGAATTGATAAGCCAGTTTTTGCAAATAATTTATGTCCCATTCTCAAATGTTGGTGGACAATGGACATGGTGCTCACCCACGGAGTTTATATGCCTACTTATCATTTGTTTAATCGTAAGTAAATCGGTTTGTCTCTCTCGCACGTTGCGTATTTTGACAGTACTTACCTACTGTAAGGCTTAGTCCCAGATTTGATAGTTTTCGAAAACCTTTTTTCGTTTACGTATTGTTCCATATATTTTAGTAAAGCGCCTCCAGCGGAAACGCGGAGGAACTAAAATCGGTAGTAATCAGCGGTATAGATTGCTTCACTCTAATACGAAAAAAGTTTTCGAATACCTTTCAGGCCAGCAATGTATGGAACAATACGTAAACGAAAAAAGTTTTCGAAAACTATCAAATCTGGGAGTAAGCCTACAGAGCATACTTTTCCAACTTTGTGATTGCACAAAAATATAGCACGTCCCTTATAATCTAATTACATAGTTATAGGTAGGTATATGAAATAGGTACATTTTGACTTTACAACTTTCGTACTATTGAGATAAGGTTGAGAATGGAAGAAGCTCAGAGCGGTTTTCAGATGGAACGCGTGAGTGTGCGACGAAGATAAATAAGCGGTCCTTTAGATAACCTATCCTGTGTCAGGGGCGGATCCAGGATTTCATTTGGGGGGTTGGGGGCATTCTGACAAGGTTCGAAGGAATCAAATCGAAAAATTGAGTCGAATGTATGGAATTGCTAGGTATTTTGGGGGGGGGGGCATGGCCCCCATGACCCCCCCCTGGGTCCGCCAATGTCCTGTGTCTTCTGTGCCTGTGTGGAATTGTCGATATCACGTTTCCAATGTCAATGTATGATAATGTACTTACTGCACGTAGGTATAACCAGTTTCGTTACTTTTAATTCCACAGTGAGATTACCTACTTACATAATTTTATTACAGAGTTTCTACTACAAAAGTACTTATAGTACTTAAGTAAGTAGGCACTTTAAACCTATTTCATTTTGTTCTTCTACCTACTTCAACTTTTAGTAGCAGCTTCTAGAAGCACCTGTCGTGAATCTATTGTAATTATAAATACCTACCTATTATGACCGAATATTATTACCGAGAATAAGTACCTATAACAAACGTTTGGTGATTCGTGTTTCCTGACCTTGGTTGAACGAGTAGTTATTTGGAGAGCTGCGGCTACGGTGGCGCCGACTTCGGCGCGTGCGCGGCATCTGTCTGCTGCAGGCTGGGCTGGGTGATCCGTCCGATGACGTCACCGACGCTATGAGTCACGCGCGCCGCGCCGCCGCAACACAATGTTAATTATTATTTATTTTATCAGTCTATAAAGTCCATACATACATTTCAGTGAGTTCGGTGACCACTCAGTGTTCGCCCGCACGGCGCGTTGAGTCCGCGACTCGACAGTGATAAGTACGTAAAAATAAACAAAGCGACAATTCTGTACAACGTGATGAGAGTGAATGACTAAAAAACATGACTTCGAGAGGAAAAAAATTAAAAAAAAAAGTTATAAGGTCAAACTACAAAAATAGTTGGCTGTTGGAATGCACCGATGTCGCCAGGCCCGATGCAGAAAAACAAATGAACGTAAGGTGGTGCCTGGAGCACGGAGCCGACGCGAACGTGACGAACAGCTCCGGGTATACGCCGCTGCACGCGGCCACGCGGCGTGCTGAGCCACACCTCGTGCACATGCTGATCAGGTTCAAGGCTGACGTAAATACGACGGACCGCAACGGTGAAACTGCGTTGCACTTAGCCGTGCGCTATGGAGACGGTACAGCTCACATACTGGAGCCCTTGACTCCCGAGGAGACTTACGAACGTAGAGAAGACGACACGCCCAAGCTTCAAGCGCCGCACGAGAGAAAGGTGCACATCGTAGACATGCTGCTTGACGTCAGCGCTGACACCAACAAGACGGATAACTTCGGTGACACACCGCTGCACGTGGCCGTGCGCAGCGGGGAAGAGTCTGTCATAGAGCAGCTGCTGCAACATGCTGCTGACGTGAATATAAGAAACAGTGCCGGTGACACGCCACTGCACCTGGCGGTGCACCGCGGGGAAGCGCCCATCGTCGAAGCAATTTTGAGACGTAGCGCTGCTGGCGTTAACACGCCAAATCACACCGACAACACGCCACTGCATTTGGCGGCGCATCGCGGGGAACCGTCCATCGTAGAAATGCTACTCAAATTAGGCACTAAAGTGAACACGATGAACAGCGACGGAGACACGCCGCTGAACCTGGCAATCCGTAGTGGGAAAACGAAAGTCGCGAATATGCTGCTGAAACACGGCGCTGAGGTGAATACAAAGAATAACGCTGGCTTCACGTCGCTACACGTGGCGGCCGATAGCGGAAAGGAGGCCATCGTTGACTTACTACTAGACTCAAGCGCTGAAGTGAACGCAACTAATAACGCTGGTAACACGGCTCTGCATCTAGCGGTGCTCCAAGGACAGGCGGCCACTGTGGTCCTGCTGCTGAAACATGGCGTTAACGTGAACATAACTAATACCGCAGGAGACACGTCACTGTATCTAGCAGTGCTCCACGGAGAGCCGGCCACCGTGAAGCTGCTGCTGAACTGCGGTGCTGATATGAACACCACGAGTAGCGCTGGCAACGCGCCGTTGCACGTGGCGGCGTACCTTGGGAAGGCGCGCATCGTAGACTTGCTGCTGAACTTCAAGGCCGATGTAAACAGGAAGGACAGAGGTGGCAACACGCCACTGCACCTGGCGGCGCGCCGCCAGCATGTGTCCGTCGTGCATCTACTGCTGCGCCACGACGCAGACGTAACGATCAGAAATTCAGATTGGAATACTCCTCTTACAGTCGCTCGAGTATTCCACTTTGAAGGTAACGAGGAGGTAGTGAGCCTGCTGCAAACATCTTTGGACTCTCATGTTTTATCAAAAAACGATCAATCACAACCTCCTTGTGACATTTCTCAAAAGAATTATCAGGTAGCAATAATAGATAATAATTTGCAAACAGACACACAATTTAATTATTTGGAAACTGATATACCATTCAAGTTTCCGAAAAAAACAGACGATTCCGGACTGTCCGGCCAGTTGTATGAGACAAAATTGCTAAGTTTGGTTCTTATACGAGCACTGAACGACGAGAAAATAGAGGATTTCCTTCTCGGAACCAATAACAGCGGCGCCGGCGACATGGATGATATCTGCCTGCGGTTTCAAGTAAAGGGCCAAGAGAGACCTGTCGTGCTGTTCGTACAAGCGAAGCACAGGGAGGATCGCGAGAAGGCAAGACTGACTGTTGAAGACGTGCAGAGTGCCTCCGGGGTCTTCAGCTTGCGGAAGTATTTTGCGAGTTATCTTACAATCAAGGACCGGTTCCGAGCAGACAGCGAAGATCCCATGTTCAAGGGAGACCTCGGGAACGTCGAGTGTAATCTCGTCATCTACACGCCGGCCAAGGAATGCTTCACCAAAAAGAATACGGACCACCAGGTGAGTGAAAAAGTGCACCATCTCATAAACACAGGACATGAAAATCTTATAAATACAAAATATAAGACAGAAGTATTTCAATATGACTATGACGAAGACGACATTGAAAAATTGGCCAAAGTGATAGTCATAGAGCGATTTACAAAATTAGGAGCAGTTTTCCTGAAAATGATCTTGTCTGCTAAATCAGATATGATTTTGCTGAATAAATTAATAGCGAGATACCACGTAGTCATGGGACGGGAAGTCTTACAGCCGAGCAAGAAACAAGAAGCGAATAAGGAATATCGCATGTGGGAGTTTCGACCTCAATTTTTTAAAAGTGACAGCGAGTATTGGGTAGCTCTGAAGAAAACATTTGTCAACGAACTATCAACAAAATTCTGTGATCAATCTAAAATAATAAATGATGACCTAATCAACTGCCAACTAGTTTTAGATAATCCAAGCGCGGCCAACATCAGCAAATTGATTGGAAAATTGGCAACGTACAATGATGAAACTAAAAAATTACAACTTATCGAAATCAAAGACTTCAGAAAAAAATTCAAACCAGATGATTTCAAGGTCTTACTCCAAAAGTTTAATGAAATAGAAATCAGTGAAAATGTTATACGTGAGGCTATTTACATCAAATTAGAAGAAATGAAAGAAATTAAATTGCCGTTATCATTTGGTAATTTAGATATGACCTTCCGTGGGAACGAAGTCAAGGTACAAAAAAGAATTAAAACTGTAGCAGAGAAATTCATCAAATTATTTAAAAAAAATGAGGAATCTATGATTGTCGATATTAACGAGGATATCGTTGGACCAAAAAAAGACATAGAACAAGGTATTATAGAAATCAACGGCGGCATAGGAAGTGCCGTAGGAAATATACTTGTTTTAGATCCAGTCACAAAAATGCTGAAATTCGACTCGGAAAGTGAAACTTTACCACACAATGCTGCTTTATTTTTAAAAGAATTGGAAGATTCCTTAAAAGACCCGGTTAACAATATTAAACAAAAAAAATTAAACAGCTACCGAATTAAGATTAATGTTGACGGATTTCCGAAAGATACTTTGAATGGAGACGAATATGGCGAGATGCTAGCAAAAGATTTTTTAAGTAAACTTTGGTTTTACACTAATCAGGCCAAACAAGATGAAGTAGAACAAATGGTAAAGAATGATATAGACAAATACTACAATAATGAGAAAAGTGCATATCAGATTCATTTTAACATGCATTCTAATGCTATTTTCCGGCGTGCTCACGGCGAGATACAGAAATGGTGGAAGCTATCAAGTGAAGCAAATTACTTAAGTCGGAACAATGACTACTTTCAAAAATCAAAGCTGGATTTGTTTATCAACCTATTGCTGACTGTCATAGACCACATATACAAGTCTAAAATGTATAGCGTCGATTTTAAATTTAATCAAAGTGCGTGTTTACAAGCACCTGCCGCTTTTGACATAGTATTTGGCCAACAATTTAAAATATTTGAAAAACAAAGTAAGCGAATCAATACTGAGGGTAGCCAACAAATTAAGGATCTAGTGCAGTTTGCCGAAGAATTAGGAAAATATTTTTTTATGGCAAGCAGTGATCCAGATATGATTAATAATGTTTTGAATCATACGAAAAGAAAAGGAGATATTATTATGAATTTTTTAAAAAATAATTTGGAGCATGGAATCGAGATAAGTAAGTACGCGAAAAGAACCGGCACATCTGAAATGAGTGGACAGCTGTACAAAACGAAGCTGTTGTGTCTGGTCCATATTCGAGCGCTGAACGACGAGCAAATAGAGAGTTTTCTTCTAGGATCTAATATTCGCGACATTGAAGACATGGACGACATATGCCTGAGGTACCGAGTAAGAGACCAAGAAATGCCGGTTGCGCTGTTTTTGAAAGCGAAGCATATAGAGAAGGGGAATCTCACCGTCGAAGACGTGCGGAACCCAAAAGGGGACTTTAGCTTACGGAAGTATTTCAAGAGTTACCTCAAAATCAGGGACCGATTCCGAGCTGACAACGAAGATTCCATGTTCCAAGGAGACTTCAGCGATGTTGATTGTAATTTTGTCATTTACACGCCAGCCAAAGACAGCTTTAACAAGAAAAAAGTAGAACAAGAAGTCAGCATAAAGGTGCATGATCTCATAAAGAAAGATGATATAACAAAAGGTTTTCAATTCGAACACGAAAAAAGTGATATCGATTTCTTAACTGAAGTAATAGTTCTAAGACGGTTAAAAAAATTGGGAGCAATTCTTCTCAAATTTATCTTATTTGAGAAAGAAAATGTAGATGAAATGTTGGTGAATAAACTAATGGCTCAATACCATGTTGTCATGGGACGTGAAGTGTTGCAACCGTGCAAAATACAAGAAGCAAACATTGTCCATCGCATGTGGGAGTTTAATCCTGATTTTTTTGAAAATAATTGTGAGAACCCTCTAAAGAATTTTATTGTCAATGAACTATCAACAAATTGCTGGGATCAAACCGAAATCACTGATGAAGACCAAAATAATTTCAATCTAGTTTTACAAGATCCATGTCCGTCTACGATCAGCAAATTAATCGGGAAGTTGGCAATATACAATAAGAAAACTAAAAAATTACAACTTGTCGCAAATTTCAAAAGAGAATTAATGTCAAATGACAAGTTCAAGATGTTAGCGGACCAGTTTAATAAAATTGATACTAATGACGATGTTATAACTAAAGCCATTCAAGAAAGGTTGGAAGCAAAGCAACCATTTGAACTGCCTTTATCATTCGGAAATTTAGACATGACTATATGTGGGAGTGAAACCACTAGTGTAAAAGAAAAAGTGACAAGACTCGCAGATAATCTAATTAAATTATTAGAATTAAATAAAGAAACGAAAGTTGTTCATATCAATGATGTCGTGGCTCAAGGAAAAACTACAGAACAAGGCATGTTAGATACCTATAACAGCATCAAAAGCGCGTTCGGGAATCTACTTGTTTTAGATCCAGACACAAAAATGCTAAAATTTGACTTAGACAATGTAACCTTGCCAGATAATGCTGCCTTATTCTTAAAAGAATTGAAAGATAATAGATACAAGCCTATCAACGAGGAATTAAACAGTTACCGAATAAAAGTCAGCACTAATGAATTTCCTAAAGCTTCATTTTGTGGCGACCAGTACGATGAGAGACAAGCAATAGATTTTTTGAGCAAACTTTGGTTTTACCCCAATCAGCCCAAAGAGGAAGAAATAGAATTGATATTAAAGGATGAAATAAATCGATACTACATCAAAATAGGCCAGAATGACAATCTTCAAGAACTCATTTACTCAAACTCTCACGATGATATCCAGAAATGGTGGATGCAAACGATTGAATCACCATACTTAACCCAAGCGAGTGAACTTTTTGAACGTGCAAAGGAATCTGAGATCGGTACCCTATTGGAAACTGTCATAAATTTTATGTTTATTTCAAAAACTTCTAGCGTTGATATAAAATTCAAACAACCCGTCAGTAAGTACTTCAAGTTTGTAAAAATGCATCAGATTTTCAATAGAATGTCAGGAACACTGTTTGGTTTATTCGACAGCAAATACAATGACCCGATCAATATCGAATTACCTGACATTAAAGAGCCTTCGCCTTACAGCAATTATACCAGTCTCGGGGAATTAGTGTTTAGTTTAGAAATTCACCAGGGAATGGAATGGGTGGCTATGAAACTGTGGGCACTTTCTACATACACTGAGTATTTCCTTCTTGCCAAGGCGGGTCCGGCACACCAGTCTCGCAAGGCGAGAGACGGATTTTTGCTTCAACAACTTTATAATGGTCGTAACGGTCATATAATTGAAGGAGAAACAGACCCTGACGACATTTATTCCTCTGTTACAACTAAGTTTTACTGAATAAAATCTCCTATCTACGTACCAACATCAAAAGTGTTTGGTTGGTTAGAAAAATAAATAGGATTTAACCGTGTCAAGGCCCATTAGTTTGGAATCAATTTAGAATATACCTAAGTAGTACTTAATATAGATTGTTACAAAGTTTTGGCACAAGCCATGTGAATTTTCCTTATTGATGTATGTAATTCCTAGCGAACTAGTCATTTGTCTCGGTTTTCTGTAAGCGTTTTCTCAATTTTGAGCGACATGAAATTTGCCTTCCCCTTTATTTGGTTTGCCTACGTAGTAGTATGCACCTACACTCTTCGACCAAAATAACGAATGGACGGGCCATAACCATTGAATTTGCTCAGTCAAACCGTCGGCCATACACTTAAACACCTAATTATAACCATGTACTTACAGTACATTCTTTACAAAAAAATAGATAGCGGTTTTTTTGTTGTTTTTACTCTTCGGGAAAACACACGAAGGCATAATTTTGTCAGATGTTTCGTTATATCATGTAAAAATAATCTTGTAGTTGTGTCGCATTTCCTACGGCTAGATACGGACTGGAACGAAGTGAGCGCCGGCGCTCATTTTATTAACTTCAAAAATGCGGTTCTTCTGGGCCCGTCCATTCATTTTATTCTGGTCGAAGCCTACTCTATTATTTTTCTTGGCTACGATAAGTCTGATGTGGAAAATACGTCGAAATATAGATACAAGTAGATAGCTGGCTAACGGCGCTTGCAGACGATGCGTAGTACAAGTAGCAAGTACAAGTAGCTACTACGCATCGTCTGCATCGTTTTGCTTAATGCAAGTGGCAGTGGTAGTGGTTAGTAGCAACTAACCACTACCACTGCCACGTGCACTAAGCATAACGTCTGCAGATGATGCGTAGTAGCTACTTGTACTTGCTACTTGTACTACGCATCATCATACGGCTAGAGACCGACTGTGAACGCCGAAGTGAGAACCGGCGCTCATTTTGTAATCTTCTAAAATGCGCTACTTCTGGCCCCATTCGTTTTATTTTGGTCGATGTTACGTATGTTATGTATGCTATCAATTTAACGAGTATTTTTGTGATAAAATCGTAAATATCAATATCTCATAAAATTGTACATACATACATATCATATTGTTGTAGTAAGCTCTGATGTTTGCTTAAATAAAATAATTATATTATATTATATTTTGTAGTACATTGCGCACCCGTGCATAACATTTATTTGTTTTTTCTTTATTTTATTACCCACGATCCTTTGCCAGCCCGGAGAGGTTGTAGACACCCTTTTTAAACGCTCCATGTTGGAGGTCGGCAGGAAGACCTTCGGGGAAGGTCATTCCACACCTTGCAGGTCCGCGGGAGAAAGGAGCAGCAGAACCGGACGGTGTGGGTTTTCCAGCATTGCAAGATGCGGGGGTGAGCCTTATAACGGTATCGGGATGTTCGAGTGGAATTCTGACGCAGGAATAAGATCAAAACGCTCTTCAGAGCATTCCCCGAAAAGCAACCGGTATATAGAAGATGCAGAGAGAACCCAAGGGAGATATGTCCTAAGGCATATCCCCCTTGTTGTTATGATCTGAGAGCACCGTACTAATTAGGTAATCAGGTAGGCTTTTCAAAGCCAGAGTGAATAGGTATCGTCTAAGTCTGCGTGCTTCATCTTCGACCACATCATCGCTTACCAACAGGCGAGTTGGTGGTCAAAGGCAGATTTATCCGCGTTAAAAAAAACAATCTAGACAAAAAAATCTAAGATCATAAAGTAGACTCAGTCAACGATAACATACAAACTAAGCTAACACACAAACTTTCGCATTTCTGTTATAATATTTTATCATAGTGTGTTTGATGTAACACTGGTTCTGTACACTGAGTTAGTATGTACTACGTTACTAATTCGGTGGCTCTGTACCTACCTCTGTAGTAGATCCAAGGACTTTGTATACCCTAAAGGAAACTTCCTTGAGTAGATCAAGCTGTCTGACTGGAGTAAAATCTTGAAATAAAGATACTTTGAAACAGTGCCCTCTAGTGACAGCATGGGTAATTATTTGGATTAATGAAAATGCATACACATCGCATTGTCGTCGGTTGCAAAGTTTTTTTGTTTACCGGCATCATTTATAGTTATAGTTCAACATCAAATGTGTAAGTGGCGCTAAGAACTTACAATAAGTTTTTATCCCCCGACCGAAGCAAACACGAGGGGTGTTATAAATTTAACATTTATAGCAAAATTTATATGTATCTGTCTGTGGCATCGTAGCTCCCAAACGGCTGAACCGTTTTTGATTTCGTTTTTTCTTGTTAAAAGATGACTTAATCGAGAGTGTTCTTATACGGGGCCTTACGGCTACCTGTTTTAAGCGATTCTGTGTTTAGGTGATGAGAAAATTTGCGCGATCGCAAACCGTATTTCCGCGCGTTAAGGTTCACGTTCGCGTAAATTTCATAACTGTGCTGTTTCAGCGTTAATTCGAGCTCACGATACCTCTTTGTTTTGACCTGAATAAGGCGCCTACACAAAACTATTCTAATTATTTGCTATTGAATGATTAGTAGGTGTTAGGTTATCCTACATATCGATAATCAAGAACAACAAGATAATTATTATTAGTATTTGAAAACATTACGAAATAGTACGAATTACGAATTATAACAATTTTCACACACATGACAGATACCAATCATCGTATAATTATTTACAACAGTAGGCGCTCGAGTAAAATTATTTATTGAGGCTTGTTTAAAAACTACTGAGCCAAAGATAATGAAATTTTTGTGGGACCACCTTGAGAATATCCTCTACTAAAAATTAACACGTAGCACATATGTCGGCGTAATCGATGTAGTACATACCTACATTTAAAAAAAAACATCGCTATCTGTACCTATACGTACAAATTTTTGATTCTCACTATTATCTATTTACACAAATAAATAATCTATCAGTCCGTACATTTCTACGATAAGTACAAGTTGGTCCAGTTGATCCAGTTGGTAGTGAACCTGCCTTCTGCGCTTGGGGGCGTGGGTTTGATTCCCACCTAGGACCACCATTCATGTGATGAACATTTTGTGCTTGTTCTATATTATCTGGGTGTTAAAATCTATTTATGTATGTATTTAAAAAAAGTATGTAAATCAGTATCTGGCAGCCATATTACAAGCTTTGCTTATTTTTTTTTATAGGCTTGCGTTTGACCGCCAACTCGCCTGATGTAAAGCGACGATGCGGTCTACGATAAAGCACGGTTGTCAGATGTCACTTTGGGGTCAGATGACCGTGTGTGCAAAAATGTCCTAATTTATTAATTAAATTATTTATTAAATATTTATTTATTAATCATAACAACCCAGACTGGGGCATTACGGACAACTGCTATTACAGGCACCTAATCCGCTCAGTTGGAAAATCACGCGACCGCAAACCTTATCGCGCCCAGATACGGTTTGCGGTAGCGTGATTTTCCACCTGAGCGGATTAGGTGCCTGTAACAGCAGTTGTCTGTAAGGCCCCTGGGCTTCATAAAAGTCAGATTGCAGAGGCTTCAGGGTGAGGAGTGGCACTGGAAGAAAGCGAACACGCGTTTTTGTGCACCTGTAGTAGTAGTAGGGATCTAAGCTCGGCACAGAACTAAAAGACATAGTAAAAGGTCTAAGCTCATATGATGTAAAGAGGTTTTATCATTAAAATAGATCTATGCAAAGAATAACCGTTTTTGAATTGAATATTATCCCGTAGCTCATTAATAAGGTAACACAAGCCCGTTGTATTTTTATCTCTGTTAATGTGCCGCTCATCCAGTTAGCTCTACATATCTATACCTATTTCCTCTCCATGTATAATCACACTTATGTTAGAAATGCGAAAATTTGTGTGAATGTTTTTTGAGTCATCTCTGTAGGTACTGGCTGAAAGGATCGGCTATTCTACTTATCCTACCTAGTAGGGAAAAGTGGCTTTTATTTTCCACTATTCCGTCCTAGGGTGGAAGTGAAATCAGCTATTCCACTTATCCCCGCTGCTATCCCACCTAGGGGGGAAAAGTGCCTTATACTTTCCACTATTCCATCCTTGGGGGGATGCGTGGAATCAGCTATTCTACTTATCCCCCTGCTATCCCACCTAGGAGGAATAAGTGGCTTTTATTTTCCACTATTCTGTCCTAGGGTGGATAACTGGAACCAGCTATTCCACTTATCCCACCTAGGAGGGAAAAGTGATTTTTCTTTTCCACTATTCCGTCCCAGGGTGGATGAGTTTCCAGACAGTGTGATCACCCAATAAAATGATTAAGTATTTAAAATATTTTTCGTGTAAACAAAAGCTTACCTCAAACGCTAGTGAAACAAAGATACTTTTAAGGTTGTAAAACAGACAATGGCGGGTAAAGCCAGGGACGTAGCTAGTCCAGCTATCACGTCGCATTAAGTGCTATCGCTCAGCGGCTGGTGCTATCACTGAGCGCGCTTTATGTCTTCCGCTTCCGTTGCAGCGTTCAGCAAATCCCAGTTCGCCACATATTCACAGACATACCAATATTTATAAGGGTAATAACGCTGCTGAACACCTAACAAAGTAGCTCTCTATGATGCAGATTAAGCAACAGTTTTTTTAAATATTATAAATAGGCTTGCTCTTGGACGCCAACTAGCCTGATGTTCAGCGATGATGCGGTCTACGGTGGAGCACTCTTTTGCCTAGAAGAAACCGACTCACTTTCGACTTGAAGGCACCCAGATTGAAGACGCTCGCTGCAAACTGGGAGCTACGCAGTAGCTTTACCTAGTC
Organism: Agriopis aurantiaria; assembly: GCA_914767915.1. Lineage (NCBI taxonomy): Eukaryota > Metazoa > Arthropoda > Insecta > Lepidoptera > Geometridae > Agriopis > Agriopis aurantiaria. Next base: position 13,395,194 of record OU612003.1, on the reverse strand, counting down.
TGTGGTTATAGATCATCGGAACATCAGTGTTGGCACGATTCAACACACCTAGCCTGAAATGGGAACTGGCTCTCAAGTGAGGCTACCAAAATATACCGTTAGGTGCATACTTGGCGGCAGATTTTCAACTTGATAAACCAACCGAGCACTAAGAAGTACCTTGCACCATTGGCGGATCCAGGCCCCCATGCATTCCATACATTCGACTCAACTTTTCGATTTGATTCAGGTGCACCTTGTCTGAACGTCACTGATATCTCCATATTTCTAGCCGGTATTTTTCTAGCACGTTGCCTGACTTGCTTGAGGCAACACTCCCACGAAATGCTCGGAGTATTTCCCTCCTTCCCTCTACACGTGCTGTCTTTGTACCGTGCCTTCCTTGATGGGCTTGAACGGTCAAATCCCCAAATCTGACAACCCATTAGCCCAAAAGTCCTCTTTCAATCAGCTCTTACGATAGGCAGGGGATACCGAAGATGTATTTCAAGATCACGGTCGATCCAGGGTCAAGGGACGTCCAAGTAAGATGCCAGCTTATCAGGTTTTGATTAAATCAATAAACTGCCTACTTAAACAATGTTAGCGAGTAGTAATAAAGTTTTCGATCACAGCAAGCTTTCAGTAACTTCGCATTGCGATGCTCAAATAAGTTTATGTAACTTCCATGGTTGCTGTTACGTATTATTATGGAAATATCATAATAATAGGTATGTGTCCTAATTATTATATATTACCTCATAAAAAAGCTGATCATAAATATAGCCCATTATCTAAAACAAAATAAAAGTTTAGTCGTAGATATGTAAATCGAAAATATATGGATATATATATGATATATGGATATATATCGATAATATATATATATTTATATTTTTTATATAATAAAATATATAAATATATATTATATAATATATATTAATATAATATTTATATATAATAGTTTAAAATAAATAAATACAGTTGCAAGATTTTTATATAACAAAAAGGGTTGTAAGGGACCACTAAACAATGATTTTGCGAAAAGGCCTAATTATCGTAAGTGCCCACTTAATGGAGGTTGAAAATTTATACTAAAAATCCAATTTTCTTGATTTATAAATTTTTTAAAATTATTTTTGTGTAACACGTTTTTCAACTAAACTATTCATCGTGAAAGGCAATTGCTTGCCATTATTTGCTATGACACGTAATGGTTGCCCGTCCAGTTGTCGACGATTGCCCGACAAGGCTGCGCAAGTTTGTTCATTAAGCCACCAGCTGACCTGTAGCCAATGTGGAAAGTTTCTTTGTACTCCAAGTTACAGTTTACAAGCATCACTGACTTTTTTACAAGAATAAATCACATCATTCTATTATATGTATACCTAATAAATATAATAAAACCGTACAGATAAAAAAAAAATATAATTGAGAGATATCAGCAAAAAAAAACACAGGGCTTTTTTAGAATTTTTGTCTGTTTGTTTGTGCACGCACATCTGAACCATTGGACGGGTTTCAATGCGGTTTTCACAGGCTATGTTATGTCGCGGGCAACAGCTAGTTCATACTAAAATTATAAATACGAAAGTAGCTCTGTGTCTTTTTTTTTCTGTTTGTTCGCTTTTCACGACTAAATGGCTAGGCCGGTGTTAACGAAATTTGGCAGGGAGATAGGGCGCAACATGAGGGCTGACATATGATACTTTTTCCCCAAAAAATGCGGAAAAACTGGATAATCGCGGGTTATTGACTTTCTAAAACTTTGTTGAAAAACTGCAGTGTCCAAAGCTAGCGACATTACTAAGTGGAATGGCCAAACATATTCGTTGGCCAAGGTGGCCAAAGTAACCGTAAAACAATATCAGCTGTTCCATAGAAAACGGTAATTGATTTTCGACAAAATTTACGCTTTTTTGGGATGCTTTTTATCCCGATACGGTACAAAAAGCATCATGTACGGTTCTAGTGGTATAGCGGTTGAAACAGCACGACGCAGCTAGTATAACAAGTCAAATTCTTGCAACGGCCCTGGTATTCCGATCCGAGTTTCAAGACGCATAATTAACTAAGAAAATAACGGGCGCCCATTCTCGTTATTTTTTCCGGTATTCGTTACCGGCGTTATGTTATTCCGTTATTTTTTACGGCCCAAAAGGGTTGAATGGTTATGGCGGGAAAATAAGAGTTATGCGGAGGCATCGGTCATTAGGACGGCATCCGACTCAGACAGCTGTCCATAAGTATAACGTCTACGTCACAAGACTTCAGATGAATATAACGCCTAAGTTATTCAGATGCTAGTTGATTTCAACTAGGATTAACTCTTTTTTACACAATCTTACTATCTCCTCCCTCACTGTTATGGCAAAATTGCACCAACAACAAATGAGGCCGTTGCCAAGTAAAAAAAAAACAAGTTGATTGGCGGAGTTTTGGTGCCAACTTGAAAAAACATGTCGGCCCGTTGTATTATTTTTCTAAATGCCTCGTGAAGTGGCAAAACATGTGTCAAGGAAGTGATCTAACAGCCGCACTCAGAGACGTTACATAAGCTAAGGAATACTTAAAATTGCTCTGTCAACTTCTCGTTGACTGAAATTGTCACACATGAAAACGAGACAGACCAATTTTAAGTATTCCTTAACTTAAGTAACGTCTCTGAGTGTGGCTGTAAGGATTCAATTAACATGATCTGATAATTGATCCCTAAATTTCTTATCGTACTTAAAGTAACGTTGAAGCGGAAAAACGCTAGAGATTCGACAAAAAAAAGCTTTGAAGTTGAAGTTACGTAAAGTAACGCTCGATTCCATATGCTTATAGGTGGTAATTCTTATCTTATGATGATACTGAAAAGTTTCTTAAAATTATTTCCTAATGTTATGTTATTTGTTTTGTTAATCTAGTTTTTTATTACTTGTGAGCTCTTGTCGTAGTTTCGTCGAATATAAGTATATCTTTTTTGTTAATTTGTTTTATGGCCTCCACAAGACAGGCTTTGTCCAACAGTATAATATTAAATTTAAAGTGTTATATTTTAAGCATTAAAACAAAACTTTAATTTTTATCTTTATCTCAGGTCTTATGACGTAGATGTTATACTTAACGTCCACGTCATAAGAACTGTTAACTTAACTTTTGAGTGTAACTACTAAACTCGGCCTAAGCACGCCACCTCAACTCTCCGTTATATTTAAAATATCTGAAGGTCAAAGATAAATTTTATTTCGTCCCTGCTAAATAATTTGGTGTAATTTTGAAACTCATTTGAAGACTCGGTAATTACTTTGTAAATTAACAACTTTTCATAATTACAAATTAACAATTTTACAACTGCCCCGGGAGCGTTCCGGCGAACCGGAAGTTGACGTCATAAACTAGATTAAAGATGAAATATTTTTGACTAAATAATTAGAGAAGGCTGGGAATATTTACTAAGTTAGGATTTCGTAGGATGTTCCCAATTAAATGATTGCTCATCAGGTCGACCAAAATCTCATGATAAAAAAAGCTATGAATTTGAAGTTTACAAATTATTTTAGATTATACTTAACTTTCGTTTGCTATGCTGGCAGAAGTCTAGTCGACCAGGGGGCTTAGTCCCAGATTTGATAGTTTTCGAAAACTTTTTTCGTTTACGTATTGTTCCATAAATTTTAGTAAAGCGCCTCCAGGGGAAACGCGGAGGAACTAAAATCGGCGGTATAGATTGCTTCACTGTAATACGAAAAAAGTTTTCGAATACCTTTCAGCCCAGCAATGTATAATACGTAACGATAAAAGTTTTCGAAAACTATCAAATCTGGGACTAAGCCCCCAGAATCTCATGAAAAAAACATTATTTTGAAGTTTAGAAATTATACTCTAGAATCTAGAGTCTAGATTATACTTAACTCGTCTGCTACGCTGGCAGAAGGCAGATCAACCAGAATCTAATGGCACATGATTTTGAAGTTCACAAATTATACGCCATCTATAATTCTTGCTACCTGCAAAGGTCTATGAAGCTAGAACCTTTACAGCCTCCAAAGCTGACTGAAAGATAATATATCCTTGTCTATAACATATAAATAGTAAATTCTAAAGCGCGGAAAAACACTTCAAATAAAAAAAAAATATACAACTTTTTTAATAAAAAGAGTTTGGAGGACTCTACATGTCTGTTAAATTGAAATTAAACTAACTAAAGTTATTTTGATTGAACTAGTAATATTGTAAAGTTACGCCAACTATAAGAATGCTAAACTACTATAGCTGCGTTGGGGTGCAATCCCATAGGAACCGTGGACAACCCCATAGGAACCGTGAACAATCCCATAAGAACCGTGAACAATCCCATAAGAACCGTGAACAATTCCATAAGAACCATGAACAATCCCATAAGAACCGTGAACAATCCCATAAGAACCGTGAACAATCCCATAAGAACCGTGAACAACCCTATAGGAACGTGGGCAATCCTATAGGAACGAGGACGATCATACTTATATTCTTTATTCATAACAATTAGTTATATGTCGCAGACTATTAGATTATTATTGTGATCAAAGTCAAAAATCATCATAGTCAAACAAAAAAATATGACAATAAATAATTACTGTTGTTATAATATGTCAAGAAATAATTACATTTGTAAATACTCACAAAATATCTACCTACTCTATTTTAGGTAGAAAGTCATCAATGTTGTAAAATATCCCACAGGAACCGTAGACAATTACATACCTAGGAACCGTAGACAATTACATACCTAGGAACCGTAGACAATTACATACCTAGGAACCGTAGACAATTACATACCTAGGAACCGTAGACAATTACATACCTAGGAACCGTAGACAATTACATACCTAGGAACCGTAGACAATTACATACCTAGGAACCGTAGACAATTACATACCTAGGAACCGTAGACAATTACATACCTAGGAACCGTAGACAATTACATACCTAGGAACCGTAGACAATTACATACCTAGGAACCGTAGACAATTACATACCTAGGAACCGTAGACAATTACATACCTAGGAACCGTAGACAATTACATACCTAGGAACCGTAGACAATTACATACCTAGGAACCGTAGACAATTACATTTTTCCAGGATAAAAGTATCTTCTGTCACGCTCCGGTCCTTCAACTATCTTTAAGCAAAAACACACGCCAGTTTGTTGATTTGTTGTTTTGTGAATGAAGGACTAACAAACCAACAAACACTTTCGCGTTTATATTATTAAGGATTAAAGATATACAGGTCTGATGGAAACTTTTCCATTCGATATACCCTTTAAGGAAAAGACTGGGGAAGGGCGGATCGAATTGAAACATTAGAATAGAACCCAAAGAAAACGAAACCCAGTTTCACAGCACAGAACTAATGTGCAATGAATTGGAGTACTCGGCCTGCAAATCGCATACATTGAAGTACCAACCCCTAGAGCCTTTCCACATGTACAGTACAAGTAGGTATGTATGAAATGAACCTTAGTTCAGTTCAATCCGCGCCACGGCAGCGAGCGGTCGCGTCGCTCCCCAACCCCTCATAAATAATAATCGAATCGACATTTGAAAAATTAAACGAACTCCCGGAGTTGGACCGTTGCGTGCATAAAAAAAATAAAATTCTAATCTCGAACGAAAATAAGTATTGTGGAACTTTTGCGTGTTTGCGAAAGTTTTTGCGTGTTGTGTGAGTGGAAAGTGTACCTTATTATGTAGGTACGATAGTGGAAGTTAATGAGAAAAATTAAGTGTTGTTCAGTGTTGTACTGTGGAAATTGTTTTGGATGAAAGGTGAGTGGAAACTTAAAAGTTTGGATTTCAATATCGGCGTTGAAAGTTTTAGCAGTTTTTTTATAAAGTCAATATTAACAATTAAGTCCTACTAATATCGCCTAACTCTTTCACGCAAAAACTACCGAATGGATTTAAATGAAAGTTTACAATAATATAGCTTATATATTAGAAGCATAGGCTATAACGGGTTGCAGTAGCGAGCTCTACGCGTACGATGTAGCGGGGTTCAGCTAGTAATCTATATTTATATAATTACTAGCTGAAACCCGCTACTTCGTTTTATATATATATAAATGAATCCCTATTTACCTTGGTCACGCCATAACTTGAGAACGACATTACCAATTTCATTCATATTTTTTAAAGTTTTCTATTACTCTGTAGAAGGTTCTTACGGAAAGAAAAATTAAGAAAATAGCGCAGAAAATTTGAAAATTTCAGAAAACTTTTAGCTTGCGGGTGAAACCGCGGTGCGCAGCTAGTTATTGATGAAAATTAATTATGTAAAATGAAATAATATGGAACGTTAGTTTAAAAAAAAGTTTAATATATCCGGTTTTATTAATATCAAATAAAACTTATGAGAAAATCGAATAAATAAATTGTATTTAAAATCCTTTATATTTTAACGAGAAAATTACAGTTATTAGTAAATTCAGTATACAAGAAATTATGTTTATTTTAATCCAGTAATTTTACGAGACGCCTAAATTAGTACTATTTACCTCGTTCAAAAATTAAGTTTATAAACCTCTTTCAAAATATGGTTTATAAAAAAAACGTTTACAATAAAATTATATTTATAGCAACATAACTAAATCCAACAATTAAGAGTAAAAAACTCGGATATTCTATCTGTTCTGGTTATAGACATGTTTTAAGTTCATATGATACCTTGGGCTGAATGAGCAGCCCTAATACATATATCATCTTAGTCTGAAGTTAGTCAAGTCTAATGTCATGGTTATGGAAAACCCGAAGGCCACTATTATGGTTATAAATAATATGGTATTTATATAAATGGCTTATTGAGGAATTTTTATAATATGAAGGAATTATTTTAAGATAAAAAGCTTAGAATAACTACACAAAGAAACCAAGTACATTCGCAAAATTTAAGCCATTCAAATGGTGTCATATATGGCCCCAAAAAAATTATTAAAATTTTACTATGACAATTTGCGCGGTGAAATCGTACCACAACAAATCAGAAAAGCAGCATAAGAGTTATGGTGTGACATTCCACAGGTAATCCATTAATTTTCTTGCTTAAATCGTTTAAAATACCAATCGAAACGTAAGCTACAAAGCGAATTTGTAGCTTACGTTTTGAGAAGGCGTTGTTTGGAAACCTACCTTCTCTGAGTAGTTATTCTAAGCATTAAAGACAATTTTCACATTTTGACATTTTAATTATCTTTTTGACACATGTAATGTAATCAATAGTAGATTCTAAGAAAAATAACTAAATCATAGAAGTAGTGCTAATTTAGCATAAACGAATTAAACATGTTACATTTTTTATTCATATGCTAAAACTGTTGTTACCAGAACGAAACAGAGATATTTTTTAAAGGACGGCAAATTGCAGTATTGTACACTAGTACCTGTAAAAAGTTCCAAAGGTTACATACTATTTGACAGAAGGCCTTGTACGCTTTCTAAATCACGTGACGGATTCTATGCTCTTTATTATTCTGTGAGTACCTAGAGTGCTAAAATATTTGATAACATGTAGATATTTGTATGACGTACTTGCAACGTCCGAACGTGAGAGACTTTAGTTTGTAACATCATAATTTATAATGTACCACGTTTGCTACAATAAATCATTTTTAATCTATATATAAAAAAAATGAATCCCTATTTACCTTGGTCACACCATAACTTGAGAACGACTTTCATCTGTTTTTTTTTTTAATTTTGTAATACAATGTAAAAGCTTCTTACGGAAAGAAAAATTAAGTAAATTGCGCAGAAAATTGGAAAATTTCAGAAAACTTAACAATGATTTTCACTTCGCGCGTTTGGCAGTTCTAAGACAGGACAACGTCTATCGAGTCAGCTAGTTTTTCATAAAAGTTATATAAGATTAAATAAATAAATAAATAAAATAAATATTCGAGACATTTTTGCACACACGGTCATTTGACCCCAAACTAAGCAAAGCTTGTGATATGGCTGCCAGAGACTGATATACGTACATATATAGTTTTAAATACATACTTAAATAGATATTAACAACCAGATATAGAACAAACACAAATGATCATCACATAAATGTTTGTCCTAGGTGAGAATTGAACCCACACTCCCAAGCTCAGAAGGCAGGTTGACTACCAACTGGATCACCGACCTGTACCTAATTATTTGTGCTTTTTTTATTACACTTGAAATTAAATCACAATATAAACATCTGATTAGTTCTACTCTAATAGTGAACAAAGTACCAATGTATAATATTTTCGAATGTTAATGAATTAGGTGTGAAATGTCGCACATTTTTTTTTTATTGAAATTTGTGTAGAGTTCAAAGTTACTTATTTGTAAAGTTACAAACTTTTCGATTTCCTTCTTTTTAATTTTGACAGCGAATGACTTTATATTATTATTCTGTTTTTGATGTTTTATTTTAGTACTATTGTAGTAATTTCAATGTGTTATCATTGTGGTAGGTACTATTATTGTATCTACCATTTGTAATACCTAATTGTGTTTTTTATTTTATTTCTTTATGACGTGTATGTAAATACAATTTGTTATTTTTTTTTTGTGGCAAGTGCCTTTTTTTACTAAACAAAATTCAAGCTAATATTAACACTACAAATACAGTTAGACTGCCAATAGACCGTTGAAGGTCTGAAGACATTCCAAATGCTCAAGCCCACTATCAGTTGGCAGCGTACCCAGCATGCTGGCGGCATTACCACACTGAATGGCAATGCTTATGCGTTGAGCCAGAAACACGCCAGCATTTTGGTCACGCGTCGCAATAACCAGGTGGTCTGAATGATTTATGAAAATTAATTATATTGTTTATGAACTATGACTGCAATCACGAATTTAATTTGCGGTCACGCATCCAAAGTTTGACCATGTTGAAAGTTTACTGACCGTGTTGAGGCGGCCATAGCTTCCACCCTCTCTCCACCTCCCAGCCATTTAGTCAAGTTACGTCACGAACTTTACATTTATAACCTACCGTTCGACATTCATAATTTAGCCTTTAACCCGTAACTTGGCTGGAAGGAATATAAAAAACAGACATTTTGGTAAAAAGTTCGCGTGACGACATGAAATGTCTATGGTAATTATCATGCGACCAATATGCAGATATCATACAAATGTTACATGTTATAAATTTGACTTTGTTAGTTTGTCAATTTGTTAGTACATCTCCATTTTTTTTTCATTTTTTTTTTAGGTTTTTTAGTAGTTTAATTTAGATTTATTTTTGTTACTGGCTGCGCCTCGCGGATTCATCTGCGTTATAATACTCATATTTTTTTCCTATTAAAAAAAAATTTCTCAAGAGTTTACGGATTAACTTATTTTTTATACCTAAGATGAGGAATTATCACGTTTTATATGTACTATATTTTAATTCGAATAAACACGATTGGTTACTCAATATGTGCGTCTAATATTGTATTTGTATTGTATTGCCTCCCTTGTAATACAATCTACTATTGTATGCCCCTGTCATCGAGATACAATACATATAGAGTCACAATCGTGCCAAAAAATATCCGATCCAAAACTAGGCGCACGTTACGAATTACGCAGACTGTTTGGTTAGTTACAAGGTAACCGCGATCCGACTACAACGCCGCGCGATGCCAGAGCTACGATGACAGCGAACAACAAATGTTGAACACTATGCAAGTGCCATAACGTCTCATCATCATCATTTCAGCCGTAGGACGTCCACTGCTGGACATAGGCCTCCCCCATCGATCTCCAAAAGGGCCGGTTGGAAGCGGCCTGCATCCAGCGTTTCCCTGCGGTCTCTTTTAGGTCGTCTGTCCATCTTGTGGGTGGACGTCCTACGCTGCGCTTACCAGTCCGTGGTCTCCATTCCAGAACCTTTCGGCCCCATCGGCCATCTGTTCTGCGTGATATGTGCCCTGCCCACTGCCATTTCAACTTACTAATCCGGTGGGCTATGTCGGTGACTTTCGTTCGTCTACGGATCTCCTCATTTCGGATTCGATCTCGTAGAGAAACCCCGAGCATAGCCCTCTCCATAGCTCGTTGTGCGACTTTGAGCTTGCTTATGAGGCCCATAGTGAGAGACCACGTTTCAGTGCCGTATGTCATCACTGGTAACACACACTGGTCGAAGACTTTCGTCTTAAGGCACTGAGGTATTTTGGACGAGAAGACGTTGCGTAGTTTACCGAACGCTGCCCAGCCGAGTTGGATTCGCCGATTGACCTCTTTCTTGAAGTTGGACCTACCTAGTTGGACTGTTTGTCCTAGGTAGACGTACGCGTCAACAGCTTCAAGAACTGAGTTCCCAACTGATACTGGGGTGGGCACAACATGGATATTTGACATAACCTTTGTCTTGTCCATGTTCATTTTAAGGCCCACCTGTTGGGAGACTCGATTGAGGCCTTCGAGCATCATGCTGAGATCTTCCATCGACTCTGCCATGACCACAATATCGTCGGCAAACCGAAGGTGAGTGATGTACTCGCCGTTGATGTTGATGCCAAGTCCTTGCCATTCCAGGAGCTTGAAGGCATCTTCCATTGTGGCAGTGAACAGTTTCGGAGAGATAACGTCTCCCTGTCTCACGCCTCTTCGCAATGGAATTGCCTTCGAACTCTGCCTTACTCGAAGGGCCTTACTGCCTTCGAAGACCGAAGAATATAACTTGCCACTATGTTTGGCGTTTGTGGACTATGAGAAAGCCTTTGATTCGGTCGAGACATGGGCGGTGCTCGAGTCTCTCCAGCGATGCCGTATTGACTATCGGTATGTCGAAGTGTTGAAGTGTTTGTACAATAACGCCACCATGTCGGTCCGAGTACAGGAGCCATAACGTCTAAATTGGAGTAAATGTGGCATTATGAAGTATATAATTGATACAATGTATCTACAATGACGCTTGGACATTTTTTGACTGTTTTCACTGAGAGATTGTGACTCTGTAGGAATTGTATCTCGATGGCCCCTGTATATCCAAATGAAATAACTATCAATTAACAAAAAAAGAGGTGATAAGTACCAAACAATACCAAACAATTTTTCCCAAAAAAATACGTAATGCACGCGGGTGAAACCGTTGGCGTAGCTTATGTCTAATAATTGTTGTACGTCGGCAATTCCTTGGAAGCAATTTCGAATTTGGAAAAACGACAATAGCCCGTTGATTTATAATGGCGGTGTTCAAATAATGAACGAATTTCATATAACGAACGCAAGAAGTGTTCTGATTGTGAATTATTAATGAAGGGACTGTTTTTATGAGAATATTTTTGAACTAATTGATTTTTGATCCAGGAAATCATTGTAATAAATTCGATGTAGATACGGATCTACTAAAATATATAAGAGTGCACAAAAACACAAGTACATAATTATATACGTTAGAAGTTTAAGTTAGATTTATTTTAGTTACTAGCTGCGCCCCGCAGTTTCATCCGCGTTATAAAAAACGCATTATTCCTCATTAAAAAAGGGGTTATATGTAAAGTCAGTTTACGGACGATAATGTTACGTGATAACGCTTAGACCGATCGTGCCTCTCTATCGCTTGTTCCGCGCTCTCGCTTGCACGCGCGGCTCAGGTGGAACGTGACCGTGACAATTTTTCATGCATGCAGCCGGCGTTCATCGATTTATAAGACGTTATCACGTCATAAATAATTAAATTCCGCACTATATTCCGCGTAATATAACCTAAATCCATTGTGTTAGTACAAAAAACTTAAAACTATTTTTAGATAAGAAATGAAAACATAGTGACATAAATTATTACAAAAAAATACACAATATTTGTGCTCTTCTGGAACTTATATAATGATTAACATTTCTTAATAGAAAAAGAAAATTAAACTTGAGTGAAGGATAACAGTAAAGAAAGTTGAAAGCAACATGTGGAATTCATAGCCGTGACATTTTTTTTTACCCCCATCGATTGAAATTAGAAATACTTTTGGTGGGTAGTTCTAAATAAATAACATGAAATATTTTCTCGAGAAAGCAATTCGCGTGATACAAGCCGTCCGTGTTCGAAGATGCCACACAGGCGTATCATAAACGCCGAAATATCTCCGAGTATCAAAACCGCGCGTCACGCTATGCTCACATTAGGGGTGTTATCGGTTGCCTATGATACTCGCGCGGGGTTGCCAGATAACGCTCGGAAATCTCCCTATTTTCATAAATTACACTCTTCTACACGCTTGAAAAGACCAACTGTCCTTGAAAGTTATTAACATGCAGTTGAAGCAAAACTTATAGGCATAGCAAGAGTATTCGACTATATAAAAAAAAAAACGCAAACAACAAAAAATTTATTATTTATTAATCATACTAATAATATAATTGCGAAAGTGTGTTTGTTTGTTCCTCTAAAAAGTAGCAACAGAGCAACGGATCGACTAGATTTTTGCAAAGAGATAAAGAGAGATTGGGGTAAAGGATGTTTAATCCCAGAAAAACGTACGGTTTCTGAGAGAATGACCACGCGAGTGAAACAGACGGACGCAGCTATTTGTCAATAAAAACTGTATTCATTTAACATTGGAAACTTTACCTCGTATTGCTAGGCTCAATTTCTGAGTGAAATATGAGCCAACTCTGAGCTCCCCTGAGGCGAGGACCAAAATATATTTTTTAAGAGTTTTGCACCTCTGCAGACACAATAGGCATGTGTCCTCATGTTTAATTTATTACAAATAACCGGCTTAGCGAGAAATATAACTAAATACATTACACATACTCAAAAAATAATTCAAATTGGCTGATAAATCTCTGAGATATGAGCGTTTAAAGGTTTAGGTGGGGATAGGGAGGGGATGCTCTATCCCTTTCTCACAAAGCGTGTGTTAGTATAGCATTTGTATGGCACTCCTGAGCCGTGACGTCACGGCTCAGTATAGTGCGCTCTCTGTCAAGCATGAAATTTGAATGCTTATATCTGCTTATATCTTATTTATTTTTGAACTAATTTTATTTTGTTTTCGTTGATGGGCTCTATTTATAATCAGCTTTTTTATGAGGTAATAAAAAAAATATTAGTCATCATGCTTATTCTCGACGTTTTACTTACTAAATCTGTTTGACAGCTTTGCGCAAGTGTTATTGATTTTATTGTCGAGAAGTGATTCAATAGTTTTTTTTTACTGATTCACAGTCTTCATCATTATCATCGTCAGCCATATGAGGTCCACTGCAGAACACAGGCCTCTCTCTTACTAACGACAGCTTGTCACCCGCTCACTGGATGCCCGCGCCTCTCACGATGTTTTGGTGATTTATTGTGCACTTTGTTTGTGCCAGATAAACCTGGGTTTCCGGTTAATAGGCGTGGAAAATTGGCCAAGTTTTTCCACGTGGATCACAGCCGCTCTGTGGCACGCTCCTTGTCTCCGCTGATTCGCGCCCACCGCCACTTCAATGCACTTCTTTTCATCAATACTGATTGTGATATTATTTGTGACAGTTGGAAAACTGTAACGAAAGTGTTTTTGACTTATTGTGAAAATTTGACTAATCAATGGGACGGGGGCAAAAAGGCCGATGACTATGATGACAATTTGTATGACATACAAATTTTATGTTGACATATTTTTTACAGCAATTTGTTGTATTTATTATATTAGTTTTTTTATAATATTATTCCAATTTTTACCAGGAAATCTATTTACGCTTAACAGTATGTGAGATAAATGTTAGTGGAATTTGTCCGTTTTAATTCTCAATAAATAATTTGAATTTGAATTTGGTCTCCACTCAAGAACCATTCATCCCCATCTGTGATCGGTTCTTCGAACGATGTGACGAGCCCATTGCCACTTCAACTTGCAAAAGTCTTCATTATGTCTATTAATTGTCAATTAATAGACTATTTGTATAAAATAACGACAACTGACAGAGGAAATGTAGATTTCGACCCTCCCGAAAATTTAAGAGCTGGGAAATACAATTTCAGGGTAAATTTCTAAGCTGGCAACACTGATGATACCGTTAACGTAGACGTGGGCGCGTGTGTTTGGGAATTTAGCACGTAGTTCAAATCGATTCCTTATAATGGAGTACCGACGGGAAACGCATTGACATGACACGGCGATGGGTTGACTTCATAATGTGATATGAAGCGAACATATTCTTGGTCATAAGCTTGTCACATTTTTTTGTTCTGCCAACATTTAAAAGCAATAATAAAGTTTCAGACTCACTAATTTATCTAGAGTAGATATTCAAGTTCATCACTCAAACACTAAAACGCGCTTCCACTAAGCTGTATCGGCCATCAAGTATCTGTATTAAGGATGTTCTCAATTCGGCCCGTATTTTGTCGTTACATGTAAAATACAACTATTGAATGTGTATAAAAGGGAATATGGTACTGAGACGTGGTCCTTAACTGTTGGCCTTTTGGAAAAGCTCAGAGTCACACAGCGGGCAATGGAGAGAGCTATGCTCGGAGTTTCTTTGCACGATAGAATCCGAAACGTGGATATTCGCCAAAGAACCAGAGTCACGGACATAGCTGTTAAAATTTGCAAGTTGAAGTGGCAATGGGCAGGCCACATTTCTCGAAGAACCGATAACCGATGGGGAAGAAAGGTTCTGGAGTGGAGACCACGAACCGGAAGACGCAGCGTAGGGAGGCCTCCCACTAGATGGACCGACGACATTGTGAGAGTCGTGGGTATCCAGTGGATGCAAAAGGCGAGCTGTCGTTCAGTGTGGAGGTTAAAGGGGGAGGCCTATGTTCAGCAGTGGACGTCTTCCGGCTGATGATGATGATGATGAAAAGGAAATATGAAACTATTGTACTGTATTGTTGTGGACTCTTGCGTACACTTGTCGAAATATCGGATACATACAACACATAGAAAATAGCCAGATGTATCTTTTAATCGAGCTTAAACAAAACAACAAAAAGCTCGAACACAATTATTAGGAAATATAAGAATACCAAGTGAACATTGCATTCATTCGTAATCTTACAACCTAAGTTTCTATTAGTTGTTTCTATTTTAATAGAAATCTTATTTATTCATACATTTTCCATGAAAAAGTCAAAATAAATAGAGACAGTAAAACAGCAACACCTATTGGTTTCCTTGGGTTTATCCTCGAACTTTGATTGAATGCGAGTTCCGTCACATACGTCACAGAATACAAAACAATACCACGTATAGTGCGCGCCAAGGTTTATAGATTTTATTGATAGTACACGTTCTTCATGAAACGTGACGTATGATGAATCTCTACTTAGCTGCAGTGATCACGGTTATTGAACGGAGAATCTGGAGCAAAAAAAAATATTATATAATAATAGCATTGACACTGGGGCGACTACAAATTTTATTTCCAATTTTCTCCACCGGCCGCTTCTAGAGCTGCATATGTTCCCGTGCATTCTACTTCATCAGTAACCGGTAGCACAACCGATTGTACTACTGATAGCTGTCACTTTTTAGATCTAATAAGTTCGCTACGCCTCGCACTGCTTTTTACGTCTACTTACCGCTCAGTGCTGCTTTGGATATCAAGGGGGTTAGACAAGACCCACTTTCTGTTAGCGTTAACGCTTACGGTTATATGAAATTGTATGAAAATGACATTAGCTTGAGATAACATCGCTCAAGCTAGTGTCATTGTCAATGTCATTTTCATACAATTTCATCTTTCCGCAGGCGTTAATGCTAACAGAAAGTGGGTCTTGTCTAACCCCGAGGCCTCACAACAGTACACGTCGGCCAAAAACTCTGGCTCGAGCTACACCTACAGCATAGTTTTGTTGCGTTTTTGTTCAGCAGTTGATATATTGTATTCTCACAAGCGTGATAGTTACGATCGTAGTTTCGTTTTGGAAATGTGAAAAGAAAGTGACGTTGTTGGCAAACTTGGAATAGACGAAAACATAAGAAAGAAACGTATAGGTATACGTATCTTGCGACTATCTTATGTATCTTAACCGACTTCAAAAGGAAGGGGGTTCTCAATTCAGCTGTATGTTTTTTTATGTTTGCTACCTCAGAACTCGTTCTTTTATAACCGGGTGCGCTGGGCGGGGCCTTTTCCGATGCATACGGCATGGAGTGTGGCGTTCGGCAGGGTGGCATAACCTCTCCTCTGCTGTTCAACCTTTATGTAAACGACCTGATTGGCGAGCTCAGCAGTACTCATATGGGGTGTATCATAGATAGAGTTTGCGTCAACAACATCAGTTATGCAGACGACATGGTGCTGCTGGGACCGTCAGTGGGGGCAATTCGTAGGTTGGTTGCAATTTGTGAGACGTATGCGGCGGAACATGGACTAAAGTATAACTCGAAAAAGAGTGAAGTACTAGTCTTCAAGAGTGGCAACGTTAAACCAGTACATGTTCCGCCAATTATGATTAACGGTGCAGCTCTACAGGTGGTGACTAGCTTTAGGTATTTGGGGCATATTGTGAATGACGACCTCAAAGACGATTTAGATATTGAAAGGGAACGGAGGGCACTGGCAGTCCGGGGAAATATGATTGCGCGTAGGTTCGCTCGCTGCTCGAGAGAAGTGAAAATCACCCTTTTTAAGGCATACTGCCAATCGTTCTACTCGAGCAGCCTCTGGATTAACCACACTCGCCGAACTGCCAGCGTTCTTCGGGTCCAATACAATGACATTTTTAGGATGCTGATGCGGTTGCCTCGCTTCTGTAGTGCATCTGAGATGTTCGCTGAGGCGCGCACGGACGATTTTCATGCGATGATTCGCAAGAAAGTCGCTTCCGTACAAAAGCGAGTGCGAGGCAGTCGCAACGGCATCCTGCAAATGATTGTTGGACGAATGGACTGCCCCATCCAAATCAAATGGATGTGTATTTTAATGGGCAAGAAGATATGTTTTTTTTTTTGTAATTTTAATTTTAATAAGGGAATTGTAATTTAATTTTATTCAAGATTTAATGTTACGTATTTAAGTGATTATTATTTTGACATTCTTTTATTTTTAACGTGTACTATGGATATTTTCCGAAATAAATTTATTATTATTATATTATTATTATTATAAACCAATTTAGAAAATTTAATTTTTATTTGAAAGGATATCTTTTGAGATTAATTTCATAGAAATTTTATTCAAATCGGATCAGTAGTTTGGTTTTTAAATCTAAATAATTAGAATAAAATATGTCATCCAAGTAAAGCTAATTATTTACTATTATTTTGATATTATTCATTAGTTTTGAAGTCTGTTTTTAAGATTGAAAATTATTGTAGGTATTTTTTAATGCAACAGTGTATCGAGACGTGTAAGTCGCTCGGCCCGGGTCTCCCGCGCCCAAAATCTAACGAAACAAACGAGACGCTTGGACCGTGGGGACCAGGAGCCCATCGAATATTTAAAGACCTATCACGGCGACTGGTCGAAGCAACCCGTGACCAAAATGCTGGCCTTTATTTTGCCCAAAGATTAAGCATTGCCATACAACGTGGCAATGCTGCCAGCATTTTGGGATCGCTGCTCACTGGTAGGCGCTTGTTAGAATAGTTTTAGATTGGTATTAGTTAAATTTATATTTAAGGTAGTTTTTATTTTACCTGTTATTTTTATTGAACAAATACAAAACATATTGTAAACTTACTATTGTGGATGTTCGTTTGTGATTCGGATTGGAATTGTGATCTCATGCCATCTCGCTCACGCATGGTGCGAGTAAATAAATGGAACAGGATGGCACGCGATCGCGATCGTAATCCGAATCACGAACGGGCTCCATAATAAGCCAGATGTTAGCTTTTTTGTTTATTTGTTTGTCAGATTTTGGCTGTTTGGTTGTCAGGCTTTACCTAAAAGAAACCTATTAATTTGCGACTTGAAAACATCCAAACACTCTTGTTATCAGCAAGCGCCTTTATTAACTAAAAAAAAGTGTGTGCATCGGATCTGCATGATCTAATTCCCTCCTGCCTATTTTTCTATAGGAATTTCAAAGCGGGCACAAAAAATCGACACCGCTTTATGGTTGATAGTCCGAAAACCCGTACGAAGCGCTTTGATTCCAATTTTATTATGCAAACTGCTAGTCTGTGGAATGCGCTGCCCGAAAGGGTGTTCCCTGGCAGTTACAATCTGTGTGTCTTCAAATCACGAGTGAATCGGTTTCTTCTAGGCAAGCGTGCTCCACCGTAGACATCGTCGCTTTACTTCAGGCGAGTTGGCGGTCAAACGCAAGCCTATTATTAAATATATTTAAAAAAAACATATTCCTTAAAATACCATTAAAACTGAAATGACTCCTCTGAAATAGGATTCGCATTCATCATTCAGTGAGGTTATCGGACGCAATCAGTCACTGTTATCTCCCGACCACACTGCTTATATTACGGATCCAATAACTCGGACCGGATCAATCTTCGCCTTAATAAGCTATTTTAGGAATCTCTGCGGCTTCCAAACTTTTATCAGAGGCGACTATATTAAAGGACTCACCCTTCGATCAAAAATAAAGATGCCACAATGACGCGATAATTTTAAAAAAACGGGAATTTTTTGCACACATCTGACCCCAAACTAAGCAATGCTTGTGATAAAGCTGCCAGATAATGATATAGAAACATATATATTTTTAAATATTAAATACATACTTAAATAGATATTTACATCCAGATATAGAACAAAGACAGATGTTCATCACATGAATGTTTGTCCTGGGTGGGAATCGAACCCCCCAAGCGCAGAAGACAGGTTCACTACAGACTGGGCCGACGGGCTATCAACTTAAATAATTAATAGCAGCAATACTCAACTTGTCCCGACGCAATACTGGGACAAGTTGGACTCATAGTCACGCGACGGTTGCGCAAGCTGTAACAAAGATAAGATCTCCGTGAAAAATAGCACGAATAACAAAACAGATGTAAAAAAAGATGGTGGAACATAATTATCATCGGTAGATAAATACTCCATATACTACTTATGGTAGGAATGCGTGGCGAAAGCAATATAATCGTGGTCACATTCATAGTTCGGAAATTGGCGGATAAAGAAAAATTCAAATAAATCAAGGTCTACTTAGAAACATTTCAGAGATGTATCATCTCGACATAATACATATTTTGCATGGTTTAGTTAAAGATAAAACTACTTGAGATTTTTTTTTAGTCAAGATAATTTTACCACGTTTTTTTTTTCATATTTTTTCTTTTTTTTTACGGAAAGGCCTATGACTTTTGATCTAGAAAGTCTTGAATTTATTAGTTTTATTGCTATTATTCGAACATTTTGTAATTTAAAGTTGTAGTCACAAAATATTCGAAATATATTTCATCATCATCACCATCATCATTTCAGCATATTTTTTCTTTTTTTTACGGAAAGGCCTATGACTTTTGAGCTAGAAAGTCTTGAATTTATTAGTTTTATTGCTATTATTCGAACATTTTGTAATTTAAAGTTGTATCTAGTCACAAAATATTCGAAATATATTTCATCATCATCACCATCATCATTTCAGCCGTAGGACGTCCACTGCTAGACATAGGCCTCCCCCATCGATCTCCAAAAAGGCCGGTTGGAAGCGGCCTGCATCCAGCGTTTCCCTGCGGTCTCTTTTATGTCGTCTGTTCATCTTGTGGCTGCGCTTACCAGTCCGTGGTCTCCATTCCAGAACCTTTCGAATGGCTCCATCGGCCATCTGTTCTGCGTGATTTGCGCCCTGTCCACTGCCATTTCAACTTACTAATCCGGTGGGCTATGTCGGTGACTTTCGTTCGTCTACGGATCTCCTCATTTCAGATTCGATCTCGTAGAGAAACCCCGAGAATAGCCCTCTCCATAGCTCGTTGTGCGACTTTGAGCTTGCTTATGAGGCCCATAGTGAGAGACCACGTTTCAGTGCCGTATGTCATCACTGGTAACACACACTGGTCGAAAACTTTCTACGAACGAAATATATTTGAATAAAGGTTATTAATACAATTTTATATATTATTAGCCAAAGAAAAAAAGAGGGGGGTGGGCGCTATTTGCCAATTTGGCCATATTTCACAAATGATACATTAGATAAAAAAAAGTGTTGTATGAACATTTACCTGCATACATTTACTCGTATATGATTTGTTTCGAAAACTTCGCATAATTAACAGATTGTCGCTCCATTCGTTTTAATTTTCTTTACATGCAAGCAACAGAGCGCGAGAAGCGGTACCTTCTACTTAATTAGCTATTGAAGACATTTCTGTGGTAGCCAAAGTTTTGCGAGGCACAATGTTATTAAATTCTTATTCATTCAAAACTACAAATCTTGGTTATTAGTCGAGAGACTAACTAGTTCTATTGCCAGAGCTCTAAGTGCCAGGATTCTGAACGGCTGAATTGAAAATGATGAAATATTATGTTTTACACTCACAGCTCATAGAACACACACATAGACAGACGACAACTAACACTCGGACACAAGAGCAGTTATTTGAATTCATCCTTCAAACATCTACTCAGCCGAGAACCGAACCCGGGACCTTTGGCCCATGAGGTAGAAGTGCTACCACTGAGCCAAACTGTAAATTTTGATAAATAAATAAATAAATAATAATTTTTATTGAACCAATTTTTTTAAATTGCTTAATAAACAATATTTGTTTTCAAACTTACAAAGAAAAATTAGACATCTTAAGACTACATTAAACATTACAAATATTGTTGTTTGTCTGAGACTGGCTGGCGCCTGTACTAGTAATTAAACTGTGCTACTGATGAGGAGATTCAGTACGGGATCCTTGCCTATCTTAGCTGCAGCCTGGATGATTTAGATTTATCTGTAAATTATCCCACTCATGGTAAAATTATAAACGTGTATGTTTGTTTGTTTCTTTTTCACGCAGAAAAAAAACGGATTGCCATGTTTTTTTTGCATGGAGATAGTGTGAAGGCCAGATAGTAAAGGTAAAAATACGTTTATTTGACAAAACATGTGTCCAGGTGCAGTTCATAATTTTTTTTCGATCAACATTAGAGTGACATAAGATACTTTTTATCCCGATAAGATTTACGCTTCCTTACGAATTTTCATGCGGATAAAAAATTAGCCTAAAAATATCTACATAAATGTAGGAAAAACAAATTGGGCATAACACCGCCATAATAATAGTAATATGACTCTGAAAATACTTTGTAGGTATAATAGAGCAATTAAGAAATTAATTTATTAACTTTTGGCACTTAAAAATAGTCCAATGTATATTTATTTAACCTGCATAATCTGAAACTTTATTAACTAACCCACCAATTAGGGAATTAATTTAAATTTTGCTTGCGGAGAGAAATGCGTCCAACTGAATTTGTCCCTCTAAATTTGACGCAACGCAGAAGCGAAGGACTAATTGGTTTTAGGACAGAATGTTTAATTACAAACAACATTGAAATCACACTACGTGATAACGACTTTCTACTTTAATTAAAGCGTGGACGGAGTTAGTTTAGTACGTAGAGATGGTGTAGTGCGGCCCGCTGCCGTTTTTTGGAAGGTCCGCAGCTTATATTGAGGCAGAACATAGACAATTTTTTTTGCCTGTTTTATTTATTTCTTTACTGTGGTAATTTATTTATGATTAACAGACTAGTCGTATGACCACAGCTTAGCGTTTTAGCCAGCTTAGCCTGGAATTTGAAACTGGCTCTCGAATTAATGATAAAAATGGTATGGTATTAATACATTTTTCATAAGTATTTTTATTGAAGTTACACGTTAGGTCCTGTCGTAAAAAAATATTATAATTTATAAGAAGCTGAATAGTTTTCACCGAACATAACTAAGAATCAGCGCGATGAAATCCGCTTTAAAATGAAAAAAAAATGCAATATGGTGGGGTGTTGACATTCAGCGTAGTAATGCTGCCAGCATGCTGGGTATGCTGCTAACTCACAATGGGCTTGCCCATTTGGATTGTGTTTAGACCTTCAACGGTCTATAGGCAGCCTAACTGTTTTTGTAGTTTTAGTGTCAGCTTTTTAATAGCTAACAAAGGCACTTGCCTTTTATAAAAACAGAATTGATGTTATAACGCGTGAATATAAATAAATCAAACAGTAATAATCGCTATAATACATAACAATTGAAAATTATAAATCAAAATATCTTTTTTTTTATTTATCGGTGAGAAAACCACGCACATATTATATTTACATAAAAAAACGTACATATTATAATTATTAATTCTGCTAAATTGAACAAAAAAAAAACTTTGGTAAACAGGTTGAGTATCCCTGTCTTGAGAATTGTCACTTACGTAAACTTAAGTAGGTGCTTATCGTGACTTACTGGAGTACCTCCTCTTAATAGAGATTTACTTTGTTTCTTCCAAAAAAGACGGATTAATTTTTCTTGGGAGATTTCGTGGAAATATAGTTAAAAGATTTTTTAGAAGATATTTTGTATCTATTGAATAATGGTTTTTTCCCCGATGAATATTCAAACAACCTACACTGCGAATCTTATCATTTTACTTTATTAAGTGAAATGATAATAATACTTGCCATTTAACCGAAAATTCAAATTTAAATTCACGACTCCAGAACTTCGGGTTATTGTTATATTTTTAATACAAACGTACTAGTTGACATTTTTAAAGCCTGCTCAGCCGATTTTGATTTAACTTTTCGTATTTATTATTAAAAGTAAATATGAATTTATATAACGTTTTTTTTTTTCATCATCATCATCATCATCAGCCTGTAAACGTCCACTGCTGAACAAAGGCCTCCCTCGTAGAGAGGGGTGTTGCCATAATCCCCACGCTTGGCAGGCGGCTTGGGGATCGCAGTACGTTCACCGTGTACTAATAGGACGCTGCTGCCCATCCTCCGGTGGTTTACGTTTTTCTTACTGTGTTTAAAAAGTTCACTTAGCTCGTTTTAGCTGTACCTTTGAAAAAGGCAGGGAAGAAATATATAATAAAGAATATGGGCTATGGGCAGTCTAACTGTATTTGTAGTGTTAGTTTTAGCTTGTATTTTGTTTAGTTATTAAAGGCACTTGCCCGAAAAAAAAATAGAAGAATATGGTATAGTGCTGGGGACTTTACTAAGATGCTTCAATAGAGTTTTGAAAGCAACTCCAAAATAATTAATATGTTTCATTCATTATATTACTCGACCAGTGTGTGTTACCAGTGATGACATACGGCACTGAAACGTGGTCTCTCACTATAGGCTTCATAAGCAAGCTTAAAGTCGCACGATCTATGAAGAGGGCTATGCTCGGGGTTTCTCTACGAGATCGAATCTGAAATGAGGAGATCCGTAGACGAACGAAAGTCACCGACATAGCCCACCGGATTAGCAAGTTGAAATGGCATTAGGCAGGGCACATATCACGCAGAACAGATGGCCGATGGGGCCGAAAGGTTCTGGAATGAAGACCACGGACCGGTAAGCGGAGCGTAGGACATCCCCCAAAGACCTAGGACAGACGACCTAAAATAGACCTGCAGGGAAACGCTGCATGCAGGCCGCTTCCAACTGGCCCTTTTGGAGATGATGGGGGAGGTCTATGTCCAGCAGTGGACGTCCTACGGCTGAAATGATGATGATGATGTAGCATCAATTGTGCAATAAACCACGTCAGCTTTCTTGGTGAAATGATTAAACAATATCACCATCCACACCTTCCTGCTTGAAAAACAAATAGACATTGTGAAAATCCCTGGCATACACATTTCGACACCTTCGGCTCTTGTCCCTACTCCTACTATTTGTCCATCTGTCTAGACGCGAGGTGACGAGGGCCAGTGCAGAGCCGGACAAAGGAAGGAAGGTGCTAATGAAAATGTTGAAAATCACTGAAACTAAATAAACTTCCACGAAAATCAATTTTCTGTCTTTACTGACCAAAATATAAAATACAAGCAAACTAACTCTACCTAACTTTTTTTACCTATAATACAAAAACAGTTTTATTACGGTTCATCATCATCATCAGCCAGAAGACGTCCACTGCTGAACATAGGCCTCCCCCTTTAACCTCTCCACTGAACGACAGCCTGCCTTTTGCATCCACTGGATGCCCGCGACTCTCACAATGTCGTCGGTCCATCTAGTGGGAGGCCTATCTACGCTGCGTCTTCCTGTTCGTGGTCTCCACTCCAGAACCTTTCTTCCCCATCGGTTATCGGTTCTTCAAGCGATGTGGCCTGCCCATTGCCACTTCAACTTGCAAATTTTAACAGCTATGTCGGTGACTTTGGTTCTTTGGCGAATATCCACGTTTCGGATTATATCGCGCAAAGAAACTCCGAGCATAGCTCTCTCCATTGCCCGCTGTGTGACTCTGAGTTTTTACAAAAGCTATTACGGTTACCTTTGAAGATCTACAGATAATTAAAATTATAAATTGTCAATGTTTGTTAATAAAGTGTTTAAATTTAATGCTGAAAGTTCTTGGTTTAGGTCAAAATATGATTCTAATAGTACGTCAAGTAAAGCTGATGATTCGATCAGGACGTTAAGTAAAGCTAATCGAAACTACGACCAAAATAAAATTTTATTTTGGTCAAAGTTCGAAACTGTATAAGGGGAACAAAACAAATCGGTCAAGTAATTTTAAAGTTTTTGCGAGACTTACGCACGGCTATTGATTTTAATGTATTTAGATAGATAAAAGAAGAATATAAAAAAGCTAACCATAAAATAGAGCCTATCACTGAAAACAAAAGAAGGGGCTGCCTCATGACTGATATTATATTGTTTGTGACAAAAAACAGTGTGTTTTAATTCTTAAATTAGTTATTAATAACCTAAATGTATAGCGAGACAATGATATTTTTTAATGATAGGCAATAAATTGTGTCACTTTATTGACGTTTTTCAACTTTTATCAGTATGATAATCCATTCTTATTATTTTCGTACCCCAATCCGGAACCCTGGCTACGAACCCGCACAAAGGCAAGGGACAACAACCCTTTATTCTGTTCCTCTGACATTTATACCGATTGCTGTAGGTTCCTAAATACGGGCCGTCCCTTTTACTGGAATTAGCCAAATTTGTAGAACCTCGTAGTCATCAAAGGAGGACTTGTATCTGTAGGAACTATAGTAAAAAAGTCGATTCAACAATAAAAGCAAAATCCTTCCGAAGTTGTGTTAAGCTAGCAAGGGTAGGCAACACACTGACAATGCCTCGAGTATTGTAGATGTCTATAGGCAGTGGTACCACTTACCATCGGGTGGTCCGCAGCTTGTTTGCCACTTATTCTATTAAAAAAACTTGTGTGTCATTTGAACTGACTTTAGAGAGTTAGGCGGTATGTTCTCATTTCGGTGCGTTTAAAAAATATGTACCCTGCGATTACTCCGACATTAATTGTTATGCAGAGAAAGCTCTTGAAGTGGTTCCACAAAAAAAAAACCCCATCAACTTTGGCTCATTAGTTTACAATTGTTCGAGCGCCTGTTGATTTGGCAGTATCAATGATTTTGTTCGAGCCTTTACTAATTCTAAAGTCGTTATAAAACAATAATATAATTATATACAGAGAAAGTAAGTAAATAAAATAATTTAACTGTATTTTTTTACGAGGTGATCGAATCGCCAGGGTGCTGGCAGCATTGCCCCGCTTGATTGCAAGGCTTAATGTTTGAGCGAAATATGCCCCAGCTCTGGGATCCCCTGAGGCGAGAACCGATTTGGTCGAAATATCTTTACAAAACTTTTTTATATCGGATGACCGCGCACCTAGGGTCTCTATACAGCTAATGCGAGAAACGCATAATGTGTACTCATACAATAATTATCAATATAAAAAAATATGTTTTAGACTATCACAGTTGTTCATTACAGTTCATTACATATGATTATTAAAGGGATATTTATCGTGATTAGGTTGTGGATAGAGCTCCCGATATTCTTCATTATTTCCGTGAACATGGTGCATGTAACTGCGCCGAAATATCGGGAGCTCCACAACGATTATCAAGGTAAAATGCGTAATTTCTTAATTTTTGTCTTTAGATAAGCAAAAAATGCAAAAAAGGATCGTAAGTGTGAATGAAAATGTTGATTGTGAAATTTTCTTAACTAAACCAAATTCAGAACAGAAAACTTCAGAATTGTTATAATTTTTTTCCCAACGCATTGAAATGATAAAGATCTATGCAAAAAAAATTTAGTATCAGATTACTTAAGAGAATGTTCTGTTTATGGTTTAAGAAATTTTAATTTGTTTAGTGAGTTTAGTTGGTACATATTATTACTACTACAGCAGGCGTTCGATGTACAAACGTGACTAAGCTAAGCTGTAGGAAGTGAAGCTGAGGCACACATAGCGTGAGTCTAACAAATAAAAAGTTAGACGAAGCAGAAAAAAGCTCTTAACGCAAATCCTGTAAGTTCTCTAATTTCGGTGTAAAATGTACCCAAAACTAATCATTCATTTGCTCAAACCTGCCGCCGTAAAGTAATCTAACATGACATTAATTAATAACGACTCCAAAAGCTTTCTGTTCTTGATATCAATTAATTAACTTGCTTAACGTCTCCCGCGCACTCGCTACGATCTGCTTACGTGTCAGCAACTTACTAAAATGACGCCGCGTTCGGCTTTCGAGTGAAAAATAATAATTATATTATGGAAACTGACGTAGTTTTCACACATTTACGTGAGTAAGTCCCGTGTCATATTAATAAAAACATTATAGTTACAATATATAAAAAAACACGTTTAATTGCCTCGTTAAAACAAACCAATGATATGGAAACGTTCCACTATCTACTTCCTGGCTCCGTCATAAGATCAGTATTATATGTAATCCGTTTTTTTTTTACATCAGACTATGCTAAAGTTTGACCGCAATCTCGCCTGATGGAAAGCGATGACGCGGTCAAAGATGGAGCACAATTGCCTAGACTTGAACACTCCAAGATTGTAATGCTGCGGAAACACCGACAGGGGCAAGGCGTTCCATTGTTTTGCTGTTCCGATGTGATAATAGATGAGGGTGGGTGAGTGACGCACGGGGGACGCATAGCACGACACAAGCGCGTTTCAGGTGAAATGTCATGTATGTTTTTTTTTTACTTTAAATTTTAACGTGCCCTCTCTCAAGATAGCGTATTTAGTAAAAAATATATTTTAAGTCGGTTTACAATCGTCGGGGATATCACGTAACAAACAAAATAAACATTCGAATTGAGACCCTCTTTGTTGTAGTCGGTAGAAAAATTTGAATAAAGACACTGAAATTCTGAGAAAATATCAACGTCCTAAACTAAAAAAGTACCGATTAGATTACGCTTTAAAAGATTTAGGGGCATCCGTTATTTGCAGAAAGACAGACAGAACAATTACTAAGCTGTCCGTTCAAAGACTCGTATAAATCCAAGTTTTTTCATAGAACAAGGCAAAGGCTTAGGAATTTTCATTGATATTATCCGGCCCAATTCGGCCCAAGTGCCGTTTGTATAAAGGATAGTATTCCTATTACCATTATTACCTATTTGGGGACAAAACATCCTGCGAACTTTAGTGGGTCAACCAATGTAATGTTTGGAATTACCGGCCTTTTGTAACGATGTCATTTGGAAAGGTAGGTTTTGATGCTTAGAGGAAATCTTCTAGAATGCTTGGTCATCATTTGTATACCGGGTTACGCATACAGACTGTACTGAGCCTAAAGGAGGACATTGTACTCATCATTATGAACAACTTTTACTAAGTGACCATCCCTAAAACCGCGACAAAAAAATCTGCTTTATGGAACATTTTGTCGTGTGCCAATGACCATTTTCTATGGAACAGCTGAATTTTTTTTCACGATTTCAGGGTTGCTCTCATTGTAAAAATGTTCATAATTTTTAGTACTAACACTACCGTCTATGTAATAGCACCTCCATAGTAATAACATCTTCTTCCGGCTTAGTATAGTCCGGCTTAGTATATATATAAATATCCGGGACATTTCTGCAAGGTCATCTGACCCCAAACTAAGCAAAGCTTGTGATATGGCTGCCAGAGACTGATATACATACATATATAGTTTTAAATACATACTTAAATAGATATTAACAACCAGATATGGACAAACAGAAATGTTCATCACACAAATGTTTGTCCTACGTGGGAATCGAACCCACGCCCCCAAGCTCAGAAGGCAGTGTAGTGTTTAGGAAACAGATAAATGAAACAGACGTGTAAGCAGTAAGAAGACAACTAACTTTATTTGGGGCTACCCACATAGTAGTATGATAATGTTTACAATGTACCTACAGTACCTACAACAGGCAGGTTCACTACCAACTGGACCAACGGGCTATCGTATATATATGCGTAACCCTGTATAGGTTGAGAGCTTCGGCTGATTCAAAAATTTCAAAAGATTCAAAAATTCACATAGTCTATCCTTCTAATCAAAGGCAGAGAAACGATAGTAATAGTATTTTTGGCAGTCTAAAGGATATCGTTATTATTATCAGCTTATCTTGTTCCCACTGCTGGGACACAGGCCTTCTCTCAGAGAGAGAGAGTGAGAGAGGATGGGCCCTAATGGGCCTTATTCACTAACTAAAACACGCACGTCGCGGCGCGGCAAGTTAACCTCAAAAAGTTGGCCTTTATTTCCTAGGGAATAGAGGCCAAATTTTCAGAGGTTAACTTAACTTGTAGTTAGATTGTAGTTAGAGAATCAGGGCCTTAGCCCAGTGCATGTTGGTGAATGTCATTGGTGAACTTTTGAGGTTCTTGGCCATACCGGTTCCTTCACGATTTCCTTTACCGTCATAGGCTAAGTATACTAACTTTTTTTTTTTTTTTTTTTGTTGAGCGATGCCATCGAAACTGCACATAAATTATTTAAGTACTAAATAAGTCACTGGTGCAGGTTCGAACCGGGTGCCGTCAGAATAAAGCGCACATGTTCAGCCACCAAGTAATAAGCTCTAGTTCAGTTTTATTTGAAATTTAATGTTTTATTGTAGTTACATTGTGTTTTGTTGCCACGAAAGAAATATGGTCAAACGAGGACGTATCCGCGTAAAAAAAATGTCTATGCCTTACGCTCAAGTCCTTTATACTTCTATACATCTGTTGGCAGCGTACTCAGCGTGCTGGCGGCATTACCACGCTGAATGGTATACGAATTTAAGACTAATTAATTAAAAAACGATTTGTTTTTTCACATGCTGGTTTAATAATGTTCCAAAAGGGCGGAAGCAAGAAGAGACAATATAGATTTGACAGTACAATTTCATTTTTATCGCAGTCAAAGACAATTAAAGGTGGAATTACACCATAAAGCTTTAAATCTGAAACAATGACTATTATGTTTAAACAATGGCTATTATGTTTAAACAATGGCTATTATGTTTAAACAATGGCTATCATGTTTAAACAATGGCTATTATGTTTAAACAATGGCTATTATGTTTAAACAATAGCTATTATGTTTAAACAATGGCTATTATGTTTAAACGGTGAGCTAGAAAAACGCCAGCATTCAGCCACGCGTCGCTATGAGTTTTGCTCTAATAACATAACCAAGACTAATCAGACATGTCTTCCGAACCACGGTAGCGCTAAGTCGTAAATGTCACTCATCACCTGTTCAATCGAGTGTACTGTCTCGCAGAGTAACGAAGCCTAAAAAGACCCTAATGAACCGGTATTCGGTCACCTTCATTATCTGAAGCCTGTTTCTAAAGGCATCATTTACCCACATTGTTCTTTGCGTAGACTAGAGGAGTTGTTCTGTGCCTTATTGATTCTAAATAAACCAGCCAAGTGCGAGTCGGGCTCGCGCACTGATGGTTTCGTACCACCACATAAATAGTAACAAAAAAGTAGTGCAAAAGACAACATCACGCCCAGACGGTCACTCATCTAAGTATATATCGAAAGCGCCCAACGTTGCTTAATTCTACGGTGAACAGAAATTTGTCACCGACTCACACTTGGCCATTATTCATTAGTTGTTATGCTTTAGAGTGTGTACTATAATCATGCCAAGTTTGACGCTTGTACGTATTACCGTTTTTAGATTAGTAAATTTTTCTTACAAATACAAATACAATACAAATACAATACAAATACAAATATCTTTATTTACCTTAAAATTCAAAATAAGTATACAGTTTTCTAGTAGACCCCGCACTAGGGCTAGCCTGTATCGCGGGAGACTGTGATCGATTACAAAGAAACTATGAATAAAAGAGAACTTAGTACTATTTTGATTACTATTAATGTTTTAGGCTAATTATATTTGTGATTGTATGTGGATGTGTGTTTGTGTGTGTGTGTGTGTGTGTGTGTGTGTGTGTGTGTGTGTTTATATGTGTGTGTTTGTGTAATGGTATATAATTATTGATAATGGTAGCGAGTGTATGTGAGAGTGTAAGTATAAAGTGTTCTAAAACTTATATAATTATATATTGTGGTTATTAATAGTATTATTCAGTATTGAATGATAAACAAAGCCTGTGTGGTATCATAATCTAATGTTAGGAGCCATTTTTTCACTTTCTCCTTGACGCCGTAAGTGGAGATATCACT
The DNA here is from genome assembly GCA_914767915.1 of Agriopis aurantiaria. NCBI lineage: Eukaryota > Metazoa > Arthropoda > Insecta > Lepidoptera > Geometridae > Agriopis > Agriopis aurantiaria. The sequence goes on along the minus strand of OU612003.1, from coordinate 13,364,696 downwards.
AAGATTACAGATCTTCATCATACGCTGATACAAAAATGGAAGAGTGTAATGGGTAAAACGTCTTGCAAAGGAAGACTTAACACTAACTTGACTTAACTTAACACTTAACTTGACTTCTTGTTTTACTATACCGCTAAACCACTTAAGAACCCGACTTTTAGCAATTTTGGTCATTCTAGTTTAAATGAGTCTAGTTTAAAATTATAAAAAAGGTGTCATATCAAAATTGAATGTTTTATCCAGAAACCCCCAAAGACCGAAACACGATTAAGGACATATTACTCAATAGAAAAAAGTAACACTTAATTGCGCTTTACTCCCTGTTTTTTTGATTCATTCAAATACCTATTTATTAAATTATGTCTGCGGTATCTTAATATACAGATTTCATGATTATGAAGGAAACCGTAAAGGTACATTTTACTTTTCCTATACTTTTTGAAAAATGTGAGTGAGAAATGTGAGAGAGTGTGAGAAAAAAACCTTAAAAATAGAAGTAGCGAAACGCACGACTGTGTAAGCGCCATGGTTTTGCTCCGCTAAATGCGACTTTAATACAACAAACCAAGGATTATGGTCATCTGTAGTCATAAGCGTTGCTTAAAATTGGGAAAACCTCGCCACTGTAAGTATGGCTCACAAATTTTTCACACACACTAAGAAACTTTTAGCGAAACCGATGAACTAACTAATGGTCCACGCGCAAAAAAAAAATGCCAACGTTGTCTTCAGCGTGAGTTCATGCCATACTACCTCGTTTGTCTGATCTGAGGGTATCACCTAAACTGAATATTTCAGAGAATACATTCTCAAGTTACAGGTTTTTTCTTCAGGGAATTCTATTCTTTTTAGCTCACTGTCTGAGAATAAATTGGTTTTTAGCTCATTCTGCGTATTTTGTGAGGATTTTTCCAATTTCACTCGGCTGTTTTTGTCTCATTGTAAGGCAACCAGTTTTTACGGAGGCTTATTTATGTTTGTACCTAAAAATTTAGTCTTATATAAAAATAAAAAAAACAGCTAAAAAGGTTTTTGCTCATCGTAAGTGCTAAATGATCAGACTTTGTGGCAGACATTTACCGTCTTACTACAAAATATTTAAGAACGCTTTAGACATGTGTTTAGCAGTTGTTTCACTGTGGAAAATATGTTAACATCATGTCTAAAGCGTTCTTAAATATTTTGTAGTAAGACGGTCAGTCTTTTACAATGTTATTGCAGTTGTCAGAGCAAATAAATATTTGGACCGAGAACACGAAAGTAGAAATTAGGCTGATAAAATTCTTGGAAAATGGAAATGGATAAGATATGAGGACACTGACTGTCATCATGTTATAAAAGTATTGACAGTGCGCGACAGTAATTTCTCGATTTCTATGTTGGCAGCAAGGTGCTAGAACCAATTTAGCACTTAACTCCCCTACACAAAGATTCTGTCGCACCTATAATAAATTTGACGTCTAGCCGTGCGCGCGCCATACTAATGCTATACTGACACACGCTTTTTGAGAAAGGGACAGAGCATCCCCTCTCAATCCCCACCAAAAATTTAGAAACAAAACCAGAATGGCAGTGGTGTAAGTTGTGATTGTATTAGTTCGGACAGAATTGAAAAATAATAAAGAAAAATAAAAATGCCACTAACATCGATTCTATGAAACCATATCGATATACCAGCACATCACTATCGCGTTCCTAAATATTCTACACACACGTGAGCGATTTTTCGCGGCAAAAATCGGCATGCGCCATATAAATTGCTGTAACGTAGACGGCGGTACGTGCGACGGCTGCCAAACTCGATAAGAGCTACGTCCAGTAATCGGTCAATCGTTAAATCATATGAAAAGTTACTCTATGAGTAAATTGAGACGTTTGACGTGTTACGTCACTTTGTTAAGCGCAAGGCCCACTTAGAGTGCTTTTCATGTTTGAAGTCCCCCAGACGCGGCGCTGTCATCGCGTATCAATCACTATCAGTATCATATCTCGAGTAGAACTTTAACAACTTTTGGCATCGTACACGACTCTTTAATGATGGAAAATTAATAAAAATCTCACTAGCGTCCAAACACAGTAACAACACCTGACAACTACAACATGGAAATTTAGTTCCGCTGTTTGCCGTGGGACTTCTTTCATGAAAATGACTCTAGAAGATGAAGCGTTGTCAGGAACGCTGTCCTTAAGTCATTTCGGTGCCGGTTTTTTTTTAGAAATAAATAATAGCTTGCGTTTGGCTGCGACGCAGCGTAGGGAGGCCTACCACTAGATGGACCGACGACATTGTGAGAGTCGCGGGCATCCAGTGGATGCAAAAGGCAGGCTGTCGTTCAGTGTGGAGGTTAAAGGGGGAGGCCTATATTCAGCAGTGGACGTCTTCTGGCTGATGATGATGCTTGGCCGCCATCACGCCTGATGTTAAGCGACGATGCGGTCTACGATGGAGCACGCTTGCCTAGAAGAAACCGATTCACTCTCGACTTGAAGACACCCAAATTGTAACTGACGGGGAAAACCCATTCAGGCAGCGAATTCCACAGACTAGCAGTTCGCACAATAAACGTGGAATCAAAGCGCTTCGTACGGACTGAATGCGTGTTCCTCGATAGTTACTATCTGGGTGTCTTCAAATCACTAGTGACTCGGTTTATTCTAGGCAAGCGTGCTCCAACGTTGACCGCATCATCGTTTAACATCAGGCAAGTTGGCGGTCAAACGCAAGCCTATTATAAAATAAAATATATATAGCTTCAGCTATCTGCCAGTGAAAGTCCCGTCAAAACTAGTCCAGCCGTATTGGAGCCTATAGGAAACATACACACATACGTCTATATTAATAAAAGAGGAAAGATTTGATTGTTTGTTTGTTTGCATTGAATAGGCTCCGAAACTACTGAACCAATTTGAAAAAATCTTTTACTTTTGGGAAGCTACACTATCCCCGGGTGACATAGGCTATAATCTATACCCGTGCGAAGCCGGGGCGGACCTCTAGTTTTTATATAAATATATGTCGGAGCCTGCGATGCGTGCGAGAGGGCCGGCGGTGGCCGATAGCCGATCAGCATCAGATAATCTTGGTTCTATGGCGTGAGTATAGCGGCCGAGGAGAATGAGACATCGCACGTACATTGACACAGATTTTATTTCGTTGCACTGTGGTTAATTATTACAATGTCCAATTACATGAAAATAACTTGGGGACAAGGTGTTCCGCCTCGTAACGAACGCTACCACCCTTCATCCAACAGTCCATATTGAATTCACAACCCAAAGCAAAGTGAGCTCCACCGAGCCTCCAACAGTCCCAATTCAAAAACTGAGCTCCACCGAGCCTCGCGTCTCCGCGCGCACTCACTGCCGCCTCTGCCGGACGGTATACTAACTTGCTAAGCTCTGATTGGTTGTCAACGACACAACTTCACAACGTAAAGAACTTCAGCAGAGTAAGTTACTGCAGCGTTACACCAGTGATGGCGCCACCTCCATCACTAGTCCACCAAAACATAACTAAATGACGCCTACCTACATAATCTAAGCCTTAAAACTATCCGACGGTAGTTGCGCCCGAGTGCTGAAACTGCAACGCGCCAACATATACTTGATTTAGAATATAATATACTTGTACGTTGGTAGAAGCTTGTACGGATACTTTTGGAAAAAAATAGCAGTCTCGAAGTAAATGCAGAATTATTATAAACACAGAAAGTTTATCCTTTTGAAGTATATTCGAGTAAATTCTCCCTAATACCCGACCAAAGCGAGGAGATTTGTCACCATGAAGCAGATTATAGACTTACATCCGTATGGCGCAGGCGATAATGAAAAATTATTATTTATGTTGTTTTTGAGGAAAACTCTTATTTAAATACGCGTTTTCATTTTGTTTCTCTTTTCGTATTCATTTTGTCAAACATTGCTCCCTTTGAGGTAATCTATATACTTATATAAAAGCAAAATTCATCTACTCATCTACTCACTCCCTCGCTCGCTCACTCACTCTGACCAGTCCACAAAAAATATCACGAATTAGGGTTATTTTCATAATTTTTTTCTATCGAGAAAATTGTTTCTAATCGTGTTTCGGTCACTAGCAACACCTAGATAATATGTTCAATTTTGATATGACACCAAATTCATAGTTCTAATTTCTATACAATTCTAGATAACAGACTTTCAAAACAGCAAAAAGTAGGTCCCACACGGCCTTAATCACGAAATCTCGAAAACCACTCGATCTACGAAGCTGAAATTTAGCAGGTAGATTTCTTATAGTGTGTAGAGGTCCGCTAAGAAAGGATTTTACGAAAAGGCCGAATTAAGGATGACAAAAGGGGGTTGAAAGTTTATATGAAAGTCTACGCGTACGAAGTCGCGGGCAACAGCTAGTAATATATATTTTTATTTACCATAATATTTAGTTTACAATACGAGCAGGTCTTTTACCGGATCGTAACAGTAAAAACAGTTTTGAACAGAATATTCTGATCAGTTATAAAATGGGTACTGCATTAGCTGCATATACTACAAGTTTGCTACGAGTCGTAGCACCTTCGTAGCGCTACGTCGTCGGTACGTTGCTACGGCGAGCGAGTAGTGAATTCTGTTTAGGGATGTGTAGAAGAAAATACAAATAAATATCGATAATATGTAATTTACTTGCTTTATTTGTTTTTTTTTGCAATGCAATTTATTCCGTAGTTCTACTGGTAGTACCACGAGAAAAAAAATGCCGTTGGTACTATCAGTAGAACTACGCAGTTGGATCACGAGCAAAGAATGGGATTAAAAGCATATCCTTTAAAGGTTGACGGTATGTGTCCTAGCAGTGGGAACACAATATTCTGATAATAATGACGATGAAAATGAAACTTCCAACAATGAGCATAGCTAAAAAGGATTACTAATACTAGGCCAATTATTAAATAAATAAATAATGTTTATTTTTAAGCATAATTTACATGGACATTAACACAGAATACAAACAGAAGTAGAAAGTTACACAGTATTAAAAAGAGATAAAAATGAGGGTTAATAAAATACATTACTAAATCAGATATTCTGTACGGTACCAATGGGCCCCAAACTAGGCAAAGCCTGTATCTTGGTGGCCCAGTCTCATCGGGTTACAAAATGAAATATGCGCGTGCCTACGATTTATTATATAATTTTTTTTTTTTTTTTTTATAATTCTAAGCGCTGGAAGAGCTAGCGTGTCTAAATTTAATTGTGTGATTGTGCATATTTGGATGGTGTATGATGGTGGTGGTGGATGGTGGATATATGGTGTATGTATGATGAGGGTGTGTATGTATTAGTAATGAATGTATGAATTAGTGCAGTTGAGCGTATGTATGTGTGAACTGGCTCGAGTATATGTATGAATGAATTGGCTCTAGTGAGTGAGTAAATGTTTGTAAAGATGCCTGCGGTTTATGGTAGTATTAGTTATTAAGTTATTATTATTGTCTGTTATCATCGAGATACAATACCTATAGAGTCACAATATCTAAGTAAAAATACCCAAAAATTGCCCGAGCGTCGTTATACATACCTAGACATCAATTATATGTGTATAGTTTGCAGCCAAATTTACTCCAATATATACGTTATGTCATGTATAGTGTTCATTTCGATTGTTCACTTTGTCATCGTGGCACTTTGTCATCGTGGCACTGGCATCGCGCCGCGTTGTAGTCAGATTGTGGTAATGCGTAGCGTGCGTGGAGTTCTGGTTCGATAATTTTTTGCACGTTTGTGACTATAGGTATTGTATCTCGATGTCTGTTAACAAATTTATTCGAAACGATTTGTGTAAAATTAAACTTTTTGAACTTTCTCATCCCTAGTAAGCCGGCTACGAGTATTATATATTCGGGATATATTTTCGAGGATTTCAATTTTATAAATGTAGCGGCGAGTGATTCTAATACTTGCCGTCTATGAGGAATGGGGCAGCATGTACTTTCTTCAAAATATAATGTGCGCATTTTGCAATGTTGGAGTTTTGAGCTGACGTCGTCTCCGTGCGCGATATATTCGCAGACGGTTTAACGCAGCTGCGCTCATTCTCGAGCAGTCGACATAGTATATAATTTTTTTAGGGTTTCTTACCGAAAGTGTGTAAACGAAACCCTATTACTAAGCCTTTTTTGTTAAATATTACTTTATGTGCATCTTTTCTCAATAACTTCAGAAACTTTTCTGAAATGTATTATTTTAGTAGTCAAATAATCCTAATTATTTTAAAATTCAAACGTTAGCAAACTGTAGTAGTCTTAAATCTTCCAAAAAGCCAAAAACTCAAGCACTTTGGATGTCCGCCAACAACCAAATTTACATTCAAAACTCTTTTCTAGATAAACTTTTGGGATGCACTTGGCTGAATGCTGATGCTGTGGCTTTTCTTTGCACTTTAAAAACATAATAACATGTAAACGTCTCGTACTGGCCGCACGCCAGGGAGACAGCTTGGTGACCGAAAAAGAACGTTTGAATTTCAAATGTGGAACATGACTTCCAGCCAGTTTGATATAATGTCATTTTCATTTTTGAATTTTGTCTTTGAACTGGCAGGTTGTTCGTTCTCACATTCACCTTTTAATATTATGTCGTTGTGTGGTCGTTCTAGACACGAAATGCAGCGTAGGACATCCATCCACAAGATGGACAGACGACCTAAAAGAGACCGCAGGGAAACGCTGGATGCAGGCCGCTTCCAACCGGCCCTTTTGGAGATCGATGGGGGAGGCCTATGTCCAGCAGTGGACGTCCTACGGCTGAAATGATGAATTAAAAAAATACTTTTTAAAACAAGCTTTTTCGCATTCTTCTCATCGAAACCCTTTCATTTGATACCCATATCATGATGATAGATAAGAACATTTTGTCCGCCATCTTGGAGCGTCCGCCATATTGAATTTATCATCAAGGACCGAAGTGCTTTGGAAGACAAATCCAACGAACCAAAACTCGACGGGGTTACGTCGTTTCGTTTATTAGTTCCTATGGCCACCTTCTGTCTCCATCATCAGACCAGCTCGATGGTACCATAACATTGCATTGTCACAGAACTTAGTATGCCAAGTTTCAGCTCCATCGGTTGAGGATAACTGGTCTAAAATTAAGTTGCAAGATTGGCCCACCCCCATCCTCCACACCATCGAATACGTCCAATTAAACTATGTCCAGCAGTGGACGTCCTATGGCTGAAATGATGATGATACATGTAACTAAAGCTCGTGGAAACATCGCCTAAGCTCCTTACAGCGCTCTAATGAGCTAGCAATCAACACTGAGTATCTTTTGTTCCGTTTTCAGAGTTTTTTTTCTACAAAGTGCAATTACTAAGGACGTTTTTGTTGGAACAATACTAGTGCATGGAGTGTTAAAGAACTTTTATGTGTTTTTTTAAACTTTTCTATATGTTTTCTATGCGCTTTGTTTACTTTTGTGGGTAATAGCAAATAACACCAATGTTGCAATATTAATTATTTTGTGGTCTTTTTATGCGATCTGTATCGCCGCTAATTGGTTTTTAATGTATTATTAATTACATTAAAATAAAATAAAACTGGTTTAATCGCGTGTATATAATATTAATTTCTTAGAATTTTGGCGTCTCACATATTGTGCATTTTCCAGTGTCAAGTATTGAAATATTTTCAAGTTTTTTAATTGACATCAAACAAATCACAGTCAGAGTCAAGCAAAGTAAGTCGCGGTCAAGTCCAAGCTATGCCCTAATAAATGAAAATAAACGTAATGTTATTCTCAATATGAATACAACTAAGGCTTGGTTGCACCATCGTAGTAGTTATAGTAAAGGTTGACAAATTTGACAATAACAGTTACACTGACTTTAGCAGTTACTGCGAAATGAGTTGCACCAGCGCATTCACTAGCATAGTTAAAGTTACCAGGGTTGCAGTCAAATGAGACCTTATTTACCCCAGATGCATAGATGTAATTATATTTTATGCATCTGACAGATTTACCAGCGAAGCGTGGGTAGTTACGGTCGTCATTTAACAATTGCCATTATCATCATCATTAACCCTGAGTGACCCACTGCTAGGTATAGGCCTCCCTTTGTTTATGCCACTCTCCCCGGTCTCTCGCTATTCGCACCCGCTCGTTCCCATTCCAACTGTCAGATGGTGCAAATTTTTTGCCAGACCGGTACTTTAACTGAAATGACGATGTTTGATAAAGCTAAAGTAAGATTGTGAAACCCACCTTTAGATTTTACATAACTAAATTCAATCATAATGTTTTAATTATTCAATGTATCAGAAATCTAGTTATTTATCACTGTATGTTTTCCAAACAAAATAAAATAAAATAAAAACAATAATTATGATTAGTTTATGTGGTGGCACAGAACCCTCAGTGCGCGAGCCCGACTCGCACTTGGCCAGTTTTATTTATTGAATAGACTGCCTATTCAATATTCATCATTGGTTCGGCTATTTAGGCTTTATTAGGTTTATGCTATAGGTACCTAGAGGATGTGGATATACCTACATTTGTGTTTGTTCTATATCTGGTTGTTAATATCTATTTAAGTATGTATTTAAAACTATATATGTATGTATATCAGTCTCTGGCAGCCATATCACTAGCTTTGCTTAGTTTGGGGTCAGATTACCGTGTGTGAAAGATGTCCCGAAATATTTTTATTTTTTTATGTTATTTATTTATGATGTTTTTTTTTAAATGCGTGAGCGAGATAGAAGAACACGCACGTAGTATGGGCTTTATTAAAAGGTCCCGCGTGGGCACAGTATCGCGGCCGTCGCCACACGCGATACTTTTGACACAATTATTGTAATTAGGCGTTACGGAAGTCGCGTGAAGCCTTGACCTCATCTTTATCCACAACCTGTTTATAACAAGATTACCGCGCGCTGTAAAAAATGTGGTTTTAGTCACGAAATTGGGGCAAGCGACAAAACAAAACAATTATACAAGGTTGTACGGAACGGACGCACTAAACCGAAAGGAGATAATTGAAATTTTTACTATCGGACAACGCTAAAAACGCTGATCTATAGCGGTGATCAGTGTTTTTTTTTTCACAATCTTCTGAACAGGAAATAATAAATAATTGTAGAGGTAAACCGAAAGACGTACTTCAGGATCTAGAGACCCTTATTCCTCGTCTCAAAGATCTGGGTCTGGAGGTGAATCCCACTGAATGTGAATTTTTCCCTTGAAGTGTTGACGCTCGTACACACTTTACTCGTTTCTGTGCTATATCTGGCCTTAGGGAACTTCCGACGGCTGATTTTTGTTGAAAAAAAAGGCTATGGGAAGAATGAGAGATTTTTTTTAAATAAAATTCAGGTGTCAGGTGAAAAACAAATGTTTTTTTGGTATGTCTGTTAATTTGTAAAAAAAAGTTTTTGTTAACATCTTTGCTAAGAATTTATGACTATAACCATGGATAAAATGCGTCATTTCTTTTGACCCATCTACATATCTACCTACATCGAACTGTCGTCACAGCCAGCGACTGCCAGCTGTTCCAAGCATTATGTCACTACAAGACCAACTGGCTCTCTGCCCTTTTGACACAGACTAGAGAAGTCGAGATGGACAAGGTCGATACAGAATTAACCTATAACTATTGTAGACGTCCTACAACACATTTATTTACATATAATTAATATTATTTATTTAAGTAAAAAGGTAGGCATATCAAACAAAGAAAATAAAAAAGCCTTAATCATTACTTATTACTAATTATCACTAATATAATCAAAAATGATTTATCAATTATTTGTAATTATGGCTGCTGACGAGCCAGGAGAGATGACAGTTCCAAATTTTATCATTTTTACTATCTAGTTGTAACAACTATAAAATGGATCATACATATTTTGTAACTAACATTATTTTACTATTTATCTAGATATAACAATAGCCAAAATAATAAAACTCAACATGGCAATTTTTCATACTCGTAGTAACATCACATAATTGTATAATGTTTCATTTATGTTATGAATTTGTGTTATGAATTAATTAATGATTGAAGAATTGATTTATTGACTACTTTAATTAAATTAAATTAATAATCTAATTTAATCTAATCTAATGCATGTATTATTATTTAACTACATGACTAATTTTATAATTGTAATTAATTTCTTAAAATGTTAACTTGTAAACTACACTATTGTATTAGATTAATCCTGTAAAATTAGTTGTAATGAATAAAAATAAATACATAATATTGGCTACATAATATAATAGGATTGCCTGCCGTTTAGTTTCACTAGCTTATATAGCAATTTTCCTACTTATTTATGTACTTCTTCTACGAGTGACAATCGTAAACGCACATCGCGCGCCACTGCACTGCCTTCTTATTGTGCAGCCGTTCTCAACATAATAGTAGTTTCTGGCAATACAATAAAAAATTACACTTATTTAATTAACTGTTTATGTATCAGTGAAATAACAAGATGATTACCGGAGTCTAGAGTTTATTTTTATCGACTACCAGATGAACACTCGGCGAGAATAGAGGCTGACGTTAAATCTTTTAGATGATGTTATCTCGAACCAAATAAGTTATCCATCTGCTCCTTTCTAATCCGTACCTTTGTTTTGCTTGTTCGACACAACCTACCTACCTAATGAAAATCTCCGCTTGGCACAGTCCCCCACTGTGTTGCATGAATTCGACATTATGACAAACACATTCGACGAAATGACATACACGGCTCACTGACTTTCTGGTACAACTACGGTCGTGGGGTGTTGTATGTTGTTGATTAGTCGTACTATTTTTTAACAAGTGCTTTGACGGGGCTTTTCTCATCTGCAGTTCCCTCGCTCGCACATTATCACACTTCACACTAATATTATAAACGCGAAAGTCTGTGTGTGTGTGTATTTGAAGTTTGACTCTTGTACGTATTATCGTTTTTTAGATTAGAGCTAATAAAAATATAAAAATACTTTTTTGTATGAGGGCTTTAGTTTTTTACTTTTTTGGGTTCCGCTACATACATGCACACATCGCCTTTTATATAATAGATAGATAGAAGATAATTATTCTACGTATCGATCAATAGTAATTAGTAAGATTTTTTGGCTCTTTAGCCTAGTTATTTGAGTTGAGTAAGCCGATGAGATCATCATATTTTTCCAAACAAAATCTCCGAACTCCGTGGATTTACCCCGTGGTCTATTTTTTGTGTTTTTGTTTACCAGATTAGTTCGAACGTAGCCTACAGCGGTTTGGGAAATGTCGGGAATAGTCGATTTTGCGCTTTTTGGAGCTAAGTTCCAGAGAACATTTTGCTTTAAAGTACTTACTTTTTCCTTGCTGAAATAATGTTACTCGTCTGTAAATTTCTGAATTTGTGGAATTGCCTAATTCGGTCCGAAATTGTTCAGAGCTGTTCGAACAAAAAGTAAGTTAAATCTATTTCCAAGATGCGGGAACATAATTTATTTATTTATTTAATACTTTATTGCACACTTACAAATTATGTAGACATGTGCAAATGGAGGACTTAATGCTAAACATTTTCTACCAGTCATCCACCAGGTTGGAACAAATGGTACGTAGGCGTGCAACAAAAACACCATATGAAAGACTAAAAAAAAAAAAAACATACAGTCGAATTGACAACCTCCTCCTTTTCGAAGTCGGTTAATAAAAAAGAGGACTAAAGTTTTAAAAGAGTAATATAACCTCGGTAGATACAGCAAATATAAACCTAACTTAAATTATATATCAATACAAAATAATATAATTTACATGAATTTGCTTCATATTATTACACAAATTATAATTAATATTAAACATAATTATAAATAAAATCTACAATATAATATAAGTAAGTGAGTGATTGTAGGTTACATATTAAGTTAAAAGTGAATAAAAGAGAGTGAATAAGTAGTAATAAAAGGCATACTTATCAAGTTTTAGGCGGGTCAAAGTTGTATATTAAACATTAGACTGAGTTCTGTTTTAAACTATCACGGTTGTTCACTAAAGTTATATGATTATTTACGGGATATTTACCGTGGTAAGGTTGTGGAATGAGCTCCCAAATTCATCCCTCATTCCACAACCTTACCACGGTAAATATTCCGTAAATAATCATATAACTTTATTAGACTGAGTTGTCTTTAAAACCGCTGTCATAATCTATCAACTTCAAGTCTGTTATCCTAACATCGCGAAACAAACTTCAAAGTGTTCCAAGAATTGTCCTAAAACGAAAAAGGAAACCTTTGCACACACCGTTTACAAAGCAGGGTTCCGTAGGTATTTGATTTGTAAAGGATAGTGTGGCGGAAGGCGGCATTGTCCGAAAGGCCGCCCTTGAAGGCCCGCAATGCGGTTCTACATTAATATTTTACTTGCGATGCTACACACGTGCGGCCGAGATGGCGAGCTTCACTACTTGACTTCCGCTCTGAAAAAATATTGGTTTTTTGGGTACCGTTGTTTTACATTGCGTTATTGTAGACTATCTTCAGAACTTGTACATATTTCAAAACTTAAGGGGCCTGTATACCCTCTGCAGCTCTCTCGTTCGCACATTTTCACATTATTGAAGATATAAAATCAATGAGTGTGAATTTCCAAAAAGTAACAAAACATGTCTTGGTGTCTATCTTAACATTACAAACAAAGAAATTGTCAATTTGATATATTTTAATTTGACACAGTAAAATGGTAACAAGTGATTTTTATTTCTTGTGTCATGTTATTCCGTCAAATTACAAGATATCGAAACAAACATTTCTATGTTTGTAATGTTACGATAGACACCATGACATGATTTTGTTACTTTTTGGAAATTCACACTCATTGATTTTATATCTTCAATAATGTGAAAATGTGCAAGCGAGAGAGCTGCAGACAGGAACAGTCCCCTTAACATCCGGGCATTTATAAAAAACCACACTGTTGACTATTGGATTGTAACTAAACAATGTGTCTTTGCACAATGCTTGTATTATTTGTAGTTATCAGGGGTAGCCACTTATTGAAATTTTCCAGATACTAATTAAAACTATTCATTATAAACTTAAGGCCGTTGCAAACCATATGTAGTACAAGTACAAGTTGCTTAGTAGTAGTTTCACTGCCACTTGCACTAAGCAAAACGTTGCAGACGATGCGTAGTAGACACTTGCAACTTGTACTTTCTGCTTGTACTACGCATGGTCTGCAACGGCCTTTAAGGCATTTGCAGACGATGCGTATCATCTACTTGCAACTTGTACTTACAACTTGTACTAAGAATCGTCTGCAAGCGCCTTAAGGGCACTTGCAGATGGTGCGTAGTACAGGTAGCAAGTATTATGGTTATGGTGTCTCGATTTCAATCGTGCTCCGGACCGTGTGCCTAGAAAGTATGGCGTACCCATCTGCTCGCTGGCCCGCTCTGCCCGCTCTCCACGTAAACGTGGAGAGCGGGCCAGCGAAATATAGTTTTAATTCGCTGGAGCGGGCAGAGCGGAGCGGGCAGGCGGACTATCTTATAAGATAGGATGATATTTTTTCACAATTGGCAGCCAAGAATCTAAACATTGCCTTATAAGGCAATTGATTTTTCGATGTTCGACGCAATCCTAACCCGTATGCAGCCAATCTCTAGAATAAGGTTTGTTTTGGTCGATTACGGAGTTTCTGCAATATGATTAAGTATTATAATGTTTATTTTTCCTCACAGTTCAGTGCCTTGTGGTTAATTTTCTTCCGTGTAACTTTGTCCGGGGTAATTGCGCTATTAAAATATTTAACGTGGGGTAACATGGTTATGTATGGCTAAGGTTCATGCTTTCGAGTTTCCACCTAAATGCAAGATTCTTTATTATTTTTGTTACTGAAGAGGACTCACTAGGATTAGGATGTCATTATGACAAATAAATTTACCTACTGCAGGATAAAAATTTGGCCGAAAAAATTATTATATTTTTCCTTAGAATAACTACTCAGAGAAGGTAGGTTTCCAAACAACGCCTTCTCAAAACGTAAGCTACAAATTCGCTTTATAGCTTACGTTTCGATTGGTATTTTAAACGATTTAAGCAAGAAAATTCATGGATTACATGGTTTTCACACCATAACTCTTATGCTGCTTTTCTGATTTGTTGTGGTACGATTTCACCGCGCAAATTGTCATAGTATTTTTTTTTTTTTTTTTTTGGAGCCATATATGACACCATTGAATGGCTTATATTTTGCGAATGTACTTGGTTTCTTTGTGTAGTTATTCTAAGTATTTTTTTTTTTTTTTTTTTTACTTTAACAATAACGAATGAAAATATATATAAAAAAAACTAGCATTTGTACGCTGTAACAGGCAAGGACATGAGATACGTCTTCATTCTTACGACCATGTATGCTACTTTATATGTATGTGTACCTACCATGTTCTGACAAATAAATAATTAGAGTTTTTAAATTATAGACAAAAAAATATATCGATATGTTAACATTGTATTGTTATTTTTTTCTGACAAAATGAGACTTGAACCAAATAAAACTTAGACGAAAAGAGAGTTGAACGTTATGGTTCTACTTAGAACTGAATAAGACTGATAATCTGGGGGTCTTCAAATAGCTAGTGGTTACTTCTAAGCAAACGTGCTCTATCGTAGACCGCATCATCGCTTAACATCGGGCAGAGTGGCGGTCAAGAACAAGCTTATTATTAAATAAAAATAGACGTTCAGCTAATAGAAACTAAGTCAAAACACTATATGCTTCAAAAAAGCCAGACAGACAGGTTTTGGTCAAAGTTTTCTAAACACAACCCTTATAAAATATAAGAACCGATCAACAAAAAGGTCGGTTAATGTACATATTGTACATGTCGATACTGTTCTCGTACGATAGAGCATGGATTTTTAATCAGATTTGTGTACAGAGGCAAAAAAATATTTGGGTGGCAAATAACGTCGTTCGGACATAAGGCGACACAAGTATCGGGGGCTGGCCGGATGATCGAGGCGGCATGTCCGGCAGCCGTGGATAGCCAACTCTCTTTAGTTTACGCTTAGTACAGAAATATAGCTTATTTACTAGAACAGAAGAGGGAGTTCAGAAGAGTCGAGATGCGGAGGACGATTTTGAACCTTCGGTAACCGGTTAGAATTGACGTTTCCATGGCCACTTGTACACCGCCA
Source organism: Agriopis aurantiaria (assembly GCA_914767915.1). Classification (NCBI taxonomy): domain Eukaryota; kingdom Metazoa; phylum Arthropoda; class Insecta; order Lepidoptera; family Geometridae; genus Agriopis; species Agriopis aurantiaria. Next base: position 13,349,525 of record OU612003.1, on the reverse strand, counting down.
CGATCTTGATTACGCAGTGGGCGTTGGGCCTATCCTCAGATCAAACAAACAAGGGAGATATCATCAGCCAGAAGACGTCCACTGCTGAACACAGGATTCCCCCTTTACCACACCGAACGATGGTATTAGTAGTTCTTAACGAATTAGTGCAACATAATTTTATCGTTTCCTACTCCTTACGCTGTTTCTCTTCCTTTCATTTTTTTCCTTTTATTTCTTTTCGTTTTCTTTCATTTGATACCCATGTTAACAGAGTTGACAAAAAATATACACCATCCGCCATCTTGTGGTGGCAGCCATTTTGAAAATATTACATTGGTATTGGGTATTGCATATTGTATTGTCACTACAACTAAAGCTGTATGCAAAGTAAATTTTTATTTTTATTTTTTAATTCGTTTAAGAGGAACTAATTCAGCATGCAAGATTTAACCTAAGCAATCAAACATACAAATATTGCAAGTTAAATAAGAGCTTGTAAAAATGGTCAAATTGAGAATTTCCTTCTGGTTTTAAATCGGTTAAAAAATATTGAAAAGGTGAGAGTAAGGGAGAGAGGATAAATATGTCACAAATAGAAATAGAAAGTGTTTAAGCTAGTCTATCTATTCTAATGCTGCTTTCATATTTTTCTTTTACTGCCCCCCAAAAGATACGACTGTTCATCAATTTCCTTCCCATTTCCGTATTATTTTCCCCACACGAAAGCGTCTCGGTAAAAGCATGAAGTTTATGATCTCAAAAAATATGAGGGCCACATTTGCTTAAACATTCGCTGGTGCTTTACCACCATGCCTCATTTACCGTTGAGAATGAGGACTGTCTACAGCATCAGTAACGCAGCTCCGAAATAATTTGGACTGTATTTTGCTACAAACACAGTCACTTTTTAAGCCATGTATTCATTGAGCAACAATGTTTCGGATACACAGTTTCTGAAACATCACGTAGATGTTTACCAGGAACAATGTTTTGGAAACTGTGCCATCCACATCATCAGTTGTTTACAATACAATATGTCGAAGTGTCCACACTCTACACGTGTATACGTCTGTTGCGACCGTTCTTTATCCATCGTTAAATTCGTAAAAATTCCATAGAATCGATCATAGCGAGTGCTGATCAAATGTCATTTTATCGAATTTTTCGATCCCAACTGTCAAATTTGACGATCGAACAGTACTTGCGCTGCTGATTTGTTTCTGTGTTCCCATCGCAAGCGGGGAACATAGCAACATGCTGATAAACTGAAATGTATATCAAAATGATAATTTGTTTCAATGACAAATAATTTTGTTCCAGAAACACATTTTTTTTCGGAAACAAGTAGATTAACATTAAAAAAAAACATACAGTCGAATTGATAATATTTTCTTTTCATCGGTTAAAAAAAGAAGGCCCAGATTGAGTTACTTCGTTTTTCTATAGTGTGAAGGGGTTTCAAAGGTAAGGCACCATACCCCATTAAATGAAATGGAATGTTCAATTTTATACATCCAGGTAACCTTCGTGATCAATATTCAGGCGAGCCTCCACACCTTTTGTGTTTTGGCAAATTGCTCTTATAGGGATGCTGGGTGCGTTCTGCGGCTTTACCCACTATCCCACAGGAACTGGATTCTTTGCAAAGTTCAGTCTCTACGTTTGATCATATACAGGGTTACGCATATAGACTGTACTAAGCCGAAAGGAGGTCATTGTACTTATCATCATAAACAACAGTAACTTTTACTACGGGACCAACACAGTAATCGCAAAAAAACAGCTGTTCCATACACTTTGTCAAGTGTCAATGACCGTTTTCTATGAGAAGGCTGATTTTTTTTTTCGGGATTTCAGTGTTAGTCATATTATAGTAAAAGTAGTTTATTATTTGTTGTTATACTTTAGAGTGCGTACTATAAATCATGCCAAGTTTAATGCTTGTACATGTACGTGTTGCCATTTTTCATTAGAGCTAATACAAAAAAACGTTATAAAATATGTTTGTTGTATGCCCCCCCCCCCTTTCATTTTAACCTTTTGACTTTTTTATTATTTCTATTATTAATCCGCCGTAACATTGCGTATTCTGTGAAAATTTCAAATGTTTATCTATTACGGTTCGAAAGATACAAGGGTTTAGAGGCAGGACAGACAGACAGACATCGTAGACTTAGTAATAGGGTACCATTTTTACCCTTTGGGTAGGGAACCCTAAAAAGGCTTTAATACAATTTTTGGCGTTATTTATTTTTCACCAATGGTCAGTTTTGGGTAACGGTTTACCATGGGAGTCAGGGATAGGGAAATAAAGGTACGTATGTTTTAGTAGCACACACGTATATTGCAGTAGCAATTACTATTGCATGTTACGGGGGTTTAGGATTGATTTGATGGCATAGAGGTATTGATTATTTAAAAAGGGTTGGTGGGAAATATGTGCGGCTTACGGTTGATTAACATAAGTGGTGGCGTGGTGTGTTTAATGGGGGGTCGTTACAACTGAAATGCAATAAATCCTGCGACCTTTTCGAGAAATAAAGTAAAAAAGTTGACTGCCGTACTAACAATCATGGCCGCTGTACATATAGGTCGTTGTGGCCGCTATACAAGATTAAAACGCTCATAACTAGTGTAAATTATAATTAATAGTTATGAATCTGCAGTGCAAGTACCGTTCTTTATCGATCGTCAAATTTGACAGTTCATCATCATCATCATCATCAGCCATAAGACGTCCACTGCTGAACATAGGCCTCCGCTTTAACCTCCACACTGAACGACAGCCTGCTTTTTGCATCCACTGGATGCCCGCGACTCTCACAATATCGTCGGTCCATCTCCCACTAGATGGACCGACAATATTGTGAGAATTTGACAGTTGAGGTCGTCAAATTCGATAAAATGCCATTTGATCAATACTCGCTATGATCAATTCTATGGCATTATATGAAAGTTCACTGCTGATTCGGAAATATCAATATTTCCTATATCAATTTAAAAGACAGTTTTGAGCTACATAAATATTTATTAAAAACTAAACTTGATTGCTGGTTTATGATAAAATATTGAGAAAAAACCAAAGATAAATTTAATCTGATTGCTTATTTTTGCTTTGTAGTCATAATGTCTTAACCGCTTCAAACGAGCTCATAAATTATGAATATCATTCGGTAGTTATGTATGAAGACCTTTCAGGATTGAGGACGGTCTCATTCTAAATTGAGCATGTAATAGCGGTATTATGACATAGACGACATAATGTAGCAAGAATGATAAATAGAAAAGATGTAAACGGTTTGTCATCGCCTACAGTTGCCATCTCCATATTGAAGTTTGGAGTTCAGTTTAGGCAAAACTACTTGTAATTTTCTGCGCTCTACAGACGCTGGAAACTCACTCCGGTTCTCTTCAATATCATCCAGTCATTTACGAGTCTTCTCGTCACCTATCCCGCATAGTCTTAAGACGAACGTCAATAACCAGCGCGTTCTACCTGTCAAGACTTACGGTGCTGAAACGTGGACACTTACAATTGGAGCGGTCCTCAAGTTCAAGGTCGCTCAGTGGGCTATGGAGAAAACTATGCTCGGAGTTTCTCTGAGGGATGGTATCCAGAATGAAGTTGTTCCCCAGAGAACGAAAGTCACCGACATATCTCAGCGTATTGGCAAGTTGAAGTGGCAGTAAGTCGGTCATATCTATCGCAGAACCGATAACCGTTGGAGTAGATGTCTTCTGGATTGGAGACCGCAAATCGGTACACGTAGCGTGACACCCTGAGACTCAACGAAGTGACGATATACGAAAAGCGCACTGGCCGTGGCTGCAAGCGAAAAACTTTAGCTCGGCTTTAGTAATACTTGCTAGAGTTGCGTACTTTTGAGGCTTATGTCCAGCAGTGGACTAATATAGGCAGATTATTTTTGTGATGATTTACGTCTCAACCGTTCAGGGGGTCTAGACAAGAGTCACACACTGTTAGCGTTCACGCCTGCGGAAAGATTAAATTGTATGAAAATGACATTGACAATGACATTAGCATGAGATAAATTATCTGAAGCTAATGTCATTTTCACACAATTTCATCTTTCCGCAGGCGTGAACGCTAACAGTGTGTGGCTCTTGTCTAGACCCCCTGGGCGTCTCTTTCCCGATATTATGCCGTCAAATAACTGTGAGAATACAAGAGGAATCCTCTTTGCATATGTCCGAAGAAGCTAACTCTTCGTCCCATAACTAGACCTAGGCTCTCTTTGGTGGTTAGCCTTTTCAAGTACCTTGGCGTTTGAGGTGAAATTAGCAAAGGGAATTTTGATCATATTTTCTTTTATTCATTGGGTTGCGTTAGTAGATTTTGAGGAGTCTACGTACCGTAAGGTCTATACATCAAACGGTCTGTGTCGCTTTGAAATATCTGAAGGCAATCTTTTAATACGAATGTCTAAAAATAGGAATACTATGTCCTAATTATCTTTGAAGTTAGTATGTAGTTTGTTTGTGAGTTTATTTTCCCTTATTTCCGAAACAAGTCTATAATAAAAGTCTATATTTTGGTATTTTTATAGAGACATTTTAATTTTTAACTCCAGACGCAACAAGAGAGGTCTCATAAATTTTATGTATGTATTTCTGTAGGTATCTGTGGCATCATGGCTCCGAATCCGCTGAACAAACCAATTTTGATTATTTTTTTTGTTCATCATCATCATAAATTCAGCCATAGGACGTCCACTGCTGGACATAGGCCTCCCCCATCGATCTCTAAAAGGGCCGGTTGGAAGTGGCCTGCATCCAGCGTTTCCTTCCAGCGGTCTCTTTTAAGTCGTCTGAAGAGATCCGTAGACTAACTGTAGACCGTAGACTGTCTCGTCCTTTCTTCATCCAAGCACCTTTACGCACACATGCACGCCAAACACGATAGTGTGTTTTTTCATTTTCAATTTCTTCCAAACTATAAATAGCTTCCATATCTCGAACAGTTCATAAGTTCACAAATGATAGTACAGTTACAATATTTAACCAACTTCGTAATTGAATTCTAGCATTATTATAGTGGAAAGAATAGCTATAACTGGGCTATTTACATATAAACAAGGTAGATGGCGTGACTGTCGACTGTTAGCGAGTTTAACTATTTACATTTCAGTTTGTGTATAGTTCCCATACTGTTGATATGAGTTGGTAAATTATATGGCGGAGTTATGGACGGGTGACGCATTTGAGAAACCGCGTGGTTTCTCAAACGCGTCACCGCATCAAGGCGATGCGATGATTATAAATAATAATATATTTTACTGCAATCATTGATGTAAGTAAAGTCATTGGCTGAAAAACAATACTTAACCTTATGCAGGGTTATACTGTACGGTGCTACTAAGCCGAATGGAGGTCATTGTACGCATAATTATAAATATCTTTTCACAAGTAAACAGCTCTCAACTAAATGTTTGGACCAGCTGTGTTTTTCGTGATTTCAGGTTCGGTCCCATAATGATGACTACAATGGCCTTCTTTTGGTTTAGCACCTCCATTCTTCGTAACCTTATAGAGTCGCATAATAGACCTAATCATCCACTCTTTTTGCAGTAAGGTAAAAGTATAAAAACTTAAACGAATAAAAAAATATACAACTCTTCAATTATTTTACGTTACGTCGGTTTTCATTCGAGACAGCGAACGAAATTCATCATAATGGTAAATTAGAATTAGGGAATTGAAACTAAAATTGCTCGATTTCAGGTCAAAACAAATACGTACAACAAGTTTAATATTACAAACCTGATGATATTTCAGAGGTTTGCAGTTTCGTGTCGTGATTATGATTTAATATTGGTTTGTGACCAAAAACAAAGCACGTAAAATTAAAATTGAAAAACCCACAACTTTTTTGATTTGAATATTTCTTTAGGCACGTTTGGTACTTTGTGGGATAGAGAAAAAGCACTGAACTGGCGTGACCGTCACGCTCAGATTTTCGTTCGGGTTAAGTCAGCTCGAGTCGTAAGTCAGCGAGACAGATATGCTTAACCTTGATAAAGTAAAATAAATAAAAATATTTCGGACATTTTTGCACACACGGTCATCTGACCCCAAACTAAGCAAAGCTTGTGACATGGCTGCCAGAGACTGATATACATACATATATAGTTTTAAATACATACTTAAATAGATATTAACAACCAGATATAGAACAAACACAAATGTTCATCACATAAATGTTTGTCCTGGGTGGGAATCGAACCCACGCCCCCAAGCTCAGAAGGCAGGTTCACTACCAACTGGGCCATTTCATTTTATTGTGGTCAAAGGGAATTGCGGGTATTGTAATCCACAGGGGACGGGGACAGGGGACGGACTACTTACCATCAGGTGGCCCGTCGCTTGTTTGTCTACAGATAAATAAAACATATAAATTTGGACCAAGTTTTGGGTTTCCAACCGGATAAAACCACAGGCTCTAGCTAGTAACATATAAATATTTATTATCGTACGTAAAGATAACCTGTCGATCGACATGACCTATAAAGCACGCGAGGTACCGTTCAAGTGTGAATGGGCTCGAGACGTCAAACTTAGGCTCGATTTCGTCTCCTTATCGTGAAAGGAGGCCCTTATTTCTGTTGAAAGGGTTTTAAAAGGCCGGTGGTACACTGAGAGCAGAGTACTTAGAGTGCTTTTCATGAAAGAAGTCCCCCAGACGCGGCGCTGTCATCGCGTATCAATCACTATCAGTATCATTTCTCGAGTAGAACTTTAACAACTTTTGGCATCGTACACGACTCTTTAACGATGGAAAATTAATAAAAATCTCACTAGCTTCCAAACACAGTAACAACACCTGACAACTACAACATGGAAATTTAGTTCCGCTGTTTGCCGTGGGACTTCTTTCATGAAAAGGACTCTACCTTATTTTTGTAGCGAGTGGAAAATTTCTAAAGAAACCAGTCTGTATTGGGGTACAGAAAGGAGGTTATGTACGATTGCATCTACTAAAACCCCCTCGGTTGCACGCACAGATGTCAGCCGTTTGGAAGCTACGATTCTACAGATATAGATACTACAATTGAACTACTTCGATAGTTACAATCTGGGTGTCTTTAAATCACGAGTGACTCGGTTTTTTCTAGGCAAGCGTGCTCCATCGTTGACCGCATCATCGTGTAACATCAGGCGAGTTGGCGGTCAAAAGCAAGCCTATTATTTAAAAAAAAACAAAAGACACACAGATTCACAGACACAAAGATACACAACACACGTTAAACTTTTAACACGTAGATAACCAAGAAGACCAAAATTTACCTCTATTCCTTGGCAACGGTCGAAGCCTTGAAGTCCAATTTTGGTAGAAACGTGTTCTTCTACTCTACACTGTTTGAGAAAAATATCATCATCATCATCAGCCAGAAGACGTCCACTGTTGAACAAAGGCCTCCCCCTTTATCCTCCACACTGAACGATAGCCTGCCATTTGCATCAACTGGATGCCAGCGACTCTCACAATGTCGTCGGTCCATCTAGTGGGAGGCCTACCTACGCTGCGTCTTCCGGTTCGTGGTCTCCACTCAAGAACCTTTCTTCCCCATCGGTTATGGGGAAAAATATATTGCTTCGGATATTTTTGTGTGTTTGCAGTAATCAGTTTTTGTTTGTTTTTTCTCTGTGTGCCACCAGCTTAGGAACGTGATCTGCCGCGGTGGCATGATGCCTTCACGTCTTAGCAAACTCATTTCGTCGTTTCCCTGTGGGGTTCGTAGCCCCAAGCGAGTCGAGATCGAGACGAGATCGATGTCAGATCGAGTTTTTTCACTGCGTATATCTGAGTAGGACTCTGGTTAGAGATTGTTATTAAGATATTCAGTTTTATTTTTACGCTGATCTGTATCTACACGGAACGGTTATAGTAAGCCGAAAGGTGGTGATTCTACTCATCATTGAATATATTTGATTATAGGTCCAACCAGTGCCAGACTCATGAAAACTATGGTGGAAATTCAATTTAGACGCACTAATCGTTTCTAAGCCACTTTTTTTAACAGAAAAGCAAAAGCGTGGAATTCCTTTTTTATATAGAACTAGCGGTCGGCCCCAGCTTTGCACGGGTATAGATTATAGCCTATGGTACCCGGGGATAGTGTAGCTTCCCAACAGTGAGTAATTCGAGCCAATTCGTTACAAACATACTTACATTCAAATCTTTCCTCTTTATAATATTGGTATAGATAGATCTACGTTTGACTACCAACTCGCCTGATGGTAAGCGACGGTGTGACCGAGGATAGAATACGTTGGTCTAGAAATTAATACTATTCACGCTAAAAAAAATTAGGACAGGCAGACGGACGGACAAACAGCGTAGGCTTAGTAATACGGTCCAGTTTTTACCCTTTCGGTACAGAACCCTGAAAACTCGTAAGGTATACCACAAAGAGCGTTTTGTTACATCCATCGCTCATCAGTACCTACCCAGTAAGTTTGACCGATGCTATCCTCGGTCGATAGCCTGACAAAGTAGAGTATTGTTTCAGTTTATGAATTACCTATTCACGGCAGCTACAATAATTATTGTATTTTAGTAATTGCGGCAGGTCACGCACTAACCTTGAGACAGTAATGTTTTTGGAAACTTTTTATTAGTGGTGTTTTATCTTTTTACCAGCTTTTTTACCGACGAAAGGAGGTTATCAATTCGACTGTATGTTGTTTTTTTAATGTTTGTAACGCGATTACTCGGCCACTTATGAATTGATTTTAATGATCCTTTTTTGTTTGGTAGGTCAGAATTCAAAAGTGGTCCCATATAAATTTTATCGAAATTGATTCAGCATTTTTTGGTATAATCAATAAAAACCAATATATACACAGATGGCGTTTTGGTTTGTGGTTCCCTCAAGGATGTTCTAGTTCCCTTCAGGGTATATATAAAATCCTTGGGTTCCCTTCAACAAAAGTTTTGATGAGGACTTTAAACCTCTCTCAACTGTTAACGGTCATTTTCAACTTATTTAGTTTAAGTTTATACATGTAGGTATAGTTCTGAAGTGGGTTTTTTTTTCTTCAATTTTTTTGTAATAGGTTTATCCTGTGGTCCTGCTTTCTAAATATTCTACAATAAAAACAAAGAGGATATGACTATGAGCAAAGCACCTCCTTTATATACACTTTAGCTTTAAACAGAAAGAAAGAAAGAGAGAAAATGAATTTTATTCGACACCTTCACAAAAACTTATATCTAAAGGATCTCTTATATCAGCTGTTTCACCTGCATAAACAACTGATTATCTATATACTAATATTATAAAGAGGAAAGATTTGTTTGTTTGTTTGTTTGCATTGAATAGGTTCCGAAACTACTGAACCGATTTGAAAAATTATTTCACTGTTGTGAAGCTACACTATCCCCGGGCGACATAAGCTATAATCTATACCCGTGCGAAGCCGGGGCGGACCGCTAGTGTCTTTATGTAATTGTACCATACCGTGAATACTTGAGAAATTTACATGCGATGCCTACAAGGCAGATTCGCGCTACTATGGGGAGCGCTTCGAATCACGCCAACAGCGTTAAAAATTACAAACATGACAGGGGAAAGTGCAGTGTTGGTTCTAATTAGAGCTGCTTGCTTGATTTGGAATGCACTCTGTACTTATACTGAATCTATGACTGAATCTATGCCTAAGAACGTAGATGGATACTGAATCTATGCCTAATGTGATGCCTAAGAACTGTCGGTCTGTCAAACTGACAATCCATCTGACTTATCTATTGTAGGTAGGAAGGCTATGGAGCGGCTATACCTTTATATTTATCACAGAAAAGATTATTTCTTTAGTTTTTTTGTAACCGCCACCTACGATATCCGGAGCAATGGCAGAGTGTTGACTCCACAGAACTATATCAGGTCTGTGATTGACTCCCTTTGAGGACTCTAGTTATAATCTGTGTAATACGCGCGCTCGCTATCCGTGCTTACCTCTTGAACCTCCAAAACAGCTGATAATAAAATGGCAAAATGACACCCTTAGTAATTGTCAAGTCCATATGAAAACAACGATGAAACCCGATCCACAGTCTTTTAACGTATCTACTATGCTTTATTTAAAAATAACCTGTGAGTTTCGCAGATAAAACCAAAGTTTAGAATAATTTAGCAGAGAAACTTGAGTCGATCCTCAAAATTCAGTCCATAAAGGTCCAATTTAGTTTTATGAGTATATTTCTTCATCAGAACTCTATCAGTATGTTATTTGCCTTCATACCCCGAGGTATTTGCCTTCGCAGAGATTCGCCAGTTTTATTAAAATCGACCCGCGATAGTATCGAGACAAACAAGTCCTATCTTTATTATTAGTTCGGAAAGCTCTGAAACGACGAAACTGGGCTCTTATTTCCTCTATATTTAGTTACTTAATTTAAGTAGCGAGAAACCTTTTTGATAGAATAAATTACGTTTTATCGAATATTGGAATGAAATGATTTATTATGCCGTATACAGACACAGACACCGTGTTCACGTCTCTTAGTGAACGATCAGCCGAAAAATCAGAGTTGTGCAACTGGCTATAGAAAAAACTATGCTTGGGATTACCTTCCGCGACCGCACGAGTTAGTGTGGACCACATATATTTTGTGGTGTGGACGTATTCATCATCATCATCATCAGCCAGAAGACGTCCACTGCTGAACATAGGCCTCCCCCTTTAACCTCCACACTGAACGAAAGCCTGCCATCTGCATCCACTGGATACCAGCGACTCTCACAATGTCGTCGGTCCATCTATTGGGAGCCTAGGCCTACCTACGCTGCGTCTTCCGGTTCGTGGTCTCCACTGAAGAACCTTTCTTCGTGGACGTATTAGTGAAAGTGAATGCACACGAATGACAGATTCCCTCGCGCGCGCTAGTGTTCGTCGAGCGGTAGCGGTACGTTGCGAGCAAGAAGGAGGCAATCCACGGTGTGTGGACAGCTGTGGTGGACAGTGTTCCGTGGTGTGGACAGTGTTCCGTGGTGTGGACAGTGTTCCGTGGTGTGGACACAACATCGATGACAAAAGAGGGTGCGGTGACGCGTTTCTTCTTTCTTATTACCTCATGGGAGGATTTTGGCAACGCACGTTTTGTCCATATGCCAGTGTCAAGTATAGAAATAAACCGATGGTGGCTGAGTGGTGGCATGTGCTTTTTACAATATGACAGCACCAGGTTTGATCCTCGGCCCTACACCAATGTCTTATTTAGTAGCTAAATAAATAATGTGCAGTTACTTAGGCTACTATACCATCGCTCAAAAACGGCGAAGGAAAACATTGTGAGGAAACCGGTATGTCCGAGAACTTCTAAGTTCATACACATATTATGATATTCACCAACATGCACTGGGCCAGCATGGTGGATTGGAGCCAATCCTCTTTCTGAGAGAAAGCCTGTATGCCAGCAGTGGGAATATGAAAGGCTGATAATGATGATGATGAAATATTTTCAAGTTTTACTACCATATCGTCAAACTAGTAAGGTGGCAAATAAGCACACGGGCTGCCTGATGGTAAGCAGTCACCGTCGCCTATGGATACTTGTAACACCAGAGGCATCACAAATACGTTGCCGACCCTTAAGGACTCTATTAACTCGCCTTTTGAAGAACCCCATGTTTAGCTTCTCGGAAACACCGCGGAAGGTAGCTCATTGCACATTTTGCAGGTGTGAGGCAAGAAAGATCGTGTGAATCTATGATATGTGGATGAAATTTCAGGCGGTGGCGGCTAGTACGATGATAAAACCGCAGCAGGTATCAACTAAGTCTACAACGCAGATCTGCACTGTGTGGGTCATTCAGGGGTCATCTATGAAGTCTTTTTAATCTCCCGCAAGGAACGTGTTAAACTCTACTTCAGCTATTAGCCTCATTGTTCCAAATCGCATTCTCACAAAGAGCTGGCATGGCGCGAATGGTACAAACACTCACCATAATGCTGAAAGCCACCTCCAAAGCCGGTGCCGTTATTCTAAGGAGCTTAACTAATGAGATTTTTCTTAATCTACTTAATCTGCTGTGGAACACAGAATGTTACAGAGAGATAACTATGAGTGATCGTGGCAGATACCACACTAGCAGATGGCAGCAATAAGCGAGTTGCATGGCTATTTGATCATAAAAAATATTTTAAAGGCAACTGGTGAGGTACTAATCGCGCAAATCACACACATAGTTGTTACACTAGTTTTTAAGAGTTTTTTGTCCTCTGTATCAAATTTTATGGTGTGAACAATAAAGAGTTAATCAATCAATCAAATCTTTTTAGGACACTATTGATTGTGTGGGCCAGCAAAGGTAAAGTCGCTTTAATTTTTGTGACTTTTGGCTACAATAACGATGGCTATCCGTAGAAAATAGTCAAGGTAGCATTCCGATCTTGGCGACCGCGACCGATGCAAGCGACCCACATGTCGCGCGTCACGATAGCTTGCATCGTTTAGCACTCCATATAAATTCATGCAGAGCAGTACCTACAAGCACATCTGTAAGCGTGTGCGCAGAATAGCGCGGCGCTTCTAGCGTCAGCTGATATTTTATTTGTATTAACTACATTGCAAACATTAAAAAAACAGAATTTTTTGTGGTATCAGCAATCACCAGCTCTATCACCAGTATTCATTTTCGATAGCGTTTCCCTTAAACTTGGTTTGTATATTATTATATCCTTTAGGCTACAGTCTCTCTTCTAGTATGCTAAATACTACCAAAATCTAGGTTAGAAATGTATAGTGGCCCTCATGCAATGGCCATAAAACTATACAATAAATTACCTGACGACTTAAAGAGTGACGACAATGAACAACATTTTGCAAAGAATCTTAAAAATATATTAATTAGAAAGTATTATTATTCCGTTGAAAATTATCTTAACGACAAAACATAAAACAGATCGCGCCGCTCCATATTTCTGCACCATATTTATATAAATTGCCATACCCTAATTGGGTCATTGTGTTTAGGTAAGTTTCACCTATTTAGCATAATGTGCAATAAATGATTTGACTTTGACTAATTAGTCAAAGTCAAATCATTTATTAATTAATAGAGATTCCAAAAGCTTAACACGGTCGGACGGATCGTTGAATGGAAGTCAAACATCTGTGTTTCTGTTATCTGCGCTGAAGGCTTCCTCAAGTGCCGTTTTGTGTTAACCTGACAACTTCAATTAGGAAATAATGTTATTTATTATGAAATTATGACGCTGTTTAATGTTTTATTTATATTTAGAGGGGAGTGGAATCTACGAGTACATATAGATAATGATAAATATATAATTTATAAGATCGCTGTCTTTGTCCGCCCATTTCAGTTTATCACAGCATTATAAATAAGTGAACTAAAGTAAAAAAAAAAACTACCATGACATGGTACAGCAGGCTAAGTACGAGCAAATTATCTTACTACCGTTTTTATCTCACGAGAAAGAGACAGACACATTCATATTCTAGCTTTGTCGCGTCTACGCGAGGATAAAAACGGTGGATAGTCAATTTGTCCACGGCCCGTGCTAGGCCTCAAGGAACTACGGAACCCGCATGATATGCGTCGAGACACGCACTGGACCATTTATAAAAAGTCTAGCCTATAAAGTTTTTGAACTGCAATTAACAACTCTCTGGTCAACCATCTAACCGCATTTAAATCAGGATTTATCACGGCAAATATTCCAACCTAAATAACTAAAATAATGATTGCGCGTTTAGAGATATTACCACTCCGACATTTGGGTAGTAATGTGGACGGATAGCTTTAGCCGGATATAAAGCCTCCAGAACCACACATACAGTTCATATAGATTCCGTTACGTGTGAATTGCATTTTTCTATAGAACAGATATTTTTTTTCATTTCTAGGTTGGTCTTATTGTGACTGTTATCCATAATGACCACTACAAATACTACAATTACCATCTTTCGGCTTAGTATCACCTTTCTGTGTAGCCATGTATACGTGTAATACGGAATAGTTTATCTCTGTCTTGTTTTAACTCACGCAGAATTTCTCTTGTCTCTTTTATTTGGCAAAGTTTTTAACACCCGCAGTCTAGAAATATGTCGATATTTTTTTAAATAGACTTGGTTACTGGGTTGTGACGTCGCCTGAACAGAAGTGACGATGCAGTTAAAGACGGAATACGCTGTTCTAGTAATAACAATCACTGAAAACATTATTTTTAGGGTAGTTTTATTTAAGGTAGTAAATAAATAATAAAAAATAATAATAGGGCAAGTGCCTTTATTAACTAAACAAAATACAAGCTAATACTAACACTACAAATACAGTTAGACTACCCATACACCGTTGAACGTCTAAAGACAATCCAAATGTTCGAACCCACTACCAGTTGGCAGCGTACCCAGCATGCTGGCGGCATTACCACGCTGAATGGCAATGCTTATTTATGCGCTGAACTAGAAACATGCCAGCATTTTGGTCACGAAGATTTTTGAAAATGAGGTGAGCGCTCGGTCCCCAATGGCCCAATGTCTCGACCCCAAACGCCTCAAATATGTAATATGTATTTTTTTACAGAAAAGGAAGTTTTAAATTCCTTTTTTTTTGCTACAGGTAGACCAACTTTACTGATTGGTTTTTTATTGAATATGATATACCTATATCGTAAGTAAACACATCTATATAAAAAAAAAAAACTTCTAATGGTGGATAATTGAAGCATGAATATATTGTCATCAATTCCCGTGAAGAAGGTTTTAACCTTTTCGTAATTTATTTTTAATATAGCAATCACAGAAGTAGCAAACACAACTCAATTTGAGGTTAAAAAATTGGCCGGATTGTGTCACTTACAAAATTAGTAAACTTCTCCGGCCAAAACAGTTACATATCTCCATTGAAAATGTAAACAGCATTTAGTATTAACGTGGAATGTTTTCGCGACGCAGAGCGGCGGTAATTATACCAAACTTGATGAGAATTATTCAGTTTTTAATTATAATTTTGGGGTTAAGGCATTGCCTGGAGATTGCGCGCTGACACGAATGTTTTGGGACCGAACGCGGTAGTTTTTGGAGTAATTAGGACTGAAGGGTCGCTGCGGTAAAAACCTCAGGCGGCGTGAGCAGCTACTGAGTAAAATGAGATTTTGATTGGTGTGTACGACTGTAATCGCGTCGACTGTAAATGTGAGAGTCGCGGGCATCCAGTGGATGCAAAAGGCAGGCTGTCGTTCAGTGTGGAGGTTAAAGGGGGAGGCCTATGTTCAGCAGTGGACGTCTTCCGGCTGATGATGATGATGATGTACGACTGTACGTAAAATATCAATTTAATTATTTTGTTCGAGTCATTGCGTATGTTGCTAAACGCCTTAACTATAGTTGTACCAATTACAACTTTGTAACACGATTTTGACGGATTTATTTAAAATTTGGACATGTTTTAAATTAAACCAAAACTGGCTTTTAATAACTTCATGTTCTTTTTTTTACGCGTATAAGTCCGCGTTTGGCCATCTTGCCCGTTGGTAAGCGACGATGTGGTCGAAGATGAAGCACGCAGACTTAGAAGATCCTTACTCACTCCTTACAGGCTGTCGTTCAGTGTGGAGGTTAAATGGGGAGGCCTAAGTTCAGCAGTGGACGTCTTCCGGCTGATGATGATGATGATGATGACTCATTACTCTGATATTTGTTAACTGATTTACGTGTTTCTTTTATTTAGTTTACTAGCATTTGCCCGGGACTTCGTACGCGTACTTTCATACAAACTTTCAACTCCCTTTTCGCTCCTTAACGGCGGAACTGATAAATTAAATAAAAAATTTTAAATTTAGTTTTTCAGGTGTCTTGATCGAGAGGATTCAAGAAAACCTAATCAGCCGTTTAAAGACTATCAGCTCTTTTACAGGAGGTTTAAAAACAATTTATGCTTGTTTCATCATCATTTCAGCCGTAGGACGTCCACTGCTGGACATAGGCCTCCCCCATAGATCTCCAAAAGGTCCGGTTGGAAGCGGCCTGCATCCAGCGTTTCCCTATACGGTCTCTTTTAGACCGTCTGTCCATCTCGTGGGTGGACGTCCTACGCTGCGCTTACCGGTCCGATACTTATTTATAGGCCAGTAATCTGCAGAAAACTTGTAAAGAATTCATAAAATCATACTTACTGTATTTTTATTTGTAGGTCTTGTATAGACTTATCTCATCCGTCAAGTGTCCTAACTCAGGTACCCCGAGCCTAATGTTTGTAGGTTAGGTTTTCGAGGTTCCTAGTGCATAAATGATGACCGAAATGTAAGAAAGTAGGCCATGAACTACCAAGATGTATGTGGTACTCGTATGGATAAGGCAATATATAGGCAAGTTTGGGGCCACAAAGTTAAAGATCAAATCATATCCTAGCTAATATTACAGATGCGAAAGTAAATCTGTCTGTGTTACCTTTTTAAAGGTAAACGGCCGAACCGATCTTGATTAAATTTGGGTAGTGTGCATCACGACGTACACGGATATATGATACTTTACCCCCAGAAAAATGCGGGAAAAAGGAAATGTAGTAATAGTTATATCTCGAGTAAAAACGCGGGGTCCAGCTAGTCTATACTATATATATATAGTATATACTATACAGTATATACTATACAGTATATACTATACATTATATACTATACACTATTATTATATAATATTATAGAGAGGAAAGATTTGTATGTATCATCATCATAATCATCCACAGCCTTCCTTATCCCACTGCTGGGTATAGGCTCTCTCTTGTTATGCCATCTGCCTTGTATGTATGTTTGTAACTAATTGGCTCAAAAAGTACTGGACCGATTTTAAAAGTTCTTTCACCATTTGAATGCTACATTATCACTGATTAATATAGGCTAGTTTAATAGGCTATATAACTATACCCGTGCGGAGCCGGGGCGGATCGCTAGTTTCTTATAAAATGAGAAAATTAGCTTTCTATTAAATAGATAGCAAATTAAATTAATTAAATTTAAATTAAACGCTAGAAACGATTTATTTATGTTCATTCGTTTCCGAAACATCATAGAAGCTCCAAAGCCTTTGACGCTTTACTAGGACATGACTTTAGTTTAACGTGACTTATTTAGCTTGATTCTGACTGTGACTATGACTTGTTTAACGATATTTAATAAAAATGTATACTAATTTCAATACTTAACACTGGCAAATGTACAAGTAGTGCAACGCCAAATTACTCACATGAGGAAATAATTTAAATAACAGTACCCTTAGTATAAGTTTTGATAGTAATCAAAAACTTTTTTCGTTTACGTATTGTTCCATACATTGCTGGGCTGAAAGGTATTCGAAAACTTATTTCGTATTAGAGTGAAGCAATCTATACCGCCGAATACTACCGATTTTAGTTCATATTCATATTCATATTCGTTCCTCCGCGTTTCCGCTGGAGGCGCTTTACTAAAATGTATGGAACAATACGTAAACGAAAAACGTTTTCGAAAACTATCAAATCTGAGACTAAGCGTACTGGCCAAGAGCGTGTCGAGACACGCATATGGTAGGATTCCGTTTTCCGTAGCCAAAGTCTTATAATTGTGATCACAATCATAGTTCAGAAATTGATGGATACATAAAAAACTAAAGATCGAAGCTGGACTTCGAAATTTCCGAGGTGCATCATCCCAACATAACATACTTTTTGCGGTTTAGTCAAAAACAAAACTACTTGAGAAACATTCTTTGTGTTTGCTCTTTGCTAATTTGTCATTGAAGCTTTCTTTGATTTAAACTGCAAAATGTGCTCAGTTAATACCCATCGCGTTCATCATCATCATCAGCCAGAAGATGTCCACTGCTGAACATAGGCCTCCCCCCTTTAACCTCCACACTGAACGACAGCCTGCCTTTTGCATCCATTGGATGCCCGCGACTCTCACAATGTCGTCGGTCCATCTAGTGGGAGGCCTACCTATGCTGCGTCTTCCGGGTCGTGGTCTCCACTCAAGAACCTTTCTTCCCCATCGGTTATCGGTTCTTCGACCGATGTGGCCTGCCCATTGCCATTTCAACTTGCAAATTTTAACAGCCATTTACCCATCGCGGTAACCAATCCAAATCTTGATTGGACTTTCCGATGCTTAGCTTTTCTATTGAAGGCTAGTTGAGCCACGAGGGGGAAAGCTATAAGCCATTAACTGAATGGCCCCGGAAGAACCTTACTACCTCCTGTGATAAATCAGACACCTTGGGTACAATCACATTATTTATTTTACAACCTTTCACAATTTAGATATTGACACAATCATTCTCAACACTTATTTTACACCTTTATACTTTTCACTTGTAATACAGAGAGCTGTTGCTCCTTTGAAAGCTCGTTCGAGACTGCCTCAACTGACTGTTTACCCTCCGCACGTAAACTTGCCAATCGGTAAATACCCAGTCAAGGTCGACCAATCAGAGAAAAGCAAAGTACAATCTAGTCAATAGACTTATAAACTACTTTTAAAAACTAGGTTTAAACAAACAAGCTTATATAAAAACACTTAAAATACTACTATTAAGTAGGTAATGATATTTACTGCAATGTGATTTATTAACTTCCATACGAATTAATTAGAAATGTGTATAAAATACAATAAAATTCACGACATGATTACAAAATCATTACATTCGGCCATCCGACGTCGTGCGATCTCCCGACGCACGAATAAATCAATTATTTGCTATAATTATCATTACATTCGGTTATAATTTGATCTCAGATTTACTTTCAACGCCACAACGTGAGTTTTCGAAATACCTAAATACCTAACATCAACATAATGGTCATCACTAGTGGGTTCCATTATTCCTTGACTTAGGAACTGCAGGAAGATACAAGAAATTTTCTTGATTTTCATTGTTATTATACTACATCATAAACTTACTGTTGTCTCTACAGTAGTTACAGATGGCAACTTGTCGGAAACCCACAAAAATACATATTAGAAATATAATACAATACAGAATAAACATAATTATCATAGAAAAATTCACTAACTTAAACTTAATTAACTATTTAAATCAAATAATAAAATTACTGCCAGTACAAAAACAATACGCGAACCATCATAGAAATATTCACTTACATAACTATTTACATCAAATAATATAATTACTGCCAGTACAATAACAATACTCGAATTATCATAGAAATATTCACTTACTTAACTATTTACATCGAATAATATAATAACTGCCAGTACAATAACAATACTAGAATTATTATAAATATTCACTTACTTAATTATTTACATCAATTAATATAATTACTGCCAGTACAATAGCAATACTCGAATTATCATAGAAATATTCACTTACTTAACTATTTACAACAAATAATATAATTACTGCCAGTACAATAGCAATACTCGAATTATCATAGAAATATTCACTTACTTAACTATTTACATCAAATAATATAATAACTGCCAGTACAATAACAATACTAGAATTATTATAAATATTCACTTACCTTAACTATTTACATCAATTAATATAATTACTGCCTGTACAATAACAATACTAGAATTATCATAGAAATATTCACTTACTTAACTATATTCATCAAATAATATAATAACTGCCAGTACAATAACAATACTAGAATTATTATAAATATTCACTTACTTAACTATTTACATCAATTAATATAATTACTGCCAGTACAATAACAATATTCGAATTATCATAGAAATATTCACTCACTTAACTATTTACATCAAATAATATAATAACTGCCAGTACAATAACAATACTAGAATTATTATAAATATTCACTTACTTAACTATTTACATCAATTAATGTAATTACTGCCAATACAATAACAATACTCGAATTATCATAGAAATATTCACTTAACTATTTACATCAAATAATATAATTACTGCCAGTACAATAACAATACTCGAATTATCATAGAAATATTCACTTACTTAACTATTTACAACAAATAATATAAAATTACAAACTGCACTAAAATTCAATAGATAAGTATAGGTAATAAATAAAGACTGCGAGAAAAACTGAAGGTGCAGCCAGACAATAAAACTTCAAATAAAGATTACTGGTTGCCACACCGAGTTAAAAGTCTTATTATAATCAAATAATCTTAATGTTGTCACCGGTTGCCTACCACTGACAAATAGTCTACGGCTACGTCATCCGTGCTTCATTACTGTTTATTCTATAAGATATAGCAACAAGAAACTTATCTTAAGGGCTCACTTGGCTTTCCAAATATAGTTACATGGCACTAATCATCATTTAATTTGGTTAAGGACACTATGAGATAATGACCTATAAGAAGGAACACATAGCCATCATTTATCTTAAGCGCACTTAGCCCAATTGATGAGATAGTTATCTTTTAACCTACTAAACACTCTGGGCCTAGCGAGCCATTCTTTGTCATTGTCTAACCTACTAAGCATCTGAGCATAGTTAGGCATCATTGTCATCGTCTAACCTACTAAGCATCTGGGCTTAGTTAGGCATCATAGTCATAGTCTAACCTACTAAGCATCTGGGCCTAGTTAGGCATCATAGTCTAACCTACTAAACATCTGGGCTTAGTTAGGCATCAGTCATTCTAACCTACTAAACATCTGGGCTTAGTTAGGCATCATAGTCATTCTAACCTACTAAACATCTGGGCTTAGTTAGGCATCATAATCATGGTCTAACCTACTAAACATCTGGGTTTAGTTAGGCATCATAGTCATTCTAACCTACTAAACATCTGGGCTTAGTTAGGCATCATAGTCATAATCTAACCTACTAAACATCTGGGTTTAGTTAGGCATCATAGTCATACTAACCTACTAAACATCTGGGCTTAGTTAGGCATCATAATCATGGTCTAACCTACTAAACATCTGGGTTTAGTTAGGCATCATAGTCATTCTAACCTACTAAACATCTGGGCTTAGTTAGGCATCATAATCATGGTCTAACCTACTAAACATCTGGGTTTAGTTAGGCATCATAATCATTCTAACCTACTAAACATCTGGGCTTAGTTAGGCATCATACTCATCGTCTAACCTACTAAGCATCTGGGCTTAGTTAGGCATCATAGTCATAGTCTTACCTACTAAACATCTGAGCTTAGTTAGGCATCATAATCATAGTCTAACCTACTGAACATCTAGACTTAGTTATACATCATAATCATAGTCTAACCTACTGAACATCTAGACTTAGTTATGCATCATAATCATAGTCTAACCTACTGAACATCTAGACTTAGTTAGGCATCATAATCATAGTCTAACCACGTGGCACTCTGGCTTCGTCACTCACTGTCGGCACGCTGACCATGTCGCTCGCTGACGACACGCTGGTCACGTCACTCGCTGGCCACGTCGCTTGCTGCCGACATGCTGGCCACGTTGCTCGCTGGCGACACACTAGCCACGTCACTCGCTGGCGACACTTAGGTGACACATCTGGCGGAGTGTCTTCGACAAGCTCCACTGTCACATAACACTGAAAAGCATAAATTGTCTCCGGCAGATTACTTTAAAAAATTAACAGTCTAAAATTATATCTTACTCAATTCGCAAATATAATAAATTTTATCATGAATTTGACTACTAATTTGTCAAACACAGTTCAGTCATGTTTCAGTCGGTCAAAGCAGTCTTATAACACTGCTTACTTCTTAAACACACTTTACTTGGTGCGGCATACATAGCCATGAGCATTAAGCATGACACAATGAATCGTTCGGTACTTGTGTCACATTATACACCCATTAATATATTTAATTTCTCGTATGATCTCTTACGGGGTGAAATATGAATTGCTTATAGTGGCAACTATCTCATTTATCTAGCAACCGATATAAACAGCGACATGGTTGACTAGCTGGTTGGCTTATTATTACTTCCAATATAGCAAAAATGTTTTCAGTCTGTGACCGAATGAGCTACGGACCACTGTCAATAATGAGGGCTATTGATGCTATTGCAACTATCGGTGTTATCGGGTTCATAGATACTATCGGTTCCATAAAGACTCCTAAGAACATCGGTTCCATAAAAACTTTCCGAGCTATCAAAATTGTTGGTGCTATCGAAACTTGATGAGCTATAAAAACTAATGGTATGCTGTCAAAACGATTGTTGCTAATAAAACTATAAGTACAAATAACACAAAATGTAATAGGTAATTCTAATTATTGACTAATTACCAATATTGCTATCAAGCTTTGGATGATACACGATACGCAATAGATTATCGAGCCCAATATTTACGACGTCAACTACCCACTAAAGAAAAAAAATACTATTACGATAAAATACTATACCTAAAAATGTTTGCAATGTTTGCAGTCTTTGAGTACATTAGTTAAATAAAACATGTATTTTCTCACCTAAGAGAATTAATGTTATTCTTTGAAAAAATAAAAAATTTAAACCATAAAACGTTGAAACATAATTCTACCGTAAGCACTTAGATAAAGTAGCTGTAGGTAGCTTCATAGGTAAATTATACAAATTATGCAATACTGTAAGTGTGATAGAACACAAGAGACACACAAGAGTTTACTAAATTCTCATCTATCTGCGACTTGCTATAGCCATTTGTATAATCATGATTATTTTGAAGAACCAACATCAGAGCACTGACTTAGATTCTGCTTTATATGAAGCGTAATTATTAAAATGTTTGATTTGCACATTTACTTTCGGTTCGTTTATTATTTTCCAGTCTACCCGCAAACAAGTATGAAATTAATAAAGTTTTTTTGTTTACACGTTTTAACGACGTATAATGCCATTTATTACCATTCGATATAGCCGACTAGCTTTCGACTTCTTTTTTTTTTGTATAGAACGCAGCGCATGATTTTTACCAGGTTTATGAGATGTGTTTTTACTTCTACACTTTCTATTCCAATCTTGAACTAGTGGCAATAAGGTCAACGATAAATATCTCATCTAGCATAATGAAAAGCAGAAACAAACACACCTGGCTATTGGCTGAGGCCGATTTTTGGCTCCTTGTTGGCGTCCGCAGCTTCAGGCTCTCGACAGAACCTCGCGCAGCTGCTACACGCCACACAGACACGTGCCCCATACTTTGCTCGCATGGACACGGCAGTTGTAGGCTCCGGCTCACGGCTTGCCTCGATCTCTTCTATCGCCAATGTTGACTGAGAGGCACATTTAGGTGCTCTATTTTTGTTTTGTGAGCTTTCGTGGATTTTGTGCCACTTCTGATATGTGATAAATCAGACACCTTGGGTACAATCACATTATTTATTTTACAACCTTTCACAATTTAGATATTGACACAATCATTCTCAACACTTATTTTACACCTTTATACTTTTCACTTGTAATACAGAGAGCTGTTGCTCCTTTGAAAGCTCGTTCGAGACTGCCTCAACTGACTGTTTACCCTCCGCACGTAAACTTGCCAATCGGTAAATACCCAGTCAAGGTCGACCAATCAGAGAAAAGCAAAGTACAATCTAGTCAATAGACTTATAAACTACTTTTAAAAACTAGGTTTAAACAAACAAGCTTATATAAAAACACTTAAAATACTACTATTAAGTAGGTAATGATATTTACTGCAATGTGATTTATTAACTTCCATACGAATTAATTAGAAATGTGTATAAAATACAATAAAATTCACGACATGATTACAAAATCATTACACTCCATTAGCGGATTTCACTTTTATAGCGCGTTTCTGTATAAACTGGAAACCGAGTGCTCGGGATAATCAGTCGCTTTCTGCAGCCTTTGGATGTATTTAGCGTTTTCTAAAGTATTAATCGCTTTTTGAGGTATTAAGCGATTTCTGAGGTATTCACCGGTTTTTGATATATTAAGCGCTTGTTGAGGTGTTTTTATTCAGCTAATGGAGACTGCATGAGTTTTAACAAGTTCATATATTCAGATCAAAGGGAGATATGTGTTAGTTCGATTTCGAACTCGTTTCATACATTCGATAATATGTTTTAAACTATCACGGTTGTTCACTAAAGTTAAATGATTATTTACGCGATATTTACCGTGGTAAGGTTGTGAAATGAGCTCCCGATATTCCACATTCCATATTCCACATTGAGTCTTCCCGTGAACATGGTGCACGTAACTGCGCCGAAATATCGGGAGCTCATTCCAAAACCTTACCACGGTAAATATCCCGTAAATAATCATATAACTTTATTCGAGAATTTGTATTGAAGTTCGGTAGATGTTCTAGTACAAAAATCGTGATATGTTATCACCAGAGCGTTGCATTTTCTTCTGGGTATGGATTTTTACAAGTAAAGATAGGACGCGACGCGTCCACACGTTCGATTTTCACGACCTAATTTCCGGAGTGACACGAGTCCGGTAAAAACCGGCCATCTAATAGGCTCTAGCGTGACTCAGCAGAAATAGCACCTGCTTTATCTACTTACTTACATACGGCTTTACTCGTGTATTCTTTTTTTTTGCCCTCATCGGGCAGGCTAAAGCATTTAAGGCTGCTAGGTTGATTTGACTTTTGACATTAAATACTGAAATAATGTGACACCATAGTCAAAGGATAGGCATAGACTAGTCCTCAGCGAATACAAATGGGATAGCGATAGTTCGACATTAGTACTTACTGATGAAAGGTTATGTTCGGTTCATTACGGCTATTACTACGCATTTACTACTTACTTACATTTACTACGGATTTTACACCCTATTAAACTGCGCTGCGCACTAAATTCACTTACAAAGTCACAAACAAAAACCAAATGAAGTCTTTTCAGTTATTTTCAACAACGCACAATTTGCCTGCCGTCTGAAGTGTCAGATCAGTCGATGACAAACAACATATACCCTATACGCCAGTAAAGGGACAAAATATATAATCTTTGTCCTGCTCACTCTCACGAAGTTGTTCATATACGTTATCTCACTTTCGTAATTATTATTATTTTAAGAGCGAGTCTACTTATATTCTTGACTGTGTGACATTTACTTAATGCAATGCATTTAAGAAAGTGTCATATTATTTAAGAATTTTCCAAATCAGTTCATAAATAACGGAGTTCAGAGGTAATAAACCTTAAATAAAAAATAATTGAACACCTCCTTTTGCGAAGTCAGTTAAAAAAAGTACATTGAGCAAAAACGTCACTCTTGGAGGCAACATTTCATACCAGTATAATGCTAAAAATGGCCTTGGCCACTTCACTAATACAAAAAAGTAGGCAATATGTACTTCCTTAATAAAAACGCCATAGAGTTCAATTTACGCAATGTATTATACGTACGAGGCGTCAAGTTTATAGTGCAAGAAAAGGCACTTTTCATCAGGCCTTAGCCGACTTACTTGCAAATACAAAAGTATAAAAAAGGTAAGTCCTGGACAAATAACTCATGGGACACGTCTCAGTAGTGAGATCTTATTTTAGCCTCTGTGAGAAAACTGATAAATTTTTTATGCTTTTCAGCCTTCTAATCACAGTTAAATTGAGTAGGTCTGCTTTTTGCATTAGTAAAAAAAAAAGTTTTCATAGGACCAATGTCATGTAATACTATGTAATACTCTACTTATGGCACTGCGTCGTTGGATAGATCATCATCATCATCATCATCAGCCAGAAGACGTCCACTGCTGAACATAGGCCTCCCCCTTTAACCTCCACACTGAACGACAGCCTGCCTTTTGCATCCACTGGATGCCAGCGACTCTCACTATGTCGACGGTCCCACTAGTGGGAGGCCTACATACACTGCGTCTTCCAGTTCGTGGTTCGTTGGATAGATATTTTGTTTTAAATTTATTTTTATTTTAAATACACTTTAGATTAAATACGATTTCTCGAGAGCTTTTTATATTATTTACATAGCCTTTTTAATTTTAAATGACGGAGTGGTCGACACCGTATCCTGTCAGAACACATAAGAAACTTGAAGACATATTTTTATATCTGTGGCTAGCCATTCGAGTACTCGAATGTACGAATTATTCTTGTCTGACGAGGGGACAAACAGGAATAAATATTTCCCGACTGTACCGAATTTGATGCCCTAACTTGCTATGGCTTACGCACGATGTTTACTTTCTTCGTCAGCAAAGTTCGCTATTAAAATTTGACATGTTTCATGTCACTTGCATTATTTTTCCAAGAGGCACGCACTCCAGTGGTATTTCCTTGAATAAAAATGCGATTTTCGCGGCCTCATTGTCCGTGAAGGTTTATTCTGTACATAATTCGCAGTTTACTGTCCAGGGGCGGGTAAACCCTGGAATTACATTAGAAAATCCCGCAGAAGGAGCGTATCCAGGGAGCGTAATAAACAAGTTACGGCCGTACGGAGTTCTCTCATGACTAAGCTGATTAAACTTGTTTTTGGGATCAGCAGAGTTTATTCGCAAAGCTAAGGTAGATCTACTTCCAGTAGGAGGTTGTACGAAAAAACATTATTTCTATACACCATCTAAAAGTTAAACGAGTATTTTGTTTGGAACAATAATAGCTTTGGATCTGCAAGATCTAATTCCCTCTTGCCCATTTTTATTTCGGACTGCCAGAGAGGGTACGAAAAGGTGACACCGCTTTATGGTTGATATTCTGAAATACTGTATGAAGCGCTTTGATTTCATTTTTATAGTGCGAACTGCTAGTATGGGGAATGCGCTGCCTGAATGGGTGTTCCTCGATAGTTACAATCTGAGTGTCGTCAAAACGCGAATGCATCGGTTTCTTCTTGGCAAGTATGCTCCATCGTAGACCGCATCCAGGTGAGTTGGCGATCAACTCAAGTTTATTCTCGTATTGATAAAATATATACTATATGCAATAAGAGCTACCGCGGCGTTTTCGAGTAACTATAACTTAGGGTTCTTCAAAAAGGCTGTATACAATACAAAAACTCTTTATTAAAACACCACAAAACAAGGATAACATAAAAATAAAGAAAAAAAAAAAAATGAAAAAAAAAAAAGAAAAAAAAAATTAAAAAAAAAAATTAAAAAAAAAAAATATGAGCTGTGCTGTGGGCTGTATAAAGAGTATTTAAAGGTCGGCAACGTAACTGTGATGTCCCTGGTGTCACAGATATTCATTGGTGACCGTGGACGCTTACCATAAGGCGGCCCATCAGCTTGTTTGCCATAATATATGGCATAGAAAATACACGTAAGTACTTATCATTAGAAAAAAATCGTCAACACTTCTCGAAGTTGTGTTATGTTAGTAATTTTTAAACTTCCGCGATTTGAACCTATTTTTTTTAATGTTTATCGGGACTTATCACGTATTATTTAATTTAGGTAAAAATATGTACCTTTCGCTCGACGTTTACCTAAATTAAATAATACGTGATAAGTCCCGATAAACATTTATAACTTGTGTTATGTTTTTTTGGAGTAGGTAACATGACTGAGGTCCCGCTAAAGTTAGTCACATGTAGGTAATTTTTTCTCGGACATTACATGTCCCGTGATTAATTATTCCAAGTATATTACATAGCTCAGGCATATATCTTTATTATTAACACCCACACACACCCTCGGCTACCTAAACGTCTAGCCCAGGTCCTTTGTTATTCAAAATGATATCGTACGCGATATCATTTTGAATAACAAAGCTGTTTTGGTTTTCGCTAGAATTGGTTTGAAGTGTTCAAAAGATAATTTAAGTAGGTATTATGGAAATTACGATAAATTGTTTATGTAATTGTAAAACTGGTAATAGGCTATAAAACAGGCTCAGTTAAAAATATAATTAAATTTAATAAGTACTAGCTGCGCTCCGCGGTTTCACCCGCGTAGTGATGAAAAGTGGTAATGATGATGAAAAGTATCTCACTCCCCAGTGAGTAGTTATTCTAAGCTCCCCAGCCCTTGAACTATACCCACGCAAAAAATCACGTCGATCCGTTGCTCTGTTGCTGTGTGAAAGTGGAACCACAGAAGACATAATAGGTGGAACAAACAAACTAACAAACCAACAAACAAACACACTTTCGCATTTATAATATTACTTTGATAGGTACTAAAGACGTTATTTAAAGATATGGTTCGATTCCCACGTAGGACAAACATTTGTGTGATGAACATTTGTGTTTGTTCTATATCTGGTTGTTAATATCTATTTAAGTATGTATTTAAAACTATATATGTATGTATATCAGTCTCTGGCAGCCATAACACAAGCTTTGCTTAGTTTGGGGTCAGATGACCGTGTGTGCAAAAATGTCCCGAATATTTATTTATTTATTTATTTATATGCGTTAAAATATTTTGGTTGGATTAGGGAGGGATGCTCTGTCCCTTTCCCGATTCTTAACATAACTGATCTGTTAAGACTGGCTAGTTTTGCTAAGGTGCAAAAAAAATGATGAATAAAGAAACGGCCTCGATTTGATTCGATGCATTTAATAAAGCCACGCTTTCGACAATGGAAGTGTTTCCGCCCAATTGAAGTTGAATCTGCCCTTGAACGCGGTCGGGTTGCGGACGCAAATGTTTGGGGAGTCCCCGAGGAGTAGAGAGACGTTCAAATGGGGAAAAATTACACAATGGATTTTACTATCTTTATAATAAGCTAGGTTTAGCTCGCGACTTCACTCGCATTGGGAACAAATACCAAATAGGCGTAATGTAGCTTTTTACTAGTGTAAGAACTATTAGAACCGATTTAGTAGTTCCCGAGAAGACCTCTTATAAATATCATCATCATCAGCCAGAAGACCTCTTCTGCTGAGCATAGGCCTCCCCCTTTTACCTTCACACTGAACGACAGCCTGTCACCTGCATTCACTGGATGCCCGTGACACTCACGATGTCGTCGGTCCATCTATTAGTGGGACGCCTACCTACGCTGCGTCTTCCGGTTCATAGTCCCCACTCAAGAACCTTTCTTCCCCATCGGTTATCGGTTCTTCGAGAGATGTGGCCTGCCCATTGCCACTTCAAATTTTAATAGCGACTTTGGTTCTTTGGCGAATATCCACATTCCGGATTCTATCGCGCAAAGAAATTCCGAGCATAGCTCTCTGCATTGCTCGCTGTGTGACTGAGTTTTTCCTAAAAGTCAACAGTTAAAAACCACGTCTCATTACCATATGTCATCACTAGCAACACACACTGGTCAAAGACCCTTGTCTTTAGGCACTGTGGTATCTTGGACGAGAAGGTGTCACGCAATTTTCCGAGTACAAAGGCAAAGTCACGACATACGAAGTCGCAAATTTTACTTTGTAATATTTGTGTAGAACAAAAATAAATTGATGTTTTTAAACCCCCGATAAAATGAACGGGGCTTAAGAGAGGAAACCAACAAAAATCAAAATTAAAATCAGTTCTGCCGTTTGGGAGGTACGATGTCATACAGAAACACATATACGTTAACCTTACAACATACACTTATAATTACACAGTTCTGTTTGCGTCAGGATTTAAAAACTGCTACCATGCCAGTTAAAAACCGTCGACGTTCATTATCGATGTACCGTCATTTGTCTGTAATTTGAGCCCTTGTCCTTTTACAAGTAATACGGTGACAAACTTATCTGTACATTTGGCCTGATGTTGAACTAAAAATTATATGTGTGGCTCGGCCAGTTTTATGCTGAAAACATGATAGTGGCTCCCCCATAGGATAATAGGATAAGCTGGTCGGTCTTTGCGTGTCTAGTGCCCTGTAATTAAGTTGTCTGGTTTTTCAAATCCATATGTAATGGTGTAATTACACGTCTCTAGGATAGTTGTGATCAATGATGCCTATAGGGTGGGAAAAAATATCTGGGAGATGCTCAAAAATATTTCAGAACACATATAAATACCAGAACAGAACATGTAACAACGTATGTACTTAAATGTAATTTATAAGAGCTGGAAGTGAATTAAAATAAATAATCATCATCATCATTTCAGCCGTAGGACGTCCACTGCTGGAAATAGGCATCCCCCATCGATCTCCAAAAGGGCCGGTTGGAAGCGGCCTGCATCCAGCTTTCCCTGCTGTCTCTTTTAGGTCGTCTGTCCATCTTGTGGGTGGACGTCCTACGCTGCGCTTACCAGTCCGTGGTCTCCATACCTTTCAGCCCCATCGGCCATCTGTTCTGAATGATATGTGTAAAATAAATAACGTATCAAATTTTTATATAATATAAAAAAAAAAAAAAACTTTTTAGGCTCTAAAAAGACTTTGAGCTCTGTTTTAGTAAAGATCGATTTCTAGTGTCGGAGGCCAAGACCCAAAGTGGGTCGCTACACCAGCGGAGTAAATTAGCGGGAATAGTTTTTTTGGTTGGTTTCATCTGTTGTTAAGCGACGATGTGGTCGAAGATAAAACACGGTAGTCTTAGAAGATACCTATTAATTCTAGCCTTAAAAAGGCCCAAATTATATCTCTCAGGAAACAAGGAAGCTGAAAAAAAGGATATAGAAGAGAAAAAGAAAAAATAGAAGAAGGAGTGAAGAAAAATTGGAGCGCGTACACGCATAGATGCACATACTACATAAATACCAATCGCGCGAAATTGTGCTGTTAAAATTCCCTCGTATCAAAGGGCCAAAAGATATTGCTGATCAAATTTATGGGTCAGCCAGATACCTCATTTTCAAGATGTTTGTCGATCTCTGGAAGCGCCTCTCTGTTGAGTAAGTATATGCCTCTATCCGCTTAAACATTTCATCCATATCAGAGGCCTTTGGAAACTTACGCAGACTACCTGAAAAGCATCCTCTATGAAGAACAACAAATCTACGCTCAAGGTGAAAATGCTAATTCAGGAACAAAAACAACACTTAGTGAAACAAAAACAGATACCAAATACTTAGTATCCGAAGACTGAGCACTGATAAAAACGCGGTTTTCAACAAAACGAATACTAGGTAGTGCTAAACAGGTACTTATACTTAGTATCCCAAAGGAACAAGTATCCACTGATAAAATACGCGTTCCCAAACAATTCCAAACTCGCATTTGCAAGCTACTCCTGTGAGATGAAGCTATAGATTATGGGTACAAGTATTTTGATAAAAAATCGCTGCTCGCTACAAAACAAAACTTGGGAACAGCTGCGGTTCCTGTATCACGGGGAACTTTTTAACCCGGATCAATGTAAGAGAGCGAGCGGAGCGAAAAAAAACGAAGCGAAAATATCGCAGCAAAATATGAATGCATGAACGAGAATGTTCATTCTGTTCTTTTTAACTAGTACGGAATAGTGATTCGGTATTCTAAAAATCTCACGCTTAAGTGATTTTCTAATTTCTATAAGCTTTTATTTAACTAGCCTTGTTAGTATAGGTCAAATTTTGCAACTGAATTTTAAAACGGTTATCTCCAACCGATTGAGCCCTACATTTTGCATACACGTTTAGATTGGATGACAACGCATGGTTAGGTTACGGCCTCTTATACCAAATTTGACGGTTAAATCAATTTTATTCAGTTAAATTACAATATTTGAGCTGCAAAAAATATATGTCACAGATAAATCTGTGTTTGAGTTTATGCTTTGGTTCAAAACACGATAGAATAAACTTTCCTTGATCAAAAAAAATCTGAAACAAAGTCGAGTTAGTTTATTTTTTTCGTTTTATGCTTCAATGAAAGCTCGTAACAACCTGAAAATTGCATGTACTGAAAGGCAATCCTATTCAATATTTTTTGCATTGGATAGATTTTTGATGGTGAATAGTTTCGTTTTTTAGTGAAATTAAAAGCGTAAAAAGGTCGCGAGAATTGCGCGCGCCGCGCTCAGTTCTGCGCCAGGCGTCATCGAGGTCGGACCTATGTTCGTTTTTTTTGCACTCCTCCCGCGGGCCTCCTGACTCTTGCGTGGCAAAATACATCGTCGCTCTAACTTGGCGGGGGCTGAGGGAGCGTTTTGTTGCCTACGCGACTCGGATAACAGGCCGTTAAGAGACGTCATTCTAAATCGAACTCCAAAGATGGTGGACCAATAATTTTTATGCACCCCCATGATAATTACAGATATCAAATAAAGGTTTGATGAGAAGAATATGACAAATAAAATGACACAAAAATTTTAAAACTTAAAGATGTCTTATATATTCCAGAAATACTAATGCTACTTGGCTTGTATAATGCTTTCTACAGAACATAAGTATTTAAATTTGAATAACAAATCACCTTGGTCGACTCAGTCGGGGCGTAAATGGTTCAGTCACAGGCAAAGCGTAGGATTAGTCCAGACAGATGCTCTTAGCAACTGATACTTTAGCCCCGAGCAACTGACGGCCGAGATCTCGTCATCTAGAGATAATATTTAGACTCTACAATTCCCTTTGGAAGGATTTATTGAGCAAAGCTACTTAGCAGCTGCGGAGTTTGCTATGACAGCGTGAAGGCAGTACGGCAAAACTATTATAAACTACTATAGTTCTCGGTATTGGCCAGTAAACAGTCTGTCTTAGGGTTGGATGGACATCAAATTTTAGCATTAAAACATTGCCTACTGACCAAACTTTTACCTATGAGGTATTAGAGGAAACCAAATTGGCCACTAATTACTTTCAGGTTTAAAAACTAAGAAGAATGTTCTTCAAATAATGGGCAGTTAAAATAGCAGCTTTCGATGGTGCATCAGATCTGCATGATCTAATCCTGCCCATTTTTTTTTATCAGAAGTCCGGGGTGGGCACGAAAAAGTGACACCGTTTCATGGTTGACATTCCGAAAGCCCGTACGAAGCGCTTTGATTCCACGTTTATTGTGCAAAGCGCTAGACTGTGGAATGCGCTTTCTGTGTACAATCTGGTTCCCCGATAGGTGCAATCTGGGTGTCTAGTCATGGGTGTGAGTGAATCATGAGTGAATCGGTTTCTTATAAGCAAGCGTGCTCCTTCATAGACTGCGTTATCACTTAACATCTAGCGTGATGGCGGTCAAACGCAAGCCGAATAAAAAATGTTTGGGAAAATCCACTTAATTATAGTAAATCTAATAAAATATGTATTCTTATTAGTGAAAAATAAATCGAGTTCCAAAAGGTAGACATCAATTATTTTTTTAGTCTCCTATATCTTGCTCCAAACATCACCCGCCTCGTACCCGCGTCCACGCTACTTATTCCGCCTTGTTCTGCATACCCCTGAGCAAGACGAGCCCTTGTTTTATCATTGCTTATCTGAGGACAATGGCTGTCTTTATGGAGGTTCACTCGAACGGTTGAGAGACGACGGAATGATAGGCGTTTGTTAAACATCGACTGGCACGACTGTGGTGTGGATTGTTATTGTGCGGATTTTTTGTGTTTTCCGCATGGCAACATAATAAATATTGATGGCTGACAATATTCTTTACGTGCCCAAAACGCTGAACTGGATTTTGGTCAGAAAGTTACCCTCGCAACCCAGCAAGGCAACGCGGCCCGAATTTTGGGCACGTTGCCTGAAATTAGAGATCATAGATAGGCTTTCGTTTCTTGTAGTATACATGATCTTCAATTATGTTAGCCTGCATCTTCCCACTGCAGGAGAAAGGCCCCCTCCTTCCATTTCTCTGTTTTGAGCAATTTGAGTCCAGTCCTTCAAGTAGGAGTCCAGTTCGTCTCTCCATCTCCGCCTGGGCCGTCCGGGAGGTCGTTTGCCATTCTATGGTAGCCACTGTGCTGTGGTTTTGACCCAACTGTCTTCCGACATTCGACTAACATGACTGACATGACTTCGATTAGTATAGTTTTTTAATTTTTGTGTATCGGTATATAGGTAGGTGTTTAATGCTGTTGAATTGTGTAGTTTTGATGCCGTTGCTCAAAAACAGCGAAGGAAAACTTTATGAGAAAATCTATAAGTCCGAGAACCTTACAAATTCAAAGACATTATGACATTCATTAAAATGTACTGGGTCAGAAATAGTCAGAATGGATTGGGAATGGGATATAGAGCCCATCCTCTCTCTCTCTCTTTCTCTTAGAAAAGACCTGTGTCCCAGCACCCCTGCTAGGACCATAATATTAGCTCAGGGGACATTAGCATTTGTTCGGGGGAACATGAAGAGCTAATATGGTGAAATGTAATGGAACAGAAGCTATTTATTCGCGATTTATGATTTATATACCGAAAACCCGTACGAAGCGCTTTGATTCCAATTTGATTGTGCAAACTGCTAGTCTGTGTAATGCGCTGCCTGAATGGGTGTTCCCCGATAGTAACAACCTGGGTGTTTTCAAATCACGAGTGAATCGGTTTTGCCGATGCCGTTTTCTTTCTATTTTTTTTAAAGTTTTCTAATACCTTGTAAAAGGTTCTCATGGAAATAAAAATTAAGAAAATTGCGCAGAAAATTGGAAAATTACAGAATACTTAACAACGATTTTAACTTCGCGCGTTTGACAGTTCTAAGACAGGTCAAAGTCTGTCGGGTCAGCTAGTATAAAATAAAACCGCTCTCCGCGTCTGTCTGTCTGCATCTTTCTCCCTCTACGGTCTGCATAATCGCTAATTCATAAACCACGCAACGGATTTTGTAACGGTTTTCACCATCAGTTAGATAATTTTTCACGGAAGGTCTGCCCTGGCTTCGTAAGTGCGAAGCCGGGGTGGGTCGCTAGTGTGATATTATGAACCATTTCATCCACGCTTTCAGCCCATGAATGTTTTTAACTGCTCCTTCAAAGAGTACGTATGCAAAACTTGGCGCCTTTGTTTAATCATATCTTTGAGGACAATACGAGCCTTTATCACTAAACTTAAGCCATAAGCCATAAGTTTTAAGCCATAAGTCTTTGCGGCGGCGTTGGTCGAGACAAGGACATGTTTTCTCTGAGAAATGAATGGGATTTAACTTTACGTTACTTTTACGACTTGGGACCATCGAGATACAATTCCTGTAGAGGCACAATATCTCAGTGAAAACAGGCAAAAAACGTCTGAGCGCCATTGTACATACATTGTACCAAAGGCCGAAAGGTTTTGGAATGGAGACCACGGACCGGTACAGGTGCGGATCCAGGATTTCATTTGGGGGGGGGGGGGGCATTCTAACAAGGTTTGAAGGCATCAAATCGAAAAATTGAGTCGAATGTATGGAATTGCTAGGTGTTTTGCATGGCCCCCATGCCCCCCACCTGGATCCGCCAATGGACCGGTAAGCGCAGCGTAGGACGTCCAAGATGGACAGATGACCTAAAGAGCCGCAGAGAAACGCTGGATGCAGGCCGCTTCCAATCAGCCCTTTTGGAGATCGATGGGGGAGGCCTATGTCCAGCTGTGGACGTATGACTGAAATGATGATGATGACACAAGCATGTTAAGCATGTTTGCCATTGGCCTATATTGCGCGTTTAACTACCGTACAAATAATGATTGATTACAAAACATCAGCCAGTATAAATAAAGTAAACATGACATAATATCTCCGATAGCAACTTCATAAAACGCCAAGAAAAAGTTACGGTGTTTTTCACCCTACATAAATCATATGGTATGCAGCGTAGTCGGTCTGCACGCAACGTGTTCAAAACGGGCTTGCTGTATACAATTACACATACGACTAGGTAGGCAGCATATTTTACTCATCATCAGCCAGAAGACGTCCACTGCAGAAAATAGGCCTCTCCTTTAGACCTCCGCACTAAACTACAGCTCGCCAATCGCATCCACTGGATGCCCGCGACGTCGGTCCATCCAGTGGGAATCCTACCTAGACTGCGTTTCCCGTTTCGTGGTCTCCACTCGAGAACCTTTCTTCCCCGTCGGATATCGGTTCTTCGAGCGATGTGGCCTGCCCATTGCCACTTCAACTTGCAAGTTTTATTAGCTATTTCGGTGATTCGGGTTCTTTGGCGAATATCCACGTTCCGGATTCTAACGTGTAGAGAAACTCTAGAGCATAGCTATCTCCATTGCCCGCTGTGTGACTCCAAAACGCCAACAGTTACGGATCACTTCTCAATGAGCATAATATATGTCATTAATTAATAGTAATATTTTCCTATGGTGTTAGAATCTATCGGAATATTCATAATCAAAGGACTTTTATGTCTAAAGGTCTTCCGTATCGAAAACATAAGCTTCTCAAAAAGTGGCGAATAGCCTTTTACTTAATTTGTCGCGTAGCTGAACTATACTTACTCGATCCAAGCGTTTTTTAGCTGTGACAACTGACATTAAAATATATTTTTTACATTCCACTGTAGTGTATCGGCCATTGGCGTCAATTTTGTTTTTACTCTAAACTAAACTAATTGACAGGACTAAAATTATCAGCGTCTCTTATCAATTTCGTATGTCAGAAAAGGATGGCAACCATTTTAGAGTTGTCAAATTTAGTTTAGTTTATAGAGTGGTACATCAGCATCGACGCCAATATCGGCTACTTTTCATTACATTCGGCTGCCAATTACAATCTTACGTTCAAAAACATAGGAAAAGTAATCAGTTTTTCAGCTTTTCCCAATAAACTGCAAGTGCCAGCGCTAAATAAAGTTGTAAGTACAGGCGATCTTAACATATATTGCCAATCTTCAGACTGGTGACTTGTGTCTTTTAAAACATTTACTTTTCCGGTTTTTGCGATCATTTCGCTGAGTCTGATGAATAAATTAATGGTTAAATCGGAACAACAGTATCCAAGTTGATGTAACGATGTATTATTCTGTTTATCCTTCCAAAATATTCGATAATAAATCTGGCATACTAACCATCTGTCAAGAGGCACACCGAGCCTCGTCAGCTATGATCTGAGAGCATTAATTAATTATTTGTCTCTGTTGAGAAGGGACAGCGTTCCGCCACTTACCGGCAATATAAACGAATGTCAGTAAGAGCGATTATTAAATAATACTATGATCTAACTGAAAAGAGAATGCCGATGACAACTGCAATATAAACATTCAACACTCTGGCTAGGGAAATTGACATTGACTTGTTCAATACCTCTGCGTTTAAACTGAAGGAGCTTGTAAACTCTAAGTATTTCAAATAAGTATTTTTTTAATTTGATCTTTTTATTAATTCAAATTCAAATTCAAAATATTTTATTGAGGACAACTAAAAATCCATTGGGTTAGCACAAACAAAACTTAAAAACTATTATGTATCCTTATAAATTTTTAATAGTTTTTTTTTTGTCTCCTCTATGTATTCAATTTTTCTTGTTATTGTGTGCTTAATGCGAGCACGTTTTCTACACTGTTATTTATCTACTTTATTATTTGTGAAAACTTGTAATTTGCCTTCTATCTTTATTTATTTACTTAATTTTGTACCTAGCTGTAAGTTTTCCTAGGAAAATAAAACAAAAAATAAAATAAAATGAACATTGTCAGCCTCGATACGCCGACGACTTCTTACAACGCTGACGTCAGTCGATGACGTCAGTAGCACGTACAAGTATCCACTGCATTCTGTAAAGAACCACACTGCGATGCTGATAATCAGAGAAATGGGAATTTGTAATAAGTATAATTATGGCAAAGTGTCTAAGGCTAAGTAGGTATTACTACGCTGACCAACCTCAGCAACCGATTCCAGCGTAACAGAAAATTAAGCCTAAAAGTTGAATTAACAATTAGAATTTGTAGTCAATTTCAGCGTAAGAGAAAATTAAGCCTAAAAGTTGAATTAACAATTAGAATTTGTAGTCAATTTCAGCGTAAGAGTAGTCAACATGAATTCGATTTCACCTTGACTTTGACTTATTTATTAAACATTGACTTGACATGGGCAAATGCACAAGACGTGTGACGCCAAAATTATCTCAAAACAGTAGAAAAAAGCTACTTTGAAAATTGCCAACCCCATTGAACACAGATAAGTAGAACTGTGCCATTGAAGCTATATTGGCCTACTGTTGACTCCCTGTATGATATTCTAGTGGTGAGGGTAGTGTATTATTGTCTAATAAGGGTTGGGATTGTTTAATAATTGCCGTTGTTAAGGGTGTAAGGGTATTTAATTTGAGAGTCTGTAGGTATGCCTACATATTGCTCGATTTGCTGCCTAGTTAACATTATTCTAGTTTATAATTATACATGACGTGGATAAAGTGATTAATGAAGGCATTATTCACAACGTCAGGGCAGTGCATAATGACAAGTGAAATTGGACAAGGAATTAATGTTTTGTTTTTTTCCTCTTTTACGTAGCAAATCAACAGAACGACTTGATTTTATCATAGTTATAGTGAAGTGGCATAGAGTAACTTAGAGAACTTTTATCGTGGAAAAATGTTCGTTCCCTGTAAGATTTTTTACGCGGGGCCAAAGCTAATAATTTGTAATGAATGTGAGGTCTGTATTTAGCGCATTTTTGTGATAAATATGGACCTCCTATCAAATTGATCGTAGGGCTTGATTTCCTCTTACGCTGACGTCGTACACTGACGTCGATCACGCGTAGCAATATACGCATACGTATATTTCGTACTGCCGAGTCGCTGATCATGTGGTGTGTAGTGCTTTATTCGAACGTGCGACCGACGCGCGACGTCAGCGTACAAAAATCAAGGCTAAGAAATAACGTCGGTTCGTTGCTTTGGGTGAACTTGAATTAAGGATTTTCAAATAAACAAACGTTTCATATAAAGTATTATTTAGAGATTTCAGAATTCTAAAAACTTTGTTGTTACATTGCTTTCGTTTCTCCTAACCATCCATCCTTACAAAATAAAATCCCGGCATCTTGAAAACGCTGACCTCCAACCAACAGATATAAAGTACAAAGAGCATATTTGAAGATGTAAAACTCCGGTCTTCAAAGGTATGAAGGTAAATAATTAACTTTTAGAAAAAAAACGACTTCAAGACTATACTACCTACAAAGTTAAACCAGTGATTGAAAGTCCACATCAAAACTCTTGAACCACAAACCAAAACGTTATTTGTGTGAGTATTTTTGGCTTTTTATTGAATTTTTAAAATGAACTTATTAAAATTTGATAAAATGTATATCATATCACCTCTGAGATATAGCTTAGAAAACAAAAAAAAACATCGAAATCAATTCATAATTAGTACTGAGTAATCACGTAACAAACGCACAAAAAAAAACAGTCGAAACGATAACCTCCTCCTTTGTCGGTTAAAAAGTAAGATACACACAGCATAGCACAGCACATAGCCTAGCATGCACAGTTGTTACGTTATAGTGTTGTAAATCATTTTTAACTGACTTCAAAAAGGAAGGGGGACTAAGGGGGAAAAGTGGGGGGGGGGGGGACTAGAACTCCGTCATATAATATAGGTATGTAATATTATACATAATTTTTTTTTTACATTTCATCCCAATGAAAATGAAACGTCTCGCAAATGGCGAGTGAACCCGCGGTTGCAGCTTGTGAAATATAAACAAAATGCTTTAGGAAGAATCAACGCGATTCCTGTAAACCTTTGGAAACGAAGGGATCGCATAAATTTACTATTGAGGGGGTTGAATCAAAACCGACCGAGAAACTAGATTTACTTAATGGTACGGCTGTGTAGCTGTGGTGAAGCGAAAGCGGTTATATTTGTGACTCATCATCATCATCGTTTCAGCCATAGGACGTCCACTGCTGGACATAGGCCTCCCCCATCGACCTACTAAAGGGCCGGTTGGAAGCGGCCTGCATCCTGCGTTTCCCTGCAGTCTCATTTAGATCGTCGATTTGTGACTACTCTCAAAGTACTTTTACTATCTAGGTAGAGGTCTTTTTTTTTTTTTTTTTCGTTTAAACACTGTTGTTGGTAACATTATTACCGTACAAATATTTGCTTAGGTAGAGTGAATAGATTCTTTCTAGATCAACGTGTTCCATCCTCTGCCACACCGTTGCTTACCATCAAGCGAGTTGGATGCCAAACGTAGATCTATTCTAAAAAAAAAGTGAACAAAAAAAAAATACAAATCGGGTCTGAATCGGAAATCGCAAAGGTACAACAATCGGGACATTGTCAAGCTGAACATGTTGCTTACGCAGTTTTGTGTTTTGTTAACAAGAAGCCAACCTGATTGGATCAAAGATTATAATGATGATAAATACTATTACACAGAATATGATAAGTATAAACGCCAAACGCTAATAACATAGAATGCCTAAAGGACGTACTAATTCATATTCGTATCAAAATGTGAACGGTCAAAAGATTAAAGAAGAAATTTGCAGCTCGTTAAAATGCCGCGAATGTTCAGCACCAAAGCCCTGCCAAATGGCGGCCATTTAAAAATATTTATTTTTTCCGCGGTCGGGCGAAAATTCGCTGAGTAATGAACGCATGCCGTAAGTGTGGACTGCGCTTTATTTTCGTTGTGTCGACACCACAGCAGTGACTTATTATGCCAGTATTTATCTGCTTAAATAATGTTGCTTGAATGTGTTTTTTTAAACAATTTTTTTTACTGGCAATTGCCTTTATTAGCTAAGCTAAATACAAAAAGAGTTAGACTGCCCATAGACCATTGAAGGTCTAAATAAAATCCAAATGCTGGATACCAGGTGGCATACCCAGCATGCAGGCGGCATTACCATGCTGAATGGTAATGCTTATGCGTTGAGCCACAAACACGCCAGCATATTGGTCACGCGTCGCAATAACCAGGTGGTCTGAAAGGTTTTTAATAATCTGATGACCGCTCGGTACGAATAATATCCACTGCCGATGTTAGCATATTTGCACCGTATGTGCTGCTCCGACAAATTGGATCATGGAAATTGGTTGGTGATAGATTAATGTGATAGAATGTTAAACAATATCTGTTTTGTTTTTTTGTTTTTACCTATACTGTCCCACTCCTGAGCAAAGGTCTCCCTCATCTCATTCCAGACAGTGCATTATCTGTTAAACATTCAAATTAAACATCTTAATTTAATCGCGCGTATTTTACATTATTATAAATATTTCATGAAAAATCATCGTTTCGATTAAAAATAATTGGCGGTACTTGTAAATTATTTCAAAACATTTCTATAGATTATACTAATATACAAAGATATTACTACATCTCACCGCTAACATACCAATACATAGATAAACCTTTTTTTGTGTAGTTGGGTAAAGAAACTCGAACAACGCCAAAAATCGCTCTACCATTTCCTCAACACTATAAACACACCTTCAATAGGGTCCACAAGGCGAAATAGGGCAGGTTAAGTGAAATATGGCCCAAGGAGGTAAATCGAGAGTTCCACTCACAGATTAATGTCACTGTAGTGTTAACATTTCTACCAGGGTCTTAACTGACGATAAACCCTTGGTTGAATAGGAGGCTGCTGGCGTTATACCGTTTGACTGCGTAGTGCAATGTTTGATTTGTATGTGTAATAATAGAGACGTTATAAGCGAACAACTTGGCTTTAAAAACTGACTAAACGCAGCATATTATCTACTTACCTACGCATGTATATGTGTATTTTGTGAAATAAGGAAAACAATATGAAATACTTTTTACGCTAGATCTGTTGTTAGAAAGATTGATTGATTGATTAACTCTTTATTGTTCACACCATTAAATTTGATACAGAGGACAAAAACTCTTATAAACTAGTGTAACAACTGGCGGCTTTATCGCTAAAAGCGATCTCTTCCAGGCAACCTTAGGTTGGAAAGGATTTATAGACGTAGAAGACGGGGTGTGCAATAGAGGATAGACTATTAAATTTTTACTTATACCATACACATACATTCTAATAGTAATCAAATACACATAACAAAAAAATACAATTTGTCGTGGACACTCTGAGTGCATGACCAAGACGGCTGTACGAAGTCGGGCAGCCAGCCTTGCATTCATCTACTCAATATGGTGGCGGGCACAACCTGTCTACAGGTAAAAATATCTTAGTTTGTACCTATTTATTTTTTATTGACTATTTATTTTATTTTACTTAACTGCTGGCCTTTTGGGAAAACTCGGAATCATACAACGGGCTATGTTGGGAGTTTCTCTGGTCCAGTGCGTGTTTGTAGATAACACTCTGAATTTTTTTGCGAGTTTTCATTTAAAAAAAAATATTGGCTGTTGACGGCTACCTTCATTATCATCTTTTAAAACTAAAAAATTTTAAAATGACCATTCGCATCAACCACAACTTCATACAATGAATCACGGTAATGCAAGTGATCAAAGTGTGAAAATTGCGCTGACTCGCCTTCTTAATCGCAAAGAAAAAATGGTAAAACCTGTTTAATTATTCCCATAAAACTTCAAAGCATTGTTTTAAAAGAGCCGTGAAGCCATGACTTTGAATTTCTACTACATTTTTTCCTTGTCGTCGTAAAATGGAACGATTTCGCGGAACATTCGGTTTCATTTCCATATCTCGTAATTGCTCCTTGGGAACACGGGGTGTGGTAGAGCGTCGTATGTAATCACACAGTATAAACATGTTAGTAGGATTACTTACACTTTAGAGCTAGGTCCTAATCCGAACTATCTTAGAGCACACTAAACATTATGTGAGCTCTAAAACTCCTACTGTAACATCAAAATACATTTTATCGTTTTTTTTTCTTCTTTTATCTATTATATATTTATATATATAAATAAATATATGTAATATTGAATTATTGGATTATTATTTTATTGGATATTGGGATTGCACACGTCAATGAAATATTGTCAAGTTTTAATAGATATCTTAAAAGAAGTCACAGAGTCAAGCACGCCCTAGTTAACGGGTGGATTCTTTTTATACGCTTCTAGAATTTTGAAAACAACACAAAAAGACATGTTTCCCCAGGTTATATTAATTTCCCTCACTCAAGCACGTTCACGAATACTTAATAAATATTAATCCACATTTTTACAATTACAAATTACACATTACACATTAACACTAAAATATACAAGGTTAGGTACAAAAATTATACAATGAGGCCTTCGACCAAAATAAATTTTATTTCGGTTTATTCAGTTTTTTTTTTTGACAACTTCATTTGCGTTTCGGAATCATAAATTGTAAATTTCAATTCTCTATCTCTATTTCCTCAAGTTGCTCGCATCCTTTGTTATTAAGAGGCACAAGTCTTAAGCAATAAGAACGTCTGGTATCAATTCCAACTATGTCACAGGTCCTTTGAAGGCGGGTTTCAGAGGTCTCCCGGCGGCACTGGAATCCTCTGCGAAGATTTTAATGATAATTAGAATTGGGGCCGTGGAAAAATGCGGCGCTACCCCAGATTGCGGGTAAATATTTTTATTACCCCAAAATGTGAGTTTGTACGTTCTCGTGCGAAAATGTCGGAAATTTAGCGGTTTTAG
Source organism: Agriopis aurantiaria (assembly GCA_914767915.1). Lineage (NCBI taxonomy): Eukaryota > Metazoa > Arthropoda > Insecta > Lepidoptera > Geometridae > Agriopis > Agriopis aurantiaria. The sequence continues at coordinate 13,306,338 of OU612003.1, read as the reverse complement.
AAATATATGGCAGTTATTTTAATGACCCATTCTTTGTATTGTATACTAGTAAATCACCCGGGCTTCGTTTTAACGCCATGCTCACTACTGTGAAACATATTGTATTTAATGTATATAAAATAGCAACACCATTTTAACAAAACTGTATATTGAATTGTATTAGCAAACGTCATGTGTATTCGTTGACAGTTGACTGCTGACAACTGTCAACCAACACAGTATATAAGTTGCGGTTGCATTGCAATCGCCCTCTTTCTGTGCTCGAACCTCGAAGCGAGAACAAGTGTAAACGAATTGTGTGTAAAATAGTTCAGGAGGTGATTTCTTGGCCGAAATGCTAACACTACTCTATTAGCTGCGCCCTGCGGTTTCACCTGCATGGTCATTCCCTCAGGAACCGTACATTTGCCGGGATAAAAGTTATCTTACGTCACTCTCTAGCCTCCCAACTATAGTCCGTTCACGAAGAAAGACTGACATAGACATAGGGCGCTTTCTGCTGCACAATTGTATGGAAATAAAAAGGATGTCATCATCATCAGCGAGAAGACTTCCACTGCTGAACATAGGCCTTCCCCTTTAACCTCCACAGTGAACGACAGCCTGCCTTTTGCATCCACTGGATGCCAGCGACTATTACTATGTCGTCGGTCCATCTAGTGGGAGGCCTACCTACGCTGCGTCTTCCGGTTCGTGGTCTCCACTCAAGAACCTTTCTTCCCCATCGGTTATCGGTTCTCCGAGCGATGTGGCCTGCCCATTGCCACTTCAACTTGCAAATTTTAACAGCTATGTCGGTGACTCTGGTTCTTTGGCGAATATCCACGTTTCGGATTCTATCGCGCAAAGAAACTCCGAGCATAGCTCTCTCCATTGCCCGCTGTGTGACTCTGAGTTTTTCTAAAAGGCCAACAGTTAAGGACCACGTCTCAGTACCATATGTCATCACTGGCAACACACATTGGTCAAAGACCCTCGTCTTGAGCCACTGTGGTATCTTGGACGAGAAGATGTCACGCAATTTCCCGAACGCTGCCCATCCGAGTTGGATTCTTCGGGCGACCTCTTTGCCTAAGTTTTGTAAAAAGGATGTATACTATCGGTTAAACCTAAGCCCATTACTATAATATATTACACTAGCAACGCACCCTGGCTTCGCACAGGTATATGTCTTATTGTTTTTACACCTTGGGTTACATCATTGGAGACTTAGTAAGGATTCCTAAAAAAATAAAAATAAATAGGTATAGCCTATGTCACCCGGGGATAGTGTAGCTTCCCAACAGTGGAAGAATGTTTGAAATCGGTTCAGTAGTTTCGGAGTCTATTTAATGCAAACAAACAAACAATCAAATCTTTCCTCTTTATAATATTAGTATAGACAATAAAAAGCTTTAGCATTATGATTTTCCGTTTCTTAAAATATGATAAGCTCTAGTTAAGATTTGTTTAAGTTTAATTATATTTTAACCGACTTCCAAAAAGAGGCGGTTATCAATTCGACTGTATGATTTTTTTTATTTTTTTTTACTATTATAATTATTGTATTTTTTTGCCACAAATAAATGATGTCTATGTCAAATGTGTGTCAAAATCACATTAGTTTTCCTAACATTATCGTTGATTCGCAATACCTAGCTTTGTTGTATACCAAAATAAATATATCGCCTCTGAAGGCACTCGTAAGCCAACTAAAGTCATCCCTCTCCGCGTAATCTCGCTGAAATTCTTTAGGAATTCATTCCGACACGGCCATTCTGAATTCTTTTATTCAGATGTCATATCTTTATCTTTTCCTTTGTAAATAAAAGACAAAAGGGGTTTTATATTTGGTAGCATTACCGTAAAGAGTGCGCCGGTTTTCGAATTTGTTTTATAGGTTATGGGAAGGCGTAGGTTAAGGTATGAAATGTTACGATGATTTGGCAGTTTTGTGAAAACATCTGCTCTCTTATCTTTGCGTGAATAAGGTGTAAATTAGATAGGTGAATACTTAATCAATTGCATTGCAATTGATGTTGACAGCTTATGAAATCTACTGAATGCTTATATTCTTACTAGCTGCGCCCCGTGGCTTTACGTAGATATTTTCTTCAGTACATTTTTCCGAAATAAAAAAAACCGTCGATCCGTTGCTTTGTTGCTGCGAAAATTACAATTGTTATGATTGTAGTTATTAGTTTGTATTATTTAGATGACCTCACTAACTACACTGGCTTCCTAGACGTAATCAAACCTACACCACACCACTTGGATTTCTATTATGATTTTAATTATAAATAATAACTAATGTTACAACTCCCAGCTTATCGCCGCCGTCAATAACGATAACTATGCTAAGTAATTCGTATAAATAAATGTAGGATATTAAGGTTCACCAATTAATCAGTTCAATTCAATAATTATTATTCCAGTTCATGATATTTTATTATTCAATAATGTTTGATCTTTAATTCTATCTATTTTATTATATTATTTCAATTAGCTTGATTGTAAATTATTAGATGCTGGTAACATTGTTGTGTTTGCACTGGCAACTGGAGGATATAGATGGTAACACTAGCAGAAGCGAGAGGCGTTGGTTTGAAATGTAATTCACTTTCGAGACGACCGTTGAATAAAACACAACTTGAAGAATCTGCGTGTTGTTCTTATCACCGCCAATCCCTGCGACATAACCATCGTAACACTAATGTTGATGAATGGACCCGGGTATGTCCTAAAACTGTGACTAGAACCACCGGAGGATGGGCAGCAGCGTCCTATTAGTACACGGTGAACGTACTGCGATCCCCAAGCCGCCTGCCAAGCGTGGGGATTATGGCAACACCCCTCTCTACGAGGGAGGCCTTTGTTCAGCAGTGGACGTTTACAGGCTGATGATGATGATGATGACGTACCTACGTACGCACAAGATATTGGAGGAATAAAATACACAACCAACTAATGGACTTTTTCCAGAAACTTGACCTTAAAATATAATTTTACTCGAAGTGACATAATTATTAGTTACATTAAAAGATGTATAAGAAAAACATAACATATGTAAGTAATTTTCTGTCTTAATTCACGAGTAATAAAGAACGCTATTAAATCCTGATGTTTGTTTATGATAGAGACCCGGGTATGTCCTAAAACTGCGACCAGGACCACCAGAGGATGGGCAACAGCGTCCTATTAGTACACGGTGAACGTACTTCGATTCCCAAGCCACCTGCGAAGCATGGGGATTATGGCAACACCCCTATCTGATTGCGAGGCCTTTGTTCAGCAGTGGACTTTTACAGGCTGATGATGTGTTTGTTTGATTGTGTTTTGTTTATTAGGTATGAGCTCATGTTATAGACGTGAGGCGACAACCTTTTACTTCTTTAGTAGTATAAAAAACCTATCAATAACCTTAACCTAAAGCTACGTGACATTTGAAGGCCTAGGTAAAACGCGTCGTAAACTTGGCCCATACATACTTAGGGTAATGTTCACCCTTTCACCATATTGCATACCACACTAGGCATTTTGTTCGACTATATCGAAAAATATGTTATGCCCATTTTTATGGCAGGCAAAAGGGCGGGACTAGAGATGTGCAAACTAGAACGATTAATTGTTTTTCTTTATTTATTTTTTTAAATATTGGCTTATACTGTTGGCCTTACGGTTTCTACATCTTGACCGGACTAGTTAGCGAACGCAGAGTGCGTACGGCGTAACTTGGTGGCTTAAGTTTTGTGCGACTAGCACAAGGGCACCTCGAAGGTACGAACCTCGGCTTGGGCCGTTGCCGGGAAATCAGAACAGAAATCAGGAATCAGTCAGTGGGAATCAGACTTGACCCCAGAGGGGGTGTGATTATTTGGAGAGAATCTAACCGATCTTCTAACAGATCCTGGGGGTAATTTGATTAGTTCAGTACTTTAATAGATAAACGCTTCTTTATTACAGTAATTTAAAATAATTATTTATAAGGAAAATATAAAATGTCCTTATTATCTTATTCCATTTGGTTTATTTTCAACTAAGACTGCCTCGTAATATTTTGAATTGTGTTTTCGTTTTGTTTGCTCCACATAGAGTTGAACTTAGTGGAAATATTATTCTATTTCAAATTTTTTGTTTGGCTTAAATTTTGTAGTAGATAATTCTATTTAATTAAGTACTGTAGATTATTTAAGGGTTTATTTTAAGTTTCGATTGTAAGGTGTATTATTGTATTGTATTGCTTTTTCGTACAATCGCCCGCTGTCGCATCTCTAGCAGTATAAAAACTCGTTCGCACTTTCGACTTGCGAAGGTCAAGATTATAAATCAAACTGAATAGCGAGTCGGAACTACGAGTCAATATGTTTGGGTGACTTCCACACGAACAGTATGACTGCTACCAATCTGTCAAGAATAAGGGCCGTGAGGATTTTTAGCGCCAACATGAGAAAACCATTTCCTCGTATTATTATTTTCCTAAACGCGTATTTCCGAGTATTAATATGTAACAATGGTGATTTTTATTTATTAAGTGTTCGTTAACTGACTCGAGTGCTGCTAACAGTTTTTACTTTTTGACTTTTTATTATATCTAATTTAAACCGCCGTAATATTACATATTCGGTGAAAATTTCAACTGGCTATTACGGAATGATACAGCCGTTTAAAGGTAGGACAGACAGACAGGCAGACATACAGACAGATAGACAGACATTTTAGGCTTAGAAATAGGGTCCCGTTTTTACCATTTGGGTACGGAACCCTAAAAATGATAGCTTAGTGTTTCACTACAAGGCGCGAGTTCAAATCTCTACAATACTCTGACTGCTCTAAAACTTTTGCTATACCATTGATTTATATATTATTGCTGGAGGTTATGATGTTAAATCTACGTTTTAAATATCTCTGGATTCAACGATTTCATTTGTAAAAGTCTGGTCTATTCTCAAGGAGCGTATGATTTATCGAGCCGCCCTTGCGGGGTGGAAAGCTTCACAATGGGGTGAAATTGACCCCACAAAGGGGTGTACAGCAACTAATGATCCACTAAGTACGATCAAATGGGTTATTCGGGAAATGGATAGCAGTTTATAGGTTAAATGGTTATAGTTTACTAGCAAGACAAGTTAATAGTTCATTATTTACTACCACTAATGCTTCACCTGCAGATTCATAGACACCATGAATAAAAACTACGGGAGTAAACTAAAGATCCTCAAGTGTCAATGAAAATTATAAAGATTTTATTTACTAGGATTAAGTAAATAACGAGACCCAGGTCTGTCCTAGAACTGCGATCAGAACCACCGGAGGATGGGCAGCGGCGTCTTATAAGTACACGGTGTACGTATGCAACACCCTTTTCTAACAGAGAGGCCTGGAGTTTTGGCGCCGACGTGGAAAAAAACATGTCGGCTCGTTGGATTATTTTCCTAAGCTTGTGTATTTTCGAGTGTTAATGTGTACTATATGGTAAATTATTATTCATTAAGTGCTCGTAAATGTGCTCGAGTTTTAATGGCCAAGTGATATAACGAGGTGAAACGTGTGTTTTCGTGTTGTTTCCAAATCTCCATAAGAGCCTCTTGTAAAGTCTCCACCAGTTTACAGGGGCATGAGTTTGACTTGACCGTGACTTACTTAGCTTGACTCTGACTGTGACTATGACTTATTTGACTCTATTAATACTATGTGAACTGTTTAATATTACGACTAAGGACATTGAATCCATGGTCATGAAAATTTTAACAAAAAAAACAGAGAAGCCTTCATTCAGCAGTACAAGGTTTCTTTGGAATTTTGGATACTCCAAAATCCATCCAGACGTGGTTTTCACATATTTTGTTATTATTACACAGGAGTTACGTAACAAAGCAATGCGCAATAAGACCGCTCAATGCGGTTGCCAGTATATTCAGAATAATCAGCTTTCTCCTTGAGTAATGTCCGTGTAATATAAACTAAAATACATATTTCACCTCATTACTTCACTTGTCCACATTCGAGCACGTTTACGAACACTTAATAAACAATAAACTACTATTAAAACATTAACACACGAAAATAAACAAGTTTAGGAAAATAATACAATGAGATGACATAATATTTTAACGTTGGCGCCAAAAACTCAATAAAAAGTTTTTATTTTCCTGATACATAAAAACCTGGGCCCCGATTCTACTAAACCAATTGTTTTTAAATTGTAATTGTTTCAATTTTAATTATTAAATAATTGCCTAAAAATTGACAGTTTTTAATAAAAAAATTATACTACAAAAATACCACCACCTAATAAAACAATTAAATGGTAAACGGCTTAAAATAACTACTCAGAGAAGGTAGGTTTCCAAACAACGCATTCTCAAAACGTAAGCTACAAATTCGCTTTGTAGCTAAAAAAAATAATGGATTACCTGTAGAATGTCACACCATAACTCTTATGCTGCTTTTCTGATTTGTTGTGGTACGATTACACTGCGCAAATTGTCATAGTAAAATTTTTATATTTTTTTTGGTGCCATATATTATGACTATTTGAATGGCTTAAATTTTGTGAATGTACTTGGTTTCTATTGTGTAGTTATTCTAAGGGTAAACGGTAAATAAAAAAAATGGGGCTTTTATTTAAAAATTAAAATTGAAACAATTACAATTTAAAAACAATTGGTTTAGTAGAATTGGGGCCCTGATGCTTCACATATCTCTCATGAGAAATCAGATATTAGGTCTCAAAGCCAGACTTGTCTTATAACAAGAATTCTTAATGGTGATACGATTTTTCTTGTAACAAAAATACTTACGATTTGCAAGCAGATCTGACGGCTGTATTTCTACAAAGCTTACAGAGAATAAGGGCAGAGTTCGCACGAAGACGGTTCCCTATAACAAGAATTATTCTTGTAATGATTCTTGATACATAGTGTCGAAAAGATTGTCGGACATGAATTTAACTTTTGTGGGTTCCCTAATAATACGGAAACCTTATAAGTTTCACCGTCTGTCCATCTGTAGGTCACGATAACTTTATTTAAGGGTTATTATTCAAAATTTATCAGAACAAGAGATAAAAATCGATCAAGTTGGCAGCATCACTACAGTCTATGTCTACAGTTACAGGGTTATTTACCGTGATAAGGTTGCGGATAAAGCTCCCGATATTATAAACGAATCACAAGAAACTTAATAGAGTATGAGTATAGAGAAAACTTATGATTTATCACTGATTTTTATATTTTTATTTTACAGGTATGACCGATAAAGGATTATCTAGCAAACAAGCTAGTGTATTCACTTGTGAGTAGATTTGAAACAAAATAAAAATTTTAATTTAAAATATAGTTTTAAAAATGTGTAGCTTATACGAGTAAATGTAGTTTTTAGTCTTGTATGTTCGTACTAATAATACTCTGGATTATCATTGTCCTATTTATTACACTACACATATTTCACACGCACACACACGCTCATCACAAACCATCTCACACACACACATGACATTATCTTTTACAGAATGTATCTTCAAAGTTTCGCCATTCCCGCCGGCCGTGTGTCGCCCGTACAACACAATTCGTCGCGGCAACTTTATTCTGGAGATATGGAACTCCGATCCGACAACAAGACCGTATTACGTTTTCTTCATTTGATGTTTTATTCCCGATAATACCTAAAGATTTATCTCACAGTATGGACTTTTCTATTTCCAGAATAGATATAATTTAACCACATGGACGCTGAGTTTGTTACAAAAACCACAAAAAAGAGTGAGTTTACCTTAACAAAATTTAGAATAGATTTTAGAAATACCGACCAACGAATTTAAGCCCCATGTCATTATAACAATGCCTGATTTTGCTTGATATATGTAGTTTTGTGCACACATAAGTGCTTTTTAATAAATAAAATACAAGCTAACACACACTACAAAAACAGTTGGACTGCCCATAGACCGTTGAAGGTCTAAAGACAATCCAAATGCTCAAGCCTGCTACCAGTTGGCAGCGTACCCAGCATGCTGCCATAAATCATCAAAATCTGACTACTCAGTATAAAGTAATGCGTACATATGTCGACTAGAGAACCTTCCTTATTTATTATTTTATTTCCCTTTTTTACGTCAGTTAACAACACGAATTCTGTTCACTAACCGATATATATTTCAGTGAATTTATGAAGATAACCTTAAAAGTTTTATACTATGTGATAAAATCAATAGTAAAGATAAAGTTAGTGGAGTAAAGTAAGTATTGCTACATTAGCGTATTTGGTAATAAACCTGTAACGAAAATAATTATTGTAAGTGTGACCTGCACCTCAGAAGGGATCAATAAAACGATTCATATATCACGATACACATTTATTTACGCTTCAGGACACAAAAATCAAAAATCGAATTACATTACTAACCTTAGATCTATTTACGACCGTGCTCCTCCAACAAGTGAAGTTTCCAAGATGACTGACCAGAGTGAAAATCGCTCATCGTGATTGCACGATTTTCACTCCGGTCACATTGACATTTAATAAACTTGACTTTGACATAAAGCACAATGATTGTAACAGTAGACGTTTTTAATTCAGTAAAGTATTGCCATACTAGCCTATGGAATCTATACCTATTACGAGCCTGTGGTGATATTTGTGTATCATAAGTTAGAAGAAAAAAAAAAACAAGTTTTTATTAAACACTGTTTTAAGCTATCACGGTTGTTCACTAAAGTTATATGATTGTTTACGGGATATTTACCGTGGTAAGGTTGTGGAGTGAGCTCCCGAAATTTCGGCGCAGTTACATGCACCATGTTCACGGGAAGACTGAAGAATGCGGGTGGTTGGCCGAACAGTTAAAAAGCTAGGTGCAGACAACGATCTACCCTCTATCTTAGTCTTTTGCTACGGTTATCACTGGAACTCGAACTCGAACCTAAGTCCCGACAAAACACACTCGGAGAAAATATCGGGAGCTCAGTCCACAACCTTACCACGGTAAATATCTCGTAAATAATCATATAACTTAAGTTTTTATAAGCCTTTTATAATGTAATTGCAATTGTGAGAGCAAATAAATGCTTGGGCCGCATCGAGATACATTCTGCAGAGCGTCATTGTATTAATTATATAGTTCACAATGCCATACTTACTCCAATTTAGACGTTATGTCACTTGCATAGTGTTCAACGTTAGTTGTCCGCTATGTCATCGTAGCTCTGGTATCGCGAGGCGTTGTAGTCGGGTCGCGGTTACCGTGTAACTAACCAAAAAGTCTGCTCAATTCGTAGCGTGCGCCGGTTTTTGGTTCGGACATTGTTTTTGCACGATTGTGAGTCTGTTGGACCGAGAAAAAATTACGAAGGGCCCTTACTGTATAGTGTATACATCTGTTTATATACGCCCCTTCAGTTAGAGTAACACTTGTCTTACATTGGTGAAGCTATATTGGTCGAGGGATATGTTCATGGCGAAAAAACATGAAAGCAACGCGAACGGAAAATGTTTTTGATATAACCCACTGAAAAAAGAAAAGTGTAACAACTGATGTTATATTTTCACTCATCTCACTCTATTTATTTAGTAGCCGTTAGATTAACAAGCATTCGCGAAATTACGTGACAACTTCTCGTTCAAAATACCACAGTGCCTAAAGACGAGGGTCTTGAAGCAGTGTGTGTTGCCAATGAAGACATAAATGGTACTGAGACGTGATCCTTTACTGCTGACCTTTTGGAAAAACCCAGAGTCACACAGCAGGCAACTGAAAGAGTTATGCTCGAAACCTCTTATAAAGGAAAATAAGATAATGTAGCTTACGAGCAAAAAGAGGGAGGTGTAAAAGAGATTACAGAAAAATGTTTGCTGCCGGCCCTTTTAGAGATTGATCGGGAAGCCTATGTCCAGGAGATGACGTCCTATGCCTGAAATGATGATCATGATGCTCGGACTTTCTTGCGCGATAGAATCCGGAACGAAGATGTTCGCCAAAGAACAAAATTCACTGACGTAGCTATTAAAATTTGCATGTTGAAGTCAATGGGCAGGTCACATCACTCGAAGAACCGTTAACCGATGGAAAAGAAAGGTTCTCGAGTTTAGATCACGATCCGGAAGACGTAGCGTAGGTAGGCCTCTCACTTGATGGACCGACGACATCTTGAGAGTCGCGGGCATCCAGTGGATGCAGTTGGCAGTCTGTCGTTTAGTGTAGAGTTCAAAGGGGAGGCATAATGTTCAGCAGTGGACGTCTTCTGGCTGATAATGATGAAGTAAAAAAAAGGTGTATTGAAAAATTCTCCCGTTTTCACAGTAAAATTGTCACAATATTTACCACCGTCTCATATATCGTGATATTTCGCGCCGCGGTGTTTAAATATAATTAATTCTACCGCTGACTCCACAATAATTCTCACACCTAGGTTAACCCGCCTGACCTACATAACTGCGAAATAAAAACAGACCAAGCACGAGTTTGTATTGCACTGCGGTGTTCTGAAATAATTTTTTAGAATCGTTAATGAAGTTTGTAAAGTTGTGTGGAAGACCAGACCAGACGGATATTATCAGAATTTATTTCAGGTTCATACTACCCATAAACACGAACTAGAACTAGAATTAATTTATCGATTGATATATAATTATACAGGCACTGGTTATCAGTTCCTCCTTTCAGCTGTTCTGCACGTCCACTGCTGGACATAGGCCTCCCCCATCGATCTCCAAAAGGTCCGGTTGGAAGCGGCCTGCGTCCAGCTCTTCCCTGCAGTCTCTTTTGGTTGTCTGTCCAACTTGTAGGTGGACGTCCTCCGCTGCGCTTACCGGTCCGTGGTCTCCATTCAAGAACCTTTCGGCTCCATCGGCCATCTGTTCTGCGTGCTATGTGCCCTGCCCACTGCCACTTCAACTTGCTAATCCGGCAGACTATGCCGGTAACTTTCGTTCGTCTACGGATCTCCTCATTTCTGATAGTAATCAGTTAGCATCCTCTAGTCAGCGTTATGTTGAATTTTGTCTAAGCCTTTTACACAAACAAAACTAAAAAGCTAAACCCCTTAACACTAGTGCCATTAGTTTTTATTTACTCAAAAAATAAAAAATGCCCAATCGTCCTTATTTTAGCAAAAAGGAAAGTCCACAATTTTTTTTTATCCGGACTTGCATCCATAACTTATTATACAAATTACATTAATTAATTGAGGATTAGAAAATTAAAATTAAAAATGAAAAATAAGATTAATACAACTAAAATAATTAGGTAATGGGCGTGTGATACGCTCTCCATGTGCGATGTATCGGGCTGGTGTGCCACTCTCGTACCGCAGCCACCAGTGCGTTATCGGAGCGGTGCAGGGCGGTGCGCGCGGCGGCCGACCGGCTCCGCAGCAGCGCCTGCCAGCAGGGGCGCTATAGAATAAGCTACATTGGCATAAAACGAATTAACAAAAATGCCTAAAGTTTTTCCGAACATAACTGTTAAAGTTATTTACTTAGAAAATAAAAAGTGCCCGATTGTCCTAATTTTAGCAAAATAAGCTTTATTGGCATAAAAAGAATTTTCAAAAATCACAAAAAATATGAACATAACTGTCAAAGTTATTTACTCAGAAATAAAAAGTGCCTGATTGTCCTCATTTTAGCAAATATTAACGTCCGCTATAGAATAAGCATCAAAAGAATTAACAAAAATTACTAAAAGTTTTTTCGAACATAACTGCTAGAGTTAATGTTAACTGTTAGTGATAATGTTAACTTATGTTACTATTGACATTGACAAATGAATATATGACAGAAGTAAGTTTTTTTGTATATACATCTACTTGAACTACAGGTATAACGCCGATGGTGACGTCATTACATTAAAAAAAAACTTGTCTGGGCAATGCCCATTGCTGCAGTAAAGTAATTTATGCATCCATCAGGCAGCCCGTCTGCTTGTTTGCTATCTATGGAATAAAACAAAAACATATATCAAAGAAACCAAGTACATTCGCAAAATTTAAGCCATTCAAATGGTGTCACATATGGCTCCAAAAAATATATATATTACTATGACAATTTGCGCGGTGAAATCTTACCACAACAAATCAGAAAAGCAGCATAAGAGTTATGGTGTGACATTCCACAGGTAATCCATTAATTTTCTTGCTTAAATCGTTTAAAATACCAATCGAAACGTAAGCTACAAATCGAATTTGTAGCTTACGTTTTGAGAAGGCGTTGTTTGGAAACCTACCTTCTCTGAGTAGTTATTCTAAGACATATATATTACCGCGATGCTAGCGCAGCAAACTTCCGAAACTATTGCTATGTAAATAAGTACGTAAGTATAATTTTGGGCCAATCTCTAAAAGAGTTCGTTTCACAATTTTCTCTGCGTAACACTAATTATAAAAAATGAAGCGTACTTCTCATTACATATTCATGAAGTTTAGTATTTTCGCGGCTCAGTTAAGTGGGGCGGTCGATTTTTTTGCCAAAAGTGAGGTTGCGACCTTACTTAAAATGTAAGGGAAGTCTGAAGGAAAAAGTTGGGAATCTTTTCACAGCGGCTTTGAATTGGTCTCTTTACCCATAATGTAATTAAATAACTCGTGGTTAGTAAAGAATATTATACCAATTTAGGAGTTGATAGTGTCGGGAAAACTCTTTGGATGGGTGACCGCATCGTTTTTTTTATGCGACTGGTGAATTAGTAATGTAAGATTAAGGCAGTTTGTTTAGAGGGCTGACGTTTTTTTTTTTTTTTTTTTTTTATATATCTATACTAATATTATAAAGAGGAAAGTTTTGATTGTTTGTTTGTTTGCATTGAATAGGCTCCGAAACTATTGAACCGATTTGAAAAATTCTTGCACTGTTGGGAAGTTACACTATCCCCGGGTGACATTGGATCTTGCTGCAAGGTGCTCAGAGGATCGGTTGACTCCTTGCATCTGCACAATTTATTGTGCACTTTGTTTGTGCCAGATACCCGTGTAATCTATACCCGTGCGAAGCTGGGGCGGACCGCTAGTATTAGATATAAATGGTTGCCTGGAAGAGATCGCTTTTAGCGATAAGGCCGCCACTTGTGGCGCTAGCTCATGAGTGTTTTCTATCGTGTTGTATGTTTATTTCTGGTGTACACAACAAAGAATTTCTATCTATCTATCTATATTAGGTTTGCGCTTGGCCGCCATCTCGCCTGATGTAAAGCCACGATGCGGTCTACGATGGAGCACGCTTGCATAGAAGAAACCGATTCACTCTCGACTTGAAGACACCCAGATTGTAATTGACAGGGAAAACCCATTCAGGCAATGAATTCCACAGACCAGCAGTTTGCTCAATAAATGTGGAATCAAAGAGTGCACGGGTTTTCGGAATATCAACCATAAACGATGTCGATATTTCATGCCCGCCCTGGCAATCCGATAGAAAAATGGGCAGGAGGGAATTAAATCATGCAGATCAGATGCACACTCTCCGAAATGTATCCGAAATATACAGGAATCAGCACTTTAGATGAAACCAGTTCATCCGCCATTTTGTTTATTTTTAGTCTGGTCTGAAACAATAAGAAGTTTCCTCAACTTTGCAACTTGACCGCGACTATATAAGTTTCTCTTTTGCCTTTCAGAACTTTGAAAAGATCGAATGCTTTGTCAGGAACCACTATAAACATCACTAATAAAAGTTTGTTGCTCATCACTAATAATAAATGGGTTTTTTTTTCATATTTTATGCATTAAAAAAAAATAAGACTAGCTGACCTGACAGACGTTGTCCTGTCTTAGAACTGTCAAACACGTAAAATCAAAATTGTAAATCTTATTTTACTACACCTTGGGTTACATTATTGGAGTTTTAGTAAGGATCCCTATTTTTTTTGGAAAATATAATATAGCTTATGTTACCCGGGGATAGTGTAGCTTCACAACAGTGAAAGAATTTTTCAAATCGGTTCCGTAGTTTTGGAGCCTATTCAATGCAAACAAACAAACAAACAATCAAATCTTTCCTCTTTATAATATTAGTATAGATATAGTAGGCTTGAATTTGACCGTCAACTTGCCTGATGTTAAGCGATGATGCGGTCTACGGTGGAGCACGCTTGCCTAGAAGAAACCGATTCACTCGAGATTTGAAGACACCCAAATTATTGAACTTTTGAGGTACTTGTTCATACCGGTTTCCTCACGATGTTTTCCTTTACCGTTGTTGAGCGATGGCATCGAAACTTCACTTAAAGTAGCCTATGTCACTCTACAGCCCTTGAACTATACCCATGCAAAAAAATCAGGTCGATCCGTTGTTCCGTTGCAGCGTGAAAGAGGAACAAACAAACCAACAAACACACTTTCGCATTTATAATATTAGTATGATTGTTTTAGAATAACACAACTTTTTAGTTGTTACCCACGAATATGTAATACTACAATGGATTGTCCGTCCGTTTGTCCGTCCGACGTCAGTCAAAACTGACTCCAAATAGGATAGCTTTCAGTCCAATTGTAGGCTGCTTCTTTTGTTTGGTGGCATACGTCCCAATGCTTTGAACAGGTTGATGCATTCAGCAGTTTTATTAGCGCCGATTTTTCAGTTATTCCGTTTTTTAAAGAGAACTAATTGTAATTATGTCCTTATTTGTAATGTACCTTTTTATAATTTTAATTTCATTTGTAAATTTTCGGAAAGTTTTTTTTTACCACGAATAAATCCTTGTTTGACCACCAACTCTCATGTTGGTAAGCCACGATGTGGTCGAAGATGAAGCACGCAAATTTAGAAGATGCCTATTCACTATGGCCTTATATTTCTCAGGAAACAAGATAGATATATAGGTAAACTGTTTATGACAAAACAGCTTAAAACTAGTGTAACAATCGGCGATAGCAAGGTAGCCAGCAGGTTGTTCCAATCCTTGGTCGAACGGTTAGAAACGTAGAATCGAAACGTTTGGTACGTATCCAAGGAAAATCCACAATGTATGGTAGTGGGCCGATTTCCTATTTTTCTTGTAGTATGAAGGGGCCACTCACGGTAGCTTCGATGCACATTCCAAAATGAATTCTGTAGAAAATTGACAGACTCGCTACTTTACGGCGGTGTTCTAGATTGAGAAGTTTCTTAGCCACTAACTTCTCATCGTTTATAAGACACGCAGCACGCCGGTCTATCGATTCAAGAGCTTCGAGCTGGTATTTGGCTGAACCGTCCCAAAGATGACAGCAGTATTCGGACTTGAGCTTGATACGATAGTAAGCAACTGCCCCGGTGTGAAATACCGCCTAACCTTCCTCAGGACGCCCAGCTTTTTGCCAGCAAATTTTAAACATGTATGCAACAAAAATGTATGTGTATACAGGATGTTTCTCTAGCTAGATGGTGGAGATATTCAAGGATATCATTGTTATCATGATTATAAATAATTTTTATTTTGGGAACCTAACTTTATTTTCTGCATTCTTCAGTCTTCCCGTAAACATGGTGCATGTAACTGCGCCGAAATATTGGGAGCTGCATCAACAACCTCACCATGGTAATAATCATAACTGTAGTGAAGAACCGTGATAACTTAAAACAGTGTTTAGCTATTGCAGATGCCGTATTGTAGTCTCGTTACCGTTTTAAACTGTTGGGTTTATATCAGCTGACAGACGTCGCGTGTTAATTTACAACGAAACCCACTTAATCTATTAGTGATAAGTACTTAGTGTACTGAGACTTTACGTATTTAATTTGATGGTTGGTAAATACTACTGCTTATACGTTTACATTAATTATCATCATCATTGTATTGGCAACACCTAGAAGAACTGCAGTCTATGGTACACCTACTGGTTTACGATCAAAGTTTATTGGATATGGAATCTGTGAAGAAAAAAAAGAGAAAAAAAACAAACGATGGGGCGATGAGGTGACTTTTGCTCTAATGACAACTGCGTGGTGTTTTAAAAATAAACCAGCCAAGTGCGCGTCGGGCTCGCGCACTGAGGGTTCCGTACCACCACAAAATTCAATAACGTAATTACCAGTTATATCTTGGTGTTCATAAACTTGTCACCGAGTCGCACTTGGCAATTTTTTTATTATATGTTGTTAGGTATACTTTAGAGTGTGTACTATAATCATGTAAAATTTGACGCTTGTACGTATTACCGTTTTTACATTAGAGCTAATACAAAAATACGTAAAAATACGCCCTCTTTCGTTTTTACTTTTTGACTTTTTTATTATTTGTTAGTAACTGGCTATCTATTACAGTTCGAAAGAAACAGCCTTTAATAAGTAGGACAGACAGACAGACAGACGGACGGCCAGATTGACATAGACATCGTAGGCTTAGTAATAGGGTCCCGTTTTTACCCTTTGGGTACGGAACCCTAATTATTGCTAGCTTTTCCGTGTTTTTATGTTTTGATCAATGATCTTTTAGTTTTGATTATTCGTTTGCTTTTCGTGCCACAAAATATCACGAGTTAATTAAACACAAAACTTAGTTTAAATACCCTCCCACCAATTCAAGAGTTAACAATTGATCTTTATCTATTCTTTGCGAGTTATTCTACCGCCAAGCAGTAGTGCTCAAACATTATTGCGTTCCGGATTGAAAACCAATGTTACCAGTGAAAGTATGGGGCATAAATAAATTTAAGCAGTACGTTGTGCAGAGTTTTGAATTTTATTGTTGCAGTTTTAAATTCAGAATAGTTACTGGCATTGTGATGGGCAAGCGCGACGATTACCATCAAGCGAGCGACTTGCTCTCAGTAGAATAAGAACCTTAAAGACGGTGCAATTTTTTTTCTTCCTAAAATATACTTTATTGCGTGGAATTAACGCATGGGGTCCTTGTACAGATGTTATAAATAAGTTTTTCTATGTGGTCAACTCTAATAAAATTTGCTGTTCCATACAAAAAGTTAATTTCCACTCAACGAAATGTATGACATAAAACGAATCAATGATAGAACATGAAATTCAAATAGAAAGATCTAAAGAAATGCATTTTTTTTATATGGTCTTTAATTACCTATTGGAAAAACTCAACCAAAATATCAACAAAAGTAGATTTTCGTTTAACACGCGAAGGGAAAGTTCGAGAGTGGATTTCGTTAAATTAGGTACTGACATAAAACAAACAATTTTAGTGTTGTAGTTTACTTGTTTTATATTTGTCTTAACAATTACGGCTTTTTTCTCGTTTTATGCCCGATAATCCAGATACCTAAAATTGATTGACGCACTTAGTGATACGGGTCTTAACACAAAAAAAATTTCAAGCATCTTGATTTTGAATTTGTTTTGAATGAATAATATTCATGTGGAAGTATTTTGGCGAAAGTTAGAGGAATCTGAGCATAGCTTCAATAGAGACTCCTGAGGGACAAAACCTTTCAAACCCACAACTACTTCATCCGTGATACAACTAAAATTACTTCACTGTAGTTCAACCAAGACCCTACTTAGTATGTACGCCTCGAGTCTTCGAGTAGCAATGTTGGCAGCGCTGTAAAACTTTATTGTTGGAAGTTTTTGTTTTTTGAACTATCACGTTGGCACTATTGGAGCTGTTTTCAACTGCAACGGTTACGTGGGTAGTATGAACAACTACTTTTCTGTTCTTTTTGTTTTGACAAACGGAGAGTAGTAAAATTCACGTGATGTTTTTAAAATAAAAATGCGCGATTCAAACCACATGACAAGCGAGTACATTTTAGTACACTATATCAACGTAGCTAAAGCAGTAGTTCGACTTTCAACAAACGCCCTAATGGACTGACGTAATCCTACGAGCGCCCCTTCCCCCGCCCGCTACGATACTTCACGGTACGCTCAGAGTGAATGTTACACGCGCCGCGACATTGAGATTCGCCGTGTGTGTTTGTCATCAACGTAGATATATGTATAATTGCCTATGGATACTTGTAACACTAGAGGCATTACAAATAAATAAATAAATAAATATTTCGGGATATTTTGCATACACGGTCATCTGACCCCAAACTAAGCAAAGCTTGTGATATGGCTGCCAGAGACTGATATACATACATACCATATATAGTTTTAAATACATACTTAAATAGATATTAACAACCAGATATAGAACAAACACAAATGTTCATCACATAAATGTTTGTCCTAGGTGGGAATCAAACCCACGCCCCCAAGCTCAGAAGGCAGGTTCACTACCAACTAGACCAACGGGCTATCTAATATACCCATTACTGTATATATACGTTGCCGACCCTTATGTACTCTATTAACTCGCCTTTTGAAGAACCCCATGTTGTGGCTTCTCGGAAACACCGCGGAAGGTAGCTCATTCCACATTTTGCAGGTGTGAGGCAAGAAAGATCGTGTGAATCGCACAGTATGCGATTTCCACTGATCCATGATGTGTGGATGAACTTTCAGGCGGTAGCGGCTAGTACGATGATAAAACCGTGAACTTTAAATAAAATTAACCAGATACATGTAAAAATATCTCAAACTTTTTCCATCTTCAATATTCCACCCAAATGTGGATCGCAAATATAAACTGCCTAAGGGCTCGATTTCCGATTTTTATATTCACATCCGGTTTGAAATGTATCGTTTAACGGTATTTTGCTTTGATAACCGATATATGAAATTTCCGGAAAACGTTGAGAGGTATTGATGAACATTTCTTTCTATTCATAGATTTAACTGTGGTGTTAATTTAAATATAAGCGCTTCAAGCCGTGTATTAAGTAGTCTTACTTTATCAAAATCAGTGGTTACAGAAAAAATTGAATCTTATGAATGAAAATTTTGACTTCCAACACCTAGGGCCTTACGGCTCTTAACGTGGGCTCGAAACCACCCTGAAACAGTGCAGTACAGAAAATCACGCGAACGTGAATCTGAATGAGATACGGTTTGGGGTCGCGCAATCACCTAAACAGAATCGCTTAAAATAGGTAGTCGTAAGGCCCCAGTATATTTTGTTAAGATCCTCGTTTTTAGCATGTGTATATTTATTATGTGGTGCGTGTCATAGTAGTCATCTTCTCTTCTCTATCTCTACATAGTATAAATTAAAGTCTCTTTCCGTGTCTGTCTGTCTGTATGTATAACCGCTAACTCTTCCTTAACCACACAACGGATTTTGATGCGGTTTTCACCATCAGTTAGAGAATTTTTCACGAAATGTTTATATATTACATAACTAGCAGTCCCGGATTCGTACGGGTGTAATGTACAGGGTGGGTTGCTAGTTATAAATAAATATAACCATCTAGTTAAGCTTGCCAGAATAAGGACCCTGAAATGTTTTAGTTAAATTTAAAAGAAAGGATTGAAACTTTTCTTTGACAAATTACTTCCGCGGATCTCAAACCCTGCTGCGTTAGTCGGTCCAGTGCGTAAGACCTCCAAACTCGGCATCCTTTATCTCCCTTGGCGAAATAAAAACTGGCCCGTCGCAGTATAAAACAATGCAGTACCTACAAAATAATTTTATTAGTTTTTATTTAAATTAAATCATTTATTTACAAATTAGAGTGTTTTATATAATCATGCCAAGTTTGACGCTTGTACGTATTACCGTTTTAACATTAGAGCGAATACAAAAATACGTTAAAAAAATACGTTTGTTGTATGGGGACCTCCCCTTTCGTTTAAACTTTTAGGATTTTTTATTATGTGTTTGTTAATCCACCATAACATTACATATTCTGTGAAATTTCAACTGGCTATCTACTACGGTACAGTAAGATACAGGCGTTTAAGGTAGGACAGACAGAAAACGTAGGTTGGTAATAATTTAGTAATTATTTGGTCCCGTTTTTACCCTTTAGGTACGGAACTCTAAAAAAGGTACTATTCAGTCCTTGGCGGCTGTCACTACAGTAAAGTATCAATTATAAAAAAAAGTTGTTAAAATAATTCACTCTAGAAAAAATACTGCTAACATAAACTACTGATTCATTTTGTACTACTGCAATGACCCTGTTATCTTGTCTGTTTTCTTTCCCTCGGTAATTTGTTTTTTCACGCCGCGCCCACTTTGAAGGAAGATTTTTCACTTACAGTTAAAAATAGCTTGTTTATTTTAATAATAAAGGGCAATATTTTCGTGTGTTTTTATTCAAATATATCTAAATATAAACAACACAATATAAATAATTTACAGTAAATTTATAAGTTATGTTCAAATCAAATAAATTCAAATTAAAATTATTTTTTGAACATAAAAACGGACAAATTCCACTAACATGAAAGTTATGATAAATGTCTCCCAAACTATAAAACTAAAATATATTTCCTAGTAGAAATAAGAATAAAATTAAAAATCTATTATAACAAATTGCTGTAAAAATATTTTATGTCAACATACAATTTGTATATATCATAAAAATTGTCATCATAGTCTTCGGCTTTTTTGCCCCTGTCCCATTGGTCAGTTAAGTTTTCACAATAAGTCAAAAACACTTTCGTTACAGTTTTCCAATTGTCACAAATAATATCAAAATCATTGTTGGCGGAAAGGAGTGCATTGAAGTGGCGGCGGGCCGAATCAGCGGAGACATGGAGCGTGCCACAGTGCGGCTGTGATCCACGTGGAAAAACTTGGGAAATTTTCCACCCCTATTAGCCGGAAACCCGGGTTTGTCTGGCACGAATAAAGTTCACAATAAATTGTGCAGATGCAAGGAATCAACCGATCCTCTGAGCACCTTGCAGCAAGTAGTAAGCTGATCTGACATCCTTCTCACTTCAAGGAAGTTGTAAAAATACCGACGTCAAAATTAGTCAAATATCGTACTTACGAAATTTCATTTACTTAGTAAACAGTACGTCACAGCAAGCAACTAACACATTTACCAGTTATTTTGATGTAAAATCCATACTCCTGAACCGATTTTGTGAAAATTCCTATGGAAGTATATCTGAGTATGACACTTCCAAAAATAATTTTCCAAATCGGTTCATATAATGACGGAATTATGAGGTTACAAACATTACAAAATCAATCTAATTGAGAATCCTCTCATTTTTTTTAAGTCGGTTAAAAAGAGCGTCAAACGATCATGCGTTCCGCCTGATGGTAAGTAGAAACCGCCGTCTATTGACACCTGCATCTCTAGCAGTGTTGACGGTGCTTTACTTGGGTTTCAAATGTCGTTAACTAAAGAAAAGTCACTTAGCCTAATTAAAAAAAAACTACTGGTCCGCCCCGGCTTTGCATGGGTATAGATTATAGCCTATGTCACCCGGGGATAGTGTAGCTTCCCAACAGTGAAAGAATTTTTCAAATCGGTTCTGTAGCTTCGGAGCCTATTCAATGCAAACAAACAAACAAACAAACAAATCTTTCCTCTTTATAATATTAGTATAGATAACAATTGGATTACCATTAAAATGATTAATAAATATTTTTACAACACATTTGCTCAAAAAGTGCAGTTACGAAGCCTGTATACATCGTTCGAAAGTTAAACATTACGGATCATACAACGGAGCGTGCGGTAATGAATTTTACCGCACGCTCCGTTGTATAGCACCGTGCGTGTACATTTCGGTATTTTTTTAATTTCCATTTTTTGTTTTTTTCACGCAAATGTGTTGTAAAACGTTGTATGGCACACGTGCGGATTGGTTATTACAAACTCGTGACTATGGTAAGCCCTCGACTTCGTCTCGGGCTTACATTCGTCTACTCGTTTGTAATAACCAACTTACCGCACTTGTATCATAAATAACTATTTTGGAAATACTTTGTGATTACCGGTTGTTTATACTAGAACAACAATTGTAAGTAAAGTAAGATAATATAAGTTGTCATTGCACAAAACGCACGTGCGGTCGAAGTAGCAGGCAACCATGCGTTGCGCTCGCGGTACTATCAAACATGAAAATCGCATCAAAATGTGCATCGGAGCTACTCAGCTACATGACCTTATTTTACCATCCCCTTTCTACTACATCACAAAGAAATCTGCCCACCACCATATACATTGTGTATTTTCCTTGGATACGTACCAAATGTTTCCATTCTACGTTTCTAATCCGGCCAAGGGATGAAACAACCTGCCCGCTTCCTTGTTTTACCAACAGGCGAGTAGGTGGTCAAACGATGACAAATTAGCGTTAAAAAAAAAACACTCATGTGGTAATATTTCCGTAGGTACTTACTAAATTTTACAGTGAAATAAAAATCGATTTACTCATAGGTATTAAACGTTTATCTGTTGGTTGTAAAATTTTGTATCCATTTCAGTTTTATTGTTTAACAAAATATTTTAAGTATTTAATTAAAACTTTCCTTTATACCATGGTAAGCTAATAGTAGCCACAAACTTTACGGCTTTTAAAAATTGAAAAGTCTTTAAAACGAACTAGTTGACTCTAACGAAGCGTTGGACAAAGGTCTTTTAACAATAAATAAAAACTTTGAGTTAAAAGCTTGCTAGTTGAGATTACCCGGCAACCGGGGTAGTTAGATGCACAATATAAACAGTAAGAGGTCTTTGAACAAACGCTACAACTAGAACTAACAGAATAAAACGAATAATTCAAAAACTTGCTGTATTGCATTTTGGAATTGACTTTTGTATAATTATTGACTTGACCACAAGTCCACATGGCCCCGATTCTCCTAAAGAAATTGTTTTTAAATTGTAATTGTTGCGATTTTAATTTTTAAATAATTGCGACAGTTTCAAATATTTTTTTATACTAGAAAAATACATCCACCTTATATTATAACTTAGTATACAAGAGGAAATTATTAAAAAATTCAAATTGAAACAATTTTTATATGGAGTTATAAATTTTTTAATGCACCTTTTGTTTAATAGATAGTATTTTCGATGCGATTATTCACAGACATACCGATAATTGGTTTTATCCTCAGATCAGAAAACAAAGGAGATATGCGTACAATAAATTATGGTTCGTATTTAAATGTCTCCAAGCTTCAATCACTGTATTCACTATACCCCAAAAAACTAATATTTTAATATATTCGGGACATTTTATATCCCATCCTTGTCACCATTGAAACTTTCGTCATCATCATCAGCCGGAAGACGTCCACTGCTGAACGTAGGCCTCCCCCTTTAACCTCCACACTGAACGACAACCTGCCTTCTGGATCCGCTGGATGCCCGCGACTAACTAATAGTCCCCATGTTTGTATATATTATTTTAATATAATCATGAACTAGTTTAATTCTATTTTGTTAAAAATTTGATAATAAGTTTGTAAGTAACTCTCAAAATAATTTTGTTGTCTACCTACAATCTATATGCAATATAAATAGTTTTATTCTCATGTTCATTCATATCGCTTTGGGTGACTAACATTGTATATACCTATAACTCAGCCCGGTTATAGATAGATGGCTATAGATTTTAGCCGTAACCCCAGAATGCTGGCGTTTATTTTGTCCATAAACTCCACAGAAAGGAGAAGTTTTTTTTTCCTTTTCTGTGAACAACTCGTAGCGTTGTCATACTACGTGGCAACACTGGCAGCATTTTGACTGCTTTTCCGTCCACCATGGAGACTTTAAATTAGTTTGTAAATATTTGTTTTATTACAGTTAAGTTATGGTTTTGTGTTAGTTTTATAAGTTTCCTTGTAGGTAAGTTCATTATTATAAAGTTTGTTGTTTGGTATCTAGTAAAAATTACCGGGAAAGTATAGTTTCGGTATTATTGAGCTCGGCAAGTTTTTGCATCAGTTATATTTTTAAATTTTACTTCGAAACAGATAAAAATATAACTACAAATTACAGCTTGTGAACTTCTCTTACTGCTTCGTCTATACTGTTGCTAGTGTTTAGCTTAAGTTATGTATTTACTTCGATAACTTTGCATCCTATGAAAGTTTTAATCTTCAAATCTTTTTCATCGGAATTTTTTAATACAGTTTTTCTTTCAAATGTGGCGGGATTAAAATCAGATAACTATCTTAATCAGTACAAAAATACTTATAAATCCAAAATTGTATGGTTGAAAATATAAAAGGTTATGATGAAACAAATCATCATCATCATTTTAGACGTCCACTGCTGAACATAGGCCTCCCCCATCGATCTCCAAAAGGGCCGGTTGGAATAGGCATGATAATGTAAAGAATAATCAACGATTAGCGCAAACAGCGTGATCTATACTAATATTATAAAGAGGAAAGATTTGATTGTTTGTTTGTTTGCATTGAATAGGCTCCGAAACTACTGAACCGATTTGAAAAATTGTTTTACTGTTGGGAAGCTACACTATCCCCGGGTGACATAGGCTATAATCTATACCCGTGCGAAGCTGGGGCGGACCGCTAGTCTACAATAATTACCCGGTCTAGCTTCAAGGACAAAAAACTGTTCGTTACTTAGAAATGGACAGACATGTATTAAGAATCTTCAGACTGACAATATTTCAATTATTCTGCCCGATAAGACTCGATGAAAGCACAAATAATATCGAGGAAAACTCCTGAATACGTTAGGAATTGAGCAACCGTGCGTGCGACGACAGATATTGTATTTAATGGCGAAAAAGTACCTACTTATCGGGAAGTTTCGCTTCGATTGATATCGTATAACTTTAGTAAACATGAATTACAATTTTATTTATAACGTTTGTGGCAAGATTTGTTTTTTTGTGTAGGCAGCTAATAGAACGTCCTATGAGGATGATGCGTGGGTTTTATGAAGTAAACTGACACTTGTATTTTCGTATGCGTACCGCCAAACTGCGGAGAAAAATAAATAAGTTGATCTTAAAAACTTTTTTTTCAAGCTTTTATCTTTAAGACGAAATATGCTTCAAATTTGACGATTCGTCCTCACGAATATTCAAAAGTAGACCTTTAAAATCGATTAATTGACATTATTTCTTTATGTTTAATAAATGTTCTTTAAATATTTTATTCGGATGTGTTCACCGATAAACGATTAAAGAAATTTGGCTCGATAGAAAAAAAATCATAAACTTTCCTAATAAACACCCGTGCTTACGTTCCCTTCAATGGATTGAATCAACTTCATTCAAATTCAAAAGAGGATATTTTTATTTAGAAAAATTGTGTGTTATCCTAACAATCATTCAAATACTTTAGTGGTCGCAGTTTTTTGTAAAAGCGAAAGATTATTTGTAGAAAATATAGAAAAAATAAATATTGAAAATATTTGAATGCGCGCACGCCGCATTACCGTCATACAAGTGTACGGTTCTCTACCGCCTTAACAAAGAAAATATAATCCGCCATCTTTGAGCGGCAGCCATATTGAATTTAGTGCGATGTCACTCACTTAATCTTTTTCCACTCTTTAAGCCCCTTCATTTGATATCCATATTAAAAGTTAACAACGCCAAAACTCCTATCAGGAGAAAAACATTTTTTCAAAATGTAATACGCCATCTTTGAGCGGCAGCCATATTGAATTGAGTGCGATGTCACTCACTTAATCGTTTTCCACTCTTGAAGCCCTTTCATTTGATATCCATATTAAAAGTTGACAAAAATAAACACCGTCCGCCATTTTGTAGCGGCGGCCATTTTGAATATATAACAATGTTGGGTATTGTATATTGTATTGTCACCAGAACTAAAAGAGCGGTAAAATGGGAGAGGAAGTGGTTCTAATTCAGATTGCAAGATTTGACATAAACCAACAAACATACAATCATTGCAAGCTTGCAAAAGTGTTACGTCACCGAAATCGTATTCACACGTCCAGGTGGAAAAATATCGAGTTTTATTCGATCTCCTTACAGAATTATATACATTATTTTAAAGATAATGCCCAATGGTTTTATAAATTCCCAATTCCCACTCCGGGATTTTATCTACAAAAAATTAAAAACTTGTATTTCTGACCGGGGAGCGGGCCCTTATAGGCCGGTACCCTTCTACCAAATTTGAATGGAGCTGAGTGAAATGATAAAAAATACCTAATAAGCATCGGCTAAGTACAAGACAGACACGTGCATCGAGAGTTCCGCGCACAAAAAATGCGTTGGTTGGGATTTTGTTGGCATTCAGTTCGAGATCTTTATCGCGCGCCCATCTCACACTTGGCTGGTATTTATTATTTGTTGTTTTACTTTAGAGTGTATATTTCATGTCAAGTTCGACGCTTGTACATACAAGAATATTGGGCAAACTGGCGGTTTGCATGATGGTCGCTTTTCGTTCCACGTCCATATTTTAGTTATTTCCAATAGCTAAACTTTTATATATCCAGAATATAATAAGAATAAAAAGTTAACACACATTAGGCTGAACGTTATATAGATGTTAAAAAAATATAAATAGATTGTTTGCATTAAATTTGCAATTCCCAAGCTAAAAATAGTTAAAACAATTTAAGCCTTGTGCGCTTTTTCGTAGAGTTTAAAGTAAAAAAAAAAAAACTCAAGGAAATGTTCAAAAGAACACGCCATCCGCAGTAATATAGCGTGAATGTTTTATAGCGCAGTCCCCTTAGCACCATAGAGTTAACAGATGCAGAAGTGAAAGTACAGATAAGCTTTGAAAGAAAACACAAAAAGAACGAAGAATAGATTTCTTCTAAATCAACGTTTTCCATCCTCGGCCACACCGTCGCTTACCATCAGGCGAGTTGGTGGCCAAATCTGTTTTAAATCTGTTGCCAAAGTAATTTATAATTTTTCATGTTCGAAAAGTAGTTTTTGTTACCGCTACAGCCTTGATTGAAAGTACCACTTTTCAATAGAGGTTTCAATACCTATATTGAAAAGTTATTTTTGAATAAGAACAATGAGCTAGGAAGCTAATGTACCAGAAAGAGTTTAATTGAACGAAATTTTTATGGCTTGATTTGTACCTTGGCTAAAAACTTGTTTAGGACTTGTCTTTGAGTTTTATTAATTTTTTTTTTCTTTTTTTTTTCTTTGAGTTTGTTTATTAATTTGTCTTTAAAGTCAATAATTTTGAAAAGTGATATTAGGGTATTTTTTTATTTCTTCATTACTTTTGGCTCCATACGATTAGTATATTTTGCATGTATCAAGTATAATAGTTTTTCCTGACATTCGAAATAAAAGCAGAGTACCTACTCGGGAAAATCCATCTCACACACTCAAATATAGTTAAACATCGTTGTGTACGTAGATGTAGTGCATCTTTCATCCTTTGGTAAACAATTTACCATTACTTTGGGTAATAATACAACGAGATGATCATTATAGTAGGCTTGACAAAAATAAAATTAAAGAACGAGCCATAACCATTGAACTTGTTCAGTAAAAAGGAGTCAAAGCCGTCGGACATAATTATACTTTAACACCTAATTATAACCATGTACAGTATATTTGTTACAAAAAATAGATAGCGGTTTTTTGTTGTGTTTTTACACTTCGGGAAAGCACACGAAGGCATAATTTTGTCAGATGTTTCGTTATCATGTAACAATAGATGCGTGTTGCACTTCTTACGGCTAAAGACCGACTGAAACGAAGTGAGCGCTAGCGCTCATTTTGTAATCTTCAAAAAGGCGCTATTTCTGGGCCCGTCTTTTCATATAGTAGGTAACTTTTTACACAACAGTTTGAACACGTCCTCTAAACTTGTTGATCTTTGCTCTAACCTTTTTTTCACTGTCCCTGTAAAGTTTACGTATTTCCGCCTGAAAACAAGTTCATCTTAATTTCACTTTGTGATTAACGGAGCAGCTATGTGTTTTTAAGTGACCCTTTTTTGCCATAAAGATTGCGTAAACATTTAGAGTCCTTTAAAAGGGTTATTAAATGCTTATAGCTGCCAAAAAGCTTCATTAGGATAAGTACAAGCGACAAGCTATTAAATGATTGTATTTATTATGCAAATAATTGACTTACCTACCTACCTACCTACGTGTTTACTTTAATTTAAGGTCATTTATTTATTTGTCAATACATATTATTAATATTAAACAATTAATACGTCACAAACTACTTAATTCTAATTACAAAAAACCAAACTAAATAAATTAGTGTAATCAAACTCAAATTGTTCAAATCGGTTCAGTAGTTTCGGAGCCTATTCAATGCAAACAAACAAACTAAAAACAAACAAACAATCAAACCTTTCCTCTTTATAATATTAGTATAGACTAGCTGACCTGACAGACGTTGTGCTGCCTTAGAACTGGTAAACGCGCAAAGGTATGAAATATTTCAATTTTCTGCGCAATTTTCTTAATTTTTCTTTCCGTGAGAACCTTCCACAACGTATAAGAAAACTAAAAAAAAAGATGAATGAAATCGGTAAAGTCGTTCTCAAGTTATGGCGTGACCAAGGTAAATAGGGATTCATTTTTATACATACAGATTTAATGCTTTAGAATTATGAATACATTTCATTATTAATATTGCAGGCGACGGTACTTCATTCGTTTATCGATATAGTGATAGCAACATTACATTTATTCATAAGAAAACCGGTTTCGCGTATCTTAAAAAATATCAAATTCAATCATCATCATCATCATCATCAGCCAGAAGACGTCCACTGCTGAACATAGGCCTCCCCCTTTAACCTCCACACAAAATCCACTCCACTCAAATTCAATACATTTCCATTATAAGAACATACAGGATCTGTTTGTACAGGCCAGGCTTACAAAAATATTTGGAAACTTTCCACGAACACCATTTTGCAAAAATATTTCGGTTTTTCTAACGCCTATTTCGTTTATATTAAAACTAAGTAAACAAGCGCACGAACTTAAAACAGGTTTTTAAAACAGAGTAACATTACTCTCCATTACTCTCATTCTGGGGTAGTTGGCTAAAATTTAGGTTCACCCACACCCCAGCTGAAAGAATTGTACAAAGAATATTTTGCATAAAACACCGGGTGGCGTTTTTGTTAGCTCTCAGCCCTTACATAAAGACCACAGCACACGATTCTTTTAGTGTCAGCTATGTCAGCCAGTCATATTTTGGCAGCTCATTAAGCGACTATGCTCGAGGTCATACAAGGGTTGGCTATGTTTTGAACCTAAGGTAACTTATCTACCTAAATTTGACCTAGCTGTGTGCCTTTTCATAATGTGGATGGAAAAGCTAAGCACGAATCAACAACCGTGCTTTTCAATAGGCATGATGATGTCTTTGCCAAAATATATAAATATTAAAATCCAAAAAACTATTATTTCGAGTGTTTTCGATATCTTCCGCCTAAATGTGAAAAATAAAAATGTACTATGTTATTATTAAGATAATTTCCAATCAGTTCAGTTTAATTTCCCACTCAGTGATTTTTAACCGACTTCAGGAGGAGATTATCAATTCGCCTGTATGTTTTTTTTGTATGTTTGTTACGCGATTACTTCTCTAAATGTAAATTAATTTTGTGAATATTTTTCGTTTGGTCGGTTATACTTCAGATGTGGTCCCATATAAAGTTTATAGAAATTGATACAGAGCTTTTTGAAAAATCAACAGCAACCAAAAAATATATACACAGATGATGTATTGGTTTGTGGTTCGTTTCGCTTCAGCAAAAGTTTTGATGAGGACTTTCAATCTCTGTTTTAACTGTCATTTTCTACTTTTTAGTTTAAGTTTGTACATGGTAGTAGGCATTGTTTAAAAAAAATATCTTCAAAACTGATGACACACGCGAACGAGATAGTTTGATGCGAGAAGCCGGCTATTAGTAAATGCGTATTATATCATCGCGCTGTGCTGTCACTATGGTCCATGATGACGTAAAATCCGAGGTGCTTAAATGTACAGCGTGTGCTACGGCCCTTATCCCGTTTCATGAACACGCAAATATTTTGTATTCATTTTTGAGATTTTGGTTATCTCAGCTTCCATCCGTTTTAGCCTGAAGAGGAGAGCGGTAAATGTGTTTATTTTTACCTATTTTTCCTTGTGTAAAATTAAAGTCAATAAGGTAGAAATGAAATGATATTTCGGCAAAAATATTTAAACAAGGGCAAAATGTGTGGGTGAGTAAAAAGAAGTAACCATTTCATTTTGTGCATCATTATATTTTGCGTAGTAATCTCCATTCCATCTCAATCCATTGAGAGCTTTTAGAGAAAGTGCTTTTTTGTAATATGATTTGAACGAAACTACCCAATTTTATCAATGGAAATTACATGTTCTGTCAAAATTTCAACTGGTTATCTATTACTTTTCGAAAGATGCAGCCGTTAAAAGGTACAAGGACAGACAGACAGACAGCAGACTTACAGACAGACAGCGTAGGCTAATAGAGTACCGTTTTCACACTTTAGATATGGAACCCTAAAAAGTATACTTTCAAGATTTGTCTCCTCAAAATTGCATTCATATTAGGCGCTGAATTTTGTACCTGAAATTGTACTTTGACAGATGACTCTACTTGATAGAACTTTTTTCTTCTCCGTATTGGGGATTTTGGCTTAGCGTGATTGACGCATTTGTCATGTACTACAAATAGATCTTTTATTCACTTATGGGTAGGTAGTTAACTGAAGCCAATCATTGCGAACAATCGTTAGAACAATGTTTAGTAAATACGTTTGTCGTTTATTGTCCATAAAGAGCCTTCAGAGGAGACGCTTTGATTACTATGGCTGTATGAAAATATTATAGAAGAGATGGAAAAACTAGCTTGTTTTTCAATAATGGGGCCGATTTGTGACCTTATACCTTGTGTCTTTAAGCTATTTAAAAAAACGTAATTTGGTCACAAATAAACTTTTTCTTTCTTCAATAATAAGTATTTTGACTGTTATCACGAAACCATCTCAAATTGTCTATTATAAAAAAGAAAGCTGGCTTACTTACACCATTTAGGTATAAATTATTATAACACCGGCTTGACTCACGACTATGTTCTATCGGTCGAGACGATCGACCGGTTTCGGAGCCATTTAGAGCCCCTTCCTCGGGGAATACGCGCGCGCGATTTAGGTATAACTCAAAAACGGCCGAACCGATTTTCATGATGTTTCATTCGTGGGATTCGATGGATTCCTCTCCACTCCAAATAGCAGAATAAGTATAAAAATTTGGAAAAAAAATTACGGAGAAACATCATTTTCTCATACATTTTGTCTTTGATTGTGTACATAATACATTTTGTATATAATGGCAAGAATTGAAATCTATAGCATTGACATAACTCGAGAACGGCTGGACAGTTTTTAATGATCTTCGATTTGTTGGATTTCTCTCCACTCCAAATAGCAGAATAAATATTAAAATGTCCAAATAATTATCGAAAATCGTATTCATAATATTCATACATAATATTATATTAATATACATTTCCCCATACATTTGGGTACCATCTTATTTATTAAATTAGATCACAGAATTATCAAACAAAGAAAATAAAAACGCCTTAATTATACATACATTAATAGAATAATACATTTTGTAGAACAGCAAGAATTGAAGTCAAAATATAAAGAGAATCAGAACGCCAAAAATCCGGCTTTACATTTTTCATCAAAAAATGTGAAAAGGCTGTTCGAGGCCTTCGGAACCTCCTCCGCTTAAAATATTCACCTCTCTATTAATAAAAGCTCCTGGACCTATTATTTCAGTCGTAAAAGGTTGTTATCTCTTTATTTTTTTAATGACGTAGATCTCCCGGACCCCATTCCCGCTGTATCCCAAAAAATACCCCTGTTCAAACAATTGTAAGCCGCGATAAGCCGGGATTATATGGTTAACCGACGCGACAAACGGTTGGATGAACCTAATATTTTTGCCATTACGGTGGCCAAAATAGAGGCATTACTTAATTGGTAGAAAAACTTTCTTGTCAAGACAAAACCTTAGGCTATAATACTACGGTGCTACGAGGCACCGTAAAAATCTACGACGTCTACACGTATAGTGCTGTCCATGTCTCACTAGAAACTAAACTAATGTCAGAGTTGCCTCGTTCCTGCCTACCATGATCCAAGAAAACAAGGTCTAGCGCTCCGGGAGCTGAAACCCAATTACGTCACTATCCAGTTGCCAGTTTATTTCATCAGACACAGATATTGGGAAACATTTTTTTAAATAATCTGTGAAATAAAGTACAAGAAGCATTTCAGTTGTCATTTGGTTTGTCCACTCAAGCAAAGCAATTTAAGTTAAGAACGAATTTAGTATATTAAACACTTTAATCAAAACCATTGGTTTATTGGATTCCCATAGGTAATATCATATAAAGATTGGGGAGTCATAATTTCACGCTACTGGTAACACAGAAAATCAGCTGTCTAATAGAGATTCCGCCATTGTTTCGTGTATCGTCATCTCTAACTCTCTGCTTATGCATGTGTACGTGTATCCATGACATCGATGACGTAGTTGCGTGTCACCCACGTGATACATTTTCTCGGAGTGCTATACCTGGCGGAATATATTATAATACCATGCTGTACCTTAATGTACTTATTCACTTTGCTTTACATTAAATAATGCACATGTGCTGTAAATTTAGGTTAAGTAAGGTGTACTGGAAAATAAAATGTTTTGTATTTTGTATTTGTAGTTTTCTTGTACAATGCGGTATGCGATGAAATTTTTGCGTTGCGTCAACGCATCTAACAGCAGCGATGCGTAGTTTTTGCGATGCGTCGTCGCATCGCCATGTTGTGGCTTCGCCCTTATAGAGAAAAACTTTCATCATGATCAGCCACTGCTGAACTTTTAGCCTACCCCCGAAAGGGTAATTGAACCATATCTACCACGCTGGCTCAGTGCGGGTTGGTGGATTCACATACACCATTGAATTCCTTCTCCGTACGTATGCAGGTTTCCTCACGATGTTTTCTTTCACCGAAAAGCCAGTGGTATGAAAATCCGTACATAAACTCCAAAAAGATCATTGGTACGGGCCCGGGGTTTGAACCCGCGACCTCACGCTTTCAAGTCTAGCGGTCTCCCAAATAGGCTATCACGACTATACGAGAAAAACTTTATCGACATGATAATGACTACGCAGCGTCCATAGCGTAGCTCGATTAGGTGATTCTAAAGCTGGCCCCATACAACACGAGAGCTACGTGGCTTGACCTAGTATTGCGGCTACACACTACGCTCTTTGCACAAAATTAAATGAATGAACGGGCCCAGAAGAAGCGCATTTTTGAAGTTTACAAAATGAGCGCCGGCTCTCACTTCGTTTCAGTCGGTCTCTAGCCGTAGGAAGTGCAACACGAGTCTATTGTTACATGATAACGAAACATCTGACAAAATTATGCCTTCGTGTGCTTTCCTGAAGTGTAAATACACAACAAATAACCGCTATCTATTTTTTGTAACAAATTTACTGTACATGGTTATAATTAGGTGTTGAATTATTAGGTGTTCGTTTTTACTGGGCAAGTTTAATGGTTATGGCCCGTCCATTTATTTTATTTTGGTCGAAGACTACGCTACTATATCAGTATCATTTCAACACTAGTCAGTAATAGTGTTGATATGATACTGATATATGATAACAAGTTGCACATTGTTCTACGTAGTTATACACAGCTCAGTATAACGTGGTTAAGTATTAAGCTACGTTGATCCACTTTGAGGTGGCAACACGTTATTTAAATTTCATGAGCGCTTTGTAACGGCGGCATTGTTGGCTGTGCCACAGTTCAAACAGTTAGTCATCTTTTAACGGATTTTATCGCGTATATTTACATTATTTTAATTTCTGACTTTTCAAATATTCACCAAGGAAAACCAGCAGTAGGCATGCCAAGTATGTTACGTGAGGCTGTTGAAAAACATCAAAATTTTAATAAAAGAGGTTGCACGTACCATATCGTTGGAGTCCAGTCGTCAACATACAGAACTGCAAGACCTCTGGACACGGTGAGCGAGTACTGCGTAGTACGTCATCATCATCATCATCATCAGCCGGAAGTCGTCCACTGCTGAACATAGGCCTCCCCCTTTAACCCGCACACTGAACGACAGCCTGCATTTTGCATCCACTGGATGCCCGCGACTCTCACAATGTCGTCGGTCCATCTAGTGGGAGGCCTCGCTACGCTGCGTCTTCCGGTTCGTAGTACGTACGTACTTGCAAATAATTTTACAACGCTTTTATAGACATCAGTCATCTAGTCTACTTGTGATCACGGACACTGCAAAGTGTTCAAAACGCCAGGAATTAAAATAATGTAAAATACATGCGATAAAATTTGTTAAGTAAACATTGCCACTCGAAAAAGAGAATTTGATTCATCGATAACAATGAATAAAACAAAATTTTAATTACTGAGTGACTAATTTTTAAACAATCATGAATTATATGTATTATCTACAAAAAATATATAAAACTTACCTGAACGTACTGGCTGGCTAAATGGAGCTATTCCATTGAGCTATCCAATTTGAATTATGGAACAATTATTCGAATTTTTGTTAGCTTCTTTTCTGCTGTCGTGGATGTTTTATGTCATTGGAAATATAAATAATATACTATTTTTTTTTTTTTATTGCGGTGTGTTCAAATCGAGAAAGTTTAAATATTACTTTTGATGATGATAGTCCGATTGAATTTTGACTATGTTCTACATCCAGCAGTTATCATGCCTACTGTGTTTAGTTTACTCTGTGGACGTAGTTCTGCAGAACGTGGGCCGTCAGTCACAAAGGGTTACTTGTAAATGAGAGGGTTATTCTGAGGAACAGTCGTACCGTCGTCTGTGGAATAAATATACAGAATATGCGTATACTTCTACCGGTACTACCGCATAACTAGCCTGACGGCCGTTTGTTGTTGGACTATGATCCAATAAAACAAGGTTGGGCATTCCGGGAGTGACACATGGCTACGGCACTGTCCAATTGCCACTTCACTGCAACAAACACAGAAATTGGGAAACACATTTGTTAATAATCCAAATACAATACAAAAAGCATTTCAATTGTAATTTTGTTTGTTGCCATAATATTGTAAAAAGTTGAACGAAAACAGTAAATTCTGATCACTTTTACCAACTTTGAAGTGGACAGCTTCATCGGACCAACGCATCAATATTAAAACAACTCGTATTTTTTAAATTAAATATATGCTTGCGCTTGGCTTCGCCTGATGGTAAGCGATGGAGCACGCTTGCCATGAAACCGATTCACTTTCGACTTGAAGACACCCAGATTGTAACTATCGCGGAACACCCATTCAGGCAGCGAGTTCCACAGACCAGCATTTCGCACAATAAATGTGGAATCCAAGCGCTTCGTACGGGTTCTCGGAATATCAACCATAAAAGTGATGATTTTTCGTGCCCGCTCGATCTCAACTAGATTTTGTCTTAAGCGTATCTTAGAATTGGTACCTACTTCGGTTATATTGCCAGGAAAGACAGCGACAATCTTGAAAAGCTTATAGTTACAGGCCAAGGCGATGGCAAATGATCTCGAAGCCGCAGTCCGATGCGTTGGTCCGACCAGATTCGCACCACCTTAAACACCTCAGTGCACGATGTGCTCATGTTTTTATTCATATAATAGGTCTACCTTTGGTCACCAACTCACCTGATGGAAAGCCATGATGTGGCACATAGACCTAGAAGGTACTTATTCAATCTGGTCTTGAAGACACCCAGGTTTTAGTCGCCAAGGATAGAGGAAGATGGCGTAAAATCATTAAGGGGAGACTGATGGGAGGTGGACACAACCCTCAGACTTGAGGCGAACGACGCAAGGAGTTATTTTTTTTTTTGATAAGCAGAGTGGCAATCATGCTTGCGTTCTGCCTGATAGTAAGCAGAAACAAAAAAAAACATTCGGATTTCTTTAATTTTATTGTAGCTGTCAGACGCATTGTCTAAGCGGCTGGACTGTAGTTACGAAATGTAGTCAACAAAATAGTCTACTGCTAAGTACATAAGTAGTGTTTGATCATGTGAAAGAACCTCCCCCCCCCCCTGCCCCCCTCGCCACAAATCCTCGTCCTGTCGCCGTCCCGTCAGGTGAGATTAGGATCAAGCTGAGCTCGAACAAAAAAGGTATTTCCACGAAGAAAGGATCACGGAAACCTTTTAAGTTACGTCGGTTTACCAGCTTGCTTTAAAGAATGTTGTTTTCAGTGTTTTCCCTTTTATGGTGGCTACTTTCGACCAAAATAAAATTAATGGACGGGCCTAGAAGAAGCGCATTTTTGAAGATTACAAAATGAGCGCCGGCGCTCACTTCGTTTCAGTCGGTCTCTAGCCGTAGGAAGTGCGACACAAGACTATTGTTACAAGATAATGAAACATCTGACAAAATTATGCCTTCGTGTGCTTTCCCGAAGTGTAAAAACACAACAAAAAATACGCTATTTAGTTTTTGTAACAAATGTACTGTACATGGTTATAATTAGGTGTTGAAGTATATGTCCGACGGTTTTGACTCGTTTTTACTGAGCATGTTCAATGGTTGTGGCCCGTCCATTCATTTTATATAATAATCTTTATTTCATACAACCGTATATATTCCGTATTAGGTAGGTACAAATGAGATAGAGTTCCTTACATTATTGAAAATTAACTCACTTTGGCACAAACATACATTTTTACAATAAAATTATTAAAATATTAAAAATACTACATACATAAAAAATTACAACATTAATATAAAACTAAACTTAACTAACGAGACCTATTTATTATAAGATTATTCCAGTATCTCTGGATGGCACAATCAGGCTTATCGGTTATTGTACTAAGGATGCTGTTGTTGCTACCACGCAATGTTGGTCGAAGGTAGCAACTGCTTGTAGCTGCTACCTACGAGTTTTATCTGTTAAAGTTATATGATTATTTACGGGATATTTACCGTGGTAAGGTTGTGGAATGAGCTCCCGATATTTCGGCGCAGTTACATGCACCATGTTCACGGGAAGACTGAAGAATGCGGGTGGTTGGAGAACAGTTAAAAAGTTAGGTGCAGACATATAACTCATACATACATATAGTCATATAACTTTAGTGAACAACCGTGATAGTTTAAAACGGAGTTTTATCTGTTGTTTTTTACTAAATATAGAACAGGTTTTATTTATTATGACACGGGGAGTGTGATAGCCGGTTACTCCGACTATAGTTTCAACCACATTGGGCAGTCTTTTTAGGTGATGAGCGCGCGGTTGCGTCTCGCCTTGCACGATATAAGTACAAATACAAAATGTCATCATCTTCATCATCATCATTTCAGCCGTAGGAAGTCCACTGCTGGACATAAGCCGGTCCCATCGATCTCCAATAGGGCCGGTTGGAAGCGGCCTGCATCCAGCGTTTCAATGCGGCCTCTTTTAGGTACAAAATGTAATAGGTAAATCTAATTAGTTACTAATTACCGATATTGCTATCACGCTTTGGGCGATACACGATACGCAATAGAACACAATATTTACGATGTCAGCTACCCACTAAAGAAAAAAAAACTACTAGGTACGATTAAATATTATATCTACAATTATTTGCAATGTTTGCAACCTATAAGTTTAAGTACCTTAGTTAAATAAAACATGTTTTTTCTCGTCTAAGTGAATTAATGTTATTCCTGTTTTTATATTGTTTTAAAGTTACCTATTCGATTATAAGCTCTCGAATTTTTTGTTTAAAACAGAAAACAAAAAAAAAAAAAAACTGTGGTTTAAACCATACCATATTGTAACAAGGCATGTATTTTCTAGTACTCTGGGATAGCACTTAATGGTATGCCACGGTACGATATGTCCGATAGCCTCACTTGAAGCCAGATCTTATTCCAGACTAGGTGAGCTTATCTTTGACCATAACATAAACTTTTCTTTATGAATTTATGGTTATTTTGTGTCAACTATAAAATAACCATTAATGCATAAGGAATAGTCACATAACATTATCTTAATACACAGTAGTTTAAAGAGCGCCCTTTCATCAAAAAATTCAGTAATATAGTTTTGAGTTTTTTTAACACGAATAAGTCCGCGTTTGACCACCAACTCGCCTGTTGGTAAGCGACAATGCTGTTGAAGAAATTTCTAGACTTTCAAGACTTCAAGTTACTTCAGCTTTGGCGACGGTCCAATGTCGTCGACCTAGCTTAAATTATATAAAATCAGTACGGAATCAATGGGCAAAAGTTCTCATCTATCATCAGGCATCAAGCTCTTCATTTTTATTGAATCTGACGTGTTTTTCACATATTTTTTTATATCATAGGGGAACTACTCACGTCAGATTAATCTGCTTAGCGTTACTATATTTTCAACCACATTCGCTTAATGCGGTTGAAAATAATTATAGTCGGCTGAAATTTGCAGAACGCGGTTGAAACTATAGTCCGAGTAGGTACGCACATATATTTATCTACGCGCCCCGCCGAAAAGACCGCGGTTGAAACTATAGTCCGAGTAGGTACGCACATATATTTATCTACGCGCCCCACCGAAAAGACCGCGGTTGAAACTATAGTCCGAGTAGGTACGCACATATATTTATCTACGCGCCCCGCCGAAAAGACCGCGGTTGAAACTATAGTCCGAGTAGGTACGCACATATATTTATCTACGCGCCCCGCCGAAAAGACCGCGGTTGAAACTATAGTCCGAGTAGGTACGCACATATATTTATCTACGCGCCCCACCGAAAAGACCGCGGCTGAAACTATAGTCAGAATAAGTGGCTTTTTAATCATACGCGAGTAAATCCCGTATAATATAAATAAAAATATAGTCGGAGTAACCAGCTTCATCTTACGTTAGTAATTCCAGTATAATAATACGCAGAATAAATGTTTTTGGAGCCTTGCTTTTGGTAAAAAATCAGACTACGTATAGTACAATATAACTAAGTACCGACGTTTGGGGTCGAGACATTGGACCCTCGGGAGCCGGGAGCTCATCTCGTTTTCAAAAATCTTTCAGCGCCTGGTTAATGCGACGCGTGACCAAAATGCTGGCGTGTTTTGCCATTTAGCATAGTAATGCCACCAGCATGGTGGGTAAGCTGTCAACTAGTAGTGGGCTTGAGCATTTGGATTATCTTTAGACCTTCAACGGCCTATGGGCAGTTTAACTGTACCTATTTTTAGTGTTAGTATTAGCTTGTATTTTGTTAAGTTAATAAAGGCACTTTAAAAAAAAAACTAAGTACCTATCTTAACTAATAATAATAATAAAAAAGTGTAGTTTAGGGTATATTTATTTTTAAGTAGTTTTAGGTTTTAATTCATTTGAAATTGTACATTAATAAGCAAATTTCTTAATAAATACTAATATAATTTTCTATACTGTTTTTGATTAAGATGACAGCTACTACTTTCCTATCAATGGAGCTTTGATGTCATGCTCTTATGTACCTAACCACAGTTTTTTTAATTAGAACGGCTCAAGGCATTTTTGTAAGTGTTATATGGCTATAACTGGCGTTCCACCCATATAAACGAAACGTCAGTCATTCGAAATCAGCAACTGTGATGTGGACAAAAAACTTTGAGACCTAACCCAAAAAGGTAAGGTTCGAGTTCGACGCGTTGACATAAATAAGAATGTTCAATCAAGGTTCCAAAATTGGGCATGGACCAAAGACCATTTTAAGTCGATTCGACCAATATATACCATACCATTGATATTCTAACGAAATTCCCACATTTCTAGTTATCAGGATATGCTAGAGGCATTGTTTCACTTAATGTTTTTTTTACGTTGGTCAGAGTTAATAGGGTTCTTTTGCTGATTACTTCTGGGGAAATGGGGAAAACTTAGCCAGCTATTCAGCTGGCAAGCAGTAGTGTGCAAATATTATTTATATTTCAAATTGAGGGGCAATATTAACAGTGAAATTATACAGGTCATAATTATATGGGTTTAACATAATATCTCTAGGTGACGAGTCAGTGCATAACGGCGCAGGATTTTTAATTAAAGAATTTTAAAATTCTGGATTGCACTGCATTTGTATGAGGAAACGTGACGCTAACCATCAGGCGACTGACTTGCTTGTTAAATGACAATGTTTTGGTCACGCGACATAAACGTGGTATGAATGAAAACCCAAAATGTCATTGTTTATAGGATCCATACTGTCATAAGGGCCTATAGGAACGAAGGTATAGAATATAATTCCTTTGAAATTTCGCCGGCTACGTTTAGTTCTACGGTGTTCAGGAATCTTAGTGATAACAAGATTACCTATTCGTGATTCGAATTCCAAGTACTTATTGATTTTGAAGACATTCTTTGAGATATCCAATAACTATTGTAAAAAAAAAAATGCTGTGGCATAAAAAAAAACATCTGCCGCCAGGCACTTATTGGTGCGTCTGAAATGATGATGATGGTGATGATGACTTAACGGTGACGGTACGGTAACGGTGTAGTTCGTCAGTATTATCTCATTTTAGGCTTGGTGTGATCAGTCCGTCTCTTATTAGCACTACTGTTCTTATCGATCGACAAATTTGACAGTTGAAATCGACAACCACGTGATGAGAAGAGCAAGTTTCTCGCCTAATGGTTACCATCATCATCATTTCAGCCAAAGGACGCCCACGCTGGACATAGGCCTCCCCATCGATCTCCAAAAGAGCTGGTTGGAAGCGGCCTGCATTCAGTGTTTCCCTGCGGTCTTTTTTAGGTCGGCACTGAAACGTGGTCTCTCACTATGGGCCTCATAAGCAAGCTCAAAATCGCACAACGAGCTATAGAGAGGGCTATGCTCGGGGTTTCTCTACGAGATCGAATCAGAAATGAGGAGATCCGTAGACTACAAAAGTCACCGACATAGCCCCCGGATTAGCAAGTTGAAGTGGCAGTGGACAAGGCACATAGCACGCAGAACAGATGGTTACCGCGCTTGCCCATAATTATTTTATAGTTGACGGGCTAGCTAGACCATAATCATACAGTGCAAGTGTGGTTCTTAAACGATTGACAAATTTGACAGTTGAAATCGACAAATTCGATAAAATGCCATAGAATCGATCATAACGAGAACGGCACAAATGGCATTGCAAATTGGCGAACCTTGTTTTACAAACATATCGCTTGCGCATTTTGAGGAACCATTTGCGTGATCTTATTTAATTTCGTGTACGTACTAACAATTGATTTATGCACTGATAGTTTGAAAAAAAATATTGCTCTGAGTATTTCTTCAAAAATACTTAAACATGATTTTTTTTTTCCACCAATTCGCTTTCCTTTGAAAATATATCATACCAAAAATATAATCAAAGAGTGAATCAGTAATGCGGTCAATTTCCGACCCCTAATGAGTCTCTCTCGAGAGAACTGGGTACTCTCACCAAATCTCAGAAAGGGTCGCTTCAAAGTATCTTTTATAAAAATGTCTGACTACCTTAATTGTGGGCACAAGACATAAGAGAAAAGATGTTAAAAATAAGTATTAAAAAAAAGGTTAGAAGCGTGCATGTGAGTGAGGAAGCTTCTAACAAGATGTTCAAAACGCACGCACACCAAAGTAGTATCTTGAGCCTACCGACTCTAACACGCAAAGAAACTACGTTTTTTTAACCTATACTGTCCCACTTCTGAGCAAAGGTCTCCCAACATTTCTTTCCTACGGTTATAAGTTCGATTTTTAAATAATATAGTATCATATTAATAGAGGAATTACACACGTAAAATTAAGCCGGTTACTTCGGTTATATCTCAACTATGTTTCATCAGCAGTCGGCAGTATTTTTAAGGTAAGTGCGCGCGCGGCGTCTTATTTCAACACTAAACACTACTATGCGACGCGTGACCAAAATGCTGGCGTGTTTCTGGCTCAACGCATTAGCATTGCCATTCAACGTGGTAATGCCGCCAGCATGTTGGGTACGCTGCCAACTGGTAGTGGGCTTGAGCATTTGGATTGTCTTTAGACCTTCAACGGTCTATGGGCAGTCTAACTGTATTTGTAGTGTTAGTTTTAGCTTGTATTTTGTTTAGTTATTAAAGGCACTTGCCCGAAAAAAAAAAAAAAAAAAAAATACTACTAAAATATTTTTTTAAACAACACTACCAAAATATATTTTTTTTGCCTTTGGCAGTTATTCTTCACTAAACGCTATTTTAACTTAAACCACGTCCCAAAGTCTCGGTCCGTTCAAACAGAGTAATGGCGAATTTGCCGTAACGCTACCCCATTTAAGGCATTCCTTGTTTGTAGTCTTTCACACCTTTTATTTGAATCGTCGCTACAAACATTTTCTGGTAAATTTGAGCTCCAGACTGAGATTACCTGAGAAATTGAGTAGATTTTATTAAGCTGGTTGCGCGTACAGAAGTTATTTGAGTAATGAAAGAAAAAGAAATCAGTTTTTACGTTGTTGTTTTTTTTAAATCTCCTATCTACACTGGTGTTAGGTATACA
The DNA here is from genome assembly GCA_914767915.1 of Agriopis aurantiaria. Classification (NCBI taxonomy): domain Eukaryota; kingdom Metazoa; phylum Arthropoda; class Insecta; order Lepidoptera; family Geometridae; genus Agriopis; species Agriopis aurantiaria. The sequence goes on along the minus strand of OU612003.1, from coordinate 13,264,117 downwards.
CGGGCAAAGTTTGATATTCGAGGAGACCACAAGAACTAATGAGACGATTTAAAAAAATACTTGTGACTTATGTGGTAACTATGTTTTATTCACAATGCTGGCACAAACTAATAATGTTTCTATTTATGTATGCTTGACAGGCTAAGCTTTTGACCATAGCTTACCTGTAACATTTCCGTTTGCTTTTAAAATTTCATTCTGCTCTTCTTTATCAATGGGTTTAAACGAAAGTAAAAGAAAAACTCATGTATATATACTTTTTCTTCCATTCTATAAAGCTTAATTTTTATACGTCAGAATTTTTCAGCCAGCCGTTATTGGCTTTGGCATTCGTAGTGTAAATAAACAACATAATAAACCCACGAAAAGAATATATATTTTACATTCTAATAAATAAATAAAAAACATACAAACTAGTACTAATATATATAACTAAACTAATCTAATAATCCGCTGCCAGCAGGCATCGTACCCGAAATGCTGGCCGCATTGCCGCGTTGAATTGCAATACTGATACGCTGTGCAAGATATCGGCCAGCATTTTGGTCACGAGATGCTTCGACCAGACGATTAGATAAAACAAAATAAATAAACGAAAAACAAACTTTTGTACCATATTTTTTGCCAAATTGAAATTTGTTTGACTGAAAACATGAATTCAATTTAATAGTAACTAAAGTATCACTCCTTTTGTTTTGCTGATGGGTTAATGAATTTTATATTTTCAGTATTTTGTATTTAAGGGCTCAATTCAGCGGCTAATTTCCACACACCATTTTTTTTTCATTGTCTCTTACCCTCAGCTGAATTGGTGTATGAATTAAGTATGTTGGAAGTTCAAACTTATGTGAAAATTAGGCACTGAGATAAGCCCTTAAAATAGAGTACCAATATTGGTGCGCATGCAGTTAAATCTATACTAATAATATAAAGAGGAAAGATTTATTATCACAGATTAATATAGGCTATTTTAATAGGTTATATAACTATACCCGTGCGGAGCCGGGGTGGACCGCTAGTCCGTTATAAAGAAAGAAAAAAAAATACGAGATTAAAGTACAAACTTTTTTAGAAGTATAAAATACATCTGAAAGAGGGCAAATAACGACTACACGTAATATATAAAACTTATATTCTTTGTTTAAATGTTTCTGTTGTATAACGGTTATTGCTTGTATTGTATGGCACAATTTTGCGTGTTTTAAAAGGATTGTACCAACAACTCTAGACATTCCAATATGGAAACTCTTTTACGATTTAGCAACTCTGCAGTGCAAGTACCGTTCTTTATCGGTCGTCAAATTCGCTAAAATGCCATAGAATCGATCACAGCGAGTACTGAAAAAATGTCATATTATCGAATTTGACGATCGATAAAAGAACGGTACTTGCACTGCTGATACGTCTACTTTTTGTGATGTTGACTAGCAGCGACATGGTAATTTTGTGTATTGCGTGACATATTCTTATCCAAGATACCACAGTGCCTCAAGACGAGGGTCTTTGACCAGTGTGTGTTGCCAGTGATGACATATGGTACTGAGACGTGGTCCTTAACTGTCGGCCTTTTGGAAAAGCTCAGAGTCACACAGCGGGCAATGGAGAGAGCTATGCTCGGAGTTTCTTTGCGCGATAGAATCCGGAACGTGGATATTTACCAAAGAACCAGAGTCACCGACATAGCTGTTAAAATTTGGAAGTTGAAGTGGCAATGTGCAGGCCATATCGCTCGAAGAACCGATAACCGTTGGGAAAAAAGGTTCTTAAGTGGAGACCACGAATCGGAAGACGCAGCGTTGGTAGGCCTCCCACTAATGGACTTTCGACATTGTGACAGTCACAGGCATGCAGTGTATGCAGATGGCAGGCTGTCGTGCACTGTGGAGTTCAAAAGGCGAGGCCTATGTTCAGTAGTGGACGTCTTCGGGCTGATGATGATGGTAAGATCAGACCATCAAAAATCCAGTTTTCGTTGCTTATTTCGTCAGAAAATGTTAGAACGATCTTAACACGCGCTTAATTCCCGTTTCTGAGTAAAGCCTTTTCGCAGTCCATTCACTATGACCATTTGCTCTTCATTCACTAGATTACCTTTTCATGATATTCCACTTTTAAAGCGTCGTTTCAGTTTTAGAGTCTAGAACATCGTTCGAAAACCATCGTAAAGTGCGATACAGCCGTTTGATTGGTTTCATTCGTCGTTCATTTTGTTCATTCTGTTTTCGGTCAATTGAATGATTCTGTGACGTCTCGCTGCTTTGCCGCTTCGAATGGGAATTTAGTTTTAGTAGCTGAGATTTCTCTAAATGAGTAAAAAAATGCATTTTTTTCCTTATAAAACTTACCTTTTGCACATGACCAAACATTTGCATAAAATCTGAATAAATCTAAATCAGTTTGAACCGCAAATTTGAACCTTGGCTAAGATATATACATATTTTGCATGCAAAATGACCGTACAAATTACGATAAAAAAAAAGGCTTTTTTTCATCTCAAAGTCTTATTTATATTTGATGTGTCTGGTTAAATATTTATACTAAAAAAAGTTCATTTATTTTATTTTTATGGTTGTTTAGACTTATTTTTGATGCAGGCTTCATAGCATTTGTTCCAACCTGGTGGATGACGGGTAGAAAATGTTTAGCATTATGTCCCCCATTTCTGCACATCTACATTATTTGTAAGTGTGCAATAAAGGTTAAATAAATAAATTGTTAACAACTATTAAATATTTACAATGAAACTTGGCTTTGCCTAGTGAGGAAACTATTAGTAATGACAAAAACAAAACCATTTCTGCAAGATATATGTATTATTCAAACTTTATTTTATTGTGTTTTTATTTTATTTTTAATATGTATGGTATGTGTATTTGTAGTAAATAAACATTGTTGAGGATGGGCAGCAGCGTCCTATTAGTATACGGTGAACGTACTGCGATCCCCAAGCCACCTGCCAAGCGTGCCAACACCCCTCTCTACGACCTTTGTTCAGCAGTGGACGTTTACAGGCTGATGATGATGATGAAACATTTTTCATTTTCATTTTTTATTTTCAAACCAAACCTGAAAACGCAAAAAAGACAGCTGCTCCAGTCGGGTATATATTATAGCGAAAGCATTATACACAACCTGTAAAAAAAATACACAAAATCAGAAATAGAAATCCCCAAAAGGGTACATATGTAAGCGAGCTACCTCGGAATACCATTTGAATAGTCGAGGAAAGATTGATGAGAGATCGGGAGGGATCCGTGTTACGGAGTAATGTATTTCACTGCAACCTGTTGCACAAATTTGTGTTGCCATATCTTTAGATTTTAGATTAGATTTTAGAAATTATTTTTGTAGTATGCATGTCATGCATCTCTGCATGATCTAATTCCCGCTTGTCCATTTTTCTATGGGAATGCCAAAGTGGGCATAAGAAATTGACACCGCTTTATGGTTGATATTCCGAAAACCCGTACGAACTTTTAGCCTGTGGAATACGCTGCCTGAATGGGTTCCCCAATAGTTACAATCTGGGTGTCTTAAAATCGAGAGTGAATCGGTTTCTTCTAGGCAAGCGTGCTCCATCGTAGACTGCATCGTCGCTTAACATCAGGGGAGTTGGTGGTCAAGCGCAAGCCTATTAATCAATTCAGAATAACAATATCAAAATCACAACAATTATCTTGTGATCACATCAAATAAATAAATATTCGGGACATTTTTGCACACAAGGTCATCTGACCCCAAACTAAACAAAGCTTGTACTATGGCTGCCAGAGACTGATATATATACATATATATTTTTAATTATTAGTAAGATATATACTTAAATGATGACATATGGTAGGTACTGAGACGTGGCCCTTAACTGTTGGCCTTTTGGAAAAACTCAGAATCACACAGCGGGCAATGGAGAGAGCTATGCTATGCTTCTTTGCGTGATAGAATCCGGAACGTGGATATTCGCCAAAAAACCAGAGTCACCGACATAGCTGTTTAAATTTGCAAGTTGAAGTTGCAATGGGCAGGCCACATCGCTCGCAGAACCGATAACCGATGGGGAAGAAAGGTTCTTGAGTGGAGACCACGAACCGGAAGACACAGCGTAGGTAGGCCACCCACTAGATGGACCGACGACATTGTGAGAGTCGCGGGCATCCAGTGGATGCAAAAGGCAGGCTGTCGTTCAGTGTGGAGGTTAAAGGTGGAGGCCTATGTTCAGCAGTGGACGTCTTCTGGCTGATGATGATACTTAAATAGATAAATACAGAACACATACAAATGCTCAACACATGAATGTTTGTCTCATGTGGGAATCGAACCCACGCCTTTTTTGCCAGCAAATTTTCAGGCTAAATTGCACCACGTGTATGCTTAAAATGTTTATGAGTCGTGTAATAATTCTACGTAATATGCTAAGATATTTTTACCTTTTTTTTTTACCTGTATTGTGTAACATAGATAGGTTGTGCCCGCCACCATATTGACTAGACGAATGCAAGGCTGGCTGCCCGACTTCGTTCAGCCGTCTCTCAGTCACGTACTCCGAGTGTCCACAACAAATTTTATTTTTGTCTCTGTCTAACAACAGATATATAGCGTAGTCTTTCATATTCTTTCCCTTATTACACAAAAAGCACATATACATGCGTAGGTAAGTAGATATATGCTGCGTTTAGTAAATTTTTAAAGCCGTGTTGTGCGCCCATAGTCTCTATTATTACACCTCACCATATATGGAAGTAAAGAATTGCCCGAGTAAATAGACCCCAAATCTACAAGTGTTCTTTAATATTTAAAGCGGTATGCCTGATATAAATGAAGACATTTACCTCAAATTCTCCTTCCCATTTATGAATCAAACGTTTTAGTGAAGGAAATTTAATATTTATTACCAAAATCCTGAATTCTCGAAGACGGAAACACTTACATTTTGGTATTTCCGTATATTTATGTCCTATTTAACACATGAATTATTTGTGTGTGATTGATTTATCTTTTTTCTTACAGAAAACGGAGTTGAAAAATCAAACCAAATCAAAATTTGGTAAGTTGATTATTTTGTAAGTAGAAATATTTTGGTAAGAAGTTTTTTTAGGCTTTGGGGATTTTTTTTTTTTTAATTTACCTGAAATAACTGCAACACAGCAGCTTTACTTTTCTCTTTAGGGTTCCTTACCCAAAGGGAGTAAACGGGACCCTATTACTAAGCCTACGTTGTCCGTCTGTCTGTCCGTCTGTCTATCTGTCCGTCCTACCATTTAACGACTATTTTTCGAACCGTAATAGATAGCCTGTTGAAATTTTCACAGAATATGTAATGTTACGGCGGTGTTTTTTTGGTTATTTATATTTTGGTTGTTAAAGTAATTTGTATTCGCAAATAGCTGCGTGACACATTTTTCTTTGTCACGACAAATGTACAAACCGTGCAGACCTGAAATTTAGATAGAAACGCGTGCCATGCCAACCTTTCAAAAAAATCACCTAAGAACAATGACAGTTTTAATAGTTACATCAATGCCTAAGAAGCATCGAGATACAATTCCTATAAAGTCAAAAACTCTCAATGAAAACGGTCAAAAAACGTCCGAGCGTCATTGTACATACATTGTATCAATTATATACTTCACAATACCACATTATTCTAATTTAGACGTTATGTCGCTTGCATAGTGTTCAACGTTAGTTGTCCGCTATGTCATCGTAGCTCTGGCATCGCGCGGCGTTGTAGTCGGATCGCGGTTACCTTGTAACTAACCAAAAAATATCAATTCGTAATTCGTATCGTACCGCGTGCGCCGACTTTTGGTTTAGAAATTTTTTGCCATGATTGAGACTAAATTTTTATTGTATATCGATGCTAAGAAGGTTCTATTTGTGCTTTAAATGATTCAAATATGATAAATGTCATGGAAAAATCTGCAATTTTCTTGTAGGTTTAGTAATAAGGTTTAAACATCACTTGGCGGAAAACAGGTGGGATGAAACTTAAGACAAATTAGCCTCGTTAAATAAATCTGTTCACTTCGTAGACCGCATCATCGCTTAGTATCAGGCGACTTGGCGGTCAAACGCAAGCCTATTATTTAAAAAAGTTAAGTCACTACTATTATACTTAACTAACTACTAAATATTCGAAAAATTTTGTCCCTCCGTCCTATATTTGTGTTTTCCAAAGGTTTTTATTGATTTTTATACAGAGTAAAAGCAGTAGAGTAACTGGCCGACGTCACTTTTTGCATTGAGATTATATTATTTATAGCGGTTATTTTTTGTGTGTAAAACTTCGACCAAAATAAAATGAATGGACGGGCCCAGAAGAAGCGCATTTATGAAGATTACAAAATGAGCGCCAGCGCTCACTTCGTTTCAGTCGGTTTCTAGCCGTAGGAAGTGCAATACGCGTCTATTGTTACATGATAACGAAACATCTGACAAAATTATGCCTTCGTGTGCTTTCCCGAAGTGTAAATAGGTACACAACAAATAACCGCTATCTATTTTTAGTAACAAATTTATTGTACATGGTTATAATTAGGTGTTGAAGTATATGTCCAACGGATTTGCCTTGTTTTTACTGAGCAAGTTCAATGGTTATGGCCCGTCCATTCATTTTATTTTAGCCGAAGGTGTAAAATAAATCTACGTTTGACCACCAACGTCCACGTGGCGTGAGTGAACCCGCAGCCGTAGCTGGTTCATATTACTAGTTTATCGTACAAATGTTAATTACTAAAATTACTGAACTGTGTTTGAGCAAACATGTTGATAGATTAATTCATGTAAACTGAAACTCGTCATCGAATTTCATGCCCTAAAACGCCCCGAAGCTATGTGTATGGTAATTAATACGAATAGATTAGGAGACAGTGTTATACTTGCTTACTAATCATTAGTAGGTGCAAAATAGAAAAAAAAAGACTGGGAGTGAATCAAAACCTTCGTGTTTCTGGTTTTTACAAATTATAATTATATATTTATCGCGTATCTGGGCGCGTTACGGTTCACGTTCACGTGATTTTCCAACTGAGCGGATATAACGTTAGTTTGGTGTCGCAATAGCTGTTGTCCGTAAGGCCCCTGGTAGGTGATGTTAAACAAAAATATAAATAAATCTAGCTATTATAATTAAAATAAATGCAGTTGTTATTTTCTTCCTAATATTTTTCATTATTTAAAATTGTTATTTTACCGTTTTTTGTTATATTCATGCACATATAAATAAAAAATTGTCCAAAGTTTGCAGGGCAACCTAAAATAGTATTTACAACACATTTGCTCAAAAAGTGCACTTACGAAGCCTGTATACATCGTTTGAAAGTTAAACATTACGCATCATACAACGGTAATGAATTTTACTGCTCGCTCAGATGTATAGCACCGTTCCGGAGCGTGCGGTAATGAATTTTACCGCACGCTCAGATGTATAGCACCGTGCGTGTACTTTACGGTATTTTTTCCATTTCCATAAAAAATGTTTCATTTGTAGCCTTTTTTTCTCGCAAATGTGTTGTAAAACGTTGTATGGCACACGTGCGGATTGGTTATTACAAACTCGTGACTATGGTAACATTCGTCTACTCGTTTGTAATAATCAACTTACCGCACTTGTATCATAAATAAATATTTTAAGTCATTAGGAAATGAAAACTATGCGTTATTGAAAATCGCGCACTGGTATTACTTAATTTTTTCATAGTATTTATTGTTTTTTTTATTGCTACTAATTCTGTCATCATCATCATCATCTACAGCCTTCCTTATACCTATGCTGGGTATAGACCTAAGAAAAAAAAAGTACACTAGATAATTGTGTAATGACCATCAATTAATTAAGTAATTTGAAACGTTACTTATCTCGCCATTAGCTCTCGGTCTTCGTCAAAAAACCTCTCTAATTAAGATCGGCGTTCGGGCGGGGCCCCCATTAGACCTCCAATTATTTTTATGGAGTGATCATGTGAGTTTTTTCGCATTACTCTTTATTTATTAGGTTGTTTGTTTTACTTAGGGTGTTTAACTTTGCGTAATCAATCAAAGTCTCAGAGAGCTAAGAGCCATATATGTTTCGAACGGCACATAAAAATTAAGGTCCCTTCAGGCAACGTAAAAACTCTCTACTTTTTAGTCTCGTCGTTACTAATGGTATTTGTCAAATGGACGACAATCATCATCATCATCATCATTTCAGCCATAGGACGTCCACTGCTGGACATAGGCCTCCCCATCGATCTCCAAAAGGGCCGGTTGGAAGCGGCCTGCATCCAGCGTTTCTCTGCGGTCTTTTTTAGGTCCTCTGTCCATCTTGTGGGTGGACGTCCTACGCTGCGCTTACCGGTCCGTGGTCTCAATTCCGGAACCCTTCGGCCCCATCGGCCATCTGTTCTGCGTGATATGTGCCCTGCCCACTGCCACTTCAACTTGCTAATCTGGTGGGCTATGTCGGTGACTTTCGTTCGTCTACGGATCTCCTCATTTCGGACATGTCGAGGATGTTTTGAACGGCACATAAAAATTAAAATCCCTTCAGGCAACGTAAAAACTCTCTACTTTTTAGTCTCGTCTGGTGATTATTTATTTATTTATTTATTTATTTATTTATTGATAGAGATACACCAACAGTGAACATATTACACATTCTTAAAAAATACAAAATAATTATACATACATAGATCTGATATGAACACCTTTTACAGGCGTATACAACATTCGCCAAAAAAGTGGTTAGACACTAAAAACTATATAATCTAATAACAAAATTATATGATATTCTTAATATTATTTGTCTCTAGTTAGAGACTTTACTATTTATGATTACTATTATACTATTATATAATTACTTTTGATTACTAATGGTATTTGTCGAATGGACGACAATAGATGGACCAAAAGAGAAATAGTATCAACACAAACCACAAGAAAACAAGGAAGACCTAAAAGTCGATGGGAAGGTGAGAGGAGAGGAGAAGAGATTAAACAAAGATACAGGAAAGAAAGGATGAGAAAAGCAAAATACAAAAATGCATAATTTACATACACCAATAAAGCAACTACAACAAACTGACAAGCAAATACTAAAGACAGCAGGTAAGGAATAAAGATATAAAATCATCATAATAATAGATAAATAATATATTTTCAGGATATTATAATTTTTATTTTTAAATATAACAATAACTTTTCCAATAACAAAATAGAATAAGAGCTAAAAATTTTTTTTTTTAAATGTTACAAATTGTAATTGTGGTGTAAATAAATGGTCTTTTTTATTTTATTATTTATTTAGCGACTATTCAATCTAGATGAACTTATTTACAGGTGGAAACTACGTGGAAGGTAGGTGAGGCTGGCATCTCAGCACTCTTCTCTTCTCCACTGCCATTCAGTACAAAAATAATAATTTGTCTGTTATTTAAATTTTTTCATCATGGGTCCGTCTCAGCATTAATGCTGATAGTCAAGGACTATCAGCGCCGGTTTTCAGACGAACCCTTGAGTTTACACTCAAGAACACTCTCCTGAACTTGGGTTTTATGTTTGGGAAAATATTACTCTAGCGTTACGTTTTTTTCATGATAGGCTTGCGTTTGTCTTTATCATACTTGTTGTTTAGCAAATATGTACTTGGATTGCAGTGGAGCCTTTGATAATATAACGTATAATTATAATCAAAGGGAGCACGAACCTATTGACTCTCGATTTGAAGACAACCTATATTGTTTTAAGCTATCACGGTTGTTCACTAAAGTTATATGATTATTTACAGAATATTTACCGTGGTACGGATCCCAAAATATCGGGGAGCTCATTCCACAACTTTACCACGGTAAATATCCCATAAATAATCATACAACTTTAACCCACATTGTATTTTTATAGAACAGAGACTTCGGCAGAGAGTTTTCAGCAAAAGAAAGGGGCTAATGGAATCAACCTTTGAACTTCCAGGGCATGCTCCGAAATGTATCCGACCGAGAACCGCTAAATATGCAACCATACGTCGATGCTCAAATCGTAGGTCATTGCCTATATTAGACTTGTCCTGTCCACGCTTTTTTGGCACAGACTACCAGACAATATTGGCGATCTGTCACAATTTTCAAAGCAGACATTATGTTCGGTACGAGCTCTGCATACCTGTAAACTGTTAAAATCCATTGATTTACACGAACTTCCGGGGTTTGACGCCTCGTGACCCATTTCGTACGGCTTCGAGAACGTTCACTAAGTGCAACCACCATTAGTTAAGACAGTTAAGTGGAATTAAATACTTGCAACTTTTCTAGCTTCTTTCTTACAAATGTGGTATCAGCAAACATCTCAAAAAATACATTGACTGCACAATAGTCGATTCTTAGGCCTTTTTGGCGTAATGAGGGAAGATAGCACATGTGCTTGACACATTAAGCACTACAACTAATCGCGCGGACTAGCACGGCCCATATCCCTTTGAACCCCAGCTATCCGCCAAATGGCGAACCGAATTTATATCTCAATAGACTAGAATAAGACTAATGGAAATTTATTTCTCAATAGACTAGAATAAGACTAATGGAAATTTATTTTCCAATAGATACTCATACTCATACTCATACTCATTTATTCATACGATCAGTATATGTCAGATGTAAAAATTATAAATAAAAATGTCAAAACAAAGTAGGTACTTAATAGTAGGTAGGTACAAACTAATAATAATTAAATATATTTAGGATGTTACTTTAAGAGCCATAAATTCCTTATCAATGTCGTAGAACGCCTGACTGACAAGCCAGCGTGCTAACCTTGCCTTGAAAATGGACAAGTTGGACGCCTCAACTACATCCTCGGGAAGCCTGTTGTAGATCATTGTGCCCATAACATGAGTCAACTTCGTGGACTTGGCGAGTGACCGTTTTACGGGTAGGAGCCTGTGCTTATGGCGAGTAGTGCGCTGCTGGGATTCCCGTAGCGTTTCACCGAAGGCTGTATACGACTGGAGATTTATTCGCATATATATAGCAACTTGCATTATCACTATTGATGGCAGAGTGAGAATCTTAAGTGAAATGAAAAACGGCTTAGCCGACTGGTCCTGTGAGATTCGAGCTATCGCGCGGACGGCTCTCTTCTGGCATACGAAAGCGCGTTTCCACTCGGCGCCCCCAGCCCAAATTTCTGCTCCGTACTGTAGCAAGGAGTGTACTGTGGCAAAGTAGCATGACCGTACCACCTCTCTAGGCAAAAACCTGGCCAGCCGCCTGAGGGCGAAGCAAGCTCCGTTTAGCTTCCCGCACACCTTACCGATGTGAGCTTCCCAGGTGAGACCGCTGTCAAGCTCAAAGCCCAGAAATGTTGTTTGGTCCGCCTGCTCAATTTTAGTGCCATCTGCGTAGACACTTAGTGCTTTCCGGGGGCGTCCCGATAACTCAAAGCGTATGAAGTGAGTTTTCGAAAGGTTCAACACCAAACCGTTCTCCCTGAACCACTTGGCGAGTTGTGATGCGGCAGCATTGAGCTTCGCTTCCAGCTTCTCAAACGTCGGTGCTGTAACTACGGCAGCGACATCATCTGCATACATCATCACCTCAGCTTCCGTGATGGCAGAGGGCAAGTCGTTTAGAAGCAGGGAGAATAGTATATTTGATACTGCTGAACCTTGTGCTACCCCCATCGTGGTGGTCAAGGGGTCTGATCTCAGCTGTCCGCCCTCACCTACTACGATTTGAGACCTGTCGTGCATGAGGTTGGTGAGCAGAGCCAGTGATTTGCCCCGAATACCGTAATGGCTCAGTTTTAAGGCCAGTATCACGTGGTCTGCCACATCGAAAGCTTTTGAGAGGTCACAGCATAGTACTGCTACTTGCTGCTTCCTCTCTCGAGCATCAACTACGCGACGAACCACTTCTCTCGTCAGTGATGTTGTCGACCTACCTTCACGGTACGCGTACTGGCGATCAGATAATGCCTGTACATCCGCTAGGTAAGCAACTAATCGAGAGCTTATACCATTTTCCAGTACTTTTGCAATCGCTGGTATAATTGATACTGGTCGGTAGCCGTCGATATTCTGCCGCTTTCCCTTACCCTTAAAAATCGGTGACACTTTACTAAGTCTTAGGGGTTTAGGGTACGTCCCCTCTCGGAGATATCTGTTGAAAAGATCGCACAGTACTGGAGCGAGGGGCCCGGCCGTCATGTGCAATGTTTCCATTGATATTCCATACGCATCTTTAGATGGTTTAGCTGGTATGCGTTTAGTTATTATATGGATCACTTCAGCCGTGGTAAAAAAGCGCAGTCGCAGTGAGCGGTCCGCCGGAGCGCACGCCGAGTGCAATGCGCGCTCCACGAGTCGCGGGTCAGCTCGCGGCGCACCGCATGCCACGGCCGCCCCTACGAATCTTGAGTTCATGGCATCTACTGCTTCTTTTTTACTGCTGAAGGGATCCCCTGCAGAATTTCTGACGACATCTGTGAAGTCTAGATCACAATAGTTTAGTTTGCCTCTTTGTTCGTTTACAACCTTCCACATTGTTTTCGTTGGGTTTTTACAGTTAATTAGCAAATTCGAATAATAATTACATTTTTTCTTAGTCAATAAATTGTCATATATAATATTTAAGTCGTATGTAAATTGTTTTAAAATGTCAATATTAGGAATTTTTTCACATAATTCAATGATGTCAAATAAAAGAAATCGAATATTTTTAATATCGTCCGTCACCCAAGAGGATTGTCTATTTATCTTAACTACGCGCCTTAATGGGAAGCAAGCTTCCAATTTATTGCAAATTATATTAATCACCGATCTCGTCAAGGAGTCCGCCGACGTGTTCCGTTCCGATACTCTCACCCAATCTACACCATCCATAGCATACGAAAAATTATGGCAGTTAATGTCAGAGTAATTCCTGCTTAAAACATGACGGGGCTTCTCAGTACATGATACTGGCCGTATCATCTCGAGTCGTACCGCCATGTGGTCACTAAGAAGAGTTTGTATAGGTACTGCCTTCATTGAATCTGGTGGCAAGTTACTATATACATGGTCAAGGCTCGTGGCACAATGTGGTGTCACACGAGTTGGAAAGTCCACGAAGTTGATCAGTCCATGGGCAGACAACAAGTCAGTGAGTTGTTTTCGTTCCGAGTTTACGTCACATAACGTATCTATATTGAAATCTCCCACAATAATGCATTTCAAGTCAAGGTCACCGATTTTATCAATCAAACGCTCAAAACATGATAAGAATTCGCTTGTGCTTGCAAGTCCAGTCCTATACACACATACAATGGTTATAAAGTAATCAATAAGATCTACTGCGGACACTTCACAGTACAACTGAGTAGCTAGCTTAACAAGTTCTAAGTTTTCTACTACTTTAACTCCGTCTCTAATAAATAAACAAGATCCGCCATGCAAAGAAGCTTTTCTACAGTAGCTCGAACCTAGTTTGTATCCATCTATACAAACACTTTTGAGCTTAGCTTCACTTAGCCAATGCTCCGTCACTGCTAATATGTCACATTTTAAGGAGCTGTTTAGCAAAACTTCTAATTTCTAAGATAAGAATGAGACTACTGGTAATTTATTTCAGAATAACACTGCAGGGAATTTACTTTCCAATAGACAAGAATAAGCATACTGGCATTTTTTCCCAATAGATAAAATTATGACTATTTATGTCTACCGGGAAGTTTTTTTCCAATAAACTAGAATAAGTTTACTGGGGATTTATTTCCCATTAGACTAGAATAAGACAGCTCGGAATTTGTTTCCCAATAAACTTACAAGTAAGGCAACTGGGAAGTTTTGTTTCCAACTTGCTGATAGGACCAAAAAAAAGGAGGAAAAAAACATACTATCAATAACGAGTACCTACTAGTAATATTTAACCTACTGCTAATGATAAGTTAATGATCAAGTAGCGAAACGTTTTATAATGATAACTTCAATTTATTTCGCTGGAAGGTGCGATGTAACCTTCTTAGTCCAGAAGAACTGTTTGCACAGGATGTTATAAAAAAGAGAGAGCTTGGTTGTATAATTTCTTCCGCTTTACAAATATTTTAACAAAGCTTAGACTTATGAATATGTAATTTTATTCAGTGTATAAATTGAGACCAAAAATATGTGAACATTTTCGAATTTCTAGATTTTGTTATGAAATCTATAACATGGGGATTTTTAAAAGGGCTGTCTAGGGTGTTTAGTCTTTAAAGGTATGCAACGTATTTATGATGCACCTGGTGCTAGGTATCCGTAGGCGACGGTGATCGCTTACCATCAGGCGGCCCGATAGCTTGTTTGCCACTGCAATAGCATAAAATATATTATGAATCAATAACCCATAGAGAGAGAGAGAGAGAGAGAGGGCTCAAACCACTCGCTCAAATCGCTTTCAAAAGCTATGCTGAGGAAACCCTGGTTAAGCCCAATTGACCAACTTTATCAGGAGGTCTAACATTAAAATGCTTTTAATTCATCGAGATACAATTCCTATAGAGTGACAATCTCTCAGTGAACACAGTCAAAAAAACGTTCAAACGTCATTTTACATACACTGTATCAATTATATACTTCACAATGCCACATTTACTCCAATTTAGACGATATGTCGCTTGCATAGTGTTCAACGTTAGTTGTCCGCTATGTCATCGTAACTTTGGCGCGCGGCGTTATAGTCTGATCGCGGTTACCTTGTAACTAACCAAAAAGTCTGCGCAATTTGTAGCGTGCACCGAGTTTTGATTAGGATTTTTTTTGGCATGATTGTGACTCTATATGTATTAGAATAGAATAGATATTTATCATTATTTTTTTTAATTAATTTTAATATTTTTCATTGTTATTTTTTTATTGTATCTCGATGTTATAATTACTTTCCTTAATTTGAACAAATTTCAATTTGGTTTGGTTGCCAGTGTTGGGCTCTATTTATGGCCAGTTTTTATAATACAATAAAAAAAACACTCTGGTTGCTAGTAGCTAGGTGGTTAAAATTAATTTCTAAGATTTGTTTCAATACTTAGTTACAAAGGAAGAAAATAAAAATTTGTTAAAAATATTTGTCGACTAATATCCGATAATTCGTCTCTTCATTAACCTGTTAAATATTCTGATCCTAAATATACTATTTATCAATAACCTCCTGACCGTTGACCTTGAACCCTGTGTAATAGTGGACCGCAGAGTGATAGAACACCCTGTATAACGAAAGGCGGTGGAGCGCTTCATTAAATATGAAACACAACAGGCCGTCTTTGTTACACCCGAAACTTCTAAAATTAGACGTAATTTATTCAAGGTTACCTGGAACGGTGGTATTAAGCTGAAAGGAGGTCATCATCATCATCATCGTTTCAGCCTATGATGTTGAACTGCTGGGACATAGGCCTAAGAGAGGATGGAGCATACATATTCGAAATTGTATTTCTATGTGCATCGAGATACAAAATCAAAATATATTTATTCCAGTTTGTTGGTAAACCTAGATGTAATACAGAAAATAATCTGTTCTTACGAGCTCCGATAACAAACTTGTCACTAAATGGACATGCAATATGTAAAACAATTTGTATTTAATGTATATAAACTAGCAACACCATTGTAACGAAACTGTATATTGAATTGTATTAGCAAACGTCATATGTATTCGTTGACAGTTGACTGCTGACAACTGTCAACGAACACAGTATATAAGTTGCGGTTGCATTGTAATCACTCTTTTGCCGAACGCACTCTGCGTTCGCTAACTAGTCCGGTCAAGCTGTAGAGGCCAAAAGGCCAACAGTAAAAGTCAATCATAAAAAAAAAAAAAAGTAATCACTCTTTCTGTGCTCGAACCTCGAAGCGAGAACAAGTGTAAACGAATTGTGTGTAAAATAGTTTAAAAGGTGATTTCTTGGCCGAAAAGCTAACAAATATTAGCACTGGCATATTCATAACTCACTAATAATTCCTATAGAGTCACAATATCTCAGTGAAATCAGTCAAAAAACGTCCGAGCGTCATTGTACATACATTGTATCAATTATATACTTCACAATGCCACATTTACTCCAATTTAGACGTTATGTCGCTTACATAGTGTTCAACGTTAGTTGTCCGCTATGTCATCGTAGCTCTGGCATCGCGCGGCTTTGTAAGATCGCGGTTGTAACCACCAAATTGTAACCACTAACCAAAAAGTCTACGTAATTCGTAAAAAAACCATTAAAAGTTGATTTCTTTATACAAAATTATTTAAAAAAAATTATGTAGTAGTTTTTATGTTGTCGATATGAACTACATTTGTACCAAACTATATTTAAACCATTGAAATACAGATAAAAAAAATCATGGACGGCAACAGTTTTACTGAAATGAATAAAATATTCCACCCAGTAAATTCGCAGCTTGCACCGCATATAGCACTAATGAGTGCACGTGTAACGAGCGTCGCCGTGAAGCACGTACTAGTCAAGTAGAACAGTATTTCTTGGGTGAACCATTGACTTACATAGTAAGGATGGGGCGAATGAACTTTTCCAATGGTACCAACTCAATGGTGCTAACAAGGCAATTATACTTATGAGTCGATAGCCGTCTTTTTTGGTGCGTGGTGAGTGTCATATATGTTGGAGTCGTTAGTTATATAATTTATTCGAATAGCAACACTGCACGAATGAAGCTGAGAATAAATTACAGAATGAGTGTGAAGCTCGTTGCCAACGTCATATCGGTCAGTAGTGCGTTAGTTCGTTCGAGCTCGAGATTCACTCACTTACTTGATCTCGAGACAGCGCCTGCGCCGGGTGTGCGCACTGACTAATAAAAACATGGTGGACGACGAAAACAAGCAAACAAATTCTAATCCATTTGAATTCGTATATATATGAAGTACAGACTGATATACATACATATATAGCTTTAAATACATACTTAAATAGATATTAATACCCAGATATAGAATAAACACAAATGTTCATCACATAAACGTTTGTCCTAGATGGGAATCGAACCCACACCCCCAAGCGTAGAAGGCAGGTTCACTACCAATTGGACCAACGGGCTATCTATAGATAGATAGACAGAGATAACGCGACAAGAGTTACACGATAGACACAGAGGCAACTTCTAGGTTTATAGCTGTAGGAACTTAGCGCTTACGCGTCCTAAATTGCACTTTATTGTGTAGCAGCAAGAGTCTCTATTTATTTAAACGATTTTGCGGAGTGTATCTTCTGTACTTGTACTAACATCACAGAATACATATTAGTACAAATCAGAATATGACTTCTGTGGTATCGGTAAGTCGTGGTATTGGCCAACCATTTTATTCAATGGAAAGTTTAGTTTTCGGCGAAAAGTGCCATCGGTAAAAAGTGTATCGGCAAATAATTTCCTCGTGGTACCGTTTAACGGTGAACTACACTTTCTTTGTACAATTGTATCGTTTAAAGTGTAATTTGACGCACTGTACGGGAATCCAAAAATAGTGAATACATCGCGCAGTATCACAAGGAAAGGAATTTCACAACAAACAACAAATTGCAGCAATTTTCACGGTACAGTAAGATTAAATGTCTCAGAAAGAACTGCGTATCACATCGCGTCTCTCTCAGAATTCCTGAAAAGGGAGGGTAAATAAAGGTGATGCTACACCGGGACGCGATGCGCGTCGCAAGATAAACATCAAAACATTCTTTCACATATATTAAAAAATTTAAAGTGAAAGAAAGTGTGATTTTCTCTATTTGTTACATTTTTACTTGAAGACGCCCGGACACCCCGAGAACGGGGCAGTCGGTCGTCGTCGGCCGCGTATCGTAGTCGGTTTTGTCGCGCCGGATTTAGCTTTTTAGGCATCTTACGATTACAAATGATATTTTAACTCAGGTTTGTGTTCATTTATTGGTTATCTTTCAATCAATCGAGATTCCCCTGACACAAAAAGTGTCCGGGTTTTAGCCGGAAACTTTTTGACAACCTCTTCCGGACGCTCTCCGGACGCCCTCTAAACTAAGACAAATCCGGGAAATCTCGGACAGATGGCGGGACTAGTTTATATGTCAATATTTGATCCTAGCTCAGTGTCCTCCCTCCTTTAGTCGTACGGCTCACTGCTGAGTGCTGAGCGTCGCGATGATCCCGACCGGTAATAATAATTGTCTGGACAATTTGTCTCCATCTATGCCGATAAGCGGCCTCATATATGGAGTCACTAACTTTGGTGTCAAGCTGTTTAGACACTTGTTCTGACCATTGTTTCGGGCTTCGACCCCTAGATCTTTTCCTCTCCACTTTTCCCGTTATTATGAGCTTTTCAAAATTGTCCGCTCAGTCCGCACAGCTCAGTGTAATCTTGCCTTTAAAAAGGGAACTTTCAACTAAAAGTTGTATTGTCAAACTAGTTAAACTCTTTGCTTTAATGTAGGGTCCGTTCATCATTGCACTCGAAAAGTTGACTTAGGTACGGTCGTTTTTTTTCATATATTTTTTTGGCTCTACACGCTTCGTGCATTTTTATTTTTACTCTGGCTTTGGGGCCTTTGCTCTTTTTTTCTAAGTAACGTTTCCAAGTAACGTTTCTAAGTAAGTATTCACTTTGTCCTAACCAAAATTCTTGAATAATCAAAAAAAAAAAAAAAAACTCTTTCTTGAATTTGGATTTATCTGAGGAGTATTTAATAAAGCCTTTAAATCAATTTGGGACAGGTTTCATCATGTTTTTGTTCAAAATGAGCTCCCAAGTTTTCCTTCAGAATCAATTTAAAAGTTTCGTCTGAAAACAGTGCGGGCCTCATATAGGAGTCTCTATAAAACATTTTCTGGGGTTTTTACTACTAAAGTCATGACTGACACTAATTTAATTTAACGTAGAGCGGCTTTAGTTAAAATTCAAAGGCATGTAAAATATCTAAGAATCTTGAGCGGTGCAAATATGCCAACCTCGGCAGTGATTCCATATTTGAGTTGTTTGGGGAGATGGTCAAGATGGTGATTAGGGTCACTAGGCCCTTGGGGACAGGGAGCTCACTTCATTTTCAAAAATCTTTCAGAGCAACTTGGTAATGAGACGTGTGCTGACCAAAGTGCTTGCGTGTTTCTGGCTTATCGCATAACCATTGCCATTCAGCGTGGTAATGCCGTCAGCATGCTTGGTACGTTGCCAACGTCTTGATATCTCCAACGATCTATGGCAATAAAAACAATATGTATGTGTCCTAATCATTTATTACAAATAACTGGCTTAGCGAAGGATAATATAATTAAATACATTACAGATACTGAAAAAAAAAAATATAATGGCTGATAATGGCGGCCAAGGATAGAAACAACCTGCCGGCTCCTTTTTTTCCTGATATATAATCTGGGCCTTTTCTAGGTCAGATCAAATTAAAATTATTTATTTCATGGAACATGGGCTGTTACAATTTTAATAATTGTAACAGTGTGTTAAGATAATGTGGTTATGTTTGCCATTTTCCAACCGGATGGTGTGCAAAATTGAAGACATAATAATATTATAAATAATACTTAGGTACTTATAATATAAGGTAAAAGACATATATAGGTATAGTTTATGGTTGGTTGGTTGGTATGGTTGTGAGAGTCGTGGGAATCCAGTGGATGCAAAAGGCAGGCTGTCGTTCAGTGTGGAGGTTAAAAGGGGAGGCCTATGCTCAGCAGTGGACGTCTTCTGACTGATGATGATGATGATGATGATAAAAGACTTAGGTATTACATAGTATTACAGACAGACACAAATAGGTATTACAGAGGTATTAGAGTGAATAAATATCTTCTAAGTCTGCGTACTGCGTAGAACTTATTTATTTTAAATAAAATAAAATACTTAAATGTGATCTACTTAATATTTATGATCAGATTTGAACACTTGCTTATTGTTGCCTATTGCTTATTATTTATTAGATGGACGACCTAAAAGAGACCGCAGGGAAACGCTGGATGCAGGCCGCTTCCAACCGGCCCTTTTGGAGATCGATGGGGGAGGCCTATGTCCAGCAGTGGACGTGCTATGGCTGAAATTTTGATTATGAAGGTGGTGATTAAGTGATGAAAGTGAGTGATATACTAGAAAAAGCATTGTCGGTCAGTCATCCACTTCCAGTAGAAGCCAATCTGTCACGTCCGAAGGCGGTTCCATTAAAGTTGGCACACATCGGGGGAGTTATCTTCGTAAGTCGTTTTAATTATTATAGATCTATGAGGAAGCCCTATGTCCAGCAGTGGACATCCTACGCCTGAAATGATGATGATGATGATGATGATGATGATTGCCTATTGTAAGGTTCAATGTGCTTCTTGTTAGCCCGAATACACACGTTACGACATTGGAATTGTGAGTCCGGCGGGACTACAAGAGTGCGGGACTGGAGCCTAATACCAGAAGTGTCTCGTTAAGTACTGCCAAGGGAGTGGTGCGAACAAGTTACGGGAACCTTGTACACAGAGAATGATAAGAGTACGTAGTCACGGTCAGGAATGTGAATTTGATTATATGACTTTTTTACGAAACCTTACTAGCTACCTAATCTTTCTTCTGCGCGAAAAAGTATGGCGATGTGGTCGAAAATGGTAGCTCGGTAGACAGGACAGAAACAACGCTAATAAAAGCAAGCAAAAGCAAATTATGCGCATCAAAAAATGCTTCCAGTTCGTCCTATTAAAAAATTTAGTATTTTTTTTTTACAAGCTTTTATTTAACTTACTATGTATGTATGTATGTGTGTAATAGGGTGTTTGACTGTATTGAAAATATTATGCCAATTGACATCATCCATAAACATGACAAAATGAAAAAGCATATTTCATTGATTTTTTTATAAAAATATGCTTATTTTTTGTAAAAAACGCGAATAAAATAACTGTATTTTCGAAATTTGATCACGTGATCGAAAACGGTCTGTAATTGGCTTCATCCCTAGTGACGTCACACAAATCTAAACAAACAGATTTTGTATTGATATTTGCGAATTTAATGTTGTAAAGCTATTTTGAGAGCGATTTATCCAGAAATTATCACCAAAAACAGTCCGGAGGTTAAATGTGAGAAGAATGGAGAAACATTTTGTGCAAGCAGACAGCAGTAACTTACCCAAAATTAATGTATTTATGGTTGCATATTTCTTCAATAATAATCTACGTCATTGTTTCTACGCTGCAGAACTCAAAACGTAAAAACTACAATGTAAGTATTAATTTTTAATTGTTCTCCAAGCAAAACATTCAATCAAGTTGTACAAAAAGTATGTTGTAGTAGGTGGATATCACTATTTTGTTAGGTTATGTCTTTACATTGTTTAAAAAGAAAGTAACAGTACATAAAATAGTAATGCAATAAAAACACAAATTGTAATAGAAATATATAGACTCAAATAAGTACCTCAAAATTATCTTCGCACATAGAAACACTTGAATTAGCTCCAATACTTTTGGGTTATCTACGAGCTACTTAGTTCCAACCACTTTTTGCGAGTTTTGGGGTCCATTGGAACAGAAACGAATAGTTTTTCCGGTGTTTTATGGAAGTATTTGTACATTGTGGCACTACACAACATTTATAAACCATTACTTCTATTAGAAAATTAGCGATTATCAAACTTTTGCTGCCTGGCTGCAGCTGTTTTGTTTTGTGTGACGTCAATCGTCGCTCGACCGGAGCTATGACGCAGGTCTGCGTTTTGGCGCGATATTTTTTTATTCAAACTTTAACATCGATTTATATCGCAAATACGACTGATATCCAGAAAATATAAATGCAGTATACATTAAATTATATCAGGCAATAATGTGCAATAGTTTCCCAAAAGTAGTCAAATACCCTATTATGTTTGGTTTCGTTTAGGTGGAATCTTGCCACTCAATTTTAAAGCAGATATCTTCAACTGATTGAGGCGAAATTTGGCATACTTATGTAAGTTCGGTGACAATGCAATACTAAGGTACTCGAACTGGTCTGAAGATGGAGATAGAAGATGGCCATAGGAACTCTTAAGAAAAACGACGTAATTCCGTCGAGTTTGGGTTCGTTGGATTTGTCTTCCCAAGCAATTTGGTCCTAGATATAATATAATATAAACTTTTTCTTTCTTTCTTTCTAGATGATTATTTCAATATGGCGGACGCCCCAAGATGGCGGACACAATGGTCTTATCTACCATCAAATGAAAGGGTATTTGCTAAGAAGAATACGTAAAAGCTTGTTTTTAATAGGTATTTTTTGGAAATTACAAAAAAAAAACAAAAAAAAAACTAAGAGGATTTTGGCTTCGCACGTCTTGTGCATTTTCCAGGGTCAACTGCATTCTAATTTCCAAAGGACTATGAAAAGGTAAATTAATACCACTGTAAATAAAACAGTTGCAATGTTGCCATACGAGGACATTTAACAAAGTACCACGTGTTTGATTAGGTTAGCAAGATGCAAGGTATTTGAAACCGCCGGCGAATTACTGTTGTGAGATTCACAAAGGAGTGCCTGAGTAGAATTCCACGTTGTGTTGTGTTTAGGAAACTAAATTAGTTTAAATTTTGTGTTTTTGTAAGTACAAACAATTACCAAGTACCTAATAGGGTATTTCACTGTTTTAAAAATATGATTTATGCTGGTGTTATACTAGAAGCTTTATTAAAATTATTTAATTGCTAAAAACCAAGCTAAAATATTTACTTATTTTCAGAATAATACAAAATGAAAATGTTTTTCTTTGATCACTTTACTTGACTGCAAACGCACTATGTAGGTCGAATGTTCTTATGCTGTCACAGGCAAGTAAATAGAGCCTCCTTTTTGCCGTTTTTAAAAGAGTCTAATAGGTAAATGTCCTTTAAAAGAATCCAATGTTATAGTCTGAGTAACTATAATATTGGGTTCTCTAAAAGGTTGTTGGGTTCTTTCAAGTGCAATACCTGAGCAATAAAATCCTAACGGGTCGGCAACGTATAATATGTGTTGCCTCTGGTGTTAAGTATCCATAGGTGGCGATGACTACTTACCATCAGGCGGCTCATCTGCTTGTATGCCACCTATGGCATAAAAAAATTGAGACAAAAATGTCGCGTAAAACACAGTTATTGTTACCGATCTAGGTATGTATTTATGTGGAGTTTATTTTATTTAATAAAGAATAAGCTTGCGTTTGGCCGCCAACTCGCTTGCAGACAGTGGCAATACGATGATAAAACACCAAAGCTAGCAACGCTAACTAATCACTGATCCTGAATAATCCAGAAGGCCTGAGACCAAAAAGTTAAAAAGTTTGTTGATTAACTATCGAAAGTAAACCGTTTTGAACCGTCAAAAATTTGCCGTTTAAAAAAAAATTACTTGCGTTTGACCACCATCTTGCCTGTTGTTAGGCGATGATGCGGTCTACGTTGGAGCACGCTTGCCGTTAAACCCATAATCCCTTTAAAACATTCCTCAAATAAAAAAGAACATTTAAAAACAAAACATCAACCACTCTGAATTTCATCGGTGAAACAACTACGGTTATATACATAAAACTACTGCAAAAAAATTTAAAACCACGACAAAAAGTGTAAAAGTTGACCGGAGCGGTTGTCAAAAATACAGCAGCATTGAGTGCCCACAGTATAGGATTAAGTGCAATAACTTTTTGTAGTGGAAATTTAAAAAAATTATAAACATTATAAGAGGTTATTTCCGGCGCCGTAGTGAAGAGATGTAGACTTTATTTAATTTGTAATATATTTTTGTTACTTGAATGTATAACTACTTGAATGGTAATATACCCCAATATTTATTTACACAAAAAATATTTTAAACAGATATTTAAAACCTAAAACTAATACAAGGTACTTAAAAATTATATGTACCTACAAACAAACAAAAAAAAGGAATAAACAAAAGGTGGAGGGAGTTTTGGCGCCAACGTTGAAAAAACATGTCGGCTTGTGCTATTAATTTCCTAAACTTGTGTATTTTCGAGTGTTAATGTGTATTAAATGATGAATTATTATTCATTAAGTGCTCGTAAACGTGCTCATGTCCAATGTCCATGTTGAACCCGTGCCGGTAGTCGTTGGGAACGATACTCTCGAAGTTGTTGACCATTACACCTATCTTGGGCAGATTGTTCAGTTAGGTAAGTCCAACTTAGGCAAAGAGGTCGCCCGAAGAATCCAACTCGGATGGGCAGCGTTCGGGAAATTGCGTGACATCTTCTCGTCCAAGATACCACAGTGCCTAAAGACAAAGGTCTTTGACCAGTGTGTGTTGCCAGTGATGACATATGGTACTGAGACGTGGTCCTTAACTGTTGGCCTTTTGGAAAAACTCAGAGTCACACAGCGGGCAATGGAGAGAGCTATGCTCGGAGTTTCTTTGCGCGATAGAATCCGAAACGTGGATATTCGCCAAAGAACCAAAGTCACCGACATAGCTGTTAAAATTTGCAAGTTGAAGTGGCAATGGGCAGGCCACATCGCTCGGAGAACCGATAACCGATGGGGAAGAAAGGTTCTTGAGTGGAGACCACGAACCGGAAGACGCAGGGTAGGTAGGCCTCCCACTAGATGGACCGACGACATAGTAAGAGTCGCTGGCATCCAGTGGATGCAAAAGGCAGGCTGTCGTTCAGTGTGGAGGTTAAAGGGGGAGGCCTATGTTCAGCAGTGGACGTCTTCTGGCTGATGATGATGATGATGAAACGTGCTCGAGTGTGGGGAATGGTATAACGAGGTGAAACGTGTCTTTTCGTGTTGTTTCCAAAACTCCATAGGAGCCTCTTGTAAATTCCTCACCACTTTACAGGGGCATGAGTTTGACTTGACCGTAACTTACTTAGTAAGTAACTGACTGTGACTATGACTTGTTTGACACTATTAAGATTATAAAAAACAGATGAACAGGCGGTATGGCCTTAAAGGCTTTAGCCTGCCCGATAGGGCGAATATTAAAAATAAAAAAAAAAAAAAAAAAAAAGGGGAGGGAAAACTGGCCAGAATGCTAATGTAATAATATTTGCCATTTTAGCCAATTTGTTTTTTGTTTGTTTGAGCGGTTGTGACACGTTCTTTCCGGCCAGTCTTTGGATGGGTAGCAAGTTTTTTAAATTTTTAAGTAAAAAAATACGTTTATATACAATAATAGTAATTTGGTGAATCATTTACTAAAATAATTTTATCTTAGTAATCTTAATATGACTAAACACTTACCCCATTATTAATAAACGTGGAGTAGTCTTGGAATAGTTACGCTGTGTTTTGTCTTCTTCTCTCTTTCAAATTTTGAACTTGATCGAAAAAGACAAAAAACGGAGAAACTATTCCAAGGCTACTCCACTTTTATTAATAAGGGAGTAAGGGGGTTACAGTGCAACACAAAAGAGTAGAAACGGAACATTTTTATCTGTCAAAGGTCAGAGTAAAATCAAAAAATATCTGTATTGCGCTGTTTAATTTGTTTATGTAGTGTTAACTCGGGGATTTTCTCCTGAACAGTATTCAATGTACCTCACAAGCTGTTTAAGCATTTATTTGCGATAATGGCGTCCTCATTATTGTCTACTCTTTTATGTCGCACTGTAAATTGACCCTTATTTGGTTTTTCAATCATTTAATTTTTGCAGAAAAGTTTTAGAGATGTAATGGACGCAAAGATAACCCTTGCTCGCCATTTCCTCGTGTCGATTGTAATTTCGGACAGGCTGTTGCTGAAATTTCGCCTGCAATAAATCAGTAACGGCCAGTCACGCGAACTCTATTTTTCACATCGTAAAAATGCAAACATAATGTCAAAGTACTGTTCAAAAGGTATTTTCACACGTAGAGGTAGAAAGGTCGAACCTTCTTGATAGTATGTTTTGGGGATGTGAAAATATAGTCATGAACATCGAGTTATCGATAAATATTTATATTATCGATAAACGCACACAACCGTGTTTCTTACTAGTCCACGTCTTTGCCTAACACAAGTTTTTTGTTTGTTATGGAAACTGGCGCGGTTTTCACACATTTTGTTTTTATTATTATAATCACTCACGCAAAATCACTTAAGAGTCGCTTACCTTAACTATAGTCTACCGCGTTTGGCGTTTCGTTTTCATGGTACCTAAGTACGCGATGCAAAGCGAGATAAAGCTGTACGAGAGTACACCTACCGCACACGCACACCTACCTTGAAAAAAAGCAGTTTTTTTTAATATAGTCATATGAACCGGCTTAATATTGTGTGAGTAATTACCATGTAACAAAAAAAAATTGCCATGATGTAGACAAACGTACGTTTTATTATAAACAAGCTGTATCCTACGGACAGATACCAGTAGAAGGAATTTGGTGAGACCTTTGCCCTGCAGTGAGATAATACACGTTAAGAAAAAAATCCTGTTTCAAAACTTTTTTTCTCACGGATTTTTATCGATATCCTGACCTAACTTAACCATCACTCATCGATACAATCTCGACATAATCGTCTCATCCCCACGTGCGTAAATAATTTGACGAAGGCCCAACACTGCTCGGAATCCAAGGACTTGCCCACTATTCCGTGTTTACGTAGTTTTTCCCCTCGTCGAGTGGTTTAATGGGGGTCAGCAGGGTTTGCGGGGTCTGGAGAGGTCTGAAGGGGTCTTGCAGGGGTCTGTGGGAATTTTCGTATTTTCGAGCCTGTCTGTTGTTTACTGCTTTGAATGTGGATACTTCCAGAGGGTTCCGTGGGATTTGGACGCGATTTTAGGATAATGGGGATAGGTTACTCTGTCAACGTTGGGGGATTTTGGCAGTTTAATGTTGGCCAATATTGACATTTTTGGTCTTTCTTTGGTAGACTCCTGAATATATAATTTGTTAAGCTTATGGCTGTACTTATGTGAGTTTACTTTTTAATATAGTTTTTGTTCGGCATTATTGTAGACGATTAAACAAGGTAAGTAAAAGGCAAGTGTGCTACATCGTTAAACCGCATCATCGCTTAGCATCAGGTTAGTTGGCGGTCAAACGCAAGGCTATTATTAATAAATAAACTTTAGTTTTGAACACATAATATTTTATTATGGGCCAAGTGCCTTTATTACCTAAACAAAATACAAGCTAATACCATAGTAACTTTAACTATGCTAACACTAACACTACAAATACAGTAAGACTGCCCATAGACCGTTGAAGGTCTAAAGATAATCCAAATGCTCAAGCCCACTACCAGTTGGCAGCGTACCCAGTATACAGTCATTACCACGGTGAATGGCAATACTTATGAGCAACGTTGAGCCAGAAACACGCCAGCATTTTGGTCACGCGTCGATAGAAATTGTACGCGAATAGCATCCAAGTTTTTGCACCAACAGTAAATTCAAATCTATATTTTTTTTTATTAACAACAAGTCGACAACGGTCTTTTGGCTAGTAACATTTTGGAAACTGTACATTTATTTGCACAATATACAATTAATCATATTTTGCTCAAAGTGTGAGCATCGCCATACAACGAGGTAATGGGGCCAGCATTTTGGGAACAGTTCCCACTGGTAGGTGGGGTTAATAGAATGATAGTTAGGTTTTAATTTGTTGTTTTTTTTTATAATAGGGTAAAGTGATACCCTTAGCAGCTTAGTAAAAACAATTGTAATTGGTACTTCTTTGTCTATATATTTCTTATCGAATGTAAAAATAAAATGTAAATTGGACATTGTTAAAAAAAAAAAACATTCATCAATATCATCCTATCATGTTCCCACTGCTGGGACATAGGCCTTCTCTCAGAGAGAGGATAGGCCCTAATCCACCATGCTGGCCCAGTGCATGTTGGTGATGTCATAAGTCTTTGAACTATTGAGGTTCTTGGACATATCGGTTTCCTCGCGATGTTTCCCTTCACCGTTTCCTCACGATGGTATCGAAACTGCACATAATATCAAGATACAAGATAAATAAATAATAAATAATAATAATCATTGGTGCAGGGCCGAGGATCGAACCGGGTGCCGTCACACATGCTACCGCTCGGCCATCATCGCTAAACAAGAAAACATTAAAAATATGGAAACAGCTATATTATCACAAAAACCGGCCCCAACCTTAGAATAACTACACAAAGAAACCAAGTACATTCACAAAATTTAAACCATTCAAATGGTGTCATATATGGCTCCAAAAAAAATATAAAAATTTTACTATGACAATTTGCGCGGTGTAATCGTACCACAACAAATCAGAAAAGCAGCATAAGAGTTATGGTGTGACATTCCACAGGTAATCCATTAATTTTCTTGCTTAAATCGTTTAAAATACCAATCGAAACGTAAGCTACAAAGCGAATTTGTAGCTTACGTTTTGAGAAGGCGTTGTTTGGAAACCTACCTTCTCTGAGTAGTTATTCTAAGGCCTCAACTCAGCATGTTGCCATTGTAGGTACACAACAAGCGCAGACATCCTGTTAGGCTAGGCAAAGGACGTCACGCTCGATACCTGTGCGCGTACAAAATAGAAAATTATTATAATTAAAATAATACTATTAATTAAAAAATAAAAAACATTGAAAAATATACTGTTGGTCTTAGATTATTTGTTACACTTACGCTAAAAGTTTTATTTTGTTTATCAACACATTTCTAAGAGCTTCACTAAAATAAAAAAAAGATTATCCTTATTGCCCCATTTTCGTCCGATTTGTGACAATTCTGCGGAGACGTATCCTGTTACTACTTTAATTCTCACGCGGCAATTCTCATCCCTTGTAAGTACCAAACTATCGTGTGGACTATAATAGGTAGCCGTTCGCATTAGTTGAAACCGCTAACCCTAAAGTTAAGGTTGCCCGTGTATCTGATTCCACATATTGTAGGAAACCAGTACTTAAGCTTATATAGTTTTGATCTACGCTCATTATCGTGGATAAGGCATTAAAAATGCAATCTCTATCGAGATATACAGGGCTACACGTTTAGGCTGTACTAAGCCGAAAGGAGATCATTATACACATCATTATGGGCAAGTTTTAATATGGGACCAACCCTGAAATCGCAAAATAAAATCAGCTGTTCCATATATTTTTTTGAATGTCAATTACCGTTTTCTATGATTTATTTTCGCGATTTCAGAGTCACCCCAATCCTCAAGAGCCGTATTGTAAAATGCAAACGTTCAATTTCGGTTTTTGGGTATAAAAAAAGCTGTAATTGTCAAGACGAATATAAAACAAGTAAGTCATTATATTAAAATTGTGTATTTTATGTCAGTATTATTTCTTGCATCCACCGATACCGGTATCAGCGGGTAATTTGAATATATTTTTTTTCTTGTATCCACGTATACCGGTATCAGCGGGTAATTTGAATATATTTTTTTCTTGTATCCACGGATACCGGTATCAGCGGGTAAATTGAAAATATTTTTTTTTGAAAAAAACGGATCCCGGTATCGGTGGATACAACTCGCCGGTATCCGTGGCTAATTCAAACCGATACCGGGATCCGTGGATACAAACCCATTATAACAAACCCCATTCTTAAACTTTCTTTCCGAGTGTTATACGAAAAATTACTTTTGTAAATTGGAGGTAATAAATAAGTTGATATGTTGAGTTTTTTCAATGTTGAAGTGGTTATTTTCAAGAAAAAAATAAGTACAAATATTTAATACAGAAATTAAATTTTCTGTAGATCTTTCTATTTGATAGAATCAGAATACCATTACAGTTTTCGATGCTTTTAATCGACTTTGAAAAAGCAGGGGGATTCAATTTTTTTTAATGATTGTTATTTTAGAATTGAGTTGTTTTTTTGTAACAAAAATTAGAAATTTCTTTTTTATTTGAAAGGATATACCTTCAAATTAGTCCCATAGAAATGTCATCAAATTTAGTTAGGTAGCTTGGGTTTTTAAACCAAAATAACTGGAAATAATATGTCATCCAAATAAACGAAATTGTGTATTTTTACTAATTTTGCAGTCGGTTTTTATATTGGTAATATTTCGTCTAAAAAAATTAATAGGTCTCTTAACAGAAAGCCCAAGAAACTTACCCAAATTTACCGCTGTTCTGCACAGCTAATCAAAATTCCGTGTAAACTGTGTCTCTGATAATCTGGCTGCATGATTATGATCGTATCGGCTCGGAAGCCCAGAGATAACGACCCAATTTGGGTGTAACCAGCAAACTTGGAGGGAATTTCCCAAGTAATTTTAAATCTTCCTTCTTAAGGGCCTGATATGGGTGTAATGAGGTCAGTTAAGATTTTGCTAAATTGCCGCTCTGGTAATTAAGTTGGGAAACTTAAGAGAAAAAAATGGAGAAACGTCTTTTGGACTTTTGATAAAGTTTGTGATTAAATTTAGTGTTGGTTCGCGGTCGCTAAGTTACAATTCGAGATGAATTTTTATCTGATAATGGTATCAATATTTGTATGCTTGTATGAGTCATCGTCATCATCAGCCAGAAGACATCCACTGCTGAACATAGGCCTCCCCTTTAGAATGCCACACTGAACGAAAGCCTGCCATCTGCATCCGCTGGATGCCCGCGACTCTCACGATGTCGTCGGTCCATCCAGTGGGACCCCTACCTACGCTGCATCTTCCGGTTCGTGGTCTCCAAAAGCATTTCTTCCCCATCGGTTATCGGTTCTTCGAACAATGTGGCCTGTACATTGCCACTTCAACTTTCAAATTTTTATAGCTATATCAGTGACTGTGATATTTTGGCGAATATACACGTTTCGGATTCTATCGCGCAAAGGAACTCAGAGCATAGCTCTCTCCATTGCTCGCTGTGTGACTGAGTTTTTCTTGTGTGAGTAAAAACTTCAAAGTTATTTTTCATGATTAAGTCTTTGCTCCACCAAGACCATCATACTGACATATGCTCATAGATGTCCCCCACTTTGTGGCAATAAATTTTAATGTAACCATGGATACTCACGCACGCGCACACACATCATGTCATCATACACTCAGGCATCAATCAAATTATTACTTTATTTTTTTTTCCAAATCTAATTAATTTAAATTTAGTATACGTATTTAATTTCAAAACCAAACGGTAAATAAAATGCATTGATACTGCACCGCACTGATGCTAAGTAAACGCTAGAATGTGGGCCCTGCGACACAGGCGTCTCGCCTAGTGCAGGGACTACAAGTACCGTAAGCCTTCATTAGCTTGCCTTGTTCCTGCCTACCTTAATGTATTTTTTCAATTTGTTTTACATTAACTATTGCACTTATTCTTGTAAATTAGGTTAAGGAAGTGTACTGGAAAATTAAATATTTTGTATTTTTTGTATTTGTAAATACAAATAAATAAAAAAATTGAAAGTCTTAAAAAAAAAAAAAAAAACTTATCAGAACCTCTAAAATGAAAAATAGCCGTAGTAATTTTAGATTATACGCAATGTATAGTAATCTTTCATCACTCAGTCAGAACAAGAAGAGGAAAAGAGGTAATTATTCCAGGTATATTGGATTACGGCCTGTAAGCCAACATTACCCGTACGAGATTTAAGACTGACCTCGGACGAATGCGGCAGCCATTATCCTTATTTAAAACATTACCTGAGCATAACCGTTTAGCAACATACAGGGAGGTCTATAAAAATGTTACCCATGATTTCGGGAAAGGTTGCCGTTATGGTCGGTATAACTGAGACAAGGGACTGGTATCCAAATGTCAGAAATGAGCGAAATTAACATTATTATGTACCAAGAATGGAACTCCCTGCCGTCCTTGTTTCCAGAGAACTACAATATAGGCATCTTCAAGGCTAGAGTGAATAGGTTTCTTCTGGATCAACGTGTTCCATCCTCGGCAACACCGTCGCTTACAATCAGGCGAGTTGATGGCCAAACGTAGATCAATTCTGTACAAAAAATATATAAAAAAAATTGTAGTGTGACAAAGACAATTCTATAGACGACGGACATATTATTCTTGTCGTTATAAACAACTTTTACTTTGGGACTAAACTTGATGCCGCGTAAAAAATCAGTTGTTACCAATGACTGTTCTAAATAGGGGGAAGACGCGTGACATCTAAACATTGTACCCAATAAATATGGCTCTGTTTCGGCTCGAGTCAGCGGCGACGTTGACGTCTACACTGTAAACGTCAACTTCACCGCTCCATTAGACACTACACTAGACCATAGAAGTGACATATAAAGAAAATTAAGTTAATTGTTTTTAAGTATTTACGAGTGAAAAGTAATGCCGTGAAACTTGTTTTTTGTCTTCGAACTGTTGGTGCACCTTGTGAAAACGTAGGAAGTAATTTTTGCTGCTTTTGCTGTTACTGCACAATTTTGACAAGTAATTCACGTGCGATCAAAACGCCAGTTCGATTGTGACTGAAGTGGATTGTGCCCCGGAGCCTATATTGTGCGGTCCACGTCAAGAAGTTTGTCCCGTATCTTCCCCCTATTTACTTACATCAATGGTTGTTACATAGAATAATGTCATTAACACTCAACGAGGTGTGTGGAACACCAAGATAATTTTTACCTGCCTCACTGGTGGATCAGTAGTTATCTTTTCGTGATTTCATTGTTGGTTTCATCATCATCATCATCATCGTCATCATCAGCCAGAAGACGTCCACTGCTGAACATAGGCCTCCCCCTTTAACCCCCACACTGAACGCCTGTCTTTTGCATCCGCTGGATGCCCGCGACTCTCACAATGTCGTCGGTCCATCTAGTGGGAGGCCTACCTACGCTGCGTCTTCCGGTTCGTGGTCTCCACTCCAGATCCTTTCTTCCCCATCGGTTATCGGTGTTGGTTTCACTGTAAAAGTATACTTATTGAAATTTACTCTACCTTTAAAAAAAATCCGGTTTCTCTATTAAACTTGTATGAAGCGTTTCTGTTGAAAAAGTCTTTCTGACTTGTCAATCCAAATGTCAGTCAAAGAAGTCAAAAGAAGAGTCTCAAGTGGGAAAAATGCATTGAACAATAATATCTGTAAAATAAAGCCTGAAAATTAGATAATCACGTGAGGTGTATTTATATTAGAGTAGCTGTTGCCCGCGACTTCGTACGCGTAGACTTTCATATAAACTTTCAACCCCTTTTTGTCATCCTTAATTCGGCCTCTCGTAAAATCCTTTCTTAGCGGACCTCTACACCCCATAAGGAATCTACATGCCAAATTTTAGTTTCGTAGCTCAAGTAGTTTTCGAGATTTCGTGTTTAATGAGTGAGTGAGTGAGTAGATGAATTCCGCTTTTATATATATATATATATATGTATAGATATTGGAAACTTTATTCCTAAATTAGCAAATGCTAAGCACATGTCCTTAGGTAGGTACTATGATTCATATCAGGGAGTTCTAGCATTATAATATGGTAATGTTATCTGTAAGCCTTTGTCATATAAAAGGTTATTTTTCCCCGTCTTCCAGCGGAGTTGCCAGGATTGTTTTCTCTTCTGATATGATTTTCTGGCCTTGCTTTGTATATATTTTACGATCTTGTTCTTTAGAAAAATAGGTACCAATAAAGTAAGAATATTGCAGAGTTTTCCTTGGATAAAAAATTATGAAAATGAGAACAATTTTCACAGTATTAATTATCATTTAAAAAGACTTCACAAAATTTGCAAATTACGCAATTTTAGTAACTTGAATGACATAAAAAAAAATGGGGACATTTTGCACACACGGTCATCTGACTCTTAACTAAGCAAAGCTTGTGATATGGCTGCCAGAGACTGATATACATACATATATACATAATACGTAATACATAATACATAATCAATCAACCAATTCCAATTAATCAATTACCAACTTTTCTAGTTATTTTAATTTAAAAACCAAACTGCTAAACCGTGTTTGATAAAATTGTGGGATTGCTCAGAGTTTATCCTTTCAATAAAAAAATCCCAAAATCGGTTAAAAACCGACCTATTCTATTCAGTTCCGGAGAAAATATCTACGCGGGTGAAATCGCGGAGCGCAGCAAGGTTTTTAAAATATTTTGCTTGCGTTTTACCGCCAAATCGCCTAATGTTGAGCGATGATGCGGTCTACGATGGAGCACGCTTGCTTAGAAGAAACCGATTCACTCGCTATTCGAAGACACCCATACCTATTGTAACTATCGGGGAACACCCGTTCAGGCAGCGCATTCCACAGACAGCAGTTCGCACAATACAAGTGGAACCAAATCGCTTTGAACGTGTTTTCAGAATACCAATCATGTAGCGGTATGTTATTATAACCAAAATACCACAGAACGTAAATGATAATTATTATCATTATCAATTTTCCACCCACTGCTGCAAATAGGTTTCCGCTTCGATATGCTTATCATTTCAGGTCTTGCTTTGGTAACTGGAAAGTTTGTATGAGCTTTGTCATTCCTAATTTAACAGATGGGAAATCCGATCATGCAAACGGCTCGTGTTTTATAATATTTTCTGAAGATTGAGGATTTACCTAAATTTTTAGTCAAAAAGTACTGACGAAGCCGCAAATAATCACAGTGACACATAGCAAATTACTTATAGTTAGCCTTCTTCGGAAGTGGCAACTCCATAACATTACTAATAGACGAACACTCTACAACTAGAAACAAGAGAAACAAGTCGAAATTCTAGCGGAAATTATCGGGGTCCGGACCCTATCCGGGATTTCAATGTCGTTTTAATATATTCCGACACTTTTCAGAGTCCGATCCGATATCGGGCCGATATTTCTCAAACGGAGGCAAACGTTCCGTCCAAATTCTGGATTTTTCAAATTCCGTACAATATCAAATTTTAATTAACCTTCTTAACTTTAAAAAAATAAAATAAGTGGCAAACTTACTACTTAATTTTTTGTTATTATTTCATGTGTGTATGTCTAAATTTCTTCTGATTAAATTTTTCATTTTCGTTGAGATAGTGTTGCCTACATAATATAATAATTTGTTAACAACGTTGTGTTAGTCGAATCACCTTATTAGTACTATGTACGATATTTATTTATGATTTGTTTATATTACTGTTGTTGTTGCTATTATTATTATTATTATTTAATTTCGCGTGTACTGTTCAGTGTTGGCCATGGGCGATGTCACCGGCGGCTCCAACGGAAGACCAGCGCTGGTTGTTCGCAACCAGCATTATGTTGAGTTGGAACCGGTTTGTCGAGGAAAACAATTTGCTCTAGTGAAATTCCGCTTCGTCTTCAAGTACAATAAGGGATAAGGGGATGAAATTATTTACGTTTTACTTTAGTGCCATCATCATCATAATCAGCCTTTTAACAGTCCACTGCTGGGCTTTTAGCCTACCCCCGAAAGGGCGATCTTACTACTCTTGGGGTACTTTAGTGTAATTTGTAGTAATTAGTAGAGTTGACTCTGTGATCAATTTACACAAAACCAGTCGTAAAATACCTTATTTTCAGGATCACGGTGATTTCGAAGGCAATAGCTAATTTAATCAGCATTTTTTGGAATAAATGTGTGTCATAAATTACTCCGCGGTAAACACAACAAAATTTCAAAATACGTATAGCGCCATATGTAGTAGGTAGACCATTCTCTGAAATAATTTACTTTTACAATTGACTGCAAATAACAAGGGATTATCCATCCTAACTCGTCTAGCACTGGCCTCTCTATAATTTTCTCGGATTCGGATCGGATCAGTACGAAAGCCCTTAAGATCTTAAGGGACTTGGGTAAGGCATATTGTTCTCGGTGAAGTTAAATGAAGTTCAGTCGATAACCGTCTATTTTAAGTTGGAATACTCCATGGGGGTTGGAAACTATTAATTTCTAATTAAGTTAACAAAAGCTACATTGTGTGCTGTCATAATTGGGTTGCTGAATTGGGAACGGATAAAAACTTTAACGGTCATGTAAGTTAATTTCATGTCTCAGATTAGATAAACAAGGGAGATAATTATGGCGTGGTGAGCACAAACGCAACTAGCCTAAATCAGCATAATCAGTAGTTAATAGTCCACTGGTGGACTTTAGCTTATCCCTGAAAGGGTAATTGGGCCATATCCACCACGCTGGCCCAGTTGCGAGTTGGATCCACATACGCCATTAAATTTCGTCTCTCTAATATGCAGGTTTCCTTACGATACACAAATACACACGTCAAACTTATAACACTCCTCTTTTTGCATCGGGGGTTAAAAACGGTCATTCGGCTAATAATTTTTTCGTTCAACAATTTTTCGGCGAACTGTTCTTTCTGTGTACGGTTGTATCGTTGAAAGGTGTTTCGGCGAATCGTACGTGACTCAGTTATAATATTTTCATTGTAATGCATCTGTACTCGTACTGCGATCCCCAAACTGCCTGCCAAGCGTGGGGATAATGGCAATACCACTCTCTAAGAGGGAGGCCTTAGTTCAACAGTGATCTTTTACTGGCTGATGATGTGTGTGATGTGTGCATCTGTTAAAGAATTCTCTTATCATATTTATATGCTTTGTAACTTAAGCTGGTCATTTCGAAACACAGGAAAGTTTGAACACAAATTCTAAAAAAAAAAAAAAAACACTAATTCTTGTAAAACTGAACTCTTATTGCTAATTTACCTGGCCTCAGTCCTTACCGAATCCAAGTCTGGAAGCCTCCGGACGTCTCACCGGATGTCCCTGCGGGAATAACGTCGGATCTGATGGAATAGACTCGGTGGGCCGCGAAATGAGACGGCAGTTGGGATGACAGACGCGGTGACGTTTCAGGGTGGCTTTTGTTGTGGGACTCACGGCTGACGGAGATAAAGGAACGAAGAAATAATATACATGTAGGTACAGAGTTTCATTTAAATACCAAAAACTAACTTAAACTAACTTTCGTTTAAATATCAAAATACTAAAATCACAGAATAAGGACTTGTAGCTTAGCAGGAGTGCTAATATAGCATAAACGAATTAAACTTGTTATATTTGTTACTCATATGCTAAAATTGTTGTTACTAGAAAAAAACCCGTTTGATAGCCCGTTAGTCCAGTTGGTAATGAACCTGCCTTCTGAGCTTGGGGGCGTGGGTTCGATTCCCATCTAGGACAAACATTTGTGTGATGAACATTTGTGTTTGTTCTATATCTGGGTGTTAATATCTATTTAAGTATGTATTTAAAACTATATATGTATGTATATCAGTCTCTGACAGCCATATCACAAGCTCTGCTTAGTTTGGGGTCAGATGACCGTGTGTGAAAAAATGGCCCGAATTTATTTATAAAAAAAACCATATATTTTTGACAGGACGACAACTTACAGAGTTGTACATGGTTTTAATGTACTAGGGACCTGTAAAAGGCTCCAAAGGCTACATACTACTTGACAGATGGCGACCTACGCTTTGTAAATCACGTGACGGATTCTATGCTAGTCATTTTCCTAGACTAAAATAGAGGCAAATATAAATATTATCCTAATGCGTAGGTAAATCTGTCTCTATGTCAGTGTGTCATCTTTTCACAATTTAGTTGTGCAGTCCATCTCAGGTAGTATCCATGGACTAACTAGGTACTTCGCATAACTAGTTGTGCAATAGGTGCATATTAAAAATAAAATCTCTTTGACACAACTAATTGTTAATATCCGGGTATGTTCTAAAACAGATGATCCAGATCCAGAACAGATGTGCAGCAGCGTCGTTCACACGGTGAACGTACTGCGATCCCTAAGCCGCCTGCCAAGCTTGGGGCTTATGGCAACACCCCTCTCTAAGGGGGAGGCCTTTATTCAGCAGTGTACGTATACTGGCTGATGCGATGCGATGTGTGTGATGCATTACGGACGCTACATAAATCATCTCATGCTTTTGGGTATATGTATGTGGAGCACATATTCGCCAATAACTCGATCCGTGTGTCCCATATTTCAATGGGACACGTCCCACTTGATGAGCTTAGCTCAGGGTCGCAGATGTATGCATTATTCATCGCGCGTGCGACTGACGAAAAGATCGCTCTGTGTAGGCATATCGTTATGTGTAACATTAAAATTGTATTACCTACAACGCAGGAAGGTGCCGTTCTTCAGGGAGGTATGTGATATCGTTAGCGAAAATTTTACACATTAAATTGTTATATGGACAATAATAGTTCACCTAAACTTGTTCCCCCATTACCGGACGTCCAGACGAACGGCAAGGCGTCACCCTTACTTGGTCGAAATGCCATTTATTCGCACCAAGCGTTTTGACTCCTCTTTCTTAATTAGAACAGCAAAACAATGGAACGCCTTGCCCTTGTCTGTTTCCACAGCATTACAATCTTGGAGTGTTCCAGTCTAGGGTTAATAGGTTATTACTGGGCAAACGTGCTCCATCTTCGACCGCATTATCGCTTTCCATCAGGAAAGATCGCGGTCAAACGTTAGACTAGTCGGATGTAAAAAAAAATATTAAAAAAATTGGCTACCGCTCTAATTAATTTATTACTGCTTATAAATAAAATCGATCACGGTAAACCAAACGAAAATTTACTAAAAATTAAAGAAGATACAAACATTTTAGTGTCTCGCTAGACAGAGAGTGCAGTTTACTTATGACGCCACTTGTGAGTGCGCCGTATAAACTCCATACTGACACTCACATTGCGGGAAAGGGACAGAATACCCTTCCTAACCCGAATAAATAATTTAAACGTTTATATTTCAGAATTTTACTAGCAGATTTAAATATTTTTCTCAGTAGTGGTCTATAATTTTTTTTTATGTTTCACTACGCCTGTTATTTTTAACGAATCAGCAGTGCAAGTACCGTTCTTTTATCGATCGTCAAATTGACAGTTGAGGTCGTCAAATTCGATAATATGCCATTTTTTCAGTACTCGCTGTGATCGATTCTATGGCATTTTAGCGAATTTGCGATCGCTAAAAGAACGGTACTTGCACCCCAGTAGTGCAAGTACCGTTCTATATCGATCGTCAAATTCGTTAAAATGCCATAGAATCGATCACAGCGAGTTCTGATCAAATGGCATTTTATCGAAATCTCAACTGTCAAATTTGACCATCGATAATGAACGGTACTTGCCCTGCAGAAACCTGTCCTATTCCAAAAAACTACGTGTGGCAAGATTCGAACCTGCACCATCCGAATTTACGCCCCGAGCGCTCTATCCGATAAGCTACAGACGCTTTCCTGTCGGCCTCCAAAAACCACAAAGACTGCTCAAAAATACATTTAAACCGTAAATCCTAAAGTGTAGACCAACACATAAAATATTAAAAAAACCTTTTGACCAATTTTTCAACCGATTTCAAAAAGAAGATTCTCAATTTCCGACTTTTAACCTCCAACTCAAAAGGGGAGGTGTAACAAGTTTAATGTGCATATCTGTGTGTATATGTGTATCTCTGTGCATAAGATAAGATAATCTATTCACATACCGAATATAAACATTATACCATTGCTTACAAGCAATAAGCATATTTATGGCACACTAGCTGACCCGACAGACGTGGTCCTGTCTTAGAACTGTCAAACACGCAAAGTTTTCAAAAAAAAAACAATTATCTGCGCAATTTTCTAAATTACTTTTTCCGTAAGAACCTTCTACAAAGTATTAGAAAACTTTAAAAAAATATGAATGAAATCGGTATAGTCGTTCTGAAGTTATGGCGTTACCAAGGTAAATAGGGATTAATTTTTATATATAATCATATAAGTTAGATAAAATATTCAATAAAAATTACAAGCCAACTTAACATTACAATACTTACGAAAATTTTAATTAATAATAAAATATAAATAAAAACAAAAAAAAATCAAAAAAAAAAAATAAGTATAAATAAGTAAGTAATAAGTATATATAAGTTAATATTTAAAAACTAAAACTTATAATAAAATCTAAACAAACTACCTAATAATAAAATCATAATTGTAATTACAAACTAAATATTTAAATTAATAAAAAATATAACAATTAATCAAATAACCCGCCCCTAACTGTACCTGGTTATATAAAATGTGTATATGTGTATCGGTGTGTCTGTCTGTGACATCGTAGCTCCCAAACGGATGAACCAATTTTGATTTAATTTGTTTTTGTTTGAAAGGGACTTGATTTAAAGCGTTCTTAGCTTCAATCTTCATTCAAGAAAATCTGTTCAGTTGTTTGAAAATTATCAGCTCTTTTATCGGGTTTATCTTGTTTATTCTTGTTTGTTATCGTTTTCATTACGGACTAACAGCGTTTATTATAAATGTTACTATCTAAAGCATTTTTCGACATTAAGGTGGTACGTTTCACCTATGACGGGAAATTCATATTTTATAGTGTTCTTGTCCTTGTAGCTAGGCCGGGTAATTATTGTAAACGATCATGATGTTTGCGAAAATTGATTATTATTCTTTACAAAATCATGTAAAACTATTTATCTTTGCACATTATTACTTACTCGTCAATAAACTAATTTTTGTTGTTTCAAACGGTTTATTGACAATTGTAAGTAATATGCTGCGTTACTGTTAAATAGCTGTATATGATAAAGTAAAGATAAACCAACGGTTTGCGCAAAAATAGTGTCATCTTAAAATAATTACCCGGCCTAGCTACAACGACAAAAAACTGTTTACAATTTGAATTTCCCGCCACAGGTGAAACGTACCAACTTAAGTAACAAACTCTTAGTATCTTATTTAAATAAACTCTGCTACAAGAAAGTACCAATTCAATTTCCTTTAGAAGACAGTTGAACATTACTTGGAACTAATAGTGCTCGAGTACTAATATTAATTTAACGACAAAAGCTATATTTTCTCGGAGTTTCTCTCGCTATTATTTACTTTAATTCAATATTTTATACTGCAGAGAAGGAAAGGTTATGTTCAATATATCTTTTGAAACGAGAATGCTG
This sequence comes from Agriopis aurantiaria, assembly GCA_914767915.1. Lineage (NCBI taxonomy): Eukaryota > Metazoa > Arthropoda > Insecta > Lepidoptera > Geometridae > Agriopis > Agriopis aurantiaria. Next base: position 13,223,343 of record OU612003.1, on the reverse strand, counting down.
AAACTAAAACAAGTAGCTATCTATTTGCTGAAAACTTATTCCATGAAATTCTTCTTTATTATTTTTATGGAATTTGATTATCATCATTTAATTTTAATCTTGAAGATTATTCTTGATTATATGGAATCTGAAGTGGAACCTCACAGAATAAACCAGTAATAGTTCTAGTAAAATAACTGCGTAGAAAACGCGTGGCTTGCGTTTTGGCTGCCAACTTGCCTGATGTTAAGCGATGATGCGGTCTAAGATGGAGCACGCTCGTCTAGAAGAAACCGATTCACTCGTGGTTTGAAGACACCTAGATTGTGACTACTTGTTCCTTGTAAACGCCAGATCCATTGTTATTCAACATCCTAGGCTCACACAGATTGCTATAACGTTTTATCTCCAGGTTTACTGTTTGATCGTAAGGGATCCGTTATCTCATTTCGTTATGGACGCTGTGGAAAACAGTACGCGGGCTTTGGAAATTGACTTTCGAAATGGGTTAGAAAATATTCTAGTGCATAATAATGTGGCGTAGATATTTAAGCATTCTGACATATCAATTTCCTTTTTGAAATATTTTGTATGCATATATGCGTCAAAATTAGTTTTATCTATTTTTTCTGCCACACTGTACATTGTACAAATGCATCGGATTAATTGAAAAAAAGTCGAGATACAGCATGAAAGGAGTTAAAGAAATTGACTTGATGCACAATGTACTACCATACTACGTATTATTGCGACGAAATAGCCAGTGTGACGAAAAAACGCCAGAACCAGCGTAAGTGGCCAGACCAATAAAAAAAAAAATCGAAAGTCGGGGTATCAGTTCTACTGTTGTTGTTACTAACAAACTTTTAATAATATTTGCAACACACTTTTTAAATGACAAACTGTTAATTTTTTTTAATTTTTTTTTTGCGAATAATTTTTACGCTTTTGCCCATACTCCCCTGTTGTCAAGCGACGAGATGTCGATGTGATCATTCTTTATAAAAAATATTTTGAATTTTGACACGAACTATTTTCACGTAAAAACCGCGATAAGTTTGTTCAATTCTCAACTTTATCGCAATAGTACAAAAGTTTTCGTAAATCAAACAGAAAATTGCCAAAATATGCACAACATTGTCAAAATATGCACTGGGCGACAGAGACAAATCGGTTCACATTTCGACCATGTTACAATGGCTGTGGTCACGAACTGACTGAAAACAGCGTGTGAGTCCGGCGAGAAGAGCGGATGTTCTGGTCTTCCACCGTCACTTGATCTTAAAAAATCGCAATAAGCTGTCAGTGAGTAGGACGCGTCTATCTGCGGCCTAGCTACAAGAACAAAAAACTGTTTAAAATGTGAATTTCCCGCCATAGGTGAGACGTACCACCTTAATGTGAATAGGGCGTCACCGACGCTATCCACTCGAGCTCAAGTACTCCAAAGATTAAACAGTAACATGGGCCACTAAAAAACTTATGAAGCGATCTGTCTGCCCGTACCTGGCCCGGACCTGGCCCGGCAGTAAAATAAATTGAAATTTCGCATACACTGGCTGTATTGTATGGTCGCCCAGAGATTAGTAAATATGTCAGTTCGGAAGTTAAAGGATCACGTTTGGATTGAAATGTGTTGAATGTGAACTTGTTTGTCTAATTCAGATAGAGTTTTTAATGTATATTATCATATTAGGTCAAACCAAGGCACTTGGTTTCATCTAATATCTTACAGGAACCGTATTTATTCCATTCATTTATAGATCAATGCCTTCTCACGCGATTTTTCTTGCCTCACATCTGTAAAATGTGGAATGATGATGATGATATAAGTGTAATTTTTGAACTTCCGCGATTTGAACACATGTTTTAAATGTTTATCGGGACTTACTTACCATGTATTACCTATATAAAATGGAGTTCCTTGAATGCAAAATATAATATACTAGCAACGGACCCCGGATTCGCACGGGTGTACCTAAGTCTTATTTTTTTACACCTTGGGTTACATTATTGGAGTTTTAGTGAGGATCCCTAATTTTTTTTAGAAAATATAATAATTATAGTCTATGTTACCCGGGGATAGTGTAGCTTCCCAACATTGGAAGAATTTTTCTAATCGGTTCATTAGTTTCGGAGCCTATTCAAGGCAAACAAACAAACAAACAATCAAATCTTTCCTCTTTATAATATTAGTATAAACTATACAATACATATGTATTGTATAGTCATGTATTGTATACTATACAAAACAAATGTATTGTATAGTGTACAATATTGTACCTAAAATCACAAAATATTATTGAATAATTCAAATATTTATTACTGTTGTTATATTATTGTTAGTATACCAATTTTTTTTAATCATTATTATTTAATAAAAAAAAACAATAATAATTTGACATGTAAATCATGATCCAAGAAAACAAGGTCTAGCGCTTTAGGAGATGTACCGCAATGACGTCACTGTCCAGTTGACACTTTATTGTAACAAACACAGATACTGGGAACATTTTTTAAAATAATCTATTAAATTAAATACAAAAAGCATTTCAATTGTCATTTGGTTTGCCGCTCAAGCAAGCTAAGCACGAATTGAATATATTAAACAAAATTTTATCAAAACTACATTAATTTATTGGATTCCCACAGGTAATATACGGATATTGGGGAGTTATAATTTCACGCTACTGTTAACACAGAAAATCATAGAGAGTCCGCCATTGTTTCGTGTATAGTCATCTCTCTCGAACTTGTTGTAAATTACTTATTCTGCTCTTGCTTATACACGTGTACGTGTATCTATGGCATTGACGACATCATTGCGGGACGCCCACGTGACATTTTTTACAACACATTTGCTCAAAAAGTGCACTTACGAAGCCTGTATACATCGTTCGAAAGTTAAACATTACGGATCATACAACGGAGCGTGCGGTAATGAATTTTACCGCACGCTCCGTTGTATAGCACCGTGCGTGTACTTTACGGTATTTTTTTAATTTCCATTTTTTGTTTTTTTCTCGCAAATGTGTTGTAAAACGTTGTATGGCACACGTGCGGATTGGTTATTACAAACTCGTGACTATGGTAAGCCCTCGACGCACTACTCGTTTGTAATAACCAACTTACCGCACTTGTATCATAAATAACTATTCTCGGAGCGCTATACCTGGCGGAGTATATTATTATACCATGATGTAAATAATACTTACGAAATAAATAAATATGAATAATAAAATATTACGTGATAAGTCCCAATAAACAATTAAAACAAGATATAAGTGTGTTGTGATGTCATTTTATTAGATCGAAGAATTAAATAATAAGGTTATCCTCTTTTGCCCAGAAGTTAATCCGGCGAACTTTTAAAACGTTCTCGTTCAGAGGGCCGGCTCTGTACGCAGACTGACAAAGCTATATCAAGTAACTGGATAAAATTGGAAAAAACTGGTTGTTGATATGCAGGGCAATCGCGCTAAATAATTACAGACGAATCGTTGACGAATCGCAACCGCTCCACTACTTTTGGCCGATTTCGTATCGAGCTAATGATTTTAACCAAAGACGAAACGCAACCCGATCACAGTTGGAACGTAGACGCTGTCAAACGAACGTTTGTGATAAAGCTAGAAAATATCAACTTTTTCGCGCCGATACGAAATCGACCAAAAGTTGTGGAGCGTTTGCGTTTCGTCAACGATTCGTCTGTAATTTTTTAGCGCGATTGCCCTGCTGATTTGATTCCTTGGTTATTGCTCCTGTCAGAGTAAGTAACACGTGTATAGATGGCAATCTTTCTCTTTTCATCACTGTACTTTTACTGGTAATCTCGCACTCGAGCTCCAAGATACAGGCCTTGTGCCTAGTTTGGGGTTCACCGCCAAACTATTCTAAATATGTACGTAACCGTCAATTATTCTATGTTCTAATCCTATTATTTAAGCTAATATGTACTTCTTCGTTTTTGGCAAATAAACATTACTATTACTACTACTAATTCACCTTGAAGTATTTATTGGATAAATATACATTATTGTAGGGAGAACGGGCTTTATGGGGTTTAACTTTATTTATTTAAGGTCGTTGCTGTTTTTACAAGCTTTTATTTAGTTTCTCCTGTCTCGGTGTCTGTCTGTCTGTAATCAAATCTTGCAAGTAAAATTTTCTATTGAGAGTTATGGAGAGGGCTATGCTTGGGGTTTCTTCACGAGATCAAATCAGAAATGAGGAGATCCGTAAACGAACAATAGTCACCGATATAGCCCACCGGATTAGCAAGTTGAAGTGGCAGTGGGCAGGGCACATATCACGCAGAACAGATGGCCGACGGGGCCGAAAGGTCCTGGAATGGAAACCACGGACGGGTAATCTCAGCGTAGGACGTCCACCCACTAGATGGACAGACGACCTAAAAGAGACCGCAGGGAAACGTCCTATGGCGGAAATTATGATGATGATGAAGTAAAATTTGACCCACTTCCCGGTGTTTTATCGAGCTGAAGTTTGGCATACTTGTCAAGTTCCGATGACAATACAATATTATGGTGACAGCGAACTAATTTTATGGGTGACGGTGAATAGCTGCTCTCTTCGATGGATTAGTAGACTGGCAGTGTTTGGACTCATTTTGAACAGCACACCGTTCTGATCACTAATTTCATAAAAACTTGGTTTTAACAAAAATATTTATCAATAAAATACGTATTTCCTTTTTAGGTTTTTTTTATCGGACTGCCAGGGCGGGCCCTAAAAATCGACATCGTTTTATGGTTGATATTCTGAAAACCCGTACGAAGCGCTTTGATTGCACATTTATTGTGCGAACTGCTACTCTGTGGAATTCGCTGCCTGAATGGGTTTTCCCCATCAGTTACTGGCTGTCTTCAAGTCGAGAGTGAATCAGTTTCTTCTAGGCAAGCGTGCTCCATCGTAGACAGCATCATCGCTTAACATCAGGCGAGATGGCGGACAAGCGCAAGCCTATCTACTATTTTTTTTAAAGTTTTTGAACCATGACCGGAGCTGTCTATGAGAAGCAAGAAAACGGTTACTGAATAACGCCTAGACTAACTCCAGAAAAATGGGACATAATTAAATCCTCCTGAGAACTGAAACCTACGAGAACTACTCTCGCGAAAGCTGCGACGTTATCTCAGTTTATGAAATCATATTTTACGCCTGAGTTATGAACGCATTAAATCATCTCGTGGTGTATCCTAGTTTTATTCGTACTTACTTCAGTAAAAAAGTACTACAAAGTGTTTTGATACAAGCTAATATCTATCTATACTAATATTATAAAGAGGAATGATTTGATTGTTTGTTTGTTTGCATTGAATAGGCTGCGAAACTACTGAACCGATTTGAAAAATTCTTTCACTGTTGGGAAGCTACACTATCCCCAAGTAACATAGGATATATGTATAAAAAAAAATAGGGATTCTTACTAAAACTCCAATAACGTAACCCAAGGTGTAGTAAAATAAGATTTACAATTTTGACTTTGCGTGTTTGACAGTTCTAAGACAGGACAACGTCTGTCAGGTCAGCTAGTCAGCTAATAATGTGGGTTTTATGTATATTTTTTGCAAATACAGATTGATATTTTTTTAAATGAAATGGACAATAGGCCTGCGTCCATTTTTTTGTTACCTCACATAAGAGCTGGTCATAAATAGCCCATCAACGAAAACACAATTATAATTTATTTAAAAAATAATAAATTTCATGCTAGACAGAGACCGCACTATGGCACGTTATGACGTCAAACCGTGCGCGCGCCATACAAATGCTATACTAACATACGCTTTGCGGAAGAGGGACATGACATCTGCTCTTTATCCCCACCAAAAACTTTAAACGTTTATATCTCAGAAATGTATCAGCGTGGTATCAGCGTGGTATCAGCGTGGTATCAGCAATTTCACATAATTATTGTTAGTGTGTAATGTATTTAATTGTATTAACTGTTATTTCTAAAAAATGAAACATGAGGACATAAGTCTATGAGGATGTGACAGGTACACAGAGAAGAATTATGTATAACGTTGCAGGTTTTTTTAAATACAAATTGTTTTTTTTTTTTGTGTATAAATTTTCCGAAAGATATTGTTCTGACCTGCTTTAATACTGCTTTTCTATAAGTTTTCTATGAGCTTGTTGCTTGCAAAAGACACTTACCTACATAGATAATTTTCAATTTAAAAAACCAACTTCACAAAATTCGTGAAATGCGCAATTTCGGTTACTTAGATATACTTCTGTGATACTACTAGTCGCGGGCATCCAGTAGTTGCGGGCATCCAGTAGTCGCGGGCATTCAGTGGATGCAAAAGGCAGGCTGTCGTTCAGTGTGGAGGTTAAAGGGGGAGGCCTATGTTCAGCAGTGGACGTCTTCCGGCTGATGATGATGATGAATGAATAATATTGTCATCCCAGTAACCCACTTTTCCAGTTATTTTTATTTAATAGCCAAACTACGAAACCGATTTTGATGAAATTTCCATTTCCATTTTCTAATCTGAAAGTGTCCTTTCAACAAAAAAAAGCGGTTTGTAAATGACGGAGTTATCTATACTAATATACTAATACTAATATTATAAAGAGGAAAGATTTGTATGTATGTTTGTAACGAATTGGCTCAAAAAGTACTGGACCGATTAAAAAAATTCTTTTACCATTTGAATGCTACATTATTACAGATTAATATAGGCTATTTAAATAGGCTATATAACTATACCCGTGCGGAGCCGGGGCGGACCGCTAGTGAGGTAATAAACATGAAAACTTTAATTGAGAATCCCTTCCCTTTGTCGTTGGTATTTTTTATATTTTAAGCTTGTTTTAGAAATATTAAAAAAAAAAAAAAAAAACATACGTCGTCGAATATAAACTTCCTCCTTTTCGAAATCGGTTAAAAAGAAATCGCATGCTCAGTTATTCCAGAGTTATGTTAAGCTACGGATATGATAAAATCTAACAGTCTCCTTCATTTGACGTTTCACCTTGCATGTAATAAACTCAAATGAACTTATGCTATTAAATAAACACTTCTGTATCGCCGATCTAATCTATAATTTCAACTATAAATCACATTTAAAGGCACGTTCGTTACGACGTAAGCTGTTAAGTTTTTTAACACTATTTTTACCTGACGATGCAGTCGAAAGGTCACAAGATCAACTCTAAAATCGTGAACGTCACTCACACTCAACAAAATATATCGTAGTATTTTTTGTAATAATATAAGTACGTTATAAATGTTCAATTTCAACGTTTTAATTATTAAATTAAAAACAAACATACATGGTATATAATTTTTTACACGCGATTTAAAACAATTTTTTTTTGCAGGTTGCGTTTTATCCCTGCCTGTAGTAAGAGGCTACTAAAAAGGGACCTCCGGGCTCGGGATGGTCTAAGTTGGGGCTTTGACCATCCACATAAGCGTGCCCAGGGAGAGAACGACAACGTTGTGTGACCAACGTTGTCGTGGGTGGAGGGGCTGAGACAACACGGTTGTCTCGGGAGGAGCCGTAGCGCAGTGCCGAGGGCTCCGGTGCGTTCCTCTGGAGATCTCGGAGCTCTCTTGTCAAGCACTAAGGCTAGTCACCGGGGGGGTTTTAGTGGGTATAATCCCACATAACCTGGCTGCACCCCAATGCAGCAGGGTATCTTTAGAAGATTTCGAAAAAAAAAAAAAAAAAAAAAAGGTTGCGTTTTATCACCAACTCGCCTGATGGTAAGCGTCGATGCGGTGTCTAAATTTAAGGGTAAAACGACTTCCAATATTTGTTTACATAGTTTCAAGTAAATAGTGGAGTACATAGTGGAGATAATTAAGCGTGTTAGTTAAAAGAGAGACGATATACGAAAGCTATTTGGAATACGAAATACGGAAGCTCTTTGGAGTTTATATACGGATTTTCTTACCACTGGCTTTTCGGTGAAGGAAAACATCGTGAGGAAGCCTGCATACGTACGGAGAAGGAATTCAATGGCGTATGTGAATCCACTAACCCGCAACTGGGCCAGCGTGGTGGATATGGCCCAGTCACCCTATAGGGGGTAGGCTAAAAGTCCAGCAGTGGACTGTTAAAAGGCTGATTCTGATGATACGAAAGCGAGTGAGAGAGATTCAGTTTTATCGACACTCAAAACGCTTCAAGGCTCATTACTACGGAAATCTCCAACGTCATTACCGTGGATGATCATCAATTCCCTACTTCATGGCGTATTTCAATATTTAGCATAGTAAAGCCACTCGTTATATCGCCTATTAAAGTTGCGTTTGCAATAATACCACAGAAAACATGACTTACATGCAGTAGTGTAAGTCAGGCTTAAAGAACAAACCTTTATCGGAAATTCAAAAAGCAGTATAAGTCTAGAATGTCTGATCCAGAATTAATTCCACGCGGCAATATCTGGCTATGTTCGGAGTTTCTTTGCGATAGATTCCGGAACGAGGGTATTCGCCGAAGTAACAGAGTCACCGACAAAGCTATTAAAATTTGCAAGTTGAATTGGCAATGGGCAGGCCACATCACTCGAAGAACCAATTAACCGATGGGGAAGAAAGGTTCTTGAGTAGATACCACGAATCAGAAGACGCAGCTTAGGTAGGCCTTCCGCTAGATGCACCGACGACATCGTGAGAGTCGCGGGTATCCAGTGGATGCAAATGGCAGGCTGTCGTTCAGTGTGGAGGTCTAAGAGGGAGGCTTATGTTCAGCAGAGGATGTCTTCTGGCTGATGATGACTTGAACTACGCCACGACCGCTATGATGATGATGATATCTCACTTGGCGGTAAGAAAGCGTAAAAACCTAAACAGACGTCAATATCAGCCATCTAAGACCACCTAATGTACCAAGGCATAATGAGTATGGGACCTATTAGGTATCTACAATACTACACCGAACCAGGGGTGCAAGTACCGTTCTTTTATCGATCGTCAAATTGACAGTTGAGGTCGTCAAATTCGATAATATGCCATTTTTTCAGTACTCGCTGTGATCGATTCTATGGCATTTTAGCGAATGTGACGATCGATAAAGAACGGTACTTGCACTGCGGAACTCAATAAGAGATCTAAAACGAGTTATTATTGAGTTAATAAAACTTTTAGTCGAGAAACAATGATAAAGTTAGTGATTTATAATTCTATAAATTTTAATGAAATACTGTCCGTTGATAATCGCATCAGTTCTGCCCCCCGATTCTACTAAACAAATTGTCTTTAAATTGTAATTGTTGCGATTTTAATTTTTAAATAATTGCCTCAAAATTGACAGTTTTTAATATTTTTTTATACTTAGTTATAATATTAGGTGGTTGTATTTTTCTAGTATAAAAAAATATTTAGAAACTGTCAATTGTGAGGCAATTATTTAACAATTGAAATCGTAACAATTACAATTTAAAAACAATTTCTTTAGTAGAATCGGGGCCCAGAACTGCTGGACAAGTTTATCTATTTTTCGTTTAATTTTTTTTTTAATTGTCCATATTCGGTTTTGATGCAGTTTTTTTTTTTTTAATTTTACTGAAATTTCTCAAATTTGAGAGAAACTGAACGTGCTTTTTTCTGTGGGAATTTTGTATGAACTACAATCATAATTCATCATCATCATCATTTCAGCCGTAGGACGTCCACTGCTGGACATAGGCCTCCCCCATAATCATAATTCAACATACAATTAAAAAAGTTCGCGAAAAAAAAGTTGACATTCGACATTAAAATTCAAATTTCCTCAATTTTGATTGTTTTTTTAAGTGCCTTTTTGACCACCAACTCGCCTGTTGGTTTTCATTGTTAACGTTATGCGACATTATTTAGTATTTTTTATTTGTTATGGGTGTAGAGTAGAGGTTTATGGATGACTTCTGTGTCTACTGACTTCTGTGTGTGACTAGAAGTCCGCTATGAAATGATATTGCGAAGGGGCCGTTTTAACGAAGCAAATGGAAGTAGAAAATATTTATGAAAATCCCCTTGTATGGGACGCAACTTGTGTCGATACTTTGACGCCGTCACATCTTCCTGAGACACAAGGTAGGGCTGGCGCGGCTGCCAATTCGGCAGAGCAGCACAAGCGACGCAAATATGCTAACCTCGGCAGTGGTGACATATTTGAGGCGTTTGGGGTCGAGACATTGGGCCCTTGGAGATCGGGAGCTCACCTCATTTTCAAAAATCTTGGTTAATGCGACGCGTGACCAAAATGCTGGCGTGTTTCTGGCTCAACGAATTAGCATTGCTATTCAACGTGGTAATGCCGCCAGCATGTTGAGTACGCTGCCAACTGGTAGTGGGCTTGAGCATTTGCATTGTCTTTAGACCTTCAACGGTCTATGGGCAGTCTAACTGTATTTGTAGTGTTAGTTTTAGCTTGTATTTTGTTTATAGTTAATAAAGGCACTTGCCCTGGTAAAAAAGTATAAGGTTTATGAAAATCCTATGTTTTTGATGTTACATTGGAACATATAAAAAAAAGAACGACCACATTTTTCTTTTGGCCAGGATAACAAATACAAATCATTTTTTTTTTTTTTTTTTCATTTATTCGGGCATAATTTATAGTAAGCTATAGTAATGATCCCAGAGGCTCCCGAACTAGTCAAAGACTGTGTGACGGGAGCCATAACGTCTGTCGATTGAGCTTAAATAAATTGTACCACAGTCTAACTAATTTCAAAACAATTTAAAATATGTCTTCGCAAAGGACTTTATTCATGTCCACAACTCTAACTACTTACAGCTATAAAATAAATAGACAGGTAAAATACATTAATTACTGCTCTCAAAGTTAATTGGAATTAGAACAAACAAATGAAACTCTTTAACGTAGATCTCATGTCCAGTCAGCTAAAACAACACATTTAATTAAGGTGTTAAATGTATCCTCTAGACAAGGTGAATGTGACCTACAAACTAAATGAGTCTTTAATTAAATTCGTTTTAGTCTCTGCTAAGTTTTAAAATATACTTAAAAACATATTATTTTTTTTATCCTAAGTGGATTTTCGTTTCACACGTCTTGTGAATTTGCCAGTTTCAAGTCTTGCGCTTGGCCACCATCTCCCCTCTATTTCATATCATACAAGTCATAGTATCAGTCAGAGTCAAGCAAAGTAAGTTACGGTCAAGTCCAAATCATAACGTACTAAAGTGGTAGAGAATTAGAGAGAATAGGTAGAGTTAGAGTTAGAGAAGAATTAGAGAATAGAGGCTGCTACGTAATTTTGGAAACAACACGATAAGACATGCTTCATCTCGTTATATCACTACCCACACTCGAGCACGTCTACGAACAATTAATAGAATAAAAATCCACCACTATACTTTAAAAAAACCGGACAAGTACGAGTAGGACTCGTGCTCTGAGGGTTCCGTTAGACGGAACCCTCAGAGCGCGAGACCAAAAAAAAACTAACTGAAGTTAAAATATTGAAAGACAAACTTAAGTTTGTAGTTGACAATAAGGTTCTTCCATACATTCCAACTACAAAATGTAAGTTAGTAATTGCAAAATAATTATTTTTAAATGATATACCTTCAAATTTATAACTTTCGGATTTATTCCTATATATGTGCTATGAGACCTTGCCTCTTGCCAAATTTCATGATTCTAGGTCAACGGGAAGTACCCTATAGGTTTTGGTTCTCCTGTGAAATCGTAAAATATGCCACATAAACGTTCATATCTTTTGATTGCGTTGACTTACAACTTTTATTTTTTTACAGCGGAAAGAAACCGTAGACTCAAGTATTTATTATAAATTTCAATTTGCTACCTTTACGCGTTCTTGAGAAAAAGGGTCTTGACAGACGGACACACAGACGGACAGACAGACGGACAGACAGACGGACAACGAAGTGATCCTATAAGGTTTCCGTTTTTTCCTTTTCATGTACGGAACCCTAAAAACATGCTTATAAGACTCAACAAACCAAAAGAACCCGTACTCGAGAGGTTTGTTGGTTTATTGCGAAATATGTTAACCTATGCATGTTTTAGTAAATTAGTGATAGGTATGGACGGTATGGTAACAGTAAAAGCGATAATCAGCGATAGTGGCCAAGCGGTGACATGTGCGTTTTACAATATGACGGCACCCGGTTCGATTCTCGGCCATGCACCAATCACTTATTTAGTACTTAAATAAATTATGTGCAGTTTCTATGCCATCGCTCAAAAACGATGAAGGGAAACAGGCACGTCCAAGAAACTCAAAAGTTCAAAGAAAAAAGTTTACCAGCATGCACTGGGCCAGCATGGTGGATTAGGCCCCATCCTCTCTCTCATAGAGAAGGCTTATGTCCCAGCAGTGGGAACATTATAGGCTGAAATGATTGATGATGATGAACAGTAAAAATGTTACGGTCTATTTGTATATCATCAAAACTATCATGGAAAAATTCGTCTAGCGACATTTGTATTCTTAGAAGTTCTGAGAACATTAATGAAGGTTTAAATTCATATGCCAATTAGACGAAGGCTAAATTCGAATTCTAAGATTTGTTTACTGACAATGAAGCCAAAACAAGCATCATTATTATCATCTCAGTCAGAAGACGGCCACTGCTGAAAATAGGCCTCCCCTTTAGACCACCACACTGAACGACAGCCTGCCATCTGCATCCACTCGATGCCCGCGACTCTCACGATGTCGTCAGCCCATCTAGTGGGAGGCCTACTTGCGCTACGTCTTCCGGTTCGTGGTCTCCACTCAAGAACCTTTCTTCCACATCGGTTATCGATATGTTCTAAAACTGTCCTAAAAACATGCAGGTTATAATAAAAAATCAAACTCCCATACACAAATCTCCATTTTCAAAATTGATACATATGCGAACTCAATGCGTATCGCATAAAGATAACAGGAGAAAAAAAGATGTTTAAATTAAAACGGCTGTCAAGGCATAGTAAGAAATTTGTTGTAGCCAGTTGCACCCATATAAACGAAACGTCAGTCATTCGAATTCAGTTAGCAACTGTGATGCGGAGTTCGACGCGTTGATCTAAATAAGTTCACTCATAATGCATGGTAACAGATATTCCTTCTCATTTCCGTTCTATTTACTTCTCTTTTCTGTGGCATAAACATTTAATATTTGCACAATCCAACAAATAGATAGTTTCGATGACACCAACACTGGATATATCGAAGAGACGAAGCACAGAATCGATATCCGTTCGCATTTCCCCGTTTTCCGGCAACATGGTGTACTGTCAGCCAAATAAATATATGGCGTTGAAAGCGGGACTAGATGGCGCCACTGGGCTACCGTATATTTTCAGCGAGTTGGCAAGAAATAGGAATGTTTTGTGCCAACGTTTCTGGTTTTTGAAAATGGCATTTGATTTATTCGGCGCCAATGCGTGCTAACGGGCTGTTGGAAAAAGGCTGCGACGTCCGCAACAGTGCTGGTTTTTGTGCTCTAACCTAGTCTCTGGTCGTAGGGTCGTAGTTAGATGACAATTTTTTTGTTACCTCGTACGAAAGATGATTTAAAATAAAACACTGTTAACTATCACGGTTGTTCACTAAAGTTATATGATTATTTACGGGATATTGGTGAACATGGTGCATGTAACTGCGCCGAAATATCGGGAGCTCATTCAACAACCTTACCACAGTAAATATCCCGTAAATAATCATATAACTTTAGTGATCATAAATAGAGTAATTGTAATAAAGAATAAAGAATACAGAGCTCATCAACGAAAACAACATTAAAATCAGTTTAAGAATAAATAAGTTATAAGTATTTGAATTTCATGCTAGACAGAGAGCGCTCTATACTGAGTTGTGACGTCACGCCTCAGGCGTGCCATACAAATGTTATACTAACACACGCTTTGCGAGAAAGTGGTTACGTGTAATATATTTAGTTATATTCATAGCTAAGCCTGTTATCTATACTTCTATACTAATAATATTATAAAGAGGAAAGATTTGATTGTTTGTTTGTTTGCTTGCATTGAATAGGCTCCGAAACTACTGAACCTATTTGAATTCTTTCACTGTTGGAAAGCTACACTATCCCCGTGTAACATAAGCTATATTATATTTTATTTAAATCCTCGGGATCCTTACTAAAACTCCAATAATGTAAACAAAGGTGTAAAAAAAAATATTTACACGCGTGCGAAGCAGGGGTGCGTTGCTAGTTTGTAATAAATTAAACATTAAATTAGAACACATGTTTATTGTCATTCAGCTTTGACCCGTCAAAACTCAATAATAAAGATATTTTGAAAATAATTGCTGGACATAGGCCTCCCCCATGATCTCCAAAAGGGCCGGTTGGAAGCGGCCTGCATCCAACGTTTCCCCGCGGTCTCATACAAACATATACATTGACTCACATAGGTATATCCAGATAATACACGTTAAACTTATAACACCCCTCTTTTTGCGTCGAGAGTTAAAAATGCAGCAAACATGTTTCGTATCAAAAGTAGGCTACTTATACAGTGGCACTGTAACAATATCTACAAATAACGGTAACAGTACGCAATAGTGCGTGACACTACGTATCGGGGACGTGACAGGCGTGACTCTGCGTACACTCAGCGTAATATTCTTATGTATATGAGTTCCATCCGCAAACAGCGACCGCCTTTCTTTGGGCTACGGCGGGAGCATACTAATCTGAGGATAAGAGGCTGCATCTTAGAGAGATTTTACTGTAATGTTGTGAAAGTTGGTCTCGTCCAATGTTGTGAAGGAAAATAAAAGAGAAATTGAGTTGAGTTTTTACTTTGAAAAAATACGGCTCACTAACAAGTTTTTCACGCATACTCAGAAACTTGTAGCGACACCAGTGAGAAGGTAAAAATATCTTAGTAGTGACACTAATAAACTAACTAATAACAGGCCTGGCATACTCCATACTTTAGAGCCGATTTGTCGGACCTGCCGTGCCCACTGCCGCGTGATAGATAGAGATAACGCGACAAGAGTTACGTAGGCCTGGCGCAATCCTTACTTTAGGTTTATGTCTTCTGTGCTTTATGTATGAAGCTACAAGTAGCCGACTTGTCGGACCTGCCGCGCCATAGACAGAGAGGCAACTTCTAGGCTAATACAGCTATAGGTAGTTAGTGCTCGCTCGTACGTTCTGAATTGCACTTTATTGTGTAGTAGCAAGAGTCGCTACTTATTTAAATAATTTTGCGGAGTGAATCTTCTGTACTGGTACTTATATGTATTCTGTTGCTAATAGTCCACATACAAGTAAAAGAAAGGACGTCTACGTGCAATGAAGAGAGCTATGCTCGGAGTTTCTTTGCGCGATAGAATCCGAAACATGGATATTTGCCAAAGAACCAAAGTCAACAACATAGCTATTAAAATTTGCACGTTGACGTGACAATAGGCAGGCCACGTCACTCGAAGAACCGATAACCGATGGAAAAGAAATGTAATTGGGTGGAGGAATCACGAACTGGAAGACGTAGCGTAGGTAGGCCTCCCACTAGATATACCGACGACATCGTGAGAGTCACGAGCACCTAGTGGATGCAAATGGCAGGCTGTCGTTCGCTGTGGAGTTCTAAAGGAGAGGCCTATGGTCAGTAGTGGACTTCTTCTGGCTGAAAATGACGATGATAATGGACCAAAAGAAATAAATTGAATTGAATGATCATCTTTGTCACGTTAAATCATATTACAACTGGAAGAGTTTGCCTGTTTACCTATATACCAAGCTTACCTGTATTTTGATACATATTCTAATATTGACTTGTCATGTTGATCGTACGTGTCCCGCGTATCGCACCTACTGTCACGCACTGCGTACGGCATTGTCACGGCACCTGTACGGGATAATGCAGCATTGTTTATTATAATTATGTAGACTGCTGTTGAAAAGTCTTTATCGTCATAATCTATACTAAAATTATAAAGAGGAAAGATTTGATTGTTTGTTTGTTTGTTTGCATTGAATAGGCTCCGAAACTACTGAACCGATTCGAAAAATTCTTTCACTGTTGGGAAGCTACACTATCTCCGGGTAGCATAGGCTATATATATTTTTTTATTTTAAATATTCCTTAGTAAAATTCCAATAATATAACCCAAGGTGTAAAAAAATAAGATTTACAAATTTGACTTTGTGTGTTTGACAGTTCTAAGACAGGACAACGTCTGTCAGGTCAGCTAGTCTATACTAATATTATAAAGAGGAAAGATTTGATTGTTTGTTTGTTTGTTTGCATTGATTAGGCACCGAAACTACTGAACCGATTTGATAAAATCTTTCACTGTTGGGAAGCTATACTATCGCCGGGTGACATAGGCTACAATCTGTACCCGTGCAAAGCTGGGGCGGACCGCTAGTAATTAATAATTTTGTAGAACTCTGCGTTAGTACACTAAGTTACAACTTTATCTAATTAACCTACAGATGAAGATAATTTATTTGCACAAAACACGAGTGTATCATCATCATCATCATCATCATCGTAGGTCCGTACCATGACAGAAACTTGTTACTGTGTGAAATGCAGTTAACAACTATGTAACACCTCTGTGGTGTGAATTTGGTGCTTTGCAATTTTTTTTGGCGGGACATTAATAAATAAACTGTTGTTTTAGTTATTTAAAAAAATGGAAATTAAAAAAAAAATCCTATCTAGTTCACGCTGAAACACTGAAACTCCCACATACGCCAGGTATCATCAACATTTAAAACCAGCTCTCGGTATAATCAACGGCTACGACTGCAGGTGTAGTAAACCTTTTTGTGAAAACAAGAAATTAATGGAAACACTCTGTTCCGGACGCTTTAACTTCGCCAGAAGTTCTGCACATTCTTTATACGGGCCAAAAAGAGGATTAACATACATTCACCCGTGGTGCGATTCAAGAATTATTCATAAAAAGTAAAGTTAACAAAAGTGAAGTAAGTGAAGTGGGTTTCAGCTTTATTTACATTCTTCGGTGTTAGGCTTGAATCTTCATATTAAAACCATACGATATCTTGTATGATAAATTAACTATAAAACACTGACTACAGTTACTAACTATAGTCGGAGTGACTGGCTTAATCTTACGTGAGTAATTCCCGTGTAAAATAAATAAAACGTATAATACACTGTTTTAAACTATCACGCATATTCAAAGCTATATATATTATTTTTTTATTTTATTTGGTTTACAACTTGGAATACACACAATCGAGTACCTTACTCTAAACTCTTACACAACAAAAAAAGCACGGTGTAATTCTTAAGACGAAATATGCTTCAAATTTGATGATTCGTCCTCACGAATATTCAAAAGTAGACCTTTAAAATCGATTAATTGACATTATTTCTTATGTTTTATGAATGTTCTTGAAATATTTTATTCGGATATGTTCACCGATACACGATTAAAGAAATTTGGCTCGATAGAAACAAATCGTAAACTTTCCTAAAAAACACCCGTTTTTACGTTCCCTTCAATGGATTGAATCAAGTTCATTCAGATTCAATAGAAGATATTTATACTAAAAAAAATCATTCAAATACTTTAGTGGTCACAGTTTTTTGTAAAAGTGTAAGATTATTTGTAGAAAATAAAGAAAAAATAAATATTGAAAATATTTGAAAGCGCGCACGCCGCATTACCGTCATACAAGTGTACGGTTCTCTACCATTTCGCCTTAACACTAGTGAACAATACATGCAGTTTACTGACAATGCTAAATTATAATAATCACAAATGTATTACAAATTCTTTTACATATTAAAAAAAAGAGGAAAATTTCAATAGTTTGTATTTTTATCAATGACGATATAACCACTTGACTACTC
This sequence comes from Agriopis aurantiaria, assembly GCA_914767915.1. NCBI lineage: Eukaryota > Metazoa > Arthropoda > Insecta > Lepidoptera > Geometridae > Agriopis > Agriopis aurantiaria. Next base: position 13,205,548 of record OU612003.1, on the reverse strand, counting down.
ATCCTTTACCCCGCCGTGAGCAAAAGTTACACTTTTTCAGCTTAACCTTTTTCGAGCGAGCCAATCCTAGCCGCGAATTAAATGTATAAGCTTTTGAGTCTCCAATACGCCTTACAATAATGACCGACATGGCTGATATCCAGCACAAGCAAATTATGACTCGTGTGTGATCAAGTGGTTGTTATCTTTGATTCTTATTAACTTTTAATTAATTCACGCGTAAAACTATCTAGTGGTAGCATACTATCCTACAAATTAAGCAATGGTTTTATTTGCTAACTAAAACATAAAAAAAACTTTTACCCCGCCTTGTTGTTAGCCGACTGAGTGACAGTTAGAGCGATGGTTGCGCTGCAGTAAAAACTAATTTCATCTAAAAATTACTATGTTACTTCATTTAGCACACTGGTACGTTTAACTGTTTCATTTTTCACTGAAATGCTTTGCAATTTTCCACATTCAGATCAGAGATGTATGCAGAGAAACTAAAGGGGTAAGACGGCTGTAAATATACTAGCCGGTGAAAGAATGCGTCCGACAGTTGCCATAACATAACAATTGTAAATAATGATCACTTATACTAGCTTTTTGATCGTAAAATTTTAACTGGTAAACAATAGACTACAGTAAAAAAAAAAAGTTTTATTGATATTGGATCATGCCACTCCCATAATTCTAATTTTTTTTTTGGGTTTTGTACCCAAAGGTTAAAAACGGGACCCTATTACTAAGCCTACGATGTCTGTCTATCTGTCCGTCCGTATGACTGTCTGTCCTACCTATTAATAGCTGTATCTTTGGAACCGTAATAGATAGCCAGTTGAAACTTTCACAGAATATGTAATGTTATACAGCGGATTGACTAACAAATAATAAAAAAGTCAAAAAGTAAAAACAAAAGGGGTGTCCCTAAAACAAACGTATTTTTTTTTTTACGTATTTTTGTATTAGCTCTAATGTAAAAACGGTAATTCATACAAACGTCAAACTTAACATGATTATAGTACATACTTTAAAGTTTAAACAAGTTTATGTTCATTACCATGTTATAACTGGTAATTTCGTTATTGAATTTTGTGGTGATACGGAACTCTCAGTGCGCGAGCCCAACTCGCACTTACCCGGTTTATTTTATATTACATACTAAAACTAACTAATTACTTGGGGATCGCTTAAAGTATCCATAGGCCACGACGGCCCATAGATACTTCAAAAGATCTCCAATTTTCATTCGCTGTTATTGCAGGTGTCAGACGTATTTTCTCAGCTACTGTACCGTAGTATGAATGGTGTGACATAATTTTACTGTTCAGCTTATAAATAGTGGTAATACATCAGAGTTGTATGAAAAAATTACGTAGAAGTTTTTTAAAAATTAATATTAAAAAAATATAAAAAACAGCATTATCATTAAAAAATATGACCTGGACGGTTTGAAGCTCATCAGCTGTTCAAACTAATGAGCTGATTAACTAATATTTGACAATAAAAATTGGAATCTATTTCATAAACGGACTATTCAGTCACATAGATCATACCACCACTTAATATTCAGCGGGAGAAGCTAGTTTTGAATTAAAAATAATATACATCTTTATTTTTACTTCGTCTATGTCATGGGAGCTGTGTAATTTTACAAAAAGAAAGTAAAAAAAAATAATGAGCCGTATTCTAAATGTCCTCGGTGCTGTAAGACGAAGGTTTTCACCCAGTGTGTGTTGCCAGTGATGACATATGGCAGTGAAACGTGGCCTCTCACTATGGACCTCACAAGCAAGCTCAAAGTCGCACAATGAGTTATGGAGAAGGCTATGCTCGGGGTTTCTCTACAAGATCGAATCAGGAGATCCGTAGACGAACGAAAGTTACTGGATTAGCAAGTTGAAGTGGCAGTGGGCAGGGCACATATCAAGCAGAACAGATGGCCGATGAGGATGAAAAGTTTTCGAATGGAGACCACGGACCGGTAAGCGCAGCGTAGGACCAACCCACAAGATGGACAGACGACCTAAAAGAAACCTCAGGGAAACGCTGGGTGCAGGTCGCTTCCTACTGGTCCTTTTGGAGATCAATGGGGGCCTATGTCCAGCAGTGGACGTTCTATGGCTGAAATGATGATGATGATTCTAAATTTAAATAAAACCATTCATATTCTCTGATTTTCTACCTCTAGGTCCGTCCCTGTACGATGCACAATGGTAAATTACCACTCATAATTTACTACTAACGCTCTACATGCGATCACCGACCGCTTTTATAATTAACGTGCTTTAGGAACGCTTTCCACCTCCGTAGATATACTATGAGAAGTGAGATGAGGATGATGACTTTTGCTGTACTTGTATCTCATGAATAGATCTAGCTAAACGTTTGGTGAAGACGACTGATGACCGGAATCATCATCGTCAGCCAGAAGACGTCTACTACTGAACATAGGCGTCCCCCTTTAACCTCCAGACTGAGCAACAGCCTGCCTTTTGCATCCACTGGATGCCCGCGACTCTCACAATGTCATCGGTCCATCTAGTGGGAGGCCTACTACGCTGCGTCTTCTGGTTCGTGGTCTCCACTCCAAAACCTTTCCTCCCCATCGGTTATCGGTTCTTCGAGCGATGTGGCCTGCCCATTGCCACTTCAACTTGCAAATTTTAAAAGCTATGTCGGTGACCCTGGTTCTTTGGGAATATCTACGTTCCGGATTCTATCGCGCAAAGAAACTCCGAGCATAGCTCTCTCCATTGCCCGCTGTGTGACTTTGAGTTTTTCTAAAAGGCCAACAGTTAAGAACCATGTCTCAGTACCTACCATAAATAAATATATTTTTTTTGATGGCCGGAATGGTCGCGCCTTATTTGGCCAAAAATTAAGCATTGCGTCATAGCTTAACATCAGGCGAGTTGGCGGCCAATTACTAAATAAATAAATAAACGTGGCAATACTGCCACTATTCTGGTCACCTTTCCTTCCACTAAGGAGCTTTAAGATTAGGTCTAGTTTCGGGTTTTCTCTCTCTTTAAATTAATTCGATGTAGGTTTTAATTTTAGTTCTTAACTAGCGACCCGCCTCTGCTTCACATGGTGTAATTTACGTTGGTATGTTATTTATATATTTATATAAACCTATCGTGAAATATTATCTAACTGATGGTGAAAACCGTATCAAAATACGTTGCGTGGCTTAGGAAGAGTTAGCGGACAGACAGACAGACGTGGAAAGCGGCTTTAATATACTATGTTGAGAAGAGATTATCCGATTCTTTATTCATATAATTTTCTTGTGTAAAAACAAGTTTATTTACTCACGAAAAATATAACTCGAGAAAGGAGTAAAACTGTTTTCTGTTTCGCTTGTAGTGGAAAACTGGCTCAAAACTGCGGTTATGTACGCATACTTTACTAAGACATACCACAATGTCCGGTCTTTGTAACAGTATAGCTCCCTTTTATGATATTTTGCTACGGAGTTTGAATGCAAATGGAGATATCCTTGTCTTTTGCCATATTATATAATAACACTAACGGCGCCCCGCGGTTTTATCAACTGTTCTACGAGAACTGTTTTTTTTAAATAAGATACTATGTGTATAAGATGATACCCAGGGTATAAGCTAGCTGCATACCAAATTTCATCCAATTTCGTTCAGCCGTTGATAGCGGGTAAACACACAATTCTTAACTAAACTAAAATAAATAAATTAAACTAAACTAATCTAATAAACCAGAGACTTAGGTATTGGAATTGAAAACAAACTTAAAACTTTATTAGCGCTTAGCATGGAATGCTATGAAATTTTAGAATTATTTAATGATAAAAATGTTCTTATTACGTAATGTATACCAAATAATTGATATATGACCGAACAAAAAAAAAAACCTGATAGTATAATTGAGTGATAACCTGATAGTATAATTGAGTGATAACCTGATAGTATATACCTTGTGGATGTGATTTTACTTTCATTAATTACTTTAGGTAAAAAATAAACGATTTTCTACATCAATACTCATCATCTCATCATCAGCCAGAAGACATCCACTAGTGAATATAATATGCCTCCCCCTTTAACCTCCTTACGACAGCCTGCCTTTTGCATCCACTCATGGCATCCACGGATGCCCACGACTATAACTCTAACGTTGTCAATTAAATTATTGAATTTTTACTAAAACTATTTTTAGAACTATATTGTTCCACAGGCGATTTCTTCAGTTAGCTAGCCAGGGCCAAAATATTCCAGAATTCTTCTGGTTGATGGCTCTTTAGAATACACTGCGTCGATTCTGTCATACCACTCACTAAACTAAACCAAGCTGACAAGACTAAAACTATCTGCGTCTCTTTTCATTTTAATATGTGAAAGAAGCTTAGCAATAGTTTTAGAGCTGTCAAATTTTGTTTAGTTTAGATAATGGTACAACAGAATCAACACCATTGTGACGATAGCATGCAAAGCGTGGATACGGAAGGATGAAAAGATGATACGGAAATGAGCATATCAACTTGTGCGAATCTCTCTCATCTCTCTACCACAGTCTAACAACACTATAGAAGACCAATTCACAGATAAGCTAGTAATTGACTCTGAACAAGGAGGCCCGACAAAGGAGATCGAAATGAGATTTTCATTAGCTCCAGTTCATTGGCTGCGTATTATTTGAATTTAGAATGGGCCACAATGGAAAGGAGGGGGGTCTGAGGGGGACGATGGGATATAAGGGAAATGGGGATTCTTTGATGTGACGTTTTATTGACCTCTTCGACGTAAGCCGTAAATGTTTTATGACCTCGAGTAGGGCATTACGTTGGTATTTTGTACATAGTCGTTTGTAAAGTAGATAAACCAAATTGCAATTTACATCAAGGAGATCTATACAAACTCTGTGATAACCTTAGCACCTCAGATCAGATAAGAAAGAAGTCAAACTCACCCAGTGAACCGACCATAGCTCTAAATAGCTGAACCTGTCTTAGTTTAAAATCTGGAAGGGATGTAGTCTTACATCTGTAGCCCGTTGGTCCAGTTGGTAGTGAACCTAACTTCTGAGCTTGGGGGTGTAGGCTTAGGTGTAGGCTTGGGTCGATTTCTACCTAGGACAAACATTTATGTGCTGAAAATTTGTGTTTATTCTATATCTGGTTGTTAATATCTATTTAATTAATTGTATTTAAAACTATATATGTAAGTATATTAGTCTCTGGGAACCATATCACAAGCTTTGCTTAGTTTGGGGTCAGATGACCGTGTGTGCCAAAATGTCCCGTATTTTATTTTATTTATTATCTTAGGGAAAAAAATGGAAGTAATGGTATACCTACAGTTTCTCTTTTAGCACTTAAACTTCCTCTTGGTCGTTCATTTGATGACATTTTGATCGTCTCGTTTACAGTTGTGTGCCGCTCAATATTGAAGTGTGCGTTTGTAGAACTAGTAAGAATTATGCTAGTTTGTGTAATACGTGTATACTTCCCCCAGTTTTTGTCAGATTTTTTTTGGTACTAGCTCGAGTTTAAGGCAAATCTAAACTATATTATAGTGACCAAAGTCGTAACATCATGACGAAATATTTCATCTCGTAAAAATTATAAAATCTCGGAGTTAGAAACTGACAAAAAACTCGGCTTGTGAATAAGAAACTAGAGTAAACACACGAACCAAAATGAACGAGTGAACGCAACGAGTGAATGAGTGAGTGAACTAAATGAGACGTGCCGGGAACAGAGTCAATTAGCGAAGGGACTGAGTTAGGTTCGGTCTGAGAATCGAAAGAGTCGGTTAACAATTCCCTAATGTGTTTATCGGATACAGTCTAGTTAGGAAATTAGAACTTAATTGCGATCTAACGGGAAATATAACTGTTTAGAATTTAAGTGCAGCTTATATAAGGGTTTTTGACAGACGGACAGACAGACAGACATCGTAGGCTTAGTACTAGGGTCCCATTTTTATCCTTTGGGTTCGGATCCCTAAAAAACGAATTGAGAACCTTCTTCTTTTTGAAGTCGGTCAAAAACCAGTGATCAGAATCTACAGTCTACATGCTTTTTTTTACAATATAACGCAGGCGCCATAAAAGCTAAAAAAGCCGCTAAAAAACTTAGACCGAGGATAAGTATAGATAAAAGCGCCGCTTGCCTCGTGCCTATTCTTCCGCTAACTGCAATAATGCGCACTTCATGGCTCAATGCGCGGTTTTTCAGGCTCGCTAAAGCTGCGTATTCACTTAAGGTCCGTATTCATTATACGGGGCTACTGTTAATCAGTTAGCATCCTCTCAATACGTCAAACAAGCTACTTTTGTAATACGAAATCAAAGTTCGCGAAAAAAACTTTTGCATGGAACAGCTAATCGTTTTTTCGCGAATTTCGAAAAATCGTAGAACTGAAGTTGTACTGAGGCCACCCTTAAGAGGATGTTAGCTGATTACCAGTAGCTCCGTATGCGAACACGGGGGCTCGAAACAGTTCTAGTAAGTAGATAGTTTCGCGCTTCCGGAGTATGCAACTTCGCACGCTCCGCGGCGAGCGCTTCCCGTAGTGGCGGTTTTTGCGCGAACACAGAGAACGCAATACCATATCATGTGTTGCAGTTGCATGAGTGCTAAGCTCTCGTGTTCGCGTACATAATGAATACCCACCTGGTTCGCGCTTCGTCTGCGCCCCATGCTCAAAGGCAGCAATGGATACGCACGCAAATCGCTTCAAGCAGCAAGCCTTAGTTTTCGTTTGAACTTTAAGTGAACACGTCGTTGCCAAAATTGGTATCCCACAGTACTGTATATATGCGTTACAGCTCGATTAGAGTTTATCACTTTTCATCAGACTCCTGAAATCCATAGCGCGATGGAGATGCAGAGTATACATACAATACGTACTCACTAAGCGTGTTATTTTATTCACGTCCACGAACTCACTACGCTCCGCTTTGTGTCACCGCAAAATCCGCCCTTTTCAGGTTTGCGCTCTGAAGCGCGAAACTGTATTTATTTTCTCGATTAGTCGCAGTAGTGCAGTGCGCTCTTGTTTTCTAACATAGTGGAACGTTTGGAAACATAGCTTTAAACTACCACTATTAACTATATAAATAGAATCAAAATTCATTTTCAAAAGTATTTTTTTCTTATATACTTTGTGGAGAGAACTATTTTTTTGTATGGTAGTTTTTTCGAATATTATTTAATATTATTTTTTATTTTTTTATAGAATAGATCTACGTTTGGCCATCAAACGATGGTAAGCGACGGTGTGGCCGAGGATGGAACACGTTGATTTAATAATATAAATAGATACGGTACGCGCATTGCTTCAAGCAACACGCGTTGTACTATTGTGTTCGCACAAAAACCGCCACCATAAGGAACGCTCACCGCGGAGGAGCGCGAAACTGAAGCAGTTGCAAGAGCGCGAAACTGAAGCAGTTGCAAGAGCGCGAAACTCAAGGAGTTGCAAGAGCGCGAAACTGAAGCAGTTGCAAGAGCGCGAAACTGAAGCAGTTGCAAGAGCGCGAAACTCAAGGAGTTGCAAGAGCGCAAAGCGTGCGTGTCCACGTACAAATGGACATGCAGCTTTAAAAACTTATCCGATAATAAACTAAACTGAGCTCAGAAAAAATAACTAGAGAACTTATTGATTTCTTAATACACTTTGTCCTGTTGCAAGTTTTGTATATAAAACTATAAATACAATAATAATTAATTGTTGATTAATATTTATAGTACTCAAAAAATTACACAAGAAACTTTTATCTTGGGAAACTTTTTTTTCTTTTTTCTTAAATGAACTTTTATTGACAGAAGCTATTAAATAAAATAAAATATAAAATTCATAAAAATATGTCTTTTATATTATCAACTTATAATAATTGGTTATTCTTTATTTGCATGCATTACCAATTCGTTCAATCGCCTTTTTTTAAAGTTTTCTAATACCTACTTTGTGAAAGGTTCTTATGGAAAGAAAAATTAAGAAAATTGCGATGTAGTAAGTAATACTAAACCGATTTAGTTGAAATTGCTATGGAACCAAACTGAAAAGATATAGAAAAAAAAAAAAAAATGACAGAGAGGTAACATAAAAAAAAAATATAAAACCGATTTCGGAACCCTTTTTTGAAGTTGGTTAGTAATAAAATGCCACTCGATAGAGGTTTTAAAAAATCATCCATCAGGGTCCAGGCTCTTTACCAAAAGGAGATTCCACAAAGTGCCCATTAGTCTCATTATGTTCTTGGGTGTAGGTTTTAGTTCCCGACTGCGGTATTGCTTTGTGCTATAAGCCAGTTGAAAACTGTTAGATTTTCCGGTTCCGGGAAACGTGATCATTTTTAGGCGCGAATTGATTAATAAGTAAGCGTGCTCCACCGTATCATCGCTAAAACCATCATTGTAATTTTTGTGTAATTGTTCTGAAGTTATGTGTGTTATAGCCTGAAATAAATGAATTTGAATTTGAATCGTTTATCATTAAGCCTTACAAAAGTTTTGCACTTTTTAATAGAATTTGTGGCAAACAAGTTACGGGCAAGCTAAGGTTCTGGAATGGAGACCACGGATTGGTAAGCGCAGCGTAGGACGTCCACCCACAAGATGGACAGACGACCTAAAAGAGACCGCAGGGAAACGCTGGATGCAGGCCGCTTCCAACCGGCCCTTTTGGAGATCGATGGGGGAGGCCTATGTCCAGCAGTTGACGCCCTACAGCTGAAATGATAAAGCTACGGGCCACGTGATGGTAAGTGGTCACCGCTGCCTATAAGCACCTAGAACATCCGGGACTTTGTCAGTGCGTTACTTACCTATTTTTTTGAGGACTCTATTCATCCTTCGTTTGAAGCAGACCAATTTATAATTCGCAGAAAAAACCGAAGGTGGTTTTTCCAAAATACAGGGTTGCACGGACTGTTCGTAAAGCAAAAGGGGTAATTCTACAAATCCAACCCAAAATTCGCGAAAATATAAAACTGTTCCATACAGTCATGTTGTTTTATGTGAATGAAATTTTTGATCAGAAAAATTGGTATTTTTTGCGATTTCAAGGTTGGTCCTTTAAAAAAGTAGCTGGTTTATATTCAGTGTAGGTATACTGTTTGGCAAAATAGTCTAGACATGAAACTAAATTTTTTACCTCATAAATGACGCACAATAAACTAAAAAAAAAAAAATTATGCGGAGATATTATTTTGTTTTAACTAATAAACGCGTAGTAGTCTTGGACGCGTAATAGCTAGTATATAATCTTTGGTAATAGTTACGAGTTTTTTTTTTCAGTTGGATTTTGGTTTCGGCCCTCATTTTATTCCGGTTTCGTCACAAAAACATTTTTATAAATTTTCAAATTAAAAACTCTGATTTTGTCCTTTTTCCAACTCCCGATTCGTCCCCAGTTTCTTGTGAAGGTATAAAATACATGTTTTAGTATAGTTGAATTCAAAACTCAAGTCAACATTTCACTATATAGAATGTGGAACTCAATTGATAAAGACAAAAGACGGAGTAACTACTTCAAGGCTACTCCACATTTAATAGGGAGGTTAAACTCCGTATATTTACCACCAAGCATCACTCACTGCCACGGTAAAATGAACCATGTCGTTGTAGACAAAAGACTCTACTCTAACAAGCTAATCAATCCCTAGTCTTACCACATACGCACTAAATAATTATTGGCGTATATCTCTCACAAATAGTAGGTAGGTATTAAGTAACGAGATTAGTAGCTTTGAGAATTCAGAACGGGAGTAGGTCCCCTCTGCTGAGGTACATGAACACTATGAACAGTCCGTTCGTGTCTGTTTATAAAAACTAGTTGGCCGCGATCGTCCGCCATACTGCGTTCATATCTGTCGCTGCACGGAGCTCTCTAAATATTATTAATTGTGCTGCGATTTCATGTAAAAGGCGATCGGAAACATGTAATCTTAGTAAAGACGGAGTTTCTTACCACACGTAGTATATCTTTCATGTCATCATCATCATACTTCATCAAACCTTTTCTTTATCTTATGCTAACTCTTTTTTGTTACACACAGGCACTATACTATTAAGATTCGATAATTTTGTAATTCAAAGAGGAATACTTAATTTAAGTTATCGAGGTCCAGGTTTTCAGAGTCACGTACGATTCGCCGAAACACCTTTCGACGATACAACCGTGTACAGAAAGAACGATTCTCAAGGGTTTCTCAAGCCGGATTCTATCGGGAATAAAGGGAAGCCAAATCAAGGGCAGCCAGGGAAGTCCAGATCCCACTTGGTGTCTTCTAGAGTCTAGGGTCAAGGTTCCAGGTTTCAAGGACTTTTCAGACACTTCTTTTTAGTATTTTCCAAATTTTATTAGACACCTCCGCCTTGCTTGTCAGCTCGTCCAAGAGTGCCATCTCTGGTTATTTTATTGATTCTCCTTCCAAATTTCAAAAATTATCGAATCGTAATAGTATAGTGCCTGTGTGTAACAAAAAGGAGTTAGGATAGGATAAAAAAAAGGTTTGATGAAGTATGATGATGATGATGACATAAAAGATATACTACAACGTAAGTAATTAAATTCATGAATAAGTAATTATTTTTACTCTAAAATACATTTTGTGTAAACAATTTAACGACATATATTACGATACGTAATTTCGTGGTATGGGGACTAGTGATGTGAAACATAGGAGATCATTGAACATTCCTGATTCCATTCGACTTGAAGTCATAAATTTTATCGGTCATTATACACCCCATTACTACTCTTCGTGTTTGTGTGCAACTAAATAATAGTGTAACAACAGTCGTTATTTGTTTGTGTGATTGTATTGATTATTTAAATGTGTGCCGTATCGTTTACCTGGCGAAATCTGGCAGTAAGATTTTAGTACTGGAAGTACGCCTTACCATCTCCCGTTATGAATTCTCAAAGTTAGATAGTATCAGTAACTTAGTGAGCACAGCCTTAATTCTACGGCCACACTGCCGGCATTCGGCAAATCTTCACATTATAGCAATAAAACAAATATGCTTGAGCAGTTAGTTAAATCATGAATCAAAGGGGTTTAAACATTGAATCAAGTTTTGCAATGACATTCGTTTGAAATCGATATTGACAAGTTGGTCGTATATATCGGGACAACCTGAATGAAATCTATTGCAGATAGGTTAATTAAAGTGATTCAATAGAATTTTATTTTTGCGATAATTCGTTCATTCATTATTAATTTATTTAATTTGACATTTTTAATACAACTAATAATGAAATAATAGTATTTGTCACCAAATTTTTTTGTAACTTGTATTATCTGAAATAAATGACTTATGTGTACCAGTGCCGTACCTATACTCATAATTTTTGCGTTAAGCGGTTTAGCGGTAAATTAAAAATTATTTACTAATAAAAAAATATTAAAACAAGCTTTTAGGCGTTCACTATTCATCTAGAACCAAAGTGCTTGGTAAGACAAATCCTACGAACCCAAACTTGACGGGGTTACGTCGTTCCGTTTAGGAGTTCCTATTCCCATCTTCTGTCTCCATCATCAGACCAGCTCGATGGTACCATTATATTGTATTGTCACCGAACTTACATAAGTATGCCAAATTCCAGCTCAATTGGTTGAGGATAACTGGTCTTAAATTCAGTTGCAATGTTTGTCTCACACATACGAACATACACACTAACAGGGCAAGTTGAATAAAAGATGTAAAAAGGAAAAATAAACAGACATTTTGGACATGAGCGCTAATTATTGTATTAATAGGTATACTTCACTTAACTAAAGTAACCGACATAGCTCAAAGGATCAGCAACCTGAAGTTGTAATAGGCTGGCCATATCTGTAGAAGAACTGACAACCGCTGGGGTAGACAGGTTCTAGAGTGGAGACCGCGTATCGGCAAATGTAGAGTAGGACGCCCTGCAGCCAGGTGGACGACCTGCGAAAGGCGGCTGGTGGCAAGTGGATGCGAAAAGTAGAAGATCATGCCTTGTGGCGTTCTTTAGGAGAGGCCTACGTCCAGCAGACGAACATTAAATAGACTGGTGATGTACCTCACTTGTTTGTCTGATCTGAGAGCACTTCGCTAAGCACGCCACTTTGTGCGATCCTCGACTTTTCTTTGCCAGTCACTATCAATTGCTTCTCGTAAATCGTCACTCCAGCGGCCCACAAATAAGTCATTGGTTAATCACGATTAATTGCCGTCCTCGGTGACAAAACGATAAATAGCATATTACTGGCGTGATATAAAATATGTTGAAACAATAGACGGAGATGCCGCGTCGTAGAAAATACAGATTATGTTGATGTAACAAGACGTCTGCGGCGTTATTGTCTTCGTAGAGTACAGTATTGAATGTCAAGACAGTTAATTTTACAGTTATTTGATTAATCATTATCAGCCTATCATGTTCCCACGAACCGGTAAGCGCAGCGTAGAACGTCCACCCACAAAATGGACGGACGAACTAAAGGAGACCGCAGGAAAACGCTGGATGCAGGCCGCTTCCAACCGGCTCTTTTGGAGATCGATGAGGAGTCTTATGTCCAGCAGTTAGCTGAAATGATGATGGTGATGTTCCCACCACTGCTGGAATACAAACCTTCTTCCATATAGAGAAGATGGGTCGTGATCCACCATGCTGACCCAGTGCATGAAACGATTTACCCTACACTGCACTATTATGCACTACCTTACATGTCACTACTCTTTTCTACGAGTACTTATCACTAGTATAGAGCTTCTGTACTGTTTTATTTTGCCAGTGTTGCTATTACCTACATCCTTTATTGAATACGATATTTGCGAAAGATATATGAACGGAAAGCAAAGGATATTGTGTTCTTGAATGGCTTGCGTTATGATAAAATATTATAGAGCTCAAGTACCTGAATGTTTGATGTCAAATTAAAATTATAAAAAAAGAGAAAGGACAGAATTGATTTTTGTTTAAGTGAAATCATGTTATTGAGCGATGGCATCGAAACTGTACATAATTTGTTTGAGTACTAAATAAGTCATTATTGCAGAGCCGAGGATCAAACCGGGTGCCGTCAGACTGTAAAGCGCACATGCTACCGTCCGGTCACTAGAGCTCGGTTTCGAAACCATCGCTCAACAACGGTGACGGAAACATCGTAAGGAAACCACAAAAATTTAAAAACATAATATGCCATTCATCAAAATGCACTGGGTGATAGACTGATATACTGATAATGATGATGGTGAAATTATGTGCAAAATATGAAATGAGCTACCTTCCGCGGTGTTTCCGAGAAGCTACAACATGGGGTTAATAGAGTCCTTAAGGGTCGGCAACGTATTTGTGATGCCTCTGGTGTTACAAGCATCCATAGGCGACGGTGACTGCTTACTATCAGGCGGACCGACTGCTTGTTTGCCATCTTGGCATAAAAAAAAAAACTCAAACCGATGAATTGTTTTTTTTTGTTTGAAAGTTGACTTGATTGAGGGTGTTTAAGAAAATCTGTTTAGCAGTACGAACTTGTATGTCGAGTTTATTTTTTTTTTGTAAATTGTTACAAGTTGACTTTTGATGGTAAGCCCTTGGCGTGTAACTTCGTCCTTATTATGTGTGCTAAAACTTACATTTCTGTAAATAAAATATAAAAATAATAACACATAATATAATCACAATAAGTAATTGCTTTGGGCCATAAAAACACTATCTTTTTTCTTTGCTTTTTCAACTATCCCATCTATCCATTCATCTATATTTCTATACTAATATTATAAAGAGGAAAGATTTCTATGTAAGTATGTTTGTAACGACTTGGCTCAAAAAGTGCTGGACCGATTTAAAAATTCTTTCACTGTTGGGAAGCTACACTGTCCTCGAGTGACATAGGCTATAATCTATACCGGTGCGAAGCTGGGGCGGACCGCTAGTCTTATATAATTTCTAGTGTAAATAGTAAAGTTCACCTATCTTACAATCTACAGTCTACATTACCTTTAAGCTGCAACTAGCTTTACCTAGTCTGTGGCTGCAGCAGTATGAATCTGTAGGGAGCAAAAGGCGTGGCCCCACTGCAAGCGTTAACCGCGGCCTTGTTTATGACCACCGAGATTAATTTGTCGGTCCGTTCGTCCGCGAATAAATTGCGGTTCCTCTGAAAGCGTTCTGTTTTAAGACGCGGAAAGGAAATTTAATCAGAGATTTTGGGTAGCAAGGGACGTAGTTAGAATGTAGTTAGGGGCAGATATTAAAACTAGTTTTAATACGCAACTGCTAGCAGCTATGCTACAGCTAGCATTCTGCCTTCTCATTCTATACGTTCCATTGGGTTTTATATACCTACCTTTAGTTTTTATATCGCTGTGTCTATATCTCTATAAATAAATATATAATAATAATAATTAATGTATAAATATATAATTATAATATATATGTAAATAAACACTGTTACTTATCCAAATTTATGCAAAAAATTTGTGAACTGATTTACCTGTTCCTTTGTTTATTACGTAGAAAAATCTTTCGATGTAGTCCTACAAAAATTTCATTGCCATAAACAAGTTTTATAACCAGCTCCGGTCTTTAATTTTGTCCGGGAGCCTGGTTGAGTATGGACTGTGACAAAGCTATTGACGTTGCCCAATATCAATAATTTTATTCAATAATCTACTCGTTTTTATAGACTTAAAAAAAATACGTCGAAATGTTTTAGCAGTATAGAAAAACCATGTGAATCAAATTTTTGGCCAATTTGGACGAAATTTAACTTATTCCGAATGAGGATTGAGAGAGGTATTTTTTCTTGGTGTTCAAATTATAAAAAAAAAAAAAAAAAAAAAGAGTTTAAGTCCCCCCTATCTTTTGATCCTTACCGCCAGCCTTGACTGCAGGAACTCGTTATGAAGGATCACAGATACGATTGAAGCAGATCTTTTAATTCAGTTACATATTTGGGGGGGGGGGGGGATGTTTAATGTGATTGAATAGGGTTTGTGAAGCTATTGAGTGATTCAATTATGAGATTTCGGATTAATTTGTTAGGTTGGAAATGTGGTGTGCCCACAAATTGCCAATTTTACTCTCAGTTTTATTAATTTTCGCCTCTACTGCAATCTCGCTTGAGATCTTATTTGTTTAATCGTTGTCTCTCTCATCATCATCATCATTTCAGCATAGGACGTCCACTACCGGACATAGACCTGCATCGATTTCCAAAAGGCCCTGTTGGAAGCGGCCTGCATCCAGGGTTTTCTTGCGGTCTCTTTTAGGTCGTCCGTCCATCATCTACGTCCTACGCTGCGCTTACCGGTCCATGGTCTCCATTCGAGAACCTTCAATAATAAGGTTTCAATAGTGATAATTAATTAATTAATTGATGTAATTATTAATGAAAAATATAATGTATTTATTCTTAATTTGTTTGTATACACAAAAAGGCCTCTCAGTGTTGGCCTTGGCCCCATTGATTCCGTATAAAAAGTCAGAATAGACAAAAAAAAATAAGTATAATAATAATGAAAAAGGACAACTGCAAACGTTCCAGGGTCACCACTAAAATAAAATAAAATAAAATATTCTCTTTGATTTACAAGCACACAGATATTGAGTGTTTGAGCGCTAACCCAATATCTGCAGTTTTAAAAATCTTTGATTTAAAAAAAAAACCGTCGCATGGTGCTTGGCAGATGTGAAACATGACGACATCATCATCATCAGCCAGAAGACGTCCACTGTTGAACATAGGCCTACCTCTTTAACCTCCACACTGAACGACAGCCTGACTTTTGCATCCACTGGATGCCAGCGACTCTTACTATGTCGTCGGTCCATCTAGTGGGAGGCCTCCCTACGCTGCGTCTTCCGGTTCGTGGTCTCCACTCCAGAACCTTTCCTTCCCATCGGTTATCGGTTCTTCGAGCGATGTGGCCTGCCCATTGCCACTTCAACTATAAATAAATTTTATTTATATTTATATTTTATAAATTTTAACAGCTATATCGGTGACTCTGGTTCTTTGGCGAATATCCACGTTACATGACGGCATACGTGAAATAGTTTAAAACAGTGTGCACACTTCCGCAGAATTAGTGGTTCTTGGTGACTGCAATGCCCACCATTCTGAGTGGCTCGGCTCTAAAGCCACTAATCACGCGGGTCGTGCTGCATCTGATTTTGCCTTGGCTCACGGCCTCTCTCAACTAGTCACTGGAATTACTAGAATTCCTGATGTTGAGAGCCATGATCCTTCTTTGCTGGACCTCTTCATGACCTCACGCCCTGACCATTACCAGGTTTCGGTCGAAGCGCCACTTGGTCGCTCTGATCACTGTCTCATCCATACCTCAGTGCCATTCTTTAATCGCGCTCGTACCGTTCCTTCTGGTAAGCGCAATGTTTGGCACTATCGGTCAGCGGACTGGGACGGATTGCGTGAGTTCTACGCATCCTACCCCTGGAGGCGGATTTGTTTTTCTTCAGACGATGTTGGCACTTGTGCTGACTCCGTCGCTGATGTCGTGCTTCAAGGAATGGAATGTTTTATTCCAAGTTCTGTCGTGCGTGTCGGTGGGCGGAGTCGCCCATGGTTTAACAAATCCTGTGCGGAAGCTTCAAGCCTGAAGCGAACCGCCTTTAAATCATGGTCCGAAGCACTTGCTAGTCATAACTCGGACACCTCCGCCTTGAAGAAAAAACTTAATGCTGCCTCCAGGTCCAGCAAAAGGATTATTGCCGAGGCCAAAGCAGCCCATATCAGCAGAATTGGCGACCGACTTGCGTCATATCCAACTGGAAGTCGAGCTTTTTGGTCACTAGCCAAGGCTGCTGAAGGCAACTTCTGTCAGTCCTCTCTACCAGCCCTGCGTAGGCCGGATGACACATTGGCCCATAGCGCAAAGGAGAAAGCCGATATCCTTGGTACTCTCTTTGCCTCAAACTCGACTCTCGACGACGGGGGCGCCACATCACCCAACATTCCGCGGTGTGCGAGTTCCATGCCAGAAGTACGTTTCTCTCAGAGATTAGTACGGAAGGAACTCATGTCCCTTGATGTGCGTAAGTCGAGTGGGCCAGATGGCATTCCGGCTATCGTCCTTAAAACCTGTGCTCCTGAGTTGACTCCGGTCCTAACGCGTCTTTTCCTGCTTTCGTATTCAACTGGATGTGTGCCGTCATCATGGAGGACTGCCCTAGTCCATCCGATTCCTAAAAAAGGAGATCGGTCTGATCCGACTAATTACAGGCCCATTGCTATTACCTCCCTTCTCTGTAAGGTGATGGAGCGTGTGGTAAACACCCAGCTCCTCGGATACCTGGAGGAACACCAGCTCATCAGTGATCGCCAGTACGGTTTTCGTCACGGCCGATCAGCTGGTGATCTTCTGGTATACCTCACTCACCGCTGGGCTGAAGCCGTTGAGAGTAGAGGGGAGGCGCTTGCAGTTAGTTTGGATATAGCCAAAGCTTTTGATCGGGTCTGGCATAGGGCACTCTTATCCAAGCTACCATCTTACGGCCTTCCCGAGGGGTTATGCACTTGGGTCGCCAGCTTCCTATCTGATCGGAGTATTAAGGTCGTTGTCGACGGTTCTTGCTCCGACAGCATGCCTATCAACGCTGGCGTCCCACAGGGTTCTGTGTTATCGCCAACGCTCTTCCTTCTCCACATCAATGACATGTTGCTTTCGAGCAATATGCATTGTTATGCGGACGATAGCACGGGCGATGCACAGTATACCGGTCGTGCTAACAACCCTCATGCCGTAGTTGAAGAAAGTAGGAGTAAACTTCTGTCTGAAGTCGAGACCTCTCTTGAGCAGGTCTCGGTCTGGGGTGAACTGAACCTGGTTCAGTTTAACCCAACAAAGACGCAAGTTTGCGCGTTCACCGCTAAAAAAGCCCCATTTGTTGTAGCTCCTCATTTTCAAAACACTCCCCTCAAGGTTTCAGAAAGCATTGGAATCCTTGGAGTCGACATTTCTACGAATGTACAGTTCCGCGGTCACATCGCAAGTAAGGCCAAGCTCGCATCTAAGAAACTTGGTGTGCTCAACAAGGCGAAGCGGTACTTCACGTCGAGACAAAGACTCTTGCTTTACAAAGCGCAAGTCCGACCTCACATGGAGTACTGCTCCCATCTATGGAATGGAGCACCCAAGTATCAGCTTGACCCACTCGATGCATTACAGCGTAGAGCTGTCAGAATTGTCAACGATCCCAAGCTCGCTGAACACCTTGAGCCGCTCAGCATGCGCAGAGACGTTGGGTCTCTTTGTATCTTTTATCGCATTTACAACGGGGAGTGTTCTGAAGAACTGTTTGATCTGATGCCGGCGTCGCGGTTTTACCATCGCACTAGCCGCCACCGCCTGAAGGCTCATCCACACATCATAGATCAGTGGAAATCGCACACTGTGCGATTCACACGATCCTTCTTGCCTCATACCTGCAAAATGTGGAATGAGCTACCTTCTACGGTGTTTCCGAGAAGTTACAACATGGGGTTCTTCAAAAGGCGAGTTAATAGAGTTCTAAAGGGTCGGCAACGTATTTGTGATGCCTCTGGTGTTACAAGTATCCATAGGCGACGGTGACTGCTTACCATCAGGCAGCCCGTCTGCTTGTTTGCCACCTATGGCATAAAAAAAAAAAAGTGTTTTATTATATTTTTCATTATTAATTGCAATAATTAATTTCTTTATTATTAAAGTTATATGATTATTTACGGGATATTTACCGTGGTAAGGTTGTGGAATGACTTCCCGATATTTCGGCGCAGTTACATGCACCATGTTCACGGGAAGACATGTCTTCATTATATAACACTATATAACTTTAGTGAACAACCGTGATAGTTTAAAACAGTGTTTTCTCAATTATTATTATTATTGAAAAGTTATTTTTCATGGTTATAAATGCGTATGTAAGGAAGCAGTAGATTTAAAACTTAATCAAACGTGTTTTTACCTTATTATTATATAATATTGTCCGCTGTTTCGTATCCTGTAGTTTATTTAACGTAGCTCTCCCCGCAACAACGTTGCAATGCACCAGTAAATACGCTCTTTCAAGCTAATTACTTTACAGCTTTATTAAATCAGAGACAGCTTGAAACAATAAATATTTTACTACGAGTAAATGCAGCTTTATTATTCAGTCATGCTGCTGTTTTGTAAATAATTAAGTATTTTTGCATTGATTTATTACTAGTTGATTGAATCAGGCGTTACTTTGCGGAAGTCCATTTTAAATGTGTATATGAATTTCTCGGCATCGCGCTTGGAGAGTCAACACGTCCTGAGAATGCCTCGTGAAGAGGCGAAACACGTGTCGACAAGGTGCACTGAGGAAACGGGTATAATTGTTTACTTCATTTATATTTCAACAATAGATTTGAATAATATTTATAGTAATTTCATAATAGATTCAAAAATTTAGAGTTCATTTCAATTAAATAATATTTACAGTAAATTCATGTTAATTTCAGTATTTATTGTTAAAATTTTTCATTTACATTTCAATTCAATAAAGTTTATAGTAATTTCAAGATTAACAAATTTTTTAAAATTAATATCATTAGTACAAATTGTTAAAACGAATTTTTTGTTACAGATTTAATTACAATTTGTTTCAGGTTAGGTTAATTTTACTTTTTATGTAATTAATATTTATGTCAGGTTAGGTTTAAATTAGCATCACAAATATCTATAGAGTAAAATAGTTTGTCCCAAATCTTTATTGTACTCAAAACGACGTAGAAGCGGAAATACACTAGAAATTCATATACACATTTTGATTTATTACGTTTCTTTTTTACATCGGTTTAAGCTTACGTTAGGCCGCTACCTCGCCTGGTGGAAAGCGATGATGCGGTTGAAGATGAAGCATTTGTTATGTTAGCCTGCTATGCGCGTTGGCTTCGCTGTGAGCAAAGAATTTGATTTAATCATCATCATCAGCCTTAACTGTCCACTGCTGGACTTCTCCCAATGCACGCCACTGAGCTCGGTCAGCAGTTCCTTGCATCAAGTTTTTACCCGCCGTTTTACACAGGTCGTCACTCCACCTGGCCACAGGGTGTCCACTACGTTTGCCTATACGTGGTTTCCACTCCAGGGGCCTTACGGACAACAGCTAATTGCGGCACCTAATCCGCACAGTTGGAAAATCACGCGACCGCAAACCGTATCTGGGCGCCATAAGGTTCACGTTCGCGTGATTTTCCAACTGAGCGGATTAGGTGCCGCAATTAGCTGTTGTCCGTAAGGCCCCAGAACTCGTCTACATCGGCTATCGGTTCTTCAGGCAATGTGACTGGCCCACTGCCACTTCAGCTTACTAATCCATTGAGCTATGCCAGGAACTTTGATTCTATGTCAGATCACTTCGTTGCAAATTTTGTCCCGTTTATAAACTCCGAGCGTAGCTCTCTCCATAGCTCGATGAGCGACTTTAAACTTGTGGACCAACTTATCCGTGTGTGTCCACGTCTCGGCACCGTAGGTCATAACGGGTAGGACACACTGGTTAAATACATTTGTCTTGAGACACTGTGTAAGCATTTGAATTTAATGGAAATAAAATAACTACTTGAGATTTTTCAGTTTTTAATTCATATTCGTTTTGCTGTAAGGTAATAATAATAATAATAATTAGTTTTTTATGTTTTTTATCTAATTTTTTATTATATATTTGATGTAAAAAACTTAAAAATTAAGATATAAAATAAATAAAGTGAATAATAATAATAATATAATAATATTAATACGCAGGGGCGGCTTTATGGCGAGCCGTCGGTGAGTGGCGACACCGCGTACCCCGATTCCATGGGTCTAAAACCCCAGAGACCCTGACCCCTGGCTTGCCTTAACCGGCCGTCTGGGGGTGGAAACCGCAAGAGCTAAAAACCTAAGCTCCAGGGTGCAAGTGTTAAAGGGCATAACGCCGCTAGTAGCTCTTAGTGAAAGTGCAGCACACCTCTCGACACCCTAAGCCACCCACGTCAATGTTGCCCTTCCGGTGCCAATATGCGGCAGCCATTATGGGGGGCCCATTTAGTGAGTGGCAAGTCATCACCTGCCTAAGTATTTTGAAATGAGGCATAATTGGCAGGTGCCGTACCTCACACCATAGATCTGTTATCCCATCCACAAGTTGTTCACCTCAATAGCCTAGACGTTTTATAACCTATACTGTACAATAGTTTTATAATCCATTTTATACACATTCAATAATATTGTATTTTATATTCAACGGGGCCTCTTGGTGTTGGCTTCGGCCCCACCAATGCCTACCAAATGTCCGGGCTAGACCCGTGTTTATATTGAAATAAAGTGTTATAATAATATATAACTTTATTATACACCGAAATAAAAAAATAAAAAAATAGGTAACTTATAAATAATACAAAAACCGGCAGTATAATAGGCGGGTAGTAATAAGGTAACGTCTTAAGAGATAATTCAACCTATCTGGCCGCCAAATTACATGCAAATCCGTTCAGCCGCTGACAAACAATCTCACGGTGATCTCATTTCACGATTACACTCCGTTTCCTACGGAACACTTGTTACGAGATCCCGGAAATTTGTTCTACGCCGTAGCAGCTACGAGCGCCGGAAATGCTTATTTCGTAGCACTCTCGTAGAAGCTACGTTTGTTATTTCAGAGCCGAATGCAGGGCGGATTTATTATCTTTATTGAAAGCTATCTCATGGGTAGTCAGGCGAGGAATAAGAAAAATCGGATATAAGACAATTGGGCCTTGTTGATTGAGTACAGGACTATAGACAAAACCTCTTTAATTTATTTTAATTAAAGTTTGCGGTTCAATTAACTAACGACGTCTAGTTGCATCTGTGTTCACACGCCCTCAGAAATCTTATATTTTTTCAGTTTAAAAATTATCCTATGTCACTCTCCGGCCTTCCAATATTTCTGTAAAACCGTTGCTCTGTTGCTGCGTGAAAGAAAAACAAACAAAGAATATTAATCCTTACTAATATTATAAAAGTGAAAGTAACTCTGTCTGTCTGTCTGGATGTTTGTTCACTTTTCACGACTATACCGCTAAGCCGATCTTAACGAATTTTGGCAGGATGATAGTGTATATCATATGGGCGGACATAGGGTACTTATTCCCCCCAGAAAATGTGGGAAAACTGAAAAATCGCGGGTAGCACCGCGGGATTCAGCTAGTATTAAATATGATGATGAGCTGCGTCTTCAGGTAGCAGCGTAGGTAGGCCTCCCACTAGATGGACCGACGACATCGTGAGAGGCAGGCTGTTGTTCAGTGTGGAGGTTAAAGGGGGAGGCCTACGTTCAGCAGTGGACGTCTTCTGGCTGATGATGATGATGATTCAGGTACTTGAGCTCTATCATATTTTTTATCATAACGCAAG
This sequence comes from Agriopis aurantiaria, assembly GCA_914767915.1. Lineage (NCBI taxonomy): Eukaryota > Metazoa > Arthropoda > Insecta > Lepidoptera > Geometridae > Agriopis > Agriopis aurantiaria. The sequence goes on along the minus strand of OU612003.1, from coordinate 13,183,194 downwards.
CTATTCAAGAACACAATATCCTTTGCTTTCCGTTCATACGTTCCTTGGTCCTTCCGTGGTCTCCATTTGAGAACCTTTTGGCCCCATCGTCCATCTGTTCTTGCGTGCTATGTGCCCTGACCACTGTCACTTCGACTTGCAAATCCGAAGGGCTATGTCGGTAACTTTCGTTCGTCTACAGACGTCGTCATTTCTGATTCGACTTAAAGTTAAATATTTGAACAAAATGTGTAATATATACCCAAAAAAAAGATTAATTACTCCATCGATATGTTAGATGTAAGGTTAAGTGAATATCCACGCGGGTGAATCCGCTGGACACAGTTAGTAAGCTATAAATCAAGAGCTTAATGATTCCCTATACTGTATCTCATGTTTATACGACAGTAATTCGACCTTTTTTATTTATTTATGATATCGGTGTTGCCAGGAACTTGTAACGTTTATCCAATACGCCAGGAAACTACGGGAGGGAAAAATACGTCGACTTGAAAGATGCTTGATTACTTATAAGCTGGCTATTCGTGTTTATGTCATACTAGTATTTTCCCGCGACTTCATCCTCTATATTACAGGAACGGTTTACTTTCTGGGATAAAAAGAGGCAAAGTTTTTTTTTTGTGGTATAAGCTGCATTCTTATATCATTTAAGGCGACGTTTTTCCTCTTAAATTTTATTTCATTATTTCAATATATATTCTATGGAGAATGCAATAGTATTAATGCACGTATATATTATTATTTTTTTATTCCGCTCCTTTTACAAAAGTCCTAATAAAAAAGTCAAGTAGTTTTCGAGATTTCGTGATGCGTTAGTCAGTCAGTTAGTGAGTGGTATTTCGCTATTACATATAGTTTTTTGCTAAGTCCAGCATACAGCCCGGTGATGCGCCTGGTTGCAAGTGGCAATTTGCATATGGACACATGAGGCCACCTGTTACGGCTACCTGTTTTAAGCGATTTTGTTTAGGCGATTGCGACAAGTTGTGCGACCGCAAACCGTATCTCCGCACATTAAGGTTCACGTTCGTATGATTTTTCACACTCCGCTGTTTCAGTGCTGTTTTGAACCCGCGTTAAGAGATAGCCGTAAGACAACTGCAATACTAGCTGTGTTGTAAATGCTTCGCCAGCCCAAATTTTAAGACCCAAAGATTTAAACAAAAATTTATTGAAATTAAACACTTTTATTGGATTTGTAATTTTTCAGTCGGTATTTTATGTCAATGTGCAATAACCACGAAAGCAATTAATTAGATTAGATTGATCGTTTTTTTTCTAATTAATAACAATTAATTATTTGTTACAGATCTAATGCCCAACATTCAAGAAATCGCCACAAAAGGGTCTTCCATTTAGGTGAGTTCTTTTCTGAGAAAACATTTAAATTATACCACTGTTACCTGGCTATATACTGTTAGATAATTGAATATCTCAATAGGAAAGTTTACGAATTATTTTTCATCATCATTATCATTTCAGCCGTAGGACGTCCACTGCTGGACATAAGCCTCCCCCATCGATCTCCAAAAGGGCCGGTTGGAAGCGGCCTGCATCCAGCGTTTCCCTACGGTCTCTTTTAGGTCGTCTGTCCATCTTGTGGGTGGACATCCTACGCTGCGCTTACCGGTCCGTAGTCTCCATTCCAGAACCTTATGGCCCCATCGGCCATCTGTTCTGCGTGATATGTGCCCTGCCTACTGCCATTTCAACTTACTAATCCGGTGGGCTATGTCGGTGATTTTCGTTCGTCTACGGATCTCCTTATTTCGGATTCGATCTTGTAGAGAAACCCCGAGCATAGCCCTCTCCATAGCTTGTGGGCGACTTTGAGCTTGCTTATGAGGCCCATAGTGAGAGACCACGTTTCAGTGCCGAATGTAATCACTGGTAACACACACTGGTCGAAGACTTTCGTCTTAAGGCACTGAGGTATTTTGGACGAGAAGACGTTGCGTAGACCGAACGCTGCCCAGCCGAGTTGGATTCGCCGATTGACCTCTTTCTTGAAGTTGGACCTACCTAGTTCGACTGTTTGTCCTAGGTAGACGTACGCGTCAACAGCTCCAAGAACTAATTATTTTTATACCATCATAAAAAGCTGATCATAAATATACAATAATAACTAATAATTATAGTTATATGATAACAGCAGATCATCAAAGAAAAATAATAATTTATTTGTTCAAAATTAAATAACTTGTATTTTAATTTCATGCTAGACAAAAAACGCACTATAGCAAGTTATGACAATCCTTGCACGCGCCATACAAATTTTATACTAACACTAGGTATGCGGGAAAGGGGCAGAGCATCACCATCAAAAACTATAAATGCTAATATCTAATAAATTTATTTGCTAATTTAAATATATTTTTAGTATCTGCAGTGTATTTAATTAAAATTATATTTTGCTAAGCTAGTTATTTGTAATAAATATTAGATGACTTTAAAAAACAACGATGAATGAAATCGGTAAAGTCGTTCTCAAGTTATGGCGTGACCAAGGTAAATAGGGATTAAATTTTTATAGTTATAGATAGATGTATAGATATAGCTGTTAAAATTTGCAAATTGAAGTGGCAATGGGCAGGCCACATCGCTCGAAGAACCGATAACCGATGTGGAAGAAAGGTTTTAGAGTGAAGACCACGAACCGGAAGACGCAGCGTAGGGAGGCCTCCCACTAGATGGACCGACGACATTGTGAGAGTCGCGGGCATCCAGTGGATGCAAAAGGCAGGCTGTCGTTCAGTGTGGAGGTTAAAGGGGGAGGCCTATGTTCAGCAGTGGACATCTTCCGGCTGATGATGATGATGATGATAATCATAATAATCATAATCATAATTTATTCAAACATATAAAAAGGTCTGACAAAAATACAAAAACATAAGTTAACATAATTAGGTCTATAAAACACGTGAGCCTGAACTAGGTAATCCTGTGTTTCAGCCGAAAAGACCTTAATAATGAATGATGATAGATTAATAATGATGTATAGATATACGCTCCCAAATTAAACGAAAGATGTTTACTATTTTCAGTCCCAAGATAATAGAACATCATTCGCAACGCTAAATTAAACTCCTGCATAGATCTCCGTTCCATTCCACGCACTTCCGCGTCAGATTTAAGGAATTTCCTTTCATTTTAATAATGCATGGGCATTACTATGTAAGTAGCGTAGAGCAGGTAATTTGGTTCATCTTTTGATGTCCTTTTGGTAAATTCGACAATGAACGCGTCCGTGCGTAGATTGGAGCGTCAAGTTTCCGGCTTTGCAGGTTAAATTAAAAAGGAAAGCATTTCGAGGTAGATGATTAAAATAAGAATGGAAGCGCGTTTTGTGTTATTGTGGAAAAATAAAATTTGTTGGTAATATTAAATTTTTACAAGCTCTTATTAAGTTGGAATATTTGTATGTTTGTTTGTTTAGGTCAATTCTTGCAAGCTGAATTACAACTAGTTCCTGCAAACCGTTTATGTTGAATGTTTGCATACACTTTTAGTTGTGGTGACAATATAATATGCACCCAATATTGTAATAATTTCAAAATGGCCGCCGCCACAAGGTGGCGGATTTTGTATATTTTTTTCTCAACCCTGTTAATATGGGTATCAAATAAAAGAACTTGAACCGTCGAAAACGATAGAATGACATCAATGAACAATGACACTTAGTTCAATATGGCCGCCGCTCCAAGATGGCGGTTAGTTTTGTTAAGGCTAAAAGCTTGTTTAAAAAATGTAAATGTATTAACTTATTACAATACATTTTATTTATCATCATCATCATCATTTCAGCCGTAGGACGTCCACTGCTGGACATAGGCCTCCCCCATCGATCTCCAAAAGGGCCGGTTGGAAGCGGCCTGCATCCAGCGTTTCCCTGCGGTCTCTTTTAGGTCGTCTGTCCATCTTGTGGGTGGACGTCCTACGCTGCGCTTGCCAGTCCGTGGTCTCCATTCCAGAACCTTTCGGCCCCATCGGCCATCTGTTCTGCGTGATATGTGCCCTGCCCACTGCCATTTCAACTTACTAATCCGGTGGGCTATGTCGGTGACTTTCGTTCGTCTACGGATCTCCTCATTTCGGATTCGATCTCGTAGAGAAACCCCGAGCATAGCCCTCTCCATAGCTCGTTGTGCGACTTTGAGCTTGCTTATGAGGCCCATAGTGAGAGACCACGTTTCAGTGCCGTATGTCATCACTGGTAACACACACTGGTCGAAGACTTTCGTCTTAAGGCACTGAGGTATTTTGGACGAGAAGACGTTGCGTAGTTTACCGAACGCTGCCCAGCCGAGTTGGATTCGCCGATTGACCTCTTTCTTGAAGTTGGACCTACCTAGTTCGACGGTTTGTCCTAGGTAGACGTACGCGTCAACAGCTTCAAGAACTGAGTTCCCAACTGATACTGGGGTGGGCACAACATGGATATTTGACATAACCTTTGTCTTGTCCATGTTCATTTTAAGGCCCACCTGTTGGGAGACTCGATTGAGGCCTTCGAGCATCATGCTGAGATCTTCCATCGATTCTGCCATGACCACAATATCGTCGGCAAACCGAAGGTGAGTGATGTACTCGCCGTTGATGTTGATGCCGAGTCCTTGCCATTCCAGGAGCTTGAAAGCATCTTCCATTGTGGCAGTGAACAGTTTCGGAGAGATAACGTCTCCCTGTCTCACGCCTCTTCGCAATGGAATTGCCTTCGAACTCTGCTCCTGTACTCGGACCGACATGGTGGCGTTATTGTACAAACACTTCAACACTTCGACATACCGATAGTCAATACGGCATCGCTGGAGAGACTCGAGCACCGCCCATGTCTCGACCGAATCAAAGGCTTTCTCATAGTCCACAAACGCCAAACATAGTGGCAAGTTATATTCTTCGGTCTTCTGTATAACTTGGCGTAGCGTGTGGATGTGGTCTATGGTACTATAGCCTTTTCGGAAACCGGCTTGTTCGATAGGCTGGAAGTCATCGAACCTGCGATCGAGACGATTCGTGATGACCCTCGAAAACAGCTTATAAACATGGCTCAGAAGCGAGATGGGTCTGTAGTTCTTCAGCAAGGTTTTGTCACCTTTCTTAAAGAACAGCACCACCACGCCTCTGTTCCATGCTTCTGGCGTTATACCTTCGAGTAAGACAGAATTAAAGAGCTTCTGAAGGACTCTGAGTACCGGTGTTCCACCCGCTTTCAGAAGCTCTGATGTGATTCCATCGTCCCCCGGCGCCTTGTTGTTCTTGAGCTGTTTCAGGGCCATCCTAATCTCGTACAGGCTGATGTCCGGGATATCTTCAGTATAGTGTCGGCTCAGCTTGGCTCTTGGGTCTTTGGCCGAGCTGCTCACAGGTTTAGCAACCGAAGTGTATAACTGTCCATAGAACCTTTCGATTTCCCCTAATACCTCGGCTTTGGTCGACGCTACACTACCATCTTCCCTCTTCAGCTTTGTCAGCTGGCTTTGCCCAATAGACATGTCTCTTGCAAACACTTTGGAGCCTTTGTTTTGCTCAATCGTCTCTTTAATACTGTTCGTATTAAAGGTACGTATGTCGTGCCGCAATGACTTCCAAATTTGTCTATTGAGCTGCCTATATGAGTCAGCGTCATCGGAACATTGTAGTTGTAACGAGCGTCGATCAGCCATGAGGTTACGGGTATGGTCGGATAATTTTTGAGGTCTATCTGTGCGCCGGCCAGGTCTAAAAAACTTAGAACCTACCGCATGGACAGTTTCCACTAACCTGTTATTAATCTCATCCACGGAAGCAAAGTTCTCCAGGCAATCAAAGCGATTAGACAGCTCGAGTTGAAAGCTCTCGGGGTTTTGAATATGGGCATGGTTCGGTCGGAGCGTGGACTTCATTAGGCGGGACCTCTCAATTTTAACGTTAATATTCAATGTGCCTCTTACTATTCGGTGATCACTACCGGTTTTCACCCTGTGAATCACAGAGACATCATTGAATATTTGTCTCTTGGTGGTCATAATGAAGTCTATCTCATTTCTCGTAGAACCATCGGGGCTCATCCAGGTCCATTTCCTGTGAGGCGGCTTCTGAAAGAAAGAGTTCATCATAAAAAGTCCCTCTTTCTCCAGAAAGTCGGCCAGCCTCTGTCCCCTAGGGTTCCGTTGCCCACAGCCAAATTTCCCCACTTTCAACTCATCATCACTTCTCTTGCCCAACTTCGCGTTAAAGTCCCCCATAACAACAGTGAAGTGGGTCTCGGACGTATGTATGGCTCTACTAATGTCCTCATACATAACCTCCACTTCATCATCTGGGTGTGACGAGGTCGGTGCGTATACCTGAATGACCTTCAACGAATATCTCTTGGATATTCTGAGTATTAGGTATACAACCCTGCTCGAAACACTGTCGATGGTGATAATGTTGTTAATGAGGGACTTGTGGATGAGAAAGCCGACACCACCTTGGGACTGTTGGTCGCCCTCCCGGTAGTAGAGTAGGTTACCGGATTTCAGGGTTATCGTGTCCTCGCCCTCTCTACGGACTTCGGATAAACCCAAGATATCCCAACGTACCCTACCCATTTCTTCTTCCAGCTCAACAATCTTCTCATCAGTCCTCATGGTGCGTATGTTGTGTGTTACCAGGGCCAGTCGTCGTCGTTGGGGTTGGTAGCCGAGCGTCTGCCGGGGATTCTTAGCACCCCTGGCCCCGCCGTTACCATGACCGCTACCGTAGCCAGGAATAGCGGGGCTGCCGGGGACTGGGGGCCTGGTCCTTTTTGTATTCATCATATAATGGGGGGGGATTGCCAATACTCGCCACGCTTGGCAGGCGGGTTGGCGAGCGCAGTCGGTGTTTTTATACTCAGAAGACGCTGCTGCCCGTCTTCTGGTTGATCCCTTAGCCGACTTCTACGGCACCCACGGGAAGAGAAGGGGGAGGTCTATTCTTAGGCCGGACCTCCACAGCATTTTATTTATATTACATGGCAATGACACGTAAGATTAAGCCAGTTACTCCAACTATAGTTTCAACCGCATTATCACAATACCTATGAATTTTGTTTTGTTGGTGGCATTTTTGAGCCTTTTGATGTGGTTTTGTAATAAAAACTCAAATAATTTAGTTTACAACACAAAGTTTATGAAACATCTCGCTCGATGTTCGATGATGCGATTTTTTAAGTTACCTGGACTACTTAGAATCTTGTACCGCAGAACTGATTCACATGTGACTAGTTAGCTAGACCACATACGACGTTTTACCGTAGAACTGATTACATGTGACTAGTTAGCTAGACCACATACGACATTGTACCGTAGAACTGATTCACATGTGACTAGTTAGCTAGACCACATACGACTTTGTACCGTAGAACTGATTCACATGTGACTAGTTAGCTAGACCACATACGACTTTGTACCGTAGAACTGATTCACATGTGACTAGTTAGCTAGACCACATACGACTTTGTACCGTAGAACTGATTCACATGTGACTAGTTAGCTAGACCACATACGACTTTGTACCGTAGAACTGTTTCACATGTGACTAGTTAGCTAGACCACATACGACTTTGTACCGTAGAACTGATTACATGTGACTAGTTAGCTAGACCACATACGACTTTGTACCGTAGAACTGATTTACTTTTGACTTTGTATTTTTAAGATTCCAGAATACGAGTAAACTCAGATTCTAACAACATCTATAGGTATACTCTGCTATCAAGTGGGAATGGAAACAGTTGAAAACGCCCATCTATATCTTTGATCTCAGCAGTCAGATTCTGCACACTCCTACCCTTTCTCGTGGAAATTCTAAAGGATCATACACAATGATTATGGTCGTCATTTATGATACGTACTGCCCAAGAATGGAAATCCCTGCCGTCCTCCTTGTTTCCTGAGAACTACAATCTAGGCATCTTCTCTTTTAAGAGTGAATAGTTCTTCTAGAATATTCTAAATCAACGTGTTCCATCCTCGGCTGCTTAGTTGCTTACCATCAGGGGAATTGGTGGCCAAACGTAGATCTATTCTATATAAAAATACCTTGTTATTTAAAGCAAGCAAGTTGATAAGTAATTGCAATTAGTTAAAGTTGCACAATTCGCAAACAAACTACCCAAAACGAGACGTCAAACAAAACACCCATTTCTGAAAATCCAAAAGCCTGAAAGTCTATTCATCAATCCAATGACTCGCGTCGAACAAGCACCAAACTCCACAAAAATCCGTCGCCAGCTGAAAAAGTCGAAAAAAAGTGTCGCGAAATATCTGGCGAAATCTGACGCCCTGTATGAATAGGCTCCCTAGTCTAGAGTCATTGAGCGCCCACATTTTTTCGTCAACCAAACTTCAGCCTTCTCTGTTTGGAGTAAGGTCGATTTTTGAATGGAAAAGCAACTAATTACGATATAGGCTAGGAAAGAATGAAGAGGCAAGAAGTCTGTGAAATCATGCGCGGTGATAACCTATTATTATGAGCAGGCGATTAGTGGCTCTAGTGATGCGAACTTTTGTTATCGATAGTTTTACAATTATGAATTCGTTTTAACGTTCGAATGGGGAACGGACCGGTAAGCGCAGCGTAGAACGTCCACCCACGAGATCGACAAACGACCTAAAAGAGACCGCGGGGAAACGCTGGATGCAGGTCGCTTCCAATCGGCCCTTTTGGAGATCGATGGAGGATGCTTAATATGCCTATGTCCAGCAGTGGACGTCCTACGGCGGACATGATGATGATGATGAAGATAAAACGTAGGAAGGCACTTAAATACTACTACGTCTACTGTGGTTAACTGGTTAAGGTTTTAATTTTGACTTTTTACAAGCTTTTATTTAGCTTGCTCTGTTAGTATTTACAGAATATAAAGTGCTACACCCTGGATGAATTTTTAAAGGATACATTTCGACGATGTACAAATAGACCGTTCCATTTTTTCTATTTCCATGCACTAACAGGTTTAAAATTATGTACTACATGTAATTTCAAATGTACAAAAACATGTTATATAATGCCTGCATGCATACATATATGTAGCAATAAACTTATTGATTATTGTATTTACTAGATCGAAAGGACATAGAGACTAAGGGCACAAAGTAAGGGCTAAGATCTGTTCTAAGATGTGAATTTCATAATGTGCAATCAATTATTGAGTCTATTTCTAAATTACATTTTCATATTCTGACGTCATGCGTTTCTGACAAGGAATCTCATCATCATCATCATTTCAGCCGTAGGACGTCCACTGCTGGACATAGGCCTTCCCATTGATCTCCAAAAGGGCCGGTTGGAAGCGGCCTGCATCCAGCGTTTCCCTGCGGTCTCTTTTAGTTCGTCTGTCCATCTCGTGGGTGGAAGTCCTACGCTGCGCTTACCGGTCCGTGGTCTCCATTCGAGAACCTTTCGGCCCCATCGGCCATCTGTACTACGTGCTATGTGCCTTGCCCACTGCCACTTCAACTAGCTAATCCGGTGGGCTATGTCGGTAACCTTCGTTCGTCTACGGATCTCCTCATTTCTGATTCGATCTCGTAGAGAAACCCCGAGCATAGCCCTCTCCATAGCTCGATGTGCGACTTTGAGCTTGCCTATGAGGCCCACAGTGACAGACCACGTTTCAGTGCCGTATGTCATCACTGCCAACACACATGACACGAAGACTTTCGTCTTAAGGCACTGAGGTATTTTGGACGAGAAGACGTCCGTGAAGGAATCTTATGCGTGATAGAGAATAAGGGCCCGGTCCACGTTGGCCCTTAAAAACTCCGAACCAATATTTTACCGAATTTTTTTTTACTAAAACAATCGTACAATTTTCCTTTCACGTTACACCATCACTATAGTGTAGTGCTCAGACGTGCCATACTCAGCTCGATAGTCGCGCATGAATTCGGGCGTGCATGCTTTACTGAGCTGTAGGGTTGCCAATGTGTAGAAGGTATTTAGTTGCAACTAGCAGAGTTGCCATTAAAAAAAACCTTACTTATTGTTTAAGCGTAGTTCGAGTGTTCATCACACTAGGTAATATAATAAATGCAAACGTTTGCGTGTGTGTGTAAGTATGTCGGTCGCTTTAATCATATAGTTTGGAATTGCATTAAGCTCGCGCTAGTACAAACAAAAATCTGCCAAAAATTTAAGGGGGTGAAGTAAACACGTATTGCCCACACTGACATATTCTTACTAGTTCTAAAAACGCACACTTCAATATTGAGCGGCACACAAATGCAAACGAGATGATCAAAATGACATCAAATAGACGACCAAGGGGGGTGTACACACATAACTTTTTATCCTGGTAAAGTCATGGTAACTGTACCTATGATACCGGGTGTAATTACGCGGTACTGGTAATAAGTAGGTACTAATATTTATACCAACTCAAGTTTGTGACATTGTATTATATTTGTAAGGAGGTAATCTCTGGAACAAATGAACCGATTCTGGAAATTATTTCTCTGATAGATTTCTTATTTTTCTGAAGCTTCGACATCCTTGAGTGAAATGTGCTACGTTTTATTCACAGCATGGGCGAAACCACGGGCAAAAGCTAGTGTAAACAGGTAGATTATCATTTTTCAAGTGTCCAATAACTTATTAGCAAGTGATATTATGAGGTGAAACGTGACTGTTCGTGTGGTTATTGTTAGGTTTTTAAACGTAAGATTGTAGCTAGAAAATGTTTCTATACAGTTTTTTGTAGTTTATTGCAGTTATTAGAGTTAAAAGACAATTATAACAAAAGAGTATAAACATACATGTAAGCGTGTTCAATAGATAGATAGAAAACTCTTTATTGTCCACACTAGAAATGACATGCAAAGGATAAAGTAAAAGACTTAAAACTAGTGAGAAACTATAGGCAGACGTACAGCGTGTTTACAAAACTATTAAGTATTAGAAGTACGATCACCCCATTTCTAATTCAAATTACTAACTTAGAATGCAACTGCAACCAGCCCAAATCAGTTTTAACTTATTGCTACCCCAATCGAATCTGCAGCAGATCGTTCCGAAACTTCTCCATGCAGACGAAACAATGCCGAACAAGCTATCCAAGCGAAACATTAGTTTACCAGTGACTGGCAACTGGCAAAGCATTAGTTAAATGGCCGGTTGCAAAGCAAAAGTTAACTGGCAAAGTTGGCAACTGAGCAATTAATATTGAGTCAAAGCCGATGAGTATTGTGAAGTTAGATCTGGAGATATTATAGCAATAGCGAGCGTTAACATGCGCGCTTTACAATTTGACGGCACCCAGTTCGATCCTTGACCATGCACCATTCTCTTATTTAGTCATTATCAGCCAGAAGACGTCCACAGCTGAGCATAGGTCTCCCTCCACACTGAACGACAGCCTGCCTTTTGCATCCACTGGATGCCAGCGACTCTTACAATGTCGTCAGTCCATCTAGTGGGAGGTCTACCTACGCTGCGTCTTCCGGTTCGTGGTCTCCACTCAAGAACCTTTCTTCCCTATCGGTTCTCGGTTCTTCGAGCGTTGTGGCCTGCCCATTGCCAAATTTTTGCAGACCTGGATACGTCCTAAAACTGCGACTAGAACCACCAGAGGATGGGCAGCAGCATCCTCCTACTTGAATGGTGGAACGTTCAGCGATCCCCAAGCCACCTGCCAAGCGTGGGGATTATGTCAGTGTCTTGCCTATCTGAGAGGACTCTATTCACACTTCATTTGAAGCAGTCCAAATAAATAATTATAGTTCGGATGAAAAACCGCAAGCCATTTTGTTTATATAGGTAGGTATAGTTATTATATTTAATTAATACGTAATCATAACCACAGAAAAGAGAAGTAAATAGAATAGAAATGAGAAGGAAAATCTGTTACCAGGCATTATGAGTGAACCTTGATTGAGCATTCTTATGTTTTATCAACGCGTCGAATTCTGCATCACAGTTGCTACACACAGTTGTATATGGGTGAACTGGCTACAACTTTCTTACAAAAATGCCTTGACAGCCGTTCAACATTAAACGAAAAAAAAAAAAAACTCTGGTCATAACAACTGCAAATGAGAGGTAGTGCACAGGCAGCTTAGATAAGCAGATAACAAGCTAGACAAGCTAGTTTTATGTTCAACGAACCAGCGTATTAAAAACTCTGTAATTTTCAGGTTAATTTACTTATTTCATATCTTATATATTCCAAAAACTTTCTGTATCATCGTCAAGGGTTTCGTCCCTATGGTTAAATAAATAATAAGAATACGAATCCTGTAATATAGAGATCTCTCGGGAGAACAGCGAAATGCCTAATAAGATTTTGCGCATCCTTTGCTCTTGTAACATATCTTGAACATGTATCCTGTATTTTATGTTTACTAGTATCGCTGTATAAATAACATATCGGAAGATATTGTGTAGAGATGGTGTGGTTTTCCGGCCACTGAATAGGGGACAGAACTGTCCGGACACTTTTTAGTTACACTTCTTAGATTCAAGATATTTGATTCTTAAAAAAATATTTACATTTTATTGTAGTGAGAAACTGTTTGAAATAGGCTGGTTTTACAGCGGTGCGGGTCGCCCGTACTACGGGAGACGGGATCTACGCGGAGACAAGTCCCGTACGGAACAATCCGCGTCGCTGTGAAACGATGCTCTAGCGCCTCACGTATGTCTCCGCTCCGGGAGCCCGTACGAGCAACCCGTGGTCTCCAATACAGCTGTGAAACCAGCGATAGTTTTAATTCGCACATTTTTTCGCTGTTATATTTTTTTGCCAGTTTGACGAATTGATGAATCGGTGTGTTATAGTTTCGCCGGATAAGGGACGATTTATTCGGCCAATCTACATAATCATCTCTATTCCCATGTATATAGAAACATCAGCGTCGAAGCTACTCGTGTGTGGAGAGATAAGGATTCTTGTTACAAGCTCATAGTGGTTGCTATTTAATCTGTGACCACGTATAGAGTTACCTTGTCAACACCTTCACCCTACGTTATATCAAAGATTATATACTAGGTTATATATAGGTAATAAATACTGTTACAAGGTTAGTCATGTCTAAACTATTATTCTTGATTTTTCAAGCGTGATTCTACTATTTTGTATATACTTTAGTTAGTGTTTTCGAAAAAGTTTTCGTAAGTTTTAGAAAGCCGAAAGGCTCTAGAGACCACGGACCGGTAAGCGCAGCGTAGGACGTCCACCCACAAGGTGGACATGCGACCTAAAAGAGGACTGCGCAGGGAAACGCTGGATGCAGGCCGCTTCCAACCGGCTCTTTTGTAGATCGATAGGGGAGGCCTATTAGAGGCCAGTAGTGGACGTCCTACGGCTGAAATGACGATGATGATGTTTATGAATATATTATATTTTTATGATTGGCAATAGGCAGCTTATCTGTTATATGTTAAGTAGGCATAGTAACAGTTGAAGATAGCAGCTTGAACGTGCGACGCCAAAATCATATCCCGATGATTGTTTTCATAAAACTGCAGTGCGTGACACCATAACCCAATAACGTGTCACTGTATAAAAATCACTGCATTTTAAAACTGTCAAAGAGAATTTTTGCTAGATACATTAACCTGAGTGTAAAATAGCTTTTTGTATGCATCCCGACGAATTTCAAAACAGCACATATTGAATCGTAAATAATAAATTATTTGATTTTCGGAAAGCTTTAAAAACATTCTAGTCAGTTATATTTCGAGTGTACGTTTTAGTTATTAGAAACAAAGGATTGTATAGATCTTGCGTGAGAATCAAAAATTTGTGTGTTTTGTTGATGAACAATAATTAAACTAACAATCAACAAAATGCTACTTGTGAAATTTTTACATCACAAGATTTTTGACTTTTAAGAAATGGGCAGTTGAATATGACAGAGCGCGAGAGGTCTCCGGTACATTAAAAATAACCCTGTAAATAGGCTATCAGACATTATAACTAACTGTAAAATGTAAACTAAAGAAGTTCTTTTAAACGGATGATAAAATTTTGAGATGTAAGCGGGTCGCTAAGCGTAGCGCAGGACCTGCCCACCAAGTTATCCCGAACGCACTCTGCGTTCGCTAACTAGTCCGGTCAAGCTGTAGAGGCCAGAAGGCCAACAGTAAAAGTCAATATAAAAAAAATAAGTAGCACAGGACGTCTGCCCACAAGATGGACAGACGACCGAAGGACCGCAGGGAAACGCTGGATGCAGGTCGCTGCCAACCGGACCTGTTGGAGATCGATGGGGGAGGCCTATGTCCAGCAGTGGACGTCCTATGGCTGAAATGATAATGATGATTAATTACGAAGCAGTTATTGTTAATGACACAATTATAATTATGAACACGCAACTGAACTTCAGTGAACACGAAAAATACAACCTCACGTAATAACAGACCATCAATTATTCGATTTAATCGATTATCGCCAGTATGTAATAATTAACCAGGAATGGTGAAGTTCTGTTAAATAAAGGAACTTTATTTATCAAAACTGATTTCCAGAGCCCGTTGCAGAGTACCACTCGCGCACTGAGCATCGCCTGCAACGAGCTACGACACTTTTTGCTTAGTGCCAGTGGCAGTGGAAGTGGAAGTTAGTCTCGCTTTAAGCAAAAAGTTTTATAGTTCTTTGCAGGCTATGTGCAGTACTTGCGTGAGTATCTACTTGCGCGAGTACTGCGCATCGTCTGAAACGAGCTACAACACTTTTTGCTTAGTGCCAGTGGCAGTGGAAGTTGCTTTGTAGTCGCGCTCTAAGTAAAAAGTGTAAGAACTCGTTGCAGGCTATGTGCAATACTTGCGTGAGTATCTACTTGTACGAGTAATGCGCATCGTCTGCAACAAGCTACAAAACTTTTTGCTTAGTGCCAGTGGAAGTGGAAGTTGCTTAGTAGTCTCGCTCTAAGCAAAAAGTGTTATAGTTCGTTGCATGCTATGTGCAATACTTGCGTGAGTATCTACTTGCAAGAGTACTGCGCATCGTCTGCAACGAGCTACAACACTTTTTGCTTAGTGCCAGTGGCAGTGGAAGTTGCTTAGTAGTCTCGCTCTAAGCAAAAAGTGTTATAGTTCGTTGCAGGCGATGTGTAGTACTCGCGCAAGTAATACTCGTGTGAATTTACTGCGCATCTTCATCGTCTTCATTCTTCAATCCACTGCTGGACATAGTCCTTCCCATCATTCAACTTACCTTAATATATAAAAAAATCGATTCCAGCCCCTGCCAATAGGCATGATTCCTAATTTCCATTTAATTTATTACAAATAACCGGCTCAGCGATGAATATAAGTAAATACATTACACATACTGAAAAAATAATTTGAATTGGCTGATAAATCTCTGAGGTATGAGTATTTAAAGGTTTAGGTGGGGATGGAGAGGGGATGTTCTATCCCTTTCTCGCAAAGCGTGTGTTAGTATAGCATTTGTATGGCGCTCCTGAGCCGTGACGTCATGGCTCAGTATAGTGCGCTCTCTGTCTAGCATGAAATTAAATTAAATTAAAATGCTTATATCTTATTTATTTTTGAACTTATTTTAATTATGTTTTTGTTGATGTGCTTGCTCTATTTATGATCAGCTTTTTTATGAGGTAATAAAAAAATATTAGTCATCATGCCTATTGTATGTAGTTACCACCCAGTCTTGGTAAAACAAAGCTCAACAAAATGCAGGCTGTCGTTCAGTTTGGGGGTTAAAGGGAGGCCTATGCTCAGCAGTGGATGTCTTCTGGCTGATGATGATGATGACTCTACTTCTCTACTCTGTCTACTTAATTGACAGAAACGACAAACAGCCGCGTCGCGGTTTTACCATCGCACTAGCCGCCACCGCCTGAAGGCTCATCCACACATCATAGATCAGTGGAAATCGCACACTGTGCGATTCACACGATCCTTCTTGCCTCATACCTGCAAAATGTGGAATGAGCTACCTTCTACGGTGTTTCCGAGAAGTTACAACATGGGGTTCTTCAAAAGGCGAGTTAATAGAGTTCTAAAGGGTCGGCAACGTATTTGTGATGCCTCTGGTGTTACAAGTATCCATAGGCGACGGTGACTGCTTACCATCAGGCAGCCCGTCTGCTTGTTTGCCACCTATGATATAAAAAAAAAAAAAAAAAAAACAGCCGTTAAATATTACCATAAAATCCTCATTAAAATTCAACAGATATTATTAAGATAAGATTCTGAATTATAATCCCAGAAAGCGTTCGATTTCCAAGTAAAAAACCAGAGCCCATATTTAAGGTAATTCATGCAACATAACTTTGCAGATAAATGATAAATAATGGCCTGTGTTCCGCTCTAGATAAGCTTATATTTACGATGTAAATTGATTCCGTAAACTCCCGATGAGGAGGTACTTATACTATGTAATAGTAGGTAGTGTGGATACCTGATGTTATCTTTGATATCTAATACTTCTCTAATACTGTCGCAAATCTTACTCTTACCTTATCATCATCATCATCATTTCAGCCATAGGACGTCAACTGCTGGACATAGGCCTCCCCTATCGAAAAGGCCGGTTGGAAGCGGCCTGCATCCAGCGTTTCCCTGCGGTCTCTTATAGGTCGACTGTATATCTTGTGGGTGGACGTCCTACGCTGCGCTTACCGTCCGTGGTCTCCATTCCAGAACCTTACCTCGGACAGAATACATATTAGTACAAGTACAGAAGATTCACTCCGCAAAATAAATTAAATAAGTAGCGACTCTTGCTACTACACAATAAAGTGCAATTCAGGACGCAGGAGCGCTAACTACCTACAGCTATATTAAATATGGTCTGTCATATTTAGAATGATAATTTTGGCAGGTCACGCCCATGAAGTTTCGTATTTTTCCCGGTAAAATTTGCTACAAATAATGTCATACTTCATTGATGGGTACCGCCCGTGAAGTGTTGTGTTGTGTCACGTTAGTGAAGTGCCGAGCATAATGAACAACCACATATACTACGAAAATCGGTTTTGAAATAATAAAAAAAAACAAACAAAAATTTATATGGTGACTATATTATTTTTTGAAAATATTAAAATTAGTTGCAATTATCTATCGCGCAATAACTTATAAAAAATAATTACATACCTAATGAATGATAAAATAAAAATAGCCTAACCATGCTGTCGATTACAAGTCCAATTTACAAGTCCTATGAGAATAATATCGATGATCGAATAGATTCATTAACGATTAAACACTACCTCATCCTTACTGTGAGCTGTCAAAATTATCATCCTAAATTTGTCAAAGAATAGTTGCCTCTTGCTCTATAGCGTAACTCTTGTCCACAAACTAGGTAAAGCAGGTAGTAAAGTCTTTGCTCTTGTTTCGTAATCTCTGTCCATCGCGTGGCAGCCCACTGAATTGGTTCGACAAGTCGGAGCCCGCCACGTACTTGTAGCTTCATACCTAAAGTGCGCAGTGCGCCATGCCTGCTTCGGGACGGCCAGGGCCACCACGTGACCAGCGTGGGGAAAAGTAACTGATACACATAAAAGAGAAAGAATGTCACGCGTGAAATTTACGAGAATTATGTCATCTGATCAACATGAAAAATCTTATTTGACGTCGCTCCAAAACCATTGATCTAAACTTAAACTATTGCATTCAAGTCTGTGACTTAAATCTAATTTATGAAGAGAGGAGAGAGAAGGTACCTCGTTGCTCTCTTCAGAAGCCGTAATAAATCTAAACACGATAAAAAAATTGCAGGTCTTTAAATACATAGTTTTTCATCCCTTCAACACCTGCAATACTCGTAACAAGCCAGCAATGCTCGACTGGCGCAGATAAAAGTAAGTTACGGCCTTTGTTGGTGCCTGCAAGTACGGATTTGCAAGGGAAAAACACAAGCGGTTTTGTACAACGATGTAGAACAAATGGAATTGATCCGATACTCTTCGCTATTTTATAGCCCTAGCTTTGGACGTCAATTATGGTTTACTTGCTTATTTGCTTAATATGTAAGCTGATCCAAGTAGGGCTCTCGGTCTTCAGTCATGGTAATATTATTAAGTAATCCTGCAATCCTTCGCAGTCTCACTTTTTAAGTTTATTGTTGCTCCATGCGAATAAATTCGGAACACACCGATATACCTAATGTTAACATTTTTTCATATTTAATTGAGAGTAAATTTTTCTCTAGCTGAAAATTTAAAAATTACTAGTAATGATATTAAGGCAGATTGATGTAATATAAACATCATCATCATCATCATCATTAGCCAGAAGACGTCTACTGCTGAACATAGGCCTCCCCCTTTAACCTCCACACTGAACGACAGCCTGTCTTTTGCATCCACTGGATGCCCGCGACTCTCACAATGTCGTTGGTCCATCTAGTGGGAGGCCTCCCTACGCTGCGTCTTCCGGTTCGTGGTCTCCACTCCAGAACCTTTCTTCCCCATTTTGTCCCCAATTTATTGTAAAATAACACAAACAAATCATTATTTTATTGTTGAACATTATAAACATTTTTTTTTCTGTCGTTTGTTTTATTGAAAACACTGTATTGCAAAAGCAGCGTCTTCTAAAACTAAAATAATACATAAAGTTTTATAATTACGTGCTATGTCAAACAAAAGTTGAGATTTTCACGACAAACGTCAAAAAAGAAAAATTTGCAAAGCCAACGTCCAAAAGTAAAAATTTCCAATAAGCTCTTGGACATTTTATCCAATTGAAATTGATATGAAAAAGCAATCTGTTCGGCGTGTCACTTCCAGCATTATATATTCTACGCAATACTCTTATTTATTTTTAGCATGGCATCGCGGTTCTTTTTCCCATTGCTAGTTACAAGTGTCGGTTTTGACCAGGCGAGTAATGGATACTCTCTGCACTCGGCTTGTGCAATAAAACGGCCTAGATAAAGTGCGTTGATGTTTTTTTTGTTGGATGTAATCTTGTTGAAAATCAAAGAAAACATTTTGTTGAGTATGCGATTGACATAGATGCATAACAAGTACTGTGTGCGTCAAAAATACTTATTAATTTGAAGTACATTTATCATTATTTCTGATGACTTGTTCACTTGTCTTAATTAATTTGACTTTTACGGTATGTTTGTTGCAAAAATGCGTATTTACGTAAATATTAGCAACAAAAACTTCATACTAAAATACTGATCGAGTTTTAATCATAATCATACCATAGTTAAGATTTCTATGACTTTCGTAACAATATTAGGCGTAATATCGCAAGTTGGAATGCAGCAGTTGCGCTGTAAACTTTGAACTAACAACTATGTATAGTTTCCCACTCGAAAGTCACAAGCAATATATTTTAGTAATTAAATATATGATCCGCAAACGATTGATAATCATTCACCATTGGTAACCATACCGAAATACCTACAAGATTTATTTTATGGCTTTGTTTATACTTTTACTAATTTTAACTATATGTGCACAAAGATAAATTGAAATGTTGTTTAATACCTATGAGTATTGAAACAATCGTTTATTAGTTTTAACCATTTTCTTTCATTGTTCGTTAAAGTTTCTTAGATTTTAGCTTTAGATTAAAACGTTATAAGAGGGTAATTCTAAGAGTAAGTTATAAAAAAGGAAGTACTTTAAGCTCATACAGGCTGAGTGAATAATGACAGAGTTCTAGGATGCCCAAAGTCTTCTGATATAGCTAGGTGGTTGTTATTATAATTTAAATAAACAACAAGTTTTTAATTACAAACAACTAGCACACATAATTCATGTTATTATAGCACTCAGTTATCAAAATCACTAACCTAACCAAATAAAAGTCGATCGTTAGTTACTTCACAGTTATATTTTAGGAACAGCTAGTCAAGATAACATTTAAAATTATAAATGTTTAAATAATGGTACCACCCATCAATGAATGGATGAACTACAAAATGTCTCCCAGCTGAAAGCAATTATTATCCATATCTTAGCATTTGCATCCTAATACTTCATGGCGTTAATAGTAACGTAAGCTGAGCGTCACGGAACCGACGTTGAGATGAAGTTTGAGCTAACAAAGCGAATTTCCACGTCTCGGAGTTGCTTCAGATATTCTATCAACTAAATTTTAACTAATGCAGTGTTGATTCTCAAAGTTTGGGGGAAAACAAATCGTTTGAAACTAATTTTGTTTGCTAATTTTGCATTTGTATGCAGCCAAGCCAAATCAGCTGTTATGACAATGTTATAAAATATGCAAATGCTTGCAATACTTCAATTAAATTTTCAACTAGCTGCGTCCCGCTGTTCAGGTTCAAGACCAGTTTGAACGATTTTTAACATGTTTAGTTTACTCAATTGCACTTGTGCAAAAAAGTGTTTTTAGCCCTAGAGCAAAAAAAAATATTTATTCCTCTTACATCGGACATAAATAAGAATTTTACGAGCATCAGAATTGAAAACTAATTATGTAAAAAAAAATATTATTGTTTTAATGCTAACCACTACTGGGCAAAATACACCAGTCCAATCTCCTTCCATTTATCATTTTACTGTTGCACTGCCGTTCCGTACAGGATTCATCCAAATCGTCTCGCTGTCACTTACAGGGTCTGCCTTGCAGTCACCAGCTATCTTGAGGCTATTAAGCAGTTCCATATTTCTACATGAATTCTGAAAATATGCTTACTAGGAGTACAGAATTGAAACTCACTGTTTTTTTAGCTGCCCAGACAAGCCAACACTATGATCTCTTCACGTAATTTCCGGCACGATATGGCATGGCAATATTCCCATGAGTGGTTCTAGCTATTGATTCTGAGCATCAATATTCAGATGTGGCAGAGTCAATAGAATATGGAAATAGGCACCTGCAGTGTTTGCCGCAGACAATCTAGCCAGAATTAGACTGAGTTGAGGTCCGACCTCATTTGTTACTTATTTAATGGCCATTTCACTGTCTGTGTCTGATAATTAATTTGACAAATTGATTAAATTTAATGGATATCATGAGATAACAATAAAGTGCCATGACATTATTAAAATATGAACGAATATAGCGTGCGGTAAAGCAAAGATCTAAGTACTTGTAGAGCTGTACTCTACCAAGATTATTACCAATTTTATTATTATTACCAAGATTATTTACGGTATATTTACCGTGGTAAGGTTGTGGAATGAGCTCCCGTTATTTCATTCCACAACCAACCACGGTAAATATCCCGTAAATAATCATATAACTTTAGTGAACAACCGTGATGTTTTAAAACAGTGTTTTATATTTTAATTGTAAAATCTTACACTAAGTGAGGCTGGTTTTACTGTACTCTATAAATAATCTTCATTCTCTTACCTCTTAGTTGTTTGAAAGAAATCTTTTTTAGCAATAAGTGTACCTTTTCTACATGTTTCTTACTTATTCTTATTATAATGTTTTTGTGGTGTCAATAAAATTTTCATTTCAGCCATAGGACGTCCACTGTTGGACATAAGCCTATCCTATCCCTCCTATGGCCTATCGTCCTATGGCTGAAATGATGATAATGATGATGAATAAAATTTTATTGTATTGTATTTTTTGCAGGTAAGCGAAGGTAGTGGATACAATTTGTAAATGACAACACTAAACTTTTGTACTCTCAGAAAATCTCACACCTGTAAACTGACTAACATTATTTATACGAAAATTTGTGTCTGCATACCAAAATACGTGTTCTTTACTCTGGTAGGATAAACTTCTATAAAATAGAGTAGAGGTTGCTTATAGCTTTAATCTACCAGAAATATGTGTGATTCCTGAGAATAGCGGGTAAAACTTCAATA
This sequence comes from Agriopis aurantiaria, assembly GCA_914767915.1. NCBI lineage: Eukaryota > Metazoa > Arthropoda > Insecta > Lepidoptera > Geometridae > Agriopis > Agriopis aurantiaria. The sequence goes on along the minus strand of OU612003.1, from coordinate 13,161,466 downwards.
GGCATGTGTCCTCATGTTTAATTTATTACAAATAACCGGCTTAGCGAGGAATATAACTAAATACATTACACATACTGAAAAAATAATTTAAATTGGCTCATAAATCTCTGAGATATGAGCGCTTAAAGTTTTAGGTGGGGATAGGGAGGGGATGCTCTATCCCTTTCTCAGAAAGCGTTGTTAGTATAGCATTTGTATGGCGCTCCTGAGCCGTGACATCACGGCTCAGTATAGTGCGCTCTCTGTCTAGCATGAAATTTAAATGCTTATATCTGCTTATATCTTATTTATTTTTGAACTAATTTTAATTTTGTTTTCGTTGATGGGCTCTATTTATGATCAGCTTTTTTATGGGGTAATAAAAAATATTAGTCATCATGCCTATTCTGCTTAAATAATCTGCTCGAGTTTTTTTATTTATTAATCTACATAGATATTTTATGTACATTTATAGCAATTTATGCTAATACCGATTTGGATACGTAATAAATTTACACGTGGAAATGACCACTTAAACGTCTAAATTCAAGCACGTTACCTACTTTAACATATTAAGTAGTTACTCAGGAAGCTTTTAACAAATTACTTCACACGTTCAAATGTCTGATGAACGTAACGTGCATTTAATTATAAGCTCATAAGTTAAAGTGAGATTAATGAGAACAGATGATGATGATTTCGTTGTTTTATGAGACAAAATGCTGAGCCATTTAAGTCACGCTTTTTAGGATCCCGTAGCAGAAACAGACTCTGACGTCGGTCGCACAATCTATATTATAATTATGTGCGCATACCATACAGGGTTACGCATATACATAAATAGCCGAAAGGAGGTCATTGTACTCATCATTATGTTTTTTTTCGCGGTCTCATGGTTGGTCCCATAATTAAAGTTGTTCATAATGATGAGTCATATTTTGTTAAATGAAACACAACAAAAAATGTGTAATTTTGATGACGCCCTCGGGAGATTTATTCATATTTTAACATCATAATGGTTAACTTTGGTTAAACAAACATTCCCAACCATGACTAAAAAACTAAGTAACAATATAAAAAACTAAATTTTTAGTCTGTAGCCGCAAAAGGCAAACCTGCACAGTTTTTTAAACATTTCTTTTGTGGTTTGGCGGTTTGTTGTCCCCTCTTTCAAGTTAGGACGAGGTGGAACGTCACAACCATTAGGTACTTACTCTTTTGATCTCTATAATGCCGAGAAAGTTTTGGCGCGGAGGTAAAATATTGTTTCATTCATCGCTTGGATGAATAACTGAATGGACATGTCAACACATTAAACAAAAATCTCAGTAAAATAAACTTGCGCTAACCACTGAAGCTAAGCACTATAAATAATATATTTATAAGTATATAATTAGTGTGTGCTAGTAGTCTTTACTCTGACTTTAGCTAGCCACTCCACGTCCATGAAAAATTAAAATAAAATATTTGTTTTAGAAAAGTGTATGAATATTGTGCAGCGAGGTTATCATTCACTGAGTTGGATGACATTTGGGAAGAAGATAGATTGTGCCTAGCTACACATGGATCATTGTTTCAATAACACCTAACAACGCTGGCCGAATTAAAAGTAATAATAAAATCATTACCTTTTTCTATGATTTAGTTATTCAATTATGTAGGTATTACGTAGTACTTTATTTATTCACAGTATCATGCCATCAACCTATCATGTTCCCACTGCTGGAACACATGTTTTCAAACAGAGAGTAAAAATATTTAATTTTTGTCAGGTATTTTTTAAATCAAATGTTCACCCTAGTAAACAAAATAAAATTAAAGATCAAAATAGGCTGATATAACGACGGCTTGCAGTCAATAGTTAGCTAAGTAAAAAAATATTCGTAATAACATAATTTCATTCTTCCACGCACCGTGAAAGTAATCATTTTGTACTGTTATTTATTCAGTGGTCGCACGTTTTATTTCTGTGGGCGTTGTATGTCCCGTGGTTTATTTGTTCAAGTCTAACCGAAGTTCCGGCATTGCGCCCGAAAAGTATGCGAAATTACGTTGTGAAGTTACAAGAGTTACATTGATTGGGGTTACTTTACAATGTTGTGAAACTGGGAGAGGGTAACGAGCTTCAAATTAAATTTTACCTACTCTGTAGATGCGCCCGTAATTTTCATTGCGTAAATTTACAAAAATACATTTTATACAATATTTGACTTATTTATGATAAAAATTAATACCTACTTAAAAAAAAACTTTGTCACATTAACAGTGAAATTTGATAATACTAATAAACCCGGACAAGTACGAGTAGGACTCGTGCTCTGAGGGTTTCGTTGGACAGAACACTCAGAGCGCGAGTCCAAAAAAAACTAGTTGAATTATTGAAAGACAAACTTAACTTTGTAGTTGACTATAAGGTTATTCTATACATTCCAACTACAAAATGTAAGTTTGTAATAGCAAAATAATTATTTTTAAATGATATAACTTCAAATTTGTAACTTTCAGATTTATTCCTATATATGTGCTATGAGACCTTGCTTTTTGCCAAATTTCATGATTCTAGCTTACAACTTTTATTTTTTTATAGCCGAAAGAAACCGTAGATCCAAGTATTTAGTATAAATTTCAACTTGATACCTTTATGCGTTCTTGAGAAAAAGGGTCTAGACAGACGGACAAACAGACGGACAACGAAGTGATCCTATAAGGGTTCCGTTTTTTCCTTTTGAGGTACGGAACCCTAAAAATAAAATGGCAAAAAACGTAAAATTAAATCTAAAAAAATATTAAATTTTTGTCGTAAACTTTTTTTTTTATTAGGTTTTATATATTTGTAATTTGGATGTTATTTATTTATTTTTACTTTCTGGTAACTAATTTATTATCTCTTATGTTAAAGACTTCGAATGTTTGTTTTCTAATTATGTGATAGATAAATAGTTATCTATTCAGGCCCTAGTTGGGGTTGCAACGGGGCATTTACACTAGTGCATTACGTACCATTCACATTAGTGTAAACATGTTTTTGGATTTTGTGTAACTGTTTATCTCATAATTATCATAATCAGCCTTTTAACAGTCCACTGTTGGACTTTTAGCCTACCCCCGAAACGGTGATTGGGCCATATCCACCACGCTGGCCCAGTGTGGGTTGGTGGATTCAAATATGCCATTGAATTCCTTCTCCATACGTATGCAGGTTTCGTCACGATGGTTTCCTTCACCTTTATCTCATATCTACTGTCTTAATTAGCCGCTGTATGTTTTCCAAGTTTTTTTTTTCTTAATCATTGTAGCTCTTCAGTCCTCCTACTATTTCTGTATCACACTGCACTTGCAGCAAAAGAACTATCATCATCATCAGCCTATATTACTCCCCTGCTGGTTATAGGCATCTCCCAAGGCGCGCCACTTAGCCCGATCCTTGGCTTTCCAGCTACTGCCAGCCATCTTACGTATATCGTCACTCCAACAAGTCTTAGGGCGTCCTACGCTACGTTTGTCAATTCATGGTTTCCATTCTAGAACACGTCTACTATACTCCAATGGTTATCAGTTCTGTGACAGATGAGACCGGCCCACTGCTACTTTAGCTTGCTTATACGCTGAGCTATGTTGGTTACTTTGTTTTTTTTGGCGAATATGATAGATTATGATCTCTCAAAGAAACGCTGAGGATAGCTCTCTCCATAGCCCGCTGGGCGACCTTGAACTTGTGAACCGGTCCAACTGTAAGTGTCCACTATTCAGCACCGTAAGTCATGACAAAACAACAACTATACCAGCGACCAAAGGACGTACTCCGACTCCAGAGTTTTTGTTCAACCCAGACGATAGTGACGTCAAAAATTGGATTTGCACGACAGGGCCAGACTTGCTAAAGCCGAAAACTCGCCGCTGAGTGACGACTGAGAGGTATTTACTCGTGACCGGGACCCTCCGGGCTAACTCCAGGTTTGTAAAAAACACTTTTAACACCTCTTTCAATTTGCAAAATGGCTTAGATAAGTACTTTTCTAATGTTCAATATTGAATATGAAAGCCTATTTTGTTACTAAACTGGGTTTAATATAAGCCAAAATAGGTCTTGCATGTTACTTTTTAATAAAACTTGAAAGCTATTAGAATTTTAATAAAACTTTCGCCATCAGACATCAAAAACAGTATGAAACACGAAATACGAGTAGCTTAGCATTTCACGTAAACGAAGATAAGGTTAGTTTAGGTGAGGAGATCGTGCACAGTTTGTTTACGTGTCAGTATTAAAGGTCATTATAAAGTGCTATTTTTTAAGAAGTTATCTATTGTTGACATAGAACGCAGAACATATCATCGATAGGGCCGAAATGCTCTTGAATCTCACCACGGGTCGGTAAACGCAGCGTAGGAGGTCTGCACAAGACGGACAGACGACTTCTGAAGAGATCGCAGGAAAACGCTGGATGCAAGCTACTTCCAACCGGCCGTTTTGGAGATCGGTGGGAGAGGCCTATGCCCAGCGATGGACGTACTATGGGTGAAATGATAATGATCTATTATAAAAAAAACCGGACAAGTACGAGCAGGACTCGTGCTCTGAGGGTTCCGTTGGACAGAACCCTCGCGCGAGGCAAAATAAATAAATAACTGAAGTTGAAATATTGAAAGACAAACTTAACTTTGTAGTTGACTATAAGGTTCTTCCATACATTCCAACTACAAAATGTAAGTTTGTAATAGCAAAATAACTATTCTTAAACGATATAACTTCAAATTTGTAACTTTCGGATTTATTCCTATATATGTGATATGAGACCTTGCCTTTTGCCAAATTTCATGATTATATATCAATGGGAAGTACCCTATAAGTTTTGATTCCTCTGTGAAATCGCAAAATATGCAACATAAACGTTCATATCTTTTGATTGCGTTGACAACACAATCAAAACTTACAACTTTTATTTTTTTACAGCCGAAAGAAACCGTAGACCCTAGTATTTAGTATAAATTTCAACTTGGTACCTTTACGCGTTCTTGAGAAAAAGGGTCTTGACAGACGGACAGACGGACAGACGGACAGACAGACGGACAGACAGACGTGACCTAGACGAGACAACGAAGTGATCACAGAAAAAAAAAGAAAAAAAAAAAAAATTTTTTTTTTTAAATGTAAATCGCCCGACTCACCCGTGGCTTGTGCCTTGCGCCGCCGCCGATTGTCTCTTTTGTACATGCAGATAATGCAGACTTTGAAACGACGAGATACTTGTACTTTAGGATCCGTACCAGTTCCATCAGGGCTAATGGTTCTCACATAATGTCAACTTGTTTCCATTTAATAGGTATTACTTTGCAAGTAGTCCTATATAAGTTTTAACTACCCTACATATAAATATTGTACTAACCTATTTTTTAAGTCTACTAATAACTGTAACTCGAACTCGGAAGGAAGAACTGAATCTCACGACACAGGACCCACCTAGTGTGAGATACAGGGCTACTTTATTTGAAGTAGGTATGTAAACATTTCTCACCTACCCACTAACTCTTATCTTGTTTTATTTATCTTTGTACCTATTTCATAAGCTTGTAAAAAACTTTGAGCAAATAAACGTTATTTTATTTTATTATTATTATCCTATAAGGGTTCCGTTTTTTCCTTTTGAGGTACGGAACCCTAAAAAGCCAGCTGTTTTGTGTTTAACAATTGTCCGTTAGTCCTTCTAAGTTTAGAAGTTACATAGCTGTAGTTATCTATAGATCATGTCCCCATTATTTATTTCAAATTTAGATATTTTATGTATAGTCATTTTGAAAAAAAGTCATTTTAGTTTCTGTTATACGTAACCCAGCGAAACCTCTAAACTGATGTTTATGCGAGGTCAAAGAAGATAAATCGACTTTTATACCGTACTTAGGTACTGACGGAGGAGGTAAACTTTTGGCTATAAAATGCAATGCAAAGTTATATAGTTTTCATTCGCTTAATTTGAGTTGTACTAAAAATCTTATTCCTCGTAGCATTTTTTACTGTGGGAGAATCAGGGCGATTCAAATATCAGTGAAATCTATTAATTATGATATTCCGAAAACTTAACTCCACTTTTATTGTGGAAACCGCTAGACTGTGGATTGCGCTGTCTGTAGGGTATTCCACGATATTTACAATCTGGGCCATGATACTGATGTGCCTGAACTACAAACACGCACGTAACGCGGCGCGTTACGTTATCCTCAGGTTGGCCTTTATTCCCTAGGGAATAGAGTCCAAATTTTTAGAGATTAACTTAAGGCGGCACGTTTCCCTAGGAATGGACTTGGGTATCTTCAAGAAGCGAGTGAATAAGTTTCTTCTTGGCAAGCGTGCTCCACCACAGACCACACGATTGCTTAACATCAGGCGAGGAGGCAATCGACGCATTATATCATTCAATAAAAACTAAATTTTTATCACTGTTTCAACATATTCAATAATGTTCATAAACTATACTTACCTAAGTACTTCCATATTCTCCATATTCTTCCTTCTTCCTATTATGAAGACAAAAGTCTCAGATATGACAAAAAGTACCGTGTCCATTAGTAATCATACTGTACCTTGGCTCACCGACTACAACACCCAGATTAACAAGTAGCACTCCACACAGTTCCACAGCAATGTTTACAGAGAGATAACTATCTCATTTGAATTTACAGCTGACTATGTGCTTCCACTCGCTGCATTTTGATTAATAATATGCAGCGATCATGCTGACACTATTTCAAGCAGACTTGCAGCTTGATTATGAATACTGTCAAAATTCAATCGCATTATCAAAACAATAATCACAACTACACAAATATCTACCTCATTATCATCGTTGGCAGGCTATTAAGCCTACTGCTGGGCATAAACCTCCTTCCCTTTTCGTCAATTTCCCCTGTTTTGTGAGAATTTCTTTCGTATGTTTCCAGGTAATTTTTGTATGTAATCATGCCACCACTAGACTGGTATTTTGGAGCTACGCGTGGCGTGGCCATAATGCCATCAGAGACTACCTGCAGTCCCTGCATCGAGCGGTGTCCTGCCCAACGCAAAGTCAAATTATACGATGGGTTAGGTAGTTATTATACGGGATATTTGAATAAATACCCCCCGGAAAGTGCAATATAGGAGAGTGAACGGGTTCCTTCTAGGTAAGTGTGTTCCGTCCTAGTCCACGTCTTTCACAAATAAGAAAACTTCATACAGATCTAGGCAAAGTACAAGCAAAGCTGTAACAGGCAAAGACATGAGATACGTCTCCATTCTTACGACCATGTATGCTACTTTATATGTATGTGTACCTACCATGTTCTGATAAATAAATATTTTGAATTTGAAAAAAATATATTTGAATTTGAAAGCTTCTCGTTGATCCTTCTAGTTCTCTGTTTCGTATAGATAACCACTTCATTTTTAAGAACTTAAGGTAGACATTTGAATGGGTTGTGCGGTATTTAACAATCCAATGCGATTGAAATTTGACGGTGTTCCGAATAAGTCTGCTGGAGAAATATGAGACTGCACAATCCACATCACCAAAATAAGGTTGGAGTCAGATTGCATAACCCCCGCGCCTCCGAACGTTTTGCTGACACGTCATACACAAGTACAAATACCAGAACTATCTCAAATAAATTACCTTGACTGCGCAGTTGTCCATTTTAGGTGTCTTTGGCAAAATAAGGGAAGAGATTTTAACCTCGGCACTCCATCCAATTGGATTATTCGCAGACTATTTGGTTCTTCTTCTTTTTTTCCAGTCAGCGTTTCGATATGCAATTTATATTATTTCTGACCAGAAAGAATTTCTGAAGAAACTGCAGCAGCGTTGGTCTTAGATAGGTCACACAATGTGCTGGTGTCGGGGCACAGTGAGCATAGGAGCAGATGCTCCATGTACTCGTCACTAGCACGACGGGCTAAAAATCCCACCGGAAATTAGGTAGACTTAATTTGCACAATGTTATATTATATCTTCAACGGCTTACTTGCACTCGAATCCCGTATACGGATTTCCAAATACGCCATTGCAGATCATGGAGCTGTGGTAACCTATTTGGGAGACCGACTTGAAAGCGTGAGATCGCGAGTTCAAACCCCGGGCCCGTACCAATGAGCTCTTTGGAGTTTATGACATATTTTCATACCACTGGCTTTTTAGTGAAGGAAAACATCGTGAGGAAACCTGCATACGTACGGAGGAGAAATTCAATGGCGTATGTGAATCCACCCACCCACAACTGGGCCAGTGTGGTGGGTATGGCCTCATCGCGATTTCGGGGTAGGCAGCAGTCTGCAGCAGCGGACTATTAAAAAAGGCTGATTTTGGTTTAAAATGAAGTATGAAATTAGCAGCTAATATATTTTACGCGAAGTTTATATAAAAATAGACGTACTTTATGTTTGCGTCAACCAGATTTATTTCCATTTTCTAAGCCTTAATGGCCGTGACATAAAAGCTTTTAAAAATAAAATAACACATGCCCATTTCTCTTCAAAGTGGCTTAAAACAAAAAATCACGTCTATGCCAACAGAAAAATAGCCGGATATTATTTTTGCCGCGGGAAACAAAAAAACTCCTTTAAATTTTGCACCACGCAGATTTTTTTTGTTACGTTTTACTAAACAGAATTTTTCGCGTTTTTATTTATTTGTAGAGTTAAATTACATTTTAACCGTCTTCTACAAAAATGAGATTCTCAGCTCGACGCGTTAGTCTATCATCATCAGCCAGAAGACGTCCACTGCTGAACATAGGCTTCCCCCTTTAACCTCCACACTGAACGACAGCCTGCCTTTTGCATCCACTGGATGCCCGCGACTCTCACAGTCGTTGGTCCATCTAGTGGGAGGCCTACCTGCCCTGCGTCTTCCGGTTCGTGGTCTCCACTTTCTTATGAAAATAACCTTTCTTCATACGTACATAATAAATTTCATTTGCAAATTTATTATTTAAGAGTCCATTCCCCGCGGAAGCTATGTTACTCGCACACATTAAAGAAAAAAAAAACATTAAATATTGTAATAAGTTTTATTGAAATTTTCAATAAAACCTATTTTTATTTAATTTTTAATATGAATTTAGTACTGTTGGCCATAATTACGCAAATTGATGCAACGCAGCCTAAGTTAATGACATATTATTAACTCCTAAACAACTTAAAAAGTAGCCCACTGAAAACTACACTGTCTATTCAGTCTCACATTTTATAAACCATGAACATTTCAGTAGACAGACTCAGAAATAATACAAAAACTCTTTATTAATCAGGAAATTAATAATTTCATTGGATTTTCTTTATTTTCCTGTAGGATAACGTCGTATTTACCATCGCGTCCAATGTATGGATTATATTTATTTATGTCCGGATTTTCTCCGTTTCCGACGGGAAGCTTATGAGCTATGACACAGTAAATATATATAAGCTCAAGCAATAGTCTGACTCACACGTGTCCTTGAATTTAATGCCTACTGTCGGTCACAGGGCTAGGGTTGCTGCTATCGGGTTCTAAGAAAATTATCATTATTTTGTAATTGTGTTATTTGTAAAATAATACGCTGACGACACAAAACCAAAATCAAATAAATAAATCAGATTACATAAAACAAAACACACTCACACGGCGAATCTTAATGGATAGGTATTTGAACCTATAGTCCTATAACTACTTACCCTGCGGTTTCGAATGGGAATATACCTAATCTTTCTGCGTAACCTATTTTGAGAGTGTAACAAACATTGTGTTGTATTTTTTAACGATTCTCCTTTCCAAAATCGACGACAACCATACCGGTCCATACTATAACCATAACTGTACGCAAAAAAAATACTTTTTATATTTTAAACATACAGCAGGGGGTGTCACTCCACAGCTTAGATATGTTCGGCCAGCGTGCCTTTCGGGCAGGCGTATGGCAGGGCAATGGCTACTTGGCTTTCGCTCGGCTCGCACGCTAGCCACGACGCGCGTAATTAAGCATATTTTCTGTGATTTTTGAAACGAACAATGACTTCTAAACGATCTTATAATCCGCATAAAAGATAATGTTGTGCATACGGGTGTATAAGTAAAAGGAAGAACAAGAAATCGAAACTATTATTGTTTTGAGAAGACAACCCTTTCGTCACACGTTCTGCGTCAGGTGAGATAGAGCTACGTGAAAGAAAGAGAGCGGCTTTCTAGGTAAATTTAGCAAGTGCTGTTCAGCGTTGTGCGAGTTGAATTGCTTCTTTATTGCCTCGTAGATAAAATCATTGTTTATTTAAATTTCTGTGCGGAATGAACTTTCTGGTTTTTAGTGTATTCTGTGGATAAAGTTAGAAATTATTTGTTTGCACAAAACAAATGAATAATCATACATGCATTTAAAAACGCATTATTACTTTGTATCATGTCTTGCCTAATTAGTACAAATCTAGAGAGATGGCATAAAAATACAGTTAATTTATTTACAATATTTCAAACTTGCTGCGACACAAATGAACTAATAGCCCACATACAAAAAGGGCAAACAGGTCGTCTGCTGGGTAAGTTCAACTGAAGCTCGCACCCGCTATGCGACTTTACCATATCTCCCTTGTTCGTCTGATCTGAGGGAGCAGTGATCGTTAGTGTCACAATTTCAGCCTTTTATGAAACTTATTTAAATCCAAATTAACGTTTAAATATGAATAACAACGATCGCAAAGGTACTCAGAATTCGACATCAAAATACAACCAAACCGCAGTCTAGACGAAATATTGATACCAAAGAGTCTTGAAACTTTATCGTTTGAAATTTATGTTCTAATATCGGTGAACGTAGAAAACGAAGTTCTCAGTTCCACCTTGGGAATACAAATGCCATACAGACATACTCTACGTACGCTTCTAGATATTGTTTGGTGGACACAAGGCAAGGTACGTAATGCTTGGTTGGTGTAAATATAAGGAGAAAATTATTTCGAACTATCACAGAAATCAGTCAGAAATAGTGAACAATCACTTCATATATTTTATGTGATTCATCATCAACCGGATTAGCAAGTTGAAGTGGCAGTGGGCAGGGCACATATCACACAGAACAGATGGCCGATGGCGCCGAAATGTTCTCAAATGAAGACCATGGACCGGTAAGCGCAGCGTAGGACGTCCACCCACAAGATGGACAGACGACCTAAAAGAGACCACAGGGAAACGTTGGATGCAGGCCGCTTCCAACCAGCCCTTTTGGAGATCGATGCATTTGTCCAGTAGTGGGCGTCCTATGGCTAAAATGATGATGATGATGAACTGATCTACTATGAAGTGCACTGTCGTATCTTTTGGAGATCGATGGGGGAGGCCTTGTCCAGCTGCAGTGGACGTCCTATGGTTGAAATCATATTGATCATCATCATCAACATCGACTATGTTCCACCTCCTGCTGGGTATAGATCTCCTTTTTGGCGCCCCATCTTTTCCGTCTTGTTCCATCAGTCCACTATTTTCCTGCTGCCTTACGATGTCGTCCGACCAGCGAGCTGGTGGTCGGTCTCCGTTCCGCGGCCACCATTCTGTGACTGCTTTGGTCCACCGTCCATCTTCCCTTCTGACCAAGTATCCCGCCCATCTCCACTTGAGTCTAGGGATTAGCTTAACCATGTCTTCGCCCTGGGTTTTTCGTCGAATTTCCACGTTTGGTGGAAATTCGATGTCGATGGTTGGTCTGGGAAAGAGAAGCCTAGCATGGCCCGTTCTTTTGCCCTTCGTGCCACTTGGATCTTGTGCGTGGTCTCTTTAGTGAGGGTCCACGTTTCAGCACTATATGTGAGGATAGGTTAGGACACATTTATGTAATTGCTACCGGGATATTTATCGAAATAAGGTTGTCGATGGAGTAAGTAAGGTTTTGATGAAATTTCTATCTGAAACAATATATTTTCATATAATTTTACAAATAGTTTTATAAATAACGGAGTTCTAAGGCAACTAACATAAAAAATACTACCGAATTGAGAACGCCCTCCAATTTTTAAGTCTGTTTGAAAGTTATACTTGCCAACAGGCACGTTGGTGGCCAAACGCGGACTTATTCGCAAAACCACGGTAAATATCCCGTAAATAATCATATAACTTTAGTGAACAACCGTGATAATTTAAAACAAAATAAATATACTTTTCAACTTTTGTTAGGTCAAAATGTGCATAAATAACGCGATGAATTGTCATCTTCATGGAGTCGCTACATCTACCACCTTGTACCAACAGAACAGCTGGAAGTACCCAGCTGCGGTATAAAATTGAAAATGTATGAAACAACACAGTTCCTTCTTGACCTGAGTACGTGCCATATAGATTTTCAACCGTACCTGAGAGTTGCTACGGAATTAGGTTCCAACTTTACTGCAGAGTATACCTACCTTAGAACAAACAAACAAGGCAGATATGCCTTCGTGCAAACTATCTTTGGTGTTCAAATGTTATTCACGTTTAATTATTATTTTTTCATTACACCCACCGTTTATCAGTTTAGCGCAAAAATTTACTCATTTTTAAAACTTACTAATATTGTACACACGAAAAAATTAAATTACTGTCGGCTGTGAAAAAATAAAAGTTGTAAGTCAACGCAATCAAAAGATATGAACGTTTATGTCGTATATTTTGCGATTTCACAGGGGAATCAAAACCTATAGAGTACTTCCCGTTGACCTAGAATCATGAAATTTGGCAAGAGGCAAGGTCTCATAGCACATATATAGGAATAAATCTGAAAGTTGTAAATTTGACGGAATATCATATTTAAAAAAAATGCAATTAGAAACTTACGTTTTGTAGTTGTTATGTATGGAAGAACCTTATAGTCAACTATAAAGTTAAGTTTGTCTTTCAATATTTCAACTTCAGTTAGTTTTTTTTTGGACTCGTGCTCGTACTTGTCCGGTTTTTTTTAAAACTCTTTTAGACTAGTAGTTCGTTCCGTACTGAGGCCTCCGATCTACGATTGCAGTGTTAATTATGTGTTAGCAAGAGTGCTCCACTGTAGACTGCATCAACGTTTATCATGAGACGAGAAAAATCAAAATAAAAATCTACTTCAATTCAATGTACCATTCGTAGCTATGTGTGCATTAGCCGTCAATTATTCACTTTCATACTGTAACATAAACGAAAAGGGGTAAAATACACCAACCGAAATTGAGAGACAATATTTGGCGATCAAATAACGTCAGTCACCCCGTTCAAACGAAACCTGTGTGCGTATAAAAGGTTTAGAGTAACTCAACTATCATTTACTAACGCACACAACAAATACGTTGCTACTATAGCAAAGTAGACAATGGCATTGATTCTGATGCATTCTGATGCAAACTAAACTAAATTTGACAGCTGGTAGAATTGTTGCCATCCTTCTCTCACATATTAAAATTAAAAGAGAGGCAGATAATTTTAGTCCTGTCAGATTGGTTCAGTTTAGTGAGTGGTATGACAGAATCGAGGCAATTATATTTTATTCAGTAAAGAAAAACAAAAATTTAAAAATGTTGTGTGGTTAAGGCCACACGGCAGAATTGAAAAATTCATCATGGCGAGGGTAATGACTATTTCAGGTCTCTCGCTCCCTTCGACTCGAGCTGACTTTACCCGAATGAGCATTACATAGCCGAGCATGACGGTTCAGTCTCATTTTCAATACCGAAAAAATAAAGTGCTCAGCGTACCTAAAGAACTTTTCTCTTCAAAAAGTTTTTATGGTAGTGGTCCACGTTTTTTATCGATTTGGTTTCGACCCCAAAAGGCTCAAAAATGTACCCAAAAGAAAAATAACAAAAATGTTCAAAAGTAAAATACGCCGTCCATTTTTCTTGAATATGCTCATACTGGCTATATAATTCCAAATGGAGTGAAGAGTTGACAGGTATGTTTATGCACGAGGTCTCATTCCTACCCGAATTGATTTAATGTGGATTCGGATTGAGTTGACTTCGAATGTGAACTTAGAGAACAACGATCTTGATACCATCAACGCGCTAAAAAGACTCCAGAATACAGTGCGTTTACATCACATAAAAAGGCGTACTTAGAGAAAAGTAGTTCATTGTACTTATTGTAAGCAACTTTTACTATGAAAGCTCATGGATACCGTTAACCATATCGTTCCAAGCCAAGGACTCGTTGCTCATCAGCAACGAATCCTTAGTTCAGACTAAGCTTCTTAGTCTTTTGCATCGCCGTAAAGTTGCTAGTCTATCGGTTTTTTATCGGATACATTTCGGAGAGTGTGCATCGGATCTGCACGATCTAGTTCCGTCCTGCCCATTTTTCTATCGGACTGCCAGAGCGGGCACGAAAAATCGTCACTTTATGGTTGATATGCCGAAAACCCGTACGAAGCGCTTTGATTCCACATTTATTATGAGAACTGCTAGTCTGTGGAATGCGCTGCCTGAATGGGTGTTCCCCGAAGGTTCAAATCTGGTTGTCTTCAAATCACGAGTGAATCGGTTTCTTCTAGGCAAGCGTGCTCCTACGCAGACAGCATCATCGCTTAACATCAGGCGGAATGGTGGTCAAACGCAAGTCTATAAGTTATTTAAAAAAAAAGATAGCTGGTGCCAAGTGGATGCGTAAAGCAGAAGATTGTGTCATATAGCGTTGTTTAGAGGAAGCCTTCGTCTAGGATTATGATGAAATCACATCATGAGTCTCTTCTTATCATTTAGTTTTAAAATTAATGTTTAGGTTTGCAGCATAACTGATATCGCTTCTCGAATCATATACCTAGTTTTTTTCCGTACCAATGAGCTCTATGGAGTATATGTACGGATTTTCATACCACTGGCTTTTTGCTGAAGGAAAACATCGTGAGGAAACCTGCATACGTACGGAGAAGAAATTTAATGGCTTATGTGAACCAATCTGCAACTGGGCCAGCGTAGTGGATATAGTATAGCCAAACCACCCTTTCGGGGGTAGACCTAAGTCCAGCAGTGAACTATTGAAGGGCTGAATATGACACATAGTTTTAAATTCATATCCCGTTTAGAGTCTTCTTTCTCGTTTTCTTTTCACGCGTACATTTTCAGGAAAACCACGTCGTGCTGACATTGTTATGCTAACTTACACATTTAAAAATAAGTTACATTAAAAATGTACACTGAGTTTTCTAGACGTGGCTTAAATTTAAAACCACTGAAGTTACTTCCGCCCGGAGCATAAATCTCTCTAGATACCTACATTAACTGAATGCGGCATTTTAACCCCTAAGTGGCTGTCTCTACGGATTTATACTGGGTGACTATTCGGGGATATCATTGTACTTATGATTATGAACACCGGACCAGTTCTACCGGACTGCCAGAGTGGGCACGAAACATCGTCACCGCTTTATGGTTAATATTCCAAAAACCCGTATAGCGCTTTGATTCTACATTTATTATGCGAACTGCTAGTCTGTGGAAAGCGCGCCTGAATGGGTGTTCCCTGGGTGTCTTCAAATCACGTGTGAATCGGTTTCTTCTAGGCAAGCGTGCTCCAACGTAGACCGCATCATCGCTTACCATCATGCGAGATGGTGGTCAAACGCAAGACTATTGATTATATTTATTTATTTTTTAACTTTTATGTACCCAACCCTGATCGCGAAAAAAGCAACAGTGGAAGCGAGGTGGTCCCGTAAAATTTTATTAAGTTTGCTCATATTTTTTTTACCAGTTGCAATAGCATGAATATTTTTATACAGGTGCTTGTTGATTTGCCAGTAGTAATAATTTTATTCGAGTACTTACTAATTTTGGGGATACCCAGGGATATGTCCTAAAACTGCAACCAGAACCACTGGAGGATGGGCAGCAGCATCCTATTAGTACACGGTGAACGTATTGCGATCCCCAAGCCGCCATACAAGCGTAGGGATTATGGCAACACCCTTCTCTTAGAGGGAGGCCTTGGTCCAGCAGTGGGCGTTTATTGGCTGATGATGTGATGATACGACTTACTAATTTTGAATTCGGTTTTTTGTATTGATAATGTTTTTCGTTTAGTAGAAGTACTGTAGAGAATCAAAACAAACCTAATTTATTCTAAACCCGGAAACAAAA
Source organism: Agriopis aurantiaria (assembly GCA_914767915.1). Taxonomy (NCBI): domain Eukaryota; kingdom Metazoa; phylum Arthropoda; class Insecta; order Lepidoptera; family Geometridae; genus Agriopis; species Agriopis aurantiaria. The sequence continues at coordinate 13,145,418 of OU612003.1, read as the reverse complement.
AACTTGCAGTGAAAGTAAACACAGTGCGCCCAATCCCTTAACTTGTATTAGATTAGGGAAAAACGAGATGGTACAAAATCCAGGGAAGCTACTGCGAGAAATCCCGACAAATGTCACAGTACAGCGAGAATTGCAGTAACGCAACTTAAAATATTGACCATAGATTGATGCGCCTCGATGTACATCATCATCAGCCAGTGATTGCGTGACATCTTCTCGTCTAAGATACCACAGTGCCTCAAGACAAGGGTCTTTGACCAGTGTGTGTTGCCAGTGATGACATATGGTACTGAGACGTGGTCCTTAACTGCTGGCCTTTTGGAAAAACTTAGAGTCACACAGCGGGCAATGGAGAGAGCTATGCTCGGAGTTTCTTTGCGCGATAGAATCCGGAACGTAGATATTCGCCAAAGAACCAGAGTCACCGACATAGCTGTTATAATTTGCAAGTTGAAGTGGCAATGGGCAGGCCACATCACTCGAAGAACTGATAACCGATGGGGAAGAAAGGTTCTGGAGTGGAGACCACGAACCGGAAGACGCAGCGCAGCTCCCACCAGTTGGACCGACGACATTGTGAGAGTGAGTGCAAAAGGCAGGCTGTCATTCAGTGTGGAGGTTAAAGGGGAGGCCTATGTTCAGCAGTGGACGTCTTCTGGCTGATGATCATGATCATCAGCCAGAAGATGTCCACTGCTGAACATAAGTCTCCTCCCTTAACCACCACACTGAACGAGAGCCTGCCAAATGGCCAATGGAGAGCCAGGCAAATGGATTAAAAATGCTAAAAAAAAAATCACGTGATTAATGGACGGCCTCCAACAGTGGGAACATGATAGGCTGACGAATGATGTTTCGTTTTGGCGGTAGAAATAGTATATATTTTTTAATTTCTGTATCCTCCCTTATCTTTTATCATATCAAAACGTAAATTGATTTATACCGTTTGCAATGTGTGTCTAAAGAGAATTGCCCGGTTCAGAATGAATCGGGATTTTTAATGCTCACTCAGTGATTTTATATTTCAAAATTGATGAAATGCGCTAAAGAAATCGACAGGAACAAATGAACTATCACTTTGAACTGATCTACTGACTATAAGGTGTCACACTGATGTATCAGTCCAGTCACGGCGCCAACTTCATACAGTTCTATTATGTTCCTTCTGGGAAATAGCCAGAGTAAGTAAACAAGTCAATCGGTCATTGTTTAGGTACACGTCGAATCTAGTCACACGTGCTCTGAGAACTTGGCAAGCCTCTGAGCACAACCACATAGACACTCCGGCTAACTTGGCGCGGTTATGCTCCACTGTGCACACGAGCTTAACAATTTGTGCTAAGATTATCTGGGTGGAGGAGAAATCTATAAATAGCAATTCGACAACTCTGCGATTTTTCAAGATCAAGTGAGGGTAGAAGAACAAAACACCCGCTCTTCTCGCCGGACTCACCCGCAGTGTTCAGTCAGCTCGTGACCACGGCCATGGTAACATGGTCGAAACGTCGAGCGGAAGGTACCTATTGGCGTCGATTCTGTCATACCACTCACTAAACTAAACCAATCTGACAAGACTGAAATTATCTGCCTCTATTTTCGTTGAAAGAAGGATGGCAACAATTTTAGAGCTGTTAAATTTAGTTTAGTTTAGTTTAGGGAACATCAGAATCGATGCCAATATTACCTAAATAAAATATATACATATATATATATTATTATTTTTTCTCTTTTAAATATTATACTGTGTTAATTATTTCAGGCAATAAATAATTATAATTATTATTTTATGAACTAATAATATAATAATACGTGATAAGACCCGATAAACATTCAAAACAAATCTTTCAATAGAATTAAACACCTTTAATATCATAACATTTGTATTTATTTTTATTCACGTGCTTAGAGAGGCATTGGTGGGGCCGATTCCAACACCAAGAGGCTCTGTTTAGTAATTACTATTTTTTTTTAGATCTCTGATAAAATAGCTGATAAACTTCAAACAGCTGAACAGATTTTCTTGAATTATAACTAAGAACACTCTTAATCAAGTCACTTTTCAAACAAAAGTAACGAAATCAAAATTGGTTCAGGCATTTTGGAGCTACGGTGCTACAGGCAGATACATATTACACACATGTGTATTACGTTTAAAAAATTGTTTGTTGTATGGGGATCCCTCTTATGTTTTAACTTTTTGACTTTATTAGTATTACTTAGTTAATCCGCTGTAACCTTACATATTCTGTGAAAATTTTAATTGGCTATCTATCTATTTCGGTTGTTAAAAAGTAGGACGGACAGAAAGACGGACAGATAGACAGCATAGGCTTAGTAATAGGTGCCCTTTTACACTTTTTGGATACGGAACCCTAAAAAGATATCAAGCCAATCATACTTTTATAAAAATTTTGTAAATAACTATTCATCATCATCATCATCAGCCAGAAGACGTCCACTGCATAGGCCTCCCCCTTTAACCTCCACACTGAACGACAGCCTGCCTCTGCATCCACTTGTCAGTCGTGAATAGGAATTTATTACAGTTGTGGATGCCCGCGACTCCTATTAATTCTAATTAATATTATAAACGCGAAAGTTTGTATGTATGGATGTATGGATGTTTGTTCCTCTTTCACGCTGCAACGGAACAACGAATCGACCTGATTTTTTGCATGGATATAGTTCAAGAGCCAGAAAGTGACATAGGCTACTTTTCATCATCATGATCACCAGTTTTCATCACTACGCGGGTGAAACCGCGGGGCGCAGCTAGTAATTTATAAGTAATATTATCCATTTCAATATACAGGATGTTATGTTAGACGACAGACATACTTCAGAGATTTAAGCTGGTTTCACAGTTGTACTCGCGCGGGTTTCCCGTACAGCTGTGAAACCAGCGTTAGAACACGGTTCCAAACCCATATTTGTAAAATATATGACCTTAATATTTGACTAAACCGAATCGCTGATCGATGCGATCCACTGGCGAATTAGCTGCCCAATCAGCTGACTAACGCAGTCAGCTGTGAGAGGTCAGTGACCTAACTCACGCCTTTGTTGGGCGCGCACTCGCGCTATTCATTTATGATCTCAGATGAGGTACTTGAAAGTTCTTTAAGGTAATATTTTCACACTTTTAAGCAACGTTTATAAGGTTTAATATATTGTACTAGCTGACCTGACAGACCTTGTCCTGTCTTAGCTGTAAATGTCCTAAAATAGAAATAAAACTGCGTTCTGTAAATTCACATTCATCAAACGCGCGAAGTTAATACCATAGTTAAGTTTGCTAAAAACTCCAATTTTTTTTATTTTTTTTTTAAACCTACAAACTTTTAGAAAACTTAAAAATGAAAGATGAATGAATACAGTTAAGTCTCAGGTTATGGCGTGACTAGGTTGTAAATAGGGATTCATTTCAATATAATATATATATATGATAATATATTATATACCTACATAGAACGAATAACTTCAAAAATAGAAATCGAAACGCACGACTGTGTGGAAGCGCCATGGTTTTGCTCCACTAAATGCAAGTAGGTATTTTTAAAATGCAAGTTATTTTCGCATATTTTTTGAAAACTATACTTGTAATGTAAAATTTGGTACCTTTACGGTTGCCTCCATTATTATTAAATCTGTAAATTAAGATATCGTAGACGTCATTTAATAAATAGGTATTTGAATAAATAAATAAAAGCAAGGAGAAAAGTGCTCATCTTACTACACATCTCGACACACCTATTCTACTAAGTTCAACAATTGTACATTACACAATTGGACAGAATTATTAAAATTATTTCAACTTTTAAACTGTTTGTTATTAATTTTTAATTTGTATGGAGCAAAAATCACTTACCATCACACGGGTCAAGCATGCAGAACCAACTGGAAATGTACTTAATTTATTGCCTGATTAACATGCAGCTTTAAATAAAACTCCCCAACAAAATAACTCCAAAAAGGAAACAAACAAGCTTCAAATACAACTCGCTAATCAGCCCTAACTCAATTCCATTACTGCAAATGAGTTCACATAATCTCACCCTATACCCCCCTACTTACCCTACTTTACCCCCCTTCCCACCTCGCCTGTTCATTTCAAATAAAGAAGTCATGTTCCATCAAAGCATTCACCATAAAGTGACTGGTATATACTTGAGAAAGAGCCCTGAAGCCAAACAAACCAATAAAATTCTGTTTAATTAATTGGACACGAATATTGACTACGAATTAATATATATTTAGGTTAAATAAGGTTAACTTTTTCGTGAGATTGTTATTTTGTATCATTCCCCTCAAAAAAACTAAAAACAGTGAATAAAATAAAATAAAACAGTCAATAAAAACTATTTAGGTGTTCGTATTTTAGAACACACTAATCTTAATGCTATAAATACAAACTCCTTGAGCAAATAACTCCTCGAGATTTGATTGGTGGATATTTTCGACAAGGAGTTAAAAAGAATAAAATCTGAATAAATAAAAACTGCATTAGAATAAAAACTGTTTTGTGTTCTTTGCTGTTGTTAGCAAATTGGCGCTATTTTGAAAACTGTAAGTTGAACGAACACAATTTAGTAATTGTTCCAATTTTAATGTGCATTTTAATTAATTTACCCTTCTTTTTTTATTTATTAAATGTCTATTTATGCCTAAATCTTTCTTTTTCTCGTAGTCATGGTATAAAGTATAGTATATGCAACTTTTGAATAAAACGGATTTATATCGAGGGCCATAAATCACTTGCGTTGTTCAGGATTTTAACACGTGTAACAACATCACAAATCACTCCCTAGTACTCCCTACTAGAAAAGTAAGAATCCTTCACTTGCTCGTGATTCATCTATGGCCCTTGCTTTAACTTCGTCCTTTATGTGAATGAGTGATCATTGCATAATATACTATTATTGATATCCAGAACTCAAAGATAATAAATTACACAAACTCTTAGAATAACTACACAAAGAAACCAGGTACATTCGCAAAATTTAAGCCTTTCGAATGGTGTCATATATGGCTCCAAAAAAAAAAAAAAAAATTTTACTCTGACAATTTGCGCGGTGAAATCGTACCACAACAAATCAGAAAAGCAGCATAAGAGTTATGGTGTGACATTCCACAGATAATCCATTAATTTTCTTGCTTAAATCGTTTAAAAAACCAATCGAAACGTAAGCTACAAAGCGAATTTGTAGCTTACGTTTTGAGAAGACGTTGTTTGGAAACCTACCTTCTCTGAGTAGTTATTCTAAGCACAAACTACAATTTTTTTATACATTACTAGTGGTCCGTCCCGGGTATTACTGGAGTTTTAGTAAAGATCCCTAATAAAAAAATAAAAAATATAGCCTATGTCTCCCGGGGATAGTGTAGCTTCCTAACAGTGGAAGAATTTTTCAAATCGGTTCAATAATTTAGGAGCCTATTCAATGCAAACAAACAAACAAACAATCAAATCTATCCTCTTTATAATATTAGTATATAGACTAGCGGTCCGTCCCGGTTTCGCACGGATATTATTAGAGTTTTAGTTATGAATATTAAAAAAAAAAAAAAAAAAATAGCCTATGTCACCCGGTGATAGTGTAACTTCCCAACAGTGAAAGATTTTTTTAAATCGGCTCAGTAGTTTCGGAGCCTATTCAATGCAGACAAACAAACAAAAAAACAAAAAACAAACAAATAAATAAACAATCAAACAAACAAACAATCAAATCTTTCCTCTTTATAATATTAATATAATAGTATAGACAACAACTACAATATATAACAACAATACTGCAATTACTATTACAATATAATTATTGATATAAACATACAAATAACGTAAAGTACAAAATAGAACACTATCACACTAATGCGTACAACACACTAACACACTAGAACAGATTACTAAACACTAATACAGAAATAGACAAAAACGTGCATTGAGGGAATTCCCGTCGGCGGCGTTCTAATTAAATGGCAAAAATCGGCTCCAGCCAGTTTGACCTACTTGCAGGGACAATTGAGTACCGCTGCCAGACAATGAGGCGTGGTACAAGTAAATAGTAGTAAATTTGCAAGTTGAAGTGGCAATGGGTAGGCCACATCGCTCGAAGAACCGATAACCGATGAGGAAGAAAGGTTCTTGAGTGGAGACCACGAACCGGAAGACGCAGCGTAGATAGACCTCCCACTAGATGGACCGACGACCTTGTTAAAGTCGCTGGTATCCAGTGGTTGCTTTGGCAGGCTGTCGTTCAGTGTGGAGGTTAAAGGAGGAGGCTTATGTTCAGCAGTGGACGTCTTCTGGCTGATGATGATGATGACAAGTAAATACTCAAATAATTAATTCTACGGTTATTAATGAAATCAGAGTCACACAGCGGGCAATGAGAGAGCTATGCTTAAAGTTTCTTTGCGCAATGGAATCCGAAACGAGGATATTTGCCGAAGAACCAGTCACCGACATACCTGCTCAGATTTGCAGGTTGAAGCTCAATGCGTAAGTTACATCGCTAGAAGAACCGAGAACGGATGAGGAAGAATGGTTCTTGAGTGGAGACCACAAACCGAAAGACACAGGGTGGATTGGCCTTCCATAAGATGAAAGGACGACTTTGTGAGAGTCGCGAGCATTCAGTGGATGCAGATGGCACGCTGTCGTTTAGTGTGGAGACGTTTTCTGGCTGATAATGATGATGATGATGAATTTATATTTAAAATCCTATTTTTAAGTCAACCTGAAATAAAATCAAATATTTTAATTAACTATAGTACACCGAAAGTCTGTTCAATTTAATCTATTTTCAAAACTCATGTCAAGTGACTTGTGATTGGCTGTTGTTTTTTAGTTCAACCAATCACGTCAGTTGACATGAGATTTCAACGTGTTAGTTAATTTTTGTGCCTTTCAGAAACCGGGTGTAAGAGCCTAATGAAATAAGGTCAAGTTTTAAAAAAATCTACAACCCCTAAATAATCTACTTTTTAGTTTTTTAGATCATAGTTTTCGAGATTTAGTGATTAGTGAGGCAGTGAGATTTAGTGTAAGTTCGCTACAGCTCTAGCATTGTGCCACGCCATAAAGCCAAATGTGCCGCAATAGGCAATCTGTAACGAGTCGTAATTAACTATATTTAACTAGAAACGTATAGGCACTGACTTAGCACTAACTCAAGTACTAATAATTTAATAATGCAGCGAGTGCTTTGGGCACCTTTGTGCCAGGAACAGTTAGGGGTGTGTTATTTGAATATGTAAACCAGTTTATAAACTTTGTTTGATTGTAAAAATTTGAAATGTGTGTGTAAAAATCTGGAATAAATTATAAAATAATGATTAGCACAAATAAATATATTATCAGTCCATAAATTAGAAGGTGCTAATGAATACAATGTGAGAGTCGCGGGCATCCAGTGGATGCAAAAAGCAGGCTGTCGTTCAGTGCGGAGGTTAAAGGGGGAGGCCTATGTTCAGCAGTGGACGTCTTCTGGCTGATGATGATGAATACATTTAATTAGACGGCATTTCTGAAATGTAGGTACACAAGGTTATGCGGAAAGGGTGTACTAAGCTGAATGGTCCATGAGACTCATTATGAATTGCTCTTACTATGGGGACTAACCTAAAAACCGTGGAAAAAATACCAGCTATTCCTACACTCGAGCATATTATGTATGGAACAATATTGAACAACGCTGATATTTTTTTCCTTGATTTCAGTGTTGGCCTCAAGGTAAAAGATGTTTAAAATTATGGACCTAACGGACCACTTTCGGCTTAGTACCCACTTTTTGGATATAGGTCTGTGGTACACTCTCTTCGCGTAACTCATAGATACATAGGTAAATTCGGGATAGTTTATTGTGAATTTTGTTCTTCAATTATCTAACATCTATTTGTTAGTAAATCAAAGCTTTTCATATTTACCGAATTTCGTATCCACAAACATAAATGGAAGCATAAATTGATCCGATATAAAAGAAGAAAAAATATACGGAACCCTTCATTTTCGTCCAATTTATTCAACTTCTCGTCCAGTTTTTGAACTCGTAAAGTGGTTTATGAAATTAAGCCGGAATTTATTTAGAGCTGTCATAAGTATAAAAGTGTTAAGTGGTGAAGTTGAGCCGTCAATTTAGTCTTGAATATTTTGTGGGATTGCAAATTGCTGTGTTTTGAATTTAGTAGAATCTTAGATCAGACTAAGAGGGAGATGCGGTAATGTGGCATGGCAAGTGCCTATGCATTAAGCTAGCTAGGAAAATTATCTCATTCTGTAAGATTCAAATTTGCAAGTTGAAGTGGCAACACCGCTTGAAGAACCGATAACCGATGAGGAAGAAAGATTCTTGAGTGGAGACCACGAACGGGAAGACGCAGCGTAGGTAGGCCTCCCACTAGATGGACCGACGACATTGTGAGAGTCGCTGGCATCCAGTGGATGCAAAAGGTAGGCTGTCGTTCAGTGTGAAGGTTAAAGGGGGAAGGCTTATGTTAAGCAGTGGACGTCTTCTGGCTGATGATGATGAAGATTCATAATTACGTGCCAGCACAAAAGTAAAATTATATTGGTAGGACTAGGTACATACATAGATATTTATATTTGGGAGACCCGGATTTTGATTGCGTGTTAAATTGGCTTAATGGTATGGTAAATTTTTGAGTAGGTGCTGTGATGGCCTTTCTGTCCCTAAGGAAACGATGTGACCCCTAAGCTAATCTTTCAGGATCGGTTATGGAATTTTGTATGCCAAAGCGGAATGGTTAAATTATTTTCGTGCCAATTCAAGCTCATAAGTATAATTTGGTGGAAGTGATTGGTGACCAGATTGCTGGAACAAGTAATCCTGACTGGTTACGCCAGATTATAGTTTAAATTTTTTATTGTTTATATTTTGGTGCATTTCCTATGTTCCTCCTTTACCCTCAAACAGCACTAACAAGAACCTGCTTCGTGAACTATATTTGCAACGGACATTATGTACCTATGCAGGTTAGCGCGCAGTGCAAGAGCCATCCGTAAAACAGTGTGTCATTGACTTCCGCGCGCATAGCACTAAGGTGTAATTTTGACCTGCTTTCGCGTTTTGGTGCACTCATCCTAAGGTGATCTAATACTTCACCGGCTGACCATTGTGGTCTGGCATATAACAATATTGTGGTTCGCCGTATAAATAACTGTGGTGTGTGAAATAAAGAGCCTAAATAGTGACACGTGTCGAAGGCGTCACTGGACCTTTGGAGCGGAGAACGAGGAATACCAAGTAAGTGCTGTTCCCGTCTGTCCGAATCCCTCTCTTTGTTTTGTGTGTACCACTCTTCAAATCAACAAAATACAGTCCACTCATTTCTAGGGGCCCTAATTGCCCCACCGTAACTTGGCGAAACCATAGTTTTCCTTCGAGCCGGATATTGCGCTCCGGCTTCTTTTCTCTTATTAAGGTATATATTATAGGCCCTAATAAGCTTATTATTATTCATTGCGAATATAATTATAAATTACTTTGATATAAATAGCGTGACATTGCGTCGTCTATTTTATCTCCTTAAATCTTTAGATTTCCTGTCGTAAGCATTGAGCTAGGCATAAAATCAGCCAGATATAATATTTATCTGTCCATATTTATATATATTTTACATAAATATTACATTTATATAAGTAAAATAACCAAAATTTAACACATATACCACAAGTTTATTATCTACCCTCGCGTGCATTTAACGTTGTGCCTACGTGATTCCGTCGTTTCGAACCTCGCGAGTCATTCGATATTATCCGACCGCGTAGCGTAGTTCGGCCGTCGCAGGCACAGCGCTCTTGTCGCGCGTTTGCTAATAATAACCTACATAATTTGTCCGTATAACATTTACCATATTCTTATCAGCGATTCGCAAGATACTAATATATTGTATACTCGTGACATTTTATCCATGCATCGATTTGTATCATCTGCTATTTAGTGTCCAGTTTTAATTGCCTATAGTAGTAGTAGTATATAAAATAGCAAAAATGTCGACAAGTAGTGAAATCGTCGATGCAAAGATAGCGATGTTATTGTCAAAACGCGAAGCGATATTCGACATAGTACAACAGTGTTGTGACTTAGCTTCCGCGAGTGACATTCTTACGAATGACGCAAAAAGGGAACATTTTCTAAATCAGTCCTCACAGATCGATTCGTTGCGTGATAAATATGAAAAGATTGTCGACGACTATAATACGCGCACTTTGCTATTAACTCCAACAGCGAAGCCAGACTATAAATGCCTTTTTGCATTTGAGTCTCTGTATAGTAAAATAAAGAGAATACATACTCAGTGCGTCTGTCCTGGTATCCCATCATGGGATGATAGGGGTACTTCTCTTGCATTGCATAAGGGTAGGCCTAGGTTGGCTCCTATACAGCTATTGGAATTTGATGGTGATATAAAGTCTTGGCCGATGTTTTATGCGACTTTTAAATCTACCATACATGAAAATCCGATGTTAACGCCAAGTGAGAAATTATATTATCTCTTGCCTAAAATAACTGGGCGTGCAAAAATTGCGATTTCAGGCATCACTCCATGTGCTGAAAATTATGAATTGATTCTTCAGACGCTTATCAATAAATTCGAGGATAAGAGGATGCTTATTTCCGCCTATTTGGCCCAGATGTTTGATTTCAAACCTTTCCAAGTCGCTTCTGCAGCTAGCTTCGATTCTTTTATGGATAACTTCTCAAGTGCAGTGAGCGCTTTAAAGAATCTAAAATTAGATAACTTATCTGATCTTATAATATTGCACATTGCTTTGAAGAAGCTAGATTCAGAAACGGTCCGCGCGTTTGAAACCAAGCATGGTAATAAAATGCCAACATATGACGAGTTCGTTGAATTTATTACAACTCGTGCCAAAGTGTTTGAACGAACTACTTGCGCTTCAAACACTCTTTCAAATAATAATAATAAAAAACCTAACACTGGCATTACTTCTAAAGTACCTAAATATCAGGCTTATGTAAGTACAATTGATAAGCCTGGTGCATCTACTGCCTTTAAATGTCTATGCGCCAACGTGACGCACACGCACTTAAATAAGTGCGCTGATTTTAATAAAATTACAAGTCCTCAGGAGCGTTACAAATGCGTCAAAGATAATAATGCGTGTGTAAATTGTTTAGCACTAAACCATAAGCTTTCGAGTTGTACAGTGAGACCAAACTGCAAAGTATGTGCAAAAGCGCATCATGGGAAATTGCATTTCGTGCGTACGGACGTCAGTAGCCGCGCGCCGCCGCCGCCGTTATCTAGACGTAGGGCACCCGCTGCGAGCGTCTTATCACCGCCGGCGCAGGAGGCGAATGAGTCATGCAAGACACCTGTTGCTTCGATACCTACTGCAGTCCCGCGTTCAGACGTTGCATTGTGCACGACTAACGCAGGTACTAAAGATTCTAGCTTATCTATTCGGAAGGAGGCTACGCACAATACTATTTTATTATCGACTGCTCAAATTATAGTATACGCTTCTGATGGAAAGCGTCATACAATACGGGCTTTATTGGATTCCGCTTCACAAAGTCATTTTATAACAAGAGAATGTTGCGATCGATTAGGCATCCGACTTCTTAACACGGAACGTACTATTATTAGAGGTTTTGGTGGTTCGGAGAAGGTCTTGCAAACTAACTCGATCGATCTAAAGTTTTATTCTCGATTTGATGACAATATAAACTTTGAAATTTCACCACTCGTGGTGGAGAAAGTAACTGATTTATTACCTACAGCTGTGGTAGATACGTCTGGACTATCACACTTGAAAGGTCTACCCCTAGCGGACGCAAGCTTTGGCGTACCTGCTGGGATTGATGCGTTAATTGGAGCTTCCCTATTTCCGCATTTATTATTACCTGACGTCCATGCTTCGCGCGAGGCGTCAATACCCGTTGCACTGCGCACGGTTCTGGGTTATATCCTTATAGGATCAGCACCCACTATACCTACAACAAGTATACATATGGCCTTGACATGTTGCCTCGTTCAAGAGCCTACCGCTATTGGCTCGTTAGTCAGGCGATTCTGGGAACTAGAAGAACTTCCTTCTGCTCCCGTTCAGCATCCAACGCATATTGAATGCGAGGATTTTTATGCATCGACTACTACACGCGATCCTGTTAGTGGCAGATACGTAGTAGGCCTGCCATTTAAGGACGATCCATATTCCCTAGGGAATTCTATAGAAGCAGCTCGTAAACGTTTTATGTGCTTAGAAAGAAAGCTAGAAGCTTCGCCTCAATTGAGGTCGGCATATGATGACGTCATTAAAGACTATCTCGCGAAAGATTACGTGTCTCCGGCGCCGTCGTATGATCCGCAGGACCCTGCGCCGATCTACGTCATACCCCATCACGGAGTCGTTCGCGAAGATAAAGCCTCGACAAAGCTTCGCATAGTACTGGATGCTAGTAGCCGTTCCACTTCCGGACGGTCACTTAACGACATCCTACATACCGGTCCGAACCTGCAAGGTAATTTATTTAAAATTATTTTAAATTTTCGCCTACACGCAGTCGCGATGACCGCGGATTGCCGTCAGCAATTTCTTCAAATAATTATGCGTGAAGCTGACCGTCGTTATCAGTGCTTCTTATATCGGTTCAATCCACAAGATCCTCTCGTGCTATACCAGTTCAATCGCGTGTGTTTCGGCTTATCGTCGAGTCCATACCATGCATTGCGCACGGTAACTCAACTTGTTCAAGACGATGGCGCGAAGTACCCGCTCGCTAGTAGTATTGTACTACCTTCACTCTACATGGACGACGTTGCTTTCTCGCTGCCCAATGAGGGTGAAGCAGTAGCCGCGTCACATGAGCTGATTGAACTATTCAAGGGCGCACAGTGGGACCTTGTGAAATGGAACAGCAATTCCCGCGCGGTGTTGGATAATATTCCCGATACGCACAAGCTCCCTACTGAAGTGGAGTTTGATAAATCGACCAATAAAATATTAGGCCTCCATTGGTCTACTGAAGATGATTCATTTTACTTCAAAGTTACCCCGCCGAGTGATGACACTTGTACAAAGCGCTCGATATTGTCTACAGTCGCCCGTCTTTGGGACATTATGGGCTTCGTAGCGCCGACGGTGGTTTACGTGAAGATATTAATTCAGTCTCTTTGGCAATTAAATTTAGAATGGGACGAAGTTCCACCTGCACACATTATTAATATGTGGAGACAGTTCTGCGCCGAGTTACCGGCACTTAATAAGCTTCGTATACCACGTCATGTGGGCGTATCGGATGACTGTGACGTCACCCTCTTGGGTCTCTCCGACGCCAGTCTTAGAGCTTATGGCGCAGTGGTATACATGCACACCAGCTCCGCTGCCGGTAACAATGTACGCCTTGTATGTGCAAAAAGTAAAGTTGCGCCTACGAAACCAATGTCGATCGCGCGCCTTGAACTGTGTGGAGCACTTTTGCTATCCAAGTTGCTTCGCACTGTCCAAGACAATTACGCCGATCACATACCTATCAAGACTTATGCTTTCCTTGACTCTAAGGTTGCATTGTATTGGATAAAAAGTTCGCCACACCGGTGGCAAACGTTTGTCGCCAATCGGGTCGTACAGATAACGGAAAACATTCCACCTGATAATTTTTTCCACTGTCCCGGTGTTGAGAATAGTGCGGATATTTTGTCCAGAGGTGTGACTCCCGAGAAACTCATCTCGCACCCTCTGTGGCTCCATGGACCTCCGTGGGCCTCGTTAAACCCGTCTCAGTGGCCTCTCAAGAGCCTAGATGGGCAACCTATTTCTGACGTACCAGAAGAAAAGGTTTTGACGCACACTGTGTGCACGCCTGTAAAGCAGTGCGCTTTACATGGTCTCGCTCTACGCACTTCATCGTGGGGCAAGTTACTGCGTATAATTGCGTACGTATGTAAATTCACAAAATTGATACCTCGCCGCAGCACTACTGCAGTGACTGCCGAGGATTTAAATTTTGCTGAAAATAAAATGCTTAGCGCTCTGCAAAGTCAGTACTTTGCAGAGGAATATAATAATATTGAAAACAACAAGGTTTGCTCTCCGGCTTTCAATCGTTTGAGGCCTTTTATTGACAACGGTCTGATCCGCGTCGGCGGTCGCCTTGTCAATTCGTCGCTGGACTATGCTCAAATGCATCCAGTTATTTTGCCACGCAATGATCATGTAGTGAACATGATTATTGATTATTATCATGTAAATCACTTACATGCTGGACCTGAAACATTAATTTCGTTGCTGCGACAACGGTTTTGGATATTGTCGGCACGCCGCCTAGTGAGACAAAGAGTCCACAAATGCAACACTTGTTTTAGTCTTAGGCCGCGTCCGACTTACCCATTAATAGCTGATTTGCCTAGTGTACGTACACGTCCAGCTGTAAAGGCTTTTACAGAAACTGGTTGCGATTTTGCAGGACCCATTGCTTACAATTCTGTACGCCGTCGTGGTGAATAAATATCGCTTCGCGTTTTACATTAAGTTAACATAATTATATTATAAGTTTATATTACATTATATACTATATCATATTGCATTATGCCATATCTTATTTTTATATTTTCCCATTTTGTTTTACGGATTCCTTGTTAGTGCTTCATACGCATTGAGCGTTATTCTCACTCTTCAATAAATAGAGTTAAATCTCTCGCCTTATAATTGTTTTAAAGGTGACCCTTTAAGGGCGGGTGGATGGTTACGCCAGATTATAGTTTAAATTTTTTATTGTTTATATTTTGGTGCATTTCCTATGTTCCTCCTTTACCCTCAAACAGCACTAACAAGAACCTGCTTCGTGAACTATATTTGCAACGGACATTATGTACCTATGCAGGTTAGCGCGCAGTGCAAGAGCCATCCGTAAAACAGTGTGTCATTGACTTCCGCGCGCATAGCACTAAGGTGTAATTTTGACCTGCTTTCGCGTTTTGGTGCACTCATCCTAAGGTGATCTAATACTTCACCGGCTGACCATTGTGGTCTGGCATATAACAATATTGTGGTTCGCCGTATAAATAACTGTGGTGTGTGAAATAAAGAGCCTAAATAGTGACACGTGTCGAAGGCGTCACTGGACCTTTGGAGCGGAGAACGAGGAATACCAAGTAAGTGCTGTTCCCGTCTGT
The DNA here is from genome assembly GCA_914767915.1 of Agriopis aurantiaria. Lineage (NCBI taxonomy): Eukaryota > Metazoa > Arthropoda > Insecta > Lepidoptera > Geometridae > Agriopis > Agriopis aurantiaria. Next base: position 13,130,256 of record OU612003.1, on the reverse strand, counting down.
CCGAATCCCTCTCTTTGTTTTGTGTGTACCACTCTTCAAATCAACAAAATACAGTCCACTCATTTCTAGGGGCCCTAATTGCCCCACCGTAACTTGGCGAAACCACTGACTAAAAGTATTTCTGTCTCAGTCTGTTATTCAACCTTTCACGACTAAACGTCTGCATTATGAGGACAACAATAAAATACTTTTCCCCCAATAAATACGGAAAAAAGTGGGAAATTGCGGGATTCAGCTAGTATTGATATATAAAAAAACCGACTGCAAAATATAACCTATGAGAAGCCGAACATGAAGAAAAATCCAACGACACTAGTCAAAATCGGTCAAGCCGTTTATGCCATGGGATTTAATAAAGAAACATTAAAAAATACCTAGATTATATATGTCGGAGAACACCCGGTACTAGGATGTTTTTTGAAGCTGTGACGTCATCAGTGCTGATGATACTATTTCCATCACTGGGTTCTACCATTGGAGATAAAACCTTAGCTGGCAGAACTACTCTCTTCTAAGTAACTTTGTAGTTTTTAGGCTGTACCAAACTGACTTATCACGGGGTAGGTTAAAGAAACACATTGAAAGTTCTCATTATTAACCATTTATCCTTTATTTCTGCATAGACCCTAAGAAGGTGCTCTATGCTAATGCTAATTTACCGCCACGTTCGTAAAACCCTAGACGCTTATAGAAGAAGGGCAAGAAACTACAGCGCCATCACTTTATCATAATTATTACAGAATAACACTTTTTCATAACACTTATTGAGCAATAAATAGTAGTTAACAAAATAGTAACAGCACTCTAAGTGCACTGGATATCGCTTCAAGCAAGACTGCCTGTTTCTGCACTTTGTACTGTGCTCGATGAATGCCTCAAACAGAATGAGCCTGGCTCCACAACAGCTCGCCATTTTATAACAAAGATGGCGTCATGTCGTTGTGTAGTCATAACACTGTTCATTAAAGATCTACAAATAACCTACTTTACAGTAGTTTATAACTTGTTAAATAATCTTAACTATTTACAGAACTTAGCTCTTATTAACACTTAAGCTAAACATTTAAATAATCGAAACAAGGCGCCATGATGTTCTTTTTGTAAATCGAATATCAAATCAGCTGTCTTTTAATGTAATCATTAACTAATGATTTTAAACCTAATGTTTATCGTTTACAAATCAAGACATGAATTTAGCAATAGATAACTTTACATTTAACTAAAGATTAAATAGTCTTGTGTCATTGTTTCCTGTCCGGAAAGAGAACAAAACATATTTTTACATTTTAGTCTTCCACAGTTAACTTTACGCTTAGAAAGGTAAACTAATTACATCAATCAGTTTGTAAACCTTTCTGCTCTTCATTTTAACGGACATTGTTGAATTCGACGTTATTATTTAGAAGCTTATATTGGTCTTGCGCCGACACGGCCATTCTGACAGGTGGTGCGTGCTCTGCACCAGCCACATCAGTCTGTTGTTAGTATTCTTGAGAAACTTGCTGCTGGTACTTAGGGGTGGATAAAGATTTGGTATTGAAATTTTCTAGAATGTTCTTGAAGTGTATAAAGTATTTCAGGGGTCTCGATGTGTCTAGAAGATTTTAGTACTGTACTGTCGGAGAGTGTTGGAGTATCGGAGTGAGTAGAAATGAAATGAAATTAAAATTAATCTGGGTGGTTCTCGGAGTGTCTTGATGTGTCTCGGAGTGTCTCGGAGGTTCTCGAAGTGTATCGGAGGGTCTCGGAGGTTCTCGAAGTGTAACGGAGGGTCTCGAAGAGTCTCGGAGGGTCTCGAAGTATCTAAAAATTAAAACAAGTTTCTCTGAGCTAGGTATCCATTCATAAGCACACTAACCCATAACTTATTTGTGGTCGGTGTTTCAGTTGTTTCAAAATAAGAAACTCAGCATGATTTCTATTGAATATCTTTTAATGATAACCGATTCCGATTATCAGTTATCAGCGGATATTTTTCACATCTTGACAATCATAAATGAATCAAGTTTAAAGTTTATGGAGGTAGGTAGAAGTTTACTGTACATGGAGAAGTAAGCGAAGATGTTGTAGTTAATGCTCCACGCATTGCAAATGTCCCTCGCATAACTGCAAGCTTTTATTTCTTATCGATAGGAACGATTTTATACTCTGCTATTGTTTGCATATAAAGCAGCTGGGCAATAGTTTGCTGTTGTGTCTACAGCCACTCGATGATGTCATGAATCATCGTCATCATTATTATTATACGAAAAGAATTCTGAAGGTACATCACCAGATTGTAATTGCAGCACCAGGTCCGCTGCAGGTCCACTCCTTAACTTGTCGCACCAGGCATTAATCGGTTTGATTTGGGGTAATCCATCCATGAGCATTAACACTGTTCTCGTGGGCGTGACTAGGATAATCTGAAACATAATAAACAGACAGAAGGATCATTGGATTCTATCCCACTTCTGATGTCGGAGAACACCCGGTACTAGGATGTTTTTTGAAGCTGTGACGTCATCAGTGCTGATGATACTATTTCCATCACTGGGTTCTACCATTGGAGATAAAACCTTAGCTGGCAGAACTACTCTCTTCTAAGTAACTTTGTAGTTTTTAGGCTGTACCAAACTGACTTATCACGGGGTAGGTTAAAGAAACACATTGAAAGTTCTCATTATTAACCATTTATCCTTTATTTCTGCATAGACCCTAAGAAGGTGCTCTATGCTAATGCTAATTTACCGCCACGTTCGTAAAACCCTAGACGCTTATAGAAGAAGGGCAAGAAACTACAGCGCCATCACTTTATCATAATTATTACAGAATAACACTTTTTCATAACACTTATTGAGCAATAAATAGTAGTTAACAAAATAGTAACAGCACTCTAAGTGCACTGGATATCGCTTCAAGCAAGACTGCCTGTTTCTGCACTTTGTACTGTGCTCGATGAATGCCTCAAACAGAATGAGCCTGGCTCCACAACAGCTCGCCATTTTATAACAAAGATGGCGTCATGTCGTTGTGTAGTCATAACACTGTTCATTAAAGATCTACAAATAACCTACTTTACAGTAGTTTATAACTTGTTAAATAATCTTAACTATTTACAGAACTTAGCTCTTATTAACACTTAAGCTAAACATTTAAATAATCGAAACAAGGCGCCATGATGTTCTTTTTGTAAATCGAATATCAAATCAGCTGTCTTTTAATGTAATCATTAACTAATGATTTTAAACCTAATGTTTATCGTTTACAAATCAAGACATGAATTTAGCAATAGATAACTTTACATTTAACTAAAGATTAAATAGTCTTGTGTCATTGTTTCCTGTCCGGAAAGAGAACAAAACATATTTTTACATTTTAGTCTTCCACAGTTAACTTTACGCTTAGAAAGGTAAACTAATTACATCAATCAGTTTGTAAACCTTTCTGCTCTTCATTTTAACGGACATTGTTGAATTCGACGTTATTATTTAGAAGCTTATATTGGTCTTGCGCCGACATATACGTATAAAAACAAATATTCTTATTCGCTGAGCTTTTACCCAACTGTCCACAGTCGAGTAAACTCAGCGTTGTCATGGCTCCTGCCACTTGGATCCAACGCCAGGCTCCACCGGTGGAGCTAAAGCATTTTTTTTCATCGGGTCGTTCCCGTTTGTTTTACTCTTTGTTTTACCAATAGAATAAATGGAAAAAATATTTCCCGTTTGTTCTACCAATAGAACAAACGGGAAAATTAATTCCCTTTTGTTCTACTGCGGCCGACTAACCTTCACACTGCTTTCACTGGTGCGACAGTGAATAATCAAAAGACCTAATAATCTGCATAAAACTAGAATTCTGGATACTTTCAAAATTCTGCAAATAGCCCAAACTCGAGGGGTTATTATACTTGGTGCTGAGGATCTGATGGTGGAGCCGCGAGGTGGTTAGTGAAATATTTGGTACGGGTCTCGTTAAAGCTTACCAAATGAACCCAAAATCGAGGGTTTCACTAGATAGGAGTTCCACTATCTACCTCCTAGCTCCATCATGAGATAAGTTTGGCGGTACTTAATTATTGTATTGTCATTGAAATCACGTCTAACTGCAAAAAAACAAATCGAAATGAAAATAAGAAGTAGGTAGGTTAAAACATAAATTCGACTTCCAAGATTTGTTACAAGTAAGCTTATACAGAATATACAGGGTTACGCGGAAAGGGTGTACTAAACCTTAAGGGGTCCATAATACTCATCATTATGAACAACATTTACTGGGCCAAAATTGATATCGCGAAAAAACTATCAGCTGATCCCATCGAGATTCCAGCTGTTCCATAGAAAACGGTCAGTGACACTTGACAAAATGTATGGAACAGCTGTTTTTTTATCGCAATTTCAGGGTTGATCTCATAGTAAAAGTTGTTCATAATGATGAGTAGAATAGACCCCCTTTCGGTTTGGTTCACTCTTTCCGCGTAACCCTGTATAAGCGTGCAAAAAATCACTACAAACTTCAGGCGACATTGTTGCCTTCAAAAACTAAAGTCCTCATTCCATACTTTCAAAAGTCGAACATAAAAGCGGCGATAATTCCTTTCTTATTGTTCCAATGTTGGCAACACTGAATACCGTACAATGTAAAGCTGCAGTACAACTACCGAGTAGAAAATGTACAGAGAAACAGCATCTCACAGTGCAAAACCGTAAGTACTATACTACATGCCTGCTATGCACAGCGATGTGTGCGTGTTACGTTTATATATAACACACATCGATATAATATATGAATCGATTTGTTTTAATTAGGCCCGTGGATCTGCCAAATCTACAGACGCCTTTTAAGAGATAATTATGTAAGCGCTTAAAACTGACCGAATCAAAAGGAGACTAACACCAATAATCTGTGCAGTGCTGTCAACAATTCGTTGCAAGCGAAATTGGGTTCTAGGTGCTCGTATACCCTCTGCAGCTCTCTCACTCACGTATTTTCGCGTTATTGAAGATAATTATAAAATCACGGAGAATGAATTTGCAAAAAGTGACAAAACCTGACCTTTTGTTAACAATATAATAGCATTACAAACATATTTTTTTGTTTCGCTATCTTTTGATTTGACAGTAGTAACAAGTGATTTTTTTGCAGACGGTATACGAGTAGGTACAGGCCCCTTAAGGTGTATGCAAAATTCCAGCAAAATCAAAAGAACTGGTTCTAATTCAGCTTGCAAGACTTGACCTAAAAAACAAACTTACTCAAACATTGGAAGTCAAAAGCTTGTAATATTAAGTTAATTTAGAAGAAAAACAAACTTCAAGACTATACTTTCATGTAGGTACAGAAACGTCATCTGAGTATATTTTTTGAAGTATATATAAGTATATTTTTTGACTTTTTCAAAAAGTGCTGAATAAATTTCAGTAAAAGTTATTTGGCCATCTCTGAAGTATAACCTACCAAACAAAAACATGCAAATCAATTCATAATTGGCGGAGTAATCGCGTAACAAACATAAACAAAATTAAATCAGTCTGCATGTCAGAATTGAAAACTTAAGTAGTAATTTGCCTATTCCACAAGAGATGGCGCTGTAGTAAATTTCGGATTCATAATATCTGAGCATGACGGCCACGCGAGTTCAGTGCTTTTTCCCCATCCCAAAAAGTTCCCAAAGAAATAATCAGTTCAATAACATAATAATCGAATTTAGAACCTCCTCTTCTTTGAAGTCGGTTAAAAATTTGCTGTGATTCTGTTGCTATTATACGCGACAGTCCGACCGTGGAACGTTTAACATTTCGTCGCGTAACGAAACAATGAATCGTTTTTCTCTAACGATTATCGCTTTTGCGAATTCTTTTGTTCGTTTTCTTGCGGAAATGAAAATGGGAAGTTCGCGCAATATTTTATGTTCGGAAAGTTTTGTTCGTAACTTTGAAGTGTTCTGTTTTATGAAATTAGCATTTTTTTTCTTGCCAGTTAATCTTAATACCTCAAGTTTAGAAAGAAGGATACATTGGTGTCGATTTTCAGTTCTTTTTCTTGCTATTGTCTAAAATAATGAAAGAGCCTTAAAAGTTAGTTCTAACGAATTAAAGTTAAAAAATAGTACAAAAGAATTGGTATCGTATAGTTGATTGAATCAGGTGTCTCTTTGCAGAAGTCCATGTTTAATATTGTGCATTGACGAATCTCTTTTTTTTTTTTTTTTTTACTAAACTTTTACTCTAACCTACCTCTGTTTCTTTTCAGTGTCTGGCATAAGACCAACTCGTAAGTCTTGTCAAAAGTCTTAGAGATAATTAATACAAAATTCCCACTATTAGGTTGGTAGAGGCGGCCGTACAATTGTACGCGGTGTGCGCGCTACGGCCAATGCCTAACTCGGTATCAAACTAACGTTAAATCCGCTCAGTTTGAAAACCACGCGAACGTGAACATTAACGCGCCTAGATACGGTTGCGGTCGCGTGATTTTCCAACTGAGCGGATTTAACGTTAGTTTGATACCGAGTTAGCCGTTGGCAGTAAGGCCCCAGGCCGCAACGGAATCTATACTAATCACTTACTAATATGTGGCAGTTTATCACGGCTTAGTAAGTAGTTAGTACCGTGTGCTATTAGTAGCTTTTTTAACTGATGCGGCTACAGAATCAAATTGTAAAAGAATATTTCCTGCAATACTTGCACTATTGTCTATTCTGTATGACAGCGACGTTCCGTTTCAGTTCATTTTATTCTAACTTCGGGCAATCTAAAGAACCCAACACAATCACATACTTGCATAATGACTATACAAGCAGTATAACGTAGAAAATAGACAACAGATGGACAACTATAAATAAACGTAAAAATACAACATTCTTCTTGCTTAGTCGAGCCACTACTGAGTCCGTTTTCCTGTTGCGTTTCTACCAATTTGTACAGTCGTTGGTTCTTACCTTAGATCAGACAAACAAGGGAGATATGGCAAGGCGTGGCGAGTGCGAACGCATCTGGGCTATTTCAGGCTTGTCTTTAGTCGAACTCACCCTGACCGGCTGACCCGTAGGTAGAAATTTATGGCTACATCAATACATCTTGTCACGTAGCTCTCGGTGAGCGCAACTGTCTGTGGTCGGCTTTATGCTTTCACCATATCTAGTCATCGCCACCGAATGGCCTACCACGCATAGTATAACAAGGGTATAAATAACTTAGATATCAGTGTTTATTAAAATCAGATATGTACACAATTGTATCATTATTGTTTTGTAGAGCATTTCATCCCAAATCCCGAATTCCACCTATTCCACAAATTACGTGCAGAATACAATATGTCACAAATGTTTGTAGATTTTCTAAAGTTGGCTATCTCTATATTCATAGTCTGACACTTCGAAGTCCGTAAAACCACGATTGGGGACCGTAAAGGATCCTGACAATTGTCTACAATGGAATTGCAATTGCTAAACTTGAGTCTTGTACGGTTTTACGGCAAAGTACAGTGTAAATGTACGCGGAATGGGGAAACGATATCCTTGGGCTGGTGTATAAAGGAAGTCTAGTGTGTTTGAAAGAAAATTACCCTAATGTACTTATTGTAGTACCTACAGGTTCTTATGCGGGAAAAATTTTGAGAGTAAAGATATCATTATTAACTTTTTTTTATTTTTTATTTATTTAATAAGATCTACGTTTGGCCACTTACCAAAAGGTAAGAAAGAAATTCAGAAATTTAAAACTTGATAAACTTGACAGAAATTGCTTTAGGCGCTGTTGGGTGCAATCAAGGTCATTAAAATGTTGCAGGTAGTATTAATAAGACAAACAAAAGAAGGCCTTAATACACTTATCGATCATATTTAAATTTCTTCGTGTTTCACCCATTTTTTTCATTGTAGCGCTAAAAGTGTAAGTACGGATCACGCACACATTTTTCAAGCACACAAAGAAACTTGCATCGAGACTAATGCACTAACTAATAGTACACAATATGAGAAAAATAAGGCAGCAAGGTCGTCTGCAGGGTGAGTTCGACTCAAGGCATCAAGACTGATTTAGACTGGATGCATTCGCACCCGTCGCGCCACCTTACCATATCTGCCTTGTCTGATCTGAGATTAGGTACATGGTACCTATTTACCTACATTAAGTATATTCTAAGTTATAGTATAATCAAACATGCGCAGTTAGAAAACAAGTTTTCATGTTAAAGTTAACTAAAATTAATGGCGAAAACCAGTGAGGTGTAATAATAGAGACGTCATAGGCGAACAACACGGCTTTAAAAACTGACTTAACGCAGCATATTATCTACTTACCTACGCATGTATATGTGCTTTTTGTGAAATAAGGGAAAGAATATGAAAGACTACGCTATATATCTGTTGTTAGACAGAGACAAAAATAAAATTTGTTGTGGACACTCGGAGTGCATGACTGAGAGACGGCTGAACGAAGTCGGGCAGCCAGCCTTGCATTCGTCTAGTCAATATGGTGGCGGACACAACCTATCTACAGGTAGCCCGTACGAAGCGCTTTGATTCTACATTTATTGTGCGAACTGCTAGTCTGTGGAACGCGCTATCTGAATGGATGTTCCCCGATGGTTACAATTTGGGTGTCTTCAAATCACGAGTGAATCGGTTTCTTCTAGGCAAGCGTGCTCCAACGTAGACAGCATCATCGCTTAACATCAGGCGTGATGGTGGTCAAAGGCAAGCCGATTATTTATTTTAAAAAAAATATCTTAGGCCAAAACGATGACAAATACAAAAATCTCTATTCAATTCTTATTTGTGTTTATTTTGTTTGCCTAAAATAGTCCCTGTCCATTCTTTATTAACTGAATATATTTCTTTTACGATTGCGAATTCTCAATCTAAAAGCAGCCGACAGTCGCTTGCATACGACTACCATCCAATAATAGATCTCTATCAATTTTATATGAAGAGAGGCAGTTTGTATAAAATGGACTAGTGAATAAATTAGTAAACGTTTTCAGTGGACATTAACGGCCGGTTATCCGAGTCGCGTAGGCAACAAAACGCTCCCTCAGCCCCCGCCAATTAATAGCGACGATGTATTTTGCCACGCAAGAATCAGGACGCCCGCGGGGGGAGTGCAACGACAAAAACGAACAAAGGTCCGACCTCGATGACGCCTGGCGCGGTACTGAACGCGCGCGCGCAAATTCTCGCGACCTTTTTACCATTTTAATTCCACTAAAAAACGAAACTATTCAATATCAAAAATCGATCCTAATTAAAAAAAAATTGCCTTTCAGTACATGCAATTTCCAGGTTGTTACGAGCTTTCATTAGAGCATAACACGAAAAAAATAAACTAACTCGACTTTTGTTTCAGTTTTTTTTTTTTTGATCGAATATAGATATTATATCGTGTTTTGAACCAAATCATAAACTCAAACACAGATGTATCTGTGACATGTATTTTTTCCAACTCAAATATTGTAATTTAACTGAATAAAATTGATTTAATACCGTCTAATTTGGTATATGAGGCCGTTAGCAGCGATGTTTATCCAAGCAACATGTGGCATGTGATTTGATAAGTTTTCAGGGGCATTGCCTCACATCGACAGAAAAGAGAAGTAAATAGAGCGGAAATGAGAACGAAAATCTGTCGCCATGCATTATGAGTGAAACTTGATTGAACATTCTTATTTAGATCAACGCGTCGAACTCCACATCCAATTACCTTTTTGGGTTAGGTCTCAAAGTTCTTTGTCCGCATCACAGTTGCTAACTGATTTCGAATGACTGATGTTTCGTTTATATGGGTGCAACTGTCTTGACAGCCGTTCTAATTTAAACAAAAAAAATATATCTTCTGTGCTCACATCACACTTTTCTCAGCATGTTTGTACGAACTAAAATGTCAAATAGGGTCACATCACATAAGTTGACATCGGGGCTAGCTGTTGTATTGACAGTTTTGTTCAAAATTATCCTAAAGATTTTAGGGGGCAAACGTTGCCCTATTGGCTGTCACTTCGCCGTCCGTACGTAGCCCATCTGAGTATGTCATAAGACCTTGACTAGCTTTTAAGCATGGCAACTAAAATTTTGATATAACATGTAAAATGTAGAACCAATACCGAATATACAATTTAAAAAAAAACAAAACGGGTGTCTCATACTAAAGGGCACCAAAAAGCGTCCGTTAGCTTTTTTGCCACCTAAGGCATTTTTTTGGCTGGACTAGATGTTGTAGAGTACAAGTTAAATATACTTTTTATTTATTTTTGTCTTCAAAACTAAAGAAACGAGGCTCCGTCAAAGTAATTTTATATCCTTTTTGTGCCGGAGTCTATCTCTAAAACTAAACTAGCTATGATTTTTTTTTTATATATTCGTAATATATTACGTATTATTTGTAATGTAAAGTTATATGATTATTTACGGGATATTTACAGTGGTAATAACTTAGTGGTCCTAATAAATTTAGTGAACAACCGTGATAGTTTAAAACAGTGTTTTATTTGTTATGTATCTTTTACTTTAGCAACAAACATTAAAATCGGCAGAGCGCATATCAGAGTTACGCTAACGATCCCGAACTGAATAGAAAAAAGTTGTGTGGTTGGTACGTAACGTTGGTATTCACCATGCTAGCCCAGTTTATATTGATGAATCTATCTTTGAATTTTTGAGGTTCTTGGACTTACTGGTATCCCCACGATGTTTTTCTTCGCCACTTTTAAATGATGTCATCGAAACTGCACATAATTTATTTAAGTACTAAATAAGTCATTGGTGCATTCGAGGATCGAACTGGGTGTCATCAGATTATAAAGCACATATTCTACTGTCCAGCCACCATCGCTCTTATTTACAAGTACCGCCAATGATTTACGTTCCCTATGCACGTAGTAGTCGCTAACAGTGTTCTCTTTAATCTAGAGTAAATTAAGTAGAGTTCACTAGCTAGGTAGCTAGGTAGAGTACATGTAATTTTGGAGGGGAATCCTTTAGATCTTGCAAATATTATTCCGCCAAAAAATCGGAATAATTTAAATTCCAAAAAAACTGACGTTTCAACTAATTTCAAATTAGTAGAGAGCAAAATTAGTGATGGCGATATCAAAGGCGCCGCACGTGTCTTGTTTTCTAGCGACACAATAGCTCCTTATACACCAGTTACGGTTCAGTCACTTCATGAAAAACATCCACCTGCAGCTGCAAATCTCCACCTCCCTGATCCACCACAACCAGATGACGTTGTCATTGAAGCCACATGCCAGGAGGTTGCAGCGGCTGTCGCGTCTTTTCAGAGTGGCTCAGCTGGAGGCCTAGATGGTCTGACGCCTCAACACCTAAAAGATCTTCTATCTTTTAGTTGTGGTGAGGCTAGCGAGTCCCTCTTGAAAGACTTGACAGCTTTGGTAAATCTCATGTTATCTGGACGGGTCAGTGATGATGTCATTGAAATTTTGTATGGTGCTAATTTATGCGCACTTATCAAAAAAGACGGTGGTATCAGACCTATTGTGGTTGGCACCACATATCGTCGCCTCGCGGCCAAGGCAGGATGTAGGAAAAAGGTCACTCTTTTGAGTAACCTTTTTCAACCAATACAGCTTGGTTTTGGTTCGCGAGGTGGATGTGAGGCTGCTGTTCATTCTGTCCGAACTTTTCTCGATCAAAATTGTGGAGAGGTGCTGCTAAAGGTGGATGTCAAAAACGCTTTTAATTCGGTCGATCGCGGTGCCCTGTTGACACAAGTAAAAGATAAAATTCCTGATCTTTTCAATTTTCTCTGGCAATGCTATGGCAGTCCCACCAAATTGACATACCAAAACAATGTTTTGTTATCATCAGTCGGTTGTCAACAGGGTGATCCTTTCGGTCCCGCCATTTTCAGCCTGGCTATTCACCCAATTATTCAACGTCTCCAGTCCAAACTTAATGTTTGGTACTTGGATGACGGAACCTTAGGAGGCGACGTTGACACTGTTCTAAGTGATTTGCAATTTCTCATAGACGAATTTCGTCATATTGGTCTGGAACTAAATTTTTCTAAATGCGAACTTTTTGTTTGCGATTCATGTCCGGATAAAGATGAGGTTATTGAAAAATTCAATAATTTAGCTCCCAATATCAAATTATTAGACAGGCGTTCTCTCCGTCTCCTGGGTTCACCGATATTGGATGAGTCTTTTTCACCTTTTGTTGAGGAAAAAATTCAAAATTTTATGGGTGCTTCCGACAGGTTACTCAAAATTAACGCCCATATGGCGTTTACAATTATCAGATACTGTTTGTTTGTTCCTAAATTTATGTACACTTTACGATGTAGTCCACTGTGGAAACACGGTGAGCTCCTTTCGAGCTTAGACAATGTCGTAAAGGAAACTCTAATATCGGTTTTGAATGTTGATTTGAGTGACAGGACATGGTTACAAGCCTCACTACCTGTAAGGTTAGGAGACTTAGGGATCCGCCAAATTTCAAGTGTTGCGTTACCGGCATTCTTGTCCTCATTTCATAGTACTCATAAATTAATAGAAAAAATCCTTGCACCCTCTTTAGGTCCTTCCGATGTAGTTGTATCTCATTCGAAAGAGGCAATGAATGCTTGGAGGCTGGCTTGTCCAAATACCGATTTTCCCAGGAAGTTGTCTTCCCAGAGACTGTGGGATCGGCCGATCTGCGAACTAGCACGGAAATCGCTACTAGATACGTGTCCTAGTATTGCAGATCGCGCTCGTATTCTTGCTGTCTCTGTTTGGGAATCGGGACTTTGGTTGCAAGCCATGCCCTCTTTTAACACAGGTAGCCTTTTAGATCCAACCGCATTTCGTCTAGCTGTCAGCTTACGCTTGGGTGCAAGGTGCTGTGAGGCCCATCGCTGTCAGTGTGGTACTGCTGTTGACCAGCTCGGTCACCATGGTCTCTCTTGCTCGAGAAGCGCTGGTCGTATTGGCCGACACGCTAGCCTGAACGATATCATACGCAGGGCACTTTCCACCGCCAATGTCGCGGCTGTGCTCGAACCGAGTGGTCTTGCGCGTGGCGATGGAAAGAGGCCTGACGGTATGACACTTGTGCCCTGGAGGTTGGGGCGGCCCCTTGTATGGGACGCAACTTGTGTCGATACTTTGGCGCCGTCACATCTTCCTGAGACACAAGGTAGGGCTGGCGCGGCTGCCAATTCGGCAGAGCAGCACAAGCGTCGCAAATATGCTAACCTCGGCAGTGGTTACATATTTGAGGCGTTTGGGGTCGAGACATTGGGCCCTTGGGGACCGGGAGCTCACCTCATTTTCAAAAATCTTTCAGAGCGCCTGGTTAATGCGACGCGTGACCAAAATGCTGGCGTGTTTCTGGCTCAACGCATTAGCATTGCCATTCAACGTGGTAATGCCGCCAGCATGTTGGGTACTTTGCCAACTGGTAGTGGGCTTGAGCATTTGGATTGTCTTTAGACCTTCAACGGTCTATGGGCAGTCTAACTGTATTTGTAGTGTTAGTTTTAGCTTGTATTTTGTCTAGTTATTAAAGGCACATCTTTCTTAAATCTTTATATAATTTATGAATTAATTAATTAATTGGAAATAATTTATAATTATGATTATTTTATTTATATTACACGGGAATTACTCACGTAAGATTAAGCCGGTCACTCCGACTATAGTTTCAACCGCATTAGGCAGTCTTTTTCAAGGTGAATGCACGCGCACGGCTAAATAAAATGTGTGAAAACCACGTCAGTTTCTATAATAAAATTATGATTATTATTATTTTTAACATGTAATTCTTGACTGAGTTATAATTATTCACACTGTTATAAAAATAATGTTTATCTGTGTTTAATCTGTTTTCATTCTAGGTAATCTTGCTTTACAGACCACCCAGAATGCGGTCAAAGGCAAACACGATCATGAATTTGCATTTTAGAGGATTGTTGATAAGTAGCTGTATTTCGTTGGTCTTGAGAGTTACTTAAACGTTTTGGATTTATCGATATACGACGATTACATTTTTTCCAACATTCCTACCAATACGTAACGTAATGTATCGGCTCATAAAATTTCAGACCACGATTATCGTATTTCAACCGCCATTTTAACAGCCCACCCCTATAATGCAATAGTTGTGAGCTCTTAGTTATATTTTATATCGATAATAATTTACCCACATCTATCTAAAGTATGCAAGTTTGCACTGGCAAGTTCCATTTTAGACTGATCTGGAACAGTGTCGGTAGTTACTAACAAAATCAACGAACGAGTCATTAAAAATGATCGTTACTCTGAGAAAAGATGTTAAGGTAGGTACTTCTCCGCATATGCATCAGACGGATCGCACAGAATTAGACTCACTGATTACTAAACTGTTGCAATTTTTCAGTTTCGTTTTAATCCGGCGGAATCTGATCCTGGCATTGCGTACGATACTGATAAAGTAACAATGGTAAAGTGGTGCAAAGCTGTATTCGTGATAGCGGTCTGCCGGTATTCATACCTCAAAAGCCAGATATTAATTTTGAGGATCAGCCCGGTGCTGTTTCACCCCAAATTGACAGCAGCACTCAGAACTGCCACATCTACAGAATAGTTGTAATTAAGATTTTAAAAAACTATCGATTCTTATCGATAGTTTTACATTAAAGAGTACAACACTATTATAAGGCTAAATACACATAGGGCACGTCTACTGGTTCATATCGGTTCGCATTGTGGGCTGGCACTATTTTTACGGTACATTAAATTTTGAAAGCTGGCAGGCACGTTCGAATCAATCCCCGGGGCAATGAGAACAGTGTTTAAGCTCATCAGTATTATCTAGGTTTGCACACCTAAGCACGTGCTTGTATTGTGGATTCATCATCATAATCATCATCATTTCAGCTATAGGACGTCCACTGCTGGACATGAGCCTCTCCCATCGATCTCCAAAAGGGTCAGTTGGAAGCGGCCTGCATCCAGCGTTTCTCTGCGGTCTCTTTCAGATCGTCCGTCCATCTTGTGCGTGGACGTCCTACGCTGCGTTACCGGTCCGCGGTCTCCATTCCAGAACCTTTCGGCCCCATCGGCCATCTGTTTTGCGTGATATGTGGATTCATAGGGAATTATAATTGAAAAGCACATTGCATTGGATTACTATTTGAAAATGCTTCTGGTTTTATTGTCTAAACGGTAAAATATTCATTGAAATGACTAATTCTTCAATTACACAGGAGTCCTTCTGTGCTAACGGTAAATTTTGTTGCACCGCCCAGCTTGAGTCGAGCTTTTTGAACGTTCGCAGACATGGATATTCATGAAAGTGAAAATTCGTTGAAATTGACATTATAAGTATTGAAAAATTCGTAGAATTTCCCGTTTATGAAGGCGGCTGCTTGTAAAAGAAATGAACCTATAAGGTTTTATTTTCTATTTTTTTTTATTCAACTCTTTGGACACCAGGGTCCGTGACTTTTATGATACTTAACTACAATAATATGATTTTGGTTTTGTTATTCTCAATACAGGGAGAGGAAAATTAGTTATATCTTAATCTAAGGTTAAACAATTTGGCTATGTTGCTACTAGTTTGTGTGTATAAAATCTTCTTTTAGACCTTTGATTTCCCGCCCAAGTTTCAGCACTGGCTGCAGTGTCATTCGATGGGGAAACGTGTCGAATTAGGACCGTACTGCACGTTTGAATCGATACTGTCGGATAGTTTTAGGTCGGAGAGCAGGATCCATGTCAGCCATTTGTTTTGTGTTTGCCGGGTTCTTTTAACTTTATTTCTAGTAGTTTCATGTTGGTGAAAACAATAGGTATTGTTTGAGTTTTCGTTCGAAACTTACAATAAATGTATTCGAAATTATGATATACTAGCGACCCGCCCGGCCTCGCACGGGTGTAATTTACGTGTGAAGCCGGGGCGGGTTGCTAGTTATATATATAAACCTTCCTTGAAAAGTTATCTAACTGATGGTGAAAACCGCATCAAAATCTGTTGCGTGGTTTAGGAGGAGTTAGCGGCCATACAGACAGACAGACAGACGCGGAAAGCGACTTTAATTTATACTATGTAGAGAAGAGATAGAGAAGAGATTCTTCAAGTGTGTGCTGAACATTATTCTTAGTTTCAGTATCGATTAAAAAGAAAATCGAAAAAAAGTGAGTTTGAATTATTGTCATTGCAAATAAGGAAACGATTCAAAACGTTTTGTGTGACTGCATCGAATCAAATCACATTCAATCATCGCACTCAGTGGGTCGTGCCCTCACGACGGAGCACAGCCGGCATTCTGCCCGTCTGTACGTCTGTATTGACAACCGGAATCCCTCCACAATGAAGCTGTCACTCGCGCTGGCTTCCAACGGAATATGCCAATGTTTACCAATAGACGGTTTGAGTTGGTTTGTCTGTTCTTTCACGTCTCGACAGAACAACGAATTGATATTATTTCAAAACACAGGGTGAAGCATACAGACTGTACTAAACCGAAAGAAGGTCATTGTACTCATCATTATGAACAACTTTTACTATGGGACAAACCATAAAAGCGCGAGAAAAAAAATCAGCTGTTTCATACATTTTATCTAGTTAAGTGTCAATAACCGTTTTCTATGAGCTATGCTCGGAGTTTCTTTGCGCGATAAGATCCGAAACGTGGATATTCGCCAAAGAACCAGAGTCACCGACATAGCTGTTAAAATTTGCAAGTTGAAGTGGCAATGGGCAGGCCACATCGGTCGAAGAACCGATAACCGATGGGGAAGAAAGGTTCTGGAGTGGAGACCACGAACCGGAAGACGCAGCGTAGGGAGGCCTCCCACTAGATGGACCGACGACATTGTGAGAGTCGCGGGCATCCAGTGGATGCAAAAGGCAGGCTGTCGTTCAGTGTGGAGGTGAAAGGGGGAGGCCTATGTTCAGCAGTGGACGTCTTCCGGCTGATGATGATGATGATTATGAACCGTCGAAAAAAGGGTATCAAGCACTTTTCTCTATCTCTATCTAACATAGTAAACATAGTCTAAATTAAAGTCAATATCCGCGTCTGTCTGTCTGTATGGCCGCTAACTCCTCCTAAACCACGCAATGGATTTAGATGTGGTTTTCACCATCATTTAGATACATTTTCACGGAAAGTTTATATATATTACTAGCGACCCGCCCCGGCTTTGCACGTAAATTACACCCGTGCGAAGCCGGGCGGGCGGGTCGCTAGTTACAGTATAAAATAATACGCGCTATTTGATTGTATTCTTCCTTATAAGAGTTTTGGCGCCAACGTGGAAAAAAAATCGGCTCGTAGTATTATTTTCCTAAACTTGTGTATTTTCGAATGCTAATAATGGTGGATTATTATTTATTAAGTGCTCGTGAACGTGCTCGGGTGTGGTAATATAACGAGGTCAAACATGTTTTTTTGTTGTTGTTTAAATGGAGGAGCCTCTTGTAAAGCCACCAATACTTTACGGGGGCATGAGTTTGACTTAGCGGTTACTTTCTCTTGACTCTGACTGTGACTATGATGTGTTTAACGCTATTTAATACTAAGTATGTAAACTTGTTTAAAATTACGACTGAAGGAGTTTGCATCCACAGTCATGAAACAAATTAACAAAAAAAACATACTTACACCTAAAATTCTACTCCCAAATTGACTCGGATAGCAAACGTCATAGTCGACAATTAGTTGGAAAGGCGACCGTTAAACCAATTTCCTCTCCATCTCTCAAAGCTAATAGGGTTTAGTTCCTCGGAAAATGTTCTTGTTAAACACTGGATAGACACTTTATTTGCTCTTTTGTAGAGAAACAGGAAACGGGCAATTTTCCTTCTGTTTTATTATGACTTCTGAGATGTCATAATAAAGAAAGAGTTATTTTTAATTGAAAAGTTATTTTGTTACAAATGTCTTTTGGCCCACACGTGGCGTGCAAAAACTTATTTTGCAACCGACTTCAAAAAGGAGAATGTATTCATTTCAACTGTTTTTTTTTTTAAATATTTATAATGCGATTACACCGCCAATTATGAATTGATTTACATGTTTTTTTTTTAGTTTGGTTGGTCATATTTCAGTGGTGGTCCGTTATACATTTATGGAAATTGATTCAGCGCTTTTTGAAAAGACCAACAAAAACAAAAAACATAAGCAGATGATGTTTTGGTTTGTGGTTCCCTTGAGCAACATTTTTGATGCGGACTTTCAATCTCTGTTTAAATTTTTTGTTTAAGTTTGTACATGTAGGTATAGCTCGGAGAACATTTTTTTTCTTTCTTTTTTTTCTAACAAATTATGAAGCAAAGCGAGACGTCGCCGTGCGCGTGTATTCACATTGAAAAAGACCGCCTAATGCAGTTGAAACTATAGTCGGAGTGACCGGCTTAATCTTACGTGAGTAATTCCCGTGTAATGTAAATAAAATGTTTGAAAACCACGTCAGTTTCTATAATAAAATATTAGGCAACATAAGCGCAGTATCATATAAGTGGTAACAAACATACATCCATAAGACACATTAACACTCTATAGTATAAAATGTGAGCTTTATTTTTGAGAAACTTAATCTTAACGTCGAACCACGTTGGGCGCCAATTTTTATACAGAGAAACTGGCGCCCAACGTGGTCCAACATCTGATTATTTTGGGCAAGTCTATGTGTAGTAGATTTTAAGCTCTAGCATAAAACTTTTACCAAAACACGGTGCCGTGACACGCGACGCGACAACACGCGAACACGGTAAATATAACGCCTACAATAACGCGTCACTACGAGTGTTATAATAGTCAAGTCTCACATAACAGTATGTACTTACCAATGAGGTTTTACCAATAGAGACATCATACTCATTTAAAAAAACCAGACTAGTGTGAGTAGGACTCTCACCCTGAGGGTTCCGTACAAACTTAATAAATATGTATGTAGATCCATCCCGGGAATCGAGTCTTGACAAAAAAGCGTTAACAAGATTGAAATATTGAATAACAAACTTTACTTAGTAGTTGGCAAACAGGCGCTCCAATAAATATCAAGTACAAGTGTAAGTTTGTAATAGCAAAATTATTTTTAATGTGATGTTATCAAATTAACAATTTTCGTTTTTTTTTTCCTTTTTATGCTTAATGTAAATTTCAACTTGGTACAATTACGCGTTCTTGAGAAAAAATGGTCTTGACAGACGGACAAAAAAGTTATCCTAAAAGGGTTCCGTTTTTTCCTTTTGAGGTACGGAACCCTAAAAAGCACTAAAAGTATGGCGATATATTACTATAGCTACCTACATAGGAGCCATAGAACTTTACAACCCTACAGCCTTCTTAAGCCGTCCCAGTATAAGTATTTTACTTTCTAAACACACAACATGGGATTTATGATTATTTTTCATACTCCAAAATCGCGCATCGTACGTTTGCGTCGTTGCCAGACACAGGACGGACTGAGTTCACTCAAGCTAGTTAATTTGTGTTTGTATTGCCACGCAGACATCGGTAAAATATCGTAAAACATATCAATATTTCCTAACCTACATACCACCAATCTATTGGTACCTAATCCAAACCAATTCTTTTAACCTCTACCAAAACATTACGACCCACCCTTTTCACCTTAAAAACTGCCGGTATCTTCGCTCCTAGATAAAAAATGCGAAGATCTCCTACACGTAGATAATTTTCTAAGTGCCGGAGCGCGGGCCCATAAAATAAGCATAAAGTGTGATAGAAAAAACTTTCCACCACCTTCGTCGAAATTGTAGAGAATACTTTTCTATATAAAAACAGTGGATTCTATCGAGGTAAAGGTGAGGCGTGGTTCCAAAACTTTTTTGATGTCCCGTTAGCCTTTGAAAAAGTTTTGCCTTTCGGGAGTTAAGCGATTTTATGTCAGTTTGCTTCGTAACAAAATGTCGTAAGTTGTTATCCGGCCTAACAGGAAAAACTGTACAAAACTGCTTTTACGGTAGGTTGGCGACACTTTCAAACGCGTTACGCAGCAACTATTGTTTAAGCTGGATGTTGTAGTGGTAAGATTTTTTTGCATTGCCTGGGGAAGTACTTCACTTTTGCTCGTTAGGTCACCGCCAAGCAGTAGTGTGCATTACTGTATTTCAAATTGAAAGGCGAAGTTTCCAGTGAAATCTGTCATCAAAGTCAAGGTGATGAGCGCGGTACATTTTAAGCAAGATTTTAAACTGTAACCATCTTACCACAAAAGATTTAAGCACGCTTTAGACAAGTGTTTAGCATATTTTTCGCAAGGAAACAATTGCTAAACAGCGTGCTTAAATCTTTTGTGGTAAAACGGTATAAGTTCAAAGTTCTGGGATGAACATTGGACATGGACAAGTCTGATGGTTACCCCAGTAGGAAGAGTAGAGTGATCATTATTTGGGGTTGGAAAATAATTAGTTATTTTTAATCCACGTAATAGGTTATCGAGCAGATGCTTGTTAAATATAATTAAAATAAATAAATATTCGGGACATTTTTGCACACACGGTCATCTGACCCCAAACCAAGCAAAGCTTGTGAAATGGCTGCCAGAGACTTATATACATACATATATATTTTTAAATACATACTTAAATAGATATAAACACCCAGATATAGAACAAACACAAATGTTCATCACACAAATGTTTGTCCTAGGTGGGAATCGAACCCACGCCCCCAAGCTCAGAAGGCAGGTTCACTACCAACTGGACCAACGGGCTATCTAATTCTATTCTAATTAAATGTATTACATAAATTTGAACACGAACTGGAAGACGCAGCGTAGGTAAGCCTCCCACTAGATGGACCGACGACATAGTAAGAGTCGCTGGCATCCAGTGGATGCAAAAGGCAGGCTGTCGTTCAGTGTGGAGGTTAAAGGGGGAGGCCTATGTTCAGCAGTGGACGTCTTCTGGCTGATGATGATGATGTAATACATACATTTATACGGGAAGCATGCTCTGTCCCTTTCTCGCAAAGCGAATGTCAGTATGGAATATGGTGTACCATAAAACGACGTCATTGGAAGTATCATATACTGAGAGCACCCTCTCTGTTTAGCAACATATAATATTTTCCTTAAATTTGAACACATGTTTCTGTTTTCGGTAATTGGAATAATAAAAAATAACCAAAGAAAGACTAAGAAAGAGGGTAGATCGTTATGTCTGCACCTAACTTTTTAACTGTTCTCCAACCACCCGCATTCTTCAGTCTTCCCGTGAACATGGTGCATGTAACTGCGCCGAAATATCGGGAGCTCATTCCACAACCTTACCACGGTAAATATCCCGTAAATAATCATATAACTTTAAAAAATAACCAGTCCGGTAGCCTATTCCTTTTTTAATTACATTTGTTTTATTTTACTTTCAATTTTGTAATTTCTTTGATCTCTTTTAAATTAGGTTATGTATTCAAACTTAAGTAGTCCAATTCTGTAATTATTTCGATTATAATAACTTCTAAGAATGTAAAGTAGCTAAGTACTTTACTTTTCTTTGAAGCTTTTTAAGGGGCCTGTATACCGTCTGCAGCTCTCTCGCTCACACATTTTCACATTATTGAAGATATAAAATCAATGAGTGTGAATTTCCAAAAACTAACATAATCATGTCTTGGTGTCTATCGAAACATTACAAACAAAGAAATTGACAATTTGATATATTTTAATTTGACACAGTAAAATGGTAACAAGTGATTTTTATTTCTCGTGTCATGTTATTCCGTCAAATTACAAGATATCGAATCGAAACAAACATTTCTATGTTTGTAGGCATCGCGTGGCGTTGTAGTTGATCGCGGTTACCTTGACAACTAACCAAAAATTCTGCGCTAAACTTTTAGTTCGGATATTCGGGCAGTTTATATTAGGATTTTAGGGTTCCGTACCTCAAAAAGAAAAAACAGAACCCTTATAGGATCACTTTGTTGTCCGTTTGTCCGTCTGTTCGTCTGTCCGTCTGTTCGTCTGTCCGTCTTTCCGTCTGTATTATTATTTTATTTTTATTAATTTATTTAAAACACATACTTAGTACGTTATATTTCAAGTCAGTAAGTTGTCTTAAAATCTATGTTAGATTTATCCAGACAACTGGTTCTCGGTAAGATATTTTCGTTGTCCGTCTGTCCGTCTGTCCGTCTGTCCGTCTGTCCGTCTGTCCGTCTGCCCGTCTGCCCGTCTGTCCGTCTGTCCGTCTGTCCGTCTGTCCGTCTGTCCGTCTGTCCGTCTGTCCGTCTGTCCGTTTGTCCGTCTGTCCGTCTGTCAAGACCCTTTTTATCAAGAACGTATAAAGCTATCAAGTTGAAATTTATTTTAAATACTTACGTCTACGGTTTCTTACGCCTGTGAAAAAATTTAACTTGAAGTTCAACGCAATCAAAAGATATGAACGTTTATGTCGCATATTTTGCGATTTCACAGGGGAATCAAAACTTATAGGGTACTTCCCGTTGACCTAGAATCATGAAATTCAGCAAGAGGCAAGGTCTCAATCCAAAAGTTGTTAATTTGAAGTTATATCATATAAAAAAATATTGTTTTAAATTACAAACTTACATTTTGTAGTTGTTATGTATGGATGAACCTTATTGTCAACTACAAAGTTAAGTTTGTTTTTCAATATTTAAACTTTTTTGTTGTTTGGACTTGCGTTGTGAGGGTTCCATCCAACGGAACCCTCAGAGCACGAGTCCTACTCGTACTTGTCTGTTTTTTTAAACAGTGGCAAACAAGCGATTTACTTCCTGATGGTAAGTGGTACCACTGCCTAACACCTAACAATACCCGGGGCATAGTCAGTGCGTTGCCTACCTTTTGAAGTGTCAAAAGTATCTACTCTACCTACCACGGTACTCAAATTATACGCAGGAAAACCGAAGGTGGTAAGCCATCCATGATAACAGGTCAGTCCAGGTCAGGTCAGGTCGGTCAGGTTGGTCCAGTTGGTAGTCAACCTGCCGTCTGAGCTTGGGGGCGTGGGTTCGATTCCCACCTAGGACAAACATTCATGTGATGAACATTTGTGTTTTCAATATTATGTGGGTGTCTAATGTTATGTGGGTGGGTATCTATTTAAGTATGTATTTAAAAATATATACATATTATGTATATCAGTCGCTGGCAGCCATATTACAAGCTTTGCTTAAAAACAAACGAAAACGTTTCTTATCAGCTATTTAGAGGTAAAACAATAAACAATAACAGCCACAATAGAAAATTTATTTCCTTTTCGTTCCACAATAAAGCGAGTCGATAGCTTTATCAAGATTGTTGGAAAACTATTTGAGTTTGAGTTTGCCCACGGAGAAATTGTGGAGTGAGGTAAAAACGCACTTCGATTTAATAGGGTATTAGACTGTTTATACGAAACCATCTTACATTGTTTATTATATTAAAATAAAGCAATCTTGTGATTTAATCCTCATTACTTTCAGTATTTGTGCTTTAAATGGCAGATCAAAATTCAAATTATTAAATTTCCGCGTAAACGCTCCCTTTGGCATTTAGGAGACGTGGTCCTTAACTGTTGGCCTTTTGGAACCATTCAGAGTCACACAACGGGCAATGGAGAGAGCTATGCTCGGAGTTTCTTTGCGCGATAGAATCCGGAACGTGGATATTTGCCAAAGAACCAGAGTCACCGACATAGCTGTTAAAATTTGCAAGTTGAAGTGGCAATGGGCAGGCCACATCGCTTGAAGAACCGATAACCAATGGGGAAGAAAGGTTCTGAAGTGGAGACCACAAATCGGAAAACGCAGCGTAGGTAGACCTCCCAGTAGATGAACCGACGACATTGTGAGAGTTGCGAGCATCCAGTGGATGCAAAAGGCAGGATATCGTTCAGTGTGGAGGTTAAAGGGGGAGGCCTATGTTCAGCAGTGGGCGCTTCTGGCTGATGATGATGAGTAATATTATCCATCTCGTTGCGGTATCCAACTGATGCTAATGCGATTTTACCCTTAAAACAACTCAAAAATTCACTCCTTTTTGTTCCGCGCTGTTTCTTTTGTTGGACTCGTTTTGTCTTAAATCTGCTACTTCTGATTTTAACAATGGTCCGTAATGAGGTGACTCTTTTAAGGGCTTTCAGCCGTATTTTAAAAGAAAATACTCAATTAAGCGACGGATATTACGGAATCTGGAAGGCACCTTCTTATTTTATCATCTTTTGTGTTGATTTTCCTTACTTTGCACTATTTACATCTTCGCACAATGAATTTAATGTACTCATAAGGTAGTCATATAGATAGTTGGCTTCGCACGAATAAAAACTTAATAGACTTAATAACAAATAGGTATCTATAACTGGTAAAATCACACTAATAGTTAAGAATTTGTGTGGAAGTGTATGCGAAACAAAACCGATAATGCAAGATTTTTAGCCCAAAAAAGAAAATTGTGTATAGTCCTAACAAAACAAAGGAATTCTAACTAATTTCCACAAAAAATACGAGACAATCTGAAAACCAGACACCAAAGTAACAATCAATTGATCAATGTCAATTGTCAGTAACGTCACGTGTCGCCTGACAGACAACTTTTTTCTTCCGAGTTTGGCACATACCGTAGCCTTTCATCCCGACTCAGCACTAAAGCGCGGCAATTCAAATTCACGATCGGCCTCGAACGAAGTGTGTGTTTATCTGCACTGCAATGGCTGAACGAAATTTGATTAAACTGTGGTGAGAAGGTAGACCCTAGATTAGTATACCCTAGAATCCCTAGATTAACGCAATCATGCAAATTTTCATCCCGAAAATTGATGTGTGCGCGTCATTGTCGATTGTACATTACAAATAACCTTGTATACCTACGCGTCTCCATTGGTTTTACTATCTATAAAGAAAACAATCCTCAAGCGTAAACTTGTCAGTTCTCATCAGCCCCTTACAACTATCGATCCTACGTCAGCGTAATAAAGAAAAACAGCTTTTCCAATAAAACTCACTCACATCCACCCAATATAGTCTACGTGTTCAATAAACGAGTAACTTGGATAATACCTACGGTGAATTTCGCCTGAAAAATTGCCGTAGATATGACCATTTTGCAATATTGGCCGTGGGTGCCTGAAAACTTGAATCTGCCTGAATAGGATTCTCGACTCAGTTATGTTCGAATGTAGGCTTAGAATTTGGTGTGGAAGTAAAATGGAAAACAATACTGCAGCTTGATATATAGCGCTGTTTTTTTTTTTACTTTTTCGGCACGTTGGATACTTTTTGCGATGGGGAAAAAGCACTGAACTCACGTGACCGTTATGCTTAGATACTCGTTCGGGTAACGTCGACTCGAGTCGACTAAGGGAGCGAGAGAGATAATAGTCAACCTTGATGAAGCTTTTACTTCTGTCGTATGGTCTTAAGCACATCCTTTTTTTGTTAGATAATAATTATATCATCAAACATTTGCGTCCCAGAAACTTGTCTAATATTTAAAAAATTGGCGCCATATTCCTTTTTAATCTCTACCAACTACGTTATAATGTTGTCTATAACGTCTTAAACCCCTCAAGTACGACAACCGCTCAGCACCGAAGTCGACGTGCAACTGGGTTGGCACTTGTGCGCTGTATGCTCAGGAGCACCACTAAGTCAGTACCATTAAAAAAGATCAGGATGTTTTTTATGCGTTTGTTACTTGGAAATGTATTTTTTTAAATCATTTTATAGTGTGAAATACATAATTAATTTTCAATTAAAATCAAATAAACTCCTGAACTAAACCTAAAACTACTTAGAAATTGATATATTCTAAAATAAACTAAAAATAATAATAAGAAAAGTACTGAAAGGCCGTGAACTGCATTGTCATGTTTTATTTCTGCTAAGATGAGTATTTATTTATTTATTTAGAGTATATATTATAAAGTGGTTTTATAATGTTATTTTTTCTTTTATTTCAGGCTGGGCGTTAGACCACTTCTCTCCAAATATTTTAGGTAAGTCATTTGACGTTAAACTTACGTACTGCTTTCCACTGCTGTTTGTCTTTTCGGTAGAGCTAGAGAATGGCAGCGACGTAGTTTGAAAGGTACTCTAATCTAAGTCAAAATTCCCAAAGTTTAGCAACTTGCGTAAGTTTCTTGATAAGGAAGATCAGATTCGTAGGTACCAACTGTACGACAAGTACAGCGGTAAGGACGTAAAACTAAATGAAGCAGGTTCAAATTCTGCCAACCCTCAAATTTTGGATTGTCTACATCACAGATCATACTATACCATACCATACCAGAAAGGAAAAGAAAAGAAGAAAAGAACAAGAAGGGAAAAGTCAATAATTATTTAATTAACTTGAGGGCACTTAAATAATTAAGTAAGAGTGAATTATATATATAGCATAGTTTAGGTTGTTAAATAGAAGTAAATGTTACATATTATATAATTTTACAAAAGTAACAATGAATGTACACGACCTCAGCATATGACTAATGGAAGGAACTACCTACCAAGACACGGGTTTCCAACCCCCAGTTTGGCAGTTAGAGCCAGTAACAATTTATAATGTACATTTCTTGAATAAATAATTTGAATTTACTTCATCAAAACTCGCGTGAGGATTCATTATCAATTATTATTATAACACCGGCTTGCACTCACGATTATGTTTCTATCGGTCGGTTCGACACGGTCAGTGTGTTGTGTGTAGACCCTAAATGTGTAACACAAGTGTCACCATGTACAAGCGAAACGGAAGAGAATAGACCAGTACCGGAGGCAACGGTCGCAGTGCAGGCGGGTGCAAGGGCAGTAAGAGCGGCTGCTCGCTCTGCGCGAGTGCGCACCACCGCCGCGGCCTTGTCATCGCCAGTACGCGGGCGACCTTCTCCAGAAGCGCGCGTATTCCCTGAGGAAGGGGCTCTAATGGCTCCGAAACCGGTCGATCGTCTCGACCGATAGAAACATAATCGTGAGTGCAAGCCGGTGTTATAATAATAATTTGAATTTGAACTCAAGAACCTTTCCTCCCCATCAGTTATCGGTTTTTTGAGCGATGAGGCCTGCCCATTGCCACTTCAACTTGCACATTTAACTAGCTATGTCGGTGACTCTGGTTCTTTAGCGAATATCCAAGTTCTAGATTATATCAGGCAAGCTCTCTCCATTGCCCGCTGGGCGACTCAGAGTTTTTTCAAAAGGCTATAGGGACAGGCCATAGAAGTTCAAATAGATTCAATTAATTTTATTATATTCCTAACACACCTACACATGCACACATGCTCACAAACTTTCGCATTTACCTTATTAGTAAGGTATGCGTCGTCTAGGTAAGCGTTTAGCAAGCTGAAGAGGCAGTGGGCCGGTCATATCTGTCGCAGGACCAATAACCGTTGGGAGACGTGTTCTGGAATGGAGACAACGAATCGGAAAACGTACCGTAGGACGCCCTGAGACTCTATCACAGAAAAGATAAGTAAATAGAACGGAAATGAGAAGGAAAATCTGTCGCCAGGCATTATGAGTGAACCTTGATTGAACATTCTTATTTAGTAGATCAACGCGTCGAACCCCGCATCCAAAGAACTTGAACCTTTACTTTTTGGGTTAATTCTCAAATTCCTTTGTCCTCATCACAGTTGCTAACTGATTTCAAATGACTGACGTTTCGTTTATATGGGTGCAACTGGCTACAGCAAATTTCTTACAAAAATGCCTTGAAAGTCGTTCTAATTTAACAAAAACAATACTTTTCTGTCGACTCGTAGGAGTGACGTCCTAAAAGAGACAGCAGGGAAACGTTGGATGCTGTTCTCTTCCAACGGGCCCTTTTGGAGATCGATGAGGGAGGCCTATGTCCAGCAGTGGACGTCCTATGGCTGAAATAATGATGATGATGATGATGATAGAGTGACGTTACCTATGCGTAAGATGGCTGGCAGTGCCTGGAAGAGAAAAGTTGGAGATCAGGTAGCGTGCCTTAAGAAAGGCTTATGTCTAGCAGTGGACTAGTACATGCTTATTATGATGATGATGCGTCGTCTATTCTCTCTGAAGTCTGTGTTTGTTCAACTAATTGAATTAGGGCTGTCCTAAAGGCTACGGGAGTGAAAGTGTCTTTACTCTATGAATTTAATTATTTTAATAAACCCTCAGACACACCGTAGGTAATTATAAAGGTGTTAGGCAAAATAATTATAAGTTCATTTTAGGGCCTAAAGTGTGGGTTGGATTAATTTCAAAAATCTAATTACGAGTAGTGACAGGATCCCTGTCAAGAATACGAAAACCGAAACCTAAATTGCCTGGCTTTTCTAATTTTGTATATTAAACTTTTACACGTGGAATTTCATTTATTATGAGCTCGCTCCCCAGTTTTTTTATGTAATAGGCAAACAAGCAAACAAATTGCTTGATCGTAAGCAGTCACCGTTGCCTATGGATGCTTTAAAGTGGCCCCGCGCGTTTGGTAACATAAAAAAACGGTTTGAGACAATTGTGACCACGCTGGGCCTGACTGCGCTGCTCAGGTGCTGCTGGTTTGCTGAGCAGCGCAGTGCGCGCGTGGGCGTGCACATTTGTATCCCTATGACCACCATAAATAATACCACCACGTTTGACCGATTACAAACGAGGTTGTTTCAGCTATGGCTGCCACTGTGACACAACTCTTAATGCTTCTGAAGCGCTTTGATTCCACTTTTATTGTGTGAATTGCTAGTCTGTAGAATGCGCTGCTAGAATGGGTGTTCCCCGATAGTTACAATCTGGATGTCTTCAAATCACGAGTGAATCGGTTTCATCCAGGCAAGCGTACTCTATCGTAGACCGGATCATCGCTCAACATCAGGCGAGTTGAAGGCCAAACGCAAGCCTAATATAAAAAAAAGCTGAGTACGTCCAGGCGCGTATGCTTCTCTGCGCAGCAAAAATACTAGTGCTCTCGTATCTCAAGCAACACTAAGATAACATATTTTATCAAAACAATTTTGAAATAACTAAAATAAATGCGTTTTAACATAAGAATCAATGAAAACCGAAACTAACATTCTGAAATAAAGTTAAAATAGTAAAGGACTCTGATTTGAGCACCGCTATGGTTTATTACAAAGTTTTTTTTTTGTTAAAATTAGAATGGCTGTCAATGCATTTCTGTAAGAAATTTGTTGTAGCCAGTTGCACCCTCGACGTAGAGTTCGACGCGTTGCTCTAAATAATAATGTTTGATGAAGGTTCACTGCCTGGTAACAGATTTTCCTTCTCATTCCCGTTCTATTTACAAGCCATATCACAAGCTTCGCTTAGTTTGGGGTCAGATGACCGTGTGTGCAAAAATGTCCCAAAAATATTTATTTTATTTATTTTATTTATTTACTTCTCTTTTCTGTCTTTTATTACCACTAAGGAATTAACGTTTGGGGCATTGGAGATAGCGCACCTAAACAACTTGATGTCAAACCAAAGAAAAGATTTCAACAAAAAAAAACTGTGGGTCAAACTTTCCCGTTAAGGTATAAAACGTCCTTGATCAAAATAAAGTGTTTTGAGGCTCCAATATTTTTATACTGTTTATTCTCGTGGTCTCCTAGCTTTAGAAGGACTTCAAAGTGTTGGAGAGCTTTGCCTTAAACACTCTGACAGTGCCAGCAAGTTGCTAGTCGGCCTTAACGAAGAGAAAGTGAGCCTATCCAATGTACAAAGTAATGAATTCACCGTCAGCGTCCTTGCATAATGCATGCCAAAATATTAAGTTTCCGACTTAGGCCATTCGTACACGAGGCTACGTCAGTATCAGATACCCGGCGACTGTGCACATAGAATGCCACATGTTGATTGCTGACATTTTGATGATTTGTGTTTTAAACTCCACTGTGATTTTTACAACGCTACTTGAGTTCTCAAAAATCCGATACATATGAAACTCGGGCGTCGTCGAAGCCCGGCAGATGTGAAATACGACGGCATAAGAGAGCGTCAAATTACAGAACAGTGTACAGGTCGGCTGCATATATGTCGAACGTAAACAGGCACACGCACACAATGGCGCGCACTTACAGCGATCTCGGATCGAATCGGTCGACGCCAGTCGCGAAGGCCCTGCACCTAATTGTAGTTTCACCGGATAATAGGCATGTGGCATGTTTAATTTATTACAAAGTAATATAATTTATTACAAGCAGTGACGTCACGGCTCAGTATAGTACGCTCTCTGTCTAGCATGAAATTTAAATGCTTATATCTGCTTATATCTTATTTATTTTAGTTTTGTTTTCGTTGATGGGCTCTATTTATGATCAGCTTTTTATGAGTTAATAAAAAAATATTAGTCATTATGCCTATTCGCCCGATAAACACAACATTATAGCTGCTTTGTTAGAATCAAGGTCAGCCGGAGCCGACTTTCTGTACCCTATATGTCATATCGTTTGCCGTCTGGTATTTGAATTATCATTAGTTATTATTTATTATTAGAGTAATCTGGTATTTGTCAGTGATGACATATGGTACTGAGACGTTGTCCTTAACTGTTGGCCTTTTGGAAAAGCTCAAGGTCACACAGCGGGCAATGGAGAGAGCTATGCTCGGAGTTTCTTTGCGCGATAAAATCCAAAACGTGGATATTCGCCAAAGAACCAGAGTCACCGACATAGCTGTTAAAATTTGCAAGTTGAAGTGGCAATGGGCAGGCTCGAAGAACCGATAACCGATGGGGAAGAAAGGTTCTGGAGTGGAGACCACGAACCGGAAGACGCAGCGTAGGTAGGCCTCCCACTAGATGGACTAGATCGTGTTGTTCTATTTATAAATTCGTGCGACATAAAGCAGTAAAGCTGTTTACCGTGTGTGTGAACACTGCCCCTCCCCCCTTCCCCCCGCAAAACAGAACAAAAATATGTTTCAGTTTCAGTACTATGGCGTTTCCCATCCGGTCATTCGTGACTTAGTGGCCACGTGAAAACCATGCTGTATGTAGCTTCGTGTACGAACAACCTAAGTTTAAAAGCTGGGGCACGGTTTTGTAAAACTGACGTTGTAATCTAAGTTAGCAGTAAGTTATGTAAGTGATGTTTAAGTTATTATTCAGTCGGTTTGGAAATCAGAGTTCGTGCTTCGTAACTTGAGTTTGTTGGTTCTATGTTTTGGTAGACGGAAATTGGTGTAATGTTTGCGTGGTAGTTTGTTTATTAGTGGTATAAATAATAAATGTACTTAAATGAATGTTTTTGATTTACTATTTAAACAAATTCCAAAGGCATTAAAAACCAAACAATGAACTACAATTCTTATAATTTTTATTTAAAAAAACATAACATTGTTTAAACCACAGACCTATATCCAATATAGACTTCACAAGTGGTCCAATATATGTAAACTAAGCGTGCCAAATTTTCGTACTCAAAAGTACATACCTATGAAAAGAAATATCTTTATTCTGTCGGCCAACTCTATTTGTGATATTCTTAAAACTCAGTATTGCACAATTACTAATTTTCGTTTTAAACTGACACGTGTTGTCGCGGCACCGATTGGGCAGACTCATAGTCATACGATGGGCAGCGTTCGGGAAATTGCGTGACATCTTCTCGTCCAAGATACCACAGTGCCTCAAGACGAGGGTCTTTGACCAGTGTGTGTTGCCATTGATGACATATGGTACTGAGACGTGGTCCATAACTGTTGGCCTTTTGGAAAAGCTCAGAGTCACACAGCGGGCAATGGAGAGAGCTATGCTCGGAGTTTCTTTGCGCGATAAGATCCGAAACGTGGATATTCGCCAAAGAACCAGAGTCACCGACATAGCTGTTAAAGTTGAAGTGGCAATGGGCAGGCCCATTGCCACATCGCATGAAGAACCGATAACCGTTGGGGAAGAAAGGTTCTGGAGTGGAGACCATGAACCGGAAGACGCAGCGTAGGTAGGCCTCCCACTAGATGGACCGACGACATTGTGAAAGTCGCGGGCATCCAGTGGATGCAAAAGGCAGGTTGTCGTTCAGTGTGGAGGTTAAAGGGGGAGGCCTATGTTCAGCAGTGGACGTCTTCCGGCTGATGATGATAGTCATACAGACATACATGCGCAGACATATTCTGTAAAAATTGCAACCAGCTATCTATTACGGTTCATTTATTACATTTTATATTCTCTGTTGACATGTATAATTAACTTGACATCATAATTATTTAATAAATTGTTTAAAATTAAAATATATTTTAATGTAAATATTGAATGCCCGATGTGGGTAGACTGATGAATACAATTTTTGCACTAACATCTAGCATAATAATAATGTATCAGTTGATCAATAAATGTTTTCAAATTCTGATTCTGATTCTGTTCGAAAGACACAGCTGTTTAAAGGTAGGACGGACAGACAGACAGACAGACAGATAGACAGACGGACAGACAGACCACGTAAATGGCCTTAAGGGCGCTTTGGGTACGGAACTCTATTAAGACAGAAAAATATGTAGTTATGACAGAAAAGATACATAGACATTACGAGTTAAAAACAAGACCTTGTCTTTTGGTTGGTACATGTTGACAATCTGCTCATGCATGAAACGACGCTTGATCAATACACATGACTATTCCAACCAAGTCTAATATTCCACGGCATCTCCAAGAAACATGCCTTATCTGAGTGCGGTCCCCATTAATTCACTGCCGGCTATTCTGGTCTGAGGTCGCTCTGAATAAATATTTTCATAAGGAAAATTAAGCGGATTTAATAATGCTCAGAATTGTTCTCGTTTTGTATGGCTGTTGGTTCAGGTAGGTTTTATTAAGTCTTTATAAAATAATTTGGTGTTTCGGCTTGGAGCCGTGGTGGGCGGTAAATAAGAATATTTTGATGTTTTCGGCAAAGGACGATTACTTTTAAAAGGGTAAAGTTATTCTTTTACATTAAAAGAGAGCTTTGGCGATAAAAATGGTATTATATATTTTGTATCTTTATCGGTGAAGTCATTTAAATTTAACATAATGAGTGAATTGGTATCAAGTTTAAATTTTATTTTATTATAAATAAGTCTTGCGTTTGACCGCCAACTTGCCTGAAGTGCGGTCTACGTTGGAGCACGCTTGCCTAGAAGAAACCGATTCACTCGTGATTTGAAGACAACCCGATTGTAGCTATCGGGGAACACCCATTCAGGCAGCGCATTCCACAGACTAGCACTTTGCATAATGAAAGTGGAATCAAAGAGCTTCGTACGGATTTTTAAGTAACCTTCAGTGCGGTACTTATCATGATAGACCACAATTCAGATACAAGATGGACAGACGACCTAAATTATTCATAGTGGCGTCGATTCTGTCATACCACTCACTAAACTAAACCAATCTGACAGAACTAACATTATCTGCCTCTCTTTTGATTTTGATATGTGAGAGGATGGCAACAATTTTAGAGCTGTCAAATTTAGTTTTGTTTAGTTTAGAGAACATCAGAATCGATGTCGTATCGTCCTAATATAGTTGCTACCAGGCTGTCGGCATTTGGCCTTAACTCTGACAGAGCTAGCCGCGATAGACAAGCGAACAACCGAAACAAGTTCTTACTAAGTTAGTTATTAGTTCTAAAGTTCAGTGCAACTTGTGAGCTTGTGGCATAGTTACCAAGTCAGAGGTCTATGTGGATCCAATCGAATTTAGATTGGTTATAATACCTACTGTTCGTCTTCACGTCGCCCATACCACAGAGTCTCAAGACAAAGGTCTTTAACCAGTGTCTAACCGTGCAAAGAAAAACGCAGCTGCGCGCGCATTCACCTTGAAAAACACCGCTGAATGCGGTTGAAACTTAGTCGGAGTAACCGGTTTAAACATACGTTAGTAATTCCCATGTCATCTACATAAAATGTATTATCTCTTTTATATCTGACTAGCGGTTTGCCCCGGCTTCACACGAGTATAGATTATAGCCTATGTCACCCGGGGATAGTGTAGCTTCCCAACAGTGAATGAATTTTTTTAAACTGTTCAGTAGTTTCGGAGCCTATTCCATGCAAACAAACAAACAAACAAACAATCAAATCTTTCCTCTTTATAATATTAGTATAGGTTATAAGTATAGACAAGACGAATATGCAAGGTAATGCAATAAAGTCGATGTGTGTATGTTCCCTGTGCTCCAAAACGGCTGGACCAATTTTGACAAATTTTCACTGGGAGATAGCTGATGATATAAGGAGTGATAATAAACGCGAAAACGCGGGGCGCAGCCCACTACTTTGAGATAACGTGGTGATCATCGTTCACGTTTGTGAGTTTATTTTGTTCCGTAATTTTGTCGGGCTCGCATACAGATTCGATTTGGAGCGTCTGTAAATTACTCACTTACTGTGTTTACGTGAAACTCCGTCATCCATTTTGGTTGATATTATTATTGACAAATTATTGTAGTCTCTCCTGCTTTATAATAACGCTTAAATTAAATTAAAGCTGAGGAATAAATACGAATATCAATTATTGTTAAATTATTGTACTTTCGCCTACTTTATAAACCTAAGTTATTTTGAAGCTGAGGAATACTATGTGTGAGTGTCAGGATACTTTTTATCCCAGAAAAAAATACGGTTTTTAGGGTTCCGTACCTCAAAAGAAAAAAAAACGGAACCCTTATAGGATCACTTCGTTGTCCGTCTGACCGTCTGTCTGGCCGTCTGTTAAGAACCTTTTTCTCAAGAACGCGTAAAGGTATCAAGTTGTAATTTATACTATATACTTGGGTCTACGGTTACTTTAGGCTGTGAAAAAATAAAATTTGTAAGTCAACGCATTCAAAAGATATGAACGCTTATGTCGCATATTTTGCGATTTCACAAGGGAATCAAAACCTATAGGGTACTTTCTGTTGACCTAGAATCATGAAATTTGGCAAGAGGCAAGGTCTCATAGCACATATATAGGAATAAATCCAAAAGTTATAAATTTTAAGCTATATCATTTAAAAAAAAAATGACTATTACAAACTTACATTTTGTAGTTGGGATGTATGGAAGAACCTTATTGTCAACTACAAAGTTAAGTTTGTTTTTCAATATTTCAACTACAGTTAGTTTTTTTTTTGACTGGCGCTCTTTCCAACGGAACCCTCAGAGCACGAGTCCTACTCGTACTTGCCCGGTTTTTTTTGTGTATATGTCGATGCGGGTGAAACCACGACGCGTGGTAGGTAAGTTATAAATTATAGTTTGTACTTTACGCTCACCGCATAATTGATCACATAGGTATCGGCTTACAGTGGACCTTGCGGTCGATCGTCTATGTAGCTCTTGTTACCCTCTCATGTTTACTTTGAAGCGTAAAACATCCTTACCTGTAGCACATTGCTAGGTTTAATTATTTGAAGACAATTATAGACAGGTTATTGCTATAAACTAAAATACTTTACAACACATTTGCTCAAAAAGTGCACTTACGAAGCCTGTATACATCGTTCGAAAGTTAAACATTACGGAGCAACGGAGCGTGCGGTAATGAAACGCATCATACAACGGAGCGTGCGGTAATGAATTTGTCCGCACACTCAGATGTATAGCACCGTGCGTGTACTTTACGGTATTTTTTTAATTTCCATCATAATTACATAAGAATTCCACAAAAGAGTTTCATATTACGAGAATAAATAAGCTGAATGATCAAACCTCCTTGGAAGCGCTTTTGCTCACTACGTTTGTCTCAGTTTAATACTAAAGAAAAAATGAGACGAAAGATGTAGTTCAAATTTTCACCTCGTGATAGTGGCGCTATTTGCATGTTCGCGCCATTTTCTTTTCTTATTATATTATAGAAACTATTGTTGTGACTGATATTAAGACAAGTTATAAACAAAATAATAAAATTGTTTCATTTGTAGCCTTTTTTCTCGAAAATGTGTTGTAAAACGTTGTATGGCACACGTGCGGATTGGTTTTTACAAACTCGTGACTATGGTAAGCCCTTGACTTCGTCTCAGGCTTACATTCGTCTACTCGTTTGTAATAACCAACTTACCGCACTTGTATCATAAATAACTATTATGATATTAGTTATACAAACGTACCTAAGAGTGATTTTTAAACTTTCGCGATTAGAACACATGTTGAACGGGAAAATAGGTAGCTTTAGCTCGACGTTTCGACCATGTTACAATGGCCGTGTTACGTTCAAAACAAGTACTTACCTAAGCGGCGTGATTTGTACTTAAAAAAAACATGTTGACCCCTTACCATGTTGCTGCGTGAAATATGAACAAAAAAAACACAATTTTGCATTTATATTAGTGTAATAATAGTTTAATAATAACATTAAGCTAGCATTCCGATCTTTGCGACCGTGACCGGCGACCGCGACCGACGACAAAACCGCGACGCGCGACCCTCTGCTCAGTAAGAATTTATATGGAGTGCTAAACAATGCAAGCGACCGCGTCGCGACGTGTGCGCTCGTGTACGTCGGTCGCGGTCGCTGGTCACGTTCGCTAAGATCGGAATGCTACCTTTACTACGTAAAGCGACTACGGAACCAAACCGTACCGTGTCAATTTTCATTGAAACCTTGTGGTCGGCCTCGCTAGTACCCTTCCCTAGTTTACACACTACCGAGAAGGCTGTGGTTGGGGTATCTTGAAATGTAGTTATTTTGAGGGTACGAACTACGAATAGCTTTAAGGTCAAAAACCCTTGGTATGTGGGTCAGGGAATATTACGCTGACGGGTGTAATATGATGCTTTGGTTTTAGGCGATACTGAGCTTTGAATAGATTTAGCCTTAGAATAACTACACATAGAAACCAAGTACATTCGCAAAATTTAAGCCATTCAAATGTAGTCATATATGGCTCCAAAAATAATATAAAAATTTTACTATGACAATTTGCGCGGTGAAATCGTACCACAACAAATCAGAAAAGCAGCATAAGAGTTATGGTGTGACATTCCACAAATAATCCATTAATTTTCTTGCTTAAATTGTTTAAAATACCAATCGAAACGTAAGCTAATAAGCGAATTTGTAGCTTACGCTTTGAGAAGGCGTTGTTTGGAAACTTACCTTCTCTGAGTAGTTATTCTAAGGATTTAGCTGGTTTTCTTCTTGGTGAAGTTTAAAATGGAATTGAAAGTTTTTAGTTTGATTTGATTCCAGTATGGCCTGGAATTCAAATTTCTCACCATCGGACAAGCAGTTTGCTCGGCTCGTGCAGTTGCACAAAATAGTCTATCCTCTAAACAATAGAAGATTTTGAAAAAAAAAATATCTGCTTAGACTGTGTCATAGGTTTTTGTTCCATGTAACAACTATCTCGCTCTGATTTTTCGGCCTATTATCAGTAGTCCAATTTCTAAGTCCGATGATCGGACTTCGGACTAGTGAGACTCGAATCTTTTACACGTTTACACTAGCCTACATTAACCTACATTATATTAAAATATTATTATTCCCTACAAAATATTTAATAACTCTTATAATTCTTACCTCTTCAGTATTTCTGCTCGCCTAGTACTTGTATCGCAGAATACAAAATATTTTTGAATGTGAATAAAAGATGGGTTTATCAGTAAAGTCGGTTTACGGACGATAATTTTACGTAATAACACTTAGGATGATCGTGTCTCTCTATCGCTTGTTCCGCGCTCTCGCTTGCACGCGCGGCGGAACGTGACAATTTTTCGTGCGTGCAGCCGACATCGATTTATAAGACGTTATCAAGTCAAAAATTGAAATTGTCGTTAAGAAATACTTATGTCGTTATTTTTAAAGGTTGCATCGCAGTGTGCATGTACACGCTATATGTATACGTGGATGTGTATGTCGATCACTAGTGTAAACGTATAAACATCGAACTTAAAAGACTCGGTAGTCCGATTATCTATAACTCCGGACTACAGCGACGAAAGTCTCACTAGTCCGAAGTCCGATCATCGGACTAAGTAATCGGAATACTGAAACTAGGCCAATTCTCCCGTTTCACCACAGTGGATATAGAACAAGTAGTTTCGGTATACAAGTCGCCCGGTATAATATTACGTATATTGCAAGAGATACTGTAACAATATGCGACACTTGAATAGAGTATTTTCAATACAGTATGCAACCTTTATATGAGTATATGTAAGTTATATCAATTTACATAGGAGGGTTGCGCTCGCCGCTTGCCGGGGGCGGCAGGTATCCCATTACCTTGATATTTATTTAGAGCTTGCGGCGGGGCGTTGTGGTCGGAACAAGGAAGCGTCAGCTGCCAAAATATGTTTACAGAGGCCTACCTACCTAAGTGATCTTACGTAATAATTTACTTTGAAATTAAACACTTAACGATTTTTATCGCGTGTGTTTTCTTCATCATCATCATCTATAAGACGTACTGTTGAACATAAGCCTGAAACACGCCGCACTGAACGACAGCCTGCCATCTGTATCCACTGGATGCCAGCGACTCTCACGATGTCGTTGGTCCATCTAGTGGGAGGCCTACCTACGCTGCGTCTTCCTGGTCGTGGTCTCCACTCAAGAACCTTTCTTCCCCATCGGTTATCGCTTCTTCGAGTGATGTGGCCTGCCCATTGCCACTTAAACTTGCAAATCCTGGCAGCTACGAGTATGTCAGTTAATGTGATTCTTCGGCGAATATCGGTCGTTGGTTCGGGATTTTATCGCGCAAAGAAACTCCGAGCATTCAGAAACTCTCTCCATTGCCCGCTGTGCATCTCGTGAGTTTTCCAAAAGGCTAGCAGTTAGGACCACATGACAGTACCTAGGTAATATCATAACTAGAGTGCTTTTCATGAAAGAAGTCCCCCCAGACGCGGCGCTGTCATCGCGTATCAATCACTATCAGTATCATTTCTCGAGTAGAACTTTAACAACTTTTGGCATCGTACACGACTCTTTAACGATGGAAAATTTATAAAAATCTCACTAGCGTCGAAACACAGTAACAACACCTGACAACTACAACATGGA
Source organism: Agriopis aurantiaria (assembly GCA_914767915.1). Taxonomy (NCBI): domain Eukaryota; kingdom Metazoa; phylum Arthropoda; class Insecta; order Lepidoptera; family Geometridae; genus Agriopis; species Agriopis aurantiaria. Next base: position 13,091,433 of record OU612003.1, on the reverse strand, counting down.
AATTTAGTTCCGCTGTTTGCCGTGGGACTTCTTTCATGAAAAGGAGTTTAAGCGTGTATTTTATATCATTTCGAACGTCAGTCAGACGTTTCGAACAGTCAGTCAGACGTTTCGAACAGTGCGATGTCCGTGGTCACAAGTAGACTAGAATTATTATGATGGATGTCTATAGAAATGTTAGTTATGATATTATTTACAAGTACCGCAGTTTTTACAAGATGGGTCATATTATGGACATCTCTGGTGAAAAGCACCGTAACAGTTAAGACGTAAGAGTTAAAAATAAGGCTATGCACGCAGCTAACTTAGCAGCATGACCCTAACCAAAACTAAACACAGTCGAACCAAGCCAATCTAATTGGTGGCAACTTTTCAAACTGTCATCATAAAACGTATAGTAAAACATCATTGTCGCTTTGTGGCCCTAACGACTAAAATATGACTACACGACTAAAACTAGGTCACCCCAATTCAGTGGTGTTCCGAAAACCAGGAGGAAACAAAATTAAAATGGAATTATATGCATATGAGATTCGCGTACATCATCATGCTTTCAACTCCGGTTGAAAGACAATTATTTCCATCGCACTATAGTTACTAGTACAGCGGCAGATAAACTATATTTAGACCTTTTTATTTATATTATACGGGAATTAGTCAACTCTGACTATAGTTTCAACCGCATTCGACGGTCTTTTGGCGTTAGAACATGCTCTCACTACTTACCACACGTACATCTATGTACCATACATACATACCAAAGCTAGAATAATCTTTAGCGCAAACTTTCTTTCAAGCAGAGTCTTAAAAAATGGGAAATTCTGATGAAATATGTAGAGTGCAATAACTCCTGTCTCTAACGATTCTACACACGAGCGAGAAAATTATACAACAAGTATATTTCTATAAATTCACTCACTTTCTGTCATACTACACATTCCTGGATAAAGGCATCCCTCTTAGAGAGGGGTGTTGCCATAATCCCAACGCTTGGCAGGCGGCTTTGGGATCGCAGTACGTTCCACCGTGTACTAATAGGACGCTGCTGCCCATCCTCCGGTGGTTCTGGTCGCAGTTTTAGGATATACCAGGGACTTCATTCACTTCACTTTATTTGTCATAGGGAAGATTACAAACGAATTTTTTTATCTACTGACTCCGAACTTAAAAGAAACTATCAGAAGCCAGTGGCATCTCCCAGTGTTTGTGAATTGAATAAATCGAAACAAAGATATAAATTGATTTACAATTTGGAACAAACAAAAAAAAAATACAAAATAATTGAACAAATTGAGTAATCATTACTATAAACATAAATAAAATTGAAAAACCACCACATTGACATTGGCAAAATTGTGGCAGCACTGCCGAAGACATAAACAATAATTTAAGATGTTTTTTTTCTGGTTTGATTTCTTTTTTCTTCAGCTTTTAGATTTTTGTTTTATCTCTTGATCGCCAATTTACGTAGCCGTACGTATTTAACGTCACTCTGCAAAAATAACGAATGAGGGTTCAACTACCAGATTTCACTGCAGTTTTCATTTCTAAAGTTTGCTTTTAGCCTTTTAACGTATCCTTCAGGATGGTGCAATATTCTGTAATCTCAGACGCTTTAGAAATTTATGTTTTATCTAAATTTTGTTCTGATAAAACATAAATAATATAACATATATATATATATACAATCTTTCTGATTAAAAGCAATCACAGAAACCTTTATACCTGTAACACCGGGGCATTACAGATACGTTGCTAACCTTTGTAAACTCCATTAATAGCCTTTTGTAGAACCCTACGTTAGAGCTACTCAGAGAAAATGTTGCAAGTGTTTAGTTCATATATTGTAGGTGTGAGGCAAAAATATCGCGTTTAACACACGTTGTGATTACCACAGACCTATGATATGTGGATCTCCTTTCAGGCGCTGTTCAATTACCGATATCGACTGTAAATCAAATTGAAGGAATGCATCATCAGGTAGAAGACGTCTACTGCTGAACACAAGCCGCCCACTTTAACTTTCCACTGAACGACAGCCTGCCATCTGCATCCGCTGGATGCCCACGACTCTCATGATGTCGTCGGTCCATCTAGTCGGAGGCCTACCTACGCTACGTCTTCCGGTTCGTGGTCTCCACTCAAGAACCTTGCTTCCCCATCGGTTATCGGTTCTTCGAGCGATGTGGCCTGCCCATTGCCACTTCAACTTCCTAATTTTAACAGCTAAGTCGGTGACTCTGGTTCTTTGGCGAATATCCACGTTTCGGATTCTATCGCGCAAAGAAACTCCGGGCATAGCTCTCTCCATTGGCCACTGTGTGACTCTGAGTTTTTCAAAAAGGCCAACAGTTAAGGACTGTCTCAGTACCATATATCACTGGCAACACACAATGGTTAAAGACCCTTGTCGTTAGGCACTGTGGTATTTTGGAAGAAAAGATGGCACGAAATTTCTCCCATTCGAATTGGATACTTCGGGTGACATCTTTGCCTAAGTTGGACTGTGGATAGACTCTTAGGCATTGTCTAATTATCGATATTGGCTGTATATCAATTTGAAGTAATTATGTCATTAATATACGGTGACATTGACCTTGTATCATAGGTGCGTAAGGTCGGCTTAATATTACAAATAGTTTCATATTCAGGTGGATATATTAAATGAAGTCTGCTATATTATTGTCCTTTCGCGTCACCCTTTGTGAAAGGACTTTGATTAATATTTCGAAGTCTAGCACAATAGGTTTCTTATGATGTTAGGCTAGACATACAGCTAATGGATTACTTTGTATTATAGAGCTAAAATTCGCAATACGTCTTGAGCTATGACACAATAAACCGATTGACGTTCTTATGTGACGCGTGAAGACTGACATTTTGTTTAGGACATGGTTCTAAATATTTTTTTGCTTTTTTTAATGGACAAGTGGCTTGCTTATCTAAACAAAATACAATCAAACGAAGACTATCCGTCTTACTACAAAAGATTAACCGTCTTACTACAAAAGATTTAAGCACGCTTTGTAGTAAGACGGTTAATCTTTTGTAGTAAGACGGTTAATCTTTTGTAGTAAGACGGTTAATCTTTTGTAGTAAGACGGTTAATCTTTTGTAGTAAGATGGTTAATCTTTTGTAGTAAGACGGTTAATCTTTTGTAGTAAGACGGTTAATCTTTTGCAGTAAGACGGTAAATATTTAATCTACTAAGGTTATTAAAGTAATATTATAAGTATAATTAGTTAATAAAAATAACAACCCAACATATAACATCAAAACGTTGTTGCCATGCGATACTCAAGAAGCAAAGAAGAATCTAACGAAGCTCATTTGGCCGCCGAAAATCTGGGTATCCTCTCGAAGATGCGACAATACTTCACGTCGGAACAGTTGCTCACATTGTATCAAGCACAAGTTTAGTCGTGTTCGCACCTTTGGGATGGTCAGCCAAGTACCAGGCAGAAAAGTGGCAGGCCACATTGCTCGGAGAACCGATAACCGATGGGGAAGAAAGGTTCTTGAGTGGAGGCCACGAACCGGAAGACGCAGCGTAGGTAGGCCTCCCACTAGATGGACCGACGATATAGTAAGAGTCGCAGGCATCCAGTGGATGCAAAAGGCAGGATGTCGTTCAGTGTGAGGTTAAAGGGGGAGGCCTATGTTCAGCAGTGGACGTCTTCTGGCTGATGATGATGATGATGATGAGACAAGTACCAGCTTGAGACGTCGGAGTACATTGAGAAATGTGCCAAGAAACTAATCCCGCATCCCTTGTAAAGGCCAAGCTAAAGCCTTGAACATTGGCGTAAAGTTGCTAGTCTTTCTGTTTTTTATCGAATATAATTTTTTTTCTTTGGACGCCCAGGAAGAATACGCAGAGGCAAACCGTCTCATTGTTAATATTCCGAAAACCTGTACAAAGTGCTTTTATTCCATTTTTACTGTGGGAACTGCTAGAATACGGAATGCGATGTCTGAATGGGTGTTGCCCAATAGTTACATAGGCAAGCGTTCCTCTGTCGAAGACCACATCTTAGCGAAGGCGGTCAATCGCATGCCTATCTTTTAGTAAAAAGACACAAACTTTTGTAAATTATTATTAGTAGATAGTGTAAAAACAAGGTCCTTTTTAGGGTTCCGTACCTCAAAAGGAAAAAACGGAACCCTTATAGGATCACTTCGTTCTCCGTCTGTCTGTCCGTCTGTCAAGACCCTTTTTCTTAAGAACGCGTAAAGGTATCAAGTTGAAATTCATACTTAATACTTGGGTCTATGGTTTCTTTCGGCTGTAAAAAAATAAAAGTTGTAAGTCAACGCAATCAAAAGATATGAACGTTTATGTCGCATATTTTGCGATTTCACAGGGGAATCAAAACCTATAGAGTACTTCCCGTTGACCTAGAATCATGACATTTTGCAAAAAGCAAGGTCTCATAGCACGTATATAGGAATAAATCCGAAAGTTACAAATTTGAAATTATATAATTAAAAAATTATTATTTTGTTATTACAAACTTACATTTTGTAGTTGGAATGTATGGAAGAACCTTATAGTCAACTACAAAGTTAAGTTTGTCTTTTAATATTTCAACTTCAGTTAGTTTTTTTTTTGGATTCGCGCACGAGTCCTACTCGTACTTGTCCGGTTTTTTTTTTCTTCAAACAAAACTTTTATTGTTGATATGACTGTGAGAGCTGTTTATATCAAAAATCATTATCTACAAATATCAGGAGAAAATCAGTTCACAAGTAAGCATACGCCGAGCACATTTTGCCAAAAGATCTCATCTACATCTATATCTATAAAAGCCAATCCAATACCTATTCCTACCAAATAGGTAATACGAAAATATCCTCAAAATCTCTTGAAATTCTAGCAAATTCTGACACAATAAGGCTGTAACAGGATTTCTCTCAGCCCACGGGATTTGTCTGAAACTAGGCGCAAATATATCACACTAGACGGCTGGTATGTACTTATAAAATAAATTGGAAAGTTTGTTAGTCACAGTTTTATAACTGTTGTATACTATGCTTTGATAGCCCGTTGGTCCAGTTGGTAGTGAACCTACCTTCTGAGCCTGAGGGCGTGGGTTCGATTCCCACGTAGGATAAACATTTGTGTGATGAATATTTGTGTTTGTTCTATATCTGGTTGTTAATATCTATTTAAGTATATATTTAAAACTATATATGTATGTATATGTCTCTGGCAGCCATATCACAAGCTTTGCTTAGTTTGGGGTCAGATGACCGTGTGTGCAAAAATGTCCCAAATATTTATTTATTTTTATTTTTATTTTACCTATAGAGCTTTGGTATCCAAAACAACAATGGTGTCCGAACAAAGCGATGGTATCCAAACAGTAGCATGTGCGCTTCACAATCTGACGGTACCCGGTTCGATCCTCGGCCCTGCACCAATGGCTTTAGTACCAAGTAAATTATGTGCAGTTTAGATGCCATAGCTCAAAAACGGCGCAGAAAAACATCGCGAGAAAACCGGTATTTCCAAGACATTCATATATATTATTATATTCTTATTCTTATTATATATATTCATATATGACATTCACCAACATGCACTGGGCCAGCATGGTTTAGGGTCCACCCTCTCTTCTGACGGAAGGCCTGTGTTCCCAGCAGTGGGAACATGATAAGCTGTACACGACGATACTTCTGCCTCATCATCATCATCATCATCAGCCAGAAGACGTCCATTGCTGAACATAGGCCTCCCCCTTTAACCTCCACACTGAACGACAGCCTGCCTTTTGCATCCAGCGACTCTTGCTATGTCGTCGGTCCATCTAGTGGGAGGCCTACCTATACGCTGCGTCTTCCGCCTACTATATACTTCTTCTTCGCCGCGTACTTCTGCCTAGATAGTCTGAAACCGAAATTGTACTAATATAACGCTTTCGCTGGATCTAACTCGCTCAAGCCTTGCTTCGCGCAAACTCGTTTTTATAGTAGAGTTATTAAAAAAAAAACTTTCTCTTTTTGTTCCACAAAGCTACAAATAACTCTGAATCATCGGCAAAACCGCGGGATTAACCTAGTATGGACTAGAAAGCTGGTCTAAGCTATTTATTCATCGGCGAATGACATCTACGGACATGTGTTATTTATTGGGGTTACGTTTAGGGATTGGACTACAGAAATTATTGCCAGTGACAAAAATTGTGTTTATTTAACCAACTTATAAAAAAGATGATCTTTTTATACGATTGTATTTTGTTGTGCGTATACTTCGAGATCCTCAATATCTTGAGAACAGGTTTTTTAAATTGAATATTCTATGTATTGAAAATCATTATCATCATCAGCCGGAAGACGTCCTCTGAACGACTGCTGAAGATAGACCTCCCCCTTAGAGCTCCACTCTGAACGACAGCCTTTTGTATCCACTGGATGCCCGCTACTCTCACGATGTTGTCGGTTCATCTAGCTACCTGATATTTCGTGATGATTATAACCGTTGTGATACTAAACTTGCAAAGTACTACAGTTTTTCGGGTTAGTTATTAATTTTGCTTCGTCAAAGCAAAGATAATTTGGTCCGAGAAAAAAAAAAAAAATTTTTTTGATCATACACACAAGACACTTAATTTTCTTGCCATATTTCATCAAGATTGTTTCAGCCAATCAGTTGTGAAAAGGTAACAAACATAGAAACAATCAGACTAAGTCCAACATGCTCACTGATATTTGCATCGAGATCGTACGACTGGTAGTGAATTAAAACGGTTTTGAAAAAAACATCTCAATATTTTGTTACCACACACACTTTGTCCAAATATTGTTTAGCTTTAACAGCTGCAGTTCATTATAAAAAACCGAACGAAAACCCATAAGGTTGTAGCTGGTAGCCAATATACTACAGTAATACACGAAAAGAAAATGTTACAAATCAACTTTTAACACTATTATTGCCGGTGCCAGAGCTAAAAAAATACTTGAATCGATACCCATTTTTAAGTTCAAAATTACCCAAAAAAGTTCAAATATACTTTGATAACATTACCTAAATGGGAGATCTGGAACCTCAAATTAATTTATTAGACGGGATTGCCCAATAAATTCATCAGGGTACGTGCCTCGGTAAGGGGAATGGTGGCGTTACTAAATTCTGCAGGTAGACGTTAAATTCAGCTTTTTTGCACTACCCACAAATGATAACAGCGGTTTCACCTTGTTATATTATGGTTTAGATCTGTTCTCATTTGCCAAGCAGAGTAGCGTGAGGCTCCTGTCAACAACCACCAAATCGTAATGCATCCCACACCCGTTGTTACGGACAAAATCCTTAGATTACACACTTTGCGGTCGTGGAGGCTTTCGACAAGCTTTCGACATTTCAAAGGCCTCGAACGCACTTTCGTGGAATAAACAACATCTAAACAATCTTGGATATAGCATGCAATATAATTGTAAGCAGTTGGTAGACGTTCATGTCCAAGTCGTGCAGCTCAGTCTGAGTCCGCCTCAATATTCCAAAGGAGTATCAGTAGAGGCATCATATATCTACATAACGTTGGCTGAAGATTCAGTCAAAACAATTTTTGGTCGTTTCGACCCATAAACATAGCGTAAGTCTTTTTTATGCCATAGCTGGCACAAGCTGATGGGCCGCCTGATGGTAAAAAACCACCGTCGCCTATGGATAACTGCAACACCGGGCATCACAGATACGTTGCCGACCCAAGTAACCCCAGCCCCAGTGTAAGCCATTTGTCATAGGTTACAATTTGGGTGTCATACCCTCATATTCATAGACGTAATAAAGGTCACTCGAAAACTCACGTCACCCTAAAGTGATGTTTTTTATTATGTCAAAACACCACTTGGGGATGACGTGAGGATTCCAGGTAACTTTATTTACGTCTATGAATATGAGGGTTAAATTCGTGAGTAAATCAGTTTATTTCAAGCAAGCGTGTTTTATTGTAGACCACATCATCGCTTGACATCAAGCTAGATAGCGGTCAAACCACAGTTTTTTTTGTTCAAATTAGAATGGCTTTCAAAGCATTTTTGTAAGAAATTTGTTGTAGCCAGTTGCACCCATATAAACGAAACGTCAGTCATTCGAAATCAGTTAGCAACTGTGATGCGGACAAGACTTTTGAGACCTAACCCAAAAAGGTAAAGTCCAATTTCTTTGGATGCGGATACGGAGTTCGATGCGTTGATCTAAATAAGAACGTTTACTCATAATGCCTGGTAACAGATTTTCTTTTTCATTTTTGTTCTATTTAATTCTCTTTTTTGTGGGTCAAACAGTGGTATTCCCGTGGTGTTATTTAATAAAAAGAGTTTAGTTACTGTTTTTTCATCCATTGAAAGAATAGGTCACACGTCCGGAATATCTTTGACAGCTTTATCCAGATTTTATTTGTGATAGACATTTTCGGGCAAGTTGCGTGAATGGGTTCCAAATCTAGGGCTTTGGATATAAATCGAGCGTTGTAACTTTGTTACTGAATGATGACCCATATTTAAAGGGTATTGAGGACCGGTTAAAAAGGTTGTTCCATTTTTATTGGAAACTTTTATATTGTGGTGCATAAGTTATAATTTCACGGAATCAGTAAGATCACCTGAAGAATCCTACTCGGATGGGCAGCGTTCGGGAAATTGCGTGACATCTTCTCGTCCAAGATACCACAGTGCCTAAAGACAAGGGTCTTTGACCAGTGTGTGTTGCCAGTGATGACATTTGGTACTGAGACGTGGTCCATAACTGTTGGCCTTTTGAAAAAACTCAGAGTCACACAGCGGGCAATGGAGAGAGCTATGCTCGGAGTTTCTTTGCGCGATAGAATCCGAAACGTGGATATTCGCCAAAGAACCAGAGTCACCGACATAGCTGTTAAAATTTGCAAGTTGAAGTGGCAATGGGCAGGCCACATCGCTCGAAGAACCGATAACCAATGGGGAAGAAAGGTTCTTGAGTGGAGACCACGAACCGGAAGACGCAGCGTAGGTAGGCCTTCCACTAGACGGACCGACGACATGGTGAGAGTTGCGGGCATCCAGTGGATGCAAAAGGCAGGCTGTTGTTCAGTGTGGAGGTTAAACGGGGAGGCCTATGTTCGGCAGTGGACGTCTTCTGGCCGATGATGATGATGAGTAAGATCAATATTTTCAAAATACTAAGACATCTCCATCTTGTAGCTGGACGACCAACGTTTACATATTATTATCTTGGCCACCAAATTCCATTAATTTATCAGAACCAATGACGATTATAGCCACTTGACTGCTCATCCTTTACCCCGCCGTAAGCCAAATTTACACTTTTTCAGATTAACCTTGCCAAACCTAGGCGCGAATTGAATTGAACTACTTTTGAGTCTCCAATCAAAAGCGTTTAGTCTCCAATCACAAGCGCCACCGACGAGGCTGACATCTTGCACAAGCAAATTATGACTCGTGCGCGATCAAATTTTCTGACCAAAGATAATATAACCAATATTATCTTTGGTCAGAAAATTAATCTACCTGACATAACTTTGGGTATACCTACATAATTACGTAACCAGGTATACAATTATCTAATATACGTGCGTATTATATCATAACTTCAAGGTTTAGGATTAATTTTGTTATAACCTGATTCGAGTTTTCAAGGTTCGTTAATATTTCACTACAAATCTGTTTCACCTCCATCAATAACAAACTTGGGGTAACAACGTCGATTCTGGTCCACCAGCAGATTTTAATAGGATAAAGCTGTGTCCACACTGGTGCGCTTTCAGTTTCAACTCGCGTTTTCCTCTGACGTATGCATAAAACGTCAGCGCACGCGCTAAAATTAGTTGAAATTATATAGTTTTGTGTAGCGAGTACAAGAAGCAAGTACAAATAGCGCCTACAAGTAGAGAGTACAAGTAGCAAGTACAAGCAGCAAGTAACAAGTACAAGCAGCAAGTACGAGTTGCAAGTAAAAGTTGCAAGTAGCTACTACGCATCGTTTGTATCATTTTGCTAAGTGCACTAAGCAAAACGATGCAGACGACCAGTGTATGGATTTGACACAAGATGAATCAAAAGTTGAAGATGCCAGTTGAAACTAAAGGTAGCATTCTGATCTTACGACCGCGACCAGCGACCAAAACTGTCTCGCGTGACTCACTGCTCAATATGAATGTATAACTTTATAACCCCACACGTCACGCGACGTGGTCGCTTGCATTGTTTGGCACTCCATATGAATTCATACTGACCAGTGAGTCGCACGACGCAGCCGGTGCGGTTGCCAAGATCGGAATGCTACCTTAAGTTGATTTCATCTAATTGATTTAATGTACATTTATTAATCTATATATATAATCTCTATTTCTTTTTGAATCTCTATTTGCCTTGATCACGCCATAACTTGAGAACGACTTAACCGATTTCTTAAGAATTAACCGGTTTTTGCGCAAAGAATAATTATGGACAATTAATTATAAATTAAATTTAAAAAAAAATGAGACAACTTGTTCTACGAGTTCTAAGACAGGACAACGTCCGTCGGGTCAGCTAGTTTATTATAAAAAAAAGTTGAAGCTAAAGCTGCACAGGTGTAGACTCACCTTAAAGGGTAAGGCGCAAAGTAATTGTCAACTACTGCTCCGCTGGCCCGACTTTCGTAGTTACGAGGTAGTTTGCAAATACTTGTTTATTTCGAGTGAGGGAAGGTTGTTAAAGCCAGTAGGTGTAATGTGTTGAGTAAGGAACAATGCCTTATTCTAAACGTCTGACAGACGTGTTAACTAACATTTATATTTCTTTTTCGCACGAGACCATTCCTGTTAGCAAAAAGTTGAAAGAGCAGTTTGCAGACGGCTCTGCTAAATACCAGCTCGATGCATTAGACTTGGTAGAGAGAGCGCTATTCGACTCATCAATAACGAGGCGCTGGTGTCGCACAGCCTCCAGCACAGGCGGAGGGTGGCTTGTCTGTCCATTTTTTAACGCGTTAATTTTGGAGAATGTGTACAAGAGCTGTTTAAGCTGATCCCGTCAACCAATTTCCGCCATAGGTCATCGAGGCAGACATTCCATCCTTACGTCGTGAACTTTGGTAAAGTCCGCACGCAGCGTTCCTAAAATTCCTTCCTAATACGAACTGCACAGGAACGGAATGCGCTCCTTGCCTCGGTGTTCCCTACAAGGTACAACCTGGCTCTCTTCAATACAAGAGTGAATAGGCACCTCATGGGGTCGCTCGAATCCTCACGTCACCCTCAAGTGATGTGCAATGTTTTAATGTTTTTTTTAAATGTTGAAATGGACTAGCTTTTGACACAACTCACCTGATTTTAAGTGATGATGCGGTCTACGATGGAGCACGCTTGCCTATAAGAAACCGATTCACTCTCGACTTGAAGACACCCACATTGTAACTATCAGGAAACACCCACCCATGTGTTGGTAATCCAGCTTTACAACAAGTTCTTTTAGATGACTTTTAGTTACGAAATAAATTTTACAAAGGATTTATTAGCATGGGCAAAAATGTACGGTTTCTGTAGGATACCGATTAAAATCCTAAGTGGGCGAGCGATGGTGGCCGAACGGTAGCTTGTGCGCTTTACAATCTGTCGGCACCCGGTTCGATACCGGACTACTTAAATAAGTTATGTGCAGTTTCAATGGTAGCTCAAAAACGGCGAAGGAAAACATCGTGAGGAAATTGGTATGTCCAAGAACCTCAAAAGTTCAATATTATATGACATTCACCAACATGCACTGGGCCAGCGTGGTGGATTAGGGCCCATCCTCTTTCTCTGAGGGAAGACCTGGGTCCCAGAAGTGGGAACATGATTTATGTAGGCTGATGATGATGTAGTGGGCAAAGCCGTGGAGCAGGTGGAGCGGAAGTGTTTTAATGAGGCTTTTACCTACACCTTCGCTTTCCCTCCGTCTTTGTTAGCCGCCAATTCAAAGTAAATTGACACAACATTTATCCAAACTCCTACCACTGAGTAGGAAATTCTTACAGAGATACAGGTTCCCTATATAGGAGTTCCAGAGTGTAGACGCCTATACCGTCGCTTCACACCCTTTAGCTTGTTTTTTTTTTTCAGCAAGCACTATACGCACACTTGTGCGCACGCATGCACATGCATGTAATTTTAGTTACGGTGGCATTAGGTCATATTGTTTACTTTGAATTTATAGAAAAGTCTATCTGTTCATTGATTAGATTAATAACATATTGACACGCCCGTGAATTCCCGTGTAATATAAATAAAATGTGTGAAAACCACTTCAGTTTCTATAATAAAATAATATTATAACTATTGAAATTATTTCGACTATTTAATTAATTTAAATATACAATATCCTCAGCCAAAATACGTCTACTGCTGAACATAGGAGCCACCTTAGAACTCCACACTGAACGATAGCCTGCCATCTGCATCTACTGGATACTCGCGACTCTCACAATAGTCCGGGTATAATTATAATAAAACTGTGAGCAGAACCATCAGAGGATGGGCAGCAGCATTTGCCACTGCATAATGAACGTTCTGTGATCTCCAAGCCGCCTGCCAAGCGTGGAGATTATGGCAAATAAGCCGAAGCGAATCAACCCTGCGAAGTGGAAGGAGGGAATAGAAATGCCCTGCAGTAATCACGGCTTAAACAATCATAAGCAGCTATTACTCTGCCTCTTCTCTGGACCACATCGATTTGATTTGAACCAATTCCTCAGGTCTAATGAAAGCGAGTGGTTTACGTTCAGTGCCCAAAGTAATTGTCACCTGATGTATTTATAGTGGGTTCGGATCCCAGCGTGATTTATAGGGCTCCGTCCCTGCCTGGGGCGTTTTTCGGAGGTGAATAGGTTAGTGGTGCGGGAATAAAAGGTTGGGTGAGGAATATATTTTTAGAACGAGAAGTGTTTTGGTTGGAATAGTGGGTACTATCAGAATCGCTCATTTCTAATAGACTTTAAGATACCGCCGCAAACATCCAGTGGATGCAAATGGCAGGCTTTCGTTCAGTGTGGAGTCTAAAAGGGGAGGCCTATGTTCAGCAGTGGACGTCTTCTGGCTGATGATGATGACGATGATGAGACTTTAAGTAACAATTTATGAAAGTATAACTTTCATCGCATCATCACATCAAATCATCAGCCAGTGGACGTCCACTGCTGAACGAAGGCCTCCCTCTTAGAGAGGGGTGTTGTCATATTCCCTGCGCTTAGCAGGCAGCTTGGGGATCGTTGTACGCTCGCCGTGTACTAAGAGGCCGCTGCAGTCCATTCTCCGGTGGTTCTGGTGGCAGTTTTAGGACATACCTGGGACATCCCTAACCTTACATATAGCCAGCGAAATAATACATATAGCAACATCTTTTTAACAACTTCTGATAAGTTACCAAATTTTTAGTATAAATGTTTGTTTTTAATGAAATAAAAAAAGATATTGTCAAAAAAAGTTATTAAATATGGCGGCAAGCTGCCGCTGGGGTTTTTGGTGAATTAAAAATAACCCTGTTTATAGAAGGGCTTATAAAAATTTACGCTTCTCTCACCAGGCTTAACCAGTAGCAGGTGCTATGATTTTCAAGTTGGAAGTGGTAATGGTTAGCTCACATCGCTCGAAGAACCGATAACCAATGGGGACGACCTTACTTCTTGGCCTTGCTTTTTGGCCTTTCTTTCTTCTTCTTGAGTGGAGACCTCGAACCGGAAGACTCCCACTAGATGAACTGACGACATCGTGAAAGTTGCGGGCATCCAGTGGATGCAGATGGCAGGCTGTCGTTCAGTATGAAGTGCTAAGAGGGAGGCCTATGTTGAATAGTGGACGTCTTCTGGCTGATGATGATGAACGCTTGCGAATGATCCTTAAAATATTGAAGTAAATTTTTTTTTAATCTTGTGTAACATTCTTTCACGTTTAGCAATTGGATTTGAAAGTTATAACTGCTTTTATTATTAATTCCTTTTACTATTTTAAATGACATTTAAAACTAACATCAAATCTTATCTTGAAGATTAAAAAGTGATTTCTGGAAAATTCGGCCCATTATATTACTAATGGCACTTTTGGGGCCACAATGGGTTAAATTGTGAAGTAATTGATGTATAGCGATGACCCGGGTAAGGAATGGAGAAAACTAGTGTTGTGAAAATTGTTTATCGATAATATATAGAAACAAATAATTATTATAGTTTATAATCTCAAAATAACGCCCATGTTATTCGATAAAACAAACCAAATGCCCAAGCTTATATACTTTTATACTTTAGTATGACTTTGCAACTAACGTAGGGCAAATTTAATAGATCACATTTGACATCTGTCAGTCTTAGCAAAGTAAATCGTAAATTTGCTTTCTTTTGTCATTATTATAAAAAATATGTATTTTAACTGAAAAAGGTTAAAAAATTGTGCAGTTCTAACATTGAAAACATTACTAATACTGTTAACGAGGTTAGGTTGTTAAATTTTGATGAAGTGACAAATGTGATCTATTATTTTTAATTAAGACATTCTGCGATAATGTCATAGTGCTGTACCATCAACATCGTAACATCCTTATTCCAAATGTCCATAACAGTTACAATATCAATTTTGACATAAAATAATAACAAAACGATCGATAGTTTAATCAATGCTGATTATTACAGCACTATTAATAATATCTTATCCGTGGAACTTAGGACATAATTTCGGAGGGCGATTAGAGAGATTGATAAGAAAGAGATAGATAGCGTCGGGGGAACGCACTCCTTGTTACTAAAGTTAATCGACTGGGCCTTAAAATGTGGGAGATAGCAAGGATTAATGTTCTATGACCTAGAAATTAAGGGTCAAGTACAGATATAAGACATTTTGTAAGAAGATAAAGCGCAGATTGGGCCAATCAAATGAATATTTTATACTGTAAAAATTATAATTGCATGTTATCGAACGAGCAGTAACAGTAGAGAAAAGAGAGTGTCAAAACGACACACATCAAAGTGTCTCTTTGATGTTGACAGATAGTTTGACAGTTAAATATTACTTACAAAAAAAATACAATACATTCTGTTAACATTTTGCTAACCTTATTTCATATTTTTTTGGAGCTTTTTATCACTAATATTATTATATATTATTTTTACACAAAAGTGACAAGGAAGTTGTTCAAGTCACAGTAATAGCAATAAAATTTGTTTTTTTCTTCGGCAAATGATACATTTATTACATAAAGGAAAATATATAATATTTGGGGATAAACTCCGATATGTCCTCATTTAGAAGCAAGCATGTGAAGAAGTAAGAAGAAGCCGGTAAGAATTAACAAAACTTTAACATATAAAAATACATTATTAAATAAAATTATAAAAACCTTTTTGTATTCTTTTCAGCAAACATTTTCATTTGATACCTATATCATGGAGGTTCATAAAAAAATACTACTCTGCCATCTTTGGGAGTCCGCCATATTAGATTAGGCTGACGTCACTCCACGCATTATCATCCAGAATAAACGTGTATGTAAAATTTCTGTTTAATCAGCTAGCGACAACTGGTCTAATATTCAGTTGCAAGATTTGATCCACACATACATACTTACAAACAGGGCAAGTTAATAAGCTTGTAAAAACTATGTATGAGCTAAGTCACTGCCCAGTTTACATTACAGTATCCGTCAGACTTAGCCGTAAAGGCGCTTACAGACGATGCGTAGTACAACTAACAAGTAGAAGTAATTGCAAGTGCCTACTAAGCATCGTCTGTAACATCACATCACCACGTCAGTAAACGTCCACTGCTGAACAAAAGCCTCCATCTTAGTGAGGGGTGTTGCCATAATCCCCACGCTTGACAGGTGGCTTGGGGATCGCAGTCCGTTCACCGTGTACTAATAGGATGCTGCTACCCATCCTCCGGTGGTTCGGGTTGCAGTTTTAGGACATACCCAAGTCTGTAACATAATTATCTGTGTTATAACATGTCTGTGTGGGCATAGTGAGCGTGGCAGTGATACTTGGTACTTCACGCTGGTACTTGGCGCCAAGTGAAACTTCGTTTCCCCGCCCTGCACGCGCGACGAATACTGCGCATCGTTCGTTTCGTTCGAACGTACGTATTCGCACGCGAGTTGTGGCGTCACCGCACGAGTGCCTACTTGTACTTGTTACTTATACTACGCATCGTCTGCAAGCACATTAATTTCAAGACAGTTTGGAAGCAGAGGCGGCTGTTTATTATTCTTTTGATATCTCACACACATCGCTCCCTTTGAAAATTTAATGATGCGAGAAACGATATTTTTATTGTTTCACGTCACGTTATCCGATTTTTGTTTTATTATTGTCAAAGTAAAGTTGTGGGTGGCAAAGAATTATAGATAAACTTGTTACACAGATTTTCATATCTTTTTAAATTGGACGAAATGTTTTATTAACTTCTTTAAAAACAAATTGATGAAAACTTAAAATATAAACTAAAAACTAAAACAACTAAATAAAAGGTACAATTAAACTAAAATATGATTGTATAAAATATACAAACATGTACCTACTACAAAACAAAAACGCCGTCGAGATCACCACCGTGCGGCAGGGTTCCCAGAACACTGGCAGAGTTGCCCCGCTGTATAGCAATACTTAGCTTTTGTGAAAAGTATATGCCAGCTCTAGGATCCCCCGAGGCGAGGACCAGCCTAGTCGAAAGATACTTGCAGATTTTTTTTGTATCGGACGACCACGGGCCCAGGGTCTCCACAGCTAGCGCAACAAACTCATAATGTGCGCTGAGCTGTGAGTACTTCCTGTGTTTGTATAGTTGGGCCTGTTCGGCCGCAGCCCCGACACTGCGAGCAGAACTGGCGACATGAGAAGGAGCCAGGGTGTCCACGCAGGTGGCATCCCAGACCAAGGCGCGGCCAAGACACCAAGGAACCAGACTGGCTCCGTCTGGTCTCTTGCCATCGTCTCTTGTCATACCGTTCGGTTCCAGTTCATATCTTTTACACAATAAGTATTCTCATTTGCATTAATATCTCAGATAAATTCTCAAAATAATTACACTATTTTACAATACAATACAATACAATTGTTTATTAATAACTCCATAGTTACAGTCATGTCAAACTTCTCTAGTACACTTTCTACAACGATGTATATAAACTTATATAAACAGTATATGTTAATAATATTATTATGTGTAAATCAAATTAATTAATAAATTATTCAATAAAAAAAAAAAAAAAATATAGTATATGAGCAAATTTATTACAATATATTATGTTAGTATTTCAATATGTCAAATTAATTCATTAATAATTATTAATTAACGCAGCTACCTGAAATATTTATGGACGAATCCATTAATATTTCAGGCAGTTTAACATAGTCATCAAAATTATAAAATTGTTGGTCAAGGAGCCAAGTTTTAAGCCTGACTTTTAGAATACAAGCATTGAAAATTGACTCAAATTTAAATTGTTTAAACCAACTACATAAAAAAAGTTAATTCTTTCCATGCAATAGTTGCCTGGAAGAAATCGCTTTTAACGATAAGGCCGCCACTTGTGTCACCAGCTCGTAAGTGTTTTCTGTTTGTAATTCTGATTTCTGGTGTACCCAATAAAGACTTTCTATCTATCTATGATCATCATCATTTTGGGCTTTTAGAGTTAAGCCGTTTGATATTACGGTATGCCTTTGATAATGGAGGGCTATGTTCAGTAGTGGACGATGACGATGGACGTCTTCTGATGATGATTTACATATTTCACAGTTGGCAAAATCTCAAAAAAATATCGGTAAAAAAACGAGTCTGCTCATAGAATTCACACAATAATTTTGTCTTTAAGTCTGAAAGAAAAAAATCCACATCATCATCATTTCCTGCTGGACATAGGCCTCCACCATTAATCTACAAAAGGGCTGGTTGAAAGCGGCCTGCATCCAGCGTTTCCCTGCGGTCTCTTTTAAGTAGTCTGTCCATCTTGTGGGAGAACGTCCTACGCTGCGCTTACCAGTTTGTGGTCTCCATTCAAGAACCTTTTATCCCCATTGGCCATCTGTTCTGTTTGCTATGTGCCCTGTCCACTGCTACTTCAACTTACTAATCCGGTGGGCTATGTTGGTAACTTTCGTTCGTCTACAGATCTCCCCTGATTCAATCTCGTAGAGAAACCCCGAGCATAGCCCTCTCCATAGCTCATTGTGAGACTTTGAGAAAAAAAATACGAAATATAATTTCGTGGCTAAAACCGTAACAACAGCTCTAAAATCGCGGTAATCCGGGTAACTGGCAGTGTCCGTCAAAGGAAAAGTTTTCAGTGCGACGTGATATTACAACGGGATGAAACGCTTACACGGGCATAGAACTTGATTCTGTATGGAAGAGACAAAATAATTCTAATAATCTGGGTCTGTAATGTCTTCATGTCGAGAGTGAATAGGTTTCTTCTAGGCAAGCGTGCTTCATCGTAGGCCGCATCATCGCTTAACATCAGGCGAGTTGGCGGCCAAGCGCAAGCCAATTTAGATATATTTTTTTACATTTGACCAAAAAAAAAAAAAAAAATATGTATTTTGTATTAGTATGTATGTTTAGACTGAAGAATGCGGGTGGTTGGTCGAACAGTTAAAAAGTTAGGTGCAGTTATAACGATCTACCTTCTTTCTGTTCGACCGTTATATTTACTGTGATAAGGTTGTGGATGGAACTTCCGATATTTCGGTGCAGTTACATGCACCATGTTCACGGGAAGAGTGAAGGTTGCGGTCGAACAGTTCAAAGTTAGGTGCAGACAAAACAACCTTAACCTTGTCACGATAAATATCCCGTTAATAATCATATAACTGTACTGTTATTTTAATCTTAATTTTAAATATCTTTGTTGCATACTTTAACTCTCGTAGTCGACAGTCGTAGATATAGCTACAAAGTTATGCTACGTAGCTACTTTGCTACAACGCTACGCCGTAGCATAATCAATTCTTTTTTTTTAATAGAATAAGTGGCAAACAAGCAACGGGCCACCTAATGGTAAGTGGTCACCGCCGCCTATAGACACCTACAATACCCGGGGCATTGTCAGTGCGTTGCCTACCTTTGAGGACTCCATTCACTGCGATCATTCATCATCAATTCATAGCGATAATGCTACAACGTAGTAGTAGCCAAAAGCTATATAGAACAAGGCAAGCACTCGAAAACCATATCGATACAAGCTAGGCTTTTACAAGCTAGGCTCATCATCATCATCATTTCAGCTATAGAACGTCCACTACTGGACATAGGCCTCACACCATCGATCTCCAAAAGGGCCGGTTGGTAGCGGCCTGCATCCAGCTTTTCCTGCGATCTCTTTTAGGTTGTCTGTACCTATTGTGGGCGGGCATCCTACGCTGCGCTTACCGGTCCGTGGTCTCCATTTGAGAACCTTTCAGCCCCATCGGCCATCTTTTTGCGTGGTATGTGCTCTGTCCACTGCTACTTCAACTTGCTAATCCGGTGGGCTATGTCAGTAACTTTCGTTCGTCTAAGGATCTCCTCATTTCTGATTCGATCTCGTAGAGAAACCCTGAGCATAGTCTCCATAGCTCGTTCTGCAACTTTGGGTTTGCTTATGAGGCCCATAGTGAGAGACCACGTTTCAGTGCTTCATATCATCACTGATATAAGTTTTTGTAATGGTGTCGAATAAAATATATTTTCTTTCTTTCTTTCTTTCACTGGTAACACACAATGGTGGACTTTCGTCAGTTCACTTTATGCCAAGTGACGGTAAAATCGAAAATGATTATAAGCAAACCTGATTAAACAATGATTGCCGCTTCCATTTCCAAGTAGCCAGGTGATAGTCGCCATTTTCACTTTGCGACGAGACAAAGCCCCCACTATCTATTGTTAAATTTTTAAACCTCCAACCGCCTTTTTAACTTGCCGCCGGCTTTTTGTAACAGTTGAGGTAAAATCGCACGGGAATTTAATTATTTTTTTAATTTTTTTGCGTTTCTGTGATATATTGTTGGTAGAATTTCCTCTACATAATTAAAGATAAATCAAAAGTATTATTTATATAAGTGTTGTTACAGTTTTTAGGATATACTTTTTAAACATAATAGACTAACTGCGCCTCGCGGATTCTTTTACCCGCTCGCAGCAGCCTCCTTTGATTTAGTTGACTATTTCATTTTTTTTGCTATGATATAATATAGTAATTTTTAAACTTTTGCGATATGAACACTTGTTTTAAATGTTTATCGGGACTTATCACGTATTATTTAATTTAGGTAATAATATGTACCTTTCGCTCGACGTTTCGACCATGTTACAATGGCCGTGGTTATTACCTAAATTAAATAATACGTGATAAGTCCCGATAAACATTTAAAACATGATATAATATGTCAATGTATAGTATAGACTTCTTATTATTGTATTTTGTAGGGACAATATTTAAATTAAAAAAAACTGTTGATCGGATCGCTACCACACTCGCTATCACTCGCTGAGCTAATCTAAAGATTACCTGTAAATTTTATCAAAATCGGTCCAGCCGCTTCCGAGTCCATGTGGAACGTACATACATCGCCTATTATATAATTAACCGACTTTGAAAAGGAGGAGGTTATCAATTCGACTGTATTTTTTTTTATTCATTTTTTTTAAAATATTAATATACTAGTATTATAAAGAGGAAAGATTTAATTGTTTGTTTGTTTGTTTGTTTGCATTGAATAGGCTCCGAAACTACTGAACCGATTTGAAACATTCTTTCACTGTTGGGAAGCTACACTATCCCCGGGTAACATAGGCTATATTATATTTTATTTTTAAAATAGGGATCCTTACTAACACTCCAATAATGTAATCCAAGGTGTAAAAAAATAAAATTTACAATTTTGACTTTGCGTGTTTGACAGTTCTAAGACAGGACAACGTCTGTCAGGTCAGCTAGTATACATATATATATAAATAATTCAAAATTTGACAACACAATTGACAATTTGGCTTTGAATACGTCACAACCGGTGTAGTTTAGCCCCCAAGCTTAATAATAATTTCTATTTTACAATATTATCGTTTATCGCAACCACCGAACTAAATAGGTCTCTGGTCACAACGCTCAGACAAAGCTAGTGCGTTGTTACCTTAAACGTTTTAATCTTTTACTGGGTTTCAGCGCTGATGCCGCTGTGACAGTATTGTTGTTTAATCCACGTTGCAACTGTTTTATTATTGTTACAATGTAACGCAACAACTAAAAACTCAACATTTAAATTAAAACATTAAAAAAACATGAATTGTATCATTTAAAAATACAACATATTTATGTTTTAAATATTACCTACTTCCTGCCAGTTTTTTAAGAAACTAATCTAAATGAATTATCGACAATTCAAACATTTTTGAAGTCTAAAACAAAAAAAAAAAATACTTTCGAATTAACAAAAAGAACTATGGTAGCAAGTGCGCTTTACAATATGACGGCACCCGGTTCGATCCTCGGCCCTGCACCAATCACTTATTTAGTACCGAAATAAATTATGTGCAGTTTCGATGCCATCTCTCAACAACGATGAAGGAAAACATCGTAAGGAAACCAATATGTCCAAGAACCTCAGAAGTTCAAAGACATGACATTCACCAATATGGACTGGACCAGCATGGTGGTTAGGGCCCATCCTCTCTCTCTGTCAGACCCAGCGGTGGGAACACAATGGACTGATCATGATGATAGTAAAAATAAATAGATAGATAGATAAACTCTTTATAGTTCACACCATAAATTTTGTGCACACGATCGAACAGCTTAAAAACTAGTGCAACAATCGGCGGCCTTATCGCTAAGAGCGTTCTCTTCCAGGCAACCTTAGGATGGAGAGGATTCATACAGGAGGTAGAAGGCGGGGCGTGCAATATTGAAAAATGTGATAGTTATAATATAAACCGTACATTCTAATAACAATACATACTAATACTTATATTACTAGAACAACACTACTTACTTACTTACTTTATACTTTATATTACTATTAAATAAAGTCATAAATAGTCAATCATATTATATGTTTAGATTAATAGTTTTTTTTTTCTTCACAGATAATAATGTGTCCAAACTGCGTTATAAGAAGAAATAGGACCTGTTAAATTCAATTTGGTAAGCATTTTTGTATAGTTAATAGTTCCGTTTTGTTGTAAATATCACTTGCGTTCACCCATGTAATGACTGACCGGCACGGTTACTAAAACATCAGTGTATTTTGTCGGTATTTAGGTTCAAGTTTGAGCTCCATTGATAACCGTAGAAAAAAGACTTAGAAAGAGGGTAGATCGTTTGTCTGCATCTAACTTTAAAACTTTTTTGCCAACTACCCGCATTCTTCAGTCTTACCGTGATCATGGTAAATGTAAGTGTATGTGCTAAGTAAACGCTAGAATGTGGGCCCTGCGACACAGGCGTCTCGCCTAGTGCAGGGACTACAAGTACCGTAAACCTTCATTAGCTTGCCTTGTTCCTGTCTACCTTAATGTATTTTTTCAATTTGTTTTACATTAACTATTGCACATATTCTTGTAAATTAGGTTAAGGAAGTGTACTGGAAAATTAAATATTTTGTATTTTTGTATTTTGTTGTAACTGCGACGGAATATCGTGAGCTCCATTCACTGCCTAATCGCGATAAATATCCCGCTAATAGTCATATAAATAGGCATAACATGTAATTTTTTTTAAATTACCTCATACAAAAGCTGATCATAAATAGAACCCATCAAAGAAAACAAAATCAAAATTGATTCAAAAATAAATTAGTTATAAGTATTTTAATTTCATGCTAGACAAAGAGCACACTATAACCATTGATGTAAGTAAATAGGGGGAAGATACGGGACGAACTTCTTGACGTGGACCGCACAATATAGGCTCCGGGGCACAATCCACTTCAGTCACAATCGAACTGGCGTTTTGATAGCACGTGAACTACTTGACAAAATTGTGTGAAATAAAGCAGCAAAAATTACTTCCTACGTTTTCACAAGGTGCACCAACAGTTCGAAGACAAACAACAAGTTTCACGGCATTACTTTTCACTCGTATATACTTAAAAACAATTAACTTAATTTTCTTTAAGTGTCACTTCTATGGTCTAGTGTAGTGTCTAATGGAGCGGTGAAGTTGACGTTTACAGTGTAGACGTCAACGTCGCCGCTGACTCGAGCCGAAATAGATCCATATTTATTGGGTACAATGTTTGGATGTCACGCGTCTTCCCCCTTTTTTAACAGTCATTGACTATAGCACTTTATGAAGTCAAACCGTGCGCGTAATATAAATGCTATACTAACCTTCGACCAAAATAAAATGAATGGACGGGCCATAACCATTAAACTTGCTTAGTAAAAACCGTCGGACATATACTTCAACACCTAATTATAACCATGTACACTACATTTGTTACAAAAAATTGATAACGGTTTTTGTTGTGTATTTACACTTCGGAAAAGCCCACTAAGGCATAATTTTGTCAGATATTTCGTTATCATGTAACAATAGACTCGTGTCGCACTTCCTACGGCTAGAGAAACGACGTGAGCGCCGGCGCTTATTTTGTAATCTTCAAAAAAGCGCTTCTTCTGGGCCCGTCCATTAATTTTATTTAGGTCGACGTTACTAACAAACGCTTAGCGGGAGAGGGACAGAGCATCCGCTCTCTATACTCACAAAAAACTTTAAACACTTATATCTCATAGCTGTAACAGCCAATTATAATATTTTTTTCAGTATGTATTTAACGGCCGGTTATCCGAGTCGCGTAGGTAATAAAACGCTCCCTCAGCCCCCGCCAAGTTATAGCGACGATGTATTTTGCCACGCAAGAATCAGGACGCCCGCGGGGGGAGTGCAACGACAAAAACGAACATAGGTCCGACCTCGATGACGCCTGGCGCGGTACTGAACGCGTCGCGCGCAAATTCTTGCGACCTTTTTACGGTTTTAATTCCACTAAAAAACGAAAATATTCACTATCAAATAAAAAAAATATAAAAAAATTGCCTCTCAGTACATGCAATTTCCAGGTTGCTACGAGCTTTCATTAGAGCATAAAACGAAATAAATAAACTAACTCGACTTTGTTTCAGATTTTTTTTTGATCGAGGACAGTTCTATCGTGTTTCGAACCAAATCATAAACTCAAACACAGATGTATCTGTGACATGTATTTTTTTCCAGCTCAAATATTGTAATTTAACTGAGTAAAATTGATTTAAAACCGTCAAATTTGGTATATGATCGCTTAGCCTAACTAGCCAACGCTGAGCCGTACTAAATGAAACATTGAGACACAATTTTATTGTAACAAAAACGCTGTAACAATTTCGCATATTTTGACGGAATCCTATTACATAGGAACTCGTTTCATTGTGTCTATAATAAAGTAATAAATTCAAAGCTACCATTATTGACTCATGTAACAAAGGTTATTCGTGACCCGACGTCGGCAATTGAAATATTACTTACTGATGTTTCCATCCATCTTTAACGAGTATTCATACATGGTTATTGGCAACTAGCTAAAAATCTCTCGCTGGCAGCTCCTCTACACCTAAAATTCCGTGACCGTTAAATAATACAGCTTTTTTTGCTTCCTAAAACTAATATACTTAAATTACAAGAACTTTTCACGGCTACAAATAAAAAGAAAGCCTGTCGAAGCTAAAAAACCGGACAAGTACGAGTAGGACACGCGCTCTGAGGGTTCCGTTGGATGGAACCCTCAGTTTTTCTTTGTAGTGGCACTTGTGGTTTTTAAAGTCGGTTTTTTTAAAAGATAATTTATATATATCTGATAGCCCGTTGTTCCAGTTGGTAGTGAACCTGCCTTCTGCGCTTGGGGTGTGGGTTCGATTCTCACCTTCCCAGGACAAACATTTATGTGATGAACATTTGTGTCTGTTCTATGTCTGGGTGTTAATATCTATTTAAGTATGTATTTAAAACTACAGTTGTATGTATATCAGTCTCTGGCAGCCATATTACAAGCTTTGCTTAGTTTGGGTTCAGATGACCGTGTGTGCAACAATGTTCCGTATATTTATTTACTATTATTATTATTTCGAAGAACCGATAACCGATGGGGTAGAAAGGTTCTGGAGTGGAGACCACGAACCGGAAGACAAAGCGTAGGTAGGCCTCCCACTAGATGGACCGATGACATTGTGAGAGTCGCGGGCATCCAGTGGATGCAAAAGGCAGGCTGTCGTTCAGTGTGGAGGTTAAAGGGGGAGGCCTATGTTCAGCAGTGGACGTCTTCTGGCTGATGATGATGATTATTATTATTTATACATAGATTTACTGGATAGTTATGTCTTGTCTATGACTGTCCTTTATCGGTGTACGCAAACGCCAAGTCCACACATCCATCGTGCTAGTCTTCCATAAGCTCATTGGTCCTAGTACCTAACAAACGTTTTGACAATGATAGATCTGACATACTAAAATAACGTT
This sequence comes from Agriopis aurantiaria, assembly GCA_914767915.1. NCBI lineage: Eukaryota > Metazoa > Arthropoda > Insecta > Lepidoptera > Geometridae > Agriopis > Agriopis aurantiaria. The sequence goes on along the minus strand of OU612003.1, from coordinate 13,065,962 downwards.
TTCTTTACTTTTCCATAAAAAGATGTAAACACATTATGCTAACTACCTCTATGTTTGTTGTGATTGATCATGACATGGGTAACTAAAGAAACGAAATAAAACATACTCATAAGTTTAAAAAAAAAACAATGTTCAAATTCTTTTTCGAAAAGGTACTTAAAGTCCACCACCAGCTTGACTTCGTCATACGCTGACTTCAGTCGATGACGTCAGTGAGTGAGAGTAATAAAAATCATCATCATCATCAGCCAGAAGACGTCCACTGCTGAACATAGGCCTCCCCCTTTAACCTCCACACTGAACGACAGTCTGCCTTTTGCATCCACTGGATGCCCGCGACTCTCATAATGTCGTCGGTCCATTTAGTGGGAGGCCTCCCTACGCTGCGTCTTCTGGTTCGTGATCTCCACTCCAGAACCTTTCTTCCCCATCCGTTATCGGTTCTTCGAACGATGTGGCCTGCCCATTTCCACTTCAACTTGCAAATTTTAACAGTTATGTCGGTGACTTTGGTTCTTTGGCAAATATCTACGTTACGGATTCTATCGCGCAAAGAAACTCCGAGCATAGCTCTCTCCATTGCCTGCTGTGAGACTCGGAGTTTTTCCAGAAGGCCAACAGTTAAGGACCACGTCTCAGTACCATATGTCATCAAATACAATAAATGTACCATATGTAATAATACGATGTTCAAATTCTACTTGGAAAACTTGTACTTAAAGTATACTGGCTTGGCTTCGTCATACGCTGTCTTCAGTCGATGACGTCAGGGAGTGAGAAATTTTAAAAACAAATGTTAAACATTCTAATTTGATAATAAACTAATACTTAAAGCATACTGGTTTGATTTCCTCCTATGCTGACATCGGACGATGAAGTCAGTAAGACATTAAAAAAACGATGTTCAAATTCTACTTCAAAAAATTTCATCGTGCTGTGCTCCACAACGCTGTCAGTGCAAAAATAGCTCGTAATATTTATTTACCGTTACGGGCTTGACTTGAAAAGCGATGGTGGCCAACCGTTAACAGACGCACTTTACAATCTGCCTGCACCCGGTTCGATCCTCGGCTCTGCCACTAGTGACTTATTCAGTACTTAAATAATAAATTTATGTGTAGTTTCGAAGCCATCGCTCAAAAACGATGAAAGAAAATATCGTAAGTAAACCGGTATGTCCAAGAACCTCAAAGTTCAAAGACATGACATTCACCAACATGGACTGGGCCAGCATGGTGGCCCATCCTCTCTCTGAAAGCAGGCCTGTGTCCCATCAGTGGGAACGTGATAGGCTGATACGTGATAGATGGAGCACATCTCTCCTGATATTAGTGACGGTGTAAATGATTGTGATAAATGATATTCGTCCGATTATGTCAGCGTCATAGTCAGCGTAACCCTATTTCTAGCCTAAAATAGTGTTTTGTCTTCATCATCATCATCTAAATAACCCACTGCTGGGTATAGGCCTTCCTTTGTTTATGCCACCCTCCCCGGTCTCTCGCTTGTCGCATCCACTCGTTTCCGATAGTTCTTTTGATGTCGTCAGTCCACCCATCCTCGGTCGACCCGGGTTCATCCAACCTATTCTCGTCCACCACGCGGTTTCTGCTAACCACCTCCCATCATTACGTCTGGCCATGTGTTCTGCTCAGTTCCACTTAAGTTCCGTCAGCCTTTTTAATTACGACGTCTGCAGCCTGCGACGTCGCATCTCAGTGTTTCGGATACGGTCCTGCAATTTGATGCCGAGCGTGACTTGCTCCATGGCTCTGTGCGACGGCTATCTTGTGAAGTCATCTCCATGAGCGTACCACCATGATGATGCGTTGCGTAAGCACCATAGGTAAGCATCATCTGCACAATTTATTGTGCACTTGTTCGTGCCAGACAACCCGGGTTTCCAGCTAATAGGCGTGGAAAATTGACCAAGTTTTTTCACGTGGATCACAGCCGCACTGTGGCACGCTCCATGTCTCCGCTGATTCGCGCCCGCCGCCACTTCAATGCACTCCTTTCCACCAACACTGGTTTTGATATTATTTATGACAAATGGAAAACTGTAACGAAAGTGTTTTTGACTTATTGTGAAAATTTAACTAACCAATGGGACAGGGGCAAAAAAGCCGACGAATATGATGATGACTATTTCTTATGACACAAATTTTATGTTGACATATTTTTACAGCAATTTGTTGTATTTATTGTAGTTATTAAATTTTGAATTTTATTCCTATTTTTACTAAGAAATCTATTTTAGTTTAACAGTTTGTGAGATAATTTGTTAGTAGAATTTGTCCATTTTTATCTATACTTCTTTACTAATATTATAAAGAGAAAAGATTTGATTGTTTGTTTGTTTGCATTGAATAGACTCCGAAGCTACTGAACCGATTTGAAAAATTCTTTCACTGTTGGGAAGCTACACTATCCCCGGGTGATATATGCTATATTTTTTTTTTTGAATAGGAATCTATATTAAATCTCCAATAATGTAACCCAAGGTGTAAAAAAATAAAGACTTACACCCGTGCGAAGCCGGGGTGCGTTGCTAGTTCTCAATAATTTGAATTTGAATAGGTCATGGACATGGTCTTAATACTTATCACAGATATACACAACTCTGTGATACTTATAGTACGATGAAAAATAACTTATTCCATAGATCAAGTGTCTGTCATCACTGACAGCAATCTTTCCGTGTCGACCGACTATTCAGGGTAGCGTGACGAGAAACGCTACTCACCTACCAAACATTATGCTTCTTATTTATTACACACCAGTCCATGTTAGCGTTGAACGACTCTGTCGCAATCAGTTCTTTTAATCGCTAGTTCATTTCTCACGCGAATGACTAACAATATTGTTAAGACAAGGTTGTTTAGAAAGTCATAGTTGATGGTAGAATATTAAGGGTTCATTTAACTTTTTGGCTGTTAATTAATTTGGGCCAAGGACAGTACGGTTAAATCGTTAAATGTATTATATGTGAGTTAAAATTGAATTGACGTGACGGGAGAACTTCTCTTTGTTAATGTCATGTAGGTATGGCCAGGGGGTGTCACTCCGCAGTTTAGGTACATTCGGCCTTTCGGGAAGGCGTATGGCAGGGCTGCAAAAAAGTTATGGGTGATGATTATTAATAACCATCAAATAAAGCAGTATACTCAATCTCCCACCCTTATTATGTTCGTTAGACATTATCACAAAATGCCACCCAGATATTTATCGTTGTCTCCAGACATGTTTGTCTTGCGTAGGAAGTAAAGCTAAATTCACACTTCGTGCGTGTGCCACATTACCCTTTTGAAGTTTAGGAAACACACAATAGCTTTGTGGGTATCGTATTTTAGGACCAATTAAAATTAAGTCGTATATTGTGGTATTTGTGGCGTTTATGTATTCCATAATGGCAACTGTTGAAAACGACAGCTCTATATAGGCTTTATTGATAATGGCGTCGTTAAAATACTCTCTATACGGAACCTTTTTTTTTTTTTTGTTGACTGGATGAACACTTCAAAAGATACCCAGCTGCATTGGGGTGAAGCCGGGTTATGTGAGAATGCACCCACTAAAACCCCCCTCGGTGGCTGACCTCTGTGTTAGATGGGGGGTACCGGGATCTCCATAGGAACGCACCGGTATCCTCCTAGCTTCTATACTAACATCTAGTTCCTCAATTTAATCTACTGTCAAAACTCATGTCAAGTGACTTGATTGTCTGTTGTTTTTTCGTTCAACCAAGCCACAGAAAAGTTAAACAATTTTTTTTGTTTCTGTGACGTCTTTTGACATGAGCTTTAACAACGTGTTAGCAAATTTTTGTGTTGATGAGCCTGCCAGAAACAGCTCAGTAATTTTAAAATCAATTTTAAAAAAAACCGGTCAAGTACGAGTAGGACTCGTGCTCTGAGGATTCCGTTGGACGGAACCTTCAGAGCGCGAGACCAAAAAAAAAACTAACTGAAGTTGAAATATTGAAAGACAAACTAAAGTTTGTAGTTGACAATAAGGTTCTTCCATACATAACAACTACAAAATGTAAGTTTGTATAGCAAAATAATTATTTTTAATGATATAACTTCAAATTTATAACTTTTGTGATTTTAGGTCAACGGGAAGTACCCTATAGGTTTTGATTCCCCTGTGAAATTGCAAAATATACGACATAAACGTTCATATCTTTCGATTGCGTTTACTTACAACTTTTATTTTTTTACAGCCGAAAGAAACCGTAGACCCAACCGTAGACGTTGTTTGTTTGTATTTGTTTGTAGACCCAAGTATTTAGTAAAAATTTCAACTTGATACCTTTACGTGTTCTTGATAAAAAGCGTCTTGACAGACGGACAGACAGACAGACAACGAAGTGATCCTATAAGGGTTCCGTTTTTTCCGTTTGAGGTACGGAACCTTAAAAACCGACTACACAAAATTTTTAAAATATGCAATCTCGGTTACTTGTGTGACATGATAATTTATTGTTATCCCAGTAACCGAATCTTCCAGTTATTTTGATTTAAAAGCCAAACTACTGAACCGATTTTAATGAAATTTCTGCGGGCAAATTTGAAAGTATTTTTTTTAAACTCTTTTAATCTGTCACGGTTGTTTACTAAAGCAATAATCCCCCTAATATTGGGAGCTCATTCCACAACCTTACCATGGTAAATATCCCGTAAATAATCAAATAAATTTATATTCTTTCATTTAAAATAATTAATCCAAATCTATTCATATATGACGGAATTCTGAACTAATATGTAGTAAAAAATACAACCAAATTAAAAACTCCCTCCTCTCTTGAACTTGGTTAAAAATAGGCACCATTTTACATCTTTATCGTATACAATGAATCAAAAACAACTGTAAGTTGTCCGTCAAACGTCATAGGCAGGCTAACGTACTTTGCCCGAAACAGCCGGCAGACAAAATTGTTTACCTACCGTGCTTCTGCCTCCCGGATTGCCTGATTAAAAAAATCTTTTCTTTTTTTTCTGTGGTTTTATAATATATTAAATAAAAGTAGCACAAAGTACGATTAATAGAGATGAATACTGCAAAGTTTAGATAACAAGTCTAGACTTTTGACTTTAACGTGACTTTGGCAATGACAAAACATGATGAATAACCGAATTAAGTCATGTTAACAATATTCTATGTTTATTTCTATTGAAAGACCTTAAAATGTCTATCATTAGGATATTTTTTTCAAACACTGGGATCAATGAGATGCTGGGATTCTTCTATGTGTCGAGAATGTCATCGAACCACCCTACTAGGTATCATGCATCGAACACAATCATAAAAAGACACTGGCAACTAACACCCAGTCCCAGTCTAGAGCAGACGATGAATTTCAAAGCAGTTATTTAATGTGCCCCTTATTTTGTAATCACACTTCTTCTAAAATTGAGATTCGAAATTGCCCTGTCACACCTCGACTGTTTTAAGCTCGAGTAAATGAATTACAGCACTGAAACGTGCTCTTTTAATTTTATTAATAATAGGCTTGCTTTTGACCGCCAACTCACTTGATGTTAAGCGATGATGCGGTCTACGGTGGACCACGCTTGCCTAGAAGAAACCTATTCACTCGCGATTTGAAGACACCCTGATTGTAACTATCGGGACACATACATTCAAGCAGCGCAGTTCACACATTAAATGGACAGAAGGGGGAATTAGATCATGCAGAACTTGACTTTAAAAACCTTAGTGTTAGCCCTCAAAGTACTCTTAACTATAGATAAACACTATCTCGCTCCGTTTAACCCTAACTTGGGAGAGTCAACAGCAAGTTTCCTAACTCCTATTGAGGCCACAGGAATCGATTGACCCCTGACCCTGGACACCTGATAGCCGAGTCTCAGGGGTCATGACTTTATGCATGTCACGCGAATTCTTCACGCTAATGTGATACTTTTGTTGGCTTACAGATGTGGCTGGTAGCATATTACGACTGTTCAAGTGTACATAGATAAAGCAGGTTTATATATATATATTTTTTAGAAAGAAACTCTAATATGGAATCGTTCTTTAATATTTCCAAATTCGTATTTTTTTCCATTAGCAAGTAAATTATATGTGCTAAAAAACGTAAACAATCGTTAATATTGTAAAACCAATAATTTTAAATTTGTTTTTTCTTTAGGACTGCTTCAAGGGCTTTCTATATTATTTTTCTTCTTTTATATATCAAAGGCAATGTGTGTATGTATGTTCCCTATGGACTCCAAAAAGCAAGGACCGATTTGGAACACGTTGATCTAGGAGAAATCTATCCACTCTAGCCTTGGAGATTGATATTTTTTTACTCGAAAAACTAACCTGAATATTTTGTCATAAGATACTATTTATCTCAAAAATATGTACCCGAGAATGTTGTATGGATACCTACTTGTTATCCTGAAAAAAAAACTTGAGTGTCTTTTCATAGGATAGGTACTTTTATCCCGGAATATTATACCTAAGTCTCTTTCATAGACCTTTAATTCCGAAAAACGTACTGGAGCATCTTGTCATATTATGATACTTTTATCACGAAAAATTTACCTAAGGATTCTAAATTTTTGTGCATACGGGTGAAACCGCGATTCTCAGTTAGTATTATGTCATTATAGCCGTATCAAATACAACACTATAATTATGACAAAGCTGAATGTCAAGTAAAATTACAGTCATTTATTTGTTCGAAGCTTTTCTCCGTAATAAATGGGCTACATCATTTTCTTTCTATTATTTTTGTAGAGCAATGTACACTTAGCTTTAAAGCCTGGGTCACACTGCAGGACGCTGGTTGACGTTATGGGTTCCATGCTTGAAATAAAGACATTTTTATTTATTTATATATATACTAGCTGACCTGACAGACGTTGTCCTGTCTTAGAACTGTCAAACACGCAAAGTCAAAATTGTAAATCTTATTTTTTACTCCTTGGGTTACATTATTGGAGTTTTAGTAAGGATTCCAATTTAAAAAAATAAATGTAATATAGCCTATGTTACCCGGGGATAGTGTAGCTTCCCAACAGTGAAAGAATTTTTCAAATCGGTTCAGTAGTTTCGGAGCCTATTCAATGCAAACAAACAAACAAACAAACTTTCCTCTTTATAATATTAGTATAGATTTATACTGAAATAAAACTTGGGTATAATATACACTAAGAAAAGCGCATGGCACGTTGTTACTTTAGTTCCATGATTAATAAAACGTTTATGTTTTCCCTTACCTACCTCAAAACAATTTAAAGAAATAGAGCTCTAAATGGAAATAAGTTTAAGTGGTTTAAAATTAGAAGAAACATGATGGGCCAAGCCAAAGCTTAGAAACTGACTCTGCACCTACAAAAAACATAGGATTTTTTTCTTATAAAGATCATTTTTTTGTTAATTAGTAAATTTTTGGTAAAATGTCTTTGAACTAAAGTTGTCAAGTATGAGGATATTGCGACTTCCAAGAGGTTGTTAGATAATTTTATCAATAATCCTGTACAAGCATCTAGAAAAAGAATAAGAAATACATAGTACTGAGAGTTTTGGAACCAACGTGAAAAAGGTAGTCCAGACTAATGCAGCTTCTTATATTGTTTTTTATATATTTAATCATAGGGTTGCGTTTGGCTGCCAACTCTCCTGATGTTAAGCGATGTTGCGGTCTAAGATACTGTCTCACTTGCCTAGAAGAAACCAATTCACTATTGGTTTGAAGACACCCAGATTGTAACTATTGGGGAGCACCCATTCAGGCAGCGCATTCCACAGACTAGCAGTTCGCACAATAAAAGTAGAATCAAAGCGCTTTATACGAGACTTCGGAATATCATCATAAAGCGGTGTTGATTTTTCGTGCCTGCTTTGGCAGTACGATAGAAAAATGGGCAGGAGGACATTGGATTGCTTCTTATCTAAAGATAAAGATAAAGATTATTTATTTGCACAAAACACGAGTAAATCATACACACATTTAAAACGGTTTTTTGGTTTAAAATATTTGTTACTTTGTATCATGTTTTGCCTAGTTTATAGGCGTACAAATCTAGAGAGATGGTATAAAATTCCGTAAATATTATTTATATAAAAAAGTATTAATTTAATTAACTGTCGAAACAATTTCAAATGTTTAGATATAATGTTATTAATATTATAATAATAGTTAGCAGATAGACATTACTATTATTGTATGATAAACAAATTGACCTACTGCAGTCATTACTAAAATTTATCATTTATAAAATCACTAACTTTATAATAACATTTCTTGACTAAAAGCCTTTCTAGTTTTATTTTAAATTGAGTAGATTTTAGATCCCTTATTGAAATCGGTATAGTGTTATAGATAATCGGTCCCATACACATTATACTGTGGTTCATTAAAGTGGTTTTAGATGGGCGAATACGACATCTGTTTGTTACTAAATCATGCTACTTGTTGTGTGGTCCTGGCTTTAGCTTCAAGTGAAAGATATTGTTTTCTCTGAGATATCGTCGGTTATTAATTAATGTACCTACGCTATTATTTTATCGTTTTGTGACTTAAGTAAACATTTTGTTAATGTCTAAGTATTTTAGTAACAGAAGATTTTTTTCTTAATATCAAATAATAAACGATAAACAGAACCATACCAACGTTTCTTAGAAGATTGTTCAAACCATATCAACTGGTATATATTGAGGTAAAACATTATTTTTCATGTTGTTTCGATCACTCTAACAACAGCATCTGTTTAATTCAAATTCAAATTAAAATTATTTATTGAGAATAAAAACGGACAAATTCTACTAACATTTATCTCACGTACTGTTAAACTAAAATAGAATTCCTAGTAAAAATAGGAATAAAATTAAAAATCTAATAACTACAATAAATACAACAAATTGCTGTAAAAATATGTCAACATAAAATTTGTGTGTCATAAAAAATTGTCATCATCGTCATCGGCATTTTTGCCCCTGTCCCATTGATCAATAAAATTTTCACAATAAGTTAAAAACACTTTCGTTACAGTTTTAAGTCTACGCTTGACTTGGACTGTGACTCTGACTTGTCTGACCATATCTACCAAAATTTTAAAATTCTATTACTGTTAACGCTGGCTAAATAGACGAGATGTGTGAAACCAAACTTAACAGTTACTATAATATGATATTTTACAGCAATATTTTATAATATTAGTCATATTTATATTTTAACTAGCTGCGCCCCGCAGTTTCGCCCGCGTAGTGATGAAAAATGGTTATGGTGATGATGATGATGAAAAGCCTATGTCACTCTCTGGCTCTTGAACTATACCCATGCAAAAAATCAGGTCGATCCGTTGTTCCGTTGCAGCGTGAAAGAGGAACAAACAAACCAACAAACAAACACACTTTCGCATTTATAATATTAGTATGATGTAAAAAAAAAAAAAAAAAAATTGTTCTCTTCCATAACTTAGTTGACCAGATTTTGTCTTTTGGACTTTATCTATTTTCGATGCACGCCTATATACATTTAGTTTCAATCTGGTGGATGACTGGTAAACACATACATTATTTAATTTTGTAATGTAACGCCCACCATTTAAATATTCCCGCGCCAAGTGAAAATGTATTGGAGCCTGGCCGGCGTTGACGCGCTTCTTTACCAGATGCGCCACCTAGTGATTGTCAGGTGGCACTACAGCGCGTCTCGAACCGTCCGCGAGAGAGACAGAGGAGGCTTCCCGCGCGATACCGCGTCTAGCGTGTGCAAAAATGACTATATTATTCTGCCTAGTATTGATTGTAATACGACTAATTATAATAACTGTAGTATCTGTGACTGTTTTATTTACACGGCGAACCCAAAGAGCCAGTCGGGCAATAAAGTATTAAATGAATAAATAAACGTTGCCGTGTTGTGATATTTACTTACTATCGACGCAAAGAAATTTTTCTTTTAAAGGTAAATAGGAAACAAGTGTTAAAGAAAACGGCAAGTCACAAGTTGTATTAAGTGACCCAACTCTTAAGGTTCTCTAAAACAAATAATCACTTCCGTCTTCAAATTAGTTTTCACGCCGCCTACGGACAAACATCCTGTTTTCTCTGAAGTGTAGAGATGCGACAGACAGAGTGATGGTCGGATCTTCCGGCAATTTTTTACTCACAGTGGAACGAAAAAAGTATACGGGTTTGAGTTTGTACTTTTTGTTTATTTTCTCTAAAATAACTAGGCCGATTTAGACGTTTTTCTGTTTGCAGGTTTTACAGTGGTGGTTGTTATGTATGTTTGATCGAAATCCGTCTAGCGGTTTAAAAGCTATAAGCTATTTTTGAATTGTTCGTAGGTATTTTAAATAAAATTTTACTTGTCCTTGAAAAATTTACCCAAACGGATGAACTGGGGTGGTTGGAAATGTGGAATTAGCGTTTTATATATAAACTAGAAAATCATTATAAACTAAAGTTAAAACTAATGTTTGTACTTTTTCCCGTAGTCACAAAACTGCATTGTAAATTGCATTACAAACTGCACACTAAGATATTTTCACCTGACTGCACCTAGGTGATTTGTAGGTAAACTAAATTTACTTGCATAATATTACCTTGGTTATATAATGGTTACGAAAGGGTGTAATAAGCCAAAATACTCCCCGTGCACCATATTTCACTCGCATTGCAAAACTGAAAACATATTTAAAACATTTTATTTCTAGAACACATACCACAGAAAATCGCAATTTTTTTAAAGTTTAATCATTATAACCCTGTTTTTCTATCACGGTTTTTCACTAAAGTTATATGATTATGTACGTGATATTTACGGTCGTGTTTCTCCGTGAACATGGTGCATGTAACTGCGCCCAAATATCGGGAGCTCATTCCACAGCCTGACCACGGTAAATATCCCGTAAAAAAATCATAACTTTAATAACTAATTATTTGCTTTTGTCATCTTGCCTAAAGTTAAGTGATGATGCGGTCTAAAGAGCACGCATACTTAGAAGAAACTCATTTACTTGCAATTTGAAGACACCAAGACCATATTTATCGATTCTAAGACAAAATAGTACTTTGACAAATAGTGTATCTGTTTTATAACTCCAAAATAATTTTAATGAGTAATCAAGATCATTAAGAATATTAAAATGTAACATAATTTTTGTCCGGACAATTCATGATTGTTTATGCGGATAAAAAAATGTTTTATCATCCCTAAAATTCACCCTTTCTGTAACTTTCCAATAAATCCAGGAACGCGGACGTCCTCTCCGGCATGTCAGTCACGCGTTGCCGGAATGGAGTGTGAACAAAGGACAATGCCGCCAACGTTTGCTGGATAAATTGGGCGTATTTTCTCACCTCCAAGTTTTTCTTTGAACTTTTAGAAAATATGCCGCTTTTGTTTGTAAATAGAGATGAAAGTTTATTTGATGTTTGAGCCCGTATTCCATAGGCTAAGTATTCTCCCTCTACGCCGTATTCAGATTTTTTGAAACAACGTTGTTATACAAATGACGGCTTTTTTGACACGAGAGCAGTTTAGTGGTGTAGTTTAACTCCATTTGCACGGCTAATTTCTTTCGAAGAGTTTTCACAGTTTCATCATCATCATCATCATCAGCCTGTAAACGTCCACTGCTGAACAAAGGCCTCCCTCGTAGAGAGGGGTGTTGCCATAATCCCCACGCTTGGCAGGCGGCTTGGGGATCGCAGTACGTTCACCGTGTACTAATAGGACGCTGCTGCCCATCCTCCGGTGTTTCACAGTTTACTATGGCTCAATTTGAAATTGCCATATTAATTAACGTCTGACGTATTACCGACCAGTGCATTCTTATCATCATCATCATCAGCTAGAACACGTCCACTGCTGAACATAGGCCTCCCTCTTTAACCTCCACATTGAAAGACAGCCTGCCATCTGCATCCACTGGATGCCCGCAACTCTCACAATGTGAGAGGCCTACCTACGCTGCGTCTTCCGGTTCGTGGTGTTCACTCCAGAATCTTTCTTCCCCATCGGTTATCGGTTCTTCGAGCCCATTGCCACTTTAACTTGCAAATTTTAACAGCTATGTCGATGTATACCAGTGTATTCTACCCTTCATGAATTATGGTGCTAAAACGTGGTCACTTAGTTGGAACGGTCCACAAATTCCAGGTCACTCATCGGGCTATGGAGAAAGCTTTGCTTGGAGGTTCTCTGAGGGTTCATATCCAGAATTAAGTTATTCGCCAGGGGACCAAAGTAACCGACATAGTTCAGCGTATTAGCATGCTGAAGTGGCAGTGGCCGTTCATATCTGTCGCAAAACCGATAGCTGTTGGGGCGGCGTGTTCTAGAGTAGAGACTACGAATCGGCAAACGTAGCTTAGGGCGTCCTGAGACACATCGGAGTGACGATATACTACGTAAGATGACTGGCAGAGGCTGGAAGAGAAATGCCGAAGAGCGGGTTGAGTGACGTGCCATGAGAGAGGCCTATATCCAGCAGTGGACTAGTATAGGCTGATTATGACGAGCTACTGCCAAGTCAACGAAACTCATGCTACCACTGCCACAGAAAACGTAGAAGATTCACTCCGCAAAATCATTTAAATAAGTAGCGACTTGCTACTACACAATAAAGTGCAATTCAGGACATGCAAGCGGCAACTACCTACAGCTATATTAACCTAGAAGTTGCATCTTTGTCTATCGCGGAACTCTTGCCGTGGTATCTCTGTTTATCGCTGGCTGAGCGCGTGGCAGGTTCGACAAATCGGCTACTTGTAGCTTCATGCCACATCATGGCTAAAGTGACGTACTCCACCAGGCCTCCAAATGGTAGACTGTGGAATGCGCTGCTAGAATGGGTGTTCCCTTATAGTTACAATCTGGGTGTCTTCAAATCAGGAGCAAAATGGGTCCTTCTAGGCAAGCGTGCTCATCGTAGTCGCATCATAACTTAACATCAGCTGAGGTGGCGGAAGTTAACGGAAGCCTATTGTTATAAAAATTAAAAACTTAACACTATGTCACAGGCATGTAAAGTAGGTGAACTCAAGACAAAATAAAGAAAAGTGAGTCAATACCATCATCAGCCCAAAGACGTCCACTGCTGAACATAGGTCTCCCCCTTCGACCTCCGCACTGAATGACAGCCTGCCATCTGCATCCACTGGATACCTGCAACTCTCACGATGTCGTCGGTCCATCTAGTGGTAGGCCTGCCTACGCTGCATCTTCTGGTTCGTGGGCTCCACTCATTATCAGTTCTTCAAGTGATGTGGCCTTCCCATTGCCACTTCAACTTGCAAATCTCAGCAGCTATGTTGGTAACGGTCGTTCTGCGGCTAATATCTTCATTCCGGATTTTGTCACGCAAAGAAACTCTGAGCATAGTTTACTCCATTGCCCGTTAACCTCTCAAAGGTCTGTAGCTGCCTTAATATGTCTATCTGTAACCTATCAAATATCCAATTTGTTTCAAATAATTATGCCATACAATATCAAACCACAAAATAACTCCAAAATAAAATCCCGCATCACGACCGCGTCCTAATTTCGAGCCGCACTCATTAGGCTGACCCTCCACTGCCCAATAATGAAACGAATTGCCTCGTTACAAACGCAAACAGCTTAATAATGGTCACTGACATGGTTTAGTCAGTAGGAAAACTAAAAGTTGTACGACAAATATGTTTTACTCTTTTTTTATAATAGACTAGTGGTCCGCCCCAGCTTCGCACGGGTATAGATTATAGCCTATGTCACCCGGGGATAGTGTAGCTTCCCAACAGTGAAAGAATTTTTCAAATTGGTTCAGCAGTTTCGGAGCCTATTCAATGCAAACAAACAAACAATCAAATCTTTCCTCTTTATAATATTAGTATAGATAGGCTTGCGCTTGGCCGCCATCTCGCCCGATGTTAAGCGACGATGGGGTCTACGATGGAGCACGCTTGCCTAGAAGAAACCGATTCACTCTCGACTTGAAGACACCCAGATTGTACCTGACGGGGAAAACTCGAAAAAGCTTGTACCTATAATGTCGACCTTTCCGTATCCCTCGAAAAGGCACGAGCAAAGTTGTATGGAATATCATTGCTGGTAAGTTTTAGCTACCAGCAATTTCTTTTGAAAATCTATTATTGTAAGTTTTATTTCAAAAATAGTCAGGTGAGTAAACTAGAGATATGAGTCACACGTAAAAAGAAAAATCATTTTTGTAGATGAGCTTCCGCAAAGTATCGTCTGTTTAAAATTTTTTACTCACTACGTATGCAGTAGGTATTCGTCCTCGATGGGGCGTGTTAGCCGCCATAGTGAATTAAAGTCGCTTAAATTTTCTATTTATTTTGATAGATAGATATCCCGTTGGTCCGTTAGCACGATTGATAGCCCGTTGGTCTAGCTGGTAGTGAACCTGCCTTCTGAGCCTGCAGGCTCAGAAGGCAGGTTCACTACCAGATGAGGGCGTGGGTTTGATTCCCACTTAGGACAAACATTTATGTAATGAACATTTGTGTTTGTTCTATATCTGGTTGTTAATATCTATTTAAGTATGTATTTAAAACTATATGTTTATGTATATCAGTCTCTGGCAGCCATATCACAAGCTTTGCTTAGTTTGGGGTCAGATGACCGTGTGTGCAAAAATGTCCCGAATATTTATTTATTTATTTATTTTTATAGAAATCCTTTATTGTGTACACCAGAAATAAAAGTAACGGATAAAGAAACTCTAAGAGCTTGTGCCGCAAGCCTTATCGCTAAAAGCAATCTTTTCCAGGCAACCATTAGACGGATATAATTTACGTATCGGTTAGACGGGGATTGACAACAGCTGACTGTTTCCGTATGAAAAGGTAATAAAGAAAAAACAATAGCACAAAAAACACTCATTACCTACTTATCAATAAATCACAAGGGGTGAAAAAAATTAGGACCCGGGTATGTCCTAAAACTGCGACCAGAACCACCGGAGGATGGGCAGCAGCGTCCTATTAGTACACGGTGAACGTACTGCGATCCCCAAGCCGCCTGCCAAGCGTGGGGATTATGGCAACACCCCTCTCTACGAGGGAGGCCTTTGTTCTGCAGTGGACGTTTACAGGCTGATGATGATGATGAAAAAAATTAACAAGATTTAGTATGAAACGCCTAGTGCATATCCAAACCTGAATAAAACCAAAACCAGATTCCAAGAATTTAATTTTTGAATTCTAAAAATATTCTGCTACCAAGATTATTATAATGATGAAAGATCAGATTTTGGTAATGTTTCTGGATAATCAAAATGAATATTCAGATTTCTTACGGCATGTTATTTGACTGTGTATAATGGTTTGAAAACACATCCAAACGACAAAACCAAAGGAGACATAACTGCCGTTTAGAAATCGCCGGTACTATTAATACACGTTCTCATTGGTACAACAGGCTAGGGTAGCCAAAATTTTACCAAAAATAATTGAATGGATCCAGAAATTCCAGAAGCAAGAAAAAAGTACTAAACCATTCTATACTTCGAACGCTGAAAATTAAAACTCCCTTCAGGTTTTAATTTATGTAAAAAAATGACCAAAATTTTGCGTAGTTGATGCTGTTTCAAAACCACTAAAACTACTAAATGAAAGCTATCATCATAAACAAAGCTCTCGCAAAATTTGTGCACAACAAAGTTGAAAACCTCAGAATTTTTCTAACTTTTCACCTGAGCCCATAAAGTAGTTAGACAAAGTGCCTCTCTGAAGTCACTTTAACAGATTAAAAACGACAAATGGACAACTCCATAAATCGGAAAGAATAAATAAATAAATATTCGGGACATTTTTTCACACACGGTCTTCTGACTCCAAACTAAGCAAAGCTTGTGATATGGCTGCCAGAGACTGATATACATACATATATAGTTTTAAATACATACTTAAATAGATATTAACAACCAGATATAGAACAAACACAAATGTTCATCACACAAATGTTTGTCCTAGATGGGAATCGAACCCACGTGAATAATAGAATGCGTGTGTAATTCAGACAGAACGAACTAAGAACGATAAGAAAATGGTTTTATTCAGATTTTTACAATATCTACAATAGCAGCTGTCTGAGTTTTTTTTAAATAATATATGGGCTTGCGCTTGGCCGCCATCTTGCCTGATGTTAAGCGACGATGCGGTCTACGATTACGATTACGATTTTACGATTGAGCACGCTTGCCTAGAAGAAACCGATTCTATCTCGACTTGAAGACACCCAGATTGTAACTAGCGGGGAACACCCATTCAGGCAGCGAATTCCACAGACTATCAGTTCGCGCAATAAATGTGGAATCAAAGCGCTTCGTACGGGTTTTCAGAATATCAACCATAAAGCGGTGTCGATTTTTCGTGCCCGAATGCTTGCTTAGCAACCTATCTTCAGCGGTGAACGTCTTCTGGATGATGATAACGATGATTATTATGCAGTTTATCAAATTATTAATATTTAATTAAATTTAACTGTACACTGTACTTAGTGTGCGTGTTTTAAACTAGTAATGCAAGTTTGTAGTGTTCCTATTGGATCCTATTGGTCAACTCTTTCTTCACCCCCCACAGAAAAAACAGCAGGATTTTAAGCGCATTAGCCTTACTTATGGTTAAATGCTTGAATGTGATAATGAACACAAAAAAATATACAGTTATACACATAGAAAAGACACAAATTTTACCCACCAGAAACAGGAAGATATTTAAAAAAACTAAAACTAGTGGCAGCCTTATCGCTATTAGCAATCTATTCCAGACAATTTTAAACTAAATTTAATATAATGTGTTTAACTCTGAATAAATATAAATAAATGTTCAGGACATTTTTGCACACACGGTCATCTGATCCCAAACTAAGCAAAGCTTGTGATATACTTTGGCTTTTTGTGGCTGCCAGAGACTGATATACATACATATATAGTTTTAAATACATACTTAAATAGATATTAACAACCAGATATAGAACAAATACAAGTGTTCATCACATAAAATGTTTGTCCTAGGTGGGATTCGAACCCACGCCCCCAAGCTCAGAAGTTACGTTCACTACCAACTGGACCAACGGGCTATCCAAAACTAGATATTTAGTTAAATAGATTATTTTTGTAGTCATCTGCCTTTCCTTAATCTGCGTCTCTTTTACAAAAGTTTATCTCGTGTACCCCATTAAATTATAGCGTGGTCACCACAACTCTACGTCACAAATTCCCGTTGAGATATGGCAGAGGTGACACCACTGAGGCCTTTTTTATCACCACCTATCTCCAGATTTCTCATTCTGCACGAAAAATGCCCGTAAATGCGTCCTCACAAATCTTTATTATCTAGCTTTATAAGGAAGGGAATTCTGGTAAAGGCGTGAAACATTGTCTATGGTTTGGTAAATGGATGGTCGGTGTCTGGGTAAAGATTGAATGTGTGCTTAAGTCGTATTTGTGCTATACAATACAATTCGTTATTAATAACTCCATAGTTACAAGTCTAACTTCTCCAGTACACTTTCTACAACGATGTAAATAAACATTATATTTTAATAATATTATTACGTGTAAATCAAATTAATTAATAAATTATTAAATAAAAAATATTATGAGCAAAAATGTATTAAAATATATGTCAGTATTTCAGTATGTCAAATTAAGTCATTAATAATTATTTATTAACGCAGCTACCTGAACTATTTATGGACGAATCCAGTAATATTTCAGGCAGTTTAACATAGTCATCAAAATTATAGAATTGTTGGTCAAGGAGCCAAGTTTTAAGCCTGAGTTTAAACGATGCGGTGGAAAGTGCACCACGTACGTGTTTAGGCAGACGTGTTTTCTACTTATGCGATAATCAATTACCTACGTGCACTGGCTACATCGTTATCAGCCTATCGTAATCCCATTTTTTTTTTTATGCCATTGGTGGCAAACAAGCAGACGGGCTGCCTTGCTGCATTGCTGGGACACATGCCTTCTCTCAGAGAGAGGGGATGGGCCCTAATCCACCATGCTGGCCCAGCGCTTGTTGGAGAATGTTGTCTTTGAACTTTTGTGGTTCTTGGACATACCGGTTTCATCACGATGTTTTCCTTCACCGTTGTTGAGCAATGGAATTGAAACTGCATATAATTTTAGTCGCTGGCATCCAGTGGATGCAAAAGGCAGATCTGTCGTTCAGTGTGGAGGTTAAAGGGGGAGGCCTATGTTCAGCTGTGGACGTCTTCTGGCTGATGTAGATGATAATTTTATTTAAGTACGGCGGGTTTCTAAATAAGGCATTGGTGCAGGACCGAGAATCGAACCGGGTGCCGTCAGATTGTAGAGCGCACATGCTACCGCCCGGCCACCATCGCTCATTGGCATGTCATCTTTCGGTTTCGAAACGGTTTTTATCGATCTCTTCCAAACATACATTAAAATAGCAAACATTCAAAACGCTATTTTATAAACAATGTCCGATCGGTTTTGTAAAATGCTTCATCATCAGCCAAAAGACGTCTACTGCTGAACATAGGCCTCCCCCTTAAACCTCCACACTGAACAACAGCCTGCCTTTTGCATCCACTGGATGCACTCAAGAACCTTTCTTCCCCATTGCCCCATTGGTTATCGGTTCTTCAAGCGATGTGGCCTGCCCATTGCCACTTCAACTTGCAAATTTTAACAGGTATGTCGGTGACTCTGGTTCTTTGGCGAATATCCACGTTTCTGATTCTATCGCGCAAAGAAACTCCGAGCATAGCCCATTGCCCGCTGTGTAACTCTGAGTTTTTCCAAAAGGCAAAAAGAAAATGCTTACTCAGTAATTATTTTTACAACACATTTGCTCAAAAAGTGCACTTACGAAGCCTGTATACATCGTTCGAAAGTTAAACATTACGGATCATACAACGGAACGTGCGGTAAAATTTATTACCACCGTGCGTGTACTTTACGGTATTTTTTTAATTGCAAATGTGTTGTAAAACGTTGTATGGCACACGTGCGGATTGGTTATTACAAACTCGTGACTATGGTAAGCCCTCGACTTCGTCTCGGGCTTACATTCGTCTACTCGTTTGTAATAACCAACTTACCGCACTTGTATCATAAATAACTATAACCTTCTCCAAATTTACTTTTAAAGCTTCTCCAATCAGTCCCGTGTAATAAAACAAACCGAACTGTCCTGAATATTTCCCGCACCTTTTACAAAACATCAAAAGACTTGTATCACAAGGCTTGTTAAGTTTAGAACAACAGGCGCAAAGTTCGAACCAGCAGGAAACTTTTTACAACATAAGCGCTGTTTAATGACACAGTATAAATAAAAACAGTAGGCGATGTACATGCAATATTACAGTTAGTTATTTTGTTGCAAAATACTTTCTATATTATTTTACCTACCAGCATAAATGGCCATTTTAAAAGCACCATAATACCTACGAGTATAATAACAAAATCAAATCTTACAAAGTATTCAAGGTTACGCGAAGCGATGACACTATGTCGAAAGGAGGTCATTGTACACATTTTATCCTGTACGTACCTGTGTAACTTTGCGAGAATGCATGTACTTAAGTGAGTGACCGTTTTTATGGAACAAATGATATTTTTTTCACGATTTTAGGGTCACTCTTATAGCAAAAATTGTTAATAATGATGGTTACTATGGACCCCTTCCGGCTTAGTACACCCTTTAAGAGTAACCCAGTTAAAATTTCCGGGCTTGTTCTGAGAATCGAGAGAGTAATAAAATAGGTACTAATTCCAAGTCAATTTCTAAACTGTTCTTTAGAACTCCTCAATTTTGTTATAGAAACTGACGTGGTTTTCACACATTTTATTTATATTACACGGGAATTACTCACGTAAAATTAAGCTCGTACGTTGGTAAGCACTCTGACTATAGTTTCAACCGCATTAGGCGGTCTTTTTCAAGGTGAATGCGCGCGCGCGGCTGCGTCTCGCTTTGCACTACGGGCCGCTACGCCGGCGCTCAGTGGAACTCTTCCTCACTCGAATCTTTCTGTGTGTCGGGAATACTCCAGCACGCGGAGCTCACACGTACGTACGCCATCTTACGTGGGTAATTCCCGTGTAATATAAATAAAACTCATTGAATCAATTATCTTCAGTTACTAGGTAAGTTTATGAATCCATGTACGTTCCTCCAAAGTTCCATGCAACCAATGTTCTTTACTCCAAAATTTCATAATAATGTTTGTATAGAAAACAAGCTCGTACATTCTTCGAAAGTTCATCAAATGTACGTAATGTGTGTAATGTACTGGTACGTCAAGAAATTTATCAACAAACTTTTTCAAAACACGCAATACCATAAACGGAGTTACCAGACTCAATATCGCTTACAATGTTTTTACGCGTAATATGGCCTTATTTAATCATCTCGTTGGTTTCGGAATTGAATTGGAAATGAGATTTTATTAAGTGTAACTCGCTTTCCCTTGTTAATGTACCGGCCAAGTGCGAATTGGACTCGTGCACTGAGGGTTTCGTACCACACCAAATACAACAAGTTGGCAGCAAAGAGTGCATTGAAGTGGCGGCGAGATAGATCGCACTACAGTGCGACCCTGATCCTTAGGGAACAAGTTATGCGGCCGTCCACGTTTATTTGCCGGAAACTGAATTTAAATTGAGCTGCAGTGTGTAGAATAAGATGCATGATGCCACCATATTTAATTTAAATTTGCTGTTAGCTATCATAAGATACATTTATTGGCTTGCTTCGTATTTGAAGATGGTAACACTAATTCTGAAATAGTAACCCTGAGTTTTGGCACCAAAGTGAAAAAAAAGTCGACTCATTGTATAAATTTTCTTAACTTGTATTATTTCGAGTGTTAATGTGTAATTATAATGGTGGATTAAATTAAATAATATAATAAGCCAAAAAAACATGTATTTTCGTGATAATTCCAAAGATCCACAGAATCCTCTAGTAAAGTCTGCACTACTTTACTAAGGCATGACTTGGACTTTACCGTGACTTACCTAGTTTGATTGACTCTGACTATTAGCGATGAATTGTTGACGTTATTTAATACTTTGTAAAACAAATTATTATTCTGACTGAAGGAAGGAGGTATCGATGGTCACGAAATAAATAAAAAATAGTAATGCTCAAGTGAGGGACCTCGCGTGCCGACAAAGGTTTTTTAGCGTGGGGCTAATATTTTGAGGGTAGCTATAAGCTAAAACAATGTTTTATTTTAGCCAACGCCAGCACCACAATATTTAGGGACAAAATGGGAAAATAAAGTCTAATATTGTGACAGCCGGGGCAAACGCAATTTCAATTTAATACTAGGCTTACATTTTGTAACTTTGTGTACCTGCCAACTTACTATGACAAAGAGCTTAGGGCATAAAACAGTAAGATGCTATATATAACTGGGTGGAGAAATATCTGTACCCATAATAAATGTTTGAAATTTAACGAAAATAATTAGGTATTGTAAAGAGGTGGCCGAGATAGCATGTGCGCTTTACAATCTAATTGTACCTGGTTCGATTCTTAGCCCTGCACCATTGACTTATTTAAATACAGAAAAATACAGAAATACAGAAATGTTTATTTTGTGATAATGAAATTTAAGGACAAACACAATTATTCAATTATTATTATTTTTATTTAGTACTTAAGGCCCAGAATATGGCGCTCCTATTTTATCAGCTCATATGTTGATGTTTTTTAAAGATATCAAATTTTAAAGATATAAAATTGAAAATCGTGCATCGGTCATTATGCGAGAATAATAAATAAAATAAAAACCAGTATTATAGTTAAACGAGAAAAAGGGTCTGTCCAATATTTGAGGTCGATATAATAAAAAAATAAAAAAATTATCAACTTCGCAAAATGACCAAAACAATTTTTTCAAATGTTATAAATAAAGGTCATTACATCTTAAAACGCATCGAATGCGCGAGTGAGATAGATGTACCCGATAATAAATTAAGTGCTGTTTCGATGCGGCAACGGTGAAGGCAAACAATATCAAAAGGAAACCGATATGATAACCTCCATAGATCAAAGATGACATTCCTGCAATCAAGAAAAATTTTTTTGGAAGTAACTTTTTTTTTTTTTTTTAAATAATTAATAGGCTTGCGTTTGACCACCATCACGCCTGATGTTAAGCGATGATGCGGTCTACGTTGGAGCACGCTTGCCTAGAAGGAACCGATTCACTCGTGATTTGAAGACACCCAGATTGTAACCATCGGGGAACACCCATTCAGGCAGCGCATTCCACAGACTAGCAGTTCGCACAATAAATGTGGAATCAAAGCGCTTTGTACGGGTTTTCGGAATATCAACCATAAAGCGGTGACGATCACCTACATCTACATCCTACATGCACTGCGCCAGTATGGTGGATTAGGGTCCATCTTCACTCTCCGAGTGAAGGCCTGTGTAGCAGCAGTGGGAACATCATAGGCTGAAAAGATCTCAAATCCAATTTCCCCAAGGCCAGACCTATTTCGTGTTACGAAGTTACTAAATAGAAGCATAAGATTGAAGCCAATATATACGTCAATTATTATTTCACCATAATACGGTTATTATCTGTAAGGTAAACACATCGGGGTCGTGTAATGGCAGCTTTACATGGTAATTAAGTAACGTTTGATGTTTAACTTTAAATAAAGCCGTGTTTAGAAGCGCGACAAAACGTCTGATGTGGCTAAGATAGCCGGCGCGGCGGCGATAAAAATGTCGAAAAAGGTTGTTTACGACACAAAAGTATTATTATGAATGTAATTAAACCATAGTTAAGTTTTTAAATAAAAAAACTTCAACGAACATTTTGACATGACATTCGTTTTTTTTCTTTCCTCTTGAGAGGATTTTGGCGTCGCACTTCTTGTGCATTTGCCAATGTCAAGTATTAAAATATTATCAAGATTGATGAAATTTCGTCTAATAATTCACAGTCACAGTCAAAGTCAAGCAAAGAAAGTCACGATCAAGTCATAGTAATTGTTAAGTTAGTATGTTGTGTCATAACCAATAGGCGCTTGAATACAAATTTTTATTTAATTATCTCAAAAAAAGCTGATCATAATTAGAGTCCATAAATGAAAACAAAATTAAAATTTGTTCTAAAACAAATAAGTTATGTGTTTTAATTTTACGCTAGACAGAAAGCACACTATAGCACGTGATGACGTCAAGCCATGCGCACGCATACAAATGCTATACTAACACACACTTTGCGGGAAAGGGACAGAGATTCCGACCTCTATCCCCACCAAAGACTTTAAACGCTTACACCTCAGAGATTTATCAGCCAATTTAATAAATTTTTTCAGTGTGTGTGATGTATGTAGTTATATCCTTCGCAAAGCCCAATATTTGTAATAAACAAAAGAATGACGCGCGCAAAAAATGCCGCGGAGGGGGACATTTCGCAAAATAGGCGCGGATAGGGAAGCGGTTCTTACCGATATTGCATCATCGTAATAGGCATGTGTCCTAATGTTTAATTTATTACAAGTAACCGGCTTAGCGATGAATATAACTAAATACATTACACATACTGAAAAAATAATTTGAATTGGCTGATAAATCTCTGAGATATGAGTATTTAAAGTTTTAGGTGGGGATAGAGAGGGGATGTTCTATCCATTTCTCGCAAAGCGTGTGTTAGTATAGCATTTGTATGGCGCTCCTGAGCCGTGACGTCACGGCTCAGTATAGTGTGCTCTCTGTCTAGCATGAAATTAAATTAAATTATAATGCTTATATCTTATTTATTTTTGAACAAATTTTAATTTTGTTTTTGTTGATGTGCTCTATTTATGATCAGCTTTTTTATGAGGTAATAAAAAAATATTAGTCATCATGCCTATTATCCGCACATCTAAACCCAGTATTAGTATACGGTTAACACCCAGCCTAAGGGTTTGCTTTAACTAAATTTTACCTAGTAACGGTGAAATGGTGTGGTCTTATCATTGGCAGAGAATTCCCGACGTAACGCGATAATATCAGCTAGGTATGAGGAATAGGTAAACTGGATATTAATTTTGCGTAAACGTTAAGCCAACCTTGAAATGGAATACATAATTAAACCTATAAACTTCTCTGCTATAATTATTTAGACCATACGTAGAAGTACAGGTAAACTCAACAAGTTTACGTAAGTTTCACTTGTCTATGTTAATTGTAAACCAATCTTGGAATTCAACTTTAACCTAATTTTAGTTGTCGTATCGATTTGTAACTTTACAAATATAATATAATTCGGATGACTATATAATAATTTGGTACCGTTAAACTGATCTGATGATGGAGGCAGAAAACGGAAAGTGGAATTCTTCAATAGCTACTGGCACAGAAAAGTTTTTCTTTGGCTACTGGTAAACCCCTTGCGCGTGTAGTATAGTATGAAATATTTACCCTTCGGTTTGGGATCTTTTGGTTTACACCTTGGTATCGAGGGCCTGACAATGGAGCCGGAAGGGAATTGTGGAACTCTTCAATTGATGCTAGCAAACCCCTTAAAATTGGGATCCTTTGGTTTGGTATAACGACACACATGAGTGTTTTTTTATCTACGTATAATAATGTATTTAACTCGGTATTCATTTCGCAAACAGAAATTGTGCTCATTTATGCACATTTTGCGGAAGCACGAACGTTTTACCTTCCACTAAACATAAACAAACACTATTACTAGTTTGCACCTAGTTAATTAAACTTCATTGGGTGTCTTTATTACTATTCCTTATTGGTTTTTATCCTCAGTTTAATCATTTATCATTAAAAAACATACTCTGAAATTTACTTTTTGTTTGTTTCAGAACCCCAATGCGTCGGAAGCCAGCTCACCATCAGGAATGCAACCACACGGGGCGATGACCAGCATCATTGCAAAATGGCTCATAAACATTGGACGTCATGGGTGAAAATCGCATTCATACCGCTGGTTCTCCTAGCCACCACCGTCGCAGACTTCACCACCGAGTGCCAGCGACCTTGCGACTGCAGATGGCAGTCTGGCAACAAGGCAGCCATCTGCACCAACACCAGCCTCAGAGTTGTTCCCGGCAATCTAAGCAACGACATTCAGATCTTAGACCTCTCCAACAACAACCTCCAGCAGTTACACGCAGAAACTTTCAAAAAAGCCGGCCTGAGCAACTTAAAGAAGCTGTTTGTAAAAGAGTGTAACTTGGAATCTATTCACAAAACCGCATTCGTCACTCTAGCAATCATGATCGAGTTAGACGTATCCAAGAATCGGATAAAGCATTTATATCCAGACACGTTCAGGGGAACGGAGAAGTTGAGATTAATAAACTTGAGCAACAACTTGATCGACAAGTTAGAAGACGGGCTGTTTCGCAACTTGAAGTTTCTGCAGAAAGTAGAGGCAAGTAATAACAGGATCGTCCGCATCGGGACTAAAGCGTTTGTGAATCTGCCGCAGTTGAAGATCCTCAGGTTCGACGGTAATAACCTGAGCCATATGAAACCTGAAACTTTAATGGGATTAAGAAACTTATCCGGGTTAGATTTACACAACAACCCGTGGCGGTGCGACTGCAATCTGCAGACGTTCAGAGATTGGGTGATCAGTCATAACTTGTACACGCCGCCAACCTCATGCGCGGAACCTCCCGCACTGCAAGACAAACTTTGGAATGAATTAGATTCGTCCAACTTTGCGTGCCGGCCGACCATTCTAGACCCGTCGCCGGGTTCGACGGTTAAAAGTTACGATGAAAACGTGACGCTGACTTGCAAAGTCGTCGGGAACCCCACCCCGGACGTCTCCTGGCGATTCAACGGTAAAATGATCGAGATGAAATCGTTCGGTGAATTGAGATACACTGTGACTGAGAACACGATGGATTTGATACGATGGGTCAATCTGACTGTCATCAACGCTCGGTACAGTGATAAGGGGAACTATACATGTGTCGCGGAGAACCCTGGCGGTCGCGATGAGAAAACTTTAGCATTAGTACTTTCTAAATACGGTTCTGGCACGATAGCTGGGATGGACACAGATTCATTTGCAATTTTAGTTGGGTGTCTCACAGCAATAGTTATAATTTTTGGCGCTGCGCTGGTTGTGTGCTATTTTACGACGCAGAATAATGAAATCAAAAGACTGATTAAAAATGACACTCGTTCTTCCAATGCCGAGGTCTTGATAGAAGGGTCCGTGGCTTCTGAGATG
The DNA here is from genome assembly GCA_914767915.1 of Agriopis aurantiaria. Classification (NCBI taxonomy): domain Eukaryota; kingdom Metazoa; phylum Arthropoda; class Insecta; order Lepidoptera; family Geometridae; genus Agriopis; species Agriopis aurantiaria. The sequence goes on along the minus strand of OU612003.1, from coordinate 13,039,783 downwards.
GAGAAAGGTGTGAAGATGGAGGTGAATCCGGTGACGAAACCGCCGCGGAAGTATGATGCTCCACCGTCCCTCACCAGTGAAGCTACGGAGATGTCTGAGCTGAATAGAACCTTGTTGGAAAACGAGCCTGCTGGTAAGTTAATACCATATTGCCTACTTTCTAACAGATACCAAAAGATAATGTCCGAAAATATTTTTACTGAAGCTAGATAAATATATTATTATGCACAACCTAAAAAACAAAAAATTTAAGAAAACTTAAAATATTAACTACTATTAACGCACACCGGCTTCACACGAGTGTAAGTTTTTTTTTTTTTTTTTTACACCTTGGGTAACATTATTGGAGTTTTAGTATGGATCCCTATTTTTTTTAATGTAATTTAGCCTATATCAGCCGGGAATAGTGTAGCTTCCCAACAGTGAAAGAATTTTTCAAATGGGTTCAGTGGTTTCGGAGCCTATTTAATGCAAACAAACAAACAAACAATCAAATCGTTCCTCTTTATAATATTAGTATGGGTAACTAAAACTTAAAATAACAAAAAAAAAAACTTAAAATAAAGTTCCGAAAGTTTTATTATTTAAATTTCTTTTAAAAATTTAGCAGTAAAAGTGATTTTGCGCACATAAATGGTTTAAACTCTGATTAAATTTTTTATTCCAGAAAAGGTGTAAATTTATACTTCAAAATGCGAAAGTTTGAGAACTCCGTAATCGCTAAAACAGATTTGAATAAAATTTGGTATGAAAATAGAATAATACATCAACTTTTATTCCAGAATGATAAAATATTCTTGTAAATAAAATAAAATAAATTCTTTGGTAAGCGTATCACTTCAAAACGGCTGACCGATTTGGCTAAAAATGTGCTAATGTGCAAAGTTGTCCAAATAAATTATTATTTATTAACACCGGCTTGCACTCAATTTTGATGAATTAGTCAAATTTAGATGATAGCCCGTTGGTCCAGTTGGTAGTGAGCCTACCTTGTGAGCCTGAGGGCGTGGGTTCGATTCCCACGTAGGACAAACATTTGTGTGATGAACATTTGTGCTTGTTCTATATCTGGTTGTTAATATATATTTAAGTATGTATTTAAAAACTATATATGTATGTAAATCAGTCTCTGGCAGCCATATCAGCAGCTTTGCTTAGTTTGGGGTCAGATGACCGTGTGTGCAAAAATGTCCCAAAAATATTTATTTATTTATTTAAATAAGATTTTAAGAGAAAGATAAATAAGATAAGTTGCTTTGAACCTGGAAAATTCGGGAAAGTTTTAAATGCTTTATACCACTAATATTTTGTACACCTAAACTCAAACAAATTTATTTAAATTTGGACAGGACGTCTGTCGAGTCGGCTAGTAAATTATAAAATGGACAGTGAAACCAAGAAGCACGCAGCTGTTTAACTTTTAACTGAGTTTAATACTAAGACAGTTCTCTTTATGTTTAACCCTTAATTCACTTCCTGAGTTGGGACTCAGGAAGTGAATTAAAACTCAGGAAGTGAATTAAGGGTTAAACATAAAGAGAACTGTCTTAGTATTAAACTCAGTTAAAAGTTAAACAGCTGCGTGTTTCTTGGTTTCACTCTCCATTTTCATCAACATTTTAAACCGGCACATTTCGTACTTTTTAGCGGCTAGAACACCTGATCCTTCTAAATCTATTAAATATCTATTAAATGGCTCATTATTTCCTCAAATTACAATTTTCTATTCAATTTAATCTCGCCTTTTTCCTGCAAACCACCGTTCCAACTCTTTCCCGTGCTACAAGGTAAAAAATCCAATCTAATTCTTGTTATAAGGTCGATGGGAATTCCCGAAAGACTTTGATTTTCCCCCGGTAAAGAGGTTTCTTGGGTTATTTTTTGTTGTGTTTATAATCTACAGTGATGGTAGGAAGGAAATGTTTTTGTATTTTGTAGTGTATACAAATGCTGTAGCAATTTATATAAACGGCTATCCCATAGGAAACATAAATGACAAAATGTACTTTTATTTTTACGCAATAAAAAGTATTTTGTCATTGTCTGGCCTTTCAAAGTAATTGGCGAATGGCGCTGCTCCGTTCATACAAACAAATTCATTTTTAAGTATGTATACTTTTCGATTATCATTCTTGGCGTTTCTGTTATGTCCTCATATGTTCATATGGGCATCAAAGCTGTAAAATTTGTAATTCGTTCGAAATTATCTAGAAGGTTTTTGGCGTCAACGTGAAAAAAACGTGTAGTTACATGGTGTAATTTTCCTAAGCTTGTGCTACATCAAGTGTGTAATAATAGACTATACTATTATGACTTTACTATATATTAAGTGTTGGTAAACGTTTTCGAGTATGGGAAGTGATACGAGGTGATACGTGTCTTTTTGTGAAGTTTCCAATACTCCCTCTGTTAAAAACTTCTCATTTCACTAAGGATTACGGACTTGACTGTGGCTTACTTAGCTGGACTCAGACTGTGACTATGTCTAATTTGTCAATATTTAAAATAAAATAAAATACCAATACATACATTTTCCCGCCCAAAGAATCCAACTCGGATGGGCAGCGTTCGGGAAATTGCGTGACATCTTCTCGTCCAAAATACCACAGTGCCTCAAGACGAAGGTCTTTGACCAGTGTGTGTTGCCAGTGATGACATACGGTACTGAGACGTCGTCCTTAAATGTTGGCCTTTTAGAAAAAATCAGAGTCACACAACGGGCAATGGAGAGAGCTATGCTCGGAGTTTCTTTGCGCGATAAAATCCGAAACGTGGATATTCGCCAAAGAACCAGAGTCACCGACATAGCTGTTATAATTTGCAAGTTGAAGTGGCAATATGCAGGCCACATCGCTCGAAGAACCGATAACCGATGGGGAAGAAAGTTTCTGGAGTGGAGACCACGAACCGGAAGACGCAGTCTCCCACTAGATGGACCGACGACATTGTGAGTCGCGGGCATCCAGTGGATGCAAAAGGCAGGCTGTCGTTCAGTGTGGAGGTTAAAGGGGGAGGCCTATGTTCAGCAGTGGACGTCTTCTGGCTGATGATGATGATGATGACATAAATTTTTATTAAATTATTATATAACGAATCTCTTAAAGTCACACACTCCATTCAAATAACTTCCCAATACTTAGAATAACTACACAAAGAAACCAAGTACATTCGCAAAATTTAAGCCATTCAAATGGTGTCATATATGGCTCCAAAAATATATAAAAAAATTACCATGACAATTTGCGCTTTGAAATCGTACCACAACAAATCAGAAAAGCAGCATAAGAGTTATGATGTTACATTTCACAGGTAATCTATTAATTTTCTTGCTTAAATCGTTTAAAATACCAATCGAAACGTAAGCTACAAAGCGAATTTGTAGCTTACGTTTTGAGAAGGCGTTGTCTGGAAACTTACCTTCTCTGAGTAGTTATTCTAAGTTCCCAAGCTTGAAACAATAATTCGAACAACACTGCTCTACGCAAAAAGTAGGTATTCAAATCCTTGACGACATTTCTACATTTCCCAAATTTTTATTTGAATGTCAAAGAGTTGATTCCGCCCCTTGAAAATTCAAAGCTTTGTGAAACATTATGAGCGAAAATTTTCATTGTTTTGTCAGTGTTTTAGTGAACTTCTCCTATGTGTAGATTGCGCAAAATTTCACAAGAATACAGCAGCTTGCACGAATAATACATTAGGTAGAAAGTTGGTACAGTTAACTTGGATTTATGAACGGTGCAGCTCAAAGAAAAATATATTTTCAAAGAATACATTTTCTCGTCTCTCAGTTGCATGAAAAAAATTAGCGTGAAAACTATCTCTTTTCTATATTTACACAAGCTACTTCCGCAAAAAGCGGTCTAATTTTTCACAAATAACGAAGTACTGAGCAACTTTTAACAGCAAAAATATACCGTCAGTAAAAAGATCTGAATAAAAATGTACTATTTTCATAGCTACACAGTCCACGGCACGTGGTTGAATTAGACCAAAGTCTATATATTTCAGCTAATTCTCCTTTAAAAACTCTAAAAATGCTCAGTTGCAAGCTCAGTCTTTCTACTTCTGTCTCTCTTCTTCAGTCAAGCTAGCTTTAAGCCATCCGATTCCTTAAATCAAGTTCGCAAAAAAATAAATTGAAATGAGTATTGCCAACTATTTAGCTCCAAGAAATAATTCTTTACTTTTGTCCACAGCTTCCATCGAAGACAACGGTCGCCATCCTGAGGTAGAACTCTCTAAGATTTCACAAGAAACTCTTCTCATGGATCGACTCACGCAAGAACACCAAGCTTACCCCCCGGACTTGCTCTCATTCCCCCTCAGAGGTCCCCAGATATCTCCTGGAACCTCTCAGATGCAGACAGAGAGTCCTGTCAAGTCTCCAGGATACGCCATCACTGCCATCAACCCAGCCTTGTATAGAATCCAAGCCCCGTACCAAGGATCAACACCATTGATAAGCCAAAAAGGATACGTCACGCTTCCAAGAAGACCACGAATGCACGACAGTTCGAGACCTCAAGTCTTCTCAACATTAAACGGCGTGATACCTTATTATGACACGTTTAACATGAAACTGTTTGGGCATAACAATTACTACAGCTTAAATAAAAGTGAGATGGATTTAGGTCCAGTTGGTAAGACCAGTTATCAGGATTCTGAGGAATTGGAGCCAGCGCCATCGCCTGCACCGGGAACACCTCATGCGACGATACCGAGGAACAGCCTCAGTTCCCCAAACATCCACAACCAGTTGCTAGCTCTTCAAGCCATGTCGAACTCATCTATAAGAGCATCAGATCAAAGACCTTTAAAAGTGTTGCTGGCAGAAAACGAAAGCCTTCTGAAAACCCCAAAAGATTTGCGTATAAACTATAGTGTTAACGTTGTGAGTGGAACTCTAGGTAGGCGGACCCCCAAACCACCTCCGAAACCAAAAAAGCGGAACTCTTGTGAAGTGAAAGAACAGTTTTTAATGACCAGTGAAAACGCGACCCAAGTTTGAAGTAATAAGAGTTGCAAATGATGTCAAACATTGGCAGTGTTCCAGAATCTGTGAAGTAGTGAATTTAGTTTTCCGCCGAATTTACTATTCGAAATGATATTTCGAAATTGTGTTCGGGCAATAAGTACGACTGGGATTCGATTTCTACAAATTTTATTGCATAGTTAGTCGTTTTATCTTTTTAACTTATAATTTTGTTTGCAGTTTCTTCAGAATGTTATCTAAAGATAATTTTAGCCTTATTTTGTGACTTCATATTCAATGTTATCTCTGATAAAGGTATAAATTATTGTCTGATTTTAACGGGATATTTACCGTGATAAGGAGCTCCCGTAAATATCCCGGCAATTATGTTGTCAGACCAGCCCCCCGATTTTACTAAACAAATTGTCATTAAATTGTGATTGTTGCGATTTTAATCTTTTAGTAATTGCTTCAAAATTGACAGCTTTATTTTTACTTTTATACTAAGTTATGATATTAGGTTGTATTTTTCTAGTATAAAAAATATTTAAAACTGTCAGTTTTGAGGCAGTTATTTAACAATTTAAATCGCAACAATTACAATTTCTTTAGTAGAATCGGGGCCCTGGCACGTGTAGTCAGGCCTACCAATGACAACATTATTACTATCATTTTAGCAATTATTTCTACACCTGTAATGAAAACTTATTTTATTAAAATAATTATATATCACATTTCAATATCAATAAATAATTTTGTTAATTATCAATCCATATCATCGAATTCACATTAATATCTGAAACGATTGCATTTTCGTAACTAAATTCGTATGCCAACAGAATTGAAATTCAAAATAGATTTATAATGGTAATAAACGAAGATTAATATTCCGCAATATTAATAGTATTGAATATTGGTGCTTATGAGAATATTCACTATCGCATCAGTTTGATTATTGGTCTTAGTGGTTTTGGCTCTCGTATATTTACAATGCAAATTTAAATTAGTATAATTAAATTAAATTTAAATTTATTCCCTAATTCACATCTTTATGTGTAATAGGGAAATGAGAAGGAAAATCTGTTACCAGGCATTATGAGTGAACTTTGATTGAACATTCTTATTTAGATCAACGCTTCGAACTCCACATCGCAGTTGCTAGCTGATTTCGAATGACTGATGTTTCGTTTGTATGGGTGCAACTGGCTACAACTCTTACAAAAATTTCTAGACGGCCGTTCTAATTTATTTTTCTTTTCTATGTGTCACCACCATGACGTCACGATTATTAAAACCAAAAGTCATCGTCCAAGTCATCGTTTGTTGAAAATTCAGTACTTTTGAAGTGTTGACATGGAGTATTTAATCCAAGGAGTGTTCGTGACATCATAAATTAATCCAAGGAGTGTTCGTGACATCATAAATTAATCCAAGGAGTGTTCGTGACATCATAAATTAAGCCATTGTCTGCAAGTGTTTTTGTTATCAATCTAAATAACAAGAAAGATTTTTCATTATGGAATCTCGTAGCAGCACATGTTTAATATATTTTCATAAGCCAATAGTTTCGAATCACGTTTCTATTCGTGATAATTGATTGAGTGTACGTATGTTGAATTATAGTAATAAATTTTTTTTTATCCAAAACTAGCTGCGCTACGCGGTTTCACCTGCGTAGTAGGTGCCCATGTCACTCTCTGGCTCTTGAACTATACCCATGCAAAAAATCAGGTCGATCCGTTGTTCCGTTGCAGCGTGAAAGAGGAACAAACGTCCATATATCCATACATACAAACTTTCGCGTTTATAATATTAGTAGGATTATATATTATATTAGACAAATGTCTAACTCAAAGAGATAGACAGATGTGATTTGACAGATGATCAGAACATTAAAAAAAACTGTAGGTATATTATGTACAATAAGTTGCCCTCGCTATCGTGTCATCTCACGCACATCTGTGAATAAGTTGCCCTCGCTATCGTGTTATCTCACGCACATCTGTGAATAAGTTGACTCGTGCCAACTTATTATAATAGCGATAGCAAGTGATAGCTTTCATAATATCCCTGGCGTTGAGTTAAGCTATTAAGTTGTTTATTAATAAAATTGCATTGTCAATACACGATATTTCAAAGAACTATAATAAAATTATTTATCGCATTAACACGTAGACATGTAAATACTAAAATTATATAGTTGACTTGTATAAAAGTATATTTCCAGTTTTCCTAATAAAACAATGTTTATGAATAGTTGTAATAATTATTATTAAAAAATAGATAAATTTATTGCTTAATTTGCTAGCTGACGATTTTTAATAACGTTTTAATATTGTATAAATGTAAATATAGAGATTTAAAGTAAATCGATATAAAAATGTACAATATGGCCTACCATTTATTAGGACATAGTTTCATAACCTAAAAAAGAATATTCATGTTCCTCGGAACCTACCTACGTTGTGTCTTCCGGTTCGTGGTCTCCACCAAGAACCTTTCTTCTATATCGGTTATCAGTTCTTCGATGTGGTCTGCCCATTGCCACTACAACTTGCAAATTTTAATTTGGTTTTTTGACTCTGGTTCTTTAGCGAATAGCGTTCCGGATTCTATCGCGCAAAGAAACTCTGAACATAGCTCTCGCCATTGCCCGCTGTGCGGCTCTGAGTTTTTCCAAAAGATCAGCAGTTAAGAACTACGTCTCAGTATTTGTCTAGTGGGCATTTTCTCATAATAATACATACAAATTATATTTTTGCATGTGTCAGTATGGTTACAGTCATGGTATGCGCCGGTTTAGTGAATCTTGAAAGTAGAAGATTTTTCGCATAGAATGTGGCGCCATCTTTTATTAATTATTTCATAACTCGATAAACGTTAGGGCTAGTTGTATGTTCACTTGGAAGCCACGCTGATCAGTTGCTGCCCTCTTTTGTCACTGGAAAGAACAATGTAGGTATGTTATGAAACTATGTCTCACAACAGTTTACAATATTGTGTGAATATGAAAAAGGAAAGATTTGGAAGGACCAATCGTGTGGAATGAGAGCGAATGAATAAATAAAACAATAACAGAAATAAATACAGTTTGACATGATTTTCATTGTTTTATTAATATTTTTATAGTACTCTTGTCCACAGGCCGATGCGTTGCCGTTGGTCCGACCAGATTCGCACCATCTTAAACAAATCAGTGACGATGTTCTGCATGTCAGTGAGAATAGAAGAAGATGGCGTATGATCATTAAAGAGAGACTGATGGTGGAGGTCATACTCCTCAGATATGAGGAACATGACAACGGGAGGATTAATAGAACTAATGAATATACAGCAGCACGACCGATAACATTGCTCATTTGTGAGAAGACAGCTCACAAATGACCGCCAAATAAATAGGTGTGCCCTAAATTTGACAAGTCATAGAAAATGAGGTGTTATAAAAACTTGGCACCTTTGTTGACGTATAATTAGCGGAGACAGGTACGACGGGATGGCACCCCATTAAATATTTGCCGTATCACGTTCACGGAACTTTGTTCTAATGTGTGCACGTTGCGTCAATGTTTTGCTGTTGGGGATTGTTTGCTTTTGTGAGTTATAAGTGCGTTTTAGAAATGTTCCAAGCTGAAGCTGCGTTCTCACCGAGAGCTGATGCACTCACCAAATATCAACATAGTATGCCATGCACATGCTACGGTTGGTTGCGCAGATTCATTTCTACTCTCATTCTACCTTATTTCTGCATAATAAACCTTTTTTCACTACAGTCAACTTGGTATTTCAAATTTAGAAGTCAATCTCCTACGATGACAAGGCAAAATGACGAGAGAGGGCAGTCTGGTACAAACAAAGGCTAAGTATACTAAGTACCCCTCTCTGTTTTATCGTGTGTATGAAATTTGTGGTGTGAACAATAAAGAGTTTATCTATTTATCTATCTATCTACGGGTACAAACATAGGCTAAGTATACCTACGGGTACTTTTTAATATAGGAAAGTCTGGTATCAGCCGTGGAACGTTACAGTCTACTTATAAAAGACAAATGTAGAAAACTGATTAAGTAACCGTTGAAGCTTCGACGAAAATAAAATGAATGGACGAGCCATAACCATTGAACTTGTTCAGTAAAAACGAGTCAAAACCATCGGACATATACTTCAACGCTTAATTGTAACCATGTACAGTACATTTGTTACAAAAAATAAATAGCAGTTTTTTGTTGTATATTTACACTTCGGGAAAGCACACGAAGGCATAATTTTTCAGATGTTTCGTTATCATGTAACAATAGCCATGTGTTGCACTTCCTACGGCTAGAGACCGACTGAAACGAAGTGAGCGCTGGCGCTCATTTTGTAATCTTAAAAAATGCGTTTCTTTTGGACCCGTCCATTCATTTTATTTTGGTCGAAACGTTGAAAATGAAAATGAAAATCAAAAATTATGAAAATGAAAAATTATTAATTGTAGCAAACGGCCTTACTGCTCTAGGGCCGCTAAAATAGTGATACGGCCCTACCGACACGATGAGCTCTCTGTGGTGGCCGCTGGAGCCTGCAGCTGAGCTGGCTGCTGGAGGCCGCAGCAGTGTTGGCCGCTAAAGGCTGCAACTGCGTTGCTAAGTAACGGGCAACGTATCGTTCTCTCTCTCTTTGACTCTCTTTGTGCTCTCTCTCTAAGTTCTCAAGTTCTCCGCGTTACCAAATTTAATCACTGGCAATCACCATCTGAAGAAAGGTTCTGGAGTGGAGACCACGCACCGGAAGATGCAGCGTAGGTAGGCCTCGCACTAGATGGCCTGACGACATTGTGAGAGTCGCGGGCATCCAGTGGATGCAAAAGGCAGGCTGTCGTTCAGTGTGGAAGTTAAAGGGGGAGGCCTATGTTCAGCAGTGGACGTCTTCTGGCTGATGATGGTGACGAATCTGTACCAGATGCTAAAAATAATTAGCTTGACCGTGTCTTTGACTACAAAAGAGACGACAGTAAAGACTCAGCAGCGAAGCGGTGAAGTTGGAAACAAATAAGGATGATCCAATGTGCATTGGTTTGTATGGATTACTTTTGACGTCGTTGGGGTGGCGGGTGGAGGTGGTGGTATTAACACTGCTGCTCAGTCGTGAGGCTGTAGGTGGGGAGGGTAATAATTATGAACTTCAAAAGCCCCCTCATTTAGGGGGCTTTTGACGTTCATAATTATTACCCTAGCATGTTCTTATTGCTGGCACACATGCCATCTCTCAAAGAGAGAGAATGGGCTCTAATCCCAAAGGGGATAATCCATAAGGGTGGACTCTGGCCCAGTGCTTGTTGATGAATGTCATATACCTTTGGGCTTTTGAGATTCTTGGACAAACTGGTTTCCTCTCGATGTTTTCTTTCACTGTTTTTGAGCGATGGCATCGAAACTGCACATATATACCTTACTTAAGTACTTAATAAGTCAGTGCAGGGTGAGGATCGAACCGGGTGCCGTCAGATTGTAAAGCGCAGATGCTACCGTTCGGCCACCATCGCTCTGCTTGGCCACCATGGCCCCGTTCACGTTGCCGAGTATAAAGCTTTGGCACCATCATGCTTACTAAGCTTTGGTAGCATCGAACTGAGCTGATGATGGAGCAATAAGTTGGAAAGTAGAACTTTTCAACGGTTATTACGAAATTCCATAATTCGTGGTCTTTTGATTTATTTACACTTGGTATCGAGGTTTGATGATGAAGCCACTAGGTGGAATGTGGAAATCGTCAATGGCTTATGGTAAATTCCACGAGTTTGTGCTCATTTGGTTTGTTTTAACAATTCACATTCCAAGAGACAGACCCTCGTCACCAAGTGTTATTCCTTGAGAATGGGCTGCTTTACAAAGTCATATGAGCATCTTTATATATTTATTTTTTCCTAAGTATTTATTATAGCAAAAATTCTATTACAATAATATTACGTGTAGGTAGGTATACACAAAGTAGCAAGATTCAATCCCACAACTCACAGACTGCGCGATAAACGTTGTAAGTGTACGTTAAATATAATTTATGGGCCGCTATTATTAGGTCGTTAGGCGTACGTTATCCGTTTTGCATCTTACAGTGTGAAATGCAATGTCGCGTGAGAAATTTTAATAAAACTGTAGAGGTTAAAATAACTGTATTTTCAAACACATGTATAGAGGGTTGATCGCCTGATAGTATCAAGATCGTACTTACACATGTGTAAGACGAGCGAGTCGATCGCCTGATAGTGTCAAGATCGTAACTAACACATGTGTAAGACTAGCGAGTCGATCGCCTGATAGTATCAAAATTGTAACTAACACATGTGTAAGACAAGCGCATTGATCGCCTGATAGTGTCAAGATCGTAACTAACACATGTGTAAGACGAGCGAGTCGATCACCTGATAGTGTCAAGATCGTAACTAACACATGTGTGAGACAAGCAAGTCAATTGCCTGATAGTGTCAAGATCGTAACTAACACATGTGTAAGATGGGTTAGTCGTTCACATTCCTTATAAAAAGAAATAAGCTAAATTAATAATTTATTTATTATTATTTATTATTCTTACTCGTGAATTTTGTAACTATCTGTAACACCAGAGGCATTACATATACATTGCCGACCCTTAAAGACTATTACGCCGTGTAGCCACCTTGTATAAATTATTTAGACCACGATGTCAAACTCTGGGGATAGTCATGAAAAAACTTTAATAACTTAATTGACTAATCACACGAATTATTAACTTCCATTTTAATATCAATTTAATTATCTATAACTTACTTTCTTTCAAGAATAACTTAAACACACGTAATTACTCACTTAAAAAATGTTCACTTTGTAATTTAATTACCTATCATTCGATGTTATTATGTCGTCGGTCCATCTAGTGGGAGGCCTCCCTACGCTGAGTTTTCCGGGATTGTGTGAGTCGCGGGCATCCAGTGGATGCAAAAGGCAGGCTGTCGTTCAGTGTGGAGGTTAAAGGGAGAGGCCTATGTTCAGCAGTGGACGTCTTCCGGCTGATGATGATGATGATGAAGTTATTATAAAAATTACCATAACATAGCATAATCAGCCTTTTAATAGCCTACTACTGGTCATACTGGCCTACCCCTGAAAAAGCGATTGAGCCATATCCACCACGCTGGCTCAGTTGTGGGTCGGTGGATTCATATACGACATTGAATTTATTCTCCGTATGTATGCAGGGTTCACGATGTTTTCCTGTGGTAAGCCAGTGGTATAATAATCCGTACATAAGAAACCAAAGAGCTCATTGGTACGGGCCCGGGATTCGAACCCCGAGCTCGCGCTTTCAAGTCTAGCGGCCTCACAAATAGGCTACTACTGCATTTTTTAAACCTATACTGTCCCACTGCTGGGCAAGGCCATTTCCTTCCATAAATCCCGGCCGGTGTACTGTTCTGTGATTAGGGCCCATTCTCTCTTTTTGAGAGGTGTAAGTCCCAGCAGTGGGAATATGATAGGCTGAAATAATGATGATGAGACTAAATCATAATTAAATAATTACATGATTTTCAAGCTAATACAGGGTTACGCATATACCCTGTTCTAAACAGAAAGGAGGTCATTGTATTTATCATTATAACAAACTTTTACATAGGACCAACCCTGAAATCACAGAAAAATTCAGTTGTTCCATAGAAAATGGTCATTGACTAAACAACTATGGAACAGATTTTCTTTTTCGCAATTTTAAAGGTCCCATAAATATTAGACATAGACATAGACATAGACATCATTTATTTGTGGCAAAAAAAATACAATAATTAGAATGGTAAAAAAAAAAAATTAAACTTAAACAAATCTTAACTATTCGTCATCTGACCCCAAACTAAGCAAACTTGTGATATGGCTGCCAGAGACTGATATATAATTATACATATATAGTTTTAAATACATACTTAAATAGATATTAACAACCAAATATAGAACAAACACAAATGTTCATCACATAAATGTTTGTCCTACGTGGGAATCGAACCCACGCCCCCAAGCTCAGAAGGTAGGTTCACTACCAACTGGACCAACAGGCTATACGGCATAGTAAAAGTTGTTCTTAATGATGAGTAAAATGACCTCCTTTGGGCTTAGTACCTACAGAGTATATGCATAACCTGTATGTACAAGTTATGAGAGACCTAGCTCCTATAAAACCAACAGTCGCTGTAATTCAAAATCGGCCCAAACCTAATACACCCTTAGCATCGATACGGCGAAAACACATCATTCAACCTCGAAAAAAGAGAATTAGGTCAGATTTACTTGCCTAAAACAACAGGACGGGCATAAAAAGGGACTTGTTTTTCTTTCATTATGTGCATAGTAAAGAACTGGAGTCGTTTTAACTAAATACTATAGGAATGGGGCCTACGGTCTTGTTTGCGGTTTAAAATTCAAGTTTCAAATCTGTTGCAACAAATCCAAGTCAAGTAGTGTTGTTCTGTTTTAACAACAGAACTTGACTTGGACTTGTTGTTGTTATGTTGTACTATTCTGGTGCCGCTCTGTTTTTCTTTTCTGTGGTTAAACTTACATTGAATGATGTAATATCATATATTTTACTATTATTTTGTATTAGTTATAGTCATACATATAATATTATATATATCATATCTGTATACTTATTATAAAACACAGCATTTTTGTCGTGATAACGTCTTACAAATAGATGAACGCCGATTGCATGCACAAAAAATTGTCACGTTCCGCCTGAGCTGCGCGTGCAAGCGAGAGCGCGGAACAAGCGATAGAGAGGCACGATCGGCCTGAGCGTTATCACGTAAAATTATTCTCCGTAAACCGACTTTACAGACAACCCCTTTTTTATTCTTAGAGTTTCTTATCATTAAGAGTCTTCTATCATTTTGTTAAAGCAGGCCGCTGAAATAATGTATCAGTTGCCATAACATTGTAAACAACTAAACGTAAAACAACATATTATTTATGATACACAACAAATATACAAAATAAACAACAACATATTTTTTACTGAAGGACTACATTTATATTACAGTGACTACACATTTTATTATATTAGTTGTAGTTGTACTCATAAAACGGTTTAATTATTATTAAGCCGTTATAATATTATTATTTTTTTTATTAGGAATGGAGCAAGACAACAAAAAAAAACTGCTTCCCATCACTACAAATAAATACGGTCGTTAATACGTCCACATTTACAAACAAAAAGCTATTTTTCTAATTTAATCCGGAGCCGCTGGGGCGGATGAGGACTACCCAACAAATTAGCTGCGACTCCGACTTCAGCCTGAATTTTGCTCCGTTTAAACTGGGAGATATTGTAGACGGAAATTACTAAAGAAAAAAAAACTGCACACTCGCCCTTTAACACATTGCTTACCTAAAGACGGAAAAAAATGCAAAATAGTATTTTTTTGAATAATGCCGTTTTTAAACCTAGCGAACGAATGCAAAATTTCAAAGAAAAAAATATGAGATATAAACATCTTATCAATTAAAATCATACATTCAATAGCCCATTTGAAATACTCCACTCGATAGAAAAACACTTGTTTGTTTTATATCTGGGTACTAATATCTATTTAAGCATGTATTTAAAAACATATATGTATGTACTTGAGTCTCTGGCAGCCATATTACAAACTGTGCTTAGTTGCTTGATTGATTGATTACCTCTTTATTGTTCACACCATTCATTTCAAGTTTGAGGTCAGATGACCGTGTGTGCATAAATATCTTGTTTTTTTTTGAGTTCTAATACCATATTACACTTAAGGCCTATTCAGACGTAAGCGAAATTTGCTATCGTTGTTGGTAGCGAAAAATACCTATTCCTACCGTATTCGGCTGGCAGTTCATACAAATACCGGCGGAATATCGTGCGGTATTTTTCGCTACCTGTAGCAGCAGTGAATTTATTTTTACAAGCCTTTTTTTTTTTTACATAAATATTCTTAGCGTGTTCCTTAGAAATATAACTATTGCATTATTAATTAAATTATTAAAAAAATTGTAAAAGTTCAAGTGAAAATTTTATATGATTTGTGTCCATTAAAACCCATCAAAAATCAGATTCAAGGTGCATTGTCTTTACCGTAAGCACCGCTCTGAAGTACGGACCGAATTAGTCTTTAAGTCTACGAAGTTACGATCGGTGTTTCAGTCAACACGTATTGACCTGCTAATTTTGTGAATCACCTTGCCTTATATGGCAATAAGTAATCAAAAACTCCCCACATCTCTCACACTAATTCTGTGCGAGAGCCATCTCACAAAATGTCCAGAATCGTTACGATAATCGCGCTTTTTTATGCCCCAGCTGATTTATAACTTCCGAAGATAATGTTTCATTATAAAAGATTCGCGGTTGACGGATGTGCCGCTAAAGCGTATGATAAGGAAAAAACCCAGGTAATAAAACCGTGGGTTTGGGTCTACAATCTACATAGTCTTTTTAAAATGAACCCGGTTTATGTCAGAGAATATGAGCTACGTGAAATGTGGATGAAACGACTGAATTTGAATTTAATCTTCAATTTGAAGCTAAAATGCTCTTTTGTGTCGCGCAATTTATGCATTTTACGTACATCCAGGCGTAACGCCTGTGAATAAAAAAATCCGTGGCTATATTAACTCACCATTTGTGACGTACATGTCTGAGATCGCGGGTATTTCGAATAAAAATCGAATAACTTTTTAGGAAAAAATCATGAGGGAAAAATGGTATGTCCAATAAACCTCAAAAGTTCAAAGACTGTATGTCATCTCTCTCTCTGAGAGACGACCTGTGTACCAGCAGTAGAAACATAAAAGGTAGATACTTATAGCTTCACGCAACTCAGGTGAGTATTCGCCCTTATAGAAGGTTTATTTTCTACTAGGTTGTGTCACTGGGGATGTCAGAAATGGATTAAGTACAATTATACCTACAGCTATTATTTTCATGCAACCCCCAAGAGACGAGGTATCCATTTCCAATTACAGGAAGCTTTGCTCTAATACAAAATGTTTTGTGTTCAATTATGAAATGAAATGGTTCTGTGACCGCGGAAGTTACAGTGAAGTGAACCCTTTTTTTTTTTTGTTGACTGGGGGGAAATCTTCAAAAGATACCTAGCTGCAAAGGGGTAAAACCAGGTTATGTGAGATTACACCCACTAAACCCCACTCGGTGGCCGACCTCTGTGCTAGACGGAGGGTATCGGGATCTCCATAGGAACGCACCGGTATCCTCCTAGCACACTGCCTGAAGCAACGCTCCCGGGAAATGCTCAGGGCGTTTCCGTTCCTTTCCTTTACAACGGCATGGGCCACACCACGCCTTTGTCTTCCCTAGGGGTCTAGACAAGAGCCACACACTGTTAGCGTTCACGCCTGCGGGAAGATGAAATTGTATGAAAATGACATTAGCTTCAGATAATTTATCTCATGCTAATGTCATTGTCAATGTCATTTTCTGATGGCTTGCTGAATGGGAGATCAGATCCCCAAATCTAACCACCCACAAGCCCAAAGGCCCCCTTTTAGTCGGTTTTTACAACAGGCAGGGAATACCGAAGCAGTATTCTAGGCCCAGGCTCCAGGGATAAGTGAAGTGCACCCTGGCAAAGATAGAATACAAATTTTTTGACCGAGAGAAACGAAGGTAGAAGGAAGAGTCTACGGGAACTGACTGATCGGCGTTTGTATGTATGTTTTTGAATTTGTACATTTGTTAGTTTGCGTCGTTTGTGCTGCTCCGGTGAACAGCACAGTGGTGCTGCCGCCATATAAATATTTTTTTGCGCTTGGCTGCCATCTCGCCGTGTTAAGCGATGATGCGGTTTACGATGGAGCACGCTTGCCTAGAAGAAACCGATTCACTCTCGACTTGAAGACACCCAGATTGTAACTAGAAAGAAAGAAAGAAAATAAATTTTATTCGACACCATTACAAAAAACTTATATCTACAGGATACAATCAGACGGGGACGGGGGTAACTGACGGGGAACACCCATTCAGTTAGCAAATTCCACATACTAACCAGAGAGTAGAGTGGTTTTTCAAGGCCAGAGTGAATAGGTAACTTCTAAGTCTGCGTGCTTCATCTTCGACCACATCGTCGCTTACCAACAGGTGAATTGGTGATCAAAGACGGATTTATACGCGTTAAAAAAACTAGCAGATTACCGTTACCACCATTAGATTCCGTTTTATGGCAATGATGTAATATACATCCTTCGCAACCTAAATGCGTCATTTACAAAACACTTATTATTAGTTAAATATTTAAACTGAGTCGTGATAATGAAATTGAAGTGGAGCTGGGCCGGACACGTTGCTAGGCGCAGTGATGACAGGTGGAGTAAAGTCTTAACAGAGTGGTGGCCGAGGCAGGGTAAGCGGAGCGTTGGTCGTCCAGCTGCAAGATGGGTCGACGATATTGTTACTATCGCGGGTCGAACCTGGACTCGATTAGCACAGGACCGAGGCAGATGGCATAACAAGAGAGAGGCCTATACCCAGCAGTGGGATAAGGAAGGCTGTGGATGATGATGAAATATTTAAACTGCGGTTCTAAGTTTTAGCCCTTTGCCTGAGCCAGAACCACTTCGTAATAATCAAAATCAATTTCCCAAAATCTGTATCCCAAAACTTGCTCAATTTATCGTGATTGAACTGATAACCCACTAATGTCTTCGTAACGCCCAATATGCTAATAGTAATGAATATGGGACGGATGTAAAGCTACGGTCTAATGGTGTGAACGCAAACTGCCGTAGTGTGCGGATCAATCTCAGATCAGGTAAATAAGGGAGATATCATCATCAGCCAGAAGACGTCCACTGCTGAACATAAGCTCCCCCCCCCCCCCCCCTTAGAACCCCACACTGAACGACTGGATGCCAGCGACTCTCACAATTTCGTCGGTCCATTGTAACAGAACCAAGTTCATCGTTCATAAATAAATAATTAAATAAATAGACGCTTCGTTTAAAATTCTAGTACGTTATTATTTTTGTACATGGTGCATGGCAAATACTTAAATCACGCGAATCAAAAAGCGAAAGGAAAAATAAAATAAAGTTTTTTTATGAAAAAGAGGGTCAGGAGTTAAAATAAAGATTTAGATAAAATGCTGTCTCATATTATAAAGGATTTTGGTAACTAAATAATAATAAAATAGCATAAATAGTATTTTTACTTCATCAGGCCTAGATAAATGGGGAACAGGGATTATTTTATTTAACTTTCAGTACAGCAAGTTACGTACATTTTCCGCGGGTATTGTATTGAGTCAGGCGTTAAGGAATAATGCTTTAAAACACTTTAAATGTTATAAATTAGTTCTAAATATTATGATAATAATAAAACCAGGGGTTTTCTACATCTAATGTAATATTTTTGTATCGAACTAATCGGAAATAACAGCGAAATTCATCTCATAAACGTACTAGATAACGCGGAAATAAAAACGTTCTAGGATCTTTTTGGGGGTAAATAGTGATTTAATGTGAATTCATGTGAAATTCGGTTCCTTTCTAACGTTGCATGTTGCGGGAGGAAGGAACTGTAGTTGATTATAGTGTCATTTAACTCGATTTTGGTTATAGTGTTGGTTCGAATTCATCTTTCGTTGAAAGTTTGGGCTTTGTACTATGTGACAATTACCCAGCGTGGATAGTGATTATATCTTAGAGATAGACCATACCACCGTCCCGGCTTATTGCGAGGGAATGAGTTTAAACAATGCTTATCGCGAATGGTGGGGTTTAGAGAACACAATCTGTCGAAGAAACTTGCAGTGACAACAATGCACTAACTAAAGGTAATAGTCATCATGTAAAAAGGGGCAACAAGGTCGTCTGCTGGTGTGGTTAGTTCGACTAAAGGCATCTAGCCTGATTTAGGTCAGGTGCGTTCGCACCTACCACGCTACGTCACCATATCTCCGTTGTTTGTCTGATGCGTAGAACGCACCCCGCAGCGTAGTGCATCTGGATCAACAGATCGAATCTTAATGATACCCTCGCTTCCCTCCTTCGAGACGCTGAAGCTTAAGGACCTTCTGAATTAATTTGATGAAGAAGGGGTGCATATAATTAAGTTTTCCATTATCCCGCAATACTCGATCAGTTAACACGACAGTAAAGTTAACTTTCAACGGTTCTTTTTAATTAAGTTTAGGGATGTGTGGAAGATTACCTACTTTGCCGGATGATTTCTGTCTTGCTTTCAATATTTTGTAGTCGTACCTACCTAGATACTGACGTCGATTCTGATGTACCATTCTCTAAACTAAACTAAATTTGACAGCTCTATAATTGTTGCCATTCTTTCCTGACGTATTGAAATGAAAAGATACGGTGATAATTTTAGTCCTGTCAGATTAGTTTAGTTTAGAGAATGGTACAACAGAATTGATGCCACTAACTGTTTTTTTCATTTCACGACGCGAGTATATTTTTGTATTTTTTTACTGTGGGCAATGTATTTAACTCATTTTAATTATTTCAACACCATCATCATTTCAGCCTATCATGTTCCCACGGCTGGGACACATGCCTTCTCTGACAATTCCTATAGACTCACATCTCTCCGTGAAAACAGACAAAAACGTCCGAGCGTCATTGTACATACATTGTATCAATCAAATACTTCACAATGCCACATTTACTCCAATTTAGACGTTATGTCACTTGCATAGTGTTCAGCGTTAGTTGTCCGCTATGTCAACGTAGCTCTGACATCAATCTGGCATGGTACGGCGTTGTAGTCGGATCGCGGTTACCTTGTAACTAACCAAAAAATAACCGGTAACCGATGGGGAAGAAAGGTTCTGGAGTGGAGACCACGAACTGGAAGACGCAGCGTAGGTAGGCCTCCCACTAGATGGACCGACGACATTGTGAGAGTCGCGGGCATCCAGTGGATGCAAAAGGCAGGCTGTCGTTCAGTGTGGAGGTTAAAGGGGGAGGCCTATGTTCAGCGGTGGACGTCTTCTGGCTGATGATGATGAACCAAAATATCTGTGCAATGCATAGCGTGCGCAGGGTTTAGGTATGGACATTTTTTGGCACTTTATATGTATTGTATCTCGATGTGAACGTAACATAATATCCGGATATTTAAAGTAGTTTTCCCATCACTAGTAAAAACTCAGTTTTTCTTGACTTAACAACTTTTTATTTGTCCAGTTTAAGCCCTCCATAAAGTTTTATGTGGCTGAAATTTAAATTGGTATTTTCTTAAATTTTTATGGCTCATGGAATAATTTAATTGGTTTTATACGCCTACTGAAATGGCAAGGGTTATGGAAAATGCCGTAATTTTGCACCTTTAAAGGTAGAAATTGCGCTAAACGTGATTAAGGAAAGTTTTTACTGTAAATAACGACTGCATACATTAATTTTAGTCGAAAATGTAACAGCAACGTCAAAACGTTAAAATTGCGGTAATTTTGCGGCAGTCGGGGCGCAATAGAGGCGCGATCGACTCAAAATTATCATTTTGCAAGATGGAAGAAGAAAGGAGAGTCTTTAAGGGTCAGCAACTTATTTGTGATGGTGATTCCCAGGTGTTACAGGAGTCCCTGGGCGACTATTATCGCTTACCATCAGGCAGCCCGTTAGCTTGTTTAACACCTATAGCATAAAAAATTACTAATAAAACAAGAAGTCAAATTCAAAAACAGTTTATTGTAGTCACCAGTCATCCACAGTATTAGTTACAATGCATGTAAATACACAATTAAATCTATAAATAATCCTAACGCTTAAGGCAAAATGGTAGAGAACCGTACAAAAAAAAAACGCATCACCCGCATTAGTGTGAAACACAACCACGGCAGCGCGGCAGTCGCGCGCAGCTACAGTGTACACAACTCGCGCACTCGGAACTCGGCATGCGGCAAGGAGTAATAAACACAGGATAAGCGTAGTGTTGGCGTTTTGGCGATTAGCTGGGTTCGGTCGCGGCGCGCAAAACCGTAAATTGTTCATTTCACTTTTCAAAATTGTATTTGTATTTTATTTTTTACCTTCATTTTTAAGTTTTCTACAATATAAAATTAATAATTTATATAAATTAAATTGAAATTACCTAAATTAATTTTCAAATAAAAACATCATATTACATCTAATGTAATATTTTTGTTTTAAACGTTTATCGGGACTTATCACGTATTATTTAATTTAGGTAAAAAATATGTACCTTTCGCTCGACGTTTCGACCATGTTACAATGGCCGTGGTCACGAGCTGACTGAAAACTGCGGGTGAGTCCGGGCGAGAAGAGCGGGTGTTTTGTTCTCCTACCCTCACTTGATCTTGAAAAATGGCAGGGTTCAAATCGCGAAAGTTTAAAAATTACTAATATTTTTGTATCGAACTAATCGGAAATAACAGCGAAATTCATCTCATAAACAAAATCACTAAAGACAAATGTTTCAACTCTTAATAAATATGAGATCATTGCTTAATAAGGGTGGGGTTTTCTAGTTTATTATGTTAGACTGCAAATAGGTGCATCAACTGGCAATTATATTGGTTGTTTAAACAGGTAGGAACAAAATTAAATGAAATCATACCTACAAATTCTGCATAATCATTTTATATTTGATATTATTTACATAAAGTAATTGTTAACCGACTTCTAAAAAAGAGGAGGTTATCGTTCGAATGGATAAATGTTCCTAATCGAATTGCAGACAATATAGTCATTTTATAATTTGATAATATTTACTTACATAAAGTAATAGTTAACCGACTTCTTAAAAAAGAAGAGGTTATTGTTCGAATGGATAAATATTCCTAATCGAATTGCAGACGATAGTCATTTGCTATTTTGATATATTTACGTAAAAAAAATTCAGTAGCATAAAGTCAACTCGTTTTATAAATAAAGATTCGAATGGACAAAGAGATTCTGTAACGAATTATTGACGATTTAATAAAGTCATTTATTTGCTTTGAGCTGATTGCACTGGGCTGCCGGGTCATACAGGTTCTATATAGAGAAAATATAGTTCTCAGAACCGAAACGTTGACGAAAGAAGTCAATTCATCTCTTCGAGTTGAAAGTCAATATAATAGGCTTACTTCAACCTCACACTTTATTATGGGTTCCATATAATAAGGAACTTAGGCTAAGTATAGCTATCGGTGCTCCCCGCACGGTGAAGCTAAATCACGCCGTTCGAACTATGATTTCTTTTCGGAACAGGCCCTTAGAAAGGCGATGGTCTGATCGCCCGTACTGCTTTTTGTATTTTCTTGGGGTACGGAACCCTGAGGTTACAAGCCCGACTCGTACTTGGCTCGTTTATTTTCAGTACGTATGCCTTAAACTTAGATTAGAACTGGTTCAGTGATTTAGTGTTTATTCATGCCACATGCCTACTTAGATCTCGGACTAAAAAACCTATAACTGATGAAAACACTCTCTTGACACTGCAATCTTCCAACTAGATGATGGTCTGAGTGAGTGACATGATGACAGTGGGCTGGGATTGCTTTAGAATAATATATTTTTTTAGGCTTTTTGGACCACGTGATTTGTCAGATAAACAAATGACGGTGCCTTTTTTTTTTTTTTTTTTTTTTTTTTTATTTATTTATGACATAATGTTACATATATTACATGTTTGCTGTCACCAAAAAACCTCGCAGAGGTTTATCTGGGTGACATGTTCTCAGCTTAAATAATTAGAACATTAATTAAGTAAACATAATAATATGTATCTACATCGGAAATAGCCGAGCGAGTGCATGCCCGTCACTCCGGATCATTCGGGTGGCTTCGGCTTGCTATGTCGTCGCCAGTAGAACAAAGCACTCGGCCCTCGCTCGTTCCTAGAACTTTATACATGATGCTCCGAATCAGTGCAATTTACTAATATAATAATTTTGCAAGACTCGTTTAATATTGACTGGTGTAATTTTGCTAAAGGTTTCGCGTGGTAAATTATTTATTAGATTAGGGATTATATATTGTGAGGTACGTTTCCCGTAAAAGTTTCTGAATGTAGGTATAACGAGTTTTTTGTTAGTCATGCTTCTTGTAATAACTGGATATTTTTTGTTATGTTGGATTTCAGTTCTAAAGAATTGTTCATTTAATATGCAATAGTCTATTTTATCGAGTATTGGTAGTACTTCACAATATTTAAATAATCCCATCGGATTATTTTTATATTTTTGTTTAGTTTTTCGTGGGACAATCAGTTTAAGCAATCTATACTGTAGGTTATAAATTTGTTCTACATACGTTTTGAACGTTCGACCGTAGCTACTCAGCCCGTAGGACACTATGCTCTCCACCAGGGCTCTGTACATTGTGAGTAAGACAGGGAACGGCACACGGCTTTTGATGATGTAGAAGTTGGCCAGTATTGCTCTAAGCTTGTCACACACTTTGTTCACATGCATAGCCCAGTTAAACCTATCGTCTATGACAAGACCTAAGTAGGTTTGTTCGTGCACTTGCTGCAGTTGCCGGCAATCTTTGGGGCATATTTTTGTGATATCATCTGTAGGCATATGTAAGCAGTCGTGGCTATGAGCGAAAATTTCAACGTCCTTTGAGCAGTTATTGTGACTAGAGCGTATATGTAGCAACTTTGTTTTGTCCGCATTCAATACAAGCCCTGAGTCATGAGACCATTTACAAATAGCTGTGAAATCAGCTTGGAGTTGATGTTGTGCTTTGGAGATATCTCTATCAGCAGCTATCAAACATGTGTCGTCAGCAAACTGATACATAGTGCAATGCTTAATTATATTGTTCATATCATTAACATACGCCAAATAGTGCAGCGGACCTAGCACAGAGCCCTGCGCTGTTCCCTCTGTCACGGATATCGGGTCACTGAGGTCCGTTCCTACCCTTACTTGATAGCTTCGACCATCTAGGTAGTCTTTACACCAGTTTAAGAGACAACCTCTTACACCACTATTGTCTAACTTTTGAATTAAGAAATCATGCCTCAGCGTATCAAACGCCTTACTATAGTCTATAAAGACCAATAATACGTGTTTTTTATCATTAAGGCATGAGTTTATATCATCAGTGAAACGAGACAAAAGCTGCGTCGTACTCTTTTTTGGTTGGAACCGATATTGAGTGCATGATAAAATGTTATGTGACTGGTAGAAGTCCTGTATCATCCCGCCAATGTACTTCTCTACTATCTTGTCAATGACGGGGAGTATTGTAATGGGTCGGTATTTTCCATAGTCACTCGTACTACCACCTTTATGGATTGGTCTTACTATACCTGTTTTTAGTTCTTTTGGATAAGTGCCAGTCCAGACACATGCATTTATTAGGCGTACAATTACACTTACTATTCGATCTGAAAGCCTTTTTACATCAACAGCTCTGACTCCATCAACTCCTGGAGCTTTGTTTGAGTTAATATTTCTCAAAATTTTGAGAACCTTAGTGTCAGTAGCTGTCTTGTAAAATATTGTTTTATCTACTGGGTTTTCATATTCACTTCCACTCAGTAGTTTCTTAGAACATGTTGGGATAATCGACCTTACATTTTTTTGGAACTCATTAGCAAAATTTTCTAACATAACAAAATAACAAAAGTGAGTTTATTTTTATATAGAGAGTAATAGTAAAGTAATCTGTGTCCATCGCCTAGCAGGAAGGTTGCAGTGGCCTGAGATTTATTCAGAAAATTATATATATTTTTTTCTTTTTAGTCTACGACCGATGAAAGCATGTGACCTGGGGCCTTAGTCCCAGATTTGATAGTTTTCGAAAACTTTTTTCGTTTACATTTTGTTCCATACATTGCTGGGCTGAAAGGTATTCGAAAACTTTTTTCGTATTAGAGTGAAGCAATCTATACCGCCGATTTTAGTTCCTCCGCGTTTCCGCTGGAGGCGCTTTACTAAAATGTATGAAACAATACGTAAACGAAAAAAGTTTTCATTAACTATCAAATCTGGGACTAAGCCCCCTGATTACACACTGAACATGTACAAAGTCATAAGCATAATATATTTAGATACCTAGGTATACAGATACGTTATAGAAATATTTAGGTATGGTTAGGTAAATTATTGGTGTGTATATAGGTGTAGATAAATAAAGCGAACCCCACCGCGCCTCAGGTGGGTACCATAATCTCATAAACATTCTTATAATAATCTTACATTGAATTTTATCTCACTCTTTCGATTTATGAGAGAGCAAGGCAAAAGTCAATGTAAGATTATTATATTAGGCCGCGCCGCGCCAAACGTGAAACGACCGATTCCGAGCGTCACCACAGAATACATTAATAGTTACTTATGTCACCGCGTCTGCGCTGCCGCTTGGCGACTGCAGCGCGCGTGTCTACAAATATTGGTTTCGTTGATACTGTATACTTTTCGCGCGCATCGTTTTGTTTTGGCAATACACGGTATGTTTGATTACCGTGTTTTGGAATTATAGACCGTAACGATTTATTGAATACAGTGTTTTTTAAATCGTATTATTTAAGTGTGGTTAGAAGAAAAATAAATTTACAGAAGCATAGAACAGACCAAAAGAACACGATTGGGCCCTGTTAAGCCAAAACACTGTAACTTGACTTACAGTGTATTGCCTTTACACGGTAGTTCATAAAACCGTCCGTGAAAATGGCTTCTTAAAAGAAAATCAACTCGTTTATGGTCAAGTACTGCATACATTATTTTTCAAACACAAACTTGATTAAGTTTTTATAGCGGGTAGTATTTTTTCTTCCTATTAAAGTCAAAAGGTCATGTTATAAAGAGTTATTGTACGGCAGTGTTGATTTATGCATACGTACGTTTAATATTGCTTTTTGTATTAAGGTATGAAAAACTTCAATGGGTTTCTTGCGCGATAGAATCCGGAACGTGGATATTCGCGAAAGAACCAGAGTCACCGACATAGCTGTTAAAATTTGCAAGTTGAAGTGGCAATGGGCAGGTCACATCGCTCGAAGAACCGATAACCGATGGGGAAGAAAGGTTCTTGAGTGGAGACCACGAACCGGAAGACGCAGCGTAGGTAGGCCTCCCACTAGATGGACCGATGACATTGAGAGAATCGCGGGCATCCAGTGGATGCAAAAGGTAGGCTGTCGTTCAGTGTGGAGGTTAAAGGGGGAGGCCTATGTTCAGCAGTGGACGTCTTCTGGCTGATGATGATGATGATGGTGACTTAAAACCTGAACGTACTCCAACAAGAACTTTACTACTTTACTACTTCGTACTTTTTATTGTGTACACCAGAAATAAAAATATATATGTAAAAAGGATAAAAAGTGCAGTTATTCGTAAAATTTGTACCTAGGTATAATAGTTAAATTGTTATATTTCTGATTGTCACAATGAAGGTAAATTATCTATCTATCAATTTATATATATAAAAATTAATCCCTATCTACGTTGGTCACGCCATAACTTGAGAACGACTTTTCTTAACTTTTTAGATGTTATTTTTTTTTTTTCAATATAGGTCACAATTGAAACCATACTACTGTACTGCCAGAACATAAAGTAATCAATAACATACAAATACAATAAAAATTATTAAAAACCACAGACATGGCAAACACCTTTAGACCTTTCAGTCCGAAGGTTGAGGTGTCGCCATTCTCCTCACGCTCTGATAGTACCAACTATAAGCTGACGTCGACAATTTGGTCCGCCTATATACGTGCCTAGCCTGGAAAAAGGTCTAGGTGGTTGGACAGGAATGATTTATTCCAATAAATCGATTATTCGAATTCTAATTCGAGTGACAACAAAAAATTAAAACAAAAACTCATTTTTAGGGTTCTATGCCCAAAGGGTGTAAACGGGACGATATTACTAAGCCTACGCTATCTATGTCTGTCTGTCCGTCCTACCTTTTAATGGCTGTATCTTTCAAGCAGTAATACCTGCATATCCCGTTGAAATTTTCACAGAAAATTTTACGATACGGCCGATTTACTAAGAAATAATAAAAAAGTCAAGGAGTAGTAACTAAAGGGTACGTAAGTTTTAACGTATTTTTGTATTTGTTCTAGTGTTAAAACGGTAATAAGTACAAGTCGCCGCCCTAGTGCTTGAATGTCCAACAGACCAATTCCACCCAAAACAACATTTTTGTTTTAAAATTTAGAGAAAAAAATTACACTCTTTACCATATTGATTATTTTATTTTATTTTCAATATTATTCGTACTTTTGGCAAAAATAAAATATCCTATCTCCGTAATTAAAATAGTCTTTAGTGCTTCTTTGGCCTAACTCCATAATTAGCTCAAATGACCGCATCCAAATATCAAGCTCCGTTCTTGTTTGTCCAACCTCCATAGGCCAACCAATCACAGCTAAGTATTTACGCTGTGAGCTGTGACGTTTCGCCGTCTTGTTTGCATAATGTTTGTTTTGTCAATGAGTTATCAGCGTTTCTAAGCTCCTGTGATAAATGAAAGAGTTTAAATAGTTAAATAGTTTTTAAATGAGTGCTTGAAAATGTCAGTAACAACTAAAACCCATCAATATAAACAACCGGAACTGAATTTAGAAAGAAACGTTGGCATTTAATTTGTTTAACAGTGATGGAATGTTGTATGTCACAGACCACAGTATACGTACAGGCTGATTTAAAAACAAATGCATTAAATAGCAGATCATTCATCGCTTAGTCTACGTAAAAATTATCTAAAATATCATATAATATCAATTTTTTTATTCTACTTCCAAGAAGAGGGTTTTTCATTCGACTGTATTTTTTTGTTTTTATGTTACACGATGAATTTAATAATATAATAATTTTCTTTATTATTAATTATATATAATTTTATTAATAATAAGGAAAATTATTTCGTGATTAGGAATATTTAGGAATTAGTATATGCTAGGGTTACGTTAGATTTTTGATAAGACTACGATATAGATTGCTAGTAATGTATTGTAGATATATTGTGTACTGAACCTTGCGACATAATATGGAACGTTAAAATATACTCATTTGAATAGATTAGAGATAAAACTTGGTTACAGGGATATGTTAGCTTAACTAGCTTAGGGTTCAAACATCGTCTTACGCTAGGTATTAGACTATTATGTGACTATTTTGCTATAGCACTAAATTGCCATGGCAAGTTCGTCTAGGTAAATATTGCGTCATCTTGCGGCTACCTGTGGGTCCAAACTCAACGGTACATTTTGGCAGGGTGCGTGTAACGGGACCTTACGGGACTCATAAAATGATCCATCTCCGCTTTCTCGCGAAAGAATTATACCTGGACAGAATAATTGTCCTATTATCTTTGGGCAAGCAAAAACGTTTATTGCCGTTCTAACGGGATCGCAGATGTACGGAGTTTGCGTAAACTTCCAAAGACTTTATCAAAACTCGTATAACCATTAATAATAACACCTATTAATATTATGTACTATAGATCACCTCAATCCACCACTACCACCATCCAGTCACCTCACAAGTATCAAATTTGAATGCCTACTATACCCAGTTTTTATTTTATTTTATGTATTCATCTAAATTTAGACTTTCTGCAGTCCTGGCCAAAGGGGGACACAAAGTAGTTAAATTCATTAAAAAGTTGAACATGCTGTATACGTCTTGATGGTAGATAGGACAAACAAGCACTGAACTCTCTAATCATTTTCATGAGCTATCTCCATGTCATTATGTCCAACCTCCAGTTACATAATTTCTACAGAGGCATTTTGTCCAACCTCCACAAATAAATGAAAAAATATCGGTTTTATGCTTATCATATTAAAATAAAATATAGACAATCATATAAATATACACAACATTATTCTTAAATCATCAAATATTTTAATAAATTTCAGATAAATTTATAACAAACTAAAAAAAACGTCTCCTGTAAAATTTGGTAAATGGTTGCTTGGCCATTCAAGCACTAAGGCGGCGAAGTGTTAAACTTGACATGATTATAGTACAAATAATAAATACTGGCCAAACGCGAGTCTGCCATTAATTTCTGTTCACCGCTTGGATGGCTTGGACATTGGGCATGATGTTGTCTTTTTGCACTACTTTTTTCTTACTTTCGTAATTAACAATTAATGTGGTGGTACGGAGCCCACAGTGTGCGAGCCCGACCCGCACTTGGCCGACTTATTTGATATTAATTTTTAACATTGTGAGTAAATTACTCAATTTTGCTCACAAATCCTAGCGACGGTTTTTGTCTACTTTGATTGAGCAAAACAAAATTAATGCCGCTGTTTCGGAAAATGAGAACGAAAACCCTAACTGCCGCATAAAATAATCAACAAACCTTTGTTTAGATAACTGAATCATTCGATTGAAGGGCCATTAAGGCCTAGGTGACATTATTTGAATACGAATTTATATTTTATTTATTTATCATGCTTAATAATCATATGGTTGCCAACAGTCGTGCAAAAACATCGTTAAATAAAGTTGTTACCATGAATTTACGGCTTTATAAAAAAACTTCACTTTAGACAATGAAAAAATTTACCTGTCAACTTTTCTAACAATTCATATGATTTAATAAATAGGGTTGCGTTTGACCGCCAACTCGCCTAATGCGCGTAATGCGGTCTACGATGGAGCACGCTTTCCTAGAAGAAACCGATTCACTCGTGATTTGAAGAAATAGATTGTAAATATCAGGCAACAATTCAGGCAGCGCATTCCACAGACAGCAGATCGCACAATAAAATTGGAATCAAAGCGCTTCGTATGGTTTTTCGGAATATTAGATTTTTGTGTAACTTTACATTTGAAACAAATCGTATCGTACCTAAATTGGTTTTATAAGACTGGAATATTCGAATCGTTTCAATTTTATCGTTGTTATTCGAACATCGCTCAGCCCTAGTCTAGAATTTGCGCTCAATCGCTTTCTGAAAGGTTGACAAATATAGACCGGTGTTGTCGAGTCTATTTTTGACGATTTTTTTGTCTTTTAGAGTTTAGAGGATAGGCGTGATATGAATTTCAAACACTTAGACTATAGTGAACTTTTAAAGTCTATTTGAATTTTGAATAATAATAGTGTGATAGCTTATGGTTACTTAGGAAATTTTTGAAAGTAATTTTACAATAGTCTTTTACTGCCTTAATAAACCAACCCAAGTGCGTGTTGGGCTCGCGCAATGAAGGTTCCGTACCACCACAAAATACAATAGTTATCAATTTAAAAAACAGACCTCAAAATTTGTAAATTGTGCAATTTCGATTCGGTGAAAGAAATGATAAGGTGAAACTAGAAAACTAGAATGACCTAAGTTAGTAAGTGGGAAAAGAAGGCCTTAATGTCTTCTGTGGCCTTGCAGCGCAGTAGCACATTATCTATGGTCCAGGGGCGGATCCAGGATTTCATTTTGGGGGGGGGGGGGCATTCTGACATAGGAAGCTGAAGCTTAATTCGAAGGAATCAAATCGAAAAATTGAGTCGAATGTATGGAAATGGTAGGTGTTTTGGGGGGCCATGGCCCCATGCCCCCCCCCTGGATCCGCCAATGCTATGGTCTCTTTTTCTTATCATATTTTTTTTATATTACACGGGAATTACTCACGTAAGATTAAGCCGGTCACTCTGACTATATAGTTTTAACCACATTAGGCGGTCTTTTTCAAGGTAAATTCGCGCGCGCGGCTGCGTCTTGTTTTTTTAGTCGGAGTAACAGGCTTAATCATACGTGAGTAATTCCCGTGTAATATAAATAAAATGTGTGAAAACCACGTCCGTTTCCATAATAATATCTCTTTGTACTTTATTGAAACAGTCTCCTACATAAATAAAAACAAATATGAAACGGCCGTTACACTTTTCCTCTAATCTGGAAAGTAGCAAAGTTTTATCAACGCATTATCATATTTTACACAACTTGTATAGGAAAATCCACATTTACATAACGGAAGTTGTTGCTATTATGTTGGCACAAGGCGGCAGAAAGTTCCATTTCTATTATGTTGGCAAGCGCATGCTACCAGAACGACATAACTAAAAGCTCTTTTGAGTCGTTCGTTGCACGAATTGATTTAGAATTTTTACTACTCCTTAAAATAATATAATTAATCATTCATCAAATTAATCAAATAAAAAAAATAAAAAAAAAAATCAGTCATTAATTTCAGACACTGCTATCCGGAACGTGGATATTCGCCAAAAAACAGAGTTACGACATAGCTGTTAAAATTTTTAAGTTGGAGTGGCAGTCGGCAGGCCATATCCCTCGAAGAACCGATAACCGATGGGGGAGAAAGGTTCTTGAGTGGAGACCACGAACCGGAAGACGCAGCGTAGGTAGCCTCAATGGCTGAAATGATGATGATGATAGTTTAAATCGATTTAACGTTAAAATGTAATGAAAATTCACTAAAAATCTGCAATTTCCTCGTAAGTAGAAAGCACTATATACATAATTTAGGGGAAACTTCAAATGCTAGAAAACAAGAAGAATTTGCTAGAATTGCTTCATATCGTTTGCAATGTTTCTAAAGAATCACAAGTACTTCATCATCATCATCATCATCATCATCCACAGCCTTCCTTATCCCACTGCTGGGTATAGGCCTCTCTCTTGTTATGCCATCTGCCTCGGTCCTGTGCTAATCGAGTCCAGGTTCGACCCGCGATAGTAACAATATCGTCGACCCATCTTGCAGCTGGACGACCAACGCTCCGCTTACCCTGCCTCGGCCACCACTTTGTTAAGACTTTACTCCACCTGTCATCACTGCGCCTAGCAACGTGTCCTGCCCAGCTCCACTTCAATTTCATTACCGCAACTCCGACGTCTCGAGCCTTTGTTCTTCGTTGGATTTCGGTATTACGAACTCGGTCTTGGAGTTTGATGCCTAGCATGGATCTCTCCATGGCTCTCTGTGCTACTCTGATTTTGTGCACAGCCTCATGTGTGAGGGTCCATGTTTCGGCACCATAAGTCATGGTGGGTAGAACACATTGGTTGAAGAGGTGAGTTTTCAAACATTGTGGCATATGGCGTGACTTGAGGATGTCGTCCAGTTTTTTGAATGCTGCCCATCCAAGCTGTATGCGCGTGGTGACCACAAGTACTTACTTTTTGGAATTCAAACTACTTAAGTGACTTTTTTTTCGAGATTTTAAAAGCTTGCGATAAAGCTATGGCCGTAAAGCACAGACCAACCTCAGACCGACTTAAATAGACCTTAACTTGTTAGGTATTAGATGCACTACTTGATTGAAACAAGCTCTTATGCCAAGCTGAAATGAAATACCTATCCCTGGTTCGAATTTTCAGATTAATCTCAAACAAGATACAAATAGGTATATCTGACAAGATAGATCTGGGTACTTACTAAATAAGAACTCAAACTGCATAGCCTGGAATTCTGAAAGCCTTTGATGCTTAGACCCTAATCATCTAATGGAAAACTGGAGAAGGGTGTACTCTGACAGCGATATTCATCTAAGTATGTAATTTTTTAAATATGTATCCAATAGGTATAATTATTTATACAGGGTGTATGGGGAACACTCTCGAAGTCAAAAGAAGGTAATTGTACTCATCATTATGTACCACTTTTACTATGGGACCAAACCTGAAATCGCGAAAAAAAAAATCAACTGTTCCATACATTTTCATCATCATCATCAGCCAGAAGACGTCCACTGCTGAACATAGGCCTCCCCCTTTAACCTCCACACTGAACGACAGCCTGCCTTTTGCATCCACTGGATGCCAGCGACTCTTACTATGTCGTCGGTCCATCTAGTGGGAGGCCTACCTACGCTGCGTCTTCCGGTTCGTTGTCTCCACTCAAGAACCTTTCTTCCCCATCGGTTATCGGTTCTCCGAGCGATGTGGCCTGTCCATTGCCACTTCAACTTGCAAATTTTAACAGCTATGTCGGTGACTTTGGTTCTTTGGCGAATATCCACGTTTCGGATTCTATCGCGCAAAGAAACTCCGAGCATAGCTCAAACATTTATCCATAATCGAGTGTCGTTTTCTATAGAATAGCTGATATAGCGAAACGTTTGTTAGTTGGATATGACTTGGCTTTCGTTTTATAGACGAAAAAAATTATAACTCGTTGGACACGAGAAAATCTAAAATATACATTATCTACCGCAAACAGTAGGAGCCAATAATAATTTTCATTAAATCTTTCTCACTTAATTACCTGCTCTACGGGATTCTTGCACAAGGAAATATAATTTTACTAGAACGGTCTATGTTTACACTCCAAGCGAACGGAGCTACTCAATAATACTAAAGATTTTTTGACGTGATAACGTCTTATAAATCGATGAACGCCGGCTGCACGCACGAAAAATTGTCACGTTCCGCCTGAGCCGAGCGTGCAAGCGAGAGCGCGGAACAAGCGATAGAGAGGCACGATCGGCATAAGCGTTATCACGTAAAATTATCGTCCGTAAACCGACTTTACTGATAACCCTTTTTTTTTTACCTTAGTACCGTTGATGGAATGGAACGATGAAATAACTATTTCATGACAAGTTACCATTACAGGTACACGGGCAAAAAATAATTATTCAGCGGTACCATCAGTTGCAAAAAAAAAAAACCATTCCGTGGTACCTAATAGTTCCCCACAAAGCGAGGCGAAGCTATCCCACCTTTAGGTAACGCTTATTAATACAGATGACCATAATAATATAAAGGCTCAATTATTATTATATTGTATGTCGGCGCAAGACCAATATCAGCTTCTAAATAATAACGTCGAATTCAACAATGTCCGTTAAAATGAAGACCAGAAAGGTTTACAAACTGATTGATGTAATTAGTTTACTTATTTAAGCGTAAAGTTAACTGTAGAAAACTAAAATGTAAAAATATGTTTTGTTCTCTTTCCGGACAGGAAACAATGACACAAGACTATTTAATCTTTAATTAAATGTAAAGTTATCTATTGCTAAATTCATGTCTTGATTTGTAGACGATAAACATTAGGTTTAAAATCATTAGTTAATGATTACATTAAAAGACAGCTGATTTGATATTCGATTTACAAAACGAAAAACATGGCGCCTTGTTTCGATTATTTAAATGTTTAGCTTAAGTGTTAATAAGAGCTAAGTTCTGTAAATAGTTAAGATTATTTAACAAGTTATAAACTACTGTAAAGTAGGTTATTTGTAGATCTTTAATGAACAGTGTTATGACTTCACAACGACATGACGCCATCTTTGTTATAAAATGGCGAGCTGTTGTGGAGCCAGGGTCAGTCTGTTTGAGGCATTCATCGAGCACAGTACAAAGTGCAGAAACAGGCAGTCTTGCTTGAAGCGATATCCGGTGCACTTAGAGTGCTGTTACTATTTTGTTAACTACTATTTATTGCTCAATAAGTGTTATGAAAAGTGTTATTCTGTAATAATTGTGATAAAGTGATGGCGCTGTAGTTTCTTGCCCTTCTTCTATAAGCGTCTAGGGTTTTACGAACGTGGCGGTAAATTAGCATTAGCATAGAGCACCTTCTTAGGGTCTATGCAGAAATAAAAGAACAAGGAGAACTTTCAATGTGTTTCTTTGACCTACCCCGTGAATAAGTCAGTTTGGTACAGCCTAAAAACTACAGTTGCTTAGAAGAGAGTAGTTCTGCCAGTTAAGGTTTTATCTCCAAATGGTAGAACCCAGTGATGGAAACAGTATCATCAGCACTAATGACGTCTCAGCTCAAAAAAACATCCTAGTACCGGGTGTTCTCCGACATCAGAAGTGGGATAGAATCCAATGATCCTTCTCTCTGTTTATTATGTTTCAGATTATCCTAGTAACGCCCACGAGAACAGTGTTAATGCTCGTGGAAGGATTTCAAACCGATTGATGCCTGGTGCGACAAGTTAAGACGTGTCTACACCATGCACAGTGACGAGTGGACCTGCAGCGGACCTGGTGCTGCTATTACAATCTGGTGATGTACCTTCAGAATTCTTTTCGTATAATAATAATGATGACGATGATTCATGACATCATCGAGTGGCTGTAGACACAACAGCAAACTATTGCCCAGCTGCTGAATATGCAAACAATAGCAGAGCATAAAATTGTTCCTATCGATAAGAAATAAAAGCTTGCAGATAACTGCGCATAAGCGAGGGACATTTGCAATGCGTGGAGCATTAACTACAACATCTTCGCTTACTTCTCCATGTACAGTAAACTTCTACCTACCTCCATATACTTTAAACTTGATTCATTTATGATTGTCAAGATGTGAAAAATATCCGCTGATAACTGATAATCGGAATCGGTTATCATTAAAAGATATTCAACAGAAATCATGCTGAGTTTCTTATTTTGAAACAACTGAAACACCGACCACAAATAAGTTATCGGTTAGTGTGCTTATGAATGGATACCTAGCTCAGAGAAACTCGTTTTAATTTTTAGATACTTCAAGACCCTCCGAGACTCTTCGAGACCCTCCGTTACACTCCGAGAACCTCCGAGACACGCCGATACACTTCGAGAACCTCCGAGACACTCCGAGACACATCAAGACACTCCGAGAACCACCCAGATTAATTTTAATTTCATTTCATTTCTACTCACTCAGATACTCCAGCACTCTCCGACAGTACAGTACTAAAATCTTCTAGACACATCGAGACCCCCGAAATACTTTATACACTTCAAGAACATTCTAGAAAATTCCAATACCAAATCTTTATCCACCCCTAAGTACCAGCAGCAAGTTTCTCAAGAATACTAACAACAGACTGATGTGGCTGGTGCAGAGCACGCACCACCTGTCAGAATGGCCGTGTCGGCGCAAGACCAATATCAGCTTCTAAATAATAACGTCGAATTCAACAATGTCCGTTAAAATGAAGACCAGAAAGGTTTACAAACTGATTGATGTAATTAGTTTACTTATTTAAGCGTAAAGTTAACTGTAGAAAACTAAAATGTAAAAATATGTTTTGTTCTCTTTCCGGACAGGAAACAATGACACAAGACTATTTAATCTTTAATTAAATGTAAAGTTATCTATTGCTAAATTCATGTCTTGATTTGTAGACGATAAACATTAGGTTTAAAATCATTAGTTAATGATTACATTAAAAGACAGCTGATTTGATATTCGATTTACAAAACGAAAAACATGGCGCCTTGTTTCGATTATTTAAATGTTTAGCTTAAGTGTTAATAAGAGCTAAGTTCTGTAAATAGTTAAGATTATTTAACAAGTTATAAACTACTGTAAAGTAGGTTATTTGTAGATCTTTAATGAACAGTGTTATGACTTCACAACGACATGACGCCATCTTTGTTATAAAATGGCGAGCTGTTGTGGAGCCAGGGTCAGTCTGTTTGAGGCATTCATCGAGCACAGTACAAAGTGCAGAAACAGGCAGTCTTGCTTGAAGCGATATCCGGTGCACTTAGAGTGCTGTTACTATTTTGTTAACTACTATTTATTGCTCAATAAGTGTTATGAAAAGTGTTATTCTGTAATAATTGTGATAAAGTGATGGCGCTGTAGTTTCTTGCCCTTCTTCTATAAGCGTCTAGGGTTTTACGAACGTGGCGGTAAATTAGCATTAGCATAGAGCACCTTCTTAGGGTCTATGCAGAAATAAAAGAACAAGGAGAACTTTCAATGTGTTTCTTTGACCTACCCCGTGAATAAGTCAGTTTGGTACAGCCTAAAAACTACAGTTGCTTAGAAGAGAGTAGTTCTGCCAGTTAAGGTTTTATCTCCAAATGGTAGAACCCAGTGATGGAAACAGTATCATCAGCACTAATGACGTCTCAGCTCAAAAAAACATCCTAGTACCGGGTGTTCTCCGACATGTATTATAGTTGAATTTAGCGGAGCAAAACCCTGGCGCTTACACGCAGTCGTACGTTTCGCTACTTCTATTTTAGTGGTTTTTTCTCATATTAAATTATTATAGCACCGGCTTGCACTCACTATTCTGTTTTATCGGTCGAGACGAGCCACCGGCTTCGGAGACATTAGAGCCCCTTCATCAGGCAATACGCGCGATTCTGGAGACGGTCGCCCCCGCACGCCCGCGTACTGGCGATGCCGAGGCCGCAGCGGCGGTGAGCGCACGCGCCGCGCGCGTTGCCCTCGCACCCGCCTGCCCCGTGACTTTCGCCTCCGGTACTGGTTTATTCTCTTCCGTTTCGCTTGTACAAAGTGACACTTATGTTACACAGTGCAAATGTGTGTTAGCTTTTCGGCCAAGAAATCACCTCATAAACTATTTTATACACAATTCGTTCACACTTGTTCTCGCTTCGAGGTTCGAGCACAGAAAGAGCGATTACAATGCAACCGCAACTTATATACTGTATTCGTTGACAGCTCTCAGCAGTCAACTGTCAACGAATACACATGACGTTTGGTAATACAGTTTAATATACAGTTTCGTTACAATGCTGTTGCTAGTTTATATACATTAAATATAAATTGTTTTACACGTGTGGGAGCAACTGACCACAAAGTCTGCGCAAAGAGTGGCTGATTTCATACTGTTTGTACAGAAATCAAATATTCATTGGTAGCTTGTATGTTCTCCCCACAAGACACAAAAGTGTCCGCGTTTGCGCCCTGCCTTAGGGTCTACGCACAACACACTGACCGTGTCAAACGGTATACTTGATAATTGGTCCCTTAAAAATTTCGTCAAAATCGGTTTAGTAGTGTCGCTTTAAAATCCAAATGACTTGAAAATTGTGTATTTTAGTTATTCTGTGAAATCGGTTTTTTATTAATAAATATTTTTGTAGCGCACCATTTAATGAATTCCCCGAAAGTGTCATATCTAGCTGAAGTAACATCGTCACCAAGACGGCAAGAATTCATTAAAATTTCCCATTCTCCGTCGCCACAGTGTGCGGGGTAAATGCTACTTTACCATTTTGAAACGTTTTCTTCCCTCAAAATATTACCGGTTGTTTTACGACATTTCGCGACCAGTGGCGCCCCCGGAACCTGTGGGTGACAACTTAAAGAAGTGCTCGTAATTTTGTGAACTCAAATAGGTAGGTAATGTACGTGGTATTATTATAATATACGTGACAGTAATTTTGCGTTATGAATATATCATTTTGTGGGTAGAAAGACAAAATATACCCGCCAAAACATCTTGAAAAGAGGCATAATTGGCGGATGCCGTACCTCAAACCATAGACCAGTTCAACATCATCAAGAACCAAATGTTCTTAAATCCTATACTGCACAATAGTTTCACCATTCCCATTCTCACACATCCCATAATTGTATTTTGTACTCAACGGGGCCTCTTGGTGTTGGCTTTGACCCCACCAATGCCCTCAATAAGTCCGCGCTAGACACGTGAATGTAAATAAATACAGCGAAATAACAGTACAGTTCTAACCTAACCTCCCTCCTTTTTTTAAGTCAGTTAAATTACTACACACCGATCACAACTACTATGCAGATGTATCTACTGCTTGTCCTACCGGTGTATTTGATCTGGCGTTTGGTACAAAACGCACAGATCTGCATTCCTACTTCTTTTGGTCTGCCACAGACTGATGATGATGTGTGGTTCACTTTGCAGCCAGGCTCCAGACTGTCTACAGCGCTAAAACAGTCACGATAATGGTATCTGTTATACAGCCTATTTATATTCTCGGAGCAAATTGCATGGAATACTCTGAGCCAAGTATTTATATACCAACGGGCCACTTTCTGGCAACGAAAGTTGGCTATTTTTGTTATGGTGTTTTCCAAAAGTGTAGCCAGGTGCGGGCGGCTACCCACTCTACAAAGTGAAAGATAATATTTGTTCAGATTACTTTCAAACTAAAGGGTGAATTATTATAAGCAACGATGCATTTCGACACAATTTGAAAATAGCCAAAGCTCCTCCCCGTTCAGCAATCCTGGCGTATGCCCTTGATATTTTCCAATTACTATCAAGCAGCCACCTGCTATTTTACCACGCATGAGTCATGACATAAAGGTTGTATTCGAGTCTTACTCAAATGTTTTACCGACTTCAAAAAATTTGGAAGGTTTTCAATTTGGCTTGACGGATGCTGTCAAATTTGTTATTGTATAACGCACCGACATACTATAATTATTATATCTCTGTTTTAAAAAACGTCGTCGTTACGACAAAAATAAATGTAGAACCGAATGTTTATTTACTTTGATGTGATTTGACTGCGCGTATAGATAGATGTCTAGACTCGATGTGGTCGGAAACTGCCCAACTCAGAATACGTTTTTTCGAATTCTGTGCTGCCCAAGTATTATATTTCTTTCCTCTCGAGAGAATTTTGACGCGTGAGACGTCAAATCATATGGCACAAAAAATATACAAGAAAATAAGGCTATCCTGGCGCCATAGTAAAATATTTCTACAGTTCAACTTTAATCGCAAATATTGTTCACCAGATTTTCTGACCACTTTTGCAGCACCACAAAAATCCCTCATCTACATAGCTATCACATTGATACGCATTACTTTACGGATTCAGAACGATGTCTTACAAATCGTATGTAAATCCTACAACTTCGTCGGCTTAGCGATTCATTGGGATAAAGAAAGAATGTTGAAAGGATCAATAGGATACATTGGTACACAATCCTTTATTTTTTGCTCCTACTCCTCTTTATCGGTCACTGGTTTATTTATATTCACGCTGAAAATTACTAAAGAAACTGAGACAATAAACAATAAATATGACAAATATACATAAAAATTTATAAAAACCCCCGATAAAAAAAGAAGATAATCTGAACCAAGGAAAAGTATAGAATAATAAACTTGAAATATATTAAAAAATTAAACAATTTGAACAAAATGCGTTTAAGTTTTTATTTACGGCAGATATACAAACAAATCACCAGCCCTCCTGGCTCCAACAACTATGCCTTCCCAAGTTTCTAAA
This sequence comes from Agriopis aurantiaria, assembly GCA_914767915.1. Taxonomy (NCBI): domain Eukaryota; kingdom Metazoa; phylum Arthropoda; class Insecta; order Lepidoptera; family Geometridae; genus Agriopis; species Agriopis aurantiaria. The sequence goes on along the minus strand of OU612003.1, from coordinate 12,999,933 downwards.
CAAACTTGCTCTATATACCTCGGGTCAAGGTGGAACCCTTCAAACCCTCCGCTAAGACCCGGTAGCTCGTATGTGTACGATAAAGGAACCCCAATGAAATGAGCGTAATCTTCAGAAGCCCCAGCTACCTCATAGTTTATAACTAAAAGAGAGTTACCAACGACGTAGCGGGGGAAGTAGCTGAGAGCTTTAGCATGGATAGCATCAGCCATGGCGATCCCAACAGTGTGCAGAGCCAGAGCATTGTTGGAGAGAGAACCGTCATGTCCCCACGGGTAAAGCATCATGGATCCATAGCTATGCATGGTAAGGTACAGAGCTAGTTTGTGCAAGTTCTCATGCATGATGTCTCTGACAACTCTGGTTTCGATTTCGGAAAAAGCGCGGCTGCCGGCGTATTGGTCGGAGCATTGGTTGTTGCTGGTACCGACAGTGTTCCAGAAGTCATAATTTCTGTTGCCGTCGACTCCCGGACATCTTGTGCCTTGGTCGTTCTGGTCGATAGAGCGGTCTTGCGCCAGAAACGCTCCTGAAAACAAAATAGGTGTTTTTGTGTCTGTGTTTTGATTTTTGGTGACGACTCCATAGAACATCATGTGATGCAGGGTGAGATTGAAGGGACAAGATCACGCAGCAGATAACCATTATGGTGGACCGACCAAATAAAGACATGTGCATGAGAGGGGCGTCAATACACGAGAAATGCTCATGAATTGTGAAGCGAGTCACCTCCCGAACTGATGACCACGACCACACAGCTAGAACTGCTAAAGACTAAGGAGAAATCTTGGGTTTACTTAAAGTGTTATCTCATCTCTATATCTTCTCTATATCTACATAGTATAAATTAAAGTCGCTTCCGCGTCTGCTGTCTGTCTGTCTGTCTGTATAACCGCTAACTTCTCCTAAACCACGCAACGGATTTTGATGCAGGTTTCAGCGTCAGTTTCTTTCCTCCGAAGGTTTATATGTATGACTAGCGACCCGCACCAGCTTCGCACGTAAATCACACCCGTGCAAAGCCGGGGCGGGTCGCTAGTTAAGAATAAACATCGACTCGTAGATGGTAGTTTATGACGCACTAGCGACCCGCCCGCCCGGTTTCGCACGGGTGTAACTTACGTGCGAAGCCAGGGCGGGGCGCTTATTACATATATAAACGTTTCGTAAAAAAATATCTAACTGATGGTGAAAGCCGCATCAAAATCCGTTGCGTAGTTTTATAGATCTAAGCATACATAGGGACGGACAGACAGCGGGAAGCGACTTTGTTTTATACTATGTAGTGATAGTGATAGTGTTTCTGCATGCTTACGTAAAAAAGGTGTACTGAGCCGAAAGAAGGACCGTTGTCTATGGAACAGCTGATACTTTTTAGTGATTTCAGGGTTCGTACCTATATAGTAAATGTTTTTCATAATAAGTACAATGACCTCCTTTCGGCGTAGTATCACCGTTGCGTGTATGCAAAGTGAAGACTTACAGTAGTGAAAGTATCCATCAGGATTGACCATAGGCAACAGAATCCAGTCAAAAATCTCTCCAACAGATCAGGTTCAGTCACGTCTTCAACCAGCTTCTTGATAGCCCAAGTGACGGTAGGAGGGGAGATCCATTCCCTGGAGTGGACACCTCCATCAATAAAGATGACGGGTTTGCTTTCATCTTCGAAGTTGGTGGTGGAGATCTTGAGGTACTTGATGGGGCGGCCTTCGAAGGAGTTAGCGGGGGTGACGAGAGTAACAAGTTCTGGGTAGCTAGTTGCAATTTCTTCGAGGTACGCCTCAATCTGTTTGAAGTAATGTGCGATGAGTGTGTGTGTGGTATAAATGTATATTTTATACCACAAAAAAAAGAATCGATTCCTTGTGAAGTTCTATAATCGGAATTCAACTCCTAATTTTCCACCTTTAGAGGTGGAATATATTAAAACACTCACAAAAACGTCTAAATCAGATCCTCCTTCTGAAGTCAATTATCAAATAGAGTACCTCAGCATCAGTGATAAACGTGATTATTTTAAGTTTAAATTTAAGAACATGATAATAATGCCATATTTTAGATATTTAAGAATGAAGATATCTGTGAGATATAATTTATTTTAATTATATATTTTTAACTGTCATGAATTGATGTAATTGGCTTAATGCCGTTTTAATAAATAAACAATAATAAAATTAAAAAACAATGGCAGAATCGTTTGCACTAGCAAATTTTAAACTTCTAAGTGCTTGGCGAAAATTTCTCTAGAATAGCAGCAAGCCACAAATGGCAGTTATAAGTGAGATAAACTGTGTTTCGGATGGTACAATCTTATCACCCAGTCTACAGATCGTATATTTTTAGTTTATTAATGTGTTTCGAGATCTAGTCAAGGGTTTACCAGCCAGTCTATGCAAATTTACTGGTCACAAAATATATGTTTGGTTATTTTAAGGTGTTTGAGGTCTAGACAACAGCCGTGTTGTAACTGAAGGAAGGTAGTAAATAACGTTCCACGTCCAGTTCCTGATAATTATCATAAGGTAACTGTCTACTACTTCTGGCTCTGCTTACATTCTTCTGAGCTTCGATCAGTCTGTCATCAACGTCGAGGGCGCTGGACAAAGAAAATAAAACTATTCAAAAAACTGCGCTCAAATCAGTCATCATCATCATTTCAGCCATAGGACGTCTACTGCTGGACATAGGCCTCCCCCATCGATCTCCAAAAGGGCCGGTTGGAAGCGACCTGCATCCAGCGTTTCCCTGCGGTCTCTTTTAGGTCGTCTGTCCATCTTGTGGGTGGACGTCCTACGCTGCGCTTACCGGTTCGTGGTCTCTATTCGAGAACATTTCAGTCCCATCAGCCATCTGTTCTACGTGATATGTGCTCTGCCCACTGCCACTTCAACTTGCTAATCTGGTGGGCTATGTCGGTAACTTTCATTTGTCTACGGATCTCCTCATTTCTTATTCGATCTCGTAGAGAAACCCCTGAAATCGTGAAATATTAATCTGACTACCCCGGTGGCCCAGTTGTAGTGAACCTGCTTTCTGCGCTTGTGAAAGAATTTTGCGAAAGGGCTGAATTAAGGGGGCAAAAAGGAGTTGAATTATTATATGAAAGTCTACGCGTACGAAGTCGCGGGCAACAGCTACAAATCTATAATTGACTTCTGTTTCTTTATCTTTTTCGTCAACCCTAGTCTCGGGTATGTTGTCTACAACATTCTCTTATTTTGAATATATATTAACTTACCCTTGATACTGCTCATGCTTAGCGTAAGCCAAAGCAAAAAGGAACGCCAACACCAAAAACCGCATTATGAAGGTCTGCCAAAATCAGACAAATTTTCTGCATAATTACTCTCTAGATAACATTTTATCTATTGATACTACTAATACATAATATCTAGTTACTAATGTATTTATCAAAATATTGACTCAAAACGCAATATTTTTAGTCATTGTGTGTGTAAAAATTTATCTTCGAAATAGTATTCAATAGGTAACCTTTTATTTATTGGGATGGAAGATCACAGGCCGATTCAATTTTTTTGTACTTATGAATACCAAACATAAAACGTAATAAACTGAACTAATTGAAGATCGTTTATACTATTTAAGTAGAAGCACGAAGGCCTATATATAGTTCAAACGATATCTAATTTCAGGCAAAGTGCCCAAAATGCGGCCGCGTACTGTCTGACCAAAATACAGGCCAGAATTTTGGTCACGTATTATTTTTTTGTACTAAATTATCTGTTTTAAACTATCACGGTTGTTCACTAAAGTTATATGATTTTTTACGGGATATTTACTGTGGTAAGGTAAATATGTCGGGAGCTCATTCCACAACCTTACCACGGTAAATATCCCTTAAATAATCATATAACTTTACAAAATTATCTTTCTAATATTATACGGAATGTTCGGTCAGACGACAAACATAATTATTCGAGACAGGTATTATAGTACTCATTAAAAAAATATGGGCAACCCCAAAATAGATAAATAAGGGAGATATGCTTTAGTACAATTATCGTTCGTGTACATATCAACGTGTGTGTATATATAAATTTTTAATAAAAAAAATCTCTTTACCGCTAAAACGCTTAACGCAAACTGTAAGTACGGCTCACTTACTACCTTTTTACGCACACTAAGAATCTTGTAGCGACACCAATGTACTAACTAATAGTCCACATGCAAAAAAAGACGTCAGGGTCGTCTGCAGGCGAGTTTGGCTAAAGGCATCTAGCCTGATTTAGGCCAGATGCGTTCACACCCTCCACGCCACCCATTTACCCCTTGCGTGTTTGATCTGAGAGGTCTACCCTCAAATTGCGGATAAAAATCAGCATGACCATTCATTTTGTTGAATGGGAACGACATTTTTTTGAATTTTCAGGCAATTAGCTGACAACTATCGAATAACGTCTAACTATAAACGTAATTTAGTAACATTAATCATACTAATAACTTTTATATTAATAATACAATCATAGCTCTGTCCCAAATCTAATGGCCATCAAAATAATTATATCATCAACTACCAGTACAGATAAAAGACATAGAAAATGAAAATAAATTTGCCAAAACCCTAAAAGACACATTGCCTGCAAAATTGTACTATAGCATAAACGAGTTTTTTTTATGCCATAGGTGGCAAACAAGCAGACGGGCTGCCTGATGGTAAGCAGTCACCGTCGCCTATGGATACTTGTAACACCAGAGACATCACAAATACGTTGCCGACCCTTTAGGACTCGATTAACTCGCCTTTTGAAAAACCCCATGTGGTAGCTTCTCGCAAACACCATGTTAGGTAGCTCATTCCACATTTTGCAAGTATGAGGCAAGATGGATCGTGTGAATTGCACAGTGTGCGATTTCCACTGATCTATGATGTGTGGATGAGTATCTAAAAACAAATCAGTTATGGAATAAATCGATCCGCTCAGCACTTTGCTGCTAACCCAATCAATCATTAAGAAAGAAAGGTTTCAGAAAGGTACTTATACTCATAATAAATAGTTAATTTTAGACTTGTTAAAAATGTTAGGTTAATATTGTAATATATATTGTAGTATAAATTAATTGAATTTAATCATTATGTGATACCTATCTTAAACATGCTACCTAAGATCAGTTTTGAATTACATAACAAGGGTATTGAAAATGTTATCCCCTCAAGGGATGAACTATGTGTCGAACTATAAAACAACGTAGTTAGAAGAGATTTTGGCGCCATTTTCAAATAACAGATGTCTCTGACGCAAATGTTCGGATGGGTGTATCTTGATATCTACATCTATGGTCCAATAAAGTATTTTGGCAACTATACAAAACCGCGCGCCGCAGCTAGTTCAGTAAAACTTGCGCAGTTCGAAGTTTCCTACAAAACACACTGAGGTGCTGTACGGAAAGTTTTATTAAAATCGGTCCAATAACTTTTTCCATTTCTTTTGGACTCGGAATTATCTGAGAGGTTAAATTCACTTCCAGAGACCCGATATTAATATAAAAAAACAATTTTCACTTAAACTTTTAATGTAAAATTATTGCATCAGATATAGCTCTAGTGATGTAATTACTGCGAGCTGTTCACGCCCCCTTTTAATTTTAAAAGGTAAGTATTAAAACTGACAGATTATTTGAAAAGTGAACAGAACAATTTATTTTATTAGTTTGAACTAATATTTTTTTTTTTGGAAGTCATGTTTTTTAAGTTAAGTATATTGAGTTTTATTGGACCAATTTTGATGAAATTTCTAACGGACCAATGTAAAATACCTTTCAAATATTATTTTTTTCCATGTCGGTTTTTAGAATATGGAGTTTGAGGTAATAAACTACAGATTTCTCTGTTGTCATCACCTTCATCATTATCAGCCTATCGTGTTCCCACTGCTGGGACACAGGCCTTCTCTCAGAGGGAGAGAGTGGGCCCTTATCCACCATGCTGGCCCAGTGCATGTTGGTGAATGACATAATTTCTTTGTTTTTTTTTTAGTTTCTTGGAAATACCCTGTTTCTCCACGATGATTTTCTTCACTTTTTTTGAGCGATGACATCGAAACTGCACATATTTTATTTAAGTACTAAATAAGTCACTGGTGCAGGGCCAAGGATCGTACCGCGTGTCGTCACATTTCAAAGCGCATATGCTACCGCCCAGCCACAATCGTACCTTTACTGTACGGATTACAAACATAGAATCAAATATTTTAGTACTTAAACAAAAAAAAACAGAATGTACGGTTGGAACGATAGTGGACCGTTTTGAAGGTACGTGTTTTTCGTATAGGTCTAATAAATAAAAAACAAACAATTCCACCAGACTAGCAAAACTATTAAACCGAAAGTGGTAAATCATAATCTAGTTCTCTTTTATGTCACTTTATTTATTTTCTTATTCTTATTTTTTCTGGCTGTCATCGTCTACTTATTACAGTTTTCAGACCAATGTGCTTTCGCTATGAACGCTCAAGCCAGACTAAAGTCCCTCTTGCCAACATCCTACAGCATTATCTTTTTCCTACCCCCACGATTTGCACTATTGCCGAGAAGTCAACACGTCTCCGACCGCCATTTTAAATTAAAAGACTGTTAGTCAAATTAGATACCAAAAGGTATAATACCAAGAAATCGCAACGAAACAATTGAAATAAGTTAGATATCATGACACGAAATAAACCTAAAAGCCAGCTCATATAAAGTCTTAAGTGGTATTAACCGCTCGATATAGTCTCGATACTGACAGTGGAAGATACTCGGTTGTTATTAAGTTTTTCTCCCCGGGCTCATAACTCCTGGATCGGCTATTGAGACTGCTGGCTGGACCGCTTGCTATTGGAAATTAATTTATTTTTTTCAGTTTCAGTAACTAATCGATAGGATTTCTGAGTAGAAAGTACGAACTTACTGTTGGTAGTTATTGTAATTCGTCAATAAAAGCCCCCAAATTCGGTAGATCTTGTTTATTATTAATTAATTACGTTTCACAAAGATTTCCTACATCCTACGCCATATTGGGCCCAAGGAAGAGAGATACAACATCTAAAAAGATATGCTGTCAAAACTAGGCATAGTATTTTTTTATTTTTTTTGTTAAAATCTTCATGAGCTTGGATTCAATGTCCTTTACTCGTAATATTAAACAGTTCACTTTGTCTTAATAGCGTCAAACAAGTCATAGTCACAGTCAGAGTCAAGCTAAGTAAGTCACGGTCATGTCGAACTCATGCCCCTGTAAAGTGGTGGAAACTTTACAAGAGGCTCCTATGGACTTTTGGAAACATCACGAAAAGACACGTTTCACCTCGTTATATCACTTTTCCACACTCGAGCACGTTTACGAGCACTTAATGAATAATAATTCACCATTTAGTACACATTAACACTGAAAAATACACAAGTTTAGGAAAATAATCCAACGAGCCGACATGTTTTTTGCGCGTTGGCGCCAAAACTCAACTAGGCATAGAGTATTGTAGTGATGCCAACTAAGTCGATTTATGTTCTATAATCGATAATCGATTTCCAATAGTAGTTTTGGATGAATCGCTATAATCTGTAAACTATAGTAAAAGTAGGCGGATGACAAACGAATAGAAAATCCTTTTTTACCGACTTCAAAAAAGAGGTTCTCAATTCAACTGTATGGTTTTAGGGTTCCGTACCCAAAGGGTAAAAACAAGACCCTATTACTAAACCTATGATATCTGTCTGTCTGTGTATAAATTTTGGCATTGAAGTAAGGTTAGTTTCTTAAAAAAAGTTTTTTGAATATGCAGTTCTGTATTAGATTTTAAGGTTGGCAACATAGCAACATATCCAAATTAATGACATCTAGTTTCACTGGTTTGTGGTTACAGTTACTGTATACTAAGAAAGGGTGAAAATTCTTGGTTGCGCTCTTTAAAAAAAAAGCTGTGACCGACAACCGCTAAAGCATAGGTACTATAATTATTTCCCCATGTTTTTTTATTTCTTCAGTATAGTCGCGGACGTAAAAGTTTTCTTTAGCTTAGATAGAAACTCTTTATTGTGTACACCAAAAAGGTTAGGTTATTGATTGGTTCTTGATTGACTAAAATATTTTTATTCTTCAAAAATGTTGACAACGTGATAATGAGATAGCTGTGGCTGTTATAGATTCTATAGGCTTTCAAACTAAAACTAAAGATCAAGAACACAAACTTACGATTGAGGGCAAACGTAAAAAAGCCCTTCCATTTAGGTCAAAGGCATTTATAAAAGGCACTCTAAACATAATACAATCCAAACATAATTAAGATCCCAACCTTTTCAAGTTCCAAATGTATTTAACGAAACTCATATATCTTCGTCAAATGTCTAAATATTTACACACGCTCAATATGTTCCCCAATCCACGTTTAAGAAGGAAAAGGATCAAGTAGATAATTATGTTTATGACGTGGATGTAAGAAAATCAAATATGCTTCTTTTTTTCTATAATAATAAGGCTAAGAAGCTCCAGGGTTAACACCATAAGTAGCGCTTAGTCAAAGTGCAGCACACCTCTCGACACCCTAAGCTGGGCACGCCAAAGTTACCCATCCGGCTCCAATATACGGCAGCCTTTATGAGAAGCCCATTTCGTAGGTGGCAAGTCATTGCCACAATATTTTGAAATGAGGCATAATTGGTGGGTGCCGTACCTCATGCCATAGACCAGCCATCAAAAATTCATCACAATAGCCCAGTTACAAGTTCCTGTACAATAGTTGTATAATTCCCATTCACACACATCCCAATTTTGTGTTTTATGCTCAACAGGGCTTTTTGGTGTTGGTTTCGGCCCACCAATGCCTTTCAAATGTCCGAGCTAGACATAAGATAAAAATAATAATGTCTTTCATATTACATAAAATTCATTTTTTTATAAAATTCTATTATATCATATTATTTATATTCAATCGCGGGTTTAGCCTGGACTTTGGTGGTACCGAAGCATCAAGAAACCTTGAATTTGGGCCTGACAGAACGAGCGCCGCTTTTACCTGCCTTTACGTAGCCAATTTAGAGCGCAAACAACGCACATATAAAAATATCAGCAGATTGCGTTCAAAATGTTCATTTTACAACCAGAGTTAGGAAATTAAATAAGATTTACGGCCTTACTTATAAACGTTACTTAAGTTTAACAAAGCTTAAAAATGCTCTGTGCTTTGTGACAATTTCCGTAATAGAGAAGTTGACAGCATTTTTAAGCATTGCTTAACTTTTAAATAACGTTTATAAGTAAGACCGTAATAGAATAAGAGTTACCCTCATATTCATAGACGTAAAGAAAGGTACCTTTAATCCTCACGTCACCCTCAAGTGGTGTTTTGGCATATAAAAATATCATTTTAGGGTGACGTGAGGATTCGAATGACCTTTATTACGTCTATGAATATGAGGGAAAGATAAGATCGTGAGAGTCGCAAGCATCTAGTGGATGCAGATAGGAGGCTGTCGTTCAGCGTGGAGGTCTTAGGAGGAGGCCTATGATCAGGAGTGGATGTCTCCTGACCGATGATGATGAGGATATGACAGTTTTTTTGTGTGTATACCCAGAGCACTCACGCTCAAGGCTCCTTTTTGCGGCGGCGTCGTGTGGCGGGTCGCCACACGACTCTTCCCTCAAACATGGCGAGGAGAGCGATGGCTGGCACACGCGTCAACTCGTGAACGTGCTGCTTGCGGGAGCTGGACCGCTCGGTATATACACGCAACATAGTTTTATAGGGTTGAATAATTTGTATATTGCTCTAATAAAGTCATTAGTGTTCAAATTCAAATTCAAATTATTTATTTGTCAGAATTAGGTAGGTACAGATACATATAAAGTAGCATACATGGTCGTAAGAATGGAGACGTATCTCATGTCCTTGCCTGTTACAGCGTACAAATGTTAGTTTTTTATAAATATTTTTATTAGTTTTTGTTAAAGTTAAAACGGAAAAAAAATAAACGAAATTATGTCTATGATAGAATATTGTTAGAATCATATTTTGGTTTAATGTTATGTTATACTAGCTGCGCCCCGTGGTTTGACCCGCGTTGATTCCTTCTTATAACATCAGCTATCTGCCAGTGAAAGTCCCGTCAAATCGGTCTAGCCGTTTTGGAGTCTAATGGGAACATACACACGTACAAACATCGATTTTTATATGAATAGTAAATTAGCAATGCTTAAGTTGACAAAGGGCACGGACCTCTTTAACTGCAAGATAAATAACAATAAAAATACCTATATTATAATATTGGTAAATAATAAGTTAAAATTAAGTAAATCAAAATTTTCTACCCCTTGTTCCCGATTTTTATTGTATCTTGTAGAAAAATTGAGAGGATTCGTTTGTTATGTAAACTTTTTAGGGGATTGTTTGTCAAATTGTTTATGGAAATAAGCACCTTGTGATTTTAGGTTTTAATAATAAAATGTTTAGTGTAATTTCACATTTCATTAGAGACGTTGCGAAGCAACCAAACTCTGGAAAACAAATTTCCAGATGGCGTGCGATTGACCGCCATCTCGACTGATTTTAAGCGATGATGCGGTCTACGGTGGAGCACGCTTGCCTCGAAGAAACTGATTCACTCGTGATTTGAAGACACCCAGATTGTAACTATCGGGAACACCCATTCAGGCAGCGGGCAGCACTCCACAGACTAGCAGTTCGCACAATAAATGCGGAATCAAAGCTTCGTACGGGTTTTCGGAATATCAACCATAAAGCGGTGACGATTTTTCGTGCCCACTCTGGCAGATATATTAAATATTAGCCTGTATAAATCCGGTAATCTCGCCGGGCACACAACGACCAGTAGCTGATACAATTATCGACCCCATATTTTTTTATTTTTTTTATAATATATAATTACTGTTAGAAGAAATTATATTCAATTTTGTAAGATTCTTCAGAGACCTTGACGCGCCGTTAAATAACTAAAGTTCTTTCATTAAAATATTTTCCGAAGATAAGAAGTTACCTAAACCTACGAAGTTATTAAACCTGCCAATTTGGGTAAGTTTTTTTTTATAACTTGATTCTTGGTTTACAAAAGTTTTTACCTTTTCCTTCGAAAGTCTAAAGGGGATCGAAATTCAAAGCTATCAAAGTATTATCCTGTTTATGAACGTAAAGGCTCGTCCACACTAGGGCACAATCTTATCGCAACGTGGTTTCAGCACGTTTCTCTAAACTGTATGTACGTGTGTTCTGCCTTTGTATCTGCATCATTGTGCCGAATCATCATCATCATCAGCAGCCATTAAACGTCCAATGTTGGACAAAGGTTGTAAGAGAGGGGTTTTGCCATAATCCCCACGCTCGGCAGGCAGCCTAGGGATCGCAGTGCGTTCACCATGTGCTAATAGGACGCTGCTACCTATCCTCCGGTGGTTCTGGTCGCAGTTTTAGGGCATATCCCCGGGTATGCTGCACTGTACCGAATACAATGGCCCATACAATGTTGTAGCAAATCGATCTAAGCAAGTTGGTAGCGGCCTGCATCCAGCGTTTCCCTGCGGTCTCTTTTAGGTCGTCAATCATCCATCCATCTTATAGGTGGACGTCCTACGCTGCGCTTACCGATCCGTGGTCTCCATTCCAGAACCTTTCGGCCTCATCGGCCATCTGTTCTGCGTGATATGTGCTCTGCCCACTGCCACTTCAACTTGTTAATCCGGTGGGCTATGTCGGTAACTTTCGTTCGTCTACGGATCTCCTCATTTCTGATTCCATCTCGTAAAGAAACCCCGAACATAGCCCTCTCCATAGCTCGTTGTGCGACTTTGAGCTTGCGTATGAGACCTATAGTGAGACACCTCGTTTTAGTCCCGTATATCATCACTGGTAACACACACTGGTCGAAGACTTTCGTCTTAAAGCACTGACGTATTTTGGACGAGCAGACATTGCGAAGTTTACCAAACGCTGCCCAGCTGAGTTGGATTCGATACATGACTTTTGTTTTTATTACGATTCATCGTAATACAGGCAGCACAAGTGGGAAGTACCACTTCTTCCGATACCTTGTATGACTGGAAAAGCAGCGCAACACGTAGCGGTGAACCTTAGAAGTTGTGAAACAATTAGGTTAAAAGTAGGAACAAGTAGGTTAAAATAGCGTTCCAAGATTTGTTTACAAAGTTCGTTAAAAGTGATGCATGTTTAAAATGTTCAGTTTGACCTCACCATAATACTCTCGGGAACAAATAAACGCAGCAGATGTCTAATACCTAACGTTAAATTAGACGTCACTCTGGTCCTACGAGGCTGCGGCTGAAAAGCGTGAAATGCGCTTTCGCGCGCCATATTCAAAGTTACATAGTGGGGTTTACACCCTGACACAAAATAATTGAAATAACAGTTAAAGTTTAGCTTAGAGCTTAGTAGTAAAGAGCTTAGTAGGTAGGTAAGGTCATTAATGATTCAAAATGCGGGCGGTAAATGTAACTTTACTCTAAGGAGGTCAGTAACTTTTTTCTATACTTCGACCATGCAGGTCCGTAGCATATCATGTTTACTCTGTGAAACAAAAACTAACAACTACTGTTTCAACATCTATGTACCTAAAACCTCTGTTGTGTTAACCTAGTGCACTGCATATATTTATTGCGGGAAATTAAAAATAATACTTTTTTTTATGATTTCTGAGTAATGTGAATTTTGATTTCTCTGGTAAATATAACTAATTAAAATTATTTTAACTTTATTACCATCACTGCAAGTCGTAAAATATAAAAAAACTAGTTCAACCGATGAGGAATCAATGGATGCAAAATCTGAGTCTGTAAAATTGGAAGCAAAACTGTAGTTGAAAATCTTTTACCGGCGATCTCTAAGGAAAGATGTCATCATAATATGAAGAATTTATTAAGTGGCGGAGTGAAAAAGGTGATTAACGTGTCAGTAGTATACTCGTATTAATTGTATCAAGTATATTAATTGCGAATTTCAATTATTTATCGAAAACGCTGAAGCCTTCATCGTTGTGGTCCTTTTTTATGCCATATATGGCACACAAGCAGACAGACCGCCTGATGGTAAGCAGTCACCGTGGCCTATGAATACTTGTAACACTAGAGGCGTCACAAATACGATGCCGACCCTTAGGGACTCTATTAACTCACCTTTTGAAGAACCCCAAGTTGTTCTTACATGCTAAAATTTATCATTTTCAAATTGTTCAAATATGACTCGTAATTTTCACTGAATAAACTGATTCTTTTTGTTTTACTCTAGTGATGAATATTAAATTATTTTCACACGCGATTCGATGATCTTTTACACACGAGATGCTTTCGATAATAGATTGAGGGTTGCAAGGCTGAATAAAAAAATTCTATAAATATTTTACAGGAGTATTTACCTATGGTATGTTTAAAAACTAGCGAAAGTGATTAGAATTCTAGGTTTTACTCAAATTAAAAAAAGCATATTAATAATAAATAATAAATGAATAAATACTGGGGACATTTTTGCACACACGGTCATCTGGACCCAAACCAAGCAAAGCTTGCGATATGGCTGCCAGAGACTTATATACATACATATACATAGTTTTAAATGCATACAACTTAAATGTATATTTTTAGATACACCCAGATATAGAACAAACACAAATGTTCATAATTTTTGCTCTAGGTATAGGAATCGAACCCACACCCCCAAGCGCAGAAGGCAGGTTCACTACCAACTGGACCAACTGGGCTTTAAGGTTTTTTTTGCAATAGACCATGTACACTGTACAGTGGTCTATTATTAGAATATGTACAGCACTATGCATACAACTCTTGAGTCAAGAGATACATAAAAATATATTTGGTGACAACAAGAGCATTTCATTGCTAATTCAGGCAGAATCTGTAAGAAAGCCTTTCTAAAAACATTTTCACTTGACAACTTGACATTGTATTTGACAACTGGAAGACCCTTGTTGCATCTTTCCAAACATATTCTGAAAGTTTAAAAGACCAGTGCGATAGATCCAATAAGACTAACTCTGACGTTGATGATTATTTGGACTTTTAGTGTGTTTTTTCTGACATTTGTAATTTGTAATTTATTGACTAGAATTATTCTTAATTTTTATTGACATTTGTAAAATTCTCTACATTTGTATTTTTGTATTTTTATTCTTTATTTTTTGTGAGCTTGTTTTTGTAATTAATTTAATTCCTTCCTTATTTTTTATAGATATACATAATTATTAATTTGTGAGATACTAATGTAATTGGCTTGACCGTGTTAAATCTCAATAAATACAATTTAATTTTAAATTTAATTCACATTAAAAATTATCAATAGTCAATATAAGTTATGTAATATCAACACATGACAAGACTAGCTAACTTGGCTAGCTAAGATCTAGACATGGTCTACACACAGTAAGCGCTAAATCCTCATTCGGTTCGCTGGCCGCGACATCTGTGTGTCACACGCAAATCCCGAGATAATCAAGGATTACGCCGAGCTGCGTACTGCGTTCTATTATAGTACGCCAGTGCAGTGACCAGCTGACTAGTGGGGTCTTTAATAAATACCGAAAAAAAGAATGGTTCCTAATTCTACAGATTCCCATGTCTACAGATTCCCATCCCCATTTCTACAGATTTTCGTTTCAACAGAATCCCTCGATTACTGATATTAAGTCTGCCAAAAACTGAAGCAAAGAAGGAATTTAAAACAAAGAAAGAATTTGTCTTTAATTACGCTGTTTTGCGAGCTATGTATGAAAATGAAAATATCCTCCAAACTCACCTTCTAAACGAAACTTACATATTGAAATTTATTCACTGGAGCAATATCTCGTAAACAAAGTGTGGCGGCACGTTACGCCACGCCTCACCACGTCGTGTAGCGTGGCGTCGCTGAGCGGAAATTAAGACAACTCGGAAAATGTATTTTTCGATATAACGCTAGTTCTTGTCTTCGTTTGAGACAACTAGGATAGGTTAGGTTTTTTATTTTTATTTTTTTTATTGTAGTTTCACCAACCTGGTCATACAATCTTATCTTAGGAATGAAGACATTTGCGATATTAAATGCGATGAATGCACAACCTTCTAGAGGTAAACACAGCATGCTACAAATAATATAACACTCACAACAATACATATTTTGATTAAAATAAACTAAAGATTAACTAATAAAAAAATATTAAATTAAAGATATTGTAGCATAAAATTTTGTTTGAAACAATTGATGTTGTCACCGAAAATGTCAAAGTCATGGCATATTTTGTTGTAAGCTGAGCACATCCGGTGATCAGCGAACACACAGCGAAAAACAGCGAATCGAAAATGAATTTCTAGTTAATTCGTAAAAAAATATAGAAAAAATCTAGCGCAAACCGGTTAGCAGCAGTTTTAGATAAGTGAAAAATGCAAACTGCCTTAAGCCGGTTATTGCGCAAGAAAATCCAGCTCATGGCTTCCATAGTGCTCATTAAATACTAGGTAAGGCAGAAATATCACTATAAACAACATAAAAGAAAAATAATGAGTACTTTTTATAATATTTTAAAAACTGCAGTCCAAACTATGCTGGCCTCCTATTATTTAGTAAAAATATTTTTAGAAAATACCTTTGTTGTATTAAATGATAATAAAAAAGTGATGTAGTTTTTTCCACTTATTGATAGATTTGTGTAAAACAACTTTAGTTTAATCATTTAATGTATAGATGAACTAACTACACCATTATAATGAAACTGTATTGGCGAAGTTCACACGTGTTCGTTGACAGTTGACAGTCTGTTGTCAACTGCCAACGAACACAGTATATAAGTGGCGGTTGCATTGCAAACGCCCTCTTTCTTTGCTCGAACCTCGAAGCGATAACAAGTGTAAACGAATTGTGTGTAAAACAGTTTAAAAAGGTGATTTCTTGGCTGAAAAGCTAACAAATCAGAATCGGGATTAATAAGTTACAGATGTCTTCTTATTTTCCCATGTCCACAGAGTGTAATTTGTCTTTTGTTAAGTGGTTCAAAACCTGTTTGCTAGTCATGTTTTTTTTTAGAGCCCTAATTAATAGTTATTGTACAAAGTGGCTATTTTATTCCTTGCGTTTTCTTGATTATAATTTCTTTACTAATGATTAATTTAATACTAATTACTAAATAACTGTGCTCATGTTAAAAGTTCTTCAGATTATATATCCGATTAGTGTACTTATTGTTATATATGCAAATTTCTGCCGCCGATTCTGCGGCTGAGCCTGCTGTCGAGCCTGCTGTCGAGTCTGCGGCTGAGCCTGCTGTCGAGCCTGCGGCTGAGCCTGCTGTCGAGCCTGCCGTCGAGCCTGCGGCTGAGCCTGCTGTCGAGCCTGCGGTCGAGTCTGCGGCGGAGCATACAGCGGAGCCTGCAGTGGAGCCTGCCGCGGAGTCTGCGGCTGAGCCTGCTGTCGAGCCTGCGGCTGAGCCTGCCGTCGAACCTGCCAGCTGAGCCTGCAGCGGGGCCTCCAGTACGCAGTTACGTAAGAGACATTGTACGCAGTTGCGTAAGATCCGGTGTACGTAGTCGCGTAAGAGCCGATGTACGCAGTTGCGTAAGAGACATTGTACGCAGTGGCGTAAGATCCGGTGTACGTAGTCGCGTAAGAGCCGATGTACGCAGTTGCGTAAGAGACAGTGTACGCAGTTGCGTACTGACTTAACTAAACCAGATTCGGTTTTAGTATGATATGATGTGCTTTTCAGTATGCAGTTGCATTCTGATATTATGTAACATAAAACGATAGTATAAGACTTCAAAATAAGATTGTAAAGTACACATTTAATTAACACGTATAATGTCTATTATCATATAATACATGACACGTATACACGAGGACGTGTAATTGAGTCGGATGGCCGAATGTAAAACAACTTTAGTTTAATCATTTAATGTATAGATGAACTAACTACACCATTATAATGAAACTGTATTGGCGAAGTTCACACGTGTTCGTTGACAGTTGACAGTCTGTTGTCAACTGCCAACGAACACAGTATATAAGTGGCGGTTGCATTGCAAACGCCCTCTTTCTTTGCTCGAACCTCGAAGCGATAACAAGTGTAAACGAATTGTGTGTAAAACAGTTTAAAAAGGTGATTTCTTGGCTGAAAAGCTAACATTTGTCAATGATAAAAAATACAAGCATTAAAACACATTATGAATATAATTTATTTTACTCATCACAGTTTAAAAATCATACCTTAATTAACAGACTTAACTCATTGTAAAAATAAATAATTTAAACTATGTTTAAATGAAATACATTCTTACAGCCAACTAGTTATTTGGCTTAGACTAGACTAACAAGAAAAAAAAAAAAATACTAAATATATTTATTTATGTTTTATTTTATTTATATTGTTTTTTTTTTTATGTTAAATATAATACTTTGATCATACTTACTAAAAACTAAAACCAATAAATAAAATCTACGGACAATGTTGTTAATACAAATATAAATTCTATAACAAAACATGTCCATCTAAATTGATGGTATTGTGTTAAAAACTTTATCATTCCCACTGCCTTCTGTCAAAAACTGGCTTGTACTCATAGTTGCCCCTTCTGGAGAAAGGACATCCATGGAATTTGAACTCTCGCTTTTGGTCATCAGAGCTTCTATGGCGTGGTCCATGCCAATGGCGGTGGTGATCGGGCCCAAAAAACACCGGCCTACCGTAAGGACTAAACTCGCTACCATTGTCATGCCCGAAAGGCGGTCTGCTGTCATGGAATTCACGACTATCATGTCCAAAGAATGGCGGCCTATGTCCGGATCTAGGGCATCGGTTTCTGGACTCAGGATGGCCGCAGAATCCATGTTTGGGTGGACCATGCTGCTGTGCTGATTTAGAGCAGTAATGTCTAGGACTATTGAACCATTGCGGTCCAGGAGGCCCATGGTGTCTATGAGGGCATCGCCCGTCTCCTGGCATCTCAGCTAGCTCTTGGTTTGGTGATCTGTTGAAAAAACCCATGGTGTCCTGCTGCAATTAGATTTTTCTTCAGAGTGCGAATCGCGTCTAATAATGGGCTTAGAAATGTATGACGATGTCTTCAAATATACTTCAAGAGAACGTTGAACTTTTAAAACCTAATTTATGCGAACACTTTTAAGGGAGCAACTATTCTGTGTAGTGTTGAATGATTATTGATATTAGGATAATGCTCGCGTGCGGTTTTATCTTGATCATTATCTCGATATATAGTACGCATGACGCAATAGTAAACAGTGGTGTCTGGGCGTCCGACCGGTCAAATTACATCAGCCGTTTCTTTTGAAGTCTTATTAATAGCCCAAAAAAAACACTTTTAGTAGTTATTAGGGGCTTAGTCAAACAAGAAAGGAATTCTAGTTTAAAGTTGTATCAGCTCCAATAGGGTAAGCTGAAAAAAAAATTAAGCCGAATCTCTAGCGTATTTTTTTTTATATTTTTTTTTTAAATATATTCGGTCGGGTCAACTAGAGCAACTACGTTTTGTTCTTGCGCAATATAGACCTCAGTAACATCTCTATTATTTGCCGTTGAACTAATGTAAGTCTAATTTCCAAAGTTTAGAAATAAATAAATAAATAAATAAATATTCGGGACATTTTTGCACACACGGTCATCTGACCCCAAACTAAGCAAAGCTTGTGATAAGGCTGCCAGAGACTGATATACATACATATATAGTTTTTAAATACATACTTAAAATTAACAACCAGATATAGAACAAACACAAATGTTCATCACACAAATGTTTGTCCTACGTGGGAATCGAACCCACGCCCTCAGGCTCAGAAGGTAGGTTCACTACCAACTGGACTAACGGGCTATCAATATTCAAATCGTTTGTAAACATTGCGTGAGAAAAAATTAAGCCGCGATCCGTTTATCGTTGAGTTATCAGTAAACGTTATCACAAGTACTCAGCGATAATCGCACATAAGTGTTACTAATGATTAAAAAAATGCAGAGAGACAACTCTATATAGGTATAAATGAAACGTACGGAAATGACATTACTGACACTACAGTAGCTCAGCATTTGTTTTCAAGCTGAAGTTGCTGGAACCACTAGATTGTAGAATACGTTGCCAGAATGAGATAACAATAGGCGAGGTGGCGGTTAAACGCAAGCCAGAAACGCAAACAAGTTTAATTAATACAAGTTTAAAAAGTGGCTGTCCGGCTCTGTCGCAGAACCGCTGGAGTAGACATGTACTGTAGTGGAGATCAAAAATCGGCATACGTAGCGTAGGGCGCTCTGGACTCGATGGACTGACGTGAATGGAAGCGAAAAGCCTAAGATCAGGCTGAGTGGCGTCCAGCAGAGGACTGGGGATGTTACGATAATGATGACACCGCTTTATCATACTAAAATTATAAATGCGAAAAGTTTGTTGGTTTGTTTAACCCGTTGGTCCAGTTGGTAGTGAATCTGCCTTCTGAGCTTGGGGGCGTGGGTTCGATTCCCACGTAGGACAAACATTTATGTGATGAACATATGTGTTTGTTCTATATCTGGTTGTTAATATCTATTTAAGTACGTATATAAAAATATATATGTATGTATATCAGTCTCTGGCAACCATATCACAAGCTTTGCTTAGTTTGGGGTCAGAAGACCATGTGTGAAAAATGTCCCGAAATATTTTTATTTTTATTTGTTCCTTTTCCTCGCAGCAACAGAGCAACGGAGCGACCTGATTTTTTGCATGGGTATGGTTCAAGGGATGGAGAGTGACAAAGGCTTTTTAGCTCATAGGCATACTTTTCATCATCATCATCATCACCATTTTTCATCACTACGTGGGTGAATCCGTGGGTTGCAGCGGAGCTAGTGGTTGATATTTTGAAAACCCTTACGCGCTTTGTTCCACTTTTACTGTGCAAAATAATAGTCTTTAGAATGCGCTTTCTTAACGGGTGTTCCCCGATAGTTACAATCTGTATGTCTTCAAATCACGATTGAATCTGTTTCTTCTGGGAAAGCGTGCTCCATCGTATAGACCACATCGTCGCTTAATATCAGGCGAGTTGGAGGCCTAACGCAAACCTATTATAAAAATAAAAAACCCAGTATTGGTACGGCTTTTTATTCATTTTGTTGGAGTTATGTTTCTGTGTTTTTCTTATTCTGTAACGCGACATGACTCACATATGCAATTTTGTACAATTATTGTCTCATTTTCATCGCCAGGTGTACAATTGTGAATTGGGTTTAGGTATTTTTAGATTTTTAAATGTTTTAGGCATGTTAGTTTGGGTTTGCTTCTAATGTATTTTCGACGTACATCATTACATTTTGTTGAAATAACTACCTAAAAACCTAACAATTTTCTAATTTTTTTTACATAAAAAATTTGACAGTTGGGTTCTAAGTAGAGTATTTTCATTAACGTTCCACCTGAACAAAAAGTGATGTACCAAACCTCTCTATTTTACACTGGCACCTAACACAGTCCCGCGTAGTTCGGGAGCCTATGGAACAACACATTACGACAAAAAACATAATGGTACAAGCACACCAGATTCACACGCAAAATCGTTTGAGTAAGTAGGGACTCTTCCTACTACACAATAAAGTGCAATTCAGGACGTGTGAGCGCTAACTAACTACAGCTATATTAACCTAGAAGTTTCCTCTGTATATCGCGTAACTCTTGTCACGTATCTCTGTCTATCGCGCGGTAGGTCCGACAAGTCGGGTACCTGTAGCTTCATACCTAAAGTGCGGAGTGTGCCAGATCTGACATAACGTAAAAACTAAATTAGAAAAATAAATTACTTTATTTGTTTGTTTATTATAAAATTCGTTTGATCTGATGCCGGCTTCGCGGTTTTATCATCGCACTAACCGCCACCGTCTGAAAACTCGTCCATATACCTATCAAAGATCAGTGGAAATCGCACACTATGCGATTCACACGATCTTTCTTCCTCACAACTGCAAAATGTGGAATGAGCTACCTTCCACGGTGTTTCCTAGAAGCTATAACTTGGGGTTCTCCAAAAGGCGAGGTCATAAAGTCAAATGGCCGGCAACGCTTAGAATAACTACTCAGTAGTTATTCTAAGCGGACAACAAGCAGACGGGCTACCTGATGGTAAGCAGTCATCGTCGCCTATAGATACTTGTAACACCAAAGGCATTACAAATACGTTGCCAACCCTTAAGAACTCTATTATTAACTTCAAATTCCCTAAATTTTCCCGTTAAGCAACAGAGTGGAATAAATACCCGTATTCCGTGGAATCTGACGGACGGTCGGTATATCACTCAGTGCAACAATAAAAGTGCCAGCCGCACCGCAATCGGATAATTAAAGTGGGGCAGACAAACGTAAATTACGCACTTTAACTCGTTTGTGAAGGAACGATAGCGGAAATTTAACTAACTGACGGCTGTGGTTTTATTCAGGTAGATCCGTTAGCTCCTAGCACTTTTAACAATTTTTCTTGCAAGCTGCAATAGAGGCATATAGGTATTAATAATGGAATAATGAATGGCTATGCTTATGCGTTGAGCAGAAACACTCCAGCATTTTGGTCACGAATCGCACTAAGCGTGAGCTCTGTAAGATTTAAAAAAAGATGTGAGCTCCCGGTCTCCACGGGCCCAATGTCTCGACCCCAAACGGCTCAAATATGTAACCACTGTCAAGGTTAGAATATTTGCGCCACTTGTGCTGCTCTGCCGAATTGGCAGCCGCACCAGCCTTACCCTGTGTCGGGAAGATGTGACGGCGCCAAAGTATTGACACAAGTCGCGTCCCATACAAGGGGTCTCCTCATCTTTCAGTAAATAATTGTCAGACCGTCAGGGCTCTTTCAATATCTCTAGAAATCTATCAACTGTATGTTAGGCACGCAAAAAGGAACGTTTAGCTTTCCTCTCAGCCCCTTACAATAAAGTTTACTTACAAACTCAATTCAACTCAACGCCTCCACTATTCCATTCCACCATTTTGTACCTCAATAATCGTTCCCCATAAAGCGGTACTGCTGTTTTTATAGAAAAACAATACACTTACCGGATCAAACGCCGGAACAGAATGACGATGTGCTCGTAAAATCCTGTTTGTTTGATACGCCACATATTTAGACTGGGAGCTAATGGCGTAGATTATTTAAACCATTTACATCTAAACCAAACTTTCTAAGTTCTAAGGCTATCATCAAAATTATCATCAGCCTTGAATTGTCTACTGCTGAACATAAGCCTCTCCCACTGAGCTGGTTCGGCAGTTCTTTGCATCCAGTTTTCCCATCGTTTTACGCAGGTCGTCACTCCACCTGGCCGCTGAGTGTCCTACACTACGTTTGCCTAAACGTGGTCTCCACTCTAGAACTCATCTACCCCATCTGATGATGATGAATAATGGCGAATGATTCGACTAAATTCATAGAGAATGACAATTAATCGCTAATCGACTATTCGCCATAACAACTATTCGCGGCATCTCTAGTTTTCTTATAAGACATATTTGCGTATAGCTCGCGATCTATTCAGTTTGATATACGAAAATATTGTATTACCTACCGCCGACACGTGTTTGCTTATTTCTCCCGAGGCTAGTTTATAGGAGGATAAATAGTAATGAATGGAACATGTACGCTCACAATTGATTGACTTTGAGAACATAACGTTTGGCTATTTTCCTCTTACTTCCTGTAACAAAACTAAAAGTACGCTTGTTCCTGAAGATTTGAGACTTGATTTTTAACGACTGATATTTTCATAGCGTATATAGTGAAGTATTTTGCGTTTGCTAACATTGAATTTTTTTTTTACATTTAGCTCCCCAGCCTTGTAACTAACATACGGATGACCACGAACAGGAAGACGCAGCGTAGGTAGGCCTCCCACTAGATGGACCGACGACATCGTGAGAGTCGCGGGCATCCATCAGTGGATGCGAATGGCGTGCTGTCGTTCAGTGTGAAGGTCTAAGGGGGAGGCATATGTTCAGCAGTGGACGTCTTCTGGCTGATGATGATGAGCATACGGATGACTAACCCCCAGAGCCAGAGCCATAGATGTAGATATCAAGATATGCCCTCTCGAACTCCAGCAGAACCTTTTTCAAAAGCCCTCAGACTTTGCATACAGTTTTTACCTCCTGGTTCCCGACAAGGGGCATTTATTCCTCCCCTCCAGTCCTCTTGTCGCTCCAAATCTTTTAATCTGTTACAAGTGCTCCTTAAATCTGATAAGGATTTCTAAACAAGAAAACTAGAATAACTACACAAAGAAACCAAGTACATTCGCAAAATTTAAGCCATTCAAATGGTGTCATATATGGCTCCAAAAAAATATATAAAAATTTTACTATGACTTTTTGCGCGGTGAAGTCGTACCACAACAAAATCAGAAAAGCAGCATAAGAGTTATGGTGTGACATTCCACAGGTAATCCATTAATTTTCTTTCTTAAATCGTTTAAAATACCAATCGAAACGTAAGCTACAAAGCGAATTTGTAGCTTACGTTTTGAGAAGGCGTTGTTTGGAAACTTACCTTCTCTGAGTAGTTATTCTAAGATTTCAGGGTATTTTTTTCGAACATCAAAAATCGTCGAGTGTACCCTCTTAAGATTTAGCCTGATACGGAAGGTTAGCCTTGCCTTGCGGTTTTGCTCGCATTTTTTACGACATCTGTTATTCCTAATGCCGTCAATTTACAACAGAAATCCATGAAAATCATTAGACAAAAATAATAGAGACACTAAAGGAAATAATACTATTTCCATTTTTGTATTATCTCTAATAGTTGCAATAACATTGTAAATAAAACGGGCTAGTTGCGAGTCGGGGTCGCGCAATGAGAGTTCGGTACTACCACATAACTTGTTAGCTATTAAAGTACAAAAATATTGTGCAAAAATACAACATCCCATCAACGCCCAGGCGGTCACCCATCCAAGTAACGACCGCGCCCGACGTTGCTTTACTTCGATGATCGTACGAGAACCGGTGGCGTACAGAAATTTGACACCGACTCGCACTTGGCCAGTATTTATTATTTGTTGTACTTTAGTACTATAATCATGCCAAGTTTAACGCTTGTACGTATTACCGTTTTTACATTAGAGCTAATACAAAAATGCATTTGTTGTATGGGGACCCCCCTTTCGTTTTTCGACGTTTTTTTTTAAGTAATCCGCCGTAGCACTACTTATTGTGTGAATATTCCAACTGCCTGTCTATTACGGTTCAAAAGATACAGACAGACGGATAGACAGACAGACATCGCAGGCTTAGTAATAAGGTCCCGTTTTTACCTTTTGGGTACGAAACCCTAAAAAGCTAAATAAAAAACATCTTCTAATATTTCACTTTTTTCGAAAATCTAGGGTTGGCCATTCCATTGTAACAGTTGTTCATAATAATGAGTACAGTTTATTATAGGATAACTAGCGGTCCGCCCCAGCTTCGCACGGATATAGATTATAGCCTATGTCACCCGGGAATAGTGTAGATTCCTAACAGTGAAAGAATTTTCAAAATCGGTCCAGTACTTTTTGAGCCAATTCGTTACAAACATACTTACATACAAATCTTTCCTCTTTATAATATTAGTACCTATAGATAGACTTGTGCTTGATCACTCCACTAAATGCCACTTTAATACAATAAAGGAGCGGTTACTCCGTGACACAGGTTAAGTTGTGATAAAAAAACTTACAGTCGAATCGCTAACCACCTCCCTTTTGAAGTCGGTTAAAAATCAAACGTTTGTAACTTATTTGCCTGCGTCAGAATTGAATTGAAAACGCGTATAGGGTTAAGCGCGGTAAACGCGTTAAGAGCGAGCGAGATGGTAGTATAAATCACAGTTATACAGCGTTTGCAGCAAACTTCACGTCGAACTTTAAAAGATAAATCACAACTTAAGAGCCCTTTTCATGAAAGAAGTCCCACGGCAAACAGCGGAACTAAATTTCCATGTTGTAGTTGTCAGGTGTTGTTACTGTGTTTGGACGCTAGTGAGATTTTTATTAATTTTCCATCGTTAAAGAGTCGTGTACGATGCCAAAAGTTGTTAAAGTTCTACTCGAGAAATGATACTGATAGTGATTGATACGCGATGACAGCGCCGCGTCTGGGGGACTTCAAACATGAAAAGCACTTTAACTTGTATCACGGAATAACCTCCTCTTACCCTTATCTGTAGTTAAGCGGTTCAAGTGGTAAAAATTACTGTAGCGTTTTTGAGGACACTAAAGTGTGTGCGGAACGAATCTTTTAGAAAACAATGTTTCAATGTAAATGAAATTACTGATGTCGGATTTTGTAACTCTGTTTTAACCATGTCCCGATTCCAACAATACCAAATTTTTATATAAGCTAGTAGATTTAGGTCTTGAACAATAATTTGTTTTGTATTTGTTAATATTTGGTTTGTTTATAAGAATTAAGTTGTGTTACTAAAAAAAAAAAAAACCTTAACCTGTATCACGGAATAACTTCATCTTACCCTTATCTGTAGTGAAGCGGTGCACGGTATGGAACCACCGTAATACTGTAGATACACTTACACAAGTCAACCTACCATAAGCCTCTCCCAGCACCTCCATCACAATAAGTGGTCTTGGATGTGACGTGACACGCCTCAGTGGTCGAGTGGTAATATCTCAATCTCGAGTCGACGGCACCGGATCGACTCCGAGCGCTTACTTGATGGACGTACGATTGAGTTGGGTGCGATCTGTGCATAAAAACAGAACTGCCATCTTTGGGAGTCCGCCATATTAGATTTGAAATGACGTGATTTTGCTAACCATGCGTTGTCATGCAAACTAAACGTGTATGCAAAATTTCAGCTCAGCCAGTTATGGATGGTTTAAAATTAAGTGTTTTAAAATTCAGTTGCAACATTTGACACAAACTAAAAGGCTAGTTAAAATTAACATAAGCGTTTAAAAATACATACATAGATACATACATGTCATTATATTTAATATATTTGCCACATAAATTATTTATCTATTTTATAAGTATTCTCAATTTTTTAAGCTTTTTTTAAGAAACCGACGTGCCTGATAAAATATATATATATATATATATATATATATATATATAACACATTGCATTGTTTTTCAGGATCCATGTACACTGGTAATTGAATACAACTGTACGCCTCATCATCATCATCATCATCATCATCCCTACGATTAATAAAGATGTTTTGAAATTAAAAATTTACTTTGATATGATTTAAAGAGAAAATATAGTTTAAAAAAATTGTTCAATTTAATTAAAAGAATGTGAGCATCACGAACCAGAAAGAAACTGAAAAGTAACGCTTCAATTTAGTGAATGTCCTTTAGCTTTTCTGCAGCCGAAGGCAAGCGGTTTATGTGTTCAGTCGATAATGAAGCCTGTTCCTGCGGATCTCTGATTAGTACTAAGCATTGCTAAGCGTGACTTAGCTAAGCCTAGCGAATAGCACTAAGTATTAAGCGTGCTTAGAACAAAGATTTTACTGCTTTGGTCCCTTGTTTGACCGAATAAAATGGCCGAATATTAAATTTTATTTATTAATTTAATAGTTTATATGCACACTTACAAATGAACGATGCATTACTACAGGATCTGTTTGTTATTGGGAAGTAGCTTGTGTTGCCAGTTCTCTGCATGCAAATATGATTTCAGTGTTGTTTTAAATGTTTATCGGGACCAGCGAAATAATAAGTAATCGGGACTTTCTCGCATTATTAAATTTAGGTAAAATAGGTACCTTTCCCTCGATGTTCACAAGGTGTTCTAATCGCAGAAAGTTTAAAAGTTACTTTCGAATATACTTTTACATAACAACACTGGAACACTGTATAAAAATATATTAGTGAACATTGAATAAATATATGGCTTTACTGACCTATAACAATGGCTGTCACATTTTTGCCGTTTCATAATGATTGCTAACATATCAAAAAAATTACATAACAAAATGTCATAATATTATTGATAAAATGTATCTGATTCTAACCGCTTTATTTTATCGTTTATGATAAATAACAACAAGATAAAATTCAATATCTATCTAAAACCTTCGATCGAAATAAATTGAATGGACGGGCCCAGAAGAAGCGCATTTTTAAAGATTACAAAATGAGTGCCGGCGCGCACTTCGTTTCAGTCGGTCTCTAGCCGTAGGAAGTGCGACGCGAGACTATTGTTACATGATAACCAAACATCTGACAAAATTATGCCTTCGTGTGCTTTCCTGAAGTATAAATACGAAACAAAAAGCTATCCTTTTTTTGCAACAAATGTACTGTAAGTGATAATAATTAGGTGTGGTATATTATGTCCTAGGGTTTTGACTCGTTTTTACCAAGCAATTTCAATGGTTATGTCCCGTCCATTCCTTTTATTTTGGTCGAAATCTAAAACATACTTTATTTTAGTGCCTTATTTTGTATGACTCATACAAATTTCTGCAAAAAACTGTTTATCTAAATACTTCCTGTGCGTAATTTTACGCCTAAATTGTGGCAAAGCGCTACAGTTGTGGGTATTTACGTAGTTTATTGAATGGACTAGGTATTCACGCGGTTTTGTTTATCTTTTTATTCAACTAAAAGAAATCAGAAAAGCAGATGAATATTAGACAAAAAAAGTCGGTAAATATACCAGGAGCCTTACGGACAACTGCTATTACAGGCACCTAATCCGCTCAGTTGGAAAATCACGCGACCGCAAACCTTATCGCGCCCAGATACGGTTTGCGGTCGCGTGATTTTCCAACTGAGCGGATTAGGTGCTTGTAATAGCAGTTGTCCGTAAGGCCCCAGGTACTAATCGATACGCCGTTTACATTAGAGTAGGAAAATACATCCGATGCGTAAATTACGTATTGAAATTATATCAAATTTTGAACTTTGAAATTTAAATTTCTATGCTATTCGATGCGTAATGCGTATTTTGATAGCCCGTTGGTCCAGTTGGTAGTGAACTTACCTTCTGAGCTTGGGGGCGTGGGTTCGATTCCCATCTAGAACAAACGTTTGTGTTTGTTCTATATCTGGTTGTTAATATCTATTTGAGTATGTAGTTAAAACTATATATGTATGTATATCAGTCTCTGGCAGCCATATCACAAGCTTTGCTTAGTTTGGGGTCAGATGACCGTGTGTGCAAAAATGTCCTGAATATTTTATTTATTTTACAATGAAGATTTATGTTTTTTACGTCGAATCGAAATCGAATACTCGTATTTCGCCCACTGATGCAAATGGATGCGTTGTAAGTACATGGTTGTACTGAGTTTATTTGTTTCAATAGTTCTTAGGGAGCATGCTTAAGGTAGGTATCACATAATGATAACAAAGTACAGAGCGAATCGATTATTCCATAATTTATTTCTCTTCTAAGTACCCGTTAAGGCTATAGTAACATTTTGCGAGTAGTATGTTTTTAGAGTTTTGGCAAATTCATTCTCATTTGCTATGTCTTATCTGTACTGGTAGATTATTATATATTTGATGGCCATTGGATTTAGGCCGCAGCTGTGCATTAATGAGATTGGTAAGTTTTTTTTTTTGGGCAGGCATGATGACTAATATTTTTTTATTACCTCATAAAAAAGCTGATCATAAATAGAGCCCATCAACGAAAACAAAATTTAAATTAGTTCAAAAGTAAATAAGATATAAGCAGATATAAGCATTTAAATTTCATGCTAGACAGAGAGCGCACTGTACTGAGCCGTGACGTCCCGGCTCAGGAGCGCCATACAAATGCTATACTAACACACCCTTTGTGAGAAACGGATAGAGCATCCCCTCCCTATCCCCACCTAAAACTTTAATCGCTCATATCTCAGAGATTTATCAGCCAATTTAAATTATTTTTTCAGTATAATTTTTTTTTTTGCCAGTTTTACCACCGAACCGGCCGCCATCGCCAAAAATGCCATCCGCACATTATAGATGCGTGGAAGACTCGCACTGTTCGATTTGATCGATTATTTCTGCCACGTACCTGTAAGTTGTGGAATGGCTTACCACCTTCGGTTTTTCCTCCGAAATATAATTTGGACTGCTTCAAACGAAGGGTGAATAGGGTCCTCAAAGGTAGGCAACGCACTGACAATGCCCCGGGTATTGTAGGTGTCTATAGGCAGCGGTGACCACTTACCATCAGGTGGCCCGTTGCTTGTATGCTACTTATTTTATAAAAAAAAAAAAAAAGTTTGTGTAATGTATTTAGTTATATTCCTCGCTAAGCCGGTTATTTGTAATAAATTAAACATGAGGACACATGCCTATTATCTATATAATCTTTGCTATTATCTTTATTAACTAAACAAAATACAAGCTAAAACTAACACTATAAATACAATTATAGACTGCCCATAGACCGTTGAATCCAAATCCAAAGCATGCTCTGGGTTCTGGTGGATACTGGAATAGATAAAGTTATCTATGCCTTTGTTTATAGTTAGACATTCAATGGTTTCGGTTATCAGCTAATTCCGTGTTTTTTTTAAAATAATATAACGTAATCAATAGAAAAACTAAAAATAAATACACATCAAGTCTTGGTCGTCCATATTTGTGTAAGAGTCGGATTTTGAGATGATACATTAAATGTACGTGTAACCTATAAGTAGCATAAAAATTACAACATAATAAGAAATGTGATAGTTTGCTACTTCTAAACGGATCCGTGCGGATAGCATAATATTAATATACCTTAGAAAACTACAATACCGCGGGTGAAACCGCGGAAACAAGCTATGTATTTATAAACTGTTTGCAACTGATTTCCAAATTGATTTGCTTATTTTGCGGATTTTGTTTGTTTCTTTGTTAAAGGACTTGACTCAAGGCAAAAATAAAAATGGAAATGTATCGCTCTGTTTCTGAGTTTTGTTTGTTTTTCGGTTAGTTTATATTTAGAGAACGCCGATTTTAAAAGTTGTTTGTTGTTATTTTGACCCTGTACCACTTTTTTTTCCTCCAAGAATTTTGGCGTATCACTCATTGATAATCGATTAGCGAATATTAATCGACTTAGTTGTCATCACTGCTATAGTCTATGCCTAGTTTTGACATCATATTCTTTTAGATGTTGTCTCTCTCTTCCTTGTGCAATATGGCGTAGGATGTGGACAAGCTTTGTAAACTCTATTTAATCTATACTAATATTATAAAGAGGAAAGATTTGATTGATTGTTTGTTTGTTTGCATTGAATAGGCTCCGAAACTACTGAACCGATTTGAAAAATTCTTTCACTGTTGGGAAGCTACACTATCCCCGGGTAACATAGGCTATGTTATATTTAAAAAAAAAATGTACCCACCCTTACTAAAACTCTAATAAAGTAACCCAATGTGTAAAAAAATTTGATTTACAATTTTAACTTTGCGTGTTTGAAGGTTCTAAGACAGGACAACGTCTGTCAGGACAGCTAGTTCTAAATAAACGTGATCTACCGAATTCGGGGGCTTTTATTAACGAATTCCAATAGCACGTCTTGTGCATTGGAATTCGTTAGTTAATATTATAATGACTTGCCTCTGCTACAGAGGCAAGTCATTATAATATTAACTTCGCGCGTTTGACAGTTCTAATACAGGACAATGTCTGTCGGGTCAGCTAGTTACTTATAAAATGTAGGTACTTACTATAGGTAGGTGTTTCAAACGAAAGCTCAATAAATGTTTATTTGTGTGTTCACTGTTTTTAATCATTGAGCATTATTTCATCAGAAAATATAATACAACACATTTTCATGTAATTTTAAAGCGCGTCTTTTTCTTGTATAGCTATTCCTTGCATCACATTTCACATTTTTACACGGACAAACAAGCGCACGTTTTTCGCATAGATGTTTCACAACCTTGTGTCATTTTCCTGTATATAATGATATGGCGTTGCCATCTGCCGGCAGTTCTCGATTCGACTCGATACCAATCGAACGAATTTGGACGAGCATTCAACGAACTCTTCGACTTACTGCTGAACTGCCTCAACGAGTCTTCAACTGTTTTGGAGCTTTTTAGAAACAAACAGAGCTTTAAGAAGAATGAGAGGCTTCACGGGATGCGAGTTTGGACCCTTCGGGCGTCACTGCCAAGACATGGGCTCGTTTGGACACTATGGACCGTTTGATCGATTCGGTTGTGGACCTCCTAGACACCACTTCGGGCCTCCCGGACACCACTTTGGACCTCCCGGACGCCACTTTGGACCTCCTGGACCTTGCCGAGGACAAGGTCACCATGGATCAAGTTTTGAACATCGGCGTCCTTTTTTTGGTTTCGGCCCCGATTATGGGGCAGAATCGAAAAACTGTTGTCTGGATTGCTGTGGGTCTGGTGGGCGTGGATTTGGACGAGGTCCCTGCCCCCGTGTAGAAGAGCGTGGACCCCAAGGCCCTGGCTGTTCAGACTGTGAACATCCTCGTTTCGGACCTCACGGCCCTGAAGGAACTCATGGGCCTCACGGACCTCCTTGTAGAAGACATCGAGATCGCAGCAGGGAGAGAAGTCCTGGACATGGACCACAAAGGGGAGATGGCCCGTGCCATGGCCCACCTCACCATGAAGAAGGAAGACACCGTGATCGTCAGAGGCGATGCCATGGATCACCATCGCGTCACGATTCCAGACCCTGTGGTAGACGGGATCACGGTGATGAAAGTGGGCCTATAGGCCCACATGGTCATCACGGACCAAGGACATTTGGCCCCCAGTTCGGGGGACAATTTGGCCCCCAGTTCGGGGGACAATTTGGCCCCCATCGCCGACCATTCGGCCCTTGGAACCGACAAGCTCCCTACGACCGATGCCAGCGGAACAACTCTGATGATGAAACTGGTAACGAAACCGAACGACGTGGACGGAAAAACAAACCGTGCTGCAGAAAGAATAAGGACCAAAATCGTGACGAGACTATACTGGTACAGAGAATTGTAGTCGAAAAGGCGCCTAGATGCAATTCAGTTTAAAACGGTGACGTCATTAGCTTTATTTGTTTGTATCCAATATTTATATCTTTTATTTAACAATATTTCTGAGAATATTATCACAATGATGTTGATAAGTTCGTTCAGTATTGTAACCAAATTTTATTGACTTTGGTAGGTACTTCAGGAGCCTTACGGCCAAAAGCTAATTGCGGAACCTAATCCGCTCAGTTGAAAAATCACGCGAACGTGTACCTTATCGCGCCCAGATACGGTTCACGTTCGCGTTTAGCAGTTGTTTCACTGTGAAAAATATGTTAAACACATGTCTAAAGCGTTCTTAAATATTTTGTAGTAAGACGGGTAGGGGTAGGGGTAAAAAACTAAAGTTATTTTTTTTCATAAATACATTACTAATTATTTATGCGTAAAATTGGCATGTTATGACTATTCAGTGGAATAATTGTATTTGTATACATTTATCTATATTTTATTGCAATAAAGAAATAAGTAAAACTTGTGTTTTTTTAATGAAGTAAACATAATAATTACTAACTATTTATTTATTAGTTTTATACCCACTAATATGGTTTGTTTTAACGACGGAGTTATGAAAATCATAATATTTCCATTTTATGGTCCATATTTTTTTATTTATATTGTCTAAGATTCTGAGTTAACAAAATAGTATTTATATTATTATTATTTTTTGCATTTTTTTTTTATATCAGGGTTACGCGGAAATGATATACCTAATTAAATACTAAGCTAAAAGGGGTCTATAGTAGGTATCCATCATTATGAACAACTTTTACTAAGGGAGTAACCCTGAAATCGCGACAAAAATATCAGCTGTTCCTTGGAAACGGTCATTACATACACTCAAAATGTATGGATCAGCTGATATTTTTTCGTGATTATAGATTTGGTCCCATGGTAAAAGTTGTTCGTAATGATGAGTATAACGGGACCCTTTCGGCTTAGCATACCCATTTCTTATAACCCTGTATAGCGGCTTCTGATCGATCTTTGAACAAACACCCTGTATACACTCAGATTTGAATATCATCTCTTTATTAGTTCATAGAATTCTCAACAACCCCAGTTATCAATTCGCAATGTAACGGACCGCTCACCGCACGCGTCGTTACATAGCGGCGTTACACGGCGCGTAATAGCAGCGTTACGGCTCGTAACTCTACGTGTGCTCGGCGCAGATAACGGGGGTAAACAGACTATTAGTGGAGACACACAGCCGGTACAGTTTAGCGAGCATGTTGTTCAGTAAATAAGTTTGGGTTACAATTATTTTCACACTTATAAGAAACTAGCTGCGTCCCGCGGTTTCACCCGCTTTATATCCAAGATAAAAGTAGCCTAAGTTACTCCTTATAACATTACCGAGCCAGTGAAAGATGAAAACAATGCAACCTCCTTGAAGTAACCTCCTTGGTACTCTTGGTAGCGATAGCAACATCGTATGACTCATATGACAACTTTTTTTATGGTGTAATGTTTATGTATAGACTTCTTTTTGTAGGGAAAATATTAAAACATTGAAAAAATTGCCTGAAACGATTAAATGACATTTTATTAACATCGGCCCGGCCGTTTCAGTGTCCATAGGAACATACATACACACATTGCCTTTTATATACAGGGTGTAAGGGGAACACTCGAAGCCAAAAGAAGGTAATAGGGTGTTTGACTGTATTGAAAATATTATGCCAATTGACATCATCCATAAACATGACATAATGAAAAAGCATATTTCATTGTTTTTTTTTATAAAAATATGCTTATTTTTTGTAAAAAACGCGAATAAAATAACTGTATTTTCGACATTTGATCACGTG
Organism: Agriopis aurantiaria; assembly: GCA_914767915.1. Taxonomy (NCBI): domain Eukaryota; kingdom Metazoa; phylum Arthropoda; class Insecta; order Lepidoptera; family Geometridae; genus Agriopis; species Agriopis aurantiaria. The sequence goes on along the minus strand of OU612003.1, from coordinate 12,966,167 downwards.
ATCGAAAACGGTCTGTAACTGGCTTCATCCCTAGTGACGTCACACAAATCTAAACAAACAGATTTTGTATTGATATTTGCGAATTTAATGTTGTAAAGCTATTTTGAGAGCGATTTATCCAGAAATTTTCACCAAAAACATTCCGGAGGTTAAATGTGAGAAGAATGGAGAAACATTTTGTGCAAGCAGACAGCAGTAACTTACCCAAAATTAATGTTTTTATGGTTGCATATTTCTTTAATAATAATCCACGTCATTGTTTCTACGCTGCAGAACTCAAAACGTAAAAACTACAATGTCAGTATTAATTTTTAATTGTTCTCCAAGCAAAACATTCAATCAAGTTGTACAAAAAGTATGTTGTAGTAAGTGGATATAACTATTTTGTTAGGTTATGTCGAGCTTTACAATGTTTAAAAAGAAAGTAACAGTACATAAAATAGTGATGCAATAAAAACACAAATTATAATAGAAATATATAGACTCAAATATGTACCTCAAAATGATCTTCGCACATAGAAACACTTGAATTAGCTCCAATACTTTTGGGTTCTCTACGAGCTACTTAGTTCCAACCTTAGATTGGTTCCAACCACTTTTTTCGAGTTTTGGGGAGTTTTGGGTGCATTGGAACAGGAACAAATAGATTTTCCAGTGTCTTTATGGAAGTATTTGTACATTTTGGCACTACGCAATATTTATAAACCATTACTTCTATTAGAAATTAATTAATCATCAAACTTTTGCAGCCTGGCTGCAGTTGTTTTGTTTTGTGTGACGTCAATTAGTCACGTGATCGGAGCTATGACGCAGGTCTGCGTTTTGGCGCGATATTTTTTTATTCAAACTTTAACATCGATTTATATCGCAAATACGACTGATATCCAGAAAATATAAATGCAGTATACATTAAATTATATCAGGCAATAATGTGCAATAGTTTCCCAAAAGTAGTCAAATACCCTATTGTACTCATCATTATGAACCACTTTTACTACGGGACCAACCCTGAAATCGTAAAAAAAATATCAGCTGTTCTATAGAAAACGGTCATTGACACTCGACAAAATGTATGGAACAGCAGATAATTTTTTCGCGATTTCAGGGTTGGTCCCATAGTAAAAGTGGTACATAATGATGAGTACAATTACCTTCTTTTGGCTTCGAGAGTGTTCCCGTTACATCCTGTATATACATGAAATGAGTTTTTTAACAAACATCAATCAAATGTATTTTTTTTTTCTAAAATTAGTTCAATGTTATGTAGGTACTCAAATTTACGAATTATCTCAAAATTCAATTCAACTCAGGATTACGAAGACAGAGACAACTTTGGCTCGTACATGACACATTGACAACCTTGGTTCATACAAGACACATCAATAACCATGGTTCGTACAAAACATGTCATTGTATGACATACTAATTTTGTGTTGACATATTTTTACAGCAATTTGTTGTATTTATTATATTAGTTTTTTATAATATTATTCCTATTTTTACCATGAAATCTATTTAAGCTTAACAGTATGTGAGATAAATGTTAGTGGAATTTGTCCGTTTTTAATCTCAATAAATAATTTGAACTTGAATTTAAATTTGAATGTTGATAAACTGGCTCGTATAAGATAGAGTGCTTTTCATGTTTGAAGTCCCCCAGACGCGGCGCTGTCATCGCGTATCAATCACTATCAGTATCATTTCTCGAGTAGAACTTTAACAACTTTTGGCATCGTACACGACTCTTTAACGATGGAAAATTAATAAAAATCTCACTAGCGTCCAAACACAGTAACAACACCTGACAACTACAACATGGAAATTTATTTCCGCTGTTTGCCGTGGGACTTCTTTCATGAAAAGGACTTTACATCGACAATCTGACTCGTAACAGACACACCGACGACCTGGCTCGTACAACATGCATCGACAACCTTGGCTCATACATGACACATGGACAACCTGGCTCGTACACGATACACTGACAACTATAATTGAAGTCGATTGCGCTGTCTTGAGATGCGACATTATGAGACAAAAAGTTCAGAAATACTTAACATCTTTCAAGTCCGTGTGTCCATTTTATAACTAACCTACCGGCACATATTATACAGCTCGCAAAATTCATTAGCATAATAAATTGCCAACAGCTGCAAAATGTAAAGTGCGTTTAATAACTGATCGTACAGCTAAGGATAGTGTGACATCACTGTTTGCAGATTAGTCGGATTCACAAGCTAATTGCGCTTGAAGACTAAGTAAAGAAGAAATTTTCGTAGAAGCCTTTTAAAAGCAGCATTTCACAATTAAAGAGCAGCACTGCACAATATTTCGAAATACAATAATAAGAATGAATGATTGACAGTTCGAACATCAATGAGACAGCAAGAGAAAGGTTTATACGGCTGTAGAAGCTAAGTGGATGAGAGTGGTAGGCTTCGTGGCAGGCTTTCGTTCAGTGTGGAGTTCTCAGAGGCCTGTGTTCAGCAGTGGACGTCTTCTGGCTTATGATGATGAGCATGGTGACGTCAATAAAAATTTAAAACATTTTTAATGACATAAATTCAATTAGCACAAAAAAATGATACAAAATTAAATTATCCTAAATATAATTAAAATGACCACACAATTTTTTTTTGACAATTTTGCACAACATTCATCTGACCCCAAACTAAACAAAACTTGTACTATGGCTGCCAAAAACTTATTTACTCGCATATTTTTAAAGACGTACATAAATAGATATTTACACCCAGATATAAAACAAACACAAATGTTCAATATTGTAATATATTGGGTGGGAATCGAAGCAAGAAGGCAGAAGCCAAGTACGCTACCAACTGTGCCACCTAGGCCAATACAGATTCTCCATTATCTGTCATCAAAGGCCTATTTGTCATACTGCACAAGCAGTGGCGGAGCAAGTCCTAAATTTTATGTGGCCAACATATATTTTTCGAGGCCCTCTGATAACGCAAAAAGATGGATTTGGAAAACAATTTAACATAATCGCAAATGTTACTAGCCCATATAAAAACTATTTGAATTTTCAAGAATTATTGTTTTAAGACGAATAAATAAAAATCGGCGTTTTATAATTACGCCTTCGACTACAATACGACCATAATAAAATGAAAAATGAATGGACGGGCCCTAACCATTGAAATTGTTCAGTAAAAACGAGTCAAAACCGTCGGACATATACTTCAACACCTAATTATAATCATGTACAGTATATTTGTTACAAAAAATTGATCCTGGTTTTATTTGTATATTTACACTTCGGGAAAGCATATGAATGCATAATTTTGTCAGATGTTTCGTTATCGCGTAACTATAAACACGTGTTGCACTTCCTACGGCTAGAGACCGACTGAAACGAAATAAGAGCCAGCGCTCATTTTGTTATGTTCAAAAATGCGCTTCTACTGGGCCTGTCCATTTATTTTATTTTGGTCGATACGCTACAATTTTTTTTACTCGTCCCACCTTCGATGTGCGGGGCGTGCCACTAGGAGTGCGAAGCCGTAGGTAATGGTCAACGTCGCCTACGCTTTACGCCGCCACTGTGCATAAGCTTACCCCAATCTCCTCTCTCCTCTCAGGTAACACTATCCTACCAGCCCCATTAGACTCGAGGACAAATCCCCGGAGCCGTTTAGCGGTGCTTCCCGAATCGACCGGTTACCGGTAACCGGCTGGTTTAATTGAAACCGTATTGCGGAAGGATAATCCTGTGGAAGGATGCCGAGAAAATGTTTGGACTGTTTAGTGCTCTGTCGGAATAATAAACCGGCCAAGTGCGATTCAGGCTCGCGCACTCAGAGTTCCGCACCACCACAAAATACAAAAAGTAGTGCAAAATTACGACATCACGCCCAGGCGGTCACCCATCCAAGTACCGGCCGCGCCCTAGGTTGCTTAACTTTGGTAATAAACATAAATTTGTCACCGACGCACACTTGATTTATAATTTTTTGTTATACTTTAGAGTGTGTACTATAATCGTGCCAAGTTTTACACTTGTACGTATTACCGTTTTTATATAGAGGACATCCCCCCTTTCGTTTTTACTTTTGACTTTTTATTACTTACTAGCTGCGCCCCGCAGTTTCACCGGCGTAGTGATGAAAAATGGTGATGGTGATGATCATGATGAAAAGTAGCCTGTCACTCTCTGGCTCTTGAACTATACCCATGCAAAAAATCAGGTCGATTCGTTGTTCCGTTGCAGTGTGAAAGAGGAACAAACAAACCAACAAACAAACACACTTTCGCATTTATAATATTAGTATGATTATTTAATCCGTCATCTATTACGGTTCGAAAGATATGGGCGTTTAAAGGTACAACGGACAGACGGACGGGCAGACAGAGAAACAGACATCGTAGGCTCCCATAGGGTCCCATTTTTACTCTTTGCTGCGTTTTTACCCATGCGTGCTGTGAATCATTGACCTTCGGGTAAAGTAATATTAATAATTACCTATATTAGTATCTTTATTTTATTACCATGATTTTATTAACTCGTTTTGTTGTCTGCTCCGTATAAAATTTAAAACCGATTTTAAACTTAAATTAGAGTGAAATCTGCCTGGTTCTGAATGGTTGCCTGGAAGAGATCGCTTTTAGCGATAAGGCCGCCACTTGTGGCACTAGCTCGTAAGCGTTTTCTATCGTGTTGTAATTTTTATTTCTGGTGTACACAATAAAGAGTTTCTATCTATCTATCTATCTTATCGTTATAAGCTAGTTTACGTATATTTAGGCACATTAAAAACTTATTTTAGTTTAATTATATCCTATTAAAAATCTCCTGCAGAAGTAAGTACTTCGACAAGGTTCTAAGCCGTTCACGTGATGATGATTTCGACTGTATTAACTCGCTCCCTTAGCTGCCTTAAAAGGGAAGCAAGTAATTTGGATTACGTTTACTGGTTTACAGGTGTAACCAGACCGTTTACAATATCTTTACATGTTAGGATGGGATTGGAATGAGGTGGAGCCGCTTAGCATAAACATGAGGTACCTACTGCCACATGTGTCTTGAAACATTGGTTTTTAGGGTTCCGTAATACAAGGAACCTTTGTAAGGTCGTTCTGTCCATGTCTGTCCGTATGTCTATCCGTCTTAATCCCTTAGAATCTTTTAACTTCTATGGTTATTAATTATTAAGTTAAGTGCATGGAACTTTGCACAATTCCAGTTCATCATCATCATCATCGTCATCATTTTAACCTATCGTGTTTCCCACTGCTGGGACATAGGCCTTCTCTCAGAGAGAGGGAGAGAGAAGATGGGGCGTAATCCACCATGCTGGCCCAGTGCACGTCGGTAAATGTCATATGTCTTTGAACTTTTGAGGTTCTTGGACATAGGTACCGATTTCCCCACGATGTTTTCCTTCACCGTTTTTAACGATGCCACCGAAACTGCACATAATTTATATAGGTATTAAATAATTAGATAATGTGCTACAGATCTACATGATTTGATTCCCTCCTGCCCATTTTTCTATCAGACTGCCAGAGTGGGTACGAAGAATCGACACCGCTTTATGGTTGATATTCCGAGAACCCGTACGAAGCGCTTTGATTCCACATTTATTATGCGAACTGCTAGTCTGTGGAATTCGCTGCCTGAGTGGGCGTTCCCCGATAGTTACAATCTGGGTGTCTTCAAGTCAAGAGTGAATCGGTTTCTTCTAGGCAAGCGTGCTCCATCGTAGGCCGCATCATCGCCTAACATCAGGCGAGTTGGCGGCCAAGCGCAAGACTATTCATAATAATTAAAAAAAAAAAAAAAAAACCCCCGCGACCGACGTGGCTTACTCGTGCAAAGGGGAATTATGACGATATTCGCAATCAAGTGGTTATCTTTGTCCATTCTGAATATCCAGTTGAGTTTAGTACGATTAAAGCCGCCACTCCATGATTAAAAAAAGCTTAAACTATTTTCCCTTCGCCACGTCGGCAAAGTGATTCAGCGGGCTAGCTCAGTGCTAGCGGCACTCACGTGAGCGGCTTAGCCGCCGACACTTCCGCAACGTTTAGGGAAATTTACAGCGAATTGTAGTGCAATGGCGTGCCATTTAAATTTAGCTGGCAATTCAATAGCTGTCGAACTCTTCTGACGATTTGTCAAGGCTTATACAGGGGGCTTAGTCCCAGATTTGATAGTTAACGAAAACTTTTTTCGTTTACGTATTGTTCCATACATTTTAGTAAAGCGCCTCCAGCGGAAACACGGAGGAACTAAAATCGGCGGTATAGATTGCTTCACTCTAATACGAAAAAAGTTTATGAATACCTTTCAGCCCAGCAATGTATGGAACAATACGTAAACGAAAAAAAGTTTTCGAAAACTATCAAATCTGGGACTAAACCCCCTGGACGTTTTGAAGTGGGCCGAATCCGTAACTATGGGGAATAGCAAAAAGTACTCAAAGGAGTCTCGGGTACAATTTTGATGAAAACTAAAACTGCATTATTGGATGTTTGACAAATCCATGTTACTAACGAGGGGGTTCAGCTGGGAGGGGTGGGAAGAGGCGGCAGCCCTGGGAAGAGACGAAGGCGACAGCGAGGAGCCTTGCTGTACCATCACCGCAATCACGACCACTCTGCCAACAGTGCACGACTAAGAAGAGAACGAGGGGGTTCAAAAATCTAAACTCAAAAGAATTAATATTTTGTGTATTTTCTAAGAATCATAAAATACTATACCCATTGTCCTATACAAATATAATGTATTTTGGTTCTGTTGCACTGTTGCCCTATTGTATCATTGCCCCATTGCCTAATCGCCCCATTTTCTCATTGCCCTATTGTCATATTGCCCTATTGCCCTTGTAAGAGGTAAAGTTTGTTGCATTGTAAGCTTGTCAGTTAGTATATTTGTAAGTTTGTTTGTATGAGGTAATCTCCGAAACTACAAGTAAGTAGTAATAGTTGCGAGTATTGGCAATCCCCCCCAAAAAAATGACCTAAAAGAGACCGCAGGCAAACGCTGGCTGCAGGCAGCTTCCAGGCCTATGTCCAGCAGTGGACGTCCTACGGCTGAAATTATGATGATGGGTACAATTAATGACAATCAATTTAAAAAACTGATTTCAAAATTAGTAAATACGCAATTTCGATTACTTGGATGACATATTTTTTTTCCTAATACTTTGATATAAAAACCAAACTACTGAACTGATTTTGGTTAAATTTCTATGGGACCAATGTGAAAGTATTTTCCTTTCAAATATCATGTTTAGGGTTTCGTACCTCAAAAGGAAAAAACGGAACCCTTATAGGATCACTTCGTTGTCCGTCTGTCTGTCCGTCTGTCAAGACCCTTTTTCTCAAGAACACGTAAAGGTATCAAGTTTAAATTTATACTTAATACTTGGGTCTACGGTTTCTTTCGGCTGTAAAAACATAAAAGTTGTTATTCAACGCAATCAAAAGATATGAACGTTTATGTCGCATATTTTGCGGTTTCACAGGGGAATCAAAACATATAGGGTACTTCCCGTTGACCTAGAATCATGAAATTTGGCAAAAAGCAAGGTCTTATAGCACATACATAGGAATAAATCTGAAAGTCACAAATTTGAAGTAATATATCAATATATAATTGAAAAATAAATATCTTACTATTACAAACTTATATTTTGTAGTTGGAATGTATGGAAGAACCTTATTGTCAACTACAAAGTTAAGTTTGTCTTTAAATTTTTCAACTACAGTTAGTTTTTTTTTTGACTCGCACTCTGAGGGTTCCGTCCAACGGAACCCTCAGAACACGAGTCCTACTCGTACTTGTCCGGTTTTTATTTTTTTACAAATTACTTTAATATTACTTCTATCTCTCTCTCTAGCTCTCTGAAAGCCTGTAATCACAGCAGTGGGAACATGCTGATGATGATAATGATAACACTGAGTACAATGACCTCAATTCGACTTAGTACTACCGAGCCATAATGCATTAACATAAGCCATTGCATTTCTTTTCCGTACGTATGCAGGTTTCCTCACAATGTTTTCCTTCATTGAAATCCGTACATAAAAACTCCAAAAAGCTCATTGACGGGCCTAGGATTTGAACCCGCAACCTCACGCTTTCCAATCTAACGGTCTCCTAAATAGACTACCACGGCTTTTTTACCGAGCTATATATCCTTGTACGGATATAATATTGCTTATCGCAAAACGTAGTGTAATTATTGTTGTTGTTGAAATCACGTGAATAGATAACGTAGATAACACAGAGATCCAATAACAACGTCCATTAGAACACAAGGCGACCGACGTGACGGTGTTGCTGTAATTAACGTCGGACGTCTGTGTCACGCAGAATGCGACTGCAAGCTGAGATCTACTGTGACCAAAAAGAGATGATACTTCAAGTTTTCTTAAATGTGCTATTAATTAGTTGAACATACACTTATTAATGTTTCAGTGCCACCACTCAAATAGTCCACATAGCCCACCGGATTAGCAAATTGAAGTGGCAGTGGGCAGGGCACATATCACGCAGAATAGTCGCCGATGGGACCGAAAGGTTCTCGAATAGAGACCGCGGACCGGTAAGCGCAGCGTAGGACGTCCACCCACAAGATAGACAGACGACCTAAAAGAGACCGCAGGGAAACGCTGGATGCAGGCCGCATCCAACCGGCCCTTTTGGAGATCGATGGGCGAGGCCTATGTCCAGCAGTGAACGTCCTACGGCTGCAATAATGATGATGACCACTCAAATACTCTAAAATACCTCAGTGATTTAAGACGAATGTCTTAGAGCAGTGTGTGTTGCCAGTGATGACATACGGCACAGAAACGTGGTCTCTCACTATGGGCCTCATAAGCAAGCTCAAAGTTACACAACGAGCTATGGAGAGGGTTGTGCTCCAGATTTCTCTACGATATCGAACTTTCAGCCCCTCCTACCGCTCCTCTCTCTTTTCTTCCCGTGGGTGCCGTAGAAGTCGGCTAAGGGACATCTACCAAAAAATGGACAGCAGCGTCTTCTAAGTATAACAACAGCTAACTGCGCTCGCCATCTCGCCTGCCAAGCGTGGCGGTTATTGGCAATCCCCCACTACTTGATCATTGAAAAAAGGGCCACGCTCCCAGTCTCCAGCAGCCCCGTTATTTCTGTCTACAGTAGCGAAAAGAGATCGCAGGAAAACGCTGGATGCAGGCCTCTTCCAACGGGCCTTTTTGGAGATTGATGGGTGTAGCCATGATACCTAGGTGTCATGGGTGTAGCACATTGAGAATTCTTTAGTCTGAGGTGTAGCATACTCTGTGATCTGAGATTCTGACAGTGACAGATCTCTCTCTTCTCACACGTTTAATTCCAATATTCATAACAATGGGGAAGGCTTATGTCCAGCATTGGACGTTCTATGGGTGAAATCATCATCATCATCATCATCATCATTTCAGCCGTAGGACGTCCACTGCTGGACATAGGCCTCCCCCATCGATCTCCAAAAGGGCCGGTTGGAAGCGGCCTGCATCCAGCGTTTCCCTGCGGTCTCTTTTAGGTCGTCTGTCCATCTTGTGGGTGGACGTCCTACGCTGCGCTTACCAGTCCGTGGTCTCCATTCCAGAACCTTTCGGCCCCATCGGCCATCTGTTCTGCGTGATATGTGCCCTGCCCACTGCCATTTCAACTTACTAATCCGGTGGGCTATGTCGGTGACTTTCGTTCGTCTACGGATCTCCTCATTTCGGATTCGATCTCGTAGAGAAACCCCGAGCATAGCCCTCTCCATAGCTCGTTGTGCGACTTTGAGCTTGCAAATGAAATAATGGGTGAAATATAGATGATGATTTTATAGGTAGCAAATATCAAGACACAGTGATTCTACTGCCTGCTGCACCAGTAGGTATGTGAAATCCCCCTAGTCTAATCGCTTCATTTGGCTGACGTGTCATAATTTACAGCCAGAACGAGTGCTTCTATCTCCCGCTAATATATTACTGGGACAATTAGTACAGTTATTGCAACGTACTGTGGGCTCGTTACTGGTGCATTTCAACACATTATGTTTATGAAGAGGGAATTAATTCGCGTTTGTGGTTTGTTTCGCTATTGTGCTGTGGAATGTTTTAAACTCGGATTTTCATTGTGAATAGGGTATTGAGAAACGTACCATGCGGCTCATCAGCATTGAATCCCTGGTTCAGACTAAGCTTCTTAGTCTTTAATATCGGCGCAAAGTTGCTAATCTGTCAGTTTTTTATCGGATACATTTCCGAGAGTGTGCATCAGATCTGCAGGATTTAATTCCCTGCCCATTTTTCTATCGGACTGCTGACTCCGATATTCCGGAAACCCGTACGAAGCGCTTTGATTCCACATTTATTGTGCGAACTGCTAGTCTGTGGAATACGCTGCCTGAATGGGTATTCCCCGATGGTTACAATCTGGGTGTCTTCAAATCACGAGTGAATCGGTTTCTTCTAGGCAAGCGTGCTCCAACGTAGACCGCATCATCGCGACGAGATAGTGGTCAAACGCAAGCCTATTATTATTTATTTTAAAACCCGGGTCCGAGCCTGTCTTTACGAAGTAATATATTAAGGCAATGACTAATGGAAGTTTCATGCGTACAATTTTGGTTTATTGTTATCAAAACAGAGGCCTAAATTGAATCTGAAACTTGCTAGACTTGTTAGGTCTTCGTATCTACTTGTAATTGAATACGCAAGTTCGAAAAGTTACCGCTTTACATTCATTACTATCTCATAAAGGTACCAACTATATAAGTTCATACTTATACAGGGTTATGCATGTAGATTCCATACGTCTACGTTTTGTCGAGTGTCAATGACCGCTTTCTATGGAACAGCTGTTTATATTTTTTTCGCGATTTTAGGATTGGTCCCATACAAAAGTTGTTCATAATTATGAGCACAATGACCTCCTTTCGGCTTAACATACCCTTTCCTTATAAGCCTGTATACCTGTTAATTTATGCATCAATAGCATTGCCCGTGGGTTACAGCTAACAGCCCACTAAACTAAGAGCGTGTCAAGACACGCAATGAGTAGGGTCCCGTAGCCAACGCCATCAAAATAGTGTTCATTTTCATAGTTCAGAAATTGGTATGGAAAAAATCGAACGAACGAAGCTCGATGGACTTGCTTTTCAGAGATGTGTCATCCCAATTTAACATAATTATACCTACTTTTAATAGTTTAGTCATAGAGAAAAATAATTGGGAACCATTCTTTGTTTAGATTATTAGTTCTGAACCAAGTCCAATTAGTATTGAACTAGAACGTCTTAAATTATTATCGTTTTATCGCTATAACTCACAAAGTTGTAATCACAAAATGTTCAAATTATGTTTTAATAAAAAAAAAAAATAGAATGTAACAAGTTTCCATGTAATCCCATAGATAAATATATACTAATAATTTAGAATTGCAGGAACCAACTTTTTACCCATGCGATAGGTTGCAGTGGAAAAAAAAAACATTTCACAACACATAAAATTAATAATTATATTTATATACTTTTAAAATTTTGAATTTTATGAAAACTGTACTTTTGCAAAGATTCATACACTTACATTTATAACTTTAAAAGTTTTTACAAGGTTCTAAAGAATTGGGACGGACATTCAGACAGACGGACAGACAGAATTAACTTAAAAGGGTTCTTTGTAATGCCACGGAACCCCAAAAGTGACCACTAGACCGTTCCATAACCGAACAACGCCATAGCGCATCATAACAACGAATAGCGTTTCTAGCGTTGTTGTTATCGTTATGTTTACATATCTCACTTGTTTTTTGATCCGTATTTTTTCGAGTATGGACGTTTGCAAATGTATTAGTGTTGTGACAGGCCTGGCGCACTCCGCACTTTAGGCATGAAGCTACAAGTAACCGACTTGTCGGACTCGCCGCGCGATAGACAGAGATAACGCGACAAGAGTATCGACAGAGAGACAACTTCTAAGTTAATATAGCTGTAGATAGTTAGCGCTCGTACGTCCGGAATTGCACTTTATTGTGTAGTAGCAAACGTCGCTACTTATTTAAACGATTTTGCGGAGTGAATCTTCTGCACTTGTTGTATTTTGCTTAGTTTGGGGTCAGATGACCATGTGTGCAAAAATGTCCCGAAATATTTATTTATTTATTTTTATATTATGTCTTCTGTGGTGGTGAGCTAAATCCTTTAACATGGTCATATTACCCACATTCCAAAGGAATTAATAATGCTCAACGGTGCGCTGTCCTAAACTCCATGTGGGCTACAAGGTACAAACAGAAATTCTAATGAGATCTAATTGGGACGGGTTCGTAGCAATACGTAGGTACATTACGGTTTACAACTGCTTGTACATTGCTCAAAAAGCAAGATATTATGCTACTAATTAGGTAACTAGCATACGCAAAAAGCAGTTGACGTGAGCGCACGTTTTATCATTGTTTCAGCCAGTGGTACTCAAACCAATCAATCATCCTTTGGGTAGGGTTAACACATCACAGCCCTTACAAATAAAACGATCCGACAAGTTTTTAGCATGTTGGCGCCAAAAAAAAAACTCAAGCTGAACCATGATACCTACTAGGTCTAGGTATCATGAGCTGAACATAATAATACCGTAGAGAGAGAAAGGTATAGAGAAGCTGCTAGGGTATAGCTATGAGATGGCAATAATTTTTGGTAATTGTAATTTTTCCTATAAAATATGGTTTAAATTAGACTAAATCTGATCTAACACTAAAAATAATCAACAACAAAAAGTAATTCATGCAAAACTATTCAGTAATGGACTCGAAAATCAAAACTTTCGTTTGAAAGGTTATATTTTCATGTTTTCGTTCCGTGCGGCTTTTACAGCAATTCACCATTATCAGCAAGGTCAGATTTACAATAATTCACTAGAAACCAGCAGGTATAAATGTTCAAAGTGCATTTTAATAAAGCACAAGCACAAAAAAAAATCGACCGTTTTGTCTGCCCCGAATACGCTTTGGGGTAGACAAACGAATCGCGTACGCCAGTAAGGGACAATAAATATTATCTTTCTCTCGTTTACTACCAGCTAACGGTGTATAAGTTTGTTTCGCTTGCACACTAGTATTATTCGAGCTGCGTCTCTATTCCTTCACTCTCTACGCATAATACTGTCAAATCGCTAATTGACATTACAAAATATAAATGTTGCTACTTTTTCATGACATAAAATCAAGGACGTTTTAGATCTGTGACGTTTTATACCCATGCATAAAATTAGCGCTGAAGTAGCTTTAGTTTAGCTTTAGCTCATTTTAGTTCAGTGAACTATTTTTATTATTTCATATTCTAAAAGCCTTGCTCCGTGATTTCTGTCTAATTTGAGATTTACTACTAAATTTATATTAATGCCCGCCAATCCCTCACTCACCCTACCAATTTGCTTGACAGCTTGAAGTGACTCGTCATAAAATGGCATTATAATTTTAAAAATATGCTGTTGATTGCATATTTGTAGATTTGAAGCTTTTATTTAACTTCACAATCATGTTCGTGTGTATATGTATATAACTGGATAAATAGGCATGATGACTAATATTTTTTAATTACTCGTACCTCATAAAAAAGCTGATCATAAATAGAGCACATCAACGAAAACAAAATTAAAATTAGTTCAAAAATAAATATGTTATAAGCATTTTAATTTCATGCTAGACAAAGTGCGCACTATACTGAGCCGTGACGTCACGCCTCAGGAGCGCCATACAAACGCTATACTAACACACGCTTTGCTAGAAAGGGATAGAGCATCGAGCTCTACCCCCACCTAAAACTTTAAACACTCATATCTCAAAGATTTATCAATCAATTTAAAATTTTTTTTTCAGTATGTGTAATGTATTTAATCATATTCATCGCTAAGCTGGTTATTTGTAATAAATTAAACATTAGGACACATGCCTATTGTCATGTTTTTAGATATTTAAGAATTTGTGATATGTAATTTATTTTGTTTTGATATTTTAACTGTAATTAGTTGATGTATTTAAGTACAGAGTCGCCGGCATCCAGTGGATGCAAAGGGCAGACTGTCGTTCAGTGTGGAGGTTAAAGGGGGAGGCCTATGTTCAGCAGTGGACGTATTCTGGCTGATGATGATGAGTTGGTGTAATTAGCTTAATGCCGTTTTAATAAATAAATAAGTATATTTGTTGATTTCTTAAGTACAAATATTGCAAGTCTAATATGACCCCCTTCCCGGATTTCAAATGAGTTGAAATTTGGTACACCTATGTAACTTGGACGACAATGCATTAATAGGATACCATGGAGATTTTCTGATGATAGAGTCGGAAGGCGGTCATAGGAATAACCCCATCGTAATTGGGCTCTCTGGAACTTTTTTTTACACCTTGGGTTACAATATTAGAGTTTTAGTATAGATCCCAATTAAAAAAAAAAACAATATAGCCTTTGTCTCTCGGGGATAATGTAGCTTCCCAACAGTGAAAGAACTTTTCAAATCGGTTCAGTAGTTTCGGAGCCTATTCAATGCAAACAAACAAACAAATCTTTCCTCTTTATAATATTAGTATAGATAGTGCAAGTTTTTATGCAATTATATATCGCTCTTTTTCTCTCTATCTTTTAGAAAGAGAAAATAAATCTCAATAAAGATTGTAGTACGTATCTATAGACGAGTAGTCAGTCCTCTTCCAAAAACAATTATATAATTTCCTTTCAGTAAATTTTTTTGTTTATTGCTATTAGTAATGTGTTTAATAAATTATATATATATATAGCATGAACTGTTACATATTCTGTGACAATACCTGCCCCCGATTCTAGAGAGGTCACCCCGTCATCTAAAAATTATACGGAAAAATCACTTTACCGCTGTCACTTTTAACAAAATGCAATTTATACACAGAAAATGTTATTTTAGGGACCCCCGGGTTCGACCATTAACACCAGTTTGCTTAGGATCTGAATTGATTACGTAGGGATGTGATATATTGATCGTGGAGACCAATTTATCGATGTTTAGTATCGTAAAAGTATGTGTAAGCGTTTCGATGGCGATGTTTTGGTACCGATGCTAGGGAGGTTCTATAAATTTTATCGATACTCATCTCGTGACAACTACAACATATTTATTTGTACTACGTAGGCTTAAAGATACTGCAGCAGATTTCATTAGCTGTCACTTGTAATAGTAATCACATAATCTGGCTCTTCACGCCATATTACGTACTTCCATAGCACTTACGCCATGCTCGCCAGCGAGACGGCGATCTCAGCTCAGACATACCAGGGAGATACAGCTATCGTTCGTGTTAAAAAAATCTACATTTTTAATTTAATAAATCACTATACTGCTAACTCCATAAGTACGACTCATCGTCTTATTTTTTACGCACACTAAAAACCTTCTAGCAAAATTAATGAACTAATGGTCCACAAGCAAAAAAGGCGGCTAGGTCGTCTGCTAGCTCAGTTCGACTAAAGGCATCAAGCCAGATGCGTTTGAACACGCTACGCCACCTTGTCTGATCTGAGGTTGCGATACATAGGTAGTGAAACAAGGACGCTGTTTAATGTTGAAATCATGTAAATCTTAATTCTGCTATTACAAAGAGTTCTAAATTCCTCCGAACGCTATGACACAATTATTTAGTTCTACTTTTTACGCGCAAAGAGTCATCTTACGCACATAATTTTGTTCATCAATGTATTTTCTAAAATAATTTTGTGACAATATATTTCAAAATATCGACACATACTTATCGATACTTTCCATCGTCTGTCATCTCTAATCACACTCCGGAATTTTATGAAGATTGTGACAACACCATCGGTGAGGGTAAATTTGATTTCGCCCTTCAGCTGAATTATGATTTTGAAAATGAATGTGATCATCGAGATACAATTCCTTGTATCTCGATGGCTGTGATCCCATGTTGATTGAAATTATAAAGGTGTTATGTTATTGCGTACCTTTAACAAGTAAAACAAATGGGATGCCATAGATTTGAGTGTGAATTGCCGTACAACACCGTGCCTTGCGAGTCTTGTACAAACGAAAAAAATGCCCTGCGTTTGCCTTTAAAAATTTTGATATCAACGCTTAAAAAATATCGATAAAACAATTTAAATCCCTTGTCGTGATAAGAATGTAAAATTTAGCTTACACTTAATTTAGTAGTGTGGTTTTAGTCTTTTTTTTTAAATTGGCTAATGCTACACAAAATACAGGCTAACATTACAAAAACAGTTAGACTTTTTTATACCGTAGATGTCAAACAAGCAAACGGGCTGTCTGATGGTAAGTGGTAAGTGAGACTGCCTATATATCGTTAAAGGTCTAGAGACAATCCAAATGTTCAAGCCCACTATCAGTTGGCAGTGTACCCAGCATGGCGGCATTATCACGCTGAATGGCAATGCGCGTTGAGAGAAACACGCCAGTATTTTGGTCACGCGTCGCACTAACCAGCTCCATGAAGTGAGCAAATGTGGTGATTCTACTTTTGATTTGGATAATTTTGAGCGCTAACGTGATTTGTATTATTTGTTTATTTATATTATCTTAGAGAAACTAACGGTTTTAAAGGTATTGTTTTAAATATCTTTCACCATGCATGGAGTAATATGTTACCTCGCAAACAACGTGACTAGACCATACCACGGTATTTGCACCAACTAGTATTTGAAAAAAAAAAAAAAAAAAAAAAACAACATTCAGGCGAATTGATAACCTCCTCTTTTTCGATGTCGGTTAAAAAGTTAACTGTTAGGTGGCCATCTTCACAGTATCAGCATATAATATTACCACTGCTGGGGCACTGGCCTTCCCTCAGAGAGAGAAGATGGACCCTAATCCAACATGCTGGCCCAGTGCATGTTGGTGAACATCATGTTTTTGAACTTTTGGGGTTCTTGGCGTATCGGTTTCCTTCACCGCTTTTGGAGCAATGAAACGGCACATAACTAAGGACTAAATCGCGGTGTAAGAACCAGATGAGCGTATCTACGTTTTTACAATTTTACAGGAGAGCTAAAAACTGTCCATATTTCACTCTTTTGAACTTTAAACTGTTATATAAAAGATAATATTATATATTTGACGAATGGAAAAAGTATACAGAAATCGACATTTTGGCACATCATGCAGGATCACATTTAAGACACATTTATGAAAAAAAACGATTTTCGAGTTTTTGGTAGATACGTTCATCTGGTTCTTACACCGCGAAATAAGTCATTGGTGCAGGGCCAAGGTTCAAACCGGGTGCCATCAGATTGAAAAGCGCACGTGCTACCGCTCGGCCTTCATCGTTTTCTAAGCATCTTCATTTAGTTAGATATAATCTACGAGTATATCTGTACCCGTATTTTTGAAGTATTGGATGTACATGCCCAGTAAATACGTTTTCAATACTGTGCATGTGTGAGTGCCGTTTGCGGGTAGTCGCAGATAAGCGATATCGGCGCCACATTTGCCGCTAGCTGATAATTTCCGCTGCAAGATGGCGTCATTTACTCCCGAACGCTTACGGGTATGGCCCTAATTGAAGCGATTAGCGAATTTTGTTATGCTTCGGTAGAGTGGTAGTAGTAAATAATTTATTTATCTATTGTACAATGTACATATAACTTAACTAGCTTAACTACGTTACGAGCCGCGGATAATTTTCTTTTCACAGTTTTTATCCGCGCGTAGACGTGACAAAGCTAAAATATGGAAACGTTTCTCTTTATAGCCACGTTGGTTTAGTTGGTAGTGAACCTGTCTTCGTCTTCGTTGGTAGTGAAGCTGTTTTCGAGGGTCATCACGAATCGTCTCGATCGCAGGTTCGATGACTTCCAGCCTATCGAACAAGCCGGTTTCCGAAAAGGCTATAGTACCATAGACCACATCCACACGCTACGCCAAGTTATACAGAAGACCGAAGAATATAACTTGCCACTAAGTATGTTTGGCGTTTGTGGACTATGAGAAAGCCTTTGATTCGGTCGAGACATGGGCGGTGCTCGAGTCTCTCCAGCGATGCCGTATTGACTATCGGTATATCGAAGTGTTGAAGTGTTTGTACAATAACGCCACCATGTCGGTCCGAGTACAGGAGCAGAGTTCGAAGGCAATTCCATTGCGAAGAGGCGTGAGACAGGGAGACGTTATCTCTCCGAAACTGTTCACTGCCACAATGGAAGATGCCTTCAAGCTCCTGGAATGGCAAGGACTCGGCATCAACATCAACGGCGAGTACATCACTCACCTTCGGTTTGCCGACGATATTGTGGTCATGGCAGAGTCGATGGAAGATCTCAGCATGATGCTCGAAGGCCTCAATCGAGTCTCCCAACAGGTGGGCCTTAAAATGAACATGGACAAGACAAAGGTCATATCAAATATCCATGTTGTGCCCACCCCAGTATCAGTTGGGAACTCAGTTCTTGAAGCTGTTGACGCGTACGTCTACCTAGGACAAACAGTCCAACTAGGTAGGTCCCACTTCAATAAAGAGGTCAATCGGCGAATCCAACTCGGCTGGGCGGCGTTCGGTAAACTACGCAACGTCTTCTCGTCCAAAATACCTCAATGCCTTAAGACGAAAGTCTTCGACCAGTGTATGTGACCAGTGATGACATACGGCACTGAAACGTGGTCTCTCACTATGGGCCTCATAAGCAAGCTCAAAGTCGCACAACGAGCTATGGAGAGGGCTATGCTCGGGGTTTCTCTACGAGATCGAATCCGAAATGAGGAGATCCGTAGACGAACGAAAGTCACCGACATAGCCCACCGGATTAGTAAGTTGAAATGGCAGTGGGCAGGGCACATATCACGCAGAACAGATGGCCGATGGGGCCGAAAGGTTCTGGAATGGAGACCACGGACTGGTAAGCGCAGCGTAGGACGTCCACCCACAAGATGGACAGACGACCTAAAAGAGACCGCAGGGAAACGCTGGATGCAGGCCGCTTCCAACCGGCCCTTTTGGAGATCGATGGGGGAGGCCTATGTCCAGCAGTGGACGTCCTACGGCTGAAATGATGATGATGATGATGAACCTGTCTTCGGAGCTTGGGGGCGTGGGTTCGATTCCCACCTAGGACAAATATTCGTGTGAACATTTGTATTTGTTCTATATCTAGGTGTTATTATCTATTTAAGTATGTATTTAAAAATATATATGCATGTATATCAGTCTTTGGCCATATTACAGATTTGCTTAGTTTGGTGTCACATGACCGTGTGTGCATAAATGTCCCGAATATTTATTATTATTATTTATTATCTCGCAAGAAGAAAACGGTGGATAGACAATGAATTTTGTTCACTTCCCGTGCTAGGCCTACTGTGAAGACGATGCGTGTATTGCTCTAAGCGACACGCATTTTTATTGTGCTCGTCTGAGTGTAAACACAAAAACACAGAGTGTTGACAGAGTTTGAGTTGGTATTTCAAAAAAACGCCTCCTAGCGGATCACTTGTGGTGGAGCGTGCAACGTTGCACTGGTGTTGCATGCTCCAGATCCTCTGATGTATCCACTTTTGGAACAGTTGCAGATGCGTGGAGCACAGTCGGAGTGCAAATATAGTGTATTCACCGTGGTTTTATTCGCTCACACTCGGACTGGACCGCACCACCTTCACTTTCACCACACGGTTGCAGCTCTTCCAAGGGCCTTCCAAGCAAAAATCACCCCTAACTTCGTCAAATAGAGTACAAGGCCTAACTCTACCATTTCTAAACTTATCTTTGTTAATATCTTGAACTGTCTTCTACCATTAGACTGTCAAAGTCATCTGCAAGGCGACTGATATTTGAAATAGATAAAGACATAGGAAGAATTCGGAGGTTAAGCGGATAAATATTTAAGAAAGAGCTGTGGGGGAAGGCTTGTGATTTATACGAATAACTTTGCTTCTGAGACTCTTTTTAAATATTTTGACTCTATAGTCGGTCAAAGCTTTTTTAAAACACTGTTTTAAACTATCACGGTTGTTCACTAAAGTTATATGATTATTTACGGGATATCCCGTAAATAATCATATAACTTTAGTAAAGCTTTTTTAACCTCTAAAAGCTGCAAACACATTATAAAAAGCTGAATAATAGTAGATTGTAGGGACAACAAATGCATAAAACAAGCCAAGTTAGCCGAAACGATTATCAGCTCGAGCCAAAAGCGAGGATATATAAGCCGAGGATAAAATGGGTTTAATGCTCAAGCTATGCGCGACTTTTCAATTTAAACTGAACCTATTTGTGCAATTTTGAAGAATAAACATGTTTCATGCAATAGTGCATAAAATCAAACTTTTATGTGCTGGAGATTTAAATGATGACATAATATGGCACTTACAGCCGCACTCAGAGACGTTACTTAAGCCAAGGAATACTTAAAATTGCTCTGTCTCATAGCTCGTTTTCATGTGTGACAATTTCCGTCAACGAGAAGTTGACAGAGCAATTTTAAGTATTCCTTAGCTGTAACGTCTCTGAGTGTGGCTATTAAACACTGGACATTGGCAGAAATTGTGACTATATACTTAGTCACAGAGGCCATTAACCCAAGAAGTCAACTCAAGTCAAGACACTGCTGGCTGTTTGGAAAAACACAGAGTCGCATAGCGGGCAATGAGGAGAGCTATGCTCGGAGTTTCTTGGAAGTGGAGTGTTAATGAGAAAAAGGTTTTTGAGTGGAGACCATGAACCAGAAGACGAATCATATATAGGCCTCACACTGGATGGACCGACAACATCGTGAGAGTCGCGGGTATCCAGTGCATGCAAATGAATAATGAGTATTAATTATGTGACGGCGTAGCAATTGCTTGGCTGTTTTGGTGGGCGTTAACTTGGACCAAGTAATTTTAAATTGATCATTATTGTTTTTTGTTGTGGTACGGAACCCGAGCCCGACTCTCACTTGGCCAGTTTATTATGAATTTCTACAAGACTCAACATCCATTTGTTTCTAAATCAATGATTATCTCTATCAAAAAATTTGTATTTATATTCTAAAATAACTTTACGATAACATGCCCTGAAAGTTCATTATTAAATCTAAGTCAAAACAAAACTCTTATTTACCTGGTATAAGGTTAACTTCACTGTAAAGTTGAAATAATCACTCCTAAAATAAAGACAAACGGACCAAATTTAACGTACAGACTTAAAAAGTGCAGATGCCAAACAACATAAATTGCCACAAAAATGCAGATACTTAATAAAATAAAGCATAGATGCCATACAAAGAACATATACCTAAAAAATAAATTGCAAATATCATAAAAAGTGCAGACATAAATTGCAAATACCATAAAAAGTGCAGACATAAACTGCAAATACCATAAAAAGTGCAGACATAAATTGCAAATATCATAAAAAGTGCAGACATAAACTGCAAATACCATAAAAAGTGCAGACATAAATTGCAAATACCATAAAAAGTGCAGACATAAATTGCAAATACCATAAAAAGTGCAGACATAAATTGCAAATATCATAAAAAGTGCAGATACCTCATAAATTAATGTGCAAATACCTAAAGGGACAGATCATACTTAATATTATAAATGCGAAATATAATGTTGATTTGTTTGTTCCTGTTTCACGCAGCAACAGAGGAACGGATCAACCTGTTTTTTTTTTTTTCAAAAGGTCGTCATATCGTCACGAAAACGAGCTTCAGGGCGTCCTACGATACGTTTGCCGATTCATGGTCTCCATTCTAGAACACTACCCCAACGGTTATCGGTTCTGCGTCAGATAATATTTTATATGTCCACTGCCACTTCATCTTGCTAATATAATACGCTGAGATATGTCGATGTATTTAGTTATTTGGCGAATAACTTTGTTATGGATCCACCTTCGACGGCATCATCGCTTTTCATCAGGTGAGATCGCGGTCAAACGTTAACCTAGTCCGATGTAAAAATAAATAAAAATCCCTCACAGAAATGCCAAGCATAGCCCTCTTCATAGCTCGCCGAGCATACCTTGAACTTGTGGACCATGTTATAATCTCATCATCGTCATCATCATCATAATCAGCCTTTTAACAGTCCACTGCTGGACTTTTAGCCTACCCCCGAAAGGGTGATTGGGCCATATCCACCACGCTGGCCCAGTGCGGGTTGGTGGATTCACGTACGCCATGGAATTCCTTCTCTGTACGTATGCAGGTTTCCCCACGATGTTTTCCTTCACCGAAAAGCCAGTGGTATGAAAATCCATACATAAGCTCCAAAGAGCTCATTGGTACGGGCCCGGGGTTTGAACCCGCAACCTCCCGATTTCAAGTCTAGCGGTCTCCCAAATGGGCTACCACGGCTTACTATAATTTATACCTACCTTGTCATCATTATTAGTATATGTTTTTAGATTGATTTATTGATTATATTATTTTTATTTTGTAGTGGTGTACTGTATGTGTGCTTGTACCGAGACATCACCAAAACGGCTCCAACGGAAGACCAGCGCTGGTTAACAGCCGGCATCATGTTGAGTTGAGGCTGATTTAACCTGTGTATATTAGCATTTTATTTTTTTAATTTGGTCACAAATATAAAAAAAATCCTTTTTTCTTCCTTCTTTCTAATCTGGGGTGCAAGTACCGTACTTTTAGCGATCGTCAAATTGACAGTTGAGGTCGTCAAATTCGATAATATGCCATTTTTTCAGTACTCGCTGTGATCGATTCTATGGCATTTTAGCAAATTTGACGATCGATAAAGAACGGTACTTGCACTGCTGATTCAACTTAAGACAGACAGACATGCAAAGTAAGTGGTCTTGCTACTCCCAAAAAAGATCTACTTTTGGAAAAAACGCTTTCCCGTATAAATAACTGAACTTTTCCATCTGTGTCTTTACTCTGTTTCAGCGGACATAATATTAAATAATGCCAAGTCTCTAATTAAGTGAGAAAGTAATAAATTTTAAAGCTCTCAGCTGTCTGTTGCACATTCTCGGAGTGTTGTTCTTTGAGCTCGACTCCATTGTTTTTCCTTCGGGTTGAAACAAAGCTAATTTACCATTCATTGTGAAAGGTTGGTGGAGAAACGTGGAACTGAAACACGCACTCTTAATTAGGTGACAAAATTCAGGACAAATTATAATGCAATGACGTCAATTCTTTTTTAAAGTCTCTAAACGGGCTTGGAAATCTTTGACTATTATAATATTGACATTGTATAGAATTTAATTAAGTATAATTTATTTGACATAATTATTTATGATATTTATTATTCATACATTTTTATTACAAATCATTTGCATTGTAAGTATAAGCTTTTGACGTTCGAAAGTGTACATAACTGTACCAAATTGATGAAATAAATGATTGATTGATAAACTTAACTGAACTGACAGCACTATAATATAATATAAGAAAAGATAAAGATAAATATATAAAAGAAAGTCGTGTTAGTTACAATATTTATAAATCTAGAACGGCTGAGCCGATTTGGTTGAATATTGGTAGGGAGGTAGCTTAGAGTCAGAAGACGGGCATAGGCTACTTTTCATCAGCATCATCATCATTTTTCATAAAACAAAGTCATGTTAGTTACACCATTTATAACTCATGAACGACTGGACCGATTTTCATGATCTTTGATTTGTTGGTGTTCTCTCCGCCCGAATAGCAGAAAAGGTATTAAATTATCTAAAAAAATCACAAAAAAATTATGAAGAAAACTCATTTGCCCATACATTTTGTATGGAACAGCAAGAATTGTAGTCTACATTGACATATTAAATCATAGAAAAAAATTACATCTAAGCCAAAGAAGGTTGCTGACGTTGCTGTCGCTATCAAGGACGTTGCTTCAAGGAGGTGAAACCACGGGGCACAGCTAGTCTATACTGATATTATAAAGAGGAAAGATTTGATTGTTTGTTTGTTTGTTTGCATTGAACAGGCTCCGAAACTACTGAACCGATTTATGACAATAAAGAATATCTTATCTTATCTTATCTTATCTTATCTTATCTTATCTTATCTTATCTTATCTTATCTTATCTTATCTTATCTTATCTTATCTTATCTTATCTTATCTTATCTTATCTTATCTTATCTTATCTTATCTTATCTTTCAAAAAATATTTTACTGTTGGGAAGCTACACTATCACCGGGTGATATAGGCTATTTTATATATTTTTTTAAATGGGGATCCTTACTCAAACTCCAATAATGTAACCCAAGATATAAAAAATAAGACTTACACCCGTGCGAAGCCGGGGTGCTTTGCTAGTACTTAATAAAAAAGGGAAACAAAAAATACGATACAATAAAAAAGAGAAAGTTTAAATCACAGCACATAATCTAACATATCACAAGTTCGGTAACAATCTCTCCTTCCACTAAATCTAAATTAAATTTCCTCTTAAATACACAGACCTCGCTACCATATCCACTAAGCGCTGATATTCCGAACCATTATCTGTTAGCATAACATAACTGAGCACTTTTAGAGATGGATTGTATTTCAAAAAACACTAATCGTTGTAAAAATCGATTAAATAAAATTATTCGAGTTTTACTTGCTACGCCCTGCAGTTTCATTTTAAAATATCTCAATATTATTATTTTATTTTATTTTTATTGAGTCTTTTTTTCCCTTTGCACGGCAATCCTTCCTTCCGGGAGGAAAGTGGACGGAGAAGGAAACAGGGATGTTTCCTTCTCCGTCCACTTTTTCCAGTCCTCCACTCTCTCATCTGAGTGTCAAGTTCAGCTGGCCATCTCTTCCAGGGCCAGCCGGGTGGTCCGAAAGAAAATCTTATTTAACGCCTTTAAGATTTTCTTATAGTTTTGTACTAAACCGACACATCACGTGGTTACTAAACATGAATTAGTAAGTAACATTTTTAGGAATTGCAAAATGTAATATCGTATACACCTAATATTTCTACGTTGAGCTAAATATCTGAATTGAAAAACGAGAATGCGATGCGAAAATTTCAATTATTCGAGTTGACTTTTTTAATCTTGAACAATATTTTCATTAAAGCAGTTCGATTGGTCGTTCGAATAAACCATTCTCTGTCCAACCCTAGTTGAGTACCACTTAGTGGTTACCATCAAACGTAAAGAGAAATGGAGGGGCATTGTGAATATCTACCGATTACACTTATACCGTTTAAACAATGGCTGAGAGCTCTATTCGAATCCAAATAATATCTCTCTAAGAAAATCTTAGAAGGCTGGTTAAGGTGCGTTTTCAGAACGCTCGCCTTGCGATCAAGTTTAGTGTAAATAATTATTTTCAACAAAAGTGGAGTTTATAACAATTCAGCTGCGCCCCGTGGTTTGGCCCGCATGGGTTACTCCTTAATATATTATCAGCTGATACTTGACAGCTACCTGTGAGTGAAAGTCCCGTCAAAATCAGTTCAGCCGTTTTGGAGTCCATAAGGAATGTACAAACACACATTGCCATGTATAAAAGATAACCAGCTCAAATAATACATTTTACAAGCATCAATGTCAGACTGACGTCAGACTGTTGTTTATTAGATACCTTTGAATTTGACACAAATTATGATAAGTGTGGTACCACAAACTGTTTTTTATTTTATTATATCATAATACTTAAGTAGAAACAATGCAATACGTTTTTATTTTACTTCTAAATACTTAATTATCTCTTTTTAAATTAGCTTTTTGTAACTAGTTAATCAGACTAATATTATAAATGCGAAAGTTTGTGTGTGTGTGTGAGCGAGTGTGTGTGTTTGTGTGTGTATATGTGTGTATATGTTTGTGACTCATTCACGCTGAAATAGCTGGACGGATTTGGATGAAATTTAGAATGTAGATAGCTTGTTCTGGATTAACACAACTAGGCTACTTTTTACCATCATCATCATCATTTTTCATCACTACGCGGGTGTAAACGCGGGTCGCAGCTAGTAGATTTATAACTAAGGTTGTATGACAAAATTTGGAATTTTAAACTTCAAGCACCTACTCTATTATACTATATACTCGCAAACTATTCGTGTGATTTCCCTTTAATATTTAAGAAAATACAGCAACAGATCCAGAATTATCAAAATTAATTTAGTTTGTACACGGGTATGTCCTCAAACTGCGATCAAAACCACCGAAAGATGGGCAGCAGCATCCTATTAGTTCACAGGGAATGTACTGTGATCCCTAAGCCGCCTGCCAGGCGTGGGGATTAAGGCTCTGTGATGGTAAGATGGAGGCTTTTGTGCAGCAGTGGACGTTTTACTGGCTGATGATGTGTACACGAAGCCTGAGAAATGAAAAGTAAATATTTATAAATTTTTCTATTGTCGCAACAATGGAACTGCACCTTAAATCGACCACAGGCACTTATTTAATGCCCGATCGTTTGGCCGATCGCCCCTCATTTCCTTGGTCGGATGAGCTCATTTATATCCCTCTTTACTCCCCCCTTAAATGACGTAGCATCCGAGTTTGAACAGTTAAGTTTTTTTGTTGAGTAATTATGGCTTCAATGTTCAAAGTTGGCTTGATGTTGATACATGACAAATGGCCTTATACGTCTGTGATAGACAATTCAAACAGTATTTGTGGGATGCTACGGACTATAATTATCTACTATATAAAAATAAGTCGGGTTTTCCTTCCTGACGCTATAACTCCAGAACGCACGAACCGATTTCCACGGTTTTGCATTCGTTGGAAAGGTCTCGGGCTCCGTGAGGTTTATAGCATATAGGTTTATAGTAGCGAGGCCGAAGGCCGAGCTCTACGCGTACGAAGTAGCGGGATTCAGCTAGTTAAAATATTTTTTTTTTTACTTTCACTTTCGTCTTTGGTGACTATATAAATTTCACATGGTATTATTAATAGGCTGTTGGTCCAGTTGGTAGTGAACCTGCCTTCTGCGTTTGAAGGCGTGGGTTCGATTCCCATTTAGGACAAACATTCATGTGATGAACATTTGTGTTTGTTCTACCTATACCTTGTGGGTGTCAATATCTATTTAAGTATTTATTAAAAATTAAAAATGTATGTATATGTATGTATATGTCTCTGGCAGCCATATCACAAGCTTTGCTTAGTTTGGGGTGAGATGACCGTGTGTTCAAAAATGTCCAAAATATTTATTTTAATGATTATTATTTTATTAAATATTTCATTTCATTTCGTAGATATTGAAGAGTTCTACCACTTATCCAGATCATTAGATTAATCCGGATGGTACCACAATTTGGTACAATCGTGTACCAAATTATAGTACCATCCGGATGACATAATATAAGTACATCCAAAGTTTAAAATTAATGCCGCAATGAGAAAAAGATTAAATATGACTCTCAATATTTAGTTACTTTGTTGATTATCTTACAAATGAAGCTATAATAAAAGCGTTTCAAATAAACCGGCCAAGTGCGAGTCGGGCTCGCGCACAGAGGTTCCGTACCACCACAAAATTCAATGAACTCTAGACCTTATAAAATCATACTTAAGTAATAGAAAACATTATACTGAGATTACAGAAATAAACATTCATAAAAAACAAGAAATAATTCATCGGTCTAAAGCACGTACTCCTAACTTCGGTGTCCCGCAAGGCAGTGTAGTGGGCCCTCTTCTATTTATAGGATATATCAATGACTTGCCTAAAGCACTAGACCATCCTACGACTCTCTTCGCAGACGACAGCACAGTTACTATTAATTGTAAAAATAAAATCACTTACGAATCGGAAATAAATAATAGTTTAAAATCAATCATTCAATGGCTAGATGACAATAACCTAAAAATTAATTTAGACAAAACGAACATCATCCACTTTCGGCAGCGTACAGTACGTGAAAAAATAGTTTTGCAATATAATGATAGAGTCATACAAGAAGTGGACTCAACTAAATTTCTTGGATTGACCATCGATAGTAAACTTAATTGGAAAGCGCACATAGATACATTAACTAAAAGAATGGGCTCGACGGCATACGCACTATTTAAATTGTCATTAGTTATTAATCAAGAAGCTCTAATTACTGCATATTATGGCATGGCAGTATCTATTCTACGATACGGCATTATTTTCTGGGGGAACTCTACTGACAAAAGGATTGCTTTCAAAGCCCAAAAGAGGTGCGTCAGGGCAATGTTTCATCTTCATAAGACTGATAGCTGTAAACCGTTCTTTTTAAAACACAATATTCTGACATTACCATCTCTATACATATTAGAAATAGCTACTTTTGTAAAATTAAATCCACATCTCTTTGGTAGTTGGACTGATGCTGGTATTCGAACTCGCACACAGGCTGAGATGAAGCTCTGCCCACGTACGGCCAAAACTGCACTCATGCAAAAAAGTGTATTCTGTATGGCTCCTTTAATATATACTAAAATTCCTAAAATCATCAGAGAATTAAATTTTGAAATGTTTAAAAATAAACTAAAAACTTTATTAGCACAAAAAAGCTACTATGAAATTTCAGAATTCCTTAATGATAAAAATGTTTTGATATGTAATGTAGACATAAACAAATAAAATAATAATAATAATAGCTTACACAGGTAGTAATAAACATCTAATTAAGGTATAAAATACAACTAAACCAAAATATGATTCTAACAATATTCTAACATAGACATAATTTTGTTTATTTTTTTTTCCTTTTTAACTTTAACAAAAACTAATAAAAATATTAATAAAAAACTAACATTTGTACGCTGTAACAGGCAAGGACATGAGATACGTCTCCATTCTTACGACCATGTATGCTACTTTATATGTATGTGTACCTACCATGTTCTGACAAATAAATAATTTGAATTTGAATTTGAATTTGAATTTGAACAGAAATTTGTCACCGACTCGCACTTAGCTATTATTTATTATTTATTTTGTTGTTATACTTTAGAGTGTGTACTAGAGACATTAGAACTAATACAAAAAAAAACCAGACAAGTACGAGTAGGACTCGTGCTCTGAGGGTTCCGTTAGACGGAAACATCAGAGCGCGAGACCAAAATAAATAAATAACTGAAGTTAAAATATTGAAAGACAAACTTAAGTTTGTAGTTGACAATAAGGTTCTTCCATACATTCCAACTACAAAATGTAAGTTTCTAATTACAAAATAATTATTTTTAAATGATATACCTTCAAATTTATAACTTTCGGATTTATTCCTATATATGTGCTATGAGACCTTGCTTCTCGCCAAATTTCATGATTCTAGGTCAACGGGAAGTACCCTATAGGTTTTGATTACCCTGTGAAATCGTAAAATATGCGACATAAACGTTCATATCTTTTGATTGCGTTGACTTACAGCTTTTATTTTTTTACAGCCGAAAGAAACCGTAGACCCAAGTATTTAGTATAAATTTCAACTTGCTACCTTTACGCGTTCTTGAGAAAAAGGGTCTTGACAGACGGACAGACAGACGGACAACAAAGTGATCCTATAAGGGTTCCGTTTTTTCCTTTTGAGGTACGGAGCCCTAAAAAACGTTAATAAATACGTTTGTTGTATGGGAACGCCTATTCGTTTTTACTTTTATCTGTCATCTTTTAAATCCGCCATATTGGATTTAGTATGACGTCTTTTAGCTGACCATGCATTTTCATCCAAACTAAACGTATATGCTACATTTCAACTCAATCGGTTAAGGCACGATAACTGATCTAAAACTTTGTTGCAAAATGTCTCACACATGCATATTAACAGGGCAAGTTAAAAAAGCTTGTCAATTTTTTTTACTGGTCTAGGGCCTTTATTAACTAAACATAATACAAGCTAAAACTAACACTACAAATACAGTTAGACTGCCCATAGACCGTTGAAGGTCTAAAGACAATCCAAATGCTCAAGCCCACTACCAGTTGGCAGCGTACCCAGCATGCTGGCGGCATTACCACGCTGAATGGTAATGCTTATGAGTTGAGCCAGAAACACGCCAGCATTAAGAAAATTATTTAATATTATGCAACATTCTTTAAAGATCAATGCGATATTATAACAAGAAATAACATATTTACCTTGAATTCACCAAACTAACGTTAATAACTAGCAACGCGTCAGTGATTACGTCATTTATACTGAGTCATTTCAAATGCCGCCCGCCGAGTATTGATGATTCAACTGTTCACGTGACGTAATCTATAGCAATCACGTTATGCTTCGCATAAATTTATTGATAAATTCAGCATTGCCATCATCTCCCGTATGGTCTAGTGGCTAGGATACCTGGCTTTCACCCAGGAGGCTCGGGTTCGATTCCCGGTACGGGAATTATTTTTGTTAATTTTTTAGTTATTATAAAAATATTATTTATCAAACAGGGTACATATTTTTTCCGTTTAATGTCTATTTATTGAAAAATAAAAAAATTTAATTAATTTTTTTTTGGAAAAAAATCCTTCTAAAATTAGAGATTTTGGCCTGAACCATTGCTAAAATTGTATTTTTTTCTGTAAGCACTACGTACGCACAACATTTCAATGTACATTTTGTTTACTTCGATGACATAATAATATATTTTTTCTTATTATTTTGATAAGTACGGACGGATTTCGATGAAATGTCAATCTGAATGTCATTTAAATATATTTTTTAGGGTTCCGTACCTCAAAAGGAAAAAACGGAACCCTTATAGGATCACTTCGTTGTCCGTCTGTCTGTCTGTCTGTCCGTCTGTCAAGACCCTTTTTCTCAAGAACGCGTAAAAGTAGCAAGTTGAAATTTATACTAAATACTTGGGTCTACGGTTTCTTTCGGCTGTAAAAAAATAAAAGTTGTAAGTCAACGCAATCAAAAGATATGAACGTTTATGTCGCATATTTTGCGATTTCACAGGGGAACCAAAACCTATAGGGTACTTCCCGTTGACCTAGAATCATGAAATTTGGCAAAAAGCAAGGTCTCATAGCACATATATAGGAATAAATCCGAAAGTTATAAATATGAAGGTATATCATTTAAAAATGATTATTTTGCTATTACAAACTTACATTTTGCAGTTGGAATGTATGGAACAACCTTATTGTCAACTACAAACTTAAGTTTGTCTTTCAATATTTTAACTTCAGTTAGTTTTTTTTTTGGTCTCGCGCTCTTAGGGTTCCTTTATGTCGTATATTTTGCAATTTCACAGGGGAATTAAAACCTATAGGGTACTTCCCGTTGACCTAGAATCATGAAATTTGGCAAGAGGCAAAGTCTCATAGCACATATATAGGAATAAATCCGAAAGTTATACATTTGAAGGTATATTCATTTAAAAATAATTATTTTGCTATTACAAACTTACATTTTGTAGTTGGGATGTATGGAAGAACCTTATTGTCAACTACAAACTTCAAAGTTGTCTTCCCAGAGACTGTGGGATCGGCCGATCTGCGAACTAGCATGGAAATCGCTACTAGATACGTGTCCTAGTATTGCAGATCGCGCTCGTATTCTTGCTGTCTCTGTTTGGGAATCGGGACTTTGGTTGCAAGCCATGCCCTCTTTTAACACAGGTAGCCTTTTAGATCCAACCGCATTTCGTCTAGCTGTCAGCTTACGC
The DNA here is from genome assembly GCA_914767915.1 of Agriopis aurantiaria. Classification (NCBI taxonomy): domain Eukaryota; kingdom Metazoa; phylum Arthropoda; class Insecta; order Lepidoptera; family Geometridae; genus Agriopis; species Agriopis aurantiaria. The sequence continues at coordinate 12,934,637 of OU612003.1, read as the reverse complement.
TTGGGTGCAAGGTGCTGTGAGGCCCATCGCTGTCAGTGTGGTACTGCTATTGACCAGCTCGGTCACCATGGTCTCTCTTGCTCGAGAAGCGCTGGTCGTATTGGCCGACACGCTAGCCTGAACGAAATCATACGCAGGGCACTTTCCACCGCCAATGTCGCAGCTGTGCTCAAACCGTCTTGCGCGTGACGATGGAAAGAGGCCTGAATGCCAGTATGCCTGTGGCCTAGATAATATTTTTGTTGTAATTTTTATGTTATCCTTGTTTTGTGGTATTTTAATAAAGAGTTTTTGTATTGTATTGTATTGTATGACACTTGTGCCCTGGAGGTTGGGGCGGCCCCTTGTATGGGACGCAACTTGTGTCGATACTTTGGCGCCGTCACATCTTCCTGAGACACAGGGTAGGGCTGGCGCTGCTGCTAATTCGGCAGAGCAGCACAAGCGTCGCAAATATGCTAACCTCGGCAGTGGTTACATATTTGAGGCGTTTGGGGTCGAGACATTGGGCCCTTGGGGACCGGGAGCTCACCTCATTTTCAAAAATCTTTCAGAGCGCCTGGTTAATGCGACGCGTGACCAAACTGCTGGCGTGTTTCTGGCTCAACGCATTAGCATTGCCATTCAACGCGGTAATGCCGCCAGCATGTTGGGTACGCTGCCAACTGGTAGTGGGCTTGAGCATTTGGATTGTCTTTAGACCTTCAACGGTCTATGGGCAGTCTAACTGTATTTGTAGTGTTAGTTTTAGCTTGTATTTTGTTTAGTTATTAAAGGCACTTGCCCAGTAAAAAAAAACTACAAACTTAAGTTTGTCTTTCAATATTTTAACTTCAGTTAGTTTTTTTTTGGTCTCGCGCTCTGAGGGTTTCGTCTAACGGAACCCTCAGAGCACGAGTCCTACTCGTACTTGTCCGGTTTTTATATAACAAGTCAGAGTTCTGAGGTAACAAACATTAATAAGAAAAGAAAAATACAACCGCTTTGAGAACCACCTCCATTTTTGACGGTGGTTAAAAAGAACGAATCGATGTCGAATTGCTAAACTCTTTGTTTGAATTCTGTTAAAAATAATAGTAAAAGCATCGATATAATATGTACGTAGTATGACCACAGAAAAGAGGTTTTTTTTTCTTCTGTTAGTACATCTTTGGGTAAAAGCTTCAAATCTATGCGTCTGTCAGGTCAGGGGATCACAAAATCAGATGACATTGATCTCATTGTTTTCTATCGAACGGACTGACCATGATATCGGTTAGGAACGCTTTATTTGTAAGTAGATCTACGTTTGGCCATTACTCTCCTGATGGTAAGCGACAACATTCTCCAAAAATGCAACATTAAATTAATATTAAAACATGAACAATATGCCGGACATATTAATCAAGGCACATCTGCGCTGGACACCGTCGCATGTCGGCTGTCAGTCAGCACTGGCAGTGGCAGCGCTAATTTATTCTATCACTTCACGTCTCATTTGAATGTAAAGATTAACTTCTATGTCTACGTGTTCCAGCCTCGGCCACACCGTCGCTTACCATCAAGCGAGCTGGTGGCCAAAAGTAGATATGTTCAAAATAAAATATAGATAGATAGATAGATAGAAACTCTTTATTGTGTACACCAGAAATAAAAATTACAACACGATAGAAAACGCTTACGAGCTAGTGCCACAAGTGGCGGCCTTATCGCTAAAAGCGATCTCTTCCAGGCAACCATTGGATGGAAAGAATTTACGTAACAGAATCGACGGGGGATGCTAAAACACTTTTAATGATACCATTAAATAAATACTACTAAATGATACATAGTATAACATATATATATAAATATATATATATATAAACACACATAATACAGACGCGACAAGTAAGAACATACTATACCCTAAGTCCCTGGAGTACCTTCGCACTATGAGCACACAATGCAAGGGCAGCCAGGAACACACACAATGAAAGAGCAAATAACGGCCAACACGAATTCGGAGCAACAGGTATGTCCAAAAACTCTCTTCCAACAGTAACGAACAGTTTTAGACTTGGGAAAGGTAAAAGTCTTTCACTCTAGCCTTGAAAATGTTGATAGATTGGGATTGTCTAATGGAGACCGGAAGGGAATTCCACAACCATATGGCTTTCACGGAGAACGCATCTTCATAGAAAGTACTTTTATGTTTGGGAGTAACAAGAGAGAGAAGAGTTGACTGTCTCAGAGAACGAGAAGAAGCAGGGTCGTGGAAAAATTTGAAACGTTCTTTGAGATAGCACGGGGTGAAGGGATTATATAATGTATTGAAGAGAAGTATTGTTTAATATAATATATATTATATTATAATGTTTATATTTTCAAACATCTTTCAGAGCGCCTGGTTAATGCAACGCGTGCCCAAAATGCTGGCGTGTTTCTGGCTCAACGCATAAGCATTGCCATTCAGCGTGGTAATGCCGCCAGCATGTTGGGTACGCTGCGAACTGGTAGGGGGCTTGAGCATTTGGATTGTCTTTAGACGTTCAACGGTCTATGGGTAGTCTAACTGTATTTGTAGCGTTAGTATTAGCTTGTACTTATTTTGTCTAGGCACTTGCCACGATATATTATAGAATAAGTCTACGTTTGGCCACCAACTCACCTGATGGAAAGCTATGTTGTGGCCAAAGATGGAGCACGTATACCTAGAAAGTACTAATTCACTCTGGCCTTGAAGATTAGGTTACAGTTTTCAGGAAACAAGGACGGTGGCATAGCATTCCAGTCCGTAGCGGTTCGCTTTAGGAAGGATAGGCAAGCCGGCAAGTTCAAGCCGGTGGCATGTCGACTATGTAGGGATGGTATTTATGTGTTCTCCGACTTATCCTGTAGTAGAAAAGGAGGGTTGTTAGTATAGCTCAAGCACACAGTAACCGAAATGCAGCCTGTAAAAAATTGCCAAGCAAGCTACCTTACGCGTATGCTCATCATCACAGCAGTTGATCGCTTTGCAACTTGTATAGGTCTCTTTTGCAGAGTGGATCTGGCGGCTTAAACATTTTGGTAGGCTGGCTGACCAATCAATATACGCTCATGGGCTCAATAGCGAAGGGGAAGGGGTATATAGGTATTGATTGTGCTGTCTCATGACATTAACTCTAGTAGGATAATGATATGGTCACACGTGCAATATGTATTATCTTCATTTTCATTTCAGCCGTATGACGTCCACTTCTGGACTTAGGCTTCCCCATTGATCTCCAAAAAGGCCGGTTGGAAGCAGCCTGCATGCAGCGTTTCCCTGCGGTCTCTTTTAGGTTGTGGTCTCTCACTATGGGTCTTATAAGCAAGCTCAAAGTCGCACAACGAGCTATGGAGAGCTATGATCGGGGTTTCTCTACGAGATCGAATCAGAAATGAAAAGATCCGTAGACGAACGAAAGTTATCGACATAGCCCACAGGATTAGCAAGTTGAAGTGGCGTGGGCACATAGCACGCAGAACAGATGGCCGATGGGGCGAAAGGTTCTCGAATGGAGACCACGGACCAGTAAACGCAGCGTAGGACGTCCACCCCACAAGATGAACAGACGACCTGAGACCGCAGGAAAACGCTGGATGCAGGCCGCTTCACATCGGCTCTTTTTGAGATTGATGTGGGAGGCCTATATCCAGCAGTGGACGTCCTATGGCTGAAATGATGATGATCATGATGATTCTAAAGATAAATAGCCAATAGAGTTGTTTAAAATCCCATTTAGTGATTTTATCATCAAAAACGTTGAAACTTTGCGAAAAATATAACCTGGTCGGTAAGCGCGGCATTGGCGTCGATTCTGTCATACAGCTCACTAAACTAAACCAATTTGACAGGACTAAAATTATATGCCTCTCTTTTCATTTTAGTGTGTGAAAGAAGGATGGCAACAATTTTAGAGCTGTCAAATTTAGTTTAGTTAAGAGTACATCAGAATTGATGCCATTAACTTACACGTGTTTTAATAGTCTGTAATATCATCAAATTACCACCTTCCATCGTAATGAAATTAAAGGCGTCCGCAGACGTAGCCATATTTACGTATCAGCCTTGCTTGAGTGACAATGACTGACAGCCCGATGGTGACCACGTCAAGCCGCACAGATGCGGGCTTTGATTAATGTCCGGAGGGCGAACTTTACGGTGTCATGGGATTTTATTAAATCAATTTTGTTAGTACCTACCTAGATAATATTACCAATGTATGTAGCTAATCAAACTAATCTTCTTATATGTAAAAGGATCTATATTCCCTATGCTCTTCAAAACAGCTGGACTGATTTTTAGAGAACTTTCACTGGCAGATAGCTGATAATATAAGGAGTAATCTACGATAGATGGATATCCTTATTTCTGATTCGATCTCATAGAGAAACCCCAAGCATAACCCTCTCCATAGCTTTTTGTGTGACTTTGAGCTTGTTTATAAGGCCCATAGTGAGAGACCACGTTTCGGTGCCGTATGACATCACTGGCAACACACACTTTCGTCTTAAGGCAGTAAAATATTTTGGCCTAGAAGACGTTGCTAAGTTTACCAAACGCTGGCCAGCCGCGTATCTTTAGAATGACATTGCAAAATAGTATAAAGTAAACATCGATCTATAAATTGAATTCTTTGAAAGTAAATAATTTTTCGTGTTGATATCTTAGATTAACTACACAGAGATGGTAAGTTTCCAAACAACGCCTTCTCAAAACGTAAACTACAAATTCGCTACGTGTGCTGTGTTTACTTGCCTCGTCACGCACACAGACGCAAAAATTATGCGGCAATAATTTTTTTGGGAGCTCTTAACACTATCACCTGACTAAGAGCACTGACCACGGAACACTATTACAGCGGCGGGCACTGACCGCGCGAGGGTCGTTTAGTGTATGGCTCCATTTGAACGGCTTAAATATTGCGAATGTACTTGGTTTCTGTATATAGTTATTCTAAGGTTGATAATTTTTTTAATAATAGATGAGGATTGACCATCTCGCCTGATGATAAAGGATGGTGAAGGAGATCTCTTCCGCCAAAATAAATCAAATCAACTTTAAAAAAGGCACTAAAAACACTGTTTATATCTATCGCAATTGTTCACTGCAGTTATATAAATTAACGGGATATAAACCGTGGTAAAGGTCGTGGATGGAGCTCCTGATATTTCCCGCAATTATTTTTATGTCGTCTGCAAATCGCACGTGAGAGATGTACTCGCCACCTTGACAGTGGTTAGGTATTTGAGGCGTTTGGGGTCGAGAAATTGGGCCCTTGGGGATCGGGAGCTCAACTCATTTTCAAACATCTTTTAGACCGCCCGCGTGACCAAAATTTGGCGTGTTTCTGGCTCAACGCATAAGCATTACCATTCAGCGTGGTAATGCCACCATGCTGGGTACACTGCCAACGGATAGTGGGCTGGAGCATTTGGATTGTCTTTAGACCTTCAACAGCCCATGGGCAGTCTGTTTTTGTAGTGTTAGCTTGTATTTTGTTTAGATAGATAGATAGAAACTCTTTATTGTGTACACCAGAAATAAAAATTACAACACGATAGAAAACACTTACGAGCTAGTGCCACAAGTGGCGGCCTTATCGCTAAAAGCGATCTCTTCCAGGTAACCATTATGTATTATGTATCATTATGTATGTATTTTGTTTAGTTAATTATAAATGGCACTATGGACACCTAGTCCAGTATCTCCATTGCGGTTGAAACAGTTTCGGGGAGATACCATCCCCTTGCCTCACGCCTCGACGCAGATGGATCAGAATCGTTTGCTGGTTCTGGACTTGAACATTGATATGAAAATTAATACATTCAATTAATCATATCTACACTTCTTTTAATATTGAAGTAGCTACAGGACTCAAATCGAGCTGGGATCTTCGACCCTTATTTTCAAAGCTTTTTTGACCTTTTTGACAACAAAAACGAACCCAGATAGCTTTACAAGCCAATGAGTACTAATTACCGAGTACTGAGCCGGGTGATTAATTTTCATTAAAATAAGTTCTGTACAGACAGACAAAAAGTTTCGGGGATGATAAATGGAACGAGTTTCGAATTTAATTGGAATATATATTTGTTTAATTTTTTTTTTAAAGCTTAGTTTTAAAAATTGTGTTTTAGGATTGGTGGATAATTTTAACGATAGAGATGTTATTATCTGGATAGACATTTTTTGATACAGTTTTTGAGATTGGTTAATTAACCAGATTATTAGTGGTGACACACCTCTGATTATTAAACCAACTTGCTCTGACAGCTGCAATAATATTGTAATTTTTTATTATTATTTATATATATACTTGAAAAATACTCCTACCTAATATTATAACTTAGTTTAAAAAACTGTCAATTCTGAGGCAATTATTTAAAAATTAAAATTGAAACAATTAAAATTTAAAAAAAAATTGTTTATTAGAATCGAGGCCTTGGTTGTCAAACGCGGAATTATTCGCAATTAAAAAAAAATATTACGTCTACTATAAATCTAACGTAGATGTATACAAAATACACTTATCTTCTTCCTGATCTATTCTGCAACGTGTACTCTAATCTAGATTCTAAAACAAATAGGTTCACCGTCAACGGGCACCAGTAGATCATTAATATCCCCCAGGATTAATGCTTTGTCACCAGCCGGGGCTTAACGAGATTTTAGCTATTTACACGTATTTAATGCTGTGGTGGAACCTGGGCTTTACCATTGGAACTTTCACAACGTATCTTTAAAATCTGCCAATTTTAGTAACATTTGGTTCGGTCAATGTTTGGATGGGTGACCGATATATATTATAAGGCTTGCGTTTGACCGCCAACTCGCCTAATGTAAGCAAACTTACCTAGAAGAAACCGATTCACTCGTGATTTAAAGACACCCAGATTGTAACTATCGGGGAACACCCATTCAGGCAGCGCATTCCACTGACTAGCAGTTCGCACGATAAACGTGGAATCAACGCGCTTCGTACGGGTTTTCGGAATATCAACCGTGAAGCGGTGTCGATTTTGCGAGCCCGCTCTGGTAGTCCGTTAAAAAAATGGGCAGGAGGGAACTAGATCGTGCAGATCCGATTCACACTCTCCAAAATGTATCCGGTAAAAACCGATAGACTAGCAACTTTGCGCTGATGCTTAAGACTGAGGAGGAGCTTAGTCTGAACTAATGCTTAAAGATTCGTTGCTGATTAGCCTTTTTGCACGTTTTTCAATAGACTCCAACGCCCCAAGTGCCACTATAACCGAGTGCTAGTCTAGTACAACACAGGGCCGTACTTTAGAGATGCCCTTGCGCTAGTTGGCCCATAAAAAGAAGGGCCCAACTCTAACTACTTTTGTCAACAACCCGGTCACGACTCACGCTGTCGACGCAACCCGAGGCCAACAGATATGGTAATTAAAAAAACACATATCTATGAATGCGCATTTCTATTCTAGATCTTGAGGACGACGGAAGACCAGCGCTGGTTGTTCGCAACCACCATTATGCTGAGTTGGAACCGGTTTGTGAAGGTAAACTTTTTTTTTTTTAATTTATATTCGGAAAACTAACTATACTTAAAAAACATTATATTTGATTATATATATAACTTAAGGCTAGTTAAAAGTTTTCACTATAAATAATGTGTATTTTTTATTAATTCTCAAAATATGTTTTTTTTTTTTCATAAATAAAATTTTGTCTATTGTATACAATATAATACTTACTCACATTAAAAAAAATATATTAATAAACGAAAAGTATTGAAATATAATGGATTATTCAAAGTCCATAACATCCCTACATAAAAATTCAGGATAGTTCTATTCTGCCCCACTAGGGGGACACTCGGTAAGAGGCATAATGGAATGTAAAAAAAATTGAGGGCGTCTACAAAAACTCCGGTAAGCAACTAAACAATAAAGTCACTTTACTGCACTCAATTTATTCGACAAAGCTACTGAAGCTATATTTAACCTTCATACAACGTTGTTGAACGAGGACGATGTACCTATGTAATACAAGGCTGTTATTTTTACCCGTCCTAAAAAAACACCAGTAACCCTGTATGGGACGAAAATTATGAATTCAATTTGAATTACGAGGAAGGTCATTGAAAGCTTTTTATATTGAGAAACATCCTGGAAATAATGAAAGTGGTAAAAATCATGGTATTTTTTGGTAACAAATTGTTCATGGTCTATACCATGAACATATTCATAGTTCATAGTTATTTTATTAATATCAGAAAGATACATGTCAAATACAGGTTAAAAGTGTAATTTAGTGTAGTTAAGAACTTAGTATAATAGATAGATAGATAGAAACTCTTTATTGTGTACACCAGAAATAAAAATTACAACACGATAGAAAACGCAACAACAACAACATAGTAACAACAACAACAAACAAACAACAAACAACAAAAGCAAGCAACAACAACAACAACAAACAACAACAACAAAACATAGTAAAACAACATAAACAAAGCAACATAACAAAGCAACAAACATAGTAAAAACATTAACATAACATAGAAACAACATTTATAGTATAATGATTACTATAAATAATTAATTAAGAACGTAATTACATTTTCATAACAATAATTATACAAATCAAGAAAAATTCAATTAATTTATAGCAATATCAAATCAAAATAATTAATAGCGTTAATTTTCTTTTTTTTTTATATTAAGATGTTTAAATAAATCATAATCAACATCATGCACAAAAAATAATAATAAAATAAGTCAAAGAAATAACAATTAAAATTTAATGGCTAAATACCTATACTTATACCTACTCGGGTAAATTAGTTAAAAATAAACCACCCAAGTGTGAGTCGGGCTCGCGCACTGAGGGTTCCGTACCACCACAAAATTCAAAATTAAACGAAATTACCAGAAAAAACGGTAACACATACAAGCGTCAAACTAGGCATGATTATAGTACACACTCTAACTAAAGTATAACAACAAATAATAAATAATGGCCTAGTGCGAGTCGATGACAAGTTTCTGTCATCCACCTTGGAAAATCCGGATAACTGTGAACATGCGAGAAAATCCACAGGCCTCTATTTGACTTGTAACTATGGAGTTATTAATAAAGAAATATTGATTCCTGGATGATTTTTACAATTCCCTAACGGAGAGTAGCAGCCTTCTAGAAGCAAGTCTTAATAAATTCAGATATAGAACTTGAAGGATTTGACTCAAAGAATATTCCCTAAGGTGCTGCACTAATAGGCATGATGACTAATATTTTTTTATTACTTCATAAAAAAGCTGATCATAAATAGAGCACATCAACAAAAACAAAATTAAAATTAGTTCAAAAATAAATAAGATATAAGCATTTTAATTTAATTTCATGCTAGACAGAGAGCGCACTATACTGAGCCGTGACGTCACGCCTCAGGAGCGCCATACAAATGCTATACTAACACGCTTTGCGAGAAAGGGATAGAACATCTCCTCTCTATCCCCACCTAAAACTTTAAATACTCATATCTCAGAGATTAATCAGCCAATTCAAATTATTTTTTCAGTATGTGTAATGTATTTACTTATATTCATTGCTAAGCCGGTTATTTGTAATAAATTAAACATTAGGAATAATGCCTATTGGAGAAGTCTCGCAGCAATGGCATTTGAAAAATACGGAAATGTATTTAAATCGTATTTCGTCTTCGTGGAGTACATTTTCAACGAATAAATAAATATTATTAAATAAAGAAACGAAACTGCATCTAAAAACACAGAATATGATTTTAAAGTTCAGTAGTGCTCGTACTTATTCTGCTCGAGTCTAACATCAGTTAGTTATTAATTAAGGTGTTCGCTCTTTATGTCTTAAATGTAATTACAATATTATTCATCATCATCATCATTTCAGCCGTAGGACGTCCACTGCTGGACATAGGCCTCCCCCATCGATCTCCAAAAGGGCCGGTTGGAAGCGGCCTGCATCCAGCGTTTCCCTGCGGTCTCTTTTAGGTCGTCTGTCCATCTTGTGGGTGGACGTCCTACGCTGCGCTTACCAGTCCGTGGTCTCCATTCCAGAACCTTTCGGCCCCATGGGCCATCTGTTCTGCGTGATATGTGCCCTGCCCACTGCCATTTCAACTTACTAATTCGGTGGGCTATGTCGGTGACTTTCGTTCGTCTACGGATCTCCTCATTTCGGATTCGATCTCGTAGAGAAACCCCGAGCATAGCCCTCTCCATAGCACGTTGTGCGACTTTGAGCTTGCTTATGAGGCCCATAGTGAGAGACCACGTTTCAGTGCCGTATGTCATCACTGCTAACACACAATATTATTACTTACCATAAAATATAGCCTAAAACTTACTTAAAGATGAATCCCACGACACCCTTCAAAATGCGTTCAAGCCGTTTAGGTATACGCTTTGATTCCACATTTATTATGCGAACTGCTAGTCTGTGAAATTCGCTGCCTGAATGGGTGTTCCCCGTTATTTACAACCTGGGAGTCTTCAAATCACGAGTGAATCGGTTTCTTCTAGGCAAGCGTGCTCCAACGTAGACCGCATTATCGCTTAACGTCAGGCGTGACGGTGGTCAAACGCAAGCCAATTATTAATTTAAAAAAATTACATTAACTTGAGATAACATCTCTAAAGCTAATGTCAATGTCATTTTAATAAGAGTGGAGTCATTTGAGAAAGTGGCTCTTGTCTAATCCCCCTGGCCTATTCTACGATGTGTTGTGCGTCTTGGCATTCCAATTAGCGACGGCCCTAACTAAAATTCAGGCGAAATCTCTGCCAGAGTTAAAACAATACGAGTCATTTTAACTTGAAATAAAACAATTATTTTAATCTCCTCTCCCAAGAATCTGTTTCGCGTGGGCGTCGTTACAATGGAGATTGGGGTTGGTTAGCTAATGACGGGGTAACTTCCCGATCGAGTTTCCACGAAGAATTTTGAGACACTTGAAATGTGATACGTACTTGTAAGAGAGGTTGTTAATGAAATTTCACAGTAAGTTGAGAAAGTAACACATGGCGAGACTTGTTGAGAGTTGGATATGCGTGAATACATTATTCTGATCGTTAGCGCGTTTTCTTGCGAGCCATCGCACGACACGATTTGCGTGTACGGTATGCGACAGCCACACTGCAAGCGATCTATCCTAATACGATTTCCACGAGCGACGATTCCGTAACTGCAAATTGCACACAAACCAAAGGAAGTCACAGAAGCGAGTGCCGAATAGGGTTCCAAACCACCGGGTTCTCCCGTTATTTCACATGGTCTCGGCTCTCGGCAAAAGACAAAATCTCTCAGCAAAACTCTTTGCCCTCACGAAATCCAGCAATCTGACCCACATTATCGGCCCAGAAGTATAAGATATATTGCCGTATACGGTACCAACTGCTCCAAGTATGAACTGCTGGAGCAAACGTGGCACTTCTTTTTTGCTATGTTTTACGTTTATAAATCTGTTTGTTTTCCGAAACAAAGTCGGGTTAATAGTTACACCACTTATAACTCAAGAACGGCTGGACCGATTTTTATGATCTATGATTTGTGAGATTTCTTTCCGCCCCGAATAGCAGAAAATTCACGGAAACAAATATATGGAGTAAATTAATTTTACCATACATTTTGTATGAAAAGGCAAAAATTGAAGTCATTGACATATTTATTATTACATCATAAAAAAGAAATTGTCATATCAGTCAAAGGAGGTTGCTGTCGCTACCAAGGCGGTTGCTTCAAGGACATATATAACGCGGGTGAAACCGCGAGGCGCAGCTAGTAAATAAATAAATGACGCTCGGTGTCGTCACAGCATTTTACCGTGTCGTGCAGCTGTCGTGTCGTTTCGTCAGAAAACGCGCTTAGCATGTTGTTCAACTGACTTCAGCGAGATTTTCTGCAAACTTTGTTTGTTAGCAGGTATGTAAATGTTCTGTCGTAGCCTTAGAGCAATTCGGCCACAGAGACGCGGAGCCTGGAGGGAAGACAATACACCGATAGTTTTTTTTCTTTCTGCGATGCACGCACCCTAACACACGCATTTATAAATAGAGCAACACATCAAAATTCTATACACACATCTATACGTGTATATTATGTGTGACGTGCATAACCACGTGGACTTGAATTTCGTCACAATAGATTTGTTGCAAGAAGAAATGTGTGGTCTGTGATTTTGTCAAAGGGGAATGTCTGTGCTTGGTGACTCCCTTCAATATTACTCTAAGGTGGACGGTGTGGGATTTCCAGCTTTGCAAGATGTCGAGGTGAGTTTTTTGACAACTATTATTTAAAAGATATAATTTAGCTATTTTTAGGGTTCCGTACCCAAAGGGTAAAATGGGATCCTATTACTAAGCCTACGTCTGTCCGTCTGTTCATTATCAAGTAAGAACTGGTAATTTCGTTATTGAATTCTGTGGTGGTACGGAACCTTCAATGCACGAGCCTGACTCGTACTTGGCTGGTTTATTAGCTTAAGCCAAATGCTAACTTAATAAATGAACTTGGTAACTCCAAGATCTCACGGCTCGATTTGAACGTAATTTAAACTACCAGCTATCGCCCGATCAGCCCAGTTCGATACTAATGAAATATTACGCCGAGATTACAGGATTTCAGTATCAAAGGCTCTGGTTATTACCAGCCTGTAGAGCGTTCGTGTAGATTAATGAGTTGGTACCAATAGACTGCAGGGGTGTCCAACATACGGCCCGCCAAGGCCTAATCTGGCCCGCGGTCAAAAGTTGGGTAACTTTTAACTTTTTTAGACGAAATTTTGTATAGAACGACGATTCATGTGTTAGTAAAATAGTGAAACGCCATTCTTAAAAAAATTACACCGATCGATCACAATACGACTCAGCGAAAACGTGGCCAAGCATATCGGGAAGTTAATAAATCCGGCCCGCCACAAAATTTTGTTCGGCAAAAAATAAAATAAAAACAAACAAACATATTACTAATACAAATTTACAAATTTAGTTAGTTTGGTGTTGGGCATCCAGTGGATGCAAAAGGCAGGCTGCTCAGCAGTGGACATCTTCTGGCTGATGATGATGATGATGACAAAATTTAGTTGGACACCCCTGCAATAGAGGATAGAAGTTTAGTAATATCTATTGTGGTTCAACTTTTGTTCCTATTAGTTTTTAGATAGGCCATGAAGTGGGTTAATAAACTGCTTTGAAATTAAATATAAGCTCTGGTTTTTTTTTATTCGCCCATCTGGCAGGCTAAAGCCTTTAAGGCCATACCGCCTGTTCATCAGTTTTGTTATAACATACAAAGTATATCTGCTCTGGGTCTGGGTGTAACGGTGTAAGTGGTCAGTGTCATTGTATGTGTTCGATCTTCGACCAAAATAAAATGAATGGACAGGCCATAACTATTGAACTTCCTCAGTAAAAATGAGTCTAAACCGTCGGACATATATTTCAACACCTAATTACAACCATGTACACACAAGTGTTAAAAAAAATAGATAGCGGTTTTTTGTTGTGTATTTACACTTCGGGAAAGCATACGAATGCATAATTTTTGTCAGATGTTTCGTTATCATGTAACAATAGTCTCATGTCGCACTTCCTACGGCTAGAGACCGAGTGAAGCGAAGTGAGCGCAGGCGCTCAATTTGTAATCTTTAAAAATGCGCTCCTTCTGGGGCTCCGTTCATTAATTTTATTTTGGTCGAAAGTCACCCATATAAAAACTAACGGTGGTGGCGGCGAGTAAGATTAACCTTTCCTGACTTACAGACCAACTCTCAGACCAACTAGTTGGTCCGTGGAGAATTATTAAAATAGTACCTGAAAAGCAGGCTCCACATTACGACAGCAATTTTTATGGCGAACGTTTCATCTGACTTTCCCACTGCCTTAGTTCAGATTGATAGGTGAAGGCCCAGCGGTAGTATGTATGTTTACCCACGGTTGAGACTCGATCCCACACCAACGGCGTGGAATTCGAACGCACCAACCACTGACCTGTCGTCGGTACAACCTCAGATCAGACAAACAAGGGATACATGCCTTCATAAAATTATTGTTGTGTTCAATGTCTCCGTTAATCACCTTTTTCCCTATTCCGCTAAACCACTTAGCGCAAAAGCTTTGAGAATTTACGATTTTTTCGCGCACACTAAGAAACTTGCTGCGACCAATGAAGTAATAGTCTACATGCAGAAAAGGCGGCGCCTTCAGGGTGATTTTGACTAAAGGATTTAATAATGAATCAAAGACTAAAGGCTACGCTATAAGCATCAAGCCTAAAGCTTGCGCGTCGCGAAATTTTTTCGCCTTTTTTTATCGAGCCAAAGCGTGACTCTTAAAGACTCTTGAAGCCTCTAAAACACATCTTCTGAGCACAACAAAACAAACGACGGGCCACTTGATGGTAAGTAGTCACCGTCGCCTATGGACACCTACAATACCCGGGGCATTGGCGGTGCATTGCCTACCTTTGAGGACTCTATTCACTGTTCGCTTGAAGCAATTGAGGTTATATTTTGGAGGAAAAACCGAAGGTGGTAAGCCATTCCACAACTTACAGGTGCGTGGCAGAAACAATCGATCAAATCGAACAGCACGAGACTTCCACGTATCTATAATATAAGGATGGCTTTTTTGAGGAGGGTTGAGGATGACATTAATCTTTTCAAAGTAGCTCTAAGTAAATTATTATTAGAAAAGACCTATTGTACCTTTGACGAATAATAATTCTTGAAGGATTAAAGATTTGAGGTCTTTGACATTGGGCCCTTAGGGACTGGGAGCTGACCTCATTTTCAAAAATGTTTCAGAGCGTCTGATTAATGCGACGCGTGACCAAAATGCTGGCGTGTTTCTGGTTCAACGCATTAGCATTGCCATTCAACGTGGTAATGCCGCCAGCATGTTGGGTACGCTGCCAACTGGTAGTGGGCTTGAGCATTTGGATTGTCTTTAGACCTTCAACGGTCTCTGGGCAGTCTAACTGTATTTGTAGTGTTAGTATTAGCTTGTGTTTTGTTTAATTAATAAAGGCACTTGCCCAGTAAAAAAATATATCTTAATTAGATAGAAAAAACTGACAGTGACTATTGACATATGGAATTGTGATTGTGACATTTAATTTCTTCCTATAATTTAATTAAACAAGCAGTGATAGTAATACATTTTTTTGATGTTATTAAATATGTGGACCATATTTTTTTCAGTTGTCCTTTAATGCAGTTTTCATTATATGATGTTATCCCTCCTGAAATCCCACGTCCCACCTCCCTTAAATGTCTCCTTCCTCTTGTTTTTTCCCCATTTGTAAATATTTTGTGTAAATATATTAGAAATAATAATATTAAGTTGTAAATTTATATATACATTTTTTTTTTTTTTTTGTAATTTTTCAACTTTCCTTCCAACCCATTTGTGATTGTTTTAATGTTTTTGTGTTTGTGTTTTTGTGTTTTTGTTTTGTGTTTTGTGATTAACCTGATTTTGTTACAAATTTAAAAAAATAATAAACTCTGCATTATTATTTACTGACCAACAGTACAAAACTATACAAAATCCTTGCGTTTGACAGTCTATCTACGTGACATTGGCGGAGTTGAAGAATCTTCATTCTTCACGGGAGCCACAAACTAAGAGTTGAAGTTGAAGTTGATGTTATTAAATCTTATGTAATCTTAAGGTACCTATACCGACTTACATGTTAAAATAGCTGAGGTAGTGTACTTAATTTAATTATAAGATCACATTGTAAATTGTTCGACCTACTCTCGCAAGGAACAAATGCATTATGAATTATGCCTTTTCACGTTCTCACTCGACAAAGTGACGACAAGTCTCGGTGCGCATATTAGCCCTGCATATCTCCCTTGATCGTCTGATCTGAAGGTACAACCAAGTAAATTCGTTCATGCCATTTCCACCTCTTCCTATAGATATAGTCCCACGGCAAAACGCCAGATACCGAGCTAACAGAGTAACAAGTATTAAAGCCTAATAAAAACTTCGAAGCACCGCTTTAGGCCCGCTCGGCGTGTGTTTTTAATTAATATTAAATCCTCATACATCGCTGATGGAGCCCGCCTGAGTCCGGAAGCGTGTACCAGTAAGCCAGTAATATAACTCAATACTTTGCAATGTTTTCATCTGCAAATATATGTCGGAGCGCGCCATGTGTGAGGCGGGGGCGGCGCCGATGGATGATGGCTGATCAGCATCAGATTAATCTTGGTTCTATGGCGTAAGTATAGCGGCCGAGAATAATGAGACGTCCCACGTACATTGATACCTTAGAATAACTACACAAAGAAACCAAATACATTCGCAAAATTTAAGCCATTCAAATGGTGTCATATATGACCTAACGTACACCCCCGTTTCGTTTTTACTTTTTGGCTTTTTATTATTTTTTATTGTTAATCCACCGTAACATTACATATTATGTGAAAATTTGAACTAGCTATCTATTACGGTTCGAAAGATACAGCCGCTTAAAGGTAGTATGATCGGACAGACAGACAGACATCGAAGGCTTAGTTGGTCCCGTTTTTACACTTTGGATACGGAATCCTAAAAAGTATGCTTCTACAACACATTCTGTTTTAGGTTCAATTTTAATTTTAATTTTTATTATTAATAGGCTTGCGTTTGCCCACCATCACGCCTGATGTTAAGCGATGATGCGGACTACGTTGGAGCACGCTTACCTAGAAGAATCCGATTCACTCGTGATTTGAAGACACCCAAATTGTAACCATTGGGGAACAACCATTCAGGTAGCAGGCAGCAGAGGCTGGCAGGTTCTATAAATACAAAGAATATGCACGGAAGGAAGGAAACCCATCCTTAAGTATGGAGTGTTGTAAATTTGAAAACGTGACTCAGTCACCGCCGAGGTGATGCCAGGCCAGCCAAGATGGGTCAAGCGCCCCACCCTTCTCCAATGTGCCTACGCCTATACTTCTTATTGTAGCAGATTTACCTACGAGATTCCTAGCAAATAGCAAACAACAACAGAAACTACAAAACACAGAACACCTACAAAAACATATTATGAACATCAGATACCGTTCTCCACATCGCATTCGACGTTTAATGAATTTTACGGGTAGGTATCGCGAGTTGAAACTAATTGCATTGTGGACTCTTTAATGCAGGTTTTATCTGCCCCGGATCGTGACCGCAAACAATTGGTGACAGGTATTGGTAAATATTTGTAGGTTCGAAATTCGAAAGCACAGTGCGAGACACATGCATGGTTATTGATATAATGTGTAGTGAAGCAGACGGCTCCGGCTTCGCCTACCACCAGGCTAGACCTATCTGAGCCAGGAGCACGTCTGCCACACCCAGTTGCAAGGAAATATGCTTTCCTGGGGCCTTACGGACAATTGCTATTACAGGCACCTAATCCGCTCAGTTGGAAAATCATGCGACCGCAAACCTTCTCGCGCCCTGATACGGTTTGCGGTCGCGTGATTTTCCAACTGAGCGGATTAGGTGCCTGTAATAGCAGTTGTCCGTAAGGCCCCTGGACTCTACCTATCCCTATCACTACCAAAGAATAAACACAAAAAAATACACTATTACACAGACCACTTTTTAATTACAGTTTTTAGAATGTCTCACGACTCACAGTCCCAAAAAAAACTATAAAAAACACCGGTGCACACGTGAATAATAGGTTAAGTTTGGGCTAGGAGTAATACTTAAAGGTGGGCCAAGTTCCTCCAGTTTTGGTTAATAAAATCGAGGCATAAAGATTCAGGATCAAGGTGTGGCCAGCCAGAGAGTCTTACTGCTGTTTTAGAGTAAACTTGCCGACTGCTTCAAAATGAATCGCTCCCATTGACTTTATTTTTTTAGTTTTTCATAATTATCAGTGTTTTAAAGTACGTCTGCTCTCATCGCGAGCCTGTCAAGGAATCCCTCCATCTGTGGATTTTTGTTCCTTGATTTATAATTTTAAAAATTATCGAATAGAGTAGGAACAGTGCAGTGGCCTGTGTGTAACAAAAAAAAGTTAATTTAAATTAGAAATAAGGTTTGATGAAGCATGATGATGATGATGATGATATTAAATATATACTACAAATTTTATTAGCTGATAATGTACTTACAATTTTTGCGTTGTATCGTGAAAAAGGTGGGTCACTTACGTAGACATTTTTTTAGCTATTACCATTTGCGAATTGAAGTGGCAATGGGCAGGCCACATCGAAGAAACGATAACCAATGGGGAAGAAAAATTCTTGAGTGAAGACTGCGAACCGGAAGACGCAGCGTAATTAGATGGACCGACGACATCGTGAGAGTCGCGGGCATCCATTGGGTGTAGATGGCAGGCTGTCGTTCAGTGTGGATTTCTAAAGGAGAGGCCTATATTCTGCAGTGGACGTCTTCTGGCTAATGATGATGATAATATTTTGTGCTATGGTATATTCTCCCTTGTTTGTCTGATCTCACGTTTGTCCACACCAGCGAGTTATTATTTCGCTGGTCCACACCCAACTCTGTATCCGCAGAACGGATTAGAATGAAATTTGGTAAGGAGACACCCTGGATTAACTCACTTCACTCGACTCGAACTCGATTCACTTAGTTTACTTTTTGTATTGGAAAAGTCATGATCCCTGTAGGAGGGTACTAGTTATCATAAAAGAATTGAGCACAAGAAATTACTCAGACTCCTAATATCTTTGTAGAGCTTCCAGCCGCTGCTAGCGGTAAAACTGTAGATTATCCTCATAAAACTTATCTTGGAAACTGCACCCGACCAACTTATCTTTACAATTGGCCAAATGAGCGAACGAAATTTCACTGAATAAATTGTTTTTATTGAGAAAACTGATGTGGTTTTCACAGATATTTTGTTTAGATTATACGGAAATCACTTCAGAAAGATTAAGAGCTTATATGTCGTGAACTTGGGTGAACTTGGGTAGCGTTGCATAAATTTACGCGGTTATGGCAAACAGCAACATTCATATTTTGGTTATAAATAGTTAAGTATACAATTAAGTTAAATGTAATTTTGGAAACATGATTGGATAAACTTTCCTCGATAGAATAATTCGGCGAAAACAGGCTTTCCAAAACACGTTTTAAAATTTTTCTTCGTGTCGGGAAGTTCGTAACAATTTATTATACTCTAATGGTCATTTGAATAGAATTTAATGTAAATTAGTTTTATTTAAAATTAAAATAGTTCTTGAGTAATTTGATGTTTTTAGCATATGTTGCTTCCGTAATTTAGTTCTGAGGCGGGTCTCGATTCGTGCGTATATCTTCCTGCAAGCGTAGATAGCATATTTTTGTCTCTGTTTCGCGCAGAGGCAAAACTTGAATTTAAGCTGACGATATATCGACTTTTAAGACGGTTATTCCGGTTATAGTTTCAACCAGTCAGTTAGTTTTCTTTCAGAGGTGAATGCGCTCGTGCGGCTCTACTGCGCTTTGCACAGGGTTCGTTTGCTGCACTCTCGCGGAGTCTCGTCCCAATCTTACTGTAAATGTTTTGTTTAGAAACCATGATAGTGGCTCCCCCACTCAACTGCACAGATAAGTTGGTCGCACTGGAACTAAGCTCAGTTTAAGCCACGTACTACCGTCTTCGCGCTTAATTATTTAACTGAGATGTTCATATTTTAGCAGTTTCTTTACTTTGTGGGTAGTTCAAAATTACATCCTTTGGTTGAAGTGAAAATAAAAGATAATTTAGGAATATTTTTCTTCAAAAAGGAAGATTATTTTGTAGGGATGATAATTCAACAACAAAGCCAATGGCCTGGATGGTATTCCAGTGAAGATATATGCGCCCGACTTGTCCATTGAGAAACGTGTCAAAAGGTTCAGCAGCAACGAATCCCTAATTCAGACTAAGCTTCTTAGTCTTGAGCATTGGCGCAATGTTGTTAATCTATCGGTCTTTTATCTTTTATCAGAGAGTATGCATACTATGCATCAGATCTGCATGATCTAATTCCTTCCTGCCCATTTTTCTATCGAACTGCCAGTGGGCACGAAAAGGCAACACCGTTCTTGAAATTTCGAAAACCCGCACGAAGCGCTTTGATTCCATATTTAATGTGCGGACTACTAGTCTGTGGAATGCGCTGTCCGAATAGGTGTTCCTCAATAGTTACAATCTCTTTGTCACCCAATAGGTGTCTCTCACTAGATGGACTGACATTGTGAGAGTCGCTGGCATCCAGTGGATGCAAAAGGCAGGCTGTCGTTCAGTGTGGAGGTTAAAAGGGGAGGTCTATGTTTAGCAGTGGACGTCTTCTGGCTGATGATGATGATGAGGTGTCTTCAAATCACAAGTGAATCGGTTTCCTCTAGGCAAGCGTGCTCCATCGTAGACCTCACCATCGCGGTGACGGTCAAACGATGACATCCATCATCTATTCTACATATGACCACGGACCCTACTATAAAAAATATGTATTTATTTTCAATATTCAGAAAAGTTAAATAAATCTCACATCCACATCACACTATTAAGTTTAACTGTTATGTAAACTAAACCGTTAAGTTAAAATAACAGTTAACATTTTGCATTAGCAGATTTAATTACTGCGACTTTACTAGAGTGTTGGACTGGATAACTCGTTGTTATCTTACACTGAAATTCATGGCTTCCTGAATGTACAGAGGTACGAAGGAAATTGTATCGGAGAAGGTAAATGCGTTGCTAGACTCAAAGCAAAACTTATAGGAAACGCATACTATACAATCCAAGATTATAATGAACGCTGATTGGTAGACTGTGACAAAAAGATATATTAAGTTTAAAAAAAACATTGTATATTGTGCTCATTGTATTTTTTTGCCACAAATATACGAGTATGTCTATGTCTATGGCAGTAATATTATGTAGTACTTTTGTAGTGCGTGTGAAAAATAAGGAAGCTTCGCTAGAGAATGTCTACATTGTCCACAATTTACGGATGGCACAGTGCTGTTTGCAGGACTGGACGTCCGATGATAGAAAGGGGTGGTATCGTATTGCACTCATATAAGCTATAAAAAGATTTGGTGACATGTCTCGCGGGTTAATCAAAATTCAGCTGTTCCATAGAAAGGAGCAGCAATGGGCTCTTTTCGGCTTAGCGTACCTTTTTACCCGAGGTTGTATTTTTCGAGTGTGTGTATTTCTTTGGCACGCCCTACAGCCTAAGCGGCTTAATGGTTTTCGACGAGTTTTATCATTTGAATCGTTTTAATAGTGGGAGTGACATAGGGTACAAGACTTCAAGATGGGGTCGGCGAAAAAAATATTGAGGGAAAATTATTGATTTTCAATTATATAATATTTATGTAATGCAGTTGGGTTATATTTTTTATAATTTAATTTATCTTTTTCAAGCAACTCTTGTATGTTTATTAATGCTCAGTGCTGAAAACATAAATCAGGGCGTACGTATAATCATAGATTCCGATCTAAGTTTTCAACTGCCGCCTCCATGACTTCCAAAGTTTCCTAACTCGAAACAAAGTTACAACTTGAGAGCACAGCCCCAAACTTATTTAATTAGTATTCTGCAAATGAGGGGGTGGGTGGGTGCGCGACAATCTAAATACAACCCGGGGGGTTTAATTTTTCGCTAATCGCCACTAAAGTCGGCGACTTATGCGTGTTCACGCCCCAAAATTTGTGCCCTCGTGTAATTTAAAGATGTTTTTGAAGTGGAACTTGAGTTTCGTTTCGCGAGATTTCGGGAGGAATTTTCATTATGATTGCGGAGGGTGATGAGAATGGTGTGTTGTACGACCCGCGACCGCACGGGGGCGTGCCTCGTCGCTACGTGGTGATCATTCCTTGTATGAACTGTGGAGGTATTCCACGGCCAGGTCATGAAACAGTGCTTCAGTTTTATTTTTATTAACACCTTTTTATTACCTTCACTCGTAACCATAGATAGTATTTAATCTCGCATCTCGTAACTAAAGAACTAATGAAACCAAAATGTGAAGCGATGGTGGCCGAGTGGTAGCATGTGCACTTTCTGATTTCTCAGCATCCGGTTTGATCCTCGGCCTTGCAGAAATGATTTAGTACTTAAATAAGTTATGTGCAGTTTTCGATGACATCACTCAAAAAACGGTGAGGGAAATACACCGTGAATAAACCAGTATCTCTCTTAAAAGTTCAAATAATTGTGACATTCACCAACATGTACTAAGCCAGCATGGTGGCTTAGGGTTCATCCTCTTTCTCTCTGAGTGGCCTGTTTCCCAGCAGTGGGAATATGATAGTCTAATAATGATGACGATGAAACATGATGACGATGAATCAAAATCTTGTAGTATAATTGCCGATTGTTGGTTGGAAATTTGCAAGTTTATGTAATCCAGATGACAATACAATAATGTGGTACAGAACTGATCTGATGATGAAGCCAGGAGATGGATAGTAAAACTCTTCAAAGGCTAAACGGCTAACTATCATAATTTATTAATGTGCGAGAATTATATTCACGTTTGATAAGTACCGCAATACCCGGACTATGTACCACAGTTCTTCTTTAGAGAAAGCTTTCGAAGTGATCCCTCAAAAATTTCATTTATAATTATAATTTCAGTATTAGGACGTCCACTGCTGGGGCTAGACAAGAACCACTTTCAATGACATTAGCTAGAGAGAAATTATCTTAAGCTAATGTAATTTTCATACAATTTCATCTTTCCGCAGGCGTGAATGCTAACAGAAAGTGGCTCTTGTCTAGACCCCCTGGGCATAGGCCTTCCCCATCGATCTCCAAAAGGTCCGGTTGGAAGCGGCCTGCATCCAGCGTTTTCCTGCGGTCTCTTTTAGGTCGTCTGTCCATCTCGTGGGTGGACGTCCTACGCTGCGCTTAGCGGTCCGTGGTCTTCATTCGGGAACTTTTCGGTCGCACCGGCCATCTGTTCTGCGTGACATGTGCCCTTTCCACTGCTACTTCAACTTGCTAATCCGGTGGGCTATGTCTGTAACTTTCGTTCGTCTACGGGTTTCCATATTTCTTGATTCGATCTCGTAGAGAAGCCCCGAGCGTAGCCCTTACCATAGCTTGTTGTGGGAATTTGTATTTGAGTTTTTGCTGAAAAAATTCATTAACTTAGACCTATTACCAAGATCATTGAGTTTGAACCAGTAGTTTGTTTACCAGGGGCCTTACGGACAACTGCTATTACAGGCACCTAATCCGCTCAGTTGGAAAATCACGCGACCGCAAACCGTATCTGGGCGCGATAAGGTTTACGGTCGCGTGATTTTTCCGTAAGGCCCCAGCTCTGATAACACGAATAATATTTTGTTCGAGTGATTATTATTATAGAAGTTGGTTTTTGAAATAAAATCTAATTAGGTCATGTCATATATAGGCATATATTTTTTCGGAATATATTCTTCTAAGTTGTAATATCTTTGGAATTCAGGGAATTCATTATTGTTTTACTCGTACATATTATGTCTAACTGGAGTTGACGTTTAATAAAAATATCACCAACAAATCCTCATTTTTGTATTTGTACGACAAAGATTTGAATATAACTCTGAACATCCCGCAGCATTCTTTGTAATTGCGGGCCTCAAATATCTTGGACAGACAAGCGACTGTCAGCTTTGTCATAGAGCTTTTTGTAGAGCAAATTATATTTTTTTATTAAAAAGTGCCAAATGCGTGAACCTTGTATGCTTGGGTTCCGTAGACTCTTTCACCCGACAGTACAAGAAGAAGAATAAATAATATTTTCTTTACTCATACTCGGAAAGTTGGTCTGAAGTTGTCCGAGGAGCGGGTTGAAAGTTATACATTTCAGCCTTAGGGAGAATCACTTTCAACTGACAGTGACAGTTGACGTCTGACAGACAATCAAATGAAGAAAAAAAAACTAGTTCTGTATTCACATTTGTCTTGAACCATGTTCCAACTTTTTTTTTCTCCTCAGAGGATTATGGTCCCACATTTCTCGTGCATTTGCCAGTGTCAGGATGTTAAAAAAATAAATTGGTGGGAATCCGATCTTCATTATAGAGTTCTGTTAATACTTCCGTATATCAGATTTGTATTAACACAATGAGTTCACCTGATTCCGATATGGATTTAACGCCTGATTTTATAAGAGAAGAGGCTAAAGCAGTAATAGAAAATAAATTGCAAACTAAACATTTTGATTTATGTAAAATAAAATTCACTCATATTTTCTTTAGTCAGTTCATGTTTTTATTTTTAGTTCCTTATATTCGTAATGAAAAGCAGTGTTTTACCTCGGGGTCAACGAATTATTTAGTCCCTCGAACTACCCCGTCTCGGGACTAAATAAATTACTTTCACCCCTATGATAACAATGTACTATTTTACCCGCGATGGATCAGAGGATGTTTTTTTTTAAATATTTATTACCTCAGGGCTCCGTCATTTTATAAACCGATGCGAAACATTTAATTTTATTTTAATGGATACACTTTCAGTTTAGTTCCATAGAATTTTCATCAATATTGGTTTATCAGTTTGATTTTAAATCAAAATGACTGGAAAAAATATAACATCCATATAAACGAGATTGCCTATAGTCGCAGAATACTGCTAGCCGTCTTACGTATATCGTCACTCCATCGAGTCTCTCGTCTGCCGATTCGTGGTCGGTGGAAAACTCTAGCGTCTTGTTTTCCCACATTCGAATAAGGAACACTAAAACTGTGTTATTATTTTCGGTGAAATTCGTCGTCTTTTGACGTAATTCTCATAATGATTACAGTTGCAAAGTAGGGATTAGGGACAGAAAGGTTCTAGCATAATGACGTGGCAAAATTAAAAAAAAAAAAAAACTTACACTTTTATAGTGAAGTTTTCTTGTTACCTATATACCTATATCTAAGTAGACTTCACAAGCGGTCCAAACTGTTTGAAAACTAAGCGTGTAAAATTTTTCGTACCTGAAAGTGAAAAGAAATGTGTTTATTCTTCGGCCAACTCTATTTGTGGTATTCTTGCAACTCAGTATTGCACAGTTACCCATTTTCGTTTCAAACTGACACGTGTTGTCGCGGCACCGATTGAGCATACTCGTTTTAACCGGACGCAATTACGACTATTCGTGATAATTGTGTTGGAAATATGACAAGCAAGGTAGGTCGACTTGTGGCGTCTACTTGGATATAGGTCTGTGCTTGTAACCAACGAACTGAACAAAACTTAGAAATTGTCGTAATGTTTTGAAACTTTGCATGTAAATGTTATTCTGCATTACAATATAATAATTAGGTAGACGGGCCCAGGTGGTCTACCTCCTGGGTAGTGGTAGTGGAACTCTTCAGGTGCTACCAGTAAACCCCTGGAGTTTGGTGTCCTATCATTATTCATCATTATCAGCCTATCAATTTCCCACTACTGGAAAACAGGCCTTAATATTTTTTATTTATTTTTATCTAAGTATATGGATATATCTCGGATAAAAAACATTGTGCGACCAAATCGCGAAATTTTAAAAGTTAAAATTTCAGAAAACTTATATGTTAACTTCGTGCGTTTGACAGTTCTAAGACAGGACAACGTCTGTCGGGTAAGCACGTATCAGTATAATAATCATATATCTTTAGAGAAAAAAAACTATGTTATAAATAATCTATAGGGCTTTGAATAACTACACAAAGAAACCAAGTACATTCGCAAAATTTAAGCCATTCAAATGGTGTCATATATGGCTGCAAAAAAACGACTTTTACTATGACAATTTGCACGGTGAAGTCGTACCACAACAAATCAGAAAAGCAGCATAAGAGTTATGGTGTGACATTCCACAGGTAATCCATTAATTTTCTTGCTTAAATCGTTTAAAATACCAATCGAAACGTAAGCTACAAAACGAATTTGTAGCTTACGTTTTGAGAAGGCGTTGTTTAGAAACCTACCTTCTCTGAGTAGTTATTCTAAGCTATAGGGATATATCGCGCATAAGAAAACGCTGTGCGTTCAAATCGCGTAATTTTGAAAGTATTTTTTTACAAATCTACATTTTGCATTGTTACACACAATAGTATGACTCCGCGTACACAATAGTATGACTCCACGTACACAAAAGCACGTAAAAGAATACATCGAGTATCTATCAGGCGGGTGAGTGTAACGATTCCAATTTGAAAGGCGTCTTCATTTAGCAGCGCCGCGCGAAATTGAATTTATGTGACAGGCTGTCTGCAGGCGAAATTCGCCTCCCATTTGGACGGATCGTGTCATTCTTGGGGGACAAGTTACGAGAACTCACCGCCATTACACGTAGCTTTTCTATGTACTATTCATAACATCGGACACGGAATCCGAATTTCACGCAGTATGATTTCCTAAACCACAGAAGAAATACTAGCACAAGTTAACACTTGGTCCAAGTTTTTTGAAGTGAAAGGTGCGCTGGGCATTTTATTTTGTGGGTAATGACAGACTGAGCCGTCACGCTCGGCTATGTAACGCTCGTTCGGGTAAAGTCGGCTCGAGTCGACTAAGGGAGCGAGAGAGATATAGTTATAGATATATTTTCACTTCTGTCGTGTGGTTTTAGACAGTTTTTAAACTACATTTTAATTAGAGTGTCTTTTGTATGCTATCAATCATATATAATTATATACTATATACTAATATTATAAAGAGGAAAGATTTGATTTTTTGTTTGTTTGCATTGAATAGACACCGAAACTACTGAACCGATTTGAAAAATTCTTTCACTGTTGGGAAGCTACACTGTCCCCGGGTGACATAGGCTATATTATGTTTAAAAAAAAAACCAATAATGTAACCCAAGGTGAAAAAAAATAAGACTTACACCCGTGCGAAGCCGGGGTGCGTTGCTAGCATATAATAAGATACCAGATTCAAAGTAAATTCAACTTAAATATTTTTAAGAACCTATTAAATAACGCTCACACACGCACGCACGCACACACACACACACACACACACACCACACACTTACGCATATACAAACACACAAATACTGCATGCATATAATACTAAATTTAGTTATTAGTTTTGTCAATATCTGTCACTATTACTTGGAAGGAACTGACTCCTATAATACAGGTACTCTACCTAGCATAGGAGTCAGAGATTCACCTAGCTTGTATATCTGTTATTAAGAGACAAATAAATATTTTTGTATTTGTATTTGTATTTGTAACTAACTAATCAAGAAGTCCTACAACACTGTGAAAATAATTAACGATAAAAGTATGAGTGACTGCAACACGCTAGTGTTTGTATCGCGGAACGTGTTGTTTTGTGGCGCTACCCATAATACAAAAGTCTCACACAGAAGACACGATCTCAACCTTGACTTCGCTGGTTTATTTAAGTTACTACAGAAAAGAGAAGTAAGTAGAACGGAAATGAGAAGGAAAATCTGTTACCAGGCATTATGAGTGAACTTTCATTGAACATTCTTATTTAGATCAACTCGTCGAGCTCCGGCATCACAGTTGCTAACTGATTTGGAATGACTGACGTTTTGTATATATGGGTGCAACTGGCTACAACAAATTTCTTACAAAGACGCCTTGATAGCCGTTCTAATTTAAACAAAAAAAACTGTTAATTTACTGTTTCTTTCATTTATTATGTCATTGAAATAAACAAGAAAGAACAATAAAATGCTAATGCATGGTGCATGTACCGCGCCGCAATATCGGGAGCTCATTCCACACCCTTACCACGGTAAATATCCCGTAAATAATCATATTATAACAAACCCCGGGCCCGTACCAATGAGCTCTCTGGAGTTTATGTACGGATTTTCATACCACTGGCTTTTCGGTGAAGGAAAAACATCGTGAGGAAACCTGCATACGTACGGAGAAGGAATTCAATGGCGTGTCTGAATCCACCAACCCGCAACTGGGCCAGCGTGGTGGATATGGCCCAATAATCTTTCCGGAGTAGGCTAAAAGTCCAGCAGTAGACTGTTAAAAGGCTGATTATGATGATGATGATGAATCATAATAAATAAATTTATAAAATTCTATTAAGCATAAATTACGAGTATATGTCCGCTTCCAACCGGCCCTTTTGGAGATCGATGGGGGAGGCCTATGTCCAGCAGTGGACGTCCTATGGCTGAAATGATGATGATGATAAATTATTTGATACAAAAGAATATAAAAGGTTGCTCTCATTTATAACTTAGGGCAACCCACATTGCCTGCGAAAGTCTTCAATTTTTTTTCACTAATTTAACGTTCCTTTTTACGATATGTTATCATTTGGAAAATAAAGCCAAGCATCGTATGCGGACAGTTTTGAATTTTCACAACAAGTAATGAAAAATATAAATCTATGGGCTATTATATTTATTATTACCAACATGATGTAGAATGTAAGGGGAACATCTTACGAATAATTTCATATTTTTATACACAAAATAATATATTTAATTATATAAATAAATAAATATATATAAAAATATTAATTATGCAATATATTTTTATACCCTTTATAAAGTTGAACGCAGACGCTGTTAAATTTTAGCTAGTTAGTAATCTTAAACCTAGTCCAAGCATTTGGATCACTTCCGTTAAGTTTTTACCCAACTTCAAAAAAGGAGGAAGGTTTTATAGAGATCCGTATCCGTATTTTTCCCCTAAGAGTTTTTTTAGAGTCCTAAAGGGTCGACAACGTATTTGTGATGCCTCTGGTGTTACAGGTACCTATCCATAGGTGACGGTGATCGATTACCATCAGGCTGCTCGTTAGCTTGTTTTTGGTGGATCCAGGGGGGGCATGGGGCCATGGCCCCCCCAAAACACCTAGCAATTCCATACATTCGACTCAATTTTTCGATTTGATTCCTTCGAACCTTGTCAGAATGCCCCCCCCCCCCCCCCCCCAAATGAAATCCTGGATCCGCCCCTGGATCCCCCCATTTATTAATGTCTGTAGCAAGTTGTAGCATGTACATGCACCGACATACTTCAGTGAAATAAAAAAAAAAAACAGCTTTTTCCTGTTATTGCCACGGACCTCTTCCGTGGTTATTGCAGCTGTCAGATCAAATAAATGCTTGGACCGAGTTTACTAAGTACGCGAATAACGGGAGACCCGCAACGCGTACGCAGAAGCAAATCCCGTACGGAACAATCCGCGTCGCTGTGAAACGATGTTCTAGCGCATGACGTATGTCTCCGCTCCGGGAGCCCGTACTACGGGAGACGGGATCTACGCGGAGGCAAGTCCCGTACGGAACAATCCGCGTCGCTGTGAAACGATGTTCTAGCGCAGGGGTCTCCAAACTTTGAAGCCTTGGGGCCATAATATTTGTTTCGGTATGTTGCAAGGGCCATAACATGGACTTGTCTTACTAGTCTTAAGCTGTCGCGGGCCGGACTGATGGCAGTGGCGGGCCGGATTTGGCCCGCGGGCCGTAGTTTGGAGACCCCTGTTCTAGCGCATCACGTATGTCTCCGCTCCGCGAGCCCGTACGAGCGACCCACACGTCTCCTGGGTAAGCTGTGAAACCAGCCTTAGTATACCTTCACCTTGATTTATGTATAAGCTTAACTTCGAACCCTGTATTGGTGGTTTTGAAAAGGAAATAATTAATTGAATATCCGCGCATCAATTTTAGGTTTTCAGTTTGCGTTGGATAGGTATGTTGAAACCGTAGCCTTTCCTTTTTTCTGTGGTGGCCAGACATTTTATCTCTAATTATATATTTTTTAACTGTAAGGCACAAAACAAGCAACTACTTACTTATTCAAACAATAATTATAATTTTAATCAATTCCTTTCATTCTCAAGATTTCTTCGCTTGAACTTGGGTCATAAAACAAAAGTCCCTCCCTGGACCCTAATTTAGATTTACGAGCTGCTTCGAGTCCCTTATCTTAGTGTCAATCAATGCAAATCAGCAGCGTGATTGTGTATTGTGTAAGCTGTCATTTGCAATCGCAATCGCGCCAACTTGCTCGTGTGCATGGTGCGAGTAAGCTCGGTGTGGAACTATGTGATACGATGCGACCTGGATGTGGCACTATTTGACTTTTTTCCGAAGAATGCTTTGACTTGTAGCAAGTTACGCGTTTGTACATAACACTTGTCAAATTACGTGCCATGGAACTTCTCTAAGGTCCGAAACTCATCTAAGTGATATTGAACGTGTCAATTGGCAGCAGGAGACGCAAAAGGAGGCTAGATAAAATAATACTCAATATTTGTTAATATCTATTTAAGTATGTATTTTCAGTCTCTGGCAGCTATATCACAAGCTTTGCTTAGTTTGGGGTCAGATGACCGTGTGTGCAAAAATGTCCCAAAATATTATTATTATTCACATATTTATTTTCCTTCTTAAATTTACGTTTTTTTACAATATTTCCTATAAAAACAAAATATTATAAAAAAACCTAAACCTAGAGTGCCGCCGGCAGCGGGGCAGGGCCCAAGCTACCGGTGGTTAGGGCTGCAGAGTGAGGAACCTCCTGACAATACGTGCCGTGTCAAGGATTACCGCCTTCTGCATCTGACCCTTGACCCAACCATCTAGCGAGAGCCTCTTAAGGTGTTGGTTTTTATTATTATTATTATTTTATTGCAGACATGACGTGTAGATACATGGAGTTCTTTACTTACCGTGTTACAGTAAAGTAATACATATGACCCTATTTGGGTAACGATATACATACATTTCGTCGAAATTATCATTGATATGTTTATTATTCTTCTAAATAGTAATAACATTTGGATTCTAAAATACCTTTTAAATTGTTTGTGAAAGTTACTTCTTTATCGATATATATTTTAATTCGATTTGCAATTTACGAAATATTTTAACTGCCATTCTTAGAATAACTACTCAGAGAAGGTAGGTTTCCAAACAACGCCTTCGCGCCTCGGTAGGTTTCCAAACGTAAGCTACAAATTCGCTTTGTAGCTTACGTTTCGATTGGTATTTTAAACGATTTAAGCAAGAAAATTAATGGATTACCTGTGGAATGTCACACCATAACTCTTATGCTGCTTTTCTGGTTTGTTGTGGTACGATTTCACACGCAAATTGTCATAGTTTTTTTTTTTTTTGAGCCATGTATGACACCATTTGAATGGCTTAAATTTTGCGAATGTACTTGGTTTCTATGTGTAGTCATTCTAAACTGCCATTGTATTTTATCAGAGCTGTGTATTACAAGTTTGGACTTTAGTTCTATTAATTTATGCCTAAATGTAGTTTTGTAGGTATTGAAACGAAAAGAGATGCAGAATTTTTTTTACAACACATTTGCTCAAAAAGTGCACTTACGTAGCCTGTATACATCGTTCGAAAGTTAAACATTACGGATCATACAACGGAGCGTGCGGTAATGAATTTTACCGCACGCTCCGTTGTACAGCACCGTGCGTGTACTTTACGGTATTTTTTTAATTTCCATTTTTTGTTTTTTTTTCTCGCAAATGTGTTGTAAAACGTTGTATGGCACACGTGCGGATTGATTATTACAAACTCGTGACTATGGTAAGCCCTCGACTTCGTCTCGGGCTTACATTCGTCTACTCGTTTGTAATAACCAACTTACCGCACTTGTATCATAAATAACTATTACATATCAGGTTAGTTTAGTTTAGTTAGTGGTACAATAGAACTGAAACTCTCATAGTGCTAGTAAATAACACTGTTGAAATTAAGTAAAAAATTGAATTACCACGTTTTTGATTCCTGTCAGCTATTAATTGTAAGAAGGATACTTAGGTAAATAACACTACATTGTCATTCAGCTCCGAACTATATTTAAAGTCTCAAGTCTAAATTAGCAGAAACTTAGTTTAAAATCAATTATACCTACAATGTTTAATAAGCAAGCAGACAAGAAAGAGAGTAAAAATTTAACAACTCTGAAACCTAAATTTCATACTAAATTTAAACTATAGAGCATAGCTATACTACGAAGTAGATAAAAGTTTGTCACTGACCGTAATCTAGAAAATTCCGCCTGGAAGCTTGAATGTTGACATCGCTAGACGACTGATAATCTGAATTCCTTACCAGTAACGCCTATCCAAGATTCCCTTTCAACTTTCAACATTAAACTGTGTTACTAAACTGCGATACAGTTATATCAAATTTAAATTTCCTCTATAAAAGCGGGAATAGCCGCAAATATGCGGAACTTTTACCTTGATTATTTAGAAATTTTTGCCGACGCCATTTTGGAATGACGCCATCTTGTTTACGCGCCGGTTAGTGCGGGAACTTTGAGAATCTCTGCAAATATTTTATATACTGTTTTGAAGTGGAAAACTTAGAAATGTTGTTTTGCCATTTGGTCGTACGTAAATTTGCCAAATATTAAATAACTGGCTAAAAGCGTGCCGAGACACGCATATGGTCCCTACTACTCCTTACCTTATGCGTTCCGTTTTTCGTAGCCAAATTCATAAAATTGTATGGTCACAATCATCATAGTTCCGAAATTGGTTGGTGGACACTAGTCACAGAAAAATTTGAAAGAACGAAGCTCTGTGGACTTACCAAATTTCAGAGGTGCATTATACCAACATAAAATGTACTTTTATGGTTTCGTCAAAAAGAAAACTACCTACTTAAAATTGATTACCCCAAGATATCTGAGACTTTAATGGAATTTAACTTTTCTTCTATATTAGCAATTGAAAACTGTGATGTGGCTACTGATCAATTTTTGTCTTCTATGGCTCAAATACTTAGGGAAAATACAGTCACTGTTTCGCTGTCTCGCAAATTAAATCCTATTAAACCATGGATGACCCGAGGTCTTTTACGATGCATCAGAAATCGTGATAAAATGCATGCAAAAGTGAGAGAAGATCCTAATAATGATATACTTAGGATTAGTTATGTAAGATATAGAAACTTCTGCAACTCTTTAATAAAAAAAGTAAGATTAGAGTATGAAAAAGATCAGCTAACAAAAGCTAAATCTAATATTAAAAAAACGTGGCAGGTTATCCATGAGGTTACGAATTATAAAGCTGGCAAGTTGTCTGGGGATGTACTTCTTAATGCTAGCAAGGATCCTCCGAATGTAATCGTGGAAGATGTAAACAAATTTTTTGTAGAGATAGGCAAGAGTCTTGCTGAAAAAATAACTCCAGAAGCTACTTCAGCAACTCCAGGTGATGCTGGTACTTCGATGTCCTCAAATTCCTTCGTTCTTTTAGAAACTGATCCAACAGAGGTACATCACATTCTTGCTAGTCTGAAGGTTGATAGTTCTCCTGGTTGGGATGGTATTCCTTCGTCTATATTAAAGCAAAATGCTGTTTTATTGGCCCCAGTTATTTCCCATATTTGTAACCTGAGTTTCAACTCAGGTGTTTTTCCAATCCCACTCAAAAGGGCCTTGGTTCACCCTATATTTAAAAACGGAGATAAAACAGCTTATACTAATTACAGACCTATCTCTGTCTTGCCTGCTCTTTCGAAGGTACTGGAGCGATTAATAAATAAACGTCTTGTAGCATATTTGGAAAAATACAACCTTCTTAGCCCTAATCAGTTTGGTTTTCGCCGAGGAATTTCCACGGCGGATGCTGTGTTTAATTTGAGTAACTCTATAGCGGAGGGTATCGACAACGGTGATAAATGTCTAGCCATATTCCTTGATCTACAGAAGGCGTTTGATACCGTGCCCATTCCTGGCTTATTAAAAAAACTGGAAAACCTTGGAATTCGTGGGCTTCCACATCAACTTCTGACAAACTACCTCTCTGATAGACAACAGTGTGTAAAGATTGGAGAGTATATTAGTGATTCCCTACCAGTAGTTTATGGTGTTCCCCAAGGAAGTATTCTTGGCCCTACCCTCTTTTTATGCTTTATAAACGATCTATGTAACCTTGATCTACCAAACTCTAAAATTCTAACTTTTGCAGATGATACAGTATTACTTTTCCGTGATGAATCTTGGCTTCGTGTCTACTTAGCCGCTCAGTCTGGTTTTAATTCAGTAAACACGTGGCTATATAACAATTCACTTAGTCTAAACATAGATAAGACTAAATATGTCACATTTTCAATTTTAAATTCCTCTCAACCGACTGAATCTGAATACCTCAAACTCCGGGTGCATTGTTCATGTTGCCCTAAAACGTATTGTTCTTGTCCAATTTTACTACGAACTAGTTCAATTAAGTATTTAGGAATCATTATCGACAGTAATCTCTCTTTTCAGCAACATATTATAAGTCTAAAAGGTCGAGTAAGAAAACTGCTTCCTATATTTAAAACTCTTCGACATATAGCTGACTCTGATCTACTGAAGACTATTTATTATACTTTATGTCAATCGTTATTAACCTATTGCATTTCTAGCTGGGGAGGGAGTTGCAAAACAAATCTTTTGCCATTAGAATGTGCCCAAAGAGCTATCTTAAAGGTAGCAAACTTTAAGCCACGTCTTTACCCTACTGCTGAGTTATTTAAAGAATGCAACGTTCTTACCGTACGTCAACTGTTTATATTACAAACAATTCTTTTCCAACATATTAAAACTCCGGTTGAGACAGATACTGATGAATCCAAAAAGCGAAAAACTAAAAAAACTTCTAGAATTTGCAAGGTGCGTCAGACCAATACAGCTTTTGCAAATCGTTTTGGCCACTACTTGGGCCCTTACTTATATAATAAAATCAATACGGTATCAAAGATACACAACCTAAACTATTTTCAATGTAAAAGTAAGACTACCCAAATACTAAAAGGCATGGATTATAAAGGTACTGAATTGTATATCACTGACAATTTTGCCAGTTAAGTTATTAATGATACTTAAAAATATATAATACTAGCATACCTATGCTATGGCTATAGCTATGTTATAAATTTCGTTAAATTTCATAATATAATGTTTC
Source organism: Agriopis aurantiaria (assembly GCA_914767915.1). Lineage (NCBI taxonomy): Eukaryota > Metazoa > Arthropoda > Insecta > Lepidoptera > Geometridae > Agriopis > Agriopis aurantiaria. Next base: position 12,899,805 of record OU612003.1, on the reverse strand, counting down.
TTAATAAATTACAACTGTACTGTACTCACAGTTCATTTATAATTGTATAATTTTCTATTTAGAAATTATTAAGTACTAAATGTGTGTTATATTTGTTTTTTTACTATTCTTTTTTTTCTAAATTTTATACTAATTAAATTTGATTTTATATCTTTATTTAACACATAATATTTAATTTTTAAATACTGGGAGAAGCCACTGGCTTCCGAAACACAGTTTTTTACTAGTTCGGAGCCAGTGGATTCAATTGTTTTGTTTGTATTTTTCCTTGTGCCAAATAAAGATTATGATTATGATTATGATTACTTGTAAAAAAATTCTTTGTTAAGACAATTTTACGGAAAGGTCAATGACTTTTGAACTAGAACGTCTTGCATTTATTAGTTTTATCGCTAGCTATATCTCAAAAATGTATGATCCGAATTTGCTTGAAATAGGTTTTTAATTTACCTATCAGCATGGCAAGTAACAAATTTATATGTCTAAATAGTTAAGAAATGCAAGGGGGACCAACTTTTTGCCACTTTATTCAACGATATCCCACACGAGAGGGTACAGTGAAAAAAAAACCATCATAATATCATCACATTTCACATGCACCAGAGCCTAAAACCATCGACCAAAATAAAATGAATGGACGGGCCCTAACCATTGAACTTGCTCAGTAAAAACGAGTCAAAACCGTCGGACATATACTTTTACAGTATATTTGTTACAAAAAATTTATATCGGTTTTATTTGTGTATTTACACTTCGGAAAAGCATACGAATGCATAATTTTGTCAGAAGTTTCGTTATCGCGTAACAATAGATTCGTGTTGCACTTCCTACGGCTAGAGACCGGCTGAAACGAAGTGAGCGCCGGCGCTCATTTTGTGATCTTCAAAAATGCGCTTCTAATGGGCCCGTCCATTAATTTTATTTTGGTCGAAGGTTAAAACGCAAAATTATATTCTTTTTATAATTTTAAAATTGAGATCTATATTAGAACTCAACTGTAATTTTGCAAAGTTTCAAACAATAGCCGTCTTACTACAAAAGATTTAAGTACGCTTTAGACAGGTGTTTGACATATTTTTCACAGGGAAACAACTGCTAAACACATGTTTAAAGTGTTCTTAAATCTTTTGTGGTAAGACGGTAGAAGTTTGAAGATTCTAAAAAATGACGGACGGAAATGACGGACGGACAGAACAAATTTATAAGGTTTCCTTCTCGGGCTATGTGACCTTATATACCTTGTGTCTTTAAACTGTTTAAAAAAAACGTTATTTGGTCACAAATAAACTTTTTCTTTGTTTCTTTTCTTTTCTAAAAAAGGCCTTACTAAGATTATGGCAATCTATTCTCATATAGAAAAAAGTTACGCAGTGTCACGTCGCATAGGTGGACATCGCCGCTTAGAGTTTGCACATCATATCTCCAGACAAATTTCAAATGACCTACCATTGATCCACTCTCAACATAAATAGATGGGTAGATCACAAATAACTCTAAAATAAATCTCCATAGTCATCCGTTATTGTCACATAAAGCGTTAGGACCTGTTCACACTATGCTATAAATTATCGCGTTGTATCGTAGCCAGCGCACTGTAGATAGGCCTCCCACTAGATGGACCGACAACATTGTAAGAGTCGCTGGTATCCAGTGGATGCAAAAGGCAGGCTGTCGTTCAGTATGGGGGTTAAAGGGCTATGTTCAGCAGTGGACGTCTTCTGGCTGATGATGATGATGATCGCAGCCAGTGAGATACGGTAAAAATATCTTAGATAAACGAAAAGAAGTGCAAGGACCTCTCCCCGCAATTATTTTCGTTCCTTTCGCCGTGATGTCGCGCTGGTACACGCGTTCATACAAAATGTAAATATTCGAGTCATATTGTCAAAACCCGTGGTAGCCCATTTGGGAGACCGCTAGACTTCAAAGCGTGAGGTCGCGGGTTCAAACCCCGGGCCCGTACCAATGAACTCTTTGGAGTTTATGTACGGATTTTCATACCACTGGCTTTTCGGTGAAGGAAAACATCGTGAGGAAACCTGCATACGTACGGAAAAGGAATTCAAAGGCGTATGTGAATCCAACAATTCGCACTGGACCAGCGTGGTGGATATGGCCCAACCACCCTTTCGGGGGTAGGCTAAAAGTCCAGCAGTGGACTGTTAAAAGGCTGATTATGATGATTGTCAAACCATGAAGCGCGTTATTCGGAAAGCATACGCTAAGCTGAAAATCTACTTGTACTAATCAAAATTAACAATATGTAATTTTTTATTTTTTTTAATAATAGGCTTGCATTTGACCGCTAACTCGCCTGATGTTAAGCGACGATGCGGTCTACGATGGAGCACGCTTGCCCAGAAGGAACCGATTCACTCGTGATTTGAAGACACCCAGATTGTAACCATCGGGGAACTCCCATTCAGGCAGCGTATTCCACAGACCAGCAGTACTCATAATAAAAGTATAAAGTATCCTGAAATCGCCAAAAAATATCAGCTGAACATTTCGGAGTGTGCCTTGGAACTTGATTCCGACCCCCCCCCCCCCCCCCCCCCCTTTCTTCTTCTTTCTTACATGGTGAACATTTCCGACTTACAAGCGTGGGGATTATGGCAACACCCCTCTCTAAGAGGGAGGCCTTTGTCCAGCAGTGGACGTTTAATGGCTGCTGATGTATGTATGTATATAAAGTGCTTGCTTTCCTATTGTTTTATGCGAACCTTTTGGAACTCTCTATTGAAGTCCATATGCCCTGACATTAGCTGAGCGGGAACGAGTAGATGCGATGAGCGAGAAACCGGGGAGAGAGACATAAACAAAGGGAGGCCTATACCCAGCAGTGGCTTACTCAGGGCTGATGATGATGACATTAGCTGTCAAAAACAACAGCGAATCCTTGTAGCGGAGTCTGACGGGGCCGTAACGCCACAACAACCATTCAGATTTGGCTGTACCAGGATTTGTAGTCTGGATCATCATAATGAATATTTAGTGCGTCGTACGATACGGCGTATATTGCCGTATCAGTTCATTTTACGACATGATCTTGGAGGTGATACGGATATTTCGTCTGGTATAATAGCACGAGTTTAACGTATCATTTATAGATGCAGGGATATTTTAGGTTATAATAGATACGTGGAACAAGAATATAATTAATTAGATCGGCAGAGAAGTTTCCATATAGAATGCGCTAAGTAGGACCTATACGAAAACTGTTACTCTGTTTAGCGTAAAACTCCACTGAAGCCTCTAGTAAAGTCTTCACTACTTTACTAGGGTCGTGAGTAGGGCATGACTTGGCCTTAAGCTTGACTTAGGTACTTGAATTGACTCTGACTGTGACTATGACTTCTTCACCATTATTTGAAGCCTTGATGACAAAAGAAAACCCATAAAACACCTTATTATCATTTCGACTGAAGGATTGTGTACCCATGTTCACGACACGAAATAAATTTATGCTTTTTTTACATTAAGGTGGTTCGATTCACAAATGGCGGGAAATTCAAATTTCATACAGTTTTCTTGTCCTTGTAGCTAGGCTGGGTAATTATTGTAAACGATGATGATGTTACCGCAAATTGATTATTATTCTTTACAAAATCATGTAAAGTTATTTATCTCTAATGCACATTATTACTTACATTTGTGAATAAACTAATTTTTGCTGTTTCAAACGGTTTATTGACAAATGTAAGTAATATGGTGCGTTACTCTTAAATAGTTGTACATTATAATGTTAAGAACAACCAACAATTTCCCAAACACTGTGTTATTTAAAAATAATTACCTGGCCTGGCTACTAAGATCAAAAAACAGTTTAAAATTTGAATTTCCCGCCATAGGTGAATCGTACCACCTTAAACATTTACCTAAAGAAATTTGGCTTTTAGAAATGAGCGACAAAATATACTAATTTGAATAATACTTACATCTTTGGTAATTGGATAATAATACATAATCAAAAACTTACATACAGTTGTCTTTAAAGCTTGATGCACTTGAGGCTGATTGGTGTCAGCAAACTAGTCGCCAAAAAATTACAAAGCCACGAGCACTGCCGTAAAGTAGCTTATCTGTCTATTTTATATCAGATACATTTCGGCAAGTGTGCGCAAGAGCTTCATGACCTTATTCCACCCTCCCCCTTTTACTACAGGACAAGTAGAAGGACTGCACACTACCACCCTTCCTCGTGGAAATTCCAAAGAATTTTCACTCAATGATTTGGGTCGTCATCTATGATACGTACTCAAGAATGGAACTCCCTGCCGTCCTTGTTTCCTAAGAACTACAATCTAGGCATCTTCATGGCTAGAGTGAATAGATTTCTTCTAGATCAACGTGTTACTTTTACATTTCCTCGGTCACGCCGTCGCTTACCATCAGGCGAGTTGGTGGCCAAACGTACTATTCTGTATTTTTTTAACTTATTTTCATTCAGGATTGAAAGTCAAGGGGGTTCTATTATATTTTTGACATAACTCAAATGCTCTCAATGATTTCTCTCGAAGCTGGCTTTACTCGGATGCTGTCTCGGTACAATCAAATTAATTAATCCATCGGCTGCTCGAAACCATCTCGTCGTCTCTACGATAAAATGGAGGAAAAAAAAAATAAAAAAAACTTAACTTTAAAATACTACTGCAGTAATTGTAATACTAATTATGTGTACTTGTATAGTATATTTACATACAATATGTGTTTATCAAATTGTATATTATGTTTATTTCATTTAGATTTCAATAAAATATTATCATTATATAATTAATACCTACGTCACTTAATAACTAAACTACTTAATTCTAATTACATACTAAAAATCTAGTCTAGACAAACAGCCAAATTAATTAATTAGTCAAATTATATTATTTACATATTTATAAATATAAAACGTGATTATCGCCGAGAAAAAAAGAAAACTGTAAACTGCTATGCAATATGTTTGGTCTAACAATGTCTCCGGCATGTGTCGGAGTAAGTATAGACGGAATAACAAATAAAAAAAACCAAAAAAAAACCTTTTGTCTTTCGTTGTGCAGTTTTCAAAGTCCAAGTTTTTATTCTACTACTGCAGTTGTTGTAGCTGGCCCTCATAGCATGCGCTTGTTGAGGGAGTTGGGCTATGCGGGAAAGTGGGGCAGAAATATACACAAAAATTTAGTGTTGACAGCCCTGGCGCACTCCGCACTTTAGGTATGAAGCTACAAGTACGTGGCGGGAGCCGTCTAGACAAAACTACCGCGCCCGCTGCCGCACGATAGACAGACAACGGCGGATAATAAATGTACTGAAATCGCGAGCTAAAGTTAATATAAAAAAGGTAAATGTAGTAAACGATCTTATTAAAATTTGATCAGCAAAATCTACAAACTAATATTATAGGTAAACATTTCAGCTTCATTCCGCCATTTTAATCGTGGATATTTCGCTCGTCCGACAAATATTGTACTTGCCCTAGACGGATGCTGTTCGGACGAGAGCTGAGCAAGCAACGCCGAGAGGCAAACAATATAGCGGCAGGGTTGGAGGCAGGTCAGTCGGCTGATTAGGCAGGAACATAATTTTATTAGTGTGTGGAGGTTAAAGGGGGAGGCCTATGTTCAGCAGTGGACGTCTTCCGGCTGATGATGATGATAATTTTATTAATCTACAATAGAAGAATTAGTTTTGATACACAATGTGTTTCAAAAATGTGCGATTATACTGAAGCTTATGTATGTTTTTATCATTATGAACAATTTTTACTATAGGACAAAACCTGTATTCGTGAAAATCAGCTGTTCCATACATTTTGTCGAATAGAAAAGATGTTATTTTTCACGATTCCAGGTTTTGCCTCATAGTAAAATCCATGTAAAAAATCTGTTATGAATGAAGTAAGGAAGCTACACGCAAGAAATTGTTGGTACTTTTATTGACATGTATAAGTTGAATATTTATTTAAGCCCCCGTTAAAATGATTAAATATGTGATTTATAGGGGTTTTTGTGACTGTTTGGATGATAAACAGAAATGTAAGTGCGCATGGAGTATTTACTTACCGACGATATGTTCCGCCATCTTTTATGTTTTGTTATTGCAAATTTCACGGATCATTTATCATCATTATGGCTTGCGCAGCTATCACGTGACTGTGAGTCCAAGTTGTCCCCGTATTGAGCCGGGACAAGTTGAGTATTGCCGCAAGTAGCGCGTCATTGTGGCATTTTCGTATTTTTTAATCGAAGCTTGCTTGTATGGATGTATGTTCCTGTAAAACAAGCGCATTGCGGCGCAAGGTTTTTTTTTTTTTTTTTTTTTTATTATAAAAAGGCTTTATAACATAATTATTTTTTCGTTTACGCATAATTACAAAGCCTGGGGGAGGCCTATGTCCAGCAGTGGACGTCCTATGGCTGAAATGATGATGATGATGATGATAATTACAAATGAAACTAATACCAATTCTTAAGCGTGCGTTAATTAAGGTCAAGCAAATCCAAAGAAAGCAGCAATGCAAGCTCAACGTTTCACCATCCATCTTATCCACGCGTTGAAATCACAAACGACAAAAGGGGAGCATCACCAGGTGAAAGCCCGAGCAAAGTTGCCGTCTCTTCGAGCGTTACTTGCCCAAAATAAATGGCTTTAAATACAAAATACAAAATCCTAACAGAGAGACAGCTCCTACCAATAATTCATAGCTGTTAATAGGTGCATACGAAGTGAGTGAGCATCTACTATCTACCATGGTAGGTAGTAAGTCTATGGAGCGGCTGTACCTACTTAAGAATAATCCGAAATTTTCGCTCTAAAGATGACCGCCAGTTAGAGATGACCGAAAACTTTTCAATCGTCACCTACTCGTATCCTTCAAACCTCCGAAGTACTCGTAGCTGCAAATGGATTGGCAAAATGACCACATTTGATACCAGCTGTCAAATTCATCCAAATTCAACGGTAACACGGCTGTTCCATGGTCTTCCTGCCTACAAATTGTTGCTTAACATCATGCGATATCAAGTCAACTCAAGGAGGTCAAGTAAGTAGGTAAGTATTTATAAAAAACCGACTACGACAACGTTGTGTAATGTAACGTAGCTGATACTGTATTAAGTGAGTACGTAGGCACGAGCCTGCTGCAAGCCGCTCGCGTGAGAAGCGCAGTAAGCTCGCAGTGACCCGCCGAGTGGAGGTTTCACTGCGAATACAAAGGCAAAGGTCGCGAGCTTGAAGCTGGATACGCGGTGACTGTGGACGAGCCGTACCCACTTGCAGGTTGATACAGTATCAGCTACGTTACATGCTACACGGCTAGGTGAGTACCCTGCTTTAGAGGGTACAGTAAACGCAGTTCATGAGTATATTAAAGTCCTTTCAGTTTAGCATCACCATTCCGTGTAAACCAGTATTTACTACCTTTGGATTAGGCTTAAAATACACCTACAAAATGTGGAATGAGCTACATTCCGCGGTGTTTCCGAAAAGCTACACCATGAGGTTTTTCAAAAGGCGAGTTAATAGTCTTACATCGGCAACGTAGTTGTGACGCCTCTGGTGTTACAAGTATCCAAAAGCGACGGTGAGTGCTTACCATCAGGCAGCTCGTCTGTTTGCCACCTATTGCATAAATAAATCAATGATAGGCGTGAGTGGCGCACACGCATAGTAATGACTTTATTGCTTGCTTGTTTACGTTTATAAGAGTTATTTCTTTGCAAGCAATATCTACTGAACGGTTAAAAGGTCCTTCATTTGCGAAGTTATTGCCGAGTTTGCCACAAACAGTCTGCGGTTCCGGAAATGGCGTCTTCAATGACTATAGTTTTGGATAGTGCTGAAGTTTATTTCCTTTACAGCAATAAAACATAGCTTCAAACGTAGAAGGGAATTAATTGCGAAATGAACTGTCAAGTTCATGTCTTGACACAGTAAAGGACACTTAAACCGTACGGTAGTGGTTACAGTCATTTCAAACTCCATCAATTGCCGCGAAGAAAAAACGTGGAGTTGTAGGTTATACCCAAGGCTCAACCCACGGCGCCGTTGATGTTGAGATCGAATCCGAAATGAGGAGATCCGTAGACGAACGAAAGTCACCGACATAGCCCACCGGATTAGTAAGTTGAAATGGCAGTGGGCAACATATCACGTAGAACAGATGGCCGATGGGGCCGAAAGGTTCTGGAATGGAGACCACGGACCGGTAAGTGCAGCGTAGGACGTCCACCCACAAGATGGACAGACGACCTAAAAGAGACAGCAGGGAAACGCTGGATGTAGGCCGCTTCCAACCGGCCCTTTTGGAGATCGATGGGGGAGGTCTATGTCCAGTAGTAGACGTCCTATGCCTGAAATGATGATGGCTATATAAGCCAAGGCTATATAGTCAGAATTGAACACCTCGAACGTGAAACGGAGAGGCGTTCTACTAGGAACCGTGTTCTACTGATACCTACTATGATACCTATTGTTTTTTTTTAAATGGCACTGCTGTAATTTTTTCTCAAATTTTGAAAACTTCTAGAAAAAAAGTTGTTTGTTTTGATGCACTGAGACCAACCCTTAAGAGAATGTTGATTACCAATAGCCCTGTATACCTTTTTTTTTAAATATAATAGTAGACAAGCAAGCGACGGGCCACCTGATGGTAAGTAGTCACCGTCGCCTATGGACACCTACAATACCCGGGGCATTGGCGGTGCGTTGCCTACCTTTGAGGACTCTATTCACTCATACCTTAGCAATTCTGAAAAAAACTAAAATAGATTCTAAACATAGATTCAGTATAGGAATCTATGATTCTAAAGCTAACTCAATCACTAAAATAGAGCGCTAAAACAAATGCGTAGGTACGTACTTCATCACCGTCCATATTTCAAGCTAACGTCAGTATAATTACACAGGGTGTTCAAAGTTGTGACCAACGACGCGTTCACTGCTTTGTCCCGTGCACGCTCTGACGCGCGCTTGTTACCAACTTTCGTGTTGGAAACTACTTTTTAAACATGCTGTATATGATTTGAGTGAGCAATGGTTGAGAGTTTTTGCAACAAACTTGTGTTTATTTGTTTATTTAAGCTTTTTAGGGTTCCGTACCTCAAAAGGAAAAAACGGAACCTTATAGGATCACTTCGTTGTCCGCCTGTCAAGACCCTTTTTGTCAAGAACGCGTAAAGGTATCAAGTTAAAATGTATACTAAATACTAGGGTCTACGGTTTCGTTCGGCTGTAAAAAAATAAAAGTTGTAAGTCAAAGCAATCAAAAGATATGAACGTTTATGTCGTATATTTTGCGATTTCACAGGGAAATCAAAACCTATAGGGTACTTCACGTTGACCTAGAATCATGAAATTTGGCAAGAGACAAGGTCTCATAGCACATATATAGGAATAAATCCGAAAGTCATAAATTTGAAGTTATATCATTTAAAAATAATTATTTTGCTATTACAAACTTACATTTTGTAGTTGGAATGTATGGAAGAACCCTATTGTCAACTACAAAGTTAAGTTTATTTTTCAATATTTCAAATTCAGTTAGTTTTTTTTTTGGACTCGCGCTTGTCCGGTTTTTTCGTGATACATGGTGATACTCTCTAAATAACAGATACGATGATGAAGATTTTTTACCCTTTGGCGATAGTTTTTATGTAAAGGTTGATAAGAATTACAGTAGTAACTATATAGTACAAGAAAATGAGAAGCGTAAGTATAAAACAAATTTAATAAGCATCATTTTGCTGTGAAGAAATACCAAGAAACGAGTAAGTGGATTAGGGGGAAAGTGAAATTTATTTTGAAAATAGGTTAGCTTCTGTGCTTGGATTAAGGCATAATTTTTCTGGCAAAATTCTGAATTCTGAATGAGAATAGAAGGAAACGTACAGAAAAAACCACTGAGTAATAATTCAATTTTTATATTGAGGTGTTTTTATACGTCAAATTTTTCACCTGCTATTTATTCTATCTCCATTGCAAAGATTTCTACTACTTCTTATTATTTTTAATATAGTATTAATAATATAGTTGAAAGTCACGCACGTAACTTTGGGACGACCTTACGATCGGACATCTGAAGACGATCTGACACGTTAGATATTTTTGTAGGGAGCCAAAGACGTATCCGAACATACGTGAACGCATGATCCAAGAAAACAGGGTCTAGCGCTCTACTCAATTGCGTCACTGTCCAGTTGCCACTTTATTGCAACAAACACAGGTATCGGGAAATAAATTTGTTAATAATCTATTAAATAAAATACTTGATGCATTTCAATTGTTGTTGCATTGTACAGAGATTTTGTACGGTCGTGTTTGGGCCGGTAGTTGGTATAAAGTAATATAATTTTTGATACTAGTAGAGTAGGGATCACAGAAAAGAGAAGTAAATAGAACGGAAATGAGAAAGAAAAATCTGTCGCCAGGCATTCTGACGGAACCTTGATTAAACATTCTTATTTATGTCAACGCGTCGAACTCCGCATCCAAAGAACATGGACTTTACCGTTTTGGTTTAGGTCTCAAAGTTCTTTGTCTGCATCACAGTTGCTAACTGATTTCGAATGACTGACGTTTCATTCATATGGGTGCAACTGGCTACAACAAATTTCTTACAAAAATGCCTTGACAGCTTAGAATAACTACTCAGAGAAGGTAGGTTTCCAAACAACGCCTTCTCAAAACGTAAGCTACAAATTCGCTTTGTAGCTTACGTTTCGATTGGTATTTTAAAAATTAATGGATTACCTGTGGAATGTCACACCATAACTCTTATGCTGCTTTTCTGATTTGTTGTGGTACGATTTCACCGCGCAAATTGTCATAGTAAAATTTTTATATTTTTTTTGTGAGCCATATATGACACCATTTGAATGGCATAAATTTTGCGAATGTACATGGTTTCTTTGTGTAGTTATTCTAAGCTTGACAGCCGTTCTAATTTAAACAAAAAAGAAGTATATTTACTGTGGTAGTGACAATGAAACCCACATAACAGAAATGTCAAACAAATATTTGTAGTACAACATAAAAAGGTAGTAAGACATTACAATAAATTCTCACATGACGAGAGTCGTAAGACGCCGCCATAAAAGCCGGAACACGTGTCTGAAGCAGGGTTGTCACGTCCGCACTGATGTAGTGCTAACAACCACCATAAATGTAATAATGGTGGACATGATGGAAAACTAAAGTTAGATTTAGGCACTATTATACTCTGTTTACTTTTTACTGCTTATAGCTGAACTAATTTTGTCAAAGAATATGATACCTACTTTTAAGGTGGATACTCAGGAACGTACTTGGCTGCATATGTCGATATCAGAAATAATTCCCATTTTTGTTCTACTGCCCCTAAGTTCATTCAAAACGTAGTTGATTTTTATTCTACTGCCCCTAAGTTGCTTCAAAACGTAGTTGGTTTTGATTCTACTGCCCTTAAGTTGATTCATAACGTAGTTGGTTTTTATTCTACTGTCCCTAAGTTGATTCAAAACGTAGTTGGTTTTTATTCTACGGCCCCTAAGTAGATTCAATGGGTAGTTTATTTTGATTCTACTGCCCCTTAGTACCTAAGCCAAATTCAGAGCTTAGCTTATTTCGATACTACTGCCAAAAGTTGATTCGTGGAGTAGTTTATTTTGATTCTACTGCCCCTGTGGTAATTTGAAGCACGTCTCTAACTGATCTTTACTCATAGATATTCAATGAATGATGCGATGAAAAATGTTCGTTACCCTGAGCATTATAGTACTGCATCCAATTTTATTCGAATTATAATGAATTTGGCTCTTTACTGGCTCTAAATGAACCCAAATTCTATTGCCCCAAATTGATTCTGGTTTTACTATCCTTAAATAATTCTGATTCTAATCTCTAAATTGATTTTGATTTTAAAGCCTCAAAAATAACTCTGATTCTACTTCCCCTAACTCGATCCAAATTCTTCAATCCCTTGTGTGTAGTTTTGCAACATTTAAGACGCGGTGCTCTATTCTATCTCTCCCTTGTGTAAGACAGCCTGACTCGGGTGGCAACACATATGATGTATAGCACAGTTCACAAGATGGATTGGCGAGCATTTCAAAATGGGTTTCGGATGGCATTTCAGCAAATAAGGAAAATGATAATAAATTGGTGCGAAGTTCTTTTGTTTAGAATTGTGTTTAGTGTTTACCTTTTTCATGTTACAAGAATAAATTGATTTTTATAACGCCCTATAAAATAAAGAAAGAAAATAAATTGTATTCTACATCTTTACAATTTTTTTATTTTTTTAAATGAAATTATAGGTTTTCGTTTGACCGCCAACTCACCTGATGTTAAGCGATGATGCGGTCTACGGTGGAACACGTTTATATCTAAAGGATACAATCAGTGTCGAATGGAAAAGAGCTGGTAATCCTAATTATTGATACGAAAATGATAGATTTTCTCTGATTTTCAGGTTCTAGGGCTATAATCACACGTCACAACGACTTTTCACAGCTTTGCCATAGCATTCTGTCAACATTCGTAATTTATCTATGTTATACCGTCGTCGTTACGAAAAATCCGAAGTTTACTCAGGGCGTATTCACATTGGTTGTTGTTAGGTAGATCTTCTAGATGGACCGACGACATTGTGAGAGTCGCGGGCATCCAGTGGATGCAGATGGCAGGCTTTCGTTCAGTGTGGAGGTTGCAGGGGTAGGCCTATGTTCAGTAGTAGACGTATTCTAGCTGATGGTGGTGAAGAGGTAGATCTTATCACCTATCGTATCTCGTTGGTAGGTCCATCCACAAGATGGACAGACGACCTAAACGAGACCACCGGGAAATGCTTTATGCAGGCCGCTTCCAACCGGCCCTTATGTAGATCGATACGGGACAGGATCAGTGAACAAAGGCCTTCCTAAACCCTCTTAGAGAGGGTTGTTGACACAATCCTCACGCTTGGCAGCCAGCTTGGGGATTGCAGTACGTTTACCGTGTACTAATAGGACGTTGCTGCCCATCCTCCGGTGGTTCTGGTCGTAGTTTTAGGGCATACCCGAGTCATAAGTAACTAGCAACGCACCCCAGCTTCGAACGGGTGTAAATCTTATTTTGTTACATTATTGGAGTTTTAGTAAGGATCCCTTTTTTTTTTTTAAATATAGCCTATGTCACCCGAGGATAGTGTAGCTTCCCAACAGTGAAAGAATTTTTCAAATTGGTTCTGTAGTTTCGGAGCCTATTCAATGCAAACACACAATCAAATCTTTCCTCTTTATAATATTAGTATTAAAAAAAAAATATGCCGAAAATGCAAAAAAAATATGGATAGAACCTCAAATCATAACTATAGTTAGTATAAAATCCGGGCAACCCTAATTGCTGTAACAGTTTACGAGTCTGCAATCAGTCACAGGACGTTATTGCAACTCGTTCACATTCCGTCACCGGAATTAGTTTTCTAATGACGATCAAAAAGTGTGCTGCAATGTGTGGAATATCCTTCCCCCAAAGCTTTTTGTTTTTTGTTAAAATTTTCATGATATTGGATTCAATGTCCTTTAGTCGTAATATTAAACAGTTTACATAGTCTTAATAGCGTCAAACAAGTCATAGTCACAGTCAGAGTCAAGCTAAGTTAGTCACGGTCAAGTCAAACTCATGCCCCTGTAAAGTGGTGGAGACTTTACAAGAGGCTCCTATGGAGTTTTGGAAACAACACGAAAAGACACGTTTCACCTCGTCATATCACTTTCCCACACTCGAGCACGTTTACGAGCACTTAATGAATAATAATTCACCATTTAGTACACATTAACACTCGAAAATACACAAGTTTAGGAAAATATCCCACGAGCCGACATGTTTTTTTTTCTAGGTTGGCGCCAAAACTCGGGGGAGGGCAAAGGTATTCCCGCTAGTATTACCAGATAGAAAATGTAAAAGTCCGGAGAAAAATCTGATTTCCATTGAAAAATCCTGAGCTTTTGTCGCAATTTGAGAATTTTCTCGCATATCTACGTAATTTTCTACTTCGTGTAAAAAAGTCTAATTATTATTGGTTAAACATAATGTAAAGAAGTTTTTGTTTTTTGTTTTAGTAACTTTAAAATAAAAAATAAATATCTGCTCTATTTTATTACAAATTCTTAAAAAATCCTGAGATTTTCTAAGATTTACAAAATCGCCTACAATCCTGTAAAGAGCCTAAAAATATGGTAACGTAAAATATGGTAGCTCTAATGTAAAAACGATAATACGGTTTTCAAAAATAAGTAAAAAAATACGTATGTTGAATGGGGACCGCCCTTTCGTTTTTACTTTTTGACTTTTTTACTGTGTTAGTTAATCCACTGTAGCATTACCTATTCTGTGAAAATTTCATTTGGCTATCTATTACGATTAGTAAGATACAGCCGTTAATAGGTAGGACAGACGGACTAACATACAGGCAGACATCGTAGGCTTAGTAATAGGGTCCCGTTTTTACCCTTTTTGTACGGAACTTACAAAATTTTACCCTAACTAACAAAAGATAAGTACTTGTGTCAAATCTTTATTCTTAGGTTTAAAAACCCACAAAACAGAAAACAAACAAATAGAAAAGCACTGGAACCACAGCTCAGAGTCCCTAAGCCCCCTGAAAAAGTTTAGTCTGCTAGTCTGCATCTGCAGGGTTACCAGACGTTGAAATATATAATTATTATGACTAAGAAGGTAGAGGTACTTTTATGTCAAGATGTTTCATTTGACATAATCAACGAGATACAATTCCTATGTATTGTTGTATCTCGAAGGACATAATTTAATATTTTTAAAGTTTACTATTACGGTTTACCATCATCATCATCGTCATTTCAGCCGTAGGACGCACACTGCTGGATATAGGCCTCCCCATCCATCTCCAAAAAGGCCGATTGGAAACGTCAGTTTAACATAACTTCAAACATTAAAAGAATCAGTTGACAAAAAAAACATCTGTGAGTCAATTATTCTAAATTTTCTTACACTTGTTTTTCATCAAATTTAAATGGAGCATCAACAGCTGCGACGTTATCCTAGATAATATTAAGATCATTTTAGAAGAAAAAAAAACATCAGCTAAAAAGCAGAAACTAATATTTAAATTACTTCAAAACAATGAGAATTAAAAGACAATCGACGAAATTATTAATACATATATGCCTACTTACCTATTTACAGTTTATGATCAGCTATTTTCGGAGTCGGTTAAAAACGAAATTATCAAAATCAAACTGCTCGTTAAAAACTTAAGCTTTTAGACCGGCAACTTAAAATCCTCAAGTTCAAAGACCCACCCATCATGTTTTCACTGCTGGGACTCAGGCCGAAAGAGAGAGAGAGAGAGAGAGAGAGAGAGAGAGAGAGAGGATGGACCCTAATCCACTATGCTGGTCGGAGCATGTTGTTGAATGTCAATATATCTTTTAACTGTGAGGTTTTTGGATTTACCGGTTTTCTAACGATGTTTTCCTTCACTCAAACAAAGACTATGCACCCCGTATGTTTGTGTGAAAATGTTTCCATGCCACCACCTCGCTCTTTTGCTAAGGAATTGGAGATTTGTCAGCGAAGTGGCAACCCTAGGATGGTTCTGCCAGCTCCCAACAGTGCCAACGTGGGAAATGGAGAGAACTATACACCTGAAGATTTTCAGATTAACTTCTACTTGAAAGTAACCATGTTCCTACAAAATGTCAAAACTGTCTACAAGTCTGCTACATTTTTTTTACTACAATGCCTCTTGTGGGCAAAGCACGTGTATTACCAAAGTTTTTGTGGTTTTTTTAAATTAGAACGGCTGTCAAGTCATTTTAGTAAGAAATTTGTTGTAGCCAGTTGCACCCATATAAAAAAAGGTCAGTCATTCGAAATCAGTTAGCAACTGTGATGCGGACAAAAACTTTGAGACCTAACCCAACAAGGTAAGGTCCACCAAGTTCTTTGGATGCGGAGTTCGACGCGTTGATTTTAATAAGAATGACCATTGACCAATCAATGTTCTGTCATAATGCCTGGCGACAGATTTTCCTTCTCATTTCCGTTATATTTACTTCTCTTTTCTGTGTCTAGTACATACGTTTATTAAAGTGCATAAAATACATATCGAATACCCCGATCTCATACACATTCTTATTTCAATCTGTAAGTGAAGGGATACCGCAGAAAAAAAAAGAAAAAAAAAGGGTTTTTACCTTTCTTTTCTGTGGCTTTATTATTATTAATCATTTTATTTCAGACAATGTCCATACTTATTTTACTACACCAATATAAAATCAAATTAATATACAATCAATAAATAATTAAAAACAACAAAAATTCAAATAAAACACAAAAATTCATTGATACCTATTAACTACAAATAATAATAAAAATAAATTAAAATTATTAGAATTAAAATAATTACCTTAACCTAAACTTCGGTTTGGATCCGGAGTGCTCTATGTGCACACTTGTCCAGTGCTGCATTATAGGGCAGTCCAGATCCATCCGCCAGGCGAACAGCTGCAGGTAGCTGTTGTCGCTGCCCCGCACCCGCCGCATCAGGGACGCGATTCGCTTGCGCATGATCGCTGCGAACCCATCTATGTGCGCGTCCGCGAACATCCCCGATGCGCTGCAGTGGCGCGGCAGCCACATCAGCGCCCTGTAGGCGTTGTTATACTGGACTCGCAGGGCGCTGTAGGACTTTTTTCTGTACTTAACCCATAGGCTGCACGTGTAGAAAGACTGACAGTAAGCTCTAAAAAGAGTAGCTTTCACTTGTGGAGTGCATCGTGCAAACCTACGGGCCAGCATATTGCCCCTGACTGACAACGCCCTGCGCTCCCTTTCCATATCAACATCGTCTGCGAGCGTCTCGGTCACCCAGTGGCCCAGATACTTAAACTGCTGGACTCGTTTCAGGACACTTCCACTTAGTGTGACTGGCGGGACAGAGTCGTACGTTTTCGATCCTGCTTTGAACACCACAAGTTCGCTTTTAATGGCGTTGTATCTGAGCCCGTGAGCCTCCACGTAACGGTCGCAGATCGCAATGAGCTTTCTGAGGGCCCTGATGGATGGGCTCAACAACACCATGTCGTCTGCATAACTGATGTTGTTAACAATTACACCATCAATCGAGCAGCCGACACGGGCATTGCAGAGCTCACGGATCAAGCTGTCAGTGTACAAGTTGAAGAGGCTCGGTGACGATAAACCGCCCTGCCTCACACCACACTCCAATCTGTACACCTCTGATAGCGACCCTGACCATCTCACAAAGTTGCTCTGATTGCCATACCAGTACTTAAGGAGAGATACAAACTCAGGGGGGAGGTCCGTATCGCTTGACAACTTGTGCCACAACCTGTCATACACCACTAGATCAAAAGCCTTAGATAAATCCAAGAAGCAGGCGTAGACAGGTGTGCTTCTGTTGGTGTAGTACTGGACGGTGTGCTTGAGATTCAGTATAGCCGTTTCAGTCGATAGCCCAGGTCTAAAACCGAACTGAGCGTCATGTAGCTTTAGATATTGTCGCAACTGATTATCAATCACGCCGTCCAGCGCCTTGGCAATTACTGTTGCGAGCGATATTGGCCTGTAGTTCCCTAGGCTAGATGCATCCCCTGTTTTATTTTTAATGATCGGAACAACTACAGTCTTCATCATGGCCTCAGGCAGGTATGAATGACTCACACAGAAAGTGAACAACATGGCGAGCACCCTTGGCAGATGAACACCTGCATGTTGCAGGTGCTCAATACTCAGTGAGTCATGGCCAGGGGATTTTCCTCGCTTCATGTCCCTCACCAACCGTGCAACCTGTTTCACCGTGATTCGCGTAATCGGTTCTCCTATCCTTGCATTACTTGCCTCAGTGTCTGTAGGTTCCAATGGAGAATGTACCTGAAAATGTTCCCTAAATAGGTTTGCAATCTGGTCAGAGTCACTAATGCCCTCAACACTCACAGGGACGCTCGGCTTCGGATTCAGTTTATTGGTCTCCTTCCAAAATTTCGCAAAGTTTTGAGCAGAATGCTGTGTTGCAAGGATGTCCATTTTGATTTGGTTTTCGTTGTTTCTACACCATTTCAGTTTACATTTAAACGTTCTCCGAGAAGTGCGCATTTGATCGAAAACGTGTCCAGATTTAGGTTTCCCATGTATGACCCAATCCTGAAACCGAAGCCGAGCCTCCTCATGGGCCTTTTTACAATGTTTGTTCCAGCCTGTAACATATCTATTTTTCTTACCAGTACTTTTACACATTTTAGAGCATTGAGAAGCAGCAGTACGAAGAGTTTCTACAATCGTATTGTACATATTATCAATAATTAGTTTATGGTCTAAATTATTACATGAAACACCCCCACATATTTGCAACTCGGCAGGAAAATCTATATCACGCAACTTAGCCGAACATATCTGCCAATATCGATCAATCTGTGCCTTATCCCTCTCTCCCCAGACAACATTATCAGGCACGGAGCTTCGTTGTTCAACTTTAGGCACTAAAACATTAAGGTCACATATTAACTCAACCGCGAAATGGTCAGACCATGAGATATCGTATCTTATGTTTACGCTACTAATCGTTTTTTTAGCAATCTCAGTCGTGATCATATGGTCCAACCATGATGTAGTCCCCCATGCATCACTTAAATATGTGTACGAGTTCGAGGCCAATCCTAGATATTCTATATCTGCGCACGTCCATCTTTGCTCACCACAAAAGGTTATTAGCTCCGTACCAAACAATGAACCTGGGTGTGCGTTGAAATCGCCTAGTATATACGCCGAATCTACGCTACAGGTTTCTATAATAGCGTTAATCTCACTTTTATCTCATCTTTAGCCCTAACGTGAAATAAACCAGCCGGTGCGAGTCGGGCTCCCGCACTGAGAGTTCCGTACCACCACAAAATACAATAATTATCAATTCAAAAAACCGACTTCAATGTTAGTAAAATATGGCATTTCGATTCGGTGGAATAAATGGGTCTTCCATGTAACCCAATTATAACTTGGTAATGAACAGATATTTGTCACCGCACTCGCACTTGGCCATTATTTATTATTTGTTATTATACTTTAAAGTGTGTACTATCCTATGCCAAATTTGACGCTTGTACGTCGTACCGTTATTACATTAGAGTTAATATAAAAAAAAGTTTTAAAAAATATGTTTGTTGTATGGGGACCCCTCTATCGTTTTAACCTTTTGACTTTTTTTATTATTTGTTAGTTAATCCGCCGTAATTAAATATTCTGTGAAAATTTCAACTGGCTATCTATTACGGTTCGAAAGATACAGCCGCTAAAAGGTAGGACGGACAGACAAACAACGAAGGCTCAGTAATAGTGGCTCAGTAGTGGTCCCGTTTTTACCCATTGGGTACGGAACCCTAAAAAGCATGTATTATTATCTGATTGTATTATTTTCCTAAAATTGTGTATTTTCGTGTGTTTTTGTGTAATAATGGTGTGGAAAGTGATATAGCTTGAGCTTTTGGGCGTTGCTCTGACTTCTACCCTCAACTTTGGCTCCTATATATTGAGGACAAGGCTCAATTGGCTGCCAAAAAGCTGGGTATCCTATCGAAGGTGTGAACAATCACGTGGGAACAGCTTGGGGTGTTAGAGTCTATTGAGAAACGTGCCAAGAGGCTCATCAGCAACGAATCCCTGGTTCAGACTAAGCTCATTAGTCTTTGAGCATCGGCGTAAAGTGGCTAGTCTATCGGTTGTTATATCGGAGACATTTTAATTCCCTCCTGCCCAAATACAAATACCAATTACATTTTTCTATCGGACTGCCAGAGCGGGCACAAAAAATTGACACCGCTTTATGGTTAACGCGGTCAAACACTAGCCTATTAGTAAATATAAAAAAAATTACATGTTATCCGACCCACTTAGTTGTAAATAGCACTCCCAGTCACCACGCCTTCGCCGCATAGCTACTTCGAGGAAATCAATACATTTGACCCATAATTTTCATATCCACTAACACTCTCCCGGTTGTAATTTGACCTTTTAAAATATTTATCCACAATTGTTCGTTCACACAAAATATAGCCATAATTCACTCTCAGACAGCATTATTTATGTGACATCAATACATTATATCAACCAGTAAGGACATTACATTGTATACACTTCAAAATGACTTCAAAACATTGCTATATTTTAAGTAGCTAACAGACGTGACGGATATCGGTGACGGACCGCCATCCAACCGACAGGTGAGAACATAGAGAAAGGTATAGAAAAGCTGCTAGGGTATAGCTATGAGATAGCAATAATTTTTGGTAATTGTATTTTTCCTATAAAATATGGTTTAAATTCGACTAAATCTGACCAAACACGAAAATTAATCAACAACAACAAGTAATTCATGCAAGACTATTCAATGGACTCGAAAATCAAAACTTACGTGTGAAAGGTTATATTTTCATATTTTCGTTGCGTGCGGCTTTTACAGCCTAAAATACAGCAATTCACCAATAGCAAAGCTCAGATTTACAAGAACTCACTAGAAACCAACAGGTAAAAGCGACCAGTTTGTCTCCCGAATGAGCTTTGGGTCAGACCGTCAGACAAACGGATCGCATAGGCCAGTAAGGGGCAGCAAATATTATCTTTCTCTCGTTTACTATCAGCTAACGGTGTATAAGTTTGTTTCGCTTGCACACTATTATTATTCGAGCTGCGTCTCTATTCCTTCTCACTCTACGAGAGAGAAAGAGTTTTTTCTTTTCTATCAATGACATCCTTTATAATTTTTCATGTCATCGGCCGCATGAGTCTGTCGCAGACCTCGGAAGCGGCGCCATTCATTTTCATAGTGCGAAGACTTGTCGCATCAACCGCGCGCGCTAGACGCATGCGACACGCAGCTTCTGTCAGCCGCGATATACGGAAGTCAACCTTTACGCCCCAAGCACACCTCCGCTGCGAAACCATAACAGCGGAACCGCAGTAATTTCGCCACGTCTTGTCCGTATGTAAGAGAAGCGAACACTAGCGAAACTGCCTGTTCTAACGCATAGATTGGACTATAATTCTGTCTCTTTCCGCGCGGTTTTGGCGATCCGTTCCGACGCCAGCCACACCAACAAAATGGCGGCAGGAGCGCAGAAGCGTGGCTGGCGTCGGAGCGGATCGCCGAAACAGCGCGAAAAGAGACAGAATTATAGTGCAATCTATGCGTTCTACATACGGACAAGACGTGGCGAAATTACTGCGGTTCTGCGGTTATTGTTTCGCAGCGGAGGTGTGCTTGGGGCGCTACTATGCACGAGAATCCATACTGTCCGTTATTCATAGGTCGCGTCTTAGACACCCATCGGTGGCTCAATTGTTTAGATACAATCGCGCGATTTATTTATCGGGGCCTTTCTATTTGCTCGTTCGGATTCCCCATTTGTGAGCTAAATTCCTAACTCGCTTTGACATCCCTCGAAATATTTATATCCTTTTTATTTGGGGCTGATAAATATATTGTTATTTTTTAATTATTTGCTGTGAATTGAATGTAATTTCTTTCTCGTGGCGTTCTTGTTTTGATGTGGTTCATAAAAAAACGGGTCTTTCTCTTTTCCGCTATGCCAGTGACACCTTCAGATCAGACAAACAAGGGAGATATGGCACGGTGGCGTGGTGGGTGTGAACGCATAACATGTACTTCCTTGTTGTTTCCAAAGTTACAAAGAAGTCGCTTCTAAAATCTCTACCACTTTACTAAGGCTTGATTTTGACTTGGCCGTGACTTACTTTACTTGACTTTGAGTGGGACTCTGACTTGTTTGACGTTATTTAGGTAATACATTGTTAACTTGTTTATTATTCAGACTGAAGGACACTGAATTCATGGTCACGGCACGAAATACATTAAAAACTTTAAGTATAGATCTGTAGTAAGTAATTGTACCTTTATGATTCATCATCATCATCATCATTTCAGCCATAGGACGTCCAACTGCTGGACATAGACCTCCCCCATCGATCTCCAAAACGGCCGGTTGGAAGCGGCCTGCATCCAGCGTTTCCCTGCGGTCTCTTTTAGGTCGTCTGTCAGACTCGTGGGTGGACGTCCTACGCTGCGCTTACCGGTCCGTGGTCTCCATTCGAACCTTTCGGCACCATCGGCCATCTGCTCTGCGTGCTATGTGCCCTGTCCACTGCCAATTCAATTTGCAAATCCGGTGGGCTATGTCGGTAACCTTCGTTCGTCTACGGATCTCCTCATTTCTGATTCGATCTCGTAGAGAAACCCCATAACCCTCTCCATAGCTCATTGTGCGACTTCGAGCTTGTTTATGAGGCCCATAGTGACCTTTATGATTAAAAATTATTAAATAATTTGGAGTAGAGTTAGAAAAATTTACTCGCTCAAATATCTAATTAAAGTCAGGTGGTATAGGTTAAAGTCAGGTGGTATAGGTTAAAGTCAGGTGGTATAGGTTAAAGTCAGGTGGTATAGGTTGGAAGTTGGAACAATAAGCACGTATTTTCTATCACAACATTCTTGATTGTATGTAGCACAACTTTTCATCTCAAAGTTTCTGAAAGAAGCGAACTTAGTGTCTTTTGTCCTGGTCGCTTTGAGAGCTCGCTGTTTCGCCTTCGCGGACACTGTTGAATAATAAATGTGGAAACTTGAAGGAATGTTTTAATCCAAAATAACTCGCTATAGTGATGTTTGTTTGGCAGAAACCGTGGCCCGCTCTATTTTGAAAACCAGAATTTGGTGGTGGAAATACCAGGACACTGCGTTTAAAAAACCATATTCTGACGCGCTCGAGATTATTTTTGTCTCTTTCTTTCTCATTAGAAATGTCATGATAGTTCAAACTCTACCAAGACACAAAAAAAAACCAGACAAGTACGAGTAAGACTCGTGCTCTGAGGGTTCCGTTGGAAGGAACCATCAGAGCGCGAGTCCAAAAAAAACTAACTGAAGTTGATATATTGAAAGACAAACTTAACTTTGTAGTTTACTATAAGGTTCTTCCATACATTCCAACTACAAAATGTAAGTTTGTAATAGCAAACTAATTATTTTTAAATGATAAAACTTCAAATTTGTAACTTTCGGATTTATTCATATATATGTGCTATAAGACCTTACTTTTTGCCAAATTTAATGATTCTAGGTCAACGGGAAGTACCCTATAGGTTTTGATTCCCCTGTGAAATCGCAAAATATGCGACATAAGCGTTCATATCTTTTGATTGCGTTGACTTACAACATTTATTTTTTTACAGCCGAAAGAAACTGTAGACCCAAGTATTTAGTATACATTTCAACTTGATATCTTTACGCGTTCTTGAGAAAAAGGGTCTTGACAGACAGACAGACAGACAGACGGACAACGTAGTGATCCTATAAGGGTTCCGTTTTTTCCTTTTGAGGTACGGAACCCTAAAAAGAGCAGGAATACGCAAATTTCGCAAAGAAAATAACAGTCAATCTGTAATTGCTTAATTCTGGGATGGCTGCCAAAGGCTGTAAAAGTTCTATGTAGGTAGCCATAGTAAAATATCGCCATGTTTAATGCTTTTTTAATGAGTATGACATCTCTATTGGTAAAACATCGTTGCTTATGGATAGCGGTATTGCAGTGGTTTGCCAGCCCGGACGGATATTATGTATCGCAAGCTATTTTGTTTTTTACGAGTCCCATCTATCATTTTTCATTTTTGATATTACGTAGTTAAGGCAAATTTATCGTTTGGTATAGTCTCAGGTTTCCATATCGTTAGACTGGCAGAGTAGAACTCCCTCAAGGCATCGTTATGGACTGTAGAGTACATCAAAGTAGACACTGATGCGGTACTAGGGGACTTACTTTTTGCAGGTCTCAGAAAATATCCTAAAATTGCTGGTTTCGTTCAAATATATTTATTTTCATCTGTCTTTGGATACAAGCGAAAATAAATATCGTGAGAGTATAACATAACAAATATCATTAATATAAAAACTTAAAACTTCACTGCATCGAAAAACACTGTGAATGTGATGTAGGGTCTAGCTTAATTAGAGCTTGGCACATAATTGGCACTCGTACTCCCTAGGGTTCATTTCAAGTCAGTGAATAATAATGTAGGTGTTTTATCATTTGTATGCGATGTACTTACCATAAAATATAGCCTGTGACACTCCGGATACAACGAAATATATAAAAACACCTGACTTATCAAAATCGGTCAAGTCTTTTAGGCTACAGGAAGTAATATAGAAACACAATAGTGTTGGCAACACCTAGAAAAACTTCAGTCTATGGTACACCGAGCGGTTTACGAAAACGTTATGTGTCTATGGAATCAAAGAAAAAAAGAAGAAGCCCATACGACGGAGGGGACTTTTTGGGCCGTAGGGCAAGGCCTTGGTGTTTGAAGGGGTGGTTTTTTAGCTTGTCCTAGCTTTTATGTTTGGATTGTGGTTATTGGCTTGGTTTTGGTTACTCAAAATACCACGAGTTAGTTAAATGCGAGCGAATGTAGTTTAAATAACCTCACACTAAGTTAATAGTTAACAATAGTTCCAGTACTTACATACACCTAATTTTAACACAGAAATTATAATTATCAACCTTAATACTGTCTCAAAGACAATACTAGCAAAGTAACCTAATATGCTCAGTGCAAGCAAAACGTGTTCAAATGTGTGCAAAGCGTGCTAGAACCTAAAGTAAGCCAGCGTTTTCCCGCAAACAGTGAGCATAACTGATATTAAGTCGGTCCATCGAGACGCAAGTGTATGGAACTGCCGAGGTTTTACACTCGTTGCTGAAGCTAGACGTAGAACGTAACTTACGTACTGTGAAATATTAAAATATATATAATCTGTGATGGACATACACAATTATTTTGATTTATCTGTGCTGTAAATTTTCTTACAGTTGCAAACTTTTTAGTTTTGAGGATCAAGCGTTATTCACAAGTGTATAAAATATAATATTTTACTGGACTGCCCAAGACGGTTTCTTTGATGCGCAACATCTATTGGTGCACCCTGGTAGTAAAACTGACTCATGTGCCGTGACGGCAAAGGATATAACGCTCTCTGCTGCCGTCATGTTTCACATATTTACGTCTGTAGTATCTTATGTAACGATTTTTGTTTTTCTTTTATTAATGTACTTGCTATAGGTAGGGTCAAGTGGCTTCACAAGCACGAGTTTTTCTTGTTTTTTTTTTGTTTTAACAAACTCGAACAGTGGCATCGATTCTGATGTAGGTACTCTAAACTAAACTAAACTAAATTTGACAGCTCTAAAATTGTTGCCATCTTTCTCTCACATATTAAAATGAAAAGAGAGGCAGATAATTTTAGTCCTGTCAGATTGGTTTAGTTTAGCGAGTGATATAACAGAATCGACTCCACTATTTATATTTTGAAGTAATAAAATATGTAATAACTAAAGGCAGTAAAACGTGAACGAATTCAAAAATTTAATCGAAAATTGACGCCCAACACGGGGTTTCTTAAAACTGGCGCCTGAACGTTGAATAGCAAACTTTAACTTTATTAACTTTAAATATATACATTTATCGGGACTTATCACGCATTATTTTATTTAGGTAAGAACGGGTGGGTCCGGCGAGAAGAGCGGATGTTTTGTTCTTCTACCAGTTATTGGAACGAAATTCCCTCATGTTTAATTAACTCATGATATTTTGAGGAACCAAAACTAAACCAATACCTAACGATAATCCAATCATTAAAACACGGAAAAGTTAACAACAATTTTAAAACACCACGCCGTTGTCCTTCGAGCCAAATTCACCGTACGTGTTTGTTTTTATTCTCTTTTTTTTGTAAAAAATTTCATGACCGTGGATTCAATGTCTTTTAGTCGTAATATAAAACATGTTTACATAATAATAAAAGCATTAAACAAGTCATAGTCACAGTCAGAGACAAGCAAAGTAAGTCACGGTTAAGTCAAATTCATGCCCCTGTAAAGTGGTGGAGATTTACAAGAGGCTCCTATGGATGGAAACAACACGAAAAGACATGTTTCACCTCGTTATATCACTTACCCACACTCAAGCACGTTTATGAGCACTTAATAAATAATAATTCACCATTTACTAACACTCGAAAATACACAAGTTTAGGAAAATAATCCCACGAGCCGACATGTTTTTTTCCACGTTGGCGCCAAAACTCGTCTCTTTTTCTTCTTTATTAGATTCCATAGACACATAAACATTTATCGTAAGCCGCTCGGTGTACCATAGACTGCAGTTCTAGGTGTTGCCAACACTGTGACTTGCAATACTAATTTAAAAGAAAGCTTTGTAAGTTACATTCTCAAACACAAATCACAGCTTTATAGTCACGTACATCTGTATATTTCTGTGATGGTCACACTCGCTGTCTGCTAGTAGTGCTTTATTGCTTTTTATTGTTCACATTTGCTGTTTAATGATTACTGGGTAAGCAGCTGAGGGGTTGAGATAAGTGGAGCAGTGAGGTCGATGCATAGGGTTTTTATGAAATGACTAAACTGACGGCATTGAAAAAAGACAACAGAAAAATTACTAATAAGTTTTTTTACTAATAGGCTTGTATTTGAGGGCTAGCTTGCCTGATGTTAAACGATGATGCAGTCTACGATGGAGCACGCTTGCTTAGAAGAAACCGATTCACTCGTGATTTGAAGAGACCCAGATTGTAATTATCGGGAAACACCCATTCAGGTGGTTATCGTATTTGGATTTCCAATATGACAAAGACAGAGAATTTAACGTACTTTCCAAACTATGGTACGGCTCAGTCGTAAATATTACTCGCGGTCACCCACCAAGAATTGCATTTTAGGTTATTACTTAAGAGTTAAACAAGCAATCTACGCAATTTAAAGCGACAGCAGACAGAAAGAGAAAGATGAGAGAGAGAGAGAGTGTCGGCCAACTAAAAGTATGTTGTCTATGGTCGAAAACTAATAATAACAAATCAACTTACGCACATGAATTCATTTTAAAACTAGTGCCCAACATGTTACTAGCCTATACCACAAACTGGCGCCCAACATATACCACAGATTAAAAGTGGCGCCCAACATATACCACAGATTAAAAGTGGCGCCCAACATGTGACTAACCCATACCACAGATTAGGTAATAGCTACTTTTAGACTAGCTCATAGTGATCGTATGAACGTGCGGGTTTCCCCTTAATTTGTGTAATAGCCAAGGGCGTGGGGCCACTAGCCCCAATTAATTAAGGTTTTATATACCTTTGCGGTCCTTTTACGCATTAAGTACAGTGTTAATTCAGGTAGTAACGTTTTGTTTTACGTTCGGATTGTATTGACCTTGACTAAGGGTAGTTGAAGTTTTTTTTTACTGTTTTGGACAGACGCATGTCGATAAATAGTAGATTGTAATACAAGGGATGAAAGGGACCTATTCAGGCCTCTCACCCGAGGCAAACACTCTGCTTTTCATTTCAAATATGAGGAAATTAAACAAAAACCTGATTAGTTAAACAAACAATATTTTATTAAAACGCAAATAAACAATATTGGTAAGATAATATCAATATTTTTTTTTATTTTTTATTTTAATGTAATTTTTTATATATATATATAATTTTATTCCGCGATTTTATAGAGTGGCTGTATAAAAAGTTGGGACATGGCTTGCATAGTTTTGAAATTTTTTGACAGCAGTGAAAATCGTTTCCCAAAGATAAAAGTCACGTACTGTTTTCATCCTTCTGGTCAGGTAAGTTTAAGCGTACTTTCCAATAATGAGAAATGAAAAGGGTGTTTTATATGAACTGCGTAGCTTACAGCGGCCAATCCCAGCGTCGTTTTTAGGCCACCGAATATCATGGCATTACACTATTACCTAATATAATTCGATAACGGCTTAAGGTCGAGTATGCTATCGAGTCTGCTCAATACATCGAGTTTGCATGACTAGGCATCGATCACTGATTCGATTCCTTCTCACTGAACTTGATTTTAAGGCTGCGTTTATCAGCTATCTTTTGCACATTTTCAACATTGTTTGAAGGTTAAATATCACTGAGTAAGAATTAAAAAAAAACTATTCTTGCTGTTGCCGTGGAATGCGCTGCCTGCTTCTATCAGGCAGACCAAATCTCTTCCTATTTTAACCGACTTAAAAAAAGGAGGAAGGAAGGAGATTCTCAATTCGGCCTGTTTTTAGGGTTCCGTACCCAAAGGGTAAAAACGGGACCCTATTACTGAGCCTAGGATGTCTGTCTGTCTGTCCGTCTGTCCTACCTATTAACGGCTTTATCTTTCGAACCGTAGTAGATAGCCAGCTTAGAATAACTACTCAGAGAAGGTAGCTTTCCAAACAACGCCTTCTCAAAACGTAAGTTACTAATTCGTTACGTGTGTTGTGTTTACTTGCCTAGAGTGAATAATTTGTTTTCATAATTTTTGGTATTTTAGACGATTTAAGCAAGAAAATTTATGGATTACCTGTGGAATGTCACACCATAACATCTGCTTCTGCTTTGTGCTTTTCTGATTTGTTGTGGCACGATTTCACCGCGCAAATTGTCGTTGTAAACAATTGTATATTTTTTGAGAGCCATATTTTTATGGCTCCGTTGAAATGGCTTAAATTTTGCTAATGTAGGTACTTGGTTTCTAAATGGCGGTCAGAGCGAATATGGTGATCCGCAGGTTTGCACGGTGCTCGACGGAGGTTAAAATAACCTTGTTTAGAGCTTATTGTACCACCTTTTATACCTGCAGCCTGTGGGCTGACTACACGCAAAAATCGTACAGCGCCCTTCGCGTCCAGTTCAACAACGCGTTCAGAATGATGTTGGGTCTCCCCCGGTACTGCAGTGCGTCGACAATGTTTGCTGAAGCCCGCGTAGACTGCTTTTATGCGACGATGCGGAAGAGAGGCACTTCGCTACTGAGGCGGGTGAGGGGGAGCTCCAACAGCATGCTGGCTGCGCTCGCGGACAGACTGGACTGTCCCTACATTAACCAGTGTTGTCGACTGCATGTTCAACACCTATGTGTCTAACATGCAACCGACAACAGCGTATTAGGGACTATTTTATTAAATAATAATTAAAATGTAATGTGACTATTTTAATAATTTTTGTATGCCTATGAGTCTTGTCACTTGAAATAAATGATTTATTATTATTATATTATTATAAATGTAGTTATTCTAAGATAGCCAGTTGAAATTTTCACAGAGTATGTAATGTTACGGCGGTTTAACTAACAAATAATAAAAAAAGTCAAATAGTAAAAACGAAAGGGGGGTCCTCCATACAACAAACGTATTTTTGTATTAGCTCTAATGTAAAAACGGTAATTTGTACAAGCGTCAAACTTGGCATGATTATAGTATACACTGTAAAGTATAACAACAAATAATAAATAATGGCCAAGTGCTAGTCGGTGACAAATTTCTAAAAGTTATACCGAGCGTCACTTGCAAAACATTAACTATGTGACGATGTAGCAATTGCTTGGCTATTTTGGTAGGCGGTAAGTCGGATCAAACTATTTAAAAAAAATTATAATTATTGTATTTTGTGGTGGTACGGAACACGTGGTGCGCGAGCCCTTCTCAGTTTTAAAAAGTGACTTAAAAATATGGTATTTCGATTCGATGAAATGATAAGATTAACGTTAGAATGAGGTCGTCCAATTAAACGAAATTACCAGTTATAACTTGGCAATAAACAGAAATTTGTCACTGATTCGCTCTTGACCATTATTTGTCTCTAAATCTTTGGAATGAAACTATTTGACCCAAATAAACGTACTCCTGGACATAATTATATTTCCACATCAAAACATTATTTAGTTAAAAGGTACGTATATAGGACGATGTCAACGACAAAGGAGAAATGAATGACAAAGGAATGAAGAAAAACTATAAAAAAATTAAACGAGAACTTCAAAGGAAACTATACAGAATTCAGTAAGTATCAAATTACTCGAATAAAACATTTCATTAATAAAATAGTCTCGGGCCGCAAAGAGGTGGGAGATGGACAGACGACCTAAAACAGACCGCAGGGAAACGCTGGATGCAGGCCGCTTACAACCGGCCCTTTTGGAGATCGATGGGGGGTGCCTATGTCCAGCAGTGGACGTCCTATGGCTGAAATGATGATAATGACTTACAACAAATCTACGTTGTTTCTTGTTTCATTTTTATAATTTGTTCTGTGGCCAATAGGATAATTAAACAAATGACGCAGTGAGTATAGAAAAAGGCGGGAATCAGTAGAGTGCTTTTCATGTTTGAAGTCCCCCAGACGCGGCGCTGTCATCGCGTATCAATCACTATCAGTATCATTTCTCGAGTCGAACTTTAACAACTTTTGGCATCGTACACGGCTCTTTAACGATGGAAAATTAATAAAAATCTCACTAGCGTCCAAACACAGTAACAACACCTGACAACTACAACATGGAAATTTAGTACCGCTGTTTGCCGTGGGACTTCTTTCATGAAAAGGACTTTAGTTCTTAAATGTGGTTCCGCCCACAATTTAATTGCTTTAATCAGAATCCAAATAATCATTACTGTAAAAACTTGTACATTATAAGGTGTTATATTTTAGTAGTATCACAGTTTACCCATTTCAGGCATACAATGTTTTGTTTGTTACTTACAAATAAATACAATATTTTTTTTATTTAAAATATTACGTAATTGAGACACGTTACTACGTAAATCAGTGCCTTAAGACGAAAGTCTTCGACCAGTGTGTGTTACCAGTGATGACATACGGCACTGAAACGTGGTCTCTCACTATGGGCCTCATAAGCAAGCTCAAAGTCGCACAACGAGCTATGGAGAGGGCTATGCTCGGGGTTTCTCTACGAGATCGAATCCGAAATGAGGAGATCCGTAGACGAACGAAAGTCACCGACATAGCCCACCGGATTAGTAAGTTGAAATGGCAGTGGGCAGGGCACATATCACGCAGAACAGATGGCCGATGGGGCCGAAAGGTTCTGGAATGGAGACCACGGACTGGTAAGCGCAGCGTAGGACGTCCACCCACAAGATGGACAGACGACCTAAAAGAGACCGCAGGGAAACGCTGGATGCAGGCCGCTTCCAACCGGCCCTTTTGGAGATCGATGGGGGAGGCCTGTGTCCAGCAGTGGACGTCCTACGGCTGAAATGATGACTACGTAAATACAAACGAAAAAATAATAATTATAACTCCTCTTGTTATTTAAAAATAATTTTAGAAATAACCTTAGATTAACTACACAGGGATGGTAAGTTTCCAAACAACGCCTTCTCAAAACGTAAGCTACAAATTCGCTACGTGTGCTGTGTTTACTTGCCTCGTCACGCACACAGACGCAAAAATTATGCGGCAATAATTAAGTTAATTTTTTTGGGAGCTCTTAACACTATCACCTGACTAAGAGCACTGACCACGGAACACTATTACAGCGGGCACTGACCGCGCGAGCGTCGTTTGGTGTCATATATGGCTCCATTTGAACGGCTTAAATTTTGCGAATGTACTTGGTCTCTGTATATAGTTATTCTAAGGAAACAACATAATAAACCTAATATAATTTAAGTGAGATGTAATTTATAACAAATATGCTATTGCAATTATTTAATTTAATATTAAATTAAGTATAGTAAGTAAGGAGTAGCCTTCATGTAACTTTGTAATGTAGCATGTAGGTTAAACGCTATTGGGTAAAATAATTTTGTAAAGCATTTTTAGGGTCATTGCTTGCAATCAGTGAGTGGGTACCTACTTACACTTTAGTGCAGTACTTGGTTTTACTGTATAATTTTATAACAAAATAGAGCAAGAAATTTGTGTTAGAAATAATGGTGGTTCATATAAATTTACTTTAATTTAATTTCGCCACATTTAATTGACGCCGCTGGTGATAAGAGAGCTGGCTCATTCCTCGCGCAGAGAATTTCTTTGGCAATTCAACGCGGGAATGCATCCAGCGTTCTTGGCACTTTACCACACGAACAACATCTTGTTTTTGATTTTTGATTATATTAGTGATAATTAGTATTAGTGATAATAATTAAGGCTTTTTATTTTCTTTGTTTGATGTACCTTTATACCTTTGTTCTTAAATAAATAAATATATTCTAGCTTTTATATGACTAAATTTAATATTTTTAAGGATGTAATTTTTTGAAATTCAACATTTTAAATTGTTTTTAGCGGCAGTGCGCTTTACAACCTATGTGCAGTTTGAATGCCATCGCTCAAAAAAGGTGCAGAAAAACATCGTGAGTACAGGGGGGCTCCAGGATTTCATTTTGGGGGGGGGGGGGCATTCTGACAAAGTTCGATGGAATCAAATCGAAAAATTGAGTCGAATGTATGGAGTTGCTAGGTGTTTTTGGGGGGGGGGGGGGGGGGGGGGTATGGCCCTGGATCCGCCAATGCGTGAGTAAGCCGTGTGTGTCCAAGAACCTCATAAAAAGTACAAAGACATAAGACATTTACCAATATGCACTGGGCCTTAGTGGCGTCCCCAATGTTTAGTGGTTACTGATGTCTGTAGGGCAGCGGTAAAATTGCTTCAAAAACGCGGATATATCCAACGGGCTATCTAAATTATAATAGTAATATTATTGCTATCATAAATATGATAGCAATAATATATCATAAATATGATAGCAATAATATTGCTTTCATAATTTAGGTAGCCCGTTGGTCCAGCTGGTAGTGAACCTGCTGCCTTCTGCGCTTGGGGCGTGGGTTCGATTCCCATCTAGGACAAACATTCGTGTGATGAACATTTGTGTTTGTTCTATAAGTATCTGGTTGTTAATATTTATTTAAGTATGCATTTAGAAATATATATGTACGTATATCAGTCTCTGGCAGCCATATCACAAGCTTTGCTTAGTTTGGGGTCAGATGACCGTGTGTGTAAAAATGTCCCGAATATTTATTTATTAGTTATTTATATTATTTATTAGTTATTATAGATAGCCCGTTGGTCCAGTTGGTAGTGAACCTACCTTCTGAGCCTGACGGCGACAAACAAACTTCCTCTTTATAATATTAGTATAGATAACTAATAGCTATTTATCTATGCTAACAGTAACTACTAAGTATTCTGTTATTGCATATTAAGTATGACTTATTCTATGGCGCAGAGCGCTGTCAATACTAAGTATGACTTATTCTATGGCGCAGGGCGCTGTCACGCGTCTGCTAATTTCCTGTTTTTAGTTCTCCGTTTTGCCACGATGGTTCTATTTTTGCACAGACTCAGTAGTGAGCTCAGTAGGCACCGCCTGTGGCACAGCGGTGTGTCTGAAGTTAGCTGCAAGGCTGCGCAGTAGCTATTTTTGTGTCGCAAGGCACGTGCTACTTGCGCAATGGTTCACAGAGCCTAACTTCAGAGATTCAAAGGTCAGCTGTGCCTACTGTATACATATGAACCCGCGTAAAAAGCGCAAATGCGTTGCATTGCACCTGGCAAATAAGTGTGAATTAGACAGGCAATGAGGCCTATTCTGTCATACCACTCACTAAACTAAACCTATCTGACAGGACTAAAATTATCTGCCTCTCTTTTCATTTTAATACGTGAGAGAAGGATGGCAACAATTTTATGAGTCAAATTTAGTTTAGTTTAGTTTAGAGTGCATCAGAATCGATGCCAATATTGTTTATGAATTTTTATTAGACTTTCGTTGTTTTAAGTACCTTCGACCAAAATACAATGAATGGACGGGCCCAGAAGAAGCGCATTTTTGAAGATAACAAAATGAGCGCCGGCTCTCACTTCGTTTCAGTCGGTCTCTAGCCGTAGGAAGTGTGACACGAGTCTATTGTTACATGATAACGAAACATCTGACAAAATTATGTCTTCGTGTGCTTTCCCGAAGTATAAATACACCACAAAAACCGATATATATTAATTGTAACAAAAATGTACTGTACATGGTTATAATTAGATGTTGAAGTATGTCAGACGGTTTTGACCCGTTTTTACTGAGCAAGTTCAATGGTTATGACCCGTCCATTCATTTTATTATGGTCGAAGCTAAGTACAATATCATCAAAACAGACGTTAGACTTGAGTAGAAAACTATGCAGACACAGTTAAAAAAATATATTACATATTATCCAAAACTCATATTTTGAGATTCATAATTTTTTCCCTCTAAAATTATCAAATAGGGAATTAGAGTGCTCTTCATGAAAGAAGCGCCACGGCAAACAGCGGAACTAAATTTCCATGTTGTAGTTGTAATACGTACAGACCGACCAACTTATCTATACAGCTGGTCAAACTATAGAACTAAAATTTTACTTTGGATAGCTATCAGATTTAGTAAGAAAATTCGATGGTGGCTCTCCCATTGCACAGATTATTTCGTCGCATTATACTGATAGTGATTGAGGAGCGACGGCAGCGCCGCGTCTGGCGACTTTAATAAAAAGCACCGCTCAGAATTTTTATTCAAATTCTACTCGTAAGTATTAATTGGATTATTTATATAGTTCAAGTAACTGCGTAAACAAGGCTAGTAGGGGCAAGAGAGTAATTCTGGGTCTGGGACGAGCAAACTAACGAGAGTGAAAGGGCCTAAACATAATCTCTCGCGTAATGTGTCATGCAAAGTTCAATAAAAAAACAGTAGATGGCGTTGTATACTCTTAAAACGCGCAAGCGTTTCGTTCGCTTAAAATAGCGGTACTTTTTGAGAGCTCATTGGCAGTTAACAAACATACATACAATAGGATTTTTGATCAGGTCGCCATGGAAATGGAATGACCTAGGAATACTGTCTATTAGGGTATCTGGTTGCTGAGATTTATGAATTTAGTTCAAGACTTGATTGAATGAAACTGTAGTATCTAGAAGTAAAATGAATATTCTTGCACTCCAACTACTCCAAGCACAACAGATTAGGGCCCCGATTCTACTAAAGAAATTGTCATTAAATAGTAATTGTTGCGATTTTAATTGTTTAATAACTGCCTCAAAATTTAGTTTTAAATATTTTTTTATACTAGAAAAATACAACCACCTAATAGTATATAACTTAGTATAAAAAAATAATAATTTTGGGGCAGTTATTTAACAGTTAAAATCGCAACAATTACAATTTAATGACAATTTGTTTAGTAGAATCGGGGGCCTGACTATCACTATCAGTGTCTTTAGGATTACTATCAGCTATCAGACCGAGAAACTAGTGATATTTTATCTTGAATTGAAATACCTAGTTACGCGTCGACTAGAATAGAAAACCTAATGTTTTTTTTTGTCGGTAATAATTACGAAGTATTTCATTGTATTTCGCTATTAAAAAAGGTGCTCAAGCGTGTTTTGGTTGAGAATGTCTTTAGACCTTCAACGGTCAGTAATGCTGTTTTTGTAATAGATCATGTAGGTAGCCAAGATATTTTCAAATTAAGTAGCTTGTAATTTGTTTATTTCATAATATTATGCAATAAATTATTGAGTATTGGTCATCATCAGCCAGAAGACGTCCACTGCTGAACATAGCCCCCCCCCCCCCCCCTTTAACCTCCACACTGAACGACAGCCTGCCTTTTGCATCGACTGGATGCCCGCGACTCTCACAATGTCGTCGGTCCATCTAGTGGGAGGCCTACCTACGCTGCGTCTTCCGGTTCGTGGTCTCTACTCCAGAACCTTTCTTCCCCATCGGTTATCGGTTCTTCGAGCGATGTGGCCTGCCCATTGCCACTTCAACTTGCAAATTTTAACAGCTATGTCGGTGACTCTGGTTCTTTGGCGAATATCCACGTTCACTTCAGCTTGCTAATTCTTTGAGCTATGTCGGTTACTTTAGTTCTTTGTCGGATAATCTCATTTCTGATTCTATCTCTCAAAGAAACGCCAAGCATAGCTCACTCCATAGCACGCCGATGGACCAGCTTCACTGTCAGTGTCCACGTTTCGGCTCCGTATGTTAGTACAGGTAGGCCGTAGGACGCACTGATCGAAGACTTTAGTCTTCAGGCATTGTGGAATGGACGACGAAAAGACATGACGAAGTTTGCCAAACGCTGCCCAGCCCAGCCGAATTCTTTTATCGACTTCCTTCTCGAAATGCGCCGTCCTAGTTGCAAAATCTGCCCTAGGTAGACGTATTCTTGGACAATTTCGAGAGGTATGTGTAAAACAAATTATCTACTGTAAACAGGCCCTACTTTCCACTGGGCACTCTGCGCACGTGCCCAGGGCCCCGCGATCGACAGGGGCCTATATAGTTCCTGCCAGATCACCAAAATTAAATGATAACCAATATTTATTACCGACAAACATTTTTATATAGAAAAAGTCATAGGATAATGACTGACTACAATACCTACTTGCTTATTAGCTTTACTCTACTCTCGCCTGAAAATCAGCATATCAACTTTCTTTGTCTATTCGAACAAAATAGTGCTCTGTCAAGGTCATAGGGGCCCCATTATTCTAATGTGCCCAGGGCCTCTAATAGGTTAAAGACGGCCCTGACTGTAAAATAATTGATCGCAAATTCCTAAACTACAGATTCGTCAAAGAAACAGTTTTGACGTACAAATAAAAATTTATTATTTTAAATTAATAAGTAATCATTATCAGCTTATCATGTTCCA
The DNA here is from genome assembly GCA_914767915.1 of Agriopis aurantiaria. Lineage (NCBI taxonomy): Eukaryota > Metazoa > Arthropoda > Insecta > Lepidoptera > Geometridae > Agriopis > Agriopis aurantiaria. The sequence continues at coordinate 12,863,210 of OU612003.1, read as the reverse complement.
CTGCTAAGACACAGAATAAGTAGTACTTTTAACAAAAAGGTATGCTTTCGACTAATTAAAGTTATTGTCCCCTAATACTTAGAAATACCTACCAAATCTAACCTTAACTGTTTAAGCGTTAATTGGGAAAAATAATCAAAAACTTTATCAAAAACGTAATAATATTAATGGATCGATTTTAATAAAGAGATAATTGAGTACCTACCTTATCATTATGAACGGCGCTTTTAGGATAACAAATTTAATTTAGTGAAAACCATTTCATTTCGTGATGATAATTGAAGCAGCCATGCGTGCCGTTGTCTGTCTGTTTGTTTTGGTTGGGTTGGCGCATGCCAAACATGATGCTTATGATGGGTAAGTTTTTTTTATTTTACACTTTCGTTTTCGATCAATTAGTACTTGCTAGGGCCTTACGCGGTCTAAAACTAACGTTAAAACAGCGCAGTTCGAAAAAACACGCGAACGTGAACCTTATCGCGCCCAGATACGGTTAGCGGTCGCGCCAATTATTTCATCACCAAAACTGTATTGCCATAAGGCCCCTGGATTCCAAACTTCCACTATTTAATATTCTACTTATTTGTGTATCCCCGAGATTTTACACGCGTAGGCATTCCCACTAAAACTGTCGATTTTACAATTAAATAAAAAGTATCCTATGTCACCAACTATCTCTATGCCAAAATCACACAATCTCTTGTCCTGTTGCTGCGTAAAAGGTGAACAAACAAACCAACAAACTGACAAACAGTATAATTATCACACAAAAAAGGTTAGACGTATGAAGTGATGATATAGGTACACGTGGTCGCGATTGACATAGACTGGAAGCAAAACCTTCGCACCTTCTCTCGTGCCCTCGCTGCCCAAACGTTTGTACTATACAGGACCTGTGCAAGGCTTGCCCTTGTGGGGTTGCTGTAGTCAAATACTAGAAGAGAGAGTTCCTTATGTGGGATGATGATAATAATGATGGTAATCCACTTGTTTACAGCTTCTCCCTCTACCAAGTTTCCGTGAAAAACACTGACCAGGTGTCGTTAGTCAACAACCTGGAAACCAGCCTGGACTTAGACATCTGGTCACACGCGCTTCCTGGTCGACCTGGACAGGTGTTGGTCGCTGGAGACAAAAAACAGTTCTTTGAGAATGGCCTGAGAGTTCTTGGAGTGGAATATGAAGTCCAATCTGAGAATATCAAAGAGTAAGTAAGACCCATTGGTATAATGTTTCCTTAACTATAAAGACATCGTCCAAAATGACTTTTTTAATTATCCCATAAGTTTAAAAATGAAAATAAGGCATTAGGTTAGAGTTTATTATCATTTTAATTGTTTTAAATTTCAGGTTCCTAGATTTAGAAGACAGACTACTAGCGGAAGCCTCCAAGAAGTCATTCAATGCTTCCAGAGTGGATTCTCTAACTTTTGACAGGATACTTACATACGAAGAGGTAGTCATTTCTTTACTCGGAATAATTTCTTTATAATATTATGTGACGAGACATGCAAATCACGTTCCAGACGGTTTTTTTAATGCCATAGGTGGCAAACAAGCAGACGGGCTGCCTGATGGTAAGCAGTCACCGTCGCCTATGGATACTATACTATACTTGTAGCACCAGAGGCATCACAAATACGTTGCCGACGCCTTTTGAAGAACCCCATGTTGTAGCTTCTCGGAAACACCGAGGAAGGTAGCTCATTCCACAATTTGCAGGTATGAGGCAAGAAGGATCGTGTGAATCTATGATGTGTGGATGAGCTTTAAGTCTCACGTCCTGCTCAATAGTAACAAAATGGTAACAGTATTGCTGTAACATCAGCAGAGCCAGACCTTGCTCTGCGCGGTCTGCGCGGTCAGTCTGATATATCAGCTGTTGTTAATTTCACAAGAACGTTTGGCTTTTTATCTGTCTGTTCCATAAGTAATTAATTCTACACAAGTCACAAGTTGAGTAACAGTATAGTCAGAATATTTAGGCCTTCAGAAGACTTCCGACTTCACCCCTTAGTTTTTACTCAAAGGGATTAGTTGAGCAATTTAAATGTGATTTATAACTTACTGATTGTTCCAGGTCAACACTTTCTTGGAAGCCTTAGCTACTGCATACCCTGAGACAGTAACGCTGGTCAACGCAGGCAAGAGCTTCGAAGGCCGAGACATTAAATACTTGAAGATATCCACCACCAACTTTCAGGTAAAATCTACGCAGCTGATTTATATCTATTTCCTAAAGTTACTGGACTTAAAACAAATGGAAAGCTGTGGATTTTGTATACAATCAACATAATCTGCTCATTTGAACCAAATAGAGACCATGAAACATATGACTGCCAGAGTCTCGGTGAATTATCGGTGATACATTAGACAAATTGTATTAGCTTAAAGCAAAAAAACCGAAGATTGAAATTAGTGGCGTATCTTGGGGAGGTTGTCCAGAAGTGAACTAGATAGAATTGTGATGATGATGAAACCAAGTGACAATGAACGCAACATGGTAAAAGTTTTTTTTTAATGGGGCAAGTGCCTTCATTAACTAAACAAAATACAAGCTAATAGTGCTAATACTAACTCTACGAAACAGTAAAGTTTCAAGATACAAAGAGTTAATGTAAATAAATGACTGAACTCATGTGGATGAAACATTTTATGGTTGTTGAAATCTTGGACTAATACAGAGGCATGAGCAAGAGAGACCATGGTGACCGAGCTGGTCAACTGCTGTACCATACTGACAACAATAAGCCTCAGCTCCTTGTCATCATCATCGTCATACTCAGCCTATACCTACTAGTCCACTGCTGGAGATAGGTTTCTTCTAAGACACACCACTTAGCCCGATCTTTGGCTTTTTGCTTCCAGCCACTGCCAGCTGCCTTACATATATCGTCACTTCTTCGAGTCTTAGGGCGTCCTACGCTACGTTTTCTAATTCGTGATCTCCATTCTAGAACACGTGTACTCCCATGGTTATTGGTTCTGCAACAGATATGACCTGCCCACTGCCACTTCAGCTTGTAAATACGCTGAGCTATATCGGTGACCTCTGGTTCTCTGGTGAATAACTTCGTTTCGGACCTTTAGCCAAACGCTATTTCGACCTTGAACTTGCGGACCGTTTCAACTGTAAGTGTCCACGTTTACAACACTATGTCTTTTAAGTATATTGATAATTGAATCACTTCGGCCAGGACTCATCCAAACCCGTAGTGTTTATGGAATCACTCATCCACGCCCGTGAATGGGTGACCCTCCCCGCAACTCTCTACGCCATCAAGAAGCTGGTCATCGACGTGACAGAGCAGGACCTGCTTCAGGACATCGACTGGATCATCCTGCCTATCGCCAACCCTGATGGATTCAAATTCACTCATGACGGGGTAACCTAACTTACTATTAAAAACACAAGAAAATCACATGTTTCCTATTTTGAGGCTACCAGGTAACGAGACGAGCAAGAAAGTAAGCCCGATGGTAAGGCCTTCAGATCAGACAAACAAAGGAGATATGGTAAGGTGGCATGGTGAGTGCGAACACATCAGGCCTATCGCAGGCTTTGATGCCTTTATTCGGATTCACCCTGCAGACAACCTTACCATCCTTTTTTGCATATGACCTATTGGTAGATTCATTGGTGTAGCTGCTAGTTTCTAAGAGTGGGTCAAAAATTTGTAAGTGTGCCGTGCTTACAGCGGAGCGGTATGGTGGAAAAAATGTAACAAAAAAAACACGGAGACATTTGAACACGAACAATAATTTTTCTGAGGCATGCATGTCTCCCTTGTTTATCAGCTGATCTGAGGAAAGACATGCATATAACAGTTCGGGGCTTCCAAAAATAAATTATGTCTATATGTCCAGAATATAGAACAGTTAATAATTGTGCGCGGTAATGCGCTGCGCTCGTCGCCCTGAGATACTCGCAATCAACACAGTAATGTTTGAACAGTACTTCGAATGATATTTATTTCCAATAGCATTACGAGGAGTATGGTCAATTGGATTGCTATTATATTATCTTCTAAAGCTCATTTGGCTTGAATAGTTTTATTAAAAAGAGGCCGCTTAGTAAAACAACATACATGCATGGAGGCTTGAGCTATGAGTAGTTCACAAATACTGACTAACTAGTAGGAAAATCCCACAGGTAATCAATTGTTATTTCTAGGACCGATTCTGGAGGAAGAACCGTGCCACCGGCTACATGGATGAAGACGCCTGTCTTGGAGTAGATCTCAACCGCAATTTCGATGTATTGTGGTCCACTGCTTCCAGCAACGATGCCTGCACGGAAACCTTCCACGGGCGAGGACCCTTTTCCGAACCTGAAACTTCCATCACTAGAGATATCTTCGAAGAATACAATGGCCGTATCGAGCTGTTTTTAGACATCCACAGCTTTGGAAGCATGATTTTGTACGGATATGGAGATGGCCAACTCCCACCCAACGGTCTTTTTGTACATTTGGTTGGAGTCCAAATGGCTCAAGCCATAGATGCTGTAAAGTTAAGTTACAATTCAGAATACGTTGTAGGTAACTCTGCTCTAGTACTTTATGAGTCATCTGGTAGTGCCGCAGATTACTCAAAATTTATCGGAGTACCTTTTGGATACACTTACGAACTTCCAGGTTATAGATTCAGTTTTGGAACTGTCCTTGGTTTTCTTGTAGATCCTAGTTTCATAGAACAAGCTGGATTTGAAACCTGGGAAGGTATTAAAGCTGGAGCTAGGTATGCGCGAAATAGTTATACAGCAAGAAAAAGCGCAAAATAAAGGATAACTAATAATGGTACAAATACAGATTACAGTTATATATTTTATTATAGAAACTGACGTGGTTTTCACACATTTTATTTATATTACACGGGAATTACTCACGTAAGATTAAGCCGGTCACTCCGACTATAGTTTCAACCGCATTAGGCAGTCTTTTTCAAGGTGAATGCGCGCGCGCGGCTGCGTCTCGCTTGGCACTGACGGACTATAGTCGGAGTGACCGGCTTAATCTTACGTGAGTAATTCCCGTGTAATATAAATAAAATACAGTTATATAATTATTAACGGGATATTTACCGTATTGTGGATGGAGCTCCCGATATTTTGGCGCAGTTACATGCACCATGTTCACGGGAAGACTGAAAAATGCGGGTGATTGTTCGAACAGTTTAAAGTTAGGTGCAGACAAAACGATCTGCCCTCTTTTTTATTATTTTGCTAAAGTTATCACTGGAATTCGAACTCGATTAGTCCCGACAAAACACACCCACTGTTTCACTGCGTATAGTATTTGGTTCACATTTTGAACGCGTATTTTTATTTTTAAGGCACATAATACTAGATTCCACGGACTAGCGAGCTGAAACTATCACCTTGATTGTAATTCTGGAATTTCGAGATCTCAATAGTTTCCTTTACCATTGCCTTGGTATTGAGTGGTGCTCGGTGGACAGGGTTTTAGGGTTATGAAATTCAATCCAGTGCTCACAGCCTGCGTCCAGCGGATGCTCAGCTATGGCAGATTATTGTCTACCACAGACCTATAGATATAGGTATGTGGTGTCTTTAATTGTTTTTGATTGATGCGGCATCGAACAATTTGATTTGCTTTTCTTATGTAGTAATACGAACTTCTGCAGCTGCAGTTAATTTTGTACACCTGAGGATGCTGAAAAGGAATCTTATTACATATACATACATACATTACATTGCGCAATCTTCTTATGAGGAGTGAATAGTCTTCATAGCATATTTATATTTACTGCGTGGCTCAGAGATCCTTCTTTCATTTACATTCAATATCCCGTTAATAATCATATACCTGTTGTGAACAATCGTGATATTTTAAAACAATGGTACAAATATTGAGTAAAATAAGTTATGTAGCGAACATTTTAGTTTTGCATTTAGTTCCATGTATTTAAATAAATTATTAATAAAATCAGGTTTTTTACATAATCTTTCTTTTAATTTAATTTACGTTTAAATGTTATTAAGCTCGGTTCAAGTATTTATTTGCTCTGACGGCTGCAATATTGTGAAAAGCTAAATTAAAATCACTAATTCTGATCATTTTCGATAGGATTTTTAACAAAAGACGTGGGTAGCAGGGACCCGATATACTTTAGTGAAATATTGAAAGATCATCATCATCATTTCAGCCGTAGGACGTCCACTGCTGGACATAGGCCTCCCCCATCGATCTCCAAAAGGGCCGGTTGGGAGCGGCCTGCATCCAGCGTTTCCCTGCAGTCTCTTTTAGGTCGTCTGTCCATCTTGTGGGTGGACGTCCTACGCTGCGCTTACCAGTCCGTGGTCTCCATTCCAGAACCTTTCGGCCCCATCGGCCATCTGTTCTGCGTGATATGTGATTGAAAGATAATCTTGAAGAATTAACAGAATTGGAGGTTAAAGAGATATTTTTAGTGATGATGTTTACGAGTATACAGGCTTATAAGCTTGGAGTGTACCAAGCCAAAAAGAGGTCATAATTGTCATCATTATAAACAAATTTTACTAGGTATTGGACCAACCTTAAAATTGCGACGGAAATGTCAGCTGTACCCTTAAAATAAAATGATCATCGATGAATAATGATGATGATGATTATTCATCGTAATTCGTAATGTATGAAAGAGCTAATATCAACGACTTTTCTTCGGCTCTGTACATCCCCAAAGATAATAATATTCTTAAATCCTTCAGTAGGTATTATTTGTAATGTAATACAGACAATCAAATTCTGAAAATTATTTTATCTATTTCCTAGTACCTATCTAATAGACAAATGACTCAGGTTTTAATTAATATTTGATTATTACGGACACATACTCACATACTCGGTTATCTATATTCTCGTATCTATAGATAATACAATTCCTTATAATCAAAGAATTGATCTTCCTGCCATTTCCTTGTTTTCTAAGAACTATTGTCTACGCAACTTAATCTAGGAATAGGCTAGAATGAATATTTTTACTCTAGATCATCGTGCTTCATTTCTAATGCGAGACATTATATTGCAATAACAGTGCACAAAAAGTAGTAAGTATGTGTGAAATTGATTCAATAGTTCAATGTTGTTGGTGTTGTTAGGTAATTTAATTACTAGCTAGGTACCTTCTTTATGTATTTTTCAAGCATAAGTATTAATTTGTTTATTAGTTCTAAATTGTATCATCATAATCTATGTTATCTATGTTAATCTATCATCATCATCATCATCATCATTTCAGCCGTAGGACGTCCACTGCTGGACATAGGCCTCCCCATCGATCTCCAAAAGGGCTGGTTGGAAGCGGCCTGCATCCAGCGTTTCCCTGCGGTCTCTTTTAGGTCGTCTGTCCATCTTGTGGGTGGACGTCCTACGCTGCGCTGACCAGTCCGTGGTCTCCATTCCAGAACCTTTCAGCCCCATCGGCCATCTATTCTGCGTGATATGTGCCCTGCCCACTGCCATTTCAACTTACTAATCCGGTGGGCTATGTCGGTGACTTTCGTTCGTCTACGGATCTCCTCATTTCGGATTCGATCTCGTAGAGAAACCCCGAGCATAGCCCTCTCCATAGCTCGTTGTGCGACTTTGAGCTTGCTTATGAGGCCCATAGTGAGAGACCACGTTTCAGTGCCGTATGTCATCACTGGTAACACACACTGGTCGAAGACTTTCGTCTTAAGGCACATGTTAATCTATGCTATCTAATAATTTGTGCAAACTGGTTCGGGATCCAGAGGCTTCATTGTCTAAAATGTAATACAACTATTAGTAAAGTTATATGATTATTTACGGGATATTTACCGTGGTAAGGTTGTGGAATGAGCTCCCGATATATAAAAAAAATATCCCGGTAAATATTCCGTAAATAATCATATAACTTTAGTGAACAACCGTGATAGTTTAAAACAACTATTAGTGTCAAAATAAATGATTGATTGATTGTCTTCGTTCATTATTAGTGTTCCTCAAAAGTGAAAAATAACTCTTATAGGTTCACTTTGCTGTCCGTCTGTCTGTCTGTTTGTCAAAACCCATTTTCTTAAAAACGCGTGGAGGCAGTTGAAATGAATACAAAATACTCAGGTCTGCAATCCCTTGGAGCTATATCTTTCCTAAATATATAGTTATTTATTTATTTAATAATGGGCTTGCATTTGACTGCCAGCTCGCCTGATGTTAAGCGATGATGCGACCTACGGTAGAGCACGCTTGCCTAGAAAAAACCGATTCACTCGTGATTTGAAGACACCCAGTTTATTCTTTCTTTCAATTATTAAGTCTATTGCGCTTCTGATCTCGTTTAATATTGATTTTCTATTTTCTTTCAGTTTCTTATCTAGAAGTAGGCAAAGTTTTTGTGACATTGTGTATTCTTCTCACGTAGTGAGTGTGGAATTAGAGAAATTATTTTTCTGGTTAGAATGGTCGCATTTTATTGACACTTCTTAATTATTCTAATCTTTTATTGACATTTCTCGTTTATTAGAATCATCGACTGACATTGCAGTGTCAAAATTGTTTTCTCACGGACGTGTCGTCATTCTTATTTCGCTTCTTGGTAATTTTTTGGCAAGAAAGGCATCGCCACGACTTTTTTTGGTTCGAACACTTTATCTTAGTAGTAAACTGAAGTTATATGGTGATACTTGGTGAAGCAGCTAGCGCAAGTTAGTATTTTTGTTTCACATTTTATGGATTGCTTGCAAGCGCTGCAATTCATATTTGCCGAAATGCTAAAATGAATTTGAATAAACAGCTACTTATAGTGCTAACGAACTGTTCAGATACTTCCACTCGTAGCTCGTAACTCGAAGCAAACTAATTAAAGTTGTGTGGTAATTAAACGCTGAATTGACCCCATCATACCTACAAAGTCTATCCTATAATTGGGAAAAAATATCAAAAACTTTATCAAAAACGCAGTAATATTAATGGATCGATTTTGATAAAGAGGTAATTGATTACCTTATCATGAAAAATTAAATTTAGTGAAAATAATTTCATTTCGTGATGATAGTTGAAGCAGACATGCGTGCCATTGTCTGTCTGTTTGTTTTGGTTGGGTTGGCGCATGCCAAACATGAAGCTTATGATGGGTAAGTTTCTTTTATTATTACGTTTACGTAATTAAGTTCTCAATTCGATCCGCATTTTTAGGGTTCGGTATCGCAATAGGAAAAAATAGATCCCTTTGGATATGATCGCTTTATTTTCCGTCTGTCTGTATGTCCGTGAGTCAAGACCCTTTTCTCAGAAATGCATTCAGGTATCAAGTTCAAATTAATATAAAATACTAAACTTCACGGTCCCTTAAAGGTGTATAAAATTTAAGGTTCCAAGTCAACGCAATCAAAAGATACGGTCATTTATGTTACAAAATATTTTGATGGCAAACTCACAAATCAAAACCTACAAAGTATTTCCCGTTGGCCTAGAAAATTTAAATTTTGCAAAAAGTAAGGCCTCACAGCACAAGACATGTAAAGGGGAAAAATCTGAATGTCATTAATTCGAAGTTATATCAGTTTTTTTTACATTCGATTACAGACTTATATTTTGTAGTTTGAAAACGACAGTGATATAGACCGATGTATGGGAGTATATTTTTTCTACTGCAAATTTAAGTTTGTTCAAAAAACATTTCAAAAAAATTACTAGACTGCGGGTCGGTAAGTAATGTTTGTCGGGTGTATGACTGTATGTATGACATATTTATACGGTACCTACATCTAAGTACGGTAGTATAAAATCCTCAGTGCGCGAGCCCAAGTCGTACATCGCCAGTTTTTTATTTTATTATTGTACCTTTAATTTTTGATCAGTAAGTCCAGTTTTGCTGGATTCCAATCATGCGCAATCCAATACTCCACTTATTTTTATTTTTTTATCGCTGTGACTGAGCAATTTTACACGTTTGGGCAGGGCATGACTTCAGAAACTGACGATTTAATAAAAAAAGTTTCCTGCGTTAAACAAACAAACAAAAACAAACCAACAAACAGTACGATAATCACACAATAAAGATATAGGCACTCGTACACGCTGTTTACATATACCTGGAAGCAAAAACCTGAAGATCAGGCTAAATGGCATGTATTAAAAGAGTCTGTTGCCCAGCAAAGGCCTTCTTCTTGATAAGGTCCTGACCCAGTGTTTCGACAACCTGGCTAAGTCATGCAATGAGAGAACACAACGTTATTGCGGGGCTTCTGCAGACCATGTCGCACCTTCTCTTGTGCCCTCGCTGCCCAAACTTCTGTACAATACAGGACCTGTACAAGGCTTGCCCTTGCGGGGTTGCTGTGACATTGTTTATTGTTTATTAACTAAAACGACACACAACGCCAATTACATCAATCAATCGAAAATTAAAATTGTATAGGTATAATTGTGGTATAATACTAGAAAACAGAGTCCTGATGTAGGATGATCATAAAAATTATGGTGATCCACTTGTTTTCAGCTACTCCCTCTACCAAGTTTCCGTGAAAAATACCAACCAGGTGTCGTTAGTCAATAACCTGGAAACCATCCTGGACTTGGACATCTGGTCACACGCGCTTCCTGGTCGACCTGGACAGGTGTTGGTCGCTGGAGACAAAACACAGTTCTTCGAGAATGGCCTGAGAGTTCTTGGAGTGGAGTATGAAGTCCAAACTGAGAATATCAAAGAGTAAGAGACCCACTGGTATAATGTTTCCTTAACTATAAAGACATCATCCAAATTGACTTTTTTAATTATCCCATAAGTTTTAAAAGTGCATGAAAATAAGGCGTTATGCTAAAGTTTATTATCATTTTATATGTTTTAAATTTCAGGTTCCTAGATTTAGAAGACAGACTACTAGCGGAAGCTTCCAAGAAGTCATTCAATGCTTCCAGAGTGGATTCTCTCACTTTTGACAGGATACTTACATACGAAGAGGTAGTCAGATTATTTCTTTATACAATTTAGTGACGAGAGAGAGAATGCAAATCATGCTCCTGATGATTAAGTCCCACGTCTTGCTCAATAGTAACAGAATGGTAACAGTATTGCTGTAACATCGGCAGGGCCAGCTAGACCTTGCTCTGCGCAGTCCAGGGTCACACTGTCTGTACTGTCCAGCACTTGTCAGTCGGAAATAACAGCTGTGTTTAATTTCACAGGAAACTTAGATCTGTCCCAAAAAGCCATTAATTTCATACAGGTTGAGTAGCAGCATTGTCAGAGTAATCAGGCTGCCCGAAGATTTTGAACATTTTCGTTTAGCTATTATTTAAAAGGACTAGTTCAGCAATTTGAATGTGATTTGTAACTCATTGTTTGTTCCAGGTTGACACTTTCCTGGAAGCTCTAGCTGCTGCATACCCTGAGACAGTAACGCTGGTCAACGCAGGCAAGAGCTTCGAAGGCCGAGACATTAAATACTTGAAGATATCCACCACCAACTTTCAGGTAAATTCTACCCAGTTCAAAAGTTGAAGTTTCAATAAATGTAAATAAATGGCTGAACTCGTTTCGATCAAACATGAGAAAGCATCTGAAATCTTGTATAAATACATAGACATGAGCAAGTGTGACCGAATTCTGTCAAAGGTCAACTGTTGTACCACACTGACAATAATGGGCCTCAAAGCACCTTGTCATCATCATCGTCATAAGATAATCAACCTATATCTACAAATCCTCTGCTGGAAATAGTCCACTCTTAAGATACAATTTTCCCTTCCGACAGCCCGATTTTCAACTTTCACTTCCAAACTTCCTACCACTGCCAGCTGCCTTACATACCTAATATATTGTCACTCCGTCGAGGTAGTCAGTCCTACACTACATTTGCTGATTTGTAGTCTCTTCTCTAGAACACGTTAACTAAATGGATATCGGTTCTACAACACATATGACCAGCCCACTGCCATTTCAGCTTGGCTTTGTTGACTGCGGTTCGCTATCGAATAATTTCGTTCCGGATACGATCTTCTAGAGAACACTGAAGTTAGCACTCTCCATAGTTAGCATGAACATTGAACTTGTGGACGGTTCCAACTGTAAGTGTCCATGTTTATAATACCTTATCCTTTCAGAATATTGATAATTAAATTACTTTCTCCAGGACACATCCAAACCCGTAGTGTTTATGGAGTCACTTCTGCACGCCCGTGAATGGGTGACCCTCCCCGCCACTCTTTACGCCATAAAGAAGCTGGTCATCGACGTGACAGAGCAGGACCTGCTTCAGGACATCGACTGGGTCATCCTACCTATCGCCAATCCTGATGGATACTCGTTCAGTCATGATGAGGTAACATAATGATTTAATTATAGAGAGGTTAGAAGAATAACTATATCATTATATAGCTATACTTAACTTTTGTGTAAAGTTCTACCAGCTCTAGGATCCCCCGAGGCGAGAACCAGCGTAGTCGAAATAGTACTGCCAATAGTTTACGATATGTAGGAAAATCATACAAGTACTGGTCAAACCTTAGCCCATTTCATCATAAAAACTTCATTTATTTATAGAACCGATTCTGGAGGAAGAACCGTGCCACCGGCTACATGGTCCAAGATTTCTGCGCTGGAGTAGACCTTAACCGAAACTTTGACGTCTCTTGGTCCACTGCTTCCAGCAACATTGTCTGCATGGACACCTTCCACGGCCGAGGACCTTTCTCCGAACCCGAGACTGCCATAATTAGAGACATCTTTGACGAACATAAAGACCGTATCGAGCTGTTTTTAGACATCCACAGCTTTGGAAGCATGATTTTGTACGGATATGGAGATGGCCAACTCCCACCCAACGGTCTGTTTGTACATTTGGTTGGAGTCCAGATGGCTCAAGCCATAGATGCTGTAAAGTTAAGTTATAATCCAGAATACATCGTTGGAAATGTTGCTATGGTACTTTACGAGGCGTCCGGGAGCGCCTCAGATTACGCCAAATTCATTGGAGTACCTTTTGGGTACACCTACGAGCTCCCAGGTTATAGATTTGGTCTTGGAACTGCTCTTGGTTTTCTTGTTGATCCTGATTTCATTGAACAGGCTGGATTTGAAACCTGGGAAGGTATTAAAGCTGGAGCTAGGTATGCGCGAAACAGTTATACAGCAAGGAAAGGTGCAAATTAAATAACTAAGAATGGTACAAATATTCTATAAATACGTTTTGTAATGAAAATTTATGATCAGCATTTAGTTCCGTGTATTTTATTAAATTATTAATAAAAAAATACTAAAACTTATTTCTTTGAATTTAATTTACACTATGTATGTCCAAGCATTTATTTGCTCTGACAGCTGCAACATTGCGAAAAGCTAAATGAAAATCACGAATATCACTTTCAATAGAATTTTTTAATCGAAAGGTGTGGGTAGCATGTCCCTGATATACATTGATTGATTGATTAACTCTTTATATATTTCAGTGAACTATTAAAAGTAAATGTTTTTATTTAGCTTTTTACAATGCAATATTGCTGCTCCAGTGGCCCAGTTTGTAGTGAACCTGCCTTGAGTGCTTGGGGGCGTGGGTTCGATTCTCCACCTAGGACAAACATTAATGCGATAAACAATTAAGTGTTTGTGCTATACCTGGGTGTCAATATCTATTTAAGTATTTAAAAATATATTATGTATGTAGGTATATCAGTTTCTGGCAGCCATAGTACGAACTTTGGTTAGTTTGGGGTCAGATAACCGTGTGTGTAAAAATGTCCCTAATATTTATTAATTTTTTATTGCACCTGTCCGAGTTATTCGTTTGGATTAGCGTCTACGTTAAAACATATTCTTTTTGAATAATTATGAAATTCGGCAAGACAATTTATATGAGCTAACAAACTCTGGTAATCCAGAACTTGAGGAAATGCATTCGAGCTATATTTGGTATGAAGTGGATCGAATCCTGTAAGCCTGTTTTCAAGTCCCAGATTATATTTAGATAGCTCGTTGGTCTAGTAATCTAGTTGGTAGTGATCTTGCCTTTATAAATACATCACCTCTTTGCTAACTACAAAGTTAAGTTTGTCCTTCAATATTTCAACTTTTTTTTGCTTTGACCCGCTGTTTTAAACTATCACGGTTGTTCACTAAAGTTATATGATTATAATATACGGGATATTATTTATTTTGTATATATAATTTTTAATTTTTTTTGAAACTCCATTCACGGGATGGATGAACTATCAACATAAGTACATACATAATTATTTATTATAGTTCGTAAGGTTCTTCGGAGAAGAAAAAACCGGAGATTATGGATTCTGCGAATAAGTTTTTTTTTTAAAGTTATTCTAAATTACATACTAAATTACAGCGACACTGGCGGTGTTCTTCTCTACAAGGACGCTTAGTTGTCGGATCGTCCGTATAGAGAACAACACTGTTCGTTCAAAATTCGACGAAAAACGGATGGTGTCTGGCGAGTAAAAATATTTTTCATTAGATTTAGTGGTTACAGTTGTTGCATTACCTTATGTCTTGACTTTGTTATTTGATTTACTTATTCAATTAAAATAATTGAGAATTGAACAATTTAAACAAGTGCCTTATTTTTTTTTTTATTGGAAAATCTCCGGATATTTCTTCGGAGATTGAAAATCGGAAAAAAATCTCCGGAGACGAAAATAGCATCCGGAGCAAAGTCCTATCAGGAAGCAAACCCGACTATCACTTGGCCGATTTCTTTTATTTAGACAACCGACACTCGTGATAATACAATGAAAACACTCGCACGCATCCACATCTATCTCACATGAAAATCGGGCTGGAGCTTAAAACCAGGGTTTGAAATTTATATATTTATAATAGGCCACTCTTAACAGAGTAAGCTCATCAAAAAACTGATTTAATGTAAAAACGATTTAGTTAACGTACAAGCGTCAATTTAAAGTCGTCTATCTGTCCAATTACAAAATTAGCCTCTAGACAGTCTACCGAAAATGCGAAACGAACCGTTTGCGCGTTTTAAGACCGTACAGCGACATCTAGGAAATTTTTGTGGTACTATTTCAAGTTATAGACTGTGTGGTATTATTAGTATCAACTTATACTGTAAAGTAGAATAGATAGGAAACTTTTGTCGCTAATAAAATGGAGTTCAAGGGCCTTACGGTTACATGTTTTTACATTTTTTTAGGAAATTTATGTTTTGTCAGGATACCTAACCTAGACTTATATGTACTACCAAAGATATTTTACGTATTACCTAGTATATAATCTTTGGTACTACGTAGGTACTACATTTAGATCAATGAATTCTCATTACTCCCCGTTAGAATTTGTTTAAGGTGATCAAAAGGTGATAATCAAAAACACATTAATTAGGTACCTATAGTTATAAGGGTTACACTATAAACAGTTACCCATACCAATGGGTAACCCCTACAAAAGATAGTAATATTATAACACGGTAACCGCGATAAGGCCGCCTGTAAAAAGCTTAGATATAATATTTTTTATTGTTATTTTTATGTTATCCTTGTTTTGTGGTATTTTAATAAAGAGTCATTGTATTGTATTTTTTTTTTCATGACCGTGGATTCATTGTCCTTTAGTCGTAATCTTAAACAGTTTACATAGTATTAATAGCGTCAAACAAATCATAGTCACAGTCAAAGTCAAGCTAAGTAAGTCACGGTCAAGTCAAACTCATGCCCCTGTAGAGTGGTGGAGACTTTACAAGAGGCTCGTATGGAGTTTTGGAAACAACACGAAAAGACATCACCTCGTTATATCACTTGTCCACACTCGGGCACGTTTACGAGCACTTGATGAATAATAATTCACCATTTACTACACATTAACACTCGAAAATACACAAGTTTAGGAAAATAATTCAACGAGCCAACATGTTTTTTTCCACGTTGGCGCCAAAAAACCCTGTATTGTATTGTACCCCATTCCGGTGCGAAGCAGTGTCATTTGATTCCTTGCTGCGTTGCATTAGGTACAAAATAGCATGGCTAGTCAATAGCACCATCTTGAAATGGATCCTTGCTAGCACGCACTAGCTAGCTGCTAGACTATAGACTAGGTTTCTCCTTATGTAGGTACGTGTCGTCAGTGGCGCCCGCGGTTGGGCACTGCGGGGCACACACTAAAAATAGGCAAGTATGGTTAGTATAACGATCGCCATAGTAAGTTTAAATGATAACCGCGCGTTTACCCGAATAAACCCCATCAAGAGGTTACCCCTTCATTTGAATACCAAAATGAAAGAGTAACCCCTTCAATGAGAAGCCACAGGCAAAACTAATCTCAGATGGCGCCACCTTCGCTGGTGCTGTCATTTGTGGTTTATTTGAGGTTATAAACATTACTCTTGAATGAAACAATAAAAATAAACTTTGACATTTTCTTTAATGACAGAGACGAAATTAAAAAAAGAGTTAAAGAAAAGAAATGCTTCCTTAGCTGGTAAAAAAGCTGATCTTGTGGCAAGGTATGCAATAAAATTATCAATATTATTTTTTCGCATCGGAAGGAAAACGGGGTGTACCTTTATTTTTACACTGAAATGCACTACACAGAGGCATGTTTTAATACCAGACGATATTTATTGTGTAATTACCAAAATTATCTATTGATATTTTACACTTTTGACAGTGAAACAACACCAGCGATAATGCGGCACCTGGCGAGATAAACAAGCAGTATTGGCTATCATAATGAAAGGGTGACCCATTCATTGGTGTTAACGGCTAGTTATCCGAGTCGCGTAGGCAACAAAACGCTCCCTCAGCCCCCGCCAAGTTATAGCGACGATGTATTTTTCCACCCAAGAGTCAAGACGCCTGCGGGGGGAGTGCAACGACAAAAACGAACAAAGGTCCGACCTCGATGATGCCTGGCGCGGTACTAAAGGCGGTGCGCGCAAATTCTCGCGACCTTTTTACGCTTTTATTTCACTAAAAAACGAAACTATTCACTATCAAAATTCTATCCAAATATATTTTTTTTATTGAAATTGCCTTTCAGTACATGCAATTTCCAGGTTGTTACGAGCTTTCATTAGAGCATAAAACGAAAAAAATAAACTGAATCGACTTTGTTTCAGATCAGAACTATCGGGGAACACCCATTCAGGCAGCGCATTCCACACACTAGCAGTTCGCACAATAAAAGTAGAATCAAAGCGCTTCGTACGGGTTTTCGGAATATCAACCATAAAGCGGTGATGATTTTTCGTATACTCTGGCAGTCCAAGTCAGTCAGTCAGTATATCCTTGTGAACGGCATAAAACCCAAGATGCAAGGGCCGACGTTGGTAGGTAACTCTGATGGGGTTGGCGGGCTACAAGTTGCTGGTGAACTTATAAATTAAACAATTAATTAATATTCGGGACATTTTTTCACACACGGTCATCTGACCCCAAGCTAAGCAAAGCGTTGTGCATAAAGCAAAGTGATATGGCTGCCAGAGACTGATATACAAACATAATATATTATATATTTTTATATACATACTTAAATAGATATAAACAACCAGATATAGAACAAACACAAATGTTCATCACATAAATGTTTGTCCTAGGTGGGAATCGAACCCACGTGATAACGAAACATCTGACAAAATTAATGCATTCGTATGCTTTCCCGAAGTGTAAATCACAAATAAAACTGGTATCTATTTTTTGTAATAAATAAACCGTACATTTTTATAATTAGATTTTGAAGTATATGTCTACACTAGTTTTTACAGAGCAAGTTCTATGGTTAGGGCCCGTCCATTCATTTTATTTTGGTCGGAGGTAGTAAGAAGCATTGCTTAAAACTGGGAAAACCTTAATTCGTAACAAAATCAAAAACCTTCATCAAAAACCGTGTAACATATTGGATCGGTTGTGATAAGTAGATAATTTTTTTACCTAGTCATTAGGAATGGCGCAATTACTATGGTATTTATGGAACATAATTTCATTTTGTGATGATAATTGAAGCAGACATGCGTGCCATTGTCTGTCTGTTTGTTTTGGTTGGGTTGGCTCATGCCAAACATGAAGCTTATGATGGGTAAGTTTTTTTTTGTATTCAAAATCTGTTGGCGTTAGAAAGTATAGAACAAAACTTCAATAAAAAAAAAAACTTAAATTTTTTTTAAATTAAATTATGTCATTATTATTTACGAATTCAGAAAGAATTTATTTCCCCTGGATTGGAAGACACTGTACTTTTCGCATAGCCTTTGATTAGGGTAGAGCGAGATTGTCTTTCGACACGTTTCATTTCTGAAAACTATCGTACAGGGGCCTTACGGACAACAGCTAATTGCGGCACCTATTCCGCTCAGTTGGAAAATCACGCGACCGCAAACCGTATCTGGGCGCGAGAAGGTTTGCGGTCGCGTGATTTTCCAACTGAGCGGATTAGGTGCCGCAATTAGCTGTTGTCCGTAAGGCCCCAGGTATCGTTTCCGGAATAAAAAGGATTCCTTGTGCTAATCCAGGATATATAATCCTGAACCTATTATCCGGGATTAATATATAAATTTTTGCTCTCTACAAACATCGCAAGTATGCCTTGCGCCTCCGCATCGACGCGTGAGGTGCCAAAACATAGGTACATAATATTTTACAATCGCTTTTTTTTCTCCTTCGGCATTTTGGCACCCCTTGTTATCTGGCGCCTAGAGCGACCGCTTTTCTCGCTAGACCCTAGGGCCAGCTCTGTTGGCGTGTTTTGGACGTCCCTGTAGAAAGGAGTGAGGGAAATCAAGTTCTACAATTCTTGGGGTTACGTTGCCGATTATCTAAAAGTTCGTTGGACTATTTAAAAAAATACTAAATAATGGACAATATAACTAATGGTTACTTGATCTACAGATTATAGTAGTTATGTATAACTTTAATATACTTAATTATTTAAACCTAAAAAAGGTTAATAGACAATCGATCTAAATTGATAACAAATGAAAACTATAATCAACTAATTGTTTGGAGAGTAACTAAAATTTTCAGTTTTTTTGTGTTTTTAACATGTGTATAAATATTATATTTTTAATAGTAATACTTCTGTTTTAGATTTTAAAATCTTTTTCGTGTAAATAAAATTTCATAATCTACATATCTATACTAATATTATAAAGAGGAAAGATTTGTATGTAACGAATTGGCTCAAAAAGTACTGAACCGATTTGAAAAATTCTTTCACTGTTGGGAAGCTACACTATCCCCGGGTGACATAGACTATAATCTTTACCCGTGCGAAGCCGGGGCGGACCGTTGGTATATAATAAAATGAATCCCTATTTACTTTGGTCACGCCATAACTTGAGAACGACTTTACCGATTTCATTAATTTTTTTTTAAGTTTTTTAATACTTTGTAGCAGGTTCTATTTAGGAATTATTATATTAACTATTAATATTCACTATTATTTGCGAAAAGAAAAATTAAGAATATTGCGCAGAAAATTTGAAAATTTCAGAAAACGACGATTTAACTTTTCGCCTTTGACAGTTCTAAGACAGGACAACGTCAGTCGGGTCGAATATCCAGCATAATAATGATCCAATTGTTTTCAGCTTCTCCCTCTACCAAGTTTCCGTCAAGAACACTGACCAGGTGTCGTTAGTCAACAACCTGGAAACCAACCTGGAGCTGGACATCTGGTCACACGCGCTTCCTGGTCGACCTGGACAGGTGTTGGTCGCTGGAGACAAAAAACAGTTCTTCGAGAATGGCCTGAAAGTTCTTGGAGTGGATTATGAAGTCCAGACTGAGAATATCAAACAGTAAGACCCACTGGTATTCATGTTCATCTATACTATAATAATATTATAAAGAGGAAAGATTTGATTGTTTGTTTGCATTGAATAGGCTCCGAAACTATACTGAACCGATTTGAAAAATTATTTCACTGTCGAGAAGCTACACTATCCCCGGGTGACATAGGCTATATTATATTTTCAAAAAAAAAATAGAGATCCTTAAAATGGAGACTCCAATAATGTAACCCAATGTGTAAAAAAATAAGACACACCCGTGCGAAGCCGGGGTGCGTTGCTAGTAATAGTATAAATAGAAAATCATTAAAATATCTGGATAATAGAGCTGATAATAGATTTTCTTGAATCATAGCTCGAACATTCTCGATCAAGTCACCTTTCAAACAAACAAAAAACAAAGTCAAAATTGATTCAGCCGTTGGTACGATGCATATACAAAAGTAAACTTATAATACCCATCTGTTGGCGTCGGGGGTAAAATGACTTTTCTCATGGGGTTGGACTTAATTGTTGTGCATTATGAAAGCAGTGGACGTCCTATGGCTGAAATGATGATGATGATGAAAGCAGTAGCCCTAACAGACGTTAGGATAATAACATATTTCCCTCTATTTCTCTCCTGTTTGTCACCATTAGAGCTTCTCCATCAGGCAATACGGGTTCTCCCGGATACGGTCACCAGCGCACTCAGGACCGTCTCCGGGAGCGCGCATATTTCCTGGTGAAGTTCGTCTCGATCGATAGACATAAAGTGATTTTAAGCCGTTTCGCAAAATATCAAATATATAATGAGTAATAAAATAGTAAGTAGTGTAATAGTGGTAATAGTAGAAACATTTGGATGCTAAGATTTTCCTACACACGTATACACAAAATCACAAGCTGGTGAACCTAATTAAAAGCGTACAAAAAAGATTAAAATTAATGATAATTATCATTGAAAATACCAGACATTCAAGGTCACCGCGCATCAAACCCACTCGGCTACAAGCAAAGCATTGCAATATGAGCTCTATTTTGCATGCCGTACAGTATAATTTTTTATCGAGTGTATGAGACGTCGATCACGCGCTGACCCCGTGTCATTCCCGCGGGCGTTTCTCTGTGGTCTCTTTTAGGTCGTCTGTCCATCTTGTGCGGCGCTTACCGGTCCGTGGTCTCCATTCCAGAACCTTTCGGCCCCATCGGCCTTCTGTTCTGCGTGATATGTGCCCTGCCCACTGCCAGGCCAGTAAAGGCCAGTAAAAATACAATACTTTGCTTGGTATAGTACCTTGATGTTGTGTAGGTCTTACATGTGACGGTTTTTTCGTTTTCAAAAATATTTGTTTATGAGTTTTCAGTATATTATGTTCAATCCAACTGTTTTTAGTATTAGGCTAAGTGGTTTAGATATGTAATGATAGTTGACTTCTATTTTGTTTAACTTTCAGATTCCTGGATTTAGAAGACACACTGCTTGCAGAAGCTTCCAAGACACCATTCAATGCTTCCATAGTCGATTCCCTCACTTTTGACCGAATACTCACATATGAGGAGGTAATCAGACTATTTTTAATCAACTGAGCAATGAGACTGGTCAGATTCATTTTATCCAATTCTCCGAACTTCCTGTCTTACTGTACGATTCATCCCGAATATCCTTACCTCAAGATGTTTTTACTATGCATCAAGCTTCAACTACCCGAAAGTATAGAATAAAAAAATAAAAATAAACTCTAGCTAGAATATAAATCGGAAACATTGTATCAGTCTTAATGGGAAGAGCCTCGACCAGCATACTAACAGACTCTCACTAGACGGTTGCGTCAAGGATCAGATGCAGAATATAGTCATCCTGCACAGCCCTGACCTGTAGCTTCAGCTCTGACCCACTACTGGCAGCACACTAGTTTAAATATTTTTATTTTTCCATGTTGTCTCGTCCCTCTGGGCAGAACTCTCTTCCATTTCCTTTCACGCATCTCTATCTTTCGCCAAATTCAACCAATTGGGGTGGCAGCATCGCGAAGATTCTTACGCCACCTCCAGTGCTCCGACCAGGGGATCATCGTTCCTGTCTATAGGCTGCCTTTGAATAACAATCTTCGTCTACCTTGACATGCATGCAGATAGCATAACCTGCCCAGTTCTATTTAAGTTTGGCGGACCCGGCTCTTACGTCTTCAATTCTAGTTCTTAAGCAAATAGTCGTGTCGTGTGAACTCGTTCGATTCTTTTAATGCAGAGAATGTATTATTTCATACTTAATTTTTTTAAAGCTTAAGCATGCTATAAACATCTGATAATAAACCCTAAAACGCAAGTCGCTAGCCTTATGGTCAGCGCCTCGCCAGCTAGGTACTTTTAATACCTCCTAGAATTTTGCTATTCAAAATCCTGCAGGACATTTCATAGCACTCGTCACTGAGAGAAACTACTAGCTGTCATAAAAATGGAAACCTTGATTGGCTTTTCACCTATGCATCTAAAGCACAGAAGACACCTAAAGTAAGAACGTTCATACAGGATGAGTAGCATAAACAACTGGAACCTTCAGTTTAGCGTGTCATTCCACCCACGGCAGAGCAAATTGAGCGAATCCATTAAAAATGATTACATTGACAAATGATTGACATTTATAACTGTTCGTAATTATTGTTCCAGGTTGACAGTTTCCTGGAAGCCCTAGCTGCTGCATACCCTGAGACAGTAACGCTGGTCAACGCAGGCAAGAGCTTCGAAGGCCGAGACATTAAATACTTGAAGATATCCACCACCAACTTTCAGGTAAGAGTAAATAATAGTAAATAATTAATTTTATTTGTTTATTTTAGTAAATAATGATGTATGCAAAGTTTGATATGTACCTTCCTATTTATTTTTTGTAAGCCCGCGTTGAATTTGAGCACCAATGCAAACCGACTGTGTTTTTTTTGGTGCAACAATATGCAATAAACTGTATTGTTAGCGTAAAATAAATAAATTAAAAAAAAAAGTATAAGCCTTATACTACAAAAAAAAAAAGAGTTAAAGCAGCTGGGAAAGCTACAGATTTTAAAGACTGTTTGTTTTTAACATCTGCAGCGTTCCCAGCTTGTACTCTTACCAGAAAATTTTGAAGTATGACCTAAGCTTAGAAATTAATGTTTTTTTAATGCCGTATGGTGGCAAACAAGCTGATGGGCCGCCTGATAGTAAGCGATCGCCGTCGCCCATGGATACCAGTAACACCAGAGGCATCACAGAATTCATACGATGCCGACCTTTAAAATCCCTGTTTAATAATCCGATGTTATAATTACGATGTAGTTGGGTTGTGAGTTTTGTTATAATATTAATGTTTATTAACTAAAACGTCACATAACGCCAATTACATCAGTCAACCAAAACTTAAACTTGTACAAACTTAAATAATTATGAAAAATAAAAAACTACCTATAACGTAGAGAGTAAAATTTTGAGCCATTTTTTAAAATGTTATAATGTACAATTTAATCACTTTCTCCAGGACTCATCCAAACCCGTAGTGTTTATGGAGTCACTCCTGCACGCCCGTGAATGGGTGACCCTTCCCGCCACTCTCTACGCAATAAAGAAGCTGGTCATCGACGTCACAGAGCAGGACCTGCTTCAGGACATCGACTGGATCATCCTGCCTATCGCCAACCCTGATGGATACACATTCACTCATGACGGGGTAACCTGAATTTCTACTTACAAATATTTTTTCAAACCCCTGATTAAATAGCTGATAATGTTGAAATAGCTGAACAAATTTCAATTAATCATTGCTAAGAACACTTTCGATCAAGACACCTTCCAAAAAAACTAAATCAAAATCGGTTTAGCTCTTTGGGAGCAACGATGCCACACAGAGATACACAGATGTACACGTACACACTTATGACACCTCAAAAATAATTTAAGACCGGATGAAAAGTTTGAGCGAGTTTTCAAAAGTGTCTTGGACTCAAAAGATACTGACTTTTTAAGAAATTACGTCGACTGATATTATAGCTAAAATTATTACATGGACAATGGTCAATTGGATTGTCATTATATTCTCCTCTAAGGTCTAAGGCTCATTTGGCCCTGGCCCCTTTTCATAAGTTTTAGACCCGTTTTAGCATCCCCCATCGATCCTGTTACGTAAATTCTTTCCATCCAATGGTTGCCTGGAAGAGATCGCTTTTAGCGATAAGGTTGTCACTTGTGGCACTAGCTCGTAAGTGTTTTGTATCTGTTTGTAATTTTTGTATCTGGTGTACCTACACAATAAAGCGTTTCTATCTATCTATAATATACCTAATATTATGAAGAGGCCGTTCGAGACAGGTTCTTCGAGTAGTTCACAAATACTGAATTGTAGGAAAAACTCATAGGTAATCAATTGTTATTTATAGAACCGATTCTGGAGGAAGAACCGTGCCACCGGCTACATGATCCAAGACATCTGCCTTGGAGTAGACCTTAACCGCAACTTTGACGGCTTGTGGTCCACTGCTTCCAGCAGCAACGCCTGCACGGAAACCTTCCACGGGCGAGGACCCTTTTCCGAACCTGAGACTTCCATCACTAGAGACATCTTCGAAGAATACAATGGCCGTATTGAGCTGTTTTTAGACATCCACAGCTTTGGAAGCTTGATCTTGTACGGATATGGAGATGGCCAACTCCCACCCAACGGTCTGTTTGTACATTTGGTTGGAGTCCAGATGGCTCAAGCCATAGATGCTGTAAAGCTAAGTTATAATCCAGAATATATCGTAGGTAACTCTAATCTAGTACTTTACGCGTCATCTGGTAGTGCAGCTGATTACTCCAAATATGTTGGAGTATCTTTTGGGTACACCTTGGAACTTCCAGGTTATAGATCTGGCACTGGACTTCAAGGCTTTCTTGTTGATCCAGATTTCATTGAACAGGCTGGATTTGAAACCTGGGAAGGTATTAAAGCTGGAGCTAGGTATGCGCGAAACAGTTATACAGCAAGAAAAAGTGCAAATTAAATATTATTGAAGAACTGTCTTGTTGAATTTGTTCTTTGGATTATGTATTGTGAATAAAGAATAAATTTTTAACATACTTTGTTGGATATCATTAAAACAGTTTCTCAGTAATTAACCTTATGGTATCTTCATTATAGTAATCCCAATTTATCTCAAGATCATAATAAAAACGTCACAATACATACCTATATATCACATCCATAATATTATCGAACCCGCTGTAGATAATAAATAAAATAAGAATGTAATCAAACTTGACATTGATAATTTCTTAATCCACACTTACAATGCAAATTCCTATTTTATCATCATTTAGGATTATTAAAAGATAAGATTACTTTGACTCCAATATTTTTTATTAATTTACTAATTATTAACATAGAATAGGTGTTTTTAGTTATTGATAATTAATAACAAAAAATTATACATCAATAATGTTGGTATTTATTATTTGTGCTTTGTTATTTGCAAATATTGCGGCTAAGAATGAAGACTACATGGGGTATGTACTGTACAAGTTTTAAAAACAATAAAACAAGCTTATGTGAGTCATTAAAACAAATAAAAGGACCTCACACTTGAGAATTCATTACATTTGGTGACGAAGGTCTGATGTTGGAGCCGAGAGAAATGAATAGTGGAACTCTATGGGACTCGATATAAACCGAAATGATTCTAAGCTCGAAGGGTTTACTAGCAGTCATTGAAAAGCTCCACTTTCCACCTCCTGGCTCCACCATCATATCAGCTAAATCAATGGTACCAAATTCTTGTTTTGTCATCAATTGTGGGAATCGACCAAAAAAGTGTGTACATTTTGTACGAATTTTTAGGGCCCAACGTAAACACACGTCAAGCCAAGCGCAAGCCTATCTATAATTTTTTTTAAACTGAACTTTCTGTTAGCTTGGACTGTAATCAATACTATATGTTGTTTGAAGCTAAGCTGGGTTGTAAAGACTCATTTTATTAGCATCAGCCCGAAGATGTACACTGCTGAGCATAGGCCTCCTCCTTAGATTTCCACCCTGGACGACAGCCTGCAATCTGCATCCACTGGATGCCCGTGACCTAAGGGTAGCGGGTGTGCAGTGGCCATCGTGAGCGATGTCGTCGGCCCATCTAGTGGGAGGATTACATACGCTGCGTCTTCCGGTTTGTTGTCTCCACTCGAAAAACTTATTGGTTATTAGTTCTTCTGGTGATGTATCGTGGCCTGCCTATTGCCACTTCAACTTGCAAATCTAAGCAGCAATGTTGGTGACTGTGGTTCTTTGGCGAATATCCTCTTTTCGAATTCTATTGCAACAAGAAACTCCAAGCATAGCTCTCTCCATAGCCCGCTCTGCAACTCTGAGTTTTTTGACCCATTTTATGAACATCCTGAATTTTTTAATACATATATTTTGGCCCAGTTGAGCTCCACACAGCTTTAGTAAATTCGTGTCTCATATATTTGATGGTCAGAATAAAATATTTATTTTGAAATGAAGGCATAAAGACATTGATCGAATTTATAAAAAATCTCCCTATTATCATTGTTTTTTACAGATACAAAGTCTATGACATCAAATTCCAGTATCAAACTCAACAAGACAGTATAAATAAGCTCACAAGTGATGGTATAGACTTTTTGAGAAAACCGTGTTTCAAATATGGTACAATAGGAAAAGCTATGGTGCCGCCTTCTCACATCGATTGGTTTGAAGAAAAACTGAAGGAAATGGAGGTTACAAGCTATATTGCTATTGAAGATGTTTACGAGTAAGTAAATGGCAATATTCTTAAAAAACTTTTGTGAGTATGGAAACAACTTATAGATAATTATATAAGTTGTCTTATTTATTCTTTGTAGAATCTTAATGCATAAATAGCCTCCATTTCGTTAATTTTTACACATACTGGCTAATAAATTTACTTTACTAGTCATCATAATCATTATTTCAGCCGTAGGACGTCCACTGCTGGACATAGGCCTCCCTCATTGATCTCGAAAAGGGCCGGTTGGAAGCGGCCTGCATCCAGCGTTTCCCTGCGGTCTCTTTTACGTCGTCTGTCCACCTTTTTTTTTATATTCGGGACATTTTTCACACACGGTCATCTGACCCCAAACTAAGCAAAGCTTGTGATATGGCTGTCAGAGACTGATATACATACATATATAGTTTTAAATACATACTTAAATAGATATTAATAACCAGGTGTAGAACAAACACAAATGCTCATCACACAAATGTTTGTCCTAGATGGGAACCGAACCCACGCCCCTAAGCTCAGAAGGCAGGTTCACTACCAACTGGACCAACGGGCTACCTTGTGTCTTGTTACTATTGTATATAAAGATAAATTAAATCAACAGGAATAAGGATTAACGTGAAGGAAAACAACGTAAAAAAACTGGTGTGTTCAAGAACCTCAAAAGTTCACCATGACATTCACCAACATGCACTTGGCCAGCATGGTGGATTAGGACCTATCCTTTCTCTGAGAGGCCTGTGTCCCAGTATTAGAAACAAAAAAGGCTGATAATGATTAAATAAGGCTTGGAACTAAGTGATTATTTAAAGCTGTTGAAACATTTTTAGATACCTAAAAGACAAAGAGCCAAAAGTTTTTAGAAATGGTGAAGACGAAGTATTCGATTTTGATACTTTTTACAGATACGATGTGGTGAGTACGATAAATAAACTTCGTAAAGCGTACACAATACAATAATGACACTGTTTATACGAAATTATTGTTGTGCATTTATATCTTGAAAGAGGTATATTTCGAACAAAATAACTTGATGTCTAAATCTAATGTTGATTCCTAAATTTCAGATTTTAGACCATCTGTACGCGTTACGAGATGCTCACGAAAATTCAAGTACATCTTTCGAACTAGTTAATTATGGAGTAACCGAAGAAAATCGTCCGTTAGTTTACGTTAAGCTAACCAACGGTGACGCTAATAACAAACCAGTAGTTGTGATAGAAGCTGGAATCAATCCTAGGGAATGGATTACTATACCTTCAGCTTTGAACGTGATAAATAGGCTTTTAGATGACGATCAAAGGAGGATTCTGGACGAGATAACCTGGATTGTCATACCTGTTTTGAACCCTGATGGATATGAATATACTCATACGAATGTAAGTATATATTCAGTATAAGAAAACAGTTTGGTACAGTTTGGTGGTTTGGCGGAGTTTTAACGAAGAGTTTGGTACCTAGTTAAGTTATAGATAAAAATGTGTTTTACATGATGTCAATCCTGTTATAGGTAGCATTAAGAATATATTTCTCGAATATATCATTATATAGTATCGGACAATAAGTACAGTCAATTCTAAATAACTTAGTTAATTACAATTCTCTCAAAGAAATGTCAAATATTTTGCGAATAAAAATTAAAATATAATACAAACTACAATCAGCTTCAGCACTTATCTATAGCTGTTAAGTTGTTAAGTATGTAGATACGATAATAAATCCATTGTTTTTGTGTAAAATTATTAAAAGGAAAAATAGCAACGTGGGGATGGCGTAAAGGCCGATATGATATATTTTTTGCATGCCTATGATGTCCTTCTGCTGGGCAAAAGTCTCTTCCATCTCATTCCATCAATCCCTTGCCTTTGTGCTTTCGTGCCGTCTGGACCAGCGTAGGTGTGTGAGGTGTGAAGTTAGATAATTATGTCCATATGGACATATCTAACTACATCTACGCTGGTCGGACAAAATAAAGTTTAGTAGTAGTTCATGGAAACCTTATTTTGTCTGTTTGTTTGTCTGTATGGACATATCTAACTTCTAAACTTTATTTTGGTGTTACCCATGCTTTATTTTCCAATTTGAGTTTTTCTTTAAGATAAATAACAAAAGGACCCGGGTAAAACTGCGACCAGAACCACCGGAGGATGGGCAGCGTCCTATTAGTATACGATCCCCAAGCTGCCTGCCAAGCGTGGGTATTATGGCTACACCCTTCTCTAAGAGGGAGGCCTTTGTCCAGCAGTGGACCTTTAATGGCTGCTGATATGAAATAACAAAAACACAAGCACCTAGTTGTTACGTCACAATTTATTTCATAATTGCTCTTATTTTTTGTTCCAGCTCCGTCTTTGGACCAAATCCCGAAGCTTGAACAGTCATCTCGGCTTCATCTGCCCAGGCGTGAACATCAATCGCAATTTTGATATCGACTGGCTCATCTCTGACTCCAGCTCTAGTCCTTGCAGCCATCTCTATGCTGGTGTCGAACCCTTGTCTGAAATCGAAACTAGGTTAATTAGAGACCTAATTTTTGACTACGATCCTATACTTTACATATCACTTCAGAACAATGGTAACTTCGTCACGTTTCCTTGGAGATACGAAATGGCTGCTAGCGGTTTGTTCAGGCGTCACTATCTCCTGGGTCTTGACATGATTGAAGATCTACAAGATTATAAGCTTGATTCTGGTGCTTTAGCTTTTGGAGATCGAGAATCAGGTACGAGTTCGGACTATGCGAGATTGAATAGAGTTTTTTATACGTATAATATAGGAGTGGAAGGTGGTGGTGATGACGGAGTTATAGTACCTGAAAATGATATTAGATTTATAATTGAGGACGTGTGGAGGGCTGTGGCAGCGGCTGCTAGTGGTATTGTATTAAATTGATCTTGAACTTGACTCTACCTTTAATTTTTTATGTACTAAAAATTCTGTTATACTGACGATTATGACATTTTTTCCAATGATTCCATAGTAATATTTTTTCATAATGATAAATATTGTGGGTGTGAATATTGTGGATATATATTGTTGTTAGGCTTAAAACACCCTTTTTGCGTTACCCTATTTATTACACTAACACTACTACTAATTATATTTATCTTGTTAACCAAGCACAATCAAAGTTTTGTAGAAGTTAATAAAATATTAACGTACATCACATCTAACATTTAAACAGACTTAAATAAGCAAGTAAGTAAATATATTCACTTAAATTTTTTACTTGAATATCCTCACTACATTCGAGAAAAGTATTAAATAATATTTGGCAGATATAAGACACGGATGAACTCACGTCATGTGTGCCTCAACTTAGCGTAATGTCTATATTTTTACTTACGCCCATCAACGTTTATTTTGCCTGTAGCTGCAGTACTACTTTGGAAAACAAAATTAATTTCAACATTCTTGCCTGCATTTAACATTTTAGCTGTTTATTGCATTCCGGTGAGTGTGCGCATGACTTATGACATGATTCATGACCTTATTCCACCCTCCCCCTTTTACTGCAGGAGAAGTAGAAAAACTGCACACTACCGAAGATACGGGACGAACTTCTTGACGTGGACCGCACAATATAGGCTCCGGGGCACAATCCACTTCAGTCACAATCGAACTGGCGTTTTGATAGCACGTGAATTACTTGTCAAAATTGTGTGAAATAAAGCAGCAAAAATTACTTCCTGCGTTTTCACAGGGTGCACCAACAGTTCGAAGACAAAAAACCGGCATTACTTTTCGCTCGTTAATACTTAAAAACAATTAACTTAATTTTCTTTAAATGTCAATTCTATAGTCTAGTGTAGTGTCAAATGGAGCGGTGAAGTTGATGTTTACAGTGTAGACGTCAACGTCGCCGCTGACTTGAGCCGAAACAGAGCCATATTTATTGGGTAAAAATTTTTGATGTCACGCGTCTTCCCCCTTTTTAAAACAGCCATTGACACTACCACTTCCTCGTAGAAATTTCAAATATTCGTACTCTATGATTTGGGTTATCGTTTATGATACGTTCAAGAATGGAACTCCCTGCCGTCCTTGTTTCCTAAGAACTACAATCTAGGCATCTTCAAGGCTAGAGTGAAGAGATTTCTTCTAGATCAACGTGGTCCATCCTCGGCCGCAACGTCGCTTACCAAGTCATCGTACATCGCTTATCATCAGCTAAGTTGGTGGCCAAACGTAGATCTATTTAATATGAAAAAAAAAACTTCATAAGTTAAACGCTTAAAACTCCAAATCAAGTCTAAAACTATTATATTAGCAAGAATTTTACTACTCCGAATAGTTCAAATAATTGGATTCGACACCCAAGTGAGCCGCGAAATTATTTTTCTTTCAAACTGATCTCGCAAATTGGAAGTGGATCCGACACCGAATATTGTAATAGAAAATTTAATTTCGAAATCCTCGCTTTTAGCGGCTGCGGATTTAAATATTCAGTGATAATATTGAGGTAACTGATCCTTGAATAATTTACAGCTGGTATGCTGGGTGACTGGTGAGACAGTGGAAATATTCGGGGAGATCATTTTAATCATCATTATGAATAACTTTAACTATGGGACCAACCCGTAGATAGCCCGTTGGTCCAGTTGGTAGTGAACCTACCTTCTGAGCTTGGGGGCGTGGGTTCGATTCCCACATAGGACAAACATTTATATGATGAACATTTGTGCTTGTTCTATATCTGGGTGTTAATATCTATTTAAGTATGTATTTAAAACTATTCATATACATATGTATATCAGTCTCTGGCAGCCATATCACAAGTTTTGCTTAGTTTTGGGTCAGATGAACGTGTGTGCAAAAAGTCCCGAATGTTTATTTAATTATATAAACCTAAAGTCGCGAAAAAAATCAACTGTTCCATACAAAAAGTTCATTGACTCTCGACGAAATGTATGGGACAGCTGTTTTATCTCCTTCTCAATTTCAGGGTTGGTCCCATAGTAAAAGTTGTTAATGATGAGTACAATGATCTCCCCGAATATTTCGACTGGTGAAACACATTTTCTCCCGCTTTTCTCAAGGCACGCCCCAAAGCAAAGGCAAGAGCAAGACAGCCCGATTTGAAAACTAAAACTTTTTTTTACCTCAGATTGGTATTATGTAGGTATACCTACCCGGTAAAAATCTCCTTAGAAAATTACATAAAACATTCTAGAATCCTTCTATCAAAGCAAACAACACCCTCGGTTATTTTTCAATGCAGGTAGCAATAATGGGACGCGGGATGCCTCCACGCTTGTCTTGCCAGTTCCCCCTTACCCATGAAGACGGGGGCATATTGCCTCGAGGAAAGACGTGACACGGCGCGGAGTGGTGGACATTAGGGCTGCGGTGCTATAGGAATACTATCGATAAATGTCGATAGTTGTTTAAAGAAAATAGTGCATGTGAAAATTCTACGCAATGAACCGTGATGTTTCTGTAGGAATACTATCCATAAAATATCAATGCCAGTGAATTTTGTTTTAGAAAAATCATTCAAAAACAAATATTGAGTACTTAAGACTACTTAATACTGTTTTAAACTATCACGGTTGTTCACTTAAGTTATATGATTACTATTTATTTTTGTTATATGATCATTCCACAACCTTACCACCGTAAATATCCCGTAAATAATCATATAACACCAATTTTTATTTACTTAGTTTACGGATTAAGTTATTTTCTGCTTACCTGCCAACCAGCTCAGATCCTTTCAAGTGATTTCAAGTGAAAGAACTTTCGAGTGAAAGAACTTCCGAGTGAAAAAACTTTCGAGTTAAAGAATAATCAAGTGAAAGAACTTGAAGTCATTGTATATAGAAGCTTAAGTTATATAGAAGTGGCAAAGAAGCTATGTGCCACCTAATGGTGAGTGGTCACCGCTGCCTATAGACACCTATAGTACCAGGGGCGTTGTCAGTGCGTTGCTGTCTTAACTAAAAAGTTGTCTTGTTAGCATTTACTAATTATTGATTTCGTTTGAAGATGACAATCTTCAAACGTCCGAGCCGATTTTATTGAATCATAACTAAGAACACTCTCTATCAATTCACCTTTCAAACAAACAAAAAAAAAACTAAATGAAAATCGGGTCAGCCATTTGGGAGCTACGATGCCACAGAGAGACACACATATACATTTAACACCCCACTTTTTGCGTCGGCGGTTGTACCGCCTATTTACTTTCTTTACAAATTAGATATGAAATATTATTTGGTCCTCGTTTCAACTCGTATACAACTGTTTTTTAATTTTTTATTTAGTAATAGTATTGCTTTTGGCCACCAACTCACCTGATGTTAAGCGATGATGCTGTCTACGACTTCGACTACGGAGCACGCTTATCTAGAAGAAACCCATTTATTCGTGATTTGAAGACACCTATATTGTAACTACCACGGAACACATTCAGGCAGAGCATTGCAGTGATTAGACAAGTGTAAAAATATGATATCGATATCGATAAAAAAAAATATCAACACTATCAAATCGAGGAATGTTTCAAGCGAACACGATCGTGTACTTCGGGAAAATATGTCACACGTAAGAAAACTAGAAAATTTTCCAGCGTTTATCATTCAACCTCTCGAACCCTACTCTGATAGAAAAATAAAAGAAAATCAGCAAATTTTCCGAATTTCTCCGAGTCACGATTTTCGGGCTTATTCTTCATAGGCTTCGCCTACTAAAATATAGGTAACTTGCTTAGTATTATGGAAGGTACCTCTTAACCTACTTTCTACAGTTCTACAGGGATACATGGAACGTTTATATTAAGGTGAATGGATGTCATGCGACATCAGAGGCGTCTATAGAGAAACGTGACAAGAAGCTCTTAGAGTCTATAGAGAAACGTACCAAGAAGCTCTTAGAGTTTATAGAGAAACGTGCCAAGAAGCTCTTAGAGTCTATAAAGAAACGTGCCAAGAAGCTCTTAGAGTCTATAAAGAAACGCGCCAAGAAGCTCTTAGAGTCTATAGAGAAACGTGCCAAGAAGCTCTTAGAGTTTATAGGGAAACGTGCCAAGAAGCTCTTAGAGTCTATAGAGAAACGTGCCAAGAAGCTCTTAGAGTCTATAAAGAACCGTGCCAAGAAGCTCTTAGAGTCTATAGAGAAACGTGCCAAGAAGCTCTTAGAGTTTATAGGGAAACGTGCCAAGAAGCTCTTAGAGTCTATAGAGAAACGTGCCAAGAAGCTCTTAGAGTCTATAGAGAAACGTGCCAAGAAGCTCTTAGAGTCTATAAAGAACCGTGCCAAGAAGCTCTTAGAGTCTATAAAGAAACGTGCCAAGAAGCTCTTACAGTCTATAGAGAAACGTGGCAAGAAGCTCATCAGCAACGAATTCATTCTTGAGTATCGACGTAAAGTTGCTAGTCTATCGGTTTTTTATCGAATACATTTCGGAGAGTGTGCATCGTGTAATTCCCCCCTGCCCATTTTTCTACCGGACTGCCAGAGCGGGCACGAACAATCTTCAACGCTTTATGGTTTATATTCCGAAATCCCGTACGAAGCGCTTTGATTCCACATTTATTGTGCGAACTGCTAGTCTGTGGAATGCGCTGCCTGAATGGGTGTTCCCCGATGGTAACAATCTGGGTGTCTTCAAATCACGAGTGAATCGGTTTCTTCTAGGCAAGCGTGCTCCAACGTAGACCGCATCAGGCGAGATGGTGGACAAACGCAAGCCAATTTTTTAAAGGCCTTCCGCTGGACTAATATCTCTGACATTAGGGCTGCTACTTGGCTTATTTGAACTTACTAACCTACTTATTTTTACTGTGGAGTCAACCCTGAATTCATGAAAAAAAACGGCCTTTCCGTTGACTCGATATGTATAGAACAGCATTCAGCTTCAAAATTGGTAGTAGATAAGTAATTAAATCTCTTATGCCATTATTAGCCACTGGCTTCCGAAACACAGTTTTTTACTAGTTCGGAGCCTGTGGATTCAATTGTTTTGTTTGTATTTTTCCTTGTGCCAAATAAAGATTATGATTATGATTTTGTCCTGTCGTAATTTAACTAAAGTAATCTCTAAGCTCGCACACTGTGCGTTTACGCGATCTTTTTTGCCACATACCTGCAAAACTGTGGAATGAGCTCTTTCGGCATTTCCGAGTAAATATAGCATGGGGTTCTTCCACAGACTAGGTAAAGCTACTACAGCATTTGGGTTCTTCAACAGGTCTGTTAATAGAGTCTTTGAACTTTGTCTTTAAAGGTCGCAACATATCTGTGATGCCCCTGGTGTTACAGATATCCATAGGCGACGGTGATCGCTTACTATCAGGCGGTCTGTCAGCTTGTTTGTCGCCTATGGCTTTTACCTCATTATTTAATTCGGTATTGGACGTGTTTTTGTTACTTTATAAATCTAAAACAACTTAGTAGATAGATAAATCCAGACTTTTAAGTAGACCTAAGTAACTGAATGGGCTTAAAATCGACAGTCGCTTCGAGCCGCCGTGATCGAGTGCCGCCTTTCTAAACTAATGACAATTGTGTTTGGGACTTTAATTTCATTGGACTTTTAAAAGATAAATTCTTTCTACTCGAGCTGAAATTTTGCAGTTCGATAATTGAACGAACACACTAATTGTTCTTCCCCATCGGTTATCGGTTTTCGAGTTGAGTGGCCGCCCATTGCCATTTCAACTTTTCTGTGGCTCTGGTTCTTCGGTGAATATCCACGAAACTTAGAGCATATAGCTCTCTCCATTCACAGAGTTTTTCCAAAAAGACCGCGTCTCAGTACCATATCTCACCACTAACAAAAATATTACGAGTTCATATAAATAATATGAAAAAATTCCGATAAAAGAGCTAACAATCTTCAAACGGCTGAACAGAATTTCTTGAATCATAGCTAAAAACACTCGACCAATAACCGTTTAGTCATTTTTTTAAATCAAAATTGGTTCAGCCATTTGGGAGCTACGATGCCACAGACATATACCCAACACTCTTAAAACGCTACAGGGCTCTGATTCCATAACACGCGCGTAACGCGGTTCGTTTCACCTATGGCGGGAAATTCAAATTTCAAACAGTTTTCTTGTCCTTGTAGCTAGGCCGGGTAACTATAGTAAACGATCATGATGTTTGCGCAAATTGATTATTATTCTTTACAAAATCATGTAAAGTTATTTATCTCTAATGCACATTATTACTTACATTACAAATTTTTGCTGTTTCAAACGGTTTATTGACAAATGTAAGTAATATGGTGCGTTACTGTTAAATAGTTGTACATTATAATGTTAAGAACAGCCAATATTTTGCGCAAACACTGTGTTATTTGAAAATAAATACCTGGCCTGGTTACTAGGACCAAAAAACTGTTTAAAATTTGAATTTCCCGCTATAGGTGAATCGTACCACCTTAACCTCTAAAAATGTAAGCTCTATTTCCTAGTGAATAAAGTAATAAAGAATCAGGGCCCTGTGTGTGTGTGACTGGGAAGTAATATAAGTTTTGTAAAACAATTTTAACATAAGCAATCGATGATCACCAGACTAAAAAACCGCTAGACGATGCAGCAACGGTGCAGTAGGTATTCTAAATTCATTGAAAAGTTCCGCAGTTTGGATTACACCGCATTACCATTCGACGTTGTTGAAAACTTAGCCAAGGAATCTTAGAGGAGAGACAGTATCGATAAAAATTGTCGATAATTTTATTTTTGAGATTTTCTTTGTAGCTGATATAATTGATATTTATATCGTTGCTTTAGAAATCCGTACTACTAGGGGTGCTACTGCCATACCTCTAGAGTGTAGAGGTTTAGTCGTACTACTAGTAGTACGAAATTTCACTGGTAGGTGCAGTAATAATAGTAAGCTTACTATAAAAATAAAAAGTTTATTTTATTGTATCATTATTTTGTTCCTTTCGTTTCTTCCCAGGGTTTGGAGTTGTAATTCCAGTCTGTACTCTGTAGATGGCGTTTCTTATTATAATAACTGTTTAGTAATGTTCGTCTCGTTATCATTATAAATATTAAAAAGGATAATTATTCATGTACAGTAAATAATTTTTTTATTAATTATTCATATTGTTCTTCCTTCCTAAATTCTCAGCGACATACCTAGCTGCGACCTTAATACCCTCCCAAGTTTCGTATGCTGCCTGCTCAATAAACTCAGGTTCGACCAGGAATCCATTCATAGTCGCCGAGTTCCTCCAAGCAGGTAGTTCATAAGTGTACGAAAACGGCGTACCCTGAGCCATCGCATAGTCACTGGCACCACCTGAAGCATCATAGAGAATCAACTTGATGTTTCCAACGATGTAGTTAGGATTGGACTCCCATTTGACGCGGTCAATAGCCTGTGCCATGTTCACACCAACTACGTGGACTCCCAAAGCGTTGGAGGGTAATTGCCCATTGCCGTATCCATAGAGAATCATACTGCCAAAGCTGTGAATGTCTAAGTAAAGTTCGACCCTGTGTCCATGTTCTCGGAGGATGTCGCGGATGATAGCGGTCTCGGGTTCAGAGAAAGGTCCATTGCCATGGAAGGTGTCAAGACAAGGGCTGCTGCTGGAGGCAGTTCCCCACATGATATCGAAGTTGCGGTTGAGGTCAACGCCCATACAGAAGTCACCGATCATGAAGCCTCGAGCACGGTTTTTCCTCCAGAAGCGAGCCTGGAATTTAAACAATCTGAATTAGTTTTCATTTAAATACTCATATTCCATACAATAGTAAACTAATACTGAAAACATAGTACAACTGACTATAGTGCAAGTGTCGTTAGAGCATTTATGTCATGTCTTTTTAGTTCGCTCGATTTTATTTAAAAAATAGATATGCCTTACTCAATAAAAGTAAAGAATCATCAAAACTAGATCACATTTGAGGAAGATGTTGACAGGAGACACAAATAATGAACCGAATACTGCACACTTGAACAGGGAATTTAAAAAAAAATTACAAGTATTTTAAAAAACTAAACTAATTAAATATAGAATAAAATATATAACAAACATATAATAATTCTATAGATAGAATAAAATATTTTAGATAGATATCTACTTTAAACAATATACTCAAATCGAATCTTCTTTATACTAAAGTCAATTGTATTTGAAAATTGGTTAAAATACTAACGCTTTCGTGAGTCCAAACATAGCCATCGGGGTTGGCAACAGGCAAGATGATCCAGTCGAGGTTCTGAAGCAGGTCAGGGTCTTGTACGTCAAGGACCAGTTTCTCAATGGCGTAAAGAGTGGCTGGTAACCCGACCCACTCACGGCAGTGGAGGAGCGACTGCATCATCACAATAGGCTTGTTCCTGTCCTGGAAAATGTAAGTGTTTTAAATTAAAGATTGTTTCAAATCACCCTGATCCCAGGTCCTGCCCGAAAGCAGACAGGAGGGACTTTAAGGCGCTGCGCAAACGTAGACACTTTGTTGCCGACACGGCACACCCAGTACCAATCAAGTGGAAGCAACTGGATTCAAAGTCTGCGCAGAGAGTGGCTGATTTCATACTGGTACTATAGAAATCAAATATTCATCGGTAGCTTGTATCTGACACAAGACACAAAAGTGTCCACGTTTGCGCCCTGCCTAAGACGTGAGCTCGTTGTGTCTCAGAATTCCATACGACAAACAACGTTGCGCACAGCTTATTTTTATTATCTTCTGCTATGATTACCTGGAAGTTGTTACTAGAAATCCTCAGGTATTTGATGGGTCTGCCTTCGATACTGTTGCCTGCGTTTACTATCGTCACGGTCTGAGGGTAGTTGCGAGCCAGTTCTTCCATGTAAGCGTCGACCTGAAAGTTTCAGAATGACCTGATGTACACAAAATTAACTTAACTTAGCAACTCGCGACCAAAATGCTGACCTTTATTTTGCCTAAAGATTAAGCATTGCCATACAACGTGGCAATGCTGCCAGCATTTTAGAAATGCTGCCATCTGGTAGCCGCTTGTCAGATTAGTTTTAGTTATAAATTTATATTTAAGATAGTTTTTATTTTACTTGTAATTTTTATTGAATAAATAATTATTAATTATAGGGTGAGCATCGCCATACACGTGGTAATGGGGCCAGCATTTTGGGAACAGTTCCCACTGGTAGCGGTTTAATAGAATAATAGTTTTAAACTTGTTGTTGTTTTTTTTTAATTTTAATATTTAGTAGTTTTAGGTTTTAAATATCTGTATTTTAAATATTTTTTGTGTGTCCCATTTCAGGTTGCTTATAATAAAAGTAAGTACCTCTACAGATAGATATTTGTAGATTTATGGTAGGAAAGAAACAATACCTAAAAAGATAAAACATACAGTTTTGAGCACACTAAAGTATTGGCAATCTTAGTTCCTATGCTTTTTTTTTATGAATACCTAATAACCTATAGTCGGGATGACCGGCTTAATCTTACGTGAGTAATTCCCGTGTAATATAAATTGAATACCTAATAAGCTTTATTAAGAAGAATAAGTTTGTGTTTTACCGCCACTTCGCCTGATGTTAAGCAATGATAAGGGTTACGATTTTTATTTTATTTTTGTTGGATAAACATATAAATATATAAATAATAAAAACACCTAGGCCAACATAGGTTACCACAAAAGCTTGGTGCTGCTACGCAAAATTGACAAACTAAATATTTCAAAATAAATAAGTGAAAAAAAAACATTCATTATCGCACTTTGACTGCGTCTTTATGACACTTTTTTGCCTATTATTTTGGCCTATATTGTAGTATCGTTGATATTATAACTTTGCTGTAATAATTTTTATGAAACTAGTTTTATTAATTACAGAACAAGTTGGACCTTTTTTTTATAAAATTCTAAAACCAAACCTTATAAATGATTATGTAAATTTTATCTTGTGTGTAAATATATTATGATAAAATGCACGTACAGAATTAAAATGGGATTATAATTTATCGTAATGAGAAAGTAATCCATTGTTCATTTATCAAGATTATCGAATGGCATTGAGAAATTTCCAGCACATGATAATTATGGTAATAATTACTTGTGACCAGAGTGCTTTTATTTCTGTGAATGATGACGGAATTACTACTAGCTGTACCTCGCGATTTTACTCGCAAATCAAATCAATTAATTTACTTGTCAGAATATGCATGGTACACATACACATACATAAAAAGTAGCATACAGGGTCGCACAATTTGAAATATATCTTATGTCCTTGCTAGGTGCGGAGTACAAATGTAATGATATTTTTTTAAATAGTTTTCATGTGTAAAATTATAGTGTAATAGTTCAGTTTATAGAAAAAATGAGTTGGAATATTGTCAAAATCGCTAATTTTATACCTAAATTCATTAAAGTAAAAAAAACATGCCCATTAACTTAAACTAACTTTAACTAACTTACCTATATTAATAATAATAATAAATAAATATTCGGGACATTTTTGCACACACGGTCATCTGACACCAAAAAAGCAAAGCTTGTGATATGGCTGCCAGAGACTGATATACTTACATATATAGTTTTAAATACATACTTAAATAGTTAATAACAACCAGATATAGAACAAACACAAATGTTCATCACATAAATGTTTGTCCTAGGTGGGAATCGAACCCACGCCCCCAAGCTCAGAAGGCAAGTTCACTACCAACTGGACCAACGGGCTATCAAATATATAAATATATATATTAGTTGTTTTAGCTGCTTATTCTAGTTTATCACAATGTAACGTGTAAAATACAGATCGAATTGAGAACCTCCCCTTTTTCTGGAGTTGGTTATAATGTATTCCATGTGGCATGTGTCCGTGTCCGTGGTCGTGTCGTTCAGTGCTTGTTCACAATAATTCAGTTATCAGCCATAATAGATCATCAAACAAAGAAAGTCACAAGAAGCTTTTCCCGAATTACTTTCCAATTTTATAATGGTAGGTAACGAGATTTTCACACATTTTTTTTTTAATACGGGAATTACTCACGTATGGTTAAAACGATATCTGAGATCGAGATTTGTGCGTCAGGTTTAATCTTACGTGAGTAATTCTCGTATAATAAAAACAAAATGAGTTAATTTCGTATTTAATGCTATGAAATACTTCACAACATTTCGAATATGATAAAACGTGCTAATTCTGAATTCAACCTGTCCTTGCCTTATAAAACGAGATACCGGTAAGTCAATCTTGGATAAACAAATACATTTACGCTTTAGTAACGATAACACAAAGTCTTAAAAATCTCACCACTTCATAAGTATGGATGTCATCAAAAGAGAGGCCACCAGACCTGGACCTGTTGCTCTTAGATTTTGATCTCGATGCTGCAAGAAGGGCGTCTTCTAAATCCAACTTTCTGAAATATAATAGTTTTTAAAATAAGTATCTGAATTATAATTACCTATTATGACTTATTTAGTAATTAAAATATTACGCCAT
The DNA here is from genome assembly GCA_914767915.1 of Agriopis aurantiaria. Lineage (NCBI taxonomy): Eukaryota > Metazoa > Arthropoda > Insecta > Lepidoptera > Geometridae > Agriopis > Agriopis aurantiaria. The sequence goes on along the minus strand of OU612003.1, from coordinate 12,822,340 downwards.
AGATTTATCATCTGTAATGTTCAATTTTATGTGTAAATAAACTGAATTTGAATACTTTTTTGCAATATTAAAGCTGTGTTTTGTTACAAAGGCATATAAAACCACCAGCCATTAGCAAAAATAACTTACTCTTTAATATCTTCAACTTCAACATTGAAGTCGATACCAGCAGCTTCCAGAGCTTCCTGGAAACGCTGCTTCTGGTCTTTGGATACAAGGATCTTGCCCGATCTGCCTGGGATGGCTTCAGACCAGACGTCTAGGTTCAGCTGATTCTGGAGATGGACCAGGGATTCCACCTGATCAACAAATTTCACGTCTACATTGTAGAGAGCGTGTCTGAAAACGTTAAAATACTTGATTATAGACCTTAAAACCAATAATAAAGACCTAAGTGCTCCAACAGCTACAATCACAGGAAAGAGAAGTAAATAAAACGGAAATGAGAAGGAAAATCTGTCGCCAGGCATTATGAGTGAACCTTGATTGAACATTCTTATTTATGTCAACGCGTCGAACTCCGCATCCAAAGAACTTGGACCTTACCTTTTTGGGTTAGGTCTCAAAGTTCTTTGTTCGCACCACAGTTCCTAACTGATTTCGAATCACTGACGTTTCGTTTATATGGGGGCAACTGGCTACAACAAATTTCTTACAAAAATGCCTTGACAGCCGTTCTAATTTAAACAAAAACAAAGCTTTTCTGTGGCTACAATACTAATAATTCTTCTGGACAACTGTACTACATTTGCGATCGGGTCTTTATAAAAAAGTTTGGCTTAGCAAGCCACATCAGGGCTCATGATGGCAAATAATAATTAAATGTCGTTGTAATCGAAATCGATGAGGGGAACTAACTGTAATATGTATAAATTAGATCAAAATAAAAGTAATTGCTAAGAAGACAAATGAAGAAACAGTTGTTTGCCAAGTGCAAGGTGCTGTTACGGAGTCTAACGCAAGACTATGTACTATAAATAAGTATTAGATTGGTCTTCCCTTTGGAAGTAGTCTTTAAGTAGGTTTGTACAAACTAAGCGGCCAGTCCTGATGTCAGAGGTTTTAGACCGCCTAAAGGCCTCTAATAGAGTTGAACGGTAGTTGTTAGAGATCAAACACCTTGAACCTATAATCTAACGTGTCATACGAACCACGGTAGAGGTTAGTAGTAAAATCGAAAGTTGCCAAGTTTTTTGAATTTTGCTAATGGCTATACTTTCCTCGTTTACATGGACATCTTCAGCGATAGTATAATGGTCTTTAAACACTCGCTATTACGATTAGAACATAATAAGGAAAAAAAGGCACGAATACTGCAAATCGCTCTACAACAAAGATTCTACAACTGGTTTATTGTGTTAGATATACATTTTTACATTTAGTTAAATAAAAATATACTTAAATATCTACTTCTACGAGTATATTAAGATACTGCTGTATCTCCTAGGTGAATAATCTCATCATCATCACCATAATTTCAGCCATAGGACGTCCACTGCTGGACTTAGGCCTCCCCCATCGATCTCCAAAAGGGCCGGTTGGAAGCGGCCTGCATCCAGCATTTCCCTGCGGTCTCTTTTAGGTCGTCTGTCCATCTTGTGGGTGGACGTCCTACGCTGCGTGGTCTCCATTCCTGAACCTTTCCGAGCTTTCCGGTTGGATTCGAGCCGAGTTGGATTCGTCGATTGAGGTGAATAATCTACTATAAGTAAATTCTAAATTTAAACTTACCCATCGTAAAGCTCATGCTTTGCAGCCACGAAACCCACAGAGAGACAAAATAATAGAAGTAATTTCAACATTTTGGCCAACACTTCTCTAATGTGGCCGTTGACAATAATGTAAGAAATACTAAACAAAACGTCATTTTAATCCTTTATTTTATCACATCTTCTAATCCTATTAATCAGATTGATAAGGGTACTTTAAAGAAGGAATTATTTTGTTTTATATTATTTAAAACTGTCTTTACCAACGTAAAAATACATATTAATTTGTTTCCGCTTTTCGAAAAAAAGAATGAACTTATTTCTGGAATGATATATTAAAATTAAGATAAATGACAAATACTGAAAAAATTACAGATTATAAAATTGTTTATGGTTATATATAGATAAAGTGACTACATTTAATAACAAGTAGGTAAAATAAAAACGATCTTGAATTTAAATTTATATCTAACACTAAAATTAATCTAAAACTAAAACTAATCTAACAAGCCGCTACCGGTGGGCACTGTTCCCAAAATGCTGGCAGCATTGCCACGTTGTATGACAATGCTTATAATCTTGTAATCTTTAGTTATTTTCTGAGCTGTAAAGCTTTTCTTAAAACTTTATTTCCCTCTTATTAAGGGTACGAGTTTACAGTTAATTTAACTGTTTTTTATTGTTCAGGTTTTATTTTCGCTGATCATACGTTTCTGAACAAAAAATGTTGAAGCTGCTCAAAACTGAAAAAGCTAACATTTAAATTGTACTCATTATTTTATCATCATACCTGTTAACACCTACGCATAAGTCATTAAATAGTTTTGCTACAACGGTAATACCCACAGTAATTTTTATTAATCAGTAACATATATATTATTTATATTATCAATTAATCAATTTAAGCCGCACGTGAATAATAACAATTCATTAGAGTTACAATAATTATCCACTGATAACAATTCAATTTAGGTAATTAGCGTCGTAATCATTACTACGTCGCAGGGTACACGCATATGTTAATTTAAATTGCCCGTTGATCCAGATGGTAGTGAGCCTACCTGCTGAGCTTGGGGGCGTGGGTTCGATTAGGACAAACGTTTATGTGATGAACATTTGTGTTTGTTCTATATCTGGTTGTTAGTATCTATTTAAGTGTGTATTTAAAACTATATAATATGAATGTATATCAGTCTCTGGCAGCCATATCACAAGCTTTACTTAGTTTGGGGTCATAATTATGACCGTGTGTTCAAAAATGTCCCGAATATTTATTATTTATTTTAAAAAGGTCTGACAAAAATACAAAAAAAATAAGTTAACATAATTAGGTCTATAAACACGTGAGCCTGAACTAGGTAATCATGTGTTTCCGCCGAAAAAATAATAACATGAATTATTATAATCTAATAATAATTATAATCTATTGTTTTCGTTAATTTTCTGTTTTTTTAGTTGTGCATAATAAAGTATTCTATTTAATCTAATTTAAAAATAAACCACAAAAATATAAAAAGGTCTGACAAAAATACAAAAAAATAAGTTAACATAATTAGGTCTATAAACACGTGAGCCTGAACTAGGTAATCCTGTGTTTCAGCCGAAAAAATAATAACATGAATTATTATAATCTAATAATCATTTTAATCTAATTTAAAAATAAAACAAATTAATCAATTGCCAAGTTAATACAAGGTAACTACAGGTACAAAACATTTAAAAAAAAAATGATGTAGAAAGAAACAATATTAGGTATATCGAATAACAATGTCAACGTCCGATTACGATAACAAACAATATTCATATTTGCACATTTAATGATTTCTCCGTATCATCATATGACATATTTTCTAGGACAGTCTTAAGCATTTTTTTGCAATAATTGTAATTTAAAGGTTATATATTAGCTAACACATTCAGTCTATGGTAAAGAAACGGACCAAGAAACATGTAGAATTTGGAAGTAGACGCCTGTTTGTTGAGGGCAAACATGATTCTTCCGCCTTTTTTTAGTATGTTCAGCGTTATAAAAAAGGGCTCCGTGCTGCTTTAATACTGTTTAATATAAATAGCTGCCTAACTGCTAGTACACCACATAATTGCATAGCGACTAAAGCCCCACACAAAAATTACTTTTTTTTGTTAAAAAAGGTCCCAACCCAATGTTCAAATTAACGTCTCAGTTTCATGTTGGCGCCAAAGAGTAACGATTTTAACAACAAATAATATTGTATGATCTCAATAAATGTAGAGTAGTTAAAAACATACAGGCATAGTATTTTAAAAAAAACCCAGGGTGCATGTCGTACTAATGAAGCAAATAGTAATCATTGTAAATTGTCACACCTTCATAATTATCCATAGCACGAGCTAACTATCGGAAATTGCTATTAAAAAAATAAATTACTAGCTTCTATCTTAGCTCCATCTTTTGAACATAATAGAAAACAGGACTCAATAAATTGGTATTTAATTCAAGCCACGTCTACTAGAGGTCGCTACTCAAACGCCAGTGCCCAATCTGCCAGTAAATAATTTATCTATAAATTAATTATATTTTTCATTATCGATAATATCGAATACGAGATTTTACTTACGTTAATTCGATTATTTTATAAGATTGATCGAGTCCGTTATCTTTGTATTGAAACATGACATTGCTGGATAAAAATCAATTGAGATATTACTGATAAGATATAAGGTATCCAATGTTATAAAAAATAAGATCCAGCATTACTTACGGATATATCCAAAATGAAGGTTTTGGTATTAGCACTGGTTTTCGCGGTGGCTTGTGCTAAGCACGAGCAATATCAAGGGTAAGAATGATCTTTTTGTAATATTCGTGTTAAATACAAAATACTAATAGACAAATAAAATGAAGTAGTGTTTTTGATATTAAATAAAAAAAATACAAACAAATATGTGCCGTAAATAAAAACAAATTTTAAATACAAGCAATAGCAAATTAAGTAAATGAACGTCTAAAATAAATTGTAAAAGCAAACCTTAACAAAGTAGGTAGTTTAAATAAAATTTCAATGCATTGTTATTGTCAAGTTAGAATAACTTGTTAAAACATTAAACATTTACTCAAAGAAGATGAAAGTGAACTGACTATTATTATTGTAATATAAATTAATATTATTAGTAAGCAGACATAAAGGAGCCAAAATACACAATACTTAAATAATATATGATGGTTTGACTTATGTTAGGAATATGTGTATATTATATATTGTATGTCAATTTTAAGTAAATATAATTATAATCACACTTTTTTTTTTCAAACACTGCCATTTACTTGCCATCAAAATGTATAAGCAATGATGAAAAATGTTTATAGCATAATAAACACATAAATTCAAACTCGACGAGCACAGCTATCATTATGATACAGATCTGTATTGACGGCTCTACTGTTTGCCATTAGAATGTTTCAGTGGTCATTTTCAGGCTTCATCGTCAAACTCATATAATGTAAACAATTGTGCTAAGCACACCACATCAAAGGATTCGATTTAATTTAGTTAAGAATAGTGCTTATGATAACAAAACACATTAATACAAATTCGACTAACCAAAACCTTACTCATAAGGAAGTTACAGTAGCCTTCCGGCTCCATTATCAGATCAGCTTAAGGGTACCAAACCCATCTATTGTAATTGAAATCTCACATGTGAGATTTGAACTTGATCGGAAACTTCCGTCGTCGAAAAATCACTTACAAGATTTGATTTCATCATTTGAATCTGACGAAGCCGAAAGCTACAACAGGGGAAAGGGGGGAAAATGTACCGGAAAGGCAACATAACAAAAATTCAAACAGGACAAGGCAAGTCGTAATAAAACCTGTAAAAAGAAGAAAAAAATACCAAATACATGTTTCTTTCAACAGATGGAAGTCCTTCTACATAAAGCCAACCAGCATGGATCAGATGAAGGTCTTCGGCGAAATCGCCAATGCTTTCGACGTAGACGTACTGAGTCATCCCATCATCCAGAGAGAAGGAGTGGTCATCGTCAGCCCCAAATATGAAGCTGACTTCCTGAGAATGCTGGAAGAACACGACATTGGCTACAGGATTCACACTGCTGACGTTAAAGCGTAAGTACTTATCAGGGAGCTGAATGATAGGTCAGAGTCAGGGGATTAGTGTTTATTCTTTACATACAAAATTGGTATATATACTTATTGCAACCACCTCAATGGGGTCCAGATAAAACGGTGAATATTCTTTGTGGGAAAGGGTTTTTATGGGAAATTTTGGAATGGTTGCAAACTCAGTGTTAACTATTTGTTAGTGGTTAGAATGGCACGCAGCGCATATACTACAATGAGCAATATTTGATAAAAAAAAAGCATCTTGATGAAACCAAAAACATAGTTATATGATTATTTACGGGATATTTACCTAGGTAAGGTTGTGGAAGAGGAAAGGAGAGGGTAGATCATTTTGTCTGCACCTAACTTTTTAACTGTTCGACCAACCACCCGCATTCTTCAGTCTTCCCGTGAACATGGTGCATATAACTGCGCCGAAATATCGGGAGCTCATTCCACAACCTTACCTCGGTAAATATCCCGTAAATAATCATAAAACTTTAGTGAACAACCATGATAGTTAAAAACAGTGTTTCAAAAACATAGTGTTACCACTTTATGAACTCGTCTAGCTGCTTACCACCCCAATATCAAAAGTGCTACGTTTTTTGAGAGCTAGTACATATGAGCCTTATCCACAACATCACATAATATAATGTTTATATTTTGTCTCTGATAAGCCTAATGTAGTTTATATCATGCAAACTGAAGTGGTTTGAGACTATAGTCTATAGTAAGTAACCTTAATCAATAAGCACTTCATCAAAACCAACCAATAAGGCTTATTATTACGTGAGTAATTCCCTTATAAGAAAAAGAGTCAAAAGAGTCAAATGTACTTGTTATAACACAGAAAAGTGTCCTTAACTAAACAACCAAGCAACAAGCAAAACTATCACTAATCTAATCAATAAGCCTAAAAAACTACTAGATTACCTATCGACGACACGAACTGATATTGTTACGGACTGAAAAATAAATATCCAGAGCCCTCTATTAATTTCTGTGGTTAATATGTCCAAGATTAATATTGTAAACTAGGCCAAATGGCTAGATAAATAATGAAAAAAAGTACCACCCAATCAACCGCCATCGCCAGAAATTCCATCCACACATTAAAGATGGAAGCCTCGCACTGTTCGATTTATTAGGCTTTTTTCTTCTACGTACCTATAAGTTGTGGAATTGCTTATCACACTCGGTTGCACTGAATATTAACGTCAGGTAGTCTCTTGCTTGCCACTTATTCTGTAAAAAAATGAACTTTTAGCATATAAAACGAGTGCAGCGTAGGAAAGCAAGAAAGTTTTACCTGCTGTTCTTTAACCCCCCATATGCGTTACGCACCGCATGTCGGCGTAAGCGAAAAGTGCTCCGACGCGCGTATTGTGTGTAAGAAAATTAATACACAATACCAATGGTATATAATACCTAAGCATGTTTTTTTAAATATCTGATAAGTAGGTTAAGTTCCCCATTTTAGCCAAAAAAATACTCAACGGGTACGGGTATTTTAACAGGTTAATACCATCATATCACACTACTGCTGATGATGGCGATATCAATAACCAACATAATGTTAACTTGCAGTGCTCTTGACATGGATGACATGCTCATCGAAGCTAAGAAGAACAGCACCAGGGCTAGAAATGGACGAGATCTGCCTTATGACAATTACCAAGAACTTGAAGTGGTATGTACGCACATTGATGATTATTTTACACCCACAACAAAGCGGAAAAGGTATTTGCATTTGGGTGAGAGGCTATGCTGTGCCCGATTAGCACAGGACCGAGGCAGACCTTATACTATAAGGTATCAGTATCACACATATAGCTCAATATTATAGAAAGTGTAATATAAAGGTTTCGGGTCAAAGAACCAGATATACCAATAATGGGCTAGCCCATATCTACCGCCGAATCAATATTCGTCGAGACTAACGCGTTCGAAAGTAAGTAGAGATCATAATCAGCATATCTTAGTACATTGCATTGCACAAATCTCTCCCAAGGTAAACCGTTCTGTCCAATCTTTGACTATATGCTTCCAGTCACTGCCAACTGCCTTAAGCATATAATCACAGGGCGTCCTATTCTAAATTTTTCTATTTGTAGTCTTCACTCTAGACCTAAATACGTAAATACGACAAATAGCTCGTCAATTATTACTAAAAGTATTCTACACCACCTTCAATACTCCACAATGAATCTCTAATTATATAAAGGTAGGTCTGGAAGAGAGTCACTTTTAGCGATAAGACTGACTTTTGTGGATCTTTTAAAACTATTTAATTTTTAATTGTATCTCCTTTTTGTGCTGTCAATGAAGTTTTATATTGTATTGTATTGATTACGTAAATAATTTATGAAGGTCATGATAATATTATGAATACAATGACCTCCATTCGGCCGAATTCCACCGTTTCTATAATATATTTTTCTAAAAATAATATATAACTAATTATATTTGTAGCATTACTCACATAAGATTAAGCCAGTTATTCTGACTATACCGGTTTAATTTTACGTGAGTAAATCGCGTACTATAATTGAACAGAATGCTGGGGCAAGCATTCTGTTTGTATTATACGGGAATTACTTAATACATTTCGATTTAAAATACTTAAAATACTTATGCTAGCTTAAAAAAAAATAGCAGAATACTCATCATTCATTTCGATAATCCGATTGTGGTACTTAATGTTCGATTTGATTTCCGATAACAGCAATCGATTAGAGTGATTGAGGACCCATATGTTGTGTATTTGACTTTGGAACGTAATTCACAATGTCAAATTTGTATTGAGATGAAATATGAAGCGTGATATAAAAGTTGGCCGTTACGGGAGTCCCGGCAGATGTGTAACATGACGGCATAAGAAAGTAGCATCTCGTTTGCCGTCACAGCATACTAACCGTACTGCCGTTACTGCCAAGGCGTGCCAATAGATGTTTCACAAAAAAACAACCGATCTGAAAAAGACGTCATAACTTTTAAGCCGTTTGATCAGATTTTCATCAAACAAATCTAAAACCACAACAATTAAACGTGCTGATGAAACCGCATTAAATTGGTTTAGCCGTTTTGAAGGAAAATGGTAGCTGACCAACAAACTTGCATATATAGAAAAAATGTCATGTCACATGGAATATACGTGATATACCTAGTAGTGATTTAGAATAAGGTCACATCACGTCATCAGCCCATAAATGTCCACTGCTAAACAAAGGCCTTCAAAGCAAAGGCAAAAGCAAAGGGCTAAAGCAAAAGCCAGGGCAAAGGGCAAAGGGTATCTTAAAGAGGGATGTTGCTATAATCGCCATGCTTGGCAGGCGGCTTGAAGATCGCAATACGTTCACTGTGTACTAACAAGAATTCTTTTGTATATAGTACTAATAAGTCGTTATGTTTGATGACAATCAGTCCAAAACGGCTTAAAAGTTATAAGGTCTATTTCGGATTAGTTGTATTTTTGATGTGGAACATCTATTGACGTGCCTTAGCATAACTTTTGAATTTAATTCAATTAGCACTGAATAAGAGATAATCTAACAACATAATCTCTCTTTGTTTCATAAGATTGATGCTTACCTCGAAGACATCGCAGCTCGGTACAGCCACCTGGTCACCCTCGTTACCCCCGCTAACTCCTTCGAAGGCCGCCCTATCAAGTACCTGAAGATCTCTACCACAAACTTCGAAGACAGATCAAAACCCGTCATCTTCATTGATGGAGGTATTCACTCCAGGGAATGGATCTCCCCTCCTACCGTCACTTGGGCTATCAAAAAGCTGGTTGAAGACGTAACTGAACCTGATCTGCTGGAGAGATTTGACTGGATTATCCTGCCCATGGTCAACCCTGATGGATACAAATACACCTTCACCAACGTAAGTGATATTTCAGATAATATTTTGTCCAGATCGCTTATTTAATCATGAAATAGATTTGATCTTTGATGATATCGCTCCTATAAACTATCGTCTGAACAAGTGTTTTGGAACAATCCCAAATATAAAGTTATATAATTATTTACGAGATATTTACCGTGGTAAGGTTGTGGAATGAGCTCCCGATATTTCGGCCTAAGTATATGCACCATGTTCACGGGAAGACTGGAGAATGCGGGTGGTTGGTCGAATAGTTAAAAAGATAGGTGCAGACAAAACGATATCCCAACTATAATGTTAAGCAAGAAAAATAAAACTTATTGCCTGCCTTCCTCGTTTGACTCGTCAGACAAACAAAAAGAGTTGTCCTGGTAACTCCCAAGTAGAAGTAGCCTTTGGGGACAAACAAGAGCAAACCTTTATTTCTTCTTAAGCTGCTTATCTAAGAAAGTAAAAACAAACTGTTATTTTTTTCTAGTCACGCTTCTGGCGCAAGACCCGCTCCACCAACACTCACTCTCTCAGCTCTTTCTGCCCTGGAGTGGATGGCAACCGCAACTACGATTTCTTCTGGAACACAGTCGGCACTAGCGCGACCCCTTGCGCCGACACCTGGGCCGGGAACCGAGCCTTCTCCGAAATCGAAACCCAGGTCGTCCGTGACATCTTAAACGAACATCTCGCTAGAATGGCCTTGTACCTTACCATGCACAGTTACGGTAGCATGATCTTGTATGCTTGGGGACACGATGGCTCTCTCTCTAACAACGCTTTAGCTCTGCACACGGTCGGTATTTCCATGGCACAGGCTATTGAGGCTAGGTCTATCAACTACTTCCCCCGCTACGTCGTTGGTAACTCTGTAATGGTTATCGGATACCCTGCTGCCGGCGCTTCTGAAGATTACGCCCATTACATTGGAGTTCCTTTATCCTACACCTATGAGCTGCCTGGTCTCTCCGGAGGTTTCCAAGGGTTCCATCTTGAGCCGAGATACATTGAACAAGTTTGTATCGAGACTTGGGATGGTATCGTTGCCGGAGCGAGAAGAGCCGGGGATCTGTTTATTCCCTTACCCTAAATTTAAAAATAAAAGACTGATACTTTTTAATTACTTCTGTGTTTTTTTTATTTCGATTATACTCTAGTACCTTCTCATGCCTAATTTTGCTGCGAATATTAAAAATGCAGCATGATAAGACGATAACATTATCAATAATGCATTCTGAGTGTTATTAGTACAAGAGAGAGAATAATTATTTATTTTATTATTTATGACCTTATAACACTGATAGCCGTGGTAGCCCATTTGGAAGACCGTTATACTAGAAAGCGTGTGGTCGCGGGTTCACTGAGCAGTTTGGAGATTAAGTACGGATTTTCATACCACTGGCTTTTCGGTGAAGGAAAACATCGTGAGGAAACCTGCATACGTACGGAGAAGGAATTCAATGGCGTATGTGAATCCACCAACGCGCACTGGGCCAGCGTGGTGGATATGGCCCAATCACCTTTTCGGGGGTAGGCTAAAAGTCCAGCAGTGGATTGTTAAAAGGCTGATTATGATGATGTTGATAACACTGATAACGTTTCACTGAGCAAGTAAATTTTACAATATGATTAAATTTGTAGCAAAATTAGTATCTATTAGAATAAGGAAAACAGAAACCCCGATTGCAAAATATAGCCTATAACACATTTTGGACATGAAAATAACATACACACAAACACAGCGAAACAACAACGACAAAGAAACCGGGAAACAGGCAAACATACATACTTTATAACATTACCGTCTTTCTGGGCAGTGGTGTAATAATAATTAGGTAACAAATCACTGTATTAGTAAGAGAATGATATGAGAAACATGAGCGTGGTTCATACTTAACAGAGGCATAGGGAAGGCTGATGGTGACGACGATAAACCAGAATTTGTGCAAGAAAGCCACGCATTGAACCAGAAATTCTTACTTTGTATTAAGGCATGTAAATCTTTAACACATCTCAATGTTTGTGTTTGTAGGTGGCCAGATTTGGGGATCTGACCTCCTCCTTACTCCTCTTGTGGATTCTGCAAGCCCAGGGAAGCAACGGCGTGGTGTGGCCGATGCCGTTGTAAAGGAAAGGAACTGAAATGATTTCCCGGGAGTGTTGCTTCAGGCAGTGTGCTAGGAGGGTACCGTGTGTTCCTATGGAGATACCGGTGCCCTCCGTCTGGCACAGAGGTCGGCCACCGAGGAAGTTTTAGTAGGTGCAATCTCACATAACCCGGCTACTCCCCAATACAGCTGGGTAACATTTGAATATTTCCCCCAACCCATAAAAAAGGTGTTTCAAGTAGCATGTGAATATGTTTTTTCTTTCTAGTCAAGCGTGCTCTAGCGTAGACCGCGTCATAAATGGCGATCAAACGCAAGCCTATCATACTTCAAACTAATATCCTAAATGCGAAAATGATTATTTGTTTGTTTCTCTTTCACACAGCAACAGAGAAACGGCTCAACATATTTTTTGATACAGAGACTCGGAGGGCCAGCCTGTGACATAGATTACTCTTTATTCCGGAAAAAAAGTTTGGTCCCTGAGGTAATTTCTACGCATGTAAAACCGAGGAACGCAGATAATGGTAAAAAAATAATTTGTGGGTATACAACGGTATAGTAAAAAAACAGTGATTGCTCGATAATTCCAACAATTTAGCATAATGATAATCCATCAATTATGATAAGGGATAGCAATGCGGAGGATTATCGCTTTAATAAGCTGACAAGTATTGATTATATACCAGTAATTACTTATTCATACAATAAATGACATCACCACCATCATACCTTATTTTTGTCTTTGCGAAATTTCTGCGCTCACGGTTTGATTTTGCATTTGAGCGCCATCTCGCCTGATGTGAAGCTATGATGCGGTCTACGATGGAGCACTCGTGCCTAGAAGAAACCGATTTCCTCGCAATTTGAAGACACTCAGATTGTAACTATCGGGGAAAGCCCATTCAGGCAGCGCATTCCACAGACTAGCAGTTCACATAATAAAAGAGCTTCGTACGAGTTTCCGGGATATCAACGCGAAGCGGTGTCACTCGTGCCTACTCTGGCAGTCCAATATAAAAATGGGCAGGAGGGAATTAAATCATGGAGATCCGATGCACACTCTTCGAAATGAAATCTGATAAAAAACCGATAGACTAGCAACTTTTCGTCGATGCTCAAGAATAATTTTAAATAATATTTTAATAAAAATATTATGAATACTTTTTTATTTATTTTTTATTTTAAGGTGAACCAGGGATTTGTTTCTGATGAGCCTCTTGGCACGTTTCTCAATAGACTCCAATGCCCCAAGTTCGTACTTGGCTGATCCATCCCAAAGATGCTAGTTGTACCTACTCCATGCATGGCCGATACATGCTTGTGCTTGGTACACTACAGTGAAAGCAAATGTTCCAACGTGAAGTACCATCACACCTTTGATAGAATATCTAGGGGTAGGCTAAAGTCCACTGCTGGAAAGGGTGATTGGGCCATATATCCTATGCTATGCCTATACTATATAGCTTTTCTTAATCTCACAAACCTGGTCAATATATAATTTGAGCGTAGGTGGAAGGATGGCCGGAAATCTGTTCGTGTTAGTTCCAGGAAAGCTAAAAGTGTGAATGTCGAAGTCAAAATCAAAGTTTGATAAAGTGCCTGTTAGTTTTGTCAAAAAAAATTGATGTTGACCAAAAACAGCTCTTAAATTGTTGTTCAGCTGAACTAACGGAACTATTGTGATGTAACAAAAGGTGCTAAAAATTATTTTACTATAATAATGACATTATGTATTATACAGTATTATGTTTTAATACTGAAGAAACAAATAATGACTAAATATCGATATATTTTTTTCTTTTGTTTATGACGAAGGGAAAACATCGTCAGCATAAAAACTAACATCAAGACTGGTCTTTTGAACTAAATTTTTTTCAACGTAGTTATCGATAAAATTTTATCGATATTCTTGAGACGCTCCGCGCACATCACTAGGCATCTCGGCGAACGCGAATAGAATACTCTGAATTGGAAATTGATCCGTGCGCTGAAAGTTTCTGGCGATGAGAAAATTCCAATTAAAATTGAAAGTTTTCATGCACGGCAGCTCGTGGGAGTTGAAGAGCATACCGGTAACTTCTGCTGTTCTGAGCACTGTTCCAAAAGTTCAGTCAGCAAAGTTTTTTTCTGATGACTAAAACATTCACTCTGCAGAGTGTGCATCAGATCTGCATGATTTGATTCCCTCCTGCCCATATTTCTATCGGACTGCCAGAGTGGGCACGAAAAATCGACACCACTTTATGGTTGATATTCCGAGAACCCGTACGAAGCCTTTGATTCCACATTTACTGAGCGAACTGCTAGTCTGTGGAATTCGCGCCTTACAATCTGGGTGTCTTCAAGTCGAGAGTGAATCGGTTTCTTCTAGGCAAGCGTGCTCCATCATAAACCGCATCAGGCGAGTTGGCGGCCAAACGCAAGCATACTGAAATTATTAAAAAAAAAAAAAACTCATCTGATTATAGGGCTGGTTGCATGTCTGCCTTATGAGTAGGTGGTCCTGGGTTCGATTCTCGGACGAGATGTTTGAATTATTAGTTAAAAAACCCAACTGCTCTGAGTTTGAGTGTCTTTTTTTTGCTCCAGACATCCTATCTATCAATAAGCCATTATCAAGTGCAACTTAAAAATGTCAAGTGCTTAGTCGATAATTTTATGTTTTGAAGTAGGTAATTTTTTTAATAAACAATAAGCTTGCGTTTGGCCCCCTATCCTGCCTTATGTGAAGTGATTTTATACCTTTTATATTCTGAGTACATAATATATTAAAATATTTAACCATTTTAAAAACTTCAGAATTAATTGTTGCTCAATTTTGTTGGGTAACATATTTTTGATGACATGTTTGACAGTTATTTTGGAATTTCTATGGTCAAATATGAAAGAATATTCTTTTAAATAAAATAAATAAATAACAACTAAATTGAAACCCCCTCGTTTTTTGGCGTTGGTTAATAAGTCACAGTCAAATAAGTCACGGTCAAGTAAAAATCAAATATATAAATACTTTTTTTCTCTATTGAATAATACTATGACTACCTCGATGGCTTTGTTGGTAGAGAATCTGCCTTCTGCGCTTGGGGGCGTGGGTTCAATTCCCACCTAGGACAAACATTCATGTGATGAACATTTGTGTTTGTTCTATATCTGTTAATATCGATTTAAGTATTTAAAATACATTATAATTGTAGGAGAATACAGCTTGGGTGGGCTGCGTTCGGGAAGCTGGAAGACATTCTCCGATCAAAAGAGATACCACAGTGCCTGATGACTCGTCTCTATAACCAATGTGTCCTGCCCACCATGACCTATGGTGCTGAGACATGGACGCTCACGGAGAAGACTGTGCACAAGATAGCCGTCGCACAGAGAGCCATGGAGCGACCCAGCGAGCCATCAAATTGCAGGACCGTATCCGAAACACTGAGATACGACGTCGCACTAAAGCTGCAGACGTCGTAAAAAGGGTGAAGGAACTTAAGTGGAACTGGACAGGACACATGGCCAGACGTAGCGATGGGAGGTGGTGTACAGCAGTAACCGCGTGGTGGCCGAGACTAGGTTGGCGGAACCCAGGCTGACCGAGGATGAGGTGGACTGACGACATCAGAAATACTGTCGGGAACGAGTGGATGCGAATAGCGAGAGACCGGGGATAGTGGCATAATCAAAGGGAGGCCTATACCCATCAGTGGTCACTCTGGGCTGATGATGATGATAATATGTAAGTATGTATATTATTATCAGTATCTGGCATCCATACAACATGATTTACTTAGTTTGGGGTCAGATGACCAAGTGCATAAAAACAATGACCTTATGTATAATTATAATTATGTAAGCTACTGAATAATAATAACAGGATATTTATGACTCCCGGAAACCCTTTACCTAGATCCAAATCGAATACAAAATGACGATTATTTACAAACAAAGCAAATTGTATAATTTGGCTTAAAAGGCAAATACTGGCATACATCGTATCCAATAAATATCGACAAACAAAAACCGGCTTTGGTAATCGTTCCCAGGGGACCATTTAGTAGGTACGTGTTCCGATTTTTTGATGATAACGGAATTACGATTTAAAGATACGTCCGTAACGACGAAAATTTACTGAAAATATTTAAAAAAAAAAACTCCTTTGGAGTTGAGTGCGAGTTACAAGATCAGCCGAAATCTACAAAACACTTTACAAAATTAACCATTTAATTAGTCCACTAGTTATACTTATGTACTACGTAGTACCAAGGAAGATAGACTAAGAGGAAAGACAATAGCGGAACATTAGAACGTAGCTCGGAAATTTGCACAAAAACGGTATAAACTTAGATGGCACCGTAATTTGAGCGTGCGTGAACATTTCAAGAGGATAAAGAAAAGCGCCATCTACTGGTATGGGTTGCGCTTCTCTTGAAATGCTGTGAACTTAACTGCGATACTAGCGCTACGGTAATTTGTAGAACCCTCTCGTACGTTATCTGACTGCAGCGCTTACGGAAGTTCGAGACAACCTATAGCACGCTCAAATTACGGTGCTATCTAAGTTTATACCGTTTTTAGGCAAATTTCCGAGCTACGCTCTAATGTTCCGCTGTTGCCTTTCCTCCTTGGTAGTACATAAGTACTCGTATAACTAGAGCGAACTGCTAGTCTGTGGAATTCACTGCCTGAATAAGTTTTCCCCGTCAGTTACAATCTGGGTGTCTTCAAGTCGAGAGTGAGTCGGTTTCTTCTAGGCAAGCGTGCTCCATCGTAGACCGCATCGTCGCTTCATCAGGCGAGATGACCAAGCGCAAGCCTCTACTATATAAAAAAACATAATTAAATTATATTCCTTATAATGATTATTTTCCGGAAGTTTCTAATTTTTCGAGCAACTTTTCAAATTTTTCTTTCCCAACCTTAACGGACAACATTTAATTTTTTTACTACCTTCTTTTTATTAGTTTAATTGATAGATTATGAAAAAATATTGGACACGTATTTTTCAGTTTTATTTTTAACTTAATAGTTATTTTTAAAACATATTTTAAAACATATTATAAATTATAGGCTCTATGGCTATTTATACCATAGCCAAACGAATATGAAAAAAGTTTATGTCAAGGGCAATGTCTAATTTGTCAACATCAAATAGCAAAACAACATGTACTGGGATGCCAGGACGCAAATTAGATTTTGCATTTGTTTAAGTGTTCATTATTATCATAATCAGCCTTTTAACAGTCCACTGCCACTGACTTTTAACCTACCGCCAGCTTTGTTTAGTTTGGGGTCAGATGACCGTGTGTGAATAATGTCCCGAATATTTATTTATTTACCCCGAAAGGGTGATTGGGCCATATCCACCACGCTGGCCCATTGCGGATTGGTGGATTCATATACGCCATTGAATTCCTTCTCCGTACGTATGCAGGTTTCCTCACGATATTTTCCTTCACCGAACAGCCAGTGGTATGTAATCCGTACATAAGCTCTAAAGAGCTCATTGGTACGGGCCCGGGGTTTGAACCCGCGACCTCACGCTTTCAAGTCTAGCGGTCTTCCAAATGGGCTACCACGCCTTTTATTTATTTATATAAAGTAGTATCGGCGTAAGTATTTTATGCGATTTAATCATTATGATCCTTCCACAACTTAATGTTCTTTTAATCACCTAGAGTTATTATTTATTAATTTTATGTAGATGGAACACGATGTTATGCCATTAATGACTACGTAATCATTTTAATTTTTAGAACATATACGGGGTAATGGAAATAGATGGCAAGATAGATTCATATTTTTTAATTCAAGTTTTTGCCAAATGAACTGTTGCTCGTTAATCCTATATTTCCATTATTTATTTATTTTTCAAATAACTAGAAAAATAGTGGATAGAATTTTATTTTTATTTTTTTATGGGGTTTTCAATGACTAATCTCCAAATGGTTTTCGTATTTTTGACTCTTTGCAAAAATGAAATAAAAATAATTGCCAAAAAATCGATTCAGATGTTCTCAAGTGATGCGCTTACTAACAAGCAAGTGGCCAAACCAATTACCATAATCTCATAAACATTCTTATAATAATCCCCAACATTTGTTAGTATTTAAATATATTACACAGATATATTATTTAAAATCTAAAAGTATTACCATTTTTTAAATCATAAGCGCTATATTTAAAAAAAACCTCAAAATTATGTTGTCCGCATTTTTCAAATATACCCATATACCGCCTTTAGTCAAAAGTCCGCCCAAAAGTCGGCGTTGTGCCTTTTTTATTTTTGTAACAGTTTTTCTTCAAAGCATAATTATTTACGACGTGTAATAAATATTGCATCTTCTAGACAAGAGCCTTATTGCATCGCCCGGCGCTAACTATCCCAACTTTGGCCGTAAATATTAACAACAAGTTTGCTACGACAAAGACTACGTTGCCCCCATTGTAAGAGTTTAAAGTTAGATACAAATAGTTGTAGAATACATAACTCTTACTGATAATTACTGAAATTATGATTTTAAATAATGAATTAGGTTAGAAAGATTCTAATAACATTATTTAGAAGACACAAACTTAACCTAATTAAAATAAATATATTAAACTACACTAATCTAAAAATCGCTGCCCGCAGGCATCGTTTCCAAAATGCTGGCCGCATTGCCGCGTTGGATTGCCGACCAGCATTTTGGTCACGAAATGCTCGGACAAGACGTTTAAATAATTCTTTAAAAATAGATTATAGATAATTCTTTTTAATTATAATAATAACTGTACTTTTATTTTAAAAGCAAGAACACAATTTATTTTATATGATAATGGGCGTCACGATCGAAGAGAATATAACTGCTATGGTCACGATAATTAAAACAAACAATATTATAAATGAAAATTCGAAAAAATCTGAGTTATCTTAGTTATTTTGATTAGAATCCAATTTTGATGAAATTCAACGATCTATTATGTACTACGTACACGCACGTACGTACGTATCGTGATGATCTGAACACTCACTTCGGCCAACGTAACTGCAATGTATACAGTGCTCTTCAGTCTGTCAGTTTGTCAGTCTTCAGTTGTCTTTTTGACGTGCATGGGTGCAGAGCGGCAGTTAATGTATTGGAAACACGTTAAAATACGTACCTCAGTATGAATTAAAAATCGACGTCGTAAGTAAGAATAAATAAACTATGACTTGTGAATTATGACTCGACAATTAAAAAATACTTGAAATATTATCAAGCTATTTGAATACTTTGCCCGTGCAAATGCACAAGACTTGCAACGCCAAAATTCTCTCAAGATGAAAGTAGAAAGAAATGTTGTGGAGTTTTAACGCCGCCGTCAAAAAAACAAGTCACCTCATTGGAAGTATTATTGTGTTTCCTAAGCTTGTTTATTTTCGAGTGACAATAGCTTTGCCCAGTGTCCAGCTAAATAGTTTTTTTTCTCCAAAATACAGTTTTAATATGGAATCACGTAATGAGTTTTTTATGTGCAACTAAGTTGTATTGTTAACAAATCAGTAGTCCCCTTAACGGTCGCCAATGTTAGTTTCCTTCATTCGTCTACCGCTATTCTTAAAGAAATATGAACAAAGACGAGTTGTTAGATCAAAGGGGATGTAACAAAGACTTGGTTTGTCGAGAGTCTCTAGAGTTTGCTCAAAGACAGGCTAAAGGTGATTGTTTGTCGGATTGTCTGTATTTCTAAGCTATGACTGCATTATGATGACCGCAAAATCAATTGTGCCAGCGTTGCCACACAAAACAACACGTGCGTGAGCACGGTGTTGTTTTGTGTGGCACCACAATAACTCTACACACACAGATAACTCTTTTGCACAATAAAAGTTCATAATTATTGAGAACAAAAAAAAACTCACAGAAAAGAGAAGGGAACGAAAAAAACATCTGTGAAAAAGCTGATCGTTTTAAATAGGTTATATAGATATCAGTTACGACTTTATGAAATAATTATGGTACAGAGACGTGGTCCTTAACTGTTGGCCTCACCGGGCAATGGAGAAACCTATGTTCGCGGAGTTTCTTTGCGCGATAGATTCCGGAAAGTGGATATTCGCCAAATAACCAGAGCCACCGACATAGCTAATAAAATTTTCAAGTTGAAGTGACAAGGGGCAAGCCTCAAAGGTAGGCAACGCACTGACAATGCCCCGGGTATTGTAGGTGTCTATAGGCGGCGGTGACCACTTACCATCAGGTGGCCCGTTGCTTGTATGCCACTTATTCTATAAAAAAAAAAAAAAACATGGCTCAAAGAACCGATAACCGATGGGGAAGAAAGGTTCTTGAGTGGAGACCACAACCCGGCCGGTAGGCCTCCAACTAGATGGCCCGACGACATCGTGAGAGTTGCGGGCATCCAGTGGGTGCAGATGGCTGGCTGTCGTTCAGTCAGCAGTAGACATCTTCTAGCTGATGATGATATCTAGACGAAGGTCCCTTTTAACATTTTAAGAAAATGTTCTACGTATGTGTGAAAAATTAGGACATGACTGATATCGTTAACTGAATTTCAATTTCCAGTGAAGTCTTCGAATTAAAAATAAAAATAAATATTTAAAAGTTATTTGCCAGAATCTATCCACACTAATATAGGTAACATGTGAAGTTTGTATGTAGATATTTGTTAAGTAAACACCGGAACAAATGATCTGATTCATAAAAATCTTGTCATTATCCCTGAGTGTTACTTGTGTAGCGGGCATTTTCCTCAACTAGGCCATTCATTGGCCCATTTTGCGTCATTTTTTTTTATTTATTTTTTTATCCCTCATTGATTAGTGCCCATTTTGCTTACAACGCTGACGAAGCCGCGAGCTAAAGTAGAGTTAATTTAAATTGCACTCGCCTAGTGTAATTTTTTACTATGCTAGTGTGGCCTTACCTTTGGGGCTCCGTGGTTAAACGATGAAAACGGAACCTCTGTTTCCGTATATTCCGTATGGGACCTTTTTTGTGAATAAGACGTTCTACAAATAGAATCTTTTTCAGAAGGGTTTTTGGGACTTTGCAAATAGGGGTCATTTTCTAACAAATGGTTTTTACAACGGGAACGTTTGGAGCCCCTTGCGGTTTCGGTTTACATTGCAATGAATGTTTGTTACACAAGGGATGGCAGGTGCCCTTAGTACAGAAGACGTATTTTATAGGTCAAGTGTATTTTACGGTAATAGGCGTCTTCATGGGTGTAACCAGGGCTTAATTTAGGGTGGGGCAAAAAAAATTACAAATACAAAAAAAAAAAAAAACTGTACTTTTCAGAAATAATAACTGCGCTAACCATCCAACTGGATTTGATCACCCGTATCTTGATGTTAGGCTTCCTTACATGGCAAATAATTTTAAGTAGTGTGAGAATTATAAATTATGAAATTAATTAATTTAATTTAAGATACTAATATCTTAATTAACATGCAAATATAATAGTTATTAAATTTATGTCAGAATTATCATGCAAATATTATAAAATTATTAAATTGTACCTAGATCAAACATTTTAAAATCTAGAGTAGGTACCGATTTCATTTAAGTCAAACAATAATCATATAAACCCTTATAACCTCCATTCCATACATCCATTGAAACTTTCTTTTGAAACTAGCCCGCTGGCCAAATGTTGTCGGAATTTCAGTTTATTTTAAAACACTGTTTTAACTATCATGGTTGTTCACGAAAGTTATATGGTTATTCCACAACTTTACCACGGTAAATATCCCGTAAATAATCATATGACTTTATTAATGTTTAGCTTCTACGTCCCTTTTTCTATGCTAACTCATCATAGACAAGCCAACAAGCCGGCTGTCTGTTGTTGACCGTAACCAAGTTTGATGTAATCACTGCTTTTTGGGAATTCCTAAAAAGTAGGCTTTACAACACATTCATACTGTAGACTCTACAAATACAAATAATATGAACGGAAGAAAAGACAACCATCCTATGAGTATTTATCGCTGTTAATTTGAAAAATCGGTCACCCCAAAGGTCATGCCAGGGCCAGCCAGGCCAGCCAGGGTGGGGCAAGCGCTCCACCCTGCCCCAACGTGCCTTCGCGTATACGTGTCTTCCCTGAGTGTGAGCTTTCCATGCAAAGATATTTAAGCTAATGGATATCGGGAACTCTGAAATTCTGTATGTATAAGATATAAATACATTGATTACCATTACCATACCAAGATACATTACCATCGTAATTATGTATAAGAAACATCCATACATAAATACACCTCATAGAAACTCATAAACATAAATAAAAGATAAGAAAGACGCAAAAGCGCTTGCATTATTAAAACTTCCATAAAGTTCCCGTGTTCTTTTAAAGTTCTCAATTCTCATGTTCTTTTATAAGTAGCTTAACCTACTTTTAAAAGGATGCTAATTAAACGACCATCAAAATAGCATTTGTATGCATTGTTTTATTTGTCCGTTTAATTTTAAAATATGGGAACATGGAACGACGAGATCTTAGATCGTTTACCTTAAGATCTCATCGTTCTGAGAATTTGTTGTTCTGAGAACTTGTCGTTCTGAGATCTTCTCGTTCAGAGTTCAGATATCATAGTGATACGGACTGAAAACCAGAAAAAATTTGAGAAATTGATTTTCAAATTTTTTTGTGGTCATAAAAACTACACCTAGCTTCACCGAGGCTGCAGCCGTATTTCTGCCACGACATTGCTGCGTAGCTCGAAATGTAATATCATATATATAAACCTATATGGGGACCCGTCGTACTGCGGCAGCACTGCTGCGTGCTGCCGAGTTTGGAATCATACATTTAGAGCCCAGAATATTGCGCGCCGCACTTACTCGCACTTTAAAATATATATATATATAAATATAAAATACACAACGCAAATTATACCGCTTATTTATTTTATTTTGTATTTTGGAGAAACTTACAGCCTAATAGTAAATAAGTAAAAAATAAATTTGGTGACTGGGCCAATTACAAATTACCCAATAGAAAAAAAAATGAAATTTAGCGTAGCATATGCATTGTATCCTTTTGAAATGCGGATTCTTTTCACATTAAAACAGCAACAACACAACACCATCCGTGGAGACTGGAGACATTTGCTGCGCATTCATAATTTTTGATGTGCAAAGTATTCTTTTGAAGTGTAGATCCTGTCCATAACAAGGTGCCGTTTCTCCCCATAACAAGGAGAGATTAGTGCCGCCTTGCCCCAATTTATTCTCGTCAAAATTTGCCATCTCCTGTCAAATGCACAATGGATGTTGTGGAGCAGTATGGACATTCTTTTTTACCGCTTTGGTCTCTTTTGTTTTCATTGTGATACATATTCACATAATTAAGTACTACGTATTTCATGTACATTCGTGCATTTAGAAACGTTACTTGAATATTTATGTGAAAACTTGTGAGTGTTTCTGTAACGGCTGAACGGATTTGAATTAAATTTGGTACGAAGGTAGCTTACATAATAAGCTATATCCCGAAAATATAAGGTTTCTGTCGTATAACGGGTAAAGCCGTGGGGTGATACTAGTTATTCCATGCAGAGTGCGTTTTTTTATTATATGTATAGAATACATCTACGTTTGGCTACCAACTCGCCATCAGGTGAATTGGTGGCCAAACGTAGATGTACCGTCGCTGGTCGCTTACCATCAGGTAAGCGACGGTTTGGCCGAGGATGGTACACGACTACACGTTGATCTAGAAGAAATCTATTCACTCTAGCCTTAAAGATGCCTAGATTGTAGTTCTCAGGAAACAGGGAGGACGGCAGGGAGGCAGGAGTTCCATTCCTTGGGCAGTACGTATCATATAATAATATAATAGACCCGAATCGTTGTGTATGAATCTTTAGGACTTCCACGAGGAAGGGGCGGCAGTGTGCAGTCCTTCTACTTGTCCTATTGTAAAAGGAGGAGGGCGGAATAAGATCATGAAGCTCTTGCGAACACTCGCAAAAATAGACAGAAATGAAATAGACAGAAAATAGACAGACAAGCGGCGGTGCTCAAGGTTTTGACGAGGTGTCGGGATCTTGGAGTGCAATACGCGATACGGCGCGATAATTTTCCTTGCTGCTACTGCCTCCATACTGTCTGTATACAGTGTGGCATTATACAGGGCGCCACAGTCCCCCACACAGGGTGTATCGGGACGCAATTCATCAAACCCCGACACGGCGCTATAATTACGCAATCGATACTGTTGATACGATGACAGAGGCTGTTTCGGAGTTTTCAATATTGGGCGCTTTTGGTGACAGCTGTGTAAATACTGAACTATACATCATACATATACTGAAAACAATACAATTATAAGCCATGAATTGATATTTACAGTGTTAATTATATATCATCATCATTGTTTTTATGATGATGATGATAATTATATATTATCATCATCATCATCCCAATTTTGGGGAAGACACTGTCTGCTGCAACACAGCTCACGCTAACGCAGCAGGCAGGGATTCTACCTGTATTTTGTGCTTCTTATATAACAATAAATAAATTTTGTATTTGTATTTGTATTTTGTATTGTCAGCCTGTATCAACAGGCAGATTGGTACAGTGGTACAGGAACAAGAAAAAAATTACATCATTCTCTCTCATTGTCACCTCGCCCCAGTGAACATGTACTTTCTAAATGTAATTTATCAAAGTTGCTTAATTAAATTGGTATTAAAATCGATCGCTGCGTTTAACTGAATCAGCGTTATTTTATTTAAGTAATAAGTCCTTTATCTGTTATATTGATTATCTATGGACGTTAATCATTTGCAATACTAACGTGACTTTTGGCATTGGTTTAGTTTTGTTACTTATATGGGTTTGGTAAGGTTCAGCCCAGCCACACGATGCAGTGTGGTGGCGGTCCGACAAACAAACAATCGTATATTGTGTTACGTATCTTCAGCAGAACATCACGCCACAGATCAAAACCTAATTTCAAGGAGATATTTTTATCACGTCCACGTTTGACCACCAACTCGCCTGTTGGCAAGCGACGGTATGGTAGAAAATTTATAAAAGAAACACCGCCGTGTTACGGTTATGGTCTTGATGCCACAGCTAAATGTACGAATTAGTCAAACGGCGAGCGCGGCGGTAGCGTAGCGCAGCAACAGCGTAGCGCGGCTGCAACGTAGTGTAGCATCAGCGTAGCGTGGCTGCAGAGTAACGCGATAGCAGCGTGCAGCGTAGCGCGGCTGCAACGTAGCGCGACAGCAGCGTTGCGCGACATTAGTGTAGCGCGCCAGCAACGTAGCTTATACGATAACGTCACACCTTCACCATAACAAGATAAAGAAGTTTCATTCATCATTTTATTTTTCAACGCAGCAGCAGCGTAGCGCGGCTGCGACGTAGTGTAGCATCAGCGTAGCGTGGCTGCAGAGTAACGCGATAGCAGCGTGCAGCGTAGCGCGGCTGCAACGTAGCGCGACAGCAGCGTTGCGCGACATTAGTGTAGCGCGCCAGCAACGTAGCTTATACGATAACGTCATTGACTTCACCATAACAAGATAGAGAAGTTTCATTCATCATTTTATTCTTCAATTTCACGAATATCATAACGTTGCCTATCAGTACACATGGCATTGACGGAATCCAACAGCTCAGTATAAACTGGCAACTATCCAAAAGCAACAGAATCCAGTGTATGGTGAACCTGGCACCCATTTCGACGTAACGTAAACCAATACAGAAATCGTTTCACTATAACAATGTGATTTTATTTCAATCGCGACACTTCCGTCAGTGGTGGCACGGACTTGAAACATAGATGACGCAAGACGTCTATTTATTCCCAAGTACTTAAACAATAAAATATAGTTTGACTTGTCAAATATATCAATTACAGTCCATGGCGACCCGAATTTATCCTGTTGCTAATCGAAGTTGGTTTTAACGGTAGTACCAAAAATATCTAATGGGATTTTATCATCTGCTTCAATCTACAATCTCTGGAGTACTCTGAAGTATTGCGAGAAGAAAGCGTGTTAGGGGGAAGCGGAAAAAGAAGATGCGTTGAAACTATATGATATGTATGTAAAAAAAAAATATTTTTGACTCGAATTAATTTTATTTTAATATTATACACATTATTTTTGCTAGGCTAAGTTGAATTATGATACAGTATATTGACAAACTTTATTATAGTTTTAAATTTTAATAGCATTGTTCTATATTATTTTATTTTTAGATTTAGTTGACTGATGTAACAAACAATGAATAGTATCTAGCGTAGGCCTCTAAAGCACGATTTTCAACACAATATTCAGCTATTATATGAATTTATATGGCACTGTTAAATCCTACATTATACCAAGTCTATTCATATTTCTGTGGTTGTCTGTACTGTATTGGAAAATATCCACAAAGCCGATATTGGTGTTTCTCCTTTCGATTTGGCGTAAAAGTAAATGTGTTTTTGACGATTTAGTTGTAGGCATGTGACCGGTTTGATAGGTAGCGAACTAATGACCTCTTTTTAACCGACTTTGGGAGGGGAAGTTCTCAATTCGGTCCTTTTTATGTATGTACACCGATTATTCCTCCATTTATGAACCGATTTACGTGTTTTTTTATTAAAGCTTTTATTTAACTTCACATGTATGTGTTTGTATGTTAAGTACAAATCATGCAAGCCTAATTTTACTCACTTCTCGGCGTTCTATTGACTTATAAATAAATAATAAATAAATAAATATTTGGGACATTTTTGCACCCACTGTCATCTGACCCCAAACCACAGAAGACATAATAGACACAAATGCCCAAACTAAGCAAAGCTTGTGATATGGCTGCCAGAGACTGATATACATATATAATATATTTATATATAGTTTTAAATACATACTTAAATAGATATTAACAACCAGATGTAGAACAAACACAAATGTTCATCACATAAATGTTTGCCCTAGGTGGGAATCGAACCCACGCCCCCAAGCTCAGAAGGCAGGTTCACTACCAACTGAACCTACGGGCTATATAGTTATAATTTAGTACACCTATGTAACTTAGATGACAATGCAACCATGTAGTTTTTCTGATGATGGAGTTCCTTCTATCTGTCCATCCGTTCAAATTCTTCAGAAACTTTTACCTTCAATAGAAAAAATATTTAGATATGTTTTTTAAATAACAAACTCCATAACAAAGTGCATGAAACTATGCACAAATAAAGTTTTAGTATAGATTTTCAATTTTAAAGGTATAAAAAATTGCGTTTAATGGATGCCTCTGGTACATGTGAAAAGTTTTATCCATACACCATTTTTTTTATCAAACGTAACTTAATCAAACGGCGGTATCCTTTTTTGTAATAGGCTTGCGTTTGACCACCATCACGCCTGATGTTAAGCGATGATGCGGTCTACGTTGGAGCACGCTTGCCTAGAAGAAACCGATTCACTCTTGATTCGTGATTTGAAGTCACCCTGATTGTAACTCACGTTGAACACCCATTCAGGCAGCGCATTTCACAGACTAGCAGTTCGCACAATAAATGTGGAATCAAAGCGCTTCGTACGGGTTTTCGGAATATCAACTATAAAGCGGTGACGATTTTTCGTGCGTTTGGCCGCCAACTCGCCTGATGTTAAGCGATGATGCGGTCTACGATAGAGCACGCATGCCTAGAAGAAACGATTCACTCTTGATTCCTTTGCCAAATATAGTCCCCCTGCATTTCTTAACTTGCCATGCTGTCAAGTCATATTAAACATTTTGTGATTACAACTTTTTGAGTTATCATTCTAATTACTTTTTGAGTAAATAGTAGTAGTGATAAAACTATAATAATTAACTATAAATATAAATAACTATAACTATAATTTCAAGACGTTCTGGCTCAAAGATTACTGACAAAATTGCCCGTGTTAAAAAAAAATCCCCTATAACAGCACGATTTTTTTTTTACTCGTGGATAATTCCTCGTTTGACCACCAACTCGCCTATTGGTAAGCGACGATGTGGTCGAAGATGAAGCACGCAGACTTAGAAGATACCTAGGTATTCACTCTGGCCTTGAAAAGGCCCAGGTAATATCTCTCAGGAAACAAGGAAGCGGGCAAGTTGTTCTAAACTTTGGCCGTACGGATTAGAAACGTAGTATCGAAACGTTTGGTACGTATCCAAGGAAAATCCACAATGTATGGGTGGTAGTAGGCCGTTTTCCTACTAGTCCTGTAGCTCTGATGCACATTCTCCGAAATGAATCCTGTAGAAAATTTACAGACTCGCTACTTTACGGCGTTCTAGACATTCATGCGGATTTTGAAAATTGTATATATTGGCGAGGCCTAAAGATACAGACCTATATATAAGAGCTATATATACTCTAGTATATAATCTTTGATAAGAGTGAGCGCTACGCGTACAAAGTCGCGGGCATTTAGCTAGTAACAAAGAAAACCGTTACGCTTTACAGGAAGTCTATAGCAGCCCAAAAATGCTAACATAAGGAACAGCAAAAATACGTTATGTCGATATAACACATACAATAACAAGAGAGATTACAAACACTTTGTAAACACATAAAGCTACAAACTATGTGATATTTCCTCCGACTCCGCCATGCATCAAAGAAAGGCGGAAGTGCTCCTAAATTACATTAATGATTCAAAGAGCAAACTCATACCACACATTGTGTATCAGTAACCATTCTTCATACAAACATACAGCCTATCTGTTAATAGCGTCGATCCTGTGAATGATATTTACTGATATTCACATACGGATACCTATTCGAAGAACCGATAACCGATGGGGAAGAAAGGTTTTTAAGTGGAGACCACGAACCGGAAGACGCAGCGTAGGTACGCCTCCCACTAGATGGACCGACGACATAGTGAGAGTCGCTGGCATCCAGTGGATGCAAAAGGCAGGATGTCGTTCAATGTGGAGGTTAAAGGGGGAGGCCTATGTTCAGCAGTGGACGTCTTCTGGCTGATGATGATGACATATGGCTACCTCTTAATAACGCGGGCTCAAAACAGCGCTGAAACAGCGCAGTGCGGAAAATCACGCGAATATGAACCTTAACGCGCATAGATGCGGTCCGCGATTACCTAAAAATCACTAAAAACAGATAGCCATAGTAAGGCCCCTAGTTATTCAGCACAAAGGGCAGAGTAGCGTGGCTTTGCGTAACGACACTGTTTTGTGATAACATCGTAGCACGTAGCAATGTAGCGTGATGACAGCGTAGCGTGGCGTGATGGTAGCGTAGCGTGGTGTAGCGTGGCGTAATTGCAGCGTAGCGTGGCAAAGCGTGGCGTAATGCCAGCATAGCGTATGTTCGAAACATCAGAAATCAATACAATGTAAAATACACTAGGTAAAACCGGCTAACAGTGTTTAATTTCAATTGTTCAAGTATGTTTTTTTTTACTGGGAAGTGCATATTATTAACTCATAAACAAAATACAAGCTAACTAAAACTACAGAAACAAACTGCCCATGGACCGTTGAAGGTCTAAAAACAATCCAAATAATCAACCCCAGTACCAGTTGGCAGCGTACCTGGAATTCGGGCGGCATTACCACATTTAATGCATTTTGATCACGCGTCGCACTGATCTGTCGCTCTGAAATATTTTTGAAAATGAGCTTCCCTTGTCCCTAGGGTCTGTTATTGCATGGAGGTCACTAACTCCCAAATTTCTCACATTATACGAAAGTTTGAAGAAACAGATGCCTTATTATAGATGATTCGGATCGTGATCGCGATCGCGTGCCATCTCACTTACGCACGTGGTGCGAGTAAATAGATACGAACGGGACGGCATGCAATCTCGATCCCGATCAAAGAATCATAATAAGGCCCCAGTTTAAAGTGTAAACTTTAGACTTTTAATCAGTTTTCTACTTTTGATCACAGATTTTGAAGAACTCATTGGGAATACCGAGACTTTAAATTCGAATTCCGAGTTCAAAGGTAAAGTTTTTGACGAACTTGAAGTAGCCTCCTAGTTTTTAGACTTACTCAAGATTTGTTTCGTGTTCAAATCATTCTAAAGTTACGGGAAAACAAGTAACCTTTTTATGTTAGCCTTTTGGATCATTTTAGGTAGCTGGCTGAAAAATTAAGAGGGACGAATTAGTGTGTTTTTAGGGTTCCGTACCTCAAAAGGAAAAAACGGAACCCTTATAGGATCACTTCGTTGTCCGTCTGTCTGTCTGTCCGTCTGTCAAGACCCTTTTTCTCAAGAAGGCGTAAAGGTATCAAGTTGAAATTTATACTAAATACTTGGGTCTACGGTTTCTTTTGGCTGTAAAAAAATAAAAGTTGTAAGTCAACGCAATCAAAAAATATGAACGTTTATGTCGTATATTTTGCGATTTCACAGGGGAATCAAAACTTATAGGGTACTTCCCGTTGACTGAGAATCATGAAATTTGGCAATAGGCAAGGTCTTATAGCACATATATAGAAATAAATCCTAAAGCTATAAATTTGAAGTTATATCATATAAAAATAATAATTTTTCTATTACAAACTTACATTTTGTAGTTGGAATGTATGGAAGAATCTTATTGTCAACTATAAACTTAAGTTTGTCTTTCAATATTTCAACTTCAGTAAGCTTTTTTTTTGGTCTCGCGCTCTGAGGCTTCTGTCCAACGGAACCCTCAGAGCACGAGTCCTACTCGTACTTGTCCGTTAATTTTGCATATTTTTTCTCTAACATACTAACTGAAATATTAGATGGTTACAGAAAACGGTGGTATTATGTCCAATAAGAGGTCATTGTACATTATGAACAAGTTTTTCTCTTAGCGATAAGGCCGCCTATTGTTGCGCTAGTTTTTAAGCTGTTTTATCGTGTGAATGAAATTTATGGTGTGAACAATAAAGAGTTTATTTATCTATGTATATTTTAAATGGCCAGTCCACAAAAGATTTTTTAAGATTTCCAATTCATCTCGTTCTTAAACATGCTCTGTTATTAATTCATTCCCGACTGTCCTGGTATTTTCTTGAATAACCTCAATTTATAAGAAAACATTAATTTTTTGGTACCTTAAGTCATTTTCTTTTCTTTTCATTTAATGGTGCAAAGGTGCCCAATAAAAGGTGCCTATTAAATTATATAGGTTGATAAATTATATCAAAATATCATTTGATTGTGTTTACATTTGTAGTCAATAAGTAATTAATTAATAAATAACATAAATGGCCAATACCGCCTTTTTAAATTATACAATAGAACAGACAAATATGTTTTAAATGTTTATCGGGACTTATCACGTATTATTTAATTTAGGTAAAAATATGTACCTTTCGCTCGATGTTTCCAAGATGTTTCGACCATGCCCCTTATTATGGATGATTCGGATCGTGATCGCGATCGCGTGCCATCTCACTTACGCTCGTGGTTCGAGTAAATAGATGCGAACGGGACGGCATGCAATCTCGATCCCGATCAAAGAACCATAATAAGGCAGCAGGTTGCAATGGCCGTGGTCACGAGCTGACTGAAAACTGCGGGTGAGTCCGGCGAGAAGAGCGGGTGTTTTGATCTCCTACCCTCACTTGATCTTGAAAAATCGCAGGGTTGTCACTACGACACACAACACTGACTGTATCGGTAAAAACAGACAAATAGGTTATTAAACGTAGACGGACTTACGTTATGTGTGCCTCGGCCCAGGCCCACATTTTTAGCGTTGGTCCATGCAACGTAACTGCTAACCCTTACTTAAAATATTCTGTAAGTTGCACTCTCAAATTTAATGCGAGATATGAATCATATCAAAAACGTGGAAGGGGTAAAAATAGATCGGCGCGCCCTTAACACTAAGTGTTAATGGGGTATTCTCACTTGTAAAGGGAAACATTCTGGTATTGGTCGACTTGCTCGATAAACAACTTGACTGTCATGTGAAATGAGATTAATTAATACAAATAAGTTTTGTAAGGACATTTTGACCAGTTTGGTTCTCGCCTCGGGGGATCCCATAGCTGGGGCATATTTCACTCAAAAATTAAGTCTCGCAATGCAGCGGGGCAATGCTGCCAGCATTCTGGGAACCCTGCCGCATGGTGGCGATTTGTTCACCTAGGTTATTTTCTTACTTTATCTGTATATATTTTTAGTAGTAATAGTTTTATAGTTTTATCGATAAGTTGTATATAATATCCCTATGCTAGTTAATAGAAAAAAAGTACATTTCTAGTTAATAAAATATTATAATATTGTTAGAAATTAGAAGCCAAATCCATTTTAAAGATGCATATATTTTAACTCCAAAGTAATTTACAACATGAAATAACATAATTATTCCAGATCCGATTTTTTTTTCGGCTACCTAACGTGGTGTTTCTAAGAAGCTACAACATGGGGTTCCTCAAAAGGCGAGTCAATAGAGTCCTTAAGGGTCTGCAACGTATTTGTGATGCCTCTGGGGTTACAAGTATCCATAGGCGACGGTGACTGCTTACCATCAGGCGGCCCACCTGCCTGTTTGCCACCTATGGCATTAAAAAAGCGAAGGTTCTTTACGTAGGCTTCGAAATTTAAAGTTGCACTTGCACAGTTTCTCTTACTTCCAACTCCTAATTATGCTGATGTCTGCTATCTAGATCTCACAGAAGACTAGCAATATAAATTTGGGCCTGTCCTTAGAATAAGTATATACAGAAACCAAGTACATTCGCAAAATTTAAGCCGTTCAAATGGAGCCATATATGACACCAAACGACGCTCGCGCGGTCAGTGCTCGCTGTCATAGTGTTCCGTGGTCAGTGCTCTTAGTCAGGTGATAGTGTTAAGAGCTCCCAAAAAAATTAACTTAATTATTGCCGCATAATTTTTGCGTCTGTGTGCGTGACGAGGCAAGTAAACACAGCACACGTAGCGAATTTGTAGCTTACGTTTTGAGAAGGCGTTGTTTGGAAACTTACCATCTCTGTGTAGTTAATCTAAGGGCCAGTCATATTTTTTTTTGCATCAGGTTCCTATTTGACTTGCGCAAATATGACCACGTTTCTGGATACCGCACTAAAGGTTACATTCCGATCTTAGCGACCGTGACTGGCGACCGCAACCGGGGACAAAACAAGCGACCCACAAGTCGCGCGACACGGTCGCTTGCATTATTTAGCACTCCATATAAATCCATACTGAGCAGTGGGTCGCGTGACTTTGCCGCTGCCGCCAGTCACTGCCGCCGGTCACGGTTGCCATGATCGGAATGCAACCTTTAGTGCGGAATCTAGAAACGTGGTCATATTTGCACAAGTCAAATAGGAACCTGATGCAAAAAAAATATATGACAGGCTCAAACCTACGTCAAGCTACCTACTCAAGTGGCTACCCATTGGTCGTCGCCGGGATGCTCACATACTCTCCATTCTTTATAATATTCTTAATACTTCCGCTTCACCTCGCTATCTCATAGAACGTTTTAAACTTCGCCACTTGACTCCCTTCTCGTATAATTACAGTCAAGCAAATACGTCACTGTGAAGTCCAACTTGAATTTTTTACTAGACCCATCCATTTGATTTTTAAGCAATGAATAATTTGAGACGTTTTTACATTTTCTTCGCAAAAAGAACGGCAAGCAATTCTCAATTGGCTTCATTCTGTAAAACAATGTTTCCGGATGGCTTCCCTCTACAAATCGAGAAAAGTCTTGATTTGGATCTGAGGAGCGTTTACTTTGAGCCAGTAACTTGAAGAACCGTAAAACAGGTACACGAAGTTAAACTAGAAAAGTTTTTATACGCCTACGAAATGTATAAAAGTAATTTTTAAACTTTCGCGATTTGAACACATGTTTTAAATGCATGTTTGCATTGCTTGCATTGTTTAGCATTTACCGATACAGTCAGTGTTGTCTGTCGTAGTGACAACCCTGCGATTTTTCAAGATCAAGTGAGGGAGGAGAACAAAACACCCGCTCTTCTCGCCGGGCTCACCCGCAATGTTCAGTCGGCTCGTGACCACGGCCAAAGAGAATATAAATACTACGTAAACCACGGCCATTGTAACATGGTCGAAACGTCGAGCGAAAGGTACATATTTTTTACCTAAATTAAATAATACGTGATAAGTCCCGATAAACATTTAAGAAATGTATAATGTCATCATCATCATCATCATCATTTCAGCCGTAGGACGTCCACTGCTGGACATAGGCCTCCCCCATCGATCTCCAAAAGGGCCGGTTGGAAGCGGCCTGCATCCAGCGTTTCCCTGCGGTCTCTTTTAGGTCGTCTGTCCATCTTGTGGGTGGACGTCCTACGCTGCGCTTGCCAGTCCGTGGTCTCCATTCCAGAACCTTTCGGCCCCATCGGCCATCTGTTCTGCGTGATATGTGCCCGATGTCTCTCCGAAACTGTTCACTGCCACAATGGAAGATGCTTTCAAGCTCCTGGAATGGCAAGGACTCGGCATCAACATCAACGGCGAGTACATCACTCACCTTCGGTTTGCCGACGATATTGTGGTCATGGCAGAGTCGATGGAAGATCTCAGCATGATGCTCGAAGGCCTCAATCGAGTCTCCCAACAGGTGGGCCTTAAAATGAACATGGACAAGACAAAGGTTATGTCAAATATCCATGTTGTGCCCGCCCCAGTATCAGTTGGGAACTCAGTTCTTGAAGCTGTTGACGCGTACGTCTACCTAGGACAAACCGTCGAACTAGGTAGGTCCAACTTCAAGAAAGAGGTCAATCGGCGAATCCAACTCGGCGGTTGGAATGTATAATGTACTTGCCTTAAATGTACATAAATGCAGGTAATCTATACTTCTATACTAATATTATAAAGAGGAAAGATTTGATTGTTTGTTTGTTTGTTTGCATTGAATAGGCTCCGGAACTACTGAACCGATTTGAAAAATTCTTTCACTGTTGGGAAGCTACACTATCCCCGGGTGACATAGGCTATAATCTATACCCGTGCGACGCCGGGGCGGACCGCTACTTAAATATATTTTGGCACATGCCATACAATTGATACTTGCATGTGGCGTCATAAGGACATTCTCCTCCTTACGTCATGCTCCTCACGAATGAGAGTCGGTGATGGACATTCTACGTTTTTACGTGATCAATGACAAATACTTTTATTTTCCAATTTTCTGAAATGCAAGACATTATTTTGTAGTTTTCAGTGCAAAAATTTTTTTTCGACTTGCATATATGCAGTGTTACAATAAATAGTTTCTGATTCTGTTTTTTTAATTTTTATTTTACTAATAATCATTTAGTATTATTACGCCAGCATGAAAAAATTGTCAAAAATATGCCGTAGTCTTTGACTGGATCAAACAAACACACCTGTGAATTGAAGTGAGGGCATTTCAGGGGCGCCATTTTAGAGGCGTCATCTATCAAATTAATTAACAGTGCCAATACCACTCCACGGCTTTGTTTTAGGCAAGCGTTTCCTTATTTCTACTTAATTTTGAATTAATGGGCAAAATGTACTCACAGTATAAAATATTTGTGACCATTGCCACTTCAACTTGCAAATTTTACCCATGCAAGGGCTATAAAAAATATTTAACTAATTACCTGTTATGAATTCGAACGTAGTTTTGCAAAAAAACGGAAAATCCTTTTTACTAAAGAATGCTATTATTTAGCAAAAAAATTTCAGTGATAAACATTGTAAAACAGGGCCCGATTCTACTAAACCAATTGTTTTAAAATTGTAATTGTTTCAATTTTAATTTTTAAATAATTGCCTCAACATTTACAGTTTTTTTTAACACTAAATTATGATATTAGGTGGTGCAAATTCTCAAGTATAAAAAAAAATTATTGTGTTTTTTGAGGCAATTACTTAAAAATTAAAATTGAAACAATTACAATTTAAAAACAATTAGTTTAGTAGAATAGGGGCCCTGATCGGGCGCTCCATACAAAAATATTGCTATGCCTTACCCTGCCATACCCTGCCATGCCATATTGGGTCATTATGTTAACATAATAAGTTTCATCTATTAAACATTATCATCATCAGCGTCATCGGAAGACGTCTACTGCTGACCATAGGACATAAAATATTTTTTTTTTTTTTGCATTAGTTTTTAATAAATGATTTCACGTTGGCGCCAAAACTCATGCTCGAGTGTGGATTAGTGATATAACGCGGTGAAACATGTACCTTTTATTGTTTCCAAAACTCCATAAAAGCCCCTTGTAAAGTCTCCAGCACTTCACTAGGGCATTACTTTGACTTGGCCGTGACTTACTTTGCTTGACTACATTTAACTTACATAATCATCAAACTTAATAATTTAATACTGACACTGGCAAATGCACAAAAGTTCGACGCCAAAATCCTCACAGACGAAAGATAAAAAATGTCTATGTCTTTGAGACACGCTTAAGGTAAGGGTTCCGTAGTTTCGTAGTCACCACGACGTATTTTGAAGCCCGGCCCTTTGAACAACTCCAAGCTAGATCAAGCAAGTTATCGTGTGTGTGTGTGTGCAAATGAAGTGCGGTCGACGGTGCGGGTCGAACTGGACGTGTCAGCTCTGCATAATCTACGGAACTATATAGAGCTACCACAACATTGTTTAGTGCAATAACAAAAAATTATTTGTTATACTATAAATGCGTATATTTTCAAACGCACTCAGCTCCGTAACGGCTGGACGGATTAAGATGAAATTTGGTATGCAAGTAGCTTATACCCCATATTAACAGATAGACTACTTGTTATGCATTTTTTTTTGGTAGGATGGCATGTAAAACCACAGACGCAGCTAATTTAAACATAATTTTAGTAGCATTTTTATAAAAAGCAAATCAAGTTACTATGGGCAGCCACAATACAAGTATTGTCTATGTGAATATACAGAGCATACTGTAACAATATACTAAGTTTCATCAAAATTAGATGAAATGGTTTCGAAAAAAACACTAGTATGTGTAGGTATTGTGTGTGTAAAATACCAAACTTTATCAGGGCCCTCTCACCACTACCAGGGGGCTTAGTCCCAGATTTGTTAGTTTACGAAAACTTTTTTCGTTTACGTATTGTTCCATACATTTTAGTAAAGCGCCTCCAGCGGAAACGCGGAGGAACTAAAATCGGCGGTATAGATTGCTTCACTCTAATACGAAAAAGTTTTCAAAAACCTTTCAGCCCAGCAATGTATGGAACAAAACGTGAACGAAAAAAGTTTTCGAAAACTATCAAATCTGGGACTAAACTCCCAGATCCCTTATCGCGTAATTTTGGTGGTGAATAGGCGGCGGATTCTATTTCTCTTACCATTAGGCGGACTGCATGCTTGCTTGCCCAACTTCAAAAAAATCTCGTTTCGTTTGTAATGTTTTCTCCAGGTTTATACCTTGGAACTCGTTCAATTATAAACCGATTTGGATAATCCTTTTTTGTTAAGAATATTATTATACTTAGTATACGTATTATACTTCTACGTACTTTGGTTTTTAAATGAAATTAACTAAAAAAAACCGGACAAGTACGAGTAGGACTCGTGCTCTGAGGGTTCCGTTAGACGGAACCCTCAGAGCGCGAGACCAAAAAAAAAAAACTAACTGAAGTTAAAATATTGAAAGACAAACTTAAGTTTGTAGTTTTTTTTTACTGGGCAAGTGCCTTTAATAACTAAACAAAATACAAGCTAAAACTAACACTACAAATACAGTTAGACTGCCCATAGACCGTTGAAGGTCTAAAGACAATCCAAATGCTCAAGCCCACTACCAGTTGGCAGCGTACCCAACATGCTGGCGACATTACCACGTTGAATGGCAATGCTAATGCGTTGAGCCAGAAACACGCCAGCATTTTGGTCACGCGTCGCATTAACCAGGCGCTCTGAAAGATTTTTGA
This sequence comes from Agriopis aurantiaria, assembly GCA_914767915.1. Classification (NCBI taxonomy): domain Eukaryota; kingdom Metazoa; phylum Arthropoda; class Insecta; order Lepidoptera; family Geometridae; genus Agriopis; species Agriopis aurantiaria. The sequence continues at coordinate 12,784,695 of OU612003.1, read as the reverse complement.
AAATGAGGTGAGCTCCCGGTCCCCAAGGGCCCAATGTCTCGACCCCAAACGCCTCAAATATGTAACCACTGTCGAGGTTAGCATATTTGCGACGCTTGTGCTGCTCTGCCGAATTAGCAGCCGCGCCAGCCCTACCCTGTGTCTCAGGAAGATGTGACGGCGCCAAAGTATCGACACAAGTTGCGTCCCATACAAGGGGCCGCCCCAACCTCCAGGGCACAAGTGTCATACCGTCAGGCCTCTTTCCATCGTCACGCGCAAGACCACTCGGTTTGAGCACAGCTGCGACATTGGCGGTGAAAAGTGCCCTGCGTATGATGTCGTTCAGGCTAGCGTGTCGGCCAATACGACCAGCGCTTCTCGAGCAAGAGAGACCATGGTGACCGAGCTGGTCAACAGTAGTACCACACTGACAGCGATGGGCCTCACAGCACCTTGCACCCAAGCGTAAGCTGACAGCTAGACGAAATGCGGTTGGATCTAAAAGGCTACCTGTGTTAAAAGAGGACATGGCTTGCAACCAAAGTCCCGATTCCCAAACAGAGACAGCAAGAATACGAGCGCGATCTGCAATACTAGGACACGTATCTAGTAGCGATTTCCATGCTAGTTCGCAGATCGGCCGATCCCACAGTCTCTGGAAAGACAACTTTGAAGTTTGTAGTTGACAATAAGGTTCTTCCATACATCCCAACTACAAAATGTAAGTTTGTAATAGCAAAATAATTATTTTTAAATACCTTCAAATTTATAACTTTCGGATTTATTCCTATATATGTACTATGAGACCTTGCCTCTTGCCAAATTTCATGATTCTAGGTCAACGGGAAGTACCCTATAGGTTTTGATTCCCCTGTGAAATCGCAAAATATACGACATAAAGGAACCCTAAGAGCGCGAGACCAAAAAAAAAAAACTAACTGAAGTTAAAATATTGAAAGACAAACTTAAGTTTGTAGTTGACAATAAGGTTCTTCCATACATTCCAACTACAAAATGTAAGTTTGTAATAGCAAAATAATCATTTTTAAATGATATACCTTCATATTTATAACTTTCGGATTTATTCCTATATATGTGCTATGAGACCTTGCTTTTTGCCAAATTTCATGATTCTAGGTCAACGGGAAGTACCCTATAGGTTTTGGTTCCCCTGTGAAATCGCAAAATATGCGACATAAACGTTCATATCTTTTGATTGCGTTGACTTACAACTTTTATTTTTTTACAGCCGAAAGAAACCGTAGACCCAAGTATTTAGTATAAATTTCAACTTGCTACCTTTACGCGTTCTTGAGAAAAAGGGTCTTGACAGACGGACAGACAGACAGACAGACGGACAACGAAGTGATCCTATAAGGGTTCCGTTTTTTCCTTTTGAGGTACGGAACCCTAAAAATATCATCAATGTAAACGAAATTGCGTATAAATATTTTTTAAGGTGGTTTTAAAAAAATTTATATTATCTATCTCTTCTCTACATATTAATATAAATTCAAATAGCTTTCCGCGTCTGTCTGTATAACCGCTTACTCCTCCTAAGCCACGCAACGGATTTTGATACGGTTTTTATCATCAGTAGTAAATTTTTCACGGAAGGTTATATAAATAGCGACTCGCCCCGGCTTCGCACGTAAATTACACCCGTGCGAAGCCGGGGCCAATCGCTAGTTGTTTAAAAAAAGGGCTCACCTCACGATGTGGACTTCAGTTGAAAAGATAATGTTGAGGTTACTTCTGAGGACAAAGTCGTAGAGTTGTTGTTGAGTCAAAAATGTCGTTGTATTATCTCTATAGGGATCCAGCAGTGGCAATAGGCAGTTGTAAATGAAATTGTGTTAGTGCTGCGCGCGGCAATCACGCGGCAGAGCGGGACCCGCTCAAACCTCTCCACACTGCACTTTGTTTTCTCCATGCAGCGTGATTTGGTAGAACCATTGATGTAGGTAAAGGTAGAACTATAGTCCGTCGCAGCCAAAGTTAATATAACCGTTAGCAAAATGATGCCACGGCGGTCGCGGGGGGCAGCTTGTGATTGTAGACTCGACGCGTTTAGTTTTTACCGTGTGACGCGTTTAGCGAATAGTTTAGGTCGACATGTTAGAACCTTTGGCTTATGCAGGGTAAAGGATGAGCAGTCAAGTGGTTATATTGTCATTGGTTGCAGACCATGAGAAGCACACGACGTAGCAAGATCCTATACTACATCGACTGCAACGTTTTGCTTAAGGCCCGATTGCACTTTGATTAGTGATTAGTGCGAGTGATGAAAGCAGGTGCTTAGTGATTAGTACTAAACACATTTGGAGCATAACTGATTAGTGCCAGTGTATACTTTAATCACTCACAAAATTACTACATCATTAATCACTTACACTCGCACTAATCAAAGTGCGAACGGGCCTTTAATTCAAGTGGCAGTGGAAGTGCTTAGTAGCACTTCACGCTAGTCCTTATGCAAGTGCTTCGTTTCCCCACGCCACTCGCGCGACGCCTACTGCGCATCGTTCGTCTAGTTTGAGCACTCGCGCGAGTACGTACTCGCACGCGAGTTGTGCGCGCCACCGCGTGAGTGAATATTTGTGTTTGAACGTAAATAGCCACTGACGTGTACTTGTACTTGCTACTTGTACTTGCAAGCTACTTGGCATGGTCTGAAACGGGCTTATATATCACACTAGATAATATAAGCTAAAGCAGTAGTTTGACTCGGCTGTGTCCTTGAATTCAATGCCTCCTGTCAGTCACAGGGTTAGGGTTGCTACTATCGGGTCCTAAGACATGTTCATTATTGTGCTCACACGGCGAATCTCAATGACGCGGCGCGCGTAACATTACGCTCTGAGCGTACCGTGAAGTATCGTAGCGAGCGGGGAATTTAGTCCTTTTGTTAACCGACTTCGAAAAGGAGGAGGTTATCAATTCGACTATATATATATTTTTTTAATTTTATTTTTTTATTCTCTTTTAGTATGTGATGTTTTTGATGCACGCCTACAATCCATTTCTTCCAACCTGGTGGATGACTGGTCGAAAATGGTTAGCATTAAGCCCTCCATTTGTACAATGTACATATCTACATACTTTGTAAGTTTGCAATAAAGTATTAAATAAATGAATAAATAACTGCGTATTTTACAAATTTTGTGAAGTTGGTTTTTTTAATTGATTAATATTTCATGTTTGCTCGAAAATCCAGATAAGTAGGTACCTAAAATTGAACGATTGTATTTTGTAATATGGCTCTTAACAGCAAGTCGGTTCAAGTTTCGTTAAGAGCGCTCCAAACACCCCCTAATATTACAAATGACTACTTTTACTCGTTCTTCGTGATTTCATATTCAAAGTTAGGGCTATTTCCTTAAATTATGATATCTCAGTCGGTTAGGAGCCTTCGTAATGGTCTCGTAGTGATTTGTGTTCTGCAGTATTAATCCAAAAGTTCTTATTGCTCAGGCTTCGCCTTAATGCGTTGCTCCGACATTCATTATGGTAAAGCGGTATCTCTACAGGAGACATTGTAATTATATATTATAGAGTATAATATATAACTATCTATATTATTATTTTGGAAAAACTCAGAGTCACACAGCGGGCAATGCAGAGAGCTATGCTCGGAGTTTCTTTGCGCGATAGAATCCGAAACGTGGATATTCGCCAAAGAACCAAAGTCACCGACATAGCTGTTAAAATTTGCAAGTTGAAGTGGCAATGGGCAGGCCACATCGCTCGGAGAACCGATAACCGATGGGGAAGAAAGGTTCTTGAGTGGAGACCACGAACCGGAAGACGCAGCGTAGGTAGGCCTCCCACTAGATGGACCGACGACATAGTAAGAGTCGCTGGCATCCAGTGGATGCAAAAGGCAGGCTGTCGTTCAGTGTAGAGGTTAAAGGGGGAGGCCTATGTTCAGCAGTGGACGTCTTCTGGCTGATGATGATGATGATGATTATTATTAGATCTATCTATATTATAGAGTTTAAGGCCCTCTTTTCCCACTATTAGCAAATTTGATCTTTCTAATTTTAGTTTGTCTACTTCCATGGTTAACTTAAAATTATAAATCGTTTCATCTAGGAAACCGTAAAAACTGAAACAAAATAAAGGGACATTTTGCTCGATAGCAAAAAATATGGAAATAACACTGGTATGCGCTTTTCTCCCTGTTTTTTTTTTTTTTGTTCATTCCTATATCTATTTACTAAATTATGTCTACGATATCTTAAAAGGTATATAGATTTCTATGGAGGGAACAGTAAAGGTACATTTTACATTACAGCTATACTTTTCGAAAAATATGAGAAAATCCTCAAAATAGCAGCAGCGAAACGCACGATTGTGTATAAATGCCATGGTTTTGCTCCACTAAATGCGACTTTAATATATTTGGTAAAATTATCAAAATCAGTTCAGTTATTTGCGCACTACGATGCTAACAACAGACAGACAAAGATACACACGTTAAACTTATAACACGCCACTGTTTACGTAAGCGGTAAAAAAAAAAAAAAAAATTGAACTTTCATTACTGATTATAACCTCATGCGATAGTGTACCAAATTTACATTTAAACAAATACAAATTAAATTCAAAATTTTACAACTAATTACTATCTAGTAAATCGCTCGTAGTTGCAATCGTTCCCAAAACGCGGTACTTTAATTTTTTTATGTTCTTATTATATCTATTCGTGCTCTTTTCATATTGCAGCAATGTTGCAGATGATTAGTGAAATGTTTCCACATGATAGTGCAATGTTCTAGCTCCAGGTAGAACGCTCCGGGTGCAAGTACGCAGTTCATTAGCAACTCAAAGGGAGAGCAACATAATGGCGACCGCATCAAGTGGTGGAGGGAAACCTTGTTTGTAGCTGAATTTACTTAAGGGCCTTTTTTTCTGAGAATAGATAGACTTTTTTGTGACAAAAACATCAAAATTTAAAAATACGTCGAAATCGTCTCAGTAGATTTTACATTTAAGCCGGCCAAGTGCGAGTCGAGTTCGCGCACTGAGTGCTTCCGTAGGACCGCACAATACATTAATTATCAATTTAAATAAAACAGGTATTGTGACATGTATTAATTGTTTAATATTAATAATATGTATTGACATGGAAATAAAAGATAATTTTTGAGTTTTAAACTAATAACAAAATAAAAAAAAAAGGTTTAAAAAGAAAGAAAACAATAGGCAAAATTGTTTTTTTCTCCTAACCGATTTCAAAAAAGTGGGGTAGTCAATTCGCTTGGTTTTTTTTGTATTTGATATCTCATATTTTCACCTTATATATAAAAAATAAAAAAAAATTGTGCTAACATTAGTTACTTATTAATAACATGTGACATTATAAGATACATGGTTGGTTCCCTATGGGTATATATAAGATCTTTGGATACATGTTATTGTTTCCTTTGTAACTGTAAACCATTGAGAGATATGGTGTAAAACCCGCTTCGGCCGCCTATTACGTAACCATAGTTTCGTAACCAGCGGTGGTGGTACCTACCGTTCTTTATTGATAATCAAATTCCATAGAATCGATCATAGCGAGTTCCGATCCAATGACATTTTATCGAATTTGACAATCTCAACTCTCAAATTTGACGATCTATAAAGAACGTTACGATCGAAGCCAAATTATAAACCACACTATTCCTTCACCTAGTTGCGGTATTAAATTCAACATTTTCCAAACTAACAGCATGTCGATAAACGATATTATTAACTCAGTCATAATGGGCTAGTGATGTACGGATTATCGATATTTACTGGAGTGACATCCAGTTAATCAAGTAAGATGCTCTTAAATAGGAAGCTCCAACGGGTGATGTAGAGAGGTGACTCCGCGCTTAGAGCTTTTATCGATAGAAGTACCTATTGATTTTAATTGGGTTTTAATAACAAATTTTGCTTATTGTTACTTGCCTAAGCTTGTCTATACGTTATCTATATGTATAGAATATTATAAAGAGGAATGATTTGTATGTATGTTTGTAACTAATTGGCCCAAAAAGTACTGGACCGATTTTAAAAATTCTTTCACTATTTGAATGCTATATTATCACTGATTAATATAGGCTATTTTAATAGGCTGTATAACTATACCCGTGTGGAGCCGGGGCGGACCGCTAGTCATTTATAAACGTTACGATCAGTGTGTGTGTGCAAACTAACGGGTTTTTCATTTGAAATAGAACCACATTTGACTAAAAACTCGCCTGATGTGTTCGAAATGGAGTGCGCAGATCTTAAAGATACATACTTATTTACTTTGCCATTGAACACCTAGTATTCCATAATATCCTGGTCGTATATACGAACTATGTTTAGGTATATAATTATATTGTATATTCTGCAAAGAGTTTTTGTGCGGTATTTGCGTGCCTATTTTGAGACATCTTAAAAGTACCTTCCTACTTAATACTTAAGATGACAATGACATCGATTCTGATGCACTCTAAACTAAACTAAATTTGACAGCTCTGAAATTGTTGCTATCGGTTGTTGATTGGTTTAGTTTAGTGAGTGGTATGTCAGAATCGACGCCATCGCGATGAAAACTTCGTTTTCCTAAAAAAGGATGTGTTGTCGATAGTTTTCTAGTAAAATTAAAGTAACTTATCTTCCAATAGTGTTTGATTGGATGTCGATAAAACTATCGATCAAGTTGATCCCATCACTACTCTTACTTCAGGGAATCGAGGCAAGGTAATGCAGTATATTAAAGGAAAATACATCTTCATGCAGAGCCAAAAGCTTTTCGAGGCATCCTGTAATGTCACTGAGAAATATACGCGACCTAAATACTTTCAAGGCTTTTATGTAGGTAGTCTAAGCTAAGTAAAATATGGACGAATAGGAATATCACCAAGACCACGAAAACCAGGCTCATGCGAACTCTTATCTTCCCCATATTTCTATATGCTGCTGAAACGTGGACGTCGAGAGAAGTGGAAAAGAAAAAGATAACGCTTTAGAGATGTGGTCATCATCATCAGCCAGAAGACGTCCACTGCTGAACATAGGCCTCCCCTTTAACCTCCACACTGAACGACAGCCTGCCTTTTGCATCCACTGATGCTGACGCACTGATGCTGGAGAAGAATGCTCGGGGTATCGTGGAGTTTCGCACGAACGTATAGATACTCCAAGACTTTAGCATCAAGCAGTGTTTATTTTCCACAGTATAGTCTCGGATACTAGCCTTCTTCGGACACGTTCAAGACTTGATTATCAGTCCATAGAACGCCTCGTTGTCCAGGAAAAGGTGGAAAGCACTAAACCGCGCGGGAGGTCACCCATGCGATGAACCGACCAGATCAAATCTGCAGTGGGTGTCTCAAGTGCAGCAAAGTGACCTTTATTAGATGTCCCTAACCGACTTCAAAATCCGTTTAAAAAAATAACTTTGTTCTTTGTAGTGGCAAGATAGTTTATATTACCATGGCTTCACCCGCGTTGTGCACAAAACTTAGCATAATTACGTAGTAACACAGGCTGTTTTCTCATTCCTGAGTGCAGGGAAAGTATTTCGTTATAATTATAGGAATTAAGTCTTTTTGAGCTGAAACATATGGGTCTCCTCTATAAAAAATCGCTGAAAAAAAAATACTAAGTTGGTAGTTACACGTTTTTTCTTTAAATAATACGCGTAACGCCATCTATAAGAAAAGTTTCGAACTACGACGCCACTGAGTAAACCATTTCACCAAGTCAGAAGGTTCTCGAATACAACTCAAACCATTTTCAGCATGAAGTGCCTGGAAAAGTCTTCACTTCAAGTGGCGATAATTCATTTTTCACTCAGATGTAGCATTTTGCGAATATCAAAACATCGAGTATTAGCATAAAAAACGAACTGGAAAAGTGTTGTTTTTGTACCTTGTTACTTAAATAGGTATTTGAAAACTTTTATTCATTCTTTGCGGATATAAGTAATTAGTTGTTAAAACACCCAATACCTACGTCCCCAAATTTTCTCTTATAATGTAACTTACCTGTCTTCTTTAATTATTTACAGTTTTGTTTTTTTGTTCTTTTAGATACTTTTCTGTCATTATTGTACCAGATAAATAATGAAAGCCTATATTAAAACGCCGATTGTTTTGTTTTTTAGAAATAATATTTTTTTGCTGTCGAATAAAAGTAAAAAGAAAGTGGTTTTGAAAAATTTACATTTAATTAAATTTTCCATTTTTATTTATATGCTCCGACTATACTAGTAGAAACAGTTTTTTTTTTTTATTGTTTTTTTTTTTTTTTTCTTATCATAATAACACTGAATAATAATAAAACAATATAGTGTGACGTGTGTAAGTATACGTTCTCGTATTTTTATAAGAACCTTCAGGAATATAATTTTTAAAGAACTGAGCAACCGTTTTTACTTTTCTATCCAAATACAAACAATATGTCAGAAACAATCACATTTTCCGCGTAGGTGACGGTTCGGAGTGTTCAAGCTGTAGGTAACCGTTCAATATGCAAAAAGGAATGAGCAAATTCAATCGAAAAGACACCTTTGAGTACTTTAACGTTCGAACAGTGAGGCAATCAAACTTTTGCTCGGAATCGGCTGCTTTTTCTTGGCTTTTTAGGAAGATTGACATTTCCAGAACAGGGGCGTAGCCAGGTGTGATTTTGAGGGGGTACATTTTCATAATATTAATCTCTGGATGGTGAAAAAAAAGAGAAAGGAATAAAAAGTAAGTACATAAACAAGTATCTATACTTATTTAGTCCTTATTCTGAGATATTTTATAATAATAAAAAAGTAAATTTGTGATGGGTTTTTGATAAGCAAATTCAATAGAAAAGACACCTTGGAGTACTTTAACGTTCGAACAGTGAGGCAATCAAACTTTTGCTCGGAATCGGCTGCTTATTCTTAGCTTTTTAGGAAGATTGACATTTCCAGAACAGGGGCGTAGCCAGGTGTGATTTTGAGGGGGTACATTTTCATAACATTACGTTCTAGGCTGTGGATGGAGCTCCTGATAGTTCGGCGCAGTTACATGCATCATGTTCACGGGAAGACAGAAGAATGCGGGTGGTTGGTCGAACCGTTTAAAGTTAGGTGCAGACATAACGATCTACCCTTTTCTTAGTTTACAACAGTATATTACGTTACTTTTACCTTCGACCAAAATAAAATGAATGGACAGGCCCAGTAGAAGCACATTTTTGAAGATAACAAAATGAGCGCCGGCTCTCATTTCGTTTCAGTCGGTCTCTAGCCGTAGGAAGTGCAACGCGTGTCTATTGTTACGTGATAACGAAACATCAGACAAAATTATACATTCATATGCTTTCCCGAAGTGTAAATACACAAATAAAACCGGGATTTATTTTTTGTAACGAATATACTGTACATTTTTATAATTAGGTGTTGAAGTATATGTTCGACGGTTTTGACTCGTTTTTACTGAGCAGTTTCAAAGGTTAGGGCCCGTCAATTAATTTTATTTTAGTCGAAGACTTTTACTATAAAAACTGTAGATTTTTATTATCTATCAATTTTTTTTTATTCGTTTGAGTGTTATGGAGTTTATTCAAAACATAGAAAAAAAGCATATAATTTTTCCATATTTATTCCTCCTTTTCCGTATTTTTCCAACTTTCCAGGCAGTTTTTAAATTTTTTCTTATCCTATAAACTTTGAACGTACTATTGCGAACAAATCGGTCCAGTAATTTTCAGCAGCGTTCCCAAGTGATGCGCTTACCAACGAGCAGCATTTGATTTTTATTTATTTAGAATTTAGATGAATATTTATGTACGCGTACCTTATTTATAATACCTACTTATATACTACTTATTAATGTATTTATCATAGTTAGTCGGTAAAAAGGGGCTACTGCCCCATCTAACCCCGCGCTAGTTGCGTTCGTGTTCCCAGGCGCTTCCCAGAAAGTGAAAAGCAATGTAGGCGAATGCTAACCAATTGTCGGCGAAAATGGTGATTGTTTTTATAAGTTTGGATAGCTTCACCTGGGGAGAACTTGGTAAACGTACTAAATGTTAGTTAGGGGAGTTTTATACTTAGATACATAGTTACCTTTTTACTTATTATGAACGGTATTGCAATGAAAATAACTTAGAATAACTACTCAGAGAAGGTAGGTTTCCAAACAACTCCTTCTCAAAACGTAAGCTACAAATTCGCGTTGTAGCTTACGTTTCGATTGGTATTTTAAACAATTTAAGCAAGAAAATTAATGGATTACCTGTGGAATGTCACACCATAACTCTTATGCTGCTTTTCTGATTTGTTGTGGTACGATTTCACCGCGCAAATTGTCATAGTAAAATTTTTATATTTTATTGGAGCCATATATGACACCATTTGAATGGCTTAAATTTTGCAAATGTACTTGGTTTCTTTGTGTAGTTATTCTAAGCCTATCAAGTTTTATCTACAGCGTAAAAATTAATTAATATCCCCTTTGTTTTATTTCCTTGAAATCCTTTGTTGTTCTACATTTTTATTACCGCTACTTTGTGGATTTTTTAAATATTCTACCTATATTTATTTATTACGATCACCCCATGGCTTCACCCGCAAAAAAAATCTACAGTAAACATAGGCTTCTTTTTATCCCGTAAAGGCCTATTCAGACCTAAGCGTTATTCGCTAACGCTATGGGTAGCGAAAAATACCGCGAGGTACAAGTACCCGGCGGAGTAGCGCGCGGTATTTTTCGCTACCTATTGCGGTAGCGAATTTCCCTTAGGTCTGAACAAGCCTTAATAAGTCTTGTCAGTTTTCTGAAGAATGTTTAGCCCAGAGTATATAATACAGTCAATCAATATATATAATATATTATACAGTCAATCAATAATACAGTCAATCCAGTCAAATACGTTTAGCTGTTACGGAATTTAGTACGTGTAAACATACATACTCACACAATGTAATAATATTCACACACTGTATTTACTTATATATAAAATTATTTATTAAAAAACCTTTTAAAACAAGCTTTAGGCCATGCTGTGACGTCATTTTATGTTTCGTATTTTTATCAGCAAACCCCACAGAAAATAATTTTTTTTACTGCTCTTTTCTGTAGGTTTGCCACAGATTTGAGAAGTAATAAATCTTAATTTAAAAAAATAACTATTCTTTTCTGTGGGCAACCTCTTTCATTTCATAACCATATCGGGGTTGCATAAAAAAGAACTAGTCCGCCATCTTTGAGAGTCCGCCATATTGGATTTAAAGTGACGTCACTTAGCTAACCATGTATTGTCATCCAAACTAAATGTGTATGCAAATTTTCAGCTCAATCGGTACAGATAACTGTTATAAAGTTCAGTTGCAACATTTGACCCACACATACATACATCCTCGTAGTAATAAAACAAAATACGATTTACAAACACAACTTTAGTAGTTTCAATCTTTCCAACATACTACTATCCTACGTACTTCCACAAGTTTGTCTCGTTCCTAGTCGTGACCTACTTTGTTCGTTGGGCAATTTCGTCCCTGCCCTAGGTCCAATTTGTACAAAATATTTCTACGTGGTGATTTGGTGAGATTGCATTTTTTTTTAATTTAAAAGTTGGCCTGTGCTTGGCCGCCGGCTCGCCTGATGGTAAGCGATGATGCGGTCTACGGTGGAGCACGCTTGCCTAGAAGAAACCGATTCACGCGCGACTTGAAGACACCCAGATTGTAACTATCGGGGAACACCCATTATGATTCAGGCAGCGAATTCCAGACTAGCAGTTCGCATAATCAATGTGGAATTAAAGCGCTTCGTACGGGTTCTTGGAATATCAACCATAAAGCGGGAATAATTCCACTTATGGTCGAAGTAGGAATATTTACGTGTGTACGTATCGAACTCCATACAAACAATATCGAAATTAAGATGGCCGATGGGGCCGAAAGGTTCTGGAATGGAGACCACGGACCGGTAAGCGCAGCGTAGGACGCCCACAAGATGGACAGACGATCTACAAGAAACCGCAGGGAAACGCTGGATGCAGGACGCTTCCAACCGGCCCTTTTGGAGATCGATGTGGGAGGCCTATGTCCAGCAGTGGACGTCCTACGACTTAAAAATGATGATGACGTTTCTATTTCCACACAAATTTTTTCAAAACTCCCTCATCGATTTCCAAAAGGGCCAGTTGGAAGCACGTCATACGTCGAATAGGTACGTCATCATTTGCAATTAGGTTTGAATCTATATAGGCAATCCAGCCAGGGGCCTTACGGTTACCTGTTGTAAGCGATTCTGTTTAGGTGATGAGAAAAGTAAGGCAACCGCAAACCGTATCTTGGTGCTTAAGGTTCACGTTCGCGAGCCCGCGTTAAGAGATAGCCGCTAGGCCCCAGGGCTGTCTACAGCCTACTAGCCTCTCCTACCCATTGGGTATAGAATCCAAAAAATAATGTGCGAAATTTTTAAATTCAAAAATTGAATTCGAAAAGCTCGTTCATCAAGTGGCCACCTACTGGAGTATAGAACGGTCTAAATACTCATAGATTGTTAAGGAACCTGGAAGCCCGTGTTTGCGCAACCTGCTCGCAGCACACATACAAAACTTCAATTCCTTGGGGTGATCATGTGGTAAAAAGCTTAGAGGTTTACCGTTAACAAGTTTGGTGCCTCAGCGTGCTTGGGCATTTGCGTTTAAGTATATAGCATTGAGTTAGCGTGCTTATTGAGTGTTCTGTACCCAATGGCAGTAAGACTAATTCAGTACAAGTAAATTTCAGCTGGATGCAGGCCGCTTCCAACCCACCCACAAGATGGACAGAATACCTAAAAGAGACCGTAGGAAAACGGTGGAAGCAGGTTGCTTCCAACCGGCCCTTTTGGAGTTTGATGGGGGAAGCCTATGTCCAGGAGTGGACGTCCTATGGCTGATCATCACCCTCATGGAGATGATAATAAAATCACAGAACTTCACGCCTTTTAACCCCTGACGCAAAAAGAGACATGTTATAAGTTTCTGTGTATCTTTGTGCCTGGCTGTGACATCGTTGCTCCCTAAACCGATTTTGATTTAGTTATTTTAGTTCATTTCAAAGGTGACATGATTGAGGGTGTTCTTAACTAGATGATTCAAGAAAATCTTCAGTTCAGATATTTGAGGGTTATCAGCTCTTATACTTTTTAATGGCGTGTGTATTGCCAGTTAATGACATATGATACAGAGAGGTGTTTCTTAATTGCTGGTTTTTTTGGAAAAACTCAGAGTCGCACAGCGGGCAATGGAGAGAGCTAAGCTCGGAGATTTTTTGCGCGATAGAACGAGAACGATAGAAGAATCCGGAACGAGGATATATTCGCCGAAGAACCAGTCACCGACATAGCTGCTCAGTTATGCAAGTTTAAGTGGCAATGGGCAGGCCACATTGCTCGAAGAACAGATAACCGATCGGGAAGAAAGGTTCTTGAGTTGAGACCACGAACCGGAAGACGCAGCGTAGGTAGGCCTCCCACTAGATGGACCGACGACATCGTGAGAGTTGCGGGCATCCACTGGATGCAAATGCTTATGTTCAACAGTGGACGTCTTGTGGCTGATGATGATGACTTGTTAATAACCCTTACAGTAAAATACTCTTTAAAAATGTCGAAATTGTGCAAAAGTGACAGCTCTAGCCGAGGAGAACTGGATTTGGAACTGGCATTCTAGGGTAAATGAAATAAGTTCGTAATGGCTGAGTAGCCAGGCATGGCGTCAGAATTTTCAGGCAGCCCGAAGCTCTAAATGATAAATCATAAAAGTCGCTCAGTGTATTACTTTCTTCTTAACCTTATTCAATACCTACAAGCCAACTACTTTGTTTTTCAATTTGTTCCGTAGGAACCGACTTACAAGGTAAAGTTTTAAGTAAACATTTAGAACGAAATTGTCGACTTTTACTCACAGCTGCCATCTTCAGTGGGATGAAGGTCTAATTGGAAAGGAAATACAGCATATTTTTGTTTGATACATTACGTGGGCCAATTCGTTGACAAGTAAAAGAAAAATGTTTTATTATCATGAAAATTATCCTTTGAGTCAACGTGAAAAAAAAGCCATTTCGTCTCATTGTATTATGATTTTCTTGTGTAGTTTCGAGTGTTCATATGTAATAATGGTGGCTTATTATTTATTAAGTATTCGTTAACGTCCGCGAATGTAGACAAGTGATTTATCGAGGTAAAACATGTATTTTCGTGATGTTTACAAAACTCCATAAAATCGTCTAATAAAAACTCCACCATTGTACTACGGTAGGACTTGGACTTGACCGTGACTTACTTTGCTTGACTCTGACTGTGACTATGACTTGTTTGACGGTATGTAATAATTTGCATGGGGGACTCATTTAATTGGCTAAGAATTGAATTGGTGGCATTACCAAGTCATTACCAAGGTCATCACCCGCCACAATATTTTGACATGAGGCATAACTGTCACATGCCGTACCTCATACCATAGACTAACAACACCAACACCATCAAGAACTCAGCACAATAGCCCAGAACTTTACAATAACATATTTCAATACATTGCCAAATGCACAAGACGTGTGACGTCAAATCTTCTTAGAGGAAACCAGGAATAAAGATGGACCTTGGACTTGACTTTGTCCTCGTTTTCTTGACTTTGGCTATGACTTCGGTGATTAAAAAACTTAAAAATATCGAATCACTTGGGGTGGTCATGTGACGGCAAATATAATATAACCACTTGACCGCGCATGTAGTTAAAATTCCCTTTTGCAAAATGATGCCACGTCGGTCGCGGGGGCAGCTTGTGATTGGAGACTCGACGTGACTCGACCCTTGTGATTGGAGAATCAAAACTCATTCATTCAATTCACGCCTAGGATTGTCTCCGCTCGAAACATGTTAGAACCTTTGGCTTATGCGGGGTAAAGGATGAGCAGTCAAGTAGTTATATTTTCATTGTGTGGCGGAGAGGAGATAGCTCGCTTCGTCTTATAACAGTATAGACGGGCGCGTCTTGTTCTTGATACAAAGCTGTTTAAAGAAAAACACCGTCTGTCTTCAATTAGTAATGGCAGAGCTTCAGGCAGTAAAACAATTAAGTAGACGAGGTATTGACCTAGCTTTATTAATATTCTTCAGAGGCGGCCCATCTACAATTAGTTGCAGTAATTGCAAACGCGGAACGGAATACGAAGCGAAAACGTGATAGAACTGGTTAGTTTCCATTTTAACTTTGCCAATGAAAACAAGAGCTAAGTCATGGATAAAATAGAGTTAGTATTTCAGATGGTTTATTTTAATTTTAAAGTGTAGGCTCTGTAACCTTTAAACTTTCGCGATTTGTACTCATGGCGGCGATTGGGACATTTTTCTCGATTGCCACCAGTGGCGCCGTAGATGGTGGCGACAATAGGAAATAAACGCTCATATCAACTAAACGGTTCTTCACTGCCTCCTGAGCTTGTCCCGAGATTTAATGTATGTAATAAGCATACAGATTACAATAATTTTAAGATAACATTGAAAGAAGGAAGGCGAAGAGGTCGAATTAAGGAGGTAATATTTTTTTCTTCAATAAATTTACTTATGACCTTAGAATAACTACACAAAGAAACCAAGTACATTCGCAAAATTTAAGCCATTCAAATGGTGTCATATATGGCTCCAAAAAAAATATAAATATTTTACTATGACAATTTGCGCGGTGAAATCGTACCACAACAAATCAGAAAAGAAGCATAAGAGTTATGGTGTGACATTCCACAGGTAATCCATTAATTTTCTTGCTTTTATCGTTTAAAATACCAATCGAAACGTAAGCTACAAAGCTAATTTGTAGCTTACGTTTTGAGAAGGCGTTGTTTGGAAACCTTCTCTGAGTAGTTATTCTAAGCTTATGACTTACTTGTGACTTAAAAGGGGGTTGAAATATTGTATGAAAACAACGCGTACGAAGTCACGTACAACAACTGGTCTATTCTGAAATCACGTTTTGCTTTTTCCTCGAGAGTTTTTCCTTAGGAACCCGTAGCTTCAAACTGTCCTAAGGAAATTAGGAAATTTTCTGATCTCTGGTAAATTCTAGCTGTCATATTTTTTTTTTTACATTTTACCTTTTCCTCAAGAGGTTGTTCATAGAAATACTAATCTAAGTACCCATATTGCGATTCTATTCAAAATTGTATGATGTCGGAAAAATCTATCGTGGCTGGACTGATATTTTTAATGTATAAATGCTGAATACCGAGCTGAATGCTGATGACCGATAAACGATGGGGAAGAAAGGTTCTTGAGTGGAGACCTCGAACCGGAAGACGCAGCGTAGGTAGGCCTCCCACTAGATGGACCGACGATATAGTAAGAGTCGCTGGCATCCAGTGGATGCAAAAGGCAGGCTGTCGTTCAGTGTGGAGGTTGAAGGGGGAGGCCTATGTTCAGCAGTGGACGTCTTCTGGCTGATGATGATGAAATGCTGAATAAATAGACCATAATAGAAATCATAATCATTTGTCACCGACTCACATTTGGCCAGTAGGTACTATTTATTATTTGTTGTTTTACTTCAGAATGTGTACTATAATTATACCAAGTTTGACACTTTCGTACGTAAAACAGTTTTAACACTAGAGCAAATAAAAAAAAGGAAAAAAAACGTTTGTTGTATGACCCTTTGATTAAAATTTATGACTTTCTTGTTATTTCTTAGTTAATCCGCCGTTTCATTACATATTTCGTAAACATTTCAACTATAGCTAGCTATCTATTATGGTTCTAAAGATACAGCCGGACAGACTGCGTAGGCTTTAGTAATAAACAAACAAATAAACAAAGTAATTTATTTTGACATAATTTTTTTCTTAACGTGATTTTCCATAGGCTCCCGAACTAATCTGGGACTGTGTGTCGGTGGGAATAATAGGGTCCCGTTTACACCCTTTGGGTACGGAACCCTAAAAATTACGATCTTTCATATAAACTTTCATCCCCTTTTAAACTCCCTTGGTGAAAGAGTTAAAAAAAAACGATGATACTACTAAACAGAAGTCTAAGTAAGTAACGTTTTCAACACGAACTTTTATCCGTTATTTTAACCATTTTAACGGGTGAATTTACTTCCATTCATTTATACCATTTTCGTTATACAATAAACATTTGTCCAAAATTTCACGCTTCTAGTCTAGACTTGCTAGCTAGTTCTAGTCTAGCTGTTTAAGATGTGGCTTGTCTGTCAGAATCAATTAATGTTTTTTTTAATGATTTTTTCTAAGTAGGTCTCTAAATTTTGTTCTAGACCCTTATCCGTGGTGCTTGTAAACGGATGTCGGAAAGGTAAAGCCAAAATATTATAAAAAAAAAAACTAGTTTCAAATCTGACAGATGTACTTACCAAATAATTAAGTAAGTCACTTGTCTGACTCGTGCGCATAATCACGGCTGACGTAACGGTGCAAGATAACGAGTAGGTATAGCCTATAGGTATTGTTGAATGCCGGTTCCATCAGTTAGCGCTCACTTGCCGAATCAACACCACTCTAGTTTTATTTAAATTTAGTTTTAAATTTTGGTTGTGATAGTTTAATTTAGTTAAGTAGTCAAGTGAGTATTTATTTTGTTTATTCTTTGCGGGGTTTTTTTTCGTGTTTTTTTTTCAGTGTCAAATGTAAGTTCTGAATATACGACTGTTTTTGTGTATATTATGTGATATTTTCGCTGATTATTAATTACAGTTTAATGCTTTATTTTTTGTTGATTTTATTGATTATTTAATCTTCTAAATGTTTATCGGGACTTATCACGTATTATTTAATTTAGTTACTTTTAATAATTTATTTAAAACATGTGTTCAAATCGCGAAAGTTTAAAAATTACTATATTTAATATTTCTTTCTATTTTTTCTTTTTATTGATTATTGCTTTTATAGATGGATTTTTCGGTTTAATAAAAAAAATTGTGCTCTAAAGAGGGAAAATTGGGGGATCAGCCCTGTTTATTGAAAGTTGGTAGTTATTTATTCGTTTTTTTTTATCGATTTTGAATTTGATTTTCATTTACAGTGAATTAAATCAATTATAATTATAATAGGTAATCCGGTTTTATATTACAATAATCAGTTAATTAACTATACTTATATTAAAAATGCGTAAGTGTGCCTGTTTGTAGGTTTGTTTGTTCCGTCATGCTAGAGAGAGAGCGCACTATAGCAAGTTATGACGTCAAGTCGCGCACCATACAAATTCTATACTATCAAACGCTTTTCGGGAAAGGGACAGAGCATCATCATCATCATCAGCCGGAAGACGTCCACTGCTGAACATAGGCCTCCCCCTTTAACCTCCACACTGAACGACAGCCCGCCTTTTACATCCACTGGATACCCGCGACTCTCACAATGTCGTCGGTTCATCTAGTGGGAGGCCTCCCTACGCTGCGTCTTCCGGTTTGTGGTCTCCACTCCAGAACCTTTCTTCCCCATCGGTTATCGGTTCTTCGAGCGATGTAGCCTACCCATTGCTACTTCAATTTGCAAATTTTAACAGCTATGTCGGTGACTCTGGTTCTTTGGCGAATATCCACGCTTCGGATCTTATCGCGCAAAGAAACTCCGAGCATGCTCTCTCCATTGCCCGCCGTGTGACTGTCAGCTTTTCCAAAAGGAAGGAGTTAAGGACCACGTCTCAGTACCAGGGACAGAGCACCCCCTCTCAATCACCACCAAAAACCAACGAATTAGCATAGCATAAAAATCTTAAACCGAGAACTTGTCTAAAATGCCATCCGCACATTATAGATGCGTGGAAGACTCGCACTGTTCGATTTGATCGATTATTTCTGCCACGCACCTGTAAGTTGTGGAATGGCTTACCTTCGGTTTTTCCTCCGAAATATAATTTGGACTGCTTCAAACGAAGGGTGAATAGAGTCCTCAAAGGTAGGCAACGCACTGACAATGCCCCGGGTATTGTAGGTGTCTATAGGCGGCGGTGACCACTTACCATCAGGTGGCCCGTTGCTTGTTTGCCACTTATTCTATAAAAAAAAAAAAAACTTTAATCTTTTATATTTAAGAATGTTTTCGCCCAATTTATATTATTCATGAACACTTAAACAGACATTAAAGTCAGAAATACCCAGAAATATAAACAAGTTATTAAAGCAGCGGTTTCTTTATAGTAAAATTAACATAAAAATAGGAAAATTAGTCGTGGCTTCGTGTGAAATACGAATTTTTCCTCCCAAGGTCTTCATTTATTTATTCAGCTCTTTACACAGTAAAACTAAATAGAATAATTTGTACTGATTTAATACACGTGTCAGTAAAACAATCTGCGAGTAAATCGGTTTATGGTTTCTTCTAAGCTAGCATGCTCCATCTTCATGAAGATACAATTCCTATAGAGTCACAATCTCTCAGTGAAAACTGTCAAAAAACTCCCAATGTCATTGTACATACATTGTATCAATTATAAACTTCCCAATGCCACATTTACTCAAATTTCGACGTTATGTCGCTTGCATAGTGTTCAACGTTAGTTGTCCGCTATGTCATCGATAGCTGTCCACTATGTCATCGTAGGTCTGGTATCGCGCGGCGTTGTAGTTGGATTGCGGTTACCTTGTATTGTAACTAACCAAAAAGTCTGCGCAATTCGTAGCGTAGTGTGCGCCGAGTTTTGGATCGGACATTTTTTTTGGCACGATTGTGACTCTATAATTATGTATTGTATCTGGATGTCCATCTTAGACCGCATCATCGCCGAACTAGCGGTCAAAGTAAGCCCATCTATATCTATACAAATATTAAAAAGAGAAAAGATTTGATTGTTTGTTTGTTTGTTTGCATTGAATAGGCTCCGAAACTACTGAACCGATAAAAAAAATTCTTTCACTGTTGGTAAGCTACACTATTCCCGGATGACATGGGCTATAATATATACCCGTGCGAAGCTGGGATGGACCGCTAGTCACTAAAAAAAAAAAAACTTCTAAAAAGTCGTTAATTATACTTACACTTAGTTTTAACAAAACAAGTGTAGTTTCCTGTCTGTGCTTAAAAGATGTATGGTAAAAAAAAATACAGATAATAAAATAAAACAAAATTAAAATTAGGTAAATGCATGGCAATAATGAAATGAGAGCGTTGGTGGTGGAGCGGTAGCATGTGCGCTTTACAGTTTGACGGCAACCGGTTCGATCCTCGGCCCTGCACCATGTCTTTTTAATACCTAAATAAATTATGTGCAGTTTCGATGCCTTCGCTCAAAAACGGGTAAGGAAAACATCGTGAGGAAACCGGTATGTCCAAGAACCTATAAAGTTCAAAGAAATACGACATTCACCAACCTGCACTGGGCCAGCATGGTGAATAAGGGCCCATCCTCTGTCTCTGAGAAAAGGCCTTTGTCCCAGCAGTGGGAACATAATAGGCTGACATTATGATGATGATGATGGCAATAGTAATAATGTTATTGTTAAATTTTAATGATTATTTTATAAAAAAAAAAAACAAACAAATTGCTGACATCCCTGGACGTTTAATTAACGAGATTCACCCCCTAATGTTCCACCCTTAGTAGTGAAATGAATGAATGAGTGAATGTGTGAATTCAATAATAGTTATTTATGATACAAGTGCGGTAAATTGGTTATTACAAACGAGTAGACGAATGTAAGCCCGAGACGAAGTCGAGGGCTTACCATAGTCACGAGTTTGTAATAACCAATCCGCACGTGTGCCATACAACGTTTTACAACACAGTTGCGAGAAAAAAACAAAAAATGGAAATTAAAAAAATACCGTAAAATACACGCACGGTGCTATACAACGGAGCGTGCGGTAAAATTTATTACCGCACGCTCCGTTGTATGATCCGTAATGTTTAACTTTCGAACGATGTATACAGGCTTCGTAAGTGCACTTTTTGAGCAAATGTGTTGTAAAAACATATGAAATATTTTCACAATCGCCGATAGTATCACGTAACATAAATGAATTAGGTAAGTAATTAAAAATTATGATGTACAGAAGTTGATTCGAATGGAGCACTTATTATTTATTGTGATCAAACTATATAGTGAATGGCAGGACAGTCAAACCAACCTGCTATTTCTTATTTATATAATATACTAGCGGTCCGGCCCAGCTTCGCACGGGTATAGATTATAGCCTATATCACCCGGGGATAGTGTAGCTCACCAACAGGGCAATAATTTTTCAAATTGGTTCAGTAGTTTCGGATTCTATTTAATGCAAACAAACAAACAATCAAATATTTACTCTTTATAATATTAGTATATGTGTGTGTACTATGTATGTTCCCTATGGACTCCAAAACGGCTGGACCAATTTAGACGGGACGTTCACTGGCAGATTGCTGATAGTAGATAGTAATCCACGCGGTTGAAACCATGGTGCATACTAGCTAGTTTAATACATAAAAGCTAGTTACCTAAATAAAGTTTAATGTATAAAAAACATCAATTTTTTTGTAAAATTAAAGTTTACTCCATCTAAATAATTATGTTTACCCTGAAAAAACCAAAACCAAACCAAATCATAACACAAAAAATATTTGCGTCGACCTAGAACGTCGTTATGCGTTCAACTTATATTAATTGTCCATGATTAAAAACTCATTGAATTTTAAAAATAAAATGTTAAATCTAATAAGATATATAAAAAATCTGCGACTGAAAATTAATTACGCTAACATAAATAAATTTACTTTTAAAATTTGATCTTAAAGTGAAATTGGGAGGGAGCCAGTGTAGTATGAAAAAGCTGAGATCTGATAACAAAATCAATCTAGTACAGCATTTTAGTTCAAACTAGAGCACGTACAGAGCAAAACACTTTTACTTTGCTTAACAAGATTCTAATTTTCAAAGTGTTCAGTCAAAGGCAAAATCTTAATTGAATTGAACAGACACGACAGCTATCCACGCCAATACTAGTTAGCGTTTAGTATTCACGTAAATTGATCAGCCTAAACTTGACTCTATGTCTTCAAATCACGAGCGAATCGGTTTCTTCTAGGCAAAGATAATATCAATTGCATCGCTTCTAGGCAAGCGTGCTCTACCGTAGACCGGAGCTAGCGGTAAAAAGCAAGCCATTATTCTATACTTTCTATACTAATATTATAAAGAGGAAAGATTTGCATGTAAGTATGTTTGTAACGAATTGGCTCAAAAAGTACTGGACCGATTTTAAAAATTCTTTCACTGTTGGGAAGCTACACTATCCCCGGGTAACATAGGCTATAATCTATACCCGTGCAAAGCTGGGGCGGACCGCTAGTACATTAATAAAAAAAAACAATAGTAGGTATAGGTACCTTATATTGAAGATATTTAAAACAGCGGGTCAGCCACAGAACACTTAAACCACTCAAAAATGTCCACACCTAAACCATACTAACTATTGAGGTACCTAATCTGTTCTATATTGTACATTTGTTGCGACATACAAATTAGTATATCGGTATAGGTACCAATAATGTATATTGATTTATATAGATAAACTCGGGTAGTTTTTCGCGTATTTTATAAGTCTCAACATCCATGCAGTTGGAAATCAATGTCTTGTACTTAGAATAACTACACAGAGAAACCAAGTACATTCGCAAAATTTAAGCCATTCAAATGGTGTCATATATGGCTCCAAAAAAATATAAAAATTTTACTATGACAATTTGCGCGGTGAAATCGTACCACAACAAATCAGAAAAGCAGCATAAGAGTTATGGTGTGACATTCCACAGGTAATCCATTAATTTTCTTGCTTAAATCGTTTAAAATACCAATCGAAACGCAAGCTACAAAGCGAATTTGTAGCTTACGTTTTGAGAAGGCGTTGTTTGGAAACCTACCTTCTCTGAGTAGTTCTAAAGTCTTGTATGTTTTTTTTTCAAACATGTCCATTATTTGAAGAACCCACTGCGACATTAGCGGCCAATTTTTGACTCCTTTATTATCATAATATCCGCTACGGATTTAGATGCGGTCACCATCGGTTAGGTATTTTTTCACAGAAGGTTTATATATTTAATTAATGATACACCCGTGCGAAGCCGGGGCTGGTCGATGGTTTTATTCTATTTTGTAATGTCGGTTTTTTAAATTGATAATTATTACGTTGCCTCCCACTAGATGGACCGACGACATTGTGAGAGTCACGGGCATCCAGTGGATGCAAAAGGCAGGCTGTCGTTCAGTGTGGAGGTTAAAGGGGGAGGCCTATGTTCAGCAGTGGACGTATTCTGGCTGATGATGATGAATTATTACGTTCGTAATGGACTTTTGTCATTCTGGATTCGTAATTTCACATTAAAATGTAGGCTGACAAAAGTGAAAAAATTAGACGTTGCGTTGTAGATAAGAACTTAACTTGCCGCACGTGTGACCTACAGTGCCAAAACTACCAAAATTTGTAGATAATGAGCGTGTTACGATTGATTACTTGGTAGCTACTACAGATAGCTACCGACTTGATTTGCAAATGTTGTGCTAGTTCTGTACATAAACTTTAAATAAACTTATATTAAATTTCTATAGACAATTATTAACAGTTTCACTCAATTCTGTTGGTATGTCATATTGTTAAAACCTAAGGTTATTATAATTGTTAAAACCTTAGGTTTTACGTGAGGTTTTACGTACCAACATGACGTGAAAAGAAAATGGCGTGCGCAAAGCAAATTGAAATAAAGTACACCAAGAAGGTTCCGGGTCTGAGTTTATAACAAATTAAAAAAGGTTGTATGATAAATTCGGCACCATGGAGGTAGAAGTAAATAGGTTTTGAATTCATAAACTTAGTGCACACGATGTTCTAAATTCAATTTTACTTTATCCTCTAGCGAATATAAACGGCTTTTGCACTCAGATATCGAAGAGCAAAAATAATCTTTCCGAGGTGGGGGGATGAAAAATAAATTTATACAAACTTTCGTATTTTCAACGATCGGCTTATGGCTTTGGATGACCAATTACCAATAAGTATTGTCTATTTTTCTGGCTGTATTATAGTGAGAGTCATAACACTTTGCAAGACGTGTTGTCAAACAAGGGATTCATGGTGCATAACATGCGACAGAGTTTACCAACTTTGTCATTTGTGGATGAAACTTGGTCGAACGGACTGATTTGGATGGACGATACGGCAAATTGTAAAATTATTGAGCTACCTTCCTCGGTGTTTCCGAGAAGCTACAACATGGGGTTCTTCAAAAGGCGAGTTAATAGATTCTTAAAGGGTCGGCAACGTAGTTGTGATGCCTCTGATGTTACCAGTATCCATAGGCTGCAAACCATCAGGCAGCCTGTCTGCTTATTTGCCACCTATGCCATAAAAAACTCCATAGCTAAACCATAAAATATATGTGATGTCGGGATGATACGCCTCTGAAATTAAAAGTCCACAGAGCTACGTTTGTAAAAAAAATTCTAGAACCACCAATTTTAGAACTGTGAATTGTTTTTTCATTATTATTTATTGTGACCACAATTATTTTATTTGGCTTTGGCTACGAAACCCTAACAAATGCGTGTCTCAACATACTCGGTCAGTTATTTCTAACATCACGTGGATATCCCCGCAAAAATATATGCAAATAAGTTGTACAACAACCAAATTAAAAAAATTAAATAATAGGCTGTTGAATTGGAAAGCACTTTGGTTTTTTGGGTTAGAAAACTTGTTAGGCACATTATCTGTACATTTTATGCAAATGCTTATATCTACTCGGAGTGTTGATAAGTTAATGGACTCTATAGGCATCGTTGTTAATTGGGGTCGCAAATTCGAAGCCACGGTATTATTATTTAACTGTGGCCAAGGCTGCAAAAACTGCTATCATTATGTACCATAAACCTCGATAATTATACTTATCTAGTGCCTACAATTAACGGCCTCATATACCAAATTTGACGGTTTTAAATCAATTTGATTCAGTTAAATTACAATATTTGATCTGGAATAAAATACATGTCACAGATACATCTGTGTTTGAGTTTATGATTTGGTTCAAAAAACGATAGAATAAAATTTTCCTCGATAAAAAAAAATCTGAAACAAAGTTAGTTTAAATTTTCGTTTTATGCTCTAATGAAAGCTCGTAAGAACCTGGAAATTGCATGTACTGAAAGGCAATTTTATTCAATTTTTATTTTATTTTGATAGGTTTTTGATAGTGAATAGTTTCGTTCTTTAGTGGAATTAAAAGCGTAAAAAGGTCGCGAGAATTTGCGCGCACCGCGGTCAGTAAGTACCGCGCCAGGCGTCATCGAGGTCACACGCCCATCGAGGTTGCACACCCCCCGCGGCCGTCCTGATTCTTGTGTGGCAAAATACATCGTCGCTATAACTTGGCGGGCTGAGGGAGCGTTTTGTTGCCTACGCGACTCGGATAACCTGCTAACTATTGTGTCAATGGATGTCAATGTAGTCACTGTGAACAACGTTTCCTATGGAACAAACCTCGACGAAAGTGAGTTCACTTTCGTCGAAGGGAACAAACCCTAAAATCGCGTATAAAATTTTAGTTTTTTTAAACCTATTTTGTCCTACTTCTGGCCAAAGGTCTCTCCCATCTCCTCCAAGACAATGCAACCCAAGTTTTTTTTTAATTTTTTTTTTTGTATTCTTGCGCTTGACCTCCAACTCGCTTGATGTAAAGCGATGATGCGGTCTTCGGTGGAGCACGTTTGACCACTGTATCTGGAACGTGTCGAGGACATCGCGCCAGCGTTTGCTCGACCTGCCTTGGCTCCTTCGTCTGTTTTCAGGCACCCACTCTGTGATCCTCTGGGCCCATCTATCAGGGTGCATCCTGGCCACGTGTCCCGCCCAACCCCCTTATAATTTGGCAGCTTTTATTCCAACATTCCCAACATCAGCGATTCCAGTAATTGAATGCAGCGTCTTGTTTTGGACTCTGTATATCAGCTGTAATAGAAAATTTTCACTCGGCGAAATGTATTGATAAAAGTTTGTTCATTATTCCTGTGCGAAGCTGGGGCGGGGCGGACGGCTAGTACCTACGACCTGACCTGATCGACCTGATTTTTTGCATGGGTATAGTTCAAGAGGCAGAGAGTGACATAGGCTACTTTTCATTATCACCATCATCACCATTTTTCATCACTACGCGGGTGAAACCGCGGGGTGCAGCTAGTATATAATAAATTCGGGTAGCATGTATCAAAAACTAGGATGTTTGTATTGATACCTTATCTTCAATACCGTGTGTGAAAAATGTCCCGAAATATTAATTTATTAATTTTATTTATTTATACTACATGCACTGACATACATCGCAAGCTCAAATAAAAACTTCACGAGAAGTTGATTAAACTCAATGAACTGATCGATAAAAATTTAAAATTTACCCTTCAATTATTTTTTTCAAAATTTATCCTTAGACGTATTATATTTTCTTTAAATTGAAATGGGACCACCCTCGAGATATGGCCTAAAGATAAATGTAAAAAGAATAATTAAAATAAGTTTACAATCATATGAAGATATCGCGTAACATACCTACACAAAAAAAATACAGTCGGATCAAGAAGTTCCTGTTTAAAAGTCGATTGAAAACAATTATAACTTATATTACTCATGTATTTATTATTTAGTCTTTTTTATCTTTCTTTTTATGCAAAACAAGATGGCAACTTCAAGACCTGTTTTGTCGTTTTGGCGGTGACCGGTTATTGAACTTGGTGCAGTTTTTATCAACTATGGAACGTCTCAGAGGCCTTTAGGTGGTTTAAAACTAACAATAAGGCCTTACCATCACATCACATCATCAGCCAGTAACGTCCACTGCTGAAAAAATGTCCACTGCTGAACAAACTCCTTTTTTTTTGTTAAAATTTTTGTGACCGTGGATTCAATGTCCTTTAGTCCTAATATTAAACAGTTTACATTATATTAATAGCGTCAAACAAGTCATAGTCACAGTCAGAGTCAAGCTAAGTAAGTCACGGTCAAGTTAAACTCATGCCCCTGTAAAGTGGTGGAAACTTTACAAGAGGCTCATAGGAGAATGAATAATAATTCACCAATTACTACACATTAACACCCGAAAATACACAAGTTTAGGAAAATAATCCAACCAGCCGACATGTTTTTTTCCACGTTGTCGCCAAAAACCGAACAAACTTCTTAGAGAGGGGTGTTGCCATAATCCCCACGCTTGGCAGGCGGCTTGGGGATCGCAGTACGTTCATCGTGTACTAATAGGACACTGCTGGCCATCCTCCGGTGAAATTACACAGAAAAGATATAACAAACTTTTTTCATTTATTTTCTGTGGTATTACCAGTCCACCAGCCTATTATATGCACAGTTGACACCGGCTTAAAATAAAGTCATCACCTCGAGCACTGCGATAAAAATAACGATTAAAATTAATAATATTTCAATTAAAATATACTTAATCTGTTGCGTTTATAACGTTTATTTAATTACTGCTCCGGTTTGGAAATAATGAAGCTTCGATTAAAAGTAATTGGCAATGCGTAATAAACAATTTGCCACCTGTGGCATAATATATATCCTGAGGGACGTCAATATGATAGAAAATGTGTGTAACGCCAAAAGCGTTCCTGGGTGTAAATATTTAAATATATAATTATCTATACTAATCTTATAAAGAGGAAAGATTTGATTGTTTGTTTGCTTGTTTGAATAGGCTCCGAAACTACTGAACCGATTTGAAAAATTCTTTCACTGTTGGGAAGCTACACTATCCCCGGGTGACATACGCTACATTTTTTTTTAAATTAGGATCTTTACTTAACTCCAATAATGAAACCCAAGGTGTAAAAAAATAAGACTTACACCCGCGCGAAGCTGGCCTGCGTTGCTAGTTTACTATAATGCACATACTTACCCACATCAAAGTAGCAGCGGGCCCTGCACCAAGCGGGAGCTTGTATCGCAGGAACCAACTTAGGTTTCATGGGCTGACAACCATTGTCTTTTTATCAGATACTAGCGGTCCGCCCCAGCTTCGCACGGGTATAGATTATAGCCTATGTCACCCAGGGATAGTGTAGATTCTCAACAGTGAAAGAATTTTTCAAATCGGTTCAGTAGTTTCGGTGTCTATTCAATGCAAACAAACAAACAAATATTTCCTCTTGATAATATTATTATTATTATAGTATAGAAATCAAATCAGTCTATACAATACTAATTTAGTCGTAAGAGAAAATAAATACAATTGTTACGTTACATAAGACACAACACTTGGTTTGTAATATATGTGCGGGTGCGTATGTGCGTGCGTGTATATGAATTTAGTAATAAGTAATAATGACACACGCTTAGCGAGGGAGGGACGAAATATACGCTCTCTATCCCCACCAAAAAAAAACATCTTAGAAATGTGTCAGAAATGAGAATTTCAGTATGCGTGTCAAGCCACGCATATTGCAGGGTTCCTTATCCAAAGCCATATACGTCGAAATTTGATAGTGTGCCATGGCTTTTGACAGAAACTGCGTGCACCGACGAGTGTTGTAAAAAATCGCAATACTAATACAAACAGATATGAAGTGTAAAGGTCAACTGATAATAAAGGAGGTCGCTTCCTCCACGATATTAACTTATAAATCAAGACCCCGAGACTGGCACGTGGTCAATGTATAATTAACTAGTGGCAATCTCCACGTGCTAACTTCACAACTTGCACACAATACTGCTAGTCTGTGGAATGCGCTGCCTGAATGGGTGTTCCCCGATAGTTACAATCTGGGTGTCTTCAAATCACGAGTGAATCGGTTCCTTCTAGGCAAGCGTGCTCCACCGTAGACCGCATCATCGCGCGAGTTGGCGGTCAAGCGCAAGCCTATTAATAATAATTAAAAAAAAACAATACACGTTTTTAACCGACTTCAAATAAACTGGCCAAGTGCGACCTCGCATCGGGCTCGTGCATTGAGGGTTCCGTACCACCACAAAAAACAATGTAATAATATTCGGGACATTTTTACACACACGGCCATCTGACCCCAAACTAAGCAAACTTGTGATATGGCTGCCAGAGACTGATATATAATTATACATATATAGTTTTTAAATACATACTTAAATAGATATTAACAACCAGATATAGAACAAACACAAATGTTCATCACATGAATGTTTGCCCTAGGTGGGAATCGAACCCACACCCCCCAAGCGCAGAAGGCAGAGTCACTACCAACTGGACCAACGGGCTAATAATTATTATTTCAAAAACCGACTTCAAAATTAATAAAATGTGTCATTTCGATTCGGTGAAAGAAATTATAAGGTCGTCCAAGTAACGAAATTACTATTTATAACTTGGTAATGAACATAAATTTGTCACTGACTCGCACTTGGCCATTATTTATAATTTGTTGTTATACTTTAGAGTGTGTACTATAATCATGCCAAGTTTGACGCTTGTACGTATTGCCGTTTTTACATTAGAGCAATTACAAAAATACGTCCCATGGTTTTGTTTTTACTTTTAAATATTTTATTATTTCTTAGTTAGTCCGCCAAAACCATTACATATTCTGTGAAATTTCAACTGTCTGCCTATTACGGTTCGAAAGAAACAGCCGTTCAAAGGTAGGACGGACGGACAGACAAACAGACTGAGCGCATTATAAAAACGCAACAAACCATGCGGTTCAAATATTGCAACTGATCTTCAACGGATTGAGCTGAATTTTTGCATACACGTTTAGTTTGGATGACAATACATGGTTAGCTAAGTGACGTCATTATAAATCCAATATGGCGGACTCTCAAAGATGGCGGACCAGTTAATTTCTATGCATCCCAATGATATGGGTATCAAAATGAAAGAGCTCGCTAAAAATGCGACGTCTCACTAAATTCTATATGCCGGACGACTTAAAGCTTGTTTTAATTGTTTTTATTTATTAATATTTTTACTTATTTACATTAAGCTATCTACAGACAAACCATACAAAACTGAATATGAAAAGAATAAAAAAATGATTAAAAATGTAAAGAAATAAGGGTTGTGTGTATGCCTCGAGCATTCATGCTCACCATCTTGCGGCACCTTCTTGCGGCGGCGTCGTGTGTCAGGTCGCTCGCTTCCCTCAGATATGGTTGAGGAGGGCGATGGCTGGCACATGTGTCATACTCGTGATCGGGTGCTGCTTGCGGGGCGCTGGTCTGCTCGCGGTATATACACAACACTAGTACAGAATTGTTTTAACCTTAGATTAAGATATAACTAACTTTCCTCTCCCTGTATTGTGAATAACTAAGTAAATTCGTTTAAGTTAACAAAATTGTAGTCAAGTATAATAAAAGTCACGGACCCTGGAGTCCGTGGAGATGCATTTTAATTTTTTTTTTTTAAACTGACTATTATAGTGACTACTCGTTGTTCCAGAATGTTCCGGTACTTAGTGCCAGTATGCCTGTTCTCACTGCTAGCGAAGGTGCACTCGTCTCATGGCAACCCCATCACGAATGAGATCACGAGCGACCAGGAATTAGTGTTCTGTATAGCGGTAAGACAAATCTCAGTACAGAAATTTTACGATTATACTTATTGTTTAGCTTGCCCGCACGCTGCTCTTGCATAATTATCAGCCTATCATGTTCCCACTGCTGGGACACAGGAATTCTCTCAGAGAGAGAGAAACAAAAAAAAACACCTTCCACCCTACAAACCACCAAAACACCAAAACCACCATCCATCCTCTCCATCCATTCATAATTTTTTTTAAATCCGTTCTCTATTTTTCACCTAAATCCACCATTTTGGCCAGTGCATGTTGGTGAATGTCATGTCTTTGAACTTTTGAGGTTCTTGGGCATCATCATTATCATCATAATTTCAGCCATAGGACGTCCACTGCTGGACATTGGCCTCCCCAATCGATCTCCAAAAGGGCCGGTTGACTGCGGCCTGCATCCAGCGTTTCCCTCCAGTCTCTTTTAGGTCATCTGTCCATCTTATGGACGTCCTACGCTGCGCTTACTGGTACGTGATCTCCATTCTAGAACCTTTCAGCTCCATCGGCCATCTATTCTGCGTTATATGTGCCCACTGCCACTTCAACTTGCTAATCGTGTGGGCTATGTCAGTAATTTTCGTTCGTCTACGGATCTCCTCATCTTGGGCATACTGGTTTCCTAATGATTTTTTCCTTCACTGTTTTTGAGCGCAGTGTCGAAACTGCACATAACTTATAAAATACTTTTGTATCTATCTATCTTGGACAGATTGTTCAGTTAGGTAAGTCTAACTTAGGCAAATAGGTCGCCCGAAAAATCCAACTCGGATGGGCAGCATTCGGAAAATTGCGTGACACCTTCTCGTCCAAGATACCACAGTGCCTCAAGACAAGGGTCTTTGACCAGTTTGTGTTGCCAGTGATGACATATGGCACTGAGACGTGGTCATTAACTGCTGGCCTTTTGAAAAAACTTAGAGTCGCACAGCGGGCAATGGAGAGAGCTATGCTTGGAGATCCTTTGCGCGATAAAATTCGGAACGAGGATATTCGCCTACGACACACAATCACCGACATAGCGGCTAAGGTTTACAAGTTGAAGTGGCAATGTGCAGGCCACATCGCTCGCAAGAACCGATAACTGATGGGGAAGAAAGGTTCTTTGGACCACGAACCGGAAGACGCAGCGTAGGTAGTCCTCCCACTAGATGGACCGACGACATCGTGAGAGTCGCGGGCATCCAGTGGATGCAGATGGCAGGCTATCGTTCAGTGTAGCGTTCTAAGGGGGAGGCTTATGTTAAGCAATGGACGTCTTCTGGCTGATGATGATGATAGACTTCATTAAATTTTCACAATATTAGTGTAATCACAAAGTATTAAAATTTAATAGCTCAGACGTAAACTTGGTTATCGCATAATATTCCTACTTTAGCACGATTATCAATGCATCGATGAAATGCCGCCGCACGCACATCGCACTGAAGGTTAGGTTACAAGTTGTGATTGCCGTCAATGCGGGTACATGGGGAAAATACTTCAGTAATTGCAGGCCAAGGCTACTGTATAATGGGAAGCGAAAAAAGACATCTGGAAAACCTGTTAGTGCGTCATTTTTATACGCTAGCGCAAAAAAATTGTTAAATGTTTTTTGGATTGATGTGGGTGTCATAATTCCATCATAACTGTTGAACGCCTGGACCGCTTTTGATTTTAGCGGTATCGTTAGAATCCTTGCATTATCTCGATATTCATGGGCATTGTAATAGTAAAAACTTCTTTAGACACGATGGACACTTATTGGGATGAGGAAAAATGAAAAAGCATTGAACTCGCGTGACCGTTACGCTTAGATACTCGTTCTGGTAATGTCGGCTTGAGTCGACTAACGTAGTGAGATAGATAGAGTCAACCTTGATTACTTGTAGGTACTTATATGTATATCAGTTGGGAACTCAGTTCTTGAAGCTGTTGACGCGTACGTCTACCTAGGACAAACAGTCGAACTAGACAGGTCCAACTTCAAGAAAGAGGTCAATCGGCGAATCCAACTCGGCTGGGCAGCGTTCGGTAAACTACGCAACGTCTTCTCGTCCAAAATACCTCAGTGCCTTAAGACGAAAGTCTTCGACCAGTGTGTGTTACCAGTGATGACATACGGCACTGAAACGTAGTCTCTCACTATGGGCCTCATAAGCAAGCTCAAAGTCGCACAACGAGCTATGGAGAGGGCTATGCTCGGGGTTTCTCTACGAGATCGAATCCGAAATGAGGAGATCCGTAGACGAACGAAAGTCACCGACATAGCCCACCAGATTAGCAAGTTGAAGTGGCAGCGGGCAGGGCACATATCACGCAGAACAGATGGCCGATGGGCCGAAAGGTTCTGGAATAGAGACCACGGACTGGTAAGCGCAGCATAGCACGTCCACCCACAAGATGGACAGACGACCTAAAAGAGACCGCAGGGAAACGCTGGATGCAGGCCGCTTCCAACCGGCTCTTTTGGAGATCGATGGGGGAGGCCTATGTCCAGCAATGGACGTCCTATGGCTGAAATGATGATGATGATGATGATGATTTATATGTATTTTATGCCTTGATGAATTTTTCACTTCTGTCGTGTGGTCCATATTTTTTATCCATAGAACAACTTTGGTACAAATAATATCAGACTTTGTCATTTTTTTTTCAAAATTATTATTATTTTATCTTCGTCTGAAACTGTTTAAACAAGTTCTAAAAATAAAACAATTCCATAAAATATACAGTAGTTTACTTGAAGCAGCCATTATTAGAATAACGACGTGGCGCGATAGATAATTTGTCAATTATTCTGAAGGCATTCGTGTTTTTAAATTTGTTGCACGATTAAAGACCGAGGCGTGTCAAAAGGTCGTTAAGGAATTTTATCTTGATAATAAGCCACCGAACGTGAGAATCTAGATTAAGTCGAGACTACGATTCGGAAACAGCATCGGACGCCCTACGATTTGATGGAATGACAAAATACGCAGGGAGTTGGCAGTGACTGAAAAAATAACATCAGAGAATCGGAATGGCGTACACTGAATGAGGCCTGTGTCTAGAGTTACCAGATGGAAAATTTAAAAGTCCGGAGAAAAGGCCTGTATTCCGTTGAAAAATCATGAGATTTTGTCGCAATTTGCAAACTTTCTCACTATCGTATTTTACAAGTTTGTAGAAAACTTTTTTTTTTATTGGTTTACTTCTTAGAATAATGTTATTCTAAGGTTTATTTCTATATTAATTTATTATTATTAATTCTATATTTCTATAATAATGTTATTCTAATAATGTTATATTAAGGTTTCTAATAATATAAAGAAGATTATCAAAAATATCTACTCTATTTTATTGAAAATTATAAATATCCTGAGATTTACATAATCCGGCCGCAATCCTGTAAAAATCCTGAGATGTCAGGACAAATCCTGAGGTATGGTAATCCTACCATGTCCAGCAGTAGAATGATGTAAGCTGATGAGAATATTATAATATTGCAGAGCCAGGCTTTGGACACGGAATACGCTATGGGACTATTTTTTCCATAAATAGAGCCGATAATCGAAAACAATATTAAAACATGTTTAAGATTACTAAACATAATAATAATTTTATTGTCTTGCTAGACATGGAGCGCACTATATTTACAAATGACGTCACTTGTAAATACGCAATACAAAGGTTACCTGGAAGAAATCGCTTTAGGCGAAAAGGCCGCCCATTATACTGCCGTATATTAGTTTTCTATGTTAGTTTAAGTTTCATTTGTATTTTCGGTGTGTAATAAAGAAATATTGTATTGTATTGTACAAATTCCATACTCGCTTTGCGGGAAGGGACGAACTGCATCTCTACGGGTTTTTTTAATTTGACTAAAAACTTTAAACACTTACCTATACCTCTAAACTTTATTAGACGATTAAATCATTTCTTCATACGTAATAAATACATTTAAGTATATTTTTTACCAAACCTGCAGTGCAAGTACTGTTCTTTATCGATCGTCAAACTTGGCAGTTGAGATCAACAAATTCCATAAAATGTTATTTGATCAGTATTCGCTATGATCGATTCTATGATAAAGAACGGTAATTGTAGTGTTGTTATTTTTTTATTTTTTTTTATTTATATATTAAGGCTTTACATTGATAACTACATTATTACAAAAGTTATATGTTTATTTACGGGATATTTACCGTGGTAAGGTTGTGGAATGAGGTTAGGTTCGAGTTCGAGTTCCAGTGATAACCGTAGCAAAAGACTAAGAAAGAGGGTAGATCGTTATGTCTGCACCTAACTTTTTAACTGTTCTCCAACCACCCGCATTCTTCAGTCTTCCCGTGAACATGGTGCATGTAACTGCGCCGAAATATCGGGAGCTCATTCCACAACCTTACCACGGTAAATATCCCGTAAATAATCATATAACTTTAGTAAACAACCGTGATAGTTTAAAACAGTGTTTTACATTATTACATACACTGAAATGTTATAAATGAACTTAGCTAATGTGGTACCTTTTAAAAGAAGCACAGGATGCATTACTTCTTTCTTAATAATTAAATAGGTACATATTAATATGAAATAAAAATAATGAAAAAGTTAAACTAACAATAATATATAATAATACAATAATAACATTTCTAACACAATACATCTAAGACATGTGCGTTAGTGTACCTATTGTTTTTTAATCAATTAACTAGTGGTCCGCCCCAGCTTCGCACAGGTATAGATTATAGCCTATGTCACCCGGGGATAGTGTAGCATCCCAACAATGAAAGAATTTTTCATCCGTTTCGGAGCCTATTCAATGCAAACAAACAAACAATCAAATCTTTCCTCTTTATAATACTAGTATAGAAAAAACCCTGAGCTATATGAGCTAAACTACACTGTTTGCAACAATCTACAATCCAGATTACCGACAATGTGTTGCAATACATTTGCGTCACTAAGATTGACACAAAATAAAATCTTATCACATTGTAATAAAGATGATTGTGTAGATTTCACATACCGGAACTAATATCGGTTAAAAACATTTGTTTTTCCTCAGTTAGATAAGCTCTAGCTGTAGTTAGAGGTCATTTCGGCTTCACAAGCTATTTACTGCGCCCGTTTCTTATGTTAATCATAAGGAAAACTTATACTAGTACATGATGAGGAAAAAAGTGGGATATTTCTTGAGACTATGCAAGTAATTTGCACAAGTCTTTGCAAACTGTATATAACATGACGTCTATCTCTCATATAAATCTTTGCATTACTCCAATTCATGGCTTCTCTTCTCTTCTCTTCTCTTCTCAGTCGTTTTGCTCTTGGCATAGCGGCAGGACCGTCATGATTTTAGTTGTATTATTGGACAATAGAATGTGCTTCACGATGTCACGCCATCTCTATGCTGGAGGTCAACATGCTGCATTCATGTAAGGGACCACCCACTGCAGACTTGATCAGAGACATTGACAGAGACTTAATCTAGACGGTCCATCGCATGGGTGGCCTCCCACGCGGTCTAGTGCTTTCCATCATTCCCTAAACGGTTTTCATTTTCATTCCACTGCCTAATCTAAGAAATCACTGAAGAGTAACGCACAACAAAGTCCTAGTGACTGGCAAAACGTCTTGAGCCAAAGTTAGTGGCATAAAAATCAGCGCATGTGCTCACACTTCAATAAATAATTGATGCTTTCAAAATCTACTCATCTCTTTTGGACATAAAATCGACTAATGCAAGAAATTTCCGGTCTACAATTTTTCCTTCGGTCGCCAATACACGATGGCCTTAGCTCGCCGAGCCTTATGTTACGCGACATCTTCGCCCATTGTGAGCCCATTTTAATGATTTTTATTTTATTGTATTGACTATGTCTCGATAGAGATCCCATTTTGATTTGACCCATCTAAAAAAATAATTATGAATCCGTTTATAGAATTTCACTCATTTTCGGTAAACCCGGTTGATATTTCTTTATAAACGTTGACTTATTTACATGTTATTTGCATTCTCCTATGCACAGAAAAGTTTTAGACGTTTTTTTTTTCTCTTCTGTGCTCCTATTCCTGTTTGTATGTTCTTCTTGATCTGGTTCGCCTGTTTTCTCTTTCTTCTTCTTGATGCGGTATTATGTCATTTCTGTAGTGTCCATACAGAATTGTTATATTGTTTTTTTTTAATCTAATACCGTCCTAAGGGTCTCCCCCATTTCCTTCTATAAATCTTGTTCCTTCGCCACCAATTGTGCCAACTTCTCCGGAATGAGTCAAGATCGCCACTAGCGTGTTTAGGTCCTTTCTTGACACCATCGTCCGTCATTCACCCACTGTGTTATATTGTATGATCTAATTATTTATCTTTTGTTTTAGGTAAACAGGCATGGAGAAAGGGCTCCAGATGCAGATGAACTGTCTTTATCTAACCAGCAAGAGAAGATCAGGAATCTGACATACATCGAAGGACCCGAAGGTCTTCTTAACGTAAGCTTGTTATTATTTTATCACTTAACTTACTTAACTTTCACGATTCATTACAACGTTGCTATGAGCACAGAGATGGCTAGGAGCCAATCAAGGACACCAACCTAATGTTCATTATTTTCGTCTGTAAATTATAGAGTAAAGTAATATTACTGTAAATTCTAACACAATCTCTGTGCATTTTTTTGTTTGTTTTTGGCATCACACCCAGACTGGTCAAAGAATACTGTCCACCGTGAATATTGTTTTTCCTGGGTACGCCACGCAAAAACGATAATTCATTCTAACTTGAAATATACCGCAATTTCTATAAACTAAACTGAGCAATAAACAACAAAAAACTACTCTATTTACTCAATCTTCCAAGTGTTTCCTCGTGTTTTCACCTTGACAGTGGATGATTGGAAGCAACGCTCCGTAAAGGTCACGTTTTAGAGTAATACGGTCACGTCTTACGCTAGACTGATGGATCGGGGAGGGAATACGGATGTTCTTCTATCTTGGTTCCTCTTGGAGTGGCTTGATAGAAAGGCTATTCGAAAATTATCGTGAAGAAAAAAGAAAGTTTGAAGTGGCCCGTTGAAATATCCGCGATTGGAGACAGCCTGAAGATCTCTTCTCACAGTCTCCAGTTTCATATTTTTATTTTTTATCATCTTTTGTTTATTTTATCTCGGGAGTCCACTTTCAAAATTTCACTGCCTAGCGGGAACGGTTTCGAAACAAGGACTTATTTGGAACCTGTTGGAATTGGAAAATTACCCCCAATTCCTTATTTTTTTTTCTCATGGGGTGCAAATTTTTCAAAATCATTTATGTGTGCGTTGTCACCTTTGCTCTCCCTAAATACACCCTTCAAATATCAAGTCTCTTTGGCTAGCGGCTTAGGCTGTACGTTGTCAGTCAGTCACTCACTAAGGCAGGGCGAAGCTTTTTAACCCCCGACGCAAACAATGGGGTGTTTTATATTAAATGTTGTGTATCCGTGTAACTATCTATGGCATCGTAGCTCTCAAACGGTTGAACCTATTTTGATTTAGTTTATTTTGTTTGAAAAATTATGCTACGATTAAAGAAAAAGAAATTCAACTGTTTGAAACCAGCTTTATTATAGGGGGTTTTTTTAAAGTTTTCATTTGATCATTATCATCATGCGCCTTTCTGTTATCCAATCTTGTATGTATGCCTCTTCCCTTTTCATCCACTCCTAATAGAATAAGAATAAGATATCCACTCCTAGCGGTCTTGTGCCCGACTCATCCAGCCAGAGCTTCCACGTTGCGTGAAGGAAGTCATCCACCCAACGTTACGGTGGTCTTCCCCGGCTTCGGGTATTGGTTCGAGGCCGTATCTAAGAGTCTCCTTGTCCAGCAGCAAGCGTGCATTTTAGCAATATCTCCTGCCCACTTCCACTTCAATTTTTACTTATATTTATATTGATTGATGATGATGATTCATATTTTTACCAGGTTGGCAAAAGAAGATCGTACAAGCTAGGTAAATTCTACAAGCAGCGCTACGGGTCTGTAAATCTGGGTCTAATATCCGACTTGTACTTGCGGGACGAGGTGGCCATCAGGAGTACGGACAAGGAGCGGACCAAGATGACCATTCAGGTGGCCATGGCTGCTGTGTACCCCCCGGAACCAGAACAGCAGTGGGACGACGCCGTGGGGAAGGTCTGGCAGCCGGTCCCGTACACGGCTGTGCCTTTAGCTGAGGACTACGTAAGTCGACCTCGTTTTTATTAACAAAAAGTACGTATTGGGTTACGCGGAAAGGGTGTACTTAGCCGAAAGGGTTCGTAATTATGAACAACTTTTACTGGGAGCAACTCTTAAATAGCGAAATAAATAATAGCTACTCCAAAGAAAACGGTCATTGATACTCAACATAATGTATGTAAAAACTGATATTTTTTTCTCGAATTACGCGAACGTGAACCATAACTCGCCGAGATACGGTTTGCGGACG
Organism: Agriopis aurantiaria; assembly: GCA_914767915.1. Taxonomy (NCBI): domain Eukaryota; kingdom Metazoa; phylum Arthropoda; class Insecta; order Lepidoptera; family Geometridae; genus Agriopis; species Agriopis aurantiaria. The sequence goes on along the minus strand of OU612003.1, from coordinate 12,745,767 downwards.
CGCAACTTTTCTCAATCATCTAAACTAAATTGCTTAAAACAGGTGATGGTACGTCCCCTGAACTAAGTATGCTTGAGTATTTTTGACATCGATAAGTGCAGGCTTAAAAACAGTTTAAGCTTTTATTGCTGATTGAATAAAATTGCAACGCGAATTTGCAATCACTTCGGTATTAATATCAGCCAAGATTGCATCCAGGTATAACCTTTTATGGGGAAGAAAGATTCTGGAGTGGAGACCACGGACCGGACGCAGCGTAGGTAGGCCTCCCACTAGATGGACCGATGACATCGTGAGAGTCGCGGGCATCCAGTGGATGCAGATGGCAGGCTGTCGTTCAGTGTGGAGGTTATAGGGGGAGGTCTATGTTCTGCAGTAGACGTCTTCTGGTTGATGATGATGATGAACTTTAGCTTTGGACTCGATATACCAAAGTTCAAGTTGGACGTGACATGAGAAAAATCCGCAATCTCACGAAAGATACCAATTAGTAAATAATTAAATTATTATAGAAGAGAATATGCAATTATTCTATTCACGAGTTTCAAATTTATCACAACGATCATAAGTAAATAATATAATTATAGTATTAATTGCATAATATTCACAATTACTTTGAGTAGTTACGATTTGAACTTGACCTTAGATACTGCTCTTATCACTGAAGAATAAACAGCGATATATATATCACGGAGCTTGTCTCAAAGGTGAACCAACGTAAGCAATAGTAATTCGTACAAATTAATCACCCACTCACTCACTCACTCATCACAAAATCTCGAAAACAACTTGACTTACAAAGCTGAAATTTGGCAGGTAGATTCCTTATTATGGGTGTAGTGTAGAGGTCCGTTAAGAAGTGATTTTGTATAAGGGCTGAATTAAGGGCGGCAATTGAAGGTTGAAAGTTTGTATAAAAGTCCTTTGTTTTTGATGTTAGGGAAACGAAATTTGGTAGTCAGGTTAATGGTTTGAAATAAAATAAATACAGTATACTTTTTTCGTTGGTTAGACGGCGGTCCGTCAGCCGCGTTCGAGCGTCTGTTAGCACCATGATGTTTACATCCATTAATCACCTTCTGTTACACAATTAAATGTTTTGTATGTATGTAAATGCGATACTGCTTTTTTACGACCATTCTCTGGTGGTTCATCTTTGATAATCGGTGATTGACAACTTTATTCAAGAATAATTGGGTAGGTATATCAAACAAAGAAAATAAAAAAGCCTTAATTATTATCAATAATACTAATTATTATATACTAATTATCACTAATATAATCAAAAATATAATAAATATACATATAATCGGTTATTATATTCATATTTTGTTACGCAATTGTAGAAGTTAATGGTGAGAACAATCTATGCCAATTATCTGCTTCTTCAGTCCATGCTCGACTAGTTTGACCTAGGTTAGGTTAGGTTAGGTTAGACTACCTGACAATAATTGGTTTCCTGTTAAGTTATACCAACTGGTAGTGAGCATTAAGATTACCTGCAACGGTCGGGTAGTCCGTTTGTTTTATACAGGGTTACGCGGAAAGAGAGTAGTAAGCTGTAAAAGTTTATATCCTACTAATATTATAAACGCGAAAGTTTTTATGTATGGATGTATGGATGTTTGTTCCTCTTTCACGCAAAAATTTACAATAATATAGCTTATACATTAGAATAACACATAGGCTATAACGGGTTGTAGTAGCGAGGCCGAAGGCCGAGCTCTACGCGTACGAAGTAGCGGGGTTCAGCTAGTAATATATAAAAATCAATGTGTATCTTCCATAAGGACTCCAAAACGGCTAAGCAGATTTTGATGGTATTTTTACTGGCAGATAGCTGATATTAAAAGGAGAAACTTAGGCTACTTTAATTGAGGGATCCACGCGGGTGAAACCACGGGACGCAACTGTTCTTCTATCTTCTATATACAGGTCTACTGGTAATCAGTTAGCATCCTCGAATGCGAGTCAAGGAGATTTTTTACGGCTTTAATGGGGAATTTCACCAATCTTTCAGATAATTTAAAAAACAAAAGTTTAAAAAAGGATAAAGTACGTGCATAACATTATATACCATTGGTATTGTGTATAAATCTTCTTACACACAAAACGCGCATCGGAGCACTTTTCGCTTACGCCGACATGCGGTGCGTAACGCATTTGTGGGGTAAGGGCGTCCTAGGGTTCAGCTAGTAATTTATAAATAAAATGCCATGTTGTCCTTTCCAGCTCCGCTACTACTCCAACTGCGACAAGTTCATATCTCTGATGAAGGAAGCTCAGCACACATCTATCCAGGAGGAGTTCCAGCCGTTCATGGATCTCATCCCGCTTCTGAAGGAAAAGACCGGATCCAACTTCACGGAGAACCCGCTCATGTTCCAGGCGCTGTTTGACCTCTTCAGGAGCACTGTAAGTACCCAGGGTTTATAGGTCTTCTATATTTACCTTCTAAACTAGCCCAACAAAAACGGTAGAAAAATGCAGCGGTATCTGAGACAAATAACAAACATTATAAACATTTTGATAAATATGACCTTGACTACGAGCTTTAGATCTCTTTGACAGTTAGAAGGATTAAGAAGGAATTTTTACAATGCCATTGCTCAAAAACGGTGAAGGAAAACATCGCGAGGAAACCGGTATGTCCAAGAACTTCAAAAGTTCAAAGACATATGACATTCCAACATGCACTGGACCAGCATGATGGGTTAGAGCCCATCCTCTCTATCTGAGAGAAGCCCTGCGTTCCAGCAGTGGGAACATGATAGACTGAAATGAAGAAGGGATTAAGACCGCAGGAATCCGCGTGACATAAGATTTGGATAAGCTTATCGCCATTTCTAAAATGTATGTGTATTTATACATATAGGTAAACTCAAGACGTGTATCACAGTGCACGTCGCAGTACTTTATTCTTTGTATTTTTTTTCCTTAAGGCGTGCTGGTAGAGAACCTTACACTTGTATGACGCTAATGCAGCGTGAGCGCATTCAAATATATTCAATATTTATTTTTTCTTATCCGTGATATCCGTGAGGACGAATCGTCTTTGAAGCATATTTCGTCTTAAGATAATGCCATAATATTTCGAAATGAAGTGTAAAGAACTGTGATATTTTACGTAACTTTTCTGATATCGTTCTTAGCGTTAGACTGGCTTTCACTTTTAAGACTGGCTCCTTTAATATATACTAAAATTCCTAAAATCATCAGAGAATTAAATGTTGGAATGTTTAAAAATAAACTAAAAACTTTATTAGCACAAAAAAGCTACTATGAAATTTCAGAATTCCTTAATGATAAAAATGTTTTGATATGTAATGTAGACATAAACAAATAAAATAATAATAATAGCTTAGATAGGTAGTAATAAACATCTAATTAAGGTATAAAATACAACTAAACCAAAATATGATTCTAACAATATTCTAACATAGACATAATTTTGTTTATTTTTTTCCTTTTTAACTTTAACAAAAACTAATAAAAATATTAACAAAAAACTAACATTTGTACGCTGTACTTAACAGGCAAGGACATGAGATACGTCTCCATTCTTACGACCACAAAAATTTTTTTCTTCTGTGCTTACGACCATGTATGCTACTTTATATGTATGTGCACCTACCATGTTCTGACAAATAAATAATTTGAATTTGACAGCCAGTCTGGGTTTCTTATAGGCGAAGGTTATCAGACATGTTATCAGAAAGGTCATTTTTATAAGGGAAGGGAAGGGGGCCGTACAGAGTAAATAGAAATCCGGAAAGTTACATGCTGTACATAGGAATCCAGAAAATAATAATATCATAGCGTTTTATCAAACTATCTAGTGAGAAGCTACACAGACATGTAACCTATCATATACGGTTGCTTTACGCGGCTTTACGTAAGATAAATCACCTTGACTCTTTGACTTTCAAAATGCATTTTATGCACCAAGGCAAGTAACCTTTTGTGTTTTATTCGTCTGCACTTTTGATGCTATAAATATACGATAATTTATTTTAAAAAAATACAAATTAGTACTTAACATAGTAATAGTTTGACGCTTGTATACCTACGTTACAATTTATACTTTAGAGCAAATACAAAAATACGTAAAAAAAAAAACGTTTGTTGTATGGGGACCCATTTCTTTTTTACTTTTTTATTGTTTGTTAGTTAATCCGCCGTAACATTACATATTCTATGAAAATTTCAACTGGCTATCTATTACGGTTCGAAAGATATATAGCCGTTAATAGGTAGGACAGACGGACAGACAGACAAACAGACAGACAGACAACCTAGGCTTAGTATAGGGTCCCGTATTTACCCTTTGGGTACGGGATCCTAAAAAACGACAAATATCTTTTTTTTTAAATCGCGTATAAGTCCAAGTTTGACTACCAACTCGCCTGTTGGGAAAAGTAGCATTCCGTTCTTGGTGACCGTGACCGGCGGCAGCGGCCGCATCGCTCAATGGAGCACGATGATGCGATGATGTCGCGGTTGTCAGTCGCGGTCGCCAAGTCGAAGATGAAGCACGCAGTGTGAGAGAGAGAGAGAGAGATTAGAGTGACATAGCAGCGCGCCAGGCCTTAATACCTACCCAGTAATTGGTAAATATTTGATAGCCCGTTGGTCCAGTTGGTATTGAACCTAACTTATGAGCTTGGGAGCGTGGGTTCGACCTAAGACAAACATTTGTGTGATGAACATTCACGTGTTTGTTCTATATCTGGTTGTTAAGTATGTATTTAATACTAAAAACTATATAGTAGCCTCTGGTCTCTGGCAGCCATATCACAAACTTTGGTTAGCTTGGGGTCAGATGACTGTGTGTGCAAAAATGTCCAAATATTTACATATTTATAAAAAAAAAAAAAAAAAAACTGGCAAAAGCCAATTGGTCATCGCTGCTCCGTCAACAATCCTGGTCGTCAGGACTAATAACTGTTTGGTTCACAGGTCACACTTGGCTTGGATATCCCAGAGTGGTCGAAGCCGATACTCGCGAGGCTGGGGGAGGCAGCCAGGCTGGCGTACAAGCTCTACTTTAGAAGCGAAGAGATGAAGAAGATTGGCGGAGGTAAGAACTGCTTACTTCATCAACCATTAAACGTCCACTATTGAACAAAAGCCTCCCCTTAGAGAAGGGTGTTGCCATAATCCCCGCGCTTGGCAGGCGGCTTGGGGATCGCAGTACGTTCACCGTGTACTAATAGGATGCTGTTGCCAAAGCATGTTTTTTATTATTATTCTGTTATGCACCATTGGAAACACTAACCCACCCTAGATCAGACAAACAAGGGAGATGTGGTAAGGTGGCGTGACGGGTACCAACGCATCAGGCCTCAATCAGGCTTGATGCTTCCGGCCAGCAAATTTAAACAAGTTCTAAATATCCGTTTCCTCTCTTCCAGGGGTGCTTCTTAACATGTTTATGGAAGCTGCAGACAATATGAAAGCGGGCGTGCCAGTCTCGCAGCCCCTGCGTCTGTTCTCAGCGCATGACTTCAACGTCGGAGCTCTGATGGACGTGTCCAGGGTGAAGGGATCTCACGGCATCCCGGACTATGGATCTGTGTTCGCGTTGGAGCTGTACAGGTCTAGGGCTAGCGGGGATTACAGTGTTCTGGTGAGTCGGAATCTTCTAAACCAAGATATGAAAATACATTGATTGATTGATTGATTGATTGATTGACTCTTTATTGTTCACACCATAAAATTTGATACAGAGGACAAAAACTCTTCAATATAAGATTAAAAAACAACCGGTTCAGTTGTTTGGTTTTTATCAAAATAACTGGAAATGTCATCCAAGTAAACGAAATTACGTATTTATTAATTTTGAAGTCAGTCTTAAAATTATTGATAATTATTTAGCAGTGCAAGTGCCGTTCTTTATCGATCGTCAAATGCCACAGAATCGATCATAGCGAGTACTAATCAAATGTCATTATATCGAATTTTACGATCTCAACAGTAAAATTTGCCGATTGATAAACGGTACTTGCACTGCAGTTTGGGTAAAAAAAGTCACACCCTAAATTCAGTATGCACTCATTCCTTGCTTTGCTGTGGGATAGTGGGTGAAACCGCGGAACGCAGCTAATTACTAATTTAATATTGGACTAATAAAACTGCCTAATGGATACCTATAGTAAAATTTCCACCTGACCTAAAGTATGGATTTTCCTTGGATACGTACCAAACGTTTCGATTCTACGTTTCTAATCCGTACGGCCAAAGTTTGGAACAACCTGCCAGTTTCCTTGTTTCCTGAGAGATATAACCTGGGCCTTTTCAAGGCCAGAGTGAATGGGTATCTTCTAAGTCTGCGTGCTTCATCTTCGACCACATCGTCGCTTACCAACAGGCGAGTTAATGGTCAAACGCGAACATATCAGCGTATAAAAAAAATAGCAATCTATACAAATAAGATTGCTGGTAGATTTGAAAAGGCGCTTGCATTGATTTTGAGACTCATTGATGTTATAAAGTGCAAAATTTACAAAACAAGGTTCCTACATACATTAAAAAATATTAAACTATCTACTGGGTTACTTACTAAGCACATAAATGAATTATGTGCAGTTTCGATGTCATCGCTTAAAAACGGTGAAAGAAAACATCGTGAGGACACCAGTATGTCTAAGAACCTGAAACATTCTAAGTCATGCATTGGGCCAGCATCGTGGATTAGGGCCCAACCTCTCTCTCTGTCAGAAGGCATATGTCCCAGCAGTGGGAAACATGATAGGCTTATACTGAACCCGAAAACACTACCCTCAATACTTCTTGTATTTCTTTGTTGTTTTCTTCTTGTTGTTAATTCTTCTGTTTCTTGTTTTGTTGTTATTGTGTTCGTTCTTCTTATTTTTCTTTCTTGTAATTAGCGTATTGTATCATTCCAGCCCGTCTACTTACCATCAGCCGGCGAGTCTTCTGAAAAGGAACTTCGCATCATCGGCTGCGAGAACCACAGATACTGTGACTTCACCAAGTTCCGAGAGCTGGTGAAGGAATACCGACTCCCTGAGAAGGAGTTCTACTCGATCTGCAATATTAGAACCGAGCTGTGATGTTTCAGTATTATTAGACTTAGTGATAACAAGTTACCGCTGAAATAAGTTAGGACATAAGAAAAACTGTTTTTCCACTTTTAGGCAACGCTTATTAGTACAGATAATCATAAGTCGCATTTAGTGGAGCAAAACCATGGCGCCTTAGAATAACTACACAAGGAAACCAAGTACATTCGCAAAATTTAAGCCATTCAAATGGTGTCACATATGGCTCCAAAAAAAAAATTTTTTTTACCCTGATAAATTGCGCGGTGAAATCGTACCACAACAAATCAGAAAAGCAGCATATTTTCTTGCTTAAATCGTTTAAAATACCAATCGAAACGTAAGCTACAAAGCGAATTTGTAGCTTACGTTTTGAGAAGGCGTTGTTTGGAAACCTACCTTCTCTAAGTAGTTATTCTAAGCATGGCGCTTACGTGTCACGCGTTTCGCTACTTCTATATTTGAAGATTTTCTTACATTTTTCGAAAAGTACACTTGTAATTCAAAATGTACACGGTTCTCTCCATAAATCTCTCCATAATTATGAAATCTGTATATTACGATATCATTTAGTAAGAAGAAGAAGAAGAAGAAAATTTAGTAAGTAAATAGGTATTTGAATTTAAAAAAAAACAAGTAGATAAGCGAGAAACGAGGCTGGGTCATATGGCCTACCACCTTCTGTTTGACCTCAATTGCTTCAAACGAATGGTGAATAGCTCAAATCAGACAAATAAGGGAGATATGGTGGTTGGGGAAGGTGGCGTGGCGTGTACCAACGCATTTGGCCTAAATAAGGCTTGATGTCTTTAGTTAAAGTCACCCTGCAAACGACCTTTCCGCCCATGTCATATATAAATATACTTACAAATAATACAGTTCAAACAAGCAGTCTGTGATATAATAAGAATTACCTACTTACCAATCGTATTTACGAAAATAAAAATAATAATTTCCTATCATGGTGTTGTTTTAATTTTAATACTATACTCACTCGGAAAAACATACATACATACGGCCTTACTCAAAAACGTTACTTAAGTTAATCAAAGCTTAAAATTAGTCTGTCTCGTTTTCACCTGTGACAATTTCCGTCAACGAGAAGTTGACAGCAATTTTAAGTATTGCTTAACTTTTAAGTAACGTTTATAAGTAAGGCCGAAAATGTCCAGTGACAATATGTCCAGCAGTGGACGTCGTATGGCTGAAATGGTGATGAAGAATTATGAAGATGATCATCAAAGAGGCGTAACTATTTAGTCACGCCTCTTTCCCATTAGGGAAGGCACATCTCTCCCACTTGCATCGCTCCCTGACACACATCTTCTGCTTCTATTTTCATGAGTGTTTTTATACAAACACGTCGGTTAAGAGTACTTTTGACGAGGGCTCTCTTCAAAATGTGTTCAAATTATAACTATAACTTGGGGTTATTCAAAAGGGCTGTTATAGTCTATCTGTGATTCCCTGGTGTTGCAGGTATGCATAGGCGACAGTGATCGCTTCCAATCAGGCGGCCCGTCAGCTTGTTTGCAAATATGGCATTAAAAAAAAAATTGTCTTGATATGTTGGCCTACGTCGACCCTTACCGGCTTGCTGATTCACTCTCGCCATATAATTTTTTTTTTCGCAACCTATTTCATCTATCCTCTCTATATGTCAGAACCATCTAAGCACCTCTTTTTCCATCTTCTTCACAACATCTACCACTACCGCAACGTTTCCATATCACGTTGTTCCTTAATGTTTCCATCAAACTCACTCCAGCTATACTTCTCAAACCCCTCATTTCCACAGCATTCATCTTACTTTCATGCTTCTTCTGCCGAACTCAACATCCACTAGCATACATAAGTGTAGGTATCAGTACTTCTCTAGGTATGTACAGTCAGTCGTGTCGTTTTAGACACTGGCTGCTCATAAAGTTATGCAGGGGTCCATTTACTTAATTTCCTGCCAAAAGTCTTCTCATCATCAGCATCATACTTTTCATCTCTTGTAATGCCACACCGTCTGATTTTTCCACTGTTTTCTTCCGTGGGCCTGCAAGGTGTGAAATGTCCTTCTCCAAGCTCTTCCCGCCGAGCTTCAACATGAAGCGTCTCAAAAAGGCTGTCTACAACTACCTCTCCGGGCTGGCAAAGCACCGTCAACACCGCTAGTGTTGCAGGTGCCCAAGCGACGGTTTCTGCTTACCATCATGCCAGGCGGACCAAATGCTTTTTTGCAGGTTTTTTACATTTAAAAAAAATACTTTAAAAAGTGAGAACAAAGCTATACACTATCCATGGTAGACTTGGCTAACTTTCAGAGATGTATCATCCCGATAAAACTTATATACTACCTACTTTTTATGGTAAACCATAAAAGCCACAGAGAAAACTACACAGAAAAGATAATTTAAAGAAATTGACAATAGTAAAAAAATCACTATGCGATTATTATTATGCGATTCTTCACGGAGAGACTGTGCCTTTCTTATAGTACTAACAGACTAGACGGACTTGGTTGACTTGGGTAGAAAATTGTCTCTTTCCCTGCCGTTGGTTGGACGGCGGTCCGTCAACCAAATGCATGCGTCTGTTAGCACTATTATGAAACGCATAGTAATTTTGAAGTAATCTGTGGTGGCATTAGTTACATTGTGTTTTTTTTAATCGAACCAAAAAAAAACGACCCTTCATATCATGATGTGTTGGATCACAGATGTTGGATAGTTTAAGTTTTCGATATTTCGAAGAATGAACCTTTTCCCCAGTGGTAGTGGTAATAAACTAATTGCAGACAAACATATTTTTTTAATATATATATATATTTTTTTTTTATAATTTGACATTTTTAATTAAGTAATGGTATAGAATTTTGTAATTTTAATTTGTAACAAATGGACATTGTCTGAAATAAATTAATATAATAATAATACAAGGTACATACAATCCTTTATATTCCTGAAAAACATTAGCTTTCCTTGGGCAGACATAATTTATCAATACTCTGGTAAAAACTCAAACAAAAGTAACAACAGCACAACAGACAAGATAACTGTGATATCACAGCACAAAACTATACTCCCTTGTAATTAACTACCGTAACATATTTCTTCATTCTAAGGAAATTACATAAAGTTGAGTACTCACTGGAAGCATGTAATGCACGAAAAATCGACACCGCTTTATGATTGATATTCCGAAAACCCGTACGAAGCGCTTTGATTCCACTTTTATTGTGCGAACTGCTAGTCTGTGGAATACGCTACAATTTGAGTGTCTTCAAATCAAGATTGAATCGATTTCTTCTAGGCAAGCGTGCTTCATCGTGGACCGCATCATCGCTTAACATCAAGCGAGTTGGCGGTCAAAGGAAAGCTTATTACTAAATTTTAAAATAAATTTAGTAAAAGCAGGTCCATCTACATGATTCTGCTGCTTTTCTTATTTCATACAAATTGCAATAAACAAAATGGAAAAACTCGCACTAGGCACTCAGTTTGTAACGTCCCAAGTTTGTGCGATACTTCGAGCGGAAAAGCGAATGCTCTTAGGTCAGTAGTTTGATAGCCCTGGTGCCTGGGTTTCCGGGACAGCCCTGGGGAAATAGAACACGGTGCTGATATCCCCTGCCAGTAGTAAGAGGCTACTAAAAAGCAAGCGATGTTTGACGGACGTTGTTGAGGGTGAAAGAGCCGAGACAACAACCAGTTGACTCGGGAGGAGCCGTAGCGCAGTGCTCCGGTACGTTCCTCTAAAGATCTTGGAACCCTTTTTGTCAAGCACTAAGTCTGATCACCAGGGAGGTTTTAGTGGGTATAATACCACATAACCTGGCTCATGACTGCACAATGCAGCCGGATCTTTGGAAGATTTCTCCCTCAAATGTAAACAAAAAGGTCAGTTCATTAAACTATTAAGTAAAAAACTAAATAAACTTTAAATATATAAACTTTAAAGTACTTTATTTATTATATTTTATTTATAAAAAAAAAAAAAGTACTTTAAACTTGTAATTATCATCATCATAAAAGGCTGATGATGATGATTATGTATAAATAAAATTAAATAAATAATAATAATCATCAGCCTTGAACACACCTAGGCCTCTCCCAATGCACGCCATTGAGCTCGGTCAGCAGTAATCTGCATCCAGTGTCAATCTATCCGCAGACTGTCTTTTTTAACCCGACGCAAAAAAGGTATGTTTAACATGTTTATCTTTGTGTCTGTCTGTGCCATCGTAAGTCCCAAACGGCTGAACCGATATTAATTTAGTTTTTTTTATTTGACTGTATCAGGCGTCACTAATTTGCAGAAGTTCGTTTTAGTTTTGCGGAAGTTGTGGGTTAGGTTAAAATTTGCATCACAAATATTTGTAGAGAAAAATAACACGGACCGGTAAATGCAGCGTAGGACGTCCCACGAGATGGAGAGACAATCTAAAAGAGACCGCAGGGAAACGCTGGATGCAGGCCGCTTCCAACCGGCTCTTTTGGAGATCGATGGAGATCGGCCTATGTCCAGCAGACGTCCTATGGAAATGATGATGAATGTTCCATTACATGCGAATGCTCTCGGTGAATCTAACCGTAATGCTATCAAAATTCGTGAAAACCACGTCAGTTTCCATAATGAAGTAACTATAGTTTATTCTATGGTGGTATATCCAATCAATTAGTCATTCGATTCATTACCTACCATGACTGTAAGCGGTATCATGATCTAAGAAAACAAGGTCTAGCAATCTGGGAGTGGTCCCGCAATGACGACAATGTCCAGTTGCCACTTTATTCAATCAGCTGTTACGTGGTGTATCGTCATCTCTCTCGAACCTGTTGTAAATTGACATCATGACATCATTGCGGGACGCCCACGTGGAATTTTTTTCTCGGATTGCTATACCTGGCGTTGTATATTATTATACCATGAGCGGTATCAGTGTACTTAGATACGTACCTACTGAAAAATAATCAGTGTCTAAAGAAATGTGGCCGGAATTTAGGATACTTAGTTGTTTGAAGGTAGGCAAAAAAATACAAATTAGACAAACAAATGGGTGTCTTCAAATAAAGAGTGAATCGGTTTCTTCTAGGCACGTGTGGTCCATCGTAGACCGCATCGTCGCCGAGTTGACAGCCAAACGAAAATCTAAGTATATAAGTAATAAGTCTAAGTATAAGTATATCTAAGTATACTTTCAAAATTTAAAAATTCTTTCACTGTTGGGAACCTACACTATCCCCGGTTGACATAGGCTATATATCTATACCCGTGCGAAGCCGGGCGGTATTCTTCGTGGGTCTTCGTTTCCGCTATGTGGCGCCAAAGATAATGAAAGTACTAAGAACACTATGGCGCATACAAATCGCATCCATTACCTGTGGAGATCCTCCTCTATGACGAAACAAGAGCATCCATGACTCAAAACACACTCAAAAGGACTAATAAATCCTTCTTTTGAGGTACTTGAGTCATGCTGTCACAAATGATGACAATTGTCTGACGTAGACAGCAAAAAAATGGAGTGGTGCCACAGAGTGGTGCTATTCAAATCAAAGAGATTATAAATACTACATTCAAATAGTAATCATCGTGGTCAAAGACTACTATATATGATCGTGGTCACGGAACACTATTACGTGGTCTCCGCTAAGAGTAATAATGTTCCTTGATCGTGGTAATCATGTAACATCAGTTTTTCACGTGTCTTTTCGGTGATTTGCAGAAGAAAATCCTGGCTCAAGTGTGGAATTGTTTCGTTTTCAGCGCACGATTCTCGTAAAAGTGTATCCCCACCAGACCAAATTTCTGGTTGTAACTGTCACAGCACTGGTGGGATTTGCTCTTCTATGGTATCGGCTGCCCTATTCACCAGCGACCGTGCTACCCTTGCAGGTTTTGTTACCTTCCAGGCAAGTACTAAAACAGGGGAATAGAAACGACAAAAGCGGCCAAACGTGTACGGAGTCCCTCCTTTGTAAACGCCCCAGAATCATTGGGTAAATCGGATGACCTAGTCGATACCATGATTTCCGGGTTTGTCCCATGTTAAAAGTTGTTCATAATGAGTGTAATAACCTCATATCAGCTTAATACCACCGTTCCGTGTAACCCTGCCTTTTTATTAATATTTAATAATAGGCTTGGGTTTGACCGCCAACTTACCTGTTAACTTACTTACTTTGATGTTAAGCTATCATGCGGTCTAGGATGGAGCACGCTTGCCTAGAAGAAACTTATTCACTCGTGATTTGAAGACTCCTAGATTGTAACAATAGCGGAACACCCATTCAGGTAGCGCATTCCACAGATTAGCAGTTCGCACAGTAAAAATGGAACCAAAGCGCTTCGTACGGGGTTTCTAAATATCAAACATAAAGCGGTGTCGATTTTTCGTGCCCACTCCGACAGTCCGATAGAAAATGGGCAGGAGGGAATTAGATCATGCAGACTCGATGCTCAATCTCAGATGTAAAACCGATAGACTAGCAACTTTGCGCCGATGCTCAATACTAAGAAGCTTGGTCTTAAGTTCTTAACCAAGAATTCGTTGCTGATGAGTCTCTTGGCATTACCAATGTGCCCTCAAGAATGACGCGAAGCGCAACGACCGCGCACCAGCAAAGTCAGCAAGTGACTGACTTTACACCCGGTGTGCAATATGCTTGTTGTATACCACTGAGTTGGTACCATTGATTTATTAAATAAATAAATCCACTATAAAATTCAATGTGTAAAACGTCATTATCAGCTTTTGATGTTCGGGTTCCCATTGCTGGGCACAGGCCTTCTGTCAGAGAGAGATAGAGAGAGAGAGAGGACGGGCTCTGATACACCATGCTAGCCCAGTGCATGTTGATGAATGTCATATGACTGAACTTTTGAGGATCTTTGGCATTTCGGTTTCCTCATGATGTTTACCTTCACCAATTTTGAGCAATGGCTTTTTTTTTCTAAAAAAACTACCTACACATAAATAAGTGATTGGTGCAAGATCGAGGATCGAACCCGTGCCGTCAGATTGGGAGCCGTATATGCTATCGCTCTACCACCATTGATCACCATGTGAAACGTATAACCTAATAAATGTACTTCACCAGGTTACTCCCCTATCAGTACTGGGAGCATCGTCATCGTTATCCCGAAAACTACAACCAGATATCCTGCAGCCACTTTCCTCAATTAGACGAGTTACATTACGCGGCGGCTTCCTGGCAACACTTGCCTGTTGAGAACGGCAGTGTTTATGTGTACAGCGCGTATTGGGACGATCGATTCCAGGAGCCCATTGTGCGAGTGCTAGTATATTGCGACGTCACGCCCTTGCCGACTTTGGTGTGCCAGCTTTGGTAAGAATTCAAGATATGTTGCAACTTGAACTTAACTTTCACAATATAATATTAATAAACGCAGGGGCGGCAGGCAGGCTTTGTGGCGAGCCGGCGGTGAGTGGCGACACCGTGTACCCCGATTTCATGGGGCTAAACGAGACCTCAACCCCGGCCGTCTGGGGGAGGAAACCGCAAGAGCTATGAATCTAAGCTCCAGGATGGAAGTGTTAAAGGGGATAACGCCGCGAGTATCGTTCAATGACAGTGCAGCACACCTCTTAACACCCTCAGCCACCCACGCCAATGTTGGGCAACATTATGTAAACATTAGTACGATGCATTCACACCTTTTACGCCATCTCACCTAACCTTATCTCTCTCCTCCCCTTTCCTTTCTCTCTCCCCTTTCTCTCTCCTTTTATCTTTTGTTTGACTGATCTGAAATACTTTTCCTATACGGAATGTACGATTATAATCAAAAGAATAAAGCCAAAACTAAACAATCGAGTAAAAACTACCAAGGCTCAACTGTTTCAGGTACGAAAATGACAACGCTCCCATCTCCGTCCCATCCGATAATATATACGGATGGGACCGAGATTGGGCTGGACCTAAAAACGGAGTTAACGAGCCCTACATACTAGGCTGTCGTGCGCGGCGTCACCCGCCAGACAAGCAGGTAGTTCCGGTAGCTGTCAGTATCGCACGGGTGGGCATGTTGTGTGACACTCCGACAAACGTGCTGAATATTCAGGTAAGACTCAAAGACTAGCCTAGCTTAACTAGTATGAGATTCATTCGAAGCTCTTGTCAATGCAGTAACTTCCAGACTGTCTACCGCCGGCGTTTTCATCTCCCTGTATGACATGACATTTGCCTTCTTTTTTGATCACAAACTCGAAGGTATACTAGTAGCCGTTGCAAAGTTCCTATTGTCCTCCTGTCCATAAACAGATCATTTCGATGGTACGCGTTGTATTGTTAAAAGGATTACACATACTTTGCATTTTAAATTGATATAATAATTAGGTTTAGGTTAAAACTTAAAATCGACATTAAGAAGAAAAAGAAATTAGAAATTGTCCCGAAATTTCATCACGCCCCGGTTCGTAAGTTTTCTAATAAACATCGTGTAACCATTGCTTTGTTCAGGGTGTCCATCGCCCCAACAAAGTTGAAACCGTCAACACAAACGCAAATGTCAAGATCAGCGTCTGCCTCAAATGGCTGCAGTACTGGGACGACGTGTCAGCAGAGCTCACCGAGTGGATCGAGATGATCAAGGCTTTTGGTGCTACCAAACTCTTCATTTTTGTTGTAAAGGTTTGTTACTATTTGCCCTGAAAAGTTTGAGAAACTTAAAAGAAGAGAAGGAAATAAGGAAGGTAGGAGTTTGAGGGTAGATCAGTTTTTAAGCGTCATAAAATACTACTGCTTTACTGCGACTATTGGACTGCTTTCGTAACAAATTGACAGTAAAATTATCTATGCGTAACCTTCGACCAAAATAAAATGAATGGACAGGCCCAGTAGAAGCGCATTTTTGAAGATACCAATATGAGCGCCGGCTTTCAGTCGGACTCTAGCCGTAGGAAGTGCAACATGTGTCCATTGTTACGCGATAACGAAACATCTGACAAAATAATGCATTCATATCCTTTCCCGAACTGTAAATACACAAATAAAACCAGGATCTATTTTTTGTAACAAATATACTGTACATTTTTATAATTAGGTGTTGAAGTATATGTCCGACGGTTTTGACTCGTGTTTACTGAGCAATTTCAATGGTTAGGGCCCGTCGATTCATTTTATTTTGGTCGAAGTGCGTAACATGGTTGTCGGTCAGCAAGCAATGCTTTCTTTGACATCCATGAAAAGAACGCAAAGACATTTCGTTTTGCTATTATAAACTTTAAAAATTAATTAATGTGTTAGCATTTCAGCCAAGAAATCACCTTTTAAACTGTTTAACACACAATTCGTTTACACTTGTTATCGCTTCGAGGTTCGAGCAAAGAAAGAGGGTGATTGCAATGCAACCGCCACTTATATACTGTGTTCGTTGGCAGTCGACAAAAGACTGTCAACTGTCAACGAACACGTGTGAACTTCGCCAACACAGTTTCATTATAATGGTGTTGTTAGTTCATCTATACATTAAATGATTAAACTAAAGTTGTTTTACATTCGGCCATCCGACTCAATTACACGTCCTCGTGTATACGTGTCATGTATTATATGATAATAGACATTATACGTGTTAATTAAATGTGTACTTTACAATCTTATTTTGAAGTCTTATACTATCGTTTTATGTTACATAATATCAGAATGCAACTGCATACTGAAAAGCACATCATATCAGACTAAAACCGAATCTGGTTTAGTTAAGTCAGTACGCAACTGCGTACACTGTCTCTTACGCAACTGCGTACATCGGCTCTTACGCGACTACGTACACCGGATCTTACGCAACTGCGTACAATGTCTCTTACGTAACTGCGTACTGGAGGCTCCGCTGCAGGCTCAGCTGGCAGGTTCGACGGCAGGCTCAGCCGCAGGCTCAGCCGCAGGCTCGACAGCAGGCTCAGCCGCAGACTCCGCGGCAGGCTCCACTGCAGGCTCCGCTGTATGCTCCGCCGCAGACTCGACCGCAGGCTCGACAGCAGGCTCAGCGGCAGGCTCGACAGCAGGCTCAGCCGCAGAATCGGCGGCAGAAATTTGCATATATAACAATAAGTACACTAATCGGATAAATAATCTGAAGAAATTTTAACATGAGCACAGTTATTTAGTAATTAGTATTAAATTAATCATTAGTAAAGAAATTATAATCAAGAAAACGCAAAGAATAAAACAGCCACTTTGTACAATAACTATTAATTAGGGCTCTAAAAAAAAACATGACTAGCAAACAGGTTTTGAACCACTTAACAAAAGACAAATTACACTCTGTGGACATGGGAAAATAAGAAGACATCTGTAACTTATTAATCCCGATTCTGATTTGTTAGCATTTCAGCCAAGAAATCACCTTTTAAACTGTTTTACACACAATTCGTTTACACTTGTTATCGCTTCGAGGTTCGAGCAAAGAAAGAGGGTGATTGCAATGCAACCGCCACTTATATACTGTGTTCGTTGGCAGTCGACAAAAGACTGTCAAATGTCAACGAACACGTGTGAATTTCGCCAATACAGTTTCATTATAATGGTGTTGTTAGTTCATCTATACATTAAATGATTAAACTAAAGTTGTTTTACAAATGTATCACTGGCTTCATACTGAATACTGGTCGGATGACATTGCTAGGGCAGCAGGACAAGACTAGCACTGTACCGAAAAACATGGCGCACTGAAGAAAAAACCTACCCAAAAGTGGGTGGAAAATGGTTGATGATGATGATGAATTACTTAGCCTATTAATTATACAATACAAGTTGAATTACCCATGGACCGTTGAAGGTCTAGAGACAGTTCAAATGCTCATACCCATTACCAGTCTCCTATGTCCCCATCATGCTGGCGGCATTATTACTGCTGAATGATAATGTTTGTAAGTATGTTGAGCCAGATAAACGCCAGCATTTTAGTCACATGTTGAATCAAATTAATGTAAATTAATATGTTTTAGATGTCATCAGTAAAACGTCTCTTTTCTCTCAAGCATCGTACGTTCTAATTCACCTCATCTGCCAGTCTCGCAAAATTCTTTTGAAAACAATGTTCTTCGCCAATCGTTGTTTTAACTTACTTATAGCAACAGAGAATTAGTAAGATCGTTGTAATCTCTCACCAGGCTCACCCCAACACTCGACGAGTGCTGGACTATTACAAGGCAACTGGTTTCGCTGATGTGACAGAGTTCGTACATCCACCTCAACTTCGGTCTATGTTTAATCCCAGCGATGAGAACTTCCATGATTTCCGTAGAGAATTGCTGCCTCTAAACGACTGCCTGTACCGCTCCATACATGAATACCAGTGGCTGGCTGCTATCGATCTTGACGAGATTATCGTACCACAAAGGTATAACTGCACTGCAGGTCTAACACGGGGCGTGGACAGATTGTCTTACCACCGTTTTTATCCACACGTAGACGCGACAAAGCTAGAATTTGAATGTTTGTCTCCTTCTCGCGGTATAAAAATGGTGGAAAGACTATTTTTCCACGGCCCGTGCTAGGCCTGCTGGTGGACCTGCGATACCACTGTCTAGTTTGTTCACCGTCACTCTCATTCGAATTTACACAAATGCGACGGAGATAGAAACAATGTCGAAGCTTATGAATAGCTGGACTGCACATTCATATATAAAAGCCGTCAAAATCGTAAAGGTCACTTTGTCTCTGTCTGTCGCCTTATCAAAACCAATTATCTTTGTCAAAACTAAACGGCAACTACAAATTATACCTACAGATTGGCTTAACTTTTTGTTTCGAAAAAATTCGTGATAACTAGAAAGTTGTGGTCAAAACGGTGCGATGTTCAGAGTGTTTACAGTTGGATGCAACTACGAAGACTTCGGCGTTCTCGGCTCGTTTGCATCGTACTTCTGTATGATTAGAATATTCACCTCATTTTGAGGATGTTAAGGTGGATATTTGTGCAAGATTCCTGCATAGATCGTATGCGACTGAATTTTGACAGCATTCGGGATCAAACTGCGGACTAAAGATCTAGAGAAGTATCTCGAAGAACTAAATTATAAATGTTTAAAAACAATGTTCTATTTAGAAGATATTTTTTTGCCTTTGTTTTTAACCAACTACCGGAGTGAGGTTGATAATTCGATCAGTTTTTTGTATGTATAGGGTTAAGCATATAGTATTAAGCCGAAAGTAGGTCAATGCATTCATCATTTTACAAACAACTTTTACTATGGGAGTTGGGACCAACCCTGAAATTGCGAAAAAAATCTGCCGTTGCTTTTTTCTTGATTGCCAATGACCGTTTTCTATGGAACAGCTGATAATTATGTTTATAGCTTTTAAGCTGAAAGGGGTTCATTTTCATTATACTCAAAGATAATTTATGTTTTCATTGATTGTACTCAAATACTTACTAGTAAAAGTGGTTCATAATAATGATGGGTACTTTGGACTCCTTTCCGCTTTGTACACCCTTTTCGCGTAACCCTGTATACATGAACAAAGATTGAGTATCCCTGAAGTTGGTTAAAAAATGAATTAAAACGGAATATAATTTAAAAGTTTTGAACATTTTAGGGTTGAAACTTGGCAAGACATCATCGAAGTGGAGACGGATCCTGGCCAGACCGGTATAGGCGCGATTACATTCAGCAACTATTATTTTCTGGATCCAGCACAACGTGATCTCGCTGCTCCACCATACATGAGGATCCTGGGACACTTGTGGCGTGCAATGGAACCCAGCGCACTAGGTGTTCACTCCTTCCTTACACTAGAAGTAGGATCAATAGCGATGCCTACATAATTCGAAAGAATTACTTATTTCATCATTATTAGATTTATCATCATCTTCATCATTTCAGCCATAGGACGTCCATTGCTAAACATGGACCTCCCCCATCGATCTCCAATAGGACCGGTTGGAAGCAGCCTGCATCCAGCGTTTTCCTACGGTCTCTTTTAGATCTTCTGTCCATCTTGTGGGTGGACATCCTACGCTACACTTACCGGTCTATGGTCTCCATTCTAGACCCTTTTGGTCCCATCGGTCATCTGTTCTGCGTGCTATGTGCCCTGCCCACTGCCACTTCAACTTGTTAATCCGGTGGGCTATGTCGGTAACTATCGTTCGTCTACGAATCTCCGATACAATGATATCGAATAACGATACAATGCCTACACAATTCAAAAAATTACCTACTTCGTCATCATCTTTATTTGATCATATCATGTTCCAACTGCTGGAACACAGGCATTCTCTCTGAGGGAGAGAGGGTGAGAGTGGATGGGCCCTATTCCACCATGCTGGCCCAGCGCATGTTGGTGAATGTCATAATAATATCTCTGAACTTTTGAGGTTCTTGGACATACCGATTTCATCACGATATTTCTTCATCATAATCAGTCTTTTAACAGTCCACTGTTGGAATATTAGCCTACCCCCGAAAGGGTGATTGGGCCATATCCACCACGCTGCCCCAGTGCGGGGTGGTGGATTCACATCACATATGCTATTGAATTCCTTCTCCGTACGTATGCAGTTTCCTCACGATGTTTTCCTTCACCGAAAAGCCAGTGGTATGAAAAACCGTACATAAGCTCCAAAGAGCTCATTGGTATGGGCCCGGGGTTTGAACCCGCGACCTCACGCTTAAAAGTCTAAAGGTCTCCCAAATGGGCTACCACGGCTTACGATTGCTCGATATTACGAGGCTCACGATATTTACCCTCACCGTTTTTGAGCGATGGCTTCGAAACTGCACATAATTTATTTAATTAATACGCCCTACGTCGCACCCGCCATGCCACCGTACCATAATGTTCCATGTTTGTCGCAGGTACCAAGACAAAATCGTTCCACAACACGGAGTCAGTTGTCGCGATGCACAACCACTTCCCAATGTCGTGCGAGGGTCCCTGTTGGATTGTAGAAATTAACACTTCCGTAGCTCGGTATGTGGACTCTTATGCTACTTCTTACTTCCTCAAGGCCCCGTACAGTATTCCTGTCCCATAAATTCACACATAACTTTTTCAAGCCTTTGAACACAGTTGAACAATAAATTATTATTCTATTCTGTCAGTTCAGTTTTGTTCTGTTCTGCTCTGTTCTGTTCTGTTCTATACTGGTTCTTGTACGATCAACGAAGTTAAGCAACGTCAGGCCCGGTCGGTATTACTTGGATGGGTGACGCTGACGCCCCGGCGTGATGTTGTATTTTTGCAATACTTTTTATACTTTAGTAATTAACAATTTATGTGGTGGTACGAAACGGAACCCTCAGTGCACGAGCTCGACTCGCACTTGGCCGGTTTTATATTGTAAACTGAGGCAGTCCCTGGGAGATTTTATTTCAAAGACATTTAGCAGTAGTCAGTGAGATGTAATTATCTTAGGCGGTAGTCAATACTTTAGGTAAGTCGTAAATCTTAATTTATAAAGCAGTGGGCCAGTAGTTGAATGGAGTGCTGACGAAGAAAATACCAGCTGTTTTACCATAGCAAAATCTCACTCTCTTTCTCTCTCTCTCTTTCCCACTATGAATTTCAAATGTTGGTGGGACCAGCCTTCTTTACTTTTCCACTCAATTTGACTCTATTCTCGACCTTGTATTCGGTAACTTAATCTCTCTCTCATGTCCTTTAGCACGAAAGTCTTCCACCTTTTTTTAGTTCTGCCACTGGAACTTCGACCGGGGATGGAAAGATGTAGTCTTATTGAGGTGGTCTCCTCTTTGCGTGACCATACTATCGCAGTCTACTCTCCTGCATCTTGTCGGAGATGTCGCATACCATAGAAAAACGTGAAAGAAACACGGCTTAGTACCTACACCATCATTATCAGGCTATCATGTTCCCACTGCATGGACACATCTCTCTCAGAGAGAGAGAGGATGGGCCATAATCCACCGTGCTGGCCCAAGGTAAATGTCATGTTTTTGAAATTTTGGGGTTCTTGGACATGCCGGTTTCCTCACGACTTAATCTAACCCTCACAATGTTTTCTTTCACCGTTGTTGAGCGATGGCATCGCAACGCAACTACACATAATGCTCGGAGTTTCTTTGCGCGATAGAATCCGGAACGTGGATATTCGCCAATGAACCAGAGTCACCGACATAGCTATTAAAATTTGCAAATTGAAGTGGCAATGGGCAGGCCACATCTCTCGAAGAACCGATAACCGATGTAGAAGAAAGGTTCTCGAGTGGAGGCCACGAACTGTAAGACACAGCGTAGGTAGGCCTCCCATTAGATGGAAAAACGACATTGCTAGAGTCGCGGGCATCCAGTGGATGCGGGCTGTCGTTCAGTGTGGAGGTTAAAGGGGGAAGACTATGTTCAGCAGTGGGCATCTTCTAGCTGATGATGATGACCTACTGTAAGCAATAAATCATTGGTGCAGGGCCGAACATCGAACCTGGTGTTGTCAGATTGTTTAGCGTACATGCCACCACCCGACCACCATCGCTCAGCACACCCTAAGCTTATACATGTAAAGCAGAGATTTTAATTAACCACATCCGTCCTTGGTTCCAACCCGCACTGGGCCAGCGTGGTGGATATGGCCCAATCACCCTTTCGAGGGTAAACTAAAAGTCCAGCAGTGGACTGTTAAAAGGCTGATTATGATGTGCTTGGTTCCAGGCTGCATCACTACAGATCCTATTGCGGAGACGAACCGTACTGTCCAGAACTACGCAACATCGTACGAGACAACATCACTCACAGATGGAGACACGTCATGAAGGAAGTAGACCGCGTCCTCACCACTCTCGGGATTTTTCCAGATGATCATATATCTACACTTTATAGATCACAGATGAAAAACAAACTTCGACCCGCAGTCTGATCGTTAACTGTCAAAGTCAATCGTAGTGCCTTATATTATGTGTTCTGTGGTGCCTTCAAGATGCCAGCTCCTGCCATAGCTGTCAAACAAGGAATATATGGTGCGGGTGCGAGTCCATCCAGTCTAAATGAGTCTGGATGCCTTTAGTAGAACTCACCCAGCAGACGACCTTTTAATTTTTATTTATTTATACGTGTTAACAATACATAAAATGAACCGCACGCGATTTAAAGGAAGTGCGAGCGGCTCGCTCCTTAGCTGCATTTTCTCCAACATTTTTCATAATGTCCAAAAAACATTTATTAAGGGTAATTCGTACAGCTATATTTATTTAGCTGAAATCTGACGAGGGTGTTTCAGATTACCTGTCTCATTTTGTTAAAGAGCGTTATTTAGGGTTGCCTCTTTCCGCCAGGATATGACGAAAGGTCGACGGTGAATGAAGAAAAAAGTGCATGTTTTATTATGGAAGAGACAGAATACAAAATAAATGTTGGTTTTGTTTGGTCTTTTGTCCACGACCAGAGATTTATTTTTACAATCTTTTATTCGACTTGCAGTTTGTATGTTAGTTTGTTTGTTTACGTCAAATCTTTTTCTATCGGACTGCCAGAGCGGGCACGAAGAATCGATATTCCGAAAACTCGTACGAAGTGCTTTGATTCCACATGTATTGTACGAACTGCTAGTCTGTGGATATCGCTGCCTGGCTTCAAAAGCTTGTTTAATTATTTATTTTATTTATATTATTAATAATTAATTTAGGTTTACCGATACAGCAGTGCAAGTACCGTTCTTTATCGATCGACAAATTCGATAAAATGCCATAGAATCGATCCTAGCGAGTACTGATCAAATGGCATTTTATCGAATTTGATGATCTCAAATGTCAAATTTAACGTAAGTAAAAAAACGGCACTTGCACTGCAGATGTACTGACACTTTAAGTAAGGTACGTTCCTACTTGCAACCGACTCAGAAAGTCTGTTGTAAGTTGTAATTGTAAGTAATCTGTAGAATTTAGAAAGAAATGTTGTTTGTTTCTCCTTTGACAACCTTAGCATTTTGAAAGTGGACCCTTATCATAATTTTGTGGGCTGACGTGCTGAAAAGAGGTCTTATTATTTCAGTACTTCCTTCACACGCTATTCATTAGTATACTTATGTGTATATATGTGCCTTAGCTTACGCAAGGAGCAAATATTTAAAGCCCTTAAAATAACTACTCAGAGAAGGTAGGTTTCCAAACAACGCCTTCTTGCTGATTGGTATTTCAAACGAAAATTTATGGATTACCTATGGAATGTCACACCGTAACTCTTATGCTGCTTTTCTGATTTGTTGTGGTACGATTTCACCGCGCAAATTGTCATAGTAAATTTTTTATATATTTTTTGGAGCCATATATGACACCATTTGAATGGCTTAAATTTTGCGAATGTACTTGGTTTCTTAGTTAAAGCCTTACTTAAAATTGTCATCATTTTAATCTATGCTTAAAATTGCTCAACTTCTCGATGACGGCAATAGTCAGTCACACACAAAAACGAGACAGCAATTTTAAGCATCATCATAATCAGCCTTTTAACAGTCCACTGCTGGACTTTTAGCCTACCCCTGAAAGGGTGATAGGCCTTATCCACCACGCTGGCCCAGGGCGGGTTGGTGGATTCACATACGCCATTGAATTTCTTCTCCGTACGTAGTAGGTATGCAGGTTTCCTCAAGATGTTTTCTCGTAACTTCCAATAAGCTACCAAACCAACCTGCAAACAAAAATATGTGACCAAAGTTACGATAAGTACTAACCTGGGCTCTTAATTTATTTTCTAAGGACCTGTTATAATTTTAAGCTTTTTTCGTCTTTTAATGACAGTAAAAACTTCATAAAAACGCCTTTAAAAGTTTATGGATATCGAAACGGGAAGTCGATAAAAAGAATATTGTTTTCCAATAACTCAAAGCGATAAACCCGAGTTCAAGGTATTAATTAGTGTAAAAATAATGTTGCCAATTTATTTACTTGTAGGCATTGATGTACACTACATGAGGAGATGTAGGCGAGTAGGTACTTAATTAGGAACATTGTACTTGCCTATTAGATTAGCCTAGATGCTCTAGGTACTTAATAATTAGATAAAAACGTACAAGTTAATTTTTTTTAACACAATTTTTTTTTTTAACTGGTTTTCTACTGTTTTTCTTTTTAAATTAGTGCTTTATAAAATCTATAGAATTCTTAGAATAACTATACAAAGAAACCAAGTAAATTTGCAAAATTTAAGCCATTCAAATGGTGTCATAGGTATATGGCTTCAAAAAAAATATAAAAATTTTGCTTTGATAATTTGCGCGGTGAAATCGTACCACAACAAATCAGAAAAGCAGCATAACAGTTATGGTGTGACATTCCACAGGTAATCCATTAATTTTCTTGCTTAAATCGTTTAAAATACCAATCGAAACGTAAGCTACAAAGCGAATTTGTAGCTCACGTTTTGAGAAGGCGTTGTTTGGAAACCTACCTTCTCTGAGTAGTTATTCTAAAATAGAATTATATGACGTGGCCTGAAACAGCAAGGCGATATTTTTATAGTTCCGAAACAAAAGGGCGTCAACTGAACCCTATTACTAAGCTTATTCTGACTGTCTGTCTGTCTGTCCTCCTTTTTAACGGCTGTATCTCTTAAACCGTAATAGATTGCCAGTAAAAAAAAATCACAGAACGTGTAATACGATATAATATAAATAGAATATATTTGTATAGTGTAATACCAATTGAAATAAACGTTTGTTGTAAGGGGACCCCTTTTAGTAATTACTTTTGTTTTTATTATTAAATAAGTAAATAAATATTCGGGACATTTTTTCACACATGGTCATCTGACCCCAAACTAAGCAAAGCTTGTGATATGGCTGCCAGAGACTGATATACGTACATATCTATATACTTTTAAATACATACTTAAATAGATATAAACAACCAGATATAGAACAATCACAA
The DNA here is from genome assembly GCA_914767915.1 of Agriopis aurantiaria. Lineage (NCBI taxonomy): Eukaryota > Metazoa > Arthropoda > Insecta > Lepidoptera > Geometridae > Agriopis > Agriopis aurantiaria. Next base: position 12,719,868 of record OU612003.1, on the reverse strand, counting down.
ATGTTCATCACATAAATCTTTGTCCTAGGCGGGAATCGAACCCACACCCCCAAGCTCAGAAGGCAGGTTCACTACCAACTGGACCAACGTGCATTATACTAGCGTTATGTTTTTATTTATGTTTTATTTATTTTTTATTATTATACCCACCCGCCCGGCTTCGCACGGGTGTAATTTACGTGCGAAGCCGGGGCGGGTCGCTAGTTACCTTTATATAAACCTTAAGTGAAAATGTATCTAACTGATGGTGAAAACCGCATCAGAATCCGTTGCTTGGTTTAGGAGTTAGCGGTCATACAGACAGACAGACAGACGCGGAAAGCGACTTCAATTTATACTATGTAGAGATATTCTGTAAAAAAATCGGCTGGCTATCTATTACGGTTCGAAAGATAGGACGGACAGACAGACACACCCGACGGACTGCGTTGGCGTAGTAATAGGGTATCATAACGCCATTTGGGTACGGAACCCTAAAAACAAGTTTAGTGTTGAAAGCTCTTTGAATACTTACTTACTTATACTTACTACACAAAATAGTACCTAAAGGTTTCGATCTATTTAGATGAGGGGCATAAATTACTTGAAAAATCTACGTTCGGGCAAGCGGGAGAGCCTAAATTATGGGCCTTTAAGTCCCTCGAGCCGACCCTGGGGTGCAAGTACCGTTCTTTTAGCGATCGTCAAATTGACAGTTGAGGTCGTCAAATTCGATAATATGCCATTTTTTCTGTACTAGCTGTGATCGATTCTATGGCATTTTAGCGAGTTTGACAACCGATAAAGAACGGTACTTGCACTGCTGATTGGCCAGCAGATTAGCGATGCGGATATGAGCACTACACGGCTTGCCAATACTAGACTTTAAAAAGTATAGGTAGGTAAGTACATTGTTTTTAACCCCGATAAATGAGCTCTGAACAGATTGTCTTGAATCATAGATTAAAGATTTTTTATTTCTTAAAAATAGCTAAGAACTCCTTTCAAACAAAATAAACTAAAGTACTAGAACTAGTGTTCTAAAGGGTCGGCAACGTATTTGTGATGCCTCTGGTGTTACAAGTATCCATAGGCGACGGTGACTGCTTACCATCAGGCAGCCCGTCTGCTTGTATGCCACCTAAGGCATAAAAAAAAAACCGGCCAAGTGCGAGTCGGGCGCGCGCACTGAGGGTCCGCGCCCGACTTCGGTGAACGTTCGAGAACCGGGGTGAACAGAAATTTGTCACCGACTCGCGCTTGGCCATTATTTATTATTTGTTGGTATACTTTAGAGTGTTTACTATAATCATGCCAAGTTTGACGTTTGTACGTAAAACGTACAATTACCGTTTTTACATTAGACTAAATAAAAAATACGTAAAAAAATACGTTTGTTGAATAAGGACCATTTTAGTTTTTACTTTTTGTCTTTTTTATTATTTGTTAGTTAATCCGCCGTAACATTACATAGGTACCTATTCTGTGAAAATTTCAACTGGCTGTCTATTACGGTTCGAACTCAGAGCAAATAATTTATTTGCTCTGAGGGTTCGAAAGATACAGCCGTTTAAAGTTAGGACAGAGGCCTTACGGACAACTGCTATTACAGGCACCTAATCCGCTCAGTTGGAAAATCACGCGACCGCAAACCGTATCTGGGCGCGATAAGGTTTAGATAGCCAGACAATGTAGGCTTAGTAAACGGGTCCCGTATTTACCCTTTGGGTACGGAACCCTAAAAACTAAATCAAAATAGGTTCAGCCGTTTGGGAGCTACAAAGACACAGACAGACACACAGATAGGTATAACACCTCTCAGTTTGTATGAGAGTAAAAAATGTGTTAAAACAGCGCAGTGCGGAAAATCACGCGAACGTGAACCTTCCGTCAACTTGGATCCACAGCTCCGGTCTAAACTACTAGATGTCGCTGTACGGTCTTAAAACGCGCAAACGTTACGTTCCGCATTTTCGGTACCGTATCTAAAGACTTATAAAATTTCGGACAGACAGACGACTATTTGACGCTTGTACGTTAACTAAATCGTTTTTACATTAGAAATAGTTTTTTGAAGAGCTCATTCTGTTATAAGAGTGGCTTATTTTAATTATCAATAATCAATTAGGTATAATTATAAGATTGTTCTTTACAATCCAGTCAGATTTTGATGTGAGATGGTGTGCCGTAGCCGTAAGGGTGCTTGCAGTCGATGCATAGTACAAGTAGTACTAAACTAAGTAACTAAGCTACTGCCATTATAGTGCTCACAGACGCTCGAACGCGGCTGACCTCTAACCGCCGTTTGACCAATGGGAGAGAAAGATGGAAAGATGATATTCTCACTCTTTCTCTCCCGTTGGTTGGACGGCGGTCCGTCGGCCGCGTTCGAGCGTCTGTTAGCACTATTACGTTACGCATCGTCTGCAACGTGTTGCTTAATGCAAGTGGCAGCGGTAGTGCATAGTAGATCTTACGACGACGATGCGTAGTAGATACTAACAACCATCGATAAAAAAAAAAAATTTGAAGCTAACAACTTTTACTTGTATTTGTTATTGTACTACGCGCCCTGAGGCCCCTAATCATCCGGAACTGACGATTGAGTGATGAGACAGTACAGTGGCTGTATTTAGAACTTCCAAGTTCCAAATCCTTCCCAGTTCCAAAAGTATTAAATACTTACGAAAGGAAGCGCCTCCTATTTTCGTGATTAAACAAGGTATGCTGACATATTGCTATACAATATTAGCCAGGACACAAAATAAATTGTTTTTTCCAACTACAAATAAGTAACGTATTCTGTCATTCTGAATACTAATATTGTAAATGTGAAACTGTGTTTGTTTGTCCTTCTTTCAGCAGCAACGGGTTGACATGAATTTTAGGGCCTAAGAGTGACATGTGGGTTCCGTACCACCACAAAATTCAATAACGAAATTACCGGTTAGGTATAACTTGGTAATGGACAGAATTTTCTCACCGACTTAACCTTGGCTTGCACTTGGCCATTATTTATTATTTGATGTTATACCTACCTCGTTATACCTACATTAGAGTGTGTACTATAATCACCTATAGGTAGTCAATTAATCATGCCAAGTTTGACGATTGTAGTAGGTACCTATTACCGTTTTTACATTAGAGCTAATAGGTATAGGTACCTAGGTAGGTACGAAAAAACGTTTTAAAAAAATACGTTTGCGCTAGCTGTCGATGTTTATTATTATACAAAATAAATACTTACCTAGGTAGGTAACGACCGATTCGCAAAAAAAAATCGCAGGTAAGGTAACCAACCTAGCAAACGTGAAGGCAGCTGCGCTTTCTGTAACTGCAACTAGCTGGTTTCTGCGGTTAACTTCACAACTGTTGAATCAAGCTATGAAAGTACGGGGCGTGACTTAAAATCAAACAGAAACCTTTATTGACGTTTCAAACTAAGTTTAAACCACGCACAGCCACGTAATTTAGTCTACAGAACCCCAAACAAACGTAATGTAATGAGAAGTGTACAAGAAAAGTTTTGTACTTTGTTTATAAATCGGCGCGATAACCTAGCCATGTGTAGAAGCGCAACAGTTTGCCGCACTCCTTGGCGGGCGTGGGTTTCTTTGAATTCGTCGGTTTATACTTGAACGTCAAGTATTCAGTTCTACGCTGGGTCGTATAGCGTATTCTCGTCTCGTGTGGTAATCCCATCGAAAACTTTTCAAACAAATCGAAAATTAGTTTTAAATCGCGATATCGAATCGAAAAACGAAATAAACTCGAAACTGTGTTGTTTTGTGTGTCGAAGTGTCTCAACTTGGATTTATGTGTGTATTGTTAGTGCATTCTTTGGTGATTCATCTCCTGGTCCGTTGAACAAGAAATTGTTTGTCGCAGTGTATATTGGTCATTTATTAAAGTTATGTGGTATCGGTACATAGAAGTGTAGTGCTTTGTTTTTTTTGGATTCCTGAGAATGCGGTTCGATAACGGGCCTTATTAAACAAAGGTATGTTGGTCATGTCTTGTCTGCAACATGCGATTGCTTCGTATTGTAAATCTTTTGAGTGAAGTGAATCATTTTTTGTTGGCTAAACTTGCTTGTAGTGTTTCTTATTGAATAACAATTTCTTAGAGAAAGATTAGATGCTTACCTATATAGGTACGTAAACGCACGTGTACAGGCATCCTTTACTAGATTTTAATTTTGATAAGTAGGCATAAACCTAATTGACAAGGTAAGCAGGGTTATTCTATGACATAAACCTATAATAAAAAATTCTTAGTACCTAGCCATGTTTTTAGACCTTACAAAACCTGAAATCTTTCCCAGAAACCGGTTACATGGGAAAATAGTGATGTGCACAAGCACCAAGTCAGTGACCGAATACCGGTTTTTTACTTTTTACAATTATTATTTGCTTGTTCTTCACTATAGGAAACTAGTAAAACTAAGCAAAGAGGCTGTAATTTTATTATGTAAGTTTTTTTTTATTCCTACCATAATTATCACATTAGTCTTATTTAAACAACAAAAAACCCTTGATTTTTTACAGGTGGGATGGGAGAGGGGTAATGGTGTCATCAAAATTGTCTTACGTAGTAAAAAAACATCTCCATTGCACAAAATAGGTATATAATAGTACAAATACCCAAGTAGAATTAATGAACAAAGGTGCATAGGTGCAAATTAATAACAACTTAATTTGTATTAAGCAGATGTAGTACTTATTTAATACCAAGCAGGTCTTTATGATTTATAAAAAACCAGATAGATTGGTAGGTACGGAGACTAGGTAGGTACATGAACATTTTTGGAGATCAAATCGGGCTTATAGGTACCTACCGTAATAAATAAGTAGCGGTCAATATACCTAATTAGGTATATATGATTTTACTGAAGTAGGTACCTACCTATACTTATTGCTGTGTGTTGTTACTTTGAGATGGTTATCATCAGAGAAGCGTAGTAGGTAGGTTAGTTGCAACTGTGCCATATTCTGTGGCCACGCTCGAATGGGAATGCGCCTCATTTATCTTTCTTCAAGATAAGAAATGTAGATTGCTATTGGATGATCTTTCTTATTTTATTATTTAAACAAAATACTTTTTCTTTATCTTGAGTCACTGCTTGACCTCTGCCAAGGCTAGCCACGCCAATATTCGGGTTTTACCTCTCAGAATTAGAAGATACATTATAATAAATAAGTTTATTCGAATACCAATAATTATATTAACAAACTAGTTGTTGCGCGCGACTTTGATTGATTGATTAACTCTTTATTGTTCACACCATGAAATTTGATACAGAGGACAAAAACTCTTAAAAACTAGTGTAACAACTGGCGGCCTTATCGCTAAAAGCGATCTCTTCCAGACAACCTTAGGATGGAAAGGATTTATAGAAGACGTAGAAGACGGGGTGTGCAATAGAGGATCGACTATAAAAAATTTACTTATACCATACACATACATTCTAATAGTAATACACACTACGTTACACACTTACACACTTTGTACGCGTATCCTTACATATAAACTTGCAACCCCTTAATTGGGCTCGTTCGCAAAATCCTTTCGTAGCGGATCTCTTCACCCCATAAGGAATCTACCTGCCAAATTTCAGCTTCGTAGGTCAAGTAGTTTTCGAGATTTCATGATGAGTTACCTAGTGAGTGAGAGTTTTTATTTAGAGCATCAATCGAAAATAAAATACAAAATACAAAATACAAAAAATTAAATGTTTTGCCCTTAATTTTATTTTCAGTACCTAAAGAATACATATATTATCACATTATAACATAGGCAAATTTCAAATTCATTTATTCCTCAAATTGGTTCCTACACCACTGTACACATTTGAACGTCAGAACAACATTAACTAATTTTAAGACAATTATTATAACTTATGTAGGTTACCTACCATTTTACTCGAAACACACCAAAAAAAAATTTAAATTTAAGGCTGCGCTCACCGGCTCTTTCACTCTATCGCATAATTTCTTCAAATCACTGAGTAAGGTTTAAAAAAAAACTGATTGGGCATTATCTTTAGAATAACATTGCAATTTTCGTGTTGATATTTCATAGGATAGCGGAGGAGATCGAAAATACGAAAAAACACTCAAATAGTTTTTTCCTTCTCTCGCCAAAATAAAACAACTTCAAAAAGTTTGCAATTTAGCTTGTTTTCTAAAAAGAAATAGGTTCCTAATAGCTTATTTTTTATTACTACTTATCTATAAGCGCGGCCTTTAAAAATCCTATCCAAATATTAAAATTAATTCTAGCTATGTTAGCGTTTACATAATTTAGGGAACTAGGACAGACCAGCCGAAATCCCCGGTCATTTGGTTAGCTAAACCCGGAAACTCAAGTCGAGGGAAGATAAAAGATGCCAGCGCCCCTAATGTGCCAAATACAGGACAGGACCTAGGTACCTATATTTGCTTAGTAATAGTTTTTTTATTTTATTGTTACTGCCCTTTTTAATTAAACACGGTAAAAGCTAATTAATGCTATCTTGAGATTAGCCCAGCGGAGTGATCCTGTGAAGTTTGGTAACGATCGAATCAACAGATTTTTGTTTGTTTTTTAATCATGGAAGTCTTTAGGGTATACAAAATCCTTGGTTTTAACATTTTGCCTACAAAACCAAGAACAAGAATTGAAGTCTTATCTATATATACATGACATACTTAAATTACATCATAGAAAAAGTAATTCAAGTCGAAGGAGGTTGCATCGCTACCAAGGAGGTTGCATTGTTTTTATCTTTCATAGCTGATGTTAAAATGAGTAACTTGGCTACTTTTATCCCGTATTAGGTAATAATGTGGGTGAAACCGCGGGGTGCACCTAGGGATTAATAATTATATACATTGGAGAGCTCGGATCATTCTCGATAGATCCATTGCTAAAATCCATAATGGATAGATTTTTTTCTCTCTTTAGAGAGCTCAAGTCAAACGCGTAGCATGCCAGAAAAACAAAACTAGCTGATCCTTACAAATTTAATTAAAAACGACAGCAAAAAAGTAGAAGTCGCGAGTCGCCTCAAACGAAGATTAAAAAATAAATACAGTACAACCACAGAGCTATTGGTCACTCTTTGTTTGTGCCATGCAACCTTTTTGTCTTCAATTTAAGCTTTTCATCCAATACACTTCTCTTACTTTCAGGATAATGCATTGGTGTTTGGCACACGTTCTTTATTATCCACTGCTGAATATAAGTACCCCATTTGCCATTTGCAATTTTTTAGACCATTCCCAAATATTAAGCTCAAAAGCAATTCAGTTGAGCAATGAAGCCTGAAGATGGCAACAAAGATAACATTGCCTTATTGTAAAGGTTTACCCGCGGATTCAAAGGAAACCTGTTGCTAAGTATCGCTTGACGACTTGAGGCTTACGTTTTGCATGTTTAATGGGAATAATGGGGCTCCAGACGGTGTGTAAACCCGACTCGAGCTCAATTATTTCTTCTGAGCACATTGACTTTGCGCACTTAAGGGTCAAGTGGCGCGATGACACTTTTGACAAAAGCTGTCAGATTTCAGCACAGTGCCGTCAACGCTATTGACCAAAACCACAGACCAAAACTAACAAACGCCCAATACGTTCAAAATAGCTTAATTTGAGGAAAGGCCTTTGCTCAGAAGTGGGATACTGAAATTTTGTTGAGGCTGTGGTCAATACCGTGACTCTTTTCAAAAGTAGATTTATATATAAAAAAACACCATGCGCGAGTGAGATAGCGGCGCGATTTTCTGGTCCTTAAGTAAACTTCCTAAAGACGTGTAAAGCAAAGCCATGTATGACATAAAACCTACTCAATACAATACCTACTAAAATTAAGATACCGTTTCTAAGAAACATGAGATGTCCAACAAAACTTCCAGACTAAACTTAGAGAATCTTCGGACATTTACTTAGACTATGTATGAGAACTTGGACCACATTTACAAGCACTACCAAGCGTGTCCTAGGGCGTGTCCAAGATTAACTTTGCAAGGTAACGACTTACCTCACAGTTACCTTGTAAGTAGCTGGCCATAAAACCCTGTCTGGTGTCTGGCAGCGACACGCTCTTCTTAAAATAGCTCCCCTACGTAATGTAATAAGGGTCCGTATCCGATAACTTAGTTACGGCGCTCACTAATCTATCAGATTATAAACTATTTTCAGACCAGATGTATTGAACACCCATTAGAAAAGGTTAGAAGACACCTTTGTAGAATTCAACTTTAACCTTTAACCTAACCTGCTGAGCCTAGGTTAGGATAAGTCCTTTGTATTAGACCTAAATTAATATTCGTATAGGTGTAAGTTTGTGTATGTTGATGAATTAGACACGTCAAGCGAATAGTAGGTTATATATAATTCAATTGGTCTGGGTGCTAGATATCATAGATAAACATATACTAGAGGATTAATTTAATCAAGCATCTACATTTTTAGTACATAAAATATTTATTGACATCAAAAATCGTTATATATCTAATAATGATAGATAAGAATCTTATCCTACTCAATTAATATTAATTAATGAAATGCTAGCATTCATAACAATTTATATATATATATATATAGAAACCAATGCCTAAAAGCAATAATACCCATGCGGTGCACGGCTATGTGTGACTCGTTAAATCGCTACGATTCTTTCGTATGAACATAATATATTATTTATTTATTTTATTTATTTATTTTTATTTCAAAGGAAGACCAACAGCCTTAAAAAAATATAACAATCTTGATAGATCCAGAAGCTAATTACAGGTAAAATTATGATAAAATAACTTAGCTGTTTGCAAGCTACAACTCTTATAAAAAAAAAAACAGGTGCACAAAGAGCGTTGAAGGCCTAGAGACAATCCAAATACTAAAGTAAATTTTTGTTGTGTTTCATGATAATTGTCATTTGCATTTTAATGCCTCATCAGGATCATCATAATTACAACATTTTAAAGCAGCTTGTTTTTCTACAATTGTGTTTTCGCCAATAAATTGAATTTGAATCTAAAATGTTTCGGAAAATTCCGGTATTCAGTACCGGAATTTGTCTGCCCTGCACTATCCTTGTGCAGCATACTCCGCCAACATTCATCAATGTCTGTGTGCACTTCCAGCTTTTTACATGAAACCTACATTTACAATTTTGCCTACTTGATACCATGATACATTGACATCGATTCTGATGTACTCTAAACTAAACTAAATTTGACAGCTCTTAAATTGTTGCCATCCTTCTCTCACATATTAAAATGAAAAGAGAGGCAGATAATTTTAGTCCTGTCAGATTGTTTTAGTTTAGTGAGTGGTATGACAGAATCGACGCCATTGTTAGGTATCAAACATCGAGATACAATTCCTATAGAGCCACAATCTCAGTGAAAATATCAGTCAAAAAACGTCCGTGCGTCATTGTACATACATTGTATCAGTTATATAGTTCGCAATGCCATATTCACTCAAATTTAGACGTTATGTCGCTTGCATAGTGTTCAACGTTAGTTGTCCGCTATGTCATCGTAGCTCTGGCATCGCGCGGCGTTGTAGTCGGATCGCGGTTACCTTGTAACTAACCAAAAAGTCGGCGCAATTCGTAGCGTGCGCTGACTTTTGGTTCGGTAACTTTTTTGGCATGATTGTGTCTCTTTGTATTGTATCTCGATGGTATCAAAATACATTTTAGATAATGTGATGTACAAAAGTTAGTGTATTATATATATATTTATGTTACAAATTATTGTTTTAGAACACAATACCTTTGACTGTATATCACTGACTGATAGTTATCGTTCTTGGTAAGGTATTATTTTAGAATACAAGTTAATTGTTAACATAAAAAATACTCAAAGCAAATATAGAAACTAAATATTATTCAAAACCACTTTACGACCGCCGTGATCCCTGAAAACCTGGGATCCACATAATTAGCTAGTTACAATTACGCGGTGAATTTCGCAAAATTGGCCGTTCAGAATAATTGGGAAGTTTCCCGGGTAAAAGGTCACACTGCTCTATTTTCAAGAATTTCTCTAAAAGACGTTCCAATCGTGGAGTAACAGTGTTAGTGTCGACCCTTATTTCCGGTAGGAACTCAAGTGCTGGAATCTTTCCCAACACGTAGCCTTTGCAAAGTAATGGAAAGTTGGGACCTTCCTTTTTTGAAGCGAATTGACATTTAGAGACCTCGCGTTGATGCTTGGCTCCACAGATCAGATAAACAAGGGAGATATGCCTTAGTACGATTATCGTTCGTGTTCAAACGTCTCCCAAGTTTCACGAGACCGAGTGCGTTTTCAGATTTTCACGAAGACACTATACTGCCAAACACTGTACTAGTGTTAACAAACGTATGGATTTGGTTGACCTCAACCGCCGTCTGACCAACGGGAGAGAAAGAGAGGGAAATATGATATTCTCACTCTTTCTCTCCCGTTGGTTGGACGGCGGTCCGTCAACCAAATCCATACGGGTGTTAACACTATATAAACGGCACACTGAAGGTAGCATTCCGATCATGGCGACCGCGACCGGCGACCGCGACTGCGGCCAGCGGTAGCGACCGCGGTCGCTTGCATCGGAATAGATCGGAATGCTATCTTTACTCATTTTTCACGCACACCGTGCAAAACAAGTATAAATTGTTTTTTTTGAACCCCGATAATAGACTTGATAACGAACAAACTTAACAAACAAAATTATCAAAAATCATAGCCGTATCAAGTCACAATCCAAACAAAAAAATAAAAACGAAATCAAAATCGGTTAAGCCGTTTTGGAGCTACGATGCCACAGCCACAGATAGACACAGATTACACACGTTAAACTTATAACACCCATCTTTTTGCGTCGGGGGTAAAAAAAATACGACCGAATCGTCTGCAGGGTGAGATCGACTAAACGCATCAAACCTGATTTAGACTTGGCTGTACGCCTAGCTGTTAAAAGCAATCCAGTTTAAATGATGAAAAAATTTTGCAAACCGCAAACCGTATCTAGACGCGTTAAGGTTCAAGTTTGCGTGATTTTTCGAACTGCGCGGTTTTAACGCTAATCCCCGCAAATCCCGCAAGTAATCTTGGTCCCGCGTAACGAGTTGGGCGTAAGACCCCAGGGGCCTTACGGCTACCTGTATTAAGCGATTCTGTTTAGGTGATGAGAAAAATTGCGCGACGTTCGCGTGGTTTGTCGCACTGCGCTGTTTCACCGCTGTTTCGAGCCCGCGACGAGAGGTAGCTGTAAGGCCCCTGATACGTTTGCACCCGCCATACCTCCTTACCATATCTCCTTTGTTTGTGTGATCTAAGGTTGGCTCTTTCAAGTCTACTTGAGAGGATTTTGTCGCCGGTTATTGCACTCAGTTTTGAATTTCATTTCGGTAGTAATAAGACCAATTTACCTCTCATTGTGGGTCGCGGAAATATAGAAACTGATTTGAGGGGAACTTGCGCCCTTTGAAACAGGACTGTTTTATTTAATGGCCAGAATACCGGGTGCAGCTATCTCGCTCGCGCATTTAATGGTTTTTTTTTGACATAAAATTACTGTATTCTTTTGAAAAATGTGCTTCGGTCATTGTGCGAAGTTAATATTTCAAAATATTTAGGACAAAATGTTGTAGTAAGTGTATTTTTTTTATGATGACCAGAATAAATGGGAAAACAGTTTAACCCATTTTTGTGGACATACTAAATAAAAAAAAAAACTAAATATTTTGAAATATTAACTTCGCAATATGACTAAAGCACATTTATTCAAAAGCAGACCGTAATTATTTTTACAACACATTTGCTCAAAAAGTGCACTTACGAATAAGAATAAGAATAAGAATAAAATATATTTATTGCCAAAAAACAAAAACAAAACGAAGCCTGTATACATAGTTCGAAAGTTAAACATTACGGATCATACAACGGAGCGTGCGGTAATGAATTTTACCGCACGCTCAGATGTATAGCACCGTGCGTGTACTTTACGGTATTTTTTAAATTTCCATTTTTTGTTTTTTTCTCGCAAATGTGTTGTAAAACGTTGTATGGCACACGTGCGGATTGGTTATTACAAACTCGTGACTATGGTAAGCCCTCGACTTCGTCTCGGGCTTACATTCGTCTACTCGTTTGTAATAACCAACTTACCGCACTTGTATCATAAATAACTATTTTTATACCTCAAATTTTTGATTTAATTACTTAGCGGCGTTCCATTCTGGGCCTTCAGGGGCAGTTAAAGGCGAGAGGCTATCTCGCTCGACCAAATTGAAAAAAAAAAAACTGTTTTGTTTTATCTAACAGTTAAGAACCACCGCAACGAAGGCTGCTTTCAAATAAGTAAACCGTTTTGGTGAAAAATTATAACAGATATACACATCTCTTATATATGTACATATTATATTCTCGGTTCTATCGTGGGTAAAAGCAAAAAATAGGTCTCAATCGTATGTTATCCTAATAGTGTTAACACACGTATGGATTTGGTTGACCTCAACCGCCGTCTGACCAACGGGAGAGAAAGAGAGGGAAATATCATATTCTCACTCTTTCTCTCCCGTTGGTTGGACGGCGGTCCGTCAACCAAATCCATACGTGTGTTAACACTGTAAGAGTTCGAGAGTAAACCAAATAATATCGAGTAAAACGCAACAGTATGCTCAGGAAACTTCTACCAAAATATTCTCCGGATTCCATTCGGTACAAAATTTTCTGACTCCATTTTCAGCGTTTACACATGTCTGGTTGTGGACAATATATCTCAGATTAGACAAACAAGGGAGATATGCCTCAGAACGATTACCGTTCGTGTTCAAACGTCTTTATGTTTCTTCTACTTTTTTCACTGTGTACCGCAAAAACTGTAATTATGACACACTAATTTTTTATGCGTTAGGTACCTACGCATACTAAGAAACTTGCAACGACACAAAATATAACCCGACTCCATTGTATAGTAGGTAACTGAAAAGTAACAGCGGCGCACTGCGTACCTATCTATACCTACTCGTAGATCCAGTAGGCTTAGTCCCAGATTTGATAGTATTCGAAAACTTTTTTCGTTTACGTATTGTTCCATACATTTTAGTAAAGCGCCTCCAGCGGAAACGCGGAGGAACTAAAATCGGTAGTATTCGGCGGTATAGACTGCTTCACTCTAAGACGAAAAAAATTTTCGAATACCTTTCAGCCCAGCAATGTATGGAACAATACGTAAACGAAAAAAGTTTTCGAACTATCAAATCTGGGACTAAACCAACAGAGCTGTAATCTATACTAATATTATAAAGAGGAAAGATTTGATTGTTTGTTTGCATTGAATAGGCACCGAAATTACAGAACCGATTTGAAAAATTCTTCCACTGTTGGGAAGATACACTATCGCCGGGTGACATAGGATATAATATATACACGTGCGAAGCCGGGCCGGACCGCTAGTATTTGATATCGCTTTATCTTGTAAACGATTGAGTATTTCATAATTTTTGAAATCTGCTGCGTGACCTCTACGTAATGATGGTAATATTGGCCTATTTAGCAAAGTTTAGTTAAAATTTTTCTCCTCTAATATTTTTTCGCGGATGCCATCTTGAATTCTTATACCCTGTCGATTAAAACGATTCAAATTATACCTCACATGTCGAAATCCGTCAACAACTTTACTGTCAAAAACATAACCCTCTGGCAAGATCGTCTGCTGGCTGAATTCGACTATATGCATCAAGCCTGATTTCGCACCCGCCACGCCACCTTACCATATCTCCCTAGTTTGTTTCATCTGAGGTTGGTGTCGTCGGAACGCCCGATAATGGTAAAGCTCTGTTCGATGCACTACTGCGTTTGAACACGGAATCGTGGATTCCGAAGCCTTGTTACGGAATTCCGCTGACGTTTGACAATACAATAGCTGCTAATATGAAATTGCGCCTGTATCGAAATATCAGATTACGGTATCAATTCACATACAGTTAGGATTGCCATATGGTCGGAATTTTCCGGACATGTCTGGGAATTTAGGCTTTTGTTCGGAATGCAGGAGAATTCTAAAACGACAGGAACTCAAGGAAGATTTTAAAACGCTAAATATACATTAATATAATGGACTTATTAAAGAAAAAAAAAAAAAAAATATGCACTCCGGAAATTTCTTTAAGTGAACGGGGTTTTCCTGAATAAAAACAACTAAGTTGTTTACGCAGCATGGGGCAACTAAACAGAAATATTGTCCTCGTTTCCTGAGATATATAATCTGGGCCTTTTTCAAGTCCAGACTCTAGAGTGAATAGGTCTTCTGAGTGAGTGCTTCATCTTCGACCAGATCGTCGCTTACCAACAGGCGAGTTGGTTGTCAAACGAGGACATAATTGCGTAAAAAAGGGGTTGTCTGTAAAGTCAGTTTACGGACGATAATTTTACGTGACAACGCTTAGGCTGATCGTGCCTCTCTATCGCTTGTTCTGCGCTCTCTCTTGCACGCGCGGCTCAGGTGGAACGTGAAGGAATTTTTCGTGCGTGCAGCCGGCGTTCATCGATTTATAAGACGTTATCACGTCAAAACCAGGGTTGTGTCACATTAGTTCTGGTCACTAGCCGACGTATAGCCAATTCCCAAACCATCAGAGACTAAATTAATATTTAGTTACTTCACAATAGTGCTCGATACACTTCTCTGTAAATAATAGCGGTATAATAGCGGTACCGGTAGCAATAACAAACTTGGAACAACAGCCGCCACTGACGTTGATTGAATAAGCAATATTAACTAGACAGGTTGGAACTTGGAGTTACCTTCGAGAAATACAGAATTTCTTTACAAATATCCGGTTTCACACATTTTCCGGGAGATCACTCCCGGAGTAATTCAACCCAAAAAGGCACAAACATATTTCTTTAGCTATTTTTATCCATCAATGTTTATACTTAATACCGCTATCTTGTCCAAGATAATAAAAAACGCGTGACCAAAATGCTGGCCGTGTTTCTGGCTCAACACAAAAGTATTGCTACTCAGCGTGGTAATGCCGCCAGTATGATGGGTACGCTGCCAACTCGTAGTGGCCTTGAGCATTTGGATTGTCTTCAGGGTGCTTGTAAATATCCCGTAAATAATCATATAACTGTAGTGAACAACCGTGATAGTTTAAAACAGTGTTAAACAAAAAAAAACTAATAAGTAAATAAGAATCAGTACAAGCCGTTTGTGAACTACGATGCCGCAGACATAGAGACGGGGGTAAAAAAAAATTGTATGTAGAGCAATATTGCAAAAAAATATTTGCAGGAAGCACGCGATGTGTGCTTGTGGAGATGGTTGACGGAAACACTACTTTATTTAATAACTCAATTAAACACGCTTCATCATCATCATCATCATCAGCCAAAAGACGTCCACTGCTGAACATAGGCCTCCCCCTTTAACCTCCACATTGAACGACAGCCTGCCTTTTGCATCCACTGGATGCCAGCGACTCTTACTATGTTGTCGGTCCATCTAGTGGGAGGCCTATCTACGCTGCGTCTTCCGGTTCGTGGTCTCCACCCAAGAACCTTTCTTCCCCATCGGTTATCGGTTCTCCGAGCGATGTGGCCTGCCCATTGCCACTTCAACTTACAAATTTTAACAGCTATGTCGGTGACTTTGGTTCTTTGGCGAATATCCACGTTTCGGATTCTATCGCGCAAAGAAACTCCGAGCATAGCTCTCTCCATTGCCCGCTGTGTGACTCTGAGTTTTTCCAAAAGGCCAACAGTTAAGGACCACGTCTCAGTACCAGTAAACGTAATACTCAGTAGTAGTAAACACGCTTGTTATTGGCTAATTAATGCTTGCAGTGCAAAGCCTAGGAGTGCAGGCCTGGCGCAATCCGTACTTTAGGTATGAAGCTACAAGTAGCCGACTTGTCGGACATGCCGCGCCCGCTGCCACGCGTTTGACAGAGAATACGTGACAAGCAGAGCCGGATTAAGCACGTAGCAAGAGTAGCAATTGCTACGGCCCCGCGCGAAAGGGGGCCCTGTATATTTAAACCCACTCGTACTTTACTTAATTTTGAATTTACTTGATATGTCACAAAAACGTGAAACGTTACGACTTTTCCTACTAAGACAATCCACGCCAGATACTCGGTAACCGACTATTTCTAAAACACTGGACTTCATACGGTAAACGCACAACTCACAAGTAGCCGACTTGTCGGACCTACCACGCAATGCACAGAGATAACGCGAATAGAGTTACGCGATAGACAGAGAGGCAACTTCTAGGTTAATATAGCTGTAGGTAGTTGCTTGCACGTCCTGAAAAGCACAGAAAAGAGAAGTAAAATAGAAAGGAAATGAGAAGTAAAATCTGTCGCCAGGCATTATGACAGAACCTTGATTGAACATTCTTATTTATGTCAACGCGTCGAACTCCGCATTTAAAGAACTTGGACCTTGCCTTTTTAGGTTAGGTCTGAAAGTTCTTTGTCCGCATCACAGTTGCTAACTGATTTCGAATGACAGCCGTTCTAATTTAAACAAAAAAAATCTTTTATGTGGTAGCAAGAGCCGCTACTTATTTAAATGATTTTGCGGGGTGAATCTTCTGTAAAATGAATTCTGTGGCACCGGTAGCTGGTCATAGGCGCACTGACGCTGTATTGCTGCCTCAGCAGGCGCTCGATTGTATCGAAGTTGCTTTCAAATCTTTGTAAACCTTATTGTAGGAATTTTCGAAATGAAAACCTGGTTAATAACTCTCCTTCCTTCATAATTGTCTGTTTGGTTGGAGGGGGCGCGGTGTAATATCCACAAAGGATTATTTTGTTTACAATGATCCCCAGAACAGTTTCCGGGGGTGAGCAAACAATTAAAATTGTAAGGGTACATGCCCACTAGAATAGACTTTCGCACAGTGGTTTGATCATCCGAATTGAGAACGTTCCTTCTTTTTTGAAGTCGGTTAGTTAGTAAAATGTGCGTGCAATTTTGTTAACTAGTATAACAATATTATTATGTCATCTAAGTAACCAAAATTTTCAAATGTATTTTGATTTAAAATCCAAGCTACTGAAACGATTTTGATGAAATTTCTTTAGGACCAATCTGAAAGCATTCTAAAAGTATATCCTTTCTGATAACAAAAAAGAATTCGCAAATCTATACTAATATTATAAAGAGGAAAGATTTGATTGTTTGTTTGTTTGCATTGAATAGGCTCTGAAACTACTGAACCGATTTGAAAAATTCTTTCACTGTTGGGAAGCTACACTATCTTCGGGTGACAACTAACTATAGGCTATATTATATTTTGAAAAAAAATAGGGATCCTTACTAAAACTCCAATAAGACCCGTGCGAAGCCGGGGCGGACCGCTAGTCGGATTATAAATATCACGAAGTTCTGAGGTAACAGATTTAAAAAAAAACACGGCTCATTACTGTAGTTTGATTGTGCTCATGATACTTAGATATACCTATGTCATGATTGCATGCCAACACGTTCTCAACTGCTTAGCGCGTGTTCACGTCGATATCGCGGGTGCGGGCGCGTTCGCCTCGGAGCGCGCGAGTTCGTTCGTGTTCACATTGGAGCGGGTGTGACGCGCGAGTCACAAAACAACTCCGTACGTTTGATATTGCCGCACACGCGTCGAGAGTTTGCTACTTCCACCGCACGTGCGTTTTGTACGTGAACACTTGCATAATAGACCTAAGATATTTTTACCCGTAGATAGGTTGTGCCCGCCACCATATTGACTAGACGAATGCAAGGCTGGCTGCCCGGCTTCGTTCAGCCGTCTCTCAGTCACGCACTCCGAGTGTCCACAACAAATTGTATTTTTATCTCTTTCTAACAAACGATATAGCGTTAAAAGTCTTACATATTCTTTCCCTTATATCATAAAATGCACATATACATACGTAGGTAAACTATACTATGTTATGGTATATGCTGCGTTTAGTCAGTTTTTAAAGCCGTATTGTTCGCCCATAACGTCTCTATTATTACACCTCACTGTAGTAGATATGTTTGATTTTTCGCGCCCGGGCTCGAGCCAAGCCAGCCAGCTGTCAGAGGCATTTTGCAGCTTGTCTGCACGTACCATTGTCCTTCTTCGCCTTTCGCCCCAGTGCAATCTCACCATAAGAAACCCCACTCCTCTCTGACCCACTCTTTGTATTGTAGAAATTTATATTGCGTAAACTTTGATAAATAACTTTTTGCTTTACTTTCGACTGTAGACTGGAGTTAATTTTATAATCGTTTAAATTATTAAATCTTCAATTTATTGTGTGTCTTGGTCATTCTATTATTTTACTCGAGATTATGGAATAACTTCTGTTTCTGCTATGTTCGAATTATCTCGAAGTGAAGTCACGGGAATGCAATTCATTCAGCTCGGTAATAACAGAGTTAACTTTCTATACTTGGATATCGATTCCGAGTTCAGTGTCGAGTTAAACTTAACTATACAATCGTGTACGAACTATAGTTTAGGAGCTAGTGAAGATTTTTATTGCGAACGTTTTTTTTCCAATGAAAAGGTTATGACGATAAAAGTAAATCAGTGTCAGGCGTGGTCCGACGCCATGCTACAGGCTGTGATTTCAAATCTTAACAATGAGTTTCAGCTTTTGGTGAGAGAAAATATCATGAAGAATCCATAACATGGTGGCACTCACAATAAAAACGTGGTCTGTGATAGACTTGTACGTTATTTAAGATCAGTTGGCTTAAGACATAATATGCCAAAGTCCGTCACTAATTAAATAATAGAAAGTACATGTGGACGGAGAAAACAAAAATCGCAAAGTATGAAGTAATGAAATTTTATGTAAATATACATACTAATTTAATAAGTAGCAATTACAAACGTAAATCATTGCCTTTCAGCGTGGTAATGCTGCCAATTGATAGTGATCTTGAGCATTTGGAGTGTCTCTAGACCTTCAACGGTCTATGAACATTCCAACAGATTTTTTAAATAATTGGCTAGGTATTTAGTGTTATTATTAGTTAGTTTAGTTAATAAAAGCACTTGCCCGGTAAAAAAATATAACAAAGGAACGCAATATGAGATCGCAAGAAACTATTATCAAAATGGCTTCAAACAATAACGCCTATTCGAATTCTTATGTACCTGTCGTAACAAAGCTAACCAGTAGCTTCCAGTCTAAAGTTATATTTTTTGCTAGGTATCGTCGTCTCGTTTCAAATTTAGGCATTTCCCTTCGCGACGTTGTCAGATTAATATTCCACAGACTTGTTAGGTTTAAAAAAATAGTACTTAGGCATACATAAATTATTGTTCCAGACAAGGGAACTCATAGAACTTTGCGTGAACAGTTTTTATTAAAAACAGACGAGTGGAAATTTAAACGTTTCGTGCAAAGATATTTACAAACATATAAGTTAATTTTGAGAAGAAAAACCGAAAACCGACTTCAAAATTTTACCAACGTACAAACTTTAACTGAAAACTATAAATATAAAAGTTACAACAGCGATTGAAAGTTCTCATCAAAACTTGCTGAAGGAAACTGCAAATCAATATATTATCCGTATACCTATATACTTAGGTAGGTATGTAGTATGTTATTTATATTATGTAGTCTATGTATATGTATGTATTAGTATGTAATATTTATTTGTAGTCTATTGATTGTTTGTTGTTATTTGCATAGGTATTTACTTTCTATTTTTTTTATTTTTAGTTAAGGCCACACATTATTAAATATAATTCCTTTCCGTGCACGGTTGCCTGGAAGAGATCGCTTTAAGCGATAAGGCCGCCTGTTAAAAGCCTAGATAATATTTTTGTTGTAATTTTTATGTTATCCTTGTTTTGTGGTGTTTTAATAAAGAGTTTTTGTATTGTATTGAATTGTACTTATTTTTGGTTTTTGTAGAGTTTTTAAAAAAGCGCTGATTCAATTAAGATAAAATGTATGTGGGTCCACCTCTGAAGTATGACCTACCAAACAAAAGAATCATCAAAATCAATTCGTGATTGGCGGAGTAATCGCTTAACGAACATACAGTCGAATTGAGAACTTTCTCATTTTTTGAAGTTGGTAAAAAATTATATATTTGTATTTTGTAGTTTTAGAGTCGATTCCATGGTAAAATTTAGTCACAATGATGAGTGTAAACCCCCTTTCGGCTTATTTCCACCTTTTCAAGTAATCCTAAAACGCTATCTCCAAGGTAGTTAACCTAACAGCTAAGCTAAACCTAAAATAATCCTTAGTCCCTCATGTATTTTAAACATTGAAAATAGGATTTGATACGATGTGTTTAATGTTATACCGTCGGGTGAGGGATCCAGTTGGACCTTGTAATTACAAAGCTACCTTCCAAAGGTGTTTCTGGCAATGTAAACAACTGTAGCAATTTGAAATTATGTATGTGGTGTCTAAAAAACGTCGGACCTCTTCCATTAAATTTGGGTACGAATCTATTTTACGGGACATCATAATCATAATCAGCCTTTTAACAGTTCACTGCTGGACTTAGCCTATCCCCGAAAGGGTCATTGGGCCATATCCACCACGCTGGCCCAGTGCGGGTTGGTGGATTCACATACGCCATTAAATTCCTTCTCCGGACGTATACAGGTTTCCTCACGATGTTTTCCTTCACCGAAAAGCCAGTGGTATGAAAATCCGTACATGAGCTCCAAAGAGCTCATTGGTACGGGCCCGGGGTTTGAAAACTATGGACCTAGTATAGATAACTAATAATTAAAGTTTAAAGTTAACATCGAGATACAATTCCTATAAAGTCACAATCTCTCAGTGAAAGTACATACATTGTATCAATAATATAGTTAAAATGCCACATTTACTAAAATTTTGACGTTACGTCGCTTGCATAGTGTTCAACGTTACTTTTCCGCTGTCGTTGTAGTCTGATCGCGATAGAAAAAGTCGGTGCAATTCGTAGCGTACGTCGAGTTTTGGTTCGGACATTTTTGTGCCCGATTGTGACTCTATTATGTATCGTATCTCAATGGTTTCTAAGCATATTTTTATACAGGGAATTTAAGTAAGCAAATACTTGCAATTACAAACATCCATTTAAGTATGCAATTTAAACAAAATTGACGCGTGCAGCTCTGCTGTCGTAAAAATAATTAAAAAACCCAATTTGAAAAACATACAGGCTGTACGTGTACAGTCTGCCAAATAAAATTGACGAATCGTTCCAAAAAAGTTATCTGGCTATAAATTTACTGAAACTTGTCAGCATGGGCTTATCGCGTTATTGCATTTTTAGTGGCTAGTGAAAAAATTCGTCACATGTTTTGCTTCAATGGATATTTTCAGCCGATTCGATTTAGCCAATAAAATAATAAATCGGCCAAGTGCGAGTCGGGCTCGTACACTGAGGGTTCCGTACCAGCACAAAATACAATAATGTTCGATAGCCAGTTGGTCCAGTTGGTAGTGAACCTGCCTTCTGAGCTTGGGGGCGTGGGTTCGATTCCCATCTAGGACAAACATTTGTGTGATGAACATTTGTGTTTGTTCTATATTTGGTTGTTAATATCTATTTAAGTATGTATTTAAAACTATATATGTATGTATATCAGTCTCTGGCAGCCATATCACAAGCTTTGCTTAGTTTGGGGTCAGATGACCATGTGTGCAAAATGTCCCAAATATTTATTTATTATTTATTAGATATTAACAACCGGATATAGAACAAACACAAATGTTCATCACATAAATGTTTGTCCTAGGTGGGAATCGAACCCACGCCCCCAAGCTCAGAAGGTAGGTTAACTGGACCAACGTGTGTGTAGATTTTACCAATTTACTGTAAATAAGCAGACACTGGCAGCTTCTGTAACATAAAAGATCAAAATTGTTCTTTATATGAAACCAAATTTTAAATTTCGAATGATAGAGAATTTGTGAGGCCGGGAAGATGGAAGTACCTTCGGCTCCAGGCGTTCATGAAATTTATGTAATACGTTGTACCGGTAGAGTCGCGGTTGGTATTCCGAAGTTGCTGCGACTAGGGTTGCCACGGACCCTTATTATCCCGAAAACTGTCCGTTTTTAGGGCGCACTGAAAAGGGTCGGCGATGTTAGGAATTTTAACAGAGACATAAAAATACAAGGTTTTAAAAAGTTGCTCGGAATTTATTCACTTCCATCGCGTAATGATTAGAACTTTTTATTAAATGCTCGTAATCGATTGCGTGTGAGAGATGGTGGCCGACTGGTAGCATCTGCGCTTTACAATCTGACGGCACCCGGTTCTGTCCTTGGCCTTGCACCAATGACTTAGTACCCAAATAAATTATGTGCAGTTTCGATGTCATCTCTCAAAAACGGTGATGGAAAACTTTGTGAAGAAACAGCTATGTCCGAGAACCTCAAAAAGTTCAAGACATGTAAATGACACCCACCAACATGCACTGGGCTAGCGTGGCGAATTAGGGCTCATTCTCTCTTTCTCTCTGAGTCCCAGGAATGGAAACGAGGTAAGCTGAAATCGATTGCGTGTAGCGTAGGCCCTGATACTGAAGTGACGATATAAGTAAGGCAGTGGCTGAAAGCGAATAGCCGAAGATCGGTTTGAGTGGCGTATTGGGAGAGGCCTATTTTATTAAAATAATAGGCTTGCGTTTGACCGCCACCTTGCCTCATTATCCAATGACGATGTTTACGATGAAGCACTCTGGCCTACCCAATTCATTCGTGACTCAAAGACACTCAGATTGTAACCATGGGGCAATGACGATATAACCACTTGACTGCTCATCCTTTCCACCACGCGATGAAACGGTACTAAATTTTCAGCGTCATCTTTTTGAGCAGGCCAATCCTAGGCGCGAATTCTATGAATAACTTTGAGTCTCCAATCACAAGCTCCATTCAATACCCCCCCGCGACCAACGTGGCTTACTTGTGCAAAAGTCAATTTTGACATAATGCGCGATCAAGTTGTTATAATTATCTTTGCTTATGGGGGAACACCCATTTAGGCAGCGCATTCGATAGTCTGGCAGTTCTCACAATAAATGAGGAATAATAACGCTGTCAGATATGACGGACGCTGCTTGCGAGAAGTTTTTAGAAAATTAACAATAACCCTGTAAATGAATACCTAGCTACTTCAAACAACTGAAGTAGGTAAGATAGCTCGTAAAATGAACAAAGACCTCCAGAAACTGGCATAGCCTTATAACTTGGGTAACTTGCTGAAACGTGAGCTTACCCGTAACTTACCTGTTTTTACAAGGTGTTTATGTGATGTTTAAAGTTTAAGTAACAGTAAGTTTAAGTGAGTTGCGTTCGAGCTTAAAGTTGAGGATTTAGAACTTAGATGTAAGTTAGCGAAATGTTTGAAAGTTGAGATATCGAATTTCTATATGAAAGAAAAGTTTCTGATAGCTACAAGATTTGAACAACCTATTATTTTCGGTATCGAACTTTTGAAGTAATGATATGTATGATTGTACTGTATACTCACATACTAATATTATAAATTTGAAATTGCGTTTGTCTGATCAGACTAACAAGGGAGATATGGTAAGGTGGTGAGAGGTTCGAACGCATCTCAATTTTTCCACCCCCCCTTTTTAAGGTTTGTCGTTGTATGTCAAGACTCAAGAGAATCTAAACATATATGGTACTTCCCGTTGACCTAGAATAATGAAATTTGGCAAGAAGCAAGGTATTACAGCACATATAAGGGTAAAAAACGAAGGCTTTGTTAATTTAAAGTTACATATCATCTAAAATAGTTATTTATGATACAAGTGCGGTAAGTTGGTTATTACAAACGAGTAGACGAATGTAAGCCCGAGACGAAGTCGAGGGCTTACCATAGTCACGAGTTTGTAATAACCAATCCGCACGTGTGCCATACAACGTTTTACAACACATTTGCGAGAAAAAAACAAAAAATGGAAATTAAAAAAATACCGTAAAGTACACGCATGGTGCTATACAACGGAGCGTGCGGTAAAATTCATTACCGCACGCTCCTTTGTATGATGCGTTTCATTACCACACGCTCCATTGTATGATCCGTAATGTTTAACTTTCGAACGATGTATACAGGCTTCGTAAGTGCACTTTTTGAGCAAATGTGTTGTAAAAATGTTTTACTTAGCTCTATTACAAACTTACGTTTTGAAGTTGGTATATATGAGTAACCTACCTGTTTGCCAACTACAAAGCTAAGTTTATTGATCAATATTTCAACCTTTTTAACCTTTTTTTTTCAACCGTTCCGAAATAAAACCCTTTGTTTTACAAAAGTACATTTCAAATTTAAACTAAACATTGCATCTCAGTACTTAATTCTGCAAAAAAAAAAACTTAATCCGATCTTATTTTCGTATTTTAAACGCAATGAATTTTTCACCAGCCCAATCTTTAAAAAAATCCTCAGTTTTTCATAATCTTTTTTCGCATTAATAACGAAAGTAGAAGTGCAAAAAATATGAAATCTGCGAAAGCGAGGCCTTATTTCAACTTCATTAAATCGAATTCCAATTATCTGACGCCTCTGGAATCCCAATAGGTTTGGCTTAATCAGAAACCAGGTTTAGGTACGGTTCACGTGTATTCTGATTCAAAGAGGTAGTCTAGCCGATGATACCTACAGTTTTTTTTTTAAATCTTAAATACATTTATAAAAGGCGATGTGTGTATGCATGTATGGACTCCAAAACGGCTGGACCGGGGCTGGATTTTATCGGGACTTTCACTGACATATAGCTGATGACATACGGAGTAATTCACGGGAAACCGCGTGAAGCACCTTTTTATATTATAAGTGGAAAACAAGCTACGGGCCACCTGATGGTAAGTGGTCACCGTCGCCTATAGACACCTAATTACATTACCCGGGGCATTTTCAGTGCGTTGCCTACCTTTGAGGACTTTTAGTATTCACCCTTCGTTTGAAGCAGTCAATAATATAATAGTTGAGAAAACCTCATCATCATCATCATCATCATCAGCCTGTAAACGTCCACTGCTGAACAAAGGCCTCCCTCGTAGAGAGGAGAAAACCTCGGAAATCATTAATTCCCTTGAGACGTTTTACGACTTCCAGTTCCGATTACAGACTTTAGGCACTATAGGTGATCTAGGAAATGTTTCTCTGTTTTGGGTACGTGAAATTTTTCATCAGTATCTCTAATCGGCTGTAATAATGCCCAATAAACGAATTCGTATTTGTATAATAGTTTATGATCATTATGATGACAAAACTAGTAAACAAAAACCGACTTCAATATACTCGTATATAGTCTATGAAAATCCGGAGATGAAGAAGAATCAAACGATACCTCGCTCTTCAAAATCTGTAAAGCCTTTTAGGTTTTCTGGAGGTAATATAGAAACAGACAAATATACATACAACAAAAAAAAAACAACAAAAAAAAAACAACAAAAAAAACAAAAACAAAAAAAAACATACAAAAAAAACAAAAATATACATACATTTTAGGCTCCAATTTTATGTATATTATTATGTACATACATACATAAGCACCGCCAGATTCAAAGCGGTGTCGATAGTAATGCCAAAAAAATCAATCTGGTTGAACTGACCCCTTCCAAATCAGTGGAGTAGTGAACTCACCCACTGGGTGAAAATACCATTTCGACAATCGGACAGTAGACAACTGTGCGCTGCCATTTAACCCATACGCCCGAAAAACTTTACGCTCTTTCTGGGCAGTCGGATCTAAATATGCGCTAAAATCAGTAGTCAGTAGAGATAGCCCTAGAATCCCAGTTTTCCAACCGTGCGAAGACATCCGCCACGGTTTTGGTTCACATTCACAACTACACTTCCTAAGTTCAAATTGAGAAAGTTCTTTGGTTCTAACTTAGAACGAGCCAAATTCGGTGCGAATCGCTGCATTATCCGAAATACCAACCAAGTTAGTCATATTACTGCTGACTTCATGCAAAAATATTAGGGGAACATGCAAATTTGAAGTTTCGGGCATAGTCTTCCAAGAGCATACGAAGTGAGTCCATATCGGTACTTGAGCACGTTCCAGTTGAGGGTTCTCAAGCTTTAGATAGGCGTATCAAACGCGGTGTTGCCACCCCTAGCGGTTTCAAAGCTAGGAGGAAAAGTATTTGGGTTGTCAAATGGCCGAATCTATCATGAAAATTCGATGCATTTTGTGAGCCTTCGTCATCATCATGGACGTGTGGATCATTCCTGCGCATACACCTTTGAAAAAAAAAGCAAAAGCCCGCACTCTGAGTTTGCCAGCGAACGCAACATCTTAGGTGTCAAGCTTATAGACCATACCCGCAAAAGTATACTGCGCTCCTAGCCACAAACGTTAACGTTGCGGAATAAGCCGGCAAACTGAATTTGATCTGGGCCACGTAAGTTGAATGTTGGATGAGCTGTGGGCAAGAACCACCACCGAATGGCTCTTGCATGCGATACGACCTCTTGGAAGGCCTAGAAAAAGAGCCTCCCACACAAAAGACTGGTCCACCGAATAGAGAGGAGCACAGAATAGGATAGAAGATAAGGAGCCCTTCAGTGTGGCAACCACGGCTGAAATAAATGTATAAATTGTAAGGCTTTGTTTTGTCTTGCTAGAGGATTACCTTATATGCATTGTTATTTAGTACGGTTTTCAGCTCTATGCCGTCTATGTGTCCAGTAGAATTAAGGTACTGACAAACGTGCCTATTTCCAGATAATAGACTCTGTAATTGCCTCCGACGACATTGTGAGAGTCGCGGGCATCCAGTGGATGCAGATGGCAGGCTTTCGTTCAGTTCATACTGGTCCTCCACAGGTTAAAGAGGGAGGCCTATGTTCAGCAGTGGACATCTTCTGGCTGATGATGATGAGAGTCTGTCGGTGCTGGCCCAAGGCGAAGTAGAAGGTATTGGGGAACCTTTGCCCAGCGGTGGGGCAATACAGGTTTACATTAAGAAAAGGCTAAATTGTTTAGTTAATAAAAGGACTTTCCTTTTTTTTATATTCTTATCATATTAATCAAAATAAATCGAGAAGGGAATATTTTTGGTGGCAACACTGGCAACCCTGCGGATATCGAATGCAGCATCGTGTTGTTATAATGAGAGTTTCTGAACTTCTTAACGTTAGGGTTCCACGGATCGTTGACTTATCGATCCTCGTGTATTTATGGTTATCATTCGGATATGATATTATGTACCACTAGATACATGACACAAGTACGATGGTACATGCTGTGCGCTTTACAATCTGACGGCACCTGCAGTGCAAGTCATCGTAATCAGCCTTTTAACAGTCCACTGCTGGACTTTTAGCCTACCCCCGAAAGGGGGATTGGGCCATATCCACCACGCTGGCCCAGTGCGAGTTGGATTCACATACGCCATTGAATTCCTTCTCCGTACGTATGCAGGTTTTCTCACGATGTTTTCCTTCACCGAAAAGCCAGTGGTATGAAAATCCGTACATAAGCTCCCTGGTACGGGCCCGGGGTTTGAACCCGCGACCTCACGCTTTCAAGTCTAGCGGTCACACAAATGGCCATAAAATGCCATAAAATCGATCATAGCGAGTACTGATCAAATGGCATTTTATCGAATTTGACGATCTCAACTGTCGAACTTGATGATCGATAAGGAACGGTACTTGCATTGCTGGTTCGATCTTCTCCCCTGCAATGACTTATTAAGTACTCAAATAAATCATGTGCAGTATCGACGGCATCGCTCAAAACGGTGAAAGATGATCGTGAGGAAACAGGTATGACCAAGAACCTCAAAACATTGAAGACGTAAGACATTCATCAGTGTGAACTGGGCCAGCGTGGTGGATTAGAGCCCATCTTCTCTCTGAGAAGCTTAGTGACCCAGGAGTGGGAACATGATAAGCTGTTTGTTATGTGTATACCGTTATGCGTGAACAAGGACAAGTAGAAGGACTGCACACTACCACCCCTTCCTCGTGAAAACTCCAAAGATTCGAATGGAACTCCCTGTCGTCCTTCTTGTTTCCTGAGAACTACAATCTAAGCAATCTAGTTGAAGTGGCAATGGGCAGGCCACATCGCTCGAAGAACCGATAACCGATGGGGAAGAAAGGTTCTGGAGTGGAGACCACGAACCGGAAGACGCAGCGTAGGGAGGCCTCCCACTAGATGGACCGACGGCATTGTGAGAGTCGCGGGCATCCAGTGGATGCAAAAGGCAGGCTGTCGTTCAGTGTGGAGGTTAAAGGGGGAGGCCTATGTTCAGCAGTGGACGTCTTCCGGCTGATGATGATGATGATGACAATCTAAACATCTTCAAGGTTAGAGCGAATAGATTTCTTCCAGATCAACGTGTTCCATCCTCGGCCACGCCGACGCTTACCATAAAGCGAGTTGGTGGCCAAACGTAAACCTATTATCATACTATACTATAGTAATATTTAAATGCGAAAAGTTTGTTGGTTTGTTTGTTCCTTTTTCACGTAGCAACAGAGCAACGGATCGACCTGATTTTTTGCATGGGTAGATCAAGGGCTGGAGAATGATATCCGCTACTTTTCATCATCATCCTTATCATCACCATTTTTCATCACTACGCGGGAGAAACCGCGGGGCGCAGCTAGTATATAATAAAAAAACCGGACAAGTGCGAGTAGGACTCGTACTCTTAGGGTTCCGTTGGACGCAACCCTCAGAGCGCGAGGCCAAAAAAAAACTAACTGAAGTTGAAATATTGAAAGACAAACTTAACTTTGCAGTTGACTATAAGGTTCTTCCATACATTCCAACCACAAAATGTAAGTTTGTAATAGCAAAATAAATATTTTTAAATGATATAACTTCAAATTTGTAACTTTCGGATTTATTCTTATATATGTGCTATGAGACCTTGCTTTTGCTAAATTTTATGATTCTAGATCAACGGGAAGTACCCTATCGCAAAATATGCGACATAAACGTTCATATCTTTTGATTGCGTTTACTTACAACTTTTATTTTTTACAACCTTTTAACCTTTACGCGTTCTTGAGAAAAAGGGTCTTGAGAGACGGACAGACAGACGGACAACGAAGTGATCCTATAAGGGTTCCGTTTTTTTCCTTTTGAGGTACGGAACCCTAAAAAGGCAAAATTTATTCTGTTAATCGAACAAATACTTTTTCGTCCTCACTTGTCAATAATCCCAACTAAGTACTCCTAGGTCGAATTAATCCTGTCTCTTGACCTAATCCCCGGGATCCGCGACTGGAATCCCTTTCCACGTCCCAAGTACAAGAGTCAAGCCCTAATGATAAGGTTAGTTGGCCCAATTATTCTGGGCGTTCCAGTGTTTCTTGCAGAGTTGCCAGATTTGGGCCTTTTTCGCGTTACATGTGGAAACGTAAATGATATTGCTCGGGACATCTGAAGGAAATTGTCACAAGAGAAAATGAGAGCAATTTTAAGCATTGATTAACTTAATTACTGTTTTTAAGTAAGGTTAATTATGTTTCGACGGTTTCATTCTTTGCTATTTTTTACGTCAATACTATCTATACTAATATTATAAAGAGGAAAGATTTGATTGTTTGTTTGTTTGTTTGTTTGCATTGAATAGGCTCCGAAACTACTGAACCGATTTGAAAAATTCTTTCACTGTTGGGAAGATACACTATCCCCGGATGACATGGGCTATAATCTATACCCGTGCGAAGCTGGGGCGGACTGCTAGTAATAATATTATAAAGTGGAAAGATTTGATTGTTTGTTTGTTTGTTTGCATTGAATAGGCTCCGAAACTACAGAACCGATTTGAAAAACTCTTTCATTGTTGGGAAGTTACACTATCCCCGGGTGACATAGGCTATAATCTATACCCGTGCGAAGCTGGGGCGGACCGCTAGTTGAGTATAAATTGCGTCGAATGATGTGACATAATTGCGATCGAACTTCAGTTGGTAAGTTCGTTTAATCAATAAATATATATAAGTATCTCAGTAAGAATAGTTTGTGAGTTTAAATACCTTTGTTAGTCTGTAAAGTTGTTGTACTGATTAACTTTCGACAACAAGGTTCTTGGAAATTTCCGAAATCTGATATCTGAAGAGATTTCCAATACGATTAAAATTGTTTAGAACTTACTTAAAAGTTGTTTGAAAGCAAATAAACAACTAAGAAATACCTACGTTTTTTTTGTGTTAGATCTTACATTGAGTGTATTTTTATTACAGCTCTATTTTTTTATGAAGCCCTTGTATCTGCAAAAGGTTACTCTCATCCTACCCTATATCAACCAATGTCGCCAGCGTAAAGGTAGACTTCCGTGCATCGCGGCCGATCGCAGCCGCGCGCGGCTTATGCGATTTGAAAATGTATGGCGACGTCAGTCGTAGGCCGCATGCGTCTGTCACTGACCTCGGAAGCGGCGCAATACATTTTCATAGTGTGAAGACTTGTCGCATCAGCCGCGCGTGTTAGACGCGTGCATCAGATCGCACTGCGATCAGTCGCGATGCACGGAAGTCAACCTTAACAATGTCTAAATGCAGAAGACATTGCCGTCGATTTTGTCACACCACTAACTAAACTTAACTAATCTGACAGGACTAAAATTATACGCGTCTCTTTTTGTTTCAATATGTGAGAAGAAAATGGCAACAATTTTAGAGGTGTCTAATTTAGTTTCGTTTAAATAATCGTACAACTGAATCGACACCATTGTTTACTAATATCATGTATTGTTTCGTTTAGGGACATTTTTACGTCTTAAATTTGTCGGATAATTATTATTATTCAGGTGTACCCAAACGTCATATCTATGGTGTTTAACATCTTAGAGCGGGGGTGAAGTTTTTTCAGTTGCAAGCGAGTTTTATACGTCATCACGATCCAAAGACGATCGACTAATGATTCGATTAAGTTTTTTTTTTTATTGTTGTTTAATACATTGTTCATATACAATTAACAAAAATGTAGCACCAAAAAACCACGGAAGGTTTGTCTTGGCACACAGATTCACCCCGCACTGACAAACAATACGTAAGTACCTACACTGAAATATAGAATAAATAATTCATGCAGAACTTGTACAAAGTAAATCTATAAAGAATTAAAATCTACCCACATTATTCTTTTGACGTGCAAACTATTCATCAAAGGTAAATCCATTAGAAGCTTCGATTGATTAGTTGAATCAGTGAAGCTGATATCGAATCACCGAGACACGCCCAGACAAAAAATATTCCGTGCATTTCATTCCACAATCGAAAGATAACGTGCTAGGTATTTTATATAGTGATATCACGAAACTATATCAGCAGAGATAAAGTTGCTCCACCTGCTTTATAAAACATAAATTAAAAAAGCCTATACTTCTGCTGTTAGTTGGGTATCCAGCAAATTCCAGATGATGCTGCAGCATCAGGTCAAGGTTTCTATGTTCTTGCAATATCAAATCGATGAGACCTGTAGAACATGCTCATATCTCTTCATCAACTAGAAAAAAAAAAAAAAAAAAAAAAAACATACAGTTGAATTGTTAACCGCCTCTTTTTGGAAGTCGGTTAAAAAGAGCTCCACGCTTATCATTGTTACAGAATAGATTCTTGTATTTTAGAGCAGGCGGGCTCCTTTATCATGCCTACTCTCTCTCTCTGTCTCTCTCTCCTGCTCCTACGTCTGTGAACAATCTATCTATCTATATATATAAAATGAATCCCTTTTTTTATTAATTTTTTATTTAATAATAGGCATGCGTTTGACCGCCAACTCGCCTGATGTAAAGCGACGATGCGGTCTACGATGGAGCACGCTTGCCTAGAAGAAACCGATTCACTCGTGATTTAAAGACACCCAGATTGCAACTACCGGGGAACACCCATTCAGGCAGCGCATTCTACAGACTAGCAATACGCATAATAAAAGTGGAATCAAAGCTAACCTATTTACCTTGATCACGCCATAACTTGAGAACGACTACCGATTTCTTTCAATCTTTTTTTATAAGTTTTCTAATACTTCGTAGAAGGTTCATAAGGAAAGAAAAATAAAGAAAAATTGTGCAGAAAATTTAAAATTTTCAGGAAACTTAACTAGGTATGATTACTATGATTAGAACTCTCAAACGGGCGGACTCCGACAGTTCTAAGACAGGACAACGTCTGTCGGGTCACCTAGTCTATACTAATATTATAAAGAGGAAAGATTTGTTTGTTTGTTTGCGTTGAATAGGCTCCGAAACTACTAAACCGATTTGAAAAATTCTTTCACTGCTGAGAAGCTACACTATCCCCGGGTGACATATAAACTATAATCTATAGAAGCTGGGGCGGACCGCTAGTCTATACTAATATTATAAAGAGGAAAGATTTGTTTGTTTGTTTGTTTGTTTGTTTGCATTGAATAGGCTCCGAAACTACTGAACCGATTTGAGAAATTCTTTCACTGTTGGGAAGCTACACTATCCCCGGGTAACATAGGCTATAATATATTTTCAAAAAAAATATAGGGATCCTTACAAAATCTCTAATAATGTAACCAAAGGTGTAAAAAAATAAGATTTACAATTTTAACTTTGCGTGTTTGACAGTTCTAAGACAGGACAACGTCTGTCAAGTCAGCTAGTAATAATATTATAAAGAGGAAAGATTTGATTGTTTGTTTGTTTGTATGCATTGAATATGCTCCTAAACTACTAAACCGAATTGAAAAATTCTTTCACTGTTGGGAAGCTACACTATCCCCGGGTGACATAGGCTATATTATATTTGTTTTTTTAAATAGGGATCCTTACTAAAACTCCAATAATGTAACTCAAGGTGTAAAAAATAAGACTTACACCCATGCGAAGCTAGGGTGCGTTGCCAGTATATAATAAATAGGTATGCTGTTGAAAATCTGTATCATATCTGGTAGACGAGTAGATCGCTCGTTCAATTTGCAATCGCGCGAAACCAAAACAAATCAACGTGCAATACCCCCCTCCCCCCAACACTGTCAGTGTCTGTTATGTTTAAACCCAGCTTAAAGGATTATCAGTTGAAGCCAGCTGCAATGCAATATAAAGCTAGTTTTGCAATATACCGGTTGCCGCACCCACGGCGTATCTATCTAGTGTACGAATATCGTTATCAGGCGAAGTAGATATGCTATCAGACGCGATGGGTAGAATACAATGTAAAAATAACAGTCAATCACTTTCACGGTAACAATTTTTACAAGTTTTTATTTAACTTGCCATGTTAGTGTAGGTATGTATGTATGTATGTGTGGGACAAATCTTGCAACTGAAATTTAGACTTCGTTATCTCCAACCGATTGAGCTAAAATTTTGCATACACGTTTAGTTTGGATGACAATGGCATCGATTCTGATAAATTCTAAATTAAATTTGACAGCTCTAAAATTGCTGCCATCCTTCTCTCACATATTAAAATGAAAAGAGAGGCAAATAATTTTAGTCCTGTAAGATTGGTTTAGTTTAGTGAGTGGTATGACAGAATAGGCCTCAATCGCATCGATTCTGATGTACTCTAAACTAAATTTGACAACTCTAAAATTGCTGCCATCCTTCTGTCACATATTAAAATGAAAGGCGTCGATTCTGTCATACCACTCTCTAAACTAAACCAATCTGACAGGACTAAAATTATCTGCCTCTCTTTTCATTTTAATATGTGAGTGAAGGATGGCAACAATTTTAGAGCTGTCAAATTTAGTTTAGAGTACCTACTTCAGAATCGATGCCAATGCCGTTGATTCTCCTTCTGAACTTCTGATGTACCATTCTCTAAACTAAACTAAATTTGACAGCTCTAAAATAACTGCCATCCTTTTCTGACGTATTGAAATAAAAAGAGAAGAGAACATTTTAGTCCGAGTAGAGTAGTAAGCTAAATGACGTCATTCCAAATCCAATATGGCGGACTCCCAAAGATCGGACCAGTAATTTTTATGCATCTCCATGATCAGATGGACGACGCTGGTTAGGAAGTGCAACCAGTCATCATCATCATCATCAGCCAGAAGACGTCCACTGCTGAACATAGGCTTCCCCGGCTTTAACCTCAACACTGAACGACAGCCTGCCTTTCGCATCCAGTGCAACCAGTGTCAATATAATTACATAATAATGTCACTATTGTTTTTTTTTTTACTTTTGCTGATCCTCTAAATTTTGTAAAAAAAAATCTCTAAAGTTTGTTTGAAATAAAATAAATACTGTATTAAATTATTTCCGAAAAGGACGGATTAAGGAGGGGAAATGGGGGTTAAATTTTTTTGTTGACCGTTTTATAATTACGAAGCTGAAATTTGGCAAGTAGATTACTTCTGGGATACGTAGAGGTCCGCTAAGAAAGTATTTTGCGAAAGGGCTGCATTAAGGGGGGCAAAGGGGGGTTGAAATATTATATGAAATTCTACGCGTACGATGTCGCGGGCAACAGGTAGTACAATATAATATTAAGCTTCTGTAGTAACAAGCGTTGCTTAAAAGTGGAAAAACCTCGCTTTAAGACATTTAGGTATTACCTAGTTGTACCTACGTTATTTACTTTATCCCAAACCCAGCTATCTCCCGCCTCCAGCCTACAGCCACAGACTAAACGACAGTTGCGTACTACTGAGTGGCTAATTAGAGGAACGACATACTCCATTACACTGTAAATGGATCGTGGCTTCTCATCTCACAGTTTTATTATAACACTTTGTTCTAAAGGCCGTTGCAGACCATGTATAGTACCTACAAGTAGCAAGTACAAGTGAAATTACGATGTAACAACGAAAGAGCGGTCTCTCCTAACACAGGTTGTCAAAGATTAACAGAAGAGGCGAACCTGTGAATTATAAAAATCAGACAACGTTTTTTTAACGTGTTAACGTCTTATAAAACAATGAACGCCGGGTGCACGCAGAAAAACTGTCACGTTCCGCCTGAGCCGCGCGTGCAAGCGAGAGCGCAGAACGAGCGATAGAGAGGCACGATCAGCCTAAGCGATATCACGTACCTAAAATTATCGTCCGTAAACCGACTTTACAGACAACCCCCTTTGTTTACAAGGTGACACTCACTTGCAAAGAACTTGTACTTGAGGCCGTTGCAGACTATGCGTAGTACAAGTTGCAAGTGCCTACTGCGCATCGTCTGCAACGGTGTGCTTAGTGCAAGTGGCATTGAAAGTGCTTAGTAGCACTTCGCGCTGATCCTTGCGCAAATGAAGCTCCGTTTCCCCGCGCTACTCGCGCGACGCCCACTGCGCTTCGTTCGTCTCGTTCGAACACTCGCGCGAGTACGTACTTGCTGGCGAGTTGCTTTTTGCTACGTTTGAACGCCTACTTGTACTTGTTACTTGTACTTGCAAGCTACTTCACAAGGTCTGCAACGGCCTTAAGATTCAAATAACTTTGTACCTACTCCAAACCGCCCGGGAATAGAAGCCAGAAATCTCCTAACAATCGCCTTTGTTTTATCAGATTCCTATAAATTTCTAAACTTTCAGATTAGGCTATGAGTAAACTGAAGCGATTTCCAAAACAAAATAACCCGAGTACACATCCTAAGTCAAATAATCCCCGAAAATTATGCCGAAGCCTAAAACATCGGTTAATGGGTCAGAATCGTGGAACATCAGGTAATGGAATAGCCATAAAGGCGCCGATGTTTGGCGTATGAAAATGTATGGCGATGTCACTCGTCGCGTCTGACGCAGACCTCGGAACGCATGCGGCAAACACGCGCGGCTGCAATCAGCCGGGATGCAGGAACTCGTGGTGGCAACGTTTGATTTTCACCTTTGCCCCGCCAAAACATGAAAATTATATCTTAATTGTTTTATTTTGCTATCCTACTAAACTCGGCCCAAACATTTATTTGTTCTTGCAGCTGCAATTTTACATTGTAAATCAATTTCGCCAGGAAACGTAACGTAAACGTAGCAGATACTTCAGTGAAATATAAAAATAATGTTTTTATTCAGCTTTTTACAATGTTATTGCAGTTGTCAGAGCAAAACATATTGTACTGACTATAAGTATCGTTTTCTGCACACGACACGTTTTTTTAATGAAAGAGAAGTCAAACGCACAACGCTTGTGACACTGCGAGAATTCCAAGATGGCGTTTCCATTTCCTTCTGACGTTCACGGTCAGAACAGAAGTCAGTCTGGAGTTAAATTTCGACGTTTGACTTGTGAGAACGGCATTAAAAGTTGTGAAATGTAATGAAATTCGCTCGGCGAAACTTTCAGATACAAATTAGCAGACTAAATACTTTGTTTGTAGTGCCATTAAGCTAACTACGAGTTGATTTACTTTCGATTTGTTCTAGTCTATTCGTTGTGTATTAAGTTGAGCCTTTTATACTTATCATCATCACCATCATCATCATCGACATCATCTTCATCAGCCTTTCTTAGTACTCTGCTGGACATAGGTCTCTCGCATGGCTCACTATTCAGCCCGCTCTGGTTTTCGCTTCTAGCTGCGTTCGAGTTACTTATACCGTGGCAGTGTGAACTTGGCATCCGAACTTAAAAAAATAATATTTTTCTAGCTTTGGTGCCAAGTTCTCAGCCTTAAATCGTCACTTTATTGAATGTTTCATACACAGTACAACGTTGACGATTTTTTGTTTCTCCGACTGTTTTTTTTTTTATTGAAAAGCACTGCTCTGTTAGTATTTTTGTTTTTAAATGTTTATTGAGACTTATCGCGCATTTTCTAACTATTGTAGGTTGTCCTATTGTTGTTATAATACCCATTG
Source organism: Agriopis aurantiaria (assembly GCA_914767915.1). Lineage (NCBI taxonomy): Eukaryota > Metazoa > Arthropoda > Insecta > Lepidoptera > Geometridae > Agriopis > Agriopis aurantiaria. The sequence continues at coordinate 12,683,195 of OU612003.1, read as the reverse complement.
TTCACTTTTCCAAGTAAACATTAATTATATTATTTATTTAAATATAAACACGGGTCTAGCCCGGACCTTTATTGGTGGGGCCGACTACACCAAGAGGCCCTGGGAGTCTAGACAAGAGCCACACACTGTTAGCGTTCACGTCTGCGGAAAGATGAAATTGTATGAAAATGACATTGACAATGACATTAGCATGAGAGAAATTATCTCAAGCTAATGTCATTTTCGTACAATTTCATCTTTCCACAGGCGTGAACGCTAACAGTGTGTGGCTCTTGCCTAGACCCCCTGTTGAGTAAAAAATACATCAAGATACAATTCCTATAGAGTCACAATCTCTCAGTGAAACCAGTCAAAAAACGTCCGAGCGTCATTGTACATATTGTATCAATTAATGTGATGATTCTTGTCAATAGTTGTAAATATGTATCAATATTTACATGGACGTGCTGACGTCTATGAATATTTATGAGTGTCAAAGTCAGAATCGGTGTCACTTGTCATTGGTTGTTGGCGATTGCAGTGGGAGGGGCTGACTTAAGTAGAGAGGGAAGTATATATTGGGTCGTTCAGTGGCCGTCAGGACAGTCGAGCTGTGGATTGGTAGCCGAAAGGCTGAAGGATTAGTGCTGTGTAGTAAATCAGTGAAAATATACTTGTGGAGATACCATATAGACTGCTATTCGTAATATTATATATTTCACAATGCCACATTTACTCTGCTTTAGATGTTATGTCGCTTGCATAGTGTTCAACGTTAGTTGTCCGCTATGTCATCGTAGCTCTGGCATCGCGCGGCGTTGTAGTCGGATCGCGGTTACCTTCTAACGAATCAAAAACTCTGTGCAATTCGTAGCAGGCGCCGAGTTTTGGTTCGGACATTTTTTTGGCACGATTGTGACTCTATATGTATTACATCTCGATGAAAAAATACAATTATGGGTTGTGACTTGTGTATATAATGGAGTATAAAAAAAATAAAACTGGGCTATTGAGGTGAACAACTTGTGGATGGGATAACAGATCTATAGGATGCGAAACGGCACCTGTCTTATCCTGTCTCATCTAAAAACATTTACTATTTATTTACACATTTATTGGCTTAATTTTTATGTTTTTTACATTAAATATTAATATTAAAATATACAAAACTAAAAAACTAGGGTGCCGCCGACAGCGGGGCAGGGTCCAAGCTACTTGTGGACAGGGCTGCAGAGTGAGAAACCTCCTGACAATACGTGCCGTGTCCAGCATGACCGCCTTCTGCATCTGACCCTTGACCCAACCATCTAGCGAGAGCCTCTTCTATTTAAGTAAAAATATACGTACCTATAATATGTACCTCACACAGCTTGAAATTTTGTCATCGTGTACTGTTTTCGAACCCCCGGCGCAAACAGAGAGCTGTCATAAGTTTAATATACATGTATATCTGTGTGTTTGTCTGTTTGTTTGAAGGGTGACTTGATCAAGAGTGTTCTTAACTATGATTGAAGAAAATGTGTCAGCTATTTTACCGTATAAAAAAAAAATATAAGCACTGGCATAACCTAACCTAGAATTTACCTAACCTAGAGTTTAGACAGCTTAGAGACAGCAATATTTTTTTAGGAAACCAAGTACTTAAGTCGTCAAATTTTAATTTACGCGCTAAACTTCTTTAATTTTCCCGACTTTAAAGTTCAAATACACCGCATTTTACTAAATTACCAAGTTAATAAACTTTGCCAGTTTTAATTGGTTTCGTAGTTTTCAGGTACCCTAGCGATTATTGAGCCCGCTAAGTCTGCTTTCAAACTACAAAACCAAATAAATCCCGTCGAACCCTAATATACTCTCTCCATGTAACATGGTTGTCACCTCAGATCAGACATACAAGGGAATGCTTTAGTACAATAAAAAAAAAACAGCTCGCGTTGTTCGAACGAGACGAACGATGCGCAGTGGGCGTCGCTTGAGTAGCGTGGAGAAACGAAGCTTCACTTGGCGCACGGACCAGCACGAAGTACCACTTTGCGCCAAGTACCAATCACTGCCACGTTCACTATGCACACCGTTGCAGAGGATGCGTAGGAGGCACTTGCTACTTGTTACTTGTACTACGCATCGTCTGCAAGCGCCTTTAGTGGTCTCGCTCTAATCAAAAAGTGCTGAAACTCGCCCCAGGCGACGCGCAGAATTCGTGCGAGCACGACTCGCGCAAGTTTACTGCGTCGTCTGCAACGGGCTTTATAAATAGTAGGTAAGTTAACGAGTCGAGTTTAAAAACACTATTAATTACTCTGACGTAAATTACATTACAATTTTGCCCCACTTTCAAGGTCTAGCGCGTTATTAATTATTCTTTCTACCTGCCAAGTTAAAGTTATTCAATTTTAAGGACAGAGACGTTTCTGCTCCAACTTTTTAAAAGTACTCTTCGTTGGGAAAGTTCGTATATCCTTATGATAATACGGAATAAATTACTGGCTTTCCACAGAGTGTACTTTTCTCGGTAGCTTTGACATTGTGATTCAGTTTGGCGGTTTGTTTGCGTGGAACTTGGATGATGTGATCGTAAAGTTTATTTTGAACTTATTTTTTCTTTTTTTTTTCGTTTCTTTTTTTAGGCTCTACCAGGCCTGTCGCACTCCGCACTTTAAGTATGAAGCTACCAGTAGACGACTTGTCGGACCTACCGCGCCTGCTGCCACGCAATAGACAGAAATAACGCAACAAGATTTACGCGATAGACAGAGATGCAACTTCTAGGTTAATATAGCGGTAGGTAGTTAGCGCTCGTACGTCCGGAATTTTAGACTTGTTGTACATAGTATGGCAGAATAACGTCGATTGCGATAGCTGTAAAATTTCAATCGCATTCTTTTCACGAAGAACATCTTTATGATATCTCTCCTTTTGAAGAAAGAGGAAGACTGGCTTCATGATGGAATGGTAACTGGTAACTGGCCCTAAATATAATCATCGAAATAACAAAATCACGCCTCAAAATCAAAACATTTCGTGACACTTCCATCTTTAAAATGAAAGTGCCTGCTTTCTTCGATTGGTAGAAACGTCACGCTCGTCGCTTTCCCAAAACACCGAAGTTACTTGAAGTCTTTTAAATTAACTTAGAAACCACTTAAAGTACATTTAAGTAAACTGCGCTCGTTACTAAGTTAAATAAGGTCTGGTGTTTAGGAGTTCGCAGATTCGATTCCCAGCGGGACTGCTGCCGGAAGATTGTGATTTGTTTTTTGGGATGCAACCTTATTAGAAAATGTATTTGTCTTTATTTTATTTATAACTAGTGATTCGCTCCAGCACGGGTGTAATTTACGTGCAAAGCCGGGGCGGGTCGCTAGTTATATGTATAAACCTTCCGTGAAAAAATATCTAACTGATGGTGAAAACCGCATCAAAATCCGTTGCGTGGTATAGGAGAAGTTAGCGGTTAAACAGACAGACAGACGCGGAAAGCGACTTTATTTTATTTCTAATAATCTAGAAATAGAGATAGAGACTAGTTGTTGCCCGCGTCTTCGTTCTCGTATACTTTTTTCGGTCCTTCCGCAAAATATTTTCTTAGCCGACCTTTACACCCCCTAAGGAATCTACCTTCCAAATTTCAGCTCTGTAGGTCAAGTAATTTTCAAGATTTCATGATGAGGCAGTGAGTGAGGGGCATACATAGAGAACAGAAAAAAGTATGTACAGAGAAAAAATAAATTCAATCCTAACTAAGTAGGTAACAGAACTCAAGTAGGAAATCGTTGTAACGCTGGCCCCGGCTGTAAGTACATAGCAATGTAGAGTTACTACTAACGAAAATAGTTTTACTACACTTACATAGCGAAATATTTCAAAAACACAATAAAAAATACTTTTTACTACTTACGAATCAAATTTCACAACAATCCACTAATAACGTTTATCTATAAGAAACCATTGGAAAACTTTTTTTTTTTCAATATCGATGGAAACTTTTTTTTTTGGAATTTAGTACTACTAACGAAAATAGTTTTACTACTAACCCCAATATATCGAAACACAAAAAAAAAAAAATACAATTCGGGTGCCAAGTTCACACAGCCCAGTGTAATGGCAAATGTCAGACACATTCTCTCAGTGCCTATCTATACTTTGAAATAAATAATGGTAGGTCTAGTCTAAAGTGCCATCATCTTGATACATTAATTTGATATGCTACCAAAACAACCTGCGACAAAAAGTGAAACCGAATCCACATTGCGTCTGGTTCGAGTTGTCCCTTTTTTAGGGTTCCGTACCTCAAAAGGAAAAAACGGAACCCTTATAGGATCACTTCGTTGTCCGTCTGTCTGTCTGTCTGTCTGTCCGTCTGTCAAGACCCTTTTTCTCAAGGACGCGTAAAGGTAGCAAGTTGAAATTTATACTAAATACTTGGGTCTACGGTTTCTTTCGGCTGTAAAAAAATAAAAGTTGTAAGTCAACGCAATCAAAAGATATGAACGTTTATGTCGCATATTTTGCGATTTCACAGGGGAACCAAAACCTATAGGGTACTTCCCGTTGATCTAGAATCATGAAATTTGGCAAAAAGCAAGGTCTCATAGCACATATATAGGAATAAATCCGAAAGTTATAAATATGAAGGTATATCATTTAAAAATGATTATTTTGCTATTACAAACTTACATTTTGTAGTTGGAATGTATGGAAGAACCTTATTGTCAACTACAAACTTAAGTTTGTCTTTCAATATTTTAACTTCAGTTAGTTTTTTTTTGGTCTCGCGCTCTTAGGGTTCCTTTATGTCGTATATTTTGCGATTTCACAGGGGAATCAAAACCTATAGGGTACTTCCCGTTGACCTAGAATCATGAAATTTGGCAAGAGGCAAGGTCTCATAGTACATATATAGGAATAAATCCGAAAGTTATAAATTTGAAGGTATTTAAAAATAATTATTTTGCTATTACAAACTCACATTTTGTAGTTGGGATGTATGGAAGAACCTTATTGTCAACTACAAACTTCAAAGTTGTCTTCCCAGAGACTGTGGGATCGGCCGATCTGCGAACTAGCATGGAAATCGCTACTAGATACGTGTCCTAGTATTGCAGATCGCGCTCGTATTCTTGCTGTCTCTGTTTGGGAATCGGGACTTTGGTTGCAAGCCATGCCCTCTTTTAACACAGGTAGCCTTTTAGATCCAACCGCATTTCGTCTAGCTGTCAGCTTACGCTTGGGTGCAAGGTGCTGTGAGGCCCATCGCTGTCAGTGTGGTACTGCTGTTGACCAGCTCGGTCACCATGGTCTCTCTTGCTCGAGAAGCGCTGGTCGTATTGGCCGACACGCTAGCCTGAACGACATCATACGCAGGGCACTTTCCACCGCCAATGTCGCAGCTGTGCTCAAACCGAGTGGTCTTGCGCGTGACGATGGAAAGAGGCCTGACGGTATGATACTTGTGCCCTGGAGGTTGGGGCGGCCCTTATATGGGACGCAACTTGTGTCGATACTTTGGCGCCGTCACATCTTCCTGAGACACAGGGTAGGGCTGGCGCGGCTGCTAATTCGGCAGAGCAGCACAAGCGTCGCAAATATGCTAACCTCGGCAGTGGTTATATATTTGAGGCGTTTGGGGTCGAGACATTGGGCCCTTGGGGACCGGGAGCTCACCTCATTTTCAAAAATCTTTCAGAGCGCCTGGTTAATGCGACGCGTGACCAAAATGCTGGCGTGTTTCTGGCTCAACGCATTAGCATTGCCATTCAACGTGGTAATGCCGCCAGCATGTTGGGTACGCTGCCAACTGGTAGTGGGCTTGAGCATTTGGATTGTCTTTAGACCTTCAACGGTCTATGGGCAGTCTAACTGTATTTGTAGTGTTAGTTTTAGCTTGTATTTTGTTTAGTTATTAAAGGCACTTGCCCAGTAAAAAAAAAACTACAAACTTAAGTTTGTCTTTCAATATTTTAACTTCAGTTAGTTTTTTTTTTGGTCTCGCGCTCTGAGGGTTCCGTCTAACGGAACCCTCAGAGCACGAGTCCTACTCGTACTTGTCCGGTTTTTTTTTTCTTGTCCCCAGTTTCACCTTTTCCTTGTCCATTGTTTGTTTGTCCCGATTGGTGCGGTTTGAAATTAATTGGTTTGTTCTGTCCTCTATAATTGTTTGTGTAGGTCCCGCGCTCGGTTTTCAATTATCTTCCTTATTTACAAGGTTTTTTGTATTCAGTCTTAAAGTAGACACCACCGCTAAACCGCTAGAAATAGAAAACAAGTTTAACTAGCTTCGGTATTTCTGTCAGATCATATTTCGGAATAACCTGAATAAAAAAATATGTATCCACCAAACCTTACTTTAAATTTTTAGAGTTTCGTTTCCAAAGGGTAAAAGAAAGAAAGAAAAGAAATTTTATTCGACACCTTTACAATAACTTATACCTATCTAATTGGATACAATCAGTGTCGAATACCGTCTCGGCATTAATGCTGAAAGTCAAGGACTATCAGCGCCGGTTTTCAGACGAACCCTTGAGTTTACACTTACATTACATTTAACACAAAATTACATATATTTTTAAGTATCTATATGCAATTCAAACAAATAGGACATAGGAATTAGAATAAAGTAGGACACAAAATATGTATACTAAATTTATAGTACTAAAATATACAGAAAATTCACGGAAACGGGACCCTATTACTAAGCCTACTATGTCTGTCTGTCTCTCCATCTGTCCGTCCGTCCTACCTTTAAACGGCTCTTTCGAACCGTAATAGTCAGTTAGTTGAAATTTTCACAGAATTAGTAATGTTACGGCGGATTAATTAAGAAAACTAACAAAGTCAAAAAGCAAAAACTAAAAAGGGACGGGGGGAAGGGAGACTGCACATACTAGGTAAAGTTAAGTCTTTGTCTATGTCTGACATCCGTCCGATACCGAAACAAGACCGACCAAAACATAATTATATTATTCCCAAGTTTCTATAGTCTGAACACCTACATAATATTTACCAAATATTATTAACAGCAGAGGCCCGGGCACCATCCCTTTACCCATCCTTTACGTACTAGACAAAAGATATTAAGCGCGCAACTGAATTATTGGTCCAATATCTACAACAAAAGAACCGCTACAGTGACCATACAGTAATGGTAAGCGCAGTGTACTTTGTTGACAGTAAGTAAGCTTTAAACTACACACAAGACAAAACAAACAAACAAAAAAAGAACACAAAGGAGAAGTCTAGGTAGTTAGCAAATACCAGTCATAAAAGGAAGGAAGGAAGATTTACAAATCGTGGATTTTTAGTTTGAACTTGTACAAAATTCACTAAAAAAAGTGTTCTCGGTTTTATATAAATACTAGCGGTCCGCCCCAGCTTCGCGCGGGTACAGATTATAGCCTATGTCACCCGGGCATAGTGTGGCTTCCCAACAGTGAAAGAATTTTTTAAATCGGTTCAGTACTTTTTGAGCCAATTCGTTCCAAACATACTTACATACAAACCTTTCCTCTTTATAATATTAGTATAGATAAGTACCTATATATAAATACATGGTTTTGGTTCAGAAATTTTTGAACACTGACCCGATAATGTTTTAAATATCTATGAGCTTGATTTACTTTTTTACATGCTGCCTTACAAGCTACAAGTACATGCAACTCAGATATATGAAATCACATCTAAAACCCCAGTTTAGCCACCAGGCCTGCCTGGCCAAGTGTGCTGGTATGCTTGGCGAAGGCTTTGCGATCTCTAGATAATCGCATCTTAGTTGGAGACCCCCTAGAACTGTGCCTCAGCAGCTTCCGGAACAGCTAGTTACTGTCTAAATTTATACTCGCGACAACTTGAACTACGCTGCTTTCAGCTGCACTCAGAGACGTTACTTAAGTTAAGGAATACTTAAAATTGCTCTGTCGACTTCTCGTTGACAGAAATTGTCACACATGAAAACGAGACAGAGCAATTTTAAGTATTCCTTAACTTAAGTAACGTCTCTGAGTGCGGCTGTTAGTCATTTTCACTGAGTCATTTAGTTGGCCCAAACCACATTCATTACCTCCCTCTATCACCGTGAAGCGTGGAGGCTCCTGTTTAGTATACTTTTACTACAGGCAGGAGTAAATTTTGTTGTGCTTTAGGTGGTAAACAAGCAGACAGGCCGCCTGATGTTAAGCAGTCACCGTCGCCTATGGATACTTGTAACACCAGAGGCATCACAAATACGTTGCCGACCCTTAAGATGTAGTGATTAGACCTTCTGTCTGAGTTTCCAAACCTCCAGCATGGCCTGACAACTGTTGGGTTATCTAATTTGATTAATTATTTGACTAGCTTCGACTAAATTGTTCGTAGGTGCCAGTTTATCTACTGTCTCTCAAGTATACGTTGTGCTTATGCGGAGTACAATAGATAATAAATAGTGGGAGTCGGAAAAAACTGGGCACATTGTTGTGAATGTTGGACTTGTAGTGTCGCTTATTGTGGTAATGCTCAGTCCGGGAGTTATTACTATTTATATGGCAACATTGGTAACTTTTATGTCTGCACTGAATGGGTTCGGGAGAGTTGTGTTTTTATTTTTAAATATAATGAAGTATCTGAGAACCCAGTTAGTTACTAAATAGCTTAATTGACATTTGTCTGTATGTGTAATATGATTAATTCGATTTAATAAGTCTACCTACTGCGGTATAGGTCGAAAGAACATTACCGATACAGTCAATGTTGTGTGTAGTAGTGAAAATTCTGCGTTTTTGCAAGAGAGAGTAGGACAATTTATCAATTTACCATTTACGTACATTTATTTACCTTTATCCACTGCCTTTTTCGTATAATTTTCAGTTATTTTCTGTGCTTAGATAATTCAAAGCTTCCGCTTTGATACTGTATTTTTAGAATTTCTCAAGTGTAGCTGACAATGGAAGTGAATTTTAAAATTCTCTGCCGTCCTCGAAACTCCACGAGTATTTTGGATTGTTTGAAAGTTTATATTTTATTGAGACCGGAAAATGGAATTGTGATAAAACTCCAAAACGATAGACTCTGCTCTCCAGGGAGTTCTCAAGTGTCGGCATGTATTGTATAACTTAGTAGATGTAGTTAACAAATGTATACGGATAAGCCGGTGTGTCTAGTTCTAACACCCCACGTAGTTATTTTTTCATCGTCATCAACAACAGTTTTCATCACTACGCGGGTGAAACCGCGGGGCGCAACTAGTCTATACTAATATTATAAAGAGGAACGATTTGATTGTTTGTTTGTTTGTTTGTATTGAATAGGATCCGAAACTACTGAACCGATTCGAAAAATTCTTTCCCTGTTGGGAAGCTACACTATCCTCGGGTGACATAGGCTATAATCTATACCCGTGCGAAACTGGGGCGGACCGCTAGTCTATACTAATATAATAAAGAGAAAAGATTTGATTGTTTGTTTGTTTGTTTGCATTGAATAGGCTCCGAAACTACTGAATCGATTTGAATGATTCTTTCACTGTTAGGAAGCTACACTATCCCCGGGTAACATCTAAGGCTACATTATATTTTTGTTTAAATAGGGTTCTTTACTAAAACTCCAATAATGTAACCCAAGGTGAAAAAAAATACGATTTACAATTTTAACTTTGCGTGTTCTAAGACAGGACAACGTCTGTCAGGTCAGCTAGTATCTAATAAAAAGCTATTTTTTTAGACCTACGAAATCATAGTACAAAACAGTTGACAGTCTATGATTTCGTTGGACTACATTTTAACTGCTTAAACAAATCTGCAGGAAAACCACTCCAGAAAAAGTTCGAGCCAAAACCTTTTCCAAATTTGGTTCCTTTTAAGTCCCATATCGAGTTAGAGCAGGCATTACTTTTGCCGTTTTGCCCCTTTTGCATAGAGATTTAGGGTGGCATGTTATTTGTAGTATTTTATGGAAGACGCTGATAACGGGAAATCTACCGGGGTTTGCGGGGAAAAGTTTTAGAACAATAACTTACACGAAAATGTGCAAGAGAAATAAGAATGTAAAAACGTAACATTTTATTTCGGTAGGATCTGACGCGCGTAACGTTTAGTTTCCTTTCGCCTTATACTCGACTGCCCAAAAAGGAGTTTTTTTTTTTTGGGTGTATGTATATTTATCTGTCTTTTTATTACCTTTTTATTTTTATTAGATTAGTTTTTTGCTTCTCCAGAAATTCACTAGGCTATATTGTGTCCTTTTTTTGATCCAATTGCCCCGAAGGATTTTTTTGGGTGTATTTATTTTTGTCTTTCTCTTTATTATTTACCTACTGTTACCTGATGTAGATTTAGGAGGAGTTGTCTTTACATTCGTCTTTTTCTCCGGGGCTTTATTTTGCAGGTTTTTTTAACCCAACTGATCCGAAAGAAAATTTTTTGGGCGTTTTTATGTTGATAGTGTGTATGTGACGCTATGTAAATTAACGGCTTAACATATTTGATGTGCAAGGTGTAGTAAGATAAGTCTTTATATCAGGAATTCCATCAATCAGGGTTTTTGTTTTTTCTTTACGGATGTTTGCGATTTCATGCGAAAAAAATATGCAGAACATTAGAGCATCACAAAATACAATAGAATACTTCTCTCCTTTTTTTCAGTGTCCCGTATTTAAGACCGCTCAAAAGCCTCCAGCAATGAAATAAGACACTGTTACCTTGATAGACCATCAGAAAATCGACTGCACCCAACTGGTTTTAGCGGTGGTCATTTTATTTCAGATGAAAAAAATAAAATTAAAAAAAACAGAATCGTCTAATTTCCGCGAAACATACGTAGTGTTGTATTAAACCTGGCTTTTCCCATTTAGGTATTTACTAAATACTAAAGTATTAAGTCTTCAGAATTTGTTTCACTATCTTGACTATCGTCCGTGAAAACGCTCACTAATATATCATTCCGTGGAATCCTTCTTTTATATCATTTTCAGGGTCTTACGCGGAATTTCAGGAGAGCAGTAATCTGACTCCGCGAGATATTTCATGCAAAGATATCACCTTGGTCACAGAATAGATTCCAGTAACCCCTTGGTTACGTACTACCTATTATTTTAGCTGTGACCTTGGCAGCCTCAACGTTATGACTATATACTATGTAGGTAGATTTACTCTCTCAAGAAATTTTTACGCTTTAGGTTTGTAACTTCGTGGTGCTAGGGTTTGCTATTCATTGCAGCTACTACATATTTGTCAAGTAATAAATCAAAGAGATACCAAGAACGAAATACAGATGTAAGGCCGCGGTTCCACTTTGGCGTTCAGCAGCGGGAGAGGCAATAGGAGGCGGGTGCTTCATATCTAAGGCAGGGCTCAAACGTGGACACTTTTGTGTCTTGTGTGGGATACAAGCTACCAATGAATATTTGATTTCTGTATAAACAGTATGAAATCAGCCACTCTCTGCGCAGACTTTGTGTCCAGTTGCTTCCACTTGATTGTCTACGTTTGCGCAGCGCCTTAAGGATCAGTCTACTGGCTGTCTTTCTCGCTGTCGTCATAGAGAACGGTGTCATACAAATGCACGCCTTTGAATGTCATCTTTTATTCTGGGCCTTTTCAAGGTCATACATAACAACCATAAAGCGGTGTTTTTTCGTGCCCTATCTGGCAGTCCGATAGAAAAATGAGCCGGAGGTAACTAGATCATGCAGATCCGAAGCACACTCCGAAATGTGTTCGATAAAAAACCGATAGACTAGCAACTTTGCGACGATGCTCAAAACTAAGAAGCTTAGTCTGAACAAGCCATTCGTTGCTGATGAGCTTCTTGGCACGTTTCTCAATACACTCCAACGCCCCTGCAGCTGGTTGCAAATTACAATTTTTATTTTACTTTGAATTATAATGAACTCCTACAGCGAATAATTAAAGGGAAAATCCAAGGAAAGCGACCCCACCGAAGAAAACGTACCTTGTAGCAGTGAGATGTAATAATAGAGATGTTATAGGCGAAAAACACGGGTTTAAAAACTGACTAAACGTAGCATATACCATAACATAGTATAGTTTACCTACGTATGTATATGTGCATTTTGTGAAATAAGGGAAAGAATATGTAAGACTTTTATCTGTTGTTAGAAAGAGACAAAAAAACAATTTGTTGTGGACACTCGGAGTGCGTGACTGAGAGACGGCTGAACGAAGTCGGGCAGCCAGCCCTGCATTCGTCCAGTCCAGGGGTGTCCAACAAAATTTTGTGGCGGGCCGGATTTATTAACTTTGTAACTATTGCGGGCAAAGAGATGTTTCGAAACTGAGCAAATCATGACTAATATAAGTAAAATGGTAGAAAGGGTATAGTTATAACCTTTTGGCGGAATTCACAGCAGGTTTCACTTGTAACGGCATGCACAAGCACACTGATATAGATATGAATCTCCGTTCTTTACAAAATTACGTCTAAAAAAAGTTAATAGTTATCCAACTTTTGACTCATTCGCGGGCCGGATTAGGAACCTTGGCGGGCCGCATTGTGGCCCGCGGGCCGTATGTTGGACACCCCTGGACTAGTCAATATGGTGGCGGGCACAACCTATCTACAGGTAAAAATATCTCAGCCTCATAGCTCAAAAATCTCCGCATCGGTTCAATCTGAACATAAGATCCCCATTTGGGGCAGCAGTGTCGCAGGTCGAATAGCCGACCTCCTGGCTCGATCGATAGGTATGCGTATACATAGGTGGATAGGAATAGTACCTTAATATTAATTTATTTTTAATATATTTCAAAATAGGAGGTTCTCAATTCGGCTGTAGGTATTCTGTATGTATGTTACGCGATTACTCCGCCAATTGATTTTTATGATTAGTAGTTTATACTTCAGAGGTGGTCCCATATAAATTTATCGAAATTAATTCTGCGCTTTTTTAAAAACTCAACAAAAACCAGAAATATATATGTACACAGATGACTTGTTTTGGTTTGCCCACCAGCAAAAGTTTCGATGAAGACTTTCAATCTCTGTTTTAACCGTCTTTTTCTACTCTTAAGTTTAAGTTTTTACAGGTAATATAGTATATTGTTGAAATGGTATTTTTTCAATAATTATCTTTATTGCCGTTACTGGCCGTTAAGAAGACAGGAATCATTGCATTGTCATCAAGTTTTGAACTGTATTTAAAGTTTCATGTCTAGCTCATTGGAGTTTGTATAAAAAAGATTTTAAAACTGCCGAACAGACAAACAGACAAGAAAGCGACTAAATAAAAACAAGAAAAAGATACCACAGTAACCTACGTAACTTATTGAGAAGAACAAAGAAATGTACCAAAAGAAAAGCCCCACGAAAAGGTACCTCAGCCTTCAAAGGTTGACTACTATTGTTTTGCCGCTATTGTTATTGGATTAATTAAGATGAATGAGGCGCCGTTACGTGAGGTAGACTCCAGACATGAGGTATCGATATTAATATAACCCAAACAATCTATGTGAGAGGGAACAAAATCTTTCGGTATCGACTATCGTGGAATCAAATCACATCTCTATGTCAAATTGTGACGTGGAAAACGTCGCGTGAAGACTAGCTAGGATTTTTTCTAAGCTAATATCTGACTTAGGAATTTCCTTTAAAAGCACCAGGACCATTATCTACAACGATTTCAGCGTTATGTCACAGACAAACAGACCTGTCCTATCGCAAAAAGCAATTTTATCTTCAGGAAAGCTTTAGACAGAAGAATTTTTTGAGTACCTAGAGATATCTGCAATTAAACTAGCATCTTTTTTAAACACCTATATCCTACATAAATAGTCTAATTAGAAAACTCTTACGTCTAAACTCAAGTCTAGTTCCGCGCCAAAACTTCGGACTTTCGGAACTACCCGCACTAAATTTCCAACTCGGCATCGCCCAAAGGAACTTCGTATGTCGCTTGTTTTAGAAGTAGGTCTCCGTGCCACTTTTAAATGGCTTTTAGGTCATGCAGTTTAAACTTTTTTGGGTAGATACATTGATTTACAAAAATATTATGTATTCTTGTGTCCAGTAAAAAAAAAAATGAAAAATATGTCTTGAGTTTTTATCTATAAATTAATTAGATAACTGTGAATGCTTATATAGTTATTACGGTTTTTGTCTACTTAAAGATCAGATTTTGGGCGCTGACCCGATGTTTAAAGTTTTAAATATCTTTGGGTAGACAAGACGGGTAGGCTACATAGGTATACTATGGTTGTGAGAGACACCAACTAATATGGCGGTGACGTTCAAAAATCAAAGAAAAAAAAAACGGTTACCTTGAATTTTAATGGTCTGAGATTGCAATCTGTGGTTCTAAGCTACAAGAAATGTACCGCCACCATCATCATCAGCAGTAGCACCAGTCTGCATCAATCCACTCTTGGTCATAGATAGTCCTTTCCCAATGCACACCAATCAACCCAAAATGTAACTTCGCATTCAGACAAGTTATTCTCTTGCGTGGGTATATCGTCAGTTCATCATGTAGAGCGTAAGGTGAACGGCAAGGCATCCTAGGCTGCGCGAATGGAAGACTCCTTCGTCCTTCCCAATATCATTATTACGAGTAACTTTTAAACTTTCGCGATTTGAACACATGTTTTAAACCCTGCTATTTTTCAAGATCAAGGGAGGGTAGAAGAACAAAACACCCGCTCTTCTCGCCGGACTCACCCGCAGCTTTCAGTCGGCTTGTGACCACGGCCATTGTAACATGGTCGAAAGGTATCGAAAAGCATCGATATAATTATATGTACTTTGTCGAAAAGGTACCTAATTTTACCTATAATATTGCGCGATAAGTCTCAATAGACATTTGAAACATCATTATTATATTATTTCTATAAAGATAATAATTTATTGGACATAACACGAGTAAATCATACACACATTTAAAAACGCATGCACAATAGGTGGGTTAAAATATTTGTCACTTTGTATCATGTTTTGCCTAGTTTATAGGCGTACAATTCTAGAGAGATGGAAATACCGTAAATATTATTTATATAAAAAAGTATTAATTAAATTAACTGTCGAAACAACTTCAATAGTTAAGATATGTTGTTATTAATTTAAATAGTTAACAGATAGACATTACTATAATAATTGTATGATAAACAAATTGACCTACTGCAGTCATTAATAAAATTGACCATTATATAAAATCACTAACTTTGTAATAACATTTCTCGACTAAAAGTATTTTTAGTTTTATTTTAATTTGACTCGGTTTTAGAACCCTCATTGAAATCGGTAAAGTGTTGTAGATAATCGGTCCCATACACATTATACTGTGGTTCATTAAGGTGGTTTTAGATGGGCGATTATGACATCTGTTTTGGTCTCTACGATTTCTTACCGCCAAGTCAAAATTCTGGATTAGTTTTTACGAATCTATGTAGTAACGTATCTATTCTCGAGGTCAGAAATTCACAGTTCGTAAAAAGGAGATGGAATTGCGGCCCTATTATCTGCCCTACCGTCAGCCCTCAGGGCAGATCATTGTCATGTTTTTTTTATTTCGACTTCGGTATTCCACCCTCGTGTATCAGGTGCGAAAACTGAGGCACAGACTAAAGAGGCAGAGTCTTAAAACATGTGCCAAAAAGTTAGGTGAAACATGTATTTTCCTGATGTTTCCAAAACCCACGGACGCCTCTACTAAAGTCTCCACCACATTATAGGGAATGACTTGA
Source organism: Agriopis aurantiaria (assembly GCA_914767915.1). Lineage (NCBI taxonomy): Eukaryota > Metazoa > Arthropoda > Insecta > Lepidoptera > Geometridae > Agriopis > Agriopis aurantiaria. The sequence continues at coordinate 12,667,551 of OU612003.1, read as the reverse complement.
TCATTATTTTCTTTGCTTGACTGTGACTATGATTTGTTTTACGATTTTTGTTAAAACTTGAGATTTTTTTTTGACTTTGTGCGTCGCCAAAATTCTCTCAAGAGTAAAAGAAAAATAAACCGGCAAGTGCTAGTCGGGCGAGCCCGGAGGGTTCCGATCTACCACAAAATACAAAAAGTAGTGCAAAAAGACAACATCACGCCCAGGCGGTCACCTATCCAAGTATCTACTAACCGCGTCCGAAGTTGCTTAACTGAGGTGGTTAACAGAAATTTATCACCGAAATTCAAAATTCATTATTTATTATTTGTTGTTATACTTTAGAATGTGTACTATAATCATGCCAAGTTTGACGCTTGTATGTATTACCGTTTTTACACTAGAGCTAATACAAAAATACTTTAAAAAAATAATTAACAGAACAAATTTATTTTTTACTCTTTAACCTTTGACTTTATTAATATTTCTTAGTTAATCCGCCGTAACATTTCATATTCTGTGAAAATTTCTACTGGCATAAACGCCAGGACGGTACGGGCGGAAGGTAAGGATAGACAGGCGGACAGACAGACAGCGTCGGCTTAGTAACAGGGTTCTGTTTACATCCTTTGAGTACGGAACCGTAAAAAGAAGCGTTAGAGGCAAAGAGCAATCATCTGTTCCTTTTTAATCTGTGTCGTACCCTTCTCTGAACAAGTTATCTTGCGGAAACGCTTATTTGGGCACTTACTCGCAGGTGTGGCTTCTTATTTCTGCATCATGCGATGCCTATTTTATTACGGTCAGATTTTTAATAAAATTCATACCAATATCATTGTTTTTCTATGGTATAAACTTTCCCTTTATAGTGGGGAGGAATTGATTTTCTTATATAAGTTTTTTGTAAAGGGGTTAGATACCATTATTACAAGTTTTTTGAAATACCGAAATTCGTAATGTGTTGAGCGGGAAATAGTAGTGTGCTTAAATAGTGATTCAAGCGTTACTTTGCGAAAGTTCATCTTTAGAACAGGGCCCTATTACGCCCTTACGCGGTTTCAAACTGTTTGCGAACGCGGTTTGCGCAACTTTTTGCATCACCTGAACCACCTCTGCTATTATGTCTTCTGTGGTAAGGCCTATGCTTAGAATAACTACACAAAGAAACCAAGTACATTCGCAAAATTTAAGCCATTGAAATGGTGTCATATATGGCTCCAAAAAATATATAAAAAATTTACTATGACAATTTGCGCGGTGAAATCGTACCACAACAAATCAGAAAAGCAGCATAAGAGTTATGGTGTGATATTCCACAGGTAATCCATTAATTTTCTTGCTTAAATCGTTTAAAATACCAATCGAAACGTAAGCTACAAAGCGAATTTGTAGCTTACGTTTTGAGAAAGCGTTGTTTGGAAACTTACCTTCTCTGAGTAGTTATTCTAAGGGCCCATGTTTCTTTGACCATTGAAAATGTCTTTAGGGTGAAATTATTGATCTCAAATTCCTTATTGTACATAATGCGACGTTAAAGCGGAAATATACTAGACTAGCTGCGCCCCGCGGTTTCACCCGCGTAGTGATGAAAAATGGTGATGATGATAGTGTAAAGTAGCCTATGTCACTCTCTGACTCTTGAACTATACCCATCCAAAAAATCAGGTCGATCCGTTATTCCGTTGCAGCGTGAAAGAGGAACAAACATCCATACATCTATACATCCATACATACCTACAAACTTTCGCGTTTATAATATTAGTAGGAAGTAGGATTCGTCAAAAAACAGTGTGCGTAAAACTTTTATTTGTTAGAGACTTACTTGTTGTCTTTAGAGCATGTTTAAACGATTCCAAAAAAGGACGGAGTTTGTTTTTTTAATGTTTGTTAATCAGTACCCCGTGATTTATAAACTGATTTGTTTTCTTGCGTTTCTCAACACATTGGTAAATAAATATACGACAATACGACATTAGTTCACTTTCAGCTGATTTCCGTCCAAATTCAAGAGATTTGGTCCAAATCCTGGAACGAATACGAGAAATAGAGGGATTAGCGCTCTCCTAAGTTGGCTTAAAGTTTATTTTTATCTACTTATTGATTTGTTTTGTCGGTAATACTTGAACTCCTCGCGTTCCTAAAGTTTTTCCATTTACGGATTCATTTGGTAAAAAGTTTTCGTAAAATTTTTGGTAAATATTTGCTAGAGAAATTAGCTGCGTTTGGAATATTATATGAGATTGGTTTGTATTCATCATCATCATCATCATCATCAGCCTTTTAACAGTCCATTGTTGGACTTTTAGCCTATGATTTTATTGATTGGGCCATATCCACCACGCTGGCCCAGTGCGGGTTGGTGGATTCACATACGCCATTGAATTCCTTCTCCGTACGTATGCAGGTTTCCTCACGATGTTTTCCTTGGGTGTCTATAATGTACAACATGATATTTTCCGACACGATATTCCACGGCATGATAATGTACAGCATGATAATTGGTGTACATGTACATCGAATATCATGCTGTACAATCCATGTCGTACAATACTGGCCGTCAATTATCGGCTCGTGTCTATTAAGTACGGCAAGGAATGCACAGCCAGGATTGTACAGGCAATAATCCGTGTACGTGGGAAAAGTCCACGTTTTATCGGGCTGTACATTATTGTGCCGTACATTATCATGTCGTGCAATACGGGCCGTGTTTTGACGAAACGGGCCGAAAATGTACGACCAATAATGTACAACATGATAAAAGGTGGCATCGCCCGTATTGGCTAATATTCCTGAAATGTCTCTGCTCTTATTGGCTGTTGAGTCTATGACGTCTGTCGATTCCATGCTTCGTTTGAACAAGATAGTGTAAGATAGTCACAGATAAAAAATATGAGAACCATCAAAACTTTTTGATGGTGACGCGGAGTGAGGAGTACAACTGTGTTAGATCTGTCACTCATTTCGAACCTAACCAACTCAAGTCTGACTCCAGGTGGGCTCCCGCCAGAAGCTCTTGCGGTCGCCCCTGAGTATCGCTTCGCCACACTCGACCTTCGCTTCACTACGGAGGTCACCGGCTCGCTTCGCTCACCACCTCCCCCCTTCGCTCCGCTCGGTCTCGTATGGCTCGCTCTCACTCAGGACCTCCCTAGAGCTTCTGGCTCCCGCGCTTTTTATATACACTCTAGGGGTAGGGACCACAAGACTAGGTGGAGTCGGGGTGCTCTGTGTCGGTTCTGTGGCCCATTTCGAACCTAACATACTCAAGTCGGAGTGCTCTGTGTCGGATCTGTCACTAATTTCTACCTAATACACTCGAGGTGTAGTCCGATGTCCAAGTCTAAAGGAAGCTTCAGATTTGAATTTTTATGGTCACCAATTATTGTGCTGTACAATATTGGGGTGTGCATTATTGAATCGTGTCAATAATGTACGGCATAATATTGTACGCCACAATATTGCACAGCATGATAATTCGTGTACTTGTACATCAAATATCATGCTGTACATTATTGTGTGTGCATTATTGGGCCGACCTGATAATGTACGGCATGATAATGCACGACACGATATTGTACAACATGATATTCCATGTACATGTACACCAATTATCATGCTGTGCATTATTATGCCGTACAATATCATGGTGTACATTATCTGTGTCGTACATTATTGCCTCCCTTTTCCTTCACCGAACCTTCGGTGAAGGAAAACTTTCCCTTTACTTTTGTATTAGTTACATTGATTTTTAAATACTTAGTTAAATTATTATTAATTATAATAAGTAGTGACCAGTAAGTAAGACTAAGACAACTATTTCCGATATTTATTGCTTTTATTAGACGATAAGTTACAAATTTCTTGTATAAAATAAAGTATGTGACCATGTCTTTTGTTTTTGCAGGTACCCGTCCAATATCAATTGCGGATGACGCCATTTAAATAAAAACCGGGTTTGATAAGATGATGTTAGAGGACCGTCACTTACCCACAGGTGAGCTGAGTTCAAACGCTAAGACAGTCTGTCTACCCTTAAAAATATATATACAGTGCAAACTCTATATAGCGACACTCGATTTAACGACACACTCCTTATAACGAAAATACTTGTCTTTGGTTGGTATACTTTGTACACAATGATACACTCTATGTATCATCACACCCATTCTAAATAACGACAACAATACGTCATTATTAAGCAATAAACAGTACTTTCTAACGCCTCGTATTTAAAATAAAATACTGGAGCAGCAAAAAAATTCAGACGAAGCTAACAGACTATACTCAATAAGCGTTACAATTGTTATTTGTACGGATTTGTTTGTTTTGTTGTCTGATAATTTTTACTTTACTAGTAAATATATATTATTTATTTATTTAATACTTTATTGTACACTTACAAATTATGTAGAAATGCACAAATAGAGGACTTAATGCTAAACATTATGATAGTAAAATAATATAGATTTTTCTGCTCTCGTTTTAACGATAACCCTTAATAACGCAATAAAATGCGCAGTTCCTAGAGTCGTCGGCATATATAGAGTTTACACTGTATTTAAGTTTCTGCTACTACGATAGATGTATAAATTATTAGACTAAAATATTATGTCCACGCATAAAAGTGTGGTTATATTTCTAATTAATTCGGACTAACTATAGTCAGCGTGCGGACGCTTCCAAATGCCTCAATTATGCGTTCAAAGAATATTTTTAATGCAGTTCTAAACTTATTTTGCTTATTATTTAAACCAGAATTGGCTTGGGTTGGACCACCTTGCCTAACCTAGATCAATGTTGGCCGGGTGGTGGTATGTGCGCTTTATAATCTGACGGCACCCGGTTCGATCCTCAACTCTGCACCTATGATTTAATAAGTACTTAAAATCTATGCAGTTTCGATGCCATCGCTCAACAACGGTGAAGGAAAACATCGTGAGTAAATCGGTATGTCCACAGAAAAGATTTTTGTTTGTTTGTTTGGTATGTCCGAGAACCTCAAAAGTTCAAAGACTTCACACTTGGCCAGCATAGTGGATTAGGGCCCACCCTCTCTCTCTGAGAGAAGGCCTATGTCCCAGCAGTGGGAACATGATAGGCTGATAATGATGGCCCGCCTTGCCTGATGTGCGCTCTTAGACTTACTACATTTGTACCTTAGATCTTTCAAGATATAACTGAGGGCTCCTCCATACCATCTAGGACTCTACCTCACCGATTCAATGCATTTCTCTGCCCCACTAAGCTCGGTCTTCAGTACGTCGGTATTGTATAGGTATGTATTCGACCGACCGTCGGCCTTATACAGAATCCAACCAACCCGACTAACACATAATCTTCACCCAATTAACGAACTTAACAAGCATGGCTTGTATTCCTAAACCCCCATTCTTAGCAAAGCGCTCCCCATCAATAAAGGAGCTTCTATCTCACGTTCCCAATATTTTATCTCCAATACCATTGAGGAGTTAATTGCCTCACATGCCGGCCTCAGTTATTTTCGAAGTTTACCTACTGCAAGAGGGTGTTTACAAGGGTTTCTGTGACGCCGCGTTTCATCTGGTTTTACATTTTCTATTCTATAATTACGAGTATGTCTACATCGCACTAATGGTTTATTTAAGGTCGATATCTACAAAGTTTTTAAGCAACAAATAACAATTAATAGATTTAAGTACTTACTTAATACATTCAAAGAAACTCGACGGCAAAATGTTGGCCATGCTACACTCTGGGCATAAATACTTTTTTTTTTTTTGTTTAAATTAGAACGGCGTTCAAGCCATTTTTATAATTGTATTACACCCATATAAACGAAACGTCAGTCATACGAAATCAGTTAGCAACTGTGATGCGGAAAAAGAACTTTGAGACCTAATCCAAAAAAGTAAGGTCCAAGTTCTTTGGAAGCGGAGTACGACGCGTTGGTCTAAATAAGAATGTTCAATCAAGGTTCACTCATATGCCTGGTAAAAGATTTTTCTTCTCATTACCGGCCTATTTACCGGTCTACAAAATCTATCAAGCCGTTTAGGGTAAGGAAAATAGCATAGGAATAAATACCGACCCGAAAATATTACCCTCCTTAATTGTATAAGTCGGGTAAAAATTGTGTTTTCTCTCTTAATTGATTGACTGCCAACGTTGAAATATAAATATGCTGTAAATACAAAACTTATAACTGTCCACAAAATGCTCAAACCAATTAAAAAACCGGACAAGTACGAGTAGGACTCGTGCTCTGAGGGTTCCGTTGGAAGGAGCCTCAGAGCGCGAGTCAAAAAAAAAAAACAAGTTGAAATATTGAAAGACAAACTTAACTTTGTAGTTGACAATAAGGTTCTTCCATACATTCCAACTACAAAATGTAAGTCTGTAATAGCAAAATAATTATTTTCATATGATATAACTTCAAATTTATAACTTTCGGATTTATTCCTATATATGTGCTATGAGACCTTGTCTCTTGCCAAATTTCATGATTCTAGGTCAACGGGAAGTACCCTATAGGTTTTGATTCCCCTGTGAAATCGCAAAATATGCGACATAAACGTTCATATCTTTTGATTGCGTTGACTTACAACTTTAATTTTTTTACAGCCTAAAGAAACCGTAGACTCAATTATTTTGTATAAATTTCAACTTGATACCTTTACGCGTTCTTGAGAAAAAGGGTCTTGACAGACGGACATACAGATGGACAGACAGACGGACAACGAAGTGATCTTATAAGGGTTCCGTTTTTTACTTTTGAGGTACGGAACCCTAAAAGTGTCAATGGCCATGGAAGTATGGCCATTTACATATTGTACATGTATACATAATAAAAATCCATGACTACAAAGGGAAATGAATAAAGATCACAGAGTACCCGGTACTGAGGAATATAAACATGCTACCAAGTTGTCACTTCTTTTAAAACACCATATCAAAAAAAATTACAGTATCGGCCGATATTGTAAAATGTACAAGTACGAAAAATTACCGTTGCGTTACCAACACCTGTGGACAGGTACGTTTACCGTCCCTTAGAAATCTTCAAAACTATGGCATTGTCTTCGAAACAATGACGGTGAATTATGGCAGCCAATTTTGAGCACGTTAAAATATGCTTTGAAAACTTTGCGGAACCTTCAAGGTCTATCAACTTATCGTTTTAAGTTCGAAATACTTGGGGCCTTTTACTTATGCCATTGCGGAGATGCTTAAAACTTTCTTTGTTAGGATTTTGGGACTGACACGTATCTTGCTTCTAATAATAATGTTGTGAAGAGAGTAAAACAGATTGCTTCAAACGAGGGCCGAGTCCTCAAAGGTAGGCAATGCATTAACAATTCCTTGGGAATTGTAGGCGGCGGCTACCATTTACTATCATGTGGCATGTCTAGTTTGACACATATTACATATATGTATTTAAAAATAATGCTCAATTAGAAACCACAGAAATAAAGTTCAATTTCGGATGTTCTTCTAAACGGAACCTTTTAGGTTTCTTTTAATGAAACTGTGACGGAACATTTCTCGTCAATTCAACAAGAGTTCTAAAATCACAACCCACCATTATCCTGATCCAAGCATTGTGGTTATTTTTTGCTATGCAGAGCAACTGCTCAACTGACCGGGCAGACACTGGTTGTACCGGTTTTGTTTCACCCATCGCTAAAAGGACGTACGGCCTTCAAAAACGTACGCTAAAACCATTCGTGGGACGTAGAGAATAGGTTTAATACTCGAGTGAAGTTGCCAAAGGAACGGGACTAGTATTCAAAGATTGTACTGTAGGATGTAAAGTCAAAGGTGCAAGGGTGGTTTTCCTGTAAAAGCGAAGTCGTGCAATCTGTAGCATGGTGATTGCTGCCCGCAGGCTTTTCTCGCTGCGGCATGGTACATCTATTTCGAGTTCGCAGCAAAAACCGATGTGTAGTTTGCAAATTGCGGACCTTTTGTTTTCTATTACGTACCCACGGAGCAAAAATGAGCTGGTGCCCTTTGTTCTCTACTGCTCCGTTACGGTTTCAAATTGGGGGTATTAAGGGAATATTTTTTATATTTTACAGTACGTTTTAAAATTGGCGTGAAAGACCTTCTGCTGACTTATGCAGGAAAATCTGCCAAGTTTAAAAGCCCTAGTATACTTTTTATAGCCAGTGATGGCGGAATATCAAGCCGTAAAAATTATACTGGTGGACAGTTTTGTCTTGCTGGCGGGTTGTTTCGCTCTTAGGGATTTTTCGTCTACATTTACATACATTTCACGAATATATGTTGTAGGCTATTTGTGTGCAAATGCATGAGTTACTTGGCAGATGTTCAGTTCTGATCTTTGCTCCAGGATCGATAGAGCATCCTTAACTATCTGCTTTCATTTGTATCCAACGCCTGCTTTAAATATTCGTGCTCCAGCTAGCTTGGACCAGCTAGGCCAAAAATCCAAGACTTTTCTATGATTCATGCTCTGTATGCGACAGGCAGCGGCAATATGGCCCTCGAGACCGGTTCCTACCAACAATGTACCCGAAATGTAGGATTTTCTCCGAGTGCCACAGATTATAAAGGACACGACCTCCCAAATGTCCGCTTGAAGAAACTACGTGCAGATCATACAAATGCTAACGATGTAGACATGTTTCACGTCATATTGTGCTATTGTAACTATGATTTATTTATGGTGTTGTTGATGCTCGTGTTTTTGCTTCAGATTTCCGACGTCTGACGGTCGTGACTCTTGGATATCACTCAAATTAGTACCTAGGAGTTTGCTATGATTTCTTCACCGTATGATTTCTTAATGTACCTATTTGGAATGTTGTAGTCATATTTAGAGTTTTGTGGTAGCTTTCGCAAGCAGCTTCCCATACTACATACTTGACAACTTTTGTTCCATAACTTTTTACAATACTGAACACAATCACCAATATTTTTCGCATAATATCCAGTTGCTAGTCTATCGGGTTTTTACCAGATACATTTCGGAGAGTGCATCGGATCTGCATGATCCGATGCCCATCCCTCCTGCCCATTTTTCTATCGGACTGCCAGAGCGAGCACGAAAAATCGTCACCGCTTTATGGTTGATATTCCAAACACCCGTACGAAGCGCTTTGATTCCACATTTATTGTGCGAACTGCTAGTCTGTGGAATGCGCTGCCTGAATGGGTGTTCCCCGATGATTACAATCAGGGTGTCTTCAAATCATGAGTGAATCGGTTTCTTCTAGGCAAGTGTGCTCCAACGTTGCGGTCACCGCTTAACATCAGGCGAGATGGTAGTCAAAAGCAAGACTATTATTTATAAAAAAAAAAAAAAAAAACAACTTTATCATCAGCTGCACTGTCTACTGACCTCTTCCTGGCCATTCAGCCCGAGCTTCGGATAACGCTCTAAGCCACTGCTTTTATCAATAGAACATCTCACGAACTGTTAACTTAACTCACATCTCGAGACCTATTTCTCGCTGTTTATGCGGTGGTCAGACCTCAACCCAGTTTGAAGGAAACTCAGCCCAGTTTGACGGGAATTAAATTTCCGCTGCGTGTGCCGTTGGCAACGGCTTATCATCAGTTCATTGGCTTTTGAGTTATGAGTCTACTGAAGTATGAAAACTTATCTGAGGCTTTTGGCTACTTGTTATAGAGATGGGCGGCTGCCCAGAAATATGAATAAGAATCTAAAAGTATTTAAACTTTACTGAAGTAAAATTCGAATAATCGTTCGTCAAACTTGTTTTTTGTGCAAATTACTATTTTTAGAGCTTTCTTGTTCCCTGAGACCTATAATTTAGATTATTAGATGAATCTGGTTATCTATTTTTTGTAAAAAAAAACTATTATTTGGTTTTGTTGGTTGACCAGCCTTTTGTATTATAGATTATAAGTAATCTGTTGTTATTCATTTGAATTTTGTCGACATTTCGTGTTTGCCCGATCGACTCATTCGTATGAATCATTCGTCGATCATCTCTAGTCATCGAGTTGACTTGTAAAGTACCGACTCATATTTGATTACTGTTCATTGGTTTGGAATCTATTGAAGTAGTTGAAGCATGCCTACTGCCGGTGAAGCTGCTCGTATGGTGTGATCAAAGTACAAAGTAATGAAGGTGAAAATTCGGTACTCCTACTGCCATTAGGCAAGGGCAATCTGCGTGAGATTGAAAGCTTTTTTAACCCCCGAAGCAAAAAGAGGGGTTTTGTAAAAAAAATCGGACAAGTACGAGTAGGACTCGTGCTCTGAGGGTTCCATAGGACAGAACTCTCAGAGCGCGAGTCCAAAAAAATATCTAAACTTGAAATTTTAAAAGACAAACTTAACTTTGTCGTTGACTATAAGGTTCTTCTATACATTCCAACTACAAAATGTAAGTATGTCAAAGCATTTTTTTTTTTTTAATGATATAACTTCAAATTTGTATCTTTCAGATTTATTCCTATATGTGTGCTATGAGACCTTGCTTTTTGTCAAATTTCATGATTCTAGGTCAACGGGAAGTACCCTATAGGTTTTGATTTCCCTGTGAAATCGCAAAATATGCGACATAAACGTTCATATCTTTTGATTGCGTTGACTTACAACTTTAATTTTTTTACAGCCGACAGAAACCGTAGACCCAAGTATTTAGTATAAATTTCAACTTGATACCTTTACGCGTTCTTGAGAAAAAGGGTCTTGACAGACGGACAGACGGACAGACAGACGGACAACGAAGTGATCCTATAAGGGTTCCGTTTTTTCCTTTTGAGGTACGGAACCCTAAAAAGTGGCTAACAATCTAACTGGCTGCCTGATGGTAAGCCATCACTGTCGCATGTGGATACCTGCAATACCGGAGGCACGAACGAACGATGTACTAAGGCATATCTCCCTTCGATACAAACCGATTCGAACTGATTCAAACGTAATAAAACTTTTTCGCAAAACGTTTCGCGTTATTATTTTCATAAAACGTACGAAATTAACAGTACTAATTTTATTTTATTTTGTACAGCGCTAAGGAATTAAAGCCAAGTACGTTTGCCTTAGTTAATTTATTTTCGACTCGCTTACTCTAATAATATTTACTCAATAAAGTTTATTTCTTGCCCTTCGTACTGAGTTGTCAACGTCACAAGGTTACATTTTCTGCATGACAAAGTCAATGTTTACACGGGGATTTTCCAACTGAGTCAAAAACCTCCACAAATAAAATACCCAGACAAAGATCGGCCATGTCCGTACCAATGACGTTACTAGTACAATCTAGACGGATGGTAACCCTATATGTGCGTGCCACAGGCGGTGTTACCAAATCTGACCTTAAATTTTGGAAAACAAAGAAATATCTCTTAAGTAAAAAAAACCGCTAAAGTGTAATATAAAAAATAAAGAAAACAAGTTTTCAAATACCTTTTATATCGGACTAAGACGCTAACCTACTATAAAAAATATTAGAAACATAACTCGGAACTTTATTCCTTATTAATTAGTTTTTAAGTTCCCTTTAATTAAAAGTATTAAAACTATATTTCTGGCCGAGAACTGGGAAGGACGAGCAAATTTCAAGTAAACGTTTAGGGATGAAACGGTTCCGGATAATTGACTTTACCGGCTTGTTTTGTACGCACTTTCAGTCCCAGTTGACACAGCATGGCGCACGGATTTTTACACCGGAAAAATTAATTAACCGACAGAAATCGTATGACACAACCACTAAACACTAAACTTGTTTGTGTTCCGACAACATTTCTATTTCTCTCTATTATTTATTGTTGTTATATTTATGGCTATTACACTGTATTAAACTATTATCAAAAGACTAAGAAATGCGTAAATCGTATTTTCTGCACGTAACTTTGAGCTTTTTTGCCAGCTACCCGCATTCTTTAGTCTACCCGTGAACATGGTGCATGTAACTGCGCCAAAATTTCAAAAGCTCCGTCCACAACCTTATCACGGTAAATATCCCATTAATAATCATATAACTGTTATGACATTAATGTTTTTTTTTTAAGTTGAAAGATTATTGACATTATTATTGAATAGTTTTATCCTTTTTATTAATTAATTACTTGACTGTGTTACTTATGTACTTTTATTATTGAATTTTAATTGAAATTGTTTGATGAGAATTGATTGTACTATTGAATTTATTTAATGCAAATCTGACTTGTAACTTTTGGTGTTATTAATAAAATCTGTATCTGTATCTGATGACTATTGAAAACTTAAAAACTAGCCGAGTCTGCATTACTAGCGAATTTTCTGTATAAAAAATGCCCAACTATCAAACTTCTTGAAAATTGATTTGGTCATCAATTTTTGCTGTTTCTAATGACTGAAAGAAATATGAGTGGTATTTATATGATACGGGAATTACTCACGCGTGATTAAGCCGGATACGCCGACTATCATTTCAACAACAAACGTAAAAAATTTAAGAAAATGTGTAAAGACTCTTCAGTTTCCATAATATGATTACTTAGTTCTTATGCAATATAATGTTTATTTTTACATACATTATAATTTCACACAGGCTGCCGGTTACGGAAACCTATTGTTCTTACGCAGCCGTCCGTAAGGTATTGCTACCGATTCAATGAGTGAAATTAAAAATATAGTCGCTTACATCTTTCCATTGTATAAGTTTGTGTAAGTTTGTGTGTAAGTATAAACCTCCATTGAGATGATAGTACAATCCCATATCAAAGTAAAACATAAGAAAAAACATCATTATCTCGACAGCTTCTTGGTACTTATAATAGGCCTGCCATTATGAAATATCTGTTACCTGTTATTTTATAGTTTCTGCATTTTACCAGAATAAAAAAACACCAACGTTAAAAAACTAAACATTTAGTTTTCTTTTCATTTTACTCTACATAATTATACTTCCATATATTTCCTCACACGAGTTAGTCCTGAGTTATGCCATCTATTTTAGTTCGAGTTATCCAATTAATATAAAAACTTACAATATCAGTCAAAACAAGTAGGCAAGTAAGCGGCCAAACGCAAGCCTATTATTTAACATAAAAAAGTATCCAGTAAAATCTGGTCACTCTGCAGTATCCGGATAAATCATCCACAGGTGCATCCCTAATAATGACGGCAAATTTAACTTCAAGACTTGGGAGTTTTATAAAAGTTTCTTAGCAAATTGTGAAACAAGTCATAAACAAGAATTCTGAATTATTCAGTAAGAAACAGATGAAAGAACTGATGTTTTTAGACGGCTCACCAAATTAATATTCATTTATTATTTTTAGGAATGAAAGTGAAATGTAATTTGTTCGTAATTTACTAAGGAAGCCTTTGTGTTTCCATACAAACGTTTATTTTAGGAGATGGATCTAAAAATTAATGGTGTATATCTTAGAATAACTACTTAGAGAAGGTAGGTTTCCAAACAACGCCTTCTCAAAACGTAAGCTACAAATTCGCTTTGTAGCTTACGTTTCGATTGGTATTTTAAACGATTTAAGCAAGAAAATTAATGGATTACCTGTGGAATGTCACACCATAACTCTTATGCTGCTTTTCTGATTTGTTGTGGTACGATTTCACCGCGCTAATTGTCATAGTAAAATTTTTATATATTTTTTGGTGTCATATATGACACCATTTGAATGGCTTAAATTTTGCGAATGTACTTCGTTTCTTTGTGTAGTTATTCTAAGGTGTATATTGATTTTAATATTTAATAACTGTAGTAAGTACGCTGGTGACTTTTTTATTCATTCATCATCATTATGTACAGCCAACGACTAATAATCTGTGTTCACCATTTAGTTATAGTCCATTGTAGCTTGTGGTATATATATGCCTCTCCTCTTCGACCATAATAAAATTAATAGACGGGCCCAGAGGAAGCTAATTTTTGAAGATTACAAAATGAGCGCCGGCGCTCACTTCGTTTCAGTCGGTCTCTAGCCGTAGGAAGTGCGACATGAGACTATTGTTACATGATACGAAACATCTGACAAAATTATGCCTTTGTGTGCTTTCCCTAAGTGTAAATACACGACAAAAAACAGCTATCTATTATTTGTAACAAATGTACTGTACATGGTTATAATTAGATGTTGAAGTATATGCCCGACAGTTTTGACTCGTATTTACTGAGCAAGTTCAATCATCATCATCATCATCATCATCAGCCTCTAACTGTCCACTGCTGGACAAAGGCCTCTCCCAATGCACGCCACTGAGCTCGGTCGGCAGTACCTTGCATCCAGTTTTTACCCGCCGTTTTACGCAGGTCATCACTCCACCTGGCAACAGGGTGTCCTACACTACGTTTGCCTAAACGTGGTCTCCACTCCAGAACTCGTCTACCCCATCGGTTATCGGTTCTTCGGGAAATGTGGCCGGCCAGAGCAAGTTCAATAGTTATAGGCTAATGGCCCGTCCATTCATTTTATTTTGGTCGAAGCCTCTCCTAACTGTTAGACTAATAATATTTTTTTGCCAGGTTTTCCATTCGTACCCTACGATGTTGAATACTTCATTCAAATGGCAACATTGATGAAGATTACGACTAAAAGACTTTGTATCCATGGTCATTAAAAAATATAACAACAGCTTGAAATGTCAACGTTAATCAAAACTTCTTCAATTGGAAAACATACATTGAAACCACATGTTGTTATTTCGATTAATTAACATGTACAAATGGAGGACTTAATGCTAAACATTTTCTACCAGTTATCCATCAGGTTGGAACAAATGGTACGTAGTATGTAATAAACAAGCGACTGCTCAATTCGATGCAAAAAAATATCTGCTGCCTTAAAAAGTCTTCAAATATACATCACTTCATCAAATATACATCATTTTGAAAACCCCTCCATATCCAATTGACCAATTGATTCATATCTTCATGTCACGTCTAAGATACCACAGTGCCTCAAGACGAGGGTCTTTGACCAGTGTGTGTTGCCAGTGATGACATATGGTACTGAGACGTGGTGCTTAACTGTTGGCCTTTTAGAAAAACTCAGAGTCACACAGCGGGCAATGGAGAGAGCTATGCTCGGAGTTTCTTTGCGCGATAGAATCCGGAACGTGGATATTCGCCAAAGAGCCAGAGTCACCGACATAGCTGTTAAAATTTGCAAGTTGAAGTGGCAATGGGCAGGCCACGTCGCTCGAAGAACCGATAACCGATGGGGAAGAAAAGTTCTGGAGTGGAGACCGCGAACCGGAAGACGCAGCGTAGGTAGGCCTCCCACTAGATGGGCCGACGACATTGTGAGAGTCGCGGGCATCCAGTGGATGCAAAAGGCAGGCTGTCGTTCAGTGTGGAGGTTAAAGGGGGAGACCTATGTTCAGCAGTGGAAGTCTTCTGGCTGATGATGATGATGATTTGATTCATATTGTAAATAAGAACTTTACGGGTTTTTTTGGCACGATTGTGACTTTATATATATTGTATCTCGATGGAGGCAAATAATAAAAGCTAAGCGGTGAACCGTCTAGGAATGACCAAGACGCAAGTTATAATATCAAAGCATTCAAGGAATCTTCGCAAGCATACCTGAGAATTCAATTTGGCTCGGGCATTATAAAGTTTAAGTGCGCGCGAAGGTTGGCTTCGTTGGTTTGCCCACATTGTTTTATTTTTAAACTTTGCCCATCTCGGAGACAAACGGCAAAGCTGGAGCCATTGGGGATTTTTAATATGGCTTTTCTAGGGCTGCCTTTTTATTGTCTTTTCCACACGCGTATCGGCAATGTTCAATTTCCACTGCGGTAACTATGTTATACAGAAATCCGTAGTTCGGTACTTCGATGTACGTTACTTTAAATGTTTGTGAGACCGGATGACGTTACTCCGAAAATCGCTAAAAACGAGTTCGATTCAATGGATTTCGATTTTTTTGTATATTATATTTTAATGTCATTTAATAATCTATGATGACATAAGCACTTTTTTTTGTAACGTCTCCTCAATATCATTAATCACCTACTTGTTTTGATCTGTATACCAAACAATAGAAAAATCATCATTAACATCATTTCAGCCATAGGACGTCTACTGCTGGATATAGGCCTCCCCCATCGATCTCCAAAAGGGCCGGTTGGAAGCGGCCTGCATCCAACGTTTCCCTGCGGTCTCTTTTAGGTCGTCTGTCCATCTTGTGGGTGGACGTCCTACGCTGCGCTTATCTTTCCGTGGTCTCCATTCGAGAACCTTTCGGCCCCATCGGCTATCTGTTCTGCGTGATATGTGCCCTGCCCACTGCCACTTTAACTTGCTAATCCGGTGGGCTATGTCGGTAACTTTCGTTCGTCTACGGATCTTCTTTATTCTGATCCGATCTCATAGAGAAACCCCGATGGTAGCCCTCTCCATACCATGTCAGTTAAAAATAATTGAAGTTTGTTTATAAACGTATTTATATACTTAGCTTCGCGTATGAGCATGGGTAAAGCATTAAACAAAATGATCGCTAATCCATTTAAAATTAAAAAAAATATGTATCGCGAACTACACCGCGCTGCGATGCATTCTAATACTAAGAAACCCTAACAATACAATCCCAAGCTAACAAGGCTCGTAAGGTGAATTCTAAAGAATTTAATATCACTCCCTCAGTTTCTTCCCACAAAGAATGTGCATTATTTATGCAAGTATTAAGAACTTCCAAACTAATCGGAAGCGAGCAAAGTTCAAAATCGAAAGGCTTTATTCAAGTTATGGAGATAGATGAAAGTTTGTAAACAACTTTTTATTAGTATCGAAGTTGGGGACTTGGGAGACTTGGGACCTTAGCTTACAGGTTAAGTTACTTTATTTTGTTACTTTGGAACTTGAAGTTATAAGTAACAGCCCAGCTCGATCGCAACGAGATTGCCAACCGCTGACAAAGTAGAGGAGAAAAATGACTACATTTTGGCTATCAGGTATACCTGCCTTTGTGAAAATGCTGTCTTAAGAAGATATCACCATTTTGTCAGAGATTCCACTGCAACGGTTCCAAACCCAAATATGTAGAAAAATATAAAAATTTGCATTTTCTACCATATCAAAATTATAGATAGGTTTATAGCTATTTACTAAATGATGTCTGTGATTTTTTTTAATTCTTTTATATTAAACGAATCTAGTAAAAATAAACTTAACTAATACACTTAAACTAAAAATCAAAATGTATGTTCATCGACATTTATTACATGTAAGATATTCGCTGCATGAATGGGTTTTCCCCGTCAGGTACAATCTGGGTGTCTTCAAGTCGAGAGTGAATCGGTTTCTTCTAGGCAAGCGTGCTCCATCGCAGACCGCATCGTCGTTTAACATAAATTTATTATTTATTTAAGTCCACCTACACCGTGTTCATCAATACAATTTATCAAAACTTTAAACAGAAATAAAAATATACCTAAATGTCACAATAAGCACAGGTGAAGACAGCATGCAATAATATTGAGCGATAAAATAAACGAGAAAAAAGTATTTTTTTTAAATAGGCGACAAAGCTGAAGCCTATCTATTATTTAAAAAAAAAAGATGTTACATCACTTCTATGAGAACACTGCTAACAATAAATTTATACAGTTCGTCGTCGCAAAACTAACTAAATAAATAAACATTACAACATGTAGAATAAAATTATATGACATGCACACATCCATCTAATTACCCGCCTCACACATTTGCTTGCATTTTCACGTTGTGATAACATGCTCAGCAAGTCGCTTCTAAATGTGTTAAACGAATTAGTATTTTTAATTTCCGAGGGTAGTTTGTGATAAAGACGCGCTCCTTCAAAAGTAATCAGATCTTCGGCGGGACAATGAAACGAGCGCGGCGAGTGCAGGGGTAAGAAACATTTTGTTTCCGTTTAGCAAACACCAAGTTTGTGTGGATGTTTTTACTAATTGTTTTGTTCTATTTATCCCAAAAACAATCCAAAATATCAGTTTTTTAAAAGGCGTATTACAAAATGCACCGTTCAATTTTAAGCATTTGCATTAATTAACGGGCATAAATCGAAAAAATAAAGCCGTAATTTTCAAGATACCATATATTATAAAATAAGTAAACCATAAGTTTTTTTTTTGTGTTAGTAATTTAACGAAACCCATTCTCAAACTTACGTTCACGTTCTCAAGTTTTAGGAAAACTACTTTTGTAAATTAGATGTAATAAGTGGATATTATGTTGAGTTTTTCCATAATCTGAAGCCGCTACATTCAATAAAAAATACAGATCTATTTAATACAGTAACTGAGTTTTCTTCAGATCTTACTAATTGATAGAAAAAGAATACCAAAAATCCAGTTTTCGATGATTTTTTTCGTAAAAAAATGTGATATGACCCTTAAGTCACATGTTCCCCAACAATTTCGTTATTTTGCTTTTTAAACTGATACACAGCAATGTTTGCACAGCAATGTTTGCACAGTACCGCTTGTTATGCATCAAGTTTGTTCTTCCATTTAAAATTTGAGCTTCCTTCACCGTCTAAGAGATATTTTATTCCATAAGCACTTTGCGATAATCCTCTCCCGTTGCAGGATTTCCTCAACAAAGGACCACAATAAAGCGTAAAACGCGGCACAATATAATATGGTGAAACTACCTCTGGCAAAAAGCGCTTGCAAGCGCTGCCGTGCAGTTTGCCACCGAGTTATTAAAAACTTTTAAAAGTTTTATGGACTGTTTCGGAGTGGCGAATAATTGAAGGTATTAAGTGAAATAACTCTGAGATTTACTAGTTTAGAAAGGCTATTTCAGATGTCGGTTGCTTTGAATGTAAAAATACTTATTGAGACTCTAGGCTATAGGGATTATTATTTCATTTATATTTTTTATATATTTATTTCATTCATCTCACGTCTTTAGTCATAAATTTTATTATCACATCATTTTTTTATACAGCTTATCTCATCTGCGTTTTGCCCTGGACCCTAACAACACACGTCCTCCTGACAGGTGATGGTGAGCCTTTTTAAGGTTCCGTACCTAAAAAGACCTCTATAAGATCACTTCGTTGTCCGTCTGTGTGTCTGTCAAGAGTCAAGACCCTTTTACCTCGGAACACGTGACGGTATCAAGTTAAAATTAATATCAAATACTCAGGTCTGCAATCTTTTGGAGCTGTGATAAAATCATGCTGTTGGAAACCCTAGTCGTCGCAGCCGCGGCAACGGTGCGGCGCCTTGAGCTTACCATTTTACGGTGTCAGTGCCGGCGCTGCACAGTGCTGATGTGGCCAAGCCCTTAGCGTTTCGGCGGCACAACGCAACGCTTCTCTTTCTTTTATACGAGTAGAATAGTTCAATGACTAATGACCTAATTATGATAAAACTTAATACTTGTATTAATAATGATTCACTTAACACGTTACGCCGAAAACGAGCCTGGTCGCCCCCTCCAACCTCTCCATTCTGCGAACTTAAATACGCACCCTCGAATGACTGTCGGTCCTTAGAGTTTTGAAACTCAAATGCCGCTCAACAATTCCATTGTTTATTATATTTTTGCCATGCGGGTGAGCCCGCGGAACGTAACTAACGTAATAAGACAGTAGTATAATATAAGACATAACTGGGGTAATAACATTTGCTTACGAACGCTGCTTGTTTATCCCAGGCCAGGCTTCGTAGAAATAATCAAGAAATACGAAACAATTGAGTAAGGTCAGCAAAAAAGTTCGAATAAAAATTAAAGGCTATAAAAGTGAAGTTAAACTTTGTCACTTCACTTCACTCATATAATGTTTACTTGACTGCCCAAAAAGGAGCATTCACGTTTTTTAAGGTTTATTTATGTGAGTGGGTTTCTTAATTCCACCATAACTCCTGAACGCCTGCACCAATTTAGATGTGATTGGTATCGTTAGAATCCTTTAATTGTATCAACTGTCATTGGCTAGTTAGTCCAATCAAAAAAGATTATAGTACTAATAATATGACACTAAATTAAATAAAAATCAAGTTATTATTTTCAAAATATCCTACTTTTATTATCATTGTCTAAAACAGTGACGCTCGAGTATAACACAATTATAACTTGGTAATGAACAGAAACTTGTCACAGACTCGCACTTGGCCATTATTTATTTGTTTTTACATTAGCGCTAATTCAAAAATACGTTTGTTGTACTAGCCGATATACTATGCAAAATATTAAAATAAATATGTTACTTTAAGCGATAAGGTCGCCTGTTAAAATCCTAGATAATAGTTTCATTGTAATGTATTTGTTTTCCTTCCTTATGTGGTATTTAATAAAGAGTCACAGATTCCACTCGGCTTGTATACCTGTAACAGCAAAAATACTTGGACCGAGAATGAACGATAATTTTTCTTTCCAACGGTACAGCAGACATTGGAAGCAGCGGTCGGTCCATATATTGCACTAGTCTAACATCGACAACTTCTTATTGAATTCAAACTACCTCATCATTGGTAGATATCGAATATGACTTCCATTTCGTATATCTTTATTCGATATATCTGTGGTAGAGATTGCTTCTTCGATTTCCGAACGTCGAATGTCGAATGTTGATATGAGTTTACTAGCTCCCAGTAATGCCGAGAATCTGTCGCTAAAAAGTTATACGTCACTTATAGGTACCTATTTCTTCGTAGGTAGAGAGGAGAAAAGAGTATCGTCAAAAAGGTAGTACGTTTTTTTTTTCACAAACTTTTTTGTTGGTTTTTGCGCTTGTAAAAAGTGCCCCTTAATTAAACCTAATGTTAGGCTAGTAAGTAATTTAAATAATTTAAACTTCAACATAGGAATGTTATTTTAAAAACTAAGAATGTGTCCAACACCACTTTTACCCGAATGACATATTTAGTCGTTTGGCTTTTAAATTAAAATAAATTTAAAAGCCAAACGACTAAACCGATTTTGATGAAGTTTCCATGGAACCAATCTGAAAGTATTGTACCTATATCCTTTCAATTAAAACATTAATTCAATTCCAAATCGATTCATAAATGACGGAGTTCTGAATTAAACAATACGAATAAGGAACACCCATATTTTTGAAGTTGATTAAAAAGGGCGGCAAGGTCGTCTGCAGGGTGAGTTTTACTAAATCGGCATCGGGCCCGATTTAAGCCTGATGCGTTCCCATCCGCCACACCACCTTACCATATCTCCTGTGTTTGATCTGAGCTCTTTGCTCATATTGCCCAGGGTAAATTTGAAGTCTTTCTAAAGATATCATCATCATAATCAGCCAGAAGACGTCCACTGCTGAACATAGGCCTCCCCCTTTAACCTCCACACTAAACGACAGCCTGCCTTTTGCATCCATTGGATGCCTGCGACTCTCACAATGTCGTCGGTCCATCTAGTGGGAGGCCTACCTACGCTGCGTCTTCCGGTTCGTGGTCTCCACTCCAGAACCTTTCTTCCCCATCGGTTATCGGTTCTTCGAGCGATGTGGCCTGCCCATTGCTAATTCAACTTGCAAATTTTAACAGCTACGTCTAAAGATATGCCATGTCCATATCCCCTCGTCCCCTTTCATAACGAATGTTCCCCATTTACCCCTAAAGCGCGGCCATTATGTCACGAAAAATAAGTCCTTCATTTTTGACTCGCCGTTGGATGCGGGTAGTATGATATATTTCGTGTGCGCCCTCCATGTATCACGTATATCGGTCAGTGAAAAACCTCCATGTTTATGGATCGACACCAACGTATCGAATTTATGTAGTAAAAGCCGTTGCCAAAACCCCATTGAAAGGATGGCTGTGGTTGGAGAGGTAGAGGCTAAAGTCATTAAGGTTTGTCCATTGCTATTCGTTTAACAACTTCACTAAGCTATGTAAGCTTGGTGAAGTTGTTAGATGGAGTTGTAAAACCAAATCGGAATGTGCGATTAGTTTATAGGCTAGAAAAAACTTGTAATAGAAAATCTCATCGAAATAATTAGGAACTTATTTTCTACCGCACAACTCGTGTTTCTTTAATAAAACGAAGTAGTTTGACAGAATGTATGTCATGTCTGGTGTGAATAAAAGATACTGTTATCTATCTACTTTGTCTAGTTCTTGCTGAGTACACGTGCCATGAGATAAAGCGCACATAGTATTTGAATGAGACCATTAAACCCGAGAATAAACCGTGATGACGATCTTATAGCATTTGCTTTAATAACTAGCGATTATTTACTTTCAAATGTTGTATTACAAACTAATGCAATGTTAGACAGTTCCACAAGAAACGACCCGGGTTGACACTAATTGCCTATATGAACCAACCAAGCGTTGGTGCTAAATGTGCCAATCAACTTGTTGAACATCTTAAGGCGAGGTTTTCCCATTTTTAAGCAACGCTTCTTACTACAGATGAGGCTTAACATATTGTATTAAAGTCGCATTTAGTGGAGCAAAACCATTACGCACAGTCGTGCGTTTCGCTACTTTTATTTTTGGAATAGTATAGCTGTAATGTAAAATGCACCTTTATTCACCCTCTGTAATTATGAAATATGTTTATTAAAAATCTGATAGACATCATTTAGTAAATAGGTAGTTGAATGAACCCAAAAAACAAGGAGAAAATCGCTAATCAGTGTTACTGTTGTCAATGTTATATATATTTTTTCTATCAAGCGAAATGTCCTTAATCGTGTTTCGGTTTTTGCAGTTTCCTTGATAAAAGATTCAATTTTGATATGTCACCATTTTTATAATTTTAAGCTAACCATGGAAGTAGACTAACAAAAAACTAGAATGACCAAAATTGCTAAAACTGGCAAGAGATGGCCTTAAGTGAAAAGCCAGCCACCTCTCCAACTATAGCTCGGGTAGATGCCACGGAATCCATAGAATAATTCCGTCATGTCAGTGATAAACGACCGCCGCAATGGGTATAAAAACGACGCCGGTTGTAATCCTGTCACTTACCATTAATATTTTTGTTACAGGTAATATTAATCAAGGATGGGAAGGACGGCGTTCACTTTTATTAAGAAAAATTGCCGAAGAAAGTTCTCTCTTAAGGTTTTTCCTTGGATGGCTTTATGAGTTGTTTTATTCAGTGATGCTGGTACTTACATAGATAGGCCCAAATCTTCTAAAAAACTTTTTCTATTAATTTACCGACTCAACCACGGACCGGTAAGCGCAGCGTAGGAGGTCCACCCACAAGATGGACAGACGACCTAAAAGAGACCGCAGGGAAACGCTGGATGCAGGCCGCTTCCAACCGGCCCTTTTGGAGATCGATGGGGAGGCCTATGTCCAGCGGTGGATGTCCTACGGCTGAAATGATGATGATGATGACCGACTCAAGTTTTAAATCGAGTAAGATGTGTTCAACGCTAGACTGTCTAAATTTTAGCAAATATGCATATGACTCGTATAAAAGTTTAACCATTTTAATTCGGCTCTTTCGCAAAATTCTTTCTTAGCGAACCCCTCCCCCCATGAGGAATTTACCTGCCCTTCGTAGGTCAAGCACTTTACGAGATTTAATGATAAGTCAGTCAGTGGTATTTCGCTTTTATGTACGAGTATATTATAGACTAGTAGGCCGCCCCGGCTTCACACGGGTATAGATATATAGCCTATGTCAACCGGGGATAGTGTAGCTTCCCAACAGTGAACGAATTTTTCAAATCGGTTCAGTAGTTTCGGAGCCTATTCAATGCAAACAAACAAACAAACAAACAATCAAATCTTTCCTCTTCATAATATTAGTATAGATTAAAGACTATATGAAAAAAAAAAAAAAAGAGTCTCTTTTCCGATTTTTATCAATTATGGTAATTCTAGTTTAAGTGTGCATTCCTCCGTGGTTAGCTTAAAATTATAAAAATGGTGTCGTAACAAAATTGAATGTTTTATCTAGGAAACCCATGAGACCGAAACATGATTAAGCACATTTCGCTCGATAGAAAAAATATATCAAAGTAGCACTGATTTGCTCTTTTATCCCTGTGTTTTTTTGGATTTTTCAATTACATATTTATTAAATTATGTCTGTGATATCTTGATATATAGATTTCATAATTATGAAGGAAACCGGTGAGATACATTTTACATTACATCTATAATACTTTTCGAAAAATATGAGAAAAATCCCAAAAATAGAAGTAGCGACACGCACGACTGTGTAAGCGCCATGATTTTGCTCCGCTAAATGCGACTTTAATACAATAAACCAAAGATTATGGTCATCTGTAGTAATAAGCGTTGCTTAAAAGTGGGAATACCTCGCCTTAATTACATAAACATAGGCTTAATGTACATGCATGTACAGCAAACGAACCGTAGCAAGAAATTTAGGCTTATGCTTATCAGTGATAACTGATTCCCGCACCAGGCTCTGTACCGCGGAAATTTGATCCGGTTTTCCTTAGATTTACAGCTCCTTCACGCCACACACTTTTTTTTTCTATTTCAAGTCGTAAACTATCGGTCTAGTGTCTCCCTATTTCTAATTTGCATTTATCGAGAATCCCACTATATTGTCGTATCAAAGACGATATATCAGCTCGGGAGACGGCGCCTAGTGTCAGCAGTAGTCAAGGGTTTTCCTCCACAGTGTATCATCAGTTTATGACCAAGCTAACGCGCATTTTATGCAGAACCAGCAAACATTAATCACGTAAGTTTACATAACTTGCCCGTGTAGATCTCCCATTAATCGATAGACATTACAGGCCTGAATGGCTCATTTTCAGACATAATAGCGTATTAAATTACTGTACATAAACAAGTTGACATGAGACATGACTCCAATAACATCGTAATCGCAGAATATGAAAGGACATAGGTAAAACTTCATTGCTGTGAACTAATGTTGGACTCATCGCAAATAATGTGACGTATGTTGTTTTTAGAAAAAAGAAATAAAGAAAAATATTTATTTATGACAGAAACAAAATATGCAGACATCACGAATAAAATGAAAACAACAAAGTAATATTTTATTTATATTACACGGGAATTACTCACGTAAGACGAAAAAGACTGCCTAATGCGGTTGAAACTATAGTCGGAGTGACCGGCTTAATCTTACGTGAGTAATTCCCGTGTAATATAAATAAAATGTGTGAAAACCACGTCAGTTTCTATAATAAAACAAAGTAATAGTTTCTGTCACAAGCCGATCCCAACTCAGCGTGTTGCTGGTTGTAAACAACCAGCGCTGGTCTTCCGTGGGAATCGACAGGTGACGACACGCACGTCAGACAGCAGATGTGCGTTGCTAAAATACTATATTACCAATGAGTATAATAATATAACATACAAACACGAAAGCAATTTTTTAAATACCTACTCAAAACCTACACATAAAACATATTAAATAAACTACTAATAAAACTTGTATATATAAGATTGAAGCAGAAAGCAATGATAAATTATAAATATTGTCAATTATTTGAATTTTTAATCATGTTTAAATTGCGCTGGTGTCGTTCCTCAAAAGCTGAAGTGAAAACTTCTTTAGTCACATTGGACACTTTTTGGGATGGGGAAAAGGCACTGAAGTCGCATGACCGTCACGCTCACATACGTTCGGGTAAAGTCGGCTAGAGTCGACTAAGGGAGCGAGAGAGATATAGTCCACCTTGAAGTTTTCACTTCTGTCGTGTGGTTTTAAGCACACAATTTTATGGTACTGGCTGCAATAATGTTTAAATTGATATGGTGATTTTACTTGTTTAGTTTGACATAATGCTAATTAATTATTATTTTTTGACATTGTGCTAATTCTTTTTATTATTATTTCTTTCTTTATTAATTTGTATTAATTTGACACTGATTATTTGTTTTTGTAATTGTTAGATATGATAGGTACACTATTAGTACATTTTTACAGGATAGATCTTATAATTATTTACTTTAGTACCTTGATACTAGTAACAAAGATGACTTGTAATTATTAGTTACCAATAAAATGATTATGATTATGATCTATTGAGTGACGAGACGACCTAGTTAGTCGCTTGTCTTGTGGTAAGGAAGCTCCACGTATATTACCAAAACGTATCTTCAATAAAAAAATGTAATATCGAGAGTTATACTTCTGTATCTAATTAGTCTGTGTCCGTAACGCTACCCGTGTCGCATGTCGGTGACTGGGCCGCGAACGTAACACCGTCATATTACCTTGTTTGTCGTTAAGGGCTTCTACTTTTTACCCGAGTGCCCAGGAAGGAGGGTAATGTTTTTCGGGCGTATACAAATCTATATATATGTAAAAGAAAGTCGTGTTAGTTACACTATTTATAACTCAAGAACGGCTAAACCGATTTGGCTGAAAATTGGTGGAGAGGTAGCTTAGAACCAGGAGACGGACATAGGCTACTTTTCATCAGCATCATCACCATTTTTCATCAGTACGCGGGTGAACCGCGGGGCGCAGCTAGTACAATATAAGTATGTATACAATTTTAATGCTTCTATATCGCCTCCTAGAACCTAAACAACATCATCATAATCATCATCGGCCTATCATGTTCCCATTCCCACTGCTGGGACACAGACCTCTCAGAGACAGGCCCTAATCCACCAAGCTGGCTTAGTGCATGTTGTTGTTGGTGAATAAAATAACCTAAATGGCTTGACCGATTTTGATGTGTGAGATGTCGTTAGATTCGTCTTTATGCCCAGAGTGTAAACAGCATTTTGTAGTCGGGTATTTTGTTTTTCTATATACTAATATTATAAAGAGGAAAGATTTGATTGATTGTTTGCATTGAATAGGCTACGAAACTACTGAACCGATTTGAAAAATTCTTTCACGTTTGGGAAGCTACACTATCCCCGGGTGACATAGGCTATATATCTTTACCCGTGCGAAGCCGGGGCGAGCCGCTAGTCTTTTAATAATCGACTTGTTTGTTATGTAAGCAAACATGGCCTACGTGATGCAAGACGATCCGAGATTATGTTACTTTGCGGCTTGTCCACTCTATGGAGCGTCCTTGGTTAAGAAGTACCTTTAACTAGGTTATGTTTACAACTTTCTAAATGATTTTTAAAGCCCAACATCTCAGTTAATCTAATCACAAGATTGCGGCCCACAGCTTTTACGGTTCCTTACCCAAAGGGTATAAACTGGACCCTATTACTAAGTCCACGCTGTCTGTCTGTCTGTCTGTCCGTCTGTCGGTCTGTCTGTCCGTCCTACCTTTTAACGGCTGTATCTTTCAAACCGTAATAGATAGCCAGTTGCAATTTTTACAGAATATGTAATGTTAAGGGGCATGTATACCCTCTGCAGCTCTCTCGCTCGCACATTTTCACATTATTGATGATATAAAATTAATGAGTGTGAATTTCCAAAAAGTCACTAAAACATGTCTTGGTGTCTATCGTAACATTACAAACGTCACAATTACACACGTACAATTACAAAGTCAATTTGACATATTTTAATTTGACAGCAACAGCTAGTCACCAGCTAGTAGTCTAATATAAACATTCAGAATATAAAACAAACGTTTTGAGCAAACTCAATCTATTTCAAGGGCAAGATTCATCCATAGTCAATGACAATACAAACTACAGTTTATTCTACAGCGCCAGGTGCAAGTTTCACCATCTGTCGTGCGGGAAAGAGATACATCGAATATGTGCGACTGAGATAGATATATGTCATGAATAAAGTAATCAGTGAGCATTGTGTATTTTTTACACGTTTTGGGATAAATATTAGACTGGCATAGAAGTTATTATGCCAGAGAAGGTAGGTTTCCAAACAACGCCTTCTCAAAACGTAAGCTACAAATTCGCTTTGTAGCTTACGTTTCGATTGGTATTTTAAACGATTTAAGCAAGAAAATTAATGGATTAAGTACCTGTAGAATGTCACACCATAACTCTTATGCTGATTTTCTGATTTGTTGTGGTACGATTTCACCGCGCAAATTGTCATAGTAAAATTTTTATATATTTTTTGGAGCCATATATGACTCCATCTGAATGGCTTAAATTTTGCGAATGTACTTGGTTTCTATGTGTAGTTATTCTAAGTATTATGCATAATTTTTTTAGTATAATAAGTTACCTACGTATTTGTTCCATTTTGTGCACATGGGATAGAAAAATAAAGAGATAAGTAAGAAATATAAATTCTATGAACTCTTGGGATGAAATTCTGTGATGAACAAAGTGGAATAAACAAATGCAGACTAACTAAGATAAAACTATGGTCATTATTGATCAGATGAACGTGTGTGCAAAAATGTCCCGAATATTTATTTATTTATTTATTATTTTTAGTATGATATTGCAAACGTTTTAAAGTAATTGTTATGTTGATATTATGTTTTATTTTGGTATCAGGGCTGGATATTTTTTCGATCTAGCAAAGATCGTCCTATAAAATATCAATTCGAAAATTGATTAATACCATTTGCAATGTTATTCTCAGGACAATACCCAATCGGTTTTCAAAGTACTTAATCAGTGTTTTTTTATAAGCTTAACGGCCTGTTATCCGAGTCGCGTAGGCAACAAAACGTTCCCTCAGCCCCCGCCAAGTGAGAGCGACGATGTATTTTGCTGCCGCGCAAGAGTCAGGAAGTACGGAAGTACCAACTATGTAATTTGGTATGACAGGCCGATAAGAGTTCATGAGTTCTACCTAGTGTGCGCAGTATTAAAGAACTCTGTTACAGTGACCGTGTTTAAAATTTCGTTGACCTGTTTGTTCATACAAGTCCTGTGCTTAGTCAGCCAGTTCTCAGCAGACTAATCCTGAATTCAAAAATTAAAAGTTGCTCACCCAGTTGTAAAATCTCTTAGGCTTAAAACGCTTCAACTTTTAACGCTTGATAAAATCCTCCGCATATTTTTTTAGACACAAATTAAACGTGAAACTTCTGAAAGCTTGCTTATCTAGCTCAGTCTAATCAAAGCTTTAGATTTTAATTTTGTTTGCTCTTTATAAACTCTGGTGCTGGGGTGTTGTACATACCACCATCATCATCATCATCCATCATTATCATCCATCATCATCATCCATCATAATCATCTCAGCTCGTATTGAGTACAGACTATTGAGTATTTATATTCTCATGGAGTAATGTTCAATGATGTTATTATAATACACCTAGGCATACATAGTTTTAGAATGTGATACAGATCATTAAAATGTAAATACAATATTATTTTAAAATTATTGCATTCTTTTTTGTATGTTATTGAATAAATGAAATGAAAGGGACTTGAATTAAACTTAATTTATAAAACGTTTGGACCATTCGAATTTGCTTTCTATCTATAGAACACACAACGCATTCACAACGGGGAATGTTCTGAAGAACTGTTTGATCTGGTGCCAGCATCACGGTTTTATCATCGCACTAGCCGCCACCGCCTGTAAGTTCATCCACATATCATGGATCGGTGGAAATCGCACACGGTGCGTTTTACGCGATCTTTTTTGCCTCACACCTACAATTTGTGGAATGAGCTTCCTGCGGTATTTCCGAGTAACTATAACATGGGGTTCTTCAAAAGGACTGTTATAGAGTATCAAAGGGTCGGCAACGTATCTGTGATGGCCCTGGTGTTGCAGGTGTCCATAGGCGACGCTGATCGCTTACCATCAGGCGGCCCGTTAGCTTGTTTGCTGCCTATGGCATAAAAATATAGAAAATGTTTCATTTCGCATGATATTTTTGTGCTAAATACGAGCGATTCAAAAATAGAATCAAATCAAATCAAAATCAATTTATTTGTGAGAATATTGTCTTAGATGATGGTATACAATAATGTGAGTTACAAATATTCTACCTTATTAAGGTGTACCAATTTTTCTTTGTGTTGTCAGTCATGGTCTCTAAATTAAATAAACTAAATTAAACTCTTAATTATATAATTTGTTTCAGACTGTCTTTAAAAAAATCATTAACTTTATAATAACACTTGTCAATTAAAAATTCAAACAATTTACATCTCATAGCATTATAATTCAATTCCTTAAAACTCTGGTAGTTTATTATAAATGGTGATAGCCATACAGTATTCATTAATACTATATACACACACTCTTTGATCAGGAATGAGCAACTTATGTTTCCATCGTTGTTGTCTGTCCCTTCCCGCTGTCATGTCATGTCATTATTCAGCGGGAACAGAGAATGATTTCTTCGGACAAATAGACACATTTCAAATATATAAAAGCAAAGCAAGGGCAAAATATATATATTTTTTTAATTGGCGTACGGTGTGTAACAAAAGTTGCGCCACATAATGATGTGATGCACTTTTTATGAACTTTGAAAGCTTCCTCCCAATATACTGAGTTGCCCCATATAATTAAACCACAGAAGCCACAAGTTTATGCCACAACGTCATTTCACGGGATGAGAAGTGGTATTAGTTACTTAGAGCCCAAAACCCTAACAAAGACCACCTGCTTCAGTTACCAGTATTTCTATTCAAATTCGATCTTTATCTTCACTGCGCAAGATCCAAACCAGGTCTTCTGAACTCTCTGATTAACAATCTTGCAAAGAACATGCATATAAGACTGTATCGGAAGATACAGTTTCTTAACTTCATTCAAAATTTGACGTATCACATTCACAAGACAGTTTGACATTGGAAATTCTGGTGTACACGATCGATGCAATTAACGTAATTTTTTTATTTCAACGATGATTTTGCAATATGAGTCCATGTATCAGAGTTCCTTTCAGACCGGATTAATGTGCATCAAGCATTATTGTATAAGGTATCCTTTGAATACATTTTAGAGGTCATCTCAAACCCGCATATAATAGGCATGTGTCCTAATGATTAATTTATTACAAATACCAGGCTTAGCGATGAATATAACTAAATACATTATATATACTGAAAAATATAATTAAATTGGCTGATAAATATCTGAGAAATGAGCATTTAAAGTTTTAGGTGGGGATAGAGAAGGGATACTCTGTCCCTCTCTCGCAAAGCGTGTGTTGGTATTGCATTTGTATGAGGCGCCTGAGGCGTGACGTCATAGCTTGCTACAGTGCGCTCTCTGTCTAGCATGAACTTGAAATACTTATAACGTGTTTATTTTTGGACTACTTTTGTTGTCGTTGATGGGCTCTATTTATGATCAGCTTTTTTATGAGGTAATAAAAATGATCAGTCATCATGCCTATTCTATAGGCAACACTTATTGATTGGCCCAGTCACCTAATCAATTTCTTACGTAGGCTGTAAGTGTTCCTACAAATCTATTTTGCTCCGAATAGTTTCGAGAAGGGCTACTGTTAATCCAGTATACTGTGCCCAAAGCAAGTTGTCTAAATGCAAACTGGCTTCATACCGGGCAGATGGGGTAATTGAAATTAATTAGTGCAGCGTCTGCGACGGCCTGATGAATACTCGCGGACCTGGATGATTGGATTAACGCTGGGAGTCAAAGGGCTGGTCTTGACAATTTGGTGGCAGCTGGTGATACTTCATTCGCAGTTGTTCACTACAGTTATATGATTATTAACGTGATATTGTCCGTGATAAGGTGGATTAACCACTGTATTGAATTGCATAACTCTAAAATCCTGTCCACCGAACGCCTCCACATACCAAGGCAGGTGAAGGAAACTATTAAGATCACGAAATGCCAGAATTTCAATCGAGGTGATGGTTTTCTACTCGCCAGTGCGTGGTATCCAGTACTGCCTCAACAATGAAAATACGCGTTCAAAATGTGTTCAAAATATCGTACGCAGATGACGATGATGATGATGATGGACACCCACTGTGGGTATCATCATCATCATCATTTCAGCCATAGGACGTCCACTGCTGGATATAGGCCTATCCCATCGATCTCCTAAAGGGCTGGTTGGAAGCGACCTGCATCCAGTGTTTCCCTGCGGTCTCTTTTAGATCGTCTGTGCATCGATCGTGTGGGTGGACGTCCTACATTGCGCTTATAGGTCCGTGGTCTCCAGTGGGTGTATTTTGTCGGAACTTAGGTTTAATCGCCTGTATTTTACATTATTTTGTTAACCTTTATTATTGTAAAAATGGTGGCAAAATTTTCCTTTGGCAGCAACACGTAACAAAGCGATTAGTCATAATATTTACTATTTAACCTAAAATGAAATCTGAACCAGGTCGCGACCCCATCCTAATGTTTACTTTAATTTGTAATTATAGGCTAAGACTATTCATTAATGATATTATTGCAAACAACTGTGTATCTAATGGTTATCGGCATTGATAAGAGTTACTTGTGTGATAAATTTAGGTAATGACACTTAGGGCCGGCGCTCAGAGATGAAGAAACGGCGCGGCAAAGGATTTTTTCATGAACAAATAATTTTTAACCCTATTGCAATGAGTCAACAACTGACATTCCTTTATTTCAACACGAATAGACCGTCATGTCTCACGTAATGCCGCGGAATGCCGCGGCACGCTGCTGCATCCCCAAAAGTGTCCTTTCAGATCAAGCAAGTCTACTTTTGTTTCTGCCAAACTCCTCAGTCCCTTGCTGGTTACACCAATTTTACTCAATGTGTCTCATAAATAGCAAGTGCATGTCGTCGGATTACTTCAGTCTCACTTCTTCATAGGTACTTAATTTTCTTCATTAATTCTCCTATAAGTACAGGTCTTTAAAATCACAAACTCTAATTAACTAGTTTATAACCTGATGAAAATTGACTACTCCTAAATAATTAATGTGTACTAACTTAAAATAAACATAAATATTTTCACTTTGTTGAAATGTAGCGTAAAATACCAACTTAAATTCGTTCACTCAAACAGATTCTAATGCCATGCCCATTCGCCCTGATAATGTGCTTCGCACATCATATCGACTCGATTAAACTAAATGTGAGTCAGTGTGTAAAAAATAAATAACTAAATAAAAGATTGAGTTCTCGTGTAAAATAACCGATAACATGATCCATTTGTAGAACCCTTTTTTTTTTATTAAGCTTTCTTGTGTTCTAACTTGTTTACTTTGATGAGTAGGTCAACACTCTGAATTATTACTACATCTTTTTATTACACGTATAATTACCACACACAGCTGCTTACGAGCAACCTATTAGATTGAATGTTATTTTGTTTTTTATATTTATTAAGTATAATAAGTAGGCCAATCAGATGTTTTTGTACGTTTTTTGCAATACATATTTTTTTATTATTTGTAACCAGGCGTGGGCAACGCTTGGGCAACGCGTGTTCCACACGATGTCATCGCGTATAGCTCAGAAGCTCAACACCAATCTGGTTTTTAAGCATTGTTAAAACTGATCCATTTATTTATGATAATACACTTTTTATTTTACTCCCAATGACTTGTTAACAACTTCACATCGAACTAAAAGTCGAGTTGAGACGGTTGGCGCGGGCGTTGTCGGTAGCCGTGTAGTTGCAATAACAGTATAAAACAACTATTAATAATAATAAACGCCAAAAAAATTGCTAATGATCTTCAAACGGCTGAACAGATTTTCTTGAATCATAGCTAAGAACTCTCTCGATCCAAGTCACATTAAAAATAAAACTAAATCAAAATCGGTTCATCCGTTTGTACTTTGGGAGCTAGGATGTCACTTACAAATACACACGTTAAACATATAACAGTTCTCTGTTTGCATCAGAGGCTTAATAACCTATACTGGTACCACATTTTGGGGCTTTTTTGTTGTAATTTCAGTCGCCAATATGTTTCTTTCCTTCACTTTCACTTTCTGACTGTTCGTGACCCGTTTTATGCTCACTCTGAGTGACACTATACTTTGAGTAGAGTAGATATGGTGTGCGATCTCCATTACGTCAATTAGTTTGCGAATCGTTAATTATCTAGTTATTTCATTCCTCTCGTTATTATTCTACGTGAATTTTATGAATTTGAACAGCGGGCTGTCCCGCAATTTCTATGAAAAGAGCCAGACGCGATTAGAAAATAAAATTAGATATTTCCCTTGGACACCTGTTTTCTTTACCTTGCGAATTACATTAGGGTTTGTGTAGGCGAAACAATTTTAATCCCTGTTTACCTACTAATAAAGAAGATAATGATGTTGCAAATAAATGATGAGTATGGCTCTAAAGTCAATTACTGGTCAGATAAGATTGGCCTCTCAGCATTTACCTATACGAAATTAATATCAATTTTCTACTACCAAAAAAAAACTAACAAAAACATGTAGCAATTTATTATAATGAATACCATTATCTCAACAATAACTTCACTGATCCGAAAAACTAACAAAAAACTACCAATTTATTATGATCATTATCCGAGAACAGAACCCGAAGCATTCCTACTAAATTCGCAAAACTTTGTACAAAGACTAATACCACCCCATTTGTAGCTGAAGACTCGAAATTGGCTGGCTCGTGGCAATAATAGTGCCTATTTTCATGAGAATGCTATACTTACGGCTTGCAGATGAATTTCTATGTATGCCAACTAGGTCTCAGCTAAAATGCACGGATCAAGAATGTTACAAAGACCAAACTCGGAAAAGAATTTGCATAACCGTTTGATTAGCATAAAGGTTGACTTCCGTGCATCGCGGCCAATCGCAGCCGCGCGTCTTGACGCATGCGTTTAACGCACGCAGCTGATGCGATTTGAAAATGTATGGCGACGTCAGTCATCGGCCGCACGCGTCTGACGCGGACCTCTGAAGTGGCGCCATCACTTTTATAGTGCGAAGACTTGTCGCATCAGCCGCACGCGTTAGACGTCAGACGCGCGCGGCTGCGATGCATGGAAGACTGCAATGGGCTGGCCATATCTGTAGGAGAACCGACAACCGTTGGGGAAGATAGATTGTAGAGATCGCTGTTGTGTATGTATTTTGACTCGAGGCTGATCACATCAACCCAAAAGGCGTACGTCTAAGGTTACAAGTAGGTATGTGAGTAGCCAAATTTTATCTTTTCGAAAACGACTGCACCGATTAAACGCGTCTTTTTAAAGCAAGTTACAATTCAGTTGTTTTTGGCTGTTTGAGCAAATTGCCTTTTGGGATTTAATTCATACTTGTTTTTGTGCATACGTGTCGTGTCTACGTTGTCTTGTTTCTTCCGTGTTCCGTGGTACTTTTTTCGAGTAGACTCTGTAGATTTTTAATCTTTTTAAAAATTGTTCTACTCCCGTAGCTAAGGTAGATTTGTGAATGTATAATTTAACTACTATCTGCACACGGAGATGTTTGCATTCATACATATTCCATGTTGCAAATGCTAAATATGGCAGAGAGCCATATCTGGGTAGAATTTTGGGTTCGCTTGCAAAGATATCTATAATTTATTATTCCTACGTTTTAGATAAAAGCGTAGCGAAAAAAGCCATGGAGAAGCTATGCTCGGGGTTTCTCTACGAGATCGAATCAGAAATGAGGAGATCCGTACGAACGAAAGTTACCGACATAGCCCACTGGATTAGCAAGTTGACATGGCAGTGGGCAGGGCACATATCACGCAGAACAGATGGCCGATGGGACCAAAAGGTTCTGGAATTGAGACCAAGGACCGGTAAGCGCAGCGTAGGACGTCCACCCACAAGATGAACAGACGACCTAAAAGAGACCGCAGGGAAACGCTGGATGCAGGCATCCAACTGGCCCTTTTGGAGATCGATGGGGGAGGCCTATGTCCATCCAGCAGTGGACGTCCTATGGCTAAAATGATGATGATGAGATAAAAGCGTAATGGTCACATATGTAGCCGAGTTCTAGATTGGATATATGTAGCCGAGTTTTAGAGTGGAGACCACGTTTGGGCAAACGTAGTGTAGGACACACTGCGGCCAGGTGGAGTGACGAACTGCGTAAAACGGCGGGTAAAACCTGGATGCAGAGAACTGCAGACCGAGCTCAGTGGCGTGCATTGGATATATTATGTCCAGCAGTGGACAGTTAAAGGCTGATGATGATACAAAGTTTCAAATCGATCCAATAAATTTGAAGTAGGAAAAAAATCGACTTCCAAGATTTGTGTACATACTCCTCGAGCACCGCCGTAAATTGCTTGAGTAGTTATTCTAAGTTGTATGGCTATTTACGATCGGATACATTTCGGCGAGTGTGCCCAATAGCTTCATGATTTTATTCCAGCCCCCCCCCCTTTCCCCCTTTACTACATGGAAAGTAGAAGGCCTGCACACTATACCACTCCTGCCTTTTGAAAATTAGAAAGATTCGTACACAACGATTTAGGGTCGTCATTTATGATGCTAGACCAAGAATGGAACTCCCTGCCGTCCTTGTTTCCTGAAAACTACAATCTAGGCATCTTCAAGGCTATAGTGAATAGATTTCTTCTAGGTCTACGTGTTCCATCCTCATTCAGGAGAGTTGGTGGCTAAACGTACCAATATCTATTCTATTATATACAGGGTCAAAGGTAACTAACGCAAAAACTCTTAAGAGCGACTTCGTTGCACCAAGCCGAATCAAGACTAACAACTTTTGTTCAACAAGTTTTCGAAAACCGCAAAAAAACTGCTGTTTCATACATTTGTGAGTGAATGTTTTTTTTATGGAACGGCTGATTTTTTACCCACGAATTTCGAAAACTTGTAGAACAAAATTTGTTAGTCTTATGCACCAGTCGCACTTAAGTGGTTTTGCGTTAGTTACCTTTGACCCTGTCTAAAAAATATATATAGAAAAGTGTGA
This sequence comes from Agriopis aurantiaria, assembly GCA_914767915.1. Classification (NCBI taxonomy): domain Eukaryota; kingdom Metazoa; phylum Arthropoda; class Insecta; order Lepidoptera; family Geometridae; genus Agriopis; species Agriopis aurantiaria. Next base: position 12,631,008 of record OU612003.1, on the reverse strand, counting down.
GGACGTAGGTATTTATGCAGTAAGAATAAGATCGTTAAAACTCACCAACACATGAAGCCACGAGAGTTTACCCATTTTAAAATATCGGGCTCAAAAAGCGCTCAGCATAATCCAATTCACAGTACAGTCAAAGCGTGAATTCCGCAAGTTTAACTCCAAAACGGGACTCGTAACTTGGGTAAATCCACTTAGATATGATCTAAGAAACGGTACATGCTGTTTTGATACAGGTCCGCGGTGCATCCGACCAGTGTAACTTGATACTTGATACCGAAACCACAGAATACATACAAGTAAAGAAGATTCACTCCGCAAAATCATTTAAATAAGTAGCGACTCTTGCTCCTACACAATAAAGTGCAATTCAGGATGTGCAATCGCTAACTACCTATAAATATATTAACTTAGAAGTTGCCTCTCTGTCTATCGCGTAACTCTTGTTGCGTTATCTCTGTCTATCGCGCGGCAGGTCCGACAAGTCGGCTACTTGTAGCTTCATACCTAAAGTGAGGAGTGCGCCAGGCCTGCCGAAACTAGCGTTGGTCGGTTTCGTTGACATTTCACAGTCAAAAAAGGAAGTGCAAGCGTGCTTCTGAATTGTAAATTATGAGAAATAATTGTACAGGGTTATAAAGAAAATGTATGCTTATCATTATGAACAACTTTTACTATGGGATCAACCCTGAAATCGCGATTAAAAATATCAGCTGTTTGATAAATAAATATTCACTCACTCAAACACGCACACATAGCCACACACATGTACACATACATTTATCATAGCATACGACTGTATGTATTTATTAGATTAGTAATATAATGTAAATCCATTATTGGCCGTAAGTTAAGTTCGTAGTTTATTGTTTTGCTTTTAAAGGGATGTGGATTTTGTTAAATAAACAAAATAAAATAAAAATGTCAGCTTGTAGAAAACGGTTTTTACACTTGACAAAATGTATGGAACAGCTGATATTTTTATGTTCTGGGTTTTAACTTAAGGCCGCGCTCGCCGACCAGAGTTATTTCTTTAGCATACATTCAACATTTAAAAAATAAAATTCACTAAGTTGGAATTAAAAAGATGCAACCGGGAATTATTTTTTGGATAACATTGCAAACTTTTGAAATCAATCTTAATTTCGCGCGGTCTTAATTTAGTAGTATTAAAGATGCTGCATTACACAGCTGCTCGAAATGTAGGGGTCAACCTCCACTGGTCGGGTGCTACGTGACACGCGTCCTACATTAATAAGTACTACATATTCATACTAGGTAAGCTCGTGTTGTCGCTCGTCGTGATTTTTGTGATTATTGTTCGAAACAGTTGTGGACACGATTGTCGGTGTCGTGTTTTTTACCCGACTGCGCAAGAAAGAGGGTTATGTTTTTCGAGTGTATGTATCTATGTATGATGGTTTCTTTGGTGCGTCCTGCAACCTAAACGGCCTAATGGATTACGAAATGTGTTGACATAGGGTACAAGAATTCAAAATGGCGTCCGCGAAAAAATAAAATGGAGGGAAAAATAGTAAGTCAACTTTGCTTAATAGGTCTACCACACTCTAATATCACCATTACGTAAAGCTCACTCAGCAAATTTCAAAAATATATAACACTGCTATGACATATTCAGTAGTTTACGAGATAAAGCGGTATGAAAGAGCTCTGTATCTACTACGAGTAGGTATAGATAGGTACGTGCACTGGGCCAGCATGGTGGATTAGGGCCCATCCTCTCCCTAAGAGAAGGCCTGGGTCCCAGCAGTGAGAACAAAAAAGGCTGTTTTGATTTTTATTTGAATTAATTATCTTTTTTTAAACGTGCGAAAGAGATCCGGTGGGCGCGTCCTTAACACGATCTTTTGCACGCATCTACTTGCTACTAGCCGCTATTCGCAGGTCTTCGCTCCACCTTTTTTAAAATAAATAATAGGCTTGTGTTTGACCACCAACTCGCCGTGTGGTCTACGTTGGAGCACGCTTGCCTAGAAGAAACCGATTCACTTGTGATTTGAAGACACCCAGACACCTGAAACGTAGAGTAAATTTTGTGGCGAAGATTTTTCTCCAAACTAACCCGAAGAGACTGACAACTGGGTGGGTCGGCCACTATCCGTATGACTAAGTTAGGGCTCGTTTAGAAATGCCAAGAATCAAGCATATTTTCAAAGGTAGGCAACGCACTGACAATGCCCCGGGTATTGTAGGTGTCTATAGGCGGCGGTGACCACTTACCATCAGGTGGCCCGTTGCTTGTTTGCCAATTATTCTATAAAAAAATAAAAAATAGAAAACAAATAACCTGATTGAAAAAATTTGTCTATGGGCTCGAAGACAAATCTAATGACACCTCACATCAAAATCGGCGTTAGGAAGTAATATAAAAACATTTAAAAAATACAGTATACATTATTTATATGCCCGAAACCTTCTCGAGCAATTCGGGCAAATCGGGTGAAAATAATGAAATCTGGAATTACCGTAAGAACGTCATCCCATAAAACAGTGTTTAAAGACAAATATCATTTATTTGCACAAAACACGAGTAAATGATACACAAATTTAAAAACGCATGCACAATAGGTGGGTTAAAATATAAGTCACTTTCAAATCTAGAGAGATTATAAAAATACCGTAAATATTATTTATATAAAAAATGATTGATTAAATTAACTGTCATAGTTAAAATGTCCATGTTATTAATTTAATGTTTGTTGAGTACATTCTCGATTCTGACAAAATTTCGTTCAAAAAGTCTTCTAGATGTCTTACATTCAACTTTTACAGAATATTTCTGTAATTTCATCAGCGGGCCCGACTTTTTCGAGGGATATTAAAGGGAGCCATTATCTGTCCTCAAAGCCCTTTGTCTTAATGAGACACTTAAAACATTTAGGCGAAAAACTTGGGCCGATCCGGGGACCACAGCCATTTACCCCGTTGTTTGGTACCATGGCACCACAGTACCGTGCAAGTAGGCGATCTTTGCAGTTTTAAACTATCACGGTTGTTTACTACAGTTACTGTTATATGATCATTAACGGGATATTTACCGTGATAATATTTATGTTATTAGTTATTTTTGCGACGAAGAACTGTAAATTTATTGTTAGCAGTGTTCTCATGGAAGTGATGTAACATCTTATATGAGAATAAATGTCTATAAACCTAATAAATAAAAAAAGTCAATGGGTATATCGTGCACCATGTTCACGGGAAGACAGAAGAATGCGGATGGTTGTTCAAAAAATTCAAAGTTAGGTGCAGACAAACGATCTACCCTTTTTCTATTCTTAGTCTGAACTTTTCGACAAATCACCCGCATTCTTCAGTCTTCCCTTGAAGATAGTGCATGTAACTGCGCCGAAATATCGGGAGCCCCACCCATTGACCTTATTTTTATTTATTTATTAATTAAATATTATCACGGTAAATATCCCGTTAATTTTATTTTATTTTATTTTATTTATTCATCAACAGAATGCTTACAGTTAAACCAAAGCGCAAACTATTTAAATAACAAAATATGATGTATACTACTAAATACAATCAACCAATCTTAATTAACTACCAAGAAATAACCCTAAACATGAGGAAATTATATTAACATTGTCACAAAAAATGTCAAAATGCTGGAATTCACGCGCAAATGCGTTGAGTAGCGCCACAGCCCGCCGCGTGGGCGCGTTGTTGGCGTGGTGCGTCCGCGGCACGGAGCACGCGAACATCTGATGCCGGCGGCGGGTTCCGCAGCGCAGGTAGTTGTCAGGCACGTCAATAATCACATAACAGTTTGTCCTTGAAGGTAGTGCATTAATTGCGCCGAAATATCGAGAGATCCATGGATAACCTTATCACGGTAATAATTCCGTTAGTAATCATATCACTGTACTAATCGTTGCTTATACAACAGACTTCTAAAAAAAGGAGGTTCCATTTTGTGTGCATGTTATATCTGTAGGCTCCACTCTTATATTGTACCTACATATACCAACATACGTTCATTCATAAATATTATATTTATTCACCAATTACTTTTTTTTTTCCAATTTATTTTCTTTCTTTATTTTTTTATTTTTCTTATATCTTCGCCAATTGTGAATCAATCCTTTCTTGTAGTATCTCGAGGCTAGTCCCATTTAAATTTGAAGAAAAAATCCTCCTAGAGTTAGGAGATGAATTTCATTAAAAACTTTTTAGGCTTGTTAATATTTCCGTTAGCTATATTTTACGTTTTTAAAGCTGTTTGTTTTCAGTAAATAAATAAATAAAATAAGGAAGTCAATCCCATTAATTGATTGAATTTAAATCACTTCCCGGAAGTGTTTTTTTGTTGTTGTAATATGTATCAGTTTCGTAGACCAGCAAAGTTGGGACTAATATAAAGAGGAAATATTTGATTGTTTGTTTGTTTGTATTGAATAGGCTCCGAAACTACTGAACCGATTTTAAAAATTCTTTCACTGTTGGGAAGCTACACTATCCCCGGGTAACATAGGCTATATTATATTTTTAAAAAAATAGGGTTTCTGACTAAAACTCCAATAATGTAACCCAAGGTGTAAAAAAATATGATGAATGAGATATACCACGTTGAGGAATTGTAGGTGATGACATACCGGGAAACGTACATGCTAACTACAATAGCCCCTTTCTGGCTTTGCATCGTCGGGCAAAAAATCGTGGTTCTAATATGACAGCGATAGTGTCAAAACGCAGTTATTTTGCGATCAACATGGCAATTTAACGAGGTACAAGTATCGCGGTCAGGGTACGCTGCCAACTAGTTGTAGCCGACGTAGACAAGAGTTTTGTATCTAAAATATCGATACTCGCAATACCTCAATGGTGGCAACTGAGCAAATAATTTTAACAAGTGTCCTGCCAATACTTGGAAGGTTTACCTTGTTTAACCGACTTCAAAAAAGAGGGGTTCTGTTTTTCTATATTTGTTATTTCTGAACTCCTTCATTAAAACAACATTTGTAAACCGATTTGGATAATTATTTTTTAATTAGAAGGAATATACTTTCAGGTTGGTCCCATAGAAATTTTAACAAAATCGGTTCTGTAGTTTATTTTTTAAATCAAAATATCTGGAAAAATTGTTTATTTGGATGACATCAAAATATATTCATTCATGTATAAATTAGGTATTTTACTAATTTTGAAGTCGGTTTTGTAAGTTGATAATTATTTATAGTTAGTTACAAGCAGAATGTATGCACGAGATCATAAAAAGTAGTTATAGCCCGCTTATAACGGGCATACAAAAACTTTAGAGCATGAGAAGTGACAATGAAAGTTCTGTAGAACCACCTCGAAAGCTTCCTTTACATAATAAAAAAGAATCACGTAAATTGGTTCCCAAATGTCGGAGTAATCATTACATGTTAAAAAAGTATAATAAAATTGAAAACACCCTGATGATCATCCTGAATTCGATTATCGAAATAAAACAAAAAACAAAATATTTTTTAGTTTGGACGGGTCAAAGTTTGTTAATTAAACTTATTAAAAATTCAACGCAATTAATCCTCATATTGGTCAAACAGATTCTGCGAAAATATGGAGTTAAATCATAAGCAGAAGGTCCATATTACCAGAAAGACAAAATCATTTTTGACGGGTCACCGTTTAAAAATTAAACTTTTAAAAATTACACACAATTAAACCACATAATTATATTGGTCATACAAATACTGCGAAAAGATGGAGTTAAGTCATAAGCAGAAGATCCATATTACCCCAAAGACAAATTTATTTTAGTTTTGGCGGGTCAACGTTTGATAAACCATACATTGCTAAAACAAATACAGCGAAAATATGAATTTAAGTCATAAGCAGATGGTCTATATTACCCCAAAGCATTTATGAAAGATAATTCTACTGTCATGTTCTCTACGGTCGAGATTTCACAAAAAATTATAAAGCCGGGGCAAATATCTAAAAAAAAAACCCAATCACAACATATTGGTCAAACAAAAACTGCGAAAAGATAGAGTTAACTCATAAGCAGAAGGTCCATATTACTCCAAAGCACTTATCTATGCTAATATTATAAAGAGAAAAGATTTGATTGTTTATTTGTTTGTTTGTTTGCATTGAATAGGTTCCGAAACTACTGAACCGATTTGAAAAATTATTCCACTGTTGGGAAGCCACACTATCCCCGGGAGACATAGGCTATACTATATTTTCAAAAAAATTAGGGATCCTTACTAAAACTCCAATAATGTAAGCCATGGTGTAAAAAGTTACCTAAATTATTCTTTACATTAAAAAATCTTACACCCTTGCGAAGCCGGGGGTGCGTTGCTAGTGAAAGATAATTCTACTGTCCTTTGTTCTCTACGGTCGAGATTTCTCTACAAAATTATAAAGCCGGGGCAAATATCCCCTGTCAACATAATATGACTTGGAAATTTTGGTATTTTGGAAACAAAACATGGCTTAAAGTATTATCATAGACTAGTTGCAGGCGTTAAATGACATCTTGGAATTCTCGAGACGGGCTTAGGCATTGTATATTGTAGCTGTTAGGAGCTGTAAGCGTGGAATGTACTTCTAGACTTTGAATTGTGAACGTCTTGATACTCATGGTGTGGGGTATTATGGATTGAGATTCAGTTTTAAGCCTGACGCTGACTGTAGAATCAAGACTGCGTACGCCGTACAGCCGTACAGGCCTTAGAAAAGTCAAATTTTCGCTTTACGCCTGGTACAAAATTTTACATGATTTACTAAAATTGTTTATTTTAATTTTTTTATTTTACAATGTTTTAAGTTAATGAAGTTAGATAATTATCTGGTTATATAACGTTCGCCATGTTTTAACCAGACGGTATAAAAAAATTAAAACATAATTACAATTACCTTTAATATTAACTAAAAATACAAGTTAGCTAACACTAAGTACAAAAATAGTTGGATGGCCCATAGACAGTTGAAGGTCTAAAAACAATCTAAATGCTCAAGCCTACTATCAGTTGGCAGCGTACCCAGAATGCTGGTGGAATTACTACGGTGAATGGCATTGCTTATGCAGAAAAAGGCCAGCATTTTCGCGACGCATTAACCAAGCGCTCTGAAATATTTAAACAAATGATTTAAAATAAGCATTCAATTTATATGTATTATATACTAAAGACCTTACAGAGTTAAAAACATGCGAGGCGCACACTGCATTTTTGAACCTACGGTAAATTTGGAAAGGATTGACTCCTCCACGGCAGTTTTTAATCAGCAACGCGACGCCTCGCCTCGTCTCTAGTCTACGTTGGGCCTTAGAATCATGGTTATGGTTACGAGTTTAGTTTTCATTTATGTTCAAAATTCAAGACATAACTAGAAATACGAGTACTTATCCATAAAAACTAAAAGCCTATAATGCTGCGATAGCAATATTTTGTCTCGTATGTCTGATGAAAAGGGAACAAAGTTTCCCCGTTTGTTGTGAACAAAGGAGAATAATAATTCTACAAAAGCAATAAAAAATAGGCACGCACAGCACAGTATTGAACAAAAATGTCAACAAAACCCGATTCCTGGTTAGCTCTGCCATGAAATCTAGACAACGTTTTTACAGCTATAGGTAGCTAAGTATATATCTATAGCTATTATCTCTGTTATGCATTTTAAATAATAAAATGAAAAGTGAGAATTTATTAACAACTACCAATTGGGCATTAATAAAGGTCCTATCATAGGACCTATGTCAACCCATAAAATATGAACAGTACGATCTCTTATGACATAGGAGATCGAAAAATAACACAATTTTTTTTTCCGATCAGTAACGTCATAATCATAGATATAACACCATAAAAATCACAATAAAAAAACCGGACAAGTACGAGTAGGACTCGTGCTCTGAGGGTTCCGTTGGACAGAACCCTCAGAGTGCCAGTCCAAAATAAACTTAAGTTGAAATAATGAAAGACAAACTTAACTTTGTAGTTGACTATAAGGTTCTTCCATACATTCCAATTACAAAATGTAAGTTTGTAATAGCAAAATAATTATTTTTAAATGATATAACTTCAAATTTGTAACTTTCAGATTTATTCCTATATATATATATGTGCTATGAGACCTTGCCTTTTGCCAAATTTCATGATTATAGGTCAACGGGAAGTACCCTATAGGTTTTGATTTCCCTGTGAAATCGCAAAATATGCGACATAAGCGTTAATATCTTATGATTGCGTTGACTTACAACTTTTATTTTTTTACAGCCGAATTATTTAGTATAAATTTCAACTTGATACCTTTACGCGTTCTTGAGAAAAAGGGTCTTGACAGACGGACAGACAGACGGACAACGAAGTGATCCTATAAGGGTTCCGTTTTTTCCTTTTGAGGCACGGAACCCTAAAAATATTGAAATTTGCAATTTTTTCTAAAAATGTGCCAAAGTAATAACTCTGAGCTCGGCTTTGAGAACATTGATCGTTTCATTATCTCCAAGGACTTTGTATACCCTAAACAAAGTCCTTGATTATCTCATATTATCTTAATCAAGGGCATACTGTAACTAAAAAAACAAAAGTGAACAAATTTTCTTTCGATAAAAAACTAATTTGGACTACTATGAAATTTTTTAAACAAAAAGTAGACAAATGGGTCCAGCCTTTTTCAAGTGATGCGCTTGTGACCTTGAGTGACCAACGAACAGCATTGAAATTTTCTTTATATAGAAGAAAGATAGTTGAGCGGTATTCAACAGCATATTGTGTCGGCAGCTGTTCTCAAAGTACCTTCCTGCTCATTAGGTGGAATCCCTAACAAGGGCGTGAGTGGTCTTACTCCAGCTTACAACACTTGCGTCAACTCGAGCCTAACTCACGAGCGATGAATGCTAGTGAGTAAGGTTCGAGTTGACTTCACTAAGCTCCTTCAATAATCTTCATACTTGTCCTTAGATATGAAATTAAATGAAAATGAAAAATAATTTATATTTGCATATAAACATAAGCTTACATACTTGTTTACCAACTAGAAATACACACTGGCTTATGCCTATGAAGGAGAATACTTAATGTTGAAATTGCGATTCCTGCACTAGGCTAGGCCTGTATTGCAGGAAACTGATACGGTTTGTCCAACTCAAAATTTTGTTAGCCTCTAGCTGTGCCTCTAGTTAGCATAGGTAGATATACTTGTTCACACCACAAATTACATACACAATACACAAGATGAAAAAGCTAGCCTTAAGCCAGTTGCAGACCATGCGAGGAAGCTTGCAAGTACAAGTAGCAAATACAAGTAGGCGTTTAAACGTAAATTACAAGTACATATGGTACTGAGACGTGGTCCTTAACTGTTGACCTTTTGGAAAAGCTCAGAGTCACACAGCGGGCAATGGAGAGAGCTATGCTCGGAGTTTCTTTGCGCGATAAGATCCGAAACGTGGACATTCGCCAAAGAACCAGAGTCACCGATATAGCTGTTAAAATTTGCAAGTTGAAGTGGCAATGGGCAGGCCACGTCGCTCGAAGAACCGATAACCGATGGGGAAGAAAGGTTCTGGAGTGGAGACCACGAACCGGAAGAAATACAGAAAAATACAGAAATACAGAAATGTTTATTTTGTGATAATGAAATTTAAGGACAAACACAGTTATTCAAATATGAGTGCGTACATTATCACAAAAACCGGCCCCAACTCAGCATGTTGCTGGTTGTATACAACCAGCGCTGGTATTCTGTTGGGCCCGGCAAGTGACGTCACGCGCAATACCTGTGCGTGCGCGCGCATACAAATACATATAATAAAATATATATACAACTCGAATAATAAACACTAGAACAACAATTTTATACAGAACAACAATAACATACAGAAAAACAATTATGTACAAAACCAAGAATTACATACTGGCCTACGATCAGAGACAGACAAATATATGGAGTTGGAGCCTGATACTAAATTGCACTGGTGTCATTTTTTTGACTTCCCTCGCCTTTTTGATGCATAAAAATAAAATTCTTTAGTTTATTTCTGAAGCCACAAATACTTTGCAGGAAGACGCAGCGTAGGGAGGCCTCCCACTAGATGGACCGACGACATTGTGAGAGTCGCGGGTATCCAGTGAATGCAAAAGGCGGGCTGTCGTTCAGTGTGGAGGTTAAAGGGGGAGGCCTATGTTCAGCAGTGGACGTCTTCCGGCTGATGATGATGATGTTTAAACGTAAATAACCACTCGCGCGGTGACGCGCACAACTCGTGCGAGTTCGGCATAAGTGTTATTGAGTGTTCGAACGAGACGACTATGGCTGAAATGATGATGATGATTGTATATGGCAAAATTCATACTGCAGATTCCCTTGCGTCGGTATCCCTACTTCAAACACTTAAGTGTGGCATAAATACGCGCCTATATGCGATAAATCCGACTGCCCTCGGTTTGGCGCATCGTCCCTCCGTTTGGGGCGCCTCACAATAAGTCAAGTCCTTAGGGGTTGCTACCCCATGTGGAATTTTCTGGATCGATGGGGTAATAGAGGAATTACGTTGTAGGAATGAAATATCTCGAAAATTATTCGCTACTTACCTCTATACTTAGAGCTTTTTGCAAACCTGCCCTTAATAATTCTAAAGGGCTGTTAATAGAGTCTTTAAACGTCGGCATCGTATCTGTGATGCCCCTGGTGTTACAGATATCCAAAGGCGAAGGTGATCGCTTACTATCAGGCGGTCCGTTAGCTTGTTTGCATAAGTATATTTCTTTAACTACCGGTAAAAGACCTGATAATCTACAAACGGCTGTTTTTAAGGTTCCTTACCCAAAGGGTATAAACGGGACCCTATTACGAAGCCTACGATGTCTGTCTGTCTGTCTGTCCGTCTGTCCGTCAGTCACGCCGTCTGAACGCAAGCATATTAAATTTAAAAAAATAATACACACGTTATACTTATAACAGCCCTCTTTTTGCGTCGGAGGTTAAATATAATCGACAACCTTTTTTTAGTTATAATAAGAATTTCTCCTGCAGCCACGATACCCCGAAATGAATGGGGGCGAGCGTCTGACCCCCATCTATCTTTTATCTTTCCACATTTGTGTTGACCACGAGCTCTACTGGCTCCTGATAAGACGGTAGTTTGCATAGGATTAGCAGTCGTACTGAACAATTTGCATTAAATTAGTTGTTTTGCTTTAGATTCGGTCTGGTACATTCAGTCTTTGACAATCTTAAGTTATGTAAGGACTAGCTGCGCCCTTCGGTTACACTCACGTGGTCATTACTTCAGGATATTTTGATTTAGTTTTTATTGTTTGAAAGGTGACTTGATCGAGAGTCTTCTTAGCAATGATTCGTGAAAATCGGTTCAGCCGTTTAAAGATAACCAGCTCTTTTATCAATGGTTTAAAAAAACAATTTTTACTTGTTATTGACAAAAATACAAGCATAATAACACTAAATAATTACAAATACATCACGTATTATAAATAAAATTTTGATAGACTGTTGGAATGTGTAGATAAATAATGTCTTCAAATCACGAGTGAATCGGTTCCTTCTAGGAAAGCGTGCTCCGCCGTAGACCGCATCATCGCTTAACATCAGGTGTGATGGTGGTCAAACGCAAGCCTATTAATTATAAAAATAAAGTCTAAAAGTCCACTACTAGTTGGCATCTTACCCAGCCTGCTGGTGGCATTACCATGTTTAATGGCAAAGCTTAAACGTTGAACCAGAAACACGCCAGCATTTTGGTCACTTAGTTAAAAATATTTTTTTCAGAATAAACTGAGGTGGGCCCAGTTATTTTATTAATTTATGTAATCAACCGGATTTAATCAATCATTTAAATTTACGGATTAAATTAAAAGACGCATGTGTCCATTAATAATAATCCACATAAAAACTACCCTGTACATAGAGGCTTCATAAGATAATCTGTTCTGTTAAAGAAAATATATCATATTAATTAATAAAACTAACTTAATAACGTATTTTTTTTCAATGATTTATCTAAAGTCTCTTTTCTTTTTTAACGCAGGTCCGTATTTTTTACGGACTTTACGGACAAAAACACGACCAACGTGTATATATTTGAACAGGCGCTAAGCTATTCCGGTCAACTAATATATTATATGGTTTGCTGCTGTCGACCATACTGTCTATAGATTTTTTATGGTAAATAGAACTCAAATAAACTACAATGGACAAAGTGTAAACACATCAGCGAACATCCTACTGAAACCCCTTTTCACCTCTCAAAAGAAAGTACAAAATCAAAGCTTTCTCCAACAAAGGGCTTAAAATGCAATATCATTATACATTTACTCCCCCATATTACTCCAAACTTTCCATCCATAGAGAACCACACACCCATGCAATCCATTCATTCCGGAATATTCCCTTTTTTCCCTAAAAGAGAAGTAAAAGAAACATTGCATTCGGTTCACACGGCTTCAAAAGGGCTCCCTGTAGATACTCATCGATGGGACACGATATACAGACAGTATGGGAGGTCTGCAATACCTATGTGGCCACCTGTACGGTGGTGCCGCAACTGGGCCAGCGTGGTGGATATGGCCCAGTCACCCTTTCGGGGCTAGGTTAAAATTCCAGCAGTGGACTGTTAAAAGGCTGATTATGAGATGATGGGAGGTCTAAAACCAACCGCAATCAGTTTATTGTGATTTTTCTTCTTTCTCGTGACATAACTTTGCTTGCACTTCGACCCAAAATATAGTTTAGCCTCTGTTACCAAACGACCACCCTTCTCTAGCGTGTCTAGTGTAATCAAAGCGCTTCATTCAGCACACCTGAATAAAAGGTCGTGTTAGTATTAGAATCTTGGTTTTGTCTTGATTGTTTCTATTAGTCCAGACCACGTCCACTGTTGAACATAGGCCTCCCCTTAGAACTCCACACTGAACGACAACCTGCCATCTGCAACCACTGGATGCCCGTGACTCTCGCGATGTCGTCGATCCATCTAGTGCAGGGATTCCCAAACTATTTTGGGCAAGAGACCCCTTTTCCAAAATGAAATGATACCTCTGACCCCCATATCCAAATTACTTTAAAAATAATATCTCTAGGTTTTTCTTATTGATAGAAAATACTTTTCTGTTGGTTAAGTGAGTAAACTCTACATCATGTTCCCATCAAGTATCAGTCTCTTGAATGATTCAAATAAGAACTTGTGTTAATTAAAAGGGGTCGATTTTTAGTCCTCGTCAACCCCCTAAATCAGTTTTCGTTTATGTCGACCACTGTGAAACTGATTTCGAGCCGAAGGGGTCGATATCGACCACGTTGGGAATTCCTGATCTAGTGGGAGGCCTATCCAGCTCGTAGTCTCCAATTAAGAACCTTCATGTATTAGTATCATGACAACAGTAATAAGGTAATGCCAGAGGCCTTCAGGTCTGAAACTATGAGACAGATTCTGCACAATTAGTATTTCAAATTCTCCCCATACTGCCCCCTGGCGTGTCCTGTAGATGGGTATCGAAGGGCTTTATAGTTCCTTTGTGGAGTCCCTATGCGCGTTACGTAACAGCAGCGGCCGTTACGATATCGCCGCTATTCGGGAATAGATTTGTAGACGGATCTGATTTATTTGCTCCGGGGATCGGAACGCGCTTCATGGACTAGATGCGTGTTTTTAATGTTATGGTTACTTTAACATGGTTTATTTTTTAGGGTTCCCCTCAAAAAGAAAAAACGGAACCCTTATAGGATCACTTTGTTGTCCGTCTGTCCGTCTGTCAAGATCCTTTTTCTCAAGAACGCGTAGAGGTATCAAGTGGTTTATATCAAATAATCTGGTCTACGGTTTCCTTTAGCTGTGAAAAAAACAAACTTTGTAAGTTAACGCGATCAAAAGATATGACCGTTTATGTCGTATATTTTGCGATTTCACAAGGGAATCAAAACCTACAGGGTATTCCCGTTTAGCTAGAATCATGAAATTTGGCAAAATGATATGTCTTATAGCATATATAAAGTAAAAAATCCGAACGTTGTTAATTTAATATTACATCACATATTAAAATATGATTTTTGCTATTACAAACTCTGTTACATTTTGTAGTTGGTATGTATTGCACCTGTTTGCCAACTACAAAGTTCAGTTTGTCATTCAATATTTCAATCTTTTTAACCTTTTTTCGTCAAGACTATTCCCGGGGTGGATCTACATACATTATTTATTAAGTACGGAACCCTCAGGGTGCGAGTCCTACGCACATTTGTCCGTTTTTTTAATTAGACTTATTATTTAACCTTTGATTTCCTACTTAAGAGCTGATGCTTCGTGCATTCTCTATCTTGCTCGCGGAGGATCGAACCGGGTGCTATCAGATTGTAAAGCACACATGCTACCGCTCTGCCGCCATCACTGTCGAATCGCAACAACAAGTATGACATCCTTTCGGCTTAGCATCACCTTTTTGTATTGTCTTAGGATAGAAAGTCTTGTTTTTTTAAAATATTAGATAGGCTTGCGCTTGACCTCCATTTCGCCTGATGCTGTCTACGATGGAGCACGCTTGCCTAGAAGAAACCGATTCACTCTCGACTTGAAGACACGCAGATTGCAACTGACGGGGAAAACCCATTCAGGCAGCGAATTCCACAGACCAGCAGCTCGTACAATAAATGTGGAATCAAAGCCCTTCGTACAACCGTTCGGAGACCGTTCCGTCGTTCGGAATATCAACCACAAAACGTTTTTTTTATAAATACCTACCTTTTATAAGATTTTCTTGTTATCCTTGCCGAAGAGTCGTCAATAAATAATGACGAACATGTTATCCTCGTACAGAACACAAGGACACTATACTATTTATTAGATCACATTTCTGACTAGAATAAATCAATCGAAGGCCTTAGCTCGTTCAAGAATATTGACGATAAAAATTTAGAAACTCTCAAGCGTGTAAGGACCCTTTTAGGTCGTCCGTCCATGGACGCGGACGCCCTACGCTGCGCTTACCGGTCCGTGGTCTCCATTCCAGAACCTTTCCCGTCAGCCATCTGTTCTGCGTTCTGTTCTGTTCTAGGGGTACTAGACGCGTAATTACATTTCGTATTCCCACAGCAGTAATTGTCCAACGACAAATACAAAACTGTCCTAATTGGCCATTAAATTTTATTTCTTTAATTGTTAAATCCCATTATCCGCGTACTTACCGCAAACAACATAATAAACTTAGGAAACAAGCTAATCGTACAAATTGAACAATTACGCCCCCAACGTACCACCCTGGAGTTAGCACATAATTAAATAGCAATTAACTAATACCGTTAATTCTGCAATGTAATTCTAATTAATAGTCTTTTAAACGGAAACTCAATATGGCAACAGTAGATCAATTTGCACGCTGTGCGAAAGTGACGTCAAAAACTGACGCACGATTCATACGACAGAAAAGTTTTTTTTTTTTTTTTTAATTAGAACTACTGTCAAGTTTAGCCATAGCCGGTTAGCAACTGTGATGCGTACAAAGAACTTTGAGACCTAACCCAAAAAGGTAAGGTCCAAGTTCTTTGCATGCGGAGTTCAACGCGTTGACATAAATAAGAATGTTCAACGTTCTGTCATAATGCCTGGCGACAGATTTTCCTTCTCATTTCCGTTCTATTTACTTCTCTTTTCTGTGATTACGTTAAATTATAACCTTCACACTGAACGACAGCCTGCCTTTTGCATCCACCGGATGCCTGCGACTCTCACAATGGAATGATGAATGGAATGGAGGTTAAAGAGGGAGGCCTATGTTCAGCAGTGGACGTGTTCTGGCTGATGATGATAATGATGGTTAAATTATGTTGGCGCATCAAAAATCATTATCTATGCAAATCTCTCCTTCCAATTCTACACAATTTTTGCAGTTACATGTACACTGCGACCAACTTATACGTACAGTTGAGCGAGGGAGCCATCATCGTTATTACAGAACAAACGAATAGTCTACTGTAGAAAACTTTTAGTTTCGCCATTTAGTCAACTCTACAGACAAATCGGCCACACGTACTCACTACTTAGTAGGGTGATGCAGCGACCCAAATTGATGCTTGGCGTACGATACAAAAAAAAAACGCCACTTCGTCCAGTCCTCTGCATTCTGCCACGACATGGACGGGGGCCGTACCGTCGTCGTTTTTTACCAAACCTTTCGACCATACCGCACCGCGCCTTATAAAGAAAATATAATTTATGACAACAAAGGCGGCCCATTTCATCCCATACATTGTGGATTTCTTTTGGATACGTACCAAACGTTTTAATTCTACGTTTCTAATCTGTACAGCCAAGGAATAGAACAATCTACTGGCGGCCTTGTTTCCTGAGGGATATAATCAGGGCCTCTGATAGTTCAAAGTGAATAGGTATCTTCCAAGTTTGCGTGCTTCATT
Organism: Agriopis aurantiaria; assembly: GCA_914767915.1. Lineage (NCBI taxonomy): Eukaryota > Metazoa > Arthropoda > Insecta > Lepidoptera > Geometridae > Agriopis > Agriopis aurantiaria. The sequence goes on along the minus strand of OU612003.1, from coordinate 12,614,622 downwards.
TTCGACCACATTGGCGCTTACCTACAAGTCAAAGACTTGGTGGTCAAACGCAAACTTATCAGCAAGAAAAAAAACTCTTGTACATTTTCATAAATCACGAGAATCCCGGCGACAGAATCTTTGTTTATAGTTCACATACTGTCCAATAATTGTAGTGTGTCTAGAGCTTAATTAAGGAGGTGGATTTCGAAGACATTTTGGGAATTTGAGCATAATAGGGATTGGAAGGTAATCGCTGGTGCGCCGGGAGTATTGAAAGGTATTATGGGATATTAAAAGGGTAAAGAATGGTTTAAAAGGCCCAGCAGTTTAGCAAAATTTTGATGTTTAAAAAAATTCCGTAGTCCGGAAAAAACACGTACCTATAGTTAGTCGATGTATTTTATAAATTTTTATCAGCAAAAGCACTTTGTTTCTACTAACAACTCATGTTTATTCTACGAAAAAGGTACATGAAATAATGATTTGTTTGTTGTTATTATATCATCATCATCATCATCATCAACCAGTTTCTACACACTGTTGAGTAAATGTGTCGTCTTCAGTGCGCTATATTTACGGCCCCTGTGCCAGTCTCGTCGAACGCTTTACCAGTACCGATCTCATCCTACCAGTGAGCTACAAGCTTCCCGATGGTCACTCTCCGTTCCATGACCACAATTCTGTTATGGCTTTAGTCTTCTCTTCTGCCTTCCAGCACTATCTTAAGTCTTATAATCCGTTTAACCATCCGTCGCTTACCATCAGGCGAGTTCGTGGCTCAACGTAGATCTATTCTACATCATCATCAGCCGGAAGACGTCCACTGCTGAACATAGGTCTCCCCCTTTAACCTCCACACTGAACGACAGTCTGCCTTTTGCATCCACTGGATGCCCGCGACTCTCACAATATCGTCGGTCCATCTAGTAAGAGGCCTACCTACGCTGCGTCTTCAGGTTCGTGGTCTCCACTCAAGAACCTTTCTTCCCCATCGGTAATCGGTTCTTCGAGCGATGTGGCCTGCCCATTGCCACTTCAACTTTATTCATTTATGTGTACCTATTGTAAAATAATAAAACACTTCTTCGATATTCGTTCATCGTCGCATTACAAACTAGTATCGCTGCCGGGTTGCATGGGGCACCGTTGCCTCTTTCATCCGCGTCACCGCAACAGCTGGACTGCTTTTCATCATCATTGCTTACACTACCATCTGCACCACTGGAGCAACTGTGCCAGCGCCTCAGAGTCTCACTCCGGTATTTCAAGGAGTTGGGTTGGCTCGGGTAGGTGCTGGTAGGGGGAAATGCACAATACACCCCTAGCGGGACGTCAGTGCAGGACTTATCACCCCCATCTCGAATAAGAATAAGAATCGTCGCATTCCCTAGTTTGGTATGAGGTCCAGGAGAGATTGAGAGGTAAAGAACTAGGAATTAATTATATATGAATTTTACTACCCGGGTATGTCCTAAAACTGCGACCAGAACCACCGGAGGATGGGCAGCAGCGTCCTATTAGTACACGGTGAACGTACTGCGATCCCCAAGCCGCCTGCCAAGCGTGGGGATTATGGCAACACCCCTCTCTACGAGGGAGGCCTTTGTTCAGCAGTGGACGTTTACAGGCTGATGATGATGATGATGTTGAATTTTACTAAGAAGTCACAAATTGTAAAAAAGTACAGCACAGTGTGTTCTACAAAAATTGGCTAAATCTCTCGAGATTTCGTTCTAATTTTATAATCGTCACCATTCAGAATGTGCGACCGACAATTGGAAGTTTCCCAGCTTTTGTGTTCACAACAAAAGGTTTCCCAAGATATATATTTTCATTTATTCGCTCCTTCCACTACAATTGAATCACGATTTTCCACCAATTATTTAAAGTAAAAAGTCCTTTCATGGATGCCCATTTCTTTTAATGTTGTTTCATAATAAATCTAATTTATCCAGTCCTTTTTGGTAGGGTGGTGTGGTAGTATAAACAGTAACGCAAAGAATATGAAGATAACACAAGTAAAAACAGGAAAAATAAAAGGTGCTGATAATATTCAAACGGCTGAACAATTTTTTTGCATCATGGCTAAAAACACTATCGATTAAGTCACCTTTTAAACAAATAAACCAGCCAAGTGCGAGTCGGGCTCGCGCACTGAGGGTTCCGTACCACCATAAAATTCCACAACGAAATTACCAGTTATAACTTGGTAATGAAAAGAAATTTGTCACCAACTCGCACTTGGCTATTATTTATTATTTATAGTTGTACTTTAGAGTGTGTACTATAATTATGCCAAGTTTGACGTTTGTACAAATTACCGGTTTTACATTAAAGCTAATACAAAAATACGTTTGTCCCCCCTTAAGTTAGATTACATAGTTGATTGAATCAGGCGTTACTTTGCGGAAGTCCATTTTAAATGTGTATATGAATTTCTAGTGTAATTCCGCTTCTACGTCGTTTTGAGTACAATAAAGATTTGGGACAAACTATTTTACTCTATAGATATTTGTGATGCTAATTTAAACCTAACCTGACATAAATATTAATTACATTAAAAAGTAAAATTAACCTAACCTGAAACAAATTGTAATTAAATCTGTACCAAAAAATTCGTTTTAACAATTTGTACTAATGATATTAATTTAAAAAAATTTGTTAATCTTGAAATTACTATAAACTTTATTTAATTGAAATGTAAATGAAAAATTTAACAATAAATACTGAAATTAACATGAATTTACTGTAAATATTATTTAATTGAAATGAACTCTAAATTTTTGATTCTTTTATGAAATTACTATAAATATTATTCAATTCTATTGTTGAAATATAAATGAAGTAAACAATTATACCCGTTTCCTCAGTGCACCTTGTCGACACGTGTAACAATTTTTTTAAATTAATATCATTAGTACAAATTGTTAAAACGAATTTTTTGTTACAGATTTAATTACAATTTGTTTCAGGTTAGGTTAATTTTACTTTTTATGTAATTAATATTTATGTCAGGTTAGGTTTAAATTAGCATCACAAATATCTATAGAGTAAAATAGTTTGTCCCAAATCTTTATTGTACTCAAAACGACGTAGGAGCGGAATTACACTAGAAATTCATATACACATTTAGATTACATATTCTATGAAAATATCAACTGGCTATCTATTACAGTACGAAAGATACAGCTGTTTAAAGTTAGGACGGACGGACATACAGACAGACTGACGGTCAGACAGACAGATGAATAGACAGACAGACTGACAGAAAGACAATGTAGGCTTTGTAATAGGGTCTCGTTTTTACCCTGTGCGAATTACGAAACCCTAAAAACTAAATCAAAATCGGTTCCGACGATTAGAAGCTACGATGCCACAGACAAATACACACGTCAAACTTATAATACCACTCTTTTTGCGTCGCCGGCTAACAAGCTCAAAGTTAGCATCACCACTTCAGTTATTTTGTTGTTCAATGATTTACCATTACTTCGTCCATAGTCCATACTGTATAGTTTATGTAGTGTTACCGACGCGACTGTTTTCAGCCAAAACACTCGGAATAAAGAATATTACAATTGTAATGGATACATGTCGCTTTCGACGACGATCTCTCGCTTTTGAAGGAAAATTGGCAATTTTAACGAATGTACAAGTACTTTTCGTATGCAGCGTATGAATAAAATATGTATTTCGAATGTATGTATTTAAAAACGAAGCTATTTTCATAAAATGGATTCCTTTTTAAAAGCTTTTTAACTAGTTTGCATTCGGTTCAAGTATGTATGATAGTAACATCGATCCGTTTATTTCGACAGTAACTTGGACTGCCAAAGTGGGCATGAAGAACCGACACCGCTTCAATCTATATAGTTGAAATTCCGAAAACCCGTACGAAGCACTTTGATTCCACATTTATTGTGCGAACTGCTAGTCTGTGGAATGCGCTGCCTGAATGGGTGTTCCCCGATAGTTACAATCTGTGTGTCTTCAAATCGTTTTCTTCTAGGCAAGCGTACTCCACCATAGACCGCACTGTCATTTAACATCAGGCGATTTTGCGGTCTAATGCAAGCCTATTAATAAAATAAAAAAAACATTAGAAACAACGCGGTGACATGCACAACTCGCGTGCGAGTACGTAATTGCACGAGTGTTCAAACGAGACGAACGATACGCAGTGGCCGTCGCATGCGCAGCGCGGGGAATCGAAACTTCACCAGCGCGAGTGCTACTATGCACTTCCACTGCCACTTGCACTAAGCAAAACGTTGCAGACGATGCGTAGTAGGTGCTTGCTACTTGTACTGCACACAGTCTGCAACGGCTTTAACTGCGGCATTCTTAAAGAGAGAGGTTAGTATATTTTACATACTTCAATTCTTGCCGTTGCTTATAAAATGTATGGGAAAATTAATTTCCTTCATCATTTATCTTTTCGTGAATTTTTCCGATATTATTATACTTATTCTGGTATTCGGGGCAGAAAAAAAAATCAAACATCATAAAAATCGGTCCAGCCGTTCTTCAGTTATAAATGGTGTAACTAACCCGACTTTGTTATTAATTACTAGCTGACCTGACAGACGTTGTCCTGTCTTAGAACTGTCAAACACGAAAAGTAAAAATTGAAAATTTTATTTTTTACACCTTGGGTTACATTATTGGAGGTTTAGTAAGGATCCCTATTTAAAAAAAAAATATAGCCTATGTTACCCGGAGATAGTGTAGCTTCCCAACAGTGAAAGAATAGAGATATTGATTCTGTGTATTTAGTAAATTAGTAGTTTTTAGCTTTAGTAAATTAATCAAAATGTCAAATAACGTCAGTATTACAAATAATTTGCTCTTCATATCTCACTCAAACAACGCAAAATTAGATATTGTAAACAATGGACAAATCAATTTGTTGCTCAACTCAGCTGTCCTTAATCGTGGCTAAGTCTTATTTAATGCACCTACACTTGTAGAGTATACAACACAGGGCTACATGGATCTGTATACTAAATGGAAAGGAGGTCATTGTTATAGGCTACGGGAAATACGTTATCGACATCATCGTCATCATCATCATCATCAGCTAGAAGACGTCCACTGCTGAACATAAGCCTCCCCTTTAACCTCCACACTGAACGACAGCCTTCGTTATCGTAGCCTGCTACAATTCACTGCTATTTTTAATCGACTTCAAAAAGGAGGAGGTTACCAATTCGTGTGTATGTTTTTTTTACTAAATTAGTTTTTAACATTTTTCGAGTATAAATTATGCTGTGACATTACTATTCAATATGACTGGCCGAGGCAAGGCAAGCGGAGCGTTGGTCGCCCAGCTGCAAGATGGGTCGACGGTATTATTACTATCGTGGGTCGAACCTGCAGTGCAAGTACCGTTCTTTATCGATCGTCAAATTCGCTAAAATGCCATAGAGTCGATTACAGCGAGTAGTGAACAAATGGCATATTATCGAATTTGACAACCTCAACTGTCAAATTTGATGATCGATAAAAAACGGTACTTGCACTGCTGGACTCGATTAGCACAGAACCGAGGCAGATGGCAGCAAGAGAGAGGCCTATACCCAGCAGTGGGATAAGGAAGGAAAAAAGCCATTCAGCCGTTAGCAGATTATCAGCTGTTTTATGGGGAGTTAAAAAAACGTACTTGTGTATGATTTCATTTGGAAGCCCAAAAAACTCTTCACAGATCACCAGTTCTATTTGCTTTAAAATATTAGTACATATTATTATTATAATTTTAACACCATATATATATTTTGTTTACATTATAATAAAAACGTTAAATAAGATACATAAAAAAAAAAATTAACTAACTTAAAAATTAAAATAAACAATTTAAAATTTTAATTACAAACTAAATACAAATAATATTTTAAAAATGTATAATTAGTAATAAAAAATGATTTAAATTGAAAAAATGTTATAAATAATTTAATATTGAATTAATTAATGCTTTAAAATTAATAATTTTTCCAAAAAAAATTAAACAGCTTCAAAAGTGTCCGCTCTAGGTGAAATATTTTAAACTAAGTACTTCATTTAAAAAACAGCTTATTTTTGATACGATTTTACGGTTAATTACACAGTATTAGTTCATAAAAGTTGAACATAACTATGAGAACAATGACCTCCTTTCGGCTGATCAACGCCGTTTTGTGTAAACTTGTTCTGATAAGTTAGGCCTCAAAGTTAGGTCTAAGTCTCTAGGTACCAGTTAGAAACTTTAAAGTTCGTAAAGTACATACTTATACCTACCTGCTACGTACATAGTAGCTACCACAGATCTATATCTAAGTAGACGTCACAAGTCGACCAACTTTGCATGTCGTATTTCCAACACAATTATGACGAATAGTCGTAATTGAGCCCGGCTAAAACCAGTCTGCTCAATCGGTGCCGCGACAACACGTGTCACTTTGAAATTAAAATGGGTTTGAAATTAAATGAAATTAAATAACACAAATAGAGTTGGCCGGCAGAATAAATATATTTCTTTTCACTTTTAGGTACGAAATTTTTTTCACGCTTAGTTTTAATACAGTTTGGACCGCTTGTGAAGTCTACTTAGATATAGGTCGATGGTAGCTACCCTATCAGACACTTGGACAGATAAATCACGAGGTGACGGCCCTTTGCCTCTCGCTAATAACTAAGAAACTTTGGTCTCGGTAAAAGGATTACGCCAAACAACTTTCTGCCATGCATTTATGTCTCGCTCTGTATTTAGTATTTTACGGGATTTTCCACAGAGAGAGTGTAATGGAACTTCCCGAACTTGTTCCCCATCATTTTTTCATTACCGGACGTCCAGACTAACGGCAAAGCGTCACCTTTACTTGGTCGAAATGCCATTCATTCGCACCAAGCGTTTTGCCTTCTCTTCAAAACAATGGAACGCCTTGCCTCTGACTGTGTTTCCGCAGCAGTCTTGGAGTTGACTTTGATTGATTTTTCACGGAGCTCCAAGAGACCGTAGACTCGAGTATTTGATATAAACTTCAACTTTATACCTTTACACGTTTCTGAGAAAAAGGTCTTGACAGACATACAGACAGACGGGCAGACAACAAAGTGTCCGTCTGTCCTATAACTGTCCTATATAAGGGTTCCGTTTTTTCCTTTTGAGGTACGGAACCCTAAAAAATTACAAAATAAAACATAAAGGTACATACATACTTTCAATTTGTGGTAGAACAAAGTAAGTATACTATGGATTAGACGAGTTACCTTAAGTAAGGAGAAACTTATCTACATCGAAGTTGTCGTTTCTACAGTCTCGTATTACCCCACATTTTCCCGGAGTAATGAGTAGTTAGGGATTGCCATCTCAGGAGTGACTTGCGAACTGCAGCTGCGAGCATAACTGAGCAGTTCGGGACTTAGGACTTAGCAGACGAGATGCTTTTTGAGGCGTAACCATTACCACAGGACTTGGCAGACGAAATGCTTTTTGAGGTGTTACCATTACCACAGGACTTGGCAGACGAAATGCTTTTTGAGGTGTTACCATTACCACAGGACTTGGCAGACGAAATGCTTTTTGAGGTGTTACCATTACCACAAGACTTGGCAGACGAAATGCTTTTTGAGGCGTAACTATTATCTCAGGTCTTGGCAGACGAAATGCTTTTTGAGGCGTAACTATTATCTCAGGTCTTGGCAGACGAAATGCTTTTTGAGGTGTTACCATTACCACAGGACTTGGTAGACAAGATGCTTTTTGAGGAGTAACTATTACCACAGGACTTGGCAGACGAGATGCTTTTTGAGGCGTAACCATTACCGCAGGACTTGGCAGACGAAATGCTTTTTGAGGCGTAACCATTACCAAAAGTGACGTAAACGGTGTTTAGTTACATAAAGAGTTTTTGTAAAAGAAATAATATAGCATCCGTAAGAACAAAAAAACTTTTTGTAGCTGTTTTTATCTGTCGTAAATATGACAGGAGAGGCTAAATACCAGTAAAAAAAACAATTATTATTATTATTTTTATAATAATAGTATGTAGGTATGTATCTAAAAAAAACCCTGATCATGATAATTACATATTTTAAAATAATGTAAGTCCAACAATATTTGAGAAAAGGTATGTATACTTAACGTCATAGTTTTGTGAATTAATTCGAAGCTTAATTACGTCGTCTGCAATTCTATTTTAATTCCTGAAACGTTGCCCGTGTGCCTAACCCTCAGCAACTTAAATTATGCAGTCTTAAAGCAGTTTAGCACAAGTTGGGGCGATGACGTCACTGGCGCGTCATGCATACCGGCTGCAGAATAACGAGATGAAGTTTCTTGTTTAAATAAGAGATAAAAATATAATAATATTAAAGGAAAAAAAAATGCTAGAGGATATTTTTTTTCGTTAAGAACATAATTAACTCAACAAGGAGGAAAATAAAATCGGCCAAATGCGAGTCGGGCTCGCGCACTGAGGGTTCCGTACCACCAAAAATACAATAATTATCAATTAAAAAAACCGTTATAACTTAACAGAAATTTGACACCGACTCACACTTGGCCATTATTTATTATTTGTTGTTATACTTTAGAGTGTGTACTATAATCATGCCAAGTTTGTACATATTACCGGTTTTACAAGCTAATACAAAAATATTTTTTAAAATGCGTTTGTTGTATGTATACCCCTCTTCCGTTTTAACATTTTGAAATTTTTATTTTTTTCTTAGTTAATCAGCCGTAACATTACATATTCTGTGAAAATTTCAGCTGGCTATCTATTACGGTTCGAAAGATACAGCCGTTAATATGTAGGACAGACAGACGGACAGACATACTTACATCGTAGGATTAGTAATAGGGTCCCGTTTTTGGTCATGGATGCCAGTAACTGACTGTAATAAATAGATCTGTATTTTTTATTCAAAACAACTGCTTCAAATTAGAAAAAAAAATTAGTAATAGTAATATTTATTTGCCAAAAAAGAAGAAGTATATTATGAGCTTAAATAATAGCACAATAATAGGATTAGAACATAGATTAATTGACGGTTACGTAATATATTTAGAATAGTTTGACGGTGAACCCCAAACTAGGCACAAGACCTGTATCTTGGGGCTCGAGTGCGAGCACCAAGAGCCACCCAACAGGCCAACACTCTACATATATACTTATTAGCTCTAACCAAAAAAAGTATTTTTTCGTGAAACTTTAGCAGAGAAAATTTGAGAGTGGATTGTATTCCATAAAATAAACAATTATAATGTTATGGTTTACTTCTTTTATATTTGTCTTGACAATTATGACTTTTTTTCGTTATATGCTCGAAAATTCAGGTACCTAAATTAAGCTAAATCATTCAGCGATTGCATTTTGTAATACGGCTCTTTAATAAACTGCCACTGGTTCTCCATACTCTGCTTGGTACCAAGCCGGTAATAATTTCCCATAACAGTTTCCTGAGACAGTGTTCTAAAGCCACAGTTCACCCCAACATACAAGCACCATGTCGTAATTAATTCGCATACAAGTTGAGCCCTTTAATCCCCCAAGCCCTCTAATATTTCTAAGCAGAAGTTAAGGGCACGTCTTTGCTTTGTTGTTGCTGGGTCTTCAGATCAGTGCCACAGAGTAACAAGATGCAGTTAGGGATATCATATCAAATTATTATAAGTCCTGTCCTAAAGCATTTAGTATTTCGTTTATTAAAGTCCGGACATTTTGGTCACAAAATTCAAACACTGCGCACGTCGTTACAGTTGTAACAGAGCAGTGGTTTAACATCGCCCAAGATAAAAAAGCCTGGCAAATTATAAAGCAAACACAAAACAAACGGACAAACGTCCAAAAGTCCTGACGGATGGTAAACCTTGACGCAGTATAATAGTGGAGTTATTAGTCCCATTCTGAAGGTTGTCAGCTGGACAAACAGAGTTCGAAGCGGTCAAAGTTTGACGCAGATTCACTTGTAGCGTGTGCGACTGCGAACGTATCATGCCTAAAGCAGGCTTGACGCCTTTAGTCGAACTCACGCTGCTGACAACCTTGCAGTATTTTTTTGCATATGGACTATTTTAGTTAGTTCAATGGTGTCGCTGCAAGTTTCTTAGTGTGTGTGAAAAATGAGTGAAACATGAAATATGGAGACATTTGAAAACGAACTATATTTGTACTAAGGCACATCTCACTTGTTTGTCTGATGAGACCACAACCTTAGGTGACACCGCAAATATTTTTTGCGTTTTCCGGTTCCCTACATCAAAATAAAACGCAAAGTTTGCTTGAACTTAATGCGGAACGTAAGCGAATGCGTAAACTTTAAACTTCCGGTTCCACTTCTGAAACTTAACAGATGTTCGATGATGACCTTCTGACTTCTCCACAGCGTAGAAATCTCCAAGAACATGCCCCATACAAAGCCATGTAGCATTTATCCTACTTAATTATGTAAAGGGATGTCGAAACAAATCTCGCCTGGCGCGCGCCTATCTGAAGAATTTCGATGGATCCGTCTAACGCACACATAAAACGTTATGGGGAAGGAAATGACGCAACGTACAACACACACTTTTAGTAAGGGTAGAGGTGTACGGAACCAAGGCTCTAGAACATGAATTATTTCGTCGTAGGCCTCCAAATTTTGCTCCACCCAAAGTGCACTCAAGCCTTGGACAAAAAGTCCACCAATTCGGGAAGGTTGGTCGAGGGCGCGTGACACCCAGGTGATCTAGGCTACGTTACTTACTCGATCAAGATAGGCTAAGGTACATTCAAGCTACACACAAAACCTTCTTAGGACCCCATATTGGCTTCGAGTAACACACACTACTGGTTCCACAATTGATACTTACTAGAAAAATAAATGGTATATTTGGCTGAGCTCTAAGGTAACAGGGTCCCATGAATTCTGGCCTCTAAAAATAAAAGACGTTTCTCTCAGTAGATATCGAAGCCTAATATTACCAACTGCTGGCTTTAGGCCTCTCTTGGAGTTTGCCACTTTTCTATCTCTTGCCAGTCGCAACCGTGCGTTTCTTACTATGTTTCACAACTAATCATGGCATGACTGCTGACATATGGTACTAAGACATGGCAAGAACCAAAACACATCGTTCGAAGAACCGATAACCAATGTGGAATAAAGGTTCTTGAGTGGAGACCACGAACCGGAAGACGCTGCGTAAGAAGGCCTCCTACTAGATGGACCGACGACATAGTAAGAGTCGCTGGCATCCAGTGGATGCAAAAGGCAGGCTGTCGTTCAGTGTGGAGGTTAAAGGGGGAGGCCTATGTTCAGCAGTGGACGTCTTCTGGCTGATGATGGTGATGATGATGTACAGAAGATAGCACAGTGGTTCACTTCCTTGCCTAAGGCAATTTCGTGGTCCTTCCCTTACTGTATCTACAAATGTTATGGTGTTTGTGAAAATTCTCTCATAGGGTGGATGCTATGTTTGAGGATTCGCGAAATAGCAGATAAAAAGGATACAGCGTGTATATGGCGTTGTAATTTAGCCTGTAATAGATTTAAATGTGTATTACATGTGCGGTAAGTAAGAGAAAATTGTTAGTAACTCGAACGTTGGGTTGGGGAAAACGAAATAAAACCATACTTGACTTGCAAGCGTGGTAATGGGGCCAGCATTTTGGGAACTATTCCCACTGGTAACGGTTTAATAGAATGATCGTTAGGTTTTAATTCGTTGTTTTTTATTTTTATTTTTATGTTTGTTAGTAATCGTTTTAGGTTTTAAATATATGTGTTTTAAATATTTGTCGTGTAAATAGATATGATTGTGACAAGTTAAAATATAATAAGCAATGTAAATGCTACACTAAAGTTTTGACGGATATAATTTTTTTGTTGTCATTGGCTGTCATTGGCACTTATTTTACGCTCTGAGTACGAATATCCTGGAAATACGTACGATATATTTCGTAAAAAGACATAGCGTAATTTTGTTTGGGCAAGTGGCGTCTCTACCTTCGTTTCATAGAAAACAGTTGATCACGCTCAGCGAAATGACGTACAGTTGAAGTTATTTAACCGGCTTAAAAAAGGACTCTCAACCCCTCCTTTTTGTCGGTTAAAAAACATTTCTTTGTAAAATTTTCTACGGAAACCATCACAAAAGCACTTTTAAAATCTCATTACAAGTTTGTTGTTTATAATTTACTAGGGGTTTCACCCGCGTAGTGATGAAAAATGGTAAAATGGTAAATGGTAATGGTAGTAGCCTATGTCACTCTCCAGCCCTTGAACTATACCCATGCAAAAAAATCAGTTCGATCCGTTGCTCGTTTTTTTGTTGTTTTTTTTTTATCTTTTAATTTTATGACACCCTTGTGTCTAGTTGTTTTTATAGGTAGTATTTACAACAATTGGGTTCTTTCCTTAAGCGCTGTACGGTATACATCATACAGCCCTCTGGCATCCTGTGATGCGGGCTCGGATAAGACACTATTGCAGCCTCCCACTTGCCAGAAGACATTGCTCGTTGCTGCGTGAAAGAGGAACAAACCAACATACTTTTCGCATTTATGATATTAATATAGTAGGTATGATAATTCCACTTCGGATGAAGCGTTCATTCATAAAACCACAGACCTTGACAAAACGTAAGGCTCTGACTAAGAACGTATCTGCATGTTTGTATGTAAATTAGTTATTTCCTGCGGTTGTGAATGGGTTGTAATAAATAAAATATGTAATACAAAATAACCACAGGCTCTCGAGGTTATGCGCATGATTGTACTACTGTAGGTAGGTACAGTTAAGAAGCGAAGTAATAATGTTTTATCTAATAAAACTGTAATTCCATTGTAATTGTATACTCTAACCACAGACTGGGTAATGCTACTATGTAGTCACTAAAGTGATGGGTTTGTAGTGAGGTAGTAATTTTTAAACTTTCGCGATTTTAACACATGTTTTATTAAGTGATAAGCCACGATAAACATTTAAAACTTGTTTTTTTGTTAATATTTTCATGACTGTGGATTCAATGTCCTTTAGTCGTAATATTAAACAGTTTACATAATCTTAATAGCGTCAAACAAGTCATAGTCACAGTCAGAGTCAAGCTAAGTAAGTCGCGGTCAAGTCAAACTCATGCCCCTGTAAAGTGGTGGAGACTTTACAAGAGGCTCCTATGGAGTGTTGGAAACAACACGAAAAGACATGTTTCACCTCGTTATATCACATCCACACTCGAGCACGTTTACGAGCACTTAATGAATCATAATTCACCATTTAGTACACATTAACACTCGAAAATACACAAGTTTAGGAAAATAATACAACGAGCCGACATGTTTTATTCCACGTTGGCCCAAAAACCACATTTAAAACTTGTAGCAATTATTATGTGTGCGAAAACAACTAAATTGTGTTTATAAATAAACAATGACAATACTATCTTTGGTAATAATTTTAGTCATAACCTAGATAAGAATAACACTATGTTTTCGGCTAAGGCTTTTACAACCGCCGTCGCAAAAAGAGGGGTGTTATAGGTTGAACGTGTGTACCTTTTTGTCTGTGTATCTGTGTGTCTGTCTGTGGCATCATCATCATCATTTCAGCCATAGGACGTCCACTGCTGGACATAGGTATCCCCCATCGATCTCCAAAAGGGCCGGTTGGAAGCGGCCTGTATCCAGCGTTTCCCTGTGGTCTCTTTTAGGTCGTCTGTCCATCTTGTGGGTGGAGTCCGTAGCATCGTAGCACCCAAACTGCTGAACTGATTTTGATTTATTTAACTGTTTTTTTTTTTTTTTGCAATGTAACTTGATTGAGTGAGAGTGTTATTGCTTTGATTCAAAATATATTGTTCAGCCGTTTGAAGATGACCAGCTTTAAAAAATACAATTTATTCTTGTCTTAACATATTTTTGTTTGTTTTCAGGTAAACATTTGCAAGACTATTGATGGACTATGGCTTATAAAAGAAGAAATTAAGTTTGTGAGTTTGCTTAACTGGCGGCCCGTTGGCGGTCAAACGCAAGCCTATTATTTATTTAAAAAAACCACTTTTGCCACCATCACGTTGAGCGAAGCAAAGATCTTACGAGTCTAAGGATACCTATCGGCCTTTGTAATTTTTTTATGTTTGTGAGTTTGTACGTTTGTTCGATGTTAACTTGCGTACTGTTTATCTGATTTTCATGAAAATTTGTAGGTAATTAGTTCGTTCTAATCCAATTTTTAAGTTTAAATGTAAGCAAAAACGGTCCGTGGTTTGCGACGATATAGGAGTCCGAGGTACCTTCAAATTACAAAAGTAGTTTATCATAAAACTCTTAGACGGAACATTTAAGGGGACTGTTCCCGTCTGCAGCTCTCTCGCTCGCACATTTTCACATTATTGCAGATATAAAATCAATGAGTGTGAATTTCCAAAAAGTTACAAAATCATGTCTTGGTGTCCATCGTAACATTACAAACATAGAAATGTTTGTTTCGATATCTTGTAATTTGACGGAATAACATGACATGAGAAATAAAAATCACTTGTTACCATTTTACTGTGTCAAATTAAAATATATCAAATTGACAATTTCTTTGTTTGTAATGTTACGATAGACAACAAGACATGATTTTGTTACTTTTTGGAAATTCACACTCATTGATTTTATATCTTCAATAATGTGAAAATATGCGAGCGAGAGAGCTGCAGAGGGTATACAGGCCCCTCAAGAGTGGATTTCGTTAAATTATTGATATAAAATAACCAATTTTAATGTAATGGGTTACTTGTTTTCGTCATGACAATTACAGTTCATCGTCATCATGCACAGCCTTCCTTATCCCACTGCTGGGTATATGCCTCTCTCTTGCTGCCATCTGCCTCGGTCCTGTGCTAATCGAGTCCAGGTTCGACCCGCGACAGTAATAATATTGTCGACCCATCTTGCAGCTGGACGACCAACGCCCCGCTTGCTTAATAATTAAACTACGTAATTATAAAATAATAACTACAAACTTTAAGTTATTATGGTTTTCTTTTTCGTTTCATGACGAAAAATTCAGATACCTAAAATTTTACGATTGTATTTTGTAATGCGGCTCCTATAAGCGTAATTTTTAGTTGTCTTTAACTATAATTATTTGAGTAACTATTCTAAATCTTACACACTCAAGTAAAACGATCGTAACTAAGTTTCGATATAGCCCGACCACTTAGAATACAATGCCATTCTTTGACACAGAGATTCTATGCATAGCGCAATAAATCAATGTTTATACAACTGTTCATGCCATGCGGTTTTATACCCTAACACTTTCGGTATATGGTTTCGCTTTCTGATGGCATGAGAAAAGTTTTCAAGGCGATCACAGACTAAATCGAAACAGAAGTCGTAACTCGTAAAATGCAGACTCATGAGAGACACGGAAAAAATGTGCAATGCCTCGTATTTGTGATTACTAGCTTTTTCGCGGCTAACTAGATAGCTCTTTTTTGTTACATTTACATAGAAAAGCCGACTTGTCCTATTAGAATCTGAAACCTCTCTTCGGTCGATCAACTAACTAAAGTTATTGTTAAATAAAACAAGCACTTTATTTCATGTTATATAAACTTTACAACAGGTTTCGTTTATGCCGTGGCCCCACACTAGGCTCTAAGACCGTGTCGTGGGAACCTCAGTGATTGAACATTATTAAAAAGTTTATTTAGAGGTAATCTAATACAGGAACGAAACACAAATGTGTAAAAAAACAATATAGAAATAGTAAAGTCGGCTTGGTAAATATTATAAATTTGGGACCTATTATCGAAATTTGACTTCTGACTGTTCCTATTCTGTGCCATTATGGGGTACACAAATCTCAGAAACGTACAATACGATCGCTATGCTAACTTATTCACTTTTGTAGTTTTATGTTACGCCTTACGATGGACATACGTAATGGAGACATAGTACTGTTATTTATTCCATGGAAAAAGATATATCAATTTAGTCGTGACATAGTTTCAGGGAAAATGTTGTATTTGTTGAACAAGGAACCATTTTACTATTGGAATCGCCTAGTAACACTGACGTCCAGACTCCAGGAGCGCTCGTTACGAAGCCTTATTAGCTGGTCCTCACAGATCTTCAAAGTCTAACAACCTTCGACATGGCCCATCTTTGGATGTGTGACCCATAGAGCATTCACCACTGTATCGCCATGTCTTAGTGATACTGTGATCATACCTTACATTAGGTGATACCAGGCTGTACCCCAATTTTAATTCTTGAGGTGCCATCTACCGGAGTTCAGCTATCATTAAGCCTATTTTTATTGACAGCTGCGTGGTACCCTAATATAGCCAGCCAGGTATCTTAAGGTTTCTACCTTCTTACAAAAAAGGTCCTGGACTTAGAATAACTACACAAAGAAACCAAGTACATTCGCAAAATTTAAGCCATTCAAATGGTGTCATATATGACACCAAAAAATATATAAAAAATTTACTATGACAATTTGCGCGGTGAAATCGTACCACAACACATCAGAAAAGCAGCATAAAAGTTATGGTGTGACATTCCACAGGTAATCCATTAATTTTCTTACTTAAATCGTTTAAAATACCAATCGAAACGTAAGCTACAAAGCGAATTTGTAGCTTACGTTTTGAGAAGGCGTTGTTTGGAAACTTACCTTCTCTGAGTAGTTATTCTAAGGTCCTGGGTGTTTATAAAATTGAAATCTCGTCTTTTACAAAAAAAACTGGTTGTTTGTATAGTTAAATGATTTCTCCTCTCTTAAAAAAATACCGTGTTTGTTTGTTGTTTGATGGAAAACCTGCTTGAGAAGCTGAACAAATGCAAATGCAGATGCAGTCACGCATGTCCAGACACATCACAGTCCTGGACTCAGTACCAAGTGGTGGCATCTGAGCCTAAAGCCTCGGCTGTCGTTTCTGCACCTCCTCCATCCAGACACGACCCAGAGCCGCAGCGTCTGTCTCCATTGATGGCTCCCATCTCAGCTAGTGCAGTACAAAAGGCGGCTTCGCAGCACCACCACCATCGTACTAAAACTAGCTCACCAGAGAAGGAACAAAGCAAGCAGAGCAAAAAAAGCGAGTCTAAAAGCGAGTCTAAGATCATAACGGACCATCTTCTACAGGGCATGGCACGGTCAGCTCATATGGACCTGGATCATATCTCGGAAAATATAACAGGACTCGCCTCTAATGATTCCCAGCAGTGGATTGATGTGACGAAAAAGAAAAACCGTCGCCCAACTACAATTTTCGGCACTGCGGGGCCCTCTGTAACTACGCTGAAAGCTGTCGAAGTTCGGAAATTCATCCACTTGTGGAACATGGCGTCAGGTGCAGAAGATATACGGAAGTACCTCCTGCAGCTCTGTCCCAACACTGCCTGCACGGTGGAAGAACTCACCGCCAAAGGGGACTATAAGTCATACAAAATAGGTGTTCCAGCTGCCTGTTACGATGCTTGCTTCTGCAATGATGTGTGGCCGATCAATGCCAGAATTAAAGCCTGGATAAACTTCAGAAGAGTGACAAAGCTTGCAAGTGATCATTCCGAAACCGGGCCTACCACTCGTCAGCCCTTTCGAGATCGGCCCGCAGGCAGGGCAACGCCAATATAACAAACAGCCCAACTTATTTGTATATTCGCAAAATGTTCGTGGACTCAAGGGCAAACTTAAGGATATGCGAGTCAATTTACCACTACTGGAGCATAATCTAGTAGCTCTCACCGAAACGTACCTAGATGGATCTGTCGGAGACGCGGAAGTCCTCAGGGGCGACTGGACTATGCTGCGACGCGATAGAAATACACCGTGTGGCGGTGCTATGCTAGCCGCACGTGCGCCCATCGCACTGCGTCGGCATCATGAGTTGGAATCCGTCGGCGGCGGAGAGGACTTATGGTCGAGTCTTGAGTGGCACGGTGATAAGATTTATGTATGTGTTGTCTATATCAAATCGAACGCGCCAGATCATTTTTACTTTAATTGGTTCTGTAAAGTCGAAAGTTTCATAGGTAATTTAAAAGGGACTGTATTAATTCTTGGCGATTTAAATTTATATACAGCTTCAACAAATGTAAAAAATTATTATTGTTATTTTATGTCTTTCTGTAATTTAACCGAGAATAATGAAGTGCCGAATGTCAATGGTAGGATGCTGGATGTTGTACTGATCCGGGAGAACGCAAATGCTCATGTTGTGGCCGTTAAAGCCACACAGTCCATTGTTGAAAAAATTGACAACCATCACCCACCTCTTAGCATTGACATTGAAATTCTATCATCTCGATGTTCTGATAAAATTGAGCCTAGCAATATTGACAACGTTAAGGATTGGAACTTTAAGAAATGTGATTTTAATTTAATATTTGACAGTGTTTCTGAGATATCATGGCACGAGTTTTACAAGTATGATGATGTTAATCAGGGTGTGCAGGGTTTTTACAATGCTATGTACCAAGTCTTTGATACTTGCATCCCTAAGAAACGTCGTGGTGTTGCAATGGGATCGCGATATCCAGTTTGGTTTACCAAGGAGATTATTGATGACGTGAAACTAAAACGCAAGTTACATCGCAGTTGGAAGCGCAGGGGTTCTGAGGGGGCTTATGAACTGTTCTCGAACTTAAGGGCCGAGTTAAAGGTGCGAGTCTCAAGTGCTTACAACATGTACGTAGCTGCCATTGAACAAAATATTAAAACAAATCCTAGAGAATTCTGGAACCATGTATCGAGTATGCGATCTAAAGGTGGATTCGAGCCCACTATTTCACACAAGGGCAGCACGTTATCAGGTGTACAGGCATCTGAAGCTTTTGCCGAATTCTTCTCCAGTGTGTTTCTGTCAGAACTACCAAAACTTGATGCGGAGAGTATTTCCAATAGGGACTTGTCTGACACAGGTAATTATGTCAACATATTTGAGATATCCCCATGTGACGTAGATGCGGCAATTCAGAATCTCAAATTGGGCAGTTCCGTCGGTCCTGACAGCATTCCCCCTTGGCTTCTTAAGCAATGTAAAAAGTTTCTGACATTACCACTTTGTCATATATTTAATCTTGCGTTGAGGAGTGGGATATACCCACCGGAATGGAAACTTTCTAGGGTGACTCCCATCCCTAAAAGTTCAGATAAATTATCGGTTGAGGAATATCGCCCAATTGCTATATTGCCCACTGTCGCAAAAGTCTTTGAGCGAGTCATTCATAAAAAACTGTACAAGCAAATGGAGCCATTTTTGTGTAATGAACAGCATGGGTTTCGGAAAAAGAGGTCAGTTAATACGAATCTTTTGACAATCGTGGATTTCATTTCATCTGAACTAGATCGTGGAGGACAAGTAGACGTATTGTACTTCGACTTCCGGAAGGCGTTTGATAGGGTCAACAACGACATACTGCTGGAAAAGCTCAGTGCTCTTGGATTCGCTCCGGGCCTTCTCCGTTTTATCGCTGACTATCTTCGCGATCGCCAGCAGTTTGTACGTCACGGGTTGTACGAGTCTCAACCCTATCACACGCGTTCCGGAGTAAGTCAAGGATCGATCATGGGGCCTCTACTTTTTATCCTTATGATAAATGACCTTCCTGCTGTTGTCAAATATGCCAAATGTCTTATGTACGCTGATGATTTCAAATTGTTTTTAGAGATAAATACAATAGACGACTGTCTCAAACTACAGCAGGACATTGACGCCATTCATCAGTGGAGCGTCACCAATAAAATGGAGTTTAACGTGTCGAAATGCTGTGTGATGACTTTCGGTCGAATGAGACGCCCCATCGAATTTCAGTACAAATTGGACCAATGCGTCATATCGCGCTCCATGTCCGTAAAAGATTTGGGTGTCACTTTCGACCGAAAACTTACCTTTAACGTCCACATCGCAACAGTCGCCAAAGAGAGTTATCAGCGGCTAGGATTTATTCTCAGGAATTCCCGAGACTTCCGTAGCATGGATGTGGTCAAACTCATCTTCAGCGCGCTAGTCCGAAGTAAGCTGGAGGCCAGTGCCTGTGTGTGGCACCCGCACGAGAACAGTTACACCCTTTTGTTGGAGAGGGTTCAGAAGGCCTTCCTTAGATACCTTTATAAGCGCATGTATGGGTTCTATCCATACATGTATCCAACGAATTTCTTGCTCGGGACTCTAGGAT
The DNA here is from genome assembly GCA_914767915.1 of Agriopis aurantiaria. Lineage (NCBI taxonomy): Eukaryota > Metazoa > Arthropoda > Insecta > Lepidoptera > Geometridae > Agriopis > Agriopis aurantiaria. Next base: position 12,594,505 of record OU612003.1, on the reverse strand, counting down.
ATAACTCTTTAGAAGTCAGAAGATCTTACGACCAGTTAGTAATGATGTGCAAAATACTTCGCGGCAAGGTCGATGCCCCTGACTTACACTCCCTGCTATGTAGATTGTTTGTACCGGATCGCTATCTTCGGTGCAGGAACCACAAGCTGTTTGCTATTCCGAAGTGGAGGACAGTATCTCACGCCAAGTCCCCGATACTGCGGTCCCTTGCTAGCCTTAACTCTATTCTTAATGGCAAAAAAGAGTGTGACATATTTGCTGACGATTGGAAGGAGATTTTATCTGAATGTTTGAAATTCTGTGAGGCAACGTGCTGCCGTGCTTCAAGCATTCAGTAATTGTAATCTAGGTTTGATACTATTATTGACGGACTTGTTATTGACATATAATTATTTCTTATATCTTATTTAATGACATTAATTATCCATTGTGTATTTTTCTAATTTTAATTTCTTTTAAGTATTATAATATTGTGTAACATTGTCTCATTGGTGTAATTGGCGCAAGCCGTACTAATTGAATAAACAAATACAAAATACAAATACAAATACTAAAAATATTTCTGCTCTATCACAAAAAAAAGGTCCAGATTATTTTGTATCTTTAGATGATTTCTCCTCTCGTACAAAAAAGGTCCTGGTGGTTTGTATCTTTAAAAGACGTTTGTTTTACACAAAAAGGTTCTGGTTTTGAGTTTTACAATATTTCTCCTCTTTTACAATAAATATTCTCGTTGTTTGTATCTTTATAAGATTTCTCCTCTTAAAAAAGATCCTTGTTGTTTGTTGTTAACAACAATAGTTAGACCATATCAATGGGCTTTGGGCACCTTAGATTTTCTAAACTCGGGCTATACCTATACTCTGCTTACAGAACAAGAAAGGACGAACTATGACTCTTATTTCAATTAGTAGAATACCGGGATATGCACTATCAAAACGTAGTTCACAGCCATGAACCGGAAGACTCAGCGTAAGGAGGCCTCCCACTAGATGGACCGATGACATTGTGAGAGTCGCGGGCATCCAGTGGATACAAATGGCAGGCTGTCGTTCAGTGTGGAGGTCAAAGGGTAACTTTGGAGGGTTGCTCTCCCTTTGATGTTCAGCAGTGGACGTCTTCTGGCTGATGATGATGATGATGATGATTTTTATGTTATCCTTGTTTTGTGGTGTTTTAATAAAGAGTTTTTGTATTGTATTTGTATTGTATTGATGATGAGTGCACAGCCGTGAAAATTTTAAGCCATGAAACAGACTTATTTATCTCTTGTCTTTTTACAAACAGAATCTTTTTTTCCAAAGATCGGAAGCCCCTTCAAACAATAAGCTGCAGAATTAATCTGTCCCGGAGCGGCATCCCTTTGTAATACAGCCGTGCCGTGCGTCCCGACGATTTATCTCGCGTCTCGGCAACGGGGAGCGCATGCAAATTGACGGCATTGTGCCTGCTGGAACAGTACCTTGAACTGGCACCTGGCTTCATAAGCCAACTTGTTGACCATCATCGAAAAGGTGAAGTCAATTTACTCAAATCTTCATACAATCCCAAAGAAGTAAGAAATACATCGACGTGGAAACATATCCGTCGATGAGGTAGTTTAAAAAGACAGTGTGTAAACAGTGTCAAGAGAGTAAAGTAGAAGTTAGCTCATATCGGACCTGCAATCTGCATGCGCGCTGCGTCAAATTTTGTCGACTTTTTTGTCTAGTGAAAACGAAATAAACGTTGTCTTTAACGTTTTCGCTCGGCAAAGAGTGACGACAAAAATTTGTCGCAGCGACAATGCTCTAACCGGATGCTTTCTAAATACTCTGTGAAGATCAGAAGAACGTCTTCTTAGACCACAGTTACTTAAAAATGTACGAAATGTTTATTATTTTACTTGGTAGTCACAATACTGAAAACCTTTATAATGTCGCACAAGTACAGTGTCCACACGCGTTGTGATATAAAATTGATATCAGAATTTACATATTGTGTCGTATATTTGGAAAAATATGGAGATTGGGGAAATATGGGGTTTAATGATGTATGGTGTTGTTGCGGGAAGTTTAAGAGACCTCTTCATTGGAAATATTCAAATTATATGGCAATGCATTAGCGGCAATATTTTCGTAGAAAACTGGTAAGTAGAGGGCCGCTGGCAGCTGTGCCGAGCAGCAGGCCTTGCTGGCCTAAACAACTTGGTGGGTAGGTCTTTAGAAAGTCAACACGTCCCTTTTATTATCCAACCTTAAGCAATGAAGAGACACTATAAGAAGAACTACTACTTACTTAATTACTACTTTAGGATTCAGCTGGGATGGGCAGCATTCGGTAAGCTTCGTCAAGTCTTCACGTCGTCCATACCACAATGTCTCAAGACAAAGGTCTTTAATCAGTGTGTCCTACCCGTTATGACCTACGGTGCCGAGACGTGGACACTCACGTTTAAGGTGGTCCTCAAGCTTAAAGTCGCTCAGCGAGCTATGGAGAGAGCTATGCTTGGAGTTTCTATACGGGATAAAATTCGGAACGAAGTGATTCGACATAGAACCAAAATTGCCGACATAGCTCAAAGGATTAGCAAGCTGAAGTGGCAGTGGGCCGGCCACATTTCCCGAAGAACTGATAACGGATGGGGTAGACGAGTTCTGGAGTGGAGACCACGTTTAAGAAAACGTAGTGTAGGACACCCTGTGACCAGGTGGAGTGACGACCTGCGTAAACCGGCGGGTAAAAACTGGATGCAAGGAACTGCCGACCGAGCTCATGGGAGAGGCCTATGTCCAGCAGTGGACAGTTAGAGGCTGATGATGATAAGAAGAACTACATAAATATTCCCTTGTTAGACTAAAATGAAAAGCTTCAGATATTAGCACTGTTTTCCCTTAATTCGATACCGTTGTCGGAGCTAAGTGGCTGGATATTATCGGGTATCAATTTACACAGATAGCTCCATAATCCAATAGAAGCACTATAGCAGCAGAATTTAATTTACCGAGAAAAATCGAATAACGAAATTAAGGTTAAGTGACATTGAACTGTCTCACCTATTTATTTTGTACCTTATATTTTTGCAGGTAGGGTAGAAGGTGGTTTGGTTTCAGTCGTGACCCTTCTAAGACCGCGTGACAGACTGGCGAAGTCGTATAATTGCATTAGCAGTCGCTTCCTGAGAATTTATCGTGGTAATGCTAGGCTCTGGCGGGTTGAATGCCTTTTACCCGGCCACAAAGTTCCACGTAAAAGAAGTGCTGTTTTATAAAAAAATATAAGCTGCGCCCTTTGGCTTTACCCGAATGCAGAATGAAGAATGCGTGTGGTTGATCGAACAGTTCAAGTTAGATGCAGACAAAACGATCTACCGTCTTAGTACATATTTTGCTACGGCTATCACTGGAACTCGAACTCGAACCTAAGTCCCGACAAGACACTGTATCACTACGTATGGGCAATAATACACGAGAATTTCTCATGATTGATTATGGCGGGTGAACAACCGTGATAGTTTAAAACAAAGTTTTTTTTAAATATGGAATGTAATCTGACTTGGTTTTTTCACATATTGATTTTATTGTACGGGAATTTCTCATGATTGATTAAGCCGGACTATAGTCGAATCAGTGTAACTGTAGTGAACAACCGTGATAGTTTAAAACAAAGTTTTTTTAAAATATGGAATGTAATCTGACTTGATTTCTACACATATTGATTTTATTGTACGGGAATTTCTCATGATTGATTAAGCCGGAATATAGTCGAATCAGTATAACTGTAGTGAACAACCTTGATAGTTAAAAACAAAGTTTTTTTAACTATGGAATGTAATGTATGTGTGTTTTTAACTATCTGACTTTGTTGTTACACATTTTGATTTTATTGTACGAGAATTTCTCATGATTGATTAAGCCGGACTATAGTCGAACCAAGGCTTAAGCAAACGCGAGTATTAAATCAAGTACAGTAAAATGAACCGTGGTTGTTTAATCAACAGAAACCTCCTCCCAGAAGAAGTGGTATATCTCCCATATAGTTTTTGTACTCAGTTGAAGAAGTGGTTCGTAAAAGAGAACTTCTATAAAGTGGAAGAATTCCTAAAGACAATAGTATTTTGTTTTTATTCCTATGATTTACCTTGTTGATAAATTAACAATAAAATAAACCCGTGTAATTCTTTTGACATATTTATAATTTTTCTCAGTTCTGCACGCCCTAATGCTATTAATGGATGGACATTTAATATTTTAAGACCTTGTATTGGCAAGCAAATTTTTTTTTTTGACTAGACTTTAAAGTTGAGTATCTCAGGCCTTAATAATAAAATGGATCGATTCACACAAGTACCTATAGAACAGAGTATGGAGGCACCTAGGGATTAGTCAAGGGAAGTAAGGTAAATGCACCTTTTCATGATCTATTTCTTATTCGACCGGGGTGTGGGGTGCATTGCAGTTAAGTTGGGGTGCATTTTGTTGAATTCCCCCTCGTATTACGCGAGCGCGCCCTTACCCGTGGTTATCGAATAGATCTCTGTTTGGGTATAGCGTAACATTGTAGACATTTGTTATGTCTACACGAAGCAAATGTTTGAATGTTTAGTCTTCCTACTACGGTGCACATCATGCATCGTGGGTATGAGTATTGAGTACAACATAAGCTGGGTCTACTGCGACATATTACTAACAAAATGTGGTTAGCTAACCGAGCTATCATACTTCATACTAATATTATAAATGCGAAGTTTGATGGTTTGTTGGATTGTTTGTTCCTCTTTCACGCAGCAATAGAGCAACGGATCGACCTGATTTTTTACATGGGTATAGTTCAAGGGCTGGAGTTACATAGGTTACTTTCATCATCATCATCACAATTTTTCATCACTACGCGGGTGAAACCGCGGGGCGCAGCTAGTATAACATATAAGTAACCACAGCCCGTCCACTGCGACTTGACAGCGAATAAGAAACGCTCCCAGCGCAGAAGACAGGCTAACTATCAGCTGGGCCCACCGGGTCAGTCAAGTGATATCTTGTTTAACCGCGTTGAACGATTTTTAATAGGGCAAAACAAAACTTATGGATTCGCGTCACCGACATGTTAATGTGCGTGTTTTCACTTCTGTCGGATGTCCCCACGCATGCCTTTTTTTAAAGAGCGGCAAACAAGCATGCGGTCCGCTTGATGGTAAGCAGAAACTATTTATGTGAAAAAAGTTAGATACCAAATAGGTGTAGGTACTTTTCTAGTTCGTAGCTACGATATCGAATTAGAAATGAGGAGATCCGTAGACGAACGAAAGTTACCGACACCGCCCACCGGATTAGCAAGTTAAATTGGCTGTGTGCAGGGCACATATCACGCAGAAGAGATGGCCGGTGGGCCGAAAGGTTCTCGAATGGAGACCACGGACCGGTAAGCGCAGCGTAGGACGTCCACCCACAAGATGGACAGACGACCTAAACGAGACCGCAGGGAAATGCTGGATACAGGCCGCTTCCAACCGGCCCTTTTGGAGATCGATGGGGGAGGCCTATGTCCAGCAGTGGACATCCTATGGCTGAAATTATGACTTTTCTAGTTTTGGCGATACATGTAAGAAGGTATTTTAATGCCCTCGTTTTTTGAAGACGGTTAAAAATCTTTAAAAGTACGATCGAATCAGTTTAACCAACTAGTCTATCTCACACAAAGCTTGTTTCCGTAAATAAACGCCTGAATCCGTGCTGTTGGCATAGCATTTTGTTTGTACTATGCTGTTGGTCTTATTGCCAGTTCAGAACCGGTTTCTTGTTTATTCCGGTACAAAACTCGGTTCGAACTGAAAACAAACGGACACTAAACTAAGACTCGAGTTAGACTTTGCGCGGAACTAAACAGACATTCAAACTTTGTTAGTTGATTTATAGACTGGGTTTAATTTATGAAGCGCTAAGTTTCGAGAAATCAAACTATAGTTACTGAACTTGATAACAGGATAACTATTATCGATATATCTATTATATATCTATTATTGATATATCTATTTTAATAATGAATTAAGCCTGCGGGTTCCGTATAGAGCTTGTTAAATAGTTTGCTGTCTTTTCCTATATAAATAATAATAAATATTCGGGACATTTTTGCGCACACGGTCAGCTGACCCCAAACTAAGCAAAGCTTGTGATATGGCTGCCAGAGACTGATATACATACATATATAGTTTTAAATACATACTTAAATAGGTATTAACAACCAAATATAGAACAAACACAAATGTTCATCACATGAATGTTTGTCCTAGGTGGGAATCGAACCTACGCACTCAAGCTCAGAAGGCAGGTTCACTACCAACTGGACCAACTGGGCTATCAAATGGTGCTCCCATTTAAATTTAAAGAAAACATTCCTCATTTCAGGAGATGAATCTTATTTATTAAATAGACACTGAAATCGGGTGTTATAAAAAATTTATGAACATACATGAACATACATTAAAAATTTATGAACTAGAATAAATATTATTACTTACTTACCTACTATGTATTCTTTGTACGCATTTTCTACGCTCATGAATAAAATATATTTTTACGAAATACTACACTTCAGTTTACTTTCATTAATCAGTTTTATGGATATTGACGTTTTTATTGACATTTAATACGGTATATTGGAATTTCTGCTTCAAGTTCGAGTCGAGATTAATAATGGCTAGACGAGCATTGAGTAGGTACTCAAGACTTCTAGAACTGACGTGTGAGGCAAATTTTGTGTGACAAGCAAACCTGAACAAATATTATTTGTAAGTTGTAAGCAATAATAATCATTCAAATATTATAAAGGCGAAAGTTTGTCTGTATTTTTGTTACTACTTCACGGTGAAACGACTGAACGGATTTGGATGAAATTTTTAGTGGAGACTGCTTATTTAACACAAAGACTTTTATCCCAAAAAATTACGGTACCTGTGGCATAGCGGGTGAAACCGCGGGGCTCAGCTAGTGATAGGGTATATTTTAATCCAAGGTAATGGATAAACCATTATTCCTTTTTCTATGATAGTGAGAGAGCAAAACAATGCCATGTATGATTTTGAAGTCCTAGTCCACACTGCAATTCTTGCAGCTTGCTATATTCGGTGACCAACCTGAGAGGGGTAAACGTGTTCTGTCACTATGGGCCTCATAAACAAGCTCAAAGTATGGAGAGGGCTGTGTTCGGGGTTTCTCTACGAGATCGAATCAGAAATGTAGACATCCGTAGACGAACTAAAGCTACCTACATAGCACACCGGATTAGCAAGTTGAAGTGGCAGTGGCCAGAGCACATATCACGCAGAACAGATGTCCGATGGAACTGAAAGGTTCTCGATTGGAGATCAAGGACCGGTAAGCGTAGCGTAGGGCGTCCACCCACAAGATGGACGGACGACCTAAAAGGGACCGCAAGGAAACGCTGGATGCAGGCCGCTTCCGACCGGGCCTTTTGGAGATCGATGGGGGAGGCCTATGTCCAGCAGTGGACGTCCTACGGATGAAATGATCATGATGATGATCGGAGAGGAGTGGGGGTATTCTAACGCGGTCTAGATTATTACCTTCATCACTATCTCTCAAAAAAGCTCAGAGAGTAATCGTCACCGAGACAATCTCCAAACGTACCAGATCCACCCCTCCTGTTCCGACTTTTACTAAAATTAATAAAAGCTAAGAGAACATACTGTACCGAACCCTAAGGGGTGAGGAAAATTATTACACATCTTTTGGCATAGTCACAAAAAACTATTATATACAAAAAAGTTGATGAATATGTAGTAATACGCGTAACCGAGGATTAAAACGTACACATTTTCTGTTCCATTATCAAATACGAGACATAAAATTAAATGTGTGTTCACTGCAGAACATTTGGGAAAGTCCACCTGACTCCACATTTTCCAACTCGGCTAACGAGGACTTCATGGAATTTATGCGCCCTTATTCTGTAACTTTATCAAGAACTAGCAGACCTGACAGTCGTTGTCCTGTCTTAGAAAAGTCAAAAACGCAAAGTCAAAATTGTAAATCTTATTTTTTTACACATTGGGTTACATTATTGGAGTTTTAGTAAGGATCCCTGTTTAAAAAAAAAAATATAGCCTATGTTACCCGGGGATAGTGTAGGTTCCCAACAGTGAAAGAATTTTTTAAATCGGTTCAGTAGTTTCGGATCCTATTCAATGCAAACAAACAAACAATCAAATCTTTCCTCTTTATAATATTAGTATAGATAACTGCTATAAATAAGACTAGACTCAGTCTGCCAACTCGGTATATTCGGTTTACTGAAGAAATGTCGTATGGTTAGACCACACCAGGCTTTTATAAGGTTCATCGTATACTTACAGTGAGTAAGGTTTAAGAGCCCTCTCACATTGTTTGAGATTCATTGTTACGATATGTGCTAGTAATCTCTCCCGGTTTACGCGCGACGTCATTGCTGATGTAGTCACCGAACAAAATGTGGTTAGCTAACCGTGCTATCATACTTCATACTAATATTATAAATGCGAAGTTTTTTGGTTTGTTGGATTGTTTGTTCCTCTTTCACGCAGCAATAGAGCAACGGATCGACCTGATTTTTTACATGGCTATAGTTCAAGGGCTGGAGTGACATAGGTCACTTTTCATCATCATCATCATCACAATTTTTCATCACTACGCGCCAAGTATCTTTTCATTCATAAAGTTATCGTGATGTTCATTAGCTTTGCTGACTGTTTTATTTGGTAGAGGCCAGAGGGTTGCTTTATGAAAACTGGTTCTAATACTATCAAATAGAAATATTTATAGAAAAACCAATATCTGTTATTAAAAAAAAACTGTATTTTTTTATGTAAATAACGGCTGCAAGTTTTTGAAAAACTCAACATGTCAATTTATTACCTCCAATTTACAAAAGTAGGTTTGCTTAAAACTCTCGGACGGAAACTTTGAGAGTGGATTTTTTTAAATTACTGACATAAACTAAACAACTTTAATGTTATGGTTTACATGTTTTAAATTCCTCTTGACAATTACGTTTTTTTTAAATGTTTAATGCCATAAAATCTAGGTACCTAAAATTGAACGATGCATTTTGTAATACGGCTCTTAACGATTGATTTGTTTTTAATCCCATTGAGAATAGGTGTAAATGCGTCGTTTAAGGGTTCCGTACCCAAAAGGTGTAAACCCTGGTAACCCTATTAATAAGCCTACGCTGTCTGTCTGGTTGTCCGTCCGTTCTTCCTTTTAACGGCTGTATCTTTTAAACCCTAATAGATAGCCAGTTGAAATTTTCACAGAATACTGTACGGAACCCTAAAAACCAGACACAGAAGATACCTATTCATTCTGACCTTGAGACCTAGGCTATTATAATTCTCAGGAAACAAGGGATCGATTATCCTACTAGGGCTGAAAGGCGTGTAATCCTTCCTTTCAACAGCGTCGGTCTTTGTTAAAACTTTGATAAAAGACCGACGTGCTGACACCAAGCTTGCCTTTATTTTCTCTTCAGCAGTATTGACCTTTTTAGGGGCAGAACGAGATGGCTGTCCGAAAGTATCTTAGGTTCTTTAAACTCAAGGGTTCGTCTGAAAACCGGCGCTGATAGTCGTTGACTTTCAGCATTAATGCTGAGACGGACCCATTCGACACTGATTGTATCCTTTAGATATAAGTTTTTGTAAAGGTGTCGAATATTTTTTTTTTTTACTTTCTTGAGATAATTTACCTTTTGCACAGAATACATATTAGTACAAGTACAGAAGATTCACTCCGTAAAATCATTTGAATAAGTAGCGACTCTTACTACACAATCAAGTGCAATTCAGGACGTGGGATCGCTAAACTACTTACAGCTTTATTAACCTAGATGATGCCTCTCTGTGTATCGCGCAACTCTTGTCGCGTTATCTCTGTCACAGAAAAGAGAAGTAAATAGAACGGAAATGAGAAGGAAAATCCGTCGCCAGGCATTCTGACTGAACCTTGATTAAACATTCTTATTTATGTCAACGCGTCGAACTCTGCATCCAAAGAACTTGGACCATACCTTTTTGGATTAGGTCTCAAACTCAAAGTTCTTTGTCCGCATCACAGTTGCTAACTGATTTCGAATGACTGACGTTTCGTTTATATGGGTGCAAATGGCTAAAACAAAATTCTTACAAAAATGCCTTGACAGCCTTTCTAATTTAAACAAAAAAAAAACATTTCTGTGATCTCTGTGTATCGCGTGGCAGCGAGCGCGGCAGGTCCGACAAGTCGGCTACGTGTAGCTTTCTACCTAAAGTGCGGAGTGCGCCAGGCCTGACCTTGGTGCGATTGAACCCTTAAAGAAAATTTCCTAATGTTTTCCTCCCATATTGAATCATATTCTGATGTCATGATCTGAATTGCTTTTCTCGAATAACATTACACAAAATATGTGTATTTGCACAGAAATATCAAGAAATCATAAATATTAAATTACACTGTGGTTCCTATTCCTGAAAAATACCACGAAACTGAGAATTTCGTTTTCAAATCAAATCAAAATATATTTATTGCAGTTTGTTTAAGTGTTATTTGTTTTATTTAACCTCGTAACGCTTAAGTGATTAGTGACCTACTTTGCAGCCCTCAGTACTGGACATTGTCCTTTAAATATAAGCAATGCTTTTCAAATTTGGTTTTAGATGATTTTTACGCAATTTTTGTCCACATTTAATTTAAAAACAATGACAGTACGTATTACCGTTTTGAAACTAGAACAAATACAAATATAAGTTTAAAAAACGTTTGTTATAATTATGGGGATTACTATAGTTTTACCAAGTTTTTACATTATTATTATTTCGAAATTCATCGTCATCACTTCAGCCATAGACTTAGGCCTTCCCCATCGATTTCGAAATTAATCCGCCGTAATACATACCCACTCTGAGGTACGGAACCCTAAAAACGAAATATTTCGCCCATATTTAAAACCTTTTACGCTTATTAATAATTAATTTATTATTAATTCCTCCTTCTCACGTCAATCTTTCCTACTGTAAGTCCTTCACTTTTCAAGCTGTCCTGCTGTGGAATGCGCTGCCTGCTTCTATCAGGCAGGCCAAATCTCTTCCTGTTTTTAAGAATCAAGTCTATACACATTATTTTTCTTCGTGTTAATTGGTACGTATATATATTATGTATTTTATTTATAATGTTTATGGTATGTATGCAGCATTGCGTATTTAGTGTATATATGTATGTATATATATTTATTTATATTTTATGTGCACCACCGACCGTTTTTCAACTTCTTTAGTCCTGTCCATCCAAAGGTTGCCTGGAAGAAATCGCTTTAAGCGATAAGGCCGCCCATTATACTGCCGTATATTTGTTATTTATGTTAGTTTAAATTTCATTTGTATTTTCGGTGTGGAATAAAGAAATTTTGTATTGTATTGTATTAAATACTCGCCAAAGCTATCGATTACGCTTAGCTTTAATATCGATAACGAATCGGTGACCCTTAAAGGGCGTTTATATTCACCTCAATGTTACATAAATATCGGCATATTTCATTACACCGAAATATTCGAATTGAGACAGTAACTCATCTGCTACGTTATTGCTCTAAGGCTGGCTACTTTAACGCTTAAGAAATAAGTGAAAAATTAAATTTTTACCCACGGTAAAAATTCGACGGGTACCCACGTTCGAAAATTTCAAGCACATTCATATAGAAAATACATTTAATAAAAAAAATAAAAATACATTTGTTGACCAAAATGCAAGCTAACAATAACTCTAAAAAAACAGACTGCCCATAGACCGTTGAAGGTCTAAAGACAATCCAAATGTTCGAACCCACTACCAGTTGGCAGCGTACCCAGAATGCTGGTGGCATTACCACGCTGAATGGCAATTCCTATGCGTTGAGCCACACACCATTTGTTTAGATTATGATCTGTGCATAATCTGCGTAAAATATCTGTTATTATAATTAGCAATACAACACTGGCAAATGCACATGATCTGTTACGTCAAAAGTCTCTCATCTCAAGAGGAAAAACAAGATATTATGAGGAATTGCCGACAGACGTAGCTCATTAGCGACACAGGAACATGGGTCTTTTTAACAGAACTTTAAAAAAGGCGGAAGGTTTTCAATTGGGATGTTTTTTTTTAATGTATGTAAATACTTTGATTACGGCTACACCTGTGAACCAATTTACGTTTTCATTATGTAGAGAAAACTTTTGAGGTACTAATTTCGACTCATTGTATTGACAGATTAATCAATATAGAAATCAGATAATATCCAGACTAATTTATCAGTATTTATTTTGGGAGTAATCAAAATTACATGCCTCCATAGTATCGCTAACTGAACACTGTTTACTCAAGTGATGGTTCTGTTAAGTCGAAATTTGGGTTTGGAAACTTCTTGGGCTTACTGTATAGCCTTAGTGTTTGATTTAATTTGATCTTTGCACCCTGGATCATCACTATACTAGATCTCATATGATTAATATAAATTGTTACAAACAAATTTTTTTGCATACTAAGTATGAAGTAACACGTAAGTCTGTATAGAATATACAGATAAAATTTTTGATCCTCTACTGCTCTGATCAAATATTGTAATATTTGATTTGAAATCTGTGCGTGAACATGAGAAAAATCTGCAGTTTTTTCTGGCCAAAAAGGAAAAAATCTCAGTTCTCAGTCGTCAAAAAAATAACAGCCTAATATTTTTCTGACAAAGGCTGACTGTAGAAAAGAAGCAGCGTAGGTAAGCCTCCCACTAGATGGACCGACGACATTGTGAGAGACGCGGGTATCCAGTGCATGCAGATGGCAGGCTGTTGTTCAGTGTGGAGGTTAAAGGGCCTATGTTCAGCAGTGTTCTTCTGGCTGATGATGAACCAAATCGATATACTGAAAGGAGAATCTCTAGCAAAATATTTTGTTGGTTTGTCCTGATATCAGGCAGTAACAGAGCAACGAATTGAATGCAATTTTAATATGGTTGTAGTGAAAGAGATTAAAACAGACAAAACTGCAGGGAGCAGTTTGTGTATAAAATATTAAATCTTACTACCTCGACCATTGAGACACTGCCTTTGTATCAAAATGTTATGAAAATAAAATGTACATTTGTCCATATTTCTTGTTACGCTCATCCATTTGGTCCTAAGGTTACTTGGGTTACATAGTCGAAGTCAAGCAACGTTCGACCTTCTAGTCGTTGGATGGGTGACCGTGTACTGCTTGGGCGAGTCAGGTTTGGTACCTGAATAGCCTTAGCAGTACACGTCCATTCCCATTTTCATACAATACCCTGAAAGTCGAGTAATTTTTTTTAAATCCATGAACTGATGTTCAAGTTAATTTAGATCCTTCCGATCACATTGACATCTGTCAAATGGATATGTATTTTGTTTTTGCTGAGGATTTTTTTCTTTTCTTTTATCGATTGCGATACACGTAAAAGTACTCACACATTGTCAAAGATATTAGTTACATTATTATTGTACATTGGTGATGTGTCCTTACTGGTCAATTAAAGGGTGTACTTAAGAGGGCGTCCTCAGTCACCTTGATGAAAACAAAATACCGAGTTAAACGATATTTTTCTACGGTTGTCACGCAAAGCTAAGCGGTACGTCCTTGCCGCTGATTGCCTGTTAAAATGCCATACGATGGTTATGTTCTAGTTATAGGTAAACTGCGGCTGGATGGTTTTATTACTCTAGATTATATGGCAATTAGTACTAGAGGTCTAGAGCAATACATTTGTTTGAAAATGTCACACAGTCTTTTAAAACACTCAATAATATTTATAGTTATTGTCCTTTTAAGTTTTGGGTCAAAACATCATGTATATTTAGCTAACTTTCATGTATAATAACTATTAGTAGATTGTACAACGAGTGCATAAAACAATCCATTTTAGCCGAGACGTTAATAGGAGCGGATGTTTAAGGCTAGGATAAATGGGTGTTACGCACGAGTTACACTCGACTTTTTTCTTTGATTGCAAAGAAATGAAGCAGAGTTTTTCTTCTTCCATTAAATAACAGACTTGCGCTTGCCCGCATGATGCGGTCTACGATAGAGCACGCTTGCCTAGAAGGAACCGATTCACTTGCAATTTGAAGACCCCCAAATTGTAACTATCGGGGAACACCCATTCAGGCAGTGCATTCCACAGACTAGCAGTTCGCAAAAGAGAAGAGAAGGAATCGGTATTTTCGTGTTGTATCCAAAACTCCATAGAAGTATCTTGTAAAGCCTTCACCACTTAACTGGGGCATGAGTTTGACTTGATCGTGACTTGCTTTGCTTGACTCTGACTGTGACTCGTTTGACTATATTTAATTAGGTATACTTGAAAATATTTCAATACATGACACTGGCAAAAGCACAAGAAGTGCGACGCCAAAATCCTCACAAGGGAAAAGAAGAAAAACAAGTGCATACAGAAAACGATCCCTAGTAACTTTTCTTCCCTATCGGTTATCGGTTCTTCGAGCGATGTGGCATGCCCATTGCTACTTCAACTTGCAAATTTTAATAACTATGTTGGTGACTCTGGTTATTTGGCGAATTTACCCGTTCCTGACTCTATCGCGCAAAGAAACTCGGAGCATAGCTCTCTTCATTGCCCGCTGTGTGACTCTTCGTGTCTCTAAATATACCTATCTATATATATGTAAATAAATGTTTAACACTCGTAACATTACTAAGCAGCTGCGTTTGGACTACAAAATTCTATAAACTGTTGTTATCGCTACCCCGTTATTATAAGAAATATTATGCCGGCCTAAAAGTTAACGGACCATAAAATTTCCAAATTACAAATACAAATACAAAAATACAAAATATTTAATTTTCCAGTACACTTCCTTAACCTAATTTACAAGAATATGTGCAATAGTTAATGTAAAACAAATTGAAAAAATACATTAAGGTAGGCAGGAACAAGGCAAGCTAATGAAGGTTTACGGTACTTGTAGTCCCTGCACTAGGCGAGACGCCTGTGTCGCAAATTAGGATTCCAGAACGCAGTTGTCAGATCAGTTCTCTGGTACCGAATTATTGTATTGTCATCCGGATTACATACAGGGTTCCGCATGTAGACTGTACTAAGCCGAAAGGACGTCACTGTGTTCATCATTATGATCAACATTTACCATGGGACGTCAGTCGTGGTATATTGTATTGCACCAGAACCAGAACTAAAGTTGTATGCAAAATTTCAGAAACATTGGTTTGGAGGACCTGGTCCTAATTCAGCTTGCAAGATTTGACCTAAACAAACAATAAAACAAACATTGCAACTTTAAAAAAAAAAACAGGCAAGTACGAGTAGGACTCGCGCTCTGAGGATTCCGTTGGATAAAACCCTCACAGCGCAAGTCCAAACCACAAAAAAGTTTAAATATTGAAAAACAAACTTAACTTCCTAGTTGACAATAAGGTTCATCCATACATAACAACTACAAAATTTAAGTTTGTAATTTAAAACAATATTTTTTATGTGATATAACTTAAAATATAACAACCTTCGGATTTATTCCTTTATATGTGCTGTGAGAAATTGCCTCTTGCCGAATTTCATGATTCTAGGTCAACGGGAAGTACCCTATAGGTTTTGATTTCCTTGTGAAATCGCAAAATATGCGACATAAACGGTCATATCTTTTGATTGCGTTGACTTACAAGTTTTATTTTTTTACAGCCGTACGAAACCGTAGACTCAAACATTTAGTATGATTTTCAACTTGATAGCTTTACGCGTTCTTGAGAAAAAGGGTCTTGACAGACGGACAGACAGACGGACAACGAAGTGATCCTATAAGGGTTCCGTTTTTTCCTTTTGAGGTACGGAACCCTAAAAAGCTAAATAAAAGCTTGTAATACGATGACTACACGAACACTGACGAAACACTATTCGATGCTATATAAATTCGATAATTCCTTTAGTCATTTTGTTTGACATGCTCTTAGCCTTGTTTGAGGGACGATCGGTCAGTAGCTCTAGCATTCTGGATTCTGCTGGAGACGTCATTTGCCACGCTGTCTTGAACAATCCAGATTAGCGATAATGCAAACAAATGAAGCGATCACCACGAATGCACGAAGAGTGATAAACGAACGCAGTAACTTCGGGGTTATTTTGAAGGGTAAAGTGATTGAGAAATAGGTAGATCATATATTTCTCAATCACTTTACTATTTGTATGGAAAAAATAATAATCATTCGCAAATTAGATGCCTACCTTTATTTATAAGCCTACCTACGCTGCGTGTTCCGGTTCGTGGTCTCCACTCAAGAACCTTTCTTCCCCATCGGTTATCGGTTCTTCGAGCGATGTGGTCTGCCCGTTGCCAATTCAACTTGCAAATTTTAAAAGCCATGTCGGTGACTATGGTTCTTTAGCGAGCCCTACTTATTATTAACTAAATTCCTAATCTAACTTTCACATTCAAAATCAAAAATGCACCCTCAAACTACTTTTAACAAGGATAGTTCCAAAAGGGGAGATAATACTACTATTGCTGCCCTGGGATATAAATCCTGGTTAGGAACGTAGGTAATGTTTGATTACCGACTGAATAATGTACACGATACGTCTTACCGTTACTTATTCACAAAGGGACGGTAAAGGAAGGTTACCACACGGATTAGTTTGGAACAGATGGACAAAGTAAGATTGCTACAATAGCTATGGTAAATTCAGCATTTTTACACGCTTTAGAATAGAATAGAATATTTTTTTGAATTGAATAGAATTTTTAAGCTGAATAAGCTTTCCTTGTTACGAACTAGCAATGTAATCAAATCTTGGAAGTCGATTTAAACCAACTTCTAAAATTGTCGTATCGATCTGCAAGTAAATTTAATTCGGGTGACTATACAATCAATTTGATACCATTGATCTAATGATGGAGCCAGGAGATGGATAGTGGAACTGTTCAATGGTGAATCACACTGACAGAGCCATCTAGCGGGATAGATGCCAACCATCTTCCTGCATGAGCTAAGCGGTGCGGTGTCGATTTCTCAGCACCGTGTGCACGCGCGTGGATGCCGTTTCGCTAATTAGGCGTGTTTTAGTTTGTCATATTATTATGTTATTATTTGGGGGGGTTGGCAATTTGGCACATGACATGTATTTTTATTTTTTTATTATAGTTTCATAGAACTGGAAATACACATGTAGGACTTAATTAAACAGCACACAACATGAGCGTAAGTGTATGTCCTAATTGGAGTGAACACAGCATATTGTACAAAGAAAAATGTGTAGTATTCTTTGACAAAATAGGTACCCACGCATGAAGTACATATACAAAAACAAATGCAGGTATTTAAATACAATGTTACTCTGTCAAAATTGAGTATAAAGGTCTCTTAAAAGAAGAGACTGATGAACCGATGATATCAATTTTATTACAAATATTGTTGTAATAAAAGCACATTCGATACAAAGCTGAATGTTGACCATAGTTTGCGTGACGACAAGGAAGCTTGTCGTTAAAAACGTTAGTTTTCCTATTATGTAGACTTGATTTAACATGTCAAACACATTGGAAAACAATGGGTAAGGTTCGCACAAGACCGGAAAGTAAGTCGTGAAAGAGAGGGAACGGTGAGGATTGATGCTGATTAGATGATTTGGCGGGTTGGGGCTTTGCGTTTGACCAACGCGTAACGTTGAGAGAAGACCCTAAATTGATATCACGGTGTTTTTATCGGCCACCACCGTAGACAAACATTGCAATGATAAAACGCTAGCCTTAATGAGATTAAGATGTGTAAATAATGTACATTTCCATCCTACTATGAATTTCAAACTGCGGAATACAGAAAAACTTAAAGGTCTTGTTTTTTTATTTTATTTTAGTTTTTAAAGTTCTTCATCTGTACATTTTAAGTCTGTGCAAGCTTAATGTTTGTGCTATTCGGGCAGTCATGTTTGTGGTAGTTTAACCTGAAATCTAGTCAGCGGAGATTGGTATAATATTCCTGGAATACAATATCTGCAGAATATAATAATCAATGTGAAAGTGTTTTTGTTTGTTCTTTCTCGCAGCAACAGACCAACAGATCGACGCGATTTTTTGCATAGAGATAGTTGGAGGGCCGGAGAGTGACATAGTAGTCAAGCGTTTTTTAATGTAATAGCAGGCCACACTAGTTAGTAGTTATGGAGTTACAAGTAGCCGACTTGTCGGACCTGCCGCGCGATACACAGAGATAACGCGACAAGAGTTACGCGATAGATAGAGGCAACTTCTTATAGCTGTAGGTAGTTAGCGCTCGCACGTCCTGAATTACACTTTATTGTCTAGTAGCAAGAGTCGCTATTCATTTAAATGATATTGCGGAGTGAACCTTCTGTAAGTCTACTAATATGTATTCTGTGGTAATAGGCATATATGTAACAATATAGGAAGCTAATATAAGCGTGTTCAAAATTTTACTTATTTTCTCCGTAATTCTAAGAATCTCAGATTTTTACCGACAGGAAGGAGAAGCTCTCAACTCTTATTATTATTTATTTATTTGACAATTTAGGGTTCTCTCATTTCCGAAGTAGTTTTAGTGGTGTTGCGGACTTTTGACCAATCAAAAACCGTATTTTCAGCTATTGATAATATGTCTATTTAATCAGATAATAATAAATTATGGTCTATCCTACAGGTATTTAATATTTTGGGTTACTTAGAACTACTAAGTATATTAAATAAAACTTACAAGTAAAATAAATACTATATGACTAAAAGTAATCTAAAACTAATATTAATCTAAAACTAACTACTAATTAAATTTTAAATTACAAACGAAATATAAAAAAATATAAAAAATTATATATATATAACTTTCCAGATTATAAAAAAAAAAATTGTCAAGAACTTTTAGATTCGAAAAAAACAACTAAATACGTGTTTTAGAAGGCCTGTTTTCGCTGAATTATTTTACCAACAAAAATTTCACTAATCATGGTCCTAGAAGTACATTGAACTAATTTATATCCTCAATTATGCATAACCAAAATATGAGTTTTGTGCTGTTTGCCATATTCGCGCAAATTGATGGAACGCAACCCAAGTTGACATGGAGTTAGCTAAGTGGCTTTTAACTAGCTCCTATAATATGAATAAATTTGTTCGAACGCCTGTTGATTTGGCAATATCAAATTAAAATTATTTATTTCACGGAACATGGGGTGTTACTGTTTTAGTAATTGTGACAGTGTGTTAAGGTAAGGTTACGTTCCAACCGGTGTGGTGGTGATGGTATCAATAACTAAGCACCTATAAGTTTTTTTTGTCTTTTTTTTTATAATAATATAATGTATATCTTTAGTTATTTAGCAGGAATTTTATATTTAGACGAAACACTCTAATGTTTTAGTTTTTTTTTGTTGAAATGTTAAGGAAACACGTTTTCTCGGCGTTAAATTCCAGGAATTTATGTTGTTATGGATTTATTCTAATCAAATTATTCAGATTTAAGACGGAGTTTTGAAGTTATACGTAATTATTTCTGAGAACGGAATTCTTTTGTTAATTGTTGGCAGGTAACTACTTTGGCTGTTTGTAAAAAGTCTTAACAACGAAATTATTTTACCAAGTTGGATCCTTTAGAAATTCTTGTAGATAACATTGTAACTTTATTCGAGTATCTATGTAATAACTTCAACTCTAAATATTCATGTTTAAAGTTAGACAAAACTACTTTAATAATTATGCATTTCTGACTTAGTTTTCTCAATTATTTTTATGTAATTGGTTGACTTGGCTTTTTGCTTGGCTTCCATTTTAAACTTTCAATGTTTGATTTAAATTGTTAGTGAAACTTCATTGGGCATGATGACTAATATTTTTTTATTACCTCATAAAAAAGCTTATTATAAATAGCCCATTTTTGCCCATCAACGAAAACAAAATTAAAATTAGTTCAAAAATAAATAAGTTCTAAGTATTTTAATTTCATGCTAGACAGAGACGTCACGACTCAGGCGCGCCATACAAATGTTATACTAACACACGCTTTGCGAGAAAGGGACAAAGTATCCCCTCTCTATCCCTACCTAAAACTTTAAACGCTCATATCAATCAATTTAATTTATTTTTTCAGTATGTGTAATGTATTTAGTTATATTCATCGCTAAGCCTGTTATTTGTAATAAATTAAAAATTAGAACACATATTTATTTCGGTTTCTCCTAGGCAAGTGTACTCCATCGTAGACAGAATTATCACTTAACATCAAGCGAGTTGGCGGCCAAAAGCAAGCCAATTTTGTTACGCAAGCGATTTTGATAAACCTCATTTATCAAAATGGTTCGTCAGTCTGAAGGCGTGAAGGAATATAGGTACCGCACGCCTTCGACCAAATAAAGTGAACCTCACGCACGTTAAAAACAATGCCCTCTTTTTGCTTTTGCGTAGGCAGGTAAAACACGTGTAATATTACACACGTATTCGTTACCTCGGCCCAGCATTGTCCGGACTCTGCCACGGCTCTATTATTTCCAATCACACTTACACGGTTCTTTTTTTTTCAGGTATTGACCGAGCGCAGCGGCTCTCTCAGAGTCAACGGGAACAACCCGGGCGGCGTTTGTCGTTAATTCGTATCGTGGACCCGATATTGATGGTAGTCGACCACGTGATATTGTTTAGGCAAATAGAACATGCAAGTAGAACATGCAAGTAATGACGAAGAAAGGTAGCATTCCGATATTAGCGACCGTGACCGACGGCAGCGGCCGAAAGCGCGACCCACTACTCAGTATGAATTGCTCGGTATGTATTTGTGTGTGTGTGTGTTTTTGGGTGTCGTAGAAGTTGGCTAAGGGGCATCAATCAGAAGATGGGCAGCAGCGTCTTCTGAGTATAAAAACATCTAACTGCGCTCGCCAACCCGCCTGCCAAGCGTGGCGAGTATTGGCAATCCCCCCCAAAAATTATTACTACTAGAAGGACCAGGCCCCCCAGTCCCCGGCAGCCCCGCTTTTCCTGGCTACGGTAGCGGTCACGGTAACGGTGGGGCCAGGGGTGCTACCTAAAAGAGACCGCAGTGAAACGCTGGATGCAGACCGCTTCCAACTGCCCCTTTTGGAGATCGATGGGGGAAGGCTATATCCAGTAGTGGACGTCCTATGGCTAAAATGATGATGATGATGATTTTTTTTTTGGTTTGATATTGTATCGTCATCATCCGCGCGCGTTAGATGCCTGCGTCAGACGCGCGCGGCTGCAATCGGCCGCGATGCACGGAAGTCTACGTTAAAACCCTAACAGATGCGTGGATTTGGTTGACCTTAACCGCCGTCTGACCAACGGAAGAGAAAGAGCTACGTAAATATGTTATTCACACTCTTTCGCTCCCGTTGGTTGGACGGCGCGCGGCGGTCCGTCAACCAAATCCACACGTCTGTTAGCACTTTTATGGTTAAATTATTTTCGAAAATACAGCTTATCTGATATACCTAACGAGACTAAAGCCATCCTCATATTATAGATGCGTGGAAGTCTCGTACTGTTCGATTTGATCGACTGTTTCTGCCACGCACCTGTAAGTTGTGGAATGGCTTACCACCTTCGGTTTTTCCTCCAAAATATAACCTCAATTGCTTCAAGCGAAGAGTGAATATAGTCCTCAAAGGTAGGCAACGCACCGCCAATCCCCGGGTATTGTAGGTGTAGGCGACGGTGACTACTTACCATCAGGAGGCCCGTCGCTTGTTTGTCATATTATATAAAAAAAAAAAAAAACCCGTAAAAATGTGGGAATTACTTCATGTTTCCAGGCTATAACACTTGTCATCCTGTAGGCGTATTGCCAACGTATCTGAGGCATATGGGACTTTTCATTCAACTTTTCGGGTGACAGATTAATTAAAAATTCCGACCGCGCGGCGAATTGTAGGCAAAATGTGAAAGGACGCGGTGAAATTACATTTTACTAGAACATTCGTCATGCGGGGAGCCAAGGAATGACACTTTACTGACGTTCTTTGTCGCATACTGTTCAAATCACAGAAAATAGAAGTAAATAAGTAAATAGAACGGAAATGAGAAGGAAAATCTGTTACCAGGCATTATGACAGAACCTTGCTTGAACATATTTATGTCAACGCGTCGAACTCCACGTCCAAAGAACTTAGACCTTACCTTTTTGGGTTAGGTCTCAAAGTTCTTTGTCCGCATCACAGTTGCTAACTGATTTCGAATGACTGACGTTTCGTTTGTGCAACCAAAGATTTCATACTTATATCTATGGGTGCAACAGGCTCCAGCAAATTTCTTACAAAAATGCCATGTCAACCGTTCCAATTTTTATTTTTTTATTTTTTAACCGACTTCGAAAAGGAGGAGGTTATCAATTCGACTGTAAGTTTTTTTTTTTCACACGTTTATACACGTACGTTTTTTATTTTATTTAACTTCACACGGGTTTAAGGGACAGGTAAAGTGCGCTGCTATATCTCTCGCACGTTTTCGTCTTATAATCTTGTAGGATGACGGAAAAGACAGAAAAAAAAGGATTTCAAATAGGTTTTTTTTACTGTTATGTTTTATCTTCAAAAATGTCGAAAAAGTGCGAAAGAGATGGAAATGGCAGTTTAGCGCTGCCTTAATTAGAAATACTAGTTAAGTATACTAGTTTAGTTTAGTTTAGTATACTAGTTTTCAAGATCAAGTGAGGGTAGGAGAACAAAACAGCCGCTCTTCTCGCCGGACTCACCCGCAGTGTTCAGTCAGCTCGTGACCACGGCCATTGTAACATGGTCGAAACGTCGAGCGAAAGGTACATATTTTTTACCTAAATTAAATAATACGTGATAAGTCCCGTTTGTTTAAAACATACTAGTTAAGGCTGCGCTCACGGCTAGATATATCTCTTTCGCATTTAAAAAAAAAACTGACTGAGCTACTTTCATAATTATACATCATGTCATCATCATCATCATTTCAGCCGTAGGACATCCACTGCTGGACATAGGCCTCCCCCATCGAACTTCAAAAGGGGCAGTTGGAAGCGGCCTGCATCCAGTGTTTTCCTGCGGTCTCTTTTAGGTCGTCTGTACATCTTTTGGGTGGACGTCCTACGCTGCGCTTACCGGTCCGTGGCCTCCATTCGAGAACCTTCATGTATCTCTGTCAAAAATGATGTAGAAGCTACAGACGTACAGGATGACCTTACAACTAACTCTTAACGCGGGCTTAAAACAACGTAGTGCGGAAACCACGCGAACGTGAACCTTAACGCGCCGAGATACGGTTTGCGCGCAACTTTTCGCAATCACCTAAACAGAATCGCTTAAAACAGGTAGGTTTAAGGCCTCTGCAGTGCAAGTACCGTTCTTTATCGATCGTCAAACCGTGGGGTCGTAAATACCGCGACATTTTAGATGACTGGGCTTTAAAAGGATCGTTGTACTGTGGAACCCTTACAAACTTTTAACTGCACTGATCAATCCTAAATCATATTAGTTCAATTTACCATATGCCTAACTCGTTAACAGCTGCAACTAAGCTGTCGAGTGACTTCCCAGCGTAAGCCGTGACCCGAGTATAACCAGCGAGACAGTTCTGTGAAACTATTATATATCTGTATACAGCTGAGAAGCCAGTGTGTCCGAGTAAACTGGGATACCGGCTGAGCGATTGTCGCCCTAATCCAATCAGTGCACATTGCGTTACAATCACTATTTGTCGAAATAATAGGGATGCCAACCGACAAAAGTTAAATTTTTTCTACTTCCACCCTTTTTTTTTTTTTTCGCCCATTTCTTAGCAGACTAAAGCCATTTAGGCCATATCGCCTTGTCAAGTCGAACATTTAATAACATAATAATCCATCAATATTGTACATTAACACTCGAAAATACACATGTTTAAAATAATACGATGAGGCGACATGTTTTTTTCCGTTGGCGCCAATAATCCGACAAAAGCTTTGTCACTTCAATATTACCATTCACTTTGATTGATTTGACCACAAAAAAGAAAAAAAAAAAACTTTTTTTTTCTGTGAATTTGACCCTTAATATTACTCATTGAAAAAAATCGGTTCAGATACATAACGAAGTACCCTTTTAATATCGGGAGCTCCATCCACAACCTTATCACGCTAATTATTCTGTTAATAATCTTATAACTGTAGTGAATACCCGTGATAGTTTAAAACCGTGTTTTACGACATTTAATTATATTTTGCACTAAGCCTGTATGTATCTTGTTGTCCCCCGTCGATCCTGTTACGTAAATTATTTCCATCCAATGGTTGTCTGGAAGAGATCGCTTTTAGCGATAAGGCCGCCACTTGTGGCAATAGCTTGTGTTTTATACGCACTGTATGTTTTGTGTTTTTACGCTTGATTAAATTATTTTGTAATTATGTATTAATATATTATTGAAATTCCTATTATTTAATTAATGTAATTGGTGATATTCTCATGATTTAATTTATGTAATTGGTGTAACTTTTTTAATTTAATTATATAAATTATGTAATTGCTGTTTGTATTTTTTTTTATATAATTTTTTATTTAGTGCTTCTATCTATCTATTTTTAACAAATCAAACACCTAACCAATAGCCAATTGTCAAAATCCGGAATGACAGAAATTGTTACTATGCGCCAACCCTACGATAAGTCAATAAGATGACACCCGATACAAAGACAAAGGGTAAACTGTTACCTAATCTACGTACTAAGCCGATTTTGCATAGAACCTGATCCCTAATCTGTGGTAATTAGGATCCAGGATCATCCTTTGATGGACTGTTGATAGTTTTGATATTAACATGGAGTTAGCTTGTTGAATATTGAGCGGTGATTTGTATGCAAGAATATCTCAGATGAGACAAACAGGTTGTTTAATGCCATAGGTGACAAACAAGCAGACGGGCTGCCTAATGTTAAGCAGTTACCGTCGCCTATGGATACTTGTAACACCAGAGGCATCACAAATACGTTGCCGACCCTTAAGGACTCTACTCGCCTTGTGAAGAATGTTGTAGCTTCTCGGAATCACGGCGTTAGATAGCTCATTCTACATTGTGCAGGTGTGAGGCAAGAAAGATAAGTGTAAATCGCACAGTGTGCGAATTACACTGATCTATGATGTGTGGATGAACTTTCAGGTGGTGGCGGCTAGTACGATGATAAAACCGTGACGCCAGCATCAGATCAAACAGTTCTTCAGAACACTCCCCGTTGTAAATGCGATAAAAGATACAGAGAGACCCAACCTCTGCGCATGTTGAGCGGCTCTAGGTGTTCGGTGAGCTTGGGATCATTGACAATTCTTACAGCTCTACGCTGCAATGCATCAAGAGGCTCAAATTGATACTTAGGTGCTCCATTCCAAAGGTGGGATGTTTATCTGATCTAATTTTTGTCACCACACTTGAAGATCAGGGCTCTTTCTAGACTATCTATTGATCTCTTCACTTTCTCAGATAAGCTCGATCAAACGCCACCACAAGATTAGCAATTTTCTTAGAATTAGGTGTTAATATTATTAAAAATTAATCAGTCAGTACTAATCTTACCGCTTATTAAATTAGTTTATCTTCAAAATGCTTCTAATCTACTTTTCTTACTGAGTAATATTTAAAATGTACATCTTTATTCTACCATTATCATTAATTGGGGTTTCTTAATTCTAAGACTATTATGTATTAAATACATTGACTCATATAAGGACAGGGAAAATTACCTTCTCTAATTAATGGTACTTACCAACCCAGTCATCATCATCAACAAGCCATAGGACAAAAAGCCATAGGACGTCCACTGCTCGACATAGGCCTCCCCCATCGATCTCCTAAAGAGCCGGTTGGAAGCGCCCTGCATCCAGCGTTTCCCTGCGGTCTCAACGTTAGTTGTCCGCTATGTTATCGTAGCTCTGACATCGCTCGGCGTTGTAGTCGGATCGCGATTACCTTGTTAACCAAAAAGTCTGCGCAATTCGTAACGTGCGCCGAGTTTTAGTTCGGATTTTTTTTGGCACGATTGTGATTCTATATGTAATGTATCTCGATGCTTACACCATGTTCAGGTTACCCTCTCTTTATTTTTATCTCTATAGATAGAGTTCACAAATCGGCAAAACTTTTTCAATCTCCATTCACGAAAAGACCTAAAGTCAAGCAACATATTTAGACATAACGCGCCTCCTGTGCTTTACCATTTCACCGCACACATAGTACCTTCCCAGTGTGGAATTTCAAAAACTGATTATATGCCTCCATGTCATCTCCGCAGTGTCGTCGATTTAGATCTTGGATATGAAACCGATTTTCTCTATGAAAAATGAAATTGTGTTCGTAAAATGTCATTTTTATGCAAGAACATGGCCTACGGGGCTTTAACCTATGATGGAATGAGATGTACTTAAGTTATGTTACTGAACTAGCTAACATCATCAGCACTTGGATCTAAGGGCTTAGGTTGCGCATAACGGCCATAGCTAGCTGTTTGCACGTTTTTAGAATTATGAAGATAAGAAATCCACCACCGCGCGGTAATTTTTCATCACTACGCGGGTGGAACCGCGGGGCACAGGTAGAACCTAATAATTCAAATTCAAAATTCAAATTAATTTATTTCAGGCAATAAAATATAAAATAAATATATATATATATATATATATTTATATTTTATGTGCACCACCGACCGTTTTTCAACTTCTTTAGTCCTGTCCATCCAAAGGTTGCCTGGAAGAAATCGCTTTAGGCGATAAGGCCGCCCATTATACTGCCGTTTATTTGTTTTTATGTTACTTTAAGTTTCATTTGTATTTTCGGTGTGTAATAAAGTTGTATTGTATTGTATTGTATTGTATTGTATTGTAAAATAACCCATACAATTCAATTATTAGGTACATCAAAAAATATACAAATAAATGAAGGCAATAAAATCTAAATAATAAAGTGACACAATACAATTCTAAAGTAAAAAAGTAATAAGCAATGTCCAATAAAATAATATGTCAAAATAATAATAGTTCAGTTAATTTAGTCAAGTTCAGTTAATGGTGGATTGTTATTTACTAGCTGCACCCCGCGGTTTCACCCGCGTAGTGATGAAACATGGTGATGATTATGATGACGAAGAGTATCCTATGTCACTCTCCAGCCCTTGAACTATACCCATGCAAAAAATCAGGTTGATCCGTTGCTCTGTTACTGCGTGAAAGAGGAACAAACAAACCAACAAACTTCGCATTTATAATATTAAAGTAGACGCTCTCGAGTGTGGAAAATTTTCGTGTCGTTGCCAAAGCTCCATAGAAGCCTCTTGTAAAGTCTCCACCACTTTACTAGGGCATGACTTTGACTTGGCCGTGACCTACTTTGCTTGACTCTGACTGTGACTGACTTTTTTGACTACATTTCATCAAACTTGATAATAAATTAATAATTGACACTGGCAAATGTACAAGAGTGCGACGCCAAAATTCTCACAGAGGAAAGAACAAAAATAACGTAATGTCACAACATTTTTTTTTTTTTTAATATTATCCGCCCATCCGGCAGGCTAAAGCCTTTAAAGCCATACCGCTTGTTCATCTGTTTTGTATAGTCTTAATACGTCAAACAAGTAATAGTCACAGTCAGAGTCAAGTTAAGTAAGTCACGGTCAAGTCAAACTCATGTCCCTGTAAAGTGGTGAAGACTTTACAAGAGGCTCCTATGGAGTTTTGGAAACAACACGAAAAGACACGTTTCACCTCGTTATATCACTTTCCCACACTCGAGCACGTTTACGAGCACTTAATGAATATTTCACCATTTAATACACATTAACACTCGAAAATACACAAGTTTAGGAAAATAATAGCACAAGCCGACATGTTTTTTCAACGTTGGCGCCAAAACTCTCACAACTACAAGATTATCATGATTCTACTAACATCACAAATACGATAGTTCGTGCCTAGAATGTTATTAGCCACTTAGCTCCGTAACGGCTGGCTGAATTGGCATGGTTGTGAAAATAGGACATGAATTACTAGTATTTCTACTTATACTAGATTTTTTTTTAGTTCTGGCAGTTGCGATAACATTGTAAAAATCGTAAATAACATTGTAAAAATGCATCGACGTAAATTTGCTAGTCTATCGGTTTTTTATCGGATACATTTCGCAGAGTGTGCATCGGATTTGCAGGATCTAATTCCCTCCTGCCCATTTCCATCGGACTGCCAAAGCGGGTACGAATAATCGTCACCGCTTTATGGTTGATATTCCGAAAACCCGTACGAAGCGCTTTGATTTCACATTTATTGTGCGAACTGCTAGTCTGTGGAATGCGCTGCCTGAATGGGTGTTCCCTGATGGTTACAATCTGGGTGTCTTCAAATCACGAGTGAATCGGTTTCTTCTAGGCAAGCGTGATCCAACGTAGACCAGATCATCGCTTAACATCAGGCGAGATGGTGGTCAAACGCAAGCCTATTATTAATTTTTAAAAATGAGGCCTTTCTGTCAAATTTTCACTGTAGTAGGTATATCGGCAACAGTTAAAATACAATCTCAGTTCCATAAAACAACCAAGCAAGCATCTGTCGAGTTGGTGGCCAAACGTTGAACTATTCTACATTAAAGAAAAAAAAACAAGATAAAGTGATTATAGAGTTTACCGTTTATTATTCCGCATGAAGGTTTTGATTTAGCTTTTTACCATCTACCGCATAGCTGTTAGAGTTAAAAGACTTGGATCAAGAATTGAGCATATTCAAGGAAAAAATATTTGTTTTTATTATTATTAATTTGTAAATGCTTTTGAATAGGTTTTCGATACCGAAAGTATCATATTTAGTAATAATTATCAATTTTAAAACTTAACTTATATTAGTAAAATACGCAATTTCTTTCAGTTATTTTGATTTAAAGACTAAACTACTGAACCGATTTTGATGAAATTTCAACGGCACTAATTTGTAAGCATATCCTTTCAAATAAAAAAATAAATCCAAATAGGTTCATAAATAATGGAGTTTTGAGGTTACAAAAAACCGTATTTTAATCGTATTGATAACACCCCTCCTTATTTGAAGTCGGTTGACAAAATTGTGTTATTTCAGTTTATCGGCAAAAGGCTTTATTTTTTAGTTCTGTTTAAACAATGTACTTGCCATCAGAATTTCCCTTGAAAAAGAAAAGAAAATTTCTCTGGATAAAGTGTTATTTTTATGCAGGATCGAGGCAGTTTCTTAAGCTTGACATGGCGTCTCCAAGGCAACGGCATCCCCTTTATTTTAGCTTTTCATCCCCTACGTGCTACCCCTTGCGTTTATCCATCCCCTGGCTGTCTATCACATAGTTGTGTAACACTGAATTCGTGATAGCCCTAGCACATTATTAAAAACAAGTTTTTATTTATATGATGCTATAAATTTTTATTTAAATGTTTTTATTTTTATTTTGACAGCCATTTTGAAAATAGTATAATATTCATAGGCTAAGTATGCTTTCTCCCTCTACGATAATATTGGATAAGTATTGTCAGTAGTACTGTCAAAAGTACTGACGAGTAGATGCAACTAGCGAGAGACCGGGGAGAGTGGCATAAATAAAAGGAAGCCAGCAATACCAAGCAGTGGGTAATTCAGGGCTGATGATGATGATGATCGTGACTAGAACTAAAGATGTAAGCAAAATAACAGCAAAATCGTTTAGGAGGAACTAGTTCCAAATTCCAATTCAACTTGCAAGGTTTGACGTAAACAAACTAAAAACATTACAAGTTAAATAAATCTTGTAAAAATATCAAGCTTTTAAATTTTGGAAGCGAAAGCTGTGAGTATACTTGTCTTGCTTTTGACCGCCACCTTGTTGTTGTAAATCGATGATGCGGTCTACGATGGAACAGGTTTGCCTGAACCCAACTTTTTGCTACTTTGGCGGGCCATATTTCACAAAATATACACGTGATAAAAAAGTTATGTGTGTAAACCTACCTTCATTTTCAATTCAATTCAATTCTTTTTTGCTAGTTACCAGTTTTTTTTTTAAAGACCTATTCAAAGATATTCAACACGAGGGGACAAAAAATAATATTTCGTCCCCATTTCACATGTACCAGAGGCCCACCCCTAAAAAGCAAAATTATATCCTATTTAAAATTACATTTTAATATTGCTATCTATACTAAAGCTATAATTGTGCAAAGTTTCAAGCACGGCAAGTGCTTGAAACTTAGTGCTTGATAGCTATAGAAGTTAGAAAGTTAGACAGACAGAAAGAACGAACTTATAAGAGTTCCTTGTCGGGCTACGGAGCCCTAAAAACGAGTTACGACAACTACGGTGTGACAAATGCCACATCAAGTCCGCCCGAATTTGTCTATTGAATCCCGCCCCAGCCCGTCAAATCCACCCCATCTGTCTAAAACTGCAGTTTTCACCCCCGATGGTAACATAATACAGTTTACCACGCAATCCGAAATTATGTTACTGTTTTTATCGCATTTTTATTTGATACATTCGTCTTTATGTCGACACTTTATAAAGCTTTGTACACAAAAATGAATCGACAGCTTTTCTTATTATATTGGTTGATTGTATCTTTTATACAACGTGAAATAGGCGTGAAGAAGGTGTAATAAGGGTGTTGATCTACCGATGAAAGTGAAAAACTTGAAGAAGTATGCTAAGTTCGAGTAATACATTGTGTACAAAAAACAAAATGACCGATAACGTGACTAATTTTGTATGAGGTCACATTTTTTACGTATTTAGCAAACCTGCGTTTTATAATTTGTTCACTTTCGTCTATATGCCAACTCTATATAAAGCTTTTTGTACACAAAAATTGTTGGAAAGTGGTAGCATATTTTATATCAGTACATTTATTAACAATTTTCTGATATTAATGATATAATGGCCAAGTGCGAGTCGGTGACAAGTTTCTGTTCATTACCAAGTTATAATTGGTAATTTCGTTATTGAATTTTGTGGTGGTACGGAACCCTCAGTGCGCGAGCCCGACTCGCACTTGTCCGGTAAATTTTTTCTTTTCTGTGCATGTAACTACGACAAAATATCGGGAGCTCCAGAACCTAGTCACAGTAAATATCCCGTTAATAATCATATATAACTTAACTTTATGCGTCTCTAGGGCGCATTTTTTGTCTTAAAATTAGCTATGTCCAATTATTTAATTTTGTGAAGATTGTTATTTATTACCAAGAACTTTAATTAAAGTACCTAGCTGTAAATATAATAGTAAATCATTGTTAATTTCACCACCGTCCATATTGTACAAATAATCTTCATTCACACATCTAAGGTTGTAGGAAAATATAGATAGCGATAACACCGCCTTTTGTACCTACTTCTTTTTTTTACTTATGCTTCTTGTTTTTTTTTTGTGGTGGCTTGGTGGCTATAAATTGTTAATGTTGTTTATTTGAAATTATTTCAGCAACGTTTACTTTGGCTTCGCTTTGCTTTTCTCCACCTGCCTATACAACCCTTTAGGTCGTTGCTCACTGAAATTTATTTGTGATTTTCGAAGAAAAATAACATAATATCGTTTGAAGCTACTGAAGTAAATTATATTTCTATGTTTGAAAGAAGCCTTAAAACTTTTATAGCTTTTTTACTTTTTATTATGAATGTTATTCACGTGAGCGTATTTAAGTTTGAAAGGTTTCATGACTTATTACTAAAGTTACATTTAGTTTTAATCACAGGTTTGCTGTAGTAATTTAAAAGTACATAAATAATAATTTTCGAAAGCTTAAAAGTCTATCCAACACAGGGTTATATGGAACGGCGGTACTGAGTCGAAAGCAGGTCATTGTACTCACCATGGTTTGTTTATATAATGAAAAACTAGCAACCCGCCCGCCCGGCTTCGCACGGGTGTAATTTACGTGCGGATCCGAGGCGGGTCGCTAGTTATATATATAAACCTTCCGTGAAAATGTAACTAACTGATGGTGAAAAGCGCATCAAAATCCGTTGCGTGGTTAGGGAGTTAACGGTTGTACAGACTAACAGACAGGCAGACGGGGAAAGCGACTTTAATTTATATTATGTAGAGATAGAGAAGATATATGCTTGCGTTTGACCGCCTGATGTTAAGCGATGATGGGTCTACGATGCAGCACGCTTGCCTAGAAGAAGCTGATTCAGCGATTTGAAGACACCCAGATTGTAACTATCGGGGAACACCGACTCAGGCAGCACATTCCACAGACTAGCAGTTCGCACAATAAAAGTGAAATCAATGCACTTCGTACGAGTTTTCGGAATAACAACCAAGAAGTGTCTATTTTTCGTGCTCACTGGCAGTATGATAGAAAACTGGGCATCAAATGTTCTCATAGAAACAAATATTCATAATGACGAGTACAATGGCCTCCTTTCGTCTTAGTTTGGCTTAGCTTACCACCGTTCTGTGTAACCCTTCAACTCACCAACTTACTTTATTACAAGTTTTTATTCAACTTGGCCTGTGTTAGTGTGTATGTACGTTCGTATGTGTGGAACAATATTGCAACTGAATTTTAGACCAGTTATCCTCAGCCTATTGAGCTGAAGGTATCCTTATGTAAGTTCGGTGACAATGCAATGTTATGGTACCTTCGAGCTGGCCTGATGATGGAGGCAGAAGGTGGCCATAAGAACTCTTAAACGAAACGACGTAACCCCGTCGAATTTCGTTGGATTTGTCTTTCCAAGAACTTTGGTCTTGGGTGATAAATTCAAGATGGCGGACATAATGTCTTATCTACACATCATGATATACATCAAATGAAAGGGTTTGCTGAGAAGAGTACGAAAAAGCTTGTTTTTAGTTGAAAAAGTTAAAAAAAAAATTAAGTAAGTAGTTCGTATGCACCCCGACCGGTGGGCCAGGATCGTCACACAGTGGGTGCCCGATGGTCGACACAGTCAAGGAAGGTCTAAGTAACGCTGGCGTGATGATCTTGACTCATTCCGGAGAGATTGGCAAGAGGTGGCGGAGGATCGAGATTTATGAAAGGAAATGGAGACCTTTGCCCAGAAGTGGGACAATATAGGTTAAAAAAAGTAAGTAAAATTTCATTAAAACTTTTTCATTGATATTTAATAGGTTATATTGTTTGTTATCATTCTGTGTAAACTGTTCCCATTATTTTTATTTCTAACAAATATTTCCGTACTTTCACTAATCTTACTTCAAACAAGCCATTAACATGTAGGTCAAACATTATCACTAGGCATGACACCAGTAATTATAATTCAATAAGAAAATACGACCCGGGACGTTGCTTATCTCGGTAAAGTCCAATTGCATACTTACCTTAATAGTTATTCAACGGAATTACGCCTTTGTCACAATAAATAATTCTAACAATGAATATGCTAGCTCAAAGCGCGTACATAGATTTATTGTGACATAGTTCTAACTTAGAACGTGTTTATGAGTGATTCTTCAAATTTGGGATAAATAAGCCCTTGTCACTGTCAACAATTAGAAAATGTATTCTATTTGTAATGGAGTTGTGTAGTTTTGTTAATGTGACAAGGTCCTAATGCCGTGTATTTGTGCAATCAGTACATTTATCTGTGAGTAACAGTTGAGGTGTTTGACTCTTGCACGTGCTAGCTAACCCTTTATTGGGTGTTGGGGTAAAAATTGACGCAGGAAAATTTCCGGGAATATTTTAAGATAATCAGTAATTTTTTCTTTTGAAACATTTAAAAATTACTGATTCTCAGGGTTCCGTCGCCCAGAAAGAAAAAAACGAAACCATTATAGTATCACTTTGTTGTCCGTCTGCCTGTCCGTGACTCGAGGCCCTTTGTCTTAGAAACGCGCGAAGGTATGAAGTTAAAATTAATATCAAATCCTAAGGCTTATGCTTCCTTAGAGGTCTAACCAATTCTAAATAATTCTAAATCTAAGCTTTAAATATATTATTTATTTAGTAATAGGCTTGCGTTTAACCGCCAACTCGCCTGATGTAAAGCGATGATGCGGTCTACGGTGGAGCTCGCTTGCCTAGAAGAAACCGATTCACCCGTAATTTGAAGACACCCAGATTGTGACTATCGGGGAACACCCATTCAGGCAGCGCATTCCACATATTAGCAGTTTGCATAATAAAAGTGGAATCAAAGCGCTTCGAGTTAACGCAATCTAAAGATATGGCCATTTACTCGTATGTTTTTTTACGTTCTCGTATGTACGTTTATAATGATTGGAGACTCGCAAATTAAAACCTATAGGGTACGTCCCGATGACCTAGATAATAAAATTTGGCAAGAAGCAAGATCTCACACCAGCACATGTAAGACGAAAAAAGTCTTTAATTTAAAGTTCATCATCATCATCAGCCGGAAGACGTCCACTGCTGAACATAGGCCTCCCCCTTTAACCTCCACACTGAACGACAGCCTGCCTTTTGCATCCACTGGATGCCCGCGACTCTCACAATGTCGTCGGTCCATCTAGTGGGAGGCCTCCCTACGCAAATTCCAATTTAAAGTTTTTTTTTTTTTGTTAACCTATACTGTCCCACTCCTGGGCAATTTAAAGTTACGTCACATATATTATTTTTTCGATTACAAACTTATATTTTGTTGTTTGAAAACCGACAGCGATGTAGTTGTATGGAAGAATATTACTGAAAAGCTAAGTTTGTCATTCAATATTTCAACCTTTTTACTCTACTGCTGGAGGGTAATAATTTTCATGTATTTATATGACATTTATTAAAGTTGTACGGAACCTTTAATGTGCGAGCCCGACTCGCACATGGTTGATTTTTATTGAAATTGTGGATGACGGTACGAATAGGTACTTACTATTTTTCTTAAAAGTATATCTGTGTGTAGAGCCAAATTGGTGTAGTTAGTTTCACCTATATTCTAGACTGAATTTCATTGAAATGCTGTTAGGGAGGTGAGTGGGAAAGGGAACAAATCTACTAACACATACACACCCATATGAAAACATTCGCATTTTAGCTGATGTGTAACAGAAGAAAAAAATATGGACCCATTTCATTTACTTCCTGTAAATATTAGCAACTTCTTACTTGCGTTAAAATTTTGTCAAAAACATTTATTTGCTATTTAAAACGTTTTATTTTTACGTCGCAGTTTTTTTAATTACGATTTCGTTACAAGTTAATTAAGATGTCATTTATAATTAATTTAATAACCTCAATACCGGTGACCACCGTCTCACCTTTACAGGCAGTTAGGTGAAAAACTTTAGTAATTACCGTAAATAAGATTAATAATAATTAAACTTTTATTTGAAAAGTTGGAGCACGAGTCGATACCTTCAACAGTAGTTACATACTTCATAATTAGTGTCATTAACGTGCATCGAGATACAATACTATAGAGTCAACAATCGTGCCAAAAAGGAGTGTTTGGGTAAGCGCTTGTTTGAAGACAAACAATCAAAAAATCCTCAAAGGTAGGCAACGCACTGACAATGCCCCGGTTGTAGGTGTCTATAGGCGGCGGTGACCACTTACCACCAGGTGGCCCGTTGCTTGTTTGCCACTTATTCTATAAAAAAAAAAAAAAAAAAACTATAAATAATTTTAAATTACGTTGCACTTGCCCGCAAGTCCCGCAACCTTGAATGTAAACAAAATATGAAGTAAAATTTTAGACAAAATAGAACAAAATCCGGTCTCAAGAATATAGCCTAGAAGTACAAACTTAAAAAGGCACATGATCTATAAAAGAAAAAAAAAAGTTGATAAATTACCGTTAAAATAGAGATTTAAAGTCCTCATCAAAACTTTTGTTCAGAAACCAAAACGCCATCGATTGGTTCTTTTTCGTCACAGGGTTTCGTCACACGTAAAACAATAAGACCGCTACTTGTTGTACTAGATTGTACGTTTCTGTTATCATCATTTGTCATCATCAGCCAGAAGACGTCCACTGCTGAAAATTAGCACGCCACACTGAACGACAGCCTGCCATCTGCACTGCATCCACTGGATACCCGCGACTCTCACGGTGTCGTCGTAAGTAAGTTTCTGTAAATCTTATTTCTGGTACATGCAGCGAGATACAATTCCTATGTATCTCGATGGATATACGTAATATTAAATAGTTAATATCTACATATCCACTGAAAACTTTATTTACGTAAATACTTGTTTAATAAGCCCACTATCATTACAAAATTGCCATAACAACGACCTCACTACCATGACATGGCATTTATGGTAAAAAAATCAGCCCAAGGTCATTTGGGCCGGCCCACGCGCATCGCAAGGTTAATATTGTGCCGTGTTTCTCTCGCACGTATTTATAAAGTGAATCAACGGCTTGCGAAGCGACAAGCTTGGTAACACCTTAAGTGGTTATGATTGCTAAATGACTAATCCTGCCATTCGAGATATATCGGAAATGCTTCCGCAACGTGAAGTGAACCTAACCATATGACACTAATTTCATATTACTCATAACAGGCTACTTTTTATCCCGGCAATAATTATCTGAGGCCCATATTTATAAACACAATAATCCCACTTTTGTTTACACAAGGAAATTATACATATTATATACAATTTATCGATAAAACTACCATGTACGACTAAATTATAATTTATATTTTTTTTAAAGTCCTAGGTGAACAAAACGCCACCATGCGGCAGGGTTCCCAGAATGCTGGCAGCATTGCCCCGCTGGATTGCGAGGCTTAATTTTTGTGCGAAATATGCTCCTGCTCTGGGATCCCCCGAGGCGAGAACCAATCTGGTCGAAATGTCTTTACAAAACTATAACGCAATAAAGGTAGCTCGAATCCTTACCTTGAGTGCTCACTTTGCCAGAAGAATTTTCTCAGAAATTTGTCACTGACTCGCACTTAGCCATTATTTGTTATATGTTGTTATATTTTAGAACGTGTACTATAATCGTGCCAAGTTTGACGCGTGTACGTATTACCGTTTTTACATTATAGCCAATCCAAAATACGTAAAAAAAAACAGGTTTGTTGTATGACCCCCCTTTCGTTTTTCATTTTTTTTATTATTTCTTAGGTAATGCACCGTAACATTACATATTCTGGCTGTCTATTACGGTTTGAAAGATACAGCCTTTAAAAGGTAGGACAGACAGTCAGACAGCGTAGGCTCAGTAATAAGGTCCCGTTTTTACCCTTTGGGTACGGAACCCTAAAAACTAAAAGAAAATCAGTTTAGTCGTTTTGGAGCCACGATGCCACATATACACACGTTAAATTTATAACACTCTGCTTGCATCGGGGGTTAAAAAGCCAAAACATGACTTTGTACCCGACTTTGGGAATCAGATGCAACGAATATATATTTAATATGGGGATAAAACCGTATAGCTAACTCATATTTGTATAGGCAAGCGTTGAACCGTCTGATACATACATCTACATACATGGTCTGATACATGGTCTGTCCTGTAATGTATTTGCTTGAGATATCCATGTTGACATTTGATATTTGTACAAGGATGACGGTTAGCCGTATCGGTCAACCAGACCGACGGCTTGTGGTGACGGACAGTAGCTGATATCGCATATTTATTGTACCACATACAAGTCTGTACAAGGGTACATTACATGGAGATTACAGATGTCATCATCATCATCATCATCATCGTTTCAGCCATAGGTCGTCCACTGCTGGACATAGGCCTCCCCCATCGATCTCCAAAAGGGCCGGTTGTAAGCGGCCTGCATCCAGCGTTTCCCTGCGGTCTTTTTTAGGTAGTCTGTCCATCTTGTGGGTGGACGTCCTACGCTGCGCTTACCAGTCTCCATTCCAGAACCTTTCGGCCCCATCGGCCATCTGTTCTGCGTGATATGTGCCCTGCCCACTGCCATTTCAACTTGCTAATCCGGTGGGCTAAATCGGTGACTTTCGTTCGTCTAAGGATCTCCTCATTTCGGATTCGATCTCGTAAAGAAACCCCGAGCATAGTCCTCTCCATTACAGATGTACGAAGTGACTGTTATTAGGTATATAATTTCTGTGACCACACCTGGCCTGATCTCTCTTAACCCCCCAAGTGTGGTACGCACTGCATGAACGCAAGTAAGACAAGAAGGCCCGACCCGCGATATGCAGTAATGGGGTGCGTAAGCGAATGGCTGCTTTTCGTTAATTTATTCCCGCTCGAGTGGTCCAACGACAATTTAAGTACACTTGCAATATCGTATTTGCTGTATTACAAAATGCATCGTTAAATTGTAGGTATCTGGATTTAAAAGTTATAAAACGAAAAATATTACACAGTTCAGTTTATTACATACAGTTCTATTTATTACAGATATTGAATTTTCTACAGATTTTTCTATTTGATAGAATCGGTACGCCAAAAATGCAGTTTTCGTTACTTTTTTTGTAAAAAAATTAATGTGTGCTCTTAAATGCTGATTAAAATGGCAACGCAAAAAACATGGCAATAGCTTTCAATAAACGTTTAATTTTACGTAATTAATTTTATTTATTTAGATTGTAATTAAAAGCAACAGAACCCCTAAAATATCGGTCAACCCTTATCAAAGTTACACTTGTCAGTTTGGTTCTATTATTTATTTTGCGGTTTCAGGGTTCCGTAGAACCCGTTTCAGTCGCTAATTGGGGATAGATCTCAATCTGAGAATTTCACTCGAGAATTCAGCACCGGTTTGCAATTAAAATAAACTTGTTGGCGAGACAAAGAATTTCATTGTACTGATAATAATCGATGTCAGGATTTTTTTGTCTGAGAGCCGAGCAAGTCGCTTGCCTGATGGCAAACGCCACGCTTGCTCACAACAGTTCAATGCCTCCCAGAATTAAGAACTTGAATGGTTCAAAATCCTGCGGTGAAATGCACTGCGCTCTTCTATTATATATTATGCTTTTAATGGAAATATTGCCCTTGGAATTATTTTGTTTAATTGCATTGTTGAAGACAGGTATTTCTACTATTTCGGCCCTACGGTAGAACCATGATAGAGTGGATACTGACAGAGTGGGGAGTCAGAAAAGTGCTGGGTAGAGTAAAACAGCAACTCTAGTCTAGTATTTTAGGTAGATGAATTACAGAATGAAATACGAATCTACTTAAGATAAAAACTTAAAATTACATTCCTATAGAGAAATTTAAGAATCACAAAAGACCGTGGTTAAGGTTTCCGAAGACCGAAGAACGAGGATAGATACTCCTTATAAGGTTAAGGCTGCCAATTGTTTTGCTAGTTTTCAGTTGTTTTTGTCTTATGTATGTCATTTCTACCAATGAGCTCTTTGGAGTTTATGTACGGATTTTCATACCGCCGGCTTTTCGGTGAAGGAAAACATCGTGAGAAAACCTGCATACCTACGGAAAAGGAATTCAATGGCGTATGTGAATCCACCAACCCGCAACTGTGGGCCAGCGTGGTGGGTATGGCCCAATCGCCCTTTCGGGGTAGGCCGAAGTCCAGCAGTGGACTATTAAAAAGCTGATTATGCTATGTGATTTCTACTGTAAACAATAAAGAGGTACTATCTATCTAGCTAAAGCGAAGTGGAGGACAAAAGTAAGAAATTCTGAACTCGACCACAGAAAAAACAAAGAGGTGTGAGAAGGGAGACTCGAGCCTGCCAACACCATCCGGATAACTCGCCAAAACCCCAAGTACTCGCAGCATTTTCGGAATGAAATGAAAACCATATTCTACCTAAAAGAATTTTATATGAAAAATATCTCCTGAAAATATTTCGAACTAAACCGCGCTCCTTCCATATGCCGCGTGCCGAGCTTTCCAGAAGCTTTTTAGTTCTGTAATGTAAAGTTGCAGAGCATTTAACTTTTAACTGTGCCAATTAAAACGCGTGAAGTTCGTGAGAGTTGCTCTTTGACAAAAAACCTATCGAGAACTAGCGGCGGCGTGCTTTTGTACGATTTTGAAGTTTTTCTTGTAATTTGAAAGGCCAAAAAGTTCATATGGCTGACAATTTTCATCGTCATCATGTCAGCCCATCATGTTCACACTGTTGGGACTCTGGCCTTCTATCAGCGAGAATGGGCTCTCATCCACCATGCTGGCCCAGTGCATGTTGGTGAATGACATTATGTTTTTGAGCTTTTGAGGTTCTTGGTAATACCGATTTCCTCACGATGCTTACTGAAGGTTTGTTATAGTTCAGTTTGAGCGATGGCATCGAACCTGCACATAATTTATTTAAGTACTAAATAAGTCATTAGTGCAGGACCGAGGATCGAACCGGGTGCCGTTGGATTGGAAAGCGCACATCTACTGCTCGGTCACCATCGTTTTTTTCTATGCCCAATATTTTCTTGCCAAATTTGCTTGAAGATCAGATCAGTCGTAGCTGTCAAAAGACAGTAACTTTTGCAGTAACTTAAGGGTGATGTAAGATTCGTAGCTATGATTGTTCAGGAGTTGGCGCGTTCGTATTCCACGCTGCAGGTGTGGGTTCAAATGCAAAGTCCATCAATGGGTATGAGAAACTGGCAAAGCAAAACATCCTAAGGAAACCACAGCACGAAGGTTAGGGCACTTCGTACTGTTCTGAAGGCTAGCTAAGCTACCACTTCTAAAAGTGTTCACCAAGTCTAAAATTTGTTGTTCAAGCATCAACCGTTAAAAAAAACCTTTTCTACGTACTTCAAGCTAAGATGTCACAATATCTGGCCTAGATCCATAAATATACATATAGAAGGGTTTAAGTCTCCAAATCCCCATTTAGCATGAAGACAGATGGATCAGAATGTAAACTAGGATTACCCTGTACCTTAACAGCAGATAGATCAAGGCCTTATGCTCAGTTTCTATGCTGTCAATTCCAAATCCCTATTCCCTGTAGTTTAGGAGCTGCTGCATATTTTATTTACTCAGTCACAGTGAAGAAAATGTCAAAAAAAAACCCGAGAATCGAGAAAATGTTTGATTGAGTGACTACTTTAAAAAATAATTTAATAATCAATTTATTTAATAATTAATAATATATTTTTCAATGTTTTTGCTATTTATATTCTCTTATTTTTTATTAACATCCACGAGCAAGATATTAGTGTGCAAAGTACTGCCAGTATGTTGATTCTATCGTTACACTTATTATCTTTGACTAATCAGGATGAGAACAGTTTAGTATACCTACGCAACGCAATATTAGAAGAAAGGACCTTTGTGAATTAAAGTAGCTCTGTCTTGTGCATTCATTATCAGTGTCCGACTGGTTGGTGCAATCTGATTACCAAAAAAATTGCTTAGCTTGGAAATGACGCTGTATGTTTTAAGTCATGCGTAACAAAACTGAACCTCATCTCCTCACCTACCCTTCTACTCAATTCACGGTTACGCCCTTATCAAGTAGACGTGTACAGGTCTACCTTGGGAGTAAACCCTCCTCAGAGAACACGTTAAATCGGTACAGTGAGAAACTCTACAATATCTATCTGTTGTAATTTCTTAACTTTTGTTATATGGTTTAACAAATTATAAGGCGTCTTTCTGGCTGGCCATCAGTTGCATGAACAATTTCGCGATTTCGTTGCGCGAAAGACTATTTTAAATATTTTGCGAACTGATCGCGCGAACATTAATGGCAGTCATTAAAGATTATCATGGTTAATCGCGACTTTGTGTATGACCAATTCGATGCGATCGTTGTTAGTTAGCCAATAAGGATGCCGTCTGACTAGGTTTTGAAACATGACCATGCAGTCCAAATTTCAAAGCGAAAGAGTTTTTTTAAGTTTAGCCTTTTGCTGCCTGTCGTTTTAGCTTTAGCTGCTATAGCTTGTGCCTTTCATAGAAAGTATAATTTTAGTGTTTTTTATTTTTTATTTAAGCCCCTAGCCCTACTGATCGCAGGAAAAGATCGTCTGAAGTAGCTATGACATCTGATATCATAATCCGTCGAGAGGTTTCCTTCCTTGAAGGCTACATTTTAATTTTAGAGTGATTATGTCACGAACAAAATAACTTTCGCAATTAATCTAATTAATTTATTAACCTGGACTCGTGATGAAACTGCGCAGGAGCTCCAAACCTATTTCTTCAATACTCTATTCACGGCTAAGCCTTTTGCAAGCAGACATGTACAGGCCTATCCTGGGAATAAATCCTCCTGGGAATGGAAAGGGGGGATAAATCGATTCAAAAGGAACCTTATATCACTTCCACACACCGTATCGACTCTACATAGGTTTTTCTTTTATGAATTTCGTTTTTCCATTCCATTTTGGAGAGTCACAAGAACTTTACGACCTTATTCCATCGTTTTCATTCCGATATCATATTCAGTTTTCCTTAGTATATCCTGGACAGAGGCTTCTCCCAAGACACTTATTTTTATTTTATTTAATAATAGGCTTGCGTTTGACCGCCAACTCGCCTGATGTAAAGCGACGAGCACGCTTGCCTAGAAGAAACCGGTTCACTCGTGATTTGAAGACACCCAGATTGTAGCTATCGGGGAACACCCATTCAGGCAGCGCATTCCAGAGACTAGCACTTCGCATAATAAAAGTGGAATCAAAGCATGCCACTCAGCCCAATCTTCGGCCTTTTGTTTCCAGTCACTGCCAACTGCTTTATGTATATCGTCGCTCTATTCAGTGTTAGGGTGTTCTAAGCTTCGTTCGCCAATTCGTGATCTCCACTCCAGTTAGAACACGTCTAACCAGCGGTTATCGTTTCTGCGACAGAAATGACAGGCCTAGCCACTCCTGCTTGATGATACGTTGAGCTATGTCGATGACTTGGTTATCTGTCGAATCACTTCATTTTGGCTACAATCCTTTAGAGAAACGCCGAGCATAGCTCTCTCCATAGCTCGCTGAGAGACCTTGAACTTGTGCACCGCTCCAACTGTTAGTGTCTTTCGGCACCTTTGGTAACAAAAGGTAAAACGGACTATTGTCCAGTCCGCTATAGAACCATTTAACTAGGGAAGAGTCTTCATCCCTTTTTGTCCAGTTGCCTT
The DNA here is from genome assembly GCA_914767915.1 of Agriopis aurantiaria. Taxonomy (NCBI): domain Eukaryota; kingdom Metazoa; phylum Arthropoda; class Insecta; order Lepidoptera; family Geometridae; genus Agriopis; species Agriopis aurantiaria. The sequence goes on along the minus strand of OU612003.1, from coordinate 12,551,573 downwards.
CCTAATCTTACGAAGCGATTTACACAAACACACAACACTTTTCACTTTCCCACGAACCGGAAGACGCAGCGTAGTTAGGCCTCCCACTAGATGGACCGACGACATTGTGAGAGTCGCGGGCATCCAGTCCATCCAGGCAATGCAAAAGGCAGGCTGTCGTTCAGTGTGGAGGTTAAAGGGGGAGGCCTATGTTCAGCAGTGGACGTCTTCTGGCTGATGATGATGATGATGACAACACTTTTGTTTTGTTGTTTTTCACAAAGCTGAAAGATTCCTAACACCTGGTCAGCGAGCTTGCTAACTCAGATTAGTAGAGTCGCTACGGTCGGTGTGCGGTGGCCTTTAATAGATGCAAAAGGAGCCTCTTACGTCTTCACGGGGTCGCGTCAGGGGCAATATGGGTGAAATATCGAAGGACTTATTTCTAAGAAAGGCATGGGTGTGCAGGTGCGCTCTAATGGGGGCACGTGGAGAGGTTATTTTTATGGCGGTCATTTTACTTCTATAAAGTATGACAGCTTTCATCAATTATGAGTTAGTATTCGGGGTGTATTCGGGGTTCCATCTAATGACAATAGACAACAGACAATATTTAGACAAATGCGATTGTCTTCAATTAAATAAAAAGAAGATTTCTCCGTACATGCACTGCGAAAATAATGACATAATGGGGAGACACACTGCTTATTTATCTCGCCAGGTGGCGCATTATCGCTGGTGTTGTTTCACTGTCAAAAGTGTCAAATATCAATAGTTTTTTTTTTTTTGTAGTTACACAATAAATATCGTCAGGTATTAAAACATGTCTCTGTGTAGTGCATTTCAGTGCAAAAATAAAGGTACACACCTTAGAATAAACTACACATAGAAACCAAGTACATTCGCAAATTTTTAGCCATTCAAATGGAGTCATATATGGCTCCAAAAAAAAAAAAAAATGATTTGCGCGGTGAAATCGTGCCACAACAAATCAGAACAGCAGCATAAGAGTTATGGTGTGACATTCCACAGGTAATCCATTAATTTTCTTGCTTAAATCGTTTAAAATACCAATCGAAACGTAAGCTACAAAGCGAATTTGTAGCTTACGTTTTGAGAAGGCGTTGTTTGGAAACCTACCTTCTCTGAGTAGTTATTCTAAGGTACACACCGTTTTCCTTCCGATGAGAAAAAATAATATTGATAATTTTATTGCATACCTTGCCACAAGATCAGCTTTTTTACCAGCTAAGGAAGCATTTCTTTGCTCTAACTCTTTTTTTAATTATGCCACTGTCATTAGAGAAAATGTTTTACTATTTAAAAGCAAAGTTTATTTTTATTGTTTTATTCAAGAGCAATGTTTATAACCTCAAACAAACCACAAATGACAGCACCAGCGAAGGTGGTGCCATCTGAGATTAGTTTTGCCTGTGGCTTCTCATTGCCAATTTTATTTATTGCGAATAACTCCGCGTTTGGCCACCCCCTCGCCTGTTGGTAAGTGACGATGTGGTCGAAGATGAAGCAAGCTTGACTGCTGACTTAGAAGATACATATTTACTCTAGCCTTCATATATGTACTAGTTTCCGCGGTGTTTCCGAGAAGCTACAACATCGGGTTTTCAAAAGTCGAGTTAATAGATTCTTAAGAGTCGGTAACGCAGGTGTGATGCCTCTGGTGTTACAAGTATCCATAGGCGACGTTGACTGTTTGCCATCAGGCAGCCTGCCTGCTTTCCGGTAGCCTACCGTCCTCGTCGGTAGATCTACGGGGTCTATCAGGGCCAGCTAGCTACACCCACACACACACCATCAGCCAGTAAACGTCCACTGCTGGACCAAAGCCTCCCTCTTAGAGAGGGGTGTTGCCATAATCCCCACGCTGAGGATGGGCAGCAGCGTCCTATTAGCACACGGTGAACGTACCCCGATCCCCAAGCCGCCTGCCAAGCGTGGGGATTATGCACCCATCTCTAAGAGGCTACACCCGCTACGTTCCAAAATTCAGTTTCAGAGTCATTTCCATCGGTCACCCATCCTAAATATTTCTCGACTTGGATCAGCAGATCCATTAAAATTACCATAAAGCAATTCAGTTCCCCAATCCCACCGCCTTAATATCTGAGCTTCCGTAATAGTTCCGAAGCGATTGGCAAAGTGTACCTCTAAAAGGGAAAGTTAGCCCTAAACGGGAGCGAACTTGGATTTTATGACATAACTACCAACTGGTTAGGCTGGTCGCACACGATACGGGCCACAGAATAGTTAAAAGTAACCGGGTCTGACCATCTTGTTTAGAGTCTTGCGTCATAAGATTTATTGGAACTGGAGGTCAAAGACTTGGAAGTGGTTTTTTTTTTAAATATTTTTTATTTTTATTTTATAATAATAGGCTTGCGTTTGACTGCCAACTCGCCTGATGTTAAGCGATGATGCGGTCTCCGATGGAGCACTCTTGCCGAAAAGAGATTGCTAACCTAAGTATTTGATATATTATATCAATTAATTGATTTATTTATTTCAACTTGATACTTCCACGCGTTCCTGAGAAAAAGGGTCTTGACAGACAGACGGATAACGAAGTGACCCTATAAGGGTTCCTTTTTCTTTTTGAGGCATGGAACTCTAAAAAACAAAGATGGGTTCGAAGTGCATCATGACTTGAAAAAACCTTCCACCGCCACACATGGCGATTTCATCTACATCTGGTATTCGATATGGAGGCTCAACGTGTCTCAGATGATCTGCATAGATAAGTCAGCATAGCTCCGAGTAGAAGACATGAAATGCATATTAATGATGGATATGTTGGCGCCGGTTGCATTCCGACGCATACGTTTTTTAAATAAGTTTTCCACTATTTTATCTATTAAGTTTCAAAATAAAACAGACGCGTTGTATAATTTTTCGAAGCTGTACAAAATCTGTCGAAATCCATTGTTAATATGTCTTTACCAAAATTGTGGATCCATGACGTAGTTCCAGCTGCTTCCAGTAGTCTCGTTCCAGGGAAATGGCGTGAATGAGTCACGCGTCTCAAGAAATAGCCAGATAGCCCGTTGGTCCAGTTGGTAGTGACCTGCCTTCTGCGCTTGGGGGCGTGGGTTCGATTCCCACCTAGGACAAACATTCATGTGATGAACATTTGTGTTTGTTCTATATCTGGGTGTTAATATCTATTTAAGTATGTATTAAAAATATGTATGTATATATATATCAGTCTCTGGCAGCCATATCACAAGCTTTGCTTAGTTTGGGATCAGATAACCTTGTGCGCAGAATTATCCCGGATATTTATTATTTTATTATTATTAAATGTCTTCATGTACAACTGCCTTTATAACAAACATACGTGTCACGTCACCGCTATAAAGCATCCGCGGTACCAATAACAACTTACGAAGACAACTCCCCCGATGTGTGCCAACTTAAATGGAACCGCCTTCGGACGTGACAGATTGGCTTCGACTGGAAATGGATGACTAACGGACAATGCACTTTCTAGTAAATAGGTCATCACTTATCACCACCTTCATCATCACCTTCATCATCATCATTTAAAAGTAAAAATAATCCTGTATACATTTTCCGAAGAGATTTATTTTTTCGATGTGTTCTAGGGGTCATAACCTCAGCCATAGGACGTCCACTGCTGGACATAGGCCTCCCCCATCGATCTCCAAAAGGGCCGGTTGGAAGCGGCCTGCATCCAACGTTTCCCTGCGGTCTCTTTTAGGTCGTCTGTCCATCTTGTGGGTGGACGTCCTACGCTGCGCTTACCGGTCCGTGATCTCCATTCGAGAACCTTTCGGCCCCATCGGCCATCTGTTCTGCGTGCTATGTGCCCTGCCCACTGCCACTTCAACTTGCTAATCCGGTGGGCTATGTCGGTAACCTTTGTTCGTCTACGGATTTTCTCATTTCTGATTCGATCTCGTAGAGAAACCCCGAGCATAGCCCTCTCCATAGCTAGCTGTGCGACTGAGCTTGTTTATGAGGCCCATAGTGAGAGACCACGTTTCACTGCCGTATGTCATCGCTGGTAACACACATTGGTCGAAGACTCGTCTGTTTGTTGTATATCTGGGTGTTAATAAATATATTTAAGTTTGTATTTAAAAGTATATGAACATATGTATATCAGTTTCTGGCAGCCATAGTACAAGATTTGCTTAGTTTGGGGTCATATGAACGTGTGTGCAAAAATGTTCAGAATATTTATTTGTTTACATTTTAGTAAGTATTAGTTTTTTTAATGCAAGATCGCTGGAAAAAAAGGGCGGCAAGATCGTCTGCAGGGTGAGTTTGACTAAAAGCTTGCGAAGCGCTTTGATTCTACTTTTATTGTGCGAACTACTAGTCTGTGGAATGCGTTGCTTGAATGGTAGACCGCACTCAGGCGAGTTGGCGGCCAACGCAAGCCTATTATTAAATAAAATAACTATCCACAAAATTCGGTTATTTAAATGACATAATATTGTCATCCTAGTAACCGAATTTTCCCGTTATTTTGTTTTTTTTTTAAAACCGATTTTTATGAAATTTCTGTGGTACCATTCTGAAAGTAGGTATATCCTTTCAATTCAAAAATAACGGAGTACTGAGGTAACTCAAAAAAAAAACCGGTGAAAAATTAAAAAAAATACCGTCAAGTAAGTCTGATTTGGGCCTGATGCGTTCGCACCCGCCACGCCACCTTACCTTATCTCCCTTGTTTGTCTGATCTGAGGTGGTGACCGTGTGAAACAGTGGTGGCTCTGTAATACAGTAAGCGTGACGTCGCGGTCGAAAGCATTTGAGTTGAACTGAAGAGCTTTCGGTAAAGAAAACATTGAGGCAAACCCATAGGAAGGTAAACAGGTTTCTTTTAGAGCACTTGTATATAACTAGCTGCGCCCCGCGGTTTCACCCGCGCTATATGCCTCCTTGAAGCAACCTCCTTGGTAGCGACTGCAACCTCCTTTCTCACACTCGACAAGGGAAGTAAATAGAACTAAAATGAGAAGGAAAATCTGTTACCAGGCATTATGAGTGAACCTTGATTGAACATTCTTATTTAGATCAACGCGTCGAACTCCGCATCACAGTTGCTAACTGATTTCGAATGACTGACGTTTCGTTTATATGGGTGCAACTGGCTAAAACAAATTTCTTACAAAAATGCCTTGACAGCCGTTCTAATTTAAACAAAAAAAATATATTATTTTCTGTGTTCCATTCAAGGACTTTGTACCTATACCCAAGTCCTTGGTTCCATTCCATACCTTTGACAGTCATTGGGTAGAAGTTTTTTTTCTATAATGTAATATGTCAATGTGACTTCAATTCTTGTTCTTGTTTTTTGTAGGGAAAATATTATAACACCAAATACAAAGATTTCATACTATGCTACGTATGAGTATAGTAATAGATCGTTGACCAAAATAAATCTGTTGATCAGATCGCTACAAAAGCGGTCCAAATTTACTGTATGAAAATTGGCGTGTAAAATTTTTCGTACCTAAACGTGAAAAGAAATATCTTTATTCTGTCGGCCAACTCTATTTGCGGTATTCTTACAACTCAGTATTGCACAATTACCCAATTTCGTTTCAAACTGGACACGTTGTCGCGGCACCGATTGAGCAGACTGATTTTAGCCGAACTCTATTATGACGATTAATCATAATTGTATTGGAAATGTGACATGCAAGGTAGGTCGACTTGTGGCGTCTACTTGGATATAGGCCTGTGGTTAAATCCGTGCGTCGCCCGAGACTCGTACGGGACTCGGCTCGTGCCCGCCACGGTCTAGCATAAATCATCCTTTAGACATTTTCTTAGGCCACCACTCACTTTACTAAACTACAATCATAGTCCAAGAAACTAGAGAAGCTTGTAGTACAACTACTCCCAACCGTAGTACTAACCAGTCTTGGCATTATTAACTTAGTAGTTAGTACTAAAGCGATTCCTACAATTGTTTCCTACATAACTTCCCGCACAATTACCTTGTTCAAGGCTCTGAATTATTAAGTTCCATTAGATCAAATATGTTCTGGAACGAAGCAATTTTCTACTATGAGGTTATTTCTATTTTATGTGCAGGCTTGAGTTACGACTTAGAACATGACTTGAACATGACTGTGACTTAGTTTACGTCTTCTAAAACTAGAAACTATCGTCTACTTACTTGGTAATTCTAAATTATTCTTAACACTGGACATTTATAGACAAAATGTCTGAGGCAGAAAGAGCTAGAATTAACACGTATGAATTGAAAATTTTGAAAAATCTTTGATATTGAAGCTTTCTTTAGGACGTGTACAGTGTACACTCTTCGAGCACGTGGCTTGGCTTTTTATCTATACTAATATTATAAAGAGGAAATATTTGATTGTTTGTTTGTTTGCATTGAATATGCTCCGAAACTACTGAACCGATTTGAAAAATTCTTTCACTGTTGGGACGCTACACTATTCCCGGGTGACATAGGCTATAATCTATACCCATGTGAAGCTGGGGCGGACCGCTGGTGTTTCATACATTCAACATTTAGTGTAGCTCTTGTCGGAGAAGTAACTTCCAAGCTGGACGGTCTTCTGCCAGCGTTTTCACCTCCTTGTACATGACATTTTGCCTTCTCTTTTATTTGGTCTTAGTTAGTCTTCCCGGTCCTCTTTTTCCGGACCTTTCTCTCTATTTACTTTTTTATTCTACGATTATGTTAACAAATATATTTTTTAACTATATTTTTTTTTAAAGAAAGGATGGTCTTTAGTAGTCGACTAATGGTGCTTCTTTTTTTTTTTTTATATAAATTAGGATCATGAGACGTCCAATAACGGATTGTTTCTTTTTTTTTATAGAAAAGACTATGCAAAGAGTATATAAAGAGTCTACTAACAGTTTTGTTCTTTTTTTTTTAAAGAAAGGAGGATCTTTAGTTGTCCACTTACGGTTTGTTTTTTTTTCAATAGAAAAAGAGGTTATTAATATTATTATTTTTTTTTTCAAAAGCAAGGAGAGTCTTTAGTAGTCCACTAACGGTTTGGTAAATATTTTTTTTTAAGAAAGGGGGATCTTTAGAATTCCACTAAGTTTTGTATGTCTTTATCTGAATCTGAGTAAACCACTACAATTGTTCAAGGCACTTAACCGTGGCGGCAACTCTGTGAGAGCTGTGGCAAGAGTTACCCGATCTTGATTTTATTTATGGTCCTTCGAGCCGAATTATCTGATCCCGTTACGGGCCGCAGTCACGTATCACCACGCCGAGACGAACTTGTTCCTAATAAAGTATTGATCTGATCGTTACAAGGCGTTGGTACACGACTTCTACCTGTTGGGACACTCCATTCCATATCGAAAAATCGCTGATTCCTCAAGGAAATTGCAAAAGGTTGAATGAAAATATTATGATGTTATAGCATCGCTTTAGTTTATCTGTAATGGTGTTATAAGTGTTTTTAATAATAAATAAATAAATAAATGTTTTCATTACTATCTTACGTAAAGTAAGTTGCATACAATATACAAACTAATTTATTTTGACATATTTATAATGTTATTCATTTTTACACACCCTTAGGGCCAACCTTGGACCTTGAATAATATAACCATTGGCAATTAAAAAAAACTTTGACTTAAACTTAGACTTTGAAAGTTTTGAGCTGTGTGTGTATACGTGGGTATTGTGACCTTAAACACCTAACAAACTGCCTACGTTTTCACATTGCTCAAATCCTAAACATAAAACCCAACATCCCATTTTCGCTTCCCTCATCCTATCCTATAAGATAAAAATAAACTACAAAAGCTTAGATAACGCATCTGGCCCTAATTTTAGCCACATTTTCGGTCGAAATTATTAGATATACATCCATAAAAGTAAGCCCAGGTATTGGGACGTATATCGCTAAGGTCTTGCGGTTATACTTCGGAAGAAGTTTCGACAAAGATATCTATTATGGCAGAAGGTTTATGACGATAGTAAAGGGAGGTTTTGGGTCATCCCGGCGATATTTCTGCAAGTTTTGACGCTACGATAGTGTTGTCAGCTGTCGATATTTTTAAAACCTTTCTTATCTACCAAATTAACCCTTAACTTTGCGGTCTGCGAGAACTTGGAACCTGGACCAGACTCAGTTGCTATACATACCAACTACAAAATGTAAGTTAGTAATAGTAAAACCATTTTTTTATCGTGTAATAACTTCAAAATGACATATTTTTTTTCCTATATATTTGCTGTGAGACCTTGCTTCTTGCCAAAATTCATGATTCTAGGTCAACGAGACGTACCTTAAAGGTTTGATTCCCTTGCGAGTGTCAAAATATACGGCATAAACGGCCTTATCTTTTGATTACGTTTACATATAAGTATAATCTTTTCACAGCTTCAAGGGATTCAGACTTGAGTCATCATCAGCCTGAAGACGTCCACTGCTGAACATATGCCTCCCCCTTTAACCTCCACACTGAACGACAGCCTGCCATCTGCATCGACTGGATGCCCGCGACTCTCACAATGTCGTCGGTCCATCTAGTGGGAGGCCTACCTACGCTGCGTCTTCCGGTTCGTGGGCTCCACTCAAGAACCTTTCTTCTACATCGGTTATCGGTTCTTCGAGTGATGTGGCCTGCTCATTGCCACTTCAACTTGCAAATTTTAACAGCTATGTCGGTGACTCTGGTTCTTTGGCGAATATCCACGCTACGGTACGTCACGTACGTTGATTAATTTCAATTTAACGTTCCTGACGGACAGACAGACAACGAAGTGATCCTATAAGGGTTCCTTTATCCTATTGAGGTACGCAACCCTAAAAAGACATTGCGCTTAATAAACAGTCATTTATACTATCGTGATGGTAACGAGGGCATCTTAGGCTAATGACCTGGGGCCTTACGGACAATAGCTAATTGCGGCACCTAATCCGCTCAGTTGGAAAATCACGCGAACGTGAACCTTATCGCGCCCAGATACGGTTTGCGGTCGCGTGATTTTCGAACTGAGCGGATTAGGTGCCGCAATTAGCTGTTGTCCGTAAGACTCCTGCACTGTTTACGAATACAATACATTTAGTGTTTTGTAATGCAAATGCAAGGCAAGCTATTATATCGCGTGAAATTTGCTGTGCAATATCCCGACCACCAACATCGATGCACGTGGCGATGTGAATTCTCGGGAATGTTTGATATATAAACCATGATTCCCATTTCGAGTTATTCTGAAATTATACGTGCTTGGTTATTTTGAATGCCAGGTTTATTAATAAAGGTACTAGCAGCGCCCCTCGGTTTCACATAGCCTACAGGAACAGTGCATTTTAATGCGTTATGGCCACTCTTATACCCATTTTCAACATTACTATAGAAAAAAAATCGTTTTGTAGGAAGATAAAATCAATATGGCATTACTTTTACAATGACATTGCAGTCTTTTAAAGTCATTTTTATGTTGGTATGTTTTGTTTATCGCGGAAGAGATCGAAAAAAACGAGTATTTTTCGATCTCCTGCATCACTTTATAAAACATTGAAAATGCTTTATACCATTTGCAAGTTCCTTATACTAAAGATAAAAAAGCCGTCTTTGTGATTTTTAACTTGAAAAATATTGAAAATTTAAACAGCTCTGTGGGCTAACTCTTGAATCCAGTTCCAATCTCAATCAAATTCTAATCCCAATCAGTTTCAATCCCAATAAACAGTTATTTGGCACTCTTGAACAAAATCGAGATTGAAATTGAAATCGGGTACTCGATGGACTTATCATTGTGACTCAAAGAAGAACAACACTATGTAGGTGTGGCCATACATAACGCAACAAAAGATATAATTTGAAATTACCTTGCAATGTCCTTATTATTCCAACATTTTTAACTAATTATTATTATTTTCCATATATCTATCATGTGTTATGATTTTTAGTCAATAAAGTTTATAAAAAGCGTTAGTAAAATACAGAAGATGAGGCGGTATGGTCTTAATGGCTTCAGCCTGCTCAGCTATGGGCAAAAACAAAAAAAAACCTCTCATTTTCTCATTCAAAGATTCAAACTTTGTTGTAGTTTCATTTCAAAATATATAAATATTTTATTTGCACAGTTTGTTCAAACGTAATTTTGGCCTAACTCTACATAGTATAAAATAAAGTCGCTTTCCGCGTCTGCTGTGTCTGTGTAATAGCTAACTCCTCCTAAACCACGCAACGGATTTTGATGCGGTTTTCACCATCAGCATCAGCTAGATAATTTTTCACGGAAGCTTTATATAATAATATACAATATACGATACAATAAAACTTAAACCAGTGTCAAGCTAGTAAAATATAGAAGGCCAAGATCAAGGTAAGTTTGTAACTTTTCCATATTCTAAGAATCCCAGCAAATGTTTAATAAATGTTTCATTTTTATTATCAGGTACTAATGAGTAAGCCAACCTACCAACAGCTGGAGGCTCTTGCTGATTTCCTAATGGAAGATCGTGATATCGGCATCAAATGAAAGGGTTTGCTGAGAAGAATACAAAAAAGCTTGTTTAAAAAGTTTTTGCTTATTTATGAATGTAAAATAAACATTTTGATTGTAATAAAAGCTTTTTATTGTAACACAAACTAAAATAGGTACATATTATACAAATTAGATTGAATTAAGGCCCAGTATCAGTTGGGAACTCAGTTCTTGAAGCTGTTGACGCGTACGTCTACCTAGGACAAACAGTCGAACTAGGTAGGTCCAGATAGATAGCCGATGGGGCCGAAAGGTTCTGGAATGGAGACCACGGACCGGGAAACGCAGCGTAGGACGTCCACTCACAAGATGGACAAACGACCTAAAAGAGACCGCAGGGAAATGCTGGATGCAAGCCGCTTCCAACTGGCCCTTTTGGAGATCGATGGAGAAGGCCTATGTCCAGCAGTGGACGTCCTATGGATGAAATGATGATGAATGATGAAGACACCGTGCCGCCTATAGTTCTTGGACCAGGCGAGCACGAGCTTCAACTCCCCTCCTCAGCTCAGCAGAGGCAGACTAGCGCTACTATAGCGCGCCATTCTTCTCATGTTTCGCCTTTGCCTTAGGTCTACTATATGAGCATTGTCCAAAATACGAAACTTGAGCGCCAAACGTGCCATTTTTTCTTTGTTAATCACTGGTAACAACAAACTCGAACGCAAAAAAGTCAGCTTTTGAAAACTGTGTAGTTTCTACCGCAAACTCTATTCCAATTCAATCTGTCGACGTCAAAATCGCGTCAAGAGTACCGAAAAAGAGGGTAGCGTCGAGTTGAGTCGATTTTATTTAGTTCCATAAAATTCCACCATTATCGGTTCCAATCGTGCGCTAGTTTAGAATTCAAGAGTACCAAATGGCATGTTTTCAATCCCAATCCCAAATTACGATTGAAATCGAGTGTCGAGGGTAAGCCCACTGGACGTTCTTAATTTGGCTAGGGTTAAACTACTTCCACTAATTTCACTCCTGTTTAGCAGTGAATATCACTCATTAATATCACGAAGATATATTCACACAAATTTTCCCATTTATGAGTACATAGTATCACGATTGGCAAATTCATTCGTGTAATGTAAATCAATTCTTTTGTAACGAATGTTTAATGTCACAAATTGTATAAACGTTGCAATTCGTTAAAATAAAAGATGGTGCTCGTTCCAAAGTACTTTCCCTAGATGTAAACCAAATCGATACGTATCGATAGTTCGATATCTTATCGATAATCACAGCACTATAAAAGTGCGACACCTAAATCCCTTCAGTACTTACAAACGGAATGGTCCACCAAATTTGTCGATACATATCGATAGTTCGATATTTTATCGATAATAACAGCACTATAAAAGTGCGACACCTAAATCCCTTCAGTACTTACAAACGGAATGGTCCACCAAATTTGTCGATACGTATCGATAGTTCGATATTTTATCGATAATCACAGCACTATAAAAGTGCGACAGCTAAATCCCTTCAGTACTTACAAACGGAATGGTCCACCAAATTTGTCGATACGTATCGATAGTTCGATATTTTATAGATAATCACAGCACTATAAAAGCGCGTCACTTAAATCCCTCCAGTACGAACGGAATGGTCTTGAGAAACTTTTAGTTTGTATCGGTAACGATGGTCGGTTAAAAGTTTTTCAATATTTATAACTATTAAACACTATAATATTGAACATTTCAAAATGGTAGCGTGGGAATTAGAACAACTTTTGTTTTCTGTTGTTAAGTGAAAAGGACCAGCATTAAAATTAATAAATACGGAATTACTTCAACTTATTCACTGGTGGACGAAGCCAACACCAAGAAGCCCTAATCAGAATCATCAGCCCGAAGACGTCCACTGCTGAACATAGGCCTCCCCCATAGACCTTCACACTGAACGGCAGCTGGATTCCTGCTGATTTGATGGCTAAATTACAATAAACTGCAATAAACTTCCCGAGCTGCGATTACAACACTGCAGTGGAAGCGTATATTATTTTCGCAGCTACTAGGTAGGTAGGCCCTACACTTCTTAATAAAGAACCAACGTAGATATACAATTTTTCGACAATGAAACCAATCTTGATTGTTGTTATAGACAGTTGATTTCCTGCATCTGAATTTAAAATAATATATTTTAAAGAAATTCTTTAAAAAAAAAATCGTGTTCTACCGAACCGGTATCCATGTTTTAATTCCCATATTCCTTATTAATCCCATATTAATCCTATATAATCCCATTGTTTTGGAAACCAGGGACATCAAAGTTTAGGTGTGAACTTCATGTGAAATTTATACGGAACAAGGGGCTATCTGGGCTCGGGATAACAAGGCCCAGGTAACAAGCTTACCTTTTACAACATACTTTATTCCTTTACTAATGAGGCCATCATGAGGCCACCCCTACACACCTTTTGAGTCCTTTGATTTCCTCGCAACGCTGGTATCACTATCAGTATATATTTAACAGATGTTTTTCTTACCGTAAATAATAGAGTTAAAACTTTGACCAAAATAAAATGAATGGACCGGCATTTCTGAAGATTAGAATCAGAACGACAAAAATCATTGCTTTTTTCGTCAAAAAATGTAAGCGGGCCCACCAAGAAACTGGTTTTGTTTAACAGTAGTTGTATCTACACGAGGCTGGTGACGTCAAAGTGCACGAGAGTGAGAAAGCTTCGAACAAGGTTCAAAAACGTAGCACATGCGCGGCTGCACCTACATTAACACACGAAGAAGTTGAAGGGACGCGGGCCGTCTCAGCTCAGACGGCGTGACATAGGCTGGCCCATGGCGTGGCGTGCGAGTGTGACAAGGATAGCTGTAACCACGCGCCTACCGATCCGTGGTACTTTGAGAGTCAAGATGTTGTTTTGCTATTGTGCATGCACTCAGATGTCGCGAAGATCAGTTTTCGCTGCTTGTCGCTTTCTGTCGCAGAGCTAGTACAAAGAGATAATCATATGCCTGGTAAATTCTAGATTAAGTCATCAATATCAATTCACCGAATACCTAATACCTATCCGTATCACCGAATATAGTAGATAAATCCCCACGCTCCATTGACTTGCAATAAACGCCAGGGTATAATTACAGAGCATGCCGGCGCATTAACTATGTATGGCTGGAGATGTTAGAACCGTCGCGAGCTCTCAGGAAGAACGATGCGACATCTTAAACAACTCGTAAACAACATCAATCATCATCGTTTTAATTTTCCGGCTCTATTTTTTTTTATGTTAGTTACCTCACAACTCCTTCATTTGTGAACTGATTTGTAAAATTATTTATTTCATTGAAAGGATATACTTTGTAATTGGTCCCACAGAAATTTCAAAAAAATCGGTTTAGCAGTTGGGCTTTAAAATCAAAATAACTGGAAAATTCGGTTACTTGGATGACCATAATTGTCATACAAGTATCCGTGATTGGGTATTTTACAAATTATGTGAAGTCGGTTTTTGGAATTGATAACTATTATTGTATTTTTACAGCACTCCACGCTAGCCAAGTAGCCACTAATCCAACTAGAATTGTATATTTTTCTAGTATATTGCCTATGTTGTAAAATGCTAGATCAAAAATATTTATTTGTATGGGTATAATTTGCTAGACGCTTTACAAAGTTATGTCGTCAACTTTGTATGGGTTGTCAAAAAGCGATTAACATAATGGACAGACTATAGTGTAATACGTAGGGCTAGTGGCGTGGTTCAACTAGATTCTTAATAAATCAGCAATGTATCCTTCCTTCCTCCGTCCTTGGACCAAGGTGACCGCTAAGGCGGTTGTCCTACAAAATAATTAGCAATCTTTTTGAAACCGCGACTCGATGCCAACGTATCCTAGCATTTTCTGCGCTTAAATATCTGTGATGTGTCTCACTGAAATACCGTCCAAAAAGAATGATGGCCCCTGAAATAGGCCGAGGGCTGGATCCCTAGCTCTCGTTAATCCCGTCCGGAAACTGTGATCCGATTCCGTTAATCGTACCAATCGATCGGATCGTTCAGTCTAACCGGCAGGCTTTATTGACTACGATAGGAATATCGGAACAAGAACTAAGTTAGAATAGCCACGAAGGCTATAAAGGTGTCGTCTCAAGTATGAGCAAATTTTCAAAAGATGCTAATGCAATTCGAAAACAGGTGTTCTTTTAATACTTATTTTGATTTCTAAGAAATGATACACAACATATTTAACGGGCAGGTGTGATAATTTCCACTAATCTTATTTATCAAAAATCTATAATTCATTAACTTGTTAAACGCTGTCTAGGAAACTACAGATATACATCAACAGTCGAAAAATAGAAGGGAAGAAAAAACACGCTCATACGAGTATGACTCGCCGAAACACGAAACGAAGTCCAAACACGAGTGGTTTACTAGTAGCCATTAAAGAGTTCCACTATCCACCTGCTGGCTCCATTATTAGATCAGTTCGATGGTACCAAATTATTGTATGACTGAAATTATTGTTGATATGCCAAATTATTGTATGGTGGCCGGGCGGTAGCATGTGCGCTTTACAATCTGACGGCACCCGGTTCGATTCTCGGCCGTGCAGTTTTCGATGCCATCATTCAACGGTGATGGAAATCATCGTGAGGAAACCGGCTATGTCCAAGAACCTCAAAAATTCAAAGACAGGTAATATGTATATAGGTACCGTATATATTAAGTTACAAATTAAGCTAATTAGAGAAATGACTCTTCCAGTTTTCGATGTTCCGTGGCAGGAATCCTCACGGGTCCTATATCATGAAGGATGCGTAGGCCGCGTTGAATTCTTTATGAACGGCTAACCGTCCGGCGTACCACCTGGTGCTGATGATAGGGTACGTGGTGAAAGGTGAATGGAGACGTTTGATCTCGTTTTAACGACATGCTAAGACCCTTTTGGCCACTGACCTGATATACGGCACTGATTTTTTATTGTAGAACCTCAACATCTCTGCCTTTACGGCTATGATCAGCATTATCAACATTTAAAATCCCCATTGCTGAGACACAGGCCTCTCAGGGAGAGAGAATGGGCCTTATCCACCATGACGGCCCAGTGCATGTTCGTGTATGTCATAATTATGTTTTTGAACTTTTGGGTTTGTTGGACATACCGCTTGTTGGCCACGCAGTGATGAAACCAGTGGTCATACACCAGCCTCCTCGGTAGAGTGCAGCCTTCATGGGCGAGCAGGAGGCTGGCGAACACGACTGACACGCCGCGTCACTAAATAACTATCTATCTAATATAAAACAATTGGAATATTATCCTTTTCGCAATAAACGCATGTTGTGGTCAATAAATAGCTTTTCACTTACTTCTGCACCCGCCGGTCGCTAACACCGCTTTCCTCACGATGTCTTCCTTCGCCGATTTTTTTCCACGACGATTTTTTCCTTTTATGTTTTTAGGAGATTTCAAATGAGTGTCGCCCATTTTAGAACTTTGAATTTGGATGAAGGGCAGAGTGACTGGGCAAATAAAGAAGGAAGGACGTAAGATGGAAGTGACGGGAACAGAATAGTCAGTTGTCGTTTGTTCCAAACTCAGCCGCAGAAGCGATATGAATGCGATGACTTCGCACCACTCCTATAGAATGGATTACCGTAGTAATTAGAGATACCTGTAGGTACCTATAATATGGTATTACGGTAGATTCTGCCTCATAAAAAGAAAATTGAATAGGCATGATGACTAATATTTTTTTATTACCTCATAAAAAAGCTGATCATAAATAGAGCACATCAACAAAAACAAAATTAAAATAAGTTCAAAAATAAATAAGATATAAGCATTTTAATTTAATTTATTTTCATGCTAGACAGAGAGCGCACTATACTGAGCCGTGACGTCACGGCTCAGGAGCGCCATACAAATGCTATACTAACACACGCTTTGCGAGAAAGGGATAGACCATCCCCTCACCATCCCCACCTAAAACTTTAAATACTCATATCTCAGAGATTTATCAGCCAATTCAAATTATTTTTCAGTATGTGTAATGTATTTACTTATATTCATCGCTAAGCCGGTTATTTGTAATAAATTAAACATTAGGAATCATGCCTTTTGCCATATCTTATACAAATTGTTATATGAATTTCTAGTGTAATTCCGCTTCTACGTCGTTTTGAGTACAATAAAGACCGATAAGACAAACCGATATCTGGATATTTGGATATCTTATACGTTTTCACACGGGTATTAATGTTAATTTAATTGTTACAGATGTGAATTACTGCGCTAATGAGGAAGAAATAATTCAGAGGAAATAAGGTATGTGTAAGCTACAATTACTATTTTCACCATGATGAAATGTCTAAATAAAATATTCTGCATATTAAATACGCCTTAAAACTATCGGAAAACACCCATAAAATTAACCCCATGTTCACTCACAAAATAAGTAAAAATAAGAAAAGAAAAAAAAGCTAATGAGTTAAATAAAATTGACAATTTGCCTAATATTTTGATAGTAAATAGGCAAATAAAGTGGGCCATTCTTTTAAAATTTTAAGGATTTCGCAGAGTGCCTGATGGATTCCGCACGACGCATTTTAATATTCTTGCCTTAATATTAAGAATGGACCACCCACCTACTTCGAAGATAAACAATTCGGTATTGTGTAACGATATTTTCCCAGAAATTTTAGTCTAATCAGGCAAATTTCTCAAAATAAATGACTCTGGATTATCTTGCTAATTGTGCTTTAAGTTCTGTTATAGTGTGGGTGTCTCTATTACTCGCGCTACTTCTCTCGGACAAACTAAGTATATTTTTGGGCCGTACGATGATGCAATATGATATCAAAATATCCAGACAAAAGCACAATCATGCAAACTACAACATGGGGTTCTTCAAAAGGCGAGTTAATCGAGTTCAAAAGGGTCGGCAACGTATTTGTGATGCCTCTGGTGTTACAAGTCTCTATAGGCGACGGTGACTGCTTACCATCAGGCAGCCCGTCTGCTTGTTTGCCACCTATGGAATAAAAAAAAAAAAAAACAATCGCGCTAGTTTTGATAAGAAAAGTTAGGGCGTTGACACACTTCCGCTGCAAAATTATATACCTTTGGTTAAGGCTAACTGCTTTAGTTAAGCTCTTTCTTTCTTTTATTTTAAGATTTAAGTGGTTTTTGGTTATAATTTCATCATCAACCAGAATACGTCCACTGCTGAACATAGGCCTTTTCCAAGGTACGCCATTCGGCCTGATCCTCGGCTTTCCGCTTCCAGTAACAGCCAGCTGCCATACATTTGCCGATTCATGGTCTTTCTTCGGATCTCCAAGTGATGACCCGTTGCAGACGATGCGAGTAAACTCGCGCAAGTGGTGCTTGCACGTGTGCTGCGATGTGCCAGAAGTGACCTGCAGCACTTTGTGCTTAGACCGAGACTACTAAGCATCTTCCGCTGCCACTGGCACTAAGCAGAAAGTGTTGTAGCTCATTGCAGACGATGCGCAGTAAACTAGCGTGAGTGGTGCTCGCACGAGTGCTGCGCGTCGTCTGGGGCGAGCTGCAGCACTTTTTGCTTAGAGCGAGACTACTCATCTTCCGCTGCCACTGGCACTAAGCATGCGCATCGTCTGCAACGGACATAATACGGCACGCTCCATATCCCGTTGTGCCTAGGCCCTAGTAATACTTACAATGCATAAATTCAAATTCAAATTCAAATTATTTATTTGTCAGAACATGGTAGGTACACATACATATAAAGTAGCATACATGGTCGTAAGAATGGAGACGTATCTCATGTCCTTGCCTGTTACAGCGTACAAATGTTAGTTTTTTATTAATATTTTTATTAGGTTTTGTTAAAGTTAAAAAGGAAAAAAATTAACAAAATTATGTGTATGTTAGAATATTGTTAGAATCAATATTTTGGTTTAGTTGTATTTTATACCTTAATTAGATGTTTAGTACTACCTATCTAAGCTATTATTATTATTATTTTATTTGTTTATGTCTACATTACATATCAAAACATTTTTATCATTAAGGAATTCTGAAATTTCATAGTAGCTTTTTTGTGCTAATAAAGTACTAATAAAGTACATAAATTACTTTGTTCGCACAGTGCGATGCGATCATCTGATCGTGCGACTTGCCCATTAGGACGAGGCCTTAGGAAGCAGCCTGAAAGATTTAAAACCGGCTTCGCTATTTAGAAGCTGCCCACGTAGCGGTGCAAAGGTCACGGAGCCAACGAACGTGTTTATCTACCACTCAGGTATCTTACTGGGCTACAGATTCAATTAAATGCTCTACAAAACATCACTTTGTTTTAAAATAAGAACTACTTCCGATTCTTGAGAGATACATAATTAATCTTCTTTTTCTGCCTAGCCCGTGCCGTGTGTCCCGGCACGGGCCGGGGTCCGCTTTCCTACTGCGACTCCTCCACTTCGCACGGTCGTTAGCGTCATTCTTGGTGAGTTTATTAGATGACCATATCTTATTGACAAACTAGCTGACCCGACAGACGGTTGTCCTGCCTTAGAACTGTCAAACCAGCTAAGTTAAAATCGACGTTAAGTTTCTGAAATTTTCCAAATTTCTTGTAAATTTTCTTAAATTTTCTTTCCGTAACAACCTTCTACAAAGTAATAGAAAACTTTCTCAAGTTACATCGTGACCAAGGTAAATAAGAATAAATTTTTACATATATAGATAGATAGATTAAGCTGATTTATGGCTGGCTTGTAACTTGTGGCATTAGCTCGTAAGTGTTTTCTAACTGTTTATAATTTTTATTTCTGGTGCACACAATAAAGAGTTCCTACTATCTATCTATAGTAACAAAACATAATTATCAATTTAAAAACCGACTTCAATATTAAATAAATAAAAAATATTTTAAATTATATAACCTTTCTTAACAAACTGAACGTTCATGCTGCCACTGTCATCATCGTATGACATATTTCCCATCTCGCACAGCTCTAAGCCAAGCAAGTGTTAAATTTACACCTCCACTCTTGTTAAGATATATCGCCCCTCATAATACCTCGCCACTTATGGTTTTTCGTCCTCATCTTACTTGAACCTTCCCCACTCATAAGGTCTACTCCATCACCCGGCATTATGAATTGTCAGTCCCTTTCGAGTGTCCTTCACAAGAGTCTTTTATCGGGACATCTCTCTCAGAGACTTGAGTGGAGACTTCGAGACACTAGACAGGAGTGTCGCTGTCGGTATTGTCACTTTTTTGTTCCATTAACCTATATCGAAGTCTTTTGTGCTATTTGACGCCTTTTATCGTATTGAAAGAAAGTGTCATTCTGTCGCGTAATTTGATATTTTCTGTCCGTCCCCGGTTTAATATCCCGTTTGAAGTTTTATCTTTGTGGCATTGTCTTAGTAAAACGCGATCTTTTTGCGTGGGTAGATTGATACCTTCCTAACACCAGTTATTTTATGCTATACTAGCGACCCGCCCCGGCTTCGCACCCGTGGTATTTACGTGAAAAGCCGGGGCGGGTCGCTAGTTGTATATATAAACCTTCCGTGAAAAATTATCTAACAGATGGTGAAAACCGCATCAAAATCCGTTGCGTGGTTTAGGAGGAGTTGGTGGTTGTACAGACAGACAGACGCGGAAGCGACTTTAATTTAAACTATGTAGAGTGTATGATTATAAACCTTCCGTGAAAAATTATCTAACAGATGGTGAAAACCGCATCAAAATCCGTTGAGTGGTTTAGGAGAAGATATCGGTTATACAGACAGACAGACGCGGAATGCAACTTTAATTTATACTATGTAGAGTTATATATATTATATAAACCTTCCGTGAAATTTTATCTAACAGATGGTGTAAACTGCATCAAAATCTGTTTAGGAGAAGTTAGCGGTTATACAGACAGACAGACGCAGAAAGCAACTTTAATTTATACTATGTAGAGTTATATATATAAACCTTCCCTGAAATTTTATCTAACAGATGATGTAAACTGCATCAAAATCTGTTTAGGCGAAGTTAGCGGTTATACAGACAGACAGACAGAGAGATAGATTTACTTTCGCTTTTATAATATTATGTAGGATAACGATTGTTCAAAACCCTTAACATTATTAAAATGCTTTTTCTAATTAAAATTAAAATGGCTCATCTAATTAGCTCGTCAGCATAACCAACTGTCGGCAATTTTTAATCCAATGAAGGGGTAGAGTCGAGCCTTATTTTTGGGTGCAGCAAGTAAATCACTCAACGTAATTAGTCTTAGAAACGCCCGCAACATTGTGATGAATGTTTTGTGGGCTATGGCCCGAGATATCGGAAGAAGCTTTTTACGCAAATCAAACAAACATACAAACTCTCAAACATAGTTACATAGAAATGACTTGTCCCATTAGAATCTAAGTTCTTACTTCGCTCGGTAAAATATGAAAATGCGCGAGCGAGATAGAGGATGCACGAAGCATGGGCTCTTAAATTTTCTAATCATTTTAGGGTTCCGTACCTCAAAAGAACTTACCTAAGACCTTTTTTCTCAAGAACGCGTAGAGGTATCAAGCTCGGATCTACGATCTCTTTCAGCTGTTAAAAATTTCATATTTTGCGATATCACAAGGGCATCAAAACCTATAGGGACCAGTTGACCTAGAATCATGAAATTTGACAAAAGGAAGGTCATACAGCACAAAAAAAATTGTTATTCCTCATTATCATCATCATTTCAGCCATAGGACGTCCACTGCTGGACATAAGCCTCTCCCATCGATCTCCAAAAGGGCCGGTTGGAAGCGGCCTGCGGGCTAACTCTTGAATCCAGTTCCAATCTCAATCAAATTCTAATCCCAATCAGTTTCAATCCCAATAAACAGTTATTTGGCACTCTTGAACACAATCGAGATTGAAATTGAAATCGGGTACTCGATCGACTTATCATTGTGACTCAAAGAAGAACAACACTATGTAGGTGTGGCCATACATAACGCAACAAAAGATATAATTTGAAATTACCTTGCAATGTACTTATTATTCCAAAATTTTTAACTAATTATTATTATTTTCCATATATCTATCATGTGTTATGATTTTTAGTCAATAAAGTTAATGAAAAGCGTTAGTAAAATACAGAAGATGAGGCGGTATGGTCTTAATGGCTTCAGCCTGCTCAGCTATGGGCAAAAACAAAACAAAAAACCTCACAATTTTTCATTCAAAGATTCAAGCTTTGTTGTGGTTTCATTTCAAAATATATAAAATATTTTATTTGCACAGTTTATTCAAACGTAATTTTGGCCTAACTACATAGTATAAAATAAAGTCGCTTTCCGCGTCTGCTGTGTCTGTGTAATAGCTAACTCCTCCTAAACCACGCTACGGATTTTGATGCGGTTTTCACCATCAGCATCAGCTAGATAATTTTTCACGGAAGCTTTATATAATAATATACAATATACGATACAATAAAACTTAAACCAGTGTCAAGCTAGTAAATTATAGAAGGCCAAGATCAAGGTAAGTTTGTAACTTTTCCATGTTCTAAGAATCCCAGCAAATGTTTAATAAATGTTTCATTTTTATTATCAGGTACTAATGAGTAAGCCAACCTACCAACAGCTGGAGGCTCTTGCTGATTTCCTAATGGAAGATCGTGATATCGGCATCAAATGAAAGGGTTTGCTGAGAAGAATACAAAAAAGCTTGTTTAAAAAGTTTTTGCTTATTTATGAATGTAAAATAAACATTTTGATTGTAATAAAAGCTTTTTATTGTATTAACACAAACTAAAATAGCTACATATTATACAAATTAGATTGAATTATGGCCCAGTATCAGTTGGGAACTCAGTTCTTGAAGCTGTTGACGCGTACGTCTACCTAGGACAAACAGTCGAACTAGGTAGGTCCAGATAGATAGCCGATGGGGCCGAAAGGTTCTGGAATGGAGACCACGGACCGGGAAACGCAGCGTAGGACGTCCACTCACAAGATGGACGAACGACCTAAAACAGACCGCAGGGAAATGCTGGATGCAAGCCGCTTCCAACTGGCCCTTTTGGAGATCGATGGAGAAGGCCTATGTCCAGCAGTGGACGTCCTATGGATGAAATGATGATGAATGATGAAGACGCCGTGCTACCCATAGTTCTTGGACCAGGCGAGCACCTCTCCTCCTCAGCTCAGCAGAGGCAGACTAGCGCTACTATAGCGCGCCATTCTTCTCATGTTTTGCCTTTGCCTTAGGTCTACTATATGAGCATTGTCCAAAATACGAAACTTGAGCGCCAAACGTGCCATTTTTTCTTTGTTAATCACTGGTAACAACAAACTCGAACGCAAAAAAGTCAGCTTTTGAAAACTGTGTAGTTTCTACCGCAAACTCTATTCCAATTCAATCTGTCGACGTCAAAATCGCGTCAAGAGTACCGAAAAAGAGGGTAGCGCACAGATCTTGTGGGGTAGCGTCGAGTTGAGTCGATTTTATTTAGTTCCATAAAATTCCACCATTATCGGTTCCAATCGTGCGCTAGTTTAGAATTCAAGAGTACCAAATGGCATGTTTTCAATCCCAATCCCAAATTACGATTGAAATCGAGTGTCGAGGGTAAGCCCACTGCATCCAACGTTTCCCTGCGGTCTCTTTTAGGTTGTCTGTCCGTCTTGTGGGTAGACGGGTTAGGCCACCAACTCGCCTGATGGTAAGCGACGGTGTGGCCGAGAGTGGAACACGTTGATCTAGAAGAAATCTATTCACTCTAACCTTGAAGGTGCCTAGATTGGAGTTCTAAGGAAACAAGGAGGACGGAGTATAACCTGTTTATCATATATATCGCTAGCGCCATTAAATTGTGCCTCAGATTTCATCTTGTTTGCGAACGTCTCAGTTCGGCCGTACTTATCTTGTTTGCCTGATGAATTGTCTGCTTGAGCACAAATATTTGCACTGCTACACGGCGATTGCTTTCCTTTATAAGCTTCAGCGGTTTTAAAAGATGAGTACAGGTCCTGATTAATTAAACTACCAATACCAAAGAAAAAGAGATGACGGAGCTTCGCTTAGCATCAAAATAGCGTCAATGAGCGGAGTGTTACGTTACTGGTTTACTTTACTATGCTGTGAATTGCTGTAATTCGACTCGAAGTCTATATACGAATTGTACTTTAGATGCATCGAGATACAATACACATACACAAACGTGCAAAAAAAATGACCGAACCAAATTTGGCGCACTCTAAGCATTGCGCAGACTTTTTGGTGTGTTGTAAGGCAACCGCGATCCGACTTCAACGCCGCGCGATGCCAGTGCTACGATGCCATAGCGGACAAGCGACGTTTAACACTATGTAAGCAACATAATGTCTAAATTGACATTGTGAGCTATATACTTAATTGATGTCTAGGACCTACTACGACGCTCGGACGTTTTTTGACTGTTTTCACTTAGCGATTGTGACTCCATAGGTATTGCATCTCGATGTTTGGATGCCTCAGTTTGGGTGTTCTTGGTATGGCATTTTTGTCATCCGTGACGACTAGTCACTAGTATTTTGACAGGCAAGTTAGACAGTGGTTACTTCACATCATCAGGCGGGCCTTTTTATACGAAAAAACGGATCTCGAGATTCGTATGGATAGTACAAGTCAGACGGAAAGAAGGACGATGGACGGTAGAAATATCATCTAAGGCGCCGCGCAAAAGTAGACACTTTTAGTTGCCGACACGACACACCCAGTACCAATCAAGTGGAAGCAACTGGACACAGAGTCTGCGCAGAGAGTGGCTGATTTCATACTGTTTATAAAGAAATCAAATGTTTATTGGTAGCTTGTATCCGACACAAGGCACAAAAGTGTCCTCGTTTGCGCCCTGCCTTAAGCTGACTGACAAGCCGATTACAACCACCGGTCGTTGACGACTGTGTGTGTAGTCCTAGTGCAGTTTCGGACACTAATTCATAGATCAGAGAAGGATGCAACCTGAACTTTAAAAGTATTCCACACTAGTTACCACTTAGTTCCACAGTCTAGTGCTAACAATGGAAGTAGAATCAAAGCCTTTACGTGTTCTCGAAATAAAACCTAACTTGTTTTCTGGGTATTTTATAGCTAAATAAAACAAGCTTTGTTGCAATAAAGCACAGTTCGCACAGACCAGCTCGCGATCGTGCTCTGCGCGAACTATACTGTGCTTTATTTTAACGCAATAAAGCACAGTTTGGTTCGCGCGGACTTACAGTCGAATTTATATCGCGGCGCGCTATAAGTAAAGTCGCCAAATAACTACAGAGATATTAATCTGTCTCTTACACTCTGTGATTTCAGTTAGATCAGAGAATGAACGTGCGTACATTTACCCGTGTCTATTGAATGTTTGATTCGACCCATATTTGAGTTGAATCTACATTTTGTTCACCTACGGATAGTTTCAATATAATTTCGATAGTTAATCCTCCATGTTTTTCGTCGTGTGTTAGTTGTCTGGAACACATGGGGTGTGTCGTTTCGATCTTCGTTTCAAAGCTTCGACCAAAATAAAATGAATGGACGGGCCATAACCATTGAACTTGCGCAGTAAAAACGAGTCAAAACCGTCGGACATAATTATAAGTACTTCAATACCTAATATAACCATGTACAGTACATTTGTTACAAAAATAGATAGCGTTTTTTTTGTTGTTTTTACACTTCGGGAAAGCACACGAAGGCATAATTTTGTCAGATGTTTCGTTATCTTGCAACAATAGTCTCGTGTTGCACTTCCTACGGCTAAAGACCGACTGAAACGAAGTGAGCGCCGTTGCTCATTTTGTAATATTAAAAAATGCGCTTCTTGTGGGCCCGTCCATTCATTTTATTTTGGTCGAAGTTTCAAAGTATATTATTACTAAAATTACTAAAAATTATGCGTAGAAGAACACGTATATTTTTAGTTGCCATAAATTAATCTCTAGTTATATATGCTCTAGTATTCTCTACGTTATCTTTTTCAATGTGTTATTTTTTTTTTGATTTCCCGAGTTGAAAACGGGTTCCATTTCGTACTCTATCTCGTTAATGTGTTATCGTTTTTACTTTCCCAACAGAAAAATAATACCTACTAGATATATAATATGCGTAATTTTTAAGCCGACTAAAAATGATACGTGTTGTTCTACGTATAATTTTTAGTCGGCATAAAAAATACGTCGGAAACGAAATGATTTTTCAATATGTTCTTTTTTGGATTTCCCGAAGTGAAAACTGTGTAGGACTTGGTTACATTTCATTTTGCGAATCGGTAATTGGCACATTTCCATAAATTCAGTGTCGCGATCAACACATAAAGTTGCGCTGCAAATTGGATTGAATCACGCGGTTTTATAGGAAATGTGATTCATAGCACTCACATAGCTATAAACTAGAGATGCCCCGAATAGCTGTTACGGCGAATACTTGATTAGTGGCTAAACGTCATTCCATAAGGCCAATAGTCCAATTATTCGCAATTATTATTTAATTTGTAATCAACATTATGACGCTTTTAGTGATTTTGAACCAATTTTAAAAAGATATTTTCAAAATTATTATCCGAATACTGATTAAATAGACCTGACTTGTTAAGTCTGACTGATTTATTTGTTAACTTTTTTAAATATTAACGATTCATTATTTAGTTTGTTATGATGTTGATTGTACAAGACGATAAACAATTGTAGGTTTTTTTTTTTTTTTTTTCGTTTACAAATAATTCTCGTCCACTAGTTGCATGTCGCATTCGCGATGTCGAATGATAAGCAAAGGTAGGCAACGCACTGACAATGCCCCGGGTATTGTAGGTGTCTATAGACGGCGGTGACCACTTACCATCAGGTGGCCCGTAGCTGGTTTGCCACTTACTCTATATAAAAAATAAAAATAAACTTGTACGACAAGAAAAAAAAAAAAAAAAACTGCGAATAAGTCGAATAGGGACTAATCGCAGCGTCTCTACTTTATACGTCTATACAAGTGGTTATATAGGTGGTTTCCAGTTCGTATATCTTGATTCCAGCTGATATTTGCAGTTCTACGATAGTTGGGTTTCCTACTCAGAAAAAAAAAACTTATCTGAATAAAGAAGTTTTATAGTAGCTCAGTAGGCGTTTAGAATTCCAAGCCGCAGGGTGTGGGGTTCAAATCTCACGAATGAGCAAGTTGAAGTTAAAAATCGCGAAATCATAGCAGCAGTAGTTTGACTCGGACGTGTCTGCATCTTCTGGTAAGGTGCTCAAAATGCTAGCGATATGACCACATTGAATGGCCAAACCTATTATTTGGCCAAGATAAATCTATATCATCATCATCATCATCATCATTTCAGCCGTAGGACGTCCACTGCTGGACATAGGCCTCCCCCATCGATCTCCAAAAGGGCCGGTTGGAAGCGGCCTGCATCCAGCGTTTCCCTGCGGTCTCTTTTAGGTCGTCTGTCCATCTTGTGGGTGGACGTCCTACGCTGCGCTTACCAGTCCGTGGTCTCCATTCCAGAACCTTTCGGCCCCATCGGCCATCCGTTCTGCGTGATATGTGCCCTGCCCACTGCCATTTCAACTTACTAATCCGGTGGGCTATGTCGGTGACTTTCGTTCGTCTACGGATCTCCTCATTTCGGATTCGATCTCGTAGAGAAACCCCGAGCATAGCCCTCTCCATAGCTCGTTGTGCGACTTTGAGCTTGCTTATGAGGCCCATAGTGAGAGACCACGTTTCAGTGCCGTATGTCATCACTGGTAACACACACTGGTCGAAGACTTTCGTCTTAAGGCACTGAGGTATTTTGGACGAGAAGACGTTGCGTAGTTTACCGAACGCTGCCCAGCCGAGTTGGATTCGCCGATTGACCTCTTTCTTGAAGTTGGACCTACCTAGTTGGACTGTTTGTCCTAGGTAGACGTACGCGTCAACAGCTTCAAGAACTGAGTTCCCAACTGATACTGGGGTGGGCACAACATGGATATTTGACATAACCTTTGTCTTGTCCATGTTCATTTTAAGGCCCACCTGTTGGGAGACTCGATTGAGGCCTTCGAGCATCATGCTGAGATCTTCCATCGACTCTGCCATGACCACAATATCGTCGGCAAACCGAAGGTGAGTGATGTACTCGCCGTTGATGTTGATGCCGAGTCCTTGCCATTCCAGGAGCTTGAAGGCATCTTCCATTGTGGCAGTGAACAGTTTCGGAGAGATAACGTCTCCCTGTCTCACGCCTCTTCGCAATGGAATTGCCTTCGAACTCTGCTCCTGTACTCGGACCGACATGGTGGCGTTATTGTACAAACACTTCAACACTTCGACATACCGATAGTCAATACGGCATCGCTGGAGAGACTCGAGCACCGCCCATGTCTCGACCGAATCAAAGGCTTTCTCATAGTCCACAAACGCCAAACATAGTGGCAAGTTATATTCTTCGGTCTTCTGTATAACTTGGCGTAGCGTGTGGATGTGGTCTATGGTACTATAGCCTTTTCGGAAACCGGCTTGTTCGATAGGCTGGAAGTCATCGAACCTGCGATCGAGACGATTCGTGATGACCCTCGAAAACAGCTTATAAACATGGCTCAGAAGCGAGATGGGTCTGTAATTCTTCAGCAAGGTTTTGTCACCTTTCTTAAAGAACAGCACCACCACGCCTCTGTTCCATGCTTCTGGCGTTATACCTTCGAGTAAGACAGAATTAAAGAGCTTCTGAAGGACTCTGAGTACCGGTGTTCCACCCGCTTTCAGAAGCTCTGATGTGATTCCATCGTCCCCCGGCGCCTTGTTGTTCTTGAGCTGTTTCAGGGCCATCCTAATCTCGTACAGGCTGATGTCCGGGATATCTTCGGTATAGTGTCGGCTCAGCTTGGCTCTTGGGTCTTTGGCCGAGCTGCTCACAGGTTTAGCAACCGAAGTGTATAACTGTCCATAGAACCTTTCGATTTCCCCTAATACCTCGGCTTTGGTCGACGCTACACTACCATCTTCCCTCTTCAGCTTTGTCAGCTGGCTTTGCCCAATAGACATGTGTCTTGCAAACACTTTGGAAATCTATATCATATAAAATAAAATCTATATTTACCATGGTCACGCCATAACTTGAGAAATATTTTACCGTTTTCATTCTTTTTTTAAAAGTTTTCTTATGCTTTTTAAAGGTTCTTACGGAAAGAAAAGTTAATAAGATTGCGCAGAAAATTTGATTTTTTTTACGATTTTAACTTCTAAGTTGAGAGTTCTAAGACAGGACAATGTCTGTCGGGTCAGCTAGTAATAAATAAATATTCGGGACATTTTTACACACACGGTCACCTGAGCCCAAACTAAGCAAATCTTGTAATATTGCTGCCAGAGACTGATATACATACATAATATAATATAAAAAATATAAAAAAATAAAAAATTTAAAAAATTAAATACTTGGACGAGTCTTCACGTGAACATGTTGCATGTAACTGCGCCGTAATATCGGGAGCTCATTCCGCTACCTTACCACGGTAAATATCCCGTAAATAAACATATAACTTTAACTAACTATAACTTCAACTTTAATTAACTTCCAGATATATAACAAACACAAATGTTAATGTTCATCACATGAATGTTTGTCCTAGGTGGGAAATAAAAGTATTATACAAATTTATAAGGAAAGAACTCTTAAACTGATTAATTATCGAACATAAACTTCAGGCATTGAGATCAAAACGCTTCAAATGAATTGTTTGGTGGATTTATTTGATCTCACAGCGCCGTACTTCTCAAATAAAATATCCCTTTGTTAAACAAAAGGATGCTTTTTCATAAAGCTCCGTAACCCCATAGCTATGGGGGTGAGAGATTTGTGAATACGACAAATCGAAGCCATGAATACCCATAAAAATATAGAGGTCATAACCACGGTATTTGTTTTCTTTTGGGGTAGCGTTTGAAGTGAAATAGGCGTTGTGATTGGTGCTTTGAGTTTGGAAATGAAAATAAGAACCATAGAGCGGATCAAAGTGGCTTTTAGAAGTTGCCATTAGCGCTTTTAAGTGCCATATTATGTGTTTTGCGTTGGAATTGATTTTGTACTGTGGAAAGAGCCTTTATGAACTACCTAGCTGCGCCCAGCGGTTTCTACCGCGTTATATACCTCCTTGAAGCAACCTCCTTGGATGACAATTTATTTTTTCTACGATGTCAATGTATAGACTTCAATTCTTGCTCTTGTTTTTTGTAGGGAAAATACGTAGATGGGAAAATACAAGGAAAATATCACAGAATAATAAGTAGCATAGAATCCGTCACGTGACTTACAAAGTGTAGCACGCCGACTGTTTAAAAAAAATATAGGCTTTTGTTTTGCCGCCAACTCGCCTGATGTTAAGCGATGATGCGGTCTACGATGGAGCACGCTTGCCTAGAAGAAACCATTTCACTCTCGACTTGAAGACACCCAGATTGTAACTATCGGGGAACACTCAATCGGGCAGCGAATTCCACAATCTGAAAATTTTTTTGCTAAAATAATTTTGCAAAAAGGTCAATGACCTTTGAGCTATTAATGATAATGTTTAAAATACTTTGAATTCAAGTTTTAAATATGACCTATTAGCATTGTAAGTTACAAGTTTCTATGTCTTATAGTTTAAAAATGCAGGAGGGGACTGGGGGGCCAACTTTTTCATACACTTATCTTATAGTACTTATAGAAGTTAGAAGACTCTAAAAATAGGTCGGACGGACAGACAGCCAGACGGACGGACACAACGAACTTGTTGTACTACAGAGCCTTAAAAAGCATATATCCCTTTGTAAAACCTGAGATTGGGACTTGACATGTCAACATGAGAACTGACATCTACCTAAGGTAGGTAGATGTCAGTTATATTGTAGGTACCCAATTACTACCCTTGCTTCAACGGAATACCACCCGAAATACGAAACATATTATTTCTGTATTACATTTGTGCTCTTGCTTGTCTAATTCACATTCGCCTCTATCATGTATTTTTTGGGTATTTTAGCAGGTTTGTGACATGTCAGCCGTCAGCGTGGGACGTATTTCACTCCGTACATTTACGAGTGCGCTGTACTACATTTTAGTATTTCCAGCGCTTTCGGACTATTTTAATGGTGGCAGGAGCCATTTTTCTTGCTTTATTAATATTTATGCCGGAGGGTTGACACTTTGCATAAATGTTCTTTGTATAACCCCGAGGGGAGCAATTTGACGAGACGGTTAAACTAATTTGCCGTCATATTGTCATAGCTAAATGAACTATTGTTAAAACTAATCTAACGCAATGCCCTCAAATGGGTCTAGACTTATTATACAGCTTCATCAAACCACACGTCATTGTGCTGTGATTTTTTTCGTCAAAGAAACTCTTTACTACTTGTTAGTGTAAACGAAATGCGAGTGCTTAGCTCAAAGTAGCTCTCAACGAAGGTCTATTAAACTCACAAAAATATAATTGCTACAGAATTTCGACATGAAATGATGCCTAGTTTAAACTTAGACTTTAAAAAGAAATATACAGGGTTACGCGGAAAGGGTGTACTAATCCAAAATGTCCGTTATATTCATATGTATATATATAGATGAATTATAATTAATTTATATATAAATTGATTAATATATATATGTATATATACTTCATCAAACTTACTTACATCAAACGACTTTACCGATTTCATTCATCTTGTTTAAAGTTTTCTAATACTTTGTAGAAGATTCTTACGGAAAGAAAATTAAGAAAATTGCATAGAAAATAGGAAAATTTCAGAAAATTTAATGACGATTTTAACTTCGCGCGTTTGACAGTTCTAATACTCCCGACAACGTCTGTCGGGTCAGCTAGTTATTTATTTTATTCTACATGGAAAACAAACAGCTGCGAACAAATACACGATAAATAGTAACACAAAAGCCAAAAAGAAGTTTTCCCTAATACAAACTTAAATACCTATGAATCATAATAGTGTAAATGCCCCGTTGCAATACCAACTTGGCATGGATAGATAAATAAAATTTAGACAGATAAATAGAATTTAGTTATGAATAAAATTTACTATGGGACCAAACCTGAAGTCGTGAAATAGATATTAGCTGTTCCATACATTCTGTCCAGTGTGAATTGCCGTTTTCTATGGAACAGATGATATTCTTCCGCGATCTCAGGGTTTTTCCTACAGCAATAGATTTTATTGTGATGGGTATTATGTACCCCTTTCGGCTTAGGATACCCTTTCCGCGCAACCTAGTAGGTATAAGTAGTGAATGCTAAACTCAAAGTACTAACAATCCAAGTACCTATCAACGGTCTAATAAACTCACAAAAATACATTGCTACAGAATTTCTACATCAAATGAAGCCTAGTTTAATCTGTAATTTCAACTTTAACATTAAATATAAATATATTTATTTGACACAAACACACATACAACAAACAATCTATCTATATAAATAAAAGCGCATGCAACCGGTAGCATCTCAAAAAAAAGATAATGTTTTATTTGTGACCAACAACGTTAATAGTCCGAATAGAGTTTTGGATTATGGAAATTGGAAAAGTTGCTCGAAAGATTGGAACATTTAGGGAACAATTATAGTGCTTTTGATTTCTGAGATTTTTGTATTTTTGTATGGACTCCAAACCTCAGTTTATAACACAAACAAATTTCTATAAGGTTAGCTATAGTAGGGCCAAGTGTTACGTTGTTGAATTTTGATGAAGTGTCAAATGGGGGCCGATTTGTGACCTTATTATACCTTGTGTGTTTAAGTTATTTTAAAAAACGTAATTTGGTCACAAATAAATTTCTACAATTTTTCTTCCTTTCTTTAAATGTGATCTATTTTATTGGGCCTACTTTATAAGTAATAATTTTAATTTGAACCCCAGCTAGCTAATTCTACAAGATCTGTCGGTGGCGAGATAATAAATTCATACCGCCTCATTGAAAACATCCCACGGCCTCGATTCATCAATTTTAATGGGATTTTCCCAAACAATGGATGGATATTTTCGGCGTCGTTTAAGAGTTTACATTGCCGCAAAGAGGTTAGGGGGTTAGCGGGCTCGTTTCATCATAAGACATAAGCGTAATTCTCTCTCAATATGAATGATTTTTATGGGCGTTTCCACAGCTCATGTGTTGCTACGCCACAATGTTAAGCCACAGCTATCTCTTTGCAGGTCTTCAAAATTATTGATAATAAAAAAAATCACAACTTAAATATATTTTTTTGACTTTTTATAAGATAGATATTTTTTGACGTGATAACGTCTTATAAATCGATGAACGCTGGTTGCACGCACGAAAAATTGTCACGTTCCGCCTGAGCCGCGCGTGCAAGCGAGAGCGCGGAACAAACGATAGAGAGGCACGATCGGCCTAAGGGGTTGTCACGTAAAATTATTGTCCGTAAACCGACGTTACAGACAACCCCTTTTTTTTCGAATTTCGTCTTTAAAAAAAATGCTTGCGTTTGACCGCCACCTCATTTGCTGTTAAGCGATGATGCGGTCTACGTTGGAGCACGCTTGCTTAGAAGGAACCGATTCACTCGTGGTTTGAAGACACCCAGATTGTAACTATCGGGGAACACCCATTCAAGTAGCGCATTCCACAGACTAGTAGTTCGCACAGTAAAGTGAAATCGAAGCGCTTCATACGGGCTTTCAGAATATCAACCATAACGCGGTGTCGATTTTTCGTGCCCACTCTGTCTAATTGAAAAATGGTCAGGAGGGAATTAGATCATGTAGATCCCCAGATCTAATATAAATTTGCAAATCTCAATGTAGGTTCGAATCTACGTTCGTTGGAGGTTACAAAAAGTGCTCACATATTTTAATTTAGACTGTCGAAAGTACAACAAAAAATGAAACAATTTCGATCAGCGAATTAACACCTTCACCGCTAACATACAAAAGGCTCGTACAGAATGGACGTGTATTATTCTCCGTCATCAAATTACTTTTATACCAATCCATTGTATACAAGCCCTTGTCAGGTCTGGAGGTCAATTGTAAAGCTAATACTAGCGCACGCGGCTTCACTTGCGTACTTTAATTTTATTTATTTTTCGGTTTGAATAGTATCATACGTCCGCATGATGCACACTTTATTTCCCTGTTAAATTATATCATAAGCTGTTCAACCGTAGAAAGTTAACTGTTACAAGCGTCATCGACCACTAGCGCCACACCGCGGGCCAAGGGACGGACTACCTAGAGTAAGCTTGGCGGAATTTCATATTGATGATATCATTCACATCAACACATCATAGATCAGTGGAAATCGCACACTGTGCGATTCACACGATCCTGCTTGCGTCATACTTGCAAAATGTGGAATGAGCTACCTTCCACGGTATTTCCGAGAAGCTACAGCATGGGGTTCTTCAAAAGGTGAGTTAATCGAGTCCTTAAAGATCGGCAACGTATTTGTGACGCCACTGGTGTTACAAGTATCCATAGGCGACGGTGACTGCTTACCACCAGGCAGCCCGTCTGCTTGTTTGCCACCTATGGCATTAAAAAAAACATATTAATTTGAAACTTTTTTCTCCAAAATCGCGCATCGTACGTTTGCGGCTTTGCCAGACACAGGACGGACTGTGTTCACTCAAGCTAATTAACTTGTGTTTGTATCGCTGCACAGACCCCGGTGAAACGTATCCACCTCACTGTTTTTAAACTGTCACGTTGTTCACTAAAGTCATATGATTATTTACGGCATATTTACCGTGGTAAGGTTGTGGTAATATCCCGTAAATATTCATATAACTTTAGTATCTACCTCACTTTATTTCTTATAATCATTGATTACAATAATAAAAAAGTATAATTAAATGTGCATTTAGTATTAAAAAAATATCAGCGGTTTCATAGAAAACGGTCATTGACACTCCACAAAATGTATTTATGGACAGCTTTTCGCGATTTAAGGATTGGTCCCAAAGTAAAAGATGTTCACAATTATTATGAGTACAATGAACTCCTTTCGGCTTAGCATACCATTTCCTTGTAACCCTATAAATAAAAAATTAAATAAATAAAAACCCATATCTATACTAATATTATAAAGAGGAAAGATTTGATTGTTTGTTTGTTTGCATTGAATAGGCTCCGAAACTACTGAACCAATTTGAAAACTTCGTTCACTGTTGGGAAGCTACACTATCCCCGGGTAACATAGGCTATATTATATTTTCAACAAAAAAATAGGGATCATTACTAAAACTCCAATAATGTAACCCAAGGTGTAAAAAAATTAGATTTACAATTTTAGCGTAGCGTGTTTGACAGTTCTAAGACAGGACAACGTCTGTCAGGTCAGCTAGTATAATATAAACGCGCAACACTTTTTCGTGAATTTTGAACAAGATCCAACATCCATGTTTTTGTAAATCAATGTAGTTATAATATTATGTGATTACAGTAGACAAAGGTTTTGTGTTAACTGTGGGGTACACAGTACACTGCTCTCTTTGTTACGGGACTTATTTTGTTTTGCTCGTCAATGTGTATCTATTTCTCTTTATTTCTCTGTCTACTGGCGCAGAGAAATACTAAGTTGTAACTAAGTTACTACGAATAAGAGTTGGTTTATAGTTATGTCGATGCTCGTGAGAGAATAAGCCTAAAAGCGCTTCTTTGGCAATTGTTCTTGAATTTACCGAGGTATTTACTTTCGACCATTATAAAATGAATGGACAAAAAAACAACCTTAAATCAAAATAAAGCGCTAATAAAAAGCGAAATATACATCGAAAATACACTGACGGACTAACTGACTGATGTTATTTCGAAAACCACTTGTGCTACGTGGCTGAGGAAGGTAGGTAAATTCCTAATGTGGTATATATTTACCTGCTTACGTTCGCTAAGAAAGGATTTCACGACAGGAGCAGTTAAGTAAAATATAACCTCAATTGCTTCAAGCGAAGAGTGAATAGAGTCCTCAAAGGTAGGCAACGCACCGCCAATGTCCCGGGTATTGTAGGTGTCCATAGACGACGGTGGCCACTTACCATCAGGTGGCCCGTCACTTGTTTGTATACTACTATATTTTTTAAAAAAAGTGGGGCAAAAGGGGTTAAAAGTTATACTAAAGTTATATGAATAAACCAACAGTGATAGTTTAAAACAAAAGTTGTATTATCTGAAAGTCTATATACGAATACGAAGTCGCGGGCAACAGCTAGTCTAAAATCATCAAAACTAATCTAATAAACCGCTATTAGCTAGGCGTCGTTTTTACAAGCTTTTATTCAACATGCCCTGTTAGTATGTATGTGTGAGACAAATCTTGCAAATGAATTTTAGACCAGCGGCGAATTGGTAGAGAACCGTGTATGACAGTAATGCGGCGTGCGCGCTTTATAATATTTTCAATATTTATTTTTTCTTTATTTTCTACAATTATCTTACGCTTTTACAAAAAAATGCGATCACTAAAGTATTGGAATGATTGTTAGAATAACACACAATTTTTTTTGATAAAAATATTATCTATAAAATTTGAATGAAGTTGATTCAATCCATTGAAAGGAACGTAAAAACGGGTGTTTTTTAGGAAAGTTTACCTCTTTTTTTTCTATCGAGCCAAATTTCTTTAATCGTGTATCGGTGAACACATCCGATTAAAATATTTCAAGAACATTTATTAAACATAAAAAAATAATGTCAATTAATCGATTTTAAAGGTCTGCTTTTGAATATTCGTGATGACGAATCGTCAAATTTGAAGCATATTTCGTCTTAAACTGAAATTTGGCATACACCTTTAGTTTGGATGATTGGATGACAGTACAAGGTTACCTTAATGACGTCATTCTAAATCCAATATGGCGGACCAGTTATTTTTATGCACTACAATGATATGAGTATCAAATTAAAGGGTTTATCATCATCAGCCAGAAGACGTCCATTGCTGAACATAGGCCTCCCCCTTTAACCTCCACACTGAACGAAATCCTGCCATCTGCATCCACTGGATGAAAGGGCTAGCTGAGAAGAAAACGAAAAGCTTTTAAAAAGTTCTGTTATTAAAGTTAAGTTTTTTTAAATATAATGCTGTCCGCATTGCCGCGTTTTATTGCCATGCCTAATCTTTGATGAAGATAGAAGCCAGCATTCTGGTAATACACACTTAAATACACCTAAAAACATTACCGTCTAGTTAAAAATACAGAGAAGTTAATTTAATGTTAACAATCTACAGTTTATTTTGCTATATTTTCTGAACTTTTTTTTATAACGTTATACTTAATTAAGGCTAGCGAAAAGAATTCGTCTTTCACAGAACAGCCGCGAGCGGCGGAATCATAAAGGTAAACATACCTTAATTAACAAGATTCTTTTAATTATTTAGATATAGTATACTAGCCGCGCCCCGTGGTTTTACCCGCATGGTGATGAAAAATGGTGATAATAATGATGATGATAAGTAGCCTATGTCACTCTCCGGCCCTTGAACTATGCATAAAAATCAAGTTGATCAGTTGCTCTGTTGCTGCGTGAAAGAGGAACAAACAAACAAACAAACACACTTTCGCATTTATAATATTAGTATGATATGATAACAAACCGTAATTAGTATTTTGGTAACGGAAAGGCTAGCTATTTGGTTTTGGAAGTCCTGTTGTTGCTTTACCTAGTTACAATGGGCTTATAAAGGATATATTTATTTTATTTATATTACACGGGAATTACTCACGTAAGATTAAGCCGGTCACTCCGACTATAGTTTCAACCGCATTAGGCAGTCTTTTTCAAGGTGAATGCGCGCGCGCGGCTGCGTCTCGCTTGACCGGCTTAATCTTACGTGAGTAATTCCCGTGTAATATAAATAAAATGTGTGAAAACCACGTCAGTTTCTATAATAAGATATATTTATTTATACGAAACATATATTTTTTTAATTTTTTTTTGGTTTGATTTATTTAAACATTCATGTGATGAACATTAAATTTGGGTTTGTTCTATATCTGGGTGTTAATATCTATTGAAGTATGTATTTAAAAATATATATGTATGTATATCAGTTTCTGACAGCCATATCAGAAGCTTTGCTTAGTTTGGGGTCAGATGACCGTGTGTGCAAAAATGTCCCGAATATTTTTATTTAATTCCCGAATTTGCACAAACAAACTAAGCACGGTTTATATTGGTTAACACATTTCGTTGTAAAGTAAAAAAAGTTGTAAAAACTTACATTAAAAAAAATACGAGAATGTTCCCTGAAGTCTGAACAGGTGTTGAAAATTTCGCGAATACTTTACATCGTATCCATAATACGCTATCGCAAACATTCGCCCCGGGTTTTGTCACAAAAAGCTGAGCGCGACTGTTCATTTTCACACAAACGGCAGTGACACGTGAGCTGCTTTTTTTAATGTTTACACTACGTACAATAAACGGTGGGGTTGCCGGCACCAGATGAGGCGACCGCGGCCCAAGTCATAAGAATATCTCTGTTGAAAAATTACTATGTAAACACGCATAAGCATAATATTATGGTAGATAATCCACTTCTCGTCTTCTCATCCAAGATACCACAGTGCCTAATGACAAGGGTCTTTGACCAGTGTTTGTTGCCACTGATGACATATGGTACTGAGACGTGATCCTAAACTGTTGGCCTTTTGGAAAAACTCAGAGTCACACAGCGGGCAATGGAGAGAGCTATGCTCGGAGTTTCTTTGCGCGATAGAATCCGAAACGTGGATATTCGCCAAAGAACCAGAGTCACCGACATAGCTGTTATAATTTGGTATGTTATAAAGTTGTAGTGGCAATGGGCAGGCCACATCGCTCGAAGAACCGATAACCGATAAGGAAGAAAGGTTCTTGAGTGGAGACCACGAACCGGAAGACGCAGCGTAGGTAGGCCTCCCACTAGATGGACTGATGACATTGTGAGAGTCGCTAGCATCCAGTGGATGCAAAAGGTGGGCTGCAGTTCAGTGTGGAGGTTTAAGGGGGAGGCCTATGCTCAGCAGTGGACGTCTTCCGGCTGATGATGATGATGAGATAATCCACGAGAAGGCATGAAGCGTTTAGCTTTTATTTTTTATGGGATCTTCTGGAATGTAACTTCCACTGGCGTTTATAATAAGAAAGAGAATCACTGTATACCTTTACTATGCAACTAAAAAACCTAACAGTTAAGTGCCACCTAAAATGTAGAACTTCAACAGTATGAACTGAAATATTGGATTTTAAATCGCTATATAATTTGACTGTGACTGGAAACATTGCTCTTCAATCTGCAGTATTTGTATATGCACACTACTGATTGGCGGTTGAATAACTGGCAAAAGTGTGACACTTTCCCAGATACTGCGCATGAGTTCTATCATCTATAGGAAAAGGGGTGTCTTCATTCGAGTCATGGTCCTCGGCAAGCGTGCTTTATTGTGTAGTTTTTGTAGTGTATATTATGTAATCCCTATTGTGTGGTCTTTTAATAATTATTTATAGTATCGCCTAATATCAGACAACATCTAATTAAGGTGAACACTTTCACCTATGGTGGGAAATTCAATTTTCAAGCAGTTTGCTTGGCCTTGTAGCTGGGCCGGTGTTTACAAAAATCTATAATTAATTGTTCTTTACATTATCATCAAGTTAGTTTTTTGATTAAGGAAAATCGAGATATAAGCAATTTCATGAAAATCAGTTCAGCCGTTTGATGATTATCAGATATTTTATAAAGGGTGTTTAAAAAGATAATTC
Organism: Agriopis aurantiaria; assembly: GCA_914767915.1. Taxonomy (NCBI): domain Eukaryota; kingdom Metazoa; phylum Arthropoda; class Insecta; order Lepidoptera; family Geometridae; genus Agriopis; species Agriopis aurantiaria. Next base: position 12,512,398 of record OU612003.1, on the reverse strand, counting down.
CCGTAGGTGTATAACATTTTTTTTTTACTCCTCGTTTCGCTCGTGCTTTTCACCAACCTGTAGATGTTTTACACAAACACTAACATCCACCATGGATTCGGTGACTGCAGATGGGACTCGCTCACCGGAAGTGGCAGTTTTAACGCCAGAAAACGATGAATTTGCGACCCCTGTCATACTTGCAAACCCTTTAGAAGGGTTAGAAGAAATTGATTCATTTAATAGTTTCATCGTTATAATCAGCCTGTCCACTGCAGGACATAGACCTCACCAACTTGACCCGTTCTTCTACTTCCCTTCCAGCCACTGCCAACTGCCTCAAAGTCTGTTTTATCTTACCTGTCTTATCTTGTAAACAAACATGGCGTTTTTTGACCAATGACAGCTCTGAATTTCCTCGATAGAGATTGTCATTGGTTGCCTGTCTGCCATATTTGTTTACAAGATAAGACAAGGAAGATAAAACAGACTTTACGTATTTCGTCACTCCAACGAGTCTCAGGGCCTGCGATAGATAGATGCTCTGCGATAGATATTCCGGTAAAATAACATTGTTTTTAAAATATCATAAAGTTCAGTCAGGCCCTTCTACACAGCCGCGTTTTACTCTTTGAATAAAACCCGTCAGCAAGCTTCATCCAATGGCATTTACTAGAAAAATCACGACTTTTTGAAATCCAGACGATATCAGGGTCCATCGTTATGCCGTAAAAGTGTTTTGCTACAAAGATATTCTGCGAAGTCGAACTTTTAAAAAGCCACTGGACACTAAAATTAAAGTTGAGATGCACTGTTAGACGATTTTTTATATTGGGTGGCCAGTCACAAGGCGCCCCAAATCACGTATCCATGGATTATAACAAACAAATTACATACAACATTTTAATTAACAAATTACGTACTTTATGTACTTATACTTAACATTAAAAAACATACTCGATTTAACAAACAAAAAAAAATCGCTCTCCTTCTTGATTAAGTAATCATTGTTTTAAAACACTTCAACTTCAACTCTTATTTAATGGCCTCTTTTGTGGAGTGGGGCCACCACAATTTCGCCAATGCAACGTATTGGGATAAACCAAGGATAAACCATCAAACGAAGGAGATTGTCCGGTTAACACAAATTTGGACGGTGATTATAATTCCACCGTGAATTTTCCAGACGGAGCGCTTATAAGTACACTAAAACGAAGATAACTATCACTATGACATATTTACACACACAAAAAACCAACTACGCTTACAACTTCTACATTTACAACTTAATTTTATTAACTTTAATAAATTTACACAGAATATAAATAAATGGAGTAAATACAAGGGAGAGGAGACATTTAAAGGAGATGGGACGAGGGATGTCAGGAGGAATGACATTATAAAGAGAAAACTGTAATTTAGTTTAAAAAAAAAAAACGAATTTTGCATAAACAGAAACGACAAACAAAACGTTTTTTTTTTCTTTCTTCTTGAGAAGATTTTGGAGTCGCAACTCTTGTGCATTTGCCATAGTATTGAAATATTTTCAAGTAGGTATTATTTACAACCTTTGTTTCAGCAGTTTCAGTATTTGCACCTTGATACTGTTGTAAAAATCCAATCCCAATATCTATCCAATATATCTCTGGCAAATTTTAATTTTTAAGTATTTTATAATCTGTTGACCCGTTAATAATACCGTGTGTATTTTTATTGTTTCCAAGCCTAAGTCAATACTTGATCTGGGTCAGTACGCCATCCGCCACTTTTATGCAGAAGTCGTATAAAATATTATAGGGATAATAAATTGTTATAGTCTTTACGAAACAGAAACAACTTTCTCCTAATTGTGTACATAAATATAAATATATAACGTTCACATACTACAGACGAACCAGCAGTGCAAGTACCGTTCTTTATCGATCGTCAAATTCGCTAAAATGCCATAGAATCGATCACAGCGAGTACTGAAAAAATGGCATATTATCGAATTTGACGACCTCAACTGTCAATTTGACGATCGCTAAAAGAACGGTACTTGCACCCCAGATTAGCTAAAAGTCTATTTATCAGCCTATCGTGTTCCCACTGCTGGGCCACATACCTTCTCTCAGAGAGAGAGAGGCAGGATGAACCGTAATCCACCATGCTAGCCCAGTGCATGTTGGTGAATGACATACAGTCCTTGAACTTTGAAGTTCTTGGACATGCCGGTTTCCTCACGATGTTTTCCTTTACCGTTGTTGAGAGTACTAAATAACAGAGCAGAATAGCAGAGCCGGGGATCGAACTGGGTGCTGTCAGATTGTAAAGCGCACATGGTACCGCCCACTTATATGTACTGTCTTCATGTTTCTTGTTTACCTTCCCACAATCCTTACCGCTTCTTCCGTTTTTTTTTGCTGACTTCCTCTACTGCAATGCCTGTCTTCCTCTGTTTCGCGTTTCAGCCTTTAGAATCCTATTTTTTTATAATTTTATTTTATGCTTTTCTTCTGAGACTGAACGAACAATACAAAACATTCTCACACCATAAAAATAAATCAACCATTACAATATTACGTCACAGGAATAAAAATAAAGAAATCAGGCCACTTGCTCCAAGGAAGCTGATCCGATAAAACGACGAATTTCCAGCACAGATGTACTACAAATAGATGTGGAAAAAAGCGTTGTGTTGCGGCTGACGTCACGTCATTGTATTATTGGTTCTTACAGTGTCCCGTAGTTTACCCGCCATCCTTAATTTTTAAACCGTACATGACATGTCTACATGTACATGAAGGTCTTTGACCAGTGTGTGTTGCCAGTGATGGCATATGGTACTGAGACGTGGTCCTTAACTGTTGGCCTTTTAGAAAAACTCAGAGTCACACAGCGGGCAATGGAGAGAGCTATGCTCGGAGTTTCTTTGCGCGATAGAATCCGAAACGTGGATATTCGACAAAGAACCAGAGTCACCGACATAGCTGTTAAAATTTGCAAGTTGAAGTGGCAATGGGCAGGCCACATCGCTCGAAGAACCGATAACCGATGGGGAAGAAAGGTTCTGGAGTGGAGACCACGAACCGGAAGACGCAGCGTAGGTAGGCCTCCCACTAGATGGACCGACGACATTGTGAGAGTCGCGGGCATCCAGTGGATGCAATAAAATACTATACGCAGTGATACAGTGAGTGTGTTTTGTCGGGACTTAGGTTCGAGTTCGAGTTCCAGTGATAACCGTAGCAAAAGACTAAGAAAGAGGGTATATCGTTATGTCTGCACCTAACTTTTTAACTGTTCTCCAACCACCCGCATTCTTCAGTCTTCCCGGGAACATGGTGCATGTAACTGCGCCGAAATATAGGGAGCTCATTCCACAACCTTACCACGGTAAATATCCCGTGAATAATCATACAACTTTATAATTATTTATAGCTTGGTTTTTTTTTTTTTTTTTTTATGCCATAGGTGGCAAACAAGCAGACGGGCTGCCTGATGGTAAGCAGTCACCGTCGCCTATGGATACCTGTAACACCAGAGGCATCACAAATACGTTGCCGACCCTTTAGAACTCTATTAACTCGCCTTTTGAAGAACCCCATGTTGTAACTTCTCGGAAACACCGTAGAAGGTAGCTCATTCCACATTTTGCAGGTATGAGGCAAGAAGGATCGTGTGAATCGCACAGTGTGCGATTTCCACTGATCTATGATGTGTGGATGAGCCTTCAGGCGGTGGCGGCTAGTGCGATGGTAAAACCGCGACGCCGGCATCAGATCAAACAGTTCTTCAGAACACTCCCCGTTGTAAATGCGATAAAAGATACAAAGAGACCCGACGTCTCTGCGTTGCCTTATATTCGAGCTGGTACCGAAAAAGTCTGACTGAAACTGAAGGGGACGAGGTAAACACGTTATTGCACACACTGACATATTCTTGCTAGTTCTACAAACGCACACTTCAATATTGAGCGGCACACAACTGCAAACGATGTGCTCAAAATGTTGAGTAAAGACATTGACTTATACAGGGTTATCGGTAATTAGCTAACGACCTCTCGCAGACGGCTTCCCTTCCCTACATCATAACGTTAGTTCATTACTCTTTACTAAACTTAACACATTTTTTTTATCATTTTTTTTAAATGTTTAATAGTTAATTTTTAATAATAGGCTTTCGTGTGACCGCGAGAAGAAACCGATTCATTCGCGATTTGGAGTCACCCAGACTGTAACTATCGGAGAACGCCCATTCAGGCAGTGCATTCCACAGACTAGCAGTTCGCACAATAAAATTGAAATCAAAGCGCTATGTACGGGTTTTCGGAATATCAACCATAAAGCGGTGTCAATTTTTCATGCTCACTCTGGCAGTCCGATAGAAAAAAGGGCAGGAGGGAATTAGATCATGCAGATCCAATGCACACTCTCCGAAATGTATCTGATAAAAAACCGATAGACTAGCAACTTTGCGCCGATGCCTATAATACGTTAGGTTAGGTTAGAATGTTTAAATTACCTTTATTCGTTTTTAAGTACTTACCAGGAATGACCAAAGCTTTAGACTGAATACCGCATGCTGTGGAAGCGATTGGAAGTCTACTTACAAACTAAAAGTAGATACTAAAGCCACTTCCAGTTTCAAAATCCAGCATAAATATTTATTTATATCCTACATTGCGCAGGTCATTGGCTGGATTATTACGTTGCGTTCGACGCCGCGTTTCATACTTTATTACCGGCCAAGTGCTACAAAATTAGATTTACGTCTCAATCCAATAACGCCAGCCACCCTTGACATAGACGGAGTAAGTGCCATATCTATTTACTAACCTCTATTTATCATTTAATGTTATATTCCTTTGAGAAGCTTAAGAAAAGTAAAAGCCGATTTTTTTGCCCTTGTACTGGGTTACGCGGAAAGGGAGTACTAAGCCAAAAGGGGTCTTAATAGTAGGCATGATGACTAATATTTTTATGACCTCATAAAAAAGCTGATCATAAATAGAGCACATCAACGAAAACAAAATTAAAATTAGTTCAAAAATAAATAAGCTATAAGCATTTTAATTTTATGCTAGACAGAGAGTGCACTATACTGAGCCGGGACGTCACGCCTCAGGCGCGCCATACAAATGCTATACTAACATACGCTTTGCGAGAAAGGGATAGAGCATCCCCTCCCTATCCCCACCTAACTTTATGCGCTCATATCTCAGAGATTTATCAGCCAATTTAATATTTTTTTTCTGTATGTGTAATGTATTTAGTCATATTCTTCGCTAAGCCGGTTATTTGTAATAAATTAAACATGAGGACACATGCCTAATAAACACCTTTTACTATGGCAGTAAATATGAAATCGCGAAAAAAAATATCAGTTCCATGTTTCATAAAAAACAGCCATTGACACTCGAGAAAATGTATGGAACAGCTGATATTACGCGATTTCAGTGTTACTCTACAAGAAAAGACCAAGAAGTCCTGCCGAAGATACGAACTAACTACGGCCAGACAATGATTACTTATGAAGCAGCGTGCCTTTATAACAAACTACCCTCGGAAATATACTAATTCGTTCAACACATTTAAAAAGCGACTTACTGAGCATGTTATCACAATATAAAATGGCAAATCTGTTAAACGGATAATTGAATTGGATGTTAATTTAATTTATTTAGTTATTTTTGCGACGACGCGCTGTATAAATTTATTGTTAGCAGTGTTCTCATGGAAGAGATGTAACATAATATATGAGAATAAATTTATATAAACCTCAAGAAGTTCATAAACCTAAGATTGCCATCGAATCGAACTCAACTTGACAACTCATAGCTTTGACTTATATAGAAAGGACGGGCTTTAAAATGATACCAACTCAGTGAGTGGTGCTAATAGTGCTAACAGACAAGACGGACTTGGTTGACGAACCGCCGTCCAACCAACGGGAGAGAAAGAGATTTTTTTCTCTTTCCCACCCGTTGGTTAGACGGCGGTTCGTCAACCAAATCCATATGTCTGTTAGTACTGTAACAAGTATAGGTACTGCACATCAGTGCCAAATTGCGTACATCGTTACTCTGCGCGAATCGTTGTGCGTCGCGTCATATTCATGACCATGTTCATAAATATGACGCGACCTGTATCCGTGTAAAGTTATTTAAAATTTCGACATGCTGCTTACATTTTTATGTAGTAAACTATTGGTTACGCGAGGGTTAGCTTTGGACTAGGTGGTCTTCTGGCCCCCGGAACACCCCCTAACCCAACGATGGCGTGATAGCGTAATTAAACTTAGTGAAAATACACCGACAAAATTAGCGTTCAACGGGGGTAATTGGCGAAATATCGTATAGGAGGCTTATTCAAGTGGGGTGGATGAGCCGCTAATGATGTTGAGAAAATATATTGGGACACAAATTATGTCTTCTGTGACACAACGTTCAAATCACCCTCTCTTGATATTTAACTCTATTACTCTGTTCCAATTCAAGTTTGCCATGTTCATTCTTTTGAAACTAAACTTTCTCTTTCTCATTCGTCTCTCTCTCTCTCACACACACACACGCTTGTCTCTCTTAAAAGTTGAGCTTGAAACTCAACTTTGTCAGGTTGATACGGGTCGATTATAAGAGTCGGTATCCCTACCTCTCCTCCAGTGAGGAGGGAAGATTACTACTAAGTACTACTCGATTATAAGTTATTAGGAAGAATGTCTAGGGAAATGAACTCCATGATCATTTTCTGCTCAGGTTTACGGGTTTCTTTGAGATTTTGATGTCAGCATCGTAAACTGTTCACATAAACTGTTGAATTGAACATCGAGAAGATATTTGGATTTATGAAGATTCTGTTAATATTTTATGCGAGTTGAAGTTATGTCTGTAATATTATGTCTTTTTATGTGTCCGCTTGTCGTGCGGCAAGTTTTTATGTGTGTAGTTTCGGTGTTATGTTTTATGATCTCTTTGAACCAATGTCTGTGTGAAGTACGAGTATCTTTTACTTTTTATTTGTAAACATAGTGGTTTTCGTTTACAATGAATTTTATCATACTTTACAAAAAAGGCTACCAGACATATTTTTGAAGTGAAAACTTACTACAACGGTAGTGGCAATAATTATGAGTTCACCTCACCGACATGCTAATGTGACCGTGTCACCGACATACTAATGAGACGTGTGGTGCCAGGCTGAGTTTTAAGTTTTCACTTCTGTATCTATGTATATAAATATAAACCCCTATATATATACCTTAGTCACGCTATAACTTGATAACGACTTTACCGATTTCATTCATCTTTGTTTTAAAAGTTTTCTAATACTTTGTAGAAAATTCTCACGGAAAGAAAAATTAAGAAAATTGCGCAGAAAATTGTTAAATTTTAGAAAACCTTAACGACGATTTTAACTTCGCGCGTTTTACAGTTCTAAGACAGGACAACAGGACAACGTCTCAGGGGGCTTAGTCCCAGATTTAATAGTTTTCGAAAACTTTTTTCGTTTACGTATTGTTCCATACATTGCTGGGCTGAAAGGTATTCGAAATCTTTTTTCGTATTAGAGTGAAGCAATCTATACCGCCGATTTTAGTTCCTCTGCGTTTCCGCTGGAGGCGCTTTACTAAAATGTATGGAACAATACGTTAACAAAAAAGTTTTCGAAAACTATCAAATCTGGGACTAAGCCCCCTGGGGTCAGCTAGTTATCTTATAAAAATGCTGACGATAACAGAGCCGATAACCGAAAACAAAATTAAAATGCTTTCAAAATTAAGGACGATATAAGCATTTTAATGTCTCGCCTGACAGAGACCATATTATAAAAATTATTAAAAAAAAACCGACTTTAATAGGTATTATACCTACTCTACATGTAAAAACTTAAACGAAAAAAGTAGACAACAGTTAAAACAGATATTAAAAGTCCTCATCAAAACTGTTGCTGAAGGGAACCACAAAACAAAACATCATCTGTGTATTTATTTTTGGTTTGTGTTGATTTTTTCCAAAAGCGCTGGTTCAAATACTGTAAAATTTATGTGGGACCACCTCTAAAGTATGACTCTATGGTATGATCGACCAAACAAAAAAAAACATCAAAATCAATTCATGATTGGCGAAGTAATCGCGTAACGAACATAAACGGAAACATAGTTGAATTGATAACCTCCTCCTTTTTGAAGTCGGTTAAAAATCCATTGTCATTGTCACTCTGTGAACCTCCACCTCCGTACAATGAAACAAACTCTAGATCCAAGTTGTATGTAGTGTTTGTAAATCCACACCCATAAATTTACTTCTTCCCTGATTTCTCATATTATTTCACCAGGGATAGCATTACCCATCCATTACCCTGTCTGGTTGATCCAAACATCCTCGCATGTCTCAGCCAGGATAATTATAAGCGACGTCGCATCCCCGCATTTAGAAGCCCTGTCATACGTAATCGGGACTTGCGACTGCGAATTGAGCAGAACCGTACGACAGTAAGTATGAGTGATCGCTTGAGAGTCGATGATCGCTGTCATTGTCGATGCACCTAGTCAGGTAACCTCAGTTATGAATTGAAGTAATTATAGGATTGAGTCAGCTATGTTTCCTGTCGTATATGCATATATATGCATATCGCATAAAGTACTGGGTACAAAACTTGTTTGCAATGTATGCTTATGGAACGTACACTTAAATTAATGACTATTCGAGAACAGTCTACATGAATATGCGCATCCCGTCCAACGCGGCATTTTATACTGTATCTTAACTACATAAGTGTCATAAGATAGCTGCTGGACGTAGTAATCTTGCTAAGATTTGGTCCTACTCGTTTGAATTTGACTAACACTTGAGTGACGAGCAACGATTTATTCTTACTTTGCAGTTGCATCGGTCGCGGAGGTATACACTACATTTTAATGCATTTTGTGTGTTGTGCGTCTGACATTACAAATCTGTGAAGAGAATAAGATTTGTTTTGTTCTTACTTTGTTTTGAACTCCTTTGTTGGAAACACAAATCAGAAGTTAGCGTTTTTGGTTTAAAAAAGCCAATAGAAGCGAAAGTATTTCTTTCTGATTAGAATTTCGCCTGTCTAGTAAAAAATAAAAAATAAAAGAACATCAGCATAGATAATATAAATAATACTGGCCAAGAGCGTGTCGCGTATGGTAGGGTTCCATATATACATTTGCTAGCCAAAGCAATATAAGTATATGATCACATTCATCGTTCAGAAAATGATGGTTATATAAAAATTCGTACGAACGAAGCTCTTTGGACTTAGCCAAATTCCAGATATAAAATATACTTTTTATGGCTCAGCCAGAGTGAAAACTACTTGGGAAACATACTTTGCTAAAATCGATTTACGAAAAGATGAATGACCTTTAAGCTAAAACTTTTTGAATCTATTATAGCTCAAAGTTTTCACTTTCGCGAATTATATTTACAAAGGATAAAAATAAATACATTAAACATTTGGGTTATAAGGTTATCTTATTATGGTGTTGGTGCTCTCTCACCGGTAGCATTAGCCTATAATGTATCGTTACAGATTCGAGCATTACATCAGTGAGGGAGGAGAACCGAGCATTACATTGTGCAACTTGTAATGATACATCTGTAATACTGGCTCGTCAGTCAGGGAGGCAGTATGTAACGTATGGAGGCAGTATTGTAACGTATTGCTCAAAATCGAATCTAAAATGCTACATAACAGGCGAATGCTCCCGGTGAGGGAGCACCTTTAGGAGCATCATAGTAATTTTTCCAACTTTACAAGATGGCAAGTAATTTTAACAACGAAACAAAAAACAAGCTAAATAACACAAAACCCCAAATAACAGTTGGACTGCCCATATACCATTGAAGGTCTAGAGACAATCCAAGTTGGCAGCTTTCCCAGCATGCTGGCAGCATTACCAAACTGAGTGGTCAATTAATAGGTCAGAAGATAAACCTTCTTGCCATCCCACGCTGTGATTTACAAACCCTGATATCTCAATTTGGTCCACAGTTTGACCCAAAGTTTGCCCTTCAATTATTTGCTAGAGTGTTGCCACAAGTGTTGGTAACAAGGAAACAATGTCAACATTTCCGCATCATACCCATGATCCTAATATTATTAGCGGGAGACCTCGTAATAAATTGGCGCACAAGATGGCGGCCGGCGGATGCACCAATTTTACCGACCATTCCGCAAACAGTTCGGTTAATTACTAAAGGGCCCAGATTATGATACAAACAGATGTGATACCAATACTGTTTTGTTCACATAATATATAGAAAGAAATAACTTTTTGTGCTCGGAACCAGACAGGTATTCAATTTATAAGTTTTATTAAAATACTCGTTCTGAGTACTAAACGGGCAATCGACGCTGTTTCATCAACAGTTTCGATGAAAGACTTGTAGTAGGTACAATATTCTGGAACATTCGCGCTCTGTCACTTCTACCCATATTTCTTACTCTCTGACATGTAATCAATCGGACATGTTGACATTGTTTATGTTGACTGAACCCGCTGATTTGTACCGATGATTGCTACGTTTTTAGGACTAAGATTGACGGAACCACATTGCATTTTGACATTTAAAGCTTTGGCTGTAGAGGTCATAATCGAGTAAAGATAATGTTAATATATATATGACATTTTAAGAACTCCGCTTCGTCGAGTCATTTTTCTCTCTCGATATTTTGACTCTTATGTTATAGAAGTAAAGGTTGTAATTCATAAATAGCATTATTGTCAAATTTTTAAGGTGAAGTCGAACATGATTAATTAAAAAGAGATTTGAATCTTGAGACGTTTAAATAAAGATGAATATCGCTTGAAGAGTAATATTTATGTGAAGTTTGAAAGACAAGCGCGGAATTGGCATTTCTGGAACTTGAATTGTTGAACTGTTGTTTCGAGGTAATGGAAGAAACTGATTGATTGATGATTGAGACATTCTCAACGTGTATTGATGGTAGTTTAAAACTCATGGAGAACAAGTCACTTGGCAACACAGAAGATGTAGGTACTAGGTAGTTAGGGTTATACTATTCTTTGACTAATACCTCTATTAGTTAAAGTTTGGTCATGTTTTCACGTGTTAGTATTATCGCATTAGCGTATAGTTGTCAATGCATTGTGAATAGATCTACGTTTTGTCACCTCGCCTGATGGTAAGCGACGGTGTGGCCGAGGATGGAACACGATCTAGAAGAAATCTATTCACTCTAGCCTTGAAGATGTCTAGATCGTAGTACTCAGGAAACAGGGAGGACGGCAGGGATTTGCATTCTTAGCCCTGGCGCCGGGGCAATAGACTACGGCACCGGTAACCCCTGCCCGTAGTAAAGGCTACTAAAAAGGGACCTCCGGGCTCGGGATGTTCAAAGTTGGGGCTCTGACCATCCACTTAAGCGTGCCCAGGGAGAGAACGACAACGTTGTGTGACCAACGTGGGTGGAGGAGCCGTAGCGCAGTGCCGAGGGCTTCGGTGCGTTCTTCTGGAGATCCTGGAGCCCTCTTGTCAAGCACTAAGGCTGGTCACCGGGGGGTTTTTTAGTGGGTACAATCCCACATAACCTGGCTGCACCCCAACGTAGCAGGGATTTGGAAGATTTCCCCTCGAAAAAAAAAGGATGTGCATTCTAGGGCAGTTTCTCTGTCTGTTCGCTTTTCACGAATAGAAAAGGCAATCATTTCAAAAATTTTGAAACGTACCGAGTAAGATAACCTGAATCGTTATTAGATAGCAAAACTATTAAAAAAATAAGTACAATACATAATATTATACGTACTAACCGCTACTAAAACGGCGCTCACAGTAATAAAATATGTTTAGTATGCTATAGATGGTAGATATATATAATATAGCACACATCCTCAGGTGGTTACACCAATTTATGACTTTTAATACTGCTTTTATGACATGCAATAAAAAGGCCATTAGAGCAGGTCGATACCGGCTTATCCGATATGTGAATTTCATATTATGGATACTTATACTGGGTTACAAGAAACTGGTACTCAGCCGGAACTTTTACAATGGGGCCAACCCTGAAAATCAGCTTTTCATATAATAATAACATTTGCACATTTAGCACTTAAGAGCCGTATTACAAAATGTAATCGTAAAATTTTAGGTATGTGGATTTTCGGCCATAAACCGAAAATAATAATGCCGTTATTGTCAAGATGAATATAAGACAAACATATTTTTTACGCAAGTAGGTTTACGTAAAACTACTTTAGTAAAATTAATCATATAAAACTACGTAAAATAAATTTTAACAATATTGGAAGAACGCGACTGTCACCCATTAAGGTACCTATGTGTGCTTAATAACAGGCGAAGCGGCGGGCAAACGCAAGCCTATTAACTTAATTTATTTATTATGTATCTGTGTGCACATCCGAATATCCGGACTGGATTTTTTAGAACATAACTAAATTCTCTCCTGCCCATTTTTATATCGGACTGCCAGAGCGGGCACGAAAAATTGACATCGTTTAATACTTAGGGTTAATATTCTGAAAACCTGTACGAAGCGCTTTGATCCCACATTTATTGTGTGAACTGCTAGTCTGTAATTCGCTGCCTGAATGGGTGTTCCCCGCTAGTAACAATCTGGGTGTCTTCAAGTCGAGAGTGAATCGGTTTCTTCTAGACAAGCGTGCTCCATCGTAGAAGATGGCGGCCAAGCGCAAGGCAATTTTTTTTAAAAGGTATGTTGCAAGTGAAACCACAACGTGTGATAATGGCTTTTACAGATGAAGTATTCCGAGCTTGAAGGACCAATTTTGAGTGTGCCCACTGACATTTTCGATTGTCAACTTGATGGCCTACTTTTGTGATAAGAGGATTCACATTTTAATGTATTCTCGTGTTGTTTCATGGTTGAGATATGGGATGGGCTTTGAGATGTTGCCCTTAATTCCAGTGGTTAAGCGTGCGTCGGGGATGCTTGATTATTCAGCCACTTTTCGACATTTGAATAAGCTTGTCCGGACACCTAGTTTTTGTGTTTGTAATAAAAATGAAATTTTGAGAGGGATTTGTGGTTTTCTAATGGAGACCACGGACCGGTAAGCGCAGCGTAGGACGTCCACCCACGAGATGGACAGACGACCTAAAAGAGACACACTGGATGCAGGCCGCTTCCAACCGGCCCTTTTGGAGATCGATGGGGGAGGCCTATGTCCAGCAGTGGACGTCCTATAGCTGAAATGATGATGATTATGATAATAATCTAAGAGAAATACATCACAAAATTTCGAAAAGCTGAAATTTGGCACTCTGTGGTTTTTGCGAGAGAGACGAATTAATAGGGGCAAATGGGGGTTTAAAGTCTACGCGTACGAAGTCGCAGGCAACAGCCAGTTATACATATTTGAAAAAATAACCATACAAAAATTTAAACCTAAAATCATTACTAAATTCAACTTAGAAACACTGCCAGCAAGGCCACTTTTCCTTCCAAAGGGCTTTTAGTTTAGAAAACCTTGAAAAATATAAAATACCACGTCATTGTTCAAAACATAATGTCATCATAACCTAAATTGCCGACACTGGACAAAGATTGCAAACTCCGGACATTTTTTTGTGGCAAACGAGCAGAGGCCTGCCTGATGGTAAGCAGCCACCGTCGCCTATGGATACTTGTAACACCAGAGGCATCACAAATACGTTGCCGACCCTTTAGGACTCGATTAACTCGTCGATTTGTTCAAAATACTGAAATTTCGCCAGGAGCGCTCTAGCGTGGAGAGAGGTAGAGTTCGTATTCAAGTCTAATAAGTGTATATGCTTTGAGTACTAAGTAATGTGTACTCCACGAGTAAGTGGAACTAATTGTTGGAACAACGAACGAAACCGCGACGGACGTGAAACGGGTTTCTTGAGACGTTCCCGGACGCCATCCCAAACTAGGACAAATCCCGGGAAACCCGGACGGATGGCAGCCCTAAGACGAATGTTCCTCGTATTCTAATGTAATCAAATTATTTGCTGTTTGCTCCAAATTCGAGTATGTTTGAGTAGAGTACGAGGGAAACCATTCCATCACATACATTTTTTGCTCTTCTGACTTCCTACTTCAACCTACCCTATTTCTTGGAAGCAACCTTTTATAAATAAATGAGTACATACCACCTAACCCATGGTTATGGAGCCGCGGGCATCCAGTGGATACAGATGGCAGGCTGTCGTTAGGTGTGGAGTTATAAGGGCGAGGCCCAGGTTCAGCAGGACGTCTTCTGGCTAATGATGATGATAAATTACTATTAAAACTGCTTACACTCACGATGGCCAGGACAGTACGCGGGCAACCGTCTCAGGAAACGCGCGTATTCATTGATGAAGGAGCTCTGATGGCTCCGAAACTGGTCGATCGTCTCGACCGATAAACACAATCGTGATAGTAAGCTTTTTGTTAGCAATTAATAATGAATCCTCACGCGAGTTTGATGAAGTGATTGATGATGATGATTTTACCACCTCCCACACATTGAAGAACTTACTTTTAAAATTGTAACATAACAATTGTGTGATGTTCGACAACCTGGGAAACTAGAGACAGATCTGGCAACCTAATTATTTGGTCAGTGTTTTAAAGCAGTTTCATTGTAGACCAGCTGCGTAAGAACCTCAATTTTTCCGGGATAAATGTCCTATGCCACTCTTCGGACATCCAACGATCTCTGAAAATTCACGTCGATCCATTGCTCTGTTTCTGCTTGAAAGCGAAACAAACAAACGCCCTTAGATCAATGGTTAAACAGGTTTTTTGTGTCATCTCCGCCCAAATAATAATTAAATCTTCTTATTCGTCTCTTGCCAGTGGACGTGATTGCTGTTGGTTCGGAGGCTCTTCGCCATCGTCTTCCGCTCCCAGGACTGCCGCTCGTCTCGCAATGCTTCTCCATTTCTGGTGGTTGCTTTAAGAGCAAAATGCACACAGCACGGTGGAAAGCATGGCTTTCGTAATGAGGGCTGTCCAATACGTGTCTTTCGGTACGACGATCACGCAGGACTTCGCTTGCCTTTACGCTATAATGTTCATTTAGTTTATTTTGTCAATTCTCACGGTTTTTTTTTTAACGTGGATAAGTCCTCGTTTTACCTCCAACTCGCCTGTTGGTAAGCGATGATGTGGTCAAAGATGAAGCACGCAGACTTAGAAGATACCTATTCACTCTGGCCTTGAAAAGGCCCAGGTTAATCTCTCAGGAAACAAGGAAGCGGGAAGGTTGTTTCAATCTTTGGCCGTACGGATTATAAACGTAGCATCGATTATCCTCTAAAAATGTTGAAAAGAGATAGCTCGTTCCAGTGAAGAACCGGATGGACAGACACTTCGTCGTAGGTTTTGTAATATGGCACTCAACAACTGCTTCGGCTATGTAAGCTAAGCTGAACTAATTTAGCTTGGCTTTTGGTCGAGAACGGCTGTAATGGCATCATGATCATCAGCCTATCATATTCCCATTGCTGGGACCCCCATGCCTTCTCTCAGAAAGTGCTGGCCCATGTTGGTGAATGTCATATTCATGTCTGTATAACTTTTGAGGTTCTTAGACATACCAGTTTCCTCACGATGTTTTTTTTCGCCGTTTTTGAGCGATGCCATCGAAACTGCACAAGCTTTATTTCAATAGTAAATAAGCCAAATATTGCACTTGTGCTGTCATTGTAAAGCGCACACGCTACCGCTCGGCCACCAACGTCAAATTGAAATTTCAAAATGTTTATTTGTCAGAACATGGTAGGCGTGTGGTACTAAGATATAATAATTATAGTTTGTCATCGACATACTCCTTAACAGAGTACCTAAATTCAAAATATTTATTTGTCAGAACATGGTTGGTGCACATACATATAAAGTAGCATGCATGGTCGTAAGAATGGAGACGCATCTCATGTCCTTGCCTGTTACAGCGTAGAACGCATGTTAGTTTTTTTTTGTATATTTTTTTATTCGTTTTATGTTTAAGCTAAAAAAACTAATTTATGTCTATGTTAGAATATTGTTAAAATCATATTTTGGTTTATTTAAGTCAACATATTTGATATATTCCTTACCAATTAGACAGTCGACGGATGTTTCATTAGACGGTGTGCACTCCGCCGTACTGCCGATAAAATGATTGAACGGACAATTATTTTTCCTGCGAAATCATTATCAACATAGAAACAAAGACGACAGGATATCTGGAAGTTATTTTCTTTCTTTTACGGAGAAAAGTATCTTAGGAGGAATAAGAATTTAAGAGATTAAGTAATCTCTTTTTCGGGCTCGATAATCTAATACAATATTTTTATTATAAATTATTATTAACTAGACAAAAATCACTATCCAGGGTTACGCAGAAAGGGCGTACTAAACCGAAAGGAGTCCATTATACTCATAATTATGAACAACTTTTGCCAAGGGGTCAAATGTTACAAATTTACCTATATGTTAATGTATACAGTGCTAAGTACGTTCTAAAATAACACTCGAAAACACAAGTTTAGGAAAATAAAACGTCATGACTTTTTAGAGCAAGGATTTCCAAAATTTCTAGACTTTGCAGGAATTGTAAACAGTGCAACAAAACTAACCGGATAAACAATGGCGAAGTGAAAGTGATTCACTTTTATTCACCTCAATCAGTCGGTCTAGAAAGGCGCCCATCTATAGAGATTGCGATTACAGTTTCATTTCATGCTACGTTTGGTACTGTCTCGCTTTCGGTGTAGAGTAGGAAACAGAGATATACCTCCAAAGAGAGCAAAATTAAGCTTTAGACTCTTGATCGCAATCTCAGGTCACACACCAAGGGAGAAATGCTTGAGTACAATCAGTATAAATATAAATGTTATTATATTATAGTAATTAAAATATAGGGACTGTTTGTCATTGGTCGCTGATAACATTGCGATTTGTGACCAAATGTCAGTCAACTCTTGTCTCTCGTGCGGTGCGGACGTCTTGTTTGGTGCTCTTTGCCCTGTGTTTGTATACTCTCTCGTACAGGGGTTTCACCTTTGCGTTTTTAATACGCTGTAAATCCTTTTAGATTATTTTAAAATAAATTATCAAAAAAGTTCAAATTGCGAAAGTTTTAAAGATACTATTGATTGGGTTTTTTTCCGGAATTCCATAACATTAACTTACTCCACCGGCATAAGATTTTTAATTTGTTATTTTACTACAAAAAAGGGTTTTGATGTCGATCTAGCTTTTTGTTAGGTCTTTTGAGTTTGAAATGGGAACTCGTGTGTATAAAATTGTTGTATGTATAATAAAACGCGTTAGTATTAGTAAATAAAGTTATTCGTGTTAATTATCATCCTTTTCTCTGTTGATTTTGTACTCGGTGTACCGTTCTGTGAATAGAGAACCCAAACAAACAGCTCTGATTATGGTATTACAACTTATTTGAAAGTATGTTGAGAGAAAGGTAATAATGGCTGCTTACTATCAATATCTTCTAACATATTAACGTGTATAACATTCGAAATAACGCAAAACCTGAAAATAGTTGGATTGCCAGAATCGGCAATCCAATCGATATTTAACTATAAATATAAGTTATATGATTATTTACGGGATGTTTACCGTGGTAAGGTTGTGGAATGAGCTCCCGATATTAAAAAAAAAAACATTTAGCGTAAATAATCATATAACTCTAGTGAACAACCGTGATAATTTAAAAGTGTTTTATAAATATAAGGTTTTTTAAATTTAATTTCTATGATTTTTTTATTTTTTTTAATATCCTCCTAAAACTCTTAACCCAATATATACAGGGTTAGAAGGAAAGGGTATGCTAAGCCGAAAGGAGGTCATTGACACTCTACAAAAAGAAAGGAACAGCTGTTTTGAGCTGTTTGTGTTTGTTTACGACCGGCATCCTGTCGAGTAGGAGTAGGTTTGTGTCAAAAAGATATAATAAGCTCTAATTTAGTTTAATTTTTAAATTTATTTTACTTTTATTTTCCATAGTATTTTGTGAACGTTGTATTTTTTTGCCACAAATAAATTATGTCATATCTATGTTTTTTTTTCGTGATTTCAGGTTTGGTCCCATAGTAAAAGTTGTTCATAATGATGAGTATAACGAACCTGTTTCGGCTTAGCATACCCTTTCCTTATAACCCTCATATATTTTCATTTATGTATAATGATTTTGTGTGAAAACTAATACAGATACAGCGCCGCCTTAAATCATCACAAAAGTTAGTAGTTAAATTGAAACACAGAAAACAAACAAAAAAATTATTTCTGTGTATTGAAATCTATTTTAATGCCATAAAAATAGAACCTTGCACGCCAATAAAAGGTACATTTTCCAAAATACAACAAAGCCTTCACAATAAGTTATTATTTCTAACCATGTCAATTATAGAGGGCGTACCGAACCAAACCATAAAATTGTTTTTATGGTTGACATAAAATCTAATGATGTCACTTACCACACGGAAAACACGCGAACTGTAGCCTTCCTGAAACGCTTATGATTGTATTTGGTTTACTATTTGTCTCAAATTAGAACTGGCATGATGAAAACAAACATCTGAAAGATGAAGTAAAAAAGTGGAAGGTGTGGGTAAAAAGATCTGGAGACTCAAGTAGAGAAAGGAGTGCAAATAAGGCGCGTGTGCCTTGAATAAACTATAAAGTTTAATAAAAATATAATACAAACATTATTGCACACTATACCACTAATTCCAACTTTTACTCGTCATTATCATTATCAGCCTTTCATGTTCCCACCGCTGGGACACAGGCCTGGGAGAGAGAAAGAGGATGGGCCCTAATCGACCATGCTGACCCAGTGCATGTTGGTGAATGTCATGTCTTTGAACTTTTGAGGTTCTTGGACATACTGGTTTCCTCGCGATGTTTTCCTTCACCGTTATTAGCAAAAGCATCGAATCTGCGCAAAATTTAAAGTCTGAGGAACGATCCGGGTGCCGTCAGATTGTAAAGTGCACATGCTACCACTTGGCTACCATCGCTTCCTTGTACTGTATGGAACCTAGTAGAGAATAAACCCTCTTGGCCTGAACGGGCTCCAGTCATTCCGATCTCTTTAATTATGACTACATAGAAACGCCTGAATGGGCGTTTCTCGATACTTACAAATCTGGGGGTCTCCAAGTCGCAGGTAAAAGTCGACATTATTTATATGTTTATTAGCAATAGTTGATAAAATAAATTTTATAATTTGACAAAAGGCATGGACCTCGGAATCCGTGGAGCTGCTAAAAAAACAATTTTAAAAATATATGGTACAAAATGTTTAGCATTCATTCAATTCCTTCATTTGTTCTACATAATTTGTGAGTGTGCAATATTTTTTTTTTCCCTGGTGAGTTGATTTCTAGGCAAGCGAGCTCCTTCGTAGACCGCATCAAGATGGCAATCAAGCGCAAACCTATATGAAAATCTAGTACAGACCTTGCTAAAAATACATCTAACCAAATTAATTTTACAAAATTTCAGAAAGAAATAACGTACAGCACTGAAGCATGCTAGTCAAATAGTCACCCTATTCAAATAGACAATACAAAAACGTTGCGACATTAATTAGGTTGCGTTCAGCAACATCATCGGAAGCACCAATTAAAAACCGTGTTCAATTATGAATCATACAGAAGTAAACAATCAACATAATAATTTATGTAAGTCTGTTCGTAGGTACAGTCAGTAACAGACAGTGGCTTGATTCCACATAGTTTAGCGTATTAGCAATTTGAAGTGGCGGCGATCGTATCAGTCGCAGAACCGATAACCGTTGGGGTAGACGTGTTCAAGAGTGGTAATCACGAATCGGTAAACGTAGCGTAGCACTTCTTGAGACTATTTTGTTTATTTATTTTGCATTTGTAGGGATTCTTATAGCCTAATAATATCTACTAGTAGTTCGCCCCGAACTGTGACCTCGCGACATCTTCAGAACCCCTCCATCGATTTGCCCATATTCAAACATAAAACGTGTATTGGTATAAACTACTTGCCTACAAAGTTTCATGAAGATCGTATCAACGATACGCAAGTTATCGTGGAACGAACCGTGCACGCCGAAATGCCGATTGTCCCATTAGTATATAGTACATTAGTATATAGTACATTAGTAAATAGTATATTAGTACATTAGTATATACTTAGTACATTTATTAAATAGTATATTCGTATATAGTACATTAGTAAATAGTACATTAGTATATAGTACATAAGTAAATAGTACATTAGTAAATAGTATATTAGTACATTAGTATATAGTACATAAGTATATAGTACATTAGTAAATAGTATATTAGTACATTAGTATATAGTACATTAGTAAATAGTATATTAGTACATTAGTATATACTTAGTACATTTAGTAAATAGTACATTAGTATATAGTACATAAGTAAATAGTACATTAGTAAATAGTATATTAGTACATTAGTATATAGTACATTAGTATATACTTAGTACATTTAGTAAATAGTATATTAGTACATTAGTAAATAGTACATTAGTATATAGTACATTAGTATATAAGCATTAGAATCTAAGTCCTCTCTTCGCTCGGTCAATAAGAAATTGACTGAGCCAATTACAAGTATGTATCCGCTAATAGATAGATAGCCGAGATAGATGTAGTGACGATATACTTAAGGACGCTGGCAGTAGCTGAAAGCAAGCCGAAGATCGGGCTGCCATGGGAGAGGCCTCCTGTACCCAGCAGTGGACTGAGGTGGCTGATTTTGATAATGATGATGAGTGGATTGATCCGCGGATCCGCCCAACAGTTGTACCCAAAAGATTGAGGAGAAAGGGACGGTAACGTTTTTCGAGTGTATGTTTATTTGTCTTGTCCAGTCTATTCATAATATAAATAAATAATCGGGACATTTTTGCACATACGGTCGTCTGACCCCAAACTAAGCAAAGCTTGTGATATGGCTGCCAGAGACTCATATACATACATATATATTTTTAAATACATACTTAAATAAATATTAACACCCAGAAATAGAACAAACACAAATGTTCATCACATAGCTGTTTGCCCTAGGTGGGAATCGAACCCACGCCTCCAAGCACAGAAGGTAGGTTCAATACCAACTGCACCAACGGGCTAGCAAAAATATGTGACCTGTAGTACGGCTTAACAAATTTTGGATAGTCAATGAATCTGAGATCAATGTACACGTACGTATATCAAGTTTCTTTGTATTGCTCCAAAGTTTTGCGAAGCAAGCATTACTGGTACCTATGTTTATTTTTTTCATTGAATTTATTATTATTGTTGCTATTTTAATTTTCTGTGTTACTGTGTGAGGTAAATGTAAATATATATACAATAAATAATAAACAAATGTCTTATCAAGTTCTCGTCTAATACGAGTAATATTAGTGAATGTTACATCGACTAGCCAATTGCATGACAAATGTAGTTTAACTTCTACTAATTCTTAATTTACATAAATTGTAACACGATAAGCGGTTATATACGCTGTTTTTAGCAACGCGATAGAGACGCTAAACGCTTTTTTTTTACGTTTGGCCTAGTTCGAGTCGGTGTCAAATTTTTGTTCACCATCAAGCGGGCGCGGTTTATACTTGGGTTCGATATTGTCTTTTTGCACTCCTTTTTGTATTTTGTGATGGCAACCAAAACGGTGACGGAACCCGCAGCGCGCGAGCCCGACTCGCACTTAGCCGGTTTTTTATTCGTAAACGTTTTATCCCATCTCTCTCGCGCTGCAAAGACTGCGTTTACATTACACATAAAACAGTTAAACACCGTGTGTAAACGCCCCAAGATATTAACTAGCAGTTGAGAAACAAATGTTAGCGTTTCACAGATTAGCTACTGGATTGATCTTGACATTCCAGTTGCTATAACAAATGGAACAAACTAATTGCTATATGCCGTGACCACACAGTTTAAATTTAACTGGCTTGAACCGGCGCCGGGCTTTTTGATGCATAAGTTTAACTATTATTTATGTGTACTGGCTTTTGTCCGCGGTCTTACCCGCGTATCTAGAACAAAACAAACCCCAGGGTGATTGAACGTTCGGGTGAAAGTAGTTGCAACAAAGATTTCAAAGAAAAGTTCAGGTTTATTACATTATATTCCCTGTTTTCCCTAGCCTAGTCTACAATATCCCCGAACGTCCAATTAACTTACCTCTGAGAAGTTTTAGAAGCAAACCAGCATTTTTATTTTAACACTAAAGCAAATGTTCTGAATGGATTTATTTTACGAAAATTCAATGATAATTATACAAATGAATTAAATTAATAAATACGACGAATTTTGGTGCAAACAGTATTCAAATTTGTTGCTCGTATGATATAAATTTTGGATAAATACTCGTAAAATAACGCAAATTTGAAATGTTACATTAAAATATCTGTAATTTATTGTTATTGGTTTGGCTTGAATATGTAAATAATAATACAAGGCTGGGTTACGCGGAAAGGGTGTATTATACCATAGATGAGTATTTTAAAGATAAATTATAAAATGTTAATGTATTATGTAATGGACATTTTCACTTTAAGCTATGATAAAAATAATCTGTACCTACTATAATTATATTGTAATTTGCACACCTTAAAGGTTGGATGTAGAGCGACTTTGTTTTACACTAGCTGACCTGACAGACGTTGTCCTGTCTTAGAACTGTCAAACGTACAAAGTCAAAATTGTAAATCTTATTTTTTTACACCTTGGGTTACATTATTGGAGTTTTAGTAAGAATTCCTATTTTTTTTGAAAATATAATATAGCCTATGTAACCCGGGGATAGTGTAGCTTCCCAACAGTGAAAGAATTATTCAAATCGGTTCAGTAGTTGCGGAGCCTATTCAATGCAAACAAACAAACAAACAAACAATCAAATCTTTCCTCTTTATAATATTAGTATAGACAAACAAACAAAAAAACAATCAAAATTATAATATTAGTATAGATTAAGACCTATCATGTAACTGTATTCTAGCAAATAAATTATTTAGATTTGATTTGATTTGATAAGCCCAAAGGGATGCTTCCATAGTAGGTACCACAGAAGAGAAAAAAAATACTCTAATTCTCTTTTCTGTGGTAGGTACCCATCATTATAAACAACTTTTACTATGGAGTTACTTTGAAAACGCGAAATAATATCAGCTGTTCCAAACAAAAACGGTAAATGACACTCGACATAATGTATGGAACAGCGGATAGTTTTTTCGCGATTTCAGGGTTTGTCCCATAGTAAAATTTGTTCATAATGATGAGTTCAATGGACCCCTTTCGGTGTAGTACACCTTTTCCGCATAACCCTCTGTAGTGTAGTGTAGTAAAAAGCACGCTTTCGTGACTCATAGCTAGTGTTAGATAGTCCAATTTTATGAAAAATCTGATTCAAGTACTTACATACTTATTCAGTTTTATAAAAAATCATTGAATTCAGTGTGTCGTCGTTTTATTATTCGTATTCTTTTCAGGAAACCCTTTCATTTGATACCCATGTCATGGAGGTGCATAAAATAACTGGTCCGCCATTTTAGGAGTCCGCCATATTGGATTTAGAGTGACGTCACTTAGCGAACCCTGCATTGTCATCCAAACTAAACGTGTGTGCAACATTTCAGCTCAATCAGATTTGTTAGTTTTTCCATAAAATAACAATCTATATCTATACTAATATTATAAAGAGGAAAGATTTATATGTAAGTATGTTTGTAACGAATTGGCTCAAAAAGTACCGGACCGATTTTAAAAATTCTGTCACTGTTGGGAAGCTACATTATCCCCGGGTGACAGGATAATCTATACCCGTGCGAAGCTGGGGCGGACCGCTAGTAGCTAATATAGGTAGTAAATAACATGTTTCTTTTAATTAAACGAGTAAACTAAAATATGATTTTGACAAAGACATAATTTCCTTTTTTAACTTTAGCAAAACGAAAAAAATAATTTCATTTTTACGCCTTACCTGGCAAGTACATACGTTTCCATTATTACGAAGGAGTTTTGGCGCCAACGTGGAAAAAAACATGTCGGCTCGTTGGATTATTTTCCTAATCTTGTGTATTTTCGAGTGTTAATGTGTACTAAATGGTGAATTATTATTCATTAAATGCTCGTAAACGTGCTCGAGTGTGGGAAGTGATATAACGAGGTGAAATATGTCTTTTCGTGTTGTTTCCAAAAATCGATAGAAGCCTCTTGTAAAATCTCCACCACTTTACAGGGGCATGAGTTTGACTTAATCGTGACTTACTTAGCTTGACTCTGACTATGACTATGACTTTTTTGACACTATTAATATTTAGTAAACTGTTTAGTATTACGACTAAAGGACACTGAATACACGGTCATAAATTTTTTAACAAAAAATATAAACATTATTTCGACCATGTATGCTACTTTGTATAATATGCATGTGTACCTTGTATGCTTTGGCAAATAAATTATTTAATTTGATTCCCTACGGACATGTGGCTTCTTTACTGAGACATACCATAAAATTGTTATTCCGTAGTCCAATTACTACAATTATTATATTATCGTACAATCACGAACAGAACTCTGTTTTGTGGAAAATTCTCGTAATTGCCTGTAATTATTACAACTTTCCCCAAAGCATAAAAAAATGGAAAATTACATACGATATTTTGTGATAGAGTACCTGTTTTTTGTACTAATGCTAAAGTATTGTTTTTTAAC
Source organism: Agriopis aurantiaria (assembly GCA_914767915.1). Lineage (NCBI taxonomy): Eukaryota > Metazoa > Arthropoda > Insecta > Lepidoptera > Geometridae > Agriopis > Agriopis aurantiaria. The sequence continues at coordinate 12,487,732 of OU612003.1, read as the reverse complement.
TACCACCCCAGCTAAGATTATGTTATACTGGTGGATATTGCTGCGGCTGGCAAGTCAATATAGTTGATATTTTCTCAAACAGGGTATAAAATGTCTCTTAATATTTATTGGAGAAGATGTTTCTACTAAAATTGGACCTGAAGGATTTTCCTTTTATTATTAATAATAGGCTTGCGTTTGATCGTCAACTCACCTGATGTTAAGCGTTGATGCGGTCTACGGTGGAATAGGCTCCGAAACTACTAAATCGATTTGAAAAATTCTTTCACTGTTGGGAGCTACACTATCCCCGGGTGACATAGGCTATAATCTATACCCGTGCGAAGCTGGGGCGGACCGCTAGTATTTAATAATAGGCTTGAGGTGGAGCACGCTTGCCTAGAAGAAACCGATTCACTCGTGATTTGAAGTCACCCAGATTGTAACTATCGCATCATCTATTATTATAATTAGAGGAAAGATTTGATTGTTTGTTTGTTTGCAATGAATAGGCTCCGCAACTACTGAACCGATTTGAAAGATTCTTTCATTGTTGTGAAGCTACACTATCTCCGGGTAACATAGGCTACAGTATATAAAAAAAAAAATAGGGATTCTTACTAAAACTCCAATAATGTAACCCAAGGAGTAAAAAAATTAGATTTATAATTTTGACTTTGCGTGTTTGACAGTTCTAAGACAGGACAACGTCTGTCAGGTCAGCTAGTAATCTATACTAATATTATAAAGAGGAAAAATTTGATTGTTTGTTTGTTTGCATTGAATAGGCTCCGAAACTACTGAACCGATTTGAAAAATTCTTTCACTGTTGGGAAACTACACTATCTCCGGGTAACATAGGCTACATTATATTTAAAAAAAAATAGGGATTCTTACTAAAACTCCAATAATGTAACCCAAGGTGTAAAAAAATAAGATTAACTTTGCGTGTTTGACAGTTCTAAGACAACGTCTGTCAGGACAGCTAGTATAGTATACGCAGTTGTACCATAAACACGTCCCTGTTGACCAGTTCTAGCAATCGAGTCGGGTTTATACTTATATTTATAGGTTTATAGAAGCTCTAACAGTTTCCGATGCTCGTTCAGGAATCGTTTCCGTTCGTTTATTTGCGATTTCGCTCGTTGCGTCTTGTACAAATATAAGATGGCTCGCATTGTTTTTCTGTTCTCGGAAAATATTTGTATTGAGCTTTCTACAAAGCGTTTTGTTACGTCTAACTTAATTTTTGCACTGGAATGAAATTTTTGTATCGAAGATAGTTTATTGATCGGCACTTTCGACTTCCACTCCTCAGGCGTATCCCTATATAACCGGCCAAGTCCGAGTCGGGCGCGCACTGAAAGTTCCGTAATGCAAAAAGACAACACTGCCAGTCACTGCCAGTTGCCTTACGTATATCGCCACTCCGTCGAGTTTCAGGGCGTCCTTCTTACGTTACGCTTGCCGATTATATTTATGTATATTAATTTGGGATTATATTTGGGGCATTTTTGCGCACACGGACATCTGACCCCAAACTAAGCATAGCTTGTGATTTGGCTGCCAGAGACTGATATACTTGTATACGTATATAGTTTTAAATACATACTTAAATAGATATTAACAACCGGAAATAGAACAAACACAAATGTTCATCACATAAATGTTTGTCCTAGGTGGGAATCGAACCCACGCCCCCAAGCTCAGAAGGTAGGTTCACTACCAACTGGACCAACGGGCTATCGATTCATTGTCTGCACTATAACTCGCTTACTACAACGATTTACAGTCGCTTTTATATAAATAGATTTAATATAAATAATGTATCTTTTGTTGCAGGTAAATAACCGAACCGTTCTCTACAAGTACAATCGACAGCACGCCTACCTGACCCCTAACACCGGTAATGCATTTAATATCCAATCTTTAATGTACCCTACCTTGCAAAATACCTCCATAAGCCCCATAAATAACATACAACCCTGTGTATCAACGATATGGTTGCTTTCCGAGTGCAGTCAAGTTTAGTAAGATAAATTAGTATCGTTCCAGTGTTCGACACATATCGGCGTGTAATAGCGTTATTTTGTACCGGTTTGTTGTTGATGAATAACCTGTGATACTGACTGTACAAACAGATTACAAACACAGAGATGGATAACTCTAAATGTGCCGCATCTTTGATGGTGTCAATTATAGGTTCGTTAAAAAAAAAAAAACATAATTAAATTATTATATGTAGGTAGTTGAAGGTTCAGTGAAATAGTAACAAAATTAACTTTTTTGTTATGGAAACTGACGTGATTTTTACTCTTTTTGTTTATATTATAAAGATAATATTTAAAAAATTGGATCACAAAAATATTTCAGAAATAAAAACAGCGATTAACTTTTGCTATCATTTGTATAATATCATGGTATCATTCATTATCATCATTTCAGCCGTAGGACGTCCACTGCTCGACATATGCCTCCCCCATCGATCTCCAAAAGGGCCGGTTGGAAGCGGTCTGCATCCAGCGTTTCCCTGCGGTCTCTTTTAGGTCGTCTGTCCATCTTGTGGGTGGACTTCCTACGCTGCGCTTACCAGTCCGTGGTCTCCATTCCAGAACCTTTCGGCCCCATCGACCATTCGTTCTGCGTGATATGAAATCATTGGTATAATGTAAACAATATAAACTAATTTCGTTGACGCCGTATATTCCGGGCTGGTAACCGGCCATAAGCTTCTACTCCATTGACCTGTCTCGCCTCAATTTTCCCGTTTGGTGAAAAAAAAGTCGGTATGATAGGATCAACTAAGAATGTGTAAATAGTTCGAAAAAACTTAGAACGAAATTCATCCAATTCTGCGGTACCATCAGGGTACATTGGGCAAAAAAATCCGCAGTACCGTCAATGCTACTGTCAAATATTGACACGGCATATAAACCTTACCAACAGCGTTTCTAGTTATTATACTTCGATGGTTTCTAAAGATATTTTTGTAAATCAGTTAAAAGTGTTATCAATGTATAATAATCGCCAAAACTTAAGAAATCGTATGTTTTGGTAGTTGTCCATCTTCCGTTTCCTAATCTCCAACACAGATCCAAGGGTCGATGTACCGGCCAGGTGTTTCCTGTCGGCTGAACTGTACGTGATGTTCAAGGATTTGTTTGTATGACCAACATAGCTTTAATCTTCTATTTGATAAAATGCGTCACCTAATAAATGAAGTGAATGATTTCACTAATATTGTACACTAGCACTGCTCCGCGGTTTTACCCGTTATCGAGAAACAGATAATTTTACAGGATAAAAAATTGCCTACATTTTTTTATTGATAAAATTTTCTTGCCATTGATTTCCACTTCACTTTATGTTTAGCGATGAAGCACACTGACATAGAAGAAATCAATTCACTCCCGATTTTAAGTTACCCAGATTGTAACTATCGGGGAACGCTCATTCAGGCAGCGCGTTCCACAGTTGGTTCGCACAATAAAGGCGGAATCATAGCGTTTCGGGATTTCGGTATATCAATCATGAAATGCTGGCAGTCCGTTAGAAAATTGGGCAGCAGAGAATAAGATCATGCAGATCCGATGCACACTCTCCGAAATGTGTCCGATAAAAACCGATAGATTATCAACATAATTATAATATTGTGTTAATCCAAGAAGTGAGCTACCTTTACTTTACACCAAATTTATTACATTTAACACCAAATTTATTTCACTTTACACCAAATTTACCACGGACCGGTAAGCGCAGCGTAGGACGTCCACCCACGAGATGGACAGACGACCTAAAAGAGACCGCGGGAAACGCTGGATGCAGGCCGCTTCCAGCAGTGGACGTCCAACGCCTGATATGATGATGATGATGATGACATCAAATTTATCCACATCAGAGTGAGAAATAACACACTTACAAACCGATACAGGCGTAGCCTAATTTGGGGCCAAAAATAATAAACCACGTGGTTATATCGTTATTGTTTGGGACCCACCGTTTTTTTTTTGTTTTACATATTGTGTATGTCAATAATAATAAAAGTGTTGAAATTAAATTAAACGCTTTTAATATTAGTGTGATGTGAAGAATAATTTGTTTCTGTCTGTGTGTCACCTTTTCATGATTAAACGGCTGAATCGATTTAGATGAAATTTGGAAAGGAAGTATAACGCTTTACACTCATAACTGCCTACAAGGATTCTGTGTCGGGGATTACACACAACTAACATTCAGACTCGGATTGACCAGCCAGGAATCGAACCTCCGGTTCATGAGCCACACGCCTACTACTAAGCCATATCCGTCAACATAGTAGTGTGCATCATCATAGGTTGACTTAGAAAATGTGCGAAAGCAATTTTTTTTTTCAAAAACAGCATCGCAAAATTCCACATTATCGTCTTATAATTTTATCAAACAGCTGTCCCATAGCAAAAACTAGAAACGGTCCTTTTCATATGAAAAACTCGTACTAGTATAAAAATATCATTTTCCCGGGAAATACACGGCCTTCATCGATTCTTCTGAACATATCACCTCATCTTTCCCTCTCGCATTTCAATGTAGCCTGCAATAACATGTGGCAGTCGGTACAAGACTTGTATGCTTACCTATAATAAAAATGGGAACGTAGGTCTGTCCGCCTCCAACCTTCAAAAGTTTTTAGCTATCAATTAATGTTCATATTAATTCATATGATAAAGCCAATTTACAAGTCAATATTAAGTATAATAATAAATTACCTGTAGTATACTAACAAATTGCAATTAAAATAAAATAATTTCAATCACTAATTACTGATAGAGCGTCCGCAATCTCATCTATAGTAGTCCATCATATACATCGTACATCGTAAGCCTCGAAGAGAAGACCTCGTTGCCTGGAAGAGATTGCTTTTAGCGATAATGCTGCCAGTTGTTACACTTGTTTTTTTATCCTCTGTATCAAATTTAATGATGTTAACAATAAAGAGTTAATCAATCAATCGTACCCAGAAATAATAAATAAATATTTTGGACATTTTTGCACACACGGTCATCTGATCAAAACTAAGTAAAGCTTATGATATGGCTGCCAGAGACTAATATACATACATATTATATATTTTTAAATACACTCCTTATTATGAACAATTTCTATAGTATCAGCTCTGATATTACCCAAAAAATATCATCTGTTTCATACATTTCGTCGAGTGGCAATTAACTTTTTGTATGGAACAGTAGATTGTTTTTTGCTGTGGCCATGAAGTACAGCCTTAAAACTTCAGGCAGTATATGCCCTACAAGACAGTGTGTGAAACACTTCAAAATAAATTATGAATCGTTTAATTAATTTTATTTACGTTCGCGTTACTCCTATAACATCAATCTTTAGTACCGACTAGGTTTTGATAGATTTACTAAATTACTTTGTTGAGCTAAGCTGTTCATCTTTTCAGACTTCGTGATTATTTTACGGTAATACCAACCTACCTGGAAAGCGGAAATTAGGTTTTGTCGGCGAAATCTAGGTGCTAAGTAGTACAGTTTTTAGGGTTGCGTAACCCAAACCTTTATCGTAACCCTTACCCAAAGGGTAAAAACGGGACCCTATTACTAAGCCTACGATGTCTGTATGTATGTCTGTCTGTCTGTCTATCTTTCTGTCTTTCTTTCTGTCTGTCTGTCTGCCTGTCCGTCCGTCCCTCTGTCCGGGCTATATCTTTAACGGCTATATCTTTCGAACCGTAATAGATAGCTAGTTGAAATTTTCACAGAATATGTAATGTTATGGCAGAATACCTAATAAATAATAAAAAAAGTCAAAAGTAAAAATAAAAAGGGGGTCCCCATACAACAAACGTGTTTTTTACCGTATTTTTGTATTAGCTCTAATGTAAAAACGGTAATACGTACAAGCGTCAAACTTGGCATGATTATAGTACACAATCTAAAGTATAACAACAAATATTAAAAATGGCCAAGTGCGAGTCGGTAACAAATTTCTGTTCATTACCAAGTTATTTGGTACTTTTGTTATTTATACGACCTTATTGTAACATCGACCTAATCATTTCACCGAATCGAAATGCACTATTTTACTAATAAGCAATTGTTTCGACTATTTTGAAAGGCGTTAAGCCTGAACAATAACTGGTTCGGTTACTTGGACGACCTTATTATATTTTGTGGTGGTACGGAACCCCCAGTGCGCGAGTCTGACTCGCACTTGGCCAGTTTTTTTTTAAAATAATTTAACAGGCTTGCGTTTAAGATGCTATGTTTCGTACGTCCTCAATCTGGCCCGCGCATTTCGACAATATTTGAGGGGCAGCTAAAAGCGCGCGGCTATCTTACTTGCTCATTTCAACGTGGCGGAGGAGATGGAAATCTATTTTTCGAGTATTTTTCTATTAACTCTGCCATCCTATAAAATATCAACACGAAAATTGCTTTATTCTATTTGCAATGTTATTCAAAAGATATTGCCCAATCGGTTTTTTTAAACTCCGTGTTTTTGATCTTTAAAAATGTTGAAAACTAACAAAAGAGATATTCGTGACACTTGAGCGCAATAAAATAATTAAATATATGTACTTGTTTTGGTAAAAGCTGTACGAATAAAGAAAATGAAGTTGTAAATGTTCGGGACATTTTTCATTTTCATTAAAACAATTTTTCAAACATAAAAACTGAATTAAAAAAGTACTAGATTTGGTTTGGAAGTATGAAACTATAGTCGGAATAAAAATATAAACAAAATGCGAAACCGGTTTCGGTTTCTACTATCACGCAGAAACGAAGTAACGGATCAACATGATTTTTTGCATAAAGATGTGCCGGAGAGTGACTTTTAACCCCGGAAAATGTACGGTTCCTGAGAAAATATCCACGCGGGTGATACAGCGGGACGCAGCTAGTTTTTTAACATGTTTCAGCAGAGAAAGCAAAGTAAACATTTACTCGAAACGATTTTACATTATCAATGTAGATAAATAATATCGTTTGTGAATGACTAAAATACATACTTTTCGCGCTAAAATCACATGCAAAGTCACGGAAAAGTACCAGTATAGAAGACACCGTATGTTATTCAGTTTGTCTGTGAAATCCGGGGTATCTGTGAAGATTTAGCGATGGATTACATTTGCATGTCGGGTGCGATTTGAGACGCAGGGGATGTTACTGGAATAAGGTGTTAGTGAAATAAGGTATTACTGAAATAAGGTGTTACTGAAATAAGGTGATACTGAATTAAGGTGATACTGAAGGGATAGGGTGCAAATCAAATAAGGGGTAATTTAACATGTGCAGCTTATTCGTAGCGCAAAAACTATTAGTACGGCTCACATACTCATTTTTCACACACACTAAGAAACTTTAAGCGACAACAATAAACTGACTAATAGTTCACATGCAAAAAAAGAGCGACAAAGTCGTCTGCTGGGTCATTATCATCATCATCAGCCAGGAGACGTCCACCGCTGAACATAGGCTTCCCCTTTAGACCTCCACACTGAATGACAGCCTGCCATCTGCATCCACTGGATGCCCGCGACTCTCACAATGTCGTCAGTCCATCTAGTGGGAGGCCTCTGTGTCTTCCGGTTCGTGGTCTCCACTCAAGAACCTTTCTTTCCTCTCTGTTATCGGTTCTTCGAGCGATGTGGCCTGCCCATTGCCACTTCAACTTGCAAATTTGAACAGCTATGTCGGTGACTATTTTTTGGCGAATATTCACGTTCCGGATTCTATCGCGCAAAGAAACTCCGAGCATAGCTCTATTGCCCGCTGTGTGACTCTGAGTTTTTTCAAAAGTCTAGCAGTTAAGGACTATGTCTCAGTACCATATGTATGCTGGGTGAATTCGACTAAAAGTATCAAGCTTGATTTAGGCCAGATGCGTTCACACCTGCCACGCCACTTTACTATATCTCTTATATTTGTCTGATCTGAGACTTTTCATAAAGATTAGCCAATAAGGCTGTAGCTAATGATCCTACAAATTCAGCAAGAAGTTCAAGGTCAGACTTCGATTCAGATATCCATCAGTTTCCTTTGAAATCCTCCGATAGTCTAGATTTAATTCCTTCGCATTGAATCAGCTGCTCCGGGCAGATGTTTTTGAAGCGGTGATCAATCAGACCAAACTGCAGCGTCACGACGAAAATGTTTTGATATTTGTCCAGGGAGCGGTGATTAGCGGGCACTGTTTTAGAGAAAAATTCTGGATAAATTATTTATCGGTATCGATGCCGCGAATGATGGATGGGTTCTATCTGTTATGGGTTAAGGACACGTTCTTTGTTCTACCCTCATCGGACAAATAAGGGAGTTATGGTAAGATGGCGTGGCGCATCTGGCCTTCGCCTTTTTTAGCATTTGGGCTATTAGTTACTTTATTGCTGTCGCTGCAAATCTCTTAGTGTGCGTGAAAAAATCAGCAAGTGTGCCGTAATTACAGTTTTTGCACAGTGTGAAAAGTGGTGGAAAACACGAGAGACATTTGAACAAGAACGATAAATTGTATTTCTTTGTTATTTCTATATGGAACAAGTCATCAACCAATACCGGTATAACTACTTGACTGCTCATCCCTTACCCCGCCATACCATGAGACAAAGGTCAAAATTTTCAGCGTAACCTTTTTTGAGTGTGCCTGTTCTAGGCGCGAATCTTTTTCGAGCGGGCCAATCCTAGGCGCGAATTGAATGAATGACTTTTGAGCCTCCAATCAGAAGCGCCATACGATATCAAAAATACCTTTTTGGAAATACTTGATTCTCTTGCCAAAAAGTTTAGTAGTTGCCTGAAATAGAAATATCATGGACCCAAGCCGGGTTATGTGAAATTGCACACTAAAACCCCCTCAGTGGCAGACCTCGGAAACGCACCGGTATCCTCCTAGCACACTGCCTGAAGCAATGCTCCCGGGAAATGCTCTGGGCATTTCCGTTCCATTCTTTTACAACGGCGTGGGCCACACCGCGCCGTTGTCTTCCCTGAGATCCCCAAACCTGGCCACCCACAAGCCCAAAAGCTTTTAGTCGGCTTTTACGACAGGCAGAGGATACCGAAGCAGTATTCTAAGACCCCGGCTCCAGGGATACGGGGCTAGCGCGTTCAATTCCGCCACCTCTACGCCGTGTTCTTCGTGCTGGATCAACTCGCTCACGTTCCAGCTCAAGATATGGACGAAGAATGTCTTTCGGAAATGAAGTAACTTGACTACAAAAGAGAAGCAAAATTATCGAGATAAGAATCCAAGATCACTAATATAGAACCTCTTGTTTAAAGCACTGATAGCCAGATTCTTGAGAACGAAACTAAACAAAATTGTCAAGCTTTTATCGCCTCAAACCTCCATAATTTACTTAATTCCCTACAGAATACACCCCATTCTTCTGCGTCTCAAAAACTGTGAACCTCGAACTAATAAGAGAATATGTCACTGACCTAAGGCTAGGCTAGAACTTTAACCCTACCCAATTTGTCGCCCCTAGGGAACATAAGGGTTTTAAGGAAAGGTCTAAATTCTTTTAGGCTTTCGCCTAAAAGTCACACGTAATTTATCTTCATCTTTAAAGGCTTAAAAAGGGTCAGTGGCCGGAATACCGCAGGGAAGTGTATTAGGGCCATTAAGATCCCTCTAGTTATAACAAGGTTATCTATTAAATCCGTATAAGCAATTAAGATATTTTTTTATAGTATTATAAGCACGTTTTAGTATTTTCTGGCAAGACATTTGACCTTGGCAAGGCAAGACCTTTATATTAGCAGGCAACTCAAATTCATATGTTTCATTCAGTTTTGAAATAAAAGTAAATTACATTAAATCAAGAAAAAAAATATTACAATGTCACAAAAATAAAACAGACTTCATAAAATTAGTAAAATTCGCAATTTCAGTTACTCGGGTGACATAATATTGTCATCCCAGTAACCGAATCTTCCAGTTATTTTGATTTCAAAGTCTAACTACCGACTTTGATGCAATTTCTATCGGACCAATCTGAAAGTATATCATTTCAATTAAAATAAAGTTTCTGTGGTATCAAAAATTAAAATAAAATAATATACAACCGAATTGAGAACTCATTCCTTTTTTGAGATCGGTCTAAATAGTAATATTAATCAGTGACGTGGAGGTCTCTTGACTTTCTATTATATCATTGTATGAAAACCTAAAATGTTGTGAAATTGTGATGGAAAATACGTTGACTAGAGACTAGATAAATTGAGTTTGACTAGAAAGCATTGAATTGCTTTTATTGATAAAGTCCTGTGTGCCATTGGACGTTTAGTCCAATGGCCTTGTCAATAAAAGCGCTGAGATCAATTCTTAATTGAACTCACTTTCATACGAAGGAATTTAAAAAAAAAAAATTAGTGTATGTGGACGTTACGGCACCGAAAACATAATAGCACACAGAAGGTCACTTGTACTGCTTGCGGCTCCCTCTTAACACTCTAAACAGCACCGTGCGGAAAATGACGCTAACGTGAACCATAACGCGCCAAAATATGGCTTGCGGTTGCGCAACTTTTTGTTATCACCTAAACAGAATCGCTTAAAACAGCTAGCCGTAAGGTTTCAGGTTGTTTGTAAGTTTCCTTTTTTTACGTGGACAAGTCCGCGTTTGACCACCTACTCGCCTGATTAAAGCAAGATTCATTGCAGTAGATATTAGCTATATTTGATCAAAATCTGCGTAGCTGTTAAAAATTTATAATATTTTTTTTTTTATATAGTCATCCTCATCATGGTCATGTTCCCACTGCTGGGACACATGCCTTCTCTCAGAGAGAGAGAGAGAGAGAGAGAGAGAAGATGGGCCCTAATCCATCATGCTGGCCCAGTGCATGTTGGTGGTCCTCACAATGATTTCCTTTACCGTTGAGCAATGGCATCGAACCAGCACATAATTTACTCAATTACCAAATAAGTCATTGGTGCAGGACCGAGGATCGAACCGGGTGCCGTCAGATTGTAAAGCGCACATGATACAGCTTGGCCACCATCGCCTCTCATTCTCGCACTTTTTCTAATAGTTCGTAAAAATAGACGTTCTAGAAACTCAAACTTAGGTACTATCATACAAATGTCCTGCCCGTCTCGTTCTGGAAAGTTCCCAGGAATGCCGCGGAATGCGGTGTGCCAGTAATCAGCAGTAAGTCGGCTATCGCAGCCATTATTGACCCGACCTCGGTGTCGCCTTGCAGAAACTTTATACCTAACCTACTGCATGCGGGCGCCGCTTAATTACTTTAATAATCGAGTATATACTTTCTTTGCTTTCTACCTACCTAGTTAGAGTGTATAATTCTACAGGGTTACCTACGCCGAAAGTAGTCCGTTATACTCATCATTTTAAACAGTTTTTACTATGGGACCAAACCTGATATCGCTGAAAAAATATCAGCTGTTCCATAAATTTATTGTTGATCAGTGTCAATGACCGTTTTCTACGTCAGATGGCAGGCTGTCGTTCAGTGTGGAGGTCAAAGGGGGGAGGCCTTTGTTCAGCAGTGGACGTCTCCTGGCTGATGATGATGATGATGAACCCTTTCCGTGAAACCCCTGTATTAACCCAAAAGCTTTGAACCAGTCATGTCCTCGTGTCCATAGCGCACTGAGTCGTGCTGCAAGCGCTGCACGCCCGAAATAGCCGGACGCGACGGCTTTTGGCGAATCTCGTCACGGACTGTAGGGTGACTATGAAGTACTATAAACAAAAAAATAGACAAAGCGTTACTTTCGGAGTAACGATTTGTTTTTTATTTGTTTGTTACGTCTGCGACTAAGTGTGCAATACTCCGAATGTTCGAGAGACTGATAAACATGACTCTAAACGACGTTATCCATAGACATTCAATGGTATATGGGCAGTACCGGTTAACTTAACGCGCCGCGTTACGTACGTGTTAAAGGTACGGAGTTTGTAAGAGGCTAAAAAGCTTCGGTAATTTGTATTCGTTTGCTTGTATAATTATTGTATTGTTTAGTTTATTAAAACATGCCCGTTAGAAAGATACAACTTTTCCTCTAAAAGTATCTTACAATATTATAAAGAGGAAAGATTTGTATGTATGTTTGTAACGAATTGGCTCAAAAAGTACTGGACCGATTATAAAAATTCTTTCACCATTTAAATGCTACATTATCACCGATTAATATAGGCTATTTTAATAGGCTATATACCTATACCCGTGCGGAGCCGGGGCGGACCGCTAGTATTATATATTTATCGATTTACTTTTTACGTTTTTATTTAAAGACAAGACAAATTTATAGTTTCGTTATCAATAAAATGCGTTACTATTTTTTTACGCTATTCTTCATTAATTTTGTTTTAAAAATAAAGTAATGTAAGTAAGACAAACAAAAAGTGGTAAGTAAACCTTACCCTTGATAGTATTATCGGTTAAATTACTTTATCATATAATTTATTGTTATTTTTCGCTTATAACAAAATCAAAACATAAAATTATTAAACGCTACGAGATGAATCCATTTATTACCATATACTATGGTAATAAATCATCGTTAGAAAGTAAATTTTCAAGGCGATCCATTAAGTGTACTCTCTGACCCACACATCGCTGACCATAAGTGGATAATGGCTGTATAAGATTATTGCCTATAAAAACTATAAAATGCGATTAGGTTCCCTTGCACTGATCGTTAATGCGATATCTCGATAAAATAATTAAGTGAATAATTTTTGAGTTGAATCGATATTACAAATATTCATTATCAGATTCATTAACAAGTTTAGAGCCTGCGCAGACGACTGATTTTGTCCGTGGGCATCGAAATTTTCAATCGTGACGAGAGAAAGAGAAAGCGGATAGAACGTTTGCGTAAAAATAGATGAATGCGAAAATAAGGAAACCTAATCCTAACCTACGAAGTTTTATGAATTGCTCGCATTGTCCGCAACTAGGTATTTAAGCGTAGACTTTCATGTAAAATTTGACCCCCACATTTAAAAAAGAATGGCTTTTTTGACACCTTTAATTCGGCCTTTTTAAAAAAATCTTTCTCAGCGGAGCTCTGCAACCCATTTAGAATCTACTAGCCAAATTCTAGCTTCAAACTCAAGTATATTTCGAGATTTCGCGATGAGTCAGTGGAATAGATAGACGTGTCGTACGCAAACATCATTGCGCTGAACAAACGCGCGTTTGTGACTAGTGTCATAAACACGCGTTTGTTGACATGACATCTAGCTGGTGCACTGATTGGTGCACCGAATTCCGGGCGATTTGGGCGACCTTGCTTTTATGTTTCATGCCAATATAAAGCGCGGTCAACGCATCTAAAAACTTCTAACCTAATTATGTAGCTCATGAACCTAACCTAATCTTTTTCATCCTAAGTGATGAGAAATAAAGTCCTCGGACGATATTCTGTCGGTTGCTCATGGTCACCCTACAAGTTTTACCCAGAACGGATGTGGAACGCATGAGTGCAATTTTTGTTGCTTTTTTTCACACGTGTGCGTGGATGAACAATGAAAACTTTGACGATGCTTGAAAACCTTGCAAAATTGATTAAAAATATGGTCTGTTATTTTCAAAAACGCGGCCAGGTTGCCTCACGTATTTTTGTCTGGTTTTTGGTAATTAGTTTAATTTTTAGGGTTCCGTACCTAAAAACGGGACCCTATTACTAAGCCTACGAAGTCTGTCTGTCTGTCTGTCCTACCTTGAAACGGCTGTATCTTTCGAACCGTAATAGATAGCCAGTTGAAATTTTCATAGAATATGTAACGTTACGGCGGATTAACTAAGAAAATCAGAAAGTAAAAAAGAAACGGGGGTCCCCATACAACAAACGTATTTTTTTACGTATATTTGTATTAGCTCTAATGTAAAAACGGTAATACGTACAAACGTCAAACTTGGCATGATTATAGTACACACTCTAAAGTATAACATATTGAGTATTGAGTATTGTATAACAGCAAGTAATAAATAATGGCCAAGTGCGAGTCGGTGACAAGTATCTAAGTAAGGATATAGTTCAGTTTGTGATAGTACAAGGTAAGCTAATAATATGCGTGGTAAACATGATGATATAACCACTATATTTGGTGGTAACAAATAAAGACGTTGTCCGAATATACTGCACAGTAAGTGCGAGTCATGCAGCCTAAAATAGCATTTATTGGCTATTTTAGTCTTGAGAATAGCACAACGCGCAGTATGTAGTCATACATCTATTTGAATCTCAGATAGATAGATAAACTATTTATTGTTCACACCACAAATTTCATAAACACTATAAAACAGCTTAAAAACTAGTGCAACAATCGGTGGCCTTATCGCTAAGAGCGATCTCTTCCAGGCAACCTTAGGATGGAGAGGATTCATACAGGAGGTAGAAGGCGGGGCGTGCAATATTGAAAATGTGATAGTTACAATATAAACCGTACATTCTAAAAGCAATACATACTAATACATATATTACCCTTTGATAACATTATTTACCAGATCAGATGCACAAGGCAGATATGCCTTAGTACAATTATCGATCGTGTTCAAATGTCTCAATTTTACACTATTCCACTACACCACATACTAACTAAACTGTAAGTACGGCTCACATACCTACTCTTTATGTACCTTTGATCATATATAGATTGGGTTTGTCTTAAACTCGAGATAGTACAAAAAAAGTCTGCCAAAAACTGAAGGCGACGAGGTAAACACGTATTTCACACATTAACATATACTTACTAGTTGACAAACGCACACTTCAATATTGAGCGGCACACAACTGCAAATGAGATGATCAAACGGACGATCAAGGGTAAGGTAAGAGCTAAAAAACTGTAGGTAAACACTTCCATTTTACTTTTTCTGTTTTTTTACGCACACTAAGAAACTTGTAGCGACACTAATGAACTAAAATGCATAGTCCACATGCAAAATAATATTTAATTTTAAAACAAAAAACAAAAACCGATTTAAGACTATACTACCAACATAGTTAAACATACATTGAAAGTACTTTTCAAAACTTTTGCTGAAGGGGACCACAAACGAAAACGTCACCTGTGTATATATTTTTGGTTTTTGTGGATTTTTACAAAAAGCGCTGAATCAATTTTGATAAAATTATTACGGGACCTCTGAGGTAGTATGTACTACCAAACAAAAAAATAATCATCATAACCTATTCATAATTGGCGGAGGGATCGCGTAACGAACGTAAAAAAAAATACAAACAGTCAAATTGATAACATCCTCCTTTCGTCTGTTAAAAAGGGCGACAAGGCCTGCTAGGCGAGTTCGACTTCAAAACTGATATAGGCCAGAGCGCTCGCAACCGCCACGCCAGTTTACCACATCTCCTTTCTTTGTCTGATCTGAGATTTGAATCAATTTGATGCACACACAGCTTATCTCTCAGCGTGCACTGTGTACATCGCGTGTACATATGTGTTAGTGAGTACATACACCAGAGAGTTGTTCTTATCAGAGTAAATTGGAAACAAATTGCTGCGGGAGCCAGGGTCGGTGCAAGGCATGAGTTATTTCGAGCTTTTTATTAAAGTTCCGAACTTACGAACGGAGTGGTGGCCGAGGCAAGGTAAGCGGAGCGTTGGTCGTCCAGCTGCAAGATGGGTCGACGGTATTATTACTTTCGCGGGTCGAACCTGGACTCGATTAGCACAGGACCGAGGCAGATGGCATAGCAAGAGAGAGGTCGATAGGAATCCTTATCCCACTGCTGGGTATACCCAGCAGTGGGATAAGGAAGGCTGTGTGTGATGATGATGATGATGACTTATGAACTTATAAGGAAAAAATTGTCTTTATAAGTTCGTTCTGTCTGTCCGTTCCGTAGTACTATGGTACTACGACGAAACAATAAAAAGCCCAAAGTACTGTGCGTCCGTCTGTCTATCTGTCTGTTATTCGAGTGTCCGTCTGTCCTAGTTCTTTAGAACTAGGATAAGTACATGAAAGTTTAAGACCGTTTGGGAGCTACGATGCAACAGACAGACACAGTAACACCCCTCTTTTTGTGTCGGGGTTAAAAATACAAACGCCCGAAAAATATTACCCCGTTCTTGGGCAGTCGCGTAAAAAGAACCGAAGTTAGCAACCGCACGTGACGATCTTAACTCATGTCATTTACTGCAAAATTTGTTATCACGAGCGATATGATTGCGCGTGGAGACGGCGCCTTATCGTACGTACATAGGCGTGCAAATTGGCTCCATTGCTGAGAATGGAGCCCGCCCAGGGGAAATCTCGCCAGAGCCAGCTAATAAGCAAACGATTTTTCACGCGATATACATTTACATTTTACATGTTCTTAAGATATCTATATTTGTCGAGGTAAGGTGCCACCGCCAAGTTCAGCAAGGCGCGACCGTGCCGGCCGGGGTTCGGCTCTAATGATGTGATGTGCTAATACTAATTTTTACTAAAATAAAATGGTAATTTCTCATAACGTTTTTGCCTAACTAGGCTACATGTTTACAAAACCGTTTGACAGTGTTGGCTTTGAATTATATTTTGGGTCACTGCACCAGCATAGTCAGTTTGATAACATCGATCTCTCTGTAATTTGATTAATTCAAATTCTTACAAAAATTTTTATTGTCATTTCTCATAAATTTTTTTGCTTAACTTGGCTACATGTTTACAAAATCGTTTGACGTTGTACATATACACAGTTCATCTTCGAAATCGCTCTGAAAGCCAAGTGAAAAGCGCTGAGACAAGTCGTTTCAACGTTTCAGAAAAGGGTTATAGGAGATTGGATCTCCGATTCAATAGAGTCCCAATTTCTCACGAACATACAAGGAGATATATTCGTATTACGTTGACAGGGATTTTGTTTGGACAATATATAACTGCACGTACATGCAATTTTTACCATCAAACAAACAAAACATCAAACAAACGTCTTCTTCATCATCATCATCATTTCAGCCATAGGACGTCCACTGCTGCGACTCCCCCATCGATCTCCAAAAAGGCCGGTTGGAAGCGGCCTGCATCCAGCATTCCCTACTGTCTCTTTTAGGTCGTCTGTCCCATCGATCTCCAAAAAGGCCGGTTGGAAGCGGCCTGCATCCAGCATTCCCTACTGTCTCTTTTAGGTCGTCTGTCCTTATTGTACTGGACGCTTCGCTTACAGGCCCTTGGTCTCCATTCGAGAACCTGTCGGCCCCATCAGCCATCTGTTCTGCGTGCTATGTGCCCTGCCTACTGCCACTTGCTAATCCGGCTGCTTCTACTTGATAAAACGTCTTGGTTAGGCAAAACTATTAAAAGCTAAACATCCAATTATCAAAACGTATAACTATCATCAACAAAGTCAATTCTATGACGTTAGACTATCGTGTAAAGATGGGCAAGTGGCAATTACTATTTAATACCTATTAAAGTATTTTTGGAACACCACTAAAACACGAATATCACTTTACTGTACACCATTTTTTTTTTTACAAAGTTACTTAAAATAACTTAAAAACCGACAGTATAATAGGCGGCCTTAAGTACTATAGATGTCGATTGGACCTAAAACTGCCGTTCTTTAAGGGTCCTATTACATTTTTTTACATTTTTGGTATAATTTGTCTTTCAACTAATAAGATCTGTAAAAAATCAGGTGCTGTATTAAATAGATCTGTATTTTTTATTGAATGTAGCGGCTTCAGATTTTGGTAAAACTCAACATATCCATTTGTTACCTCCAATTTACAAAAGTAGTTTTTCGTAAAACTTTAGCAGGGAAAGTTTGAGAATGGATTTCGTTAAATTACTGTCATAAAATAAAGATTTTTGTGTTATGGTTTACTTATTTTATACTTATCTTGAAAATTACGGCTTTATTTTTTCGTTTTATGCCCGAAAATACAAATACTTAAAACTGAACGGTTCATTTAATAATACGCCTCATAAAATTTGCGTTTTCAAACATTTCGTGCCAGCCTGAAATGTTCACGCATTGCAACGCACGCAAGCGGCTGTTTGCTTACCATTACGCCGACCATCTGCTTGCTCGCCGCTCTTTTTATAACAACAATGTTGGAAACCTATAAGCAACCTAAAAATCATACCTTTTAACACCTCTAGGATTGTTGTTCACACAACTAGAATCCACAGTAGTATGTAGTTGTAAATAACACTAGCGGCTTAGAATAACTACTCAGAGAAGGTAAGTTTCCAAACAACGCCTTCTCAAAACGTAAGCTACAAATTCGCTTTGTAGCTTACGTTTCGATTGGTATTTTAAACGATTTAAGCAAGAAAATTAATCGATTACCTGTGGAATGTCACACCATAACTCTTATGCTGCTTTTCTGGTTTGTTGAGGTACGATTTCACCGCGCAAATTGTCATAGTAAAAATTTTATATAATTTTTGGTGTCATATATGACACCATTTGAATGGCTTAAATTTTGCGAATGTACTTGGTTTCTTTGTGTAGTTATTCTAAGACTAGCGGTCACCCATCCAAGGACCGACCGAGCCGCACGCTGCCTAAATTTTCTATTGAGGCTAGTTTTAGTATCAAAATCAACTAAACTACTAACGTACGATACAAAAAACAAACATTTTGTGACACCGCAGTTCGTCAGAGAGGTTTTAACGACCACAGACCCAAAAATAGGTCAGATCCTATGTAGCTATACTACGAACATTTCTTTATAGTATACTTTCCCGAAATGTGGTCGCAAAGGCGAATATTGCCCATCGCTTGTGTACCTTTACATTAGAAGTATCGGGGCCAATATTTGGGCGCCTAATAGCGGATATCGGAAAATCATCAGCGGACAAACTTGGTGCGACTTGTTAATTTGTGCTTGGTCCGAGCCTGGAGCTATGCCTTTAGTAGACGACAGAAACAGAAGTCACTATGTTATGGAAAAGTTTCTAAGTAGCATAGGTTAGCTGGAGGCAGCGCAGCGGTAAGGTTTCTTTAGTTCCAAGTACGTTCTTTTACGAAAATTTCATACAAAGCTGGCTATACATAATATATCGCTTGAAGGCTGGATATTATCTACTACTTTCTTACGCTATTAACTGTAATAAAACTTATTTTGTAGAGCAAACCTTGTAGGTACGTGAATAGAAAGATTTAGTTTTCTTATATTTCATAAGATCTTTATAATTACTGTCCTCTAGAATGACGACGGCGTGATAAAGCATGTCATAAAATTACCTCATCAAAGATGACTTACTGCCAGAACTGTCCATTTAGGCGTTAATGTAAATCTACGTGAGGAGAATACGAGCTTCTACGGATATCTACGGCCATTTACGGACATCTACGGGGCATATACGGTCATATATGGGATATGGGGTACATCTACTGGTCGACAGAGCGTTTAGATAACGGAGATACGACTGCCATCTTTAGGTAGTAAACAGAAATCTTTATATCGACAGATATTGGACTAATCTGCGCCGACAGATAGAAATAACCGGAAATATCCAGTGAATACCAAAACAATGTGGTTATATCCAGTATATGATAGTTGTCATGCTATAAGGAAAATTACACTCGATATAAGGATTTCACAAATATAGGGTAATGCCATGCTATATGCTGCCTTTTTTTGCATGTAAACCTTATTTATTTAGTACATTGGTGTAGCTACAAGTTTCTTAGTGTGCGTGAAAAAAATTGTGAGCCGTACTTAAAGTTTTTGCAGCGGTTTCGCGGTGTAGTGAAAAAATAAATTATCATTATAAAGGCTTATTTATACTCATGATTATGTTTATCGGTCGAGACGAACGACCGGTTTCGGAATCATTAGAGCTCCTTCATCAGGGAATGCGCGCGATTCTGGAGACGGTCGCCCGCGTACTGATCGTGAGTGTAACCCTTGTTATAGTAATTTATAATGAATCTTCACGCGAGTTTTGATGTAGTGAAAAAAAATCTGATACTCGGAGACATTTGAACACGGACGATAATTGCACTGAGGTATATCTCCCTTGTTTGTCTGATCTAAGATTGAGACGTCGTATCCGGAAAAAGAGTGATGACATATGGTACTGAGACGTGGTCCTTGACTGTTGGCCTTTTGGAAAAGCTCAGAGTCACACAGCGGGCAATGGAGAGAGCTATGCTCGGAGTTTCTTTGCGCGATAAGATCCGAAACATGGATATTCGCCAAAGAACCAGAGTCACCGACATAGCTGTTAAAATTTGCAAGTTGAAGTGGCAATGGGCAGGCCACATCGCTCGAAGAACCGATAACCGATGGGGGAAGAAAGGTTCTGGAGTGGAGACCACGAACCGGAAGACGCAGCGTAGGGAGGCCTCCCACTAGATGGACCGACGACATTGTGAGAGTCGCGGGTATCCAGTGGATGCAAAAGGCGGGCTGTCGTTCAGTGTGGAGGTTAAAGGGGGAGGCCTATGTTCAGCAGTGGACGTCTTCC
The DNA here is from genome assembly GCA_914767915.1 of Agriopis aurantiaria. Taxonomy (NCBI): domain Eukaryota; kingdom Metazoa; phylum Arthropoda; class Insecta; order Lepidoptera; family Geometridae; genus Agriopis; species Agriopis aurantiaria. The sequence continues at coordinate 12,467,345 of OU612003.1, read as the reverse complement.
GGCTGATGATGATGATGATGATGATCCGTGAAAAGATTGTGAACAATCTTTTTGAAACAGAAAACTCCATGAAAAGCCCCTAATGAACCCGCATGTGCGCAGTGTGCGCATGGCTTTACAATGTTACACGTTTTCCTTTTAAAAAGGATAATGTTTGAGACATGTAGGTGAAACATTTTACATTGTTAACAGTGTATCGTAGCTTTATTTTCCAGATTTAGGGCAAAAAGATAATTCGTAAACGTTTAATGTAATACGATTTTTTTGATAAACGTAACATGTTTTACGTACTTTGAACACGTTGCCGGCGGCTCTCTAAACTTAGTTGTTAGTAAATGAGTATTTAAATATTTAAAAAAATTACTTTAACGGTAGCTGCTTATGCAGGGTTACGCAAAAAGGGTGTACTAAGCCGAAAGGGTTTGAACGACAGTTACCAACATAACCCACCGAATTAGCAAGTTGAAGTGGCAGTGGGAAAGATACATGCACGCAGAATAAATAGCCGATGGGCCGAAAGGTTCTGGAATGGAGACCACGGACCGGTAAGCGCAGCGTAGGACGTCCACCCACAAGATGGACGGACGACCTAAGGACCGCAGGGAAACGCTGGATGCAGGCTGCTTCCAACCGGCCCTGTTGGAGATCGATGGGGGAGGCCTATGTCAAGCAGTGGGCGTCCTATGGTTGAAATGATGATGATGATGAAAGTATTGTTGACAAGTTCCAAGTGTTTGTAAGTCAGTTTATTAGTGATCATAACCTGTAAAGCGTTTCGGAGAAACCATGCCACTTTTATGGTCAGTAAACTGAAGCCTTATTTATAGTGGTTTCCAAGGTTGTCTGGAGCTCAGCAACAAACAAGGGGCTCACAGATTAAACAATAGCTACTTCAGAGTACATCGGTGTTAATTGATTTATTTTTAACTAGCGACCCGCCCCGGCTTCGCAAGGGTATAGGTTTTAATATATTATAAACCTTCCGTGAAAAATTATACAGATAGTGAAAACCGCATCAAAATCCGTTGCGTGGTTTAGGAGGGGTTAGCGAATATACAGACAGACAGACAGACGCGGAAATCGACTTTATTTTATACCATGTAGATCTAGGTAGATATAAACCGGCAAAGTGCGAGTCGGGCTTGCGCACTGAGGGTTCCGTACCACCACAATAAATTGTTAATTACTGAAGTAAAATAAACCGGCTGGTTAAAATAAAAAGTTGAAATTGCTGGCGAGTGGGACAACTTAAAGTTGTCATCAAAGTACAAGGATAAAAAACAAGAGGCAGATCGAATTCGCGACTAATCACCGGACAATGCCTCCCTGTTGTCTACCGTCGCGTATCGAAACACAAATGAACTTTCAGCGTTACACGGCGGAACCACAGGGACGGCAGCAGGATCAAGAGTGGGCTGGTTGTCTGTCAGTCAACATTTAGTCACAGAATACATATTAGTACAAGATTTAGTTGTTCAAGTTGATTACTTTTACGTTTAGCGACATCTATGCCGTCTCAAGTTAAACTGTCAAATTTAGGTACCGTTCAGAGGTATAAAATTAAAAATTAAAATAACTTTGTTTACAAATAAGTAAATTGAACTGCACGGAACATTCAATATTATATTAGAGTTCGATCTATTATCTTACAATTTCTCCACATTTTTCGCTATTCAAAAGTACTAAAACCTATTTCTAATTCCACACGTACCTATGTGGCAGTTAAAGGCCCCACGCAGACGACGCCTGCGTTGTAGCTAGGTTCGAAGAGATTCGTGGTAACTCTATTATATTTACCCCCCATAGTTTTAACACCTTCAATCCGTCCTCCATCCATTAGCCTGCTCGTAACAATGACAGTTGTTATTGTTCAACTAATGAAAACTAGGAATGAACTGAACGAGATCAGACCGCATCACTTCAATCTTTCATTCATTCATTCGTTCGTTCGTGTTTAGATCGAATCGTCTTTGTGTTTCCCATCTGGAACTAACTAAAGATTGGCCGTGTTAAATTGCAGCTGTCATACGGGATTCTATCAGTAAAATGCATCTGACAGTTGCAATAACATCATAAAAATCTGAATGATAAAATTTTCTTTTAATATTTTACTGATAGTGTGACTATAAAAAATCGATCTTTAGAATAACATTGCAAATACAGTTAATTTTTCGTGTTGGTTTGCACCATTTTATAAAATATAAACACGAAAATGGCTTTATACTATTTACGATATTATTTTAAAGATAATGCCCAAACGGTTTTTTTTTCATTCTCTCTCAGGGTTTTTTTTAAATCTTTAACAAACTTTGAAAGGCGCGAGAAAAATGGTCGCCCGTTTTAGCTGTTTTGTACTTCTATTTCCTCTGAGGGGAAATTACGAACGGACGAAACAGTCCGTCTTCGGATCGTAACGTGCGTCCGTTCGTAATTTCGGCGAGCGCAGTACCTGTTACCACGAACCGTTAAGCGCAGCGTAGGACGTCCACAAAATGGACAGACGACCTAAAAGAGACCACTGGATGCAGGCTGCTTCCGACCGGCCCTTTTGGAGATCGATGTGGGAGGCCTATGTCCAGCAGTGGACGTCCTATGGCTGAAATGATGAACAATGAGTAGTAACGATTTGCGAGTTCAGTTGAGGATGATAGCTAGATGGTATGAAAATGATCGAAGGGCTTTCCTAATGCCCCTCATCTGTATATATGTCAACAAACATCGTCCCTTTTCCCCCTGCAGTGCTGTGGAAAAGACTGCAATTGAAAGTAAAAAGCGTCGAGTGGCACTTGTGCGGGGAACCCCGACAGACAGATCGATTGAGAACGGGTGCGGATTCTCACATATTGAAAGTTAGAAATGTTGCCGCATTTTTAAAGCAAAGAAATAAACTTATAAAATTACCTTAAAAACAGATTTGGCAGATTTGGATTTGTTTATTATCTCTACATAGTATAAATTAAAGTCACTTTCCGCGTCTGTCTGTCTCACACACAGGTAAGATTTTATTTTTCTTTTTTGTTTAGATCTGTCTGAAAACTGCTAACTCCTTCTAAACCACGCAACGGATTTTGATGCGGTTTTCACCATTAGTTAGATAATTTTTCACGGAAGCTTTGCTCGTAAAGCAAAGCCGGGGCGGGTGCTAGTTTGTTATATTTGGAAATACTCAGCTTGGTAACGCTAACAGCTCAATGGATTTGATTTAAATTAATGCATATATATGTATATAATACTTTTTATACGGAGAAAAAAAAAAGTGTAAATCAGAAGGGAAGCTGTCACTCAAATTGTAAAATCAAAAGCATTTATGTAAATAATACAGTTAATCAGCAAACATAAAACAACCCCCATTCGGTAGGTAAATCATAAAAAGACTCAAATCCGATTCCCATTTCATAAAGCAGCCCGTCTCAGCCGGAAATTGAATTAAAAGGCACTCGTGCGACGCTTTCACTTCTTAAAAGAAAATGAGACTTATGACGTCATAATTCAAACTCTTTCGAGTTACTTACTTCTTAAGCAGGGACATAGTGAGAACGGGTTTCTTGGGGGGTAATTTCAATTGTTATTTCTGTTTGCGGATTCGTGTGTACCTAATCAATTAAGAAAAAGAGATTTAATAAACACTTTACTATTTATTTATTTTTATTTATATTCATGGGTGATCAAAAGATACCAAAACAATAATTTGAATAGAGTCGCATATGATCACCTAGGTGCAGGTGATCAAAGGATACTCAAATAATAATTTAAATGGAGTCCACCTATGGTCACCCAGGTGATTATATTCCCAGGTGATCAAAGTGGAATAGATCTCTTCGACGACATTGTCACTATCATATATTTTGTTGAATGTAAATGACATTTGAAATTAAACATATTTTTTTCCGCAATATTAGGGTTAGTCTCATAGAGAAACTTGGTTTTAGCTCAACAAGAACCTCTCGGCTTGGAACCACCATTCCGTATAAACCTGCCACCTTCCGTATAAATCTCCTTAACTCATCGAAGCTTCAATGACTTTTTGCAGCTATTGATTCATTAAGATCGATTGGTTGACCCACTAGTGCTACAAAACTTCCACACGCATTCTGTATCATAAAATCAAACTGCCTTTTCAACTACGTTCATAAAAAATGATACAGCCTTTAAACATGCATGCCCCAATCACGGCGCTTGCAACAATGTCGAAATATCGTCCCTCCCTGTGCATATAATATTCATGTGAATGGACTATTTCAAGGAATCGATCATAAACGGCGAGTTTATGTGCGAAAATATTTCTCTCAATACTTTGTAAGAAATATATTTTTGCACTACATTTTAGCACTAAAATTGTTAGGTAAAAGTAACCAAAAACTAATTATTTTGTGTATAGGGCACAGGCTCGAGGTAAAGTGTGGTGACTCCCGCTCCGGCTCGTTCCTGGTGCAAAGGTTGGCCATTGCCATCCAACGCGGTAACGCAGCGAGCGTTTTGGGTACCTTTGCGCCGGGAACGGTTAGGGGTGGGTTATTTGAATAGTTATTAGTTTAGTTATTAGTGAATTCCAAATATTTTAGTTTAATTCTAATAACTAGTCTGTAATGCGCTGCCTGAATATGTTCCCCGATGGTTACAATCTGGGTGTCTTCAAATCACGAGTGAATCGGTTTCTTCTAGGCAAGCGTGCTCCAACGTAAACCGCATCGTCGCTTAGCATCAGGCGAGATGGTGGTCAAACGCAAGCCTATTATTTATTACTAAAAATAAAATTTAAAAACTGGCCAAGTGCGTGTCGGCATCGCGCACTGAGGGTTCCGTACCACCACAAAATACAAAAAGTAGTACAAAAATACATCAAGCCCAGGCGGTTACCCATCCAAGTAACGACCGCGCCGCGCCCGACAATGCTTAACTTGGTGGTGAACTTTGTCCCCAACTCCCACTTGGCTATTATTTCTAAATTTTTGTTTTACTATAGAGTGTGTACTTTACCAAGTTTGAGTCTTGTACGTATTTTCCATTTTACATTATAGCAAATACAAATATACGTTTAAAATACGTTTGTTGTATAGGTCCTTGAGTTTTTACTTTTTGACTTTATTTATATTTTTTGGTTAATTCGCCGTAATGTCACGTATTCTGCGAAAATTTCAACTGGCTACTCGGGCTATTACCGTACGAAAGATACAGCCGTTAAAAGGTAGGACGAACGGACAGACAGGCATATAGGTTGCCTGGAAGAGATCGCTTTTAGCGATAAGGCCGCCAGTTGTTACACTAGTTTTAAGAGTTTTTTGTCCTCTGTATCAAATTTAATGGTGTGAACAATAAAGAGTTAATCAATCAATCAGATAGACAGCGCATGCTTAGCAATAGGGTCCCATTTACACCCTTCAGGTACGGAACCCTAAAAACGAATACTTTTACTACAGTATCAATAATAGTTACTACGACCCCCGAGTTCAACCGTCTCCTTGTAGGGAAAAGGTTTTTTAATATAAGCCCGCCCCATTCATCAACATTGCAAAGGGCTGCGGGTAAATAGGCGGGAGATGACGTCATTTCTTCACATCCTGACGTATCTTGCCGCTTCTTCGCATTCATCAGACTCGCTATGGAAGGTATATGGTTATGTTATGACTATATACTGCGCGGTTTGCTAGTCCGCGTAGATTATAGCCTGTTTTAGGCATTGAGCTAAATATTAAAAGACGCCTCTCATTAAATTTAGTCTATGACTAAACGCGTCCCAATGTTTAGCGACCTTACGGCGACCTGTTTTAAGGCGAGGTTTACCCACTTTTAAGCAACGCTTATTACTACAGATGACCACAAGGTTTAATATATATTATTAAAGTTGCATTTAGCGGAGCAAAACCATGGCGCTTACATAGTCGTGCGTTTTGCTACTTCTTTTTTTGAGGTTTTTCCCATATTTTTCGAAAAGTATAGCTGTAATGTGAAATGTACCTTTGTGGTTTTCTCCATACTTATGTAATCTTTGTATTAAGATTGTAGTAGATTATAGCGGTTTTTAATAATTAATAAAAAAAACCGGGAGATAAGCGCAAATCAGTGTACCAATAATATATATATATATCGAGCGAAATGTCCTGATTCGTGTTTCGGTCTTTGGGAGTTCCTAGATAAAACATTAAATTTTGATAAGTCACTCTATTTTTAATTTAAAGTAAACATGGAAGTACACACACTTAAACTAAAACGACCAAAATTGCTAAAAGTCGGAAAAGGGGGCCTTAAGTGATTATGTTCAGGGGGTCTAGACAAGAGCCACACACTGTTAGCGTTCACGCCTGCGAAAGATCAAATTGTATGAAAAAGATATTAGCTTGAGATAACATCTCTCAAGCTAATGTCATTGTCAATGTCATTTTCATACAATTTCATCTTTCCGCAGGCCTGAACGGTAACAATGTGTGCCTCTTGTCTAGACCCCCAGGTGATTACGACCGCAACCACTCCACGCTGTGTCTGATGCGATTTGAAAATTTATGGCGACGTCAGTCATTGGTTGCAGACTCCTGACGTCTAACGCAGACCTTGGAAGCGGCGCCATACATTTTCATAGTCCAAGACTTGTCGCATCAGCCGCGCGCGGCTGCGATCGGCCGCGATGCACGGAAATCTACCTTTAATGTACATATTATGTAAAAATGTACATGTTTTACCCCACATTTATGTTTATCAACGTACGTTGCCTTTATTACGCTGCGCTCCATGTTTACTCTCAAAATGTTGAATGTTTTAATAAGATTTTTACTGAGTTCCACCGGCTGTGTTCCGGTATAAAGGGAATATCATGGAAACACTTACTTTTTCAGTCTATAGGTCAATAGTAAGACTCTGATAAAGATATGGAATAATCACTTCGTTTTTGACGTGATAACGTCTTATAAATCGATGAACGCCGGCTGGACACACGAAAAATTGTCACGTTCCACCTGAGACGCGCGTGCAAGCGAGAGCGCGGAACAAGCGATAGAGAGGCATGATCGGCATTATCACGTAAAATTATCGTACGTAAACTGACTTTACAGACAACCCCTTTTTTATAAAATCGAATTCAGTTCATTATACTATACAAGCATTATAATTCAAAGTAAGTATTTAAGACATAATTATCAAATGAAAAAAGCCGACTTCAAAATTAGTAAATACGGATATTCGTTTACTTGGATGACATATTTTTTCTAGTTATTTTGATTGAAAAACCAAATTACTGACCTGTTTTTAATAAAATTTCTATGGGACCAATTTGAAAGTATACCAGTATACCATATAAAAAGCAAAGGTAAAGGTAAAAGAAAAGTAAATCTTTAAAAAACAATATATATATATTTCAGAATCAGTTTTTAAATAATATATTTAAAAGGTGTTTTTTAAACACCTTGGAAAGACAAGTCGAGCACGGCACAGGTGACTTAAATTTTAAAAACAATGGTAAACATAACACTCCTTTTAGGACCAGTCTTATAAAAGTAAGACAATTTCGCCACAAAATGAACACGTCAACGCGGAAATTCTTTAAAGGAGTCTATCATAGCCTATTACGACCTCAATGGCACAAAAAGGTAACAGCCTCGTTAAGAAGACCCAAGCAATAACAGTTGGCAGAGTGCATTCTAAGTGCCGGAGTAACAGTGTAATATTGCCGGAGTGCCAGTCTACCAGAGCCAGTGTCACTGGGGCATTACCTCCTTCCGATCTATTGACCGACTTAGAGTATTGTTATTTTCATATAGAATAGAGACTAGACACGGTAACCCGAGAAGCCAACTACAAGATGGGTTCTTCAAAAGGCGAGTTATTGGATTCTTAAAGGGTCGGCAACGCAGTTGTGATGCCTCTGGTGTTACAAATATCCATAGGCGACAGTGACTGTTACCATCAGGCGACCCGTCTGCTTGTTTGCCACCTATGGCATAAATATACCGGCCAAGTGCGAGTCGGGCTCGCGCACTGAGGGTTCCATACGACCACAAAATTTATAACGAAATTACCAGTTATAAATTGGTAATGAACAGAAACTTCTGACCGACTCGCACTTGGCCATTATTTATTATTTCTTGTTATACTTTAAAGTGTGTACTATAATCGTGCCAAGTTTGACGCTTGTGCTTATTACCATTTTTACAGTAGAGCTAATACAAAAATACGTTAAAAAAATACTTTTGTTGTATGGGTTTTTTTTACTTTTTTTTAATAATTTCTCTGTTAATTCGCCGTAACATTACATATTCTGTAAAAATTTCAACGGACTGTCTATTACGGTTCGAAAGATACTGCTGATTAAAAATAAGACAGACAGACAAACATTGTAGGCTTAGTTAGTAATAGGGTCCCGTGTTTACCCTTTGGGTACGGAACCCTAAAAAGGGCTCCTTTTTCCTTTTTTGTGGTCGGTAAAAATACAGTCTAGTTGAGATCCTCTTACTTTGCAATCGGTTGAAAAGATAAAGTCCAGTCCATTTCCGCGCTAACCTGTCACCGAGTCGCCGTCCCCCGCGGGACTTCGGAACCAAATTTGATATTCATGAAACCATTCTGAAGGTTTAAATTTCATTCCGCCAGGAGCACGCGAAAACAGGTATCGATATGAAGACGTGGAGTTCTCGGAAATGTCAATTGAGAGGATTGTTTTACAGGAATTTACGGAGATCGCTTACAGCGTTGTTTACGAAAACACGGAAAGTGTTTGTTAATCCTTGGCTCGCTTTTATTTTGTACTGAAATTGTTTAAGGCGAGTTTTTCCCACTTTTAAGCAACGCTTGACAACAGATGACCGTAAGCCTTAATATACTGTATTAAAATCGCTTTTAGTGGAGAAAACCCAATAGGCACTTAAACACAGTCATGCGTTTCGCTGCTACTATTTTTGAGGTTTTTCTCATATCTTTGTTTATTAACTCATAATTATGTACACCTTTTTCGAAAAGTATACCTAGATGTAATGTAAAAAGGTAGGTACCTACATTTACAGTTCCCTCCATAATTATAACATCTGTATATTAAGATAATATCGTAAGACATCATATCCTCATCATGTAGGACATCATCATTTTGCATCCAGTGGATGCAAAAGGCAGGCTGTCGTTCAGTGTGGAGGTTAAAGGGGGAGTCCTATGTTCAGCAGTGGACGTCTTCCGGCTGATGGTGATGATGATGATGAGGACATCATTTGGTAAATAGGTATTTACTAAAATATAGTATTAAGATGCAACTAGTGTTACTTTGACGAGTTGAAATGTCCTTAATTTTGTTTAAATCTACAGTTTCCTATATAGATAACACAATCAATTTTGATGCGTCACAACTTTTATAGTTTTAAGTTAACCATGTAAGTAGAGACTAAAACTAGAATGGCCAAAATAACTAAAAGTGGTAAAAGAGAAAGAAAGAAAGAAAGAAATGAAAGAAAATAAATTTTATTCGACACCTTTACAAAAACTTATATCTAAAGGATACAATCAGTGTCGAATGGGTCCGTCTAGGCATTAATGCTGAAAGTCAACGACTATCAGCGCCGGTTTTCAGACGAACCCTTAAGGCAATGTTGGCCGGCTTACTGAGCAAAGTAACCAAGCGTTTCTAGGGCGATTTACATCGAACGGTGTTGTCTACAGTATACAGTAAAATTTTGTGTTATTTTCGATCCGCCAAAAGGAAAATATTAACATGAACATACGGATTGAATTGAAAACCTGCCTCCTTTTTATGTCGGTAAACATTTTGATTCAGTCAGTCAGTCAGACCAGTGAGTAGTATTTCTCTTTTATATATAACAGGGTTACGCGGAAAAGTTGTACTAAGCCGAAAGGGATCCATTATTCTCATTACTATGAACAAACATTACCACGGGGCGAACCCTGAAATCGCGAAAAACAGTGAAATCACTGCCCATATTATGGGAGTGCATAAAAAAATCTGGTCCGCCATCTTTGGAAGTCCGCCATATTGGATTTTAAATGACGTCATTTAGCTAACCATCCATTGTCATCCAAACTAAACGTGTATGCAAAATTTCAGCTCAATCGAGCAACCGAGAACTCCAGTCTGGTCTAAAATTCAGTTGCAAGATTTATCCTACACATACATACTTACAGGACAAATTAAAAACAAAAAAATATTAAAAAGCGGGCTCTTAAGTCTGTATAAATATCTAGAGATCTGTTAACATAGAGACAGAGTTATTAAAACCTAAATGACTCTCTCAAGCCCTCTTTCATCGCAATGTTATTCAGTATTCAGTCGAGATGACTCAGTACTATATATTTCAAAGCCGTACTCCAATTTACCGTTTCCTCCATTTTGCTCTTCATCAAACGTTTCATTTCTTCAATTAACGCTCGTTTCGCAATCTTACCTTCCGAATCATTAATTTACGCCCGAAGCGGGAAGATAACTTACAAACAGTAACATAACTACGCACTGTGAAAATATCACAAACCTTTATCAAGATCTCAGATCAGTCAAACAAGGGAGATTCTATGTAAGGTGGTTGATGTGAACCAATGAACCCATCTGGCCTAAATCAAACTTGATGCCTAACTAATTCACCCAGCAGACGACCTTGTCGCCTTTTTTTTCATGTGGACTATTAGTTAGTTTATTGGTGTCGCTACAAGTTTCTTAGTGTACGTGACAAATGAGTAAATGAGTCGTACTTACAATTTTTGAGTTAAGCTGTTTAGCAGTATAGTGAAAATGTATGAAAATATTTGATTTGAGATAGACACCGGGACCGTTCACGTACTTTAAATGTCTATGACCTGTCTTAAGTCGGATAAATGCTCCATGTAGTGCGCTACATAAGTCACTTGGGTCTCCGTCGTCAATAATGGCGTCTATTCTGTCATACAACTCACTAAACTAAACCAATCTGACAGGACTAAAATTATCTGCCTCTCTTTTCATTTTAATATGTGAGAGAAGGATGGCAACAATTTTAGAGCTGTCAATTTTAGTTTAGTTTAGAGCGCATCAGAATCGATGCCAATGTCAAGTTGCGCCATAGTAAACTGCAAACCACAACCACCACCCGCAACCACGTGAAGTGTGCGTCCACCCACAAGATGGACAGACGAGCTAAAGATGCCGCAGAGAAACGCTGAATGCAAGCCGCTTCCAACCGTCCTTTTTGGGATGGACGTCCTATGGCTTTTCAGCTATGATGATGATGAAACTTTTCGAAAGCGTGGTCGTGCGAATGGAGTTAATCTACCATAAACTGCTCACGTGATGTCATAGTAGGGCATAAAATATCTCGTTAATAACCATAAACTGTTATCAAATTGCTTTATTATTGTGAACAAGACCTAAAGAGTCGGTATGAATGCTAGATACGCCAAACGCTTCTGCATGAATGCTCGCAGTACCCGCGAGGCCCCGTCGTACGCGCCGCTCGGCTCCCCGCGTCTCCATAAACGAGGCCTTGCTGTAACCACGCATAAAGTACGGAGATGTATTACTGTCTGTATTTGTAGCGCAACAAAGTGGTAGCTGCTAATATAATCCGGTAGTGTTTAGGGCAAATTACGTCAATTGTTACGGTATTAGGTTAAATGTTTTGCCCTACTTCTGATGCAACGTATGACGAACTTGTTTATTCATTCATAAGTTAGGTACCGACGTGATGCAAACGCATGTAAGGTTATTCTGTAAGGATATACAAAGTTGAGAAGGGGCCTTTGAACTCTTCTTTATGAACTCAGATCAGACAAGGAAGATAATATGGTATGGTATGGTAGGCGAGTGCGGATGCACCTGGCCTAAATCTGGCTTGATGATTAAGTAGAACTCACCCAGGAGACGATCTTGCCGCCCTTTTTTGCATTTGGACTATTAGATATTTCATAGGTTGGCGCTGAAAGTTTCTTAGTGTGCGTGAAATATGAATAAGTGAGCCGTACTTTGTTTTTGCGTTTCAGTTATAGATAGCCTCGTTGGTCCAGTTGGTAGTGAACCTGCTTTCTGCGCTTGGGGGCGTAGGTTCGATTCCCACCTAGGACAAACGTTCATGTGATGAACATATGTGTTTGTTCTATATTTGGGTGTTAATATCTATTTAATTTTTTTATTTAATAATAGGATTATGTTTGACCGCCAACTCGCCTGATGTAAAGCGACGATGCGGTCTACGATGGAGCACACTTGCCTAGAAGAAACCGATTCACTCGTGATTTGAAGACACCCATATTGTAACTATCGGGGAACACCCATTCAGGCAGCGCATTCCACAGACTAGCAGTTCGCATAATAAAAGTGGAATCAAAGCGCTTCGCACGGGTTTTCAGAATATCAACCATAAAACGGTGTTGATTTTAGTATGTATGTACATCAGTCTCTGTCCGCCATATTACAAGCTTTGCTTAGTTTGGGGTCAGATGACCGTCTATGCAACCGTGTACCTCCCGAATATTTATTTATTTATTATTTATAGTTTTTCTGTAGTTTAGCGGCATAGTAGTTTTTTTAAATGAAAAATTTATACATTTTAACACGGGCTAACACGGGATTACTAAACCGAAATGGGACTCTTCATTATGGATAGTAACTGTAGTTGAAGTTCATAAAATGGCCAAAAAGTAACCTTTCTATGTAAAAAGATCATTCACACTAGCCGAAACGTATGGAGCAGATTGTATATTTTTAACCGACTTCCAAAAAGAGGCGGTTATCAATTCGACTGTATGTTTTTTTTTTTTTTCAGGGTTGGTTTCATAGTGATAACGTTCATGATATTTTTTGTTATACATCGTGACGAATTTCGATGCAACCGGTTCAACGGTTGCTGCATTTATTCTGGTTGAACTTCAGAGAAGGGTTGATTACTACACTGATTAAAGAATTTATGCAACGGCCAGAATTGAATCATTCAACTCGTGCATGATGGGGCAACGCGCATGGAAGCTGCAAATACTATGGATATGACGGATTATTTTTACCAGCTTATATTCAACCTGCCCTGTTAAGTAGTTGTATCAACGTATGTATGTGTGGGAAAAATCTTGCAACTGAATTTTAGTTCATGGCCCCGATTCTACTAAACAAATTGTTTTTAAATTGTAATAGGCATGACGACAAATATTTTTTTTTATTACCTCATAAAAAACTGATCATAAATAGAGCACATCAACATAAACAAAATTAAAAATCGTTCAAAATAAATAAGATATAAGCATTTTAATTTCATGCTAGACAGAGAGCGCACTATACTGAGCCATGACGTCACGGCTCAGGAGCGCCATACAAATGCTATACCAACACACGCTTTGCGAGAAAGGGATAGAACATCCCCTCTCTATCCCCACCTAAAACTTTAAATACTCATATCTCAGAGATTTATCAGCCAATTAAAATTATTTTTTTCAGTATGTGTAATGTATTTAGTTTTTTTTTTTTTTTATTATGTATTATGTATTTAGTTATATTCATCGCTAAGCCTGTTATTCGTAATAAATTAAACATTAGGACACATGCCTATTGTTTCAATTTTAATTATTAATTAATAGCCTCAAAACTGACAGTTTTTTTATACTAGAAAAATACTGCCACCTAATATTATAACTAAGTATAAAATATAATTATAAAAAAACTGTAAATTTTGAGGCAACCATTTAAAAATTAAAATTGAAACAATTTAAAAACAATTTGATTAGTAAATAGAATCGGGGCCCTGTTATCGTCAACCGATTGAGCTGAAATTTTGCATATGCGTTTAGTTTAGACGACAATGTATAGTTAGCTCAATGACGTCATTTTAAATTCAATATGGCAGACAGGGACACCCCGCGATGGCGGACACAATGTTCTTATTTACCATCATGATATGGGTATTAAATTAAAAGGGAAAGGGTTTGATGAAGAATACGAAAAGCTTGTTTAAAATAAAACCATTTTTTTATTTTTTATTAATCGTTTTTATAAAAAAAAAAAAAACTGTAGTTCCTAAAACACTTAACTCAAGCTGAAAGTGTATTTATATTTTTTTCTTTATGTTTTTCGGGCGTATGTACGTTTGTCTGTATTTTTTAATGTTGCTATTATTACCTCAGTCGGCTTGACCGATTTTGATGTTTTTCTTGTCGTTAGATTCGTGTTCATGTCCAGAGTGTCGTTTGGAAGCTACGAAGCCACAGACAGGCACATAGACACAAAGATACTAAAACACACAGACACAGAGATACAGATACACAGCCACACAGACAAACACCCCGGCGACGGCCCAAACCGAGGTTCGTACCTTCGAGGTGCCGAACGCACTCTGCGTTCGCTAACTAGTCCGGTCAAATTGTAGAGGCAAAAAGGACAACAGTAAATATTAAAAAAAAACAGATACACACATTAAACTTATAACACCCCTCTTTTTGCGTCGCGCATTAAAAGTATTATTATGTAGCACAATATTTTATCATGAAGCACACTGTTAGAGTGAGCAAGCAAGTGAGTGATTATAGAGAAGGACCTCAAGAAAATTCTGGAAATCATGGCCATCGGTAATATCCATACTAAGATTTCGGTACGGAGCCCATACTGTAAGCAACAAGGGTCAATAAAAGAGTAACCCCTTCTATACCTACTCGGCAGGGTACAAACTACAAAGCTACCTACCGATAGGGCTACCAATTTAAAATTAATAATAAAATACATAAAATAAGGTCATAAATTCAATAAAATTATTACAATGTCATCTGTAAAAAAACAACATTTAAATAAGTTTAAAAAAAACATAGTAATTTACTATTATTCAACTTTTGGAACAAACTCCGCGACGGTGTATGATGCCATGTCATCATCATCATCATCATTTCAGCCATAGGACGTCCACTGCTTCACATAGGCCTCCCCATCGATCTCCAAAAGGTCTGGTTGGAAGCGGCCTGCATCCAGCGTTTCCCTGCGTTCTCTTTTAGGTCGTCTGTCCATCTTGTGGGTGGACGTCCTACGCTGCGCTTACCGGTCCGTGATCTCCATTCGAGAACCTTTCGGCCACATCGGCCATCTGTTCTGCGTGCTATATGCCCTGCCCACTGCCACTTCAACTTGATAATCCGGTGGGCTATGTCGGTAACTTTCGTTCGTCTACGGATCTTTTTCTGATTCGATCTCGTAGAGAAACCACGAGCCCTCTCCATGCCATGTCAGTTAAAAATTATTAAAGTTTGTTTATGAACGTACTTAAATACTTCGCTTGGCGTCATGGCGTCTTGGCGACCATGGGTACAGCATTAAATAATTGATCACCAATAACACAGCAATGACCCGCGTGCACTTATTTGAATTGATCGTTAGTGTTCTCTACGTATGGATTCAAGATCTTTTTTTTCTGTTTTTTTTTTTGCGCTGATAAATCCGCTTTTGACCACCAACTCTCAAAATCTTTTCAGCCGTATGAAAATACCAGCTCTTTTATCGGGGCTTAAAAAATACAATTTATGCTTGTTTATTGTTAATTGGTAGGGCTTCTCAAACGTGGAGTTGGTAACCCTACCTACAGTGAGGTAGGTAGAGATAGTCTGAACGAACCTATTGTATGGAGATGAGATGCAAACAGAGCGCCTTTGAAAAACATCAGAAGGCGGGTCATAGTTGAAAAGAATTAATTTTAGTTTGCTCCTAGCTGGAAAGTACATACTGTTAAATTGACACTTCAAGATCAAAATATGTACTTATAAATTTGTATATACATATGAATGTTACCGGAAATGTATGAAGCCTAAAAATTGTACACAATAAAATGTATAAGTACAATATAGGAAATGTGAAAAATATTTTGGTAAAGGTTAATACAATACATTTCCTAGGATTTTTTAATCAGTCTTTCATGTTTCCTCTGCTGGGACACAGGACTGCTCTCAGAGAGAGAGAGGATGGGCCCTAATCCACCATGCTGGCCCAGTGCATGTTGGTGAATGTCAAAATATCTTTGAGCTTTTGAAGTTCTTGGACAGCGGTTTCCTCACGAACTTTTCCTTCACCGTTGTTGAGTGATGGCATCGAAAACTGCACATAATTTATTTATGTACTAAGTAAGTGACTGGTGCAGGGCCGAGTATCGAACCGGGTGCCGTCAGATTGTAAAGTGCACATGCTACCGCTTCGCCATTACGCACAATAGATTAGAATAAGAAGAAAAAAACTTAGATTTTATTAAGTACTTATATTGTTTTTATATTATAGTGCAGAAGTGTAGATTCAACTACGAAAATACACACCATCAGCCAGTAAACCTCCACTGCTGAACAAAGGCCTCCCTCTTAGAGAGGGGTGTCGCCATAATCCCCACGCTTTGTAGGCGGCTTGGGGATCACAGTACGTTCACCGTGTACTAGTAGGACGCTGCTGCCCATCCTCCGGTGGTTTTGGTCGCAGTTTTAGGACATACGGGTCGACAACGAAAATACAAATAAACTAATTTCACTATTAACTTGGCTGTTTCCGGAACAGGGTCCAATTCCCAACATTCTCCTTATAACGAATACAAACAAACAATAACTCCTGAACTCGGAGTATGAAGTGGAATAGCATCGAACAATATCACTCGACCGAATTACTGAAGGAAAGACATCGCAGTTTCACGGTGCTGTGAGCAACGTTGCTGAGGAACTGGCTCAAGCATTGAGCGGAAGCGGAAAGGAGAAATGCTCGCGTTACACCTCAAGTCAGCTGATTTTGGTAACACGTCATGTTTAGGCATGTGGTCTTCGAACATGTGAAACCCTTGTGAAACCCCTAACTGTTAACTCGCTTATATTTTTAACTGTGTAAACAAATTCTTTGAAGTCGATTTTATCATATTTCTAATTGTCGTATTGATTTGAAAGTATATGTAATTCGGATGACAATACAATAACTTGGCAATAATCTAGTCGGCTATTAGTAAACCTCTCGAGTTTGGTTTGTTGTAACAAGTGTCTCACTTATTCTACTTGGTGAAAAGAGTCTCAGAGATAGAGTTGGGTGGATAATGGAACTCTTTAACAGCTATTTGTGAAACTCACGAGCTTGGTCTCATCTCACTTGAGGGACCACTGAGGAATCACTACGTTTTGTAATACTGGTGTAAACTTGCAAGTTTTTTTAAAATTATTATTAATGTAATATAATATTAATTATTATATAATTACAAAAACTACAAAATAATCTCTTGATATTCAGAAAAATACATAATTTTATATATAATATATTTTTCATTAATCACGTGACTTGACTGCAAACGCTCTATATAGTTCAAATGTTCTTATAACGTCACAAGGAAGTAATGGAAGTAACAATTGTATGACGAGTGTGAACTTGTTTGCTTGCTTGTGACGTCACTGAAGCCACGTGACCCCATAAATGTCAAAGGGAGCGTTCTCGCCGTAGTATAATAATTTGAATGTTGATTGTCCATTTATAATACAAATACTGAAAAATATGATAATTAAATCACAAAATTGCTTTGTATATAATATTATAGACAATTTAAGGTGCACTGTTTTTTACCATCACAGTTGTTCACTAAAGTTATATGATGTAACTGCGCCGAAATATCGGGAGCTCATTCCACAACCTTACTACGGTGAATAACCCGTAAATAATCATATAACTTTAATTTATTTAAGGTGGTTTCGTAAAAACAGGCAAATACTTATTATTGCAACTTTCTTCTTTGACATGTGCCAACCAATCGCTCACCGAAAATAAGGAGCAGATCACACTGCGGAACGCACTTACTTCCAAATTGCTGTCAGTTTCTCCGCCCTTACTCACGGCCCATGTAATTATCGCATACGAACGGTGGGGGTAAGAAAGGGGGGGGCGGGGACAAACGGAGCCTAAATCCTTACGAGGGCTCTAATTGTGTTTTTCTACTAAATTCCTGTTTTACAAGGCAAAAAATGGTATAATTATGCAAAAGCGGAGAAAACGGTAGCGAACGAAGCAAATCTGAATATTAGCGGTAAATACGAGGATTATTCACGATTTGAGGATCGTGAAAATACCTGAGGGGAAAGGAAATTTTCCATTCCTGATTATAATGAGGTATTTATTTTATTTACAAGGAACTGATATTAAAAGCTAGATAGAAGACACGAATTATGATGGTGATGAATTAATTTGTACAAGACTACCTTTAATGTACATATAAACTCATTAAGCTATCGTAGACCACGTGTCGTTAAATTTTCTTTAATGCAACTTCAGACGGCTTTACGCACTTAAACCATTCGTAAACTCGACTTTACGGCTCTTAAAATACATAAAACGATTCAGACTGCACTCTTAACGCCACCATTACTGCTGTGCGTGTTCAAAACTACTTTATTCCGTCTATTTAAAGCGTCCGAAGCTTTTATTGCTCGAAACTCTACAATGTATTTCCTGCTTGTTTCAGGTTCTCGACAACATGGAGTGGGGCACATTGCGGATTCTCGCTCTCCTGAATTTGGTGCTGGCGACTTTCGGCGACTTCACGGCCAACTGCCCGAAAGAATGCAAATGTGTTTGGGCCAGCGGGAATAAACAAGCCGACTGCTCCCATTCCCAGTTTCAAGATATCCCCAAAACTCTCAGCACCGAAATACAAAATCTAGATTTAACTGGGAATAATCTGTACGAAATTACGAGACTTGCTTTCCAAAATGTCGGGCTCATTAATCTCAAGAAGCTCGTACTCAGAGACTGCAAATTACAAACGATTCAGAGGAACGGACTCAGTGGACTCGCTATCATGATTGAGCTGGACTTATCCAAGAATGACCTCAAGACATTACTCTCTGACACTTTCAAAGAGACTGTTAAGATTAGGTGGATCCTTCTCAACGATAATAAGCTCGAGAAATTGGAAGATGGACTTTTTAATAACTTGCCGTTCCTGCAGAAAGTCGATCTGAGCAATAATCGTATAGTAACTTTGGGAATGAAGACTTTTATGAACGTTCCTAAGCTGAACATTCTCAGGTTAGACGGCAATAAACTTGAGCACATGAAAATTGACACGCTGAGTGCACTGACCTCTCTTTCTAATTTAGACGTTCACGATAATCCTTGGAGATGCGACTGCTATTTGCAACACTTTAGAAATTGGGTGATCAGCAAAAATTTCTACACTTCTCCGATATCCTGCGCTGAGCCACCCAAAGTTCATGGAAAGCTCTGGAAAGAGCTAGACTCCAGTGATTTCGCTTGCCGACCCAGTATCGTCTACCCATCTACCAGTACGACCCTGCGAACTTCTGACTCAAACGTTACATTATCATGTCAAGTGAATGGCAACCCTCTACCTGAAGTAAATTGGGTTTTAAATGCCCAAATCATCGACGGATCATATAGATACCAAGGAGAAATTAAGTACTACATTACGCAAAGTAGCGCAGATAACAGCAAATGGGTGAATCTTACCATTGTCGACGCGGGAAGTACAGACAATGGCGAGTACTTGTGTGTGGCGAAAAACCAAGGCGGTGTCGAAGAAAGAAGCTTGACTTTAGCTATAACGCAGACTCCCCCAGGCATCGTCGTACCAACTGGCATGGACAACAACATGCTGCCAGTCCTGATCGGAGTATCCAGTACTGCAGCTATTTTACTTATACTTTTGATCATATTATGCTGGTGCTGCTGCAGGCGACGCAGTTCTGATAAGAAAAAGGCAGATAATTCAAACGGAGAGGCCTTGATTGAGGGTTCTGTGATACCAGAGATGGAAAAGAGCCTCATAACCGCTGTGAACCCAGTGACGAAGCCACCGCGAAGATATGACGCTCCACCTTCAATCATGAGTGGAGCTACCGAGATGTCTGAGCTCAACAAGACATTGCTGGACAATGATTCTGTTTTCGGTAAGAACGTTTTATCTATTTTGCAATAATATTACTTTCGAATTAATGGAAAATCGCTTTCCTTGTTTTGCTGATAGGTTATTTCAGAGAACGCTCGTGTATAAATCAAATAATATTGCTTACTCCGATTTGAAGGGTACGAACGAGGAAAACATTTAACTTTACTTACATATGTATGACACACATTTTATGGGTTAAAAGACATTCCGATATTTCCAAATTTTCCAGCGAGCTTTATGAGTTTATTCACGTGGTTGGTGTTCACTGTTCACGAATCCAAATTGATTTTTATTGGTATTATATACGCTTCGGAAATTTACTTGAGCTATTGTTTGTTCTGAGGTATAGGAACATTTAGTTGAACCTTCAAACGTTCATTAGTAAATATTTTTTTTCAGCTCACAATGATGACGAGAAGCGATCGCTGGACTTTGATCATCCGAACAAACGGTCGCAGGACGCGCTTAACGTCGAATATGGACGAACAGATGGACGGGCGTATCCTCCCGACCTCCTCTCCTTCCCTCCACGAGCTGCCCAAATATCTCCCGCAGCTAGCAACGCGTCCACGGTACCCGACACTACCAGGCTACCCCCACAACTGAACCCAATCAGTCCCATCCACTCGCCAATTTACGGTATGAACAGCAACCAAAACATCTTCAGAACTCTCCCGTACTCTCGTTCCCAATCACCCTTCACAGCGCCGATTACCCCACCTGTCGTCACTCCACGACAGGGGTATGTTACCATCCCAAGAAGACCTCGAGTGCCGAGCTGGTCCAGCACTGCTAGTACTGCTATCCTCCCAAGCTCCGAAGCCCAAGAACCGTTATATGATAATCTCGGGCTGAGAACAACAGCTGATGGAAGTTCAGTGCTCTCTCTCAACAAAGCGGGCTTAGAAACTCAATTCTCTCCGATGAGGAACAGACCCCTGCCAGCTACTCCGACGGCCTACCAAAGTCCCCATCCGGTTTTCTACGCGCCAATAGAAGAACAGGAATCGGCACCTTCTCCTGTCCCTCAGTACAATCCTCGAAACAGCATCACGTCTCAGATTTCAAGTCAGCTGTCGACACCCGGTCCACAGGAGCCTGTAAACCCTAGAATGAGCTGGACAGCTAAGAACACCTCAACTCCTCAACACGAGCCACGTAAACAGCTGTTCAGCGATAGAAGCGACACTCAGTCGCAAGGCTCCGAGAACAGCACATTGAATCGAAAGGGAAAACCTGAGACCGGTTCCTTGAGACGGAATCCAGTACCAAGAGAGAATAAAGAGGAAATCGGTTCTCCGTCTAAAGAAGACCCGAGAAAGAATGAAAACAATATATCTTTGAACCAGTCGGGGACTTTGGGGAGAAGCGGGAAGATACCTCCCAGACCTCCTCCAAAGCCCAAGAAAAAGCCGAGCACGGAGGTTAGCCCCACTGAGCCTCTGTTCGAAGACGAAGGTGAAGACGGAACGGAGGTGTAGTAGTGAGTTCTCGTTACCAACCAAAGTGCCAATGAGCTTTTAGTGAACGATCACGTGATAGTGATAAAGTAGTGAGTAAAATGAACACTGCCCCTGAACTTGGAGTGACGCGAGACAGTTCAAAAGTCGGTTGAGGTGCTCCTGTAAATAAAACGTTCGTGCTAGATTTTTTACCTATCGCGTACAATTATGGACCATTATTTTTAAATTTTATTATAATTAGAATTGCGCATCATGAAATACATTGTACACTGTATGTTACATAAGTGTTTTAAGTATTTATTCCGTTGTAGTTCTATTTGTTTAATGAGGGTAGCTATGAATTCGCTTGCCAGTTGTAGTAGGCATCTTTAACCGTTTCCAAGACTGATTATTCTAAATTGACATCTTTTTGACATTCCTTTGAACATTCTCATAGTTTTGACTTTTTTTTCACTGTCAATAGGTTTGGATTTAAGTTAAGAAGACTGACAGACTGTTGGTAGCTTTGTAACTGTTGATGTTGTCAATAGTTTATGTAAAGCTTACTTGTGATTGGTTCAGTTCTTCGGTTATGTCGCTTGTACTTTTGCTTGGTCGTCGCTCATGTATCGACAGCGTATCACATTAATTGGAGATTGGTCATTTAGTTCAATAGCTTCGAATGATACTTCATCATATCATTTGCTTGTACCATTTTTTTTTTGTTGTCAACCCATTAGTGTATATGATTAACCTATCTTGAAGCCCATGTTATAATTCCAGTGTAAGAATTTTATTACCTACGAGTCCTACGACCAATGAATTAAAAAACGTAGTAAAGATACGGCATATTAATATCTAAGTATACAATGCCTAAGACAAACATATTTGACGATCAGAGTATATGCGATACTTTGACGAAAATTTAGCGACGACCAATCATGTTACTTTATCTATTCCATATCTGGAAGCATTTTTACCTTGTGTATGTTATTTTTTACTAAAATATTAACTTTGTCCGTTCCAAGTTAACCCTATTTTAGTTTTAAACCGAGGCTGCTGTTATCCGAATAATGTTTACTCTTGAATTTTCATTATGGCATATGTTTGAATGCCTGAAATAGTTCCTAACGCAGTAACGTTATTCCAATTTTGGGAGATGCAAATAATTGTAGGCATGTGGAATCTATACTTTCATTTAATTTGAAGGTTCTGTTGAATTGGCCAAATTAGGTCAAGCAATCCAGGAAGCAGGATACTGGACATTCTAATTTTAACAATATTGACTATTATTGTAAATAATTAACATAGTAATAAGTGTAAGAAGATGTTCAGTTGGAAACTGAAAACTTTTACTGATACTCCACATTGATGTCAGATTTAAAACCCGTTGCACACGATGCACAATAACTTGCGCATTTTAATATTAAATACTTAAGCCGGTGTTCAAAACTAGATGATTACTCGTACCATTTTTAACACTGGCGCAAGTTACTGTGGCGCAACAGGCTTTAAGCTTACAGGATTACTTATTCTAGTAGGTACGCAAATTATGCATACGTCATTGATAATTAAAATACCTCTACAAAAGTAACCCAATCAGTAATCTGTCCAAGTTTTTGTTAGTTCTGAGCAGCGGTATATTGTAAAAAGCTCCTCCCTCCTCCCAAAAAACCTTGACCATCGGATCATGCTTTGTTTTTAAACGAAATTATCGCTGGTAGCCGATATCTAAAGAAATTAATTTGGCGTCAGACCTAATAAAAACCTTGGAATTAACATTAACATCAATAACACGAACTTTTTGTGATTGCTTGCTTATACCGATAATAAAATAACAGAACAATAATAGTTGTGAAAAAAAAAACTGTCTAAATAAGGGTATAAATAGAGTCCACATGCCTTATACCTTTTGCGTCCAGTTAAGTTAGGTACATGTATTAAACCGCAGTTATGTTTTAACGGTTAAGTTTCAGTTAAGCGAGCTGGTGCTTATTTTATCAAACAATTATCATTGTGACCTATTTATTTCGTAATCGTACTTTTAAGATACATTATAAGTACAATCATGACAAGTTTGTGAGATGTGTAGGTGCAAATGTTTGAGGTTATGTTCTATCTCTATCAGAAATGAAATAAAATACGTAGTCCCTTATTTATAACATCGATATTATTGTAAAACTATTGTTTTGACAAATTATGTTTATAACACGGGTGTTATTGGAGGTGGGAACTTGGAATAGTTTTTTTGCCTTTCTCTATTTAATAATTTGAGTTCGAAAAAGACAAAACTAATGGTTGGCACATATAGGCGATCAAAGAATCGGATACTCGATTGTCGAGTGGAGACTTTAACTCGATGATTTCAAGACACTTTAAAATATGGCCAACGTGTACTTGCGCACGTGGCGACAGTCGCGAGCGCAAGTCTGGCATCGCCTTGTGTACATACAGCCTAAATAAACCATGCCAAAGATAGGCGTTACACATTTATTGGTACGGTTTTAAAACGACACCCACATAATAATGGCCTATAAAACTTTGAGAAATTATGATTTATTGTGTGAAAATCATGTGTTTGTAAATAGCCCACTTTTACATCAGAAATGTATTTTATTTTGCAGTTTTATTGTATACATCCAGTTTATATAGTTTTAAGGGCTGCTCTGTAAATATAAACATTATTATGAAAGTGATTAAAGCTATATTTCAGTACGTTGTGTTTTATTGTTAATCACTGGTTAGATAGGATAAATAATTGAGAATCACATTAACAGTCATTTCATTCTATAAATTCATATTCTATACATATACATTCATACATAAATAGTTGTAATAAGCTATATTAATTTTAAATAACTTTTTAAACACAAAGTTTTTCGTATATTTCTCAGCAATCCTTTTCATTTGATGCACATATCATGATGTGAACATTTCCATCCATAGGCGACGGTGACTGCTTACCATCAGGTGGCCAGTCTGCTTGTTGGCCACGTAAGGCATACAAAAGAACTATCTGAACTTACCAACGCACAGATATAAATTATAATGACATTAAAAAAGGTAGCCATTTTAACACCGAAATCAACTTTATTATTATAAACTTTCACATCATACAATATAGACCGCTACAGATGGCGCTGCGGTTTCACCCGGTGTATGGAAACCACAAGAATGTAAAACCGGAAATTAAAATGGCGATGCGTATTTTACAATATCATGCAAATATCACGGCTTAATAATATACCTTTGTTTTAATAAACAATGTCATACAGCCGCACTCGGAGACGTTACTTAAGGGGCCTGTATACCGTCTGCAGCTCTCTCGCTCGCAAATTTTCACATTATTGAAGATATAAAATCAATGAGTGTGAATTTCCAAAAAGTAACAAAATCATGTGTTGGTGTCTATCGTAACATTACAAACATAGAAATGTTTGTTTCGATATCTTGTAATTTGACGGAATAACATGACACGAGAAATAAAAATCACTTGTTACCATTTTACTGTATCAAATTAAAATATATCTAATTGTCAATTTCTATGTGTGTAATGTTACGATAGACACCAAGGCATGATTTTGTTACTTTTTGGAAATTCACACTCATTGATTTTATATCTTCAATAATGTGAAAATGTGCGAGCGCGAGAGCTGCAGACCCCTTATACAGGCCTGTATACAGGCCCCTTGTGCCACGGTTCTTTTTTAGGGTTCCGTAACCAAAGGGTAAAAACGGGACCCTATTACTAAGCCTACATTGTTTGTCTGTCTGTCTGTCCGTCCTACCTTTAAACGGCTATATCTTTCGAACCCTAAAAGATAGCCAGTTGAAATTTTTCACAGAATATGTGATGTTACGGCGGATTAACTAAGAAATAATAATAAAGTAAAACGAAGGGGTGGTGGGGTCCCCATACAACAAACGTATTTTTAAGGTAGGTTTAAGTAGATTAGTTTTGCTCTAATGCAAAAACTGCCGTAATATATTCTGTAAAATATCGACAGGCTAGCAACGTCACGCCGATGCGACAGGCTCTGTAGCCTAGATTCCACCTACAAGTCATCATTGCCGAGCCTTTTTGCACGCCAGCCGGGTGTAAAGCTACAGTTGCTTTATTAGTATTTTATATAAAACCATCATCAAAATGCTCAGCTTTAACAAAGTTACAGTGCAATTAATTGCATCGTACTCCAGGATACAAGCGGTCACCGGGGCACCGTACGTTATGGAGCGATTTAACTAACTGCACACATTAGAATTTAGGTTTCATAGAACGCGTTATAAATTGTTGACCAGCTTAGCAGCTAAATTATCATGTTAGGGTAACCGATGCAGTCTGTGGAATAGTCATTTTTCATCATCATCAGCCGGAAGACGTCCACTGCTGAACATAAGCCTCCCCTGCTGCCTTATTATGGATGATTCGGATCGTGATCGCGAGCGCGTGCCATCCCACTTGCGCACGTGGTGCGAGTAAATAGATGCGAACGGGACGGCATGCAATTTCGATCCCGATCAAAGAATCATAATAAGGCCTCTGTTTGTGTTTTCCCATTTTTTTTTGTCAGTTTTCATACTAGATAGCAAACGTAAAATACCAACAAACTAACAACTGCCTGCCGTATCTACTTTGTCTATTATAAAAATGAACCATCCAAATGCAAGTCGGGCTTGCGCTCTGAGGGTTCCTTACCATCACATAAAACACAAAGACTTAATATACCTTTTTGGTTGATTTCTCAAAGAAATAAACACCATTTCAATTAAGGCCATTAGTTACTTAAATTTTTACGGAACCCTAAAAACGATTGGATATTATTATTATAGAATGTACAATACAATACAATTGTTTATTAATAACTCCATAGTTACATGTCAAACTTCTCCAGTACACTTTCTACAACGATGTAGGGCGTTCTTTTATTTAAGAATAATATTGCAAAAAATTTTTGTGATATGTTTTATTTTAAACGGATAACAGATGGAGAAGAAAGGTTCTTGAGTGGAGACCACGAATCAGAAAACGCAGCGTAGGTAGCACTACTACTCTACTACTACTATACTACTACACGTCCACTAGATGGACCGACGACATCGTGAGAGTCGCGAGCAGTGGATGCAGATGGCAGGCTGTCGTTCAATGTGGAGTTCTACGAGGGAGGCATATGTTCAGCAGTGGACGTCTTCTAGATGATGATGATGATGTTGTATTTTATCAGAAGAGATCGGGGAAAACAAATTTCGCCTTTTTTTCTATCTCCTCCGCCATCTTATAAAATATCAACACAAAAATTACTTTATACCATTTGCAATGTTATTCTTAAGATAAAGATCAATCGCTTTATTTACTGAGTGATTTTTTACTGAAAATTTCCGATAGAGACTACGGCTAGAGACCGTGGCCTAAAGTTATGCCTCGCCTCATATCAAGACCAAGAAGCCAGCATCGGGGCTGACCCCGGAACGGATGACGAGACGGCTCCGCCTACGACGACTGGCAGGACACAGCACAAGGGAGGCATGACTTGATAAATATGGAGACAATGAATTTGCCTAGAGCAAACAGGCAGCGAGGTAGTCCTCCCACTAAATAGACCGACAACATCGTGAGAGTTGCGGCCATCCAGTGGATGCAGATGGCAGGTTGTCGTTCAGTGTGGCGTGCTAGAGGAGAGGTCAATATTATCGTGTGTATTTTACTTTATTTAAATTCCTGACCTTTCAAACACTGCGGTCTCAGGTAGACTGGACACGGACCACGGAAACTGCAGTGCAAGGGAGATCTGGCATAAATCAGGCTTGATGCTTTTTGTCGAACGAACTTGTCGCTTTTTTGCATATGGACTCATCATCATTATCAGCCTTAATGATGATGAGTCCATATGCAAAAAAAGCGACAAGTTCGTTCGACAAAACACAGGCCTTCTCTCAGAGAGAGAGAGAGAGAGAGAGACAGAGAGGTTGGCTGGCTCAGTGCATGTTGGTGAATGTCATAGGTATGTCTTTAAACTTTTGAGGTTCTCGGACATACCGGTTACTTCACGATGTTTTCCTTCGCCGTTTTTGAACAATGGCATCGGCACTAGAGCGGTTCACACCGTGTTGCGAACACATTGCGGTATTACCTCTAAACTGCACATAATTTATTTAGGTACTAAATAAGTCATTGGTGCAAGCCGAGGATCGAACCGGGTGCCGTCAGATTGTAAACAGCACATTGTACAAATGCTCTAGGGCCTAGGCGCTCCAACTATCTCTATTAAAATATCACGTTAATTATTTTCTCTGTTGCTGCGTGAAAGAGGAACAAACAAACACACATTTATAATAACGAGTAGTATAAAGTATAATAACAATTTCCCTGCAATCCGGATATTCATTTCAATTGAACAAAAAATACCATTCCTGAATATACATTTGGCTGCAGAGCTTGGCAGAGGTGGAACCATTCGTATTGTGAAGTACCTACATGACATTTGTTTTCTCGTTCCCTATTTTACTGATATCGCACTTTCAATGTGTGCCGAGCTCAATATACAGGGTTACGCATATAGACTTTACTAAGCCGAAATGAGGTCATTGTTAACAGCTTTTACCACAAAAAAAAAAGCTGTTCCATAAATTTTGTCTAGTGTCAATGACCGTTTTCTATGGAACAGCTGTTTTTTTTTCTCAATTCCAAGGTTAGTCCCATAGTAAAAGTTGTTAATAATTTTGAGTACAATGACCTAGTTTCAGCTTAGTACAGTCTATTTGCGTAACCCTGTATAAGGCCACTATCGGGCCTTATGAACTTTTCAAAAACTGTTCATCGGAGTTTTGCACTTATTTCCGTAGTCAGTTCTGGCGGCCTACCACAATATCTTAAAAAAAAAACTAACCTTTTATTTAAAAAATATAAGCTGTTTCACATATATGATGCTTTAAATTCAAATTCAAATTATTTATTTGTCAGAACATGGTAGGTACAGATACATATAAAGTAGCATACATGGTCGTAAGAATGGAGACGTATCTCATGTCCTTGCCTGTTACAGCGTACAAATGTTAGTTTTTTATAAATTCTTATTTAAAAACGGTTCCTAAAGGTTTTCTTTGATTTCGCGCCTTTATGTAGAATGCTACGACGTCACGCGTAGTCTCCTAGGCATAATCTAAGTTTATGCACTAGCAAGTTTACAATAGCCACATTTCCCGTCATATCCATCAGACAGACACCAGAGACTATGTAAGTAATCCTGGATTCTGGCCCATTACTCGACCACCCCCTTTCCACCCCAAAGGGGGTGCCTTAATCCGTACCTAAATCATTGTAAGCCGCGCTTTCACTGTAAATAATTTACACTGTTTTATTCGAATATTCAAAATGTATGCTATTCATTTTGCAGAATGGATTTTACACACGTTTTTGCGGATAGTTGAGAGTTGCGGGAACAACGGTTATTGGAGTTGGGATTTGTGCAGTCAAAACAAACGTTTATGCCTAGTTGAATAAACAATATAAAAATGGTAATATGACCCATAGGTCACTTTTGCCTATGAACCAATAGCGGTACCTTAACATTATAGTTGAGGTATGTATAAACACTACCCCCCCCCCCCCCCCTATTAATAAACGTAGAGTAGCCTCGGAATAGTTACACCGCCTTTTGTCTTTTTCGATCGAGTTCAAAATGTGAAAGAGAGAAGAAGACAAAACACGGCGTAACTATTCCAAGACTACTCCACGTTTATTAATAAGGGGGTACGAGTATAAGCCTTTGTGCAAAGGGGCATCAAATATGAGCCGGCAGAATTGAGAAAAGTATTTTTTTTTTACGTAGCAAAAACATATATAAGTATTATTTTTCTCAAAACCATAATGGGTCAAATATTGATACCCAATTGCATAAAACGATGAGGTATTACACAAACCGTATCGGTTTTGGTTCATAGACCACTTCCATCGAGATAAAATAGATATAGAGTCACAATCGTGCCAAAAAAATACCGAACTAAAACTCGGCGCATGCTACGAATTGCGCGACTTTTTGGCTAGTTACAAAGTAACCGCGGTCCGACTACAACGCCGCGCGATGTCAGAACTACGATGACAGCGGACAACTAACGTTGAACACTATGCAATCGACATAACGTCTAAATTGGAGTAAATGTGGCATTGCGAACTATATAACTGATACAATGTATGTACAATGACGATCGGACGTTTTTTTACTGTTTTCACTGAGAGATTATGACTCTATAGGAATTGAATCTTGATGACCACTTCCTACAAATTTACCCAGCCCTCTTGTCTTAATTCCAGTCAGTCTGAGGGTTTGGTAAAGTATACTTTGTAGCAAAGACAGCTCAATGATTGGCGCGTTGGACTTCCACGTCTTCCCAATGAGGTTGAGCTGTCAGTAAAGAAAACATCGTGAGGAAACCATAGTAGGTGGCACCTTTTAAGTGCTACTCGAGTCGATGCATCTGATACATGTGTCGCCGTGTGGACGACCAGGAGAAATACAGCGTATATAAAATGAACCCTGTGCAGTGAAATGGGTCATACAGAACAATACAAAACTGAACAATGATATGTCCATTATGTACAGATTTTTAGGTCAACTCTCCATTTGGTGTAAGGTCGGGAGCTACGGGATGAAAATGTTATTTGTGAAGTGTATCAGTATAATACATATTTGGGACATTTTTGCACACACGGTCATCTGATCCCAACCTAAGCAAAGCTTGTGATATGGCTGCCAGAGACTGATATAATACATATATAGTTTTAAATACATACTTAAATAGATTAACACCCAGATATAGAACAAACACATATGTTCATCACATAAATGTTTGTCCTAGGTATCGAACCCACGCCAAGCTCAGAAGGTAGGTTTACTACCAACTGGACAACCGAGCTATCTGAATGAATATGAATATGAAGTATGATTTGAAATACTACATAAGTATTAAAAAAGTGGCATAAAAAGTTACTTTCTTTTGCCTCACACTTGCAAAATGTTGAATGAGCTACCTTCCGCGGTGTTTCCGAGAAGCTGCAACATGGGGTTCTTCAAAAGGCGAGTTAATAGTTCTTAAAGGGTCGGCAACGTAGTTGTGATGCCTCTGGTGTTACAAGTATCCATAATCGACGGTGACTGCTTACCATCAGACAACCCGTCTGCTTGTTTGCCACCTATGGCATAAATATTCACCCCGTAGCTGTTCACCCAACAACGTTTAAAGTTTCATCCCCAGCAATCAATCGACTATCGATATCGAATTCGGTGACAGATGGCAACGAAAGGGGTCAGTTGGACAGTTGGACCAACTTGAAAGGGGGAAGTAATTCACTATTAGAATGTTTTTAAAGATTTGTCATCACATCACGTATACGTTAAGGACTAATATGAATTTATGATTAGTGTTGCAAGTTGAAAAAAAAACTGTTTCCGACGGGTCAGATGCGGCCGGCTTCGGCATGCGATGGGGACGAGGCGGGAACGGGCCTAGAAGAAAACCTGAGCGGGATGAATGCTGGGCTAAAACGGAAAGAATAGGAATGAGTAAAGTGGATTACGGGGCAATGCGGGACTGGAGTAGAAAGAGATGAAACGGGAGTAGAGTGGATTTCGGAAGAAATGCAAATGAACTCGAGCAGGAAAAGTAGGTAAGACAGGAGGCACAGAACGGATGTGGAACTGAAGAGGAAAGGGCGGAATTGAAGTAGAGTGGATTACGGTATGGGAGTGGAGTGGACGGATGCGGGTCATTTATCGATCATTGTGTGATCATTCAAGACGTTATGTGATTCGATAAGGATTAAAACACACATGTGTGTATACAATTTTGTTGCCTAGGTAACATCAGTCAATGTTGCCAATATCATCATGAATTTTGTTCTACTAAACCAGAAAAATATGTAGTTTTAAAATTTTAGATTAGTATTAGTTAAAATCTTTAAAACAAATGTGAGATTCTGTATTTATGAAAAAACATGTTCCAGTAATGTGTATTTTCGTGGTTTTAGGATAGAAATAAAAAATACGTTTTTTGCCACACTGTATGATTCACGAAATGAATTGACCAGTTTACGAAAAAAGAAGAATTGCTAATGATCTGCCAGGAATTCATTAGATAACTATATATGATTAGCTTTCTAGTGAATTGCTCAATGTGGCCGATTTAGGCCCGCTGGTTTATGCAACACGTGACCAAAATACCGGCCTCTACTTTCCTCAAAGGGTGAGCATGGGAACCAGTGGGAACTGTTCCACGCTTACCACCTAAGTTAACCACGTTTTGTTCCGTCATAACCTATGCAACGTGGTAAACGTGAAACGATTCCCATTGGTAGCGGTTTAATAAAATATTTTTTTTGTTTAGTAGTGAGTTTGTACATTATAATATTATAGTTGACTAGTAAAATTAAATAAAAAATAACTTAAAAAATAGAAGGAAAGAAAATAGTCATCAATTTAGAAAACCGACTTCAAAATGATTGAATACGCAAAATCATTTACCTGGATGTCATTTTTTTATGATTTACTAATAATAACTAGAAAATCGTTTTGAGTACAATGCATTTTTAACCGACATCAAAAAAGTTCTCTGTTTTACATAACACAAATTACTAACTTACAACCTCGTGTTTATCAGTGTATATAATATGTTTTATTTACCCTTACTTCCAAAAATGATATTCTTAATTGGACTATTTTTTGTGTATCTACTAATTGTAACTACTACTAATTGTAAATTAGTTGTAAAGCTATTTAGATGATTTCTTGTTTTTCTACATTTTTGAAAATAATATTATCAATGAGTGAAAATTTAAATAACCGATTGGGAAAATTGTTTTTAGAATAACATTTCAAATGGTAATTAAATACAATTTTCATGTTGATATTTTAGGATGCCGGCGGAGAGCCGAAATTCGGGAAAAACCGACCATTTCCTTCAAAATAAAACGTAGATTAAAAAATTACTTTAAAACGTTTGTTTTGTCCGCAATTTTTCATAGCTAATTATTGTTATTTTATGAACGATTTTTTTTAAAATTTTCTTTTATCAATATATTTAATGTTGAACATTTACTAAATGCTCTGGCACGTGAATGCGGCTCAAAAAATTGTCAATTCAAGTTGTAAGGTCGTTCAAACTCTTTTATTAACAGACTTCAAAAAGAAGGAGGTTATCAATACTACACTACTGTATGTTTTTTTAAATATTTATTTTTACTTATTATTTTTCTCTATTTTTTACTCTTTGTAGACTTTTTTGAATCGTTGCTGAACAATCTCGATCAAGTAATCCTTAAAAAAACCTTTTAGGAACAAGTATCGCATAAAACTTATTTATAACACCCCTCTTTTGCGTCGGGGGTTGTTATAACATTGTTATAACATTTCTCGACTAAAATTTTTTTAATACTTAACCTAATTACGTACCTACTTAACCTTTATAAAAACTAAAACTTCAAAAATCTTTTTTACTCATAAAAATGTTCTAACATAGCCAACTTCTGAAAAACCGTGTAATGTAAGCTTACCACTTATTAGTCAATAGTTACAATCTGGGTGTCTTCAAATCGAAGGTGAATTGTATTCGCGATAAAAAAGGCAATAAATTAAAACAAATTCCTCCTAATCGTAAGCTGCCTACAAGTTAACAAAATCGCTGCCAAAATCGACGACGACGCGAGGGCCAACGACTGAGCCGCTTTTTTTTTCTAAAGCGGTTAAGAAAAAAAAAAAAAAACTTCCGAAAAAAACACCGAAAAAAGAAAAAACACCCAAAATGTCCGAGGCCTTTCAAGTTTTTCTCCAGCGTCGCCGCTCTCAGGGGTGTCCGGGAAGAAACTCAATTTCACCCAAATGCCCGGGGTTTTAAGTTTTTGTCCGGAGTCAGCAATTTAGGTGATGGCAGCCTTAGCCTAAGTCTAGTTCTGTACACGGCATTAATGCATTATCTGGAATCGTAGAGCGAAGACTACAAAGAGCGGGCCGGAACGCTAGAACAAAAGGAATCTTAAATAAGATCTCTACCAGCACTAGAATGTTCAAATTGCACGAATAGAGAGCACTAGTCTAGTAAATATTTTAGTCATGTTCTACCGCCGGCGTAGCTTATGTCTTAATAGTTCAGCAAAGTTCAGCCCGGTTCGATTTTAGACCAAAAGAAGTATGTACCATTGAGCGGGATCGTGTTTCGGGTGGCACGATATACAGTAGGTCCCGGTTGGAGTAAGCTTGCACCTCCTTGCACTGATCGTATGTCATTTACGAATAATATGTAATAAGAATGTGTGTTTTCCTTCCAGTTCAAAGATTGTATTTTGGCCGAAGACCTCACTGACGAAAAGGCACTGACACAGACCAAATTTTATTTTATGCATGCACTCGAGAGTTTAATCTCAAAACAATATTAATTTCGTAGCCACTCTGCAAAATATATCAACATTTTAAGAGTAAAAAAGTAAAGCAAAATATTGCCAGGATAAAATTACATTTCTGCTGAAATTACCATTGTGCCGCAGTCCATTCATTAATCAGTGTGACCAGTTCATTATTACACTGAATTGGTATTTGTTTTCAGAATTATGGTGGTTGGAGTACATAAATTATTGCAAGATTATGGACAGAAATATTAGAAACAAAGAAAGGAATCTTTTTGCAGTGTTATAAGCGATAGGTTTACTAAGCCAAGTAAGCCAATACAATACAAGTTAAAAATGTCATTCACACGCAACGAAATGCATGAAACAGATATTTATTTCTCGATTTCAGGGTTGGTCCCATAGTAAAAGTTATTAATAAGAAAAATAATAATAATAATAAGCACAATGACCTTTTGGCTAAGTACACCCCAAGCTTAACCCTGTAGTCCCTGTAGATAGTTCTTATTTGGATGTTTTATTTGTTGTTTTTTTTTTTCAAATCTGTAAACGACATCTATAGCTTAATCAGCCTTTTAATAGTCCACTGCTGGATTTCGGCCTACCCCCAAAAGAGTGATTGAGCCATATGCACCACGCTGGCCTGGCCCTGTTGCAAGGTGGTGGATTCACATAAGCCATTGAATTTCTTCTCCGTACGTATGCGGGTTTCCTCACGATGTTTTTCTTCACCGAAAAGCCAGTGGTATGAAAATAGGGCTCATTGGTACGGGCCGGAGTTTAAACCCGCGACCTCACGCTTTCAAACCTGGTCTTCCAAATAGGCTACGACTATACTGTGTGAAATTCTCAAAATATTATCCTTCTCCTGAAGTGAAACGATCGATTTTTTCAACAATTTTTTTTCGCCTCTTTCCTAGCAAGCTAAAGCTATTAACACCATACGCCTCGTCTTTCGTATTTTACTGTCATAAGTATGCCCCGGTAAACTAGTGCAGACTACTAGAAGTCCCTATG
This sequence comes from Agriopis aurantiaria, assembly GCA_914767915.1. NCBI lineage: Eukaryota > Metazoa > Arthropoda > Insecta > Lepidoptera > Geometridae > Agriopis > Agriopis aurantiaria. Next base: position 12,432,669 of record OU612003.1, on the reverse strand, counting down.
GAATTTTGTAATCGACATGAAAATTCACGTTTTACCCCATTATATCACTTGTCTCACTCGAGCACATGTACGAACACTTAATAAATAATAATCCACCATTATTACATATTAACACTAAAAATAACAAAGTTGAGCGAAATAATACAATAAGGCGACATGTTTTTTTCACGTTGGCGCTAAAATTCTGAAACTGGGATAAAAAATAAATAAAATACGGGCCGAATTGAGAACCTTCATCCTTTTTCGAAGACGGTAAAAAAAGTTTTTTTTTTTTTAATTTTCATGTCCGCGGAATCAATGTCCTTTAGTCGTAATATTAATAAGTTTACTTAGTCTCAATAGCGTCAAACAAGTCATAGTCACAGTCAGAGTCAAGCTAAGTAAGTCACGGTCAAGTCGAACTCATGCCCCTGTAAAGTGGTGGAGACTTTACAAGAGGCTCCTATGGAGTTTTGGAAACAACACGATAAGACACGTTTCACCTCGTTATATCACTTGCCCACCACACTCGAGCACGTTTACGAGCACTTCATGAATAATAATTCACCATTTAGTACACATTAACACTCGAAAATACACAAGTTTAGGAAAATAATCCAACAAGCCGAAATTTTTTTTTTCACGTTGGCGCCAAAACTCAAAAAAAAAGTAAACCTTTCAAGTGTTGCCAGGTCAAACCAGTGTGAAAAACAGCCGCTGAAAAACATGAATTCAAAGTAGTCAAAGAAGCGGAATCCCGAGCTATTCCAGGCAGGCTATTCCCGAATGCTGCAGTCCAGTATGGATTGGGATTCGGCTGAAATCTCTAAGACTTAGGGATCGAACGCCTGTACGCTAATGGACGTGCCCCACTACCCACGGCCAGAATCCCGCCGCTGCTCCTGCTTGAAGCAGTAAGAGTCGTCATGCCGGCCGTACACTGACCGAGGCAGGCCGAGACGAGACTAAAAGTGTACTAGCTAAACTCGGTCTAAGCATTTATTTGCTCTGACAGTTAAAAAATACTAAATGAAAACCATGAATTCTGATCACTTTCGTTAGGTTTTTGAACGTAAGACTGTAGTAGGTATCCGATATACTTCAGTGAAATATATAAAAGGGGTTTTTAAGTATAACAACAACAACAATGTACAATGTTAGAGCAAATAAACGAATGGAAATAGTATAGACACTTTGGTTAGGTTAGGTTTCGCTCGTCGTCTCACCTCGAGCGGTCTCTTTCATCATCACATTACGCGCCCGAGTAGTGCATTTTTTAATATAAAAAGTTGTGACAATAAACAAACGTCAAAACAGTCTGGACATTAGAATAAAAAATAAATAAACAATAAATCCCACGCACTGCGCAGTGCATTTTGCAAGGATTTTACTTCTAAATAAACAATCCGCACACACTAAAAGCAGGACAAAGCCCGGATGGAACGCCAAAAGTTCTGACATGTCTGCACATGATGCACATAATCTGGATGGAGATTATTCGGTTCTTGCAAAGAAAGGGAGGTGATTCATAGACCAAGTACGTCAAGTTCACCAATTTCAGGGGTGACTGCACGGAGCCGTCTCTGGGAGTTCACTGCTTAGGATGCGAGAGGCTTGAGCACAAAAGCTATTAGTATGAGGCATTTAAAAAAAACGAAATACTAGCTATTACTAACACTACACATTCTTCAAAGACCTTCAACGGTCTATGGGCAGTCAGTTAATTTGCCCATAGTCCGTTGATGGTCTAAACAATTCAAATGCTCAAGCCCACTACCAGTTGGTAGCGTACCCAGCATGCTGGCGGCATTACCACGCTGAATGGAAATGCTTATACGTTGAGCCAGAAACACGCCAGCATTTTGGTCAAGCGTCGCATTAACCAGGTGCTCTGAAAGATTTTTGAAAATGAGGTGATCTCCCGTTCTCCAAGGGCCCAATGTCTCGACCCCAAACGCCTCAAATATGTCACCACTGCCGAGGTTAGTATATTTGTGTTATTATTATTATTATATAGACATTTTAATATCTCATACTGCCCCATACTGTAAAGTTTCATGTTCTGCGAATTAACCCCCTGTCCTCGCATCGCCTTTTGCCCCCTTTACCCCGGATGTAAAAATAGCGAATAGTGCGGAAAATAGCACCCGGGGCAATCAAGTCGCAGTTAAGTGCTGGTGTTTAGTATCTTTAAGTAAGGAAAACCAGGCAAGATGTGCTTAGCTATTTTTGTTTATGTGCTAAATTAGTTGGAATGCTAAACTTTCGTATTTTATTTTTGGGGTTTTGTAGTAGGTGCTACAAACTACAAGGAACCCTTTGAAGTCCGTTCTGTGCGTTTAATCAGAACGTGATCTTTTTTTTTATATGAAAAAAAACTTTTATTTTAATCACCTTTTCGGCGGTAGGCTAAAATTACAGCAGTGGACTGTTAATAGGCTGATTATGATGGTCTTTTTTAAAAGCTTAGATGAAACCTATAATTTTGCTCATTAACTCGGAACACCAAACTTTTACCGAAGGTTTTACGCCAACTCTGTATAATATTACTACCTATTTTTGCACCGAAATATTAAAATCAAATCCCGGAGTAGAAAAACATCATCTAAAACGAAACGACACGAACACCATTATGAATAAATTACCGAAGTCGGCAAGTCGGGGACAGATATTTTTTCTCACTATGAGCCCAACTTTTCGCATAACTCCGTTTTAATTCGTGGACAGTGTTGCCAACGTTACTAAGCTCCCCGATCTATTGGCAAGATATTGGATGACAAGGTAATCTCAGATTCTCGAATCTGGGATTTCCTTGTGGAACTGTCCTTTTTCCTTTTCCTCACTCTTGTGGAAAATTATAATCCTCAATAATTTGGCGAAATTTGCTCCGTTTCATTGAGAATAGGTAATCTATTTAAATTTGTAAACGATTAATTTGTAATCCCCTTCAGTACGAGAGTTTCTTAATTGATAATAAGTATAACTTGCGGCGCGCCGCGGTTTCACCCGTACAAACAAAAAATAATATCATCAGCAACCGTAAATTTTCATGTTAGTAATAATATTTATTTATATCAAGTTACACCGACAGTAAAATAATAATTAAAATCAAATGTCACATAAAATTAAATTAATAATTAATATTATACAAATTTAAAATGGAATTAGAAATAAACACAATGTCCACGTGTCGTGGAGACCACGGACCGGTAAGCGCAGTGTAGGACGTCCACCCACAAGATGGACAGACGACTTAAAAGAGACTGCAGGGAAACGCTGGATGCAGGTCGCTTCCAACCGGCCCTTTTGGAGATCGATGGGGGAGGCCTATGTCCAGCAGTGGACGTCCTACGGCTGAAATGATGATGATTAAATACAATGTAAACAAAAAAAAAATATCAGTATCAACTGGGAACTAAGTTCTGGAGGTTGTTGACGCGTACGTCTGCCTAGGACAAACAGTCCAACTAGACAGGTCCAACTTCAAGGAAGAGGTCAATCGGCGAATCCAACTCGGCTGGGTAGCGTTCGGTAAACTTCGCAACGTCTTCTCGTCCAAAATACCTCAGTGCCTTAAGACGAAAGTCTTCGTCCAGTGTGTGTTGCCAGTGACGACATATGGCACTAAAACGTGGTCTTTCACTATGGGCCTCATTATCAAGCTCAAAGTCACAAAACGAGCTATGGAAGGGCTATGCTCGGGGTTTCTCTACGAGATCGAATCAGAAACGAGAAGATCCGTAGACGAACGAAAGTTACCGACATAGCCCACCGGATTAGCAAGTTGAAGTGGCAGTGGGCAGGGAACAGCACGCAAAGTAGATGGACCGAAATGTTCTCGAAAGGAGACCACAGATCGGTAAGCGCAGCGTAGGACGTCCACCCACAAGATGGACAAACGACCTAAAAGAGATCGCAGGGAAATGCTGGATGTCTTAGAACCTCAAAAGTGCAAAGACATATGACATTCACCAAATGCACTGGGCCAACACGGTGGATTAAGGCCCATGCTCTCTCTCAGAGAGAAGGCCTGTAGTCCAGCAGTGGGAGCTTGAACGGCTGATAATGATGATCACAGAATTAATTCCGCACGTAATGTTTTTGCTTTTCATTAATAGTAGGAGTTGTATTGATTTCCGTAAATTTTTAATGACAATGCTGGCAACATTTTCCTCGGGTCAAACTAAAAACCGATTCCTCCCATTGTCGCCGACAAACTTTGGCTTAATTGCAAAGTTGAGGCCACGGGGAAAGAATGAGTTCGGTCTTTGTGCGATAGTTGTTTTCTTTTTGGTAAAAAATAACTGAAAAAAACAGTAACTTCCAAAGTTACGTGATTACCTGTCGCAGATTAGTATTTTTTTAAATTATTATTAAAATAAAATTGTACCTACTGGTCATTAATTTGTAATGTTATTTTCTTTATGAATTCTGCTTAGATTTCACGTAAGTAGGTACAGAGCATACACGGGTACAAGAATATAAAACGTTCAAGCGTTTGTCTTGCAGAACATGCAGTAGGCTTACGTTACCGCCACCTCGCCTGATGTTAAACGATGATGCGGTCTACGTTGGAGCACGCTTGCCTAGAAGAAGCCGCTTCAATCGCGATTTGAAGACACCCAGATTGTAACTATCGGGGAACGCCCAGTCAGGCAGCGCATTCCACAGACTAGCAGTTCGCACAATAAATAGGAATTCTTTAATGGCTTATAATTCAAACAACAATAGATAAAAACGAATCCCTATTTACTTTGGTCACGCCATAACTTGAGAACGACTTAACTGATATCATCCATATTTTATTTTTAAGGTTTTTAATAGTTTGCAGAAGGTTCATACGGAAAGAAAAATGCGCAGTAAATTAGATTTGTTTAGAAATCTTATCGGTGATTTTAACTTCGCGCGTTTGATAAATGTGAATTTACCAGACAGCATTTTCATTTTATTTTTGAACATTCATTGCTATGACTGGACAACGTGTGTCGGGTCAGTTAGTTATCAATAAAATATTTATCTCACCCTGTTTGTAAATGTCGTCTCTTCACGGTCTTTTGAATTTGCTGATCTATAAAGATCAGCTTGAGAAGCCGTGCCATGCGCGCCATAAGTGAATCAAGACAGAGCTATGTTATATTTCTAAATGTCTATCTAAAATCGAAGCTAGACCGCGACGGCTGAGAGCTGATACGCCGTCCGTTGTTGCATGAAATGGAGTGCCTCAAGGGATTCCATTGCGCTGTCTATTCATATTACTAGTACCTATAGTATATTTATATATATATTCCTGTAATAAATATATAGGACTAGCTGCGCCCCACGATTTTACCGGCGATTTTCCAGATTTCCTGTATTTTGCGTTGATTTTTCGGGAAAAAGTATGCATGAAGCCATCGTACTTCTTTCCTTACCTCTCATAACTATAATTCTCTATTTTTATACAATACTACTTACTATACTATACAAAAAATAAATTTTCTATTTTATTGAAATGTGTTCATGACAATAAAACAAACCAGTCCATACAACTTGGCTGTATATTATGACATTAGCGAGTTCTAGTGCTGTTGTAGTCATTGATGTAATGTAGGGCTAGATGGGTCCCAGCTTTTGGAATGATTCAGTCATACACAGCGGGCAATGGATATAACTATGCTCGGAGTGTCTTTGCGTGATAGAACCCGGAACGTGGATATTCGCCAAAGAACCAGAGTCACTGACATAGCCATTAAAGTTTGAAGTCGCTCGTACTGAACTGATGAACCTTTCTTCCCCATCGGTCATCGGAGACGACGAACTGGAAGACGCGGTGTATGTAGGCATATGGACCGAAGGCATCGTGAGAGTCGTGGGCATCCAGTGGATGCAGATGGCAGGCTGTCGTTCAGTGTGGGGGTCTAAGGGAGAAGCCTATGTTCAGCAGTGGACGTCTGGCTGATGATAATGATGATGGCCAGTCTTAGTGTCAGAGTTACTCTCCGCCCAAAAGCCTCTAAAATACCTTTACGATTGTTTTAAGAAAACACGTAAGTGAAGCCTACTGATTAACGGTTTAGCGTATCAACCAACCCGCTAAGCTGCAAATGCCACTCCCGGTATATCGTATAGGTACGTATCGAATTTCATACAAATATTGAATTTCGAAATTGTGTTATAGTACGGAATTCTACGTATTTTACATATTTCGCCCACAGTCACTTAAAATGTTTGCTTGGCTCACTTGCAGTTGAGCACAGCAAAAACAACTCGAAATTCTCTGTCTTTATCTTACTACAGTATTGTTTTAATGTTTATGTTTATTTTGCTTATTCCTAACATTGATATTCGAACGCCAGATCCACATATCCTTTATCCTTGTATTTGGCAGAGTGCACTGTGTTTTACAATCCTGCTTGTGTCACACAATAGTGCAAACCAACGACTTCACATCTTATGACATGCATGAAATACATTAAACCTACTCTCGCAGGAAATAAATAAATTATACTTGATTGAATCAGGCGTCACTTTGCAGAAGTCCACTTTTTATTTGTATATGACGAATCTCTAGTATAATTCCGCTTCTACGTCATCTCTTCGAGTTCAATAAGGATTATGGGAGAAATAATTTTTCTCTATAGAGAATATATATTTGTGATGCCTCGCCTGATGGTAAGCGACGGTGTGGCCGAGGATGGAACACGTTGATCTAGAACAAATCTATTCACTCTAGCCTTGAAGATGCCTAGATTGTAGCAATTGTGTTGTGTTGTATATGATGATATAAGCGATATTACGCTTATGTCGTGTCTGACGTATGCGTTCGTTCTTGTGTCTTCGTGGTGGCAGTCGTCGGTACAGACGTTCTCTTGTTTGATTCGAGATGCATCGCGTCTCGAGAGAAATACGGCGGAAAACCGGCTCCGAGGCTTGCCAAACTATTTACGCTGTTCCTTTCACTTGATTACCTATCCCATTCGTCCTCTGTTGGGAAGTGATTCCAGAAAACGAGATGTTCTTGTTTTCTAATATTTGAGAATATAATTTTTAAAGAAAACGTGCTATTTCATCACAAGCGACGGTTTTATTCCATGATCCTGTCATGGAATTCATTCTGCACCAATGACTTATTTAGTACTCAGATAAATTATGGGCTTTTTCGATGCCATCGCTCAAAAACCGGTGAAGGAAAACATGAAAATATATTTAAACCGGTTTACTCACGATGTCAATACTTCATAAGTTCAAAGACATAATGACATGTCTTCTACTGGTTTTTAATTCAGTCGTTTGGCAGGACCAATGTTTATAATTTCCCCAGAAAACAAAAAAAACTCATGTAAGCTTTGTGTAAACGATATAGATTTTTCCAAAGACCATAAAAAAGGATATCGTCTAAACATATTTTGTGTCCCACACATACTATACAAATGTTTGAAAGGAATAGATCGCTTTTAGCGATAAGGCCGCCACTTGTGGCCCTAGCACGTAAGTGTTTTCTATCTGTTTGTAATTTATATTTCTGGTGTACACAATAAAGAGTTTCTATCTATCTATCATACTGGGACGTAAATGTTTTTGTTTTGTTTTGTACTATTATTCAAGTGCTAACACCCGGTTTCTAAAGGCTGATCAACACAAACATTAACTTACACGTTGTTAAATGTCAACTGACGTGATATTTGGTTGAACGCAAAAACAACAGTCAATCAAGTCACTTGACATGAGTTTTGACAATAAATTCAATTTAACAGGCTTTCAGAAACTGGGTGTTAATCTAGTACTTGAAAAAACAGTACCGCCTGTTTTTTAGGGTGACTTGAGAACGGTGCAATGTCAGTAGAGATTTTTCTCTAACTTCGTCGAATCGCACTCAAGTATGACGACAGCTCACCAACGATGCTGCGTGCGACTGAATTGCAATAGTATAACTTGGTCTCATCACATAGAGATTTTTCACTACAACTTCGTCGAAATGCCTTCAAGTATGACGACTGCTCCGTCATACTTGAGAGCAGGGCGATGTCAGTAGAGATTTTTCTCTCCTAACTTCGTCGAATCGCAATCTAGTATGACGACCGCTCACCAACGATGTCTGCGTGCGACTGAGTACACACTGGTGAGCAATATTGTACAACTTGGTTTCATCCTATAGAGATTTTTCTCTACTAACTTCGTCGAAACACCCTCAAGTATGACGACTGCTCACCAACGATGTTTACGTGCGACTGAGTTCACACTGGTACACTGGTGAGTTAACATTGTATCGCTAAGTACCTTTGAAATGTTCTATTGGCCCGGTCCTTTCAAACAAGTCAATGAGTTTATCGATATATAGTGATAGTAATTTGATTCCAAGGTCCATAACGTCTCCGCTCGCAGATTGTTGGCCTCAACGACAGTGGGTCCTCTGAGAAATGACCGTACACAGCCGCTATGCTAGACTTAGTTGATGATAGTTAGTAGTTTCATGCCTACCTAGAACTAGGTCCCAAGTGGTTGAGTATAACGGCCCGGACACACGATGTGCTGCGGTACAGAGTAGGTACTGAGCGAACAACTTATTTGTACTCTGTATAGATTTTCATGGGGGAATGACCTATTTATTTTCTAGATGAGTTGAAAATGTAGATTATTTGAGGTTAGCGGGCGTAATAATACAAGGATTTTAGTAATTAATGAAACGTTTATTATCCTTTTAACGTGATATTTGATTGTGATGCGACCAGTTTCTATCCCAGAGGCGAACAGGTAGTGAAAAAGAACAAACACGAGTTAAGCTCTCGCAACGAGACGAGGGTTCCGCACTCCAAAAATGTGTTTTCTTTCATTCAGTTCAGAATTTTCAGCGCGCGTCAGACCAATTTGTTGTTTTTACTTTAATGTGTACCTACTATAACCATGCTAAGCTTGACGCTTGTACGTGTATTACCGTTTTAGTGCCGTAGGGCTTCATGTGGCCTGACCCTTAGTATGATTACAGCTAGGTACTGTATATTTGGCCTTGATCTACTCATTTGTGTCAGAGAAAATTTGATCGAAGACTTCCCAAAGGTATTGTAACTTGTAACGATTATATTATGTACTGAACTGGCAAGGACCGAGGTGAGTAGCAGAATTGAATCGAGGGTGCCCTAGATATGATACAGTAAATTGCACTTTGTAAAGTTAATTTTAGGAGTCAGCAACAAAGTCACACACGCTAGCGCTTCGTGTTGCTGAGAGGCGGAACTGATGGTGGAACATCGTGCGGAAGAAACCCTGACGAGTCCAGGGGCCTTACGGCTACGCGGGCTCGAAACAGCGCTGAAACAGTGCAGTGCGGAAAATCACGCGAACGTGAACTTACTTACTGCTATAGTCTGTGGAATGCGCTGTCTGATAGGTTTTCCCCGTCAGTTACAATCTGAGTGTCTTCAAGTTGAAAGTGAATCGGTTTCTTCTAGGCAAGCGTGCTCCATCGTAAATTAACATCAGGTGAGATGGCGGCCAAAAGCAAGCATATCTATTTTTTTAAACTACCCTGGAAGTACCGTTCTTAAACATCGATAAATTTGACAAACAAGCGATGGGCCACCTGATGGTAAGTAGTCACCGCCGTCTATTATGGACTCTACAATACCCAGGACGGCGGCGTATTGGCAGTCAACCCTAAAAAATATATTATTTACGCCGAGGAGTAAGAAAGAAAGTCACGCGCCATCAAAAGCGGTTTTTAAGCTAATTTTACGTGAACATTATTTAAAAGCTCGTCTATGATCTTAAATCACTGACTTATATATATTTATTATATTTTTTATTTATATGTATAATATTAATTATAATTTGTGTGATAATATAATTTTGTGTTTATAAATAATTTAAGTTAGATTTATATTTATTTTAATTTGTTGTTTTGTATATTATCTTTTAAAACTTTGGTATTTCTATTTATCTCTTTTTGTCTTTTATAAGGTGTTTTTGATGCACGCCTACCTACCATTTGTTCCAACCTGGTGGATGACTGGTAGAAAATGTTTAGCATTAAGTCCTCCAATTGTACATGTCTACTTAATTTGTAAGTGTGCAATAAAGCATTAAATAAATAAAAAAGAGACAGAATGAAAAAGTACATTTCTAAAGTTAAGTAGGCAAAAGATTTAGTTATGTTTATTCAAGAAAGAAAACAAAAACAATCGCGTCTGTATTCAAGTTTACGTCCTATCATAGAGTTATGGTTATAAAAACTTTATGGAGATATCGTGGACGCAAACAAAGTATTCAAAACTAGCCATTAAATAGACGAAAGTAAACAGTCACTAAATTAAATCCGGTCCCAACAAACAATTGGAGATTTAAAACGTATCCGGCAAATTTCCGGCAAACGTACATTCCGGATACGTTGTCACTCAAACGATGCGAGAAAGAAGAAGAAAGAAGCTCTTAGATTGTTTCACATCACATCATCAGCCAGTAAGCGTCCACTGCTGAACAAAGGCCTCTCTGTTAGAGAGGAGTTTTGCTATAATCCCTACGCTTAGCAGGTGGCTTGGGGATCGCAGTACGTTCACCGTATACTAATAGTACGCTGCTGCCCATCCTTCGGTGGTTCTGGTCGCAGTTTTAGGACATACCCGGGTCAACAAAGCGGGTTGTAGCTCATTGCAGCCAATGCGCAGTAGATCTTAGGTACGCGAGTTTTCTACGCGTCGTCTGTAAATATTTATTATTTGTTTCGGTTGGCGGCAGATTGTATTTATAACGACATGATACACACACAAAATAAATATTCAAAGCAATTTTAAACACTTTAAGAGCTTAATCTGTTCTAAATAATCAAAGATAAAATGTAATTAGCAAACCAATATCGATCTCTTAAGTTTAGAAGGTACTAGGTAGCATCATAAGTTTAGTTTGTTTGCATTTGATCTCAAATATTTGTATTTTTGTATTTAGTTATTCAATAAGCACGGTTCAAACACCAATTACACTAATGACAGACAATAATATTACATAATCATAGAACTTAAATACCTACCAGACTAACTAATTACATGTCCAAGAGTATATTTTTGTCACAATATATAATAACAATAGATACAATTGGTGAATATAATAAAATTACAAAACAAATAAAAGGTTGTTAATGTCATTATACAATAATTAATTATGAGTCAAAATAAATTATCACTATACAATAAATAATTACCATGCAAAAATGTCAAAATAACTGTTTGTCTATAAAATAATCAATTAAAAATAAAATACGTGTGTTAACACTATATGATCCAACTCGGTTTTACTGTGTCCAATAAAGTAGGCATCCAAAAAGTTTCAATAGTTCTCATGCAGCTAAAGTATCCGGCCTAAACATCCGGCCAAACTTTACTATCGCTTACTAATAGTAAAACAGCAGTTCCCTGCGCTTAATTTAATAACGGCCACGTGATAAATCTTTCATGGCATAAATACAGACGTAGTGGTTGAACATTATAAATACGCATTTAATTAAAAAAATACCATAAATTCATAGAGTTGACATCCCTAATAACAACATGGGACACACGGATAGTTGAACCAAGCATTATGGTTTCATGCTTTGATTATTTCTCACTCATTTAGGGGGCCGTCCATACTTGTTACCACGTCAACACAAATCCAAGTTTTGCTCCTGCGCGAAACAGTGATAAATCTATGCGATCTACGCTTGCAAGAAGAGATGCCCACGAGTCGAGCGTAAGCGACAAAAGTTATTCATAATATGTTATTTTAGAAATCAAATCAGCAATCAAATTATAAATTAAAATAATTCCAATCAAATTATACATTAGATCAAATACATAGTACAAATCAAATAGAAAAAACTATAAAAAGTCACAAAATACATTAAAAAGAAAAATTACAGTTACTGTAAAAAAAAAACTTTAAAAAAAAATTTAATTATAAAATTCGTCAAACGCGTAAAAAGACTGCTTGATCAGGCACATTTTTTTAGACGTGACTTAATATCTACTAATGCTTCTTATGAAAATAAAATAAAGGTTTTCTTAAGTAACGGAGTCTCGTCTTCGTAAAACTTCGTTTGCTTTGCTGCTTGTTCTTAGTACCCGTGTGTCTCAGCTGTACAGGGTGTTTATACCTTACGAGTCTGCATAAATCATTTCAGGCTATTTAAAGTTTAAATAATTTTTATTCACACGCTTTCTTATTAATTTATAATCGTCATTTTGACGAATTACTTTATGATAGGAGATGTACGCGTACGATGTCACGGGCAATAGCTAGTGTTTTAATGTTCATAAGTGCAATCTTATTATCTTATTAATGTCTTATCCAAGACATTTCGACCAGATTGGTTCTCGCCTCGGGGGATCCCAGAGCTGGAACATATTTCGCACAAAAATTAAGCCTCGCAATCCAGCGGGGCAATGCTGCCAGCATTCTGGGAACCCTGCCGCATGGTGGCGATTTGATCACGTATGACTTTTTTTTTTTTGTATATATTATATTTTTGTCGTACATAGTAGTTTTATAATAGTATATATAATATGTATAATGATAATAAAAATAAAAATAAATACGCAGGGGCGGCTTTATGGCGAGCCGTCGGTGAGTGGCGACATCGCGTACCCCTATTCCATGGGTCTAAAACCCCAGAGACCCTGACCCCTGGCTTGCCTTAACCGGCCGTCTGGGGGTGGAAACCGCAAGAGCTAAGTACCTAAGTTCCAGGGTAGAAGTGTTAAAGGGCATAACGCCGCGAGTAGCTCTTAGTGAAAGTGCAGCACACCTCTCGACACCCTTAGCCACCCACGCCAATGTTGCCCCTCCGGTGCCAATATGCGGCAGCCATTATGGGGATATATAAAAATATTATTATAAAAATAATAATATTTAATAATAATATTTTTATACAAATAATAATATTCAATAATAATATTTTTATATTCAACGGGGCCTCTTGGTGTTGGCTTCGGCCCCACCAATGCCTACCAAATGTCCGGGCTAGACCTGTGTTTATATTGAAATAAAAATAAAAATAAATTAGTCATTTATTTATTTATTTAGTCTCCATTGGTACTCGATACATATTTATTAATTTTGGCTAATATATACCCAGCTGTAAGATAACTCAAAAAAAATAAAATACTTCGTCATAATGTTTCTTCATCCAATTTTTCATACAACCTCTAATCCTAAATTATTTAGACGTTATAAGCAAACTCGCGATGTTTGACTTTCATCATCATCACCATAATCAACGTAATCGGCTTTTCTCTTCCAGCCACTGTCAGCCATCTTACCTATATCGTCACTACAAATAGTCTCAGGGCGTCCTACGCTACGTTTGCTGATTCGTGGTCTCTACTCTAAAACACTCCTACCCGATCTGTTCTGCGATAGATATAACCGGCCCACTGCCTCTTCAGCTTGCTAATACCCTGAGCTATGTTTTTTTAAATGCCATAGGTGGCAAACAAGCTGACGGGCTGCCTGATGGTATGCAGTCATGCCTATGGATACTTGTAACACCAGAGGCGCCACAAATACTTTTTCGACCCTTTAGGACTCGATTAACTCGCCTTTTGAAGAACCCCATGTTGTTAGCTTCTCGGAAACACCGTGGAAGGAAGCTCATTTCACATTTTGCAGGCAAGAAGGATCGTCACACTGATCTATGATCTTTGGATGAGCCTTCAGGCAGTAGCGGCTAGTACGATGATAAAACCATGACGTTTTTATCTAGTTCAAGCGTTAGCCATAAACATATTGATTGACTTTAGAAGGGTTTTTTTTAATATGTCGGTTTTGGTATTAATTAGTCTGTTCTTTGTTCTTTTTATTATAAAGTGAAAACGTTTGAAGTTTTTATTAAGCTTTTCATACTAAGGTCTCTTCAGAGGTTTGAGCTACGTATCGGGGTACACCCATTCAGGCAGCGCATTCCAATGACTAGCAGTTCGTACAATAAACGTGGAATCAAAGCGCTTCGTACGGGTGTATACTTACTGAATATACTTACATTGTCTATCTTTTATTGTTGCAAAAATGTAACAATTTTATTCCGCAGAGTCTGTGTTATTTGAATGTTGCTGTAAATAATAAAAACTCGACATAATTGGAAAAGTCCACTTCGGAATGAGGAAAACTTTAATTTGCTTACTGTGCGGTAATTTATTGAACGGAACAGGAAATGTTTCTTAATTGGTATTCGGTACAAGTTTGTAACAATAAGAATTTTCGGTAATGGCGTAGAAAGGAATTTTAATATGAATTAACGGTACTTTTTTATATCAATAATCACATCAATGATATAAATGTTAAAACTTGTATATCTGTGTGTCCTATTGTTTGGTTTATTCGGTATAAGTTAGCATGGTTAACTTTTTTATAAGACAATATAAAATATCAGTTGTTTAGCCAATTGTGCTAAGTAGCATGCCAATTTAGATAGTCCGTTGGTCCAGTTGGTAGTGAACCTGCCTTCTGAGCTTGGGGGCGTGGGTTCGATTCCCACCTAGGACAAACATTTATGTGATGAACATTTTGTGTTTCTTCTATATCTAGGGTGTATAAAAATATATATATGTATGTATATCAGTCTCTGGCAGCCATATCACAAGTTTTGCTTAGTTTGGGGTCAAATGAACGTAGCGGAAACATGTCCCGTTTTTTTTTTTCTTTAGAATTTCACTGTTTCGAGTTCATTCCATTGTTCCGACTTTGTCCACGTCACCACTATTAGATATTTATTTCAAACTAGCTGACCCGACAGACGTTGTCCTATCTTAGAACTTTGATTCGGGTAAAGCGAAAATCGTCGTTAAGTTTTCTGAAATTTTCCAATTTTCTGCGTATTTTCTTAATTTTTCTTTCCGTAAGAACCTTCCACAAAGTATTAGAAAACATAGAAAAAGAGGAATGAAATCGTTAAAGTCGTTCTCAAGTTATGGCGTGACCAAGGTAAATAGGGATTCATTTTTATATACATGTAAAAAAAATGTATTTCTTTAATTTATATTTTAGAATAGATTTTAAAAAAACCCAGCTGTGAGTCGATCAGACTGTCGATGATGAGGAAAACTTGATAAAATTTTGCAAAGAAATGTAATTAAATCATGATGTCGGATATTATGTTAATTTTAGTATCCTGGAAAATCAGAAAAAGTTTCACAAGAACAGTTTTGGTTTTTGTGCCAAATTAAAAAAATATATATTAAATAGGCTTGTGCTTGGCCGCTAACTCGCCATGATGCGGTCTGCGAAGCAGCACGCTTGCCTAGAACAAACCGATTCACTCTCGACTTGAAGACACCCAGATTGTAACTATCGGGGAGCACCCCACTCAGGCAGCGAATTCCACAGACTAGCAGTTTGCACAATAAATGTGGAATCAAAGCGCTTCATACGGGTTCTCGGAATATCAACAATAAAGCGGTGTCGATTCTTCGTGCCCACTCTGGCAGTCCGATATAAAAATGGGCAGGAAAATGAACATGAAAATAACATGTGTATTATTTTCCTAAACTGGTGTATTTTCGAGTGTTAATGCGTAACAATGGCGGATTATTATTTATTAAGTGTTCGTAGATGAACTCGAATGTGGGAAAGAGATATAGCGCGGTAAAACATGTACCTATTTTCTTGTTATTTCCAAAGCAGAAGCATCTTGTAAAGTCTCCACCACTTTACTAGGCCATATTTACTCTGACTTGACCGTGACTTAATTTGCTTGACTCTGATTGTCACTATGACTTTTTGGATGACATTTCATCAAACTTATTAGTATTTTAGTACTTGACACTGGCAAATGCACAAGAAGTGCGACGCCAAAATCCTCCCGGAAGAAACATTTAAAAAAGAACAGCTAAACACGTTGGCGAGAAAGACGATCTTAGAGCCAACACACCACCAACGTGAGGTCGCGGCATTCGGGCTCCGTAAAAATATTTGCCATTTCAAAAAGGGTCCATCGCAAAAAAAATTAGAACCACTGTACTTTATGAAACTTTTTACCCCGGAAAAGGCGGAAAACGGGCAAACCCGCGGCCCTGGTAGTCAGCTATAAATTTACACCTTGCATTAAGCAGATGCGATAAACGACCCCCAATCCGATATTGTACGGGACCCTCCGGAAACGTACGCTAATGAAGTAACGTACGAACCCCAGCATTCTCTATTGGGGAGACTGGGGGAAATCGATGCTTGTATATGTGTTTTGGGGAAATTGATGGGGAGGTAGAGTAAGACGTACGCATGATGGGAAGCCTAACGTCTCTACAGGGTTACGTACAACTTCGACCAAAATTAAATGAATGGACGGGCCATAACCATTCAACTTGCTCAGTAAAAACGAGTCAAAACCGTTGAGGTGCAGCCAGGTTATGTGGGATTATACCCACTAAAACCCCCCCAGAGACCAGCTTTTCAGTTTAGTACAATCGTTCCGTGTAAATCTATTTATTTAGAAAAATGAATCACTATTTACCTTGGTCACGCCATAACTTGAGAACAACTTTACCGATTTCATTCATATTTTTTTAAGTTTTCTAATACTTCGTAGAAGGTTCTTACGGAAAGAAAACTTAAGAAAAACAAACAAAAAAAAACAATTTAAATTCGCGCGGTTGGACAGTTCTAAGACAGGACAACGTCTGTCGGGTCAGCTAGTTGTCAAGGAAGTTCCCTTTAGCTGTGCTTTAGGGTATACAAAGTCCTTGCTAGTTGTACATAAAATTGTTTAATTTCAAATTTCAAAGTTCAAATTTCGGTCTACTTACTATCATGTCGATTTGCTAACAGGACGAACTGCGAAATTATCCATTACTATAATCAATGCACATAATATATAAATAGGTCGCACAGTTAAGCTATTGTCTTGCAAATGCGGCCTAATTGACTTAACGGAGACTATTCAAGCCTCAGATCAGACAAACATGTAAAATATGGTATGGTGGCGTGACGGTGCGAATGCATCTGGCCTAAATCAGGCTTGTCCTGGATAGTTTTAGCCGAATTCACCCAGCAGACGACCTTGCCGACTTTTTTTTGCATGTGGACTATTAGTTCATTGGTGTCGCTACAAGTATCTTCAACATCATCATCGTTTCAGCCGTGGGACGTACACTGCTGGACATAGGCTATCGATCTCCAAAAGGGCCGGTTAGAAGCGGCCTGCATACAGCGTTTCCCTGCGGTCTCTTTTAGGTCATCTCTCCATATTGTGGGTTACCAGTCCGTGGTCTCCATTCGAGAACCTTTCGGCCCCATCGGCCATCTGTCCAGCGTGCTATGTGCCATGCCCACTGCCACTTCAACTTGCTAATCCATAGCCTCGTAAGCCTCGTAAAAATACTTACGTGAGTGCAGTCGCTCAGCTGGAGGAGTCCGCCGAGCTCGTGGAGGGGCGCTGGCGCGTCGGCCTGCCGTGGAGGAGCGACACCGGTGCTATGCATGACACCTATCTTAACGCTGAAAGGAGATTAAAAGGGATAGAAAGCAAGAGGAGTCGGGACAAGGATTTTGCCAGTAGCTACTTGCTAGCCGTACTTAACCGTACTTAATACAGTTTTTGCGTTAAGCGGTTTAGCGATATAGAGAAAATATGTGAAACACGGAACGATAACTGAACTAAGGCATATCTCCCTTGTTTGTCTGATCTGAAAATCAAGCCTATGACCGAGACTAGAACGGAGTAGGTTCCCTAGGGCACGTAGAACTGTGTACTAATCAATCTAACGGGAGAGGGAAATTGAATAGGAATTAGTACTACGATCACAGATTTAATAACAGTTTTATTTTATTTACCCGTTAAATTGCGTTTTCTGGCCAGAGACAGAGATTTCTGTGGCCGGAAAATTGGCAAGCAATTAAAAAAAATAAAAAAACTGAACGCTAATTAAAAAGACGATTAGGGATTCTCCAGAATAAGACTGCAAATGTTTCAAAGCACGAAATAGGAAGTCCCGCTAGTTGCTAGGTACATTTATATGATTAGGTATACTATTCCCTAACATTCGTCGCTATTTTTATACCGCTTTCTTCAACTACAAATAGGTAACAAAAGACAAATGTAATAAATATTTCACCGGTGGCGGCGGCCGCAAATGATTTGGTCCGGGTTCGGACAAAGATGTCATTCCGGACAAAATTCGACACACCGGACTTCGTTGGAGAATTAAATTCGCGGTCCTAGTGAAATTGGGCCATTAAAACAGAGTTTAGACGAGTACATATTATAGTTTATTTAGGTACCAAATAAGTCATTGTTGCAGGGCCGAGGATTGAACCAGGTGCCGTCAGATTGTAAAGCGCACATGCTACCGCTCAGCCATCGCTCTCTAGCATTCAATTGTATATTATGATCAAAGTAGCAAGTCTGTAAATTTTCTACAGGATTCATTTCGGAGAATGTGCATCGGAGCTGCATGACCTTATCCTGCCATCCCCTTTCTACTACAGGACAAGTAGGAAAACGGCCCACTACCACCCATACAATACATTGTGGATTTTCCTTGGATACGCATACGTACCAAACGTTTCGATTCTACGTTTCTAATCCGTACGGCCAAGGATTGGAACAGCCTGCCAGCTTCCTTTTTTATTCATGAGAGATATAATCTAGGCCTTTCAAGGCCAGAGTGAATAGATATCTCCTAAATCTGTGTGCTTTATCTTCGACTACATCGTCGCTTAGCAAAACGTAAGTCGGTGGTCAAAGGCAGACTTAATCGCGATAAAAAATTAAGGTAAAAAAAAACAGGCATTAAAAACATTTCTGTCCTAAACCCGCTGCAAACATAGCCTGAAGCGAAGGCTATACCAAACCACAGTTAATTAGTGCAAGCTAATGACCCGACTCACCTGAGTCGGTGAAATGTGGCAACACCGTGCAATTTACACGTTGGTAACACTCGAGAATTATGCTGGCTACACTGGGATTGCTTATAGTGTGACAGTGTTGCGTGTAACAATGTTGGCTATCTTGAAGGAATTTTGAATGCGGTAAGAGTTTATTTTGCATTGTTTTTATTCGTCAAGTTGTTAGTTATGTGACAAAATAAGGAGTTTGGTATAAAACGATAGTGTGTGAGTTTCCTCACATACAGTGTGTGAGTGTGTCACATACAGTGAACGTAGTAATGTCAGTCTGTCACATGCACTTCTTGTTACAGCCCAAAGATTAAGGACTGGCCATATGCCTTTAAACATTTGCATAAAGAGAAGGAGACGCTTCAGGTGACTTACCATCTAAACAGACCAGATGTGGGTTAGTATTATACTGGCTGAAACCAGTCAGAAGCACGCAGCCAGAGCTGGTAGGATATGTGAGTCACCTCAAGTGACCATCGGCGCTGTTTGTTTGTTGTCTTTTTTGTATTTGTAGCTGATAATAGTAGACGAAAAAGCGACGGGCCACCTGATGATAAGTAGTCACCGTCGCCTATGGACACCTACAATACCCGGGGCATTGGAGTTGCGTTGCCTACCTTTGAGGCCTCTATTCACTCTTCGCTTCAAGCAATTGTCTGTCTTTTTTGTGTTAATTTTGAGTCATCTAGATTAGAATATACAATGGGACTGCCATGTAGAATATTAATAAGTCCCAAAAAATTGAAGAAAAGAGTATAATGCAATAAACAAACCAAAATAACCAAAATACTGGTACAAACGACAGTTTTGCTTCCAAAACAGATTTACCTCAACGTGAGCTCACTGTACCGCGGTAACCACACATGTCCACCTCCAGAATGTAATGTTATTTAGCCTTAATTATGACTCGGGATGAAGGAATTTAATATTGCAGGACTTGTACTGTCATTAGGAGGACTTGTACTCATTATGAAAGACTTGTTCTCATTGTGACGGCCGTTATATGGACTTGTCGGTCTTTGGGGGTTTTTTGTAGGAATGAGGTTACCACGGAATGTTAATAATGTATAATGAAATATTACATTATTTTTCCTTTAGTTAAGCGTTAGTTTTTAGGTAGGTTTATATTTATAGAATAGCAATGGATCTGTAGGGATTGGTGGTATCAAATTGCAATCGTCGTCCCATATATGTATATATCAGTGGAATGGATAGAGATTAAAATCGATTAAGTACTTACAGACCCTTACCCTTGTTTGAATGATCTGAGGGCTACTCGGAGGTTTGCTTTATATACACTCCAACGTGTCTCAACAGGACATCCTTCGTTACTATTACCGATTCGTGACCTACACTCTAGAACAATTCGAAGATTAAAGTTATATGATTATTTACGGGATATTTACCGTGGTAAGGTTGAGGAACGAGCTCCCGATACCACGAACCACGAACTGGCAAACACAGCGTAGTTGGCCTCCCACTAGATGGACCGACGACATCGTGAGAGTCGCGGGCATCCAGTGGATGCAAATGGCAGGCTGTCGTTCAGCGTGGAGTTCTAAGGGGAAGGTCTATGTTCAGCAGTGGACGTCTTCTGGCTGATGATGATGATAACTTTAGCAGCTAAGACCGGTGACTGTAACATTTACTATTCTTCAGGAGAGCGTTCCATCCCAACCACTTCAGCTTGCTGATACGCTGAGTTAATTATTGAAATTAATAATTCGAACTCCTGAGGTACAATAGGTAATAAAAACAAATAGGCATCCATTAGGTTTTGAGTCACGTCGAGCCCGTTTCGCTCACAAATGACTTCCTAAATCAAACAGGGCTAAATATGCCGACAATAAAACTTAGCTCGACGACAGAGGACCAATTAAAACTTGCCTTGCCCCGGGAGTGTTGGTGTGCTGTATAGTAAAACATTAACAGTAACTCTGTTAATGGCAAGTCTAGTTTTGACCGAGTATCTTCGTCTCGATGGCAGGCTGTCGTTCAGCGTGGATGTCAAAGATGGAGGTCTATGTTCAGCAGTGGACGTCTTCTGGCTGATGATGAGCTTCGTCTCGCGGTTTTATTTGCAGTTTGACAGGAATAGGAAAAAAATATATAGCAGTTTTGGTCTTTTTTTTGCCAGAGTCAATTATTGAGATATTCAAGCTTTATTCAATTCATTCAATCAATTTAATTCAGAAAACATAACTCCATATATTATAATTATACTTCCATATATTATATACAAAATGTCAAAAATTAGAATTATTATTACATACACATAACATAAAAATAAACATTAAATAAAATTACCTAAACCATAAAAATTAAAAGTCAAATGTCAACTTTTGTTTATCTTAATATATTTCGGCTTAGACCCGGAATTCTCAACATGAACTCTGGTCCAGTGCTGCATTATTGGGCAGTCCAGGTCCATCCGCCAGGCGAACAGCTGCAGGTAGCTGTTGGAGCTGCACCGCACGCGGCGCATCAGGGACGCTACGCGTTTACGCATGATTGCGGCGAAACCGTCTATATACGCGTCCGCAAACATCCCTGCTGCGCTACTGTAGGTACGGTGGCAGCCTCATCAGCGCAGGGTCGTATAGGACTTTTTGGTATGTTTGACCCATTTATGATGTAGATATCGTCAAACAAGTCAGAGTCAAGCAAAGTAAGTCACGGTCAAGTAAAATGCATGCCCTATTAAAGTGCTGGAGGCTTTACTAAATAAATATTCGGGACATTTTTGCACACACGGTCATCTGACCCCACTAAAACTAACTGAGCAACTAAGCAAATAACTAAGCAAAGCTTGTGATATTGCTGCCAGAGACTGATATACATTACATGTATATTTTTAAATACATACTTAAATAGATGTTAAAACCCAGATATAGAACAAACACAAATGTTCATTACATGAATGGTTGTCCTAGGTGGGAATCGAACCCACGCCCTCAAGCGCAGCACGTAAGTACACTACCACCTGGACCAATAGGATATCTACTAGACTTCTATTGAGTTTTCGAAACAACACGAAAATACATTGTTATCATCCTTATATCACTGGCCGCACTCGAGCGCGTCCACGCTTAATATGTTTTTAATATATTTTTTTATATTGACTTGTACTGTTGGCCTTTAGGCCTCTACAGCTTGACTGGACTAGTTAGCTAACGCAGAGTGCGTTCGGCATAACTTGGTGGTGCTTAATAAAATAATAATTCACCATTATAAATAAACACTCGAAAATACACAAGAGTAGGAAAATAATACTATGAGGCGGCATGTTTTTTTTTCCAATCTTTTTTTCTTTTTCTCTTCGTCGTCGTCGATTTTCAATGTCAGAAAAGTGATAATCGCTATTTTGACATTGACTTCTGACAGATGCGTGACTGTTTTTGTTTACAATTACTGACGCTGCGCGCTGGTGGCGCTCATGTCTGTGTCTGTTTTTGACTGTCTGTTTTTATTCGCTTTTTGCAATATTTACCGTAATGGCCATGCGGTAAGGCAGTATTGAGGCGATGTTACCTTCTCGGTTAACATTACACTGTGTCTCCAATGTCGAAGTAATAAATGCAATTTATGAGAATAATTCATGCATATTTCAATTTTGGTTTAATTTATTCTTAGCTTAGAGCTTTTGTCTTCGAACTTAGGTTCGGAGTCAGACTCCAAGTCAACTTTGATTTCTTGTCACTTTTCTATTGTGGTTAAAAACTTTCTTTGTATGCCTAGTCATGGGTACTGAGTCTTTTATTTCTATTTGAAATTTAGATATAATTA
Organism: Agriopis aurantiaria; assembly: GCA_914767915.1. Taxonomy (NCBI): domain Eukaryota; kingdom Metazoa; phylum Arthropoda; class Insecta; order Lepidoptera; family Geometridae; genus Agriopis; species Agriopis aurantiaria. Next base: position 12,410,073 of record OU612003.1, on the reverse strand, counting down.
ATATTAAGTAAAGGTTTATTGATTAAAGTGGTAATGCTTAGATAAAGTATAGTAGTATAGTACCTAATAGATCACTGTGGTAATGTCTGTAAGTTTGTATGTATGTTTGAGGTTCAGTTTATTGTTTCACTATCGCAAAACACCGAATCTTTTGATTTTGACATTTTGCTTTTATGGCATTTTAAGTCGTAAGGTCCAGAACTACGGGTCCAATCTGAAAAATTCTTGAGTGTTTTGATTTAGCATGTCAGTTTGGCATTCATGGCTATTGAAAATAAAAATAAAATTTTATGTACCTACAAAATAACTAAAAATGGTTCATCCTTTCTATATAGGGTTCCGTATCCATAGAAACTCTATTAGGCACGGAGACGGAACCCTCAGTGCGCGAGCCCGGCTCGCATTTGGCTGGTTTTATTTATTTATTGGTAACAGTTTCAGCCTAACTATATGAGTATAATAGACTTACGGACTAGAAGAGAACAGACAGACAATTTGATGCACACTCTCCGAAACGTATTACCGATAAAAAACCGATATAATAGCAACTTTGCGTCGATGGTCAAGATTAAGACCTTAGTCTGAACTAAGAATTCGTTGCAGATGAGCCTCTTGGGACGTTTTAAGAACTTTATAATTTGTGCAATCATCATCATCAAAATTTCAGCCATAGGACATCCACTGCTGGACATAGGCCTCCCTCATCGATCTCCAAAAGGGCCGGTTGAAAGCGGCCTGCATCCAGCGTTTCCCTGCGGTCTCTTTTAGGTCGTCTGTCCATCTTGTGGATGGACGTCCTACGAAATGAAATGAAATGAAATGATTTATTTTCAAAAATTACAAGTACATCACAATAAAGACTAAAAACTAATTACAACATAAAGAAGTGACTTGCGGAACTTGACAATGTCGTGCAGCACCTACACTAAGAATTAACTTGTGTCGTAGGTGACTGCTTTTGTCGTAGGTGACCACGCATACCAGTCCGTGGTCTCCATTCCAGAACCTTTCGGCCCCATCGGCCATCTGTTCTGCGTGATATGTGCCCTGCCCACTGCCATTTCAACTTACTAATCCGGTGGGCTATGTCGGTGACTTTCGTTCGTCTACGGATCTCCTCATTTCGGATTAGATCTCGTAGAGAAACCCCGAGAATAGCCCTCTCCATAGCTCGTTGTGCGACTTTGAGCTTGTGCAACAAATAAACTAAACTAAATATTGCTAGCCAGCAGTAGGACGCCATGTGGCCAGGTGGAGAACGAGCGTGAAAGCGACGATCAAAAATTAAATACAGATACCTGAAAACCAAAATCAGTAGCGGACATAATGCGTGGAGAAAGGCCGATGAAGACAGGTGCGAGCCAGGTTTTATGGCCATGTATAGACCTGACGCTGCTTATGAGAATTTCTTTCTAGTGATCTCTCTGTATCTCGATAGTTTGTGCCGCAGTTTTTGTCGCCTGACAGTGAAGTAGCTAATTACTTTGCTGACGGTACGTCGCAGGCTAGCTAATTTTGCTAACGTTCCCCAACAGAAGCTAATTTGCTGTCGGTACACTGACAGTAGGTAATTTGTCTGCGGTCACCTCTTTGTTGATGAAAACTAAAGTTTTAATTTAGTGAAATTCCACTGGGGTTGCGGTCTTTAAAGTTTCAACTTTTGAAGCCGAAGGAGAATAGTGAAAAATTTGGTTTATAGCGTATATATTTTGCAGGGTTATTGTGGCACCATGCTATGCTGAATGGAGCTTATTGTATAGGTACTTATGATTATCATAAGTTAACCCTGAAATCGTAGGTTTCAAGAAAATATACCAAAAGAGCCAAATCTACAATTGCCGTGTTCGGTGAGCGAAATTGCCGTCTATGACAGTGGTCTAGAACAGTGGTCTTCAAACTTTGAAGCCTTGGGGCCATAATATTTGTTTCGGTATGTTGCAAGGGCCATAACATGGACTAGACTTACTAGTCTTAAGCTGTCGCGGGCCGGATTGATGGCAGTGGCGGGCCGGATTTGGCCCGCGGGCCGTAGTTTGGAGACCCCTGGTCTAGAGTTCTAGACTAGCTAAAGACATTCCGATTTCCGTAGCATGAAAAGAAAAATAAATGACACAAATTCACATCCTAACACAAATATAATAATACAGGGTTACGCATATAGATTGTATTAAGCCGAAAGGAGGTCATTATATGAACATCGTTTACCACGGGCCACCCTTGATATCGCAAAAAAATCAGCTGTTCCATACGTTTTGTCGAATGCCAATGACCGTTTTCTATGAATAATATTTTTCACTCATCAAAACTCGCGTTGCGGCTTGCACTCACGATCGTGAGTGCAAGCCGGTGCTATAATAATTTATAATGATATGTTTATCGCCATTTGGTTCAACTGTAAAAGTTGTTCATAATTATGAGTAGTGAATTGGTTTCTTCTAGGCAAGCGTGTTCCTTCGTAGACCGCATCATCGCTTAACATCAGGCGATTTGGCGGTCAAACGCAAACCTATTATTAAGAAAAGAAAAATAGTACAATGACCTCCTTTCGGCTTAGTGCAGTCTATATGCGTAACCCTGTATATCGTCGTTGTCCTAACATTTGCATCCCAGGTATCTAGATAGGTACTTGAAATATTAGCACCATCTGTCTAAATGTATTTTAGTTTTATTAGTATTTAGTTTAGTTAATAAAGGCAGTGGGGTCGATTTTGAAGGCACCATTTAAAATTAGAAAGCTAACTAAAATTTCTAACTATAAGTTTAACTTCTAACAATTGGTATTCTAGAGGCACCCATAAACTAAAATATTGACCGGAATTTGAGTTACTTTTGTTCATTTATTTTGAATTAACAGATGAAAAAACATCATTAAAAAACCGGTAATTCCTTCCGATTTCGTTCCCATTTCATAATTACCTGTGGTGTCACTCATTAGGCAAATAGCAAGTGTTGCAAGCTTTTTACCTAAAATGCTTATTGATATTATTCTTAGTAAACATTTTACTTCATAAATTTTTATATTATTAGTTGTATCCGACGGTTGTATCAATCGGCGAATCCAACTCGGCTGGGCAGCGTTCGGTAAACTACGCAACGTCTTCTCGTCCAAAATACCTTAGTGCCTTAAGACGAAAGTCTTCGACCAGTGTGTGTTACCAGTGATGACATATGGCACTGAAACGTGGTCTCTCACTATGGGCCTCATAAGCAAGCTCAAAGTCGCACAACGAGCTATGGAGAGGGCTATGCTGGGGGTTTCTCTACGAGATCGAATCCGAAATGAGGAGATCTGTAGACGAACGAAAGTCACCGACATAGCCCACCGGATTAGTAAGTTGAAATGGCAGTGGGCAGGGCACATATCACGCAGAACAGATGGCCGATGGGGCCGAAAGGTTCTGGAATGGAGACCACGGACTGGTAAGCGCAGCGTAGGACGTCCACCCACAAGATGGACAGACGACCTAAAAGAGACCGCAGGGAAACGCTGGATGCAGGCCGCTTCCAACCGGCCCTTTTGGAGATCGATGGGGGAGGCCTGTGTCCAGCAGTGGACGTCCTACGGCTGAAATGATGATGATGATGATGATGATCCGACTGGTGCTACAGCTATTTTGCAGGTTAATTTTTAAGAGAAACATGTTAATAGTTCGCATACAGTTCAATTGTTACAAAACATCACTAAAGTACAAGAAAGTTTTCGTTACCATAGTAAATGTATTTATTAAAGTTCAAAGGGACACTTTTGCCACGGAAAACAAACACAGGTAATGAAAGTTAGACATTTGTTTGCGAATTATAACACATTCTTGGGAAAAATAAAGGCTCGATTTCAGATTTCATAGCTATGGCAATTCATTATATGTAGCCGGCTCATGGAGTTTTGGCGCCAACGTGAAAAAAAACGTCTCCTGATTGTATTATTTTCCTAAACTTGTGTTATTTCGAGTGTTATCGTTTAATAATAGTAAATTACTGTTTAATAAGTTTTATCGACCGTTTTCAAGTGTAGTCAAACGATTTATTGACCTGAAACATGTATTTTCGGATGTTTACCAAATTCCACAGAAGCCTCTTATAAAGTCTCCACCATTTTATCAGGGAATAACTTGGACTTGACCGCAACTTACTTTGCTCGACTCTCCCTGTGAGAGTCGTTTCACATTATTAATTAATACCATGTAAACCTCAATAGTATTCTGACTGAAGGACTCTGTATCCATAATCACAAAAAGAAATAAAAATTTGCCGGGTGACGTCCATTTGGTAAAAACATTTAATTTTTTGGTTATTTCAATTTCTCTCCGTGTCCACAAATAAAAAGATGAACAAACCTCTTATTGGTCAGTGGATCAACAGAATTCACCGAAAAACAGAATCAAGTCAACGATAACCGAAAAAACAACGACCACTCTGGCTGGACAGTCGAAAATACACAATCTAGAACGAAGTTGGATTAAAATGCTACGGCTCTTGACCTATTCATCACAGGCATAGAGCTGCCATCAATTGTATCTACAGCGGGAAGTATGCTGACGCAGCGTCATGGTTTTACCACTACAACATCACTAAACATCAGGTAAAACGGCCGTAGCTAGAATATATGCTGGATAGGCAGTGTATCGCGGTTTTACTCACTATGATAAAGCATTAAGTCGTTCTGGTCAACGGCCGTAGCTAGAATATATACTGGACAGGCAGTGTCCGTGATTTTAGTCACTATCCTACAGTTTTGTGAGTAGAAACCAAACAGACGCATTTACAAACTCGCTTTTGTAATTGTTGATGGAGTGGCAATACAACCACATAATATTGAGTAGTCTATTATTACTCTATGTATGTTGCTCTATAAACTTCTCACTTCTCTGTGGTCAACCTGTATTAAATAACAAAAGCTTGATTTCCGTGTGAAGTGTGTGCTGTATAAAATATTAAAATTTACGTTCCTCCCAATCACCATTGCGCTGTTTAATTGATTCTGTAAGCCCTTACCTTAATAGGTTATGGGCTCAGCCAGAGCTGCGAGAAGAGGAGGAACAGACGTGTTGTGAAGATTCATGTAAAAACAATTGCGACGAGAAGCGTTCAAGATGGAGTCCGGGTGTTCGCATTCACATACCGGTTACAATATCAAGTTGACCGATACAAATTACGCCGTGTGGAAATACCAATTACAAATTATACTACGTTCGAGAGGGCTACTATCTGTTGTCGACGGGAGCCGTACAAAACCAGAGCCGATCGAGGGCGATGCCAGATCAAAGGCGGACTTTCTCAAATGGCAAGAGGACGACGCAAAAGCGCAAGAGTTGCTTGTCACCAGAGTACAAGACAGGATATTAACGCATTTACTAACTTGCAAAACTAGTGCTGAGATTTGGCATAAACTCATTACAGTCTATGAGCCAAAATCAAAAGTAAGCGTCCATCTCGTGCAGCAAAAGTTTTTTAACCTAAAGTTTGAAGAGCCTGTCACAGGTTTTATCTCAAAGCTAGAGGACTTGCGTTATCAACTCGAAGGCTTCGGAGAGAAGATGTCGGACAACATGCTTATAACTAAAGTGTTGATGACATTACCTGACAAATACAAGCATTTTGTCTCAGCGTGGGAATCTGTTCCAGAAAATAGCCAAAGTTTCCAGAGCCTAGTGTCGCGGTTGCTGATAGAAGAGGAGAGATATAGTCAAACGGAGCCAGAGCAGCCTTCAGCGTTTGTGGTATCTCAGCGAGGTCGTGGTGTCAACAATAGGAATAAAAGTGTTGAAAATAAAAGTGCAAGTGAAGCAAAGTGTTTTGAGTGCGGAAATAAAGGTCATTTAAGAAAAGATTGTAGGCAAAGGAAGTGCCATTTTTGTCATAAGGCGGGACATTTAATTAAAGACTGTAGAATGTTAAAAAATAAACAAAATGTGAGCGGGGAAAATGTAAATAAAAATGCTTTTATAGTGTCGCCGGTGAGAGATGCAGGAAATGCATTTATATTAGATTCGGGTGCGAGTGAGCATATGACTCATTGTAAACATCTATTTTCATCTTTTCAGGACTTATCGTGCAGGTATGTAACTGTGGGAGATGGAAAGCGATTAGAAGTAAAAGGAGTAGGAAATATTGATTTGTTGGCTTTCAATGGGAATGAATACATACCTACAACTCTCAACGACGTTTTGTATGTACCGGAACTGAGTGTTAATTTGTTTTCACTAGGGTGTGCGTTAGACAGAGGTCACATGATGGTATCTACTGTCACCGGGTGTAAATTGTTAAAAGCAGGGAGGGTGGTTGCTTTAGCTGACCGTGTCGATAAAATGTATATCATGAATTTCCAGACTGAGCACACAGCTTTAGTTACATTGTCTGAGTGGCATGAACGCATGGCTCATCAAAACTTTAAGTATGTCAAACAATGTTTACATAACAATAATGTCAAGTATGAAGGGCAGACTGAGCAATGTCACTCATGTATTCAAGGGAAACAGCATAGGACTCCTTTTAGCGCCAGTGAGAGTCGAGCAGAGTGCCCAGGTGAATTACTACACATGGATTTATGCGGCGAGATGACACCAGCTTCGCTAGGGGGTTCGTTGTACTTCCTTTTAATAAAAGATGACTATAGCAGTTTTAGATACGTTTATTTTATGCGGCATAAATCTGAAACAAAAGAGCTAATTGCAGAGTTTATAGCACAATTTGAAAATGAGTTCAATTGTAAAATAAAGAGGGTGAGATCAGATAATGGAAAAGAATTCATAAACAGAGATATCGAGAGGTTTTTCAAATGGAAGGGGATCATACATGAGACAACGGTTAGCTACACACCAGAGCAAAATGGAAGAATTGAACGAGAAATGAGAACAATAGTAGAGTCAGCAAGAACAATGATTATTCAAGCAGAACAAAATAAGAAGCTGTGGGCTGAAGCGGTCAATACTGCCGTCTTCACCATTAATAGAACAGGTGCGAGCAAAGTTAAAGGGAAAACACCGTATGAGTTGTTATATAAAAAGAACTTTGATCTACATAAGTTGAGAATTTTTGGTACCGAGGTGTACATTCATGTACCTAAAGAAAGAAGAACGAAATGGGACCCTAAAAGCAAGCGAGGCATTTTTGTCGGCTATGGAGAACATTGCAAAGGTTATAGGATTTGGTTTCCAAATACAACTCGAGTTGATACATATAGAGATGTGATGTTTATTCAGAAGAAAAATAAAGAGACGGGACAGTCAGAAAACTTAACAATAGATGAAGTATGTAAAAGGATGCCAAAAGAAATAGTAAATTGTGAAATAGAAAATGAATGTATCGAAGATCAGCAAGAAGTTAATTTACCAGAAGTACCACAAGAACAAGAAGACCATCAAGATGTACAAGAAGTCGAGAATGAAATGCATGAACTAGAAATGCTTGAAGAACATCTAGAGGACGAATTTTATGACGCAGCCACAGAGCATGAAAGCGTAGAAGAGACGAGAAGACCTAGAAGACAAATTAAGAAACCAGCTTGGTTAGAAGATTATGATACTGTGTTTATGGCACAAACTGGAGAGCAGCTATCTTTTAAGGAAGCGACAAGTGGAAAAGATTCAGATCGTTGGTTGGAGGCAATAGAAAATGAACTAAAAGCGTTAAATAAAAATAAGACTTGGATTGAGACTGATTTACCAAAGGGACATAAACCAATTGAAGCAAAATGGGTGTTTAAGATTAAAAAGGAAAAAAAGGGTAAAGTCAAATATAAGGCGCGTTTGGTTGCACGAGGTTTCCAGCAAAAGGAGAAATTTGATCATGCAGAGATATATGCGCCAGTGGCAAAACTAACAATTTTTAGAATTCTTATGGCTATAGCAACTAAATACAATTTATATGTGAACCAAATGGATGTGAAAAGTGCTTTTCTCTATGGCGATATAGATGAAGAAGTATATCTAGTAAAACCAGATGGTATTAAAAGGGATGGAAAGGTATTAAAATTAAATAAATCACTATATGGGTTAAAGAAGAGAAAGAAGAAGAAAAGAAGAAAATTAAATAAATAAAATTAATTAATTAAAGAAGATTTGTGGAAGGCTTTAAAAAGGGTATTGAGATATATAAAAGGAAGTCTGGATTTAAAATTGATATATAAGAAAACTGAAGAGGTGCCGCTGCTAGGATATTGTGATGCAGACTGGGGTGGTGATACACAAGGAAGAAAATCAACCTCAGGTTACTTAATGAATGTTTTTGGTTGTACAATATCGTGGGCTAGCAGCAAACAACAGAGCGTTTCTTTGTCCTCAACTGAGGCTGAATTCGTCGCTTTAGCAAAAGGCACATCGGAAGCATTATGGATTAGAAGTCTACTAAATGAAATCGGGGTACAATGTGAAGACATTTGTATTTTGGAGGACAACCAGTCTGTCATTCATACAACAAAAAATCCAGAAAATCATAAAAGGTTGAAACATATTGATATTAAATACTATTTTGTGAGAGATTTAGTAGAAAATAAAATCCTGAAATTAAAATATGTTTCAACTGAAAATCAGTTGGCAGATATATTCACAAAGCCACTGGCTGTTACAAAGTTCCAGGGTTGTAGAAATGGGATGTTATTAAAGTAAAATTTTGATGTAAGGTTGTAAGATGTCTTTAAGAAATTTTTGTTTTGTAATTTTATGTCGGACTAATATAATTTTTTTTTTTGTTTTTTGTTTTGTTGTTGTTGTGGTTATATTGAGGGAGGGTGTTGATGGAGTGGCAATACAACCACATAATATTGAGTAGTCTATTATTACTCTATGTATGTTGCTCTATAAACTTCTCACTTCTCTGTGGTCAACCTGTATTAAATAACAAAAGCTTGATTTCCGTGTGAAGTGTGTGCTGTATAAAATATTAAAATTTACGTTCCTCCCAATCACCATTGCGCTGTTTAATTGATTCTGTAAGCCCTTACCTTAATAGTAATATTATTGAATGTGAAAAGCAAATGTAGTTTTTAACGGGTCACTTTCAAAATTTCGCAGCGCAATACATTTCCACTTGTTTAAAATGTCAGCAAGGTCTAACAAATTCAAAGCGAATCAATTGAAAATGAAAAGATAATCCATTATCGACTTCTGTTTTTCTATTCGATCTTGTCAAGTATTAAATTAGATTATTTGGTTTCAGAACGATGAATGGATCCATGCACTCAATGACATAGTACGGAGAGCCTTTGTGTCAGCAAACGTTCCCTCCGGGCTCTGCAGGCCGGACGGGCTGACTCTCGTGCCTTGGAAGAACGGGAAGTGCCTGATATGGGGTGCTACTTGCGTCAGCACTGTCGCAGCTAGCCACCTGAGTCGCACCGTCCACTCACCGTCAGCAGGGCGGAATATGCCGCTGATAAGAAAAGGGAAAAGTACGCAGCGTTGGAGCCGCGTTACAATTTCGAGCCCGTTGAGCAAGAAGCTCATTTCGGAGATAGGGTACAGGCTCAAGATAAAGTGTGGTGACTCCCGCTCTGGCTCGTTCCTGGTGCAAAGGTTGGCCATTGCCATCCAACATGGTAATGCAGCGAGTGTTTTGGGTACCTTTGCGCCGGGAACGGTTAGGGGTGGGTTATTTGAATAGATATTAGTGAATAACAAATATTTTGGATTTATTTGACATACGTATTTAAATGTAAATGAAATAAACAATTTTTTATTATTTATGTAGTATTTATTTCAAAGAGATTAAGTTTTGAAACACTTTTACATTTTTCCTATTAAATATTATTAAATCCACTTATCAATGGCATCTTTCAATTATATAAATATTGTAGTCTATGTATTTTGCATTCTGAACCTTGCTAGAATCTACCCAAATCATTATAACTCTGAAGTCACAGCAGATTGATGGACAGCGGACCTACTACTCGGTAGAGTAGTATTAGGATATTCCTTGCAGTACTATTTCATGGGGGTGATGGATTGACACACATTCGTGCAATGCTGAGATTGTGTAGCTTTAAGCAGCACCTGGAAGTAAAAACAATTTTAAGGTTTTTTATTAAGTACTCTGTCCACACCACATTAAGTTGTGAGTGTGACTTGTAACAGTGTAGTGTAGGTCGGTCACAAGGAATGGAACAGTCATATGGGCATTATTTCTTTCTTTTCGCATGTGCCAATTGGTACTTCGACCAAAATAAAATTGATGGACGGGCCCAGAAGAAGCGCATTTTTGAAGATTACAAAATGAGCGCCAGCGCTCACTTCGTTTCAGTCACTCTCTAGCCGTAGGAAGTGTATAACGAAACATCTGACAAAATTATGCCTTCGTGTGCTTTCCCGAAGTGTAAATACACAACAAAAACCCGCTACCTATCTATTTTTTGTAACAAATGTACTGTACTTACATGGTTATAATTAAGTGTTGAAGTAAATGTATGTCTGACGGTTTTGAGTCGTTTTTACTGAGCAAGTTCAATGGTTATAGCCCGTCCATTCATTTTATTTTGGTCGAAGAATTGGTAACCGTTCTGTAATGTTATAGAGCGAGATCTTTACTCATCACCATTGAATTATTATGAATCAAATAAGTATGGGTTCTCTTTCGGTTACTTTTTTTGATCCTACTATAATGCCCTTTGGTAAGGTAGTAGTGTGCATTATTAGTTTGGATATATAAGTACTAACAGACATGTGTATTTTGATGACAACCAACGGAAAGGGGAAAAAGTAAATTTTCTTTTTCCCATTGGTTGGACGGCGGTCTGTCAGCCAAGTCTGTCTCGTCTGTTAGCTACTTAAGACATTTGCACAGACGGAGACCAGGACAGTGGGCAGGAGACATGCTATCTAGTCTCCGCTCTGCTTCAATGGATCATAACGGAGACAGGGAATTAATTGTATGGCAAGCAGATTAGCGCAGCTGAAAGGAGCGAAGTATAAAGTTATGCTATTGGATCATGCTCCCGCTCCGCTCGTCTCTGCTACACGACTACACAGGAGCGAAGTATAAAGTTATGCTATTGGATCATGCTCCCGCTCCGCTCGTCTCTGATACACGACTGCACGTATCTGTTCGTCTCCACTACTGAAGTCTACTCATCTCAGCTCCTCTCATCCCTGCTTCAATAGAAACACCCTTTACTCTGTCTACGTACCTATTCAACAATTTATCACAACATAACTAGACCATTGAACCAATCTTGATTAAATTTAACAGTAAGTGATGTGCTCTATGCGAACCGACAAAAGACATTTTTTATTATAGGAAAATAGAAAACCGCCGGGCGCCGCGAATCTTACGTATTGGTAGGTGCTGACCTTGGTGTGTTCTCCTTAGCTCCAACTCTATGTTATGCAGTTTTCTTACAGCACTGGAATGAATAAACGCATCTTCGAGATGCATAATAATAATTCCTTCAGGGTCCATCACGCATCTAGATCTTGTAATATGTATTGTCTTGTATTGTTTTCAACCATAAAGCAGATAAGTATAATCTACTTTTCTATTACTGGTGCCACTTGTTAGTCGCAAAAAGTAGATCATGTTTGATCCACATTTGATCACATTTCCCGTCGAACCAATACGATTTTAAGTCTTTGATATGTTTATCTGTATGTTGATCATTAGGACACGTTTGTTTTTTTGAGCAAAAAACACAAATAATGAGTTTAAACTCACTTTGAAATTCAAGTTATTTTAAAGAGGACCTCAAATGGTCCTTGTTAAAAAACTAACCTATAAGCTAAAATGTCAGCTGTTTTGGCAACTAAAACGATTTAAAATCATTTAAAATGTGCCTTCAGAATAGCAAAACTGCATTTAAACGTGAATTGAGTAGTTTACGGCACATTACGTTCATTCGATTTAAAAATTTGATTTTGACGTTTTTATAATAATTTAAGTGGTGCCTCTGGAATACCGATTAGCTTTTTTAAATATAACAAGTTTTAAAGCTAAACTAAATTTAACTTGTGCCTTCAAAATCGGGCCCAATAGCCCATTAAAAAAAGTTTGTTAATTTTGCTATCTGTGGATGATATAAGCAGCAAAGATTTTCGTCAAAGATAAGCAGTTAAGCCTCGAGCGGTAGGTTTTTCTCGAAACTCTTTCAAACTAAATAAAACATAGAAAAATAGTCGATGGAAATTCCCTGTCCAAACTTCACCACTATATACTTATAAGCAAAAACCAACAGTGAACGTTTATTTAAACCCAAACTTTGTTAAACAGAGCAACAAACTTTTCTGTGCAATCGGCGAAACGAAGGAACTAAATATTTGCACTGAAAGCTGGCAGGTTTTCCTAGAAAATACGACTGTAGCTCCCCCATTCATCTTTACAGATAAGTTGGTCTGTAGTAACTCCTGATTCCATACACGGAAGGGAGCGCAATTAAATCTTAAGCTATTTTTGTACTAAAACAACATCACTGGTTGTTTAGTAAAAGTACGACTGCTTGTAAATGATCTGGGCTTGTGGTACTGGTAACACTAGAGGTAGGTTATTAATAGCAATTAATAGTTATAAAGATTAGAAGTGCAGAAGAGTCAAAGTACCTTTTTTTTTGTTTTCGAAGAAGATATCTTCCGAATATACCCCCCACATATATAGATATAATATGTGGGATTATTTTCACTAAAACCAGCCTTAGTGCTTGACAAGAGGGCTCCGGGATCTCCATAGGAACGCACCGGATTCCTCAGCACTGCGCTACGGCTCCTCCCGAGACAACCGTTTTGTCTCAGCCCCTCTGCCCACGACAACGTTGGGCACGCTTAAGTGGATGGTGAAAGCCCCAACTTTGACCATCCCGAGCCCGAAGGTACTCTTTTAGTAGCCTCTTACTACAGGGTACCGGTGCCGTATTCTATTGCCCCGGTGCCAGGGCTAGAGAGTCAAAGTACCTACTGTAAGATTTTATGGCGCTCAAGAGTTTTTTGTTTGTTTGATATAATATGCCGTGGGTGGCTGACGGCTGAAGCAGTGAAGCAGCTCACAAGAAAGTGCTGGTGTGTCAACCTTGACGCATTCCAAGAGGGCTGGCAGAAAGTGCGGGAGGACAAGGCTTTTATGTACTCGTCACGTTATTTACCATGACTACACATGTCTGAAAAGAGAAGTACAGAAAATTAAACGGAACACTCATTAAGTGGCCTTGATTTCGACTTGTCTATCAAACAATCGAGGCAACAAACAAGTGAAATGTCTGATGATTAGCGCCACGTATTATCCGTTACAGTCATCCAGGAAGTTAAATTTAACTTAAAGTCACTTAACTTATACAGAAATACAGAAATACAGAAATACAGAAATGTTTATTTTGTGATAATGAAATTTAAGAACAAACACAGTAACAGTAACTTATAGTAACATAACTTAAAGTCATCATCATCATTTCAGCCATAGGACGTCCACTGCTGGACATAGGCCTCCCCCATTGATCTCCAAAAGAGCCGGTTGGAAGCGGCCTGCATCCAGCGTTTCCCTGCGCTCTCTTAGGTCGTCTTTCCATCTTGTTGGACGTAACTTAAAGTACTTAACATTAATTTACAACGTAACCTTAAGTCACTTAACTTACGTCTACTTAACTTTAAGTCACTTAAAGTAATTTAACATCAGATGAGCTGTGGTCAAACGCGAACCTGTCAACCATTAAAACTTCTAATTCCTGCTCGCCACAGTCACTTCTACAATCTTACTCTACATAGATCTCAAGTTTCGTCCGTTTGATATCACTTCATAGCAACACTTTCGGTAGAGCAATAAACTGGATGTAGAGTGGAATAAACTAATCCACTTTGATGTGTGGATGGAGAGAAGTGCTGAACGCATCATAAAAATGCGTAAACCTGCATATACTAGTATTAGTGTAAATTTACCATTTATAGGAAAAGATAGGTATAAATTGAAATTTTTCCAAAATTAAGTCATTTGACGTGACTTGATCGGCAATTCGGTTCTCAGCAATGATTCATAAAAATCTTAGACTAAAAATTATCAGCTCCTTTATCGTATTTTTTTAAAGTTTTCATATATACTTAAAAATCCGAAGTAAAAATCAATCTTAAGATCTATAAATTCAATTCAACTCATTCATAATATTTTTTATTGGCTGTGCGCTGATCATTTTGTGTGTTACCATTTCTCCCAAAAAGTTATTAAACTGAATTGAATGCGGTTTGTTTATTCTTAGCTATGTGGTCATAATTTTTTTTTGACATTTCATTTCGGTTTACTCACAGCACAGATATACACAACCAGATCGGCAATATATTTTAGTGAAAGAGACAACTTGATATGGCTCAGCACAAGTACGAAAAGAACATAAATAGATTTTGTTGTCCTTATCGGCGTGACCTGTTTTTGGTACCTCAAGTGTCAAAATCTGTTATAATCAGTGACAAACAAAAGGGATCTGAATATTATTTATTGCCTTTTTTTGGTGATTAAATGTGATAAATGCGTGTTTCCTCTGAGAAATAATTGTAAAAGATATTTTACAATGGTTGGTTGTAGTATTTTGGGCTGCAAGAAGCGCAGTGAGCAGAAAAAACGATGAAATATCATTTCACACGTAAGTAAACATATAAAGCTTGTAACGATCACCTAAATAAATTCAGGATATCAATTCGCAAATTTTTTATTCATAATTAGTCAGTTTTTGGGTCGATTTGTGGTCTTTTCCAGTGTTTTATCAAAAAAATTACTTAGAAAGAATAACAATAAATGTTACCAGTTTATAAATGAAATTACCCACCACAATTAACATAAATTATTCGTTCTGCAGGTTTCCAACCGATCCTGGCTTACGAATAAAATGGATCAGTGCTACTGGTCGTGAAAATTGGGTGCCATCAAAACATGCTAGAATTTGTTCGAGTCATTTCAATGCCGAATCCAATATCAGAAAGAGAAAAATTAATTATTTAAAGCCATGTGATTTGTACCTTAATTTATTAATTTGTTTTGTTGCTTACTATTTTTCAGATTATCCTTCCATCCCTTTTACCTAGGAATTTTTTTATTTTATTTTTAACACCATGCAGACGAAGTCGCGGGCACCAGCTAGTTATTATTATAACACACTGTAAGGTACTTCCTACTTACCTACATCTTGAAGGTTGTAGTTAGGCAAGCCAAGCACTACAAAGTGCCCAGCCATCATGCTATGGTTACTTCACAACCTTTTTTCTAGTACTATATTCTAATCCTAACAAATAATTATAATAAAAACGAAAGTAACTTTCTGTCTGTTTTTTACGAGGAAACGGCTAAGTCAACCTTAACAAAATTTGTCAGGACGATAGGGTGTGTCATGAGGACAGACAACGTACTTTTCTTCCCAGAACATTGCAGGTAGCTCCGCGGGTTGCAGCAGATAGTGTATAAAATATAAATATTTAAAAGGTAGTATTGTTTCCAAAGTACTCATTGAAGATTCACTACCCATCATAGTAGGTAAATTACCCTAACTTATAGCAAATCATTTTAATGTGGCAACACACCTTGTTGAAGCGAGAGGCACTGAGCTAGCCACGCTCATTGAAAATCTATAGGTAGTAGATCTGTGACTCACAGATATACAAGATCTGTGGATTCACTTCAATTATCTTTCTTTGTAACTTTTTGACTACGGATCGTGCCTATTCATCCTAAAGTTTACCTTTCTCCAAAAAATTCCACAAAATTATTTAAGAATTACAAAAACGGAAACGGTTTTCCGCCCGCCCGCCTAAACAACTAAACATTTGGGCGTTCCGCCTAAAGCCATCGAGACAGATTTGCATTTGACAAATTTTTGGCCGACCCACACCCCTAGAATTAATGATCGCGTGTCAGCCCTGCCGGTATAATTGAGCGGAAAATACATTTTTACTGGACAGGATGTGGAGCGAGACAGAGCGAGAAGCGAACTTTTGGATCTTGAGTTTATTAATCAAGCGCGTCAGAGTGCCTAGTGCGAGTTTTTCTAATTTAGTTTACCTATTCGATCGCGTTAACTACAACCTGTATGAAATAAGAGCAGTGCCATCTAGCGCCATGTAGATGGTACTATTCTTCGTCATTATCATCATAATCAGCCTATACTTGGCCACTGTTGGACATTAGCCTCTCCCAAGGCACGCCATTCAGCTCGAACTTAGGCTTTTATTTCTTCCAGCCACTGCCAGCCATATTACGTATATCATCACTCCAACGAGTCTCAGGGCATCCTAAGCTACGTTTGCCAATTCGTGGTTTCCACTCTAGAACTCGTCTACATCAACGGCTATCGGTTCTGCGAGTTCTGCGACAGATATGAGCGGCTGCCACTTCAGCTTGATAATACGTTGAGCTATGACGGTGACTTTGGTTCTCTGAGGAACAACTTCATTGTTATTGCAAGTTGAAATTTCGACACCAAGATGAATGATATTTTTTCGACTGTAGACTTAGGCCCACTTGCACGAAACCAAACAAAGTATTTAGTTAGTTAGTTAGTCCAGATTAACAAATCCAGGCTAACTAGTCCCACTTACGTAACTTCACTTAGGTGCTTACTTTATACATTTCATGATTCGTCTTGCACTGACGCCACTGACACAAAACGAGGTTCTACCAATGACAGTCTTAAAAAGGGGGAAGACGCGTAACATCCAAACATTGTACCCAATAAATATGGCTCTGTTTCGGCTCGAGTCAGCGGCGACGTTGATGTCTATACTGTAAACGTCAACTTCGCCGTTCCATTAGACACTACACCAGACCATAGAAGTGACATTTAAAGAAAATTAAGGTAATTGTTTTTAAGTATTTACGAGTGAAAATCAATGCCGTGAAACTTGTTTTTCGTCTTCGAACTGTTGGTGCACCTTGTGAAAACGCAGGAAGTAATTTTTGCTGCTTTATTTCACATAATTTTGACAAGTAATTCACATGCTATCAAAACGCCAGTTCGATTGTGACTGAAGTGGATTGTGCCCCGGAGCCTATATTGTGCGGTCCACATCAAAAAGTTCGTCCCGTATCTTCCCCCTATTTACTTACATCAATGGGTTCTACGTTTGAATTCTTATTTCAATGATTAAGGCTTTTTCAGATCAATGATCAAGAATATTCAGTTAGGCTGGATTTGTTAATCTGGACTAACTAACTAACTAGATACTTTGTTCGCTTTCCTGCAAGTGGACCTACAGAGCCTATAATTCGTGTGTTTTCGATCTCGCTCGTGCATTTCAACATTCTTGAAGATCTAAAACAAGTATTATGTACATGGTTTCTGTGAAGTCAAGACTCACGACATTTCACTATCTGATCATTTTGCTAACGCGTCGGTTTGCGTTTTTCTGATACGCCTTCATAATCGTCCTGACATCGCCGCCCGCACTGTGACCACGCCCTTACTTACCCGGAACAAACAATATGATGGAATTTGAGTATTTCGAGTTTAGTCAACGATATTTATCTTTTCATTGTGATATGAAATTTAGCGGCGATTTTTGCTTAACTGCTGATCTGCTAACAAAGTATTTGGTTGGTTGTACTTAAGGCGATGTTTCCACGGACGGATTTTTGATACTTATCAAACTACACACTAATGATGCAAAAGTTTGTGTGTGTAAGTCACACAGTTTTTTTTGTTTAAATTAGAACGGCTGTCAAGGCATTTTTGTAAAAAAATTGTTGTAGCCAGTTGCACCCATATAAACGAAACGTCATTCGAAATCAGTTAACAACTGTGATGCGGACAAAGAACTTTGAGACCTAACCCAAAAAGGTAAGGTCCAAGTTCTTTGGATGCGGAGTTCGACGCGTTGATATAAATAAGAATGTTCAATCAAGTTTCTGTCATAATGCCTGGGGACAGATTTCCTTCTCATTTCAGTTCTGTTTACTTCTCTTTTCTGTGGTAAGTCACATGTAAGTTGTATAACGTGTATGTATGTATTGTTTATGGGTCTTGCAGACGGTGCAATTAACTTGCGCAACTTAGAAAAAAGCACGCGTGCTAGAGTGGAAAGCACTTTTTTTTTAATCAGACGGCTAACTAAAGACAATTTATATTATCTTTGAGGCTAACGTATGTGATGAAACCTACATAAAACTGTGTTCTGTATGATAGCGGGAATAACTGCGGGACATGATCCAAGAAAACAGGTCTAGCCCTCTGGGAGTTGTACCGCAATGACGTCACTGTCCAGTTGCCACTTTATTGTAACAAACACAGATACTGGGAAACAACTTTCAAACAACAACAACAAAAAAAAGCATTTCAATTGTCATTTGGTTTGTCCGCTCAAGCAAGTTAAGCACGAATTGAATATATTAAACACAATTTTATCAAAACCACATTGATTTATTGGATTCCCACAGGTAATATTATACGGATATTGGGGAGCTATAATTTCACGCTACTGTTAACACAGAAAATCATAGAGAATCCGCCATTGTTTCGTGTATCGTCATCTCTCTCGAACATGTTGTAAATTACTTATTCTGCTCTTGCTTATGCACGTGTACGTGTATCCATGACATAGATGACATCATTGCGGGACGCCCACGTGACATTATTTCTCGGAGCGCTATACCTGGCGGAGTATATTATTATACCATGTTGCGGGGCAAGTGCAATACAATAAGATTTATACACCAAAAAAAAAGAACATTCTTCATTATCAGCCTATTATGTTAGCTGGGACACAAGCCTTCTCTCAGAAAGGAGGACGGGCTAGCCCAGTGCATTTTGGTGAATGTCATATTTATGTCTTTAAACTTTTGAGGTTCTCATGAATAATTTTCAACAGCATCCTAATTGGGAATCGGCGTTTATCCAGGCTGTCCAGGTGTTCCAGAATGAATAACGAGTCTGGCACTCGGCCAGGCGCAATACGTTCATTAATGCCTGGATTTCATTACTGGGGCCTTACGGACAACTGCTATTACAGGCACCTAATCCGCTTACCGTATCTGGGCGCGATAAGGTTTGCGGTCGCGTGATTTTCCAACTGAGTGGATTAGGTGCCTGTAATAGCTGTTGTCTAAAGAGGAGAGCCCCAGGTATCTAAAGAGGCAGTTCTGGACTGTAAAAATTTACATTTTCTTTTTTTTATGCATAGGTGGCAAACAAGCAGACGGGCCACCTGATGGTAAGCAATCACCGTCGCCTATGGATACTTGTAACACCAGAGGCGTCACAAATACGTTGCCGACCCTTAAGGACTCTATTAACTCGCTTTTTGAAGAACCCCATGTTGTAGCTTCTCGGAAACACCATGTTAGGTAGCTCATTCCATATTTTGCAGGTGTGAGGCAAGAAAGATCGTGTGAATCGCGCAGTGTGCGATTTCCACCGATCTATTATATGTGGATGAACTTTCAGGCGGTGGCGGCTAGTGCGATGGTAAAACCGTGACGCCGGCATCAGATCAAACAGTTCTTCAGAACACTCCCCGTTGTAAATGCGATAAAAGATACAGAGAGACCCAACCTCTCTGCGCATGTTCAGCGGCTCTAGGTGTTCGGTGAACTTGGGATCATTGACAATTCTTACAGCTCTACTTCAAGCTGTGCTCTGCTCTGCTCAGCTCTGCTTCAGTGTGGAGGTTAAAGGGGGAGACATATGTTCAGCAGTGGACGTCTTCTGGCTGATGATGATGATGACTTCAAGCTGCGCGCTTGTTTCTTTGTAGTGGCATATGTGTTTTGTGGTTTTTTGAAGTCGATTTTTTAAAAG
Source organism: Agriopis aurantiaria (assembly GCA_914767915.1). Classification (NCBI taxonomy): domain Eukaryota; kingdom Metazoa; phylum Arthropoda; class Insecta; order Lepidoptera; family Geometridae; genus Agriopis; species Agriopis aurantiaria. The sequence goes on along the minus strand of OU612003.1, from coordinate 12,390,398 downwards.
ATAATTTATTTTATTTTTGTAATAACTTTGTGTAATGCTAAAAGACAATATTGCTTGCAAGTAGAAAAATGCGACACGTGACCAAAATGCTGGCGTGTTTCTGGCTCAACACATAATCATTGCCATTCAGCGTAGTATTGCCGCCAGTATGCTGGGTACACTGCCCGCTGATAGTGGGCTTTAGCATTTGGATTGTCTTTAGACCTTCAACGGTCTAGTCTATTTGTTTTTATAGTGTTAGTTTGTATTTCATTTAGTTTTTAGAGGACTAACCCTTAAAACATGGATGGACTGCAGAACGAACCTCATTGTAGTACTACGGAACCCTAAAAAACAGACAAATGATTATTTTACTTTAATTTTGTATTTAGCCTCCATTTTGCACAAAGATAATATAACTTGTCATTGATTTTGCACCTGCGTGGGTTCGATTCCCATCTAGGACAAACATACATGTGATGAACATTTGTGTTTGTTCTATCATCATCATCAGCAGCAGCAGCCTGAAAACGTCTACTGCTGAGCATAAGCTTTAACCACACTGAATGACAGCCTGCCCGATAACCGATGGGGAAGAAAGGTTCTTGAGTGGAGACCACGAACCGGAAGACGCAGCATATATAGGTAGGCCAACCACTAGATGGTCCAACGACATCGTGAGAGTCGCGGGCATCCAGTGGATGCAAAAGGCAGGCTGTTTGTTCTATATCTGGGTGTTAATGTATATTTAAGTATGTATTCAAAAATACGTATGATATAATATATATGGCAGCCATAGTACAAGCTTTGCTTAGTTTGGGGCCAGATGACCGTGTGTGCAAAAATGTCCTGAATATTTATTTATATACTTCTAACCTAGGTTTAGTTTAGCCACCTGGAGTGTGTCCCAGGCTTAAACAGGTGTCAAAGGAATCTGAGAGAGAAGCATCAAGTTTCAAAGGTGTGTTACGTTGAATAATCCGTCATATGATTACTGAAAATCAGCTTAGCTCTGGGATCTGAGACACTTAAAGCTTAGTAGTTTGATAGCCTTTTATTTTTCTTCTCGTGCCTGGAAGGAAAAGGTCTAAGTGTAAACTAAATCCTACTAATATAATAAACGCGAAAGTTTGTATGTATGGATGTATAGATGTATGTATGTTTGTTCCACTTTCACGCTGCAACGGAACAACGGATCGACCAAATTTTTGCATGGGTATAGTTCAAGAGCCAGAGAGTGACATAGGCTACTTTTCATCATCTTCATCACGATTTTTCATCACTACGCGGGTGCAACCGCGGGGCGCAGCTGGTACAGAATATTTATTACAGCCTTGCTGAGCCCACGATTACTTTTGAGATTATGAAGTTTCTTCGCAAATATTTGAGATAACTCAATCCAAAAAAAATCGTATTTCAATGTTTTTTTAAATATAATATGTTTTTTTTACAAATTTATTAGTTATGGATATATAAACGGTGATGTATGTATGTGCCCTATGGACTCCAAAACGGCTGGACTGATTCTGACGGGACTTTTACTGTCAGATAGTTGATGATATAAGGAGTGATCCACGCGGGTGAAACCGTGGGGCGTAGCTAGTACCTTATGAAATATCTGCATAATGTAGAATGAGCTACCTTCCACGGTGTTTTCGAGAAGCTACAACATGGGATTCTTCATGGCTTTGGTGTAACAAGTATCTATTGGCGACGGTAACTCTTTACCATCAGGCAGCTCATCTGTTTATTTGCCACCTATGGCATATAAAAAACTTGCTTATTTATATACCAACTTCTGCATATATGTTTTTATTGCGTTTGACTGCCAACTCGCCTGATTTCAAGCGACGATGTGGTCTACGATGGAGCATGTTTGCTTAGAAGAAACCGAGATGTTGAACTATCAGGGAACACCCATTCAGGCAGCGACTAGCAACTGGATAATATGGAAATACAATAAAAAGTCGAATCAAAGCACTCCGTACGGATTTTCGGAATATCAAGCTAAAAGCGGTGACGATTTTTCTTGCCTCTCTGAAATTAGATCATGCAGATCCGATAATAAAAACTGATTGACTAGCAACTTTGCGCCGATGCTCAAGACTAAGAAGCTTAGTCTGAACTCAGGATTCGTTGCTGATTATCCTCTTAGCACGTTTCTCAATAGGCTCCAATGCCCCATTTTCCAATTTGATGAATTACTACAAACCACAAAAAACCGGCCCTATGTTGGGCGCCAGTTTCAACACCCAAACTGGCGCCCACCGTGTTGCAACGATTAGAACCATCTGGCGACGAGATTTATCCCAGTCAACATTTGATAGATCACGTTAAACCTTAACTGCCTACGTTGTATTTCACCTTTAACAAACAACCTTATGCGTTTGTAATACAGGATAGTAAAGTAGAAAGCTGGTTGGGACAATAAATTTACGAATCTGTCGTCGGAATTGGATTTGTGGAATTTGTGGATTCAATCAGATCTCTTATTAGGTTTGACATGTTCGTTTTGTAAATAGAAAACAGATAAGAGTATTGATCCAAAATTAAGACTTGCAACGACACTCGCACAAAATGTCAGCTAGCATAGCTTAATATAGCTTCCAAATAATTATGCCTTGGTAGCGTAATTTTGGACCGCTAGACTTGAAAACGTGAGGTCCCCGGTTCAAATCCCGGGCCCGTACCAATGTGCTATTTGGAGTTTGTACGGATTTTCATACCACTGGCAGTTTCAGGAAAACATCGTGAGGAAACCTGCATACGGACGGAGAAGAAATTCAATGGCGTATGTGAATCCACCAACCCGCAACAGGGCCAGCGTGGTTAGCGCCACAAATCCATGCGTTTCCTTAAAAAAAAAAGTGTACATTTTCGAAAAATAATCAGAATTTTGTTTTTTTGTTGAAAATAACTTCATAAAATTAATCGTAGATGAAGGTAGTATAAAAAAGTTGATGGGCAATTTTTTTTCCACATTTTTACAACCACCTGGGCTTATCCCTGATCTCCGCTGAATGATGTACTGCGATAAAATTGACTTTTTAATACATATTTTTTATGTGAGCGACATACTTTTGGAAGTGTGTCAACCTTGTCCGTAAAAAGTAATGCTTGAGTTATGTGGGTAGGTACGTAAACAGCCAAAAGTTCGTGTAGAAATTACTTTATAAAAGGGTTATTAGTAATCCAGCGAATAAAAAATCACTTGGCGACTAAGCGACTGGCGATGAGAGTATGTAATACTACTTGGGCGGTATTTGATTATTTTTGCGAAAAGTTATATTAAAAGGTTGACTAAGATTGATTAGTAAAAAGTTGGAAATGAGTTACTAAAAATGACCAATGCACATTAAAAATCTAAGTGAGCGACTGGTATTATGGTACTGAGGCTAGTCGGTATGGGGCGGTGTTTTAATTACATTGTGGTTTAAACATTTCCAATTTAATACAAGTATTAAATTGGAAATAAGTTTATACCTAGTGCTTAGAAGATGAATCTAAGACCTAGTGTTTCTGGCTCAACGCATAAGCATTGCCATTCAGCGTTGGAATGCCGCCAGCATGCTGGGTACGCTGCCAACTGGTAGTGGGCTTGAGCATTTGGATTGTCTTTAGACCTTCAACGGTCTATGAGCAGTCTAACTGTATTACTGTATTGTCTGTATTCTGTATTCTGAGCTTGGGGGCGTGGGTTCGATTCCCATCTAGGACAAACATTTATGTGATGAACATTTGTGTTTGTTCTATATATGGTTGTTAATATCTATTTAAGTATGTATTTAAAACTATATATGTATGTATATCAGTCTCTGGCAGCCATAGCACAAGCTTTGCTTAGTTTGGGGTCAGGTGACCATGTGTGAAAAAATTTCCCGAATATTTATTTATTTATTTGTAGTGTTAGTATTAGCTTGTATTTTGTTTAGATAATAAAGGCACTTGATTATTTCCAAGCATCTACATTTGACACGGCTTTTTTTAGATTTGTTCTAGAGAAGAAATACTTTGTACCAGAATATTCCAACACATAACTCACGCGTTGCATTCCAGTACATCAACATAAAATATGTAGCAGGATTGCCAATATTTACCCTTGCAGGGGACGCTGGGGAAATGCAGGTAATGCAACACGACGACTTCTTACATAGACACTTCGCATAGGCGATTACTTTCAGTCAACACATTAGCACAATATTGACATAAATGCTCCGCTCACCAATGGCACGTCTTAAGTCCGCCGCCGCTGAAATTGTGGCCATGGCCCGGCTTTTTTTAGTGGCTTTTCTTGAGGCCCGGACCGCTAAGCGAAATAATTATGTATCCCACCTCCACGATATAAGTTGTCGGAATAGTTTGCAATGCGAATAAAGAAAAAAATACATGTCATGTTGCCAATTGACTGAAGCCAAATAGACGTGGGAAAAACTAAACCACATACCTACATCGTATCTTCACTCCAAGGGAAGCAAAGCCGTGGCATCACGTATGCGGTATGAATGCAAACAGCAAACGGATATGGGTTCGCCCATACTACTACACCAGCTGCGCGGCGTGATGAATGGAATTAGAATTTAAGATTTGACACTCATTCAAAATATAAGATTGATCAACGTTTGGCTGAATATCACGCCATTGCGCGATGGCATAAGTGGCCATTTATGTTTGATGTAATATGTCTATAGAGTGTCTAGTCGTTGGCACCACAGCTCCAAGATGCAACCAATTTATTACTCTATAAACGTCTGCTGTAATCCTCTTAAATTACACACGCAGGCTCACATGCAATTTTCTATCTTCTCCACTCAAAATACAGGCTATATTCGATAGGCTAATTTCGCTTATCCGGAGATAGTTTTCCTTTTTAATCCGTGAAAATAGGGGTAATTTTGGGGTTGCAATGCAACGATAGGGATGTGCGGCATTGATGTAATAAATATGTGGAAAAGTGGTCATTGTTATAGGGTGAGGGGATGAAGTTGTAGTGGAATAAGCTCCGTAGAATTGAAGCACGAAATTTTGTTGTTGTATCTTTGTACCTGGATTCGATTAACGCATGACTGAACCAGTTAGTACAGCAAGAGGCATATACCACAAATACACAGGTACAGAAGGCCGGCTTCGGCTAATATCTTCGGCTCCCTACGCACAACCGTAGCGCTAGGGCGCTGGCAAAGCAAATATACTTTTCTGTGAAAAGTTTAGATTTGGGAGTTTCAATTAAAAACAATTTATCTTGTTTTAAGCTGTCACGGTTGTTCACTAAAGTTATATAATTATTTACGGGATATTTACAGTAAATAATCATTTTCTTCAGTGTTCCCGTGAACATGGTGCATGTAACTGCGCCGAAATATCGGGAGCTCATTCCACGACCTTACCACGGTAAATATCCCGTAAATAATCATATAACTTTAATTTATCATGTATATTAATTCCTATTGCTAATTGAAAAAAAGGTAGGAAAACCTAACCATTATAAAAGTCTATAAATTGGTTTCCGTAATGTACTTATGTCGATTACTTATGTTATGGCACGTACCTATATTTTATTTTGCATTTTTAGGGAAACGTACAGCCTAACTGTATAATATAAGAATAAAAAGATTAGGTGACTGGGCCAATTAGGTACAAGTTCCCGCCTATAGAAGCCTTTCGTATGTACGAAAGGCATAATTAACTACACAAGTCTGCAGTGCAAGTACCGTTCTTTATCGGACGTCAAATTCGCTAAAATGCCATAGAATCGATCACAGCGAGTACTGAAAAAATGGCATATTATCGAATTTGACGACCTCAACTGTCAATTTGACGATCGATAAAAGAACGGTACTTGCACTGCAGATTCTCAAATAAAGTTTTTTGTAATGTATGACAATGGAAAAATGATCATAAATTTTGACAATTGTCACACGAAACGGAGTAATAGTGTTCCGTGATAACTACTTACACCAAAACTACACGTATATACGTGTGTACGTGTACATTTTGCAACGGTGTCTTCAAATTCTATGCGATTTTACGAAGCTTTTGTAGCCAAGAATCTTGAAAAATATTTACCTACCTACTTATTATAAATCTTTACATATTCATTCCCGTGATAAACGATCTTCAAACGGGACCAACATATCTGTATCGTTGGGTAGGGGAGCCACTGTCTTAATTCTAAACAAAATTGGTAGCCACCGTCGAAAACGTTAGCTTCCTTCATTTGTCCACGTTTACAGAAAAGTTAGTTGGCCTGTACAAATGCCTTTTGATCGCGCTTCAGGGTGGAGGCACAAAAACCCTTTTCGGTATTTTCATACTTTGGTGTGAGGTGTCTAGCAACCTTAGTAGTTATTTTTCAATCTGTGACAATCTTTGTTGCTTTTCTATGCTTCTGAACATTTGTTAGGATTTTCTTGGTGAACATACAGTTGCCTGGAACTTTTAGCTGCTTTTCAGATTTTACTGCGGCTTAATTTTTGAATCGCTCGTATGATTTCGCACGTAAATACCGTGCGAGATGAAAGATTTTCTATTGATAGAAACTAAAGCAAATTGGAATGGTTCAATGTAACGGAGGTAGTTTTATCGGAACCGAAGGCGGAGTCGGAGTTTTTAAATTTGCTTTATCGGAGTCGGAATCGGAGTCGGAGGCAGGATTATCGTAACAAATTAACAACAAGTGAAAAAATAATTGACGATAGAGTGCACGTAGTGGGAGTCGGGGGGATTCCCCACGCGACATGTATGAACCTGTTCATAACAGTCGACACAGGCCGCCGCCGCCGCTATGTTATGCTTCGACCTCATAAAAGTCAGCTAGTCACGGCGCCTTAAGTGTCTGAGCCGAAGTCGGAACCGAAGGTGTAATAATAATCGGAAGTTCCGACTTAACGGAACCGGAGTCGAAGCTCCGTAACATCCCTGGTTCAAACCACTGGTTGCGTTAGCCATTATGTTTGAAAAAAAATTACTTTTGTTTGGGATTAATTTCAGACGGTTTTGCATGATAGTACCTAAGTAACTGTTACAGGAGAAACTTTAGGTAGGTACAACACTTCCATGAGAGCATAAAGATGAGTACAATGACCTCCTCTCGGCTTAACACTAGCCTTGGAGATTCATCATTTTATCCACTTCACATACATCTGGGTATCTCCATGGTATAATAATATACTCCGCCAGGTATAGCGCTCCGAGAAATAATGTCACGTGGGCGTCCCGCAATGATGTCGTCAATGTCATGGATACACGTACACGTGCATAAGCAAGAGCAGAATAAGTAATTTACAACAAGTTCGGGAGAGATGACGATACACGAAACAATGGCGGACTCTCTATGATTTTCTGTGTTAAAAATAGCGTAAAATTATAACTCCCCAATATCCCTATATTACCTGTGGGAATCCAATAAATCAATGTGGTTTTGATAAAATTGTGTTTAATATATTCAATTCGTGCTTAACTTGCTTGAGCGGACAAACAAAATGACAATTGAAATGCTTTTTGTATTTTATTTAAAAGATTATTTAAAAAAAAAACCCAGTATCTGTGTTTGTTACAATAAAGTGGCAACTGGACAGTGACGTCATTGTGGTACATCTCCCAGAGCGCTAGACCTTGTTTTCTTGGATCATGGGTATCTCTAGACGCGACTCACAGATAGGTACTTAGTAAATATTTTATTGTAGGACAATGTGAAGCCTTCCTGAATGAAAACCTAACATTGTCCAGTGTTGACCATAATCGTACAATTTAAAGCTACATTTACACTTGCGTGAGTGCACATGAGAGGCTATTCGCGACAGACGCGATTTTAAGGTGCGTCTACAATAGATGCAAGAGCGGAAAGCGAATGAGATAAAATTATTCAATCAAGTTTGAATCACTGTCTAAATTCCACCGCAGTACCTACTACTTCCGGTCTCATTCCAGCTTGCTTTTCCGTCATCACTCTCCCCACACGTCACTTAGTGGCCAGTGGCTGCAGCTGACGGCTATTTGCAAGCATCAAGTATTCATAGCTTGGTCTCTGTCACTCCCGGTCTCTCTTCTATCATTCCCGTTTGCTCTCTCTTTCCCGCCATCTCTCTACACCCCCGCACGTCACTGATTGGCCAGTTGCTGCTGCTGACCGCCATATGCAAGTATCAAGTATTCATGGCTTACTCTCTTTCACTAGGTTTCTCTTCCATAATTCCCGCTTGCTCTCCCCATACGTCACTGATTTGCCAGTGGCTGCTGCTGACCGCCATATGCAAGCATCAAGTATTCATGGCTTACTCTCTTTCACTAGGTTTCTCTTCTATAATTCCCGCTTGCTCTCCCCATACGTCACTGATTGGCCAGTGGCTGCTGCTGACCGCCATATGCAAGCATCAAGTATTCATGGCTTACTCTCTTTCACTAGGTTTATCTTCTATAATTCCTGCTTGCGCTCCCCATACGTCACTGATTTGCCAGTGGCTGCTGCTGACCGCCATATGCAAGCATCAAGTATTCATGGCTTACTCTCTTTCACTAGGTTTCTCTTCTATAATTCCCGCTTACTCTCTCTTTCCCGCCATCTGTCTCCCCGCACGTCACTGAGTTACAGCGGCGTGCCGCGGGCAGCCGAGTGGCCAGTGGCTGCAGCTGACGGCTGTATGCAAGCTTCAAGTGTTCATAAACATTTGCTTTAATTATGATTGATTGTAATTAATGTTTACGAGCCATGAGCGTTGTTTTTCGCGGTTTTATTTGCTGGATTCTGAAACAATAAGTACCTATCTGGGGCCTTACGGCTACCTGTTTTAAGCGATTCTGTGATGAGAAAAGTTTCGCGACCGCAAACCGTATCTCCTAACACTATCATTTTTTTTAACAAATCAACGATACATAATAGGTACATGGTTATAATTAGGTGTTGAAGTATATATTATTAGAAGTAGTTGTTTATATCTATTTAAGTATGTATTTAAAACTATATATGTATGTATATCAGTCTCTGGCAGCCATATCACAAGCTTTGCTTAGTTTGGGGTCAGATGACCGTGTGTGAAAAAATGTCCCGAATATTTATTTATTTATTTATATGTCCGACGCTTTTGACTCGTTTTTACTAAGCAAGTTTAATGGTTATAGCCCGTCCATTCATTTTATTTTGGTTGAAGTCTCTAAATAGCTAGATGCTGCAGTCAAACCAGCCCGCAGATTTTATAACCGCAGTTATTTTCCTAGCAATCATTCCTTGGATGATGAGCTGGAATAAGTAATTGTTTTTGTCATTCCTTATGATTAAGACGAAAGTCTTCGTCCAGTGTGTTTCCAGTGATGACATACGGCACTGAAATGTGGTCTCTCACTATGGGCCTTATAAGCAAGCTCAAAGTCGCACAACGAGCTATGGAGAGGGCTATGCTCGGGGCTTCTCTACGAGATCGAATCAGAAATGAGGAGATCCTTAGACGAACGAAATATCACCAAATCACCGGCATAACCCACCGGATTAGCAAGTTGAAGTGGCAGTGGGCATATCACGCAGAACAGATGGCCGATGGGGCCGAAAGGGTTCTGGAATGGAGACCACGGACCAGTAAGCGCAACATAGGACGTCCACCCACAAGATGTACAGACGATCTAAAAGAGAGCGCAGGGAAACGCCGGATCGCCGGATGCAGGGCGGGTCCAACCGGCCCTTTTGGAGATCGATGGGGAAGGCCTATGTCCAGCAGTGGACTTTTTATGGCTGAAATGATGATGATGATGATAAAACTGTAAATACCTATAAAGTGTACTTCGCAGATTATTCACAGTTGGATCGATTTCCAATAGCAAACAATAAATTTATCGAAAATTTATCACCACCCAATTTTCATGCGGTGAATTTTTGAAAGTTATTGCCTTAAAATGGAAACGAATGAGTAACAATATGGTCTTTTTAATGATTTCTGTGTGTAAAACTGATTTATTGTGCTTACATTGAATGAATTTCACGGGGTTTTTGATTCTGGTGGTTTTTATTACATACCTCCTACCTGCGCACCCAAAGCGAACCTATAGGCAGGAAAACTTATATAATAATTTTCCATAGGTAGGTAGGTACATTTTTTCGAGTGTAAATGACCGTTTTCTATGGAACATCATTTTTTGCGATTTTAGGGTTGGTTGAATTGTTAAAGTTGTTCCTATTGATGGGTAGGTTCTAGAAACAATTTTTTACCACTACCTCACTAGCAATGATGCGGTCTACCTACGATGAAGCACGCTGTCCTAGAAGAAAATAGGCTTAGGACAGCTTCTCCGCATAACTCTGTTTAGTAGGACAGGTAAGTAGTATTCAAGGATGTTCTACCTATTTAAGGGTATATACCTATAACACACTTGGTAGTTATAGCATTTTTTTTTGTGCAAAGGCACAGAAGACAAAGTCTCTATTTATAAGAGTTAAAGGAATTATTTCCATACTAGCTGCACCCCGCGGTTTCACCCGCGTAGTGATGAAAAATGGTGATGATGATGATGAAATGTAGCCTATGTCACTCTCTGGCTCTTGAACTAACCCATGAAAAAAATCAGGTCGATCCGTTGTTCCGTTGCAGCGTGAAAGAGGAACAAACATCCATACAACTATACATCCAAACTTTCGCGTTTATAATTATTATTTGTAGGATTTTTCAAACTACTTTTTGGAAGCTGTTTGATTACGGGAGCCGCCATCTAGCGGCAATATGAAATACTACAAAACGACACAAAAAACTTATAAACTGTACCATTAGATGTCACTGTAAAACCGGTATGTCACGAACAATATTTAATTCTACCATTAACCATTAATTTGCCAAATGATTTTGAAATATTTTTGTACATTACCGTACCTATTCATTCTTAAATTGAATATACGTATATAAAGATAAAACCGATACAATTTTGCAAGAATTAATTTGGCCGGATCATGGTCGGACGAAGATCAGAAGGACATATCTAATTTAAAAAAAGTTTATACACAAACAACATGGTGGATCAGCTGTTTTCGTTTTTCTCAAATATTAATTTGTTTTTATAAAAAGACGAGTTGTTATGGTTTCATAGCCATGTGTGAATTAAAATGGGTTCAATCGCATCGGTGCTGCAATGGCATTGTCAAACGTGCGGCCAAATCAACCCTACAGAGAGTGTGAAGTGCTTAAAATGTGGAACAAAGCGGGTGTCAAGTCATGACAGTGGATTTTCTAGAGAAAATTGCAACGAATCATCTCCGGAATACACAGCTCGTACTGGAAAGAGCGAGGGAACTACTCCCGGTTCAGAGCCGATCGTTATTCCTACGGAAAATCCATTTAACAGGTGAGTTTCAGTCATTATGTAGGCAGCCCATTGTCATAGGTTGTTACAAAGGTATCGATTTTTCACGACTTCTATTTTAGGTTATAATTCTTTTGTATTTCATAGTTGCGCGGCTGTGTCGCAAGTTCATTAACGAAATTAACTGTTGGTGCGCGTTTTTGCGTGAATTCGTGTCAGTATATGTGTGGAAATGTAGTTTTTGTAGTTGACAATGGATGAGGTAGGTGAGTTGTATTTAACACCTTTCAGACTCATAAAATATTCGGTCAAAGGTAGTTTATTGTCAGCTTTCAACTCAGCTGGTTGTGAAAAACGAAAAAATAAGGTACTTTGTACTTTGTGATAAAAGTATAACAAAATCTTATTTGGTAACTGTGCATAAAAAAAATTCTCCAAGTTTCATCTCTATAATGTACTTATACTAACTACTGTGCTAACTAAACTCCATAATCCATAATGTCTCAGTTTTTTTTTTAATATTTTGGAATAAGAAAGATTTTGTATAAAGTACATACACAATACAGTCCTTCCAATTTATCTTTTATTAAATTATATTTTATGTAAGTAAATCAGTTTCAGATGTTTTTTTGGTGAAAAAAAACATACAGTCGAATTGATAACCTCCTCTTTTTCGAAGTCGGTTAAAAAGGCAACAAATAGAGAGAAGAGAGTTAGTATATTTTTATTAGTATACTCGGTTTAAGTTTTTTTGTAGTTCTGACAGCTGCAATAAAAGCCAGCGCATACCAGCAGATGAAACGGTAGATAATTTTAAATTTATCAACGTATGTATTACCAGTCCAATGAGTCCAATCATATTAAGTTACTTATATATATTTCAATGCTCAGAGACAGATCTTGGAGCATCTCGGAGCATACATAATTTGATTGGTTTTGTATGATTTATTATTATTATATTAGCCTGCACCATCCCACTGCAGGGCAATGGCTTTCCCTCCTTCCATTCCTCTCTATTTTGCACAATTTGAGTCCAGTTCGTCCCTCTATTTCCATATAGGCCGTGTTTGTCTCTCGATTTACATATAGACCTTGTTTGCCATCCTGTACATGCGATGTCTTGGCCTTTTGACCTACGTCGGCAATCTGAGTCCTAGAGCGCAGTACTGTGTTTCTTATCATGTCTCTATGTTTCATTCATGTATGAAATATGTATTGATAAATTTAAAATATTCTGCCATTCTCTCCACTGATGTGTTCCCCGATAGTAATAATGTAGGTGTCTTCAAATCACAGTGAATCAGTTTCTTCTAGGCAAGCGTACTCCATTGTAGACTGCATTATTGCTTAACAGGCAAGTTAGCAGACAAACACAAGCCTTCTATTAAAAAAAAAACAGTTAAGCGGCAGGCCTCTAATTTTGTGTATGTTGGCAGCGAATGGTCGTGCGTGGGGTCAGCCCCGGAGGCGTCGCGCGCGTGGCGCTGCACCTGCGGACTGCGCAACGTGTCTGCTGCGTGGCGGTGTGCCGCCTGCGACACCCTCGCGCACCACGCGCCTGTCTACAGGTAACAGTTAAAGTAAAATTTTGAGTAGGTCCGAATATTTCTTATAAACAACTATCCTAACATCGAATCTGCCCGGTGGTGCCGGATGGCCTGGTGGTGTCAGATTGACCGGTGGTGCCGGACTGCCCGATGGTGTCAGACTGTCCTGTGGTACCGTGCCACATTAGTGCCGGTATGCCTGGTAGTGTAGGACAGTCTGTTGGTGCCAATCTGCCCGGAGGTGTCCGCTTGTCCGATGGTGCCATGCCAGACAGTACAATGGTTCCAGACTGCCCGGTGGTGCCAGACAGTCCATTGGTGCCCGTCTGCCTGTCCGGACTGAAACGACTTTTAGTAATTTTGAATTTCCTGGAGCCGGGTCTTAGAATAATGCTGTTCCACTTACCAAAAGTGCTGATTAAAAGAAGACTTTTGGGCTTGTGGGTTTAGGGAATCTTACCCTCCATCATAGTGAGCCAAGGAAAGACAATGGTCTGCGGTCTGCCAACACCATTGTCAAGGCAAAAAAGGGAAATGCTTCCTCAGGCAGTGTGAGGGGGTACCGCGGTGTGTTCTCATGGAGATCTCAATGCCCTCTGTCAGCCATAGAGGCAGGTCAACGAGGGTGTCTTAGTTGGTGCAGTCCGACTTTTACCGTCTGTACATAAATACAGCAATATGTGTTACCTAAAAAGACCCCACGGTCTTTCTTCAAAACCCTTCACATTCAAAGCTCCCGACTAAGATTCTGTGTCTAATCTTTTTTTTTTGTAAGTTTATTTAAGGATCAACAAACAGTCATACAACAAAATTTAAAACTAAAGCAGTATACAGAAAAATAACTATTTGAAATACCAGCATCGTTGACCATGGATTAATCATAATTTCTCATCTGTGGTTCCAGGCTATCAGACGATGAGGATCAAGCTTCAGGGATGACGGACAAAGAAAAGTCTGTTAAGGGTAAGCCACAATTTCATTTTAATTTAGATCATTGCTCAATAACATGATCATGACAGCGAAAATAGGCCTGAAGAATCCCATTAACATAAAAATTAATAGTTTGTTTACTTTTAGGAAAAACTATGAGGGGTCGATGCAGAATAATGTAATTTGATAGAGAATAAAGTCACCGACATAGCTCAGCGTATTAGCAAGCTGAAGTGGCAGTAGTGGGCCGGTTATATTTTTTGTAGAACCGATAACTGTTGGGGTAGCCATGCTCTAGAGTGGAGACAATTTGACAAAAGTAGCATGGCATACAAAGCCAAAACCCAAAAATTGGGTTGAATAACATTACAAAACATGACAAAAGTAGTGTAGGATACCATGAGACTCGATGAAGTGACAATATACAAAGCAATAACCCAAAGATCAGGCTGAATATCATTCCGGTTTGTTCCCAACAAGTAACACCCTCAACTGTCACACTGTTCCCAACGAGTAACAGTGTGACATTTGATGGGAATTTTAAATTTGAATATTCCTAACGTGTAACAGTTGAAGGTGTAACTCACAAACCAGAACGTTATTCAGCCCGATCTTCAGGTTATTGCTTTGTATATCGTCACTCCATCGAGTAACAGGGTATCCTATTCTACTTTAATCGAATCATGGTCTCCACTCTAAATCAAAAAATTCCCAAATTGGACTTCTTAATAAAAAAAATCCCATTAAGTAACAGTGTGACAGTTGAAGGTGTTACTCGTTGGGAACAAAAAGAATCGTTATTCAGCCCAATCTTTGGGTTATTACTTTGTCATCACTTCAATGAGTCTCGGGGTATCCTACACTACTTTTGTCCAACAAACCAAAGTTCCTTGGGATAGGCCCATGTCTACCGTTGGACTAAGGAGGCTGATTATGATTGTGATGACTATTTATTCGAGCTAATCAAACTCTTCATCTTCATAATCTTATTTCAGACACCACTATGATAAGGTCGAACACCCTGGCAGTCCCGTCTTACAAGCCGACCGCTAAGTACTCGGATGGAAGACCACTGAACCTAGACCTGCAATCACTGAGGCTCTCACCCACGCAGCTGACTGACACTGCCCATGGTGTTACCAGGTGTGTACAGGTTTATTTGTGTGTCTGTCTGTGGCAACGTAGATCCTAAACGGAAGAATTGATTTTGATTTAGGTTTTTTGTTTGAATGGTGACTTGATTGAGACTGTTCTTAGCTATGATTCAAGAAAATCTGTTCTGCAGTTTGAAGATTATCAGCTCTTTTATAGTTTTTTTTTTAAATTTCCAATTTATTCTTAAAAAAAACACAAACAAAAATCTACAATGTGAACTGTAACTTTTTTGACTAAAACAAAAAAGCTACAATGTGAACTAATAACTTTTTTGACTAAAACAAAAAAGCTACAGTCTGAACTAATAACTTTTTTGACTTAAACAAAAAAGCTACAGTCTGAACTGATAACTTTTTTGACTTAAACAAAAAAGCTACAGTGTGAACTAATAACTTTTTTGACTTAAACAAAAAAGCTACAGTGTGAACTAATAACTTTTTTGACTAAAACAAAAAAGCTACAGTGTGAACCAATAACTTTTTTGACTTAAACAAAAAAGCTACAGTGTGAACTAATAACTTTTTTGACTTAAACAAAAAAGCTACAGTGTGAACTAATAACTTTTTTGACTTAAACAAAAAAGCTACAGTGTGAACTAATAACTTTTTTGACTTAAACAAAAAAGCTACAGTGTGAACTAATAACTTTTTTGACTAAAACAAAAAAGCTACAGTGTGAACTAATAACTTTTTTGACTTAAACAAAAAAGCTACAGTGTGAACTAATAACTTTTTTGACTTAAACAAAAAAAGCTACAGTGTGAACTAATAACTTTTTTGACTAAAACAAAAAAGCTACAGTCTGAACTAATAACTTTTTGACTTAAACAAAAAAGCTACAGTGTGAACTAATAACTTTTTTGACTTAAACAAAAAAGCTACAGTGTGAACTAATAACTTTTTTGACTAAAACAAAAAAGCTACAGTGTGAACTAATAACTTTTTTGACTAAAACAAAAAAGCTACAGTGTGAACTAATAACTTTTTTGAATTAAACAAAAAAACTAGTGTGAACTAATAGATAGCCCGTTGGTCCAGTTGGTAGTGAACCTACCTTCTGAGCCTGAGGGCGTGGGTTCGATTCCCACGTAGGACAAACATTTGTGTGATGAACATTTGTGTTTGTTCTATATCTGGTTGTTAATATCTATTTAAGTATGTATTTAAATATATATATATGTATGTATATCAGTCTCTGGCAGCCATATCACAAGCTTTGCTTAGTTTGGGGTCAGATGACCGTGTGTGCAAAAATGTCCCAAAATATTTATTTATTTATTTTATTTAATAACTTTTTTGACTAAAACAAACAAGCTACAGTACAGTCTGAACTAATAACTTTTTGGGATACCCTGGAAGACCACCAGATATACCTAAAAAAGTGTACTAAAATCATTATCATCATTGTAACAGGTCGTTATCACACGGATCCGTGATCAACTCTCAGCAGAAATGGTGGAAAGTTGACCAGAACCGCGGAACGATCAATCGACCAACCAGTTTAATGGTGGAGCGCTATGGCACTTACAACCCTAGGGAATCATTTCTAAGGAGCCTGCACACTGTGACGCGGAAACCCAAGAAATGCAATGAAAGCAAATCGAACTGGGAACTAAATTATGTGAAGGAATACCAGAGAGAGCAAAGTAAAGCGCTGCATTTGAAGAAATGGTCGTGTTCTAAATGTACTTTGGAGAATTCTGGTATCAGGACGCATTGTGAAGCCTGTATGACGCCAAGAGTGGCGCCTTTAGCAAGGTTACCTAATGCAAGAGGTCTTAGTGTGACTACGTTGGGAAGACACGAAGGTATTTATTAAACTTTTTATATAATTACTAGCAGACCGCCCCGGTTTTGCACGGGTATAGATATATAGCCTATGTCACCCGGGGATAGTGTAGCTTCCCAACAGTGAAAGAATTTTTCAAATCGGTTCAGTAGTTTCGGAGCCTATTCAATGCAAACAAACAAACAATCAAATCTTTCCTCTTTATAATATTAGTATAGATTAACTTAAGGGTAAAAACGGGGCCTTATTACTAAGCCTACGATGTCTGTCTGTCTGTCCGTCATATTAACGGCTGTATCTTTCGAACCGTAATAGATAGCCAGCTGAAATTTTCACAGAATATGTAATGTTATGGCGGATTAATTAAGAAATAATAAAACAGTCAAAAAGTAAAACGAAATGGGGGTACATACAACAAACGTATTTTTTTACGTTTTTTTGTTATAGTTCTAATGTAAAAACGGTAATACGCACAAGCGTCAAACTTAGTATGATTATAGTACACACATAATTATGACAACAAATAATAAATAATGGCCAAGTGCGAGCCGGTGACAAACTTATGTTCATTGCCAAGTTATAACTGGTAATTCTTTTACTTGGATGACTATCATTTCTCTCATCGAATTATTTTGCTAATTTAGAAGTTGTTTTTAGGGTTCCGCACCTCAAAAGGAAAAAACGGAACCCTTATAGGATCACTTCGTTGTCCGTCTGTCCGTCTGTCAAGACACTTTTTCTCAAGAACGCATAGAGGTATCAAGTTGAAATTTATTCTAAATACTTGGGTCTACGGTTTCTTTCGGCTGTAAAAAAATAAAAGTTGTAAGTCAACGCAATCAAAAGATATGAACGTTTATGTCGTATATTTTGCGATTTCACAGGGGAATAAAACCTATAGGGTACTTCCCGTTCACCTAGAATCATGAAATTTGGCAAGAGTCAAGGTCTCATAGCACATATATAGGAATAAATCCGAAAGTCATAAATTTTAAGTTATATCATTTAAAAATATTGTGCTATTACAAACTTACATTTACTTACCTTATTGTCAACTACAAAGTTAAGTTTGTCTTTCAATATGTCAACTTCAGTTAAGTTTTTTTTTATTTGCGCTCTTAGGGTTCCGTCCACCCTCGGAACCCTCAGAGCACGAGTACTACTCGTACTTGTCCGGTTTTTTTTAATTGGATATTTTGTAAGGAACCCTCAGTGTGCGCGCCCGACTCGCTCTTGGTTGGTTTATTTATAAAAAAATATATCTTTTATTTTCTTTATAGGTCGCAACCGTGACGGTGCCACATCTCTCCCATCATCTGGAGGTGTTATGATCACAGTACCAGACTGGCCTCAGACCACAACCTTAGGCGGTTCCTTCCGAAGATCGATCAGCGCCCAAAACTCCCCGGAAATCCGCCCGACCTACCGCCGGTCTTTCTCCGAACACAACGCAGAAAGACCCGTAGGAAAAGTCATATCAAGTAGACGGAGTCTGAATGACTATCAAAAATCTCTAGCTACCTACTGCACTCTGAATAAGGATAAGAAAGATGTAGAAAGAAAAATCGACGAAAACTCTGAATTTATTGACAAGGAATGCAGTTGGGATACTAACGCTGAAGGTGTCATATACGCTTTGCCCAATAAAGGGAAGTATAAGGATTTGAATTTACAGCTGCAAGTGAATAACAACGGGACTAAATATTCGTACGTGTCTGTGCAAGATACAAAAATAGTGATGAGCAATTCTCATAACGAAGCGCTGTACTCTAACGATTTGGATGGTGACTATGCGAGGATAGACGAGCTGTTGGGTAAGTCACATTTTACAAGCGTTCTAACCGACTTTAAAAAAGGGAGGGGTTGTCAACGCGGTTGTTATTGTTGTTTTTTAGGGTTCCGTACATAAAGGGTAAAAACGGGACCCTATTACTAAGCCTACGATGTCTGTCTGTCTGTCTGTCTGTCCTACATATTAACGGCTATATCTTTCGAACCGTATAAGATGGACAGTTGAAGTTTTCACAGAATATGTAACGTTACGGCGGATTAACTAACAAATAATAAAAAAGTCAAAAAGTAAAAACGAAAGAGCGGTCTCCATACAACAAACGTATTTTTTTAACGTATTTTTGTATTTGCTCTAATGTAAAAACGGTAATACATACAAGCGTCAAACTTGGCATGATTATAGTACCCACTCTAAAGTAAAATAATAAATAATGGACAAGTGCGAGTTGGTGGCAAATTTCTGTTCATTACCAAGTTATTATACTCGAGCGCCTGTAGTAAACTGCGTAGCAAATTGCTAACAACAATTTTTAGAAGGCGTTTTAATAACTGTTAATTCGGTTACTTGGACAACCTTATTGTATTTTGTGGTGGTACGGAACCCACAGTGCGCGAGCCCGACTCGCATTTGGCCGGTTTATTTTATGTTTGTTACCTCAAAACTCCGCCATTTATGAACCGATATGTAAAATTGTTTTTTTCATTTGAAAATATATACTTATAGATTGGTTTTAAATTTGTTTGTTTTGGCTGGAAAATTGTTATTTGGATGACAATATTATACAAATAAACATAATAGCGTATTTTTTACAATACTTCAAGTCGGTTTTTTAAATTGACCCATGACTGACGTGGCTAACATCTTGCTCAAGCAAATTATGACTCGTGCGCGATCAAGTGGTTAATTATCTTTGACAAATTATGTGCAGTTTTGATTTCATCGCTCAAAGACGGGGAAGGGAATCATACTGAGGAAACCAGTATGTCCAAGAACTTCCAACATGCAACATGCACTGGGCCAGCATGGTGGATCACCCACCCTCTCTCTCTGAGAGAAGGCCTGTGTTCCAGCAGTGGGAACATGATGGGCTGACACTGTAATGATTTATTTCCAGGTGCTGAAAACTGTATATCTCCAGTGAACGAAGCCAGTGCATTAAGGACGTCTCACATAGGCGCAACGCCGAGAGAACAGAAGTTCAACATCCTGCCTTCGGTTGGGAGAGTCACGCAGCCGAGGGAACAAAGCAAAGTGTCTTCAATATCTCAGCAGACTAGGTAACTTGTTTTCCTTTACAGCGATGATTCTTAAACTTTTTGAAGTCACGGACCACTTTCAAAACACTACGGACCCCTGGCGACTAGAATTTTTGAATAAGAAAACAGTCATCATCATCGTCATTTTAGCCATAGGACGTCCACTGCTGGACATAGGCCTCCCCCATCGATCTCCAAAAGGGCCGGTTAGAAGCGGCCTGCATCCAGCGTTTCCCTGCGGTCTCTTAGGTCTTCTGTCCATCTTGTGGGTGGACGTCCTACGCTGCGCTTACCGGTCCGTGGTCTCCATTCCAGAACCTTTCGGCCCCATCGGCCATCTGTTCTGCGTGATATGTGCCCTGCCCACTGCGATTTCAACTTGCTAATCCGATGGGCTATGTCGGTGACTTTCGTTCATCTACGGATCTCCTCATTTCGGATTTGATCTCGTAGAGACAACAGTCAAGAAAACAGTGCTTTTTGTAAATTATTTCATTTTTGGTTTTGTTAATTTGAACATCTGCTTACTTCAAACGAATTCATATAAATAAACCCCGGGTCTGTGGACCCCTGACAATTATGGACTCCACTTTGAGAAACCCTGCTTTACAGCGTAACTGGTAATAAGCCGAAAGGAGGTCATTTTACTCATGATTGTGAACAACTTTTCGACGGGTTAACCCTGAAATATCGAATTGAACACCTAGAGCCACTCAGCATGCGCAGAGACGTTGGGTCTCTCTGTATCTTTTATCGCATTTACAACGGGGAGTGTTCTGAAGAACTGTTTGATCTGATGCCGGCATCACGGTTTTACCATCACACTAGCCGCCACCGCCTTAAGGCTCATCCATCCTACTAATATTATAAACGCGAAAGTTTGTATGTATGTATGGATGTATGTTTGTTCCTCTTTCACGCTGCAACGGAACAACGGATCGACCTGATTTTTTTCATGGGTTAGTTTAAGAGCCAGAGAGTGACATAGGCTACTTCTTCATCATCATCATCACCATTTTTCATCACAACGCGGGTGAAACCGCGGGACGCAGCTAGTATATCATAGATTCACGTAAATCGCACACTGTGCGATAAACACGATCTTTCTTGCTTCACACCAGCAAAATTTGTATTGAGCTACCTTCCGCGGTGTTACTGAGAAGCTACAACATGGGGTTCTTCAAAAAGCGAGTTAAACGTATTTGTGATGCCTCTGGTGTTACAAGTATCCATAGGCGACGGAGACTTACCATCAGGCAGCCCGTCTGCTTGATTGCCACCTATGGCATAAAAAAACAGCTTTTCCATTGACACAATATTTGTCATTCACGCTTAAAATGTATGGAACAGCTGATTCTTTTTCGCATATTCAGGGTTGGTCCCATAGTAAAAGCATATTTATGTTGAACTCCCTACGCAAAAAGAGGGGTGTTTCAAGTTTAACGTGTGTTTCTGTGGCATCGTAACTCCCAAACGGCTGAACCAATTATGATTTAGTTTTCTGGAACAAGTATTTTTTTCATAAGTACTGAATCTGGCATTTAGTTATCGTTTGATATGACTGAGAGAGTTCTAGAGTTCTAAAGTTTTATTAAATACTTTTAGTCTTGAATTTTTAAACTACTATATTTTATGGTTCAGTACGACAAAAATTCATGAAAATATTGGCAACATTGACTGAATTTAGGTACATTTGTGGATCATTATGCAACACGTTACGTGATTCAATAAGAATTAACACACTCATGTAAAATGTTATTTATTGTAATTTATTATTATACAATGATATTAAATAAATAAACACCCAGATATTGAAAAAAAAAAACTAAGTTCCATTAAATAAAATATCAATTTATCAAATATATTGTTTTATAAAAAAAAAAAAAAATTGCTTGCATTTTTTTTCAAAAACCTGAACAAAAAACCTTTTTTTTTTTTTCAATTTGCACAATAGTTTTACCTAAGATCCAAATAAGTTATTTGAATAGTATAAAGAGTAACATGTGGTCTAGGGAGGAGTCCCGCATGTGGCAGTGCACCGAGTGCTGGTTCGCGTACAACGCGTGGTGGGCGCGCTGGTGCGGCGTGTGCCGCGCGCCGCGCCCCGCGCACGTCACGCACACTCTGCACCTCAGGTACATACTAGAGGTCCCGGTTCGTCTGTTGGTACCGGTCCGGTAGATCCGTGGATCATGTCCTGTGGCACCGGACAGTCCATTAGTGCCAATCTGCCTGGGATAGAATAATGGGCAGAAGGGAATTATGTAAAAGTAGATCATGCAGATCTGACGCACACTCTCCGAAATGGATCCGATAGACCACAATAAAATATAATTAAAAAAAAACATTGTAATGTGTGTTTCAGCGGTCGTCAAGCGGAGGCAAGCGGCAGTAAAACGCCGGAACCCAACCGCAACGAGCCACCAAAGAAGTTAACCGTACCCATCGCATCGTTGGACCACGATCTGAACAGTGACGAACTACTTTTTGCTGTCGGTAAGTGGAACAAATTATATTATTAAAGATTAACTGGCCAAGTGCGATTTGGGCTCGCGCACTGAGAGTTCCGTACCACCACACAAATTGTTAATTACTACGGTACAAAAAAACTGTGCAAAAAGAAAAAAATACGCCCATCCAAGTGCTTATCACGCCCGACGTTGCTTAACTTTGGTGAACAGTAATATGTCACCGACTCGCACTTAGCCTGTATTTATTATTTGTTGTTATACTTTAGAATGTGTACTACAATCGTGCCAAGTTTGACGCTTGTACGTTTTACCGTTTTGACACTAAAGCAAATACAAAAATACTATTACATAATTAAAAAACGCATTACCACTACTAAATGCACACCAAACACCTGAAAATCGATTCCTAATACAAATTACTTTGTTGAACTCTAAGCGTTTTTTTTTAAACCTTACACCAAAGTTGTAGTAAAGTATTTTTATTCTAAATTATTAGGTAAGTAACAATATTTTTTGTTTTTGAAAGTACGCAATGTAATGCAAATAAAATTTCTAGCTGACGCTAAAGGTCAACGCACCTCCATACAGTCAGCGACGTGTGCACGCTCGCGTGTTTTTGTACCTTTGTGGTGCATTGGCCCCGAGTTTTGTACGCTTTACATTGCTGGTTTGCAAAATACT
Source organism: Agriopis aurantiaria (assembly GCA_914767915.1). NCBI lineage: Eukaryota > Metazoa > Arthropoda > Insecta > Lepidoptera > Geometridae > Agriopis > Agriopis aurantiaria. The sequence continues at coordinate 12,367,525 of OU612003.1, read as the reverse complement.
AAAATACTAAAACTAGAATTATAAGGCAAATGGTTATTGGCACAGAAAAGAAATTCAATTGCAAATGGCTGTCAAGGCATTTTTGTAAGAAATTTGTTGAACCCTATATAAACGAAACGTCAGTCATTCGAAATCAGTTAGCAACTGTGATACGGACAAAGAACTTTGAGACCTAACCCAAAAAGGTAAGGTCCAAGTTCTTTGAATGCCTGTTCTTTGGATTTTCCTTCTCATATCAGTTCTATTTACTTCTCTTTACTGTGGTTATTGGTATTTAATTGTGTTTAGATAGTATGATAGCGTTTCACCCGGTATAAACAGAATGCCCGAGTAGTTATAATTATAATTCCAGAGTCAACCCCTACAAACGTGATAGAGACGTGGTCGTGCGCTCGTTGCACGCTGGTGAATGAAATGAGCGCCGCGGTCTGCGCCGCGTGCGCCGCTTCTAAACCGCAGCCGCACCCTTATTGGTGAGATACCTACCTACTGACTCCAACATAGTACACTTACTCCAACATAGTATTTTTTAGGGTTCCGTACCTCAATAGGAAAAAACGGAACCCTTATAGGATCACTTCTTTGTCCGTCTGTCCGTTTGCCTGTCTGTCCGTCTGTCCGCCTGTCTGTCCGTCTGTCAAGGCCCTTTTTCTCAAGAACGCGTAGTAAAGGTAAAGGTATCAAGTTGAAATTTATACTAAATACTTGGGTCTACGGTTTTTTTCGGCTGTAAAAAAATAAAAGTTGTAAGTCAACGCAATCAAAAGATATGAAAAAGAGATATGTACGTATAACACCGTTTTAAACTATCGCGATTGCTCACTAAAGTTATATGATTATTTACGGGATATGTTTGCATGTAACTGAGCCGAAATATCGGGAGCCCTTTCTACAACCTTACCACGGTAAATATCCCGTAAATAATCATATAACTTGGGCATGTATGTTTGTCAAAAAATACCATTGAGCTTACTGTTTCTTTTCGTTGACCATGTAGGTCTGAACCATGTCAGAAACTTTTTAATCTGTGAAATGCAGTATGTAAAACCATTAAAATCCTATGTGGTGTGAACCTGGTGCTTTGTTCCTTCTTGGCGGGAAACAAAAAAAAAACTCAGGTCTTTTTTTTCTTACACTAGTGATGAAAAACAGATTATTTACACTTGCGAGTGGGTGATCTTTCACAACCTCAAATTATTACCATAACATCTCGTGTGTAAAAAACCACTTACATCCCTTGTGCAACAATCTACTTCTACTCTATGTATCTAGTTATATATGAATTGTTTCAGGTCGTGCACGTCTTGCACGCTGCAGAATCCCCTCTCCGCGAGTTTCTGCCTGGCCTGCAAGACTCCGCCCGTCCCTAAACACGGCCTATCCACCGACGAAAACAACACCGCTGCTGGTAACTTTAAACTTATTTCCTTCTACAATGGCATCGATTCTGATGTCCTCTAAACTAAATTAAACTAAATTTGACAGCTCTAAAATTGTTGCCATCCTTCTCTCACATATTAAAATTAAAAGAGAGGCAGATAATTTTAGTCCTGTCAGATTGGTTTAGTTAAGTGAGTGGTATGATAGAATCGACGTCATTGCCATCCTTTCATGTTAAAAAAAAACCCTCTGCGGGACCACAGAAAAGTTTTTTTTATTTTTTATTTGAACGGCTGTCAAGGCATTTTTGTAAGAAATTTGTTGTAGCCAGTTGCACCCATATAAACGAAACATCAGTTATTCGAAATCAGTTAGCAACTGTGATGCGGAGTTCAACGCGTTGATCTAAATAAGAATGTTCAATCAAGGTTCACTCATAATGCCTGGTAACAGAATTTCCGTCTCATTTCCGTTTTATTTACTTCTCTTTTCTGTGGCTGGAACACAGCCCTTCTCTCAGAAAGAGAGAGAAAGAGAGAGAGGATGGACTCTAATCCACCATGCTGGCCCAGTGCATGATGGTGAATGTCATTTGTCTTTTATTTTTAGAGGTTTTCGGACATACCGGTTTCCTCACGATGGTTTTCTTCACAGTTATTGAGTCATCATCATCATCATCATTTCAGCCGTAGGACGTCCACTGCTGGACATAGGCCTCCCCCATCGATCTCCAAAAGGGCCGGTTGGAAGCGGCCTGCATCCAGAGTTTCCCTGCGGTCTCTTTTAGGTCGCCTGTCCATCTTGTGGGTGGACGTCCTACGCTGCGCTTACCGGTCCGTGGTCTCCATTCCAGAACCTTTCGGCCCCATCGGCCATCTGTTCTGCGTGATATGTGCCCTGCCCACGGCCATTTCACAGTTGTTGAGTAATGGCATCGAAACTGCACATAATTTTTGTAGACATAGACATAAGCCTTGCAGCGTCATGTCCAACAGCTTCGCGTCACCGAAATGAAGATGCTGCGGTGGATGTGCGGCGTTACGCGTACGGACCGTATTCGTACCGAGCACATCCGTGGCAGCCTCGGAGTACGGGACGTAGCGGATAAGCTCCAGGAAAGTCGCCTTCGGTGGATGGGGCATGTTCTCCGCAGACCGGCAGAGTACGTCGGCAATCAACTCTTGGACCTTGTGCTCCCTGGAACAAGGCCTCGTGCCTGACCAAAGCGACGATGGCTTGACGTCGTAAGAGATGTAGCTTCCCAACAGTGAAAGGAATTTTTCATGGACCTTGTGCTCCCTGGAACAAGACCTCGTGCCTGACCAAAGCGACGATGGCTTGACGTCGTAAGAGATGTAGCTTCCCAACAGTGAAAGGAGTTTTTCATGGACCTTGTGCTCCCTGGAACAAGACCTCGTGCCTGACCAAAGCGACGATGGCTTGACGTCGTAAGAGATGTAGCTTCCCAACAGTGAAAGGAGTTTTTCATGGACCTTGCGCTCCCTGGAACAAGACCTCGTGCCTGACCAAAGCGATTTTCAAATCAGTTCAGCATTTTCGGAGCCTATTCAATGCAAACAAACAAACAAATAAACATTAACAAACATGTACAAAAAAAAAAACAATCAAAACATTCCTCTTTATATTATTAAGTATAGATAATATGAATCCATGTTGACATTCCCAGGTGGGCGCAGTCCGTCGCCCAGGAGGAGCGTGCGGCGCACCCCCGCGCTGCCCCGACGCGGCTCCAGGCATAAAACGCCTCCACCTGAACCCAAGTAGGTCTCCTTCCATCATCATCATCAGGCTTGAACATCCCGTATAATTGTCTACTTGGTTTTCCTTGTCATATATTTTTTTTTTCGTTATGACATGCGTTTTATTTAAAAAAAAACTAATTATAGGCTTCCGTTTGACCGCCAACTCGCTGACCGCCAACTCGCCTGATGTTAAGCGACGATGCGGTCTACGGTGGAGCACGCTTGCCTACAACAAACCGATTCACTCGTGATTTGAAGACACCCAGATTGTAACTATCGGGGAACAACCATTCAGGCAGCGCATTCCACTGACTGACGCATAATAAAAGTGGAATCAAAGCGCTTAGTACGGGTTTTCGGAATATCCTACTAATATTATAAACGTGAAAATTTGTATGTATGGGTGTATAGATGTATGGATGTATGTTCCTCTTTCACGCTGCAACGGAACAACGGATCGACCTGATTTTATGCATGGGTATAGTTCAAGAGCCAGATGACCTTGGCTACTTTTCATCATCACCTTTTTCATCACCATTTTTCATCACTACGCGGGTAAAACCGCGGGGCGCAGCTAGTCAACCATAAAGCGTTTTCCCCATCCCAAAAAGTGCCCAACGTGTATTAAGAAGTTTTCACTTTTTTTGATAGCCCGTTGGTCCAGTTGAACCTACCTTCTGAGCTTGGGGGCGTGGGTTCGATTCCCATCTAGGACAAACATTTATATTATGAACGTTTGTGTTTGTTCTATATCTGTTTGTTAATATCTATATAAGCATGTATTTAAAACTATATATGTATGTATATCAGTCTCTGGCAGCCATATCCACAGGCTTTGCTTAGTTTGGGGTCAGATGACTGTGTGCGCAAAAATGTCCCGAATATTTATTTATTTAATTGTTATCTGTGACCTTCCAGGGTGGAGTCGTCAGAATGGTCGTGTTCAGAATGTACGTACGTGAACAACGGCACTGCTCTAACGTGCGAGATGTGTCACTCGGCGAAGACGCGCTTGTTGCGCGCCGCGCCCGAACAGCCAAGCTTGGACGACGACGAATCGCGTAAGCACTTACTATCACCACTAGAGCCCTAATTCAGATAGCCCGTTGGTCCAGTTGGTAGTGAACCTGCCTTCTGACCTCGGGGCGTGGGTTCGATTCCCACCTAGGACAAACATTTGTGTGATGAACATGTGTGTTTGTTCTATATCTGGGTGTTAATATCTATTTAAGTATGTGTTTAAATATACATATATATATGTATGTATATCAGTCTCTGGCAGCCATATCACAAGCTTTGCTTAGTGTGGGGTCAGATGACCGTGTGTGAGAAAAATGTCCCACATGGAAGTTCATCACTACAATAACACACTATAGAGATACACTGGGCTATGGAGCTGGGATATGGAGAGGGCTATGTTCGCGGTTTCTCTACGAGATCGAATCCGAAATGAGGAGATCCGTAGACGAACGAAAGTCACCGACATAGCCCACCGGATTAGTAAGTTGAAATGGCAGTGGGCAGGGCACATATCACGCAGAACAGATGGCCGATGGGGCTGAAAGGTTCTGGAATGGAGACCGCGGACCGGTAAGCGCAGTATAGAACGTCCACCCACAAGATGGACAGAAGACCTAAGAGACCGCAGGGAAACGCTGGATGCAGGCCGCTTCTAACCGGCCCTTTTGGAGATCGATGGGGGGGAGGCCTATGTCCAGCAGTGGACGTCGTATGGCTGAAAAGATGATGATGATGATGAGAGATACATATACAGACAGGGTTACGTGGAAAGGGTATACTAAGCTGAGAGGGGTCCATAGTATCCATCATTATAAACAACTTTTACAATGGGTTTCTTATCAGAAATGAGAACATCCGACAAACAACTAAAGTAACCGACATATATCAAAGGCATTAGCAGGCTGAAATGGCAATGGGCTGCCCATATCTGCCGAAGAACTGGCTACTCGCTGGGGTAGACGGGTTCTAGAGTGGAGACTACGTATCGACAAACGTAGAGTAGGACACTCTGCAGCCAGGTGGAGTGACGACCTGCGAAAGGCGGCTGGTGGCAAGTGGATGCGAAAAGCATAAGATCGTGCCTTGTGGTGCTCTTTACGAGAGGCCTTCGTCCAGCATTGGACGAAGATCAAATAGGCTGACGATGATGATGAATTATTAGTGTTTTTATCAGCGGAGGGGTCCGACGGGGAGAGGCAAGACAGCTTGCCGATGGAAATACTCCGATTGAGCGAGGAGAGCCACGCTTGGACGCAGTGGCAAGAAGTGCTGGCGCAGTGTGCCGCTGTAAGTATATAGTTACATACAACCAGGGCCTTACGGCTCTCAACGCGGGCTCGAAACGTCGCACTGCGGAAAATCACGCAAACGTGAACCTTAACGCGCCGGGATACGGTTTGCGGTCGCGCAACTTTTCGCAATCACCTAAACAGATAGTCGTACCCAGGTATTGTCACAACATGGCACCTTATTGGAATACGTCTCATAAATTAGTCTAAATTCTTTCATTCACATGCCCTTTATCTATAAATACATATAATAAAATCGTAGTAAATACATATTATATTCTGTCTGTGTTTCCGCAGCATTACAATCTTGGAGTGTTCAAGTCTAGGGTTAATAGGTTATTACTGGGCAAACGTGCTCCATCTTCGGCCGCATCATCGCGTTCCATCAGGCGAGATTGTGGTCAAACGTTAGCCTAGTTCAATGTAAAAAAAAACAAAAATAAAAATCACACATTGTGTCTTAAAACACGCAGCTGAACACAAGATTTTAAGTTGCGCAACCCATACCAGTAGATGGCGCTTTTCTTAATTATCTTGAAATGCTGCGAAACTTGACCGCGATACTAGCGCTACGGTAATTTGTGAACCCTTTCGTACATTATCTGACTGCAGCGCTTACGGAAGTTCGAGACAACCCATAGCACGCTCAAATTACGTTGCCATCCATGATCTAAGAAAACAGGTCTAGCAATCTGGGAGTGGTCCCGCAATGACGTCAATGTCCAGTTGCCACTTTATTCTATCAGGGTGTATCGTCATCTCTCTCGAACCTGTTGTAAATTGACATCATGACATCATTGCGGGACGCCCACGTGGTAATTTTTTCTCGGATTGCTATACCTGGCGGAGTATATTATTATACCATGGTGCCATCTAAGTTTATACCGTTTTTAGGCAAATATCCGAGCTACGCTCTAATGTTCCGCTATTGTCTTTCTTCTTAGTCTATCTTCTTTGATGTGAGTAATAGGCATGATGACTAATATTTTTTTTATTACCTCGTAAAAAATCTGATCATAAATAGAGCCCATCAACGAAAACAAAATTAAAATTAGTTCAAAAATAAATAAGATATAAGCAGATATAAGCATTTAAATTTCATGCTAGACAGAGAGCGCACTATACTGAGTCGTGACGTCACAGCTCAGGAGCGCCATACAAATGCTATACTAACACACGCTTTGTGAGAAAGGGATAGAGCATCCCCTCCCTATCCCCACCTAAAACTTTAAACGCTCATATCTCAGAGATTTATCAGCCAATTTAAATTATTTTTTCAGTATGTGTAATGTATTTAGTTATATTCCTCGCTAAGCCGGGTATTTGTAATAAACTAGACATGAGGACACATGCCTATTGTACCAACAGACGGGGGAGCAATACGTGGACTCTACGTTTCCCGCGCACCCTCGCTCGCTGTACTACTCGGGGGGCTGCGAGAGCGGCGCGGCGGCGCGCTGGCTGCGTCCGCACCAGATCAACGTGGACGCGGACCCACGGCTGCCCTGGGCCGTGTTCCGGGACCCGAGACCCTCGGACATATCGCAAGGTACCTTGTACTGAAACGCAACCTACCTCTCTCTAGAATAGCGCAGACTGTTGCATTTAATGGTTTAATTTTTTTTCTTATTTTTTCTTTTGGCTACTTATTGGCATAGCAAACAAAATTTTAAATTACTATTAAATATTTTTTACCTCATTTTAAAATGTTATATTGGTGTTTTGGTATAATGAATAGGTAAATTAATAGGAGAAGCCATTGGCTCCCGTCACACAGTCTCTGACTAGTTCGGGAGCCTCTGGGATCATTACTATAGCTTACCATAAATTATGCCCGGATAAATTATTTTTGTAACTAAACTATACAAAAATACCCATTTTGTACTTTCCTCCACAGGTGTTCTGGGTAACTGCTGGCTACTCTCCGCACTGGCTGTCCTAGCGGAGCGTTCGTCGCTAGTCCGCGGCGTAGTAGTGCGCAGTGAACCACGAGTCGGTGCCTACCAGCTCCGCCTGTGTAAAGACGGCCGTTGGCTCACGGTCACTGTTGATGACCTGCTGCCGGCTAATAAGAAGGGACATTTGGTGTACTCGCAAGTGAGCATACTTTAGTAGGATTTTTTGTGGTCAGTTTTTCTTTCTAATAAGTTGTTAAATTAAAGTTGTGTAAAAAATATTGTTTTGCGATTACAAACTTACATTTTGTAGTTGGTATGTATGGAAGAACCTTTGTCCACTACAAAGTTAAATATGCCTTCAAATATTTTAACTTTTTTGTCATTGTTTTTTTTTGTTTGGACTTACGTTTGGCCGCCATCTCGCCTGATGTAAAGCGATGATGCGGTGTACGGTGGAGCACGCTTGCCTTGAAGAAACCAATTGACTCGTGATTCGTCACCCAGATTGTAACCATCGGGGAACACCCATTCAGACTGCGCATTGCACAGACTAGCAGTTCGGACAATAAAAGTGGAATAAAAGCGCTTCGTACGAGTTTTCGGAATATCAACCATGAAGCGGTGTCGATTTTTCGTGCCCGCTCTGGCAGTAGAAAACTTACTACTGTCTAAAAAAGTTACCACCTATTATCAACATTCAAACCTATACGAAATCATATCTTCTTTGCTCCATTTTCAGGCGAAAAGAAAACAGCTATGGGTGCCGCTTATAGAAAAGGCCGTCGCTAAACTGCACGGATGCTACGAGGCTCTGGTATCGGGAAGGGCTATTGAAGGTCTGTCCATGGTTTTTGACTGAATTTACAGGGTAGGGTACTCTTCCGACTCTGGCTACCTGGGGCTAGGTTTTTGATTTTGATTAATTTTATTTTGCACGAAAATATCGTGCGATTTGAAAGATTTTCTATTGAAAGAAAACCAATAACAAGAGACAAAAAACGACTGAAGGACTTTGTATCCATGGTCATGAAAAAAAAACCAATTGTTTCCAGGCTATGACGATATAACCACTTGACTGCTCATCCTTTACCCCTTCATAAGCTAAAGTTACACTTTTTCAGCTTAACCTTCGAGCGAGCCAATCCCAGGCGCGAATTAAATGAATGACTTTTGAGTCTCCAATCACAGAAGCCATTCGATACCCCCCCGCGACTGACATCTTGCTCAAGTAAATTATGACTCGTCATGTGGTTATATTATGTTTTTTCGTAGGTCTGTGCACGCTGACCGGAGCGCCGTGCGAGTCCGTCTCGCTGCAGGCGGGCGGCGGCGGCGGGGGCGGCGGTGCCGGCGGGGGCGCGCCGCTGGAGCAGCTGGACCGCGACCTGGTGTGGGCGCAGCTGCTGTCCTCGCGGCAGGCCTCCTTCCTCATGGGCGCCAGCTGTGGAGGCGGCAACATGAAGGTAACTACTAGGAAAAAATTAAATAACAATAATAACTTATTATATGTAGTAATTAACATATTTCTTTTGTTGACTAAGTTATAAAATACAACTAAACCAAAATATGATTTTATCAATATTCTAACATAGACATAATTTAGTTTTTTTTTTTTAACTTTAACAACAACTAATAAAAATATACACAAAAAAAAACCAACATTACGCTGTAACAGACAATGACATGAGATATGTTTCCATTCTTACGACCATGTATGCTAAAATTAAAAAAAAAAAAATTAAAAAAAAAAAAAAAAAACTCTTCTTTTTCTTTTCTACTTTGTATGTATGTGTATTTATGTACCTACCATGTTCAGACAAATAAATAATTTGAATTTGAACTACTTAACTTGAATGATTGGTTAATGGTGCGGTGTCAGGAGGGATAGCCTGATTCTGATAGCCTGACAGCCTGATAGGACTGCTCATGGTATAATAAACCGCCAGGTTACAGCATACGATGTTCCGAGACGCAAAGGTCACGTGGGTGACCCAAGTCTACGTCATACAAAAAAGAACAATATTAACAAAAAAAATAAACTTTATTTTTTCTTCGGATCTTCGTAACGAAAGATCTTTTTGCACCTTACATCATTCATCATTTCAGCTATAGGACGTCCACTGCTGGACATATGCCTCCCTTTTAGAGGGATGTTGCCATAATCCCCACGTTCGACAGGCGGCTTGGGGATCGCAGTTCGTTCACCGTGTACTAATAAGACTGCTGCCCATCCTCCGGTGGTTCGCACCTTTATGTCCGCTGTATTCTATTAGCCATGATTTTTGTAAATTCCCAGGTAGACGAAGAAGAGTACCAGCGGCTAGGGCTCCGGCCCCGGCACGCGTACTCCGTGCTCGACGTGGTGGAGCTGAGCTCGGGCGCGAACCGCGCGCGCCTGCTGCGCCTGCGCAACCCGTGGGGGCACTACACGTGGCGCGGCGCGTGGGCGCACGGCTGCCCGCGCTGGACCGAGGAGGCGCGCCGGGCGGTGCAGGTCACGAGACACACCGACCACGGCGTCTTCTGGATCCAGTTCGACGACGTGCTCAAGTAATTCCGCTTTTATTCTCAAATAGTAACATCAGGCGAGTTGGCGGCCAAGCGCAAGCCTATTTATATTTACAACAACAAAAAAAAGTTAAAAAAAACAGTTTTTTTCCCCCACCAAAATTCCTTACCCAAAGGGTAAAAACGGGACCCTATTACTAAGCCTACGATGTCTGCCTGTCTGTCCTACCTATTAACGGCTGTATATTTCGAACCGTAATAAATAGCCAGTTGAAATTTTCACAGAATATGTAATGTTAAGATAAAACGATAGGGGTGTCCCCATACAACAAACATATTTTTTTAAACGTATTTTTGTATTAACTCTAATGTAAAAACGGTAATACTTACAAGCGTCAAACTTAACATGATTATAGTACACACTCTAAAGTATAATGAGAAAACAATTAACAGACAACGCACACAAACACACAATAAAGAGTTTCTATCGATCTATCTATAACAACAAATAATAAAAAATGGCCAAGTGCGAGTCGGTGACAAGTTTCTGTTCATTGCCAAGTTACAACTGGTAATTTCGTTATTGAATTTTGTGGTGGTACGGAACCCTCAGTGCGCGAGCCCGAATCGCACTTGGCCGGTTTATTGTAAGTAGTTTCAAACTCCAGGCTTTGGGGCACTCTTCAAAAGGCTATCTTGCTACCTTTCTTTTTTTCTAATAGTGTTTGTTCTCTTTACGCAGATACTTTGACTGCATAGACATATGCAAGGTGCGAGTGGGATGGCATGAGGTGCGACTGGCGGGCATACTGCCGCCGATGTCTTCTACCAGACACCTCACCTGCCTCTTGCTTACCGCCACACAACCCACCGAAGTGGATTTCACTCTTTTTCAAGAAGGACAACGGTACCGAATAAATTTGCTGAGCTTATAGACTATGAACCCCATGTAGCCTTTTGGAAAATACTGCAGAACAGAGCTGATGCGTGTCTCTATCAGAGTTATTTTTATGTCAAAAGACAATAAATAAATAATAAATATTTGGGAAATTTTTGCACACACGGTCACCTGACCCCAAACTAAGCAAAACTTGTGATATGGCTGCCAGAGACTGATATACATACATATATAGTTTTAAATACATACTTAAATAGATATTAACAACCAGATATAGAACAAACACAAATGTTCATCACACAAATGTTTGTCCTACGTGCGAATCGAACCCATTAGGCCAATAGGCATGTGTACTAATTTTATTTTTGTCTCGTGTAAAACTTATCATGAATAGAGATCATGTTCTAAAATATAGTTCCCGCCGGACTTCAAAATCCGTGTAAAAATATTATTCTTTGTAGTGGTATATTAACTCGTTTGTGTTACGTGGTTATTTAAAGACGTATTTTTTTTTTTTTTTTTTTTTTTTAATTTTTAGTCAATCCTCACCATGATAGTGGAACGCTTAAAACCTTCTTTAACTTTGTTCGGGGCGAACTAGTCTATTTATAGATACGACACATTCATGCAAGAATACCTCTTTGTTGTGACTCGTACAAAGCCCCTGAACAAAAGTATAGTTATTTGCTATCGTGAAATTCGTAGGCGTTCGAGCAAAATTATTTATATTATTCGACTTGGTTTAAAAGGTTACTGAGCCATAATTTATGAAATTTTTGACCACCTCGAGTTTCTTCTACATGATAAAGAAAACACGCAAATTGGTTTACTGATGCCGTAATCGACGTACATAATGAAAAAAAAAAAAAAAAAAAAACTACTGGACGTCTTTAGAAACTTCCGCCTTTTTCGAATTCGTTTAAAAAACAAACGATTTCCCATAAAAAGTCAACCAGTTTATCGGTTCGGTTAGTTTAGTACAAAATCTTGAGTTCTTTGGAAAAAGTTGTGTCAATGAGGCTGAGACGAATAAATATTTAGAACGACGACAACGACGACAACGAACGACGCCATCCCGTATTTGTAGTCCCGCATTACTGATCCCGCAAAGAAGGTGCGAGATCTGCGTAAATTATTCTTTTCCTAAAAATTCTTTTCTTAAAAATTCCTTTTTTCAGTCACGCGGATCCCGCAAAAAAAGAGCGGGATCCCGCGTTTGCGTGAATAGATTCCCTAATTTCGAGGGTCTGCTAACCAGCATACTTATTATAACTGTTCTGGTAACGGCTTTCGTTTTCATGAAGGCCAATCTGGGCCTAGTGAAACACTACGTCTGTCTGTCTCACATTTTTAGCTCTTGGCTGCCTTAATTATCACTCTCAGGGGGTTAGACAAGAGCCACACACTGTTAGCGTTCACGCCTGCGGAAATATGAAATTGTATGAAAATGACATTGACAATGACATTAGCATGAGAAAAATTATCTGAAGCTAATGTCATTTTCATACAATTTCATCTTTCCGCAGGCGTGAACGCTAACAGTGTGTGGCTCTTGTCTAGACCCCCAGTGCAGCAGTGACGTTTCAGAGCCAGTTACTATTCCGGGCTAGTTCTTGAACAACCTATTTATAAATTTACTGTATCGTTTTCAGGAATTCAGAGAAGAGCCAGCGGTCGCAGCTCGATCTGTGCGTGGTCGTGTTCAGAACGAAGTCTGGTTCGAGCGCGCAAGTCGGCAAACTAGTCGCCCATAGTAAAAGACAAGTGAGTGCCTTTCGTGCTTGCAGTTGTACGAGTCATTTTACAGTTTGCAGTTTGCAGTTTTACAGTTTTCGTAATGTTCGCTATTTCTTCGCAAAACTTCGTTAAGATCGGTGCAGCCATTAAGTGGTTCCGTACCACCACATAAATTGTTAACTACTAAAGTACACAAAAAAAGTCTATTTGTCCATAAAAAAAAAGTTGGTTGGCAAAAAGACATTATGCCCAGGCGGTCATCCATACAAGTTCCAACCGCGCCGACGTTGCTTAACTTCGGTGATCGTACTAGAACCGGTGCTATAAATAATAAATAAATAATTATTCGGGACATTTTTGCCCACCACGGCCATCTGACCCCAAACTAAGCAAAGCTTGTGATATGGCTGCCAGAGACTGATATACATACATATATTATATATTTATAAATACATCCTTAAATAGATATTAACAACCAGATATAGAACAAACACAAAAATGTTCATCACACAAATGTTTGTCCTAGATGGGAATCGAACTCACGCCTCCAAGCTCAGAAGGTAGGTTCACTGCGAACTGGACCAACGGGGCTATTGAATAGAAATTTGTGATCGACTCGCACTTGGCCAGTATTTATTATAGCCGCGCGATGCGGTTACTAGCATTGTTGTGCACTCCATATAAATTTATACAGAGCAGTGAGTCGCGCGACGCGGCCGCTGCCGCCGGTCGCGGCCGCCAAGATCGGAATGCTACCTTTAGACATATCAGTTTCCACACGATGTTTTCCTTCACCATTGTTGAGCGATGACATCGAAACTGCACATCATTTATTTAGTTACTAAATAAGTCATTGTGCAGGGCTGAGGTTCGAACCGGGTGCCGTCAGATTGCACGCAAACAGCGCACATGTTACCGCTCGGCGTCCATGGCTTGGGCGGAATAGGCATGATGACTAATATTTTTTTATTACCTCATAAAAAGCTGATCATAAATAGAGCACATCAACAAAAACAAAATTAAAATTAGTTCAAAAATAAATAAGATATAAGATAGATATATCATTTTAATTTAATTTAATTTCATGCTAGACAGAGAGCGCACTATACTGAGCCGTGACGTCACGGCTCAGGAGCGCCATACAAATGCTATACTAACACACGCTTTGCGAGAAAGGGATAGAACATCCCCTCTCCATCCCCACCTAAAACTTTAAATACTCATATCTCAGAGATTTATCAGCCAATTCAAATTATTTTTTCAGTATGTGTAATGTATTTACTTATATTCATCGCTAAGCCGGTTACTTGTAATAAATTAAACATTAGGAATCATGCCTATTCGAGCTATTCGATTTTGATCAGCAAAGACGTGGATGCACTTGTATTTCCATACCGCAGGTTCGAGGTTTCGTCGGATGCCACAAAATGCTTGAAAAGGGCTTCTACCTAGTAGTATGCCTGGCGTTCAACCACTGGCACACCGGACTGGAGCTGTCGTCGAGCGCCGCCTGGCCGCGTCACGTGCTGGCGGCGCACTCTTCCAAGCCACTCACGGTGGAGCGGCCGCCTTTACACGCACACATACTGGCAGACGCTATCATTGGTAAGAAACAATTACATTAAATAAAGCACTGAAACGTAGACTGTAGACGAACGAAAGTCACCGACATAGCCCACCGGAAACGCTGCATGCAAGCCGCTTCCAACCGGCTTTGTTGGAGATCGATGGGGGAGGCCAATGTCCAGCAGTGGACGTCCTATGGCTGAAATCATGATGAAAGCACTGAAAAGATATATCACTCAGTTTAACCTGAGCTCTTGTATTATTTTCACTTGTATTCCCCGCGTTCAGCTTATAACGGTCAGTGTCTGGCACATTGGCTCGAGTGACCATTATAACGAATTAAATAAAGCACTGAAAAGATATAACAACCAGTTTAACCTGAGCTCTTGTATTATTTTCACTTGTATTCCCCGCGTTCAGCTTATAATGGCCAGCGTCTGGCACATTGGCTCGAGTGACCATTATAAGAAATTAAATAAAGTACTGAAAAGATATACCAACCAGTTTAACCTGAGCTCTTGTATTTTTGTCACTCATTATCCCCAGGTTCAACATATAATAGTCAGCGTCTGGCACACTGGTTCGACTGGTCATGTCTGTCATCATAAGTCTGTAGTAATGAAATTAAATATTCCCCCCCCCCCCCCCCCCCCCCCTTCCCCGACCCCCCGACAAAGTATCGCGCTTCACTTACACAACATTTCTCTAAGGATATAGCAGTACAAATTGTCCTACTAGTTTTACCTGAACTATATAGAAGTGTGATTGTTCCAGGCTTGACTTTGGCGAGAGGTCAACGTCACGAAGGGCGGCAGGGTATGACTGCGTACTATTTGACCAAGGTGAGTAAAAGTCAGCTAGAGATGTAAAATGATAGCCCCGTTGGTTCAGTTCGTAGTGAACCTGCCTTCTGCGCTTGGGGGCGTGGGTTCGATTCCCACCTAGGACAAACATTCATGTGATGAACATTTGTGTTTATTCTATATCTGGGAGTTAATATCTATTTAAGTATGTATTTAAATATATATATGTATGTTTAACAGTCTCTGGCAGCCATATCACAAGCTTTGTTTAGTTTTGGGGCAGATGGATTTTCCTTGGATACGTACCAAACGTTTCGATTCTACGTTTCTAATCCGTACGGCCAAAGTTTAGAACAACTTGCCCGCTTCCTAGTTTCCTGAGAGATATAAACTGGCCCTTTTCAAGGCCAGAGTGAATAGGTATCTTCTAAGGCTGCGTGCTTCATCTTCGACCACTTTGCGCTTACCAACAGGCGAGTTGGTGCTCAAACACGGACTTATCCACCATCTATCTATACTAATATTATAAATGTGAATGTAATTTTGTTTGTTACGCTTTCACGCGAAAACTACTTAACGGCCTCATATACCAAATTTGACGGTTTTAAATAAATTTTATTCAGTTAAATTACGATATTTGAGCTGGAAAAAAATACATGTCACAGATACATCTGTGTTTGAGTTTATGCTTTGGTTCAAAACACGATAGAATAAACTTTCCTCGATCAAAAAAAATCTGAAACAAAGTCGAGTTGGTTTATTTTTTTCGTTTTATGCTCTAATGAAAGCTCGCAACTACCTGGAAATTGCATGTACTGAAAGGCAATTTTATTCAACATATTTTTATTTGGATAGAGTTTTGATAGTGAATAGTTTCGTTTTTTAGTGGAATTAAAAGCGTAAAAAGGTCGCGAGAATTTGCGCGCGCCGCGCTCAGTACCGCGCCAGGCGTCATCGAGGTCGGACCTATGTTCGTTTTTGTCGTTGCACTCCCCCCGCGGGCGTCCTGACTCTTGCGTGGCAAAATACATCGTCGCTATAACTTGGCGGGGGCTGAGGGAGCGTTTTGTTGCCTACGCGACTCGGATAACCGGCCGTTAACCGATCATTATGAAACTTTGTACACATGTTCTTGGAGGTATTAAAAGTAACATAGGATACTTTTTACTAGAATATTTTTTTTACGAAAAATTAAAAAAAAAATTGTCAAAAATCTCAAAATCTAGCTACTATCATACTTCATACTAATATTATAAATGCGAAAGTGTGTTTGTTTGTTGGTTTGTTTGCTCCTCTTTCACGCAGCAACAGAGAAACGGATCGACCTGATTTTTTGCATGGGTATAGTTCAAGGGTCGGAAAGCGACATAGGCTACTTTTCATCATCATCATCATCATCACCATTTTTCATCACTACGCGGGTGAAACCGCGGGCTAGCTAGTAATTTATAATTTGTTTAACTACTAAATAAGTGATTGGTGCAGGGCCGGGGATTGAACCGGGTGCCGTCAGATTGTAAAGCGAACATGCTACAGCTCGGCCACCTTCGCTCTCGTCATGCTCATGGTGATGATGACATACAATGACCCGTTTCGGGCTTGAACCTATCTGCCTTTATCCCGTAAATAATCATATAACTTTAGTGAACAACCGTGATTGTTTAAAACGGTGTTCTATCTGAGAATATGGCAAAGTCTACATCGTTGTAATGGTTTTATTTCCAGGGCTGGGCTGGGCTAGTAGTGATGGTTGAGAACAGACACACGGACAAGTGGATCCACGTGAAATGTGACTGCCAGGAGAGCTATAACGTCGTCTCCACACGAGGCGAGCTGAAGACTATTGACTCCGTGCCGCCTTTACATCGGTGAGTTAATGGTTATTTTACAAGGTGTTAGGAAGTAATGCCAGTATACTCAGCACTGGAATGGCATTGGTTACACGGAACGGTGGTACTAAGGCGATAGGAGGTCATTTTATGCATTAATATCAACAACTTTCACTATGGAACTAACAATGAAATCGCTAAAAAAAATCGTTATTCGAGTGATGTGATCAATACGGAAAACCGATGTGTGGATGCACAGTTCAGTGTGAATATATTAGCCAGATCGTGTAGGATGCGTCCACTAAATTTTAGAGTTCCGTACGCAAAGGGTTATAACGTGACCCTATTACTAAGCCTACGATGTATGTCTGTCTGTCCTACCTATTAACTGTTATATCTTTCGAAAGGTAATAGATAGCCGGTTGGCGGTATAACTAACAAATAATAAAAGAGTAAAAACGAAAGGGGGTTTTTTTTTTTTTTTTTTTTTTTTTTTTTATGCCATAGGTGGCAAACAAGCAGACGGGCTGCCTGATGGTAAGCAGTCACCGTCGCCTATGGATACTTGTAACACCAGAGGCATCACAAATACGTTGCCGACCCTTTAGAACTCTAAAGGTAAACAGGGTATTACACCAATGGTATTTTTTTAACGTAGTTTTGTATTAGCTCTAATGTAAAAACGGTAATACGTACAAACGTCAAACTTGGCACGATTATAGTACACACTCTAAAGTATAACAACATATTATAATAAATAATATCCAAGTGCGAGTCGGTGACAAATTTCCGTTCATTACCAAGCTATAATTGTGTTATACTCGATCGCCTGTAGCAAAATTAATTAGCTGTGGCTGCGTAGCAATTGCTTCGACAATTTTGGAAGGCGTTATAACTAACTAACTTGTTAACTTGTAATTTGGTTACTTGGACAACCTTATTGTAATTTGTATATGAATTTCTAGTGTAATTCCGCTTCTACGTCGTTTCGGGTACAATGAAGATTAACCTTATTGAACCTTGATTGAACTTTATTGTCTTTTGTGGTGGAACGGAACCCTCAGTGCGAGAGCCCGAATCACAATTGGCCGGTTCATTTTTGCAGCTTTAGAGCATTGAGGTGGGACAGACTTTCCGCCTAAAACCCATCTGTATGCGTTTGCTCTAAATAAACCTTTTAATTACTTGTACACAGGCAAGTGATAATTGTCCTCACTCAACTGGAAGGCAGCGGCGGATTCAGCATCGCCCACCGTCTGACGCACCGGCTGGCGGGAGCCGCTCGGCTTCAGGACTGGGCGCCGAGCACCGCCGAGCCCAAACATAAACCTCCGCTGGCAAGGACTCTGCACGCTTTACACGCGCCTAGACTTATCACTTAAATATATGCTACTGGTGGCGCCATCTCTTGGTGACGTTTGACAACTAACTAAAAATCAATTACCTGCTGATTATTTAGTTAGTATCAAAAGTCACCGCTAGTGGCGACACTTGTTGTGAAGCTTTTCTGTGGCGCTATCTAGTGACTCCTTTCCTCTTGTCACTAAAAATGGATTTGATTGTCAACTAACAGCGTATTCTTACACTAATTTAAAAATTAAACATGTGGCGCCATCTTGTAGCGACGTTCGGCAATTACTAATGGAAAACTTGTAAACTGCCTTTAAAATTAGGAGCTAGCTCCTCACTCTGTTTATTACCTAATGTGTATAAAAATAAAGACGATTTTAGATTGCTTACGGTCGTCAATCGATATTGAAAATGTCAAAAATACGCTAGTAGTTTAGGTATTAGGTTAAAAAAACTTCTTTATTACATACAATTTGATAAAAAAATACAGTTTTGACGATAGTGAGATTTCAGTTGTATTTTAATGCGCGTAAGACTTATATTGGTTTTACAGTGATACTGAATATTCCATTTTATATTTATTGCTACAAATTACACATTTTAAAATCCTTAATCATATCAAGTTGATCCTCTGAATTTTATGTAATAGAGAAGAATTAGAATTTACAATAATGACTTATTATAAACAATAAAATAAAATAGCGGTTAATATTTTTTCTACGACACAAATACTCATAGATTAACTCGTAAAGGCCTCGTCACATTATGCTGAACGCAGCGGCATGCGTTCCAGAAGCGTTAGCTAATTAAATCATTAGAGATGAAACGGATAGCTGTTTAGCCGGATACCGAATATCCGGCCAACCTTGAAGCCGGATAGCCTGATATACGACTGGACATTGCCGATTGGTGCATCGTAACGAGCAAGCTCGCGTAGAACGCACGAACGATCGGGTGGACTCGGGTGAATTCGGGTCATTTCGTTCATGAGCAAAGTTAAGAACATTAGCAAGTTTTTCATTGTCGTTGAAATAAAAGAGCACATAAAAGATCAATTGAGGTTACTGTAAACGTTTTGATTTTTTTGTAAAATGGAAATATCCTGATATTTGTTATATGAATTAAATAAAGTACCTACATAAGTTTTATATTAAGTTAAAAAAATGGTATTCGATCAAATACTCTCTTATTATTCGGCCGAATAGTAAATTTGGGCCAGATAGGCCGGAGACCGTATTGTTACCGGGTATCCGTTTCATCCGTAGTCGAAATACAAATTAAATTAAAATTTTAACTTAAAAAAAATCTGATAAACTAATTTTGTTTACTCCCGTTTATCGATCTCACGGCATTTCTTACAACTGTTAAGTTTAAGGAGTTTGCCATAATCCCCACGCTTGGCAGGCGGCTTGGGGATCGTAGAAGTAGGAGGATGCTGCTGCCCATCCTCCGGTGGTTCTGGTCGCAGTTTAGGACATACCCGGGTCCGCACTTATAAAATATGCCAAAAGGTATTTCCACTTTATTTCAACGCTAATAATGATCCTGGTTTGTTGAACGGCTCTAGAGTTCATGTCGATGCGTTCAGCGCCAATGTGAAGACACCGTGATACACTAAGAGCCACCATAGACGATGGACTTTTAGTCTGCGGGCGCATAAAAACTGCGGACGGAACAGATAAAAAATCCACATGAGTTAAAGAAATTTCCCGCCAGCTAAAAGGACGTCTGCGCTGGCCCTTATACATTTGCTGCCGAATAAAAGTGCACACCTTATTTAGTTTTTTTTAATGTACTTTTATTCGACGGGATCCCGTTTAATACCCATCCCTTACAGCGTCAACTCTACTACAACTAAAAGAAAAACATTGAAAGGTGCACTTTATACTGTGTCTCTTACAGCACAATTTCAAATGACAAATTTAAGAAACCCGCGGGACAGTCAACAATCATGTAGTGCAGAAGTTTGTTACCCGCCAAAAGCAAAGCTTAAAAGTTTTTTAATAGGTATTGTAGTTTTTTTACTTGCATTAAAATTTTGATAAATGAGGTGTCTATAGGTTTTTATAGGCGGAATAGGTGACGTCATAATACAATTATGATGACGTCATGCATTTAATATGACGTAGGTGACGGCATAATATATTAAATATGACGTAGGTGACGTCATAATACATTAAATATGACTTAGGTAACGGCATAATATATTTAATATGACGTAGGTGACGGCATAATACATTTAATAAGACGTAGGTGACGTCATAATACATTTAATATGACGTAGGTGACGGCATATTACATTTAATATGACGTAGGTGATGTCATAATACATTTAATATGATGTAGGTGACGTCATAATACATTTATGCTATCATGAATTTAAAATTACGTGGATGACTTCATAAATTTAATATTACGTTGATAACGTCATCATTAATTAATGTATTATGGCTTCATCAGCATCGTATTAAATTCATGATAATTATAATCATATAAATGTATGATGACTTCATGAATTTGTTATTACGTGGATGACGTCCACAAACATGATGCATTGCATGCATTTTGTATGACGTCGCTGTCGTCATAATTCACTTATGATGCCGCCATGAATATAATATGACGTAGTTGACGTCATCATACATATGTGATGATGTCATGAATTAAATGGCGAAGGTGACGTCATCATAATTTTTACTGCTATATATCTGTCTTCGAATGCTTTTCTTTTAGTCAGGTGTGCATTTGGTGCTGTAAGTTTTGGTCATAAATGCTATGCCTGTATGACGAATTGCGGTTATAAAATGCACCGAGTGTTATTTTTTGACAAGAAAAATAGACATAAGTCATGTTTTTAGGATAAAAAGTAGCATGAAAGTGCATAATGTATAAAATCGTTTTTTATGCATTTTCTTTTTAACCGACTTCAAAAAGGAGGAGGTTATCAATTCGAATATGTTTTTTTTTGTGTATTATAATTGTAGCTGTTACATTTTATGACAATTTTTGAGAATAATAATGCAAAAAGGATTATTATAACTGATAGGTTAGGTGCTAGACCACTACACTTGATGTTAAGTAACGGTGTGGTCGAGGATGGTAGCTTGCCTAACTCTGATATGGACCATTTTCCACTCTTTTTTCTCTGTTTTCTTGCAAAAACAAACGTGGTAGCTTCCTTTTGCTATCTCATCCGCGCTTTGTTTACATTTGCAATCGATTTCTAAAAAGCAAATCCTCTGTCAGATATTTTCGATATGGCTTTAAAACATTTGCAAAATGTTATTTCTCGTTGTCAATTTATAGCTATGGGCCCCATAAACAAGCACATAGTCGCACAACGAGCTATGGAGAGGGCTATGCTCGGTGTTTCTCTGCGAGATTGAATCAGAAAAGAGATCCGTAGACAAACGAAAGTTGAAGTGGCAGTGGGCAGGGCACATAACATGCAGAATAGATTGCCGATGGGGCCGAAAGGTTCTTGAATGGAGACCACAGACCGGTAAGCGCAGCGTAGGACGTCCACCCACAAGTTGGGCAGACGACCTAAAAGAGACCGTAGGAAAACGTTGGATGCAGGCCGCTTCCAACCGGCCCTTTTGGAGATCGATGGGGAGGCCTATGTCCAGCAGTGGACGTCCTACGGCTGAAATGATGATTATTTATATATCAAAAATGTAGAAACGACTCGATTGATATAGATGAAGCGGGCACTTTAAACAAAATATTTAAAAAAATATACTAATGCAAATCATGTAAAAAAAAACCTGAATTAAATCTAGTCTGTGTTATCTTTATTGGATCAAATAATCTATTGTTATTAAATTATTTACGACTACAATGACCCATGTACATATTGACAGTATCTTTTGAGGCACGTTCCGAATCGTGCCATCAGCGGTAATGAAGACCAAGTTGGCACATACTTTTAGTGTAGTGTTTTTTTTTAATATTTTTTTTTCTCCACGGACTCCTGGGTCTGTGCCCTTTGTCAACTTTTAAAATTTATTTTTTAACTATATCTGATATTACATAAAACCAATGACTATACAGTGTCGTGCCTTGATTCGGAACGCGATTTGATTTAGCTATAATTTATTGTGACTTACATTCAGTAATTTTCAAAATTATTAATACCTCGTTTCTCGAACGTTGATAATTAAAAACGGAAGCACTTTTAATGAGCCCTCACCCACACCTTGCTAGAAGATCAGCTGCCCCTTCCTACGGTCTTGGTACAAGTTATGCTAGCACCACTATAAACAATTTTGAGAAATTTCCACTCCAAACTTGGTCCAAGCATTTTTTATGCCATATGTGGCAAGCAAGCAAACTGGCTGGCAGCAGGATACTTGTAACACCAGAGGCATCACAACTTCATTTACTCTGACAGCTGCAATGAATAATAAAATATCTTTTGTTTCATCATTCCTTTCTTGATTTGTATATCGGGTACCCGCTACAGTCTTACGTTCAAAAACCTAGCGAAAGTGATCAGAACTATTTTTTTTTTCATTTATCTTTTCAACACTTTTGTTGCTGCTGTCAAAGCAAAGAAATGCTTGGACCGAGAATAGTGTTACTCATTTAGTTATTGTTCTTATTATTTTTGTAAAGAGTGATATAACATTCTTGCCATTTGCCACTATTTATTTTAAATAAAATTATCATTATATTATTGTGTATGGCCTATAAAAGTAAGTGCAATATAATTTAAATGTATAAAAAAAAATCATCTAGGTGATGTATGACTACACACTGGCACAAATATGCACACTATGGAATAATCATTGTAGTTTTAGAAATCATTTTGTAGTTTGTTAACACTTAACGCGTTACTAAAACAACGAAAATGATAAAAAATATGCAATCATTTGAAAATTATTTATTTTAGAAAAGCATTTTATTGTTACAATTGATGTAATATAGTAATTGATTTGGAATTTACGGCGAAAAATATGACCACATATAAAATATTAATAAAAAAAAGTCCCCTATGCGGTGGCGCCGAAATCTTTAAACGTGTATAAAGACTAATAACTAAATTTGCTACAAGTTTTAAATTTTTTCTACAGCCGCTTTCTATATGTCATAGTCCGATCGTAGAAAGGGCCATATCATAAAAAAGCTAGTCATTTCCTTAAACGACCAAATCTTTTTGGTCATATTGTTGAATGCTTAACGTTTCACTTGAGGCCAACGGTGGTAAACCTTTGGTCATATTTGTAGGGCATTTGAATTATCTACGAAATCGGTTAGAAATTAACAGTTTCTAGGGGTTTTAAGGTTTTTGCTCACTTGCAACGCCAACGGACAAATAAATTATTATTCTGTTTTATTGCAAAAACCTCATCACAGTTCACACTTGCTATTTTGAAATGCTGGTAAACAAAGTGACGTCAACAAATTCAAAATATTTATTTAAGCACAACTAAATTCATGGTGATAGTACAAACAAACGCTACCGCCATCAAGTGGTGCGGATTGTAACTATTCTACGTTTGGCTCAAGTGTTTCCGTAAAGTGGCCAAGGGACGAGTTTGTACATAATATCGAAAAACTATTGGTAAATAATCGACCAGGGGGGTTAGACAAGAGCCACTTTCCGTTAACGCCTACGGAAAGATGAAATTGTATGAAAATGACATTAGCTTGAGAGAACATCTTCCAAGCTAATGTCATTGTCAATGTCATTTTCATAAAGATAATTTACATACAATTTCATCTTTCCGTAGGCATTAACGCTCACAGAAAGTGTCTCTTGTCTAACCCCCCAGGCCAGGGCACATCGTAAGTGGCCAATAGATAGTCGAAATTTCATGATATGCTGCCTTTTTACGAAATGACCAGCATTTTCTCGATATACCTAATTTTACAATTGGGCTATGACATGTATTGGTTGGTATATCTAAACGTGGCCGAATTTCGATCTAGTCCAATGTTACATCAGTGTTTGTTGTATTTACCACAATTGGGAGGCCATTTTAAACTGAATATCATCATAATTGAGGAATACGTAGAGGTGACGAAAAAACATTTGAAATCATGTTTTGTACGGCAGAATTCAAAATAACGTTACGAAGGAAAAAATTACGATAACGTCATTTCAAGTGTATCCAGGGTTATAAGGAAAGGGTATGCTAAGCCGATAGGAGGCCATTGTAGTCATAATTATGAACAACTTTTACTATGGGACCAACCCTTAAATCGCAACAAATATCAGCTGTTCCATACATTTTGTCGAGTGTCAATGACCGTTTTCTATGGAACAGCTGATATTTTTTGCGATTTAAGGGTTGGTCCTATAGTAAAAGTTGTTCATAATGATGGGTAATAGGTACCCCTTTCGGCTTAGTACACCCGTTTCGCGTAACCTAGTATATGATTCAAGTTTCAATTCATTTTTTCATCAACGCCAATTACGTCCTCACAAAAAGTGTAATTGTTAAAAATACCTTTTCAATGAAATAACGATGTGACGGAGGCTTAACAGTTTTTTCTAAGTACGTCTAGTTTTTCACAATTTATAGCTCTCTAAGATTTTTATTGTTTTACTTAAAATACTTGTGCCATATTGTATTTCTTAGTTTTTAACGTTCGCAATTTATATTAACGATTAAAAAAAACATTGTTTCTGTCCTATGAAGTCAAAGAACGAGGTGAGGTGCCTACATAAACTTAATAAGCATCAAGGGTAGGTATTCAATAAAAAACATAACCTACGTTGAAATAAAGTCAAAAGCCTCCTGCGCCCAAAATCTAACAAAAAATAAAACTTAACAAAACATGTTTGGTTAACATCGCGCTTATTGTTGATGTCCGTTTGTGATCGCGTCCATCTCACTCGCGCGCGTGGTGCGCGTAAGTAAATGGAACGGGATGGCACGCAATCGTGATCACAATCTCTCCGTAATAAGCATGATGTTAGCTAAACATGTTTTGTTAGGTGTTGGGACCAGGGGGGTTAGACAAGACCCACTCACTGTTAGCGTTAACGGCCTCTTATACTAAATTTGACGGTTTAAATCAATTTTATTCAGTTAAATTACAATATTTGAGCTGGAAAAAATACATGTCACTCATACATCTGTGTTTGAGTTTATGATTTGGTTCAAAACACGATAGAATAAAATTTCCTCTGTCAAAAAAAAACTGAATCAACGTCGATTTAGTTTTTTTTTTTTCGTTTTATGCTCTCTTTAGTTTTTTTGAGCTCTAATGAAAGCTCGTAACAACCTGGAAATTGCATGTACTGAAAGGCAATCCTATTCGTTTTTTTTTGGTTTGGATATATTTTTGATAGTGAATAGTTTCGTTTTTTAGTGAAATTAAAAGCGCATAAAGGTCGCGAGAATTTGCGCGCGCCGCGCTCAATCCTGCGCCAGGCGTCATCGATGTTCGTTTTTGTCGTTGCACTTCCCCAGTGAGCCTCATGACTTGCGTGGCAAAATATATCGTCGCTATAACTTGGCGGGGGCTGAGGGAGCGTTTTGTTGCCTACGCGACTCGGATAACCGGCCGTTAACGCCTGTGGAAACATGAAATTGTATGATAATGACATTGACAATGACATTAGCCTGAGAGAAATTATCTCAAGCTAATGTCATTTTCATACAATTTCATCTTTCCGCAGGCGTGAACGCTAACAGTGTGTGGCTCTTGTCTAGACCCCCAGATTTCATAATTATGGAGAGAACCGTAAAGGTACATTTTACATTACAGCTGTGCATCAACAATAGAAGTAGCGAAACGCACGACTGTGTGTAAGCGCCATTGTTTTACTCCACTAAATGTGACTTCAAAGCAATTTAGTAAGCCTTATGGTCACCTGGGGCCTTACGGACAACAGCTAATAGCGGCACCTAATCCGCACAGTTGGAAAATCACGCGAACGTGAACCTCATCGCGCCCAGATACGGTTTGCGGTTGCGTGATTTTCCAACTGAGTGGATTAGGTGCCGCAATGAGCTGTTGTCCGTAAGGCCCCTGTACTTACAAGCGTTGCCTAAAATTGGGAAAGCCTCGCCTTAAACAAACATATATTTGTGCGATTCGACATCGTGCAGTTTATATTTCGACTTTATTTCAATGAAAGCATTGGTTATTTGTTTGAAGACTTCAAGTTATCTGAGAAACACCCTAAATTGATCCCTAAATACATCTAAGGGCAGAATTGTATTAAAAACATTGTAAATCCTGACCAAAATACATTTTTATTTTGACAATCAAAAAATATTTTTATACGAAAATGTGAATGGTGTTAATAACAACTCTGTTCCTTGCTACAATTTGTTATAAATTTACTTCGTTGGGAGCACACTATATGGCACATGCAACCAACATTCTACTTGTAATTAGGCCCAACGCAGACAGGCGGCATCGTCGTGTACAGTATACCCTTAGTACAAGTTTTGATGGTATTCGATTTTTTTTTCGTTTACGTATTGTTCCATACATTGCTGGGCTGAAAGGTATTCGAAAACTTTTCTCGTATTAGAGTGAAGCAATCTATACCGCCGAATACTACCGATTTTAGTTCCTCCGCGTCTCCGCTGGAGGCGCTTTACTAAAATATATGGAACAATAGGTAAACAAAAAAAGTTTTCGAAAACTATAAAATCTGGGACTAAGCGTACTGCGGTGGAGCCAAATCTTCCCGGTTTACCGTATATTCTCCCGGCGCCGCTAACTATTTAATGAGTTGCAATTTAAAAAGTGCGTAAGTGCGTAATCCGAAAAGTGCAAGGGCGCTCTCACAAGAGATATATTTTTCACACAAAAAAAAATGTTCGGGCATTCCTTTTAGAATAACATTGCAAAGGACAAGTATATTTTATGTTCATGTTTTAACTTGGTGGATGTGATAAAGTTTTTTTTTTTTTGAGTTTTTGTCGATTACACCCACCTTTCTAACATTGATTGAAGACATTGTATCAATTCTATTCTTTCAAAATATATCAAATACGTAGTCAATACGAGTGCTCTGTGTTTATTATTGATGTATTTTAATATCACAATAATGGTCATCTCACACCGTATCGACTCTACCTCCCTATCCTTACGGCTACTCAGAAAAGTAAGAGGCCTAATATATCAAAAGTGTTTATAATATAAACATAAAAATTGCTTTATACCATTGATAATGTTATTCTAAAGATAATGCCTAATCATTTTTTTTATTCTTACTCTTCAGAAATATTGTAAATGAGCAAAGCCTAAATATTTCAACTGCCGTTTGTACGTATGCCGCCTCAACTCTAAGTGGGCGTTAGTTCTGTTGCGCTGTTGCGGGGAACACCCGAAGCGTAATCTCACCTATTTTTAAATTTCATTCATAATTCATATTCGGCTAACACTAGAAAACGGCTGTGGAAAATTACGTGCACGTGAACCTTTAACGCGCCGAGATAAAGTCGCGGGCGCGTAACTTTTTGCAGTCACCTAAATTGAATCGCGTTTCACCACAGAATGACTACCAAACAGTAATAATTTTTAACGTATCTTTGTTCAGACGCGATTCGGGTATTCGCCGCAACGTCTACAATCTACCAGTATCAGACCCGTGGCAGTTTTTTTTTTCTAATGTGCCATAACTAGAATTTTGAAAATTTAAACATTGAAGACATTGTATCCATTCCATTATTTCAAAATGTATAAATTTACGATGTAAGGAATAGAGTGCACTTTGTTTATAATCGATGTATTTTGATATCACAATAATGGTCACCTCACACCGTATCGACTCTACCTCTCATTATTACGGTTACTGAGGCTACGTCTTACTGTTACGACTATTAACCTAATAGTGCTAACAGACGCTCGAACGCGGCTGACGGACCGCCGTCCAACGGGACCAACGGGAGAGAAAGAGTGAGAATATCATATTTCCCTCTCTTTCTCTCCCATTGGTCAGACGGCGGTTGAGGTCAGCCGCGTTCGAGCGTCTGTTAGCACTATAATAGCTAAAAAGTGCTTTGTCTTGTTTTCGAGTGCGACATTTTCCGCCAGCAAAAACTTGACAGAGTAGTTTATAGTATAGATTAGCGTGTATACTTCAGAAGAAAAAAAGAGTGTAACAGTAGATATTTCATAAATAAGCTAAAGCAGTGGTTCGACTCGGACGTCTTCTTGAATTCAATGCCTACTTTCGGTCGCAATGTTGCTGTTGCTGCTATCGGGTTTTAAGAAAGTTGTCATTATTTTGTACTCTACTTTACGCTGACCGCGGCGCGCGCAACTACCTATCTCTGAGCGTACCGTGAAGTATCTTAGCGGGTAGGGGAAGGGGCGCTCGTTTGATTACGTCACTCGGTTCAGGCGTTTGTGTAAAGTCAACCTACTGCTTTAGCTGTATTTATCTACTGTGGTAAAGAGATGACACTGGCCATATGCCACTCTTGGCCATGCATCGCTCATAATAATATAGTCACCGTTTGAAATAAAACAATATTACTGTGGGTACAAAGTCTACATTCCAATGCCTCAGCTCGAGTGGAGTCGATACGGTGTGAGAAGACCTGTTTGTTTCATATCGGTAATTGTCTTTTCGAAGATGTTGATTTGTTTTGTAGCATTAATACGCTTAATTAACATGTTAGCGTACGTGAATGTTACAACTATTTAATGTAAGGGTAAGGAAATAAATTATTATTTGAAAAGATATTTGTTTTATTGTCTTCGTGGCCTATATCAGTGTATGTAGGTGGCGCGTATACATAAATACAACCACCTACCAGAGTACATAAAATGCAGCTTCCGACAACAAATTTAAATCCAGGCTAAAGGATATTACTCGTGTTTTGAATGTTTATTAGGACTTATTGCGCAATACTCGGATATTATATACTACTACTTATGTATTAAAAAAACTAACATTTGTACGCTGTAACAGGCGAGGACATGAGATACGTCTCCATTCTTACGACCATGCATGCTACTTTATATGTATGTGCACCAACCATGTTCTGACAAATAAATAATTTGAATTTAGGTACTCTGTTAAGGAGTATGTCGATGACAAACTATAATTATTATATCTTAGTACCATGTTGTCAACATTGGCAGTGGCAGTGGGTGTCTATTTGATCTGAGGGTATAGCAATCCGAGAAAAAATTACCACGTGGGCGTCCCGCAATGATGTCATGATGTCAATTTACAACAGGTTCGAGAGAGATGACGATACACCACGTAACAGCTGATTGGATAAAGTGGCAACTGGACAGTGACATCATTGCGGGACCACTCCCAGATTGTTAGACCTTGTTTTCTTAGATCATGCACGCATCTATTGTGTGGATAGCTTTTCTAGCGATGGCGGCTGGTTCGATAGTACGTACCGTCCTAAAATCACGTTGCAGGGAGGAGGTCAAAGAGTTCATCAGAGTATTCCCCATTATAATACCTGTAGAACAAGCTGAGCGAACCAACGTCCCGGCGCCACCTCAGCGGTTCCAATAAGGTGTTAGTTAGGTGTGGTTCCAAAGTCTTGCCTCCGCATTTTCCGAGCAGTTACAATTAGATATTTCCCAAAAAATCTGCCGGACTAGATAACTAAGCACGGTAGTAGTTGATGATGCAGCTAACGTAAGCCACCCTAAAATACCTAGAGTGCTTTTCATGTTTGAAGTCCCCCAGACGCGGCGCTGTCATCGCGTATCAATCACTACCAGTATCATTTCTCGAGTAGAACTTTAACAACTTTTGGCATCGTACACGACTCTTTAACGATGGAAAATTTATAAAAATCTCACTAGCGTCCAAACACAGTAACAACACCTGACAACTACAACATGGAAATTTAGTTCCGCTGTTTGCCGTGAGACTTCTTTCATGAAAAGGACTCTACCTAAGTATTTTATAACACATTTCATCATTATTGGCAAAATATAATTATACATACCTATTTATCGGCAAATGTAGGTATATAAATTAGGTATACAGCGTGTTCTCAGTTTTCACCCAAATGGTAAATTGGGGTAAAAACTAAGAATACTTACCTACCTACTATGCTTTTTAAGAGAATAATAAAAAAAATAAGGCATTGGCACACTGAATGCAGATAGAAGCCTAAGCTAGAGCTTACAAGTGAGTAAGCCCACGGCATCTGCTCCTCTACACAAAACAAATATCTTCTGTGGTTCTTCCCCGCAATAGCAAGCTAATGAAACGACGCGGTTGGTGGTCAACTCGCTGGCTACTCCTGCCCTGCTTTCAGTGTGGTAGAGCCTTTATTGTGACACTATAGAGATTGGAAATGTTATTTGCATAAACATCTAGGGGTAACTTGAAGGGTAGGACGTTAATTTAAAAACACGGTCCGGGACTCGTTCAAATAAAGTAGATTTAGCCTTACATCACATGCCTATATAAAATGGTTGACCAATGTTACGCGTGTTATGGTAAATTATAGGCGAAGCATTGCATAGCTTCCAACATTCCAACCGGCCCTTTTGGAGATCGATGGGGGAGGCCTATGTCCAGCAGAGGACGTCAAATGATGATGATGATGATGATTGCATAGCTTGCAAGCAAGCTATGCTATCTCCACGCGTGGAGAAAGTGAATAAAGCTGAGTATCTGTGATGAGTTAAACCAGGGTAGATAATATTTGAATACAAAAAATAATAATAGTAAGATGAAACGTTAATTGGAAATGGTATTGAATGTAACAAAAATAAAAGGGTTTTTTTTACTTTATTTTGACTTAATATCGAAAGACCACCCTAATTTTCAATCGAAAATACACGTCAAAATATCAGCTTTTTTAAAAAAATGGGTGGGCTTTTTGTTCGTTAAAGTCTCTACTTTCTGATGGTATAAAAATAGTTATTTAGGATACAAGTGCGGAAAGTTGGTTATTACAAACGAGTAGACGAATGTAAGCCCGAGACGAAGTCGAGGGCTTACCATAGTCACGAGTTTGTAATAACCAATCCGCACGTGTGCTATACAACGTTTTACAACAAATTTGCGAGAAAAAAAACAATAAATGGAAATTAAAAAAATACCGTAACGTACAAATTTATGGTGACGCGATGCGGGCGGTATTTAAAAATGCGTTGAAAATGCTGTGTCATACGAATTGATGGTCAGCGACCAAAAGAGATGAGCACTAACCTTGCTTTGCCAACACACTATCCACTTGGCTGGCACTGCACTGCTCGGTCCTCTGGGACAGCGGCGACGCTATACAGCAGGGTTAGCACTGATCATCCACGGGAACACAACACGACACGGGATGATGCAGGATAATGTCCAGGTAATAATTATAAAATGTCCGTTAAGTTTTGCGCGGGAAAATACTCGTAAAAGCGACTGCGGTGCGCGGTGCGGTTGAGTCAGAGTCTCGATGCGTTAGTACAGGCGGCGATGTATAAGTGCACTTTTTGAGCAAATGTGTTGTAAAAATAATTAAATGTACACTTCTTAAACATCCATCATCTACTGTGGCCATAAATCACAATAATTATAAACAGAAATTAAAAACAGATAATTTTAACACAGAAAGTTGTGCAGGTAAATCCAGGTCAATCGTTTTTTAACTATTACCATAGACAAAAAATTATACTACAATATATATTACAATATATATTTTTTTACTACTAAGGTTTTTAGCCATTAGGTTTTTTCTGCTGTTTATGGCTGTACAAAATAGGGCTCTTCCTACCCACTTTATGATTTTTATATGACTAGTAGTTATGAGGAACGACACTTGTTTGTTAATGGTCGGTTAACATACTTCCAGTATTTCAGTCCACCAATCAAATCCAGTGTTGCATCTCTACCGGAATAATCTGACAGAGCGTTTTGATTATTATACATAGTACTGGAATGGAAACGCTGCTGTTTAGAATAGTGCAAAATACTATATATTACCCAGTCTAGGCCAAACTATATTAAAATCACTGGATCCAGCGCCTGGAACAATGTGAACCGGTTATAATATAAATTTAACTTTACATAGAGTTCATTATTTTTATTATTTTGTATTACTTTCAGTAATCGTAGTTTTTTTTACTTAATACATAATCATAACATTACGAAGTGCATATTTTAGACATCGTCATAACTATTATAAGCTTTACAAGCCTAAGTAAAGTGCGACCAACTTATCTGTAGAATTGAGTGGGGGGAGTCACCATAGCATTTTCTGAACAAAACGGAAAGCCACCTGGTGATAATTTTTTATTACATAAATTGGCCACCGCTTTACTGTTTACCTTACTCTTTACTCTTTAACATCGTACGGCACAACCAAACGACATTGTTTCGTTAATAATCCAAAAACTCGAATGAAGTGCTTTGATTCCACTGTCATTGAATTATATGAATCGCTAGACTGTGGCATGCGCTGCCTGAGTTCCCTGATAGATATTACTCTTTACTTTTTACTATTGTACGGCACGACAAAACGACATTGTTTCGTTGATCCAAAAACCCGAATGAAGTGCTTTGATTCCACTGTCATTGAATTGTATGAATCGCTAGACTGTGGCTGCCTGAGTTCCCTGATAGATATTACTCTTTACTTTTTACTATTGTACGGCACGACAAAACGACATTGTTTCGTTGATCCAAAAACCCGAATGAAGTGCTTTGATTCCACTGTCATTGAATTGTATGAATCGATAGACTGTGGCTGCCGGAGTTCCCTGATAGATATTACTCTTTACTTTTTACTATTGTACGGACAAATTCATTACAGCACGCTCCGTTGTATGATCCGTAATGTTTAACTTTCGAAAGATGTATTCAGTTATCGTAAGTGCACTTTTTGAGCAAATGTGTTGTAAAATATACATTACGTACTATGGTAAATGTTCTCATCTCATCTGCCTACATCTTGTATGCTCATCATTATCAGCCTAGCCCGTTATTCAGGTCTCTGCCTCAGAGCAAATTTTTATTTGCTCTGAGGTCTCTGCATCCTGTTTCTGCCCACTGCTTTATGTACCTAGGTTGCCACTCCACTAGGCCATCCTTCACTATACTACAATAATTTATTTTATACTGGTTCATAATAGGTAAGTAATTACGCATTTAGGTAGATTTCGAATAAAAACAAACAAAATAATAAACTTTATATATAAAAACAATAATTTAATAAACCAAATAGATCACAGTGTTTCATTACTTCGAAACGCTCGAGTCATCAATAACCAAGTCTTCAGTGAAGCCGCAGTTAGTTCTCCAGGTGTCCTCATCCAGGAGGTAGGGAGAGACGATCTCCTTGTAGGTGTCATACGGGCAGAGGAGGCTGTCGCAGCCAGCCACGGGCAGGTAGACCAGGTCTTCGCCAGGAGCAGGCTGGTACACCGGCTGGAATAAATCGATGAAAATGTACTTAGTGGAATACTTCTAATGGAAGGACCAACAAAGCTATATCAACCAAGCCAAACACCAACCTAGTGAAGCCGTTTGTGTGAATAAACTTTAGCATACCATCTTCCGGAGTCAAGAGATATACAGATCTTCATTATCAGTATCGTTTTCCCACTGCTGGGACACAGGCCTTCTCTTAGAGAGAGAGAGAGAGAGAGGATGGGCCGTAATCCACCATGCTGACCCAGTGCATGTTGGTGAATGTAATTTGTCTTTGAAATTATTGAGGTTCTTGGATGTACCAGTTTCTTCACGATGTTTACCTTCACAAGTTTTGAGTGATGGCATCAAAATTGCACATAATTTATAGGTACCAAATAAGTATAAATGGTCCAGGGCCAAGGATCGAACTAGGTACCGGCGGATTGAAAAGTGCATAATAATATGCTACCGCTCGGCCACCATCACTTTCAGATACACATCTTAAAGATGCATATTTCAGGATTGTGACATGAAGAGAAAAATACGAAATTAAAGCAAGATTATGAAGAAATTTTCGATGCCTCTGCAACTGTTATTTTACGCAGGTGGCCGCTTATCATCCAGCAAACTTCCTCGTCTCATCAAACAGATAACGTTGAAAAATCTCACCAGAACAACATATTCCCCAGTCTCCAGAACCTGACGCAGCTCAAGGGCAAAGGCGGCTGCGTATTTAGGAACTCCCTGCCTGGGCGTGATCTGAGCCACCGCCATCAAAGAGAACACATTGACGTCATGAGCGGAGTAGATCCTCACAGGAGGTGTATCGGTTCCAGCTATCTGCTCATCAGCGTACGTGAAGAAGTCGTTTAGAAGAGGACCTGGAAGGAAGGTGGTACTGTGAGGACTTTTAGCAATATCATTTTGAAACAATACACCCGATAGCATCCAAATTCCATGCTTTATTTATGCCGCTTTCCTCGGTTTTGTACTAATGGAGTTTTACTTAAGATAATTTACTTAAAACCACCAAGATCAATGTTCCTTGCACATGATGACTTGGTCATTAATATCAGAGATATAGCATACACACCTTACAATATAATTATGGGCAACACCACAGGAAAGATAAGTAAATAGAATGGAAATGAGAAGCAAAATCTGTTACCAGGCATTATGAGTGAACCTTGATTGAACATTATTATTTAGATCAACGCGTCGAACTCCTCATCACATTTGCTAACTGATTTCGAATGACTGACGTTTCGTTTATATCGGTGAAACTGGCTACAACAAATAAAACAAAAAAATACTTTTCTGTGGGCAACACTTACCAGCTTGGTATGCGATGTAGTCAGCATTACCAAATATGTTGTCCATGGCTACATCTGCGGCGTCACTGATTTGAGGCAAGATGGCAGCAATAGCGTCACTCAGAGCCACCCCCATGTTATTCTGTGTAAATCATTGTCTTATTCGTTATTTTAACATTGAACAATTGTGAATTTGGTTTATAATATATCGGGCACACAGAGAAAAGCTTTGGTATCCGTATTAAAGAACATAATAGCTGCCATGAAAAATAGACGCTAAAAGTAGAGAAGACGGTTGGCAAGTACCACCTGCTTGGGTGTCATCAAATTTATAAAATCTCAAGCCCGACGTAGAACTGCAAGATTTTTGGGCACTGTGAGCGACTACTGGCTATTCTACACATGGAACGTTTTGACTAAAATCATTGGCGGTAAATAATTTCATAACATTTCTATAGACATCCGTCATCTAGTTTCCTTGTGACCTGTGACTACCATTGATATTAATATTATAAATGTAATTTGGTGCTGTAGTCACCAAAGAAGGTACATTGATATATCAATGCTGAAAAGTCAGGAAAAGTTAAACATTTAAATAATATAAAATATACGCGAAAAAAATATCAGTTTAAAGTTTAATTTCAATGTGTAATAATAGCAAAAACCTATATTATTATAAGTGTTGTGATTAAATGCGTAATTTATAAATATGATGCTCACCTGGCTAACATAAACGTCGTTGATCCCGTAGATCATGTTAGGCATGCTGGTGATATTGTAGCCAAGCTGCTCGGAGATGACGTTCAGGACGTCGAAGAATCCAGACATCTTGGTACTGTCGGAGTACATCAGGGCGTAGTAGCCTGACATTAGGACGGGGCAGTTCAGCAATGCCATGTTCTGTTGGAAAATCATTCTTATCACTTATATTGCGAAAGTGTGTTTGCTTGTTCCTCTTTCACGCAGCAACAGAGCAACGTATCGAAGATTGAGTTTTTATCCCGGTTCTTTATGGAATGTTCAGGCGGTGGAAATGCCGGGTGGTTAATTAAGTAATTAAGTAATTAATAACCATGCAGCTATGGTTAAAAATAATAAAATTTTAATGTGCACCGAAAAACAAAACTAATTTCAAAAGGGTGTACTAAGCCGAACGGAAGTCATAATACCATGGAAAAAAAAATTGTCACATCAAGTTGCAAATCTGAGCAGCTGTCGGTGACTGGTTCTTCGGCGAATATTCACGTTTCAGATTCTATATCGCGCAAAGAAACTCTGAGCATAGCTCTCACCATTGCCCGCTGTGCAATTCTCAACTTTGAGTTTTTCCAAAAGGCTTTACTTAAAAGCAGCAGGCAACGTTACTTACGATATCGTATTTAGCGGGGACAGTGGTATAAGGTGTGGGCACCCAGTTGACCTCATCACTCCAGCTGCCAGGGTAGGCGGGGTAGACGGCAGCCATGGCGTTGAGGACGGTCATCTTAGCGCGAGTGGAGTCGGTGGAACGGATGTAGATCTCAGACTTGTTGTATTGCTCGGAGAGAAGTTCGTCATATCGGGCGCGGATGAACTTGCCCAGGTTGTAGGCGCGCTGTTTACCCAACTGAAAGCGGGAAAGTAATATTGATCATTATTTTAAACGATTTAAGCAAGAAAATTAATGGATTACCTGTGGAATGTCGCACCATAACTGTTATGCTGCTTTTCTGATTTGTTGTGGTACGATTTCACCGCGCAAATTGTCATGGAAATTTTTATATTTTTTTGGAGCCATATGACACCATTTGAATGGCTTAAATTTTGCGAATGTACTTGGTTTCTTTGTGTAGTTATTCTAAGTATTGATCATTTACTTTATTCTTCTTAAAATTTCTCTCCAAGTCGAAGTCTCTTTTGAAATTTGGCTGCATTAGTCATACTAAGCGAAAGTAGTACAACATACATGTTACTTTCTATTCATCCCTCGAATCATTAAAATCGGGATAGATGCGATTGCGTAACAAAAAAACAGTCAAATTAAGAACGTCTTTTAAAGTATTCAGCTGCTAAATTAAACTCACATTAGTAAGCTGTCCATATCCGTAAGGGGCGCTGGCGGCTTCCAGGGCTTCAGAGTTAGTGCTGAACACTAGGGTGCTCTCAACAGGAGTCCGATCGCCGTGACGATGGATCTGCATCAGAAACGACAATCATAATGTTAATAATACTTTCTTTTTTTCTTATATTGACGTAGCTTGCAGGTTCAAGACAAGTTCCTTAAAGAATCTGGTTTAATGTTCCATTCCAGTGCAGACCTACTCCCGTGCTTTTGGTGCCGTGGTGGCCAAATCTTTGAAGAAGACTTCACAAATTCATTATAGCCTGAACCATAGCTAAGTTGTCTATGTATTTATGTGTTTTCCATGGCATCCCCGACTAAGGGAATCCTAGTGTAACTAGGAGTGTGAAAAAATATATACTTGAAGACCGCAGATAGGTACAGCTTGTTTTTTGTACCTGACTGGTAACTGCTCCTTGTGGAAAGTCGAAATAAGATAGCCATTTGACGTCCAAAGTCTACCCTACCAACTTGACCCTTCTCTTCATATTTGGCGAAGATAATTATAACCAAAACGTCATTGACATTTTGGTAAGTACCGAAAGTATCTATTTGTTACCGAAAAAGAAAACGAATGCAACTTCAGAGCCAGAGCTTGAATGGTAGGGGGTTTGATCATATCGCACAAGTCCAGTGAAATGACAAAATTTCTTTCCGGACATTTTTGCTATAAACTCAAAATCAGAAAACTTGCTATTTGATCCAGTCGAGTTCTGGTGGCCTAAAAACTCAATATGTAGGTGGCCTCTAATTTTCTTTCCTTTTGAGCCTCAAAGAGCCTCTAAAGAAGAAGAAAAAGAAGAGAGAAAACTTGCAGAATCTTACCAGAAAAGTAGAAACCAGGCTAGTGCCATCAGTGACGGAGTCTCCAAGAGTCTGAGTAGCGATCGCTAACAAGAATACAATCAGAAGCTGGGTGGCCATTTTCAGAGACTTCTTGGTTCTTCGAGTTCTTCGATTGCTTTGGAAGCCAATGTCTTGTTAGCAATGTTAGATTGTAGACGCAATCGGGTATTTATACTGGACATTTTATGAAGGGATTGATTTTAATCTTTTTAGGGTTACGCTTGATGGTTTCTGTAGGCAGTGGGTGTGTTAACGTAACTTTTTGGCTGCTTAGGTCGTTAAGCGGACATAAAATTATCCAGACAATGTAGCAATTTTTTTCCTATGTTGATATTCTTAGCTTTTGAAGTAAGTTCCTATTGTACCTACTTTAAAAATACTAGAGGTTGAGATTACTCTTTTTGGGATCTTGAATCGCAATCGGAAGATGCAAGACATTTTTACAACATTGAGCATTATGATTCCAATTAAAAAGGTAATTCGTTTTTAGGGAAAAACTAGGCTGACTGTGGTATACGGAACCCTGCATGTTTTTCAAATTTCCTGTAGATTAGTGGGCAGTTAAGTAAGATAAAGTTGAAATAGTTTTTTATGGTAGACACGGCCGCGGGTGTGTTTTATCGGCGCTCTCACGATGTCCTCATGGACAAATACCGTGATCGTGAATAGTGACGGAATTAGTTAGCAAAAAAAAAAAAAAAATTATTTATATTTAAAAATAATATAAATTATTTATATTTAAAAATATTATAAATTATTTATATTATTTTATTCATTCACCTATTTCATATAGGTGAATGGAACAAAAAAATAATAAGGTTTATTATGCACAACTTAAAAAACAGAAAATTAACGAAAACTGAATTAAATAAAAACTAAAACTTAAAACAAGTAAATACTTACTACTAAAAACTTAAACTAAAAGACCATTCGTGGAGGGAAAAGTCCCCAGAATGCTGGCAGCATTGCAACGATAGATAGCTCGTTGGTCCAGTTGGTAGTGAACCTGCCTTCTGAGCTTGGGGGCGTGGGTTCGATTCCCACCTAGGACAAACATTTATATTATGAACGTTTGTGTTTGTTCTATATCTGTTTGTTAATATCTATTTAAGTATGTATTTAAAACCATATATGTATGTATATCAGTCTCTGGCAGCCATATCACAAGCTTTGCTTAGTTTGGGGTCAGATGACCGTGTGTGTAAAAATGTCTAGAATATATATACTGGGCCGGCATGGTAGATTAGGGCCCATCTTTTCTCTCTGAGTGGGCCTGTGGTCTCGGGAGTTAACGCTATATTTGGGTTGTTTCCAGAATTTTTTACTCTGAAGAGTTTGTAGGCAACGCGCCGGCAATGTTTCTGGTGTTGCAGTTCATGAAGTTTGCATCTGATAAGTAAACACATTTGTTTAATAAAACAATTGTTGTGACATTTCTTTCTTTAAAAATGTTCAAAGCTCAACAACGGTGTTTTTGGTGCATTATATTTCGCAAAAGACGAATGATTTTAAGTTGTTAAGTATAATGAAAGAACGCCGCCTGCGGTTGTTAGCTAGTTACCGATAACCGTAAAAACATGTTAAATATAACACCCTTCCTTTTGCTTCGTGTAGTCGGGTAAAAAACTTAGGTAACTCAGTAAGTACCTTATCGGAGCTATATAGTCACGATGTCTACGAGTGGAAAGCACGATAGGTAATCAGCTATATATATAATAAGTGCTTCGTCAGGATTATTCGTTGTTTGGAAGAGTTAGTGCTTACTTCGACTGACTGACTTTTTTATTATGTCTTAGTTAGTCCGCCGTAACATTACATACTCTGTGAAAGTTTCAATCTTTTAGGGTTTGAAAGATACAGCCGGTCAGACAGACAGACATCGTAGGCTTAATAATAGGGTCCCGTTTTTACCCTTTGGGTACGGAACCCTAAAAACGAAGAAAGCATTTCAGTGCACTGCAAGGCAAGGTACAAGTACCAAGTTCAATTTCCCGGGAGAATAACGAATTTCCATTTTCATTATGAGAATCGCGCCTTTAACAATGACGGAACGTGGTACAGTTTTTTCCAAGAGTGTTCTACAAATCCATAGATACGTCCACAATATAACTTTTATTATGAAAGCTAAGCACACGCAAGATCAAGCCATATAAACTATCATCATCATCATAATCAGCCTTTTTAACAGTCCACTGCTGGACTTTTAGTCTACCCCCGAAAGGGTGATTGGGGAATATCCACCACGCTGGGGATGTATCCCAGTTGCGGGTTGGTGGATTCACATACGCCATTGAATTTCTTCTCCGTACGTATGCAGGTTTTCTCACGATATTTTCCTTTACCGAAAAGCCAGTGGTATGAAAATCCGTACATAAACTCCAAAGAGCTCATTGGAAAAACTATAGTGGCTTAATCTAACGTAAATTATTTCCATATAATGAAAGAATAAGTTTAATGTGAAAACCACGCCAGTTTCCATAGTAAAATATTTTCTCCTCGTAAATATTTATTCATTTTACAGGATGTTAATACTGGGTTACGTGGAAAGACTGTACTAAGCCGAAAGGGGTCCATTCATCATCATAAACAACTTTAGCTATGGGACCAACCCAGAAATCGAGAGAAAAAATCAGCTGCTCTAAACATTTTGTCGAGTGTCATGACCGTTTTCTATGGAACATTTCGACCAAAATAAAATGAATGGACGGGCATTTTTGAAGATTACAAAATGAGCGCCACCGCTCACTTCGTTTCAGTTGGTCTCTAGCCGTAGGAAGTGCAACACGAGACTATTAAATTGTTACGTGATAACGAAACATCTAACAAAATTATGCCTTCGTGTGCTCCCCCCCCCCCCCCCCCCCCCCAGTAAGTATGTAACATTACATAAAACCCCACCCCGAAAAAGACCTCAGAAGCTCTCAGACAAAACCATTAAGCTAATGAAGGACCGGACTGAGATGAGACTGCAATCTTCAGCTGATATGTCGGAATATGGCCAACTTAATAGACGAATCTCGAAATCGGTGCGACACGATCTGCGTTCCTACAATACAAGATGTATTAGGGATGCAATTGAGCGAAACCAGGACTCGAAAGTGTTCGCGAAGAATTCGTCTATTGGGAAGAGCCAAATGACGAAGCTGAAGATCGAGGATGGCAGTATCATTTCGTCAAAGCCGGAGATTCTGAGAGAGCTCGAGAGGTTTTACGGACAGTTGTACACCTCGACACGACAGCCTATTGTCAGTTCAGCTCAGGACAAGAGAGCGAAACTGACCCGACACTACACTGAGGACATCCCAGACATCAGCTTGTACGAGATTAGAATGGCTCTGAAACAGCTTAAGAACAACAAGGCGCCGGGTGATGACGGAATAACGACAGAACTACTGAGAGCGGGTGGAAAACCGGTACTTTTAGTCCTCCAGAAGTTATTTAATTCCGGCATTCTCGAAGGTACTACGCCTGAAGCATGGCACAAGCCATGTGTACAAGCTGTTCTCCAGAGTCATTACGAACCGTCTCGAAAGCAGGTTTGATGACTTTCAGACCCCCGAACAAACCGGTTTCCGTAAAGGCTGGAGCACCGTAGACCACATTCACACGCCCCGCCAGATTATATATACGCCACTATGTCGATCCGATTACAGGACGAGAGCACGGAACCAATCCAACTGCAGAAAGGCGTGAGACAGGGAGATGTTATCTCTCCGAAACTGTTCACGAACGCATTGGAGGACGTTTTCAAGCTCTTGGACTCGAACGGATTCGGCATCAACATCAATGGCGAATACATCACTCACCTTCGTTTTGCCGATTGGCAGAGTCGCTGGAGGATATCAATACGATGCTCAGCGACCTCAGTAGCCTTTCCCAACAGGTGGGTCTTAAAATGAACATGGACAAGACAAAAATTATGTCCAATGTCCATGTTGAACCCGTGCCGGTAGTCGTTGGGAACGATACTCTCGAAGTTGTTGACCATTACACCTATCTTGGACAGATTGTTCAGTTAGGTAAGTCCAACTTAGGCAAAGAGGTCACTCGAAGAATCTAACTCGGATGGGCAGCGTTCGGGAAATTGCGTGACATCTTCTCGTCCAAGATACCACAGTGCCTCAAGACGAGGGTCTTTGACCAGTGTGTGTTGCCAGTGATGACATATGGTACTGAGACGTGGTCCTTGACTGTTGGCCTATTGGAAAAGCTCAGAGTCAAACGTAGGTACGATAGGCCTACCACTAGATGGACCGACAACATTGTGAGAGTCGCTGGCATCTAGTGGATGCAAAAGGCAGGCTGACGTTCAGTGTGGAAGTTAAAAAGGGAGGCCTATGTTCAGCAGTGTTCAGTACGTCTTCTGGCTGATGATGATGATTTTTAACGTAGGTATTAATTTGGAAATGCAACGGTTAAATTTTCCAATAGCGTGTTTGCTTTGGTGACGTTAAATTGCATATTAATATTCCCAGTGGTGTGCCGCAGGGCTCGTTGCTTGGTCCTTTGCTATTTACGATATTTATTAATGATATATCTAATTGTATATTAAACTCTCATCTACTCTGTTTCGCTGGTGATATGAAAATATTTAGGTCAGTAAATTCGCTCGAAGATGCTGCAAGTCTTCAAGCTGACTTAAATCGGCTCGATAATTACTGCTCTGTCAATAAGCTTGAACTGAATCCTTCGAAATGCTCTGTAGTTACTTTTAAACGTAAATTTAATTCAGTTACTACTACATATAAGCTAAGGAACCAAACACTGTCCAAGAATGTTTCTATGCGAGATCTAGGTGTTATACATGACTCCAAGCTATTATTTGGTGAACACGTCGATCATATAACAAAAAAAGCGTCAAGGGCTTTAGGTTATGTTATGCGGATCTCTGCATCATTTAGTAAAGTTAAAACCTTCAAAATTCTTTTTTGTACCTTTGTTCGGAGCATATTAGAATATGCATCCCAGGTGTGGAATCCTCGGTATGATGAGTATATTGCACGAGTCGAACGTATTCAGAAAAGGTTTGTTAAGTATCTATGTTACCGATTAAAAATCCCTTACAATTCCGATGATTATTTAATTCTCTGTAAGCAGTTTCATTTACTCCCGCTTTCTAAAAGAAGAAAAATAGCAGACATTACATTCCTCTTAAAATTAACATCAGATCTAATTGATAGCCCTGAGCTTCTTAGCATGATAAAGCTAAATTGTTCCTCCATTCGTATTCGGTTTAATCCCGTTATCAACATTTCTAGGATCAATACAAATTATAGGCAAAATTCTTACTTGTGTCGAGTGAGCAATACATTTAACTCCACTGATAAGCGAATAGGCCTAGACTTATTCTGTACTAGCATTACATTGGCCAGGCGGTTGTTGAGCAGTGAATTCTTTAACTAATTTGGTTATTATTATCTGTTTTCTTTTTAATTTAATTCTGTTTAATTATGTATTTATTGTATCCTCAGTGTTCATTCTTAGTTGTTATTATTACTATATTTCTATCCGTGATGACCTGTAACTGGTTTTGTGTATCTATTTAAGTTTACTTATAAGACATTTGAAACCAAGCTGTTGGTCGTCCATTTAAGCAAACAATAAAAAAAAATATATAAAAGTTGTTAATATTTAAATATTTATTAATACATTTCTACTGTTAATATAAGACAATGTGTACAAACATAAGCGCATTAACCTACCCAAGCTTTGCCTAGTTTGGGGCCCATTGGCACAACTATTTTTGCTGCTAGTAAACTGTTCGTTGCTAATTATTCTGATTGTTAATTTAAATATCTAGATTTGGGATTACATGAATTATTTATTTATTTGTTATTTATTAATTTGCCTAGCAATCTTATTTATTTACGAGACCTCTACTAGTTTAGAAGTCTGCATCTTCCTAGAACCACGTAGAGAAAGTAAAACGCTCGAGAAGCGCACCGGAAATGACCTTCTGTTGGCACAGCACCGCAAAAGGAGCACTTCCGGTTACTGAAAGTTGTAGAGCGTGTAAGATGGTGCATGTGAAGAAGTAGTATAAGTAAAGTATTCTATTTTAAGTTCTCGTACTTTGCTAAGTGGCTACTTAATCTTTGGGTCACGATCACGAGTGTTTGGTTAATAGTAGATGTATATTCACGAGGAAAAATGGTAAAGAGATAAGAAATAGTTGTAGATATTTTGATACTAATCTTATTCTAAGAGATAATCTCTTCCAGCACTTAGCATTATATTATTTTTTTGTTTTATAT
This sequence comes from Agriopis aurantiaria, assembly GCA_914767915.1. Lineage (NCBI taxonomy): Eukaryota > Metazoa > Arthropoda > Insecta > Lepidoptera > Geometridae > Agriopis > Agriopis aurantiaria. Next base: position 12,323,666 of record OU612003.1, on the reverse strand, counting down.
AACTACGTAGATCAGGTAGTTGCTACGATGCTAAGACACCATGCTACGATGGAGCACGCTTTCCTAGAAGAAACCGATTCACTCGTGATTTGAAGACACCCAGATTGTAACTATCAGGGAGCACCCATTCAGGCAGCGCATTCCACAGACTAGCAGTTCGCACAATAAAAGTGAAATTAAAGCGCTTACGGGTTTTCGGAGTATCGACCAGTGTCGATTTTTCGTGCCCGCTCTGGCAGTCCCATAGAAAAATGGGCAGGAGGGAATTAGATCATGCAGAACATAGATGCGGTTTTACTGCCAAGGCGCGCCAATAGATGTATCACATCAAAAATGCGGCACACTGGATTTTCATACAATTTGACGTTACGTGATACAAATCTGTGATTATCATCATCATCATTAGCCTATCTGATACACAAGAGATGATTTAGGCTACTACAGATGCGGTCCACGAACCGGAAGACTCAGCGTAGGTAGGCCTCCTACTAGATGGACCGACGACATTGTGAGAGTCGGTGGCATCCAGTGGATGCAAAAAGCAGGCTATCGTTCAGTGTGGAGGTTAAAGGGGGAGGCCTATGTTCAGCAGTGGATGTCTTCTGGCTGATGATGATGATGATGCGGTCACATTATTGTTGCAGCGGACGCCACATCCTGAGATAACTAAGTGAGTATGTGAATTCATAAAATAACAGCTCGCCACTAAAACAACACACCACTTTAACACATCACTTCAACACTTTCGAAACGTTTTGTCAGTATATAGTTCCAGATATATCCCATACCATTCGCTTTTCTCTCAAGAACTCTCTGTCAGTTATTCAGCAATGTATTTACTTGAGTGTATCAAACATTACATTTCAATGTTAGGCTGAAATCACACTAGCAGGCTTGCTTAGCGCCTAGCAGCTTAAACAAAATGTTTATAAACTAGTGGCTCACTTCGATCAATAGAGCATGACTTTGACTTGACCGTGACTTAATTTGCTTAACTCTGATTGTGGCTATTAGTTATTTGATAATATTTAAATATTTGACACTAGCAAATGTCACGCGGCGATGCCAAAATTCTCACAGAAAGATAAAAAGGTGTTTTTATACTATTGCAGATATTTTATCCGCGCTCTATTGGTAGTTGGCAGGTAATTTCGGGGCGTTCGGTTAGTCACGTCATGGTCCAATGTCGGTATGTATGATGTACAAGTATGCAATTTTTACCGTATGACTTTTTTAAAGGGGACAAGTGCCTTTATTAACTAAATAAAATACAAACTAACACTACAAATAAAGTTAGACTGCTCATAGACCGTTGAAAGTCTAAAGACAATCCAAATGCTCAAGCCCACTACCAGTTGGCTGCGTACCGTGTATGACTAATGTGTATAATCTACAATGATTAGTGCAACCAAATACATATAAAATTACATGGGAATCAAACCTTTGCTTTCTTTTTTACCTTTTTCCTTTGCTCTTCAGAGTCTAAAAACATGGGCTTGTCTTCAACGAAATTTTAAATTTCCAGATTATTTTGTTAGTTAGCGAGTAGCCTGGTAATTTGTTGGGTTAGAGGCGCTAAGCAAGCCGTATGCCAGTGTAGCTTCTGCCTAAGTATGCCAAATACTGATCACATCTCAATCTTATCAACACCATGACTTATCAGTGTCTTATAAGGAAATTCTATAAACACGCCTTCTGATAATGACCTACTGACTGATAGTGAGTTCGCGTAATCTATCTATAACTGATAATCCACTGATACGAACATGAATCTTGGCAATGTATTGGTGAAGGAATGCCCTGAATTTTTATTGTCTATACTTATACTTATAAACCACCCATATAATATTGTCACCCGGGGATAGTGTAGCTTCCCAACAGTGAAAGAATTTTTCAATCGGTTTAGTAGTTTCGGAGCCTATTTAATGCAAACAAACAAACAATCAATCAAATCTTTCCTCATTATATTATTAGTATATAGATAAATCGTTGTTGTGTTGTTATTAATAAGGATATAATTACTAGTGAGGGTTACTAATTGTATTTCTTTAAACAGTACTCGTAATGTGCCAACGCCGTTTTTTCTATAAGCATTTGCTCAAACAGCTTTTTTGGAGTGTGAAATGTTTTCTCCACATTCACGGAATTCTCCTAAAAGATAACCCCGTATGACAACAATGGGTTTATGTTGCCACAGTATGCGTTTATGGCAACTTCATGACATTTAAAATTTCCTGTCCATTTTATTCTTTTAGCATTTTTTCTTTAGCTCTTGCTGTTTCGACCACAACCGGGGTCTCATTTAGGCCCATGGAATTGGGGTGCGTGGTGTCGACCGGCTCGCCACAAAGCCGCCACTGCAGTTTATTATTATTTTAGCTATGACTGTCCCACTGGCAAAAGCCTCCCTTCCCTTCACCTAATCCTGGCGATCTCTTTGTATATTTGGGAGCTTATTAGCAAGATTTCTAAGTTTTGAGTAAAGATAAAAGACGAACGCAATTGTAAACAAAGCGTAAATATTTTTTCAAAAATCGTGTTTCCCGTTCACATATTAGACGATGCCAGAGTCGTCAACTACGAGATCGTTTGTAAAGCCACAGTCGGTTCTCCAGGTGTCCTCATCCAGGGTGTATGCGGAAACCAGTTCCTTGTAGGTGTCGTAGGGGCAAAGGATGTCGCATCCTTCTGCGGTCAGGTAGACCCAGCCATCCCCAGGGTTAGCCTGGTAGGCAGCCTGTAAATTACAATATTCATTATTGATTTATTTCTATGTGACCTAGTGACTACTATCTGCTAGGTTTTTAGGACATTAATAACTGATATGGCTGAACAACTGATGTTTCAAATAAATTTACAGCACATGGAAAGTGAGTGCGTGCTTTTTAACATCACCAACTTCTGTGATCAGTCAAAGTGAAAATTTTAGGCATAAAAATACTCAAACTTTTCGCATATGTACAATTGTATAAATTTCTTTACAGTTTGTTTGGATATGGCGATTAATTTATTCACCAAAACTTTTGTTATAAATAAATCTACAGCACATGGAAAGTGCGTGCTTTTTAGCATCATCAACTTCTGTGATCATTCAAAGTGAATATGGTAGGCATAAACATATTAAATCTTTTCGCATATGGATTATTGTTTAAATTTCATTACAGTTTGTTCAGATACGATGATCAGTTTACTCACCAGAACAAAATAGCCTTCAGTATCTTCATGCTGACGAAGTTCAAGAGCAAAAGCAGCTGTGTATGGAGGGACGCCCTGTCTGGGGTAGACATGAGCCGCAGCCTCGAAGGAGTAGACAGTCATATCGTGGGCGGAGTGGATCCTCACCCGAGGAGTATCAGTTCCGGCGATCAGGTCGTCAGCTTGGGTGAAAAATTCGTTCAAGATAGGACCTGTAATATAACATAAATTATTGATAATGGGTAGAATCTGGAAATAACACATAGAGTTGGCAAAGTAATTGGACGTAATCTATACTTATATATATATTATAAAGAGGAAAGATATGTTTGTTTGTTTGCATTGAATAGGCTCCGAAACTAGTGAACCGATTTAAAAAATTCTTTCACTGTTGGGAAGCTACACTATCACCGGTTGACATAGGCTATATATCTATACCAGTGCGAAGCCGGGGCGGCCTATTAGTAGCATAATAAGAGTTGTCCTAGACGTACCGCTCTGCAATGCAAGATAGCTATCGTCTCCAAGGAAGATGTCCATTGCAACACCAGCACCTTCTTTAAGGTCAGGAATAATAGCAGCAATTTCATCACTTAAGGGAACACCCAAGCTCACCTGAAAATTTTGACCCTTTTAGCATGATTTTGTTATTAAACTATATGTAGACAGGTCAGTACTATAGACTGAGCTTCCAACTTGCAGCCCTATATCACTATCACAATAAAAACATAAATAAAATCAAGAAACAAAGGAGCATTCTGATTTTTTTTATTTGAGACCGTCATCCACTATTCTGTCATTACCTGGCTGAGATAAGTGTCGTAGAAATTGTAAGCTCCCATGACAGGCATCGAGGTCATGTTGTCGCCTGATACTGCAGCAATGACGTTGAGGGTGTTGAAGTAATTGTCCATACGAGAGGAGCTGGACATCATAAGAGCATAATACCCAGTGAGGAAGTTGGGGCAGTTTAGATTGAATAAGTTCTGAAAAGCAAAAATACAAGATTAAATAAAATAAATATTTTGGGACATTATTCACACATGGTCATCTGACCCCAAACTAAGCAAAGCTTGTGATATGGCTGCCAGAGACTGATAAACATACTTAAATAGATATTAACAACCAGATATAGAACAAACACAAATGTTCATCACATAAATGTTTGTCCTAGGTGGGAATCGAACCCACGCCCCCAAGCTCAGAAGGTAGGTTCACTACCAACTTGGCCAACGGGCTATCTAATGAATAAAATTCAATGCTTTGTTAACTTTTAAACAAGATTTGTCTTAATTCTCAATTTTCGCGGGCCTTGGATGACGTCATAAGCCACGTTCTGTGTTTGTTTACTATAGACGATACAGTTATTTCACACAGATTTTCAGTTTTATAGATATCCAGACCATGGAAGAAGCTAAAAAACATTTTTATAGGTATCGACTTGTGCCAAAGTGTACAAACACTATTAGAAATACACCCGATAAAGTGTTTTTTTTCCTATTCCAAGAGATGCGAAAATACGTAAACAATGGTGTAAGGTTATGAGAAGAGATGAAGTATCTCCAACATCATGTTTGCATTGTTGTGAAAATCATTTCAATGTGAATATGTTATATTTTGATAGCATGGTGTGAGTTAGAAGTATGTTTCGTATTGAATATTATGCACTCAACAAACAAACAATAAGTAGGTACATTAAGTATTTAGAGTAAACAGTATTCACATTAAAAAAGAAAAACTTAAAAATTCACGGAAAATTACGGAACATAAGTAATGTTAGGTATAATTACTTATAAATTATTATAATATAGATAGTAGAGCAGCAAATTCATAACAATTTTAATGACCCATGATTATTTATAGGTTATGTTTGGGTCTCAGGTTTGGGTAATTAATGCCGAGTGCATTTATGGGTAAAAACCTATGTAATGGATTAAAATATATCATGGATTATAACAATTACCTTGCAGCTTTCACTCCTTTGATCTCAGCAACTGTAAAATCCGGATTGGATGCAAAATATGCTGTCATTATGAATGCATCTAGATATTTTTGGTAGATTGTCCGAATGTGCTTTGACAAAACCAGTCTCAGTCATCGTCCTAAATGATCTCTAGTCTCACGACAATGCTAAAATTACACTAGCTAATGGAAAAAAACTACAGGAACTCAATATAAAACGATTTTTCTCTCAAACACTACTAAAACAGTATGAATATCGACGCCGCTAAAGGCAATGTTGTGGCTTTTGACGTCACGTTTCGTTTCGACCAATGGTGAAGCGTTTCGCAAATTTGAATTTCCCTCTTATATTTTGCACTTTTTATTTAATATTTTAAGCAATTAAAATGTAAATAAATAAAAAAAAAATCTTTTAGATATAAAGTCAGAACAATAAAGATTCGGAAAAAAATTATTTCAACCAAATTTAAACCACATGCATATTCCCTATTATGTAATAATTAATTATACAAATAATACGAATAAGCTGTTTGACATAACGATATTAACAAGGCTGCAACTTTGACAAAGTCACTTACGAAGTCATACTTGGCGGGGACGGTGGTGTAAGGCGCGGGAACCCAGTTGACTTCGTCACTCCAGCTACCAGGGTATGAAGGGTAAATGGCCGACAGGGCACTGAGGATAGTCATCTTGGCGCGAGTAGAATCAGTGGAGCGGATATAGATTTCAGATGTGTTGTACTGTGGGGAGAGCAGCTCGTCGTAGCGTTCACGAATGGTCTGGCCCAAGGCGTAGGCACGACGTTTGCCGACCTAGAAATTGAAAGAAACTAACTAAAAACTATATTCTGCTACTAATTAAAGCTAATCGTAGATTTGAAAAGCAGTATAAGAGTTTATATGTCGTGAACTTGGGTAGCGTTGCATCAATTTACGCGGTTATGGCAAACAGCAACAAATTCATATTTTGGTTATAAATAGTTAAGTATACAATTAAGTTAAGTGTAATTTCAAAAACATGATTGGTGAACCTTTTCTCGATAGAATAAAACAGGCTTTCTAAAACAAGTCTTAAGTTTTTTCTCCGCGTCTGAAAGTTCGTAACAATTTATATACATATTCTAATGGTTATTTGTATAATGTAATTTAAAAATAATAATGCGTTTTATTAAAAATTCAAATAGTTCTGAGTAATTTGAAGTTTTTAGCATAGGTCGCTTCCGTAATTTAGTTCTGAGGCGGGTGCCGATTCGTGCGTATATCTTCATATTTTTGTCCCTGTTTCGCACAGAGGAAAAACTTGAATTTGAGCTGACGACATATCGACTCTTAAATGGTGAATTCCGACTAAATATGTATGTTTGATGCTGGCACATAATTATGTCATAACACATCAGCTTCTTGGAAAGTAACAGGTTATTAACTCACATCAGTAAGCTGTCCATAACCATACGGAGCAGAGGCGGCTTCAACGGCGTCAGGGTCTGTGCTCAAGGCAACACTGGAAGAAATAGGTGTCCTGTCTCCATGACGGTGCATCTGAAAAACAAAAACAAAGTACTGTGAGAAAATCTTGCTTTCATAATTTGTATGGTGGTACAAATGGATAGAAATATTAAGTCATAGAAAATTCAACAATGTAGCGTTGAAGCGTTGTTTTCTTATACTAACTTACCTAAATCAAACTAGAAACTGATCAGCCAACCTTGCATTATGTAGAGGCCTCCTTCTCTCCGACGCTGCTATGGACCTGGGGGGTTAGACAAGACCCACTTTCTGTTAGCGTTAACGGCCGGTTATCCGAGTCCCGTAGGCAACAAAACGCTCCTTCAGCCCCCGCCAAGTTAGAGCAACGATGTATTTTGCCGCGCAAGAGTCACGAGGCCCGCGGGGGGAGTGCAACGACAAAAACGAACATAGGTCCAACCTCGATGACGCCTGGCGCGGTACTTAACGCAGTGCGCGCAAATTCTCGCGACCTTTTTACGCTTTTAATTTCACTAAAAAACGAAACTATTCAATATCAAAAAACTATCCAAAGAATTTTTTTTTGAATAGGATTGCCTTTCAGTACGTGCAATTTCCAGATTGTTACGAGCTTTCATTAGAGCATAAAACGAAAAAATTTTTACTAAATCGACTTTGTTTCAGTTTTTTTTGATCAAGGAAAATTTATTCTATCGTGTTTTGAACCAAAGTTAACTCAAACACAGATGTATCTGTGACATGTATTTTTTTCTAGCTCAAATATTGTAATTTAACTGAATAAAATTGATTTAAAACCGTCAAAGCCGTTAAAATGATGATGAAAATGACATTAGCTTGAGATAACATCTCTCAAGCTAATGTCATTGTCAATGTCATTTTCATACAATTTCATCTTTCCACAGGCGTTAACGCTAACAGAAAGGTGGTCTTGTCTAACCCCCCTGGCCATTAAGCCCACTCAAAGAAGGAAATAAAAAAAAACTCACCAGTATAGTAGAAATAAGCTTCGTTCTACGTGTTACAGAGTCCGCTAAGCTTTGTACAGCAATAGCAAGCAGCAGCAATAAGAAAAACTTCGACATGTTTGCTGTTTTGGTTGTTAAATTGTCAATTAGAACTCAGGTTTTTCTAACAATGTTTTATCAAACGCAAGGTATTTATATATAAAAAAAAACAGCAGATAGACTTATCATAACAATCAAGCGATATTTTATTGGGTCCCATAAACTGAATCTGATTATAAGAACGGCAATAGCTGCTGGGATTCAAAGATTTATTTTTTACAACCAGGTGAACGGATCAGACCTTGTCGGCCGTTTACATTATGAAGACCCTGGAACCGGTTTTTAGTAAAACGGTGAACCTAGGCTCGTAGATTATCAGATTTAGGTATCTGATTACTGATTAGTACGTCCAAACGAATCTAGGGAAGACAGCATGGTATTGCCAACGTGATTAGCTAGATAGAAACTCTTTATTGTGTACACCAGAAATTAAAATTACAAACAGATAGAAAACACTTTTTTTATGCCATAGGTGACAAACAAGCAGACGGGCTGCCTGATGGTAAGCAGTCACCGTCGCCTATGGATACTTGTAGAACCAGAGGCATCACAAATACGTTGCCGACCCTTTAGGACTCGATTAACTCGCTTTTTGAAGAACCCCATATTGTAGCTTCTCGGAAACACCGTGAAAGGTAGCTCATTCCACATATTGCAGGTATTTGGCAAGAAGGATCGAGTGAATCGGACAGTGTACGATTTCCACTGATCTATGATGTTAGGATGAGCCTTCAGGCGGTGGCGGCTAGTGCGATGGTAAAACCGCGACGCCGGCATCTTACGAGCTAATAGTGCCACAAGCCGCGGCCTTATCGCTAAAAACGATATCTTCCAGGCAACTATGAACCATGGTGATTGTTGAAGAGAAAAAGATTATTCTTCCGGGACGTTGTTTCAGACAAAGTTCTATGAGGCAATCGATGCGTTTCTACGGAGATCTTGATACCTTCCGTCCGAACTATAAAAGTCATCAACATGAAATTTGGCTCTATGGACCTAGCGTTTATTTTCTCTGTCAACTGCAGCGAAATAAAACTAGTCAACTGCAATAATTCCCGTGTAATATAAATAAAATTCAATAATATGGCAAAAAATCTAAATAAAAATCACTAATTTTGATTACTTTCGCTATGTTTTTGAACGTACTTAAAACTGTAGCAGGTATAATAAAATATACTTTTTAACCGACTTCCAAAAAGAGGCGGTTATCAATTCGACTGTATGTTTTTTTTTTTTTTTTTTTAGTATGTTACGCGATTACTCCGCCAATTAAGAATTGTTTTTGATGATTCTTTTTTTGGTTGGTAGGTCTCATAGGTGGTCCCATAATTTTTTTATCGACATTGATTCAGTGCTTTTTGAAAAATCTACAAAAATATCGACGAATTCAATGTACATTGTAAACATTGGACAGTGCCACCAACTTAGCTGTTAAGGTGGGCAACATTGGAACTACCGTTATTTCTTGGTTAATTTCATACTTTGTTCTCCACTAGCGACGCTGTCAACTAAACAGCAAACATAGAGGAACAAACTTCAAACAAACAAAGAAGTGTCTCCATGGCGACCATGATGCGACCATGCCCTGTTATTTTTCGTTAAATTTTTCATGACCATGGATACAGAGTATTTTAGTCGTAATATTAAAATTTAATATTACGAATATCATGAAGTCGGTTCTTTTTTTTTCTAAAATTATCTTTATGATTGAGCATAATCTAGGTGAAGTTTGCTGTATTTTTTATTTTAGCTGAATATAGGGTCTAGAATAGGAGTTAAATAACCACACAGCCTACATGTAGTATATATTCTACTAATATTATAAACGCGAAAGTTTGTATGTATGGATGTATGGATGTTTGTTCCTCTTTCACGCAAAAACTACCGAATGGATATTAATGAAAGTTTACAATAATATAGCTTGTATATTACAATAATACATAGGCTATAACAGGGTATAGTACCGAGGCCGAAGGCCAAGCTCTACGCGTACAAAGTAGCGGGTTTCAGCTAGTATAATTATATATTTAAATCCTCCGATAGAATATCTGATACTTTTCAAACGGCTGAACAGATTTTCACAAATCAAGCTAACAAAACTTGCGATCAAGTCAACATGAAAAAAAAACTAAAACGGTAGCAGCTGGGCGGCCATTTTGAAACGGGATATTCCATTTCTTTAGAAGTCAATGTCTTGTTAGCAATGCCCGATTGTAGACACAATCGTATATATACTGGACATTTTATCAAGGGAGATAATGATTCTAATCTTTTTACGGCTACGCTTGATGATTGCGAGGCATCAGGAGGACGGCGCCATTCCATTTTACGGAGTTAATTCCATTATTTCTTATTTCGTAGACAAAAAGTATGTAAAACTAGTGTAAATACCTAGTTTTTTTGTTTTTTTTGTTGACGGAAAAATCTTCAAAAGATACCCAGCTGCTTTGGGGTGAATCCGAGTTATGTGAGCACCCACTAAAACCCTCTCGGTGGCCGGCCTCTGTGCCAGACGGGGGGTACCGGGATCTCCATTGGAATGCACCGGTATAAGTAGTTGGTCCTAGTTTACAACAATTTTTATTTTGTTTAGCAATTATAATAAAAAAATTATAAAAACTTATAACTTGTGAATTACTGAATAAACTTGTCTTTTCAGTATTGTATTTGGCAGTAATTTTTTTTTATTCAAACACTATCATCAAGCCTGTAATAATCTTCTAGGCCGCTCTAAACTTCGACCAAAATAAAATGTATGGACGGGCCCTGAAGGAGCGCATTTTTGAATATTTCAAAATGAGCTCCGGCGCTCACTTCGTTTCAGTCGTATGAAATGCGACACGAGACTATTGTTACATGATAACGAAACATCTGACAAAACTATGCCTTCTTGTGCTTTCCCGAAGTGTCAAAATACAACAAAAAAAAAACTATATTTTTTACATATGCACAATACATATACATGGTTATAATTAGGTATTGTAGTATATGTCCGACGGTTTTGACTCGTTTTTACTAAGCAGGTTATGGCCCGTCCATTCATTTTATTTTGGTCGAAGGCTCTAAATAGCTAGTTGCTGCAATCAAACCAGTCCGCAGATTTTTCAACCATCAGGAGTAACACTCTGCTGCTGTAGTTATTTTCCTAGCAATATTTCCTTGGATGATGGGCTGGAGTAATTGGTTATTTCATTCCTAATGATTAAGACGAAAGTCTTCGACCAGTGTGTATTGCCAATGATGACATACAGCACTGAAACGTTTTCTCTTACTATGGACCTCATAAGCAAGCTCAAAGTCGCACAACGAGCTATGGAGAGGGCTATGCTCGGGGTTTCTCTACGAGATCGAATCAGAAATGAGGAGATCCGAAAACGAACGAAAGTTACAGACATAGCCCACCGGATTAGCAAGTTGAAATGGCAGTGGGCAAGGCACATATCCCGCAGAACAGATGACCGATGGGGCTGAAAGGTTCTGGAATGGAGACCACGGACCGCTAAGCGCAGCGTAGGATGTCTACCCACAAGATGGACACATACTATTATTCTCTTTTGATAATTAATATATTTTAATAGTAATTTGTATTAATTCTAATTCGGTATTTTTGTGTTAAGTATATTATTATTATTTCTACTGGAGATTAGACATAAATACTCGATTATAGTACAATATAGGTACTCAATTCAATATTTAGACATAATAATTAAAAAAAATTACCCATTGTGTAATAGACATGACCTGTAACAACTGATATTAATAAATATGATTATGATTAAAAGGAAAAAGTGCCGCCGCGATGATTTGGGATACTATGACACATCAGTTTCCATGTCTTACCGCAACTGATCTGTGCGAAAGAAGACACCAACAGAGAAAAGAAATCAATGTACGGTTTAAAGGTAATCGTAAGGGTAATCGCGACGTAGTACATACTGGGAGAAGCCACTGGCTTCCGAAACGCAGTTTTTACTAGTTCGGAGCCAGTGGATTCAATTGTTTTGTGTATTTTTCCTTGTGCCAAATAAAGATTGTAATTATGATTATGATTATTTAAAAAAATACGGGCTGGATTGCGAAACTTCCTTCTTTTTCGAAGTCGGTTTAAAATGAGATAATTTATAGTTGTTTGTACCAAACTGTGACCTCGAGACCTTTATATATATTTGCAAATTCTGGACCGTCTTTGCTCATATGAAAATTTCACGAAGATCGAATCAAAGATATCGACGAGCAAAATATACAAACATACACGAAAATATATCTCTTGAATATAAGGAAAAACTACGAAATACCCGTAAACGCGATAATTGCGAGAGTCATGTACTAAAATTGTTTATATATCGATTTATTGCAGACACGCCTCCGCCACACTGTCTTGTTTTAATCTTTATTGTTTCCACGAGTGTCTCACGCGCAGACCAGCCCCCAAGCGATTTTTTGGTACGCATTTATCTACAGTATGTTCTCAGTTTAACTATTGGACTTTAGAGACACACCCGCAATCATATTTCTCAATCTACACTAAGGAAGAACCCCTAATATGTATTATTTAAAGGTGAAGTTTGTGACTTTATTTGTAGTTATTGTTCTTGTACTTTGTATGGTAGTAGGTATGTAGTTTGTATTTGTAAGTTGAAGTGGCAATGGGCAGGCCACATCACTAAAAGAACCGATAACCGATGATGAAGAAAGTTTCTTGAGTAGAGACCACGAACAGGAAGACGCAGCGTAGGTAGGCCTCCCACTAGGTAGACCGACGACAACTTGAGAGTCGCGGGCATACGGTGGATGCGGATGGGGAGCTGTTGCAGTGTGGAGGTCTAAGGAGGAGGGCTATGTTCAGCAGTGGACGTCTTCTGACTGCTGATATTTTGGTTCTTTTAGCGGTCTGCGTTCTGTACCAGGTGTGGCTGATGTTGGCTAAAAAGCCACCGGATTAAAATTGAATTGGGAGGGACATGTGCGTATACATCCCTACTGGTGGGCTTAGATCGTCACACAGTGGGTGTTTGTTGGACGACGCAGTCAAGGAAGGCAGGCGTGATGATCATGACTCTTTCCAGAGAGGTTAGAAGGAGGTAGAAGAGGATCGGGATTTATGAAGGAAATGGGGCGAACTTTGCGCAGCAGTGGGACAGATTGGCGACGTTGCGTGAAAGAGGAACAAACAAACAAACTTTCGAATTTATAATACTTGAATGATTTATTATTATCAAATTTTATTAGTATAAATGCTACAACATGTATTTTGATTATTGTATCTTTTTACAACATAGATTAAATAATCAAATATCTTTACAACATAATAATAAACAATTGATTGGTTATAAATAATAGATATCCAAATTTTCAAAAAGTGCTTTGTCACAGCTACTCGCCATTTTTCAGTTTTTCTTTTTTATGCAACTTTTCATGTCGGTTTCAAAGTCACAGTCAAAGTCAAGGTAAGTCCATGTGAAGTGAAGGAGATTTTTGATATAGATTAAGATAGTTTGCCAAAGCTAAAAAATTCGGGTACCCAGGGGCGGATCCAGGATTTCATTTTGGGGGGGGGGGGCATTCTGGATATGGCCCCCATGACCCCCCCTGGATCCGCCAATGCGGGTACCGGGTTTAAGTGGTTAAAACCAGTTTAGATGAAATTTGGTTCACGTGTAGTTTATATTACAAAAACTGGCATAAATACTTCATCATCATCAGTCAGAAGACGTCCACTGCTGAACATAGGCCTCCCCCTTTAACTTCCACAGTGAATACTTAAAAAACATAAATACTTACTTCCCAGGAAAAATACGAGAAATACTGATTTATTATCACAAGCTTTGCTTAGTTTGGGGCCAGATGACCGTGTGTGCATAAATGTACCAAACATTTATTTATTTATATGTTTATTTTATTATATATACGTATTTTTTTTTTTAAAGTATGTTTGTTTGGGGTTTGTATCCACGGATCCCGGTATCGGTTTTATTAGCCACGGATCCGGGCGAGTAGATCCGTTTCCTTAAAAAAAAAAAACAATTTGTCTGCACTCCGTAACTGCTTGATGAATTTGAATGACTTTTTATGGAGGTAGAAGCTCTTTAATTCCGGAAAAATACCTATGTGAAGAACTGCGGGGTGCTACTACTAGATATATAAAAGCAAAACCTGACTGACTCATCAGGAAATCTCGAAAACATCATCGTATACTGCATCATCGCTTAACATCAGATGACTTGGCGGTCAAACACAAGTTATTACTGGATTTACAAAATAAAACCAGGCAAGTGCGAGTCAGACTCACGCACTGAGGGTTACGTACCATCACATAACTTGTTAGCTAATAAAGTACAAAAAATAGTGCAAAAAGACAACATCCCATCAACGCCCAGGCGGTCACCCATCCAAGTACCGGCCGCGTCCGACGTTGCTTCACTTCGGTGATCGTACGAGAACCGGTGGTGAACAGAATTTTGATACCGACTCGCACTTGGCCATTATTTATTATTTGTTGTTTTACTTTAGAGTGTGTACTATAATCATGCCAATTTTGACGCTTGTACGTATTACCGTTTATACATTAGAGCTAATACAAAAATACGTAAAAAAAATACGTTTGTTGTATGGGGACCCCAATGTCATTTTAACTTTTTTTGACTTTTTTATTATTTCTCAATTAATCCGTCTTAATATCAAATATTCTGTGAAAATTTCAACTGGCTATCTATTATGGTTCTAAAGATACAGCCGTTAATAGGTGGGACAGACGGATAGACATCGTAGGCTTAGTAATAGGGTCCCGTTTTTACCCTTTAGAAACGGAACCCTAAAAAAATAATTGACCTACGATGCTGTACTTTGTGAGGTAGGTAAATTCCTTATGGCTAAAAGCGGTAAAAGGAGGTTGAAAGTTTATGAGAGAGTATACGCTTAGGAAGTCACAGGCTAGCTGCTAATAAAGCTAACATAGTCTGATTTGGATCACGTGCCAAGCCGGGCGGTTAGTAGTACATAGTTTGAAGTTGCCCTTTAACACGATGAAATTGAAAGGTTGAAGGTTGAAATGCTAAAGTGAAACACTTATCAAACTATTTGTTAATAGTTAATCAGGGTAACAGAAGCCAGTTAATTTATTTATGAGAACCCTTATCAAGTAGGATATTAATCTATTTGAGTTCATGGTCAGTTGCGTATCACTTTGGCCATTATTTTCAAAGAGCCGCCGTATTTTGGTTTGATCGCTTGCCTGTGAATTCAAAACTCTATTTTTTTTACTTGGCAAACAAGCAGACGTGCCGTCTGATGGTAAGCAGTCACCGTTGCCCATGGATATTTGTAACACCAGAGGCATCACAAATACGTTACCGACCCTTAAGGAATTAGCTCGCCTTTTGAATAACTCCATGTTGTGATTAATTATCGTTTGATTTAGATTGACTACTCCGTCACTTAGCATCAGGTGAGCTGTGGGCAACGCCTAGCCTAGTAACCATAAAAACAATAGTTATAGGCCATGTTAGATGTTTGTTTGTTGTTAGAGAACCACGGACCGGTAAGCGCAGCGTAGGACGTCCACCCACAAGATTGACAGACGCCCTAAAAGAGACCGCAGAGAAACGCTGGACGCAGGCCGCTTCCAACCGGCCCTTTTCGAGATCGACGGGGGAGGCCTATGTCCAGCAGTGGACGTCCTACGGCTGAAATGATGATGATGATGATGTTGGCTGATGTATGCTATTAAGCGATGGTGGCCGAGCGGTAGCATGTGTACTTTACAATCTGACGGCACCCGGTTCGATCCTCAGCCCTGCACCAATGACATAAATGTATTAATTACTTTAGTAAATAATGTGCAGATTATGTGCAGATGTTATTGCTCAAAAACGGCGAAGGAAAACATATTGAGGACACCGGTAGTATTTCCAAGAACATCAAAAGTTCAGAGACAAGATATTCACAAATATGCACTGGGCCAGCATGGCGGATTAAAGCCACCCCTCCCCTTCCCCCCTCTCTGAGAGAACTTGTGTCCCAGCAGTGGGAACATGAAAAACTGATACGAGAGGTCTTCGAGAGGTCTTATATCCTCGAAAGCAAGGAGAATATGCAAATGCGATCCAACTGACCAACACTAACGAAAATTGTGTAAAGGGGTTAGGGTCCCACGATTAAAAGGCTAGATCGATCTTGAAGTAATTTGGCAAAAAATGCAGTACCATACAAAGACAGGTATAAAGTAAGCGCCGCCCCCCCCCCCCCCCCCTACCCCCGGAAAATATAATTAGGTATATTCACAGATAAACTCGTGTGAATTTTAATAAAACTTTCACTTTCATAAGAAAATAATTTTTATTAAGAAATTTTATTTACAAAATAGTTACACATCACAGTTAAAATAATATTGATACATTTAGATAAAGTTACTTTGGGACTTAGCTAAGTAAATTCTTAAAACTAAAGGCCAACGGCTACTGCAGAGTCTAGGCGGTAAAAAAAAAAAAAAATATTAATAAAATTAATGCATTTCGTAAAGGTAGCCATGGAAAAAGTCAATTCTTCTCGGTTTACTTAAACACATATTTAGCGGGAAAGGGACAGAGCATCGCTTCCCATTTGGTTCAAAAACTTGAAGTGATTATATCTTAGAACTTTATAAGCCGATTAAAATAATTTCTTCTGTATATATCCTACTAATATTATGAACGCGAAAGTTTGTATATATATGGATGTATAGATGTATGGATGTTTGTTCCTCTTTCACGCAGCAAAGGAACAACGGATCGACCTGATATTTTGCATAGAGCAAGAGCCAGACAGTGACATAGGCTACTTTTCATCATCATCATCATCACCATTTTTCATTACTACGCGGGTGAAAGCGCGGGGCGCAGCTAGTCGTAGATATAACGTTCAATTTCTTTTTCACTAAGTCTGTTATTTTATTGCATCAAGCAATTGTCCGATAGCTAATTTTGAAGCGTAAACCGAAAGTTGATTTATAGCGACCGATAATCGTAGGCCGCAACATCGCCTTAACTCCTTAGTGCATTGGGCCTAAAAGAGCTTAATGGCTTGCAAATTGGTATTAAGCCTACCTAAGCACCTAAAAAGACGAAATTTGCCGAAATAAATAAATAATACGTTGTATAGATTACATGTTTTTTTAAAGGTAAAAATGACTTGCCCATCTTGTTAAGGTAGGCACAAACCCATGCATTCGTTTCGAACAATCGATTCTAGATTCCTCAATCTTTGTTATTATACTTTCCTAACTTACTTAAATATGAAATTCGTTGATTAAAGGTTAACACACTCGGTTATTTTGAATTTACATTAAGTATTAGGCGGGCGACATCGCACCGCATTGCAAAAATAGCGTTTTGTGCAGATTAATTCACACCTAGTAGGAACAAATTCGAACAGTTCTTGCAAATTACGAGTGAAACTTATTTGTGATACACGAATCCATACCGATTACGAAATTCATGGATTTTTTATTCTGTCTATATAAGCTATATAGTGGGCTAAATATAGTGCGGCATGCGAGAGCGCAAAAGCTTTCAAAGTGGGGAAGAGAGCGTTCTCCAGCCTTGGTGGAAGGGCATGATCCAAACTATAAAGAAGGCCATAATTAGCTTAAATTAGTCCACTGTGGGCAGGGCACATATCACGCAGAACAGATGGCCGGTGGGGCCGAAAGGTTCTCGAATGGAGACCACGTACCGGTAAGCGCAGCGTAGGACGTCCATCTATAAGATGGATAGATGACCTAAAAGAGACCGCAGGGAAACGCTGGACGCTTCCAAGCGACCCTTTTTGGAGATCTATGGGGGAGGCCTATGTCCAGCAGTGGACGTCATATGGCTAAAATGATGATGATGTGTCCACTGCTGGATATAGGCCTCTCTCAAGGTACTCCAATCAGCCCGGCCTTCGACTTTTATCTTTCAGCCACAGCTGTCTGTCCTACGTCCTACGCTACGTTTGCCGATTCATTTTCTCCACTAGAGAACGCGTATACCTTAACGGTTATCATTTCTGCGACAGAGATGGGCGGCCCACTGCCACTTTAGCTTGTTAATATGCTGAGCTATGTTGGTAATTTTGGGTCTCTAGCGAATAACTTCGTTTCGGATACGATTCTTCATAGAATCGCCAAAAGAAAGTCCGATTAGATCCAATGACAGCCCAGGACAGAGCAACCTGGCGCAGGCTTATTAGAAGAGTCGATCAAGAACACCAAGCCCAAATAAAAAAGATTTGAGAACACAAAAAGAAGAAAAGACACAAGCTAGGCGTTTGTGACAGATTTTAGTCTTTCAAGGCTTGCTCCATCTGCTATCACGTCCTATCTTTCATAATACTCAAACTCGAAGGTACTTTGAGATTTTTAAAAACATGGCCTTGGAGGCAGTAGGAATTCTAAAACTTGTTTTAGACAATATCTGGAATAGTGCATACAATTAAACTCGGAAACAGAATCCAAATTTGTCGAATGAATCGCGCGAAAATAGATAGGAAAAATATCCGATGTTCAATATTTTACATGCAACGTTTCAATAACCTTTGGTAAATTACGAAATTTCTGAATAAGTTTCAAATGCCCTATTTGTATGGTCATAAACTTAAACACATATAAAAGTCGTTCACACTTGTAAATTGCAAGAACTGTTATTTTAAATTAGATTAGCCATAATAATGTTGTCCATGGTAGTACTGGTCCCCTCGCCGGTCTATGACTACTAAGTTGGCGGTCTTGGCAGGTAGTCCATGGTGGTAGATCCACTTCCTCCCGCCATCCTTGCCTTCTTTCTGAAAGTGCTTCGAGGCGTGGTGCCCGTGGCTGTCGTGACCGTCGGACTGTTTGTGACCCTGGAAATTAAGTTTTGACTCTCAATAATTTAATGCATAATTAATAAGAAATTTACATGGAAATTTTAGGCAAGTTAAAGTTGTGATATCCACATATCACATGACCCTAATTGAGTATGGCAACGAAGTGTGGAGCGGATCAAATAACTCCAAAATTGATTTGTCTTCTAAATACTCATCTGGACTATAGTAACGTCATTAGGGTTTTGGAAATTTTATTTTCATTTTCTATCTTTTGCCTGCATTGGTAGATTATTATACTATATTTGATGGCCATTGGATTTGGGCCGGAGCTATGTATTACTAATTTACGCGACATTACCGCGTCTCGCGACCATTACTAGATAGAAAAGCTTTGAAATAAGCGCTTTGTTGGTATCATGTCATCTTCCACCCTTGTTATGAAAAATGCGGCATCGTAATTTAAATTTGTGGCGCAGCAGAACTTGATACAGTGCCCGGAGTATTCCCAGGTCCGATTTTTCGAAGCCCAAAAAGTACGAAGGAAGAAGCCCACTCGTGACTTGAAGAGTGTCTTCAAGAGTGTCTTCAAGTCTTCTGTCACTGTCGTCGAGCATGTTTATCCCAACATCTAGTATATCTACGTGTCAACGCACAATGCTGAATGTTTTGTTCAAAAATGTAGATGGCACTGCAGTTTATTACTAGCAGATGTTTAACATCAATCGAACGATATGCATATGCGTATATGCACGGATTTTTTTTTTTCATTTTATGGCCGAAAATCCAGATACCTAAAATTGAACGATGCATTTTGTAGAAGAGGCAAGGGAAAAGGTAAGACGTTTGGCCACCTTGTACGACATGACATATTAATGAAAATCATCATAGAAAGGTAGAAGGAAAGAGAGGACCGGGAAGACCAAGAAGAGTATTCTTAGTCCAAATAAAAGAGAAGGCAGATGTCATGACGTACAGAGAGGTGAAAACGCTGGCAGAAGACTATCAAGTCTGGAAATTACTCCACCGACTAGAGCTACGCTTTTAATACGCGCTTGTAGTACTTAATTATAAAAAAACATACAACTTGATGATTGAAGGTTACCTTAGCGGCGTGATGGTGGCCTCCCTTGTCATAGTGTCCGGATTCTCCCTTGTGGTGCTGATGGTGTCCCGCCCTCAGATCGCCTTTTTTGAACCTCCCGCCCTGGAATAAGGTTTACATCTTAGAATAACTATATACAGAAACCAAGTACACTCGCAAAATTTAAGCAGTTCAAATGGAGCCATATCGTATATGACACCAAACGACGCTCGCGCGGTCAGTGCCCGCTGTAATAGTGTTCCGTGGTCAGTGATCTTAGTCTGGTGATAGTGTTAAGAGCTCCCAAAAAAATTAACTTAATTATTGCCGCATAATTTTTGCGTCTGTGTGCGTGACGAGGCAAGTAAACACAGCACACGTAGCGAATTTGTAGCTTACGTTTTGAGAAGGCGTTGTTTGGACTTACCATCTCTGTGTAGTTAATCTAAGGTTTACATATTTAGCTAGTAAACTCGCCAACCAGTTTATAAAACACTGTTTTAAACTATCACGGTTGTTCACTAAAGTTATATGATTATTTACGGGATATTTACCGTGGTAAGGTTGTGAATGGAGCTCCCGAAATTTCGGCGCAGTTGCACGCACTGTGTTCACGGGAAGACAGAAGAATGCTGGAGCTCATTCCACAACCTCACCATGGTAAATATCCCGTAAATAATCATATAACTTTAATACAATTTATTTTTCCACTATAGTTGCAAAAATTTAAATGGACTTTTATTTATAAAGCGTTTTCAATGTTTCCAGCATTATAACAGGCTATCTGTTAAAAAAAAACACTTAACGAATGGTAGATTCATGTATTCTGTGATTATATTTAAAAAAATGCAGGTAGGTACTTTGGTGTTTACGTGTATTATTTTCCTTTCACATTATTCAGAGAAAACAGGGATAGACGTCTTCTCTACATTTTTATGCAAATCGCTCGCTTGATAGTAAACGCGCGGTGTCCACGTCACGTTAACGTCACGTTTGCGCATTATCAGTTCAGTGTCACCCAAAAGCGTAGCCATGATTTTCTCGAAGGGGGGGGGGGGGGGCGCAGTAGGGAGCAAATGTAACGTCATATACCTACTAATTATTGTTGGAATGCTCTTTGAACGAACGCTTACTTGTACTCTTCTAGAGGGGGCCTGGTGATGCGCTTGGTGACACCCAGAATTTAGTTTTTTTTAAATCGAAGGCTGAACTGTTAAACAGTTCAAAACTCTACGCGGCAATGCACTCCGTTTGTCACCTATATATTATAGATATCAAACCTCTTTACAAATAAGCAAATTTTCATTGCCTCGTCAAATTTTCTCCTTATACGACAGAGAAGAATTCATCTAAACAGTGTATTACAGTAAAACTAATAAAAACAACACTTCACGTGTATTAAACCTTGCATTTTTAATTACGACCGCTAGTGAGGTCACAACTCACCAAGTCTCTATTTTTTTACTAAAATGTTTTTAATTTATAAACCAAATAAAGTCCCCAATGAATACACAAAACGAGCTGAATCCAAAACCTGGCAGCACTGATTTTTTAATTAACTAGCCGGGGGTTTTGGCACCGACGTGGAAAAAAACATGTCGGCTGGTTGGATTATTTTCCTAAACTTGTGTATTTTCGAGTGTTAATGTGTACTAAATGGTGAATTATTATTCATTAAGTGCTCGTAAACGTGCTCGAGTGTGGGTAAGTGATATAACGAGGGGAAACGTGTCTTTTCGTGTATACCCATAAACCAAATATACCCATATCATATTATAACCATCAAATGAAAGGGTTTGCTGTAGAATACGATAACTAGGTATACGTTTTTAGGGTTCCGTACCCAAAGGGTAAAAACGGGACCCTATTACTAAGCCTACGATGTCTGTCTGTCCTACCTATTAACGGCTGTATATTTCGAACCGTGATAGACAGCCAGTTGAAATTTCCACAGAATATGTAATGTTATAGCGGATTAACTAACAAATAATAAAAAAGTCAAAAAGTAAAAACGAAAGGGGGTCCCATACAACAAACGTATTTTTTTTAACGTATTTTTGTATTAGCTCTAATGTAAAAACGATAATATGTACAAGCGTCAAACTTGGCATAATTATAGCACACACTCTTAAATATAACAAAAAAATTATAAATAATGGCCAAGTGCGAGTTGTTAACAAGTTTCTATTCGTTACCAAGTTATAACTGGTAATTATGTTATTGAATTTTGTGGTGGTACGGAACCCTCAGTGCGCGAGCCAGACTCGCACTTGGCCGGTTTATTCATAAAAAAATCGCTTAATGCAAAAACTGTACGGCACACTTATACATTTTTCACACACAAAGAAACTTGTAACGACACCAATGAACATAGTCCACATGCAAAAAAGGGCGACAAGGTCATCTGCTGGGCGAGATCGACAAAAGACATCAAGCCTTATTTAGGCCTGATGCGTTCGCAACCGCCACGCCACCAAACCATATCTCCCTTGTATGTCTGATCTGAGGGCACACGGATCTTATAATAAGAAATCTTTAAGCCACTATACTTTGAGTTTAATTAACAAGCTCGGTGCGTTACGCTCTTCAGGAAAGTTTCCAGTCTAAACGGATAACGGAGCTAACTAAGGAAACCCCAAGCGACATAACTGCAACCCACACCACGCCACACCACGCCACCCCACGCTACCCCACGCTACCCCACGCAGCAAGTTTGCAATTCCATTCTATTTAATACTAATAAAGTACTGGCATGTTGCATGTTCAATTTTCATTCGACGCAATATTTCTGGTAAGTATTTATCATCTCTGAATATCATTGTATTTATATTACACGGGAATTACTCTCGGTCACTCCGACTACTATAGTCGGAGTGATTCAATCGCATTAGGCGGTCTTTTTCAAGGTGAATGCGCGCGCGCATCTGCGTCTCGCTTTGCTTTCGTTTTTTTTGTGAGTAATTCCCGTGTATTATAAATAAAACGTGTATTATAATGGTACTGAGACGTGGTACTTAACTGTTGGCCTTTTAGAAAAACTCAGAGTCACACAGTGGGCAATGGAGAGAGCTATGCTCGGAGTTTCTTTGCGCGATAGAATCCGAAACGTGGATATTCGCCAAAGAACCAGAGTCACCGACATAGCTGTTAAAATTTGCAAGTTGAAGTGGCAATGGGCAGGCCACATCGCTCGAAGAACCGATAACCGATGGGGAAGAAAGCTTCTGGAGTGGAGACCACGAACCGGAAGACGCAGCGTAGGTAGGCCTCCCACTAGATGGACCGACGACATTGTGAGAGTCGCGGGCATCCAGTGGATGCAAAAGGCAGGCTGTCGTTCAGTGTGGAGGTTAAAGGGGGAGGCCTATGTTCAGCAGTGGACGTCTTCTGGCTGATGATGATGATGATAAATAAAATGTGTGAAAACCACGTTATGTTCCATAATCAAATCTGAATATTGTTATATACGAATTAGTCTATTATACGTTCAGAAATAAATTATAATATACTTTATACATATCTAGCGACCCACCTCGGCTACGCACGGGTGAATTTGCGTACGAAGCCGGACAGACAGACAGACAGACGCAGAAAGCGACTTTAATTTATTCTATGTAGAGAAGAGATAAAGAAGTGTTATACAGGGTTTTTGTTTTGTTAAGGAATTCCAAAAATGTTCCGATTTCATCTACTTGTTTTTTTATATAGGTACCAGCAATGTTTATTCAACCCTCTTTCTCGATGCATTTTTTCTGTTTATTTCATGAATTAAATATTAACACCTTTTTGGGTCGAGTTTACTACGTTACTCACACGTTGCTCACACATTTGGCCCAGTTTACCACTACTAGACCCACAGTGTGTAAATTGGGCCGCGAACCAGAGGCGAGTTTCCCCCTAAGCCAAAAATACGCGTCAATTTGTGAACCTCAATCATACTGAATAGAATCAGACAATAACTATTTACGTGCCTATTACCAAATAATATCTAGCATTTTAGCAACAACAATACATTACTGTCATTCACTTTCACCAACTGCTCTAAAAACCTCCAGTGGCGTAAGTATTATGATTTTTTTTTATCACGTAGCCTTAAATTTGGTCTAGAATCTAGATCTGCCTCAACAGACAGAACTAACAAGAAAAATTTGGTATTATTAGTACTTTAGACATGACTGGAGGTTAGGTACATACTACTTTTTACAAACGTATTACGTACAGAAAAAAAAATCGAAACTTGGTAATTTCAAGTTAGGTACATTACATTAAAAAAAAAAACGTACATTTTGTAGTTATTAAATACGAAAGAAGAAACCGATTCACTTGCGGTTTGAAGTAGTCACCCAGATTGTAACCATCATGGAACACCCATGCAGCACATACCATAGACTAGCAGTTCGCATAATAAAAGTGGAATTAAAGCGCTTCGTACAGGTTATCGGAATATCTACCATAAAGCGGTGTCGATTTTTTGTGCTCGCTCTGGCAGTCCGATAGAAAAATGGGCAGGGGGGAATTAGATCATGCAGATCCGAAGCACACTCTCCGAAATGTATCCGATAAAAACCGATAGACTAGCAACTTTACGTCGATGCGCAAGACTAAGAAGCTCAGTCTGAATGAAAACCTTTTTACTTTGCGTCGTCGGATGATAAATAGTAAAACATTGCTCTTCAGTAGAAAATCTTACGCACAAGAAACGCCCACCTGCAGTACTAAAATCCACCAGAAATTCAATCAATGATTTCACCAACTTTTTGTAGTCATTTCAATAACACCTGTTTACCTAATTTCACGACCATTTGACTGTGAAATGACAAACGGCGCGGTTGGAGCGTTTTACGCGCATTTTGTTTGACATCAACCGTTTTCAAATTCAAGGTTTCGGTTTTGTAACGAAATTATTTTTGTCGGAGCTTTTGTATAATCAATTTAAGTGCAGAGGATATTGGGGTTAATCGAGTTTTTGTGCATTATTGAGAAATGTTGTCTAGACAACAATGAAAATATTATCTTGTTAATTTTGGTTGGTTTTCTATATTGATAACTAGAGACCCGCCCGCCCGGCTTCGCACGGGTGTAATTTACGTGCGAAGCCGGGTGGGCTGCTAGTCTCTATCTCTTCTCTTCTCTACATTGTATAAATTAAAGTCGCTTTCCGCATCTGTCTGTCTGTATGTCTGTATGGCCGCTAACTCCTCATAAACCACGCAACGGATTTTAATGCGGTTTTCACCATCAGTTAGATACATTTTCACGGAAGGTTTATGTATATAACTAGCGAACTAGTTGAAAGTTTATGTGAAAGCCCAAGCGTACGAAGTCGCGGGCTTGTTGTAAATAACCTAAATAAGAAAAAAATCACTTACTTCCGAATGCTCTTTCTCGTGGTTGTATCCGCCATGCTTTTCTTCTTCTCCAGAGTCCCCATCCTCTTCAAAGAACTCCACTTTTTTTTCATACTCTTCTTTCTTATGGATGTCGTGGCTCCCTTTCGTGCTGTGGCCCTTGGAGTGCTTACCAGACTCTTCGTACTGAGAGATTGGATTTCAGAAGTGGTATGAAACATTTGTCATGAAAGAACAGAAGAGAAGATCAGTGTACAGTGGCGTTGGCTAGTAAAAACCTCTTACAGATGGTGGTAGTATAATATATTTATTCAGTTGTTTATTTTGTTTGGAAAATTTTAAATTTCATGTACAGGGTTGTTGGCAATTAGTTACCAAACTCACGCAGCCTCCTTACGTACATACATAATAACTTTTGTTTCATGACTTTTTATATAATTAAACACAATCATATTTTTTTTTATTCTTTAGTTGGTAAATAAGCAGACTGGCTGCCTGATGGTAAGCAGTCACCGTCACCTATGGATACTTGTAAGACCAGAAGCACGAGCCTCACAACTAAGTTGCCGACCCTTTAAGAATCTAATGACTCGCCTTTTGAAGAACCTCAAGTTGTGCAAGTTTGTATGAAAAATATTGAAAATAAAAGAACGCCACTCTTTTGTTTACGCTACACAATCATGGCTTTGGTGTATTTGGAAGTAGCTTATGCTCTGGATTAATAAAAATTCTACGGCGAATCACGAGACAATAACCTTCGTAATCAGTAATATACGGAGGTTATTTTCTCATGCATCACTCTCTGTTCTGTGCCTCATACCTTGGCTTGCTTCTTCCCGTGCTCCTCGTGGTTGTGGTCTCCATAATGGCCCGACTCTTCGCTGTGCTCTTTCTTGACGCCGCCGTGGTCATCGTATTTGCCAAGATGATTTTCCTTGTCATGATGACCATTGGCAGTTTTCGTATCCTCATGACGCCCCTGGAAAAGGTAAAATGTTAATATTTCTATATATAAAAATAACACAATTTATTTTTGTTTTAATGTTAATGTGAAACTCAGTAGCTGTTTAATCCACAGAAAAGAGAAGATATTCGATATAAATTAGCAAAAAAAAAAATATGTCTGGTTTTCTTGCATATACTGTAGGCAGTAAAAAATTTGTTTTCTGTGGTTTTACCTGAAAGATCAACGGTTTTGTTTTTTTCAGAAACGTTTGACTTTATTCCGTTTTTGTCTTCGCTTCGTTTTTTTCGGTGAGAAGTTGACTGGCTCTTTATAGTTCATATTAAAGTGTGGCCGCTGATAGAATGCGGCTGACAGTTGCAATAATATTGTAAAAAGCTGAACGAAAACAGTACATTCTGATCACTTGTACAAACTTGTGCTTTTGAATGTAAGATAGCCAATATATAAAATAAATATTGCCAATATATATAATAGATATTGTTTTGTATTGGCTGGTAGCCAATCTTCTGTATGTATAAAAGCGAAATTCATCTACTCACTTATTCATTACGAAATCTTGAAAACTACTTAACCTACGAAGCTGAAATTTGGCAGGTAGATTCCTTATGGGGTGTAGAGGTCCGCTAAGAAAGGATTTTGTGAAAGGGCTGAATTAAGGGGGGCCAAAGGAGGTTGAAATATTATATGATAGTCTACGCGTACGAAGTCGCGGGTAACAGCTAGTATACTATAATAACATGTTTTTTAGATTTTTCAATGTTATTGCAACTTTCAGATGCATTTTATAAGCGGGCAGATATTATGTGATGCCATAAGTTGCGCGACCGCAAACCGTATCTTGCGTGTGATTTTCCGCATTATGCTGTTTCAGCGCTGCTTCGAGACCGCTTTAAGAGGTAGCCGTAAGGCCTTGCATAATTAGCGGTCTATCTATGTACGAATATTGTATTTTGTTTTGTACATATTAACTCGGTAGGTTTGTAGGTATTTTACTTAAGTGATAGCGCACGAGAATAAATGTTTATTCTTAGTCAGACGTGTTTCTAAAATATGGAACACGTTTTCTGAGAGATACAATTACGTATCGTAACACAATTTCTGTCGCAAAAAGCAGAGTGCGCCACCCACGTAAGTACAGGTTTGTGCTCAGAAAATTTCCAAATGTCAAAAAGTTGGATAACCGTATATTCCGTCCAACATTTTTCTTTCTTTTAACATATAATAACTAGGTATTTGCTGCAACATACAAATTTAAATTTTGAATTAGCGATGAGGTCGGCTTAAATCTTTGTCTAAAAAAAACTATATACTATATAATTGTAATTGAGGTAACGTTGTTACCTCACAGGTTTTTACACGACTTAATTATAACACAAGGATTTCATGTTTTTTTTTTGTATTTTTTTTTGTTAATGTTAGCTGCTTTGAACGCAGTCAACATTAACATGAAACCGTTGAAAATAAAAAAGTTCCAACTTAGAACACGTGTAACATTGCTGGAATAAGGTTGTAATATTTTGTTTCATCGCCACTAGGACCACGTCTACAGAAAGCAACATGGTGGGTGTAGATACTTCATCCTGTGGTATCTTTGTGGTTTTAATAATTCAATTAAAATGTCGATAAAATGTAATTTAAATAGCTTAGAAAGTCACTATTCCTTTAGTCAGAAAATCTAGCAAGCCATTCCAATCTGTTAAACACCAAAAAAAATTTTGGACGGGTAATTACTTTCAGTAATGCAGAATATTTCTTGACAGAACTCATATTTATTTAGGAATATTTTAGACTTAAACCTTACTAAAACTTATCCGTTTGCGCAACAGAATGTTGATTTTAGTCAAATGTGGCTGAGGTTTATTTTCGCGATTTCAGGTTTGGTACCATAGTAAACGATTGAGG
Source organism: Agriopis aurantiaria (assembly GCA_914767915.1). Classification (NCBI taxonomy): domain Eukaryota; kingdom Metazoa; phylum Arthropoda; class Insecta; order Lepidoptera; family Geometridae; genus Agriopis; species Agriopis aurantiaria. Next base: position 12,295,836 of record OU612003.1, on the reverse strand, counting down.
ACATCCGTAGACGAAAGAAAGTCACCGACATAGCCCATTGGATTAGCAAGTCGAAATGGCAGTGGCAGTGCATATCACGCAGAACAGATGGCCGATGGAGCCGAAAGGTTCTGGAATGGAGACCACGGACCGGTAAGCGACCGCAAGCAGGGAAACGCTGGATGCAGGCCGCTTCCAACCGGCCCTTTTGGAGATTGATGGGGAGGCCTATGTCCAGCAGTGGACGTCCTACGGCTGAAATTATGATGTTAATGATGACCATAGTAAAAGTTGTTCATAATGATGAGTATAACGAACCCCTTTCGGCTTAGTACGCTCTTTCCGCGTAACACTGTATATCATATGAAACGTTCACTGAAAACTTATCATTTTGAGTTGTACCTATAAATGTAGTACCTAGAAAAAAACTTATTCGAAGTGCTAAAAAGATAAAAGTGGGTATTTATTGCAGTCTACGTGTATAATCCGAGGGAAAAGCTCGTTCTCTAGAAACAAATAGTACCACGGCTCGCTGTCGAGCGATAAACTTAATTTATTCCAATGGGGCTTTAGCGAAGAAAAAACATTTAATTGAATTAAGAGAAACAGTTAGTTTTCTGCAATATTTTAAACAACTATTTGCTGTAGGATTTGATAAATTGATATTGTTTGACATTTTATTTATATTACACGGGAATTACGTAAGATTAAGCCGGTCACTCCGACTATAGTTTCAACCGCATTAGGCGGTCTTTTTCAAGGTGAAAGCACGCGCGCGGCTGCGTCACGCTTGGCACTCCCGTGTAATATAAATAAAATGTGTGAGAACTACGTCAGTTTCTATGATATTGTTTGATTTGATAATAGAAACTGGAGGTAGTAATAGAGTTTATGTTAGAAAGAAAACTCTCTTTTCAATATAATATATAGGATTTTGAATATTAAAAGTTCTGCAAAGTACGTAACTAATGTTCCGTTTCAGTAAAAAAAAATACCCGGTATTGGAGCATGCCTACCAGTGTGTTTTTTGTAGTATATCCAAAAAGCCAGCAAAGTAAGTATAATATTTAAAAACCAAATTATTTTCACGAAATCTTTAGTTGAAAATCTAGGACTATATACCTACTTTACTGGTATCTATAGTTACCATTAATAATAAACTGGACAAGTGCAAGTTGGACTCGCGCACTGAAGCTTTTGTATTACCACATATATAAGTACAAAAAAGTATTGCAACAAGACAACATCACGCCCAGGGGCCTTACGGACAACTGCTATGGCGACACCAAACTAACGTTAAATCCGCTCGGTTGAAAAATCACGCGACCGCAAACCGTATCTGGGCGCGTTCAGATTCACGTTCGCGTGATTTTCCAACCGAGCGGATTTAACGTTAGTTTGGTGCTGCAATAGCAGTTGTCCGTAAGGTCATATCCAAATACCGACCGCGCTCTGGTGAACAGAAGTTTGTCACCGGCTCGCACTTGGCCAGTATTTACTATTGAAAATACGTTAAATAACTTTTGTTGTATACCCTTTAGTTTTCACTTTTTAACCAACTGCAAAAAAGGAGGGAGTTCTCAATTCGGTTGTATGTTATTTTTAATGCTCGTTATCTCAGATCTTCGTCAGTTATAAACTGATTTGTATTTTGTTTTATTTGTAGGTAAGGATATACTTTTGTCCCATAGACCTTTCATCAAAATCAGTTTAGTAGTTTCGTTTTAAATCATAATAAATAGTTACTATACAGCCGTCTAAAGGTAGTTGAGACGGACGGACAGACAGACAACGTAGGCTTAGTAATAGGGTCCCGTTTACATCCTTTGGCTACGGAACCCCAAATATATAAGTTAGTATAAAGTTCATAGTTTCTATGTACAGGGTTACTGGTAATCAGTTAGAATCCCCTCAATACGTCGAAACGAACACATTTTGTACAAAGACTTACCAAAATCCGCAAAAAAAAACCAGTTGTTTCATACGTTTTGTTATACGTTCACCATCTTGATTTTAAAGGTTAATTTTTGTTTATTGCATAACTCGTTTATTTCGATATAGGGTCGATATTTTCCGATTTATACCCCAAAAGAGGGGGTGAATTTTTGTTTCGGTTCAAATCCCAATTCGACTGGGCTAGAAAAAAAGTTGTTTATTTTGATGCACTGAGCCGCCCTTAAGAGGATGCTAACTAACAACCCTGTACACTTGACCTATCCAATAATATTAGCTAACCTAAGAAGATGAATCTAGAATCTAAAAAGAAAATAGACAAGGTGTCGTGAGAATTCTTCGTCAAAACATTTATCATTTGTAACAGAGAAAGTTTGACAATGTTCCTAATCATAATACCTAGGTCATTGATGACCTCAGTATTATCATAACACAGAATAATAGAATTCAAAACAGGCCTTACAGAACAATGCATGGTGTCTTCAGACAATGGATTTGTTGACCGATGTAGATGTGCAACGTTTCGGCTACATTTTATTTTTCAACCGCTAACCTCGGCACTTGGTTCAACAGCTGCATTAATATTTTAAAAAGCTGTTTTTAGGGTTCCGTGCCCAAAGGGTAAAAACGGGACCCTATTACTAAGCCTACGATGTCTGTCTGCCTGTCCTACACATTCACAGCTGTATCTTTCACACCGTAATAGATAGCCAGTTGAAATTTTAACAGAATATGTATAATGTTACGGCGGAGAAATACTAAGAAATACTAAAAAGTAAAAAAGTTAAAGAATGAAAGAGAATTCCCATACAACAAAAGTATTTTAGTATTAGCTCTAATGGAAAAACGGTAATACGTACAAGCGTCAAACTTGGCACGATTATAGTACACACGCCAAAATATAACAACAAACAATAAATAACAGCCAAGTGCGAGTCGGTGACTAGTTTCTGTTTATTACCAAGTTATAACTGGTAATTTCGTTATTTAATTTTGTGGTGGTACGGAACCCTTATTGCGTGAGCCCGACTCGCACTTGCCTGGTTTATTTCATGATTTCAGGGTAGGTCGTAACACAGTAAAAGTTGTTTATAATGGTTAGTATAAGGCCTTCTTTCAGCGAGACTTTAAAATCCACCATGCTGGCCCAGTGTAAGTACTAAATAATAAGTCATTGATGCAGAGCCGAGGATCGAACCGGGTTCTTTCAGATTGTAATGCGCACATGCTACCGCTCGGTCACCATCGCATCTATCAGTTGCTTAATTATCATCAGGTGCATCAGGTAGCTTAATTTGGTTTAGTATTAGATTCAGTTTAGATTCATATTAAGTTTGGTTTAATTTGGTTTAGTTTCATATTCAGTTTAGTTTAATTGGGTTTAGTGTCAGATTTAGTTAAGTTTAATTAAGTTAATTTTAACTATAGAATAACTGTTGTAACTTAATTTTAATGGAAAGTAAGAAGTTTTATTGTAAATTAGAATTGCAAAATTAAACTATATACTAGCTATATTATTATAATAATTAAATTTCTTAGTTACATACAAATCATTATCTTTTAAAAAGGTGTCCTAATAATTGGTAATTGGTCGTGCTAGCAACGATGCGATTTCATGAATTCATCGCGCGATCGACATTAATTCACAAAATTGTTATTTCTAAAACTCTATAGACTAGAAAATCTCTAGTAAAGTCACCAGCACTTTACGACTTGCACTTGACCGACGTATTTTGATTTATACTGTGAATGACTTGTTTGACGAAATAATTACTAAATATTATTACTAATGCTAAAAATATTTCAATAATTGATGGCATGTGCCAAGGACGTGTAAGGCCAAAAATTTCTCAAGAAAAAAAAAGTTTGACTTTGACACCCCTTTGACAGATGCGTAACGTTAACGTAACGACCCGATCGAGACGGCTTAGTACGGCCATTAGACACTCAAAAAAGGTATGGTATGGCATTCAGAGACACAGAGGTCACGTGGGTGACACGCATCTACGTCATCGACGCTGTGTTACCAGTAGAATAAAACCATAAATCGCAATCTCCGTGTAATACGGTTTCGATTTATAAAATTAATTTTAGATTTATTGCTTATATTATTTAATAAATTTTTAAAATAAGTTTTTTTTTCCCCGATTTCTTTGTTTGTTGCAATAAAGTGGCAACTGGACAGTAACGTAGATAGTACTTAGGTGTCAACGACTGGAATGCCAGACCTTGTTTTTTTTTAAATCAAGTTATGATCGATGTATGATATTCGATAAAATCGCATTGTTTATCGCATTAGGACGCCGTTTTATGGTAAAGGCAGGAGAGATGAAGCAATACACGCCATATTGACGACTTACGCCACCACCAAATATTATGTACCAGGTTTTTTTCTTCTCCAGTGTCTCCAGGTTGGTATAGTTACTGTTTCTCCGATACATTTCCTATTAAAACATAAATATACAGGGTTCAACGAGTTGACAATTTGACAATTGCTTTAAGACTGCACAAAAACTGAAACTAAAATTACGGCCAAATTGAATTTTGCACTCATCAATGACTCTAGAACAACACTAGTTACAATTTTTAGATTGTTTTTTTGTTGTTCTACTGGGCTACACATAAATCCTGTACTAAGCCGAAAGGTGTAATGATTATGACCATCATTGGGACCAGTACTGAAATCACGAAAAAAAATATCAGCTGTTCCATACATTTTGTTGAGTGTCGATTACCGTTTTCTATGGAACTTCTTTTTAGCGATTTCAGGTTTAGTGCCATAGTAAAAGTTGGTCATAATGATCTCCTTTCGGCATAGTACAGAATGCGTTACCCTGTATAATAATACAATAAAATTCTAGAAAAGTTTCTGTCGATTTGATCCTGCAAAAAATATTTAATTACTTTAATCCAAAGGATTGTTACGTACAGAGCGACCAACTTATTTTAAAAGTTGCCCAAATTAGGGAACTAAAAAATGTCATTAAGTGGCCGTCAGTAATGACCAAAAAAAACGATAGTGTCTCCAAACTTAACTCTTCCGATCAGTTGGTTGGGGTATGTCATGCTTGTAGCTAATAATTCTGTTTTATAGCTACACGCAATAAATATTTTATTATACGTTGATAGCGCGATATTGTGCTTTTTAATTAACGGCCGATAGCCGAATATCGATTGGCCGAAAGCTATCATGGACCATAAACTGCTCATGTGATTACCATATGACAGAGGCAGGTGCAATTTTGACCTATGTCCTTCGACCAAATAAAATGAATGGACGGGCCATAACCATTGAACTTGCTCAGTAAAAACGAGCCAAAACCGTCGGACATATACTTCAACACCTAATTATAACCATTTACAGTAAAGTGCATTTGATACAAAAAATTGATGGTGGTTTTTTGTTGTGATTTTACACTTCGGGAAAGCATACAAAGGCATACATTTGTCAGATGTTTTGTTATCATGTAACAATAGTATTGTGTCGCACTTGCTACGGCTAGAGACCGACTGAAACGAAGTGAGCCTCCTTCTGGGCCCGTCCATTCATTTTATTTTTGTCGAAGCCTATGCCAAAGATTAATTAATAGTAAAAGAATTTGCTTGCTCGGCTTTCAAAATAAAATTGCACAAAACTTGCAAAACCAGAATAATAATAATAAATATATTTTGAGATGAGACAGGATAAGGCAGGCGCCGTTTCTCATCCTATAGATCTGTTCTCCCATCCACAAGTTGTTCACCTCAACAACCCAGATTTTTTAATCCCATACCGTACAATAGTTTTATATTCCATTTTATACACACCCCATAATTGTATTTTTTACTCAACAGGGCCTCTGCGTGTTAGCGTCGACCCCACCAATACCTCTCAAAGTTACGGGCTAGACCCGTGAATATGTAAAAATAAAGCATAATAAATAATTATGTTATTTTCTTACAACAGTCGTCCTTAGTAGCAAAATATCCACCCATTAATTATACACGTCCTTCTGACTACTGGGGCCTTACGGACAACAGCTAATTGCGGCACCTAATCCGCTCAGTTGGAAAATCACGCAACCGCAAATCGTATCTGGGCGCGATAAGGTTCACGTTCGCGTGATTTTCCGACCGGGCGGATTAGGTGCCGCAATTAGCTGTTGTCCGTAAGGCAGGGGCCTTACGGACAACAGCTAATTAAAAGCTCTAAAAAACAGGAAATCCTAGTAACCAAGATTTCAAAAATTGTTTTATTGTTGATTTAGTTCAATTGAACTATAATTGATTTAGTATAATTGAACTAAATCGATTATATTATTAAAATAAACTAAAATAAATATTCGGGACATTTTTGCACAAACTGTCATCTGACCCAAAACTAAGCAAAGCTTGTAATATGGCTGCCAGAAACTGATATACATACATACATACATAATATATAGATATTAACACCCAGATACTTATAGAACAAACACAAATACATGAATGTTACATGATTGTTTGTCCTAGGTGGGAATCGAACCCACGCCCAAAGCACAGAAAGCAGGCTCACTACCAATTAGACCAGGGGTGTCCAACATACGGCCCGCGGGCCACAATGCGGCCCACAAAGGTTCCTTATTCGGCCCGCGAACGAGTGAAAAGTTGGGTAACTTTTGACATCAAACGTTTTTTTAACGTATTTTTTTTTAAGGAACGACGAGGCAAAATTTGGTAAACTTTTGGCTCGTCGTTCTTAAAAAATTTCGTCGATCGATCCCAATACAACTTTTTACTTATAAAAAGATAAAAGAGAAAATAATTATGGTAGCTTTATTCCGCCATATATTTATAATAATATCCTATCTACCATTTTACTTATATTAGCCTTGCTTTGCTCAGCTATGAAGCATCTCTTTTGGCCCGCCAAAGTTACAAAGTTAATAAATCTGGTCCCCCACAAAGTTACGTTGGACGCCCCTGAACTAGACCAACGGGCTATCAAACTATTATTAAATAACAAAAAAAATTATCTAAGTACTTTAATAGCCATGTAACTTAGGTAACCAGTGTCACTTATAAACACTAGTCGTTTTTTTGTAGTTTATCGTAATAGTCTCGGAGAGAAAGTGAAGAGTGGATTTGGTCCATGGTCATAAAAATAATTTAAAAAAAATACTGCTTGTCAACGTGTAGTACGCCGTGATTTTGTGTGACCCAATTATTTATAAATCTAGACATTCACGTCCACTTGATGAAGTTAATACTCACTTTAGAGCATGACGCTTTTACTTTGATTAAATTTCTACCCCGAGACATAATGCCATATCAGTTAGCATTTACGCTGCAAGTCAGCTCCAAATGGGAAAATCAAAGAAAAAAAGGATTACTGTTTTTTTATTTATTTAGAACTAGCTGACCCGAGAGACGTTGTCCTGTCTTAGAACTGTCAAACGGGCGAAGTTAAAATCATCGTTAAGTTTATGAAATTTTCCCATTTCCTGCACATTTTTTTAAAAAGTTTTTTTCTGTAAGAATCTTATACTAAGTATTAGGAAATTTAAAAAAAAAATTATAAAATCAGTATAGTCGTTCTCAAGTTATGGCGTGACCAAGGTAAATAGGGATTATTTTATATATATAGATAGATAGATAACGAGGAAAATATCATGCCGGTTGGTGGTGAATTTCAGATTCTGGTCCTATTTGGAGATTATTATATCACATCATTAATATAAAAAAAAAAACTACTTCAAGACTACATGCTTCGAATAAAATAAATTTTATTTATTACGACCAGATATTAAATATCATTGATTTACAAACACATGGATGGATGCTAGGTCTAATACAAATTCTCAAAAAAGTGTCCTAGGTGGTCAGTTTTTTTAAAATGTCCGACATTTTAACATTTTAACCTGTGGCTACGACATTAATTCATACGTTGCGTTGCTTGCTTGTTATCCATCGAGATACAATACAAATAAAGTCACAGCCGTGCCAAAAAAATGTACGAACCAAAATCGGCGTACGCTACGAATTGCGCAGACTTTTTGGTTAGTTACAACTCAACTTACAAGGTAACCGTGATCCGACTACAACGCCGCGCGATGCCAGAGCTATACGATGACATAGTGACAACTAACGTTGCACACTATGCGAGCGACATAACGTCTGAATTGGAGTGAATGTGGCATTGTGATGTATATAATCGATACAGTGAAGCTCGGACATTTTTTGACTGTGAGATTGTGACTCTATAGGAATTGTACATCGATGTTGTTATCCCAGGGTTTATAAACTTTTTTATGTATAGAACAGAATAATTTTGATTGTGAAACTAGTTTGTTCATATCAATCATTTATTATGATTAATAGTAGCAGTACAATTTATAATGTAACAAGCATCTGGATCTCGATCTAGTTTGCACTGTATTTCGGGAACCAGCGTCTTCTCCCATCATGTCGAACATACAGTAATTTAAAGACTAGTGAGATATTAATGTTCTCAACATAATGAAATCGAAATTCAACTAATTAGCATTGCCATCCAGCGTGGCAATGCTGCCAGTATTCTGGCCACTTTTCCTTCCACCGAGGGAGATTAGTATTTTTAATGATTTTTATATTTATTTATTTATTTTAATTTGTATTTATAATAATTAAAGTCCTTTTCATGAAAGAAGTCTCACGGCAAACACCGGAACTAAATTTCCATGTTGTAGTTGTCAGGTGTTGTTACTGTGTTTGGACGCTAGTGAGATTTTTATTAATTTTCCATCGTTAAAGAGTCGTGTACGATGCCAAAAGTTGTTAAAGTTCTACTCGAGAAATGATACTGATAGTGATTGATACGCGATGACAGCGCCGCGTCTGGGGGACTTCAAACATGAAAAGCACTCTAGGTAGTGATAGTTTTAGTTTTTAAATACTGTGTTTTAAATATTTTTCGTGTAAATAAATAACATCCCTAACTTAATTTGTAGATATATTGTCTACCTGTTGAAAGTGTATTGTATACCATACTTAAAAACTTTTCTATATTTCAATGACAATTATGTAATAGTATGATTTCTTACCTCGTAAGCCTTCTTCCCATGTTCCTCATGCTCTTCAGAATGTTCTTCGTGGTGTTCTCTCCCGCCTCCTGAAATCAAATAATATCAGAGTAAATAAATAAAACCGGTCAAGTGCGAGTCGGGCTAGCACACTGAGGGTTCCGAACCACCACATAACTTGTTAGCTATTAAAGTACAAAAAAGTTGTGCAAAAAAACAAAATCCCCAGGCTGGTGATTTCGTTTAATTTTGAATTTTGTGGTGGTACGGAAACCTCAGTGCATGAACCCAACTCGCACTTGCCCCTTTTTTTTTCACGTTTGCCCTCCGTAACTATTCCAACAAGGCTCAATCCCACCTCCACAATAGACACAGTTTGAACCACGAATCTAATGTTGTTTTAGTGTGCGTATGTCTAGAAAATTTGTATGTCGGTTGTATGTATGTGTATGTGTTGTAAAGTTCTGGAGTGGAGACCACGAACCGGAGGACGCAGCGTAGGTAGGCCTCCCACTAGATGGACCGACGACATTGTGAGAGTCGCGGGCATCCAGTGGATGCAAAAGGCAGGCTGTCGTTCAGTGTGGAGGTTAAAGGGGGAGGCCTATGTTCAGCAGTGGACGTCTTCTGGCTGATGATGATGATGTCTAGATAGTTTTTTTAAGCCCTAGATGGCAAACAAGCAGACGGGCTGCCTGATAGTAAGCAGTGAACATCGCCTATTGATTCTTGTAACACCACAGTCATCACAACTACGTTGCCATCTCTTTAAGAATCTATTAACTCTTCCTTTGAAGAACCCATGTTGTAGCTTCTCGGAAACACCACGGAAGGTAGCTCATTGTTTTGTTTTGTTGTTATAAACGAAAAAACTAACAACAGCGCTGCTTTGTATATTCATTCATGCTATATCTTGTTGCAAAATATTAGTTCCCAGGCAGACCTTTGACCTCTTTGTTTTACTACAAACAAAACACGCCATCAAAACTATAACTGCAGTTATGCAACGACTCATCAGTACCTAACCGTGGTTAATATAATTTGGACTTAATGAAAGTGTGAAAAGAGAAAGTTTTTAAAAATCAATTTAACTGCAAAATTCTCCGGCTTTACCTACCTACACTTTTGTATGAATGGAAAATCTCAAAAATTTAAATTCACGATTTCTTAAAGAGCCTTGCTCTAAAGGACAGCTCCGACTGTCGATCTTACTCATATGTTAGTTTTAAGAGTTTATTTTCTATAAATATCTGTACAAAAGTAAAACAAAACATACACAAGGAAGTGGAAAACCTGATTTCCTATTTTCCTCCATTTCCTCCATAAGAAGATAGCCAATTCCGCCACAGATTGAGACAAAACAGATAAACGCTTGTTAGTAAAATTGTGTGAAACATATCGTAAACTGCGACGTGGTTTTCACACGACACTGTTTATTTGATGGAAGGTTCTACCAGGGGCCTTACGGCCAACGGCTAACTCGGTATAAAACTAACGTTAAATCCGCGCAGTTGGAAAATCACGCGAACGTGAACCTTAACGCGCCCAGATAAGGTTCGCGGTCGCGTGATTTTCCAACTGAGCGGATTTAACGTTAGTTTTATACCGAGTTAGCCGTTTGCCGTAAGGCCCCAGTAAGTCTACTGGAAACAAAATTTGCTTAGTAGTAAGTAGTAGTAGTAAGTAGTAGCAGTAAGACTAGTAGTTTTATCGAATAGTCTTACATAATCTGAAATAATATTTTTTTAGAGAATGGCCCAAATAAATATACCTATTGCATCTAAGTATTTCGTAAAGGCTTTCTCGACAACATGCGTTAGAGAGCAGTGCGTCATCTGTCCCCTATCCATGGTTTGACCGCTATCGAGATCGTCGTACAAATATCCGTAAAATTAAATGGGCACAGAGATTCATATAAAACTGGTATGTGATGTCATCGGATAACTGAACTCGGAAAACCGCTTATCGATTGCAGCCGTTCTTGTTAAGTTCGTGGTCGAAGGATGAGTAGTTTTTTTCCAGTACATTCAAAGTTTCTTAGTGTGCGTGAAATATGAGTAAGTGTGCCATACTCACCGTTTTTGCCTTAATTGGTTCAGCGGTATAATGAACAAATATATTAATCACGGAGACATTTGAACACGAACGATCATTGTACTAAGGCATATGGTCTTAGTTTGCCTGATCTGAAGCTAAATCGATAGGTAGGTATACAATCTTATATCACTCAACTGTTGCTGTCGCTGTACTGTCTAAAGGTAGCATTCCAATCTTGGCGACCGCGACCGGCGACCGCGATAACCGATGGGGAAGAAAGGTTCTTGAGTGGAGACCACGAACCAGAAGACGCAGCGTAGGTAGGCCTACCACTAGATGGACCGACGACATTGTGAGAGTCGCGGCCATTCAGTGGATGCAGATGGCAGACTTTTGTTCAGTGTGGAGGTTAAACGGGGGAGGCTTATGTTCAGCAGTGGACGTCTTCTGGCTGATGATGATGATGATGATGAAATATCACCTAAATTTTGACGTGCCATCCGAAACACTTTCAAGCCCAACAAAAGCCGATTAAGACTTGAAAATTGCCGTATATAAGCTTATATATTGATAGCTTTAAACTTTCATGAGTAGCATACAAACACAATAAAACAAAAAAAAACAAAAAAACACCGAGTTTAAGTATGCCAAATTTCAGCTCAATCGGTTGAGGAAAACTGGGGCCTTACGGACAACTGCTATTGCGACTCCAAACTAACGTTGAATCCGCTCATTTGGAAAATCACGCGACCGCAAACCGCAACTGGGTGCGTTAAGGGTCACGTTCGCGTGATTTTCCAACTGAGCGGATTTAACGTTAGTTTGGTGCCACAATAGCAGTTTTCCGTAAGCTCCTGGTCTAAAATTCAGTTTCAAGATTTGTCCAACACATACGAACGTACGAACATAGGTACATACTAACTATGAGGGCAAGTTGAACAAATAGTATTGCATTGATTGTTGACGTTATTGCGGTTAGGTTTATAGAAATGCGGTAAAGTTGAGATCATCTCTGATCTGCATCGATTGCGGTCGATCAAAGGCCAACGGCCGGCAGAAGTGCAATGACAGTAAGGTTGTGCTCACGAGCTGTGACGAAATATTTTATTTTATTTACTAAACAAAATCCACTGCCCTTTAAAATAAACCGGCCAAGTGCTAGTCTGGCTCGCGCACTGAGGGTACTACATACAACAAAAGTATTTTTTTATTAGCACTAATGCAAAAAAATTAATACGTACAAGCGTCAAATTTTGTATCATTATAGTACACACTTTAAAGTATAACAACAAATAATAAATAATGGCCAAGTGCGAGTCGGTGATAAGTTTCTGTTCAGTACCAAGTTATAAATGGTAATTTCGTTATTGAATTTTGTGGTGGTACGGAACCTTCAGTGCGCGAGCCCGACTCGCACTTGGCCGGTTTATTAGCAATCAGTTGTTTCGAAAGTTTCCAAGAAAAAATCAAAACATGGAAAATTATCCAAAGGTTTTCCTACAAAAAAGCAAAAGTTGCTCAACCCGTGTTTTCGCTAACTTGTTTATCTTCGAAATAGAATTTATTAACAAACTTAATACTTAAGTAGTAGGAACTTTCTTAATAAATTCAATTTTGGCTATTCGCGATCGGACCAATGAAATCGAAACTTAAGAAACCGCCTCGTAAAATTGCATCGAGTGATCAAGTTTCCCGTGAAAATGTTACAAACAAAACGTTTTTTTCGCATTTATAATATTTGCGTGATCTAAGTATATTCTATAACCCGTATAAGTAAAACGGCTAACACGATTTTGATGATATTTTGGCATGGAAATAGGTGAAAGGATTTCTCCCGGGAAATTGTACAAATTCAACTATAAATGTGGGTGGAACTGATGACTTTGATGTGATGTAAAAAGGGGATGTTTTTTTTCACTACACAGAGTGTTTTTTTTTATTGCGGATAAAACCGCGCTTGACCACCAACTCGCCTGTTAAGCGGCGCTGTGGTCGAAGATGAAGCACGCAGACTTAGAATATTGGTTATTCTGGAATAGATCTTTTGAAACAGTATAATAGAGTTAAGGTTTCATTGCTATTACGTTAGTGCGTATATATAGTGAAGCTTAGTATCCATACAAACAGCTTAGTTTTTTGATACTAATTTAGATCAATTATGTGTATATTTATGAAACTAGCGGCCCGCCCCAGCTTCGCACGGGTATAGATTATAGCCTATGTCACCCGGGGATAGTGTAGCTTCCCAACAGTGAAAGAATTTTTCAAATCGGTTCAGTAGTTTCGGAGCCTACTCAATGCAAACAAACAAACAAACAAGCAAATCTTTCCTCTTTATAATATTAGTACAGATAAATAAAAAATAAAAAATACACGTTAAATAATCTTAGGGTTAAATTAGATCTTTATTTTTTTTTAAACGTAGTAAATTTTTTGACACTTTTACCTTACACAATCTGTCAAAATTAAAAAAGGTTTTATTTGTTTAATCTATTTGTTACTGTTATCATATTTACCAACAATCGTGGTAAATAGCTTGTATGCTTTATAAATAATGTCTGAGAATGAAATGTTTTCTATGAATGTCAGTATTATTGAATTAAGCCGGCATTTGTTTAGACACGTGCAGTCACGTTATTTGGCAGCCATTTAACTTTTACTCCAGCGGGATTTCACGTTAGGCACGCATTAGAAAATAATAGATGGACAACTTCAAAAATAACATAATCAGACGGCCAAAAACAGGTACACTAAGTTGCTTGTCACAGTTATCACTGATGAACAAGAACTGAATGAGTACGTTAATGATTTAAAATTATTTTTACTACACAAAATGTTAATTTACCAAAATGCTGGCGTGTTTCTGGCTCAACGCATAAGCATTGCCATTCAGCGTGGTAATGCCGCCAGCATGCTGAGTACGCTGCCAACCGGTAGTGGGCTTGCGGATTTGGATTATCTTTAGACTTTAGATTTCAACGGTCTATGGGCAGTCTAACTGTATTTTTAGTGTAGTATTAACTTGTATTTTGTTTAGTTAATAAAGGCATTTACGAAAAATATAAGTATCAAGTATCAAAAGTTGTTGAAGAAACTTGTTGCTAGATGCTGAATATTTATTGCCACGAACCGTATAGATTTCTCTCTCTCTCTCTCTCTTCTAAATTTTAACGTGGCACGCGTGGTGCGTTTTTTTCGTGGCACAGATCGCGGTTGCATTTGTCGTTTATTAAAAGAGAGACATAACTACGGTTCGTAGTTACAAATAAAGTAGGTCTTATGTTACGATGACACTCTTCTAAAATTTGGCTTAGCCCAATAAGATTAATTCGAGCATTTTTGTCGCAAACAACATAAATATCTTTGTACCCTTTGTATCATAAATATTATGTATCATTTGATAGCCCGTTGGTCCAGTTGGTAGTGAACCTACCTTCTGAGCTTGGGGGCGTGAGTTCGATTCCCACCTAGGACAAAACATTTATGTGATGAACATTTGTGTTTGGTCTATATCTGGTTGTTATTATTTATTTAACTAGGTATGTATTTAAAACTTTAAATGTATGTATATCAGTCTCTGGCAGCTATATCACAAGCTTTGCTTATAGTTTAGGGTCAGATGACCATGTGTGCAAAGATGACCCGAATGTTATAATTATAATTATTAACTAATTATAATTATTTGTGCCTCGATATGGTCTTGACAACTAATTGTAAGTAGAAGTACATTTAATGTCCGTTTGATAATTTTGAAGTCAAAACTGTTAAAGGGATAGTTGAGCAAACAGTAAGTAGTATTACATAGTGTTATTTGTATGATGCTTTCAAGATTTCCGCCTTTGTTTTGGAGTTGTGTATCTGCGTTGTTCTAATCTGCGCCCCAACCGCAACGCGATTCAATCAGAAATTACGCTCACTCGTACAATTTCACGACAAAATTAGCTTTTTCAATTCAAAGTTGATACATAACATGTTACCTTAGTATTGAATTAGATTGCGGGCTTCTCTCCAGAGTTCGAGACTAATCTCTGATTAATATTTACGTAAGCAGCTCTCTGTGAAGGTGTTAACTTAATACAGTTGGAAGGATTCCTGATCTTAGGTCTTAAGTCTAGGTTATAGGAATTATAAATCATCAGTAGCAGTTTCCCGCGGCTTTCTCCGCTAATCTACAGGTACCATGTTTTTTTCCAATGTGTGTTTGTGTTAGGTATATAAAATTTAATTAATTTTAGTAATATGGACGAAGTAATTTAAATCTTATATGGTGATAACAATATCTAATTTAGGGTGCAACAAATAAAAAAATAAAAAAATATTCGGGACATTTTTGCACACACGGTCATCTGAACCCAAACTAAGCAAAGCCTGTGATATGGCTGCCAGAGACTGATATACATACATATATAGTTTTAAATAATTATATAGATATTAACAATAATTATTAATCATTGATATTATAATACTAATATATTAATTATTAATAATTATTGATATTAATAATAATTTTTATATATAGAACAAACACAAATGTTCATAACATAAATGTTTGTCCTAGGTGGGAATCGAACCCACGCCTTCAAGCTCCGAAGCTAGGTTCACTACCAACTGGACCAACGGGCTTACAAGCGTACCTTAATCGTTTTAATTTTGTAGTCTTCTTTTTGTATGTTTAAGTGCTGATTCGATATCGATAAATTGGGAAAAGATGGTGTTTTTAGCGCCATTTCCCGGTTGGTCCCACAGCTAATTATGGTTTATAATGATGAATACAATGGCCACTTTTCGGTTTAGTACCACCTTTCTATGTAACTCTATATACGATATTTGGTAGTTCAAAAGTGCCAACTAGATTGGCATGGTAACTCTCTATTATATTATTAGTTATTAGCCTATGACTAAAATCATTTATAAGTTATGACGTAAAAAATGGCTCATCGAGGAATCTTTTATGCTCTTGATGAATTTCATAAATTTGAATTGAGATTTTGGTTTCGTACTTTTTTATTGATGTGTGTTTGTGTCATCATAATTGTAGTAAAAAAAAATTAAGCTAGATTCTTTTTCAATTTAATAATTTAAATAACAATTGGTAACGGGTAATGGGGCCAGCGTTTTGGGCACAATTCCCACTGCTAGTGGTTTAATAGATTAGTTTACTCGTTAGGTTTTTTTTATTACGAAGGTAAATTGTACTTAAATTAACTGTAATTTTTAATAATTTTGTAATATTCTATTTTACATAATATATTTACTACTAATTAATACTATGCTGGCCGATATCTTGCACAGCGTATTAGCATTGCAAATCAACGCGGCAATGCGGCCAGCATTTTGGGTACGATGCCTGCTGGCAGCGGATTATTAGATTAGTTTAGTTTTATATTTTAGTACTAGTTTGTATGTATTTTTAAGTAGTTTTTAGTTGTGTTTTTTATTTATCTACTAATTTGACTTGACTTGTAAAATAACTTTTAACTAATATATATGAATATTTGTATGTGCCTTTCACAAAAACATGTTGATAAAATGTGGCAGGAGATTAGTATGCATCAAAGTAGCTACTTTTTATTAAAAACATGTGGGTATGTTAAAAAATTATCGACGAATAGGCAGGGAGCAGAAACCTATGTATTTCATCCCGATATAATTACTTAGCTCTATGATTTTATATTTTCATTTTACGCTAATCTAGTATTTGCAATATAAACTGGGGCTGTAATTGTCCAAAACGCCCTTGTTCTTTCATCAAAGTTTCTAAACAAATTGATTGACACCGGCAACCTTCTTAGTTAAGGTGATTCATAAAGCAATATTTACGGTGCATTAGTTAAGGCACCGTACTAATGCATCTGGGACGGTTCGGTGCGTTGAAAGGAATTTCGCGCTGTTACGAAATAGGTAGGTATTGTTGGTTTTTCTTATCTGGTAGGCTTTGAAATTACATTGCCACCACGCTGATTGGCTTATGTTCTACAAGTAAATGGAGCTAATAAACCGGCCAACTGCGAGTCGGGCTCGCGCACTGAGGGTTCCGTACCACCACAAAATTCAATAACGAAATTACCATTTATAACTTGGTAATGAACAGAAACTTATCACCGACTCGCCATTATTTATTAATTGTTGTTATAGTTAAGAGTGTGTACTACAATCATGCCAAGTTTGACGCTTGTACGTGTTATCGTTTTTATACTAGAGCTAAGACAAAAACACGTTTAAAAAAAAACTTTTTTATTATTTGTTAGTTAATCGACGCCGCGTCGTAACGTTCCATATTCTGTTAAAATTTCAACTGTCTATCTATTACGGTTCGAAAGATATAGCCGTTAATAGGTAGGACAGACAGACGGACGGACGGACGAACGGACATCGTAGGCTTAGTAAGAGGGTTCCGTTTTTACCCAGTGTACGGAACCTTAAAAACGAGAACATGAAGAGAAATGTACAATGATGTAAACATAGAAAAAAATTGGACCAAGCATTTTTAATAATACCTTGCTAAACAGAAAACTTTGTGTCAATAGTGGAACAACAGCAGTATTATTTTTTCTATTCAGTATGTAAGAGAGATCGACAAACTTAATAACAGCGTCCTCGTTCCGTTATCCTCGTTCATCACGCTGTTCACATGACATACTCAGTTTTTTTTCATCATCATCATCATCAGCCGGAAGACGTCCACTGCTGAACATAGGTCTCCCCCTTTAACCTCCACACTGAACGACAGCTCGCTTTTTGCATCCACTGGATACCCGCGACTCTCACAATGTCGTCGGTCCATCTAGTGGGAGGCCTCCCTACGCTGCGTCTTCCGTTTCAGTTTTTTTAATAATTGTTTATGCTTCTCCACGGACTTCGGGGTCCGTGGCCTTTGTCAACTTATATTTATTTTGTTAACTATTGCTAATCTTCTTCTCTAATTGCTTCTTGCTAATCTGAAGTCGCTTTTCGCGTCTGTCTGTCTATATGTCTGCTAACTCCTCCTAAACCACGCAACCGATTCTGATGCAGCTTTCACCATCAGTTTTTTCACGGAAGGTTTATATATATAACTAGCGTACTTCGTACACCCGTACGAAGCCGGGCGTGCGGGTCGCTAGTATAACATAAAACGAATGACTATTTTTTATTTAAAATTTAATTGATCGGCCAGTTACAGGACGCACCAATCCACTCGCCCACAATTAGCAACAATTTACTTAAACTTATACTTAAATTTGCAATAAAAAAAAAAATGCGAAATAATAAAACCAAACAAAAAGCAAACAAAATAAATTACAGCACTTATTTCAGCGGTTTCAGTACTTGATTTTGCACCTTAATCTATACTAATATAATAAAGAGAAGAAATTTGATTGTTTGTTTGTTTGTTTGCATTGAATAGGATCCGAAACTACTGAACTGATTTGAAAAATTCTTTCACTGTTGGGAAGCTACACTATCCCCGGGTGACATAGGCTATAATCTATACCCGTGCGAAGCTGGGGCGGACCGCTAGTATTGTTATAAAATCCATTGACATTCTGTGAACCTCTGCTTCTGTACAATGAAACAAACCTCGTAACGTTGAACTCACCGAGTTTTTTAATCGTTCCCTTTATTTCAATCGCTTATAAAATCTTATTTATTTATTCGTTCAACTGTTTTGTCTCCCTCGCACGTTGCATATTTTGACAATACAGTGCATACTTTACCAATTTTGGGTTTGCCTTTACGAAAAGTAGTGCTGTGCCATTGAAATAAAAGTTGAGAAAACTCAGCGCAGTTTTCGCATGCAATTGCGTATGTAATGTGAACGACTGGTACAGTTAGAAGAGCTTGGTTGATCTGTAGAGGTGAATTAGTGGTAAAAAGTGGCTCGTTTTTTCTCGAAAATTGGGATGAAATTGTTATTTGTCTTTTTCTGAATTTGATTCGGTTTCTATGGACACGATTCAGTTTTTCTGTGTAATTTCACGGTTAAAAATGTAAGTGAAGTTTGACACTGCAAGTTATCTGCTCAAGTTAGAACAAGTGTGCGCTTGGGAAAGCAACATCTTGCACTTGCTTATTTTGAACTGCTCTGTCTCTTCTTTTAAGAGATTCTTACTCTCAACTCTAATTTAAATTCATTAGTTTATAATATGTACAATAGTTTTGTTAAGCATGCTGTGTTTACAACAAGAAGGGCATATACATAATGTACTTGTCTTCAATTTAAGCCCATTTATTATGTAAGTTCTTCATGTGTCTGTCCAGTTTTGTGAAACTATCAATAAAAAAAATAAAAAAAATACTATCATTATGCTGGTTAGACACACGGTATACAAAATCCTGTAGACAAATCTGGTATTAAAATTACAGTTTTTAATGAAATAATAGGCTTGCGTTTGACCGCCACCTCGCCTGCTGTTGAGAAATGATACGGTCTACGTTGGAGCAGATGAAAAAACCATTCCGTATTTCTATACTAAATATATAAGAAATGTTTACCCTTAAACCTTGAACGTAACAAGCATCAAAGGAACTGACATAATCACTAATATTTGCCCCAAAAATTCGAGATAACGATAAAAATATTGTATTCGAACTGACCCCAGACCCTTAAACGTTGTCTATGAAATTAGGGTACTTTTGATCGAAAACCATTTCAACAAATCACTTGAAAAACCTTTTACAGACTATTAAGAACCTTGTTTCAAAGCACATAAAGTTGTTGAAGTGAAAAAAAACATATATGTTGGAAGAACATCCGATTGTTTGAGATGTAAGCTCGGTTTTGGCGAGGTCCAGTGATATTTGGCACCTTTTATAAGTGAAATATGTCTTACGCAATTTGTGGGATAGAAATAGGGTTGACTGTTGAAAAAGGTAAATGAGGTAAAACGTAGAGGTTAGTTTTAGATTTTATCATAATATATTTAGTGAAATATTTTTGGCCAGACCCTAAAATAAATAACTGTGTTTTTTTGCGAAACTCGTGAATGTTTGTTGTCTCTATATTTTGTAACTAAGGACTTTTAAAACCTTTAGTACCTTACCTTCACCTTACTATTTAGGAAGTTGTTAAGGCGAGGTTTTCCCACTTTTAAGCAACGCTCGTTGCTGCATAATATGACCATAAGACAATATATTGTATTAAAGACGTATTTAGTGGAGCAAAACCATGGCGCTTACACAGTCACTTACTTTGGCGTTTAGTCGTGCATTTCGCTACTTCAATTTTTTTGGTTTTTTTAATATTTTTAGATAATTATAGCTGTAATGTAAAATGTACCTCTACCCTTCTTAATTATGAAATCGGTATATTAAATAAATTAATATAAATAAATAATATTCGGGAAATTTTTGCACACACGGTCATCTGACCCCAAACTAAGCAAACCTTGTAATATGGCTGCCTGAGACTGATATACATGCATATATATTTTTAAAAATATATTTATATATATTTTTGTAAATACATACTTAAATAGATAATAACACCCAGATATAGAACGAACACAAATGTTCCTCACGTTAATGTTTGTGCTAGGTGGGAATCAAACCCACGCCCCCAAGCTCCGAAGCCAGGTTCACTACCAACTGAACCAACGGGGCTATCAAATCATTAATGAATTGATTAATTGATATCGTAAACATCATTTAGTAAATATTTATTCGAATGAATCCATTTTCGAATACCTATTAATATACAGGAGGTTGATGGTGACAAGTAAGCCCTTAAGAGGGTTCTTAAGGGCGGCTTCAATCTGTATACTATCGAATTTCGTATACTTTCGTATACAAAATTCGCGATAAAAAAAACTGTTATAATTTTACATTTTGTCGAAAGTTAATGATTTTTTTGTATGGAACGACTGTTTTATTTTTTGTAAATTTCGAAATGTCGTTAACCAAAACTTGTATGGTTTAATGTACAGCGGCCACCCACAAGAGGATGCAAACTGATTACCAGTAGCCAGTAGCGTTTATAGACGAAGATAGAAGATAGGTGGATTGAAGAATATCGCAATTACTAGAACAATAAATGAAAAAAGAGACTAGCTGACCCGACAGACGTTGTCCTGTCTTAGAACTGTCAAACGGACGAAGTTAAAATCGTCGTTAAGTTTCTGAAATTTTCTGGGCAATTTTCTTAATTTTTCTTTCCGTAAGAACCTTCTACATAGTAATAGAAAACTTTAAAAAAGTTAAATGGAATCGGTAAAGTCGTTCTCAAGTTATGGGGTGACCAAGGTACATAGAGATTAATTTTTATGTATATTGAGAAGATATGCAAAAAAAAGACTAAAAGCGAAAAGCTTTGATCGTGCCTTAAGAGAGGTCTATGTTTAGTAGTGGAGTAATGGAGGCTGGATAATGAAAATAAAATTAATGAACCAAGCACTTACCCTTCTCCATATGGTAATCTTTATCTTTATGATGTTCTCTCTTGTGCTCCGAAGGCGCTGAGATAGCATCCGTCACTGCATCTGTGTTCACTGAAACCGCATCAGTACCAACAGGATCAGCATCTTCTTCATCAGAGGATCCAGTAGTCAAAACCTCTGTTGAATTCGGGAGTAAGTCTGTTGCCGTGACGTCATACGCTGTAGTTTGCTTATAATTGTCTGTAACAGTTTCAGCAACAGTAGAGTCAGTTGCAGGCGTGGTCGTCCTAACCTTCTTCTTTTTATTCTTCCTCGATTTTGGGAAGAATAACGTGGGTTCTCCTTCCTTAGATTCAGCTGGGATCAGCGAAATCCTTTCGTCAGTGCTTACAGGTGTAATTGTTGTGTATTTAGAGGAAAATTTTTTTGGTCCTCTAAAACTTACTCTACTGAAGTTTTGTTTGACCGGGTCGATAGTTGTTTCTTCGCTATCGTCGTACATCATAAACAACTGTGGGTTTTTAAACACAGACACTTTTCCAGATTCTAAGTGTACGTTTTTCTTACGCCCGTTGTTGTTCATAAGTTCTCTTCTTCTAGGCTGCTCGGTAGAATCAGAGACTTCTTCGTGTTTTAAGACGTTTATTTTATATTTATCTCCCATCGATCTATTCAAATCTTCGTATTCATCGTAATCAGGCTTCATCGTTGGTTTTTTACGGCGTAATTTTCTATATGTTTCCGATCGCTCAGTTAATTCTTCGGATGATCTTTCTGAAAATCTGTCAGGAGTCTCACCGGAAGACTCGTCTTTACCAAATTCATTTTTGAACATAGCTTCTCCTTTAATTTTTTCGGATAACTCTTTTTGTTCTTCTGCGTGACGTTCTTTGAGCTCATCTACGCTACTTAGAATTTCGGCTTTTCTAGCTTCATTTTCTTTGTCTTCTTCTGGAGATTTATTTGATTTTTGTGGTGGTTCTTCTTGATACTCTTCATTTTCTTCTTCGTTATTGATATATTTCTTATTTTCTGTTGGTTCTGTTTCTTCTTTAGTTATTGGTTGAGAACTAGTTGTAGCGGGTGATGCGGGAGCTTCAGTGGTATAAGTACTTTCTGATACTCTTTGTTCTTTTTCTATAAGCACTGGCTCTGGGGCTGGTACTACTTCTGTTTGTCTTTCTTTGTTTTTTGTAGGCCTTGAATAATATATGGCCTCTATAACAGGGTTCAGAGGTGTTTTCGTTAATATATTCACAACTCCATCTATGTCAGAGATATCTGTATGATTTACATCTACAGGTCTTTTATCTACAGGAGCTGCGGACCTGTTTATATCTGACCAATCTTTCTTATCAAAATAATCCTCTGCGTCGTTTTCACCTCCTGGACCTTTGTCGTAGTATTCATCTTCTGGCTCAGCTACTGCTCTCAATAGAAAGTTCATAGGCGGTGCTAATCTTTTCTTGACTTTGTTTTTCTTTACCTGTACGAATTCTCCGAGCTCGTCACCATGTTTATTTTTAAAGGGAACCCAATCCGGGAAGAGGTCGCCAGCGTTCGCCTCACGTTTGGTCACATTTTGTTCACTCACAGTTCCAATGCTTAGACAACAAGCGGAAACGAACAGAGCACTTAGAGTCAGTAGTTTTGTAAACATTTCTGAGACATTTAAGTAACCAGTTGGAGGTGGCCACACCGCGGTTGCGCGAATCAAACTGTCTGCGATAGTTTAAACTACTATTATTTATATTGTTTGGTAAACTATTCTTTGCGGTGTCGATCGACGGCGTCGGGAAAGAATTGTGAGGAGCTCTCTTTAATGCATTTTTCTATTATCATTATTTGCTGTGTTTAATAGCAATTCGTGATATTATGCTTGAATGCATTTGGTGTCATTTAGCCTGTACCTACTTTGGGCGGATTTTATAATTTTTATTTTAGGATTTTCGAGACACATTGTTTGAACTTAAACTAATCGTTTGATATCTATTAAATAATTTAAATATTTGTGTAAAACTTATTGTTTATATGAAATATATATAACCGAAAAAAAAAAACCGTGAGATAAGTTTTGCTGCTTTTACTAAACGAGCGAGCTCATACAATTATCAGCAGGTGACAGAAATAATATAATTATTATATCTCTTTGAAGTAATCTCCCAGCTGTGCTTTTTATTTCTTTTTGAATTTTTAATCTAATGAAACACAAAGTCTTATCCATAGTTTTTTATCGTGTCAGAGACTGTCGCGTGAAATCTTCAATTTTCAGTTTTAGGTGTATTGCAAACGAGCGCTTATCCTAGTGACCATCCAAACTATTACAAACCTGATTCTTGAATACTTTGATTCATCCCTTAGTCTACGCTATTCTATAGCAGACGTCTAACTTATATTATTTTCATACATAACAGTCAGCAGTCATTTGGTATGTTCAGGTCAGCTCTGACAACATCTAGGTGTCTTTATTATTTTATTTTATTGAGATAGGTTAGGTTACAGGCTTTAGGATATTTCACATGTAAATATCAGCGTACACAACATAACATTTAAACCTAAAGTCCAATTAAAACCGCACACAGCATATAATATATTGAGACAAAATGTTAGATAGAACGTTTTTTTTTTTTGGGTAGAGAAGAAATATGTAATGGAAGAGAAACTTTACATATAATGGTGGTAGAATAAAAGGATGACTTACCACGAAGAGGGCAACAAAAAAAAAATGATTTAACGCTTGACTTGTGATTTATTTAAGGTTTTTTTTTGTTTTCGATGTTTTAAAAAAAAAATATTTAATAGGTTTGCGTTTGACCACCATCACGCCTGATGTTAAGCGATGATGCGTTGGAGTACGCTTGCCTAGAAGAAACTGATTCACTCGTGATTTGAAGACACCCAGATTGTAACCATCGGGGAACACCCATTCAGGCAGCGCATTCCACAGACTAGCAGTTCGCACAATAAATGTGGAATCAGAGCGCTTCGTACGGGTTTTCGGAATATCAACCATAAAGCGGTGACGATGTTTCGTGCCCGCTCTGCGTGCTCTGGTTATTTGGTTAGTTGGCAAATTTAATGTTTAAAAGACAAAAACTACATGATACCATGTCGCTGGGATCACTCAATTCATCATATTTTGCTTTACACTATTCGGAAAACAAGCAGCTGAAATTAACTAAGCCATAAAAAGTTTCACTTATAAAATCGAAAGATGTTAATCCAGATCTCAAGACAGAGATGTACTAAATAATAGCTAAACAGTAACAACTAATTGATATATTATTATTACTTATGTCGTGAATGAATCGATTTCTTCTAAACTAACATATTCCATCGTAGACTGCATCATTGTTTAACATCAGGCAAGGTGACGGTCAAACGCAAACCTAAATAAATATTACCTAAAGCGAAATTAAATCTATTTTATCTAACAACTGTCTTATACTTTTTCGGAATTAAATAGCTGTTTTTAAATATGAACAGCGGTCCATCCACTTACATTCATTCCTGTCAAATACTACACAAAATTAAATTTAAACAATACCCTACTTATTCAGCGGCCCATCTAATGCAAATCCATTGCCTTTTCTTCCGAACGGATTATAATTTTGGCCGGTATAATTACTAAACACGAGACAAAGTAAATGTTTGCCAAAGAGCAGAATTAGTTGTTTCTGAATTTATTCCTTATCGCTAAATATGATCTTATAGAATGTACCTAATTCTCAAAGAATGTATGCGTTTCTGGCTCAACGCATAAGCATTGCCATTCAGCGTGGTAATGCCGCCAGCATGCTGGGTACGCTGCCAACTGGTAGTGGGCTTGAGCATTTGGATTGTCTTTAGATCTTCAACGGTCTATGGACAGCCTAACTGTATTTGTAGTGTTAGTATTACCTAGCATGTATTTTGTTAAGTTAATAAAGACACTTGCCACCGTAAAAAAGTAACAATTGTACAAAATAATGTAACAAATACATAAAACACAGTAAAAAATTGAATCTCATATGGGTAATTTAATGTCACATAATGTTATAGAATGTAATCTCAAAGAATACAATCTGACACAACGTAGTCTCATAGAATTTTATCTCACATAATAATATATAATAATGATATAATATATAACTTTATTATACTTACACCGAAATAAAAAAAATACAAAAGTAGGTAACTTAAAAATAATGCAAAACTGGTAGTATAACAGGCGGCCTTATCGCCTTAAGCGATTTCTTCCAGGCAACCTTTGGATGGACATACATAATGTAGCATCATATAATATCATCTCATAAAGTGTAGTCTCATAGAATGTAATTACACAGAATGTAATCTCAAAGAATGTAATTGCATAGAATGTAGGTACACGTTGCCTCTCAAACGCCATGAGAGTCGTAGCGTTCGAGAGGCGACGTCGTACCCGCCCGTCTGCTCGCCCTCCAAGGCTGTATGACGACAACCGCTCGTGTGACGAGTTACACCGCTACAGTTCATCCGATTGCAACCGTGTCGATTTGTAAAAACTAGAGCCAATGAACTTTTCAGTCAGTGAATTGATAAGAAATTGATTTTTTGTGAACCTGTTTAGTGAGTTAAATGGTTTATTTTATGTTACTTAAATACCTAATTGTTGTTTTCATACTATTTTATTTTTTTATTTTTTATTTTATTAATGAACACCAACATGATGTACGTCCTTGCTTAACATGACGGAGACAAGGAGACAACTATTACTACATACTTAGTAGATTTTTAACTCCTTATGATAGCAGCTAGGCATTTCACTTGCTTGTGTGGTGTAGTGAATTTTTGAGGCAGTGTTTTTATGGTTCCCTGACTAGGCGCTTAATTAGACCTCATCTGATGCTTACCTAGGTTTTATACATAGGATTACACGGAACGGGGGGTACTGAGCTGAAAGAAGGTATACAAATCATTATGAACAACTTTTACTTTCTGACTAACCCTGAAATCACGAAGAAAATCAGGCGTTCCACACAAATATGTAATTTACACTTGTCTTAACGATGTAATTCGATGTATAATTATGTAACTTGTTTTATTTGCGTTTTCAAGGTTGGCGCCATATTCGCAATTATTATGAGTAAAATTACCACTTTCAGTTTAATTTAGTACAGAGAGACAGACGTATGTCTGTCGTGTGACGTATGTAAAATTAGAAGGTTCGAAAGAATTAGGACAGACATACGACTGTCTGTCTGTCCGTCTGAACAGAATGAACTTATAAAGGTTCCGTGTAGTACTACGTAATCCTAACAAGAGTATATTTTCCAAGATTTTGTATTCCAAAATAGCGAAAATTGGACTGAAACTTGGTTGCGTTATCCCCTTAACATATTATGTATACATAATTCAGGTACATATACCATTATATAGGTATTGAAAACATCTAGTGGACGTGATACACCTATATTTTATTCAGGTAAATCCTTTATGGATACCCGTTCCCGGCCCCGGGTTGGACAGGGTGGTTATGTGGGACTCACCACTAGAAGGGGGGCCTAACCACGAAAAAAACAGTGGAGTGTTTCAAGTTCCACCTCGGCGCTCAGTGTCGAGGCGACGGGTACTCCACCGTGATCTCGACAGTGCGAGCCCTTCCGGGCTCCATCTCGAGAAGCTAGGCTCCTCACCACACGATAATGATGTGTCGGAACACCAGACACATCGTACATCCTCCAGCTCTGCGACCAGGCCAGCAAGTGAGCACCAGACAGCCCCTTGTCCGGACGCTCCTGGTCCCCGTGCAACAGGTCAAATTACTGACCTCGCGCCTGCCACTTCGGAGGACGTGATAGACCTTGGATTGAACTTTACTCCTTTCCCAACTCAACCCGCTAAGCTAATAAGATACCAAAGTACCAACACAGCCATACAAAATTGTAGAATTAATTTAGCGATTTGATACGTGATCGCAATCGAGACTTTGCGACATGGCAGTTTACCTTGTTTGACATAAGTAATGGACATTGGACGATTATTCACACTTTCATAATGTGTATCGATTTGATAAACCAACAATAAAAGGTACAGATGTGTTATAATGATGGTTTACGATTTAAGAGCTCTCTCTCTCCTTTTCTTTGACGAAAAAAGCAATTTAAACTGGATTTTTAGCGTTCTGATTCTATCAAATAGAGAGATCTATAGAAAATTCATTTTCTGTAATAAATAAGAACGTATTTTTAACCGACGAAAAGAGGAGGTTATCAATTTGACTACGTATATGTTTTTTTAGGGTTCCGTACCCAAAGGGTAAAAAAGGGACCCTATTACTAAGCCTACGATGTCTGTCTGTCTGTCTGTCCTACATTTAAACGGCTGTATCTTTCGAACCGTATAATAGATAGCCAGTTGACATTTTTAGATTATATAATGTTACGGCGGATAAACTGACAGATAATAAAAAAAGACTAAAAGTATAAACGAAAGGGTGGTCCCCATAAAAGAAAAGGTTTTTTTACGTATTTTTCTAACGCTCTAATATAAAAATTTTAATATTTACGAGCGTCAAATTTGGCATGATTATAGTATATACGCAATCTAAAGTATAACAACAAATAATAAATAATGGCCAAGTGCGAGTCGGTGACAAGTTTCTGTTCGTTACCAAGTTATAATTGGTAATTTCGCTATTGAATTTTGAGGTGGTACGGAACCCTCAGTGTGCAAGCCCGACTCGCACTTGGCTGGTTTTTATTGTTTATATGTGTGTTACGCGATTACTCAACCAATTATGAATTAATTTTGATGTTTTTTTTTGATAGTTCATACTTCAGAGTTGGACCCATATAAATTTAATCAAAATACTTTGAGTGAAATTTGAAAAATAATAATATATATACACAGATGACATTTTGGTTTGTGGTTCCCTGCAGCAAAAGTTTGGTAAGGACTTTCAACTACTTTTTTAGTTTAAGTTTGTACATGAAGGTAGTCATGCAGTCAGTATTTTTTTTCTAAAAATGAATTATTAATTAAAAGTAACGGCTTAAATTTTTTGAAAAAAACAATATATCAACATAATTTCCTGTTATTATGACTTTGATATCAGGCATTAAGTGAAAAAACGAAAGCCTATCATGAATAAAAAAACAAACTGCGTCAATACTCATTTTACTGAGATTTGCTTGAGACACCAACTATCCAGTATGATAGATACCCGCTTGTCGTAAAATTGCATAACTTCATTGAAGACCAAGCTAAATCAATTGCCGGCAGTTCGTCATATTTATTAGATGATTGCAAAATTTGATAAAAAAGTTAGCATCTAAGTATAGCAAAAACATCAAGGCCGTTTCTTAAAAGGCGTAAAAGTCAAGCTGGCTTTACGAATTATATTACGAAGTATATATATAATTATACGGAGACTATAGTAGGTATCTACATAGCACTGAGTAGGTACTATTTCGATAAGCACATATTACGATATTTCTTCCTTGTTTTCAAATACCTAATCTCTAGGTCTTTTCAAGGTCAGAGTGAAAATGTATCTGTCATAACTTAAATGCAATAATAAACAGGCCAAGTGCAAGTCGGGCTCGCGCATTGAGCCCGATTTGAATCGTATAACATTAGAAAAATTAAAAAAAAAATTTTTTTTGAAAACTTAACTACGATTTTAACTCGCTGGTGAAGCCGTGGGGCGCAGCTAGAAGTTAAGTTTGTTTTGACGGAAATTAGCTTGTAACTAACCAAAAAGTCTGCGTAATTCGTAGCGTGCGCCGAGTTTTGGTTCGGACATTTTTTTGGCACGATTGTGACTATAATTATATACTCGTATATTGTATCTCGATGTTCCTCTTCTATAAATTTTCAGTACGTGCATGAGTAGGCAGTTATTGCTTCATTCAAGTGCTAGATAAAACATATTAATATGTTGTATTTATAGCATTTATTATCGCACTATTTATGGTAGAGGTGATTGTTTTATTATAAGTGCAACATACACCACTACGAAGTTAAGCGTTACGCCATAAAAAATTCAGAGAAACAATAATGGTGGCTTTTTTAGTTAAGCCCACAATTTTATTAATACAATTATTTTTCGTGCACGGTTGCCTGGAAGAGATCGCTTAGCGATAAGGCTGCCTGTTAAAAGTCTTGATAATATTTTTATTGTATTTTTTTTATGTTATGTTTGTTTGGTGGTATTTTAACAAAAAGTTATTGTATTGTATTGATGGCAATGAGAAAAGTGAAAAGAAATTTGGCATGAGAATTGGATTGTCTCTAAAGGGTTATACATATAGGTTATGTACTAAGCCGAAAGGAGGTCATTGTACTCATCATAATGAACAACTTTTACTATGGGACCAAACCCGAAATGTGAAAAAAATATCAGCTGTCCCATAAAAAAGTTGTTTATAACGATGCATACATTATTTGTATTTAATTTTGCATGTTTTAATTAAATTAATATCAACTCAATGTTTCAGAAAAGTACCATACAGGCTTTGGCAGCAACTGCGCATTATTAATGGGCTCACGTTTGCTGGTATCGGATATATAGGGCTCACGTTTGCTGGTATCGGATATATAGGGCTCACGTTTGCTGGTATCGGATATATAGGGCTCACGTTTGCTGGTATCGGATATATAGGGCTCACGTTTGCTGGTATCGGATATATAGGGCTCACGTTTGCTGGTATCGGATATATAGGGCTCACGTTTGCTGGTATCGGATATATAGGGCTCACGTTTGCTGGTATCGGATATATAGGGCTCACGTTTGCTGGTATCGGATATATAGGGCTCACGTTTGCTGGTATCGGATATATAGGCCCGTCATACATTTTCACGTTTGTCCATAAATTCTTCTTTTGCCTACATGATGTAGATAATACGTATAACATAAATTTTATACTCGTAACCTTTAGAGCACTTCTGGAGACAAGTGGAAGGAACCCGACACGGTTGAATGGTGTTGGTGCTGGGACGGTGTTATACAACAAATCCGCAAGATTTATTTACGTAGCAACGCGTGACCAACTGGCCTTATTTGACACAAAAGGGTTATTAACTGTTACAAAAACTGTTGCTGCAAAATATATTATGGAAATTACAGCATTTTGGTAGTTTACGGCTTTATTGTATTTTCTTCATATATTTTGTTTGAGACATAAAAGACTGTTGTAAATTATAATTTTTTTTAAATAGTAAATAGGCTTGCACTTGGCCGACATCCCGCCTGATGTCAAGCGACGATGCGGACTACGATGGAGCACGCTTGCCTAGAAGAAACCGATTCACGGTTCATGATTCATGGTGATCATGGTTGTTCATTACACTTATATGATTATTAATGTAATATTTACCGTGATAAGGTTGTGGATAGTGCTCCCGATATTTCGGTGCAGTTACATGCACCACGTTCACGGGATGACTGAAAAACGCATTTTTCAGTCATCCCGCAGGTGGTTGGTCGGACAGTTCAAAGTTAGGTCCAGACAAAATCAACCAACCAACTATGCATTCTTCAGAGTTGCAGTGTAGGTACATGGTGCATGTAACTGCGCTGAAATATAAGGAGCTCAACAATCTTATCACAGTAAATATTCAGTTATGATAGCCCGTTGGTCCAGTTGGTATTGAACATTCTGAGCTTGGGGGCGTGGGTTCGATTCCCACCTAGGACGAACATTCATGTGATGAACATTTGTGTTTGTTAATATATCTGGTTGTTAATATCTATTTAAGTATGTATTTAAAAATATATATGTATGTATATCAGTCTCTGGCAGTCATATCACAAGCTTTGCTTGGTTTGGGGTCAGATGACCGTGTGTGCAATAATGTCCTGAATATTTATTTTATATAGCTCCATCCACAACCTTATCACGGTAAATATCCAGTTAATAATCATAAATGTTTGAGATATTGCATGGTTTTCATACAACATTCTTCTTCTAGACGCTAAAAAGAACGAAGTTGTTAATGCAATTACACAAAGGTATTATATTGTATAATGGTTGCCATTATTTTCTCACAATTGCAAATAAAAAGTGACGCATAATAATCTTTAAGCGTTAAGTTTAGCCCTTAAATTTTATTTACAGTTTTAGTAGGTAATTAATTTATTAGTAATGTTTATTTCTTAAATTTTTGTTGTAGTTTAGTTTAATTTATAGTGAGTGTTTAATTCTAACAGGAAATGTTACTCAGTATTTTTTATTAAAAGTTCATGGTTACATTTTGCATAGTTGCGTCTAAGCTAACGGTGAGAAAGGACGATGCAACAGGAGTTTAACTGTACAACTAAAGTATACTGTAACTTTAGACAGCAGTTTGTAAAATTACACCACAGCAATAAAATATATGTTATTATAATCTATTTTCGCTATAATTCATTTTAATGAAAAACAACTTGGGCAAAGCAATGACGGTGCTGTTTGTGGAATTAAACTCTTTTTCACGTGTGGAATCGGGAGATTAAATAGTTTGAAAGCACTTCGACTCCATATTTTTATTGCACAGCGAGAGTGTGGATTTCACTGCTAGATTCTATGTTCCCCAGAAAGTACAATTTGGGTGTGAACAGGTTCAATCAATCAAGATTAATTATATTTATACCATTCCCTCCTCCAAAAAGCTTACTTTATTAGGTGAAAACAGTGACTAAAAAGCATTTAATCACAATTTTGGGGTTTGAATTTAGAACACACCAGTATATTCGACCTCCGTCTCAATGCTATACAACCTCATTGCGCAAAAACTACTCGATACAAACTCATTAAATATTTCTTTTTCTCGTAGTCATGGTATAAAGTATAGTATGCAACTCGTGAATAAAACAGATTTATATCGAGGGCCATGAATTACTCGCGTCGCTCAAGATTCTAACACTTGAATCAAACGCTACGCTCGTGATTCATCATCATGATTCAATCTCCCTTCGATCGTGATTCAGTTGTTAGAATCCTTCACTTGCTCGTGATTCATCTATGGCCCTCGCTTTAAATCTGTCCTTATTTCACTGCTTAATTGCATAATATATTATTTTTTGGGGATAGATTCTAACTAGTCTAACTAAACATTAAACCAAGAGTTACCATTCACATTGCATACTCAAGTGGAAATTGTGTTTTATTCACTGAATATGTTTTATTCTCGCCTTTGTTTCAATCATAAGCCGTTGTTTCTATTTTTTTTATTCTAAATTTGAAATGATAGATTGGTTCCATAGAAATATCATAAAAACCGGTTCAGTAGATTGGTTTTTGAATCAAAATAACTGAAAAAAAATGTCTTCCAAGTTAACGAAATTTGCGTATTTACAAATTTTTAAGTCGGTTTTTATATTGATATACAAAAACTAGTGCTATTGAGACTGGAACAAACTCAGAGCGGTTTTCGAGTGCAATGCGTGCGTTGCATCTATAATGTGAACGATGCGTTAGTTCGGCATAAACTCGCAGCTACGAGAATGAATTCTCTTTGCATCAGTATGATGCCGGAGCCGGACAGACTCCTTACAAATACACCAACTCCTGTGGGAAATTAAAGACTGCGGTGAAACAGAAGCGTATGGCAATGTGTTATTGAATGTTAACAATTCCTCAACGTCTATACCAGTGTGTGGAGAAATTGAATATTTTCAACCATTTGATCTTTCGGCTTTGCTATTTGAAACGTGGAGACTGGGAGCGTATAGAATTATAATAGATTTATATATCATCATAATCAGCCTTTTAGGGGTGATTGGGCCATATCCACCACGCTGGCCCAGTGCGGGTTGGTGGATTCACATACGCCATTGAATTTCTTCTCCGTACGTATGCAGGTTTCCTCACGATGTTTTCCTTCACCGAAAAGCCAGTGGTATGAAAATCCGTACATAAACTCCAAAGAGCTCATTGGTACGGGCCCGGGGTTTGAACCCCGGGGTTTGAAGATTTATATATATATATACGGGGTTATATGGAAAGGGTATGCCAAGCCGAAAGGAGGTCATTGTACACATTTTTTTAACTGCTCTTACCGTGGACCGATCCACGGTCTTCATTTGAGAATCTTTCGGCCCATCGGCTGTTCTGTGTGTTATGCTTATGCCCTGCCCACTGCCACTTCAACTTGTACTCAAAAGGTACTTACTAATACATAAGACAGATTTTTTATCCCGACATAAATCATAGTTCTTATAGGATAACGAGTGAGATCGCGGGGCACTACTAGAATTTTATATTTAAAAAAAAGGGGGACATTTTTGCACACATGGTCATCTGACCCCAAACTAAGCAAATCTTGCAATATAGCTACCAGAGTCTGATATACATACATAATATATATTTTTAAATACATACTTAAATAGATATTAACACCCAGATATAAAACAAACACAAATGTTTATCACATGAATGTTTGTCCTAGGTGGGAATTGAACCCACGCCCCCAAGCGCTGAAGGCAGGTTCACTACCAACTGGACCAACCTGGCTATTTTGTTGTTTCATTCCCTGTTGCGTCAGAACGGAAAAGGACAACGGTTCCCAAGGTTTTATAATAATCGAAAAACTGGGGAAAAGTCTTATAAGGAAACCTATTAATTCGTTATCCATCACTTGCCATCTAAAGAGGTTTTCATTTGATGAAAAAGTTTGAAATGCAATTTAATAACAATTTGTCAGCCTGAAACAAGGACGTTCTAGTTCCCTTTAGGGAAATATATAAAATCTTTGGCCCGATAACATTTTGGCTATAAGTCAATCTGTCGCTGTAATGTCGCTGTGTTGTGCAACACTCTCACTCTCTCTGTCCCTTTTCTGTTCCTTACAAAAAAAGTCTCACTCTTACCCGTGACACTTCTCGTTTTCAACATTTTGAGGATAAAAATTCACTAAAATAATATAAAACTGATTGGGCACTAATGCTATCTTTAGAATAACATCGCACATAGTATAAAACAATGTTCATGTTGATATTGCATTTGATAGCGGAAACATTGGAAAAAAAACTCGAAAAGATAGTATTTTTCTATCTCTTCCGCCATCCTACATAATATGAACACGAAAATTGTTTTATAGTATGTGCAATGTTATTCTAAGGATAATGCTCAACCCATTCAATTTTTTTTTCTTCAAAAATGTTGAAAATGTGCGAGTGGTATAGCTGCGTGCCTACTTTGATGAAAAGGACGGTGCATAGAGTGGACGCGCCAAAAAGTAATAATATAAGTAATCTAGGATCTCCTTGTGTCACGCCATGTTTGCATACCCGCTAAGTACATTCGCTGTCAAAAACAATAAATCCCGTGTGAACTTTGAGAAAGGAAGAGTGAAACACGCCACTTTGATTAATCAATGTCAAATCACGTGAACTAGCTTCCCGTTCTCATAATAGAGAATCCTTCTAATGGATGTATGGAAGTTTGTTCCTCTTTCACGCTGCAATGGAACAACGGATCGACTTGATTTTTTGGATGGGCATAGTTCAAGAGCCAGAGAGTGACATAGGCTACTTTTCATTACTACGCGGGTAAAATCGCGGGGCGCAGCTAGTCTTTGATAGATTAGCTAATATTTAAGAGAATTTGTGAATTTCACCGCAAGGATATTGTATACCCTATTTAGGTTACCTATACAAAGTCCTTGCTTCACCGTTACTTGCTGTGCTTGACTTTGACGGTGGTTTGTTTGATTTTTGTAAACTTGAAATCAGCCACTATTGACTTAAAGTTTTAATAAACTTGACACTGGGTAAATAAACAAGATGTGTCGAGCCAAAAAGAGGTCGTCGTTTGAAACATTTTGTTGTAAGACTAAACAGCTAAGGTGCTCGTTAGATTCTAAACGCTAATCTAGCCAGTGTGGCACCGGCCTTAGATAAACGTGCCTTAGCATAACAATAAGAGAAGTGGTAACAGATATCTTCCCCATAAAAACGTACCTATTTAGTGAAATTTAATATTGATCCTTATTGCCTGGAGCAATGCTTACAGACTTGAGAGCTGTAAGAAATACGAAAGATATTATACTAAACTAGCTGAGTCCTACGGCTTTACACGTACTTTTTAGTTTTACCTCATTTTCCAAGGTAATTTAGCTTGACTTAAGGTGACTTGAGTCCCAAAATTAGCAGGACATCGGAGAATTAAAGGCTATTTTCCAAAGGCTTTTTTAAGGTTGTTTTTTTTCTTTACTGTCATTCTAGTATTATTTTAGTGTGTCTATTTCCGCGGTTAGCTTAAAATTATACAAATGGTGTCATATCAAAATTGAATGTTTTATCTAGGAAACCCCAAAGACCAAAACACGATTAAGGACATTTCGCTCGATAGTAAAAACTTATGAAAGTAACAAATTTGCGCTTTTCTGTCTGTTTTATTGGATTCATTCAAGTACCTATTTATTAAATGATATCTACGATATTTCCTAATTATGGAGGAATCCGCGCCTTTACGTATTTTTACGTAACGTAGGTATTTTTGTATTTGCTCTAATGTAAAAACGGTAATACGTACAAGCGTCAAACTTGGCATGATTATAGTACACACTCTAAAGTATAACAACAAATAATAAATAATGGCCAAGTGCGAGTCAGTGACAAATTTCTGTTCATTACCAAGTTATAATTGTTTTATACTCGAGCGCCTGTAGCAAAATAATTATTTGTGGATGCGTAGCATTTGCTTGCCGTCTAACTATTTTGGAAGGCGTTATAGTAACTCATAATTGGGTTACTTGGACGACCTTATTATATTTTGTGGTGGTACGGAACCCTTACTGCGCGAGCCCGACTCGCACTGGCCAGTTTATTTACTAAACATTTAATTAACTTTTAAAGTTTTAATAACAAGAACAATTCAAAACGAATGTACAGAAACTCTTACCGCGGATTTATATAGTGTTGAATATGCGAGAATACAGAATAACACGAACAAAACTGAGTCTGGCCTGTTTCATAATACGCGAGGAGCGATTGCAAAGAAAATATTTTTATTTATTAAAATTATTGCATAAAAGTATGGCTCGATTTCGGTATTGAAACAATTCCTGGGCAACTGCGCTCTGGGGGGTTAGACAAGATCCATTTTCTGTTAGTGTTAACGCCTGCGGAAAGATGAAATCGTATGAAAATTACGTGAGCTTGAGATAACATCTCTCAAGCTAATGTCATTGTCAATGTCATTTTCATACAATTTCATCTTTCCGCAGGCGTTAACGCTAACAGAAAGTGGGTCTTGTCTAACCCCCGTGGTCGCTCGTAAATACAAGTATTCCCAGAGATTAAATCAGGCCTGATCGATTGCCCCTGAAAACTTACTTTTACTTTACTTCACATAATTTGTTCTTTTACATTATGACATCTTTGCCAATGTAGTTATTAAAGGCTCCGATTAAATGCATCCGCATTTTTGGCGGTGGCATTCGGCTGATAAAAATCTGCCGCCCTGGAAATCTGCCGATTACCACCCTCTGATGCATGCTGCTCATGTACTAGTTTTGCTTTATTTATAAATCCGGTTCTACTAGTAACAGCCTTATTAAAGTTATGTTTTCTCTGGACTATATACACGTATAGGTAAGACAGCAATATCTGTCTAATAAACAAACTCGGAGTTGTGAAGACACGGTGAAAAGTTCTCGCCATCTTTTCGATTGTTCTGCCGACAGTACCGCGTCCAGTGCGTTCGTGCAAACTGTATGTATTGTTTTATGGTCGTGAGACACACGGAAAAATAAACAACAAAATAACCAGTTCTCAAGCCGCCGATGGCTTCAATTTAATTCGCTGGTATCTACTTACTTCACTTTCTACTGGTAAAACTAGACGTGATTTCGTCTTCATTCCATAGTTTTTTTAATCGAAAATAGCACGTCTGTAATAAATCAATAGTCGAGGTTCAGAAAAGTTTCAAAAAACTATTTGAAATTACCCATATCTTTCTTACCTATTAATTAAAAAAAATTACAATCTTCGACCAAAATAAAATGAATGGACGGACCCAGAAGAAGCGCATTTTTGAAGATTACAAAATGAGCGCTGGCGGTTACTTCGTTTTAGTCGGTCTCTAGCCATAGGAAGTGCGACCCAAGACTATTGTTACATGATAACGAAATATATGACAAAATTATGCCTGCGTGTACTTTCCCGAACTGTAAAAACACAACAAAAAACCGCTATTTAGTTTTTGAAACAAATGTACTGTACATGGTAATAATTATGTGTTGAAGTATATGTCCAACGGTTTGACTCGTTTTTACTAAGCAAATTCAATGGTTATGGCCCGTCCATTCATTTTATTTTGTTCGAAGTAAACAATGTGAGTTGACGTCCGCCTACAGCTATGCAGTTTGGCAGGATACCTATTATGATTTCGATCTTTAGATACATATAATACATTTGTTCACGTAGGTTATTTTCTTACTTTTTCTGTATATATTTTTTAGTAGTAATAGTTTTATCGATAAGTTGTAGGTATATAATATCCTTATGCTTTATATACATAAATTTACTATTGACATATTATAACTAACACACATTTTCAAACATAAACATAAATGTTTCTTTCAAGACTAGGCGTGTTACGATTTGACGTTTGACTTACCTACATCTAAACTTGACATTTTATATCTGTCCAATGTCAGTGACCTGTACTTGTTGGCAAACATGTTCGCCGTTTTCAGTGCCTGTAAAACAACTGTTGAAGCTGCATCGAGTAGCTCATTATTGTTTTACATCTGAGCGAGAAGTAACCGCTGAGTCGGCACGCACTCGCGTTCGATGGACCACCGTAGTGGGTATTAACCTTACGAGCTGAGAGCGCTATATTTTTTGGCGCTGTGGAAGTAGCTACATATTATTATATTTTATGCTCTAGCTTTGTGTTGTATTAGTGTGGCTGGCCTTTAGCTTAGTTACGCCGCCCGAAAATCTCAACATCGGGATTGTAGTAAGTAGGTAATTAGGTATGTCTACAGAAGTCATAGATTTTTTTTAATAAAAATTCCGTCTAGCTCTTATGGATAAGGTATAGCTGGTATAACTGTCCTTTTCTTATTTTTCCGAATATTTTATTAACTATTTATAATGATGATTTTGACAATGGCGACTTTTTCTAGTCTCAGGTTCTGGGTTGAGAGTGGCCTACCATGGGAGATGCCTATGTCCAGCAGTGGACTAAGATAAGCTGTTTGTGATGATGATAGTGACATGTGATAGAAAACGATGTTTACATTAAGGCCCTCTTTTCCCAGTTTTAGCAATGTTGGTCATTGTAGTTTAAGTGTGCCTACTTCCATGGTAAGCTTAAAATTATAAAAATGATGTCATATCAAAATTGAATGTTCAATCTAGAAAACTGTTAAGTCCGAAACACGATT
This sequence comes from Agriopis aurantiaria, assembly GCA_914767915.1. NCBI lineage: Eukaryota > Metazoa > Arthropoda > Insecta > Lepidoptera > Geometridae > Agriopis > Agriopis aurantiaria. The sequence goes on along the minus strand of OU612003.1, from coordinate 12,257,153 downwards.
AAGGAAATTCCGCTCGATAGAAAAAAATATATGTTAATAACACTGATTTGCCCTTTTCTGGATTTAATTTATGCATTCATTTGAATTCCTATTTACTAAAATATGTCTAAAATATGTTAATATACAGATTTCATAATTATGGAGGGAGCTATAAAGGTACATTTTACATTACAGTTACACGTTTCGAAAAATATTAGAAAAACCTCAAACATAGAAATGCGAAATGCACGATTATGTGTCAGCGTCATGGTTTTGCTTCATTAACTGCGACTTTAATACTATATGTTAAGCTTTATGGTCATCTGTAGTAACAAGCTTTGCTTAAAAACAGGAAAATCTCACCTTAAGTCGTATCTATACAATGAACCGAAACCTCGGTAACAATAATACATGACACATCCAGCTAAGTATAGTTTTTAATATTGTTGCACGTATGCACACTTATGCGTCTGGCACACGGCGCATCTAATTTGCACAATTAGAGTAAGATGTACGAATAACTACGTGCATCCCGCTCGCGCTCGCAAGCCCTTATGCATGCGATTAAATTCAGCAAACTAACAACTACCTAATATTATAACTCAGTATAAAAAAATAATTAAAAACTGTAAATTTTGAATCAATTATTTAACAATAAAAATCGCAACAATTACAATTTAAAAACAATTTCTTTAGTAGAATCAGAGGGGAGATTAGATTCGCATAGTTTCTTTGCTGCTATATTTTCTAACTTTTTCCGTCAGTAAACAAGATATAAACTTGCTTGTAAAGTTGTGAACGAGTGTACCTGTAGGAGAAACGGTTTAAAACTTATAGTAAAAGAGCTAGTGATACAAACGATTAGCTTGTTATTTTTTCACTACCAGGGTAAAGGATTAAAGAAAAATGTTTCCAATGAAATTTCGGGGCATAAAGAGAATTAACTTGTGATGTCACAGAGTGACAAGCGCAGAGCACTGAGTTTTGAACTATTGAAGTTATGAGCTGATTGGACACGAAAAGTCGACACCGTTTCATGGTTGATATTCCGAAAACCCATACGAACCGCTTTGATTCCACTTTTATTGTGTGAACTGATAGTATGTGGAATGCGCTGCCTGAATGGGTGTTTCCCGATTGTTACAACCTATGTCTTTAAATTACGAGTAAATCAGTTTCTTGTAGGCAAGCGTGCTCCATCGTAGACTGCATCAATGCTTAACATCGGGTGATATGGCGGTCAATCGCAAGCCTATTATTAAATAAATCACGTCGAGACATTGTCCAGTTGCTGCGTGAAAGAGAAACAAAGAAACAAACACACTTTTATAAAAGTAGTATGATAGCTAGGGCTGTCCCACTGCGAACACCTAGCCCTAAAGCACAACCTAGATAATAGCGTTTAGCTGTTGTAAAACGCTGCATTTATCGCTATTTGATCTAGAGTATTTTTTGTTTGTTTTTTTTTTGTCATTTTATGTAATATTAATTTTATTTTAACTTTCCACTGATATTTTACAATTATTTTTATACCTAATTCTTTGTCTGAATATTGCTAAGTATGAGTCCATGGTTACTTGAAATAAACAATTTGAATTGAATTGAATTTTACTTTAACATAAGCGGCCTCTAACGAGCGCAAAAGTGACAGAATGATTCTGTGACGGTGAGAGCAAATGAATACAATAGATGAAGCGCACTCCGAGCGCCTGTAAGTCTTTTAAATTAGGGGTACCGGTGAGTTCCTATGGAGATTCCTGTACCCTCAGCCTGGCACATAGGCAGGCTACCGAAGGGATTTTGGTAGGAGCAATCCTACATAACCTGGCTGTACCCCAATACAGAATCCCTGTTACGAAAAAGGTACGCTTTATTGCGACATTTAAATATAATTTTGGAGTGATTCTTCTGTTTGTGTGATGCACTGTGGGTGTTGTGTGTTGTTGGGGTATTATTTATTCTGTGGCACCGGTAAAAATGTTTTCCCGCCTATGGCTCCTTGTCTACTTATAAGGGTTTAAATCAAGTTTAAACTCCGGAACAGATTAAATAACATCCAATATAATTGTATCGAGCCAATACGGTTTATTGCGAAACTTCCACCTTCGAGGGCCGAGGGGAAATACGGCAATAAGTAAGGGCAGAACTCTATGACTTTATTTTATCCATTTTACAGTAAATATACGATCATTTTACTTATCAATATGAATACCTTTTACTAGGAGACCAAGTTGAAATCGCTCTAAAATAATTAGATCTTCCATTCATTCGGTTGGGTGTTATGGTGTGATTGACATTGTGCTCTGGAAATGAGATTTTTGCGTTCTCGGGCTTGGTCCTATCAAGTGGTTCATAATAATGCATATAATGACCTTTCTTCGGCTTAGTAGCACAGTTTCATGCAACTTTGTATATAGATCGGCAAACATTTTAAGCAAAACGAGGCGTGGAGAGGGTAAATTTGGCATATGTACACATTGTACATCGCATGCACACACTACAAACAATCGCGTGGACTCACGCGGCCTAATGCACTCGTACCCATTTCGATATTTTCGACCGATGCTAAAGACACTTACCTATAAATCGATACATTTTCGACCGATGCCAAAGACACCTATAAATCGACTATACCGATGTATGTACATAAGGACATTGACAGTAGTAGCATAATGTAAATTGTAATCCATGACGAAATAATATCAGTCTCAGCTAAATTACTGTATAACAAGTTATTTTTTTAAACCAGACAACGGTATTTTTGACGCATCTTAATTCGCAAACGGTAAAACTGATCAAAAAGCTATGTACAAAATCCCACTATTCTATAATACGTCACAGTCATGAGGCTCGAATAGTAGATTGAACAACGAGTGCATAAAACAACCCATTTTAGCCATGACATTTATCAGTCCGAGATGAAGGCGAGCTCTAATATTTCAGTATTTAGATTAAGATATCTCAGGACAAAATGGGTTTTATGTACAAGTTATACACTCGGCTTTTAACTTTAATTGTTAAGAAATGAAACAATGATATTGTTAGTCTCTAGAACTAAAAATAAAACAATGTTCTATTTTTATTCATCAAAAATTATGCCAGACTAAGGCCTATAATACCCGGATCTATGGGCATTATTAAAGACCCATTAGTGCAATCATCACTTTGAACAATTTAAGGAGGTTTAGTTTGTTTTTATACACGAGTGCACAAGAAGCTGACTTTTTTGCATTAGCGCATAAAAAACAATTATACCTGTAAACAACAATAATGCTCAATAGAACCAAAACTAAATTGACCAGAATTTGAAACAAAATGGTGTATTCGGAGTGACATTAAACCGTTAATTTCAAATTTAACTTTCAGTGGTGAAGCCTCGGGCACATTGGTTTGATTTCAAACTTTGTAATGTATTTCGTAGACTTTTGATTTGTATTAATTGTTTATTTATTTGCTAGTGAACCTTAATGCGCCCAGATACGGTTTGCAGTCGCGTGATTTTCCAACTGAGCGGATTTAACGTTAGTTTGATACCGCGTTAGCAGTTGACCGTAAGGCGGTAAGGTCCCAGGCCGCCCACCGAAACGCCGGGTTGACGATATTCGAACACGCAAGTCACGACTGGATGCTAAAGGCAGAAGATCGCAGGTCGTGGAGGAAATTGGGAGAGACCAATGTGCAGAAATGGACGAAGAAAAGGTCCGGCTGCTTATAAACTCTGACACCAGGGCTGGCCAACCAAAATTCAAAATTGTTCATTACACCAAAAAAGTACCTATCAATAATGTAGTAGCGCTATTACCCAAACTGGTTGCAATGAAGTACCCGTATCCTGGAGATTAGGCCATCCCGTCAAATTGTTAGCTTACATTAGTATGAAATATATAATCCTACATAAATAATTTTTTTATTTAATCTCAAATCAGGTCATGATGAAGTAGTTCATAAACCGGTCTATACTTTACTCACTTTTCAAAATTTAAACAAGTGCTAGTGCCAGTTTTATCAGTGGCGTTTACTAAATCGATCGCGTTAACGTGAACTACGATTTGTATGAAATAAGAACAGTTCCATCTATATGCGCTAGATGGCGCTGTTTCTACTTTATACAAATTGTAGTTAACGTTGACGCGATCGAGAAAGTAAACGCTATTGGAAAAACTTGCACTAGGCACTCTGGTTTGTCGCTAACCATCCCGTTCGTAAAACACTCCCTATCTACGCTAAACCTTTGCTAATGACCGCTACTTCTTCCTCGCAATTAAGCCTTCCCATTCGTGTAATCAAAAACAAATAAATCCGAATCTAGACCCGCTTTAAGGAAACTGGGCTTCCATAAAACTGTCCTCTAATTACACCCCCGCAGGTTTCAGTGGCACCCCAGTACAACCCAGCTTGATGGCGAAGATTAGAGAAAATCAGACTGATAACTTTAAACAGAAATGGAATGAAAAGTAACTCGCAAATTTCCTAAATGACTTATGTTCTTGGCTTACTAAGGGCTCGTTCTGAATACCGCAACAGCAACAACTAAGACAAAAAAGTGACATCACACTAAATTCAATATGGCCGCCGCTCCAAGATGGTGGATTAAATATCCTTTGCTAAAGCTAAAAGCTTGTTTTTTTTAATGTTTTATCGGCTTTTACAACTTGTTGTTCTATTTCTTTTCAAGTCTGCGTTGATGTTGTGGAAACTACAGCAGGAGGTAAGCTTGTTTGTCGAAATTAATAGTGATTTGTCGACATGGCTGAACCATGGGTTGGGGTTTAGTGAGGTTTTGTTTTGGCCATATAATCGGATAAATAAACACGAATACGCATGTGTACAAACGGCAACACTCCAAGGTAACACTGAAGCTAATGGAAATGTAGTAATTAGCAGGCTACTGTTGCTTGACGCTGTAGCAATGTACCATTATAGTAGTATGTTTCACCCAAAGATAATAATCGTCATTGGTTTCACCTATGGCGGAAAATTTAAATTTCAAACAGTATTTTTGACCTTGTAGCTAGGTCGGGTAGTTATTATAAAATGACACAGTGTTTGCGCCAATCGTTGGTTGTTCTTTACATTATCATCATCATCCAGAAGACGTCCACCGCTAAACATAGGCCTCCCCGTTTAACCTCCACACTGAACGACAGCCTGCCTTTTGCATCCACTGGATCCCCGCGACTCTCACAATGTTGTCGATCGATCTATTGGTGGTTACGTTATCATGTACAGTTTATCAGTAACACGCCATACTACTTACATTTGTCAATAAACCGTTTAAAACAGCAAAAAATTGTTTATTGACAAATGTAATAGTAAAATAGCTTTACATGATTTTGTAAATAATAATAATAATATTGCGCAAACATCATGATCGTTTACAATAATTAACCGGGCCTTTACAAGAAAAAAAAATTGTTTGAAATTTGAATTTGCCCCCCACATGTGTAACGTACCACCTTAAATAGCACTCTCAGCATTGCACCGACTCTTTTGCCATGTATTATTGTGCGTTTTTCTCTTTCTCGCATTATTGCAGTCTTGATCTTACAATAGTAAACTGGTAGATATTGCAAGGTTGCACTTCAACGATTCGCGCCGCGACTAAATCTAGGTGATGTGGCCTAACCCTTACACCTACATTTCACTTGTTGACAATTCGGTCTTACTATGGAATAGTCATGTAGCTGTGAGTGCCGAGATAAGGTTACCTACCCTTTACCGTTCGGTACTCAGATCAGAGAAATAAGCGAGATATGCCTAAGTACAATTCTCGTTCGTAATAAAATCTACAAACCTTTTTTTTACTATACCCCTAAATCGCTTAACGCTAATACTGTAAGTAAGGCTCACTTACTCATTTTTTGCGCAACTCCAAAAAACTAAATAATAGTCCACAAAAAATGGCAAAAGGTTGTCCGAATTCAAAAAATATATATTTATCAGAACATGGTAGATACACATACATAATTATAAAGAAGCATAAATTGTCGTAAGAATGGAAACGTATCTCATGTCCTTGCCTGTTACAGCGTACAAATATTAGTTTTTTATATATGTATTTTTTATTGATTTTTGTTAAAGTTTAAAAAAAACTAAATTATGGCTATGCTAGAATATTGTTAAAGTCGTATTTTGGTTTAGTTGTATTTTATACCTTAATTAGATGTTAATTACTACCAATATAAGCTAATATTATTATTTTATTTTTGTGAGATGAGGTCGACTAAATGCATCTATCTTAAATAAGGCTATTTACGATCGCATCCTCCACGCCACGTTACCATATCTGCCTTGTTTGTCTGATCTGAGGCTCGGTAAATAGGGCACACTATGTCAGATAGGGCTGCCGGGAATATAGTTTGTTTTATTCGAAAACGGTGTATTTTTATCTTAACTGCGAAGCTCATCGTCGAATTTGTGTTTTGATTGTTATCTCCTGATAATCTGTGTCTAATTATAGGAAAACACCTATCTTTTTATCTTTCAGAGGTAATAATATATAGGTATAGCTGTGCTTCGTAGTATTATCTGCTTTTGCATTGTTAAGAGATAGAAAGTATCCCGGGCATGAATTAGCGCTGAAACGGCGCAGTTCCAAAAATCACGAGAACGTTAACTCTAACGTGCCGAGATACGGTTTACAGTCACGCTTCTTTTCTCATCACCTAAATAGAATCGCTTAAAACAGGTAGCCATAAGGCCCCTGGGGCCTTACGGACAACAGCTGCCCCTAATCCGCTCAGTTGGAAAATCACGCGACCGCAAACCGTATCTGGGCGCGATAAGGTACACGTTCGCGTGATTCTCCAACTGAGTGGATTAGGTGCCGCAATTAGCTGTTGTCCGTAAGGCCCCAGTTCTGTGGGTCCCAGTCCGTAGAGACGTTTGCCTTCCTGTCTGGGTGCATTCCAGATCGTCCCCGGAATGATAGCGACGAAGACGATTCGGTGGTCGGTGGAAGGAACAGGAATACTTTGTATTTACCTAATTAAATCCATTACACATACAAAAAATATATATTGGCTGATAAATTTCTGATTTCTGAAAGTAATAATGATTTGCGCTTTTTCCACCTGTTTTGTTGGATTCATACATATACCTCTTTACTTCTTCTTCTTCTTCTTTCGAGTCGATGTTCCGCAAAATACAATACTATTTTCAAATCAAGTTTCTAGACCAAAACTTTGCCACCTCAATGGCATTCTGCGTGGCTTCATTCAGGCCGTCTTGTGTGCAAGTTGTAGGACACGCTGCACAGTACATCAAGTGTGTCATTGTCTGAGGGTTCACACCACAAAGACATTCGGTGTCAGAGCCCTTTATATAACCCCACTTTGCCATATTATCCCGACTTCGGTCCACCTTGGACCGAAGTCGGTTCAGGGTTTTCCAAGTGGGCCATGGTTCTTTATGGCCTGACTTAATTATGTCTACGATATCTTATTATACAGATTTCATAATTGTGGATAGAACCGGAAAGGTACGTTTAACATTACAGCTATGCTATTCGAAAAATACAAGAAAAACTTAAAAAAAGAAGCAGTGAAACGCACGACTGAGTGTAAGCGCCATGGTTTTGCTCCCAAAATGCGACTGTAACACAATATATTGAGCGTTATAGTCATCTGTAGAAAAAAGCGTTGCTCAAAGGTTCGATCACATTAGAACGGGCTGCAGCGGGCCGGGGCGCATCGCAAAAATCGCTTTCATACATTTTATATGAAGTATCGCACATTATGCCGGGCCGCAGCGGGACGGATTTCCATACAAAATGTATGAACGCGATTTTTGCGTTGCACCCCGGCCCGCTGCGGCCCGTCGTAGTGTGCTCGATATTAGTGTAATATTAGTAAGAGGATATATATTAAATTAAGAGGATATAATATTAGTAGTGTAATATTAGTAAGAGGAAAGATTTGATTGTTTGTTTGTTTGTTTGCATTGAATAGGCTCCGAAACTACTGAACCGATTTGATAAATTCTTTCACTGTTTGGAAGTTATACTATCCCCGGGTTAGGCTATAATCTATACCCATGCGAAGCTGGGGCGGACCGCTAGTTTAGAATAAACACCGCCCATTTTGATTTATGAATTAACTGAATTTAATTTATCTACTGTCTCTCAAATGTCTGTACACCAATAAAAACTTTGTCTTACAAAAGTCAGAGTTAATAGCTCTTATTAATCTTTGTCGAGCGTTAAAATACTCTTTGAAAACATAATTTTATCGTGAAATGGTGAAACTTTTCTAACCTCTAAAGTTGTGTAAAAATTACTTATTCAGTAACCAAAAGTTACTTGTGAAATAGCAACGAAAATACTTTCGTTTTGTATCGTCCGTGAATAAAATGATAAACATAGATTTTTGTGTCAAACATAAACCGGGCGTTTTTTTTTTTTACAAATTGGATAAATTAAGGTGTGGCAGCCCACGTATACAAAGTAAAAGCCAGTGGCATGGTGTTTTTTTATTTCTTTTTTGTATGAAATAAATCCATAGACGAACGAAGGTTACCGACATAGCCCACCGGATTAGCAAGTTGAAAAGGCAGTGGGCAGGGCACATAGCACGCAGAACAGATGGCCGATGGGGCCGAAAGGTTCTCGAAAGGAGACCACTGACCGGTAAGCGCAGCGTAGGACGTCCACCCACGAGATGGACAGACGAACTAAAAGAGACCGCAGAGAAACGCTGGATGCAGGCCGCTTCCAACCGGCCCTTTTGGAGATCGATGGGGGAGACCTTGGGAGGCAGTGGAAGTCCTACGGCTGACATGATGATGATAAGAAATCGCGATAAATTACCAGATTTTGAAGATTTAGAAGAAGGATAGACGCTGTGTGGTGTTGAGTTCTTTTAGGAAAGACCGATTGTAGTTCTGTTCAACATTCCACCTTCGTCCTTCCGCTCGGTAGCTTGGATTAAAACATCGACTACTTTTTGTTTCGCTAAATGTACAGGGGCCTCACGGCAGTCACAGCTAGGCGGGCTCGAAAGAGCGCTGAAACAAAATCACTCGAACGTGAACATTAACTCGCCGAGATACGGTTTGCGGTCGCGCAACTTTTCGCATCACCTAAACAGTATCGCTTAAAACATGTAGCCGTAAGGCCCCTGTTTCTTTAGGATTGACGATGAAGTCTCGGAAGCGAGCTATAAATGTAAAAGCTTACCGTCTTACCACAAAAGATTTAAGCACGCTTTAGACATGTGTTTAGCAATTGTTTCACTGCGAAAAATATGCTAAACAGTTGTCTAAAACGTGCTTAAATCTTTTGTGGTAAGACGGTTAGTTTTTTATTGTTATAATTAAAACTTTGTTTACTGTAAATAGAACAATTTAACATTTAATGTAATTAATAAAAAAAATTACATATTTATTTATTTTAAATTTTTTTACTAACTAAAAACAAAAGTTGAAAAAGTCAAAATAATTTCTTATTCGAGTTTTAGCTAAAACACCTGAAAACTGTAAACATAGTTTTGGTTACAGAGTACTTTGTTTTCTGAAACAAAGTGAACAAACCTAGTACAGAGATTGTAGGTAATTTATTATTACCGATACTGTTTCTCAGTAGTTCGTCGCATAGAAGTTAAAACCCGTATTCTGTTGGCATTTAATTTTGTCAGTCCTCTAGATCAAGATCTGTTTGATCATCACCCTAAAATAGTCGTCCATTGTTTTTAAGAAAAGCTTACAAATTGTGATGAAATCAATTCTTTGTATAACCACTCGAGTATCGGTTTCAGAAAGTTGGCTCATACAGATAACGGCGCGCGTAGGCTGGCGCTACGTCCCACGCTACGGCGTAGCAGCTACGTATGCTACGATGATGCTACAAAAATGCCAACTACGGAAAAATTACTCGGGATTTTTAATTTAAAAATACATAAATTGGACAAGTGCCTTATTAATTAAACAATGTACAAACTATGACCTTTAACCTAATTATCATTCTACATTAAATATATATGTACCTATGTATAGATATCAGTCTCTGGCAGCCATATCACAAGATTTGCTTAGTTTGGGGTCAGATGACCGTGAGTGCAAAAATGTTCCGAATATTATTAAAAACATCGAATTACTTATAGAACTTTGAAGGTTTAGTTAAGAACCTAGAGATCAGGAAGGATCCTTACTTTATCTCTTCGTCATAGCTAAAGTTGCCAGCACCTTACAAGCTTTACTTTGAAGTCTTCACAACATTTGTTACTAGAACAAATAAATCGGATCCTACGCCCTTTTAATGATTAAATAATAGGCTTGAGACCATCAACTCGCCTGACGTTAACCGATAATGCAGTCTACGGCGGAGCACGCTTGCCTAGAATAAATTCACTCGTGATTTGAAGACACCCAGATTGTAACTATCAAGGAACACCCATTCACTCCATATTGTAACATTATAGACAAATATAACTTCAAATTTATGACTTTCGGATTTATTCATATATATGTGCTATGAGACTTTGCCTCTTGCCAAATTTCATCATTCTAAGTCAACGGGAAGTAGTTTTGATTGCGTTGCCTTACAATATTTATTTTTTTACAGCCAAAAGAAACTGTAGACCCAAGTATTTAGTATAAATTTCAACTTGATACATTTACGCGTTCTTGAAAAAAGAGTCTTGACAGACGGACAGACAGACGGACAACGAAGTGATCCTATAAGGGTTTCAGTTTTTCCTTTTGAGGTACGAAACCTTAAAAATACATATTGTTATTATAGTCGAACCTCTTTATTAATGTCGGTTGAAAGGAGGTAGATTGACGCATCTCAACATAGTGGAAGCTACATAAATATGCAAATATTATAAATGAAGACTTACTGCTGCATATTTGACGGCTGCAGTGTTATGAAGCTTTAACAAGGTTCACACGATGATGGAATTTACAGCGGGTGTCGGGCGCGATAGCCGGATTCTGACACTTTTGCTTGCATACATAAATACTAATATTGTTTAATAAATTTATTTGTATTAAACTTTCGTTTAACTTGTGGCGTACCAAAATAACCAAAGGAGAGCTTTGGGGACTTTTTCCGGCTAGCTTTACTAGATGGCAGTATTTTTATATACTAAGCATAATTATACAAATACAAATACAAATACAAATATTTATTAATAACACCTATGTTACATGTCAATAAACTATAGATATAATACTACTAATACTAATAATACTACTACTAATAATAATACCCCTCTTGTTAGTAAAACTGGGTAACTCAGTAACATTAAATTTACACCAGCAACAGGTTCTCGTAATTTATTGCACGCAATTTGCAAGTCCATAACAACCAAAGCTTGCGGAAGCAAGTTTATTGGAAGTCTAAACTTTGAAAAAAGATTGTTTATATAGATATTAAGATTCGCATCGGAGTGTTGGTGCCAATATAAAATAAACTGGCCAAGAGCGAGTCCACTTACCCCTCGCCTTTTGGTTGTCTATTTGATAACAGAAAAGTTTGTTTTTGTTGGTTCTCTATTTGATCCCAGAAAAGTTAGTTTTTTGCTTAAATTAGAACGGCTGTCAAGGTATTTTTGTAAGAAATTTGTCGTAGCCAGTTGCACCCATATAAACGAAACGTCAGTCATTCGAAATCAGTTAGCAACTGTTGTGCGGAGTTCGACGCGTTGATCTAAATAAGAATGGTCAATCGAGGTTAACTCATAATGCCTGGTAACAGATTTTCCTTCTAATGTCCGTTCTATTTACTTCTCCTTTCTGTGTATTTGATCATCTCGTTTGCAGTTGTGTGTGTGCTACTCAATATAGAAGTTTGCGTTTGTAGAACTAGTAAGAATATTTCAGTGTAATGGATGCAATACGTGTTTAACCTCACCCCCTTCTGTTTTTAACAGACTTTTTCAGTACTAGCTTGAGTTAACGGCAAATCCAAAATATATGTTACGATCAAATAACGTATATGTAAAGTAAGTGATAAACTCGCAGTATATTTTCTGATATTACACATCGTTAACATCGCTAACATTGTTAACATCGTTAATATCGTTTGACATCATTAATAGAGCTTCCTTATGGAATGTTCTCGAAAAACTTATGACGTGGTTAGTCGATAAAAGTTTTCATACTTTAAAATGATTAAAAAAAAATGTGTTAAACATGAAAATATTGTAATCAAGTATTAGACCTAATAATTTAACTTGACATACAATTTTTATTTATAATTTATTTTGACATACCGCCTAAACTGATCTACTAATTATTATTTTGACCACGCAATTGTATTAAAGAATTATTTAATGTTGAATACATTAAATTGTATAGGTACATTTCTTTTCTTTTTTATATTACACATAAATTTGCATGACTAAATTCACATGCTGAATAACGGTAAATAGAAGAACTAAATTTAAATACAGAATTTCTATTTAAACCCCTTTTTTTAGTGAATATATTAATTTAATTTATAAAGGTCCGTACATATTGCCGTCCACGTGGGTAGCACCGTGTGTTTATGGCTACTTAAGTAACGGTCAAGAAGTTCCTCTAACAATGACAATGTCCACAGAGGGTCAATAAGCTTGTTCTCTTATTTATTACGAGCCCATACAGATAAAGTTCACAATAAATCACGCGTAGGTACCATTAACACTACTATACAGACAATACGCAGTATGGGTAATCATCTCAATCATCATAATTACTTAGGATAGACCAGGGTTTCGCAAAGTGGGGTACGAGAACTCCTAGGGGTTCGCCATTCGACGGCAGGGGGTTCGCGACAAGATTCAAGCTGATTTAAAAAGGATGTCTTTGATAGATTTTCGGGCAGCTAGACAGGAAGAGTATCCCGAACTATCACGCAAAGCGGTGAATTTCCTTTTACTCTTTACTACAACATACTTATGTGAGAGTGGGCTTTCCAAGTGCGAAAGCACTTGGTCATGATAAAAACTAAATACAGAAATCGACTTGATGCCGAGTCAGAATTAATGTTAAAATTGTCCAAAATTACTCTTAAAATTGACTCCATTTGTGACAAGAAACAAGCACATCCATCACATTAATATTAATAAAAATATATTTCTTTTGGCACTTTATTTGTTACGTTTTATTGAAATAAAAACATTATTTTCTTCAACAGTCAATTTTATTGTTTTGTTTAGGTGGTTGGGGGGTTTAATTAGTTAGTTAAGGGGTTCGCTGTCACCTGGAAATTTTAACAAGAGTACTTGGAGCCGAAAATTTGAAAAACCCTGGGATAGACCATCGAGAATATGTATGGTGATGTCAGAAGCAGCGCCATACATTTTCATAGTGTAAAGTTTTTTTGCATCAGTCGCGTGTGATTAAGAAGCAGCGCCATACATTTTCATAGTGTAAAGTTTTGTTGCATCAGTCGCGTGTGTTTAAGAAGCAGCGCCATACATTTTCATAGTGTAAAGTTTTGTTGCATCAGTCGCGTGTGTTTAAGAAGCAGCGCCATACATTTTCATAGTGTAAAGTTTTGTTGCATCAGTCGCGTGTGTTTAAGAAGCAGCGCCATACATTTTCATAGTGTAAAGTTTTGTTGCATCAGTCGCGTGTGTTTAAGAAGCAGCGCCATACATTTTCATATGGCGCGTGTTAAAGTTGACTGGCGGCGGTGCACGGAAGTCAACTTTTAGACTTCTCGCTGGTCCTGCCCGAAATCTTCACTCATTTAGGGAATACGGTCATTGGCGAAACATCTTAGGGTATATATTATTTGTAGTTTTCAAGAGCCCATTCCCCAGCCAGAGTTATGATTCTCGCTTATTTTTAACATTTTGAGAGATAACAAAATCACGGATTGTTAATTTAAACTTCCGCGGTGAGTTCGAAAATCTAGTCAATAAACGACAATTTAGATGCTATAGTAAACAAAAAAATCATTATAAAAAAGGTTATACTTTTATCACGCTTGTGCGGAACGATGCGTGACGTCATTTTGACTCTTCAGTTGACATTGGTTCAAATATTCGTTCTTATGATTTTCCGATTCCTACCAATCTCTTCGCTTGCAATAGTTCAAAAACAACACAGATTCTGAGCGGAAATAATGCATACTGCATTATATATCTATCATTACTTTGTCAAGTGTGAAAAATAATTTATTCTGATTGCCCTTACTGTTTCGGTGCGTGTTACCTTCACAGCATATATTTGTGAAAGGCCATCTGGTAGCCTACATTTCTTTATCGGACGATCTAGTAAAGTTATTTACGGAGACCTAAAGCTGAAGTGACGTCATTTAGCTGTATTTATGAACTATAATTAATTAACTTAGATTATAAGCTTTAGGACTCCTCCGGAGGTCGCGGCTCCTCCGGAGGTCGCGGGTAATTTTTATAATTTTCATACAAACGTATTAGTTAAATTATTCAAAAGTAACTTGACAAATTTTGATGAAACTTTGTAAATATAAAGTTATATGATTATTTACGAGATATTTACCGTAGTAAGGTTGTGGAATGAGCTCCCCCACACTTTTACAACTTTTTTTGTAGATATACTTGAGTTAGAAATTTTCTAAAATGATTTACTATTTCATCATCATCATCATCATCATCAGCCAGAAGACGTCCACTGCTGAACATAGGCCTCCCCCTTTAACCTCCACACTGAACGACAGCCTGCCTTTTGCATCCACTGGATGCCCGCAAACTGTACTTACAACTGTGTGTACTTTTACAAACAGCTTATTTACCTTATAAGGGTTTCTAAAACACGTTTTACCTTTGTTCCGAATCCTTAATAATTCAATTTTTGACGTGTTTATGATTTTCTTTTATTTTCATACTCAGATATATGATATTTATGTATTGACAATAAGCTTAAAGGTTTACCTTACAATACAAACATGCCAGCGAACAAGATTCGAGAATTGGAACAAGATTCCGTCGTTTTATTTTATTTTATTTTCATAGGAAAACTTACAGCTAGGTACAAAATTAAGTAAATAAATAAAGATAGAAGGCAAATTACAAGTTTTCACAAATAGTTTTTAAGTCGCCTGATTTCAGCTCAACCAACTACATTACAAGCTAATACTAACACTACAAATACAATTCGACTGCAGACCGTTGAAGGTCTAAAGCCCACTACCAGTTGGCAGCGTACCCGGCATGGTGACGGCATTACCACGCAGAATGGCAATGCTTATGCGTTGAGCCAGAAACACGCCAGCATTTTGATCACGCGTCACATTAACCAGGCGCTCTGAAAAATTTAACAAATTTTCGAAATTAGTTTAATTATTTTAATTTAATTGCATTCAAATATCTTTTCTAGACAAAATAAAAAAGAGACAAAATAGAATATTTCTTACAAAAATTACAAAAATACGTTCTTTTATGGTAAAAACTATTTGTGAAAACTTGTAATTGGCCTTCTATCTTTATTAATTTACTTAATTTTGTACCAAGCTGTAAGTTTTCCTATGAAAATAAAATAAAATAAAACGACGGAATCTTGTTCCAATTCTCGAATCTTGTTCGCTGGCATGTTTGTATTGTAAGGTAAACCTTTAAGCTTATTGTCAATACATAAATATCATATATCTGAGTATGAAAATAAAAGAAAAACATAAGCACGTCAAAAATTGAATTATTAAGGATTCGGAACAAAGGTAAAACGTGTTTTAGAAACCCTTATAAGGTAAATAAGCTGTTTGTAAAAGTACACACAGTTGTAAGTACAGTTTGCGGGCATCCAGTGGATGCAAAAGGCAGGCTGTCGTTCAGTGTGGAGGTTAAAGGGGGAGGCATATGTTCAGCAGTGGACGTCTTCTGGCTGATGATGATGATGATGATGAAAAGTACACAAAAACTGGAAAACGACGGGACGAAGGAAATTGTGTAAATATCTAAAAACTGAAAAGAGATTAATATGATTAATTAACTCTTTATTGTTCCCACCATACAATTTGATACAAAGGACAAAAAACTCTTAAAAATTAGTGTAACAACTGGCGGCTTTATCGCTAAAAGCGATCTCTTCCAGACAACCTAGGCACTTGTTTTTTTCCGTCATTATGAGGTTTGTCTTTCGAGCATTAAAATTTACTCACAGGAGACATCAAAGCGATAATCCGCTATAGATTTTATTTCTGACACTTTTTGTGGGGACGGGGGGCGTGGAACACGCATAGCACACAAATAAACCCTCACACGCGCAATATTTATCTTGAAATCTTATCTTCAGATCCTGTTCGTATTAACGCATTTGCACCAACGCACACACTTATAAAGTACAGATAAACTACACAATGTTCTGTGTATGGCCATAAGGTCACTTTTTTGGTAGAGCTTAAGCTCTCTCCGTCCCGTGGTTATGTTGTTTTGGGGGGGTCGTCACTTCACCTGGCTACACGCTGAAATAACAATCTTTAACCATAATTGCCGATTCCTAAAAACACCTGCTAATTGATAACTCGTTTCCGCCATGCTAGCAAAAATAAATATAATTGCTGCCAATTACAGGCTGTCAATCAAACCCTGACTGTCATATTTCTTATAGAAAATTTATTTTTACTGGCAACTCCAACTATTTATTCAGATGCTTGCTGCGCTCCGGGGTATTTTCTAGTACCTGCAATTTAAAAAAAAAACAGATTTTACTTAGTCTATATAATCTCTAGTATATAATAATCTTTGATATAATACATGTTTATCCATGTGATGCACACTTGATTCGCCAAATTTCAACTAGATCGAATTTACCTTTTAAACGCGTAAATGTAAATAATAAACTGACAGAATTACTTTCCCATTTATTATAATGGTGTTAAATAAAATTAAAACAACCAACCTAAGCAAGCTAAGTTTCAACAATAAAGTTAATTTTTAATGTATTTTTTTTTAGTTTTTGAAATAAACAAAATACAAGCTGACACTCAAAACACAAACTACTTGGCCTATTATACATAAAACAATTGGACAGCCCGTAGGCCGTTACAGGTCTAAACAATCCAAATTATAAAGCCCACTACCAGTTGGCAGCATACCCAGCATACCAGCGGCATGACCTCTACAACCCACAAGGAATCTGCAAAATTTAAGCTTCGTAGGTCAAGCAGTTTTCGAGATTTCACGATGAGTGAGTGAGTAGATGAATTTCGCTTTTATATTATTTTATATAGAAGATTAGCATAAATACTAAGTAACATTCCTAGAACTGTTAAGCTGTTAAGAATTTTTACTACTAATATTTTAAACTTAATTGTTTTTTATTAGTTATAAGTAAATAATGGTCGTGGTCCTTAACTGTTGGCCTTTTGGAAAAACTCAGAGTCACACAGCGGGCAATGGAGAGAGCTATGCTCGGAGTTTCTTTGCGCGATAGAATCCGAAACGTGGATATTCGCCAAAGAACCAAAGTCACCGACAAAGCTGTTAAAATTTGCAAGTAGAAGTAAATAGTAAGTAAGTAGTAAGTAGTAGTAGTAAGTGTTGTAGTGGCAATGGGCAAGCCACATCGCTCGGAGAAGAATGATGGGGAAGAAAGGTTCTTGAGTGGAGACCACGAACCGGAAGACGCAGCGTAGGTAGGCCTCCCACTAGATGGACCGACGACATAGTAAGAGTCGCTGGCATCCAGTGGATGCAAAAGGCAGGCTGTCGTTCAGTGTGGGGGTTAAAGGGGGAGGCCTATGTTCAGCAGTGGACGTCTTCTGGCTGATGATGATGATGATGATGATGAAATAATGTCTTCCTTCACTCCATTGCAGCACCCTAACAGGGTCTATGTGCAATGTACGGTACATATAGTTAATAACTACATTGTGCAATAAATAAATAAATTACAACGCTAAATGGCAATGCGTATGCGTCGAAACAGAAACACGCCAGCATTATTATGCGGTCACATTGATTTGGTCTGACCATCAATAGTCTCAACAAAAGATACCGTATCTATATGTTTAACATGTCTAAGCTGTGCATTCACCTTGAAAAAGACCACCTAATGCGGTTGAAACAATAGTCGGAGTGACCAGCTTAATCTTACGTGAGTAATTCCCGTGTAAGCTAAGTCTAAGCTGTTTAGTTTTAATGCTAAAACCAGTTTATTATCTCAGTACATAATACGCTATACAAATACCTATGTAGCTTATAGCCAATGAAGAGTACCTGCATTTCTTATTTAAATATAACTTTGATCCTTAAATCAATAAAATTAAATAAAATTCCTATTCAAATTATTACTTTTTAACGACTAATTCACGATGCATATGTACAATAAATAAATATTCTGGACATTTTTGCACACACGGTCATCTGACCCCAAACTAAGCAAAGCTTGTGATATGGCTGCCAGAGACTGATATACATACATATATAGTTTTAAATACATACATATAGAACAAACACAAATGTTCATCACATAAATGTTTGTCCTAGGTGGGAATCGAACCCACGCCTCCAAGCTCAGAAGGCAGGTTCACTACCAACTGGACCAACGGGCTATATAATAATATGAACAATGTTTTAATTTTCCAATAATTATGGTTATTTTATGATAAAACAATTAAGTACTAAGAAACATTTTAAAAGCATTGCCAGTACTAACATTTACCACAAACATAAGTAGACTGAAATATATATATATATATATATATATTATTTTTTTGGAAATATAATACATTATTTACACTATTATAAAAAAACAACAAATTAAAACCTAACTATCATTCTATTAAACCGCTACCAGTGGGAACTGTTCCCAAAATGCTGGCCCTATTACCACGTTGTATGGCGATGCTCACCCTTTGAGCAAAGTAGAGGCCGGCATTTTGGTCACGAGTTGCGTCTATCAGACGTGAAGATAAATCATTGTTTTTATTTTATTTAGTTTTTTATGATAGTTAGGTTTTAATTTGTTGCTTTTTTTTTATAATAGAGTAAAGTATTATTTACAAGCTATAAGGGGAAATAACGTATTTACAATAATCCAAAACACAACAACGATACGTAATCTTAATAATACTTTGCTCAAAGAGTGAGCATAGCCATACAACTTGGTAATGGGGCCAGCATTTTGGGAACGATTCCCACTGGATAAAAAATATAACAGAAAAATATAAAGTTTTGTTTATGTTACTAATTAATTAGGGCATGTTGTTTAAGTCACTTAAGTAAACAGTAAAATACTTAACCAAATAAAAGTTGACCACAACAATAATTGACCGCAATAAATGAGTAAACTTTGCCGTTATCAGCGACGCAAGTTCACCCGCCCGCCCTCATGGGCGGCGCTTGCTTATATAAAGGCGGGCGGGAAGCAATCCGCACAGTGATCACCAAGCGCGTGAGGCATGCCGAACTGACTGCCGGTTACCGTATCACTGACTCTACTCTACTCGACGAACATTTTCAGGTAAGTAATCTTTTTAAGAATATAGTAGTTTTTCAATGTATAAATAACGACAACGCAAATATAATAAACTATATAATTCTAATAGTCAAAGTTTTAAAAGTGTTATTTATTACACAAAAGACATAGTTTAGCCAAAATACGATACAAAACTATTTTTTACTGGCTGCCTTTTTAAATTAAAAGAAAAACAATCTAACAATAAATAAATACCTGTTCAACTTTTCAATTAAAAAATTTCATCATGACTTACGGTATTATTGCTATTTCGACAATGTCTCTCATCTACTCAACCAGTTTTAAATAACAAATTGGAATGAACCAAACTAGATTAAACTAAAAACTGATAATACCTTACATAATAAAAATAAATTGCCTAGCCTAATTTTAATTATCTCAAACCATGAATAACACCGCATTTATGTCAATGTTTTGTTTGACAGTTTCTACCTTTTACTGTTTCTTCAACGTTTTCCGAAAATTAGTAAAGTGAAAAAGTTTTATACATTTTACCATGAAACCAGCAATTTTTGAACTACTTTATGTATACCTACGAGAATAGTAACTAACGGAAACTGACGTTTTTTTTAATGCTTGCATCAAACCTTGCCTTATACGAGCAAGATTGATGGAAACAAAATCTCTCATGATGACCACCTAGATTGTAACTATCGGAGAAACACCCATTCAAACAGCGCATTCCATAGTCTAGGGGTTCGCACAATAAAACTGGAATCAAAGCGTTTCTAAAGTATACGGGTTTTCGGAATATCAACCATGAAACTGTGTCGCATTTTCGTGTCCATCCTGCCCGCATAAAGTTGTGACTTTTTATTAAAATCCTAATAGAAACAATAAACTTTGTATGGATGTTTAGGCCCAGCGTAGACAGATACCAATAGTTCAATCATTACCTTCTGAACTTGTTGTTTTCTGGGTCTGAAATATACAATAGTCTCTTCCCATCTACAATAAATATATTTGTATAATGATTGTATATGTTGTTATTGACATGAATTTTATTATTGACATATTATTACTTCTTATTTAATGTCATTTATTATCAATTAAGTATTTTTCTAATTTTAATATCAAGTATCATAATATTGTGTAACATTGTCTCATTGGTGTAATTGGCGCAAGCCGTACTAATTGAATAAATAAATACAAATAAAAATTGTCATGCAAAAAAATGGTACACTTCTATTACAAATATCGATTTGACACGAATTTCTAGAAGCAATAAAGACTTACTATGAACACACAAATAAATACAAATAAATAAATATATTGCACAAATAAATATATTGCAGTTACGGGCAACACAAGTACCTTTATTAACTAAACAAAATTAATACAAGCCAACAACACAGCCTATTTATTATACAAAAACAGTTGGATTGTCCGTTAGACCGTTGGAGGTTAAAGACAATCATTTGGATTAATTATCTTTAGGCTCAAGCCAAAAAAAGTTTATTAGTGCATCACGAGTTCCAGTATGTTATGTATTAGGAAAATTAGTTTAGGATTTTTCCCACAATCACAACTTGATGTTATTGTCGAAATGAAGTAAAAGGAGTAGAATGGAAAGTGCGTCCCAAGTGGAAAGTGCGTGCTTTCTACTTGAGGAAGGAAACTAGACAAGCGAGCACTAGAAAATTTAGCTTTATGCATAGTAATTTATTTCAACGAATATAAAGAGTTAAAGTAGGAAAAATTTGTTTAAAAATTCAATGAATAACGTCTTGTGAAACCCTTGTCTTGTAATACGGACATTAAAATAAAAACGGACAAGTACGAGTAGGACTCGTGCTCTAAGGGTTCCGTTAGATGAATCCCTCAGAAAGCGAGTCCAAACAAAAACAACAACAAAAAAGTTGAAATATTGAAAGACAAAGTTAACTTTGTAGTGGACAATAAGGTTCTTCCATACATTCCAACTACAAAATGTAAGTTTGTAATAGCAAAATAATTATTTTTAGATAACTTGGACTGTCGGATTTGTTCCTATATATGTGCTATGAGACCTTACCTCTTGCCAAATTTCATGATTCTAGGTCAACGGGAAGTACCCTATAGGTTTTGATTTGTGATAACGCAAAATATGCGACATAAACGTTCATATCTTTTGATTGCGTTGACTTACAACTTCTATTTTTTTTACAGCCGAAAAAAACCGTAGACCCAAGTATTTAACATAAATTTCAACTTGATAACTTTACGCGTTCTTGAGAAAAAGGTTCTTGACAGACGAACAGACAGACGGACAGACAGACGGACAACGAAGGGATCTTATAAGGGTTCCGTTTTTTTCCTTTTGATGTAAAAAACCCCCTAAAAATAAAACTACTCAAGTATTCAACTTAAATACCATAATCTTTATTTAGCAAACGGCTCAAACGTACTATTTAGGACAAACAACAGTAAAATTGCATGGCATAAAGAGATTACACAATCCCACATTAGGGTGGGTTGCACCATCTTACTTTAGCATTAACAAACATCGATATTTCAGTCAAAGTACCGGTTAGGCAAAAATATTGTTGCATCAACTGACAATTAGTTAAATAGATAATAGACAACATTTTATTCGTAACAAAAATCCATACACACTTAACGTCTTATGACGTCATAACTTTAACTGTTAACCGTAACTACCCATGCTTCGCTATTGTTTATGTTAAATAACTCTCAGATGTATAAAATATAAATTCCAGCTATGAATCTGGGTTAAATAGGGTATCATTTGACTTGCAACCCTGATAATTTTAACTATGCACGCTTGCCAGCCAGCTTCGACCAGTGTGTGTTACCAGTGATGACATACGGCACTGAAACGTGGTCTTTCACTATGGGCCTCATAAGCAAGCTCAAAGTCGCACAACGAGCTATGGAGAGGGCTATGTTCGGGGTTTCTCTGCGAGATCGAATCCGAAATGAGGAGATCCGTAGACGAACGAAAGTCACCGACATAGCCCACCGGATTAGTAAGTTGAAATGGCAGTGGGCAGGGCACATATCACGCAGAACAGGTGGCCGATGGGGCCGAAAGGTTCTGGAATGGAGACCACGGACTAGTAAGCGCAGCGTAGGACGTCCACCCACAAGATGGACAGACGACCTAAAAGAGACCGTAGGGAATCGCTGGATGCAGGCCGCTTCCAACCGGCCCTTTTGGAGATGGGGGAGGCCTATATCCAGCAGTGGACGTCCTACGGCTGAGATGATGATGATGATGATGATGCTTGCCTGGAAAACACCTAATATTTAAAACCTAACCTATACTAAGTTAAAAAGACTGATACATAAACGTGTTCATTGTAATCTAATGTGTCAAGACATTTCCTTAAGATAATTTAAACGTAAGTACATTTTTGTGCCGCCGTATATATTACATACGAAATACTTCAACAAGAGAGCTTTTATCTTAAGTTTGTTATCTTAACTAAATTTCTTTTTAAAAGAGAAAAAACAACATTTACTGTTATCATTCTAGAATATACGTACTTATGTTAAAAGCTTCTTCTATATTATAACAAAATATATTCACGTCGAGAAAATAAGTTTAAAATTATACTTTATTATGCACAACTAAAAAAACAGAAAATTAACGAAAACTTAAATAAATAACTAATAATATGCTGGCTTCTATTTCGCCCAGAAATTGAGCATTGCCATTCCTTTTATTTTTTTGTTAAATTCTTCATGAGCGTGGATTCAATGTCCTTTACTCGTAATATTAAACAGTTTACTTTGTCTTAATAGCGTCAAACAAGTCATAGTCACAGTCAGAGTCAAGCTAAGTAAGTCACGGTCAAGTCGAACTCATGCCCTTGTAAAGCGGTGGAGACTTTACAAGAGGCTCCTATGGAGTTTTGGAAACAACACGAAAAGACACGCTTTACTTCGTTATATCACTTCCCCACACTCGAGCACGTTTACGAGCACTTAATGAATAATAATTCACCATTTAGTACACATTAACACTCGAAAATACACAAGTTTAGGAAAATAATCCATTGAGCCGACATGTTTTTTCCGCGTTGGCGCCAAAACTCGCATTGCCATTCAACGTGGCAATGCTGCCAGCATTCTGGGGACCTTTCCCTCCACTAATGGTCTTTTAGTTTAAGTTTTTAGTTTGTATTTAGAAAACAAGTTTTAAATGGTTACAGAAGCTTAATATATAAAAATATTACCATCGTGAAAGTTCAGTACGGTCTAGAAAACAACTCAGTAACGTCATCTTACTTAATAACGAAATAAACCCGCCAAGTGCGAGTCGGGCTTGCGCACTGAGACCACGCACCACATACTTGGAAGACGATGGCGTCTATTCTGTCATACCACTAAACTAAACCAATCTGACAGGACTAAAATTATCTCTTTTCATTTTAATACTTGAGAGAGGGATGGCAACAATTTTGGAGCTGTCAAATTTAGTTTAGTTTAGAGTGCATCAGAATCGTTGCCATTGCCTCTTGCAACATAGTTTTAAAAGCAGAGGGTTTTTTTTGTATTGCTGGTTAAAGACGCGTGTCCTTAGGTACTGTTATATTAGGACTGAGAAGATGTCACGTAATTTCAATAGGTTGTTACCTATTGAAATTACGTTACCTATTGAAATTACGTCCTCATCGCCGTTTCGGATTCTATTGCACAAAGAAACTTCCAGCATGGCTCTGTCCATTGCCCGCTTTGTGACTGTCACGTAAATAAAATAGGTTGCCTATAAATATAAAAAAAAAAAAAATACTTCTTTATTGTAATTACGTGACGATAGGTTCACAAATTTTTTTTTTTTTTTTTAACGCTGATAAGTCTGCGTTTGACTACCAACTCGCCTGTTGGTAAGCGACGATGTGGTCGAAGATGAAGCACGCAGACTTAGAAGATACCTATTCACTCTGGCCTTCCTGAAATTACGTGACATAACAGTGCCAGTGATGACATAAAGTACTAAGGCGTGGTCCTTAACTGCTGGCCTTTTGGAAAAACTCAGCGGGCAATGGAGAGAGCCATGCTTGAAGTTTCTTTGCGCGATAGAATCCGAAACGAGGATATTCATCGAAGAACCAGAGTCACCGACATAGCTGTTAAAATTTGCAAGTTAAAGTGGCAATGGGCAGGCCACATCGCTCGAAGAACCGATAATCGATGGGGATGATAGGTTCTTGAGTGGAGACCACGAACCGGAAGATACAGCGTAGGCCTCCCACTAGATGCACCGATCGTTAAATTCAAATGCGAGCATCCAGTAGATGCAATTGGCAGGCTGTCGTTCAGTATAGAGTTCAAAGGGGGAGACCTATGTTCAGCAATGGACGTCTTCTGGCTGATGATGACCTATAAAAAATCCAAAGAACTAAATTTTTATGCATCAGCAACGGAGCAATAGGTTTTTTAATGTCAAAGAAATGACACCAATGCAATTTAGTTTTGAGGCTACAATATCATCCAGTTTAACATTAAAGTAAGTAGTGGTTTCATTATCATAATCATCATTTCAGCCATAGGACATCGTGGTTTTGTTTATATGAAATACTAGCGGTCCGCCCTGGCTTCGCACGGGTATATATATATAGCCTGTGTAGCCGGGGATAGTGTAGCTTCCCAACAGTGAAAGAATTTTTCAAATCGGTTCAGTAGTTTCGGAGCCTTTTCAATGCAAACAAACAAACAATCAAATCTTTCCTCTTTATAATATTAGTATAGATGTTGGTCTGTATGCCGATTCGGGTCATTTGATTTTTTACCGACTTCAAAAAAGAAGAAGGTTCTCAATTCAGCCCGCATTTTTTTAAATGTTTTTTTTTATAATTTTTGTATGTATTTATACGCGCATTGATATCGGACGTCACTTGCCGGGCAGAATATCAGCGCTGGTTGTGTACAACTAGCAATATGGGCCGGTTTTTGTGACAACGTACAAAATTATATTTAAAATACTTTTGTTATATTTTATTATAGAAACTGACGTGGTTTTCACACATTTTATTTACGTACATACATTTTTACATTTACATTACACATACATTACATTTTACTTTTTTTTTTCATTTTTTTTTTTCATTTTATCTTACGTGAGTAATTCCCGTGTAAAATAAAAAATAAAATACTTTTGTTATGTTTTAAATTTCATTCGCACAAAATAAATGTTGCGTATTTTCATGTTGCATTCAACAACGATGTGGCCATAAGTAATTAAGTCAATTTAACCGACTCCTCCTTTGATGCCGGATGAGCAAACATCTTAACATGAAAAGTAAAACAATTGTTCTTGTACGTACCACACATTTGTATTAATGCCTCAAAGGAATTGAAAACTCAGCTTTGAAGTTCAAGACCATTTCGTAACGATCTAATCGAAAAAGGTTACTTGTGTTACTTACCTCAATCATGGAAATCAGAATTTTATCCGAATTAAAAATAATAATTTCTTTTCTTTTATGTGCTGAAAACGATTGTACAGGAATCGATCATTTTTCCGGAATATAAAGTACGTATGTGTGTGTAGTGTGTGCGTATGTAAGTAAGTATATATGTTTTTTAAATTTTGATCAAACGTTTAGTATGCATAATGTATCATATAGAAAACTAGCTGACCTGACAGGCGTTGTCCTGTCTTAGAACTGTCAAACACGCAATGTCAAAATTGTAAATCTTATTTTACTACACCTTGGGTTACCTTATTGGAGTTTTAGTAAGGATCCCTATTTTTTTTGAAAATATAATATAGCCTATTTTACCCGGAGATAGTGTAGCTTCCCAACAGTGAAAGAATTTTTCAATTTGGTTCAGTAGTTTCGGAGCCTATTCAATGCAAACAAACAAACAATCAAATCTTTCCTCTTTATAATATTAATAATAATAATAATAATAATATAGATGAATGTTATGTCAAAAGTTTGCATTTAATTTGTTTATATATATTTATTTATTCGATCATGTATTACTTAGCGCTACCACTAGCGCGCTTACTTAGCGCTAGTTAATCCAGGTTGTAAAATATTTTCACATCACAATTATATGCTGTTTACAAACAATGTGCCTCGTCGCTCCTGGGCACCATTAAAATTGTATTATTTACTCGATTTTAATCGCTGTTGGCATTTTGGAGTCCCTTGCTATCTGGTGCTTATAGAGCGACCACTCCGCTCATTCTACTTCAGGACACATTTTCCCCAGCAAATTACACGCTTCGTATTTTCTTTGATGTCTTAAAAAAATCAGATACACCAAAAACACATTACAAAGTCACTGGGGAATACTTCCTTAAAGACATGTGTGTCACACGAAAATTTCCTTATATCTATTTCGAAATTAGCCATTTGTTTTCTTTCAAATAAAGTTTGATAACTTTTATGAGGTTTTTGTGAACATAAAATCGAACGAATGAGGAAAAGAACGTTATTTTGTGAAATATCTTTCTAATACGCGCGTTTTGGTAACATCATACAATCCGAGAAGCGCATTTACAACACATTTGCTCAAAAAGTGCACTTACGAAGTCTGTATACATCGTTCGAAAGTTAAACATTACGGATCATACAACGGAGCGTGCGGTAATGAATGTTACCGCACGCTCCGTTGTATAGCACCGTGCGTGTACTTTACGGTATTTTTTTAATTTCCATTTTTTGTTTTTTTTCTCGCAAATGTGTTGTAAATCGTTGTATGGCACAGTGCGGATTGGTTATTACAAACTCGTGACTATGGTAAGCCCTCGACTTCGTCTCGGGCTTACATTCGTCTACTCGTTTGTAATAACCAACTTACCGCACTTGTATCATAAATAACTATTCTCAACGCTAAGTAAAAGATTAGATGCTACGTTTTGAGATAAAAAGTATTGTAATAAAATTAGGTACGTAAAAAAACACGGTTGTTGTAGCCCTCTTTTGTTTTTACTTTTTGACTTTTTCATTATTTTTAGCTAATCACCGTAAAATTACGTATTCTGTGATAATTTCAACTAGCTATCTATTACGGTTCGAATGATACAGCCGTTAATAGGTAGGACAGACGGACAGCCAGACAGACATCTTAGGCTTAGTAATAGGGTCCCGTTTTTACCCTTTAGGTACGGAACCCTAAAAACTAAACCATTGCTCAAGAATTAGCCGATCTAAGCTTCATCCAAAAACAAAACATTAGATGAAACTTTATCCTGTCACCTTAATCCAGTTTTCCTTCCGCTCTGCGACTTTTCCCTTAAATCTGGTATTATTTTCACCACCCATACATCTCCCGATTATCATGTTATCTTTATATAATAAGCTACACAGCAAACCACTCTCTGCTATCAGGCTTTTTCTATAATCTCTTTGTAAGAAAATCGTGTTATCTGATCTAGGGGAAGAATACGGAAAAACTTTGGATTTACGAGATGCTTTCATAATATAGGTAGGCGATGCATTTTTTTGTATTAGAGTGAATTGCGTAGGACGTCTCTAATTCTATTCATGTTTACAACATAGCGTGTAAATACAGTGTTGTTTGTTGTAACCTTAATGCAATGATGTCCCAAAACCTATGTATGATCTAGTACAAAATTCATTAAAAAATCTTGAATAGATTAAGAAACATGTCCTATAAATACTCAATTTAAATTCTACTTGCAACACAGTTAGTTATCCGCTATGAGTTTTGGCGCCAACGTGAAAAAAAAACATGTCGGCTCGTTGGATTATTTTCCTAAACTTGTGTATTTTCGAGTGTTATTGTGTACTAAATGGTGAATTATTATTCATTAAGAGCTCGTAAACGTGCTCGAGTGTGGGGAAGTGATATAACGAGGTGAAACGTGTCTTTTTGTGTTGTTTCCAAAACTCCATAGGAGCCTCTTGTAAAGTCTCCACCACTTTACAGGGGAATGAGTTCGACTTGACCGTGACTTACTTAGCTTGACTCTGACTGTGACTATGACTTGTTTGACGCTATTAAGACAAAGTAAACTGTTTAATATTACGAGTAAAGGACATTGAATCCACGCTCATTAAGATTTTAACAAAAAAAAAAAAAAACCGCTATTGCATCGCAGCTCTGTCATCGCGCGGCGTTGTAATCGGATCGTGGTTACCTTGAACTAACCAAAAAATCTGCGCAATTCATAGCGTGCGCCGAGTTGTGGTTCAGACATTTTTTGGCACGATTCTGACTCTATATTTATTATATCTCAATGCGCTGAGGACAAATTCGTTTTAGTCTTAATCTTACTTTGCAAAAATATAAAATTTACATTACAAAAGTCGTTTACGTAAAAAGCCAACATCTAGTCTCCTAACATCACCAAAAGTCTTATAATAAACTTAGATACGTGAAATTCCGTAAAAAAGAAACACGTCGCGGGTAGATGGAAGCGAAACTTTAAATTGATTATTACGTATTCTAGCCACGACTTTACAGATATTCTTGAATATACATATTCACAGATTTATGCTGTAAAGCTTGTATGTATGTGACACGAATATGGTATCCAGAGAATATCTGTGGCTTCTCCGCTCGCCAAAATGATCGACTTAATAATTTATGTTCACTTCTTACGGGAATCTCGGCAATACCGCGAGCTGTTAAAATATGGTTTAATTGAATATTCACTTGCATATTTACAGGGTTTGTGAAGGAATATTTATTACGTTTAGTTTATTATTTTGTCTTTATAATCTAGTTTGTTGATCTTGAAGTCATTACCCATAATGAACAGTGGTTAGCGCATTCAAATTCCATTCCGAAGAGTATGGATTCAAATCCCAACCATGAGTTTAAATTGCCGGTGAAGGAAAAAATCGTGAGAAAACCACAGCATTTTAAAATGACCGATTGACTAGCTGTCCGGCAGCACTTAAGAGCCAAGAAGACATACCCACTGCTAAGCATAGGCCTCCCCTTAGAACCCCACACTGAACGACAGCCTGTCATTTGCATCCACTGGATGCCCGCGCTTCTCACGATGTCGTCGGTCCATCTAGTGGGAGGCCTACCTACGCTGCGTCTTCCAGTTCTTGGTCTCCACCTATCTTCCCCATCGGTTATCGGTTCTTCAAATGATTTGGCCTGCCCATAGCCACTTCAACTTGCAAATCTGAGCAGCTATGTCGGTGACTATAGTTCTTTGGCGAATATCTTCGTTTCTGATTTTATCGCGCAAATACACTCCGAGCATAGCTCTGTCCATTTCCCGCTGTGCAACGCTGAGTTTTTCGAAAACGCCAGCAGTTAAGGACCACCCCTCAGTACCATATAACATCACTTCATCCAGGCCATTTAGCCAGGCCTTGCTATTCCAGCCTAGTTCTGAATACCTACAGATTTACTGGTAACTGCCCCTAAGAGGTTGTCAACTAACTACCAGTGCGCTTGTACAGCTTCTCTTAGGAGTATAATTAATTTTTTAACCAAGTCTTGAAAGTCGATTATACAGTCTCTAATTCTCGTTTCGGTTTAAAAAACCACTGTTTTGAACCGCTTTAGTACGGCAATGTGAGTCTAATCTGAAAAAGCCTAGGGCCGTACCGCAAAGCGATTTACCTGCTACGGCAGGTACGCACCAGTTTTAAATGATTCAGTTTAGGTTATTCCGAAAAGTTGCAAACCGTATCTCGGCGCGTTAAGGTTTACGTTCGCGTGATTTTTCCACAATCACCTAAACTGAATCGCTTAAAATAGGTAACGGTCCGGCCATTACGACACCGGAATTTTTCTGCTGAGTTGTCGATGGCGAGCCTAATGGACAAGGACATGTTATAGTTTGTTACAATTGTGCACACCTGAATTTTTTTCCAGTTGACAACATTGTTAGTGGGCATGGGGATAGTTAGTTGTCCATCCAAACTGTAATCCCAAACTATATGACAAAAATGTTTTTTGCGACTGCAAACCGTATCTCGGCGCGTTAAGGATCACGTTCGTGTGATTTTCGGAACGGTGCTGTTACAGCGCTAACTTGAGGCCGCGTTAAGAGTTAACCGTAAGGCCCCTGGTCTAATATTAACATAGTGAAAAACACCCGCAGAGTTCATTTAGGATTCCACCGGCGACCACATGCGAACCATTTCTGCTGAAACCGTCTCTAACTTTAGTTATAACTACTTTTCGTAAACCAAACATTAAAATAACAGCGAAAACTTTTATTGTAATCACCCATTTCTGGCTCAAACCACTTGTTATTACAATCATTTGAAACAAGACAACGATAAAAAGAAAACTTATTTCATTACTACGAAACTAATTGCTGTTTGTTCAACGATTGTTGAATTATGAAATCTAGCGTTTTGATTGACTATACTCAGTATACGTTTTCTTCTTTTGTCAGCTGCAGTATATACTATACTCAGTAAACGTTTTCTTCTTTTGTCAGCTGCAGTATATATATACGCTAGATTTAGACCAAAAAGTATTGTATCTCGATGATTATCATTAAAACATCGAGATACAATGCATATAGAGTCACAATCGTGCCAAAAAACGTCCTAACCAAAACTCGGCGTACGCTACGTATTGCGCCGACTTTTTGGTTAGTTATTAAGTAACCGCGATCCGACTACACTGCTGCGCGATGCCAGAGCTACGATGACATAGCGGACGCGCTTGCATAACACTATGCAAGCGACATAACGTTTAAATTTGCGTGAATGTGGCATTGTGAACTATATAATTGTTACAATGTATGTACAATGACGCTTGGAGGTTTTTTGACTGTTTTCACTGAGAGATTGTGACTCTATAGGAATTGTATCTCGATGATTGAAAACCTTAAATTCTAATCACGTATGCTAGGTTTTCAAACCGACCTAAAAAAAGAGGTTCTCGATAAGACAGTTTTTGTGTGAGTAACATATTTTTACACAATATAATATGGCTGGAGGATCATAGTTCTTCCTCCATCGATAGATGGCGCTGACGAAACATGATTCAATTTTTTCGCATTTGTCAATAAAATGCCTGGGTATCAGAGCCCATGCCACAGCCCATACAGCCAAATATGGGTCTTTTTGGAAAAGCGCAAAGTGCCATTAAAAATATACATGTGTTTGTCTTGTAGTGAATATGAAGTAAAGTGAAAACCTCAGTCAATAAAAAATTGAAACGTTACACCTACAGATTCCTCTTTAGCACTTACACCCTTGATCGTTAATTTGATGACTTTTGAGCATATCGTTTGCAGTTGTGTGCTGCTCAATATTGAAGTGTGCGTTTGTAGAAATAGTAAAAATATGTCAGTGTGTGCTATACGTGTTTACCTCGTGTGTGCAATACCTACAGTTTCCTTTTTAGTACTTACACCTCCCTTGGTCGTCCATTTGATGACTTTTGAGCATATTGTTTGCAGTTGTGTGCTGCTCAATATTGAAGTGTGCGTTTGTAAAACTAGTAAGAATTATGTCAGTGTGTGCAATACGTGTACCTCGCCCCCTTCAGTTTTTGGCTCGAATTTAACTCAGATCCAAACTATATATCAAAGGTGTCAGTAGTCTATCAATACTAATACTACGTATATCGTAGAGGGAGAAAGCAATACTGAATCTATGACGTATATCGTATATACTACCCACAGATATACACAACCAGATCGGCAATATCTTTTAGTGAAAGAGACAACTTGATATGGCTCAGCACAAGTACGAAAAGGACATAAATAGATTTTGTTGTCCTTATCGACGTGACCTGTTTTTGGTACCTCAAGTGTCAATCAATCTGTAATAATCAGTGACAAACAAAACGGGTCTGAATTATATTTATTGCCTTTTTTTGGTGATTTAATGTGATAAATGCGTGTTTCCTCTGAGAAATAATTGTAAAAGATATTTTACAATGGTTGGTTGTAGCATTTTGGGCTGCAAGAAGCGCAGTGAGCGAAAATACGATGAAATATCATTTCACACGTAAGTAAACATATAAAGCTTGTAACGATCACCTAAATAAATTCAGGATATCAATTCGCAAATATTTTATTCATAATTAGTCAGTTTTTAGGTCGATTTGTGGTTTAATTCTATGAATTTTATCAAATTATTCACTTAAAAAATAAATTATGAATGTTGCCAGTTTATGAAAGAAGTTACCCACCGCAACTAACATAAATTATTCGTTCTGCAGGTTTCCAACTGATCCTGTCACATTGCTGAAAAAAGCTGGCACATTGCAAGAAGTGCAAAATACCGACCCTTTTATGCCCATATGAATATGGTGAATGTTAATATTAAATATATATTAATGAGGCCACAGTTATGAAGCTGGAAAAGCAAAAGGCGATTTCGGCGAACCGATTCAAAAAGCTACGCGCTGTTCGTGAAATTTGTACTGTAAACATTAAAGAGTCTATTTATCTAATTATTTGGAATGTTATACATAATTCCATTCATGAAAAAACTAAACTGACTTAGCGCGAGTCGGGCTCGCGCGCTGAGAGTTCTTTACAATCACAAAATACAAAAAGTTGTGCAAAAAGACAACATCACGCCCAGGCTGTCACCCATCCAAGTACCGACCGCGCCCGACGTTGCTTAGCTTAGTGGTAAACAGAAATTTGTCACTGACTCGCACTTGGCCAGTGTTTATTATTTGTTGTTTTACTTATGTTCACTATAATCCGCTAAATTTGACGCTTGTACGGATTACCGTTTTTACACTAGAACAAATCCAAAAATACGTTTAACGTTTGTTGCGTTTGTTTGTTGGGACCCCCGTTCCGTTTTAACTCTGACTTTTTTATTATATTTTATTAATTATAAAAAATCATGCTATGGTTACTTTTCAACCTTTTTTCTAGTACTATATTCTAATCCTAACAAATAATTATAATAAAAACGCAAGTAACTTTCTGTCTGTTTTTACGAGGAAATGGCTAAGTCATGGTATAATAATATACTCCGCCAGGTATAGCAATCCGAGAAAAAATGTTTACGTGGGCGTCCCGCAATGATGTCATGATGTCAATTTACAACAGGTTTGAGAGAGATGACGATACACCACTTAACAGCTGATTGAATAAAGTGGCAACTGGACAGTGACGTCATTGCGGGACCACTCTCAAATTGCTAGACCTTGTTTTCTTAGATCATGGGCTAAGTCAAATTTTGTCAGGACGATAGGGTGTGTCATGAGGATAGACAACGTACTTTTCTTCCCAGAACATTGCAGGTAGCTCCGCGGGTTGCAGCAGCTAGTGTATAAAATATAAATATTTAAAAGGTAGTATTGTTTCCAAAGTACTCATTGAAGATTCACACCCATCATATAGTAGGTAAATTACCCTAACTTATAGCAAATCTTTTTAATGTGGCAGCACACCTTGTTGAAGCGAGAGGCACTGAGCTAGCCACGCTCATTGAAAATCTATAGGTAGTAGATCTGTGATACTACCAAATAAACACAAAAACAAGCACGACAGACAGTGTCAGACAGACATATAGATATTGCCTGTCTATGAGAATCAGCAAGTATTTTTTATTGACTTTTCTTGTCTGTGGTTCTTCAAAATGTTCAAATCCATGTCTCATCAACGCCATCTATCGTATTATTGTGAATTTTTAATAGGCTTTCGTAAAACCTCCCATTTATGATTAATGATTTTTATCCCGTATAAGTACGCGTTTCACTGCTAACTCCAGCAAACGAGTATATATATATACGAGTTATATGTCATGGCAGTCAACTGTATCTATAATTATCTAAAGATGTAATATCTGGTAGCCTTATCTAGAATGCTAACTGGCTCTCAAGCGAGGCTGTCGGAACATGTTAGGCGCTTCGCAATAGATTTTCAACAATCTGGGTGTCTTCAAATCAAGAGTGAATCGGTTTCTTCTAGGCGAGCGTGCTCCATCGTAGACCGCATCATCGGTTAACATCAGGCGAGTTAGGAACCAAATTATTAAATATAAAAAAAAGAGATCTCACTGGTCTGGCGAGTGATCGCACTGTCTGGAAAGAAATGGGGGACGAGGCTGTCGGAACAGTGTTAGGCGCTTCGCAATAGATTTTCAACAATCTGGGGGTCTTCAAATCAAGAGTGAATCGGTTTCTTCTAGGCGAGCGTGCTCCATCGTAGACCGCATCATCGGTTAACATCAGGCGAGTTAGGAACCAAATTATTAAATATAAAAAAAGAGATCTCACTGGTCTGGCGAGTAATCGCACTGTCTGGAAAGAAATGGGGGGAGACCTTTGCCCAAGAGTGGGACAGTATGGGTTAACAAATAAAAAAAGAACTTTAGGGTGGACATGGCTTAAAAATTATTTCGATTACACCTCGACATTTAAAACCAAACAAAAGGGGGTAACTAACTAATAAAATCATAGAATAAAATACTTTTTAAAGTTTTTTTATTCTTTCCTCTTGGAGGATTTTGGCGCCGCACGTCGTTTGCATTTGCCAATGTCAAGTATTGAAATATTATAAAGTTTTATTAGATTTCATCAAACAAGGCATATTCACAGTCAGAGTCAAGCAAAGTAAGTCACGGTCAAGTCGAAGTCATTGGCAAGAGGCTACTATGGATTTTTGGAAATAGCACGAAATTAAATTTTTCACCTCGTTAATATCACTTGCCTAAACTCGGCACGTTCACAAACACCAAATAAAAAAAAACACAATTATTACACATTAACACGCGAAAATACACAAGTTCATAAAAATAATATAACGAACCGACATTATAGCTCGTTGGCGCCAAAACTCAGCAACTAAGTTCATGATCTGTCTTATCTCTTACAAGTTTGTATACGGGTACTACAGCAGGCATGTACTATGTAGGTGTCTATGTATTATATCGGGACTTGGCCAGGCGATTGGTGGAGGCTTCGGGTGTCCAGAATGCTGGCTTCTATTTCGCCCAGAAATTGAGCATTGACATTCAACGTGGCAATGCTGCCAGCATTCTGGGGACCTTTCCCTCCACTAATGGTCTTTTAGTTTAAGTTTTTAATTTGTATTTAGTTATTTTAAGTTTTAGTTTTTAGTTATTTATACGAAATACGTTATTTTAATTTTAATAATGGATAGGCTTGCTCTTGACTGCCATCTCGCCTGATGTTAAGCGATGATGCGTCTACGATGGAGCACGCTTGCTTAGAAGAAACTAATTCACTCGGGATTTGAAGAAACCCAGATTATAACTATCTGGGAACACCCATTCAGGCAAAGCATTCCACAGGCTAGCATTCGCACAATAAAAGTGCAATTAAAGCTTTTCGTACGGTTTTTCGGAATATCAACCATGACGCAGCACGAATTATGGTTAAAGTTTTCTGTGTCAGAACACTCAGAACATTAATATCACCTTATCAGTGCATAACTCGTAGAGTCAGGTAGTGACAGCTCTTATTCCTTCTACTGCAGTCAACCACTGTGTACCACGCCGGTTTAATATCATTTTAAACCTTTGAACGCTGTCATATTAAATTTTTGGAATGGACTTCACGTTAGCCATTTCACGGGCTCTTCGGCGTGGAAATTGCATAATGCGTAACCAGAATTTAGGAATAGGCTCATATGCATAATTGTGGATGTTTTCTGAGAGATAATAAATAATCTATTCAAAGGCGAGAAATGTCAGGCAAATGCATAACGCAAATTAAAATTTAATATTACACTCTGAGCCTCACTGACTGCAGCTCAGCTGAAATAAATATTAAATAAAATAAAATAGCATTTACTTAGAATAATAGGTAGTTATTCTAAGTAATATGTATTTATTTTTCATGTGGTGCAGAGATATTGCGAAGAGGCCGAGTTAAGGAGGTCAAAAAAGTGTTGAAGATTGCTTGCGACTTCGACTCTGATATAAATATCAGAGTCGAAGTCGCAAGCAACAGCTATTCAACAGATAAATAAACAAATTATTTGGGACCAGGGGTCTTACGGACAACAGCTATTGCGGCACCAAACTAACGTTAGATTCGCTCAGTTGGAAAATCACGCGAACGTGAACCTTAACGCGCCCAGATACGGTTTCCGGTGCAACAACAACAGAACAGCCAACATTTTGCGCAAACACTGTTATTTAAAAATTACCTGACCTGGCTACAAGGACCAAAAAACTGTAAAATCTGAATTTCCCGCAATAGGTGAATCGTACCACCTTAAGTACCTACTCTTTGCAGAAGTGGGTATCTGTAAGAAAACAATTCCAAGATAAAGTCCATTCCAGTCAAATAACGGAAGCGCCGCGAGAGGCTGAAAGTCAATTTACAGAGGAAATTTTAATTATTCTCGTAATAATTACGAGACCCCTATGGCGTGGGCGTGGGTGACACTGCTTCAATAGGACTGCGATAACAGTGACTTCACGGCACCCTATTAAGTTTTAAGAAATAAATAATTTGGGAACGTGAATTTTCGTCGTTATAACAGTGCTATAGAATTTAGACAATATGATAATGTCGCTGACTTTTATAATGTCTTTAACATTTCTATAGTAAAACCCTTCGATCAAAAATTTATAATTGTTCGAAGATAAAACCTGAAGTGTGGGACACTTCGATATAAAAATAATTTCGAGTTAGCAAAAGCGATATCCATCTTTCAACTTTGGGACCTGTAACGGTTCGAACTATGCTATTACTACATTAAGGTGAAAAGAAAAGGGAGGAGGGGTGTCCTCTTAATTTTTTTTGCAGTTATACTAAAAGCTAAGTACATCAAAATTCGATTTCCATAAAACTCTAGAAGGTAATCTATGGTTTAAGATTGGTATTTTCTCAAAAGACTTTACAAATTCACTTATTGAGAAAACACAGTATAAATAGTATTATAGCGCCATTGAGCGTAGTTTACAGAGTAATCTGAGCGTAATCTGCGTTTTATAGCCTACTAGCGACCCGCCCGCCCAGCTTCGCACGGGTGTAACTTACGTGCGAAGCCAGGGCGGGGCGCTTGTTACATATATAAACCTTCTGTGAAAAATTATCCAACTGATGGTAAAAACCGTATCAAAATCCGTTGCGTAGTTTTATAGATCTAAGCATACATAGGGACGGACAGACAGCGGGAAGCGACTTTGTTTTATACTATGTAGTGATGCAAAACGTTATGTTAATAGAAACAGTACTTTAAAAATTCTTTATTACATTCTCGACCAACTATCGTAGTCAAATTTTTATTTAATTATCTTTTAGTATAGTTTTTTTTTTAAATGAGGGCGTCACTCCTGCGCTCTTAGCAAATAAGTAATGAGTTATTGATTTTAAAAAAATGGAGATGCAAAAACCAGACAGGTGTGAAAATCGTCAACACCATCAGCCTATGAAGTATTTATTTACAGCTGGACACGAGATACAATACATATAGTCACAATCGTGTCAAAAAACCGTAACAAAACTCAGCGCACGCTCCGAATAGCGCAGACTTTTTGGTTAGTTACAAGTTAACCGCGATTTGACTACAACGCCGCGCGATGCCAGAGCTACGATGACATAGCGGACCACTAACTTTGAACACTATGCAAGACATAACGTCTAAATTGGAGTAAATGCAGCATTGTGAAGTTTATAATTGATACAATGTATGTACAATGACGCTCGGACGTTTTTGATTGTTTTCACTGAGAGATTGACTCTATAGGAATTGTATCTCAATGCTGCTGGACTAAGGCGTCTCCCAAAGAACGTCACGTCAGGACTTCACCACAAACCGCCTTTCAGAGGTCGTTGCTCCACCTGGCCGCAAGCGCCCTCTCTACCGATACATTTTTGTCAATACGTGGTATCAACTCTAAAACTGCCCAACGTTTTGTTAGCTTTTCTATAAATACTTTATAGATATGCTCAACTCTTTGTTACTACAAACATAATCAGAAGGTTATTGGTCTAAATGTAATGGTAACTTTTATACATACGTTTTTAATGAAAATATATTACAAGTGATGTTCTACAATCATTATGGATAACATAAATAGGGTGTTCTTTATCACAGGAAAATGTGCGAAAAAAAGGGGTAAGCCGCTAAGCTCACCTAGCTATTTGTATTCATTAGAATTGAAATCTAACCCACGAGTGCATGAGTTAGTTGCAGAAGAAATGTCTAATTCATTGCTAGTAACTTAGCTTATGGACCTTGGAAAAAGCAATAATTTAACAAATATCGGAACATTTATGTACACACGGTCATCTGACCACAAACTAAGCTTGTGATATGGCTTCCAGAGACTGATATATACATACATTATAACATATATATTATATTTTTAAATACATATTTAATTCGTTTTTTATAGGCCTTTATTAACTAAACAAAATACAAGCTAAAACTAACACTACAAATACAGTTAGACTG
Organism: Agriopis aurantiaria; assembly: GCA_914767915.1. Taxonomy (NCBI): domain Eukaryota; kingdom Metazoa; phylum Arthropoda; class Insecta; order Lepidoptera; family Geometridae; genus Agriopis; species Agriopis aurantiaria. Next base: position 12,218,533 of record OU612003.1, on the reverse strand, counting down.
CCCATAGACCGTTGAAGGTCTAAAGACAATCCAAATGCTCAAGCCCACTACCAGTTGGCAGCGTACCCAACATGCTGGCGGCATTATCACGTTGAATGGCAATGCTAATGCGTTGAGCCAGAAACACGCCAGCATTTTGGCCACGCGTCGCTTTAACCAGGCGCTCTGAAAGATTTTTGAAAATGAGGTGAGCTCCCGGTTCCCAAGGGCCCAATGTCTCGACCCCACACGCCTTAAATATGTAACCACTGCCGAGGTTAGCATATTTGCGTCGCTTGTGCTGCTCTGCCGTATTGGCAGCCGCGCCAGCCCTACCCTGTGTCTCAGGAAGATGTGACGACGCCAAAGTATCGACACAAGTTGCGTCCCATACAAGGGGCCGCCCCAACCTCCAGGGCACAAGTGTCATACCGTCAGGCCTCTTTCCATCGTCACGCGCAAGACCACTCGGTTCGAGCACAGCTGTGACATTGGCGGTGGAAAGTGCCCTTAATTAGTTAACACCCAGATATAGAACAAACACAAGTATTCATCAAATGAATGTTTGTCTTAGGTAGGAATCGAACCAAAGCGCAGAAGACTGTTTCACTACCAATTGGACCATAGGGGTAATTAACTAGCGTGTGTAACGTTTCATTCACAATGCTAAAGCTATTAGATCAGAATAATACTACAGAATAAACTAATCAACTAAACTTCTAATTAATATTTCCAACACCTACGAGTTCCTTTGGAACACATTTATATGGATGCAATTTAAACTGCTTGAAATTATAAAATAAAAATATGTATTGATTCAATAACTTCATTATTTACACCCACCTTATCGGGGATACCCGCTCTGGCAGCGCATTTCACAGACTAGCAGTTCGCACAATAAAAGTGTAATCAAAGCGCTTATTACGGGGTTTCGGAATATCAACCATGTGGCCAGCATTCAGCCATTTGGTGTGCATGTACCTACGCTCAATAACTTCGAATATTGCAAATAAAAAATATGTAAACTGTACCTTTATTGGTGTATAGGCTGATATATTTGGTGTTTATGTAATTATTTGGCCCTTTGACATGCAAAAGTGTCGTAGTTTATTAATAAAACAATTGCTTGTTTTCAAATATCTATATATATAAAAATCAATTGCTGTTCGTTAGTCTCGCTAAAACTCGAGAACGGCTGGGCCGATTTAGCTGATTTTGGTCTTGAATTATTCGTGGAGGTCTAGGGAAGGTTTAAACGGTGAGTAAACGGCTGGACCGATATAGATGAAATTTTGTGTTTTGGAGTGGGTCGCGGTAGCGAGGCCGAAGGCCGAGCTCTACGCGTACGAAGTCGCGGGCAACAGCTAGTCTTAAATATAAATATTTTGGCCGCTTTCGAATGGACGGGTAAATTACTTTTCGAAGTGCTTACTCTAAAACGACCTAATTTAAGATAAACTTCCTCTAGTTCTATAAGAAGCCCCCTATTTTGTCTTCTAACCTAACCCCTTCCTCCTGAAAGCGTTTAGAGAACCAGTTTAATCTGCTACGTGTTGTTTGATCTTTTGCTTGAAAATTTCGTACGATCGTAAATTTGTCGATGTAATTTATAAAAATACGTCAACTTTATGGTTAAAAAAGGTTATTTCGTAAAATTATTTATACAGGGTACTAGTTGCAGAAGAATGTACTTAGCCGAAAGGGGTCTGTTATACCTAAACGCTTCGTACGGGTTCTCGGAATATCAACCACAAAACGGTGTCGATTCATCATGCCCACTCTGGCAGTCCGATAGAAAAATGGGCAGGAGGGGGAATCAAATCATGCAGATCTGATGCACACTCTCCGAAATGTAGTTTCAATTAAGTAACTGACCGTCATCTATAGGTATAGGTATATTTTTATTATATACTCGCTGTTATGAATAAAACTAATAAAAGAATACTGTTACTGTGGATATGGGATTCATCTTTTCATGAAGGTTTTCACAACAGGAAAATCTTAACAAATTAACCTTTCAATGATTTCTTTTCTAAAACATTTTACTTGGTAATCAGAAATTAGATCATGCTTCCTCAAGAAAGGTAGGTGCGTAGTATAAAGGCCCTATTTTAATACTATCCATATTCTTTCTATTATTAGATACAAACAAAATGAAAAACATACCTGTAAAAATTAGGTAAGTATCGCAACACTTTTGCTCTAAAATGTTTTGAGATCCCAAATAAAGTGCTTTTCATGAAAGAAGTCCCACGGCAAACAGCGGAACTAAATTTCCATGTTGTAGTTGTCAGGTGTTGTTACTGTGTTTGGACGCTAGTGAGATTTTTATTAATTTTCCATCGTTAAAGAGTCGTGTACGATGCCAAAAGTTCTACTCGAGAAATGATACTGATAGTGATTGATACGCGATGACAGCGCCGCGTCTGCGGGACTTCTTTCGTGAAACGGACTCTAGAATCAAACTATATGCTATTAACTATTTGCTATTTATTGTCTATGATTGACCACAAAGCTGAGAAATGGTGGCGGAGAGGTAGCATGTGCGCTTTATGATCTGACGGCACCCGGTTCGATCTTTGGCCCTGCACCAACGTGTTATTAAGTATTTAAATAAATTATGTGCAATTTCGATGCCATCGCTCAAAAAATGGTGAAGGAGAACATTGTGAGAAAACCGGTCTACCTAACCTAAAAAGTTCAAAAACATATGACATTCACCAACATGCACTGGGCCAGAATGGTGGATTAGGGTCGATCCTGTCTCAGAGAAGACCTGTGTCCCAGCAGTGGAAATATGATAGGCTGATAATGCATACAAAGTTAGCAAAGTACTCGATAGTTATTTTAATACACTAGGAAAATAAAAAGTTATTAATAATAGTCATAATAATCATAATCAGCCTTTTAATAGTCCACTGCTGGGGACTTTTAGCCTACCCCGAAAGGGTGATTGGGCCTTATCCACCACGCTGGCCCAGTGTGGGTTGGTGGATTCACATACACCATTGAATTTCTTCTCCGTACGTATGCAGGTTTCCTCACGATGTTTACTTTCACCGAAAAGCCAGTGGTATGAAAATCCGTACATAAACTCCAAAGAGCTCATTGGTACGGGCCCGGGGTTTGAACCCGCGACCTCACGCTTTCAAGTCTAGCGGTCTTCCAAATGGGCTACCACGGCTAGTAATAATAGTATTTTGGTTTATTTGTGAGAAAGTATCCAGATCAATTTATTAAATTTTTGCTATGTGCATTATTACTTTTTCTTGCCAATAAATAATCATATAGGTACGCACATACAAAAAAAAGAGAGCATTAATACTCTAACCAGAGTCTCTCTCTCTCTCTCTCTCACTCTCTCTCTCTTGTCTGTCTTACTGAATGCTAATGTACTGTAGCCTCTTCAAATCCTTACACCCACTAGTACCATATCTATACCGGCTAGTTAGTTACTTGCGTAATAATCCAATCAATGGTCATTTTACTGACATGTCCGATGATCAAACATCATTGGCATATCGCTATGCCGGTAATCCAACTATCTGATCCAATCTATTCATAGTTAATAAGCAACAGGTCGGTCGGGAGTCCAGCTCTCATTAATGAACGAGTAGTACCTACTAATTGTTTGTGAGAACATGCACATTCGAATTGGTTGATTGAGTATTAATATTGTACATAATACAGATGCCTTGTCGGTCTTACAACAAAAAACCGGACAAGTACGAGTAGGACTCGTGCTCTGAGGGTTCCGTTGGATGAAACCCGCAGAGCGCGAGTCCAAAAAAAAAACCAACTGAAGTTGAAATATTGAAAGACAAACTTAACTTTGTAGTTGACTATAAGGTTCTTCCATACATTCCAACTACAAAATGTAAGTTTGTAATAGCAAAATAATTATTTTTAAATGATATAACTTCAAATTTGTAACTTTCGGATTTATTCCTATATGTGTGCTGTAAGACCTTGCCTTTTGCCATAATTTGACATAAACGTTCATATCTTTTGATTGCGTTGATTTACAACTTTTATTTTTTCACAGCCGATATAAACCGTTGACCTAAGTATTTAATATAAATTTAAACTTGATACCTTTACGCGTTCTTGAGAAAAAGGAAAAATCTATTTTTACATTAAGATTCATAAAAATGCACCTACTACGAGTATAATAAATACTTAATACTTTCATTCTAGTAGTACATAATATTATCTTTTTATTGTCTTACAGAAAGTGTGAAAAGTAGAGTATTCTATCCTCCTTGGGAAAAAGGTGTCTTCGTCTTGGCGTGATGAATCCCTAGCGCAATGAAGGATTCTTCCTCCTTCGTTACGCTCGGGAGTTAACTTTCGAATCCTTCATTACGCTCGGGATTCAACATGACGCCCGTGACTTATGACACTGCTTTATACAGACAGACCTATATCTAAGTAAACTTCACAAGCGGTCCAAACTGTATGAAAACTAAGCGTGTAAAAAATTTCGTACCTAAAAGTACTTACCTCTGAAAATAAATGTCATTATTCTGTCGGCCAACTCTATTTGCGGTATTCTTACAACTCAGTATTGCACAATTACCCATTTTCGTTTCAAACTGACACGTGTTGTCGCGGCACTGATTGAGCATACTGATTTTAGCCCTATGTTTTAGCCGAACACAGTTACGACTATTTGTCATAATTGTACTGGAAATATGACATACAATGGTCGACTTGTGGCGTCTACGTATATAGATATGTTAGTTCGTAGATAGTTCTGTGTTTAACCCCTTGGTGAATAATCTACTATTAGCTTATTAACTCCACTGCACCCGTCAAGAGACTTAAGTTCAGAGCAGAGTATTAAAGTTACTTTACTAAAATTAATAGGTTTATTTAAGTTTTAAATGTGTTCAGAACAAAGTGAGCTTTTAATCGTACAAAGAATGAAAAGCTAGTCCTATCACTGCAATTGAAAATGTTGCTGGGAGTTAAATTGTTTTTCCGAATGAAAAGTTCTGTTTGCCAACTTTTTGGATTTCACATCAGCAACAAGTTTTCAAGAGGTATCTAAAGTTATAGTCACTTTGTGAGTGTACTGTATAACATATATCTTTATACTAAGGTGTGTGTAAACTACAATTTGCTGCGTTTTGTTTTCAAGCGTCAGCATGTATATTTTTTTACTTTATTATGTTTTATATGACGCAACGTATGTCGTAGTGACATAATATACAAAAAACTGTACGATCTACAGATTATTATCAGTGTTCGATATCAGATCCAGATGAAGATACAACGTCTTCTTAAATTACTTAATTAAATTTCCAGTAAAAGCTAGTTGTAATTCTAGAATTACAGCAAGCCATTGAAGCTCTTCACGACAGCCAAGAATTCAGAAAACTGTTTAATTTTATTCGTTACAAAGACGCCCGTATTTCGTCGTCCCATACTTCTCATTAAATCACCCTTATTCAATTATTTTCCATTTTACGACGAAATTAATTACATACCTTCATTATTTTAACAAGGGCATTATTGTAGCGATGCCAATTTAAAAATTAGCATTGCTCCTTGCGCATGCAGCGATAGGCAACAGAAGCATTTAGTGACACGTAAAAATGGAGGCCAAGACGTAGCTGAGGCCAACATTCGTAAGTAGATATATTTCTAAAACATCGCGCGGATATTCACGTAAAAATATGCATAAATATTTTGGGGTGACTTTCACATTTCACTAAAACGCTACCTAGGAACCAAACTTAGAAAAACAACATTCAGATGGCTATGGTGTCGACCATGAGCCAATCATAGGACATACCAAATAGAAAAGAAAATTATTTTCAAAGTGACAACTTCTTTAGCCGCGGTGAGCGATTTTTGGTAGATACAAAAATTACAATTTTACATAATTACACATAATTGTACTTTTGTATTCAACAGAATCATTTTGTATTCAGAAGAACCGATAACCGATGGGGAAGAAAGGTTCTTGAGTGGAGACCACGAACCGGAAGACGCAGCGTAGGTAAGCCTCCCACTAAGATGGACCGACGACATAGCAAGAGTCGCTGGCATCCAGTGGATGCAAAAGGCAGACTGTCGTTCAGTGTGGGGGTTAAAGGGGGAGGCCTATGTTCAGCAACGGACGTCTTCTGGCTGATGATGATGATGATGATTCAACAGAAATCCTTGTTTTTGGCTTGGTTTTGGCATATCAAAAGTGCTAGACCCGAGAATAGATTGAAATAAAAATAAATTGACTTAAATTGAAAGAAAACTGGTCTAGATTTCCATACCCATCTAAAACTTTAATGGAGTCCGAGGATAGAGGAGAAAAACGTAAAGTGGATCCACACAATATTTTTGTTTTAAACAGCAAAATTTTTAAAACCAGTAAGTAAATATTGGTAAAACGCTTTTAACTTATAATAACATTACTGGAGATTATAAATTATACCTATCCATTTACACTTCGTAGCTTAGAGCCTACCTTTTCGACTTGCCTTTTTACATTTTGTCTGTTTATACAAGTATAAATTGAAGAACACTCTGGATTTAACAGAAAAGGGCAGTATTTTGTAAAATAAACACGTAGTACAATACAAATAAATTATAGTTTACACACAGTGTAAGACTTACATTCAAATCAGCGTATTTTGTCATTATAATAAATTAGCTGCGCCCCGCGGTTTCACCCGCGTAGTGATGAAAAGTGGTGGTGATGATGATGAAAAGTCCTATGTCACTTTCTGGCTCTTGAACTATACCCATGCAAAAAATCAGGTCGATCCGTTGTTCCGTTGCAGCGTGAAAGAGGAACAAACATCCATACATCCATACATCTATATATCCAAACATACAAACTTTCGCATTTATAATATTAGTAGGAAGTTGGATAATAGTTTAAAAAAACTTAAATACACACATATTAATTGCATATCTATTGTTATATTTATTTCAAAGAATTTTAAGTACTAGTGTGAATTATTATTAGAATGTATTTATTGTATGTGTATGGTATAAGTAAACATTTAATAGTCTATTCTCTATTGCACACCCCGTCTTCTGCGTCTTCTATAAATCCTTTCCATACTGAGGTTGCCTGGAAGAAATCGCTTTTAGCGATAAGACTGCCAGTTGTTCCACTAGTTTTTAAGAGTTTTTGTCATCTGTATCAAATGTAATGGTGAACAATTCAGAGTTAATCAATCAATCAATAATAGAAAACTAAACTAAAAAGTAAAAAATAATTTAAAATTAATTTTGATTAAGAATAGTGTGATTAACAACAAAATTTATTTTATTGTAAAAAAGCGTGGGGTGCTTGATGTCAATTGTTTTTAATATTTTACTCAAGAATGCTTGTAATGTTGTCATTATTTTGACAACCTTCTTTAGGCAAAGCTGGAAAACTCGAAACGTAGCCAGCAAAATTGTATGGAAATTCATTACTGGTGAGTTTTACCAGCAATTTCCTTTGCAAAATCCATTAATGTATGTATATTATTATATTTTAATTATTGTCTATCGCGCGGCAGATCACGATAAGTCGGAACCCGACACGTACTTGTAGCTTCATACCTAAAGTGCGGAGTGCGCCAGGCCTGCCTTCACTGCAATGTCCAAGTTTCAAATCAAAATGCAATTCCACAAAACCTAATCCAGATTACTTTCCCATTCTCTTATGACTATGACCTTTAGCTGCAGCTTCAGTGCCTTGACTGCTACCATCGAAGATATGCAGATAGTTCTGGTTTCCTGCCTGCTTCCTGTCAGTTCTTCCCGTCTGCACCAAGCTCCCATTTCCTTTCTGCTGAGATTGCGGACGCTTAAAGATTTTTAACCGATTTCAAAATGGAGGAGGTTATCAATTCAGTTTTTTGTAACATCAAGACTCCGTCATTTTTTAACCTATTTAGAATTTACCTATCCGACTTCACTTCACTCCACACCGACTCCAAAAATAACTGATTATAAATTGTAAATATATAAGTAAGTAAGTAGGTAATATATGTATTGATAATTTCGTTGATTGTCCTTTAATGCTCATTGCTTTGAAGTTATTTAAATATTATTTTCTACTTTTTAGTTTTAGTTTGTAAATGTAGGTATAGTCATGAAGTCGGTTCTTTTTTTTCAAAAAAAGATCTTTATTATTGATAATTTAGAGACATAGTAATCTATTTATATAAAAAACAATGTGGATATGTATGTGTGTATAATATGTTTCCTATGGACTCCGAATCGACTGGACCGATTTTGACGGCACTTTAACTGACAGATAGTTGATTTTATAATAGATAATCCGCGTTTTTTGTGTTGCACACGTGATAAAATTGAGGGTTTGCCTAAAACATGCTTAAAATTCTAATTTCGTAAATTTCACGTAGTTTCTAAACCGAGACTCAATGGCACATGACGCCTACTTCTAAACAAAAGGCTTGTACTTAACGAGTTTAAGTTTTTAGTGAAGGAAAACACCGTAATTAAACAAAAACCTGGAAGGCAGCGAGGTTATACAACATAGGTAATTAAATAGGCCTTAGGCTTGTTGTAGGTCACTTTTTAGTGATTGTCTGCCTAATACTTATAATATTCACAATTTGCTCGGCAATCTAAATTGAGAGTGTATCAAACGCGTATTATCATTACATATTATGATAATCATCATCATTTCAGCCATAGGACATCCACTGCTGGACATAGGCCTCCCCCATCGATCTCCAAAAGGGCCGGTTGGAAGTGGCCTGCATTCAGCGTTTTCCTGCGGTCTCTTTTAGGTCGTCTGTCCATCTTGTGGGTTGACGTCCTACGCTGCGCTTACCGGTCCGTGGTCTCCATTCGAGAACCTTTCGGCCCCATTCAAGAATGCCAGTGGCCGAATGCCACTTCAACATGCTAATCCGGTGGGCTATGTCGGTAACTTTCGTTCGTCTACGGATATCCTCATTTCTGATTCGATCTCGTAGAGAAACCCCGAGCATAGCCCCCTCCATAGCTCGTTATGCGACTTTGAGCTTGCTTATGAGGCCCATAGTGAGAGACCACGTTTCACTGCCGTATGTCATCACTGTCAACACCCACTGGCCCACCAATCTTATTATGATAATACAAAGATGATATTAGCTTCAAACCAAACATTAATAGTATGGTATCATTCCAATGTGGGCGCAAAGCAAGTGCTATGAACTTCCCAACCGGGATGATTTAATGCAACTTTATTGTGGATTAGCTGCACCCGTCGTTTTCCCACATAGACATTCCTACAGGAACCGTACATTTTCCGGGATAAAAACTATAATATTATGTCACTGACCGGCCCTCCAACGATTGCTATGCAAAAACTATGTCGATCCGTTGCTCTGATATGTAATTGTTACGTGAAAGAGGAACAAACAAACCAACAAATATAAGTAACTTAAATTATTAAAAAAATATAATCCGACTGCGTTGTATGAATAGTAGGTAAGTAACAGCGGCTTTGAAGAGATTAACTGAAAAGTAACAGCGGCGCGCTGCGTATCTATCTATACCTATACTCGTAGTAGATACAGAGCTCTGTCATACCGCTTTATCTCGTTAACTACTGACTATTTCATAGTAGTGTTGTAAATGTTTCAAATCTGCTGAGTGAGCTCTACGTAATGATGGTAACATTGACCTATTTAGCAAATTTTACTAAATATTTTTCCCTTAATTTATTTTTTCGCAGACGCCATCTTGAATTTTTGTACCCTATGTATTACTACCACTATTCACACATTAAGCCGTCTAGGTTGTAGAGCGTGCCAAAGAATTCATCATACATACATAAATACACACGAAAAACATAACCCTCCTTCTTGCGCAGTCGGGTAAACAGTGTGATGATTTTCTTCATAGAGCAAAAACAGCGCAGCCGCAATTGCGAGACTAGGACCACATACATCGTAAAGACACCTTTTCCAAAAATACCGAGCTCACCCAAAACAGGACCACGCGGCGGGTCGAGTACCTAATCATACCTGAAGGGTTCCGCAGGGTCCTCGCTACGGCCCATACATACTTTAGACGTCATCACGTCGAGTGGCGCTCACGTAGATTGCACCCTTTCGCTGGCCCTTGGCTTTCGCTGAACTAAGCGGAGTAGGCATTATAGGGTAAGGGTGTAAGTACGTGCTGACTTTGAGCTAGCTTTGTCACTCGTTTTGTCTGCAGCTGTGCGCTAGCTTATTTTGATAAATATACGGATAAGGAATCAGGGTGTGATTGGTATGTAATATTTTCTATTCGTTTAAGTTAGTTAGTGTAGTTTTTAGGCTTGCGCGAGTACAAATAGTTATAATATATTATCATAAAAAAATTAAACCAGTGTGTAATTAACATGATCGATTAGCCAAAGTAAGAACCTAAATAGAAATAGTTTTGTACGCGATTAAATTATGTCGGTTTTAAATAGTTTCTTTTGTACAAATTACTTTTTTATTAATCATTTTACATTAGTTTTGCTGTTTTACCAATTCCACTCTTTAGTGAAAGAAACTCTAAAGGAGTTAAATAATAAGGGGAGGCCTTTTCCCGAGGCAGGGGGAAAGGGACGACAACGGCGCCTTCTATTTCAGCCTAAATACAAATTACATACAGAAATTTACGATATATATAAAAATTTATCCCTATCTCCCTTACCGATTTGAACAATTTTTTTTTTAAGTTTCCTTATACATTGTAGTAAGGTTTTTACGGAATGAAAAATTAAGAAAATTGCGCCGAAATAGGAAAATATTAGATACCTTAACGACGATTTTCACTTTGCGCCTTTGACAGTTTTAAGACAGGACGACGTCTGTCGGGTCAGCTAGTCTATACTATAATATATAATAAAGATATTAGAGGCCAAGAGGTGATAATAAGCCGTGGTAGCCCATTTGGGAGACCGCTAGGCTTGAAAGCGTGAGGTCGCAGCCCCGGGTTCAAACAGCAGTTCAAACCCCGGGCCTGTACCAATGAGCTTTTTGGAGCTTATGTACGGATTTTCATATCACTGGCTTTTCGGTGAAGGAAAACATCGTGAGGAAACCTGCATACGTACGGAGAAGAAATTCAATGGCGTATGTGAATCCGCACCAACCCGCACTGCGCCAGCGTGGTGGATATGGCCCAATCACCCTTTCGGGGGTAGGCTAAAGTCCAGCAGTGGACTGTTAAAAGGCTGATTATGATGATGATGATTATAACGAGGAAAAATTTGATTGTTTGTTTGCATTGAATAGGCTCCGAAACTACTGAACCGATTTGAAAAATGATTTCACTAGGCTTTATATCTATACCCGGGCAAAGCCGGGGCGGGCGCTAGTAGTTTATAAAAACACAGTACAACTGACAAGTATCTAATCATACATTACAGTACAGTATTATCTAATCCTCTCGGCTACTGTGGTGATACAGAGCCGTACAATTGTCCACATACGTCCTTCTGTTTAGTTATTATCGTCATTTGACTTGTCAAATGCAGAATTCTTTTGTTAAATTGAACTTCAGTTCAATTTCCTCAATGCCAATTCAGGACAAAATAATGGAATACGTATGGTTATTTAAGGTTAGATTATAATTGAATTAAACAGCAACTAACTTTTCGGGATAAAATAGTAATGCGAGGGACAAAAGAAGGAAATTTACTAGAGTTTAGAACAGTCAAGAAACAATTTTGAACCTCTAGGAAAGCTAAGAGTTTAATTTTCTACGGCCACTTTTTTATGCCAGCTAACGAGCCGCCTGATGGTGAACGATCACCCTCGCCTATGGATACCCGTAACACCAGAGGCATCACAGATACGTTGCCAACCCTTAAACAGTCTATTGACAGCCTTTTTGAAGAACTCCATGTTATAGTTACTTGGAAATGCCACAGGATGGAGGAAACTCATTCCACAAATTGCAGGTATGATGCAAAAAAGATCGCGTAAAACGCACCGAGTGCGATTTCCAACGATCTATGATATGTGGATGAACTTTCGGGCGATGGCGGCTGGTGCGATGGTAAAATCACGATGCTGGCATCAGATCAAACAGTTCCGAGCTTGTACTTATATCGCGACACTTCATTCGCGACATTGGCGTTGAGCCAGTTTACCTTCAAAAGTCATTAAAAGCGGTGTCATAGGGGGCACTCTTTTATAATCTGCGGCAGACGCACGTCACTTCCGAAACGAACCGTCAATATCCGGTGGTAGTTCTACGAACGCTTGTAAATATCAATAAAAACGCCGGACGTCCGGTCTGGGGCGAAAGGCTTAAGGTCGAATAGCAGTTTTAGGGTTAAGGTGTCAGTAACAGGCAACTGTTGTTTATTCTGCGGCTTGAAATTACATAATTGAAGCTTACGAAAACTGAATGACCTTTCTTACAAGATTTGATTAAACTTGCCCTGTATGAAGGTATACGAGTGTGGGACAAATCTTGCGACTGAATTTTTGAGCAGTTATCTCGAACCGATTGAGCTGAAATTTGGCATACACGTTTAATTTTGATGACGATGCATGATAAGTTGAGTGACGTCATTGTAAATCTAATATAGTGGACTCTTACTAGCTGCGTCCCGCGGTTTTACCCTCATAGTGATTAAAAATGATGATGATGATGATGAAAAGTAACCGTTTATAATATTAGTGCGATGCTCCATGACATGAGTATCAAATGAAAGGGTTTATGAGAAGAATACGAAAAGCTTGTTTTGAAATATAAACATTTTATAATGCAGATGCACTCTCGGAAATTTTTTCGAGTAATTTTCTCAAATACCTACCTACAATAAAGATGTTTTTTTTTTTTTTTTTTTTTGTTTTTCCCCCAACACAAGTCGGGGACATTGTCAAGCTGAACATGTTGCTTACGCAGTTTTCTGTTTTTTTTTTTTAACATTTAATTGGCCAATTTAGATAGCCATAATTATGCAATATTGTCAAAAGAATAATAAAACATGAATAGATGGATAAATAGGTATTATGTAGCTAGTTATATAATAAGACTTTAGTGAAATTAACTGATATATTTTGAAAGGGATATGAAAATTGGTGTAATTATAACTAACCCTTTAAAACAATACGTTTCAACTTCAACCATTGGTTTGAAGAACATTGTTAGGGCCTGTCCCACAGGACGATCCGTTTGGTTCAAACAGTCACGTCAAGACCTAAACAGGGAAGGCATGTGTCCAGCAGTAGAAATATGTTAGGATGAAATTATTGACTGACACCAAAAAAGCTCAAAAGTTCGACACGAGATTGGTATAAATTGCTTGCAAAAGTCAATTTTGGGAAGACTAAATTTCATTTCATAATTATCTTAATTCGTAGAAACCCTTTGGTTGTTTCGCTAACGGTTTCAACAATGACAAAGTTGTTTCAACACGAAATGAATGTTTTGTTTCATTTTCGAAGTCAATTGGCAATCGACGGATGAATACGGTTCATGTGAATGTCATACAGTACTGATATTTTATTTACGTCCTTCATAACTGAACTGAAAATTACTTCCGCTTTTAAACGTAAGACTGTAGCAGGTACCCTCTGTACTTCAGTGAATTATTTCACATAAAACCTTTTTATTCAACTTTTTATATATATACTTTTATACACTTGTGGCGCAACTCTTTTTCATTGAGTGCGACCTTTCGCGGCCGCCTTTATTATTTTATTTGAATTGAGTTGTGTTTTGTTTTTAGATATTAGAGAACTGTCACGAGGTGAAAAATATAGATGTTTACGATTCCGCACAAATTAATTGTTTTAATAATAGGAGTAATAAAATAAACCGCAAGAGCTAAGTACCTAAGCTCCAGGGTGGAAGTGTTAAAGGGCATAACGCCGCGAGTAGCTCTTAGTGAAAGTGCAGCACACCTCTCGACACCCTAAGCCACCCACGCCAATATTGCCCCTCCGGTGCCAATATGCGGCAGCCATTATGGGGGGCCCATTTAGTGGGTGGCAAGTCATCACCTGCCTAAGTATTGTGAAATGAGGCATAAGTGGCAGGTGCCGTATTTCATACCATAGACCAGCTCACCACCTTTAACAGTTCATCATAATAGCCCAGTTTTTCTTATTACCCGTACTGTGCAATAGTTTCATATTTCCATTCACACACATCCTATAATTGTATTTTTTACTCAACAGGGCCTCTTGGTGTTAGTTTTGGCCCCACCAACGCCTGCCAAATGTCCGGGCTAGACCCGAGAATGATTTCAAATAAAGGGAGTAATGATATCCTAAATTAATATCCTTAATGTTATTGCAACTGTCCGAACAAATATAATTATGCTTGGACTGAATTTAACGTTAGAAACTTAATTGTATTTGTTCTGTTTTGTTTCGCGCGTAATATTTTCACTAAGACACTACACAGACCCATCGACCACAGACCACTAATAATTTGGAATAACGTTTCCAATATTAGATATTGCGGTAAATTAAAGTAAAGTAAAGTAATTATTATTTCTGAAACGCTTTTACATTATCACATCATATTTAAACATAGTTATCGATTGTGTCTAACATAGGTTATAATTGACTTAACAATGTGCCCCAAAACTCGGCTAGGCCAGTCTCTTGGTGGCACGTGAAATAGATTTTCTTATACATATTTGATTTAACGCGCGCGCTTAGAAGTGTTAAATTGAACAGAAATAAATCTATATATATAAAAATCAATTGCTGTTCGTTAGTCTCGCTAAAACTCGAGAACGGCTGGGCCGATTTAGCTGATTTTGGTCTTGAATTATTCGTGGAGGTCTAGGGAAGGTTTAAACGGTGAGTAAACGGCTGGACCGATTTAGATGAAATTTTGTGTTTTGGAGTGGGTCGCGGTAGCGAGGCCGAAGGCCGAGCTCTACGCGTACGAAGTCGCGGGCAACAGCTAGTATTTAGCTATAATAATAATTAGACATTTTCCGTCAGGAAAAATTAGACAGATCGTCTAAAAAACGATTCTAATTATAAATATCGCGTTAAAATAACACTACGCTTTACTAGTTGAGTGACGTCAACTTTTTAAATAATTAGCTATAATAATAATTGGAAATTTTTCGTCAGCGAAAATTAGATAGACCGCTAAAAAACGTTTCCAATCATAAATATTGCATTAAAATATCACAACGCTTTACTTAACTTGTTAAATAATTTGCCATTATAATAATTAGACTTTTTCCGCCAGCAAAAAGTTGACAGCACTAATCATTTTGAATAACGTTTCTAATAACAATGCACAATTAACTTGTTGTTGTTGTTGATTATTAGCCATTATAATAATTAGACATTTTCCGCCAGCGAAAAGACAGACCACTACCAATTTTGAATAAGGTTTCTAATAATAAATAATATGTTAAAATAACACTACGTTGTACTCAATTTGTTAAACAATTAACCATTAAAATAATTAGACATTTTCCGTCAGAGAAATTGATAATTTTGAATAACGTTCTAAATATTGCGTTAAATTATCACTACGCCTTATTCAACTTCTTAGATAGTTAGCCATAATAATTAGACATTTTCCGTCAGCGAAAATTAACAGAACACTACCAATTTTGAATAAGGTTTCTGTTCAGGTCGACTCGATCAATCCAGCTTGATCAAGCTGGCTTGCTCGTGTCGGCATGAGCATACATTGTCTGTGACTGTTATTGGGGAGCTGGCAACATTTTTTTGTAGCTTCCTTCTTACAACGCTAGCGGCCACGGCCATTTCTTGCACCTTGTGTAATATTAATATTAATTAAATAAAACGTGATTTCAAGACAATTAAATAGTTTTCATGTAGATATATCCTACATGAGTGGTCCTTCGTGCATTTTTTAACGATCTTCTTGACGAAACAACACGAAACCCAGCGATTTGCCGGCCCGGCACACGGCACGCCACGCGGTTGCGTTCCGGGAGCGCGGCGGCCATTTTCGCCGTACCGTATATCAAAAATACAATACGACAAGAACAACAAGACTAAAACGACAAGCTTCTTCATCACTATAAAGTTAGTGTCCATCGTCTGTTTGTGTTATCCAGAGAAGTACTCAAAAAACAGCCACCAAATACAGCATTCTCCACGGCGCGAGCATGGCGGAACAACGAGAAGATAAAGATGCATTGCGCCGCCACAAACTCATGCGCGCCCAATGCAAGGCTACAATAACCAGGATCGACACCTTTATAAGGGACCCGTTGCAATATGCGTCAGCTACGGTTGACATATTAGAAGCACGAAAGGAGAAGCTGGTAAGTGCCCTAAAAGCTTACGAGGCTGTACAATTGGACATCCTCAGCATTGATGAGACAGACAAAGAGGAAGTTGGCCTGATGGAGGAGAAATACTACAACGTTTTAGCAAAAATCAACGCATCACTCAAAACATTATCCAAAATTAAAGTGTCAGAATGTCATAACGTCAATACATGTAAATTACCTAACATCGATATTACTCCATTTGATGGAAAAGACTTCACAAAATATAAACCATTTTATGATTTATATATGGCTATAATAGACAACAATCGAGCTTTGTCCGATGTACAAAAGCTGTTTTATTTAAGAAAATACTTGTCCGATGATGCCTTGGCAGTTATTATTAACTTGCCGCTAGTAAATCAATCTTATAAAGAAGCATTATTATTACTGAACAGACGTTTTGATAACAAAGCGCGGTTAATCACTAATCACATCAATCTAATATTAGATTTACCTTCGATGCAAAAGGGCACAGCAGCCTCTATAAGGTCGTTTGTGTCCGAGGTGCAGCAACAATTGCATGCACTGAAAAATTTAGACGAACCCATCGAGTCATGGGATATGTTATTAATTTCAATTTTGACTAGAAAGCTAGATCAATTCACAAACAGGGCTTATCAATTAGATAGGGACACTGAGAAGATGCCCAACATCGCGGATTTCATGCTATTTCTCGAAAAGCGTGCTATGGCGCTGGAAGATAGCCCGCCTCCAAAAAGTACTTCCTATGAAAGTACAAATAAATATAAAGCAACACCAGCTAAGGTGACCAATGTTGCCTCACAAGTTAAGAATTTGTGTAAATTTTGTAATAAACAAGATCATCTTCTTTTCAGTTGTCCCCAATTTCGCACGGCAGCGCTCACAGACCGCCAAACCTTTGTGCGAGACCGTGAGTTATGTGTTATTTGTTTAAAGCCTCACAGTGGTAAATGTAAGTACAACTTTAAATGTCAATCTTGTAGGTCGTCAGATCACAACAGTCTTTTACATCAAGATCGGTCCAGCCCGGTGCAACCAGTTGTGACTTTGTTATCAGGACCTGTGTCTGGTAATATTTTGCTTCCTACTGCAAAAGTAAATGTAATAAATCAATGCGGTGAGCTCATATCTGTTCGGGCTTTGCTCGATTCGGGTTCTCAGGCCAGTTTTGCTACGTGTAATCTTGTAAAGCAGCTAGGACTGAGCGTTGTAAATGAGACCAATAATATAATAGGTATTGGCAATAAACACTCTAAAATAAATGAGTTTGTAAAGTTAAATGTGCTACCTTGCCATAACAACAATGTAAAGTTCAATATAAAATGTCACATTGTAGATTCCATAACAACAAAGTTACCACAACAGTTCATTAATGTATCGGATTGGAACTTGCCAAAAAATGTAAAGCTTTCCGACGATGGGTTCAATGTACCGTCAGAAATATCATTGTTACTGGGCGCTGATCTATATTTCAATATTTTATTAGATGGTTATGTGAAAATTCAGAACGGTCCAGTGCTACAGAACACACTTTTTGGTTATGTAATCGGAGGCAATGTTTCAACGGCTGATTGTGCTAACAATGTAAGTAGTTCATGTGAATTAGTGACTAATTTTGCAATAAGCGACCATATTAAATTGGAAAACATTATGGAAAACTTTTGGATGTCAGAAAGGATGCCCGAGCCTGCCAAGATGAGGTGTGATGAGTCGATAAAGGCGGAAGAAAATTTTCAGAGCTCCATGAGTTTGAAAGACAATCGCTTTCATGTTGACATGCCACTCACCGCTCCTCTGGAAGAGTTGCAGCTCGGGGACTCTTTTTCGGTAGCATATCAGAGACTTTTATCATTAGAAAAAAGATTTAAAAAGGACCCTTTGTTGTTCGAACAATATAAACTGTTTATAAAACAGTATGTAGAACGAGGGCATGCTAAGGAGGTGGATATTGGGATCTACGACATTAACAATGATCCTGTTTACTTTCTAGCGCATCATGCAGTCATAAACGAGGCCAGTAAGACAACTAAGCTACGTGTTGTGTTCGATGGCAGTATGAAGTCACGAAGTAAGGTTTCCCTCAACGACGTCATGCTGAATGGTCCCGTGGTACAGAGTGAGCTGTTTGATATTCTAATTTTATTCAGAACTTACCTGTTCACACTGATTTGCGATATCCAACGCATGTTTAATCAAGTTAAAATAAATGAACACCAAAGGTGTCTTCAAAATATCCTCTGGCGTGATGAACCCGGAAAGCCTATCACCTGCTTGCAGCTGCAAACGGTGACATTTGGGCTAAAAGCTTCTACTTTCTTGGCCACTCGTTGTCTAGTTGAGTTAGCTCATCGGTACAAAGATGACTTGCCTCTTGCTGCGCAAGCGATGTTCAATAACACATTTGTAGATGATGTCTTGGGTGGAACTGATAGTGAAGAGAAGCTTTATGAATTAAAAGACCAGTTGGTGGAGCTCCTCAAATTAGGAAGTTTCTCACTGCACAAATGGTGCTCAAATTCACCTGAAGTTTTAAGGGATATCCCGGATGAGCAAAAACAATTTGAAGATATTGACATGAGTAGGACTAATTTTGTTAAAACTTTGGGTTTAATGTATGATATCACATCGGATACTTTCACATTCTCAAGTCCCAAGTTTGACGAGAATCACAAATTAGATACAAAAAGAAAAATACTAAGTTTTATAGGACAGATGTATGATCCGCTCGGGATGATTTGCCCAATAATTATTTTAGGAAAAATGTTTATGCAGACTTTGTGCTCTATGCAAATAGAATGGGATTCGAAAATTCCACACGAACAGTTTCTATACTGGAATAATTTTTTAAACAAATTATTAGAGATGGGAAAAATCACAGTTAAAAGGTGTGTGAATAATAGAAATATATCTTCAATAGAATTGGTGGGCTTTTGCGATGCATCAATTAAAGCTTTTGGATGTTGTCTCTATTTGAGAGTTTTCAGTAAGGATGGGTCAGTGAAAACAGAACTACTGTGCGCTAAATCCCGCGTTGCCCCGTTAAATAGAAGTCTGACGATTCCACGGCTAGAGCTTAACAGTGCCCTTCTTTTGGCTCTGCTTGCCCACAGAGTGGCTAAAGTTTTGGATAGTAGATTTCCAGATTTAAAAGTATTTTTATATAGTGACTCTCAGATAGTCTTAGCTTGGATAAAAGCAGGTAGTATAAAATCAAATGTTTATGTCAACAATAGAGTCAAGCAAATTGTAGGGTTGTCAGAGAAGGCTTCATGGGGATTTGTCAGAACAAACAATAACCCGGCTGATTTATTGTCGAGGGGAGTTTTGCCACACAAGTTGCAACAAAGTTTTATATGGTGGCATGGTCCACAGTATTTGTCTGATAAAAATTTTACACACACCAAATCAGAAGAAATTCATAAATCTGATGAGTTACTCACAGATGAAAGATTAGATAGCTCACAGCGAAGTGAACAATGTTTACAATGCAATACAACTGAAAATATAGAGCCATCTTTTACAGAAAAACTGTTCAGACGGTTTTCAGATATAAATAAATTACAAAGAGTGATTGCTTTCATATACAGATTCAGTAATAACTGTACAAAAAATAAAACTAAAATTATGGACAGAAGCTTATCTCCTCGGGAACTGCATGATTCTATGTCAGTTATAGTGCGTTGTACTCAAAGGGAACATTTTCCTAGTGAGGTGGAATTGCTTGCTGTTGGTAAAAATATAAAAACGGGAATAGGTAATCTACATCCATTTCTCGATCAAAGAGGAATTATACGAGTAGGTGGTAGGCTCCATAATGCCGATACTATTTCTTATGATAAAAAGCATCCAGCTATTCTTCCAAAGCATTGTCACATCACAGACCTTTTAATAGGTAGGGAACATTTAAGGCTCTTGCATGCAGGACCTAGATTAGTTTTAAGTTCTCTATCGCAAAGGTACTCATTGGTCAGTGGCATTCGAGAGGTCAAGAAGGTAGTGCGCAAATGTGTCAAATGTTTTCGACTCAAGGCTCAAGCTGCCAAGCAGTTGATGGGTTCACTTCCACCAGAGAGAGTTACTGCGTCAAGACCATTCCAGCATGTCGGAGTTGATTTTTGTGGACCGTTTGACACAAAGGTAGCTCGAGTTAGGAAACCGGTTGTGATGCCCTCGTTCGTGGCTGTCTATGTTTGCTTTAGTTCCAAGGCGGTAAACCTGGAATTAGTGTCGTCTCTTACAACCCAAGCATTCTTAGCATCTCTTCAACGCTTCATTTCGAGGCGAGGCATGCCCACAAACATTTTTTGTGACAATGCTAAAACATTTCATGGTGCATCTAATATAATGAAAAACTTATATGAGCTTCAACGCTCCAAAGAGCATATTCAAGAGGTTAATAATTTTTGTTCAAATAACTATATTAAATTCAGATTCATACCGAGTTATTCCCCGGAATTTGGAGGTTTGTGGGAGAGTAGTGTAAAGAGTTTCAAGCATCATTTTAAGAGAGTAGTAGGCAATCTTTGTTTAACTTATGAAGAACTCAATACTGTAGTTGTACAAATTGAAGGAATATTGAATTCAAGGCCTCTACTCGCTACAAACTCTGTTGATTGTCAATATTTAACACCTGGACATCTTCTGTGTGGAACGGCTTTCACTAATTATCCTGAAATGGACTTAACAGAGGTTCCAACAAATCGTTTGAAGTTCTGGAATGTATGTACTAAAATTAAGCAAGATTTTTGGAAGGTTTGGTCCAAAGATTACCTGACTCAACTTCAAAGCCGTCCCAAATGGAAGTATGGAGAGACTGATCTAAAAGAGGGTGATTTAGTACTTGTTAGAGATATGAACACCGCCCCTCTACAGTGGCCTATGGCTCGTATTGTAAAAACATATCCAGGTCAGGATGATAGGGTTAGGGTGGTTGACATAAAAATGAAAAACAAAGTATATCGTAGATCAATAAAACGTTTATGTCCACTGCCTATATCCTAATATATTATTATAATTAAGTTAATTTAAGCCAAGCCGGCCCCCAATTATGTTCAGGTCGACTCGATCAATCCAGCTTGATCAAGCTGGCTTGCTCGTGTCGGCATGAGCATACATTGTCTGTGACTGTTATTGGGGAGCTGGCAACATTTTTTTGTAGCTTCCTTCTTACAACGCTAGCGGCCACGGCCATTTCTTGCACCTTGTGTAATATTAATATTAATTAAATAAAACGTGATTTCAAGACAATTAAATAGTTTTCATGTAGATATATCCTACAGTTTCTAATGATAAAAATTGCGTTAAATTTGAACTATTACGTCTTACTTGTTAAATACTTAATTAGCCATAATAATGCTTTCTATGTTCCAAGTAAGATGGTCGTTAATCCACGACGTTGACTCGAGACACTATACTTGAGTAGTTTTAAACGATCTCTTAGTTTTTTAATTAATTAAATGTGTGTAAGGGGAGCGTTGACACGGAAAAGACTAGACTTGATCGTAGGAAAGTATGAAGACGAAAATATATATTTAAATGTTATTGATAATACAAAAATAGAGCGAACGGCATGATTCAAATCTTCCAATGATCCGGACAAGCCAATCCGTACCTCAGAAAAAAATATTTGACATAAGAATGTGGTACAACATTAGCCTATTTGGGAGACCGCTAGACTTGAAAGCGTGATGTCGCGGATTCTAACCCCGGGCCCGTACCAATGAGCTCTTTGGAGTTTATGTACGAATTTTCATACCACTGGCTTTTCGGTGAAGGAAAACATCGTGAGGAAACCTGCATACGTACGGAGAAGAAATTCAATGGCGTATGTGAATCCACCAACCCGCAACTGGGCCAGCGTGGTGGATAATGGTCCAATCACCCTTTCGGGGGTAGGCTAAAAGTCCAGCAGTGACTGTTTGAAGGGCTGATTATGATGATGATGATGACAATATTAGAACTTGACGTAAGAAACATTGCCATTTAATCCGGTATAGAAATGTTTGCAAACTAGTCAGTCACTGTAATGCATTGCTGCGTCAGGTTACATTGGCGTTCTATCATTATTTGCCTACATTTCTACATTGGTTGGTCATTTACGGACTAGGGCTCACATATCCAATTGATGATCTGCAAATTAGTTAGGCATTCGAGAGCGGATCATCTAGATAACGGATACCTCTCTTCTATCATAGTATGTAAAACAGTGATTTCTGTTATCAGAAAGTTTTTTACTATTATTTAATAATAAGCTTGCCATTGGCCAACAACTTGGCGATGATACGGTCTACGATGGAGCAGGCTTGCCTAGAAGAAACCGATTTACTCGTGATTTGAAAACACCCAGATTGTAACTATTGGGGAACACCTATTCAGGCAGCGCATTCCACAGACTAGCAGTTCGCACAATAAAAGTGGAATCAAAACGCTTCATACGGATTTTCGGAATATCAACCACATAGCGGTGTCGATTTTTCGTGCCCGCTCTGGCAGTCCGATAGAAAAATGGGCAGGACGGAATTAGATCATGCAGATTGTGCTTGGAAACAGACACGAAGCTGAACCCACGCCCTATGCTCTCCCTCGAAGCCGAGGCATTGGCTAGTATTCGTTCTTGAGATGCCAGTTTGGTTTAAATTTGCGGTAACCTACAATTGGGGATAGCATGCCTTCCATCTTGAGCTATTCCCGTAGTAACTACGTTCTCTTGGGGTCTCGGGGACATAATAAATTAGTTTAAAGGGTTATGAAATCTAGCTTTCGGACCTAAAAGTAACCTAGTAAGGAAGTAGCGTGACAAGACGTCTACTGCTGAACATATGATAGGCCTCCCACTTAGACCTCCACACTGAACCTCAGCCAGCTATCTGCGTCCACTGGATATATGTCCGCGGGATACCCGCGACTCTCACGATGTCGTCAGTCCATCTAGTTGTAGGCCTACCTACGCTGCGTCTTCCGGTTCGTGGTCCCCACCTTACCCCAAAAAGAGGGGCTTTTTGCGTCGGGGGTAAAAACCGACTTCGCAGAAGTAGGTGAAACTCAATAAACGAATTTCATCCTCTAATTTTCCACCTTTAGAGGTGAAATATTACATTTTTTTTTTTTTTTTTTATTTGCTATCTTCAAGATATAGCCCATTAAGAAAGAAGCATTAAAATTGGTTCCCAATCAGCGAAGACGTCGCGTGACATACAAAAAATATAGTCGAATTGAGAACATCCTTATTTGAAGTCGGTTAATTTAGCGTCGGTTAATTTATTTACTCCTGACAAAAGAACCTTTCCGTTTTTACTGTTAATATTGACCTTTTTTTAACAATGTTTCATTTAAGTGGATTTGACGCTTACACCAGAAAGAAAAGCGCGTTTAATTAAAAAGTGTCACCACCAACCCTTTTTAGACCGAAACAAAAATCGTTTGCTTCGTTATTCATTAAATGAAACACCTTTTGTTAAATATTTTCGATGATATGTAAAAATGGCTGCGTAATAATAACAAATCATGTAAAAGCTTTGCTGTTATGATTATTGGGGTTAAAAGTTTGGTTTTTTACCTAGATACCTAGTAGGTACTTGTTCATCATCATCATCAACGATAAGACATCCACTGTTGAACATAGGCATCTCCCTTAGGACCCGGGTATGTCCTAAAACTGCGACCAGAACCACCGGAGGATGGGCAGCAGCGTCCTATTAGTACACGGTGAACGTACTGCGATCCCCAAGCCACCTGCCAAGCGTGGGGATTATGGCAACACCCCTCTCTACGAGGGAGGCCTTTGTTCAGCAGTGGACGTTTACAGGCTGATGATGATGATAATGATCTCCCTTAGATTTTCACACTAACACACTAAACGACAGCCTGCCATCTGCATGCACTGGATGCCCTCGACTCTCACAATGTAGTCGGTCCATCTAGTGGGGGCCTACCTACGCTGCGTCTTCCGGTTCGTGGTATCCACTCAAGAACCTTTCTTCCCCATCGATTATCGGTTCTTCAAGCGATGTGGCCTATTGCCACTTCAACTTATAAATCTAAACAGCTATGTCGGTGACTGTGGTTCTTCCGTGAATACCCTCCTTTCGGATTCTATCGTGCAAAGAAACTCCAAAAATAGCTCTCTCCATTGTCCGCTGTGCAACTCTGAGTTTTTCCAAAAGACCAGCAGCTAAGGACCACGTCTCGGTACTTGGCTACTGCCTACGTATGGTAGGTACTTACTGGCTCTGGTGCGTGTTTGCAGCAGTACAGTTTGGAGTTTGAACGCGCCAGCCACTGAGTCTATCAGCCTATCATGTTATCCCACTGCTGGGATACAGGCCTTTTCTCAGAGAGAGAGAGAGGATGGGACCTAATCCATTATGTTGGCCCAGTGCATGTTGGTGAATATCATATCTTTGAACTTTTAAGGTTTTTGGACATAGCGGATTCCTTGCGATGTTTTTCCTTCACCGGTTTTGAGCGACGGTATCTAAAACAGCACAACTTACTTAATAAGTTTTTGGTGCTGGGTTGAGCATCTAACCGGGTGCGGTCAGATTGTAAAGCGCACATGCTACTGCTCGGCCACCATCGCCTCAGTATTTCTATGATTTTTACACAGTCACTAGATTAGCGATTGTTCTAAAGTGTAAAACCGCTGCTTTTGACATAGATCTTCTTTAAGGATGATTCGCGCGCGAGTAATCTTGTTTAGGATATTAAAATGTCAATCAAAGAGAAACCGCAGAACTCGTCAGAGATAGAGAGATAAAAGTTGTAAATAACATGATCCCCGCTCTATAGTATAATAAAAACAATGTTAATTTACGCCTGTACATTTTTTATTTAATAATAGCTGGCTTGTTTTTGATTACCACCGTGGTGATGCAGTCTTGCACGCTTGCCTAGAAGAATCCAATTCACTCGCAATTCGATACTTGCAATGTTGTCAAGCAAGAAAGGTATGGTCCAATAATATTTATTTTAGTAACTGCTTAAATTACAAGGATTAAGGCTCTTAAGAAACGAAAAATAGTCTTATTTTATATGTGTATGATTCGGGACTTAACGTGCATTGTTTATTGTTATTAAAAGTTACAATACAATATTCGTAGTCACGAGCTGACCATAGCCATTTTAAAATGGTCGAAATGTCGAGCGAAAAGTCTTTTAAGTCCCAATACCCAAGACACTTGAAACATGAAAGTTTAAAATATACTTTCTTGAGATCCGGCTTGATAAATTATTTCTTTAAAAAATATAATGAACCGTGTTCTCGTAAGTAGCGCGATGTGTTCCATGGGCCTTATTATGATTCTTTGATCGGGATCGAGATTGCATGCCGTCCCGTTCGTATCTATTTACTCGCACCACGTGCGTAAGTGAGATGGCACGCGATCGCGATCACGATCCGAATCATCCATAATAAGGCCGCAGCTACAGTTCCCAATCCAAGCAACTTGTAGGTGTAGGTGTATGTGTATTTGATCACACCGTCGCCAACGGGGTTTACATACGGTGCAAGTAACCTGCACAACTTAGAACACGGGCGCGCAAACGAGAGCAGTATGCTAGTATACATTCTAATTGATTGGTAGATTGCGCCATGTGCAAGGTTTACTACATCGGGTTACCTGTCAGCAATAAAAGTGCAAGGTTCGTTATACGCCAGCAAACTTAGGAATTTCCATGAAAATCGTTAAAAAATCTCCAACCACTTTTAAGTCTATTAGCTAAAGAGATTTAAATAAAATCTTCAAGATGGAAATCAAACGGCAAAAGAATCTCTGTAAGGGGATTGTAGGAAGTGGACTCAGGGCTTTCTTTGTTAACAGGGAACAGAGAATATACGATCCATCGACTTCTCCAGTTATGAATCTATTTGTGTCTTACCTACACTCGAATTCCAGTCCGAATGTAAGTTTTTTTTATCGCGGATAAGTCCGCGTTCAACCACCATCTCGCCTGATAGTTTTATGCCTTAGGTGGCAAAGCCTAAGTTGAAAAAAATACATGCCGAAAAACAAATAAAATAACTCTAAAAGTGTAACAGCCCCAAAATCTCCCCACAAAAAAAAAACTCATCTCTCGAAAATATCTGACAAGAAATTGTACACGTAGACAGTAACTAGCAAGTCGTATAAATCAAAACTAATGACACTCAAGATATTTTCTGGTCACAATATCACTTGATTTACACCGATCCCTACTAGACCAATATTTCAGCTGGAAAATTTATATTGTAAAAGTTTGTTTTATGTAAGCCTACGGTTTCAACCTTTCTATTTCAGGATTTAATTTTTTTAACGGGCCTATCTTATCATAATAATATGTACCCTAATTCCATGGCACTAAATAAAGCCGCGAATAGCGCTTAGTAAAAGTACAGCACACGTCTCGACACCCTAAGCCACCCACGCCAATGTTGTCCTCGGGTGCCAATATAGTGCAGCCTTTATGGGGGGGGGCCATTTAGTGGGTGGCAAGTCATCACCCACCACAATACAACATTGACATGAGACATAATAGGCGGGTGCCGTACCCCATGCCATAGACCAGCTCAACACAATCAAGAACTCAGCACAATAGCCCTACTTAGTATATCATCATCACGCTCCGCTTATCTTGCCTCGGCCACCACTCTGTTAAAACCTTACTCCATCTGTCATCATCGCGGCTAGCAACGTGTCCTGCTCAGCTCCACTTTAATTTCGCTACCACGATTCCGACGTCTCGAACCTTCTTAGGATTCCGGTATTACGAACTAGATGATAAATAACCTTGTCTTGGGAATTGGTCTTGGAGTTTGATGCCTAGCATGGATCTCTCCATGGCTCTCTGTGCTACTCTGTTTTTGTGCACACCCTCATATGTGAGCGTCCATGTTTCGGCACCATAAGTCATGGTAGGCCGAACACATTGTACTCAGTATATAGTAATACTAGCTGCGCCCCGCGGATTCACACGCGTAGTGATGAAAAATGGTGATGATGATGATGAAAAGCCTATATTACTCTCTGGCTCTTGAACTATACCCATGCAAAATATCAGGTCGATCCGTTGTTCCGTTGCAGCGTGAAAGAGGAACAAACATACATCCATACATACATACAAACTTTCGCGTTTATAATATTAGTAGGATAGTAGGATCGTAGTTTTATATTCCCTTTTATATGTGATATTCAATAATTGTATTTTATATTAAACAAGGCCTCTTTGTGTTGGCTTCGGCTACACCAATGCCTACCAAATGTCCAGCCTAGACCCAAGAGTAAAAATATACAATACATAACAGAAAAAAAACACAGCCTACTTGCGTCATTTGCCTTTGAATAATGTCGCTTGGAAGAAATTGATACATGCGTAAAATGGTGTACGAAAGAGGAAAAAAACTTGTCAAAAATAATTCGACAAGTGCTGGCAGAAGGTAGAAAACAACGTTTTTAGACGTAGCCGGAAAATCTGCTGGAAATCGTACCATTTTAACTTTTCCTTTCGATACGAAACATTTTCTAATTCATTATTTATTAATCCCCATGGGGCACTGGGGTAATTCGAAAATTCTTTTTACAAAAACAGGTAAGTAGGTACGTTAAATCCCAAGTTATGGTTATTTCATTTAGTAACTTTGCATGATTTTCCACGGCGTTTGACGACATATTTTCGTATAGCCTTAACCAATACTTAACTGTTTTAAAATTTAGTTTGTATACTTGTTGTTTAGTTTGTAACTGATTATTATTTGATAATAATAATCAGTTTATAGTTAATGGAGATACTTATAGCTGTTTCATCATTTCAGCCGTAGGACGTCCACTGCTGGACATAGGCCTCCCTCATCGATCTCCAAAAAGGCCGGTTGGAAGCGGCCTGCATCCAGCGTTTCCCTGCGGTCTCTTTTAGGTCGTCTGTCCATCATGTGGTTGGACGTCCTACGCTGCGCTTACCGGTCCGTGGTCTCCATTTCAGAACCTTTCGGCCCCATCAGCCATCTGTTCTGCGTGATATGTGCCCTGCTCACTGCCATTTTAACTTACTAATCCGGTGGGCTATGTCAAGACCTAGAGATTTGATAAAACACAGTTTCGTAGGTACCTGTTTCAGATAATTGATTACTTCAGGTGTTACTTTGCGGAAGTTCACCTTTTAAACTGTATTTTTAGACGAATCTGTAGGGTATTTCGTTAAGTCGTGTCAGTTAAGGAACTAGGGATAAATGATTAATGATTCACTTCACAGAACTTTATAAATGATACAAATTTTACATAACATGAAACAAAAATTAAATAAAGCTGAAACTAAAAATTTGTTATATCTAAAACTAATTTCTTTATCGTACTTGATACGACGAAGCGGAAATACACCAGAGATTCGACAAAGAAACAGTTCCGTACCTAAATACAACGTGGCAATGCTACCAGCATTTTGTGAACGTTGGTCACTGGTAGCGGCTTGTTAGAATAGTTATAGTTTAAGTTATAAATTTATTGAATGAATGTAATTTGTTTCATTTTATTATTTGCCATGTTATTTGTTATAAATTATACATTAGGAAACAAACCTATTTATAGCTCAAGAGGGGCAAATTAGAGAAAAATTCCCATCATTAGACGATGTAGGAGGAATGTAGGTGGGATAACATAGACTAAACCATAAATTCGTCGTCACTCCTCATTACTTCTTTAAGCTTGACAAACTGATTGCACCATAAACCTACTTTTACTCGACAAGTACGTAAAATGTTTCCACAGTAAACAAACCACGCCAACTTGCAAGATAACGTATTCTGTAAAGCTTCCCAACTTTATTATAAGAATATGAAGTTTTCATATAAAACTAGGCGATGTAGGCTGTAGAACGCATGTGTATAGTTGAATATCCGAGACTATCCGAGGATGCAAGAAAAAAAAAAAAAACATACAGTCGAATTGATAACCTCCTCCTGAAGACGGTTAAAAAGAGCGGTAAGCAATCATTCGGTCCGCCAGCAGAAGCCGACGCCTATGGACACCAGCAACACTAGAGGTTTTGACGGTCCTTTGCCAGCCCAGAGAGGTAGAAGTTGTAGACACCTTTTTGAATTTTAAACTGAACTGAATTGTTTTCTGAAAGATAAAGGTTTGCTCGAAAATCTTGGGTTTCAGTCTAACTAATACCCTGTGTCTATGGCTGAAAAACAAATCGTTTTCCAAAATAAATAATTTTCGATATATCTATCACAGAAAATAACTCAAAGCTTAACTGATAGCAAGAAAAAATATAAACGCTACTAGGGAAATGCTGGATGCAGGCCGCTTCCAACCGGCCCTTTTGGAGATCGATGGGGGAGGCCTTTGTCCAGCAGTGGACGTCCTATGGCTGAAATGATAATGATGATGAAGAAAAACTATTTATTTGTTAATATACCTGAGCAAAAACTAAACTACTATTAAAACAATCACTAATAAATAGAACTATAGTTTTAACCGAGTAGCACTGTCAAGGCACTAAAACATTTAAATTTCGCTTAGCAGCGCTTTAAATTTCTCACCATCACACTTTGTTAAAATAGATGATTTCCCTAAAGAGCTGAATACAGCCAATGAACTTTAAAAAGATGACACGAAATGGTATAAATATGACATATTTTGATGGTTATAAAATATTTAAGTGGTATATTCATAAGCTAGGGATAGCTAGTTTGTTATTATATGCCAACATTTATAATGATTTCTTAGGTTAAAAAAGGGTAAATTTTGCTTGGGATCCAGTTTCAAATTTATAAAATCGCAAGCCCGGCGCGTATCCGCAAAACCTCTGGACACTTTAAGCTACTACTGCGCAAGCCCGGCGCATAACCGTAAAACTTCTGGACACTTTAAGCGACTACTGCGCAAGCCCGGCGCATATAAACGCAAAACCGCTCGGCTAGCTGTTTAAAGCAACCCATTTTAGGTGATGAAAAAATATTGCGCGACCGCAAACCGTATTTGGGCGCATTAAGGTTCACGTTCGCGTGATTTGCTTAACTGTGCGGTTTTAACGTTAGTTTGATACCGCGTAAGCAGTTGGCCGTAAGGACCCTGGACACTTTAAGCAACTACTGCGTTCATTGGAGGTACTTGTAAATAACATTACAAGAAATAGACATCCTTCCTGTGTAGATATCGGAGTAACTATAACATGGGGTTGTGTATACGTTCGTGTGTGTATGTGCGTGCGTGTGTGTGTGTGTGTGTGTGTGTGTGTGTGTGTGTGTGTGTGTGTGTGTGTGTGTGTATGTGTGTGATTGTGTGTGTGAGTGTGTCCTTTTTTTTTGTTGTACGGTGTTTGTCTTTATAACATGTGTCAAATCGCAAAAGTTTAAAAGTTACTAACGGAAATTATTTCAGGCGAAATAGAGACAAAGGAAATTTAAATTTACACACGTATATTGAAGTTTATAAATAAGAATGGTAATCAAAAAGTTACACGATAAATATAAATACTAAGTTAAATTCAAATACACGATTGAAATGTCGGGCGGTCGACGTAAAACAAAAAAGGAAACCGAAGGTAGATAAATAAAGTTCATTAAAAAGCCATTTCTTTATTAACGAAGTTGTAATTCCGTAAGCTAATTGTGATATGTTTCACATAGATGTTTTTTAGGAAAACAGGCACAAACGAAGGTAAATACAATTATTACGCGTCGGACGATTTACGCTTATTCGTTACAAATAAAATGTTTTAATAGCCACTGCCTAATCTAAAAAGTAACAAATCTGTTATTCAGAAACGGTCCATAAGTATATCAATTCTATAAATAAATATAAAATTTCGCCACATTTAATCGACGCCGCTGGTGATAAGAGAGCTGGCTCATTCCTCGCGCAGAGAATTTCTTTAGCAATTCAACGCGGGAATGCAGCCAGCGTTCTTGGCACTTTACCACACGGACAACATCTTGTTTTTGATTTTTGATTATATTAGTGATAATTAGTATATAATAATTAGTATTAGTGATAATAATTAAGGCTTTTTTATTTTCTTTGTTTGATATACCCAATTATTCCTGAAATAAAATTGAATATATTTAATAAAAGATTCACGCGTAATTATTTTTAGCGTGATATTGACATAATATAATTATAGTATAAAATAGATTATTGGGCGTTTATGAATAATAAAATATGGTACATTTGACATAATTTAAAAAGCTGTTGGACTAATCTAATAAATTAAAATCAAAGAAACCGAAAGATTTAAATCTGTCAAACTACTGACAAATATAGCAAAGTTTTTAATTCTACGTAATCGAGACATTACATCTGTTTCGATTACGTCTCATACAATTCTTGGTACTCATTGTGAAATCTAATTCTTTGTTTAAAATGATTTTTTTAATTCATTAATAATTTTTTTGTCGTACTTAGTTATTTTATCGATAAGTTGTATATAATAATATATTTATATGTAATGTGTAAATAAATCGATCGATCGATCTGTTGAGATCAGCTTGTTGAAACACCTGGGAAAAGAAAAAAATGGCTCTGGGTACAGATCTACAGATGGGTGCGCAACGTAAGCAGTACCGTGTTTGGAACGGTGCGTTAAACTGTTTGTTTCTAAGCAATGTCGGAGGCTGTCAGCCGACCTAAACCCCTGACAGTTTAAACAATATTTTTACTACATTAAATAAATATTTAAAACAAAGAAGTAGATATTATAATATGTAGGTAGTTAGTATTTCATGAGACAATGACCTCGATTTCGTAGAACTAAAACACTTTACTAAATTTTTCAGTCATTTGACAGGGTTACTTTTCGGGTTACCATTTTTGGTCTCTTTGATTTTAGTTTAATAGATTAGTCCAAAAACAAGTCGTATACACGTTGACGTTTCACTAAGCGAGGGACTCGTTTTCACTGCCAACCTGTATTGCCAGCTTAAAGTTTTTTTATAAATGAAAATACATTGTGAGTTATACGGTATCTGTCAAAAACAGGTACATCGTTAGGTATCACGTTTATGCGTGCGACATACTCCCTTAATCCATTTCTCTTGTAATCATACACGGTGCGTGCCAGATGATTCTTATTCAAGAGAGCAACGGAGATATTATTTATCGGGTCATAAAACCGAAATAAACTCGGATATCTTGTTTCAACCGCATTAAGTAACATGTCAAGTGAAAAATGTATTTTATAAACATTGTGTGCGTACGTGCAACCTACTCGTATACTCGCGCATAAATACGCGTTGTGTTCCGCCCCACGATTTCTTGAACCACAAATGAAGCTAAAGACATAAAAAATAGACATATTCACAAAATGTCACTATAGCCTGTACGAATACTTAGAAGACAAATCAATTATGAACAAATCGACTCGCTTCGCACTTGATGTCATACCCAATCAGGGTCATTACTTGATACCTTCCCACCCTAAAATCTGTACGTGAATTTTATAATGTGCAATAAATTATTGACTTAGTATTTTTTTTTTGTTTTGCTAGTTTTAGTAAGGATCCCTTTTTTTTGAAAATATAAAATAGCAGTCACTCGGGGATAGTGTAGATTCCCAGCAGTGAAAGAATTTTTCAAATCGGTTCAGTAGTTTCGGAGCCCAAACAAACAAACAAACAATATTTTTCCTCTTTATAATATTAGTATAGAAAAAATTACAAGTAAAATAAAAACTATCTTAAATATTAATGTATAACTAAAACTATTCTAACAAGCCGCTACCAGTGGGCAGCGTTCCCAAAATGCTGGCATCGTTGCCAAGTTGTATAGCAATGCTTAATCTTTGGGCAAAATAAAGGCCAACATTTTGGTCACGAGTTGCTTCGACCTGTCGCCCTGATAGGTACTAACATAGTTTAATGACGATTTCTTATATTTAATTTTGGAAAATGTCATAAATAATATAGATGTTTCACATAATAAATACAGAAAGTAATAGTTATAGTGAAGTGTAGTTACAACTTTACTTTTTTAAAGTAGCGTTGTTTTTATATATGTGTTGCGCTTCAGCCATTCTTATACAGAAATTCTCATTATGGTGCATTATATTTAAATTATAATAATGGTAGCTGCAAATTCGACATGAAGAAATGTCGATTATTGTATTTTACTGTATGTTTCACAAGGACTTTATATACCCTAAAGCTTCCTTGATTTTTCATTATTTCCATCAAAATCAAGCGATACATCGTGACGTCGTCTGGGCCTCATTGGCATGCAGATTGTGGTGTCACGCGTCCGCCGCATCTTCGGTGCTTGTCACGGGCATGATTATTCAAGTGGATGTTATGATTTAATTATTAATTATGATTCAATTAAATAAAGTATTACCGTCTTACCACAAAAGATTTAAGTACGCTTTAGACAAGTGTTTAGCATATTTTTCGCAGTGAAACAATTGCTAAACACATGTTTAAAGCGTTCTTAAATCTTTTGTGGTAAGACGGTTAATGTCTAAAACATGAAGAATTTGAAAGGTGACTTTAGGGGCCTGTATACCGTCTGCAGCTCTCTCGCTCGCACATTTTCACATTATTGAAGATATAAAATCAATGAGTGTGAATTTCCAAAAAGTAACAAGGTTTTTTGTCCTCTGTATCAAATTTCGTGGTGTGAACAATAAAGAGTTAATCAATCAATCAATCAATGTGAAAATGTGCGAGCGAGAGAGCTGCAGTCGGTATACAGGCCCCTTAATCGACATTCTTCTTAGCTATGAAAATCATGAAAAAAAATCATTCATGAAAATCTGTTCAGCATTTTAAAGATTATCAGCTCATTTGAAAAAATACTTGTTTTCATAATAATATTATTGTGAAATGCTTTTTTAATCACCAAATAAATAATTTGTACTCAGTTAATGAAAACTATAAGTAGCCAATTATGTGTAAACAACTTAAAATTTATTATAAACAAACTAGCACTAAAAGACAAAACTAATATAATAAGCCGCTGCCAGCAGAACCGCTAGACTGTGGAATGAGTTCTTCTAGGCAAGCGTGCTCTATCGTAGACCGCATCATCGCTTAACATAAGTCAAGTTAGCGGTCAAACGCAAGCCTATTATTTCAATAGAAAAAAAAAACTTGTATGGCTGTTCCTCGATAGTTACAATCTGGGCGTGTTTAGTCGCGAGTAAATCCTAGGCAAGAATCCTCCATTGTAGAAAGGGTCATTGTAAGCAATGATGCGTATGTTAAAACGTATTTTTTTTATATATTATTTATTTATTTGTAGTCTATTGATTGTTTGTTGTTATTTGCATAGGTATTTACTTTCTATTTTTTATTTTTTAGTTAAGGCCACACATTTTTAAATCTAATTCCTTTCCATGTACGGTTGCCTGAAAGAGATCGCTTTGAGCGATAAGGCCGCCTGTTAAAAGCCTAGATAATATTTTTGTTGTAATGTTTATGTTATCCTTGTTTTGTGGTATTTTAATAAAGAGTTTTGTATTGTATTGTATTATATTGTATTTATATATGTATGTTAAGACATCACGTGAGATGGCGGTCAAAAAAACCTATAAAAAAAAATAAGACTGTTAGAATCTCGATCGAAATAAAGATCAAGAATCCGTCTGCGAGAACAAACCGCTAAACGCCTTTCCTTGTCGAAGGTAGCTTCGCCGTCGACATTTAGAGCTAGACAAGCAAACACTAGAGAAAATCATCTTTCGATCCATCCCATCATACACGTACATGCTTAGCCATAGATCCGTTTACACAGCTTTTCTTTTAGATAAATAGCTGCTACACAAATAGACGGCAGTACGTGCCCTATCTTTGTCGGAGAATATTGTCAGGAAAATCGAAGGCGAATCTTTCCCATAATTATGTCCAATATAAATAACAATTACTTTTATCTTCCCTAAGTTCATTTGCTATTATAACATGGTATTATTTTATATTTTGGGAAATAAAATAACACACGATGTCTGGACATTAATTTATAATTAAAAAAATAAGTTTTTCATTACTTGTATGCAAAAAAAATTCAGAAGCTACAGGGTAGAATTTTTCGTGATTTGACAATAGTTTGCAATTACAGGGATATGATGGTGATACGCCAAAAAGAGGCCAAAAAAACAGAGTGAAAAAATTAATTTGGAACTTATTGGGAACTTATTAAGTTTTAATTGGGAACTTATTAAGTTTTGTGAAAAGTCATGGAACAAAAGTTGTCAGGTTTTATGTAGGGTAGCTGACTGCGAGAGGTTTTAGTTGAATTAAATATAACCCTGTATAGGTAATTTGTTCAAACTGAAACCGTTACTTCCAAGATTTTCATACCTTATATTAGGTATAGTATTAATCTGGTAAAGGAACTTATAATTGTTTTGTAGGTTAAACGAGACCGTGACGACCGAGACCGAGACGTGT
Organism: Agriopis aurantiaria; assembly: GCA_914767915.1. Lineage (NCBI taxonomy): Eukaryota > Metazoa > Arthropoda > Insecta > Lepidoptera > Geometridae > Agriopis > Agriopis aurantiaria. The sequence goes on along the minus strand of OU612003.1, from coordinate 12,182,987 downwards.
TGCAATAAACGTGTTCAAGTTTACAATACTTCACCAATAGTGAATTTGTGAATTTGGTTTCAGTTAACACATTTTTATTTTGTTTATTGTGATCGGCTCTATTTATCACCAGCTTTTTTAACCGACGAAAGAAAGAGGTTATTAATTCGACTGTATGTTTTTTTGTATGTTTGTTACGTGATTACTCCGCCAATTATAAATTGATTTTGATAGTTCTTTTTTTATTTGGTAGGTCATATATCGAAGGTGGTCACATATAATTTTAATCGAAATTTATTTAGCGCTTTTTGAAATAATCTAAGAAAACTAAAAATATACACACAGATGATGTTTTGGTTTGCGGTTCCATTCAGCTAAAGTTTTGATGACGACTTTCAATCTCTGTTTTAACTGCCATTTTGTTTTAGTTTGTACCTACATGTAGGCATATCCTTGAAGTCGTTTTAAAAAAAAATGTTTTATGTAACTTCGATAATATAATAATAATAAAACAGTGTTGTAGCCTATTATCTGGTTCATATTTCAACTACATTGGCTTCAACTTTCACGACCAAGCGTTTATCTTTTAACCGGCATTAAACGAGAGATTTACTTATTGTATATTTTTAAGAAACTGCTAATGAGAAAAGCCCACGTATCACCAGTTTTTACCTTTTCTCAGCGTGAATACGTGGGTGTTAAATAATAAGTAATTTCCAATACGTGTTAGGAGAGGCGCGAGATCCGAGATAGGTCAGGCCGGACGATTAGCAGATAACTGCTAAAAGTGGTGGTGGGCGGATTACAAGAAGGCTGGTATAATACGATTTAAGAGATGCCTCTGATGATTTTTGATTTTTAACACGCTTTCATCATCATCATCACCATCATTTCAGCCATAGGACGTGCACTGCTGAACATAGCAATCCCCCCCATCCCCCTATCGATCTCCAAAAGGGCCGGTTGGAAGCGGCCTGCATCCAGCGTTTCTCTGCGGTCTCTTTTAGGTCGTCTGTCTATCTCGTGGGTGGACGTTCTACGCTGCGCTTACCGGTCCGTGGTCTCCATTCGAGAACCTTTCTGCCCCATCGGCCATCTGTTCTGCGTGCTATGTGCCCTGCCCACTAGCGTAGGACGTCCACTCACAAGATGGACAGACAACCTAAAAGAGACCGCAGGGAAATGCTGGATGCAGGCCGCTTTCAACCGGCCCTTTTGGAGATCGATGGGGGAAGCCTATGGCCAGCAGTGGACGTCCTACGGCTGAAATGATGATGATGATATACATACGTACGTATATACTAACTAACAGGGCAAGTTAAATAAAAGCTTGTAAAATATATAATGTATATCCGATAGAAAAACCGATAAAAAGCAAACCTTGCGCTCAAGGCTTTGAAGTAGAGCCTTCACCAGTGTCGCTGCCTATCAGCATCTCGATAATGTTTTTCTGATGTATGTTTATTTGTTCTATTTTGTTCTACTATTGTCAAGTTGTCAACCCCTCAGATCAGACAAACAAGCGAGATACGGTAAGGTAGCGTGGCGTGTGCGAACGTATCTGGCCTAAATCAGGCTTGATGGCTTTAGTCGAACTTACCCTGCTGACGACCTTGTCGCACTTTTTTGCGTGTGGACTATTAGTGTATTCATTGGTGTCACTACAAGTTTCTTAATGTGCGTGAAAAATTAATAACTGAGCCGTACTTACAGTTTTTGCGTTAAGCGGATTAGCGTCGATTTTTTTGAATAAATAATAAACAAAAATTGTAAACAAAAACAATAAACAATAAATAAATGACAATAAGAACAAAGAAAAAGTGAATAAAAGACATTTGAAACCGAATGATAATTGTACTAAGACATAATTATCCCCTTGTTCGTTTGATCTGGGGTCAAATACTTTTGATATCATTAATACCGTGTACCTTAATTCATATTTTCTATTATTATATTATTGATTAACCAGAAAAATATTTCTGTCATTTTACTCAGCAATTTTTTCACGGTAATTTCAAGACACAAAAACTTTAATTGGGGTCCTGTATAAATAACTTTCAACCGAAATACGCAAACTAAATTAATACACATTTCGTACAAACAATGTATTTACAAAAGCAAGGGACGCTTTGTGGTCAACAAACCGTTAATTCAAGTTTTAATATTTAAAACATTATGCTGAACTAACACTGTACTGAATTTTATATTTCACTATTTTGTACTAATTAATTCGAATGTTTCCTTTTGTTGGCCGTCTCGCCGCCAGAAATGGTATTTGTTGAACAAATTTAATCTGCAGCGGATGCAGTTTTATATTGAATTAGCTGGCAGTGGTCAGTTTCAGCCAACCCGACTGTCCATAAAAGGCATGTTTTATTTTTAGTTTGTTGCATGTGTATGTATATTTCATAATTCCATTATAACTTCCTGAACGTCTCGTTTGATTTTGTTATGAGAGTATCGTAAGAATTTTTGTTGTTTATATTTTAACTAGCGACCCGCCCGCCTGGCTTTGCACGGGTGTAATTTACGTGCGAAGTCGGGTCGGGTCCCTAGTTATATATATAAACCTTTCGTGAAAAATTATGTAACTGATGGAGAAAACCGCTTCAAAATCCGTTGCGTAGTTTTAAAGATTTAAGCATACATAGGGACGGACAGACAGCGACAGCGACTTTATTTTATACTATATAGTGATTAGACATTATGTAGATTGGGTCCGTGGTAGCCCATTTGGGAGACCACTAGAAACCACTTGAAAGCGTGAGGTCGCGGGTTCAAACCCCGGGCCCGTACCAATGAGCTCTATGGAGCTTATGTACAGATTTTCATACCACTGGCTTTTCGGTGAAGGAAAACATCGTGAGGAAACCTGCATACGTACGGAGAATAAATTCAATGACGTGTGTGTATCCACCTACCCGCACTGGGCCAGCGTGGTAGATATGGCCCAATCACCCTTTCGTGGGTAGGCTAAAAGTCCAGCAGTGGACTGTTAAAAGGCTGATTATGATGATGATGATAATGATTTTAATTAACAATCTAAATAAATTGGCCAAGGCCAAGTCAGAGTCGTGCACTGACGGTTCCATACCACCACAAAATACACAAAGTTGTGAAAAAATACAACATCACGCCAGGCGGTTACCCATCCAAATAACGTCCGCGCCTGACGCTGCTTAGCTTGGTGGTGAAAAGAAATTTTTCACCGACTCGCACTTGGCCATTATCTATACTAATTATATGTATATAATATTATAATGAGGAAAGGTTTGTATGTATGTTTGTAACGAATTGGCTCAATAAGTACTGGACCGATTTTAAAAATTCTTTCACTGTTGAGAAGCTATATACTATCCCTATGACATAGGCTATAATCTATGCAAAGCTGGGGCGGACAGCTAGTTTATTATAGTTATATTGTTTTACTTTAGAGTGTGTACTATAATCATACCAGGTTTGACGCTTGCACGTATTACCTTATTTATATAAGAACATTAATTTATAGTAAAAACTAAAAAATGCCCATTGAGCCGGTGACCTTCAAACGGCTGAATAGTTTTTTGACACTAGTTTTTTGTTTTTTTTTACAATAGTTTTTTTTTTTTGTTTTTTTATAGTAATTTTTTTTTTTTTGTTATTTTTTTTTTTTGTTTTTTTTTTTTTTTTTTGTTTTTTTCTGGCAATCTCGATCAAGTCAACATTCAAAAAAACTAAATTAAAATTTGTCCAGCCGTTGTGGAGATATATGGGAACATTTGTTTTTGCACAAACAACCACTCACCCTAAACGCTTCGACCAAAATAAAATGAATGGACAGGCCCAGTATAAGCGCATTTTTTTAAGATAACAAAATGAGCGCCGGCTCTCATTTCATTTCAATCGGTCTCTAGCCGTAGGAATTGCAACACGTGTCTATTGTTACGTGATAATGAAACATCTGTCAAAATTATGCATTCATATGCTTTCCCGAAGTGTAAATACACAAATAAAACCAGGATCTATTTTTTGTAACAAATGTACTGTACATTTTTATAATTAGGTGTTGAAGTATATGTCCGACGGTTTTGACTCGTTTTTACTGAGCAATTTCAATGGTTAGGGCCCATCCATTCATTTTATTTTAGTCGAAGCCTAAATGCATACACCTTCTCCATTCCATCGTAAGTAAAATATTTTAAAAATAACCACAAAATATACAGTAGTTTACTAGAAATAGATAATAGATTCGTGCGCAATGGATTTATACGGTGAAGTAGCGGGCAACAACTTTAGTAACTTTATACAACCTTTGTATAGGACAAGTGTATTTATTAACTAAACAAAATACAAGCACTAACACTTCAAAAGAGTTAAGACTAACCCATAGACCGTTGAAGGTCTAAAGACAATCCAAATGCTCAAGCTTACTATTAGTTGGCAGCGTACCCAGCATGCTGGCGGCATTACTACGTTGAATGGCAATGATTATGCGTTGAGCCAGACACACGCCAGCATTTTGGTCACACGTCGCAATAACCAGGCGCTCTGAAAGATTTTTGAAAATGAGGTGAGCTCCCGGTCCCCAAGGTCTCAACCCCAAATGCCTTAAATATGTAACCACTGCCGAGGTTAGCATATTTGCGCCGCTTGTGCTACTTGTTAATACTTTATATAACTGATTGTGTGATAGCACCATAAGATAGTAGTAAGCACCACGCTCTTCACCCCGAAGCAAAGTCATATAAGTTAACAATAATATTGCCTAGTAGTTGATTTTAGTTGGTAACTTACGTTGATAAGATTCGTCAAAGTATGTGATTTCATGAATAATGGATTCAGTCGATATGTTATCTAACTGTTACGCATATTAATAACTAGCTGTTTGATTGCTTAAGCACTTTGATACCTATGTCTGGCAGTGGACACCCTACGGCTGAAATGATGATGCTGAACATAAAGGAGATAAATCTGGTATTAAACTGATAATCCATAAACGACTGTAATTGCTTACCATGAAAAAGGCCGTCCACTAGTAACCAGTTCACGTACACAGTTAACGTAACAACCTTAGATCTTCATTAAATAATTTTACATTTTGAAATGTAAATACCTTGTAAATACTATAAAAAAAATATGTTTTAATTATTATGTGGGCCGTCGTCTATCACTTACGCTACCTAAATAGCAGAAAAAAAAGTTTCAATTTGTCGTAATAAACATAAAAACGTCTTATTTAAAGGTTGAAGGAGCATTGTCGTAATTTTAAAGTGGCTATTAGCAGTAAACTCTGTCTTGGAACATAAAGTCCAGTTCTAGTACCATGATGCCAATGAATTAAATATTTTATGATCTTTACTAGATATGGGTATCACTGGCTGTCTGTGTTATGACCGTTTTATAAAACTCACCTGGCATACGTTATTGCACATTCAAGCACTATGGTTGGGTTATTCCATTTTGCCGCACAAAGATTTCCCCAAGGATTCTTCGTTGCAAGTATGGCTACGCTTTAGCTACGCAAACGCACGCTACGCCATTATGTGCTACGCCGGTATGTGCTATGCTGGTATGTGCTATGCTGGTATGTGCTACGCTGGTATGTGCTACGCTGGTATGTGCTACGCTGGTATGTGCTACGCTGGTATGTGCTACGCTGGTATGTGCTACGCTGGTATGTGCTATGCTGGTATGTGCTACGCTGGTATGTGCTACGCTGGTATGTGCTACGCCGGTATGTGCTATGCTGGCATGTGCTACGCTGGTATGTGCTACGCTGGTATGTGCTACGCTGGTATGTGCTACGCTGGTATGTGCTACGCCGGTATGTGCTATGCTGGCATGTGCTACGCTGGCATGTGCTACGCTGGTATGTGCTGTGCTGGTATGTGCTACGCTGCGCAGATGTATGCCACACGTACAAAATACTAGCGTGGCCTACACTAACACGCCCACACTTAACATCAGACAAGATGGTGGTTAAACGCAAGCCTATTATTTATTTTTAAAATAACACAAAAATTTAACATTACTTGATATATAGGCACATCAACCTATGCTGCACGCCATCATTTTACTTGAGCGCAAAACAGTTACACTTGTCCGGGACGCGGGCGACAAACGGTGTAGCATGAACTGCAACATATAAAATGTTCCAGAGGTTTTAAATCCGTGCCTCATTCACGCCTCGTACAGGTCCCGGCTCGTGCCCGCCACGGTCTAGAATAAACCATCCTTAAAGTTGCGAAACATTTTGCAATATGTGTACAATTGTTTAGAACATGTATTGAAAACGTTCAATAAAGCCTCCACATACCAACTCGTTCATAGGAAAATGTGTTGTTTTCAATAAAGGCAGTTCTCTATTGCGGTTGGAATAGAATAGAAGTACAGTTTGTGTCGCTACCTAATTATAATAATGTCGGTATAAACACACTCATTAATACGAAAGTTGTGTAAAAGCACTTAAATCCGTAACAACTGAATCAATTTGAATGTAATTTGGCGTGGAGGTAGCTTATATTGTCGTGGAGATTTTTAACCGGGAAAAGTTCTTAGTTCCTGTAGAATTGTGGGAACTCAGCCATATGTGCTTTATTTTAAATAAAAATTTGGAAACGTTAATTTTGACAAATTTATTTGGAATGCCCACTTAACTTGTGAACGATTCCACATGTTTGTACGTGTTTTTTATATCCAACTCCATAATTTGTTGTCGAGAATGCTTTGCTTACTATATAAGGCTACTTTTTATCCCAAAAATATAAACGACTAGCTGCGCCCTACGTTTTCACCCGCGTGGATACCCTCGAGAAGGTAGGTTCCCTACCAAATGGACCAACGGGCTATCATTTATAGATAGATTACTATAAGAAGCGCAGTGGTTAGGAAATATTTGAAAAATTATTACCACATTACCGTTTTAATTACTTGTAGTATAAAATTTTATAAAAATTATGGCTTATAATGTCAGTTTGTTTAGAAAGAAAGAAAGAAAGAAAGAAAAAGTTTATTTGTGACCAAATTACAATTTATGACAGTTTGTTTAGGTCAACTAAACAAACAAACTGTCATAAATTGTGTATGATAGTTGCTTTGAAAAACGGGGCTGGCATAATCGCATAGCGACTAAAGCCCCAAACAAAAATTAGATCACAAAAAAAAACATTGTAAAAAAACAATTGGACCATTGGACTCGACACATCTACTCGGCTAAAACACTATATAAAATACTAGAGATTCGTAAAAACAGTAAAAAAAAAAAAACTGTCCTACAAAGATTAAAGCAAAACTTAATTTAAATCGTCCAACGTGACATCATGGCCCGTACAAAGTTATGTTTAATTTACAGGAAAAGTCAAAGAGCATCCCATGAAAGTCCACTTCAGTAAACAAATACCCGGTGCCAATAATCGTCCCGGAAATACCAACACTTCTTACAAAACCATACGATTGAATTTTAAACGAGCTCTGCATGCCTTTTACTGGAACAACCAGATTATAAAATACCTACTGCTGATAAAATAAACCTTCTCTTATTAGCTATAAGGCCAGTAAAACAGTATTTGTAAGATGGGAAGACGTTGTAGGGAAATGATACAAGATTGGACAAAATAGGGGTTGAAAATAGTTCACTACTTTAGCTCGTTTGATTCAAACTGAACACGAATTAAGGTAATAAAACAAGATAGCTCTATTATTGATTTCTCATTACCGAATGAGGTAATTCTGAATAGGTATACCTCTTCCGTTAGTTCCGTGTTTTGGATATTCTGCGCAATAAAAACAAAAGTCAAGATAAATTTACTTACAAATGTTATCTTAGGTTCCTTAAATTAGGAACCTAATAATTTAATTAGGTTCCTTTAATTATTTAATTAGGGCCCTTAAATTTCATTATCATCATCATCAGTCAGAAGACGTCCACTGCTGAACATAGGCCCCCTTAGACTTAGATCTCCACACTGTACGACATCCTGCCATCTGCATCCACTGGATGCCCGCAACTCTCACGATGTCGCCGGTCCATCTAGAGGGAGACCGACACGTTACGCGAGACTGAAGGCCTACGCTGCGTCTTCCAGTTCGTGGTGTGGTTCGTAGTTCTTCAAGCGACGTGGCCTGCCCATTACCACTTCAACTTGAAAATTTGAACAGCTATGACGGTGAATTCCCTTAAATGTGCTATCTACTAATGCTAAGTTGCCGCCAAGGCTTGTATAGTACTTATCTGAAACATTGCGATGATTCACGGAAAAATATGCATAAATATTTTAGGTTTTATTTTTTATCGCGGATAAGTCCGTGTTTGACCATCAACTCGCCTGTTAGTAAGCGACGATGCGGTCGAATATGAAGCACGCAGACTTAGAAGATCATTCACTCTGGCTTTGAAAATGCCCAGATTATATCTCTCAGGAAACAAGGAACCTGGCAGGTTGTTCCGATCCTTGCCCGTAGGAGTCAGAAACGTAGAATCGAAACGTTTGGTACGTATCCAAGGAAAATCCACAATGTATGGGTGGTAGTGGGCCGTATTCCTACTTGTCTTGTAGTAGAAAGGTGATGGTAGAATATACAAGGCCATGTAGCTTCTATGCACATTCTCCGAAATGAATCCTGCAGAAAATTGACAGACTCGCTACTTTACGACGGTGTTCTAGACTGAGAAGTTTCTAACTTCCACTGCCACTAACTTCTAATCGCCTATAAGTCGAGCAGCACGCCGGTGGTTAATTTCATTAAAACTTTGCCCAGCAGCCAAACTTCGTGCTTTGACGCAATCACAGGACGCCTCGATATGACAATTATTTTTGTAAATTCTTACATAACCTCTGTGCATTCGCTTTTTTTTTGTAGAAAAATGTAATCACAAAATCTTAGAATGGACAAAAAACCCCACTTTAAAGTTGAGACCTTAAAATGCAATTTTTTATATGAACTAATTTAATACAATGTTTTACAATAAATATGGCAGGCGGCTTGGGGATCGAAGTACGTTCACCGTGTACTAATAGAATGCTGCTGACCATCCTCCGGAGGTTTTAGTCGTTTTAATTTTAGTACATACCCGGATCCAATACATTTGGAAATAAACATTTGTTTGCTAGTAATTATGTTTAAAAACAAAACCCTTAAGTGTCTTATTTCATCGCGAATGGAGCCGACATGAGTAAAATTATCATGTTTGCTTCCATGATAGGGTGTACCCGGAATACCCGGGCAAATACCTGGAATTCGTAGAATCGGCTCTTATAAAAACCTAAGTTATCCCAGGAATAGACCGTATTAAAGAATAGGGAAGCGCGCAATGTTTGAAACTAGCACAATGCAGTCTCACTGCTACGAAGTTGTTTTTAATGTAATTTAAGACAAACAACCTACGGGTTAACTGAAGTATATTATTGTTTGTAGTGTTTTTAACAAAGTTTTAATTAACTTGCAATCTTTGTTTGTTTGAGTCAAATCTTGAGCTGAATTAGAACCACTTCCTCTTATCCTACGGAGGAATTTTTACATGTTGGTTCAGTTCCGATGACGATGCATGTTTATGGTAAACATGACCTGAATCGACATCCAGTATTAGCTCCAGGTAAACTCTTCAACGGTCAACAGCACAGAGACGAAATTTTGTGTATCTACGCATTTTTTTCTAATAGCTGGTTTTAAGTTTTACCATGACATGGTTGCTGCAATCAGGGTTGTGTCCTAACTATGAAACTCCACAAAGGCTAGCAGCATAGGCATGAAACGTTGTATACTAATTCTATATTTATGACACATTTTAAGTATTACCATAATATGGTGGATTAAATTTTCTTTGATAAAGTTAAAAGCTGAAAAAAAAAAAAAAATTAAACATATTTCTAGTTTTTTATGCTACAAGCACGGATAGCGTGCACGTAAGACCATTTTGTGTACCCATGCTCAGCAGTAGTTATTACTACTTCTGTGGTAGTAGGAGGTGGCGATCAAACGCAAATCTATCTCTACATAACATAAAATAAAGTTGCTTTTCAAGTCTGTCTGTATATCCGTTAACTCCTCCTAAACCACGCAACGGATTTGGCGCGGTTTTCACCATCCGTTAGATAAGTTTTCACAAAATGTTTATATAATATAACAAAACTAACACCCGTGCGAAGTCGGGGCGAATCACTAGTACAATATAAAAAAGATAAACATCATAAATCAAATTTTATCAAATATAGATTTTTAATTTTAAGCTCAGGCATTTATTCACTTTGAAATACGATCACCAATATTAGTCATATTTTGTAGAATGGATGATCACATTTCAAACCATAGACTGAAACCTACTTCTGGACTGTTTGTCCAATCTTCAAAGTATAATATAATCCATAATAATATTAAACCTATTGTAAACCCTCTTTGCACAGATTTCTAGTAAAACAATTTCTAACTGAGGTAGCTTAATCAAATTATTGAGTACCTTTATTGAATCTTTAGTTGGCGAGACACTAAAATAGATTAAGTTTGTCTGACCGCGGTAAGTAAGAAACTATTTGGCCGTTTGTGCCGCTGAGATAATGCTTTGTTTACAATCATCCAGTTACTATCCCCTACTTGCTTTTAGACTTTAAATTCTTTCTAAACCGTTACTCTAATAAGCTCTCTATTGTATTAACATACAGTTGAAATACTATTTTGACTGTTCACTTAAATAAATCTGTCAGCAGCCAAAGTCAGCATCTGAACCAGAATTATACTGCTGTACAATTAAATCGGTCTATTCCACTTTAATCAACTGGGTGATAAAAGTCGACTCTTTAGTCCACTTTGATCTCCTGGGAATATAATCACCTGGGTGATAAAAGTCGACTCTTTAGTCGACTTTGATCTCCTGGGAATATAATGACCTGGGTGATAATAGGCGACTCCGTTTAAACATATGCCTTACTAAAGTACTGATAATATTTTGCGTAATAATAAACTACACCTACTCAAATTTAATTTGCATTCTAGGGGTCTTTTGTCAAGACTATAAAAGGTCTATTGTTGGCTGAATCTTCACAGAACAAAGTTTTAATTAGCGAGTTCAGAGAAAACATTTCCAACCACTGTCAGACATGAAGCGTATAAAAATACTTACATAATAATGTTATGCTTATGATCTCCCAAGACACACGCTGAGCCGAGTTTGGGGCCCACAGATAATTCTCTGTAGTGCTAATTTTATTCCCTAATAAATGTTTTTTTTATTTTTTTTATTTGAAAGTATTAAAATTATTGTATCTTGAAAAGGGATCTTGAAATATTTTGCTTAAAAAAACTGGTTCATTGAATAACTATACTCATTTCAATTACTTTTATATTATACACACTACTATATGTACCTACTACTAGCTGCGCCCCGAGGTTTCACCCGCGTAGTGAAGAAAAATTGTGATGGTGATGATGATGAAAAGTAGCCTATGTCACTCTCCGACTCTTGAACTATACCCATGCAAAAAAACAGTGCGATCCGTTGCTCTGCTGCTGCGTGTAAGAGGAACAAACAAACCAACAAACTAACAAACAAACACACTTTCGCATTTATAAAATTAGTATGATAAAGTAGTATGTCTGTGTTAATAATCATATAACTGCAGAAAAACATTAACTACTTAGCTAGTCTAGATTAGATACTCTAGATACGAAGTTGCGGGCAATAACTAGTTTAATTAATAAAAACATTCGCCCCACTTAGGTGCATACGGCTTATAGTGCAGATATCTACTAGATCTATTCACTAAACTATTCTGAATCTACAATTTCGTGACAAGTTCCAAACTCTCCAATGCCGTTGTGATTGAGTTGCCGAGTTGATCGTCAAGCCGGTGGAAACCGGTGTAAACTAGTGAAATCTGGACAATAGTGAATCATAAACGCTATGCTAATAGTTCGCCAGATCATTATTGTTCATCGGTAGATTGAGTTTCGAAAATGTAAAACAGGTGTTAGGATAATGAAATCATACTAATATTATAAATGCGATAAGTTTGTTGGTTTGTTAGTTCCTCTTTCACGCAGCAACAGAGTAACGGATCGACCTGATTTTTGCATGGGTATAGTTCAAGGGCTGGAAAGTGACATAGGCTACTTTTCATCATCATCATCTTCATCATCATTTTTCATCACTACTCGGGTGAAACCGCGGAGCGTAGCTAGTAAATTTATGTATAGCATAAGTAGCTACTATGCCCAATGCTTCAAATGCCATGTGCCTGTTACGCTCAAATGTATATGTTTCAGCAAAAAACACCCGGTACATACAATAATTGATGGTACGTATCAAGTCAATCACCATCGTCTCAGTTCAATCATCGGTAGTTAATCACCCAAAAAATAAATAAAGACGGAAATAATCAGACGTTACAGATGTACGTCGAATACTAATAATATTTACGAGTTTCGCGGAAAAAACACTCATCGAGAATGATAACCCATGATTGGTAATAATAGCATTAATGTAGAAAATAGCAATATCTCTCACTGAAGATATCTCTCATAGCAGATCATTAGCGACTGATTCAAGGAAATATATACATTTATGAGATATGGGACGAATCCAATTCAATTAAAATTCATTTATTTCAGGTTTTCTGACCCATACCATAATCTATCATACTAATATTATAAATGCGAAAGTGTGTTTGTTTGTTGGTTTGTTTGTTCCTCTTTCACGCTGCAAAGGAACAACGGATCAGCCTGATTTTTTGTATGGATATAGTTCAAGAGCCAGAGAGTGACATACGCTACTTTTCATCATCATCACCATTTTTTCATCACTACGCGGGTGAAACCACGGGGCGCAGCTAGATGTATATAAAACAAAGTCGTGTGTATGTCACACCATAAATATAACTCAAAATTGGCTGGACGGATTTTCATGACCTTTGATTCGTTGGATTCTATGACATTCACCAACATGCACTAGGCCAACATGATGGATTAGCGTCATCCTCTTTCTCTGAGAGAAGGCCTGTATTGCAGCAGTGGGAACATGAAATGATGATGATGATGATATGAAAGAAAATTACATATAGAAAAAAAAAAAAATTAAAGGAATTGGTTAACAAAAGTAAAATAAAACAGAAAAGGTTTCCTCAAGAACCATACAAACTTTATTTATCAAATCACAATAAAGTTTGGTTAAATATTTGAGGAAGGCAATAATATAGCATATTACAATACCGTTTTATCAACCTTGAAGTTGAAAGTAGGAAATTATGATTAACATAAGAAAAAAAAGTTTTTTTTATAACCTACGGTAATCTACATTATATGCGTAAATTTATACTCACACATATGATGGCGGAAAAATTAGAAAAAAACAAAAAAAAAAAACTCTGCCACCATCCTATAAAATATTTCAATATGAAAAATTGCTTCGAAAAATTCTTCAGAAATGTTGAAACTTGCGAAAGAGATGGCTGTGAACGATGAAAGCAGCCTTAAGAATAATTAATTTGTAGTCTGGTTTTTCTTTTGGCAATCTCTTACTTCCATTGAGTGGTCGACAGTAAAAAGCCACTAGAACTTTCTCAGTGACTTATGCACTAAGGACCGGGGAAATTTCCCGAGCCGTTAAGTTTCCGTACAAATCCGGCACAAATTAGGAGCTTTCCCCCGGAGACGGTTGCACTAACCGTACAGAATGTGGTCCCCTAAGTGAAACGAATCGTGTTTCCTTTCATGACATCTGACAGTTTATCCCGTCTGTGTTTATCTTATTTTAATTTAGCTGGGTCGAATACATTATGCCATTACCACAGAATATTAGATAAAAAAAAACACAGGACAAACAAACGAATTGTGCTTTATCATTTTAAATGAGGCTTGATTTTTGAATCGTTCGTGTTACGCACGATAATATCATCATCATCATCATCATCATCATAATCAGCCTTTTTAACAGTCCACTGCCGGACTTTTAGCCTACCCCCGAAAGGGTGATTGGGCCATATCCACCACGCTGGCCCTGTTGCGGGTTGGTGGATTCACATACGCCATTGAATTTCTTCTTCGTACGTATGATAGATAGATAGATAGATAGATAAACTCTTTATTGTTCACACCACAAATTTCATACACACGATAAAACAGCTTAAAAACTAGTGCAACAATCGGCGGCCTTACATGCAGGTTTCCTCACCATGTTTTCCTTCACCGAAACTGAAACGAAACTATCATTAAAACGAAAATATCATACGAAATTAAATACTTTCAATTGATAGAAAGCAAATTAAAATTGTTCAAACCACTCGTTGTTTTTGCGAGTGATATGATTATTACAAAAATGCGACTTTTGTTTGGGATTTCGTTCGAAAGTCAGTCATTTTGCATAATATCATCATATGACTGATAAAAAATCGAGCCCCTGGACCAGTACGTGCGTCGTAGATTCTCATGGGGTAGGTGCAGTGGTCGAATTGGACTTACTCACGAACCGGAACGCTTTTCCCTTCAAACCTTGCGATCTTTTAACCGACTGCGCCTACACCGAGATTCATACAACTTATGAATAGCATACTTTCTCAACAACCTGATCTGGATATATTTTTTGATAAGATGGGCAAATTCAGTTCTGTCGTCCTTGCCCATTTAAGCTGCAGCATGTAATGTTTTGGATTATCTGTTAGTTATATGATAATAATAATCTCATTTATTTATAATAATCTAATTTTTAATAATATAATAATATATCAAACAAAGAAAATAAAAAAGCCTTAATTATTATCACTAATACTAATTATTACATACAAATTATCACTAATATGATTATATGATTAATTTGTAATAAAGAATAAAGAATAAAGACTGTCCAAGAAGGAGGGTAATGTTTTTGGGTTGTATGTAAGCAAGTAAGTATATTACTGGGTTCCTGTAGTACCTCCTGTAGCTTAAACGGCTTGACCGATTTTGACGAGCGAGGTGTCGTTGGACTCTTCTTTACGTCCAGAGTGATATAGGCTACATTTTCCGAGTATTTCCAAACAAACTAAGGGTTTGGTACCTGCCTATGTTTTTTGCAGAACCAGAACGATATGAGGAGAACTTTTACGAAACGGAACGGTGATTTCATCATTTCACGAACCGGAACGACGTTCCGGTGCGTTACAATCCATTTCGAGCACTGGGTAGGTGGGATGTACTGACTCTACCAACCTAAGTATTTGTTTTTGTAAAAGTTTAAAATAACTTGCATTAATCTTTAAAAAAACTCAACACCGCACATGAGTGGATTATGGTATCATCCTAAAAAAACATCGTGAGTCCAGTTGGAAACTAGTAAACCAATCTTTTGTGTGTTTAAGGTTGATAAAGGTTCAAGTGCCTTTCGATATCCATTGAGTTTGCAAAGGACGCATTGACATGCGAGAATAAAATATTGGTGTGCACTTAGCTGCGTCTAGTTTTTTATTTTCTTTGTAATTGTGATGATTCTTGTCAATAGTTGTAAATATTAATCAATATTTACATGGACGTGCTTACGTCCATGAATATTTATAAGTGTCAAAGTCAGAATCGGTGTTACTTGTCATTGGTTGTTGGCGATTGCAGTGGGAGGGGCTGACTTAAGTAGAGGGGGAAGTATATATTGGGTCGTTCAGTGGCCGTCAGGACAGTCGAGCTGTGGATTGGTAGCCGAAAGGCTGAAGGATTAGTGCTGTGTAGTAAATCAGTGAAAACATACTTGTGGAGATACCATATAGACTGCTATTCGTAATATAATAGGCTTGTTTTTGTGACCGTCACGCCTGTTGTTAAACGAAGATGCGGTCTACGATGAAGTATGCTTGTAAAGAAGAAATATATCTTCTAGTATTTCGCATTTTTTACAGACTTCAGAAAATAGGACGGTTCTCAAATCGACCCGTTTAAAGAAAATATGTTTGAACATCGATTACGCCAACACCTGTGATCAAATTTACGTGTTTCCGGGTGTCTTCAAATCACGAATGAATCGGTTTCTTCTAGGTCTAGGCAAACGTGCTCCATCGTAGAACCCATTTGCTGAATCATCACATCACATCACATCAGGTGAATTGGCGGTCAAACGCAAGCCCAATATTCACTTCAACCATTTTTCACATTAAATTTTAGTTTGAAGTGCAATATAAGCAATCTTTGTTCCAGAATGCTGTCCAAGTCTCTCCCCGTCTGTTTCCTGTTCCTCGGAGCGGCACTCTGCGCGCCAGAGCGTGTCCAGAGCGACGCTTCCAGTGGCGATCACGACACCCAGCACATTGTTGACCCGGCAGACCTGCAAGACCACGTGGCACCCGTGGAGAAACGTTCCCCGCATTACAACTTCGGGCTTGGCAAGCGTGCCTATAGCTATGTCTCTGAATACAAGAGGCTGCCAGTTTACAACTTCGGGCTTGGGAAAAGGTGAGATTGTCATTCTTCTTATTTTGCGCTCGGAGCGGTGCGGTGCTACCAGATATACTCTCCTAGAGCCAGAAGCAAATTGGCCGTGCCGCGCCTCCTAAGTCCGTGCCGCGCCTCCTAAGTCCGTGCCGCACCGCTTTAGTGCGGATAGCGTCAAACAAATCCATAGAAAGAATATTTTTCAGAGACACGTCGCGCCGTGCCGCGATGCTCTATGCTGCCTAAATGCAGTTTGACTTTTAAGGTCAAACAGCATTTAAACGGCACGGCGCGGTGCAGTAAGATATTTTCCTAGAGGCAACTCAGCCGCGCCGTGCTACCCAACTCCGAAAAAATTCATGTTCGTAGCTGGTTAAAAAAGTTCAGTTACAAACGTGGACGAAAGGCGCACAGCACTGCTAGTGCGGATAACATCATACAAATCCATAGAAATAATATATTGCAGCGACGCCCCGCGTGACCATTTACAAGAGACTTATTGTGGCATGTGGCTTCTCATTATTATTTTGGACTCGGAAATCGTGTATACAGCTTTCATATGTCGAGCATAAAAGGCTGCATGTTCACAACTTTCGGCCGAGGTAACCGAAATAGGTTACCATTTAAATGCACCTATAATAAACGCATATTGTGTAACTGCGTAATGTCACTAAAATTGTTACTTTTTAAATTTTTATCCGCGAGGACCTTTTATTAGCTTCTAGATCTATTAAGATTGTTATATTTTTTTAAGGCTGTTGGTGTTCCTTTGAAATTACCCGGGGATAGTGTAGCTTTCCAACAGTGAAAGAATTTTTAAAATCGGTCTAGTACTTTTTGAGCCAATTCGTTACAAACATACTTACATACAAATCTTTCCTCTTTAAAATATTATAGTATAGATGGACGTTCCCCGATACTTACAATCTGGGTGTCTTCAAATCACAAGTAAATCGGTTTCTTCTAGGCAAGCGTGCTCCATCATAGACCGCAACATCGCTTAACATCAGGCGAGCTGGCGGTCAAACACAAGCCTATTACTAAATAAATAAATAAATAAAAACGATATAGCTCAAAGGACTAGTAAACTGAAGTGGCAGTGGGCCGTCCACATTGCCCGAAGAACCGATGAGTAGACGAGTTCTAGAGTGGAGACCACGTTTAGACAAACGTAGTGTAGGACACCCTGTGGCCAGGTGGAGTGACAACATTCGTTAAAAACTGGATGCAGAGAACTGCCGACCGAGCTCAGTGCCATGCATTAGGAGAAACATACCGTCTTACCACAAAAGATTTAAGCACGCTTTAGACAAGTGTTTAGCATATTTTTCGCAGGGAAACAATTGCTAAACACTTGTCTAAAGCATGCTTAAATCTTTTGTGGTAAGACGGATAATGTCTAGCAGTGCACAATAAAAGTCTGTAATGATGAAGACGATGATGATATTAAAGTCTAGCTGCGCCCCGCGGCTCCGCCCGCGTGGGAATTGATGTGTCGCAAATGGAAAACAATATCAGATCAAAAAAAAAATACAAATTTAAATTGATTAGCATACTTCTTTTTCCGTAACCTTAACTATCTTAAATGTCCACTGTTTTTTTTAATCTTCGTTCCAAATTTGTTCAGAATCGGTTTCTCAGTTACGGAGATACGCGGTAACAAACATTCACATAGATAAACTTTCGCGTTTATAATAGGTCTAGCGGCGCCTCGCGGTTTCCATCATGTGGACAGTCCTTCAAGAACTGTAAATTTTTCAGCGATAAAAAGTATCCGACCTGATTTCCGGATAGCCCATTGGTCCAGTTGGTAGTGAACCTGCCTTCTGAGCTTGGGGGTGTGGGTTCGATTCCCACCTAGGACAAACATTTACGTGATGAACATTTGTGGTAAATATCTGGTTGTTGATATCTATTTAAGTATGTATTTAAAGCTATATATGTATTTATATCAGTCTCTGGCAGCCATATCACAAGCTTTGCTTAGTTTGGGTTCAGATGACCGTGTGTGAAAATGTCCCGAATATTTATTTATTTATCTCTAACTTTGTGCAGAAATTCACGTCGATCCGTTGCCGTGTAAAAGAAGAACAAATAAACCAACAAACATACACATTTTAGCATTAATAATATCAGTATGGTGAATATTGTACTACGGAGAAAGCTAGTTCACATCACCTCTTCAGGTAGTAAACGTCCACTGCTGAACAAAGGCTTTCCTCTTAGAGAGGGGTGTTGCCATAATCCCCACGTTTAGCAGGTGGCTTGGGGATCGCAGTACGTTCACCGTGTACTAATAGGACGCTGCTGCCCATCCTCCGGTGGTTCTGGTTTAGGGCATACCAGGGTAATAAAGCTAGGTTAAATTGAACGTATTGAAGAGCTTCGAACAAAATAAAATGAATGGACGGGCCATAACCATTGAACTTGTTTAGTAAAAACGAGTCAAAACCCTCGGGCATGTACTTCAACACCTAATTATAACCATTTACATTACATTTGTTAAAATAATAGATAGCGGTTTTTTGTTGTTTTTCCCTTCGGGAAAGCACACAAAGGCATCATTTTGTCAGATGTTTCGTTATCATGTAACAATAGTCTCGTGTCACACTTCCTACGGCTAGAGACCGACTAAAACAAAGTGAGCGCCGGCGCTCATTTTGTAATCATCAATAATGCCCTTATGGGCCCGTCCATTCATTTTATTTTGCTCGAAGTTGTAGAGTATGTTGTCGGAAAAGGAATTGAATTTTTGTAGACTCTAACCTTGTCTAATGTTCACCAGGTCTCGCCCCTACTCGTTCGGTCTAGGCAAGCGGTCGGTAGACGAGGTGCAAGAAGAAGGCATCGATACCAATGACCTTGATGAAGCTGCGCTACAGGACCTCTTTGAGCAGTACGATGATGGAGCCGGTAAGTTTTTTTAACAGACTTCAAAAAAGAGGTTCTCCATTCGAGGTTTTATTTTGTAGTTTACTTATCTTCACAGATTATGAACTGATATCAATGTTTTTTTAGTGAATATGCTAGGTATAGGTTCCATTTTAATCTGAAGAAAATATTCTACATTTTACGGTGGAAAATTAGAGGATGAATCCCTTTTATCTCGTACGTTCCGTAGTCAGTTAGTCATTTGAAAAAAAAAAAAACTATAACATTCGTTATTATTCCTAAATTCGTTTACTGAAGTACACTTCAGAAGTATACATACACCTTAGAATAACTACTAAGGTAAGTTTCCAAACAACGCCTTCTCAAAACGTAAGCTACAAATTCGCTTTGTAGCTTACGTTTCGATTGGTATTTTAAACGATTTAAGCAAGAAAATTAATGGATTACCTGTGGAATTTCACACCATAACTCTTATGCTGCTTTTCTGATTTGTTGTGGTACGATTTCACCGCGCAAATTGTCCTAGTAATTTTTTTATATATTTTTTGGTGTCATATATGACACCATTTGAATGGCTTAAATTTTGCGAATGTACTTGGTTTCTTTGTGTAGTTATTCTAAGACATACACCTTAAAATTTTGATTTAATTTGGAGACAAAATCGTAGGTGTCCTGACAATTGTTTCAGCTTTAAGCCACGTTTAATTAGACTGACCACTCAATTTATCTTATCTATAGCCCACCTATTTTTATAGGGACGTACCTTTGTAATTTTTATTTCATGGCCGAGTAAATGTCTAAATTTCTTCTTTTAATTAGTTTCATATTTTTTTATTGAGTTAGTGTTGCCTAGTTTACTCGTATTAGTTTGTTAACAACATTGTTTTAGTCGAATCACCTTATTAGTATTATTTATTTATTTATGGTTTGTTTATATTACTGCTAAGTTCATTTAAATGTTAGTTTGTTATGTATTATGTGTTTTTGTTGCTATATTATTATTTAATTTGTCGTGTACTGTTGGGTGTAATGTTGGCCATGGGTAATGTCACCGGCGGCTCCAACGGAAGACCAGCGCTGGTTGTTCGCAACCAGCATTATGCTGAGTTGGAACCGGTTTGTGAAGGAAAACAATTTGTAATGTGTGTATTTATTTCTATTAATGTTTTTTTTTTTAACTGCCATTAATAAAAATTTGTCTATTGTCTATTTGTTGCTTTTTCCCTCAGATTACGAAAAACGTGCCCGCCCGTACAGCTTCGGTCTCGGCAAGCGCTTTTCCGAAGACGATGCAGCAGAAGAGAAGCGAGCTCGCATGTACAGCTTTGGACTCGGCAAACGGCTACCGCTTTACAACTTTGGCCTCGGCAAACGCGCCAGAACTTACAACTTTGGCCTTGGCAAGAGGCTAAGCAGCAAATTCAACTTCGGCCTCGGAAAGAGACAGAGGGATCTGCACAGGTTTAGCTTTGGCCTCGGCAAGCGGTCAGAAGATCCTTCTTTCGAACCTGATACGTATGAAGATCTGTAAACTGTAATTTTATTTGAAAACTTACGGATTATTTTAAGTATTATGTAGATTTTTTTTATCCAATTAACTTCGTTCTTGTAAGTGGTAAGCATTGATTTACTCACAAATATTTAACAGAACTTAGGCACGTTTTTCTTGTGAAAATACCAGCCAATTTTCACAAAAAAAATATTGTTGTATCTTTTATTTTTCACAATAATTAATATACTTAATAACACATCTAATTACAGGCTTTCAAAGGATCTTATGATGTTTTAATTATTTGTCTAGTCAACTAATTAGGTAAAAATTTGTTTCATTTTCCGTAAGTTTTCAATGGCGATGTTAAATTTAAAATCTTGGGACTGGAATTTTAATTTGTAATTTGCGAAGAATATTTCTTTCAAAGAACTATGTCTTTGCTTTTCGCGACTTATTGTCTGTCTGCAGCTTGAACATATAACTTTTAATATAAATATGTACCCTTTATGTACCTACCTATATAATTGTTTTAAGCGAGTTGTAAAACCCACTCTACTGTTTACCTAACTACTTAGGTACTGTGTTAAAATGTTTACCAAAGAATTTATAAGTTAGTTACTGTTTCAAAATTTTAACTATACGGTACTTATACCTACTGACCTTGAAAACTTAATTATAATGTAGAAAGAATAATTTTATTTTGTATATTATTGTTGAACCTGTGTAGTTAAACCAATGTTTTCCAAAAATTGTAAGTTAACTTATTTGACGATAAAAAAATGTAATGTATATAAAGTTGCAAGTTTAATTAATAGTTTTATGAAAAAGTTTAATTTATATTAATTTATCGTTATTTACTAAATACACTAAATTAGGCTATTTAATTATTATTATAAATGTTATTTATCTATATCCTTTACAGAGACAACGTAATTTTTGTTCTCATAATTATATATAATTTCTGCGAAGCACGATTGGTAGTTCCTAGAAAATTCTATGTAGGTAACTAAATCTTAGTTTAATGGCTATATTCAAACAAATTGCAACTTTATAGACATAAGCTTAGGATCTAAGTTATTTAGAAATAAGTTTCTCTTTAAGACTTAAATGTTGTTTAATAAATAATTATAATCAGTAAAAAAGTTTAATTAAACAAATAATAGAAACTGCATCATTTATGTTATTTTAGTACTCCTTTCTC
Source organism: Agriopis aurantiaria (assembly GCA_914767915.1). Classification (NCBI taxonomy): domain Eukaryota; kingdom Metazoa; phylum Arthropoda; class Insecta; order Lepidoptera; family Geometridae; genus Agriopis; species Agriopis aurantiaria. Next base: position 12,161,067 of record OU612003.1, on the reverse strand, counting down.
TTTAATTTAAAGCCTTTTTCTATAACGTAGTCTTTAAAGGACTTTTTGAAAACATAACACAAGACGTTTGATTATGTTTTCATATTGAAAAGAGGCGAATGCACAGAGGTCATATTAGAATGTACAACTAACAAAAAACCAGATGGTGCCCTGTGATTGGCCCATAGTACAAATTATGGCAAAACGGAAATGTGTCTTAATACATTTCCAAATTTAAAAATAAGAGAATAATATTTATGCATAGTTTTACTTAAATTTTAGCGCAATGTATCAGAAAAGTACAATACCAGCCTTTGCCTGGGCCAGAATACCTACGTGATAAATCAGTTGCCACCAAGGTAATTAAGCATTTATCACGTTTACAACATTTTTAAAGATGATAATCACTGCTTGATTGAAAATTATAGATAATTGTGAATTATTGATCAATTCATAAATGTGGAGATCCGTAGACGAACGAAAGTTACCGACATAGCCCACCGGATTAGCAAGTTGAAGTGGCAGTAGGCAGGGCACATATCACGCAGAACGGATTGCCGATGGGGCCGAAAGGTTCTGGAAAGGAGACCACGCATCGGTAAGAGCAGCGAAGGACGTCCACCCATAAGATGGATAGACAACCTAAAAGAGACCGCAGGGAAACGCTGGATGCAGGCCGCTTCCATCTGGCCCTTTTGGAGATCGATGGGGGAGGCCTATGTCCAGCAGTTGGCGGAAATGATGATGATGATGATGAGAATTATAAAAAGCGATTTGGGCATTATCTTTAGAATAACGTTGCAAACAGTATAAAGATGATTTCGTGTTGGTATTTTATAGGATGGCGGAGATCGAAAAATACTTTTTTTTCCTTACTTAATTATATATAAATTTGAAGAAAATATTTAAAATAAAATTATGGGATGAATTTATAAATAAATCAATTTAAACAAAATGCTGGCATGTTTCTCGCTCAACGTTCTACCATTACCATGACGCATGCTGGGTACGCTGCCAACTTGTAGTGGGCTTGAGCATTTGGATTGTCTCTAGACCTTCAACGGACTATGGGCAGCTCAACTGTTTTTATAGATATTGTTAGTGAGTTTGTAATTTGTTTTTGTTTTTCTGTTTGGCACTTGTAAAAAAACATAGTCTAATTGATAAACTATCCTTTTTGAAGTCGGTTAAAAATAAATATTCGAGGCATTTTAGCACACACGGTCATCTGACCCTAAACTAAGCAAAGCTTGTGATATGGCTGCCAGAGACTGATATACATACATATATAGTTTTTTAAATACATACTTAAATAGATATTAACAACTAGATATAGAACCAACACAAATATTCATCACATAAATGTTTGTCCTAGGTGGGAATCGAACCCACGCCCTCAGGCTCAGAAGGTAGGTTCACTACCAACTGGACCAACGGGCTATCTAAAATGGTAATATTGTGTACTGATAGGAACAGGCTTCGACTAGAATAAAATGAATGGACGGGCCCTAACCATTAAAATTGCTCAGTAAAAACGAGTCAAAACCGTCGGAGAAATAGATCAACACCTAATTTAAAAAATGTAGAAGATAAAAAAATGCAGTATATTTGTTACAAAATATAGATCCCGGTTTTATTTGTGTATTTACAGTTCGGGAACTTCATATGCTATGAATGCATAATTTTGTCAGATGTTTCGTTATTGCGTAACAATAGACACGTGTTGCACTTCCTACGGCTAGAGACCAACTGAAACGAAATGAGAGCCGCCGCTCATTTTGTTATCTTCAAAAATGCGCTTCTACTGGGCCTGTCCATTCATGTTATTTTCATGTTATTTTGGTCGAATGGTACAGGCCGATGTCGGGCAGCAGGAATACTGATGCAAAGAGCTACGTTCTGCGGTTGTCAACCCCAAAGAGAATATTACCGCTGATGAGGTGGGACAGAGAAAAATATTTATGAAACGGGTGCGATGCCTATAATGAAGTAAGACAAGCATATACGTTAGGGTAGTTTAGAAAACGTAGAAGTTTGTATTCGCACCCGTTTCATACATTCGAGAATTTGCATTGAAGTTGCGCAAGACTGGCCAACCCGCCTGCCCAGCTCGGCAATTCCTCCTAATATGAGCAGTACAATCAGCGAAAAGCAGAAGACCGCGCCTTGTGGTGTTCTTTAGGAGATGCCTACGTCCAGCAGTGGACGATCAGCAAATAAATATTCGGGACAAATATTCGGGACATTTTTCACACACGGTCATCTGACACCAAACTAAGCAAAGCTTGTGATATGGCTGCCAGAGACTGATATACATACATATATAGTTTTAAATACATACTTAAATAGATATTAACAACCAGATATAGAACAAACACAAATGTTCATCACACAAATGTTGGAATGAATAGATGGGAATCGAACCCACGCCCCGCAAGCTCAGAAGGCAGTTTCACTACCAACTGGACCAACGGGCTATCTGAATAGACTGATGATGATGATTGTACATAGCCTAAAACCTTGAAATATTAAAAAAAGCCGGTTTCATTATTTATGTATACAGCTACATGCCACAGGCCTATATTACTTTTATCGGCGGTGGACGCTGCAAAAATTTAAAAACACCTGTCAACCTGTAGTTAAAATCTTTATTGTACTTATGTTACGGATGAAAAAATTCAACATTCGCTGCGGTATTAATTTTCCTGTGCGTACGAGATATACCGTGTAAATAACCTTTTATTTAATTTTATAACGACTTTTTTACATATTTTTATGTGTTTTATTTTTGTGGTTTATTCATGTAAGTCCACGATTTGTGAACCTTCTTTTTAGGGTATACCCAAAGGGTAAAAAAACGTCACCCTATTACTACGATGTCTGTCTGTCTGGCCGTCCGTGCGTCTGTCCGTCCTACAACATTACTACGAAAACACAAACTTAAAGGTAGTTAAAATTTACGGTAAACATTGATTTTAAATATATATTCTCGTTATATTTCTTTTTCTAAAAAAGCCAACAGACTGAAATAAGCCGATTTTTCAGCTGTTTCTTTTGTATCCCAAATGAACCGTAATCTGGTAAAGTGAAATTATTTTAAAGACAAATGAAAGGAAGCTATGAAGGGAGCGGTTTTAACGAACCCGGTAAATCTTTGTTTTCAGTAGGCCTTACCTGGTGGGTACTAATGGAAATTCTGATTGATCAGTATGGGGTATTTTGAGAGTAAGAATACTTGTGGGTTTTGCATAAAAATTAAATCCTACTTCAATTTACCGTCAATGTATTCAGGTTGTTCGAGTGTATAATTCTTCTATATCTCTACATACATAGGAGTATGTAGGTATACTACCTGCGTAAAATAACTATAAAGGTAGAGATTGGTACAGGTATATAAGAATTATACCAACATACGATAGTTCAGTAGAGCTGATTTCTGACAATAAAAAAATGCATGCTTCTTTTTATATAGAATAGATCTACGTTTGGCCACAAACTCGCCTGATGGTAAGCGATAGTGTGGCTGAGGATGGAACACGTTGATCTAGAAGAAATCTAGTCACTCTAGCCTTGAAGACAAATAAATAATAAATAAATATTCGGGACATTTTTGCACACACGTCATCTGACCCCAAACTAAGCAAAGCTTGTGATATGGCTGCCAGAGACTGATATACATACATATATAGTTTTAAATACATACTTAAATAGATATTAACAACCAGATATAGAACAAATACAAATGTGCATCACATAAATGTTTGTCCTAGGTGGGAATCGAACCCACGCCGTTAGGCTCAGAAGGTAGGTTCACTACCAACTGGACCAACAGGCTATCAAAATCAATAGATGCCTAGATTGTAGTTCTCAGGAAGCAAGGAGGAATGCAACGAGTTCCATTCTTGGGCAGTACGAATTTAAATGACGACCCAAATCGTTATGTAAGAATCTTTAGAATTTCCACGAGGAAGGGGTGGTAGTGTGCAGTTGTGCTACTTGTCCTGTAGTAAAAGGGGGAGGGTGGAATAACCTCATGAATCTCTTGCGCACACTCGCCGAAATGTACCTATCCGATAGAAAACAGACAAGCTACTTTACGGCAGTGCTCGAGGATATTTCAACTTCAGTTTTTTTTTGGACTCGCGCTCTGAAGGTTTCATCCAACGGAACCCTCAGAGCACGAGTCCTACTCGTACTTGTCCGGTTTTTTTATTTGTACTTTTTTATAACTTTTTTTTTACTTTGTAAGTTTTATAATGTTTAGTATTGTCTCTAAATAAAGGTTTTTGAGTGGAGACCACGAACCGGAAGACGCAGCGTAGGTAGGCCTCCCACTAGATGGACCGACGACATTCTGGGAGTTCCGGGCAACCAATGGATGCAGATGGCAGGCTGCCGTTCAGTGTGGAGGTCTAAGGGGGAGGCCTATGTTCAGCAGTGTATGTCTTCTGGCTGATGATGATGAGGGTTAGTGACCTGTAAATTTGACAAAATATAATACGAACCGAATAATCTTTCCAAGGCTAGCCTACTTTACATAGAGACCACTCTCCTACCCTCAGCTTACAATTATCCCCAAATAATTATTCTAAAGCAAATTATCATTAACTTTTATATTTTGGGCACAATTTATTGGTCAGAGTTAAATGGGGGTCATTATTTTAAATAGTAACCCCTGGTCGAAAACGGTGGATATCGCTCCACAAATTAAGCATTTGCCCACCCCAAAATAAGTTAGGCCTGTGCTTCTTGATTATTATAAGCTGTAACTACGTTTTATAATTATAGAGAACGCACAGTTTTGGTTTACATCAAGTGTTTATATTGAAGCTTTCGCTTTTGAAAGAAAATAGATTTGTAAAGCGAGGCTTTCATAATAGCATAGCGATAAAGCGACAAACAAAAACAAGATTGAAAAACAAACTGTATTAAGTTAAAATATACTTTTTAAAAACAAGCTTTTTCGTATTCTCTCAACAAACCCTTTCTTTTTTTGATACCAATATCGTTATAGTAGATAAGAACATTTTGTCTGCCTTCTTGGGGCGTCCGCCATATTAAATTTATCATCTAGGAAAGTGCTTGGCAAGACAAATTCAACGAACTCAAACTCGACGGGGTTATGTTATTTTATTTTATAGTTCCTATGGCCACCTTCCGTCTCCATCATCAGACCAGGTCGATGGTACCATTAACATTGCATTGTCACCGAACTTACATTATGCCAAATTTCAGCTCAATCGGTTAAGCATAACTGGTCTAAAAGTCAGTTGGAAGATTTGTCCCACACATACGAACATACTCACAGGGCAAGCCTGTAAAAAGAAAAGTCCGTACCTACTTTTTCCTACTACGCTTTTATTAGCTTCACTAGTCATCAAATCATAAATCATCGATTTGAAACATCGCATGTAAATGTCGTTAGTAAATACAATCAATATGCAATATGTATAACATTTATAATATTCCCCGTTTTACAAAGCTACTTCAGTTATTTAAATTTTCTTTCAAAGGCGAAACCCTAAATATAAACACTCGATAATACCAAAACCGTGCTTTCTCTATAATTATACAACGAGTCCTAGTAAAACTTATGCTTGTTTCGTACCTCGCACACTCTAAATCAAGTTCAACCCCGAGCCAAAGAACCATGCATCACTTATGATGTGAAGGCACCTACTTATTATCTAATTTCCCCAAATGTACCCAAACATTGTCCCATTTTCCTTACAAAGAATACATGTCAAGTGAACACGAGTAGTTCATACATCATGGAGTCGCTGAGATTTGGGTGCATTTACTTAAAATTCCGGCCTTTGGTACACTATAATATTAGTAAACGCAGGTAGGCATGCGTACTTGTAGGAATCATCATTATCAACCTTTCATATTTCCACTGAACACAGAAAAAGAGAGAGAATGGGACGTACCGTAATCCACCATGCTTGACAGGGGCGGATCCAGGATTTCATTTGGGGGGGGGGGGGGGGCATTCTGACAAGGTTCGAATGAATCAAATCGAAAATTTTACTCGAATGTTGTAGGTCAAGCATCATACCCAAAATACCTAGCAATTCCATACATTCGAGTAAAATTTTCGATTTGATTCATTACGTATACGTAAAATAAAACCGGTGCGATTCGGGCATCGCACATTGAGGGTTCTGTACCACCATAACTAAAGTACAAAAAGTTGTGCAAAAAAACAACATCGTGCTGATCGCGCCCAGGCAGTCACCCAAGTACCGACCGCACCCGACGTTGCTTAACTTCGGACATCGTGCGAGAGCCAGTGGTAAACAAAAATTTATCACCGACTGTCAATCGGCCAAATAAAAAAAAAAAACTTAGATCTACTTTTGTACACCATCTTGCCTGATGGTATGCGAGTACTTATTTGTTGTTTTACTTAGAGCAGGGGTCTCCAAACTTTGAAGCCTTGGGGCCATAATATTTGTTTCGGTATGTTGCAAGGGCCATAACATGGACTAGACTTACTAGTCTTAAGCTGTCGCGGGCCGGATTGATGGCAGTGGCGGGCCAGATTTGGCTTGCGGGCCGTAGTTTGGAGACCCGTGCTTTAGAGTATGTACTTACTATAATCGTGCCACGTTAGACACTTGTACCTAAGTATAATTGTTTTTACAATGGAGCAAAAACAAAAATAACGAACAAAAAAATTATTAATTACTTAATATTTTTTGGGATTTTTTTAAGTTGTTGTGAATAATATATGGAAAAACCTGTGAGAGGTTTTTGGTGTATTAAAATAACCTTGTATGTATTATGTCTTTTTTTTTTTTTGTGTGCCCAGTACCTTTATTAATTAAACAAAATACAAGCTAATACTAACACTACAAATACAGTTAGACTGCCCAGAGACCGTTGAAGGTCTAAATACAATCCAAATGCTCAAGCCCACTACCAGTTGGCAGCTACCACTACCCAGCGTACTGGCGGCATTACCACGTTGAATGGCAATGCTTATGCGTTGAGCCAGAAACACGCCAACATTTTGGTCACACGTCGCATTAACCAGGCGATCAGAAAGATTTTTAAAAATGTGGTTAGTTCCTGGTCCCCAAAGACCCAATGTCTCGACCCCAAACGCCTCAAATATGTAACCACTGCCGATGTTAGCATATCTGCGTCACTTGTGCTGCTCTGCCGAATTGGCAGCCGCGCCAGCCCTACCTTGTGTCTCAGGAAGATGTGACGGCGCCAAAGTATCGACACAGGTTGCGTCCCATACAAGGGGCTGCCCCAACCTCCAGGGCACTAGTCTAACACCATACAGGCAGGGATGGGTACCGTCAGGCCTCTTTCCATCGTCACGCGCAAGACCACGTGTATTATGTATCTACGTTTCTAGCTACGTTTGATATTTGCGCAAGTGATTCATAGCACAAGAATAAATAGTACAAGCTGTGGGTAAACTCAGAATCACTCTTTATTTCCATCCACCGAAAAAATTCAAATGCGTCCTAACAAAATACGCTGTTCCTATACACCACATCCATAAAGATTAGCCTGTACCTCGAGACAAGCCAAACGGGAGGTATAGTAAGATACAGTTAAAGTAATAAAGCTTTTATAAAATAAGCTATTTAATAAATAAGTAATGTAATAAGCTTTTAGTATTTTTTGTGTATAGTAAGATACAATTAAAGTAATAAAGCTTTTAGAACATTAATATAGGCCCTGTTTAGAGACTAGAAATCTTGATTAATATCATCGAGATACAAAACATATAGAGTCACAATCGTGCCAAAAAATTTCCGAACGAAACTCTGCGCACGCTACGAATTGCGCAGACTTTTCGGTTATTTATAAGGTAACCGCGATCCGACTACAATGCTGCGCGATGCCAGAGCTACGATGACATAGCGGACAACTAACGTTGAACACTATACAAGCGACATAACGTCTAAATTGGAGTAAATGTGGCATTGTGAAGTATTTAATTGATACAATGTATTTACAATGACGCTCGGACGTTATTTGACTGTTTTCACTGGAGATTGTGACTATAAGAATTGTATCTCGATGACTAATATGGGTAAATAGGTACTGAGTAATAGTATGCATCTTTTTGCGTTATTACACGGAATAGTTACCACCATTCCGCGTAGTGCAAAAAACTGGCCAAGTGCGAGTCGGGCTCGTGCACTGAAGGTTCCTTACTACTTGTTAGCTACTAAAGTACCTACAGAAAAATTGTGCAAAAAGACAAAATCGCATCAACGCCCAGGCGGTCACCTATCCAAGTACCGACCGTGCCCGACATTGCTTAGCTTCGGTGATCGTACGAGAATCGGTGATGAACAGAAACGGGGCCGAAATGTTCTCGAATGGAGACCACGAACCAGTAAGCGCAGCGTAGGATGTCCACCCACAAGATGGACAGACGACCTAAAAGAGACCGCAGGAAAACGCTGGATGCAGGCCGCTCCCAGCCGGCCCTTCTGGAGATCGATCGGAGGGACCTATGTCTAGCAGTGGACGTCCTGGGGCCTTACGAATGTCTTCAGCCGTAACCTAGCCGTAAGCACAGAATCTGTGTTTACGGCTAGGTTTACTGGCTGAAATGATGATGTCGATGAGACCCTGCGGTATAGGATGTGCGATGTCTGTCTGTGAATGATAAATTTAAGATTTTTATTATGTAGGTAGATAGTTACCATCATAACTGTAAAAGCAATAAAATGAGCAAAACAATAGCTGTCGTAAATCGAGACAGGGTGACGTGAGACGGCGGGATTAAACAATAGTTACTACTCTTTCGGATTAAAGAACGTTTGAAATGTTTTACCGCAAAAAGCTATAACGAAAGCAATGACGATTTGTAAGTGGGCAACACAATTTTTTATGCAAAGAAAAAAATAGTTAAAGTACTTTCTGACTTCGATTATACCGATGACTGTACACACATGTAAAAACCAAAGTGGAACACTGGATTTGCGTGCGTAAATAATCACGTACTTACATAGCTCCGAAAAACATGCATCTTTCTTCACTTATGTGTTGTATATCGTCGTTTCTACGACCATAGCATAAACCACAGAAAAGAAAAGTAAATAGAATGGAAATGAGAAGGAAGATCTGTTACCAGGCATATAAGTGATCCTTGATTGAACATTCTTATTTAGATCAACGCGTCGAACTCGGCATCACAGTTGCTAACTGATTTCGGTTTTCGACTTTTGGTTTATATGGGTGCAACCACAGAAAAGAGAAGTAAATAGAACGGCAATGAGAAGGAAAATCTGTGGGCAGGCATTATGAACTTGATTGAACATTCTTATTTATGTCAACGCGTCGAACTCCGCATCCAAAGAACTTGGACCTTACCTTTTGGGTTAGGTCTCAAAGTTCTTTGTCCGCAGAACAGTTGCTAACTGATTTAGAATGACTGACGTTTTGTTTATATAGGTGCAACTGGCTACAACATCTTACAAAAATGCCTTGACAGCCGTTCTAATTTAAACATATTTTTTTCTTTTCTGTGGTATCTACATACTTAATCGTTCCATAAAAGAAGAACAATCGTTCGTTCTTCGTTTATCAAAGGTAAATAGGCAGATACCGAAGTACAATGGGAAGTGCCTCAAGGGTCATGTAATATTAATTGAGTTAATTATGTTTAATTAGCGTAAAAGGGCAGGTCTGGTGAAGACATACAACGAGCCCTTCGCCGCAATCGCGGCGCCTAAACAATCGTAATGAAATAAGGCGCTTGCAGACGATGCGTACTACAAGTAGCAAGTAGAAGTTGTAAGTAGCTACTTAGGCAGTGGTAGTGCTTAGTAGTATTCCACTGCCATTTGCAATAAGAGGAAGGAGGAGGAGGCTTGTAGAATGAGCTAACTTCCACGGTGTTTCCGAGAAGCTACAACATGGGGTTCTTCAAAAGGCGAGTTAATCGAGTCCTAAAGGGTCGGCATCGTATTTGTGATGCCTCTGGTGTTACAAGTATCCATAGGCGACGGTGACTGCTTACCATCAGGCAGCCCGTCTGCTTGTTTGCAACCTATGGCATAAAAAAAGAAAGAATTGAGCCGGGTATGTCCTAAAACTGCGACCAGAAACACCGGAGGTTGGGCAGTAACATCACACGCATCACAGCAGTACACGGTGAACGCACTGCGATCCCCAAGCCACCTGCCAAACGTGGGGATTATGGCAACACCCCTCTCTAAGAGGGAGGCTTTAGTTTTATTTTTATAAATAATAGGCTTGCGTTTGACCACCATAACGCGATGATGCGGTCTAAGTACGTTGGAGCACGCTTGCCTAGAAGAAACCGATTGTTTTGTTCAGCAGTGGACGTTCAATGGCTGATGATGTGTGTGATGATGCGTAATAGCTACATACAACTTCTACTTGCTACTTGTACCTACTACGCATCGTCTGCAAGTGCCTTTACTAATTGTACTTGTCCACTGCGCGCACAGTATGGAGACTTTAGGATATCTCAATATAAATTACTTACCAACTTAATTTTTTTGTACCATTGTATTGATTCTCCACCGTTCTTGATAAACCTGACCTGCCCCCCGATTTCACTAAACAAATTGTCTTTAAATTGTAATTGTTGCAATTTAAATTTTTATATAATTGCCTCAAAATTTACAGTTTTAATATTTTTTTAATTCTACTTTATAAAATTAGGTGGTTGTATTTTTCTAGTATAAAAAAATATTTAAAACTGTAAATTTTGAGGCAATTATTTAACAGTTAAAATTGCAACAATTACAATTCAAAAACAATTTCTATAGAAGAGTCGGGGCCCAGGTAGTGTACACTCCTTATTTTTTATGAATGTCAGAACACACAATAGCGTTTTGCTTCACATAAAGCTGCAGGCGCTAACGCATTCCTGATTGCGTACAGCGAGTTATTATTTCGCTGATTGCCAGCACCGGCGTTAGGGTAGGGCCTGAAAGGGCGACCGCCCAGGGCGCTAGATGAAAAGGGGTGCCATAGGCACCTAAAACGGGATGCCGCAGGTAAATAAAAATCTATAGATCTGTTCTATCTATTCTTTGCTTGGGCCGTAGAAGTCTCGCCCAGGGCGCTGGTAGTACTAAAACCGGCGCTGCTGATTGCGCAATGGCATTGCATGGATCCAGGGGGGGGCATGAATCAACTTCTAGATTAGTGAGCGTAAATGTATGTACATTAAAAACACGGGCTGATTTGAACCTTGTTCATAACTTCGGTTAAAAAAGTAACCAAAAAGGTTTACATGGACAAGTAGTTATGGTAAGTACTATCAAAGATTGTACTATGTACCTCCTAATAGACCGAGTGGCTAGCGTGGCGTATCAAAATTCGCAAGTTTCATTCTATCATTTTTCGGGTCCGGGTTTTAATCACGGCCTTTATAAGTTTTGCAATTCAAAGTGGCTTTTAAAATGAACACGATTTGGGCGGGTTTTTGTCCACAGATACTTGGAGCAACTAGAGTTTTATAGTGGGATCGCCGTTCCAGCATTTTATTAGTAGGTAGGTACTTACTTGCTCCAGAATGCGTTGTGGTACTTAGACTTACACAAGCCCAGATTTAGGGCCTCTGGGCCCCAAGGCAGTAGGTACCGACAGAAGTACGTACGTATCTATATCGTACTTACTTAGAACAAATATCTTGTATGCTCAGAATACAGAAAGTATTCTGAGTATGTATGATAGCCCATTTGGTAGTGAACCTGCCTTCTGAGCCTGAGGGCGTGGGTTCGATTCCCACCTAGGACAAACATTTGTGTGATGAACATTTGTGTTTGTTCTATATCTGGTTGTTAATATCTATTTAAGTATGTATTTAAAACTATATATTATGTATGTATATCAGTCTCTGGCAGCCATATCACAAGCTTTGCTTAGTTTGGGGTCAGATGACCGTGTGTGCAAAAATGTCCCGAAATATTTATTTATGTAAGTAGTTATTCTAAGCGACACGTCTAATGAACTAAGTCCAATAGTAAAAAAGGGCGGCAAGATCGTCTGCAGGGTGAGTTCGACTACTAAAGGCATCCAGACCATATCTCCCTTGTTTGAATGATCTTAGGTACAGTCCCTGATTCAAAAAGGTTGAAAGTTGCAACCTAATCATATTATGGTGGTTTTTATCTGGGTATAGGTACTTACATAGGTAGAGAAAGGACTAGACCCAGAAAACTTGAATCGCACAGTAATAGTGCTAACAGACGCTCGAACGCGGCTGACCTCAACCGTCGTCTGGCCAATGGGAGAGAAAGAGCTAAATATGATATTCTCACTCTTTCTCTCTTGTTGGTTGGACGGCGGTCCGTCAGCCGCGTTCGAGCGTCTGTTAGCACTATAATAGTGCTAACAGACGCTCGAATAGTGCTAACAGACGCTCGAACGCGGCTGACCTCAACTGTCTATTATGTCTTCTGTGCCTCAACCGCCGTCTGCCCAATGGGAGAGAAAGAGAGGGAAATGTGATATTCTCACTCTTTCTCTCCCTTTGGTTGGACGGCGGTCCGTCAGCCGCGTTCGAGTGTTTAAGACGCAAGACGCAGACTTCACTTCGTTATGTTACATTGAGCGATATATTTTTATACTAGCTGCGCCCCGCGGTTTCACCGCGTAGTGATAAAAAAAACCGGTCAAGTACGAGTAGGACTTGTGCTCTGAGGGTTCCGTTGGACGGAACTTTTAGAACGTGAGTCAAAAAAAAAAACTGAAGTAGAAATATTGAACGACAAACTTAACTTTGTAGTTGACAATAAGGTTCTTCCATACATTCCAACTACAAAATGTAAGTTTGTAATAGCAAAATATTTATTTTTCAATGATATAACTTCAAATTTATGACTTTCGGATTTATTCCTATATATGTGCTATGAAACCTTGCCTCTTGCCAAATTTCATGATTCTAGGTCAACGGGAAGTACTCTATAGGTTTTGGTTCTCCTGTGAAATCGCAAAGTATGCGATATAAACGTTCATATCTTTTGATTGCGTTGACTTACAACTTTTATTATTTTACAGCCGAAAGAAACCGTAGACCTAAGTATTTAGTATACATTTCAACTTGATACCTTTACGCGTTCTTGAGAAAAAGGGTCTTGACAGACGGACAGACAGACAGACAGACAGACGGACAGACAGACAGTCGGACAACGAAGTGATCCTATAAGGGTTCCGTTTTTTCCTTTTGAGGTACGGAACCCTAAAAATCTGGCTCTTGAACTATACCCATGCAAAAAATCAGGTCGATCCGTTGTTTCTTTGCAGCGTGAAAGAGGAACAAACATCCATACATCTATACATACAAACTTTCGCGTTTATAATATTAGTAGGATAGGATTTTTGGTAGCTATAGCGGCTTAGCGATGACAAACAGCTGCTTCCTCGATCTATAAATATTTTAGTAAATATGTATGAATATTTTGATATTTAGGTACTTACCTACCTTCCTATATTTATTTTATTTTATCCACCGTCTACCTACTAAATCTTTGTTTGAAACACTAGACTAGAACTTGTCAAAAGATAATGCATTTAGGTAACAAATAAATAAAAAACGTCACAGAATTGCACCCTCGGAGCTCCAGCTGAGCTGATTCACTTTACTTGTTTTACACCCGGTAGCAACTCGGTAACTTGGCTTGGCAGACAGTTTTAAAATCATTTGTATGACGCGACTTGTGCATTTAGTTTCCAGATTTAGGTACATTTTCTATCTACCCACTTTAGGGGCCTGTATACCGTCTGCAGCTCTCTCGCTCGCACATTTTCACATTATTGAAGATATAAAATCAATGAGTGTGAATTTCCAAAAAGTAACAAAATCATGTCATGGCTTAGAATAACTACACAAAGAAACCAAGTACATTCGCAAAATTTAAGCCATTCAAATGGAGTCTTATATGACTCTAAAAAAAATATAAAAATTTTATTATGACAATTTGCGCGGTGAAATCGTACCACAACAAATCAGAAAAGCAGCATAAGAGTTATGGTGTGACATTCCAGAGGTAATCCATTAATTTTCTTGCTTAAATCGTTTAAAATACCAATCGAAACGTAAGCTACAAAGCGAATTTGTAGCTTACGTTTTGAGAAGGCATTGTTTGGAAACCTACCTTCTTTGAGTAGTTATTCTAAGGGTCAGGGATATAATTATCTTTGGTCTAACTTACGCGTATCGCCTGTGATCATTGGCTGTAATCAAACGTTATTGACAGAGCTAGGTGAGGGTAGGATAGAGCTAGGGGGCTTTTTAGGGTTCCGTACCCAAAAGGTAAAAACGGGTCTTACTAAGCCTACGATGTCTGTCTGTCCGTCCAACTGTCCGTCCTACCTACGGCTGTATCTTTCGAACCTAATAGATAGTTTGGAATTTGACCAGTTGATCACAGAATAATGTAATGTTACGGCGGATTAACTAACAAAGAATAAAAAAGTCCAAAAGCTAAAACGAAAAGGGAGTCCCTATACAACAAACGTATTTTTGTTTTAGCTCTAATTTAATAACGATAAGAAATAATGACAAGCAGCAACATTGGCGGATCCAGGGGGGCATGGGGGCCATGCCAAAACACCCCCAAAACACCTAGCATTTCCATACATTCGACTCAATTTTTCGATTTGATTAAATCCACAGTAGATCTGTGATTAAATCTTTCTATAATTCCTTTTTTTTTCCTTGTAAGAGGATTTTGGCATCGCACGTCTTGTGCATTTGCTACTTCATCAAAATTCAACAATGTAACCTTGTTATTCTTTTTTCAAAGCTACATGGGCCCTGATTCTATAACTTCTAAGGCGCGCGTAACAAATAAATATCAGCATTGGAACCCCAATTTTTTTTATGAAATACCTGGAATACTCTCTCTTGATACTTGTTATATATCAATTTTTATTGTAACACAGTAATATTTGCTTGCATACTATTATTGGGGTTGTTGCAATGCGTTTTTTGTTTAAGTTGGCGCGCTTTTTCAGTCTCTACTTTCACTGACCAGACTTTATTATAAGCTGATATTGAAATACAAAGCAAATAGGCTATGTAAAAACTTTATTCTTACGAAACGTGCAGAAGTAGCCGCCCATTGCCGGTACCTACCTACATTTCCAACTTACCAAACTTACGGTAGGTTTCAAGTGAAAAGTTTGGAATTCAGAGATAGAATAACATTTGCTTTCTCTATAACTTGTGTGTTATGAATGATTTATAGGTATTCTTGTATGAATTTTATTGTCAGTTATGAAAGATATATTGCGAAGTTTTAACGAATTATCCTCTAGAACTTTTGTGGACAAATCCCATGGTACCTACATTCGTAAAATTGCTCACATCATACCATAGAGAGCTCTCTCTCTAGGCATCACACACATCAAAATTTTATTATAGAAACTGACGTGGTTTTCACATATTTTACCTAATGCGGTTGAAACTATAGTCGGAGTGACCGGCTTAATCTTACGTGAGTAATTCCCGTGTAATACACATCAAAATTATTTAACAGGATAAAGGTTTATGGTGGCACGTTTCACCTATGGCGGGAAATTAAAATTTCAAACAGTTTTTTTGTCCTTGTAGCTAATAACAGTGTTTGCGCAAATCGTTGGTTATTTATTACACTATTATGTACAGCTATTTAACAGTAACGCACCATATTACTTACATTTGTCAATAAACAGTTTGAAACAGCAAATATTAGTTTATTGACATAATGTAAGTAATATAATTATGGTGCGTTACTGTGAAATAGCTGTGCATGATAATATAAAGCACAACCAACGATTTGCGCAAACACTGTGGTATTTTGAAATAATTACCCAGCCTAGCTACAAGGACAAAAAGCTGTTTGAAATTTAAATTTCCCGCCATAGGCGAAACGTACAATCATAAACTATACTGTATACTGGCTACTACAGTATACCTCTTTGCAGTATAAGACTATATTGCTCTAGCCCTGCAGCCATACACAGAAGTAGATCTGTGCTGCCATACAATGTGTAGCCGGTCCCGCCTACTTTTCACTTCCCACCTCACCCTATTCCTACCCTAATCCGTGGCACGTTGTAGTGACTGCTAAAATGTCGTATAGTGGGTTACTTTAGTGTATATGTATAGGTGCTCGTGAACGTGGCGCGACGCCACAATCATAAAAGAGAAAAATAATGAAAAATAAAGTTTCACCGGGACTTACTTTGATTGACCCTGACTTGACTTGTTTGTGTGATTTGTACATAATACATTATGTAATATATAGTGCTATTTAA
Organism: Agriopis aurantiaria; assembly: GCA_914767915.1. Lineage (NCBI taxonomy): Eukaryota > Metazoa > Arthropoda > Insecta > Lepidoptera > Geometridae > Agriopis > Agriopis aurantiaria. Next base: position 12,144,828 of record OU612003.1, on the reverse strand, counting down.
TATTATAAACTTCTTTAATATTAAGACTGAAGGACGTTGTATCCAAGGTCATGAAAAAAAGTGTATTGTTGTGGACATAGATTCAGTACTATACTCTGTGACTCACAGATCTAGTGCTGTGACTATACTGAATCTATGTTGTGGATGATATTGGCATCACATTGGCATCAATTTTGATGTGCTCTAAACTAAACGAAACTAAATTTAACAGATCTAAAATTGTTGCAATCCTTCTCTCACGTCATATCAAAGATCTTGTATATACCCCATGGAATTCCCTTTAAGGTACATATAGTCCTTGATATACCCTAAAGAATTCCATGCGTCATATTAAAATGAAAAGAGAGGCAGATAATTTTAGTCCTGTCAGATTAGTTTAGTTTAGTGTTATGGCAGAACGAGTGGAGTTTTGGCGCGAATGTGGAAAAATACATATCGGCTTTATTTTATTTTCGTAGACTTGTGTATTTTCGAGTGATTATGTGTAATAATGGTGAAACGTGCTTGAGCGTAGGGAGGTGATTTATCGAGGTGAAACATGTCTTTTCGTGTTGTTTCCAAAACTCCATAGTAGCCTCTTGTAAAGCCTCCACCACTTTACTGGGGCATACATTTGACTTGACCGTGACTTACTTTGCTTGACTTTGACTGTGACTCTATTATGTCTTCTGTGCTGTGAATATGACTATTTTGCGCTATTTAAGACTATTCGATTAATTACTGACTGAAGGACTGTACCCATGGTCATAAACAAAAACTAACAACAACAAATAGACGAACGAGTTAGTTTATGCGAACGAGTAGTACGAGTACTTTTGTCTATGGTCATAGATACGAATTTCTACAAAAATTCTCTTTGTACAAAATAATTTTATATTTAATTGTAATTTCTTCTTTGGCTTCTTTTTTCTTCCTAGTACTAATCCTCAGAATACAGAATTCTCTATTCTGAGTACTAATCCATATAATTGAGAAATTTGAGAATAATATTACATTCCTTTATCTCAATTCTCAACACAACAGTACAGTACAGTGTGATGTTTCTGTCAAAGTAAAAATCCATCGTCAATAAAATGCCTAAAACGATAAAAGGTTACTGGACACGCAAACTAGAAATGGAGCTCGTCGATTTCATACGCGAAAGGGAATTTATCTGGAAGCCTGTGGGAAACACCAACCACCATATTCAGCAGAAATATAAAGCCTACGCAGAGTTTGCCGCCAAGCTGGGCCGAGGATTCACAGGTGAGTGTTGTTTTCTTGTCATTTGTTCGAAGTTCTAGAAACTGGGAATAGGGTAACTGCCAAAAAAACGCACTGGGGCTTCCAAATGCGTGGTACCTACCTGTAATACGTGGTATTAAATCACTTTTATACTAAACCAAAACGGTGTTGAAAACTCGTAAAGCAATTTCGTGGACGGAACTATAAATAACACGCTAAACATATTTGAGGGTGATAATACAAAACACTGGAGCAATTGAACTTGGTCCAAGCATTTATTTGCTCTGACAACTGCAGTGCAGTTACACCAGAGCAAAGAAGCGCTTGGGTTAAGTTTCTGAATTTCCAAAAGATTAGTTGATCACTATTTTCTGTAGTTGAAAAAAAACTAATCCCTTTGGCGAATACAAAAGACTCGTGATTTTCTTTTAGTTGTTCTGGCATCTAGCTCAGAACATTGATATAACAATGGTCATGAAATAGTGAGTCCTCCTGTGGATTCTGTGGAACCAGAAATGCAACAAAATGCTTTCACTTTTGTTTATAGGTGTATTAGTTATTTCTCATAGAAAAATTAGTCTCATGGGATCACCTTCCACTCATAAGAATGGCAAAAAAAAACATCGTCGTCATGTTCCTTATCCCCTCCATACATATGACTTTGAAGTATTGTCTAGGTCCCAAAAATTGTTTTTTTTTAAATGTTTTTGTTTGCTATACTTCCAGTTAATAACATCCATACATCTCAGCACTAAAAATCTTAATTTGTATTGCCACATTTGTGGGTAAAATACTTCTGAAATTACCTCTGCGTTTGCTCATACATCATACATTTATGCAATAGTTCGATCTGGTTGTCTTCAAATCGCGAGTGAATCAGGATCTTCTATGCAAGAGTGTTCCATCGCAGACCACATCATCGCTTAACGTCAGCCAAGTTAGCGGTCAAACACAAGCCTATTACCAATTTATTATACATATATTATTTATTTGATGATAGGCGAGCAGCATTTATGCTCTTGTGCCTATATCATAGTGTCAAAATTTAGTATTTATCTGTCAAAATTAAAACCGAATAAAAAATATATAAATGAGTTGTGAACATAAAAATCTCTAACAACATTGTCCTGTGTATTTCAATTCAATTAATTTATTTCGGGTCTTAGGTATGACTGATATTGACTTAACGATGTCATTTACAGAATAAAAATCACAATTAAAAATTAACATCACACAATTATTCAATGAATGTACACATTAGGAGCTGTAAAATGGCTTAGCATATAAATTTCACTGATGCATTGGACAGGAAAATGTTTCCTACCCTTAGTATCTTACCACAAATGTTTCCATGATTGGCTTATATCACAAATGTTTTCTTATGATTTCCAGCATGTGCAGTCCGTGACCGCTGGGTGAACATCCGCAGCACATTCAACCACAATCTGCGTAAAGTAGACCGCTCCCGACTAACCGCTACCTCGAACGCAGACATCTATGTCCCGTGCTGGCCTCTGTGGAAGCCTCTACAGTTCCTGCGAGAGGTGCCAAGAAAAGATGATGCTCAGTATGAGGTGTGTATTTATTGTTTTTTTATGATTTCCAAAAATTAGGATTATGTTTTTAGGGTCCATATTACAACCCTCCGAAGGGGACTTCCCAACAATTTTCAACATGAAGTATTTAAAAAAGGGTGTCTACAATTACCACTCCGGCTGGCAAAGCACTGTCAGCACCCCTAGTGTTGCAGGTGTCCTTAAGCGGCGGTTTCTGCTTATCATCAGGCGGACTGCATGCTTGTTTGCTGCTCTTTTTATATAAAAAAAAACACATTCCAAATCCATGCCATCAGCATTAATGAGAACCAAAACAACAAGGAAAATTTATTTGCATTATATTGTGGTTTGCTACTTAGCCAGCATAGATGCTTCAGTGCCATAACAAAAAAGATCTAATAGTGGGACGTAACTTGACATTAGGTGGGTTATTCCAGGACCTGCAATATTGGTTTTGTTACTGTTACTCTCGTTTGGATTCACATAAGTGCAATGGGGACAGAAATAATATTGCATGCACAAGAATAGCCGTGATAAAACAATTAATCAATGTATTGTAAATGATAACCAAGCTAAGAATTAAAAAACAGATAATGTGTAAAGATTTCAGATACCAACCATATTTCTTTGAGCACTGCATTTCAAAACAAATGCATAATGCATTCAGTTATACAAATACAAATACAATACAAATTTTATTTTCCAGAACTATCCAAACTACGAGCATCTTGCATTCAAAGTTAAAGAAGAAACATATTCAGAAATGGAAGAAGTTGTAGTCAACATTAGGCAAAGAGCTGAACGCACCGACAGACCTCGTCACAAACCTAAAGCAAAATCCAGTAAATGTGTTCAAGTGCTTGATGATCTAATCAAAGCTATGAAGCCGTTGGTCCGGAAATCTTACCCAGAGCAAAGCTATTGGTTCTTTGGGAAACATATAACAGAGAGATTGAATTGTATGAGAGATACGGATGCAAAATGTGCCAGTCGTGATATAATGAATTTACTAACGGAATGGTCTTCAGAAGAGATTTATTTGAAGCCGGGTACTTCTGGGATGACTTGAGGTCCTGCTATAATAATATTGTGGCATCTCAACTAGCCTGACTTTAAAGTTATGCAACATTGACCTGTAGATGGTCTTGCACATTTGGGAGGCCTAATAACTGATGTTACTACAACTGAGCAACTAAAAGTATCAGCTATCAGCGTTGGAGTCCATTGAGAAACGTGCCAAGACTTTCATCAGCAACGAATTCCTAATTCAGACTAAGCTTCTTAGTCTTAAGCATCAGCGCAAATTTGCTAGTCTATCTGGTTTTTATCGGATACATTTCACAAAGTGTGCATCGGATCAGCATGATCTAATTCCATCCTGCCCATTTTTCTATCGGACTGCCATAGTGGCACGAAAAGGCTACAACGGTTCAAGGTTGATTCAGAAAACCTGTATGTAGTGCTTTGACTCCACTTTTATTGTGCTATCTGGATGTCTTCTAATCACAAGTGAATCGATTTCTTCTACGCAAGCGTGCTCCATCATAAGGGGGAGGCCTATGTTCAACAGTGGACGTCTTCTGGCTGATGATGATGATGATGATGAAGCGTGCTCCATCGTAAACAGCATATTCAACAAACGCAAGCCTATTATGCAGTGTTTCAAAAAGGTGTGACAATACTGAAGGGAATGCACAATACACCCCGAGCGGGATGTCACTGCAGTTCTTATCACCCCCACTGAAGGGAATCATCATCATCAACCATTCTCCACCCATTGCTGGGTATAGGTCTCCTATCTTCAGCGCGCCATGGAATAATTACAGAAAACTAACTACAATGTTTCGGAATTTATGTTAAATTGCAGGTCCCGGTTCTGGTCCGGTCCCGCACAATCGGGAACCTTCGGGTAGCCTAATAACGGACTACTGCAATTGAATGCTACAATATTTTGAAATATATTATATTAAAATGTAGGTCACGGTTCTGGTCCGGTCCCGCACAATCTGGAGCCTTTCGGGTGACCTAATAACGGGATTACTGCAATTGAATGCTATGATGTTTCGGAAGTTATATTAAAATGTAGGTCGCGGTTCTGGTCCGGTCTTGCACAATCAGGAAACTTCGGGTGGCCTAATAACAGACTACTGCAATTGAACACTACAATATTTCGGAATATATATTAAAATTTAGGTCCCGGTTCTGGTCCGGTCCCGCACAATCAGGAGCCTTTCGGGTGACCTAATAACGGGATTACTGCAATTGAACTCTATGATGTTTCGGAAGTTATATTAAAATGTAGGTCCCGGTTCTGGTCTGGTCTCGCACAATCGAGAGCCTTCGGGTGGCCCAATAACTGACTACTGCAATTGAACGCTACAATGTTTCGGAAGTTATATTAAAATGTAAGTCCCGGTTCTGGTCCGGTCCCGCACAATCGGGAACCTTCGGGTGGCCTAATAACGGACTACTTCAATTGAACGCTACAATATTTCGGAATATATATATATATATTAAAATGTAGGTCCCGGTTCTGGTCCGGTCCCGCACAATCGGGAGCCTTTCGGGTGACCTACTAACGGGATTACTGCAATTGAACACTATGATGTTTCGGAAGTTATATTAAAATGTAGGTCCCGGTTCTGGTCCGGTCTCGCACAATCGAGAGCCTTCGGGTGGCCCAATAACTGACTACTGCAATTGAACGCTACAATGTTTCGGAAGTTATATTAAATTGTAGGTCCCGGTTCTGGTCCGGTCCCGCACAATCGGGAGCCTTTCGGGTGACCTAATAACGGGATTACTGCAATTGAACACTATTATGTTCTAAATAAAACGTCCTTTTTATTATAACATAATTATATTGGTGCTAAGTAGCCTGTCCATTTTGTATCACAACAAGATGGCGGCCCAAACGTCAAACACAGAATAATTAAGAAATGAGGTTACATATAAACTTATGTCAAACATGGAACATACAGATACAACAAACACTATAATGTTTCGGAAGTTATATTAAAGTGTAGGTCCCGGTTCTGGTCCGGTCTCGCACAATCGAGAGCCTTCGGGTGGCCCAATAACTGACTACTGCAATTGAACGCTACAATGTTTCGGAAGTTATATTAAAATGTAGGTCCGGTCCCGCACAATCGGGAGCCTTTCGGGTGAGCTAATAAAGGACTACTGCAACTGAACGCTATGATGTTTCAGAAGTTATTAAAATGTAGGCCCCGGTTCTGGTCCGGTCCCGCACAATCGAGAGCCTTTCGGGTGACCTAATAACGGTGTGGGTGACGTTGATATGTGATTTAAATTATAATTGAGACGGATAATTTAATTAATTTAATTTATTTAGAATTATAGAAAATAAACAGTAAAAAAATAACAATTGGCATAAGCACAATAAACGAAGTAAAACGCGTGTAAAAGAATACCGGCGCCTCGAACCGTCTTGGAGCGAGTATACTGGCAGCCGCGCCGGTCGCCGTCACAGTTCCCTGCGTAGTTAGTAGGTACGCGCGCCTCTGCAAAACCAGGTTTATCGGCGGCAGAGTGTGCCATTAGCGGCAGCGATTTAATACATCCATTTAATTTAATATTCCCTGGTTTTGCCCAGACGCGTGAGTTAGCACGCCACAACGGGACTACTGCAATTGAACGCTATGATGTTTCGGAAGTTATATTAAACTTTATATGCTGGTTCTGGTTACTTCACGCACAATCGGGAGTCTTCTCGTCTGGTGGCTTAAATACTGACACTACTGCAACTGACTTTGGAAGTCACATTGAGCCTCAATAATCCGAACTATCAAAAACATCATCCTGTTCGGATTAACGAACGTGCGGCCTATAGTATGTTAAGTATTTAAAATAAAGTAGGGGGGGGGGGGGGGGTTTGGGCACAACGGGGACGTTAAGGGAAATAAAACAATAAAGATAAAATATTTTTTTAATCAAAACTAATGACAACTCTTGGTTAAACACTGTTTTGAACTATCACTCATTCCACAACCTTACCACCGTAAATATCCCGTAAATAATCATATAACTCTGGTTACTTATTAATTAATCATTTGGCACCGAATTTGGTGAAGTAAGAAATCAAATAATATTTTTAATTTTAATTTCACAAAACTCATCGTGCCCCCCCGGAGGGGCAGTATGGGGTAGTACGGGGTACACTATTTTATTTGTCACAGAATAAGCAGATGTGGATTTCTTCTAAATCTGCGTCATCAACTCCTGCACAGGCGGTATGGGCCCACTGTAACGCTCCGAAGACTTCAAATAAGTGTGGTTCGAGTCAACACAGTAGATGCATAAGAAATCCTCCTTAATATTTTCTCCATCTGTCTGAGTCTTCTGTTTTTTTTTTTTGAGTTTTTTTTTTTCAAACGGGGATCGTTCGGATTTGAACACTTCTTCGTCCGTTTAAGTTGTTCGCGTTCTTCTAGTTCGTTTTTGTAGGAGGTTGAAGTGAGAACAACCGTTTTCCCTCTGCGATAATTTTTTCTCGCTTGGTTTCTTTGTTCGACTGTGGGGATGGGGAGAATGTCTTTGGGAGAAGCGTTTTCAAAGGAAGCTGTTAGGCCACGACATACTCTTCGAATTGGAGATCCGGAAACGTTATTTTCGTCTTGCATAGATAGTCCAGGCTGAGGCTCTGAGATAGGAGTAATCTGATGTAAATGTGTCGATATTGCAAGTAAAACAGGTTCACGAGGTATCTCTTCAAAGGGAGGCGGTTGCTGAATTTTAGCAGTTGAAGCAGCGGCTTCAGGCTCTTCATTTGTTAACGGTATGTCTGTTGTTGATGCAGCAAAAAAATCTGAATCTGTGAAATTATTTTGGTTAAATGGCCATATCCCACATTTTCTGAATGCATTAATTGCCGTGGCCATTGTTGCAGCTTGAATATAAGCATTTGCAAAAATTTCGCTTATTTGAAAAGTTGTTATTATTCGCCCTGGGTGCGACCGTAACCAGTTAAAACAAGCATAATCATAATACACACTCAATGGTTTCATGAAGCCAACATCCAAGGGTTGGAGTCTGTGGGTGCAATGGGGGGGAAAGAAAAGCATTACAACACCATTCTTACGTGCACATTCAATAATCTCTATATTTTGCGTACGCATTACGTGCCCATCTAGAAGTAACTAGACCGGGTTAGTTATTGAGGCCCCAGAAAATTTAACGAACGCGGCGGCGTGTCGATATATAGATAGCTATCCTTGTTTTCTATTTAGTGCCGCGTGCAATCTATTTTGACGCGAGGGAGGGGATCGCCGCTGGAGATTGGATATCGGCCGGTTTATTCTTAATATAAGGTAGATTTTAGTGCTTTATATATATTTTTATTTTTGGAACGATTGCCCGAAATCTGCATCGTTACATACCCCCCCTGTTAGGGTTGAATTTTGCTGCGTCAAAATTCGCTCACCTATCGTTTTTTTCATATAAAAATCAATAAAAAATATACCTTTAGAGTTACATGTTATTTATGTAAATAACTCGAGCATATAGTTATTTGATGTTATTTTGTTGGCCCTTGACATCAGTAATAGTGACGATTTGGCATCCTACTATAAAATTCCGCCACTTATGGTAGATCGCATATTTGCTTACAAAAAGCCAAAAAAACATAGCGGACTATGATCTGGCATAAAATTGCACAGATACAGACTATTGAGAGTCAGTAGGAAGCCAGCAAGGAACATTATATGTTGAAAAATTACACTATAAGCATGGATGAAAATACTATACGGACGGCTATTGTCCTTAGAAAAAAGCGGAGTTCGCAAAAAGCTCAAAATCCTGTATTATTTCTAGATGGCGCTGTCAAATAGCCCGAATGTATTTATTTTAATATTTGAAGCCGATATAGTGTGATTAACGCTATGCCAATTGTTAGCTTTTCAGCCAAGAAATCACCTTTTAAACTGTTTTACACACAATTCGTTTACACTTGTTATCGCTTCGAGGTTCGAGCAACAAAAAGAGGGTGATTGCAATGCAACCGCCACTTATATACTGTGTTCGTTGGCAGTCGACAAAAGACTGTCAACTGTCAACGAACACGTGTGAACTTCGCCAATACAGTTTCATTATAATGGTGTTGTTAGTTCATCTATACATTAAATGATTAAACTAAAGTTGTTCTACATTCGGCCATCCGACTCAATTACACGTCCTCGTGTATACGTGTCATGTATTATATGATAATAGACGTTATACGTGTTAATTAAATGTGTACTTTACAATCTTATTTTGAAGTCTTATACTATCGTTTTATGTTACATAATATCAGAATGCAACTGCATACTGAAAAGCACATCATATCAGACTAAAACCGAATCTGGTTTAGTTAAGTCAGTACGCAACTGCGTACACTGTCTCTTACGCAACTGCGTACATCGGCTCTTACGCGACTACGTACACCGGATCTTACGCAACTGCGTACAATGTCTCTTACGCAACTGCGTACATCGGCTCTTACGCGACTACGTACACCGGATCTTACGCAACTGCGTACAATGTCTCTTACGCAACTGCGTACATCGGCTCTTACGCGACTACGTACACCGGATCTTACGCAACTGCGTACAATGTCTCTTACGTAACTGCGTACTGGAGGCTCCGCTGCAGGCTCAGCTGGCAGGTTCGACGGCAGGCTCAGCCGCAGGCTCAGCCGCAGGCTCGACAGCAGGCTCAGCCGCAGACTCCGCGGCAGGCTCCGCTGTATGCTCCGCCGCAGACTCGATCGCAGGCTCGACAGCAGGCTCAGCCGCAGGCTCGACGGCAGACTCGACAGCAGGCTCAGCCGCAGGCTCGACGGCAGGCTCAGCCGCAGGCTCGACAGCAGGCTCAGCCGCAGACTCCGCGGCAGGCTCCACTGCAGGCTCCGCTGTATGCTCCGCTGCAGACTCGACCGCAGGCTCGACAGCAGGCTCAGCCGCAGGCTCGACGGCAGGCTCGACAGCAGGCTCAGCCGCAGGCTCGACGGCAGGCTCAACGGCAGGCTCGACAGCAGGCTCAGCCGCAGGCTCAGCCGCAGGCTCGACAGCAGGCTCAGCCGCAGACTCGACAGCAGGCTCAGCGGCAGGCTCGACAGCAGGCTCAGCCGCAGAATCGGCGGCAGAAATTTGCATATATAACAATAAGTACACTAATCGGATATATAATCTGAAGAACTTTTAACATGAGCACAGTTATTTAGTAATTAGTATTAAATTAATCATTAGTAAATAAATTATAATCAAGAAAACGCAAGGAATAAAACAGCCACTTTGTAAAATAACTATTAATTAGGGCTCTAAAAAAAAACATGACTAGCAAACAGGTTTTGAACCACTTAACAAAAGACAAATTACACTCTGTGGACATGGGAAAATAAGAAGACATCTGTAACTTATTAATCCCGATTCTGATTTGTTAGCTTTTCAGCCAAGAAATCACCTTTTAAACTGTTTTACACACAATTCGTTTACACTTGTTATCGCTTCGAGGTTCGAGCAACAAAAGAGGGTGATTGCAATGCAACCGCCACTTATATACTGTGTTCGTTGGCAGTCGACAAAAGACTGTCAACTGTCAACGAACACGTGTGAACTTCGCCAATACAGTTTCATTATAATGGTGTTGTTAGTTCATCTATACATTAAATGATTAAACTAAAGTTGTTCTACACAATCGATCCCAAAATCTAGATAGTTTTTTTCAGCATCAATCTTCAGCAACGGAATTACTGAAGATTTGAGTTGCAAGGCTCACTGTCATTTTTTGGAAGGAGTTTGGGTTGATATGGCGTTGTGTTAATTTTGTAACTGACCTGCTTAAATTCGAGCTTTTGTCTATTTCATATGTTTTTATAATATCTTGTCATGACATGTGCTCATCATTGTTACAATAGTCGTTATCTAAAAAAATATTTCGGATGTTCTTGATTAAATGGGGAACATCAAACAGGGCGAACAATTTTTTGACATTGCAAAAAAAAAAAAGGGGGCGTTAGGCGTTACCCCATTTTTTATAAACCGTTTGGTTGTTGTTGCTTGGTCTCAGACCACAGCTTTAGGCAGGAGACCATGGTCAAACAGTTTATTTATTACTGCTTTTAATAGTAATTGTAATGTTTCTACTTTAACATTTGAACCAGACAAAAAGTAGGCCACAGGTAGTTTCCATTTTCCATATAACGCTCTGACTACAAATACTAATGCATATTTTGCTATTTTATTACTACGACGATTTCCCCCTAGGTCTTCAAATCCTTCAAACGGGGCTTAGGACTGTGGCTGTCAAAATCTGATTGTATAGGTACCGGGTTTATGCCCTGACATATAAAAAAAAATTAAGCAGAGGTTTGAGAATGCTTCGTTTAAAGAAAAGGCGTGTGTCGTGTCTTTTGATGAAATGTCAATCATGGCAAATTTTTGGTGGCGTTCTAAACATAACGGTGACGGTGTTCAAGTGGGAGCGCAAAATGCAATAATTAAAACTTAGTAATTAAGACTTGCCGATTTACTGGCCCAACCAGACTCGCGAGGCGCCTTCTAGAGACTCTCGGCACGAATTTTGGCGAGTGGGGGCTGCATGAGGCCCAAGCAGTCGGTGCCGGCACCAAAGCGTCGGCATATATTTATGTTTACACAGATCATATTTAATTTATCAATAAAGTGATTTTTAACAATATTTACTGATTATGATTATGACTTCTGGAAGAGTTGAAGATCTAAAAATTCATTGGTGGTTCGCGATATGAAGTTGAAGAGTATTTGCTGCTGAAGGGTGGGTGGTATGGCAGATGAAGAATAATATGGACTTTGCAGTGATTTATCTCGTTGAAATAAATTGTTCTTATCTCGTCCGTTTGTTTTCGGGTATTTATTTACCTTAGTTTTTTTACGATCTTGCATAGCTGCTCTTCTTCTTTCACTTGTCGGGCGTTGAATGTTGTTTTTAATGTATTTGAAACGTCTTTCACGACGTTCTCGGCCTCTGCTTTTTCGAGCAGGTTCTGATTCTCATGGGCGCCACCTGCATTGACAGGAAATAATGAAAAACACAACACAAAGTTATAGAACTCGCGTGTTGTTCGGGTGTAAAAGGTTAGAATTTGCTGTTTTCTAATTATAGGTTAGTTCTTAAGTGGGTGACCGACGTACAAGCCTATACCGCGGTTTTAAAGAATGTCGGTTTTACTCAACGGTGTCACCGGACAACACGCCGGAACACGGCTAGGCCGCTTGGCGGCATAACTTTGTCCGGTGGGTGGTCACTAGCCCCAACCGAAGCCTACCACCAGTATGTTGTCACCAGACTAGCACCACCCCGGGACCACGTGCGGGGTTTCTGAATTTACGGGTGCTTTCCCACGGACGAGGGTGAATCAGTCCCCGAAAGTACTCTTAACCTGTTAGTACTAGATAGTACTAATTTCCTTTTCACTTACGTTTTTGCACCACTGTCCCCAATGTTTTAAATGTAACGCGGTGGCCCACCTTTGGAATTGATTCCGCTATATCGGATTGTGATAATAGCGGCAACGAAGTTGCAAGTTATCGCATTTTCTGAAAAGGAATTGAATTTGTAAGTATTTCTGTCCGGAGAAAGATAGTTTGGTACATACCTATTACTTAAAATAAAGTACTTGAGTATTCAACTAGTGTGAACTTGCTAACAATGCCAACCGCGACGCGACGCAACGATAACGAACAGTCGAAAAACTCGAACATCGCACAATCACGACACCTTCATCTTCATTGCATTCAAATTCATTACGGTAAGCACAGTTGAAGTAGGCAAGCAAGTAGAATCAGCTTACCTTTAAATGTCCCTATGTACGAGTATGCTTCTATATGCCAGGATTTTAATAGTTCTGAAACTCCATTTTTCGGATCCAATATTTCCTGTGTGCTCTTGTTGTTCGATTTGGTATATTACATACCACCACCACCACCACCACCACTTGTTCTCGATGTTGTACCACTTGTTCTCGATGTTTTTGATTTTTGCTTACATTGTTCTTTTGTAGATTTCGCTAATCGCATTAGTGTGCGTGCGGCATAATTTTTGCTACCTACCTTATACTTTACCTTAAAAGGCTAAAGAACAATATGAGATATGACTATAATTATATATGATTTAAAAATTTCTTTTAATTCTAATGTTATTAAAAAAATCGTTTATAAATGCTGCCCGTTATGCATTCCCTCTTAAATAGTTATTTGTTGTGTGAGTCGCCGAAGCAGACGAAAGATATTTTCCTTCATCAACAATTTCTAAATTTTCAAGTAAATCTTGCTTGTGCAGTGCAATATTGTGCAGTATTGCCACTGCATCAATATATAGCGTAGTACTCTCTGATTTTGTTGTGTAGCCACGCAGTAAGCACCGAAATCCTTGTTTCCCATTATCTTTCACACACGTGAAAACCAAAGAAGATAATGGAGATATGGCTGCTATGTTTGAGGGGGGACAAATGCCAATTCTTTGTATGTTGTTCTATTTATCGTTATTGATGCTTTGGTGTCAAAGCATTGTTCTACGCTTTTACGGGTCCTTATGTGTGCGAAGTTATACGATTCTTCTTTTTGTGTATTTGGGTTCAAGATAGGAGTGTATAAATAAAGAGTACAGCCATAACCGGAATCTCCTAGTAGTCTGCCTTTACATTCTGAACGCTTAAATCTTTGTTTTAACAGACATTCATTAAATATCCTTTAAAAGTGTGTGCTGCCACGCCAGTGTGCAATTATGTTCATTATTTCTAAATTTGCATTTGACACAACCTGTAACAAAATAACTAGGTAGATAATGATTTCACACTAATATTATAAATTATGTGACTGTGAATATATGTGCATGTATGAGATTGCTTATACCAAGAATAACACAAAGGCAACTTTTCCGGAAAATTTGGTTTGCTGTTGTTTTGGGATAGCGAATGAAACCGCAACTAAACAAGCAAGCGTTAGAAACTTTACTATTGATACAATGACCGAACGCGTATATCGTTCAATCTATCGTTCACTGCGCACAACTTACACCCGTAGTTCTAATTTCCACTCATGGTGATCTTGGGAACTGTTATGGATTCCATTTGGAACCAAAAATAAGCTGCAATTTTTCGCCCCGTGGTTCTGTAATGTTTGCAAGGGTTCTCTCCACCTATATAAAACTTGATGATGGTTGTATATTTCACCCAAGTATGCAAATAGATATGATATACGAGCTATTTGCCACCCACTTGTGCTACTTGGGTAGCTCTCTCCATTGCCCGCTGTGGGACTCTGAGTTTTTCCAAAAGGCCAACAGTTAAGGACTACGTCTCAGTACCATATGTCCTCACAGGCAACACCGATATAATATCTTTGCTATCTGAAAATCATAAAATATAATAAGTTAAAGTACAATGAAATAAATTATCCCAATTTATTTGAATGTACACAAGAATAGTCAAATAAACGAATTTGATTTGAGTTATTAAATCAAATTCGTTTATTTGACTATCATTATGTTATGAACTAGCAGTACCATTATTTTTCCGAAATAAAATAAAACAGATTACACAATATTTGTTTATTAATTTTTGACATTTAACATGTTTGTGTTTATTATAATACTAGCTGACCTGACAGACGTTGTCCTGTCTAAGAACTGTCAAACACGCAAAGTTAAAATTGTAAATCTTATTTTTTTACACCTTGGGTTACATTATTGGAGTTTTAGTAAGGATTCCTATATATTTTTTTTTAATATAGCCTATGTTACCCGGGATTGGTGTAACTTCCCAACAGTGTAAGATTTTTTCAAATCGGTTCAGTAGTTTCGGAGCCTATTCAATGCAAACAAACAAACAATCAAATCTTTCCTCTTTATAATATTAGTATAGACAAACACACGCATACACACACACTTACTCGCATACACTTTTAATTGACCCTCACCAACATACGTGAGTATTAAATACAGAATATTAAATGGCAATTTAATATTAATAATATGTATTAATTTTTAAACATTTTGAAATTAATAATAAAGATTTAATATTTTGTTTTACAGATCGACACCATCTGTAAACAATTAAATTGATGGTTTTGCTTTCTAAAACTCTTTTTTTTTATGCGCATCACGTTGAATAGATGGTCGACAAGCACATTAGATAATAATAAGATCTGCTCCTTTAATTTTTATTTGGGGACGTTGTTCTTTATGAAACCATTTACAATTTTTTGTAAGTCATGGAATTACTTTTCCAGTTCCTCTGAGGGATAACATAGCCTCTTGTCAACAGCATATTCTTTGCTCTAATGAAGGCATTCTTTCTACTATCTGCGTTTCCAGTTAGATGCAATTTACAATTTTTGCAAGATTTACACACACTTTGAAAACATACTAAGGAAAACTTTAAATGTATGCCTTTGGGCTTTTCTTATACAAAGAAAGAGCCATAACCTTATCTTTTAATTTATAACGCCTTCCTTGGCATAATTTTAGTAACAACAAATAATTAATAAGTGCGAGCCCTTTAGTTTTAACTTTTTTAATTAATATTATTTCTTAGTTAATCCGCCGTAACATTACATATTCTGTAAAAATTTCAACTGGCTATCTATTACGGTTCGAAAGATACAGTAGTTAAAAGGTAGGGTGGACGGACGGACAGATCGACGGACACACAGGCTGACTGACTGACAGACACACAACACCGTAGGCTTAGTAATAGGGTTTCATTTTCACCCTTTGGGCACGGAACCCTACAAACAAGTTTTGAGATAAACGCGTTTGAATATTTTGGAACTTTGAATGCGTACTGTTGTGGGGAATAAACTCACAACGTTAGAAGTCTATGAACTCAACCACTACACCATGAGGACTGCTGTATTATTCTTTTTTTTTATAATAGGCTTGCCTTAATCCACCAACTCGCCTGATGTTAAGCCATCCATTAATTAATTTACTCTTGATTTGAAGACACCGTAGATTGTAACTTTCAGGGAACACCCATTCAGGCAGCGTATTCAACAGTTCGCACAATAAAAGTGGAATCAAAGCGCTTCGGTACGAGTTTTCGTAATATCAACCATAATGCGGTGATGATTTTTCGTGCTAGCTCTGGTAGTCCGATAGAAAAATGGACAGGAGGGAATTGGATCATGCAGATCCGATATTTCGATTCTTATAGAGCGAGGATATTTTTATTTGAGATTCATGGCTTTTTTGCAATTAATGATTGAGTTCTCATGCATAAAAAACGAGCCGAGGGAGAATGCGAGAACCGAGACTGTTTGTCCTTTTCGTTTAGGGTGCTTATGTGTTTTTTTCAAGGAATTTGAGAGAGGTCTCTCTTTTTTTATGTATTTCAAGTTACTACATGTGAAAAGATATAGAAATAAATAAAAAACATTACTAAATTAATGTAATTGAAAATAATATATATTTGTTCATAAATAAAGAAAATAAAAAAATTATATTTGTGTTTTTTTTTCTGTATCTGGGTGTTATTATATATTTAAGTATGTATTTAAAAATATTGATGAATAAAATTAATACACGTTTTATTCGGGCACCATTTTTATTAGCAGAGAGTGTTAAGAACTTGTACAACCATAGAGTTAATATCTAACCATAGAGTATAGCATAATAAGGCGGATGGCACGCTACTAAGTGTTGCTGCACATTACATTTCTAACACAGCACCTCAATTTTAGAATTTATAACAATAACATTCTTTAATTGTATTAACAAACTATTATTCACTAATAAAATTTATGACATGACAAAAAAAAAACTGACCATTACAATGTGTCCACTCTACACTTACATACATCTATTGAATTTGGGAGTATGCCACCTCTACTTATTTTCTTAACTCTATGTTACTTTAATATAAATTTTATCTATTTTAATTATTAATTACATAAAATTATTTTAGAAACATAAGGTTGTTTTATTTACTGAATCCTTGAACAATCATTTCTCACTTATGAGTTAATAGGAAACATGTAAGATCCTTAATTAAATATTTAAAAAAATAAAACTTAGTAACTAAGAACAATTTTTACATCTTCTGTTTAGAGTAAGGAAATTAAATGCAAATTAGGTATTTACTTACAAGATTATATATAATCCTAAACTAAGTTTAACTCTCATTCTCTCATTTCCTTTGCTCTTTGTAAAAGTTTGTCTTGTTTAGGTAAAATATGAACCCATGCCTTTGATCCAAACACCCTTAACTTACTCAAATCTTTGTTACCATACTTCTTTTCGGCTGGCGTACGAAAATTTATAGCAAAGGATGGGCACCGGTTTATTTGATAGACTGCACATCCTACTGGTTCACCCCATAATGTCTTGGGTAATCCAGTTTCAATTAGCAATGTCCTTGCTTTATTATAGATATTCCGGTTCATTCTTTCTGCTGTCCCATTTGACTGCGGACTATAAGGTATTGTATACTGATGGATAATACCTTTATCTTTGCAAAATGCATTTATCTTTCTTTTAAACTCTCCTCCGTTGTCACTTCTAATTTTCTTGACTTTATTTCCCGTTTGTCTTTCCATTCTATTTATGTATTCTATGAGTCTGTCTGTCGCTTCGTTTTTATTCTTCAGTAAATATACTTCACAGAAGTGAGTATAGTCGTCAATAATAGTATGATAGTATAACTCACCTTTTATAGTAGGAGTTCTCATTGGGCCTGATATATCAGTATGTATTAATTCACCGATACAGCGGGATCGTGGTTTTGTTGTGTTTAGGAATGGTAATCTAGTTGACTTACCTTGCATGCGGGGTCGCATTGTGACTTGCTATAGGGAAGATTCATCATTTTTAGCTGGTTTCTATTGGCATGCCCTAGCCTTTGATGCCATGTGACATCATTTGTAATACTTCACAGAAGTGAGTATAGTCGTCAATAATAGTATGATAGTATAACTCACCTTTTATAGTAGGAGTTCTCATTGGGCCTGATATATCAGTATGTATTAATTCACCGATACAGCGGGATCGTGGTTTTGTTGTGTTTGGGAATGGTAATCTAGTTGACTTACCTTGCATGCGGGGTCGCATTGTGACTTGCTATAGGGAAGATTCATCATTTTTAGCTGGTTTCTATTGGCATGCCCTAGCCTTTGATGCCATGTGACATCATTTGTAATACAGCATCTTTCATAATTTATTTGTGTGTCTACAATGTAGAGTTCACCCTTGATTTCACCATTTACTATCGACTTTGAATTTGAAATTGACACAAAGTCGCTATGAAATTTTACTTCAAAACCTTTTGTTAGCAATTTTCTGACTGACAACAAGTTATGTGATAATCCTGAGACTATTAAACCATCGACTACAATGTTACAATTTTTATATTTTAAATTTAATTTGCCCCTTTTGGTACTTGACATATATTGACCGTTTGCAACAAATATTTTAATTTCTCTTTCTAAGTCTTGAACATCTGACATATAGGGTAAGTATTGATCTTTAAGTAAATGTTCCGTCGCACCTGAATCAATTACTAATTGAATAGTTTCACTCACGTTAATATTACCTGCGCTGAAGGCTGTAAACATCATCTCTTATTCGTTGTCCTGGCTTTCTGTTTGTATAACATTGCCTGTTTGCCACGCCTGTCTTGATCCACGACCTCTGGTTGAAGTGTTGCGCTGGCCATGATGATGCCGACTGCCTCGTTCGAGGCCTCGCTCCCTGGAGTTTGCATTGTTGGTTCCGCTTCGACATTGGTAGGCTTTGTGTCCTTTCTTGCCACATTTAAAACAAGCTAGAAAGCTTTGAACATCTGTTCCAAAACTAGTGTTTGTTTGTTGGCCTTTGAGCTTCAATTCCGCGTCTAATAATCGTGATTTTACAAAATCTACGGTTAATTCTCTATCCATTGTCTCTAAAGTTGTTATAACTGTGTTGTAGTCATCTGGTAGAGTTAATAATAAGTGAGATACTCTGTCACTTTCGTCCAGTGTCGAACCGGTTCCTTCTAACTCGGATATAAGCTTTTCGAATATTAAAAAGTGGTCTTGAAGGTTTTCGTTGCGTTCGCATTTTAGTGATAGTAGTGTCTTTCGTAAATATAGCTTGTTGAATACGCTCTTTCTTTCGAATATTTCTTCTAGTTTCGATATCATTTCAGAAGCCGTCGTACACTTTTTACTATGTCGATGAAGTTGTCCGAGAGGCATTGCACGATGACACTTCGTGCTTTTGCGTCGATGCTTTTATCTATTTCTGTATTTCTTCTTAGCGCCTTTTCCAAGCCCCTGTCTTCCAGTAATAATTGGACTCGGAATTTCCAGTTTGAAAAATTTGCTCCATCTTGTAATTTTGGTAAGACGAAATTTGTATTCGTAGACATCTCGGTCAATTTTTCTTCCTTGGCTTTTGTTATATACTGTACGCTTTAGTCATTTATTACTTCATATTATTTTTCCTTTATTTGTCATTTTAATTGCGCAGTGGAAGCGTATTGATGAATAAAATTAATACACGTTTTATTCAGGCACCATTATTATTAGCAGAGAGTGTTAAGTACTTGAACAACCATAGAGTTAATATCTAACCATAGAGTATAGCATAATAAGGCGGATGGCACGCTACTAAGTGTTGCTGCACACTACATTTCTAACAAAAAAAATATATGTATGTAAGTATATCAGTCTCTAGCAGCCATATCACAAGCTTTGCTTAGTTTGGGGTCAGATGACCGTGTGTGCAAAAATGTCCCGAAATATAGATAAGATCAACGCACAGCCTAAACTACTGAAGATATATATGAAATTTTGACAGTCGTTTCCTTTAATGGAGAAGGAAAGCGATAGGGGTGAAATGGGATGATAATGTTCGTATGTTTAAAAACAAATACTTTGACAATCAAACTGCAGTAAATAGGTACGTAACAAATTAGTAGGTAGACAATAAAAAAGTTATATAATTTATTGATTTACTTATATTACACGGGTATTACTCACGTTTAATACAAATAAAATGTGTGAAAATCACGTCAGTTTCCTTTATATAATCATAATCAGCCTTTCAACAGTCCACTGCTGTTGTAGTATTCGTCAAATCAAACCTTTTAGTCGATTACTATTGTCTGTACGATTCATTGTGTCACCTTACTAGGTAGTTTATTTATACTCTATGTCATAGGGTCTATGACAAGTAATGTCTATTTGCTCGCTCTCACATATATTCTTTTTCTCTCTCTCCGAACTGCAAAATATCTGCTGCGTATTTTGTGCGTCTATAAAAGGGTATTTCTTAAGTTTTTTTTTTTTTGATATTATGTTTATTTATTTATTTATAAACTTAGATATTTTTTGTAAATTAGAAAGTACTGTTAGTTGCACGCCTTACTTCACTAAACATAAAATTCTTACGCTTCCGTCTCTATATATATTGGAAACTGCTTTATTCGTAAAAACTAATCCAGTATTATTCCCGGCAATATCTGACTTAGCGGTAAGAAATCGTAGAGACCCAAACAGATGTCGTAATCGCCCATCTAAAACCACTTTAATGAACCACAGTATAATGTGTATGGGACCGATTATCTACAACATTATACCGATTTCAATAAGGGATCTAAAATCTACTCAATCTCTTCTTCTCTTCTCTATCTCTTCTCTATCTCTTCTCTACATTGTATAAATTGAAGTCGCTTTCCGCGTCTGTCTGTCTTTCTGTATGTCTGTATAGCCGCTAACTCCTCTTAAACCACGCAACGGATTTTGATGCGGTTTTCACCATCAGATAGATAATTTTTCACAAAACGTTTATGTATGTAAAAAAACTTAATTAAGTTATTTTATAAGTACAAAAAAACACTATCTTGCAACCAAGTCGTCGAAAAATGATTTTACATGGCTTACGTACAAAATAATGTACTAGAGAATTGTAGCGCTTCTAAAATTCTAAAGAAAACTCCGCGATGGTATATCCCTATCTGCTATTGTTAACTCACAGTAACCATTTCTTTCATTAAAACTTAATTTATAAATTGCGTTATACTTGCGCCGCTATTTAATCTTATTCAGTATCCAAATAAATATAACAGTATTCTTAAGAATTAAATTTAAATTATAATTGTCTTTTACAGTACGCAATTCTATTGGATACTTTAGAAGATATTAAAGGTTAAAGCAAACGAAAAAATAATGCAAGGACCGGAGTCGATCGGCCACCACAGGCCGTCACGAACTAAAGACTGCTTGCCCCGCGCCCCCGCGC
The DNA here is from genome assembly GCA_914767915.1 of Agriopis aurantiaria. Taxonomy (NCBI): domain Eukaryota; kingdom Metazoa; phylum Arthropoda; class Insecta; order Lepidoptera; family Geometridae; genus Agriopis; species Agriopis aurantiaria. The sequence continues at coordinate 12,123,793 of OU612003.1, read as the reverse complement.
TATTTTGCTATTTTCTAGGGTTTCGTACCCAAAGGGTTAAAACGAGACCCTATTACTAAGCCTGCGATGTTTGTCTATCTGTCCATCCATCCACCCGTCTGTCCGTCTGTCCGTCCTATCTTTATACGTCTGTATCTTTCGAACCATAATAGATAGCCAGTTGAAATTTGCACAGAATATGTACTGTTACGGCAGATTAACTAAGACATAATAAAAAAAGGAAAAAAAATTAAATGAAAGGGGGAACTACCCATACAACAAACGTGTTCTTTTACGTATTTTTGTATTACTTCTACTGTAAAAACGGTAATACTTACAAACGTCAAACTTGGCATGATTAAAGTACACACTCTAAAACATAACAGCAAATAATAAATAATTGCCAAGTGCGAGTCGGTACAAATTTATGTTTATTACCAAATTATATATCTGATAATTCGGTTACTTGGACAACCTCATCATTTCTTTCACCGGATCGATATTCCACATTTTACTAATTTTGAAGTCAGTTTTTTTAATGATAGTTATTGTATTTTGTGGTGGTACAGAAACCTCAATGCGCGAGCCCGACTTGCACTTGGCTGGTTTATTTATTAAGAAATGGATATTTTTATTATGCGTAACTTAAAAAACAGAAAATTAACGAAAACTTAAATAAATAACTAAAAACTAAAACTTTAAATAACTATATACTAATCTAAAATCCCCTCGGTTGAGGGAAAAGTGACCAGAATGCTGGCAGCATTGCCACGCTGGATGGCAATGCTAATTTTTTGGCCAAAGTAGGCGCCAGCATTCCGGTCACATGTTGCCTCCACCAAGCGTTTGGCCAAGTCCCTATATAAATCATGGGTGGCCGGCCCCCACGGTCCTAAGGTCTCGACCCCAAGCGGCACAAACATATACACCCTGTCTAAAAATCGATATTTGTGCCGTTTGAGGTTTTCAGCCTTAGTCGCGGCAGCTCCAGCCTGCAGAGTTGTCCCAGGAAGATGAGACGGCGCCAATGTATCGACACATGTAGCGTCCCAAATTAGAAGCTGCCCCATCTTCCACGGGATGAGGGTCATCCCGTCGGGTCTCTTGCCGTCGTCCCGCATCAGTCCATTAGGTTCTAGAACTGACATGCTTCGGTGTTCATAAACGAGTCATGAAGTTGTTGTTACTTGGTGCACTCGCAGAAGCTAGGTCCTTCAGCGCATGCGCTAGCATCTGAACAGTCTCGGTAACGCCGGGTTGTACCATCGGTGGCGCCGGAGGCCACATCGGCACATGTGGCGCTGCAGATAACGGTGGCTGCAGCGAGGTGTAAAGTTCATAAGGTGCCGTTGGAGCAACGGTATTTGTCGCCGTGGCCATTGCCGGTTGCAGCTCGCCCGTAGAAATACCATAATCGGGGGCTGACTGCTCATCGTGACGACTCCGCTCGAGCCATTGCTCCACTTCTTGTTTGGTGCACATTTCTTCGTGATGTGGACTGTATTTTGAACTATCATCTTGTATGTAGGTCAGCTAAGTCCGCTTCCAGTTGTCGATCAATAAGCTCCATTTGTATCTGCGCTTTCTTTTTAGTCGCTTCTAGTACGAGTTGTGCTTGGCGAGCCTTAGCGGATGACGTCGCAGTGTGAGTATGACCCTTTGACCCTGCGTTCTCACTGATTCCACTTTTAATGATCGAAGCTGCCGGCGTCTTGAATTTCTTTTGTGCACTAGTCGATGTTTCTTGTAATACTTTTGCAGCCATATTCTCGAGATTGCGTTTTTCTTGTTCACGCCCAATGGCGCTTGCGTTTGAGCCGACCATCTTGGATTGCACTGGAGTACGATGATGATCATGATTCAGTTCGAATTACCAATTTGTAGCTTCTATGGCTGGTCATGGGCCTAGAAGTATGCATCATAACACTCGGAGGCACTTTAAGTATATTTTATTAAAGAAACATTTGTAAAAAAATATTTTGAACTATATATAGGTTCGGTGCGCGCAGCACACCCGCTCGGTTTTCTAGCGAACTTGACACTGAGCGCGCCGCTTAGTGACAGTTAGTGACTAATATCAATTTAAAAGGTTAGAACAAATTAAGTTTACAGACTAGTAGTGCATACAGTTGTGTCTTTCGACAAGGTCGTTGGAAAGCGGTAGGAAATAATAGTAATGGGACGGTGGTTTTGTTTGATCGAGTTCAGTACTTAATGATAACAATTTTTGCTTTTGTTGTGAAATATTTCGTTTCAAATCCATCGCGTTCTTGTTCATGTGCCTCATGTCGTAATGGATCGTTATCTAGCTGCTCAATTTGCAGCTGTATGTCTTCGAATCTTTGGAGAAATGATAATAATTCTAGCTGTCGCACGTGTATTTCATGGAGGTATGTATGTTCCGTGTCGACATCAAAATTATTTATAAAATTGGTTTTTCTTGTAAGTAGTCTTTTGATTGAGCTGCGTTGTAGTTTTAGCACGTCGATGTCCATCTTTTAAGTAGGTAATGGCTCCCGCAGCGCAGATCTCGTGGTCATCTGCGATGCGTTCCACGTCGGATTATAAATATTTGCCTGTTGGCGTCTTGAATGTACAATATAAACTGGATCTTGTAGTAGTTGATACAATTTGATGTTTTTCTTTGCTTTTTGATGGACATCTTGTGTTTTCCGTATGATTTATATTGATTGCCTAGTGGCGTCGTGTCACTGTGTGTCAAGTAGGTAGACTGCAGTGAAGTTGTATGCGTAAGCGCCTTTGAATGAAATTGACGCGTGTTGTGTAGTAGAATTTACAATACAATACAATACAAAAACTCTTTATTAAAACACCACAAAACAAGGATAACATAAAAATTACAACAAAAATATTATCTAGGCTTTTAACAGGCGGCCTTATCGCTTAAAGCGATCTCTTCCAGGCAACCGTGCACGGAAAGGAATTATATTTAATAATGTGTGGCCTTAACTAAAAATAAAAAAATAGAAAGTAAATACCTATGCAAATAACAACAAACAATCAATAGACTACAAATAAATATTACATACTAATACATACATATACATAGACTACATAATATAAATAACATACTACATACCTACTGTTATCAAAGATATGCACATGTTGATACTTACATACATTATATTTGTCACAGAAATTAGAGTCTAGATAGCAGCTATAGTGCGAGATAGTGCGCTTTTACGCGGAGTTTGAAAACGTCGAGGGAGGGGGCACGCTTGATTTCAAGCGGCAAGTCATTCCAGAGTTTGACAGCTTTCACCGTGAATGATGAGGAATAAAAAGTCGTGTTATGTTGAGGAATGTCAAGCGTGCAGTTTTCTGATGATCTCAGGAACCTAGTGAGAAGGGAATGGCGGAACTTAAAACGTTCTTTAAGATAGCATGGTGAAGCAGGATTGTAAAGAATACTATAAAGAAGGGCGAGTATGTGAGCATCCCGGCGACGACGAATGGGTAGCCACTTGAGTTTAGTGCGGAATTCAGAGACGTGGTCATATTTGCGCAAGCCAAAAATGAACCTTATGCAAAAATTTTGAAGGCGCTCAAGTTTATTCAGCTGGTCTTCTGTGAGATCTAGATAGCAGACGTCAGCATAATCAAGAGTTGGAAGTAAGAGAGACTGAGCAAGTTCAATTTTAGTGGTGGTGGGCAGAAAATTACGAAGCCTACGTAAAGAACCTCCGGCAGCAAACATTTTCCGGCTTGTTTCAACAAGCTGTGGACCCCACGATAGACATCGGTCGAATAATACACCCAGATTCTTAACTGTGTCACTGAATGGGATAGTAACTCCATCAAAGACTACTCGTGGAAGTGAACTCCAATCAATTTGGCTGATAGTGCGGGAGCTGCCTATGACGATAACTTGCGTCTTCAAAGGATTTACTTTGAGGCCGTACGACTGGCTCCATTGTAAGATACGACGCATGTCATCATTTATAGCCTCCACAGCTTCCGATAGCCAGCCCAGTGGGGCTTGGCAATACAACTGAAGATCGTCTGCATAGAGGTGGTAAGAAGAAGAAAGGTTATGAGAGATTGCATTAATAAAGATAGCGAAGAGTAATGGAGATAAGACGCCTCCCTGCGGTACACCGGCAGATGTGACACACCACAAAGAGTACTTCTCTTCTAAGCGAATCCTCTGCCGACGCCCATACAGGTAACTTTGAAACCAGTCAACTACCATTGAAGAGATGTTAGACGAGCGAAGTATAGCAAGGAGGATTTCAAAGTCGACAGAATTAAAAGCATTGCTAAAGTCCAGTAACGCCAACACGGTCAAGTTACCGTTCTCCATCCCTAGACGAATATCGTCAGTGATTTTGACAAGCGCTGTAACCGTACTGTGCCCCGGACGAAAGCCAGACTGAAGAGGATTAAGGAGGTCATTTCTGGTAAGGTAAATATTTAGCTGATTATGAACTAAACGTTCAATTTGTCGCTGTAGTAGCGCCGAGTTGGGATGGTATGTATGGAAAGTTCGTTTCGCTAGATGTAGATGTCGCTTGTAGTTGCGGCGCTCGTTCCATCCCGTCGATAAAACAGTTTAGTGCTGCTTTCCGTGCAGTGCTATGTTATTGCTCGCTGGTTTTGCTTGTGATGTGCGTGCGATGTTCACCTCGGTTTCTGCGGCACTTGAGTTGGCGAAATAATTGTACCGAAGGCGAGAAAATGGTGTCGAACACTTCACAAGCCCGGATTGATAGGACCAAAATATTTGTGATTTCTACAGGTCCTATTCATTGAAAACACTGGAGGATGTTAGTTGACTGTTAACCTTTTTACACACAAAACACCACTTAAATGAAAACTGTAATTGAGATTCTATTGATTTTAAACGAGGAGCGCGTGTCACTCGTGCTGATTTCGAGACGAAACAGAGTGAGCGAGACAGCGTTACAAATTTAGAATGACAATACTAAACAGCCATTGTCCATTGGCTTTTCGTAAGATGGAGATAGCATTATTTCATCTTGATTTCTGGAAAGACTTGTATCAGTGCATTAGAAACAGCAATTTCAAAGTCTAGGTGTACTTTTATTGGTAACCACCTTGTAATTTATGATTTTATAACCTCAAATGACGCGATGTACGAATCTTGTCTCTTGTCCGGCATCGTGTTTCCGAACGCGGCTAGTCTAGCTGGCTCCTTTACCTATGCTTCTATTATTCTACTCTATATTGGACATGTTATTGTTTCAATTCTGCTTAGCGAGTCTGCTACCGCGTTATCACTGCCTTCGACATATCGAATGTCAGTGGTAAATTCACTTATATACATGAGTTGTACGTCGTGGCGTCTCTTTATCAATTGAAAATTTCGAGAAAGCAAAAGTTAGAGGCTTATGATCTGTATAGCGCTCTACCTTCGAACATATTTCTAAAATGAACGATAGCTAAATAAATTGCTAACAACTCGCGATCGTAGGTACTGTATTTTGTTTGTGTGTCCGTTAGTTTCCGTGAAAAATAACATGACGGCTTCCAATAGCTGGGTCCACACCAGTCGATCCAAAATAGATCGGCGATCCGCGATCCAAAATCGTGATACGTGGAGCGTGGATCGTACTAGGCCAATCCAGTTTGTTGAAACTGCGATCCTGAACTACGCTCCAAGCGATCCATAGGCGATCCGTGATTCAGTCGAACTCTTGCTAGAGATGGAGTCACACGTACAGCGGCGGCGTCGAATTGCCGTGGCAGCAGCAACCTTTATTTTGCTCAAATATTTGCGCAAAAAATCTCAATAAAGAAAAAGACGGTTCTGGGTAAAAACAATATACAAAAGCCGCTTGTAATCTGGGGGGACAATTCGAGACTAAATGGAATTTCTCACACGTGATAGGAGCGATGGACGGCAAACATGTCACTTTGCTATCGCCTTTTAATAGTGGGAACGACTATGATAATTACAAATTATTTCCTAGTATTGTTCTTTTTGCATTCATCATCATCAGCCAGAAGACGTCCACTGCTGAACATAGGCCTCCCCCTTTAACCTCCACACTGAACGACAGCCTGCCTTTTGCATCCACTGGATGCCAGCGACTCTTGCTATGTCGTCGGTCCATCTAGTGGGAGGCCTACCTACGCTGCGTCTTCCGGTTCGTGGTCTCCACTCAAGAACCTTTCTTCCCCATCGGTTATCGATTCTCCGAGCGATGTGGCCTGCCCATTGCCACTTCAACTTGCAAATTTTAACAGCTATGTCGGTGACTTTGGTTCTTTGGCGAATATCCACGTTTCGGATTCTATCGCGCAAAGAAACTCCGAGCATAGCTCTCTCCATTGCCCGCTGTGTGACTCTTGAGTTTTTCCATAAGGCCAACAGTTAAAGACTTTTTGCATTAGTCGATGCAAATTATAAGTTCCTGTATGTGAATGTTGGTACTAAAGGCAGAATATCAGATGGAGGCGTGTTAAAAAGCACAAATTTATATAAAAAAACTTTAAAAAAAAGAACTAAACATTCCACCACCGGAAATATTGCAAGTTCCCTATAAAATTGAGGTACCCTATTGTATATTAGGTGATAAAACTTTTCAGCTGAATGATTATACAATGAAACCATACGATGGTACTCGGGAAAGAATTTTCAACTACCGACTGTCAAGAGCACGTAGAGTAGTAGAAAACGCGTTTGGAGTACTTAGTTCTGTCTACAGAGTTCTGCGTAAACCTATGCTTTTGGAACCAGAAACTGCAACTAAAGTCGTGCTGGCAACGGTTCATCTATATAACTACTTACGCAGTAATTCTAACTTGACATCGCCAGGAACGTTTGATACAGTACAGGAGAATGGAGATGTAATACCTGGAAGCTGGCGAAATGAGCCACCATCACAATCACTACAACCGATGGCCGTCATACCAAGAAGAGCAACAGAAAATGCCAATACAATACGGTCCCACTTAGCAATACACTTTGTTACAAACCAAACAATAATTTGGCAAAATGAATATCAGTAAAGTAATGACTCACATGTTCCAAAGTATCGCGAGTGGTACCGGGTTCATTTTTATCCGCCATAAAGTCGAAGTCATCATACGCAAACCACTTTGATTTATACGTATCTTGAGCACCTGAAATAAACAAGTAACTCATTAAATAACCACGTGTATTTATTTTCTATTACCTTATTTACTACTAATTATTACTCGGTTATTTCGGCGTTTTATCCCACTAATATTATAAAGGCGAAAGTTTGTAAGTTTGTGAGTGTGTGAGTATGTATGTTTGTTCCTTCTTCACGTTCAAACGGCTGAACCGATTTGGATGAAATTTGGTATCCAGGTAGATTACATCCTGGATTAACACATAGGCTACTTTAATCCCGGATTAACGCGGGTATCACAGCAGGGCGCCGCTAGTTTTAAATAGACGGAAATGAAACATTATTTTCTACATGCTTCCACGCTTTTTTCACAAAATAGAATGCTGTTAAAATATATAAGTAGAAAAACTTTTTAGTGCGGTACTGATATTGCATCTTAATTTTATAAATTATTGCAGCTTCCAAATTACAAGTATGTTTTCAATTTTAAACGCTAAAAGAAATCGAGTGAAGATTCCTTAATTTTACTTACACATAAGTAGTGTAATAATATAATAATAAGTATAAGTACAATAAACCATAAGTAGCATTGTTTTCTTACCTGATCCAGTTATACGGCTTTGTTTCTCTCTGAATTTTTCCCTTCTGTAGCCCCCGCCAGAGACCGCATTTTTTTCTTTAGGTCTTCTATTGGTTTGTTCTGCATTTCGCGAGAAATCTGACGCCAAGCATCTTCTCTTACGCCTCTATTGGTATAATCAACATCTTTTGGGTCCCATAAACATTAAAATTCCTTATAAAGCGATATTAGACGGCGACTTTGCGAGATGTCCATGGTGTGGTGGATTGCGCGAACAACACACAACCGTCCACACAGCGCGCGCCACCAACTTGAGGCACCTTTGAGGCTGGCAAAAAATCGACAACGTACAGATCGGGCGCAGCAGGGAGCGCGCGCTCCAATACGAGCGCATGGATCGCGCGCGGCACGTCCACACCGCCTGCACATTTGGATCGCGCTCCTGCCGCGTGCGATCGGAGCGCGACGGATCGTCCGGTGTGAACCCGCCTAATGACCTTCGACTAATTGTTGGAAAACGCTACCCACGCAAAAATTACTCGCATCGCACATAAAACTTAGGGATGCATCAGGCACAGGGTAGGTTAGGGTCGCGGCGTCCTGAAGACTGCTTACATTTTAAGAATGCTTCATTGGCTGTATCGTCCCAAACAATTAATGTCTTAGGGCCATTCCGCGGTAATCGATACCAGGAAGTAAAAAAAAAAACTTACGTTTTTGTACATCAAAATAGAAAATTTACAAGCTTCATATCTTCAACTTTTATAATTCAAAACAAATTCATCAATATTTTTACCCATTTCCGAAATATTTTGTTCAAACTCAGAGGGTACGAAAGTCCGCGTAGTAGGAAAAAAAATATACTAAAATGGCAACACATTTTTTTACTTCAATGACATTAAAAGCCCGCCATTTTTAAATGTTCTCGATGCTGCGACTCATTAATATTAGTTGTGCAAAAGTTGGAATTAAATAGGTAAGTACTAATAATTTTATTAGTTAATTTGTAATTGCTAGTATTTGTGTAACGCCCGTCACAAAATACATAGAAAAGTTAATCCTACATGAACTTACTAACTTTTATTTTGTATTATACCTTGCGAAAGTAAGGCTATGTGACGAATGAACACCTGAAAAGTATTTGTGTGCCTTAAAATACTTCAGGTTAAAATAAAGGCTGGGTTTATTTGTGTAACACCCGTCACACGTAACACCCGTCACAATTTTCTTCACTAATGCTATGCTATTTTTTAGTGCACAATAGGAATGTAATATGTTCAGCTGTGAATAACATTAGGCTTAAATGTTGATGATGATGTCTTCCACGAGTGCCTTGCTACAATAATGCATTTTTTAAAGACATGTTCGTAAAATGGTTATGGAGTGCTTGCTTGGCTTATTGTTTAACAATTTACTATTGCAGTAACTATGGATGCAGCTGCAAGAAAGAGGAAGAGCCGTGAGAAATTAAAAAGTGACCGCGAGAATCTGTGTTTACATTTAGAAAAGGAGAGAGAAAGGGACAGGAAAAGAAAACAGTGTTATTAAAGTACAAAATGAAGTTAGAAGCAAGAAGACTTGCAATCAGGGCAAGGGTACGTAGACATAGAGAAAACATTAAAACTAGAAATGCCGTACTTGAAAGTTGCAAGATGTCTCCTTTAGGTACGTATAAGTGCAAACAAACTCAGAAAGGCAGTAAGCAAAGTAAAAAAATCTTTGTCTGAGAGCCCCACAAAACAACAAGCAGTTATTCTAGAGTTGGCAAAGGAGATGTAGGCGTCCTTCCTACTCCTTTCCTTTCATATTATATTTACCGTTTATTTATCATGCACACATACATAAATACTTTTATATAAATAAATATATATATTCCATAAGTACTTAAATAATTAAACGCTCGCCGCCTATGGCGTATGAACTATGAATGCGCTGCGACGCGGGACCGGTGGCGAAGTTATCGCGAGTGCACCGAGTGCACGGTACCGCGCCCGACCCGCGCCGCACCGCCGGTAATGGTCTCCAGTGCCTTACTAGCTTTATGCGCACGCGCCACATTTTAATTACCGCTTCTTTGGAGAATTGTTTTTAAGATTAAATGTGAACATTGTGATTGCCAAAAATAAACTACAACCTTAAATAACTCTAAGTGTTATTTCTACACATCCTGGACCGGACAACCCTTTACTGGTGACCCCGACTAAAGGACTACGACGCAAACTCACGTGAGTCAAACAAATTACGTCAGTGCACATTGTCCAGACTGTCCCGTGTTCCGTCCTGTACAAGGAATTTCGGATTGCATTACAAAGCACAAGAAAATAGACGATTATAAAAAAAAAGGCTTGGTCCAAAGTTTTATTGGTGTGTGGTCCAAGTTGCTAGACGCGAATCACAAAATTTCATGACAATGACAAGCAAGAGCGGGGAGAACGTGCCTGCGGAGCTTTTTCGAGTCGGGATTAGGGTGCCTCCATTTTGGCCTGAGGAACCGGAAATTTGGTTCGCCCAGGTGGAGGGCCAATTTACCGTGTCGAATATCATATCCGACTCCACAAAGTTTAATTATGTGATCGGGCAGTTGGACCATCAATATTCGAAGGAGGTAAAGGACATTATTATTTCACCCCCTCTAACGGAAAAATATGAAAAACTGAAGAGTGAATTAATAAAACGACTGACAACATCAAAAGCGAAAAAAGTACAGCAGCTGCTAATGCACGAAGAGCTTGGGGATCGAAAGCCGTCAAAATGTGTTATTAATAAGGAACAGTTGGGAACGGCTCTCAGGAGATCTGATTCGTTGTCTGATATAGTCAAAAATGTGGAGTCCTTTTATAATAGTGATGACATCAGCCGACAGTCTCCAAACCGCAAAGACGTTATCCGTGTAAAAAATGCAGATAGCGGAGAAACAATGATTCCTAAAAGACACTTGATAATGACAGTATCCGAGGCGTTCATGCTATTTAAAGAAAAGCATCCTGAAATAAAAATACAGAGCACTAAATTCTTCGAGATAAGACCTTTCCATGTTCGAACAACCTCCGAGACACCTCACAATGTCTGTGTATGCATTTATCACGCGAATTTCAGTTTTCTCCTGGATAGTATGAAGGACATACTACATTTCATCAGCACTCCATCCGATTTATTGAAAGAAATATGTTGTGATATTGACAATGAAAACTGTATGACCGAAAGATGCACAAAATGTAACCAGACTTGCATTTCGGATCTAATCCCATTAAATTGTAACTTACAAGTTGAAACAAAATGGAAGCAATGGGAAAAGACAAGCGATGGTTGGTTACAAATCCAGGAATTTAAAGGCTCCAGAGAAGAACTATTTAAACAAATACAGGACCAAATTCCTAAATTCGAAATTCATTGCTTTGTAAAGAACAGACGGCAAAATTCTTTGAACAAAAAAAGTTAGATACAACAGAAGAGGAGGTTGTCATACAAATTGACTTTGCAGAAAACTTCACCATAATATCACAAGATGAAATACAAAGTGCGCATTGGCGCCACCCTCAAGCCACATTATTTACATGCTGTGTTTGGATGCAGAAAAGCCAAAAGGTTGTCAGCTATGTGGTGATAAGCAACGATTTAACGCATAATAAGATATCAGCATGGCTGTTTTTAAAAACAATCATTGAAGACCTGAAGTCACAATATCCCTATGTGAAAAAAATAACATTTTTTTCAGACGGATGCGCAGCGCAGTTTAAAAACAGATTTACCATATCCAGTATCTATTACAGTGAGGAAGACTGGGGGGTTAATGTGGAGTGGGCTTTCTTTGCCACTAGCCATGGAAAGGGTGCTGTCGACAGCTTGGGCGCAACTGCGAAAGGCAGACTTTGGCGGGCAATAAAGTCTCGGAAAGCTTTTATCAGCACAGCCTGGGAATGTTATGAATACTTGTCTGCAAATCAAAAAAGCGTTAAATATCAGTTTGTCAGCGAAAACGACATTCATGATCTTGAGAACGAGTTAATGAACCGATGGGAAAATTTAAAGATGATACCTCAACTGCAAAAGCAGCACTATTTCAGATACTCAGGAGGAAATTACATTGCATATGGTATCAAGCACCCAAAAGTGTCTTTTGTTCAAAGACAAAGTTGCGACAGATGTTTACTCACATTTCGAAAGTGAAGAAAACCAGGTCACAGAAAAGAGCAGAGAAAAAGTGATCTACAAAAAAAGAAGTCTTGAAAACAACAACGAAAATTATGGGATAAGTAAAAAAAAGAAAGACATAGATGCGACAACCACAGAAATAGAAAACCCAGGAAACCAGATAGGACAGAGCAAAGATAACAAAGTAAGAAATAATACTGAAAATAACGAGACTGAAAGTGCAAAGATTAATAGGAAGGAAAAAGCTAAAAATAAAGAGTTTATTTGGAGAAAGGTCAGCGGAAGAAAATGAACAAGTATCAGAATGCAGCGGAATGTCTGTACAGCATTATGAAAATGGTGATTTTCTTTTGGTGAAGTTTGATATTAAAAGAGCCCAATATCGTTATGCAGGTATCGTTCACAAAATTGACAATGAGGAGGGTGAGGTAACTGTCACATATTTGAAAATTTGTGATAAATCAGGCTGCCTATTTAAAGTTGATGACAATGACGTATCAGATGTGACTTTTGAGCAAATTTTAGAGAAGTTGCCAGTTCCTACTGTAGTCACAAAAGGAAACAGGATTTTTTATAAATTTGACTCTCCGGTTGATTTATTTGACCGGTTGACAGTTCCCGCGCGCTGTCATCGCGACAGTATCGGCTCCGTGTTTTTAAATTTCTTAAAAATATAATTTCGCTATTTATTTGCAATTTAACAAGTGTATCCGTGTCAATATAGTTGTAAATAGATAGTGTTAGTGTTATCTCGTGCGTAAAATAAGTGGAACAATAGTTATTCTGGAAAAACAAGTGAGCAAATCGCAGTTTCGGCGCATTATTTATAATGCACTTAAACTGCGTTGCTACAAATTATTGAGTGATTTATATTGTGAATACAATAAATACACACGAATAACCGAGGGAATAGTGCTAAAGACATAAATTAATAAAATCAATCAAAAACGTTATTTTTAAAATCACCCTCATTTAAAAAAAAAAAAAAACTTAAGAACTTATAGTGTTTAATTGTGCCGTGCGAAGAGCCGTGACCCATACCTACAGCTTAACGCTCACAAAGTTTATCGAAGGATAATATTTTTGTATCTGAATTTGCGTGGCTGAGTCGTCGTGCGCTACGTAAACATGAATTGTTCTGCGTGTTGCGGTAGCATAGCTAGCGAGGAGGAGTACTTGCGCTGTACAGTAAGTAGCTGTAACAAAACTTACCATCGCCTATGTAGCGGAGAAAAAGCGCTTAATCATTTGAACATCGCATCTTGGGTCTGTCCAGAGTGTCGCTGTGCCAATAAAAAAGGTGGGGATAACAGCCTGACCCCGGTCGGAGTTACTAAAAGACACCGAGATGCTAATGTAACAATTCGGCAGAAAGTAACGCGTGTGCATGACGGAGGTGAATCAGCTCCAAATGAGCTAGATATAAAATATGACAATGAAACAACTGGACTTACGCAATGAAATGACTAAGATGAGGGAACAACTTTCCCAATCAAACTCCCTTACGGACATGTATAAAATGCAACTTGAACATTCCGTCTCCGTTATAGCGGATTACGATAAAAAACTTTGCCAGTCTGTCTCTGTTATCGTGAACTTCAAGGCTAAGATTGAGACATATGCAGGCCAAATGGATAAAACTATTCGACCAGCTCAAGAAATATGAATGCAGTGGTATTCGTACGAGCTCCAATACGCTCCAGACGCATGCATTGCCGTCTTCTAGAATTAAGACCGGGGTGCCAGGCGCTACCGCACAGTTTCCCCCGCGGCCTGCATCTGCGCCTGTTCCGGAGTCTCCTGCATCTACGCCGGCGCCGCAGCGTGCGTCACCGCTTAAGGCTGACCGCCCGCCCGCGCTCACGCCGGCGCCACCGGTTGCGCTCGCGCCTGCGCTGGCGCCATCGCCGCCGGCTGCACTCACGCCTGCGCTGGCGCCATCGTCGCCGGCTGCACTCGCGCCTGCGCTGGCGCCATCGCTGCCGGCTGCGCCCGCGCCTGCTCCCGTTCTGGATCATGCTCCTCGACTATCAGACCGTGCAAACATGACCCTGGCCAATGTCATCGCGTCGGATAATGAAAATTGGACAGAAGTTCGATATAAGAAACCACGCCAGTCCATGTCTCTGCGCTGCGTTGCTGGGCCGGCAGTGACGTCTCTTAAAGCGGCCGAGCCACGTAAACATATCCATCTATGGAATATGCTATCTGGAGTGAATGAAGTCAAAACATACATAAGCGCCCTTTGCCCGCAGAGAACGATCACTGTAGAACAGCTGAAGACCTCGAATAGTTACAACTCTTTTAAAATAGGAGTGCCAGAAGATTGCTTCGACAGGTGTTTCTCGATAAACGTGTGGCCAGAAAACGCGCGGGTTAAGAAGTGGGTGAATTACAAAAAGCGCACCCCTATGACCTCGGAGAGTCAAACATTTCGACGGGAGGTCGGCTCACAGTAAGCCGCGCACCGTGCTACCCGCATACTTTGGCGTCTACTACCAAAACGTCAGAGGATTGAAGACAAAGTTACCCACGTGGCGTGCCAGCATGTTAGTCGCGGATCAAGTGCTGGTCGCCGCGACCGAGACGTTCCTCGACGGCTCGGTGGAAGATGCTGAGGTGGCGCCGGACGGTTGGACACTGCTGCGTCGCGACCGAGTGACGCCTTGCGGGGGCGTGCTGCTCGCTGCGAGACCAGAGGTTGCCGTATGCCGCCGGCGGGAACTCGAGTCGGAGCTCGCAGAGGACCTGTGGGCCTCCGTCACGTACCGCGGTATCTCTCTTGTAGTATGCGTCGTTTATATCAAGCCGAAAGCTACCGATGCCGTGTATATGAATCTATTTTGTAAGATAGAATCTTTTTTAGCTACCTCGAAATGTAAATTTTTCATTTTAGGTGACCTAAATATGAATAGTGCCTCTAGTGATATTAAAAATTATTATTGTTATTTCTTGACCTGCTGTAACTTAATAGACTATAACGACGTAATTAATTCTCACGGAGGTACCCTTGACGTAGTGTTGGCGCAGGAGTGCACTGAATCGGCGTCGCAGCCGGTATGCGTGCGCGCGGCCGCCGACGGGTTCGTACAGATCGAAGAGCGTTACCACCCCGCGCTTGAGATAGCCCTCACGCTCCGTTCGCAGGACGATCGTGCCCGACTGCAGCCGAGTAACATTAAGTCATCGCGTGATTGGAATTTCAAAAAGATGGACATTCCTCTTTTTCTCTCGTTGCTTGCAGAAACCTCATGGGCGTCCGTGCTCGAGTCTAATGACGTGTCAGTCGCGACTGAAGCTTTCTATCACAGTATCTATAAATTGTTTGATTTGTCAGTCCCCAAAAAGAAAAGGCAGAGTTCTGTAAACGGGATGACATATAAAACACGCAGAGTGGCGACTACTTCATTTATTCAGCAATCGAAATGAACAGAGAGAGAGTTAGCTGGCAGGCTGGCTTATATATACACTCCCCTCAAAGGCTTGGCGAGCTTGACAGTGGCATGGCGTGAGGGAGGGGGTGTGTCATGGCGGCTGGCTGGTTGTCATTCGTAGTTTCGCAGGCAACGTCACGTCCGTTTTGTTACACTCGACCATCCTGCAACAATTGCTCCCGCAATTGGGAACAAACAACAAGGTTTAGTTTCTAATAAATTAACAATGTGTGCAGTCTGAGGCTGACTACACGACTGGCAATTATAAGGTCTACGGGCAACTTTAAGGGCTGGTGGTAATATTAAGGGTCAATGGCAATATTAAGGGCCAATGGCAATATTAAGGGCCAATGGCAATATTAAGGGCCAATGGCAACATTAAGGGCCACTGGCAACATTAAGGGCCACTGGCAACATTAAGGGCCACTGGCAATATTAAGGGCCACTGGCAATATTAAGGGCCACTGGCAATATTAAGGGCCACTGGCAATATTAAGGGCCACTGGCAATATTAAGGGCCACTGGCAATATTAAAGGCCACTGGCAATATTAAGGCGTACTGTCAATAATAAGGGCTTATTGATGATAGCTTATAACGATCAGTGATTCATTGGTTCCATCAAACCTGTCGGTACCATCAAGGCTATGGTTACCATCAAAGCTATAGTTACCATCAAAGCTATAGTTACCATCAAAGCTATAGTTACCATCAAAGCTATAGTTACCATCAAAGCTATAGTTACCATCAAAGCTATAGTTACCATCAAAGCTATAGTAACCATCAAAGCTATAGTTACCATCAAAGCTATAGTTACCATCAAAGCTATAGTTATCATCAAAGCTATAGTTACCATCAAAGCTATAGTTACCATCAAAGCTATAGTAACCATCAAAGCTATAGTAACCATCAAAGCTATAGTTACCATCAAAGCTATAGTTACTATCAAGACTATTAAGGCTGTTAAAACTATTGAAGCCACCGAAACTATTTTCAATATACTACCGAAGATGTTAAAACTACTAGCAGTTGCTACTGGGTAAGTTAGAACTACAGAAATATCAGGACTAATATCAAAACCATAATAATTCATTACTATCACCATCAGAACAATCGACACTATCAGCAACTTAATTGGAAACAAACAGAACTACTACACTGCGCAAATGCGCTGCGCTGCGCAAATTCCTCTCGCTACAATTCATACGAAGATACTATTTATTTGTAACTTGACCATAACATCAAAATATAGACAGCAACTAATGAATGGTAAGTGCTAAGTTCATCTTTGGAGCAGTAAAGGTATAACAGCTATGCCTATCTAACAATATCACAATGTAATAATTCCGTGGCAAACATCAAATCTGACACACCTGTTACATAATGAATATAAGGTACGTAGGTACTTAAAGTGCTCATATAAATTTATAGCACTGACAATCCTAAACTTATTTTAAAGATACATCATAACAACAACGGCGTTAGGCCATTTATTAAGGTACCTACACCTTGCATAGTTAAGCACTAAATTAATTTTAAACTGGCAATGCTATTCCTACGCTATCAGCAAACTATTGCTATCAGTACCTAACAATTACTTTCGTGAGAATCTACCAACTCGTTAAGAGTTTATATTATGTGTTTAACTTGAGTTGCGTTGCATCAATTTGCGCGGTTAAGTATGTCTAACAGTAACAAATTCATATTTTGGTTATTAATACTTAATTGAGGACATAAACAAGTTTAATGTAATGTTGAAAACATGATTGAAACTTAAATGGTTCTTTAATAATCTACAGTTTTATTATTTGTTGCTTGCACTTTTTTTTTTTTTTGTTCTAAGGCGTGCGCCGACTCTTGCGTAATAATTCCTGCAGGCGCAGATCGCACAGATTTGTCACTGTTACGTGCAGGGGCAAAACTTGGCTTTGAGCTGACGACGTGGTACCGAGTATCGACTCGGCATAGATTTGAAATAAGCTACCCCCATGTGTTTCAGTTTTAACTGTGGTTTTATCATGCTCAGTACTGGAAATGCAATATCCCTTTGCGTTAAGGTGTGCGTTATTTTAGGTACAGCTTCCAAGACTAGTATCGACTAAAGAATCCTTTGACATACTTCGTCAACAAGATTGAAACATACAACTTTATGTAAAATTTTCTAGTAAATAAAATCTATGTCGAAGGTCGTCATATCTCCTAGGCTCAGTAGAGATGTCATGACTAGGCTTTGCATTGCTATTTGCTAGGCTCACTATAGATTTATTTCCAGAAAATCAGGCTTCTTTCGCCAACTGAATAATTATCAGGTTTTTAATGACTAATTTTCTGTCTGTCATGATTCAATTAGTAACACCAGTCCAATTCACCAGTACCTAATCTGAATCACATTCCATCACAAATTACTATTTTGCAACGCGAGAAATTCCCCAGTCTACCCGCAGACATGACAATAAAAGTTATTTTCCATCCCACCCACAGACTCGACTTAGAAATAAAATGAGGTATCGAACTAACGAAGCTAGCACTTCCACAATGTAATTTTTCTAATCTACCTACAGGTTTCGTAGTTTCTCTGATCAAAAGTGTAAAAGTCAATTATAAATCTTTAGACAAACTCGGCATCGATTAAACTGGAGTGAATAGTTGTATCTAATCTATGTATGATATGTAAAGGCTGTTTAACCTAAATCTTACATGTTCATAAGCACGTACTATTGGGATTACCCTCAAGTTGTGCGTAAGGAGTGTGATTGCACGTCAATCTACCAACCATTGCAGTTTTATTTTATGATCACGGAAGAAAATTATCGAACTTTCGAGTGCATCTGATACATTTTTTTTTTGTTTCGTTTTGACCTACCAATGAGTAGTCACTAATAATATGCAAATTAGAAAGCAAAGCACGGGCCAAGACAATGATTTAGTTTTCGTCTTTTCTTCTGTATAGTCTAAATCACGTCTGTAGGTACAATCAAATCTATCGGAATTGGAACTAGGCAATTAGGTACGATAGTTACTTAGGAAATGTGCATGGTTTGCTCACTGCTATCAGTTAATGGTCATATTTTGAAGTCATATACTTGTAAATTTTCTAATACTAACTTGAATTAGTGGCAATAAGGTCAAAAATAGGTATATCTCATAAGCATAATGGCAAGTAGAAACAAACACACCTGGCTATTAGGCTAAGGCTCCTCGCTAGCTCCAACTGATGCAGGCTGGCCTCCGCTGCTTTAGGCCCTAGTTAGGTTAGGACCTCGCCCGGCTGCTACACGCCACACGGATGCAGGCCCCATGCTGGCAGGCAGACAGGCAGATTGGCACGCAGGTGGGCAGGCTGGTAGGCAGGTAGATAGTAGTATCTTGCCACGTGTCTTGCGGCCCGAGATGAAATCTTGAAATCTTCGATGTCACAGTTTTCGCACGCAGTGGGTAGTAAGGTCACGGGCAGAAAGTAGGGTTCGCCGTGTTTAAATGTCACGGAAGCGGCAACAAGCAATATCCTTATTTCTTCTTCTTGCTCAGTACGTGGCGTCGAATGATGAGAAAACAGGGTGGGTGGTGTTAGATCTTCATGATTGTGGCGACATTATTCTGCATTTTTACTTCGTTTTTCATCAGGCCAACTAAGTAGCACGATGCTTTAGCTTGGCAGAGTCGACCTTCTTGCAGTACATAATTACGTCATCGTAAATTCTTCTCAAGCAGTAACTTCGCCGTTATAGACAGGATTATGCAGTCTTCTTCGAGGATCAGAATCAATTTGACCAAGCGTCATGAAGCCGCAGTGCGCGTAGGTATTAAATTTTCTTCTTTATCCCTCTTCTGATTGTAAACGGGATGACATATAAAACACGCAGAGTGGCGACTACTTCATTTATTCAGCAATCGAAATGAACAGAGAGAGAGTTAGCTGGCAGGCTGGCTTATATATACACTCCCCTCAAAGGCTTGGCGAGCTTGACAGTGGCATGGCGTGAGGGAGGGGGTGTGTCATGGCGGCTGGCTGGTTGTCATTCGTAGTTTCGCAGGCAACGTCACGTCCGTTTTGTTACAGTTCACAATGCAATAGGTATCCCGTTTGGTTTAATGCGGATATTATTAAAGATATTCAGAGGAAAACTAGACTGCACAGAGCTTGGTTGCCTACAAAATGTATCGCTACATATAGGAAATTTTCGGAGTTACGGGCTAGTTTGAAAGTCCGTATTTCCCAAGCATACAAATCGCACATGACTCATATCGAAGAAAAGTTGTTACAGTGTCCACAAAATTTTTGGAACCATGTGCGTAGCCTTAGATCTAAGGGGGGTTTTGAGCCTTGTGTTTCTTATAAAGGTGACTTGTGTACTGGGGTGGAAGCCGCCGAGGCCTTCGCGGACTATTTCGCTAGTGTTTTTCTAGATGAATTGCCAGCACTGAATGTCAACTCGTGTATGGGACTGGACTGTTCCGGCGGCAGCGGTTGCGTTAGTATACCAGCTATATTTCCCGAAGACATAGAACGCGGTCTTAACAAGTTAAAGATAGGTAGCTCACCGGGCCCCGATAACTTGCCTAACTTTACCCTGACCAGTGGAAGTTATCCAGGGTGACCCCGATTCCTAAGAGTCGTAATAGAACTTCGGTTGAAGAGTACCGTCCAATAGCGATTCTAAGTGCGCCCGCTGAAGTTTTCGAGTACATCCTACATAAGGAAATATATAGACAGGTGAAACAACAAATAGGTGAAGAGCAGCACGGCTTCAGACCGGGTCGCTCCGTAAATACGAACTTGTTAGGCTTAGTTGATTATATATCAGATGCCATGGATCGTGGTTCTCAGGTCGACGTCATATATTTTGATTTTCAAAAAGCTTTTGATAAAATTGATAACGATATATTGTTACAAAAGCTATGTGACCTCGGCTTTTCTCCCAGCCTCCTAAATTTCTTTGCAGACTTTATGAGAGACCGGCGACAGTATGTTAAGCATGGTATCCACGTTTCAGTGTCCTATCACACCAGATCTGGTGTAAGCCAGGGTTCCATCACTGGTCCGTTATTATTTCAAATAATGGTCCACGATCTACCTAAAGTGCTTACTACTGCCAAATGTCTCTTGTATGCCGACGACCTTAAGCTTTTTCTCGAAATAAAATCTCCCCGCGACTGCCTAGCCTTACAAGAGGACATAGATAGTATCTGTGCATGGGGCTTGAAAAACAAAATGACATTTAATGTGACCAAGTGTAATGTAATGACGTTTGACCGCAAAAGAAATCCCATCAATTATTATTATCAACTTGACAATCTATGTATAAATCGGGTAAATAGCATTAAGGATCCTGGGAGTGACATTTGATCGTACCCTGAATTTCCATGATCACATCTCTGATCTCGCCAAAGAGGCCTATCGTCGTCTGGGCTTCGTATTACGAAATAATAATCGTATCGTAATCGTATAATCGTATTACGAAATGCCAAAGATTTTGAAAATCCGTTAGTTATTAGAACATTGTACAACTCGTTAGTCAGAAGCAAGCTGGAGTCGAGCGCATGTGTCTGGAACCCGCACCACGTCACCTACGTGCGGATGCTTGAAAAGGTTCAAAAGGCTTTCTTAAGATCGCTGTATAAGAAGCTTCACGGTTATTACCCGTTCATGTACCCAACTAAATTCTTGCTCGGCCAGCTCGGCTACAACTCACTAGAAGTGAGAAGGATGTCGGATCAGCTTGCTACTTGCTGCAAGGTGCTCAGAGGATCGGTTGACTCTTTGCATCTGCACAATTTATTGTGCACTTTGTTTGTGCCAGATAAACCCGGGGTTCCGGCTAATAGGCGTGGAAAATTGCCCAAGTTTTTCCACGTGGATCACAGCCGCACCGTGGCGCGCTCCATGTCTCCGCTGATTCGCGCCCGCCGCCACTTCAATGCACTCCTTTCCGCCAAAACTGATTGTGATATTATTTGTGACAATTGGAAAACAGTAACGAAAGTGTTTTTAACTTATTGTGAAAATTTAACTGATCAATGGGACAGGGGCAAAAAGGCCGATGACTATAATGACAATTTGTATGACATACTAATTTTATGTTGACATATTTTTACAGCAATTTGTTGTATTTATTATATTAGTAATTTTATAATATTATTCCTATTTTTACTAGGAAATCTATTTTAGTTTTAACAGTATGTGAGATAAATGTTAGTGGAATTTGTCCGTTTTTATTCTCAATAAATAATTTGTATTTGAATTTGCATTTATTTGAAAAGTGATTCATTGCTAATATTAGTGATAATGGCTAAAAGTTGTAATTAAAAATATTGTAATTCAAGTTTTTAATAGCTATAATAATAAATAAAGTGTTAAAACGTACTTATTTTTTTGTTTAATTTGCACTCGTAACACTCGTCACAAATCTTGTAACACACGTCACGAGCTTACATAGTATTTTTTAAAAATAAAAAAAAATATTTTCACGAAATACTTATAATTATCAGAAAGAAGGATTCTTTAACTCTCTACTTAGCTATTAATTTTGAAATAAAAGTTTCTAATTTAGCTGAACTCGGATCATTGGTCAACAAGGAAGCATATTTTGAAAAGTACAAGTAACACCCGTCACAGGGCCTAAATCTATTATTGCATCTAAACGCATGAATAATTTCTTAAGTGTTTTTGTTTTTACTTAAAAAATCATTGTAATTAATTGAATTATATTCAAAACGCAGACATTTTTGATTTTATTTAGGAATTATAACAATTTGAATGCGTGCAAATGTAACACCCGTCACCGCGGAATGGCCCCTTATCATTTTTCTTTGCACCGCTGACGTGTTTCACTAACTCGGCTTGATAAGCCATAGCGTTTGGCATGTGCGGTCGGTAAAAATTTACCATTCCTATAAAACGTCTAAGTCTGTTAACTGGTATT
The DNA here is from genome assembly GCA_914767915.1 of Agriopis aurantiaria. Taxonomy (NCBI): domain Eukaryota; kingdom Metazoa; phylum Arthropoda; class Insecta; order Lepidoptera; family Geometridae; genus Agriopis; species Agriopis aurantiaria. The sequence goes on along the minus strand of OU612003.1, from coordinate 12,101,645 downwards.
TATCACTGGTTTATTAAATTATAATTATTGCCAATTAATTAACGCTCCTACTAACGTGCCCGGAGGGTGACGACTGATGTACTCCACTCGCGTCATGCATCGCAATCGCTGGATTCAGCAATTACTATGCAAATGCAATAAATGTGTCGCTACTACCCATAGTAAAAAGATGCTACAAAATGTATTATTAGTTATATTCATAATTTAGAACCTTTTTATAGTGGTAGGACTCTTTTGCAGTGTCCGCCTGAGGAAGTACCACACCTTTGCCAGTTATTCAACCGCCAAACAGTAGTGTGCAAACACTACGTTTCCATCGAAATTACAGGGCACACAGAGTTTTTTTTTTGACATTTGACATTTTATATCTCGGGGTGTACCGAGCGCAGTGCATTGCCATCCAGGGTTTTGAACCCCTGAACTTAACTGTTAAGTTGTGTTAAACCCTTAACTGTTGAAGTTCAAAATTCTGAGTGGCGTTGAGCTTTTATGGGCAAGCGTGAAGAGCCATCAGGCGAGGGCTTCGATCGTCTCCAACAAATTTCTTCCATCAGACTCGAACATCTCCCGGCTGCCAGTTAATTACTTTTCCATCAGACTCGTACATTTCCCGGCTCCCAGCTAATTACTCTTCCATCAGACCCGAACATCTCCCGGCTGCCAGCTATATTATTATTATTATTTTTTTGCTTTTATTTATTCATCTGATCGTTCTGCTTCTTAGGGAGTCTCGGAATCGTTGTATGTTCAACTGTTTGCCCATCCAGTTCATGTGTGTTTCTTTGTACTTTTTGATTAGAAAATACAAGAGCATAACAATAATGACGCACAGGATGACGATCGTAAAAATTTTCAGATTATTTAATTGTCCTTTTATTGTAGACACTGTTGCATCGTTTCCCGCGTTTGCGTTTTGGTCCAGCAAGACCTCATCTTTTTCAATTTTTGATTGGCACATTTTTACGTTCACTTTTAATTACACTGAAGTCATTATGATTTATGTTATTAATTCTATATTGTAGCACTGATGCACACAGGAATGTGCAATGTAGCGGTTTTCGCTCGGTCCCGACATTTGATACGTTCAAAGTTCACTGTATCACTTTATATATGAGTTTTTATTTTATTTTGAAATTTTGGCCAAGTCCGGATGCCGCTTATGGGCCTGATGTCGCCCTCGCCGACGTCCGGCCATGGCAGGGTCGCCATGACCAGCACCCTGTATCATTTTAAAAAACTTGGTAAATAAAATACATCTCAACAAAAAAATATAAATATAATCAGTATGAATTGTCCTAATGAGTGTTTTATTTTTCATTTTGATAGAGCTCCTAAAACCTGCCTCGATTGCTCAATGTCATCGGTGCATATTAAGACCTTGATCATATTAGTCTGATTTTCAGTTGTTCATTCAAACTTTTGTTTTTTTAGATGACAAATCAAGAAGACCTATCACTAAATACCATAATTCTTGGTCCAGTCGTTGAGCCATCTAAAATTATTATAACTACTGGGAGCGATACCTATCCAACCTACTGTATGGAATAGCGTCGGAATTTATAGTGGCTCGCGGTCAGCACTAGAAACAGTGGTCAATAACAGCTCGCTCGGTCTGCTCGCAGTCCAAATCCGTCAGAACCTTCATAAGTGCAGTAGCTAAAACAAGGAAGTCCAGCTGTACTGGATAAAGGCGCACGCGGGACTTGAGGGGAACGACCCTAGTAGCATTTTTGTTGGCCCACAAATGCTAACGGTTGGAGAACTGTTGGGACAGATTGTTACTTTTTTTACACGTTAAGTATACGTTTCAGTAGGTAGGCAGTAGGAAGGCAGGTAGTAGTAGGTAGGTAGGTAGTAAGTGTATCGAAGAAAAGTTACTTGTTAAAAGAGAGATCCGTCTTTTATTTTATTATAGGTACCTACCACGTTTTAAAACCCGTTTACAATGCATTTAACAAAAAAAGTGGTTCAAAGTTCTCTTTACTTATTCCACTTGTTAGACAACGCACAACTAAAACCTAAGGGCTTTAACCCTTAATAGGGCATAGCATATACATATGTTGTAAGTGTTTATGATTTCTATAGGTCCTGTTCAAAGAAAACACTAGAGGATGTTAATTGACTGTTTATTATCCTTTTAACACACAAAACACTTAACTATAAACTGAAACTGTGATTTAATTGATTTTAAACTAGGAGCGCTTGTTACTCGTGCTGAGTTCGAGACGAAAGAGGATGAGCGAGACAGCATTATGAATTTAGAATGACAATACTAAACATACTCGCCCCAAAGGTAAGTTCTAGCTTTTAGGATACTAGTATATGTAAGATTTTATATAAATAAAGTGTAGTTATCCTTTACATTGTCTTTTATTTGAATTATAGATAGATAGATAGATAGATAGAAACTCTTTATTGTGTACACCAGAAATAAAAATTACAACACGATAGAAAACGCTTACGAGCTAGTGACACAAGTGGCGGCCTTATCGCTAAAAGCGATCTCTTCCAGGCAACCATTGGATGGAAAGAATTTACGTAACAGAATCGACGGGGGATGCTAAAACACTTTTAATGATACCATTAAATAGATACTACTAAATGATACATAGTATAATATATATATATATATTATACTAGTGTTTTGCGTGGGTGCGCGGGCCGCTGAAGCGGCCCGCGGGGGGGTGTTTTAGTATGAGGTGGGGGCCGTTATTTGTTTTTGACTTTTGAAGTAAACGGTGAAGGTGTTGAAAATGGGTAAGAAATCGTAGTACCTATATAAGTAAAAAATTGACTGATGATGATGATGAAGTTAGAATTCCGTGATCGAAACTCTTATTCAGCGCCTAAAACCAAAGGAAACCTGAAATTGGACCACCTTAAGGTAGACTTGTGCGCATCGACGCAGCCATGTGCAGCTAATGCCGCGTCAGTTCATCATCACGCGCGTTGTGACTGCGATTGGCAGCGATTCTCGGAAGTCAACCTTAAGGATGTCATAGGCTGCTTGGTGAAGCCAAAGACGGTGAAGGTCGTCAATGAGGCCGACTTTAAAAAGTTGAAAGAAATGTATACGGGTTTAAAAAAGTAAGTTATATCCATACGTTTGCAAATATTATGATTATGATGATGATGACGTATTTTGATTTCCATACCGAAAAATAAAATTAAAGTGGTCCGGGTACCAATCTCCTCAAGGTGGTGGAAACGCGGAAGAAATTTGTTCAGTTGTAGAAACCAGCATTATAAATCAGATCAGCACGTTGCGAACCGTTGGTTAATATACCAATAAAACTTGTATTACCTACAGTGTTTATAAGTAACCGAAACAAAATGTGTGATGTAGTACCGCCCGTGTAAATAGCGACTTTCCGGAACACACCCCGGACGTAGGCCACGATGACATTCAATAACTATGTTTTTCCTGTACATCGAGTAGAAAGGCTGCGTTTTGAATGTTCTTCGTAAAGTTTTGCTCCCATAGCAGACATTGAATATACTCGAATGCAGCTTTCTGCCTAGGGGATAATAACTACAACTACTTAACGTGCAAAGTATTCATAAAATGTTCCGCCCACAAACAATGCATAGACATGCATTCTTCCATTTCTCTCGACAGTTCATTGGAGTCATCTTGAACAGACGGCAGACTGTGGTCTGCGAACCTACTGCCGTAATTGCGAAACAATCTGTCGATTTGAAGCAACGTCTCTCTGTGAATTTTCACCAACCGTTCATCGGGATTTATAAACATCATCAGCCATAAGACGTCCACTGCTGAACATAGGCCTTCCCCTTTAACCTCCACACTGAACGACAGCCTGCCTTCTGCATCCACTGGAAGCCCGCGACTCTCACGATATCGTCAGTATATCTAATGGGATGCCTACCTATGATGTATCTTTCAGTTCGAAAGACTGTTCGGTTGGAGATCAGGATTACGTTCGTCCTTTTTTTTTGCATTTTTTTATAAACCCAGCAACGTAGTTTTTTCCTAAGACAAACCAGAGGATCCATCGATTTCTTTGATAAAGTTATATGATTATTTACGGGATATTTACCGTGATAAGGTTGTGGAATGAGCTCCCGATATTTCGGCGCAGTTACATGCACCATGAACAACCGTAAATACACCGTTTAAAACAGTGATTTCTTTGATGTCGTATTTTAGTTCAATATTTTACTTTTAGGTCGTCTGTTTATCTTGTGGGTGGACGTCCTACGCTGCGCTTACCAGTCCATGGTCTCCATTCGAGAACCTTTCGGCCTCATCGGCCATCTGTTTTGCGTGATATGTGCCCTGCCCACTGCCACTTCAACTTGCTAATTCGGTTGGCTATGTCGTTAACTTTCGTTCGTCTACGGTCCTCCTCATTTCCGATTAGATCTCGTAGAGAGACCCCGAGCATAGCCCTCTCTGTTAGCTCGTTGTGCGACTTTGAGCTTGCTGATGAGACCTATAGGTCAAGCACAAGCTGTACGGTACAGTGGGTCTGCCGGGGATTCTGGCACCCCTTGCCTCGCCGTTACCCTTATATAAGTAACGACGATTTTGGAATATAAAAATATTATGGTGTTAGAAAAAGTTTTAAAATTACTATGAAAATGAGAAAAACAAAGTATACCTGGCAACACTAATGAGTATTGTTGACAAATCGTTTGTACACACTTTGTGGTTTAAGTGTTGCCAACTACCTGAAAAGTCGATTTGAAAATGTAAAAAATGCTAACAATTTAAAGAAGTGGCCACTACAGCTTCAGCCATTTTGAATCTGGCAGTACTTGTTCCGTAAAAAAAATACTACACGATACTGGCAATTTTTCAATAAAATAAACAATTTGATATGACAACTTTGGTAGATCAAAGTAACTCGCCAAAGTGGACTCTGACCGAAAAAAAACAAAAATTCATACCTCTCGGGGTTGCCATTTGAAAGAAAAAAAAATGGTAAAATTTAATTAAAATGATTGTTTTCTATATTATTTTTGGACATTTGATTGAAAAATGTTGCTATTTCCATTTTTCATGTTTTCGGGGAAAATCTCAAAAAATTACCCTAAAAGAGGGGAAAATGTTCACATGAGGCGACATCACTTTACAATACCTACGACTGACTGGTACGACACGAATCGCTCAGGTGTTGCCAACCACTATTAAAAAGGAATTTAAAATCTAGAAAATTTCTTTATATTTTAAAATGTCCGCTCGAGCGTCTACAACCTCGTCGATTTAAAGAAAATATTTTTTTCTACATTTTAAAGGATACTGGCAACACGACGTGGTAAATAAAAAATCCGTGCAGCAATTTTGCTTCAACAAACCGATTTTATAAAACTGAGTCCAAAAATGAAAAAAATTAAAGTCAAAATTTAGGGTTGCCATTTTCACTTTTTTTCAAAAAAAAAGTTCAAAATCGTAATGAGCGCCCCAGATTTCCTCGAAAATGATACCCATATTGCCATGTCATCAAAGATGGCATCGCCTAAAAAAAACATGTTGGCGGCCATCTTGGATTTTTGACATTTCAGCCTTTTTCCCAAGTCCAATTGTAATACTCTACATGGAAATGTCAGTCATTTTTACCCTAATATAAGTTACCGATTTGGACGATTTTTTTTTATATGGTGTTAGGAAAAGTTTTAAAATTACTATGAAAATGAGAAAAACAAAGTATACCTGGCAACACTAATGGGTACTATTGACATATTGGTTGTGCACACTTTACCGTTCAAGTGTTGCCAACCACCTGAAAAGTAGATTTGAAAATGTAAAAAATGCTAACAATTTAAAGAAATGGCCGCCACAGCTTCAGCCATTTTGAATGTGGCAACACTTGTTTCGTAAAAAAAATACTATACGATACTGGCAATTTTTTTATAAAATAAACAATTTGATATGACAACTTTGGTAGATCAAAGTAACTCGCCAAAGTGGACTCTGACCGAAAAAAAACAAAAATTCATACCTCTCGGGGTTGCCATTTGAAAGAAACGAAAATGGTCAAATGTCATTGAAATGGTTGCTTTCTATATTATTTTTGCACATTTGATTGAAAAATGTTGCTATTTCCATTTTACATGTTTTCGGGGAAAATCTCAAAATTTTACCCTAAAAATGGGAAAAATGTTCGCACAAGGCGACACTACTTTACGATACCTACGACCGACTGGTACGATGCAAATCGCTCAGGTGTTGCCAAGCACTATTAAAAACGAATTTAAAATCTGGAAAATTTCTTCATTTTTTAAAATGGCCGCGGGTTTGCCTACAGTCTGGTTTTTTTTTTTAAAATATTTTTTTCTACAGTCTGCAGGATACTGGCAACACGTCAATGTAAAAAAAAAATACGTGCAGTAAATTTGCTTGAACAAATTGATTTTTCAAACTGGCATCTAAAAATGAAAAAAATTAAAGTCAAAATTTAGGGTTGCCATATTCACTTTTTTTCAAAAAAAAATGTCAAAATCGTAATTGGCACCCCCGATTTACTCGAAAATGACACCCATGTTGCCATGTCGTCAAAGATGGCGCCGCGACAAAAACCATGTCGGCGGCCATCTTGGATTTTTTGACATGTCATAATTTTCCTGAAAACTACGGTTCAGCGTCTACACAACCGTGTGAAACACTGTGCGCCACCAATAGGGCAACATTCCAAAAGAGTCCTTGGCGCGAGAGATGTAAAATTTTCGAAAAAAATCGACATCTCTCGGTGTTGCCAGGTGAAAAAAATGAAAATGGTCAAATGTCATTTGGGCGGTGGCAATCTACCGTGTTGTGCAAAAAAACATTAAAAAATATCGTTATTTCTACTTTTCATATTTTTCGGGAAAATCTCGAAAATTACCCTAAAAATGGGGAAAAAAACTTCATAAAGAGACAGAACTCACCGATTCCCACGACCGACTGGTACATTCAAAATTGCTCCGGTGTTGCCGTCTACCTCTAAAATCGTTTCGAAAATGTGCAAATTATCGTCAAAATACAAAATGGCCGCCGGGCGGTCCGCCATCTTGTCCAATTTTTTGTCACATTTTTTTTCACAAACTACAGGATATCACAAAAGGGGTGGCATCAAAAATTTTCTTAAACGGCAACATTGCTTTGACAATGTGATTTTTCAAAAAGAGGTCGAAAAATGAATCGCACCCCCGATTTACTCAAAAATGACACCCATATTGTCATGTCATAAAAAATGGCGCCGCGACGATCACCGAGGGGGGGCATTTTTTTTTTTTTTTAAATTTTCATAATTTTTCCCCAGTGGAATTCGGCGTCTCTACACGGACGCGTCACTCGTTTTCACCCCACAAACCGGGAACAGGGTAAACAATGATGTCAATCAGTAGTCGTAATAGAGCTTTATATATTATAGAATAGAATAGAATAGAATTAGTGTGTATATTATTGTTCTGTGGCACGAAAATAAAACTACAAAAGGAAAAATTTACACAATTGGCTTCACAGCATGGTTTAATAAATTGAATAAAACCAGTAGATGACCAAAATATTTTTCTTTCCAGTTTCATTCTATGTTCATTTATAATTGTTTCAGCGAGTCTGGCAGCCATCACTGCTGCCTGAAGTTCCAGCCGCGGCACGGAAACCGGTTTTACGGGCGCTACTCGGCAGCGACTAGTTATAAAAGCAACGTTTATGCCATATTTATTTTCCCAGCGCCAATATGCGACCGCGCAACTTCGCTTGTGTGCTAGCATCGCAAAATATATGTAGCTGTATACATGTATAGCTGTCCTGTGACGGAGCTCCGTACTTCGACTCCTGCGGCGGCTGACTGGGAACCGGTTTTATTTCCATCTCGCTCGCGCTTGCACGCGCGGTCGCGTCTTGATAGTACCTGGGCAGGCTGACGTGACGTATCGATTGCAACATTGTTATCCATTTGACCCACTTATCGAATATTATGTCGGGCACAGGATTATCCCAGCTGACCTTTGTTTTCCATCTTTCTCGCAAAATACCTTTGGTCTCCATCACGTCTCGTTCACCGTGGCTGGTAACAAGCAGCGTGGAGTGACGCACAGAGCCAGATGAGTTGGTAGGTACCTTTCCATGTAGGCACCAGCCCAGAGGAGTCCGGGTGGCAATGGGTTCGTTCGGTTGACCCATCATCGTTTCGAGAGGAACGAGTAAGTGATAATTATCTTGGCCGATTAAAACTTGCGGTTTCGATTGTTCCGTAGTACATTCACGACTGACGTTTCGTAAGTGTTCATAGTTCATCACATTCACTCTGGTTAAGTTTTGTTTAGGTAAGTTAAGTTCATCAACCACGCGCGCACTGATTGTAAAGTTTTTGTTATCAGCGCCGGACAAAGACAGGTTCACTAGCTGAGCGTCGCACTCCAGCTCCGTGTTGTTCCATGCGCCACGTACACGTAAACATTCCCGGCGCCCGCTCACCCCCACCCGTGCAGCGAGTGAGGCGCTTATCAGCGTCAAGGTCGAGCCATCGTCGAGCAATGCGTTTACGGTTTCTATTCCATTAGGTCCGTGAATATTTACAGGTAGCACTTTTACTAACGCGGAACTGTTTATGTCCATATTATGATTCACGTTTTCAGTTTCTAACACTCTCACTGGCGTGGATTCACTGACGTCGGTTCGGTCAGTCGGTCGGTTCGGTGTCGGCGGTTCATAATGAAGCAGACGGTGATGGGACTGACCACAATTGTTCATGACGAATTTCGTCATATTGGTTTGGAACAAAATTTTTCTAAATGCGAACTTTTTGTTTGCGATTCATGTCCGGATAAAGATGAGGTTATTGAAAAATTCAATAATTTAGCTCCCAATATCAAATTATTAGACAGGCGTTCTCTCCGTCTCCTGGGTTCACCGATATTGGATGAGTCTTTTTCACCTTTTGTTGAGGAAAAAATTCAAAATTTTATGGGTGCTTCCGACAGGTTACTCAAAATTAACGCCCATATGGCGTTTACAATTATCAGATACTGTTTGTTTGTTCCTAAATTTATGTACACTTTACGATGTAGTCCACTGTGGAAACACGGTGAGCTCCTTTCGAGCTTAGACAATGTCGTAAAGGAAACTCTAATATCGGTTTTGAATGTTGATTTGAGTGACAGGACATGGTTACAAGCCTCACTACCTGTAAGGTTAGGAGGCTTAGGGATCCGCCAAATTTCAAGTGTTGCGTTACCGGCATTCTTGTCCTCATTTCATAGTACTCATAAATTAATAGAAAAAATCCTTGCACCCTCTTTAGGTCCTTCCGATGTAGTTGTATCTCATTCGAAAGAGGCAATGAATGCTTGGAGGCTGGCTTGTCCAAATACCGATTTTCCCAGGAAGTTGTCTTCCCAGAGACTGTGGGATCGGCCGATCTGCGAACTAGCACGGAAATCGCTACTAGATACGTGTCCTAGTATTGCAGATCGCGCTCGTATTCTTGCTGTCTCTGTTTGGGAATCGGGACTTTGGTTGCAAGCCATGCCCTCTTTTAACACAGGTAGCCTTTTAGATCCAACCGCATTTCGTCTAGCTGTCAGCTTACGCTTGGGTGCAAGGTGCTGTGAGGCCCATCGCTGTCAGTGTGGTACTGCTGTTGACCAGCTCGGTCACCATGGTCTCTCTTGCTCGAGAAGCGCTGGTCGTATTGGCCGACACGCTAGCCTGAACGATATCATACGCAGGGCACTTTCCACCGCCAATGTCGCGGCTGTGCTCGAACCGAGTGGTCTTGCGCGTGGCGATGGAAAGAGGCCTGACGATATGACACTTGTGCCCTGGAGGTTGGGGCGGCCCCTTGTATGGGACGCAACTTGTGTCGATACTTTGGCGCCGTCACATCTTCCTGAGACACAAGGTAGGGCTGGCGCGGCTGCCAATTCGGCAGAGCAGCACAAGCGTCGCAAATATGCTAACCTCGGCAGTGGTTACATATTTGAGGCGTTTGGGGTCGAGACATTGGGCCCTTGGGGACCGGGAGCACACCTCATTTTCAAAAATCTTTCAGAGCGCCTGGTTAATGCGACGCGTGACCAAAATGCTGGCGTGTTTCTGGCTCAACGCATTAGCATTGCCATTCAACGTGGTAATGCCGCCAGCATGTTGGGTACGCTGCCAACTGGTAGTGGGCTTGAGCATTTGGATTGTCTTTAGACCTTCAACGGTCTATGGGCAGTCTAACTGTATTTGTAGTGTTAGTTTTAGCTTGTATTTTGTTTAGTTAATAAAGGCACTTGCCCGGAAAAAAAAATAGGTATATAACAGCATTGGATACAATTGACAGTACACTCTTTTTAACAACACCAGCGGATAGAGGATTGAAATCAAATGGAGAAAATTCGAATGCAGGTGGGTTTGAAAGAGATAGAAGGGTATTATTTTTGGATATGATGTCAATATTAGATGAAGAAGAGAAATAACGGTTAAGTAGATCAATATTCAGATCGTGGGGAATACTATCTTGTCGTGATTTACCAATTCCAATAGATCGCAGTAATTTCCAAACTTGAGCCGGATCGTCATTATCTACAGATTGATGAACATGTCTACGCAAAGCATCCCTGCAAGCCGTATTGCAGCGATTTCGGGTATTGACGTAAGCCGATTTTGATTTGTCACTGGGACGGCGCTTATATTTGTATTTGGCCACGTCTCTTTTGTGCATCAACAGCTTAATATCACTAGTAAGCCAAGGAGCTGGAAGGTGTTTAATCTTGATGGGCCGCAGGGGGGCATGCTTGTCATACAACTGCATCAGAATTAAATTAAACATAGAAACTTGATCGTCAACAGCTTCAGCATCAAGTACCGGTGCCCAATCGATGTTTCGAACATCAGAATTAAATGCTTCTTTGTCCATACTGCTAAAATTGCGCTGAAGAATGATTTTTGGCTTGACTTTGGGGGGACGAACTTTATAGGACAAGAATATTAAATCATGATATGAAAAGCCAGCAGGACATTGTCCATGCTTGACTACATGCTGAGGGGAAGAAACTATAATTAAATCGAGAAGTGAAGGGGTGCAGTTGGGAAAGTGATGCGTGGCACTGAGAGGGAGTATATGCAAATTGCAAGAATTAGTAATAGCTTGAAGAGAAGACGTACGGTGATCATGTTTAATAAGACAAGTATTAAAATCGCCCATAATAATAGAATGCTTGTAGAGAGGAATGAGATCTTCTAAGAGTTTTTCAAATGACGAAAAGTAATTAACGAGCAGTGAATGGCAATAATAAGCACCAAGTAGAATCTTAGTATGGGACAAAATAATCTCTATAAACAAATGTTCACCTGCATCAGAGGGAGGAGGTTGCATCGAGGTGCTTATTACAGAGAAAGGAATGTGCGATCTAAGATAAATAGCCACCCCGGTAAAGCATATGAAACGGAGGGCAGACTCGTTTTCAGCCATGTCTCTGACACGACTATGGCATGAATGTTCCCATTAAGAAATGATGCCTGCATATAATTAATATGGCAAGGGATACTTTGTGCATTGATGTGAACCACATTAAAGTTTTTCGGTACACCAGAAAAATGTGCATCAATACAATACAATACAAAAACTCTTTATTAAAATACCACAAAACAAGGATAACATAAAAATTACAACAAAAATATTATCTAGGCTTTTAACAGGCGGCCTTATCGCTTAAAGCGATCTCTTCCAGGCAACCGTGCATGGAAAGGAATTATATTTAATAATGTGTGGCCTTAACTAAAAATAAAAAAATAGAAAGTAAATACCTATGCAAATAACAACAAACAATCAATAGACTACAAATAAATATTACATACTAATACATACATATACATAGACTACATAATATAAATAACATACTACATACCTACCTACATAATTAATAAACTACATCAAAAATATTTAACATACCTACTGTTATCAAAGATATACACATGTTGATACTTACATACATTATATTTGTCACAGAAATTAGAGTCTAGATAGCAGGTAGTGGACCTGCCTTCTGAGCTTGGGGGCGTGGGTTCGATTCCCGCCTAGGACAAACATTTATGTGATGAACATTTGTGTTTGTTCTATATCTGGTTGTTTCTATCTATTTAAGTATGTATTTAAAACTATATATGTATGTATATCAGTCTCTGGCAGCCATATCACAAGCTTTGCTTAGTTTGGGGTCAGATGACCGTGTGTGAAAAAATGTCCCGAATATTAGCTATAGTGCGAGATAGTGCGCTTTTACGCGGAGTTTGAAAACGTCGAGGGAGGGGGCACGCTTGATTTCAAGCGGCAAGTCATTCCAGAGTCTGACAGCTTTCACCGTGAATGATGAGGAATAAAAAGTCGTGTTATGTTGAGGAATGTCAAGCGTGCAGTTTTCTGATGATCTCAGGAACCTAGTGAGAAGGGAATGGCGGAACTTAAAACGTTCTTTAAGATAGCAAGGTGAAGCAGGATTGTAAAGAATACTATAAAGAAGGGCGAGTATGTGAGCATCCCGGCGACGACGAATGGGTAGCCACTTGAGTTTAGTGCGGAATTCAGAGACGTGGTCATATTTGCGCAAGCCAAAAATGAACCTTATGCAAAAAATTTGAAGGCGCTCAAGTTTATTCAGCTGGTCTTCTGTGAGATCTAGATAGCAGACGTCAGCATAATCAAGAGTTGGAAGTAAGAGAGACTGAGCAAGTTCAATTTTAGTGGTGGTGGGCAGAAAATTACGAAGCCTATGTAAAGAACCTCCGGCAGCAAACATTTTCCGGCTTGTTTCAACAAGCTGTGGACCCCACAATAGACATCGGTCGAATAATACACCCAGATTCTTAACTGTGTCACTGAATGGGATAGTAACTCCATCAAAGACTACTCGTGGAAGTGAACTCCAATCAATTTGGCTGATAGTGCGGGAGCTGCCTATGACGATAACTTGCGTCTTCAAAGGATTTACTTTGTGGCCGTACGACTGGCTCCATTGTAAGATACGACGCATGTCATCATTTATAGCCTCCACAGCTTCCGATAGCCAGCCCAGTGGGGCTTGGCAATACAACTGAAGATCGTCTGCATAGAGGTGGTAAGAAGAAGAAAGGTTATGAGAGATTGCATTAATAAAGATAGCGAAGAGTAATGGAGATAAGACGCCTCCCTGCGGTACACCGGCAGATGTGACACACCACAAAGAGTACTTCTCTTCTAGGCGAATCCTCTGCCGACGCCCATACAGGTAACTTTGAAACCAGTCAACTACCATTGAAGAGATGTTAGACGAGCGAAGTATAGCAAGGAGGATTTCAAAGTCGACAGAATTAAAAGCATTGCTAAAGTCCAGTAACGCCAACACGGTCAAGTTACCGTTCTCCATCCCTAGACGAATATCGTCAGTGATTTTGACAAGCGCTGTAACCGTACTGTGCCCCGGACGAAAGCCAGACTGAAGAGGATTAAGGAGGTCATTTCTGGTAAGGTAAATATTTAGCTGATTATGAACTAAACGTTCAAGGACTTTGGATAGAAAAGGAAGGATAGAAATGGGTCGATATTCGGAAAAGGATGACGGGTTGACTTTTTTAGGTAGTGGAATTATCTGTGCTTCTTTCCATGAGGAAGGAAACACACCGTTGGATATAGAGAAGTTAAAAGTTGCACTTCTCATCAGGTTTACATTGGTGTAAACTTTCACGCGAAATAGTCTCTTCCTCTTCACATATTGTTATTGTTGCTCTACAAGTTCTTTTGTGGCAAATCCAAATAGTTGAACCACTTTTGTTTGTTTTGGAATGATAATATCGGTTACCTTTTAATAAAAGTATTCTCTTACCGCGCCCCGTACACGGAACACTATTACCGCGCCCCGTACAGGAGTAATAGTGTTCCGTGGCCCCGTATTAATAAACATGAATTTATTCATATTATTAATGTGAAACAACGTTTGTTTACATACATGACACCAATTATTTTCCATAAAACTATAACATGACATTTTAATTTTCCTTGAAACTATAATGAGTTTTTATCTTTGGTTTTTATGAAATAGTTTTTATATGTGCGTGACTGTACCGTCCAGTTGGAATAGTGCTAATAAAAGTACATAAAAAATAAAAGTTGGACTCATGTGAAGACTTGTACGGATGTTATAAAAGTTGGAATCCTGAGAAGTTGGACTCATGCGAACAAACGGAAATACCTGCCCCCGAGTCTAGCTCCATGGGCAATAACTTGTTATCTATTGTGACTTGAATCATGAACGGTTCAAAACTATCGTACCTTATGTTATATAGCTTGCATTCCTGACAGTCCTCGCAGTTGTCCTCTTCGGGTACGTCTTGTTCTACGTCAATGTTATTCACACGCAGTTTGCAGACCTTTTTTAAATGTCCTATCACCCCGCAAACTTGACAGCGGTATCGTTTGAACCTGCACTTATCTGAAATGTGATTTTTTAAGCCGCATACATCACATGTTATTTGTCTGGTAGCCGTGCCTGCGCCTGCGACGGCGCCCCGTGCGCCCTGTCGCCGCCCGGAAATCGCGCTCGCGTGGCTCCCGGCGGCGGCGCCGGTGCGCCCACCGCCGGAACCGTGTGCGTCGCACCTTGGCTCCGACATCTTGTATATGGCTTCTTCTTTCACTGTCATGTCAACAGCCGTCTTCGAACCTTGAACGGATTGCTTCGCCTGCCTGGAACTCGCCACTCGTTCAGCAAACTCCAGCGCCTTTGTAAAAGTAAGGTTATTCGCGTCCTTTTCAAATAGTTTATCGCGTTCGGGTCCGTCGTTCAGGCCCAGGACGAAACGATCTCTGAGTACTGTATCTAGGACGGTGCCGAAGTTGCAATAGCTTGCTAGTCCACGTAGTCGCGCCGCCCATTCACCAACAGTTTCACCTGGATTGTTCATCGCGCCGTAAAACCGAGCCCTCTCAGCAAACAAACAACGTTTCGGCTTGAAATAGTCCGACAAAGCCTGCGTGAGCTCGCTAAATGATAGTTTTTCCAACTCACGAGGGTAAACCACGTTGCGCGCGATCCTGTACGATTCCTCAGACAGGTGAGTTAGTAGTAACGCCGTCTTATTCGCCTCGATGACCGCATTCACTTTAAAAAATTGGGTCAGTCGTCCTAGGAATATTTCCCAGTCGGAATTAACGTGATCAAAGTTTCCTAGATACGACGCCATTTTAACTCCACAGCCTCGTCAGCCAATGAAATGTCTGCGGCCGGAGGTTCGCGATTATAAATGAAACAACCGTTCTTGGATATGGTCCGTTTAATACAGGCGATGCAAGCGCACCGCACAGACTCGACAACAATACAATGCACGAGTACATACATATCAGTTATACTTTTAGCATTTCTTTTATCTAAACAGCGTGTAAAACAAAACATTATTGTAAAACACAAAGTCTAATTTATTTATTTTTAAATGGAATAAGAAAATTAAAATCAAATTGAAATTAAGAAGAAGCGACATTAACAAAGAGTTGCTTTGTGCATTTCCTTATTTTTTCTTTAGCTCGCTCTGACGCATTCCGTTGCGAAGTCCGCTTCTCGACTCTACTTTCGTCTGCGTTATCTGTAGACTCTTCATCTTCCTCTATTTCCAGTGGATAGAGGTGAGCGATAGATCGTCAGTAGGTTGTTCCTCCTACCTTCACTATGGCGAATCTAATTTGACCATCTCCTCCTTTTACCACTTCTAATACCTTTCCTACTTTCCAGCACATTCTGTTAGACACTTCCTCTTTTATTTGGACTACTTCACCAACTTTTGGTAATCTTTTTACGTTGATCCGACTCTCTTTATTCTTATGGCTTCTTTCTCTGAGACTTAACAAATATTGATTTGTAAACATCTTTTCAAACTCCTTCAGTATATATATTCCTCTTTTCCAACCCTCAATAAGATTGGTCTTAGCAACTCGTTCTGTCTCTAATACTTCTTTTCCAGACTTCCATCACTAGACACTTTCCCATTGCTAAAAAATCACTAGGTCTCAGTATGTGTTCTTGATCTGTCAAGACATATGTCAGAGGTCGAGTGTTCAGTACGGCCTCTACTTCTTTAATGATCGTCAGAAACTGATTATCACTAAAGGTGATATCAGACAGTTCACTCGAGTGAACATTCACTCGAATGAATGCTTAATTTTTCTTTCATTCCATGTTCACACGACTTACTGCGAATGACAAAGAAAAGAACGTTCATCTGTTATTTACTTTAAATATGTCATCGAGTGAAGTCGTGCGTCTCGGAATCCGTTTAATTTGTGACCATTTAATCCAAAAGTTAGTAAAAAAGAAGCATAGAAAACGTCGACGTTGGTGGGTGCGGCCATGGATTGAAAGAAGAAATCTGTTTGGAGCTTCAAATAAACTGTTGAGAGAACTAGCTGATGAAGATTCTGAATCGTATCGCAATCATTTGCGAATGGACGAATGTAAATTTGAAGAACTTTTGCTGCTTATTGCTCCAACAATAACGAAACAAAATACTTTAATGAGAGATAGTATACCTAACCGAACAAAACTTCAAATTGTACTGAGATATCTTGCTACTGGCGATTCTTTTGGAACCTTAGAAGCTCTGTACAGAGTACCACGAAATTCAATATCCTACTTTTTCAAAGAAGTATGTGAAGCTATTTGGACGGCACTTGGAAACTTTATAAAGGTCAGTAACATTTTAAATTGATTAAAACAAGTAGGTAATATTTTTGAAATTTTTTAATTAAATGCACATGTTATTAAATGCACATGTTTGACAATTTACATTCACACGATTTCTTTAAGAGCTTGTATGAGTATGTTTTCTTGAGTGGATGGTGGAAGAACAATTTGTGATAGTACTTCTTGTTGGATTGCTGAGGGATAGTACTGATCATTTTGTGGAGAGGACATAGGTACAGAGACCGTTGGTGAGTATACTTGTTGTTGGGTTGTGGAGGGATAGCACTGATCATTTTGTGGAGAAGACATAGGTACTGAGACCGATGGTGAGTGTACTTGATGGGTTGGCGAGTGATAGGTATCATATTGATGCGATCGGCTGATATTTAATGAGGATCCTGTACTTGAGCTCGAGTAAATCGATTCAGATAAAGTCGTCATTTGCGAAAGACGTTCCTGGGTCATCACCGATTGAAGCCTTTCCTGACATATTAATGCCCTGTTTAGGGGCATTTTCTTTAGCTGTATTGCCAAACTTTTACAAAACATATCAAACTCATCTTCAACTTGCTCTTTGTTTTCCTTGCTTATAGCTTTTAGTTCCTTAATTGTCATATCAATTGGAATGTCTGTCTTTCGTTTCCCGTTGACTGTTTTTCCAGAATGCAATGGTGTAGACGATATTGTACCACTATTTCTACTATTCTCAGCACTAGTAGTCGACTGCTTCTCACTACCAGCTTGAGAACTCTTCGGCTCAGATTCAGTGGTGTCTTCATTTTGAGTCTGCGTGTTTACTGACGTATCCTGCAATTAAAATATATTTATTGTTACAGGTTCCTGAAGTTCGAGATGAATGGATTAAAATAATGGATGACTACTATAAACTATGGAACTTTCCAAACTGTTGCGGTGCCATGGATGGAAAATTAGTCAATTAGCGGTCTACACACCAAAGCCGCTGACCCGGCGGCACAGCCCGGCGGCTTAGTGCCGGCGGGTTAACCCGGCGGCTTCAGAATGTCCAAGCCGAACGACTTTGCCGGCGGCACGACAGCCGCGGCATGTGGTGTTCTAGTAATTGCCAAATAGTCGTAGAGATTGGACGTGTGTGTACGAATAATTCAGAAGTAGTATTTTCAGATTGACATGGAGGAGGACGATAACAGTGATTTAATAATAGCAGTTTGTGGAGTTATTATCGGTGGATCCCTCAACACACGAAAGTGTTGGGTTAGGCCAAGTTTAATGAGTCGCAATAAATACAGTACTTGTCAAAGATTAAGTGATTTAAAGGAAGACGACTTGGTTCTATACAAACCCATTTCTTTTAAGACTTTCCTGTCATTAACCAGTACCGACTTTGAATATTTACTGAATATTGTTGGACACAAAATAGCTAAACAAGACACAAATTACAGAAAAGCAGTTTCACCAGTGGAAAGATTGTCTATAACGTTAAAATACCTAAGCTCAGGAAATTCTTTTAGTAGCCTGTGCGACGTCTTTAAAGTATCTCCTCAACTAATTTCAAGCATTATTCCTGAAGTATGTGATGCTTTAGTTGAAGGACTTTCAGATTATGTGAAAATTCCAAGGAGTCAGGAAGGATGGAGAGAAATTGCAGATGAATATTTAAAAAGATGGCAAACACCCAATTGTCTTGGGTCAATGGATGGGAAACACATAAAACTTCAATGTCGAACGAACGAAAGAATGCAAAACGAATACGATACTGAAAATAATCAAGGAGAAGTCTTTCCCGGTGAATGGCGTAGACATCTTGAAAACGACAGTTGCTTAGATAATATGTCAGGAGAAGACAATCAAACCTCGGATACTACAGTGACCGCTGAGGATACAAGAGTGGAGTTGACTCATTATTTTCTTTCTAGTGTCGGAGGATTAGAATGGCAATATAACCAATAACTCAACTCATATAATCAATATTATTTTTAATCATTAAGTAGTTCCATGTATTATCCATTAAATCTAAAATCGTAAATTACACATAGCGAGATACACTTTTATTGTGATTCGTATAATAAAGTTATAAACAAAATAAGAAATGTGTTTTTGTAAACCAATAACATGATATTAACTATTGGTAACAGTAGAAGTGTCACTAAACTAAAATTAAAACCTTGCTATTCCTTTCGCACATATGTCAAGCTCTACTCGTGTGAAGGGAATAGTCAACACTAATTTTAAATTTAACTTTAATGGGGCTACCTATAGCTACCTTTATTATACCAAAAAGAAAATTAAATATTTATAACATATTTTGAAGATTACTTTATAACACTATCAGAAGGATTTAGAGCTAGGTATTCTTCAGCAAATGTTTCTAGTGACGAAGGTTGAATTGTTTGTGGATCTGGGTTTGTTTGGGCAGATTATTCAGAAGAAGTTAAGTTATTTGTAGAAGGGCTTACAACCGTCTGTTGAAGTGAAGATGCTGTATAGTATCCTGGATGACTGTGTGAACTAGAAACACTACTTGGTCTTGCAAAATCCGTAAATGTATCGGATCTATATCCAGTTTCGGCTTCAAGTATTATATTGTTGATCCGATGTCTCACAATAGCTTTCATTTGTCGATCCATTTGTCTTAACTGACCCGCAATATAATCTCCAAATAAATCATACTCATCTTTTGTCACATTTGGTCGTTGGGAGACATTCTTCATAATATTCAATGCTTCGGATATCAACTCTTTATTAGGGTTGATTTTAGGACGTTTATTTCGTTTGTAGAACAACTTTAGTTTAATCATTTAATGGACAGATGAACTAACAACACCATTATAATGAAACTGTATTGGCGAAGTTCACACGTGTTCGTTGACAGTTGACAGTCTTTTGTCGACTGCCAACGAACACAGTATATAAGTGGCGGTTGCATTGCAATCACCCTCTTTCTTTGCTCGAACCTCGAAGCGATAACAAGTGTAAACGAATTGTGTGTAAAACAGTTTAAAAGGTGATTTTTTGGCTGAAAAGCTAACAAATCAGAATCGGGATTAATAAGTTACAGATGTCTTCTTATTTTCCCATGTCCACAGAGTGTAATTTGTCTTTTGTTAAGTGGTTCAAAACCTGTTTGCTAGTCATGTTTTTTTTTAGAGCCCTAATTAATAGTTATTGTACAAAGTGGCTGTTTTATTCCTTGCGTTTTCTTGATTATAATTTCTTTGCTAATGATTAATTTAATACTAATTACTAAATAACTGTGCTCATGTTAAAAGTTCTTCAGATTATATATCCGATTAGTGTACTTATTGTTATATATGCAAATTTCTGCCGCCGATTCTGCGGCTGAGCCTGCTGTCGAGCCTGCCGCTGAGCCTGCTGTCGAGTCTGCGGCTGAGCCTGCGGCTGAGCCTGCTGTCGAGCCTGCCGTTGAGCCTGCTGTCGAGCCTGCGGCTGAGCCTGCTGTCGAGCCTGCGGTCGAGTCTGCGGCGAAGCATACAGTGGAGCCTGCAGTGGAGCCTGCCGCGAAGTCTGCGGCTGAGCCTGCTGTCGAGCCTGCGGCTGAGCCTGCCGTCGAGCCTGCGGCTGAGCCTGCTGTCGAGCCTGCCGTCGAGCCTGCGGCTGAGCCTGCTGTCGAGCCTGCGGTCGAGTCTGCGGCGAAGCATACAGTGGAGCCTGCAGTGGAGCCTGCCGCGAAGTCTGCGGCTGAGCCTGCTGTCGAGCCTGCGGCTGAGCCTGCTGTCGAGCCTGCGGCTGAGCCTGCTGTCGAGCCTGCCGTCGAGCCTGCGGCTGAGCCTGCTGTCGAGCCTGCGGTCGAGTCTGCGGCGGAGCATACAGCGGAGCCTGCAGTGGAGCCTGCCGCGGAGTCTGCGGCTGAGCCTGCTGTCGAGCCTGCGGCTGAGCCTGCGGCTGAGCCTGCCGTCGAACCTGCCAGCTGAGCCTGCAGCGGAGCCTCCAGTACGCAGTTACGTAAGAGACATTGTACGCAGTTGCGTAAGATCCGGTGTACGTAGTCGCGTAAGAGCCGATGTACGCAGTTGCGTAAGAGACATTGTACGCAGTTGCGTAAGATCCGGTGTACGTAGTCGCGTAAGAGCCGATGTACGCAGTTGCGTAAGAGACATTGTACGCAGTTGCGTAAGATCCGGTGTACGTAGTCGCGTAAGAGCCGATGTACGCAGTTGCGTAAGAGACATTGTACGCAGTTGCGTAAGATCCGGTGTACGTAGTCGCGTAAGAGCCGATGTACGCAGTTGCGTAAGAGACAGTGTACGCAGTTGCGTACTGACTTAACTAAACCAGATTCGGTTTTAGTCTGATATGATGTGCTTTTCAGTATGCAGTTGCATTCTGATATTATGTAACATAAAACGATAGTATAAGACTTCAAAATAAGATTGTAAAGTACACATTTAATTAACACGTATAACGTCTATTATCATATAATACATGACACGTATACACGAGGACGTGTAATTGAGTCGGATGGCCGAATGTAGAACAACTTTAGTTTAATCATTTAATGGACAGATGAACTAACAACACCATTATAATGAAACTGTATTGGCGAAGTTCACACGTGTTCGTTGACAGTTGACAGTCTTTTGTCGACTGCCAACGAACACAGTATATAAGTGGCGGTTGCATTGCAATCACCCTCTTTCTTTGCTCGAACCTCGAAGCGATAACAAGTGTAAACGAATTGTGTGTAAAACAGTTTAAAAGGTGATTTTTTGGCTGAAAAGCTAACACGTTGCCAAGTTGTATTTTCTGGCGATATCTGTGATAAATCATTTTGATTTGATTGTGAATCTCGTTGTGAATCGTGGCTCGTCGACGGTGTGTCCTGCGAAAAAAGACGAAAAAGACTGCCCGTTTAGCCGTTTTACTTTTATTTAATAAAAAATAAATAAGTATATCTAGTCAAAATCAACATTTATTGTGTATTTTTTTATTATGGATTTTATTAAAGGCAACATTTCAATTTTTTTTTTTTCAAACATTTTCTTTTGCCTGAGTGGCAACTATTTTGCCAATGCCCGGGAAAGGGTTAAAATGTAAATACAAAGATACACTAATAAATAAACTAATATAATTATATGTCTATGGGGCCCTAGTTGCCTGATTATAAATAAAAAAAAATTAAATCTTTACTTACAGTATCGGTGGTTCCAGTAGGCACATTTTTGTTCTGCAGAAAATTTAGTGATTTGTAGGCAAACCATTTACTATGATAAATATCATCAGTACCCGCACCAGACTTATTTGAATTATCTTCTTTTTTTTTCTCTCGGTAATAATGACTAGTTAATTTTTTTATCTTTCTCTCGATTTCCGGAACATCAGTAGCAAATTCACTGGCAATTTCATTAAATGCGTCGTAACGCTTTGGCCGGCTTTTGTAGTCACGGTTTTTTGGGTTCCATAATATTTCTTTTAAATGATAGAGGTCTATTAGTTTTATAACTGTTGCATCGTCCCACTCCATATTGGTTAGTTGATAAAAAATAAAAGTGCCGACACTTCACAACAACAGAGAATGAATAAGTGATACGTCACTACTCTATGAAAGCCGGCGGGCAACTGACTGAGTGAGTGGAGAGGGATGCCGTCGGCATCGGCATGCTGCCCCGCCGGCTTGCCCGCGCGGGCGCAAGCTGGCGGCATGATTGTACAAAATAAGGCCGGCTGGTTGGGCCGGCGATCCGTGCCGCCGGGTCAGCGGCTTTGGTGTGTAGACCGCTTAAGATGCCCAGGATACTCCGGCTCAGACTATTTCGACTACAAATAGAATTTCAGTATTCATCTATTTGCACTTGTGGATGCGAATTACAATTTCATCTTTATAGATGTTGGAACAAACGGAAAAGCAAACGATGCATCAGTCTTTCAAAAATCAACATTAAATGAAGCATTGATGTCAAATCTTCTGAATTTTCCAGAGGAAGGCGTAATCGTGGCAGATGACGCATTTCCTTTACGAAAAGATATTCTGAAACCATTTAACACTAGAGGAGAGTTTGGCGTCAAACAAAAAATATTCAACTATCGGCTTTCTAGAGCTCGACGTGTGGTAGAAAATACTTTCGGAATATTGGTATCTAAATTCAGGATCTTTGAAAAACCAATTCCACTATCGGTGGAAAAAGTTGAACAACTTGTTAAAACCACATGTGCACTACATAATTGGCTGAGAAAAACGACAAAGCATTATGTTACACAACAGTCACTGGAAACTGAAGATTGGAACACAGGTAGTACTATACCAGGGGAATGGCGACAAGTATCATCTTTAGCAATAGGCGATTCTCCACCAACTACCGCAAGGCATCATAGTGAAAACGCCTGTCGCGTGCGTGATGCATATGCAGAAAAGTTTGTCACTACATGCACTGTGCCATGGCAATGGAACATGATATGATGAATATGTAAATGTAAATACCTAACATAAATATTTTATCTAGGTACGTTTCTTTTATTGAATACCTAATATTTATCGTCCCGTGCTGCCACCGTACCAGCATCAGTCCCTTTCGTGTCCCTTGCGCTGTCTCTTTCGAAAAACCGAGATGGTATGTATGCTAATAATATTAACAGTACAAACAGAGACCGGGACGGGTGCAACTAAATAAAAGTTAGTAATAAGGAATAGCTAAATTAGTAGGTATACTTACGAGATTTGATGTACTCTGCCGTGGGATACAAACACTGCTTAATAATTCTGCATGTTTAAACCAGTACAGTGTAGGCATATATATATCGTCAGAAGAGCAACCACTTTTAGTAGACTGCTTTATTTTTGTTAATTCAGTTGTAAAGCGGGTCCTTATAGTTTTTATTTTATGTTTCTGGTTTAAGACATTTATTTTCTCAAAAAGAATTTTGTACATTCACTTAAAATGAGAAACTAAAGCTATTCTTCTAGTCTAGGTACAAACGCAACGTTATAATTATGGTGGTAACTTAGAATAACTACTCAGATGGTAATACATTTTATATGAAGGTATATAATAATAGGTAGTATAAATCTTTTTTATGCATTACATGTAGGCTATACCAATTACCAGTAGGTATGATATAATATGTTCATTACAATTAACTTATGCTTAAAATATATAATATAGTTATTATAAAACTGGTATATGTTTAAGAAGGAAAAAGATAGTAGTAGTTAAGGCTAATCTTGTTTATAGGCAGGTAGATCACGGTAGATGTCACACGAATAGGTATGAATTTATAGATACGTCTTGTAATAATGTGTGTCAAAATAATTTTTAAACACAAATACATATATATTATGTACCTAATTCTTATGTTTTTATATTATAGTAGGTAGATTAAGGTTACGTCAGAATTTAGGTAGCAAGTATTACAGTAGATATTTGTTGTATGGATTTTTAAATAGATTTGGTGAATGTAACAATGTTATCACTACTAAGTATTTGTCCCTCCCAGTTTATACATATTTAGATAGATAATAATCATAACAAAAGTACACTATAATTGAATCGATTAAAGATGATTAGGTATAGGTATTAGGTAGGAAAATATAGTTATAGGTATTAGGTAGGAGTGTCTTTTTAAGTTTTTTTTGCAAATAAAATGGTAGATTCGTGGCCAGTTTCTAAGGTACATAATTAATGGTTATTATTTACATAGTGGATGCTTGGATTATCATAGGTACGCCTCGTGAGTATTTTATCGTTAAGTTTTGTTCTCCTTTGTTGGTTCTGTTCCGAAGTTCCTCGCGTAGGCTTAGAATATGTTTTTTCTGGTTTGGAGTCTGGTCAGAAAAAAAATTAACGTTAGGAAACTGACTTAAGATCTTGGTATTGCGCAGTATAGATTTTGCAGTTTCCGCAGAGGATAAGCAGATTTTGATCGGACGTGGTTTGTTTACATTAAATTGTGATATTCGCAGGCATTTGATTGGTTCTTCAAAGGTAGGGTTTATAAGTTTAACTATTTTATTTACTTCTTGTTTATCTTTCTCTAATCTCTCGGCAGCAATTTTTGATGTACTTTCTTTCAATCCACAAATTATGATATTTTTCTCTCTAATGATGCGCTCGTGCAGTTCAGTCATCATGTTATCGCATGTTAGTGTCGTTACTGAAGTAGCTGTGGAGGTTGTTACTTTAACGTGGTCAATATTCTTCTTAAGATCCGTGATTTGTCTTTCAAAATGTTTGTTAGATGCTTTTAGTTTGATTAATTCCTGTTGCACTCTGCCTTGTTCCTCAGTAAGCTGGTTTGTAGTAGTTTTTAATATAGATAACTGTCCTGCCAATAAAGAAACATCTTGGGATATTTTGTCCAGTTTTTCGGTTTGATTTTGAGCAATACTGGTAAGTAGGGTCATTATCTTACTTTCAAATTGATCAAATTTACTGGCTAGGTTATCATATTGCGCACGAGTTGGTGAACGATGTACATCCATTGTTATCTTACCGCGGCGCGTGCGGAACCAGGTAGGTAGGTATCCCTGCTAGATCGAGGCGGGTTATCGTGGCACACAGTCTGTTTCTTTCTCCCGGGGGCGAAGGCGGTGGGTGCAACGTGGTAATGTAAGGTTTGCTTTAAAATATTAACGTCGTATGTATCACTAACAACACGATCAAATCCGTAACTTTCACTTTTGCAACTTGAGTTAGATTACGATAACTGAGCATTTGAATTCTTTGGTAAAAATTTGCGACACGTCCGTCTCGTATACGTGCGTCTGGTCGAGTATGGTGTTTGATGTCTTCTTCAGTAACCTCGAGGTTTAAATCACTAATTAGGGATTTTATAGCGTTTCTACGTAATGTTCTATCTTTGTATTCGTCAAGTTTGTGGTTCCATAAACATTGATAATTCTTAAAATTTTCCAAAAGCAGCACCGTACTTTGCTCATTCCACTTGAACACCATTTTGCTGCCAATTTTCCGTGACGCAACGAGACGTGCGTCTGCTACCGAGCTCAAGACAAAATGGCCGAATCCGAGTGAACGTTCTCTCTGTGTGCAGACCGTTCATTTTCCGTTCATTCGCAGTTGGAGTGAAAGATGCCGAATGACAAAATCTAACATTGTCGGATCGGTTCAAATTCATTCGGCACTCTTGTTTCATTTGGGGTTCAGACGAATCATTTCGAGTGAAAGATGCCGAATGAAAGACAAAAATGAACGAAAAGTGAACCGTCTGATACCGCCTTAAGTAAGTGTTTGTCTAAAGTTCGTATGCGACTCAGCAACTCTTCAAATTGTTCTTTTGTTAGCTGGATAGACATCTTTTCTTTTTCACTTTTTCTTTTTTTCAATTTTTCCACGTTGGGCGCCAGATTGTAGGGTGGTGTACGGCAAAACAACGGATCGGTGAGTTACCGTTTATTCAGCAACACTAATGACTACAAATTGTAAATACCTAGGCTAAGGAATATAATACTTGTGAGCATAAGAGCGGGCTGTGTGACTACCTCACTCTATAGCTCAGTAAACCACTTGAGGACTGTGTGACTATCTCTCAAGCGGCTCCTAAGCGAAGTGATCTAAAATGTTGTTGTTTAAAAGCCTGCATTTTAGGGCCAAGGGCCTGACATCTGCCTTAATTGTACCCGCACTGTTGCCCACTGCCGCCTGGATACGAGCACTTCCGGAAATAAAACTCCAGGTAATCCTCGAAGTAGAAGGGTTTACCCGCTCATCCCTTATCTGGGGATCACGCTCCGCAGCGATAACGCTCTGACAAGCGGAAGTGGGGGTCAGGGTAGCCACCGAATATTTTTGATCGGAACCTACCCCCACCCAGGACAGGCGCCCCTGTGCCTCGAGGAAAGCCGCAGCCGTGTCCGGGTCATGACCCGCCGTAATTGCTGGGGAATTCGCGGTGTCTTGAGGAACAGGCCTGAGAGCAGCCATTAGCGCCACTCCTTCCCCCACCCTGGCGCCATCGCCAGTGCTCTTTGTGATCAGCTGACGCATCCTTTGGTATAGTGTTTTCTTGGTGCGTAAACGAGCTGGGATAAGACCATCCAAAGGGTCGGGCTGAGGGGCTGTTTCCTTGGCGTCCCTCCTGTCTTCAGTGGAGGGGGCTCCCGCAGGGCGAGCGGGGAGCGCAGGTATAAGCTGAGCAGCCCTCCCCAAGAAACAGTAATGTGTGGGGGGTGTGGATGTACTCTGTGCACCCCCCATGACTGAAGTTTGGACAGTCAGCGCAGGCAATTCACCTTCCACTTCCCGCTGGGCGTCAGCTATTGAGCGGTTAGGCTGCCATGTAAACCTGTCACCTCGCTCGACCATAGAACGGAGCCTGTCACCAACGTCCAGCCGTTGTTCATCCAAACCTGTGCAGAAATGGATGTTGCCATTCATCGCGTGCATTTCGCGGTTGTGTATGGCTGCTGCCATAGCAATAGCCCTTGCACTCCTACCTCCTCTACCAAGGATGGTGCGTCGGATCTCTTCGAAAGTGACCTCACCCAGGTTCTCCTCTACGGTGAGAGTACTGGCATCCTCGTTGGCGAGGTAAGCAGCCATGCAGATCGGGCAGACTCGAGAGTCGACTATGCGGGAAGCCAGAGGCTTGTTTTGTATAATGGCCGCAACAGCCAACTCCACTCGTCCGCCCGGTGTCTCTCGGCGTTCTACTTCCTCTAGTGCAGCGGCCGTCGTCATGCCGCTCAGGGAACTGGCCAGAACGGCTTCCTCCCTGGCTGTGGCCTCGCGTTCGGCCGAGCCCGTGTCTGTCTGTGTTAGCGTGGGTTCATCCCGCATGGCCCATAAGCCGACAATGGCTTCCAGGGCTTCCGCCTGCTGAGGATCACCGAACTCTCTCGATATAGCGGGCACATCCATACGAGGTCGGAGGACACGTGCCACAGCGGTGGCAAAGATAGAGTTGGTGGTGCCCACCGCAAAGAATCCTCGGATGCTCCTGCCTGGGTTATCTCTTCCAAGCATCCTCTGGGCGCAACGTACAGCCATAGGTAGCAGGGTGCCTCTACGGGTGGTCTGGGTGGTTTGAGCAGTGGGTACGAACGTCCTAGACCCCGACTGGCCATCACCGCTGGCCATACTTCTCCTGAGATCAGTAGCTCTGACGTCGGTAACCACCTGTCGGGTGATGCTGTCATGGTTGCGCGGTGCAGCGGAAAGGTCTACTGCTGCCTGAGGGTCATAATCCGTCTTCGCGAGCCTATTTGCGACGGAACCCCCACAGACTGCACTCAACAATCCCAGCCCTAGGCCTCTGGCCTCGACTGGGACAGCCCCGGGGGTCCCGTTTCCTGATATAAGGTCTTCAATTAGCCGGGTGGCCGCAAGCCCGACATCGCCATTAAAGAACTTGGGGTTCTCGCCTCCATCACCAGACCCACGCCGGCCTTCAGGTCGTGCTAGTGTGGGGACCGGAGTTGTCATAGGGACCCGAGGAAGTGACTCGCTGATGGGGGGGCCGAGGCCCTGGACAACAACACCTCCGTCCGCAGGTGCGGAAGCACCACGGAAGGCGGGGACCACCTCAGCCTGTAGTCTTGATGCTGCATCTCGGGCATCTGCGGCAATCTGTCTCTCCATGGCCATTCTGGCACGAACTTCACCTACTGTCGCGTTAGCTCTTCGACGTTCTGCGACGAGATCAGTGGGAGAATTGTCCGATGATGCGGACTGGAAACTTACGCTCGACCCCGTAGGGGAACTAGTTGGTGTGCTCGACGCTTGGGAGCCCAACTCATGGGTTGGGTCCGCCACTCCCGCGGAGCCGTGTACCTCTGACTGAGGGGGACACATACTTGAGCGTGTCCTCCCTCGCCAGGCGCCAGATTCCGCCCTGGCTGGGCCCTCCTTCCCTCGGCCTCTTGGCCCCCTCCTCCTACTTCCTCCTCCCCGCTCCAGCCTTAAAACTAACTTATAGTATAAGGACCTGCTAGCCTACTAGGTGAATGTCACTTTTCACTAGGTACGTCCTGTAGAGAATATCACGAGCTTAGTCTCGTGGATTCGCCCGATTAAAACAGAACAGAAAATAAAATATTCTCCGGGAAAAACAAATGTCTTAGCAGATAATTTATCAAGACCACCATGTCATGACTGTAAGGAAACCTGTGAAATATGTCTTATTGAACTGGACCTTCCAAAACTAAATGAAAAGAATATAAGAGATGAACAAACAAAAGATGAAACACTTGAATTAATAATTAAAGCTCTCGAAGAAAAATCTGAGACAGAAAATTATATTCAATGGTCAAAAAGAGGATACCTTCTTCACAAAAGAGTGCTGTATCGGTTCACTCCAGATCAAGAAGACGAAAATGCAAAATTGGTAATCCCTCGTCACGAAGTATCCAATGTTTTAAAAGAATATCACGATTCTCCAACAAGTGGTCATTTTGGAGTAGATCGAACTACAAAACGGATATACAAAAAATATTTTTCTGGAAAGGATTAAGAAAAGACGTTGTCAAGTATATCAAAACTTGTTTAGAATGTCAGAGATACAAACCTTCAAATCAAAAACCCGCAGGGTTTTTTCAGTCAACTGCAAATGCACAGCGATTTGAAGTTCTTTCTATTGATTTATTTGGACCATTGCCAAAAGGTCCCAATGGAGAAAGATGGGTTTTTATTATAGAAGATACCGCATCACGATGGATTGAATTATTTGCATTAAAAGAGGCCACCGCACAACAATGTGCAATTACACTCTTAAATGAAATATTTTTGAGATATGGAAATACCTAGGCTAAGGAATATAATACTTGTGAGCATAAGAGCGGGCTGTGTGACTACCTCACTCTATAGCTCAGTAAACCAATTGAGGACTGTGTGACTATCTCTCAAGCGGCTCCTAAACGAAGTGATCTAAAATGGCTCTGCGGGCCGTTTATATAGCAGCTGTCGGGCGGAGGCCGCGCGTCGGCGGCACGGCTTTACCGCCCCAGGACTTGTGGCGGGAGGTTGGCGCTTGATGAGACAGATAGTGTGTGTGCGAGGGAGAAAGTATTCGCATCCGTGCATCCATGGTTATTGGGGTCGATTTTGAAGGCACCATTTAAAATTAGAAAGCTAACTAAAATTTCTAACTATAAGTTTAACTTCTAACAATTGGTATTCTAGAGGCACCCATAAACTAAAATATTGACCGGAATTTGAGTTACTTTTGTTCATTTATTTTGAATTAACAGATGAAAAAACATCATTAAAAAACCGGTAATTCCTTCCGATTTCGTTCCCATTTCATGATTACCTGTGGTGTCACTCATTAGGCAAATAGCAAGTGTTGCAAGCTTTTTACCTAAAATGCTTATTGATATTATTCTTAGTAAACATTTTACTTCATAAATTTTTACATTATTAGTTGTATCCGACGGTTGTATCAATCGGCGAATCCAACTCGGCTGGGCAGCGTTCGGTAAACTACGCAACGTCTTCTCGTTCAAAATACCTCAGTGCCTTAAGACGAAAGTCTTCGACCAGTGTGTGTTACCAGTGATGACATACGGCACTAAAACGTGGTCTCTCACTATGGGCCTCATAAGCAAGCTCAAAGTCGCACAACGAGCTATGGAGAGGGCTATGCTGGGGGTTTCTCTACGAGATCGAATCCGAAATGAGGAGATCCGTAGACGAACGAAAGTCACCGATATAGCCCACCGGATTAGTAAGTTGAAGTGGCAGTGGGCAGGGCACATATCACGCAGAACAGAAGGCCGATGGGGCCGAAAGGTTCTGGAATGGAGACCACGGACTGGTAAGCGCAGCGTAGGACGTCCACCCACAAGATGGACAGACGACCTAAAAGAGACCGCAGGGAAACGCTGGATGCAGGCCGCTTCCAACCGGCCCTTTTGGAGATCGATGGGGGAGGCCTATGTCCAGCAGTGGACGTCCTACGGCTGAAATGATGATGATGATGATGATCCGACGGGTGCTACAGCTATTCTGCAGGTTAATTTTTAAGAGAAACATGTTAATAGTTCGCATACAGTTCAATTGTTACAAAACATCACTAAAGTACAAGAAAGTTTTCGTTACCGTAGTAAATGTATTTATTAAAGTTCAAAGGGACACTTTTGCCACGGAAAACAAACACAGGTAATGAAAGTTAGACATTTGTTTGCGATTTATAACACATTCTTGGGAAAAATAAAGGCTCGATTTCAGATTTCATAGCTATGGCAATTCATTATATGTAGCCGGCTCATGGAGTTTTGGCGCCAACGTGAAAAAAAACATGTCTCCTGATTGTATTATTTTCCTAAACTTGTGTTATTTCGAGTGTTATCGTTTAATAATAGTAAATTACTGTTTAATAAGTTTTATCGACCGTTTTCAAGTGTAGTCAAACGATTTATTGACCTGAAACATGTATTTTCGGATGTTTACCAAATTCCACAGAAGCCTCTTGTAAAGTATCCACCATTTTATCAGGGAATAACTTGGACTTGACCGCAACTTACTTTGCTCGACTCTCCCTGTGAGAGTCGTTTCACGTTATTAATTAATATCATGTAAACCTCAATAGTATTCTGACTGAAGGACTCTGTATCCATGGTCACAAAAAGAAATAAAAATTTGCCGGATGACGTCCATTTGGTAAAAACATTTAATTTTTTGGTTATTTTCTTCTTACATTTATCTCCGTGTCCACAAATAAAAAGATGAACAAACCTCTTATTGGTCAGTGGATCAACAGAATTCACAGAAAAACAGAATCAAGTCAACGATAACCGAAAAAACAACGACCACTCTGGCTGGACAGTCGAAAATACACAATCTAGAACGAAGTTGGATTAAAATGCTACGGCTCTTGACCTATTCATCACAGGCATAGAGCTGCCATCAATTGTATCTACAGCGGGAAGTATGCTGACGCAGCGTCATGGTTTTACCACTACAACATCACTAAACATCAGGTAAAACGGCCGTAGCTAGAATATATGCTGGATAGGCAGTGTATCGCGGTTTTACTCACTATGATAAAGCATTATGTCGTTCTGGTCAACGGCCGTAGCTAGAATATATACTGGACAGGCAGAGTCCGTGATTTTAGTCACTCCTACAGCAGAAATAGTTCTTTTGTGAGTAGAAACCAAACAGACGCATTTACAAACTCGCTTTTGTAATATTATTGAATGTGAAAAGCAAATGTAGTTTTTAACGGGTCACTTTCAAAATTTCGCAGCGCAATACACTTCCACTTGTTTAAAATGTTAGCAAGGTCTAACAAATTCAAAGCGAATCAATTGAAAATGAAAAGATAATCCATTATCGACTGCTGTTTTTCTATTCGATCTTGCCAAGTATTAAATTAGATTATTTGGTTTCAGCACGATGAATGGATCCATGCACTCAATGACATAGTACGGAGAGCCTTTGTGTCAGCAAACGTTCCCTCCGGGCTCTGCAGGTCTGACGGGAAGAGGCCGGACGGGCTGACTCTCGTGCCTTGGAAGAACGGGAAGTGCCTGATATGGGATGCTACTTGCGTCAGCACTGTCGCAGCCAGCCACCTGAGTCGCACCGTCCACTCACCGTCAGCAGGGCGGAATATGCCGCTGATAAGAAAAGGGAAAAGTACGC
Organism: Agriopis aurantiaria; assembly: GCA_914767915.1. Lineage (NCBI taxonomy): Eukaryota > Metazoa > Arthropoda > Insecta > Lepidoptera > Geometridae > Agriopis > Agriopis aurantiaria. The sequence goes on along the minus strand of OU612003.1, from coordinate 12,069,471 downwards.
GGCGTTGGAGCCGCGTTACAATTTCGAGCCCGTTGAGCAAGAAGCTCATTTCGGAGATAGGGCACAGGCTCAAGATAAAGTGTGGTGACTCCCGCTCTGGCTCGTTCCTGGTGCAAAGGTTGGCCATTGCCATCCAATGTGGTAATGCAGCGAGTGTTTTGGGTACCTTTGTGCCGGGAACGGTTAGGGGTGGGTTATTTGAATAGATATTAGTGAATACAAATATTTTTGGATTTATTTGACATATGTATTTAAATGTAAATGAAATAAAAAAAATATATTATTTATGTAGTATTTATTTCAAAGAGATTAAGTTTTGAAACATTTTTACAGTTTTCCTATTAAATATTATTAAATCCACTTATATTATCAATGGCATCTTTCAATTATATAAATATTGTAGTCTATGTATTTTGCATTCTGAACCTTGCTAGAATCTACCCAAATCATTATAACTCTGAAGTCACAGCAGATTGATGGACAGCGGACATAGCTGTACTACTCGGTAGAGTAGTATTAGGATATTCCTTGCAGTACTATTTCATGGGGGTGATGTATCTGTAGCTTTAAGCAGCACCTGGAAGTAAAAACAATTTTATGGTTTTTTATTAAGTACTCTGTCCACACCGCATTAAGTTGTGAGTGTGACTTGTAACAGTGTAGTGTAGGCCGGTCACAAGGAATGGAACAGTCATATGAGCATTATTTCTTTCTTTTCGCATGTGCCAATTGGTACTTCGACCAAAATAAAATTGATGGACAGGCCCAGAAGAAGCGCATTTTTGAAGATTACAAAATGAGCGCCAGCGCTCACTTCGTTTCAGTCACTCTCTAGCCGTAGGAAGTGTATAACGAAACATCTGACAAAATTATGCCTTCGTGTGCTTTCCCGAAGTGTAAATACACAACAAAAAACCGCTATCTATTTTTTGTAACAAAAGTACTGTACTTACATGGTTATAATTAAGTGTTGAAGTATATGTATGTCTGACGGTTTTGACTCGTTTTTACTGAGCAAGTTCAATGGTTATAGCCCGTCCATTCATTGTATTTTGGTCGAAGAATTGGTAACCGTTCTGTAATGTTATAGAGCGAGATCTTTACTCATCACCATTGAATTATTATGAATGAAATAAGTATGGGTTCTCTTTCAGTTACTTTTTTTGATCCTACTATAATGCCCTTTGGTAAGGTAGTAGTGTGCATTATTAGTTTGGATATATAAGTACTAACAGACATGTGTATTTTGATGACAACCAACGGAAAGGGGAAAAAGTAAATTTTCTTTTTCCCATTGGTTGGACGGCGGTCTGTCAGCCAAGTCCGTCTCGTCTGTTAGCTACTTAAGACATTTACACAGACGGAGACCAGGACAGTGGGCAGGAGACATGCTATCTAGTCTCCGCTCTGCTACAATGGATCATAACGGAGACAGGGAATTAATTGTATGGCAAGCAGATTAGCGCAGCTGAAAGGAGCGAAGTATAAAGTTATGCTATTGGATCATGCTCCCGCTCCGCTCGTCTCTGCTACACGACTACACGTATCTGTTCGTCTCCACTACTGAAGTCTACTCATCTCAGCTCCTCTCATCCCTGCTTCAATAGAAACACCCTTTACTCTGTCTACGTACCTATTCAACAATTTATCACAACATAACTAGACCATTGAACCAATCTTGATTAAATTTAACAGTAAGTGATGTGCTCTATGCGAACCGACAAAAGACATTTTTTATTATAGGAAAATAGAAAACCGCCGGGCGCCGCGAATCTTACGTATTGGTAGGTGCTGACCTTGGTGTGTTCTCCTTAGCTCCAACTCTATGTTATGCAGTTTTCTTACAGCACTGGAATGAATAAACGCATCTTCGAGATGCATAATAATAATTCCTTCAGGGTCCATCACGCATCTAGATCTTGTAATATGTATTGTCTTGTATTGTTTTCAACCATAAAGCAGATAAGTATAATCTACTTTTCTATTACTGGTGCCACTTGTTAGTCGCAAAAAGTAGATCATGTTTGATCCACATTTGATCACATTTCCCGTCGAACCAATACGATTTTAAGTCTTTGATATGTTTATCTGTATGTTGATCATTAGGACACGTTTGTTTTTTTGAGCAAAAAACACAAATAATGAGTTTAAACTCACTTTGAAATTCAAGTTATTTTAAAGAGGACCTCAAATGGTCCTTGTTAAAAAACTAACCTATAAGCTAAAATGTCAGCTGTTTTGGCAACTAAAACGATTTAAAATCATTTAAAATGTGCCTTCAGAATAGCAAAACTGCATTTAAACGTGAATTGAGTAGTTTACGGCACATTACGTTCATTCGATTTAAAATTTTGATTTTGACGTTTTTATAATAATTTAAGTGGTGCCTCTGGAATACCGATTAGCTTTTTTAAATATAACAAGTTTTAAAGCTAAACTAAATTTAACTTGTGCCTTCAAAATCGGGCCCATTGTCTTGTTACAATACTTTTTTATATAAATAATATTTACGGAATTTTATACCATCTCTCTAGATTTGTACGCCTATAAACTAGGCAAAACATGATACAAAGTAACAAATATTTTAAACCACCTATTGAGCATGCGTTTTAAATGTGTGTATGATTTACTCGTGTTTTGTGCAAATAAATAATCTTTATCTTTATCTTCTACAATTAAGACTAAATATTTTGAACTTAAAGATCGGAAACAAACAAGCAGATTTTTAATGCCGGATGCTCCTGAGAGAAAGCAAAAAAGGTTCGAACGTTTTTTTATTCATATTAATGTAATAATTGACCTTATTTTTACATTATGTTGTATATCTTCAGGAAAACATCTCCAGTGCGCATTGCATGCCCACTCCTGCCAACTGCCCTGAAGGTTCCACCTCCAGCTAAACCGCAGCCTTGGCATAGGAAAAAAACCCGCCTAGTATGAAAACTTTATTAATCTAGTTAGAACAGTAAATTTTAAACTATTATACCTAACCTACTCAAAATACAAAAATGAAAAAGAAATAAAAATGATAAAGGGTATTGGCAGACAGACAGACGGACAACAAAGTGATCATAATATAAGAATTCCTTTTTTTCTTTTGAGGTACGGAACCCTAAAACAACCACTTATTTTGTGGAACTCTCGGTGCGCGACTCTGACTCGCACTTGGCCGGTTTTATTAACGAAAACTTTTTGGGATATTTATATTTTTAACCCCCGACGCAAAAACGACGGGGTGTTATAAATTTCACGTGTCTGTGTGTGTGTGTGTGCGTGTGTGTGTGTGCGTGTGTGTGTGTGAGTGTGTGTGTGCCTGTCCCGCCATATCTCCGGAACGGATGAACCGATTTTGATTTAGTTTTTTTTGTTTGAAAGTTAAATTAGTCGGGAGTATTCTTAGCTATGTTTGATGAAAATCGGTTCAGCCGTTTCAACGTTGGGGGTTTTTAAATTTTAAATTTAATGACTTGTTCTTATAAATATTTCCAGGCATATCTGTATCTTAAATATCCATAATACCAGTGCTGACAGATGTAACTCCTCCCTCACATTCTTTAGATGTGATCGCAAAACATCTTGCGAATATAGAAATTCAAATAAAAGACTTCATCATTTCAGCCGTAGGACGTCCACTGCTGGACATAGGCCTCCCCATCGATCTCCAAAAGGGCCGGTTGGAAGCGGCCTGCATCCAGCGTTTCCCTGCGGTCTCTTTTAGGTCGTCTGTCCATCTTGTGGGTGGACATCCTACGCTGCGCTTACCAGTCCGTGGTCTCCATTCCAGAACCTTTCGGCCCCATCGGCCATCTGTTCTGCGTGATATGTGCCCTGCCCACTGCCATTTCAACTTACTAATCCGGTGGGCTATGTCGGTGACTTTCGTTCGTCTACGGATCTCCTCATTTCGGATTCGATCTCGTAGAGAAACCCCGAGCATAGCCCTCTCCATAGCTCGTTGTGCGACTTTGAGCTTGCTTATGAGGCCCATAGTGAGAGACCACGTTTCAGTGCCGTATGTCATCACTGGTAACACACACTGGTCGAAGACTTTCGTCTTAAGGCACTGAGGTATTTTGGACGAGAAGACGTTGCGTAGTTTACCGAACGCTGCCCAGCCGAGTTGGATTCGCCGATTGACCTCTTTCTTGAAGTTGGACCTACCTAGTTCGTCTGTTTGTCCTAGGTAGACGTACGCGTCAACAGCTTCAAGAACTGAGTTCCCAACTGATACTGGGGTGGGCACAACATGGATATTTGACATGACCTTTGTCTTGTCCATGTTCATTTTAAGGCCCACCTGTTGAGAGACTCGATTGAGGCCTTCGAGCATCAGCTGAGATCCTCCATCGATTCTGCCATGACCACAATATCGTCGGCAAACCGAAGGTGAGTGATGTACTCGCCGTTGATGTTGATGCCGAGTCCTTGCCATTCCAGGAGCTTGAAGGCATCTTCCATTGTGGCAGTGAACAGTTTCGGAGAGATAACGTCTCCCTGTCTCACGCCTCTTCGCAATGGAATTGCCTTCGAACTCTGCTCCTGTACTCGGACCGACATGGTGGCGTTATTGTACAAACACTTCAACACTTCGACATACCGATAGTCAATACGGCATCGCTGGAGAGACTCAAGCACCGCCCATGTCTCGACCGAATCAAAGGCTTTCTCATAGTCCACAAACGCTAAACATAGTGGCAAGTTATATTCTTCGGTCTTCTGTATAACTTGGCGGTTCGATATTCTGTATAATAAAAGACTTGCAAGAGAGCAATACTGAAATATTAACAAGACTAAGGGCAACATCTATGGCTGGCACTGCAGTACCTACTATTTTGCCTGAGAAAATTGCCATTCCGTGTGACAATGAAGCTGCACTAAAGGATTTAGAAAGTTGGGTTGCAATGGAAGAAAATAAAACTGTTTTGGTGAGCTACATTAATTACTTATTTAATTTTATTTCCAAAGGGCTTTAACTATTTTCAATAGTAAAATAATAAATAAGGAAAGGGTTATATCTATCCAAGCTAAGTAAGCAAAAAGCTAAGTAAGCTAAGTTTGTTTTCGGAGCTCTTAAGAACAGATTATGTCTGTATTACATCTAGGTTTACCAACAAACTGCAATAAATATATTTTGATTTGATTTTTTGATTTGATCCTGGTTACTGAGTAAAGGGTGTTACAGATGACGAAGATTGAGGGGGGAAGAAAATTCGGGACGAGTCACACTGTGACTCGTCCCGAATTTTCTTTCCAACGAGTAAAACTGTTACACGAGTGTGACTCGTTGGGAAGAATTATTCCCAACCGACAAAGGACTTTAATTAATAAACATTATATTTTTTAATAACTCTAATGATTAATGTAGAAATGTGATGATTACCTGTGATAAATAGAGAAGCCTGATTATGAAAAGTTCAAATATTGTTTACTTCAAGACTCTTTCACTTAATTTTAAAACTTATTAAAAATATATTAATCGTTAAGTAAATAATACATTTATTTGATTATCAAAACATTGTTTTTATTTTCATCGTTAGTTAAAAAAACTTATCTTTTGTTAGAAACAACAGATAAGATAATTTTTTTGTCGTAATAAGATTAATTTCTACCGTGCGATTCACTACAAACAAGTTACAGTGTTACTCGTTAAGAAGTATTTTTTTCAATCGAGTCTCAGTGTTACTGATTGGGAAGAAAATTCCCAACGAGTCACACTATGACGCGTTTGGGTGTGACTCGTTGGGAACCCCTCCGAAGATGCTATGATATTTCATGTTAGGATGAAATATTATACCATTATCATATTATCATCATCGTCATTATCATATAATATTATAGTATTATATTCATCTGAATTAATTACCTGTGGGAAAACTGTTAGTAATCCTTAGTGTATAATATCTTAATTTTTGTTATATTTTGTAGGTAAACTATTTATCTTTGGTGGGAGGAACCAAACCAGCTACCATAATCAGAAGAATTCTCGAGAAGCTATTTACGAACTCCTTAGCACTTTTATGCAATTGGACCGGAAAAAACAAGAAAATTGCCATTAAGGATTTACCATTACTAGTTGTGGTCATCAAAGGTATAAATAATCCATATCTATACATACTTGTAATAAAGGAATAGAAGGATTCAATCAATTTGTAATTAGAGAAAAACTGTAAGGATTGCGCTATGCGCCAATGCCTTTTGGCTCGAGTCCGGTGTCTCCCCGTCACCGATTATTGTATTGGCTGGAGTCCGGTGTCTCCTTGTCACCGATTGTTGTATTGGCTGGAGTCCGGTGTCTCCTTGTCACCGATTGTTGTATTGGCTGGAGTCCGGTATCTCCTTGTCACCGATTGTTGTATTGGCTGGAGTCCGGTGTCTACTTGTCACCGATTGTTGTATTGGCTGGAGTCCGGTGTCTACTTGTCACCGATTGTTGTATTGGCTGGAGTCCGGTGTCTACTTGTCACCGATTGTTGTATTGGCTGGAGTCCGGTGTCTACTTGTCACCGATTGTTGTATTTGCTGGAGTCCGGTGTCTACTTGTCACCGATTGTTGTATTGGCTGGAGTCCGGTGTCTACTTGTCACCGATTGTTGTATTGGCTGGAGTCCGGTGTCTACTTGTCACCGATTGTTGTATTGGCTGGAGTCCGGTGTCTACTTGTCACCGATTGTTGTATTGGCTGGAGTCCGGTGTCTACTTGTCACCGATTGTTGTATTGGCTGGAGTCCGGTGTCTCCTTGTCACCGATTGTTGTATTGGCTGGAGTCCGGTGTCTACTTGTCACCGATTGTTGTATTGGCTGGAGTCCGGTGTCTCCTTGTCACCGATTGTTGTATTGGCTGGAGTCCGGTGTCTACTTGTCACCGATTGTTGTATTGGCTGGAGTCCGGTGTCTACTTGTCACCGATTGTTGTATTTGCTGGAGTCCGGTGTCTACTTTTCACCGATTGTTGTATTGGCTGGAGTCCGGTGTCTACTTGTCACCGATTGTTGTATTGGCTGGAGTCCGGTGTCTACTTGTCACCGATTGTTGTATTGGCTGGAGTCCGGTGTCTACTTGTCACCGATTGTTGTATTGGCTGGAGTCCGGTGTCTACTTGTCACCGATTGTTGTATTGGCTGGAGTCCGGTGTCTACTTGTCACCGATTGTTGTATTGGCTGGAGTCCGGTGTCTACTTGTCACCGATTGTTGTATTGGCTGGAGTCCGGTGTCTCCTTGTCACCGATTGTTGTATTGGCTGGAGTCCGGTGTCTACTTGTCACCGATTGTTGTATTGGCTGGAGTCCGGTGTCTCCTTGTCACCGATTGTTGTATTGGCTGGAGTCCGGTGTCTACTTGTCACCGATTGTTGTATTGGCTGGAGTCCGGTGTCTACTTGTCACCGATTGTTGTATTTGCTGGAGTCCGGTGTCTACTTGTCACCGATTGTTGTATTGGCTGGAGTCCGGTGTCTCCTTGTCACCGATTGTTGTATTGGCTGGAGTCCGGTGTCTCCTTGTCACCGATTGTTGTATTGGCTGGAGTCCGGTGTCTACTTGTCACCGATTGTTGTATTGGCTGGAGTCCGGTGTCTACTTGTCACCGATTGTTGTATTTGCTGGAGTCCGGTGTCTACTTGTCACCGATTGTTGTATTGGCTGGAGTCCGGTGTCTCCTTGTCACCGATTGTTGTATTGGCTGGAGTCCGGTGTCTACTTGTCACCGATTGTTGTATTGGCTCGAGCCCGGTGTCTCCCCGTCACCGATTGTTGTATTGTTTATTTTTTCCCCGCTCTGGGCACGCTACAATGACGGACTTTTTGAGCAAGATGAGTGAAAATTGTATTCTGATTGTAGCAGGGTAATTCCAATTGTTTTTCCATACCACCTGCTCGACATTCTAGTCGATTCCGGTAGCACAACTTAAAAATACAAAAACTCCTAAAAAAATATATCGAAGAATAGAATAAAATTTAGAAATAAAAAAAAAAAAAGATTTTTAAGTTGTGATACCGGAATAGACCAGAATATCCAATTATATATCACGCAATCTCAACGTAAAGCAAGGCATTATATCCCAAGGGAGATAATGTTGTATGAAACTCCCTAGGGATTAAAGTGATTTAGATTTGGAACGTTAAAATTTGCATAGAGTTATTGTTTCGCATAAGGCATGAAAAGTAGAGTATTCACTTCGAGTGCATAATCTACTATAATTAACATCCAGCCGTCTTCTATCTTTACTAGATACAATAATGAAACTTGCTGTGATTGTATTTGTATATTTACTTAGTCATTTTGCTTACAGAGGCAGTGCTTCGAAATCAAATCGCTGCGAAAGCAACGGATACCGACATACAGACCGTCATAACCAGTTGGTTTAAATTTACCAAAGATCGCAATGGAGGAAGAGAGAACAGGCGCAAGACATCGCAATGATTCCTCATCACAACCATCATATTCCGGGAATGTCGAACTCGGATTATCAAGCAGAACTAAGAGGCGTAAACGCGCTTTAAGGGCAACACAAATTAGAGAAGAATTGGAAAAGACAAATAAAAGTATTTCTGTTCAACTTAGTAATTGTGATAAAAAAATATCCACAAATTGTCTACCTGAGTCTTTATCAGTCTGTTCTGCCAATGTACCTGCATTAAACTCCCAATCGTCAGCCAGTTTTCAGTGACATTGTAACCGATAATGTAAGTGATGAAAATATTACGTATATAATTAATACCTAATTATACCTATATATATAACTTATATCTCATATTTTATGTCACTTTTAATTGTGAACGTTGTAAACACCTGTTAAGGGTGCACATATCAGAACTGTATTAATTATAAATAAGTGTTATTTGTATTATTTAATATGTGTACTGTTGGTGTTTCTTTATGAATTAAATAATTACGTCTTTTCTTATCTCATGGTCTCACAAGCACAATATAACCCATTCTGCTCTGGATGATTTATTGCACAAATTACAATTACGTTATCCAAGTTTTCCAAAAGACTCGCGAACACTATTACAGACACCAAATAATATTAACGTTGTAGAATGTGCTGGAGGTTCATATATATATTTTAGACTTGAAGCACATATAATAGAAAGAGCATTAGCTGGTATAACGTCAAAATTTTATCCATTAGTGCTTAAAAAAATATCTGAAATTGACCATGATTCATTTTTGTCTATAACTTGTAGTGTTGATGGCTTGCCAGTGCACGCGAGCACTACTTATGCTTTTTGGCCAATCTTATGTATTTTAGATCAAAGTGTTGACAATCAACCGTTTATTGTCGCGCTATTTTACGGCGAATCCAAACCTACAAATGCTAATGACTATCTACGTCCATTTATCGACGAATGTCTGCATTTACAGCAAAATGGCTTACTGATAAATGGGAAATATTTTACTTTTCATGTTAGTTGTATTATAGCTGATGCACCAGCAAGAGCATTCATAAAATCTATAAAATCTCATAATTCCCTACACGCTTGCGAAAAATGTGAACAGGAAGGCATATACATTGGCAAAACTGTATGGTGTTACACGTACATCTTAAAACTGATAGTAGATTCAATAACCAAGAGTATGAAGATTGTTGAAGCCGAGCATACCAGGCAATATCCCACGCATGCTCAGACGGCTTGACAAACTCCGGTGCGCAGCATTGATGGAAATCAGACCTTACCTGGCAACACCGGATCTGCGACGAGAACGTCAGAGATGTCATGACTGGCACACATCCGCCTTACATTATAACCTTACTTTATTACTTTACTTTTTGCATCCATCTTTATCTTAACGTAACTTGAATAAATAGAATTAACAAGAAGAAGAATTTTAATGAAATCCAGCAACAACAGCATACTAAACAACAAGAAATCTCCGCCTGCTTCGTCCTCCGTGTATCCAATTTGTTCCTACGAGCCGGATGCGGTACGACAAGCATCCATACTCAGCCACACTGAAGATACGAAGCGGCGACCATTTCCATCACAAGAAAAACTGAAATCAGGATCAAGGCGCACAAGAGAGATGACAAAGTACCGGGTTATTTACTGTGAGTTCGTTCCAATCTGCTCCAATCCCGCTAAACACATTTTTCAGTGCAATTTGTACCTACTTTGAGGTTGTTTCACACGCAGTTTTGCACTTTAACAATTCTTTTTGCTTCACATCACGCAAATCCATGTGCGTTCTTAACTGCCCGATGCTCATGTTGGATTCATTGCATTTACATGGTGCTTAATCATCTTTATTTCGCATTCCAGTGCTACGTTGTGTCGGTCACATACGCCACGTCGTACGTGCAAGCGGTCTTCACACTTGCTTGCTTGCATCTCGGTACATTTGCGGCACATCGGCACCTCCATTAAACCAAATATAAGTATTTGTTGCACTACATTAAAAAATAATCACTTCATTTGCACCTGCTTATAATCAACTTCAGTTAAATTTCAGAATAATACCTACAGTGGTGAGTCACATTAAATCATGGATTTTAAAGTTCTTGTCAAAAAGCGGGGAAGCTATAAAGCTAGATTAACACAATTTAAATCATATCTAGATGTTGTACAAAGTTGTTCAAAGATGAGTTTACTACAACTCAACGAACGTATGTTCCGACTGACAAAAATAGAAGAATTGTATTCTGATTTTGATTGCATCCAAAGTGACATCGACAATGTTTGCGAAATTCCAGACGACCAGTATGATGAGCGCGACATTTTCGAGTCGCAGTATTTCCGAGCAATCGCTGTTGGCAGGGAGGTACTTAAAACAAGCAGGACACCTCTGCGAGCATCGGGTCGGCTGCAAATCCTGGTATTGACACTGGACGTAAAGGTGGGACACACTTAAAGCTACCAGCAACAACAGCATACTAAACAAGAAGAAATTCTCCGCCTGCTTCGTCCTCCGTGTATCCAAAGATCATCAAGTATCTAGGAGTGTACTCACAGAAATCAACTTAGGATTAGTTACGCAAGTCTCTTTAGACTTCATGCACTTAGTATGTCTTGGTGTTATAAAAAAGATGATTAGATGTTGGGTCGAAAAATGACCAAAAAAATGCAAATTAAATGTTCCTAAAATAGAAAACATATCAAGACGACTGTCTAAAATTGGCCGTGATAATTATCCTGTCGAGTTTTCCAGACGGCCCAGACAATAGGCATGTGTCCTCATGTTAAATTTATTACGAATAACCAGCTTAGCGAGGAATATAACTAAATACATTACATATACTGAAAAAATAATTTAAATTGGCTGATAAATCTCTGAGATATGAGCGTTTAAAGTTTTAGGTGGGGATAGGGAGGGGATGCTCTATCCCTTTCTCACAAAGCGTGTGTTAGTATAGCATTTGTATGGCGCTCCTGAGTCGTGACGTCACGGCTCAGTATAGTGCGCTCTCTGTCTAGCATGAAATTTAAATGCTTATATCTTATTTATTTTTGAACTAATTTAAATTTTGTTTTCGTTGATGGGCTCTATATAATATGATCAGCTTTTTATGAGGTAATAAAAAATATTTGTCATCATGCCTATTGAAGTTATTGAAATTTTGGAAAGCCACCGTACTTAGAGCATTTATTTTGTATTTAGGGTCAGTAGTTTTAGCTAATGTGCTGCCAGATGGTTTATATAAACACTTTTTGATATTACATTGCGCTATTTATATATTATGCAGTGACATCGGTCAAAACGAGGAATGGCGACTATATGCTAACGATTTGCTTCATTGTTTTGTGCAAAATGTGCCAAAGTTCTACTGCAACGAGTTTCTTGTGTATAACATACACAATCTTCTACATTTGGCAGGGGATGTGCGTAACTTTGGAAAATTAGATTCTTTTTCAGCGTTTCCTTTCGAAAATTTTATGTCCAAAATTAAAAAATTAGTACGATCTCATAATTTACCATTGGAACAAGTTGCTAAAAGATTGGGTGAAAAAAAAGGCGTTCTGATCATCAGATGTCTACGAAATCAGTAACAGTAAAGAAGAGTAATGATGTAATTAGGTTTTTTTTTAATAATAATTATACTTTAGTTACAAATTTAAGTGACTCTTGCTTTGTCACTGTGAACGGCGATATCATCGTTGTTAATACAATTGAAAGTGATGGATCTAATTCGTATAATTTGATATGTGATTATTTTTTGATGCTCGCGTGTCTCTAGAGCCAATTTTTTTTACATTTACGCCGAAAACAATAAATCGCGTAACATTGTTTACAGGGACGTGTTACAATAGGTTGTTGGCTCTCATTACACATAATTTTTCTCTGTTTCATTTCATGCTGCTTCTTACCCATCAAATTCTTTATGAGCTCTTCAAAGTTGTTAGCCAGAATGTAAACAAAGTAGTAGCATCCAAACGCTATAAATTTGTGTTTTATGATGCACTTGCCTTGAACATTAAAAGCTTGGAATAGAATCTATCCCCTTGTGATCAAGCGCCTAATACTAATCTTATCTTAAGTGATGTGCAAAAAGTTATTTAAAAAAATCGCGCGGTTTTCTGGGCCGCAAGCGGCTCGCGAGTGCAATCGTCAAGCACAAGTGATGTACAAAAAATAAGAAAAACTTTCTTGGTCGTGCGTTTCACTGGGCCACAAGCGGCCCGCAAGGGCGATCGTTAAGCACATGTGATGTACAAAAATTAAAATAAAAAAAATATTTCTAGGTCGCGCGGTTCGCTGGGCCGCAAGCGGCCCGCGAAGGTGAGTGTCAAACACAAGTGATGTACAAAAAAGAAGAAAAAACTTTCTAGGTAGTGCGTTTCACTGGGCCGCAAGCGGCCTGCGAGGGCAATCATTAAGCACATGTGAAAGTGATTTACAAGAAAAGTAAAAAAAAAAACTTTCTAGGTCGTGTGATTCTCTGGGTGACTGGCTGACGATTGGGATTTAACTCTATTCATCATTCAAACTTCTGCCAGGCCAGGAATTTAACCAAAGACCTCCTGCTCATAAAACACCATGACTACTGAAACACCAACACTATAAGAATCGTATTATCTAACACAGTTTATAAAAATAGCAACCGAAAATTTTCCGGAAGTCGTTTGAAGGGGGACGGTATGTCCGTGGGAGACCCCTCTCCCACGCCGCCGATCTATACCGGCATCTATACCAAAATCTGGTCAGAAGTCGTCTCCGACGCTCCGTTCCTGAGTCATTGACTATTTAATTCCAAAATTTTACAATAAAAAAAAAATGGGGGTGGTGTAAAATGTTTTTAGTAAGGTTTATACACTAATGTCCGGATCGACATCCAATTTACAAATATTTTTTCAAAAATGACCTCAGACATATCGTTTCTGAGATAATCGATGGTTTTTGAAAAAAATTAAATATTAAGCGCTTTATTATTTTTAAAGGCGTCCTTTGCACATAAATACCCGAAAAACGCTTATCAGACGCGTCTTTTTGATTTCTACACACGTGTGTTGCTATTTTATTTTAACTTATGACTTACCTACTTGTTTTGTATTTTTTATTATTTTAAATTTGTATTTAAAATACTATTATTATCTTTTGATAATTAATATATTTTAATAGTAATTCCTTTATTAACTAGATTTTATTACTATTTATTTTTAAATTACAAGCCAACTTAACATTAGAATATTTACGAAAACTTAAATTAATGACTAAAAACTAAAACTTATAATAAAATCTAAACAAACTACCTACAAATTAAAATTTTAAATACAAACTAAATATTTAAAATAAATAAAAAATATAACAATCAATCAAATAACCCGCCCCTAACTGTACCTGGTGCAAAGGTGCCCATAATGCTAGCAGCATTGCCACGCTGAATGGCTATGGCCAACCTTTGCACCAGGTACGAGCCGGAGCGAGGGTCGTTATTTTTTTCCCTCAACCTGCGCCCCAACTCGCCAATGAAGCTTCTAATACTAAATAAGTACAAAAAACTAAATTTTAAAAATACATATTTTATTTATTTCCTGAAATTTTGAGAGTAGAATGCCAAAAAAAAACGGAATCTATTTATTACACCACTCAATTTTGTTTGTTGAGAACTTTTGTTATTTTTAGCATCAATTTCCGGTTACGTAATTTCAAACCCAATTTGGGGTCTTTAGGGGTAGGTCCTAAAGCAGAGTTTTTGAGTTTAACGGCCTCGTATGCCAGAAAAAATGAGGCCTATGACGTCGGATTTTTGATTGGACCTTTGTGTCCGAAGATTTTATTTGATTGGACCTCCGAAAAATCGGGTATTTAGGCTCTGCCTCGCTACTTACTAACTCAAGTTACTATACCTATATCATATATAGGTCATTGTTGCAGCCTACACATTGCACACTCGAAGAACAATCTCTCACTTAAGTCCCCTCGGAAACTTTTTATGGTAAGTCGTTTACATTTCAGGCAGTTCAGTTGTGGAACAAATTGCCCGTGTCTATCAGACATTCTCCATCGCTTGCTACTTTCAAAGATCGCGTTAAAGAGTTTTATTTGTCAAAGTTGCAGCCTTGTTAATATCGTTATGTCGACCAGCTTATTCGTATTATTAAATTTGTATCATTAACTGTGTATTACTATTAGAATGTATGTGTATGGTATAAGTAAAAATTTTATAGTCTATCCTCTATTGCACACCCCGTCTTCTACGTCTTCGATAAATCCTTTCCATCCTAAGGTTGCCTGGAAGAGATCGCTTTTAGCGATAAGGCCGCCAGTTGTTACACTAGTTTTTAAGAGTTTTTTGTCCTCTGTATAAAATTTCATGGTGTGAACAATAAACAGTTAATCAATCAATCACACTGCACACAGTAGGACCTAGTTTATTACTGTAAGGGTAGGTACTGATATGCATGACTATTACTTTGACTTAATTAATTTATTGTATAATGTTGACATTTTTAGTTTGATTATTTTAAATTTCAATTGGTAATAATTATTATTAATGTAATGTGACTAGCTACTATTATTATTTTTTCTATTGATATTTTTTTATTTGTATGAGTCTATGTTACTTGGAAATAAATAAATTATTATATTATATCTAAAAGTCTTAAATTACTAAATAACCTATCGTTGGATAGCCAGTGAAGCTAGCTATCCTTGCCTGGATTGACCTGGCACAAAATGCTTGAGGAGCCGGGTATTTGAGGTCCTCAAAATCTTAAGACCTAACTTTAGACTATAATTTAAACTAAAAACTCGAACAAGTTGTATTTGCTAAACCAGATCTTTAAAAAAAAATACTTAAATTTTAAATGAGCTTATCTACCACGAGCCAAAATTTGGGGGTGGTAGGGGGTTGTTTTCACCCCTCCTTATTTCTATTTATATTTATTACTCCCTGGTTTCAAAAGTTTAAATATTAAAAAATTTGTATAAAGCTAGAAATAAATATTAATATATACAAATTTTGTATGCAATAATAAATTTTTGGGTAAACGATCCGGTTTAGGAGATATGACGTCACAAAAAACACTTAACTTTTAAATGTCTGTATTTCAGGTCGCGGCGGTCCGATCTGGAAGCGGAAGGCAGCTCCTGGCTGCTTTCGACGCTCTGCTCCCCAATGTCAGATCCCGTGGGATGACCCGGGATCGGGTACCTCGTGCCACGTGGTTTTTGGGTTTTTTGGTCTTATCCCGGCGAGTTCAACCGGGAAATATCCGGGACTCAACCAGAATTTAGTCCGTTTCAGGACGCTTTAAACCACACTTCCAGAATAGTGTGTCGTCGCTTAAAATCGTTCAGCGTTACGTCCTGAACGTCAGAAATCGCAAAAAATTGAGGTAGTTTTCCACTTTTTCCACTGTAAATCGGTCACAAATTTTCCGATTTAAAAGATCTTTTCACAGAAATACTAGCCTTGATAAGACGCACAATTTGGTGTCACTTGTCACTATTGGTACCGAAAAACCAGTCACTTTGAATTTTAATATGGTAAAAATAAATGTAAAAAATTCCGAGCAAATTTCCGGACAATTGTTACGTGCGTTCGGGTTGAAAGGTGGCCCGTGACTCGGTCACGGTGAGCTCATTTTCAAGGCCGCCATATTGTTTTCGATGGTTTTCGAGTTTACTGAATACCGATTTCACCCTCGGCGCGGAATCCGCGCTGTCACTAGAAGCGAGTTTATTACAGAATCACATTGCAGGTCACGGAAAAAGAGTGGCAAATGGTATAGGAGGCTCTGTTAAAAGAGCCTTAGACCGTCAAGTTGCATTTGGAAAGGATATTGAAAATGGACTGCAGGCATATGATGCTCTCTCAAAATGTATGAAAGTGGTCAAAATCATCTATATATCAAGCAACGATATTGATAATATGAAAAAGATTCTACCTGAGAACCTCAGCACGTTAATTGGCACTAAGAAAATACACCAAATTTCGTCTGAAAAAAGAAGCTGATTGTCATTATATCTTTCCACATTGTATGGAAGCATTGATGGCAAACATGTTGCTATTTTATCACCGATTCACAGTGGAACTGAATTTTACAATTACAAGCATACATTCATCATTGTCCTCATGGCTTTATTGGATAAGAAGTATCGCTTAATGTATGCAGATGTTGGTTACCAAGGACGAATTAGTGACGGTGGAGTTTTCAGAAACAGCTCATTAAATAACTTGACCGTTATTTGAAGCTTATTAGATTGAGAGTGGCCTACCTCGTTTTCCGCTTCCTCTTCCCTCTCTTTCACACTTTCTTACCCTTTTTATCTATCTGTCTCCCTTGCACATCCGTTCTCCCCACCAGGCGCCCCGACCGAGCGCGTGTTCGGGCTTGGTCATATTCTACTGTTCGTTGGCGTCAAGTTTTCCGCCGAGCACAGTCGTCGTCAAGACTAATATTGCAAGTTATTAATTAATTAATTAAATTATGTATAGATAGTCCTACTTTACATTATTCAGTGAATTCAAGTGTCTTTTCACATCGGAAAGCAGTAAGTTAACTTGAAGGTATATCGGTAAAGTTTTATTAACAGTGTTACTGTTCGTTTTTACCATTTGAATTTATTTATTTGTTTTTAGCTACCCTCTCTTTTTTGTCGAACCATTTTACTGGTTTGAATGTGGATTAGTATTTTGGAAAATAATGTGGAATCTTTATTTTATTTTCTACCCGCAGTTGTGTTTTATTGAGAAATTTCGCTTATTAAAGTTACTTATTATTGCAGTTACAACTACAAATAGAAGTGTGTTAATTTCGAAAGAATTGTTTGACTAGGAAAACAATATTTTATAAGAATCGATATAATGCTTTGTCTTAATTAGGATGGATTACCCGGGTGATTCTGATCCTGTGTCTGCGTCGGTTGGGGGGCCGTCGGGCCTGCAAATCCATAGGACCGGTCGTGAACCACGTGCACGAACCAGCTCATCGTCGTCTAGTAGCAGCAGAGGTAAGCAAGTCTGCAAAGGTAGCAGAGTAGCTCTAGTTCTTCAACTTTATCATCAGCTAAGTCTACTCGTAAAAAGAAGCGTCATCACCGCCGCTCTCACAAAAAGAGGGGGGCAAGCATAAGCGCAAGGACAATTTACTTCGCAAGTTATCCGATGATGTAGGCGTACTTCGTAAACGGTTTTATGAGGGCGGTACCTTTAACATGGTTGCGCGATCTGCAGCAGCATCTCGCGGTTCAGCAGAAATGCATGATTTAAATAATGATGACAACAATATATCTTTATTGGATAATCAAGACTGTAAGGTCTTTGTATGGTTACGGGGGAGAAGATGAAAAATCAAACTACCCCCAATTCAAATTCGATATACAGGTTAAATTTAAAGAGCTTTCAGTTCCCAAGACCTCGAAGATTTATCTTATGATGTTAAACGATATTTAGCACTTTGAGTGAGAGAGAGTGGGAGTGGAGTGTGAGGTTAGGTACTCTGAAGTACAAAAAGCTTACAACTACTCTCCTGGTTTTACGGAGTTGGAGGTTAACGAAGAATTTAAATCTTATGATTCTCAACGACACTTGTCTTATTCTGATAAAGCATATGGTACACTGACTTTTTGTGTACTTAAGCAGCAAGAGGCGTTGCAAAGCAGCATGATCGATCTTATCGCTTGGGCTCGTGACACAAGCACTGTAACTCCGGATCAGCTACATGAAAAAATTGGTGTACTGTTATCGAAAGGGGAATACCAAAAGGTATCTTCTGATATACTACAGCTTATATTATGTGGTCACCGAGCGGAGACTGTACAGATGCGTAGAGACGGTATATTGCATTTTGCTCGCGATCAGAAGTCTGCTCTACGTAAAATTCCGCCTTCGAATAAACACATTTATAATTCCGAGCTGCTGACATTGACTTTAGAAAAAACAGGAGGTGTTAAAAAGCGTTCTTGCCTTTACACCAGAACAGTAGCTATAAATCTGGTGCGCAAACAATTGGTAACAAAGCTGCTCGCTGCCCCTCGCAGGGGTCAGCTAATCTTGTCATACCCTCGCAGGGTGCTCTACAAACATGCTGCGCTGTGCCACACCCTACCCAGTTCTCGCAGAACTATGGATATAGTCATCCTACACAGGGTTTTGGACAGAACTGTCCCTCGCAGGGAACCGGTAATAGCCAAAGTTTAGTACATGGGTCTAACACACAACACTCGTGGTTCCTTTTGGGCTCGTGGAGGTAATCAACAACGATTCAATAAACAGCAGTTTAACAGAACGAGAACTCAGCCCACGATCAGCAGGCCGGTGGTAAAACAGGTAGGTACTGACTACTTCATAGCGGGCCAGCTAAAACATTATATTAATCAATGGCAAGGGCTGGGGCCACCAAATATCCTACTGCGCTTAATCAAGGGCTATCACATACCCTTTCTCACACAACCTTCTCTTGTTCTGCCCGACGCAGAAAGTCCTTGCAAAACCAAGGAAGCAGAACCGATGTCAACTATCATTTCGCAAATGATAATTCAAAAGGTTCTCGAGGTTGTCCCACGATTCCCGAGCTTTTTATCAACAATGTTTCTGGTCCCGAAAGGCGACGAAACCAACCGGCCCATTTTCAATCCGAAAAATCTAAACAATCGATTCTCGCAGAACCATTCTAACTTATAAATGTTTTTCGTGTACCGGACGTTCTCCAACGTCTATTTATCTAAGATTCTGTGACTTTTGTGTTGATTTGTAAAGCTTCAAACATACGATTAACTTACAACATAAATAATGAATCGAGCACTATAAACCGTATCTATACTTGTATATTATGTACTCTGTTGTGAGTATTACAGTAGGTTAGCTACCTGCTGTTTGCATCTGCATAATAACGAAGTAAGCTGTTTAAGTATTATGATTATGAATGATAAATAATACTAGATATTATTCCTTGCACATCTATTGCTTAATTATGTATCTATATCTATATAGAACAACTCGATTTCCTAAAAGTTCCAACAGCTCTCACATTGGCGTCTTTACACCAGGCGATAACAAACACGTCTCAATCTAATAAGCTTCAAATAACGGTCAAGTTATTTAATAGCAGTGTTTTACCTGAAATAAAACACATTAAATACTTACCTTATTTGAAGCTTACATTTTAAATGCTGCCTGGTGAAGATTTTCGACTCAATGAACAGTAGAATATGACCAAGCCCGAACACGCGCTCGGTCGGGGCGCCTGGTGGGGAGAACGGATGTGCAAGGGAGACGGATAGATAAAAAGGGTAAGAAAGTGTGAAAGAGAGGGAAGAGGAAGCGGAAAACGAGGTAGGCCACTCTCAATATAATAAGCTTCAAATAAGGTAAGTATTTAATATGTGTTTTATTTCAGGTAAAACACTGCTATTATTAGAGAAACTTGAGAGAAATGCTCTTAACATACCAGCTCCTGCGCTTCCCAGTTCTGATATTATCGTGCCTTTTTGTGGCGGGCAACGCGTTTCCATTAAATACAAACATAATGAAACTACACCCTAGAGATCATCCAGAAGGAAGTATTAAAAGAAAATTTAACACGAAACTGTCAAAAGCCCGTATAGTAGTTGAAAATGTATTTGGAATTATGTCTTCCGTATTTCGGGTACTCAAAAAGCCAATCGCACTTCAACCAGATCGCGCCTCTAATGTTGTTATGACTTGCATATTTCTACACAATTTCTTAAGAAACAGTACATCATCAAATAATATATAAATAAAAAAATATATATATATATATACCACCAGGTTTTGCGGACACTATTATAGATGGACAAGTAGTTCCAGGTACATGGAGAAATTACCAACAAGAAGATACTGCTTTGTGTCCTTTTCCAGCGGTAGCTAGACGGAGTGCACTTTTACCAACACAGATCAGGGATCAGTTTGCTCAAAATTTTTTCAGTCAAAAAAAGTATGTTTGTCTTTTTTAAAAGTCAATGTGGAATATAAATAAATAAGCGTGTTTTATCATTTACCTGTGTGTCTATTTATTGACTGAAACTATTTATTGCCGAAAAGGCGAACCAATTTGTCTGGTATAATATATGTCGTCGGCGCCAGCTCCTGACTTGATCGATTTCTTAATTAATTAATTTTTAAGATGGGCTCTGTAGTATTACATCAGAGAATCTTTTTTCTTCTTCGTTTCTTCTACTGTGGTTAGGCCAACTGAGCTTATTTTTATTTCTAACCTACGCATCATGTACCAAATGTTTCTTTTCGTGGTCGGGGCTACTAGGATTCCATATAATACTCTCCGTTTCATACAATGGAATGTACTCCAACACTGTTTCGTTACTCCACTCCATGGTGTACAAAAAAACACAAGCACGTCCGTCCCGCATCAAAGTCTGGAAGACACTGAAGTGACGCCACCCAATCGAATATTGTCGCGACAAATCTCTTTGATGCGCGCCAGTTTACCGACAGTGTCCCGATAATACATCGTCTTCGCTCGAATACTACGCGTTCCAACGATCTACCCGGCCACACTCATAGCGTTAATACGAATATTCGCCGTAGGCCGCTAATGTAGCCCCAGCAGAAGAGGCGTCAAATATCCCGAAAGAATCGTTAACCACTCGAAAGGTTTTGCATTTCTATAATGTTCTCAAGAACAGCCAGTGAATATCTTTTAGCTCCTTGCAATGGAGGCCCAGAAGGAGCGCGTTATAATCGGACGAAAAGTGGGTGGTTCGACTCTGCTATGTTCATGGATTGGTTCACGACAATCGTAATACCGTGGGCTCAAAATCTGGAAGGACCATCAAAAGATCTGGATATTAAAAGTGGTTATAGGAGACAACCTTTCAAGCCACATCAACATAGATGTGTTGGAACTTTGCGAGCGTCACAACATTAAGTTCGTGTTACTACCACCAAATTCAACACAATTAACCCAGCCCTTCGACGCATTTTTGGCCCACTTAAACGAAAGTGGAGGAAGATACTAATGAAATACAAAATTTGAAACCCAATTAAACAGACGTGAAAGAAAGAAAACCTGGTGAGTGGATTAAGAGCAACGGGCATATTTCCTTACAATCCACGAATAGGGTACTCGTCGCTGTGTGAACGCAACGAATCCGAGGGTCACGGGGGCTATGTCAATCGGTAGCCTGGCTCTTGGGAATTCAGTCGCTATGGAGCGTTTCTCGGGAGCAGACCGCGCGTTGTGCGTGCGAGAGTTTTACAAAAGCGGTGATTCGGCGACTGTAGCACGTAGAAGATTCCGCAGTATTCGAGGTTTTCGCCACTATTCATCTTATTCGAAAATGGTTCAAAAAGTTTGAAGAGACCGGTACAGCGCTGGAAAAGTCAAAATCTGGACGACAAAGGTCACCAAGAACGGTAGAAAACGTGGAGAATGTTAATCAGTCTGTTCGTGACGACCCGAACCTTTCAATTCGGAAGCGCGCAAGTGCTTTAAATGTGCATAGATCATCATTACACCGCATTTTGCACAAAGACCTAAAGCTGCACCCCTATAAAATTCAATTGGTGCAAGAATTAAAGCCCCAAGATGCCAGTCAGAGGTTTGACTTCGTAAATCAGATAATTGAGCGCTTTTCAACATTTATCAACATCTTGTTTTCGGATGAATGTCATTTTCATCTTAATGGACACATAAATAAGCATAATTGCCGCTACTGGAGTGCAACGAATCCGAAACGCAAGCATCAGAAACCCCTTCATTCGCCTAAAGTGACCGTATGGGCTGCGATGTCGGCGCGAGTAATTATCGGCCCTTACTTTTTTGAAGGCGAAAGGGGGCGTGCATTTACAGTGAATTCAGAGCGTTATGTGGAGATGTTAGACGACTTCTTGGTCTTGGTCTTCTTGGACTGCAAAACTTCCCTGGGTATAACCAAAGAACATGGTTCCAGCAGGACGGAGCAACGTCACACACGTCCAATACGTCTCTGAGTTCGTGAAATTTTCTCAGGCAAATTGATCTCCAGGAGAGGTTACATAAATTGGCCTCCACGCAGTCCTGATTTAACCCATATGGGCTTTTTTCTATGGGGTTATCTTAAATCTAAAGTTTACGCCAATAAACCGACTTCCCTGGCGCATTTGAAAGAAAATATTCGTCACGAAACGGCAGCCATCACAGAGTCCACCTGCCGAACCGTCATAAGTAACTGTTCGATTAAATGAGTGCCGCGAACGTGAGGGACATTTCATTTCATATACATTTGGGCGATATTATATTTAAGAAATAAATTCCCATATTGTGTACTTTAATAATTAATAAACATTTTTTCGATACACGGCTTACTTTAAATTAATCTACTAAATATAAACTTTCTTTTGAAACACCTTGTATTTATTGCGGATATAACAAAGCTCTACGAGAATGGTGATTGTCGCAAAGGATACGACAAGCACCTCTGAATAGTTTTTTTTTTGTTGTTTTGAAGACTCACTAGCCATAACCATATCTATGACTGTAGCTAACGCAGACAAAGCCACTCCGAGCTGTTTTTGTTTGTATGCGAGCGAAGCATCTCGTTTTACTAATAGTTAGGGAGGCGAGGTAGCTAAATGGAGTAATTCAACGGCGCCGTCGAGACCTATCAAAATCGAAAGATAAAATAATTTCGAAAAGAAAAGCTCGTATGGTAAAAACCATTTTAGCGGTGGTTTTGGCGTGTACGGTTTTTCAAAAATGTTAAAAAAAACAGTTACTTGGGCATTCTCGAGCGCGTCAGATATTCATATGCATCGTATGCCCCAAGTGCCTCTGATAACAACGGTATGCTAATCTGCCGGTTTGCGTGGTGGGGGTAGGCATATAAAGTAGTCAAAAATGCAAAAAAAAAAAAAATTACTCGAGCGCGTCAGATTTACGGAAGGGGTGTTAAGTAGGCCCCAAGGAAGCTCCCTTTAAAAATCTGACGATTTCGGCGTGACGATAAGTTACGATGAATTTTTGAAAATGCAAAAAAAATAAGTTTTGAAATACGCGAGCGCGTCAGATTTTCATAGGGGAGGTTTATCTCGGTATCCTGAAAGCATATTTTCTTAATCTGACAAAAATGTTGGTGGGTTCTCTTAATCTGACCGAAAAAGGTTATTTGGTTTCTTTTTTTTTCCTTTCTTCTTGATAAAAAGGGGAATTTAAGAATGACAATAAAGCGATAGATACAACCAACGTAAATGTAGATGAAATGTACACAAACAACCAACAACAATGCAGGAATTAACAGCAATGCTTGGTACATATAATACATCTCTTACCTGTATTTTATCGGAGCCATTCAGAGTTATGTTTACTTTACCCGCACTTTCTACAGGCATCGGGGACTTGTTTGCTACTGTGATGCTTGAAACCGGAGCCCTCTCGACATCATACAACCAGTCGCTTCGCATTGTCATGTGCAGAGCCGCACCTGAATCTAAATACCACTGGTCGTCAGTGCTTCCTGTGAAAGCTGTAAATGCTGCAATAAAACCTGAATTATCTTTAGCATCTTTGGTCTTCTTCGGAGCCTTGCAATACCTGGCTATATGACCATGCTGGTTACAATTATAGCAGCGGGGACCTGAGGACTGCACAGCCTTGGATGGGGTTTTCTGTGGCTTTTTCTTCCTATTTGTGTAAAAAGCGGAGGGATTTTCACTCTTAACTTCTTGTATGAGCTTTGTCTTGATAGTGTCTGCAGATATTTCTATGCCAGAGCTTTCTAAACCCATTATCATTGGTTTGTATATGTCTGGCAGACCTGCGAGCATCAATACACCAATCCACTGATCTTCTACATTGAAGCCAATGCCCCTCAGCTTATGAGCCGTGCTCATTATCTTGTTCACACAATCTTCTATAGAACTACAGCTTTCGAGTGATGTTGTCACAAGATCTCGAAGTAATCCAACTTTCCTTGTCAACCCGTTGTCATCAAAAGCTTTCTCGAGCTTTTCCCAAGTTTCACGCGCGCTCTTCGCATTTTGAACATGTACATAGTTTACGGGATCCAAGAGCAAGATGATTTTTGTTCTTGCTTTCGTATCTTTAGCTGCATTTATGGATGTGCCGCTCGCGGGCTCAATGCACTGCCACAAATCTTCATGTTCCAAATACGTTTTCACTGCAAATTTCCAGCTAGCATAATTAGATCGACCAGCGAGTTTTTCGATATTAAACGTCGAATTCGATGTCGTCGTCGTCATTTTTCTTGTGAAAATCTCGGAGTTAAAATGGCGTCTTCAACATGCGCCCACGCGGCGCCGGCCGGTCTTGTTTTCGGATCACTTGAAATATACGTCGTACGATGATAAATTATAGCACACAACCACGCTCTGCTACCATGTTAAGATTTATAGGCGTAGTTTGTGCAATTAAACGAGTATTTACTGTGATTATAATAGATAAATGCGTGATAGCATACGAACGGTACAGAGGCGAAGAGACTGTGTCAAAATCGATTGACATGACGTCTCTATTTGACGTTGACAGTTACTAGGTTGCGTTCACTAAATTACATTCCGTTAACAATATATATATTTATACAGTGAATAGGTATCTTCTAAGTCTGCGTGCTTCATCTTCGACCACATCGTCGCTTACCAACAGGCGAGTTGGTGGTCAAACGCGGACTTATCAGGGTTAAAAAAATAAAAAAAATAAAAAAATATTTATCATTTAATAATTCAACAGTTTCATGTCTGGAGTGTAGTACTGTACCTAAGGAACAAAAACACAATAGTTTAAAATGATGATTAAATACAGTAATTTATTCAATAATTTGATTACATTTTCTTATTCCCATCAAGAACTGTCTGCTAATATTAAATATACTATTCACACTAGTAATAGCTACTAACAAAATCTTGTGGACAGTCTTTGAACTCTTTCCTCGTCTCATTGAGGAATTTTTTTAGATGCACCCATGCGGGTGTATCATCATCAGTTGTTTTTCAAGGATACAACAGCGTGCCGCCATCTATTGATGGGTAACACTCTTTCTATTTCGCTCACATTGTAAATTTTCATTTCTACATAGTAGGATCCCTTTTTTGACTCGATACATTGCCTAGATATCCCGTTCGCAACTCTTCGCGTGTACTGGGTATAAATAGGTGGATTTTTTTTACCCTTTGGAGGTAGAGGGACTGCTTCTTCCTCTTCATCGCTGTCAGCTCCAAAAAAAAATTTTTTTTTTTTTATTCATTTAAAACACATAGTACGTTACATTTCAAGTTAGTAAGTTGTCTTAAAATCTATGTTAGATTTATCCAGAAATCTGGTTCTCGGTAAGATATTTTTTAAATCTAATTAATCTAAATACGGGTGAATATACAAAAATTGGGTAACTCAATGTCATCAGCCAATATATACAAAGTCTTATTATATTTTATTGAAATAACAATTTATTTTAAAACAATTAAAAGTCCTTTATTTGGTCACCCAATTACACTTCTTCATTTTAAATACAAGTTAATAAAAAAACATAATTAATACTTAAAACGTCAGTCCTTTGGCATGTCACAATCCCGAAAACCAACAATCAAGTGACTATCCATTAAACATTATCATTGATTTAAGAAAACTTACTAATTTACTACAATCTGTGATGTACATAGTATTATATACTACAACTTTCATAATACAATGTTATCCATTTTATTTAAAAAAATATAAGAAACTTTGTGTTTGTTTTATTCGTCAGTCCGTTGTGTGTTTATTAAATTTGAAATTCGCGCCAAATATCACCGAGTCAAGGTCAATTCCCTGTTTAAGTTTTAATGATGGTAATGAAGTTAGTTGCGGACCGCACAATTTGACGGCCGCCATAACTGTACCAGTGCTTGGGTTGTTTTTGTCGTCTATACACGTGCTAAGCCAGTCAACATTTCAGTCCTGTGGTGAGTCGTCATTTTCTTGTTAATCTGAGGTTTATTTTCATTTATACATATATAACTGTAACTGTATATAACTATGATTTGTTACAATTTAGATTGTTGATATTCGAAATTACAAAAAAAAAACATTAGTTCTGATTATAACCTCAAATTATGTCTTTTTCGTCAGTCCGTTGGCGTCAGTCCTTTGTCAGGTATCGCGCCAGAGGACTGACGTGTCTCCATAGTACTGATGTTTTTGTTTTGTTTTAGAGCATTTAATCTTAATTGCTACCGTGTATAAGAATTTCTATTTAATTTTTCAGTTTAAAACAACATGCGGCACGCTAAAAGCAATTTGACTAGGGAAGAAATATTAAATAAAAAGAGAGAAGCCGAAAAGGCTCACTTGGCCAGAATTAAAAATGACCCCATTAAATTAGCGGAATACAAAGAAAAACAAAAACTTCAGTACTTAAGGAAAAAAGAGAAAGGACAAAGAAAAAACGTTGAAGACATGACACCACGACAGCAACGAATGACTAGAAAAAAATGGAAAAATTATTCATTGAAAACAGCTATTGAAACAAATCACTAATAATTTTATACGCCAGAATACTCCTCCACCAACTGACGACGAAATACGACCCATAGGTAATGAAGCAATCAGACCTGTTATTAACGAAGACAAAAGAGCAAAAGAAGCTAAAAGAAGAAGTGAAAGACAGAGAAAATCTAGAAACAGGGAAATAAGATGGAGGCTATAGTTTCAAAGCTTAAAACTAAACTCAGCGTCAAAAATATAAACGAGTCAAAAAAGGGTTTAAAAATGTAATAAAATCGCCTCAGTTAAGTAAAATTACCTCAAAATAATATATAATTTAAGTAATATAACATTATAAAAATGTCAAAAGGCTGTTATGAAGACTGAGATAGTTGACTTTCATAGTATTATATTATATTATATTGTTATTGTTCTTAATTTCATGATAATTAGTACTTTTAAGATAAATATTGTTAGATTTTTGTTTCTATTGTTTGTTGAGTACTTGAAATATTAAGTAAAACTAAGTCAAAGTAGAAAAAGCTAAGTGAATAACGTTACGTTAAATGTCAAAAGGCTGTATTGAAAATTGAGATAGTATTTTCTCCCAGTATTACATATTAATAATTATTTTTAATCGTTACTAAGTGATTTTAATACTTAAAAGACATATGCCATTATTAAAACTAAGAGATTTGTACCATTTTTTATTAAATTTCTATATAATTCTTAAAAAATTGTGTATTTTATCAGTACTATGTTAGCCTCGTCAGTCCCCTGGCAGTCAAATTCAGAAATTTTTAAATATCTCACAATCTACTTAAAAAAGTGACTGGCCCGCTTTGGAACAATATAATCATTAGATTAGCCTTCATATACACCCGAATTTGTAATAATTTGATTTAATAACTATAGTAAACAAAATATCCTCAAGAGTTACCCAACTTTTGTATAATCACCCATACCTACATTGCACAAAAAAATGAAGCGCGCGAACACACCAGACTGCTAAGCGTATCGCGGAGTATAACCGGTTGTGAATAGTTTACTACAGAATACATATTAGTACAAAGACAAAGCTTAACCTACTCGTACAGCAGTCGCAGCGTTAGCGCGCCATGCAACGAATACAGGGTGCTCCAGGTGATGTTTTATTGTGTTAAGTAATGCTGTTTTAATTTCCATTTTATGTTTTTTTGTGTTAACTTATTTTTAAACAGTAGGGGTAGTTTATTAATTAAAAAAGGAACTATGTGGACGTTCTTTTTGTATTCAAGACGTTCTAATCTTTATGGTTTGATATAATCTATCAACAAGAAGTATGTATAATACTTAGGTATTTCAATGATTAGTAGACACAAGTAGATACTAGATCTATTGATGCTTAGAAAGGATATTTTAATAATTGATTAATAATATTTAAGTAGATAGTTGTTCAAGTGAATAATACGCATATGAAAAGTCATTACAAACTTTACTGAAATAGGTGCTACATTATTATTTGTATACAACATATATTAATAAAGTAGTAGAACAGTACATAAGAAGCCGTTGCAGTAGTTATAGGTAGATGCAACTATATGATTAGCATGAAAATTTTCTGTGTATTTTACTGACTAGCTCTTTAGCACATTTTTATATATCATCACTGTATAAATCGGTAACATCAGTCGCTTTACAGTGACATATAGAATTGTCGGCATTGTTAAACTCTTCTGGTTCAAAGATCTGCAGCCGGATAATTTTAGCGGGTATACCTTTCAACGGCTTTTTGATATATGAATGCAGGACGTCGACTCCGACAACGCGACGGCCTTCCGGGGAGCAGATCAAGAGCTAAACAACGCCTATGTTGAATGGGCCCCCGCCTTACGAGAAGAAGGGCTGATGCACCGAATGGAATGGCGCTACATACCGCCGGGGGCCCCGAACCAAGGAGAAGCTTGGGAGCGTTTAGTACGCTCCGTGAAGACAGCACTATCGGTGACACTCCGAGAGAAGGCTCCGGAATAGGTCCTGCAGATCCTCCTGACTGAAGCCGAGCACTCCATAAACGCTCGACCCTTGACCCACGTGAGCGTGAGCGCCCACGATCCTGAAGCGCTCACGCCCAACCACTTCCTGTTGGGCTCATCAACGGGCCTACCTACAACGGACCCCTGCAGTGAAGCAGACCGACGAACGTGGCGAGCCAGCCAAGCGCTCGCTGACTCCTTTTGGCGGCGCTGGGTACGGGAGTACCTACCTACCCTGGTGCCGAGAGGAGAACCCGCGAACCACGGAAGAAGTCTACAAGTCGGCGACATCGTGGTCGCGATCGACCACACGCTACTTTGGAACATCTGGCCTATCGGGGCAGTCGAGCGCACCTACCCCGGTCCAGACGGCGGCGTACGAGTCGTCGACGTGAGAACCAAGACTGGCACCTTCCGCCGCCCGGCTAGCAAGCTCGCCGTCCTAGTGAAGCAAGAAGAGGCTGCGCAAGCTACACCGGGGGGAGAGATGTTACGGACGGACGGCTTGCCGTCTCCCGCGCCACCTATGGCCAGCGCGGAGACGTGCACGCCCTGAGACATGCACAAGGTGAAGAAACGAGCGAGAGCGGGACGTACCGTGGAAGCAAGACGGCAGACAACAACGCCGTCAGAGCAAGACGACCGTGCGAGTGGGACGGCAAGATGCCGCGTCGCCATTCGCGGAACGCCAAGCCTGCGCTCCTTGTTTATAGTTCTAAGTCCTAGGCATTGTATTAGGTTAAGTATATAGAAAAATAAATGGGCACTAGTTATGCCGAACGCACTCTGCGTTCGCTAACTAGTCCGGTCAAGCTGTAGAGGCCAAAAGGCCAACAGTAAAAGTCACACATAAAAAAAAAAAAAAAAAATGGGCACTACTTCAATTCCGAACGTGATCTACAAGAACTTTCATTTCAAGAACATACAGTCCACTATCCAGATCCTAAACAATTGAGTTGAACGTATGTAACTGTAGTATTCACACTAGTAGTATCTAGATATCACTCTATTTAAATAGATTGATTTGAAAAGGTAATATTGGGGGATCTGGATCAATCATCTATTGATCCAGGTGCCCCAATATTACCCTACTCTTCTTGAATATGTAAGCTGTTCAAAACCTATTGCTGATGGCATCAGAAGTTTAGAAGGGGAGAAAGATACTTACTATGGATGTCTTATACCAGAACTGATGAGAATGCAAAGAATTCTAAGCAGTTTGAAAATGGATAACCTTATATATTGTGATGTATTGATAGATGTTATTAAAGAAAGTCTTAATAGGCGTTTTGAGAGATTTTATAAATTAGAAGAGCCAAAAGCAAAAGATGGCATAATAGCATCAGTATCTTATCCCTTTTTCAAAATGAAATGGGTTCCAAAAGCCAACAGAGAATACATCAAAGAATTATTTGTTTCAGAAGTGAGAAAGATAAAACAAGAAGACGAAAAGAGTTCCCAAGTCCAACATACTGACTCTGATAAAAAGAAGGAAAGGACAGAATCTTAATATATGTTTGCTGAAGACTCTGATTCTTCAGCAGCCAGTGATAATGTTAATAATACTACAATAGATCTGGAAACACTACAATATTTGAAAGATGAAGACAATACCTTAGAATCCTTGAACAGGTATCCAAATGTAAAAAAACTCTTCCTTAAATATAATACCTGCTTACCGAGTTCTGCCCCTGTTGAACGACTATTTTCTTTTGGTGGAATGATTATGAGGCCCCATAGGCGGAACATAAAAGATGAACTCTTTGAACAAATACTAGTTTTAAAACCAGTTAAATAAAAATAAGTGCATAAGCTTAAACAAGGTATTTTATTTTCAAAACCTATTTTGAAAATACGTATTTTGCATTTTGTATTTAAATACTTTTATTTAAAACTATTTTGTATTTCTATTTGAAATAGTGCTAACAACTATGCATTTGCATTTTGTATTTAAATACTTTTACTAAACTATTTTTCACATCTCTGGTAAGAGTGGGGTCTATGCGAACACCGAAACCAGAGTTAACGTCTCAACCTCAGATAAAGACAACCTCATCATCGTCTACAAAGGCACCATCAATCTGGAATAATTTTGACCAAGAGATCGCTCGCCTTGTTCCTGAAAATACCACAGCAGCTGGGATAGTTGAAATAGACAAATATGTGCAAGAGCCTATTATAAAAAGACAAGAAGATCCCCTTCTTTGGTGGTTTACCAGAAGATCGGTTTACCCTCTTTTGTACACGTACATGATTAAACGACTGAACATTGTCGCCACTTCTGTGCCATGTGAGCGTATATTTTCAAAGGCAGGGCTCACTTTGACAAGCCGGAGAAGACGCCTTAAGGCATCGAAAATGTCAATGCTGCTTTTTATTGGCAGTAATCAAAATCAGCATTGATAGTTTTGGCTAATTAAACCAAAACTTTGTAAATTGTAAATACATAAATATAAAAAAAGCAAATTTAAAAGCATAAAAAAAACTATACATAATATCTTTTGTACATTTGTAAATATGTTTTGTAATAAGTACTTGTAAATCCTCTGTTAATGTAGATATATAGTTTTAAAATGATGGGATGTATAAAAAATCTGTTGATTTATAAATACGCCAACTAAGTGTAAAAGTTTATAATATTTGTGTAGATTTGTATTGCACTACTTCCATTTGCTAACTAAGCCTGAAAAGTATGAAGGTAAATCAACTGAATAACTTCGGTTAAAATGTGTTAAAATTTACGTTTACTCATCTCTCCTCCCCTCTTTGGCTAAATCATTAAATTGTAGCTCTAATCGCAAGAACATGACTATTCTGGATTGGCGGAACTAGATAGTTCCGTGGACATGTTTCTTTAACATAGTTCCAAGAAGAAAATGAATCGTTCCATGTTCAATCCGCTACAGGACATGATTAGCGCATGTCTAGTGCCCAGACGTAGTCACAGCGATAAGCACTTACAAGGAGCTCAAAGAGATGTATAAAGAGTTATTATTAATGAACGAAAATATAGTGGACAGTTTTCTCGCCCATGACGCGAAAGAGGAAGAAATCGCGAAAGAAATTGAGGACGCCGACCGCTCCGAGAAATATTTCTTTAACGAAATACAAGCTAAATGTAAAGAAAATACCGACGAAAGTAACCGAGGCGCGGGAGCTAGTGGACAGCTATCCCATATCTGCAAAATGCGTGGAACGCCTAAAGTCAATATATGCTCGTGAAGATCTTCAAATACAATAGGCATGATGACAATTTTTTTTTTATTACCTCATAAAAAAGCTGATCATAAATAGAGCACATCAACAAAAACAAAATTAAAATTAGTTCAAAAATAAATAAGATATAAGCATTTTAATTTAATTTCATGCTAGACAGAGAGCGCACTATACTGAGCCGTGACGTCACGGCTCAGGAGCGCCATACAAATGTTATACTAACACACGCTTTGCGAGAAAGGGAGAGAACACCCCCTCTCCATCCCCACCTAAAACTTTAAATACCCATATCTCAGAGATTTATCAGCCAATTCAAATTATTTTTTCAGTATGTGTAATGTATTTACTTATGTTATATGATTATTTACGGGATATTTACCGTGGTAAGGTTGTGGAATGAGCTCCCGATATTTCGGCGCAGTTACATGCACCATGTTCACGGGAAGACTGAAGAATGCGGGTGGTTGGAGAACAGCCGTGATAGTTTAAAACAGTGTATTTACTTATATTCATTGCTAAGCTGGTTATTTGTAATAAATTAAACATTAGGAATCATGCCTAGAGCTTATGTCCATCGTGATAAATAGAGATAGTAGCCACAGCTTGACAACTCTATTCGATAAGATTAGGGCACAGTTGCGATCTTTGGTAACACTTGGCGTTACCAAGAAGAACGCAGCTTTCATTTTACCTATGATAGAATCTGCACTGCCGGAAGAGAATTTAAAGGAGTGGCAGAGAGCCGAATGACACTATGACGATATTGAAGCCGAGTTAAGTAGCCTGCTGGACTTCCTTAAATTTGAAGTTGAAAATGAGCAACTAATGAAGATGTGGTAAGTCTATAAAATCTTCAAAACAGAAACCATTCTACAAGTGGCAACGGCTGAATGCTGAAATCTCATCTTTATCCAGAAAAATGCAAATGAGTGCATATGGTGCGACAAAACATTATCCGGAATCGTACTGTTTATCAATGACCGTGCGGTTTAAGTTACCCATTGATGTCTAACATCCTTAACGCATCTCACACCGTGGGAGGGGGGGGGGGGGGGGGTGATGTGGCAACACTGTACCACCACAGCCGCGCCATACGCTCGTCCGTGGCCGAATTGTCGAATGGGCCAATCACCGCTCGCAAAAGGACAGAGAGAACGGTCAGCTGCCAGACTTGACAGGGTCTTTAATAGGTATATTACTTTCATAATATTATGTTGTGTTTAATTCTATAAGAGAAGGCAACATTTACAAACATGGGAAGAACGCCACCCGCCGGTCGGACGCCGCTTCTTCTATACACCCAAGACGTAGAATGGTATGATAATAAGGAAGTTAAGTTTGTTAATTCACCCCTAATGCAACCTAGTTACTTGCCGATGTCTACAGATGAGAGTAATTATTATAATAAATTTTCATATAATAGGCACGATGACTAATATTTTTTTATAACCTCATAAAAAAGCTGATCATAAATAGAGCCCATCAACAAAAACAAAATTAAAATTAGTTCAAAAATAAATAAGATATAAGCATTTAAATTTCATGCTAGACAGAGAGCGCACTATACTGAGCCGTGACGTCACGGCTCAGGAGCGCCATACAAATGCTATACTAACACACGCTTTGTGAAAAAGGGATAGAGCATCCCCTCCCTATCCCCACCTAAAACTTTAAACGTTCATATCTCAGAGATTTATCAGCCAATTTAAATTATTTTTTCAGTATGTGTAATGTATTTAGTTATATTCCTCGCTAAGCCGGTTATTTGTAATAAATTAAACATGAGGACACATGCCTATTATATTCCCGATAAAATCTTTATGTTAATAACAGATAAAAGCAATCAAACATTTGTGAAAAGGGCTGGAAAGAGCTTAAACTTAACGTTGAAAGAAACTAAAGTATTTTTTGGAATAACGATATTGATGTCTGAGGATGTACTGGGAAAAAAACTGGAGGATTGCCATAATAGCTGATTCTATGTCACGTGACAGGTATTTCCTCATTCGCAATGCACTAAAACTTGTGTACGATGACGACATACCTCAAGAACGTGAAAAAGACAAACTTTGGAAAGTGAGGCCAATACTTGACAGTGTTGTGGCGGGCTGTCAAAAACAAGTTCCTGAGCAACAAATAAGTCTGGATGAAATGATGATCCCATTTTCCGGTACATGTGGCATTAAACAATACTGCCCTAATAAACCAAATCCAGTCAGATTAAAAGCTTTTATTTTGGCGAATCCTAATGGCTTGGTCTGTAATATGGTTATATACCAGGGAAGAACTATCTTTCCTTCCTACACTGATGCTGGTTTTGGATTGGGTGAAAGTGCTGTGCTGAAATTGAGTGAAATTTTGGTACCTGGTTCAATAATTTACTTTGACACATATTTTACTACAGTCAAATTGGCAAAAGAACTTCACAATAGAGGCCTTAAATGTGCCGGCACATTAATGAAAAACAGAATACCTGCAGACGCCAGAAATGAACTCGAATCCGATTCGAGCATGAAAAAAAGAGGCAGAGGAAGTTATCAAGTATTGACTAACACTGATAATAGTATAGCAATTACTAAATGGATGGACAATAAACCTGTTGTAATGCTCTCAACAGCTCACGCAGCTTGTGAAACCGATGTTTGTACCCGTTGGTGCAAAAAAGATAAGCAGTATAAACAAGTGGTCAGACCAGAAGTTATCAAGCAGTACAACTCTAAAATGGGTGTGGTAGACCTGGCCGATCGATTGATCTCAGTTTGTCCGGCAAGAAGTAAAACGAAGAAATGGCCTGTGAGGTTTATTTCCCATATGATAGATCTAGCTATCTCGAATTCATGGCTTATGTACAAAAAAGCAGAATTAAACAAAGGCATTCCCTTGAAAAGGATACAGCAATGAGATCTTACAAAATGCAGCTCGGCGAACAGATCTTAGAACAAAATCAGCTGGTGGAGCTCAACGAGGTGGAAAATGATTGCGAAGAACGACCTGCTAAACGCCCTGTAGGTAGACTGGGTATAGTGCCTGTACCATCAAAAATGCGACGCTTACATGGCAATATCCACTTACCGGAACATCTAGACAAACAACAACGGTCGTTTCTCTGGGTTTGACAAAAGGAGTTTATTTAAATGCACTGACTGTATGTAGCTCTTTGCCTGAACCCAACGAGAAATAGTTTCAGGGTTTTTCATGTACAAGATAATTAATAATAAGTATTTAAAACCATTTCTTGTCGACTTTAGTGGTTAAACATATTGATCTCTTAATACTTGACTGTGATTTTGTAATAAGATGTCAATTAAAGTAGTACGTAAGAAAGATTGTTAAGTCCTCTATCCTATTTCGATAATTAGGAACAGAGATACTGTTATTATACTGTGTTAAAACCTAATGTACTCACAAAAGTACAAATACATTTAATAATTCCCTTCTTAAGAAGGTGCTATACATCACAAACATACTGTAAAAAATACAAACAATGGTCTCTCACTTCAAAAATTGCCTAAGATCCACATAACTTTGTCTCGGTCTGAAGCATTATTCTTCTTTGTACTTGGTATAGTACAGCCGGTAGATCTGACTACTGATGTCAATAAAACACAGGACTTACGAGGTTAAATACGGTCTATTTATATTACTTTTTATCCGACTGCCTTAGGATGGTAATGTATTTCTAATACCATGTATAGCCTCAACAGCCTGACCGAAAAACCAATGAAAAATAACTGCATGCCTCCAGCGAAAACGTGTGATGGGGGAGGGTTTTCCGCTCTTCCAAAATTAGGTAGTAGATAATATCTAAAGTTTAACCAAATAAAGGCCTAAGCAAACATAACGTGTTTTACCGTAGAAGGAACGGGATGACAGTTTATGGAAACATCATTTCATAGAAAATATATATGACAGTGCATACAATACGGGTGCACATATGGGACGATGATGCGAAATGCAAAGTATGGGAAAAATATTGTTGCCGTTGAAAAATATCATCGCCATCACTGTACTTATGTTTTGAAACCACTTCCCCATTGTGAATGATGCAGGTCACGTCCCCATCCTGTCTGAGGAATTATCCATTATGTAGGCATCGGCCTTTACCAATCAGGGGCCTTATTATGATTCTTTGATCGGGATCGAGATTGCATGCCGTCCCGTTCGTATCTATTTACTCGCACCACGTGCGTAAGTGAGATGGCACGCGATCGCGATCACGATCCGAATCATC
This sequence comes from Agriopis aurantiaria, assembly GCA_914767915.1. Taxonomy (NCBI): domain Eukaryota; kingdom Metazoa; phylum Arthropoda; class Insecta; order Lepidoptera; family Geometridae; genus Agriopis; species Agriopis aurantiaria. The sequence continues at coordinate 12,033,194 of OU612003.1, read as the reverse complement.
CATAATAAGGCAGCTGCTCCTTGTCGATACTAGTAGTTTTACATTCCTTGGGTAGTGCGAGGAATAAGTGTGTCAATTTGTCACTATCTTCCATAGTAGTGCTTGCTGTTTCTGATGGATTGATATAGTTATCAAATTGTATCAAATCATTATCTTGAAGACTGACTACTCGCACATTTCATGGCGATTAGCTCTATCTAAAAGCCTATTATACACACATTTTCTCTTTCTTGCTGTTTCTATTTTTATTGAGTGATGAGGTTATAAAAATGTAAGAAACTATCTTGAAGACTGACACACTTAATGGCGATTAGCTTTTTCTTCTATGAAAGTTTATTATACACACATTTTCTTTCAAACACTGCTTATAATAGAGGTGAACATCTCTGCTGCAGTATACCATATTGCATTTCGTTATGTTGTGCTATCGGTCAGCGACACACTGAACAATAATTGACCTTGCTTTCGCATCGTTTTCTATTATCATCTTTCTTCTCTGCATCATACATCATATTCACGAAAGATATGAGCCAAACTTCTTTCTCCTAGTAAAATTTTCACTCGAAACTGTTATAGTATATAACGCAATGTTGTTGTTCGATTTGGGAAATTAATTAACTACACGTTCCCGATGTCGACATTTTTATTTCTTGTGTATACTTGTTTGTATAGTAAGCTCTGCTTTTGAAGTTGTAACAGGGGTAGATGTAATAGATGTAGTTTGTTTTTATGGGAGGCAATAATGTACGACACAGATAATGTACACCATGATATTGTACGGCATAATAATGCACAGCATGATAATTGGTGTACATGTACATGGAATATCATGTTGTACAATATCGTGTCGTGCATTATCATGCCGTACATTATCAGGTCGGACCAATAATGCACACACAATAATGTACAGCATGATATTTGATGTACAAGTACACGAATTATCATGCTGTGCAATATTGTGGCGTACAATATTATGCCGTACATTATTGACACGATTCAATAATGCACACCCCAATATTGTACAGCACGATAATTGGTGACCATAAAAATTCAAATCTGAAGCTTCCTTTAGACTTGGACATCGGACTCCACCTCGAGTGTGTTAGGTAGAAATTAGTGACAGATCCGACACAGAGCACTCTGACTTGAGTATGTTAGGTTCGAAATGGGCCACAGAACCGACACAGAGCACCCCGACTCCACCTAGTCTTGTGGTCCCTACCCCTAGAGTGTATATAAAAAGCGCGGCAGCCAGAAGCTCTAGGGAGGTCCTGAGTGAGAGCGAGCCATACGAGACCGAGCGGAGCGAAGGGGGGAGGTGGCGAGCGAAGCGAGCCGGTGACCTCCGTAGTGAAGCGAAGGTCGAGTGTGGCGAAGCGATACTCAGGGGCGACCGCAAGAGCTTCTGGCGGGAGCCCACCTGGAGTCAGACTTGAGTTGGTTAGGTTCGAAATGAGTGACAGATGTAACACAGTTGTACTCCTCACTCCGCGTCACCATCAAAAAGTTTTGATGGTTCTCATATTTTTTATCTGTGACTATCTTACACTATCTTGTTCAAACGAAGCATGGAATCGACAGACGTCATAGACTCAACAGCCAATAAGAGCAGAGACATTTCAGGAATATTAGCCAATACGGGCGATGCCACCTTTTATCATGTTGTACATTATTGGTCGTACATTTTCGGCCCGTTTCGTCAAAACACGGCCCGTATTGCACGACATGATAATGTACGGCACAATAATGTACAGCCCGATAAAACGTGGACTTTTCCCACGTACACGGATTATTGCCTGTACAATCCTGGCTGTGCATTCCTTGCCGTACTTAATAGACACGAGCCGATAATTGACGGCCAGTATTGTACGACATGGATTGTACAGCATGATATTCGATGTACATGTACACCAATTATCATGCTGTACATTATCATGCCGTGGAATATCGTGTCGGCAAATATCATGTTGTACATTATAGACACCCGTTTTTATTACTAAGAACGTAGGTTATTAGACACAATTTAGGCTGCGTTCCAAAACAGGCGAATTTCACCCGATGAGAGTGAAATTCACTCGATGCTGGTTCCAAAACACCTCGTGGAATTTTCCCCTAGTGTTTTGGAACGCCTACGAGAGAGTAAAAATTCAACCGGAAGGTGAAACAAATCACTCGACAAAAATCGGGGTTGAAATTCACTCGGCTGTCAGAAACAGAATATGACAGTTACACTTATGTTCGTTTTTGTCACGATTTTAGGTTTTTATAATTTTAAATTATTGTAAGTGTACGTGTGGTGTACGTAAATATAGTCGTTTTTCACACAGTTATTCTCATAGTTTATACTACCATACTACGCTTCGGTAAAAGCCAAAGAGGATATAAATTAGCCAACGTAAAATATTTTCTTTGACAAATTAAAGGTACGTAATTATGTTCCACTGAGTTGTTCGTATTTTATTTCTAATCTATGACTTAATTACTTCTTAATCTATCGCCGCCGTAACAAATAACCTTAGTTTGGTTGTTCGGGCGACTGAATGTGATGTTATGGTCCCCACAACAAGAAATCACCAAGCACAAATTCTACTCTGAATCGAACCACCATTTGGCTTAGTGAGAGTTTTTTTTTGGAATAGTGATGCCATGACTTATCGTAGGGCTTTGCTCCGGATGCGATTTTCGTCTCCGGGGATATTTTACCGGTTTTCATAAATCTCCAGAGAAATCTCTGGATATAACCCTAAAAAAATCTACATGTTTATTTTCAATGAATACTCGAAAATAATCAATTACAAGAACAAAACAAGGTAATGCAATAGCTGTAGCCACTAAATACAATGAAATATATTTCTACTCCATCTATTTTCTTTTTAATTGGTCGAATTTTGAACAAACAGTGTTCTTATCTATACGAAAGAATCGACAACTGATCGTCCATAATGAGAAGAACACTGTCAGTGACGCCCTAAATTAGAAATTGTGTATAATTGTAGTGGCAAAAAGACAAAGATTTTTTCGAACAATTACATAATATCTATTCTTTGCAGAATCTATAATTTCCAGTGATTCTCCAGTTTTTTCGTCGCCAGAGCAAAGCCCTAACTATCTCTAATCTAAGTATTGCTTTGTTGAACGGTAATCCATTGAACTTTATTAACAAAAATCTACATCGATCACAAATATTATATGTAAGTAAGTACCTACTCTTTTGGGCCAAAATAGCAACATATTGCTGTAGAATTTCCTATGAAAGCTATTGAGGAAAGGAACTCCCTCAGTTTTAGAAGTTTGTTTGTTTTCAGACCATGGAAGTGGAGGATGATTTGGATCAGTTACCACCTATATGTTTCGAACCGACTCTAAAAGATTACAAGCTTGCAGTAGATCACAGTGGCGCCCCATTAATGCAGGACGGCAAACTAGTGTTAGTTGATTCATCAGGTAATCAATACAAAAAAAAAAAACTATTTACATCATATTCATCATTAACATACCTGAAGAGCTCTTATTTTTTTGTTGGTTTATTGGGAACAAGCAATATGAAAGAGATGCCATCCCAAGCTTTGGGTCGCCCATAGATAGCCCGTTGGTCCAGTTGGTAGTGAACCTACCTTCTGAGCTTGAGGGTGTGGGTTTGATTCCCACCTAGGACAAACATTTATGTGATGAACATTTGTGTTTGTTCTATATCTAGTTGTTAATATCTATTTAAATATGTATTTAAAACTATATTATATGTATGTATATCAGTCTCTGGCAGCCATATCACAAGCTTTGCTTAGTTTGGGGTCGGATGACCGTGTGTGCAAAAATTTCTCAAATATTTATTATTTATTTATTTTGTAGTACTTGTATTTGCTCGACACTAAACAATTTATGCTTTTTTTAAAAGCTTTCCTTTAGATTTACCTTAAGTAGTATATTATGGCAACAAAAGAATGAGAGGGGAGAGAGCAAACAGTATGAGAAATTTAAGAAATCACAACTCGTCACAGATGAGTATATTTGTATAATGTGTCCACAGCTCACCTGATGTTAAGCGACGATTTGATACATAATTTTGGCACAATAATTCTTAACAAACCCTCATATACTGATACGGTTTGTTCATAACAAAAGGGACGTTTTAATTTCAAAACATCTTCCCTAATCTTCATTAGCTAACATGGATATTTATGTTATCAAAATAAAAATGTACAAATCAAAATTTTCTGGTCAAATAAATCAGTCATATTAGCAGGGAATACTAATTATATCAAATATGTGTATTACTAAATATTGAAATTTTTACAGATGAATTAGTAGCTGTGTTGGACTGCCAAGCAATAAGAGACTTTTATGGCATAGGTTCCATGCAATCTACCCAGCAGTCACCCAATACACACCTGCCGACTAACTCCTCTATCACGCCCCAGCCACCTATCACGCCCCAGCCATCTATCACGCCACAGCCACCTAACACGCCCCAGCCACCTATCACACCCCCGCCACCTATAACACCCCAGCTTCCTATCACGCCTCGGTCCCCTTTTAAACAACCACGCTACAACCAGCTTCATAACAAACAACAGTTAAACCAGTTACCGCTTATCGAGCCATCCATAAACCATCCACCAACCAGCCTGCAACCATTACCCAGCTCACATCCACCATTCAGTCTGCCATCCACCGCTTCCTCCCAGCCAATGCTTGAACAGACTTGCAGAAAAGGCAAAATACATAATTTTATTTTTGTAGTGCTAGTATGAGGATTGTTTCGTATTCATCCTATGATGATTCGTCCTATTCTGTATAAGTTCTAAACTCACCCTAAACTTAAAAAAACATGCTTCTAACTCAGCGACTTTATTTTATTACCAACTAGCTGTAGCCCGCGACTTCGTAAGCGTAGACTTTCATATAAACTTTCCCCTTTTTGTCATCCTTAATTTGGCCCTTTCGTAAAATCCTTTCATAGCGGACCTCTACACCCCATAAGGAATCTACCTGCCAAATTTCAGCTTCGTGGGTCAAGATGTTTTCGAGATTTCGTGATTAATGAGTGAGTAGATGAGTAGATGAATTTCGCTTTTATATATATAGATAACTGATACTGATGAAATTTGCCTTGGACTTATTGTTTTATTGGTTTAGAATGTTGCAAACCAGCAATGTAAAGCGTGCGCGCAGAGCAGGTCGTTCATTGGTCTGTAGAGTCAGCTGATATTTTATTTACTTTACATTGCAAACATTAAAAAAATGAGCTTTTTTTTGGTATCATACATATCAGCAATCATCAGCACTATAACCAGTCTTCGTTTTCGGACGCGTTTTCTTACACTCTGTATACTTAGGATGAATATGGTACAATCCAATCTTGAGTAGCTTAGTATTAGCATGTATTAGGTAGCTTAGTATTGATAGTAATTATGATTGATAATAATCGATATTTTGTTGATTTGAGTGTCGTTTATTTATGCTTACCATCTTTTTTTTACAGGACAGTCGAGGTGGACTCACGCTGCCACATTATATCTAATAGAGCTGTGGCGCCAACAACGCGAAAGATTTGAGAATAACATTGACAGGAATGAAGTAATTTGGGAGGAAATATCAAATGAAATAAAAAAAAAAGGCCAGGATTTCTCCCCACAGCAAGTGGAAAATAAATTTAAGTATTTAAAAAAGAAATACACTGATTGTGTGGATACAAATCGAAAATCAACTGGGGAGCCTGAGCGGTTTTGTAGCTATTATGAGGAGCTGAATGAGTTATTTGGGAGATCTCCACAAATTCATCCCCCAGCACTAGCTGCAAGCCGATTGCTGAACGTCCAAGAAAGAAATGGTATGATGAAAAAAAATACATGTTTAAGCTATTCCAAAAATTACTACAAGAAGATTTTGAGAATCAAGTGTGGAACAATAAACCCCAATATTAATGACTTTGGTACTAAGATTCTTAACAATAATAGAGAATGTTTGTTTGATGCTCTTCTAGATAGACATCATTCTCTTGCCTCTTCTGCTGCAATGCAGGAGTTTATATCCATTTGTATTAAAAAAAGATAGTAGTTCTGGGAAGAGTCCACATAATTTAAACCTTGTCCGTCTTACTACAAAAGATTTAGAACGCTTTAGACATGTGTTTAACATATTTTTCACAGGGAAACAACTGCTAAACACATGTCTAAAGCGTTCTTAAATCTTTAGTAGTAAGACGGGACGTGTCTAATTCTAAAATTTTGTTGTATTTTTTTTTTCAGTTTCTTGTGAGAACTCCAGCCCGGGTTTAGGTAGTATACATTGTATGTAGTGATACTATTATAAGTAAATAAAATAAACTAAACACTAACTAAAATTTTACAGAACAAGAAAGTGAGCAGAATCTCTTAGAAGCACAAGAGACAGGTGGTCTAAGTACGGAGTCTTCAACCCAAGGTATTTTTACTAGGTTTTATTTAGTTTCCCATCTGCAGTTAGATTGTTTTTGCTTGTAACTTGAACTGTACCTATATATTTTTTTTAAATAAAAAGTAGCCTAGGGCTATTATTAGGCTACATCCAAATAGTGCAAATCCTTAAAAAAAATTGAACTGATTTTTTTTTTATAGTGCCCCAAGGTCCGAGAAGACGTACCAGAATGGAGAGAACCGTTGGACGCTGGGCAGAAGAATTTCGTGTAGAAGCACGGCAGCGAGAGGAGGCGAGGGCACGGCGCCATGAAGAGTTATTACAAATTTTGCGAGACAGTAATGCTCTATATGAGAGGCTGACAGAGCGCTTAATTGAAAAATTATAATTTTACCTTGCCCTGTTTAACTAACTGTACATAATATCTATGTGTTCAGTTGATAACGAACCTGTTAACTAAAGGGGTTCGTTAACAAAATTACATTGTACTCAGAAAGTAGTTGCCTTGATTTAAATATGATTGATGAAGATGATATGATTGAAGATAAAAAAAGTTGAAATCTGAGTTTGCTTTTTTAAAAACATGTCTAGCAAGTGATTTATTTAAAGTTCCACCATCTGAACTAAAAATGTCGGGTTGACAACATAATTAGTGTTGATTAAATCAAGTATTATTGTAAGTAATAAAGATAGTCAAATTATATTTTTGTGGTTTTTTTTTAATGTGTAATCGGGATGACATAAATATGAAACACTCAAGACTGGTGACTACTTCATTTATTTAGCAATCGAAATGAACAGAGAGATAGCTTTTATACACTCCCCTCATAGGCTTGGCGAGCTTGGCGGCTGGCTGGCTGTCATTCGTAGTTTCACAGGCAACGTCGCGTCCGTTTTGTTACACTCGACATCCTGCAACAATTGCTCCCGCAATTGGGAACAAACAACAAGGTTTAGTTTCCTAAAGGAACTTCTCTAAAGCTGAAATTAAACTGAGTCTTCGATTGAACCTTCAACGATAGCAGGGTGGAATAGATTATCTATACAGGGTAGAATTCATACAGGGTGACTTTAAAGTTAAGTTCCAAAGTTAATAAACATTAACATTAACATTACGGGCAACATTAAGGGCTAGTGGTAATATTAAGGGCTAATGGCAATATTAAGAGCTTCTAACAATATTAAGGGCTACTGGCAATATTAAGGGCTAATGGCAATATTAAGGGCTTCTGGCAATATTAAGGGCTTCTGACAATATTAAGGGCTACTGACAATATTAAGGGCTACTGGCAATATTAAGGGCTAATGGCCATGGGCATGTTCGTTTTGTTACAAATGACAAAATAGTACTTATGGCTAATTGTTTACAAGATTTTTTAAATAATCTCGTTTGCTGAGTGCAGCAGTTGAGGATTGCTCATTGATAAAATCTTCATGAAGAAGTTCAGTATTTTCAATTTCGTGTATTTGCCCTTCAATTATGTAGTTTTCGATATCCCGTTGAGACTCATTCATGCTTCTCAAGCACAGATTGTGTAAGACACATGATGCCACTATAGTGGGTGCTATCTCGTCAGTCCTAAACATAGGAAGATGTTTAAGACGTCGGAGTCTACCTTTAAGCAGTGCAAAAGCCCTTTCTATCACTTGCCGTGTCTTTGATAACTTTGTGTTAAAGTTTGTTTCAGCTTGTGAAAGGTGTCCGAAATTTTTATAAGGTGGAATACACCACAACAACACAGGATAGTAGGCCTTGTCACCTATTATATACTCATTACCTTCAAACAATTGAGATAAATCTCTGTAAAGAGGAGAATTTTTAAAAACTCTAGCATCATTTACTGAGCCCGGATAACCTGCAAAAACATCAGTGAACAGAAGTTCTGACGTACAAACTGCTTGTAGTTGCATGGCATATTTCTTTTTACCAGTACGGTAAGCTGCTGGTTGTTCTTCTGGAGCATCAATTTCTATGTGACATCCATCAATTGCTCCAATGACATCAGGCAAACCTGCTATGTCTTGAAACTTACGTTTAATATGTTGTTTTTCTGATGTTGATGGCCAGTAGATTATTTGAGGTGTCAATTCGATCAAGGCTTTGTACACCCGGCGAAAGCAATGGTGCAGTGAACTTTTGCTCATACCAAATTGTTGACCGATTGACCTGTAACTATCAGGAGTAGCCAGTAACCATATTACTGCTAGCATTTGTTTGCGCGGGTGTATGGTTTGTCTCCCTTCGTCACCATGGCGGATCAAAAGTGGGGAAATAATATTTTCCAACTCATTTGCCGTAGCAGGATGCAGTCTGAAATGACTCTGAAATTCCCTATGGTTAAATTGTGGAACGATAACTTCTGTGTAACCATATAGCTGAGGCGGTTGACGTCTGTTGGGGCGAGATCGATTGTCTGCTTCTAATCCTATCAGTTTCAAAAGTTCTTCATCTTCAGAATCTGTGTCGTTTTCTACGAGTGCCATGGTTACGCTTTTGATTGTTTTAAGTAACTCTTGAGACAGTTTGATGGTGGCAATAACTATTTCTCGTCTATTATCCATTTTAAACTCAAAACTATCACCTTGTTATATTACTTTTAATTTTAATAAAAAATAAACAACTAACAAGCAAGTACCGATCACGTATATTTGAGGTTATAGTAGTATATTCCTTGATTTATGACAATTGACAAAATGTCAAATCAATTGTACTAATCCTTATTCTGAATGCGCTCGAGATTACTTAGGTCACTGTCACACTTAAGATATTCACAATGAGACAGACCGATACTAAGATAATCTCGAGCGCACCAGAATCATGAGGCGTTCCAAAACATAATTCACTCCGCGTGAATATTACCCGCAAAAGCCCAGTTCCGAAACCAAAATTCATGCGACGAATTTCACTCGACAAAAGACTGTGTGTTTTGGAACGCAGCCTTAGATTTACATTTTTCATTGCAATGAATCAATGACGATTGACGGGAAAAAAGGGGAAGATGCGTGACATTCAAACTTTGTACCCATACGGCTCGAGTCAACGATGACGTTGACGTTTTTTTTTTTTCTTCTTCCCCGTGTTGGGGCTTTTGGCTCCGCATGATTGATGCAGTTGCCATATACAAGTCGTATGTGTTTAGTTTTAGAATTTAAAGGTAGGGAAACGATACGCGAAAATTAGTATATAGTGACGTTGACGTCTAAACTGTAAACGTCAACTTCACCGCTCCACTAGACACTACACTAGACCATAGAAGTAGCGATAGCAAACAAAGTTCAGGAAATCAGTTGTATAATAGGGTACTTGACTGTATTAAAAATATTATGCCAATTGACGCCATCCATAAACATGACATAATGAAAAAGCATATTTCATTGATTTTTTGATAAAAATATGCATATTTTTTGTAAAAAACGCGATTAAAATAACTGTATTTTCGACATTTGATCACGTGATCGAAAACGGTCTGTAACTGGCTTCATCCCTAGTGACGTCACACAAATCTAAACAAACAGATTATGTATTGATATTTGCGAATTTAATGTTGTAAAGCTATTTTGAGAGCGATTTATCCAGAAATTTTCACCAAAAACAGTCCGGAGGTTAAATGTGAGAAGAATGGAGAAACATTTTGTGCAAGCAGACAGCAGTAACTTACCCAAAATTAATGTTTTTATGGTTGCATATTTCTTTAATAATAATCCACGTCATTGTTTCTACGCTGCAGAACTCAAAACGTAAAAACTACAATGTCAGTATTAATTTTTAATTGTTCTCCAAGCAAAACATTCAATCAAGTTGTACAAAAAGTATGTTGTAGTAAGTGGATATCACTATTTTGTTAGGTTATGTCGAGCTTTACAATGTTTAAAAAGAAAGTAACAGTACATAAAATAGTAATGCAATAAAACACAAATTATAATAGAAATATATAGATTCAAATATGTACCTCAAAATGATCTTCGCACATAGAAACACTTGAATTAGCTCCAATACTTTTGGGTTCTCTACGAGCTACTTAGTTCCAACCTTAGATTGATTCCAACCACTTTTTTCGAGTTATGGGGAGTTTTGGGTCCATTGGAACAGGAACAAATATTTTTTCGGGTGTCTTTATGGAAGTATTTGTACATTTTGGCACTACACAATATTTATAAACCATTACTTCTATTAGAAATTAATTAATCATCAAACTTTTGCAGCCTGGCTGCAGTTGTTTTGTTTTGTGTGACGTCAATTAGTCACGTGATCGGAGCTATGACACAGGTCTGCGTTTTGGCGCGATCTTTTTTTATTCAAACTTTAACATCGATTTATATCGCAAATACGACTGATATCCAGAAAATATAAATGCAGTATACATTATTTTATATCAGACAATAATGTGCAATAGTTTCCCAAAAGTAGTCAAATACCCTATTTTAAGCTGGTATTTTATTTAGAATATTTACGAAATATATTCATGTGAAACAAATACAATACTTACATCATACTACTAGACATCGATTTAGTAATAGTTGCTTTCCTCTATTACTAGTAGGTATGGAACAGCTGATATTTTTGAACTTGTTATACATCAACTACTTCTAAAAAACATCAATGTAACTATCTTTGTTTTTAAACAATAGTGTGATTTTTGGCACATTAGGAAATCTAAATCTTCGCCCGTCTTCGCAGTAGCTCTTTTTAACCGACTTCAAATAAAGAGAGGTTCTCAATTCGACTGTTTTTTTTTTTGTATGGTTTTAAAATCAAAATTACTAGAAAATTCATTCATTTGGATGACATTGTATTTGTTTTAAACGTTTATCGGAACTTATCACGTATATCGGGGTTTATCGGGATGATAAGTCCCGATAAACGTTTAAAACATGTGTTCAAATCGCGAAAGTTTAAAAATTACTATTGACATTGTATTGTCTTACATGGATAGTGTGATTGTCTTCTAAGTAAACAAACTTGAGTATTTTTCAAATTTTGATGTCGGTATTTAAAATTGATAATTACGAAAAAATAAGCCAGCCAGTAACCAGTAACCAGATAACGTAGTAGGTATTTGAGAAGATTTTCAGCAGAGGGTGATGATGATGACATGACTGTCAGGTTAGTATGCTTACTTTGCTGACTGTACTTTTTTCTGCAAATGGCGTTAAAAAGCAATAGGTATAAATCAGTAGAATTTTAAGTTAAGTTAAGCAAAAGAAAATTAAGTTAATTGTTATTAAGTATTTACGAGTGAAAAGAAATGCCGTGAAGCTTGTTTTTTGTCTTCGAACTGTTGGTGCGCCTTGTATTGTGAAAAACGTAGGAACGACGCAAAATTGTGCTTTATTAAAACACAATTTTGACAAGTAATTCACGTGCTATCAAAACAACAGTTCGATTGTGACTGAAGTCGATTGTGCCCTGTTGCCTATATTGTGCGGTCCACGTCAAGGAGTGCGTCCCGCATCTTCCCCCTATTTACTTACAGCTCACATCAATGCAATGAATGCACAGATATACACAACAGATCTGTGCTGATCTGTGCATATTTTGCATGTTTGCAATGGTGTTTTCTTTTTTTGTTAAAATTTTCATGACCGTGCATTCTATGTCCTTTAGTCGTAATATTATACAGTTTCCATGGTATTATTAGTGTCCAACAAGTCATAGTCATGCAAATTATATCATGTTCAAGTCAAAGTCATGCCGTGCTCATGCCCCCGTAAAGTGATGGAGACTTTACAAGAGGCTCTTGGAGTGTTGGAAACAACACAAAATGTTTGCAATGGTTTTTTTTTTGTTAAAATTTTCATTACCCTGTATTCAATGTCCTTTAGTCGTAATATTAAACTGTTTACTTAGTCTTAATAGCGTCAAACAAGTCATAGTCACACTCAGAGTCAAGCTAAGTAAGTCACGGTCAAGTCAAACTCATGTCCCTGTAAAGTGGTGGAGATTTTACAAGAGGCTCCTATGGATTTATTTATTATTATTTATAGTTTTGTAAACAACACGAAAAGACACGTTTCACCTCGTTATATCACTTGCCCACAGTCGAGCAGAAAAGTCAGGTAAAATTTTTGTAAAACCGGAGGTTTACTAAGGAAAATCGGAAGATTTATGAAGACAAAATTAAAAAATCGGGAGATTATAATATTTGGCCAAATCATATCGTAAAATTTGCATTTAATGCGCAAAATCTGGTTTATACTCCTTGAGTTATGTAAATAAAAATGTGGTCCTGTGTTGAAACATTTGCTACAATTATAAATAATTATTTAAAAACAGGTGCATGGAAAAATCAAATTAAACAAAATATAATGGCTGCTTTAGACTGTTAATTTTACTTTTCTAATTAAATGTATGAGTCATTTAGAAACAAACATAAATCATGTAAAAACCAGCACCTTTTTCATATGTATTAAAAGATATACAATATTAAAAAACCGAGAATTGGAAGAAGAGAAAAGAAAAGCCATGGAAAGGAAAATTAGAATTTTAAGAAATAAATGATTAAACTTATTTTTTCTGGTTGTTTTAATTGTGTTACAGAATAGAATATTTGATTGAAAAGAACTTTAATCCATTCCGGACCTACAATAAATGTTTTATTGAATCTTTATTATAATTTCAACATGAAGAGGATTTATAATTGTATGAAGTAATACATTAACAACAATTATTAACGTATTACTTTATACAGTTATGAATATTCTTGATGCTCATACTTTATACTAGGTACCTACTGTCAGTTTCGAATTTTCCCTCAAAAATTATTTTCTTGCTATTCCGCAATGGCGCTTGTGGCTGTAGGTGTATAACGCCATGGTTGCTTTTTTTACTCCCTAACTAAATAGCCTTCTTCTCTCGTTAGAGAGTAGTATATTCATAGAGTAGTAATAACGAGTATATTCCTTGCATAACTCCAAAACAAGAAGCTTTTCGCAACAAACACAGATTTTTATTGCTGTTGCAGCTGAATTTCGAAATATCAAGACGCCTGCGTAAGTATTTGTATAAACAAGAATTAAAAACCATAATTCTGCATTTACAATGTCTTTTTGGTTTAAGTTTTCAGTAAGATATTTGCATCATATTTCAGGTTAATAATGATTTACTAAAATTTTATGTTTCCACTTTAATTTAATACTAAATATTTGGTCTTTTGCAGATCGTTAAGACAGTCTTACGGTAATGATACGATTGGATATAAACAGCTGCGACGAGACTCGAATGTGTGTACCTACTTACATTAAAATGCAAAGTTAGTCAAGAGCATTGAGTATGGTCTATATCTTATACAGCAACAATGACGGTGGATGAGAAGGTTAAAAAGTGAGTGTTCAGTGTCACGATTGTGCTGGATCTCGGGGTGGATGTAAGCATGCTGTAACATTCCTGATGTGGGTTCACTGAAGAATTGAAGAACCATCAAGTACTTCAGTAAACTGTTATTGGATGAAATCTGCATTGGCTGAAGTAGACACTACCTACTTTAAAATACATAACTAGTAACTGATACATCAGAATCAATTTTCAGTTGTGTTGTCGAGGCACACCCAGCTGCAACAAAAAAGAATACGGTTGTTCAAGTATGAATGAAGCCAATTCACCATTGAACCAGAGAAACCATAAGCAGAGAGCAGAGAATCTCTTCTAAACCTGGAGCAATATAATTTTTCACTTGCTTCACTTGCTAGTTCTGCTTCAGTTTTACTAAGAGTGCTAAGTAAGATGAGTAGCCGGTGATTGTTTGTTACGGCAGTCAATAATAATTTTAATATACTTCAATAGTCTTTTCGGGTTATGTTTGTTTATTTCAAGGTCTCTACTTTCATACTCAAGCAAAGGTTATGTAAAAAGTTGTTAAAGAAATTGCAGTAGTTTATAAACATTTATTTACAGGTGGACTGTTGAATAAATAAATTCTAGGTCGACGGTCACTGACAATTAAACCAGTTTTACTAAAAATCCTATCGCATGGTACCGACGTTGCCATATTGTAACCATATTTTTGAATACCTTTGAGAGGTATGGATAAGTGAACATGTGGTTTTGCCACCATTCAAGAGGGCAATTTCAGTTCGTGCCAGTGAAAACTGGTAACGTGTTGTCATTTAGATATGTGTCCATTTCTTTAATTGCTTTTGATAGAGGGGTACCCACGTTTTGTCTTTGGCCCATCGTCATTTAAAATGGCCCATGGTGAAAATTTATCAACTTCAGCTATGGACGTCACGACTGGCGGACGCCGGACTGCCTTCTTGAACATTATCTTGCGTTATGATTGCCACTAGCATGTCCTGTACACATTTCTTAGTATTTCTGTCTTCATTGGCATCGAAAAATACGGCCAGTTTGTACCTGGGGTCTAGAAACGTGCAAACCGAAAACGTACCACTTTCGACATGGGAGAATTTAGATATTAGTCCCGTTCTTAAACTGAATATGAGCTCTTTGGATACCTCAAAACAGTCTGCATCTAGCAGTTTATCACATGCTGTAACGAGGCATCGTGTCATTACTCTGACTGCTCTACCAGTCATACTTTTCACCACTCACTTGATTCGGTTGCAACATCAAATGGTTTTAATATCTTAGCGACTAAGATACTAAAACTATTTGATGATGCATTTTGAAGTTGTTCAATCACTCTTCATTTGTTACAATAGGTAAGTCCTTTCTTATGACTGCTACGGTAGATCGGATGTGTTGCTCTAGTTCCACAAAACGTTTAATCATGTGAAAGCTAGAGTTCCAGCGTGTAGGGACTTCTTGTATCAAACGCTTTGGGATGCAGTTTGGCTGTTCATCAGTTTGAGACTTGCTATTAAAAAAGCGCACAATTCTTTTGATTTTTTCTGTATCAATGTAATGGGGCTCTGCGTTTATGGCATTCTGCACAATTAAGTTAAAGGTGTGCCCGTAGCACCCATAATGCTTCCAGCCGATGTTGGTAATGGCTTTAATGGCTTTAACTACGTTGGCCCCATTGTCCATCACAACAAAGTTGATTTTGTCTGTCAAGTCATCATATCATATCATTTAAAACTATCTGAATGTTTTCAGCTGTCTTACTTACTTCATAATTCCAGCAGTCCAGCAAAATAGTCTGTAACTCTAGTTCGTCAGTAATGAAATGGCCAGTAACTACCAAATATGATTCATTTGCTCTTGACGTCCATAAGTCATAAGTTAAGTTATTGTATAAAGCGGGAATCATCATGGCTGAAATATAATTTTTAACACTCCAAAGAGCCTCTATACAGGGTTTCTTGTGCTTATCTGAGCCCGATTGTATGCTTCTTCAGCTGGAGTGGATGGGTTTGAAAGGGGTGTTAGCAAATAGTTGCGACATGGATAACCACTATCACCTAACAAAACCATATTTCCGTATGTTTTAAACTTTTATCGGGACTTATCATGTATTATTTAATTTAGGTAAAAAATATGTACCTTTCGCTCGACGTTTCGACCATGTTACAATTGTCGTGGTCACGAGCTGACTGAAAACTGCGGGTGAGTCCGGCGAGAAGAGCGGGTGTTTTGTTCTACCCTCACTAGATCTTGAAAAATCGCAGGGTAAACTAAGGTATAAAGGGGTATTAAGTCCCGATAAACGTTTAAAACATGTGTTCAAATCGCGAAAGTTTAGAAATTACTATATTTCCGTAGTCCCCACGTTCCAGCTCAGCACGCAGCAGTTCAGCACGTTGATGCTTCTTATCATCAGTCTTGTGTCGCATATCATTTGTACATTTAGGAAGAAGCTTTTTCTATTACGGAATGTTTCTGCTTGCGTTCCACCTGAAAACACAAATATTTAGTTAACAAGAAAATACTACTAGGTAGGCATATCATAGTTATTAACAACAAACAAGTATGTAGTCATACCTGGTGAATTGATTTTTATGTGTGTGCAGTCCACAGCACCAATTACTCGAGGAAACCCTGCGATCACATAGAATTCATTTGCAATTTGGCGTTGCTCGCTTGTGGTGAGCGTTTTTATGTAAATGTTTTTTAGTTTCGCCAGCTTTGCTGCTACTCGGTGGACAATACGGTGGACAGTTGGTTGCTCAACATGGAATATGTCTCCGATGACCCTCTGGTAACTGTTATATTATTATTGGTATTATTGTTATAATGTTGGTATTATGTTTGTCTGTCGTGGGGGGGGGGGGGGTTGCAATAATCCCCACGCTTGACAGGCGGTTTGGGGATCGCAGGAAATTCCACCATTCAAGTAGGAGCATGCTGCTGCCCATCCTCTGGTGGTTCTGGTCGCCGTTTTAGGACATACCCGGGTCCATTCGGTCCACCGGTCGTGTGCTCTTCGATATCTGAGTGCAAAAGCCGTTTTTATGCGCTAGAGGGTAAAGTAAATTGAATTTAGAACATCGTGTGCATTAAGTTTGTGAATTCAAAATATCATTACTTCTACCTCCATGGTGCCGAATTTATCATACAACCTTTTTTAAATTGGTAAAAACTCAGACATGTAGTTTATCTTATTTGGCGATTGGCTCATAGATTATAATTACGACACTAGATAAACTGACGACACTAAATAAACTGAGCCGAGCCATTTTTTTTTTATTTTTTTTAATGAGTGACTTATACTGTTGGCCTTTTGGCCTCTACAGCTTGACCGGACTAGTTAGCGAACGCAGAGTGCGTTCGGCATAACTTGGTGGTTAAGTTTATAGGCGACTAGCACAAGGGCACCTCGAAGGTACGAACCTCGGCTTGGGCCGTCGCCGGGGGTGAGCCGAGCCAAGCTGAGTGGCTGCTTATAAACCAAACAGCAACTGACAACTGGTTCCCCACCAGTGTTGTTATCGTAAAAATTCTTGGTTGCCGTATGTCACATTCTGATTTTCCGTATTTTAAGGGAAAAAATACTAAAATGTCGTATATAATATTTATTTTTTTATTCCTCATTTATTTCTTTTCCATAAAGGTTTCTTATCGTTTCTATAACTTCAGATTCTTGTTTATCTAGTGTGTACTTGTCCTTGCTTCTCATTTTGTCACACAGGTCGCGCGACACCTTAAACTTCGTACAGTTCCCTTGATTTTGAATAAGTTGTCTTGCTAATAGAGTTTTATTTACAGTCGATGTCATTAACTTATTTCGCATCTTGGTCTTCATATTGTTCTCTTGGCTGAATATCCTTTCACAATCTGCATTACTGTGAGGAAGACATAGAACGTCAAGCTAGAGCAAACTTCGCTAGAGTTTTGCAGTCGGTTGTGCTAAGGATCTTTTCCCAAAATTCGGGAGCTTTCCAGGTGCCGATGTCTAAGTTCGAAAATTTGTTGACATCAGGTAAAAGTCTCCACTCGTCATCGATTTTTTGAAGGTCATTTTCAATTTTGACTATACGTGGTAGTTTCTGGGTCAGTGGCAACATTGACGGGAAACATTAAAAAAAGACACGTGCGCCACAGTAATAGAGAGCTATTACTGTGGCCTTTTTTAATGTTGGTTATTTGTCACATGTCGTCGCAAAGTTGAAATTTCACACGATAATTTAACGTCGCATACGGTGCACTTTGCTCTATACAGATCATCATCAAGAGGAACAATCCAGTCTTTGAAAACATCGTCACTCTGCCACTGTTGTCGATATTTTAAAATGTTGTCCTCGCCTCGATGCATATTACTTGATGACGAGGGTTCAGAAGATGTGGCATCCACATATTTCACTGCCTGTATGGCGTCGCTCAAGTTGGAATAGTTCCGCGCGGTTATTGTGACCAGCCTCGTACTCCGAAGCTCTTCTGAAGACTGTTAAATTGCAACTTCTTCATTGATTGGCTTTAAGGTGGTTGCTTGTGGTTAGCTAGGCACATCAGATAGCGTTGATGCTCTAATTTGATGTATTTTTTTTATAAATGATAATGTACATATTATTTCATAGTAATATATTCTCCGGTAATAGTGAATTATTTGTTATTTTTTCAGCTATATTTCTGGTAAGTTTTCGTTTTTGAAAGTACTGAATTTGAACCGGGCAATATCGCGGGCCGCGGCAGACTACTCACAAACACAGATAAGGCACTTGTTGTAATCGAGCGTGGTTCCAACTATAGGTACGCTAATTTCGACGCACTCCGTATCGCATAGCTTGGACCTTATGTCTTCTGTGCTAGTGGCTAGATTCCCTGGCCCTTGGTACCGCGATACCGTGTTCTAATCGCGTTTCACATGTTTCTTTTAGCGATGTTTTTTGTCTTCTAAATTAAAATCAAATGCTGTTAGTTAGTAAGCGCATCATTTGATAACGGCAGGACCGACTTGTTATTTTTTTTCTAAATGTTTAGTCATACTCCGAGTTATGGAAACATTTGAAAAGTTAAAATAACCTTATCCTGCACATAACATTATGACTGTAAAGTGTGTTCGTGTTTCTTTTTTCAGGAAAAAATAAAAAACAGTTAGGTACCACTGAAGTTGACATATTTATTATTGTATATATGTACTTAAGTATATACATAACTATTTACAATGTTTTTTTTAATCTTTGCTTTTTTACTCTAATGTACAACATGATATTTGCCAACACGATAATGTACGGGAAGGAAAGCACAACCAACAATTCATGTACAACGATTCCAAATATCATGCTGTACAATACAGGCCGTCAATTATCGGCTTATGTTTATAAAGCACGGCATAGAAAGCACAGCCAGGATTGTACAGACAATATTTATATTTATACTAGCGACCCGCCCGCCCGGCTTCGCACGGGTGTAATTTACGTGCGAAGCCGGGGCGGGTTGCTAGTTATGTATATAAACCTTCCTTGAAAATGTATCTGTATCATGTAGTATATGAATGTGTAGAGATTTATTTATATTGCGCACTCTTCGTAGGACAACTTCGGGCAATACACAGTTTTTATAAAATTTCTCCAGCTTCAGTAACATATTGCTCATGAAAACTTCGTCGCGCTCGATTTCCAAGACGGTGATGTTCATTTTGTGTATAGTTGGCATCTGTGTGATACATATTTTTATTTCTGCTGTATGTTTTCACGGGGATATTCGGTTTGCTAGGTAAAACAAGCTGATCACACTTCATAAAACAATTTTTATGGAATGCTTTGCTATATTTTGTATTGGCGAAAATGAGACAATACACATTTTAGCTAAATCAGTATGTGATGTCATAGTTGGTTAAATGCTTGTCATCCAAGAATTTAAAAAAACCAGACAGGTACTGTGTAGGACTCGCGCTCTGTGGGTTCCGTTGGGTGAAAATCTCAAAGCGCGAGTCCAAACAAAAAAAAAAAACAAAAAAGTTGAAATGTTGAAAGACAAACTTAACTTTGTAGTGGACAATAGGGCTTTTCCATATATTCCAACTACAAAATGTAAGTTTGTAATAGCAAAACAATTATTTTTAAATGATATAACCTTCGACCAAAATAAAATTAATGGACGGGGGCCAGAAGAAGCGCATTTTTGAAGATTACAAAATGAGCGCCGGCGCTCACTTCGTTTCAGTCGGTCTCTAGCCGTAGGAAGTGCATAACGAAACATTTGACAAAATGACGCCTTCGTGTGCTTTCCCGAAGTGTAAATACACAACAAAAAACAGCTATCTATTTTTTGGAACAAATGTACTGTACATGGTTATAATTAGGTGTTGAAGTATATGTCCGACGGTTTTGACTCGTTTTTACTGAGCAAGTTCAATGGTTATGGCCCGTACTATTATTAGAAACTGTAGATTTGAGTATTTGATATAAATTTCAACTTCATATAATTACGCATTCCTGAGAAAAAGGGTCTTGACAGACGGACAGACGGACAACAAAGTGATCCTATAGGGGTTCAGTTTTTTTCCCTTTGAGGTACGGAACCCTAAAAAGGAGACAACAAATTCAGTGCCCACCCCGGGTCTTTCACATCAGAGTCTTTTTAAAGTCCCTAACCCAAAAGTATTGTGATCAAGACCCTTAAAAATAGTTTCAACATTATATTACGATATGTTTGAAGGTTGTACTTTCACTTACTCAGAATTTGAAGGAACACTGGAATCGTCTGTTTTCATCTTTTGCACCACACGTCATTTCGGCTGCAACAAGCAATAATCTTGTGGCGACATACGCCACGCCTCGCCACGCATTAACCCTTCTAGATTGATGGCACTTGTCTATGAGAGATGGCATCATCTGCCCGCCACTTTACTCTCTCTCTACCGCGACGCGCGATTCCCGCGATTGGGAAAGAACTACTAAACTAATAACTAGCATCAAACATGCACATAAGTTTACACGTTAAAGAACTACTACAAAAGATATTTTATCTTAACATACATGTATCGAATCTATATTAAGGTAATGCGATTCGATTATACTAAACCAATTTTATAAACGGGCGAACCCAAATGCTATCTAGACATTTGGCTCGCAAACGTTAGATAAATCTAATAGATATTTCCAAAAATAAGGAATATGTAGTTATTGTATCGTGCCGCCAGTAAGCTCCGAAAATAAATTGAAGAGTGTCCACGATAAAGATTATGTCTACGGGTTCACAAATCGTTTTGAAGTTGATAAAGTATGTAATCCAGGTTCGAGATCAGGCCTGTCTCGGAAATATATATGAAAATGCTACTTGCAAAGTTGTGAACAAAGAGTTACTTGGTATACCGACGCGGCGTGCTCATCAAAAAAGTTACTTGGTACACCGACGCGGCGTGCTGATCAAAATAAGTCTCTGGAGCGTTATGCTGCGGTCAAGTTGGTGGCTCAGATCGCGAGGTAGCGTGGTGCTGGAGTCGAATTGGGTGCCGGAAAAATCCGCAGCGAAATACAAATTCCCTCATACAAAAATGTCGACGAAGCGTGTGACGTGGAAAATCAGCGTAGGTTACAAAACCAATCAATCGACATGGGAAAGAATCTCGTTGAATTGATATGTATAATAGCTCACCTTTTTACGGGTTTTGAAGTTCGTTGGCCCGTTTTTATCTCAATAAACAAATTTAATTTAATTTAAATAGAGCTTTGAGAAGTAGCTACGCTACAACTCGAAATATGGTCATAGGAACTAATGAAAGCAACAAGATAAACTTATAGTGTTTGGGCTCTTTGGAATGGTCTTGATGAGTACTATACCCCTAGGTGATATTTAAGGTTTGATAGCCATAGGAACTACTGAAAGATACCCCATTGAAATACATATGTGAAATGGATATTTAATAAATTAAATATGCTAAGCCTCAAAGATTGTTAAAAAACATGTATTTTTTACTATTAACTTAAGTGATTACTGACTGATTGTGGGAAGTTTAATTTTGATGCAGCACATAGTGACAAACTAACTGACGTAGTGATAAAAGTTGCCTGGTGCTGTAGCTGCCTCTCCGCGTCCTCTTCTTCAGGTTTGAGTGGCGTCAGGGGTAATCTGTTGCTGTTGGCGATATTATGCAACACGCTGCAGGCATTCACTATTTTCCCTGCAGTCATGGGATTGTAGTGCAAAGCACGTGCCGCTAGCAAACACATGTAAAAAGTAAATTTCTAATTAAATCATCTGGAAAAAGATTAATAAACCTCTCTAGTTTTATTTGTTATCAGTCAATAGATTATTTAAATACATTAGGTACCTGAATCGAGCCTTCAACACTCCAATGCAGCAGTCCACTAAGTTACCTGTAGTTACATGTAACTTATAATAGTGATGATATGGAGTTCTTTCTGTTGTTTTATAACTTCACTTTAAATCACTTAGAAAACATAGATGGTTACATTTATCTGTACATATACATCCGTCCGTAGAGCGACGAGCTGAGAGGCTAATAGGATAATGCTGAGTTTTGAGCATCGGCGCATGGTGGCGTGTTTGGCAATTTTTTACGGTACTAGCTGGAGTTTAGGGTAATTCCAAGCAATATATGATCAAAGTTATACTTACATAATCATTTGAGGCAAATTGATCCTGTCTCACATTAGATAGTGGTCCAATGTCCCTGCCTAAAATGTTGGCAATTCGTTCTTCCAGTGGTGATAAAGTTAGAGCATTGCTGGGTCCACACCAGTAGTAGCTCGCTGGTTAGCGTTTGTGCTGACCAATTTTGCTCTTACTTTATATTTCAGGTCATTCCATACCTGAAAAAGAATTTTTTTCAACTCGAAAATGTAGGTAAGTAGGCACCTAACAACATCTTTGCTTATAATTATAAGTAAATAAATACCTTAGACCATTCCTTCTGGATTGAGCGTCTCGGCGCATTGTCGCCATAAACGAGCCGCAAATGCACGAGCCTCCTTAGACCTTACCCGTCCCAGAGCGAGGTCACGGTGGCCTTCCAGACTCTACCAAGAGCTCTATAGCTGACGAACAGTGTTGTTTTTGCGGCGATCTTCCATTTCCTAAAATATTTTACAACTTAAATCCCACTTTTACCTACATCAATGCTTAAATCACAATAATAATAATCCAATGCGTTCTCACAATCAAAACTTCAGAGCCAGTAAGATACTTATTACCGAACATTTTGTGCTTAAAATAGGTCAGTATCGGCATAAAAGTACGTCAACACAACACCAACCATTTTAACCACTTCAATTACTGTTTTTATCACCAAAAACACTAGATTTTTTTTTGTAAACATTTAATATTTATTTACTTTAGTTGACGAATGTCAACTTGTCAAGCTGTCAAAACTGGAGTTGCACACGATAATTTAACTCGATTTAGCATTTTAGCATGCTATTTAGCACAAATTGTTACTGAAATGTGACATCTCTAGAAACGATTGACAATGGGCTACGTTCCGGTTTCGTATCGTCTTTGGTTGACGTTTGAACTTTAGCGTAATACCGAATTCCACACAAACGAACCGTAGCCCGATCACAATCGCAAACGATCACAGATATACACAACATAGGTAGTAGATCTGTGCAAACGATACATAGATAGACGTTCGCTGATCTTTCAACAACTTTTCTTAACATGTCTCTGGGCAGATGTGAGAATCAGGGTGTTACCGCAACAACCAACCTGACTGCCTGTATGTGTCTGAATCGGTTTTTGAGCCAAACTTAGGCCACAAAACAATGTCATCTTCATTTTGAATGAGGTTTTCTGGGTTAATTTCTAATAATGTAAGGTCATGAATCCTACGACCAGAGGCCAGCAAAAGTATAAACGCTGTTCGTCTCGAAATTTCAAATAATGAACCTGAATTTGTGGAAGTCTTAGCCAGTCAAATAAAACTTGTTGTGTCCCATATTGGTAGTTTTTGTTGTTCAGGCTTAGCAAGTAAAATTGCCTTTAGAACCTAATGAATGAAAAAAATCTTTTGAGAGATCTGTCCCTGATGCTGCACAGTATGTTGATATAGCTGTAGATAATGTTACGGCGGAATAACTAACAAATAACAAAAAGGGCAAAGGATAAAAAGTAAAAATAAAAGGGGGGTCCACATACAACGAACATATTATTTTTTGTATTAGCTTTAATGTAAAAACGATCATACGTACGCACGATTGTAGGACACATTCTAAAGTATACCAACAAAATATAATAAATAATGGACAAGTGCGAGTCGGTGAAAATTTCTGTTCATTACCAAGTTATTATACTCGAGCGCCTGTAGCAAACTGCGTAGCAAATTACTTACCCCAATTTTGGAAGGCGTTTTAATAACTGGTAATTCGGTTACTTGGCCAACTATTTATTGTATTTTGTGGTGGTACGGAACCCTCAGTGCACGAGCCTGACTCGCACTTGACCGGTTTATTTAAATTAAATTCGGATAAAAGTTCTTTTCAGAACTATTTATTCAGTTATTGGTCTTCTATAAATATTACTTGGTTTCTTATGTATTTCTAGGATTTTGTTTAGGTTATAGCATAGGTATAAGCAGGCGTTTTTTGGTGTAAATAATTAGCTAACCTAGAACATCGCCGCATTGGGTCTATATTTGTCTAAATTATCTGTCTTTTACCGGATACATTATTGGCTTTCATCCTTTGACGATTCGTCTGACGAGTAATCATAGATATTTTAAGCGATGTATTTTGATGCTTTAAAAACGGGCTTAGTTATAAACGAATCCAAATCCGAAATTGTTGAATCAGATCCGGGATCGTCATGTAAAGGTTTTTGTAATCCCGAGCAACTAGGAACTACCGGATCATGTTGTCCCAAAGATTTATCTTCAACATTGTTGTGAGGTTGGTCAATTTCAAAAACACTACTTAAGTTAAGTTGCTATCTGGTATTAAGGAAAGCGACACACGGTCTTCTTCTATCAAGTCAGAAGCATCGGATGACGAGCTATAATCTACAAGGCGAGGCTTGATTCCTGGATTGATATTTTGATTGGAATGTTCTCTATTTCTCTGAAAAGTTGGTATTGTTGCAATTCCAGCTAATTGATCATGATCATCATCGCTGCCATCAGTGTAATCATCTAATGAGTTAGGTATGAGATTCTGCAGAGGCTTTTGAGTTTGGGGGCATGAAATTTCTGATAAAACAAATGGGGCAAATGCTTCCTCTGGTATAGCTTCGGGATCGAACGGGAACAGACCCGTAGCCTTGAAGCCATTGACTATGTTATTATACATTTTAGCCAAACTCTAGTAAATATTTTATTGAATGTGGCCATTGAATATTTGCGTGGAAGAAGCAACGCCTCGTACAAGAAAAATCAAGTCGTCTCAAACGGCTCAAACCGGAAAAAACAACTTCCGGACGTGAAGTCAGTAGAAATCGACATTGCCATTAGAAAAAGTCAATAATACACCGCAGAATAGCTCAATCCACTTACTTGAATCAAGCACTCGCGCACTCCCTGCGAACTTAAAAGTGACATTGACAGATTAGGAACAGACTTGACGTTGACAAGGGCAAACCGGACTTCACTGTCTGTGTCAAATCAGTCGCAACGGGTCATAGATTCAGTATAAGTACTAGATGAGATGTAAAATAATAATAATTACGAAAGTGAGATAACGTATATGAACATCTTCGTGAGAGTGAGCAGGACAAATATTATATTTATTGTCTCTTACTGGCGTATGCGATTCGTTTGCTTGCCATAGTTCTCCTCTTAGGCAAACAAACCGGTCGCAAAAAAATTGTTTTCGGTCACAGATATACACAACCAGATCGGCAATATATTTTAGTGAAAGAGACAACTTGATATGGCTCAGCACAAGTACGAAAAGGACATAAATAGATTTTGTTGTCCTTATCGGCGTGACCTGTTTTTGGTACCTCAAGTGTCAAAATCTGTAATAATCAGTGACAAACAAAACGGGTCTGAATTATATTTATTGCCTTTTTTTGGTGATTAAATGTGATAAATGCGTGTTTCCTCTGAGAAATAATTGTAAAAGATATTTTACAATGGTTGGTTGTAGCATTTTGGGCTGCAAGAAGCGCAGTGAGCGAAAATACGATGAAATATCATTTCACACGTAAGTAAACATATAAAGCTTGTAACGATCACCTAAATAAATTTAGGATATCAATTCGCAAATATTTTATTCATAATTAGTCAGTTTTTAGGTCGATTTGTGGTCTAATTCTATGAATTTTATCAAATTATTCACTTAGAAAATAAATTATGAATGTTGCCAGTTTATGAAAGAAATTACCCACCGCAACTAACATAAATTATTCGTTCTGCAGGTTTCCAACTGATCCTGTCACATTGCTGAAAAAAGCTGGCACATTGCAAGAAGTGCAAAATACCGACCCTTTTATGCCCATATGAATATGGTGAATGTTAATATTAAATATATATTAATGAGGCCACAGTTATGAAGCTGGAAAAGCAAAAGGCGATTTCGGCGAACCGATTCAAAAAGCTACGCGCTGTTCGTGAAATTTGTACTGTAAACATTAAAGAGTCTATTTATCTAATTATTTGGAATGTTATACATAATTCCATTCATGGAAAAACTAAACTGACCAAGCGCGAGTCGGGCTCGCGCGCTGAGAGTTCTTTACAATCACAAAATACAAAAAGTTGTGCAAAAAGACAACATCACGCCCAGGCTGTCACCCATCCAAGTACCGACCGCGCCCGACGTTGCTTAGCTTAGTGGTAAACAGAAATTTGTCACTGACTCGCACTTGGCCAGTGTTTATTATTTGTTGTGTTACTTATGTTCACTATAATCCGCTAAATTTGACGCTTGTACGGATTACCGTTTTTACACTAGAACAAATCCAAAAATACGTTTAACGTTTGTTGCATGGGGGCCCTTCCTTTGCCCTTCCGTTTTAACTCTTTGACTTTTTTATTATTCTTAATTAATCATAAAAAATCATGCTATGGTTACTTTACAACCTTTTTTCTAGTACTATATTCTAATCCTAACAAATAATTATAATAAAAACGCAAGTAAGTTTGTAACTTTCTGTCTGTTTTTTACGAGGAAACGGCTAAGTCATGGTATAATAATATACTCCGCCAGGTATAGCAATTCGAGAAAAAATGTTTACGTAGGCGTCCCGCAATGATGTCATGATGTCAATTTACAACAGGTTCGAGAGAGATGACGATACACTACGTAACAGCTGATTGAATAAAGTGGCAACTGGACAGTGACGTCATTGCGGGACCACTCCCAGATTGCTAGACCTTGTTTTCTTAGATCATGGGCTAAGTCAAATTTTGTCAGGACGATAGGGTGTGTCATGAGGACAGACAACTTACTTTTCATCCCAGAACATTGCAGGTAGCTCCGTGGGTTGCAGCAGATAGTGTATAAAATATAAATATTTAAAAGGTAGTATTGTTTCCAAAGTACTCATTGAAGATTCACTACCCATCATAGTAGGTAAATTACCCTAACTTCTAGCAAATCATTTTAATGTGGCAACACACCTTGTTGAAGCGAGAGGCACTGAGCTAGCCACGCTCATTGAAAATCTATAGGTAGTAGATCTGTGTTTTCGGTACTTTTGTGTTTGTGCTTGTGCATTATTAAATGTATTTTGAACGTTTTTACCTGCTGGTTTCTAGTGCATCACTGTAAATCTGACTTTAGACAATGGTGAATTGCAGTATTTTAGGCTGTAAAAGCCGCACGGAACGAAAACATGAAAATGTAACCTTTCACACGTAAGTTTTGATTTTCAAGTCCATTACTGAATAGTCTTGCATGAATTATTGTTGTCGTTGATTATCTTTCGTGTTAAGTCAGATTTAGTTGAATTTAAAAACATTATATTTTTCATTACGTATTTGTGATGCCTCTGGTGTTACAAGTATCCATAGGCGACGGTGACTGCTTACCATCAGGCAGCCCGTCTGCTTGTTTGCCACCTATGGCATAAAAAAAAAAAAAAAAAAAAAAAAATATTTAATAAGAAAATTGTATTTAAATGACGGCGTTTCACCTCACAATAAAACGCATATTAAAATGCTTACCATATTCGAAACCTTTATTATATGAGAATGACGTCTTGTTTTCTGTCCCGAGGTGGTACTATACAAATATATATATATATATACAACTGTCACTATCAGGCAGTGTGCATGCGCATGCGCTAAGCAAGCACTACTATATAAAGCGACTGAGCGGTTAGCTCGAGTTCATTGGGTCTTCATATAAATAATTAAATAGATGTCTATGTACCAGGCAGTATTGAACTCTAAGGTTTCGAATATGGTAAGCATTTTAATATGCGTTTTATTGTGAGGTAAAACGCCGTCATTAAAATACTGTACCGCTATTCGAAACCTTTATTATATGAGACCTGTTTGTTATCGCCTGGTGACATTTTATGTGTAGGTAGATAATTATCTTATTTTCCTAGACGCCAATGTGAAATTATGATTATAGATCATAGTAGGTATCTGTATATCTTTAGGTAGGTACTAAGTACTATATTTATTTATATTATAAATACTAAATTTTAATGAAATGTTCATTTTACCTATAACAATAGGTAGATGTATAATATATAATAATTAAAGAGGAATTTAGATAATAAATTATTTGTAGTACCTATGTAATTTGATTTCTAAAATATCACCTACAGTGTGCATATACCTACTGTAACTATAGTTGTATGAAAGCTTAATTGAAAGTAAAAACAATATTATAATCATGAAAGTGTGTAATTTATTTCTAACAAAACAAATAAATGAACATAAATGAAGCATTTCTTATAATAATATAATCTTATAATAACATAGGCATATTCTTGCATAAGTAAACTTATTTCTTATTCATTTAAATTACTGAAAACAATCTTGTTACAGAATCTTGTTGTCTATCCATATTGCTGATAATTTCTCTTCTGTAATATCTTTCAAACGTATTTCTTGAGCGCCAATTTCCTCTGGATAGTATGTTATCTATAGTGTAGTTCAACATCCAATTTTTGGAAGCGACAGCTGATCTTACGCTACCTGGACTGGCTTGAATACCAGCATCCTTTAAGAGGGATTTTACCCATGAGCCAACACTTGTCCTCGATGCTGGCTTGGGAGGACCACTAATTGTCATGAATAAGTTTTTGTGTTTGGTATTTGCTCTCCTTTCTTTTGATAAATTAATCAGTAATTTTACCCAATACACTGGATCTAAGGCCAGATGTTGTGAATCTGATGTAAGATGCCAACCCGATTGACGATAATCTGCATTGTCAGTTTTTGATCCAAATAGTGGCCAAAATGTTACCGAATCGGGCTGTATGATACAATGGTTATCAGCAATACTCAAAAGAGTTAAATCATGAACCCGTCGGCCGGAGCACAGGAGAAGTATGCAAGCGGTTCTTCTTGAACATTCAAATAACCTTACGTCTTGTTGGAATGTTTGTGTTAACCATGTTGATAACTTGTCGATATCCCATATTGGTGCCTTATCTCTTTTGGGCTTCTTGACAATGGCTATTGATTTCATAACCTGTAATACAAGAGGATGAGAGCTTAGAGTTTTGCATTTTTCGGGGTCACCTAGGGTGGATACCACAGATTTGTGAAGACAAATGGTGCTATATGAAAAATTATGTTTTTGATGCAAATCAACAAGAAAGCGAGCTACTTCTTCGATCCTGACGGAGAAGTAGAACTAACTTTATTCTCATAGGCCCATTGACACCATCTTTTCCAAGCTGGTCTATAAGTATTTCTTGTGGATGTTCGCCAGCTAGATTTTAACAGATTGATTTGATCCTGAGACCAGTTATTTAATGATTTGCTCCACCCCCACATTTCCAAATCTCCATCGTTATTTCGTGAACCTGAGGCGGCGGCCGTCCAGTTACCGTGTCTATTAGAACTTCTTTCAAATACGGAATTATTATTGGAGGTTCTATCGCTCTGCGTCTGAGGTCGGGTTGCCAGAAGGCTTTCTCCCATTTCGGAGCTATTAGGAGAAATGTGCCTTTCGCGCGATTGAGGTGTGATAATACGCGAGCGATCAGGAACGGTGGTGGAAACACCCATGCGAGCGAATAGTTCCACGCTTGACTTAGAGCGTCGTAAAAGACTGCGCTCTTGTCCGATCGATCTAAAGTTGCATAACGAGGCACTACGTGCGCGTTTTTTTGATGCAAATAAATCTATCTGTCAGTCGCGCGCGGTGCTGCATAGCGAGTGCACGTAATTATCTTATTTCAATCGGCTTCGATTTATCTTTTATTGCGGTCAGTGCGTGTGGCATCAAAAATGGACGAGGTCCATCAAGGACCTCGTTTCAGTAGTGACATGAGTGAAGATGAAACGACAGAAAGTTGTAAGTTGATGTTATCGGAGAATCAATCTTGCGAGAAATCTATTAATAGCCCCGAGCTGTCCCTTATCAGTCGGCCGAAGGCGCTCAAGCGTTCGAGGAGCCATGCATGTGTTGACAACGACGGATTTACACTAGTTCGAAGAAATGGGAAACTAATCAATGGAACCAAGATTATGAATGAAACGTTCGAAGTGAGTTTATCATCATTTGAGCTATTACCGAAACAGATAGGTCTGGCAAAACTTCTTAAGGCAGAAAATATAAATGATGCTATACAAATAAAGTATAAAACCCCATACAGGGTGTTAATATTGTTTGAGAAAAGAGAACATGCAGAAAAGCTATTACAAAATGAGAACCTTATAAAACTAGGATACCGTTGTCATTTGACGAGCGAAGTTGGCGTATCTTATGGGCTAGTTAAATATGTAGAACTAGATGTGGAAGAGGATGACATATTAAAGGCTTTTCAATGCGAGCAGCGCATTGTATCAGTACGCAGACTTAAGCGAATGGACGCATCAGGTGAATGGGTAAAAAGTGAGACTGTACGTTTTGGTTTTAAGGGTCCTACCCTTCCACAATATGTAGTGGGTTATGACTGCAGGTTCAAAGTTGAACCGTATACATTTCCCGTAACCCAGTGTGCTTCCTGCTGGAAATATGGGCATACAACTCGTACATGTCCATCTAAAAAAATAGTATGTCCTAAGTGTGCAGAAGGACATGACAATTGTGAAGTGAAATATTATAAATGTGTCAACTGCAAAGGTGCGCATATGGCACTTGACAGATCATGCCCGATTTATGCAAAGGAGAGGAAAATACGCTCAATAATGTGCCAATATAATTGCACATATAAAATTGCCTTATCAAAATTAATAGAAAATAAGCGTTTGGAGAATTACGAACACGTTATACGAGTAGATACACCTCACCAGACAAGGATAATAAATGAAGAAGTAGTCAATACCCCGTTATCATACAGCCAAAGCATAGGCTCGAGGGTTATACACGCTGAAGCTAGTATACAACAGGAAAATATAGAACACGAAATCAGCGAAGAAGACAGCAGTGAGCCGTCTGTAGAAAGTATTTTGGAAATAGGACAGACAAAACGTAGAAAAATTAAGAAGAAAAATCAAAAGAAGAAAGTTAGGATGCAAGATGACAGGGAAAAGAAGTGTTATGTTCCATTAAAAAGAGAGAATGATGGAGAAAAAACTGAGAAGAACAGATTTAATAGTATTTTGCGAAAGTCAAAAGAAATTGTTTTTTCGGAGATAGGTTTTGAAGAAAAAGTGCAACAAGTATTGAAATTACTTTTTGAAGAACTTATATCCTTTATTGTAAGCTCAGTAAGTCACGGCGAGGTCCTTACTAAACTAGTAGGTCTCCTCTATAATGGATAGGTACAACCAAAATGTCAATGATACGGCGTCAGGCTCTGTGGGTTCCGCTGAGCAATGTTTAAACATTGCTCAGTGGAACGCGCAGAGTCTGGCGCCAAAGAAAAGACTCGACCTAGAACTATTTTTGATACAAGAAAAAAATGGTATTTGCATAATTAGTGAGACATGGTTTGATGACTGCGACACAAACATAAAAATCACGAATTATAATATCTATAGGCATGATAGATCGGATTCCTGGGGTGGCGTGGCCATAATAGCACACAAATCTATTAAAACCCACATTTGCTCAATAGATATAAATAATGCCGGAATTGAGGTTCTGTGTGTCAAGGTTTTAAATTGTAAGCATTTGGAATATGTCGTATCAATCTATTGTACCTCTCCTGTGACAACAACACAATGTGACTGGGAAGACGTATTTTCTAAATTTTCTTCAAAAACTATAGTTGCTGGTGATTTTAACGCTCACCATACTAATTGGTCATGTAAAAATGATAACAGAGGCCAAAAGGTACTTGATGCCTCTTTAGAACATAATTTTGTATCGCTCAATACTGGCGAAGCCACTAGAGTTAAATTAGTGAATGGAGCTTTACAGGAGACGTCACCTGATATTACTTTTGTTACATCAGATATTGTTTTATACTTTAAATGGCAGGTAACCCGAGAAAATTTTGGTAGTGATCACCTCATTATCAAATATTCCATGCAATTTCGGAACGTCCGCCACTTTGTGAAACGCCTTAATTTCAAGCTAGCTGATTGGAAATATTATAAACATTCTTTAAAAAATAATTTCGATAGATTAGTGGTAGATAAAAACAATCTACAATCCAATTACAATTTGTTTATCGATAAATTGGAACACGCAGCAAGTAAAAATGTGCCTATGATCAAAATTAGTACAGACCCAACACAAACCTTTCAACCT
The DNA here is from genome assembly GCA_914767915.1 of Agriopis aurantiaria. Classification (NCBI taxonomy): domain Eukaryota; kingdom Metazoa; phylum Arthropoda; class Insecta; order Lepidoptera; family Geometridae; genus Agriopis; species Agriopis aurantiaria. Next base: position 12,000,734 of record OU612003.1, on the reverse strand, counting down.
AAGCCTTATTGGTCTCCAGTACTGTCTAAAGCAATAGCTGAACGTCGGTTAGCTTTAAAACATTTCAGACGCAACCCTACACCAAATAATTTAAATATTCTTAATACAAAAATTTCGGACGCGCAACGAATACACAGACAGGCACGTTCAAGTAGTTGGCAGCAATTTTGCAGTAATATAAACGAAACAGTAAATTCATCGGACATGTGGCGTCGCATGCGCTGGATGAAAGGCTTAAAACGAGATCGCATCACTGCCTCTAAAAATAAAAAAGAAGAACTACTGCGCAGCTTAACTCCCGATTTTGCTCAATCACAAAAGCCATCGTTTAGTTCGAAAAATACTAGACTAGAAAGTGAATTTTCTATACAAGAGCTACACAACTGCCTTAAAAAGAAAGACACAGCGCCAGGACAAGACCAAATTACTTATTCAATGGTGTATCACTTACCTCCTGATGGTAAGTTGTTTTTACTGAAGATTTTTAATATAATTTTCAAATACTCTATAATACCTGACCAATGGCGGAATATCAAAATTGTGCCCATACCTAAACCTAACACTAATAATGAACCACCTAAATTTAGACCTATTTCCTTAATATCATGCTTATGTAAAATATTCCATGCGATGCTATGTAAGCGAATAGAGTGGTTTGTTGAGTCAAATAACATTTTACCCCCGATCACTAGCGGGTTTAGGAAATGTCAGTCATGTGTAGACTGCGTAGTACGCTTAGTTTCAAAAATTCAAGTTGGATTTACAAATAAGATGACTACTCTAGCTGTGTTTCTGGATGTGCAGAATGCATATAATGAAGTTCTTGTAGATAAACTAGTAGCGATATTGGATAGTTTAAACGTTGGAACTCAAGTCTGTAATTATTTGTGGTCATTCTTAAGTCAAAGATGTTTGCAAATTCAAGATCATTTAGAAGATGAAGTTTTGACTAGATGGACTGGAAGAGGCTTAGCACAAGGTGATCCCATGTCTCCTATTCTTTTTAATATAGTTACTCATAGGATGTTTATAGGCCTTGAAAACGTATCAGCACTACAATACGCAGATGATTTGGTATTTTTTACACAAAATAGAAACATTGATCGTAGTGCATTGTACATTCAAAATACCTTAAATTCAATAGTACGCAGATTAGATTTATTAGGATTACAAGCTTCTCCAACAAAAACACAGTGGTGTGGTTTTCAAAGGGGCAGAGGAAAACATCTAATAAATTTAACCATAAACAACTGTCAAATTAAGTCTGTTGAAAATATAAAATATTTAGGCGTGTGGTTGGATAAATGCCTTTTATGGAACAAACATATTAATGAAACTCAAACAAAGACGATGAAGATGTTAAATATCCTAAAAATATTAGCAGGTGCTTCGTGGGGTTTACATCCCAAACATCTTAGACGAGTGTACATTGCTTTGATTCGCAGTAGGATTGATTATAGTAGCTTTATTTACGACACTGCAGCCAAATCACATTTGTCTAAACTTGATAAAATTCAAAATGCTGCAATGCGTGTAATAGGAGGTTTCATTCGAACCACACCCATACATGTTATGGAAAGTGAATTGTGTATCCAGCCGCTGTATCTTAGACGTCAATATCTAGCCACTAAATATTGCTTAAAGGTGCAATCGTTGTCTGACAAATTAACTATGGCCATATTTCGTGAGCTTTCAGCTCTTTCTGATTTAAGGTATTGGCAGAAGAAGAGAAAACCACTGCTTATAAAAGTGTTCAATGAAACTAAAGATGAAACTATGAATACTAGTGAACCTTTGAACATGTTTAGATTAGATACTTGGATGTCAAATATTAATATGGATTTTGTTGAAACTGAAGTAGAAGGAATACAACATTCAAAAAACCACTACGACACTAGAATGCTTAAAACAAATTCAATACATATGTTAAATACTAAATATAAAGACTTTTATAAACTATATACAGACGGCTCGAAGTCAAGTGACGGTTGCGGTGCAGGATATTACGTACCCAGTCGCAATGTGGAGGAGAATTTCAAAATTGTGTCAGAAAAAAATTGTATTATGTCCGTGGAACTATTTGCAATCTCAGAGGCATTGTCCTATATCATAGCCACGTCGGATATAAAACAAGTCGTGATTTTAACCGACAGTCGAAGTGCTTTACAGCATATCACTCGATGCGCTTCTAGTGCCAGAAGTGCTACCGTAGCATATGCAATTATAAAGAAGGTTTTATTTCTTTTAAACAAGGGCGTGAATCTGAGGCTGCAATGGATCCCATCGCACACTGGTATTCGAGGAAATGAAGTTGCTGATCAATTGGCTAGGGAAGCTAGCTTAAATGGAGCAGAAGTATACATTCTACCAGAACACACAGAAATTTTAATAAAATACAGGTATAAAATATATGAAAAATGGAAAGATAGATATGTAACGACATGTTCGGCCAAAGGTATCTGGTATAGAACCCTGCAGCCTGAACTTCCTCGAATACCATGGTTCGTACACAGTCACTTGAGAAGAGGCTTTATTGTTATAGCACATAGACTTCGCTCCGGCCACATGCCACTTAATAACTTTGAGCATCTGATGGGCAGGGCCGAAGATCCCACCTGCTCACTGTGCGGTACGCTAGAAGATGTTTCCCACCTTCTGGTCGACTGCGGCCGGAGCGAGTCTATGAGAGAATATATGTTGCACGAGTACGGCGTAAACCCTCGAGATGTTGGCATGTTTCAAGGTATCCTGGCCGCACCCACGTGTGATGCGGCGAGGGCCTTGTATGCCATGGTCTCGGTCGTATTGGAGCAGCGTAGGGATTCTGCTCCCTTTTGATTGTATATGATGCTTTGAAAAACGGGGCTGGCATAATCGCATAGCGACTAAAGCCCCAAACAAAAAATTAGTGTTCCCCACATTGCAAAAATTTTTGAGGTTATGCTGGGAAGAAGATGCCATTCTGTCAAAGTCTTTTGACGCGACAATCGATCGATTTCCGAGTTCAAACGCCCGGGTATATGATGTAGTTGAAGGTAGATGGCGTGTTTGGTCAAAATTTTGAACAATTTGTCTGTTAAGTTGTAAAGGGCTTTTGATTTCGTCCCACCTTCGTTCTTTAGATATGCTAACACTGTGCGGTTGTCTGATTGTACTGCAATCGTCGAATGTGGAATTGTATGTGCCTGCTGTTGAAGGGCTTTGTAAATAGCTAGCATTTCTTTTAGGTTGGAGTGTAGGGGACGTTCTTTTTGACCCCAAGTTCCTGACATTACCTGATTGTCTAACTGTGCTGCCCAACCTTGCCCAGAGGCGTCGGTAGTTAGGTGATGAGACACCGGAGGTAGATGTATCGGTGATCTCTGTGTTAAGTTTTTTAACCACCAGTTAATTTCTTTTATTGCTTCGCGCGGTAATGAACTCTGGTGCAGATGGTTTACCTTGAGTAACACGTGGCAGAAAAATTGCAGATTCCGGTGATTTAACCGACCTGTCGTGACACAGAAACTTGCGAAATTTAACATGCCTATCAAAGTTTGCATTTCTTTTAGGGTCGCTACTTTTTTGAATTTCAATTGATTGAGTTTTTGGCATATAGCTATGATCTTGTTTGTGGGAAGCCACTTTTGATTTTCGAAAGGGTTCCACATTATCCCCAGAAACTGTATTTGTCTTTTCGGCGTTAGTATTGACTTTGAAACATTTATGTTCCATCCTAAATGAGTCAAAATCTCTTTTGCCACTTGGATTTGACTTTGTAATAGGGTTCGATTTTGATTTACTAATAAAAAATCGTCTAAATACACTGCTATTCTGATATTGTGCTCGCGAAGCACTTGGGCTACCCAATTGGTTAGAGTTGCGAATATTTTGGGTGCAGATGCTAGTCCGAAAGGTAGACAAGTCATTTGCCACAGACGACCCTGATAAATTATGCGGAGAAAGCACCTGTGGGATGGAGAAATTGGCTGATGAAAGTATGCATCTGAGAGGTCGATTTTTGCCATCCAATCCGAGTTTTGTAGAAAACTCGTTATTTTGTTCATATTTATTAGTCTGAACTTGCCTACAAAAACAAATTTGTTGAGGTTTCGCAAATTGAAAATTGGGCGGTAGGACCCGTCTGGTTTCGCTACGTGAAATAGCCTTGAAACAAAGCTCGGAGTGTGTGGAACTGGTTCTAGAACCTTTAGTGCAATGAGGTTCATGATTGTTCTTGTCATTTCTATTGACTCTGGTGTCATATAAGGGTGTCGTCGTAAGTCTGGTACATGTAGCGGTGGCTTTTTTGTAAATGGTATGCGGTACCCTTGAATTATTTTTACTAAAGTCGGGTGCGCCCCGAGCTCCTGCCATGCTTTTGTATAACATTTTAGTTGACCTGCTTGGAATGAACAGTCAAAATTTCTTACCTCTTGTGTTTTTGTTAGGGTGGAACGCCCTGTTAGTTGGGCCAGGATGCCTTGGTCGCTGACCCCTTGTATTTGCTGAGCGAAAACCTTGCGAAGGCTGTCTGTACCCAATATTTCCACTGGGGTAACCCTGAAAGGGATGAAACCCAGGCTGCAGCATTGGTGCTAGCGTGTTACTTTGGGTGGAAGCAAAACTACCCTGCGCAGGTAGTAAAAAAGTGCTGTGTGGTAGTACATGATTTTGGTAGCCTTGCGCAGGCGTTGTTTGTTTTAGAACCCTAGGCCTATCGTTCTCATTGTATGGTTTTTTCGAACGATAATCACGATCTGATTTACATGGCCAGAAGGTTTTGTTCACCCCCCCATTTTTTTCAATTATAGAAGTCAGATCGTCTTATTGAAAAATGTTAGAACAAGATGGCGGGATTTTTCTCATGGCCTCTTTTGTAAATTTATTTTTACATGCTTTTAAAATAGTATCCCGTCTTTGTTGCACTAAGTCGGCCCGGTGGCCACAAGTCATTTGAAGTATGTCATTAGAAATTTTACAGTACTCTCCTTGCCCGAAAATTTCATTTACCTTGTCTTGGATACTTGTAAGCTCTATAATTTCATTACACCCCATCCATGCAAAAAGAGTTTTAAAGCCCTGTTCAAACGCTTCGTTTTGATTAATGAGTGATTGAGAGATTGCCGCAAAGCCCCGTTCGGTATGTGCCAAATGATAAGACGTATCATACGGTTTTAGCTCATCGTTAGTTTCTAGATCAACAAAGCCGGGGGTTGAGCAATAACCCTTTTGTACATCTGCGTACCTAACTTCCGACCAATCGTCGGAGTCAAACCGTTGAATTTCTTTCAATCTACTCAAATGTTCACTAGATGTTTTTGAGACACTGGGTTCTTTCGTAGAGGTTTTGAAATTGAGAGAAAATGATTCACTACCCCCATTAGGATTGTGATCCGTTTTGGGAATGTCTTCGCTAAACAAATCACTAGACGCACAGAGGCTGAGGACGTCATCGTCCTGATAGTTACTAGTTTCGTCTATTGACGCAGTCTCATGTGGGACTGGGAACCGTTGAGTCAGGAAACTTTGAATCTGGTTAACTTGTTGCGACAACCTGTTTAACACTTCATCGTATTTTTTTACGCTTTGATCCGCTGTGGGGGAATGAGATGATTTTCGTTTTCTAGCCGAACTAACTTCACTTAAAGGCAAATTATCCTGATCATCTACCTCCCTTTCCTCGGAAATCATAATTATAGTTTATGTACTGCCGAAGCAAGTACTTAACAGGGGGAGTCAAGTCTTCAAGGAGCCAATGCCAACGTTGGGCAGAGTTTGAAAAAATGAGACGGCGCTATACGCACGAAAAAGAAAACACTAGTAGCGTTATACATACCAATATGAAAATATTTCTGCCATTTTAGCAGAAAATATTAGTAAATAGAATATGATTTTTAAACCATTATCTGTAGTATTCCTCATTATTCCGTTTTTTTTTTTTTTTACCTAATTTAAAGATAATAATAACGCTTTAATTTTGTGTGTGTTACCAGTGATGACATACGGCACTGAAACGTGGTCTCTCACTATGGGCCTCATAAACACAGAAGACATAATCATAAGCAAGCTCAAAGTCGCACAACGAGCTATGGAGTGGGCTATGCTCGGGGTTTCTCTACGAGATCGAATCCGAAATGAGGAGATCCGTAGACGAACGAAAGTCACCGACATAGCCCACCGGATTAGTAAGTTGAAATGGCAGTGGGCAGGGCACATATCACGCAGAACAGATGGCCGATGGGGCCGAAAGGTTCTGGAATGGAGACCACGGACTGGTAAGCGCAGCGTAGGACGTCCACCCACAAGATGGACAGACGACCTAAAAGAGACCGCAGGGAAACGCTGGATGCAGGCCGCTTCCAACCGGCCCTTTTGGAGATCGATGGGGGAGGCCTATGTCCAGCAGTGGACGTCCTACGGCTGAAATGATGATGATGATGATGAATAACGCTTTAATAATTCGAGAATGGGAGTCAAACGTAAATTTATGTAAAAAGTAGTGAATATATTTTTATTCTCATAATGGCAACAAAAGTTTGAAATCTCTATGACCGACCCGCCATGATATTTCATGAAAAAAACAAGTTGTAACATGTTATAATTGCGTAGGCGAAGTATAATTTATTGTTATTGTGAAAGGATTTTTTTATTATATTTGTTTGCTTGTGACCGCGGTTTCGCTAGCATGTCATATTGTAATTCTAGGTGATAAGGTGGTAATAGGTAGATTTGTTTCCAATAATAACGCTCTTACTTTGTCGTTCAATGTACGATTCATTCTTTCGCATATAGAGTTTTGCTGTGGTGTATAGCTGCACGTGGTTTCTTGTTTAATACCATTGTCTTCATAAAATCTTTTTAGTGTCCCATTAACAAATTCTTTTCCTCTGTCAGTTCTTATTTTCTTCACTTTTATTCCATTATTTTTCATAATTTTGATATACTTGATAATGTATTCTTGAGCTTCATCTTTTGATTTTAACAGATGTACTTCTGTAAAATGCGAGTAATCATCTATGATTGTAAGGTAGTGTCTTTCTTCGCTATGAGTTATCGGTGAAACTGGTCCTCCGATGTCACAATAAATCAACTCTCCGACTTGATTGGTTCGTGGTATTGGTTTCGAAGTAAATGAACACCGGGCTCCTTTGGCTTCCATGCATACGGTACATTTTTCATTCGATAATGGTAGACCGAGTATTTTCATTCCGCCATAGTTTAAGTGTCCCATTCTTCTGTGCCATAAATTTGGATCTTTGTTCTCCGTAACCAAACAACTATTGTTATTTAACATCATTTTAATTGTAAATAACTTCCCGTTACTTTGACCTGATACTCTTACTTTCTGTTTGCTAATTGAAGACTCTTTTTTGTCAAAAATTACTTTTAATCCTTTTTCATTTAGTTTCATCACAGACAATAGATTGTGAGATAACTTCTCGATTATTAGACAATTTTCTATGTTGATTATAAATCCTTCTCTTGATTTTACTGACAAAGTGCCTTTCTTTTTGGTTGTAATTGTATTTCCGTTGGCTACTTGTATTTTAATTTCTTGAATTTCTTTAATATTGTGCATGTATTTGTCATATTTTTTATTTATCATGTGATACGAAGCGCCCGAGTTGATCACAAATTCTATTTCATCTTCTTTCATTTTTGTAGCGCTTTCTTTTGCCGCTACAAACGATAAGGACTTATCTTTCTTAGTTTCTTCTCCGATGTGAGCACTGTTTTTATAGTATTTCTGATTACTTTGCCCCCTGTTTCTTCTTCCTCCTCGGAATCCCCGGCCCCGCTGGCTTTTATTTGGGCAATTCCTAGCTATATGATTAGGCTCCCCGCACGAGTAGCATTTAAACGTACTTGATTGAAAAACATACTCATTGCTCGGTGTGGCGTTCTTTGTAGAACCTTTTTCTTTGAGCTCTGCGTCAAGAATCTTACTCTTCACAAAATCTATTGTTAATTCTATGTTTGACGTCTCTAGAGCGGTCACTACATGTTGATATGTTTCTTCTACACTGATTAATAGTTGACATACCTTATCTTTTTCCTCTAGCTTTGTTCCGTTGATTTCTATTTCACGCACTATTTTGTCAAATTTTGTTAAATGTTCTTCTACACTGTCGTTCCTCTTGCATTTTAGGCTCATTAATTGCCTGCGCAGGTATAAAGTTGATATTGTGCTTTTTCTTTCAAAAATTTTCCTTAGGTTTTCAATCATTTCATGTGCTGTTATTGCGTCTTTAACATATTTCAAATGTTTGTCTGGCAGAGATTGTATTATCAGATTTCTTGCTTCTACGTCCTGTTTTATTTTCTCTAAATCTTTTTGATCTATCTGCACAGTTTTGATCACATCTTTGCAGCCTTTTTCATCCAAGGACATCTCGATCCTGAAAAGCCAGTTTTGGAAATTTCCTTTTTCCAAGAGTGGTATTTTGTAAATCTGCGCCGTCATCGCGTTCATTTCCATGGTTTACATATTTGTTTTAGTTGTATTTTTTGACTGAAATTATAATTCTTACCCCTTTGACCCCTAGCACGTTTTTGATTTTTCAACTTCCTAATTCTTTTAATAACTGTGTCGATCTGACTGATCTTTTGAGCACCTGGGCCCATAACCTATTGTAATTCATCAATAAAAGCCCCAAAATTCGGTAGATCACGTTTATTATTAATTAATTGCGTTTCACAAAGCTAGTCTAACATCCTACGCCATATTGCGCCCAAGGAAGAGAGAGACAACATCTAAAAAGATATGCTGTCAAAACTAGGCATAGACTATACTAGTGATGCCAACTAAGTCGATTTATGTTAGCTAATCGATTTCCAATATGTCACACAAAGAATATGTGCCAAGTGTAACATCACTGCAGCAGATGACGAAGATTTGAAATTCCACAGATTTCCTCTTCCCGGTAAACATGGATCTTTGAAGTAAGTACTAACAGGCATCTAACACTATCTGGTCTTTCTGTAGCAATATAATTAGAAGGCAGGCCGTCAGTTTACTACGTGTACTACGCATAAATAGAAGTAGTTGTAGAGACGGAGATTGACATAGGATTTATGCTGTAAGCAGCACAGTTCCTAAAGGATTGTTTTTCTAAGATGAATCTGCGGGCGCAGCTAGTTAGATTCATAATGGCATGAAGCATGTTTTCCTTCGTGGGTTACAACTATGGTTTGGAACATCATTTCATAGCATCTTTCAGCTTGCCTTCTTACTCTTCCGTACTATATAAATCAATAGTGTGCTAACAGTTTACTTAACAGACGAGACGGACTTGGTTGACGAACCACCGTCCAACCAACGGGAGCGAAAGAGAAATTTTTCACTTTCCGTCCCATTGGTTGGACGGCGGTCCTTCAACCAAATTCATATGTCTGTTAGTACCTGTTAGTACCTACTATAATATTTTCCTCTGCCCAATTGAAAAACTAAATTTAATAAGGAATTAAAAAATTGTATAAATTGAAAAACAATCTGTTTGTAAACATATTTTCTTAGATGTTATGTAATTCTGTTTGTTTTCTTGGTATAAAATGATAAGTTAAATTATTTCTATGATTTCAGGACACGTGTTTGGGCTAAATTCTGTTATCCAACTGAATATTGGTCAACAGAAACATCTTTGAGAAAGTTGTACCAACAACACAAGATGTTAAACACTGAATGCTGAATGACACAGCTTCCCAGCTGTCAGGGTGGTTCCTCATAAACGGTCTCTCTCTCAACCTCTCCAAGACTCACTTCATCCAATTCAGCCTGTCGGGTAGGTCTTTAAGACCTTTGACAGTGCTAGTGGATGGAGTGAAAATTGAAGAACAGGAGACAACCACATTCCTGGGGTTCGAGATAGACCGTGGTCTAAAGTGGGACGCCCACATAGACAAGGTCTGTGGGAAGCTTGGGAGCGCGTGCTTTGCACTGAGTCGGGTGGCGAGAGTGGTTCCGGGCGAGGTAGCACGAGCGTGCTACTTTGCAACGGCGCACTCTCAGCTGCAGTACGGAGCTGAGATATGGGCTAGAGCCGCGGACTGGAAGCGAGCGTTCCGCATGCAAAAGCGTGCAGTGCGGTGCGTGGCGCGCGTCCCATGGGATACTCCGGCTCGCCCTTATTTCAGGAAGCTGGGAATCCTTACGTTGCCTGCCATTTTGATATTTCAAGTGGCAGTGTACGTGAGGGTAAACCTAGCGGAGTACGCAGAGCGGGGCTCAGTGCAGAGGTGCCTCACCCGCAACAGGCATAAACTGTTGTCCGTGCCGCGCTCTCTCGAGAAGTCCTCCAAGTTAACGCACGTCATGGGTCCGACGGTTTACAACCTCTTACCGAATGAAATAACGGCAGCCACGAGTCTGCAGTCGTACAAAAATAGGTTAAAAATATGGCTCATCGAGCAGTCTTTTTACAGATTTGACGAATTTTTATAGATTTCACATATGAATGTACCTTTACCATATAGGTAAGAATTGTTTGACATGTATTTTTATTATTTTTTGTTATATTAGTTCTGTTTTAATCAATCAAGTAGTTATTATTGTGATTTTTTCTCATATTTGACGTGTAAATTGACATTTTATCAATAAATTACTTATGACTTATGTTATGCAGTAAGCACTTCGATGAAACCTCATATACCAGCAGTGCGAAAACAAGATTAAATAATTTTGCTATACCTATTGGAGCACAAGACTTGTTGATAGAATTACGCCAGGAACAATGTGCCACTTTAATTAAAACACCAGATGTTATCATCCCAGTTGAGAAACCTGAAGTAATCCAGGAACACTTTACAACTACGAGTAAAATACTAGATGCAAATATCTCAGTGGAAGTACAGGTAAATTTACCATTTCGTTCGATAGCCCGGTATTTTTCATGTGAACCATGATGACCATAATGTGGTATTTTAGGTCATACAGTAGATACTAAACGTCAAAATCTTTTCAACCATAACTAAACTGTACTCACTCACTTACACACCAACGTTTGCGTTTATATTATTAGCAGGATTAAAACTAGTATGGTACAATCAATCACCAAATCAGTGAAGTGGTAATAATAATACGACAATTACTTACTTTATTTGTATAACTTATTTTTCAGGTTAATACAAAAACTCAAACAATTGAAGAAGTTACGCCTGGACCGTCATCGCGGATTACTCCAACTCCGTTGTGTTTATCAGCTCAAACTACGGGTACGGAGTCCATGGTAGGTACTTTACGATTTTTATAATTAAACCTATCTGTGCCTTGCGGTTTGTCCCATTAGCCCACAGGAACCGTTAAATATTTCGGGATAATATGTAGCCTGTGTGTTAATCCATGGTATAAGCTGTCTCCGTTCCTAGAAATTTCATCGAAATCCGTTTAGCAGTTATATCGTGAAGAAGTAAAAAACTTACATACATACTTTCTCGAGTGAAGTGTGATGTTGAAAAACTCACCCACTGACACACTGACTGTTACTGACTGTTACTGACTGTTAGGGTTCCGTACCCAAGGGGTGACCATATTACTAAAGAATGTACTAAGCCTACGCTGTCCGTCCGTCCGTCCATACGACCATCCTACATTTTAACGGCTGTATCTTTCGAACTGTAATAGATAGCCAGTTAACATTTTCACAGACTATGTAATGTTAACGGAAAATGGGAAATTAACAAAAAAAAAAAAAACAGTCAAACAGAGACCGTCTGAAGAGAAACTAAAGAGAGGTCCAAACAACAAACAAACATATTTTTTAACGTATTTTTGTATTTGTTCTAATGTAAAAACGGTAATAGGTGAAGAACTTGGCATGATTATAGTGCACACTCTAAAGTATAAAAACAAATAATAAATAATGGCCTAGTGCGAGTTGGTGACAAATTTCTGTTCACCACCGGTTCTAGTATGATACTTGGAGCGCGGCTGGTACTTGGATGGGTGACTACCTGGGTGTTTATGGGATGTTGTCATTTTGCACTACATTTTTGTACTTTAGTAGCTAACAAATTCAGTGACCGAGCTTGACTCGCACTTGGCCGATTTTATTTGTATTTATTATGTAACAATAGTACCATTAAAAATATATATCAATGCTATCCATATTTTCAGGTACCTACTAAAGGAGTTTTGAGGGAACTGGGTTTGAAATCTGCAGAACTAAGTCCTAGGAAGCGTAATTTGTACATAAAATGTCGGAGAAACATGAGTGAGATAATAAGGCTGAGAAAAAAAATTAAGTAGCGACCTCGTAACTTATTACCAAAACTATTAGCAGATGAAAATGTTAAAAGTTTATTGGATAACAACATATCTGGGTCATTTGCCTTATTATTACAAAATCAACTTAGAAATACTTCTAGGAAACGAACTGGGCGGAGATGGAGTATTGATGACAAAATTATGGCTTTAAGTATTTATAAACGATCTACTGCATGCTATAGATTGCTGAGGCGCCTTTTTTGTCTGCCAAGTGAAGGTACACTAAAGGGACTTCTGAACAAAATTCCAATGAAATGTGGTATAAATCCTCAAATATTTGATACAGTGAAAGACATCACGAGTAAAAGGGAACCTAAAGATAATCTGTGTATTCTGGCTTTTGATGAAATGAGCATAAGAAAAAATTTAACATGTAATAGAGGACAAGACATCATTGAAGGTTACCAAGATCATGGAATTCAAGGTAGAACTATGGAGCCAGAATCACATGCACTTTTGTTTATGGCTATTGGTATTCGGAAGAAATGGAAACAGCCACTGGCTTTCTACTTTTCCGGCGATTGTGTTACAGCTTGTAACGTGGTGGAAATGAAAAAAAGACTTTTAATTTGTCAAGTAAATAAAGAACGGTCAAGGGTGAAGCTCGGTGCGAAACGTCCCCGGTGGTGCGAAACTCTCCTGGTGGGACGAAACGCTCCCGATGGTTCCGACGTCTAGTCCTCGTCGATGCGACCTTAAACCTATATTTAAAGCTATAGCTAACACCCGTTACGCTTGTTTTAAACAAAAGAACAGCTAAAGCTTGTTCGGATAAAATCTGATGTCAGCTGACAGAGATCAAACCTTTACTATTTAAGGACCGTGCCTATATAAAGAGAGTTGCTTTAGGAGGGCCAAAAAACAAACAACAAAAGTAGGTTATATAATATTAATTATGTATTTAAAGAAACCACATCCCGCAAATGATCTAAACCTTATTTAAACAGGATTTGCAGAATGAAAACCCAATGATTACTCTTAAATTCTAAATATAGCTAGAATTTTAGCCAGAGGTATTTTGCAATTACACTCAACTTATAATCGAAATAACTAATGTAAATCTTAAGAGTTTTACACATTTTGTCACCGTAGCGAGTGACCCTATCATTATGAATTGATTCAAATTAAACCAATTTTGTGAGAATGCTTATAAAAAAAATGGAGCAGATTGCTAGCTAGACAATCTGTCCAACAGTCATAATGAAAGTTTATTCTATACTAGAATCGTTCGATGCTTTTACAAATTATAATACTCGAACAAAAAGACTCCGAAGGTATTTCTAGAAGTTTCCACTCGGTCTTCAGAAGTCAGAAGCGCAAGACAGCAAGAAATGCCTGCTGTGGCGGGAATACATTCCGAAGGTATTAAGCTACGGTCATGGCCGTAGTAGGTATAAATGGAAAAATGTTACTTGCGAATTCCGATGAATTGCGCCGGTTATCACGTTCTATATTGGGCGTGACAAAAGCGACGAGGAGAAGCCGATAGCCAGGTGGAATGGTCTTCAGGTCGGTGTAATGTGGTGCAGTCTTATCCCAAAGGGGAAAACCCGCTGTGAATAACAAATCACAGCGTTAAAAAGAGTGGTGAATCTTTGGCACGTGCGCCTAAAATTTACGCCGCGGAAAATAAAAGGATTGCCGGTGAAATGGAAAATCTAATGATTGCTCACCTTCTTACGGGTTTTGTAAAACGTGGAGATGGCGTTCAAGAACGCTCCGCACCATTGGCTAGCGCCAGCAACAACCTCCGAAAGTGGATCCCATCTAAGTCCGTCCATCTTGTAATCGTGTGAATAAAAATCACGAACCCTTTCCACTTTTACGAGGTTATCACGTCCCATCTCACGCAGCTGATAAGCAAAATGTCACCAAACTTCACTAAATATTTACTTGCGTTACAATTTTATAATTACGTTTGTAAAAATGAATAAACCTATCTACGCTAGATCACCTTAATTGTTTATTTAAACAAACACGAATTGTTTACAAGAAAACATAAATATTATTATATACGTTTCGTTTTACTAAAATCATGACATATGTAATCACAGATTATTAAAATCTTACTGCGAACCATAGCTAAAAATCTATGCTTCCAGTGTTGAAGGAAATAATGCCCAATCCAAAATACAGACTTTTCAGCTGTTTATACATTTGAATTAGTTTTAAATGAATTAGCATGATAATTGTGCTTTATTCTATAAGGAATCTAAATCTGTGTGTCAGTACCTATGTGCAGTGTTTGTGAATGTAGCTACGCTACAAGCTGATAGGTTATCTGCTCTCATCAAAGAGGTTCGTATTTTGCGAGTATAGGGCACTAATTAAATAAACTAAATCCAATGAAACCATAAAAATCGAAATTTAATAATAAATATTAGTAACTACAGGTTCTTGAAGCAAGCTTCCAGGCTGGGCTCACCATCACTGCCACTGTGTGCGATAACTTTGGGTGTGAATATTAAAGCACTCAACTCATTTGGCTCTTCAGTGAATCATCCATTTTTTTGTTACAAAGCCCATGAAATTGTTACTATTTTGGACCCACCTCACTTACTAAAATGCTTTAGGAATAATTAACCACGAATATAAAACAAAATTTAATAGAAATATTAAAGACTCTATCATATTTTGAGTGGTTGCTTGGTTGCTCGGAGCATTATAATAAAAATAAAATGCAAATTATTGTATCAATAATTTGCATTTGTCTTAAACGACACTGTATTATTAAAAACAGATCGTTTCTAGACGATGCCACAAAAAAATCATTAAAAAGAAAACTGAACATTCTTAAAAACGTGTAGTTTCTCTACATGTGATTAAGAATATTAAATTTTCTTTAAACCTTGTTATTTTAAACTGTCTAGTCCCTTAAACACTGAATGCATTTCTTTCTGCTTACTATGGTTGAGTCCTTCCTATTTATTTTATTTTGGGGCAAATTAATCGACAACTAGACTATTTTTAAAAGGCAAAAACGCAGTATTAGATCAATGTGTAAACAGGAACATATTGGTAGTTACATGCCTTATTTTACTAAATATAAAATTCTTACACTTCCGTCCTTACATATACAGGAAAAAGCTTATTCGTGAAAACTAATTCTGAATTTTATTATTTTTGGCAATATCTGACTTGGTATTAAGAAATCGTACAGACAAAAACAGATGTCGCAATCGCCCATCTAAGACCACCCTAATGATCCACAGCATAATCTGTAATTGAGTATGGGACCATTATCAACGATACTATACCAAATGCAATAAGGGACGTAAAACCTAGTCTAAGAAAAAATATTTTTAAAGGTTTGTCTAAACGTCTGGTCGAAGCATCTTGTGACCAAAATGCTAGTCGGTATCTTGCGCAACGCGTTAGTATTGCAATACAACGCGGCAATGCGGCTAGCATGCAGGGAACGATGCCTACGGGCGGCGGTTTATTAGATTAGTGTAGTTTAATTTATTTTTTATTTAGTGTATTTAGTTTAGTTTGTTTTGATTCCCATTAATGTTTTAAATTAATAATTTAATGTTTTAAAACATTAAATTATTTATTGCCTGAAATAAAATTCAAAGATCGTCTAAGAAAAACCTAACTAATACTTTTAGTTGAGAACTGATAATAGGTACAAAGTTAAATAGTGTCATAAATGATAAATGTTAGTTAAGGGTGCAGTAGATACTATTGTATATTTTGCAATCATTTAGATGTCATTTAATTAATTGAATTTATTGATAAGATTATAATATTACTAATAACTATTAGTAATAGTACGGCCATATCTCTAGATTTGTACGCCTAATCGGCAAAACATGATACAAAGTGACTATTTATAATATTGTTTGAACACATATCGTGCATTTTTTTAAAGTGTGTATAATTTACTTGTTTTATGCAAATAAATTACCTATCATAATCGTTATCTTCGTTTCTATTAATTATACGTACCGCAACAAAAAACGATATTCAAGTGGTGTAACAATTATAATGAGTTTTCGCTTTGTTGCTATGTTACAACATAGTTATAATACACACTACACCTAAATGCAAATAAAATTAAATTAAAAATTTGGCGCCAAAGTGGCGCAATAGCTAGTTTTGTTGGGCATAAGATGTGGCGCTAGTGTGCCATTTGTTGGCTTTTTTTTCCTATGAAGTTGGTATTCTTCCTCTGGTATATGTGTTCTGTGGTCACTGGCGCCTGGCGGCCGAGTGAGTGAGACACCATACAGCGCTATAGTAGTTAGTGGTGGCGCGACCAGCGTGGCGGCGCAACCAGTAACATTCTGTGCACGCGTCCGAGTTGGTGGCGCCGCCAAATTGGTTGCGCAACCAAATGGACACCAGGTGAGTAACTCTCTATAGAGCTGTATACATTTTGTTGGTAGCGGCGACTGGTTGCGCCGCCATGGTGTCCCGGTGAAATATAGCCCTAATTAAGTCAAAGTAGCTGTAGCTTGTGGCTACAGTGTGGTGGAAAGGTCATCAGAACAATGCCAACTTTACAAAAGTCTAAGACTTCCACAGAAATATGGCTTCTCATGGTTGTCAAGGAGCAACAACACTGGATTTTCAGGCGTCGGTTTTGCATGTTTCGCAAAATTATGCATGTATTTAATTAAATTTGAAGATGTCATCCATCCAGACGGATGTGTTGAGCCATCTGACCCAATGGGGGCATCATGAAGCATGTAGGGTTTGAAATTTACTCTTGGGAATATGAAGTACGGAGGTATTGAATTTCCAATAGCATTGATTCCACAGCATACTGTGACAAGTGAACCTCTCTCAGCAGATGCTGCATGTCCAACTTGTTTCGAGCCTTTTGAAGCAATCACTCTTTGTGTACGCTGAACAGTCGTCAATCTTGTTTTCTCTATATTATATATATCTTCGGCACCAAACTGATGTCGCCGAAAGACACTTTTTAAATTTTCGAAAAAACTATCCACGTTTGTTTAGTTAAAACTTGTTGCACGTGACAACGATGTAGCTTCTGGTGTCCGTATTGATAAATGAGATTGCTTATTTAGTCGTTAGCCAAACTTTACAAACTATTATTTCAATTATGTATTACTTATTTTTATTAATATTATCACTTAGCGATGGGATATGTAAGCGAATATTTTATTTGGAACGAAAAACATGTTTTAGGAAATTCTTAATTCATAGATTTTAAATAAAAATAAACTCCGGGTTAGACCATCGCCTCGTGAAGGGATTTTGAAATAACTAAGGTTTCTTACATTCTAGAAATGAAAATATAAATATTAGATAAGATTATTTATTTTTTAATATGCGCATTTTCCTTTGCAAAGATTTCGTTCTTTCATCTTCACCAAACTCTCTATTTTTCACTACCATACCTTGTAACGCAAATTTAAAACGTTGATATAATAATGTGATTTTTGTTTGCATTATAATGTTGTTGACAATTTATTAAATAATAGGACGGACAGATAGACAGTCAGACATATAGACAGTCAGACATATAGACAGACAGACGGACAGATAGACAGACAGCGTAGGCTCAGTAACACATAGTCATAGTAGTCCCGTTTACACTCTTTGGGTACGGAACCCCAAAAACTTTTTCCTAAGTGATGAGAATATAAAATTGTGTATAGCAACATCATTTAAATAAACACTTACTTGTAGCAATTGTACCAGAGTCGCCGACATAGTTGTTAAAATTTGCAGGTTGAAGTGGCAATGGGCAGGCCACATCGCTCGAAGAACCGATAACCGATGGGCAAGAAAGGTTCTGGAGTGGAAACCACGAACCGGAAGACGCAGCGTAGGTAGGCCTCCCACTAGATGGAACGACGACATAGTAAGAGTCGCTGGCATCCAGTGGATGCAAAAGGCAGGCTGTCGTTCAGTGTGGAGGTTAAAGGGGGAGGCCTATGTTCAGCAGTGGACGTCTTCTGGCTGATGATGATGTAGCAATTTTATTCAGTATTCCTGCTGTAACTTTATGGCTGAAGACTTGCGCAGCCAGTTTCACTCGCATTTTTTGCTTAGGTACTATTGAGGTTCAAATGTTGATCTGTCAATGTTGTAGCAAAAAATAAATTGGGGTTGTTTTTATCCAGTTCATAAAATGTTTGCACATGAATCCATTTCGCTACACCTGTAAAATAATAATAGGCAATTGTTAGAGTTAGAGACAATATAAATCTCAAAAATATATTCAAAGTACTTGACTTTCTAAGTAGGCAACGAGAATTTTACCTATATTGATTACCTCGCATTTATGTGATGAACATTTGTGTTTGTTCTATATCTGCCCCCCGATTCTACTAAACAAATTGTCTTTAAATTGTAATTGTTAAATAATTGCCTCAAAATTTACAGTTTTTAATATGTTCTATTTAAAAACTGTCAATTATCTATTTAATATTATCTATTTTATATATGCTTCACTAGGATTGGTTTTTTCAATGAAGTGCTTGAACCAGTCGGTGAACAAATTGGATTGAATCCAACCAGATGGATGAACTTTGTCAATAGATCCTGGTGCACCTTTCATCAAAAGATCTGTGTAGTTTTTTCGAGGGAATATCATCATGGGCGGTACAAAGATACCCGATGCACTCATGCAGCAAACAATAGTACACAGTGACCCTCGTTCTGCAGCAGTCAAAGCCCCTATCTGTTTCTTCGCTTTTTTACCTACCACCTGAGGTACTGCACAATTGTCAGGCCAGTCTCATCAACATTATAAATCCTATCAGGAGGATAATTAGTTTTTGTCATTTCAGCTTCGAGAATGTCAAAAAATTCTTTCACTGCTTCACGGTGAAAGCCTTGAACACGAGCATATGATGTCCCCATTGGTCTGCGTAGTGATAAATTGTCCTTATGACGTCGTAAAAAGTGGTCTAACTAGGCCCTTCCTGCTACCTCATTTCTAAAATGATGTTCAATGTTGTTTCTTAAAGCCAGTTGATAGGCCATTTTTAATCTACTAACTTTTTTCCAACTCGGGTGGAAGTATTGGTTTTCTTCCAAGCGGCTTATGTACAAGTAGATCTAGGGATTCTTCAGAGTCTTTTACTAATGAGCGTAGATCTGTTCACAGAAAATGTTTTTATAGCCCATGACCTTAGTTCTCACCGCTTCAATAGCCTTTTTCATTTGGCCAGGATCCCATGTTTTTTTTTCTTTGTAGATGGAGATACTATACTTTGCCGAGGCATCTGAAAGCAATAAAAAAAATACCCTTACATTTAATATGACCCCCGGGATCATATTGTAGGCACTGTTAGGGGGCCAAATTAAAAGTATTACAAAATCTATAAACAACCTAGATACAAGATTATAATATCAAACAATTATCAATTTACCTTTGAAACCCTGTAGTAAAACGTATATCAAACACAATGTGTAAGGCTCCCTACGCACTAGCGGCTGGCCGCCTAGGCGGTTCGGTTGAGCGGTCCAACCGCTTAACGCGGTTTCTATCGCGGTTTCTTCGCGATGCGGTCAGCCGCCATGAAACCGCGTATCCACCGCGCGTAGCGGTTGCACCGGAGCGGTCCACGCGTAGCCCATAAACAAAATGGACGCCGTCGAGATAGCTTGTGTTATTTATTATTACTCCCGAAGACAACGAAAGAAAAATAAAAAAAGATACTGGATTCATCCTTTGCTACAAACACACAACGAATTTGGCCAGTTCGCGAGTAGTTTTCAAGAAATGAAAAAGCATCAAGATAATTTTTTTGGCATTGTTAGAATGAGTGTTTCGTCATTTGAAGAATTACTAACAGTTTTATATGACACCATTAACACGTTGCGAGCGGCACAGATTTATCTGAACATTCCATTACTGCGTTACGGGTCGTTTTAAACCTTGTCCTATACCAGAGATTGTGGCGGCACAAGGCATATTAAACCCCACCGCCCGTAGGAGACTAAAATCCTTTTTTTTTTGGCGCCAAATAAGATGAAGTGGACGGCTTTTGTCGTGATTATTATTACAATGAAATTAGTAACCTAAATCTGCCGCCGCCCGTGGTTAGATTAGTTAGTTTAGTTTCTATAGTTAAAATAAAATGTGGGGCCTAATATACCCGCATCGCACTGAAGAATGGCAGGTTTTCATATTATTTAGTGATGGGAAAATAAATATCGATTTTATTTAATTGTATTTATTCTAGTGTTTTTCATTAAAACATGCCAAACAATAATATTTTTTGCAACCAGTGCATTCTGTGAGAATTTTCTTCACTTTTTTGTCGGCTTCACGACTCGTTAAGAAAGTGCGGAGTTTTTCGTAACATCCAACACATCTCCTCTTCTTTGGTCCCTTTTCGAGATGATGTGATTTATTTGCAGTGGGTTCTGTAAAAGTAAGGTCGAGCTGAGTAGATTAGGGTAAGAGTAAGGTAGGATCGGGTAGAGTTGGGTAGAGTTCGGTAAAGTTGGTTAGAGTAGAGAAGGGTTCAAATTCAAATTATTTATTTGTCAGAACATGGTAGGTACACATACATATAAAGTAGCATACATGGTCGTAAGAATGGAGACGTATCTCATGTCCTTGCCTGTTACAGCGTACAAATGTTAGTTTTTTATTAATATTTTTATTAGTTTTTGTTAAAGTTAAAAAGGAAAAAAATAAACAAAATTATGGTTAAAGTTAAGATGGTTAGATTAGGTAGAGTAATTTTTTTATGAGCAAGACACCGTTTGCATTTAATAAACAAACACTAATAGTTATCACGATCATCAGTCTATTTGAAGAAAGTTACTCAACATGTCACATTCACGTTTCTATTAACGATATAAAGAGTAGTTAGAATATTTGAAAATTACCTGTGTCCACATCCAAGTCTTTCTTTGTAAAAGCTTCAATAAGTTGTTCCACAAATAGTCTCTTTGGCATTTTATTTCTATCATCATTAATTGAATTAAACACAATCCAGGCGTTAATAAGGGCTGTACCAAATATTAGCTCCATTATTACTTTCCTCCACCACTTAATTCCTTTCTTCAATGTTGTATAATACGAAGACATTTGGTCACTGTAATCAATTCCTTTTTTTGTTTCATTGTACATTAGAACACATCCGGGTTTTTTAATGCTTTCGTTAGTGCCTCTCTTCTTTTTCCCAGTATCTATTAGTTTATCGTCATGATCTTTGCAGGTAGTCAACATTAAAACATTTCTTTTATCAACCCATTTCAATACTTTCACACCCTTTTTGTTCATTTTTCCAATAATCTGGCCTTTCTTTATTTTCGCATTAACAACTTTCTTTGGCAAATATTTTCTTCTTAAGTTTAAAGTTCCACATAGAAAAGTTTTTTGTGATAGGAGTTTTTCTGCCAAACTCAACGAAGTATAGAAATTATCTACTATTACGATTCTTCCCTGTTCTGTTAAATTGTTCGCCAACCTTAATACTACTTTTTCACTGTGATCGACTTCTCGCTTCTTATCTTTTTTTCCTGTATAAATCTCTATTTGGTAGGTATAACCTTCGGGGGTGCAAAGCTTGTAAAGCTTAACGCCATATCGGTGAGATTTGTTTTTTATATACTGACGGAAACCTAATCGTCCTCTCCAGGGAATCATTGTCTCATCAATTACTATATATTTTCCAGGCTTTATTATCTTCTGAAAATTGTCAGTGATCATCGAAAGCATATCTCTTATTTTATGTAGTTTGTCAGTTTTATCATCTTTCGAGACGTCACTGACATGCCAGCATTTCAATAGAAGTAAAAATATGTCTCTTGTAATTGCTGAACATATAAATTCGTTTCTATATAATTTGTTCTTGCTCCAGTACAAATTTATATGAGGTACTTTACATAAACCCATTGCCATCACAACTGCAAGAAATGTTTTCATTTCTTGAAAGCTAGTATCAATCCACTGTTTCATACGTGAATTACGTTTCATTTTTTGTTGGTTTGTTCGTAAATAGTCCGTAATCGCGGTGGTTGTGGTTTTCTTCTATTTCAACAGTGTCAGAACTTTTAAAACGTTTTGTTGAAAATATCTCTTCATCATCAGAATCGTCGAAATACGCGAGGTATTACTACTTGGTGGCTTCTGAAAAGCAAAATATACCTTTAATAATATTTTACACATACAATACAATATTAAGTCCGCAGCTCGGCTATGGTTGGCTGTTTATTAACCCTTACCGCGCAATGGGCTGACTAGCCTCTGTTGCCAGAAATGTGAGAGTCCAACCGAATTTTCGAAAACTAACCGACTGTAAAATAAAATATATTTTTTTCCTATTAATTTGACATTTTATGTTCATATATTATATATAATATTAATCGTCTTGAATTGCTGTATGATATTTTCATGTATTATATATTTAATTACTCACCATTAGTACAAAATCTCGTGATGAAATTATAATTTCTGAATTGTCTTGCGCCATCACGCACTTGTTGATAAAAATATGCTATTTTTTTACAATAAATTACAATCACACCACTTTCATCGTCACCAATTTGGAGTCTTTCCATGCTAACACGGAAAGATCACCACATTGACGCGCGATGATGGTCCCCTTTTTCACATTCTTCGGTACTTTCGCGATGTCCTGAGGCACGTGCTTACGATTTGTGCGCAAAGTTCCCAAACAATCAAAACCCAAGCTCTTGAGATGCCGCGCTAACGCTGGGCAATTATAAAAATTGACCATCGTTACGCAGTGTCCCAGATTCTCGAGACCTTGTAATAATTCGAGTACCACTTTGGTACTCTTGCCACCCAAATCAGCACTAGGCGCAACGTCGCCGGTACTTGCAGAGTTTTTCCCCGTGTAGATTTGAAATTTGTACAAGTACCCCGTTCGTGACTCACAGAGCTCGTAAGACTTTATGCCAAAACGCGCAGCCTTTGTCCTTATTGCTTGAACCCAGGACAAGCGGCCCTTGAATAAGGTCAATGACTCATCGATAGAAATTTGTCGTTGCAAGTTATAGAGGGAGGAAAATTTGCCGTTGAGGTGTGAGATCACAGGTACTATTTTCGCCAGTTTCGGTGAAAGCTCAAGTTCTTCATATCGTAGATAGTCCTGACTTACATCAGCATTATCGACGAAATGCAGAAATTTGCTCAGCAAAACATACCGATCGTAAGTCATCAGTTGCTTGAAATTGGACAACGTTAGGCAACCGAGTGACTTCCAATATTCATGCTGCGATGTCTGCTGGTCAATGCCCATGAACATGAAAACAGCAAAAAGAATCATCATCTCGTCTGCATCAGTGTCAGTCCACTGATGAAGACGAGACGATTTCTTCAACGTCTCGTTGGCCCTCATATGATCGATTGTTTGTTTCGCGTACCTATTAGTTTCTAGGGCGATAAGCTCTATGATGTCATTACTCCAGATATCAGTAAAAGCATCATAAGGCGTATCGTAGTCTTTGAGTGGCCCCGGGGTCGGACCTGAAAATACTTCAGGAACACCACGAAACGACTCAAATTTACTTTCACGCGTGAAAGTATTAGAGACGCCAAGCAAACAATCAGCTGCTTCATCCATTGCCCTCTCAACAGAAGATAAAATATCTCGAACAGGTTCTTCTAGTTCCTCGTTATCCGGAATTTCCCTCCCTATGCCAGCAAAGACGTTGGTTTCGATAGGAGCTACGTCGAACTCGTCGTCAAACTCGCTATCTAAATCACTGCCTTTACATGCCTTGCGCCTAGTGACTCGCTTAGATGTGGTTGTCACCCCCGAACATGACGGACAAACATCAGCATCTACGGAGGAAACATTCGCTACGCTTCCAGGCTGAATGCTAGTTCCTTGCGGTTGGAAACTAGCATTTCCCGAAGCACTGCAAAAGTTTTCCTCGGCAGCAGTGCTAGGCGTAAGTGGCCTAGGTGAGGCAAATCCCTGATCCTCCACCCACCGCCTCACCTGCTCCATGGCGTCGTCCGCCTCGTCGTCGGTGAGGTCCATGGCCTCCACTCGCTCCACCACACTGGTGCTGCAAGGAAATGTAACATTGTAACAAACTATTTTGAACACTTACCTGATGTTAAACAAAGGCTTAGAATATCAGCCATGATGTGTTCAAACGCAAGCCTATGTTAAATAAAAATATATATGGAAAAACGTACCTGAGCGAAGGCATGGGCTCCAACTCCTTGACTCGACGGACGGTACCACCTGGGGTTTGTTGTATGGGGACGGTGTCCCCAGTAATTTTGAAAGAACCGCCAGGAGTGACCTGGACCTAAAAAGTGAAAAATTTACAATATATAATATAATATACAATTATGTAAAAGTGAGTTTGTGAATTATGGCGAAATTTAGATTAAATTAACTTTTAGGATACTTTCATTGCAGTAGTCTCTATTTATTACAACCTGATTATAAGCATCATGAATAATATTTAAAAAAAGCAGAAAAAGGTTGGTATACCGGGGAAGGACCTCTGGCGGGAGGCATCTCAGGGTCGCGCGGCGCTGCGTCTGCCGCCAGCCCCATTAAGAGAGCACGTCGTGCGGCAGAGGGCCGTGGGCCTCTGCGCTCGGAGCTGGGCGTCACAGATCGTGAACGCCCAAACTCCGAGCTCGTCGACCGCAATCTAGCTAATCTAAAAACAATAAAAATAAGTCTGATGAAATATCTACACGACCAACACATTTCTACAAGTAAGTAATTTACTACGTACGTACTTTTCAAAAAGTTGATTGAAGAAAGGGTAAAAATTCGTGCAAGGTATACACTATAAGCAGCAGAATTCATTATCAGAAAAAAAAAACATTGATTTTACAAAAAAAAAAAATGTACTATCTAAATGTAATCTATCTGTTTCAATTAAAAAATTGATGATGATGATGACAAAACATACATACGCTACATACATTTTAATTATCTAACGAACTGTTTTTTATTTTTGAATATTTTTTTATAAATAATTTAATAGTTGCGTTGCCGGAGAAAAAAAGTTAAAAAAAAGGTTAAACGTTTCGATCTATAAAATCTATTTTGTATGGGCGAGTTAGCAATCGTAATTTTTTTTTGTCGACTGTACTTCCCGTGTTGAAATGAAATAGCCGACTTCTTATTTTAGAAAAAAGGTTACTATATGATATAAATGCACTTAAATGAGAACCTGTTTATCAAGAAATGTTTCAAGATACATTATTTACAAACTTGGATGCGATTTTACATTTTTACAGGCAAGTTTGTCGAATTATCAGCTAAAAACTGCCGGCACCAACCGATCGTTTTATTGCAATTAAAAGTTTTTATGTTTGTCTCATTTATTTTTGCCACAAATACATCCTAAAACACTTATAACACACTCTATACACATTTTTCAGTAATTTAAAAGCTTTTACTCACCGTTTTCGCCTTTGTAACATTTTCTTGACATAAAAACATAAACCGATTCGACAGTAAAATTTCACAATATGGCTATCGCACTGTCAGTTCATTCTTTTTGGTCAGGCGGAGCTGTATTTTATTTTTTTCAAACCTCTATAGGCCCCCTGACACGGTAAGAATGCATCGATTCTCTAGTGATTGAAGTAAGCTAGAGGCGAAAGAATTTAAATTGTCTTTGGAACGTTCATTCGAGCGGGAATAAATTGACGAATAGCGGTGATTTCCTTACGCACCGCTCCGGTGCGTAACGCGCGTCGAGCACTTTTCGCTTACGCCGACATGCGGTGCGTAACACATTCAAAGGGTTAAGTGTACCGATCAAAAAGTGGCGTAAACAGAGTAATCGTGTTTAGGGTTTCAATGATTTGCGCCTTCGTTACAGAAAGTATGAACATATAATTTATTTATTTACCAAGCCAAAATAAGTTGGCATAAATCTCAAAAAAGCGGTTTAGCATTCAAATTGGTACTTATTATACTACTAACTTTTTGTTAGGTTAAGTATATTATATACTATGGTCAGTTTTAATTTAAAAGTACCAAAATATCGACAACCTCAATTTCAGTATGCTCAAAATAAATCAAGGATATCAATTTTCATCTGAAAACAGTCATTTTGTTCGGTAAAATTTTTATTAAGTTTCCGAAAAAGTCCTTTGTTAGAAGTAAATATTTTTTTTTTATTAAGTTTCCGAAAAAGTACTTTGTTAGTAGTAGTAATTATTATTTTTATAACGGAGCAATTTAGAGCATGCTATGTTCAGAGCTCATTGTATAATTATTGTTATTATATTATTGAGTAAAATAAACCATACGGTCTCGAAATACGGTTTTTATTACCCCGGGGAAGTGTTGACTAGTTTTTGGGCTCTAAAAGGCTCACCGCGCTGAACATTGGTCCTCCGTAGCCGGATTCATAAGTGCCGCGTTCGCGAGTGTTCGAATCCATTAAGTGCGTGTGAGTGCGTTCCAAAAAGTGAGTGACAGTGACATTAGTGAGTGAACCTTTGGATTACAGTGAACTAAGGACTTGGTAATCGTGAGTAAAAATAACATTTAAAAGTGACTGAACATTTTTGTGTATTGTGAACTTATAATAATTTTCGAACTTTCATGGACTTAGTAAAATTAAACTTTGAATAATTTATTGACTTAGTGAATTTAACTTTGAACAATTTCGGTGCAAAAAAGACTTGTGATAATTTCGACTTTGTGAATATAACTTAGAAAAAATTTATGTGCAAAAACATTGTAATTATTTTGTGAACTATTTGGACTTAGTAAAATTCGATATTTTTTCTACTTGCAATATTTTATGAGTACATGTCATAATGGAGGAGTTATTGAGTCAACAAGACGAACTTCTTAGACAATTAAAATCGGCATTGACAAACTTTAAGAAAACAGCAAGAATAAGATTAAATAAAACTTATATACAAGTCAGATTAAACATATTAGAAGGATTATGGGACAATTTCATGAAAAATCATATGAAGCTTATTAAGTCAACAGAATACATTTCTAATGACATCTATTCACAAGGCGAAGAGGCATATACATCGGGCAAGTGTGAGATGCTGGAATGTCTTGAAAGGTTAGCACCATCTGTGTCACTACCAGCAACCTCAACCAATGTGCCGATCACACAAGCACAACCAGAAATAAAATTGCCTAGAATAAATATACCTTCATTCTCTGGACAATACGCAGAATGGACATCGTTTCACGATCTTTACTCATCACTGATCCATAATAACAAATTATTATCAAATGTTCAAAAGTTGCATTACTTGAAGTCGAGTTTAAGTGGAGAAGCAGAAGTGTTGCTGCGACATATAGCCATAACAGAAGCGAACTACAATGAAGCGTGGGAGACTCTTAAAAAACGATTTAGCAACAAACGTTTCGTCACAAATGCGTTACTGAAAAGAATGATGACACAAAAATCCATCAGTAACGAGTCTTCTCAAGCAATAAAGTCGATTCTTGATACAACAAATGAATGTCTGAACGCATTAAAGAATCTGGGTATAGCATCGTTCGAGTGGGATCCTATGTTAGTCTACATCACAGTCAACAAACTGGATGCAGAGTCAGTTCGTCTGTGGGAACAACACATCGGTATTAATGAAGATAGCGGCGATGAACTACCTACGTACAAACAACTGTGCATCTTCTTAGAGTCACGCTTCAGAACTCTTGAAGTCTTAGAATCATCGAAACCACAAATAAGACCCAGATCAAACACGAGACAATCGTCTTTTCACGCCGCAGCTTCTGCTAATACGAATTGCAATTTCTGTAAAGGCAACCACTTGATTTACCACTGTAAGAGTTTTATCACGCTTAACTGCGACGAAAGAAAAAGGTTCATAGAAAGGAATGGGCTATGCTATAACTGCTTAATTCCAAATCATACCGTGTATAATTGCAAAAATAAAATCTCTTGTCGCAGATGTGGAAAGAGACACCATTCCTTAATTCACCCCGAGAATAAAGCCACAGATCAAGTTCCAGAGCGAGCTGGAACTATACAATTTCGAGACGATCCAACAAAAGTAGCCTTTACACCAGTCAACACCAATGTAGCGTCCCATTACGCGGAAAAGGAACTTCCCACAAACGTGCTGTTGGCCACAGCCATGGTGAAAGTTATTACACAAAATGGGGCTACATATCACCTGAGAGCATTGATAGACCACGGTTCCCAAGGTTCATTCATCACAGAGTCCGCAACACAGCTCCTTGGGTTGAATAAAATTCCAATCAATTGCACAATTAATGGACTGGGCGAGAACGGGAGAAGCCTCCACTCCAAAAGCATGGTTACATTTCAAGCACATTCGATAGTCAACACAAACTTTGCTACATCAGTGAAAGCATGCGTGCTCAAATCACTCACTCGAATGTTACCAACTACAGAAGTACACAACAATGACTGGTCACACCTGCGCCAACTTGAACTAGCAGATCCAAACTACACAAAACCAGGGAAGGTGGATCTATTGTTAGGCGCAGACGTCTACAGTGATATAATTACTGATGGACTTAGGAAGGGCCCCCGAGGATCACCAATAGCACAAAATACTCACCTCGGGTGGATATTGACAGGCCAGATTTCAAGTACTGAGGCTCTACATGGCTACGCAACAACACTTAGCATGCACATTTGCATTGAAGATACGCTTCAAAAGTTTTGGGAGATAGAAGAGGGTGCATGCAAGAAACATTTAACAGATGAAGAGAAACATTGTGAACGACACTTTGAAGAGACACACAAGAGACAAGAAGACGGAAGATATACAGTGGCTTTGCCATTTAAAGATAGAGTGCCACTATGCCAGTACGGCGAATCAAGAGGAGTTGCCAAAGCGAGATGGTTGCAAATGGAGAGAAGATTAGAGAAAGATCCGTGGCTGAAGAAAGAATACAACGATGTCATGAAGGAATACTTAGATTTACAACACATGCAAGAAATAAAAGAGGAAGAGGATAAACACAAATCAACTGCTGTGTACTTACCTCATCACGCAGTCATAAGAACCGATAAAACTACAACAAAAGTAAGAGTGGTTTTCGATGCGAGCTGTAAATACAAAAATCTAGTTTCTCTGAATGACGACCTCATGGTCGGGCCACGTTTGCAACAAGACTTGCGACATATAATCATGCGATGGCGCCAACACAAAGTGGGCTTAGTAGCCGATATAGTAAAAATGTATCGGCAGGTCGTCGTTACTCAGCCAGAATTTCAACGCGTACTGTGGCGCGAAGATACAAACGACGAAGATAGAGACTTTCAAATGAATAGAGTGACTTTTGGCACGGCCAGTGCACCCTACCTGGCAACAAAAGTCCTGCAACAGTTGGCGTTAGATGAGAAAGAACAGCATCCAGTAGCAGGAACTATCACTCTAACAGACTTCTACATGGATGATTTGTTGACAGGCGCCAACAGTTACGAGGAAGGAGTTTTGATATACAATGAAATGACAGCACTATTACAATCTGGAGGGTTTGAACTGCAAAAGTGGAATACCAACGACCCAAACCTTCTGAGAGTTATGCAAGGAGTAGACAACCATGACAAAGAGCTGAATCTTGATGTGACAGTAAAGACTCTGGGGATAGCCTGGAACAACTTTCGAGATGAATTTCAATATTCAATAAACTTACCTGAGCAGACAGTTGTGACGAAGAGAACTATAGCAAGCGAGGTGTCTAAACTCTTCGATCCGATGGGATGGCTTGCTCCTACCATTATTATTGGCAAAGTCTTCCTTCAGAAACTGTGGCTTTCTGGCGTGACTTGGGATCAGGAAATAACACAAGCATTGAAAGAAGATTGGCTGAAGTATCGTGAAGAACTGCCTTGTCTATCTGAAATAAAAATTGAGAGATGGTTACATACGACTAGAAACGACACTAAAGTTGAAATTCACGGCTTTTCTGATGCTAGTATCAAGGCCTATGCCGCTGTTGTATACTCACGTGTAATTGGTTCTGGGGGAGATGTTCACGTACAGCTGATCTCAGCAAAAACTAAAGTAGCACCTGTGAAGACAATTTCGATACCTCGTTTGGAGTTATGTGGTGCTGCTCTGCTCGCCAAACTGCTAAATGAAGTCGCTGATCACCTAAAAGTTTCTAGAGAAAACATCTATGCTTACACAGATTCACAAGTTGTCTTGGCGTGGCTGCAGGGTCACCCGAGTAAATGGAAGACGTTCATTGCAAATCGTACGTCTGAAATCATAACTACCTTACCTGCGCATCACTGGAGTCATGTGGCCTCGAAGGAGAATCCCTGTGACCTGGCGTCGAGAGGCGTGTCTGGCTCGATGCTGAAAAATGAGGAACTTTGGTGGAAGGGTCCGAAGTGGTTGCTAGAAGGAGAAAGGAAACATAAGGTACCTACAGACTTACCTGAAAGCTTAGAACTGGAAGAAAGGGTAGTACACTTTATAGATACTTCAAATAAAGACAGCGAGAGAGATTTCACACAAGATCTTTTTGAAAGGTTTTCTACACTGGACAAATTACTGAGAGTCATAGCATGGTGCAAGAGATTCGGAAAGAAAGAAAAGTATCCCACTTACCTCACAGCTACAGAATTATCACAGTCATTGACGGTTTGCATTCTTCTTTGCCAAAAGGAAGAGTTTGCAGACGACGTACAAAGCTTAAGGGAGAACAAAACCCTCAAGAAAAGGAGTAAACTTCGATCGCTTAACCCGTTTTTAGATGAAATGGATGTCTTAAGGGTCGGAGGCCGGTTACGTCATGCCAATATACCTGAAAATGCTAAACACCAGATAATTCTACCATACAACCATATCTTTTCAAAATTAATTGTTGCACAGGCACATATGAAGACTCTCCATGGGGGACCAACCCTCATGCTAAATTACATTCGACAAAAGTTCTGGATTCTGGGCTGCAAGAACATGACAAATCACGCCGTGCACCGATGCATTGTTTGTGTGCGTTACAAAGCTGCAACCAGAACTCAGCTGATGGCAGATCTACCGGAAGAACGAGTTACTCCGACCAGGCCTTTTCTACACTCCGGCGTCGATTTTGCTGGACCCATAGATCTCAGAATATCAAAGGGCCGAGGATGCAAAACCTACAAGGGTTATATTTGCATCTGGATTTGTATGGTGACCAAAGCCATACACATAGAAATAGTCAGCAGTTTAGACAGTGAAAGTTTTGTGGCTGCTTTTAAGAGATTCACTGCAAGGCGTGGGCACTGTAGCCATGTCTGGAGCGACAATGCCACAAATTTCACTGCTGGGAACAAGCAACTGCGTGATTTGTTCGAGAACCACCTAGAAACGGTGAAGAACCAGATTTATGACCAACTGGCGAGAGATGGAACGACCTGGCATCACATCCCAGCGAATTCCGCGCATTTTGGTGGACTTTGGGAGGCTGGTGTTCGCTCTATAAAACACCACCTGCGAAGGATACTTGGAAACTCCACACTCACTTATGAGGAGATGTCGACAGTTACTAGTCAGATTGAAGCCTGCTTAAATTCTCGACCAATTTCACCAATCAGCAACGACATCAATGATTTGTTGCCTTTGACTCCCGGTCACTTCCTGATCGGAGAGCCACCGATAGTAGTGCCAGAACCGTCGTATTTAGACACCAACATTAATAGACTGAATCGGTGGCAGCTCACACAAAGATTAGTTCAACATTTTTGGAGCAGATGGTTGACTGAATATTTGGGCAGACTTCAACAACGACCTAAGTGGGTGAAACTAATGGACAATTACATTAAAATCGGTAACCTAGTGCTAGTAAAAGATGATAATTTGCCTCCTGGCAAATGGTCTTTGGCTAGAATAGTTGATGTACACCCAGGCGACGACGGACTTATCAGAGTTGTTTCGCTTAAATGTAAAAGCACCGTCGTCAAACGCCCTATTACAAAAATTTGTTTGCTACCAGTAGATGTCTAACTTGTATTGTATTAATTTTGTCACTCATCTTGCCATGATGCGTGGTAGCTAGATTTTTTTTGCATGTGTTCAATTTACTTTTTTTTCACGATGGGTGGTAATTTAATACTTTTTCTTTTGCATGTATGTATCAGTGTTTTCATGATGGGTGGTTACTTATGTACAAGAATTTGCTTATTGCTCTCACCTCAGTGTTTCGTAAGAATAATGTTTGTGAAGGACATTATCTTCAATAATGATCCTTGATGGGTGGAATGTTTGCGCGCTTCACGCATATACAAAATACGAACCTTATCAATCGAGCCTACTTAGTTCACCTGAGAAATTATAGATGTCTGCTGCGCCGGAGCCTCAATTCCTGAATCGCGCAGATGAGATTCTCCGGTAACTAGTAGGCTTGATTGGTAGGTGTTTGTAGATTGAGAAAAATTTAGTTGAGTAAAATAAACCATACGGTCTCGAAATACGGTTTTTATTACCCCGGGGAAGTGTTGACTAGTTTTTGGGCTCTAAAAGGCTCACCGCGCTGAACAGAAGAGTTATCTCTGTTCTCAATTTAAGAACATGTCTGTGTTCTTAAATTGAGAACAGAGATATTCTTGGGTCGAGTATACAATTAATCAATTGGTTTTAATGTACAGAGTGTGTTTTCTTAGACCAATATTACTATAGCTTTGGAGCGAGTAATGATATGTATTCAATGAAATTAGTGCTTTTTTGGCTTAAAAATACTGAAGCTCTTTGATCAATATAACTATATATTTAAAAGAAAACTCCACATTTTTAATCTGATTGTACTATTATTATGAAGTAAGAGAGGATGTTCAGAAATTAAGAAATATTTGCTTTCTTCGGAGAAAATATTGTATTCAATAAAGAAAGGATGTCCAAGAATCAAGAAATATTTGTTTTCTTTGAAGAAAATAATGTCTTTAATATAGAAAGGATATCCATGACTCAAGAAATATTTGTTTTCTTTGAAGAAAATATTGTATTCAATAAAGAAAGGATGTCCAAGAATCAAGAAATATTTGTTTTCTTTGAAGAAAATAATGTCTTTAATATAGAAAAGATATCCATGACTCAAGAAATATTTGTTTTCTTTGAAGAAAATATTGTGTTCAATAAAGAAAGGACGTACATGAATCAAGAAATATTTGTTTTCTTTTAAGAAAATATTGTGTTCAATAAAGAAAGGATGTACATGAATCAAGAAATATTTGTTTTCTTTTAAGAAAAAATTGTGTTTAATTAAGAAAGGATGTATATGAATCAAGAAATATTTGTTTTCATGGAAGAAAATAATGTGTTCAATAAAGAAAGGATTATACATGAATCAAGAAATATTTGTTTTATGTAAAGAAAATATTGTGTTTAATTAGGAAAGGATATCCACGAATCAAGAAATATTTGTTATCTTTAAATAAAATATTGTGCTTAATTAAGAAAGGATATCCACGAATCAAGAAATATTTGTTATCTTTAAATAAAATGTTGTGTTTAATTAGGAAAGGATATACACGAATCAAGAAATTTTGTTATCTTTAAATAAAATATTGTGCCTAATTAGGAAAGGATATCCACGAATCAAGAAATACTTGTTATCGTTAAATAAAATATTGTGCTTAATTACCAACATAATTTAAAACATTTTTTTTTTTAAACATAATTTTCTTCAAATCAACAAATTACTATTAAATATGTTATTTGATGCAATTTCAAATAACACATTTTTTATATTAATTAGACAAGCCTTCATCCGAAACTTTAAAAAATTTAAATAAAGTGTTCTTATATTAAGTTTATACATATTTTAAATTAATAACATTGAGTACATTACTTCTTGTTTCATGTACATCCTTTCTTAATTAAACTCAATATTTTTATTGATTCTTGATAACAGCCTAACCGTAAGAAATAAAAGAAATTTTATATTATGAAACCAGATATTTATTTTTGCTTATCAAATAAGTAAATTACAATTATTGATTAAAATAGTAATATAAATCAAAATGACAGAGGCATAAAGATATCAATATGGCCGGCATAACATGCCAGCATATTCTTATGCAAGTCCCGTGAATATTTAAAGAATTTACTATATTCATTTAGAGAATGTAATTAAAGATTAAATCTTTTCGATTCAGTATAATCATACTTAGTTGACTTTAACTATACTAAAAACTAATTTTAAAGACAAATAACAAATGACAGTATTAGTGACACAAGGAGATCAATATGGTCTAGCATTACCTACATGCCAGCATAAACTAATCCAACAATGTCCAGTGAATATTTATTGAATTTTTTATATTAATTTAGAGAATGTAATTATAGATTCAATATAATCATACTTAGTTGACCCTAACTACTCTCAGAACAGTGTTTAAAGACAAATAACAAATTACAATAATAGTGACACAAACATAAAGAGATCTATATGGTTAACGATGTAGAAAATCTACATGTTTCCCCTGCCAAAAGTGATACACTACATTTGCATTACTCCTGTGCTAACAACAGTGAGGCAATATCAACATCAATAGAACACGACAATGGAAATCTTTATGACACTCAGTATAACAAATTCGTTTCATAGTATAATGACATTTAAAACATTTTGTGAATCGTTGAAGTCGGTGGTTATAGTTAGCAGAGTCCGAGTTCAAAGGTTATAGTAAATTCTTTCATACAAATTATGGCATAGGTAGTGTTTTCAAGGACTAGTAATGTTAGGTGGTAAGATTGTTCATGTTATCTTCCAAACATGGATTTGAACTACTGTACAGGAAAATTAAGTGATTTCAAAAAATAAATTTTTCATATAGAGATTCACTTTTCAGCCAGTTCACAGTCCAGGCTAGGTTTGTTTACCGCCTTCGACCGCATCAGCATTTAACTTTAGGTTATATCGTGGTCTAGCTGGATAAGATACAGACGTTTTTTACAAGTCAGTAAAACATTACTTACATCATCATCAACATGCTGCACTGACTCTATAATCGTAGAGAGATTTTCATCTTTGGTTGCTTTGACTTTTATAAGTTTTTGGTAAAAAACTTCCCAATTTATGTACAGATTCAGTCCTTTTTCTGGGTATAGTAATTCGAAATCAATGTTAATCTGAAATTAATATAATAATTATTAAAAAAAACGAAAATATTTATTTTATTGACATTATGAAAAGGTAATGTACTATTAAGAGTACAGCTACTCACACACATAGCTACATACATTCTAATTTATAACATGTAAGCTTATTATAAAATATGCTTACCAGGGAGTCACCTCTTGGATCTGACAAAATTGGCCAGTCTTTGAAAATGTCATGAATATTTTGATATTCAGATTCCTTGCGTACTTCATGTGTTGCTTTCCATTTAGATGTGACTTCATTCCATGGTTCTGTATTACAACTTAGCCACATCGAGTCTGCAGCATGTAAACCTGAATTAATAAAATACAATTTTATCATTACCATACCTAATCATGATAACTACTTTGTATAATTATGTAGATATAATAATATTTATCCAAACATGGGATAGATTTAACGAACTGAGAACCTCCTTTTTTATAGTCGGTAAAAAATTAGGGTGGTTCGGATTTATTGGTCTGATGCTGTGAAATTAACTAATAAGAGCTGCTGAGCTATTCTGCGTAAAATCGGTCCATAACTGCATACCTATAATACACTCCCTCGACACATTTAATATGTAAATTATGTAATAGTTATACATACTTCGTAGGTCTTCATTTTTTCCTTTTTTTAGAGGGGGGTTCTTTCGCTATTCTGGTTGGATTGTCTTTTCCGATCCCCATATTTATAAAGTAGGTTGCGGACTTTATCCACTAATTTTCCGCGTGCGACCTTCCATTTGGTGATTGATTTTTGGTGATGGGCTTTGTGAAGTATGTTCTTTCTTTTGGAAAGAGAGTGATTATTTTTGCTGCAAGCAAATTATAATCTTTGAATGTTATGCGTCTGAAAGGAAATAAATTTCTGTAAGTTTAAACTGAATCTGTAAGACCATTTCAGTTTTCAATGATTAACTAGGTAGCTACTAGCTAGTAACGTACAGAAAATTCATCTAGTATCCTACAGAATACACACACACACACACAGAGTCACACAGCGAGCAATGGATCTCTCCATTGCTCGCTGTGTGACTGTGAAATGTAGTTTGAAACTAAAAAATATAATGCTTAAATCAAGAGAACATTCTTTATTGAAGATTATTGAAAAGAATCAATCTGAGTAAAACGTGTATACTTGAAACAAATGCTTTTAGTTTTGAAACGATAAAAGGGTTTGCTTGAAGAAAGAAAACATTCTTAATTGAACATTATTGAAAATTATCAATCTGAGCTAAATGTCTATACTTGAACCAAAATGCTTTTATTTTTGAGACCATAAAATCCCATTGCTTGGATCAAGATTATATTCTTTATTGAAGATTAATAAAAGGTATATGCGTGACATCTTCTCGTCCAAGATACCACAGTGCCTCAAGACGAAGGTCTTTGACCAGTGCAAAAGGGGCAGCTCACAATAATAATGAGTTTAGGGTTTATGGCCCTGGCAGCACGGGCAATGGTCCCTCAACTGTTGTCAAAGAGTTGTCACAGGTGGAGGAGCAGGTGCTCTCCATAATGGGCCCTGTGGCCGTCTATGGCATGGAGGATGTCGTCTCCACTGAGGTATGTATATTTTAGTGTTTGTATCTTGTACATAATTCAATTCTTGGGATTGACAGACAAACAACACGAAGTTTAAGCCAGTGGATCTAGAAGCATGTATCTTAACACAGAAATTTCTTATAAAATATTAGCTAGTTTTTAATCACTCATATCGTACAGACTATTT
This sequence comes from Agriopis aurantiaria, assembly GCA_914767915.1. Taxonomy (NCBI): domain Eukaryota; kingdom Metazoa; phylum Arthropoda; class Insecta; order Lepidoptera; family Geometridae; genus Agriopis; species Agriopis aurantiaria. The sequence continues at coordinate 11,963,759 of OU612003.1, read as the reverse complement.
ATATTTCTTGTAAAAGCAATTCTCAATTTAAAAAAGTACAAGTGTGTAAGGGTTTTTGAAAATTCATCCCTTATGTGAGTGAAGTGCGGTTCCTGAGATGTTGCTGATTGAAAACCACACTTTTTTATTTCAATGCTTAACTATCCATGTTTAGCTCCAATGCTTAAAATAATTTAGTTTGTGCAGTTCATAGAGCATAATTATGCAGAGAGCCAGCCTGCCCATGAGACATAACCTGCGCCTGAGAGTGAGACGGAACCATTGTTCGTGCTGCCCGTCCCAATACCAGAAGAAGCCCCGTCAGCACCACAAACACCAGCAGATAAACCCTCACGCAAGCGCAAGCGTGTCGAGTCTAGACGACATGGTAAGATGCAGATGCAATCCTTTTATATGGTTAGGTACGCGGAAAGGGTGTACTAAGCCGAAAAGGGTCGATAATACCCAGAATTGTTAACAACTTTTACTTTGGGTCAACCTTGAAATAGCAAAAAATATATCAGCTGTTTCATAGAAAACGGAACAAAATGTATGGAACAGCTGATATTTTTACTTAGCTGACACAATTTTAGGGTTTATCCCATAATAAAAGTTGTTTATAAAGATGATTATAACAGACCCATTGTGGCTTAGTACACTCTCTTTGCATAACTCTGTATAGTTTTGTTACAAAAAGATTTGGAGATTTATATCATACCTAATCTTTACTCTTTTGCACATTTCACTGTGATATGAAGCAGAGAGCGATGGTGGCCAGACAGTAGCATATACACTTAACAATCTGGTGCCAACCGGTTCGATCCTCGGCCCGTCACCAATGACTTATTTTAGCACTTAAATAAACTATGTGCAGTTTCGATGCCATCGCTCAACAACTGTAAAGGAAATGTTGGATTAAGATAAAATTTAAATGCAAAAGTTTAAAATTTTTGATCTAAAATATTGTGACGAAACTGGTTTGTCCAAGAACCTAAAATTAGTTCAACAACATATTAAATTCACCAACATGCACTGGGCCGGCATGGAGGATTAGGCCCATCCCTTCTCTCTCTCTCTCTGAGAGTCCCAGTAATCGACATGATAGCTGATAATGATGATATTCCACTAACATTAAGTGTTGTCATTTTCAGATACTTTTGACATGAAACTCCTCGACATCGAGCAACAAAAATTGGCCATAAAAAGAGAGCGCAATGCCATTGCACAAGAAAAAAATCGTATTTTGGAACAGTAATGTTTAATTAATCATCATAACTACTATACTATCATTTGAACATAAATTGTGTTATGCAGAAAAATTACTTCTAGGTTACAACAAAATAGGAATAAGTTTTTCTTACATCTCACATTATAGAAATAAAAACTATCACTATCGTTAGTTACATTACTTACAACTAGCTTTTCCTTAACAGGACACCTGGGCCACACTGCCTGCTCATTGAACAAGAACAACCAGATCTGTCATTGGTGCAATTGTTAAGCCTTCGAAGAACTCAGGACATGCAATTGATATAAGTACTCCTACAATAGTAGCATCAATGGCGTGGTATCCATTGTTGCATAATAACGCTGCTTTGCTTGGATGGTTTTTGGTGCTACTTAGACTGATCTTAATTGTTGCAATTGTTGAGCCTTCAAACAATACAGGAGATGCAATTGATATAAGTACTCCTACAATAGTAGCATCAATGGCGTGGTATCCATTGTTGCAGAATAATGCTGGTTTGCTTGGATGGTTTTGAGTGCTACTTAGACTGGCTATAATTTGTGTCCTACCTCATTTCAAACATTACATAGACTCTGCATGTGTGTGTGAGGGGGTGTTTATGTGACACTTTTAAAATTCAGTTATTTGTATATATGAGAGACTAACAGCATGTTGCATGAACCTGAGTAATGAAATTAAGTCAGTAATAAATATTTTTCTTTTACAGGTTGGTGGATGTATTAAAAGAAATGTCCAACAAATTGGCAAAATAATTTTTTGACTTATTAACATAATATATTATTTTCCCTTACCATTGTTTTATTATTTTTCTTGTTCGGTGAAATGTTTTAGAAAGAAGGAAAGTTAAATGTGTTAGAAAGAAATCCTACTATAAATTATTATTTATTAAATTATTTATTGAGAATAAAAACGGACAAATTTTACTAACATTTATCTCACAAACTGTTAAACTAAAATAGATTCCCTGTAAAATCAAATGAAATGTTTCATATATCTCCACGCTGAAACGGGTGAACCAATATGGATGAAATCATTGTATGTATTTAATTGGCTGGACGGTTTTGCCACAAAATTTGCACCAATTGCTGCCGAGCATGTTCATCAGCAAAAGATTGTACAGGTATTGAGCCAGTAGGATCATTTGAGCTTGAAACATCACCGATATCAACAGAGATTCCGTCATTTAAGCATAAATTATGTAACACTGCACAGGCATTAATATTTTTGCACACTTTGTGGGCTCATAATGTAAAACTCGGTGGCGCAATAAACATCGCCATCGAGCCTTTAGGAGTCCTATGCACTGTTCAACACAGACTCGTGTACGAACATGCATATTAGTATAGTGAGCTTCTGGGGTATTTTCAGTGGTATGCAACACAGGTGTCATTAACCAAGGTTTCTGTGGATAACCTGAATCCCCTAGAAGCCACCCCATTTTGCCACTGTTGTACTGTTGTTCGAGGTGCTGGCTTATACTCCACGAACGCCAAACAAAGCTATCATGAGCTGCCCCTCCAAACTTCGCACATATACCAGTTATATTCATGCCACTGTCACATCTGAAACAATGTAGAAATTGTAAATAAAATCATAAGTTCAAAGTCATGAAAGAAGTCCCTCAAACGTGGAGCTGTCATTGTGTATCAATCACTATCAGTATCATTGCTTGAGCAGCAGTTTTAACAACTTTAGACATTGTACACGACTCTTTAACGATGGCAAATTAATAAAAATCTCTAGCGTCCAAACACAGTAACAACACCTGATAACTACAACATGGAAATTTATATCCGCTGTTTCCCGTGGGACTACTTTCATGAAAAGCACTCTGAATGTATTTCTATCATCACAATCTTGGGTCAAAATAAAATGAATGGACGGGACATAACCATTGAACTTGCTCAGTAAAAACGAGGCAAAACCGTTGGACATATACTTCAACACCTAATTATAACCATTTTCAGTACATTTGTTACAAAAATAGATAGCGGTTTTTAAATGTGTATTTATACTTCTGGAAAGCACACGAAGGCATAATTTTGTCAGATGTTTCGTTATCATGTAACAAGACGCGTGTAGCACTTCCTTCCTTTAATTACAGCTTCGTATGTCAAGTAGTTTTCCAGAATTTGTGACGAGTCGGTGAGCAAATGCATTCAAGCATTTCGCTTGATAAAAGTATACTTCATACTAATATTATAAATGCGAAAGTGTTTGTTCCTCTTTCACGCAACAACAGAGAACCTGATCGACCTGATTTTCTGCATGGGTATAGTTCAAGGGCCCGGAGAGTGATATAGGATACTTTTCATCACTACACTGGTGAAACCTAAGGACGCTGCTAGTATTATAGATAAATCAGCAAGGGCCGCCCAGACTCCAAGAAAGTCATGAACCATTATCAATTGACAACCATCGAGAAATGCAGGCAAATATAATGAAATTTATGTAAAGTACACTTACAATAGCAGCATTGATGGCATGGTATCCTTTTCGGCTGTAAAATGGTGCTTCACTCGGGTGATTGCGTGGTGCAAGTATGGCAACCAATGTCCCATCAACACAACCCAAAACCCCTGGCATACCATATTTTTCATAGAATCTGTAATACCAACACAAATTACAAGATTGTTGATCTACCTAAGGAGATATAAAATACAATTGAAACAAAATACAATCAATAAAAATATTACCCTTCTTTAATTTTGTTTCTGTCTTGTTCCGTTGTTGGGAATTTCACATAGTCAGGAAGGAGACTATTTAAAGCTTCTACAACCTCCTGGATGCACCGACTTACTGTTGGCTGGCTAACAGGAGCCAACCAATCTCTACCAACTGGCTTTTGGTAACTTCCAGTCGCCAGGAAGTTCAAGGTTGTGAGTATCTAGAAAAATAAAAAAACAATCATTGCCACAATAGCCGAAGTCACTAAACAAGCTTTCCAATTTATCGTCTTTTGAAAGAAATTCTGAATTAAACAATGACAATATACTTACTTTAGCTTCCTTCGTAACGCTGGTACATCTCTGAGGAGAATTTAACTTCTCCGCGAGGATCGCACATAGGAAACTAAACAGTTCTTTGGTGACCCTATAACTCTGGACGAACAATTCGGGATCCAACGCTAAGGGGTCCGCAGAATCCCTGAGCAACCTCGCATTGATGTTGTAACGTTCTTGGCGCCAACGTCTAACAACTCGCCTAAGAACAATCGCATTCATTGTTGCGTTGTGTTTGGTTGTGAGTGCAAGGCTGTGAGGTTATGTTATTTTGTTTGACAATGAGGGTTTGTTCCGAATCTTTATTTTTAGATATTTCCAATTTTTTATTTAAATATAAATAAAAGATGCAGGTATTATTTTGGGTTTCCTACGTTTAAATTCAAATGAAAGTGTTATTATATAAGGCGTTGTAGTTTTATATTGCACCTACAACATGAACAACATAATGATTCCAAACCGTTTCAAACAAAATAAATAAAATCTATAATAACCGGCACTTTTCCGATTCTTGCGGATGCGAAGTCCGGCGGGATTTTGAACGCACAACGTGAAATCGCAAAAATAGAAAACACTGGGGCATAGACAACCTAACGTACCGCTAGAGAATACCATTTTTCGATTCCACGTCGTGGCATGGCGCGTTTGTGTTTAGAGCGTGTTAAGACACGGCGTGTTACCCGCGTGAAATCGAATGGCAGTTGCAGAATAAGGGCCAAGGTCTTGGTAGGCTTGTCTAAATATTGGCTTAAATATGAGGTAGCGTAACAAATATCTGGTCGGGACACAGTAGATACGAACATCAGTGTACCAACTAGCTGTCGGTATGGTACATTATCAATTAGGATATCGTTAGGGTCTACTTGATATCCTTTTACCAGTGGTGTAGGTGCTCCTTTACAATCTTTCATTCCAAATTTTTCTAACATTTTGTTGATTTGTCGTTTTTGAGTAATTTTTAATGTTCCGTTTTTCTTTTCTAGTTCCATTCCTATAAACAGTTTTGGTTCTCCAAAGTCCTTGACATGAAATTCTCTCTTTAAGTCTTGTATTATTTCTTTTATTTTGTTAAATTCGCCCATGACAATCATGTCATCTACATAGATTACTATCCATATATATTTATGTCCAATGTATAGACAAGAATCATGTTGTGATCTTTTGAATCCTTTTTCTTGTATATAACTATCAAAACGTTGATTCCAGCACTTAGGGCTCTCTCTCAGTCCATATAATCCTCGATTAAGTTTTAAAACTTTGTTTTTGCCAGTTTTGACACCTACTGGTGGTTTCATATACACTTCAGAGTCTAGCGTTCCATTTAAGAATGCAGTCGGCACGTCTAGTTGTCTAATTGTCCATGAGTTCTGTATAGCTTGTGCTAATGCCATTCTTACAGTAGAAATCCTTGCTACCGGTGCATAGTTATTTCCAAACTCACCTTGTTCCTTAATTTGATATCCTCTTGCGACAAGTCTTGCCTTTTTCATGCCATTTTCTTTGGTTTTGAAAACCCATTTACCATCTATCGCCTTCTTATTTTTAGGGAGATCTGTCTCTGTCCAGGTATTAGCGGTCTTCACACGTACAGTTTGGAATGCCGTTCCTGGGACTGCGCGCCAATCTGCGGATAAGTCTGTGTAGATTCGACCGCGCGCTGATCTGTGCTTCTATTTTACGCTTTAAATGTAACTTCAGTTTGAACCACGGTTCAACCTATCTATTACGCTTTCCTGCAGATAAAACTGTACGTATAAATGCTTTTTCAGAGTTTGGATCGCAGTTTGGACTGGTGCGTGGAATGTCTTACATTTTAAAAGTTTTCTTTCAGTTTTGAACTAAGAGTAGAAATGGATGCACGTTTGGTGATAGCGTTAGCTGGTTTCGTAGTGGGTTTTAATAATTTAAAAAGGAGACGTTGTAAGGGGGAAAAGTCGGGGGGGAAGAAAAAAAAAATAAACGTTTCAGGTCCACTTAACGTCTTTAATGTTTATCTAATGTATTATGTACAACACACAACCTAAGGGTTAGCTTCTGTTGGGAAAAATAAAAGAGGACAGGGAGACGGTCGTTCGGTTTTGCCTTCGCCTTTTTAAATTTACAACTATCCTTAAAACAACTTAAAGTAACGTTTCCACACAAAAGATATATGGTTTAGCAGTATATCTGTGTCCTAAACACCCCAGTAATTAATGTTACAATGTAGAACGTTATTGTAATGGTAGTAGAAAACGTTCACCAATAAATAAACTAATAGTAAACCGTGTTATAATTTGAAGAAACGCACTAGATAGTAGTGAGTAGTGACGTTCCGGTTATGTCACGTTCGTACAAACTGTAAAGGTTCACCACGCTTCACGGAGCGTAGCAACTCCAACTCCACAGCCGTTCACGAAACTGCCCAGGGCACCGTATCCCGTCCTAACACCTCAGCTCGACCAAACACCTCAGCTCGGCCAAACACTTCCAAGTTGGCCAAACACCTCAGCCCGGCCAATCACCTCAGCCTGGCCAAACACCTCTGCTCGGCCAATCACCTCAGCCTGGCCAAACACCTCAGCTCGGCCAATCACCTCAGCCTGGCCAAACACCTCCTAGAATTGACCAAATGTCATGCTTTAAACTAGATAAAAAGATAAACAATTCTACACAACTCAATAATTGTGTCATAACATAATATTTTATTAATTTCGGAAATCTACCTTTTCACTACATACAACAGAATGAGTTTTGGACATTAAATCAAACGAACGGCATTATTACACTTTGTGGCTTTAACTTTCAATGTTTGTAATGGAATTTTAACGTAATTTACACATTTACGGCAAATCCGCTTACCAAAATATGAGTTGAAACTACTACAAGAAGATTAGGACAATTCACATACCAAGTTGGAGGATGGAATCCAGGCAATCACACAGACAAGCACACCGACAAAATCCACAACGCAGCGTCAAAGGCTGTAACCGAAATAACACCAATTTACATCACACTATCAAAATAAAACGTGGATTGCGTCGCACAATCGCACATCCGACACTTACTCAAGTTTCGAAGGTCCTCCCTCCCGCCTGGAGAACGTCCACTAAGTTTGGAAAAAAGGACGGTAAGCAGCCGGCCTAATCCAAAATGAAAATGGTTCAAGAACTCCTGTCTGAAACAATCCCAGAAAACATTGTAAACACACGCAAACGCAACACAATTGGAACACTGGCAGTCTCACTCTGTTTCCATGAGGAAAAAACTCACCTCAGCACTATCAAACAACAAAATATTTGCGTGGAAGAAACAACGCCTCGTGCAAGAAAAATAGAATCGTCTCCTACGGCTCAAACCGGAAAAAACAACTTACGGACATGACGTCAGTAGAAATAGACATTGCCATTAGAAAAAGTCAGTAATACACCACAGATTAGCTCAAGTCACTTATTTACTTGCTTCATATGCACACGCACACTCCCTACGAGCTTAAAAGTGACATTGACAGATTAGGAACAGACTTGACGTTGACAATCACTGTCTGTGTCGAATCAGTCACAACACGAGAATGAATAACATTGCATCTCAGACTAAAGATCCCCTAGACAGGCTACATGCGTACACTCGTAAAGGATAGGCATAGAGTACATCGAATATATGGGGTTACCATCTAGGTAAAAATACACCCCACAAAATGTTACCAATATGGGTAATAAGTTCTGTAGCAAGATTGGAACAGAAGTGAACTTGTATGTCTAGTTCGCGTCACCTACCCGTAACTCAGTCTCTACTTAAGTTAAAACTACAATTAGTTATTCAATAAGTCATGTATATAATATACCGCTACTTCTAACCTAGATGCGAGCAATGCATGGATCTATGAATTCAATAGGATTAAATGAAAATGCTTTGATTGTTTAAAATACATTTATTAACACTACAGTAAACCACCAAATTATCTTATTGCCCTTTAAATAAAATAAGCTTTGTGTACATATTACGAATGTTCTCGCCTTTGTCTGCCATTGATTTCGTGCTGTAATGAATTCTTACGTTTAAATATTTCTTACAAATGGCTTTTATTAACAACGCATAATGCTGTCCTTCTAAATGCGAATGTTAATGGACCTCAGAAAAAAAAAACAAACCCAAAGATTTTTTTAAACAAGTTTGTAAAAGATAATGCATATGATTTTTTTTGCACTAATCTTATTTGCTTTGTGAATTTGTTCAGCTATTTCACATAACTTTACGACCGATTTCGAAGGATAATGCAGACCTCCCTTATCTTTTTTGTATTGCAAAGTATTTTCATCTTTTTCTGTTGCCGTAAGCAACGATAAGCAGTCGTTACATTTAAGTTGTTTTTCTAAACCTTTTACAACAAAGCCTGCTATATAAATGATGACGCTTCGTGTAAATTCTGTCAAGTCTTGTGGGATCGGCAAGATAATCATGGTCTTTATCAACAACGACCTCTGTTTCTAAAGTTTGATGCAGATCAATGTCATCATCTAACAGTCTGTTGCGGTCAGATGTTTTATTAATAGCAATTTCAGGCTTACTGTAAATCAAAATATTAATATCTGACAATGGTACACAATTACCCGAAGTCAAGTGCTTTAGTTCTCCATGCACTAATAATCTTTTAAAAGCCGCTTTGAATTGTATTGTAGTCGGGTTATTATTAAAACCGCCTTTTGCTCTGATGGAACTGAAAAATATTTCCAGATGGTCCTGACTTAATTTGTATGTACACAAAAAGTCTAAGCTTCCATTTGTGATATACTCATTGAACAAAAACAATATGCTTTTTATGCTTATCAAAAACCCGAGAAAACCAGTTTTCCTGTTAGTACTAAGAATATTAGTATTACCAATTTTCAAAGACTTTATGTAATCAAACGCAGTGTTAAGAACATTTTGATTTAAAACTTCATATCCCTCTTCAAGGTATTCACATACTTCTCGCCAATTATTGTCTCGGAGTATTTTATTTTTATATTCCTCGTGAGTTTTATCCCGCAAGCATGGTTTAGATTCTACCAGTTCAATTAATGTAATTATATCGTATTTAAATGATGACGACGCCATGATGACATCCAAACTAGTAAACAAGCTCAAAATGGCCGCCGCGCATCGGGGTCTACGCACACAGAGACAATTTAGATACACGTATAGCACACATACAAACATTATCGCCCGACGGCTCACGGGCGTCCGATGGTGCCGCATATCGGTGTCGGCTCCGATATCCGATATCGGCCCGGACAATGTGAAAGACAGGTACATATTTCATGCATTTTGCTTGCCCCGATATCGGATCGGATAATGTGAAAACGCCCTAAGCCTGTGAAGACTCCAATCGAGCCGGGATTGATAATATCAGAAACATCCTCAGAAAACAAAGAATTAATCACAAGATGTAGAAGTTTGATCGGCAGCCTAACGTATGCAATGTTGGGTAGTAGGCCTGATATATGTTTTGCATTAAATTATTTAAGCCGCTTCCAGTCCAAAGGAAATGAAGATTTGTGTAAGGTTTTAAAAAGGGTATTGAAATATATAAAAGGAAGTCTGGATTTAAAATTGATATATAAGAAAACTGAAGAGGTGCCGCTGCTAGGATATTGTGATGCAGACTGGGGTGGTGATACACAAGGAAGAAAATCAACCTCAGGTTACTTGATGAATGTTTTTGGTTGTACAATATCGTGGGCTAGCAGCAAACAAGAGAGCGTTTCTTTGTCCTCAACTGAGGCAGAATTCGTCGCTTTAGCAAAAGGCACATCGGAAGCATTATGGATTAGAAGTCTACTAAATGAAATTGAGGTACAATGTGAAGACATTTGTATTTTAGCGGACAATCAGTCTGTCATTCATACAACAAAATATCCAGAAAATCATAAGAGGTTTAAACATATTGATATTAAATATTATTTTATGAGAGATTTAGTAGAAAATAAAATCCTGAAATTAAAATATGTTTCAACTGAAAATCAGTTGGCAGATATATTTACAAAGCCACTGGCTGTTACAAAGTTCCGGGGTTGTAGAAATGGGATGTTATTAAAGTAAAATTTTGATGTAAGGTTGTAAGATGTCTTTAAGAAATATTTGTTTTGTAATTTTATGTCGGGTTAATATAATAGTGTTTTTTGTTTTGTTTTGTTGTTGTTGTGGTTATATTGAGGGAGGGTGTTGATGGAGTGGCAATAAAACCACATAATATTGAGTAGTCTATTATTACTCTATGTATGTGGCTCTATAAACTTCTCTCTTCTCTGTGGTCAACCCGTATTGTAAAGCTTGATTTCCGTGTGCAGTGTGTGCTGTTTAACATATTAAAACTTACGTTCCTCCCAATCACCATTGCGTTGTTTAATTGACTCTGTAAGCACTTACCTTAATACTGGCGACGTCATTATCTTTCAGAATATCAATCTTTATCTGCATTATGTAATCGTGATAATTATTTTAGTAAAGATTAATAAAAAGATTATACTTAAAATAATTCATCTAGGCATGCAAGCTTATAATTGTTGTTTTAATTCATGAAACTCATAAAAGTCATACAATTATGTGCTACGGCTGACTTTTTTGTAGAACTACATTTTTGTCAGACATTATATTAATGTATCTCAAGCCGCTAAGTCAGCATATGCCAATTAAGAAGCCAATCTGATTATTTTTCTCCTACGTAATATTAGTGGAGGAGTGTAGCTTGCACGTTTACTTCACTAGCCTTAAACTGTTGGATCTAAAACTTTATGTAACACCTTTAAGTATGCACCTGAGGAGACGTTGTAATTTTTTTCCCTCCGTGCTTTTATCCTTTTTCTTTCTTAGCAGCAATATCTTCTATTTAAATAGGTATATATTTTATTCTAAGTGGCAGAATACTTTTTGTATCTTGACTTGACTTCTGTATCTATAGAGCATTTGTAAAAATACTTTGTTTCAGTTTTTTTTTTTTGCCGTTTTGGTGTACTTTTGTTATCAGATTCTGCAACACTACACTTTGTTTTATTTGTATGCTCGGGTTTCAATTCTTCATAAATTAATCTGAAAATAGATTTGTATTTTGCGGAACATCGACTCGAAAGAAGAAGAATTCTTCATACTATTTCAGAAGATCGCTGTCGCGAAACGCGAGATCGCTAGTGCGTTTCTAGAAGGAAAAAACGCCTGCATATTGCCGCTTTTGCGTTCAAAGAGATTACACAACAGTAAGTACAGCCAAGAGCACGCTTTAGGTACTAAATCAAAAGCACAGTCCTTGCAATTATCATAATTAACAATATTGTAAGGCTACTTCCGATCTAAATTAAATATCTTTCTTGAAATATTGTATAAATGCGCTAAATCACAGTTTCTATACTTAGGTATCTAATTATAATTATACCTCTTTCATCATCAGCCAGAAGACGTCCACTGCTGAACATAGGCCTCCCCCTTTAACCTCCATACTGAACGACAGCCTGCCTTTTGCATCCACTGGATGCCCGCGACTCGCAAAATGTCGTCCGTCCATCTAGTGGGAGGCCTACCTACGCTGCGTCTTCCGGTTCGTGGTCTCCACTCCAGAACCTTTCTTCCCCATCGGTTATCGGGTCTTCAAGCGATGTGGCCTGCCCATTGCCACTTCAACTTGCAAATTTTAACAGCTATGTCGGTGACTCTGGTTCTTTGGCGAATATCCACGTTTCGGATTTTATCGCGCAAAGAAACTCCGAGCATAGCTCTCTCCATTGCCCGCTGTGTGACTCTGAGATTTTCTAAAAGGCCAACAGTTAAGGACCACGTCTCAGTACCATATGTCATCACTGGCAACACACACTGGTCAAAGACCTTCGTCTTGAGGCACTGTGGTATCTTGGACGAGAAGATGTCACGAAATTTCCCGAACGCTGCCCATCCCAGTTGGATTCTTCGGGCGACCTCTTTGCCTAAGTTGGACTTGCCTAATTGAACAATCTGTCCAAGATAGGTGTAATGGTCAACAACTTCGAGAGTATCGTTCCCAACGACTACCGGCACGGGTTCAACATGGACATTGGACATAGTTTTTGTCTTGTCGTGAACAGTGCTCTTTACCTATGTTAAATTGATAGTAGGTGAAAGATCTGTATTATTGTCACTTGTCACAACGATGTTCGATAAATCCTCCAATGTAATAACATTATCTCTTTCAATGTCAATCAATAAGTTTATTACTGACCTAAACAATAACTTTTGATACGAAGATAATTTTTTGATGTTTGGCAAAAATGATAAGTCTTCATCATTTTCTTCGTCAGTTTTGTTTTTTATGGACTGTAACAATTGTAGTTCAAAAGGTAGGTGACGATGTCTTTTTACGCTTTAGTTGTCTTTGCGTTTCTCTTGTGATTGCAGTGTCATTTTCTTTTTCAGATGTACTGGTGCCAGGTATTGCGACCTCACTAGCGCCTTGCATTGCTACCTCATCAAGAATACCTGTATCGACCGAAGAGTCCTCCTGAGACACATTTTCCAAAGATTCTAGTCCTTCTACGCTTGTATTACGAGTCTAGAAAAGTTATAATGTTGTAATAGCTGTAACCTTTTCCTTTTTTAGCACCAGAACCAGACTTAAGTTTCTTGTTACTAGCTTTGACTTTCGTATAACAATCTCTCGCGGTTTTCCATCGGGCCTGTAACTTTTTTTCTGAAAAAAGAAAAATAATACTTATGTATAAAATTTTGTATTTTGCACAGGTACTTAATAAATAAATAAATAAAATAAATAAATATTCGGGACATTTTTGCACACACGGTCATCTGACCCCAAACTAAGCAAAGCTTGTGATATGGCTGCCAGAGACTGATATACATACATATATATTTTTAAATACATACTTAAATAGACTACATACTTAAATCAGTGGACATACTTTCGTGGATTTGCACTTGCGTACCATGCCGGAGAATCTACTATTCGAAAAATTGTTAATGACGTCTGCCAAATTATATGGCAAAGTCTGAAAGAAGAATGTATGCCAGTATTCACACGTATGCAATGGGAAGAGATAGCAGAAGGCTTCTATTCACTTTACTACAAACAGTAAGGTATCGTGACAAGATCACTGTATTTATTCATTATTAGCTGATGTAACTACGAATAAAGAAATAATAATTTATTAATTGTAAAATTAAGTTATAATAAAAAGTACAAACCCACCTGTTGACTGTTTTTCTGCGTCATTGAAGCCCTCAACATTTTCATATAGTTCCTTGCAAATCTCAAGCCATGCAGCTTGACGCGCATCCCTGTCTTTATATAAGTCACTAGCGGTCCGCCCCAGCTTCGCACGGGTATAGATTATAGCCAATGTTACCCGGGGATAGTGTAGCTTCCCAACAGTGAAAGAATTTTTCAAATCGGTTCAGTAGTTTCGGAGCCTATTCAATGCAAACAAACAAACAATCAAATCTTTCCTCTTTATAATATTATTAGTATAGATTAGACATATCCTATAAAACGGGGCGACATTGGATTTCTAAAATGACACGTTCCGTGTCAATAATACTCATTGATATCAAATTGTGGAACATACTGTACAAGCACGGAACGTGCGGCACGGATAACCCGCGGGGCGGGTTCCGCCGCCCGCGCCGCGTGCGACGGGGCACCCACTGCACGCAGCGCTGATCTTAGATCAGTGATCTATGAGATTACTGTAGACAAAAACTGCTCCGGAGCCTGGAACGGAGGTGCCGGCGCCTGTCCGGCGCTGGCGGATGCGGGATGCTCGGTACGCCGCGTCTCGCCGGTACCGGTGTCGTCTTCATCGACCGGAGTGTCCGGAGTGAGTGTGGCTTCAGCACTCTCGCCGTCTGCGCCACCTTGCTGTTGACGAAGCGCTCCTTTTCTCGTCATCATTTTCACGATCACGAGTAAAATCGAAGTGTTCGTTCACGAGTCACAAGGTACGGCGAATCACTCACTATTCGCACAGCTTATTGAACTTTATTCCGCGTTTAGTTCGGCCACAAGTTGGGTCGCCATTTATAACGCGGGGACAACACCAAACACTTGTAAAACGTTGAAATAGTCTTTATTCGAGTTACAGAATAGCGTTGTGCGTTATAATACTAAGGTACGAGTGTACAAAAGATGCGTAGCGCGAATCGCGGAGAGAGACGTGTGCGCGGCTATCGTCGGTCGTGGTCCCACGCAGGCTGATGGCCGTCGCGTCGATTCCAGACGCCGCAGTGGCACGGCACCCCGCGCGAGGGGAGCGCGGGGGTAGGAGAGAAGAATGCGCATACTACGCAATTTGACATAAAATCCCCGCGCTACACATGTTGTATATCAACAACTCTGTAGCCAGAAAGGTTTTTTTTTCTTTATTTTATTATATACACAACACAAATTACAATCTTACAAAACATTTTATCTATTATCGGTCCAGATCTGGATTATAACTTAAAAATATGTGTAAACATAAAAACAAAATGAGCAGACATGAATGAGGTTAGTGATTAATATATACAAACTGCATAAACCTGCAGAGCGCACACTACCGCTACAAGTGTCGCAGTCGCGTACTCTGCACGAGTAGATATGCTATGCATAGGATGTGTTTGGAGCAGCCAGACTCAACCCAGTGGTTGTGTCTGATGTGACGGGCTTGGTATAGAGAATATCTTTTACTGACCTAATATAAAAATATCAATTTCTACTCTTATTATTTATAATGTCATTATACTGACGAGCCATCCTTACTAGTGGGTTGTAAAATAAAATATTATTTTTGTAAGTCTGTAATGCAAAAAGATTAGTTTCATTAGATCTACGTGGGCTATACTTAATATTAAAGTGTATCTGAGAAAGTAACTCGGGGGTGTCCACTAAAGAGTGAATAATTATTTTATAAAAATAAATGAAGTCAAAGTACTTTCGACGTGTTTCTAACTTTTGTACATTAAATCTAATTAGCCTTGCCTCATAGTTAAGTTTAGAACGCCCTAACTGCTGACGGTAGCAGAACATTCTTATGCACTTTCTCTGTACTCTTTCAATATCCTCAATATGCACTTTGTAGTGCGGGGACCAACCAGGACTGGCATATTCCAAGATGCTTCTGACAAGAGTAAAAAACAAGTAAAGAAGAGAACGAGGGTTTTTAAAGTCTTTAGTGGATCTGAAGACAAACCTGAGGAGCTGATTGGCTTTATAGTTACGCAAGTTATCTTGTTGTACTGATTCAATAGTCAGCTGATGACTATCCACTGTTGGATCTATTACTGGCCAGTTGATATTTACTTCTTGGACTTCTTCAGAGGTGGCCATCTGTGGTGGTGCTATATTACTAGTGTCAGCCTTAAGAAGGATCTGTACGGAAAGCGGCAGTAAAAAAGATCCTAGTAACTTCAGACCAATTTCCATTCTACCATGTCTTAGCAAAGTTTTTGAAAAAATTATGTTGAATCAATTGTCTTCTTTCTTTAACATTAATAAATTATTGTACTGTAAACAATTTGGCTTTTCCAAGGGTTGTTCTACAGTTGACGCGGCCTCAAGTCTCGTAGAAAACATCTATGAGGCTTGGGAGTCTCACATTGATTCCCTTGGCATTTTCTGTGATTTGTCAAAGGCATTTGATTGCGTTAGCCATGAAATTTTACTATGTAAACTATCGCACTATGGGGTCACGGATGATGCTTTAATGTTGTTGAAATCGTATCTATGTAGTAGGACTCAGAATGTTGACATCAATGGCGTACGATCAAAGGCAGCTAATGTATCTATTGGAGTGCCACAGGGATCAATTCTAGGCCCATTCCTCTTTCTGGTCTATGTCAATGATCTACCGTTCCTGGCGCGTAAGCATTGTGAAATTATTTTGTTTGCCGACGATACATCTTTATTATTTAAAATCAATAGGAGAAACTATGACGTATCCGATATCAATAGGTCACTTAGCTCTATTGGGAGGTGGTTTAGTGTCAACAACTTAATGCTAAATGCCAAGAAAACAAAGTGTGTTAAGTTCACTTTAACTAACAATATTACCTTGCCGAGTATAGTAATTAATAACGAACAGCTTGCCCTATCGAAAACCACTAAGTTTCTTGGCCTCACATTGGACAGCAAACTCCAATGGGGGGCACATATTAAAGAACTATCAGGCAAACTGAGCTCAGCGGCTTATGCAGTACGAAAAATTAGAGAGTTGTCAGACATAAAAACTGCAAGAATTGTTTATTTTGGCTATTTTCATTCATTAATGTCGTACGGGTTATTGCTCTGGGGTAACGCAGCTGACGTACAAAGTATCTTTGTCCTACAAAAACGCGCGGTTAGGGCTATCTATAGACTAGGATATAGAGAATCCCTAAGAGATGTTTTTAAGCAGGTTAAAATTTTAACATTGCCAAGTTTATACATTTTTTTAAATATAATGTATGTACGTAAAAACATACACAGATTTCACAAAAGAAGTGATATGTATAACTGTAAGACAAGGAACAAGTCTAAAGTTGTTCTGCCAAACATTAGACTAGCCAAAACTGGCAACTCGTTTGTTATGAATAGTTTATTATTTTATAACCTGCTACCCGAAAGCCTAATAAACAAAAATGACACTTCGTTTAAGGAAATAGTAAAAAAATATTTAATACAAAATGCTTATTACAAAATTAATGATTTTATCTGTGACAAAGCCTCTTTGCGCAAATTGTGTTTGGACTGTAAAGATATATGTAATTAATTCTATGGACATGTTTGTAAATTTTTGTGATAATGTAAGTGGGTGCCTATTATTTTATTTTTATTACTGTTGACATTTTATTTTATTTTAATTTAATTGATTATTTACACTTTTATTATAAATATTGTATATTTTGACGTTCATAAGTGTACACTAATGTACCCATATTTGATAAATAAATGAACTGAACTGAACTGTCGTGGTTTCCTAGCATATGTTTTTACTTTTACATCAGGGCTGAAAAAGGGTAATAATTTGATACATATAGTCTACCTAGAAAATTGAGAAAGCTATAGGTAGGTACGAGTTAGGCGACTATGGTCCAAAACGAAAAATTACGAAGTATAAAAATGTCTACAATCATAGTAGGTATAAAAATGCTTACAATTGAAAAAAAATACTTTACTTGTTTTTACAAACGTAATTATAAAATTGTAACGCAAGTAAATATTTAGTGAAGTTTGGTGACATTTTGCTTATCAGCTGCGTGAGATGGGACGTGATAACCTCGTAAAAGTGGAAAGGGTTCGTGGTTTTTATTCACACGATTACAAGATGAACGGACTTAGATGGGATCCACTTTCGGAGGTCGTTGCTGGCGCTAGTCAATGGTGCGGAGCGTTCTTGAACGCCATCTCCACGTTTTACAAAACCCGTAAGAAGGTCAGCAATCATTAGATTTCACATTTCACCGGTAAAGACATCGCGTACGGTGTCCCACAGGGAAGCGTCCTGGGACCTACTCTATTTATATTGTACATCAATGAACTGTACAAGCTTGTGATCCCAAACTATGAAATATTCACGTACGCAGAAGCCACTGCGCTTCTGGCTCATGGTGAAACTTGGAATGTTACACGATGTCATGCCGAGAGTGCACTGCACATTGTCATGACTTGGCTGACCAATAACATTCTCACAGTTAATGTCGACAAAACGAAATACATTGCGTTCTCTGCCAACACAAACTCTCAACCAACAGGTGATTTCAGCATCAGGGCTCACACTAATAACTGTCAAGAGGCCTCAGACTGCTCTTGTTTTAGATTGACGCGTAGTGCAGAGATTAAGTATCTTGGAGTTGTCATCGACAGTACTCTGAACTGGAATGGTCAGCTGAAAGTTCTAATTCCACGTCTAAGAAAGCTTCTGTACGTCTTTAAAAAACTCAGATTGGTTACTATGCGTTGGCACAGTCTGTCTTAACCTACTGCATAACAGTGTGGGGAGGGACTTACACTACAAATATGCTCCGATTAGAAAGAGCTCAGAGAGCTGTTCTCAAGGTGATGAGTGGTCTACCATACCGGCACTCGACAACTGAGCTATATGAAAAATGCTCTGTACTCACGGTGCGACAACTGTTCGTCTTACAGATCATTCTACGCAGGCACAAAATGCTCACCTTTGACGCTAGTCCATATGGTATCAAACGAAGGAAAGATCGTGTGTGCGAGATAAAACGTTGCAGAACTGAACTTGCTAGACGTCATTTTGATAGTCTCAGCTCCCACTTGTATAAGTAGCTCAGTTGCTATATTTCCACTAACATATGCAGATTGTAAAAGCACATTAGTATCCTGGCTTCAAAATCAAACATACCAAGAGACCGAAAATCCGAAAATTCAATATTGATATTTATTATGTTACTTACCTGAACTTATTTTTTTTTTTTAAATCAATTTTATTTTATTTGGAGCGTGTGTGTGTTGTTTATATCATTTTAAAATTATTATTATTACTGACTTTTGATATATATTCGTTTTTATTATTATTATTTTAATTTGGATTTTGTTTTATTTCTATTTGTTGCATGCTACTTATATAATTAGTAAAAATGTCCAATTAAATTGAATCAATTAATAATGACAATCCCAATCCCCTTTGGGATAAGACTGCACCACACTACACCGACCTGAAGACCATTCCACCTGGCTATCGGCTTGTCCTCGTCGCTTTTGTCACGCACAATATAGAACGTGATAACCGGCGCAATTCATCGGAATTCGCAAGTAACATTTTTCCATTTATACCTACTACGGCCATGACCGTGGCTTAATACCTTCGGAATATATTCCCGCCACAGCAGGCATTTCTTGCTGTCTTGCGCTTCTGACTTCTGAAGACCGAGTGGAAACTTCTAGAAATACCTTCGGAGTCTTTTTGTTCGAGTATTATAATTTGTAAAAGCGTCGAACGATTCTAGTATAGAATAAACTTTCATTATGACTGTTGGACAGATTGTCTAGCTAGCAATCTGCTCCATTTTTTATGAGCATTCTCACAAAATTGGTTTAATTTGAATCAATTCATAATGACGCTACGAATTCACTCGCTACGGTGATAAAACGTGTAAAATTCTTAGATTTACATTAGTTATTTCGATTAGAAGTTGAGTGTAATAGCAAAGTACCTCTGGCTAAAATTCTAGCTATATTTAGAATTTAAGAGTAATCATTGGGTTTTCATTCTGCAAATCCTGTTTATAAAAGGTTTAGATCATTTGCGAGATGTGGCTTTTTTTAAATACAGAATTAATATTATATAACCTACTTTTGTTGTTTGTTTTTTGCCCTCCTAAAGCAACTCTCTTTATATAAGCACGGTCCTTAAATAGTAAAGGTTTGATCTGTCAGCTGACATCAGATTTTATCCGAGCAAACTTTAGCTGTTCTTTTGTTTAAAACAAGTGTAACGGGTGTTAGCTATAGCTATAAATATAGGTTTAGGGTCGCATCGACGAGGACTACACGTCGGAACCGTCGGGAGCGTTTCGTCCCACCAGGAGTGTTTCGCACCGAGCTTCACCCTTGACCGCTCTTTATTTATTTGACAAATTAAAATAATTTTTTTTTCATTTCCACAGCGTTACAGTTAGTACAACATCAAACTGTGGTTTGCTATAGGTTCCCTTGTATATTAAAACGGGGGGTATGAAATTGCCTGCAGCATTACAACATGCAATTACCGTCACATTCTCCCCCTTTTCACAGCTTGTGAGTGTAAATACATCTTTGGCTCCTTTTGTGGCTATTACTTTGCCTGGTTTATTGTTGACTTGAATACCAGACTCATCCATGTTAAAGATGTCTTCGGGGTGGTGTGCGAAGTTATTTTCCTCATATATTGTGGCTAGCAAATTGAAGAAGTCTTCCACGTCTTTACGATTAACTCCATATGCTCGTGAAAGTGACAGCCCTTCTGATTTTCTTTGGCTCGATTCCGAGTTCCGTGCCAGAAATCCAGAAAACCACACATTACCAGTTGATTCAGACTCCTCTGAAAATGGATTTTTGATGTCCAGTTTCCTAGCCAATTGAAACGCCATTTCCTTCACATCTTTGCAGTCAGGTGCAAATCCGACCTTTTCTAATTTTTTTATATGTCCTACCAGTTTTTTCTCGTGTTCGATACTGAAAACTGGGTTGCGACCAAGAGGGACTTTGGACCTGCCTGTTATCAGATGTCTTCTCAATGTTCTAGATGGTATCTTGTAGTGATTCGCTGCTTGATCCGGCTCGAAAATGTGCGGGATAGCACTATATATGCTCTTGTGGAGATGTTAGACGGAAACACTGATGATGATAGTTTAGAAACTATTTAATAACTCAAATTATCTAAAGCTGATGAATGCACCGTGGTTGCTGCTTAACGATGCACTGACGCGAGCCGCGGCCGCCGCATCCCGCGTGCAGTATTGACGATGCACTGACGCGAGCCGCGGCCGCCGCATCCCGCGTGCAGTATTGACGATGCACTGACGCGAGCCGCGGCCGCCGCATCCCGCGTGCAGTATTGACGATGCACTGACGCGAGCCGCGGCCGCCGCATCCCGCGTGCAGTATTGACGATGCACTGACGCGAGCCGCGGCCGCCGCATCCCGCGTGCAGTATTGACGATGCACTGACGCGAGCCGCGGCCGCCGCATCCCGCGTGCAGTATTGACGATGCACTGACGCGAGCCGCGGCCGCCGCATCCCGCGTGCAGTATTGACGATGCACTGACGCGAGCCGCGGCCGCCGCATCCCGCGTGCAGTATTGACGATGCACTGACGCGAGCCGCGGCCGCCGCATCCCGCGTGCAGTATTGACGATGCACTGACGCGAGCCGCGGCCGCCGCATCCCGCGTGCAGTATTGACGATGCACTGACGCGAGCCGCGGCCGCCGCATCCCGCGTGCAGTATTGACGATGCACTGACGCGAGCCGCGGCCGCCGCATCCCGCGTGCAGTATTGACGATGCACTGACGCGAGCCGCGGCCGCCGCATCCCGCGTGCAGTATTGACGATGCACTGACGCGAGCCGCGGCCGCCGCATCCCGCGTGCAGTATTGACGATGCACTGACGCGAGCCGCGGCCGCCGCATCCCGCGTGCAGTATTGACGATGCACTGACGCGAGCCGCGGCCGCCGCATCCCGCGTGCAGTATTGACGATGCACTGACGCGAGCCGCGGCCGCCGCATCCCGCGTGCAGTATTGACGATGCACTGACGCGAGCCGCGGCCGCCGCATCCCGCGTGCAGTATTGACGATGCACTGACGCGAGCCGCGGCCGCCGCATCCCGCGTGCAGTATTGACGATGCACTGACGCGAGCCGCGGCCGCCGCATCCCGCGTGCAGTATTGACGATGCACTGACGCGAGCCGCGGCCGCCGCATCCCGCGTGCAGTATTGACGATGCACTGACGCGAGCCGCGGCCGCCGCATCCCGCGTGCAGTATTGACGATGCACTGACGCGAGCCGCGGCCGCCGCATCCCGCGTGCAGTATTGACGATGCACTGACGCGAGCCGCGGCCGCCGCATCCCGCGTGCAGTATTGACGATGCACTGACGCGAGCCGCGGCCGCCGCATCCCGCGTGCAGTATTGACGATGCACTGACGCGAGCCGCGGCCGCCGCATCCCGCGTGCAGTATTGACGATGCACTGACGCGAGCCGCGGCCGCCGCATCCCGCGTGCAGTATTGACGATGCACTGACGCGAGCCGCGGCCGCCGCATCCCGCGTGCAGTATTGACGATGCACTGACGCGAGCCGCGGCCGCCGCATCCCGCGTGCAGTATTGACGATGCACTGACGCGAGCCGCGGCCGCCGCATCCCGCGTGCAGTATTAACGATGCACTGACGCGAGCCGCGGCCGCCGCATCCCGCGTGCAGTATTAACGATGCACTGACGCGAGCCGCGGCCGCCGCATCCCGCGTGCAGTATTAACGATGCACTGACGCGAGCCGCGGCCGCCGCATCCCGCGTGCAGTATTAACGATGCACTGACGCGAGCCGCGGCCGCCGCATCCCGCGTGCAGTATTAACGATGCACTGACGCGAGCCGCGGCCGCCGCATCCCGCGTGCAGTATTAACGATGCACTGACGCGAGCCGCGGCCGCCGCATCCCGCGTGCAGTATTAACGATGCACTGACGCGAGCCGCGGCCGCCGCATCCCGCGTGCAGTATTAACGATGCACTGACGCGAGCCGCGGCCGCCGCATCCCGCGTGCAGTATTAACGATGCACTGACGCGAGCCGCGGCCGCCGCATCCCGCGTGCAGTATTAACGATGCACTGACGCGAGCCGCGGCCGCCGCATCCCGCGTGCAGTATTAACGATGCACTGACGCGAGCCGCGGCCGCCGCATCCCGCGTGCAGTATTAACGATGCACTGACGCGAGCCGCGGCCGCCGCATCCCGCGTGCAGTATTAACGATGCACTGACGCGAGCCGCGGCCGCCGCATCCCGCGTGCAGTATTAACGATGCACTGACGCGAGCCGCGGCCGCCGCATCCCGCGTGCAGTATTAACGATGCACTGACGCGAGCCGCGGCCGCCGCATCCCGCGTGCAGTATTGACGATGCACTGACGCGAGCCGCGGCCGCCGCATCCCGCGTGCAGTATTGACGATGCACTGACGCGAGCCGCGGCCGCCGCATCCCGCGTGCAGTATTGACGATGCACTGACGCGAGCCGCGGCCGTCGCATCCCGCGTGCAGTATTGACGATGCACTGACGCGAGCCGCGGCCGCCGCATCCCGCGTGCAGTATTGACGATGCACTGACGCGAGCCGCGGCCGCCGCATCCCGCGTGCAGTATTAACGATGCACTGACGCGAGCCGCGGCCGCCGCATCCCGCGTGCAGTATTGACGATGCACTGACGCGAGCCGCGGCCGCCGCATCCCGCGTGCAGTATTAACGATGCACTGACGCGAGCCGCGGCCGCCGCATCCCGCGTGCAGTATTAACGATGCACTGACGCGAGCCGCGGCCGCCGCATCCCGCGTGCAGTATTAACGATGCACTGACGCGAGCCGCGGCCGCCGCATCCCGCGTGCAGTATTAACGATGCACTGACGCGAGCCGCGGCCGCCGCATCCCGCGTGCAGTATTGCTGCCTCAGCAGGTGATCGATTGTATCGAACAATTGACTCCCATTGTTTTATCTCGTACAGACCGCATAGCCTCAAGTCTTCCGCGGTCCATGATGCTCGTAATGTTTTCCGTTCGTATTTACGGGACATTATCTGCAATAAATTGGCATTATCAAAAAATAACAGCAGAATTAGAGCGTTGCCAGTGTATAGAAATGGACGCCTGAAGTCACCTTTACTGATTTTCAGTTGTCATGTCTTTACTCATCATTAGGTTCTTATGAAAAGGATCCGCGAAGAAACCTTGCTCAGCATCATACCCTCGTGAGATGAATCCGAGAAGTACTAACCTACCTAAGAATTAAAATTATTTGAATGAAACTCCTATATACCTAGTTATTACCATTACTTACATTCGGTCGCCATATTAATGCTCATCATCTCTTAAATGGACTCTTCGGAATGTAAAGTTTCTTTTTTGTATTTTTTTTATATTTTTATTTCGTAGATAAGGCTATTTTAAGAAACTAATTTCAATATTTTTGTTTTCTATTGAGTAGTTATTTTACAATATTTTTTTTGAAAATTGAAATTATTTGACGTCACCATATAGCACAAAATTTCGTTGCGTTGAGAAGCCTAAAAAAGCACCCCATATTGGCAGCCC
Source organism: Agriopis aurantiaria (assembly GCA_914767915.1). Taxonomy (NCBI): domain Eukaryota; kingdom Metazoa; phylum Arthropoda; class Insecta; order Lepidoptera; family Geometridae; genus Agriopis; species Agriopis aurantiaria. The sequence goes on along the minus strand of OU612003.1, from coordinate 11,939,771 downwards.
TGAAAAAAACCAGACAGTCAAACCACAGAAATGAAAAAATATTCTATTCTGTGTGACGAACAGTGTGTCAAATGTATAATATTTTTATTCTTAAAAGGCACAGAAAATAAAATGCTACAATGTGACGTCATTTAGAGGACAGTGAAAGTCGAATGATTTCTTAGTTTTATGTTAAAATAAATGGCATCTTATCGTTTTAAAAGGTCGGAGTAGAAAAATAAGGGTTGGTAAGATAAAATCTCGAAATGGTTTTGGAATTGGCATAGGTTAATTTTTTTTAGCATACCGAATTGGATCCAATAAGCGCCTCGAAGCGTTAGTCGAACATATTTATTCCTAACTATCACAGTTATTACTAAAATCCAGTAGTCACGTCTCTGCTCTTCATCAGTACTTCAAGAGAGGGAATTAAAAAGCGACACATTAAATACCTAGGTACTCATACATTTATTTGACGATTTGTTACCTGGGGCATTTTATACAATAGCAAGTGGGGCATATTGCCAATTTTGGTTTCTAAAATGCCCCACCGTATTCCTGTCAACAGGTTCAAGGTTATAACGCAAGAAATATTCAAAAGACAAAGGTGATTTCAAACGTTTTACTACAGTGCGGATTATTTCGGTATGAAAAACATAGCAGTACAGATATACAAATTAGTCTGAAACTCACCACAAATTGTACGGAAGCCAATAAACCCAATTTCTCGTTAAAAAAAAAAAAAATAACAGCACAAATCAATCGTGAGCGTCAGCCATGTTGCCGAGCGACTGACGAGTACACGCACGGGTGTAAGTGAGCTGCGTAGCTTTATTTGTATGAGTGCTAGGCTAGTGAGGCGTTTTGTCAAGTGGGGCGTATTACCGAGTTTTACCCTAGCATTGCACCACTACATACGTAAAAATTTACGAATTTTCTGTGCTAAAATATGTACTTTCAGGGTATTAAATTAAAATATTATGGTGTTGGCGGTAATAAGAGCCTAAATCAAGGCTATGTTAAGTCATAGTTAGTTTCAATTCGCAGCGAGTGTCGCAAAGCCCTCTTCTATGCGAATTATTTATCTACTTATTGAGCCTGAGTTGTATAGAGTTCGGTTAGAAAAGAAATATAAGTTGTGATAGTTTGACATCAATATACTCATACCATGAAAACTACAACTTGCATTTTGACTGCTAATAGGAAACTATTTGCCATCTCTTAGTTTCCAGACTGCTCAGCTTGTACTTCTCCAGCTCTTGAGCACGCTGACTCTCCAACTGTCCTTCTTCAGACTTCTTTTCACGGTTTGGTAACCCGCAGGCTTCAGTAGCCCTCAGGCTTGAGTAGCCCCGCAGAGCTTTGACAGCCCGCAGGCTTTGATAGGCTCTCAGACCTCGGACAGCCCGCAGGCTTTGGTAGGTCCGTAGACCTCTGACAATTCCTTACTTCTTTCTGCTTGTAGCGTCGGTATTGTAACAGAGTTACTAGGTGTTCGTTGAATACCACTCACATACATATTTTCTTCCGGGCTCATCTTAAAATCATATCCTATCTATCTATCTATCTCTCTCCCACTCACTTTTCTACTCTCCGTCTTCGCTAATTATTTTATCATAATTTTATTATAAATTCGACCCCATCTTTTTCTTAATTATTTTTGATATGTCTGAAAATCTCCATAGACAATTACCTTTTTTAATAGTAAATAATACTCGGCCAGTTCAGTCCCAAAATTGCCTATGGTGTTAAAGGTAGAAATGCACTAGCGATCTCGCGTTTCGCGATAGCGAGAAACGTACATAAGGGAAGCAAATTTTGTATGGAAAACGTTTAACCTTAAGTATATTACTTTATAAGGCTCGGGATCTTGTCTTGCCGATTTAATTATCCCTATGTAGTCTGCAGGAACAAAAATATCTCTTTATCGGCCACGCAACTTCTTCTCTATTGTGCTATGAATAGAATCTACTTCCATCTGAGTATGACCGACTTTGAGATATTTTTGTTCGATGATAACATTATTTTCGATCGCTAATTCGAGCAAAGTATTAGCCAAAGTAACACATCAGTTCTGATAACCACAACCATCGCTCCATAGAATAATCTTTGTTGGATTATATTTAGCGATATCATTTTTAAGATATTTTGTCAAATTGGAAGCGAATACGTCACTCTCTAAACCGCCGTTTCCTTCGTGCCAAATATAACATGCAGCTTCTTTGTTTTTATGTTATGAATGGTGTAATTGTGTACTTTTAGCTTCGTCTTGTAGTAAGTTACCGAAGCTTGAATATTTGGACAAAGCAGAACAGCTTGAACATCCACGCTATAAACTAATGTTACTTCATCACTATTAATTCGATAGCCCGTTGGTCCAGTTGGTAGTGAACCTACCTTCTGAGCTTGGGGGCGTGGGTTCGATTCCTACCTAGGACAAACATTTGTGTGATGAACATTTGTGTTTGTTCTATATCTGGGCGTTAATATCTATTTAAGTATCTATTTAAATATGTATGTTTATCAGTTTCTGGCAGCCATATCACAAGCTTTGCTTAGTTTGAGGTCAGATGACCGTGTGTGCAAAAATGTCCCGAATATTTATTTATTTATTATTTATTTATTAAGTTGTGCATGTTATTTTATTTTATCATCTTCTTTTTCATTTCTAGCCTTTCGTTTTTTAGTTTGATGAGCATCGTAATCAATTTGCGATAGATGACCTAGCTTGGACCTAGCTTCACACACGTTATAGGTTTGATGACGTTCTCCATATGTACACCATTCATTAATAACATTCTCATTCTTGAGCATTCTTGAGCCAAGTTTTCATATATTGTTTTTTTTTTTTAATTCTGTTTTTTTTTAAGGATTTAAAAGATTTTTTGTCGATATTCGACCATGCCACTCCCGTAAATCTAATAACATATTTAAACATATTTTTTTTTGTAAGTAAATACAATAACTAACTAATTACATCGGGATCGCTTAAAGCATCCATAGACCACGACGGCCCATAGGTACTTCAAGCGATCCCCGATTACATATTTATACATAAAAATACTAAATTACCTAATCTACAGACTTGTCCCTCCGAAGAGAAATAGGTACAGTTTTATTAGGCTCTTGGCCTCTTCCGATGATGGTGAAGCCAAGAGACTATTACACGCCCCTACATTTTCATCGAATACAAGCAAATTCTGACGCATCGCTTCGTTCCGGACACATTCCATCAGAACATGTTGAACATCATCAACCATGCCACAGTCTGTACAATTAGGCGTCTCCGATATCCCCATTAAAAACTTGAACGTGTTCGACGGAATATGTCCGGAACGCAGTCTCATCAGTGCTACAGCATGTTTCCTACACATCAGTATCGCATCAAACCATGGGCGACGAGGAGGCTCACATTGGATAGTTTTGTACCATATCCCACTATACCGCGACCGCTCATCAAAGTACTCGCGCCATTGATTCCTGCATTTTACTTTTACTTTGCTGAGCATTTCGCTGTACAAAGGTAAATAGTGGCTTGGTATCCCGTCATTAATAGCTTGTTTTGCTGCACGGTCAGCCTCCTCGTTTCCCATGATGCCAATGGAGCCAAGTTTTCATGTACTTTATAAATTTTTGTATTGCCATGTTCAGACTTAGACAAAATATACGTCCAGCCGTTTTGAATTTTATCTGCCGGCAACAGTGTACATAGTCCTACGATTCGGCGATGTAGTTTTGACTTCAAACCGATTTGTTTTGATTTACGCCATAAACTCTACGCAAAAATATTTCTATCTTTGTAATGATTTCTTTTATGGCATTTGTCACGCCTGTTTTAAAGTCTTTTGGTCATCTTTTCAATTAGCGGGACAGTGGTAAAATATCTCTCGTGGTACACACAGCTATCCCGCCTGGAAGCTATGTGTACACACAGCTTCCAGGCGGGATACTTTTCGCCAGGTGAAGAACTACAGAAGCTCCTAATCCAAGAGATGTATGTCCAAACATGGTTTTAGCTCCTCGATAGCTGTCAAAGTCAAGCAAAATCAAGCCTTCACTTGTGGTCATTACAAAGTTTTTCAGACCAACCGGGCGCGGTTTGTTTCGGACTACATGACGAAGAATACACCTGCCAGTAAATCATTTGGGTATCATTTGCTCGTAAAAGCCAGGAACTTTTTCAATTTTGTTATATGCTAATTTTACCCTGTCAATCATAGGCTGTACCTTCCACAGTGGGTTGCAACCAATGACGAAAAGAATACTAGGTTGTTTCTGGCATGTCTTTAATGGCCCTGACTTTATCTGGATCTGGTGTGATACCATCACCTGAAAATATGTGACCTAGGTATTTAACCTGTTGAGTAGCAAAGGTACACTTTGACTTATTGAACTTGACATTAGCTTTCTGTTGCTCGTTCAAAGTCTAATCTTAGACGTTCATTATGCTGAGCCAACGATTCCCCTGAGACTATCAGATCATCGCTGTAGACTGTGACTCCGGGTATGTCTCCAAATGTTTCTGTCATTATCCGATGAAAGTATTCTGGTGCGCAGTTGATACCGCATGAAGTCGTTTGAAACGGTACCTACCAAAAGGTGTATTGAATCTAGTGAGGTGTGAGCTTTCCTTATCAAGACAGCACATCCAAAAACCTCTACTGGCATCAAGAGTTGAAAACTTCGACGCCCTTTTCTCCGATGAAGTAAAGAAACAATGCCACCTTCCTAGGGTCTTCTTCGTCGTTCAGTGTTTATTTTTATTTTTTATGATGTAATGAGCTACCGTTTGACCACAACTCACCTGATGGTAAGTGGCGATGCCGTCTAAGATGGGGCACGCTTGCCCATGAGGTGCCTATTCACTCTTGTCTTGAAGAGACCCAGGTAGTACCTTGTAGGGAACACCGAGGCAGGAAGCGCGTTCCATTCCTGTGCAGTTCGTATTAGGAAGGAATTTTGGAAACGTTGCGTGCGGACTTTACCAAAGTTCACGACGTAAAGAAGGAATGTCTGCCTCGATGACCTATTGCGGAAATTGGTTGACGGGATCAGCTTAAACAGCTCTTGTGCACATTCTCCAAAATGTGATGCAGCTCTAAGGTATATTTTGAATACCTGTTTGATTTTTTTCCCATTAGAAAGAAGAAAGAGAGAAAGAAAATAAATTTTATTCGACACCTTTACAAAAACTTATATCTAAAGGATACAATCAGTGTCGAATGGGTCCGTCTCAGCATTAATCGGACTATCGGAATTAAGGGATAAATTGCCTGTGAATTGCATCGAAGTGCAACCCGCCATGTTGACGCGTAATGGCGTCGGTGCCCCGGCGCCCGGCATCGTGCTTGTTTGTGTTTTATTTATTTTTATAATCACTTTTATCACTTTCCGACATGTTTTATCTTCTTTGGTTTTCTTCTGACACCATATTATAGTCTTCGAAGTGGATTGAAAGACGTAGTTGAATAGATATTGATTTATTGGTAAGACGAACGTGTGCATGACAGCGGCTGGTTAGATGCAAGAGAGTGTTGCCACTTGCCAGGCCTCGATGACAGAATAGGTTTAAATAATAATGTGGCCAGTTACTGGACATTAGTAATGTACAACAATGCCCTTGACGAGTGGGAAGGGAGTGATGAGGAAGAGGCTGGGCCAAGTCGCAACTTTAAAGATAGGACGAACCCTTAGGAGCATTATAATGATGTAGAATTCAGGAACATTTTGTGCCATGTAATGCAATTATTACAACATATTGAACCTATGACCCAACGCAACCGTGCCATCAGTGCCGTGGAACAAGTGTTGCTGACTAATAGTTTTTTGCAACAGGGCATTCCAAATGACTATAGCAGACAATGTAAGGGTGCATAAATCAACAGCATACCGAATAATTAAGAAAGTGACACTAGTAATTGGGAAGTTAAGGCCACGATATTTTGTTAAAATTCCTATGAGAGGCGGACCGGGCTAGAATTCGTAAGGGATAGAATGGCATCCATATGGTGATTTTGCCGCCACATACGTCTCATCGAACATTGCCACTAGATCTTACTGTGTTCGGGCCTCTAAAAAATGCACTACACAAAGAGTGCCAGACGTATATGAATGCGCATAATTACGAAAAGCTGACGCCACTAGAACTTATTCCCCTTTTTACAATAGCCTTCCTCAAAATTGCCAATGCTAAGAAAGCTGTCAATGGTTTCAAAACTGCAGGCATCTGGCCGTTAAACCCAAATGTGTTTGAGCAGCTGTCTGAAGAAGGAAATGATGGACCAACAAATGAATATATATCAGCAGAAGAAGCAGTAAATATGGATTCAGAGCCACGCGCGGCTACATCAGGTCTGAATAGCCCACTGAATAACCCAATCCGATATGAAGAAGGCATTGAACATGAGATTACCATATATTCAGAGCCCACCGGAGTAGAGACAAGTCAAGTCAATGTTCGAATCCAATCTGAACAGGTAACCGAAGAAGAGATTGATGATGATATCATCTTGTGAAATTTCTGAAGAAGAAATCGAATGCATCGGGAGACAAGTTACTTTCAAGCCCTATGACAATCCTAATGAAAATGAATAAATAACAATAATCAAGGCTAACAACTACCTGTTTTGAGTATGTTTATTTTGAGTCTGCTGATTTTCCGTACTGCGCTCTTTACAAAATGGGGGCAAACTTTTGTATTTGCTGTAGGTTCATTCACAGATACTTGAAATGTAACTGGTAATTTGAATGAAATTCATAGCACCACTCAAAAAGACGAACAAACGTGAACAAATTTCCTGGCTATAGCATAAATCCAATGAAGGAAACGATGAATTACACGAATAACCTCCCGCCACCTGAAATGTATACTGACCTGCAAAACACCATAACACCTTTGATTGTACAAAACGACGAAACTGTAACTAAAGACATATTAGAATATGTAGAGAAACAACAGTATACTTTGTTTTCAGACTCTCTTGTTTCTCATAGTAGTAATAATGGATTTCACCAAGTTTCACTGTGGAAAAAATCAATAGTGATGAATTTATAGAGCTTTCACCCTTAATCACCAAAAAAAATTAGATGAATCATTCCTGATGTTGATTAATGGATCAGCAAATTGAAGTGGCAGTGGGCAGGGCACATATCACGCAGAACAGATGGCCAATGGGGCCGAAAGGTTCTGGAATGGAGACCACGGACCGGTAAGCGCAGCGTAGGAAGTCCACCCACAAGATGGACAGACGACCTAAAAGAGACCGCAGGGAAACGCTGGATGCAGGCCGCTTCCAACCGGCCCTTTTGGAGATCGATGGGGGAAGCCTATGTCAAGCAGTGGACGTCCTATGGCTGAAATGATTATGATGATGATGATTCCAGATGTTGACAAACGTTCTTGCTAATGACAGTGACAATTCTTTTATAGAAAATTCAAACGCTTCAGACATACAATCAAATAATACTCAGGTCCATGGTGATGTGTATTATATTCCTCCCAGTGAAAGCGAAGAATCCTATGTAATTAATAAAAATGATACAATAACATCACAGCCATTGCCATCATCTAGTGAGCAAACCACTGTTACCAGAGAAGAGGAAGCCATAAAAGCCCCAACAACCAGCTGCAACATCTATTGCGACTCAAGATCCGCCCTCGAAACCGTAATAAACTCCACTTCCCCCCATCCCCTCGCGGTGAAAACAAGAGCAAATATACACAAGCTTAAAGAACAGCACAAAATATTGCAATTATTTTGGATAAAAGCACACGCGGGGCTGGAGGGAAACGAGAGGGCGGGCGAGTTAGCAAAAAGTGCAGCGCTGCATAAAAAAACCCGACCAAATTATGATAGCTGTCCGGTTTCATTCGCCAAACGGCAAATCCGAATGGAATCGATTGGCGAATGGAACCGGCGCTATTGCGATGGACAAACTGCAGCGACGACCAAAGTCTTTTTTCCGTGTGCAAAACAGGCGCACCGCCTTGTAAAGAAAATACATTTTGACCCCAAAGTTATACAATTATTAACAGGGCACGGCGGATTCTCCTCGTACTTGTACAGATTCAAGTGCAAGGAGAGTGCGACTGTGACCCCGCAGTAGAAGAAAGCGCCCTACACGTTGTCATAGATTGTCCAATTTACTGCAAACTTAGATTTGATATAGAAATGGAGATAGGTGTAGATATAAGAAAGGAAAATTTATGTAAAATACTAGCAGATAAACACATAAGAAATAAATTTCTAAATTACTGTAAAGACGTTGTATCAAAAGTAGTATATAAAAATAAATTGTAAAAATAAGGATACACTACTGTATAAATTGTAAGTTATACAGAGACGGCCTTACTTAAAAAAATCACGCTGATTTGATACTCAACATCCTCTCAATTGAGATGCGACTCAAGCCTTGAGATAGGATCAACTTTTTCTTACTTAAAAAGGAAGTCCATCCAAGTTCAACCTTCTCTCAATTGAAAAACCCACAGAGACACAAATAACATTCAGTTGACACAGACTATAGCAAAATAATAAAAATAAAATAATAAATTATGATTTTTACATCATTGTTAATGTGAATGCCAATGTCAGGTGTCAAATTTGACGGTACTCAAAGCTCGTTTGTCAGTCTGGGCGTAATTTTCCCGTAATTTTCGCTGCAAGACTAATATTTGTATTCAATAATAAACACAGAATATGGACTATTAATAAATTTTCTCAGTAATCATATAACAAATTTTATGTATATCTGTATTGTGATGTCATGTGGTTGTCCCTTGAAGCGGGTGAAAGACATCAGGAACATTAAAGCACTACGTAACAAAAGATCCTCAAAGGTTCACTGATCAACTTCGCCGCCCATAAACCTGATAATCTTAAATGTCTACCTCATGCTACATAAGACATTGGCAAGTTGCGGAAATACCACAGGAAGCCACGAAGAAAAATTGAATTTGAATTTTGATTGTTCTCATAATATCACAACAATGAAGGCACTGCAGCAGAAGATTTAATTATTCGTCGATAATAATTAAAATTGAACACAGAAACTGGTCCATAAATTGGAGTGAACAGGAAAAGGTATTTACCAAGTCTTAGCTGTATTGTAAACTGTCCCTTAAAAATGCATGAACCAACATGACCTACCTATTACAAAACAGGTTCCAGAGTTTAGAGGTACGAAGTCAAAACTGTCATGTGGACTGACCTAAATGTTACCCCCTGCTATGTATTCCGTGAATGTTACTTTGCTAAAATTATCATTATGGTTTTTTAGATAATGCTAAGAAAGCTGGTGTTGGAATGGGCGAGCATCCTAGAAACATCCAAGAACACTAATTCTGGAAGATGACGGGTGGAGGCCCTAACCTAACCTACCAACGGAGGACCGGAAAATAATGGAGGCAATCCCTCAAGATCTTCTTTGTGGTCAATAGTAACCACCACAGTGTGTGTGTGACAGTGATGGGATGTACTTTGCCAAGTAAATTTACATATTAAGATTAGTGTCGTATGTTGATAGTTATATCAAATAACAGCCATGTATAATTGTATATGTATGCCTGAACTTTAAGGATGATTTATGCTAGACCTTGGCAGACACGAGCCTTGATTGATTGATTAACTCTTTATTGTTCACCTGCCACTTTTCTGTTCACTTTGCCTCGAGGGCGAGCTGAACCGCGGGCGAGGCACGGATTTAAAACCTCAGGAACATTTTATTTAGAGCAGTTCATGGTACACCGTGTGTTACCCGTGTCCTGCACGAGGCTATGCTATACTCGGCACCTAAGCCTTCATATAAAATGTTTGTGAAGTGTTAATCCGTGCCTCGTACGGGACACTGCTCGTGCCCACCACGGTCTAGCATAATTCATTCAATTATTCTGGGAATTCTCGCTCTGGTTGAAAGATACTATACCTAAAATAACAATAGCTGTGTTCTTAGTGATAATGTTAGTAGTTCTTGAGATTGGCTAGTTGTAAAATATTGTTGTCTTCTTGCTATTGTAGTAGTTTAATTAAATCCATTCTGATTATTTTAGAAAAAAACAGTATTCTGCATTGCATTCTGGTAATATTTCTATAATAGAAAATAGTGTACTCAGATTGTCTTAAATAAAATACCAGGCACATAAAATAAAGAATAATTATAATAATAATAATTAAAATATGTAGTCCTATACAATATAATAATAAAAAACTGAGAGAATTAGTAATGAAAATATGTTTAGTATTTGAGATTTATGCTCTTAATAAAGATTTTAAATAAAAATACATGTTTCGTTTTTGTGTACATAAGTGTAATATATTTTATAATAAATAATTTTCCATAAAAATGCTTCTACTTATTTAGGCAGCATCATCATCGATAATGTCCTGGTCAGTGTTAATTTCTTCATGTCGATGTTGAAGTTGTGCTGTATCTGAAGACATAAAAAGGGGGTTTTTATCTACAATGCATTACAATGTCCCTATATCTAGTCATTTTGGCAGGCTTGTTATTTGCATCTATATTTAACAGTGGTGATGAGAAATTTTAATGAATTAATAGAAAAATAAATAGGCAGGCATCTAAAACTTCAATGGGTAGATAAAATTATGTCCGCTGTCAAGCAAAGCACCCTGAGACTACCAGTGGAACGAAGCAGTAGGTTTAACAGATCGTAACCCTTTCTACGATTCTCTTAGAACAAAAAGCCGAGAATCTAGATGAAAAGTTAATAAAAAAATTAAAGAGTAACACACATAGTTCTTCTTTGTATAGAATCCCCAAATTGTGCAGAACAGCACAAGCAACTATCGTAGGTTTGATAGTGGCATAGTTACCCCTCATCACCTCCAGCGATATCCGAAACCACCGAAGCACCGTTTAACAACATAGCGGGCTCGGATATGTCGGTGGTTAAAATGATGCTCTTCAGTTCTAGGCCTCAGAACTGACGTAATGAAATGAGGTGTTTGTCAGTGACACATGTGAACTACCATAATACTTATAAAAATGAGTTTCCACTGCTGGGACTTGACCTTGGCTGGCATAGCTTCTTAACCCTGCCGCACACTGCATGACTATAAAATCTTGCATGCCTTTCCACGAATACCTACATGGTGTAATATACAAGCAAGGTATGGCATTGTGCAAGATATTTACCTACTCATTACATACTTACTTGGGTATTGATAGAGAAATGTCCCTTTCTGTTGACATGATACCGGGCAACGTCTCCTCCGACCTTCCTTATTTTTTTGTAAGTGCAGTCTATCGCACCCGTAATCCCTTGAAGGCCGCAAATAGCTTTGAATTTGCTGATCGCGTTGGCTTCTTCCGTCATATTCGAAGGCATTATTATGTACTGTGAACTAATGGAAGCCAACGCTAATGCTAATTTGCAGGCCGCACGTGACAGCGTCTGCTGGCTCAATCCGTGAACATGTCTGCGCAGTCTTCTTAGATCTAAAAAACAATAAAACATAACTTTACTATCTTAGATTCACATAGTCACTGCATAAACACAAAACTTGAACAAAATAAGTATCTTTTAGCTACATACCTCTTGGCGGCTCCAATATCTGATTACTGCCATTACTTGCAGTTCCACAGGGACGCTGCCACCTCGGAGATGCACTTGTAGGTCTGACCTCAGCAAGTCAGAAATACGGCGTAGGTATGTTTTCTTTGCTGAAACGTTATCTGAGCCGAAATTCATCATCCGATTAATCATGTATCGGATCAAGCCTAATTCTCTGGGTTTTCATTCTTCTCAACGTGGATAATTGGCGTAACACAGTCCACACAGCAGTAACATGTCCACAGTCCACTTCCCTTCAGAAATTGCGCAAATCCATGATAAAAATATCACAAGCGTAAATACAAAACGTTACAACAACAATTCGATTCAATCAGCTGATTGAAAAAAAGCCGCCATGTTGCCTCTCAAGTATCTCTTAACAACGTCCCGAGGTTGGTTAAATTTTGACAGTTATTTGAGAGCTCTCAATGCCCTCTCAACAGCGAAATTCCTTTTTAGGTGTAAATTTCGCTGATCGTCCGTTGAGCATCATCTCAACAACTGCGAAAATGTTTTTAAGTAAGGCCGAGAGTAGTGAGTAGTTATTCTAAGATCAAAACCTAAAATATCTGAAAGCATGCGGTACTTACATTTAAACACTGACTACCGTTCTTATAAGACGCCAAACGATTATTATTATGGGTATTATTGTCGGCCATGATTTCGCGGTATAAATATTAAGCAAAAAGATAAAATAAATTTAAATCAAACAAAAGACTGTCAGCAAGAGAATTCGATCTGCACTGTCCAACCAAGTCCAACCAAACTTTAACGGACAAAAAACAAAATGAAATGAAAGCAAAGAAACGGAAATACGTCAAAACAATCGCCATAGCAATTTCCCTCAATTCAGTGTCACTTTGACATTTGTGACAGTAACATTTATGACAGTTACAATGGTAAGATATGATAACTGCGCAAAGCCAAAAACTTGATACAAAAAAAAAAGAGCATGAATAATCTACTTTGTCTTTCGTAGTTTTTTTAAGAATTGAACCCTATATTATCAAATTTATCTCGTATTCGGTAATGAGTCGAACGCCTATATTATTTTCTAATGATCTCTAATTTATATTATCATTACCATTGTTGCTCACCGGGCCAGATGCTGAAGATGAGGTAAACTGACGACATCAAAAGTACTGTCGGGAACTGTCGGGAACGAGTGGATGCGACTAGCAAGAGACCGGGGAGAGTGGCCCAAACAAAGGGAGGTCTTTACCCAGTAGTAGGTCATTCAAGGCTGCTGATGATGATGATGATGGGCCAGATAATTTTGTCACACTGTACGAAATAAGTATGTATAAAAAAAAACACATACGACATTTACTATTTTAACCAAATCGACTTTTTAAAGTCATGTAGTGACTCAGATTTTAAACAAAATAGTTTGCTGTCATAATGAAAAAAGTTTATATGGTCATACACAAGAATATTAAATACATCTTTGACCAGCTATATCACTTTTTGGTCCAAAAATGTATGAAGCATGTCCGTTCTCCTTTTGGAATTTGGATGTCGATCCGGACATTAGTAGGTACCTATATAACCTGTCCAAAAACATTTCCCCCAGAAATGTAAAAGAATAGATCAATTCAATTTATATAAAGATTTATAAATAGAATAAGTATCTACTTAACTTGGAGCATATATCCTATTAAATAACAATTGACTGACTTGACGATAATAAGAATGTATACACTGTGACATGTAACTATAATTAAAGTTATATGATTATTTACGGGATATTTACCGTGGTAAGGTTGTGGAATGAGCTCCCGATATTTCGGCGCAGTTACATGCACCATGTTCACGGGAAGACTCAAACATAAACATATTAAAACAGTGTTTTGTAACTATAATTGTTATGAATAAAAAAGTATGAGTATGAGTATGATACGACTAATATTCTATGAAATAAAACAAACGAAAGGGACAAATTAAAATCTATTTTATTTTCAAACAAGTTAAATATAAATAACAGACGTGTCGGATTTGGCTGACACTGACAAACACCCTTAGGACGGCGCCGGCGGTTTGTCAGCCAAGATATCACGTCGGTTGGCATTGGTTGGCATTTATACATTCCAGATATAATTATTTTTTGTTTTTGGGCTTATAATTGGACACGCTAAAGCCATTGAAGCCAAACCGCATCGTCTTAAGCCGGGTCTCATGCATAGCTAACAACTGCCTTATTGTGAAGTTCGTTCGTGATTTGTATTGTGATTATGATCGCGTGCCATCCCGTACGAACGGACATCCATAATAAGAAAAAAAAGGACCAGCTTGTGACACCAACCCATAAGCTGGCGAAGTCTGAGAGGTCAGTTTATGTTGGAGGGCCCGCGATATACAACTGAATACCCGCTGTGGTACGGAATGCTCCTTCCACCGCGCAGTTCAAAACGAAATTTAAGTCCTGGCTACATGAAAACCTATTTTACGAAATAGCTGACTTCTTCAAATTGCCGGACCATTAATTTGTTAATTATTCCAAAGATAATTTACTAGATTATTCTAATTGAATTTTTTATTAAATCTATTTTAAATTATTATTTATACAATTTTACAATTATTATAAGGAATGAATTCAATGTAACATAGGTGTTATTAATAAATATTTGTATTTTGTAAGCCAGATGTTAGCCAAACATGTTTTATTAAAGTTTTGTTAGATTTTGGGTGCAGGAGACCCGGATTTACGTATATTAGAACAGAAGTGGGAATTTTTCGTTTAGATTCCTTTCTCTTTTCTGTATATTATACTCATTCTGCCCCAATAAAGTGGTTGAGACTTTACTAGATGCCCATCTATGGAGTATTGGAAACTACATGGAAATACACGTTCACGAATACTTCGAATAGGTAATAATCCACCATTATTATTTCAGAATAACAATCGCAAATAATACCATTGAGGCAACTTTTTTTTTATCGAGAATATGTCCGCGTTTCACCACCAACTCACAAGCGACGATGTGGTCGAAGATGAAGCACGCAGACTTAGAAGATACCTATTCACTCTTGCCTTGAAAAGGCCCATGTTTCTTCACGTTGGCGCCAAAAGTCGCGTTACTACAAAATATATAATAGGTTATTAAGGATTTCCGTTCCTAATTCTGATCGATGGTGACAGATTGTCCTCCTGCTCGCGCGCGTGGAAATGATAATGTCGTTACTTCTAACCTAACTACCGTAATAATCCGCGCAATTTACGAATTTGCGCATACCATAGATCGCACAGACTTCCAGACTATCGTTCGATAATTAAATTAAACTTTACAGCATAGAGATACCTTAACGATCTAGAAAATCGATTCCGTAGATAATCCCGTGAAATATTATCGATTCTAGGTAAATGCACTATATTTCTTCGATCTATATTAGTACCTCTCAACATCGTGAATCGGTCCGATTCTCAGGGTTCGAGAATCGATCTAGTAGAACATCTATCCAGCGCCAAAGAAATCGAACGCAAATATAGTTTGAATAAAGACTGGCTGGTACGAAGGACCATAGTACCGCCGCCAGCTGAATAAAAAAAAAAGAAATCAAAACGCGCGAACTACATACAGCCCGCGTTTTCGTAAATTTTCATGTATATCTGTGATTTTCACGGATTGTTAGAAATGCATGGTTTTGTGTAACAATAAATTTTCATTATTGCGAAAATGTCTCAAATGTAAATATAAGTTTTTAGTTGTTTTATTATTAGAATAAAATAGTATGTGATACTATTTAATTTCAATTTAGTTGTTACTCTATGTTTTATTAAATAATAATATTACAATAAAATATGAAGCGCATTTTATTTTCTCATAAGTGGGTGATGAAAAGTAGAGTGTATCACTCGGGCGCAATATATTTTTTGGCTCGGGTGACGTACTTTGAATCCCTCGCTACGTTCGGAATTCTACTAAAGAATACGCCACGCTCGCCACGCTCGCCACGCTCGGGATTCTACTCTAGAATCCCTCACTTCACTCTGGATTCAAAAAAGCGCCCTCGCCGTAAAAATATTATTTTGCGCCCTTATGCTACAATCTACTATTTATATACCTGCAGCGCTCCTTTATAGGGGCCTCTGGCCCAACCAGGCCCTACCCTAACGCTGGTACTGGTTGTATGCATAGGAAAGTTGTTTCTCATGTAAAATCGATAGAAAGTGCTGTAAAACAGACGGCATTTTCTTCTAGATCAACCTGGGGCCTTACCATAAGCGTTACACAAAATAACAATGCTGCGTGAACATAGCGTTCCGAGCGCAAAACATTTTTACTTTTGACCATACCATAGCCGTCAAAACGTTTCCGCTTTATTATGAAAGCACGAGACGACGCTCTACGTTAATACAGAGTTCTCACTCACACACCCGATCATAGTTCGTTAGATTCCGTTCATTATTCCGTAATACAAAAGTTTTAAATTAAACCCGTACCATAGTTGGTTTTAACAACGCAAATAACATTATTTTTGCGTCCATGAGGCTCCATTCTAGCGATAATAAAAAAGTTAGTCAGGACCAACTTTTTTACTATCGCATTGAAATTAAAACTGCTTCATGCCTCCCGAAGGCCTCTGACAAATACTTAAATCATAAACCAAGTTTATAAAGACTAAGCGGTCGATCCAAATGTCAGTTTTAGGCCGCTGGGAGGCCTCCGACAAATACGTGTCATTCACTAAAATATATGTAGTAAGCAAGATAATACAGGCTGAATTGGCAACCCTAGCGTCAGAATCATTAGGCCTCCCGAAGGCCTCCGCCAAAAATCTGTTTTAGTCACCAAAATATGTAGGAGCATTAAACAACTGGCTGTATTGGTAACCTTAGTGTTAGGACTTTAGGCCACTCGAAGGCCTCCGACGAATATGTAGTTATATCGCTAGAATATGTAGTAGATAAGATAGTAAAGGCTGAATTATCAATCATAGTGTGAGAACTATTAGGCCTCCTGAAGGCCTCCAACAAATGTGTGTTCCAGTCACCAAAATATGTAGGAGGCATGAAAATATTGGTTGTATTATCCAACCCTAGTGTCAGAATCTTAGGCCACCGAAAGGACTCCGATGAATAAATAGATATATCACTAGAATAATATTGTAGTAGGCACACAATAGTACAGGCTGAGTTGCCAACCCTAGTGTTAGAGCTTCTAGGCCTCCGACAATCAAACGTGACACTTTATCGAACTTGACCGTGACTTTTTTACTTGACTCTGACTTAATTGACGATATTTAATAGAACTTGATATAATTTCAATACTCAACACAGGCAAACGCACTAGACGTGCAACGCCAAAATTTTCTCACTGGGAAATTATTCTGAAAAATATTCAAAACACAGTGCGATAAAATAATTAAGTACGTATACTCACCTATAGATGCCTATAGCTACTTCTACGCGTTCAGACAAGTCCAAGAAAGTAGAAACGGCAACACAAATCTATAGCGCTGTCTTGCTCTACTAAGCCGTTACCGTTCTTTTTACTTACATTCATTTACGATAATATAATCATAATACATTTTTTGATTATGGTACGTAAGATAAAACAAAACGGACAACGCTACATTATCGTTTTACTAAAGTTTCGAATCGCGTTCCGATACACGCAGTCATTATGAAAAATCAAATAAATAAATTTCATTTTTAAATTATTATTTATCGATACGCTATATTAATTAATAAAACAATCACTTTTAAGTGCTAAAGGGTATTATTGATATATTATTAATGATTAAACGAACTTACCTGTACGTGAAGTTCTATCATAATTATACGAGGGATTTGTCCGAAGAGATTAGCTTTTTATTTAGTTTACATGTAGTAGACACACGGTGTCGCCATCTGCACTGTATTTGAGACTTTTTTTTTTTATGGTATCACTTCAACCTTCCTTTAACCTTCATTTAGTTCAGAATTTATGTTTTTGTAAATGTTGATGTTTGAATGATGTTATGTATGTAGGTAAACCTATTTAACGATACATAATACATATGTCATTATAGGGAAATGCTTAATAGGGTGGGTGGGATGCTAATCTCTTCGGACAAATCCCTCGTATAATTATGATAGAACTTCACGTACAGGTAAGTTCGTTTAATCATTAATTATATATGATTTGTCCGAAGAGATTAGCTTTTTATTTAGTTTACATGTAGATGTTGAGAGTGAAAATATCAACTTTCAAATAAACATCAGTTTCGTTTGCTTAGTAGCAAATTGAATATAACTATATATATATATATATATTTACATGGTAATAGTAATATTGACAAATTAATATCAATTATGAGTATTTATTAATTAAATTAATCACTCATAATATTTCTTGCGAAAGTATCCTTATGGTTCGCATTAAGAATTAAATTTAAATTATAAATTTTTGCAAATGTTTGGGAGCTACCGCTCTACCCTGCAGTATTTCTGGATTTTTTAAATGAAAATTGGATAGAATCAGCACTTGTTGTGATATCCCAGAACGAGAAGATTTTATTAGGTCTGGAGTTTTTATATTAACCAATTTTACAGAAATTATGCGTTTATTTTTGATAAAGTTTGCACTCTTATGTGCTATAGATAGCGCCAATAAAGTAGCATTGTATTTTTATACATTGGTATATATATGTTTTCTAAATGTAATACTTCATTAGATACCAACTTGTTAGGGTGTCGAGTACAATTAGGCGTATCCCAAGTTATATCATACTTTAGGAATGTTGGGTGCAATCTAAACAAACCCCTTGTGAAGGCGCTTAATATAATCGATAAGTGCCGTCAGGAAGCTTCTCAGGATCTGTGAGGAATACGCTGGGGCCCATGGGCTCAGGTACAATGGAAAGAAGAGCGAGTGTTTGGTCTTTCAGTCAAAGGGTTTCAGGACCAGTGCTGTGCCTCCCCTTGTACTGAACGGTGTCCCTTTGGCCAGAGTGTCACGTTTCAAGTACTTGGGTCACTGGGTCTCGGAGGGCCTCACAGATGCTGAGGACATTGAGAGGGAACGCAGGGCGTTGGCTGTCAGAAGCAATATGTTGGCCCGCAGATTTGCGCGTTGTACTGTAGCAGTAAAGATTTCGCTTTTTAAGGCATACTGCCAGTCTTTCTATACGTGCAGTCTGTGGATCAACTATACGCAGAAGACAATCAACGCCCTGAGAGTACAATACAACAACGCATTTAGGATGTTGCTGGGGCTGCCCTGGCGTTGCAGTGCATCAGGCATGTTTGCTGATGCTCGAGTGGACGGCTTTCATGCCATAATGCGCAAACGAGCCGCCTCGATGCTGAGCCGCCTCAGGAGCAGCACCAACAGCATTCTACGCGTTGTTGCAGGCCGGTTCGACTGCCCTTTTGTTAACCATGCAGTCCAACTTCATATTATGGACCGACTTTAAAGTTTAAAATTTGATGTGACCTTTAGTATAATTACTGTTGACATTATTTTTAATTTTAATTTTATTTTACCTGATGTGTTTAAAAATTTGTATTCTTTTCTCTATTTTTATGGACTTTGTCTGAAATAAATGAATAATAATAATAATATAATCATCATTGGTTATTTCTTGGCTAAGAATCAGAGAAAATGCTGATCTAAAATACAAAGTTATATAAGTATACAAGGTTCGGTATTTTACCCTGACTCATATATAATTGCTATAATATTACAGTATGCAGCAGTATCGTGTCATACTGCTTTATAAAATTTTCAGTAAGTGATGTTAACATTAACTGACAAGCTGCTGACACCTCTTTTCAAGAGTGACGTCCTGCTTGATAACATCCCGGCCGAACCAGAGTAATCTTCCGATGCATATATCGATTGTTGGAATGTGAGATAGTCAACTTATTAGAGGACTTACAAGGCCGATGTCTTATTAATTATTTTCCGGAATGCTTTTAAAATTATGTAAAACGGTGGAAAGCTGTAGTAATAGTAAAGATTTGACCACGAGTTTGTAAATGTAGGTATCTATTGTAAAGACGTCAGGGTCTTTATAATAAACTTTGCCACGATATGTATTTGGTACATTTTTTGTTCAATCTACCCGCAAATATGTCGGCTTTAGGATTGCCAAGGCATTGCACGATATTTTTTGAAATGCAATTTCTGACAGATCCCATTCGATGTCTCGATGGACATGTGATTCTGCATCTGCGACATCGTTCCCAACTGAACTGATGTAGAAAGCGAAAACGATGAGATTGCGTTCTTCGCACCACTGCTTGTTTTCGAGTGACATTCGTGATATGAAGGAACTGGACACCTGCCATTCGAGTTGTGCAAGAAATGTCGTCAGTAGTATTGTCAATCCGTAAAATAATTTGTTAGACATGATAGAATTTTGTAGTTTTAAATCCGAAAAGGACAACCAGAATTTTTATTTCATCATGCATGTGTCATAAAAATTCGCTGTCCATCCACATTCCACTAGCCCACACTACACTACAGGTTCTCCATCCCGTAGTTGAGGCATCTTAATAGATTTAAAACTTATTTTGATTAATGTCAGTTCTGGGGTGAACTATCGTATGAGACCGCCATTTAAGACCTGGAAATTTTAATGACGGCATGCTCATGTTGTCATAATACTCGTCATCTTTCAAGGTCAAATATTTACATCACTCCAGTTCTTTTGTATAAGGCCAACTGTGTTTGACGGCTGGGCAGGTCGATGTAGGTATCCTTACCAAACGATGAACGAATTCTCTAATTCTACAGTATTAGAGTACCTAGTCTATAGGTAGGATAGGATAGGGTTAGGAACCCCAGGAATTTACATGTTGTATCCGGGAAGACATAATACAACCTCTAAGGCCTATGGCCTGAGGCCTATGGCCTCTAAAGGTTTAGTTGTGTCGTTGAATGTTTTCCAAACATGATTCTAGACTATTCGGTATTAATGAGGTATAATCTAGAAAAATTGTTAATAAATGGACACAAGATCGCAGTAAAATCAGCAGTTTCACAATTTAATCTTCCTGAAAATGAACGAGGCTGTACTTGACCCAAAGGGCAAAACATTGAATTTATATGTTTTCTCGTCAAATTGAAAAAACGGAGATACTTCTTTTAAGCAGCATGTATGCGTATAAAAGAATAAGCATCTGGTGCTCATGGAACATTCTGGAAACATGTTTTAAGGCCGTTCTATCCTCAAGCTTTAATTGAGAAGTGTTAATGAATTAATTTTAATGATTTAGAATTTAGTGTAAATCTATATTTGCCGTTACTTTTTTTTTTTTTTTGCACCAAAAATACAGGAGATAAGAATTGTTCTTATAAAAGCTGACATTTCACAATGACTTCAGTTGTGAAAATATTACGAATGGCAAGTTCGTATATAATTTGTTCCGTAGCGGCAAGCATTCTTGCTGCAGGACGTTTGTTTGTTTCACTGGACGAGAAAAAGGTATATATATAATACCCCCCTCTATCCAAGATAGTATAATACTGTCGCACGTTATGATTGCGAAAGTGTTAAATTCTACCCTGTATTTTATCGTGTCTAACGGCGGTTGCTGTTGCGATTCTGCGCCGGACGCGACGACGACTTCGATGAGTTGGAGTGGCGATTCTTGTGGGTAGGTAGGTCCTTCAATATTTGAATAAGAGCAGTGTTTTTAGTTCTCACGACACACATAGTGAGAGAGCCGTAGCTAAGCCTGATAGTGTAGCTGTGCGTTATTTATACTGAGCTCGCTGCCGTTGTCTGTTTTAAGCACAGCCTCGGAGACAACCGCTACCACTTCCAGATTGAGAGTGTGTGCTTCAATCAAAGTGCATTTTTCCGGTAGTACATACCATCCACTTATTCACTAATATGCACTGGTCCAGCATGGTCGATTAGGGCTCATCGTCACTCAACTCTCTGAGATAATGCCAGATTCCCAGCAGTGGAAACATGATAAGCTGATAATGATGATGATATACTTATCCGTAAGTTAACTGCAAATATCTTTCGGCAAACCCGTCCTAGCTATTAAAAGGAGTTCGTCATCAAATCTTGATCATCAAGATTCGGTGTCGGGTTTGTATTACATGGCACCAGATCAACTCTGGCACAGGTGGCGGGTGCTGATGTACCCCGAGGGGGGAGACTGCACCAGCTGAGAGCAGCTTGACGGTAGCCGCAGTACTGGTGGATGGTAATAGTGCGGCGCCGGTGATAGCGGCGCCGGTGGTAGCGGTGTCGGTGGCAACAGTGGCAGTGGTTCTTGTCGACGGTGTTGGCACACCAAAGTTACCCAAAAGACCTCGACTAAAATAGTATACATAGATATAGTACCTATATTTTTGGTAAGTTACTGCCCCTAAGGCTGCCCGCCCTTCTAAATTAATACTTAAGCAATTATTAATAAAGTGACAGCCCTAATAGCTGACCGCATTAGTAATGTATGCTTGCTATGCTATGCTTGCTATGTATGCTTTTGTTTAGTGTGTTTTAGTACATAAGCATTAGCAATGAAGTGACATTTCCAAAGAATGACCGCATCGTCCTAAGTTGATAAAATTATAGTAAAGTGATAGTCCCACAGACTACCCGCAGCACTACATCTGAAAGTAAAATATTAACTACGTCAATTATAGCAAAGTGATAATCCCACAGATTACCCGCAGCGCTATATTATAACGTAAAAAACAAACATAACACGTTCAAACACACTAATACACGTCACGTACAAACGCACTAGTAATCTAATGCTGTAGTTTAGTGTCCTTTAGCATTAGCAATGAAGTGACATTCCCAGAGAATGACCGCATCATCACTTTTACTTAACTATGTGGGTACGTTAATTATAGTAAAGTGATAGTCCCACAGACTACCCGCAACACTATAACGTAAAAGATTAACTACGTTAATTATAGCAATCTGATAATCCCACAGATTACCCGCAGCGCTATATTATAACGTAAAAGACAAACATAACACGTTCAAACACACTAGTACACGTCACGTACAAACGCACTAGTAATCTAATGCTGTAGTTTAGTGTCCTTTAGCATTAGCAATGAAGTGACATTCCCAGAGAATGACCGCATCATCACTTTTACTTAACTATGTGGGTACGTTAATTATAGTAAAGTGATAGTCCCACAGACTACCCGCAACACTATAACGTAAAAGATTAACTACGTTAATTATAGCAATCTGATAATCCCACAGATTACCCGCAGCGCTATATTATAACGTAAAAGACAAACATAACACGTTCAAACACACTAGTACACGTCACGTACAAACGCACTAGTAATCTAATGCTGTAGTTTAGTGTCCTTTAGCATTAGCAATGAAGTGACATTCCCAGAGAATGACCGCATCATCACTTTTACTTAACTATGTGGGTACGTTTATTATAGTAAAGTGATAGTCCCACAGACTACCCGCAGCACTATATTATAACGTAAAAGACAAGATGACACGTCTGTTTATTACAGACACATCTGTTACAGACGCGCTAGTAATTGTGAAATGCTTCTATGCATAGCGTGTCCGGCGGCGTTGATTCCAGCATGGCACCGGCGGCGGTGGTGACTTTGCGGAGCCATAAACACGATAGAAGCACGAATATTGCGGAGCCGTACCTAATAACGATCGTATACTCGTAACAAAGCTCGAGCGTGATGACGATCGCGATGTGTCCGGTGAAGAAAACGTTGACAGTCTCCTCGACGATCACGATGTTATTATGTTGATCTCTGCGTCGTGTGCGCATTAACTTTTGTTCTAATTTTATTTGCTATGGACTTGTCTTTGAAAAACAGCACGAGTACGTTTAACTATGTTGATTTTTTGTGTATAAGAAAATAATAAATGCGCAACACGATTTGACGCGTGCGGAATGGCGGAGCACTGAAAGTGTAATGGAGGTTAAAGGAAGGTTGAAGTGATACCATAAAAAAAAAAGTCTCAAATACAGTGCAGATGGCGACACCGTGTGTCTACTACATGTAAACTAAATAAAAAGCTAATCTCTTCGGACAAATCATGAGTATAATTATTTAATAAGTGTTCGTGGACGTGCTTGAGTCTGAGAAAGTGATATTAGGCGCTAAAACGTGTATTTTCGTGTTGTTTCTAAAGCTCCTAGAAGCCTCTTGTAAAATCTCCACCATTTTACTAGGGCATGACTTTGACTTGACCGTGACTTACTTTGCTTGACTCTGACTGATTTGTTTGACTACATATAATGTTACAGCTGAAATTTGCTTGTTTTCTTTTCGCAATATCACAAGTTACAACACGGAAATTTAAGGAAAGGATTCGTCAACAAAAATAATAATAATATTAACGCAGGGCGGCTTTATGGCGAGCCGTCGGTGAGTAGCAACACCGCGTACCCCGATTCCATGACCCTTGACCTTATCCGGCTGTCTGGGGGAGGAAACCGCAAGAGCTAAGAACCTAAGCGCCAGGGTGGAAGTGTTAAAGGGCATAACGCCGCGAGTAGCTCTTAGTGAAAGTGCAGCACACCTCTCGACACCCTAAGCCACCCATGTCAAATGTTGTGTCCAACCAAATGTCCAGGCTAGACCCGAGTTTATATTGAAATAAAAGTGTTATAATAATAATATTCGGGACATTTTTGCACACACGGTCATCTGACCCCAAACTAAGAAAAGCTTGTGATATGGCTGCCAAAGACTGATATACATACTTATGTTGATGCAGCGACCCAAAATGTGTCTTGGCCTCCGATACTAAAAGACGCCATTCTTCTCTATCTTGCGCAAGTTCACGCCAGTCATGGACGTCCAGTTTCTGTAGATCTTTTCCCACTTCATCTTTCCATCTATACTTGGGACGGCCCACGGGCCTTTGGCCCTCAGGACTGCCTGAGGACTGCCCAAATAAGCCCTTTTTACGGTGCGATCCTCTCCCATATACATACATATATATTTTTTAATACATACTTAAATAGATATTAACAACCAGAACAAACACAAATGTTCATCACATAAATGTTTGTCCTAGGTGGGAATCGAACCCACGCCCCCAAGCTCAGAAGGCAGGTTCACTACCAACTGGACCAACGGGCTATCTGTAAAATGGAGCTCGTAAAAAAACCCCGCTCCATAAATTGGAGCGAACACGAAAAGGTATTTACCAAGTTTTAGTTGTGAGCTGACCCTTAAAAATGCAGGAATGATTGTGACCTATTTATAAAAGAGGTTCAAGAGTTTTGGATTGCGGGCGAAGCACTATTCCTTATCATATATTCCTTGTTTCAAATTCGATTCATTATGCCAAGGCGTCATTTATACAAAAGGCATGCCAACTCTTTACCAATAGTGGTTCAAAAATCGATCCTGCATGCTATATACTCGTGCAGTCAAGCAGGTTGGAAGTCACAACTCTGTAGACTCATGTAGACTGGCCTAATGTTACTATGCTAAAATTATCATTAAGTATGCTTTTTTAGATAATGCTAAGAACACTGGTTCTGGAAAAGGCTAACATACTGGAAAGTAAGGACGCAAGCACAAACACTAACTCCGCAAAAAAAAATGCATGGGGAGAGGTGCTGCTATGGTTTGTTTTGTTGCTTTTTCGGTTTTGAATTCTGTTTTTATTGTTGCTTCATTTCCCTTTAACTCATAGATGTGATCATAATTTCAGTTTTAACACTCTTATTGCTCCTGCGGAGCGAGATTTGGCGCAAATACAAAATCAGTGGCGAAATATGAAGAATCGTGCCAAAAAATCTGAATTTGCCTACCGGAGCTCCAGGCAATTGACAGGTGGAGGCCCTCCTCCACCTAGCCCACCTATGGAGGACAGGGAAATTATGGAGGCAATCCCACAAGAGTTTGTGGTCGATATTAACTGCCATGATAGTGATGGGATATACTTCGACCAAGTAAATTTATTTATTTAGATTATTTATGGGTATAACAAATAACAGCCATGTACATGTATGCACATGTGTGTTCTGTGTGTGTGTGTTATAATACAGCGATGCTGGTCCAAATACTTTTTCTACTAGCTGATGTTTATTCTGGGAAGGTCCAAATACTTTTTCTGCTAGCTGATGTTTATTCAGGGAATTCTCCCTCGGTTAGAAACATACTTTAGCTGATATAATAATACAGTGATAAAATATTCAAGCTAGTTGTCAAATTTAGTTGTCTTTTTGTTGTAGTAGTTTAATTAAATCCATTCTGTAATATTTCAGCAACAAAAAAAAGAACAACCATCTGCTCCATCCATTCCTGCGGTATGTTTTTGATTGCATAGAGTAATCTATTTAATTAAAAGTAATTTTGTGAAGAGTAATAAAACTAAATCTTAATTGTATTATTTACAGCCTGAAGCTCCACAAACCAAAGCATTAAATCAAGTATGGGTTGAACCGGGTCCGTCACAGCCAAGCTCCGAAAAAAAACCAGCTTCATATGTGGTAAGTTTCTGTTTTAATTTATTAATTTCGTTTTTCGGTTTTTAAACCTATGCTGTCTGTCTGTCCTACCTTTAAACGGCTGTATCTTGGCATGATTATAGTACACACTCTAAAGTATAACAACAAATAATAAATAATGGCCAAGTGTGAGTTGGTGACTTTCTGTTAATTACCAATGGATGACCTTATAATTTCTTTCACTGAATCGCAATTCTATAAATTTCTAATTTTGAGGTCAGTTTTTTAGATTGATAATTAATATATTTTGTGGTGGTATGGAACCCTCAGTGCGTGAGCTTGACTCGTACTTGGGCGGTTTATTTATCCAATAAACAAAGCTCACCTGTTTTTTAACATTTTCAGCTAGTATCCAAAAAAATGGTCCAAGCAAGTGCATCACGGCTCATACATAAAAATCCTGCTTCCCTGGTACAAGTATGTGTTAATTTGCTAGTTTTTTTTTTAAATCGTAATGATTTCGCCCTGTGACACGATGGAGTGAAATATACGTAAAGCAGCTGCCAGTAGCTAGAAGAGAAAAGCCAAAGATTGAACTAAGAGAGGTGTCCCTTGGTGCCTATGTCCAGCGGTGGTCCAGCGGTCCTAAAATAGGCTGATGATATTTTTTATTGTTACTATGCCTGAACTTTTAAAACGGAAATTGGTCCAACTGAGTCCATCACGACACTACATAAATGAAAATTCTGGTTTGTGCTGTTTATTTTATTTTCAATAAATATATTTAATTTAATTATATTTTCAGCCAGAGGCCCTACAACGGAAACAAACACAAGACCAAACTGTTCGAGTAACAAAGCGGAAAAATAAGTATGTACTACATATTATTTTATTCATCATCATCGATATCATCATTTCTGCCTATCATGTTCCCACTGAAGAGTCCTAATCCACCATGCAGGCCCAGTGCATGTTGGTTAATGTCATTTATCACTAAACTTTCGAGGTTCTTGGACATACCAGTTTCCTCACGATGTTTTCCTTCAGTAAAAGTTCTCCTTTTGGCTCTGGACACCCGCGTAACCCTTATAATCCGGTAGTTCACCTCAAAGTGAGACCACTTGGACAGGGTATTTTTTTTTGTTTTAGTGTAAAAAAAAAATGAACTTGTGTTGCTACAAAAAAAAATACATACAGTCAAATTGATAACCTCCTCTTGAAGTCGGTTAAAAAGACACTAATGTGTTGAGCTTTTTCCATTGTGTAGCTGTCAGTGGTTTCTTTCCAAGCAACTATTATTATTTTGACAACCCCTTGACAATTTTTAATGTGTTATTCTTTATACAGGTCCAACTCCCAGTGCTGCGAGCAAGACCATGAACACCAGCTGTTTGTGTTGGCCATGAGGGCTCGGGAAGAAGAAATTAAAAGAGATAAAGAGGTTCACGAATGTAAGATGAGGTATGAAAGAGAAGCAAGGGAACGTGAAAAAGAGATGCATGAAAGAAGAATGATTATAATGTCATTGGAAGAGGAATACTGGCATGTAAAAATTAGGGAAACCAAACATTGAGTGACTTTCAAAACTTCTGCAGGGAAACGCTGGAAGCAGGCCGCTTCCAACTGGCCCTTTTGGAGATCGATGGGGGAGGCCTATGTCCACCAGTGGACGTCCTACGGCTGAAATGATGATGATTGTTGTATATTACTAGTGTTTACCTTCAGTATTTTGTACATTTACTTTAATGACGATGATGAAACATTGAGTGAGATGTGACTACTTGTTACTTGTGTAGTAAAAATACATGTTTAGTTATTGTGTAATTATTTTATAATAAATTATTTTCCATGAACATGCTTCTAGTTATTTGAGCAACATCATCGTCAATAATATCAGTCTTCGACACTGTCAATTTCTTCATATTGGTGTTGTGCTGCTATATCTGAGGACAAAAAAAGGGGTTTTCATCTTCAATACATTACAATGTCCCTATATTTAGCCATTTAGGCAGGCTTGTTGCCATTTGAGAGTGGAGATTCTGAGAAATGATAATGAATTGATAGAAAAATAAATAGGCAGGCATATAAAACTTTTTTTTTGCTGCATATTCCCAGCACGAAATCAGTCTTGTTTTGGTAGGACAACAATGTTTGGATAAAATGATGTCCACTGTCATGCAAAGCACCCTGAGACTACCAGTAGGACGAAGCAGTAGATGAGACTACCAGTAGGACGAATCAGTAGATTTAACAGATCGTAACCCTTTCTCCGATTCTCTTAGAACAAAAAGCTGAGACGCTAGATGAAAAGTTAATTAAAATTTAAAAAGAGTAACACACCTTGTTCTTTGTAAAGAATCGCCAAATTGTGCAGAACAGCACAAGCAACAATTGTAGTTTTGATAGTGGCATAATTACCCCTCATCACCTCCAGTAATATCCGAAACCGCTGCTTCAAGACACCAAAGCACCTTTCAACAACGTTGCGGGTCCGGATATGCCGGTGGTTAAAACACTGCTCTTCTTCAGTTCTAGGCCTCAGAACTGGTGTAATGAGATGAGGGGTAGACGGGTAACCACTATCCCCGATAAGTCTCCCCACGAACTCCTCCTCTTCAAATCTTCTTCGAATGGAACTCTCGCGCCATATTCGTGCATCATGTGTGCTGCCCCTCCAGTGACACACAATGTCACATATTTTCAGGTCAGCATCACAGACAACCTGAAAATATTTTTTCCATATAACAATTTCTAAAATTGTGAAAATAATTGAAAGCGCTTGCAGCCAATCCGTAGTACAAGAAGCAAGTAGCAGTTGTATGTAGCTACAACGCATTGTCTGCTATGTTTTGCTCATTGTAAGTGGCAGTGGAAGTACTAAAAAGCAAAACGTTGCAGTTGATGCGTAATAGCTACTTACAACTTCTATGTAATATGCATCGTTTTCAAGCACCCTTACTGATAACTAGCTGCACCTGGCAGTGTCAGTGACACGTGATCTACCATAATACGTACCTACTTATTAACATGAGTGCCCACTGCTGGGACTTGACCTTGGCTGGTATAGCTTCCTAACCCTGCCGCACACTGCATGACTAAAAGCTTGCATGCCGTGCCACGAATACCTACATGGATTGTAATATAGAAGCTGGCATTATGCAAGATATTTACCTACTTATTACATAAACAAGTACTTACTTGGGTATTAATAGAATAATGTCCTTTTCTGTTGACGTGGTACTGGCCAACGTCTCCTCCGACCTTTCTTATTTTTATGTGAGTACAATCTATAGCACCCGTAATCCTTTGAAGCCCGCAAATAGCTTCGAACTTGCTGATAGCGTTGGCTTCTTCCGTCATATTCGCAGGCATTTTTATGTACGACGAACTTTTGGAAGCCAACGCTATTGCTACTTTGCGGGCCACACGTGACAGTGTCTGCTGGCTCATTCCATGCATATCGGAGCAGTCTTCTTGGATCTAAAAAAATATTCTAATAAATATCTTGGATTCACATAAATCACATACCTACTGCATAAACACAAAAGATAACCAAACAAAAATATGTATCTTTTATTTACCTCATGGCGGCCCCAATATCTGATTGCTGCCATTATTTGCAGTTCCACAGGGACGCTGCCACCTCGGTGATCCACCTGTAGGTCTGACCTCAGCAAATCAGAAATCCGGCGTATGTTGCATTTGCTGAAGCGGTATCTGAGCCGAAATTCATCATCCGATAACTCATTTATGGGATCAAGCCTTGCTCTCTGGGGTCTCCTTCTTCTTAACGTGGGAGCTCTAAACTGGTGTAATATGTCCACATCCCTTCGAAAATTGCGCAAATCCATGTTATAAATGCAATCCAAACAAAACGTTATCAATCTGAAGAATCTGATTCAATCAGCTGATTGAAAAAAAGCCGCCATGTTGCCTCTCAAGTGTCTCTTAACAACGTCCCGAGGCTGGTTAAATTTTGACAGTTATTTGAGAGCTCTCAATGCCCTCTCAACAGCGAAATTCCTTTTTAGGTGTAAATTTCGCTGATCGTCCGTTGAGCATCATCTCAACAACTGCGAAAATGTTTTTAAGTAAGGCCGTATGTGCCTACGTATATAATGTATAGAAAATAATATTAATGTATAGCAATAATTAAGGTAATTAAGAAATAAGTTAAAATATGTAATCTAAAATAAGTAAGTAAATCTAGTAATAAGAAATAATGTATAAACCTATAAACCCTTTGAAAATAAAAGTAAATAAGAATAAAAATTTAGATAGCATTGGAAACCCCACCAATGAAGTGTGTTAAGAGTGATGAATGATTGAGTGTGAAGCATGACAAAGAGAACTAGAATGAAAGAATAATGTAGAAAGGTCTCCGGCATTGTCGGAGGTAGCTCGCGGGACGGGCCAAACAGCGCCCGGACAGAAAAAAAAAAAAAAAAAAAAAAAAGCACTGTTGCCACAGAACCTAGAACACCTTTATCTCCAAATGCAAATTGTAACGCTACTAGCCGAGTTCTTAGTTCACCTGGCACTATCTCAGAGTATGACGATAGCGACAGAGATGAAACATAAGTATCATGTTAGCTACATAATTATACGAAATATACGTAAGTATGCCAAATCAGCTTCAAAATTCACATTCCATTGTATTGGACGTCCGTTTTATGAGCCTATCGCAATATTGTCTTACTGTGTTCTCAAGTCGATTTTGCATCCGAAGGCCTTTAGAAGATCTGTTCATATAATGCCATCGTAACCTAAGGCAGATTAATGTTTATTTAAACGTGGAACTTGATGGATATGCATTTCTTTTAATTTAATTTCAGTTTGAGTTGTGTATGGCCTTCGGTTGGCGTTGGTTGGTCTCCTGGGTCTCTGCCCTTGAGCTTGATTAATTCTTTGACGAGCTTTT
Organism: Agriopis aurantiaria; assembly: GCA_914767915.1. Taxonomy (NCBI): domain Eukaryota; kingdom Metazoa; phylum Arthropoda; class Insecta; order Lepidoptera; family Geometridae; genus Agriopis; species Agriopis aurantiaria. The sequence continues at coordinate 11,908,937 of OU612003.1, read as the reverse complement.
GGTATTTTTGGATGCTACCGTGTTTTAGTAAAGATAATGCGGATCCCGAATCGACCAGCAAGGTCAGAGGGATATTAGAAACCTGTGAATTCAGGAGGACATGAGGTAACAATTATTATTATTATTATTTTTTACTGGGCAAGTGCCTTTATTAACTAAACAAAATACAAGCTAAAACTAACACTACAAATGCAATTAGACTGCCCATAGACCGTTGAAGATCTAAAGACAATCCAAATTTTTATTGGTATCGAGATTTACTTTGTATATTTTGGTATCGACCCTTTTGGTACTCAAGGAGGGTCTGGGATGTTGGACTTCGCTGGGGGTCTGTCCAGCTGAATTGTTGCCACCGGTTTGGGGCTGGTTACCCTGTCGGTTGGCGTAGACTTTGGATTTGCCGTCAGTTTGGGGCTGGTTACCCTGTCGGTTAGCATAGACTTTGGATTTGCCGTCAGTTTCAGGCTGATTACCCTGTTGGTTGGCGAAGACTTTGAATTTGCCATCAGTTTGGGGCTGGTTACCCTGTTGGTTGGCATAGAAATTGCGTTTGCTGTCAGTTTGTGGCTGGTTACCCTGTTGGTTGGCTGTGAAATAGCGTTTGCCGTCAGTTTAGGGCTGGTTACCCTGTTGGTTGGCGTTGAAATAGCGTTTGCCGTTAGTTTGGGGCTGGCTACCCTATTGGTTGGCATTGAAATTGGAATTGAAAGATTTTTATGAGCTGTCGGCTTTAGGGCGGTAGCGTCTCGGGCGATATCTAAGCGAGACGCTTATTTGTTTAAATCATTGTCGGTCATATCAATGGGGAGGTCTACTTCGTCCTGACCGACATCGTTGTTGTCATCAGGCTGTTGGTCCACTAAGTTCATTCGTGTGGGTTATTTAAAGGATTGATTAAAGTTTTGTAACAACTGTTATTTAATTCTCGTTTCCTGCAAACAGATATAGCGTGCCAGGGTATTTTGCAGTAGCGGCAAACTACAGCCGTTGATCTTTGAAATTGAGGATTTGGAGCTCTTTGCTGTATTGTCGAGTTGGAGTTAGGCCTCGGAAGGCCATGTCTATTATTGAATTTTGATTAGTAGGCTTGGGATCATGTTGTGCACGTTTGTATAGAGTTTGTTGAATTCGTTCCTCGGACACAGCTAGATTGTAATTTTATTTTATTTTTTAAACTTTCGCTATTTGAACACCTGTTTTAAATGTTTATCGGGACTTATCACGTATTATTTTATTTAGGTAAAAATAGGTAACTTTCGCTCGACGTTTCGACCATATTACAATAGCCGTGGTAACGAGCTGACTGAAAACTGCGGGAGAGTCCGGCGAGAAGAGCGGGAGTTTAATTCTTCTACCCTCACTTGATTTTGAAAAATCGCAGGGTTGTCACTACGACCGACACACAACACTGACTGTATCGGTAGATGTCCTAGTACCTACAAGTCGTACACCGTGACCACGGCCATTGTAACACACACAGGCGAAAAATCGCTAAAAGTCGGACAAAACCTAAAAACTAAAAAGTGGCCCAAAAATACAAAAAGGCTGGCTTTTGTATGTTTGGTCAGTTTTTATCATTTGTTTAGAGATAGTTTTAGTTTTTGCGATGGATTCTCTTCCAGGAGGTAATGAACTAAGTATAATTAATAATATTTGGTAGTAATGTCCATATTTTAATAATTTTAATTTAAAAAAACTACCACGTTTAATTTTTTGCATTGTTTTAATCTTCCAAAGGGGGCAAAGTGTAACTGCCTGACAGATCCAGCTTCGTTATTAGCAATTTTAGAGATTATGGTCTATGTTTTTCAAAATAAAACCATAATTTTATGCGACCTTAAGCGACACTTTAACAAAATTTTAATTTACTCAGCGACTTGTGTATTAGAATGCAGTCAACGTAAACTTTTTTTTTTCTGGGATCGTTTGTTTGATTGATGTTAAATCCTCACCGTGTTAAATATTATTTATTATTGTTTAAGGATCAACTGACGAGGAAGTGAGTTTTAGCAGACACACTTTAATCGGCTACTACAGGGAGGAAACTTCCAGAAAAGAGCAAGATAAAATTCATTATTTACAAAAAAAAGTTCAATTTGCTCTGAAAGTAAATGAACTTACAGACGAAATAGAGCGCTCCCTTGGAAGATTGGTGTCTGTATATAAGACGAAACTACTTCAAGCACACAGAAATTTTTCTCGATGTGTTAACGCCAACAAAGACTGGTTTGATACCTGTATAACATTTCCTGTTACGACTCATACCCGAAAGATAAGTGGTAGTCTTGGTGGCCGACCTAACAAGATCTTTGAGGAATGCACCGAACGCACAAAACGTAGAAAGACAGCAGATGTTCGGAAACAGTTAGAACCAGAAGAACTAGCCTTTGCTGCCCAGGTAGAATACCGGGCACGTGGTGATATCCATTCGTCAAAAATAATAAAACAAGTTGCTCTTGCTGGTCCCAATAGCAGTGACAATGTTCCCAAAACACATGCAACCCTTCCGTTAGACAAAGCATTATCATTGTTGATTGAAGGGCAACTGACTAAATTTCAGTACAATACTTTGCGGACTTCCGCAATGGAAATGAACTGTAATTTGTATCCTAATTATGAGACTGTAACTGAAGTAAAAAAAGGTGCCACCCAGAAGGTATTATTTGCACCGAAACGAGTGCCGAAGTTCCACTTCAGAATTTGATTGACCACACTGTACAAAGATTATTATTATCTCTTAATGACGTCTTGGAATTGCTTACAACAGATCAGTTAAAAAATCTTATGCTGATATCAAAATGGGGATGTGACGGATCGGGCTGCCATTCCGAGTACAAACAGAGTGCACGTGCACGCAACAGGGTGCACGGCACGGGCGCCCGCGCGGCGTGCTGTTTCTTGTAATCTCATAGATCAGCGCTGCGTGCAGTGGGTGCCCCGTCGCACGCGGCGCGGGCGGCGGAACCCGCCCCGCGGGCGACAGGTGTCCGTGTGATGGAGCACGCGAGCGGAGATGTTTCTAGAAAATCAGTGAGCGCCGTTGTGTTATCCGTGCCGCACGTTCCGTGCTTGTACAGTCTGTTCCATAATTTGATAACAATGAGTATTATTGACACGGAACGTGTCATTTTAGAAGTCCAATGTCGCCCCGTTTTATGGGATATGTCTAATGATTTATATAAAGACAGGGATGCGCGTCAAGATGCATGGCTTGAGATTTGCAAGGAACTATATGAAAATTTTGAGGGCTTCAGTGACGCAGAAAAAAAGTTAACAGGTGGGTTTGTACTTTTTATTATAACTTAATTTTACAATTAATAAATTAATATTTCTTTATTTGTAGTTACATCAGCTAGTAATTAATAAATACAGTGATCTTGCCACGATACCTTACCGTTTGTAGTAAAGTAATTGGCGAACTGATCTCGTATTGTATTGAGTTTCTTTGAACTAGCCCAAATCCACTTGTGATATTGCGGATATGGCGGGGTGTAATGACAACATCGCTGATATTACCGAGTCCGTCTCTTTTTCGTACAAAATTATGCAAAATACAAATTGCTTTTATGAAACAAATGGCATGTTTCCTGGAAACGTTAAGTGGACGATGAAGTATTCGAAACTTATTAGCCATTATTCCAAAGGTCGATTCAATGTAACGTAGATAATCTATAATTAAATATTTTCTTTGTATGGTCCAAAGAAATAGCCCGCGCGTATGGTCGCATGATATTTGTAGACAATCCAAACGCTTCATCCCCAACTATGACGTATGGCATTGGTGTGGTAGCTGCAGTATTGGTTGGTTTATTATTTTGTAGCATTGGCAATGATTTTGGAGGAGGAAAATCTAAAAGCTCATCGTTCATCTGTTGAAATAACCTGCTCTTGGTGAAAATTGAAGAGTCCGATTCTTTACCTTATATTCCAACATTTATGTAGGTAGGTGAATTCATAGTTAGCGTTGCACATTGCAAGCAAGACAATGGAGTAGTGATGTTTATAATTGTGGTAAATAAAACCGCTGTGGGGTGGTCTTATAATCCGTATATGTTTTCCAATTGCGCCTAAACAGTTAGGAAAATTTGTTTTGGTTAAGAAGCCTTCTGCTATCTCTTCCCATTGCATACTGGCATACATTCTTCTTTCAGACTTTGCCATATAATTTGGCAGACCTCATTAACAATTTTTCGAATGGTAGATTCTCCGGCATGGTACGCCAAGTGCATATCCACGAAAGTATGTCCACTGACTAAGTACCTGTGAAAAATACAAAATTTTATATATAAGTCTTAGAATAACTACACAAAGAAACCAAGTACATTCGCAAAATTTAAGCCATTCAAATGGTGTCATATATGGCTCCAATTTTTTTTATATTACTATTACAATTTGCGCGGTGAAATCGTACCACAACAAATCAGAAAAGCTGCATAAGAGTTATGGTGTGACATTCCACAGGTAAACCATTAATTTTCTGGCTTAAATCGTTTAAAATACCAATCGAAACGTAAGCTACAAAGCGAATTTGTAGCTTACGTTTTGAGAAGGCGTTGTTTGGAAACCTACCTTCTCTTAGTAGTTATTCTAAGATATAAGTATTGTTTTTCTTTTTTCAGAAAAAAAGTTACAGGCCCGATGGAAAACCGCGAGAGATTGCTATACGAAAGTCAAAGCTAGTAACAAGAAACTTAAGTCTGGTTCTGGTGCTAAAAAAGGAAAAGGTTACAGCTATTACAACATTATGACTTTTCTAGACTCTAATACAAGCGTAGAAGGACAAGAATCTTTGGAAAATGTGTCTCAGGAAGACTCTTCGGCCGATACAGGTATTTTTGATGAGGTCGCCATGCAAGGTGCTAGTGAGGTCGCAATACCTGGCACCAGTACATCTGAAAAAGAAAATGACACACCAAACACAAGAGAAACGCAAAGACAGTCAAAGCGTAAAAAGACATCGTCACCTACTCCTTTTGAACTACAATTATTACAGTCCATAAAAAACAAAACTGACGAAGAAAATGATGAAGACTTGTCATTTTTTAAATCTATTATGCCAAACATCAAAAAATTATCTTCGTATCAAAAATTGTTGTTTAGGTCCAAAGTAATAAACTTATTGATTGACATTGAAAGAGAGACTGTTATTACATTGGAGGATTTATCGAACATCGTTGTGACAAGTGACAGTAATACAGATCTTTCACCTACTATCAATTTAACATAGGTAAAGAGGTATAATTATAATTAGATACCTAAGTATAAAAACTGTGATTTAGCGCATTTATACCTACAATATTTCAAGAAAGATATTCAATTTAGATCAGAAGTAGCCTATGTATATTGTTAATTATGATAATTGCAAGGACTGTGCTTTTGATTTAGTACCTAAAGCGTGCTCTTGGCTGTACTTACCTACCAAATTGTTTTAGTTCTCATTAAAATAGGTAATGGTAGACAAAAAAAAATTATAATAAGTGCCTGTGATTTTGATTTAGTAAAACGTGCTCTTGACTGTACGTACTTACCAAATTGTTGAAGTTCTCAATGACTGACAAAATAAAAGCATGTTATATCAATAAAATAATTTTATTTACTTACCTCACTGTTATAGCCAACCTATCCATTGGTGATATAACTGATACACTTTTTACTTTCAAAGTACTAAAACTACGTTTCAAATATGTTTCAAGTTTCCAAAATAATTCGTCAAATGTAGACGTTGACATTTTAAAGTAATTAGTAAATTTCTTCTCATCTTCTCTTAGTAACGTAAACTTGGATACAAATTCTCCACACAACAATCTAGACGTGACATATGGGCTGATTGGCTGTCGCTCTTGTCTACGTTGTCTTTTGGCTAGGTAGTATATCAACAAATAATCCATGATATCGACTGTACACCCGCGCGATTGAAATTGTACTGGCGGCGCTACGAGAGGCGGGAGTCCGTCGCAGGCGTCTGCGACGGGTTAAATTTGTCCGCGACGGAGCACGGCGCGGGTCCCCGCGACGGATACCCGCGACTGACGCCCGCTCAACGCAGCGGACGCCCTTAGAAGCCAAGAAAAATGGTCAAAACACCGATGGCCTAACCCATTCGCGCGAAAAAGGTAAGTCTGACAGCTCTTGACAGTATCAAGAGCGACTGTCAGTAGTGTCAGCAGTGCTGCCATTTTAGCGCTTTCGGCGCTAGATCTAGCGCTTTTTTGCTATGTTCAGCTGGCACATGATAATTTTAGCGCCTAACGGATAATTTAGCGCTTTCTTAATTTTTTATATGGCAGCACTATTTGTTCGTGGAGAATAAAATTATTGTCTATGTTCAATTTTGTGCTCTATGCTGGGTTTTAATATGGCAATAGAGCACGGGGAATCCCAAGAACATTAAGTACGGTTTGTTTCATGTTTTGTTGATTGACTTTGGTTCATTCATTTTCATTCTGTCTATGTGAACGCACTGAAGTTCAAGTTTAGAAATAACGTTTTAAGCACTGATTTTATTAGGTACTTTTGTGAGTGTTCCATAGTGTTGTGTTGGTTAACTCTTTTGAAATGGATGTACCATTATCAAAAAAAACTGTGTACAAACAAAGATATAAAGTCGAATGGGAGAAATCGCCCAACTTTAAACAATGGTTGAAACCTGTGCCTGGAGATGATACAAGGGCAATGTGTTTGTATTGTAGGAAGGATTTTCTTGCCAAATTAAGCGATATCCAGAGACATTGTGATTCAGTTCATCACAAGAAGCAGGCGAAACCTTTCTTGGACAAAAAACAAACACAAATTTCTTCAATGCTGCAAAAACCCGTCGATAAGCTCTGTGTTAAGGCTGAAGGTGCTCTCTCAATGTATGTTGCAGAACACACAGCTATACAAGCAATTGATCACCTTACCGAATTGTGTAAGAATACATTTTCGGATTCTAAGGCTACAGAAATGAAATTGCACCGAACGAAATGTACAGCAATAGTTCAGGAAGTATTAGCACCTCATTTTAAAGATTCTTTGAGAAATGATATTGGTGATAATTCGTATAGCTTGATTATAGATGAATCTACTGATGTTTCTGTTCGAAAATATCTCGGTATTGTTGTTAAATATTTTAGCAGCAGTCAGTAAAAATCATCGTGGTTCGCTTGATCGAACGACGCGATCGCACCTCGCGGCCGGAGCGGAGAGTAAATATGTTAGTTGGAAACGGCGAAAACAAGATAACCCACCCTGTCTTTGTAGAGAGTAGCTACGGCGAGTAAATACAGCGAATTATGCAGGTATGTGGTCATAGTAGAAACATTATGAGTTTCTCGGGCCAAGTTACCCCTCTTCCTGAGCTCATAGTCAAACGCAAGCACATTATAAATAATAATAATAAACTATTGCACTGTTCGCCCAACACGAGACGCAATACCTAATACATCAAGTTGTATGGCAGATAATGACGATCCTAATTCTTATATCGGCCATAACTCGGGAAACTCAGGGTTTGGTGATAGTGATTGAGACTAAACATACAATCCTGCATCTGCTAACTCCTCCAGTGACACAATTTTAATTTATTTTATGTGGATTTTTCCTTGTTATTGTGATGTTTCAAAATGCAGATCCTTTGAACGATGTCGAGGTGGTCCAGATTGTAGAAGAGGATGATTGAAATTGTACATTACAAAACGTGTGACTTAAGTAGTCCATTATTGCACGACGTAAAGTTAGCATTCATTGATCTACTACGTCTTTTACGAGTATCACATATATTTTACATAAACCCGCTATTATTTATATTAATGGAAAAGATTTGTATAATTAAGCCATAAAAACTTTAGCTTGTAATTTTAAACTTTTATTTGTTTTAAAGTATCATTTTATTCTCTCATGGAACTTATGTACATTTACTGATTTGTGTGCGTTGGTGGAGAATTTACAAGTGAAATTTGATGAAGTAGCTGCTATTGATTGGGAAGAAGACGAATTCATCTGTTTCCCATGTAAGAATATTAAACGTGTTGCAGTACAATTGGTCAGTAAAAGTAATATCCGAAAAATATCGTAGACTATAAGTTATTCACAAATGCCCAAGATTAAAAAAAATGAAAACCTTGACTAGGAACTCAAAAATTTTACATACCTGTAACGGTTCTAAAATATCTTCCGTTCATGGCAAATGGCACATACGCTAGAAGCCAAACTTAACGAATAAAAAAGTCACCACGGTGACATAAAGATCGTTGACAGAATGAAAGTGACTGACGTAATGTCAGTTCGCTTTCACTTGTAAACACAGACTGTGCTTGTAAACGAAACAAAATATCAACCCTCAATTTAATAACAAAATATTTAAAAACTGGAGAAATAAGTACTTACTCGGGATCCTTCCAGAAGGATAAGCCTATTTATACCCTGTTAGGTATGTTTACCTGAGGCGCGGCTGCGCCCGCGCCGCATCGAATAAATCAGTGCGTAACCAGCCAGTGGTTTCATTGGTCGTCCCTCTAGCTCCGCGTAGCATTCAACTACACAACATCCCCCTACGGCTGTGCTTCCGCTCTCTTTCTTCAACTACACGTTCCAAGTGGAAGTCGCATATTTCTCTCTCAACCTAATCTAACTTCGAACCCCGGCATTACTGATAATGGGGTAAGTTTCCAGAAATGTTATTAGGTCTTGTGTTTTAAAAGTGTTAAATTATATTTCTTAGTAATTTTCTATACCACATTCTTTCTTGTTTGTTTCTTCGTCTTGTTTTTGGCTCTTCAAGCTCCCTGTAATATTGGATACTTCCGATCAAAACTTATGTTTGCAACGCCGGTACCACGCCGTGAGACTTATGGGCGCCTGTCCCGATCTGCCACTACCTTCGTGGATCTCACGCGGCTGGACCGAGCGGCTCTTATTGTGCCACTCCTGATGCGTAGCCTTTGACGCATTCCAGGGTTTTTCTCCCGGCACCGCAACCTTGCCCGTGCTCCACGCTGGACATACACCGGCCGCCCTCCGAGCACTCCTGAATCTCGCTGCCAGCACGCTGGACATACACCGGCCGCCCTCCGAGCACTCCTGAATCTCGCTGCCAGCACGCTGGCCATACACCAGCTACCCTCCGAGCACTCCTGGATCTCGCTGCCAGCACGCTGGCCATACACCGGCCGCCCTTCAAGCACTCCTGACTCTCGCTGCCAGCACGCTGATCATTGCCAGCCGCACACGGAGCTATCTCCGAGTCACGCTGCCCAGCTGAGCTTCCTACGTGCCACGAGCCGCGTCGAGCCACGCGGCGATCGGCGCCTACGCTCTTCAAGCTAAGCCTCCTAACAAGAGACCAACATATTTTCTCACCACCTTCCGAGCTCGCGACCCTCAGTCTTACTCGCATATAACTTAAATTTTTCTTGATTAAATTTTAACTTATACTCTCATAGAATCTTTCTTTGAAGCGCCTGCCCACTGCTAGGTGGGACCTAACCCAAGCTTCACTTGGGGTACGTTTCATACCATTTAGTCATACTACTCAACCAAGAGATCAACGTGATTAGTGTGTTTCCATGAATACCAAAATAGTGGTAGTGATGAAAAAGTTGGCTATGGTGCCATCGGTGAACCAAACTTCAGGAATGAACCATCTACTTCAAGCAGTCAGTCTTGCAATGATAACGATTCTGTACAATGGGCTAATAACAGTAAAATCCGAAAAATATCTTCGACCATTAGTGATACACAAGTGCCCGAGATTTAAAAAAATTGAAACCTTCACAAGGAGATGTTTGTAATTGCTGCAATAATTGAAGAGTTTGAGTAACTTAACTCAAGAATTTGACATACCATTTAGTCTTTTTACTCAACCATGAGATCAACGTGATCAGTGTGTTTACATGAATTCCAAAATTAGTAGTAGTGATGAAAAAGTTGGCTATGGTGCCATCGGTGAACCAGACTTCAGGGATAAACCATCTACTTCAAGGGGTCAGTCATACAATGAATAATTCTGGTGGTAGTGGTGAACAAGTTGGCTATGGTTTGTCGGTGTACCAGACTCCAGGGATGAACCATCTACCAATGATAATGATACTGTATACTGCGGAAATTGTAAAATACAGGTGCCAAAAAAAACTTCACTAGTCATTTGATATCAAATAAACATAAGAATGCTGCGTCTGTCAGCTGCTTACCAAATGTGAGTATAATAGAATCGGTGTTCAAACCTTGTTCAAACAAAGGATTATTACATTAGGATTTTACCAAACGTACCTGATACTTTTGCAACAACCAACGTATTCTTTGATAACATCAAAGACACTTTCTTACATTTGTTGAGTGAAATGGTTAATACTAAAAGTGAATTTAATTTATCTGGTATCTTTGTGCAACCAACAAAAGATTTAATTAAAAATTATAATTTTTTTAAATCGATTAACAGTTTGGTATTTGCATGCGATAATATTGAAACGTTTTACAATTCACATTGATTTGTAATGTCAATGTGTATTTTTTTTTTAAATTAAAATCGAGAATTTATTTCAAAATAGCGGTCGGTGGTCTTTGGAAACCGTATTATATTTTGATGTAAACACCAATAAGTATAATCATTTGTCTGGCTAATTTTTTATTGATCTACCAGTGGATATAAAGCATTAAAAGGATGTCATCAATGTAAAGAATGATGATGACATGAGCTTCATATGGGCACTTTTATCTGCTTTGTATCCAATTGATGGTAATGTTGTTAATAGAACTAGTTCTTATGAACAACATTTTAATGAAATCAAAATCAGTAGTATACAATGGCATCGATTCTGATGTACTCTAAACTAAACTAAATTTGACAGCTCTAAAATTGTTGCCATCCTTCTCCCACATATTAAAATGAAAAGAGAGGCAGATAATTTTAGTCCTGTCAGATTGGTTTAGTTTAGTGAGTGGTATGACAGATTCGACGCCAGTATCCTGTAGTTTTAGCAGACGTATGTAAATATCAATGCTTATTTAGTAGAGAAATATTAACTAGAATATGGTGCTAACCCAAATAAAAACAGTTGTTGGACCCATACATCACACTAAAAGAAGAAAATACCTACATGTCAATTTATTATTTTTATCCAATGGTGTCTGGTGGTCAATTATCCAATTATTTTCTTTTTATTTCGAAGAACCGACCGATTATCTAAAATTTATACACACATGGCTTTTACTATTATAAAATTTTGTAATTTTTTTTCCAAAACTCACCTACATTTTACATTGTTGTCAGCTCTGGAAACATACTCAGCTTCTTCAAAGCTTGGACAGCATCGTAAAAAAATACTTTGGCATCTATTTTGAACATTAATTTGAAGGGCGGGTTTGGTTGCAGGCTTCACTTCCAGTGCGATTGAAGGCCTCGGCGTACGGTCTATTTCTGGTGTAGCTCTCCCCGCGTTCTTGTCGTCTGCCAATAGTACTAAAAAATTACCACAAAAAAATCTTGCTGATTCTTTAGATTAGACTATGTGGAAATAACTTACTTGAACGAGGCCAAGAATGCGTGGCATTTGGCCTGTCCAAACACATTTTTCCCAAAAACCACTTCTTCTCAGCGGCTGTGGGATGGGCCGATTTGTGAGGTAGTACGGAAGCATCTTTTAAATACGTGCTTAAACTCCGCAGATCGTGCCCGTTTGTTAGCCGTTGGTGAGTGGGAATCGGGTTTGTGGCTACAGGCTCTCCCATCGCCCAACACTGGCACTTTAATAGATTCAACATCTTTCCTTATTACACGCTTGGGCTTATCATGCAGTGCTCCGCACCGCTGCCAGTGTGGCACTGCTGTCGACTGGCTTGGTCAGCAAGGTTTGTCTTGTAGCAGAAGTAAGGGAAGAATTCCTCGCCACTCCACCCTTAATGATATCATCCATCGGGATTTTACCACCGGTAACTGTGCGGCCATTTTAGAACCAAGTGGCCTCATGCGTGACGATGGTAAAAGACCTGACGGAATGACTCACATTCCATGGAAGATCCCACACCAAAGGTCGCCCCAATTTTTGGTGAGGGGGATCTTACATCTTGCTACTTGTATGGACACCCTTGCACCATCTCATCTTCCGGGAACTCAGAAAAAGGCTGGTGTAGAGGCTGAATCAGCGGAAAGCCTCAAAAGGCGCAAATATAGTATCCTCGATAGCGGGTATAAATTTCTTTTGGGGTCGAGACGCTTGGGCCGTGAGGACCAGGAGCCCATCAAATATTTAAAGACTATAGCGGGGGGGGGGCAGCCCTATGCATCCGGGTTCGATGATGTTGACCTGCCGGTTTCACAGCCAGTCCATAATGATGGCAGTACTGGTCGTGTAAGCCAATCACCGGTGCTCCCGCGCAACCAGTTGGCCGCACGTGGCGCTAGTGGCTCTATAGGAGAAGAGCGCGGTCGTCCGCCACCAAGTTGCGAGCCGCCCGCTGAACCGAACGCGCTACAAGTACCGCGACGCTTTTCAGCCCGAGTGCCTAAGAAGCCGGCCATCTTTGATCTTTGATAATTGCGTGTAGTTTCTAGTCGATTACAATACTAATTAATCTTAGTCGCGTTTCACTAAAGCCTGAAAGTCCACTACGTCAAGCAGACCCCAAAATTATCCCACGGCAAACCCGTTGGACACAAGACCTCATATTTTGAATACTTAGGGCGACTGGTCGAAGCAACTCGTGACCAAAATGCTGGCCTTTATTTTGCCCAAAGATTAAGCATTGCCATACAACGTCGCAATGCTGCCAGCATTTTGAAAAACATAAAATTAATAATTTTAGAGAAAAAAAAGGGTAAAGCTCGGATAATTCGAATTACTGCTAAACCTGGTGATATTCCGTGTATCTGGCAACATAGGACGTGACGCCATTTTGTTCTGAACCTCACTTCAGTTCGGATATGAAATTTCATTTTCCCATTTTCAATGTGAAAAGTTTGTTAAGAATGTATCCTTATCAACCAAATTATTATGCTGGAAGGGGTGGACACCAGTGGGGCATTGGCGAATTTAACCGTCACCCAGCTCCTGAGCTCGAGTATCCGCGCCGGGGCAGAGGAGGTGGTTATCGCGCCCGTCCTAGAACACAACCACCTGTTCAGGAACCAACTGCTGTTATGGCACCAATTGCTGAGAAGGAGATCCCACCACTACCGCAGCCACAGCACCTTTCGAAGACACCATCTGTTCAATCTAATGATCCATTACGTCAAGAAGCATTCTTCGTTGACCCAGGCACAGAGATGAGAAAAGCTCCTATCACCAACGAACTTCATCCCACCCATCTTGGATTCTCTGGGTTAGCTGCCGAGGACTATAAGTCTATTACTGCACGTTCGCATATTTATGCAAAGAACGTGTCTCCATCCATGCATGCCTATTATATGGGTATGCATTTACATAAACGTATGCTAGACATACATTCTAAAGAGGGCCATATGATCACCCATGATGAGCGTGATTTTATTGAGCAATTAGATACTCAGCCCTATAAAATAACCAAGGCGTTTGAAAATTATTTCTTTGGTTTCGGCAACACCGGAATTCCATCCGGTAGTGATTGCCATTTCGTATATGACCATCCCCAATTGCATAATGGGGAGAATATTCCTGGCTTTTTCGGACCAATTCATGACCATGCGGTCGATTACGCCACATACGTATGCCCAGGCGTTTTAGCCCAACGCATCGTTGAAGATGTAGCTGCAACACTTGCTCCTGCCGCTCAACCATTAGCACCAGAGTGGCAACTTGAGATAGACATGATTGAGCTAGAAGGCCACGCCGCTGTCGGTGCACCCCAGCCTAACGTCAATTGTATTGGCTGGGCTCCACGCCAGAAGCTACGCGCCGAGATGATGGCTGCCATCAATGACACTGGAATAACACCAGACATTTTCCCAAGTGAGAACCCGTCTCTACCACTTAATATACGTCTCCTGAACCACGTTCATTTACAGCTTTGTAACGTTAGAGGAGTTATTCCATGTGAGACACCTACCACTAAAGTTGGATCTCAGGCTCAACTGTTGACCTGTGTTATTGATGCTGAAAATCATGTTTCAGCCCAAGGACCGTTACCATTTCATGGTGGCGTTGTATATTTTGTAACTGCTTTCCGATACCGAGTGAATGTCGCTATTAACGACCAGACGTTCGTACCGTATGATGACGCTCCCATTATTGGAGATATGGAACGAAATCGTTTAGAAGAACCTGATGGGTTAAATGCCCTAGATTATGTAACTATAGATAGAGGTCGTGTTGAAGAAGTATAATTTTGACGTATTTTGCCGAAATCCGGTGTTATGATCTCGGTTCCATCTAGGAGTGCTAGATATAAATCGTTATTTCGCAAAATATCGATATATGTACGCGATATATCGATGCAACCCGATATTATCGAATCATCTAGTATCGATACGTACAATCGATATATTTCATTCGATATATGGGATGAATACTTTATTCTGCACCACTAAAAAAACAGAAAATTAACGAAAACTTAAATAAATAACTAAAAACTAAAACTTAAAATAACTAAATACTAAATTAAATAAATAAAAAATAAATTAAATACTAAATTCGATATATTAATTATTGGGAGAAATTAAATGCACATTTCATTATTTTTTTTATAAAATAATTATACCTGTAATTAAGTTGTTCGCAATAACAAAACGCAAAGACACGAAATTCTTCAGCTCTCTCCATGAGGGCAGCACTAGTAGTAATTTATAATCTGTATGATGTGTCTGTGGATACGCGATATCACAATCTGTGGTTTGTGATTACTCGCTTCGTTCTCAGTACAAAATAACCTATAAATAAACGTTGTCTGTTTTTTTTAATACAGTTTACAAAATGTGTAAATACAGTTAGTGTGCATAAAGATATATAAAAACGGCCACTATTCAGTTGTACAAAAGAAGCAAGCTGTGACAATCAATTACCTGTTTTGTTTACTACACTTTACAATAGGGATATTGACGAAATTTTACAAAGGCCTTAAAATTAATGAATATGGTCCATTTTATTATAGAAACTGACGTGGTTTTCACACATTTTATTTATATTACACGGGAATTACTCACGTAAGATTAAGCCGGTCACTCCGACTATAGTTTCAACCGCATTAGGCAGTCTTTTTCAAGGTGAATGCGCGCGCGCGGCTGCGTCTCGCTTGGCACTACGGACGTCCGCGCGGCGCGCACGTGATGTCAACGGCAGCTGATCGGGTGCGGGGGTGGGGGTGCGTAGAGAAATATGCTGCGTGTAATATAAATAAAATATGGTCCATATTTACTAGAAAATATTTTATTTATCTTCATTAGTGTACGTAGTAAATAATTATAAGCTGTTTTTATTTCAAATTTTAAATGATGCACCAAAAGGCGCCAAACGACGATCGCCATTTTGTGACGTCAATAATCATACTCCCCCCAGGCCATAAAGAACCATGGCCCACTTGGAAAACACTGAACCGACTTCGGTCCAAAGTGGGCCGAAGTCGGGATGATATGGCAAAGTGGGGTTATATAAAGGGCTCTGACACCGAATGTCTTTGTGGTGTGAACCCTCAGACAATGATACACTTGATGAACTGTGCAGCGTGTCCTACAACTTGCACACAAGACGACCTGAATGAAGCCACGCAAAATGCCATTGAGGTGGCAAAGTTTTGGTCTAGAAACTTGATTTGAAAATAGAATTGTATTTTGCGGAACATCGACTCGAAAGAAGAAGAAGAAGTACTGTGACAGAACAAAAGTAATGTTTTTATTTTTTATTCGCCCCTCGGGCAGGCTAAAGCCTTCAAGGCCATACCGCTTTTGAACAAAAGTCAAGTACTGGTTTCCGTTCAAGAGATACGTCTGGGTGCGACTTCGCCATTCATAACGTCATCATCCGAGTGAAGAACAACCGTAACACAACTTGGCACAATTCCCAACATTTGAGTTTACCTACACCTCGGTTTTAGCTAAACCGTCGAAATCGATGGTTAAAAACACTCTGACGTGTATTTGTCTTAATTTTCACACTGATGTTACTACCGGCAAGGTACAATCTGATTGCGCTCGGACGTATCTCCTGAACGATATAAATAACAATATATTTCGTGTAATGGACGACTGTGTAACAATTTCATGTGCACTTATTAACCTCCAAGACAGTCTTATCAAAAAATTGGTATTTACAAATAAAATAAAATAAAAGCAATACATATTTGTTTTGTTTATTTAGTGCTTTCATACAACAAAGGATATATATTATTAATCCAAAAGGATGTTAGATCCTGGATAGTATTTTTGACATAGGCTTGATCATAGTCAATTACTAATGTGTGAACAACTCCATTATTTTCAAAGTTCCAGTTAGCTACACAAAAGTAATTTTTTTTTAAATTAGATATAAAATTTGTAGTTGTATTTGAGTCATACATCTCTCGCTATTTTTTTATTTTTTTTATGAGTGACTTTTACTGTTGGCCTTTTGGCCTCTACAGCTTGACCGGACTAGTTAGCGAACGCAGAGTGCGTTCGGCATAACTTGGTGGTTAAGTTTATAGGCGACTAGCACAAGGGCACCTCGAAGGTACGAACCTCGGCTTGGGCCGTCGCCGGGAGTGGGAATCAGACTTGCCCAGGCACCCCAGAGGGGGTGTGCCCTGGAGCCCTAACGGTTTGTTGAACTGAATGATTATTTGGAGAGAATCTAACCGATCTTCTAACAGATCCTGTGGGTCTACGATCCTGCCGGCGGGATCGCTGTGTGTGTGTGCCTCTGGTAACCGACGCCTGTACCAAAAACTGAATATTTCCTATTGCTAGGAGCAGTCGGATCGGGCGAGCCCAGCGCCGCCGCGGTGACGACGGCGATGGGGTCGTCCGGGTCGCCCAAGATGTTTCTAGGGCGTCTACGGAGAGGAGGAGGGTCTGTCATGTCTGTCGAGTAGTTGGAGGATTTTACTACAAGAGGATTGGGGTGGTAAGGCGCCGCGTCAAAGTAGCGGCGGGAGGTATACTTAAGGTATTGAATCATGGATGGGAGTTCAACATCGCAGTGCAGATCGGCGTTTCGCATATACCAGCTAACGCCGACCGCTCTGCGTATGAAGCGGTTTTGAGCGAGCCAAGCTGAGTGGCTGCTTATAAACCAAACAGCAGGTTTTGAATGACCTGCAACTTGTCCAGATCGATGCGGGAGGCGTACATCTCTCGCTAATGGTATTATCTTCTTTTATATAATTTTTTAAGGTTTTTCTGTACATGGGCATTTTATTTCTATAATTATGGTTTTATCACAGATTCCATCTAGAGTTGCAGCAATGTAGGGACATTGTCGTGATATTATCAACGCACACTGTTCTATTTTCTTGCCTAGTTGCTTAGAGACACATTTTTTTTCTTCTTCTAAAGCACGTCCCCTTTTTATAGCTTTTGTCTCTGGTGTCCTAGCTCCCATAATAGTCGCTACTAATGTTCCATCCACAGTTTTGCATCTGCTGACACTATACGCAATAGAACCAGTTATTCTCCCATACCTCATTTCATGCCACACTTTCATGTTGACCCCGAGTATCTTCTTCAAGTTTGTCTATATTTGACTGGGTAAATACATGCAATATTTTATTTTAACAAGTATTGCAATTACGTTTACTGTATTTATTAATTAAATAATGTAATGATAGTTTTTGCCAATCTGGAACTTATGATTGATGTTTTAGTATTAGGCAAGAATTAATATGTCTATTTCCAGCTTCTTGTACAAATTCCGCAAATAACAAATTTCCTGGTGTGTTCTGTGAGCGAGTAGGTACTGTTTTTGAAAGTTCTTTGATAGTTATACATTTTAAAGTAGTCCCTACTTGGGCCAATGTAGATTTCTTCCAATAACACTCTACAGAAGTACTTGGTGGTTCTTCACTTCTTCGGTGAACCCACATCAGGAATGCAACAGCATGCTACATCCACCGTGGGATCCAGCACAATCGTGACACTGTATACTGACTACTTTACCCTCCTTCTCATCCACTGTCATAGTTGCTGCATAGGATTTTGACCGTACTCGATGTTCATGTGTACACACATTCGAGTCTCGTTGCAACTGTACATATCCAATCGCATCATCGCCGTAAGACTGTCTTGACGATCTGCAAAAAAACAAATATTTAGTACATATTAGGTGTAGAGGTCATACATGCAATACCCATTATAACCTGAAATATGATGCAAATATCTTACTGGAAACTTAAACTAAAAACACATTGCTAATGCACAGTTGAGGTTTTAATTCTTGTCTAAACAAATACTTACGCAGTTGTTTTGATATTTCGAAATTCAGCTGCATTAAAATCTGAGTTTGATGCGAAAAAGCTTGCTACCATTACGGCATCGATATTGGGCAAATTTGCACTATCAGCTTTCGCGTACCCTGCTTCCATGGTTGCAAATGAAGTAAAAACTTAGTAGATAGAAAGAAATAGGTCTTCGTTCAAATAATTTCAAGATTATGAAGATGTTATGAAGTATTTCAACTATAGTAAACTGCAAAGAGTAGTATAATATACTGTTTCTGTTTGCTTTGTTTTGTTTTGGTTATGCTGTCATAACCATATTGACGTCACGCACTGTGATTGGATTTTCAAGTCACGTGACACATAGATTAAAAATCGTGATTTTAAAATCTAAATAATTGAATGTAGGAGTTATTATTATTTAAAAAAAAAAAAAAACTCTTAAAACAAAACCTTTCATTATAGCTAGATTTCATATTTTATTTCCACCCTAATCTCAAATACTATTGTCAAATGCCCTATTCGTGCAGTAAGTATAACGTGATTTAAAGTGCTATCAAAGATTACTATTTATTAGTATAAAACAATAAATAATTGAATGCTTTAGTATTTGTATGAAATTCCCCAATATGTAGTTTCAATTATTATCTTGTGGTAAATTGAACATTTTGTTTATATTTTCAAGAGTATAAGACCTGAACCCTATCTAATATTAAAGACTAGTTAAATACAAATCACTTACGATATATCGAAAATATCAATATATTTGTACGATATATCACAAAGTATCGATAGAACACTACGATATATTATATCGACATAAAATCGATATTTTTTTAAATGAACACCCCTAGTTCCATCTTAAATAAGTGAGTCCCTTTTTCGATGATTTTTGAACAAACCATTGTTTTAGGAGAAATTTTTAGCGGCTCTGACTACTTAAAACCGGCTAAATCAGGCTATAAAATTAGATCCGATCTTTCCCCAAATAGGTGAAGATCGGATCAACCATCCGGTATTCCCCCTTTTAATATACAATAGAAAAAAAAACAGTGGTTCTCACAGTGGTTTTAACCTATAATCAGTCAGCACTATGCTACTTTATCGACCGTCAAAAGTGAATTGTCGGTTCTTTTATCTTTTGAATTTTATCGATTCTTAATGTCTTAATGAATGTGTAATATTTAATGTGTAATGTACCTACTTTAAAAATATTGTATTATATATTTTAGTTCGTAATTAATTATTATTATTGTAAATTTATGCCTGACTAGATAATTTTATTGTAATTATTAATATTTTATTGAAATTCTTATTATTTGTAGCTATTAAATTAATTGATGTAATTGGTGTAACCGTTATAATTCAATTAAATAAATATCAAAAAATTATATTTGACTTTATGATTAAATTTTTTCATTTCATTTATTCAGCAATATTTATAATTTAACAATATTAACCTAACATTTTTGACAAGTCTAAAATTAACAGTTCATTATGAGTATAAGTACCTTTCTGTAGGTGTCTCGTAAGCAGCTGTTCTAGGAAGACCTGTGTTACAGCTGCTATAAATGCTGCTATGATTCGATAAAAATGTTGTAATAATGTCGCTCTATGGTGTAGTAATTACTTCAATTACGTACACACAACTATTATTAAGTTGCCTGCACACACTTCGCATCTTCTGCAAACACTAGATTTAGCAGTATTCAAATCGTTCAAAAATCTGTGGGATAAACAGCCATAATGTTGGCTTTAAATTTTAAAAAACAAGAGTTTGCAGAGATGTTCGCGAAAGCATGGCACGAAACAAACCGACAAATAATAAATAAAAACCGGACAAGTACAAGTAGGACTCGTGCTCTGAGGGTTCCGTTAGACGGAACTCTCAGAGCGCGAGACCAAAAAAAAAGCTAACTGAAGTTAAAATATTGAAAGATTAACTTAAGTTTGTAGTTGACAATAAGGTTCTTCGATACATTCCAACTACAAAATGTAAGTTTGTAATAGCAAAATAATCATTTTTAAATGATATACCTTCAAATTTATAACTTTCGGATTTATTCCTATATATGTGCTATGAGACCTTGCCTCTTGCCAAATTTCATGATTCTAGGTCAACGGGAAGTACCCTATAGGTTTTGATTCCCCTGGGAAATCGCAAAATATGCGACACAAACGTTCATATCTTTTGATTGCGTTGACTTACAACTTTTGTTTTTTTTACAGCCGAAAGAAACCGTAGACCCAAGTCTTTAGTATAAATTTCAACTTGCTACCTTTACGCGTTCTTGAGAAAAAGGGTCTTGACAGACGGACAGCGAAGTGATCCTATAAGAGTTCCGTTTTTTTCCTTTTGAGGTACTGAACCCTAAAAATATGAACTTCATCAGCTTTCCCCCAAAAATTCAGATACGCTCTGTCCGTCCGTCTGTTCGGACAACAACTTCTATGGTCACATCTTTAACCAATTTTGGAAAACACACATGGGGATAAAAAATATATTTGTAATGATACGGTTCAGTCAGCTCAAACAAAAGGTCAAAGGGATCGAAAAGAGATTGATAAATCTCGTAGAAAATCATCATCATCATCATTTATCACCAGACTTACACCCTGCTATGTAGATTTTTTGTACCGGATCGCTATCTTCGGTGCAGGAACCACAAACTGTTTGCTATTCCGAAGTGGAGGACAGTATCTCACGCCAAGTCCCCGATGCTGCGGTCCCTTGCTAGTCTTAACTCTATTCTTGATGGCAAAAAAGCACATATTTGCTGACGATTGGAAGGAGATTGTATGTGTATGTTTGAAATTCTGTGAGGCAACGTGCTGCCGTGCTTCAAGCATTCACTAATTGTATCTAGGTTTAATATTATTATTGACGGACTTGTTATTGACATATAATTATTTCTTGTATTTTATTTAATGACATTAATTATCCATTGAGTATTTTTTTCTAATTTTAATTTCTTTTAAGTATCATAATATTGTGTAACATTGTCTCATTGGTGTAATTGGCGCAAGCCGTACTACTTGAATAAACAAATACAAATCAGGCATGGAATCATGGATACAAAAATGGATTTATACAAGTTTTACACATCAAACTGGTGCCAATCACACAACGTAAAACCGCTATTCAAAACAACTTTTTTTCGAGGCCATGTCATTGAGAAATCTTTCTCTTTTTCGACCCAAAAAAGATGAATGTGAATTGTGTACAGGTTACAAAGCTGGAACGAAGGAAGAAAGTGTGTACCAACTGCATGTATTGAATAAAGAAGAAGCCAGAAAAGAAAAAGACAAGGACAAAAAAGAAAACCAATTTGTCTTTACAGTAGACTCACAAGCTGTTTTAATGGCATATTATGCTAGTTTACTTCGATTGAATGGTAGGTATAGATTAGAGGTGTGCGCCGATGGCGTGGCGCACGCCGCCGGTCGAAATGGTATCGGCGCACATCTCTAGTATAGATTATTTAACATAATATTTAGAACTAATTCTGTTGCCCGCGACTTAGTACGCGTAGATTTTCATATAAACTTTAAACTCTTTTTTTCCTCCCTTTCGCAAAATAACATAGCCTGTACTTCAATCTGGTCATAGCTAAGCATATTCGTGAAAACCGCATTTAAATCCGTCGAGTGGTTTAGGATATGTTCGTGGACAAACAAACAAACAGACAAAAAACTGTCCTAACGTATTTAATTGCTTTTTAATACCCTGTGTGATAATTTTTTGATATCTCGCAATTACAGATTTTTTTTATCTCTAAGTTTTTATTACATATTAGTTATATTTTGTTATTTGAGTTGTGTTGACTTTTGTGATCTGAGATCGTGAGGGGAAATCAGCTGTTCCATACATTTTGTGGAGCGTCATTGACATGTATTGTATGGAACAGCAGATTTTTTCTCGATTTCAGGGTGGTTCCTTAGTTAAATTTGTTCGCGATGATGTTTACTGTGAGCCCCTTTCGGCTTGGTGCACCCTTTCCGCGTTACCATGTATATCCAGCATAAGCAATAATACTTTACTTATATTCCGAAATAAAAGTTCCATAACAACAATGTACGTCTTCTTCATTTCTAATAAATTGTACCAAATAAAATGTCTTACGATTTCGGCATACTTTCGTTCCTAAAAAAAGTTTGAGACACCTAATTCTATGCAGTTTTTGAATGGGGTAAGACCGGACTGAAGATTGTCTTTTATTAAATAGGGTAAAAGCCGGATAGTTGCCTCGGACGGATAGATGCCCCGGTTATTAATAAACTCTCAGAATACAGAAAAAACCAGAAGGCGTAAACGCACCCAATAGTGAAGCGACAAAAACTAATCTAGTAGAGAGTAGTTTTACGCGAACGTGATTAGTTTACTTTGTGACCTTAATCGCGCGTGACGTGTTTTACCGTTGCAATATTATTTAAGTTATGCCTTCCTGTGTCGTCCCAACGTGTAAAAATTCAGCTGGGCTACAAAAAAAAACAAGATGGGAGCGTAAGTAAGTAAGTAGCGCATTTAGATGTTGTATTATTTGATAATTGAATAAATTGTTCAGTCTTTCATTGTCGTAAGTAATGATACCTCCATTTTGTCGGTGTTACCAAATATCGAGAGTTGCAATTTTCCTTAGAATGAAAACTTTTGTTGGTGGGTAGTTAATATTAAATAATTATTTTCAGAAAATCTTTACAGCTTACAAATAATTATACAGGGTTACTGGTAATCACTTAGTCAGCGTGCTTTAAAGGGAATGTTGTCTGTACAACTTTTGTTCAGCTACTTTTGAAAATTCTACTGAAGAAAAAATCTACTGTCCCATACATTTTGTCGGATATCGGTGAACTTTTTGTTTGGTACAACGGTTTTTTACCGATTTCCAAAAGGAGGAGGTACTATGTTCGTCTGTATGTGTTTTTTTTGTATTTTCAAGATATTTTCGCCAATTGTGAACTGATAAAAAAAAAAAAAAAAATCGAAAGGCATGACATGGCTGTCGCATCCAGGGTTGACTTCCGGCGAGGGAACTCTTCAACGGTGAATAGACATACATAATATTTTTGGTACATGGATTTAATTATGATAGCCCGTTTTAAACTTAAACAAGAAACTTACGCAGCAGAAAGGTAAGAAAATGTTTTCATCGAAACCTTGTTTTATTTTAAAACCATTGAAATTAATAGGTAAGTAACAATAACTAAGTTAGTTTTACGTTTAATTTGCAGTACACGGGCTGTCTGTTTGGGGTGCACTAAGCCACCAAAAAAGAGGTACCATTGTGCTCACCATTATGAACAACTGTTTTTTTTTCTATGAACAGCTGTTTTCCCGCAATTTCAAGTACCATACTAAAATTCGTTCATAAAGATGAGTACAATGATGATGATAATGATGAGTACCTTTTCAGCTTTGTACACCCCAAACATAAATTAACCCTGTATATGTATAAAAAGTAGTAGCTAGTAATTATATTTTTTATTTACTTATGTTTGTTTTTGTGTCGATCCGATCAGTATATTGATTTCATTAAAAGTGTGTGTGAATAGTATCTGACCTAAAACATTTAACCAAAAACGGGTAAGTAATGTCTAAGCTGGCAACATTACGCGGGTGGAGGTGAGACAGGCGCGGGACGTGGGTTTTGTTTTTTGGACTCAGCGTGCGGCTTGCAATCACAGCTTAAGGCGGTTTCTGGTTCTTTCTCTATTCTAAGAATAAACTATGTTAGGAACTAAAGTTGTGTTGGCACTTTACTACAATAAGTAGTGACCGCACTGACCGCCCCGCAGGCCGCAGTGTTTTGTCCGTGTGAGCAAAAATCTTCCGCGGCGAAACTTTGACGGGCGTTATAATTATATTGGTAAGTAATTTCTATTGAATATTTTTATTACTGATCGTGGTTTCAGTCAATTTTTTGTTTCTTTGCATTAGAGTTTAAATTACATTGTTTATTATGTTTTATTGCTAAATTATTTTTATTTATTTCGCAAATGAAAAGGGCAAGTATCCGCATCAAAAAGGATAGTCGCCCTACTTACTTGATAGTTGCCCCATTTTTTTTTAATTAGCATGGACGGATTGTATTTTTCTGTTGTTTTTTCGAATTTACTGTGACCCTAACTTGTTGTAAATGAAATAAAGATCTACTTAAATGTTTTATATATATACTAGCCTACGTAAGCCATGTAAATTTATTGTTCAACGACTTGGTTGCAAAATAGTGTCTTTTTGTAATTACATATTTTTTATTTTTTTTTATATACATATAAACCTTCCTTGAAAAATTATCTATCTGATGGTGAAAATTGCATCAAAATCCGTTGCGTGGTTTAGGAGGTGTTAGCGGCCATACAGACAGACAGACGCGGAAAGCGACTTCAATTTATACTATGTAGAGATTCTAGATAAGCAAAATGCCTCGCAAAAATAAGCGAAAACCAGACGTGGTGCCACGCAACATCAACTGGACAGAAGATCGAAGAATTGAGACAAAAAAAAAGTATCAATGACAGAGATGTTATGAAACAGACCAAATAAAAACACTAACGAAGAGAAGATTACAAATTAACAGTTCTGACAGTTCTAACAGTAGTGGAACTGGAGAAAATATCTTCAGTTCAAAAACGCTTAAAGGGAAAGCCACCGAAAGACTAAGGAAAAAACCGGACAAGTACGAGTAGGACTCGTGCTCTGAGGGTTCCGTTAGACGGAACCATCAGAGCGCGAGACCAAAAAAAAAAAACTAACTGAAGTTAAAATATTGAGAGACAAACTTAAGTTTGTAGTTGACAATAAGGTTCTTGGAAGTTAAAATTGAAATTAAGGTTTGGACCCGGGTATGTCCTGAAACTGCGACCAGAACCACCAGAGGATGGGCAGCAGCATCCTCCTGCTTGAAATGGTGGAACCTCCTGCGATCCAGAAGCCGCCTGCCAAGCGTGGGGTTTATGGCAACCCCCTCAAATGACAGACAAACAAAAACGACGGCCCCCAGTCCCCGGCAGCTCCTCTATCCCTGGCCAAGGTAGCGGGCCAGGTAACGGTGGAGTAGGGGGTGCTAAAAATCTCCGGCAGTTGCCCCGCTACTACCCCCAACAAAATCTGGCCCTGGCAACGCACAATATTCGAACACTGAGGACCGACGAGAAAATTGTCAAACTGGAGGAAGAATTGAGCAAAATACGATGGGACATCATAGGACTATCTGAAATCCGACGAGAGGGACAGGATACGATAGTTCTGGATTCCGGTAACATGCTCTTCTTCCGGGAAGGAGAACGAAAGTCCCAGGGTGGTGTTGGTTTTCTCATCCGCAAGTCACTCATCAACAACGTGATTAAGGTCGATAGTGTGTCGAGCAGGGTAGCATACTTTATACTCAGAATAACTGATCGTTATTCGCTGAAGGTCATACAGGTATATGCGCCGACCTCGACATACCCTGACGATGAAGTAGAGGCTCTGTATGAGGAGATATCCGAAGCCATAAAAGCCCCAATTTTTTTATTTTTTTTTATACATTCCTCCGAAACATACTTCACCGTTGTTATGGGTGACTTTAACGCAAAGGTGGGCACACGGAATGTCGATGAGTTAAGAGTGGGGTCATATGGGTATGGACGGTGGAATCCGAGGGGCCAGCGGCTGGTCGACTTCATGGAGAAGGAGGAACTCTATTTGATGAACTCCTTCTTTCAGAAGCGACTTTCCAGAAAGTGGACCTGGATGAGCCCAGATGGTTCGACCAAAAATGAGATCGACTTCATCATGACGACCAAGAAGCGAATATTCAATGATGTCTCCGTGATCAGCAAGGTGAAAACCGGTAGCGATGACCGTATTGTCAGAGGCACATTGAATATCAACATCAAGCTGGAGAGGTCGCGTCTGGTGAAGTCTACGCTCCGTCCTGGTCATGCCCAAATCCAAAACCCAAATGACTTCCAACTCGAACTGCATAATCGCTTCCAGGGCCTAGCCGAAAGCGGAACTGTGGATGAAATAAACAATGGGCTGGTGGAAACTGTCCAAGCAGTGTCCAAGTTCTTTAAGACCCCACGCCGGACAACACCTCAGAAGCTCTCAGACGAAACCATTAAATTAATGAAGGACCGTACTGAGATGAGACTGCAATCTTCAGCTGATATGTCGGAATATGGCCAACTTAATAGACGAATCTCGAAATCGGTGCGACACGATTTGCGTTTCTATAACACAAGGTGTATTAGGGATGCAATTGAGCGAAACCAGGGCTCGAAAGTGTTTGCGAAGAATTCGTCTATTGGGAAAAGCCAAATGACAAGCTGAAGATCGAGGATGGTAGTATCATTTCGTCAAAGCCGGAGATTCTGAGAGAGCTCGAGAGGTTTTACGGACAGTTGTACACCTCAACACGACAGCCTATTGTCAGTTCAGCTCAGGACAAGAGAGTGAAACTGACCCGACAGTACACTGAGGACATCCCAGATATCAGCTTGTACGAGATTAGAATGGCTCTGAAACAGCTTAAGAACAACAAGGCGCCGGGTGATGACGGAATCACGACAGAACTACTGAGAGCGGGTGGAAAACCGGTACTTTTAGTCCTCCAGAAGTTATTTAATTCCGTTATTCTCGAAGGTACTACGCCTGAAGCATGGCACAGGAGTGTGGTGGTGCTCTTCTTCAAAAAAAGGTAATAACACCTTATTGAAGAATTATAGAACCATCTCACTCCTGAGCCATGTGTACAAGCTGTTTTCCAGAGTCATTACGAATCGTCTCGAAAGCAGGTTTGATGACTTCCAGACCCCCGAACAAGCCGGTTTCCGTAAAGGCTGGAAGCACCGTAGACCACATTCACACGCTCCGCCAGATTATACAGAAGACTGAGGAGTATAATCGGCCATTATGCCTAGCGTTTGTGGACTACGAAAAAGCCTTCGATTCAATCGAGAGCTGGGCAGTATTGCAGTCCCTCCAGCGATGTCATATCGACTATAGGTATATCGAAGTGATGAAGTGTCTGTATAGAAATGCCACCATGTCGATCCGATTACAAGACGAGAGCACGGAACCAATCCAACTGTAGAAAGGCGTGAGACAGGGAGATGTTATCTCTCCGAAACTGTTCACGAACGCATTGGAGGACGTTTTCAAGCTCTTGGACTGGAACGGATTCGGCATCAACATCAATGGCGAATACATCACTCACCTTCGTTTTGCCGATGATATAGTCATCATGGCAGAGTCGCTGGAGGACCTCAATACGATGCTCAGCGACCTAAGTAGCCTTTCCCAACAGGTGGGTCTTAAAATGAACATGGACAAGACAAAAATTATGTCCAATGTCCATATTGAACCCGTGCTGGTAGTCGTTGGGAACGATACTCTCGAAGTTGTTGACCATTACACCTATCTTGGACAGATTGTTCAGTTAGGTATGTCCAATTTAGGCAAAGAGGTCGCCCGTAGAATCTAACTCGGATGGGCAGCGTTCGGGAAATTGCGTGACATCTTCTCGTCCAAGATACCACAGTGCCTCAAGACAAAGGTCTTTGACCAGTGTGTGTTGCCAGTGATGACATATGGTACTGAGACGTGGTCCTTAACTGTTGGCCTTTTGGAAAAACTCAGAGTTACACAGCGGGCAATGGAGAGAGCTATGCTCTGAGTTTCTTTGCGCGATAGAATCCGAAACGTGGATATTCGCCAAAGAACCAGAGTCACTGACATAGCTGTTAAAATTTGCAAGTTGAAGTGGCAATGGGCAGGCCACATCGCTCGAAGAACCGATAACCGATGGGGAAGAAAGGTTCTGGAGTGGAGACCACGAACCGGAAGACGCAGCGTAGGTAGGCCTCCCACTAGATGGACCGACGACATTGTGAGAGTCGCGGACATCCAGTGGCTGCAAAAGGCAGGCTGTCGTTCAATGTGGAGGTTAAAGGGGGAGGCCTACGTTCAGCAGTGGACGTCTTCTGGCTGATGATGATGATGATGAATAAGGTTCTTCCATACATTCCAACTACAAAATGTAAGTTTGTAATAGCATAATAATTATTTTTAAATGATATAACTTCAAATTTATAACTTTCGGATTTATTCCTATGAGACCTATTCCTATGATTTATTTATGTATTATGAGACCTTGCCTCTTGCCAAATTTCATGATTCTAGGTCAACGGGAAGTACCCTATAAGTTTTGATTCCCCTGTGAAATCGCAAAATATACGACATAAAGGAACCCTCAGAGCGCGAGATCAAAAAAAAAAACTAACTGAAGTTAAAATATTGAAAGACAAACTTAAGTTTGTAGTTGACAATAAGGTTCTTCCATACATTCCAACTACAAAATGTAAGTTTGTAATAGCAAAATAATCATTTTTAAATGATATACCTTCAAATTTATAACTTTCGGATTTATTCCCTTATATGTGCTATGAGACCTTGCCTCTTGCCAAATTTCATGATTCTAGGTCAACGGGAAGTACCCTATAGGTTTTGGTTCCCCTGTGAAATCGCAAAATATGCGACATAAACGTTCATATCTTTTGATTGCTTTAACTTACAACTTTAATTTTTTTACAGCCGAAAGAAACCGTAGACCCAAGTATTTAGTATAAATTTCAACTTGATACCTTTACGCGTTCTTAAGAAAAAGGGTCTTGACAGACGGACAGACAGACAGACAGACGGACAACGAAGTGATCCTATAAGGGTTCCGTTTTTCCCTTTTGAGGTACGGAACCCTAAAAAGGACGAGAAATCGATAAGACACTCAAAAGATATTAAAACTTAAAAATACTAATTCAATAGTAAATACGAATAAAAAAGGTTTCGATTGATAATTATTGCGTAGAATGTTTTGATACTTACAATTTAACTAAATCAAAATCAGATTGGATTCAATGTGAGATGTGTCGGATGTGGTTGCATGAAACATGTACAACATTCAAACATTATTGTATGACACTGTTTTAAACTATCACGGTTGTAACCACCCACGGTAAATAACCCGTTAATAATCATATAACTTTATTATTGTATGAGATGTAGAAAGTTAGAAACCTTAGCTTCTGGTAAAAAATAATGTTAATACCAAAGTTGATTACCAAATTGTTGTATTTTTAAGATAAATGCAAATATTTTATAATAACTTATATAACTTTAAGTTTGAATAATATTTTTATAATTTAAATCATTAAAACTGATAACTATTTAATAATGTTAATTAACATTTCAAATTGTACTTAATGAAAGATCTCAGTAAATTATGAAGCATGTTAAATAAATAATAAAGATTACTTTTAATTGATATAAATTTCTTGCTATCCAAAATAAAAATCGAATACCGAGGTTACTTACTATCCGGCAAGTATCGAGGCAAGTATCCCCCGAAACATTTTCCACGCTAGGCTACTATCCGCCATAGTAGGCAACTATCCCTTTTCTGAGAGGTGAAATAAAACAGTATTTATTCAAAACCATTGTTAATTATGTAAACTAAAATAGGCTATTATAGAAGGTAAAAGACCTATTTTATGAGATACATACTGAATAATTTTCTGCAAGTTCATATTTTTTTTAATAAAGCTTTTTCGTAAAGTGGGGCTTTCGGCCTATCCGGCTTTTACCCTATACATTTCCCGCCATTCAATAAAGAATTTCTAGAAAATTCTGTGTTACTTTTTAATGTGGTTAAGATCGTATCAAAATGTAATATGAACCTTATAAGTACGATCATTAGGAACTATTTTAGACAGAAGTCTGATCTTTACCCTCTAACGTCGGATGTTCCCTGCGTGTAAAAAATAAATACTTACTGTTCAGATACTTATGTTTAAAATATGACCTTTATACTTGTGACAACAACGACATGCATAACATAAACTTTATTTCAATGTTTGGTCATAAACAATAAATATAATTGAAAAAGCTTTCTTCTCGGAGAAAAAAAAATTGTTACACCATTGCTACTAGCCGAAAATCCATCCGGACTTCCCCCAATATACCTTACTTATTTGTTTAGTTATAGGTATAGTATTTACAGGTAAAAACGGATAAATTTGAACGTTTCTGTTTTTAACTGTCTTAAATACAAGATTATTTTAGTTATTATAACATAAACTAATTAAAAGTCGTACAATGAACCCTTATTAGTTAGAATGCAAGGTATTAATACTTTGTGTTATGAGGGATTTACAACTTCTTTACGAATTTCAGGTAAAACTAAATAACTGCAATACCTTGATGCCAACTTTCCCTTTTTTTCTTCACTTTTAATGACGATTATTATAAATAAATGTATGGAAAATTTCTTAGATAACATCACGAAACTAGAAGTTTATATAATTGTGGGCCTTTTGGATAAACTCAGTCACACCACACAGCAGGCAATGAAGAAAGCTATGTTCCGAGTTTCTTTGCACGATAGAATGCGGAACATAGATATTCGCAATAGAACCAACATAGCTATTAAAATGTGCAAGTTGAAGTGGCAATGGGCAGAACACATCGCTCTTAGAATCGATAACGGATGGGGAAGAAAGGTTGAGTGGAGACCACAAACCAGAAGATGCAGCGTAGGTAGACCTCCCATATCCCATTAGATGGACCAACGACATCGTAATAGTCACGGGCATTCAGTGGATGCAAATGGCATTCAGCAGTGGAAGTCTTCTTGCTGCTTATGATGATGATGTTAGTAACTTTCCAGTACGTACAACAAACAATTTTTGCCACGAAATGCTATTGTGTGTACTTACTAACTTACTAGGCTAATGCTAGAGCGAATCCTTTGCTCTGGTCTTAGCCTTTGTAGTAATTTTTGTATAAAAACCCAAAATTCCCTCCTCCCCATTCCTCTATTAGGGCAGATCCGAATTCTGACAGTTACGTTGGAAAGCTTAAGCTAAAATCTAGGTAGTCAGAAATAAGAACAAGAATTACAATAGGTTAAAATATTTAAATAAACATGATCTCAAAAAAGTTCTCGAATGGAAACCACGGACCGGTAAGCATTGTGTAGGACGTTCACCTACAAGATGGACAGATGACCTAAGAGACGACAGGGAAACGCTGGATGGAGGCCACTTCCAACAGGCTTTTTTATAGATGCAATTATACGCAAACTTAATTCCGGCCTTTAGATCTCTCCAGCAAGACTAAGTAATTGAACTAAGCAACATTTTAATTTCAAGAACACTTGTTATTCGCCCTGGAGGCTGCATATTAATATAAAGAACTTCTGATGCAACTAGACCTTTCTGAAACCTATAGTCACCAGTTTTCACCTGATTTGAAGCACAAACCATACCATAACACGTTCCAAGATAACCTTCTTACTATGAATGTTGCAAAGCTTGCTAATTAATTTAATTTCTCACATAAGTGTAATTGTAAATTTCTTGTTGAGAAAAATAAAGTTCTTACTAACCATTAACTATAATGATAGCCATCCTTAACTATTAATTATAATGATAGAAGGAACCATGAATCATAGATTCTATTCGATAAAGGCACTCCAATATCACCATTAAAATCATTCTGAGTGTCGATGTATAAAATACTATCATAGAACACAACACAACAACCCATGTATATTGATCATGAAATATAAAACTTGCTTTCACTTCACACAAAACTGTAAGGAGAGAAGAACCAAGAACCGAATACTATACTATTCTGTGTATCAAGAATATTAGAATAGTAGTCGTAGGCAAAAACTGTCATCAAAACAACCTTGCTTGTAGGGTAAATTATGTCGAACGGACCCCACTTTTGTTTTATTTTTTACCATTGATGTAAGTAAACAGTTTTTTACCCTTTTTATTTCGACCAAACCAAACCACGATACATTCATTGTTTATTACATTACAGTATTTTTTAAGCAAAGATCTACGAAGTACAATGATGCTAATAAGCTAAAGCTTGAGCTGAATGCAAAGACTACTATGCTGAATGGATCCACGACAATGAGTTTTGGAACAAATCCCAAGAGTTTCTAATCACAATTTCATTTTTGTTAGAAGATAATATGTCACCACAGAATTCTCCATATTAGAGGTATTTGCATGAAAAGTAAATTGTAATAAAACGAAAAAAAAAACACAACGACGCCACGACGCAAGCGAATCCAAAATGCGAAATTCAAAGAGATTAGAGAATTAGAGGGAGGCAATAATGCACGACACAGATAATGTACGGCATGATATTATACGATATAATAATGCACAGCATGATAATTGGTGTACATGTACACGGAATATCATTTTGTCCAATATCGTGCCGTACATTATCAGATCGGCCCAATAATGCAAAAGTGATAATGTATCCATGATATTCCTTGTACATGAACACCAATTATCATGCTGTGCATTATTATGTCGTACAATATCATGCCGTACATTATTGATACTGATTAATAATGTACACCCCGATTTTGTACAACATGATAAATGGGTGACCATAAAAATTCAAAACTGAAGCTTCGTTTATACGTGGACATTTCACGTCGAGAGTATTAGGTAGAAATTAGTGACAGTTCCAACACAGAGCACCCCAACTTGAGTATGTTAGGTTCGAAATGGGTCACAGAACCGACACAGAGCACCCCGACTCCACCTAGTCTTGTGGTCCCTACCCCTAGAGTATATATAAAAAGCGCGGGAGCCATAAGCTCAAGGAAGGTCGAGTGTGGCGATGCGACACTCAGGGGCAACCGCAAGAGCTTCTGGCTAGCCTACCTAGAGTCAGACTTGAGTTGGTTAGGTTCGAAATGAGTGACAGATCTAACACAGTTGTACCCCTCTCTCCGCCTCACCACCAAAAAGTTTTGAAGGTTCTCATGTTTAATATGTGACATGTGACTATCTTAGATTATCTTGTTCAAACGAAGCATGGAATCGACACACGTCATAGACTCAACAGCCAATAAGAGCAGAGACATTTCAGCAATATTAGCCAATACGGGCGATGCCACCTTTTATCATGTTGTACATTATCGGTCGTACTTTTTCGGTCCGTTTCGACAAAACACGGCCCGTATTGCACGACATGATAATGTATGGTATAATAATGTACAGCCCGATAAAACCTGGACTTTTCCCACGTACTTGGATTATTGCCTGTACAATCCTGGCTGTGCATTCTTTGCCGTACTTAATAGACACGAGCCGAAAATTGACAGCCATATTGTACGACATGGATTGTACAGCATGATATTCGATCTACATGTACACCAATTATCATGCTGTACATTATCATGCCGTAGAATATCGTGTCGGCAAATATCATGTTGTACATTATAGACACCCCTATGAGATCGAAGAGAATGTCCCTTGTCGAAAATATTGAAAATTGAAATGTCACTTAACATTATCACTTTTTTTTAAAACTATTATTCGCCCATCGGGCAGGCTAAAGCTTTTACGGCCATACCGCCTGTTCATCCATTTTGTATAGTCTTAATAGCGTCAAACAAGTCAACTTAGTAAGTCACGGTCAAGTCATGCTCCTGTAAAGTGGTGGGGATTTTACAAGAGGCTACCATGGAGTTTTGGAAGCAACACAAAAAAGACACGTTTCACCTCGTTATATCACTTCCCACACTCGAGCACGTTTACGAGCACTTAATGAATAATAATTCACCATTTAATACACATTAACACTCGAAAATTCACAAGTTTAGGAAAATAATAGCACAAGCCGACATGTTTTTTCAACGTTGGCGCCAAAGCTCCTGTCACCACTCTTTTAATGTTTATTTTTAAGTTTTTCTTTCTTAGCTGGGCAGGCTAAAGTCATGATCAAGTTGTGACCAAGTGGTTATACTCGTAGCGAACGCAAGCATCCAATAAAAGCCCTGGGTGTTTTATTCAGTAAATTAGAACACGTGCGCCCTATCCTACGATGGTTCTCTTTTTCCACAGACTTTAGAGGTCTGTGGGCCCAACGAAACTATCTTCGTGCAGCCCGCCGGCGACGTGTTGGTTCTTAGCACAGGGGCCTTACCATAAGCGTTACACAAAATAACAATGCTGCGTGAACATAGCGTTCCGAGCGCAAAACATTTTTACTTTTGACCGTACCATAGCCGTCAAAACGTTTCCGCTTTATTATGAAAGCACGAGACGACGCTCTACGTTAATACAGAGTTCTCACTCACACACCCGATCATAGTTCGTTAGATTCCGTTCATTATTCCGTAATACAAAAGTTTTAAATTAAACCCGTACCATAGTTGGTTTTAACAACGCGAATAACATTATTTTTGCGTCCATGAGGCTCCATTCTAGCGATAATAAAAAAGTTAGTCAGGACCAACTTTTTTACTATCGCATTGAAATTAAAACTGCTTCATGCCTCCCGAAGGCCTCTGACAAATACTTAAATCATAAACCAAGTTTATAAAGACTAAGCGGTCGATCCAAATGTCAGTTTTAGGCCGCTGGGAGGCCTCCGACAAATACGTGTCATTCACTAAAATATATGTAGTAAGCAAGATAATACAGGCTGAATTGGCAACCCTAGCGTCAGAATCATTAGGCCTCCCGAAGGCCTCCGCCAAAAATCTGTTTTAGTCACCAAAATATGTAGGAGCATTAAACAACTGGCTGTATTGGTAACCTTAGTGTTAGGACTTTAGGCCACTCGAAGGCCTCCGACGAATATGTAGTTATATCGCTAGAATATGTAGTAGATAAGATAGTAAAGGCTGAATTATCAATCATAGTGTGAGAACTATTAGGCCTCCTGAAGGCCTCCAACAAATGTGTGTTCCAGTCACCAAAATATGTAGGAGGCATGAAAATATTGGTTGTATTATCCAACCCTAGTGTCAGAATCTTAGGCCACCGAAAGGACTCCGATGAATAAATAGATATATCACTAGAATAATATTGTAGTAGGCACACAATAGTACAGGCTGAGTTGCCAACCCTAGTGTTAGAGCTTCTAGGCCTCCGACAATCAAACGTGACACTTTATCGAACTTGACCGTGACTTTTTTACTTGACTCTGACTTAATTGACGATATTTAATAGAACTTGATATAGGTAATTTCAATACTCAACACAGGCAAACGCACTAGACGTGCAACGCCAAAATTTTCTCTCTGGGAAATTATTCTGAAAAATATTCAAAACACAGTGCGATAAAATAATTAAGTACGTATACTCACCTATAGATGCCTATAGCTACTTCTACGCGTTCAGACAAGTCCAAGAAAGTAGAAACGGCAACACAAATCTATAGCGCTGTCTTGCTCTACTAAGCCGTTACCGTTCTTTTTACTTACATTCATTTACGATAATATAATCATAATACATTTTTTGATTATGGTACGTAAGATAAAACAAAACGGACAACGCTACATTATCGTTTTACTAAAGTTTCGAATCGCGTTCCGATACACGCAGTCATTATGAAAAATCAAATAAATAAATTTCATTTTTAAATTATTATTTATCGATACGCTATATTAATTAATAAAACAATCACTTTTAAGTGCTAAAGGGTATTATTGATATATTATTATTTAATAAGTGTTCGTGGACGTGCTTGAGTCTGAGAAAGTGATATTAGGCGCTAAAACGTGTATTTTCGTGTTGTTTCTAAAGCTCCTAGAAGCCTCTTGTAAAATCTCCACCATTTTACTAGGGCATGACTTTGACTTGACCGTGACTTACTTTGCTTGACTCTGACTGATTTGTTTGACTACATATAATGTTTAGCAAACTTGATATCAATATAATTACTTGACACTGCCAAATGCACAAGAGTGCGACGCGAAAATCATCATGGAGGAAAAAAAACTGTCTACATTGTCTTCGTCACAGGTCTTCGTAAATTATTAAACATCTAAGAGTTCTGAATCACACCATTAGTGCCGATGCAAAAAAAGAATCCGTGCCATCTTGATTCTCGTAACACTGAAGATGTAAATAGGAACATGCTCTTTGTTGTTACTGTCATTGACATAAATATTTTTGATTTCCTTTTTTTTTTTTCATTTTACGACGTGCTGTGCATTTCAGAATGCACGAGGTGAAACATGTATTTTCGTGTTGTTTCCAAAACATGTTTCACCTCGTTATATCACTTACCCACACTCGAGCATGTTTACGAGCACTTAATAAATAATAATTCACCAATTACTACACATTAACACTCGAAAATACACAAGTATAGGAAAATAATTCAACGAGCCGACATGTTTTTTTTCCACGTTAGCGCCAAAACTCCCAAGCAATCTGACGGCAATGCAGTGATGCCAAGCTAGATTTTCATTTTACCCCAACGCCTGATTAATTTTACCCTTAAATCATTACTATTTATATAAAAATACCCTAAGGCTAAAGTTTTAGTTTTAGATAATTAATACAACAAGTTCTTTTATATTTAATGGTTAAATTTTTATCGAACGTGCGTTCTGATTTACACACGCCATTATGGTACAATACTAATATATTATATATGTACAATACTAGTACAATACCCCAATACAATACTACTAATATATCTCTAGCCATAATTAATCAGTTTTCAAGGTTACAAGAATTGTTGTTTGTAACAAAAAAAAAATACCCTCAAGATTATAAAGTCCCTAAACAATTCTAGACCCTAAAAATTACTCTGCGACATAATGTTTACTCTAAATCTAGGGTAAAATACCCTAAATTGGCATCACTGCGGCAATGAACCAAGCAATGATATAAAGTGCCGTGATTCAAAATAAAGACATGGTCCAAAGGCCTTTGTCCAAACCCAGAGCGCATTGCATGGTAAAATCTATTGGCATTCTTTATTTAGTTCCGAGTAATATCGCTAGATGGCGCCATAGGAAAAATTAGATCGCGCAAGTGTTTCGTTCGCGGCAATGTAAGGCCATGTCAATGTTTGTAAATAAAATTGCTTTTCTTACTACGGTATATTTGAAGGCACCATTTAAAATTAGAAAGCTAACTAAAATTTCTAACTATAAGTTTAACTTCTAACAATTGGTATTCTAGAGGCACCCATAAACTAAAATATTGACCGGAATTTGAGTTACTTTTGTTCATTTATTTTGAATTAACAGATGAAAAAACATCATTAAAAAACCGGTAATTCCACAGATATACACAACCAGATCGGCAATATATTTTAGTGAAAGAGACAACTTGATATGGCTCAGCACAAGTACGAAAAGGACATAATTAGATTTTGTTGTCCTTATCGGCGTGACCTGTTTTTGGTACCTCAAGTGTCAAAATCTGTAATAATCAGTGACAAACAAAACGGGTCTGAATTATATTTATTGCCTTTTTTTGGTGATTAAATGTGATAAATGCGTGTTTCCTCTGAGAAATAATTGTAAAAGATATTTTACAATGGTTGGTTGTAGCATTTTGGGCTGCAAGAAGCGCAGTGAGCGAAAATACGATGAAATATCATTTCACACGTAAGTAAACATATAAAGCTTGTAACGATCACCTAAATAAATTCAGGATATCAATTCGCAAATATTTTATTCATAATTAGTCAGTTTTTAGGTCGATTTGTGGTCTAATTCTATGAATTTTATCAAATTATTCACTTAGAAAATAAATTATGAATGTTGCCAGTTTATGAAAGAAATTACCCACCGCAACTAACATAAATTATTCGTTCTGCAGGTTTCCAACTGATCCTGTCACATTATTGAAAAAAGCTGGCACATTGCAAGAAGTGCAAAATACCGACCCTTTTATGCCCATATGAATATGGTGAATGTTAATATTAAATATATATTAATGAGGCCACAGTTATGAAGCTGGAAAAGCAAAAGGCGATTTCGGCGAACCGATTCAAAAAGCTACGCGCTGTTCGTGAAATTTGTACTGTAAACATTAAAGAGTCTATTTATCTAATTATTTGGAATGTTATACATAATTCCATTCATGAAAAAACTAAACTGACCAAGCGCGAGTCGGGCTCGCGCGCTGAGAGTTCTTTACAATCACAAAATACAAAAAGTTGTGCAAAAAGACAACATCACGCCCAGGCTGTCCAAGTACCGACCGCGCCCGACGTTGCTTAGCTTAGTGGTAAACAGAAATTTGTCACTGACTCGCACTTGGCCAGTGTTTATTATTTGTTGTTTTACTTATGTTCACTATAATCCGCTAAATTTGACGCTTGTACGGATTACCGTTTTTACACTAGAACAAATCCAAAAATACGTTTAACGTTTGTTGCATGGGGGCCCTTCCTTTGCCCTTCCGTTTTAACTCTTTGACTTTTTTATTATTTTTAATTAATCATAAAAAATCATGCTATGGTTACTTTACAACCTTTCTTTCTAGTACTATATTCTAATCCTAACAAATAATTATAATAAAAACGCAAGTAAGTTTGTAACTTTCTGTCTGTTTTTTACGAGGAAACGGCTAAGTCATGGTATAATAATATACTCCGCCAGGTATAGCAATTCGAGAAAAAATGTTTACGTAGGCGTCCCGCAATGATGTCATGATGTCAATTTACAACAGGTTCGAGAGAGATGACGATACACCACGTAACAGCTGATTGAATAAAGTGGCAACTGGACAGTGACGTCATTGCGGGACCACTCCCAGATTGCTAGACCTTGTTTTCTTAGATCATGGGCTAAGTCAAATTTTGTCAGGACGATAGGGTGTGTCATGAGGACAGACAACGTACTTTTCT
The DNA here is from genome assembly GCA_914767915.1 of Agriopis aurantiaria. Taxonomy (NCBI): domain Eukaryota; kingdom Metazoa; phylum Arthropoda; class Insecta; order Lepidoptera; family Geometridae; genus Agriopis; species Agriopis aurantiaria. Next base: position 11,869,969 of record OU612003.1, on the reverse strand, counting down.
TCCCAGAACATTGCAGGTAGCTCCGCGGGTTGCAGCAGATAGTGTATAAAATATAAATATTTAAAAGGTAGTATTGTTTCCAAAGTACTCATTGAAGATTCACTACCCATCATAGTAGGTAAATTACCCTAACTTATAGCAAATCATTTTAATGTGGCAACACACCTTGTTGAAGCGAGAGGCACTGAGCTAGCCACGCTCAATGAAAATCTATAGGTAGTAGATCTGTGGATACCACAGATATACACAACCAGGTCGGCAATATATTTTAGTGAAAGAGACAACTTGATATGGCTCAGCACAAGTACGAAAAGGACATAAATAGATTTTGTTGTCCTTATCGGCGTGACCTATTTTTGGTACCTGAAGTGTCAAAATCTGTCATAATCAGCGACAAACAAAACGGGTCTGAATATTATTTATTGCCTTTTTTTGGTGATTAAATGTGATAAATGCGTGTTTCCTCTGAGAAATAATTGTAAAAGATATTTTACAATGGTTGGTTGTAGCATTTTGGGCTGCAAGAAGCGCAGTGAGCGAAAATACGATGAAATATCATTTCACACGTAAGTAAACATATAAAGCTTGCAACGATCACCTAAATAAATTCAGGATATCAATTCGAAAATTTTTTGTTCATAACTAGTCAGTTTTTAGGTCGATTTGAGCTCTTTTCCTGTGTTTTATCAAAAAAATTACTTAGAAGAATAACAATAAATGTTACCAGTTTATAAATGAAATTACCCACCACAATTAACATAAATTATTCGTTCTGCAGGTTTCCAACCGATCCTGGCTTACGAATAAAATGGATCAGAGCTACTGGTCGTGAAAATTGGGTGCCATCAAAACATGCTAGAATTTGTTCGAGTCATTTCAATGCCGAATCCAATATCAGAAAGGGAAAAAATAATTATTTAAAGCCATGAGACTTGTATGGACAGATTTGTATCTTAATTTATTAATTTGTTTTGTTGCTTACTATTTTTCAGATTATCCTTCCATCTCTTTTACTTAGGATATTTTTTATTTTATTTTTAACACCATGCTGACGAAGTCGCGGGCACCAGCTAGTTATTATTATAACACACTGTAAGGTACTTCCTACTTACCTACATCTTGAAGGTTGTAGTTAGGCAAGCCAAGCACTACAAAGTGCCCAGCCATCATGCTATGGTTACTTCACAACCTTTTTTCTAGTACTATATTCTAATCCTAACAAATAATTATAATAAAAACGAAAGTAGCTTTCTGTCTGTTTTTTACGAGGAAACGGCTAAGTCAACCTTAACAAAATTTGTCAGGACGATAGGGTGTGTCATGAAGACAGACAACGTACATTTCTTCCCAGAAAATTGCAGGCAGCACCGCGGGTTGCAGCAGATAGTGTATAAAATAGAAATATTTAAAAGTTAGTATTGTTTCCAAAATTACTCATTGAAGATTCACTACCCATCATAGTAGGTAAATTACCCTAACTTATAGCAAATCATTTTAATGTGGCAGCACACCTTGTTGAAGCGAGAGGCACTGAGCTAGCCACGCTCATTGAAAATCTATAGGTAGTAGATCTGTGATTACAATGATGGTGCCAGTTCATCTACACATTAAATGATTAAACTAAAGTTGTTTTACAAATGGATTAGTATTTTGAATGGTTAGATAAGGATTTATAAATATTGATGGAATTGTGAATTGAGGAATCGATGACGACACTTATCTTTGTCGGACGCGCTTACGACTTTCTCTCGATGTGATACTTTGGCGGTGTCACTGCTCGAAATTTTGCTGCTGTCTGCCGTCCAAAAATCAGTCTTCCGAGGGCTGGCTCCCGTAGCTTTAGTCCACTACTGCAAGGCTCCAACTTTTCTTCGAAAAACTTGATCGTCGACGTGTTCAACATTTCACAATTTTTGAGTATTTTTTCTTGTTTTTTTTTAAATAATAAATAGACTTGCGTTTGCCCACCATCACGCCTGATGTTAAGTGATGATGCGGTCTACGCACGCACGCACGGAGCACGCTTGCCTAGAAGGAACCGATTCACTCGTGATTTGAATACACCCAGATTGTAACCATCGGGGAACACCCATTCAGGCAGCGCATTCCACAGACTAGCAGTTCGCACAATAAATGTGGAATCAAAGCGCTTCAATTATAGGCAGTATCGCAAATTAACCGACACGATAGTTATGTGGTAGTATGCACTTCCGGTCGTCGATAGGTACCTCATCATCATCACAATCAGCCAATAGGCATGTGTCCTAATGTTTAATTTATTACAAATAACCGACTTAGCGATGAATATAACTAAATACATAACACATACTGACAAAAATATTTATTTTGGCTGATAAATTAGGGGTATAGTATCAAACCTATTAAAAATTGAAATTTTTGTTTTTTTAAGACTATTGTTTAGATATTCCTTAAAGTTATTAGTGACTTCAGTTTTTATTTTAATGGCAGCACCCGACCCTTCCATTTGAGAAGAGTTTGAGTTTTGGCGCCAACGCGGAAAAAACATGTCGGCTCGTTGGATTATTTTCCTAAACTTGTGTATTTTCGAGTGTTAATGTGTACTAAATGGTGAATTATTATTCCTTGAGTGCTCGTGAACGTACTCGAGTGTGGGCAAGTGATATAACGAGGTGAAACGTGTCTTTTCGTGTTGTTTCCAAAACTCCATAGGAGCCTCTTGTAAAGTCTCCACCTCTTTACAGGGGCATGAGTTTGACTTGACCGTGACTTACTTAGCTTGACTCTGACTGTGACTATGACTTGTTTGACGCTAATAAGACAAAATGAACTGTTTAATATTACGAGTAAAGGACATTGAATCTACGCTCATGAAAATTTTAACAAAAAAAAAAACCATTTGAGAAGAATTTGAGTTTTGGCGCCAACGCGGAAAAAACATGTCGGCTCGTTGGATTATTTTCTTAAACTTGTGTATTTTCGAGTGTTAATGTGTACTAAATGGTGACTTTATTATTCATTAAGTGCTCGTAAACGTGCTCGAGTGTGGGCAAGTGATATAACGAGGTGAAGCGTGTCTTTTCGTGTTGTTTCCAAAACTCCATAGGAGCCTCTTGTAAAGTCTCCACCTCTTTACAGGGGCATGAGTTTGACTTGACCGTGACTTACTTAGCTTGACTCTGACTGTGACTATGATTTGTTTGACACTAATAAGACCATGCAAACTGTTTAATATTACGACTAAAGGACATTGAATCCACAGTAATGAAAATTTGAACAAAAATATAAAAAAAACATTTGAGAAGTGCGAAAGTGGTGGAGACTTTACAAGAGGCTCCTATGGAGTTTTGGAAACAACACGAGAAAGACACGTTTCACCTCGTTATATCACTTTCCCACACTCGAGCACGTTTACGAGCACTTAATGAATAATAATTCACCATTTAATACACATTAACACTCGAAAATACACAAGTTTAGGAAAATAATAGCACAATCGTACATGTTTTTTCACCGTTGGCGCCAAAACTCCTCAATGACAGTGACAACAAAGAGCATGTTCCTATTTACATCTTCAGTGTTACGATACTCAAGACGGCACGGAATCTTTTGTCGCATCGGCACCAATGCTGTGATTCAGAACGCTTAGATGTTTAATTTACGAACACAATGTAGACAGTTTTTTTTTCCTCCGTGATGATTTTGGCGTCGCACTCTTGTGCATTTGCAGTTTGATAAACATTAAATGTAGTCAAACAAATCAATCAGAGTCAAGCAAAGTAAGTCACGGTCAAGTCAAAGTCATGCCCTAGTAAAGTGGTGGAGACTTTACAAGAGGCTTTTATGGAGCTTTAGAAACAACACGAAAATACACGTTTTAGCGCCTAATATCACTTTCTCAGACTTAAGCACGTCCACGAACACTTATTAAATAATAATATATCAACAATACCCTTTAGCACTTAAAAGTGATTGTTTTATTAATTAATATAGCGTATCTATAAATAATAATTTGAAAATGAAATTTATTTATTTGATTTTTCATAATGACTGCGTGTATCGGAACGCGATTCGAAACTTTAGTAAAACGATAATGTAGCGTTGTCCGTTTTGTTTTATCTTACGTACCATAATCAAAAAATGTATTATGATTATCTGTGATGATTATATTATTGTAAATGAATGTAAGTAAAAAGAACGGTAACGGCTTAGTAGAGCAAGACAGCGCTATAGATTTGTGTTGCCGTTTCTACTTTCTTGGACTTGTCTGAACGCGTAGAAGTAGCTATAAATAGGTGAGTATACGTACTTAATTATTTTATCGCACTGTGTTTTGAATATTTTTCAGAATAATTTCCCAGTGAGAAAATTTTGGCGTTGCACGTCTAGTGCGTTTGCCTGTGTTGAGTATTGAAATTACCTATATCAAGTTCTATTAAATATCGTCAATTAAGTCTGAGTCAAGTAAAAAAGTCACGGTCAAGTTCGAGAAAGTGTCACGTTTGATTGTCGGAGGCCTAGAAGCTCTAACACTAGGGTTGGCAACTCAGCCTGTACTATTGTGTGCCTACTACAATATTATTCTAGTGATATATCTATTTATTCATCGGAGTCCTTCCGGTGGCCTAAGATTCTGACACTAGGGTTGGATAATACAACCAATATTTTCATGCCTCGTACATATTTTGGTGACTGGAACACACATTTGTTGGAGGCCTTCAGGAGGCCTAATAGTTCTCACACTAGGATTGATAATTCAGCCTTTACTATGTTATCTACTATATATACTAGCGATATAACTACATATTCGTCGGAGGCCTTCGAGTGGCCTAAAGTCCTAACACTAAGGTTACCAATACAGCCAGTTGTTTAATGCTCCTACATATTTTGGTGACTAAAACAGATTTTTGGCGGAGGCCTTCGGGAGGCCTAATGATTCTGACGCTAGGGTTGAAACATAAATTATTCGTTCTGCAGGTTTCCAACTAATCCTGTCACATTGCTGAAAAAAGCTGGCACATTGCAAGAAGTGCAAAATACCGACCCTATGCCCATATGAATATGGTGAATGTTAATATTAAATATATACTAATGAGGCTACAGTTATGAAGCTGGAAAAGCAAAAGGCGATTTCGGCGAACCGATTCAAAAAGCTACGCGCTGTTCGTGAAATTTTTACTGTAAACATTAAAGAGTCTATTTATCTAATTATTTGGAATGTTATACATAATTCCATTCATGAAAAAACTAAACTGACCAAGCGCGAGTCGGGCTCGCGCGCTGAGAGTTCTTTACAATCACAAAATACAAAAAGTTGTGCAAAAAGACAACATCACGCCCAGGCTGTCACCCATCCAAGTACCGACCGCGCCTGACGTTGCTTAGCTTAGTGGTAAACAGAAATTTGTCACTGACTCGCACTTGGCCAGTATTTATTATTTGTTGTTTTACTTATGTTCACTATAATTATAATAAAAACGCAAGTAACTTTCTGTCTGTTTTTTACGAGGAAACGGCTAAGTCATGGTATAATAATATACTCCGCCAGGTATAGCAATCCGAGAAAAAATGTTTACGTGGGCGTCCCGCAATGATGTCATGATGTCAATTTATGACGATACACCACGTAACAGCTGATTGAATAAAGTGGCAACTGGACAGTGACGTCATTGCGGGACCACTCTCAAATTGCTAGACCTTGTTTTCTTAGATCATGGGCTAAGTCAAATTTTGTCAGGACGATAGGGGTGTGTCATGAGGACAGACAACGTACTTTTCTTCCCAGAAAATTGCAGGTAGCTCCGTGGGTTGCAGCAGATAGTGTATAAAATATAAATATTTAAAAGGTAGTATTGTTTCCAAAGTACTCATTGAAGATTCACTACCCATCATAGTAGGTAAATTACTACTTATAGCAAATCATTTTAATGTGGCAACACACCTTGTTGAAGCGAGAGGCACTGAGCTAGCCACGCTCATTGAAAATCTATAGGTAGTAGATCTGTGGTTCTTAGGACTACATCTTTGCTGTTTTTTTTTTTAACTTCACTACGGCTTCATTGGCATTGGTTGTTGTGGCAATTTTGCCTTCAGAGTCTGTCTAATGAAAGAAGAGACTGAAAACACCCGCCAAATAAAAAAAACGCGTGGCAACCCCAAAATTAATATGAAATGGCTGAAATGCAAACATTACTGTGTTCTGACTGTGTTACAATAAAAACTAATAACTTACAAGTATCAAGTGAGATTTTTCCAGGCATTTCATACTAATTTTTGGGGTTTCGATGCTGATATTTTTAAATTTGCCGCGCTTTTTCAGGGTACTTGACTGTATTAAAAATATTATGCCAATTGACGCCATCCATAAACATGACATAATGAAAAAGCATATTTCATTGATTTTTTGATAAAAATATGCTTATTTTTTGTAAAAAACGCGATTAAAATAACTGTATTTTCGACATTTGATCACGTGATCGAAAACGGTCTGTAACTGGCTTCATCCCTAGTGACGTCACACAAATCTAAACAAACAGATTTTGTATTGATATTTGCGAATTTAATGTTGTAAAGCTATTTTGAGAGCGATTTATCCAGAAATTTTCACCAAAAACAGTCCGGAGGTTAAATGTGAGAAGAATGGAGAAACATTTTGTGCAAGCAGACAGCAGTAACTTACCCAAAATTTATGTTTTTATGGTTGCATATTTCTTTAATAATAATCCACGTCATTGTTTCTACGCTGCAGAACTCAAAACGTAAAAACTACAATGTCAGTATTAATTTTTAATTGTTCTCCAAGCAAAACATTCAATCAAGTTGTACAAAAAGTATGTTGTAGTAAGTGGATATCACTATTTTGTTAGGTTATGTCGAGCTTTACAATGTTTAAAAAGAAAGTAACAGTACATAAAATAGTAATGCAATAAAAACACAAATTATAATAGAAATATATAGACTCTAATATGTACCTCAAAATGATCTTCGCACATAGAAACACTTGAATTAGCTCCAATACTTTTGGGTTCTCTACGAGCTACTTAGTTCCAACCTTAGATTGATTCCAACCACTTTTTTCGAGTTATGGGGAGTTTTGGGTCCATTGGAACAGGAACAAATATTTTTTCGGGTGTCTTTATGGAAGTATTTGTACATTTTAGCACTACACAATATTTATAAACCATTACTTCTATTAGAAATTAATTAATCATCAAACTTTTGCAGCCTGGCTGCAGTTGTTTTGTTTTGTGTTACGTCAATTAGTCACGTGATCGGAGCTATGACGCAGGTCTGCGTTTTGGCGCGATCTTTTTTTATTCAAACTTTAACATCGATTTATATCGCAAATACGACTGATATCCAGAAAATATAAATGCAGTATACATTATTTTATATCAGACAATAATGTGCAATAGTTTCCCAAAAGTAGTCAAATACCCTAATCTAACACCGAGGGAAGAGATAGTGAGATTGTCTAAAAACGAGGTAATTCTGGAAAATAGCAAATGGAAAAACAATTAGATTGAAAAAAAATTACTTTTGTTAGGTAATATCGGTAATATGTAGAGAGCAAGGACGTTTTATACTCTAAATACTACTTCCATGGTAGAACTTCCATGGTAGAGAGTGAATCGGAACGCGCATAGAGGAACGCGGCTTAGAAAGGTTGGTTGGCCGATTCCATAACTTCAAACATGCGCGGATCACGGTCTAAAAGTTGGCCGTTATGCCCTAGAGATTAGAGTTAAAAAAAAATATTACTTAACGCGCTGCATTACGGGGTGTTAAAGTTACGGAATCACTGCCCTAGCTAATGTAAGTACTGAAAAAGCGCGGCAAATTTAAAAATATCAGCGTTGAAAACGCCAAAACTTTATATGAAATACCTGGAATAATCTCACTTATGATACTTGTTATTTAATATTCTTTATTGTAACACAGTACATAATGTTTGCATTTCCCATGAATTTTGGGGTTGCAACATAGACGTTTTATACCTTTCCCTGGTATAAAACGTCCTTGGGTAGCAATGCGTTTTTTTTTAAATTGTTGGCGCTATTTTTCAGTCCCTACTTTCATTAGCGACTTTAGGTGCGTTCAGATAGGCTATGATGGCATTTTTAGCATTGTCAAAATTGGCGTTGATGTAAAGCGTTCGGTTTGAGAATTTTGCAATTTTTGCCACTTTTGATCCCTATCCTAAACGAACGCTACAGTCACCAGCGATGACGTCAAACACAGTAGTTCAAAGAGAATACAATCCGTAGTTGACCGTAGATTTGTTGTAAAACGAGAAACTGACAGTGCTCGACTGTCAGTTTCTCAAACAAAACACCAAAACACCGCGAAAAACAAACGTCAAAATCTTAATGTCAAAAAACGATCACAACGATCCCATGTCGCGAGGTGGGTCAAAAGTGGCAGATTACGATGGCATTTTTAGCTGTTTTCGACCTATCCGAACGGCGAGCGAAAACAGTTAATAATGCCACTTTTGCACACACATTCCCAAAACGAACGCTACATGTGATCATTATTGGCGTTTGTAACAGTTATTTTTGCCACCAAGGGGCTATCCGAATGCACCTTTTATGTAGGTGTAGGTGTATCAAATAAACACTTAGGGTCAACACAGACGACGGACTTTTAGTCAGTATAATCTTTATCTTTTGCTCGCAGTATTTAAGCGCCCGCTGACGAAATCGTTTGTGGTGACCCTTAATATATACACAGAGAATATTTATTCAATAGTTGACAACAATTTTGTGCTTATTGCTAGTCATAAGGTCGTTGGTGCACTCGTTCAGTTTCGCCGCGAGATCGCATTCGTTGTGATGGTGAGCGCTCATTTCGATGCATTGGTCCAAGTTCTTCTCCAGCTTCTTCATCAGACGCGTGTCCTTGGCAAAGAATTTACTAACTAGATGAATGAGATTGTCTGAAAAAGGAAAAATCACACTATCACTTAGAAGAAGTTAATCGAAGCACTATCATGAATCGTGTTTATTTTCCCGTCTTGAAAGGATTTTGGCAACGCACGTCTTGTGCGTATGCCATAGTGATATAAGATTATAGCTGCGCGCTTTATTCTGAGCCGCCTTATTAGTCTGTTTTTAGGGTTCCGTACCCAAAATGTAAAAACCGGGAGTCGCTCGGACACTATTACTAAGCCTACGCTGTACTAAGCCTACAATGTAAGACTTTTAATTATTTGTTAGATAATCCGCGTAACATTACATGTTCTGTGAAAATTTCCACTGGCTATCTACTTATTAGTTATTACGGTTCGAAAGATACAGCCGTTAATAGGTACCACAGAAAAGATAAACATTTTTTGTTTAAATTCTTTTTTCAGACGGACGGACAGACAGACATCGTAGGCTTAGTAATAGGGTTCCGTTTTTACCCTTATGGATACGGAACACTAAAAAGTCATTAGTTCCACTTTTGACCTGACCTCCGGGCCAGATAAGTTTGTGACACTCACTGTTCAGACAGTGTGTCTACATGACACGATAACCTACCCAGTACCGGCGTTAGGGTAGGGCCTGGTTGGGCGACCGCCCGGGCGCCGAAATAAAAAAAGGGCGCCATAGGTACCTATAAAGGGGCGCCGCAGGTAAATAAAAATCTATAGATCTATTCTATCTAATCTATTCTTTGCCTTTTTTCGGTTTTTCGGGGTGCGCCGTAGAAGTCTCTGGTAGTACTACCTACCAGGGATCTGGTAGTGCTAAAACCGGCACTGAACCTACCTTTATTAACTTTATTGTTTTCTATGACAGCGTTCCGTTTGAGCACGCACGCTATAAGGCACTCGCCGTGGACTGGGGACTCCATCTTTGGCGAGAGACGTTTCACAGTCCTCTTGTCGTTTTCTTGGACCTGTTACGAATCATAACCGGTAAAATAACTCCATCATTAGTCCAAATACATCTGCGTTCATGGCTGTAGCCACTGAATCGATCACATTTTTGCAGATAATTTATAATAAAGTTATATGATTATTTACGTAAATAATCATATAACTTTAGTGAACAACCGTGATAGTTTAAAACAGTGTTTTATAATTTATAATGTTGTTTTAGCTAGTGGTATGACCACAGAGTATGACATTCTCTTTGGGGCAGTGGGTTATCAGCACGACGGTGTACTAGTTTCATAGTACATTGTTGTAATATTGCTAACAGACGCTCGAACGCGGCTGACGGACTGCCGTCCAACCAACGGGAGAGAAAGAGTGAGAATATTATATTTCCCTCTCTTTCTCTCCCATTGGTCAGACGGCGGTTGAGGTCAGCCGCGTTCGAGCGTCTGTTAGCACTATTACAGAAGAAGAAAGCCAAAATCCTAAGTAAAAAAAAAAAAAATAGGCCGCGCTGTTTGAGTTTAGATTAGACAGTAACGGCGAAAGGTAAACTAAAGTGGCGCCCTCATTAAAAAAACATAGGTTACAGATAAGTAAATAAAAAATTAAAACCTTTTTTTAATATTTTTTTTATAGGCTTGCCTTTGACCGCCAACTCGCCTGATGTTAAGCGATGATGCGGTCTACGGTGGAGCGCGTTTGCCTAGAAGAAACCGATCATTCATTACCTTCAGGTAATGAAGTATTTTTGAACGAATACTTTTAGCAACATAAGGTATCATAGGTTTTTGGCGGTAATGAGTGTTATGATAACTCTGTAGGTATACTGAAGGAGTCGAATTTTTATTTACTTATGTTTTAGTATACGTATATTTTTTATGAGGGCGCCGCTTTAGTTTAAACTTTTGCCTTAGTGAAAAAAGCGAGGCCAAGTCTGTATCTTACTAGAGAGTAACATAACAAGGTTGCTCTGCAGTGAGTAGATATGAGCTAGCCGTCTTGGCATCAATCATATTTTTACTAAAATTGGGTCTGACTAGGAGACCACAGAAAAGGCCTATAGCCAGCAGTAGATGGTAAAGATATGGGAAGATGACTAATACCTCCTTAAGGCATTCCGTCATGTTTTTCTTGAACTGCTCGACGTACGGACTGATTTCTTCAGGCACGGTGGAGTAAGACCAGTCTGGCTCTCTCTCCTCGGGTTTTGGACTGCTGTTTGCTAATATCATAGTAGTATTAAAAAATATGCATAAAACCCCTAAAACCTGTGTTTTGTCTTTATGTAAAAAAATTGTTAACATTCAAGTTAATAATGGTTTTATTTATATTACACGGGAATTACTCACGTAAGATTAAGCCGGTCACTCCGACTATAGTGAGTAATTCCCGTGTAATATAAATAAAATATGTGAAAACCACGTCAGTTTCTATAATTAATAATGGTTCATTCGGATTTTTATATACCTAGATATAAAAATCTTTACTGTCAAGGTTTTTTAAAAACCCTAATTGAACTTAATAAAACATAGGTAGGTACTTACTACCCAATATAAGTATACTATTGGTAGATACTTCTTGGCGATAATAAAATATTTTTTACCCGTCTGACCAAGAAAGAGGGTAATGAGTATGTTCGTTTCTATATGTTTTTTAATCTTTTTGTGTTACCTCATGTAGCCTAAACGGCTTGACCGATTTTGATGTGTGATCGTGGATACGTCTTTATATCATAGGATAAATTGTATGGTAATAATATGAGCACATCGTACACAGATGGATAGACGACCTAAAAGAGACCGCAGGGAAACGCTGGATGCAGGCCGCTTCCAACCGGCCCTTTTGCAGATCGATGGGGAGGCCTATGTCCAGCAGTGGACGTCCTATGGCTGAAATGATGATGATGATGATCGTACACAGAAGAGAAAACTTACTGCTATTAATAACCAATATCAAAGTTCCGTGATATTTTAATACTTATCCTACTATTCGGGGCCGAGAGAAAAAAATAATAATTAAATACCATGAAAATCGGTCTAGCCGTTCTCCGTTACAAATGGTGTAACTACTTAGTTTTATACATATACAGCCGCACTCAGAGACGTTACTTAAACTAAGGAACACTTAAAATTGCTCTGTCTCGTTTTCATGTGTGACAATTTCCGTCAACGAGAAGTTGACAGAGCAATTTTAAGTATTCCTTAGCTTAAGTAACGTCTCTGAGTGCGGCTGTTAATTATATTGTATTATATATTATATTATATTATACTAGCTACGCCCCGCGGTTTCACCCGCGTAGTGATGAAAAATGGTGATGGTAATGATGATCATGAAAAGTAGTCTATGTCACTCTCTGGCTCTTAAACTATACCCATGCAAAAAATCAGGTCGATCTGTTGTTCCGTTGCAGCGTGAAAGAGGAACAAACAAACTAACAAAAAAACACACTTTCGCATTTATAATATTAGTATGATTATATTAGGAACTTACAATTTTTCCCACGCTTCTCCAGTTTAAGATTATGCGTAATAATCGTATCTTTGTCAATCTTCACGGGTTTTGGAGCGGTATCAGTTTCGACAGTATGTATGGTATCTAAACCCATCATTTTACCAGAATCCACTGGATGCGGCTTTTCGGTCAGCTCACATTCTACCAGCGTAAAAATAAGTGTTAAAAATATCTGTCGAAACATATTCGCTTGGATGTACGAATCACAGTGAGGTGAAACAAGGTTCTAATTGGCTCATTGTGATAAAATATAACTAGGTCATAAAGTTTTATAGAGCAATTGCTTGTTACAAAATATGCAACTACGCTATTTCCATTAATTTGCTCTGACAGCAATTTAATTGTAAAAAGCTGAATAATTAGGTGCCTTTCAAACGTATTTAAAAAAAAAACTTTTTTTGAAAAAAAAAATTATGTTGTATTCTGACCAAGCCCCTATACAGCTGGATTAGTTTTAATTTATTAATTTTTAATGTTATTTTTCTTATGCTGAAGTGTACCAGTCTGACGAGGCCCTTATACAGGCGACTTATTAATTTTTCGCGCTATTACGCGCATGGATCTACCCTCATTATGGTTTAAATTTTCGTTTACTGAGCGAGACTAACCGTCTTACTACAAAAGATTTAAGAACGCTTTAGACATGTGTTTAACATATTTTTCACAGGGAAACAACTGCTAAACACATGTCTAAAGCGTTCTTAAATCTTTTATAGTAAGACGGAATGGGTCTGACTTACCACTTACTAAATATTCAATTGTGCACTAAATTGACGAGTCCATAATAGAAGCATTCGTACTATATATTTTTATTATAAAAATTATTACTAATGTGACTATATGATAATAAATGATATTCTATTCTATTCTTTCATGTTCCCACTGCTGGGAAACAAGCCTTCTCTCAGAGAGAGAGCATGGACCCTAATACTCCATGCTGGACCAGTGCATGTTGGCAAATGTCATATATCTTTTTTTTTTAAGGATCTTGGACATACCGGTTTCCTGATGATGTTTTCCTTCACCGTTTTTGATCGATGGCATCGAAACTGCCCCTGCAGCAATGTTGACCGAGCGGTAGCATCTGCACTTTACAATCTGACGTCATCCGGTTCGATCACCGGCTCTCCACCAATGACTTATTTACAAATATAGGCTATTTTCCAATAAAAACGTAATGTCGGATGTATAATTTTAATTTACAATTTCTAACTATACATTTATACTGCTTTTTTAATTACATCCACGCACAGTCCGTTAAAGTAGATGGCATGGTAACATTCTAAAGCCAGCCATGTAAATAAAAGGCTTCTACCTTAGAATAACTACACAAAGAAACCAAGTACATTCGCAAAATTTAAGCCATTCAAATGTCATATATGGCTCCAAAAAATTAAATAAAAATTTACTATGACAATTTGCGCGGTGAAATCGTACCACAACAAATCAGAAAAGCAGCATAAGAGTTATGGTGTGACATTCCACAGGTAATCCATTAATTTTCTTGCTTAAATCGTTTAAAATACCAATCGAAACGTAAGCTACAAAGCGAATTTGTACCTTACGTTTTGAGAAGGCGTTGTTTGGAAACCTACCTTCTCTGAGTAGTTATTCTAAGGCTTCTACAGACTAAACTCGTGTCAGCAGCAGCATGGCTTGAACGCAAGTCTGAAAGTTTTGTAATACAAAGAAACTGTATGAGGTACAGAAAATCATAGCACACCCGCGCAATTGTAATATATATTTCTTTAATTGGAATTTATAGTTTAACTAGGTGTCAACCGCGTTATATACCTCCTTGAAGCAACTTCCTTGGTAGCGACAGCAACCTTCTTTGAATTAGATGACAATATCTTTTTTGTCTATGATATTTATGTCAATGTGTACATAGTATAGACATCAATTCATGCCGTTCCATTAAAAAAAATACAGGGAAAAAAACTTCCATGTTTTTTTTCGTGAATTTTCCGGTATTTTAATACTTTTTAAATAAGCGCCCATTTCAGGGCGCATCAGCGTTGTAGTACGTGAACACATTGTTACTGTTTTGTAACAAAAAAAAAGGAGTAAAAACAAATTTTTGTTTTTACTCCCCCGATACTAAAACTTGGCTACGGCCATGGCGCCTATGGTGAGGGGGCCATTGTCAAGTTTTTGCCCCTGCTCGGAAACATCGTAAATCCGTGGCTGGCTCCCCTCCCGGTTCAGACTGCAGCTCAGCGCCTGCTTGGTGTGAAGGGTGCTGTCCACACGCTTTTGGTCTGTACAAGCCTTTTTTGTGTAAATGCTATTGTCGTTTACATCCTGCTAACAGACTGTACACAATATTTACAATATTATAACTACCTACTAACTAGTTTCATAAATATTTATACTTTTCTTAACCTTACGTAAGATTAAGATAATGAATGATTGAAGCAAGTGATATTTATACTTATTAGTTAAAACTAAATATACAAATTATGTTTGAGTAAGTCACATCTGTACGGTGTTTTGTAAACACCTTTTTTGGGATAATACAAAAAAACAATCCTATTTACATTATAGTCATAATAATCTAACCCTCCTATGTATAAGCGCTCGATAAGCTAAGCTATGCTATAAAAAATATGGTTTAAAAAACCAGATGTGAGGAGATTAGGGGGTCTAAATTACGCCGCGCTCATGGATCACGATAGTTAGCGTCTTTCCCGCTAGATGGCTCTATCAATATGATTCATAGTATTGAAGAGTTCCACTATCCACCTCCTAATCCTCATCAGATCACTACTGCTATCAGGTGGTACTAAATTATTGTATTGTATTGTTATTTACATATCCGACACAAACTTTTTCTTTACTAACTATGCTTTGTCAAATATAGGATGATAATTTTGACAGCTCACAGTAAGGATGCGGTAGTGTATAATCGTTAATGAACATATTCGATTATCGATATTATTCTCATAGAACTTGGAATCGATAGTTGCATGGTTATGCTGGATATATTATATCGTTAATTAGATAATAGTTTTTTTTTTTTTTACATATAAGTAATTGCGCGATTGATAATTGCAAATAACTTTAATGTATACCAAAAAAATATAGTTACCTTTACATAAATTTTTCTTTGTTTGATTTATTTTTTTCAAACCCGATTTTCGATAGTCTGTGGTTGTTAATTATGCGTGGCACTTCACTAAGTACCAAGGATGTACGACATCATTTGTAGTGTGTAGTACACTTTACCGGGAAAAAAACGAATCTTCATGATCGTGAGCTGCCAAAATTATCATCCTAAATTTGGCAGACCATAATTAGCTTGTGTTTGACCGCCAACTCGGCTGTTTCAGCGATAATGCGGTTTACGATGGAGCACGCTGGACAGATAACTTTCAATCTCGCTGACGAGAAGAGGCACGCGTGAAAGAGAGACAAAAGTTTTTACAGAACAGCAGTGCAAGTACCGTTCTTTATCGATCGTCAAATTTTACAGTTGAGATAGTCAAATTCGATAAAATGCCATTTGATCTGCAGAAAAGATTCAATGCAATTTTGTAAGAAATTTGTTGTAGCCATATAAACTAAAACGCCAGTCATTCGAAATCAGATAGCAACTGTGACGCGGAGTTCGACGCGTTGATCTAGATAAGAATGTTCAATCAAGGTTCACTCATAATGCCTGGTAACAGATTTTCCTTCTCATTTCCGTTCTATTTACTTCTCTTTTCTGTGATTTGATCAGTATTCGCTATGATCGAATCTATGGCATTTTATCGAATTTGACGATCGATACAGAACGGTACTTGCACTGCAGATTAGCATATCGAGCTTTTAAGAGGGTATATAAGGGAATAGCAGCACATATTTACCTTAGTTTATGACAATGTATGAAATACTGATACTTACAATAAAAATGCATCCTTATTTACATTTTACGTAGTAATGAAATACTTTCACCAATAACACAAGTATAAATTGATTTTTTTAAAGCCCCGATGAAAGAGCTGGTAATCTTCAAATTACTTATTTCTAGCACAGCTAAGAAAATTAAGTTGTTATTAAAATCGACACCTTTTTATGGTTGATATTCCGAAGACCCGTACGAAGCGCTTTGATTCCACATTTATTGTGCGAACTGCTAGTCTGTGGAATTCGCTGCCTGAATGGGTGTTCCCGTCAGTTACAATCTGGGTGTATTCAAGTCGAGAGTGAATCGGTTTCTTCTAGACAAGCGTGCTCCATTGTAGACCGCATCGTCGCTTAACATCAGGCGAGATGGCGGCCAATCGCAAGTCTATCTATTATTTAAAAAAACCTTTCAAACAAACTAAAACAAGATCGGTTCAGCCGTTTTGGAGCTATGATGCTATATACAGACACACAGATGCACACATTAAATTTATAGCACCCCTCCTTTTGCGTCGGGGGTTAAAAATCAGCATCAATTTCGAGTTTTCAAAATACTAAGTCAAGGTAGCCCATTCTGCTGGGGGTCTAGACAAGAGCCACACACTGTAAGCGTTCACGCCTGCGGAAAGATGAAATTGTATGAAAATGACATTAGCTTCACATAATTTATCTCATGCTAATGTCATTGTCAATGTCATTTTCATACAATTTCATCTTTCCGCAGGCGTTAACGCTAACAGTGTGTGGCTCTTGTCTAGACCCATAAAATATACAGAGAGACCCAACTTCTTTGCGCATGTTGAGCGGCTCTAGGTGTTCGGTGAGCTTGGGATCGTCGACAATTCTTACAGTTGTTTACTACTATGAAACAATTTGACATTTTTGTATTGACGTCTGACTTGCTACTGCTAAGACGACGGAGATAGAACTGAATTATGCGGCGTGCTAGTTGGTGCATCGATCCAACTTAAGACATGCAAAGTAATCTCATGGAGTCTATTCAAATAAATGTCTGTGATTTTCATTAATTACGTATCAAATTCTTCGCATTCACACAACAAAAACGTTTTCGAAATTTGTATGGAATTTGTTACGTTAAATAATTGTATCGCACCACAGGTATACAAATTATGACAGGTTTTGTATGTAATACCTTCGCAGGTTGTTTGTTCTGCTCGATTCCCTTAGTTTGCAGGCAACAGTAATTCTGAAACAAAAGTTACTTTTTACAAAAATTATTGGGAGCGATGGTGGCTGAGCGGTAGCGTGTGTTATTTAAATTCTGACGGCACCCGGTTCGATTATTGGTCTTGCACCAACGACTAATTAGTTTTTAAATGTAGTGCAGTTTCGATGCTATCACAATATTTTTTTAAGACGAAATATGCTTTATATTTTGACTATTCGTCCTCACGAATATTTAAAACGATTAATTGACATTATTTCTTCATGTGTAATAAGAGTTCTTGAATTTTTTTATTCGGATGTGTTCACCGATACACGCTTAAAGAAATTTGTCTCGAAATAAAACAAAATCGTAAATTCCTAAAAAAACCACCCGTTTTTACGTTCCCTTCGATGGATGGAATATGCATTTAAAAAGGCATAAATTTTCGGCATTTACGGACAGATTTTGGAATGCAATCACGCCATTAGGACGGTTGGAAGGCTCTCTCAGTAGCCACCTCCCAGACATCTGTCTGGCCAGAAATTTTAACCCAGGACCTCCGGCTCATGAGGCAGACATATTACCACAAAAAAATACGCTGGTATTTGTGGTCGGCATGTGGGACGTACCGTGGGTGTCGGGGCCGGGAGCGGCGGGGTGCGGGCGCTCGCAGGCGGCACAGAGGGGCGCGGGACGCGGCGCGGCTAGCGCGGGGAGGGGCGCGCGCCGCGACACGCAGCGGGTGCACACGCACCGTCCGCAGCCCCAGCACTGGTGCTGAAACACAACTCTACGTCAGCGACGACCGAGCGACTTTGCTCAACAATATCTACCCTCATCATCATCATTTCAGCCGTAGGACGTCCGTTGCTGGACATAATCCTCCCCCATCGATCTCCAAAAGGGCCGGTTGGAAGCGGCCTGCATCCAGCCTTTCCCTGCGGTCTCTTTTAGGTCGTCTGTCCATCTTGTGGGTGGACGTCCTACGCTACCCTACTATATCTACCCTATGCTTTGTCAAATATAGGATGATAATTTTGACAGCTCACAGTCAGGATGAGGTAGTGTATAATAGTTTATTATATTTATTATTTAACCTATTCGATCATAGATATTATCAAGGAAGATAGACTAAGAGGAAAGCCAATAGTGTAGCTCAGAAATAACATTAGAGTGTAGCTCAGAAATTTGCCTAAAAATGCTATGAACTTAGATGACGCCGTAATTTGAGCGTGCTATAGGTTGTCTCGAACTTCCGTAAGCGCTGCAGTCAGATAATGTACGAAAGGGTTCTAAAAATTACCGTAGCGCTAGTATCGCAGTCAAGTTTCGCAACATTTATACTTATAACTCATGTATAAATAATTATAATATTTATAAATGAGTTGCATACCTTCCTACTGAAATGGTCGAAGGGCGTAGAACAATCGCATTCGGTGACGTTCTTTAGACTCTTCCAGTCGAGCGCCACTGTGTTCACTTCTTGTTCCAGTTGCTGGAACGACTCTGGGATCATGTCTGCCAGCTTCTGGAATATTAATCACAACTACTATTAATCACTACTATTATATATTGTACTAGCTGTTGCCCGCGACTTCGTACGCGTAGAATTTTATATAATATTTCAACTCCCTTTTGCCCCCCTTTATTTAGCCCTTTCGCAAAATCTTTTCTTAGTGGACCTCTACGTACCCCATAAGTACCTAATCTACTTGCCAAATTTCAGCTTAAAACTGTCAACATAAATTAAAACCCCCATTTCCCCTCCTTAATCCGTCTTTTTCGGAAATAATTTAATACAGTATTTATTTTATTTCAAACCATTAACGTGAATACCAAATTTCATTTCCTAACATCAAAAACAAAGGACTTTCATACAAACTTTCAACCTTTATTTGCCCCCCTTAATTCAGTCCTTTCGCAAAATCCTTCGAAAAGTTTCTATAGTCACCGCGTTACCAACTGAGTCGTCGAGCAATAAACGTCATACCATAAGACCTGTAAGTGCGAGCGAGATAGACAGATATGACATGTAGGTGCGAGCGAGATAGACAGACAATGATTTATGACTTGACGACTCAGATGATAATGCGTTCACTATAGTCTATCGGTTTTTTATCAGATACATTTCGGAGAGTGTGCATCGGATCTGCATGATCTAATTCCCTCCTGCCCAATTTCCTATCGGACTGCCAGAATGGGTACGAAGAATCATCACCGCTTTATGGTTGATATTCCGAAAACCCGTACGAAGCGCTTTGATTCCACTTTTACTGTACGAACTGCTAGTCTGTGGAATGCGCTGAATGGGTGTTCGCCGATAGTTACAATCTGGGTGTCTTCAAATCACGAGTGAATCGGTTTCTACTAGGCAAGCGTGCTCCATTGTAGACCGTATAATCGCTTAACATCAAGCATGGGTGGTCAAACGCAAGCCTATTATTATAGCATAGAATAAATATAGACGATAGAACACTAGAATACCAATAACCATGGTATAATAATATACTCCGCCAGGTATAGCAATCCGAGAAAAAATGTCCACGTGGGCGTCCCGCAATGATGTCATGATGTCAATTTACAACAGGTTCGAGAGAGATGACGATACACCACGTAACAGCTGATTGAATAAAGTGGCAACTGGACAGTGACATCATTGCGGGACCACTCCCAGATTGCTAGACCTTGTTTTCTTAGATCATGCCCAATAACCATTTGCCACGGACTGGTAAGCGCAGCGTAGGATGTCCACCCACAATATGGACAGACAACCTAAAAGAGACCGCAGGGAAACGCTGGATGCAGACCGCTTCCAATCGGCCCTTTTGCAGATCGATGGGGGAGGCCTATGTCCAATAGTGGACGTCCTATGGCTGAAATGATGATGATGATGAACTATTTGCCTTATACTTGCTTTAGTGACTTATTATTTTGCAAACCAGCAATGTAAATCACACAAAACTCGGGGGCAATGCACCTAGTAGGTACAAAAGCGCGCCATCATGCGTGAACATGTTATAAGGACAGGAATTACCTCACTGATGAGCGGTATTATTTCAGGCTTCAGCGGCACGGTGGTGTCTTTCAACGGGTGGTCGTCGTTCGCGCACTCCAGCTCAGTTAGCGTCGCACTACTGTCGTACAGCAATCTGTAATGTATAGGAGAATAATTGCATGGGCGCCACGAAAAAGGCCCCGTCCGGCCTGACCGGGACCTGTTAAGGTAGCATTCCAATCTTGGCGACCGGCGACCGCAATTGCCGACAGCGGCAGCGTCGCGCGACCCACTGCTTAGTATGAATTTATATGGAGTGCTAAACAATGCAAGCGACCGTGTCGCACGTCGTGTGGGCGTGGCCAGCAAGCGACCGCGTTCGCGTGACGCTACCGCTACAGGAGCAGTGCAGTCGACCCGGTGACGTTGCACGTCAAAATGGCGGTATTTTCTGCCGCTGATGTACTTATTATTAATTAATATAGTGTCGCAAAACCCACCTCTGTATGATACGAGACTCAAAACACACAAAGACAACATTGTCTAAGAAAATGTTTGGGAATTAATTGCAAAAACATTGAATGAAACAAGACATAATTGAACAATATAATTTCGTCTGGTTATAAATGTGGATATACGACAGACGGATATCCGGACGGTATCTCTAAAAATTACTCACTTGTTGTCTATTTGCAAGTCCCTGGCCCTAGTTTCAATCTCGACAGAGTCCGTGGTCCCGTTCTGGTAGTTGACTACTGCTGTCTCCTTGTTCCGCTCGCTGCGCTTGCCGGAGAGGAGGTTCTTGAACGTCGCAATACGCTGGAACACAACAGTGTGCTGATGAAATTTCTGATACAAAACTATAAATAAATAAATATTCTGGACATTTTTGCACACACGGTCATCTGACCTCAAACTAAGCAAAGCTTGTGATATGGCTGCCAGAGACTGATATCCCTACACACATATATAGTAAATACATACTTAAATAGATATTAACACCCAGATATAGAATAAACACAAATGTTCATCACAAAAATATTTCTCGTAGGTGGGAATCGAACCCACGCCCCCAAGCTCAGAAGGTAGGTTCACCACCAATTGGACCAACGGGCTATCTAACATCTACATTCTCAACAAAACTAATCATTTCACCTTTCTTATACCTAATTATATCAATTACGGTTTGTCTCCCCCATATTTCTATCCAACCAGTGCGTTCACTCGCCAGATTCGACCAGTCTTTATGGAACGCGTCGAGATCTTCGCGCCAGCGTTTTTTTTCGGCCTGTCTTGGCTCCTTCATCCGTACCTGGTATCTGCCACTAATAAATGAAAAAGGTTATGTACTGACCTTGGCGAGGTAGTCTCGATGGAGGCGCAGTGCGGCGGCGTGTTCAACGGCAGCTGGCAGTATGTCTGCGAGGGACTCTCGCGGGTGAACACTTTCGTGCCGGCAGTACATGCCCCTCCAGAACCTACAAACGACCATATCAAACACTATTATAAAAATTTGCACCCAGTTCGATCATCGACCCAACGCCAATGACTTATTTAGTTAGAAATATTTTCGATGAATTATTACTTATTTTAATTATGTGCAGTTTCAATGCCATCGTTAAACGGTAATAGCACGAGAGATCCGACCAATTTTTTTGTCTCATAGCAAAACCGTATCAAATTGATAGATTCGATTGTTCTGAACTCAAAAATACCATTATCGGACATTTTCCGCGTAGCGTTAGACCTGGCCGAATTTAAAAAAAATCAGCAAATTTTACCGAACTGTATCATAGCAAACTGTCTGATTTTCAAACTGTAGTTGAATGATAGCCATAAGATACCGAAAACATATTTTTCAGAAGTCAGTAGTGTATAGTGTGTGTTTAGTTTTTTGGTTATCCCGGCAGCCATAAGAAAGTTTAAAAAAAACCGGGTTGCCATGACTACAGGTCGGCAATTTTTTTTTTTTTTGACATTTTTTATGCGCTCCGTCTATAAGCTACGCGCAAAATGTCTGAAAACAAACTTTTTCGTCATAAAATTATAAAATCTATGTACATCTTTAAAAAAAAAAAACTAATAATAGCCTTGCGTTTGACCGCCAACTCGCCTGATGTAAAGCGACGATGCGGTCTACGGTGGAGCACGCTTGCCTACAACAAACCGATTCACTCGTGATTTGAAGACACCCAGATTATAACTATCGGGCAACGCCCATTCAGGCAGCGCATTCCACAGACTAGCAGTACGCATAATAAAAGTGGAATCAAAGCGCTTCGTACGGGTTTTCGGAATATCAAACATAAAGCAGTGTCGATTTTTTGTGCCCGCTCTGGCATTCCGATAGAAAAATTAGAATTAGAATTGAGAATTAGATATTATTCGATTCGAGTTTAGACGATCAATCGTTATTGTTGCATATGATGTTTTGATGATCAATAAGCTCTGCCAGCTACTGGGGGAGTTATACCAGAACCTGCAAAATGTGTAATCTACCATGCTACTATACCGTTTACTCTACTTGTAAACAGCAGCTTCAGTATGTTTCATCAGGATTTCGTCCAATATTACGCAAGCAATTAAGGCCCCGCCTCAGACCCTATATCTACCAACGATCAATTGAACGGGTAGATGTTGTGCACAAAATACTGCTGTGTGAGTGAAAAGGCGCGTTCCAAATCACGCGAACGACCGGCCGTGCTGTATTAATTCTCACAAACGCAAACACAAGCAAAGATAAAGATCTGTGGTACTAACAAACAAATAGGTGAGGAAATGGTCAGTAATCGAATTGGACTTACACACGAAACGAAACGCATTTCCCTTCAAACCATGCGAACTTTTAACCTACTGTCCAAGAAGGAGGGTAATGTTTTTGGGTTGTATGTTTCTGGGTTCCTGTAGTACCTCCTGTAGCCTAAACGGCTTGACTGATTTTGTCGAGTGAGGTGTCGTTGGATTCCTTTACGAAACGGAACGGTGATTTCACGAACCGGAACGGCGTTCCGGTGCGTTCTGGTCCATTTCGAGCACTGGAAATGGTAGATTGCAGGATTGTGTTACCTGATGCTCTGAGCGTTGAGGTCTGGCTGCAGCATGTCAGGGCAGGCTTTAGGGTCGTACAGCGGATTCTTATATTCGTTTAGGTGGCTCGCCATGTAGCCCCATAGAGAAAACGTGCGCTCCGATAACCTGTACACAGTAAAAATACAATGACTTGTTTGATTTTAAACACATTAATACAATACGTGGTGTTTCCGAGTAGCTACAACATAGGGTTAGATATATTTTTTGGATGGCACTCTGTTATTAACTGAAGCCAAAACTGTAATACAAAACAAATCTTGAAAATGTTTCAATACTTGACACTAGCGAATGCACAACACGTGCAACGCCAAAACCTTCTCGTGTAAAGAAACAAAAACCATAACCTGATAATTATGACTAAACATTTATGTTCTGATTAAGGGGGTGAGTATAACTGACTGACCTGAGATCCCTACGGTCCTTCTGGCAGTTTCCGATGAAGGTTCCATACTGACACGCGTGGGCATGCTCGTGAAGCGTCAGCAGGAAACGCTCGTTGAACTGGAATGCCTGGGGAAAGTAATATCAATCTTTAAAACTTGGTTGTCAAGCTAAGAGCTAAATAAATAAATAAATATTCAGGCCATTTTTGCACACACGGTCATCTGACCCCAAACTAAGCAAAGCTTGTGATATGGCTGCCAGATTGATATACATACATATATATAGTTTTAGATACATACTTAAATAGATATTAACAACCAGATATAGAACAAACACAAATGTTCATCACACAAATGTATGTCTTAGGTGGGAATCGAACCCACACCCCCAAGCTCAGAAGGTAGGTTCACAACCAACTGGACCAATGGGCTATCATTGCTTTAGAGCTGACTCTAAAGCAGTTGTTTTTGTCCTTGTTACTCATGTCAACCTCGATGAGTGACAGAGTGATGTAGATAATGTCTTATGGCAGTATCGGCATGGAATGCTACACGGAAAAAAGCAGAGCAGTGCTGCGTTGCCACTTGACTTCTACATGTGTTTTTGTACATTTTAAAACGGATTGTTTTGCCTTACTATAGCTAATATTAGCGAAATTTTCTATAAAAATAATATCTCTAAATGTCTGTATAGGCTTATAGTAACTTAGTAGGCAAAACAATAAATTTATTAATATGGAAAGGCAGTTATGAACGCATTGCACAGAATAGGCATGACGGGACGCAGAAGTCATTTTGTGCATTTAGTCGTCAACTGGCTTCAAGAACCGTACATATTTTAGGGATAAAAAGTATCCTGTCACTGTCTGGCCCTATTGTCATTATGATGCTGTGTGTATGAGAAACAAACACACTTTCGCACTTATAGTAATTAGTATGATATCTCATCGTTCTGCCCACGAGTTAGCGGTGGCGAGATTTAGACTGCTCGCAGTATAACGCCACTGCAAACTTGTCACTAGTGCCGGGTACTCGTATCGGGATGCAACGAATATTCGCACTCTCGCGACAAGTCTGGCCGGGCAGTTCGTGAAGTTGTGATATATTCGAGCGAGCACGAATGCATATCGTTGTCGTTGTCGGTAAAATGGAGCGAATCAAAGGGCTTTGTAAATGGAATCTAGTTTGCCTCAGAATAACAGTTGATTGGAAGCAAATGTGGACGAGACGTTCGCCGAAGGCGGAATGCGAAGTTTTAATCGTGACATCTCGACACGAATATTTGTGTGAAAATGTAGCCCCAGTGTGTACTAATGGACTGATCTTGATATCCAACAAATGGAGAACTGGAAATCAGACTACGAATAGGCATGGCAAAGTAAGCATCGAGCCAGTTGGACATGGATATGGAAGGATCGAAATATACTTAGAAAGACAAAAATGTATATTGTCAGGAAAAGTGTCTGAACAGTTTGACATCATAATCAGTGACACCATGCATCAGCATAGATGGCGACAAATTGTCCAGAAAATTACAGGTCGGGACCATCACGACGTTCAAACAGTGAGCCGTACGACTAAAGGAGGTGGAGTGGAATGATGATCATATACCTCTGGCGCTTGGCGGAGCAGCTGCCATGTAGCGTCCAGTAGTTGCGTGAAGACTGGCGCCCGCTCCCTGGAGTCGCACGCCACGTGCCCGCAGCGGTGCGTGAACTTGTGCCCGAATGATAGCCAGTCCTTTTCAATCAGCGCCTGCGCAACGGAAATATTTTGTTACACTCAGAAAACCAAAGTATAGTGTACGGAAACTTCAGAATCACAATCGTTTTTTAATTCTGTAAATACATAATGTTAGTAAGAACTCTCAATAGTTTAATCTTTATAGAACACTAGCTGTAACGATTTCATTCATCTTTTCTTTTAAAGCTTTCTAATACTTTGTAGAAGGTTCTTACGGAAAGAAAAATTAAGAAAATTGCGCAGAAAATTGGAAAATTTCAGAAAACTTAAGGCGATTTTAACTTCGCGCCTTTGACAGTTCTAAGACAGGACCACGTCTGTCGGGTCAGCTAGTTACTAATAAAATAATATGGAATGCTATATTGTTGTGTTTTGTACCTGGTATCCGTTAATAGTGCGGTAGTGCGGGTCGAGACATAGGGCGGCCAGCGAGCACACTTGCGCAGTGCGGTCCCATCCGTCACTGCAGTGCACGCACACACTCACACCGCGGGATATGGCGCTCGCTATCCACCAGGACGTGTCCAGTATCGACCTGGAAAATAAAACAATTGTTATTATATATCTAAATATATGTTTAATGTTGTTCGTTGGTAAGCGCGTCACTTGAGAACGGATGGACCAATTTTAATAGTTCGAATTAGAATTTTAGGTAAAACATAGAAAAGATGTTTGGGTTCGAATACAGTACAGTATTTAGGGAAAAAATAAATAAAAAGATGCCCAGATTGAAAAATATAGGAAAAACATAAAGAGACTTTTTCTATCGGATATAACAAATATCGATACAAACAAATTTATTGAAATTTGGATAGGGCAATGGCTGTTGGAACAGATTTGTTAACATAGTTAGTAAGTTACAAGTAAAGCTAATAAATGCGTGTTAAAAAGTAAGCTTTGTATAAGCTTAGTGGACAGCCCCAATGTTAGATTCACATCACAGTCATGACATTCACCAACATGCACTGGGCCAGCATGGTGGATTAGAGCACATCCTCTCTCTCTTTCTCTCGCTCTCCCTCTCTCTCTCTGAGAGAAGGCATGTGTCCCAGCAGTGGGCATGATAGGCTGAAATGATGATGGATGATTTACGCTACTAACACTTTTTCATAAATCTGTCTTCGAGTGTCATTTTAAGTCCACAGCTCAAGACAGTTTGACCAAGCTCTAGCAAGCTGGATTAAGTTTAACATTTTTACACAAGCTATTTAAAAATATTGTCTAAATACTAACTTGATGTGTTTCAGCCACCCTGATGACTCTAAGCCGCTTAGAAACGATGACATCGTTGGTGTGTTTTGTTCGCAAGCTAGAAAAGAATAACATATTATTTCATAAATTAAACAAAAAGTTAATTTTGTGCAGGGAAAAAACCGTCTTCAAGACTATACCTACATATACAAACTTAAAAATAGAAAGTAGAAAAACGACAGTAAAATAGCTTGAAAGTCCCCATCAAAACTTTTGCTGGAGCGGAACCCAATGACGTAAGTCTTCTATTCTCAAAGAGGGAACCACAAACCAAAACGTCCTCTGTGTAAATTTTTCGTTTTTGTATTATTATTTATCAAAAAGCGCTAAATCAATTTCGTTTAAATTAATATGGGACCACCTCTGAAGTACATGATCTACCACACAAAAATAATTATCAAAATCAATTCATAATTGGCGGAGTACTCGCGTAACAAACATACAAAAATACATACAGTCGAATAGAATCTCCTTCATTTTTGAAGTCGGTTAAAAATAAAGCTAGCACAAGAATGTGCCCTACTATCTTGCTATGGTATCCTCCCAATGTTTTCCTTATTTGAAGCTCAATTTTTTGATGGGATTTGAACCCATATGCGGCGATGTGACATACAACCACTGCACACAAATTTTGCCGAGCATTCGGCGTTTTGGCCAAGAGTGTCGCCGAATATTCGATTTTCAACCAAATCACTATTGATAGTCACTAGTTTATGATATTAGCGTGATTGTGGCAAGTGAAAGACGTACTTTCGACGAGTTTCTGCAGGCTCTTCCTCATGACGTGAATGTTTCCGATGCCCATGAACTGGAACTTGATGTTCTCGTAGAAAGCTTCGTTCTCGTAGCCCTTGCCCGCCGCGCGGTTCACCATCGCGTTTATCTATAGAAAACAGATTGCAATTTAAAAAATGTTCTCACTTAAGGGTTTCCATAAATATTTTAATGGTTTCACGCTCTTGTTTGTTACTAAAACATACAACAAACAAACAACGTTGTTGAATTGTTACTAAAAATCAAATGAAAAATACACGCTCGTGTTAGAACATTGTTGCTAAAAATTAAATAAAAAAGTACAAACTCTTGTTAGAACATTATTACTAAAAATTAAATAAAAAAGTACAAGCTCTTGTTAGAACATTGTTACTAAAAATTAAATAAAAAAGTACAAGCTCTTGATAGAACATTATTACTAAAAATTAAATAAAAAATACAAGCTCTTGTTAGAACATTATTACTAAAAGTTAAATAAAAAAATACACGCTCTTGATTGAACATAGTTATTAAAAATAAAACCGCTCTTTTTTAACATTGTTGGTTTGTTACTAATAATACATATATTTTTAAAACGGTCACTTAAGAGTGAGCTGTGGTCAAATGCATAGTCTGTCAAAAAAAAAGACTTACCCTAGGCCTGGTGTCGACGACGTACATGTAACCGCAGTTAGGGTTCGCTCGCCTTATTAAGTCGAGCATTTGTTCATCCTCCATACATCTGAAAAGTCACCAGCAAAGATTTTAAATCCCTTCCTAATCCGAGCAAAACTTTAAACGCTTATATCTCAGAACTTTATTAGTTGATTTAAATAATTTCATTTTAAAAAGCCGAAGCCGACTTTTTAAACCATACAATAGCTTTGGAAGGCCGGAGACGCTCGACTTGCCGTGTAGCAAAAACTGCAAAGTACCTACACTTCCAAATTAGCTCCCCCCAGGCCACCGACTTCGGTCTCACGTGGGCGACGTCGAGATAACATGGCAAAGTGGGGTTAAAGTGGCCAAAAGGAAAATAATAATAAAATAAAATAATTTTTAACCTATTAAATGCAACATAGCTTGCGCTTTTCTATGCGCAGTTTGTGTTTATTTGTGAGTAAGTGTGGTGTTTGTGTGTGTATGTGAGATGTTTGTGTGTGTATGTGTGAATTAAACACCTGTTTTCCTAATTTCGTTTGGACTAACTTATTTGATTATTTTAGACTACGAAAAGTGCATAATTAAGTTGTTTTCTCATAATATAATAGGTTTTTTATTGATTTTATTTACTATATATTTGGGTGAATAATCAAATAGGAAAATAGTCAATAGTTACTTAAATAGGATATTGAGATGTTAAATATTTGAGTAAGATTTTGAATTAAAATGGTTTAGATTTTGGAGGTCGTTTACTATTTTTGGCAGTCAAATACTTTTCTATACCGCCGCGTTACAGCTTGTCATTGAGATGAATGTAAGCTGGGTCCGTCCACTAGCACGTGGCGTCCACGTACCTGGCAGAGAAGCCCGCGAGCGGCTGTGCGCAGCGTGTGATGGCCGCCTTGTTGTGGTGCAGGTACGCCAGCGCCGGCAGTCGGCCGCGTGACCGGAAACTGGCGCTGCCCAGAAGCACGGCCGTTGACGCGCGCGCCGGAACAAACACTTCACTAGGGTATGTGTCGCACAGCTGGAACACGATCACCAAGAACTCTAAACGCGGGCTCGAATTTTATTTTATTTAGAAGGTACACAAAACGGGATAATCTTAACTTAATTAGCGCTGAAACAGCTCGCAAAGAACGCCATTCTTGGAACGACAGTAGACCATCGGCGGCGGATTTGGCTCTGCTGGTGGAGCCTGGCGGTGGATCCAAGTGACCGGTGGGCAGTAATCAGCTCATTGTATTCACACTTGCTTTTAATACTGACGACAATCAACCATTAAAAAAATATATTTTGCAGTGTACAAATAATGGTTAATTTTAGTTATCGATATTTTCGAAGTGCTTTCCAATGACTCCGTGGCGCAACGGTAGCGCGTCTGACTCCAGATCAGAAGGTTGCGTGTTCAAATCACGTCGGGGTCAACCTTTTTGCACAAAAATATTATTTGTTTCACTTATATAGAAGCTGTAAATGCTTGCACAAGATAGAGATGCCACAGAAAGATAAATATAAAAATGTTTACTACCACTCAAATCTGTACCTTTCTATCTGTACAGTGTTACCTGAAATTTTGGTATGTACATGTATCAAATTTAAATCGTGAAATTGCACATTGTATTAACCACAGACCATTTTTTTTTTTACTTATTAACACATATCACATCTCCATTTTACCTCAAACAAAAATTTCAATTCTAATGATAATTATGGAAAGTATGCATTAATTCAGTTAAACCTTTCTGTTTAATAGGTAGATACGGCTGAGTAAGCCTTGTACTATTATTATTTGTTATCACATTTGTTGCGTTCATTTCAAGGAATGGAAAAAAGTGGTACATACCTCATAGTCTTTATTAGCAGTGCACAGCACCCACTGGTCGTTGGGAACATTCATTCGCTGGTACTCGGTCTGAATGTCGAAAAAGTTCCATCCAGCCGCCTGGGGAAGGTCCTCTGTTGTCGCCTTGTAGTGGAAGCAGTATAACTCGTCGATCTGGACTGAAATACGACAATATTCCTTAGTTAT
Source organism: Agriopis aurantiaria (assembly GCA_914767915.1). Lineage (NCBI taxonomy): Eukaryota > Metazoa > Arthropoda > Insecta > Lepidoptera > Geometridae > Agriopis > Agriopis aurantiaria. Next base: position 11,839,642 of record OU612003.1, on the reverse strand, counting down.
TAGATGTATTTACTCAGCCAAGCTAAAATAGAATGAAGTTCTTGACTAAGGAAACGGGTCAATTTCAGTTTTCACCAGAAAAAAATATGGAATAATGTTTTGACCATTAAAATAAACTTTGTGATACACCCCTAACAAGAATAATACTGCACATGTTTTTTTTTAGTAGAAACCAAAAGTAAAATTGGGTGTAGCAGGATAGCCTTTTGAAAATTGCCCGCAACGCCTGGAGTTCGCAACTATGGCCAAACGATACTTTATATAGAGATAAAACAATGTACAAAATCCTCCCTCATATAAACCATCATTTTCATTATGTAAAACAGCATAATGATAAGTTGAAATATTAATCATTATTCATGGGAAATCAGTTTCATTATGTAAGACAGCATAATGATAAGTTGAAAAATTTATATTTTTTTTCTTTATTTATTTTTATAAATTATAGGTTGCCATTGACCACCATCTCGCCTGACGTGCGGTCTACGTTGGAGCACGCTTGCCTAGATGAAACCGACTCACTCGTGATTTAAAGACACCCAGATTGTAACTATCGGCGAACACCCATTCAGTCAGCACATTCCAGACTAGCAGTTCGCACAGTAAATGTGGAATCAAAGCGCTTCCGTCACTCCGATAGAAAAATGGGCAGGAGGGAATTAGATCGTGCAGATGCAATGCACACTCTCCGAAATGTATCCGATAAAAAACCGATAAGATTAGCAACTTTACGTCGATGCGCAAGACTAAGAAGCTTAGTCCGAACTAAGGATAGGTACGTCATGGGAAAACAGTTTTATTATGTAAGACAGCATAATGATAAGTGTAACTATGTGAAAACAGACAGTGTCCCTAAATACCTACATACATTCCTTAATCAATTTAATAATAACCACACTACTTATTTACCTTGTTTTTTGCCTCCAAACAACTTTATAAGAAATAGGAGTATCTTTCTCGTCATTGTCCACCAAATAAGCCTCAACTTACTCCTTAGATGTTTTACACTCACTCAATATAATTACATTTATAGATTCATCTAATAGAATTCGACACAAACGACTGTTCTCAAGGAAAATAATCCTGTGAATGTTTAATAAACTTATTTACGAGAAGGTATGAATTATTTTGCACCAACTCGCAGACAAGACGAGTCACTTGCGAAAGTACATTAGAGCTAGAAGATAAGACTGTGAATATTTTCCTTGGTAATAACTTGACATATTTCCTTAAATGAGCCTGTATTACCTACTGAAACATGCGACATAACCAATAGATATGTGGGCTGTTACATCGGTCTCGTCCTAATCGGGGCCAGTCCGGTTACAAACTCGGTCTCGTCCTAATTAGGGCCAGTGCGGTTACAGCCTTGGTCTTGTACTAATCGGCGCCAGTCCAGCAATTGCCTCGGTATCGTAATAATCGAGGCCAGTTCAGTTACAACCTCGGTCGCGTCCTAATCGGGGCCGATGTGGTTACAGCTTTGATCTTGTATTAATCGGCGCTAGTCCGGTTACAGCCTCGATCTTGTACTAATCAGGGCCAGCCACGCAAAGTACCTCGGTCTCGTACTAATCGGGGCCAATCCATCAACTTACTCGGTACCGTAATAAACGGGGCCAGTCCGGTTACAATCTCGGTATCGTACTAATCGTGCCCAATTCCGGAAACTGCCTCGATCTCGTACTAATCAGGGCCAGTCCGGCAACTGCCTCGGTATCGTACTAATCGGGCCTAATCCGGGAACTGCTTCGGTCTCATACTAATACGGGGCCAGTCCGGCAACTGCCACGGTCTCGTAAATCAATCTTCGGATTCGGTCTCGCACATAGTGAAGGTGATCAGAATTCGTGGTTTTCATTTTACAACGTTCACTTTTACAATGTTATTGCAGCTGTCAGAGCAAATTTGTGTTTGGGCCGAGTTTAGTTCCAATTTCTCGGGACTAGATAATTTGAACAAGCCTTATAGTGTGCGTCATGAGCGTGGCGTGTGTCTTAGTACAGGAACAGTTTTTTGAGATAAAAGTATCCATCAAATGTTTTACATCCCAAAAATATTTTTTAATGCAAGTTTGTCTGCTGGGGGAATTCGACTTAAAAGCATCAAGCCTGATTTAGGCCACATGCGTTTGCTACTTCGCACCCGCACGCCACCTTACCGTATCTCCTTTGTTTGAATGATCTGAGAACATAACAGACCCCTATTCGGCTTAGTACACCCTTTCCGCTTACGTAACTCTGTACATAGAAGAAGATGTATAGTTGTTCAACAGTGGACTGATGTGGGCTGAGGATGATGGTAAAAGTACCTGGTTGGCTAAGCCTGAGCAGTGTCTGGTGCATTTCGTGGCAGTCTCTCTCGCGCGGTATCACGAAGAACACCGACTGGAAGGTCTTGGTGCGTACGAGAAGCGGGGAGCCAGTCGTCGTGATGGGCAACCGCTCAACCGACGATATGTGCATCAGCAAGATCTGGAACGCACCACGGGAACTTTGCTTAGACATTACCAACAATACCCGGGACCCGGGTATGTAACACTGCGACCAGCACCACCGGAGGATAGGCAGCAGCGTCCTATTAGTACACCGTGAATTATGGCAGCACCCCTCTCTAAGAAGGAGGCCTGTTTTTTTGGCGCCAACGTGGAAAAAAACATGTCGACTCGTTGGATTATTTTCCTTTCCGTATTATCGAGTGTTAATGTGTAGTAAATGGTGAATTATTATTTATTAAGTGCTCGTAAACGTGCTCGAGTGTGGGAAAGTGATATAACGAGGTGAAACATGTCTTTTCGTGTTGTTTCCAAAACTCCATAGAAGCCTCTTGTAAATCTCCACCACTTTACAGGGGCATGAGTTTGACTTGACCGTGACTTACTTATCTTGACTCTGATTGTGACTATGACTTGTTTGACGCTATTAAGACTATGTAAACTGTTTAAGATTACGACTAAAGGACATTGAATCCACGGTCATGATTTTTTTTACAAAAAAATAAAAAAAGGAAGGCCTTTGTTCACCAGTGGACGTTTACTGGTTGATGATGTGATGTGATATGATAACAAACAATAGGCTATCGGACAGGTGTTCGATGAAAAATATTACGTATAATATATTTTTATGCCATAAATAAATATGCGGGACATTTTGGCAAACAATCTGACGGGCCACCTGATGGTAAGCGATCACCGTCGCCGAAAGTAAAATAATAAATAATGGCCAAGTACGAGTCAGTGACACATTTCTGTTCACCACCAAGGTGCGGTTGGTACTTGGAAGGGTGACCGCCTGGGCGTGATGTTGTCTACACTCCTTCTTTGTATTTTATGGTGGTACGGAACCATCAGTGTGCGAGCCCGACTCGCACTTGACCGGTTTATTATTTTTCAAATATGACAGATGACAGGGATGAACCACACTTAGAACCAGGTAAGCTGTGGTTAAACGCATGACTTTACAGGTGTACAAAAGCTATAAATCAACATACCCATGTCTCTTTTCTCATCTCATGGTCAACGAAAATGAGATGCGTAGTCGCAAAGTAGAGAGTGCCTTTCGACGGGTTCCGCAGGTTGTATTTATCCAACATCTGCACATTTTCCAGCTGTAACAAAGAATAAAATAATATCGTTAGAAAATTGCAATACAGTAATAAGTAATTCTGCCGGTGTTCTGGGAACTACAGAAAAGAGAAGTAAATGGAACGGTAATGAGAAGGAAAATCTGTTACCAGGCATTATGAGTGAACCTTGATTGAACATTCTTAATTAGATCAACGCGTCGAACTCCGCATCACAGTTGCTAACTGATTTCGGATGACTGACGATTCGTTTATATGGGTGCAACTGGCTACAACAAATTTCTTACAAAAATGCCTTGACAGCCGTTCTAATAAAAATAAAAAAAACTTTCTGTGCTGGGAACCCTACCGCGCGGTGGCGATCTCATTTCGTTTTTATTTTGTAGTTATTTTGTTTTCGTAGCCATTGTTTTGTTTTGTTTTTGTAAATAGATAGGTCAGTTAGTTCTAGCATGTTTTAGCAAGGAAGATAGGTTTTAGACAGGTTTTAAAGGTTGTAAATATATCTGTAATATAAATCCGTTAAACGGTTAGATTAAATTTCTTGCTAAATTGACTCTAAGTCCAAGTTTGGAGGAACTTCTCAAGTTAATTTATCCCTCTAATCTCGATTAAGCGACGTTTTTTATAAAGCTTTCATGAGCAAAAATTCAAAGTTCTTTATTATTCTGTAAAAGCGAGCTTGTTTCTCAGGGTTAAATTACGCGTTTAACGACGCCGGTGATGCCGTTTCATCTTTCAAGAGGCCTGAATTTCCTAGGGAAATAATTAAAAAGAAAATAAGAAAGATAAAATAAAACTTGTATCACAAATGCGATAGTTCAGAAGTCGTCACCATAGCTGTTGTCTCTCATTAGCCGAGAGAGCAATACAAAAGTCGATGTAAAGTTATAATAAGAATGTTTTTGAGATTAAGGTCATCATCATCATCAGCCAGAAGACGTCTACTGCTGAACATAGGCCTCCCCCTTTAACCTCCACACTGAACGACAGCCTGCCTTTTGCATCCACTGGATGCCCGCGACTCTCACAATGTCGTCGGTCCATCTAGTGGGAGGCCTCCCTACGCTGCGTCTTCCGGTTCGTGGTCTCCACTCCAGAACCTTTTGCATCCCCCGGATGCTCGCGACTCGCCCCAACAGAAAAGAGGGTTTATGGTTTATGTAGACCTAATATACACATAATAATAATAAAGCCTAAGAGATATTCAACCTTCAAATATTCAGTTTTCCTTTCTCGGGGCAAAGGCCTGTTAATTTATTACATAGTAGCGGTCCGCCCCAGCTTCACACGGCTATAGATTATAGCCTATGTCACGCGGGGATAGTGTAGCTTCCCAACAGTGTAAGAATTTTTCAAATCGGTTCAGTAGTTTCGGAGCCTATTCAATGCAAACAAACAAACCAACAATCAAATCTTTCCTCTTTATAATATTCGTATAGAAGTATAGATAATTAACCAAAGTATATGCAGCAGAGCATAAAAATGGCCTGATTATGATAAATTAAACTTTAGCAAGGGCTGTTAACGTGAATAAATTCAATAAAGCTTGGTTTACATGTTTGCTAAAGTTAGCAGAAGTTCCAGGAAGTTGGATACGATCCGACATCGCCTTGCTTGTTCCTCGGTCGTCTAGAAAGTTCCAAATGTTCACGGCAGAAGCAATGTTCCTACGTACTCTACGTAGAGTTAACGGGCTTCCAATATCTCAAGATGATACTAATCATATTTGTGAACGGAAAATAAAATAGTTATATGGCGTATAGTCGTATAGAGACACAGGGCTACACTAAACGGTGGTACTACGCCGAAAGAAGGTCACTATAATCAACTTTTACAATAAGACCACCGCAAAATAGCGAAAAAAATCAGCTGTACCATACATTTCGTTGTGTAAATGTAATTAGGGTTCCGTACCTCAAAAGAAAAAAACTGAACCCTTATAGGAACACCCGGATATGTAATTGTTAAATGACAGATTTAAAGCGCCCGCCCATAGATGAATTACGAGCAAGTGAAGGATTCTAACGACTCCCTTCGGTCGTGATTCATGATGATTGAATCACGAGCGTAGCAAGTGATTTTAGCGTTAGAATCCTGAGCGACGCGAGTGATTCATGACCCTCGATATAAATGTTTTATTAAAGAGTTGCATACTACACTTTATACCATGAAAAAAAGAAACTACGAGAAAAAGAAATAGTCAAGCGAAAATAAACACATAATGAAGAAAAAACGAAGGTTAAATTAATTAAAAGGAGGTTGTATAGCATTCTGATGGAGAATATATTGGTGTGTTCTAAATTCAAAGACCAAAATAGTGATTAAAAGCTTGCCTTAAAGAAATTTAAAAGATTTCTTTTTATTTACTGTTTTCAGCGAATAAAATAAGCTTTTTAGAGGGGGGAATGGTATAAAAGCCCTTTTTGAGTGACAATGGTAAAAAATGATGTTTATCTACATTTAAGGGCGCGCTCACCGGCCAGAGATAGGTATCACTTTCGCATATTTTATAAAAATCCCTAAGTATGAATTGGAAGATTTTTTATAATAATATTGTAAAACAAGAATAGAGTCGGTCTAGCGCTGTTTTGTGACGTCAAGACAGAGTTATTTGCCAAAAAAAATATGACATCTATACTTATAATATAATATTATAAAGAGGAAAGATTTGATTGTTTATTTGTTAGTTTGCATTGAATAGGCTCCGAAACTACTGAACCGATTTGAAAAATTCTTTCTCTGTTGGGAAGCCACACTATCCCCGTGCGACATAGGCTATAATCCATACCCGTGCGAAGCTGGGGCGGACCGCTAGTTTATAATAAAAATAAACTATATATTTTTAATATTTATCTTTTGGTAAATTGCACCAAGATTACCGAAAATTGCCGTCTTGACGTCACAAAATGGCGCTAGACCGATCCTATAGCTATTTTAATCACATTGTACATAATTTGTATACGTTCAATGTATAATTTTATAATGGTACTGGTAAAGTGGAGACTTGGGACTAGATGGGATACATTAACTTCATTATTTCATGAAGTTGGATAAATCAGAATAAACTTTCTCTGTGCCTAAGTTAATTCTACAACACTACCCTAATTAATGAAGGATCCTTTTCTCAACATTAGTTGACCCAAACCTCTAAAGAACAGTGAGGATGATTCCCTTCACAGAGAACCCAAACGAGCCCTCATATACCTACCATGTCACGTACTGCAGGAATTTCAATGACCTCTAAAGTTATATGATTATTTACGGGATATTTACCGTGGTAAGGTTGTGGAATGAGCTCCCGATATTTCGGCGCAGTTACATGCACCATGTTCACGGGAAGACTGAAGAATGCGGGTGGTTGGAGAACAGTTAAAAAGTTAGGTGCAGACATAACGATCTACCCTCTTTCTTAGTCTTTTGCTACGGTTATCACTGGAACTCGAACTCGAACCTAAGTCCCGACAAAACACACTCACTGTATCACTGCGTATAGTATTTTGAACACATTTTGAACGCGAATTTTTATTTTTATTTTTGAGGCAACCTAATACTGGATTCCACGCACTGGCGAGTTGAAAACCATCACCTCGATTGAAATTCTGACATTTCGAGATCTCAATAGTTTCCTTTACTAGCCTTGGTATGTAATGGCGTTCGGTGGACAGGATTTCAGGGTTGTGAAATTCGATCCAGTGGTTAGGACCTGCGTCCAGCAGATGCTCAGCTATGGCAGATTTGTGTCTCTCGTTGTTTTTTACTGCCTTAATGTGTTCCTTGATGCGGCATGAAACAGTTCGCTTCGTCTGTCCTATGTACGAACTTCCGCAGCTGCAGTTAATTTTGTACACCCCGGGATGCTGAAAGGGAATCTTGTCCTTAGGGGAACGCAGACATTGCGCAATCTTTTTATGAGGAGTAAATATGGTCTTGATAGCATATTTGTCAAGAATTCGACCTATTTTATCTGTGACTCCTTTTACATATGGCAAAAAAGTCGGCTGTCGTTCCACCTTCGGTTTCATCACTTTTTTCCTTGGTTTGGTTAAACCGACTTGAGCCTTATAACCATTCCTGCGTAACACCAGTTGTACGTGGGATAATTCCTCAGCCAGATGTTCTGTATCACACAGATCATAGGCCCGATTTGTCAGTGAACTGACCACAGAATTAAGATGCCGGGGATGATGGTGAGAGGTGGCATGCAAGTACAGGTCTGTGTGCGTCGGTTTTCTGTACACTGTGTGGCTCAGAGACCCATCTTCTCTCGCTGTTATTCGAACATCCAGGAACGGTAACACTCGATCTTTCCTTACCTTACCACGGTAAATATCCCGTAAATAATCATATAACTTTAGTGAACAACCGTGATAGTTTAAAACAGTGTTTTCAATGACCTCAATTACAAATTTAACGTCGACGTGTTTGTCTTGTTTTACAGGGATCATCATTAATTCCTTTATTTATCGTATTAACAAGTATAAATTTTAAATCAAACAAAAAACAATTTATAAAAGAGCTGATGACAGCTGAACTTTACAGCTTACAGCTGAACAGATTTTCTTGAATCATATAGCTTACACTCCCGATCACGTCACCTTTCAAACGAATAAAACTAAATCAAAATAGGTTCAGCATTTTGGTTCACCACAAACAGACACACAGATGCAAAGATACACAGATACAGAATTTTTAATAAAATTTATCTAGATAGATAGTTTTTCAGATCTTTTTTATTAAAAAGTAAAAAACTCCCCTCCGCACAAAACCATACATCTCAAACAAACACCCTAAATATTGTTGTAAATTACGTTTGCGAGAAAATTCGCAAATTGCGACAAAATCTCAGTATTTTTCAATGAAAATTAGACTTTTTTTAATCCCTCATCTTACGGTAAACAAACAAGGGGTAAATTATACCAATTCTATTCCATTATATGTACTAGGGCTATAAGGAAACCCAGCCTCACGGATTCATTGTATTGAATGGCTACATCGAAACCCCTTTCAAAGCTCGAGTTCATGGAAAATTCTACACCATCGAGAGGATTATGTTTCTATTGTGTGTGGACAACGCAGGAACTCTAGGATTGATACAGAGCATTGATGTAAAGGAATATTTATATGGTACAGAAATCGGATCGTCGTTTATGTGCCTCTATAGTGTTTGTTCCCGGCTATATAGTATTTGCAAATGTTCGCCCCGAACCGAGACTTCGCAACCCCTAAATCTTGGAAACCACTCGACTGATTTTGCCCATATTCGAACTCAAAAATTATCTACTTGACTACAAATTTTTTATGAAGATGGGATCAAAGATATGCAAGTTATTGTCGCATTCATACAAACATACATAGAAACGCTGACCATACATGTCCTATTAGAATATGAGACTGGGTCAATTATTTTGGTAAGTTTATAACACAAAATTATATGAAAAAGCGTATTATTGCCTGCTTGTTCCCTTTATAACCCGTTAACTAAACAAACAGAGAAGTTCTGTTCTTTTCACTCCTTAAAATTGTAAGCTCAACGGAAAAATAAAAAAGACAGAGTAAGTATACCACGTTTGTTAGGGTTCTTATTTTTTAAATGTATTTTTGTATTAGCTCTAATGTAAAAACGGTAATACTTACAAGCGTCAAACTTGGCATGATTATAGAACACACTCTAAAGTATAACAACAAATAATAAATAATGGCCAAGTGCAAGTCAGTGACCAATTTCTGTTCATTACCAAGTTATAACTGTGTTATACTCGAGCGCCTGTAGCAAAATAATTAACCAGCTGCTAACCTGCGTAGCAATTGTTTCGACTATTTTGGAAGGCGTTATAATAACTGGCAATTCGGTTACTTGGACGACCTTATTGTATTTTGTGGTGGTACGGAACCCTCATTGCGCGAGTCCAACTCGCACTTGGCCGGTTTATTAACCTTGCCTGAACCTATATAATATATTTATAGCATACTTTTATCTCGAACTGACAAAGTATACTTTATGTCCCAGAATAGAACAGCTATTATGGCGGACAGTTAGGGCATATTTTTTATCCCGAGAACAATGGGGAATCTTTAAAATCACGGGTAGCAACCTAAACCTAGCAACTATATAAATATTAGAAGGGATACGTTAGCACGTCGATGGGTAAAAATTATGAATAAAGACAAGTGAGTACAGCAGACGTGGCACGCCCCGTTGGCGGCGAATTTCGCGTGAAATGGAGCGTTAATTAATTCGAAGGTGATAAGACACGACAGCCTGCCGTCATCGCGAATGTCTCCGTAAAAGCCTATCAGAAGTGTCGAAAAAGTAAATCAAACCCATTGATGTAAGTACCTAAATAGTATCAAACCGGAGTAAAACAAAATGGTTATTTTCAAAAGGCCAAACGAGCTTAACCCAATTAGCAAAATTTTTATCTACTCTCGTAGATAAATAAATATTAGCTTTGAACGCAAAGATAAATAAATAAACAGCAGTTTATTTTACACTCATAGCTCCTTAGCCCCGAATGCAAATTGTTTGAATTATTATATTCAGTCCAAGTTCTTTTTAGCTCGGACAGCTGCAGATAGAAAAAACTTAATTAAAACAGAAAATACTTGTAACTTTTCCTAGGGTTTTGATTGTAAAATTGTAGCTGATCGCCGATATAGTAAAGTAAGTATGATAGATAGATAGATAGAAACTCTTTATTGTGTACACCAGAAATAAAAATTACAACACGATAGAAAACGCTTACGCTTACGCGTATGATACGTGAAGTGAAATTTTGTTATCATTTAACTTTTTTAAATGTTAAAATTGCAGCTGTCAGAGGAAAAAAATCTTGGACCAAATACATGTCCTACAGTCAAGTGCGCTCTAAATTACCCATTCATTACCTACAATAAAATTACTAACCCCTACTTGTAGGTACTGACTCTATTACCTACAAATTATCAACAAAATGTTATCTTATATTCTACTTTTTTCTTCTGGATGCGAGCATTCAGTGGATGCAGATGGCAGGCTGTTGTTCAGTGTGGAGGTTAAAGGGGGAGGCCTATGTTCAGCAGTGGACGGCTTCTGGCTGATGATGATGATGATTCTACTTTTGCAGTTTTACTCTATTTTCCCATCCTCGCATATCTAAACATTTTTTTTCGACTTTTTAACTTGTAACTTGCCATGGTCACATTAAAAACCTTTATGGAAAATATTTCGAACATTTAGTGATTACAACTTTTTGAGTTAAGTATAGCGATATAATTGCAATAAATTCGAGACGTTTTAGCTCAAATGTCATTGACCTATTCGTAAAATTTTCTTAACAAAAAAAACTCCAAGAAGTTTTTTTAACTTTGTCTAAATACCGAGATAACGAACTTTCGAGCTTAACTGTTATAAAAAAATCGAGTCGCTGAATAGATCCTGACCCGAAAATGTATATACCTCTCTTACATTAAAGTTATCATCTATCAAAGCTGCAAATTAATATAATACTAGACCATTTTCATATGATTATGGCATAAAAAATATTTTTACTGCTCTCGACTGCTAAACATTTAAACATTTCTGAATGAACTGTTGTTCTACAGTGGAATTAGAAAAGGCGTATATCAGAGTGAGATTATATCATTCTACAATGCCAAAGCTGTAACAGCTCAAAGCATTTCTATATTAATTACGAGAAGACAAAGCACTACGCACAAAGCCAGATATTCCGAACTTTGTCCTTTGGCACGGTTGCATTGTTCAAAGTTCAAAGCAGAATTAATTTGTGTACAAATCGAAACTGGCTTTATTAAATTCATGCCAAAATAAAATAAAATTCTCTCAGTGGACGGATTGCAAGGAGCAAAGTATGGAGACCATCAACTGGTTGATGTCATATGCTAAAACAGTGGGGTCCAGGGGTCCAGTTAAGGATGTCAGACGGCTCAAACTGAAATGATGAAGATGATGATATTTGTTTAGTCTGGATTCTCCCACAAAATAGTCTAGGTTATAGGCACGTACGATATTGCTCTACCTAAAGCTGGGCTCAAAATAGAATTGCCCTTGAAAAAAAAAAACAGAAAGTAATATTTTCGAAAGCTTCAACTGGTGTATTATATTGTCCATTACCAAGGCCTTATCCCACTCATCGTTTTAGGGCCTTGATTAAATAATAATTACTGCCTAAGTAAGAAGGCAAAAAAAAGGTTGTGTGTAGTAAAACTACGCATAACGCCACAGTTACACAATGAAATCAAGTAAATGAAAAAACGCATATAAGCATTGCCATTCAGCGTGGCAATGCCGCCAGCATGCTGGGTACGCTGCCAACTGGTAGTGGGCTTGAGCATTTGGATTGTCTTAGACCTTCAAAGGTCTATGGGCAGTCTAACTATATTGGTAGTATTAGTATTAGCTTGTATTTTGTTTAGTTAATAAAGGCACTTGCCCTAAAATAAAAATGAAATCAAATACCTATGTAAAAATACTCAAAGTACCAGATCAGAAGTTCATTGGAGGTTCATATTGCAGATCCCATTCTAGGGAAACTATTTGCAAAATGTGTACCTACTTTGACAAATAAAAGAAGTTACCGCGCACGAAATAAAATGGAAACAAGACCGTTCTCCGAATCGAGATACGGTCGGTTACTTTGTCGTGCCAATTTCGTCAAATTTGTTCCGTAAATATTCGCGTCCCAAGGCGGAATCCCCGTGGTTCCCGAAACATATATTGTAGTTTACCCACCGGGAAATCGAAGGGTGAATTAACGGACTGTAATTCTTGAAAACGGTGGGAGAACCGGAAAGTACGTCATTCCGATAAAATCGGGGCAAAGGAGGTAAATCCAAGATTTACGTCCTGAGTTTCGATGTTTTTCCAAGTGTCGGGGGTAAATCGTCCTTTGAAGGATTCTTTTTTATTCAGGGTTGGTTAAATCTTCGGTATAAGATATTCTAAAGATAAACGGTCACACAGAAAATAAATTTATTTTTCGAATGCTTTATCTGTCTCTTGCTGCTTTTCTTATTTATCTTATCTTTTTTGTCTTTAAAATGTTAATAATATACATATTTTAAACTCCATTATCCCTCGCACAGCTTTGAGAATACGAAATAAGCTTAATAATAACCAACTTCAACCTCGGGACAGTCCCTAAATTATTTATTTCGTAGCTTTATCCACAATAGAAATTTTAACTGATAATGGTAGGTAAAACTTAGCTCATCACGAATAGGCATGATTCCTAATGTTTAATTTATTACAAATAACCGGCTTAGCGATGAATATAAGTAAATACATTACACATACTGAAAAAATAATTCGAATTGGCTGATAAATCTCTGAGATATGAGTATTTAAAGTTTTAGGTGGGGATAGAGAGGTTCTATCCCTTTCTCGCAAAGCGTGTATTAGTATAGCATTTGTATGGCGCTCCTGAGCCGTGACGTCACGGCTCAGTATAGTGCGCTCTCTGTCTAGCATGAAATTAAATTAAATTAAAATGCTTATATATTATTTATTTTTGAACTAATTTTAATTTTGTTTTTGTTGATGTGCTCTATTTATGATGAACTTTTTTATGAGGTAATAAAAAAATATTAGTCATCATGCCTATTCTCTATGAAGGATTGTATCTAGGAATCAGTGTACTCAACAGAATAATAAAGACTACTAAAGACTAAACGCGTGTCAGTAGCAGCCAGGGGCCTTACGGCTACCTGTTTTAAGCGATTCAGCAGTGCAATTACAGTTCTATATCGATCGACAAATTTGACATTTGATATAGAAAAATTCGTTAAGTAGCCGTAGTCACTATGATAGATTCTATGGCATTTTAATCGAATATATTATTCGATTGCAACTGTCTAATTTGACGATCGACAAGAACGATACTTGCACTACTGTTAGGTGATGCAAAAAGTTGCGCGACCGTAAACCGTATCTCGGCGGGTCAAGGTTCACGTTAGCGTGATTTCCGCACTGCGCACTACTGAAACAGTACTGTTTCGAGACCGCGTTAAGAGGTAGGCGTAAGACCCCAGGTTGAACAAGGACCTGCGCGTTTTGTGTTATAAGGCACTGAGGCGATAATCACTACGTTCTGTATAAACCACAAATCCAATATGACCGCGAGCCCGCGTACGAACTGGCCGGCTCACAGACTATTATACGAAGAGACGTGGACAGGACAGCCCGTCAAGTTAATAAATACCCAGCATGCCGCTTGCAATGTCTGTTAGTTTGTTTAGGTCAAATCTTGCAAGCTGAATTATTACTACTTCCTTCAAACCGATTTCGTTGAAATTTTGCTTACACCTTTATTTCAGAAGGCCTGCGAGTTATACCAGTGGCTTTTACTTATTCGATCAATTTCGATCGCGTCAACGAGTACGATTAGTATGAAAAAAGCAGTTCCCTCTACATGCGCTAGATGGCGCTGATTTTATTTCATACAAATCGTAGCGCGATCGACTAAGTAACCGCAATTCGGTATGTAAAGTTTTTTTTTTGTATTTTTTTTATATTTTTATTTCGTAGATAAGGCTATTTTAAGAAACTAATTTCAATATTTTTGTTTTCTTTTCAGTAGTTATTTTACATTTTTTTTTTGAAAATTGAAATTATGTGACGTCACCAGCACAAAATTTCGTTGCGTTGAGAAGTCTAAAAAAGCACCCCATATTGGCAGCCCTGAAAAAAACCAGACAGTCAAACCACAGAAATGAAAAAATATTCTATTCTGTGTGACGAACAGTGTGTTAAATGTATAATATTTTTATTCTTAAAAGGCACAGAAAATAAAATGCTACACCGTGACGTCATTTAGAGGTCAATGAAAGTCGAATGATTTCTTAGTTTTATGTTAAAATAAATGGCATCTTATCGTTTTAAAGGGTCAGAGTAGAAAAAATACGGGTTAGTAACATAAAATATCGCTATGGTTTTGGAATTGGCATAGGTATTTTTTTTTAGCATACCGAATTGGAAAACCTCGCACTAGGCACTCTGGTGACAATACAACATGCAACAATAGTGTAATATTTTTAAATAACCTGCCAAAATTTAAATAATAAGCGTCATTGAAATATCGTTCAAAAATTGTTTTATTTTTAATAAAAGTTTGTTGTACCTACTTTGACATCACGAGAGCAAAATAATATGAATCCACAAGTTCTTGTGAAATGGATTGTAAGCCCTCGTGGGCGAAATTGAGGGCAGGTAAGCTCCTCATCAAACATTAAAGGAATTAATTAGGATTTCTTGCCCTCAAGTGTGGTAAAAATAACCTGTCCCTCCGTCCGTCCGTCCGCCTGTTCCAGCTTCTCTTAAAGTAGATGACATTAATTATGAAAGGATTTTGCTTTGCCTTCGAGAAAGCCTTATATCCATAAAACAAAGCTCAAAAATACAACTGTATAAAAAATGGACTATGTGCCGCTTGTTTCTATGACCACATAACCTCTTAACGTGGCCGCGTCACGTTATCTGCGTGCAGTATCAAGTTTGCTAACGCGATGAGGATCGTAACGCGCTCAACGTTCAAAATAATGTTGAGCAAGCTAGCGCGTTTTGTGCGCGTTTGCCAAGAGAATGTAGTATCCAATCGGAAGACTCGTTTAATTCATTTGACGCGTTTCAATAATGTAACCATGGTTACTGTGTTGTTATTGACCATGGTAACTGTGTTATGACACGTTTGCAACGTGTTATTAGCGTGTTTTGTGTTATTTAACGGAATTAGAGCCCGGGGGAGCGCAACGTTGCTATAGTCTATCGGTTTTTTATCGGATAATCATTTCGGAAAGTTGGCATCGGATCTGCATGATCTAATAATTTCCTCCTGCCCATGGCAGTCTATCGGACTGTCACCGCTTTATGGTTGATATTCCGAAAACCCGTACGAAGCGCTTTGATTCCACCGAACTGCTGTATCTGTGTGCCAAGACAAACCTTCCGTGGTTTTTTGGTGCTACGTTTTTGTAAATCGTATATGAACAATGTATTGAATAACAATAAAGAAAAAAATAAAGAAGAAAATGCTAGTCTATGGAATGCGTTGCCTGAATGGGTGTTCCCCGATAGTTACAATTGTCTTCAAAACATGAGTGAATCGGTTTCTTCTAGGCAAGCTTGCTCCATCTTAGACCACATCATCGCTTAACATCAGGCGAGTTGGCGGTCAAACGCAAGCTTATTTTGTTAAATAAATAAATAAGGGCAGCCTTGCGATATGCGTTTTCTTCCAGGCAAGGCAACCACTAAATACAAAGCAAATTACCAACCAAACCACCAACCAAATTTATTTTAATCAATTTACTCTTGAAATTCCTCGGCGAAAGCCATAAAACAGGAAGCCCGTTCAAGAAATATTGTTATAATTCTTATAATCGCTTATTTTACGGCGCCGTAGGCCTTGCTACACACATAAAAGTTCGCCAATTCGTATTTCATCCCTCGGCTCGGCATGAATATCAAAATAAATTATGTTCATAACTTCGTCAGCAATTTCATTGTAAAGTAATTTACATGATTTTATGTATCAAGTTAACAAAATTCGACAATCTCGTTTTACGGGGAAAAGTTTTTCGAGTTGGATGAGCCATGTACTCCAAAGACCGGTAGAATACATCGGCAGCCTGGAGCAAGACCTCGCGGCTGACCTAAGCTCGGCTCGTCGTGATACATAACATGAGATGAGAGTACTTCACCTCGTTAACGACTGTGTGAAGTGAAAAAATACAGCAGAAAAGCGGGCTCGCCCCGAATCAGAAGTCTCGATCGATCGACCAACAAGACTTTTGCCTTTTTTCCGCTGAGAGGATTTTGGCGTCGCACATCTAGTGCATTGTCAGTGTCAAGTATTAAAATGTTTTCATTAAATATCACAGATATACACAACCAGATCGGCAATATATTTTAGTGAAAGAGACAACTTGATATGGCTCAGCACAAGTACGAAAAGGACATAAATAGATTTTGTTGTCCTTATCGGCGTGACCTGTTTTTGGTACCTCAAGTGTCAAAATCTGTAATAATCAGTGACAAACAAAACGGGTCTGAATTATATTTATTGCCTTTTTTTGGTGATTATATGTGATAAATGCGTGTTTCCTCTGAGAAATAATTGTAAAAGATATTTTACAATGGTTGGTTGTAGCATTTTGGGCTGCAAGAAGCGCAGTGAGCGAAAATACGATGAAATATCATTTCACACGTAAGTAAACATATAAAGCTTGTAACGATCACCTAAATAAATTCAGGATATCAATTCGCAAATATTTTATTCATAATTAGTCAGTTTTTAGGTCGATTTGTGGTCTAATTCTATGAATTTTATCAAATTATTCACTTAGAAAATAAATTATGAATGTTGCCAGTTTATGAAAGAAATTACCCACCGCAACTAACATAAATTATTCGTTCTGCAGGTTTCCAACTGATCCTGTCACATTGCTGAAAAAAGCTGGCACATTGCAAGAAGTGCAAAATACCGACCCTTTTATGCCCATATGAATATGGTGAATGTTAATATTAAATATATATTAATGAGGCCACAGTTATGAAGCTGGAAAAGTAAAAGGCGATTTCGGCGAACCGATACAAAAAGCTACGCGCTGTTCGTGAAATTTGTACTGTAAACATTAAAGAGTCTATTTATCTAATTATTTGGAATGTTATACATAATTCCATTCATGAAAAAACTAAACTGACCAAGCGCGAGTCGGGCTCGCGCGCTGAGAGTTCTTTACAATCACAAAATACAAAAAGTTGTGCAAAAAGACAACATCACGCCCAGGCTGTCACCCATCCAAGTACCGACCGCGCCCGACGTTGCTTAGGTTAGTGGTAAACAGAAATTTGTCACTGACTCGCACTTGGCTAGTGTTTATTATTTGTTGTTTTACTTATGTTCACTATAATCCGCTAAATTTGACGCTTGTACGGATTACCGTTTTTACACTAGAACAAATCCAAAAATACGTTTAACGTTTGTTGCATGAGGGACCCCCGTTCCGTTTTAACTCTGACTTTTTTATTATATTTTATTAATTATAAAAAATCATGCTATGGTTACTTTACAACCTTTTTTCTAGTACTATATTCTAATCCTAACAAATAATTATAATAAAAACGCAAGTAACTTTCTGTCTGTTTTTACGAGGAAATGGCTAAGTCATAGTATAATAATATACTCCGCCAGGTATAGCAATCCGAGAAAAAATGTTTACGTGGGCGTCCCGCAATGATGTCATGATGTCAATTTACAACAGGTTCGAGAGAGATGACGATACACCACGTAACAGCTGATTGAATAAAGTGGCAACTGGACAGTGACGTCATTGCGGGACCACTCTCAAATTGCTAGACCTTGTTTTCTTAGATCATGGGCTAAGTCAAATTTTGTCAGGACGATAGGGGTGTGTCATGAGGACAGACAACGTACTTTTCTTCCCAGAAAATTGCAGGTAGCTCCGCGGGTTGCAGCAGATAGTGTATAAAATATAAATATTTAAAAGGTAGTATTGTTTCCAAAGTACTCATTGAAGATTCACTACCCATCATAGTAGGTAAATTACCCTAACTTATAGCAAATCATTTTAATGTGGCAACACACCTTGTTGAAGCGAGAGGCACTGAGCTAGCCACGCTCATTGAAAATCTATAGGTAGTAGATCTGTGTTAAATATCATCAAACAAGTCATAGCCACAGTCAAAGTCAAGTTAGTAGTCACGGACTAGTAAAGTGGTGGAAACTTTACCACATGAATTACCAAAAGTTTATAAAACACCAAAGTTTACATTATAGATATCTGAATTGATATTAAAACACCTATTTGTACCGATCTGGAATCTAGTTGTAACCATTTAAATACCCGTGATCGTTACCGTAATTATATGAGACTAGCGGTCCGCCCCAGCTCCGCACGGGTATATATTATATCCTATATCACCCGGAGATAGTGTAGCTTCCCAAGAGTGAAAGAATTTTTCAAATCGGTTCAGTAGTTTCGGTGCCTAATCAATGCAAACAAACAAACAAACAATCAAATCTTTCCTCTTTATAATATTAGTATAGATGTATATTGATTAGATAATAGTCCTACTGGCAACGTGGACGATTATGCTATCGACTAGAATTTACATCGACGACATGAAAACACTTTCGAACCTTGTCATCCTGACTATTCCAAAATTCTGTAGATGCTGAAGAAATCACTAGCATCGCTTATTGAGACAGGGTTACAAAATATTCAATACAATGGAATAGAACCGTCTGCCTGAATATTTGTGGTCTCTCGTATGTAGAATATTGGCATTCCTGTGGCTTTAGTTCAGCCCTCATTTATATTCAACCCTTCGCATTATAATACGCTTTTCAGATGTTCAATTTAACGATAAATACTTATTTCGAAATCTTTATCGGCAATACGAAGATTCCAATGGATGAAAATTGCGTAAAAAATACTTGTAACATTGTATTTTTTTAATATAGAAAGAGCGGCAAACAAGCATACGATCCCCTTGATGGTAAACAGAAACCTATGGACACCACCTATGGACCTATGGACCACCTATGGACACCTGCAAGACTAGCGATTGTGTCGGTTCTTTGCCAGCCCAGAGAGGTATGGTAATTAACTAAACGTTTCATGCTGAAGTTACCCGGAAAGACCTTTGTGGGAAGGACATTTTGAAGAATTTTGTAATGTTGACGTTCAACATTCTGGGGCACACTGCAACTTTAACGGGCAAGCACGGCGCTTACCATCTGACTGACGACTGATTTGTTCGTCTCGTCACTCAGTGTTGAGAAGAGCTGGAAGAGATCACTTTAAGCGATAAAGCTGCCCTTTGTCTTCGACCTAAATAAAATGAATAGACGGGCCATAACCATTGAACTTCTTCACTTGTTTTGCATTTCCTACGGCTAGAGACCGACTGAAACGAAGTGAGCGCCGGCGCTCGTTTTGTAATCTTCAAAAATACGCTCCTTCTGGGCCCGTCTATTCATTTTATTTTGGTCAAAGCCCTTTGTAGTCTTTGTAGCTATCTCTAGTGTATCTGCTCGTAATTTCGATAAATTGCTATATGAAATAAATATATACAGCTGCTACATAAGAGTGAAGACCAGACGAGACAATATATGTTTTTCGTTAACAAAATAATTTTGATTCTTTAAAAGCTTTTATGGAAAGGGCTATGCTCGGGGTTTCTCTGCGAGATCGAATCGGAAATGAGGAGATACGTTGACGAACGAAAGTCACCGACATAGCCCACCAGATTAACAAGTTGAAGTGGCAGTGGGCAGGGCATATAGCACGCAGAACAGATGGCCGATGAGGCCGAAAGGTTATCGATCGGAGACCACGGACCGGTAAGCGCAGCGATGACCTAAAAGAGACCACAGGGAAACGCTGGATGCAGGCCGCTTCCAACCGGCCCTTTTGGAGATCAATGGGGGAGGCCTATGTCCAGCAGTGGACGTCCTATGGCTGAAATGGTGATGATGATAGGTTCTATTGGATATATAATTGTGTATTCAAAACCAGCGGCAAGAATATTCTGGAGGGTAAGCCGCGCTCCATTGGTATTCCACCCCAGCACAATAATACGCGACCGCTCCGTAATGCAGCTGTTACTTTACTACAAGGACGATGTTGTAGAAACAACATTGCGAGGATTTTTGAGAGCGTCGCAGCTTTATTGTTTCCGCTACGACACACTTAGGGAACCTTGTTATAGTGTTAACACACGTATGGATTTGGTTGACCTCAACCGCCGTCTGGCCAACGGGAGAGAGAGGGAAATATGATATTCTCACTCTTTCTCTCCCGTTGGTTGGACGGCGGTCCGTCAACCAAATCCATACGTGTGTACGCCATTGGCGTCGATTCTGTCATACCACTCACTAAACTAAACCTATCTGACAGGACTAAAATTATCTGCCTCTCTTTTCATTTTAATATGTGAGAGAAGGATGGCAACAATTTTAGAGCTGTCAAATTTAGTTTAGAGTGCATCAGAATAGATGCCATTATCTAACAAGGAAGTTCTTTTAGAATGTGTTTTTAGGGTTCTGTACCCAAAGGGTAAAAACGTGATCTTACCTTAGTAATAGACTAAGCCCACGATGTCTGTCTGTCTGTTTGTCTTTCTGTCTGTATATCCGTCTGTCCTACCTTTAAAAGGCTGTATGTTTCGAACCGTAATAGATAGCCAGTTGATATTTTGACAGAATATTTATTATTTGATTAGATATTTTTATTATTTGAGTTGGTTTAAAAACTACTGAACCCTAATTAATTAAGTTTTTGTTCCCACAAACCCCACCTCGCGGGTTTCTTCTACAAGATAAAAAAGACGCAAATTGGTTTACAGGTACATTTGCAGGTGTATACACATGAAAAATAATAAATAAAATAAAATAAATACGGGCCGAATTGAGAACCGATTTTTCGAAGTCGGTTAAAAATTAAAAGTCAATGTGTAACAAGATAACTACACACTAGCTACCACAGCTAGCTACAAACTGCACACTTGCACAGGAAGTTTGTAGGTTTCATATATGGCGTTCAGTAACAACAGAAACCTTCAGATGACGTGAAAGCATAAAATGACCACTGAACCTATACGAAAACAAGCAAGTTATGCTTATGAATACTATTGCAGTCCTCAAGCTGCCAAGTTAAATACAATTATGTACCAGACTGAACTAGATCCCGACAAGTTACTCAATAATCTTGCACTGGACAATGAAGAGCTTCTCAAGTGCCAACTAGGTCGGTCTAGTGATATACCACACTCCATTCCAACGCAGACGCATGCACTTGATAAGAGATGCATAGAAGGTGATAAATAATAAATAAATATTCGGGACATTTTTTCACACACGGTCATCTGACCCCAAACTAAGCAAAGCTTGTGATATGGCTGCCAGAGACTGATATACATACTTACATAGTTTTAAATACATACTTAAATAGATATTAACAACCAGATATACAACAAACACAAATGTTCATCACACAAATGTTTGTCCTAGATGAGAATCGAGCCCATCACGCCCCCGAGCTCAGAAGGCAGATTCACTAGCAACTGGACCAACGGGCTATCGAACATATTTAAAAATAACATCCGTAACACTACTATCTTAAGCTGGAAACAAATTATCGGACGTGGTTGACGGACGCGACATAAAGGTATCTAGATAATTAATGTACACTGAGCTGTGCAAACTATCGGACGTAACTTTGGGCTGACCTTGAGCGTTTAGACGTCCGACAGAAATCTGGCGCGCCGGATGTTTTTCTCAGCCGCTGTTGTCTTTTGAAAGACTGTGCACACTTATCAGTCGCGTTCGTCAGCCGCGTTCGTCAGCCGCGTCCATCAGCCGTTTGTTTCCAGCTTTACGATTGTTCGATAATTTCTTGGTCATAACCTTGCACGACCTTGTGGCTTTTCAGTAAAACCATATAAAATAATTAATTATTATTTGTTGGTCTAGTTGGTATTGGTAGTGAACCTGCCTTCTGCACTTGGGGTCGTGGGTTTGATTCCCACCCAAAACAAACATTCATGTGATGAACATTTGTGTGTGTTCTATATCTGGAGTTTAAAAATATATATGTATGTATATTAGTCTCTGGCAGCCATATTACAAGCTTTGCTTAGTTTGGGGTCAGATAACCGTGTGTGCAAAAAGATCCCGAATATTTTTTTATATTTTTTTTGACCCAACTTGAAAAATATATCAGGTGATTAAAGTATATACTGTGTATGTACTAGTATAGTATAAAATCTTTGTTCAGGTGCTAAGGTTGCTCTGTGGTTGCTATTCATTTCATTCACAGATCTACTACCTATATCTGTGATTTCATTGCATGTTAATGTCATTGACGTTATCTATGGTACGCCCTTTGTCCTCACAGTTTGTCCTAATCGCTTACAATGGTAATCTAAAAAGTTCTGCTATTAAAAAACCGTACAAAATACGACCTTACTGCAGCGAAAAAATCCGAAGCAAATCTCTGAAGTCCCAATCAAATGGCGCAATAAAACTCAATATGGAGACGTTAAATCTATCCCAAGGCGCTGCCACAGCGCAAGTGTTTGAACAGAAGGACAACTCTTGCAAGAAATGTTGAGTACGATTCGACCAATTTATCTGTTATAAAAGCATCGACACACCTCTAGTGTTAGTGTCCATAGACAGCGATTACCGCTTACTATCAAGCGAAAACAAAACTTGTTTGCCGCTCTTATAAAAAAATCAAATGATCTGTTTGGATTATAATGCGGGGGGAGGCTACAATACAGAAAACTATTCTTCTCTTCAGGTTAGAACCAGTTATCACCACAGGCGTCGATCCCATCGGCGACAAAATGTAAAAAAAATATGAAAGAGCTTTTCGGAACATGGTCAATGCTCGTGGTAGAGCTTCGATCAAGAATGTTCTTGATCGAAGTGGTAGGGTAATGTTATCATATATATATATAATTATATATTATATCTACGTGTACAAAACTCAGCACAACAAGCCTCTGAATGAAATGGCGATGACACATATACAGACGGGTATGGCGAAACTATGTGTTAGGGAGGTACCATAAGTATTTCCTTTTCTATGGTGGAACCCTCATCATCATCATTGGCATCTCAATCAGCCAACTACAGGGCGTAAGCATTCTTCCTTTTTCTAACCCTTATAGTTTAAGCGTTCTGTTTGCTACGGAATCATAAAAAACAATGTGTTCCTGTTTGGAGGGAAATGATCCCAGTGATATAACGAGATTTAGCCGCTCATATCTCAAGGTCCCGAGCGCTGTGGATTGCTGTACAGTTGTACCCTGACCTGATCCTTTTGAGCGTGGCGTCACTTGCCGGGCCCAACAGAATACCAGCGCTGGTAGTGACTACCAGCAACATGCTGAGTTGGGGCCGGTTTTTGTGATAATGTACCTACTCATATTTGGATAATTGTCTTTGTCTTTAAATTTCACTATCGCAAAATAAATATTTCTGTATTTCTGTATTTTTCTGTAATCTGACCTGGCTCACCTGATGTTAAACGATGATGCAGTCTATAATGGAGCATGCTTGCTTAGAACTGGCAACACCTGGGCCGTGATTCCGTAACTTTAACACGTAAGAACCGCCGCACGTTAAGCTAACCTCTAAAAATTTGACGTCTATTTCCTAGAAAATAAAAGAAATTTTTTAGAGGTTAACTTAACGCGCCGCGTTGCGCGCTTGTTTGAAATTATGTAATCCGGGCCCTGTTATTGATGGAGCTGTGGTTGTTAGACATCTGTTAGCTAGCAGTTACTGTGGCGCCACTCCGAGAGAACGTTCCGAAGCGGGATTACGACAAATACTAGATCTGCAAACAGCGCGTGGTTAATACCCAAGTGTTTGATGTGGATCTTTGCGCACAGATTGAAAACGTGCCTCTGGGAGTTTTATAATGGCATACATTTTTTAATGAATACTCTATTGATTTTTTATCGGCAAAGAAGACTCTCAGCCTAAAGGAAAACAAATACCTACAGCTGATTTTTAGGGCTCCGTAAGGGTACAAGGAACCCATACGTCAGTGTCCGTCCCAACGTCTATAGTTTTTAATATAAGTGCATGAAACATTGCATAATTAGTTTTAGTACGTATAGATCTCAATTTTAAAACTATAAAAGAACAAAAAAATTGCATTTTAGGGGTAGCTCTGGTACACGAAATGGATGAAAATTTTTTCGCTGAACCCCTTCGTGTTGTGTATCGTTGAATAGATAGTCATATCGCGAAATGGGCAATGTAAGAAATAGACCAATAACGAAATAGTCGTATCGTGAATTGGGTAATATATGAAATAGACTAAGCCCAAACGCTTATTTGAAATTACATTTAGGCATAACGCGATTAAAGCACGCTGCGTTTTAGGTACGCTGCGTGCAAACAGTTTTCTTATTGACTAACTAAACCATAAAAAGTAAATGCTATGTTGGTTTGAAACATCTTTGAAAATTGGCTAAGCCCAAGAGCTTCGTCAGTTAGTTAAGTACAATTATATGGCTTTTGTTACGGAATTCTTCCATATGCGTGTCTCGACACGCTCTTGGCTATTTATTGTGAATCAATTAAAGTGACATTACTAAAAAAAAACTTTTTCTTTGAAGAACATATTTATTAACCCAAAAAGTAGTATCATAAAATATTATAATAAAATTTGTAATATAATGATGTATACTAGGTAAGTAGGTACCTACCTAAAATTAACATAAATTATTAAAAACTAAATATATAGTTAAACTAGTCTAAATATATAGTTAAATTAGTAGAAAATTCACAATAGACCGATTTTGCTGATAATATTGCAAAAATCTTTTCATATCTGGACAATGACGATAATGGACTACGTTATTAATTCGATCGTAACAATACCAAAAACCGCAGGGAAACGCTGGATGCAACCGGCCCTTTTGGAGATCGATGGGGGAGGCCTATATCCAGCAGTGGAAGTCTTATGGCTGAAATGATGATGATGATGAATACCAAAAACCATATTTTGTTTTCTGAATGATAAAATAAAAGTTGCTATCGTAACAATTTCATTATTTACCATAACTAATGAATACCTAGACGTAAAATTGTTCCCCTCATTTCTTTTTTTGGGGTGGCTTCCCTTTCCCTTTTCCTGTCCCCAAGACGTCATCGCATATTTTTTGTAGTGGTTGCAAAAGCTGGTCTGCTTGTGTCAGCAACAGACTTCGCCGGTTACTCAGAGCTTCCATCGCTTTGCTGAGGCAGTTCTCCAGCGCCTCGCTTCCTTTAACCAGAGCACTACACGCTCTCGTCGCTTCTTGGGCAGAATATTCACCGCCTTCACTGAACAATGTGATACGAGTCATTAATCTAACGCTCGATATGCGAGCGTTCTGAATGCAATGGTCAACTGTTCTCTTGTATTCATCAATAGCAGCATCAATGGACTCTTCATAAAGCCTCCGGTGTTTCAGCAGGCGAGGCGCATAACTACACATTTTCAAACGTTTTGTTTCAGGATTCAGAGGCTCTGTAGTCAGTGTCACCGCATCAATGTTTTCCTGTATGCTGTTTATCCAATCATTTAACGGATACAAAGATGTGGTTTCCAAAGACAGAAAGTTTGATGCATCTATCGGTAGATTGTCTATTAGTTGATTCAATGCGTCTAAATGAGAGACGAGGCGAGCCTCATGATGTCTCAGCTCAAGAAATCGCGTTTCACGTGCAGCCTTAACCCTTTCCACTCTAATACAGTGTGAAACCAGCTTAAGAGAGAACCTCATGTGTAATGCGTTTGCTCTTTCTTCTACCCAAAAACGGGCTTGCCGTAATAATTCCTCAGGCACCATCGAAACGTTACATTCGAAAGATTCCAGAAATCCGTTTCTCCAATTACATAGAGCAAGTTCTTGGAGCTCTGTTTGTAAAATTTCTCGTGGTAACGGGGAAAGCAATATCTCAGGCGGTGCTTTTTGCGTAGCATATGGATCTTGATTAAACGAACCACTATTTAAACGCTGAGTAGATCGTGGGTGTTTATCCAGAAAACACTGGAACTCTGAGAGCAAAGTATTTGCAAATGTTGTTGGTAATTTCATAAATTCTTCAAGACGCCCGAGTTCTGCCTCACTGTGGAGTCGATACATTTCGGCAGTCCGTTCGAGCATACCCATTACATTTGCATATTCGACCTGCAGCTTATCAAGGTCAGAAGATCCTCGTAACTGCTCTAATGCTATGCTGAAGGCCACCTCATTAGCCAATTCTGTAGTATCGTTGCTAGTAAGTAAGTCTTCCACTGCCGCAATTGTTAGCTTTTGCGCCAAAGCCTGACGTAGAATATGATTATCCCAAAGATGGCCAGCATCGTGTAACACATTAAAGGTATCCTGGAGACATTCTCCTAACGACCATAAGCTCTTTTGCATAGCCAACATATCTGCTCCAGTGTTTTCGAGTAATTCTCGACTAGCTATGTGTTTCCTATGAATACTGCTAGACAAACGGCATATGGTTTTCTCAATCATTTGGTGAAATTGTATCGCTTGACATGAGTGACTATCGAGGTTGGTAAAATAATTATTACTTCCGAGATCTTTCTCCAAATCAACGAGTCTAGCCGAAAAGCCATTGCAAACTCGCATTACAGCTGTCTTATATGCTTGCACCAAACGTGTGATGCACGCTTCGATTGCTTCTACTTCACTTGATGTCGAAGACATACAAGAAGATAACACCGAGGTTTCACTTTTCTTGTCACCGACAGCAGTCGCGGATCGCTGGGTTTTCTGTCGATCTTCGGAATCACGCGGTAGAGCACTTAGCGCACGATCCCTTGTGCTTGTCCCTAAACAGAGCTGATTGATTGCTGACCGCGCCCGTCCAACACCCTCGTCAGCTTGAACGCGAAGTTGTGCTTCTAAATCAACATAAGCTCTGCTGTTACTTAATAGTTGTTGATTAATTTGATATACGCGCTCATCGAAGTCATGCAGCAAATCTTGCGGGGTAAGATGTCCCACATTAATTAGTTTCTGAAACTGATCACGGAGCACGATTCTAAGGCCTTCGGCGCGTTCTCTCTCTAGTGCTGATGCCTCGCGTTTGAAATGAGCTATTTCATCGATACGATGAGAATACAACTGGTAAATTTCTTTAAGCGCCTTATCACGTAGTTCTTTCTCCAAAACAGTTCCACCCATGTTATAATTTTGCACTACGCAACCAATTTCATCATTGTTGTATTGTATATGGGCGAGTAAAGCTTCAGCTAATGCGCGTATTTTAGAGTCTACCCTGTCATTAACTATTTTTGCTGAATCAGCAATATCTTGATGTATTTTATCGTGATCCTGCTCCCTTTTCATGAGATAGTTGGCGAGGATGGGGCCGCTGTGCCTCGGCACCCACTTGTCCGGCAGTGCCGCGACCGCAGCATCATCATCGGCACACCCTGGAGGTGCCACATGATACGTTGTTGATATCTTTTCACAGTCACATTTGAGATTCTTTCTCAGGTCTTTCTCATTTATTTTAATGTTGCTTTTAAACATAACTAAAACCTATTGTTTTTTGAAAATTTGGTCTGTACGTGTAAATGTGTCAAAAATAAACGTCACTAAATGATTATCCGTATAGTACTTTGAGAAAGGAAGACTAAAGGAGAGGGCACACTAATCGTTAGTCACTTGTTTATACAAGTATTTATGAAATCGTTATAGAAATATGAGTCTATACCTTTGTCTCTTTTTAACTGGGCAAGTGCCTTTATTAATTAAATATAATACAAACTAACACTACAAATACAGTTAAGACTGCCCATAGACCGTTGAAGGTCTAAAGACAATCCAAATGCTCAAGCCCACTACCAGTTGACAGCGTACCCAGCATGCTGGCGGCATTACCACGTTGAATAGCAATGCTTATGCGTTGAACCAGAAACACGCCAGCATTTTGGTCACGCGTCGCATTAACCAGGCGCTCTGAATGATTTTTGAAAATGAGGTGATCTCCCGGTCCTCAAGGGCCCAATGTCTCGACTCCAAACGCCTCAAATATGTAACCACTGCCGAGGTTAGCATATTTGCGTCGCTTGTGCTGCTCTGTCGAATTGTCTCTTGTTAACCAGTGTGTAACGTCGTCTGGTGAAAGAGATGGTATGATATTTCTAAATTCGCTTTATGGAAACATTTTTGCAGACGACAGACTACCTACTTCCGGCTACCATTCCACCATTTTTTTGAGCCCATTGCCATGGTAACTGAGCTATCAAGTAAACAAACATTTTAATTTAGATTGCTAATCTTACAGCTTTTTGGTTCAAAAACGTGTGAAACCATATATTTTTTGTGCTGTGAATGCTGTGATGCAAATCCAATATGCCTTCATCTATACTAATATTATAAAAAGGAAAGATTTGATTATTTGTTTGTTTGTTTGCATTGAATAGGCTCCGAAACTACTCCGATTTGAAAAATTCTTTCACTGCTGAGAAGCTACACTATCCCCGGGTGACATGTAGGCTATAATCTATACCCGTGCGAAGCTGGGGCGGACCGCTAGTGTTCAATAAAGCAGTGCAGTGCAAGGAAATGCCATCAAAAGGCATCAAAATCAAAAGGCAATCAACCACAATTGAACATGCAACTTTTCTAGTGACTGTTGGCTGGGTTGCAATTGTTTTGGGCCGAGATTATGCACGCGTCAAACGAAGTTATTTCAGGTCCACTGGTATTCTTTACGTCAATGGTATAGTAGTTTTTTTTTTCTTTGCTACGGCCTCATTGGTTGTTGGGGCAATTTTGCTATAAAAGTAACGGTGATAGTGAGATTATTTGGGATGATTATTCTCTTTGGTAACAAATAAACGTCAAATCAAACTTCAATGTACAGAAAAGGAAATGGCCAAAAAAAGTTTTTGCCCTGGTTTTAATGTGTTTTTTTTTTTTTTTTGTTTCCCACCTCAAAAATTTACTGATAGTTCGCCCCTATATTATATCTCGCGACCGCTTAATCTTTACAATCCCTTATCCCTTGAACCGATTCTGTTCATGTTCGATTCGAAATTAAACAAGTACATATATAATGAAAAATTTAAAAACTCGCGTTCAGAGAGGGAGAGAATCTTCAAACAGCTGAATAGATTTTCTTGAATCTTAGATAAGAACACTTTCGATCAAATCACCTTTCATATAAAAATAACTAAATCAAAATCTATTTGGGAGCTACGATGCCACAGACAGACAAACAGATACACACGTTAAACTTATAACGCCCCTCTTTTTTTGTCGGGGGTTAAAATATATTTGCATGAACGACTAGCCCACATTTTACAAACATCAACTCTACGCAAGTTATTGTCTTACGAACATGCATACGGACGCTATTTTGTTCCGATTATGGTTTCGGTCTGATATTTGCACGTGTACGTATAAGGTTTATGCCGATAAATTAATAAGAGTCGTATATACTTATATACGACTACTTAGTCGTACCCAATATTTTTTAGAATAATTTTAAAGTAGGTTTTCTTTTTATTTGATTTAATTGAAATGTTATTTAAATAAAGAAGATCTCATCTCATCTGCTAGGTCTAGCATAAATTTGGCCTAGTCTGACCGTTACGTCCACTTATCAATTACGCTAACTTTCCTGTTGGTCTACAGCTACCTTGTCTGATCCTGGTCTAATTTAGCTGAATCAAACCAATCATTCTTTGCACAAGATTTACATTTAATAGTAAAAGTACATATATTACATTATATAAATATAGGGTGTGGCGTTATAATAGGTAACTCTTCACCTGCGGGTGAAGGATAACATAACAGTTCTGAAAAAAAATGTGTTTAGTAAAAGTTCCATGACTTTTTGGTCATTATCGAAATTTTAAATAAATTTACATCTTTTTGTTGGCATTATTACAAATAAAGTTTTTTTTCCTTGTTTGTTTAAAAAATATAGTATTCTTGGACGAAAACCAAGTAGAAAACTATGGGACTTTCACAAAACACAACACATTTTTTATTATGAACTTAACTGTTATGTCCCCCACCCGCAGACGAAATGTTATCTACTCATTACGACACACCCTTTACAACTCTAACTCTCCAGTTACATTTACATACTACGTATCTTTCAATACCTATTATGTTATTCTAAGAATAAATAATAATAATTTAAAAAAAATCTTTATGGAGCTGAAACATGGACTTTGAAAGCAGCGGACCGAGGGCGCATCGATGCTTTTGAGATGTGGTGCTGGCGGAGAATGCTTCGAATACCATGGACAGCACACCAGACCAACGTATCTATACTACACCAACTCAGGGTCACGACAAGACTCTCTACCGTCTGTCTCAAACTTGTCCTCGAGTACTTTGGCCACATTGCTAGAAAACAAGGTGACAACCTGGAAAAGTTGATGGTGACAGGGAAAGTTGACGGCAAAACATCACGAGGTCGCAGCCAAATACGTTGATCCAAACAGATTCGCACCACTCTCGAGCTCGACACCTCAGTCTACGACGCACTCCATGTTGCTGAGGATAGAAGACGATGGAAAGATATCATCAGAGAGATTGATGGAAGGTGGTGGTCACGACACACAGACATGAGGAATACGATTTAAGGAGGAGGAAGAATAAATAAAGCTCCGTAATTTAACATCGCGTATCTCGGCGACTGTGCATCATCGATACTGGAATCAATCCGAAAGTCAGAGTCACCGTAAAGAGAATTCGCCGTACTGGGCCACTTGTGAGTGGGTGAGTCGACGTAATCATAGTTCGATATACAGCCGGATATAACTCGTTTTATTCATTCTAAATTAACTTAATACATATGACGTTCACCAACATGCACTGGGACAGCATGGTGGATTAGGGCCCATCCTTATTCTCTGAGAGAAGGCCTATGTCTCAGCAGTGGGAATATGGTAGGCTGAAATAATGATGATGATGAAATTTAATACTTCTATCTTAACATTTTGCTTTCGAAGACGCGAGAACACAAATAATTTTAGATTGACATTATATATACGGCAACTCAATAACATCGAAAAGGCAAAACTTTTTTGTTTTATTTTGTAATCAAATTATCGTTTTAGTTTTACATAATCATGAAAAAAAAATGCGAAAAAAACTTTTTCTTAAAATATTTTCAGCTAACGGCAAGTTCCTAATTATATAAATATACTAATGTCATTATACTAGTAAAACAAAAAAATATACGGGTCAAAGTTGTAAGAAAATTAGGCACTGAGTAAACTGAGTTAAACCTGTGTATATAACCACCTATTATTTTTTTGCAAGCAGCGATTTTTTCAAAACTGTACTTTTTTTTGGGTGCATCAAGGTCCCTTCACATTGCTGTAGCAAAGGATATATCATCTGATTGGCTTGAGATAACAACACTTGCGTACGTCGATTTAATGTGTCCATCAAAAGCTTCGTACATGTCTCCAATTTTGTATCTTCATTTACCAGAGCATTGTATGCTAGCATCGCTTCTTCAGTAGTGTAACCGCCGCGTTTATGATGCAACTTGATATGAGACATAAATCGAATGTTTGAGGTACGAGCATTTTGAATACTATATTTCAAGATCATTTTATGTTTCTCTGTGGCAGCGGTAAGAGACTCTTCGAAAAGTATTTTGTGTTTGGTCAGGCGTAAAGTATAACTACTTATTTTTAAACGCCTCACTTCAGGATTCGGTGGTTCTTGTCCCTGGTTTAGCGTCTCCATGTTTGCTTCTATGCTTTTGACCCACTGAGTTAATGGATACAATTTTGGGTCCTCTAACGACGAAAAATCAGATGCATCCAGAAGAGTATTTATAACTTCTTGTAGTGCATCTATATGTGATTCGAGCCGAGCCTCATGGTAACGCAGCTCTGAAAGACGCGTTTCAAAAGCATTTGCTATACGTTCAGAGCGAACGCTGTGTGACACCATCTTGAGGGTGAACCTCACGTGCAAAGCTTTTGCTCTTTCTTCTACCCAAAGACGGGCCTGTTGTTGTAACTGTTCCGGAATCATCGAAATGTTACTTTCTATAGATTCCAGAAACCCATTTCTCCAATTGCGTAAAGCACGTTCTTGGAGTTTTGTTTGTGAAATAGCGTGTGGTAATGGTGAGTTTTCCGATGTAGTTCCTAGAGAAGAAAATACAATTTTGGTATCAGTACCTGAGGACAACGGATCCAACCTGGGATGCTCTTCCAGGAAACATTTAAACTCTGACAGCAAAACACTCGCCAATAATGTTGGTAGCTTCATAAATTTTTCAAGGCAACCAATCTCTGCCTCACTGTGGAGACGATACGTTTCGGCGATTTGTTTTATCTTTTCCATTATATTTGCATACCTTTGTCGTAGCATTAGGACGTTAGAAGACCCTTGCAAATTCTCCAATGCAACGTTGAATGTAACTTCATCAGCCAATTCTATAGCATCGTTGCTAGTGAGTAAGTCTTCTACAGCAGCAATTGTTAATTTTTGTGCCATAGCCTGACGTAGAATGTGGTTATCCCAAAGATGACTAGCGTCATGCAAGATATGAAAAGTATTTTTGAGACATTTGTTTAGAGAAGATAAACTTTTTTGTGAAACGAACACATCGGTGTTAGTCACTTCGAGTAATTCTGAACTCACCAAGTTTTGTTCGTAAACATTATTGAATAAGTTGCGAACAGTGTTATCTATCACTTGTTGAAATTCAAATGTTTTATTAGATCGACAATCGAGAACGTGAAAATAATTATGAGTTAAGACATCGTTTTCCAATTCTTTGAGATGATTTGAAAAGCCAGTAAAGACTTGAACCACAGCTGTCTGGTACGCCTGGAGCAAACGCGTAAAAAACGCGTCAATTCCTTTGACGCTACTTAGCGTAACATACGAGTTTGACATTGTTGATTTACGTTTATTTTCAATAATAGCACTCGCAGACCGCTGAATATCAGTTCGTTCTTCGGAAGCCCATGGCAGAGCGCTTTGCTTACGGTTTTTCATACTGATTATCTGACCCCCTAAACAAAGTTGATTGACTACTGACCGCACACGTCCAACTCGCTCATCCAGTTGAACTCGCAACTGTGCTTCCAAATCAGTGTATGCTCTGATGTTACTCAAATGTTGTTGATTAAATTGGTACACACGTCCATCAAAATCGTGCAACAGCTCTTTAGGAGAACGGTGTCCAACACTAATGAGCCTTTGATATTGATCATGGAGCAGGTCCCTGATGCCATCAGCGCGTTCCTTCTCCAGAGCCGATGCCCCATGTTTAAATTGTGCTATTTCGTCAACACGTTGAGAATGCAGCTGGTAAATATCTTTAAGAGCCTGATCACGAAGTTCTATGTCCAGAGCAACATCACCCATATCATATTTCGTTATAATACCATCTATTTGATTATTGTTGTAATGAATGTAGGTGAGTAGAGCTTCTGCTAATGCGCGTATTTTGGAGTCTACGCTGTCATTGGTTGTTTTGGCTCGGTCAGCAATATCGCGAAAAATACTGTTGTGCGCCAATTCATTTTCCTTAAGGAACTTGGTGAGGATGGGCCCGCTTTGTCTCGGCTCCCAGTGCTCCGGCAGCGTTGCCACTGCAGCATCATCGTCGGCACACCCTGGGGCAGCTACGAAGTACTTCGCCTTAACTTTACAACCATTTTTACGATTTGTTGAGCGGTCCTGAACAGGATTGCGAATTGAGGTGTCTGTTGTTCGTATCATCGTAAATAGTTTCGTATGTATGTAATAGAACAACAAATTAAAAGCAATAATTAATCTTAACTATCCTTGTAAGTAAGCATAAGTAACTTTTTGCAATTCGCAAATGTCAAAAATATTTATGACAAATGTGACGTACGACAAAAAATACCTTAGATCAATAAAGTTTTACTAAACACTTTGAAAGAGTTTTGAATCAAAAGGGCGACCAAACTATACAGGGTTACACGAAGAGTGCTCTAATCCGGAAAGAGCTCATATTAACAATAGTAATTATTTTGTTTAATAAGAAAAAATATATTATTGGTCATAAACAAAATAGTTAAAATAATAGATTTAAATAGATTTGAATGATTTTGTCTTTGACTGTAACAATTTCCACTGTTATTCTAGTTGACCACTAGAAAAGTAGCTAAAATAAAATAGGGTCAACTCGGCCACATGGCTAACTCGATTTTGCAATAGGACTAACCCAGAAAAATATATATCACGAAATAAATTATGTTTCACAAATTACGTCGAGTGCAAATAAAGATAATATAAACCCTCGTTGAGTGCGAATGGTCATTTTCTAATAACAGCTCAGTAGAGTACAGCCTTTCCGTTTAATCCTGTGGGCGTGTAATGTAATCCACGGGTAAAATCGCTAGGTATAGCTAGTGATACTAAAAGTAATTTTCAAAATCAATGATGTAACAACATGGTGTTGGTATTTTTTATTTATTAAATAATAATCTTGCGTTTGACCGCCAACTCGCCTGATGATAAGGTGAAAAAAAAAACTTGGTGTCTTTGCAGAGAATAAACCTGCTTGTGTTTTCTTAGCCCTTAAACTGAATTAGGTTGACATCTCCCCAGTTAGAAACAGCAATCAATGTCTGATTCACCCGCTTGACCATAGCCTCTTGCAGGGCCTCAATATCCGGCTTCCGGGCTCGTGAACTTTTTTTAATGATGAAATAGGCTAACGTTTGGCCACAAATAACCTGTACGCTTAGTCCCAGATTTGATAGTTTTCGAAAACTTTTTTCGTTTACGTATTGTCCCATACATTTTAGTAAAGCGCCTCTATCGGAAACGTGGAGGAACTAAAATCGGTAGTAATCGGCAGTATAGATTGCTTCACTCTAATACGATAAAAGTTTTCGAATACCTTTCAGCCCAGCAATGTATGGAACAATACGTAAACGAAAAAAGTTTTCGAATACTATCAAAACTTGTACAAAGGGTACTGATGGTAAGCGACGATGCGGTCTAAGATGGGGCACGCTTGCCCATGAGGTGCCTATTTACTCTTGTCTTGAAGAGACCCAGGTTGTACCTTGTAGGGAACACAGAGGCAGGAAACGCATTCCATTCCTGTGCAGTTCGTATTAGGAAGGAATTTTGGAAACGCTGCGTGCGGGCTTTACCAAAGTTCACGACGTAAGGATGGAATGTCCGCCTCGATGACCTATGGCGGAAATTGGTTGACGGGATCAGCTTACTGTATACCTCTCCACAAAAACTACCTTCATCATACCAAATTTCAGCAAAACTGTTCAGCACGTTACTGAGTTGAGAGCGGACAAACAAACTTACATACAAACTTTCGCATTTATTATATTAGTGGGATATGATGTGGAACTTGATACCACTTCTCAAGACAAACACGGCTTTCTGTAAAGAAATGTTGTGAAAGAAGAAATTCTAACAGCTTATTAACTGTGACCTAAATCTTCAAGGCTCAGAGGGGTTAGCAAAGGAGCCGAGCAGTCGGAAAACGTCCAGTGACACGACTGACAAGTTTATAAGTCCGGGACCCGACGCCCACAGGCGTCTCCCAAGGGGAAAATTTTTAATCCTAAGAAATATTACATTACTGCTTCATAATTTCAGCTGATCGTGTTCCCACTGCTGGGACTCAGACCTCTCAGAGAGTCGATGGACCTTATACACCATGCTGGCCCAGTGCAGGTTGGTGAATGCCATGTCTTTGAACTTTGAGATTCTTGTTGTGAGTGTGTCTTTGAGTCTCACATGTTTTTTCTTTACCATTTTTAAGCGATGGCATCGAAAACTGCACATAATTGCACCAATGGCTTAAATTACTTGGTACATTACTGCTTGCGATTCAGTAATTTTTTTCTATTTTTAACAGGCTTAAATAAAACAATTGCGAGTCAGGCTCGCACACTCAGGATTCCGTACCTTAACTTGTTAGTAGCTAATGTAAAAAAAGTGGGGCAAAAAATGGGCCCCTTTTCGTTAGCCCGTTGGTCCAGTTGGTAGTGAACCTGCCTTCTGAGCTTGGGGGCGTGGGTTCGATTCCCACCTAGGACAAACATTTGTGTGATGAACATTTGTGTTTGTTCTATATCTGGTTGTTATTGTCTATTTAAGTATGTATTTAAAACTATATATGTATATTAGTATATCAGTCTCTGGCAGCCATATCACAAGTTTTGCTTAGTGTGGGGTCAGCTGACCGTGTGTGAAAGAATGTCCCGAATGTTTTTTTTTTTTTTTTTTTTTTTTATTTATTAACTTTTTTATTATTTTAAT
Source organism: Agriopis aurantiaria (assembly GCA_914767915.1). Classification (NCBI taxonomy): domain Eukaryota; kingdom Metazoa; phylum Arthropoda; class Insecta; order Lepidoptera; family Geometridae; genus Agriopis; species Agriopis aurantiaria. The sequence continues at coordinate 11,803,248 of OU612003.1, read as the reverse complement.
AGTTATTCGCCGTAACGTTCTGTGAAAATTTAGGTTGGCTATCTATTACGGTTTGAAAGATACAGCCGTTTAGAGCTAGGATGGACAGACAGACAGAAATATTTTGGATCTAAAACTATAATTATATCCAAGGAATTTCACAACACAACTTTGTTGGCCAGACAAATTGCCAAATAAATCGATTTGAACAATTTGAAAACTTTTATCACAAAAAATCGTTTTTTCGCTATACTCTTGAACATGGCCTCAATTCGCGTCGCAAATTCCGATTTTAATTTCGGCGAAAGAATGAGGGAGCTGTAATGTTGAGCTCCTGTTTCCTTAAGTTAAATTAATAAATTACGTACTTACGCAGAACGAGTGTTTTGGCTTGTAAGGGCGACGTGTTCTCAAGTTTCCGACAAGAACACAACTTGTCCCCACATTAAAAAATCTTTACATTTTCAGCGAATGTATGTTTTTTTTAATGTTTTAGGTTATGTTTGTTACGCGATTACTCCGCCAATTTAGAATTGTATTTGATTATAATAAAGATCTCGATAATGTATCAATAGGTTTCGCATTTTTTTTAAAAGGGGCGGGTAGTATAGCTACACTACCGTTTTTATTTTTTTGCGTGAAACTTCATTTTATTCTGCTTAGCTAACTTTTTAGAGCCCCTCAATATCCACACGACCGACGACGCGGAACTCGTGTTAACCCTTTCCGTTGCAGAGTTATGACGAATTCTTTGGTCGCGCAGAGTGAATTTCCAGGCACTTTTTCAATGGCGTAAATGCAACAGGCTACGTACAGTTGTCTATTTTCAGAATATAATCAACCCCTTGGTGATACAACCTTTGAGACATACATATTAAAAAATTTGGTGACAGCAAAAGCAATTTATCTATACTCTGGCGGAACCTAAATAAAAACATACATACAAACACATTTTAGAACATACATTAGATAGTTAGGTCTAATACAATCAAAATATTTAATAAGCACTCAGTCAGTCCTAAGGGCTCCATAGTTACCGAGCAGTGGTTTCATAAATAATTCATAAAGACATAAACAGACCGCGACGCCCACTCGTTTCAGCAACGTTTCTCTAAGCATTTGTCCTACGTGCGGTACAAATGTAGCACCGCGATGCGATGCGACACAGTGTATCGCAGGGAAGGCCAGCCCTACTCGAGATTATTTCGGTCTACCTTGCTATCATGACGTTATTTAACACACAATATTTTCTGCTTGACTTTAAACCAAACCAATCGAACCATATTCCAATCCTTTAGTCCAGTCCATCTTAAGCAGAAATCGCATTAGGCGATAAGGCCAGCCGTTATACCGCCGTATATTTTGATAGATGTTCAGTTTGTATTATCCGTGTGTAGTAAAGAAATAATGTGTTGTATCTAAACAAAAATCGTGTCAGTAAGTCTAAAGCTGACCATAAATAGAGCCGATTTCCGAAAACAAAATTAAGGAAGGTATAAGCATTTAAATGTCTTGCTAAGTTAAAGCATTTAAATGTCTTGCTAGACAGAGAAGCGCACTATACTTACAAATGACGTTACTCGAAAGGAAAGAAAGAGACAGAACATCCCTTCCTAATCCGTCCAAAAACTTTAAGCGCTCAGAATTTTACTATCCGATTTAAATAATTTATTCTAGTATTACATTAACTACTTACTTATTATTTTTCACAAAGCCTGTAATTTGTAACAAATCTAACACTTGACTGAGAGCCTATTGAAAAGACCGCTAATTATACAATCCAGCATAAATTAATGTTAGTAGATGGTCCGCTAATCGTGAGCGCAACCTGCAGTTGCACGTGGTTTGCATTCAGTTTGCGTGGATCAGCTTGCGACATACCATACGTAGCGTAGTCGCGCCGCTTTCTATCGATCTCGTAGGACAGTGGTTCAGCCTTACCTGTACCAAAACAAGGAGCTGTGAGTAAAACTGATGCTATAATGTTCTCGTTCTCTAATACCAGGAAAGGAGAAATGCGAGACGCTTCAGACAGTAATTACTGAAGTAATTGCACTTTGGTTCTATTTTCAAAGTAAGCTTGTAGGTACATTGTACTGAAAATATTGCCCCACGATTCTAGGAACTGCAAATTTTCGGGGATGAAAAGTAGCCTATTTCCCCGCACTATATTTCATCCAAATTGGTTAAGCTGTTACGGAGCTGAGTGAGAACACATACATACATACATACATCGTAGACCGCATCGTCGCTTAACATCAGGCGAGATGGCGGTCAAGCGCAAGCCTATCTACTATTTTTTTTAAACAGACAGTACACATTTACGATATTTCGCATCAATTAATAATAATTATTGTTAGTAGTTTACTAGCATGATTCTAATTACAATTGATTAAAAATTACTTAGTTTTAGACGAGATTTTTCAGTTACAAATCAATGGAAGTAAATTAATTTAATTTAATTATTATAAACATGAAACAATTTCACGAGTATTCTTCCACAGCAAAGGTAATATCATTAAGCTGCAATCTCCGAGACAATGTCTTAAAGCCCTCGGGGAGACAGCTCATTGCTCGGTGTCACAAGCCAGTAGGGGAGTATCTAGGACCGACGTTTGGGGGGGGGGGGGGGGGGGGTGTACAAAAAGTAGTGCAAAAAGACATCACGCCCAGGCGGTCACCCATCCAAGTACCGACCGCGTAAATTTGTCAACGACACGCACTTGGCTAATATTAGATGCTTTACTGTAGAGTGTGTACTATAATCATGTCAAGTTTGACACTTGTACGTTTTGCCGTTTTTACATTAGATCTACTAATACAAAAAATACGTTAAAAAAGCTTGTTGTAAGGAACTGACTCCTATAATACAGGTACTCTACCTAGCATAGGAGTCAGAGATTCACCTAGCTTGTATATCTGTTATTAAGAGACAAATAAATATTTTTGTATTTGTATTTGTATGGGGACTCATTTTAGTTTTTACTTTTTAATTTTGTTATTTGTTAGTTAATTCGCTGTAACATTACATGCTCTGCAAAAAAAATCAACTGGCTATCTGTTGCGGCTCGAAAGACACAGTCGTTAAAAGGTAGGAGGGACAGACAGTCAGCGTAGGCTTGTAATAGGGTCCCGTTTACACCCTTTGGGTAAGGAACCCTAATAACTATCATAATATCAATTATTATTCAAAATTTATTTGCTGCTGTAAGTTTTGTGTTTCCGGAGTAACGTCAACTAGTATCTCAGTTTAAATATTTCGACAATTAAAAAAATTGTCGGCCGTCAGGATTTGAACCTGCGCCTTCCGGGTTGAAGCCCCGAGCACGCTCTAATCGCTCCTCGCACCTGAAGGAAAGGTAATGCGTAATGTAACTCGAAAACTACTAAAAATCTCAGAATATAGGAGGCTGTTTTCTTTTGGTACGAGAATTCTATACTTATCGTTTTTGACGTCGCCTTTTGCACCACCCTGTATATTATACTTCTCTACCCTCGACCCTCAAGAAACTCCTCCCCGGGATTATTCCTCGAGTGGGCCGTCAGTAATGAGACGTGCCGACGTGAAATTGACACCGCTATCCGACGACTTGATACTTTATAGACATTATTACTTCAGACTTATTTGGAATACAAAAAGTTCAGTGGAGCACCGGGGTTGGATAATGAACGCTAATTGGTCCGTTTAAGATCACGGCAACGATACTGGCGTGCCATTAGTGGAGCATTTTTACGTGCGCGTTTGTGCCAATGTGTTGACTGAAACTGCTTGCTATGCCAGTTGTCTATATCGTATTGCTACTATAGGGTAGGAAGTTATTTGGTACGCCGACGCCGTACTTACTGCGAAGTAATCTGATTACTGACTTCGTGAATATTTCTCGAGGACAACTTTCCTTTCTCGATTGGCTGGCTTTACGTCTGATTAGATCGTATGTCTATGCGCGTTACCATCCACCTATCTGACCTTATAGGTCATAATTTAACCGATTTTTTAATGGTAAGGTAGTCAGCGGCAGGTTTGCGGTAAGATCGAGTGTTAATCTCGACTTCCAACCCTGACCTAATTGTTTTGAATGGCGTAGACGATTTGCGATTAATTCCTAGCTCCGTGCCTGAACTGTGACCTCGGGATTAGCGACCTCCTGATGTTTATTAGATATTTACTCTAGTTATTGTCCGTAGCTTTCACCTATTTAGACACGGGGTGTTTATTAACAAGTGGATAACCCAGGGGAAGAAAGGTTCTTGAGTGGAGACCACGAACCGGAAGACGCAGCGTAGGTAGGCCTCCCACTAGATGGACCGGCGACATTGTGAGAGTCGCTGGCATCCAGTGGATGCAAAAGACGAGGCTGTCGTTCAGTGTGGAGGTTAAAGGGGTGGCCTATGTTCACCGGTGGACGTCTTCTGGCTGATGATGATGAATCCAGCAGGTTCTTGTAAGGGTGGTTGTAAGACTGCCCAGAAGCCGAAATTAAAATTTAGAATTTTCAGACAAATTTACTTTAGTAAGAGACCCAGTTTAAATCAGTATATCGTTTTAGACATATTATAATGCTTCTCTATATACCATAAGGCAAGGTTCTTAGCTTGACACTAACCACGTGAGTTATAATTTTAAAAAGTGTGTGAAAACCACGTCACTTTCGATAATAAAGTTATAATAAACTTTATAAATTTAAAAAATAGTTTTTAAAAACAAGCTTTTTCGTATTCTTCACAGCAAACGCTTTCATTTGATACCCAATCATGATAGTAGATAAAAAAATGGTCTGCCATCTTGGGGCGTCCGCCATACTGAATTTATCATCTAAGACCAAAGTGCTTGGAAAGACAAATCCAACGAACCCAAACTCGACGGGGTTACGTCGTTTAGGAGTTTCTATGGCCACCTTCTGTCTCCATCAGCAGACCAGCTCGATGGTACCATAACATTGCATTGTCACCGAACTTACACAAGTATGCCAAAATCCAGCTCAAAATTCAATTGCAATATTTGTCCCACACATACGAACATAATACTTAGATAAATACTAACAGGGCAAGTTGAATAAAACTTGTAATAAAAAAAAAAAACATAAAAAACATACAGTCGAATTGATAACCTCCTCTTTTTGGAAGCCGGTTAAAAAGAGTTTATATTTGTAGCCTGGTTAGGTTACAAACAAAAGTAGCTTTACCTAGTCTGTGATTACAAAGTAAAATTCTCTCGCAAACGACGCTAATTCAGTCCTTTATCTATCACGTACTCGTACGTGTGATGAAAATATTTCATAGAAAATTTATATTCGTGACAATTCATGAGTATTCATGACACCCTACATAATTTGTGCCTGTTTGCGGCGCACACTTCCACTCGGGGTGTTATCGTGGAGATAATAACGTTCCTCCGTGTATCACATTATGTTAAACACGTTTCCAGTCTGCTAGCTCGATGAACACGTCAGTTAATCATGGCCGATTCATTCCATATGAGAAAACACATGCATAGACACATCACAATAGCGGCCTATCATGTTGCCACTGCTGGGACATAGGCCTCTCAGAGCTGTTACGCTTGTAACAGCTTGTAACGCGGTTGCTTTCGCGTTTATATGAGTGTGAAGGTGTGAACATGTACCCTGATAAAGGTACATTTTGAGGGTCAATCTTTGACAATATATAGTTTGGATCTGCCTTAAACTCAACCTATTATCGAAAAAGTCTGCCAATAACAGAAGGGGGGCGAGGTACACACGTATGACAATGCAGACAATGACGTCGATTCTGTCATACCACTCACTAAACTAAACCAATCTAACAGGACTAAAATTATCTGCCTCTCTTTTCATTTTAATGTGTGAGAGAAGGATGGCAACAATTTGAGAGCTGTCAAATTTAGTTTAGTTTAGAGTGCATCAGAATCGATGCTACTGTCATATTCTTACTAACTAGTAAGAAGTACTAGTAGTTGTGTGCTGCTCAATATTGAAGTGTGCGTTTGTGGAGTTCCACTTCAATATTGAGCAGCACACAACTGCAAGCGATGTGAACAAAATGTAAACGAATGGACGACAGAGAGGGGGTGTAAATGCTAAAGGGGAAACTGTAGACACAACGCGTCCACTTATTTATTTTTCTGAGGGTTGAATTGAAGGATTTTTAAAGCACAACTACCTAACTAGGCCAAAGCCTTATAAGAAATGAAAGCCAAATAAAAACACAAATTGTTCTGGACTGGAGTTATATAGAACGACGTGAATGGGCAGTAAATTGTCTCCTCCAGATTATCAGTTCAGTTAGACCGAAATGAAATCGACTAATAATACTATAAGTTAACGTCAAGGGAAAAAAACTTATTATTTACAGAGGACAATAAGGTTATTGGCTATTTCGTCTGTTGATATAGAAAAGAAAAGAAATATATTTATTATAAAAAAATGTATAGATAGAAAACACTTGATTAATAAACCAGCCAAGTGCGAGTCGGAAACGCGCACTGAGGGTTCCGTACCACCACAAAATACAATAATATCAATTTAAACACCGACTTCAAAATGAGTAAATTATGGAATTTAGATTCGGTGAAAGTAATGATTAGGTCATCCGAGAAACTGAATTACCACTTATAACTTGGTAACGAACAGAAATTTTTCATCGACTCACACTTGGTCATTATTTATTATTTTGTTGTTATACTTTAGTGTGTATTATAATCATGTCAAGTTTGACGTTTTCCCGTTTACACCCTTTGGGTACGGAACCCTAAAAATAGTTACAAACTACACCACTTTCTACCTATTATTAGTATAGGTACTCGTAACTATGCCGTATAGAAGCGTAGAGTAAGCATTATGTAAAGTAAAGTTACCAACGGAATCACTTGGAACTGCTTATGAGCATTCAAACTTTTTGACACAGGAAGTTTAACCACAAAATGGGAGCGAAAGCAAAAGTTTAACGTGATTTGAACCTGAGCTTATATGTATGATCTAAAAGTAGGTAAGATTTATTCTGACGCGGGTCGGAAGGTTGAAAGACGTACGGGATGTGGAAAACCATAAAATTAATTATTTTGAAAGTTTACTCGGTTGTAATGGAAAAAGGTGCCCTCCTGTCTCTGAAGTAAAAGGTTGAAGTTGGTTTGAAGCCTCGGGGTTAGGGTCAGGTTGAAAGTTTCGTGGAAAGGTTTCGTAAATTGCTTTAGCATTTAAGTTTTTGACTACTATTAATCTGTGGACGATTTTCCCAGTCTTCTGGACGAAAAACAATCTTATTTTTAGGGTTCCGTATACAAAGGGTAAAAACGGGACCCTATTACTAAGCCTACAGTGTCTGTCTATCTGTCTGTCCATCCTACTTTAAACAGCTGTATCTTTCGAACCGTAATAGATAGCCAGTTGAAATTTTCATAGAATATGTAATGTTATGGCGGATTAACTAACAAATAGGTAGGTACATAATAAAAAAAGTCTAAAAGTAAATACAAAAATACTTTTGTATTAGCTCTAATGTAAAAACGGTAATACTTACAAGCGTCAAACTTGGCATGATTATAGTACACACTCTAAAGTATAACAAGAAATAATACATAATGGCCAAGTGCGAATCGGTGACTCTGTTCATTACCAAGTTATAACTGGTCATTTCGTTATTGAATTTTGTGGTGGTACGGAACCCCCAGTGCGCGAGCCCGACTCGCACTTGGCCAGTTTATTTAGTTTATCCTTTGCCCCAGGCAAAAATAAACAGCAAAGAATCACGCTAAAAATAATCCCTCAGAGCCCAGACATTTGAATGAAAAGGTATACCGTTCAAGACAAATACCTATTAAAGTGTAGGTGTGGTTTTGGACAAGGGAGCGGGTCCGGACATCAAACAAACGCAGAAGACAGATGGGTCTGCCTGTTACGTACAAAGAAAATAAGCGTCGTTTGTTTTTATATTATGAAAAGCCAAAGGGTCGTTTGTGTAGCGAAATTGGGGCTCTTTTATGTGGAATGATCCTTTGAGACAATAAATACAATGTAGGTTGAAGCTTCTTAACGTCGAAGCTTCTTCTTAAAATACATTTGATAAAACATTACAATGTAGATATAAGAGCTACGTAAAAACTGAAATAAAATAGGTCTGGGCAATAATTGATAAAACTATTCAAATCAATGGCTGTTAATTAATTGTAGTAGGTAGGTATAATTAGCGATTTCGTGTTTCACTTTCAAATAAATTTTCAACCTTCATTTGCAATTTTTCCTTCAATTCGGTCTTTTTACAAAATCCCTTCTTGGCAGACTTCTTCAAACCATAATCTGCTAAAGTTTTGTAGGTCAAATATTTTCGAGACTTCGTGATGAGTCAGTCAGTGAATGAGTGAGTGGTATTCTTTTTAGGGTTCCGTACCTCAAAAGGAAAAAACGGAACCCTTATAGGATCACTTCGTTGTCCGTCTGTCTGTCCGTCTGTCAAGACCCTTTTTCTCAAGAACGCGTAAAGGTAGCAAGTTGAAATTTATACTAAATACTTGGGTCTACGGTTTCTTACGGCTGTAAAAAAATAAAAGTTATAAGTTAACGCAATCAAAAGATATGAACGTTTATGTCGCATATTTTGAAAGAAAGAAAGAAAGAAAGAAAGAAAATAAATTTTATTCGACACCATTACAAAAACTTATATCTACAGGATACAATCAATGTCGAATGGGTACGTCTCAGCATTAATGCTGATAGTCAAGGACTATCAGCGCCGGTTTTCAGACGAACCCTTGAGTTTATACCTTGAGTTTTGCGATTTCACAGGGGAATCCAAACCTATAGGGTACTTCCCGTTGACCTAGAATCATGAAATTTGGCGAGAAGCAAGGTCTCATAGCACATATATAGGAATAAATCCGAAAGTTATAAATTTGAAGGTATATCATTTAAAAATAATTATTTTGTAATTACAAACTTACATTTTGTAGTTGGAATGTATGGAAGAACCTTATTGTCAACTACAAACTTAAGTTTGTCTTTCAATATTTTAACTTCATTTATTTATTTTTTTGGTCTCGCGCTCTGAGGGTTCCGTCTAACGGAACCCTCAGAGCACGAGTCCTACTCGTACTTGTCTGTTTTTTTTTTATATATTTACTTCTACTGTTGGCCTTTTGGCCTCTACAGCTTGACCGGACTAGTTAGCGAACGCAGGGTGCGTTCGGCATAACTTGGTGGTTTAAGTTTTTGTGTGACTAGCACAAGGGCACCTCGAAGGTACGAACCTCGGCTTGGGCCGTCGCCGGGAGTGGGAATCAGACTTGCCCAGGCACCCCAGAAGGGGTGTGCCCTGAAGCCTTAACGGTTTGTTGAACTGATTGATTATTTGGAGATAATCTAACCGATCTTCTAACAGATCCTGGGGGTCTACGATCCCGCCAGCGGGATCGTTGTGTGTGTGTGCCTCTGGTAACCGACGCCTGTACCAAAAACTGAATATTTCCTATTGCTAGGAGCAGTCGGATCGGGAGAGCGGTATTCGCTTATCGCTTCGCTTTATATATATACCTTATAGATTGGTTTAGGATATGATCTGGCTTGGTATCTTAGAGGTCTGAGGTTAAATGTTAATCTATAAATAGCTAGATGTGATAGGCCCTTAAATATAGCTACAGATTTATATGACAAGATCACTACACGATGCAAATTACACCAGAACAGATAATAACTCCTTGCCGTCATTGTTTCCTGAGAACTACAACCTAGGCGAATATCGAATATCTCAGGGTGACGAGCGCACTGCGTTGACGCGCAAGATTTTTAACAGTAGTTGGTCCAGTTGGTAGTGACCTGCCTTCTGAGCTTGGGGGCGTGGGTTCGATTCCCACCTAGGACAAACATTCATGTATTGAACATTTGTATTTGTTCTATATCTAATATATCTTACGGACAACAGCTAATTGCGGCACCTAATCCGCTCAGTTGGAAAATCGCGCGACCGCAAACCGTATCTGGGGGCGATAAGGTTCAAGTTCGCGTGATTTTCCAACTGAGCGGATTAGGTGCCGCAATTAGCTGTTGTCCGTAAGGCCCCTGCACTGACGTCCCGCTTGGGTTAATGTGCATAGAGAGTTTAAGAGGCCACAAGGGAGATATAATTTGGGTGTGAATGCATCTGACATAAATCAGGCTTGATGCCTTTAGTCGAACTTATCTTACAGTCAACCTTGCTGCCCTTTTTTTCGCATGTGGACTAGTAGTTAGTACATAGGTGTCGCTACAGTGTGCGTATAAGCCATTCTAGCAGTTTTTGCGTTAAGCGGTTTAGCGGTATCATAATCATCATCCAGCCTATCATGTCCCCACTGCTGGGACACAGGCCTTCGAAAACTGCACATAATTTATTTAGGTATTTAAGTTGGATCAATGCTCCAACAAATATTCGACATAATTCAGTTCAATATCCGTCGTCTTGGCAGTAGCAAGTCAGTTGACGTCAGACGTAAACTAAAAACTCTTGGCCGTGCGAATGGAGTTACACTCAGACCAGACAAACAAGGGAGAGCTGCCTTAGTACAGTCATCATTCGAGTTTAAATGTCTCCGTGTTAAAAAAAAACTATACCGATAAATTGCTGCGCTGGACCGATGGTGGTCAGGCGGTACATGTGCGCTTTGCGATCCACGGCCCTGCATTAATGACTTATTTAGTTCCGGAACTAAATAAGTCCAACTTAAGACATGCCACAAGCATGAATTTAGGTGAACTCGCAGTGTCTATCATGTTACGGGTCTGTGTTCGTTACCTACTCTTGAAATACACTAAGCTATATGCTAGGTACGCGAAGCGACTTCTAGTTCATTTGGAAATCGACTTTAATAAAAGTTGGTAGCAATATTGAAATGGATGGAACTGAATGGATGCTGTACTATAGGAGTTCGTTTTATACTCCATATTGGAAAGCGAAAGGTCATTGGAACTATTGGAAGTTTTACATTTCTATGCGCCTTTTTGTGTTAGAAAATTAAATTGTATCTAGTTGTTCGTATTGATCACCGTACCTAAAGATAATGATAATGGCGAGGTTATCCCACTTTTAAGCAACGCTTATTACTGATAACCGTAAGTCTTGTCTTATTGTATTAAAGTCGCATTTAGCGGAGCAAAATCATGGCGCTTACACAGTCGTGCGTTTCGCTATTTCTATTTTTTGAGGTTTTTCTCATATTTTGCGATAAGTATAGCTCTAATGTAAAATATAACTTTGCGGTTGCCTTCATAATATTCTATTATATTGCCTTCATTTATCTACTTAGTAGTATTTTTTGTAATTTATTACTGTATTATTTATTATTTTTAATCTGACATGTAAATTGGCTTTATGAATTAAATGACTATGACTATGACTAATTATAAAATCTATACATCAAGATATCGCAAACATAATTTAATATATAGATATTTGAATTAATAAAAAAAACAGGGAGAAGAGCTCAAATCAGTGTTACTTTCATATGTTTTTTCTATCGAGCGAAATATCCTTAATTTTGTTTCGGTCTTTGGGGGTTCCTAGATAAAACATTCAATTTTTGGTATGACACCATTTTTATAATTTAAGCTAACCATGGAAGTAGACACGCTTAAACTAGTGTGACCAAAATTGCTAAAAGTCGGAGAAGTGCAATCATCTTCGTAGAAGTCTATAAGGTACGCGTACGTTGTGGTACGTTCGTGCGTGACGTCACCTGCCGGTGCCAACGGAAGACCAGCGCCGGTTGTTTACGACCGGCATCATGCTGAGTTGGGGCCGGTTTGTAACAAAAAAATATAATAAGTTCTTATTTAGTTTTATTTTTAATTTAATTTAATTTTTCCATGTATATTGTGTTATTGAATTTTTTTGCCACAAATAAATTATGTCTATGTCTACAAGGTTGAGCTTTTGTTAAAGGATATACTGTCAGATTGGTCCCATGGAAATGTCATCAAAATCGATTCAGTTGTTGGGCTTTTAAATCAAAATAACTGCAAAATCCAAAGCTGAAATGGCGTATTGTGCTAACGGTTTTTTAAATTGATAATTATTTAGCATTTTGCACTGCTGTGCAAAGGTCTCCCCCACTTCCTTCCACAAATCTCGGTCCGCCGCCTCCTCCTCCTGCCAAATAAAATATCAACACGAAAAAAATCTGTGGGTGAACAATCAATCAACCCCTATTTTCCTACTCTCAGGGTTGGATTGTTGTAATTGTTGTAGTTGGGTCAATTTCGAGGTTTACCTCATAAAAAAAGAATCCTTCAAAATCAGACTGTACAGTATAAAGTTACACATACATGTCGACTAAAGAACCTCCTCCTTTTTTGTCGATAAAAAATGCTTTATCTATACTTCTATACTAATATTATAAAGAGGAATGATTTGATTGTTTGTTTGTTTGCATTGAATAGGCTCCGAAACTACGGAACCGATTTGAAAAAAAAAAACAATATTGGGAAGCTACACTATCTCCGGGTGACATAGGCTATAATATAATTTTCAAAAAAATTAGGGATCCTTACTAAAACTCCAATAATACCCGTGCGAAGCCGGGGCGGACCGCTAGTTTATAAATAAATTTGGATGCATGATCCAAATTTCGTTAAGATCGGCCTAGCCGTTTAGTCGTGAAAAGCAAACAGACAGTGACGTCGACAGAATTCCTATCGCTTTTATAATCTGTGCTCGTACCGCATAGGTCATCCTTGTTAAAAACCTATTCGTTTACCCCAACATAAAGTAATGTATTATACCTAAGTTTCCTCTCTATTTTCCCCTTCATTTCTAATCACTCGTTTCACGGTACTGACAGGGCTGGCGCACTCCGCACTTTAGGTATGAAGCTACTAGTAACCGACTTGTCGGACCTGCCGCGCGATAGACAGAGATAACGCGACAAGAGTTACGCGATAGACAGAGAGGCAACTTCTAGGTTAATATAAATATAGATAGTTAGCCTCGCACGTCCTGAATTGCACTTAATTGTGTAGTAACAAGAGTCACTACTTATTTAAATGATTTTGCGGAGTCAATCTTCTGTACTTGTACTTATGTCTTCTGTGGGAGTACCAATAAAGCGTACCGTAGAGTAGTGCCATACCGCCGCAGGGTCACGATTGATAGGACTACCAATTATGATAACGACTCTCCCTGGCGTCTAAAAATACACTTGTCGATTCGTCGATAAAGCAACAACAAAACCCAATTAGATAGAGAAGTCAAACACAAACAAAATATTGGGTTGATCTGGCACGCCCCGGTCCGATAATGTTAATATTTGTATGTTTTCTTTCCCCGTACTGGGCGATATCAAAAATAAACAACACATACAGGGTCGCCCGTCGGTCTGTCCGGTCGGAATAATCTAAATATTCATATATGAAAATAAATCGAGACAAAGCCATTAGCGGGAGGCTAGATTTAAAAAAAAAACGTCATCAGTTGTCTTAATTATAAGATCAAAAATAAACAAGACATACCTACAGGGTCGCCCGTCGGTAAGTGACCCGGCCCGGAATAATCTAAATATTCAATGGAGAAAATCTTAATTATGATGTTTCGAATATTTTACATACATAAACATTATTTTATATTGCACGCCGGTCACTGATCGACGAGCCACCTTGTATGTTAAATGTATATTTATTTTCGATCACATAATTTTTTACCGGCTTGAAGAAAGGAGGACATTCTACATTTTATGTGTTTTTCTAAACGTTGCACGATATCTCTGCTAAGTCCTAATAATTGATCTGTGCAGATACTGGTAATTCTTTCAAAAAATAAGTACCTAATCTCAGAATTCGAATTCTGTGTACCTAATTTAGATAAGTCCAACACTTGGCTTATTCAATATAGATATCATCATCATCATCATCATCATCAGCCTGTAAACGTCCACTGCTGAACAAAGGCCTCCCTCGTAGAGAGGGACAATATAGATATGTGTATAACAAATTCAATTTTCAAAATACTCTAAGTACAGGACAAGAAGGAAAACGGTCACCCATACATTGTGGATTTTACTTGGATACGTACCATACGTTTCGAATCTACGTTTCTAATGCTTACGGCCAAGGATTGGAACAACCTGCCGGTTTCCTTATTTCCTGAGAGATATAATCTGGGCCAGAGTGAAAAGGTATCTTCTAAGTCTGCGTGCTTTATCTTCGACCACATCGTCGCTTACCAACAGGCGAGTTGGTGGTCAAAAAATAAAAATTAAACTCTTTTGTATGAAAAATTAAACAAACAAAGACAAAGCCTAAATATACTAAAGGTCAGATCAGATTTTGCATAATCACCTGATGAATCTAGAAAGAGATTTCATAAGCAGCGAGACCCAAATGGATTCTTGGATGCACGTCTCTTTAGAAAGGTACATAGAATTAATTTGCAAAAAATTATATTATTATTAATTTGCAAGAAATATGAAATATGGTTGTATATGAGTAAGTAGATCTCACCTTCTCCGTAACAGCCAAGCCGGCGTACTCTTCCGAAGAAATGCAGTCGCCCTTCAGCCAACTTGCTAGGCGACCTAGCTCGCCGAGCATGTTCGCAGGTGAGAGCGAACTCAGAGCCATTTCAAACTTTACTTATTTTTTGACATAGATTTATAAGAAAATCAACCAAGGAAGCAAAAAATTTTTTTTTATATGTTATGTCGAATACTCAAGTTTTGGTCAAACTTGCTTTATAAATTACAAATTCCAAGGAAGTCTAATGCACTTGGGTTCGTGGAGATTCTATCCGCAGATATTGTGGACAGTGTAACTTTTCCAATTAAACTTTTCAGTCCTTTGTCATAGAGGTGTAAATCCCGTGCGCAGGGAAAACCGACTTCTCCCCTCGGCGGCTACAAACCAACTAATAACAATCGGGAATCACGGCTTTATCCTAAGAAATTTCCATATTATTGAAACGTGGTATAATATGACTTTTATTCCGTAAAGGTAGAGTTCATTTTCAAGCATCGCAGCCCCATAGTCTGTAGCATAGAGCATGCGCGCGGAAAACAGGACAACAACACGAGGTGTTGAGGGTGGTTGTAAATATGAGCGAGATGACGTCATTTCCTCAATTCGCTTTCCATTACCGAATTGAAGCACGTGGAGATGGCGTAAATGCTGTTTTGATGACGTAAAAGCCGGACCGCCCGATCCGACTGCTCCTAGCAATAGGAAATATTCAGTTTTTGGTACAGGCGTCGGTTACCAGAGGCACACACACACACAGCGATCCCGCCGGCAGGATCGTAGACCCACAGGATCTGTTAGAAGATCGGTTAGATTCTCTCCAAATAATCATTCAGTTCAACAAACCGTTAGGGCTCCAGGGCACACCCCCTCTGGGGTGCCTGGGCAAGTCTGATTCCCACTCCCGGCGACGGCCCAAGCCGAGGTTCGTACCTTCGAGGTGCCCTTGTGCTAGTCGCCTATAAACTTAACCACCAAGTTATGCCGAACGCACTCTGCGTTCGCTAACTAGTCCGGTCAAGCTGTAGAGGCCAAAAGGCCAACAGTAAAAGTCAATCATAAAAAAAAAAAAAAAAAAAAAAAAAAAAGTAAAAGCCGGAGGGTGAATGTAGTGGGGGGTGGAAGGTTTAAATACAAGTAATAAAAAAACAGAATATTGTTTGACCTACAGATCGTAGACCGCATCATCGCTTAACATTAGGCGAGTTGGCGGCCAAACGCAAGCCTAGTCCTAAATAAATAAATAAAATATCTTTATCGGGTTGGATACTTTCACCTACTTTGCGTGTCTGGTCTGTCTTAAGTTGGATCGATGCTCCAACTTAATTCAGTTCGATGTCCATCGACTTGAATTTTTAAAATCCTTCGAAAGCAGTTGGCCATGCGAGTGTAGTTAAGCTACCACTAAATTACTCTCGTGACGTACAAAAAATGTGGCCCGCTGGGTTTCAATACAATTTGACGTGCTTGCGACATCTAACGTGATAAAGATCTGTGTTTTTTCATATGACAACAACAGCTAAGCCGTGTATGATGCCTTTAGGCAGCCATTCGTTGAAGACTGATTGCGTCATCCGGTTATAAAAAATATATAAAATAGAGTGACAAATAAACAGGCGGCGGTCACCGATTGTAAGCATTGCTGGTGTGTTAGCTTCTCTTCAGGGCAAGGATTTCGTATATATTTTTAGAGCACCCCATGTATATAATAATAGCTCTGTGGGAAGGCCTCAAGTGGGTTTCATTCCACATACCGGTTCTTAAATCGTGATCGGTCAGGAACCGATCCTAAGTCTTAGTCGAATTCCGCCAGAGCGCGCTACACTATAATGTCATAAAAATAGGTAGGTTACAATTAAAAAGCATAACTAAGAGATAGAAGTACATTCCACTAACCAGACCCTGTTATTGTCCATATATATATATAAAAACGAAATTCACTACTCACTCACTCACTCATCAAGAAATCTCGAAAACTACTTGACGTACGAAGCTGAAATTTGGCCGGTAGATTCCTTACAAGGTGTAGAGGTCTGCTAAGAAAGGATTGTGTGAAATGGCCAAATAAAGGGGGGCAAATGGGGACTGAAGGTTTAAATTAAAGTCTACATGTACAAAGTCGCGGGCAACAGCTAGTCTATACTAATATTATAAAGAGGAAAGATTTGTTTGTTTGTTTGTTTGCATTGAATAGGCTGCGAAACTACTGAACCGATTTGAAAAATTCTTTCACTGTTGGGAAGCTACACTATCCCTGGGTGACATAGGTGACATACCCGTGCGAAGCCGGGCAGACCGCTAGTATAAAACATAACAAATAACCTGCAGTGGGATGATGCAGGCTAATATAATATATAACAAATAAATTATCAAATTTAACAAGTAAAGTCAAGTATATTCAATCAGTATTCAGATTATAATTTTGATGATATCAAAAATATAATAAAAGTAGGTCAAAAATCACTAAAAACGTCTTATAGTTGATTACTAATTAAAAGTATGTAAACATTTGATATTGAATAATAATGTGGAATAATTCGACTGTATGCCATAGGGAATGACGATTAAATGCTAACAGACTATTTGCCATATCACTATTCGCGGCATCTCTACCTGTATATAAAGTGATACTATGCTAGAGCATAGCAAACACACATTGTCTGGAATAGGGAGTCGCTCTCAAATGAAGCTGTATGTGGCGAGACGCTTGGTGATTTTTTAGTAGGTAGGTAGGTAGGTAGGTTTTTAGTGCTAGGCAATCATATGGACAAAACAATCATTATTATAATAGGACGTCAAAAATGAGATATACAACTATTTTTAGGTAGGTAGCATTGGGTAAAATCTAAATTAGATAACGAGATAGACTTGTAGACAAATCTTTTTTCTCTATTATAGGTGCCAGCTATGCATTCATAATGACATTGATTTGTTTATGAAACAAGCTGTTATCAGTGACTCATTGAAATTTAAGTAAATATTAGTCATTAAAATATGAATATACGTTGTAGATCAACAACTATCTAAAAGATAAGCATGCTCTTAAAGTGGTGGGTCACTTACCTTTATATCCATTGCAATATTCGATATAAATCGATAAAATAACCAAATCACTTCAAGTCAACAAAAGTTTAGGAACACATGTATTTTAGCTAGAAGTATGGCTTAGAAGGCTAAGGACATTATAACTCAACACAAAACACGGAAACATAAACTAGATAACTAATTAAATTATAATTCAACAAATAAAATTACTGAATAAATGAAACTTAGCTAAAATTCAGTGGAAATTGGAAATAATTATATTGAATTAAAAACTTGCAACGACAGATCAGCTGACAGCACAGCTGACACTAAGTGATTGACATTTGACTATGTGGCTTTTTTTCGCTCATCGGACAGGTTAAAGTCTTTAAGGCTATACCGCCTCTTCATCTGTGTGACTAATGTTGCATGAGCGCTGGCTGAGTTTTTGGGACCTACATGAAATAATCATGGCGTCTCATTGAATTATTTTTATAAACAGTTGTAAGATAGTAAATATAAATTGTCTCATGTACACTATCACTAGAGTAGTAAGTAGAAACACTGCAAAAAAGTAACACGGGTCCCAAAAGAACGTGTGTATTTTCGAATTTGTAACATGGGAGATAAAAACTGTCCCATGTTACTACTGGAGTAGTTATTAGCAACACGGATTAAAAAAATCTTAGTGACACAAATGGCCTAGGGCTATAGGGCCCTGATTCCATAAATTAACTTCAAAAACGCACGTAACGCGGCGCGTTAAGTTGGCTCTATTTGGCCCATAAGCCGAATTATATAGAGGTAACATTTTTACAGGATTAGCTCGGTTAACTGAACGCGCTGTGTTATTGGCGTCTTAATGTTGCGGAATCAGGGCCCAGATTCATTAACTACAAACATGCTCGTAACGCGGTGTGTTAAGTTAAGCTCAAAAGTTAGCCTTTATTTTCTAGGGAATACAGGTCAAAATAGACGTGACACCTTACGTACGTGTTTTAGTGAATAAGGGCAGCATAGAATCATAGATTCTAAGATTTAGCAAAAAAAACAAGGTATGGGTAAATAACACACAGTAAAGCTCAGTAGAAGTATATATTGTAGTTCTAAAGTATAATTCTGACAAGTAAAACACTAAATAATGCAATCACTTGCCCACATTAGAACACATTTTTGCAAACGTTAAATAGCAAGGAATATACTACTCTCTACCGAGAGATAAATAGTAATCCACCACCAACGGGTGATGAGAAAATGTTCGCTTTTCCTCCCATTGGTTGGACGGTGATCTGACAACTAAATCCACACGTCCGTAAATACTATTTCACACTAAAACTCGAAAATACACAAGCTAAGGAAAATAATACAAACAGCGCCGGGCAGAGCGAGATTGTCTTTCAGCGCGATTCGTTTCTGAACTATATCGGTAATTTTAAAAGCAGCCCATGGGGTAATCCATTTATGTAAACAAGTTCTTACAAACGAATACATCAAGATTTCCAGGAATCGGTAATTTTAAAAGCAGCCCATGTGGTAATCCATTTATGTAAACAAGTTCTTACAAACGAATACATCAAGATTTCCCTTTAGGGTATACAAAGTCCTTGACCAAGACACAATTTATACTTATTATCTTCCTAAAAATGCGTTACATTATATACGTTGGAGTGCATGCATTGCGAATGAATTGCCACATAGGTCTTATACTGCACTGTGTAGGTAGTGTGTACTGTGTACGGGGTGGTACTCACTGTGATAGTGCTAACAGACGCACGAACGCGGCTGACGGACCGCCGTCCAACTAACGGGAGAGAAAGAGTGAGAATATCATATTTCCTTCTCTTTTTCTCCCATTGGTCAGACGGCGGTTGGGTCAGCCGCGTTCGTGCGTCTGTAGTCTGTTAGCACTATGACCTTTCACCGTATAGGCACGTCGCAACGCATCAGTGGCATCAAGGATTGAAATCATTTAAACACTGGTAAATGCACAAGACGTGCAAAGCCAAAATCTTCCGGAAAGTAATAAAAAAAATATTTAGAAACGTCATATTGTCAAATACGTCAGTCCGTCAATCGCATTAATTCAGAAAATTAATTGAAAATTGTTTTCATTTTCGGTTTGGTTGGTGTTCAAGGTGTTGTGGTTAGTGCTTGCAAAAGTAAGATTTTCTGCCTTTTACATCCTGATAAAATTATATTTGCTACAAGCAGCTGGATTCTAATATTCGAAACGCATATAAGACAAGGGACATGGCATCTACAATCCCTGAACAGGACAGAAACGAGGAGAGACGGCGTAGGGTGAGTCCCTGTTATTATTTTTTATTTCGCACTCTGCTATGATTCATAATGTTTTTGCATGTAAAAAACATGTTTCGTATGCTAATGACCTAGTGTTTTAATAAAAACGTAGTTTAGCCGGTTTATGTTTGGCTAAACCGGACACCTAAATTGAAATTATGCTCTGTTTTGCTATTGATTAGTAACAAACAAGATAGGGAAATTTCCAGAAATTTCTCTGGTACTGACTATTGATCTAGTAAACAAAGGAGAGGTGATTGAACCTTTAAAACTTGATTGAATGTCTATTACACCATATTTATTAATTACATATCCTCATTGCATTTTATTGAGTATCTCTTGAACATTATAGTTTAATACTTTCGAAATACCAAAGACTAAAATCACAAAATCTCGAAAACTACTAGACTCGATTAAAGCGCTGTTAGCGTTAATAAAATCGAAATTTAACTGGTACATTCCATAAGTAGTGTAGGTATATTAGACATGTGTCATTCGTTCTATTATAAATACTGACCCGTTGCGAAAATGAACTGGTTCTTTTGACCCGTTCAATCGATTGATAGAATAGATTTTCGTGGTTTATGAATCTGTCAATCAATTTAACAGGTTGTGAGAACTGAGAACCGTGGGGTAGCAAGGACATGTTATATTTAGCTTCTGTATGCTCTTGTGCGTTCAGTGCGCTGTGAGCGCTATAAGGGCTAATGTGGAATGGCAATTTGGTTTAAAATTTTGTTTGACTAAGAATTTCTTGTTTATTGTATGATATGAAATCTGTTTGAATCAAAATGAAACTTAACTTATATAATACTAGCTAACCTGACAGACGTTGTCCTGTCTTAGAACTGTCAAACACGCAAAGTTAAAATTGTAAATCTTATTTTTTTACACCTTGGGTTACATTATTGGAGTTTTAGTAACGATCCCTATTTTTTTTGAAAATATATATAATAGCCTATTTTACCCGAGGATAGTGTAGCTTCCCAACAGTGAAAGAATTTTTCAAATCAGTTCAGTAGTTTCGGAGCCTATACAATGCAAACAAACAAACAATCAAATCTTTCCTCTTTATAATATTAGTATAAATGGCATAATTAGGTACCTATTAAAAAGATGCCGATATACATGTCGTAAAAAAATATGCTCTGGGCACATCCGTCCCTTATTTGCCCAACACTACTTTTACGCAATAAAAAAAAGTTTTGTATTTTACTTTTTTGAACTTTCATTAAACAAAATAACAGTTACTGATGCTATAATAGTCAAACAAACTACATTATTACGTGAAGCATCACTGAGGTCACTGAGTACGTGATTTGTTGTTGTTTGATTTAATCATGGAGATAACCATAAACGTAGGTCGAAGTATTAATATTCAGCAGGTCAAGTTAAGCAAGTTATAAAATAGACTTGAGTGTTATAGGTTTTAGGTAGAAATTAATTTGTACATTCATATTGCTGTCCCAGTCACAAAACTGGGTCACAAACACAGGGTAGATGAGTTGAAGGGCTGCACTGCTCAACTGCTTGTTCGGCTCCTCACTGAGAGCTGCGACCCACCATCCGTCCTTTCGGTTCGATCGAATTAACGATTCACCAACATAGCTATAAAAATTTGCAAGTTGAAGTGGCAATGGGCAGGTTACATCGCTCGAAGAACCAATAACCGATGGGGAAAAAAGTTTCTTGAGTGGAGACTACAATCCAGAAGATGCAACGTAGGTAGGCCTCCTACTAGATGGACTGACTCTCACATCGTGCAAGTCGCCGGCATTCAGTGGATGCAGATGGCAGGCTGTCGTTCAGTGTGGAGGTCTAAGGGGGAGGCCTATGTTTAACAGTTACATGTCTCCTGGCTAATGATGATGATTTTTTAAATAATCAGAACTTTTTTTGTTTGTTTATAATAGACCTTTGTTTGTTATTCTTAGGTCCTGTTAGGGCCTTTACCAGCTGGCTTCCTCCGAACAGATGGTACGTCGGACACACTTGATGCTGACTATCAAGCAGCACTGGCACTGCAGCAGCAACTATGCGGTGCTCAGGTGAGGACACACTAAAATAATGATATATCTAACAAAAAGACGAGAATCTTGCTGAATAGTTGGCCTTGAGAGTTTATTGTTTATATTAAAGCTTGAATATGATTTTTTGTTATAACTTATCAACTAATTATTTTTATCTATAATATTTATAAAAGTGAAATTCACCTACTCACTCATTCACTCATTTACACGAAATCTAGAGAAAACTACCTGAACTACAATGCTGAAATTTGGCGGGTAGATTTCTTATGGGGTGTAGTGGGTCTGCTAAGAAAGGATTTTTCGAAAGGGCCGAATTAAGGAGGGCAAAAGGGCGTTGATAGTTTATATATGAAAGTCTACGTGTACGAAGTCTCATCAGCTAGTAATATTATAAAAGCGAAAGTATGTTTGTTTGTTCTTTCACGCAGCAACAAAGTAATGGAGGGATGTGTTTTTGTACATAGACAAACTGACTGAAGCGGGAATAAATCAACGTTTATTTGTATTTCTATGAGTTTGTATGTAAATTTTTTCAATGATGAATCGTATTAACTTTATGCAATACGATCTCTATGAAATTATGTAGGCAAGTAGTTAATTCCAATACAAATTTCATGTCCTAAAATGAACTTAAATCGGTCTAGGGGTTGAGGAGATATAGGGGTCCCGAGTTCACAGTTCGGGGCGAACAACTAGCTATAGTTAAACTGAATTATCTATATGATAAGAGAGTAACAATGACTCACACATTGAAGTGGTAAATATTATTATTATGCTAAATATTTTAGTCTTTATCTAGAATTCCTGACAGTAAGTTGTTCTGTATTCCACCAATCATGATACAAATGCGCCTGTTACGCATTTTAACGGTAAGGGAAATTGCTAATACAATATTATATGCTATGAATATTGTTATAAACATTATGAATTTATCCAGGTGCCAGCGGTTGGACCTCCACTTACAGCTCGACTAAGCATCACCATAGCGCAGGCGAAACTTGTCAAAAATTATGGTAAGATATTTTTCTCCTGTTCTGAAATTACAACCTCATTAGCAGGCCTAGCACGGGCAGTGTACGAACTGTGTGTACGAATTGTCTCTCCATCGTTTTTATCTGCGCTTAGATGCGACAAAGCTAGAATATGGATGTTTGTCTATTTCTCTGGGGATGAAAATAGTATTGTTTTATCTGTATGTAGTTCCGTGTAAATAGTATTAGCATAAGTAGCCTAACCAAACTCTACCTCAGTAGTATGTAACCTCTTTTGTTACTTTATCTGTGGCGGAGGTTTTGCCGCCATTTTCTGTCGGTATTCAAAGGACATGCTAGTTATAGCACCAATCGTAGAGGGGCACCAATATGTTGATCAAAATGACGTTTTATTTGTAACATAATAGGTATAAAAACAAATTGTCTTTCTACCGCTGCCATGCTGGGCTCTTATTCTTATTCGAAATAGGGGTGATGAGTTCTGCCATCACCTACCAGCTCGAGCCAACCCAGCTCTTTGAAAACAGAGCGAGGTGTAGATGGAATTGTAAATAATAATGATGAAAAGTAGTCTAGCTGTTGTGGGACTTGGATGATGATGATGCCTCAAGCCTCATGCAACCCGGTAGCGTTTCTAGTTTGTTCTGTGGCTTCACAATACCGCAGCACATGCTCTACAATTTCGTTCTCCTTATGCTGTTACGACACTGAACTGTCCATAGCTGCCAGTTTATAAAAGTGACTATTCAAGACAAAATTGAAGCTCTATTCTATGTCGAATACAGCACAATATCCAATGTCAATTATCTAGCAATGAAATCAGATTTCAGAAGTATGATTCACACCAAAGATAATATAACCACTTGATTGTGCGTGAAGTCAAAATTTGCTTTTGCACGAGTAAGCCACGTCGGTCGCAGGGTGGGGGAGGGGGATATCGAATGGCGCCTGTGATTGGTGACTCAAAAGTCATTCATACAATTTGCGGCTAGGATTGGCCAGCTGGAAAAAGATTATGCTGATAATGTCTGCCGACTAGGTGTCAAGAATTTATATCTTCATTCGTTCACTCTGTCATCAATCCAATTGATTTTAAAATCTGGTTGAACACCCCTTTGCTCCATATGTCTGCTAAGTTCATAATATGATAATTTAATTGGTTTCCAACAGGTCTGACCCGCATGGACCCGTACGTGAGACTACGAGTTGGTCATTGCATATACGAAACCCACACAGACCCCAGCGGGGGCAAAACTCCTCGGTGGAACAAAGTTATCCATTGGTAAGCTACTACATATTGCAATCATCATCGTAAGCTTGTATCATATCGACCCACTTCTGGTATAGCCCTCCTATCCACTTTCTTCTCAGGCTAATCAGGCTGTTCCACGCATGATCTGCGATGGGACTGATGTCAACCCATTAGCCTGGTTGTCCGACGAAGGAATGCTTGTCTGCAAATCACTCAAATTGAAAATGAAGTCTAAAATTTGTTCAAAAATAAGTACCTATGTTATATTACAATTATTTTAATTTCATGCTAGACAGAGAGCGCACTATAGCAAGTAATGACGTCAAGCCTCAACGCGCTACAAACACACGTACTAATACACGCTTTGCGGGAAAGGGACAGAGCATCCCATCTCAAGCCCCACTAAAAACTTTAAATGTGTGTATCTCAGAAATTTCATAGCTAATTTTAATATTTTTTCGGTTTTATTATCTTTTTTTAATACTTATAATAGATAGGCTTGCGCTTGGTCGCCATCTCGCCTGAAGTTAAGCGATGATGCGGTATACTATGGAGCACGCTTGCCTAAAAGAATCTATTTAATAATATCCTTTACTAAGCCTGTTATTTGTAATAAATGAAACACCAGTCAACTAGCCTATTGGTACATTTGAGCCATGTTTCTACTACTAGGAAATGGTTGCATTTTTAGTAAAGTATAATAAAAGCTGTAACATTTCTCAGCTAACATAATAGCGATAAAAAGCAAGGCGGTATTTTGGCGCATTTCTAATGAGTAAAGGTACAGTCTACGAGACAACTCCAAAAAACTCTTTGAAATAGTCTCTTTATTTAATATTCATTATTAACCGGTTGCGACTGAAGCTAAAAATATCTACAATGAAAACAGAACAGAGAGACGAGCTTACCGCGTTCTTGGCTGTGAGAGAACAAGACAAAATCGCGGTGTAAGAACCAGATTAACGTATCTACCAAAAACTCGAAAATCGTTTTTTTTCATAAATGTGTCTTAAATGTGATCCTGCATGATGTGCCAAAATGTCGATTTCTGTATACTTTTTCCATTCGTCAAATATATAATATTATCTTTTATATAACAGTTTAAAGTTCAAAAGAGTGAAATATGGACAGTTTTTTAGCTCTCCTGTAAAATTGTAAAAACGTAGATACGCTCATCTGGTTCTTACACCGCGAAATTCAAAGTAAAGTTATAAAAAAAAAGTGTTTTTGAGGTTGTGATAATCCACCAGAAACGAAAAAAGACATTTGTTCTACAATATTTTCACACTGAAAAAGTATTACTCTCTCAGCTTATGTTTGTCGCTGACTGTACATACCAGTTTTCCACCTTATAATAAAATGTCAAGGCTCCAAATAGTAATATGTGCTAACGCTGTACTAATTAAAGTGGATTATAGTGAATGAATTAAACATATGAGCCAAAGTTTTTATTTAAAAAAATTGTTGTTGATAAAACTAAGTCTTGTCCTTAATATTCAAGAGTATTTAAATAGTAATTTTTAAACTTTCGCGATTTGAACACATGTTTTAAACAATACGTGATAAGTCCCGATAAACGTTTAAAACAAGTATTTAAATAAATAAATATTCGGGACATTTTTGCACACACAGTCATTTGACCCCAAACTAAGCAAAGCTTGTGATATGGCTGCCAGAGACCGATATACAAAACAAAAAAAAAATTAATCGCGGAAAATGAAGCCGTGCGGAATAGCTCGTATTTTTAAAAGCCGCATTTTTCCGTATGATTGTATTCGCACCCGCCACGCATTGGCGGATCCAGGGGGCCCATGCCCCCCCTCCCCCAAAACACCTAGCAATTCCATACATTCGACTCTATTTTTCGATTTGTTTCTTTCGAACCTTGGCAGAATGCCCCCCCCTCCCAAAATGAAATCCTGGATCCGCCCCTGCCGCCACGCCCACTTACCATATCTCCATTCTTTGTATGATCTGAGGGTATGTTTTACAATATCTTAGAGTAATAACTGGTGATGTTCCAGCTTGCTCCCGCCTGGCGTGAACTCGGTGTACCTGGAGATATTCGACGAGTGCTCGTTCACGATGGACGAACTTATCGCCTGGACGCACATCCCTGTTCCACCAGCGGTGCTCAATGTAAGCTTTTGATATTGAAATTGACTTACCATAGAATTTTGGTTGGTATAAAGCTCAAGCACAACATCGTTTTTTTTAATACTAATAATAGGCTTGCGTTTGACCGCCAACTCGCCTGATGTAAAGCGATGATGCGGTCTACGGTGGAGCACGCTTGCGTGGAAGAAACCGATTCACTCGTGATTTGAAGACGCCCAGATCTCGTCTTTGAGCGATGGACCAGTCTAAGCTGAAACGAAGCATGCGTTCCGAAAAAAAAACTACAAAGAATTTGTTTGTTGAATCCTAGATCAGTTAGTCTTACCCATTAGAATGCCTATTGCATTCTAATCTTTAGGTTATAGAACGAGCATTTTTTTTTTGCTATTAAATTTCACTATCATCTCTCCACAGTTTCAACCGCTATCCTACAAGTATCATAATGTTTTACGGGACAAAAAGTAGCCTAGTATAGTATCCAGGGTACCAAAAGGGTAACAAATAATTAGGGCTAACAAAATCATACTGATTTTATTTATGAAAATTTATACAAATCCATTCGGCCGTTCTAGAAAGAAAGAAAGAAAGAAAATAAATTTTATTCGACACCTTTACAAAAACTTATATCTAAAGGATACAATCAGTGTCGAATGGGTCCGTCTCAGCATTAATGCTGATAGTCAGGGACTATCAGCGCCGGTTTTCAGACGAACCCTTATTATATAGTTATGAAGTTGAGTATGAACAAACACATTTACACTTTCCCATTTATATCATCAATGTGATTATTTGCAATGATTAGACATTAGTATTTTTTTTTTTTTTTTTTTTTTTTTAAACTTTCGCGATTAAATTAAATAATACTTCCTAAATTAAATAATACGTGATAAGTCCCGATAAACGTTTAAAACATGATTAGATGTTTTTCATGCGATCAACGACTAAAGAAAGGAGTTGTACCTAAATTAGTATGGAGCCTGGTACTTTATTCTTAACAAATCTCAACATTTTAGCACGAAATGTGCCACAAATATAGAGCCTAAATGAGCTACAAAAAAATTTATAAACCCTTGCATTTTTTTTAAATAAATTTTAAAAAAATATGTGTAGTAGAAATACTGGATTGACTAACAGCAACACTGCAATCCTAAAATGTCCGAAAGCAGCAACACTGCTCGTCATATTAAGGGTTCCAGGGTTTTGGCGCCACCGTGAAAAAAAAAACATAGTTGGCTTGATTATTTTCCTAAACTTCTATATTTTCCAGTGTTAATGCGTAATTATGGTGCATTATTATTTATTAATTTTTCATGAACGTACTCTAGTGTGGGTAAGTGATATATGAGGTGAAACATGTTATTTCGTGTTGTTTATAAAACGCCATAGAAGTCTATTGTAAAGCCTGCACCACTTTACTGGGGCATGAATTTGACTTGACCATAACTTGTTTTTCTTGACTCTGACTGCGGCTTTGACTATAACTTGTTTGGCCCTATTTAATACAGAGTAAATTCGAATAATATTACCAATGAAGGACATTGTATCCATGGCCATGAAAATACGAACAAAAAAAACGTTTTCGTTATTTCGTTAGTTTTGATTCGAATTTCGTTTGAGTTTTTGGCGCCAACGTAGAAAAAACATGTCGGCTCGTTGGATTATTTTCCTAAACTTGTGTATTTTCGAATATTAATGTATACTAACTGGTGAATTATTATTCATTAAGTGTTCGTAAACGTGCTCGAGTGTGGGAAAGTGATATGAAGAGGTAAAACGTGTCTTTTCGTGTTGTTTCTAAGCTCCATAGAAGCTTCTTGTAAAGCCTCCACCACTTTACAGGGGCATGAGTTTGACTTGACCGTGACTTACTTAGCTTGATTCTGACTGTGACTATGACTTGTTTGACGCTATTAATACTACATAAGCTGTTTAATATTACGACTAAAGGACATTAAATCCACGGTCATGCAAATTTTAACAAAAAAAAACGAATTTTGTTTGTTGAGTCGTAAAACTAAATTGTCGGTCTTGCTTGGCTTGGCTTGGTTTTTTGTGTGTTTATTAGCGGTGGTTTTTGGCGATATTTCTTTTAATTGTTTGACCAGTGACGGCAGCACGATCTCATAGTTCCATGAATATGGAAAGCAGTATCTTCGTTCGCCATACAGATCCAGCCAGAATAACGCGGTAATAGGGTATTCTAGTAAGTACCTAGGTAACTTAACGTTTTATGGTGAAAAATTAAAACGTAATATACGTAAAGTAAATAAAAAAAATATCTTGGTAATACAATTGAAATTGAATTTGAATATGTAAATAAAATAATAAAGATAGTCACTGTCACTGCCACTGTCACTGTCACTGCTGTCAGTGAGTGATTAATCAATGTCTCTGATTTTTTTCGCCTACCGGGCAGGCTAAAGCCTTTAAGGCCATGTTGCATAAGTGTCGCCATGACTTTTTTTTTAAATTACGTACCTTTTTGACTTATGCCGTAAGGCCTATCAATCAAAACTATGTCCTGAAAATACGTTCCGTTTTACGTTACTCAAAACTATGACTGAAAATACGTTCCGTTTCACGTTACATGAAATTATTTCTTTTTCATAATTTTCAGGAAATTGCAGGCCTAAAAAAATATTTTTTTCAGTTGGTACCTTTTAGATTTTTATTGCTCTTTCCAAAAACCGCATTATGGTAGATGTTAGATTTTTCTTTTATTTTAGTACCACAACGGGACATCTCCTTTAGATGAAGTTTCGAGTAATCAGACTAATGCGTCAAATTGGTTACCAAATAGTAAATTTTATATTTTTATTCGAACTTCTCTATTTTGTATTTCTACTTTTTAATGGTAACTTTTTTAGGGTGAAACGCACGAAGACTGGTATCCCCTGAACGGTAAACAAGGTGACGGTGTGGAGGGGATGATTAACCTGGTCCTCAGCTATTCTGTAAGTATTTACCCATTGGAGGGCTCCGGGTGGTAAAAACTGGTTTAAACATAATCAAACTCGCTTCACAAAATATATAGGTACAGAAGGCCGGCTGCATACAAGGGGGTCTAGACAAGAGCCACACACTGTTAGCGTTTAAAATGAAATAAATGAATTTAAAATGACATTGACAATGACATTAGCATGAGATAAAATTTTAATTATCTGAAGCTAATGTCATTTTCATTAAATTTTATCTTTCCGCAGGCGTGAACGCTAACAGTGTGTGGCTCTTGTCTAGACCC
Organism: Agriopis aurantiaria; assembly: GCA_914767915.1. Classification (NCBI taxonomy): domain Eukaryota; kingdom Metazoa; phylum Arthropoda; class Insecta; order Lepidoptera; family Geometridae; genus Agriopis; species Agriopis aurantiaria. The sequence continues at coordinate 11,773,843 of OU612003.1, read as the reverse complement.
CCAGGAGTGTTCACAGGCGTACGCACACAAAGACGCGTACGTACAACGATCTCGGACCAAGTCGGTCGAACGCCAGTCGCGAGGCCCCTGTGTTTTGGCAATTCACGTAATTATCGTTTCGTGTGACGATTGTCATAATTTACAATGAGTTGTTATGTGTTCTGTTGTTTAAATACAACATTAAATAAAATACTCGACGTTTTATAAATTACCGAACCTACGAAAGTACTTTTCGGTACGTTCGGTTCGGTCCACAATAACTTTCTACAAAGTATTATAAAACTTTTAAAAAGATGAATAAAATCGGTAAAGTCGTTCTCAAGTTATGGCGTAAACAGGTAAATAGGGTTTTATTTTTATATACATAGATTAATACTCTCAAATCTAAGCTTTTCACATAACATTATAGTTGCTTTGCCAGCCCTAGCACTACGGTTGCGCGTAGGTTATTAAAATCAAGGCCAGCCGAAGCCGGGCTTCTGTACCTATTGATTGTGTGCTCACTTACTACTTTATTGGTACGGCTATTATTTTACAGGTAGTAGGTATTAGTATCGGTATCGATTTTATAAATTGGATTAACGTTTTACCTTGATGTGTTAATCCTGTTTTGGTTAACGGTTGACTGGCTCGGTAGTTTTTCTTTACCTACAAGCAATTTGTGAACTAAACTTATGTTTAAAAATACATTATTATTATTATTTCACCACCACGCAGCTATATTAGAAACTGGCTCGGTTCAGAAGTGGCCCTGTCTTAATCACTATTATAGGTTGACTTACTGCGCCTCGCAGTTTAACACGCGTGGACAATAGGCATGATGACAATTTTTTTTTATTACCTCATAATAAAGCTGATCATAAATAGAGCACATCAACGAAAACAAAATTAAAATTAGTTCAAAAATAAATAAGATATAAGCATTTTAATTTAATTTAATTTCATGCTAGACAGAGAGCGCACTATACTGAGCCGTGACGTCACGGCTCAGGAGCGCCATACAAATGCTATACTAACACACGTTTTGCGAGTAAGGGATACACCATCCCCTCTCCATCCCCACCTAAAACTTTAAATACTCATATCTCAGAGATTTATCAGCCAATTCAAATTATTTTTTCGGTATGTGTAATGTATTTACTTATATTCATCGCTAAGCGGTTATTTGTAATAAATTAAACATTAGGAATCATGCCTATTCTTCAGGAACCGTAATTTTATCTATCTATTATTTAATTTTTTATGGAAAACAAAGAGTTAAAAAAATAATTGACAAACAAGTTTTTTTTTCTTCTATATACTAACAATAATATATTCCGGCACTTTTGGATATCGATGGGGGAGGCCTATGTACAGCAGTAGAAAATGCCTGAAATGATGATGATGATGATGATATAATAATAGCCTTTAACGCCGACCCGCCTGACGTATAGTGTCGATGCAGTCTAAGATGGGACAGCTTGCCCATGAGGTGCCTATTCACTACACGAGGCACACCGAACACCGAGGCAGGGAGCGCATTTCATTCCTTGTTTGAAGATGGACTTACGCAAAGTGGCGCCTGATTCAATCAACTATATGAATGATTGTAATTGGCAGGTGGGTCCCGCGGCGATGGCGACGTTCCCCCCCATGCTGGTGGTCCCGAGCACGGGCATGGGGTACGCGGCGATGCCGGTGTACCCCGCGCCGCAGCACCCGCCGGCGCACGCGCACCCGCCGCCGCCACAACAGCCCCCCGTCACGGCGGAGCAGCTGCTACAGGTAACACACACGCACACAAACTTACATCCACAAACACAATCTTTATCTATTGCTGTTCGTTAGTCTCGCTAAAACCATACCCTGGCGCACTCCGCACTTTAAGTATGAAGCTACAAGTAGCCGACTTGTCGGACCTGCCGCGCGATACACAGAGATAACGTGACAAGAGTTACGCGATAGACAGAGAGGCAGCTTCTAGGTTAATATACCTGTAGGTAGTTAGCGCTTCGGCACCCTGAATTGCACTTTATAGCTGTAGCAAGAGTTGCTACTTATTTAAATGATTTTGCGGAGTGAATCTTCTGTTCTAAAACTCAAAAACGGCTTGTTTTGTTCAAATTCAACGAAAAAAATATTGTTCGCCTCAATATATAGGAGTGGTTTAGAAGGAAAATAAAATAGGAAAACTTGCCTGGAAAATTGAAAAATTCGTTAAAAACTAAGTGCTTTTTTCTATGAAATTTGGACAGGACGTTTGTGGCGTGTCGTTCAACGCGTCATTGTGCTGTGAATCTGAAATAATTGGTCGTCGCATGTTATAAAAAAACAGAACAAAATTATCGTATACAATTGTGGGTTACCGGGACAGTCCCGACAAAATCGGGACAGGTGGCAACCCTTTTGCCGATATCAGAAGACGCTATGAATTGTCCACATTTTCATGAATCTCAACATAACATACTGAAGGTTATAAATCAAATTCAAATTATTTATTTGTCAGAACATGGTAGGTACACATACATATAAAGTAGCATACATGGTCGTAAGAATGGAGACGTATCTCATGTCCTTGCCTGTTACAGCGTACAAATGTTAGTTTTTTTAATATATATTTTTATAAGTTTTTGTTAAAGTTAAAAAAACTAAATTTTTAATCTACAAAACTAATTTCCTTCTCCTCACATGCCCAGATCGAAGAAATGTTCCCGAGCATCGACAAGGAGGTGATAAAGTCTGTGCTGGAAGCGAACCGCGGCAACAAGGATGCCACCATCAACTCGCTGCTGCAGATGTCGGAATAGAGGCCTTCACATCCCCCGTCTACTGATAAGTGTAATATAATCATATTATGTGAACTGGTAACATTCTGTGTAGGACCGATTCCTTAACACAAAGAACATAATCAAGGACGATAGACTAAGAGGAAAGACTAAAGGGTCGGCAACCTATTTGTGATGCCTCTGGTGTTACAAGTATCCATAGGCGACGGTGACTGCTTACCATAAGGCAGCCCGTCTGCTTGTTTGCCACCTATGGCATTAAAAAAAAAAAGACAATAGCGGAACATGAAAGCGTAGCTCGGAAATGTTGCGAAACTTGACTGCGATACTAGCGCTACGGTAATTTGTAGAACCCTTTCGTACATTATCTGACTGCAGCGCTTACGGAAGTTCGAGACAGCCTATATCACACTGTTTTAAACTATCACGGTTGTTCACTAAAGTTATATGATTATTTACGGGATATTTACCGTAATAATCATATAACTTTAACCTATATGACGCTCAAATTACGGCGCCATCTACAGAAATAAAAAAAATTGTCTCTCCTCTTAGTATATCTTCCTTGACATAAACTAACCTCCTTAATAAATATGCAGTAGCTGTAGAATAGGCCTTGTAAAACAAGACTTGAGCGGCGCTACATCCCTCAGATCAGACCAACAGGGAGATATGCCTTAATACAATTATTGTTCGTGTTCATATCTCCATTTTTCATACATTTATTTCACTATATCGCTAATCCGCTTAACGCAATTTTTTAAAATACGAACACAACTTAAACTTGTAGCGACACCAAAACGAATAGTCCACTTGCAAAAAAAGGGTGGCAAGGTCGTATGCAGGGCGAGTTCCACAAAAGGCATCAAGCCTGTTTTAGGCCAGATGTGTTCGACCCCCCCCCCCCCCCCCCGCCTTTCCATATCTCCCTTGTTTGTCTGATCTGAGCTACATCCGGATAATTTAAATGTATTGCCATATACGACGTTTACGTAAAAGCGTTCAGCACGCATTCGTGCTTTTGCGATGCCTTTCTTTTTCATATACAAGGCCTGGGGCCTTGCGGCCAACTGCTTACGCGGTATCAAACTAACGTTAAAGCCGCGCAGTTCGGAAAATAACGCGAACGTGAACCTTAACGCGCCCAGATACGGTTTGCGGTCGCGAAAAATTTTTTCACCACCTAAACTGCACTGCAAGTACCGTTCTTTATCGATCGTCAAATTCGCTAAAATGCCATAGAATCGATCACAGCGAGTACTGAAAAAATGGCATATTATCGAATTTGACGACCTCAACTGTCAATTTGACGTTCGATAAAAGAACGGTACTTGCACTGCTGGATTGCTACAGCTAGCCATAAGGCCTTTGACTCCATTATCTTTTTCAAGCAAGCAAGTATAAAAGAGATAAATACAATGTAACTTCACTGCTACTACGCGTTTATTAATAAGGGTAATACATAAACATATACGTGGTATAGTCTCTAAACATGATGGCTGAACTGTGGTGAGATTTTAACGTATCCCGTTTAAAATTTGATAATTCGACTCTATACGTTCTGTCACTATGTTGACAGTGACCATATAAAAGTGCGTTCCAAATCAACACCAATAGCGCTAATGGGTACCAACACGGCACGAAGAAAACATGTTCGGTCTTCTTTCAGGGACTCATTAGCACTGTTGCCGTGATTCGGAACGCGCTATAAGTTTGTCGTCGATTTTACACACACTACAGAAGAAAAAAAAACATAATTTATCTGTCTCCCTTTTCGGTCAGCTCCTAAAAATTATCTAAACGGGAGATTACCTTTGTATTTATTGCTAAAGCAAAATATTCCATGTTAGCCTTTATATGAAACTAATTTAAGGTTAAACATTGTATTGGGCCATTTATGTTTTAATTCTCCCAATATTAGCAGTATGTTGAAAACAATATTACATTATTTATTAGTTTATACCATTCCTAAAAAGCTTATTTTATTCACAGAAAACAGGGAATAAATAAGCACTTTTAATCACTATTTTGGTGTTTGAATTTAGAGCACACCTTTATATTCGGCTTCCATCTCAATGCTATACAACCTCCTTGCGCAAAAATACTCGATACAAAAGTTATATGATTAATAGGTTCGAGTTCGAGTTCCAGTGATAACCGTAGCAAAAGACTAAGAAAGAGGGTAGATCGTTATGTCTGCACCTAACTTTTTAGCTGTTCTCCACCCACCCGCATTCTTCAGTCTTCCCGTGAACATGGTGCATGTAACTGCGCCAAAATATCGAGAGCTCATTCCACAACCTTACCACGGTAAATATCCCGTAAATAATCATATAACTTTAGTGAACAACCGTGATAGTTTAAAACAGTGTTTTACTAGATACAAACTCCTTAAATCTTTTTTTTTCTCGTAGTCATGGTATAAAGTATAGTATGCATCTCTTGAATAAAACTGATTTATATCGAAGGCCATGAATCACTCGCGTCGCTCAGGATTCTAATCTAACACTTGAATCATTCTCTACGGTCGTGATTCAGTCGTTAGAATCCTTCACTTGCTCGTGATTCATCTATGGCCCTCGCTTTAAATCCGTCCTTTATTCGCTAATTGCATAATTCTTTTGTGTCAAATTTAAAACTTGTCATGTTTCCACTTCCTCCACTGATATATCTGGATTGACTGGCCTTTTTTTAACGCGAATAAGTCCGCGTTTGACTACAAACTCGCCTATTGGTAAGCGACTATGTGATCGAGGATGAAGCACGTAGACTTAGAAGTATATATACACTCTGGCCTTGAAAAGGCCCAGGTTGTTCTAAACGTTCCGTTTCGCAATTTCTGTTCTTAGCAGACCTCTTCACCCCATAAAGAATTTCCTGCCAAATTTCAGCATCGAAAGTCAAGTAGTTTTCGAGATTTCGTGATGAGTATCTAGCTTTTATATTTAAAGAATAATATCTTCTTTATCGTTGATAGAATAAAATTTGCTTTATCACAATTACATATTTACTATTGTAATAAGTACCTATACTAAGTTAAACATGTTACAAATAGGTGTTTAATTATTTTAACTATTGACTTTATTGTATTTTTTTATTTTGCTCAATTTTTTTACTGGCAAGCATTTGCCCTTGATGTTGCCATTTTAGCCGCCCGAAATGAAAGTTTAGCAATATGTATAAATCATGTTAGCGGTAAAATAAAACTGCAATTTTGTAAATGCTCTGTAAATTTAAAATAGACAACTTATTACGACGGGTCTCCTGCACCGAAAATCTAACAAAACATGTTTAGCTAACATCGGCCTTATTATGGATTTGCCAAATCAAATCAAAATATTTATTTCTCAGAACATGGTAGGTACTAGGTAAACAATACACATACATATAAACAATGACAATATAACCACTTCTGCTCATCCTTTACCCCGCATGAGGCAAAGGTTCTAACATGTCAACCTAAACTATTTCGAGGGGGCCAATCCTAGGCGCGAATTGAATGAATGACTTTTGATTCTGCAATCACAAGCGTCGACTCGCGTCGAGTCTCCAATCACAAGCTGCCCCCCGCGACCGACGTGGCATCATTTTGCAAAAGGGAATTTTGACTATATGCGCGATCAAGTGGTTTTATTATCTTTGCATATAAAGTAGCATACAGGGTCGTAAGAATGAAAACATATCTCATGTTCTTGCTAGATACGGCGTACAAATGTTAGTTTTGTCGGATGCTATCTCGCTCACGCGCGTGCGAGTAAGTAAATGGAACGTTATGGCACGCGATCGTGATCGTAATCACGAACGGACATCCATAATAACCCCGATGTTAGCTAAACATGTTTTGTTAACCTTTTTGTCAGATTTTGGGTGCAAGAGAGGAGGGCTTTTGATAGACTTTTTGTATGATCGTCATGAGAATACAATTATTTTATTGTTACATCAATATTGTGTTACTTTTGAACAGATATATATAAGTCCTATCGACACGTAGGATTTTTAATATAATTTTTATATAAGTTATCTCTTCGCATAAACTTGGAGAGATTAGGTTTAACTCAATTATTATGAGTAGTTAAAACCTCACTACCGAGATATGAGCAGGTGAAATGTCAAGTGACTTATTAAGGCAGGTGCACATTCTAACCGTAACTGTAACCATTCAAATTTATCTATTTCAGGTTATAACAGCCATAATGTAATGTAATGTAATGTGCCATGTATATAACACATAATTTGTCAAAAATAAAAATTAAACAATTAAAATATCACACAAAACATCAATCAAAATGCGTAGTTCGCAAATCTGCTGCGATGGCATGTACTGACAGAACCGAGCTAACGCGAATGCGTTGCATTTTTTTTTTCTATGAAATGAAACAAGCAACGTATTTGCGTTCGTTTTGTTTGTTTTCTTATTATGTTTCTTATAGTATATGTCCATTGTTTTTGTTTTTTGGCAATAAATATATTTTATTCTTATTCTTACGTTCATTGCGAACGCTTGTCATTTGTTGCTACGAACTGAAACACTCAAAAAGCTTTCACTTGCTTGTGAACTGTACTGGACACTAGTTACTGCTAGTAACGGTTACAGTTACGATTTGTTAGTGAGTATGCATCTTTATGATAATCGAGTTATACCTAATATAGAATTTTTGTTAAAATATTCTTGAAGGATATACTAGTATCAGTATTCCCACGGCTTTGTCGGCTACACGTCGTGCCAAATGATTTGCCATCGATGCGGGGTTGCTTTTAACATATTGTTGTATTTATATGTAATTTTACAATGTATAAATAAATTATAATCAAATTATTATCATTTTTGTTTCTTTATTCCATAAAAAAAGTTATCAGATACCTTTCGCTCGACGTTTCGACCATGTTTACAATTAATGGCCTGGTCACGAGTCAGTTCGTGACTCGTGACCCTTTCGGGAGTAGGCTAAAAGTCCAGCAGTGGACTGTTAAAAGGCTGATTATGATGATGATGATCAGTCTCTGGCAGCCATATTACAAGCTTTCCTTAGTTTGGGATCAGATGACCGTGCGTGCAAAAATAACCCGGAAAAAAAATGCTGTTTGAAAATGTTAAGACTATATCTCATGGAATAAAAGTAAAAGGCAATAAGTACTTATTTACAAATTTTATTCATATACCTACTAAAATATCATTTGACGGTTTTAATTTTCTTCTTCGGCTTCTCACTCTGAGCCTTCGCGTTAAAGTTTTCCGCTTTTCTCTTGATCTTGGTGATCTTACCGATGACATTCTTGAATCTGTCGTCTTTCTTCATGAGACTTCTGTTGACTTTCTTCAAGCCTTGCTTGATAGAAGCGTCCACATCTCTATCGGTATCAAGTTGCAGGCGATTGTCGTTTTGGTCGGCAGCTTGGCTATGTATCTGAGATTGTATTTGTTTTAATTTCGCCAGTTTAGCCTTTTTCGCGGCTTTGATCCTTTTACGGCGCATTTCTTCAAATCTGTGAATATAATTGGTTTGTTTTTATTTCATGTATTCATTAGCAAGGGACTAAACTAGATCCAATTATTAATTTGCTCTGACAGCTGCAATAACATTGTAAAAATCTGAATCATTATCAGCTTATCATGTTCCCACAGCTGGGATACAAGACTTAGAGAGAGAGTGGGCTCTAAATGCTCTAATCCACAATACTGGCCCAGTGCATATGTATGGCCCAGTTGGTGAATGTCATGTCTGAACTTTTCGAGGTTCTTGTACATACCAGTTTACTCACGAAGTTTTTACCTTCACTGTTGAGCATTGGTTTTAAAAAGCATATAATTCATTTAAATGCTAAATAAGTGACTGGCAGGGCCGAGGATCGAATCGGGTGGCATCAGATTGTAAATCGCACATGTTACAGCTCGGCCAACATCGCTATTAAAAGGATTGAACTACGAATTTTAAACAACTATGTTTTTAAACGTGAGATTGTAGCAGGTACCCGATACACTTCAGAGAGGTATTAAAAACGTTTCTATTCAGTTTTTTTTACAATGTTATTGAAGCTGACAGAGCAAATAAAAGAATTGATATAGTGTAGGTGGGTACATTATTAATTATGTATACTTATATTTGTAACGTGGATTAACACAGGTTACTTTTTATCCATATCCCCTAATTTTCACCCTTAAAACAGAATATTTTCTTTAAATTAAAATTGGTGTCTTTTTTGATGATTATTTATTTGTAACAAAAAAAAAACAGTTACTAACTCAACTGACTTAAAAAAAAAGGGGTTGTCAATTAATCTTCTTTTTTTTAGTCACGTTGATAACAGAACAATGTTTCTCCTCACCCCTCCTGCATCATATCCGGGTCGACCCCAGCCTGGAGCCAGCGCTTGATCCTGTAGTTTTTCGTCCGCTGCTCGAACTCTTCATTATCTAGCTGGGCTTCCTGCTCGCGCCGCGTCACACTCACCGTCGTGAACACCTTTACTGCTTCGTCATCTGCGAACAAAAGAAAATAAGACAATGAAGTATTATATTTAAAAGATATACAATCTTGATGTTCCGAAAACCCGTCCGAAGCGCTTTGATTCCACATTTATTGTGCGAACTGCTAGTCTGTGGAATTCGCTGGCTGAATGGGTTTTCCTCGTCAGTTACAATCTGGGTGTCTTCAAGTCGAGAGTGAATCGGTTTCTTCTAGGCAAGCGTGCTCCATCGTAGACCGCATCGTCGCTTAACATCAGGCGAGATGGCGGCCAAGCGCTAAAAGAAATCAAAGAAAAAAAGGCAGAAAAGCAAAAAAGATGGCAAGGTAAATATATATCTTCTAGATCAGAGCGTTCCATCCTCGGCCTCTTCGTAGCTTACCATCAGGCGAGTTGGTGGTCAAATCTATAAGTAGATCTAGTCTATAAAAAAAAATACAACACAAGAAAAAAAAAAAATATTAATGTCACAATGCAAAAGCTCAGAAGTGGGATCTTACCATCGATTTTATACTCTGTGAGTTTAGTGTTGATCTTGTCCTCAATCTCTCCGAGTCGCAGTATGTCATACGGCGTGATCAGCGAGATAGCCATCCCCGTGCGGCCCGCGCGAGCCGTTCGACCCACCCTGAAAGAGATTTAACAATCACTGTAGTACTAGTGAAACTATTGGCTAACATGCGTGGCCCTCTATTCGTAAAGCATTTTGAGGTCGCTTTAAGGCCTTTGGCATTGCTTGACGTGATGTTTAAAATGCTATACGTAACACAGCACTTGTACACGATCACCTATTCAAGTGTCTAAACAAAAATTAACATAACATTAGAAGTGGGTAATTTTATACTGAAGTCGACTTTAGGATTTGCTATTTAAAAGTTTTACACACAGTTTCGTGGCGTGGATATTCGCCAAAGAACCAGAGTCACCGACATAGCTGTTAAGTGAAGTTGAAGTGGCAATGGGCAGGCCACATCGCTCGAAGAACCGATAACCGATGGGGAAGAAAAGTTCTTGAGTGGAGACCACGAACCGGAAGACGCAGCGTAGGTAGGCCTCCCACTAGATGGACCGACGACATTGTGAAAGTCGCGGACATCCAGTGGATGCAAAAGACAGGCTGACGTTCAGTGTGGGGGTTAAAGGGGGAGGCATATGTTCAGCAGTAGACGTTTTCTGGCTGATGATGACGATGACACACAGATTCTGAAAGGCTGTTCAGTTTAATATATTGTCTAAACTCTAAACTCATGTCAAATTACTTGAAAACAACACTAGAAACAACACACTAATAACACTAGAAATAAGCACTTGTGTAAACTGACTTGCTTCATATGACGAACATGTTATATTGGTTAATAAAGAATCTGAATCTGAATCTGATTGGCTGTTGTTTTTTCGTTCAACCAATCACGTCAGTTGGCATGAGATTTAACAATGTGTTACTTCTAAATTACTGTCTTTAGAGAGATAAAACTATAATAATATTCACCTGTGTATGTATTCCTTAGGCTCGAGCGGCAGTTTATGGTTGATCACTAAATGGACGGTGGGTATATCAAGCCCCCTTGCGGCCACGTCGGTCGCGACCAGCGTGCACTTGAGGTTGCTCCTGAACTGCGCGAGCGCAGCCGCGCGCTCCCGGGCACGCATGAACCCGTGCAGGCACACGTTGTCCATCGATATCGCGTTCAGCATCATCGACAGCACTTGGCATTCTCTGTGAGACAACAAACATTATATCAAGTAACAGAAAAAAATACTTTCTCAGTAAACAACAGTGTTTCTCAGTTTTGTCTTGAAATCTATCATAATTTTCTTTGAAACAGCAAATTTAAAATATTTTTTTCAGTATGCGTAATGTATTTAGTTAAATATCCTTCACTAAGCCTGTTATTTGTAATGAATTAATCATTAGGACACAGGCCTATAATATTATACGGGTGGATACAGATCATCATCATCATCATCATCAGTCTATAATGTTCCCACTGCTGATACATAGGCATTCTCTGAAAGAAAGAGGTTGGGCCTCCACCATGGTGGACCAGTGCATGTTGGTGAATGTCATATGTCTTGAATTTTGAAACAGATAAACATACATATTTACATACACTCGAAAAACTTCTTACTTGGGCAGTCGGGTAAATAAAGACAAAAGGTTTTTAAGTAAATTTCACTAGTACTCACTTCTTAGTATCGGTGAAGACGATGATATGCGAGCTGGGTTTGGTCTCGCGGTACTTGCGCAGCGTCTGCACCAGATATACGTCTCTCGCATAGGCGGGGCACACCACGTAGCGCTGGTCCAGCGTCGACACAGTCAGTGTAGAGTCTGTCTCCGTCCATATATGCAGCATCTGTTCGATCAAGAACAATCACTTTTTAGTTGATTGAATCAGGCGTTACTTTGCGGAAATTTTCAAAACTGGTTCTTTGAAACAATTTCAATGTGTTTTTGAGACAACACATTTGCATGTTAGCCGAGATGTTTATAACTTGAATTATAACAATAATAATAGATATACGCTTGTTTTAAACATCAGGTTTACATTTAGCCACTAAGTCATCTGATGGTAGTGACATAAACGTTTAAAACACTGTTACCCGTGTAAAAAGAAATCAATAAAGACAAGAAGAGAGATGGGATGACGCCAGCCTGCGATACTCTAGCCGATGTGTTGTATTCATTGGTTAGAAGATATCATCAAAGAAATATGTATTTTTGATCGAAATAAGATATAGTATAAATAGTGAAATTTTTATTAATGTGTACAAGTAACTTATGTTCAGTTACAATAACTTGGGTATCCCATTGACACTATTGTTAATATTTATACTTTTATCGGCTTGAGAGATAACGCATGCCAAAGGTGGCCTGTGAATGGTATAAATGTAGTTCGGTCGTAAGCAAAACAGTCAGTAACCAAAGTGTGAAAGGACAAAATGCTGCTCATATCTATTTTCATTGCATTAACAACAAGCCATGCGGAAATTGTGACCCTGGAGGAGGCATGGGCACAAAATGGTATAAACGAGGGGAATCTATGTGAAGCGAAAATTGCGCCGCTACTCAACAAAATGAAATCAGAAACTGACACCAAGTTGAATACGTTAGACAAACATTTACAGCAAATACTAGAGACCACAAACAGTAAGAATTGTGCATTTGAAAATGTGCCTGATAAGCTAGAAAAGTACTTGGACCACAAATTTGACTTACTGATACAATTACTCATTGAAGAAAACATAAACAGCAAACACAAACTGAATGAATTAGAAAACAAAATAGCAAAATTAGAAACGGTCATGGATCCATTGATCATGGATCTCAAGTTCCATGAACCACAGAGAAGTATATCAAATTTAAAGCAACATGATAACATCAAATACGAAAAACTGGCCAAAAAGTGTGATAAAATAGAACAAGACATAAACAGTAAACTGGACACGATACAGAAAAAGATGCGAGATTTTAAGAAATTAGACCACCAATCAGATGTATTCGACAAGAAACTGCATGTACTAGAAACTGACATTACCCAGAAATGGGCAAAATTAGAAAAGCTGATAAATGATGAAGAAAACGCCACTAGTAAGTTTCATGACGAGAGTAAAGTGTTGCAATTAGATATGAAGAATACTTTCGAGGAAACCAAAAAAGAAAGTAAGACTTTTCAATAATTTTTTTTGTTAAAATCTTCATGAGCGTGGATTCAATGTCCTTTACTCGTAATATTAAACAGTTCACTTTGTCTTATTAGCGTCAAACAAGTCATAGTCACAGTCAGAGTCAAGCTAAGTAAGTCACGGTCTAGTCGAACTCATGCCCCTGTAAAGCGGTGGAGACTTTACAAGAGGCTCCTATGGAGTTTTGGAAACAACACGAAAAGACACGTTTCACCTCGTTATATCACTTGCCCACACTCGAGCACGTTTACGAGCACTTAATGAATAATAATTCCCCATTTAGTACACATTAACACTCGAAAATACACAAGTTTAGGAAAATAATCCAACGAGCCGACATGTTTTTTCCGCGTTGGCGCCAAAACTCCACTTTTCAATAATATAAAAACAAATTTAAATGTGACTGATTTTACCGACTACGAAAAAGAGGAGGTTCTTAGTTCGTTTTTTTTCCAATAGTTTGTTACTTCAATTCATCATTTTTAAACCGATTTGGAAATTTACTTTTTAAATTAAAACGATAAACGTTCAGATTGGTCTCATAAAAATTTATAAAATCTGTTTAGTAGTTTGGCTTTAAAATCAAAATAGCTAGAAAATTGCGTATTTTACTAATTTTGTGAAGTCGGTTTTTTTAATTGATAATGATAAAATATGATATCACACTATTAATATGCGAATGTTTGTGTGTATATGTTGTGTGGAACACCGTAACAGCTGAATGGATTTGTATGTGGTATGAAAGTAACTCATATCCTGGATTAACATAATTATGTTAATTATGTTAACAGTTCGTATAAGCTACAGCGTAGCGTTGGACGTCCATACAAGATGAACAAACCTAACAGCAGGTAAACGCTGGATGCAGGTCGCTTCCAACCAGCCCTTTTGCAGATCGGTTAGGGAGGCCTATATTCAGCAGTGGACGTATGGCTGAAATGATGATGATGGTAATAGGCTACCGTGTGAAACTGTGGAGCCCTGCTAGTCTATAATATAAAAATGAATCCCTATTTACCTTGGTCACGCCATAACTTAAAAACGACCTTAGCTATTTGATTCATCTTTTTTAGTAAAGTTAAGTATCTAATTATTTGTAGAAGATTCTTATGGAATGAAAATAGAGTAGAAAATTGGAAATTTCAGAAAACTTAACCACGTTTTTGACTTCTCGCGTTTGACAGTTCTAAGACAGGATAACGTCTATCGGGCAAAGATCTTATAAAAACCCGGTCCAGCTAATAGTGATTAATAAAATAATAGGTGCGAGTATAGATTATATATGAACCGTTCCTATAGGCTGCGTATGCACCAAAGATGTGCGAGGACGATGAGCGATGTGCAAGGAAATAATCGACCAATAAAATCGCTTCCTTCCGTCTCGCCTTGCCTCCTATTGATTGATTTTTTCTTCGCACATCGCTTGGCTACCTAGCATATATCTGATGAAAAGCACCCTAAGGTAGTTAGTTGGCAGTGGCTGGATGCTAAAAGCCAAAGATAAGCCTTGGGACAGGATTATGTCCAGCAGTGGATTGAGATGAGCTGCTAACGTTGATTTCAGAATTAAAACTCTGCAAGGAACGTGTAGCCTACGGTTATAGTTTAGAACCCATGCTTCTGTTGGACAACAACACTTTCAAATGCGTTTTGCTGACAAACGACTCGAAAGGCGTCATTGACTTTGAGATGCACATCGCTGTGAAGGCGGACGCAGAAGCGACCGTTCTCTTATCACCTATACCGAACCCCAAACCGTCCGACACAGTCTATGAAATCGGTAAGTACTAAAATACGAAGGCAAAGTATAGCTATACTCATAACTAGTTTAGATTTTAGTTTATTTTTTTTATAATAGGCTTGCGTTTGACCGCCAATTCGTCTGATGTTAAGCGATGATGCGGTTTACGGTGGAGCACGCTTGCCTAGAAGAAACCGATTCACTTTTGACTTGAAGACACCCAGACTGTAACTAACGGGGAACACCCACTCAGGCCAAAAAAATAATTTAAAATAACCACAACTTCAGCAACGTAAACTTTTTTTTAAATCAGGAAACATGGACTCGAAGGAAGAAAAAGAAGTCCAAGCTTTTTTAAGTTTTGACAGCAGCAGTAAATAGTAAAAAAAGTATGGAATGGAAACCATAAATTCTGATTAATTTTGTTGGGATTTTGGATGTAAGATTGTAACTGTTAGCTATACCTACTACATACAGTAATATATTTTTTTTTAAACATTCAGATTTTTTCAATGTTATTGCAGCTGTCAGACGCATTCTCTCAGCAGCCTTGTTGTTGCAACATTTACTTTCTTATGAAACTGTTTTTTTAATTCATCAATTTCTTACATTTCTTTTTCAACCATGACGGAACGAAGAAGTATTTAGTAAGATGTTGTGAGTATGTTTGAGTTAATTTTTTTTTCAATACTGACGATCCTATTGCATGTGGTTTCATGTTTCATCAAAATCTGTCCATCTATTCCCCAATTAGTTGTGGGCTTTTGCTAAAATTTTACTTGTTAATTAATGATTGTGAATATATATTATTACGTTTTGGTACAGATATGGAAGGCGGTGGAGATGTCAACTATACGCATTTGCGAATCAAACTAAGGGGCGTGCCACACAAATTTGTGCTAACACCGAACATGCTATCTCGTACTCACTACAAGACCTTCACTATAAGAATATCTGAAGGTATGTCGGAGTTTTCAACGCACAAATACTAGCTTCATAATACTTTCCTCCCTACCACGTAGGATGACCACCCACAAGATGGACGGACGATCTAAAAGAGACCGCAGGGAAACGCTGGATGCAGGCCGTTTCCAACCGGCCTTTTTGGAGATCGATGGGGGAGGCCTATGTCCAGCAGTGGACGTCCTATGGCTGAAATTATGATGAATACTTTCCTACGCAATGGGGTTGGTCCTCAGATCCGACAAACATAGATATTTATTGTAAGGCGCGGTCAACCACGGTAGAAACTTTTTTACAAACGGCGCAAATAAGTAATATAAATAGCAAATAAGTTTTTTTGTAAGTGGAAAATGACAAATGCCATAACGACTAAATTCTCAAAGCAAAGGTTCTCTATCCAAGTGCATTTGATTTGCAAGTGCATCTATGTCGAAATAAGAAATTAATCAAACGTGAAACTCAATCGGCAACAGTCATGAGCTCTGGCTAGAGCATGGATGGAATATAGGACTAGACAGTAGAAAAGAATTTAAAATGCTAGCATTATGACAACATAATGATTAGAAGAGAGCCGGCCCTTTTGGAGATCAATGGGGGAGGCCTTTGTCCTGTAGTGGACGTGCTATTGCTGAAATGATGATGATGAATGATGTGAGAACTCTATTCAGATTAGTGCCCCTTTCCGCGTAACTTTGTAGATGAGTTGCATTCGTTCGTAATATATCAAGCTTTGCTTAGTTTGGGGTCAGATGACCGTGGTGTCAAAAAATGTCCCGAATATTTATTTATTATATCTCATCACACTTTCATTGTGGTCATATTTTTTGCTGGCCTCTATCTAGTCCTATATTATATCAATGCGATCTCTATAAGTGAGTCGCGGGCAGTGGATGCAGACGGCAGACTTTCGTTCAGTGTGGAAGTTAAAGGGGAGACCTATTTTCAGCAGTGGACGTCTTCTGGCTGATGATGATGATGATGATGAGTTCCTTGGTCACGAAAGTCTTTGGGTTCTCTTAGGACTAATCAAATCCAAATATTTATAGGGTTCATAAATTTTTGGTGAAATATCAATATTGGTTATTACAGGAAAGCAACTGGAATTTATGGAAAATACATATGATGGTGAGAAGCCAATAATAACTTATACCAATCCAGACCTACGTTTGGTTAAGTATATAGGCTTCTCTTCGTGGTTTGAAGACCATAATTCGTGGTTCATGTATGACTGCCCTGCCTGGAACTAACTGAAGGAACCAATCAACTGCATCTAAATTAGTTTAGTCTTGATGGAATAGAATGAGATTGATTGACTGATGATAATGATTCTTGTGCCAAGAGTATTAAACTTACGTTTTTGTTCAACGGAATGAGTTTGGATTCCCTGACATCCTCCGTGATGGTGGCGGAGAACAGCAAGTTCTGGCGCTTGGCGGGAAGAGCGTTGAATATGGTCTCAAGGTCCTCTTGGAATGACTCGCTGAACAATCTGAAACATTGGCGATGTGTATAAGAATGGGGCATTTAATCTTACTAATTATTATGACAATGAGACTCGATTGGTAAGACTGGGAGAACAAACATATTAGAAGAGGTCTATGTTTTAGCGCTTCGCCATTTTAGCCTATCATCAGTAGGAATTGGCTGTAATTCACTATTCTGGCTCAGTGCATGTTGGTGAATGTTGTCTTTGAACTTTTGAGGCTTCCTTGGGGATGCTGGAGGGCCAATGGCCCGTCACCCGTCCCAGATATAAATGGACAAATAAAGTGGGAAAACATCTGCAGAAGCTGGACATTCATGATTGACATGAACTTGCGCAAGATAGGGAAGAGTGGCGTCTTTTGGTATCGGAGGCCAAGACACATAATGGGTCGCTGCGTAAGATTGTATAAAAATATAAATTCAAATTATATATTTGACAGAAATTAGTAAAAAGAACCGACCTCTTGACCCTTCTTAATAAACTTTTTTTTGTGTCTGCTTAAATTATTTTTAATACAAATAATGGAATGCTAATTGCGATAAGAATTATATAATTTTAGTATGATACCTGTCAGCTTCGTCCAATACAAGGTATTTAATTTTCTTCAATGTGAAAGTATCGCAGCCTGTGATATGGTCAGCCAAACGACCCGGCATGGCGACCACTATGTGTGGTCTCTTGGCCAGTTTCAAGGACTCCTCGAGCTGATCCGAGCCCCCGGTCACGATGCATACTCTGAGCTTGAGCGGCTGACCCAGTATCGTGAATTGGTCTGCTATCTGAAAATGTCACAATTTATACAGATATTAATTTAAATTATTTATTTTGCTCTTGAGCAGCTGTGCCTGTCCTTAAGTTGACCTGGGGCCTTACGGACAACTGCTATTACAGGCACCTAATCCGCTCAGTTGGAAAATCACGCGACCGCAAACCGTATCTGGGCGCGATAAGGTTTGCGGTCGCGTAATTTTCCAACTGAGCGGATTAGGTGCCTGTAATAGCAGTTGTCCGTAAGGCCCCTGAGCTGTGTTTCACACACTCCCATTTTATATCTAAACCTCTCAAATTTTTGCATTCGCTTTGATTTGCTCTGCTCTTTTTTAGGGTTCCGTACCCAAAGGGTAAAAACGATACCCTATTACTGAGCCTACACTGTCTGTCCGTCCGTCTGTGCTACGTTTAAACGGCTGTATCTTTCGAACCGTAATAGATAGCCAGTTGAAATTTTCACAGAATATGTAAAAATAATGAAAAAGCCAAAAAGTAAAAACAAAAGGGGGGTTCCTATAAAGCAACGTATTTATTTACGAAATGTTGTATTAGCTAATGTAAAAATGGTAATACGTACAAGCTTCAAACTTGGCACGATTACTATAATCACAATAAACTGTTCCTGAAAATCCCAAATTTTTTATTTACTCTAAAATGTTTTAAATCCGCCACCATAATTTATAAAAATTTAGTTATTATGTAGATAATTACCTGATAGGCCAACTCATGTGTAGGAGTCAGCACCAAAGCAAATATGCCGTAGGGATCCTCTGCTAAATGTTGTAGAATGGGCAATGCAAATGCAAAAGTTTTGCCAGATCCAGTCTTCGCTGCTCCAATGCAATCATGGCCAGATAATATCTGCGGCACGCAGCCTTTTTGTATGGGGGTTGGTGTTTTTATACCTGAAACAATAATTATTGCAGCCATCGACCTAAATAAAATGAGTGGACGGGCCCAAAAGACCTGTTCAAAGATAACAAAGAGGTGAAAAAAACACATTACATGTACCAGAGCACCCCTAAAGTGTAAATTTACAAATACTTATACAGCAGGACTTCATTAAAATTTACCCCACGTTCAGATTCGTGCAGCGTTCTGATTAAAGTACAGAGAATCTATAAGGGATTTTTATGAAATAAGACAAATAGTATTGTGATAAATGTACATTCTAAATGTATATGGCTGACACATGTGTCATACTCGTGATCGGGTGCTGCTTGCGGGTCGCTGGTCTGCGCGTGGTATACACAACAGACTAGTAGTAACATAACCAAATCGTTTTAACTATAGATTAATATATAACTAACTCCTATAGGCCTCCTCCTCCTAAGAGACATATGCCGGAAGGCAAGCTGGAAAGAATACAGCGCAGCCGATGTCAATGACTAATTGATAATATTATAAAAATCTGACATATTAAAATTATATTTAATTAATTTATAATATTTTTATATCAATAAATTAATTTATTGTTTATTAATTAAATTTACAATAAAATAGATAATTGACATTATTGCAAGATGAGAAGCAAGAAACTTGACCAGCATAGTAGGCTATAAAATAAAAAATAAAAAACTTTTCTCTCCCTGTATTGTGAATAGGTAACTAAAGTAAATTCATTTAAGTTAACAAAATTATCGTAGTCAGTAGTCAGGTATAATAAAAGTCACGGACCTTGACTTCCGTGGAGATGCATTATTTTTTTTATTTTTTTATACTCGAGTATTCGTATATTTTTTTTAAAATATTGCCATCTTTTTTTTTCCTTTCTAAAGCAACCTGTCTTTTGAAAACAATAAGCTATAATTGAAAGTAAACTTAATTTCCTGCACTGCTCTGTGTTAGTAGGAATTATTAATATTTTCTAAATACAAACCAAGACTAAATAGCTGCTTGATTAGCCATGTTTTCACTTCTAGCTCTGTGAACTCTTTGCCATCGTTTGCATCCATTCTTAAACCTTATTCCTGTTAGCCAAAATTAAACCTGGCTTCAAATTAATAAAATTCACATTTAATTAAAAATAACATAACCTTAACATTTACAACATGTTTACAAAATGTAACTTCAACTTCAACTCTTATTTAATGGCCTCTTTTGTGGAGTGGGGCCACCACAATTTCGCCAATGCAACGTATTGGGATAAACCATCAAACGAAGGAGATTGTCCGGTTAACACAAATTTGGACGGTGATTATAATTCCACCGTGAATTTTCCAGACGGAGCGCTTATAAGTACACTAAAACGAAGATAACTATAACTATGACATATTTACACACACAAAATACCTTCTAAAACAAAATAGGAAAAAAAAAAAAAAAAAAAAAGCTAACTGCGCAAGTACAACTTTTCTACATTTACAACTTAATTTTATTAACTTTAATAAATTTACACAGAATATAAATAAATGGAGTAAATACAAGGGAGAGGAGACATTTAAAGGAGATGGGACGAGGGATGTCAGGAGGAATGACATTATAAAGAGAAAACTGTAATTTAGGACAACTGAAAAACATATGATCCACGTTTCCTTCATCCAAACCACATTCACACAGGGAACTATCCCTAACCCTAAGTTTGGCCAAAAAAACAGGAGTGCAAGAGTGGTTTAGACGCAAACGACAAATTGTTGAGGTGGTAACCTTATCAGCCTTTTGACATTTTGAAAACCAAGGTTTATGCGGAATCTCGGGTTGGATATCACCATAAAATTTACCTTTCAAATTCTTGGAAACTTGCCACACTTGACCCCATGAATTAAATAAGATCGGATTCAAAGTGGTACAAATGTCATGAGAATATACTACACTATGCTCAACGGAGCCAACTTGAACCGCATTCTTAGCACATGAATCGGCTGTTTCATTTCCGAGGATTCCTGAATGCCCAGGAATCCATGCTAAAACAATATTAATGCCGAGTCTGCGGCATTGCAACAGAGCATCTCGTATTTTAAAAATAATAGGAAATCTAGATTTGGATCGAAAGGGATTAGATAAAATACATTGAAGGCAACTTTTAGAGTCGGAAAAAATAATTGAATTGTTTACATTATGGGATTTTACAAACAAGATGGCTTCCAGAATTGCGATGGATTCTCCAGTGAACACAGAAGTGACAGGAGGACACTTGTAGCTAAGAATGATTCTAGTAGAAGGAATCCACACAGCTGCACCAACAGGACTATTTGAGGATTTAGAGGCATCAGTGAACAAAGTGAGCCAGCCTTTGTGCTCAGATAAGACTTTGCTGATAAAAATCCTGTTGGGTTCTAACGTGCTCTTATCAATCCCGTAATCTAATATGATGTTGGGTTGGAAAACCAACGCATCATATGGCGTAGAATATAATGACATTAATGAGGATTGATAAAGAGGGTCAGGAAGGCGGGTGAACTGTAAATAGCTACGAAGAAGACAAGGAAGATCATCAGGTGATCGATAGCCACGGGAAACATAGAGATCAGATAAATGGACAAGTTTAATAAGAAGAGGATGTTCAGAGTTTTGAACAAGTTTAAAAAAGAATCTGTTAGAAAGATACTGCCTGCGCAGAGCAAGAGGGGGTTCAACACACTCGACCTGCATGGCATTAATAGGAGATGACTTCATTGCTCCAAGGATGATACGTAAACATTTAGATTGAATTTTGTCCATTTTTTTAAGGCCAGATTTATAAGAAGGGTCGAGAAGAAACGAGCCATAATCCATATGACTACGTATAATAGCGTTGTATAAAAGTCTTTGCGTGAAAGGATGTGCTCCCCACCAGACACCAGAAAGAGATCGGAGAACATTAATATTTCTTTCACATTTTTGAGCTACATAATCAAAGTGAGTAGTGCCTGCCAACTTCCAATCTAACCAAACTCCTAAAAACTTTACCTTATGTTCTTGAGGAATAACTTCATCGTTAACTTTTAATATAACAGGGGGAACAAATCTTTTTTTTGTAAATACTATAACACTACTTTTGGACGCTGATAACGATAACCCGTGCCGAAGAAGCCATTCAGACAGATAATCAAGAGCAGTAGATAATCTCCTTACAGCATCATCTAGAGATTTTTCGGATACGTAGAGAGACAAATCATCAGCATATTGCAATATTTGACAGAAGGATTGAACAGAAAGTTCTAGGTCACTGGTGTACAGGCTGTATAGTAAGGGACTTAAGACTGACCCTTGAGGCAAACCTTTCCAGATTGTTCTAGGCGAAAGAAAGGAATTTTGATTCTTAATAGAAATTGTTCTTTCCATGAACAAATTACAAACAAACCTGACTAATTTCTCAGGAATTCCCATCTGAATGAGTTTATTCCTGAGAGTCGGAAGTAGGACACTATCGTAGGCTGCTGCAATGTCTAGAAATACCCCTACTAAAAACTCTTTCTTCAAAAAAGAAATACGAATATCAGAAGTAAGAACACTTAGATTGTCCATCGTACTCATGCCTTTACGGAAGCCAAACTGCGACTTAGCTAACAAGTTTCTACTTTCTACAATCCACTCAAGGCGATGTTTTACCATGTGTTCTGCTATCTTGGCTAAAACAGAAGATAACGCAATCGGCCTGTGACTGCTTGGATCAGACGGGTTTTTGCCAGGTTTGAGAATAGGAATGATAACTTGGGTTTTCCATGGTTGGGGAATAGTTCCATATTCAAAAAATATATTTATCAACTTCAAATATAATTCTTTACTCTTATCCGAGGCATTCATCACGAACGAATAAGGAATCCCATCAGCTCCAGGGGAAGAATCTACTAGACCGTCAAGAGCCAGTTGAAGCTCAGAGAACGAGAAGGGGGAGTCAAAATTATCCAATGATGGAAGGGGGCTTGAAACAGAAGGAAAAGAGTCCACATAAGGAACTGTAGGAGGGGCCAATTTGTCTGAAAAGGCTTCCAGCCACGATGACGGATCGTTAATTGCAACATTATCGACCATACATGATCCTCTATATCGTTTAATCTCTTTCCAAACCAAAGAAGAAGGAGTTCTAGGGGATAATAATTCACAATAGCGAACCCAACCTAGTTTTTTCTTCTTTGAGAAAAGTCTTCTTGCTTTAGCAGCAGTCTTTTGATACTTCAGGAAGTTATCTCTGGTCATAGTAGCGTTATAGTCTTTCTCAGCCTTATTTCTCTCTTTGATGACTGCAGTGCACTCGGCATCCCACCATGGGGTTGAAACTTTAAACTTAAAAGGTTTTTTAAGAGGAAAGTGCTCATCTGCACTGGATATAACACACTCTACAAACTTAGAATAACACTCTATTAAATTGCAGCTGTCAACTGTAGGGAGAGATTCTAATTTAGTATCAAGAGAAGAAGAATACGAGGACCAGTCAACATCAGATAATCTGTATTTAAGAGAAGGACAAAAATTGCGTGCTGGAGATACTCTATTAGGAATAGAGAGAACAATAGGAAAATGATCACTGCCATAAGAATGAGACAAAATACTCCAAGAAAGGACAGAAGCAAGGGAAGGAGAACATATGGAAAGGTCAACAGCACTATTCGGATTTTGGGAAGGAAATACTCTACGGGTAGGAGAACCATTGTTAATGATACAAAGATTTGCATCATCAAACAATTCAAGGAGGGCAAGACCAAAAGAGTCATTATGACTAGAGCCCCATGAAGAATGGTGAGCATTAAAATCACCCATTAACACAATGGGAGGAGAGATTAAAGAAATAATGTATTCAATAATTGGAATTAAACTTAAGTGGGGATGAGGAATGTATGCAGATAAAAATGAAATATTTAAAGCTTTTACAGCAACAATATTAATGTCGGAAGATAAAGTAGGGAGAAGGATTTGTGAGAAGGGGAGAGAGCGCCTTACAAGTAAAGCGCTTCCGGCATACCCGTCAGCCCTATCATCCCGAAGACAGGAGTACCCTGAAACCCCAAAACGGGATCCCGGCACTAACCATGTCTCCGAGATGGCAATGACTGACGGGTGGAACTTATTAATGAGGTGAAGAAGTTCAGGTTTCTTGCGACGGATACTTTTGGCGTTCCACTGGAGAACTGAGACTAAATCCATAATTATTTGAAATGGACATAATTTGAGAAAGTTTACGGGCAACGTGGGACGGTAAGTTGGTGTTACTTTTTGAGATGATGTTAATAATCATGGAGAGGAGGACTTCAAGCAAGCTTTCATCTTGAGATGATGAAGAGTTTGACTGTTGGGACAAGGCAAACCCATCAGGTAAGACAGACGGCTCATCAGCAACGATAGCCTGATGGGCAGCCCTGTCAAAAGATTTTCCCAGCGGGGCTCTGGTGTTGGGCAGGGAGTGTACCGTTTTCCTGTAGCTTGAAGTTGGGCGTATGAGGTGACTGGGTTGGGTGACTTGGGAAGGAGGGAATTGCGATTGGGAAAAAACCAAAGGAGAGTGGGATGGGTTTGAGGAGGATTCTTGAACAACTTCAGCATAAGGTTTCATGGCTCTGGGAAAATGATCTGAAGCCGATGCGTATGAAACATTTTCCTGAGACATAAAAAGTTTAATAGACTTCTGTCTACCCTGCTCAGGACAGCTCCTGCTAGTGGCAAAGTGCTGGCCCAAACAATGCAAACAGGAAGCCTTAATTTCTTCAATTTCACACAGATCTCCCGGATGAGGTTGAGCGCAACGGAAACATCTTGGCTTCGAACGACATTGAGCTTTAATATGTCCAAACCTACAGCAGTTCTGGCACTGAATAGTCGGGAATTGGTAGGTCACGACTGGAAGGGAAGTATGGTATGAGAATACCCTTGAGGGAAGAATTTGGCCTTGAAAGGTCAAGACAATAGTTTGGGTAGGGACCCAAGAGGCCCTTCCCTCGACGACAACTTTTCGGTTCAATCTGCGGGCCTTAAGAACAGGCCCGCACCCACTGGGCAGGACCAGAGACTCGACAAACTCATCCATCGACATATCAACCGGGACTTGACGAACCACACCCATCTTGGTGATGTGAAATGTTGGGATGAATGCCTCGAATTTGCTTAATTCCAGAATTTCGTTATCCAAAAACTTATTGGCATCAGTCGCAGTCTGGAATTCGACAGAAATTTTGTTTCTGCCCACTTTTTTGACACCGTCAGGACAAATGTTGCACACTTTGTTTCTATGTAAAAATCGGCCAAACTTAATTGGCTGTATGGTGGACCCCAAAGATGGATCTGCTTCAGATTTTGAAACATGGACCAAAAATGGCCCTTTGTCGTTCGATGAGTAAGCCTTAATGCCTATAACAAGATTAGGATGCACAAAGATGTTTTGAATCGACGCAACCGCCATATCCTTATCAATAATGGGTTTTTTAGCTATACTCGCATCAGAGGATACATCATCCATACGGCGCTTAGCCGCGGCAATAGTCGTAGGAAAACCGGTTGAGTCGATCCCCAAATCTGGCGGATCAGGAGGGTCAGGAGGCAGGGGATCCATCTTGGATACCCCTGAATTTATACTACCCACTACTATTACCTACTAAAAAACTATTCTACCTACAAATAAAAACTAAAACTAATTACTCCGAATGAAAATTTTGAAAATATAGCCAAAAACATGCAAAAATAATATTTTTATGGAAAAAAATCTCTCTCACACGTGTGACAGCTCTCCTCCCCTTACAAAATGTAAATACTAAATATAAATAGTGACAGTGACAGCCAATAATTGGACAGCTGACTGCAGTTGACAACTACACCTTCCACTATTTGACTTTTATTGATAATGATAGTGGTGTGCGAAATCGAAATTGTTTATTTTTTGAAAATCACTGCGTAACTCACACAAGTTGCTCGTTATGACTGGCTTGCCGTAAACTCGAATTGGCACCGAAAAAAGACTGACATTCTGTTTCTACTCATATAATGTTACACTGTTATTATTTATTTGTACAAAGGGGGATGAACAATTTATTCCTATGCATGCACAACATTACATGACCGTAGAGGGAAAATAACTTACTGTACTTTTTCCGTTCTAAAATATGCTTGTTTATTAAAATAAGTACATAAATTGAGCCCGTTCGGTATTTAATAAAACTTTATATGTATACAAAATTCCACCCCTATCCTTAAAGCCGTTTCCGAGATATGCGAATAACTGCGAACTATATTTAAATACAAGAATTATTTGTTATTATTAGATAAATCCAAAGATTATTATACTAGAGATAAATCTCATTGAAAAAGATAAGCTGAGGTTCAGTTAATGTCGATGTAAAACCATCGATACAATATATTATAATAATCGATACTTTAATTTACTGTTTTTTTTGTTCTACATCCCTAACCTATCACGCAACAAACGCGTGTAGGGGTTTTATTTTAATCAACAAAATCCTTTTCTTGTTCTATTTACCGTTTGCAGCTTCAGTTTCATTTAAAACAGTGCAAAGTTCGACTGATCGCTTCTTAATTACATCGGTGAGTAGTTTTCGGAAATTTCAGTTTAAATGTAACTCGAGGGAAATAAAAAATGCCTTACATACTGATTTACCAAGTTTATTCATAATTAATTTATAGCTCTGATACATTTTATATTATCTATTGCCGGTTTACTAGTTTTACACACATTGTGGACTATTGTGGTCCATATATAATATGCCAAAGTAATATTGATGTTTCCCATAAGATAATTTATGTAGGTCATCTTATAAAATAAATAATTCATAACTACCATTAGAATGTCTTCTAGTGACAAATATAATTCACATAGCTATTTTATGTGTTATTATTTTATTAACACTTACACATTTTTCTCTTCAATTAAATAATCAAAGTTGTAATATTTTTGAATTCGTTTATCACAAAATTCATTGTTATAAAATTATGAATGACAATCGATATAAAAATAAATAGTAATTCTATGTTATTCTTTTTTGTATTAGGTTAGTACTGTTATTTCTCTACTATTAGTGCTGTTAACTGCGGACTTTGTACGAGTGTGGTTCAGACTTTATGCTGAAACACTACAACCTTTTTAACAAAACTCTTGATTTTAGATCAGTCACATTGTAGCCGGTGCCACTAGGCACATTCATACCTACTAAGGTATGAATGATGAAGTGTATAATATGATAATGTGGCAGAAAGTACAGCTTCCTGGAATACAAATTGATAATGTCATTTGTCAACTTAATATCCCTCAAAATGAAAACATGCTGCAATATTTTTAACAAGTACAGTAGTTTTGGTAATCCGGCACTTTTAAATACAAGGAGGTGCCGGTTTATTGGAATATTTAGATTACTGGATTATATAGGGAAATTCAAGCTAAATAAAATAAAACATTGCATATGTAGGTTTGTACAAATTTCTTTATGACTACTATGACTTTTGTATATTTTAAGTGAGGCATTTTTAAACGATTTAAATGTAAAAAAAAACAGTTCCCATAGCATGTAAAGTGCTTTTCATGAAAGAAGTCCCCCAGACGCGGCGCTGTCATCGCGTATCAATCACTATCAGTATTATTTCTCGAGTAGAACTTTAACAACTTTTGGCATCGTACACGACTCTTTAACGATGGAAAATTAATAAAAATATCACTAGCGTCCAAACACAGTAACAACACCTGACAACTACAACATGGAAATTTAGTTCCGCTGTTTGCCGTGGGACTTCTTTCATGAAAAGGACTTTAAGTGCCAAACTTCCACGCTGAAAGGCAGAATAATGGCGAACCATTGTTTTCTACCTTCCACTTGTAATTTATTGTAAAACCATTCATCATCATCATCATTTCAGCCATAGGACGTCCACTGCTGGACATAGGCCTCCCCCATCGATCTTCAAAAGGGCCAAAAGGGGGAAAGGACCAAAAGGGTAAAACCATTATATGCAAATAAAAAATACAATAAACTATCTTAAGTAATCTGGGGAAAAAAGAGTGCAAGTGGGTGTAAGTAGCAGCTCAGGAAAAGGGAAGGAGTGGGTGGAGAAAGTGGGGGCTGTAGGCATAGAGGGCCGGACTACTGGACCTGCCGATGTACTGAAATGCCAGATTAGTGAGACTACTCTTTGTTAAAATATGTATTGTTGTTGTAAATGTATATTATTTGTATTTGTTTATATATTTTTATTTATGTTAACGACTAATAACTGAAAAGCAATGGAACTATGGCACTAAACCGAAATGAGGTCAAACGCTGATAAAACTTAAATAAAACCATTTTTCTGTCCTTAACAATGAGTATAAATAGTTCAGTTAATACAAAAAAGAAAGAAGATAAAATTAAGTGTAATTAGAACATCATTCTTTTATGAAATTTAACTTTAGTTAAAGAAACTGGCTTCCAAGGCTTCCAACCGGCCCTTTTGTAGATTGGTGTGGGAGGCCTATGTATGTCCAGTAGTGGACATCTTCTGACTGAAATGATGATGATGATGGCATGGGACCAATGAGCATGTGCCCATTAAATACCTACTTTAAAAAAAAAACAACATAAATTAATGACTGTAATGTTGGTATTTAATTTTTTGTTTACAAAATACCAGCCAGTATGAGTACATGTAAATGGTGCAACTTTAATATGTTGTAAATTAAAACAACTCATAGTTACAGTGTATCGAAACTTCTGACATAGTGATCTTTGATAGCAAAGGTATTTACATACAGGGTTATACATATAGACTGTACTACGCCGAAAGGTCATTATACTCATCATTATGAACAAGTTTTGCTATGAGAACAAACATGAAATCGTGAAAAACATCTGTTCCATACATTTTGTGGAGTGTCAATGACTGTTTTTTTATTATTGCCTTAAACTTGTTGAGCAGATTCTAAAATATTAATATTTTTTAATAATATTCGGGACATTTTTGCACACACGGTCATCTGACCCCAAACTAAGCAAAGCTTGTGATATGGCTGCCAGAGACTGATATACATACATATATAGTTTTAAATACATACTTAAATAGATATTAACAACCAGATATAGAACAAACACAAATGTTCATCACACAAATGTTTGTCCTAGATGGGAATCGAACCCACGCCCCTAAGCTTAGAAGGCAGGGTCATTACCAACTAGACCAACGGGCTATCAAACGGGCTATTAACCATGAAATATGCACAAATTTCCTAGAAAAGCCATATATTAGAATGAAGACATGGCGCGATAGAAAATTAGTGAGTTACATATTTGTACATACATTATTTATTTTTATTTTTTAATTATGCATCTTGTAATTGTTGCAGGTTGAAGACTCGAGAGAATGGGCGTGTTCAGAACGGCGCTGTCGCTGGCGACCCATGGAAAGGTTGGCCTGAAGACCAATGGAAAATACGTGAGTACATACCATACTAGAATCTACTGTCGGAATAATTGCAGCGAAAGGACAATTAGCAATTAATTTATTTTTTATTGTGGGTCATGTTGGTTGTATCTGCCTGATTGTTACATCACTGGACTTTAAGCTTATCCCGAAAGGGTGATTGGGCCATATCCACCACGCTGGCTCAGTTGCGGGTTGATGGATTCACATACGCCATTGAATTCCTTCTCCGTACGTATGCAGGTTTCCTCACGATATTTTTCCTTCACCGAAAAGCCAGTGGTATGAAAATCCGTACATAAACTCTAAAGAGCTCATTGGTACCGGCCCGGGGTTTGAACTCGCGACCTCGCTTTCAAGTCTAGTTGTCTCCCAAATAGGCTACCACGGCTTTTGATTGTTACATTCCCGACAATAGCTCAACCTATTTTTATGAGATTTGCCATGTATATAGTGCATTAATAACATACATACACCCGAAAAAAATTGCCCCCTTAATCAGTCGTGTCTAACAACAGTTTGATTGTGTCCCACACAGAATGGCCTTGACTTATAATACCAACATAATACCTTATCTAAAGCTTAACTACTTATCAAGAGTTGACTGCACTTGGCAACCATGCGCGATGACGTCAGCAAACCCAGCTATGCACTAGCTACATACTACAGTCACGTGGTCTATAAATGTGTGATTTGGCGCAATATCTGGCCAGCTATCTTGCAGTAGCTTTTAATTAAACTAGGTCTCGCAGGTAAGATTCTACACTTAACTATATGTTCAAGGATTTTAAGTTATTACATTAGGTTACATGAAGGGAGAGATGTTTTTAGGATTCCGTACCCAAAGGTTGAAAATGGGACCATATTACTAAGCCTACGTTGTCTGTCTGTCTGTCTGTCCTACCCTTTAACGGCTGTATCTTTCGAACCGTAATAGATAGCCAGTTGAAATTTTCACAGAATATGTAATGTGTTGTATAATAACAATACGAATAAAATTATAATAGTCGCGTACATGCTAGGAAAAATAAATACATAAATGGCAATGAAACAATGTTATGATATGATTATGTCTTTGCTCAAAGATCGCCTACAATGTTGCCATATTTGGCCTACTGCCACAGAATGAGAAAGTAAACGTGAAAAATCGTAACTATCAGCTTCCTGGCACATACATTTGAGTCTGGCTTAATAATAGATACATGCCCTTGAACCTCACCATGCTAGCAAAACAATAACTGTACGCAGATGTTAAGGGAAACCACCAGCGCAGTATTTCCTACCTACTTAGTATCTATTGAGTAGACTTCCTTAAGGAAAACTCAGGTTAGATCTTCTTGCTTTATTTGTTTGTTCTAAGCATCTTTATAGTCCGTGAGTTCAACATTCGACCATTATAACCAATGATACAATACAATATTACTTTATTACACACCGAAAATACACCACGACCACGGACCACGGACCACGGACCACGGACTGGCAAGCGCAGCGTAGGACGTCCACCCACAAGATGGACAGACGACCTAAAAGAGACCGCAGGGAAACGCTGGATGCAGGCCGCTTCCAACCGGCCCTTTTGGAGATCGATGGGGGAGGCCTATGTCCAGCAGTGGACGTCCTACGGCTGAAATGATGATGATGATGATGATGACACACCGAAAATACAAATGAAACTTAAACTAACATAAAAAACAAATATACTGCAGTATAATGGGCAGCCTTATCGCCTAAAGCGATTTCTTCCAGGCAACCTTTGGATGGACAGGACTAAAGAAGTTAAAAAAATGATGTTATCTGTTATATATAAACTGAGATACGTTTACGTAGATACGTTTTACCGAGGTCTGCGAATACAAAAACAAGTTAATTAGCTTGAGTGAATTCAGTCCGTCCTGTGTCTGGCAACAACGCAAACGTACAATGCGCGATTTTGGAGTATAAAAAATAATCAAAAATTCCATGTTGTGTGTTTAGAAAGTGAAATACATATACTGGAACGGCTGTAAGACTGTAAAGCTCTATGCGTTCTATGTAGGTTATAGTAAAATATAGCCATGTTTTTTTTTGTTTAAATTATATTAGAGAAACTAACGGTCTTAATTAACAGAGTTAATAATTAGTTAGAGACAAAGGGGCCATTTAAAAGTTTCTACTTATAAAAAACAGAGTACATTATATGAACGCTAAAACATGTGAATAAGAAAATATAGATGTATAATATTACTAGAACAAAGAAAAGCAATAGACTCTAAATAAACTAAGACAAATTAAGATGTGCACTTAACAAATTAAGATATACGTTTAATAATATTTCAGACAGAATACCTAAATTTTCACAAATAATTATTGAAATGTTTGTCACTTAACCATTTCATTTCAAACCTTTTATAATGAGTATGACGTCATTGATTATAACTACGGTCTACGCTTGAATCTTTAGTAGATGGAAACATGACCAGTGATGATTAGTTATGGCCTCTCTGCCAACATGGATATTTTGGTTTTATTACAGGGAATAATTAGATAGTTTTCTTATATTTCTGTATGCGCATTACGCTCTTTTTCCATTCGAATGTTCTAACATATTACGAGTTTTTGGCGCCAACGTAAACGCAAAAACCATGTCGCCTCATTATTCACATAAAGAAAAAACTCATGTTTAGTATAATACTAAACTTGTGCTATTTGATGGATGACTATTTATTAATTGTACGTAAACGTTTTTGAGTGTGGGAAATTGATATAAAAAGGTGAAACATGTAGTTTCTAGGTGTTCTCAAAACTCCATAGAAGCAGTACCGGCGTTAGGGTAGGTTAGGGTGCGGTGGAACCGCCCAGGAGGATAATATGGATATAAAGGGGCCCCCTTTATTATATCCATATTATACTTACCTATGTAATGCTTTCTAAATCATCAGTTTTATTCTTAATGCTTCATGCATTTAAAAATCTATTCTTTGCCTTTTTTCGGTTTGAATGGCAGATGGGGTGCCGTAGAAATGTCGCCCAGGGCGCTGGTAGTGCTAAAACCGTCACTGCATAGAAGCCTCTAGAAAAGTCTTCACCACTTTACTAGCTGTCTTTGCTTGACTCTGACTGTGACCATGACTTGTTTTACGATACTAAAAACTTAACATTTCAATAATTTGAAAAATAATATAATAATAAAATTATATATAATAAATATAATAATATTATTTATTTTTATTTAATTATATATATTTATTATATTATTAATAATATATTAATAATATAATATTTTTTCACCTTGAAAAAGACTGCCTAATGCGGTTGAAACTATAGTCGGAGTGACCGGCTTAATCTTACGTGAGTAATTCCCGTGTAATATAAATAAAATGTATTTCAATAATTGTCACTGGAAATTTCACAAGACGTCAAACGCCAAAATCCTTCTAACAAAATTATTATTAATAAACTAAAACATTCGCGTATGTGACCCGTTTAAACAGACCAAAGGACCCCAAACTCGAAGGGTCATTACACGTGGTGATGAGGGTATGATGATGAAGCTGGAAGGTGGATAGTGGAACTCTTGGTATGGGACTCGTTAAAACTTCCAAACTCAAGGGGTTTACAGGTTAGCTATTGAAAAGTTCCACTATCAATCTCCAGGTCCCAGCAGTGGTACTAAATTATTATATTGTCATCTAAATTACATATACTTCTAAAGTTTCAAGTCGATACGACAGTAAAATTAAAAATAGGCTTATACGACTTTCCAGATTGGACTTGCATTGTTATTTAGAAGTTAAGGTAATAAGAGCGCTATAAAAAACTCTAAATGAGTTAGGTTTTGGCGATGATAATATCGCGGTATTAGTATCACTAGATTATTTTTTATGCTATATGTGGCAAACAAGCTAACGGGTCGCCTGATAGTAAGCGATCACCGTCGCCTGTGGATAAACCATACTAATATTATATATGCGAAAGTTTGTTTGTGCCTCTTTCACGCTGCAACGGAACAACGGATCGACCTGATTTTTGCATGTGTATAGTTTAAGAGCCAGAGAGTGACATAGGCTACTTTTCATCATCATCACCATCACCATTTTTCATCACTACGCGGGTGAAACCGCGGGGCGCAGCTAGTGATAAATAATTATGATCTCTATGCTTAATTATGAAACAATTTCACGTAAGGTAAGTTCGTTTAGTAATAACAAACTTATATTGGCTAAAGACATTATGCTAATAATGTTGGTATTTGTAAAACCATGCCTTCACGACCTTGCACATTAAAATTGTTATCAGAAACTTCGGTATAAATATAGTTGTATTTTCTGCCATTTATCACGCTTGGTTTCACACAATATCAAAACACAACTACACAAGAGAACATTACGACCTGATATACATCTATATTGTGATAGGACACAAAATAAATTGTAGATAGATACCTAGATAAGATAGTGAACAAATTACCCAGTAAATGAGATGAAAAAATACGGGTCTAATGCCCGCGACTCTCACAATGGCGTCGGTCCATCTAGTGGGAGACCTACCGACGCTGCGTCTTCCGCTTTGTGGTCTCCACTCAAGAACATTTCTTCCCCAGCGGTTATCGGTTTTTCGAGTGATGTGGCCTGGCCAATGCCACTTCAATTTGCATATTTTAATATCTATGTTGGTGATTCTGATTCTTTGGCGAATATCTACGTTCCTGATTCCATCGTGCAAAGAAACTCCGAGTATAGCTCTCTGCAATGCCCACTGAGTGACGTTTTTTTAAAAAGCCACGTCTCAGTACCATAAGTCATCACTGGCAACACACACTGGTTAAATATCCTTGTCCTTAGGCACAGAGGTCCATTCGACTGAATAGGCATGATGACTAATTTTTTTTTATTACCTCATAAAAACCTGATCATAAATAGAGGGCATCAACGAAAACTAAATTAAAATTAGTTCAAAAATAAATAAGATATAAGCATTTTAATTTAATTTCATGCTAAACAGAGATCGCACTATACTGAGCCGTGACGTCACGGCTCAGGAGCGCCATACAAATGCTATACTAACAGACGCTTTGCGAGTAAGGGATACACCATCCCCTCTCCATCCCCACCTAAAACTTTAAATACTCATATCTCAGAGATTTATCGGCCAATTCAAATTATTTTTTCAGTATGTGTAATGTATTTACTTATATTCATCGCTAAACTGGTTATTTGTAATAAATTAAACATGCCTATTGTTAAAATTATTCCTTCTTCTCCAATGAAGCCGGACATGCATCGCTAGCTGGGTTAGACGAGTACTCTACACTGGTCATACAAGCAATGTTTCCATTTTAGGGCAAACTGTCTGGGCTCTGCGTTGATAACAATAATGTCGGACACTAATGCAAAAGTGTCCTATATTTAGATAACCAGCTACTAGATATGACAGTTTATCATGTATCTATGACAGTGGTCATTGAGACTATGAGCACAGAATCTATTTTTCAATTACATTTTCATGTTAAGGTTCTCTTTTCCGACTTTTAGCAATTTTGGTCATTCTAGTTTGCCTATTTCCATGGTTAGCTTAGAATTATAAAAATTATGTCAAATCAAGATTGAATGTTTTATCCCAGAACCCCCAAAGACCAAAACACGATTAAGGACATTTCGCTCGATAGAAAAAAAAAAGTTAAAAAAAAAAAAGCGCTTTTGTCCCTGTTTTTTTTTTTTATTCATTCATATACCTATTGTATAAGTTGTCTGCGATATCTTGATATATAGATTTCATAATTATGAAGGAAACCGCAAAGTTACATTTTACATTACATCTATACTTTTCGAAAAATATGAGAAAAACCTCAAAAATAGAAGTAGCGAAACGCACGACTGTGTGTAAGTACCATGATTTTGCTCCGCTAAATACGACTTCAATACAATAACCCAAGCCTGGTCACCTGTAGTAATAAGCGTCGCTTAAAAGTGGGTAAACCTCGCCTTAAGACGTTACGCGTTTATGGCAAAGAATCTCATGTGACATAGATAATAACGGCCCAACAAGTTACGTACTTTGATGAAATTTGTTTTTAGGATAACTGCGGGCATATTGTACAACAAAATATTACCAATTTAGCTTTACAAACTCGCTGGCTTGTACTTTGATAAATACAGATAAGGTAATTTTCCTTCACGGCCACGCGCCTGTCTCGTGCATTGACTTCTCTGACATTGAACTTGATTTTTTGTCTACACGATCTATTAGAGTCGCGTGATTGTACAAGGATATTTGAAAACTCGGCAATCAAACTTATATGTTGTCTTATTTTCTCTTTAGTGTTAAAGAGAGATATCATCAATCAGTATCGCCCATGGCTGGGTTATGTTTTTATGATAAAATGGGATAGCGTTTAACCACGAGTCACTTGTTGAAAAGTGACAATGTAATCTAAGATGGAGCACGTTTGCCCATGAGTTGCCTATTGACACTTTTGTCTTTAAGAGACCCAAGTTGTACTTTAGAGGGAACACTGAGACAGGAAATGTATTCAATTCCTTGGCAGTTTGTAGTAAAAAGGAATTTTGGAAACGTTGCGTAGGGACTAACAAAGTTCACGACGCGACGTAAGGATATTGGACTACGGTTTCAACTCAAATAGCTCTTGTGTATATTCTCCAAAATGAAAGCGGTAAAAATACTTGCATTTGACCACAACTTGAGATGATGCGGTCTATGATGGAGCACGCTTGCCTTGAAGAAACCGATTTATCCGCGACTTGAAGACACCCATGTTGTGTCTATCGGGTAACACCAACAATGTAAAGTAATGTAAATATTTATTTTTGAGACTCAAGTTATCAGTTGTGTCTAACATAGGTTATAGTGGGCCCCAAACTTGGCTAGGCCGGTCTCTTGGTGACCCGAAAAGTGCCAAAACACTCATTCAGAAAGCAACAGTCCAGCGGCACACATAAAAAAAAAACTTGGCTGATCCATCCCAAAAGTGCGAGCAGTTCTCTATGCACGTCCTGACTTGTGCTTGGTAAAATATAATTTTAACCAGTAGCGCCTCGTTATTGAAGAGTCAAATGGCTACTGAGTCTAACGCTTCGAGATGGTGTAAGTAATTACTTTTGTTCACTAGTTGCAGTATTCAAAGTTGAGAAAAACGCGAGATACAGCATGAAACGAGTAAAAGAAATTGATTAGATGCAAAGTGAATACTACTGAATGTCACCTAGGGATAGCGACGAAATAGCGAATCTTACGAAAAGGCGTCAGAAAAATTTCAATCAGTTTTGAACTAAGTTAAAAAAAACTATGTTACAATATTGTCGAAGCGCTTATTTTGTACCTAAATAAAAACATACCAATTACTATATATTTTTTTTCTTTTACTATTTTTTTTAAAGGATTCTAATTACAGGGCTTGCATCCTTTGGATGGAATGAAAGAAAAATGTGCCTATGAGATACAATTTTACGTTCAAAACAGATCTTCCTGTGGCCGTGATCCCAATTGCTAGTAATGCACGATTGCTCTGACAATAGTGCAGAATATTTCAATCGAGACAGTCACGATATATCTTAGTTGCGTCCAAATATAAACCTAATTGACATATTTATAAAAGCCAAAATGAGTGTTTGCTTTGCACTTTAAAAATTGTTGGTCAGCGTATTTGCAGACAAAATATTTGACTACTAGACTTTGACCATTTTCCTCGTATGTATTGCCAATAACTGGCCAAGAGCGTTTCGAGACATGTATATGGTAGGGTTCCGTAGCCAAAGCCTTATAATTGTAGTCACATTCAGAGTTCAAAAATTAATGTTTATAGAAAAAAAAAACGAACGAACAAAGCTCTGTGGACTTGCCAAATTTCAGAGATGTTTTTATAATAGATAGGCTTCCGCTTGGCCACCATCTCGCCTGATGTTAAGCGACGATGCGGTCTACGATAGAGCACGCTTGCCTAGAAGAAACCGATTCACTCTTGACTTGAAGACACCCAGACTGTAACTAACTCAGGCCGGCATCATCTTCCCGGCATTCATAACATTCTTTGTTAAGATCATTTTAAGAAAAGGCCAATGGCCTTTGAGCTACGGAACCGTGTACCTTCCCTACGCGTTTCCTGAGAGATACAATCTAGGGCTCCAGGCATTATCATCTAACCTATAGAGTATAGTTTTTTTCTAGATCGACGTGCCTAATCTCGACAGCATAGGGCATGCCGTCAGCGTCACCCATCAGGCACGTAGGCATCTCACTCATCGACTGAACATTTTAGTCAAGTGTCAACCGTTCTTTGTTAGGTTTCAGTTCATATTATAATTGCTGACGACGAATAGATTTTTACGTCCCGGGAACTCTTTTGGTCCGGGCATATTCGCGCGCTGAGTTCTTTTTCTGTATTTTTTTTTTATTTCACGCGGATAAGTTCGCTCTTGACCACCAACTCGCCTGTTGGTAAGCGATGATGTGGTCGAAGATGAAGCACGCTGACTTACAAAATACCCATTCACTCTGTCGATGGTTTGGGGGTAATCTTTATAAGATACCCAGTTACATTGGGGTGTAGCCGGATTATGTGAGATTGCAACCACTCAAATCCCCTCGGTGGCTGGCCTCTGTAGGAACCGAGATCTCCATAGGAACGCACCGGTACTCGCGCGCTGACTATCTGTCCTATAGTGTTTATATAAGTTGGTATGTCGGCATAGAATGGCCGACCATTGTTCATCATCATCGTCCAGAAGACGTCCACTGCTGAACATAGGCCTCCCTTTTCGACCTCCACACTGAACGAAAGCCTGCCATCTGCATCCGCTGGATAGCCGCGCCTCTCACAATCTCGTCGGTCCATCTAGTGGGAGGCCTACCTACGCTGCGTCTTCCGGTTTGTGGTCTCCACTCAAGAACCTTTCTTCCCCATCTGTTATCTGTTCTTCGAGCGATGTGGCCTATTGCCACTTCAACTTGCTAAAAATACCCTATTCGATATGTGTATTTAAAGCAATAACATAAATTGATAAATGATGAAATGTTGTGACATGTTGCATCAGCTCGACTGATCCATCCGTACATACATAGTTCATGTCATGTCTGTATTTATAATGTACTGGCGGTCCGCCCCAGCTTCGCACGGATATAGATTATAGCCTGTGTCCCCGGAGATAGTGTAGATTCCTAACTGTGAAATAATTTTTCAAATCGGTTCAGTAGTTTCGGAGCCTATTCAATGCAAACAAACAATCAAGTCTTTCCTCTTTATAATATTAGTATAGATATATTAGCATCTATGGATCTAGACAGTAGACGTAGAATCTATCCGACGTCGATGAGCAAACTCCCTTAATATCCATCAATATCGAATGAAACAAGTTTCTAAGTTAACCTAAAACTTTAATATATTTTCTGTAAGCTTAACGAGCCAACCAGTCCTAAAGACTCGTGTCAAGTATATTGGCATTGGTAAGATACGTGATACATAGTGGGTATTTAATACAATTGCAACAGCTAACCTCAGGCATATTATTGGACAGCATGTTTAACACCAAGTCCCAATCGTCGAATGGCCGAAAATTCCTGCGCACTAAATGTAGCGTCTGACTTTCTGCTCGAGCTAGACAGCAACAACTTTCGGCCTGGACTTTTTTAATTCAGTCTTCATGTAAATACCAACCAATGTGCGCCTATAACGTCAGGTGTTGAGGGAATCTTCAACAGCTGCGCCTGGTATACTCTGCCAGTAGAAATTGAGCACTTCACGGTAGCTTCGGAGCTCTTTAACGGCCCTGGGTGTTTGAAAGTTCTGAATGGCTTAGACCTTGTCATCTGTGTTACTGATTTAGTCTGAAGAAACAATCACATGCCATTTTTATCAGCTCTGGGTTTGGGGCTCGATTTTTTTATAACTCTTATGATATTTCGCGCGAAATATCATTCGAAAAGATCCCCACGAACCTTTGATGATGTGAACGCAATCCCAAACAAAAGTCGCATTTTTTAAATCATATAACTCTAACGCATCGAGTGGTTTGAACTATTCGTATTTGCTTTCTATCAGTAGAAATATTTTCGTGCGAAATCAAACAAGCGATTCAAATTTCGAGCCCCTGGGTATTAGTTTTCCT
Organism: Agriopis aurantiaria; assembly: GCA_914767915.1. Classification (NCBI taxonomy): domain Eukaryota; kingdom Metazoa; phylum Arthropoda; class Insecta; order Lepidoptera; family Geometridae; genus Agriopis; species Agriopis aurantiaria. The sequence goes on along the minus strand of OU612003.1, from coordinate 11,734,558 downwards.
TTGTTTCATGGCATCACTACGGCACAAGGACTCTTAGTGGAGATCAATGAGTGTAGTGTGTTTTGACATCAGAGGCGAAGGGGCTAATTCGAATGTGTTCTCTTCCAGTCGTTCCGTCCGCTGCTGTCGTGCGCGCCAGTCGCGATGGTGGGCTTCGACCGCGGCGCGCATTCTCAGGACATCACCAAGAATATGCAGTACATCAGCAACGACAAGATAAAGCTGAAGGCTGATCCGCAGACCATGAAGTAAGTGAGTTACCGGCGTTACCGCGGTTCATCCACGATGCAGTGTCGAATTTACCTTCAGGTAAGACTGAGCCTAGGCTTCCTTCTTTCCATCACCCGTCTGATTTGGGCTTACCACTTCTAGAAGTGGTAAGTCCAAATCCGTCACTGCCTCGATTGTGCAGCGTTGGGCGTAGGTTTCATATTCAACCGTTGTTTCATTTCATATACATGTTATAGGGACGCTAATGCCCGTTTTCACTAACCACGAACAAGGCGACGCCGACGAAGGAACTCTTAATCTAAGCAGAGTTTAAAGCGTAATCTTCTGTTTCACCAATCTATTTTTAATAGGCGACTAAGCTAAGAGTTGCCAAATCTTTTGACAGTTATCTATGGTTTTGATGTGAGTGACTGAGCGCAGTGATTTGAGTGAGCGAGCGCGGTGATTTGAGCGAGCGAGCGCGGTTATTTAAGTGAGCGAGTGCGCTGATTTGAGTGAGCGTGCGTGGTGATTTGAGTGAGCGAGCGCGGTGATTTGAGCGAGCGAGCGCGGTGCTTTGAGAGAGCGAGTGCGGCGCGGACTGTCAGTTGGCTAATAACTCCCAGTTTCTAAAAGCCTGTTCAGTTGTAATCTATTGTCTAAACTCATGTCAAGTGACTTGATCGGCTGTTGTTTTTTCGTTAAACCATTCACGTCAGTTGACATGAGATTTAACGTGTTAGTTAGTTTTGCGTTGATCGGTCTTTCAGAAACCGGTATAAGTGTTGCCTATTATTAGGCACCCCCGAATCGGTTTGAATCGGTGTCGTAACTTTAACGCCTAACGTCACCAGTTATCACCTAAAGTTTGGTGAAACGTTTTTTTTTTGCCTGCTACTCCTAAATATTTAAGCATCTGAATTAGGCGACTCCTAGGGTTAGTGAAAACGGGCATTAAATATCTAACTACCTTGATAACCTTTGCAAAGTGAAGTGATGGCTAGTCACGCTGACGAGCCTGCACGAGTAGGTAGGATTTAGCTGAAAGACAAATTCATGCATTATGCACAAGTTGAATCAAAACAGTAGCGTACGACGATTCATTGTTCCATGCCCTATTAACCGGTCTCAATTGCTAATCAGGTGGATCGTGTGCCTACTTCGTCATTGTACTTACAATTCTAAGTAACTACTTTTACAGGGTTACGCGGAAAGGGTGTACTAAGCCGTAAAGAGGTCATTACTCATTATAAACAACTTTTGTTATGGGCCGACCCGACACAGAAATTGCGAAAAAAAGTTGCCTGATCCATACATTTTGTTGAGTGTCACTGTCTTTGTTTTATGGGCCAGCTGAATTTTGTTTCGGCCCCGTAGTAAAAGTTGTACAAAATAATGAGTACAAGACCTCCTTTCGGCTTAGTACACCCTTCCTGTGTAGCCCTTTAGTCGTATTTACAATGTTTAACTGAAATTTTTTTGCGGTATAAATCTGAATTTATCAACTTGACAAAATTTGAAGAGTCCAGGGTAAGAATGATCAAAGTCCCTCCGTATCAGAAGGTCTATCAAGGAAAATGACGTAGTTTGCAAAACGTCACCCTAATACGTGTTTTGAGCAAGGTCCTTGTATTGTATACCCTATAGTATAAGGTATACTAAGTCCTTGGTTTGTTGGCTTGGTTTTGAACTAATGACGCCATCTAGTTCATGAGACGCTAAGCTTATAGCATGAATAAGAAAAAGGCAATTACGATTAAAAGTCCCAAAAAAAAGCAATACATTATTGGCATATAAGTTATTAGTGATTAAAGTTAAAAACTATCAGAGTCCAAAGACTTTGATTGTACTTACAAGTTTTTTTTATTATAATTAACTAGCTGCGCCCCGCGGATTCACCCGCGTAGTAATGAAAAATGGTGATGATGATGATGAAAAGTAGCCACTCTGGCTCTTGAACTATACCCATGCAAAAATCAGGTCGATCCGTGGTTCCGTTGCAGCGTGAAAGAGGAACATACATCCATACATCTATACATCCATACATCCATACATACAAACTTTCCCGTTTATAATATTAATAGGATTAATTTATCTCTAATAAAATGCTTTTAATATTTTAGTTTCTTTTTCAATGTCTTAAACATAAATTAGTAACTAAGTAGATAAGTAGTAGGTACTAAGTAATACTATTGATGGCTGGCCATTTCTTAACTATTCTATTTGTATCGTCAGGTTGGAGACCCGCGTAGACCGTCCCCTATGCGTGATGATAAACTGGCTGCTGGCGAGGCAGAAGCACGTGATGAAGTATGCTACGGTGTACCTGGAGCAAGGGTTCGACGTACTCAGCGTGTCGTGCACACCCTGGCAGCTCATGTGGCCGCTGAAGGGCACACAGGTACCTGCCTTCCACAGACTAGATAGTGATGCTTTCCATAGACTAGATAGTGATGCCTTCCATAGACTAGATAGTGATGCCTTCCACAGACTAAATAGTGATGCCTTCCATAGACTAGATAGTGATGCCTTCCATAGACTAGATAGTGATGCCTTCCACAGACTAAATAGTGATGCCTTCCATAGACTAGATAGTGATGCCTTCCACAGACTAAATAGTGATGCCATCCATAGACTAGATACTGATGTCGTCCGAAGGCTAGATAGTGATGCCGTCCGTAAGGTAGACTGTAATTCTCTCGTCAGAAAATCATGTGGACATCAAAAGGCACCTAACTTCCACAGAGTAAATCCAAAATGAATAAAATCCATTGCGCACTATTTTTGTATCAAATTAAGTAATGACAATGTTCTTCTACAGTTGGTGACAGCAGACCTCCTCAAGTTCATGCATGCAAATGAAAATGAGCATCCTCTGGTCATCCACGGGTTCTCTGTCGCCGGTTACATGTGGGGGGAACTGTGTGTCCACGTCATGAAGAACAAGGAAATGTAAGTCGATTTGCATTTTATTGCACTAGATTTAAAGTCGATAATAATTCTTTATCTGTAGTCATGACAATGGTAGATAGATTAGAACGAAAATAATTTGGCCACATTTCCGTCTAGAAAGTAATCAACTGACTTAATTATAGTCAAATGTGAGTTGACTGCTTTCTTATCATCATTTCAGCCATAGGACGTCCGTTGCTGGACATAGGCTTTCCCCATCGATCTCCAAAAGTGCCGGTTGGAAGCGGCCTGCATCCAGCATTTCCCTGCGGTCTTTTAGGTCGTCTGTCTATCATGTGGGTGGACGTCCTACGCTGCGCTTACCGGTCCGTGGTCTCCATTCGAGAATCTTTTGGCCCCATCGGCCACCTGTTCTGCGTGATATGTGCCCTGCCCACTGCCACTTCAACTTGCTAATCCGGTGGCTAATCTCGTTTCTGATTCGATCTCGTAGAGAAAACCCGAGCATAGCCCTCTCCATAGCTCGTTGTGTGACTTTGTGCTGTCTTTTGCAATGCATAATTTTGATGAAACGAGGAAGATGATAAAGCATTTTCAACCCCCGACGTAAAAAGAGGGGTGTTATAAGTTTAACGTATGTATCTGTGCGTCTGTCTTTGTAATTATCTGCATCGTTAGCTGTTTGGGATATACCGGCTGAACTGATTTTGATTAACTTTTTGTTTGAATGGTGACTTGATCTGACTTGACTTGAGAGTGTTTTTAGATACGATCCAAGAAAATCTGTTTACTTAGTCGTTTTAAGGTTATCAGTTTTTATATCAGGAGTTATTAATTTTTTATCATAATTACCTAGCTTATAACATCTAAATTCCAGGTACCAGCCAGTGATGGACCGCGTGGCAGCCCAAGTTTGGGATTCAGCCGCCGACATCACTGAAATCACCATTGGCGTGCCGGCTGCCGTCTTCCCTAAAAACCAGATCATGCAGAAAACACTTCGAGCATATATGGAGTGAGTAAATCAATGACGGTACACAATTTTGACAGCTAAAACCGGCAATAGGTTGGCCATTGCTCGCCTAGCCTCCGACGCGAGCGTAGGCAAATAACATGGGGTATCATATAGTTATCAGAATCAGAATAGCCTTTATTGTATAAACTGTAACTTCTTCTTCTTTCGAGTCGATGTTCCTCAAAATACAATTCTATTTTCAAATCAAGTTTCTAGACCAAAACTTTGCCACCTCAATGGCATTTTGCGTGGCTTCATTCAGGTCGTCTTGTGTGCAAGTTGTAGGACACGCTACACAGTCCATCAAGTGTGTCATTGTCTGAGGGTTCACACCACAAAGACATTCGGTGTCAGAGCCCTTTATATAACCCCACTTTGCCATATTATCCCGACTTCGGCCCACTTTGGACCGAAGTCGGTTCAGGGTTTTCCAAGTGGGCCATGGTTTTTTGTGGTTTTCATTATTCAAATCGTTTATGGCGTTGTTGTTAGGTGAACTGAGGTGGACTACAGGCAAGTAAAAGTGCCCATGGTCTACCCAAGTGAACTGAGGTGGACTACAGGCAAGAAAAATCCCTGACGCCTTATCCGGCCATCTGGGGGTGGAAACCGCAAGAGCTAAGAACCTAAGCTCCAGGGTGGAAGTGTTATAGGGCATAACGCCGTTAGTAGCTCTTAGTGAAAGTGCAGCACACCTCTCGAAACCCTAAGCCACCCACGCCAATGTTGCCCCTCCGGTGCCAATATGCGGCAGCCACTATGGGGGGCCCATTTAGTGGGTGGCAAGTAATCACCTGCCTAAATGTATTTTGAGATGAGACAGAATGAGGAAGGTGCCGTTTCTCATCCTATAGATCAGTTCTCCTATCCACAAGTTGTTCACCTCAATAGCCTAGATTTTTTTATCCTATACTGTACAATAGTTTCATATATTCCATTTTATATTTTATACACATTCAATAATATTGTATTTTATATTCAACGGGGCCTCTTGGTGTTGGCTTCGGCCCCACCAATGCCATAAAGGACCAGGCTAGACCCGTGTATAAGTTTATACAAAATTTTATAATAATAATAAAAACAATACCTAATACCTACAATTGACTTTGAGACACAGATAAACTGTTAAAGAATGATTCGATTTGATAATTTCATGTGTACTTTTATCTGTATCAGTAGATACAATGTTCACGTGCAAAGTACAATTATTTGCACTTTGATCTTGAAGAAAATTCACTTCTTAAAGATTAACTTACTGCGAGAAAAAAACTGGATCAGAAAAGTAAATTTTTCGGGCCCTTTTTCCGCTTCTGTCATTTTGGCGCTCCGTGCTATCTCACACCTAGAGCGACCGCTCGTCCCGCTTAGCGTGTCGTTTAGTGAGGCGCTCTAAAGGTGAGGAGGTATGTTCCCGACTCCCGTATCTGCGCCACAGGGAAATCGAATGGGGAGCTGTGAATGTGATACATTATTTAAACGTTCCTATTCCAGATATCACATGAAAACATTCCACGACGCCGCCACGATCCATTACATCCGCTCCTCCCAGCTGTTCCACACAAACCTGTGCCGAGCTCCGGCGCTCTTCCTTCTCTCTAAGAGCGACCCGGTCGGAGCGGAGCGAAGCAACCGCAGCGTGCACGACAGCTGGTGCGAGATGGGCATCAAGGTACATCACTAGTGTATATTAACTTCAATATTATTCTATTGCTTTGCCATGGGACTACATTCTGTAAGCAGATTTTAAGGAAAATGATTCTAACTCCTCACCAAATCATTTTTAGATCTTTTTTCTCTGGTCCGTGATCCAATTGAAATGTTGAATCAATGGGCTATTTCAGATCTTACTACATATTTTGTTGATTGAATCAGGCATTACTTTGCGGAAGTCCATATTTTGTGACATATTTTGTGTACTTCTTACTATTTAGGGTTATGCGATATCAACTGTTCCATATAAAACAGTTATACACTCGACTAAATGTATGGAGCAGCTAATATTTTTGTCGCGATTTCAGGCTTGGGTCCATAGTAAAAGTTGTTAATATTGATGAGTATAACCTATTTCGGCTTAGTTCACCCTCTGTCGTGTAACCCTGTATGTGGACAGCGCAATATGCACATTATGCAAAGACGATAAGTTGCCCTGTATGTAGGGTTGCCATACATCCGGAATTTTCCGGACATGTCCAGGAATTTAAAGTTTTGTCAAAATGCGGGAGGAATAGCAAAACGTCCGGAATTCTAGAAATGACCGCCACACAAGTTGATTATGCTGCAAAATAAGAACTTGAAGGAAATGTCCGGATATTTTTTAAGCCCTCGGGTTTTTTTTTGCTGTTTTTTTTTTAAATCTGGTAACCCTTCCTTTGTGTGACGTATTGCGACGGTTTCCGCACCAAATAACTTTAAGTCATTATTAGCAGTACATTATAATACCAATGAGTTTTTTACATTCCAGTGCTCATGGAAGTGCTGGGACAAGTCCCCCCACGTGCAGCACTACATCCACCACTCGAAGGAGTACCTGGGCGCATTGTACGCGCACCTCGACGCGCACGGACTCGTCTCGCAGCCCGAGAAGATGCGCATGCGACTCTGAGCTGCACATTAGTGACCGGCAACGACGGCCGGCGGGGATCACTCTGGGACTATTATTGTAAACGTCTAACTATAAAAATACTTGTTTTTAAAATACCTTAAATATTTTAAATCAGCATGTCAAGTACAAGTTTTCATGGCCACGGATCACAGCAAGTATTTGGTTCTGATCTCGAGATCAGTCGCCACAAATGTTCAGGTAAGTGCCTTTAATAAACAAAAATAGAACCTAATTTACAACTAAAGTTTTTTTTTTTTATGTCAAATTACTTAGCTGTGTATAAGTAATTATTGGATTATATACATAGACCGTTGAAGGTCTAAAGAAGAGACACATCAACCTATTTTTTGTAGATTTTTGCGTGGTTCCTGATATTGAAATTGGTAACCACACCTTGCTAACTGTGGCCACAGAATTAAGATATCAAGAAAGGGGTTCGTAGATTTTAGCATGGAAGGTGGCCTATGGTCAGCCGCCATCTTGAATTTTTTTAGTCATCAGATGTGATTTCCGGCACAATTTGACAGCCTGTTGAGACGGTCACTAACTGTAAACTTACTCAATGGCGTCTTAATATCCTAGACACTGATTTAATCCATAGATTTGGCTTGATAAACTTCAGTGAGACAATATTTTAAGCGTTAGTCTCACAGAGAGCGAGTCAGATTGAATCGGTATGGTTTAAACGCGCTGTACCTAATACCAAAGAAGATAGACTAAGAGGAAAGACAATAGCGGAACATTAGAGCGTAGCTCAGAAATTTGCCATATATATTAAAGAGAGGCGCCATCTACTGGTATGAGTTGCTCTTCTCTTGAAATGCTGCGAAACTTGACCGCGATACTAGCGCTACGGTAATTAGTAGAACTCTTTCGTACATTATCTGACTGCAGCGCTTACGGAAGTTCGAGACAACCTATATCACGCTCAAATTACGGCGCCATCTAAGTTCATAGCGTTTTTAGGCAAATTTACGGGGTACGCTCTAATGTTCCGCTATTGTATTCCGCTCTAGGAGTTTTTATTGTCTTTCCTCTTAGTCTATCTTCCTTGCTAATACAAAGGACAAAATTAATCACAACTGCAAACTTAAGCAGGTCGTGTGCGTACCTTAGCTTTTGCCGCGCTCTGTTTCTACCGCTTTCAGTGTGGTCAAGCCTTATAATAATTTCTTTGAAAGAGTGAAACACCGACTTGAAATGTATGAAACGCTATTTCGCTTCCTGTTTCAAGAAATTATTTCTTCTTGTTTATCCTCTGATTGTTATTTCATCATCATCAGCCAGAAGACGTCCACTGCTGAACATAGACCTTTAACCTCCACACTGAACGACAGCCTGCCTTTTGCATCCACTGGATGCCCGCGACTCTCACAATGTCGTCGTTCCATTAAGTGGGAGGCCTACCTGCGCTGCGTCTAATTCAAATTGATGAAAATGAAAAAAAAATGTTTTTTTTTTGAAATGCCTTGAAAATAATTAAACGGTGATTTATATCGTGGCACTTGAAACAATTGAATTAAAGATTAATATATTAGTAAAATTAGGGCTAAATTGTACAATTGTTCCTTTGATTGTGTTATGTTGTATTGAAAACCAATAATATTTAAGTCTGGCAATATATTTAAGGATCCGTAGTTTAGTTGAAAATTGGAAGCATGTACAGAGAGCTAAGAAAATTCGTGTAAATTTTAGGCCGACAGCGTGTTATGTTCAAATCGCTCTTTTCTAAAACAAACAAATAAGATCCTTATAATCATTCAAATAAAGTCAAAATACAATCGAGCCAGGAAACATCGGACGATGTGAAAGCGTATTTAGTATTTCATTACCGCCAATGATCTTAATTGTTTAACTGTTCTGGAAAACATTTTGAGTCTTAAACGTGATTGGTGTGGGCCTTATTGCCTATCAAGTTTATATGTGTTTTAGAATTGTTTATCGTAGATTTTATCTATACTAATATTATAAAGAGGAAAGATTTGATTGCTTGTTTGTTTGTTTGTTTTCATTGAATAAGCACCGAAACTACTGAACCGATTTGAAAAAAATCTTTCACTGTTGGGAAGCTACACTATCCCCGGGTGACATATGCTATAATCTATACCCGTGCGAAGCTGGGGCGGACCGCTAGTATCATATAAAATTGTGTTTTTTATTCTTCTAAAAGTGTAAACAAATATGGCTGATTAAGCCAATTAAAGTAGCGATAATGCTGTAATTTATTCCGGGGTAAGCCGCCGTATTTGTTTATACTATTGGACAAAAAAAAATACTGTGTTGAAGAAACCTAGGATTTTTGTGTTTTATATATTTATTTGCACTTAAAAAGCCTTTTACATGTGTAAGAACATAATCACAGTTTGCTATTTATATAAAATCGTGTTGTCTAAAGTAAGGTCATCGCCCATTATACTCAGTCAACACCGAAACGACTACGCATGATAGTCACTTGAAATTCTGAAAGTTCTATATCGTATGCCATACACTTGTTATAGAACTTACATTTAAATGATTTGCATTTAAGACATTACTAAAACTGCAATAGTATACACTCATTTTGACTTTTTTTTTTCTGACTGCAAAAGTATAATATATAGTATAGTATACCTTGACATATTGCCAACTAGAAAATAATTAAAAAATAAAAAAAATTTTTTTTTGCTGTTGGTGACATATCTTTGATTATGAGAAATAGCCTATTTCTCATATATATTCTTCTATTCTCATAATACTTACGCTTTTCCTTACGCCTAGCTATTTTAAGCAATCCAGTTAGGTGATAAAAAAATTGTTGCGCCGCTGCAAACCGTATCTGGGCGCGTTAACGCGAATTTGACGATCTCAACTGTCAAATTTGACGATCGATAAAGAACAGTACTTGCACTGCAGAACTGACAAAATAAATAAATGTATACTTTACAAGTAAATACAAAATTGCGTGATGATAATAAATGCGCTGTTTAGCAACCTTGAGCCTGGTGTTGAATGGATCTAATGTACTGGTGTCCAAAAAAACGATAATTATACAAAATACTGTTGAAAATAAACACTGATTCCTCTTCCGGTTTCTACAGTGAGGTGAGCTTATTCTCAGGCAAAATATTATTACTGTCATCTATCACTAATTGAGACGTGGATGCAGAAACAATGTCGATTGCTGTAGAATCAACCCGTAACGTACCAAAATCGTTTAAATTTATATTTAATTTTGTATCAGGTATTTAATCTTGCTACTCGATTTTACTAGGATAAGTCTTTTTATATGATTTGTTATAGTCTAGTTCTGTAAGATGTAGTAGAATTATACAATAAACTGTTTTAATAAGTACTATTGAGTTTTATTATGCCTTACAGCCAGTGGTCGGATTAGACTTACGAACCCGGAACATACCGGCCGCGTGGTTCGATCATTGAAAATCAATCGAACTACGAAGATTTGCAATAGGATTCCTAATGTTAAATTTATTACAAATAACCGGCTTAGCGACGAATATAAGTAAATACATTACACATACTGAAAAAATAATTTGAATTGGCTGATAAATCTCTGAGATATGAGTATTTAAAGTTTTAGGTGGGGATAGAGAGGGGATGTTCTATCCCTTTCTCGCAAAGCGTGTGTTAGTATAGCATTAGTATGGCGCTCCTGAGCCGTGACGTCACGGCTCAGTATAGTGCGCTCTCTGTCTAGCATGAAATTAAATTAAAATGCTTATATCTTATTTATTTTTTATCTAATTTTAATTTTGTTTTTGTCTATTTATGATCAGCTTTTTTATGAGGTAATAAAAAAATATTAGTCCCCATGCCTATTCCTCGTAGGTCAATGTATATTTGTGCAGCTAGGCGTCGAAACTTTTGGTCCATGGGTCCATGTACCAAAAATGTTTTAATGCTGCTTTATAATGTATATTCTATATTTAATTCTAAATTTAAGTCTATATTTAAGAAAAATATTTGGCTGAATAGCCGCATTTCCCTTTCAACCTTGCGAACTTTTAACCGACTGGCCAAGGACGGTAATGTTTTTGGGTTGTATGTAAGCATGTAAGTATGTTTCTGAGTTCCTGTAGCCTAAACGGCTTAACCGATTTTGACGAGTGACGTGACGTTGGATTTCTTTACGAAACGGAACGGTGAATTCACGAACCGGAACGGCGTTCCGCTTCATTTCGAGCACTCTATAGATCTGTGGAGCACTGAGTACTGCCAACATACAGCAGCACTGATGAGAATACACTCAGCACAAATAAAATGTTTTTTCGTTACGGGAATATTCTCCACACAGAAAACAAGAACCACAGGTCGCCGACTAGCTGCTAGGATTTGCAAGTAGGGCGTTTCACCCGCCATGGCACCTTACTAAATCTCCGGGAAATTATTTCCCTTCCCTTGGCGACAGAATTGTAATTGGTGGTAGTCAGCCGAGCATTAGAAAGTGTCCTAACACCATGTTCATCACGATGTTTTCCTTCAGCTTAAGCTTAAGTTCATTGTAGGGATTTGAACCCACAGCCTTCGGATTAGAAGTCGAACGCGCCAACCACCGAGCTATAATCGCTACAAACATTTATATAGTAAGTAGTTAGACCTTCACCGTGAGTATAAAATACTAGCAGTCCGCCCCAGCTTCGCACGAGATTATAGATTATAGCCTATGTCACCCGGGGATAGTGTAGCTTCCCAACAGTAAAAGAATTTTTCAAATTGGTTCACTAGTTTCGGAGCCTATTCAATGCAAACAAACAAACAATCAAATCTTTCCTCTTTATAATATTAGTTTATACTACTCCCTGGGTAGTTACTTCTTTGTAACTTAGATGTAATCGTAGTGTTCTAGGATCTAGGCTAGGATCAAGAGTTTAATGTTGTCTACTTTGACCTATCGCTAATCATACTTAATATTATAAATGCGAAAAGTTTGTTGGTTTGTTTGTTCCTTTTTCACGCAGCAACGGTTCGACCTGATTTTTTCGGGTATAGTTTAAGGGCCGGAGAGTGACATAGGCTACTTTTCATCATCACCATCACCAGTTTTCATCACTACGCGGGTGAAACCGCGGAGCACAGCCAGTAGGTGTATAATAATGAAAGATAAGGTAGGTAGTATGCAGTTATTACAAACCTCAAAGCAATAGGTATTAGGTACCAAGCGTGTGGTGTAGACGCTCTGCTCTGCAATTTACCTACGTACAAAAAATAACATGAAAACTGCTAAAAATTAAAATTACTGTTGTGAATTTATAATCTGCCTTTATATTCACAACAGTAATTTTGCAGCGATTATTTTACGAAACTCAAAAGATACCTGAGATAGGAGCTGTTTAGTCGCGCGGGGCTCGCCAATACGATGGCTGCGTTTAAAGTGCATGGATTAGTGACTTTTGTTTTCAACCACGGAAATATAATTGGATTGCGAAAAGTTGGATGTGTAAGTCTACTTTCATAACAACGACATAAAACTTTTAGTCTGAGCATAAACCGCATTTGACGTAAATAGCCTATAGGTATAAAAATTTCGCAAGGGCCCAAGCATAAAAAAAATCGTTGAAAGAGTTTTTATTTATTTGGTAAGAATTTTATATCGAACATACCTACGATAAATCATCATACCTAAAAATAAATATACCTCTACCACTAAGCTAAACTTAAAAACGAATCTAGTTGAAAGAAATTTTTTTGCACACAATTTTGTTTTATCAGTGTCCGTATAACCCAAACATGGTTTTCGCCACTTAGGAACCTATAGAAATTTCTGCTTTATTTACAGACACGAAAAATGTCGTAAGTAGTTACCTACGTAACCTACGCTTAACCTTTTTATGTATACCTTTACTTATAATATTATAACATAAGCGGCATGCATCTACCTTTTCTCCCTTACCGCTAAAATCTCCGAGACACAGTGGCTATGGTTTATAAAGTGCTTCGAATAAATCAGGTTAAAACTACCTCATCATCATCATCAGCCTTGGACATAAACCTCTCCTAATGTACGCCACTAAAGTCGGTCAACAGTTCAATGTAAAACTACCTACCCACACCTATATCTATAGTTTTTTAAACAGTCCAAAGTTTTGTGCAAATTTAAATACAATTTGGTAAACTGTGACCTACCTAGACATTTGTGTTACCACTTATCCACCTACCTATTGTTTATGACAAGTCTCACAGTCCTAGGTTTTTGTTACCAAATAGATAGATAGGTACCTAATACTTGCCTAATTATGGTTGGTCTTGGTTCTTTTGGTGCTATTACAACGCAGGCTTTAAAATACCTCAGATCAAACTAACAAGGGAGATATGTTAAGGTAGTGTGACGGTTGCGGTGTCGAACAAGTCACCTTTAAAAAAAACTAAATCAAAATCGGTTCAGCCGTTTGGGAACAACGATGCTACAGACAGACACGTATACACACGTTAAACTTGTTTGCGTCAGGGGTTAAAAATGTTTGAAGTCAAGTTGAAGTCGACCTTACGGAGACAGCTATAGTTAGAAACGACTGTAGGTAGCTCCATTGGTTGTGAGCAAACCCGAGCCTGCAGGTTCAAATTCGGCCAGTCACTGAATTTTTTGATTGTCAAAATTACTTCTATATTCCGTGGTCAAAATCTATAGGTAACCTACCTATGTGTATGTTACACCGTTTATAACTCAAGAATGGCTGGACTAATTTTCATGATCTTTGATTTATTGCGGTTTCCTCTCCGCCCCGAATAGCAGCATAAGTAATAAAATATCGGAAAATTCACGGGAAAAATTATATGCATTTTATATGGAACGGCAAGAATTGAATGAAGTCTTAGGTATAAATTGACATAAATTACATCATAGACAAAAAAAGAAAATGTCATCTAAGTCAAAGGGGGTTGCTGTCGCTACCAAAGAGGTTCCTTGAAGGAAGTATAAACCGCGGAGCTCAGCTAGTATTTACATAAAATATTGCTTTAAAACAGATGAACACGAATATACGGATCGTGGCCACGCTAAAGGTGACCGCTCGCTGTGCGCACACGCACCCTATCACCAACAACATCAACTACATCAGCAATGACAAGCGTCAGTTCAAGGCAGACGTCAAAACTTTGAGGTAAGTGAACGTGAAAGTGACGAGCGTATTTTTAGGGTTCCGTAACCAAATGATAAAACGGGACCCTAACAATAAACCAATGAAGCCTGTCTGTCTGTCCTATCTTTAAACAGCTGTATCTTTGTAACCGTAATAGATAGCCTAAATTGGAAAATTATACATATAGGTACTTTCTTTACTATTTTCTTCAACTTCCAGTTTATGAACATAGATATTATATACAAATTATCGATAAAACTATTACAGATATTTATTTATTTAGTTTATTGGCACTCAAAACAAAATATGGACAAAACAATTTAAACTTAGAGTAGATTACAATTTTAAACTAAACCATATATACACAACATGTTCATATAAAAAACATACATAAAAATATAATATATACAGAGAAAGTAAAAACCTAGTTGAACAAATCTCCACCAGAGTCCCCAGAATGCTGGCAGCATTGCCCCGCTGGATTGCGAGGCTTATTTTTGAGAGAAATACGAGTATATGCCCCAGCTCTGGGATCCCCCGAGGCGAGAACCAATCTGGTCAAATGTCTTTGCAAAACTTTTTTGTATCGGACGACCACGGGCCTAGGGTCTCTACAGCCAGTGCGAGAAACTCATAACGCGCACTCAATTGTGCATATATATTTGCGGTGTTTCAAGAATTGAGCGTTGTCAGCTGCGGCCACTACGTCTCGAGCCAAACCGGAGAGATGAGATGGCGCCAGGGTGTCAACGCACGTAGCGTCCCAGACGAGTGCACGTCCGAGACACCACGGAACTAGGGTGGCACCATCTGGTCTCTTGCCGTCATCTCTCACCATTCCAGTGGGCTCCACGTCGAGGGCACAGAGGCCGAGGAGAGTGCCCGCCTGACTAAATCATTGATGGCCCAATGACGAAATAGGCGGCCAGCACTCTTCACGCATGACAGCCCGTGTCGTCTGAGTTGGTCCAGGCCTCGCCGCACTGGCAGCTTCCGGTTTTGAATTGATTTTGAGTTTTTCGCAAGCAAGCGAACCATTAATTTGAACAGCCTTGATAAGAGCTAAGTAAACACACGTGTTGCATTTGTCAGCTGGCTGATCGCTTCAATATTCGGTAAGATAGCAACTTGGCTTCATATCATTAATACCAATATCTACTGTAGATAAGTATAAGGATTATCAATATCAATCTATCAGAGACAGTTTTGAGGGACATACGGGTCACTTTATCTTTCAAAGATGCAAAAGGCAAATGTAAAATGTAGAAAATTGCGGGTAAAATCACGGTGCACAGACAGTCTTGCTATTTTGATCTAATGATCAAGACAACACCAATCTAACAGCGCGCGGGGCTGCGCTACTGGTCTCAATGCATAGGTAAGTAAAATAAAATAAATATGTAGGTACATAATGGTCATTTTTGCACACATGATCGTCGGACCCTAAACTAAGCAAAGCTTGTAATATGGTTGCCAGAGACAGATATACGTACATATATATTTCTTGATATAGAAAAATCACAAATTTTCATCACATAAATGTTTGCCCAAAGTGGAAATCGAACCCACACCCCTAAGCGCAGAATTCAGGTTCACTACCAACCTGTGCCACCGGGTGCAGTCAGTAGTCACTCAACTTCACTTTCGTTAGGTCTCAGTGTGAATTGGCCACTGGACCAACGGGCTATTTAAATATAAATAGGTACCAATAAAAAGATCGAGGTTTTGGTTAGGCTTTGCCCGCGATTTAGCTCGCATTTGCTTTACCAAGATAACTAAATTTTACTGGATTTTATTCATATAGCTTACAGCCAGAGCTAACTAATTCCTGTTACGCCAGTTGTACTTAGTTTTAAAATTCTCAAGTCTTCGTATAACTTTGTTCTCAGTTTTCTTTTCATTGTTTCCCTCCCCCAGGCTAGAGCAGCAAGTGTCGCGGCCGCTGTGCGTGATCATGAGCTGGATGCTAGCGAAGTCCCGTCACCTGATGAAGTACGCGGGCCTGTACCTGGAGCGAGGATACGACGTCCTCACCGTCACCTGCACGCCGCTGCAGCTCATGCTGCCCCCCAGGGGGTCACAGGTACCGTTATGATCATAATGCTACTCGACTGGGGAAATTCCACAGTTATTTCCACAATCTCTCAAAAACACGGCGAAACTAAAGTTAGGTAAATGTCAAATCACATAACATTATCGGCCAGTAAACGTCCACTGCTGAACAAAGGTTTCCCTCTTAGAGAGGGGAGGTGCCATAATCCCCACGCTCGGGAGGCAGCTGGGGGATCGCAGTAGGTACGTTCACCGTGTAGGTACTAATAGGACGCTGCTGCCCATCCTCCGGTGGTTCTGGTCGCAGTTTTAGGACATCCCCGGGTCAAATGACGAATACAAATTTCCATTAGTTTAATACTTGTCATAGGTTCCTATTACCTAATTTAAGGTTTGTAAGTAGTATTGTATTTTCTAAATTGATTGATTGATTGATTTACATTTGAGGAGAGTAACGAGTGTATCGTCAAAGTAAAAAGTCGTATCATCAAAGATATTATAATGCCTTACCAACCCTCAGACCCATCGCAGGTCATACACACATGGATGAGATTAGCCCGAGACAGAGATCAATGGCGTAAAGGAGAGGAGGCCTATACCCAGCAGTGGGTTGATACAGGCTGACAATGATGATGAACCTTTCGATATGCGGCAGCAGTACTGGGGCCTTACGGATAATTGCTATTACAGGCACCTAATCCGCTCAGTTGGAAAATCACGCGACCGCAAACCGTATCTGGGCGCGATAAGGTTTGCGGTCGCGTGATTTTCCAACTGAGCGGATTAGGTGCCTGTAATAGCAGTTGTCCGTAAGGCCCCTAAACCCCGTAAAATCGATTCTATTTATCGAATTTCTCCTTCAAATGCACGAGAGGTTAATGTGAGAATTTGGTTATCGTTTTGTCATTTTTATGCAAACGTTACGTTACGTGTTTTACGTTTAAAACATTTTTATGCAGTTCTAAGATACGACTTTTGTCTTACTACTCTCCACGCACTTGCTTCCTGTTTTGGAATCTAAAACACCAAATGTTACCTGGTTGTGCACGTGATTTGGATTGTTCCCGCTGACCACCACCTAGTTGGCCGCCACTGATGGACACCGGGAATTTTATAAATATTTGTCCCCATGGCCAGCAGTGGTGGAGAGCGGGAATAAAATATTAAATTATTCCCGTAGACCACCATCGTCTTTACGAAATAAAACAATAATAATAATTGTTGGCTACCACTGGCAGACACCGGGAATTTCACAATTTTTTGTCTAACTGGCCACCAGTGGCGGACAAATCTATATGTATCTCTTATTACTTTCGCATAATTATAAGTATGATTTTCGCTGAAGAAGCATTTATGATGCTGATGCGAGCTATCAGAAGTCCTCCGTGTCCTCCGTCGTCCTTCGTAAAATTTGCGGGCTCTATGTACATTTGTACATAGAGCCCGCAAATTTTACGAAGGGCTTCTGTTGTGCAATCTGGAAGTAATTTTCAGCTCATAGCGGCGGACCTCCTGAAGTTTTTAGAAGCAAATGAGGACTACAATCCCCTGGTGGTCCACGGGTTCTCCGTCGGGGCCTATGTGTGGTCCGAACTGCTTGTACACGCTTTAAAAGACTTGAAGAGGTAAGCGTTAAAAAGGCAATAAAAAGGAAGCTAGTGGCATCGATTCTGATGCACTCTAAAGTAAACTAAACTAAATTTGACAGCTCTAAAATTGTTGTCATCCTTCTCTCACGTATTAAAATGAAAAAAGAGGCAGACAATTTTAGTGCTGTCAGATTGGTTTAGTTTAGTGTATGGTATGACAGAATAGGCCTCATCTACCATGCAAAATCTGTGGTTAGGAAGTAACTGGTATAATTTAATTATGATTTCAAAATTAAATAGCAATTAGACAAGTTTCGATAGCTAAACTAGAATTGAAAGGATCCATCGTCACCATTAATGGGTGCTTCATGAAATTGATAGTCCATCTTCAAAACTGTTTTTAGACTAATCTCTAATGTAGGTATTTCTGCTTCAGTGCCGTATTGAGAGGATCAATTATTTATTATTTATTTTACAGAATCTTGTTATCATTTTTGAAACAAAAATCAATTAACCCTGAAATAAGTTAGTAATTAACAAGTTAGCTAGTTAGTAATTAATTGTCATGACGATAAACAAACACAATATATACATTGGTAAGTAAAACAAATGCTGGCGTGTATCTGGCTCAACCCATAAGCATTGCCATTCAGCGTGGTAATGCCGCCAGCATGCTAGGTACGCTGCCAACTGGTAGTGCGCTTGAGCATTTGGATTGTTTTTAGACCTTCAACGGTCTATGGGCAGTCTAACTGTATTTGTAGTGTGAGTATTAACTTGTATTTTGTTTAGTTAATAAAGGCACTTGCCCATAAAAAAATAGTAAGACAATAAATTGGGTGTAGGTACCAACTTAGTTCTTTGGAAGGGCTTTCCAAACTTTCTCCCGTTGCTCCCATGCAGATACCAGCCCGTACTGGACCGGGTAGCGGCGCAGGTGTGGGACTCCCCCGCCGATGTAGACGAGCTCCCGGTGGGGCTCCCGCTCGCACTGTTCCCCAACAACAAGCCCCTGCAGAAAGCTTTGTCAGCGTATGCAAGGTAAGTATTTATTTGGAATAGGTGTAGGACAAAGAGGCAGAAACTGATGACACAGACAATAGTAAAAATATAATATGGGCGGCTACCTACTCTATTTTAGGCAGCTTGATGGTGGAGGCCTTACGGCTACATATTAACGCGGGCTCGAAACAGCGCTGAAACAACGCACGAGCCAAGATACGGTTTGCGGTCGCGCAACTTTTTATCACCTAACCTGGATTGCTGTAAGGCCCCAGCACAAGTAGGAAGTTGGCCCACTACCATGCACCCATACATTATGGATTTTCCTTTGGATAGGTACCAAACGTTTTGATTCTACGTTTCTAATCCGTACGACCAAGGATTGGAACGAACTGCCGGTTTCCTTGTTTCCTAAGATATTAATCTAGGCCTTTTCAAGGTATGCGTGCTTCATCTTCGACCACATCGTCGCTTACCAACCGGAGAGTTGTGGTCAAACGCAGATTTAATCGCGATAAAAAAACTATATCTTAGTCAGATCATTGAATCGCTTCAGTAACTTTCGTCTAGCAGCAAAGGCAACCCTAGCGTACCTATACATTACCTATCCTAGGCCGATTTGTTTGACAAAACTAAAATAACTCCCTCGCGCAGGATACACATGAGAATGCTGCACAACGTGGCAACGCGACACTACCTGACAGCGACGCACGCGTACCATAACACGCCATGTCACGCGCCGGCCCTCTTCCTCGTGTCCCGCACTGACCCGGTGGGTGCGGAGAAACGGAGCCGGAAGGCGCACGACATGATGACCGCGGCCGGGATGAAGGTATGTCACTCGATTAGACACTTCCCTTGCTCTTAGGTCGCATTTTCGACCTCAGCAGGAGCAATTTTTAACCATGTTTTCTTTTTAGATTTATTTGAAAGGATACCTACTTTCAGGTTGGTCCCTACCATGTCCCTACTGTAGTAGTTATACTAGGGGTATAGTAGGTTGGTCCTTCGGTAGAAGTAATAGAGTTCTTTCCACAGAAAAGAAAAAATAATAATCTTTTCTGTGGTCTTTTTTGTGGGTTGCTCACATAGAAATTTCATCAAAATCGGTTCAAAAGTTTGGTTTTTAAATAAAAATAACTGGAAAAATATGTCATCCAAGTAAACGAAATTGCGTATTTACTAGTCTAATGTCGAAATTAGAAGGGCATTACAGCTAACTCTTAACGCGGGTTCAAATTAGCGCTAAAACAGCGCTGTTTGGTGAGATACGGTTTGCGGTTGGGCAATTTTTCTCACCTAAATAGTATTGCTAAAAACATTTAGCCGGAAGGCCCCAAGATACAACTTCCATCCGTTGACATTGCCGTTTCTCTTGCAGTGCAACTGGAAATGCTGGGACGAGTCTCCCCACGTGCAGCACTACAACCGCCACCCGGAGGAATATCTCGCGGCGCTGTACTCTCACCTAGAGGACTGTGGTCTCCTGCACCCCGCCAAAATGAAGAGCGAGTCATGAGAGAAAGAAGACAGGGGCTTTACGGCCAACGGCTAACTCGGTATCAAACTAACGTTAAATCCGCTCAGTTGGAAAATCACGCGAACGTGAACCTTAACGCGCCCAGTACCTACCCTTAGTACAAGTTTTGATAGTATTCGAAAACTTTTTTCGTTTACGTATTGTTCCATACATTGTAGCATAGCGCCTCCAGCGGAAACGTGGAGGAACTAAAATCGGTAGTAATCGGCGGTATAGATTGCTTCACTCTAATACGAAAAAAGTTTTCGAATACTATCAAAACTTGTACTAAGGGTACTGATACGGTTTGCGGTCGCGTGATTTTCCAACTGAGCGGATTTAACGTTAGTTTGATACCGAGTTAGCAGTTGACCGTAAGGCCCCAGGAATATACAGAGACATCGGGGTCACGCTTTCGTTTATTGCTGGAACGTCACTCAACTCAGACTCAGGGTTATGCATATAGACTGTACTAAGCCGAAAGGAGGTAATTGTACTCATCATTATGAACAACTTTTACTATGGGACCAGCCCTGAAATCACGAAAAAAAACAGCTGTTACAAAGAAAACAGTCATTGACACTCGACAAAATGTATGGAACAGTTGTTTTTTCGATTTCAGGGTTGGTCCCATATAGTAAACGTTGTTCATAATGATGACCTCCTTTCGGCTTAGTACATTCTATATGCGTAACCCTGTATAGTGAGCACAATCTTCAGCTGTTCTAATATCTCTGTTTAAATCTGAAGGTTGGAGCGAATAGTACTCGTAAAGAGAGCACAGACATCATTCAGGATAGATACTGCGAGATCACCTACTTTGCGTGTCTGTTGCCCGACTTATTAAGTTTGATCAATGCTTCAACTGGCACGCCGCCGCCTAACTCAGTTTTATCTCCGTCGTCTTGGCAGTAGCACGACAGACGATAATACAAAAAACCGGCCAAGTGCGAGTCGGGTTCGCACACTGAGGGTTCCGTGCCACCACAAAATACAATAAGTAGTGCAAAAAGACGCGGTCATCCAACCAAGTAACGACAACGCCGTTTAAAAAAATACGTTAAATAAACATATTTTTGATTTTGTTCTAATGTAATTACATACCAGCGTCAAACTTGTAACAATAAAATTAAACTACCACTAAATTGCTCTCGTGACATCATGGTAGGTACATAAAAAGCGGTACGCTGAGTTTTCATATAGATAGTAGGTACCTACAACTTGACGAGCGGTGTCTATTGCGATATAGATCTGTGACGTATGGAATTCTAATTTGCTGTGCACACGAAATGTTCACTTTATGATTATTCACTTGCGTCATACCAAAGGTTAAAAAGGTAGGAACATAACTAAAATTAAAAGGAAAATTAATTTAAAAAAAACACAATGACGGTAGGTACTTACGCTCTCTCATTAGGTTTTTATGACGTCAGAGATACGATTTTTTTTTGTTAAAATTTTCATGACCGTGGATTCAATGTCCTTTAGTCGTAATCTTAATCAGTTTACCTAGTCTTAATAGCGTCAAACAAGTCATAGTCACATTCAGAGTCAAGCTAAGTAAGTCACGGTCAAGTCAAACTCATGCCCCTGTAAAGTGGTGGAGACTTTACAAGAGGCTCCTATGGAGTTTTGGAAACAACACGAAAAGACACGTTTCACCTCGTTATATCACTTGTCCACACTCGAGCACTTAATGAATAATAATTCACCATTTAGTACACATTAACACTCGAAAATACACAAGTTTGGGAAAATAATCCAACGAGCCGACATGTTTTTTCCGCGTTGGCGCCAAAACTCTCAGAGATACGATAAAAAGCAGCATTACCAGTAGTCGAATTGGACTTATTCACAAACCGGAACGCATTTCGTTTCAAACTTTGCGACCTTTTAACCGCCTGTCTAAGAAGGAGGGCGATGTTTTTGGGTTATGTAAGCATGTATGTTTCTGGGTTCCTGTACCTCATGTAGCCTAAACGGCTTGACCGATTTTGATGAGTGAGGTGTTGTTGGATTCCTCTTTACGTCCAGAGTGACATAACCTACATTTTCCGCTTTTTTCCGAGTATTTCCAAACAAACTAAAGGTTTGGTACCTGCCTAGGTTTTTTCTGGATGTCATTATTCATTTTTCGGTCTTTGGGGATTCCTAGATAAAACATTAAATTTTGATTTTTCATAATTTTAAGCTAACCATGGAAGTAGGCCAGTAGGCTAGGAAGGCCAGTAGGCTAGGAAGTAGAAGTAACCATTTCTAGAATGACCAAAGTTGCTAAACGTTGGAAAAGAAGGCCTTAAGGAACGTTACTTGGAGACCGCGCTTACCACTGGCGGATCCAGGGGATACAAAACACCTAGCAATTCCATACATTCGACTCAATTTTTCGATTTGATCCCTTCGAACCTTGTCAGAATGCCCCAAAAAAATGAAATCCAGAATGGAACCTGGATCCGCCCCTTGCGCTTACTCCTTAGAGTTGGGCGTGGGTAAGACGACGCTAATAAATATTTGTCGCAGTCAGGCGGCCGAAGGTAAAAAATACCTTGAATATTGTGAGAAAGTTAACGTCCTTGTGAAATAAAGGTTATATGGTTAATCAAGGTAAATATTTACGTATGTTATTATTTTTAGGTTTTGTTTTAATTGTTATTTTTTGTTTCTGTGGTGGTTATTATGTTACTGTGTTGTATTTATTAGTATATACCTGGGGCCTTACGGACTTCAACTATTGCGGCACCAAACTAACGTTAGATCCGCTCAGTTGGAAAATCACGCGACCGCAGACCGTATCTGGGCGCGTTAAGGTTCAGGTTCGCGTGATTTTCCAACTGAGCGGATCTAACGTTAGTTTGGTGCCACAATAGCAGTTGTCCGTAAGGCCCCAGTATTTAAATTTTGTTCATCAGTAATAGGAATGTATATTAATAATAATATACTCTAAGTTAGTTGTTCGTTTAAAGTATAATGTACAATATAAGTCAGTACATAAGTTTTATTTTATTTACTATAAGTATAAGCAAAGATAATTATATACTAGGTATAAGTCATAGATGTAACGCATTGGTTAAGACTATTATGTAACTTTTTAGAAAAAACATTCAGATGTATTTATGTACTTAGTCGCATTTCAAGAGTTTTAGCGCCTCATAAAAAGACATTTCTATGAATATATTATAGTTTTTTTTTCTTTTAATGATGACATTGAACGAAGCAAACATTTAAGTTGACCGAAACGTTCCTAAACAAAGAAAACATTTTGCATGTGTTGCTCTTAGACCAAAATAAAATGAATGGAAGGCCCATAACCATTGAGCTTGCTCAGTAAAAACGAGTCAAAACCGTCGGACATATACTTCAACACCAATTATAACCATGTACAGTACATTAGTTGCAAAAAATAGATAGCGGTTTTTGTTGTGTATTTACACTTCGGGAAAACATACGAAGGTATAATTTTGTCAGATGTTTCGTTATCATGTAACAATAGCCTTGTGCTGCACTTCCTACGGCTAGAGACCGACTGAAACGAAGTGAGCGCAGGCACTCATTTTGAAATCTTCAAAAATACGCTCCTTCTGGGCCCGGCCATCCATTTTATTTTGGTCGAAGGTGTTGCTCAGTGCATGCTAGGTATTTTAAATTACATATTATTTTACTGAATTATTGTAATGTCTTTAATTTGACCCCGCGACTGAACTGAGGTTTATACGTTTAGAGTGAAAGGTTTGGTTTGTGCAAATAAACCGGCCAAGTGCGAGTCAGGCTCGCGCACTGAGGGTTCCGTACCACCACAAAATACAATAAAGTCTTCCAAGGAATAGAATTACCAGTTATTATAACGCCTTCCAAAATAGTCGCAGCAATTGCTTTGTTAATGATTTTGCTACAGGCGCTCGAATAACTTAGTAATGAACAGAAATTTGTCATCGAGTACTTGGCTATTAATAATTTAAAAAAAAAGGTTTTTTTTGAGTTTGTACAATACTCTATGCCAAGTTTGACTCGTACGCTTGTACGTATTACCTTTACTATGTTTATGTATGCCTTTACCCATTACCCCAAAAACATCTAATGTGCGAGTGAGATAGCGGCGCGACACATTATGGGCCATAAAGGACAGAGCATCCCTTCCTAATCCAACCACAAACTTTAAACGCTTATACCTCAGAACTTTATTGGCCGAATTAAACAATTGCGTCGGTATACATAATTACATTTAATAATATTTTTCATTTAGCCTAACATTTTTAACCAATCAAACAATAGGCTTGTCCTTTTTTATATACTTAATGAAGCTTAGCTTTTTAGCGCTTAGTTTGCAATATAGCACATCGTCGCTTACCAACAGGCGAGTTGGTGGACAAACGCGGACTTATCAGCGTTAAAAAAAAAAAAAGTTTTTTTGTGATTTTTCACGACATTGTTACCACTATTATAGACCTATTAATGGCTGTACTTTGAAATAATTAACTAAAATTATTGTACATATTTTTGTGCTGTTGGTCTTAAATAAAGATAAAATAAAATTATATCTCATAAAAAGCTGATAAAAAAATAGAAGCCCATCAACTAAAATAAAATTCAAAATTGGTTCAAAAAATAAATAGTTTCATGCTATACTAACACACGCTTTGCGGGAGAGGGACAGAACATCCGCTCTCTATCCCCACCAAAAACTTATCTTAAGGCTTATATCTCAGAAATGCCAATTTAAGCCAATTTAATTTGTAATATATTTAATTATATTCATCGCTAAGCCTGTTATTTGTAATAAATGAAACATAAGGACTCATGGCTATTGTCTGATATTGTCTAATAAAAAATCATTAAGCATTAGTTTTATGAAACTTCTTATTCCTTCTCGATTTCTCTGCTTTATCCTTATTGACCTTCTGTTTTGGCTGCTTTACTCTCTCTTTAGCTGCTCTCTTGAGTCTCCAAGCTCGTTTACTATTCTTCTTATCCCGTTTGACAGTTTCTTTATGAATCTGCGCTTGCGCTCTTAGTTTGTGGTTATTCCTCATTTTATGCAAGGCTCCTTCTTTAGCTGTCAACCCTGTATATTCCCTTTCTTCGTCATTCTGCCTTTTAACAAACTTCCCTACTTCGTTTGACTGATCATTCTTATTGAATCTCCCTGTATTCTTGTTGGCGTCTCTGTTGAACCGTCCGTTATTCTTGTTGGCGTCTCTGTTGAATCGCCCGGTATTCTTGTTGGCGTCTCTGTTGAACCTCTCACTATTCTCGTTGGCGTCTCTGTTAAATTGCCTGTTATTCTTGTTGGCGTCTTTGTTGAATCGCCCGGTATTCTTGTTGGCATCTCTGTTGAACCTCCCACTATTCTCGATGGCGTCTCTGTTAAATTGCCCTTTATTCTTGTTGACGTCTTTGTTGAAACGTCCCTTCTTGACGTAGCTTTCGTCTGGAGGCTGCTGGGACTTTCGCTTCCGGTTTTGGTAGCTCGCATTTCCTGAGTTTTCTGCGTTGTATTCTGGATGTTCCTTGTTTGCGAGAGAGTTGTTGGCGAGGGGGTTGTTCGCGATGGATTTTTCTAAACGTTTCTTGCGTGCGTTCAGCGCAGTCCTGTCTTCTATTGAGAAGGAGACGATGGGCCTCTGAAATATATTAGATGCCATTTAATCACACATCTCCGAATTCATAATAATAACATGATATTTTATCTATTGACATTGTTTCGACTACTCAATTTACATCAGTTTTATAATATTTACGGTAGTTTTATGTCATCATGATAAAAAGTGACTAATATTATTTAAACACCTATTGAGCATGCGTGTTTAAATGTATGTATGGTTTATTCGTGTTTTGTGCAAATAAATTTAACATTTAATCTTTATAACAAGGGTCCCCAACAAAAATAATTACATCAAAATTTACAAATGTACAGAAAATATGTATCCAAAGTCTGTGGCAAAAATGTATAGTAAAACGTTGTTTCATTTTTTTATTGGGGCCGAAGCCTTCGACCTATTTGAAAGTCTACGAATACGAATTTGCAGGAAACAGGAAGTAATTTTATAAATAGGTATATACAGGGTTACGCGGAAAGGGTGTACTAAGCCGAAAGGGGTCTGTTATACTCATAATTATAAACATTACTATGGGAACAACCTTGAAATTGCAATATATATCATCACTTTAGTAAGTAATCCCATACATTCTGTCGAGTGTCTATGACCGTTTTCTATGGAACAGCTGATATTTTTTCGGGATTTCAGAGTTGCTCTCATAGTAAAAGTTGTTCATGATGATGGATACTATGGACCCCTTTCGGATTAGTACAACCTTTCCGCGTAGCCCAGTATACCTTGTTCGTAGACTTGTATAAATCTATGTATTTGATGGTGTTTACTTACATTGTTTTTGTCAAAGATGTCCGGATTGTTGTTGAGTTTCCGTAGACACGCCAGCGCGTCTTCGTGTCTCGTGAACGTGACGAACCCGTAGCCTTTGGACCTGTTTATAAACAATGCTTTATCATTAAAATCAGCTGATAATAGGCTTGCGTCCTAAATTTTATTTAATCTATACTAATATTATAAAGAGGAAAGATTTGATTGTTTGTTTGCAATGAATAGGATACGAAACTACTGAACCGATCTGAAAAATTCTTTTACTGTTGGGAAACTACACTATCCCCGGGTGACATAAGGCTATATTTTTTAATTTTTTAAATAAGGATCTTTACTAAAAATTCCAATAATGTAACCCAAGGTGTAAAAAAATAAGACTTACACCCGTGCGAAGACTGGGTGCGTTGATTGATTGATGAACTCTTTATTGTTCACACCATAAAATTTGATACAGAGGACAAAAAACTCTTAAAACCTAGTGTAACAACTGGCGGCCTTATCGCTAAAAGCGATCTCTTCCAGGCAACGCTAGTATCTCATAAAAAAGCTGAACATAAATGGAGCCGAACGAAAACTATTTATTTTAATTTTTAAAGAGACCGTAGGAAAACGCTAGATGCAGGCCACTTCCAACTGGACTTTTTGGAGATCAATGGGGATGCCTATGTTCAACAGAGGACGTCCTATGGCTGAAATGATAATGATGAATAATGTTCGTGTGATTTAAAACCGGCTCGGTGTGATATAACATCGCTTCTGATTAGCAAGTTGAAGTGGCAGTGGGCAGTGCACATATCACGCAGAACAGATAGCCGATGGGGCCGTAAGGTTCTGGAATGGAGACCACGGACCGGTAAGCGCAGCGTAGGACGTTCACCCACTAGATGGATAGACGATCTAAAAGAGACCACAGGGAAACGCTGGATGCAGGCCGCTTCCAACCGGCCCTTTTCGATGGGGAGGCCTATGTCCAGCAGTGGACATCCTATGGCTGAAATGATGATGATATAAAATAGCAATAAATACTCACGTGTGCTTCCCATTAGCCCCCGTAGGCGCCCTCAAGTCTTTCATGACCCTGGCTTCAGTAACCACTGCGTTCCGTCCACTGGCTTCCATAGATATCTTTCTTAGCTTCCCGTCTTCGCACCAATGCGGCAAGTTGGAGACGACCAGACGGTACCAGGAGACGAAACGGTTCAGGTTCTTGAGCATTTGCGTCTTGCTTCGTTCTAGGGCTAAGCGCTTTGCCATGTCAGATGCTGAGACTCCCTCGGCAGCTTTGGTGCCGGCCACGATCACTGCAAAGAATTTTAATACTGTTTTATCTGCTACTAGCGAGCCGCCCCGGCTTAGCACGGGTGTAAGTTTTATTGTATACTAGCTGCACCCCGCGGTTTCACCCGCGCAGTGATGAAAAGTGGTGATGATGATGATGATAAAAAGTATCCTATGTCCGTCTCCTGGTTCTAAGCTACCTCCCCACCCATTTTCAGCCAAATCGGTTCAGCTGTTCTTGAGTTATAAATAGAGTAACAAACACGACTTTCTTTAATATATATATAAACCTTCCGTGAAAATTTTTCTAACTGATGGTGAGAACCGCATCAAAATCCGTTGCGTGGTTTAGTTAGAGTTAGGGGATAAAAGACACAGACACGCGGAACCCGTAGAACCCTATGAACTCTGAAACGGCTGAACCAATTTTGACGGGACTTTCACTGGCAGATGTTATAAGGAGTAATCCGCGCGGCTGAAACCGCGGGGCGCAGCTAGGCATTTATACAAACTTAGTGTTGAGTGCCACAAAAGCCAAAACATCTTTAACTTAGCCTAGTTTAGCCATTATTTTCGTCTCACCTCCCTCTTTAACCAAGTATAGGTTTCTTTTGTCCTTGGCTTCCTTCTTTTTATCCTTCTGAAGGTTTTCCCTCTTCAGTGCCGGTTTGACCAACATGGCTTGTCCTTCCAGCTTGAGCTGGTCTGCAGGCAGAGATAGGAACTTATCGGCGTCTTCTTTGTTCTGTGGACAAGTTGATTAACTATAGTTTCATGGATAATCATAGTTAACCCCAGTCATTTTCAGATCTGTGGTCGCATTGGCGGATCCAGGGGGGGCCAAAACACCTAGCAATTCCATACATTCGACTCAATTTTTCGATTTGATTCCTTCGAACCTTGTTAGAATGGGGGAAATCCCACCAAAATGAAATCCAGAATGCCCCCCCCCCCCCCCCCCAAAATAAAATCCTGGATCCGCCCCTGTGTGGTCGTAAGCACTTTGTTTTTCTTCCACGCATGTTGTAGCATTTAAAACTTGTTTTCGAATTGAGTTGTGCAAACGCAAATTGTCGCGTGCAAACAAAGTAAGTAAATAGGTTTATTCCCATTTGCCCCATTTTCATGCCGCCTAAAAATTATGAAGAAATGTGAATTTTAAAGAAGTATGATGTCGGTAGTCCTTAAAATAGTTTTTTTACTTTAGACTAGGCTAGCGTTTGACCGCGATCTCACCTGATGGAAAACGATAATGCGATGGAAAGAGGATAATGTTTACCAAGTAATGACCTATTAACTCTAGATTTGATCACTCCAAGATTGTAATTCTGCGGAAACAGACAAAAGCAAGGCGTTCAATATCAAAATTATCAAATGAGTTATCATCACGTGTCTCTATGGCAATCAAATATCAGTTTAATATCCTTACCTCAAACTTGACAAATCCAGAGCCTTTAGAATGCTCCGTCATCCTATCCATGCATATAAGCGCATATTTCACTGGGCCGGTGCTCTCTGCAAACTCCCTCAGCTGGTCGTTGTCCACACTGAACGGTATGTTTGTCACGAACACTGTGCAGCCGTCTTCTGCGTCATTCAGTTGTATTCTGTAGAGATGAGATCACAATGATAATACAGTGCTACTTGTCGGAGAAATAGATATAAAACAAAATAAATAAATAATAATATAGTTGCTCCAATGTTGGGATCCCGCCACCAATAAACCGGACAAGCTCCAAAATATTTGCCTACTCGACTCTAAACAAGACATTGGCAAGTTGTGGCAATACCGCACGAAGCCACGAAAAAGAAATTGAATTGACCTGGTTATGTCCTAAAAGTGCGATCAGAACCACCGGAGGATGGGCAGCAACGTCCTATGAGTATGCGGTGAACGTACTGCGATCCCACTTGCCGATCGAATTGATGCGAGTATTTTATTTTATTTTATTTTATTTTCATAGGAAAACTTACAGCTAGGTACAAAATTAAGTAAATAAATAAAACTAGAAGGCCAATTACAATATGTCTGTATATTCCCTATGGACTCCAAAACGGCTGGACCGATTTTGACGGGACTTTCACTGGCACATAGCTGATTTTATAAGGAGTAATACAAGCGGGTGAAACCGCGGCTAGTATGACATAATTTCCAAACCCGATTCGTCTAAAAAACGTTTTAAAGATGAACTAAAGCCTCTACAAAGTATATCCTGACTAAATAAATTGTCTCGTACCTCTTCCTTTCTTGAGGGTCAGCTTGACTCTCCTGCTCCTCCATATCCTCATCTTCATCATCAGATTCCTCGCTGCCTTCATCATCGTTTTCATCGTCACTATGTTTTTCCTCTTCGTCACTGTCATCATCACTTTCTGACTTTTCATCACCACTTTCAGAGTCACTGCCTTCTTTCTCAGATCCATCTTCTGATTCACCTGTGAAAAATTACACAACCATTAAATTTTTTAGGGTTTAATGCTTATATCTCAGAAATGTATCAGCCAATTTAAAAAAATAATATTCAGTGTGTCTTATTCTTATTTGAGATGGGGATGATAGGTCCTGCACTGACGTCCCGCTTGGGGTGTTTTTTTCAGTATGTGTAATGTATTTAATTATTTATCCTTAGCAAAGCTTGTTATTTGCAATAAATTAAACATAAGGACACAGGCATTGACTTCTGACATACTAATACAAAGATAACGTAGAACGAATTGAATTATGCTGGGTGTTGGTTAGAGGTTTGATCCAACCTAAGACGGGTCAATGACATGAAAAATGGTAGGTGAACCCGCGCTGTCTATCCTGCAGGGCCAGCGCCACGACAAAATTTATCAACTCTGTACAATATACATCGTGCCATAGCTAGACAGGCATATACAAAAACGTAACATTGTCACGTTCTCGCTCAATACATTTTGTTGCGGCACACAATACATGCTTATCGGCTGATAAAGTTCTAGGCTGCCAGAGACTGCTATACATACATATATATTTTTAATTACATACTTATATAGATATTAACAACCAGCTACCCCACTGGAGCAACTGTGCCAGCGCCCCAGCGCCTCACTCCGATACTTCAAGGAGTTGGGTTGGCTCGGGTAAGTGCTAGTAGGGGGGAATGCACAATACACCCCAAGCGGGACGTCAGTGCAGGACTTATCGCCCCCATCTCGATTAAGAAATTAACACCCAGATATAGAACAAACACAAATGTGTGATGAATGTTTGTCCTAGGTGGGAATCGAAATCACACCCCCAAGCTCAGAAGGCAGGTTCACTACCAACTGAGCCACTAAGCATGCTTACTTTTAATTTCATCTTTGAGTGCGTCGTTGTTGATGTTCATCGGTGTATCATCATCGTCGCTGTCAGAGTCCTCCTTCTTTATGATGTCCTGCATCTCCGTCTGTTGGTTCACTATGTGCTGCATGTACTTGTTCTTTGCTACCGCCCAGTCCACAGATATCGGCCGACCTGGAAAAACACTTTTTTTAAACAACAGGACTATAATACAATTAAATAATGATGCAGATTCAATGCGCATGCCTAGCAGAAACCGATAAACTCGCGATTTGTAGTTTATATCTACCAGGCAACACCTATCCAGGCAGCGCATTCCAGTCTAGAAGTTCACAGTTCAAAAGTTGAATTAAAGAGCTTGGTTTAGGTTTTCGGAATGTCAAATAAATAATTTGAATTTGAATTTCAACCATGAAGGTTGCTTTTTCGTGCCCGCTCTGGCTAATGGACAGGAATGATGTG
Source organism: Agriopis aurantiaria (assembly GCA_914767915.1). NCBI lineage: Eukaryota > Metazoa > Arthropoda > Insecta > Lepidoptera > Geometridae > Agriopis > Agriopis aurantiaria. The sequence continues at coordinate 11,703,159 of OU612003.1, read as the reverse complement.
ATGATTCGATGCACATTCGATAAATTTTATTTGAATGCACTTGAAAATTATGAAGGCTGTAACTGCTATAAGAATAAACAATGTCTATGTCAATTACTGCAATTTCCAGCGACTCCGTCTGCAAGGGCTATTTTAAAGTTAATGCAAACGAAGTTGCGGTTACAGCTAGTAGGAAATAACTATGTTACCTAAGAAAGGTTTCATATTTGTATTCAACAGGGCTTTCTTTGCCATCGGCACATTCTTGAAATGCACAAATGCACACCCCACCAGTTTCCCGTCCGGTTTCTTTAGCAGCTTCACTTCTAATATGTCTCCGTAAGATTTAAAGTGCTCCTGAAGAGATTCCTCAGTGGCTTTGAAGGAGACGTTACGGATTATGAGACGGCCGTTGCGGTTAATGCGGGCCTTCTTCTCTTGTTTCGTCTCATTTTCATCTGAAATATAAAAAAACAGTGGAATTTTTGCTATATTTTTTTTTTGGTTTAGAGAATGACTAAATTTTTTAAAAAACCTGAATATAACGTCCTGTATACAGTAATACCCCGACTTACGCTACCCTGTTTTACGCGAATTCGGAGATACGCAGTTTTTCATTTTGATTTGAAATCCCATTTAAAGTGATGCTACTAATTGACAATGCACCGGGTCATCCTCCCAGAACTCTAATTAATTTCGATCTACGAGTGGAAGTTGTATTTTTGCCACCAAACACTACCAGCTTGCTTCACCCAATGGACCAGGGAGCCATTAAAACATTTTACTTTACATGTATTGATATGCAAAGTTGAACCACAGCTTACGCAAATTCGACTTACACGGTAATCGCTCGGACCCACAGCTCGGACCCACCTATCGCGTAAGTCCGGGGTATTACTGTATTGTTTTATATTTGTCTGTTTTGTTTTTTTTTTTATCCCGAAAAAATCCGCGTTTCACCACCAACTCGCCTGTTGGTAAACATAAATAGTTTTAACATAAATTCTTATTCCAAAATTAATTTTGTTAATGAACCTTTCATACATACAAAAACATAAAAGTTAAGAAAACTTAGGTAAAAGAATTTATTATGTAACAATAGTTTTTTTTATTTTACCCAAAGTCAAATGCTTATGTGAAAGTCACCTTTCTTGACTCATTAAAATGGGACTGGAATTTAAGTACATAGTTTCATACTTTTTATACAAAAAATATTAAAATTACCAGTTCAATAAAATAAAATAAACGAAACATTTTTAACAGTACTTGTAGCAAGTCATTTTTTTTTATCGATGAAAATATGAAAACAATCCTCACCATCTTTACTTTTTACAGAAGGCTGATTATCTTCTAAAGATGCACTTTCTGTCGTCTTCTTGGCATCATCACCTTGTATTTGTTCGGCATACTTGTTCTTTGGAATGGCCCATGTTACATTTATGGGTCTGTCTGTAATTCAAATATTTACGTATTAGTTAATTAAAAATAGGTTTGTTTTAAGGAAAAAAAATATATTTATGAACATAATACTAAATATGAACACTATGACACTTGTTTGCAAATTTTTTTCTCCATCTGAATGTATTTTTTTTTGTGATATCAATCATGCCATAGTAAAATCACAGAAAAGAAAAGAATTTTTCCAATCGGTTCAGTAGTTTCGGAGCCTATTCAATGCAAACAAACAAACAATCAAATCTTTCCTCTTTATAATATTAGTATGAATGGGCGAACAGCATAATTAGAATTATGTGTTTATATCCCATAATGTCCCATTATTTAGAGAACAGTAATTGCACTAACACTATGAAATTAATGTAAAGTTTGCAAGATGCAAGGGATACGTAGGTTTTAAGTAGAAATTCATTCATACACTTATATTGATGTGCTCGTCACGTAATTAGGTCACAAACACAAGCGAGATGAGCCAATGCACCGTGCGGCCGCTCATTTAGCTTCTTTGGTTCTCTAGCCGCAACCTGTACAGCCGAAGTGCCATGCGGCCGCTTGCTCGGTTCTTTTGGTTCGCTTAAACCAAACACCCCTTTGTAACAGCCCCCCTCATATTAGTGCTCATATTCATGGATGCTGGAATAGCGAGTGCAACTGCGGAGTGCTGCTAGTCTGTTAATGTGTCAGTGAAAATGGTGAATTACTTACTAAGAAAAGGTTTTTTGTTTGTAGCCGCCAGTGCTTTGTTAGCCATAGGAACCTGAGTGAAATGAACAAATCCACACCCAACCAGCCTCCCGTCTGGTTTCTTCAGCAATTTCACCTCTTCAACTGTACCGTACTTGGAGAAATGCCCTCTCAAGGCATCTTCGGTGGCTTTAAACGATATGTTTCTAACCATCAACCTGGCATTTTTATTCACACCATCTTTGAACTTTGTGTTTTCCTCTAGGGTATTCTTAGAGCTTTCTAATTGAGTCATATTGCTAGTTGTAGAGAATTTAGGTCGAGGAATAGAATAAAGAAATTCAGTATTCACATTCACGTGGGTTTCACCGAAAAATAACCTCAATCATCAGCTGTGAAGATCGTATTGATTCTAAGAAAATTATGTTAGTATTATTTAGTACTCAGCTGAGGTAGTATTTAGATATAACGGTTTATTGTGGTTAAAACTACAGAAATCACAATTTTTCACAATATTTTTAGTAGATGAAATATGTTTTATTGAGAAAAAATAATATTTATTTTCAGTTTTTTCTTGACATGACATGACTGATGACAACTGTCAGGGCTGTCAGTTGTCACCGTCACCGTCACAAAAAGCTAGCGCCTTAGTGAAAAAATCGTGTCGCCTAGTATTATTTTCCTAAATGGATTGTTAATTAAATATTTGTGTACGTGCTCAAGTGTGGGTTGTGATGAAAGAGGTGAAACGTGTTTTTTCATGTTGCTAACAAAACTCCACATAGGGCTAGTAATGTCTCCGCTACTTACGGGATCACGTCTTGGACTTGATTCACCATATTTTATAACAAAAAATTTAAGCTAAAGCTTAAATTTTGACTGCTTCTTGACTGTGACTTGTCTTACGATATATATCACAAAAAACTTAAAATGATTTAAATATTGATACCTGAAAATACATAAGACGTGCAACGCCAAATAAAACAGGAGGAAAAAAAATACGAATGAACACAAATAATGATTTCGTTTAAAAATAGAAAACCGGAATTTTCCGAACAATTTTTTTTCTAATTACTTGATTAGTTTATAGACAAAACTTACAAAAAATTACATAATGTCAATGTCAAAATCAGCTGTTGCCATTGGCTGTTGTGTTGCGGATCTGTCTGACTTGTCAAAGAGGTTAGGATAAACTAAGTTGATTAGTTGAATTGTTTAGTGAAACTTATTTCCAATTATTACCTCAATATGCATTCGCGTTCTCTATTTAGAATGTGCAATAAAGTTATTTTGAACCAAACTTTTACCAGAGCATATGGATATAAAGTTGTTAAGCGACCCGACCCAAAATCTCTGAAAATGCCTACACCGGGTTCCGCGCCCAGCCTGATGGAAATTATGAAGGAGAAAATACGACTAAACGGACCTTTAACAGTCGCTGAATATATGCACATTGTTATAACAAACCCAACAGAAGGATATTACATGAAAAAAGATGTTATAGGCGAAGCCGGTGACTTTGTAACTTCACCTGAAATCAGTCAGCTATTCGGTGAAATTCTGGCGATTTGGTTTTACGTAGAGAGCCAGAAAATGGGAGATGGAAAGCCTTTGCAGATCGTGGAGCTCGGACCAGGAAAAGGCACATTATTAATGGATATTCTAAGGGTAATCCAACACTTTTTCATGCACTACTCCAATCGCTATCTGATTTGATGATTATTGAAGACTACTTGGAACAACAAAACCTTGAATTAAAACATTTTATTATATTTTTTAGTATACAGGGTTATGTATAAAGAATGTACTAAGCCGAAAAGGTGCATCATTATAAACAACATTTATTATGAGAGCTACACTCAAATCGCAAACAAAAGGTAAATCGCAAAGGGTTGGTCCCATAGTAAAAGTTGTTCATAATGACGGGTATTATGAACTTATTTCGCCTTAGTGGACCCTGCAGATCATAGCTTTATATTAGAAACAATAAGCAAATGAAAAGAGAGCATTTTCACTCACCTTTTGCAATAAACCGACACTGTCAGTCATAACCCGATAGCAAATAGACTGTTGATTTTACCACAGTTTTTCCATATTTTCCAAGATAAGGAAACTCCTTACTAAATTTTAAATTTGGTTTTGTGAAAAAGTACAGGGTACAGATAGAGAAAAAAGTATATTTTTTTTTTCAATGGACTAGGTATGCGTTGTCTACAATCTTATCATGAGATGGGATGAGGAAGCAAAGATGTGGTCGAAAATGTAGCATGCTTGCCTTGCTTTTCGCTTTTGCTTATTGTTATTAGTTTGCTTGCTTGTTGGTTAAAATAAAAGGTAACTTTGGAAGTCCATAATAAAAAGTATCAACACTTTTTGGATACTGAAGTAAAAAAATAAAAATATAACACTTGTTTTTACATATATATATATTTTTAAACAAGCTTTTTATATATTTTTTGTATTCTTCTCAGCAAACCTTTTCATTTGATACCCATATTATGGGAGTGCATAAATAAAATGGTCTGTCATCTTTGGGAGTCCCATATTGGACTTCGAATGACGTTATTTAGCTAACCATGTATTGTATTGTCATCCAAATTAAACATGTGTTCAAAATTTCAGCTCAATCGGTTGGGGATAACTGTTTTTAAAATCAGTTGCATGATTTCTTGCACACATACATTTACGAACATACTAACAGGGCAAGTTATATAAAAGCTTGTAAAAATAGGCTTGCAATTCCTTTTTTTTTTTTGTTAAAGTCTTCATGAGCGTGGATTCAATATCCTTTACTCGTAATATTAAACAGTTTACTTTGTCTTAATAGCGTCAAACAAGTCATAGTCACAGTCAGAGTCAAGTTAAGTAAGTCACGGTCAAGTCGAACTCATGCCCCTGTAAAGTGGTGAAGACTTTACAAGAGGCTCCTATGGAGTTTTGGAAACAACACGAAAAGACACGTTTCACCTCGTTATATCACTTGCCCATACTCGAGCACGTTTAAGAGCACTTAATGAATAATAATTCACCATTTAGTACACATTAACACTCGAAAATACACAAGTTTAGGAAAATAATCCAACGAGCCGACATGTTTTTTCCGCGTTGGCGCCAAAACTCCCTTGCAATTTCTTGTTTCCTACAGTTACCATGTTAAAAAAAATTCCTTTATGTTTTGGAAATATTTTTCAGGTTCTCCACCGTTTAGGCCTCAAGAGCAGCGAAATTAGCCTGCATTTGGTTGAAGTCTCAGAGACGATGCAGAGTGTCCAGGCGAACCGGCTATGCATCTCACACCATGCGGTAGACCTGGACATGCCACATAATTTAGAAGTAAGATTTTATTTTAATTTCAATTGTACAGAGTTACACAGCAGAGCGATGCTGGCCGAGCGGTAGCATGTGCGCTTTACAATCTGAAGGCACCTGGTTTGATCCTCGGCCCTGCACCTATGACTTCTTTAGTACCTAAATAAATTACGAGCTTTTTCGATGCCAGTGCTCAAAAACGTAGAAGGAAAACATTACAATAAGATGGATAGACGACCTAAAAGAGACTGCAGGGAAACGCTGGATGCAGGCAACCGGCCCTTTTGGAGATCGATGGGGGAGGCCTATGTCCAGCAGTGGACGTCCTATGGGTGAAATGATGATGATGAACAGCATTCTGGCGGAGCCTCTTTCAGATTCAGCCAATATGCTGAACAAACTAGTGGATAGAAATTAAAAACATTGTAAATAATCATAATAGGTCAGCAACGTATCTGCGATGCCCCTGGTGTTGCAGGTGTCCATAGGCGAGGGTGATCGCTTACCATCAGGGGCCCGACAGCTCGTTTGCCACCTATGGCATAAAAAAAAGTTCTGGGTGGCACTGAACTGTTTGGGTAAGCATTCTTACTATCAATTTTGTTTTCAGGGTGAAACGGGAAGCGGAATCAAAGTTTACTGGTACAATGATCTGAAGAAAGTACCAAAGGCATTCTCCTGGTATATTGCCCATGAGTTCTTTGATGTGCTGCCTATTCACAAATTTGAAGTAAGTATTCACCTTGTAGAAAACCTGGGGGCATTCATTATATCGCCCTATCCGTAGGAGAGGGCCACAGTGGCCGTTAGGGCTTTTTTCTTTTATTGCATTTTTGGGGTCTTATAATGCATACGCATCTAGCCACATTGACAAAAAAAACGACCTTATTTAAAATAAAACATATATTTATTTTACGCTAACAGCCACGTAACAAAATACTCCGATGAATACCGCCACTAACGCCAGTGCGTCCATATAAAGGTATTTATGATGATGATACTTACTGAAAGTATATCAATCAGTTCATACATAGAAAAAAAAAAACTTTTTTCCATTTTCACAAAAATAATAAACCATTTAACTTTACCTTTTGCTCGCAAAAAATCACCACTTCGCTATTTCCTGCGAAAATTCCTGACGTCTTTTAAATCAACGCCTGCACATGATTTTCCTTAGGCCTTATGGCGATTAAGTCCACGTAAATGAACTAAAGTTCCGCGGAATACAGTCTTAAGGGACAAAATAAATATAAAAACTGATGGTAATAAATATATCTCTATCTCTTCTCTACATCTTCTTCTCTTCTCTTCTCTTCTCTACATAGTATAAATTAAAGCTTCCGCGTCTGTCTGTCTGTATGGCCGCTAACTTCTCCTAAACCACGCAACGGATTTTGATGCGGTTTTCCCCATCAGTTAGATACATTTTCACGGAAGGTTTATATATATAACAAGCGACCCACCCCGGCTTCGCACGTAAATTACACCCGTGCGAAGCCGGGCGGGTGGGTCGCTAGTATATATATATGTCACCACATGCTTGTTACGTCATCTAATCGTTTAAGATACCATAAAACATACATTCTCTAAGAAGTGATAATTAGAAAAAACCTCCTCCTTAAAACCTGTGGTTTTGCAATAGTGGCTTTCTGCTATGGATCAGAATCAGAAATCATTTAATTGTAAAACTGTGTACAGAAGATGGATGGATAGGGCGATATTAGTGTTGATTGATTGATTTTATTGTTCACACCATAAAATTTTATACAGAGGACAAAAAACTCTTAAAAACTAGTGTAACAACTGGCGGCCTTATCGGTAAAAGCGATCTCTTCCAAGCAACCTTAGGATGGAAAGGATTTATAGAAGACTTAGAAGACGGGGTGTGCAATAGAGGATCGACTATTAAATTTTTACTTATACCATACACATACATTCTAATAGTAATACACACTATTACTTACAATTATTAAAAATAAATATACCAATAGATATGCAATTAATATGAATATATATGTATATAATTATGTAGTGTTGCATAGTCGTCTCATACATCTCGACATCTAATAACACACATACACATCTCACATCTATATACACACACATCTCGACATTTGGTTTCTGATGATATACTTAATTTATTGTTTATTTTAAATTCGACCAATTTTTTTTTTATGTGACCTATTTATTATTAGTTACAGACCTACTGTCTTGCTGTCACTCTCTCGGCTAACGAGAGAGCAAGACAAAATTCAATTCAAGATTTATATAAGAAAGTGTTTGAGATTGTAGCCCTGACATTCTGGACACGAAGGTGAAACCAACAAGACCTCAAACTAATATTATATATAGACCTCAAACTAATATTATATATGCAAGAAGTTTTTGGTTTGTTTTGTTCCTTTTTCACGCAGCAACAGAGCAACTGATCGACCTGTTATTTTGCATGAATATAGTTCAAAGGCCTGAGAGTGACATAGGCTACCATTTTTCATCACTATGCTACTACCGCGGGGCGCAGCTGGTTATTTTATAAATCTATACTAATATTATAAAGAGGAAAGATTTGTATGTAAGTATGTTTGTAACGAATTGGCTCAAAAAGTACTGAACCGATTTTAAAAGTTCTTTCACTGTTGGGAAGCTACACTATCCCCGGGTGACATAGGCTATAATCTATACCCGTGCGAAGCTGGGCGGACTGCTAGTATATAAACAATTACTTGAACCCAATTTACTATTCATCCAAGAAAGGGCATAATTTTCAAAAAACATTAAATTTTCTAGCAAACTGAAAGCGGCTGGCGAGAGCTCCTCATAGATATAGACAGCGATGACAAGCTGTACTACAGAATAGCTGGAAACCAAACAAGTGCGGTCAAGGTATGAATTGACTTGAATTGTGAGAACTTTTTATAAAACATACATCCTGATACTACTGCCTTTTTTCTATCGGACTGCCAGAGCGGGCACAAAAATCGACACCGCATCATAGTTGATTTTCCGAAAACCCAAACGAAACGCTTTGATTCCACTTTTATTATGCGAACTGCTAGTCTGTGGAATGCGCTGCCTGAATGTGTGTTCCCCGAGTGAATCGGTTCCTTCTAGGCAAGCGTGCTCCAGCGTAGACCGCATCATCGCTTAACATCAGGCGTGATGGTGGTCAAACGTAAGCCAATTAATTAATAAAAAAATAAAAATAAATACAATCTGGGTGTCTTCAAATCACGAGTGAATCGGTTTCTTCTTGGCAAGCGTGCTCCGCCGTAGACCGCATCACCGCGCGACCGCGCTTAACATCAGGCAAGTTGGCGGTCAAACGCAAGCCTATTATTAAATATATTAAAAAACTGCCTTTTGAACAAAGCCCCAAACAAAAGTCGCATTTAAAAAATAATAATATCACTAACGCAACGTTTAAAACAACCTCCAACCTGCGCCGAAATATCGGGAGCTCATTCCACAACCTTACCACGTAAATAATCATATAACTTTAGTGAACAACCACGATAGTTTAAAACCCCTAGTCCACCGTGCTGGCTCAGTGCATGTTGATGAATGTCGTATCTCTTTGAACTTTTGAGGTTTTAGGACATACCGGTTCCCCTTCACCGTTGTTGAGCGATGGCATCAAAACTGCACATAAATTTTGTTACGTACTAAATCATTGGTGCTGGGCAGAGAATCGAAACGGGTACCGTCAGATTCTAAAGTACACATGCAGCCACTCGCTTAATAGTGCTAACAGACGAGACGGACTTGGTTGACGAACCGCCGTCCAACCAAATCCATACGTCTGTTAGTACTATTACATCTCTCCCTATAATCATTTGTGTAACGTATCGTTTCTAGATGCTCATCAGACCTCCGCTAGACACCGCAGACAGGACAGAGTTGGAGATCAGCGCAAGAGGGCTGGGATTAGCTCGACAACTAGCTGAGAGAGTGGACGAGCACGGAGGTATAGCACTGATTGCTGACTACGGACATGAGGGAGAGAAAGGGGATACGTTCCGGGTTAGTATTTAGTTTGTGTCTTGTACGCTTTCACCAGCACTGGTTCAAGGCAGTGTAGAAAAGAGACTGTAAAATATGAGTGGAGAATGCCTCGTTTTACACAAATTTAAACTATAATACCACTATAATTATAGGTCTTGTAGTAGAGTACTTTATATGCAGACTCTACTTTTTAACAAAACAGTACCCAAACAGTATGTATTTTTTTTTTAAAATAAAAATTAAGGCTTGCGTTTGACTGCCATCTCGCTTGATGTTAAGCGACCATGTGCGTAGTACACCGATTACTCCGAAATATGTGAACATATTCACGTGTTTTTTTTTAATGTGGAAGCTCTCGTGATAGTCTCACAAGATTTTAATTAACTTTGGCCTTTGGTTCATTAGTTTCTGAACTGGCTCTAATTATACGAATCATTTCGTCTGCATCGTCATCATGCACACTTCGATCTAAGCCACTATAGCAACTGTGCCAGCGCCCCAGAGCCTCACTCCTATATTTGAAGGAGTTAAGTTGGCTCGGGTAGGTGCTGGTAGGGGGAAATGCACAACACACCCTAAGCGGGACGTCAGTGCAGAACTTAGTGTGCCCCCATCTCGAATAAGTATATGAATAATTTTGTTTAAGCAACCGCTAATTTGGCAATAAATCAATTTAATAAAAATGAGTGCTTCCTATATTTGATGTCTGTTTTTTATGTTGATAAATACTGTATAAGCGTTTTATTGCGTTTAATATTCTATTGGGCAACACACACAGTCTTGTGTGTGTTGCCATTTAGAACAGCAATAATTAATGTGTCTATAACTTTATTGCAGGCGTTCCACAAGCATCAAGTAGTGAACCCTCTCGAGGACCCTGGACAAGCAGATCTGACCGCTGATGTAGACTTCTCCCAGTTGAGGATAGCAGCGTCAAAGACACCCAGCAATGAGAACTATGCGCTAGTGCTAGGTCCTGTTAAACAGAAGGACTTTTTAGAGCGCTCACAAGCTGAACTTAGGTTACAGGTATATAGAAATAAATTACACTTCAATTTATAATCTACTTTAAACTTTTATAGCTATTTATTACATCAAAGCGTTCTACATACCAAAGCCGCCGCTCATACACGCATGTGTGGGTAGTTTAAGTGATTAATTAGGTCAGCTCTGACGCAGGGAATTTATTTCTTCTTCCAGGTCCTAATGGAAAATGCCAAATCAGATGAAGACAGGGAAAAGATCAAAAGTGCATATGAAATGCTTGTCGACCCGAAGAAAATGGGAGATAGATTCAAATTCATGGCATTTTACCCATCATCAGTGGGATCCATCTTGGAGAAATATCCACCGCTGGGATTTTCGACACCACCAAAACCTTAGTTTTTATTAGTATTTTCCATTAGAATGGATATAATGTATTTATTACGCTAGCGAGTAGAAGAATATAAAAATAAAATAAAAAAATTGTTATTTGCTACCTTTTTCTTTGTTAGGCTCCACCTCAGTAAGTTTTAAGAGTAAGTTTTTCAAAGAAAAAATAATACACTATAATCAGAAGTTATTCTTGTAATAGTGCTAACAGACGCTCTGACGGGAGAGAAAGAGAGGGAAATATGATGTTCTCACTCTTTCTCTCCCGTTGGTAGGACGGCGGTCCGTCAGCCGTGTTCGTGCGTCTGTTAGCACTATAACGACACAAGAACCGGAAGTACCACAGGAAAGAGAAAAAAGTTTTTTCTTTTCTTTAATACTGCCTTTGAACAGGAAATCCAGGCTAAGTGGCAGTCAAACTCAGACTATATTTAGTCTGAGCAGTCAAACCATAGTCAAACGCAAGCCTTTATTTAAAAAAAAACAACCGATTCTTCACACTACAAATAGATGGCGCTATAAAATAAAGGTGCAACTCTAACAATACCGCGCAAGATCACAAACGTTTTAATTTTTACCGGTAAATTAGACAATCGATCGATTGCATGCCAAAATTAAATGATCTGTGGTTGGTTATCGTTCTTTCTTCTTCTTTCGTATTTATTTTCCAAAAAATCTCATAAATTTTGTTTTTATTCGCCTAACTACTGAATTGTAATTAATATTATATTGTTGTACTCCGATTTAAATATTTATATCTTGTTTATCTCGATCGTCACGAATCCGTGATTCCGGGAACTCATTGTGTAGTTTTGCTGAGTTTTGATTACGCTGTAATGATATTCATGAAATGTCAAAATTTTCTTGGGATTGCTGCCAATGATCGTAGAATTTTTCTTGAGTGAAAATCTGTAATGAAAGTTAGTGAATTCTTTAAATCAACCCAGGAAAATTAGAGCAGCTTCTGTGTAGCAAAAGTTGGAGAGAAGTGTTGTGACGCTGCATGAGTTGACGCTTTTCGCGAAAGTGAAGGTAAGTCTGAACCAAACCGATTTCTTTTGTTGTGACTACTCGACCATTCGTCGCGCGTGCTAATAGTTTTTCCGTCATCAGCAATATCACAATTACGATTTCACTTTTCGTGTTTCGTCACTGCTATGCGATCCTATCCAAGATCAGAGTGTTCCGAGTCGCGGACATCCAGTGGATGCAGATGGCAATCTGTCGCTCAGTGTGGAGGTTAAAAGGGGAGGCCTATGTTCAGCAGAGTACGTCTTCTGGCTGCTGATGATGATGATCCGATCCTCGGAATTATAATACTGACTGACTAGTGCACTGCTCTCAAAATCTAACCTTAGTTTTTCAGGAAAATTCTTAATATACCACCTCTGAAATGCATTTTTTATATACTTATAAAATAAAATTAAGATCTATACTAAAACCGTAATTGTGCAAAGTTACTTAATCATAATCTTAAACTCTTAATCATTATAGAGGTTACAAGGTTCTAAAAAAATCAGGACGGATGGACAGACATTTACACAGACAGACAGACATAACGAACTTATAAGGGTGTCTTGTAGAACTACGAAAGTCTAAAAAAATCTAACATCTAATAATATAAACATTCTGACATATTGTTTAAAAATCACAAGAGACCGCAACGTTTTGTTACCACTGTTGGGAAGCTACACTATCCCCGGGTAACATAGGCTATAATATATTTTCAAAAAAACAGGGATCCTTACTAAAACTCCAATAATGTAACCCAAGGTGTAAAAAAATAAGATTTACAATTTTAACTTTGCGTGTTTGACAGTTCTAAGACAGAACAACGTCTGTCAGGTTAGCTAGTGGGTTATAAATAGCATGATGAAGCCATCTTCCAGGTTTTATCCAAATGTAAAATTAAGTTATGTTTGTTTATTAATTGTATCTATATAGTACTGTCTATCTGTAACCACAGACAATTAAAAGTTAGAAATATAAGGAATTAAACTAATGTAAAATACACTCGATAAAATCCATTAAATTAAGTGTATAAATTCAATACAAAATTAAGTATAAAATATAATTGAGTAGCAAAAGAAGTTCATGAGATTTTTCTCGTTCATTTTGCTCTCATTGTATGATTGTTATTGAAAATTCACTCCATTGTTTCGAGTATGTATCGCTAAGACCACAGATTAGGTAGTTAGTTACTATAAACCTATAATCGCAATATTGAATATTTCCCTATAATTGTTTTTTTTTTAAATTTGATTAACTATAAGGCGAGGGATATACACTAATAGCCTTACTTAAAAACGTTACTTAAGTTAAGCAAAGCTTAAAATTGCTCTGTCTCGTTTTTGCTTGTGACAATTTCCATCAACGAGAAGTTGACAGTAATTTTAAGCATTGCTTAACTTTTAAGTAACGTTTATAAGTAAGGCCATATAAGAAGAGGGCTATTAACAAGGCTGACAAGTTGAACGAGGCTTTGCAGAAGACTTGCTTTAACCATGTTAACCAAATAGGGAACAAACTGGGTTCTTCATCATCATTACCATCAGCCAGAAGACATGCTGCACATAGGCCCCCTTTGACCTACACACTGAACGATAGCCTACCATCTGCATCCACTGGATGTCAGCGACTCTTACGATATCTTTGGTCCATCTAGTGGGAGATCTAAGTTTATTTGATTATATATTTATGTAGTTTAGAGTGCCTAACAACTTTTATGGTGAACGTCTGTAAAAAAATAAGAATGTGTAATTAAGTTAACACTGTATCGCACTGGCGTATATCTTTCAATAAAAAAACTTTGGATTATATTATGATGTAAACAGAACAGAAACCAGAACAGTTGCTCAGCTTGTACAAAGCGCATGTAAGGTCACAGCTTGACTTGGCATTAATTTTATAATTCTATAAACATGAACCGACGACATTGTGAGAGTCGCGGGCATCCAGTGGATGCAAAAGGCAGGCTGTCGTTCAGTGTGGAGGTTAAAGGGGGAGGCCTATGTTCAGCAGTGGACGTCTTCTGGCTGATGATGATGATAAACATGAAGAAAGAATCAGCTATTCCATTTATGTTTCGTTGACTGGGAATGTAATTTATCAGAGACTTAAATGTTTAAAAATTAACTTAAACTATACAGTATAAATTAACTTAAATTACTAGCACATAAAAGCTACTATGAAATTTCAGAATTCCTTAATGATATAAATGTTTTGATATGTAATGTAGACTAAATAATTGACATAAGATCGAGACTAGGTACTAGGAAAAATAAAATAATAAGAAGTAATTAATATAGAATAGTAATATAGCGGGTCGAACCTGGACACAATTAGCAGAACCGAGGCAGATGGCATAGCAAGAGAGAGGCCTATACCCAGCAGTGCGATAAGGAAGGCTGTGGATGATGATGATGAAGTAATATAGGTAGTAATTAACATGTTTCTTTTGTTAATTAAGATATAAAATACAACTAAGCCAAAATATGATTTTGACAATATTCTAACATAGACATTTAATTTTAAATTTTTAATTTTAGCAAAAACTATTAAAAATATACATATTATATTTAAAAAACTTATATTTGTAACACTAGAACAGGCATGAGATATGTTTCCATTCGTACGACCATGTATGCTACTTTATATGTATGTGTACCTACCATGTTCTGACAAATAAATTGAATCTATGGAACAGCTGATTTTATATTATCACAATTGGTCCCATATTAAAAGTTTCCTTTCAACTTAGAGCCACAGTTCCGTGTAACCCAGTAATGGGCATATCAAGCCCGGACAGTGCTCACTGCTCAGGACAATGTGAATCAACCCTTAAGCTGCTATGGTTATATTATGTGAAAGTTGAAAATATAACTTTCAAAACAAGATATTTACGTATAATTAATTGGGTTGTAATTTTCGTACTTCTGTATAGGATAAGAAAAGGAAGGTCATGATAAAAAATGATCAGCAAAACATTAAGCTTGAATTTGAACATTTATTTATCATCAAGCTACAACCTAAAACCTGAAATAGATGATGTTGTTTTTAAGTCAGCTTGATGAAAAATAAATGTTCAAATTCAAGCTTAATGGTTTGCTGATTATTTTTTATCATGACCTTCCTTTTCTTATCCTATACAGAAGTACGAAAATTACAACCCAATGAATTATACGTAAATATCTTGTTTTGAAAGTTATATTTTCAACTTTGTTTCTTATTGTTTCTTTTGTTGTGTATAGGGCATTGTCTCTTTTTGACCTTTATGGCTATATATATAGAACTTTTTATTGAGATGGGACAGAGCTTAGGTAATTTTTATACTTTTTGATATTAATGCACTAGTGATAGGTTACCGCTAGACTTGAAAGCGTGAGGTCGCGGGTTTAAACCCCGGGCCCGTACTAATGAGCTCTTTGGAGTTGATGTACGGATTTTCATACCACTGGCTTTACGGTGAAGGAAAACATCGGAGGAAACTTGCATATGTACGGAGAAGAAGTTCAATGGCGTATGTGAATCCACCAACCAGCAACTGGGCCAGCGTGGTGGATATGGCCCAATCACCCTTTCGGGAGTAGGCTAAAAGTCCAGCAGTGGACTGTTAAAAGGCTGATTATATGATAGGTATAATGAAAATCAATTTTTAAGCATTCACAAATCAAGAAACATGCGAATATATTGACACTTGTTTTTTAGGTTCCGTACCCAAAGGGTCAATGGGTGATGAAGCATATGCTGTCTGTCTGTCCTAACGTATAATAGCCGTTAAACGATAGGGCAGACATACATATATTTTAGTGTATCTTTTGAACCGTAATAAATAGCCAGTTGAAATTTTCACAGAATAAGTAATAGTTAGGTGGATTAAATAAAAATAAAAATATATATAAGATGGTGCGGTCCACATATAACAAACATATTTTTACAATGAAGTTAATTAGTACATATATAGATAGATGTATTTTTAACATATTTTTGTATTTGCTCTAGTGTAAAAACAATAATACGCACAAGCGTCAAACTTATTATAAACGACTAGCTGAATCCCGCTACTTCGTACGCGTAGAGCTCGGCCTTCGGCCTCGCTACTATAAACCTATATGCTATAAACCTCACGGAGCCCGAGACCTTTCCAACAAATGCAAAACCTTATCGGTTTGTGCGTTCTGGAGTTATAGCGTCAGGAAGGAAAACCCTACTTATTTTTATATAGTAGATTATAGTACACTAAAGTAAAAAAACATATAATTATCACTGGCCAAGTGCGAGTCGGGGCTTGCGCTATATTTCTCGAATTGAATGAAAGAACACGTTTTTGGGAGCGGAACCATGGGTGTGAACCTTCCAATTGCTAAAAATATGCATGATATCGCAATAATTGAGCTTTGTAATGCAGTACCTACTCATTCATTATTTTCCTGTTTTAAGTGATAAAATGTAACAGTCCACTAAATTATGTGTTTATAAAAACAACCTGGTTATTCCGTACCTAAACTAGGTCCAAGCATTTATTTGCTATGACAGATTTAATAACATTAAGAATAACAGAATAAAAACACATTTCTTTTAATATATCACTGAAGTATATCGCTTAGCTGCTATAGATTAAAAAACCTAGCAAACGGATCAAAATTCGCGGTTTACACAGGTTTTTACAATAATTTTGCAGCTGTTAGAGAAAATAGAATAATAATAATAATAATCTTTATTTACTATAATGCACAATACATATTAAAGTAGCAGCGGCCCCTGCACTAAGCGGGAGCTTGTATCGCAGGAACCAATAATAATAAATGAATCGGTTTTTTCTAGGCAAGGCTTGCTCCATCGTAGACCGCACCATCGCTTAAAATCAGGGAGGAGGCGATCAGACGCAAGCATACCATAAAAAAAATATGCTTAGACCGAGATTAGAACTACAGTAGGTACGAAAAACAATGAAAGTACTACTTTCTAACGTCTCGAATGTAACAAAGCGAAACTGCGCGACGGCACTAGCTGTTTATTCCACAATATATTAATATGCACAAAACAAGATTCAGCAATGAGTCAGTGACATTTCATGTGTACCTACTCCTCACCCATGCTGGCTAAGATCAGACAAACAAGGTAGATATGCCCTAGTATAAGCCTGACTCGCACTTGGCCGGTTTTTTGTTGTTGTGTTTTTTTTTGTTTGGATTCGCGTTCTGAAGATTCCGGCCAAGGCCTCAGAGCGCGAGTCCCACTAGTTCTTTTCCGGGTTTTTATCACTATACCGCTAAACGCAAAAACTATTAAGTACGGCACAATTATTAATTTGTCACGCACACTAAGGGACTTGCAGCTACACCAATGAACTATTAGTCCACATGCAAAAGCCAGTAAGGTCGCCTCAGGGTGGTATATATTTATATATGGTTCGACTAAAGGCATCAAGGCTGATTTAGGCCAGATGCATTCGCACCCGTTACATCCGTCCCATATCGCCCTTGTTTGTCCGATCTGAGCCATGTTGGTATAGGTCAGCAACGGATCCGGTCAGACGCCCGTAATCTGCCCTCTGAATGAGACAAAAATATGAGATGAGATAATAATCACATCTCACACTTATCAGATTTTAATGTGCTATAGATAGATTTTAACGTACGACACTAAGATATTTTTACCCGTAGATAGGTTGTGCCCGCCACCATATTGACTAGACGAATGCAAGGCTGGCTGCCCGACTTCGTTCAGCCGTCTCTCAGTCACGCACTCCGAGTGTCCACAACAAATTGTATTTTTGTCTCTTTCTAACAACAGATATAGCGTAAAAAGTGTTTCATATTCTTTCCCTTATTTCACAAAATGCACATGTATACATGCGTAGGTAAGTAGATATATGCTGCGTTTAGTCAGTTTTTAAAGCCGTGTTGTTAGCTTATAACGTCTCTATTATTATTACACCTCACTGGTACGACATCGTTAACTTATCATCTCTAGTATAATTCGCACGTTTTGGTTGCATTTTTAACTCCCGACGAAAACGGAAGGGTGTCATAAGTTAGCGTGTGTATCTGTGTGTTTGTAGCATCGTAGATCCCAAATGGCTGAACCGATTTTGATTTAGTTATTTTTGTTTGAAAGGTGACTTGATCGAGAGTTATTCTTAGCTACGATTCAAAAAAATCTGCTAATTCGTTTCACATGTACCAGAGCCACTACTAAAATGCAAAATTATATATTTTTTATATTTAAATAATTCAGATCTATGCTTGAACTATAATTGCGCAGATTCATGCACTTTTCTCTATACATAGTATAAAACAAAATCAGTTTCCGTGTCTGTCTGTATTTCCGCTATCTTAACCTCCACGCAACGGATCTTGATGCGGTTTTTACCATCAGTTAGATAATTTTTCTCGTTAAAACACACCCGCGCGTAGCCGGCGCAGGTCGCTAGTATCTTAATAATTATAAAAGTTAGGTTCTAAATTTTTTTACGGTCGTATAGACGGACAGACATCGAACTTATAAGGGTTCCTTGTAGTACCACGGTACCCTGGAAAACCGTCAAAATCAAACATAACCTTATATCCGGGCCTTTGTTCAAAAAATCAACCCAATTAAGGTCAATGTAGATAAGATGTCCGCTTTAGGGTTACGTTCATAATTTTCGCGGACTCGATAGCTGTAATATCGGGTAATAAACCTAGCGATAAGACTACCTAGCAGTCCTTACATGACTTGGGCATTACGATAAGTTATTTTACAACACATTTGCTCAAAAAGTGCACTTACGAAGCCTGTATACATCGTTCGAAAGTTAAACATTACGCATCATACAACGGAGCGTGCCGTAATGAATTTTACCGCACGCTCAGATGTATAGCACCGTGCGTGTACTTTACGGTATTTTTCTTATTTCCATTTCCATAAAAATTGTTTCATTTGTAGCCTTTTTTTCTCGCAAATGTGTTGTAAAACGTTGTATGGCACACGTGCGGATTGGTTTACAACTGGGTTACAAACTCGTGACTATGGTAAGCCCTCGACTTCGTCTCGGGCTTACATTCGTCTACTCGTTTGTAATAACCAACTTACCGCACTTGTATCATAAATAACTATATTACCTCTAGTATAATAATCTTTGATATTACACATGATATTGTTTGTTCTAATTGATACTTAGTTTGTTATTTAGTTTTAGTTATAGTTTAGTACAATATTTAGTTTAGTATAGTTTTATTTATAGTTTAGTTTTAGGTGACGCAATGTTTTTCCTTGCCGTGGTAGCCCATTTGAGAGACCGCTGGACTTAAAAGCGTGATACCCGTGATACGCGACGTGAAACCTGCGTCGCGGGTTCAAACCCCGGGCCCGTACCAATGAGCTCTTTGGAGCTTATGTACGGATTTTCATACCACTGGCTTTTCGGTGAAGGAAAACATCGTGAAGAAACCTGCATACGTACGGAGAAGAAATTCAATGGCGTATGTGAATCCACCAACCCGCACTGGGCCAGCGTGGTGGATATGGCCCAATCACCCTTTCGGGGGTAGGATAGAAGTCCAGCAGTGGATTGTTAAAAGGCTGATTATGAATGTTTTTCTTTGTGCAGGGTGTATGATCTGCGATGAGCTCACCTCCGTCGGTGCAGTTGGAGGTGGAGGTGGTAGACGAGCCCATGGATGAGGATGCCATCGAGATGAAGCCGGCTGACAGGTGAGAGACACCAGGTCCTTTTCCCCGACTTTTAGCAATGTTGGTAGTTTAAGTGTGTCTACTTCCATGGCTAGCTTAAAATTATAAAACGGGTGTCATATCAAAGTTGAATGTTTTATCCAGGAAACCCCAAAGACCGATACACGACTAAGGGTATTTCGCTACAGAAAAAAATTACTAAAGTAACACTCATTTGCGCTTTTCTGCGTTTTTTTCTCCGCGTTTTTTCTTTTCTTTTCTTGGATTCATTAAAATATCTATCTATTAAATAATGTCTACGATAACTTAATATACAGATTTCATAATTATGGAGGGAACCGTAACGGTAATTTTTTCGAAAAATATGATAAAAACCTCAAAAATAGTAGTGTAATGTTGATGTTATAGTGTTTTGTTAACCGACTTCGAAAAGGAGGTGGTTATCAATTCGACTGTTTTTTTTTCTTTCTTGTATGTCTGTTACGCGATTATTCCGCCAATTTAGAATTGTTTTTGATGATTCTTTTTTTGGTTGGTAGATCATATCTCATAGGTGGTCCCATGTTTTTTTTTTGTACAAAATAAATGTTTTCTTTCTTTCTTTTCTTTTGATAAATATGTTGGAAGTGATCATGGTTGGTATGCAAAATGCTACTGTAATTACAACAATTGCAAACCTAACTTCAAAACACTACTTAACTTCAATAAACTTTCTAAACTTTTGATCTAATTAAGGTATTGATAAAATGAAAGTGTATTTATCACAGCGTACATTGGGAATCTAAATATATAAGAATGGTGCAACGCGATTTTGGACAAAAGAGCGGATACTGACTATGCCAGCGTCTATTAAAAAAACCCTTTCATAAAGATCGGTTCAGCCGTTTAAGGTTTAAGTTGTAAGGAAAGGCATATACAGAATGTTAGAATTGTTAAAACTGAAAAATCGCCGCTAGGATTAATATTACTTGGCAGTATCACCATGATCATAAAAGTTTAAAAGTTCACTAAAATCTCCGAAACGAATTCAAGCCAAATTAAATTTTGTTTAATAAACGCACTCATTCTAAAATGCACATTAATGTGTAAATAAATTAAAACAGGTTTAACAAATATTTTTTATTGTTGTGACGGGAAGGAAAATAACTTAATCGCGGCTTTTTTAATTTTTTATTATCATGAATAGGCTTGTGTTTGGCCGCCAACTCGCCTGATGTTATGCGATGATGCGATCTACGATGGAGCAATCATGCAGATCTGATGCACACTCTCCGAAATGTATTGATGGAAAACCGATAGACTAGCAACTTTGCGCCGATGCTCAAGACTAAGAAGCTTAGTCTGAACCAGGGATTCGAGAGAACCTGGCTTTGCCAGCATTACGATCGAGGACGCAGCTAACCTTTCTCTAGTCAGCGATACTGCGTCTTTCCTCGCTTCGAATAGACCTAATATACCTAATGAATATGCTGCAAGGTCACAAAACTACACGTTGTTTACATATTTTTGGGTCGGTGTTAGATTCACCGTCCAACGCTTTCCCTGCTCTGAAAATAAACTGACAACAGAACTATTAAAGTAGGTCAAAGCCGTGACATCAAACTTTGACGTGTTAGGAATTTTGTAACCAACGGTTGTACAATCACGCTAATATTATAAACTAGATCTGGCCGGCGATTTCTGCGCGTAGACTCTCCTTTAGCCAAACTTTCAACCATTTGCGTCCTTAGCGGACCTTTACACTCCATAAGGAATGTATTTGCCAAATTTATATTATCTGTAGGACAAGTCGTTTTCGTGATGAGTCAGTCAGTCAGTCAGTATTTCGCTTTTATATAATACTAGCTGTTGCCCGCGGCTTCGCTCGCGTAGTATTGAAATCTACTTTACTACCTCCCGTCTTTTTAGTTTTAGTCTCGCATCCGTCCTGTAATCCTCTCTACTTCTGTACAACCCTTTCCGCTACAGTTCTGAATTTGCCCCTAAATCCACTCTACTCCCGTTCCGCTCTTTCCGCTCCAGGCTCGAATCCGTCCCGTAATCTACTCTTCTTCCATTCCATCCTTACCGCGCCAGTTCTACATATATGTCCCATAATCGTCTCTAATACAGGCCCACCCTTTTCGATCCAACTCGGCATCCGTCCCGTAATCCACTTTACTCCCATTCCGCCTTTTTATAATCCAGCCCCACATCCAATCTACTCCTACCGCCGTGTAGTACTTTTGTACGTGACGTCACCAGCCGGTCCCAACGGAAGACCAGCGCCGGTTGTTTACGACCGGCATCTTGCATTGTAATGTAATACAGCGTTTACATTGGCGTCAATTCTGTTGTGCCATTCTCTAAACTAAACTTATTTGACAGGACTAAAATTATCGACATCTCTTTTTATTCCAATACGTTAGAAAAGGATGGCAACCATTTTAGAGCTGTTTTTTTATTCAATATTTTTTTTGGGACGTACATACTATTGTATATATTATTGACCTATATACTACATGTCAGTCCCATTGTATATTCTAAACTAGAGGACGCATACTTAATACATAAAACACAGACAGCAAACAAACACAGGGTCGATGGTCACTTGAGGTGACTCACACATCCGAACAGCCATTTTAGAGCTGTAAATTTTAGTTTAGTTTAGAAAATGATACACCAGAATAGACGCCATTATCTCATGAAATGTGCGACTAAACAACATACTGTAAGAGACGAACTTTATCTACATTAAGTAGTCCTAATAATGAATTAATTTATTTGTGTAAAGATTCATAAACTATGTTATAAAAATGCATCTAAACATTAGATTAAAATTTTTATTTTTATTCTGAACACCATAACGGTTTATATTTATATCCATTATTGTGGTATTCTCTCAATAAGGAAGTTCTTCATCATCATCATCATCAGCCAGAAGACGTCCACTGCTGAACATAGGCCTCCCCCTTTAACCTCCACACTGAACGGCAGCCTGCCTTTTGCATCCACTGGATGCCAGCGACTCTTACTATGTCGTCGGTCCATCGAGTGGGAGGCCTACCTACGCTGCGTCTTCCGGTTCGTGGTCTCCACTCAAGAACCTTTCTTCCCCATCGGTTATCGGTTCTCCGAGCGATGTGGCCTGCCCATTGCCACTTCAACTTGCAAATTTAATTTTTTTTTTTGACGTTCTTATTTAGAAAAAATAATAATTTAAAAAATAGGGAAATATTTGTAATCTCTTGTAAAAGCAATAACTAGACATGGGTCTATCTGTCTACGCACTTTCTGGCAGGCCGTCAAGTCGCACAGTTTATGCCAAAGTTCGTCTACCTCGTTTATTAAATAGCACAGATTTTATCTGTAGAAGATACGTTGGAAAATACCGATTAAGATATTGTTTATTTATATTGGTGACACGCATTTACGTTATCGTAATAATTTCGCGATGTTTATTATTTTCAGTGAAATTTCATCGTTACGATAGGCCTCGGAATAAAAAAAAATGTAATAAGTGCGTCCTGCAGTTTTGCCCGCCATCTATTGACGTAGCTCGGCTAGGTTTTCTTATTTTATTTTATTTCATTTTATTTTACAAGGAATACATACAGCTGCTAATAATTAATACAGTAGATATGACATAAACAGTTACACAAAAGCCAAAAACATGTTTTCTTTCATACAAACAAGAAATAGTGTAAATGCCCCGTTGCAACACCAACTAGGGCCTGGGTAGATAAATAGTAATTCGAAAACAAACATTCGAAGTCTATACATAAGAGATAACAAATTAGTTACCAGAAAGAATAAAAACCGGACAAGTACGAGTAGGACTCGTGCTCTGAGGGTTCAGTTGGACGGAAATCTCAGAACGCGAGTCAAAAAAATTAAAAATATAACAGAAGTTGAAATATTGAAAGACAAACTTAACTTTGTAGTTGACAATAAGGTTCTTCCATACATTCAAACTACAAAATGTAAGTTTGTACTAGCAAAATAATATTTTTTTAATGATATAACTTCAAATTTATGACTTTCGGATTTATTCCTATATATGTGCTATGAGACAGACGGGCAACGAAGTGATCCTATAAGAGTTCCGTTTTTTTTCCTTTTGAGGTACAGAACCCTAAAAAGAAAAAAATTACATACATATTACAAATATATAAAACCTAATACAAATTAAATGTTTTTTCAGATTTAATTTTACGTTTTTTTATTTTAAGTATTATCAAATTTCACTTTAATTGTGTCAAAGAAGTTTTTGGAAATTGTAGTTTTAAACGTATTATGCCTCATCATAAATAAGTCTACGTTGGTTGAATAGTTGCTATTGAAATTGATTTATGTGCGAATAAAGAATGAATTTTTACGATAGTTTAGTATCGTGGAGTATACAGCCGCAGATTATGTCTACGAGGAGCTGAGCGTAGAGGAGTCACAAGACCTATCCGATATTATGATAACCGAAGTTAAGGCTGCGCTCAACGGCCACAGCCATCTCTCTCGCACGATTCCAACTTTTAAGATTAAAATTCACGGAGTGATATTTTTTTAAAACAATTTTTTAATTTTAGATTAGGCATTAGATACCTTTAGAATAACAGTGCAAATGCTAGGTATAAGTAAATTTTCGTGTTGATATAATATTACTGGATAGCGGAGGAGTTATACGAAAAAATATGTTTTATTTTTCTCATAGTAAAATTTTTTCATAATGGTGAGTACAATGACCTCCTTTCGGCTTAGTACAATCTATATGCGTAACCCTGTATGTATAGAAGTTTTTAATATTTGGGGTATGTGTTTTTATGCGTAAATAGGTCATAATTCTTGAAATTAGATTACACCACCAGCAAACCGGCACGGTCATCTGATTACCGGGATTATCAGACAATAACAACTTTTATAACAAGCCGTAAAATCTATTATCTCGATAAACGTTATCAACGTTAACATTCATAGGTAAACAAAAAAATTATATTTTTCAGTTATTGATTTACTACCGGCCATGAAAGTTTAGTGTGATATAAAACTTGTTTTATTTTCTCCAGTCCATCAATTTAATTTACACAAGTCATATTTGAAAAATATTTATTGTTAAGTTAGAAATCAAAAGTAAAAAAAAAAAAAAAAAAAAAAAAAGTAATTTACATATTATGTTTATAATAGTTTCTGACTACTAAAGGACTAGAACAATCCTCTAAATCCGAAAAAAAAAACAAGAATTATAAATTTGAAAGTGTTACAATAATTTTGTAAAGGATATTTCTATGATAAAAATTAAAGACTAAAATATAGACATAGGTAATTGTTAATCATTACGTGAGACAAATAAATACTCGTAATAGTGTTTTTAGCTATCAAACTATAGCTGTTTTATAATAAACATAATACATTTGAGTAAAAAAAAACGAATCCTAAATACTTGTATTAAATTTCTTAAATCTTATAACTGTGCATAAAAGTGTGCATGTTGTCTATTTGTATCAATTTGAACTAAAAAGCGCTGCAAAATGTTTCTAACTGATATTTTGAAAGTGTTGTGCTGCAACCAAGATGAGAAGAAAAAAATTTCTAGATATGAAATGGATTTCGCCGTCGTGGAGTACATAAAGTAAGGGTTTTTAAAATTTATTATGATTAACGGCAGAGCATCGCCGCTCGCCATTTTACTTGATGTTTTAAGGTTTTTCCGCATTTTTGTTAGGTATAAAATATATTTTTCGTACGTCCTCATAATCCACATTTTATTTTTATTTTTCTATTAGACCTGTATGAATTCTATGTGATCTGAAACAAATGCCTTTTTATTCCGGTGTATCTCTGGACGACGGACTTATTCAAGGGTATCATTAGACCCATTATCATTAATAACTTTTACTTCGGGACCAAACCCGATATCGCGCAAAAATATATACGAAAATTGTATTAACACTCAACGAAGTCTATTTCAGTGAATAGATGAGTGACTCACTGAAATACCCATATGTATTGTATATGTATTAAATTAATTGTTTTATTATTATTTTGTAATTTGCCTCTATTAATGATACAATGACTATTGGTTTTTGAAACAAGAATTATTTGGTGACAAAACAGTTGTATGTGCTTCAGCTTCTACTTACCTAGAAATGATATACAGACATCACGATAACTACTAAAGAAAAAAATATTACTAATTACTACTAACTGTGTATATAATATTCTTATTTGTTTTAACTTAATATTAGGCGTCAATATACGATTCCGCAAGTAATATGGTATACTTGTCCCATGGTGTATGAAGTCTTGACAACCTTTTTATAATTTTTCTTCAAGTCTGAAGGCACAATGTAAAAGTTTGTGATCAGCTTTTACCGCAAAAGAAAATGTGCGTGTCTGAAGTATTCGGGGATCGGGTTTTGCTGTCACGAATGAAAATCATAACATTCACGAATTTCACGATTTACATTCCTACCTTGACCTTCTCGGGCGCGTTTTATCGGGACATAAAAGAAACTAAATATTCTCATCGATCATGTTTGTGATAAAATAATCTTTGAGAATCATCAGCATGCAAGAGCATCAGCAACGAATAGGACTAAGCTTCTTAGCCTTGAACATCGGCGCATAGTCTTTCGGTTTTTTATCAGATCATTTCAGAGAGTGTGCATCGTATCTGCACGATCTAATTCTCTCCTGCTAATTCTTCTATCGTACGTTAAGACAATTAAAAAAACCAACCCGTTAGCCTATTAAGTGTCCGGCACGGCATAGCGCTTACCGCAGCGTTACGCGTTCCTCCAAGAGACTAAAGCTTTAGATGGATTTCAGGCAAGCGGTTGAGTTAGCAAATGATAGCTGGCTCTTTCTTCTGAGATCGTCAATTCAAATTATCAATGAGTACGTTTTCCTTTTCTCATCTCGGAAAGGCACAAGTAATCCCATGAGGGGTGATTCACAATGGATGGCGGAAGCGGAAATACCTTAGAATTCTCTCGAGATTCAATGCCAGTTTCGATTACGATATGCCTATACTTGCTTGTGGCGGTCATTTTAAGCATATTTGCCCCTGTATGTATCTGTAATTGGTATAAATAGTTTTTTAATTGTTTTGGAGTCGAGTTTTGTGCGAATAAAATGACTGGTGACATACAGGCTGACATGGCGGAACTGTAATGCAATCGCCAGTTAGCTAGAACTAAAACGGAATCCTAACAATTTTTCTCAACAAACAAAAAAACCGGACAGAAATTCAATAAACGGGATTCGCCTAGAATTTAAGGTGCATTATCTATATGTACATTAAAATCTACACTTTTTATCTCAGGCAAACATTTTTTTTATAAAACACCTTAGAGATAGATATTGCACCTTAAATAGACATGTTACATCATTCAGTTCTAATGTTTCATTTATTTACAAATAACAGGCTTAGCGAAAGATATAATTAAATACATTACACATACTGAAAAAAATATTTAAATTGGGTGATAAATCTCTGAGATATAAGCTTTTAAAGTTTTTGGTGGGGATAGAGAGCGGCGCTACTGTCCCTTTCTCGCAAAGCGTGTGTCAGTTGTCTGGATAAATCTAACATAGGTTTTAAGACAACTTACTAACTCGAAATGTAACGTACCTACAACGTGTTATATATTTTAAAAAAAAGTATAGTATTTTGTACGACGCTCTCATTGCTTGACGTCATCACGTGCCATAGCGCGCTCTCTGTCTAGCATGAAATTAAAATACCTATAACTTATTTATTTTTGAACAAATTTTAATTTTGTTTTCTTTGTTGGGTCTCTATTTATGATCAGCTTTTTTATGAGACATTAAATAAAAATTAAGACGCAAGCCTTTTACGGGTTTTTTTTTGTATCCCATGTAATAAAAATCTTTAATGATTCATGTCTCCTAAAATAATCAACGGAATGGAACCAAACCGCATGATTGTGGAGACGTGACTGATTACGCGTGTCTGTTATCAACACTGGGGAATATCAACTTGACCCTATACATTATACAATTCTACATCTTGCACTGACGCAGAGAGAAATTTATATTAGTAATTACTTACCGGTTCGATTACCTAGACTCGAGGTGCATTTTCTATTAACAATTTTTTCGTTTAAAGATTGATCAGTGCGAGATGGTATTATCATGTGATATGACTCAGTAAGTTTTTTTTTTTTAAATGTTTTTGAGATTGGCTAGGTTGGCGGAACCCAGGCCGACCTAGGATGAGGTGGACTGACGACATCAAAATAACTGTCGGGAACGAGTGGATGCGAATAGCGAGAGACCGGGGAGAGTGGCATAATCAAAGAGAGGCCTATATAGCAGTGGGTCACTCAAGGCTGATGATGATGATGTTTTTGAGACACTTTGAATGTATGTTTTAAATGTCTATCGGGACTTATCGCGCATTATTTTATTAAGGTAAAAATAGGTATACCTTACCTTTTAGTCTGCGTTTGACCACCAACTCGCCTGTTGGTAAGCGACGATGATATGTAATAAATTACCTTGGCTGATAAATCTCTGAGATATGAGCGTTTAAAGTTTTTGGTGGGGATAGAGAGCGGATACTATGTCCCTTTCCTGCAAAGCGTGTGTTAGTTAGTATAGCATTTGTATGGCGCGCACGGCTTGACTAGACAATGGACATTCATAGCTAAGAGGACAACTAGACCGGGGTAGATAATTTTTGAAACAACTTTTTTTATAGTAGGATGAAACTCATTGGAAAAGGAAGAGAATATAACAATAAACCGGCCAAGTGCGAGTTGGGCTCGCGCACTGAGGTTTCCGTACCACCACAAATACAATAATTATCAGTTTAAAAACCGGACAAGTACGAGTAGGACTCGCGATCTGAGGGTTCCGTTAGATGGAACCCTCGGAGAGCGAGTCCAAAAAACAAAAAAACATCAAAAAAGTTGAAATATTGAAAGACAAACTTACCTTTGCAGTGGACAATAAGGTTCTTCCATACATTCCAACTACAAAATGTAAGTTGGTAATAGTAAAACAATTATTTTTTAATGATATAACTTCTAATTTATAACTTTCGGATTTATTCCTTTATATGTGCTGTGATACCTTGCCTCTTGCCAAATTTCATGATTCTAGGTGAACGGGATGTACCCTATAGGTTTTGATTTCCTTGTGAAATCGCAAAATATGCAAAAATATGCGACATAAACGGTCATATCTTTTGATCGCGTAAACTTATTTTGAGGTACGGAACCCTACAAATGAAAGGAAAAAAAAGTTACGGGTGATCTGAGGTCGGGAAGTGGAGGGGAGGGGTTTAAGGGTAAAAAACGGTTTATCTCGATTTCCGGCAAAACCACAAGTCCTATGGAAAAAAGTTAAATGGCAAAGTTGTCTATACTAATATTATAAAGAGGAAAGATTTGATTGTTTGTTTGTTTGCATTGAATAGGCTCCGAAACTACTGAACCGATTTGATAAATTCTTGCACTGTTGGGAAGCTACTCTATCCCCGGGTAACATAAGCTATAATGTATTTAAAAAAAAATAGGGATCCTTACTAAAACTCCAATAATGTAACCCAAGGTGAAAAAAATAAGATTTACAATTTTAACTTTACGTGTTTGACAGTTCTAAGACAGGACAACGTCTGTCACGTCAGCTAGTAAAGTAATAAAAATATCTACAACTTTTGTTTTACACTTTTTTCACATAACTTTAAAATTTATGTGAAAGATTCAAATAACCAAGTTTTTTATTTTTATATTTTACAAAAAGTTACCCTTTTATGTCACAAACACAGTATTTTTTTTATTTAATTTAATTTTTATTTTTCACCTTATTTTGACTTATTATCGAAAAATTACCCTAATTTTCAATCGAAATTTAACACGTCAAAATATCAGCTTTTTAAAAAAGTCGGTGGGCTTTTTGTTATTTGAAATCTTTACTTTCTGATGGTATAAAAAATATACATTACTATGATAAATTTTCTGTTTGTACGGGTATGTACGGTTTTTTTTTGGTCTCGCGCTCTGAGGGATTCGTCCAACAGAACCCTCAGAGCACGAGTCCTACTCGTACTTGTCCGGTTTTTTGTTATATTCTCTTCCTTTTCCAATGCGTTTCATCCTACTATAATTTTTTTCACTTTTTTACCATTTTCGAATGCTTGTGCACTGGTCTAAACGTCTGTCGGGTCAGCTAGTAATCAAATTAATTATTCATTGTCGTTAAATAACTCTTGTATAACTAGCTCTAACCGGTTATATGTGATTAATTAAACCATGAACTTGGCAGTTTTTGGTAACCAGTTCGACAACATTTTGATTGTATTATTTGGCACAAATAGGTACAGAAGGCCGGCTGCATAGGTACAATGCGCGTTAACAGGCGCACGCACACAAAGACGCGTACGTACAACGATCTCAGATCAAGTTGCGTGAACTTTTGTCGCGAGACTCGCGTGTGCCCACGGTTTGGTAATACATTTATTAACGTTTCGTGTGATTTAAAATTTACAATTGTCATAATTTACAATGAGTAAATCGTACCAGAGTTGTTGTGTGTGGTTGTTAAAATACAATATTATTATAAGTAAGTAGGTACTTTAAAATATAATAATCGTGCCTTTCGTACGTCCCATAATCTACGAAAGTACTTTTCGGTAACCAATTATTGGTTGTTAAGTACCTTTGTTTGGTTACCGTTATCTATTACAAACAAATTTAATCTAAAGTAGCATATACCTAATAAATTATTTTAATTGAAACTCCCTAATCTAAATTTTTATCAGAACACAACCCTAGCGCTACAGTTGCGTGTATGTTACTAAAATCAAGATCAGCCGAAGCCGGCCTTCTGTACCTATTTAATTTGTGCATTTGGCGTAATCGTGTTTGTATGTGCGTGTTCCACACATATCTAACTATGATTCATCGCTTATTATTTACTAAGGATTGTGCATGTGGCGTGTAATTTATAAACAAACATTTAATTGGTGAAAGACAGACGAGCCGTCTGCCCTACAATTGGTCGATAGAGCTACAGACGATGATAAAAATAAATACCAAGGTGGAAAATCAGTGTCTCATTTGAAAACAACTCTGTAGTTTCAAAACTTGAAAATTATCATCATCAAAATCCACAGCCTTCCTTATCCCACTGCTGGGTATATGCCTCTCTCTTGCTATGCCATCTGAGTCGTTTTTTTTTTCTTTTTTTTTTGTAACGCTGATAAGTCCGCGTTTGACCACTAACTCGCCTGTTGGTAAGCGACGATGTGGTCGAAGATGAAGCACGCAGACTTAGAAGATGCCTATTCACTCTGGCCTTGAAAAGGTCTTGTGGTAATCGAGTCCAGGTTCGACCCGCGATAGAAATAATATCGTCGACCCATCTTGCGGCTGGACGACCAATGCTCCGCTTAACATGCCAAAAAAAAACAATACATAATAGGCTTGCGTTTGACCGCCAGCTCGTCAGAGGTTATTAAGCGATGATGCAGTCTACGACGGAGCACGCTTGCCTAGAAAAAACCAATTCACCGAGTTTTTTTTTTGACTATTTTATTTTGTCATCCTTTTCTTTTTGTTGGCCATCCTCACGTAATCAAGGACCAATGCTAACAGTTTTTTTTAATGTTTGTTTATACCGCTTTTTTTTTTTTTGCGTTTTCAAACTTATATTAAATTTGTGGCCTGTATTGATTGTTTAAAGTTGTGGTACCCTTCCAAAATTGTGTGAACATTAGGCGCTGTGTTATAGAATTTTTTACCCCACAATGTCAAGAAAAAGGAGTCCTCGTTCTGCCAGCCACAAATAATGTGTGACAGAAAGAGGAAAACAGGATGACTCGAAGCTTGTTTATTTGCGTAAAAAAATTGTTATTGGGACGCCTTGGAAAACGAAAGTAATGGGTTTATTGCGCTCTTTATCGCTTTTAAAATGAATAGCTCGTCTCGCCTACAGTGGGTTTTTTTTTTTTACAATATCGGTCGTTATTTTATTTCGCAGACCAATAAACATTCTTACTTACTAATACATACTTTTTAATTGTTATTGTGTTATTCGTGCACCTCAAAGGTGTTTAAAACCACAGAAAAGAGAAGTAAATAGAACGGAAGTGGGAAGGAATATTTGTTACCGGGCATTATGAGTGAACCTTGATTGAACATTCTTATTTCGATCAACGCGTCGAACTCCGCATCACAGTTGCTAACTGATTTCGAATGACTGAAGTTTCGTTTATATGGGTGCAACTGGCTACAACAAATTTCTGACCAAAATGCCTCGACAGCCGTTATAATAAAAAAAAAAAAAACATTATAGCCATAGGACGTCCACTGCTGGACATAGGCCTTCCCCATCGATCTCCAAAAGGGCCGGTTGGAAGCGGCCTGCATCCAGCGTTTCCCTGCGGTCTCTTTTAGGTCGTCTGTCCATCTTGTGGGTGGATGTTCTATGCTGCACTTACCGGTTCGTGGTCCCCATTCCAGAACCTTCGGCCCCATCGGCCATCTGATCTGCGTGATATGTGCCCTGCCCCACTGCCACTTCAACTTGCTAATCCGGTGGGCTATGTCAGTGACTTTCGTTCGTCTACGAGTCTCCTCATTAATATTATACATAACTAGCGACCCGCCCGCCCGACTTCACACGGGTGTAATTTACATGCAGAGCCGGGGCGGGTCGCTAGTTATATATATAAACCTTCCGTGAAAATTTATCTATCTAATGGTGAAAACCGCATCAAAATCCGTTGCGTGGTTTAGGAGGAGTTAGCGGCCATACAGACAGACAGACAGACGGGGAAAGCGACTTTAATTTATACTATGTAGAGATTTAATTAATAAGTTACATGTTTGACATTTTATGTAAGCATATTTTTTAATGGTCGAAAAATAAGGCTGCTACGAAGCTTCTGCAAACTCGGAGCGATGGAAACTTGAGTTTAAACCTCTGCACTGGATCTGATTCCGTATTTCCGTATATCAAAGCGGAAGGTTACCGGAACTGTTACTTCGGGTTACCAATACACCAGATTTGGTCCGTATATCTCGGATTAGGGACAAACAAGTATTCATCCTTATGCTCAATCGGCTCTATTTATGGTCAGCTTTTTTTATCTTACTAATATTATAAATGCGAAAGTTTTTGTCTAAGTGTGTATGTTTGGCTGGACTCAACGCCGAAACTACTCAACTGATTTAGATGAAATTTGGCATGGAGTTAGCTTATACCCTGGATTCACACATAGGCTACTTTTTATCTCGCAATAACATCATCATCATTTCAACATTTTCATCATCATCATCATCACCACTTTTCATCACAATGCGGGTGAAACCGCGAAGCTCAGCTAGTAAGACAATATAAAATAACAGTCCGGTAGCCTATTGTCTATAACATTTAAATAGCAAATCCTAAATTGTGCAATACCAGATAAAATTTTAATAGCTTTCGATGTATTTTATTTTTATGCCATAGGTGGCAAACAAGCAGACGAGCTGCCTGATGGTAAGCAGTCACCGTCGCCTATGGTTACTTGTAACACCAGAGGCGTCACAAATACGTTGCCGACCCTTTAGGACTCGATGAACTCGTCTTTTAAAGAACTCCGTATTGTAGCTTCTCGGAAACACCGTGGAAGGTAGCTCATTCCTAATTTTGCAAGTATGAGGCAAGAAGGATCGTGTGAATCGCACAGTGTGCGATTTCCACTGATCTATGATGTGTGGATGAGCCTTCAGGCGGTGGCGGCTAGTGCGACGGTAAAACGCTCGCCAACCGCCGCGTGCGCCGCACGATGGCGATGTTTCGGTCACCCCCGAGGGACGCGACTAATAGTAATAACACGGATTTGCAGTGCTCTGGTTGTAAAGTGGTCGTGAATGAGTTATTAACGTTCCTCAGCAATAGAGTTGACATTTTACCCGAGTCAGCGATTGTTGAAATATGCCTAACGGCGTATTCTATAGTCGAAATTGAAGCGGCGCGTGTTACTGCGTACAATTTATTGGCCCCCAGCAAGAAGATAATGAGAAGAAAAGAGGGCAGTGAACAAAAGAGTCTCCAGGAGATGGTGAAAATTATAAAAGAATTTGAACCCGATTGTTTGCCGACATTTGTGGCCAAAGATCTGAATAAAATACCGCCAGTCTCGTTTAACTACATAGATTCTACCTCATTTCTAAAAGAAATAGCTATTCTGCGGAGTGATGTGGCTACTATCAAAACATCAAAACTCGCGTCTAGTGACAACTTGAGGGCGTCTAGCGAGATGGAGGGCTTAAAGACTGAAATTGAGGAGGTTAAGCGCATTTTGAAGGAACTACAAGAACAAAATTCTAAATTGATGAACTGCACTAAGGAAGGTGGAAATGACACCGTACCTTCAGGAGGACTGGAGTGGAACGGGAGGAGCAATATCTCGCAATCACTTGCATTTGCAACGAAAAAACTCGGCAATAACATTTGCAAAAACCGGTTGGACGAGGCAGAGCGCCCTCCCCGCGCTTCGACACAAGAGGCTTATCAGCACTCACACAAGCATAGCTCACCTACTAGTCGTTGTCGGCCGTCAGCTGATACTTTACACTCGAATATACCGTTATATCGGGACATGGTAATCAGTGCAGGGTCGATGCAAGGAAAGGAGCGTCATATTATGCAGGAAGATGACCTAAAAGATGGTAGTTTTAGAGTTGTAGAACATAAAAAACGAAAAATAAAAAATAACCTAACCGGCACCGCGCAAGGTTCAAGTAAACTACAAACAGCTGAGTTAACATCTTGTGTTTATATATCTCGATTGAAGAAATCAACCAGTGTGGACGACTGTGTGTGTTGGATTATTTCAAGGAAAGAGAAGAGGAATGTCCTAAAGTAGAATTATTGACGCAGAGGCACGAAACAGATTTTTGTTCGTTTAAACTATCAGTACCTAGGCGTAAACTAGATGTTTATCTGAGCAAGGATTTTTGGCCTGAAGGTGTTAAATTTAGAATATTCCGTGAATACACGGCGAGAGGAAACAAACCTACTTTACAATAATATGGATAGTACAACCTCTAGGATTATTATATCATCTTTTAATTGCAAGAATATCAAAAGATCTGTGCAAGCCGTACGCGAATTGACTGATACCTCGCATCTAGTAGTACTCCAGGAAACGTGGCTGTTGGAGCATGATTTGAACTTCGTTCATGAGATTAATAGTTCATTTGGATGTGTGGCAAAATCTTCAGTCCCCACTGATTATCTCCTTAGGGGGAGACCTTTTGGAGGGCTTGCGATCCTGTGGGATAAAGTCAAATTCCCTAATGTATCTCCAGTGGACTGTTCAAATAAGAGAATCCAGGCTGTTCGTGTATTCGTGGCCTCTGGCTCCTTTTTATTAGTGAATGTGTATATGCCGTGCGACGATACTAAGAACGTTGTAGAGTTCACAGAATGTCTAGCCGAGATAAGCGCAATTATTGAGGAGTCGGATGTGCAGGTCGCTTACGTCTTAGGGGACTTGAATGCGCACCCGAGTGCGCCCTTCGGTACTCAGCTATCCAGATTCTGTGAGGATATGTTATGGGAGTGGGCGGATTTAAGTATACTCGGCACGGCGTCTGACACTTACACCTTCCAATGTGAAGCTAGTGGTAGCAGGAGATGGTTGGATCACTGTATCACCACTAAAGCTGCATGGAATACTGTGGTCGGCGCTCGCGTTAGACATGACGTCAGATGGTCGGACCACCATCCGCTGAGCATTGAATGTGATATAGTGGGAGTTGCAACTGGTCCCGCCATCTCGTGTGAACCAGACACACTAAAATATGTTAGATGGGGCGAGCGAACCTCTAGTCAAATTAATAAGTACGGTGAGTATTGTTACACTAATTTAGACATGTTTTCTGAGGTGAATATTTGTGTCTGTGACGACATTTTAAAGTGTACTCATAAACAGGTTTATTTTGACTATATAGATAATTATTACAGGCACATAGTAAGTGTTTTACAAAATGCCGCCATTGTAAGTTCCCGACCATGTGTACAGAGACCACATAAGAGGGTAATCGGCTGGAATTATCATGTCAGAGATAGCCACGACAAAGCTAGACTATACTTTAGGTGCTGGGTGGTTGCTGGCAGGCCCTCCAGTGGTGTGGAGTACGATAATATGCGTAACAGTCGTAAAGCCTTTAAAAATAAACTAAAATGGTGTCAGAATAATGAAGAAACTATCAAAATGAACATTTTAGCCTTACATAGAAAAAATAAAAACTTCGTTAAATTTTGGTATGCAACAAAGAAGCTAAATTGTAAACAAAGCTTACCTGTATCAGTTGAGGGCCTCCAGCAACCATCCGATATAGCGGAAATGTTTGCGCGCAGGTTTAAAGTCAACCCTTTATCTGCCGACTGTGTGCTCGATTCTGAACCGTATCTCAACAATGACGTCATTGAATTTACACGTGAGGATATTTCCAAAATCATTATGAGTATGAAGCGTGGTAAATCACCTGGACATGATGGGCTTAGTATCGAGCACATAGTTTGGGCTAGTGATAAAATCTATCGCCATCTTGCTTGCTTGTTTAACCTCTGCATTAAATATGAATACCTACCTGACGAATTGATGCGAACATTAGTAGTTCCGATAGTAAAAAATAAGACAGGTGATATCAGTGCCGCAGCCAACTATCGTCCTATATCTTTAGGTACAATAGTCGGCAAAGTACTAGAGCACCTTATTCATCCTGAACTGCACAAAAACATAAAGATTGACGATGCGCAGTTTGGTTTCCGACCCGGTCTCTCAACGGATGCCGCTATTGTAAGCTTAAAAAGCACTGTTAGCCACTATACGTCGCGTAACACATCTGTCTATGCGTGCTTTTTAGACCTCAGCCGCGCATTTGACCTGGTCAATTACGATATACTCTGGGCCAAGTTACTAGCGTCACGGGTGCCTAGCCAAGTGGTGCGTCTGTTGAGATTGTGGTACGGGAACCAAACTAATTGTGTGAAATGGGGCGACACAACTTCTAGTAATTATAGGCTAGATTGTGGCGTTCGCCAAGGTGGGGCAACCTCTCCGGACCTTTTTAACTTGTACGTAAACGACCTGATCGAGGAACTGAGAGGCTCCAAAGTCGGATGTCATGTAGGAAATGTGTGTATAAATAACCTGAGCTATGCGGACGACATGGTGCTTCTCAGTCCCTCGATCAAGGGGTTGAGGAAACTACTTTCAATTTGTGAGCATTATGCTAATGCACACGGGCTGAAATATAATGTGTTGAAAACCGAAATGATGGTGTTTGCGTCGGGTCGGGGTCCGGACAGAGTGCCCGAAGTATATTTGTACGGCACAGCAGTTAAAGTTGTGAAACAATTTAAATATTTAGGTCACTTGTTAACGGAACGAATGCAGGATAATGCGGATATTGAGCGCGAGAGAAGGGCCCTTGCCGTCAGAGGTAACATGCTTGCTCGCCGGTTCGCTAAGTGCAGTACGGACGTAAAGACCACTCTTTTTAAAGCGTATTGCTTGTGCATGTATACGTGCCAGCTGTGGACAACGTTTACACGAAAAGCGATAAGCACCATAAGAGTCCAGTATAATGACGCATTCCGGGCTCTTATGAAGCTACCGCGCTACTGCAGTGCGTCGAGTATGTTCGCTGAGGCAGGGGTTCCTGACTTCTTCGCAGTAATCAGAACCAGGGTGGCTTCATTCTGGCAACGCCTGCGTCGTTCCGCTAACAAGATACTCGAGGCTGTCTCTGACGATTTAAGGAGCCCAATGTTTAAGCATTGGGTCTCGGTGCACATGGATGCCAACAAAAAATGACCCAGCACTATTGTGCTTCTTAGATTTTAGATTTACACTTAGGTATAAGTAGACGAGCGCCTCTTTACAGCGTGGTATCATTTTATTTTTATGTGTACTCTTAGTTTATATTTTATGGGTCATTTACGTGCCTGAAATAAATGATTTTATTTTTTTATTATTATTATTATTTTAAAACGCGACGCCGGCATCAGATACCGGCGTACATAGGTATATCGAAAGTATTACCTGTCGTCGGGACTTTTCAAATTTCTAAGTGGCAACCCTATCCTCCACTGGAGCCAGATTAAATGACAGTTACTACGCTTCCGGGAAGCTGCGGAATCACAGCGTCATAGTTAGGTATTTCGGTTACGTTTGTTTGAAGACAAAGGGGTTATCAATAGTAATAATAAAACTATCGCAGCATCTTTACGTCCGTGGCCGTTTGCCAAAATCTAGCTCAGTGTGATGTTTGCCATCGTTTCGTGAGCTTATGCTTTTCAATATGTTATTTTAACGCGGATTTTGCTGAGCGTGAGATGATAGAGGAAGAGTGAGTTGCGGTTTTTGGTGTTTATTTTAGGAATGCATCAGTGTTTTGTGAGTAACACAGTGCAGGGTTTGTGCCCGCTGTGTCGAGTTTCGTGTTTCCTTTTTCCCGTCATTGTTGGTTGGTTAATGTTTGGTGGAAATGCCTGGAAGATTCGATGTCAATGCTGGACGGTAAACATTAATTGAAAGTTTTTCTAACCCCCGACGCAAAATAATGTTATAAGTTTGACGTGTGTCTGTGTGTCTGTGCCATTGTAGCTCCCAAACGGCTGAACCGATTTTGATTTAGTTTTTGTTTGAAAGGTTTGTTTGTAGGTGATCGATTGTGTTCTTAGCTATGATTCAAGAAAATCTGTTCAGCTATTTAAAGATTAATAGCTCTTGTAACGTGGATTAAAAAAAAAACGATTTAAAATTGTTAATAATTTTTATTTTTTTTTTCTGTTTTTTTTTTTTTTTATTTTTTTTTTTTTATTTTTTTTTTTTTTTATATGTTACTGTTTTAATAAATAAATAATAATAAATAAAATAATAAATATTTTTGGTTGAAAAAATAAGGAAACAGTGTTTGTTATGTAACCTATTTTACTCCTTTCTTTAATAGTAGTTAAGTGACCAGCCCTATTATCTATAGTCAGTTTTCAGGTCTTTGACATGGCAATTTCTTTGTGAATTATATTTCACTAGCGACCCGCCCGCCCTGCTTCGCACGGGTGTAATTTACATGCGAAGCCGGGGCGGGTCGCTTGTTATATATATAAACCTTCCGTGAAAAATTATCTCACTGATGGTGACAACCGCATAAAAATCCGTTGCGTGGTTTAGGAGGAGTTAGCGGCCATACAGACAGACAGACGCGGAAAGCGACTTTAATTTATACTATGTAGAGAAGAGAAGAAGAGAAGAGAAGAGATATCTCATGTTCGGAAAGTGCGCCATTGTTATCCAATACACGAGCGAAAAGGTGCTTTTACTCTCCTAGGGAGGTAAACAATTCCATTGATTTTCCTTCCACGGAATGCTTTTTATACTAGTAAAATAACAACAAATTATATTTTGTATGTCGCATGTAATTTTAGTGTCATGTATTTTTTTAACTGTTAAATTGTGGGACCTATTTTTCGGCTATTACAAACTGGGGTCTTACGGCCAACTCCTTACGCTCAAACTAACGTTAAACCAGCATTCGGAAAATCACGCGAACGTGAACCTTAACGCGCCCAGATACGGTTTGCGGCCGCGCAACATTTTTTCATCACCTAAACTGGATTGCTTAAAACAGCTTGCTGTAAGGCCCTTGTGCCTTACGGCTAACGCCTTACGCGGTCACAGATTAACGTTAAAACCGCTAAGTTCGGAAAATCACGTGAACGTGAACTTTAACGCGGCCAGATACGGTTTGCGGTCGCGCTACTTTTTTCGTCACCTAAACTGGATTGCTTCAAACAGTTAGCCGTAAGGCCTCTGTACTGTTTACTGCTATTATTGTAGGTAAGTAGACTAACGTTATTGGACAGAGACGTCAATATTGCGCTAGGAATATTTCCGGTACCATTTCTATCAAGATGGTCTGGTATTTGAGTTTCGTTGCCAATAAATTTGATCGGAAGGTCGGCGTGACACTGAATAGTCATTACTGCCACATCTGATTGTAATTAAAGTTTTAAATTAGATTATATTAGAGTTCAACTGGACGATTACAATAAATATCAATTTAGAACCGATATTCATCTTAATATTTTAATTTAATTTTTTATTATAGCTTCTCATTGATATCTGAATTAAACATAAACACACACCCACTTTAATCTTATACGTATTCTAAATAAGTTTAAGGCACTTGCAGACGATGCGTAGTACAAGTAGCAAGTACAAGTTGCAAGTAGCTACTACGCATCGCCTGCCTCGTTTTGCTCAGTGCAAATGGCAGTATGCTAACTAATTACCAGTAATAATAATAAATTATGTATTCTGTGCTAGTAAATCTGTATAGTCAATACATTGATGTTTGGTTTTGCAATATAAATGAAGAAATCCGGCTATAGAGGCATCGCTTGCCAAATGCAACCTTTTTTTATTAACTTATACTAACGATCTAACGAATGTAAATCGACTTGTTAGAACGACGTCGTTAGTAGGTACTACGAATCGACACCGGTCCCTTACCCGTCGCTAAACGGATTATTCTGTAGGTAAAGTAATCCTCAAACATCGTAAACAAAAATCGGGCACACCCTTCGACCAAAATAAAATGAATGGACGGGCCATAGCCACTGAAATTGCTCAGTAAAAACGAGTCAAAACCGTCGGAAATATACATGTACAGTAAATTAGTTACAAAAAATTTATAGCGGTTTTTTTGTTGTGTATTTACACTTCTGGAAAGCACAAAAAGGCATAATTTTGTCAGACGTTTCGTTATCATGTAACAAAAAACATGTGTCGCATTTCCTACGGCTAGAGACGGACTGAAACGAAATGAGCGCCGGCGCTCATTTTCTAATCTTCAAAAATGCGCTTTTTCTGGGCTCGTCCATTCATCCTTACGTACGGTCCATACGTATATACGAATCCATTCTGTCCGACAAAGAGCTTTTAAAATCGACTATTGCGCTTTTTTCTAGATGTTTGCTGATCACTTTAAATAGGTACCATGTTTTTAACACAATTTATTTCTTAAGTACCTATGCAACATAAATGTTTCTCACGCAACCTAAACTAAAGTCAGTGACACCGACAAACGACGATAAAAACATGTTTATTGCAATGTTTACCATCAGGCAAACGACCTGGATCGCCTAAAAACGTCCGGCTTAGATTGAAAGTAGTTTACATGCTATCTTGACCACGTCTGAAGTAGGTATGTGAAGGCGGGGGCGAGAAACGGAACACGTTGAAACATGCTCACCGCTCGCTGGCACCTAAATAACAACCTACTGAGCTTGTTTTGATCAAACTTTTATTAGACGTTAGCATCCTCCGCGTTACAAGTATTTATAACGTCGTCGCGTCGTTATTCACCGTTATATTCCACTTTCCCGAAATTTTCTAGTAGGAAAAGTGTTTTTTAATTTATGTAGCTTATTACTGTTTAAACTTGGCCAAGCATTTATTTGCTCTGACAGCTGTATAGACTATAAAA
The DNA here is from genome assembly GCA_914767915.1 of Agriopis aurantiaria. Classification (NCBI taxonomy): domain Eukaryota; kingdom Metazoa; phylum Arthropoda; class Insecta; order Lepidoptera; family Geometridae; genus Agriopis; species Agriopis aurantiaria. The sequence goes on along the minus strand of OU612003.1, from coordinate 11,662,186 downwards.
AGCTGAAAAAACATTTTCGTTTAATATTTCACCGAAGTATATCAGGTACCTGCTAGTCTTAGGTTCAAAACTTAGTGCTTTTTACAATGTTAAAATAAGATCAAACAAATGCTTGGACAGAGTTTGTTTCTCTTTATTTTTAATTTTATTAAGTGTAAGCGCGCACGAAAGTTCTGTAAAGTAAATTCTCTTCGGACCTCAGAATTTGTTGCACGTCAAACATATCTACTGTAAAATAAATACATTTGTATGAATTATTTAAAAAAATGAACACGACAGAGGTAGACAGGAAAGCTATGCCAGAGGTGAGATAAACCCCTTAAACGCAATAAAGGTACATCGAATCCACACCTTACGTGCTCATATCGGTATATTGGCCTGACTCGAACACCTATGTAGATGATGCCATCAGATCATAATATATGCTTTGAAGTTACCTAGATAAGGGAACTTTAAGGTTACTTTACCTAAAAATACCAAAACAAGACATAAGGAAACCTTAAAGGTGAAGATAGGGAGGGGTAACGTCTATATGGGGAAAATCCCATAGACTGTCGGTCTATTGATCTGACTTGGACACAAAAGAGCATCAAAAGTCAAGGTAAACCAGTAAACAGTTTCCGTAACTCATTCCGTCCTCGTTTCAGATACACGTTACCAGCGCGTGCGGACGCCGTGGTGGAGCTATGGCGGGCCAAGATGGCGGAGGGGGTCCTGACCCCCACGCACTTTCAGGACCACTGGCGGGTCATCGTGCCCAGGGTATACTCGCCGCAGCCCAACAGGACCTGTCTAGGTAACTATACTTAGTTGCGTACCTGTTTATCTGTTTGCACGTATTCTACTGGGTTACGCTGAAACAGTGTACTAAGCCGAGAGAAGACAATAATACCCGCCATTATGAACAACTTTTACTATGGATCCAACCTTGAAAAATTATTAGATGTTCTATAGAAAACGGTCATTCACACTTGACAAAATGTATGTTTTTTTCCGCGTTTTCAATGTTGATCCTGTAGTTAAAGTTGTTATAATGATGGGTATTACAGACCCCATTCGGCTTAGTAGTCCCTCTCCGCGTAACCCCATACAGTCACCACTAGAGCAATCACCGTGGTGGAGCAATGGAAGAAAAAGAACACACAAGTTTTTAAACCCAAATATGTATCTTCCTATATCTAAAACCACTGGCGGACCATGCCCAGAATTGCACGCCCATTACTAAGCTAGTCGTACAACGCACCTTTAAAGGTTTTGCTCTCAGAACAATCCCAAGTTTTTCATGGCATATTCTATTTTTGTTAGTGAATTTATTTTTCCTATCTCATGATTACCTATTATTATTCGAGATGGGGGCGATAAGTCCTGCACTCACATCCCGCTTGGGGTGTATTGTGCATTTCCCCCTGTCAGGACCTACCCGAGCCAACCCAACTCCTTGAAATATCGGAGTGAGGCTTTGGGGCGCTGGGCGGTACAGTTGCTCCAGATTACTTACCACGTTATCGAATATCTCTTTCAGATTGGTCTTTCGACGAGCAGCTGGCTTCGAAGCTACTCCTGGAGCCTCTAGAGCAGTTCGTGTGGGGCTCGAGTGGCGGAGCGCCCCCGCCGGCGCCGCGGCGCTCCACGCTCTGCGGCCGAGTGTTCAAGCAAGGCGAGCCCGCCTACAGCTGCAGAGAGTGCGGTGAGTCCCTTCCTGCTGTCATAACACAGGCCTTTTACTAATGAATCATAACATGGTCTTGGGGCTATATGGATACTAAACTATCCACCTCATCAAAACTCAAAAATCATAATCGTGAGTGTAAGCCGTTGTGATAAGCATTTGTTTAAACTATCCACGTTTAAATTTCGCGCCATGGTTTGCTTTTTAGGGTTCCGTACCCAAAGGGTAAAAATGGGACCCTATTACTAAGCCTACGATGTGTCTGTTTGTCCGTCGGTCCGTCTTGTCTGTCCTGCCTATTAACGGCTGTATCTTTCGAATTGTAATAGATAGCCAGTTGAAATTTTCTCAGAATAAGTAATTTTACGGATTTTGTCTTTTTGCACTATTTTTAGGGTTCTCAAAAGGAAAAACGGAATCCTTATAGGATCACTTCGTTGTCCCTCTGTCTGTCCGTCTGTTTGTCCGTCTGTCTGTCCGCCTGTCTGTGCGTCTGTATGTCCGTCTGTCAAGACCCTTTTTCTCAAGAACGCGTAAAGGTATCAAGTTGAAATTTATACTAAATACTTGGGTCTACGGTTTCTTTCGGCTGTAAAAAAATAAAAGTTGTAAGTCAACGCAATCAAAAGATATGAACGTTTATGTCGCGTATTTTGCGATTTCACAGGGAAATCAAAACCTATAGGGTACTTCCCGTTGACCTAGAATCATGAAATTTGGCAAAAGGCAAGGTCTCATAGCACACATATAGGAATAAATCTGAAAGTTTCAAACTTGAAGTTATATCATTTAAAAATAATTATTTTGCTATTACAAACTTACATTTTGTAGTTGGAATGTATAGAAGAACCTTATAGTCAACTACAAAGTTAAGTTTGTCTTTCAATATTTCAAGTTTAGTTTTTTTTTGGACTCGCGCTCTGAGGGTTCTGTCCAACGGAACCCTCAGAGCACGAGTCCTACTTGTACTTGTCCGGTTTTTTGTACATTAGTGGCTAACAAGTTCTGTAGTGGTACGGAACCCTCAATGCGCGAGCCTGACTCGCACTTGGCCGGTTTTATTCTGTATTGATTGAATCATTCTTTACTAATGAAATGTATGAGACATTTGTAGGTATTAAAATAAATCTAAAGGCAGAAAGATTTACCCGATCAAATCGAATCATAGAACCTATTTCCGTTACGGCGTTAGCGTCAGCTGCCATTTGCTTTTGCACCAAGTGATAGTTGAGAAATCAGTGAGCCCCTATGAAACATGGCTGCCAAGACGGTCAGGTTAAAGGTTGACAAAAAAGCGTGCGCCATCGTAGACCGCATCATCGCTTAACATCATGCGAGATGGCGGCCAAGCGCAAGACGATCTATTATAAAACCAACAATTTTTTTTTTTGATTCCAGGTATGGACAACACTTGCGTACTCTGCGTAGAGTGCTTCAAGGTATCTCCTCACCGGCACCACAAGTACAAGATGGGCCAGTCTGGAGGCGGTGGGTGCTGCGACTGCGGCGACACCGAAGCCTGGAAGCGAGACCCATTCTGTGAACTGCACGCGGTAAGTTGTTTTGGCTGTATGTTAACACTATAACCCGGCGATAGCCCGTTGGTCCAATTGGTAGTGAACCTACCTTCTGAGCTTGAGGGCGTGGGTTTGATTCCCACGTGGGACAAACATTTGTGTTTGTTAATATCTATTTAAGTATGTATTTAAAAACTAAGTATATGTATGTATATCAGTCTCTGGCAGCCATATCACAAGCTTTGCTTAGTTTGGGGTCAGATGACCGTGTGTGCAAAAATGTCCCGAATATTTATTTATTCATAAACGCGGAGCTCCGGAACAAAAACCGATGAATAAATTTTTCGTAATATTACAGAAAACACAAAATAATGATTTACGTAATCGAGAATAAATATGTGTATTTGTTGGGTTTAGGTTCGGCTGCCTATCTTTAGAGCCTTATTTAGTGCGTTTTTAACGAGATTTTTCAGTGCCAATTAATACTTGGACCAAGTTTGGATCGTTCGGTCATCGACCAACGTCGTAGCTAGTCGTGACAGTGAATTCGCGACTTGTAGCGTTGCTGATACGGTTCTAATGGGCCTGTCGTATTTTTTCGTGTCTGGTTCATTCATAGCACTTTCATATGGTCCGAGGTAGTGAGGAAAATCCTTATGGTGAAACGTTTTTTTTATTTAGTAATTGGCTTGCGTTTGACCGCCATCTCGCCTGATGTTAAGCGATGATGCGGTCTAAGATGGAGCACGCATGAAGAAAACAGATTCACTCGTGAAATGATGACACGCAGATCACAATGGATTGATTAACTTTTTGTGCATAGGTGAGAGGCTAAAGAGTGAAACAAATTACCTATCTACAATTTATCTCCAAAAAATTTTGTTCATTCAAATGAAAAAAATACGGATCGAATTGGGAACCTTCCTCCTTATTTGAAGTCGGTTAAAAATACGAGTCAATAATATCTCTCCTGTGTTTCCTAGGCATCCAAAGACGAAGAGTCCAGCGAGCCTTCCATCAGCGCTGAGGTGATAGAGCGCATGAAGATCGTCGCTTCAGTCTGTCTGTCCTACTGTCTGCGGTTGCTCACACACGACCACGCGCCCGGCTTGCCCAACGATCTCAGGTAACGTTGCCAAACTGGAGACCGCAGCCGAAACCGCGGGGAACGTCTACAAAAGCGGGTTCCCAGGACCAGTACTTTGTAAAATTTTATTTTTATACAGAATAGATCTGCGTTTGGCCACCAACTCACCTGATGGTAAGCGACGGTGTGGCCGAGGATGAAACACGTTGATCTAGAAGAAATATATTCACTCTAGCCAAATCTATTCACATTTGCTGATGAGACTGGAGAGTTGACGACCAGGGACTGCCATGCATTGGGACGAGGCTCTTCCAACGTTCGGTGCCCGTCTGTGTTGACAATGAATTAGAAGCATTTATGAAAGAGAAAGAAATATAGATGAAAAAGAATGTATTATACACCTTTTTTTTTTTTTTGCAACCTTCGTTTTTTTTTTTTTTTATTATCACTAATACTAATTATTACATACAAATTATCACTAATATAATCAAAAATCAAAAACAAGATGTTGTCCGTGTGGTAAAGTGCCAAGAACGCTGGCTGCATTCCCGCGTTGAATTGCACACCTTTGAAGTTACAACCTCGCGACGGATCCGCCTGCTTCAGCAACCTTCTTGGTTGTGAGAATTTTTACCCATCTTCCTAAGAGAGCAACAAATTCGCGTGACAACCTGACAACTTAGACCACGTATATGTTCAGTTTTACATCAGATGTTTGTGGGCACATTTCTATTTAAATTATTAACTTTAAAGGCTTGCTTTTGACCGCGAACTCTTCTGATGTTAAGCAATGATGCGTCTACGATGGAGCACGCTTGCTTAGAAGAAACCGATTCACTCGCGATTTGAAGACACCCAGATTGTAACTATCGGGGAACACAAATTCAGGCAGCGCATTCCACAGACTAGCAGTTCGTACAGGAAAAGTGGAATCTAAGCGCTTTGTTCGTTGTTAGGCTTGCGTTTGACCGCCAATTCGCCTGATGTTAAGCGAGATTGCGGTCTACGATAGAGCATGCTTGCCTAGAAGAAACCGATGCACTCGCGATTTCAATGCCCACACAAATTCCAAATCTTTATTTAGTATTTTTGAAGCTTTGAACGTTTGCAGTAAGTGCATCGCAGTTTGTAAATACCGAGTTTTAATGATTCGCAATTACATAACGTAGCAGTTCTGTTCTTTCGTGGTCTTTGATTTTCGCGGTAACGTGCGCCGCAATGACATTATTCGCAGTCTGTTACAGTAACGCAATACAGTCGCTATAACCCGATTTTACTGCATTGGCATTAAAATATGGTTTTTATTTGCAGATTGAAAGACGCAGAAAGGGATTTGCAGCAGATATTGGACCAGCCAGACTGTTACTGCACTGTGCTGTATAACGACGAAACGCACACATTTGAACAGGTAATAAAAAATAACTTTGTCCCAAATCTTATCGACCGGTCTACGCGTCCACTCTCCTATAGTAAACGCATTATCATCTGAGTCGTCAGGTCATAAATCATTGTCTGTCTATCTCGCTCGCACCCACATGTCATATCTGTCTTTCTCGCTCGCACTTACAGGTCTTATGGTATGACGTTTATTGCTCGACGACTCAGTTGGTAACGCGGTGACTATAGTAGTAATAAGCACGCTAAACGAAGCAGTCACAGAATGGTGGCTGCGGAACGTAAAGCCACCATCGGGCTGATCTCCAGCTTGCATGACGGACAATATCGTTAAGGCGACAGGAAAGCCCATACTGGCACTGGACCGGAAAAGATGGGGCGCTAAGCAAGAGACCTAAGCTCGGCAGTGGGTGGAAAATGGTTGACGATGATGGCTATACCTTCAGTCACATATAGCTTCCCACGAGATGAGGTCGTGGTCAAACCCATGCATAGGCTTATGTATAAACCCTTACACAAATCCAGGATGTATATAATTAATTGTGTAAGTATTGTATTAAGTAATTTAATTTAATTTAAAAATACCACTGTGACTCAGTAACACCCATTGACAGCGAAGGGCTCACACATTAGACAGCTGTTCTTATTAGTATCTGTTAAAAAAAATCAGGTGATAAGTACTTTGAATCTTGTGATGAAGTCGAACCGCCGTGACGCAGTGGAATTAGTGACGCTCATGGACTGCGGACATGGGGCTTAAGGCTCTGTACACATCACGTATAGACTAGAGTATACATTATTCTTTTCGACACAAAAAAAACTTTTAGTGTCAATTGTTATTAAAACCAGTTCGAAATTTTGGATATACTTCTCTCTCTGAGTTTTGTGATGAAGTGGAACCTCCGTTACGCAGTGGAACTAGTGACGCTCATAGACCGCAAAAGACCTAAGTCTCTTAACACAAATCTTGGGTTTACGCATTAGACAACTGTTCTTATCAGTATCTGTTGGAAAATCAGGTGATAAGCACTCTAACGCGTGTAATGAAGTCGAACCACCGTGACGCAGTGGAACTAGTGACGCTCATAGACCGCGAGGGACGAGCGCTCGTCAAATGCAACCTCTTCCAAGTCTGCGACAAACTGAAGACGGACATCGAGGTGTAAGTATAATAGATCTTTGAACTTATACCAGTCGAGTAGTCCAAATAAACCGGCCAAGTGCGAGTCGGACACGCGCTTGGCGTGTCTTGGCTGAGGGTTCCGTACCACCACAAAATTCAACAACGAAATTACCAGTTATAAATTGGTATTGAACAGAAACTTGTCACCGACTCGCACTTGGCCATTATTTATTATTTGTTGTGATACTTTAGAGTGTGTACTATAATCATGCCAAGTTTGACGCTTGTACGTATTACCGTTTTTACATTAGAACTAATACAAAAATACGTTAAAAAATACGTTTGTTGTATTGGGACCCCCCTTTTGTTTTGACTTTTTGCCTTTTTTATTATTTGTTAGTTAATCCGCCATAACGTTACATATTCTGTGAAAATTTTAACTAGCTATCTATTACGGTTCGAAAGATACAGCCGTTTAAAGGTAGGACAGATAGACGGACAGACAGACATCGTTGGCTTAGTAATAGGGTCCCGTTTTTTTACCCTTTTTGGGTACGAAACCCTAAAAAGATTGAAATATGGACCCTATATTAGTTACATACAGCTGAATTTTAAATAACACGATGGACAACGACATTGCAGTCCATTCCACGCGTCTTAGAATAGGGTTGGCTATCGGAGGGGTGTTATATGTTTAATAATATGTGTATTTAAAAAAAAACTATGGTATCGTAGCTCCCAAAAGGATTTACTGATTTTGATATAGTTTTTTTGAAAGGTGATTAGATCGAGAGTGTTCTTATCTATAATCAAAGAAACTCTGTTTTACAATTTGAAGATAAACAGCGCTTTTGTCGTTATTTTTTGAAATTCAAGTTTTACTTTATTACATTTGAAATTCGAACTATGTTAGTGCCATTTGTGAAAAGTTTCTACCCCATTCCGCTGTATAAGGCGTAGCGCCCGCCCCTAATGCGTGATCGCTCAACAATGGTGAAGGAAAATATTGTGAGATAATTGGTATGTCCAAAAACCTCACAAGTTCAAAGACATGACATTCACCAACATGCACTGACCCATCATGGTGGATTAGGACTTCTTGAGGTCGACTTCACCGATCATCTTCACAAATTGGGATCCCGCCACCAATAAACCGGACAATCTCCAGAATATTTGCCTACTCGACTCTAAACAAGACATTGGCAAGTTGTGGCAATACCGCACGAAGCCACGAAGAAGAAATAGAATAGAATAGAATATCATTTATTGATCGGCCGACTACAACATCTTAGTATAATTAAATATTATGAGTTGGGCATCATACCGATCTCGTCGTGTCACAAAATGTATAATTAATAATTTAGTATTCAGCTGTAAAAGGGCTATAGTATAAATAATAATTATATAAGAATAAAAAAATTAATTAAATAGGTAATTTTCAAGTTATCAAACAGGTTCTAAATGGCTATAGTCATTATTAAAAAACTCCTTAATCGTATATATTGACCTGTCTAACAAAAGCACTTTGACGGCGTTGGAGAATTGTATTTCGCTCGTAATGGACTTTATAAATTCTGGAAGTTGATTAAACAAATTTTGACCCATAATCATTGGTTTCTTATTCGTCATGTTCAATCTTGGGTATGTTGTCTCTAATAATATTTTATTATTTCGTATGGCCCGCTTACTTTTCACATGTTTTATTTTACATTCATGTATATGTTTTTTAACATATTTGAGTACTTCTAAAATTGAATTAGGGCCCTCTCACTCTCTCTCTGAGAGAGAATGTCTGTGTCCCAGTAGTGGGAACCTGGAAACATGATAGGCTGATACTGACTGAATTGTAGCTTGTGTTGATTGTGTAACGCTTGCATGTGTGTGAGATGTAATGACTGTACTCAGCCGCACGGCGATGTTCGAAAGGTACACGTCACGGCACGGACCGCAGCTGAAGGTGCTCGTGATGCACGCCCACGTCATCGCGCACCAGCATCACGCCATGAAGCTGCTGACCTGGTGAGTGACACTGCTACACTGAACTCTCCTACTTGAACACAAGGTTTTTTTTAGGAGCAAATTTCCATAAACTACATTCATTTTTCACCTTCAACTTTACTTAAACACTCGAAAGGACAATATCCAAAGAGAATTTGACTGTAAAGGCAATGTTTCAAGCGTGCCTCACTATGTCGCCTTAATGTAGACGAACGCTATGGTTACGGGGACACTCTCATATGGTGGAAATTCCATTCGGACGCAAAAAGCGTTTCCAATAAAAATATAACACCGGAGGTGTAGAACTCCTTACCTGCATCTGTATTTCCGTGAACAGCTACAATCCGGGGTTGTTCAAGAAAAAAAGTGAATAGGTATTTCCTAGGCATGCTTGCTACACCTTCGACCACAGCTTCGCTTCCCATCAGGTAAGATTGATGTCAAACACATGCCTAGTCCGCCGTGAAAAAAAACGTGTAGATCGGATTGCTCTGAATTCACTACTGACCACTTACTTATCTGTGGCAATTTATCACAGCCTAATAGTTGTTTTCAACAATTAGACAAGTGGAAGACCTTTCCTTCTATTACCACAGGCTCCAGAACTTCGTAGCTCAAGAGCCGGCGCTCCGTTTAGCTGTAAGCAACGTCGCCCTCGGCATCGAAGCTTGGGGCGTGGCCAGCACGGTGGGCGGCGGGGGCGGAGTCGCCGCAGCAGTGATGCAGAACGACGCTCGCATGTGGAAGGCAGCCCGCGTGGCGTGGCACCGGCTACTCATAGCCACCACGCTGATGGACTACACCACCAAGCGGGCCATGGCCATACTGTTCACCAAGAACTATGGTGAGTACTAGCAGTAGTAGTGTGCAGAACGACGCTCGCATGTGGAATGCTGTCTTATGCATTGTCCATAACACAGGATCCGTGGTACGGTGGAAGTCTGTTTTTACGCGTTTTGTTCAAATTTCATCATCATTATTATCAGCTTTTCACAGGCCTTCTCACAGAGATAGAGAGGATGCGCCTTTATCCACTATGCTAGCCCAGTGCATGTTGGTGAAAGGCACATGACTTTGAACTTTTGCGGTTTGGACATACCTGTCTCCTCACTATGTTTATCTATACCGTTTTTGAGTGATGGCATTGAAACTGCACATAATTTATTTAGATACTGAATAAGCAGGGCAGAGGATCAAACCGGGTGCCGTCAGATTGTAAAGCGCACATGCTACCGCTCGGCACTCGGCCACCATTGTTATAGTTCAAATCTATGTTCAAACGTACTCTTACTACGTACGTATCTTAACAGCAATGTCTTGGTTGCAGGCACGATCCTAAAGGACTTCATTCGCGACGACCACGACCATTCGTTCTCCGTATCCTCCCTGTCAGTACAACTGTACACGACGCCGACGTTGGCCCACCATCTGATTGCCCATCACGACGCGCTCTTCGTTGTCATGAACACATTCGTCAGTGAGTGCAACAGGCGGTGTAAGAATGTGAGTACAACAAACCACTCTTTTTTTACTGAACGGAAATATTAGGCACAAGTACGTGGAAGCCAATTTTTTTACCTACGTTGTCACACACACACACACACACACACACACACACACAAAAATAGTCCATGCATATAATACTAAATTAGTTATTAGTTTTGTCAATATCTGTCACTATCACTTGGAAGGATTCACCTAACTTGTATAATCTGTTATTAAGTGACAAATAAATATTTTTGTATTTTTCTTGTCCCACTTTCCTCGTTGTTTTCTCGGCCTGCCTTGCCTGGCCACCACCTCGCCTGATGGTATGCGACGGTGTGGCCGAGGATGGAACACGTTGATCTACAATCTAAGCCTTGAAGATGCTTAGATTGTAGTTCTCAGGAAACAAGGAGGACGGCAATGATAGGGCTTGGCTCCTTCGTCCGTTTTCAGGCACCCACTGTGTGATCCTCTGGGCCCATCTATCAGGGCATAGTCAATTAAAATTTCAATGGTGTGATACTTGTCTTATGGTTACCTTGTCTTTATATCCATGCAGCTGGGTTTAACACTTTTGTATATGTCTTTCCAGGGGCGTCTTGAATTCGACCGTAGCCACATCCCAATGGGCTTCAAACGCGCCCAGTTCATACTATACGATGTGAAGTACCTCCTGGGCTCTGTGCCGACGTGCTTCGACGAGGAGCTGAGGAGAGGGTTCCTCCACGGGCTGTCGCTCATGCTGAACCTGCTCACCATGATGCAGGGAATGGACTCCATCGTCAGACAGGTGACAATCCGTGACGACACCAACTTTTACTAAGTGGTTTGCAAAAATATTGCAACTTATACACTGTGACATATAACTATACTTGTTATAAATAAAAAGTGTGAGGATGACGATGACCGGTGTGTGAGGAAAAAATCTACCAATAGGATCGCTTCATTCCGTCTCGCCTCGCTTCCTATTGGTAGTTTTTTTTCCTAATTTTTCTCGCACATATACGCAGCGTAATGGTTATATCTCTTGCACATCTCGCAGTTTGACAACGAACGCTTGCCTGAGTGATGCAAGATGATAATAGAAATGTTTCCCCACAGGTCGGCCAGCATATGGAATACGAACCAGAATGGGAGTCGGCGTTCAATCTCCACGTGAAGCTGGCTCACAGCATCACGCTCACCATCGAGTGGGCGTCCGCTGAGAAGTCGATCGCAGCCGCCGCGTACTGGATGGCGCTGCGCCGGTTCGCGGACACATACCCACTGTCTCCCAGAGTGGTGAGAGGTAACTAATTGTTGCATATCTAGTGAATGTCTGTCTTTATTCCGCTGCCCCGTGAATGGAAATCATTAGTTGTCTATAGACGTCGATTCATCTGTAGTCTATGACTGTGGCAATGACAGTTCCTCTTCCGCCGCGTGCCATTTTCGTGTATCGTAAAACTACATATTTTTTTTAACCTATACTGTCCCACTGCTGGGCAAAGGTCTCCTAATCAAGTACAAAATATAAATTGTTTAAATCCAACCCTGAGTCCCATACCTTAATCCCTTCACTAATCAATCTGATTCTTTTATAATTTTTTAACAATGTTTTTTTTATTTTTCTTGTCTCAGTTAAGAGCTATCCCACATTTTTTTGCGGAAAAAGCAACGAAAACTGGAATTTTGGCGTTCTGATTCTACCAAATACAAATATCCCTTCCGTCCGAGATTAGGTTACAAGTTTTTTTTTTGCGGTTTCCGTGACTAACACTGTAGTAAAAGTTGTTAATAATGATGAGTACAATGGCCTTCTTGCGGCTTAGTACAGTCTATATGCGTAATCCTGTATATCTACTGTAATCATGATGTAACCCTATATAATGCTTTATTACAGAGCTGGGCAACAAGAGCGCATCAGTGATAGAATTCGACGTGTCTACTCTCCCAGTGTCCATTCACCGGCCGCTGTCTCGCTTCATAGCAGGGCTGTACCTACAGCTGCACCGACATGGTCTGTCCTACCACGGCCCCGAGTTCGACCGCCCTGATAAACCCAAGCCGGAGCCCGAAGAACTTATGGGTGAGTGCCATAGACTATAACTGTAGAATATAATATTGTCTATTCTCGTCAATTTGTTTTGAAGTGTGGCAACATCGTTCTATATCTCTCTTTGTTTTTTTGGCGCCAACGTGGAAAAAAAACATGTCGTCTCGTTGGATTATTTTCCTAAACTTGTGTATTTTCGAGTGTTAATGTGTACTAAATGGTGAATTATTATTCATTAAGTGCTCGTAAACGTGCTCGAGTGTGGGAAAGTGATATAACGAGGTGAAACGTGTCTTTTCGTGTTGTTTCCAAAACTCCATAGGAGCCTCTTGTAAAGTCTCCACCACTTTACAGGGGCATGAGTTTGACTTGACCGTGACTTATTTAGCTTGACTCTGACTGTAACTATGACTTGTTTGACGCTATTAAGACTATGTAAACTGTTTAAGATTACGACTAAAGGACATCGAATCCACGGTCATGAAAAAAAAAAAAAACTCTTCTTTTATGGAAATGTCATCTCTGTGTTACGTACAAGTTTTTATATCGTTTTTATAAGCAGTGATTGTGAGTAATCTATAGTTAATTACTGAAGTATATTAAACAGCGTATACAAAACAAGATATATTTTATTAATATCAAGTCCTTAATAATAACTGACTGCTAATCAAATCACGAAAAGCCTGCTGAATTTCCAAATCTTGTTTTTCTTCTAAAACAACCCTGTATAAAAGCGAACAAAAAAGAAGAAAAAAAATTAGAAAGAATGCTGCAACCCAATAAAAAAAAAAAAAAGAAGTTGTCAAGCCGTTTTTGAGTTTTAGCAAGACTAACGAACAGCAATTGATATATAATATGGATAATTATATAATTTACATAAACAATGATTATGCAATTTGCACCAATTTTCAGAGCCGGTGCTGCAAACTATGGCGATGATAGCTCAAGTGCACGCGGGCATGTGGCGCCGGAACGGGTTCGCTTTACTGAACCAGCTGTATTTCTACCACAACGTCAAATGTCGCGCCGAGATGTTGGACCGAGACATCGTCATGTTGCAGGTATGTTGCACATTCAATAGGCATGATGACTAATATTTTTTTATTACCTCATAAAAAAGATGACGTTAAATAGAGCACATCAACAAAAAAAAAAAGTTCAAAAATAAATAAGATATAAGCATTTTAATTTAATTTCATGCTAGACAGAGAGCGCACTATACTGAGCCGTGACGTCACGGCTCAGGAGCGCCATACAAATGCTATACTAACACACGCTTTGCGAGTAAGGGATACAACATCCCCTCTCTATCCCCACCTAAAACTTTAAATACTCATATCTCAGAGATTTATCAGCCAATTCAAATTATTTTTTCAGTATGTGTAATGTATTTACTTATATTCATCGTCAAGCCGATTATTTGTAATAAATTAAACATTAGGACACATGCCTATTATATCCTATTATTTTCATGCCTGGTATGTCCTAAAACTGCGACCAGAACCACCGGAGGATGGGCAGCAGCGTCCTATTAGTACGCGGTGAACGTACTGTGATCCCCAAGCTGCCTGCCAAACGTGGGGATCAACACCCCTCTCTAAAAGGGAGGCCTTTGTTCAGCAGTGGACGTTTACTGGCGGATGATGTGTGTGATTCAATTTATTAATTAAAAGAAAAAAAAACGAATTCTGACTTCTAATAGGCTACCGGACCACTACACTACACCTAGACACCTACCAGGTGTTAAATTGTGAAAAATAACAGGTTTAGTGCAATTTTTAATAGAACTACTGAAAAAAATATTTTAACCGGCTAATAAAGTTCCGAGATATAAGCGTTAAAAGTTATGGTTTGAAATAGGAAAATGCTCTGTCCCTTTCCCGGAAAGTGAGTGTGTGATGTCATTCGTCACTCGTCTTTTTTGCCTAGAATTGATATGCATTTTGGATTTTGGCAATTTTTTTAGCAATGTTGCCTATTTCCTTCAACACCATTGTTTTCTATTACAGGTGGGCGCATCTTTAATAGAGAACAACGAGTTCATAATCCACGTACTGAACAAGTTCAAGCTGCTAGAGTGGGCTAAAACAGACTTCGAGGCTCGCAGTATTGAGGACGACACCTTGAGGCATACCATCGCCATGCTCGAGGAGTTCCTGGGCCTGCTTATAACAGGTGAGAGACTGGTTCAGCGGAGACAGGGTGCAGGTCAACCAACTCAGCAGTAGCATAAGTAACCATCGAGATACAATAAATATAGAGTCACAATCGTGTCAAAAAATTTCCTAACCAAAACTCGGCGCACGCTACGAATTGCGCAGACTTTTTGGTTAGTTACAAGGTAACCGCGATTACAACGCCGCGCGATGCCAGAGCTACGATGACATAGCAAACAGTGGATAGCGGACGTTTTTTGGCTGCTTTCACTGAGAGATTGTGACTCTCTAGGAATTGTATCTCGATGGAAATAACACTATCTTACCTACAATAAAACATACCAATAATGAAAAAAAATATGAAAAAAAACACAATTGTGAAAGAAGAAACAATACAATACAACACACGTCTGGAATCGCACCAGCCATCATAAAAAAAGACTAGAGAGAGTTCACATAGGAGATCTGCAGAAATGAAAACAACTGATTGAGATGAGAATTTTATGGGTTGAGGTCTAAGTCATTAGACCTCATACACCTTAGGATCATACACCAGGGGTAGAGGTCACTCTAGGATAAAAAAAAAACAATTTTGTGTACAAAAATATTGTGAGCAAGCTTGACGAGTACAGGGAAGACCATATAGCATTTAGTGTCCGTGCCACTTTATAGTGCTTGCCAGGGTAGCTACCATTCACTAAAATCTGTCAATAAACATCTCTAACAATTTGTTGTTTATTTTGTTATGATCCCTCGAGATGTGCTGGGACACAAGCTTTCTCTCAGAGAGAGATGATGAGCCCTAATCCACCTTGCTGACCCAGTTCATGTTTCCATGTTTGAACTTTTGGGGTTCTTGGACATAACAGTTTCCTCACGATGTTGTCCTTCACCGTTTTGAGCGAAGGCATCTAAACTGAAAATAATATTTGTAAAGTACTGAATAATTTGTTGGTACAGGGCCGAGAATCAAACCGGGTGCCGTCAGATTGTAAAGCGCACATGCTACCGCTGTTATTCCATCTAATGATTCATCTTGTGAAATACAATAAAAATCCATCAGTATTGGTAAGATTCAATAAAGAGTATTGTTAATGTGCAGTAATCGGGTCCCGGTACGTGCCGGGCGTGGGCGAGGTCACTAACGAGGATCGCACCAAGAAGGAGATCATACAGATGCTCTGCGTCAAGGCGATGCCGCACTCTGAACTCAACAGGTATACCTTAGTACTGGCGTTGAAAGTTTTCCAACACCATAGCAGAGACGAGAGGGGTGTAGGGTTCTTCAAAAAGGCTGTTAGTAGAGTCTTTAAAGGTCAGCAAATCTGTAGTATCTGTGATGCCCCTGGGAGTTAGAAAAGACCCACTATCTGTTAGCGTTAACGCCTACGGAAAGATGAAATTGTATGAAAATGACATTGACAATGACATTGGCTTGAGAGATGTTCTCTCAAGGCTCAAGCTAATGTCATTTTCATACAATTTCATCTCTCTGTAGGCGTTAACGCTAACAGAAAGTGGGTCTTGTCTAACTTCCTGGTATTACAGATATCCATAAGCGAAATTTTATCTCGGTCCTAGAGTTATAGCTTTAACAGCTGCAATTACTACAATTTACTTTATAAAATAAAGGCGGTGTGTATGTATGTATATACCCTATGATCTCCAAAACGGCTGCACTGATTTTGACGGGACTTTCACTGGCAGATAGCAAGCTGATGTTATAAGGAGTAACTTAGGCTACTTTTCACCATCATCATCATCACTATTTTTAATCACCACCGCGGATGAAACCGCGATGCGCAGCTAGTAACATGAAAAAGATTAATGGAAATATTTTCTTATTGTTTTTTTCAATGTGTCAACTTTCTTCAATTATAAAACAAGTTACAATCTGGCTGTCTTCAAACCAAGAGTGAATCAGTTTCTTCTAGGCAAGCGTGCTCCATCGTAGACCGCATCATCGCTTAACATCAGGCGAGTTGGAGGTCAAACGCAAGCCTACTTAACAAAAAAAAAGGGTCTTGACAGACGGACAGACAGACAGACGGACAACGAAGTGATCCTATAAGGGTTCCGTTTTTTTCCTTTTGAGGTACGGAACCCTAAAAACTAACTGAAGTTAAAATATTGAAAGACAAACTTAAGTTTGTAGTTGACAATAAGGTTCTTCCATACATTCCAACTACAAAATGTAAGTTTGTAATAGCAAAATAGTCATTTTTAAATGATATACCTTCAAATTTTTAACTTTCAGATTTATTCCTATATATATGCTATGAGACCTTGCCTCTTGCCAAATTTCATGATTCTAGGTCAACGGGAAGTACCCTATAGGTTTTGGTTCCCCTGTGAAATCGCAAAATATGCGACATAAACGTTCATATCTTTTGATTGCGTTGACTTACAACTTAAATTTTTTTGACAGCCGAAAGAAACCGTAGACCCAAGTATTTAGTATAAATTTCAACTTGATACCTTTACGCGTTCTTTAGAAAAAGGGTCTTGACAGACGAACAGACAGACGGACAGACGGACAACGAAGTGATCCTATAAGGGTTCCGTTTTTTCCTTTTGAGGTACGGAACCCTAAAAAACTACTGCAGCTATCAGACCTAAAATTATTGTCATTCTATCAGACCTAAAATTATGTATTAAATCCTTTTAGATCTCTCCCAGAAGACCAACTCCACGAGACGGGTTTGGAAGCCGTTATCCACGAGGTGGCAGATTTTGTTAAACCGACCGGCAGCAACGTGCGCGGCGTTTACAAACTGAAACCGCATCTATACGACGAATACGACACCTTCTTCTACCATTACACTAAGGAAGATCTGTCGAGGAGTGAAGAGGAGCAAAGAAACAGAAAGAAAGCTGCGGGTAAGATATAGTTTAATTTGTTGCTAGGTTTCTTTCTGCGTCAGAAATGAGATGATCCGTAGACGAACGAAAGTCACCGACATAGCTCACCGGACTAGCAAGTTGAAGTGGCAGTGGGCAGGGAACATAGCACGCAGAACAGATGGCCGATGGGGCTGAAAGGTTCTCGAATGGAGACCACGGACCGGTAACCGCAGCGTAGGACGTCCACCCACAAGATGAACAGACGACCTAAAAGAGACCGCAGGGAAACGCTGGATGCAGGCCACTTCAAACTGGAACTTTTGGAGATCGATGGGTGAGGCCAATGTCCAGCAGTGGACATCCTATGGCTGAAATGATGATGATGAAGGTTTCTTTTTGCATGGCGGTCTGACAGGTAGAGACTTTGTAAAAGTAACCGGCAGTTTACAAACTGAAGCCGCATCCATATGACGCCTCTAGCATTATATTAGGGATGAATTGTCAAAGTGAAGTGCAAATAAGCGGAAAGTTTTTTTTTTATTAGCCTATTTGCTGACACTTCTGAGTAAAGGCAGGTCTGGCGTCTCCGCACTTATATGATCCTACAAGTAGCCGACTTGTCGGACTTGCCGCGCGATACACAGAGATAAGTCTGCGTGCTTCATCTTGGACCACATCGTCGCTTACCAACGAGTCGGTGGTCAAACGCGGACTTATCCGCAATAAAAAAATAGATAACGCGACAGGAGTTACGCTATGACAGAGAGTCAACTTCTAGGTTAATATACCTGTAGGTAGTTAGCGCTCATTATCATCAGCCTGAAGACGTCCACTGCTGAACATAGGCCTCCCCCTTTAACCCCCACACTGAACGACAGCCTGCCTTTTGCATCCACTGGATGCCAGCGACTCACAATGTCGTCGGTCCATCTAGTGGGAGGCCACTTACGCTGCGTCTTCCGGTTCGTAGTCTCCACTCGAGAACCTTTCTTCCCCATTTGTTATCGGTTCTTCGAGCGATGTGGCCTGCCCATTGCCACTTCAACTTGCAAATTTTAACAGCAGGTCGGTGACTCTGGTTCTTTGGCGAAGTTAGCGCTCGCACGTCCAGAATTGCATTTTATTGTGTAGCAGCAAGAGTCGCTACTTATTTAAATGATTTTGCGGAGTGAATCTTCTGTACTTGTACTAATATGTCTTCTGTGGAAAGGTCTCCCTATTTCCTAGCTGGGACCAGTCCAGACAAAACTCATTTAAATCGTCCTGCCAAAGCAATCTCGGGGGGGGGGTCTATGCCCAGCCTAGTAACAGTAGTCCAGTGTGATAAATAATAGGCCTTTTTTCACACTAGTTCAGTTTTGTAGATCATTTGACTACTGAGCCTTTTGATAAATGCTTACATGTTCGCCCTCGTGATCAACTAACCTTCTACTAATCGTTGCAGGTTTACCGGAGTGCTGCCCTCCCCCCGCGCTGCCCAAGTTGTCCCCGCCGTTTGCCATAGTGGCGAACTTGCTGCAGTGTGATGCGGCTTTACACGTGTTGAAGTGCGTACTGGAGCGAGCGCTCGATTTACGTGCGCGATCGTTCTCCGAGCCGCAGTTCCACAAGGTACAGTTGTTGGACCAAACACTTTAATCGACTGTAGTATGAAGGTTTTTAATTTGATTAAAAAAAATAACCATCGACGCAATCAGAGGGGTGTTATAGATTTAACGTTTGTAACGGCTGAACTTTTGATTTAGTTTTTTTTGTTTGAAAGGTGACTTGATTGATAAAATAAATCTGAAAAAAAAACTGTCTTGATATTCAGCCGTTTGAAGATTATCAGTTCTTTTAATGAGATTTGAAAAAAAAAACAATTCATACTTGTATAGTGCATGTACACCGATAAACGATTACTCCGACATTTATGTACTGATTTACGTGATTCTTTTTTTATGAACTAATCATGATGTGATCACCTATGACACTCTGAGGCAAATATGAATCGTAGCCGTTTAGGCTACAAGAAGTACCTTATATAGAAACATAAAAAAACACAAACAAACATACGCTCGAAAATGTATCCTTCTTAGACAGTAGAGTAAAAAGAAGAGTGTCTGTGAATGTACAACTCTAGGGATGCACATATTCAAAAATATCGATGTTTTTATCGAAGTAGGGTCGATAGCGAACGTATCGACTACTGTACTCGATAATATCGATATAATTCTAGCCAAAATCATCATATTTTTCTGCCCGTAATCGCTGACTGGCGCTTGCTGTGTCAACTCAGCCTACGACTCTAAACGCCAGTAATCCAAACGTGACTTTAAATAAATGTGTATTCCTTCTAGGCACTCCATCTAATAGGCTATGCGTTACGCGACGAAGAGAGCGGTCACTACGAGTTCCTAGCGTTCGCAGAGAGCGCCGCCCGCGCCGGCATCTACCAGCTCCTTCAACAGTTGGTCACCAGCCCCAGGGTCGAGGCGCACCGCGCGCTCGCCAAATGGACCCTGGCTAAGATGAAGTGAGTATCACTACACTGGCTGTACCTCTGATCAGACAAACAATGGCGATATGCCTTTAAAGTTTTTGGTGCGGTTTGAGTGAATGCTGTGTCTCTTTCCCGCAAAGCGTTTTAGTGTAGTATTTGTATGGCGCGCGCAAGGCTTGACGTCATAGTTTGCTATAGTGCGCTCCCTGTCTAGCATGAAATTAAAATACTTTTAACTTATTTATTTTTGAACAAATTTTTATTTTGTTTTCGTTGATGGGCTCTATTTATGATCAGCTTTTTTATGAGGCTATAAAATATTATAAGAACAAATTTATTATTATAAATAGGCTTGCGCTTGGCCGCCAACACGCCTGTTTTTAAGCAATGATGCGGTCTGCGGCGATGGAGCACGCTTGCCTACAAGAAACTCTCGATTTGAAGACACCCAGATTGTAACCATCGGGGAACACCCACTCAAGCAGCGCATTCCACAGACTAACAGTTCGCACAATAAATGTGGAATTAAAGGGCTTCATTCGGGTTTTCGTAATATCAACCGTAAAGCGGTGACGATTTTTCGTGCCCGCTCCGGCAGTCCGATAGAAAAATGGGCAGGAAGTAATTAAATCATGCAGATCTGAGCCTATTATCAACCATGCTGGCCCAGTGCATGTTGGCCCAGTCTTAGGGCCCATCGTCTCTCTGAGAGAAGGCCTGTGTCCCAGCAGTGGTAACAGGAAAGGCTGATAATGATGCCTATTATCCTTATTCACATCAGCAGCCATTAAGGCGCTGCGCAAACGTAAACACTTTTAGTTGCCGACACGGCACACCCAGTACCAATCAAGCTGAAGCAACTGGACACAAAGTCTGCGCAGAGAGTGGCTGATTTCATACTGTTTATATAGAAATCAAATATTCATCGGTAGCTTGTATCCGACACAAGACACAAAAGTGTCCACGTTTGCGCCCTGTCTAAACGTCCACTGCTGAACATAGGCTCTTAGAGCTCTTGGCAGGCGGCTTGGGGATCGCAGTACATTCACCGTGAGCTAATAGGACGCCGCTGCCCATCATCCGTTGGTTCTGGTCGTAGTTTTAGGACATACCCTGGTATTATTCTTATTAATGCCTATTGGTCCAGTTGGTAGTGAACCTACCTTCTGAGCCTGAGGGCGTGGGTTCGATTCCCACCTATGACAAACATTTGTGTGATGAACATTTGTGTTTGTTCTATATCTGGTTGTTAATATCTATTTAAGTATGTATTTAAAAAACTATATATGTATGTATATCAGTCTCTGGCAGCCATATCACAAGCTTTGCTTAGTTTGGGGTCAGGTGACCGTGTGTGCAAAAATGTCCCAAAAATATTTTTATTAACCTTGTTCCAGATCCCTGCTAGGCCACGATGGCGAAGGCGCGGGCGACGCTAACAACATGGAAACCGACCAACAGGAGAAGCCCGGAAGTGAATCCGCCGAGGCCGAGAAGAATCGGCGCGCCAAACTGGCGGCGGAGCGGCGCGCCAAGCTCATGGCGCAGATGAAAACGCAAATGAACAAGTTTATATCCAACAACGCCACACTGTTCGAAGAAACAAATACTGAGGCGAGTCTTAGATGCATGATTCAGAGAGGAAAGACAGTTAAACTGACTGAGAAAAACGGCTAATAATTGAGTTCTTCTTTCGGGTCGATGTTTCGTAGATTATTATTTACACTTCATCATTCACTTCACTTCTGCTTCCCATTCACTTCTTTAAAAAAAAACTTAGCGAATTTTTTCTTCTTTCTTATTTTTATTTTTTTTTATTTTTTTTTATTTTTCATTTCTTTTTTTGATTATTATTTTGTTTTCAAATTAAGTTTTTAATCAAAAAATTTGCCACTGCAATGGCCCTCTCCGTGGCGTCATTTAGGTCTTCTAGTGTGCAAGTTGTAGGACACGCTGCACACTCCATCAAGTGTTTCTATTAAACAAGTTTAAAAGTAACACTGTTTTAAACGGCCCTTATGTAGATCGATGGGGGAGGCCTATGTCCAGCAGTGGACGTCCCACGGCTGAAATGATGATGATGACGACTGTTTTAAACTATCACGGTTGTTCACTATAGTTACATGATTATTAACGGGACATTTACCGTGGTTCGGTTGTAGACGGAGCTCCCGATACTTCTTATGAATGCGGGTGGTTGGTCGAACAGTTCAAGGTTAGGTGCAGACAAAACGATCTATCCTCTTTCTTAGCCTTTTGCTATGGTATCACTGGAACTCGAACCTAAGTCCCGACAAAACACTCACTGTATCACTGCGTATAGTATTTTGAACGCGGACTTTTATTTCTAAGGCAACCTAATACTGGATTCCACGCACTGATGAATTGAAAACCATCACCTCGATTGAAATTCTGGCATTTCGATCACTCGTCACTGAGGGGTCACCCTTCCGTACTTTTCCCCTCTACTTTGCTATATTATGGACATCGTCTTCGGAATCCTTACACTCTTATACAGTGGCCGGCAAACAACTTGAGCTAAAGTCGACGTAGTGGGGGTAAGTTCGCGCATGCGGCCGACTGATCGGCCAATCGCGTGGACGCGTGCCGTCGGAATGCCCCCGCGCACCTCTCTTTCCACTAACGATACCTTAAAATCGTCTATTGCGCACTCAAGGTCATGGGTCAAGTTGTGTGCCGGTTACTGTATCTTACGCTCCACCCTGAATTGATGTCAATTTAATATATTGTGTACATGATTACAGGTGACGGCGGAAGAGCAGTTGCTCCAGCCGCTGTACAGCGGGGCGGCGCTCGGCGTGTGGGGCGGCGGCGTGCCGGAACCGGCGCGGATCTGCATCATGTGCCAAGAAGAGGTACAGAATCACACTAATCATATCATGTGAACGTTTGTGTGTAAGTGTATGTGTGAGTATGTTTGTTGTCACTAATCACACTTGTGGGTGTGCAAAATTGCCAAATTTTTTACAAACAAATTAACATCATTGTCTAGAACATGCCCTTCTTTCTCTTAAATAGGAAGTTTTTAGTCTGTGGTGAATCATTTGTTCTCTTAGTATTTAGTCTGTTGTTGTTCATTCATTCATTCTCAGTCTGTCATCCAAACAAATAAAGCACAGTGTATACAGTTGGCATTTCTGTGTTTTAATTAAATCTACTAGGATTGGGCGATGCCAGGAGCGAATACGAAAGGAATACATCATCATTCATCATCATCATTTCAGCCATAGGACGTCCACTGCTGGACATATGCCTCCCCCATCGATCTCCAAAAGGGCCGTTTGGAAGCGGCCTGCATCCAGCGTTTCCTTGCGGTCTCTGTTAGGTCGTCTGTCCATACTGTAGGAATACGTGGGTAGCCAATAATAATAACAAGTATAAACTAAACAATCATTGAGAGTCTAAAAGCGCGTTTCGAATCACGCCAACAGTAGCTACGACATTAACAACGTTAATGAGGACCAACATGGCACAAAGATGGATTTGTTCGGAACGCGCTTTTAGACTGAACCGCCTACGTGATGTACCTTCACAAATCTAACGACACTTATCAAAATCGGTTAAACCGGTTAGGACAAACAAGCCTACATACACGTCATTCACGTAAATTACAATACCCTTCTTTTGTTTTTACGTCGTCGCATAAAAAAACCATCATGCTGAGGTTTCAGTTAAAAAAAAAACGGAAAGTGAATCCAAATTATTATCCCTTCGAATGAATCTAATGTTCATTGATTTTCATAATCAGCCTTTTAACAGTCCAGTGCTGGACTTTTAGCCTACTCCCGAAAGCGTGATTGGGCCATATCCACCACGCTGGCCCAGTGCGGGTTGGTGGATTCACATACGCCATTGAAATCCTTCTCCGTACGTATGCAGGTTTCCTCACGATGTTTTCCTTCACCGAAAAGCCAGTGAAAATCCGTACATAAGCTCCAAAGAGCTCATTGATTTTATTTCCCCTTTATTAATTTCCAGGCGCGGATAGATATGAAATGCGATCCTCCCGTGCTTGTCGCGTTCACCCAACTCTCTACCGTCCACAACCGAGCGCGGGAAGGTGGTAACGGACTATTACCCGAGGGGTGGAGAGAAGCGTACCTTCCAGCTGGTGTGGGCGCGCAGAACCACGTGTCCAGCTGTGGGCATGTTCTGCACGCCACCTGCTGGAAGAAGTACTACGACAATGTGCTGGACAAGGAGAACAAGCGGTGAGTGGTGATAGATAGATAGAACACCAGTAATTACATACAAATTACAAAAAAAATTACCAAACTAATGTAAAAACTGGCGGCCTTATTGCTTTAAGCGTTCTCTTGCAGGCAACCTTAGCATGGAGATGATGTACAGAAGAGCTAAGACACAATGATACTAGGAAGAAAGATTGGTAGGCTGAAATGCGCTGCCAGAATGAGTGTTCCCCGATATTTACAATCTGGGTGTCTTCAAGTCGCGAGTGAATCGGTTTCTTTTACACAAGCGTGCTCCATCGTAGACCGCATCATCGCTTAACATCAAAAGTGGTGGTCAAGTGAAAGGATATTTTTCAATAAAAAAATTAGGGATAAGCTAATATGTGTGGGTGGTAAAGTGAGGCAGGAAGATATGTTATTAAATGTATTTTAAAACCCCCGTAAAAAGCTTGGGTGAATTTGTATATCCCACTCTCAGCCATCGTATCACCACCATCGAAATAGGGTTAAGATACAGCTACAGATACAGCTATAGATACAGATACAGCTTCACAAAAGTTACCTCAATAACTTTTTTAGTTTACCGTCCCAAATCCGTCCAAATTAAAACCTTCACACAATGACACAAAGTTCTCTATTACTTTCCTCTAATGCGAAAAACACCCCCTCCTTATTTTAACTAATAGCATCCTTGCCAGGCCTTACCGCGTGAGACAACCGGCGGCTTTCGACGTGGAGAAGCACGAGTATCTCTGTCCGCTGTGCGAGCGGCTCTGCAACACGGCACTGCCGCTGCTGCCTGCCCCGGCGTGGCGTGTAGGGTCCCCGCCGGCATTGCCTGAAGACCTGTATGCGGAGTCGGTGCAGCTAATATTGGAGTTGAAGCATCAAGTCTGTGAAGAGGCAGTGCATATTTGTACGGAGACTTGTGAGGAGATATTGTGTCAGGTGAGACATTTATAATAATAATATTTGGGACTTTTTTTTTACACGGTCATCTGACCCCACACTAAGCAAAGCTTGTGATATGGCTGCCAGAGACTGATATACATACATATATAATTTTAAATACATACTTAAATAGATATTAACAACCAGATATAGTACAAACACAAATGTTCATCACATAAATGTTTGTCCTAGGTGTGAATTGAACCCACGCCCCCAAGCTCAGAAAGTAGGTTCACTACCAACTGGAGCAACGGGCTATCAAACAATAGGCATGTGTCCTAATGTTTAATTTATTACAAATAACCGGCTTAGCGATGAATATAACTAAATACATTACACATACTGAAAAAATAATTTGAATTGGCTGATTAATCTCTGAGATATGAGCGTTTGAAGTTTTGAGGGGATGTTCTATCCCTTTCTCGCAAAGCGTGTGTTAGTATAGCATTTGTATGGCGCTCCTGAGCCGTGACGTCACGGCTCAGTATAGTGCGCTCTTTGTCTAGCATGAAATTAAAATGCTTATATCTTATTTATTTTTGAACTAATTATAATTTTGTTTTTGTTGATGTGCTCTATTTATGATCAGTTTTTATGAGGTAATAAAAAAATATTAGTCATCATGCCTATAGTATCTCTTTCTCTCTGAAATTCTCGGCTTTGCCTCTGCCCAAGCATTGCCTGAAAACCTCTAACCAGAGTCGGTTCAACAAGTAATGTAGCTGAAGCCTCAAGTCTGATTTTTTTAAAGTGCACGGTGGTTTGACAGGAGATACTGCGTTGATTAAGATGTGCTTCATTTATTTTATCTAGTTCATTGGAGCAAGCAAAAAAATCTATTAACACCGGTCAAGCTATTTTTTTGTGGGAAAGGAAAAAAAACTGCTTTCAAGTTACTTGAAAGTTACATTCACATTTATCATATTGGTATGATGTGGTTTAGGATCTGTTTTGCCACCTCGCCTGACGTTAGGCTTTTATAAGAACTCTGCAATGGCTACCAGTAAATCTCTAGTCTGGGCTCATTTAGTTTGTTTCAATGAGTCCCTACATTACGTTACACTTGATGACAAGGGTCTGATAATGGAGCCGGGAGGTAGGTAATGGAACTCTAAAAAAGATACCAATAAACCCCTTAAGTTTGGGTTCCTTTGGATCACGTAAGCTAGTTTTATAATTTTTGTACACATTTTTTTTTATGCTACGTCTAATTCCCTCCTGCCCATTTTTCTATCGGACTGCCAGAGCGGGCACGAAAAATCGACACCGTTTTATGGTTGATATTCCGAAGCGCTTTGATTCCACTTTTATTGTGCGAACTGCTAGTCTGTGGAATGCGCCGCCTGAATGGTGTTCCCGGATAGTTACAATCTGGGTGTGATTCACGAATGAATCGGTTTATTCTTGGCAAGCGTGCTCCATCTTCGCCTAACATCAGGCAAGATGGCGGTCAAAGGCAAACCTATTCGTAATTAAAAAAATATCAGTCTTGCCTATTGTAATGAATTTTTGTGTGAATTCGTGTCTACAGAGTTATCTTGGTTACAGGCGCGTGCGAGGAGCGTGGGTGCGATGTCATCGGACATGGAAGAAGAGGCAGCGGAGTCTCGAGAGGTTTACGTTTCGACTCACGCAGAAAACATCCTTTCACCGTCCTTCTTGGCGCACTTCGAGGGTGAAGTGCCGACTTACAGCACGCTCGCTAAGGCGCTCATAGAAGACTTCGCCGGGGTAAGTTAAAATAAAATTAATGTTTACATTTGTCCGTCCTTTACCTCTTCTGTATGTCCTTCCCTACAAAGGTTAGTATTTTTTTTTGTATTTTTGTAGTTTTAAGTTATTTTTATCTTATTTACTTGTATGTAATTTCAAGTAACAATAAAAAGTTATCTATTTTGCATGTATAAATTTAATCGATCTTCTACAAAAATAAAAATAAATATGCTGTTCATTGGTAAGCCCATCTCTTGAGAAAAGCAAGACAGATTTTTTATAGTCTGAATTAGATTAGTCCTGATTAGATTTATATGGAAAGAAAAAAAAAATATGGACAATTTTCATAATCGGGAAAAACTGAACGTCTTTTATTTCAATGTTATTATTTTTGCGGCCATTTTGTTAATATTACAATATAGGGCATTGCATATAGTATTGTAAAGCTGTATGTAAAATTTCAGCAATATCGGTTAGGAGGACTAATACATAATCAACTTGCAAGATTTGAACTACAAAAGCTTAAATAAAAGTTTGTAAAAATGAGATAGTTTTTGTTTTTCAAACAGTTTATCTAATTATGTTATTTTCACCAGGTGTTACTAGAATTCGGCGAGCTCCACTCCAGCGCTGCCCTGTACCGCGCCACCTCTTACACCATACTGAGTTCCAACGCTGTCCTCCAGGCAGAGAACAGACCTCTACTGGGCGACTTACCCGCCAGACACCGCGACACCTTACAAGCCCTCATCCGCCTGGCCGCAGCTATGCCTTCAGCTTGGACGTCGCCCAAATACCTAGCCCACCACGCGCTCAGCTGCTTACAAGTACTAGAAAAGTCTTCCCCGTTGACTTACGAACCGTTCGGGGCACTAGTTCCTCTAGTTTTGACAGTTCCGAATTTGTTTTGCAAAGTCGCCGAGCCGGCCAGGCCGACGCACCTCGCTCGGCAGATTACTGTCCAGTGTCTCCGAGCGCTGATAACGAGGTTGGTGATCACGATGGACGTGACAGACTGTGCCAGTGAACCGATGGATGATGATGTGACAACGAGTAACGTGGATTTGAAGAGTCTGCTGCCGATGTTGTCCTCGGCCAGGAAAGGATTTGATACTACTGGTATGTTGACCGTTTTGTTGATCACTGGCTGCGACCCGAAGTTTCACCCGCATGGTCATTCCTCGGAAACCATACATTTTTCCGGGAAACAAAGTATCATATTGGGCCCACCAACTCTATGCAAAAAAGTTATAGTTATTTGTGTGACAAGGGGACAAAGTGATATTTTGTTTGTCGATGGCGTTCATTTGAGTCCTGTGCGTATCGAAGAATTCAATATACGCCGCCCGAGAACAAAATATATTAAAATATTAATATAATATTTAAAGGCTCATATCTCAGAGATTATCAGCTAATTTAATTTATTTTTTCAGTATGTGTAATGTATTTAGTTATATTCCTCGCTAAGCCGGTTATTTGCAATAAATTAAACATGAGGACACATGCCTATTGTCGTTTTTAGAATCATTGTGATGAAAAAATAATTGTATGCATCAAAAGGATGATTATAGGATACTTTTTATCCCGGTTAAATGCGAGAAAACTGAAAAGTTGCAAGTTAAGCCGCAGGCTGCAGCTAGTTGTTTTGATAATTGCTCGAAACATTTTGGGTGAACAAGGGCATAGCATTTGTTTTTATTTGAAACTTTTTCTATAGGTCTGAACCCGTCCGAGGTATGGGAGAAGATAAAGCGACAATGCAGCACATTCCTGCGCTGCTCATGCTTGTTTTACCACTTCCTGAGTGACATCAACCCGCCGGACGATCTGACCGTGTTCCGAGGAGACACGTGGGACACCATGTGCTGCTACCTCGACTTGCCGCACTCCTTCCGAGATCTGATGGACACGCCGCTCGCTAGACAAAAGGTGAGTTGGACACAATCCCACACGTTTCTGCGCTGCTGCTGTACTAGGTACCTATTTTATTTAATGCGAGTAAGGTCTCCAAAGAGTTGGTGCCACCAGTCACAAGTCGTTCCAGTGATGCCGCTACGAGGTCGGGTCGTTTAATAAAGATTGGTCGGTGCTGGCCCAGGACAGCGACAAGGGGAAAGAGTGGAGGAGACTCTTTCCCAGTTGTGGGGGAAAAAACCATCAAATACAACGGCGATGTTAGTCTGATAATACTTAGTGCCAGGTTTACCCGAAAATTCTGAGCTGCATTATACTGCGCAGCATACTGTAGTTGCTATTTTTTATCTAGTCTTACCCTATAATTTTACTGGAAACTATTAAGTATTTTACAGTATACATGTTTGTGCCCTACTACGTAGCTGAATAACTGAATCGGTTTCTTCTAAGCAAGCATGCTCCATCGTAGACCGCATTAGCGATTGACATCACCAGATGGTGATCAAGCGCAAGCCTGTAAAATAATAAGGCGAAGATATAGTACTTCCCAGCCGCACAGTCATCATCATCATCATTTCAGCCGTAGGACGTCCACTGCTGGACATAGGCCTCATCGATCTCCAAAAGGGCCGGTTGGAAGCGGCCTGCATCCAGCGTTTCCCTGCAGCCAATTTTAGGTCGTCTGTCCATCTTGTGGTCGTCCTACGCACAATAGTTCTGCACAATACCACCACTAAATTGATCGACCAATTCCAGGTGTCTGAATGGATATCGCTATCGGACGCGTGTTTCCCGGACGAGATACCAGCTAACATAGTGACGCTAGTGACCGAGCCCACCGAACCGCCTCGTCTCATCCCGTTACCCGAGGACTTCTCCGAACTAATGAACCGAGTGTCAGAGTTCTCGTGCCCCAACTCGGAGCGCGAGGACAGCAAGAACCCGACCATGTGCCTCGGTTGCGGACAGATACTGTGCAGCCAGAGCTACTGCTGCCAAGCGGAGATACCCAAGGTAATGCATATATATTTTACTTGATTACCTTTCAAATGTTCGTCAGTATTGCTAATTCGTCTAACGAAGATCTCGATCTAGTTGAGACACTAGCGGGCTCTACATTTTGTGGTCACTTTGCTCCTTGTTTTAACCTCGACTCTGTCCAATAACTCTTAACTATTGAGTAACTCTTTATTGTTTACACCATTAAATTTGATACAGAGTTAGTTTTTTCTATATCTGGGTGTCAATCTCTATTTAACTATGTATTTAGATACATATATATGTATGTATGGATTGTATATCAGTCTCTGGCAGCCATATTACAAGCTTTGCTTAGTTTGGGGTCAGATGACCGTGTGTGCAAAAATGTCCCAAGTATTTATTTATTTTAATTGAATATTGTCAGGCTGGCCGCGGGGGCGGCACGGAGCACGTGGGCGCGGGTGTGGCGCACGCGTCAGAGTGCGGTGCAGGCGCGGGGCTGTTCCTGCGCGTGCGCGACTGCGAGCTGCTGCTACTGGCTGCGCCTGCGCGCGGCGCCAAGCTCCCCGCACCCTATCTTGATTCCTACGGCGAGACCGATCAGGTACTGTAAAGTGTCAATATATTATATACTGTAAGGTCAGCGAAACAAGGCACCAACGAATATAGCGATCACCGAGTGAGTATCCTTGCTGTTGGGCCTGATTTCATCTGGAAATACGGAACTATCTTTTTTTATTTAATAATAGGCTTGCGTTTGACCGCCAACTCGCCTGATGTCAAGCGATGATGCGGTCTACGGTGGAGCACGCTTGCCTAGAAGAAACCGATTCACTATGGTGTGAAGAAGTTGGTTAGCGGGCACATTCCTTCAGTACTGCGACTGGCGACGGTCCCGCGAACAGCTAAACTGCCTGCCGTAGAAGTCAAGATAAGTGTTACAAGATATGTGTGATAAGTGTCAAGTTAACGTGTTACATCCTCGGCCACACCGTCGCTTACAATCAGGCGAGTTGGTGGCCAAACGTAGATGTATTTGTGTACAACAATTTTTTTTATCTTGCCTCCTGATAATGACTGAAATGATGATGATAGGTTGTTCATAATGATGAGTAATAAACACATCTTTTCTGCTTAGCACACTCCAATTTTTGTTTCGTGGTCTCCACTCAAGAATCTTTCTTCCCCATCGGTTCTTCGAGCGATGTGGCCTGCCCATTGCCACTTTAACTTGCAAATTTTCCTGCACATTGCCACTTAGTAACCAGGTGTATATCCATACAGGGACTGCGGCGCGGGAACCCGCTGCAGCTGTGCGAGACTCGCTACGAGGCGCTCCGCATGGTGTGGCTGTCGCACGGGGTCCAGGAGCGGATAGCGCGCGCCTCCGACTCGCATCTACTCGTCACCACGACCTGGCAGAACTTGTGATTGCGCCAACACTCCGGTCAGTACCTACATTACCACCCAGTACCTACATTACCACCCTACCTTCTGTGTACCTACTTTTCCCTCACTATACTGAAGAAGTGGCTGGCTTTGTAGGCACACACATCGCCAGCCATTAAACGTTCACTGCTTAACAAAGGCCTCTCTTTTTTTTTTGTTAAAATTTTCATGACCGTGGATTCTATGTCCTTTAGTCGTAATCTTAAACAGTTTACATAGTCTTAATAGCGTCAAACAAGTCATAGTCACAGTCAAGCTAAATAAGTCACGGTCAAGTCAAACTCATGCCCCTATAAAGTGGTAGAGACTTTACAAGAGGCTCCTATGGAGCTTTGGAAACAACACGAAAATACACGTTTCACCTCGTTATATCACTTGTCCACACTCGAGCACGTTTACGAGCACTTAATGAAAATAATTCACCATTTAGTTTACATTAACACTCGAAAATACACAAGTTTAGGAAAATAATCCAACGAGCCGACATGTTTTTTTCCATGTTGGCGCCAAAACTCAGGCCTCTCTCTTAAAGAGAGGTGTTGCCATTATCCCCACGCTTGGCAGGCGGCTTGAGGATCGCAGTACGTTCACCGTGTACTTATAGGACCCTGCTGCCCATCCTCCGGTGGTTCTGGTTGCAGCTTTAGGACATACCCGGGTCCCATAGTGTAGGCTCACAGCAGCTCAACAGATCAAAACTTTAGCGGATCTATTTATTCTATAATTGATTGATTGTACTCGTCTAGGCTAACATATAGCGAGCACGATATTTTAGGGTATTGCCAAATTTATTCTCATTTCCTGTCTTTTATCTGTAGTTTTTATATATTTTTGTAGCCGTGACTATGTCACTTCTGGGGGGTTACATAGTCACGGCTATGTAACCCCCCCAGAGATCATTGAGAGAATTTATCTCAAGCTAATGTCATTTTCATACAATTTCATCTTTCCGCAGGCGTGAACCCTAACAGAAAGTTTTGATTCCACTTTTATTATGCGAACTGCTAGTCGTGGAATGCGCTGCCTGAATGGGTGTTCCCCGATAGTTACAATCTGGGTGTCTTCATATCACGAGTGAATCGGTTTCTTCTAGGCAAGCGTGCTCCACCGTACACCGCATCATCGCTTAACATCAGGCAAGTTGGCGGTCAAACGAAAGCCTATTAATGATTAAAAAAAAAAAAAGAGGCTCTTGTCTACACAATGCTAAAAACTATTTATCTAATAGCAATAAATGTGATATGCCCACAGGTGGTCGACACTGGTAGAGTGCGAAGCGCACGGAACGTCCACGCACCTCAGTCGCTCCGAGTGCACAAGCAGGGCTCCGGAGTGAAGTGACGCGTTCGTCTTGTAAGGAGGGGAGCAGGGGGGGTTACTGTGAGATAAAACAGGATCATTTGTGAGATACAGGGGAGAACCAAGCGTCGATTGCAAGCTAGGGATGAATAGCATTCAATTATGTACAGACGCACAAAATGTAAATTAATTAATTTGTTTAAGGCGTGTCAAGCGATGTCGAGCTCTTAATATGAGCTTATTTATCTATTACAAGCATCGAGATATAGTTCCTATAGAGTCACAATCTCTCAGTGAAAACAGTCAAAACGTCCGAGCGTCATTGTACATACATTGTATCAATTATATACTTCACAATGCCACATTTACTCCAATTTAGACGTTATGTCGCTTACATAGTGTTCAACGTTAGTTCTCCGCTATTTCATCGTAGCTCTGGCATCGCGCGGCGTTGTAGTCGGATCGCGGTTACCTTGTAACTCACCAAAAAGTCTGCGCAGTTCGTAGCGTGCGCCGCTTTTTGGTTTGGATTTTGGTCACGATTGTGACTCTATGTGTATTGTATCTCGATGATTACAAGCTTTTGTTTAATTTGCCCTGTTAGTATGTAGGTATGTGTGAGACATATCTCGCAACTGAATTTTAGACCAGTTATCCACAACCGATCGAGCTGAAATTTGACATACTTATGTAAGTTAATTGACAAGTGACAATGCAATGTTATGGTACCATCGAGTTGGTCTGATGATGGAGACAGAAGTTGGCGATAGGAACTCCTAAACGATACGACGTAACCCCGTCGAGTTTGGGTTAGTTGGATTTGTCTTTCCAAGCACTTTGGTCCTAGATGATTAGCGGACGCCTAAAAGCTTGTTTTTTTAAATTAATAATTTATTTTAACTATTATCATATTGATACATTCTCTTTAGTTAGAGATACTCTTTATGGTCATTTGTTTTGTGTGACATATATGCTTGAAGTTGTGTTGAAATGTTACGACATCGCTTGATTGTTCGAGTTGAGCCTAAATTTCGATGAGAATGAAACGATCGATCGACGTACGTCGTACTAACACTATGGTGATATTATGATCGTATATTAATTTGCCAACAATATGTTTGAAACATGAGTTTCCTTCTCTGTCCCGTGCAACTTTTGCATCGCTATTACATAAACGTTGATGGATTTTTTTATTTGTTTTTTTTATTAATTGATTAATTAATAGGCTTGCTTTTTACCTCCTACTCGCCTGATGTAAAGCGATGTAAAACGCTTGCCCAGAAGAAACCGATTTACTCGCGATTCGAAGACACCAAGGTTGTAAAAAAAAATCTTTTTGATCGAAGCTAGTCGAGTACCAGCCTAGTTGCGGAAAATGCCCGCTACACAAGTAGTCGAGTACCAAATCCAATTGTGTTGTGATGTTATATATACACATTTTATATTAATTTCAGAAATATCAATATACTAATTCAAATTCAATTTATTGAGCCCATGAGCCTGGGTTACAAAGTTGGTATATGTGTAAGAAAATTAAAGTTCTCCAGGTCCCGCTTTGTCAGCATAACAAGCAGTTTTTTAAAATAAATAATAGGCTTGCGTTTGACCACCATCACGCCTGATGTTAAGCGATGATGCGGTCTACGTTGGAGCACGCTTGCCTAGAAGAAACCGATTCACTCGTGATTTGAAGACACCCAGATTGTAACCATCGGGGAACACCCATTCAGGTAGCGCA
The DNA here is from genome assembly GCA_914767915.1 of Agriopis aurantiaria. NCBI lineage: Eukaryota > Metazoa > Arthropoda > Insecta > Lepidoptera > Geometridae > Agriopis > Agriopis aurantiaria. The sequence continues at coordinate 11,628,133 of OU612003.1, read as the reverse complement.
TTCCACAGACTAGCAGTTCGCACAATAAATGTGGAATCAAAGCGCTTCGTACGGGTTACTTAAAACTAATCACAAGAATATCAATGCGGTTACAACAATGATGATTATCTTTGGGTTACAACAATGACTAATTTAGTTTGCAACAAAATGTAGATTAATTGCAGTTTACCCTAATAGTTAATATAGTTTTAATCTACATTTGGTTTGGACATTTGACTTGACCTGAATTAATATCTATGCTCGAGAGGCTGAAATTGCCATGAAAAAGTTGCACGATGCATAACTAGTCTAAATTTTCTAAATAAATATGTATATCTCACTTCATTTTTGCCAAATGAATTATCCGCTTTAATCTCGAAGTTTTAAAGTTGAATCTAGCCTGACACATTCATCTTGTAAATTTAAATCATAAATCATCAACTACATAGTAATTTTATTTATTTAGGTATGTAATTAAATAAAAACTCGCTATGATTCTATGATGAAATACTTTTTAGTGTGTGAAATTATTTATGTGATCAAATAATGTATGGCCTGAACAACTATATTTAAAACTATAGATTCAATATCGACGCGCTAAATCACGCAAAATTCTGTGATTATATAGAAGTAATACACGCCGTCATTCACAGTCACAGCATTTGAGAAATTACTCTTAACAGCATAGCAAAATTATGGGAAAATTTAAAATTCGTCCACAATAAGGAAGTTTGCGATCAAAAAATACTTGACACATATTGTTTTTTTTTTGCTGTTGTAGCTAATGTTAAATCTATTGTTTTAAAGATCGTTGGGCCAGACAGGGCCGAATTCTATTTTCGGTTGAAATATGAGTTTTATGTTCTTAATTTTTTAATCTATACCATATAAAAGTGCTGTTTCAAACCTTTGCATTGTCAATTATTTATCTGGGATCATGTCTGAGCCTACAGACGACAGTTTACTACTTTGACTATACTTTGTCTCGCTCTAATATACGTAGAATATTTCTCTTGTCTCTTACTCATATTCGGGACATTCGGAACATTTTTTCACACACGGTCATCTGACCCCAAACTAAGCAAAGCTTGTGATATGGCTGCCAGAGACTGATGTACTGAACGACAGGATCACTACTTTGACTATACTTTGCCGCGCTCTAATACATGTAGAATCTTAAAACACTGTTTTAAACTATCACGGTAGAATCTTTCTCTTGTCTCTTACTCATATTGAGGTTTGTTGCTAATTAAATTCTGCACTTTATTAGTAGGCATAAGAGGCCAAACTAAACGCGCAAATCTGTGCCAGTTTAGCCTTGCAGGTTGCGAGTGCATACGCGAGGAATCCTATTCTGGAGCGGTCGAGATTATCCCTGTCACTGAACTGCAGTGCAGGTGCCGTTTTTTATCGATCGTCAAATTCGATAAAATGCCATAGGATCGATTATAGCGAGTACTGATCAAATGGCATTTTATCGAATTTGACGACTACAACTGTCAAATTACCACCATAATTTGGCCCTGGTAGCGCATAATGTTCGCACACTGAGGACCGACGAGAAAATTGTAGAGCTGAACAATAATTATCGATTGTTACGGCTTAACGCGTTCCGAAATAGTCCAAGCAATTGCTACGCCGTCCATAGTTAATATTTTGCAAGTGACGCTCGGCATAACTTGGTAATGAACAGAAATTTGTGACCGACTCGCACTTGGCTATTATTTATAATTTGTTGTTATATTTTAGAGTGTGTACTATAATCGTACCAAGTTTGACGCTTGTACGTATTACCGTTTTTACATTAGAACAATTACAAAAATACGTTTATTGTATGGGGAGCCCTCTTTCTTTTTGACTTTATTATTATTTCTTAGTAATTCCGCCGTAACATTACATATTCTATGAAAATTTCAACTGGCTATCTATTACGGTTCGATAGGTAGTTGATCGTAGGCAACTAATTCTTGACGTTTGTATCAAGTATTATTTCGTCTTAAGACCTGCGCAGACGATTTTACTCTGTCTCTTGTCTATCTCGCTCTAACTTAGGTAGAGTTTTTAGTCTCACTCACGTATATTTTTTGACTAACGCAGGCTAAGTGCAAAAGGCAGTGCAGGTCTGTAAGTGCAAAAGGCAGTGCAGGTTTGTAAGTGCAAAAGGCAGTGCAGGTTTGTAAGTGCAAAAGGCAGTGCAGGTTTGTAAGTGCAAAAGGCAGTGCAGGTTTGTAAGTGCAAAAGGGGAAATTAGGTATAATTTCCAATTTTTTTCCCCGAGTGATAGCTTTTTTATGAAGTAATAAAAAATTATAAGGACACGTCTATAGTACTAATTCATATCGCTCTTGTTTGTTTGATCTGAGGTCTCAACTCTCCAGTCTGAATTGTATCTAAGAAAACTAAAGTATCATTTAATAATGTTATTATAGTTTAAATAGCAGTTAGTATAGCTTACATACTATTTAGTAATTGTGTGCAATCATTGTAAGTATCTCATTGCTAAATCCGCGTGGTTTTTCATAAATTTTGTTAGATATTAATAGTTATTAAATTTATACATATTACAGAATTGAAAAGTCCTCATTGTTAGTAAGACAGATTTTTACTTCGATGTATTTGTTTTTTTTTGTTTTATATATATGTTAATAAAACTTTAAAGGTAGACCAAAAATAATCCACTATATATATATTATTTGTATAACATCAAGTAGGTATATTTTATGTAGGTAGCGTTATATTTTTAATTTAGTTTTATACTATGCCAGCTTGTGTACCACATAACTATGCTTAATGTAACTACAAATAAAATTTAAAAAGCCGTCATGGGACGCTCAGCAGATGTGAAATTACGGCATAAGAGAGCGTCATGTCGTTTGCCGTCACGGCATACGAGTCGGTTTTACTGCCAAGGTGCGTCGATATTCCCATCAAAAGCTTGACAATTTGGCGCCAATTCGGGGTTGTGTCGCTTAACTGATAAAAATTAGCGTTTCTTTTAATTTCCGTTTGTGAGGAAAGTACGGCAACGATTTTAGAGCAGTTAAAGTTTTTAGTAAATGGTCTAACAGAATTGACGCCACTGAGCCAAGTATTTTACTTGTAAGTATTTGTTTGAGTGGAGGTTATTAGTGTACGGTCTTGTTGCAATTAACGAGCGCGCGTGACCTTTAGTTGTGTATAAACTGTTTCAGAAACAAAATCTACGTGTTTCTGAATCAAAGAATTTTGTTTCAGAAACACTTACATATTTGTTTCGGTACGCTACGTTTATCGGTATGTTGCTATGTTGCTTGCGATTTTCCCAACAGATGTTTCATTTGTTTATTAAACATGCGAGATTACCTACCTCTTCGAGCGACATATTGTAAACAACTGATGATGTGGACGGCACAGTTTCCGAAACATTATTCCTCGTAAACATGTACGTGATGTTTCAGAAACTGTGTATCCGAAACATTGTTGCTCAATGAATACACATGTATTCACGTGTAATGGCTTAACTCAATGTGCGTGTTCACAGTAAATTCACGCGCGCTCGTGTTTTGCATTAACAAACAAGGCCCACTTGCACGACCGATTTAAAAATGGATTTGACGAAATTTTAATGATTAATTGTACGGAAAATTTTGTTAAATCCATTTTTTTTTACCAGGTTTAATATGCTGTGCAAGCCAGCATTAATGTTGTACACAATAATAGGTTGTTGATATTTTGTTCGCTAGATATATTCAAAGGTATAGATACTAGTTGCTCTCCGCGGTTTTGCCCGCTAACAGTTCTCTCATTTATGTTTGGGGTTAAAAACTATCCTATAGGAGGTTTGTACTTTCTTGCCTGTATTATAGATACGAGGTCAAGACGCGCGTGGTAAAGTTGTATCCACTCATTTTATCCCGTAAGTATGTGACGGGCGTATCCACATTATAGCTTTGTCACGTTTACGCATGGATAAAAGGGGTGGATAAAACTTTATCGCGGCGCTTGGATTTTAATCTTTAAAAAAAGTGAGAAAACTGTACTTGTTTGTTATTAAGGTCAAAAGGGCGCAGGAGAGGCGGCTCATTAAAAAAAAACAGGTATACTAAGTAAATAAAAATTCGACTCGCATAGTCACTCGAGAAGGTAATGAAGTATTTTTGAACTATTATTTTTAGTAACCTAAGTTATCATATAGTTATAAAACTCATTACCGCCAAAAACAGCCGTTTTTAGATTATCTGCGTTTTATAACCTATGCCAGGGGTGTCCAACATACGGCCCGCTGGCCACAATGCGGACCGCCAAGGTTCCTAATCCGGCCCGCGTATGTGTCAAAAGTTGGGTAACTTTTAACTTTTTTAGACGTAATTTTGTAAAGAACGGATATTCATATCTATATCATCTATACTAGTGTGCCTGTGCATGCAGTTACAAATGAAACCTGCTGTGTCTTCCGCCAAAAAGTTATAATAAATTATACCTTTTCTACCATTTTACTTATATTAGTCTTGATTTGCTCAGTTACGAAACATCTCTTGGCCCGCCGTAGTTACAAAGTTAATAAATTCGGCCCGCCACAAAATTTAGTTGCGACTATGCACCTATGCAATACGTTATGTTACTAGAAATAGTACCTACTCCAAAATACTTAATTACATTCTCGACCGACTATCGGAGTAAATTTTTTCTGCTAGTACACCTATCACTACCGAGGTATCCCTATTGGTTATATACCTGTTATGTTTTTTTTTTATGAGGGCACCACTCCTGCGCTCTCTTCACCTTAAGACGCCGAATGTTCTAAGATTGGTTGAGCCAGGCAGACGAGGCGACAGTAGCTGTGAAATGTGTTAAATCTTTATGTATAGTATTTTAACGTTAGATTCATCTCGTAATGGTGATATTTGCCCATATTGAACCCACATCGATTTTACTGTCATGTTCGGTTTGAAGTGATTCATATAAATAAATGATTGAAAATGCTTTGAGACTTTTATTGTTACCTAGGGCCAATTTACACCAAAATTGATCTCATTTGTGTATCAGTTATGGAAAAGTTGTTCCATTAGCGACCATTTCAAAAGGCCTATAATATTTACAATATAAAAGCTCTGCGAGAGAGAATATCCAATCCAATGGTTACTTCGAAGAGATCGCTTTTAGCGATAAGGCCGCCACTTGTGGCACTAGATCGTAAGTGTTTTCTATCGTGTTGTAATTTTTATTTCTGGTGAACCCCATAAAGAGTTTCTATCTATCTAATATATGTGTTAGTCAGAGAGTCGTCATTATCAGCCTTTCTTGTTCCCACTGCTGGGACACAGGCCTCTCAGAGAAAGAGGATGGGCCCTACTCCACCATGCTGGCCCAGTGCCTGTTGGTGTATGTACTTGAACTTTTTTGAGGTTCTTGGTACAGCGTACGGGTGAAAAAAAATTGTGATCGATTTTTTCTCTCAGACGCCTTTATAATGAACACCAGTTTTCGACCTCTAGCTCAGCGAGAGTTGACCTGAGGTCGAAGATCTTCGTACAAAGGTTACCACATACCGCCCGTCTGTCTGTGACAAAGGCGGAGTCTATTATTATACCATGCGGTGCCGAAAGGGGCGGATCCAGGATTTCATTTTGGGGGGGGGGCATCTGACAAAGTTTGAAGGAATCAAATCGAAAAATTGTCGAATGTATGGAATTTCTAGGTGTTGGGGGCCATGGCCCCCCCCCCTGGATCCGCCAATGGGTGACGAACTGGAGGCAAACATAGTAAGATCATAGATAAATATATACTAGAAGATGTAAGGAAAATGAATCGCACATTTATCAGAATAAATAGATTTTATTTCCCGAACAATATTATTGGAATCCTTACCTAACTAATTTACACTAGACACAAAAATAAATAGTTATTTCTATTTAACGCCATTACTTAAATCCTCTTTTTGGGATTAAATATTCTAAAGGCCAATTGGATTACAATATGATGCAATGTTTTGATACATTTGTACATACACTTTATTTCATTGGCACATCTTATAAATTATCATATTTCTGCTTACTCTCTAACATTGTACAAAAATACTATTCGTATATGAATTATAATTTCAATTAAGAGTACATCACTGGAATGAAGGTAATTTTTTAAAACAAAGTTAAGTATAGCTAAAATAAATAGGCTACCGGACAGATTGTTAAATTGTCTTATTAAAAAGCTGATTCAAAATTAAGGAAGTTATTTACAAGCATTTTAATGTCTTGCTAGACAGAGAGCGCACTACACTTACTAATGACGTCATTTGAGCGTACGTCATACTATCTCCATACTGACACTCTGTGGAAAAGAGACGAAGCATCCCTTCCTAATCAGACTAACGCTTATATTTTTATACTAACTCCAATGGAAAAACGGTAATACGTGATGGCCAAGTGCGAGTCGGTGACAAGTTTCTGTTCATTACCAAGTTATAACTGATAATTTCGTTATTGAATTTTGTGGTGGTACGGAACCCTCAGTGCTTGAGCCCGACTCGCACTTGGCCGGTTTATTGAGCGACAGTCCGGCCAATACCTCACAACAGTACCACGGGGAAGTCACCGCTAATTTTAAGCTCAAGGAAAGTGCAGTTGCCGTATAAATCCGTCTGTCAGACGGATACACGTAAAACTAACTCTAACAGTTTGTGAACAACTTGTTTTGTATAACTGCACTCGAGCCTCAAGATACAGGCCTCGTGCTTAGTTTGAGGCTCGCCGACAATTCTATCTAGAGAATAAATATATAGTGTTTGCTATTTCTAAGTATAATTAAGGTTATGGTATATTACTTCTGGCAATAAATAAATATTCTATTCTATTCTTTAACTGACGGTCGGACACCTACCTGACCTGCCTCAAAGCAATAACTATATCTTATCATAGATAGCTTCTATACTTCAACATAGACTTTTAACAAATTAGACCCTTTTTATGCCATAGGTGGCAAACAAGCAGACGGGCTGCCTGATGGTAAGCAGTCACCGTCGCCTATGGATACTTGTAACATCAGAGGCATCACAACTACGTTGCCGATCCTTTAAAGAATATATTAACTCTCCTTTTGAAGAACCTAATGTTGTAGCTTCTTGGAAACATCGCGGAAGGTAGCTCATTCCACATATTGCAGATATAAAGCAAGAAGGATCGTGTGAATCGCACAGTATGCGGTTTCTACTGATCTATGATGTGTGGACGCCCTCAGGCGGTGGCGGCTAGTGTGATGGTAAAACCGCGGCGCCGGCATCAGATCAAACAGTTCTTCAGAACACTCCCCGTAAGTTCACCTATATTACATGTCTTTTTTATGCCATAGGAGGAAAAACGAGCTAACGGGCCGCCTGGTGGTAAGTGATCACCGTCGCGTATGGATATGAGCGTATATAAGGGTGGGGTAGTAACTCTTCGAAAGCAGTTGGCCGTGCGAATGGAAATTTAACTTCCTTATTTAGTTCCTTAGGTAGTTATATATATATAGTCTGTGATCTGTTCCTTCTAGGCAAGCGTGCTCTATCGTAGACCGCATCATCGTTTAACATCAGGCGAGTTGGAGGTCAAATGCTAGGCAATTTATTTACTACCACTAAATTGCTCTCGTGACGTCATAGTAGGTACAAAAATGCGGCTGGGTTTTCATACATCTTGAAGTTCTCGCGGTGTCTATTTTGATAATGGTCTGTGGACTTGGAATCATAGTCTCGTTGACTTGGAGGAATAATCACATTTCAGTGTCGCGTGAGATCTAGCTGCAGCCGCAGCCGTCTGAGGTCGCGGTAGGCCTCCGCTGCCGCGGGAGGGTGACCACGCCGAGGGAGTTGTCACCCTGGAACAATAGTCAAAAATCGGATCACAATATAGAAATAAACTTATTGAACCGAAATCTAATCTAGTAATTCATCGTTCTGACCTACACCTCACCGTACATCTATGGCCGTAAAATATATAATATATATATAAAAATTAATCCCAATTTACCTTGGTCACGTCATAACTATTATTATCAGTGTGCTTGAGGTACTGTGAGAGTGTGAATGAATGTGTAATGTACCTACTTTAAGAATATAGTATTATTTAATTTTAGTTCGTAATTAATTATTATTATTGTAAATTTATGTCTGACTAGATAGTTTTATTGTAATTATTAATATTTTATTGAAATTCTTATTATTTAACTAATGTAATGTAATTCTCATGATTTAATTGATGTAATTGGTGTAACCGTTTTAATTATATAAAATAAATAAATATAACTTGATAACGACTTTACCGATTTTATTTAAAAATTAAGAAAGTTGCGCCTAAAATTTGAAAATATCAGAAAACTTTACGACGATTTTAGAAGCAGTTTTATATTTATTTTTGAACATTCATAACTATGAGTTTGTAAATGTATTAAAATTTACACGTAGTACAACTGTTGCCAGTGCGTAGTATGCCACGGTTAGGTAATAGAAATTACGCACTCGCTTAATATCAAGTAAAAGTTCTAGAAAGTCGTTTTAGAAGAGTATTCGATATGTAAAATACGCATCGAATTCCATAGAAATTTAAATCTCGAAATTTAAATTTTGTATGAATTTCGAAACGTATTTCACGCATCGAATACTCGTACTTCGCTCACTGGTTGGCAAGGGCGGATCCAGCTTTGATCCAGGGGGACCCAGGGGGGGGGGTTACATAGCCATTGTCAAGTCACAAGAAGTTATAATTAAATTATTATTAATATTTTTTATATTAATTAGTGGATCACCTAGGTCCTGGACCCAGCCCAGGGGACCAGCCCAGACCCCCCCCCCCCTGGACCCGCCCTTACTGGTTGGTTGGTATGACATGGTGCTCACCTCGACGGCAGCGACCCTGAGCGGTTGTTTGGAGTAGAGCTTATGCGCCAGCGTCATGAATATAGACTCTACGATGTTGCACTCAGAGTCCAGCAGCGCAGACGTTTCAAACAGCTGCAATATAAACGAAGCAAATCATGACCAGACAGGACAATTAGTACAAATAAGGAACATTCAACTATAACGTAAGCACCAAAGGGGACGATCTAGGCTTTGTTTATTTTTGACGACATGGGGGACGTGGGGACGGAAGGGTCTAGATGGTGACTCATCATCATCATCATTTCAGCCATAGGACGTCCACTGTTGGACATAGGCCTCCCCCATCTAACTCTAAAAGGGCCGGTTGGAAGCGGCCTACATCCGGCGTTTCCCTGCGGTCTCTTTTAGGTCGTCTGTCCATCTTGTGGGTGGACGTCCTACGGTGCGCGTAAGCTGTCGGTAACGATCCGTGGTCTCCATTCCAGAACTTTTCAGCCCCATCGGCCATCTGTTCTGCGTCATATGTGCCCTGCCCACTGCCACTTCAACTTGCTAATCCGGTAATGGTTTTTAACGTCAGCAATATTTATTTACTATTTCTGCTTTTTCTGCAAAATTTGCTTGAATAAATATTAAATGGGCGTTAAATTCCTTTATCTCTTCTCTTCTCCACATATCTATATCTACATAGTATAAATTTAAGTCACTTTCCGCGTCTGTCTGTCTGTATGGCCGCTAACTCCCCCTAAACCACGCAACTGATTTTGAAGCGGTTTTCACCGTTAGTTAGATAATTTTTCTCGGAAGGTTTATATAACTAGCGACCCGCCCCGACTTCGCACTTAAATTAGTGCGAAACCAGGGCGGGTCGTTAGTAGTCTATAAATTCCTTATTTCTAGTCATCAATAACAAACCTGAAAACCAAGCTTACGACTTACGACCTAAATAAAAAAAACTAAGCCCAGAGGAAAGATGCAATTGAGTTCCTAAACCGATAAAGTAATGGGAGATACGAAGTCATTATACTGGTTTACGCGGGAAAGGTATACTAATCCGAAAGGGGTCCATAACACCCATCATTATGAACAACTTTTACTATGGGACCAACCCTGAAATTGCGAAAAAAATATCAGCTGTTCCATAGAAAACGGTCATTGACACTCGACAAAATGTATGGAGCAGCAGAATAATTTTTTTCGTATATTTTTTCCGGCGGTTTTAGTATTGGTGCCTTAGTAAGAGCTATTCATTAGAGTATAATGGACCCGTTTCGGCTTAGCCCTGTAGATTACAGCAAGTGTCCCACAGTCAACGGGTAAGCTAGATAGCACGCGGGCAGCTGGTGGCGGGTAGAACATATTTCCGCCAATAGACGACGACGGCCGGTATGCCGTACCTGCTACTATTATTATTCGGTATAGTTACCGGCATGCCGTACTTGTCAGCGAGCCGCTGTGCGTAGGCGGTGGCTAGTCGTGACTCTGCCGTGCCGCAGTCGCACTTGTTGCCGACTAACACGCGCGGCGCGCGCGTCAGTCCGTGGGACTCCACCTCCGATATCCAGCTCGAAATAGACTGTAATCGCAAACGTTTTGAACGTTACAAATATATTAGTCTACTCTCAACATGTTCTTACTATATTTTTTTTTATAATAGATATGCTTGCAATTTGCCGCCATCTCGCCTGAAAAAAATATGTTCATGCAAAAAAAAATTTAAAACAGAGTTTTTACTGCTATCAGATCAAATAAGAATAAGAATAAAATATATTTATTGCCAAAAAACAAAAACAATGGACATAAACTATAAGAAACATAAGGAGAAACAATGTTTGGCAATAGGGGTACGCTCAGCGCTGTACTGCGAGGTCCCGAAGGGTCACGCAAGGCTGGTGGTGGGCTGGCAACATAAATGCTTGGATCGAGTTTTAGATACTAGCATAATGAATAATTAGGTAACCTACGATAATAGTTACAGAGTTATCAGTCATGGAAGTTAATTGCAATTAATAATAATTATAATCCTTCAGATAACATTATGGGTAAGATAACAGTAGATATCACACAAGTAATATAATAGGCATGTGTCCTAATGTTTAATTTATTACATATAACAGGCGTACCGATGAATATTGAATACTAGTGACCCGCCCCGGCTTCGCACGGGTGTAATTTACGTGCGAAGCCGGGGCGGGTCGCTAGTTATATATGTAAACCTTCCGTGAAAATGTATCTAACTGTTGGTGAAAACCGCATCAAAATCCGTTGCGTGGTTTAGGAGGAGTTAGCGGCCATACAGACAGACAGACGTGGAAAGCGACTTTAATTTATACTATGTAGAGATAGAGATTACATTATACTGAAAAAAATTACAAAATCTGAGTTATGAGCATTTAAAGTTTTAGGTGGGGATAGAGAGGGGATACTGTGTCCCTTTCTCGCAAAGCGTGTATTAGTATAGCATATTATTATGTATGGCGCACCTGAGGCGTGACGTCATTACTCAGTATAGTGAGCTCTCTGTCTAGCATGAAATTAAAATACTTAATACTTATTTATTGTTGAACTAATTTAAATTTTGTTTTCTTTGATGGGCTCTATTTATGATCAGCTTTTTATGAGATAATTAAAAAAAATGTAGAATGAGCTCCCGATATTTCGGCGCATTTACATGCACCATGTTCACGGGAAGACATGGACGGGTTGTGAAGCATGTAGCTGCGCCGAAATATCGGGAGCTCATTCCACAACCTTACCACGGTAAATATCCCGGTAATAATCATATAACTTAAGTGAAGGTATTATTGAGTAAGTGGTGACGTCATCTCACATGGAAGGTGTCCGGCTTGGTGACGTCATACACGATGACGACCGCGTGCACGTTCCTGTAGTAATGCTGCACCATCGACTTGCGGAACCGCTCCTGGCCTGCCGTGTCCCACAGCTGGAGCTGCAACGTATACAAATCACCCGCATATTATACATGCTGATGAAACTTTGTGTAGCCTCTGTACCTCAGATCTGAGAACCCTTATATTTCAAGGGGGAAATTGCGATTAAATATATCAGCTGTTCCATCCATAACGTTCATTCACACTCGACAAAATGTATGGAACATTTGACATTTTTTCGCGATTTCAGGCCCATTTCTTCCATAGTAAAAGTTGTTCATATATAATGATGGATACTATGGCCCCCTTTCAGCTTAGTCCTTGTAGGGTACCACGGTAATTATTGTAAATGACACGGTGTTTGCGCAAATCGTTGGGTGTTTACGTTATCTTGTACAGCCATTTATCAGTAATGCATCAACGCACCATATTACTTACATTTCGCCGCCCTAGTGCTTGAATGTCCAACAGACCAATTCCACCCAAAACAACATTTTTGTTTTAAAATTAAGAGAAAAAATTTACACTTTATACCATATTGATTATTTTATTTTATTTTCTATATTAGTCGTACTTTTTGCAAAAATAAAATATCCTATCTCCGTAATTAAAATAGTCTTTAGTGCTTGTATGGCCTAACTCCATAATTTGCTCAAATAACCGCATCCAAATATCAAGCTTCGTTCTTGTTTGTCCAACCTCCATAGGCCAACCAATCACAGCTAAGTATTTACGCTGTGAGCTGTGACGTTTCGCCGTCTTGTTTGCATAATATTAGTTTTGTCAATGATTTAGCAACGTTTCTAAGATCCTGTGATAAATAAAAGAGTTTAAATAGTTTTTAAATGAGTGCTTGAAAATGTCAGTAACAACTAAAAAACATCAATAGACGTACTTACGTACGTACGTACAACTGAATTTAGAAAGGAACGTTGGCATTTAATTTGTTTAACAGTGATGGAATGTTGTATGTCACAGTATACCTACAGGCTGATTTAAAATCTAATGAATTAAAGCAGTTCATTCTTCGCTTAGTATATATGTAAAAAAACAAACACGCGAGTGCATTTTATCCTACTTCCAAAAAGAGGGTTTACCATTCGATTGTATTTTTTTGTTTTTATGTTACACGATAAAATTAATAAAATATTTTTTTTTAAATTATTATTAAATATATAAAAATATATATTATATTAACAATAAGGAAAATTAATTCATGATTAGGAATATTTAGGAATTAGTATATGCTAGGGTTATGTTAGGCTTTTGATAAGACTACGATATAGATTGCTAGTAATGTATTGTAGATATATTGTGTACTGGGGCCTTGCGGACAACTGCTATTGCGGCACCAAACTAACAATAAATCCGCTCAATTGGAAAATCACGCGACCGCAAACCGTATCTGGGGGCATTAAGGTTCACGTTTGCGTGATTTTCTAACTGAGCGGATTTAACGTTAGTTTGGTGCCGCAATAACAGTTGTCCGTAAGGCCCCTGAACCTTGCGACATAATATGGAACGTTAAAATATATACCATTTGAATAGATTAGAGATAAAACTTGGTTACAGTGATATGTTGGCTTAACTAGCTTAGGGTTCAAACATCGTCTTACGCTAGGTATTAGTCACATAATTCGCTTACAGTACATAGCACTAAATTGCCATGGATTCTAGCAAGTTCGTCTAGGTAAATATTGCGTCATCTTGCGGCTACCTGTGGGTCCAAACTCAACGGTACATTTTGGCAGGGTGCGTGTAACGGGACCTTACGGGACTCATAAAATGCCCCATCTCCGCTTTCTCATGAAAGAATTATACCTGGACAGAATAAGTGTCCTATTATCTTTGGGCAAGTATAAAAATTTATTGCCGTTCTAACGGGATCGCAGATGTACGGAGTTTGCGTAAACTTCCAAAGACTTTATCAAAACTCGTATAACCATTAATAATAACACCTATTATTATTATGTACCATAGATCACCTCAATCCACCACTACCACCATTCAATTCACCATCCAGTCACCTCACAAGTCTCAAATTTAAATGCCCACTATACCCAGTTTTTTTTAATGTACTCATCTAAATTTTGACTTTCTTCAGTCCTGGCGCAAGGGGGACACAAAGTACCCCACGAGACCCTAGGGCTATAATGTAAATATGCTCTAATTAAATTCATTAAAAATTTGAACATGCTGTATACGTCTTGATGGTAGATAGGACAAACAAGCACTGAACTCTCTAATCATTTTCATGGGCTATCTCCATGTCGTTATGTCCAACCTCCAGTTACATAATTTCTACGGAGGCATTTTGTCCAAACTCCACAAATAAATGAAAAAATATCGGTTTTACGCTTATCATATTAAAATACAATATAGACAATCTTATAAATATATACAACATTATCCCTAAATCATCAAATATTTAAAAAAATATCAGATACATTAATAACAAACTAAAAAAAACGTCTCCTGTAAAATTTGGTAAATGGTTGCTTGGCCATTCAAGCACTAAGGCGGCGATTTGTCAACAGTTTGAAACAGCAAAAAATTGTTTATTTATCTAATTGCAATTTGTGCAAACATCATGATCGTTTACAATAATTATCGCTTAGCTACAAGAACAAAACAAACTTTAAAAAAAAACTGATTAATATATTGCTTTGCAACAAATTCACAGTTTCAGCACTCCTCCCAATGACTCCGTGGCGCAACGGTAGCGCGTCTGACTCCAGATCAGAAGGTTGCGTGTTCAAATCACGTCGGGGTCAAGAGAAAAGTATTTTGTACTTTTGTTCATTCAAAAAGCTGAACACAGTCAGATCTAAAAAATTAGGTCTTTAAAAACTTGGTGCATTGATTAAAAAAACAGGATTATGTTGTTTTTTTGAAGTGATGAGATCTTTGGGCACGTTGGGCACTTTTTGGGATGGGGAAAAAGCACTGAACTCGCGTGACCGTCACGCTCAGATAATCGTTCGGGTAAAGTTGGCTCGAGTCTACCTAGGGAGCGAGAGAGCTGATATAGTCATCCTTAATGAAGATTTCACTTCTGTCATGTGGTCTTGAGCACACACTTTTTAATAGTATAAAGCAGTTTTTGTGCTGAGTTTTTTTATACATTAGTAGAAAAAATAAAAAAATAAAATAGCATTTCCTCTGACATCCTTTAAAATTTATCAACTAAGTATATTAACAGCAAAACAGAGGTGGGTGATGTATTCACACATTGATGTAGATGCCGATTCCATTCCGGTTCAAGAGCTTGAAAACATCTTCCAATGCATTCATGAACAGTTTCAGAGAGATAACATCTCACTGTCTCATGCCTTTCTGCAATTGGATTGCTTCCGTGCTCTTGTCCTGTAATCGGATCGACATGGTGGTGTTTCTAAACAAACGCTTCAGCACATTGATATACCTATTGTTGATATGACAATGCTGGAGGACCTGCAATACTGCCCAGGTCTCGATTGAATCAAAGGCTATTTCATAGTCTACAAACACTAGACATAATGGCCGATTATACTCCTCAGTCTTCTGGCAGAGCAAAGAGCAAGCAAAGCAAAGAGTTTGAGTGAGACCTTAAAAAAATCAAACTCATATTACAAAACATGTGGGTGAGCTTTTAAAAACCACCGATTCATTTAGATGGGAAGGGGAATCCTTAATCGAGATGGGGGCAATGAGTTCCTCACTGACATCTCGCCCGAGGTGTATTGTGCTTTTCCCCTTGCGCGAAGGTAATGTCTCACTGGGAAGAAAATGTATTTTAGGTAGGTATATTAATCATCAGCCAGAAGACGTCCACTGCTGAACATAGGGCTCCCTAGAACGCCAATTTTAAGTTTATTTATTTTATTATTAACTAAATCTTGATATTATAATTCAGTAAGTAGGTATTTTACACAGAACTGGGAACAATTATTTACCTTGATGTCTTCGTTATTAATTTTTATATTCCTTTCCCTGAAATCGACACCTATAGTTGCCTCTGACTTGTCTAAGAACTGATTTTCGCAGAAGCGATAGGTAAGACAAGTTTTGCCTACACCGGAGTCGCCTAAAACAATAATTTTAAATACTTTCCTCTGCTTCAGGCCGGGTATTTGTTGGTTATTGTCAGACATTGTTTTAGGGACACTGAACTAAGCGTAACTGATTCTTATCGCTAATTAAAGATTCTATAAAAAAAAAATCATAGAATTCAACCACAACGCAATGAAATTTTGTTTCAAACAAAACATCAAAACAACAAATTCACAACATTGATTTAATTTTTTTTGTATTGTTGACTTTGATTTATTATTTATTGACTTTGACTTGGTTGTGTTTTTTTTTGTTAGTATTTTTTTTCTTGACCTTAGAATCAAAGTCCTTCAGTCGTAGTATTAAACAAGTTTCCCAAGTAATAAAATAATAGCGTCAAACAAGTCATACATATTCAAGTAAAATAACTCACAGTCAAGTCAAACACGTGCCTCAGATGGAGACTTAGCTTCTATGGAGTTTTGGAAACAACATGAAAAGACATATTTCGCAGCCTTAAATTATCACCGGCCACATTCGAGCACATTCACGAGTACCACCATTATTACACAATACATTTTTATAGAACTATCATCTAAAGACGTGTGGATTTGGTACGCTGAGCAGACGCCGAGAGATAATTTTATCTGTATCTCCCGTTGGTTGAATGGTCCGTCAACCAAGTCTGACACGTTGGCTTTAGTTATTGTACTTGGTATATTTTAGCAAGGAAGTTCCCTTTAGGGTATACAAAGTCCTTGATATTTAGTCTCTGAAAAAGCGCAGCAAAAATATCAGCATTGGCACCCCAAAAATCAGTATTAAATATCTGATATTTTTTGGGGTTGCAATGCGTTGTTTTTTTTAGGTTGGCGCGCTTTTCAGTCCACTTTAAGCTGATCCCGTCAACCAATTTTCGCCATAGGTCATCGAGGCGGACATTCCATCCTTACGTCGTGAACTTTGGTAAAGTCCGCACGCAGCATTTCCAAAATTCCTTCCTAATACGAACTGCACAGGAATGGAATGCGCTTCCTGCCTCGGTGTTCTTTATATAAGGTACAACCTGGGTCTCTTCAAGGCAAGAGTGAATAGGCACCTCATGGGCAAGCGTGCTCCATCTTAGACTGCATCGTTGCTTACCATCAGGTGAGTTGTGATCAGGGCTGGGCAAAATACATGCTTAGCTTTAATTGAAATACAAATTAAAAAATACTGTATCGCAAGTAATTAAAATACGAAATACAAAATACTTTTAAGTAAGGTATTTTAAAATATAAAATACAGTATTTTAGCTATTTGTAATTGAAATTCGAAATACAAAATACAAAATAAGTAATCTAGACCAGCATGGGCTGAAAAGCACGGGCTCACTCCATCGCCACCATTGTCCGGCATCGTAGACGACGTACATGCAGAGGGATTTTGATCATCCGTGGCAACCGAACAAACTTTAATAATACAATTTGTATTCTACACAGAACAGAAGCTTTATTTATTCCGTGAAAAAAACTAAAAACAAACCGTTATGACTTGACATCTTAGCTTGACATTGTCGTAATTTTTTTTGCGTTTTGTTGGCCAATTTTGAGGTACAGTCATAGCGTACAATATAAATACAGGTGCAGTGTAGCCAACTCTAATAGCTGCTTTACCATCATTAAAATCTCGCCTCGCACTCACACTCACGATCGCTAAATGAAGGTTAAATGTATTTTAATGTCAAAATGTATTTTGAAGCCTTAAGTATTTGAAATACGAATTACAATTTACATTTTAAGGAAGTAATTAAAATACAAATACCAAATACGTATTTGTATTTCATCATCATCATCATCATTTTAGCCGTAGGACGTCCACTGCATTTGTATTTCAATTACGTATTTTAATTACAAGTAATTCAAATACTGCCCAACCCTGGTTGTGGTCAAACGCTAGCCAATAGGGTATTTGACTACTTTTGGGAAACTATTGCACATTATTGTCTGATATAAAATAATGTATACTGCATTTATATTTTCTGGATATCAGTCGTATTTGCGATATAAATCGATGTTAAAGTTTGAATAAAAAAATATCGCGCCAAAACGCAGACCTGCGTCATAGCTCCGATCACGTGACTAATTGACGTCACACAAAACAAAACAACTGCAGCCAGGCTGCAAAAGTTTGATGATTAATTAATTTCTAATAGAAGTAATGGTTTGTAAATATTGTGTAGTGCCAAAATGTACAAATACTTCCATAAAGACACCGGATAAAATATTTGTTCCTGTTCCAATGCACCCAAAACTCCTCAAAACTCGAAAAAAGTGGTTGGAACCAATCTAAGGTTGGAACTAAGTAGCTCGTAGAGAACCCAAAAGTATTGGAGCTAATTCAAGTGTTTCTAAGTGCGAAGATCATTTTGAGGTACATATTTGAGTCTATATATTTCTATTATAATTTGTGTTTTTATTGCATTACTATTTTATGTACTGTTACTTTCTTTTTAAACATTGTAAAGCTCGACATAACCTAACAAAATAGTGATATCCACTTACTACAACATACTTTTTGTACAACTTGATTGAATGTTTTGCTTGGAGAACTATTAAAAATTAATACTGACATTGTAGTTTTTACGTTTTGAGTTCTGCAGCGTAGAGACAATGACGTGATTATTATTAAAGAAATATGCAACCATAAAAACATTAATTTTGGGTAAGTTACTGCTGTCTGCTTGCACAAAATGTTTCTCCATTCTTCTCACATTTAACCTCCGGAATGTTTTTGGTGAAAATTTCTGGATAAATCGCTCTCAAAATAGCTTTACAACATTAAATTCGCAAATATCAATACAAAATCTGTTTGTTTAGATTTGTGTGACGTCACTAGGGATGAAGCCAGTTACAGACCGTTTTCGATCACGTGATCAAATGTCGAAAATACAGTTATTTTATTCGCGTTTTTTACAAAAAATAAGCATATTTTTATCAAAAAATCAATGAAATATGCTTTTTCATTATGTCATGTTTATGGATGGCGTCAATTGGCATAATATTTTTAATACAGTCAAGTACCCTATTTCATCATTAAAAAAAAACTTTCTCTAGCCGCACAGATCTAGATATCTGTGTCTAGCCGGCTGTACATTGACATTAGTACAGAATTTTGACTTATCTGTGACATCCAAGTCTAGTGTTAGTTTTAGCTTGTATTTTGTTTAGTTATTTGCCTTGTATTTTGTTTGTATTTTGTGGGAGGCAATAATGTACGACACAGATAATGTACACCATGATATTGTACGGCATAATAATGCACAGCATGATAATTGGTGTACATGTACATGGAATATCATGTTGTACAATATCGTGTCGTGCATTATCATGCCGTACATTATCAGGTCGGCCCAATAATGCACACACAATAATGTACAGCATGATATTTGATGTACAAGTACACGAATTATCATGCTGTGCAATATTGTGGCGTACAATATTATGCCGTACATTATTGACACGATTCAATAATGCACACCCCAATATTGTACAGCACGATAATTGGTGACCATAAAAATTCAAATCTGAAGCTTCCTTTAGACTTGGACATCGGACTCCACCTCGAGTGTATTAGGTAGAAATTAGTGACAGATCCGACATAGAGCACTCCGACTTGAGTATGTTAGGTTCGAAATGGGCCACAGAACCGACACAGAGCACCCCGACTCCACCTAGTCTTGTGGTCCCTACCCCTAGAGTGTATATAAAAAGCGCGGGAGCCAGAAGCTCTAGGGAGGTCCTGAGTGAGAGCGAGCCATACGAGACCGAGCGGAGCGAAGGGGGGAGGTGGCGAGCGAAGCGAGCCGGTGACCTCCGTAGTGAAGCGAAGGTCGAGTGTGGCGAAGCGATACTCAGGGGCGACCGCAAGAGCTTCTGGCGGGAGCCCACCTGGAGTCAGACTTGAGTTGGTTAGGTTCGAAATGAGTGACAGATCCAACACAGTTGTACTCCTCACTCCGCGTCACCATCAAAAAGTTTTGATGGTTCTCATATTTTTTATCTGTGACTATCTTACACTATCTTGTTCAAACGAAGCATGGAATCGACAGACGTCATAGACTCAACAGCCAATAACAGCAGAGACATTTCAGGAATATTAGCCAATACGGGCGATGCCACCTTTTATCATGTTGTACATTATTGGTCGTACATTTTCGGCCCGTTTCGTCAAAACACGGCCCGTATTGCACGACATGATAATGTATGGCACAATAATGTACAGCCCGATAAAACGTGGACTTTTCCCACGTACACGGATTATTGCCTGTACAATCCTGGCTGTGCATTCCTTGCCGTACTTAATAGACACGAGCCGATAATTGACGGCCAGTATTGTACGACATGGATTGTACAGCATGATATTCGATGTACATGTACACCAATTATCATGCTGTACATTATCATGCCGTGGAATATCGTGTCGGCAAATATCATGTTGTACATTATAGACACCCTGTATTTTGTTTAGGCCGTTTAAAGGCATTGTGAAAGGATTTTTTTAATTATATTTCCAAGTCTAGTATGTGGCTCTGTGGTAGTAATTTTGTGTAATTTTATATTTATCTTTGGTAGAATAGGTACCTTAATTGGTAGAAATGGTAGATTTTTTCAGAAATGTCGGACGAGCTGTCGGAGTCGAACGACAGTTTGAAAATAAATTAGCTAAAATTATCCTAAACCGCTAAAATTCAGCCGCGTGAGATTCATCGCCTCCCATTATTCGATTAAAATTATAAATTCACAGTTTGCAGCACGAGAAACTGTTTTATTCGCGATTAGGAGAGAGTTATAACCTCTTCATCTGAATTATCTTTGGTCTTGTGAAGCACAAATTCTTTGTAACGCGATAAAAGAAAGTGTTGTTTACATTCCGCGGAGTTCGTGAATCGGTCTTTTTACTCGCTGATTATTGAATAACCAGTGTACGTGATGAAAATGGGGAAACCAGTTGATTTGTGTATGAAATGTGTTTAGATGATCATAATTTAATTACAATAGCGATTTTGCAGTGTATCTAGTGTAAGTGATCGAATGCTGCCCTAGGATTGCCATGTCCAGACTCGTGGACTACTTCGTGATAGTGGGATTCGACCACGAGAAGGAAAGTAAGTACCTACTATGGCAAAGTCAGAAGCCTTCGGGCGTCCAACTATAATCTGTTTCTAAAAACTATATTTTCATATAAACTTGCTCTATTTGTAGAGGCTTGCTCTATTTGTAGAGGTAGAGAAATACAACAGTGGGTAGATCACAGGTTTTTCCATCTAAATTATAGGGTAAATGTAGGGGGTCGCGAAAATGTAAAACTTTTAACTGTTTGTTTGCTCACTTTAAGATTATTTAAAAAACTTACTTTTAATTATAATAATGATATTCCAAAGACTAGATATAATATGTCTAATAATAATATAATGGTAATGTATATTTGATAGCAATAAAAGGGTAGGTATAACCAAAATTATTTAAAAAAATTGTTTTACGTCAAGCTGTGAGTTTTAGTGTAAATCCTTTTTTAACAACATTTTATTATTCTGAAAAACGAGATAGAATCTTTCGTAAGAAGAGGGAGGGAGGTTCGAGAAATCTTATGTACTTCTTACATAGGGGTAGCAGGGGTCAAAAATCGCCAAAATCATCCTCACATAATTAATGATTTCTCATCAAAAACTTTTCATTGATTTGTTACTCGTATCAGAGTTACAAATATATTATACTTTGTCTGGTTATTTTTTATAACCACCTGAAAAACCATCCCATTACTAATCCTACTATGATGGACACTTGGTGGGTTCGGAAACCAAATTTTATCCGTTACGTTAAAGCAAAACTTCACCTTAGCCTTTAGTACAGTTTGGTTAGAACATAAAAAATCATATCTCCCAAAAAAGGGCTTCCGCAACTTCCACCCTTCAAAAAGAGAGTTTAACCTCCATTCCCAGTTTTGAAGAAGTAGTTGAAGCCATGTTTAGATTCGGTTTGCGCCTTGACTGTATTTTTTTGCATATAGCCCAGTAGAAATCGACACAAAAAAGGCAAATATCTCAAAGCGTGATGTAGTTCTGATTTATTGGTATCTCAGTGCGCAAGCCCGACTCGCACTTGGCCGGTTTATTAAGTTTTGCTACTGTCGGATTTATTTAAATTAAATTGTCAATTTTCATGAACATTTACCATCTTCGAAGGACCATAGCTTGCTCCCTATGGTGTTTATAGAACTGCAGTTGGGCTTAAATTGTTGCAAATTCTATAAACTTTAAAAAATAAAAAAATAAAATTGTCGAAATACGCATAGAATTTATTAGAGCAAAAGTGAAAAAAAGTCCCAAATTTACATGTTAAAACATAAAATCTTAATTCACCAAGGTTGTATTAGATAGAATATTACACCACAAGGTACATGAAAGTCATGCTGTTCCACAGTTCAATGAACAGAGACATCATAGAGAGCACAATAAATAACAAAATCATCTGAGCAACTGGCGAGCATTTTGCTAAATTGGAACCTAACACATTCAGCCTTGCATGATACAATGAATGTTAAACAACTGTGCCAAAACTGATACTGATTCATTTATGTCATATTGGTAATGTCTGAGAACGTATTTTACAGACGTTAGTCTGTGAAATCTAGAATTATCCAAAATGTACCCTTGTCTCTGTAGTATTTAAAAAAATTGAATTATAGGCTTGAGTTTGACCGCCAGCTCGCCTGATGTTAAGGGATGATGTGGTCTAAAATGGAGCACGCTTGCCTAGAAGAAACCGATTCATGATTTGAAGACACCCAATATCGAGGAACACCTATTCAGGCAGCGCATTCCACAGAGTAGCAGTTCGCATAATAAAAGTGGAATCAAAGCGCTTCGTACGAGTTTTCAAAATATCAACCATAAAGTGGACTGCAAGATATTTGAAATTGCTGTGTGCAGGATTAAAATAAATTTCTTATTGCTTATTTAAAATTTTTATCTGTGACAGTGTGCCATGCTATAGATTGATAGGACTGGTTTGTTTATATTTGTTATTTTGTTGTTTCTTTTGTTTATTACCAAGTTTTCTAGGACATCCTCTTTTACAAGCTTTTTATTAACTCGCAATGATTGTATGTTAGTTTGTTTGTTAGCTGAATTAGAACCACTTCCTCTTATCATAAGGAGTTGAATTTTTACACATTGGTTTAGTTCCGATGACAATGCATTTTTATTGTAAGCATGACCTGAATCAACATCCAGGATTAGCTCCAGATAAAGGAACTCTCCAATGGTTAATAGCACAGACACGATTTTTTTGTACGCATTCAATTATGATGACCTCCTATTCTAAGTGTATGTATACGTAGATTAGTAAATAAAAGGTTGCTAAAAAATACTATAATTTATTACATCAAATCCAAATCTCTAGTGACATAATATCTCTTAACAGAACCATGTCTATTGATATCAAACTAAAACAAGTCTTTCCACATGCCATTAATGTTAATAGTCAATGTTTCTTTAAGGGCTTCTAATACCAGAATAGTTCCCTATTGATCACAGAGTGGTTAATAATCACCACGTAGGGTAGCCTCACTAACTGATTAACAATCTGTGAGTGAATTGATGTGATTGACCTATTTCTGGGGCGAGTGTCGGCGCCCTAATAATAGGGACTCGCCCTGAAGCCGAAATCGGGGATTCATTAAGCGTTTGTGCCAAACTTAATGGCTGCTTTGAACTGTGGTAAGATTCCTTATGGTCTCGACTCTCGACGCACTCCGTCGGCCCATACCATGGCTGTAACCTTTTTGGGGCAAAACAATACACTGTTTAAATTGACTAGAAGCAAAGACTACAAGGATGTTCTATCATCGAACAACATCGCAGCATGTCATCACAGAATCCTCCCTATTACAAAGTGTTCTGTGTCTTTGATCGCATTTGGAGTCATTCTTGTACCTCTCCGCTTCATAGATTTGTTGACAAGGTTTTATTTATGCGTGATTTTTTCATGTATGTATGGTACTTCAATATCACGTGAGTCCTTTAAGGCGCGGTACAATCGTGAAATTAACCAAAAGAAGTGTTTTTAAAAGCTTAGTGCGATGTGACGAATTTGACTAATAACATTAAAAAAAATACCACAACTAGAAAAAACACCTGTTAATAATCTTAACCGAAAAACATTTCGATAAATTCTCTGGATTCTTAAATATAATTTTTACAAAATGTGCCACAAAAATAGCTTTTGAATTGAAGTACTCTGAATTTTCAGCGGCAACAATATAATTTTTTGTTCTAATTGTATAGCCAGACTAGTGTTTTAAAACTTTAACCAGTTAATTGATAAAATTAATTTTTATATTTCGATATATTAAATAAAAACCCTCAAAATAGCATAAACACAAGCACAAAGTCATCATCATCATCAAATATGATGATATACGATTTTCGACTTTAAACAAAGCCGCTTTAGATAGGAAATAGATAATGGCATGAGCGGGTAAAAAACTAATTTGAAATCGTGATCATACCGCGTCTTAAGAGGATTTGCTCATAGGCCTACAAGGCCTGGCCCGGACCTCGACGCTGAAAAATCGCAATAACATCGAATCATCAAACATCGTGCGATCATCGCGTCATACCGTCCCTTGGTATAGCTAACTCGACGCACTGGTCGTTGGCGTCACTTTCGCATCGCTACCCGTTGAGGTCTAAAACGCCGCCCGACGCATTCTGTGGCTATGTTCAGAACGACCGAAAAATTTGTTATCAACTCTACTACTCTCGTGCTTATCGATAAAAGCTCGGGAAGCCATTGGATTAAACGCCTGGAGCCTGACTGGCTTTATTTGACGAATTGCAGCGAATTTATTTCGGTCGGAAATGTCGTCATGCCAGCCACAATGGAACTGTTGTTAGGTAAATCGAGGAAAAAAGTCATAAAGTGACCTATCAGTTAGGTAGCTAACAATTGTTCAAACAATACCTATAGATGTAAGTTTCATTTGAATTAAGTTTGCGTTTGACCGCCACCTCGCCTGATGAAGCGGTGATTGATCTACGATGGATCACGCTTGCCTAGAACACCGATTCACTCGCGACTTGAAGCCGTCCAGATTGTGACTATAATAAAAAAAAAAAAAAAATCGGGACATCTTTGCACAGACGGTCTCTGACGGATCTGACCCCAAACTAAGCAACTAAGCTTGTAATATGGCCGCCAGAGACTGATATACATACATACATAAATATTTTTAAATACATACTTAAATAGGTCATGGCAGAGTCGATGGAAGATCTCAGCATGATGCTCGAAGGCCTCAATCGAGTCTCCCAACAGGTGGGCCTTAAAATGAACATGGACAAGACAAAGGTTATGTCAAATATCCATGTTGTGCCCACCCCAGTATCAGTTGGGAACTCAGTTCTTGAAGCTGTTGACGCGTACGTCTACCTAGGACAAACAGTCCAACTAGGTAGGTCCAACTTCAAGAAAGAGGTCAATCGGCGAATCCAACTCGGCTGGGCAGCGTTCGGTAAACTACGCAACGTCTTCTCGTCCAAAATACCTCAGTGCCTTAAGACGAAAGTCTTCGACCAGTGTGTGTTACCAGTGATGACATACGGCACTGAAACGTGGTCTCTCACTATGGGCCTCATAAGCAAGCTCAAAGTCGCACAACGAGCTATGGAGAGGGCTATGCTCGGGGTTTCTCTACGAGATCGAATCCGAAATGAGGAGATCCGTAGACGAACGAAAGTCACCGACATAGCCCACCGGATTAGTAAGTTGAAATGGCAGTGGGCAGGGCACATATCACGCAGAACAGATGGCCGATGGGGCCGAAAGGTTCTGGAATGGAGACCACGGACTGGTAAGCGCAGCGTAGGACGTCCACCCACAAGATGGACAGACGACCTAAAAGAGACCGCAGGGAAACGCTGGATGCAGGCCGCTTCCAACCGGCCCTTTTGGAGATCGATGGGGGAGGCCTATGTCCAGCAGTGGACGTCCTACGGCTGAAATGATGATGATGATGATGACTTAAATAGGTATTAAAAACCAGATATAGAACAAACACAAATGTTCATCACATAAATGTTTGTCCTTGGTGGGAATCGAACCCACGCCCCCAAGCTCACAAGCTACCGGGGAACATTCATTCAAGCAGCGAGTTCCACAGTATAGCGGTATTGGGCTGAATCATACCAAGATTACCCAAATGATATAAGCGTTTGGCCTTGCTGTGTAACTTTCATATGTAATGGGATTTTTAGTAGGGAATTGTGGACAGAAAATGCCATAAGTGTGGGTGAATTCTGGTTAAAAAAGTCAAAAAATATACCACAACCCCACAAAGTCTTCTACGTCTTCTATAAACCCTTTCATCCTAAGGTTACCTTGTAAGAAATCGCTTTTAGCGATAAAGCCGCCAGTTGTTACACTAGTTTTTAAGAGTTTTTTTGTCCTCTGTATCAAATTTAGATAGATAGATAGATAAACTCTTTATTGTTCACACCACAAATTTCATACACACGATAATGGTGTGAATAATAAAGAGTTAATCAATAAATCAATCACAAACAAAAACCTACCTAAATTAATCGATAGCACTCATCCTAAAATAGATTAAAAGTAGATCTTTGTCAAATGTTGTTATCCGAAGCCCAGACTAATTAAAGTTCTAGTGCTCGACCCATACACAGAAACCCCGGACCTCCCAAACCATCGGCTGAAGCCAAAAAGCTTTATGTACCTGAGTGATTCAATGTTATGTTATGATCGACATTCAAACAGGTCGCGGTCAATGTTTGTTATTTTGTCGCACGCTGCCATTGTGACGTCATCGCACTTTACTCGTGAACAAGTCTGTGAACCTGAACAAAAAGTTGATCATTGTTCAGTTGTGTCGAGTGGGGCTGGTTATCCGCGTTTTTGTCCGACTAGGAAATTGGGATATTTACCACGTAGACACGGTTCGTGACATCAAGGTCACAAATTATTTTCAAAGTCATATCTATGTTGTCTAACTAGACTGACGCTGCAACCCAGACGAAGTCATGAATGGTCTTGACTTCCATTACTAAAATATGCAATTTCTTGTAGTTATAGTGCGGGTGTTTTCCGCAACTGAGCCAATCATTCTAAACTGGAAGAAGCAGCGGTAGGTAGCAGGCAGGTAGGCCTCCCACAAGGTGGACCGACGACATCATGCCGCGGGCATCCAGTGGATGCAGATGGCAGGCTGTCGTTCAGTGTGGAGTTCTAAGGGAGAGGCCCTATGTTCAGCAGTGGACGTCTTCTGGCCAATGATGAGGCCAATCATTGGCCTACTTTGTGTGAACCGGCTGCAGCTAGTTCAGCCCCCGGTCTCCTCCGGGAAAGCCAGCAGTTCCCTTGCGTCGGCTTGGGCTTCCTGGCTCATCCTAGCTGTAGCCCGAGGATGTTTTTCGTTGTTCCGCCATGCTGCAGCACTCCAGCAGCAAATGTGCGGCCGTTTCTTAGCTCTTCATGTACCCTCTGCATATAATCCTAAGCTCCTCGCTCGTTAACCTCGCTTATACTCGCCAAGCTTGCTTATATGGATGCTCTGCTGTCTCTACCCCAATTTTGAAAAGATGTCTTCTCGAAAAAGCAATTTCCTGGGATGATACCGACAATTTGCTGACTTTTCAATGTTTGTACTTGTATCTCTAAGCCTTCTTTAGTTCATCTAGTGATTTTTATTGCAACTGAGTAAGGCGATGAGATTCTAGCTCTAGGGTTCTAGGTGAACCTCCTTCGTGAATAACAACCGCCACAGTTCTTTCTAGGATTTTTAACTTCAAATTACCGTAATTTACTTCATTTATATCTATACATTTATAAAGGCGATGTATGTATGTATGTATGTATGTTCTCTAGGGACTCCGAAACGACTGGACCAATTTTTAGGCAATCTTCAAATTAGTCCAGCGAGTGACCCCTGTGAAGTTAGGTAACGACCGGATCAACAGAATTTTGTTTGGTATTCTAATATTTTCCCTACAAAAAACAAGAATAATAATTGTAGTCTATAAAATTTCGTAATGGAAAAAAAAACCCATCTAAATTAAAGGAGGTTGCTGTCGCTACCAAGGTGGTTGCTTCAAGGAGGTATATAACGCGGGTGAAACCACGGGGCGCAGCTAGTGGCCAACTAATGATCATTGGAAAACTACCAACCTTCCTAGTAAAGTAAGAACTTAGGTATAAGTATACATTTTCCCTATTACCTACAGGAACTGCGCAGCACTTGTCAGCTGTTTCTAAGACGAGGGACCGGCCGGTCGGCCTCGAAGCCGGTACAGTTACCCGTTAACCTTCCGCTTATGCAACGCCGAAACGTGATCGCGTTTACACACACTTGTTGCGTCCAAACAGAAGATGTAATATTTTGGCTCGTTAGCGGGCTGGTGTTAGGTGGAACAGCCTAGGGTGACGGTTATTTCAAAGGTCAAGACCTCAGACCAATCAAACAAGAGAGATATGGATAGGTTGATGATAGGTAGGATGGTAGGTTGAAGATGAATGGTAAGATGGAGTGGCGGGCACGAACGCATATCTGTTTTAATCACGTTTGATGGCTTTAGTTACAATCACCCTTTGCAGGCAACCTTCCCGTATTTTTTTTATATGTTGACTATTAGTAAGTTCATCGTTTTGGCTGCATGTTTCTTAGTGTGCGTGAAATATAATGTAATATCTATCCAATCATGCTCACTATTCTTAACGATCCTGTCTTTATCCATTGCCTTCAGCAATATTGTCTGACTATCATACTGATGTTTGCATCGACGTCATCGCACATAGCAGAATAAAAGAAACAACAATAAAACATTACTACAACAACAACACAAAATATACAGCGAAAGAAAATATATAAAATATACGAACAGCTATCGCTGTAGTGTCCAGTGGACAGACTAGGTAAAGATACTACGTAGCCAAATCTTTGGTCCAGTGCGACAAAAAAAGTCGGCGCTCAGCGATAATTCTGCAGATTTCCTTGCAGCGCTATATATAATTTTCATCACGCAGAGTAATAATCATTGTAATAGTGTTTAACGAAATATACAAAATTTTCGAGGAAATACTCCATGATACCAATATATCCTGAAATGAAGCTACTTTGAATCTTGTTTAATGAGGAGCCATGGGGCCAGCCCAATTCAAAGGCAGAGAACCTCATTATCCGAGGTCGATCACCTAAGATACAAAGCCGGCGAAAGGTCGAAGCAAAGCGTGATTTGGCAGCGAAAATATCAAATTCCCTCGGGCAATATGGCTAAATAATTGGAAATCGTCAGCGACGTGACGGGAAATATGCATGGGGCCCTCGAAACAGCGCTTCGATGAATGCGTAATCATAGGAGGCAACGGGTTCTAATGGATTCCTTTTTTGTATTTTGGAAGGCGAGCTTTTGCTCCGCACACTGATCAAGCTATCTAGTCCAAAACAATTTACGAAGTAACTAACTTTTGATGGATCAGCTTTGTGTCCTATAAATATTTACGGTTTAATTTGAAATCTCTCTACGTTCATCATTTTGATTGTACTGAATCTACCGATCTACTCATTGAATGTCCCATAAATATTACCCGGGTAGAAAAATCACGCTTCGTGGATGATTATTTTCTTATTTTTTTTGGTATGTTAAGCCTATTTTATAGGCTTATGTTTGACTGCCAACTCGCCTGGTGCATGATATTTTCATGCGAAATATACGATTAAAAAATCGAGCCCAGGGGCCTTACGGACAACAGCTATTCATCATCATCATCATCATCATTTCAGCCGTAGGACGTCCACTGCTGGACATAGGCCTCCCCCATCGATCTCCAAAAGGGCCGGTTGGAAGCGGCCTGCATCCAGCGTTTCCCTGCGGTCTCTTTTAGGTCGTCTGTCCATCTTGTGGGTGGACGTCCTACGCTGCGCTTGCCAGTCCGTGGTCTCCATTCCAGAACCTTTCGGCCCCATCGGCCATCTGTTCTGCGTGATATGTGCCCTGCCCACTGCCATTTCAACTTACTAATCCGGTGGGCTATGTCGGTGACTTTCGTTCGTCTACGGATCTCCTCATTTCGGATTCGATCTCGTAGAGAAACCCCGAGCATAGCCCTCTCCATAGCTCGTTGTGCGACTTTGAGCTTGCTTATGAGGCCCATAGTGAGAGACCACGTTTCAGTGCCGTATGTCATCACTGGTAACACACACTGGTCGAAGACTTTCGTCTTAAGGCACTGAGGTATTTTGGACGAGAAGACGTTGCGTAGTTTACCGAACGCTGCCCAGCCGAGTTGGATTCGCCGATTGACCTCTTTCTTGAAGTTGGACCTACCTAGTTCGACGGTTTGTCCTAGGTAGACGTACGCGTCAACAGCTTCAAGAACTGAGTTCCCAACTGATACTGGGGTGGGCACAACATGGATATTTGACATAACCTTTGTCTTGTCCATGTTCATTTTAAGGCCCACCTGTTGGGAGACTCGATTGAGGCCTTCGAGCATCATGCTGAGATCTTCCATCGATTCTGCCATGACCACAATATCGTCGGCAAACCGAAGGTGAGTGATGTACTCGCCGTTGATGTTGATGCCGAGTCCTTGCCATTCCAGGAAATTGAAAGCATCTTCCATTGTGGCAGTGAACAGTTTCGGAGAGATAACGTCTCCCTGTCTCACGCCTCTTCGCAATGGAATTGCCTTCGAACTCTGCTCCTGTACTCGGACCGACATGGTAGCGTTATTGTACAAACACTTCAACACTTCGACATACCGATAGTCAATACGGCATCGCTGGAGAGACTCGAGCACCGCCCATGTCTCGACCGAATCAAAGGCTTTCTCATAGTCCACAAACGCTAAACATAGTGGCAAGTTATATTCTTCGGTCTTCTGTATAACTTGGCGTAGCGTGTGGATGTGGTCTATGGTACTATAGCCTTTTCGGAAACCGGCTTGTTCGATAGGCTGGAAGTCATCGAACCTGCGATCGAGACGATTCGTGATGACCCTCGAAAACAGCTTATAAACATGGCTCAGAAGCGAGATGGGTCTGTAGTTCTTCAGCAAGGTTTTGTCACCTTTCTTAAAGAACAGCACCACCACGCCTCTGTTCCATGCTTCTGGCGTTATACCTTCGAGTAAGACAGAATTAAAGAGCTTCTGAAGGACTCTGAGTACCGGTGTTCCACCCGCTTCCAGAAGCTCTGATGTGATTCCATCGTCCCCCGGCGCCTTGTTGTTCTTGAGCTGTTTCAGGGCCATCCTAATCTCGTACAGGCTGATGTCCGGGATATCTTCAGTATAGTGTCGGCTCAGCTTGGCTCTTGGGTCTTTGGCCGAGCTGCTCACAGGTTTAGCAACCGAAGTGTATAACTGTCCATAGAACCTTTCGATTTCCCCTAATACCTCGGCTTTGGTCGACGCTACACTACCATCTTCCCTCTTCAGCTTTGTCAGCTGGCTTTGCCCAATAGACATGTCTCTTGCAAACACTTTGGAGCCTTTGTTTTGCTCAATCGTCTCTTTAATACTGTTCGTATTAAAGGTACGTATGTCGTGCCGCAATGACTTCCAAATTTGTCTATTGAGCTGCCTATATGAGTCAGCGTCATCGGAACATTGTAGTTGTAACGAGCGTCGATCAGCCATGAGGTTACGGGTATGGTCGGATAATTTTTGAGGTCTATCTGTGCGCCGGCCAGGTCTAAAAAACTTAGAACCTACCGCATGGACAGTTTCCACTAACCTGTTATTAATCTCATCCACGGAAGCAAAGTTCTCCAGGCAATCAAAGCGATTAGACAGCTCGAGTTGAAAGCTCTCGGGGTTTTGAATATGGGCATGGTTCGGTCGGAGCGTGGACTTCATTAGGCGGGACCTCTCAATTTTAACGTTAATATTCAATGTGCCTCTTACTATTCGGTGATCACTACCGGTTTTCACCCTGTGAATCACAGAGACATCATTGAATATTTGTCTCTTGGTGGTCATAATGAAGTCTATCTCATTTCTCGTAGAACCATCGGGGCTCATCCAGGTCCATTTCCTGTGAGGCGGCTTCTGAAAGAAAGAGTTCATCATAAAAAGTCCCTCTTTCTCCAGAAAGTCGGCCAGCCTCTGTCCCCTAGGGTTCCGTTGCCCACAGCCAAATTTCCCCACTTTCAACTCATCATCACTTCTCTTGCCCAACTTCGCGTTAAAGTCCCCCATAACAACAGTGAAGTGGGTCTCGGACGTATGTATGGCTCTACTAATGTCCTCATACATAACCTCCACTTCATCATCTGGGTGTGACGAGGTCGGTGCGTATACCTGAATGACCTTCAACGAATATCTCTTGGATATTCTGAGTATTAGGTATACAACCCTGCTCGAAACACTGTCGATGGTGATAATGTTGTTAATGAGGGACTTGTGGATGAGAAAGCCGACACCACCTTGGGACTGTTGGTCGCCCTCCCGGTAGTAGAGTAGGTTACCGGATTTCAGGGTTATCGTGTCCTCGCCCTCTCTACGGACTTCGGATAAACCCAAGATATCCCAACGTACCCTACCCATTTCTTCTTCCAGCTCAACAATCTTCTCATCAGTCCTCATGGTGCGTATGTTGTGTGTTACCAGGGCCAGTCGTCGTCGTTGGGGTTGGTAGCCGAGCGTCTGCCGGGGATTCTTAGCACCCCTGGCCCCGCCGTTACCATGACCGCTACCGTAGCCAGGAATAGCGGGGCTGCCGGGGACTGGGGGCCTGGTCCTTTTTGTATTCATCATATAATGGGGGGGGGATTGCCAATACTCGCCACGCTTGGCAGGCGGGTTGGCGAGCGCAGTCGGTGTTTTTATACTCAGAAGACGCTGCTGCCCGTCTTCTGGTTGATCCCTTAGCCGACTTCTACGGCACCCACGGGAAGAGAAGGGGGAGGTCTATTCTTAGGCCGGACCTCCACAGCTTCTATATCTAGCAAACTATATCTGGGCGCGATAAGGTTTGCGGTCGCGTGATTTGTCAACTGAGCGGATTAGGTGCCTGTAATAGCTGTTGTCCGTAAGGCCCCTGGGTAGT
This sequence comes from Agriopis aurantiaria, assembly GCA_914767915.1. Lineage (NCBI taxonomy): Eukaryota > Metazoa > Arthropoda > Insecta > Lepidoptera > Geometridae > Agriopis > Agriopis aurantiaria. The sequence goes on along the minus strand of OU612003.1, from coordinate 11,595,295 downwards.
ATAGTATATCCAAATCAGGCTACCAGAACTAACAGGTTCTTTCCAGGTAGACTTGCTCCACACTAGACCGCACCATTGTTTAACATCGGGCAGGGAGCGGTCCAACGCAAACATATTTCAATAAAAAAGGGTGGGGTACCTAAATTATGTTTCTTACATTTCATATTCTATGTGTACATATGAGAAGGCTACATAGTTTTATACTGCACAGGCATTCTGACCTTAATTTCATTAGCATAACTGCTAAACAACTTTGAGTGAGATCGTTAATTAGCGTTTCGGTGTACGTCCTTGGCTGTATCAGACCAAATCAGACTCATATCTTGTGATGACTCAACAAAGAAAAGTCTAAAACACTGTTTTAAACTATCACGGTTGTTCACTAAAGTTATATGATTATTTACGATTTTTACGATTTTTATATGTTTTTTATTTTTTTTTATTTTTTCTTGTCTTCCCGTGAACATGGTGCATGTAACTGCGCCGAAATATCGGGAGCTCATTCCACAACCTTACCACTGTAAATATCCCGTAAATAATCATATAACGGAAAAGTCTATTTATAATCTCACATCATAGAAAAATGAACAAGAACTGTTAGAATATAAGTTTGACCCTAAATATAGGCTAATCCTATTTTTTACTGGTTGATCGCTATTTGGAAGAAGCCTGCGTACCATATATCTAGTACACAGAAAAGAGAAGTAAATAGAACGGAAATGAGAAGGAAAATCTGTTACCAGGCATTATGAGTGAACCTTGATTGAACATTCTTATTTAGACCAACGCGTCGAACTCCGCATCACAGTTGCTAACTGATTTCGAATGACTGACGTTTCGTTTATAATTATGGGTGCAACTGGCTGCAACTCTTACAAAAATGCCTTGACAGCCATTCTAATTTAAACAAAAAACAATTTCTCTTCTGTGATCCAGCATATCCTGCAGTGGACTTATATCGGCCGATGATGATGGAAGTTTCTCCAAAGCAACAAGCTGGATTTAACTCTGCGTACAAAAAGCGTGCCACTTCCCAAGTAGTTCTCGTGGAGCGAGATCCCGGCTCAAACTGGTATAACATTGCGAAATTGTTTGGTAAACAGTGGCTCGTGCGAAGATATTATGAGAAGCTAATTTACGGCTCCGATAATCAAAGGTTGGCAGTTGGTAAATATTGCGCGGCCTTTGGATTATTTCGAACCAATGGATCTTTGGTAAACAAAACAGTCGGAAACTAAGTAAAGTTTTTACCTTGGGGCGAAGACTAATTCCTCCGATATTTAGGCCTGTTCTGGTGCGGTTGAGATTTTTCTACTCATTATAAAGAGTTAGGCTCATGAAAGAGACAGGAGACACAAAGAAAGATCTGAATTCGGACTTTGGAATCTTACAAATTGAATGATGACCCTGTCCAAGTTTTTTACTTCTTCTCATCGATATACAAGACATATAGAGTCACAATCGTGTCAAAAAATGATCGAACCGAAACTCGGCGCACGCTACGAATTGCGCAGACTTTTCGGTTAGTTACAAGGTAACCGCGATCCGACTACAACGCCGCGCGATGCCAGAGCTACGATGACATAGCGGACAACTAACGGTGAACACTGCAAGCAACATAATGTCTAAATTAGAGTAAATGTGGCATTGTGTATGTACAATGACGCTAGGACGTTTTTTCACTGAGAGATTGTGATTCTATAGGAATTGTATCTCGATGCTTCTTCTGTAAGTATCTGCTAAGTTAGTCGTCGTCATCTATACAGCGATTTTTCAGCCTGTATCTTGGTGACCCTGAGTTGCCAGTAGAGTTACAGTAACGGTTAAAAGTACCATTGTACCATTTCTTGATTTTTATTAATTTATATGCCAACTGTCTCGGTCCTTATGCTAATCTAGCTGGTCCCAACTCTGTGATAGATCATAATAAGGTGTGCAAATATCGCAGGATATTGGTACAAACTACGGACATAAAGGGTAATATAGATGGCACGTGCCTCGCCGTACGCGTGACACGGGACTGTTTGCTTGAACTTATACAAACATAGTATTCACTCCAGGAGTGACCTTACTATTTCTGATTCTATAGTTTGTTGGCTCCAATAAGGGCCCCTTCAGACAAGGATGTAATAAATGTCAATGTATAGACTTCTTGGTTTTTGTAGAGAAACTATTAAAACAAAACAAAAACTGTTGATCCAATCGCTACCAAACTTCACATGATCACTCGCTGCCCGCAACATACGAGATCTGATATATATAATCTGATTTATTACTGCCCCTTTTACGAAAAAGTAAAAAATTCTACTTACACTGTTTCAAGTTGTGGTCAAAGTTGATTTCCGAAAACCCGAACGAAGCACTTCGTTTCCACTTTTATTGTGCGAACCGCTAAAATGGACTGCGTCTGCCTGTGGAATTTTGTTACGCTCGTATGTATTTAAAAAAAAATAATAGGCTTGTTTTGCCCGCCAACTTGCCTGATATTAAGCGATTTCGCACAATAGGGATAGAGATTGACATATAAGACCCATAGTAGTGTTTTTATCTAAGTTAGTTATTACAAACGGCTTACATTCGCGATTATGTTTATCGGTCGAGACGATCGACTGGTCTTTTAAATTGAATAAAAATCTCTCTGTAAATTGTATAGTTCATGAATACACACGCGGGTGAAACCACGGGGCGCAACTAGTCAAACGCTCGCAAACATATAAATGCAAGTTGTATGAAAGCTATGATGCGACGTGTAGCTCGGTCTGGAGAGGTTTTTAGGCGTCAGCGTGAACAAAAGAAGTAAAGACAGGTCTGTGCATTATCTCTGATGTCTCGTTTTGTCAGCACACGGAGTGTTGTCCTCCAGCTACTCTTAGGAAGATGACAATAGGAGCCGACACTATGCTCTTTGATGCCTCTTTGAACGGGGTCATTTGCATAAGGATGAATGGACGGCCCACATTCATTGTAAAGGTTGACATGCGAATGGTCGCCGGCGGAGTTCTCAAACTAATACGGAGGCCTTACGCCCAACGCCTTACGCGGTATCAAACTAACGTAAAAACAGCGCAGTTCGGAAAATTACGCGAACGTAAACCTTAACGCGCCCAGATACGGTTTGCGATCGTGCAACATTTTTTCATCACCTAAGCTGGATTGCTTTCAACAGCTAGCCGTAAACAGCCAGGTTAGGCCGTTTTTACCCTTCGGGTACGGAAACCTAAAAACACAAAAAAATTGTCAACAGCCGTTTGGGAGCTATGATGCCACATATATACACACAGACACACATGTTATACTTATAACAACCCTCTGTTTTGCGTCAGGTTGAAAAAGTTGCTAGGTACAATTATTAACCAAGCGTCGTCAATGGCAAATGAACAAGCACCCCTATCTGGATAATCCGACATTAGCTGATCATTATCCTGAGCTTATCAGGTCTTCACATTCAACTGGAGAAGCCTTACCCTCATAGGATTACAGGCAGCTTAAAAACAATAAACCAACTGCAATAAAATGCCCAGTGCATGTTGGTAAATAGTAAAACAAAGTTTTAAATTTTCGCGATTTGAACACATGCTTTACTTAAATATTTATCTGGACTTATCGCGCATTATTTTAAGGTTAAAATAGGTTCCTTTCGATCGACTTTAAAACATAAGTAGTAAATAGTGGTGAAATAAAGAAAAATATATACTTACATGATTTATTTTGTCTTGCGTGTACTTAGCTGTTTAAGCTATATAGGTAGTCGGACATACCTATAACTGGTCACATTTTCTGCAAATACCTAATTAATTGTGGTGAAGGTATATGGGCAGCTGGTTATCAGCACGTATCGGAGAATGGCCTGGACTTGTATATCACAAGGTACCAGCAAAGATAACGTCTCCGTTTGAGACAGCTTCGCCATCTTTACGGTTCATGCCTGGTTTCATTAACCCCCGACGCAAACAGAGGGGTGTTCCAACCTCCTTAAACCCAGGGTTCAATATTTTTTACTCACAGATAACCATAAAAGTGTATAAATTAAAATATTCCTTGTCAAACAATGTTTTAAACTATCACGGTTGTTCACTGATTATTTACGGGATATTTACCGCACCGTGGTAAGGTTATGGAATGAGCAACACTGACATTCAGATTCATTCCACAACCTTACCACGGTAAATATCCCGTAAATAATCATATAACTTTATTCCTTGTCAAGCCCAATTTTTTTAAAAGTTTAATAATAATAATAGGCTTGCGTTTGACCGCCAACTCGCCTGATGTTAAGCGACGATGCGGTCTACGATGGAGCACGCTTGCCTAGAAGAAACCGATTCACTCTTGATTTGAAGACACCCAGATTGTAACTATCCGGGAACACCCATTCAGGCAGCGAATTCCACAGACTAACAGTTCGCACAATAAATCAAAGCATGTGCAGAAAAGTGTACCCTAAAGAATCGAGCTTATTAGGACGGGCCGCAGCGGGCCGGTGCGCATCGCAATAATCACTTTCATAAATATTGATAGGAAATTGAAAAAACTGGAATAAATAGTAATATACTTTTAGCTGCCCCTCAAATAAAATAGCGTTATGCGGAGCGGGAGTGGGTTTGTCCCGCAAACTACTCTAACCGCGATCCAAAACGACACCAACAAATTATTTTTCGAGTGAAGTCATTTGGGCTTATTTAATCCCACTTCGTCGGACTCGTTCAATATGTAGTGATTTATGTTTGTTTTCCAACTTCAAACCTTTCCATTTCAAAGGGCCAGTTGCAACAAACCAGTTCCTAAACTGTCCCCTGTCCCCGTTACCTGCGGGTCAAGGCCGGCTCCTTTCCACTAATCTGGACCGAACTATTCGCGTAGCACACCCGCCCGCCCGTGTTCAACTATGCATTAATTAGCACTTTATGACAGAGCACTGCAGAGAGATAACTCCGAAATTTATTTAAAAATACACCGTGCATAAAAAAAAAAATCATTTTAAAAGGCAGCGAAATAAATTAATAAGAATACTGACATTCAGATTTCCATCAGGTCATTATTGACAAATGAAAATTGAAAAAAAAAAACCGGACGAGTACGAGTAGAACTCGCGCTCTGAGGGTTCCGTTGGCCAAAACTATCAGAGCGCGAGTCCAAAAATATAACTAAAAAAGTTGAAATATTTAAAGACTCACTTAACTTTGTATTGGACAATAAGTGTCTTCCATATATACCAACTACAAAATGTAAGTTTGAAATTGCAAAACATATTTTTTTATATGATGTCACTTCAACTTTCGGGTTTTTTCCTGTATAATAATATGTGCTGTGAGACCTAGCCTCTTGCCAAATTTCATGATTCAAATTTGATGTACCCTATAGGTTTTGATTCCCTTGCGAAATCGCTAAATATGCGAACATTTGCGACATAAACGGCATATCTTACAATAAATATAATCTGAATCTGAATCTGAATCTATCTTTTGATCGCGTTGACTTACAAGTAAATTTTTTTCACGGCTGCAAGGCTCCGTAGACCCGAGTATCTCTTCTCTATTTCTTCTCTACATCTAGTATAAATTGAAGCCGCTTTCCGCGTCTGTCTGTCTGGCTGTATGTTTGGCCGCTAACTCCTCCTAAACTACGCAACGGATTTTGATGCGGTTTTCACTATCAGTTAGATAAATTTTTAAGGAAGGTTTATATATGTAACTAGCGATCCGCCCCGGCTTCGCACGTAAATTATACCCGTGCGAAGCCGGGCGGGCGGGTCGCTAGTTTGATATAAATTTCAACTTGATACCTTCACGGGTTTCTGAGAAAAGGGTCTTGTTTTGACTGACAGACAGACGGACAACAAAGTGTTCCTATAAGAGTAATTTTTTTTTGTTTTGAGGTACGGAACCCTAATAGACGATAAAAGAGATAGTCTTCAAACTGCTGAATACAGACAGGACAGACACACAGATGCACACGTTAAACTTATAGCAACCCTCTTTTTGCGCTGAGGGTTAAAATAGAGACATTTGAGCACGAACGACAAAAATATTTGTACTAAGGCATATATATGTTTGTCTGATCTGAGAATTCAACCAAAAAGTTAGGCAGTTTATCTGGGCTTAAAAAATGCTGTTTTTCTTTGTTTTATGTCTTAATTTTTCTTGGTTTCCTCCCAACCCAATGACCATATAAAACATCTTTGTCCGTTAACAGTTCCACACGTTTCCGACGTTTAAAATTCCACATTATCCCGCAATATGTTTGTGAGAAGTTGGGCCTAAAATAACCGCGTGGAATGTTTTGTTTAGAAGGTGATTGATTCGAGGGTTATCTCTATTCTCACTGTATATTTTATTTTGCATTCGAAATCTGTTAAATGTTATATCGTACTCTACCGCTTTTCTTGTACGAAATGTGAAAACACTATATGCATATAAGAAAATAGGTACATAAATTCAAATAGGGCCTCTTAATAGGGCCTATAATTGGGTTATTTCTTTTATTTAATTTTAACCGATTTCTAAATGAAGGAGGTTCTCAATTCGGTTGTATTTTTTTCTGTTTGTTACCTAAGAACTGCGTCAGTTATAAACCGATTTTTTTATCGCTGAAACCGATTCACTCACGACTTGAAGACACCCAGATTGTAACTATTGGGGAACACGCATTCTGACAGCATATTCCAAATTACCAAAGTCTAAGCAGTTCGCACAATTTAAGTGGTTCATGCAGATCCGATGCGCACTCTCCGTAATGTATTGTATCCATTGAAAAGACCACTTCACATAAATAGGAAGTACTAAAGTAATTTTTCAAAAGTTTTCACAAATTAAAACTATTTCATAAGCCTTTCAGTTATGCTTGAATTCTCTTCTCACACGAAAAATCTTTAATGCAATATAGAGCTTCTGCCGAGCTAAGTGCTGGCAATAAATCAACTTACAAGCTGCTTTCAAGCCATAAATAAACCGGCCTCAGTATGGTAAAACAAGGCTCTAACTAACAGATTAGACTTGTCGACTAATACAATGTTAATAGCCCTGACCAGACTGGTCAGCCGTCCCGTCTCCAAAACAACTTGCCGTATTTGAGCTACTCTGTTACTTATCGTGGAAAGCTGTTTGACTACATTTTGTGCCTATTATGATATAGTATGGCTAGCTTGGCTTTACATGTATGTACAAACATATTTTTTTAGTTGCGTTTCACCATCATCTCCTGATTTTAAGCGATGATGCGGTTTACGATGGAGCTTGCCTCGAAGAAACAGATTCACTCGCGATTTAAAGACACCCAGATTGTAACAATTGGGGAACACCTATTCAGGCAGCGCAGTCCACAGACTAGCAGTTCGCATAATAAATGTCGAATCAAAGCGCTACGTACGGGTTTTCTGAATATCGACCATGAAACGGGGTCGCCTTTTTGTGCTCGCCCTGGCTGTGCGATAGAAAAATGGGCAGGAAGGAATTAGATCATGCAGATCCGATGCCCACTCTCCGAAATGTATAAAAATTTGTACTTACCACTCCGTTTTTAAAACTTGTATACGATGGTTGAAAACCATACTAACATGGCATAACCCTGAACTATTTGTCATGGACCAAATTGTTATTTGAGGGTTATCGATGAAAATATAATTTGTACCCGACTTCCAAAAAGGAGGCTCTCAATTTGATTGTATTTTGTTTGTGTGTATGTTACGTGATAGCTTCGCCAATTGTGATTTTAATTACTTAATTAATTGTTGAATATCAAAAATGTTTTTTTCTTTTCTGTGGTTGAATATATCGAGCGTGATCCGATTTAAATTTGTAGAAAATGTTGCGACTCGGGTGGGGTATTTGGGAACGAATACAGTATAAAACTACCCACGCCCATTTTTTATTTTGTTACTTTTAATTTATTATTAACGAATTTTTTCTATTGTTGTAGGGGGCGGTCTAAACAGCGGCGTAGTCCTCCAAAGATTTCCAGAGATAAACTGGGAAGATACACCGTTTCACGAAGGCATAGGATGGGTAAGGCTTTTTAATTTTACATACCTTCACATATATTCGTCCATCATGAAGGCTTACACAGTATTAAGTTTCTTAGGACTGGTCTTCCGACAAAAGTTCACTTTTGGAGGAAGTTAGTATTAATCATCAAAATATTGTAAGATAACGAAATGAGGAGATCCGTAAACGAACGAAAGTCACCGACATAGCCCATCGGATTAGCAAGTTGAAGTGGCAGTGGGCAAGGCAAGGCACATATCACGCAGAACAGATGGCCGATGGGGCCGAAAGGTTCTGGAATGGAGACCACGGACCGGTAAGCGCAGCGTAGGACGTCCACCCGCAAGACAGCAGGGAAACGCTGGATGCAGGCCGCTTCCAACCGGCCCTTTTGAAGATCGATGGGGGAGGCCTATGTCCAGCAGTGGACGTCCTATGGCTGAAATGACGACGATGATGATGATTAGAACTGAACAGACTATGTTGTTCGAATTGTATCCAATTACTCGAAGACGCAAAGCAAAAAAAGAGGATTATTGAGGAGATAAACTTGTCACATTAGTAGATTCACATTTACAGCATAAAGACCTCAATCGATGTTGGATTGATAAATTCCTCTAAGTTCAAGAATTGTCACTGGGTAGTTGATATCATCATAATTATAAGACGTTACAAGACGGCGACATTTGAAGTGAGGATGTAAAAATAAATTTCGACTACACCCCCGTTCATGTGACGCATCATTGTATTGGTCTCTTATAATAAAAGCGAGATTGATCAGTCAAAAATACCGTTGCCAAGTTCAAGGTCGCTCAGCGAGTCATGGAGAGAGCTAAGAACGGCATTTCTCTGAGGGATCGTATCTGGAACGCAGTTGCTCGCCAGAGCACCAAAGTTACTGATTTAGCTGAGCGCATTAGCCAGCTGAAGGGGCAGTGGCCCGGTCATATCTGACGCAGAACGGATAACCGTAGACGTATTCTAAAGTGGAGACCATTCGGCAAACGTAGCGTAGGACGCTGTGACACTCTTGCAGTGACCGAAAGCGAAAAACACGAAGATCCGGCTGAGTGGCGTGCTTTGGAAGAAGCTTATGTCCAGCAGTGGACTAAGATGGTTATTGTTGGTGATGAAAAACCGTTGCCAGGTATTTATTATTTTTAAGAAAGCTACAAACTTATCTTCAAATAAGAATTCTATTGACTTGTTGAAGAACTTTTATAAATACACAAATATTACTGAGGCAAGCCAATACAACTAAGCTAAAAGCTGTTCTCGTTCTGTATAAATGTCCTGCGAACAAATCCAAGGTCATTTCATACAAAATGGTGTATAGTGGTACAATCGACGTACCCACACGTATTATGTCATACGCATACGCACAAACATCATTGTCTTTTATTTTGTTACGGTCTGCTGCGTGTCGTGGTTCGCGAATACTTCAAATGACGAGGTTGTGGTATTGTTCTTCAATATGGAGCCGAAGACTGTAAACCTTTCACCCAGCTGCCCAAAAAGGAGGGTAATGGTTTTCGGGCGTATGTATGTATTTTTAACCCCCAAAGCAAAAAGGGGTGTTATTAGTTTAACGTGTGTATCTGTGTGTTTGTTTTGTTAGTGTATTTTATTTAGTTTTTTTGTTGCAAGGTGACTTGATCGAGATTGTTTTATTAGCAAATTTAGCTACGTTTCATGAAAATATGTTCAACCGTTTGAAGATAATTATCTCTTTTACCGGGAGTTTAAAAAAAATAATTATATTTTACGTCTTATAGCCTAAGCGGCTTGACCGATTTTGATTATGTGAGGTGTCGTTAGATTCGTCTCCATGCCTAGAGTGTCATAGGCTACTTTTTAAGGCTGGGTATTTTGTTTTTTACTTTTAATAATCTACACGTTGAGGTAAATGACGATGTTCAAAATGTCACCAGACAATTCTTGTATTAAACTAGCGACTCGCCCGCCCGGCTTCGCACGGGTGTAATTTACATGCGAAGCCGGGGTGGGTCGCTAGTTATATATATTTAAACCTTCCGTGAAAATGTATCTAACTGATGGTGAAAACCGCATCAAAATCCGTTGCGTGGTTTAGGAGGAGTTAGCGGCCATACAGACAGACAGACAGACGCGGAGAGCGACTTTAATTTGACATTTGTGTTTGTTCTATATCTGGTTGTTAATATCTATCTAAGTATGTATTTAAAACTATATATGTATGTATATCAGTCTCTGGCAGCCATATCACAAGCTTTGCTTAGTTTGGGGTCAGATGAACGTGTGTGAAAAAATGTCCCGGATATTTATTTATTTATTTTATTTATACTATGTAGAGATAGAGATGGAGATTTTAGTGATGAGCTTTATGTAATACTGGAGTAACCGCACTAAAACAGAGTAAAACCACGATCTTCTATTCAAGTCTCAAAAATACTCCAAGATTATGTAAAGCTCAATTTGCTATTTAGGGTTCCGTTGCCAAACTCTATTAGTTTCGCCATGCCCGTCTCTTTGTCCCAGTAATTTTATTCAGATTGTATAAGGCTTATTGTGATGAGACTACGAAACCTTATTTAAAGCGTACCGATGCACTAAACTTGTTTTGTTTTACCAGTTCTGCCAGCCGCAAGGATGGGCGTTGTCAACCGAGCGCTCGGAGCCTCGGTTCTACGTGTCCGTTCTGACCGACGTGGACGCGAACAAACACTACTGCGCCTGCCTCTGCTTCAACGAAACCGTCGCCATCACGCCCACCAAGCCCGCAGACGAGGTCAGTTAACTTACACCTGGAGATAGTCTTAGGAACCACTACATGTCATACAGCGGAAAAGTTGTGACCCCACAACAAAACGCACACCAAGCCCGCAGACGAGGTGAGTTAATTAGGAACCACTGCATGTCATTCAGCGGAAGACTTATGATGCCGGCGTCGCGGTTTTACCATCGCATCAGCCGCCACCGCCTGAAGGCTCATCCACACATCATAGATCCCCGATTCCTACGATCCTTCTTGTCTCATACTTGCAAAATGTGGAATGAGCTACCTTCCACGGTGTTCCCGAGAGGCTACAACATGGGGTTCTTCAAAAGACGAGTTAATCGAGTCCTAAAGGGTCGGCAACGTATTTGTGACGCCTCTGGTTTTACAAGTGTCCATAGGCGACGGTGACTGCTTACCATCAGGCAGCCCGGCTGCTGGTTTGCCACCTATGGCATAAAATAAAAAAAAGATTCATAAGAAGACGGTTAACTTCTTCTCTAGCAAGAAATACTCCTGTAAAATGATATGGTATTTCTGTAACTTAAAAGTAGATTTTATCTCTTAATGTCGGCATTTGACCTCTTTGTATGACATGATACTTCCATCGCCTTTCTATCACCCACATTCCATGATGTTTAAAAAAAAATGTATTGTACCGAGTACAGCATCTTGCATCTTGTCATTTCTAAAACCGCTTGTAGACTGCACCAAGTTACTGATTTACCAACGGTAAGATGGCTAAAATATGATACTGATTCTATACCAGATTCACAAATAACCTTAGATTAGCAGCCATTGCAATATCGCCCCCATTTCCTTTTAATTCTGTTATCCGAGCTCCAAAACCATCAAGACCTTGAAATCCTTCGCCATTGACACTATTCCGTACAGATAAGGGGTTAGAAATGCTACAATAACGTTGGAATGATCGCGGAACACCCACTCGTCCCTTCCGCTCCGAGATAACTGGCCGGCCAGGGCATTACGGACCATGCGTCATCAGGATAAAAGGGAATTCAAGGACAAAACGTGTTACATAACTTTGTGAAATCATTTGAGGAACTAGGTAACAATGCGGTAAAAGTATTGTTACACTTTTACCGCATTGTTACCTAGTTCCTCAAATGATTTCACAAAGTTATGTAACACGTTTTGATGTTAAATCGCGGATCCTTGTGAAAAAGGAAAAAAGTACCGTTTTTTTTTAGGTAAAATAGGTAATCTGTTTTAAAAACACGTGTTCAGATCGCGAATGTTTGTTACTTAATGCCAATTGTAGTTTGGCAGTTGGCCATTTTCGCGTGACAATGACTATTGTACTTTAGTTAGGGTCATTAAAGGTAATTCAACGCCTAATTTTCAACGTTGACCCAGCAAAACTCTAACCCCCTTATTAATAAACGTGGAGTAGTCTTGGAATAGTTACGCCGTGTTTTGTCTTTTTCGCTCTTTCAAATTTTGAACTCGATCGAATAAGACAAAAGGCGGTGTAACTATTCCGAGGCTACTCTACGTTTATTAATAGGGGGGGAAATGCATATCTTTGTGTTTTATTTTGTTACACTATTTCCATTTGTTTATTTGCCCGGATACTTGCAATAACATTGCAAGCTGAAGATTTTCCGTTATCTTCAATGTTTTTGAGCGATGGCATCGAAACTGCTTATAATTTATTCAGTTACAAAATTAGTCGGCATGGAGTACCTACGTTGATCTAGTAGGAATCTATCCAATCCTTAAGATGCTTAACGGCCAGTTATCCGAGTCGCGTAGGCAACAAAACGCTCCCTCAGCCCCCGCCAAGTTATAGCGACGATGTATTTTGCCACCCAACAGACAAAACGCCCACGGGGGGAGTACAACGATAAAAACGAACATAGGTCCGACCTCGATGACGCCCGGCGCGGTACTGAACGTGGCGCGCGCAAATTTTCGCGACCTTTTTACGCTTTTAATTTCACAAAAAAACAAAACTATTCACTATCAAAATTCTATCCAAACGAAAAAATTTTGAATAAAATTTCCTTTCTATACATGCAATTTCCAGGTTGTTACGAGCTTTCATTAGAGCAAAAAACGAAAAAAATAAAAAGAATCGACTTTGTTTCCGATTTTTTTTTGATCGAGGAAAGTTTATTCTAACGTGTTTTGAACCAAACCATAAACTCAAACACAGATGTATCTGTGACATGTATTTTTTTCCAGCTCAAATATTGTAATTTAACTGAATAAAATTGATTTAAAACCGTCAAATTTGCTATAAGAGGCCGATTATAGTCCTAAGGAAACAACGTGGATGATTGTGAGCTTCATTCTTTGGCAGTCGCGTTGATAGAACTAAAATGTTATTGACATCTAGTCCAGTGTCCACAATGAACAAGTGATAGTCTGATAGATCTGATTGGCGTTAATTCTGTTTCCCATTCTATAAAATAAACTATTCTGACAAAACTAAAATTATCGGCTTCTCATTTAATTTCAAAGAGAAAAGGATACCAACAATTTTAGTCAAATTTAGTTGAGTTGAGATGAGAGAATGGTAATTGGTACATCTTAATGGACTTTACTGTGTCGGTTTTGCCTATCTATTTCTAACTCAAACATCCTAGATGAACGGAATGTTCTATTGAATAATCTCATTTTGGCATAAGCAGTCCAATCCGATAAAAGCAAATATGCAAAACTTGGCAGCCTTTGTTGCCATTGTAATTTAAATTAAACTCTAGTCTAAATAGTATATGTCTAATAGTACAGTGCAACCGATTCATTTGTAGAATTGAATGAGGGAGGAGCTAGCATCGAATTTCAAAACAAATTGCTAGTCATCCGAGGTGTTTTTACCCGACTGCTCAAGAAGGAGGGTTATGCTTTTCGAGTATGTATGTATGATGATTTCTATGGCACGCCATACAGCCTTAACGGTTTAATGGATTTCGACATTGAGGGTCATTTGAATCGTTAATAGTGGGAGTGACATAGAGTACAAAAATTTAAGATGGCATCCGCAAATTAAGGGCAATATAGTAAGTAACTCATTCTAAGAAGTAAATATAGTATTTTGCTAAATAGGTCAATATTACCATCATTATATAGACCTCATTTAGCAGATTTCGAAAATATATACACTACTATGAAATATTCAGTAGTTAACGAGATAAAGCGGTATGACAGAGCTCTGTATCTACTACGAGTATAGGTATAGATAGATACGCAGCGCACCGTGTTACTTTTCAGTTACGTACTTACCTACTATTTATTAAATGCAGTCAGTTTTATTTTTTAATAATTTATGTTACGTACTTGTTTTAGTTTTATTTTATTTGGCCACTTCTACAGATAAGTTCCACTATACAAGGTCTGATTACGATTGGGCTACATCATATACATACCCGCATATTCTTACGGACCATTAAACATCAATGACCGATTAAAATTGATTAAATAATGCTGTCGGCAAGTCCACAGCTTTATAGATGCTACTTTCGTGCTCCGTTTACTATTATGGTATGCTTCCGGCGTTTGTTTTAGTGTCCATCTGCAAGTATATATTTTTTATATACAGGGTTACTGCTAATTAGTTAGAATCCTCTTAAGGGCTACATAATATACATACCCGCATATTCATACGGGCGGTTTCAATACGTCATAATAAAAAGTTGTATGATTATTTACGGGATATTTACCGTGGTAAGGTTGTGGAATGAGCTCCCGATATTTCGGCGCAGTTACATGCACCATGTTCACGGGAAGACTGAAGAATGCGGTTGGTTGGTCGAACAGTTAAAAAGTTAGGTGCAGACATAACGATCTACCCTCTTTCTTAGTCTTTTGCTACGGTTATCACTGGAACTCGAACTCGAACCTAAGTCCCGACAAAACACACTCACTGTATCACTGTGTATATTGAACAACCGTGGTAGCTTAAAACAGTGTTTTGTCAAAATAAAAGCTTGTAACATCATTGATGTAAGTAATGTGTAACATACAACTTTTGTTCTACGTCTTAACATAATTCGCGAAAGAAAAATCTGCTGTTACATACATTTTGTCGGGAGTAAATATTTTTTGTTGTATGGAACTGCTGTTTTTTTTTTCGCCAATTCCGAATAGTCGTAGATTAAAAGTTGTTGGTTTTGTTGTACTGAGGCCGCCCGAGTAACAGTAGCCCTGCGTGTATAATTAAATAATAGGCTTGCGTTTGACCGCCAACTCGCCTGATGTTATGCGATGATGCGGCCTACGATGGAGCACGCTTGCCTAGAAGAAACCGGTTCACTCGTGATTTGACGACACCCAGATTGCAACTATTAAACATTTTAATCGCCTTTTTAAGTTTCGATGACCTTTGCCCCCATAGCTGTCTCCATTTTTCTTCTACTGTCCTATTCTCGTTTGTCCTTCGTTATACAACCAATCAGCCCTGTTCTGAATATATTTTCTCACGCCTTTTGTAAAATATGAAACGAGACTATTACATAGCACAGTGGACGTTCAATGATGAACTGCGCGGGAGCCGGTGTCCGGTTACACGTCCTCGGGTGCGGTTGGCCCGCCTTGTATGACTCCTTAGTAGCTAATGTTGTTATATTTACTGCGTAAACTGTTGTGGCTTGATATTTTTCCAAGGATATATTAAGTACTTATAATTTTTTACAAATGAAGGAGTTTTTGGTATACCATTTTCTAACATTCTGAAAGCAGCTATATAATTATCTTTAAAAAAAAAAAACTTATTAATGAGTAATTTTTTACGCAATTTCGATTACTTGCACAAAATATTCTACACTTATTAAAAAAAAAAAAAAAATACTAAACTACTGAACCGATTTTGATGAAATTTCAATGGGGACCTATCTGAAACTAAACCCTTTCAAATCCTTTAATTTGTTTTTCCTAATAGGTTTATCAATGACGGAGTTAGGTAACCAATATTAAAAATACAACCGAGTTGAGAACCTGTTTTAAAGTCGGTTAAAAATGTTTCCAATTCCAGTAAAACCATTCTTTTTTAACACATTGTAATAAAAGGAGACGCAGATCATTTTAGTCGACTGTCAGTTTGGTTTAGTTTAGTGAGTGTTACCACAGAATCGACGGCAATTTATCATCCAAGCTTTAAACTCGACCATCGATATACGCTTTATCGATTCATCGTAAACGATCGATACTGAGTGATTTGTTTCATAAAAAAGCATCTAGGTCGATGGGCACTTATTGTTAATGTTTTAGTAGTGGTTAGTTCACAAAACGCTGAATTGCACTTTTAAAGTGTTTCCAGTAAAACTGTCGATGAAAGAGAATTTACGGCGCGTGCATTAATGCTGACGAGGATTGTGAAATGCTTGATGGTCTTTTAATCTAGTTTATATTTATACTCAAAAGATCACGAGGTCGCAGCCCAATACGTTAGTTCGATCGGAGTCGCACCACTCTCGACACCTCAGTCTACGACGCACTCTATGTTGCTGAGGATAGAAGACGATGGAAAGATATCATCAGAGAGAGATTGATGGAAGGTGGTGGTCACGACCCTCACACATGAGGAATACGATTTAAGGAGGAGGATATCTATACTATTTCACCATATATAGTTTGTATTTGCCTTAAACTCGAGATAGTATCGAAAAAAGTCTGTCAAAAACTTAAGGGGGCGAGTTAAACACGCAATGCATACACTGACATATTTTTACTAGTTCTACAAACGCACGCTTCAACATTGAGCGGCACACAACTGCAAATGATATGCTCAAAATGTCATCATATGAACGACCAAGGGGGGGGGGGGGGGGATAGGTCCTAAAGGGAAAATTGAAGTATAACGCTTTTTTCTGAGCCTATGCAAGAAACTGTCAGGGTCATACTTTCGCGGGAACATATAGAATTTTAACGTCAGGTTAGGCTAAAGTTACGAAATAGCAGCGTAGACGCCCGAACTTATGGTTGTATCATTTGAATTCATTTGCTATCACCAGCCATCTCCGTTTTGAATGCTCGGTGCTGGCTGGTTAAAGTTTAGTGTTTTTTTTTATATTATTAGACTTGCGTTTGAACGTCTGTCAGTCTGTCGGTCTGTCCTACCTATTAACAGCTATATCTTTCGAACCGTAATAGATAGCCAGTTGATATTTTCACAGAATATGTAATGTTACGGTGGATTAATTAAGAAATAATAAAAATGTCCAAAAGTACAAAGACAACAATAGTAGATTGTAACAAGGGAGCAAAATAATATTTTTACGGCGAGGGCGTTTTTTGAATCCAGAGCGAAGTGAGGGATTCTTTAGTAGAATTCTGAACGTAGCGAGGGATTCAAAGTACGTCGCCCGAGCCAAACAAATATTTTGCGCCCGAGTGATAAGTACACTCTACTTTTCATCTATGAACAAATAAAAGGCACCTCATATTTTATTGCAATTAATATTATTATTTAATAAATCATAGAGTAACAACTAAATTGAAATTAAATAGTATCTTATAATAAAACAACTAAAAACTTATATTTACATTTGAGACGTTTTCGCAATTATGAAAATTTATTGTTACACAAAACCATAAATTTCTAACAATCCGTGAAAATTGACGAAAACGCGGACTGAGATGGCGGCGCGACTGGTCCGTCGTACCAGCCAGTCTTTATTCAAACAATATTGGCGTTCGATTTCTTTGGCGCTGTACACTAAGTTGTTCCCTTAGAATAACTACTCAGAGAAGGTAGGTTTCCAAACAACGCCTTCTCAAAACGTAAGCTACAAATTCGCTTTGTAGCTTACGTTTCGATTGGTATTTTAAACGATTTAAGCAAGAAAATTAATGGATTACCTGTGGAATGTCACACCATAACCCTTATGCTGCTTTTCTAATTTGTTGTGGTACGATTTCACCGCGCAAATTGTCATGGTAAAAATTTTATATTTTTTTTGGTGTCATTTATGACACCATTTGAATGGCGTAAATTTTGCGAATGTACTTGATTTCTTTGTGTAGTTATTCTAAGGTTGTTCCAAATTCAAAAAGTGCGCGGCAAAGATAATTGCGGCGCACTTAGTACAAGATAATGTACTCGTACAAGAATTATCACAACAAATTCTCCTAACAATGAGCAAGATAAGATTCCTTCTACAGCAATTCAGAGGAAACTATCACAAATCCATCTTCAAGACAAATACAGTCATTAGGAGTCGTTTGACGTTCTTAATTTGCTTCCAACAGAAGATAAAATAGCTTTTATTGCTGCTGTGTTAAGCTCTATAATCGCAAGATTGTGAAAGCAAGTACTGAGCTTGATTCCCTTTTCCATTATCCCAAGCAAATGACTGCATGAGTCATATCCTATGACTTGTCTGCCTTTATTTACCGCGCACGGTCACTGCTTTCCTATTATTATCTGCTTAACAATAAAAAAGTATTCATTCGAATGTCGTATAAAAACTTAGGGGTCAACGTGAATCAGAATGAAACGATGTTCATTGTTGTAGATAATTGTTGTTGGCGATTCTGGTACAGTCGATATTGTTTATTAAAGTTGTATGATTATTCACGGGATATTTACCGCGGTAAGATTGTGGAATGAGCTCCCGATATTTCGGCGCAGTTACATGCACCATGTTCACGGGAAGACTGAAGAATGCGGGTGGTTGGTCGAAGTTAAGTTAGGTGCAGACGAACTACCCTCTTTCTTAGTCTGTTGCTACGGTTGTCACTGGAACTCGAACCTGAGTCCCGACAAAACACACTCACTGTATCACTGCGTATAGTATTTTGAACACATTTTGAACGCAGGCTTTTATTTTTAAAGCAACCTAATACTGGATTCCACGCACTGCCGAGTTGAAATGCGCAACTTTAATTTTGTTATTATTATTCATATCGCTATGTATTACCTTTGGACATTGTTATGTCTAAAGATAATACATTTATATCGTCATTGTTTATGTCCCTGTCATGGGCCACTCTCATTACCATCTCTATAATTACTGATCTGTATATATCTATATATATTTGTATATAAAAGTAAATAATATACAGGGTTACGCGGAAATTGTTTACTAAGCCGAAAAGGGTACGTTACACTCATAATTATGATCAACTTTTACTATGTGACTAACCCAGAAATCGCGGTTAAAATATCAGCTGTTCCATATGTTTTGCACTGGGCCCATCCTCTCTCTCTCTCTATCTCTCTCTCTCTCTCTCTCTCTCTCTAAGAAAAGGCCTGTGTTTCAGCAGTGAGAACATGATAGGATGATAAGTGAGAATGATACATTTTATTGAGTGCGAATGACGTTTTTCTATGGAACAGCTGTTTTCTTGCGAATTTACGGTTAGTTCCGTATTAAAAAAATGCGCATAATGGTAAGTATAACGAACCACTTTTGGCTTAGTATACCCTTCCCGAGCAACCCTGTACATTGCATCTCTTATTGTTCTCAAATGATCTATTTTGAGAGTTGCTATGATTTGTTACGATGTTTACTAATTTTCAGAATTCTGTTTGTGGTTATCACGATTAGACATACGCAAGGTTAGCACGATCGAACATTTTCCCCGCCGACTGTACTGGTTTAGTTATTAGATATTCGGTCGATTTGGGATACAACTCATGAATATTGATTATTGATATTATGTTCTTAGATAAGTAACTATTATTTACAGTGTATCCACAGTACACTACTGTGACGATAATACAGTCATTAATTTGACATCATCCAAATGTCTCGAATCAAACGAAAACTGAACCTTTAAAGGCATAGCGAACGAAACATCGAAAGCCAGTCATAATAAGCCTGTGTCCTAATTATCATATTATAATTAAGTGTCTAAATTCGGTCGATTTGGGATACAACTCATGAATATTGATTATTGATATTATGTTCTTAGATAAGTAACTATTATTTACAGTGTATCCACAGTACACTACTGTGACGATAATACAGTCATTAATTTGACATCATCCAAATGTCTCGAATCAAACGAAAACTGAACCTTTAAAGGCATAGCGAACGAAACATCGAAAGCCAGTCATAATAAGCCTGTGTCCTAATTATCATATTATAATTAAGTGTCTAATACTTCATAAAAAAGCTTTCAACAAAAACTAAATTTAAATTTGTTAAAAAATTAATAAGTTATAAGTATGTATGTATTTTAATTTCTTGCTAGACATAGAGCACACTATAGCCAGAAAGCCACATTCCCTGCACCCGCATTTTTCTGTCTTCCCGTGAACATGGTGCATGTGCATGTAACTGCGCCGAAATATCGGGAGCTCATTCCACAACCTTACCACGGTAAATATCCCGTAAATAATCATATACTTAACTTTAGTGTGTTACACTATAGCAAGTTATGACGTCAAGCCGTACGCACGCCATATAAATGCTACACTTAGTTACTAACACACGCTTCATGGGAAAGGGACATAGCATCCCCTTTCGATCCAACATAATATAGTGCAACTTTATTTTAACTTAAGACCTATCATATACCTATATTCTAACAAATAAATATTTTGATTTTGATTGATCTCCTAAAAAACTTTAAACGCTTTTTACCCTGCACGTATATCTCAGAAATTTATCAGCCATATTCAATTATTTTTTCAGTATGTGTAATGTATTAAACATTAGGACAGATTACTTTTATCAATACTTAGATGAATAAAAATTGTAATCAATTAGGCAAATGCTAAAAGGGGGCTCTACATAAATGTCTACGCGAGCTAGTAATATCTAAGTCATAGATGCTATCTATGGATGATTGATGTCAATTAGCTAATTTATATCCTCCCATTAGCTATTTACTCGTAACTTCCGTATGGATTTGAGAAATGATATTTTTTAGTTTGCACTCCCAAAGCTCCATAACACAGTAGGCGACGTAGGTATACCTTGTGGAACACATTCCCCGGCCCGATTCACGTCCGTTCCTTGCTCGTAAACTGCCCTATAAATAATACCGACTCCCTGAGGAAACCGCTTTATGGCCACGCGTTTTTGTTTATTTTACCTTAGCTATTTGTTAGCAATAATGTCCATAATTCCATGTTTCTATCATAGCTTGGTGTTCTTTTCCTTTCGCGGAAAAGCTGTCCTGTATTCATAATTTCTTAATGACATGACATGCCTACTCAAACTTAAGTACCTACAGATTAATTGTTGTTGTACTGATTCGTAAGTTTTGTTGTAACTTTTAATTGCATGACTCGTTACACGCCTTGGCGTTGCTGTAAGTGTGACGAGCAATCAAGGAGTATTTCTCTATGGAAAAATAATAGTCATCCACAGCTTTTATGCCACTGCTAGAAATATGCCTCTTTCGTGTACTAAGGCTCGGTCCTATGCTGATCGGTCCAAGTTGTCTGTATGATCAAGTGACACTCCACTCGCACCATGCGCGAGCGGGGCGGTGCTCGGTCACCATCGCATCTAGACATACGTAACCCCAGGCCGAACCCTCAACGGTAATGTGTTCTGCAATATAAACCATTATTTACGTGCGTTTTACCTGCCTAGATACTTTCACAGGATTCCCTACCTCAGATCAGATAAACAAGGGAGATATGCCTTAGTACAATTATCGTTCGTGTTCAAATGTCTCCGTTTTTCACTGTACCGCTAAACGCAAAAACTAAGTACGGCACACTTAAAAAAAAATCACTCACACTAAGAAACTTTCAGCGACACCAATGAACTAATATTCCACATCCAAAAAAGGGCGGCAAGGTCAAATAAACGTTGATTTTAAATCCCCAGTCTAATCAATTCCTAAAGGTATCAAGCCTGATTTAAGCCTAATGCGTTCGTACTCGCCACGCCACCTAACCATATCTCCTCGTCTCTCGTCATCTCATCTTGTTTGTCTGATCTGAGATCCCTACGTTTGTGGCATGTGTCACGTTCAGGCCCTCCAGCCTGCAAAAATACGCCGATGTCATGTCCCAATCATTGATATACTCGTATACTACGAATTCGAACACTTTTTTTTATTGTAAAAGCAGTTCGAATGACACGGTTCGTGATATCACCCACTACAAGCGTTCTATTAAATCATTGAGATGACATCACTTACTATAACCGTGCAAATGCTAAATGCCAACCGACTCGCCTTATTCATTTTAAAATTCAATCATTTTTTCTAGCTCAGCATATAAGCAACCTGCAGTGGGCCGGTCATTATCTGTCGCAGAACCGATAACAGTTGACAGACGTGTTCTAGAGTGGAGACCACGAAACGGCAAACGTCGTGTAGGACGCCCTGAGACTCGATGGAGTGACGATATACTTATGGCAGTCAGCAACGGCTGAAAGCAAAAAGCTATCAGCTTTGGGAGAGGCCTACGTCCAGTAGCGGACTAAGACGATGAACGCGATGAGATGGGGATGAGGCGATGGTATTATGACGATGTATGTACGTTTTTTCGCTCAGCTTTTTCTACATCTATACTAATATTATAAAGAGGAAAGATTTGATTGTTTGTTTGTTTGCATTGAATAGGCTCCGAAACTACTGAACCGATTTGAAAAATTCTTTCACTGTTGGGAAGCTACACTATCCCCGGTTAACATAGGCTATATTATATTTTCAAAAAAATAGGGATCCTTACTAAAACTCCAATAATGGAACCCAAGGTGTAAAAAATAAGATTTACAATTTTGACTTTGCGTGTTTGACAGTTCTAAGACAGGACAACGTCTGTCAGGTCTGCTAGTATATTATAACGGAGAATGCTCTGATGAACTTTTTGAGCTTGTCCCTCCATCCTGGTTTTACCATCGAACCGGCCGCCATCGTCAGAAATGCCATAATATATTATAGATACGTGGTAGTCTCGCAGTGTTCGATTTAATCGATTATTTCTGTCACGTTCCTGTAATGTGGACTTTTGCCTTTGGTTTTTCCTCCGAAATATGATTTGGACTGTTTCAAATGAAGGGTAAATAAAGTCCTCAATGGTAGGCAACGCACGGATAATGCCCCGAGTATTGTGGGTGTCTATAGGCACCTAGTCTATAGCAATGACCATTTACCATAAGGTGACCCGTCGCTTGTTTACCTCGTTTTCTATAAAATTCAATAAAAACCTTAGAATAACTACTCAGAGAAGGTAGGTTTCCAAACAACGCCTTCTCAAAACGTAAGCTACAAATTCGCTTTGTAGCCTACGTTTCGATTGGTATTTTAAACGATTTAAGCAAGAAAATTAATGGATTAATGTGGAATGTCACACCATAACTCTAATGCTGCTTTTCTGATTTGATGTTATACGATTTCACCACGCAAATTGTCACAGTAAAATTTTTTTTTTTTTGTAGCCATATATTACACCATTTGAATGGCTTAAATTTTGCGAATGTACTTGGTTTCTTTGTGTAGTTATTCTAAGATAAAAACATTAAAATATCAGTTGAGGTGTCAGGAGGAGGAGGATTTGCGTTATTTCGTACATACATACATAGATTAGTATAGTTTGATGGAGATGTTAGTAAACGCTAGAAGTGCTACACGTTTCATATTGTTGATAAGCTATCGCAATCGGCAATTTATTGCCAGTATCGAATCATGGACACGCTTGAAGAATTCTGTTTAGTTTCATAGCAGTTGATAAAAGTATAGTTTGAAATACACTCCTGCCAATTTTTTGCTGCAGTATATTGTTAAAAGCTGAATTGCTACTTCGCTGGCGCAGCACCTGATGCGTATGTTGGCCTCCGACCTCAGAAAACATTAATAAATTGAAGCGTTATACTTACAGTATCCCATTTAGCACTAAACGTTCATACCACTTCATACAAACTCCTTGTCTCTGTAGGGTATTTAAAATTCTCTAAATGAGCCAAAATTTGCATTTCATGCCATCGTAATTTTTGCGTGACATCATTTCTTTTTTCATGCCATATTTTGTAAAATTATATGATGTTATCGCGCACATCTTATGAGGTACTTTATGTTGATTGGGTTCTGTAATACAGTATTACGGATCTAAGTAGTGTACTGTGACTTATTCTGTGCTAGATGGTAGGATGGCCATCCGCACATTATAGATGCGTGGAAGACTCGCACTGTTCGATTTGATCGATTGTTTCTGCCACGTACCTGTAAGTTGTGGAATGGCTTACCACCTTCGGTTTTTCCTCCGAAATATAATTTGGACTGCTTCAAACGAAGGGTGAATAGAGTCCTCAAAGGTAGGCAATGCACTGACAATGCCCCGGGTATTGTAGGTGTCTATAGGCGGCGGTGACCACTTACCATCAGGTGGCCCGTTGCTTGTTTGCCAATTATTCTATTAAAAAAAATGGTGGTGGGATGAGTGAGGAACACGTTTTGGTTGAATTATTACCAATAATTGATATAAGTTAGGATGACTAAAGAACATTATTACAATAGCATAATTAGACGTCATAGGATGAGTACAGAACAACTTGGGAACAACCCATTCAGATGTGTTCATCTCACTCATATTTCTCACGAATAAATACTCTAAAATAGGAACGTCTAAATTAGGAACACCTCATCTAATATAGAAATGAAACAAAAAAGGCGGTGCTTCCGTTTGTCCTCTTTAACAAAAGCTTAAATTATTTACCAGTTTCATGTCGTATCTCCCAGCTCCCTTGTTTACGGTAAGATATTACTACTATTACTGGTCACGCTTCATAGTCACTCTCTAGATAGGGGAGCCCGCAAGGTACGCACTGACTGGTGTGTGCCGCAAGGTGCATTTTCCCTGGCGGAAAGGGCGGAAGGGAGTAATCAAAGCTGACAGGTGCGTCTGTTATTTATTTAGTGAGCACTAGAGAGAATATAGGGAGATTCTATTTCGTTTTTTTTTTACAAAATTTCTTGTCACTAAGTGATAGGTTGTTATCAGATCAGACAAATAAGGAAGATATGGTATGCAGACGGGTACGAACGTATCTGGCCCAAATCAGGCTTTATGCCTTTAGTCGAACTCACCTAGCAGACTATTGGACTGTACTTTGTTGGTGTCTCTACAATGAGACATGTCGACACGAATTTTAGAACCGACCAACAAACTTTAACCCGCAAAAACATAAAAAGTACATCGCTTTTATTTTATTTTGTTAAATTCCTAGTGGTTGATTTAATCAGGCGTTACTTTGCGGAAGTCCATTTTTAATTTGTATATGAATTTCTAGTGTAATTCCGCTTTTACAGCGGAAGCGGAAGCGGAATTACACTAGAAATTCATATACAAATTAAATTCCTAGTGGCTCATAATCAAACACAATCAACTGAAAAAAAAAACCACATTTGTATTTATCAGTTTACGTGCCCTTGATTGTGTAAAACTAGTAAGTATTTTTCTAGTTCTGGCTTTCAAATATACGTTGATTTTAAATCCCAAGTCTAATAAATTCCTTGTTCCCCGATAAATATATTCCCAAATGTTTATGCATGCGGAATACTCTGTCAGTCGATATCAGTATCCGGGTTATTGTACGGAATACCTCGGTTATTTACTACCACCGCAACACCCGAAAATGTAACCACGCAATGCTATAGAGTATAGAGTATTTGTCAAAGGCTTATAGGTAGAGTGAGACTAGAGAAATGCAAAAAGACAACTTCAACGAAAACTTGAGTATGTCAAAGGATACGGAGTTACTTTTTTTAAGTACATATTTTTTTACACGCAATCAGGGCCCCCGATTCTACTAAACCAATTGTTTTTAAATTGTGATTGCTGTGTTTTTTTTTTAATGAATTTCCTCAAAACTGACAGTTTTTAATTAGGGGCAATATTGCAAATTTTACACTCATGATACTTAAAGTATAAAAAAAATAAAAACACAATTTTGAGGAAATTCATTAAAAAAAAAAAAAAAAAAATATATAATTTAAAAACAATTGGTTTAGTAGAATCGGGGCTCACTATCGTCACGGGGAAAAAAATATGTAATTGTTGTAATGTTACGGCAGATTAATTAAGAATTAATAAAAAAGTCAAAAAGTTAAAACGAAAGGGGGTGTCCCCATACAATAAACGTTGTTTTATATTAGCTCTAATGGAAAAACGGTAATGTAATACGTACAAGCGTCGGCACGATTATAGTACACACTCTAAAATATAACAACAAATAAATAATAAATAGTGGCCAAGTGCGAGTCGGTGACAAGTTTCTGTTCATTACAAAGTTATAACTGGTAATTTCGTTATTGAATTTTGTGGTGGAACCCTCAGTGCGCGAGCCCGACTCTTACTTGGCCAGTTTATTTTATACTGGAGAAATTCGGACCATTAATCGTAATTGCTTTTTTTCGTTAGGGGTGACTCGGAACTCTTATCAAAAATCTTAAATCTTTGAGCATAGCCTTCTGTCTACGGAATTTATACTCAAAGCTTTGAATAAAGACTCATTGGCTCATCGAAGTTACCCATCTGTAATATTTTTATTCTGTGACAACGGGTAGCCTACCGCATAATTTTAATTTGGCCTTTCAAGAGCTACTGTGCTCATACACACTGCAACGTATTCTGCTACATTTCCATACAATTTCGGTACTATAAAAAAACTGCCAGATCTAAATAAAATTGTTTACATTCCGTGAGTTGGCATCGTGAATAAGTATTTGTATATAGCTGGAGGGTTTGTTTTGCCTCACTCATTGGGGGATTTTAAACAGGGTTTTTATTATGAGTACGTGATATTTGAGCTTCTGGCTATGCCGTGATAATGATTCAACAAGATATTATGCTCTTCCCCCTGTATAAAAGGAAAGTAATCGTAAATATACTAGCTGCGCCCCGCGGTTTTACCCGCGTTATATATACGCAACCTCCTTAGTAGCGACAGCAACCTTCTTTGACTTTGATGACAATTTTTTTCTATAAGTAATGTAAAATGTCAATGTATAGCAAAGATCTTATATATACCCTAAAGGCACACCTAAAGGGATCTAGAACGTCCTTGATGTACGAACGTTCTTCTTCTTGTTTTTTTTTTAAAGGGTCCCCTTACAACAAACGTATTTTTTTAACGTATTTTTGTATTAGCATTAATGTAAAAATAGTAATACGTGCAAGCGTCAAACTTGGCATGATTATAGTACACACTCTATAGCATGAACGGTGATACTTAGTTTATGCTCTATAGTATAACAATAAATCATAAATAATGGCCAAGTGCGAGTTGGACTAAAATTGGGAGTAAAATTGGGAGAACCCCAACCGTATGCGTGTCTCGACACGCTTGGTTATTTATATATCAAAAAGATTACCTCTCTTAGTTCAGTTCAATTGACAACCGTCTTCGACACAATCTGCGTATGAAAATCTGTCCATTCTGACACGACAATGCAAGTTACAGTTGAACGAACAACGACGTAAATAAATACAATTTTATGAACGTTCTGAACGGCGACCGGAGCGTATCTCCGTCTGCCGTCTGCCGGCACTGTCTGCACTTGGTAGAGAGGTACAGCCGCGGAATACCAAGCAGTGTACAATCACTGGCAAAACCTATCTGAATCTAATAGTCTGGCTAAGAAGGCTACTGCAGGGTGAGTTACACTGAAGAATTATTTATACCTGACTAGCGACCCGCCCCGGCTTCGCACGGGTGTAATTTACGTGCGAAGACGGGGCGAGTCGCTAGTTATATAAACCTTCCGTGAAAACTTATCTAACTGATGGTGAAAACCGCAACAAAATCTTTTGCGTGGTTTATATGTAAGCGATTATACAGAGATACGATACTATGTAGATACACAGAAGACATAATGTAGACATGCATTCCGTTCGCAGTTC
Organism: Agriopis aurantiaria; assembly: GCA_914767915.1. Classification (NCBI taxonomy): domain Eukaryota; kingdom Metazoa; phylum Arthropoda; class Insecta; order Lepidoptera; family Geometridae; genus Agriopis; species Agriopis aurantiaria. The sequence continues at coordinate 11,567,787 of OU612003.1, read as the reverse complement.
GCACCCGCCACACCACCTTACCATAATTATATCCCTTGTTTTTCTGATCTGATATCATTCTCTACCACACTTAAAATCAGAGCTAAAAGTAAAATCTATAGTGTAAACTGTGAAGAACGTCTACAATGTCCAAAAGAGGCCCTTCATTGAGGTCTCAACAATACTAGTTTTTTGTACCCCATTACGACTCACTCTACAAAAAATATCTGATAGCGCTCGAGTGTACTATTGTGTGTTCTGTGATGACCACATGACGTCACCCGTGTTGGACCGTCTAATTACAACCACAAAATAAACAGGTACAGAAGGCCGGCTTCGGGTGGTCTTGATTTTAATAATTTCTCGGTCTATTTAGTGGGACGCCCCACTAGATAGACCGACGACATCGTGAGAGTCGCGGACATCCAGTGGATGCAGATGGCAGGCTGTCGTTCAGTGTGGAGGTTAAAGGGGGAGGCCTATGTTCAGCAGTGGACGTCTTCGGGCTGATTATAATGATGATGATTATGAACCGTAGCGATAGGGCTGGCAAAGCAACTATAATATACTGAGAAAAGTTTATATTTGAGAGTTTCAATTAAAAACAATTTATTAGGTACATTAAAACACATCTGTTTCTAATAGAAAAGCGTAACCAAATAAAGGTCTATAAATTGGAAAAATATATTCGTCAATTACGGCTACGAAAGGCACTATTATAAGCCTCATTCTTAAAGTAAATTATGACAATTTTATCACACAAAAACACACTGAAAAAATTATAATTTGCTGATAAATTTCTGAGATATGAGCGTTTAAAATTTATGGTGGGGATAGAGAGCGGATGTTCTGTCCTTTTTTTGCAAAGCTGTGTTAATATAGCATTTGTATGGTGCACCACGTGCACGTGGTGTCTTGGCGTGCTCTCTGGCTAGCATGAAATTAAAATACATATAACTTATTATTATTTTATTTATTCTTATTTTTAAACACATTTTAAATTTGTTTTCGGTGATGTGCTCTATTTATGATCAGCTCTTTTATGAGATATAAATAAAAAAATTGGACAAGCTTATTACGTGTATTACGTAAGCCTTTTATGCCAAAGCGCGAGCACTCGCGACTGTCATTCGACCGACTTGATCCGAGATCGCTGTACGTACGCGTCTGTGTGCGCACGCCTGTTAACGCTCGTTGTATGTAGCCTACTTTCTGTACGTATTTATTTTGTGTTACAACTGTTTCTACGATACGGTGACTTGGCTGCCGTTGGCTCGGGTGTTGTAAGGGGATCTTTGTTACGCATGGCGAATGGAACGATCGTTTCTTGCTGATTACTCAGGTTAATTACATGCGTGGCTTTATCATTGCGCCGTCTAATTTAAAACTCCTTGTAACCTTAACTGTTAAAAATATCAACTCTTCTTTTATATTTACAAATAGCTTAATATTCGAGACATTTTGCACACACGGTCATCTGACCCCAAACTAAGCTAAGCTTGTGATATGGCTGCCAGAGACTGATATACAAATTTATATAGTTTTAAATACATACTGAAATAGATATTAACAACCAGATATAGAACAAACACAAATGTTCATCACACAAATGTTTGTCCTAGATGGGAATCGAACCCAAGCTCAGAAGGCAGGTTCCCTACCAACTGGACCAACGGGCTAAGGCTAGCAAGCTGTTATAGTATATCTAGTTGGTGTATGATGTGGGCACACAGAAAAGAGAAGTAAATAGAACGGAAATGAGAAGGAAAATCTGTTACCAGGTATATGAGGGAACCTTGATTGAACATTATTATTTATATCAACGCGTTGAACTACGCATCACAGTTGCTAACTGATTTCGAATAACTGATGTTTCGTTTATATGGGTGCAACTGGCTACAACTAATTTCTTACAAAAAAGCCTTGACAGCCGTTCTTATTTAAACAAAAAAAAATCTTTTCCGTGGGCGGTCAAACCTTACAAGCTGAAAAATATTCTGATAGTGAACAGCAATATCAATCAATACGAAAATGGGTGTTCGGTGAAAACATGCCGAACATTTCCTAAACCGAATGCAAAGTAAAGTAACTACACCTTTTACCTATGCAGCAGCATTCCATAGCTGCACGGGGGCAATAGCTTGCCTCGATCGCATGTTCATGAATTTCATGATGCACGTACGGAAATGCTTAAAAACTCCTAAAACTTTCTATAAACAGGATTACGCGAAAGTAGAATTCTAGAAATTTGTTTTTAGGGTTCCGTACCTCAAAAGGAAAAATCGGAACCCTTATAGGATCACTTCGTTGTCCGTCTGTCTGTCTGTCTGTCTGTCAAGACCCTTTTTCTCAAGAACGCGTAAAGGTATCAAGTTGAGATTTATACTAAATACTTGGGTCTACGGTTTCTTTCGGCAGTAAAAAAATAAAAGTTGTAAGTCAACGCAATCAAAAGATATGAACGTTTATGTCGCATATTTTGCGATTTCACAGGGAAATCATAACCTATAATCATGAAATTGGCGAAAGGCAAGGTCTCATAGCACATATATAGGAATAAATCTGAAAGCTACAAATTTGAAGTTATATCATTTAAAAATAATTATTTTGCTACTACAAACTTACATTTTGTAGTTGGAATGTATAGAAGAACCTTAGTCAACTACAAAGTTAAGTTTGTCTTTCAATATTTCAACTTTAGTTTTTTTTTTGGACTCGCGCTCTGAGGGGTCTGTCCAACGGAACCCTCAGAGCACGAGTCCTACTCGTACTTGTCCGTTTTTTTAAGCTCCTTAAAAGAGCTCATAATCTTCAAACGGCTGAAAAGATTTTATTGAATCATGCTGTTTGCGTCGGGGCTTAAAATATTCCCTTTGTGATCCATCAGATTTGTGCAGATGAAAAAAACATGTGGACAAAAAGAGGATATGTGGCTGCAATATAGGTCTGTCTGAGTCACGCACACAAAGACACTGCCCACGCACGCTAGGCTAATGAGTAACTGACGTAGTGACGTCTCCAAGGATCCCAGATAATGGATTTTAGTCTGTGGAATCTTGCCATAAATTTATGCAGAGTATTACTTCTGTCCCTCTCAGTTTTCAGTTTTTATTTGCCGTGTGTAAATCAGCTCTAATCTGATTCAAAGATGCTGATCACTTGTGTTTGACTCACTGAGTCACAGTTCAGGTGTAAAACAGGCAGCTCCCTCGCGGCTCGCGACTCATGCCTCGCTCGCTCACTCAATGTAGGTACTATTAGACTCTGTCACACGAAAAACAGCGAAACGAGCCGAACTGACTGAAGCAACTCCGAGTGTGACAAAAAAAGAGCTATAGAGTGAGGGAGACTCCGGATTCTGACTCAATTGTGTGAACCGTGAGCTGAATGCAGCTCACAAATATCTGTTGAGTTACCCATACCATGGCTAGTTTTTATGCAGGTGATGAAAAGTCGTCGTCTAGCTCCCCTAAGAGCTCAGAATCCAGAATACATACTTCAGAGCTCATCCGGTGTTCCCACATGTTCACTAAACAATAAATAACAGACGCGCTGAATAGCCCAGATGTGGTAAACACGTCCGCGCATGTGTTTGGATGCGGTAGGGTCGACGGCCTTGCTGCTTACACGGAGTCCTCCGTGAAATGTCTGGTGACTGCAGCCGGGAATATTTTGATGCGCTTCTCACAATCGTATCCAGTTGATGGCGAATCCATGTTTATAAAAGTTTTTAGAGAGCATCACAACTTACTAATACAAAAACAAAAAGTATGGATCTTCGATTTCAAACTATGTAGGTTTAATGGCGGCGCAGACTTCGCGAATTTTTTTTTGCTCGCTCTGAAATGTGACAAACCTAATACACTACTAACCTACCTAATACTATTAACAGAAAAAATGATGATTAAGCTGATCGAACTTACCATACTACCATCCGTATCGTAAATAAGTGATCGCAGCAAAAACAGTTCAATCATGGCCCTCATCATAATCGCCTCATGCAAAATAAATTGATTCTGACCAGTTAACGTAGACTCGAGAAATCTGCTAGATGTTCTCTCTGATCTACAAGACTAGCTATGGAGAGAGCTATGCTCGTGGTTTCTCTACAAGGTCGAATCAGAAATGAGGAGATCCGTACACGAACGAAAGTTACCGGCATAGCCCACCGGCTTAGCAAGTTGAAGTGGCAGTGGGCAGGGCACATACCTCGCAGAACAGATTTCCGATGGGGTCGACAGGTTCTCGAATGGAGACCACGGACCGGTAAGCGCAGCGTAGGACGTCCACCCACAAGATGGTCAGACGACCTAAAAGAGACCGCAGGGAATCGCTGGATGCAGGTCGCTTCCAACCGGCCCTTTCGGTGATCGATGAGGGAGGTCTATGTGGCAGTGGTTGTCGTACGGCTGAAATGATGATCTAAATTGTAAGTTAGAAGATACCTATTCACTCTGACCTTGAAAAGGCCCAGATTATATCTTTATTATATCAGTGTCTTTTGGATTTCTACTCTATGTTGGTAGGACCTCTTCTATTTACCTTTTCCGATTATCTTAGCTCGTGGAAGCCTCGGATATTTGTACGTACATTCAATTGAACTATTCTCGGCGAGACCAATGAAACTGCAGATTAGTACATAACATAGTCAGTACGAGATACCACAGTCTACTAAATAGTAACTGAAATTATTAACGACACAACTACTGAAGACTCTTGGTTATAAAGTGATCGAAGGAGGCCGGTTCAAATTTAATGGATACGTTGATTCTGTTGTATGACTGAAACTAATATGAAACTAATAAATTATTTAGAAATATGTAGTACTTAAAAATTTAGACTACTTTTCACATACCAACTGCGTGTCAGCAGTACTTGCTGTATGTAGCACAGCTAATGCGCAACTCTGCGCGTTTTCAACCGACTTCAAAAAGGAGATTTTCAATTTAACTGTTTTTAGGGTTCAGTACCCGTATTACTAAGCTTACGCTGTAACATCCGTCCTACCTTAAAACGGCTGTATCTTTCGAATAGATAAACGGGGAAAAAATACAGAATATGTAATGTTACGGCGGCCAGTATACTTAAGGCAAAGTATAATTAATAATAATAAAGTCAAAAAGGAAAAACTAAAGGGGGTCCCCATACAACAAACGTTTTTTTTAAAGTATTTTTGTATTTGCTCTAATAATATAAAAACGGTAATACGTAAAAACATCAAACTTGGCATGATTATAGTACACACTAAAGCGAAACAACAAATAATAAATAATGGCCAAGTGACAAATTTCAGTTCACCGTAACGTCGCGCGCTATCGGTACTTGGATGGGTGACCGCCTGGGCGTGGCGTGTGTCTTTTTGCACTACTTTTTGTATTTCGTGATGGTACGGAACCCTCAATGCGCGGCTTGCACTGAGCCGGTGTATTTTTTAAACTATAATACCTAAATCTAGAGTCAATACTAAAATAAATATGTATAATTTTTTGTAGATGAAACATATTTTCATCGCCTTCTTTCCTCATTATTTGGTCTAGTGCAGTAAAACTAAATTGTTTTATTTCAATTTACAGCCGGTGGTTTCCGAGACCAATTACCATGACCGTAACTCTGTTTTATTGCCACCACGAGAGTCATATTTGTATAATAACATGAGAACTCAGTTTTTTTTTTTTAAATTATAAATAGGCTTGCTCTTGGCCGCCAACTCTCCTGATGTTAGGCGATGATGCGGCCTACGATGGAGCACGCTTGCCTTGTTCTGTATGTAGCCCTTAAACGAACCATCGTGGGCCAGAATACCGGGTGCAGAGATCTCGCTCGCGCATTATAAAATGACTCTACTTTTGTAAAATGTGCTTCGATCTTTTTTCAAAATACAGTGTAAACTCGATTTAACGACAAAACTCTCTAAAACGTCGAAATTACTTGACTTGGTTGGTTTACTTTGTTGTCCATTATCCATACCATTGTATACGTAACTTTCCTTCTTCCCGTTGACCTGAAATAGTGAAAATAGACAAGAAGCAAGGTCTCACAGCACATGTAAAGAAAAAAAAAACGAAAGTCGAATTTTAAATTTAATTTTTTTTTATTAAAAGTTATATTACAAAAAGATTGCGATTGCAAACGTTTTGTAGTTACCGACAGTGATGTAGACTGATGTATGGGAGAACATTTTTTTCACTGCAAAGTTGTTCTTCTTTGTTTAATCCTTTTTAAAGTTCCGTACCCAAAGGGTAAAAACGGGACAAGCCTACGATGTCTGTCTGTCCGTCTGTCTGTCTGTGCTACTTTTAAACGGCTGTATCTTTGGAACCGTAATAGATAGCCTGTTGAAATTTTTACAGAATATGTAACGTTACGGCGGATTAACTAACAAATAATAAAAAGTCGTAATGAAGATCATAATTCTTGCAATTAATAATTTCGTTTGTTCCGTAATGTTTTTCGGGTGTATTTATGATTTTTTTATGGAACCCTCAGTGCGCAAGCTCGACTTGCACTTGGCCGGTTTTTTTTTATTACAGAAACTAATCTCATTAGGCACATTCATATAAATTACATCGTTGTGACTCATAATTTGTCGATCTGTTTGTTTGTAAACATCGGATTCGTAAGCCTTTGATCGCAGGAAGCGCCATCGGGCCTCTCCTACTTATACACTCTGTACAAGCCAGTTTTAACTTTATTATCCTAAAATAGAGTTTCAAATTTGATTAGTAAGAAAAAAATAGAGTAAAATAGAGCATAATAAAAAATTTAAATAAAAAAATTGAGCGAAATAGAGATTAATATTCTAATACTATGAAACTAAAGTTCAAAATCCTGCTTGCTATGATTTTGTATGAGATGAGATGACCGTGTGCCTTCGAATGATTTGTTTAAATCTGTAGTACTGAATAGGAAAACGTGGTCCTACATTGCTTTCTTGATTAAAATGAGTAAATTAAAAAAAATCGAAGTAAAAACTTCTTTAGGCATTTTAGACACTTTTTTTTTTGGGATGGGGAAAAGCACAACCGTCACGCTCAGATCCTCGTTCGGGTAAAGTCGGCTCGAGTCGACTGACCGAGCGAGAGAGATATTGCTAACTGATTACTAGTAGCCAGTATAGTACCGTATAAAAGCGAAATACTACTTACAGATTCATCAGAAAATTTCAAAAAAATACTTTACCTACGAACATCGAGATACAATACAGTCATATACAGTCACAATCGTGCGGAAAAAAATATGTCCAAACCAAAACTCGGCACGCTACGAATTGCGCAGATTTTTTGGTTAGTTACAAGGTAACCGCGATCCGACACGAGCGACGCGAGCTACGGTGACATAGCGGACAACTAACGTTGAACACTATGCAAGCGACATAACGTCTACTAAATATGGCATTTTGAAGTACATATATAATTGATAAAATGTATGTACAATGACGCTCGGACGTTTTTTGTCTGTTTTCACTGAGAGATTGTGACTCTATTAATGAATTGTATTTCGATGCTTACGAAGCTGAAATTTGGTAGATACGATAGATTCTTTATGGGGTAGGGCCGAATTAAGGAGGTCAAAAGGGGGTCGAAAGTTTAAAAAATGATAATGCGGGCAACAGTTGATGTGGGCTGCCGACAGGCAGATTTCCCTTCAGACCGACCATATTTAATCGTTCCTAACTACCGCTCCCGGATCACTATTACTAAATATCCTGTATTTATATGATGCTTAATATTTTAAACCTACCTCATCCTTGAACAGTTTAGCGGGTATGTTGTGTAACTAATTAGGCAATTAGCGTTGCATGTTGCTGTGCATAATTCATTGCCGACCGCTTGAATGGGCTAATTGAATGAACGAAATTGCAGACATATTTACATGAGTTCAAGTTTTTTAGGGCTCCTTACCCAAAGGTAAAAACGGGACCCTCATCACCAAAATCGAAATACTCTGTAAAAGGTTGTGCGTGTAAAGGGTCCTACATAAAAAAAAAACCCGCTTTGTTTCGCTTCGCTTGAGAACCGCCTAATTTTTCTTCAGTTAAAATCTTCACGTTTTTCACAGCGTAAATCACAGCGGCCTCTGGCCTTTTGCACAGCTATTATATTTTATACTTTGCTTCTGCTTTCTTTGGCTTTCATACATATTTTCATTTGAACGCGATTACTCGGCGGGTTCATCACCATTTTGGATGTTTCAATGGCTTTTATTTTCAGAATGCTGTAACGGGAAACTAAAAGGAACGTTATTGCGAGTCAACCGTAATGAAATGAAATTCCGGCGGACTGCGCGGCTGTCTGCCGCAAAGGGTGGTAGCTTCTACCCCTCAAATGATTGTGGGGGGGGGGGGGGGGGTGTTGCCAGGCACTTGACTTGAAAGGTCCTGAAATCGTGGAAATATATCTTTTGAGCAAGAAATATGTTCCTATTGTTAGAAGTGTACCGTCATGGTTTCAATTTACTTTCGTTATCAAGGCTGATACCGTGTCCTTTTATGTACGTTATTTATACTATCAACGGTATCGGTATATAATTACGGCTGAAATTGCAAAATACAAATAAAACAGCGAATGAAAACAGACATAGATACTAGCGCCACTAGTAACTGATGGCAGTAATGGTAAACAATAGTCGCGCAAGTGTCAGACAGAAGTCAACGTCTTTGCAGCCAGCGATCTATATGTACTACACTTTGCAGCAGACGTTTCACAATAAGTGACGAGCAGATCTGAAAATTGTTCGTTTACATTTTTAAGTTGAATCCTAGAGTCATTGGCACAAGGAAGAGGAGACCTTTACCCAGCAGACCTTTACCGGTCGATACAGGCTAACGACAATGATGAGTTTTTTGCGGTCCGCCTGATTGTAAGCAAATACTGCCGCCAATGGACACCTGCAATACTAGACGTGTTGAAGAGCTCCAGCCTGGAGCGATGGTTGTAGACACACTTTTTGAAATACTTCATGTTGAAGCTCGACGGTAAGACCTTTGTGAGAAGGACATGCCACACCTTGGCAAGTCCGTGGAAGAAAGGATGATGATGACTACGAATCGTTACTTCGTTCGACCGTTGTCTATTTGTCACTGCAGTTATACTACAATGAAATTACTGACTAAAACGAAAAAAACCAGCACGCTGGCAACACCGGCGAAAGTCATCAAAAATTCTCATTTTCCACTTTAATAACGCGGCAATTCTGTGTTTAATATCCGTCCCGTCGTCAAGTGGTTGTCGTATGGATCCGCCGCCCGGCTCGTGTTTACGAGAGATGAGCTTACATTTGCAAGGATAATTTGGAGGCTCTCCTCGTGCGAAAATTATGGATATGTGTGGAACGAGAAATGAGGCTTTCGAAGCCGTAATCAAACGAATCTTGGTGGATTTTTGCTGTGGTATACGGGTTCTAGTAAATTAATGGGAGTAATATCTAATGAACTATTTATTTATTTTCATCGTTTTTGTGCCAAGATTAAAAGATTTCATACGAAACTTCTTTCAAAAAAATCCTGCGGAAAATTGCAAACTTAGACTGAGAAGGAGTCGCGTGCTTTCTTCTTGAAAGAGACCGTCGATTGCGGTTGTAACTATAATCGCCAATCCGGCTCAATCCGTGAGTAATTCCCGTATGAATTATAAACAAAATGTGTGAAAACCGTGTCAGTTTCCAATAAAGTTTAGTTTTCAGTAGAATAACTAATGATAGTTGTAGTCTATTACTTGTAGGTGTTTTACAACAATTTTTAAACGGATTGTTAGGGAAACGCTCCCTAAAACGAAGAATGGTGATAGCTGATACGATACCACAAAAAATATGCTCTTTTATTTTAAAAAAAATGTCCGCAATGTAATGCAAATAAAATATCAGCTGACGTTAGAGGTCATCGAACGACCTGCGTTGCGCTGCACGGCGCGTACGCTTTACATTGCTGGTTCGCAACATTTAGAACTACTAAAACAACAAGTATGAGGCAAATGGTTATTTGTGTTCGATTGGGTTTAGATGTATATTGTATAATAGTAGCTTTTTGGCTTTGGGAGCGTTTTCCTTACACCAGGTATATAACAAGTTATTTTTATCACCACGTCTTAGCTTAGCTTGTCTTATGCTAGCATTGTCTTACCTTGGTGGTCACCAGAGACCTATCACTATTTGAACTTTAGAATCATGTTTGATTCTTAAACTTACATTGAACATGGTTTCGCTTTCTCAACAGTAGAGCCTTTAGCGGTTTTGGACAAAATATGCTAATAAACATTAGGTACGAGTATGTTTTAGTGCGTCCATAGAAGATCAATGAGCATTTTCAAGTGCCAACCATTAAACTCCCGATTCGCCCACACACACAATTTGCGTCAATCCGTAACACAATACTTTGGCCTATCCCATATCGATATAGGTTCAGTCGTTAACATGGTAACACATAAACCCTTAGTATTATAATCGTCAGTTATATGGCGAGGTTTAACATTTACTGACACAATTCACTAAACGAACATGATGCCAATATGAATACAAATGCCGCCATACTGTTTTGCGTCTGTTAACAAAGTGTCTACTTTGTTGACGTCTAAAAAATAACAAAATAAAAGATGTGTTCCTGAGAAACATAATTTTATTTCGAAATTTCTCATCAAAGAGCTACGTGGCAGCTCGTATGAAAACGGCCGTCATATTTTTTGCCTGTTCCCTGCCCAAATAAGCTATACAATATAAATCGTTTTTTGAAATGTCTCACATAATTTGAAAATGGGTCATCATCATCAGCCGGAAAACGTCCACTGCTGAACATAGGCCTCCCCCTTTAACCCCCACACTGAACGACCGCCTGCCTTTTGCATCCACTGGATGCCAGCGGCTCTAACAATGTCGTCGGACCGTCTCCACTCAAGAACCTTTCTACCCCATCGATTATCGATTCTTCGAGTGATGTGGCCTGCCCATTGCCACTTCAACTTGCAAATTTTAACAGCTATGTCGGTGACTCTGGTTCTTTGGAAATGGGTGTTTTACTCATATTAGACTGTGTTCAGGTGAAAAGGTCTTATCTCTTATAGAAGTATTTTGGTTCGTTTACAGGACGAGGAGTCCCTGGAGTCTACGAGGCCAGTACCGAACATCACCCACCACAGCATCATGTACGCGCCAAAGTGTCTAGTTATCGTCTCAAGGCAGGACTACATCGATACCTTCAGAGTAAGTTTTACTTTTATCCCTTTGAAAGTTTTCGAAAACTTTTTTCGTTTACGTATTGTTTACATTTTAGTAAAGCGCCTCCAGCGGAAACGTGGAGGAACTAAAATCTGTAGTAATCGGCGGTATAGATTGCTTCACTCTAATACGAAAAAAGTTTTCGAATACCTTTCCAGCCCAGCAATGTATGGAACAATACGTAAACTAAAAAAGTTTTCGAATACTATCAAAACTTGTACCAAGGGTACTTTACTGTACTGTACGTATAATATTTGAAAGGTTATTCCATATGGTTTTTTAGTTTTTCCGTTGTTTGGCCACCTTGTAAGACATGACAAATTAATGAAAACCATCATAGAGGGAAACGTTAAAGGATGATATGGAAGGAGGGATTTATGGGATGTCATGTAACGACAATTGCCTTGCCGACAAGAGCTGCGGTCTCAAATGTTGAATGAATGCATGAAATTTTTCCTCATTTTCCTGGATAATAAGTAAGGATAGGTATTATGACCTCTCCTCATGATACGAATTGTTATCCAGTCCGATTTAGCCGTTTAGCCGTAATACAATACTTTTTTCGCATTTAGAATTTGTGTAGTGAGTGCAGCCTGCGACCTCGTAGCGATCGGCAAGCGATAACTTACAGTTTCCAATAAATATTCAACTATGTTACTGCAAGATTGCTGATCCACCTGGATATGGTACTACATCTTCATGCTCGTGGTCGCTAGTCATGTCATTTTACCACAAATAAAGATTTGTCTATTGTCATGTTTATTATTACAGAACTGCCTCGGCATAATCTACACGGTGTGGGTTGAAAACCTGGGCGTGCCGCTGGAGACGCTTGTTGGCAACCTGGTGGGCGGCGTGCAGGTGCCGCCGGCGGGTGGACCTATGGTGCGGTTCAGCATCGGCGCTGGAGACAGGCAGGCGCTCCAGCCGCCCGCTGCGCCGCCGCTGCCTCTCACGCACACTGCGGTACATATGCTGCTCAGGCTGCTTGGTGAGTGAGAAAATGGTGCAATTCAGCATTGGCGCGACGGACCAGCAGATGCTGTAGCTGATCGCAGTTTCGGCACAGCCGCTCACTGTGGTGCATATGCTATTGAGGCTGCTCGGTAGTAAAAATATACCTCTCTGGGGGTCTAGACAAGAGCCACACACTGTTAGCGTTCACGCCTGCGGAAAGATGGAATTGTTTGAAAATGACATTGACAATGACATTAGCATGAGATAAATTATCTGAAGCTAATGTCATTTTCATACAATTTATTGTAATTACGATGTAATTACGATATAGACAGCGAGAATTGGTGCTATTTGATACTGTTCTATAATCAGCACTTTTACTGGAGGTTGCAACTTACACATTTTCGTTTAGTTGAATTCATGAGTTGCATCTCAGCGCGTTACAGTAACTTCTGATACTTATGACACATAAAATTACATTAAGCTACCGTAACTCGCTGAGAAGCAGCCGTCACAAAAGTCATCATAATAATGAGATTGGGGCTGTTGAGCTTATTTTATGTAGAGGCCTACTCCTAGATTCCACTGATTGTACGTTTTGTAATCATGGTTAATTTTATATTCCAGGTATCCACAACTCGGTGACGCTGTGGTGCGCGGTGATGAGCGAGCACAAAGTCCTGCTGGTGTCGCTAGCGTCCGCCCGTTTGGCTTCCGCTTGCCGAGCGTTGGCCGCCCTGATGTTCCCGTTCCGTTACGCGCACGTGTTTATACCGTTGCTGCCCGCGGGATTGGCCGAGGTGCTGGCCACGCCAACGCCATTTCTCATTGGTGTCCATTCCAGTTTGAAAGAAGAAGTGTCTGAATTGGTGAGTTGTGCTTAGTACCCGGCCGGTGGGGTGATGTCCTGAAAAACATAGCAGAAACCTTTTGTGACAGAAAAACTTACATATACATAATAAGTTCACAGTGGAAAAAATATAAACTGATGCTGGTGAACAAACTCTGATCCCTTTTGAGTTTATGATCATTGCTTCTTTTCTGACTCAAATATTTGTAATATTCTTTCAGCTAGATGTGATAGTGGCAGACCTAGACGTAGGATCTCTCCACATTCCCGCTGGCGTTAACATCCCCCGTCCAGAAGGCAAGCTACTTTCCTCGCTGCAAGACTCGTTGGCGCTAGTCTTACAACCAGAGCTTCGGTCAGCAGACTCTGCCTTCGCTCCGCCACCTCCCGCGGCCTCGCCTCCTCATATGCTGGATAAGGAGATCAGAGCTGTGTTTATGAGGACGCTGGCTAAACTTCTGCAGGGTTACAGGTGAATATTTACCCAGCTACCATAATGATGATCATCTTGTTGCCTTATTTACTGTAATGGTATTTTATCAAATTTCCAGACACTGCCTCACGATAATCCGGATACACCCCACTCCGGTGCTGACATTCCACAAGCTGGGGTTCCTCGGGTCTCGTGGTCTGGCGCAGTGTCCGTTCACGGTGCGACTGCTGGATTCCATGTTCTTCAATGGGCTGGTGGCGGAGCGAGGCCCGCCCTGGCGGCCTACTGACATATGGGACGAGCTCGTGCAGTTAGTATACCAATCTGTTCACAGTGCGACTCTATGTTCATAGATGGGATAAATTTGGGACAAATTTTTCGTGAATTCTGCACTAAACCCAATATCCATGTGGTTGTAAATCGTTGGTGATAGAAGAGGAAAAATAATCAGGAATATCACCATCATCATCAGCCAGAAGATTTCCACTGATGAACATAAGCCTTACCCATAGTTTTTTTTTTTTGTAAACATCTCAAGCTTATAAGCTTACCCTAGATATCTTCAGAAATGTTAAGATGCGCGAGCGTAATAGTGAACGTACGTTGTATAGGCTCTTAAGGCTGTTCTCTGTTACTCAAGGATCTTACTTTCTCTAAATATTAATAAATAAAATATTTGTTGTTGATTGCAGGAACCTCCCAGAACAGCAGCGGCTGGAGTCCCTGAACCCTTCTCTGGAGCTGCAACATATCCAGGACCTGGCCATGCAGCTGCACCTCAACGAGAACCCCAACCCTCAGGTACTCTCCAACAAGGTACAACTACTTTCATACTCTTGCAGAGTGCGCTTTCCGCATTGCTAACTGCAGGTCATGGTTAACGAGTTGTGTGACAAGTGATCAAATAATTTGTATAGTTTAAAAACTAAAAAACTCTCAAGTAATTCGCTGACACAAACCAAATGAATTCAAACTCTAGGGGTTTACTACTAAACATTGGAGAGTTCCACTATCTGTCTCCTGGCTTCATCATGAGACTTGACAAAGGTACCATATTATTGTATTGTCATATTTGTCATCCAGATTATACCGGGTGTATCTCTAGAAGTCTAGACGACAGATATATTTGGGGATATCATTGTATGAGTACATTGATATCCCAAGCTAAGTCATCAAGTGTCAGTATCTAAATGTAGACCGCATCATCGCTTAACATCAGGCGAGATGGCGACCAAGCTCAAGCCTATAATTATTATTTAAAAAAAACTGATGTGCCATCAATGTGTTAAAGTTGTCATCCAGCGATATTAGTTTTAGCCACCGACGCTCTCATGCGAATTGACATACGTGAGACGGGGACAGAAATAATAACGCAAGCGCAAGAAATGCCTGCCAGTTATTTTAATTTTGCCAGATTTTGTTTGCTTGTGATACGACTCGCTGGCCAGAATGCTCCGGCTATATGTTTGGCTCGGGCGTAGTGCATTATTTTGTTATGCTTTTGTTTTATGCTTAGGAGACATCGAAAAAAAAGAAAAGAGAGAAATGAAAAAAAAAAAAAAACTACACCTTTATAAAATCTTATATCTATAGGATACAATCAGTGTCGAATGGGTCCGTCTCAGCATTAATGCTGAAAGTCAAGGACTATCAGCGCCGGTTTTCATCGAGATACAATACCTATCGAGTTACAATCTCTAAGTGGAAATAGTCAAAAATAAAAATAGTCCGAGCGTCGTTGTACATACCTAGACATCAATTATATAGTTCGCAATACCACATTTACTCCAATTTAGACTTTATGTTGCTTGCATAGTGTTCAACGTCGCTCGTCTGCTATGTCATCGTAGCACTGGAATCGCGCGGCATTGTAGTTGGATCGTGGTTGCCTTACAACTAACCAACACATGCGCCGACTTTTGGTTCGGATTTTTTTTTGCACGGATGTGACTATATGTATTGTATTTCGATGTTAAGAAAGGACATTATGGGTCAGGGAAATTTGTTAAAGTGGTCAGGGAAAGTCGGGGATTTTTTGGCATTTAGAGTGGACAGGTGGACACCCTGATAATAAAAAGTTTTTGGCGCCAACGTGAAAAAAAACATGTCGGCTCGTTGTATTATTTTCCTAAATTTGTGTATTTTCGAGTGTTAATGTGTATTAATGGTGGATTATAATTTATTAAGTGTTTGTAAACGTGCTCGAGTGTGGGTGAGTGATATAACGGAGTGAAAAATGTATTTTCGTGTTGTTCCCAAAACTCTTTAGAAGCCTCTTGTAAAGCTTGCACCACTTTACTGGGGTATGAGTTTAACTTGACCGTGACTTACTTTGCTTGACTGACTGTGACTTGTTTAATACTATGAAGACTTAAATTATTATAACCCCGGCTTGCACTCACGATTATGTTTTATCGGTCGAGACGATCAACCGGTTTCGGAGCCATTAGAGCCCCTTCCTCAGGGAATACGCGCGGTTCTAATAGCTTTATAATGGGCCCTAATGGCTCCGAAACCGGTCGATCGTCTCGACCGATAAAACATAATCGTGAGTGCAAGATAGATAGATAAAAACTCTTTATTGTGTACACCAGAAATAAAAATTACAACACGATTATAAACACTTACGAGCTAGTGCCACATGTGGCGGCCTTATCGCTAAAAGCGATCTCTTCCAGGCAACCATTGGATGGAAAGAATTTACGCAACAGAATCGACGGGAGATGCTAAAATGACACATAGTAAAATAAATAAATAAATATATATATAAACACACATAATACAGACGCGACAAGTAAGTACATACTATACCCTAAGTCCCTGGAGTACCTTCGCATTATGACACACAATGCAAGGGCAGCAAGGAACACGCACAATGACAGAGCAAATAACAACCAACACGAAAGCCGGGGTTATAATAATTTATAATGAATCCTCACGCGAGTTTCTATGAAGACTTGTTTAATATTACGACTGAAGGAGTTTGTATCCATGGTCATGAAACAAATTACCAAAAAAACCTTACACCCGGTGTAATGTCAACTGCGTGTGTTGCAGCCATTCCAGCAGCGCATATTACGGCCGCCAGAGGGCGCGTCGTCGCGCATCCACCAGCCGCCCCTGCCGGCGCTGGACGCGGCGCGTGTCGCCGACCTCATCGCGCTCCTCAACTCCCGCAGTAACACCAACCCCAAGTAAGTCACAACACCACTCGCAGACGACAAACCTGTAAAAACTCTGTGGAGTGAGAGATACGGGAGAAAATTCTGCGTGAAGCCAAAGTATGAAAAATGTATAGTTCCGTTGAAGCATGCGATAGCGGCAATGACAATATAAACACCTTATGCCATTGGTGGCTACAAAATTTTCAGCGTAATCTAATTCGAGCGGGCCAATCCAACGCGCGAATTTAATTAATGACTTTCGGTAACCCCTTCGTTTACTTCTTATATCATAAGCTATCTGCCAGTGACAGTCCCGTCAAAATCGGTCCAGCCGTTTCGGAGTCCATAGGGAACATAAATACGAGTACATACACATATCACCTTTTATATATAAGAAGAAGTTTTTTTTAATCCTATAAAAGAGCTGATAATCTTCTAACGGCCGAACAGATTTTTCTTGATTCATAGCTAAGTACACTCGTTCAAGTCAACTTTCAAACAAACAAAAAAACGAAATCTTAATTGTTTCAGCTGTGCAGGAGCTATTATTCCACAGACGCATCGATACATAGATAAACACGTTAAACTTTTAACACCCTTCTGTTTGCGTCGGGGGTTAAAACTGAATGCATATTGGATCGTCATATTTGCCACCCGCTTTCGCCACTGCGTTCACCCACCGAACTTATTTTTTTATTCATCTGTGAGGAGTTAGGCTTCGCAGTCTTGTGCATTTACCAGTGTCAAGTATTAAACTACTATCAAATTTGATGAAATGTAAAACAAGTCAGTCACAGTCGGAGTCAAGTAAAGTAAGTCACGGTCAAGTCAAAGTAGTATGCCCTAGTAAAGTGGTGGAGACTTGACAAGAGGCTTCTATGGAGCTTTGGAAACAACACGAAAATACCATGTTATATCATTTTCCCACACTCTAGCATGTCCACGAACACTTAATAAATAATTATCCGCCATTATTAGACATTGACACTCGAAAATACACAAGTTTAAGAATGCAATACAATGAGACGACGTGTTTTTTTCGTTGTGGCGCCAATTGAAACAAACTGTACAATATTAACAATTTTAATCACTAAGTTGAAAAGGTACTTATTTTTATCACTAATATAACATAAACTCAAAAATCACACAATCTAGCATGTCCACGAACACTTAATAAATAATTATCCGCCATTATTAGACATTGACACTCGCAAATACACAAGTTTAAGAATGCAATACAATGAGACGACGTGTTTTTTTCGTTGTGGCGCCAATTGAAACAAACTGTACAATATTAACAATTTTAATCACTTAGTAGAAAAGGTACTTATTTTTATCACTAATATAACATAAACTCAAAAATCATAGGCACTAAAACTCAATTTAGAATCATAATAATTATGATCAAATGTTTTTATGTTTTCCGTTTAAACTCACACCAATGTTATCCAAATCTTTTTCGTAAAGACCTTGTTTATTTGTGAATCCGTTCACGTGTGTTCCAATTTTGGCTGATTCGTTTTTGACCGTTTCATTCTTGACATTTCCCTTGATGTAGCTAGCGTAGAAGAATTTTCCGAAAAGGTTTATGAACAGGAGTGCGTTGACAGCCATCAATATGTTCGGAATCTTTGGGTAGGAGCAGTCGCTGAACAGGCCGATCAAGTTGTGAACCAGGATCACGACAAACTGGGCCTGTAACAGTAATCTCTGTTAGATTGATGATAATGAAACTTAAAGCGTTTGTTGGCGACTTCTTGTAATCATCCTTTTATTAGTCTACTGCTGGACTTTGGCCTACCCCCGAAAGGGTGATTGGGTTATATCCACCAAGCTGGCCGCAACAGTTGCGGGTTGGTGGATTCACATACGCCTTGATTTCCTTCTCCGTACATATGCAGGTTTCCTCACGATGTTTTCCATCACCGAAAAGCCATTGGTATGAAAATCCGTACACTAACTCCAAAGTGCTCATTTGTACGGGCCCGGTTGGAACCAGCGACCTCACGCTTTCAAGTCTAGCGGTCTCCCAAATAGGCTACCCACGTCTTTTTAAATTAGTAATTAATTGCATTAATAGAGTATCTTCAATCTACGAACAAAGAACCGATACAATACCAGCGAAATTAGTAATTATTTTGCTGTTCAATACTCGTTAAAATGGCCAAATGTGTTTGACGGTACGTATCGTCCTTCTCTCTTGAACGAAGTACAGGCAGTGTGCAGCCCTTCTACGGGTCCTATAGTCAAATGCCATTTCTGCGTGCAATATCTTTTGCCCTGACCGTTACCAAATAGCTCAGTCACTTTGGCACTCGTCAGTTCCACGTAAAGCGAGTCGCGCAACGGGCTCAAGGTCATATGCTAGAAATAGCAGTGAAACAGGTAGCACTGTTACAGACTGACAAAGCGGAATACAATCCGATGGGAAAGAAAGGCTCTTGAGTGGAGAACACGAACCGGAAGACGCAGCGTAGGTAGGCCTCCCACTAGATGGACCGACGACATCGTGAGAGTCGCGGGCATCCAGTGGACACGCTTCACACTGCATCCTTGTTTTTGTTGTTAGTGATTGATCGATTAACTCTTTATTGTTAACACCATTAAATTTGATACAGAGGACAAAAAACCCTTAAAAACCAGTGTAACAACTGAGTGAAACTATGAAACAAGAAATAACTTACCAGTTGCAAGACTGTGACATGCTTCTTCCACCAGACGTACTTTTGATACTGAGGGCCGAGTCCCGCGATCAGGTAGTACGTGTACATCACGATGTGAACGAAGGCGTTTAGCGTACCCATCACTACGCCGTGACCACCTGGACACCAGACCAATATTAATTTAATATTGTAAATGTAAAATTTGCAAGTTGAAGTGGCAATGGGCCACATCGCTCGAAGAACCGATAACCGATGGGGTAGAAAGGTACTTGAGTGGAGACTACGAATCGGAAGACGCAGCGAAGGTATGCTTCGCACTAAATGGACCGACGACGACCGACGACCGGCGAGCATCCAGTGGATGCATATGTCAAGCTGTCATTCAGTGTGGAGTTTAAATGGGGAATGATGGGGGGCGGGGAGGGATGATGATTGTAAATGCCAAAGAATGTTTGTCCCCCTTTCCCGCAGCAACAGAGCACCGTCGATAGGCGTGATTTTTTTGCCGAAAAGTGTCAGGATACTTTTTATTCCGGAAAATTTATTTTATTCCTGAAGAAATATCCGGACGGCGCAACTAGTTTATCACTGAGTATCAAAATTATGTTTTAACAATGCAGTTAGTCGAATGGTGACCTTGGAACGGAAAGCAACCACCGGGCTGTACCCTTAATACAAGTTTTGATAAATTTCGAAAACTTTTCTTTTTCGTATTGTTCCGTACTGCTGTATCGCTGGGCTGAGAGATATACGAAAAAAAAAAACCGTATTTGAATAAAGCAACTGCCGATTACTACCGATTTTAGTTCCTCCGCGTTTCCGCTGGAGGCGCTTTAATTTACATATTTATATATTGACTTAAGTTGTTGGCCTTACGGCCTCTACAGCTTGACCGGACTAGTCAGCGAACGCAGAGTGCGTACGGCACAACTTGGTGGTTCATATTTTAGGGCGACTAGCTCAAGGGCACCTCGAAGGTACGAACCACGGCTTGGGCCGTCGCCGGGAGTGGGAATCAGACTTGCCCAGGCACCCCAGAAGGGGTGTGCCCTGAAGCCCTAGCCGTTTGTTGAACTGATTGATTATTTGGAGAGAATCTAACCGATCTTCTAACAGATCAATTATAATAAATTGAAAACTATCAAAACTTATACTAAGGGCACAGACCACCACCCGTGGACGAGCTTAGGACCAGAATAGATGGTGCCCTGAAGAGGAGACCGTGGGTGGAAAATAGTTGATGATTTTTTAACTATCTCAAAGGGAGGGTCTGGATATAGTTACCCACCTGGTATATACTTGACTCCGAACCACATCATGAGTGCCATCAAGGTGTGATGGTACACGTGCAGGAACGTAACGTGGCTGTTCTTCTTTCTCAGCACGAAGAATATCGTGTCCAGGAACTCTATGATCTTTCCGAAGAAGTACCACCAGGAATTTGTTGCTAACTGAAAATATGTGTTGGCTTTTAAGTTATTATTTAAATTGTCAGGAATATATTTAGGCATAGGACATCTCAAAAAATCTAATTAGGCAGGAAATAATATTGTTTAGACACTGCGTTTTCGTGATAAATAATTTTTAATTAAATTTGACACTTTATTGCATAACATTTTTCACACATTGACACCACCCGAGACTCACCAAACTCCGCTTACTCGGTTCGCTACTAGCAACACTGCCGCCATTCACCGCACCAGGAGTTTTTGGCGCCAACGTGGAAAAAAACATGTCGGCTAGTTGGATTATTTTCCTAAACTTGTGTATTTTCGCGTGTTAATGTGTACTAAATGGTTTATTATTTCATTCATTAAGTGCTTGTAAACGTGCTCGAGTGTGGGTGATATAACGAGGTGAAACGTGTCTTTTCGTGTTGTTTCCAAAACTCCATAGGAGTCTCTTGTAAAGTCTCCACCACTTTACAGGGGCATGAGTTTGACTTGACCGTGACTTACTTAGCTTGACTCTGACTGTGACTATGACTTGTTTGACGCTATTAAGACTATGTAAGCTGTTTAAGATTACGACTAAAGGACATTGAATACACGGTCATGAAAATTTTAACAAAAAAAAATACCGCACCAGACCACTGAACTAGCGCCCATTTCGACCCGAATCCCCTTGTAATTATTCGCGGTGTAGCTTGAAAGTAACTCCCACAGACCTTTTATGAATGCCTATAGCTCTTGGCCTCGGACGGCCTTGGCGTGAGCCCAAATCTGTTTTGGGGCGAATAGCGCAAGGGCACCTCTTTGAGGTACGATCCTCGGCTTGGGCTGTCGTTGGGAGTGGGGGATCAGACTTGCCCTGGCACCCCGGAGAATCTAACCGATCTTCTGACAGATCCTACGGCGGATGTCTGTGCCTTTTATACCCGTCTATTCGAGTCCAGAATATTCCACATCTTTCTGGAATAATTTTTAAGTTTTATATAGATCTCCCGCACGAAGGTAATCAAGTGTGGCTGAGGATGGAACACTATAGCTATTTCTTTCGTGCTATTCTCGAACTTTTCAACAGAGTGACAATATAGTTCCGCTACTTCTCAATAGATGACGTTTTCAAACTGGTCAAGGACTAATCAGTTTTCATTCATACGTCTACTTCTTAACATATTGCGTTACAAGTCCCTTTTAACCTATTGCAATGCATAACAATACTATTACTAAAATCACAGAATACATATAATTACAAGTACAGAAGATTCACTCCGCAAAAAACATTTAAATAAGTAGCGACTCTTGCTACTACACAAAGTGCAGTTCAGGACGTGCGAGAGCTAACTACCTACAGCTATATTAACCTAGAAGTTGCCTCTCTGTCTAACGCGTAACTCTTGTCGCCTTATCTCTGTCTATCGTGCGGCAGGTCAAGTCGGTTACTTGTAGCTTCTTACCTAAAGTGCGGAGTGCGCCAAGGCTGGCTAATATCGTACTTCCCGCCAACGAACGTAAACACTGTTTTTCGTTGAAGTTTTTACGCGTCAATGTTAGATCTAGATCTTTGTTGAGGGTTTCTTTTATACATACGAGGATAGCCATTGCTGAAATATCGAAGTGTGAATGTGAACCTTACCCGCACCGCCCTAGGGTCGTCTGAGTAATCAACGGGATCGCATCTAAAGCTGAACTTCTTCGAGGACATGTAGAGGGCGCCCTGAAAAATGTGTACAAATAAATAAAACACAGTCTTTCATTGGGGTTGTATCAAAGTAATTATTGTAGTTAAAGAAACATGCTTAGTTAAAACAAACCAAAGGAGCCTACGATAACCTACGATGTCTCTCTGTCTGTCAGTCTGGCTGTCCGTCCGTCCGTCCGTCTGTCCGTCTGTCCGTCCGTCCATCTGTCCTACCTATTAACGGCTGTATCTTCCGAACCGTAATAGATAGCCAGTTGAAATTTTCACAGAATATTTCACAGAATATGTAATGTTACGGCGGATTAACTAATAAATAATAATAAAAAAAAAAGTAAAAATAAAAGGGGATCAAAATTTAATTTTTTAATTTAATTAAATTTAAATTTAATTATTTTATTTACCATACAACAAACGTATTTAATTTTTAACGTATTTTTGTATTAGCTCTAATGTAAAAACGATAATACGTGGGTACAAGCGTCAACATTAGCATGATTATAGTACACACTCTAAAGTATAATAATAAATAATAAATATAATAATTGTTCTATATCTGGTTGTTAATATCTATTTAAGTATGTATTTAAAACTATGTATGTATATCAGTCTCTGGCAGCCATATCACAAGCTTTGCTTAGTTTGGGGTCAGATGACCGCGTGTGCAAAAAATGTCCCAAAAATAATGGCCAAGTGCGAGTCGATTACAAATTTCTGTTCACCACCGGTTCTCGGACGATCATTGAAGTAAAGCAACGTCGGGCGCGGTCGGTAATAGGGTATTTGACTACTTTTGGGAAACTATTGCACATTATTGTCTGATATAATTTAATGTATACTGCATTTATATTTTCTGGATATCAGTCGTATTTGCGATATAAATCGATGTTAAAGTTTGAATAAAAAAATATCGCGCCAAAACGCAGACCTGCGTCATAGCTCCGGTCGAGCGACGATTGACGTCACACAAAACAAAACAGCTGCAGCCAGGCAGCAAAAGTTTGATAATCACTAATTTTCTAATAGAAGTAATGGTTTATAAATGTTGTGTAGTGCCACAATGTACAAATACTTCCATAAAACACCGGAAAAACTATTCGTTTCTGTTCCAATGGACCCCAAAACTCGCAAAAAGTGGTTGGAACTAAGTAGCTCGTAGAGAACCCAAAAGTATTGGAGCTAATTCAAGTGTTTCTATGTGCGAAGATCATTTTGAGGTACATATTTGAGTCTATATAATTCTATTACAATTTGTGTTTTTATTGCATTACTATTTTATGTACTGTTACTTTCTTTTTAAACATTGTAAAGACATAACAGTGATATCCACCTACTACAAAATACTTTTTGTACAACTTGATTGAATGTTTTGCTTGGAGAACAATTAAAAATTAATACTTACATTGTAGTTTTTACGTTTTTAGTTCTGCAGCGTAGAAACAATGACGTAGATTATTATTGAAGAAATATGCAACCATAAATACATTAATTTTGGGTAAGTTACTGCTGTCTGCTTGCACAAAATGTTTCTCCATTCTTCTCACATTTAACCTCCGGACTGTTTTTGGTGATAATTTCTGGATAAATCGCTCTCAAAATAGCTTTACAACATTAAATTCGCATATATCAATACAAAATCTGTTTGTTTAGATTTGTGTGACGTCACTAGGGATGAAGCCAATTACAGACCGTTTTCGATCACGTGATCAAATGTCGAAAATACAGTTATTTTAATCGCGTTTTTTACAAAAAATAAGCATATTTTTATAAAAAAATCAATGAAATATGCTTTTTCATTATGTCATGTTTATGGATGATGTCAATTGGCATAATATTTTCAATACAGTCAAACACCCTATTGGATAGGTGACCGCCTGGGCGTTGATGGGATTTTGTCTTTTTGCGCTATTTTTTGTACTTTAGTTGCTAACAAGCTATGTGTTGGTACGGAACCCTCAGTGTGCGAGCCCGACTCGCACTTGGCCGGTTTTATTTTTAAATGCCACCTTCTGTGCCCTTTCTCCTTATTAAGTGTATTATATCCGCAATTTCAAATTAAACATGCAAAATGAAGTGCGTAATAGAGCGCTTAATTTTCATACAATTAAAATTACCATCCACAACGTGACCAGTAAATTTTTTACCCGACTGCCCAAGTAATGTAATGTTTTTCGATCGTATGTATCTTTGTTTGTTTGTATGTACTAATCCTTACTAATATTATAAAAGCGAAAGTAACTCTGTCTAGATGTTTGTTCACTTTTCACTACTAAACGGCTAGGCTGATCTTAAAGTAATTTGGCAGGGTGTGAATTTAAAAAAAAATTGCACCGTCCGACAATTGTTAATTGTCAACGTCATAATTTTAACTATTAACCCTAACTGGACATGCTTAGCTATTGATTATTTTAAATATCTGCCAGATGCATATAATATAATTCTAGCTATGCATCTGGAGTAAATAAGGTCTCATTTGACTTGCAACGCTGGTAACTTTTTTTATTTTATTTTTATTTAATAATAGGCTTGCGTTTGACCGCCACTCGACTGATGCAAAGCGATGATGCGGTCTACGGTGGAGCACGCTTGCCTAGAAGAAACCGATTTACTCGTGATTTGAAGACTCCGAGATTGTAACTATCGGGGAACACCCATTCAGGCAGCGCATTCCACAGACTAGCAGTTCGCACAATAAAAGTGGAAATCTATGCTAGTGGATACGCTTGTGCAACGCATTTCGCAGTAAATGCTAAAGTCAGCGTTACTGTTTTGTCAAATTTGTCATAAACCTTAACTTTAACTACTTCTATGATGCAACCAAGCCATAGGTTTAATATTAGGTACGTGTAATTCCCGTTCTACAAAAACAAAATGTGTTAAAACCACGACAATTTCCACAATAATATAGTTTAAGAGCAGTCAACCTTTCATAACGTCCATACAAACGCTCGGACGTGATTATGGCGTTATAAAGATTTTTTCATAAGAAGTTCTGAGCAAATAGGTATCTTGTCTACTATATCTAGAGATATAACTAACAATACAACATTTTTGGAAACAAATGCAGTACAAGTCTACAATCATCAAAATTTCTGCGCAAATTTTACCCGTTCTTTGGCCGTTCATATTGTACTCCTAACTTGTGAAAGCAAAGAAAATATGTATAGATCTCGAGTATAAATATAAAAAGGCAATTTCAAATTAAATAAAAAATCTCAAATTTGAAGACTTTTTTAACCGGAACACGTTTTCTGTGATCGCGTGCTTTAATTCGGAAATTACCGGAATTTACCGAATGCCAACCGAAAGATATGGCAACGTCCCTCTTTTTTCGCAGTGCCTGTTTTTCATACACCGTGTTGGATGAAACGACAAGTTTTCAGACTATTATTGCGTTGAATTTGGTCAGTCCGAGAAGGGCCACCTTAAACTTACCTCATAAAACAGAATTGTAGTCATGACCACTTGTAAAATGTTGTAGAGTAGGACTACATGCTTCAGGTTGTACGGTTGTCTGTTCCTCATGTACCGCGGACCGAATGACGTACAGAAGTACAGGTAGAGCCCAGTTATGGACAGTACGGGCCATGGACTGGGTAAGAGGAAGAAGTTGTTCGTTCTCGGGTCTGTGAACAAAAGTACATTTTCAAGATATAATTTTAGAGTAAAATAGTAGATTGTACAACAAGTGCATAAAACAAGTCATTCTAGCCCAGACGTTTATCAGCCCAAGCCGAAGGTGAGGGCGGATATTGAAGTCTTCGCACCAGAAAAATAATATTAAGGCAATTCTTTTGTAATGATGACAAAAGAATAATGATTGTATAAAATAACACAAGTCGCTTGGCTCACAATGAAATAAATCTATCAATCTATCTAGACCAGTGGTTCCCAATTAGTGGTACGCGTACCCCTAGGAGTACGCGAAGTTGCATCATAAGGTAAGTGCGGCAATCTCCTGTCTAAGAAAAAATCTATGAAAGACGTCACACCGTATATGCAGTCCATTTGTAGTCCGTCTGCAGTCCAACTGACTGCATACAGCGTTTCATACTTTACTGGACCTCACAAACTGAGTCTGCACCGGACCGGACTGCATTTGGTGTGCTTGATCCGAGCTCGAGGGGTACGCGAGTTGGTCTTTCTTGAAGTGGTAAGCAGGAAAAACTATTTGGGAACCACTGATCTAGAGTGAATCGGTTTCTTCTAAGCAAGCGTGCTCCATCGTAGATCGCATCATTGCTTAAGATCAGGCGAGTTGGCGGCAAAACGCAAGCATAATTAATAAATATATTTAAAAAATAAAAAACAAGACAAGCATGGGATGATGCTTTACATCTGTTTGGTGGCAATGCCTCGGATATCTACCTTATTTGGCTGAGAACGGGATATTAATATGAGGCGAGAGCGGGAACGCAATGTTCAGTACATCTGTATCTCATTTCCTAGTACGAACTACTATTATTTCACTGTATTTATTTTGATTCTCGGGTCTAGCCTGGATGTTGAGAGGCATTGGTGGGGTCGAAACCAACACCAAGTGCTTAGTATACAATTATGAAATGTGTGTGAAAAATTGTTAGTATAGGATTGAACAATTTTGGGCCATTGTGGTGAGTTTGTCTTCAGGCATTGTGGAATGGACGACGAGAAGACATGACGAAGTTTGCCAAACGCTGCCCAGCCTAGTCCATTCCACAATGGCTGAAGACGAAAGTCTTCGATCAGTGCGTCCCACCTGTCTAACTTACAGAGCCGAAACGTGGACACTGACCGTGAAGCTGGTCCATCGATTTAGAGTTGCTATGCTTGGGGTTTCTTTGAGAGATAGAAATAGAATCAGAAATTAGTTTATCCGACAAAGAACTAAAGTAACCGACATAGCTCAAAGGATCAGCAAGCTGAAGTGGCAATGGGCTGGCCATATCTGTAGAAAAACTGACAACCGCTGGGGTAGACGGTTTGTAGAGTGGAGACTGTATCGGTAAACGTAGAGTAGGACGCCCTGCAGCCAGTCGGAATGACGACCTGCTACAGGCGGCTGGTGGCAAGTGGATGCGAAAAGCAGAAGATCGTGCCTTGTGGCGTTCTTTAGGAGAGGCCTACGTCCAGCAGTGGATGAACATCAAATAGGCTGATGATGATGATGATGTGGTGAGTTCTTGATGGTGTTGAGCTGGTCAATTATGCATTATGTCAAAATATTGTGGCGGGTGATGACTTGCCACCCACTAAATGCCCAAGAAGTTGCCCTACATTGGCGCCGGAGGGGTAACATTGGCGTGGATGGCTTAAGGTCTCGAGAAGTGTGCTGCTTAGCTCTTGTGGTTTCCACCAGGGATGTAACGGAGGTAGTTTTATCGGTACCGAAGGCGGAGTCGGAGTTTTTAAATTTGCTTTATCGGAGTCGGAATCGGAGTCGGAGGCAACGTGTGGTGGAGGTGAACGTGTCGTGTGCGTAACAAATTAACAACAAGTGAAAAAAATAATTGTCGATAGAGTGCACGTAGTGGGAGTCGGGGGGATTCCCCGCGCGACATGTATGAACCTGTTCATAACAGTCGACACAGGCCGCCGCCGCCGCTGTGTTATGCTTCGACCTCCGATTAAAACCTTCGATTTAAAAGTGTCGGAGCCGAAGTCGGAACCGAAGGTGTAATAATAATCGGAAGTTCCGACTTAACGGAACCGGAGTCGAAGCTCCGTAACATCCCTGGTTTCCACCTCCAGGCGGCCGGCTAAGGCAAGTCAGGGTGTCATTTAGCCCCATAGAATCGGGGAACGCGGTGTCGACACTCACCGACGGCTTGCCTGACTTCACAAAGGTGAGCCATACTTGAGCTCACCGCCGAGTTGATAGTATATAAAAAGTTCCATTAGTCCGGTCCTTACGAAACTATAGCTTATAAATAAACATTCCACCGGAGCAAAGGTTGGTTATCAACTTAACCAGTTTTACCTAAATCAGTCTAGTATGTTATGTAAATTTAAACATAAATTTACTAAGTATTTTTAATATTGGTCTTAAAGTCACAGAACCAAATTAAAGATTAACATTTTGCGGCGAAAACATATAGCTATTAAGCTACTGTGAAACTACTAAAACAAACCTCAAAATATACAAGAAATGTTAGGATGAAAATTATTAAATTTTGCGACATCACAAAAATATATTCATCACCGCACCACCACAGCAAACAAAATGCTAAATCTTTTGAAATAAGTAGCATGCGAGAATTTTTACTAAATATTGGAAGAACGACGTCGAAAAAACAAAAAGAACTATTGCGGAGGACTGGGACACAGATATGTATAATGCATATCGATAGTATTATAGATCAGCGAATAATAATTGATTTAGCTGATACCTCAGACGTCGAAGAAAGCTCCGATAGACAAAAATCTCAAACCTTGACCTTAAAGGAATTGGTTGAGAATTTTTGTCTCCTCTAGACAGGCGAACGGGTTTGATTGCGTTTTTCCACTAAAAAGTTCTATTTCCGTAGAAAGTATTTAGAAGAGTCTTCAAATTACGAACATATTTAATACCATGTTTTATAAAATAACATGAATATCTCCACCCTGCTTCGCCATAGTCCTGCGGGCTGCATATAGCACGGGCCGCAATACAAAGTACCTTTTCATTCATTCAACATCTAAGAGCGTAGCTTTTGTCGGTGGACCTTCCAGACTTGATGGTCTGTCAGCATTTTCACCTCCCTGTACGTCATAACATTTAACTTCTCTTTTATTTGGTCCAAGAATACTCGTGTTTTTTTTACTCTTGGTCTTCTCGGTCCTCTCTTTCTTTTTACCTATGTGATGGTTTTCACTAATTTGTCATATCGTACAAGGTGGCCAAACTTCTTGGCTCTTCTAGTCTCTGTAGACTCTCTCGTAGACTTCTTTTCTCATCGACAATATCTAACACTCCCTGTTTTTTTTTTAGTCCAGCTTATTCTTTCCATACGTCTCCCACATTTCAAATGCTTCATAATTTTAGATTTAATACAAGTGTAGATGGATCTACTACAATTATCTATTGTCTTTCTTGCTGATATGCTGACCATTCGACAGCAGTTGCTACGTACTTTTTTTGCATTGAATGCAAATTGCACAAACACATGAATGTCACAAAATTAATGAAAAAAAACTTGACTTTACGTTTACATGGTTATAAGTAAAAGATATGCTAAAAAAAAAAAAACAACATACATTCGAATTGATAACCTCCTCCTTTTGAAGTCGGTTAAAAAGGGTTCGTTATACCAAAGATAATTATAGGTTATACTCATGACTGAACAACTTTTACTTAGGGGCCTACCATGAAATCGCGAAAACATTATCAGCTGTTCCATAGAAAACGGTTATTCACATTTGTCAAAACGTAATAGCTTATATTTTTCGCGACCTGCTGACCCAACATGCCCCGACTCTACTGTCCCGCCGGCGGGTCGGGCCAATGACCCGACTTCTGACTTTGTCCTGTTTTAAATTATCACGATTGTTCCATCCACAACCTTACCACGGTAAATATATGTAAAAAATCATTAAAAAAATACAAAAAAAAAAACAAATTACAAAAATGTCCAAATTCCATTGAAAAACGCACTTTTAGTATTTCCCGAAATTTCCAATTTTCCTAGGTTTTTTTTTCTAAACCAACCCTTATTGAGGCAAAAACAACCGTTTTCGAGTTTTTGCGAGACTAACACACAGGAATTGATTTTTATATTTATACTGGGTAACGCGGAAAGAGTGTATGAAGTCTAAAGGGGCTCATAATACCCATCATTATAAACAAGTTTACACTATGGGACCAACACTGAAATCGCGAAAAAAATATCAACAGTTCCAGAGAAAACTGTTATTCACACTCGACAAAATTTTATGAATCAGCTAGTTTTTATTTCGCTATTTAAGATTTGGCTTGTTTCCTGAGAGATATAATCTAGGCCTTTTCAAGGCCAGAGTGAATAGGTATCTTCTAAGTCTGCGTGCTTTATCTTCGACCACATCGTCGCTTACCAACAGGCGCGTTGGGGGTCAGAAGCGGACTTATCCGCGCTATAAAAAAAATTACAATGCACCCCTTTTGGCTTGGTACAACCTTTCTGCTTAACCCTGTATAGCTAGATAGACTAATCTCTTTTATTCAAGACTAAAATTGATTTCGTACCTGCTAAATCGGTGAATATGTAGTTGTATGTCTCAACAATTTTATTCACTGTAGGTGTCATGGTAGCACATAAACTATCAATATTGTAATCTAATATTTCCAGCGACAGGTGTTCTCTCAACCATATACTACAAAGAACTACAAGAATTCATTAAAGCTTGTACCTAACCTACGCAATACATATCGATTTTAAGTATATATACATAATTGAAAATAATTTTGCAAATTGTATGTTGTTGACAGTTTAATATGCTATGTTCAGTGAGGACTTCAATATCTGAAATAATGATTGCATTATTTCTGGACAGTATTGTTTTGTGGCAATTAAAATGCATTTTAATTATATCAACGGTCACCGCTCACCTAAATAGTAAATGAAAATGTTTGTTAATCGTGTTTTAAGGGAGCATTCCGCGATCAGTCGCCGGTCGCCACTATCGGAATGCTACCTTTAGTCTGCGCTTTCTAACGGCTGATTGGATGTGTTTCACCGGCCAGTTATCCGAGTCGCGTAGGCAACAAAACGCTCCCTCAGCCCCCGCCAAGTTATAGCGACGATGTATTTTTTCCACCCAAGAGTCAGGACGCCCGCGGGGGGAGTGCAACGACAAAAACGAACATAGGTCCGACCTCGATGACGCCTGGCGCGGTACTAAACGCGGTGCGCGCATTTTCGCGCGACCTTTTTACGCTTTTAATTTCACTAAAAAACGAAACTATTCACTATCAAAATTCTATCCAAATAAAAAAATGTTGAATAAAATTGCCTTTCAGTACATGCAATTTCCAGGTTGTTACGAGCTTTCATTAGAGCATAAAACGAAAAAAAAAATAAACTGAATCGACTTTGTTTCAGATTTTTTTTTGATCGAGGAAAATTTATTCTATCGTGTTTTGAACCAAATCATAAACTCAAACTCAGATGTATCTGTGACATGTTTTTTTTCCAGCTCAAATATTGTAATTTAACTGAATAAAATTGATTTAAAACCGTCAAATTTGCTATAAGAGGCCGTTAAACTCGATCCTAGCATTTATTTGCTCTGACAGCTGCAATAACATCCAAAATTTATATATTTGTCCGTTTTATATAACCAGTTTTTTTCACAAAAACTAAATTCACAATTTTTATCTACACAAAAAAAATCTGCTCTTGTATAGCGTATTGCGTGTATAGCAAGTGAAATTGCGGTATACAGCTACTAAAAAACGAACAAACAGGTTATTATACTGAGGGACCTTATAATGTCTCATTTTAAATTCAAATGTAAGAACTTGTTAAAAACCATGGTACCAGGCATGGCGGCGACCAATCGCTTGACTATTTTTATTTAGTTTTTTAAAGTACCACTCTTGCCGCGTGACCCAGTATACACAGACTAGGTAAAACTATTGCAATTATACTATAGACAGCTCTACAAGCTGATGGCACCAGGTTCGATCCTCGGCCCACAAAACCACCAAAGACACCAAAGACCACCAAAGACTTATTTAGTATCTAATAAATTATGTGCAGTTCCGATGCCATCGCTCAAAAACGGTGAAGGAAAACATCGTGTGGAAAAACCGGTATGTCCAAGAATCTCAAAAAGTTTAAAGACATATGACATTAACCAACATGCACTGGGCCAGCATGATGGAAAACGGCCCATCCTCTCTGAGAGAAGGCCTGTGTCCTAGCAGTGGAAACATTTATTTATTTATAAATAATCTATTAAATAAAATATAAAAACTATTTCAATTGTCATTTTGTTTGTCCGCTCAATCGAAGCAATTCAATGTCGAGCGAAAGGTACATATTTTTACCTAAATTAAATAATACGTGCTAAGTCCTGATTAACATTTAAAACATGAAGCAATTCGAGTTAAACACAAATTTAATATATTAGCTCGCTTTATTTTTTTAATATATTATTTTGCTTTTAGCGATAAGGCCGCCACTTGTGGCACTAGCTCATAGGTGTTTTCTATCGTGTTGTAATTTTTATTTCTGACGAACACAATAAAGAGTTTCTATCTATCTATCTAAACATATAATTTAAATCAATACCACATAGTTTTATCGGATTCCCACAGGTAACACACGGAGATTGCGGAGTTATGATTTCATGCTACTGGTAACACACCGTGGATGACGTAGGCGTGTGTCACCCACGTGACCTGTGTGTCTCGGAATGCCATACCTGGCCAAGTATATTATCACACACACACACACACAAATACTGAAAGCATATAATACTGAATTTAGTTATTAGTTTTGTCAATATCTGTCACTATTACTTGGAAGGAACTGACTCCTATAATACAGGTAATCTACCTAGCATAGGAGTCAGAGATTCACCTAGCTTGTATATCTGTTATTAAGAGACAAATAAATATATTTGTATTTGTATACCGTGACAATATCCACCAACCTTACGGCCACCAAAAAGGCCCCTGACCTGATCACTACCTCATCATCATCATCAGCCAGAAGACGTCCACTGCTGAACATAGGCCTCCCCGCTTAACTTCCACAATGAACGACAGCTTGCCTTTTGCATCCACTGGATGCCAGCGACTCTCACAATGTCGTCGGTCTATCGAGTGGGAGGCCTACCCACGCTGCGTCTTCCGGTTCGTGGTCTCCACTCAAGAACTTTTCTTCCCCATCGGTTATCGGTTCTTCGAGCGATGTGGCCTGCCCATTGCCACTTCAACTTGCAAATTTTACCTGATCTCTACCTAATTCACTCAAAATCCAATCCCAATCACACGTTCAAGGGCAAACGAAGACGATGTATAAGTCGTTTAACTCTACGAGCGCATAATTACCTAAACTAGTTTTCTTATGTAACTGTCTTGGAAGGTGGTTTAGTAGTATTGTTTTAATATGATGTCATTGAAGAACATCTAAATTAGGCATGATGACTAATATTTTTTTATTACCTCATAAAAAAGCTGATCATAAATAGAGCACATCAACATAAACAAAATTAAAATTAGTTCAAAAATAAATGAGATATAAGCATTTTAATTTAATTTAATTTAATTTCATGCTAGACAGAGAGCGTACTATACTGAGCCGTGACGTCACGGCTCAGGAGCGCCATACAAATGCTATACTAACACACGCTTTGCGAGAAAGGGATAGAACATCCCCTCTCTATCCCCACCTAAAACTTTAAATACTCATATCTCAGAGATTTATCAGCCAATTCAAATTATTTTTTCAGTATGTGTAATGTATTTAGTTATATTCATCGCTAAGCCGGTTATTTGTAATAAATTAAACATTAGGAATCATGCCTATTCCACTGCTGATTATAGCTCTTTATTATATCATCAAATTTTTTTCATACGGAACTCCACGTGTTTTTTGTTGACACGACATTGAAGCGGAAATACACTAGAGATTTGTTTGGATCGGTTTTGACGGTAAACCTCTGCAAAGTGACGCCTGATTTAATTGATTATTCTATCTCACAGCCTTCCTTATTCCACTGCTGAGTATAGCTATTATTACAAAGCATTGGCGAAACGATTAGCACCTCAGATCAGACGAACAAGAGGTTTGATGGCATGGTGGGTGCGAATGCATCTGGCCTAAACCAGGTTTGTTGCCTTTAGTCGACTATGACTGTGATTAAGTATTGTGACTGTGTAACTTGAAAATATTTCAATATTAGATACTGGCAAATGCACAAGACGTGCGATGCCTTAATCATCTCAAGATGGAAGAAAAGAAATCCTTGTTAAAGTAGTGTACCATTTGTCGTCAGGTTAACAGCACTGCGGCCGCCGCAGCCGCGGATAGTGCCGCCGGCGGCGCCGCCCTCCGGCGCGGCCGAGCTCGGCACCATGCTGCTCACTAACTCCGTCAGGAGGCTCGAGGTATGTTGGCTTTGGTTATACCCTCCGATCAAACAAACAAGGAAGATATGGTAAGGTCGTTTACTAGTAAGGTCGATATGGAAGGTACAAATCCGGACGGATGGTAACCCTGCTGCAGGCAGATTTTAAAGAAAGGCGTCAAGCCTGATTTAGGCCAGAAGCGTTCGCACCCAGATTCAGATTCTTTACCAATATAACATGTTGGCCGCCATCACGCCACCTTACTATATCTTCTTTGTTTGTATAGGCGATTTCTGATAACAGGAGTCGTGGTACTAACTAGACACGATTTCTGATAACGGCAGTCATGGTACTAACTAGAGACGTTTTCTGATAACGGCAGTCGTGGTACTAGCTAGAGACGACTTCTGATAACGGCAGTCGAACTAACTAGAGACGATTTCTGATAACGGCAGTCGAACTAACTAGAGACGATTTCTGATAACGGCAGTCGAACTAACTAGAGACGATTTCTGATAACGGCAGTCGAACTAACTAGAGACGATTTCTGATAACGGCAGTCGTGGTAATAACTATATAATACTACTATGTTACTCTACTATGTTACTTTGTCTACTATGTTTTTTCATTTTCTATTTTAGTGTAAAAAGCTGTTAGTTTTCTAATAAATAAATAAAATAAAATATAATATTCTGTGTGCGGTTGCAGGTTCTACGCGCATGCGTGGCGGCGATATTCGAGTGCCGGTACGCGGACGCGCGCAAATCGTTCCCAGCGGTACTACGCGCGCTGCGGGCGCCGGCGGCGCGCGCCGCTCTCGTCCGCGATCTGCAGCAGCGACTGCCGACCAATAAGCACCTGCTGCATCACCACCAGTTCGAGCTCGTCGTCAGGTATGTACTGTTGCACTCGCACCGCTCTCTGTCTATCGCGCGGCAGGTCCGACAAGTCGGCTACTGGTAGCCTCATACGTAAAGTGCGGAGTGCGCCATGCCTGGCGTCAGAAAAACGCGTTAAAAATTTATGCTTTATTTCGAAAATTTACTACGAAATACGCTAGGGCCACATCCTACTCCGGCCCTTAAAAAATAAAAGGCAGACTCCTATTTATTACTCTTCGTCTTCATAGCTTTCTTCTTTGGGCGCGAATGTAGTGTAAGCTCGGACGCAGGATTCTTTCCTTCCATTTTTCATTAAGAAGATGTCCCACTTGTAATCGCCGCACTTGCCTTGTTCTGGCAGACTCTCATAGTTGACAACGTAATCCTTTATCTCGTATTTACCCTGTAATGTAGATATATTATAGTATTATAGAGTCCTCCACCACCCGCACCAACCAGGGCCAGCGTGGTGGATATGGCCCAATCACCCTTTCGGGGGGTAGGTTATTAAAAGGCTGATTATGATGATGATAGAGTCCTCAAAGGTAGGCAACGCCAATGCCCCGGGTATTGTAGGTGTCCATAGGCGACGGTGACTACTTACCACCAGGTGGCCCGCCGCTTGTTTGTCTACTATTACATTTTTATTAAACCCCTGTAAATAAGTTTATACAAACGTTAGAGCTAGTTTTCACGTTCAGTGGGAGTTATAGGCGCCAACATGAAAAAAATTGTCGTCTCGTTGTATTTTTTCCTAAACTTGTGTATTTTCGAGTTTTAATGCGTAATAATGGTGGATTATAATTTATTTATTAAATTGATTATTTTATTTATTATTATTTATTAAAGTTATATGATTATTTACGGGATATTTACCGTGGTAAGGTACCCGTGGTACCGTGGGTGGTGGTACTTTAGTGAACAACCGTGATAGTTTAAAACATTATTTATTAAGTATTCAAGGACATGATCGAGTGCCGGAAAGTGATATAACGCGGTGAAGCATGTATTTTTGTGATGTTTCCAAAGCTCCATAGAAGACTCTTGTAAAGTCCTCCACCACTTCACTACCTTATCATATCTCCTGCAAGGTGTGGAAAGTCCTTCCCCAAAAGGTGTTACCGCCGAGCTTCAACGTAAATCGTTTTAAAAAGGATGTCTACAACTATTTAAGTATGTATTTAAAACTATATATGTATGTATATCAGTCTCTGGCAGCCATATCACAAGCTTTGCTTAGTTTGGGGTCAGATGACCGTGTGTGCAAAAATGTCCCAAAATATTTATTTTATTTATTTATTTATTTCTCCGGGCTGGCAATTCAATTCAATTCAATTCATTTATTCCTCAAATTGGTACACCACTGTACACTTTTGAACGTCAGAACGACATTTACACATTTTTGGAGACAAAGGCAAAGCACCGTCAACACCGCTAGTGTTGCAGGTGTCACACCTAGGCGACGGCCGCAAAGCATGTTTCTTCTTAATAAAAAATACTCCTTTGTCTGATCTGATACTGTACCTTTGGTATTGGACATTCCTTTGGTTCTACGCCAGCCTGCCCGAGCACCTCTTGAAAGTTTTCTTTCGCAAATTGGTTGAGCATGTCGCAAGCTCCGCCCATGATCACATCCGACGCCTTGTAGCCACCGTCGCACTTCTCGTACGAATCCATCCGCAGCTGTGAGATGCACCATTATACAGGGTTACTCGGAGCTGTGGTACATAGTCGAAAGAAGTTCATTGTACAGTACGCACAGCGGATCTTTGGGTCTCTGAAGTTGGCTGTAAGACCTGCGCAGTAGCTATTTTAGTGTCGCAAGGGATGTGCTACTTGAGCAATGTTTCGCAGAGCCTAATTTCAAAGACGCAAAAATCCGCTGTGCCTGCTGTACTCATAATGTCATAACTAACAACTTTTAAAGATCAATTTTCATAAACTGACTTCAAAATTAGGAAATACGCAACTTCGTTTATTTGGAGTTTATTTTTCAGTTATTTTGATTTAAAAACTAAACTACTAAACCGATTTTGATGAAATATTTTATGGGACCATTCTGACAATATTATCTTTTTTTTTTTATCGATTTATTTTATAACTGCGTTCTGAGGTAACAAACATTAAAAAACTGATTTGAGAACCCCCCTCCTTTTTTGAAATCAGTTAAAAATAAAGCCGCAATTGTCAAGACGAATATAAAACAAGCAAACCACTCTCAAATTTTCCCTTCGAGAGTTTGACGAAAAACTACTTGTGTAAATTGGAGGTAATCATCATCAACGCGTGATTTGTGGGCGCGTAGCGCGAGGTATCTGTGCGCGGGGGGACGAGTGGCGCGAGCAGCGGCAGGTGCCGGCCGCGCCTGCGCACGCGCGCGACCACCGACCACTCCGGGACGTACAACGCACATAGAGACAATGCATTAGGGTTATCAATCCTATTGTTCAGTAGCAAGTAGTAGTGGACAATGAGTGCACACCGCCGCAGCTCCAGTGTGTTCATACCCACCATTCCCGAAACAAATAAAGGAGGATAGAACCAAGTAGGCCAGTAACCATATATTGTTGTATAAAGGTACCGTGCGAACTTCCTCTGCACTCGTTCGAGTATCAAAGTATATTTAACTTCGTGCGGGTCCCAAATAAGCGAATTAAATTCTAATTTACTGCGGACCAAAGCATAAACACTTAAGGTGGTACGTTTCATCTATAACGGGAAATTCAAATTTCAAACAGTTTTTTGTCCTTGTAGCTAGGCCAGGTATTAGGCATGATGACAATTTTTTTTATTACCTCATAAAAATGTTGATCATAAATAGAGCACATCAACGAAAACAAAATTAAAATATGTTCAAAAATAAATAAGTTATTAACATTTTAATTTCATGCTAGACAAAGAGCGCACTATGCTGAGCCGTGACGTCACGGCTCAGGAGCGCCATACAAATGCTATACTAACACGCTTTGCGAGAAAGGGATAGAGCATCCCCTCTCTATCCCCACCTAAAACTTTAAACACTCATATCTCAAAGATTTATCAGCCGATTTAAATTATTTTTTCATTATGTGTAATGTATTTAGTTATATTCATCGCTAAGCCGGTTATTTGTACTAAATTAAACATTAGGACACATGCCTATTGTTGTATAGGATCATGGTGTTTGCGCAAATTGATTATTATCCATTACAAAATCATGTAAAGATATCAATCTTTAATGAACATTATTACTTATATATGTCGATAAACTATTTTTTGCTGTTTCAAACGGTTTATTGCCAGATGTTTTTTTTTTTTCATTTATTTTTAATAAAAAAAAAGAAAGGTATGCAAATAGTATATAGCAGCATTTAAAAACCACTAAGGTTTATTAGTAATGCCATAGTAATTTTTAAACTTTCGCGATCACCCGCAGTTTTCAGTCAGCTCGTAACCACGGCCATTGTAACATGGTCGAAACGTCGAGCGAAAGGTACATATTTTTTACCTAAATTAAATAATACGTGATAAGTCCCGATAAACGTTTAAAACAAGTAATGCCATAATTATGGAGTTTTAGTCTATACTATATAATTATAGTCTATGCTATGGTGCGTTAATGATAAATAGCTGCACAAGAACAAAGGTAAAGAACACCCAACGATTTGCGCAAATACCGTGTCATTTACTACAATTACCCGGCCTAGCTACAAGGACAAGAAAACTGTATGGAATTTTAATTTGCCGCCATAGGAGAAACGTACCACCTTAATTAAAAAAACAAATAACAATTGAGTGTAATATACATACCACATATTCTGTGCCGAAATCTTCCAGATAATCCATTTTGACAGAGAAGCAGTCTGTATTTCGGTCTAATTTTCTTTTAAACACGTCTATGACCAAGGGGTACTGTTCATGGTTTTCACATTTCTCCACCTTTTCTATCTTCCAGATTCCTTCGCACTGTAAAACATTCATATCAACTCGAAAATTGTTTTTTTTTCTTCGAAAATAGAGTTAGCTATTCGTTGTCGTTCGTTATTCGACCAGTGATGACATACGGCACTGAAACGTGGTCTCTCACTATGGGCCTCATAAGCACAGAAGACAATCATAAGCAAGCTCAAAGTCGCACAACGAGCTATGGAGTGGGCTATGCTCGGGGTTTCTCTACGAGATCGAATCCGAAATGAGGAGATCCGTAGACGAACGAAAGTCACCGACATAGCCCATCGGATTAGCAAGTTGAAATGGCAGGGGGCAGGGCACATAACACGTAGAACAGATGGCCGATGGGGCCGAAAGGTTCTGGAATGGAGACCACGGACCGGTAAGCGCAGCGTAGGACGTCCACCGACAAGATGGACAAACGACCTAAAAGAGACCGCAGCGAAACGCTGGATGCAGGCCGCTTCCAACCGGCCCTTTTGGAGATCGATGGGGGAGGCCTATGTCCAGCAGTGGACGTCCTACGGCTGAAATGATGATGATGATGATTCGTTATCTAACACAAATTGTAGTCTGAAATTAAAAAACGTAATTAATAAAAAACCAAGTAACTTGTCTAAAGTGATCACAGATTACTTCAATTAAAAAGAAAACAAAGAGTTTTATCTAAGCAGGGGTGCAAGTACCGTTCTTTTAGCGATCGTCAAATTGACAGTTGAGGTCGTCAAATTCGATAAATATGCCATTTTTCAGTACTCGCTGTGATCGATTCTATGGCATTTTAGCGAATTTGACGATCGATAAAGAACGGAACTTGCACTGCAGGTTATTAATGTTTTAAATTGATATTAACAACCATTAAAACAAACCAACCAACCTATTGCCTAACATCGTATCTCCTTATGTTTCTTATAGTATATGTCCATTGTTTTTGTTTTTTGCAATAAATATATTTTATTCTTATTCTTAAATTGGTAATGCAAAACTCCGACCCAAATAATATAGCCCCCAATAGCCACAATTTTATTTTAAATTAATAATTGGAACGCCTAATACTAAAAGACTTATTTATTACTCGCAAAATGTTAGTTATAGCCTAGACGAGTACAGACATTTATGGAATAAATCGATCCGCTCCGCACTTTGCCATACCCAATCAGGGTCATTATGTGATACCTACCTTAAACATGCTACCTAATATCTATCAATATCATAATGTGCAATAAATTATTTAGTATTTTAGTAATAAAGTAAATTTTTAGAAGAAAAAAACGACTTAAATATTATTCCTACATGTATGAACTCAAAACTAATAGGTAGAAAAATTACAGTTAAAACAGATATTGAAAGTCCTCAGCAAAACTTTTGCTGAAGGGAACCACAAACTAAAACGTCATCTAGGTATGTTTTTTTTAAAAAGCGCTATTTCAATTTCTTTTAAATGTATAAGGGACCACCTCTGAAGTATGAACTGCCAAAATAATAATAATCAAAATAAATTCATACTTGGCGGAGTAATCGCGTAACAAACATAAAAAAAAATACTTACACTTGAATTGATAACATCCTCCTTTCGTTGGTTAAAAAGTAAACAGTAATTATTTTTTTAAACAATAATCGACTTTTAGACTATATCTCACCTATACCTACATAGTTAAAACAGAGATTGAAAGTCCTCATCAAAAACTTTTGAACCACCAAAACGTCATTTGTCTATGTATTTTTGGTTTTAGTTGAATTTTTCAAAAAGTGCTGAATCTATTTTGATATTCATGTATATAATGAAAAAAAAAAAAAAAAACATTTCATAATTTGCGGTGTAATCGCGTGACAAACATTTAAAAAAAACTTCCAGTTGAATTGATAACCTCCTTCCTTCATTGGTTAAAAAGTAAACAGAAAAATGAAGTTTAATAAATTGGCTTACCACAGAGCTCTTTGCCGTTGCGACCAGCATGCCACAAACCACAACGCTTACCAAAACCGTCTTCTCCATGTCGGACCACTGTTACAATTATCAAATGAATACTACAATGTCCAGTTTAAATATCCCTCGGTGCATGCTACACAGTCGTTCTGGTGGCATTGTATTCGTGATAGAGGGGCGAGATGAACACGATAATAATACCAGCAAAATATAATCATATAAAAAGCCAAAGGACCGATATATTATATGTTCGTTATCAACCTAACATGTTCCCACTGCTGGGACATAGGTCTTCTCTCAGAGAGAGAGAGGATGGGCTTAATTCACCATGCTGGCCCAGTGTTTATTGGTCCTATTTAATCTATACTAATATTATAAAGAAGAAAGATTTGATTGTTTGTTTGTTTACATTGAATAGGCTCCGAAACTACTGAACCGATTTGAAAAATTCTTTCACTGTTGGGAAGCTACTCTATCCCCGGGTAACATA
The DNA here is from genome assembly GCA_914767915.1 of Agriopis aurantiaria. Lineage (NCBI taxonomy): Eukaryota > Metazoa > Arthropoda > Insecta > Lepidoptera > Geometridae > Agriopis > Agriopis aurantiaria. The sequence goes on along the minus strand of OU612003.1, from coordinate 11,526,154 downwards.
GGCTATATTATATTTAAAAAAAAATATTGGGAATCTTACTAAAACTCCAATAATTTTTTATAAATTTTTCTCTCCATCACCATTATTTATCTCCATTTTTTTAAACCTTGGGTTGGTACACCCAAGGTGTAAAAAAATAAGATTTATTAACTTTGCGTGTTTGACAGTTCTAAGACAGGACAACGTCTGTCAGTACGCTTAGTCGAGATTTGATAGTTTTCGAAAACTTTTTTCGTTTACGTATTGTTCCTTACATTTTAGTAAAGCGTCTCCAGCATCTATTCGGCGGTATAGATTGCTTCACTCTAATAAGAAAAAAGTTTTCGAATACCTTTCAGCCCAGCAATGTATGGAACAATACGTAAACGAAAAAAGTTTTCGAAAACTATCAAAACTTGTACTAAGGGTACTGGTCAGCTAGTCTTAAATAAATTATGTGCAGTTTCGATGCCATCGCTCAACAATGGTGAAGCAAAACATAATCGTGACGAAACCGATATGTTCAAGAACCTCAAAAAACTTCAAGTCATATGACATTCATCAACATCACTGGGTCAGCATGGTGGATAGGTCCTCTCTCTGACAGGCCTGTGTCCCATCACTGGGAAAATGAAAGGTGATAATGATAAATCAATGTCAAGGAGATTCGCGTTCGGAAGGTCAGTAATAATAGTAGTAGCTTTGCTTAGTTTGGAGTCATATGATAGTGTACTCAAAAATGTCCAGTTTAAAAAAAAAAAAAATTGGTCTAATATATATAAGAAAGTTGAAACTTCAAAAGCTCTTTACTTCTACGGCTATTTCGCTATTAAAACAATCACCATTTGACCATATTAAGTCCTCGTCTCCTGCTCCCAAAATCTAACAAAACATGTTTATCTAACATCGAGCTTATTAAGGATTTCGGTTTGTGATCACGATCGCGTGCTATCTCGCTCACGCGCGTGGTGCGAGTAAGTAAATGGAACGGGATGGCACGCGATGGTGATCACAATCAGAAACACAAACGGATATCCACTACAAGGCCGATGTTAGCTAATATGTTCTGTTAGATTCTGGGCGCAGGAGCAGTGGCGTAACTATCGGAGGGCTAAGGGGTGCCTTGCACCGGGGCCTCAAGCTCAGGGGGGCCTCGGGCCCTGACCAGCAACCTTCAAACTGCGAAAATTTCTTCCATCATCATCTTAATAATTACTTGGAAACGTCGCTCATTCCACAAATTGCAGGTGTGGGGCAAAAAAGATCGCGTAAAACGCACAGAGTGCCACATTTCCACCGATCTATGATATGTGGATGAACTTTCAGGAGGTGGCGGCTGGAGCGATGAAAAAACCGCGATGCTGGCATCAGTTCGAACAGTTCTTTAGAACATTCCCCGTTGAAAATGCGATAAAAGACACAAAGAGACCCAACGTCTCTGCGCGTGCTGAGCGGCTCTAGGTGTTCAGTGAGCTTGGGGTCGTCTACAATACTGACAGCTCAACCTGATGCCTTATTATAGATGTCTTGTCGTGATTCGGATTGTGATCGCGATCGCGTGCCATCTCACTTACACACGTGGTGCGAGTAAGTAGATACGAACGCCGTCCCGTTCGCATCTCCCGTGCAATCTCGATCACGATCAAACTTCTATAATAAGGCCGCTGTTTTTCTTCTTCTTAAGGCGAAATGGTAGACAACCGTACACTTGTATGACGGTAATGCGACGTGCGCGCTTTCAAATATTTTCAATATTTATGTTTTCTTTATTTTCTACAAATAATCTTACGCTTTTACAAAAAACTGCGACCACTAAAGTATTTGAATGATTGTTAGGATAACACGCAATTTTTTTTTGGTAAAAGTATCTTTTATTGAATTTGTATGAAGTTGATTCAATCCATTGCAGGAAAGTAAAAACGGGTGTTTTTTAGGAAAGTTTACGATTTTTTTCTATCGAGCGAAATTTCTTTAATCGTGTATCGGTGAACACATCCGAATAAAATATTTCAAGAACATTTATTAAACATAAAGAAATAATGTCAATTAATCGATTTTAAAGGTCTACTTTTGAATATTCGTGATGACGAATCGTCAAATTTGAAGCACATTTCGTCTTATGGTCATGTCATCTTATTAAGGTGCAAACATTTAAAGTATTCATAAATATTTTTATTTTTATTTCATTAAACCTAACCAGTTTAGATAGGGCCCCAATTTGTTTTTGCACTGGGGCCTTTGGTTACCTAGCTACGCCACTGCGCAGGAGACCCGACTTAACACACACATACAACTAGCAAAACAAACTTTACACAAATAAGAGATATATTTTTATTATTTAGATAGTTCTAAAGCTAGTATATAATTTAAAAATAGACACAAAACGTGTAACGTCGTAGACATGTAGGTATGACGTTATAACACAAGTCTACGCATATAGACTGTACTAAGCTGATCATCATTACTCATCATTATGAACAACTTTTACTATGAGACCAACGCTGAAATCTGCTCAGAAAAATCAGTTGTTCCTTATATTTTGTCGAGTGTCAATTGCCGTTTTCTATGCTGTGACCTCCTTTCGGCTTAGTACAATCTATACAGGGACCAAATAAACGAACCCAATTTAATGCTAAATTTAGATCGTGAGCTTAATTTTTTTTGCTAGTCATCGTCATCATCGTCCTCGTCTCTCACTACAAAGTGTAGGTGTATAGCGAAGCATGCCATTTTCACGTCGTGTTTCAATATAGTGACGGTCGACATAAACTCTCCGACCATGCCCTCGTCTGCAATTTCCCTGTTGTTGAACAGAAAACCATTCATTTTGTAGTAGCCCTGAAAAGAAATCAGATGTTAGGTGGTAAGCAGCATTATCAAGAATTTTGATTATCCTTTCAGTATCGACTATTCAAGAGACTGGCATCATGGTCTTATGCTCGAAGTAGGTCATATGGCTTGCATCTCTATCTCTACATAATATAAATTAAAGTTGCTTTCCGCGTCTGTCTGTCTGTATGTGTCTGGCCGCTAACTCCTAAACCACGCAACGGATTTTGATGCGGTTTTCACCATGAGTTAGATACATTTTCACGGAAGGTTTGTATGTATAACTAGCGACCCGCCCCGGCTTCGCACGTAAATTACACCCGTGCGAAGCCGGGCGGGCGGGTCGCTAGTACTAGTACTAGATAAATCGACTAACGGGTTTTTTTTTTATATATATATATAGATCTACTTTTGGCCACCAACTCTATGTCTATGTCTATGATGGCAAGCGACGTTGCGGCCGAGGATGGAACACGTTGATTTAGAATCTAGAAAATCTATTTACTCTAGCCTTGAAGATGCCTTGATTGTAGTTCTCAGGAAACAAGAGGGTCGGCAGGGAGTTCCATTCTTGGGCAATACGTACCATAAATGACGACCCAAATGGTTCGCGTAATCATTATACGTGCGAGCGAAAGCGTAATATCTCATTCGTTTTTATCAACGCGTTTTACATGCGAGCAAAGCATCTATATTTTGCAGGTCAAACTTTACCTTTGGTATTGGACAGTGATCCTTAGCTCCCATATTCTTGAGAGCATTTTTAAAATTTTCTTCTGCGTGCTGAAACATAAACCGGCACAAGCTCTTGTCTCCAAACTTAGCCACGGGTCTACATCCACCGTCCACCTTCTTGCAAGCCTCTATCGATAGCTGGAAGTAGTTTTGAAATTTTATAATCTGTAAGGCTTTTTTGTACGTATTTTAAGATAAAATTTATACTTTTTATAATCTACTAGTTTATACCCGCTAGGCGATGGTGGAAACACCATGGATCGGCCTTCTATGCCACGAAGTTTCAACTTAATCTGTTGATTGATGCACAAACGCATAAAAGACAAACTGACAGACAAACATTTATTTTTATATAACACTGATGCCCGCGAATTCGTACGCTTAGTATATAGGGTACTCGGCCTACGGCCTCGCAAATAAAATGTTTCAACTCTATCGAACGAGTGAAGCACGAAGGCACAGAAGACGAACGAACAGACACAAACATTTAGTATTATAATTATACAGGATGTTCTGGACTGGATGGATGTTAGGTATTAGTTCTCGTAATGCAACGAACCGTTAAAAATAGACTTCTTTCATTTTAATAGAATCGTTTGCAAGAAGCAACAAGAAAGATTTAGGTAGATCTTGGCGCTGGACGAACCTCATTTAGACGTCCAAGTTTAAGTCTTCCATGACAGTGGTCTCGTAACGCAATGGAGAAGAAATTGCAAGAAGCAAAAAAGAAAGGTTGAAGCAGATCTTTTAGACGCTGGACGATATTACAAAATGTATCGTTCATGTTTGGGTATTTGGATTTTCGGGATATCCAGGTTTTTTGTCTTAAGACGGCTTTTATGACGGCAGCTATGTCTTCCATAACAGTGTTCTTGTAATGCCACGTACCTTTTAAAATTGAGAAGAATAGCAAGATCTCTGATCGCTGCCGGGATGACGGAGGACGTTAAAGACCTACCGTATACCACCGTCCTATCGACCACAGCCACTCTGCCAAGAGTGTCCGACTAAGAAGAGAAGACCATATTTGACTTTTGAGGTTGTTTTTGTACTTACTCCAAAGTCTTCTTCGGTGATATCCTCCATTATTTCCATTTCGATGTCAAATCCGTCGTGAGTGCGGTTCACCTTCTTCTTGGATAAGTTTAAGTCGTATGGATAGCTCTCAGGGTCCGCACAACGTTCCGTTCTGTCCACGATCCACCTTCCTTTGCTCTGTGAATTCAAGTTATTTAGGGCATCACTTTGCGCGACTTAAAAAATATTTCAATATCATGTTTTTGGAAAGGTACTTCTTAAGAACCTCAAGATATGTTCCGGATACGATACTGGCCCCGTCTACAGAAAAGTGGCTTAAAATATCGGCTTTAAATTTAGGGGAGCAATTCAGCAGCTCATTTTTACATAACAATGATTAGTCAAAATTGGGTCGTGATAGAATACTCTTTATTGTTCGCACCAGATATGACACACATAAGACAAAAACAACTTAAAACTAGTGAAACAATTGATGGCCTTATCGCTATAAGCGATCTCTTCCAGGCAACCTTAAATAAAACTAAGATCCCTCCTTCCCACTCACAACACCCCTCTCCCCTCTTCCCTCATTTGATCCTTTATCAAAGTTGTACGAAGATTACTTAGGTGCTAAATTAAGCCTTAAAGGAAGGCATATCTTCCATTTCTTATAATGTCTCGACGATTTTATACCCGTACTTTTTTAGAAAGTAAAATCTCGGCTGCAGAACTGCTTCTTAGCTGAGATGAGTCTAAATTCAAGACATCAATGATGTTGTCTAAACTTTTATAGCAACTTTACTAGAACGATAAGAGAAAATCGCTCCTTAATAATTTCTGCTACAGCTAGCTTAATTCTAATTTAAGGTGGGGGTGATAAGACCTACTACACAGTAAATGTATATAAGCTAAAGCAATAGTTTGACAAACGCCCGAGTCGAGTGACGTAATCAAACAAGTGCCCCTTCCCCCGCCCACTACGATACTTCACGGAACGCTCGGAGCGATAGTCTCGTTTACGCACTCTGCGTTCGCTAACTAGTCCGGTCAAGCTGTAGAGGCCAAAAGGCCAACAGTAAAAGTCACTTATAAAAAAAAAAATAACTATAGTCTCGTCCACCGCGTCATTGAGATTCAACGTGTATGTGTCGGCGTAGAAGCAGCCTACAAAATAATGTTTTTTTTATTAAAAGCCGATAGTAGCTACCCTCTCCCTGTGACAGTAGGCATGGTGTTCAAGGACACGTCCGGGACATACTACTGCTTTAGCTTAGGCACTTGCAGACGATGCGTAGTACAAATAGCAAGTACAAGTTGCAAGTAGCTACTACGCATCGTCTGCAACGTTTTGCTTGGTGCAAGTGGCAGTAGAAGTGCTACTAACCACTACCACTAAGCAAAACGATGCGTAGTAGCTACTTGTTAATTGTACTACGCATTGTCTGCAGCGCCTTTATATATCTACTGTGCCTGCACTGACATTGCGCTTGGGGTGTATTGTGCATTCGTCCCTACCAGCCCACCCAAACCAGCGCTGACTAAATTGTTCTACCCCTATTTCGCCTGCCCATTTAACCCTTACAATAAATTTGTTAAGGAATCCAAACACCAACACACCACACGTCAAAACACCGTACGTTAATAAATGCTTCCACATGTCTGCTCCTCTGGAAAGCTACATGGAACTATATACGTCCAAATAATGCAAATTCTCGTGTTGAGGACAGTTTCGATAATATAGATAGCATTATGTTATAATAACAGAGACCGGTGTCGATCATGACGAGTCTGTAATTATCGCTATATGTAACGTGCAGTTGACAGTGTTGGTATTAGATAATTGCTTTTTAATGATAACTAGCTGCGCCCCGCGGGTGTACCCGCGAGGCGTATTATATCCGGGATAAAAGTAGCCTAAGTTACTCCTTACAATATCAGCTATGTACCAGTGAAAGATGAAAACAATATAACCTCATTGAAGCAAACTCCTTGGAAGCCAACTTCCTTTGGCTTTCCTTGCAGTACATTATCATGTCGCCAAATATCGTGTTGTATATTAAAGACACACAAATAACGCCTCATAGTGTTCCGAGTTAACGTACGAGTAAGAACGGCTTATTTTCCATAAGTCGTTCTCACTTGCACATGCGCAAATTAAGCATATTTTGTGCGATAGCACGCGCAAAGACAAATGCGCTGAGATGACTTTCCAGTAAAATAGATAATAAAATACAAATAACGAAATGCGTTTAGTGTTTATAATGATACAATATCAAAACCTTCAAGTACAATTATTTTCGTCAAAGTTCCTAAAAATAATGGACATGTTACCTGCGAAACATAACCTGAACCTGATTCTACTCGGTATTGACACCGAAAAGGTTTCCGGGTTGTCATAAAACATAGTGAACCTACTGTCATTTGACTCGGTGCTGTTACTGGAAGGGTGTACGCCTGTACGGGTTGTCATAAAACATAGTGAACCTACTGTCATTTGACTCGGTGCTGTTACTGGAAGGGTGTACGCCTGTACGGGTTGTCATAAAACATAGTGAACCTACTGTCATTTGACTCGGTGCTGTTACTGGAAGGGTGTACGCCTGTACGGGTTGTCATAAAACATAGTGAACCTACTGTCATTTGACTCGGTGCTGTTACTGGAAGGGTGTACGCCTGTACGGGTTGTCATAAAACATAGTGAACCTACTGTCATTTGACTCGGTGCTGTTACTGGAAGGGTGTACGCCTGTACGGGTTGTCATAAAACATAGTGAACCTACTGTCATTTGACTCGGTGCTGTTACTGGAAGGGTGTACGCCTGTACGGGTTGTCATAAAACATAGTGAACCTACTGTCATTTGACTCGGTGCTGTTACTGGAAGGGTGTACGCCTGTACGGGTTGTCATAAAACATAGTGAACCTACTGTCAATTGAATCAGTTCTGTTACGGGAAGGGTGTACGGGTTGTCATAAAACATAGTCTGAACCTACTGTCATTTGACTCGGTTCTGTTACTGGAAACCGGTGTACGGGTTGTTATAAAACATAGAGAACCTACTGTCATTAGACTCTCTTTTAAAAATAAATAAATAATAGGCTTGCGATTGACCACCATCTCGCCTGATGTTAATCGATGATGCGGTCTACGTTGGAAAGACATCATTATTATTATTATGTCTTTCATGGTTGTCATAATAAACATCTATAAACACTTTGTCCGCTGTACATTCGGCATTGTATAGAATGTCTGGGCAAAGTTTAAAATAAATGGTACTTAAGAAGAAGGGGAATTTAAAAGGGGTTAAATAGGTGATGAAACGTGGTCCCCCACTATGGACCTCAGAAGCAAACTCAAAGTCGCACAACGAGCTATGGAGCAAATAATCTTACAACTGGAGAGTACTTACTAGGTATTTAATACTTTAAAATAAACAATCCAGCAAATCTATTATTGGAAACGATTAACTACAAGTGAAAGAAACATTACAATTTGAAGGGTAAACTTCGGTAGCTCAGTTAGTAGAATAGCATCTCCTGGTTTGATCAGCAACTTTAATTTCAGCCGGGACCTATAACATTCCCTTAACCGAATTAACATCTTTATTTTCCTCGTCGAAGTGCGTATGTATAATAAAACAGGCCATTTGTATATCGCAGTTATTTTCTGCATCGTGTTTCGTTACAATAACTGTCCCCATATACGAGCCGCTCAGACCTTTTTCGGGTAACTCCCTGTTGTCGAATACGTAGCCGACCAATTTGAAAAGGCCCTGAAAAGAAACGAAAATAAATAAATAAAGAAAAACCAAAATAAGCAACCGAAGTCAATAATTAGGATTCGTTTCCGACGATGCCCTTTCCCAAGGCCCACGTTTCCAACGTTTATCAGTTTTGGTCATTCTAGTTTAAGTGTATCTATTTCCATGGTTAGCTTAAAATTATGTTTAATCAAGGCTCACTCATAATGCCTTTATGAGTGAACCTTGATTGAACATTCTTATTTAGATCATCGCGTCGTACTCCGCGTCACAATTGCTATGACTGATGTTTCCTTTATATGGGTGCAACTGGCTACAACAAATATCTTACAAAAATGCCTTGACAGCCAAATTTTCTAATTAAAACAATAAAAAAAATCTTTTCTGTGGCTTGAACGCAAGCTCGAGGCGTGGAAGAGCGACAGGACAATTAATTTTGATCCTACGGTAAGCCGGGAAAGGTTGACTTTTCCACGGCCACTTGCTAGTTGCGACGCCGTCTCGACTCTTCCGTCGACATAAGTCATAAAACTCCAGAGAGTCTAATTATACCTTTTTTATAGGACAATTATCCCCAGCGCCGATAATCTTAAGCACGTCCTTAAAGTTTTCCTCCGCGTGTTTTATCAAAAACCGGCATAAACTCTCATCATCAACAACAGCTATAGTATTGCATCCGGCTTCCGTCTTCTGGCATGCTTCTACTGATATCTGAAAGTAGTTGTAACATTATATCTTTGCTATGCCCTTGCGGATGTGTTTATTTATTGACGTGATAACGTCTTATGATCGCCGGCTACACGCACGAAACATTGTCACAGTCGGCTCGAGCCGCGCGTGCAAGTGAGAGCCGGAACAAGCGATAGAGAGGCACGATCGGCCTAAGCGTTATCACGTAAAATTATCGTCCGTAAACCGACTTTACAGACAACCCCATTTTTTTTAATATTCGCCACACTGGCGCGCCTTTTAACGCGCTCCGATATACCTTTTGAAGGAACTGGCATACTTGAGATAGACGCTGGCTAGGAGAAAACACAATACTCCCAACTGGACGTCAGTAGAAGACTTATCGCTCCCGACCATCGAGATGCTATAACTATAGAGTCACAATCTCTAAGTGAAAACAGTTTAAAATCGTCCGAGTGTCGTACATACCTAGGCATCAATTTTATTATACGCAATGCCACATTTACTCCAAGTTAGTAGTTATGTTGCTTGCATATTGTTCAACGTCGCTTGTCCGCTATGTCATCGTAGCACTGGCATCGCGGCGTTGTAGTCGGATCGCGGTTGCCTTACGACTAACCAAAAAGTCGGCGTAATACGTAGCGTGCGCCGAGTTTTGTTTAGGAGATTTTTTTGCACGTTCGTGACTTTGAGATATTGTTCGATTCTCGATGCTCCCAACCCGAATAAAAATAGGAAGAATCATTCCGTACTCACTCCATAGTCTTCTTCAGTTAGATCCTCCAAAATGTCCAAAATTCCGTAGAAGGCATCGTGAGTTTCGTTTATCGGCCGTATGTGCAAGTCTACGTCGTACGGATACTTCTTATAGTCAGGACATCGCTCCGCCTTATCCACCAACCATTTTCCTTTGGTCTGTCAAATTCAAGGCATCAGTTAGTAAATAATAAAATTGCTAATTTAAAAAATAAATTATACTAGCTTTTTTAGAGTATCGCCATTTTATTTTTCATATTCTTCTCAGCAAACCCTTTCATTTGATACCCATATTATCATGATAAGAAATTTTTGTCCGCCATCTTGGGCGTCCGCCATATTGAATTAAGTCTGACGTCATATTTTTTTTTGTAATCTCAGCAAACCCTCTCATATGAAACTCATATCATAAGAGTGCATAATAAATAACTGGTTCGCCAATTTTGGGAGTCCGCCATATTGGATTTAGAATGACGTCATTTAGCTAACTGCATTTAGTTAGCTGTCATCCAAATTAAACGTGTATGCAAAATTTCACTAATAATTCATATAGCGCCTTCGTATCTACGTACGTACAATCTACTAAAATGGCCGACCTTAAGAACATCCTAATTTTATAGTGCTAACAGACGCTCGAACGCGGCTGACGGACCGCCGTCCAACCAACGGGAGAGAAAGAGTGAGAATATCATATTTCCCTCTCTTGCTCTCCCATTGGTTAGACGGCAGTTGAGGTCAGCCGCGTTCATGCGTCTGTTAGCACTATTAAAATGCCTTTGTGGGAAGAAAACTGTAAAGAAGAAACGACCTACTAGTGACGTCTTAAATGACTAATTAGCTTATTTAAACCTCACAAAAACTTTGTTAAAGAAGCCAAGCACCACCACACTAGACGCCAAAACACTGCACGCTATTATATGCTTCCACATGTCTGCACCTCTGGTACGCTCCACGGAAATATATACGACCTAATAATATGTGAATTCTCGTGGCAAGGGCAATTTCGATAGTACAAAAAACATTGCTATGTTTACATGGGCTATTGTCGTCTATGGCCTGTAATTATTGCGATGAAACGTGCAGTTAGCACAGTGTCGGTAATAGACCGTTTGATGGTTCGACAAATTGACATGTGATATGCTAATTGCTGGAACTGGGAGTCATTTGGTATTTATGATGGTATGGCGAACATTAGTTAACTCGTTTAGTGCAGGGCATTTTCTACTTTAGCTGGTAGCTAAACTAGCTAACCAGGCCGGCCCTTAAGGGGTCTGTATACCGTCCGCAGCTCTCTCGCTCGCACATTTTCACATTATTGCAGATATAAAATCAATGAGTGTGAATTTCCAAAAAGTAACAAAATCATGTGTTGGTGTCTATCGTAACATTACAAACATAGAAATGTTTGTTTCGATATCTTGTAATTTGACGGAATAACATGACACGAGAAATAAAAATCACTTGGTACCATTTTACTGTATCAAATTAAAATATATCAAATTGTCAATTTCTTTGTTTGTAATGTTACGACTTTAGGGTATAAAACGTCCTTCTACGATAGACACCATGACATGATTTTGTTATTTTTTGGAAATTCACACTCATTGATTTTATATCTTCTATAATGTGAAAATGAGCGAGCGAGAGAGCTGCAGACGGTATACAGGCCCCTTAAAATGCCTCGCCACCTTTCCCATACTTTCAGCAGGGTGTTTTATTTCGCTGTAAGTTCAATCCAGCTAACCAAGTACAGGAAATTGGTTAATACATTCTGTAATCTATATTTTGGATAGACCAAAACTAGGTAATATCAGTAGCCATTGAAGAGTTATCCACCTCCTGACTTCATCATCAGATCAGTTCGAAGGAACCAAATTATAATACTGTCATCCGGACTATACAATGCTTGCATTTTCATATCATTCTATACGAAAAATGGAAGTAGGTTAGAATCGATTTCTGAGATTTGTTTACTTTTTTTTTACAATAGACTTACGTTTGGCCGCCATCTCCTTGATGGCGCAGCGCTGCTCAGCGCAGAGACGTTGTGTCTCTGTGTATCATTTATCGCATTTACAACGGGGAGTGTTCTGAAGAACTGTTTAATCTGATGCCGGAGTCGCGGTTTTACCATCGCACTAGCCGCCACCGCCTGAAGGCTCATCCACACATCATTGATCAGTGGAAATTGCACACTGCGCGATTCACACAATCTTTCTTACCTCATCCCTGCAAAACGTGGAATGAGCTACCTTCCACGGTGTTTCCGAGAAGCTACAACATGGGGTTCTTCAAAAGGCGAGTTAATAGAGTCCTTAATGGTTGGCAAAGTATTTGAGACACCTCTGGTGTTACAAATATCCATAGGCGACGGTGACTGCTTACCATCAGGCAGGCCGTCTGCTTGTTTGCCAGCTATGGCATTAAAAAAGCGATGATGCGGTTTACGGTTGAGCACGCTTAGAAGAAACTGGTTCACTCGTGATTTGAAGACACCCAGATTGTATACATCGGGGAACACCCATTCAGGCAGCGCATTCCACAGACTAGCAGTTCGCACAATAGTTGAATTAATGCGCATAAACGGGTTTTCGGAATACATGGTTGGTTATATACTTACATAGTTACAAGGAAAGCTAATAAAAGTGCGTTAAAAATTCGAGCTGCCTTTATTGCCTTCATAAATATGGGGGTTAGATCAGACTACTGTGGCGATAATTTTGACAGGTGAACCACAGAGCTGACGTTTTCACTCCCGTTTATACGCCGTGGCACCGCCAGAGTCAGCGATGACAATTTTTTTCCTCTTTTGAGAGGAAATCTTCAGGGCTGCCTTGCGGTGCAGCCAGGTTGTGTGGGTTTATACCCACTAAAACCCCCCGGTGACCAGCATTAGTTCTTGACAGGAGAGTTTCGGACTTCTCCAGAGGACCGCTTCGGAATCCTCAGCAGGAACGCACTGGAGCCCTCAGCCGGCGTTGGGCCTTAGTGTTCGTAAAAACAGCAAAAGTCGTAATGACGTGCTATTTTATTAGTACAACTTTGATGTAATTATCGATGCATGGTATGATGGAATCACGCAATGCAGTGTCGATAATGTCAATGATTAGATCATATTTTATTCTATACAGGCAACAGTGTACCTACTCGTATATATAAAATACTAGCGGTCCGCCCCAGCTTCGCACGGGTATAGATTATAGCCTATGTGATAGTGATAGTGTAGATACACCCGGGGATAGCGTAGCTTCCCAACAGTGAAAGAATTTTTCAAATCGGTTCAGTAGTTTCGGAGCCTATTCAATGCAAACAAACAAACAAACAATCAAATCTTTCCTCTTTATAATATTAGTATAGATTGTATTTGAATTCTAGTTCGCTCTATCTTCTCATCTTTGACCCGGTTTGATGTGAATCATCCTTAATGACAACTGAGCGCCTAATTTTCACAACAACTTCAAACCCGTAAAATTTTTATAGTTTAAACTTTTTTTTTATCCTACTTGTTTCACATAACAAAGGACATGCCGTAAACTGGAAAAAAATACGAGAAAAACGTGCGGTATTTTTTTATAGTTTTTATTTTCAGTTTCACTTTAATCGTATAAAGATATGAGAAAATAAAACGATAAAGGTATGCTTTTTGTGTTTTAGTGAGTCTAAGTTAGATGAATATTTGACGAGATAAACCCTTAAAAGGATTCGCCAGTATCTAATTGTTCGCGAGACCTGTCTCCACTTCATTGAAGCTGGTCCATTATGTCGACTTTGAAAATCCTGCCGTTATCCTGCTAGTAACGTCTCGTTCAATGTCACTTCAACAAAATCCGCGTGAGGATAAGTTATAAACTATTACATAAAAGCGTCGTTGGTCGTCCAGCTGCAAGATGGGTCGACGATATTATTACTATCGCGGGTCAAACCTGGACTAGATTGGCACAGGACCGAGGCAGATGTCATAGCAAGAGAGAGGCCTATACCCAGCAGTGGGATAAGGAAGGCTGTGGATGATGATGATGACATAAAAGCTTACTTTCACGTTATGTTTATCAGTCGAGACAACCGACTCGTTTCGGAGCAATTAGAGCTCCTTCACCAGGGAAGACGCGCGCTTCCGGATCGGTCGCCCGCGCACTGGTGGTGACGACTTCGGCCAAGAATGTTATGTTCGGTCGAGACGATCGATAAACATAACGCGAGTGTAAGCCGATTTGTAATAATTAGTTCAATGTCAACAAAATATTTTCGCCTTCGCTGGTAGGTATCTAAGGCAATCGGAAAAAAACTGGTTAAACGCCCGAAATCACAAAACCTTAAAATGCAATTTTACTAGGAAGGTCTACACCATCTAAGGCAATTGGAAATAAACTGGCCAAGTGCGAGTCGGGCTCACGCACTGAGGGTTCCGTACGACCACAAAATTCAATAACGAAATTACCAGTTTTTATAACTTGGTAATGAACAGAAACTTGTTACCGACTCGCACTTGTCCATTATTTATTATTTGTTGTTATACTTTAGAGTATGTACTATAATCATGCCAAGTTTGACGCTTGTGCGTATTACCGTTTTTACATTAGAGCTAATACAAAAATACGTTAAAAAAAACGTTTGTTGTATGGGGACCGTTATTGTTTCGTTTAACTTTTTTATTATTATTTCTTATTTAATCCGCCGTAACATTACATATTCTGTGAAAATGTCAACTGGCTATCTATTACGGTTCGAAATAGAGTTCCGAGTTCCGTTAATAGATAGGACAGACAGACAGACATCGTAGGCTTAGTAATAGGGTCCCGTTTTTACCCATTGGGTAAGGAAACCTAAAAACTGGTTGGACGTCCGAAATCACAAAACCTTAAAATGCTATTTACTATGGACTTAGGGAACCACCAATTCAAAATCACCTTTGCTGTAGAAATGAATATAACTCCACCAAGCTTATGGAATAAAGAGTTTATTACGGTCATATTTCGATAGGTCTAATAAGCTTGTTTTACCTAAAATGTGCTTTAGATGTCTTATTTATGAGACCCGCCCTCTTGTTCACAAAGGTGATCGTTTTCTTATTCTTCTTCATCATCATCCTCGGTCTTCTCGAAAGCGAGATCAACGGTGAGGCAGCCCACCTTGACGGTACCCTCCATGACGCAGCATTCTGCGGTATACCGTCCCCACGGGCCTTCCTCGGGCATGCTGTCCCAGTTCCATAGGTACTGGTCGAACTCGTATTTACCCTGGAACCAGACAATAACATACTAATAACACAACAATATAACATACAACATACATACATACATACATATAACATACTAATACCAATAACATACTAATTGATCAGCACTGTCATTTAGTTACCGGATTAGCAAGTTGAAATGGCAGTGGGCAGGGCACATATCGCGCAAAACAGATGGCCGATGGGGCCGAAAGGTTCTGGAATGGAGACCACGGACCGGTACGCGCAGCGTAAGACGTCCACCCACAAGTGAAATGATGATGATGATGATGATCATTTAGTTAGAGTGTAGATTTATTTGTAACTAGCTGACCTGACAGACGTTGTCCTGTCTTAGAACTGTCAAACACGCAAAGTCAAAATTGTAAATCTTATTTTATTACACCTTGGGTTACCTTATTGGAGTTTTAGTAAGGATCCCTATTTTTTTTGAAAATATAATACAGCCTATGTTACCCGGAGATAGTGTAGCTTCCCAACAGTGAAAGAATTTTTCAAATTGGTTCAGTAGTTTCGGAGCCTATTCAATGCAAACAAACAAACAAACAAACAAACAAACAAACAAACAAATCTTTCCTCTTTATAATATTAGTATAGATAAAGAATAAAGAGAATCAATCTGCTAAGCGCACGTGCTTAGGACTGTACCAATGGGTATTTAGTACTTAAATAAATTATGTACAGTTTCGATACCATCGCATACGATGAAGGAAAACATCATGAGGAAATCGGTCCAAGAACCTCAAAAAGAACGACATATGACATCTACCAATATGCACTGGACCAGCATGGGTTCACACTTCCTATCTCTCTGAGAGAAGGCCTGTGTCCCATCCCAGCTGCGGGAACATAAGCTGAAATGAAATGATCGCAGGTTGTTCGTTCAGAGGATCTGACAGATTGGTCTGACCTTTTCTACTGGGAATTTAGGGTTTTCATATCCAGCCAAAGATAGCATGTCCTTGAAGTTGTTCTCTGCGTACTTCCCGACTAGATCTCCGAAACAGTTGTCAGTAATCACTTGGTACTGCTTGCAGCCTCCGTCCACGTGCTTACAGACGTCCACCCTCGCCTGAAAAGTTTTCCGCACATTATGTTTATAGCATCCTTAATCTCAACCCAAAACTGCCCACTTTCTGCGTCAATCTTTTATTCTTATAACAGGTGTAAGGGATTTAAGGGAAAAACTTTAAAGGGTAATAAACGGGAAACCTCCCGAAGCCAAAACTTACTTTTGAAAATGTGTTTCGGTAATTTTACGACGAAAATAGGTATATTTCAAAATATTTATTAAAAAAAAAAAAAAAATTTTGGCCAGAATAAATGGAAAAAACTGTCTATCCCATTTTTTGTGGTCATAATAAAAACATTTTAAACAAGATTTGTTATAAATATAGTGAAATATTAACTTTACAAGTTCAATGCAGATTAAATTTTTCGTAAGAAGACAGTAATTTTATATTTAAAAAAAACATTAATTGTTCGATTCAATATGGCGGCGCGCAATATTCTGGGCGTTAAGTTAATAAACTAGGTTTTCAAATAGACTACGCGGAGGAGTAACTCTCCCGAGCGAAGTTTAGAAGCCGACTCTTAATAACAGCAATAACATTTAAAAAATATCAGCTTTTCAGCTGAAAGTTCAGCTTTTACATTATCATGGCAAATGTCAGAAGCATTAATTGAAAGGACGCATAAAAAAGCACAAAATTAAATACATTTATAGTACTACTGCAGTGGCGGGCAATACAAGCATATAAATGTAATCCATGAGGACGAATGTAAAACTGTGGCAAGGCGTAGCTGAGGCCAGCATGCGCGAGTCCATAAATGCTCAATTGACGCCAAGGCTTGTAGATTACTATTTTGAAACATTGCCTTGAAATTCTGCATCATGAAAGCCAATGACAATATAACCGCTTCTGCTCATCCTTTACCCCGCATGAGGCAAAGGTTCTAACATGTCACCTAAGCTATTTCGAGGGGGGCCAATCCTAGGCGCGAATTGAATGAATGACTTTTGATTCTCCAATCACAAGCGTCGACTCGCGTCGAGTCTCCAATCACAAGCTGCCCCCCGCGACCGACGTGACATCATTTTGCATCAGGGAATTTTGACTACATGCGCGTTCAAGTGGGTATATTATATTTAATGAAACAGACATTAATCAACATTAAACAGTACCCCATAAAGATCGTTCAAGTCGTCGTGGAAGGTCATGGAACCTTGGAAAATGTCGTGCGACCTATTGTACTTCCTCTGGCAAATGTCGAACTCAAACTTGTCTAAGTCGCCTGCCGTTTTCTCAATGTTGAGCAGATTCCACTTTCCTGGACCCTGAAAGCAAGATAAGTATCCGTTAATAGTACAAAGAGGTTGGCAACTGTTGTCAACGTAGTAATAAAATATTTCGTACATACTAGTATAGTCCTACAACCAAATTTACTTTCCATGAAATTACTGCACATACTATCATAAAAACTTTTAAAGATATAAAAATTAAGAAAACAGAAGATCTATGGGGCTTATCAGTAAAGGTAGTTGAAAGCTTAGTCGTAAGGATTGCCCCTTACCTTGCCTCATTATTCAATTCAAGCGTAAAAAATGGTATATTTCCAAATTTAATGAAACATAGCAAAGTTGTGCCTTTGTTTAAATCCGGTGAAAAAGAAAATCCCGGAAATTACAGACCAGTATCGATATTACCCTGTATTAGCAAAATATTCGAGAAACTCATGCTAAACCAACTTGTATCATATTTTAACCTAAACAACTTATTAAATAATCACCAATTCGGTTTTACGAAAGGAAAATCAACTACTGGTGCAGGGGTCATGTTAACTAAGTATATAATTGAAGCATGGGAGGATTGGCATGATGCTATAGGTGTGTTTTGTGATTTGTCAAAGGCATTTGACTGTGTTCATCACCAAACTCTTTTGAATAAATTGTCATTTTACGGGGTTACTGGATCAGCTTTGGAACTCATTTCTACATATCTGAAAGACCGTGTACAAATTGTAGAAATTGATGGAGTGAAATCACAAGGTTCTCCTATAAAAATTGGAGTACCTCAGGGATCCATCCTTGGACCTTTTCTTTTTTTAATCTATGTGAATGATCTCCCCTATATGATTCAGAAAATAATGAATACCGAAATTGTACTCTTTGCTGATGATACCTCACTCTTATTCAAATCAAAGAGAGGACTTACAGATGTATCTTTTATAAATGAAATTCTGAAAAGTTTGTGTAATTGGTTTGATGCGAATAACTTAGTCTTAAACCCTGCAAAAACAAAATGCATAAAATTTTCTCTTCCTAACGTACGAAACACCAATCTAAAAATTGCACTGAAAGACGAAACAATTAAACCAGTGGATGATACAGTATTTTTAGGCATCACAGTAGATTCCAAGCTCCAATGGGGTCCACATATTAACAAACTGGCAGGCAAACTTAGTTCGGCTGCCCATGCAGTTCGCCAAATAAGAAAATTAGCAGATGTAGCGACTGCTAGGCTTGTATACTTTGGATACTTCCATAGCGTGATGTCGTATGGAATATTATTATGGGGATCGGCCGCGGACGTAGATACAATTTTTATATTGCAAAAAAGAGCAATTCGTGCTATTTATAATTTAAGACCTAGGATATCACTGAGACAGAAATTTAAAACTATAAATATCTTAACCATGCCATCTCTTTACATCTACGAATGTATTATGTATGCCAGAAAGAATCTATGTAGCACTAATAAAAAGCCTGAAGCCTCACACTATAAACACAGACTCTTATTTCCTAGGTGTAGGCTTCAAAAAACAAACAAATCCTTTCTTAGAAACAGTGTGCGCTTTTACAATGTCATTCCAGAACAGCTAATAGGTCTCAGCGAAAGTAAATTTAAAAATACTATTAAGAATTATTTGATGAGCCAAGCATACTACTCTGAAGATATGTTCATTAAAGACAGAGTACAATGGAAAAAATCTGTATCAAAATCTTTACAGAAGAATTTGCCTTTAGAATTAGAATAATAGCCGACATAGCTTTCAATTTCAATTGTCACTCAATACTTAATGTAATGTACTTAATTATTATGTACTTAATGTATTTTTTTCAATTTTTATTTTTATTTATCTTACAAAGCCTCTTTACAGCTGCAAAATTATTGACAAGGCCATTTTAAAGCCGATAATGTGTACCTATCTATACTAATATTATAAAGAGGAAGGATGTAATTGTTTGTTTGTTTGTTTGCATTGAATGGGCTCCGAAACTGCTGAACCGATTTGAGGCGTTCTTTCACTGTTGGGAAGCTGCACTATCCCCGGATAAAAAAGGCTATATTATATTTTCAAAAAAAAATTGGGATCCTTACTAAAACTCCAATAATGTAACCCAAGGTGTAAAAAAATATGATTTGTAATTTTGACTTTGCGTGTCAACGTCTGTCAGGTCTGCTAGTATTGTATAATTGTGTCATTTTAATTTTAAATTGTGATTTTTATCCTGTAAATGACGTCGTCAAGTGTATATTAGTTATACCTAAGACCCGAAATAAATGAATTGAATTGAATTGAATTGAATAGTATACTAGTATAGTATAGTATAATATACTAGTATGTACATTGTACGATATATTTTAAAAGAGTTATCCCCAACCGAGCTGAAGTTTTGTATACACGTTTAATTTGGATGACAATGCATGGATTGCATGGTTAGCTAATTGACGTCATTCTAAATCCAATATGGTGAACTCCCAACGGACCAGTTATTTTTTATGCTCCCCCTATTATCGGGCACCTATCAAATGACAGATTTTGCTGTGACGAATACCAAAAATAAAATTACGTCACACTAAATTCAATATGGCGAACGCCGTTTGTGAATCGAGTTTTATGATCCTTTTTATTATTGTTCAGGATTCTAAACTTAAGGGTTGTCCCATTAATAAATTATTCCATACCTGAGGTGTATGATAACTCATGTTAGTTGAATGTCACCCAGATTCAGTGAAGTCGTTTATTTTTGTAAAAAAAATATGGATATGTTATTTATGTGACATTTGATGTTTTCCAAGTAAAATAAAAATAACTTATAATGTACTACTTGCTGCCCTACACTAACAGTATCTGTAAATAGTGTCTACCGGCCATCTATATTCCATTTTTTTCTTTCTGGACTAAATATAATAAAATTAATAGCTTCTGTTTAAACAAAAATACAACCCCAGTAGCACTACACCATATACAGTACAAATGAGTTGAATTATTGTTATAAAAATTGCATTTTTATTTTTCATTGGGTTAGAAGTGAAAACCCAGTCATTATGAAATGAAACCCCATACTAAGACTGCATATCTACCAGACATGTGCTAGGAAGGTGAGCGGTAAGCGAGGGGGAAACAACCAATAGGATCGCTATATTCCGTCTCGCCTCGCCTCCTATTGGTTGATTTAGCTAACACATCTCTGCAAAAGCACCCTAAGGCGACTTACAATCATAGCATCAGCAACCACTGTCAAAATAAAATAACACAACGAACTATAAAAAAATATAATTTTTAACATGGTGAAGGATCAATGCTCAATGAACTTGAGAAAAATGAACAAGTCCATCAGTACCGGGTATATAAATAATAAAGCTCAAAAAAGAGTGTCGTGTCGAAATGTCATAAAGATTGCATCTGGATGGTGTAATTACAATTTTTCCAAGTTCTTTATGATGATATGTAATCTGGTGAAATTCCGTATATTACAAATTTTAACATAGATAAACAAATGTTAATGCAGTAATGCACAGAAGAGGTATACTGATTCAAAGAAAGAAATAAACTTTTTTTTTTTTTTTTTTTTTTTCAATGAATTTGTTTAAGAGATGTGTTAAAGCCATATCCATGTTTCATGATAAACATTTTCAAGAACCATAAGAATCGGATAGGAAGAAGAAAATGATGTTTTTTTTTTTTAGTTTTGGCACCAGACATCTTGTCTATTAGTCAAGTATAAATAATAAATAAATATTCGGGACATTTTTGCACACACGGTCATCTGACCCCAAATTAAGCAAAGCTTGTGATATGTCTGCATATAGTTTTAAATACATACTTGAATATATATTAACAACCAGATATAGAACAAACACAAATGTTCATCACATAAATCTTTGTCCTAGGTGGGAATCGAACCCACGCCCCCAAGCGCAGAAGGCAGGTTCACTACCAAGTACCAACTGGACCAACGGGCTAACAAATAAAGTATTAATAGTAATAAAATAAAATATTAATAGATCAAACAAACCGTCATACAAAACAAGTCGCGGTCAAGTCCTAGCCATACCCCAGTAAAGAGGTGGAGTCTTTACGAAAGCCTTTTATGGAGTTTAGGAAAATGCATGATCCAAGAAAACAGGGTCTAACGCTCTGGGAGATGTCCCGCAATGACGTCACTGTTCAGTTGCCACCTCATTGTAACAAACACAGATAATGGGTTTAAAAAAATATATCTATTGAATAAAATACAAAAAGCATTTCAATTGTCATTTGGTTTGTCCGCTCAAGCAAGTTAAGCACGAATTGAATATATTAAACACAATTTTATCAAAACCACATTGATTTAATGGATTCCCACAGGTAATATACGGATATTGGAGAGTTATAATTTCACGCTACTGTTAACACAGAAAATCATGAGAGTCACTGTTTCGTGTATCGTCATGTCTCTAGAACTTGTTGTAAATTACTTATTCTGCTCTTGCTTATGCACGTGTACGTGTATCCATGACATTGATGACATCATTGCGGGACGCCCACGTGACATTTTTTCTCGGAGCGCTGTACCTGGCGTAGTATATTATTATTATACCATGGGAAAATGCAGCTTTCTCCTCATTATTTGGACCACCTCCTCCCACCACTTTCTTTTCCCCACTTAAGCACGGTCATCAACATTTAATTAACAATGTATAATGATTGCACTCGAAAATACATAAGTTTAGGAAAATTGCTAATACGACGTGGCGACATGATATTTCACATTGGCTCCAAAGCCCCCATGAAAATGTTGACTGTGGAAACACTAGATTTTATTGGAACAACCATGCAGTAATTCCAAGAGATGTCCAGGCTATACATTCCTCAAAAAACAATAAAGGGTTCTCTCTATCCACTAATAGCCGCATATTCTTTGTTATTTAATTTTTACTGCAGTGGTGTAATAATACATGTAAAATATTATTATTGTTTACAATTGACACCATTATCTGAGTTTACATTAATTTATTGGCGGAAGTCACACCACCTCTATTCCATGTAATTGTCTTTTGTTTTTTTTTATCTTTATGTGAACTGGCTATGGCTTTTCTAGCGATGGTGGCCGAGCAGTAGCATGTACGCTTTACAACCCGGTTCGATTCTTGGCCCTGCACCAATTTCTTATTTAGTTGTTTTTTTTAAATGTACCTACAGTTTCGATGTCACTGCTCAAAAGACTGTGAAGGAAAACATCGTAAGAAAACCGGGGTCTGTCCAAAAACCTCAAATGTTCAAAGAGATGTGACATTCACCAACATGCACTGGGCTAGTATGGTGGATTAGGGCTCGTCCTCTCTCTCTCAGAGAGAAGGTCTATGTTGAAAGGCCGATAATAATGAGCTGGCTATTTAACCTGAACAAAAATACCTAAGAACAAACAGATTTTTGGCTAAGAGAACTTAATGGTTATTATTGTTCCAGACTGATGAACTGTGCACTGCAATCGGCGACCGCCATCGACGAGCACAGCATAGCAGCCGCCATGCTTCCCCTGGCGACCGCTTACTGCCGGAAACTCTGCACCGGTGTCATTCAGTACGCATATATGTGTATACAGGTTTGTTTCATCTTCTTACGTAAAGTATCATCCAGCTAACAATAACCCTAGGGAAAGAAAGCGGTCCTTATGGCTCAAAAAAATCTTGAAATGGTTCTTCCTGAGCACGAGATCCTTGTTCTGCACTGTGTTCAAGACACTTACTTCTTACTTACTTTCTGCTCCTCAACGATTTTCTTTAGTTTCTCTGGCCTCCCTTTGCCAAGATTTCCACTTGGTATGATTTTAACAGCTTTGGTGTTGACCATAATTTCCAAGAGGCCTCTCCATCTAAGCTCTTGTGACTTGCATATCTTGTTTTTTTTTTTTTGTGTAATAGCTTTTAAATTAGCTGGATCTCCGGTAAGAGATGTCACCTCAAAAAGGAGATCATCTCCTTTTTTTGGAGTTCTTCAATTCAATTCAATCAATTTATTTCAGAAAACAATCCCATATATATACAAAATTACAAAAATTAGAATTATTATTACATACACATAACATCAAAATAAAATAAAATTACCTAAAACATAAAAATTCAAAGTCAAAAGTCATTCTCTTTTATCTTAACCTATATTTCGGCTTAGACCCGGAATGCTCAACATGAACTTTGGTCCAGTGCTGCATTATTGGGCAGTCCAGGTCCATCCGCCAGGCGAACAGCTGCAGGTAGCTGTTGGAGCTGCCCAACATATATATTATTTTGCTTCGTGGATTATTATTATACTAGCAACGCCCCGGGTTTTGACCCACTATCCTACAGGAATCATGCATTTTCTGGGTTAAAAAGTAGCCTATATGTGTGTCTAGGGTATCAGCTGAAATACAGTACTTCATTAAAATCCATTCGTCTATTACGGAGTTAAGTGCGCATAAGCACAAAAACTTTTGCATTAATAATATAAGTGTGATCTATCTTTTCTTCAGGAGCATCAAGTGTGGACGAGCCAGCAGTTCTGGGAGGCTGCGTTCTACCAGGATGTGCAACGCGACATCAAGGCTCTCTACCTGCCCAGCCCCACGCACCAGAGGGTGCCCAGTCCAAGGTAAATACCCTCAGATTAAAGAACGAAGCTCGAACACTTTGTGGTTAAGGCTAGGAGGTAGGAAGAAGAACTCGCGGCAAATCTATAAAAGCTGAAAACGACAAGCTGTATATGTTTGCTTTAAGAAGCAGCTAAGAACACGTGAGTCCAAAAATTTGCAATTTTTAGATATTATCTTACAAAATTGTCTCGGATTTAACCGCGCATTAAAATGAAGTACAATATGAAATGACAGTGTCATCAAGTTGACACTTGACAGTGACAACTATACAGTCGTGACTAGTGTGCCGTATATTTCTGTAGCCTTGGTTCCAGGGAGGACGAGGATTACATATCGTTGCTGAAGGCTCAAGAACCGAGCGCGCTGGAAATCGCTGCGGAGCAGATGCGACTGTGGCCCAGCTTGCTGACAGGTAACAAATCATTTAATCGACCGATCGCCGATCGAAGGTAAAATGAGATGAGTCAACTTCGATCGTTATTCATGCTACAACAAAACGATCTGCTCGATTGTTCAATTTATTATTGATCGATGATCGATCGACGAACAATTAAAAACAAATCAGATAAATGTGTCTGGATTGTTAGGCGGGTATCGAATGGCGCTTGTGATTGGAGACTCAAAAGTCATTCAAACAATTTCGCCCTCAACAATTTAGGTTTGGCTCGCTCGAAAAAGGTTATGCTGAAAATTTTGAATAATTTCATCGGGGGTTTGAGGCTGTCAAGTGGTTATAATATCGTCATTGCCACTCACCGACGACTCGTCACAAAGCCCCTGCGTTAATATTATATCAAACGATTGATCCGTTCGCTTGTCGTCAGAAAAGCAACGTGAGCTGATAGCCAGAGAGCAGTCAACGCTGTACAGCCAGGCCATCCACTACGCCAACCGGATGGTTTACCTCCTGCTGCCGCTAGATGGCGCCGGGCGTCGGAGCGAAGCGAGAGGGGACGATGCAGACAGAGCCAGCAACAGTATTACTAACAGGTAACTTTTATTTTATTTTATGATTATGGATACAGATTCCGTCAGTCGTAATATTAAACAAGTTTACATAGTGTTAAATAGCGCCAAACAAGTCATAGTCACAGTTGGAGTCAAGCTAAGTAAGTCACGGTAAAGTCAAACTCACGCCCCAGTAAAGTGGTGGAGGCTTTACAAGAGCTTTCTATGGTGTTTTGGGAACAACAAGAAAAGACAAGTGACTTCAAAAAGGTGGGGCTTCTCAATTCGGTTGTATGTTGTTTTTTTCTTTTTTACCTCAGATCTCCGTCATTTACAAACCGATTAGGATTTATTTTATTTTATTTGAAAGGATATTATGTACTTTCAGATTGGCCCCATATAAATGTCTTTAAAATCGGGTCAGTACTTTAGTTTTTAAATCAAAATGACTGGAAAAAATCTTTTTTCCTGAGAACTACGATCTAGGCATCTTCAAGGCTAGAGTGAATGGATTTGTGCTGGATCAACGAGTTACATCCTCGGCCGCAACGTCGCTTACCATCAGGCGAGTTGGTGGCCAAAAGTAGATTTATACTGTATAAAAAAATTTTATAATAGATTTGTATTAGAAATGTGTATTGTTTGTAGTGTAGCAGAATCTGACAGCGTGGATGCGGAGTCAGGGTTCGAAGAGGCGGACCCCGGCGAGGCGGGGAACAACGTCATCAAAATGGTCTCACGTTTTGTGGATAAGGTGAGAGATACCATTCATCCTGAATTGTCCTGAAAAGTTGTCAAAAAATGGTAATTGACACTCGACAGGATGTATTGTATGGAACAGCTGTTTTTTCCGCGATTTTAGTTTTGGCCCATTGTAAAATTTGTTCTTGATGACGAGTACAATGACCTCCTTTCGGCTTAGTACAGTAATATGCGTAACCCCTTATAATATTTGGGTGGAACTAAAGATTTCAAACATGCCATTAGGCTAGAGTAAACCAACTTTACGCCAGCCTAATGGCAGCCTCATATGGAATCTGTGTTCACTCCCTAGTTGAGTAATGTACTGTTGACTTTTACAATAAAGCTTATTATCCCGTGGCAGGTGTGCACAGAAGGCGGCGTCACGGCGGATCACGTTCGTTGCTTACATCAGATGATCCCGGGAGTTGTTCACATGCATCTCGAAACGCTCGACGCTGTCGCGAGAGAAAACAGGCGGTTACCGCCCGTGCAGAAAGTGAGTTTTTTTTCTACCAAGCATTCCCTACGATTTAGTCATTCAGAATAAATGTTTATTTACTAAAACAATTAATGCACACATTAGAGCTACTGCATACGATGGAGTTTTATACGATGGGTGGGCGCATAGAAACTGCGCAGATCAGACCGCAGTTACTTGTGTAGCGGGCATTTACCGCAACTAGGGCATTCATTGGCCCATTTTGCGTCACTCGGCTGCAGCTAATTTAGCCATCCGCTTTCCTCCAGGAAAGCCAGCAGCTCGCTTATGCTTGCGCAGGCTTCCCAGAGCCCAGAGCGTCCTCGATGAGCCGAGGATAGTGTTTCGTTGTTCTGCCACGCTGCTGCACTCCAACAGCAAACGCGCAGCAGGTTCTTCAGTTTCCATGCACCCTCTACATAAGGGCATCAAACCGCAGACTGACGGGTGCACAATTTATTAGTTAAAACGAGAGAAAGAAAAAAAAAACCTTTGAGTAAAAGCCCATCGTATGCGTTCATCGTAGCTCTGTTTTGTATTGATTAAACGGGCCTTAATTGTGCGCAGTGTATTATATTTACCTGGATGATTTGGCCACGTTTTCAAAGTCCGATGTCATGAGTTAGCTGAATGATTGAACGGTTCACAGATAAAATATTTAATACATGTCCTCCCAGCCTCGTATAGTTGCGCCAGCGCTGGTCCCGGGTGAGGCAGTGGCGGCGCCGGCACTGCGCGCATACCTCGTGGCCGACGGACGGCTGTCGCCGCTGCTGCCGGCAGAGGGCGCTCTTTTCCTAACCAACTACAGGATCATATTCAAGGGGACACCTACCGACCCTTACGGTAAGCAGAATTACATTTCATCTGACATTGCTAAATAACTAGTTGAACGCAGATCATAGTGATCCGAAAGGAAGTTTAGGCTCTAATACTAAGAAACTATACTTTCTTAATGTTACTCCATGGCGAGCAAGTCGCTCGCCTGATGGTAAACGTCACGCTTGCCCAAAACAGTTTAACTGCACTGAGAATTTAGAACTTTATCAGCTAAAAAACACCGCGTCGTCACCCTGAGCTGAGACATTATGTTAAATCTCTTAATACACAGTAATTTCAGTGGAAACATTGCCTTTCAATCCAAAACACAGAAATGTTTGCGCACTACTGCTTGACGGTTGAATAACTGGTAAAAGCTTATTGCCATAAATGACACGTAACTTCTTTCTATGTGACGGCTTGCAGTCAGAGAGTGGCTCGCGTTGGCTGCTGAAATGGCAAGAGAGCTCCTGAGCTGGGTTCGCAGGTGGCGAACCCAGCGCTAGGTCAGGTGTCCCGGCATCAGCTCACCTAGAGACAGCACTGAATGGAATGGTCATCTGCTTTCAAGCGTTGACCAAGCGCCTAACGATGTGCTTTGGCAGCTATAGATTTCCCACTAGACGCTACCAAGGTGTATAGTAAATTTGAAGTGTATTAGGCTGCGCGACGCGTGATAGTGATCGCTCTCAAGACGGTTGGTGCGGGTCGGAGACATGGTCCCTCCGTCTTGTTGGGGACATGCGCCCTGCTCTGTCTGACCACACCTCTCATATCCCAGGCGGTGACCTGCAAGCACCACTAGTACCACAGATTTGTTTGAGCAATGTGTGGGATGTTTCTGCGTTTAGCGTGTGAGGCGACGGTGGTGCGATCCTTCCCGCTGTGCTCGCTGACGCGCGAGAAGGCCGTGCGCACGCACTACCTGGCGCACATGGAGCAGTCGCTGCAGGACGGCCTGCAGCTGCGCTCCGCCACCTTCCAACTCATCAAGGTGAGATATTAAACTTTAACAGCATAATTCTAGTTCAAAATGGGGTTGGGCACTGACGTACCGCTTTGGGTGTAGCATTTGCCTCTGCCAGCGTATCCAATCAGCCGAGCTCCCCTAAAATAACGAAGTATGGCTTTGGGTCACTCGCATAACTGTTTCACTCATATTTCGCCAGGTGTTGAGATGTGATCTGGCAGGGTAGTTCGTGAAATTGTGATGTATTCGAGTGAGCAAGAATGCCTATCGTGGTGTTGTCGGTAAGTTGATGTGAATCAAAGGTATATGGAATATAGTTTGCCTCTAAATTACATTTGACTGGAAGCAAATATGGACAAGATTTTCCCGTGAACATGGTGCATGTAACTGCGCCGAAATATCGGGAGCTCATTCCACAACCTTACCACGGTAAATATCCCGTAAATAATCATATAACTTTAGTGAACAACCGTGATAGTTTAAAACAGTGTTTTTCTTCGAGTTGGTTATAATAATTTATTGTTCGGTACCATAGTCAATAATAGCGATGAATAAGAGCGATGGTGGTCGAGCGGTAGCATGTGCGCTTTACAATCTGACGGCAGCCGGTTCGACCCACGGCTCTGCACCAATGACTTATTTAGAACTTAAATAAGGTACGTGCAGTTTCGTTGCCATCGCTTAAAAACGGAGAAAGAAATCATCGTGAGGAAACCGGTATGTCCAAGATGCACTAGACTAGCATGGTGGATTAAGGCCCATCATCTCTCTGAGAGGCCTGTGTACCAGCAGTGGGAACATGAAAACTGATAATGCTGTGCAGTTAATAGTCAAGGTGCTTATACATTCGTGTAATTGTTTCGTCATTGGTCCGCCAGGTGGCGCTGGACGAGGAAGTGAGCAGCGAGGCCAGCGAGGCGTTCCGCAAGCAGACAGCGCGGCTGCGGCACCCGGAGCACTCGCAGCTGCACTTCGCGCTCGCGCCGCGCGCGCAGCAGCCGCCGCACGCGCAGCCGCAGCCCAAACATCACACGCTCAAGTAATTGCGACTCTTTTATGAGGCAGAATATGGCGCGCCGCAATTTCACTCGCACATTTGATGTTTACTATACTTTTGTATGTTTTTTTGTAGGAGGTAATATCCGAAACTACAGATTCGATTTCAAAAATTATGTCACTAATGGAAAGCTACAATATCCTTGAATGCCACAGGCTATGTTTTATGATGATAAAAGTTAATTTTCTATGCAAAAAATAAGCTGATTGGCTTCTTTACGTGACGTTACGCTGACCTAACAGTTTGAGTAAATATAATGTTTGACAAACATGTAATTTTGTTACGGGACAGATGCGGGACTAGCGGAAAGGGCGAGTTAGGTGTAGATTGGGTTACGGTATGATAGTCGAGTGGACGGATGCGGGACTAGATTGGAAAGGCTGGGTCTGTAGTAGAGTAGATAACGGGACGGATTCGGGCCTGGAGCGGTAAGAGTTGAACAGGAGTAGAGGGGAGTGCAGGACGGAAACGGAACTAAAACTGAAAGGGCGGAATATGAGATGGTGGAGAACATGTAAAAATACTCGAAAAAAATAGTTTTGAAGAGATTGTACACAGTAAAGTTTTAATCTACATTGCAGAGGATTCGCGAAGAAGACTCTCTTGAAGACGGCTCGCAAAGCGGGCCTGAAGCCCAAACCGTCCAAACGGCAGAAGTACGTGCTACCGTCCGCGGACGCGAGGTCACTCACCTCGCCGCCGCTCATGTCCTCTCTTTCTGCCGACACTCTCTCATGTAAGTACTAGAATAGGCCTGTGTCCTGTTTCATTTGTCTATATAAATACAACGTGTAACAACAAGGTGTGGTAATACTAAGGGTATGTATGTACCAAGGATCATAATATGAATCCTTGGTATGTACTCATCATTATGGACAACTTTTCCTACGGGATCAACTCTGAAATCGCGAAAAAATTTATGTTTTTAACAAGAACATGTTATATATATTTTTATTATTATATATATCTATACTAATATTATAAAGAGGAAAGATTTGATTGTTTGTTTGTTTGTTTGTTTGCATTGAATAGGCTTCAAAACTAACGAACCGATTTGAAAAATTCTTTCACTGTTGGGAAGCTACACTATCCCCGGGGACACAGGCTATAATCTATACCCGTGCGAAGCTGGGGCGGACCGCTCGTTTTTTATAAGTTGGCTTCCATTTAAGAAAATAAAATTAAATCTGTTCATCCATTTAAACATTGTCAGATCTTTTATCAGGAGTTTTAGAAAAAAAAACATTATCAACGATTATTTATAAACCGATTTGGAAAATATTTTTACTTGAAATGAAATACTTTCAGATTGGTCCCATAGAAATTTCATCAAAATCGATGGTTTATAAATAAAAATAACTAGAGGGAAAAAAAAAACATCCATTACTAATTTTGAACTCTGTTTTTTAAATTGTTTTCTTTTTATTTAGTAATAGGCTTGCTTGTGACCTTCAACTCGCATGGTGATAAGCGATGATGCGGTCTACGTTGGAGCACGCTTGCCTAGAAGAAACCGATTCACTCGTGATTTGAAGACATAGATTACCGTGTTTATTGTTGTATTGTGATGTCAGTGGAAGAGCTTGAGCTGGGCGGCAGCGAGAGCGCGGAGCCGCCGGCGGCGCGCACGCTGGAGCGCGTCCGAGAGCGCATATACGCGCGCGACTGGGCGCGCCTGGGCCTCGCCGCGCCGCCCTTCCGCCTCGCGCACGCCAACGCAGTCTACACACTCTGCAGGAGGTACGTACCATAAGACCGTAAGATAATATAACCACTTGATCGGTCGCGGGGGGGGGGGGGGGGGTTGTATATCGTATGGCGCTTGTGATTGGAGACTCAAAAGTCATTCATTCAATTCGCGCCTAGGATTGGCTCGCTCTTAAGCTGAAAAAGTGTATCTTTGGCTTACGGCGGGGTAAAGGATGAAAAGTCTATTGCCACCTTCTGTCTCCATCATCAGACCAGTTCGATGGTAGTATTACATTGCATTGTCACCCAATTTACAGAAATATGCCAAATTTCAGCTCAATCAGTTAAGGATAACAGGTCTATAATTCAGTTGTAAGATTTGTCCTACACATACCGCGAACATACAATATATAGTATACAGAATTAGTATTTTTATAATGTTTCATGAAAATCAACCAAAACTTATGTCCCCAGTTACCCGGCAGTGTTACCAGTGCCGGAGAGCATCGGCGACGAGTCACTGCGCCGGATATCGCGGAGTTACCGCCAGGGCCGGCTCCCGGTCGTCACGTGGCGGCATCCCCGCACACACGCCTTACTAGTCAGGTAACACCAAAGATAATGTAACCACTTGATCGCGCACGAGTCATCATTTGCTTGTGCAAGATGTAAGCCACGTTGGTCGCGTGCGGGGAACCGTATGGCGCTTGTGATTGGAGACTCAAAAATCATTCATTCAATTCGCGCCTAGGATTGGCTCGCTTGAAATAAGCTGAAAAAGTGTAACTTTGGCTCACGGCGGGGTAAAGGATGAGCAGTCAAGTGGTTATATCGTCATTGGGTAATACCCACAGGACTCATTATCGACCAAGATCGCAGACGTTTACCCGATAGACACCGCAAGTTACATACACCGCACATACTTTGCATGTGACCTGTCTTAATTTGGATAAACGCTTCAACTAGTTAGAAGTTAGCTAGTTGTAGAGCGATGATGGTCGAGCGGTACTTTATTCGCTTTACAATCTGACGGCAACTGGTTCGATCCTCTGACTTCTTTAGTACCTAATTTCCACCTTTAGTAATAAATTATGTACAGTTTCGATGCTGTCCCTAAAAACGGCGAAGCAAAACGCGAGGAAACTGGTACCTTAACAGTTCAAAGACAAGTGCTGCCAACTGCTGCACCGGTGCGTTTAAGCGTTTTTAGTAGGCCGCGCGTGGTCAGGTAGTTAGTGCAATATCATCTGTTTATTTGATCGAAGCTTGTAAGTATCATAAGAGTCTATGTGACCAATTTCAATTAGAGTACTAGACACAATAGCAAAAAACTTTGCTTTGTTTCGGTTTCATTCGGTATAAAAGTGTTATTTTTCTGCGTATATTCTATTGTATTCTAACTACTTTATTTCTAAAATGAAAGTTTACAATTGGCATGTACAGATCTGCAGCGTCCCACCATAAAGGCGTGATGGGAATGCTGAAATCCAGCCACCAGAACCCAGGCGCGGCGCAGAGCGGCACCGAAACCACCTCTAGCTTAGAACAGGTGATTTTTCATCACTTATCTACATAGAAAACCACTCACCGTCCGAATTTTCCACTTTCTTCTTCCACGGTCCTGTAAGGTGTGAAATGTGCTTCCTTCTAACGGTCTTCCCTTCAAAGGTTTTCAAAAAGAGTAACTACAACCATCTCCTCGGGCTGATAAAGCATCGACAACACCGCTAGTGTTGCAAATCAGTTTATCTGTTACGGACAAACTTACCCACACAAACTTTCTTATTTATAATATTACTGTAATGCTTTTTCAACTGACTTCCAAAAAGGAGATTCTTAATTCAAATGTTTTTTTTTTTTGTGTGTGTATTTACGTGATATTTGAATATATTTTAATGGTATTTTATAAATAAGCTATAATAATAACACATGGGAGGCCCAATACGCTTGACCGCTTCGCTAAATTTGTAGAAATTATTCCATCTCAAAGGGTGAAAATTATGAGACGAATCGAATCTCGTCTATTGCATTTTCTGTAAAGTCGTTTGTCTTTACAAGCTTTTGTTTAACTGGCAATGTTTGTATGTTTGTTGTATGGGTCAAATCTTGCAAGCTGAGTCAGAACCAGCTCCTCCTAACCGATTTTGCTGAAACATACAAGTTCTGGTGATAATACAATATGCAATACCAAAATTTTCTGTTTTCAAAATGGGCCATGCTACAAGATGGCGGTTGGTGTATATTGTATAGCTTGAAGAGTAGGAAACGATAATACGACATAACACTAAAGTCAATATGGCCGCCGCTTCAAGAACGGCGTTCCGGTTAACATTAAATATTATAAAGAGGATATATTTGTATGTATGTTTGTAACGAATTGACTCAAAAAGTAATGGACCGATTTAAAAAATTCTTTCACCATTTGAGTGCTACATTATCACTGATTAATATAGGCTATATATCTATACCCGTGCGAAGCCGGGGCGGGCTGCTAGTCTATAATAAAGCTGAAAGCTTGTTTAAATATATTTTTTACAACACATTTGCTCAAAAAGTGCACTTACGAAGCCTGTATACATCGTTCGAAAGTTAAACATTACGCATCATACAACGGAGCGTGCGGTAATGAATTTTACCGCTCGCTCCGTTGTATAGCACCGTGCGTGTACTTTACGGTATTTTTTTAATTTCCATTTCCATAAAAATTGATTCATTTGTAGCCTTTTTTCTCGCAAATGTGTTGTAAAACGTTGTATGGCACACGTGCGGATTGGTTATTACAAACTCGTGACTATGGTAAGCCCTCGAATTCGTCTCGGGCTTAAATTCGTCTACTCGTTTGTAATAACCAACTTACCGCACTTGTATCATAATAGATTTATGATACAAGTGCGGAAAGTTGGAAAACAAAAAATGTAAATAAAAAAAATACCGTAAAGTACACGCACGGTGCTATACAACGGAGCGTGCGGACAAATTCATTACAGCACGCTCCGTTGTATGATCCGTGATGTTTAACTTTCGAAAGATGTATTCAGTTATCGTAAGTGCACTTTTTGAGCAAATGTGTTGTAAATAACTATTACCATTAAATTATGTTTGTTGTAAAAATGTGATGTGACAGGAGCGGTTCCTGGCGACGCTGGTATCTTTAACGCCGATGCGTGGGTGTCGCGGCTCGCTGGAGGACTCCAGTCTCAGCCTGGACTCCTTGCTGCTGTGCTGCGAGGAGCAGCATCACACGCCGCTGCTGACCAAGGCTGCTGGCACGCTCGGGTGAGTTTTACAGGCAATGGCTGTCATTATTAACAACAATTTTTCTGTCCCCTTCGCACTTATGTCATTCCGTTTGACAAGTGACGAATAAATATCGCAGGTCGTGGAATAACCCACCAGACCATAACGAAGTGAAAATATGATTTTTACTCCTTTTCCATTGAAGGGGGTTCGACTTATTGTCGAAACGTTTATTACCGATATAACGATTGCAGCGTGATCGGCAGAAACAGTGGCGGCAAGGGCGGCGCTACTACCACCACCACCGGCGGGCGGCACTTCGGGCGCTGGGGCTCCCTCAAGGACCGGCGACAGCCCTCACACCTCGAACTTTACGTGCCGAGGCAGAGGCTGTCCACTGCCGACGTCGACTCCGGTGAGTCCGTGTTTCATTTCTCACAACTGCGGCGCGGTTTTATCCGCTATTCTACATACAACACGTTCAGTACAACAAAACAACATCATCAGTACAAAACAACAACACGATCAGTACAACAGAACAACACAACCAGTACAACAGAACAACACAATTACTCGTGTGTTGTGCAAATAAATGATCCTTATTGCGTTTGCGTTAGTATCTGGCGACGGGGTCCCGTCGAGCCGTCGCGCGGCTCTGTACATAGTGTGCGACAAGGGCGCAGGCGGCGCGGCGCCGGCGGGCTGCGAGACGCTGCCCGTGGAGTACCCCGAGGGGCGCGCGGCGCGACACGCCTTCAAGAAACTCATGCGCGCCGCCGCGCCCTCCGCGCCGCCCGCGCCCGACCACCCCGGCTTCTACAGGTACTGTGTGATACTATAACTTGATTTCATTTTAATTAGTAATTTCGAACAGTAAAACTTCACCAAGACAAAAATATTTATTCCAGGAATATCCTTTCAAGAAAATAAGGAAATTTAGACCTAAATTTGCTTTTGAACATTAGAACTATAAACGCCATCTAATAAAGTCCGACGACATAGTAAGAGTCGCTGGCATCCAGTGGATGCAAAAGGCAGGCTGTCGTTCAGTGTGGAGGTTAAAGGGGGAGGCCTATGTTCAGCAGTGGACGTCTTCTGGCTGATGATGATGACGATGAATTAAGTCAGTTTTTTTTTATTAGAACGTCTGTCTAGGCATTTCTGTAAGAAATTTATTGTAGCCAGTTGCATCCATATAAACGAAACGTCAGTCATTCGAAATCAGTTAGCAACTGTGATGCGGACAAAGAACTTTGAGACCTAACCCAAAAGGTAAGGTCCAAGTTCTTTGGATGCGGAGTTCGACGCGTTGACATAAATAAGAATGTTCAATCAAGGTTCTGTCATAATGCCTGGCGAAGTGGCGACAGATTTTCCTTCTCATTTCCGTTCTATTTACTTCTGTGAGTAAAGTTCCTGAAAAGCTCTCATTACGATTGTATCTTGGAGCAAATTCTGCCATTCCAAAATTGTTAGAATCAATATAATGTTATACTTGGACAAGTGAGAGATTTTGTCTCAAACACGTGTGGTTTTCTTGCTCTCCAGGTTAATAGAAGAGTCAGGCTGGCTATGGCAGCTACGGCAGCTGTTCCAGCTGTCGGGAGCCGTGGTAGACCTGCTCGACCTGCAAGGCTCTTCAGTGCTACTGTCTTTGGAAGATGGCTGGGATGTCACAGCCCAGGTATGTCTTACAGTCCTCTCACAAAGTGTTTAGATATTCGACAAGGTGCGCCCAGCAAAGTTTATCACATGACCTCTTTAATCAGAGAATGGGTTTTTGAACAGGTGTTTTGATTTGCTAAAATTACCATGCTTAGTGAAAAATATTATTAAATGTTTACACTTACTGAAAAAACTATTTAAATTGGCTTATAAAGTTCTGAGATATGAGCGTTTAAGTTTTTGTTCGTATTAAGAAGGGATTCTCTGTCCTTTTCCCACAAGATTAGTGACAGTGTGGTTTTAATCACAAGTTTTCAGAACTTAACTGTGTCCCCAAGTTAAAGACTATGTTTGCAGTAAAATTTCATTAGGTATAAAGTATACATCAGGTGTAAAGTATACTTCAGTTTTATCTGCGTGATTACGTCAGGAAACATAATTTTTTTTCAGGATAAAAAGTATCATACGTCACTCCCTGACCTGAGCCAACGTAAATATCTTTTTTCAGTATGTGTAATGTATTAAATTATGTCCTTCGCTAAGCCAGTGTAATAAATGAAACATCAGGGCACATGCCTATTGTCATGGGCAAGCGTGGCGCTTACTATCAGGCGAGCAACTTACTACTAGTATGGTATATGCTACTATATGCGATCCCGAATCTATTTTATACCAATCATGCCGTGATAAGGTTCAGAATTCTGAATAATAGATCTCTGTTCTTCCTTATTTCACAGATATCATCCCTAGCTCAAATCTGCTTGGAGCCGTACTACCGCACGCTGGAAGGGTTCCGTATCCTAGTAGAGAAGGAGTGGCTTGCGTTAGGACACAAGTTCGCTCAACGAAGCAACATTGGCGCGACGCCGCAGCAGGGCTACACACCTGTCTTCCTCATGTTTTTGGACGCGGTACATCAGGTAATTAATGTTTTGTGATGTCACATTTTACACCGTAGGATTTGACCTAAGCAAAATAATTATAACCACTTGATCGCGCATGTAGTCAAAATTCCCTTTTGCTAAATTTAGATACGGCGGTCGCGGGGGGCAGCATGTGATTGGAGACTCAAAAGTCATTCATACAATTCGCGCCTAGGATTGGCCCGTTCGAAATAGTTTAGTTTGAGAATTTAGAACCTTTGGCTTACGGCGGGGTAAAGGATGGGGGTGAGCAGTCAAGTGAAATCGTCATTGGGCCTAAGGGAGCTCTTCCCATCAACAGTTCTCTCGCTCCCACATCATCACATTATTGAAGATGTAAAATCAAGACGTGGTTCTTAATTGCTGCTTGCCAACCATGCTCTGGGTTTCGTTGCGCGATAAAATCCGGTACGAGGATATACGCCGAAAACCCGCAATCGACGACATAGCTGCTCAGATTTGCAAGTTGAAGTGGCACTGGAGAGGCCACATCTTTCGAAGAACCGATAACCGATGGGGAAAAAGGTTCTTGAGTGGAGACCACGAACCGTTAGACGCAGCGGAGGTAGGCCTTCCGCTGGATAGACCGAGACATCGTGAGAAGCGATGCAGATGGCAGGCTGTCGTTCAGTGTGGAGTAGACGTCTTCTTGCTAGTGATGATGCACGAAGGGAACGTTTAGTTTACCATTACAACCATTGGCAGAACTTGTAACTAATCTCATAACATTTCTATAGACATCCGTCATCTAGTCTTCCTGTGACCACGAACACTGCAGTGTTCGAAACGTCGGGAATCAGTTAAAAGTGTTTAATTTCAATGCGAAGGCTTTTATTAGCCCGGGGAGCACAGTCGGTCTGCGCGTCATCTCTGACGTAGCTCGGTGACAGCGAGTTGCAAGCGGCTCACTAGCTTGTCCTGAGGCGAATACGGTTAGATGCTGACTGTTGCAGTATAGATTTTGATAGAAAGAACACTGAACGCGAGTTAAGGCAATGTCGATCTGGTGCCTAGATAATGTGTCTGGTGTTACCATTTAAAAAAAACTAGGTTCCTTTTTTATTGTATTCGTCGTACAATAAGTTTTCGCTTTTATATGTGACGGAATCTGTCATATCATCACAATGAAACTATAATTTCTGTTGCAGTTGCTGAAACAGTTTCCTCTGGCGTTCGAGTTCAACGACTACTACTTACGCTTCATAGCGTACCACAGCGTGTCCTGCCGCTTCCGAACCTTCCTGCTGGACAGCGAGTCGCAGCGCGCCGAGCTCGGCATCACGCACGCGGACGACAAGCGACAGGACACTAACAGACTGGTGACTACCGCTCATATACTGACATGACGCTTCATAGCGTACCACAGCGTGTCCTGCCGCTTCCGAACCTTCCTGCTGGACAGCGAGTCGCAGCGCGCCGAGCTCGGCATCACGCACGCGGACGACAAGCGACAGGACACTAACAGACTGGTGACTACCGCTCATACCTGACATGACGCTTCATACCGTACCACAGCGTAAACTGTTTTTAAATTTTTTATTTATAATTATAATGCTTGCGATTGACCACCATCTCGCCTGATGATAAGCGACGATGCGGTCTACGTTGGAGCAAACTTGCCTAGAAGAAACTGATTCACTCGTGATTTGAAGACACCCAGATTGTAACCATCGGGGAAAACCCATTCAGGCAGCGAATTCCACAGACTAGCAGTTCGCACAATAAATGTGGAATCAAAGTGCTTCGTACGGGTTTTCGAAATATCAACCATAAAACGGTGACGATTTTGCGTGCCCGCTCTGGCAGTCCGATAGAAAAAAGGGCAAGAGGGAATTACCACAGCGTAACCTGTTTCTGCACCCACTGGCTTCTATCCGTGTTAACAGTAGGTAGAAATAATAGAGTCCTTAAGGTACGGCAACGTATTTGTGATGCCTCTGGTGTTACAAGTATCCATAGGCGACGGTGACTGCTTACAATCAGGCGGTCCGTTTGCTTGTTTTGCCACCTATGGCAAAAAAAAAAAACTATTTCTAGACCAACTATTTGCACTACGTAAAAACAGCAACAGAATGAAATACCTCACTATCTTCCTTGTTTCATGCAAACTATAATAATTACAAGCTCAAGTTCAATCTTGAAAGTCAGAGTGAAACGGTTTAACTTACTATGAAAAATTATTTGTTTTGAATTCCTCCGTGGATGGTGGGAATTATTCAGCCTTAAACTGTTTTAGACAAGACCTCACTAGACCTTTATCATATTTCCGAGTGCCCATTTTTTATCGGACGGCGGCGGGCGCGAAAAGGCGACGCCGTTTTATGAATGATATTCCGAAAACCCGTATACGAAGAGCTTTGATTCTTCTTTTATTGTGCGGACCGCCAGACTGGAAACGCTGCCAGAATGGTTTGTTCCCCGATATCCCCGATTACAATCTGGGTGTCTTCAAGTCGCAAGTGACTCGGTTTCTTTTAGACAAACGTCTTCCATCGTAAACCGCATCATCGTTTAACACCAGGAGAGGTGGTGGTTAAACGGAAACATTGTTTTTTTAACGCATGTTGTTTTATATTTCAGGGTGTGGAGACGGGCGCGGGGTCCGAGGAGGAGCTAGGTGGGGGCGGCTGCGGGGGCTACGGGTCGCTGTCGCGCGCGGCGCCGGTCGGACACTCGCTATTCGAGCACATCGACAAACTGCACCAGAAGCAGCCGCTCTTCTACAACTTCCTGTACACGCCCGATCTCGACAACCCGGTCAGTACCGCCACACCACACAATGTACGGAGTGCAATAGTACTACACGCGGAAAGGGGTCGGAAAAGGGGAGGGGGAGTGGGAGGGGTCATTAGTACCCATCCTTATGAACAGCTTCAACTATGGGAACATGGGGTTCTTCAAAAGGCGAGTTAATAGAGTCCTTAAGGGTTGGCAACGTATTATATATATTATAGACTAGCAGTCCGCCCCGACTTCGCACGGGTTTAGATTATAGCCTATGTCACCCGGGGATAGTGTAGCTTCCCAAAAGTGAAAGAATTTTTCAAATCGGTTCAGTAGTTTCGGAGCCTATTCAATGCAAACAAACAAACAAACAATCAAATCTTTCCTCTTTATAATATTAGTATAGATATTTGCTTATCTTAAGCTGATGTCATTTTCATACAATTTCATCTTTCCGCAGGCGTTAACGCTAACAGAAAGTGGGTCTTGTCTAACGCCCCTGGTGTTACAAGCATCCATAGGCGACGGTGACTGCTTACCATCAGGTGGCCCGTCTTCTTGTTTGCCGCCTAGGGCATTAAAAAAACTATAATCGCGTAAAAAAATATCTGCTGTTCCATAGAGAACGGTCACTTTGAAAATGACATTCGGAAAAAATTATGGAACAGCTGATATTTTTTTCGCAATTTCAGGGTTGGTCCCATAGTAAAAGTTATTCATAAAGATGAGTATATCGAACCCCTTTCAGCTTATTATAATACTTTCCGCATAACCCTGTATTATATTTGACTGCTGGCAATGGCTGGAAGCGTAAAACCGAAGATTGGGCTGTGTGCCACTTCCAAGGATCGGGTACGTCCCTTGGAAGAGGTATATGGCTGTGCACTACACAATGACAATATAACCACTTGACTGCTCATCCTTTACCCCGCATGAGGCCAAGGTTCTAACATGTCAACCTAAACTATTTCGAACGGGGCCAATCCTAGGCGCGAATTGAATGAATGACTTTTGATTCTCCAATCACAAGCGTCGAGTCGCGTCGAGTCTCCAATCACAAGCTGCCCCCCGCGACCGACGTGGCATCATCTTGCAAAAGGGAATTTTGATTACATACGCAATCAAGTGGTTATATTATCTCTGGCACTACAGTTAGTACAGGCTGATAATGATGTGCAGATCTTCATTGTAAGTCAGGACGTGTCTCATGTATACCTATTTGCAGGTTTTGCGACCAGTATCCGCCATATCCTCCCTGGAAGTATGGCAGTACTACACGCACGAGGAGCTGTCCCACGGAGCGCCTTACGACTTGGAGACGCAAGCGCCGCCGTCCCCGCCCGGCGACCAGCGGGGACAGCGCCGGCTCGTCATTGCGGGGTGAGGGCACTGGGCCTCTAGATATAGTGACTTTATCTAAGATCTCTAAAAGCAGATGCCGGCGACCAGACAATACGAAGTTGGCGTGGCATTGCGAAGTGAGAGAACTTAAATATCGTCATTATCAAACAGAAATAGGCTTGCGTTTTGCCGCCAACTCGCCTGATGGTAAGCGATGATGTGGTCTACGATGGAGCACGCTTGCCTAAAAGAAACCGTTTTTTTTTTACCGTGATCCGACTACAACGCCGTCGCGCGATGCCAGAGCTACGATGACATAGCGGACAACTAACGTTGAACACTATGTAAACGACATAACGTATAAATTGGAGTAAATGTGGCATTGTGAAGTATATAATTGATACAACATATGTACAATGACGCTCGGACGTTTTTTGACTGTTTTCACTGAGATATTGTGGCTCTGCAGGAATTGTATCTCGATGGTGACAGATCCATTGTAATGATAGTAATTGTTAGGTACGACAACACATCCCGAGCGATGCCTGACGCGTTCACCGGACTGCTGGAGCGGCTGCGACAGCTGGAGCTGGAGCTGGGGCACCTGCCGCACGCGTGGCGCGTGCGCTGGGACCAGCTGGAGCTGCCCAACACGCTCGAGCTGCAGGCAAGTACACCGAGACACTCTCCTTCATCATCAGCCCATCATGTTCCCGGGGCTGGAGCACAGGGCTTATAGTAAGGCATATAGTATACGGTCCAAGCATTTATTGGCTCTGACAGCTGGATAAAAACATTATCTTTTAATATGAGGATATCGGTAAGTATATCACGTACCTGCTACAGTCTTACGTTACAAAACCTGGCGAAAGTGATCAGAATTCGTGGTTTGCATTCAGAATTTTCAATGTTATTTCAGCTGACAAAGATAATAAGTACTTGGACCGAGTTTAATGTAATACAATATCAATATCATCATCATCATTTCAGCCGTAGGACGTCCACTGCTGGACACAGGCCTCCCCATCGATCTCCAAAAAGGCCGGTTGGAAGTGGCCTGCATCCAGCGTTTCCCTGCGGTCTCTTTTAGGTCGTGTGTCCATCTTGTCCGTTACACCTAAGATAATAAAAATAAATAAGCCCTCAGTAATAGTTTTAAATCAATGTAGTTGACAGTGCCTCTTTATTATGTA
Source organism: Agriopis aurantiaria (assembly GCA_914767915.1). Lineage (NCBI taxonomy): Eukaryota > Metazoa > Arthropoda > Insecta > Lepidoptera > Geometridae > Agriopis > Agriopis aurantiaria. Next base: position 11,484,465 of record OU612003.1, on the reverse strand, counting down.
GCGCAACTCGTCGATGTCGTCGGGCGTGGTGCGGCGCGCCTCGCTCGCGGTGCACCGGCGCGCCACCAAGGCCGTGCTGGCGCGGGGGCGCGCCGCCGCCGCCCCGCCTGCGCCCGCGCACCGCTGGGCGCCAGCCGCGCCCACTGCGCCCGCGCGCTGCGACCACTGCCAGGACCTGCTCTGGGGACCGCTCAAGGTACCCTACATACCAAATATAATATACTAGCGACCCGCCCGCCCGGCTTCGCACGGGTGTACTTTACGTGCGAAGCCGGGGCGGGTCGCTTGTTATATATATAAACCTTCCGTGAAAATGTATCCAACTGATGGTGAAAACCTCATCAAAATCCGTTGCGTGGTTTAGGAGGAGTTAGCGGCCATACAGACAGACAGACGCGTAGAGATTAACACCTGAAAATACACAAGGCTAGGAAAATAATACAACGAGCTGACAAGTTTTTTTGATGGTATTTTCGTCAAAACAATGTGGTCGGGTTGTCAGTATAACAAGTGTGTTGTGTGTTGCAGAGCGGCGTGCGCTGCGTGGAGTGCGGCGCCGCGTGCCACGAGCGCTGCGCGGAGCCCTACTCGCTACCGTGCGCGCGGTACAAGGCGCCGCCGCCGCCCGACCGCGAGCGCGACCACCATCTCAACCAGCACACCAACAGTCAGTCATACAAACCAACTATGCGAAATGCTATTCATTTTTATTTTATTTTACACTATTCGGAAAACAAACAGCTGAAACTAACTAATTATAGGCGTCGATTCTGTCACACCACTCATTAAACTAAACCAATCTGACAGGACTAACATTATCTGCCTCTCTTTTAATTTTAATGTGTGAGAAGATGGCAACAATTTTAGAGCTGTCAAATTTAGTTTAGTTTAGAGTACATCAGAATCGATGCCATTGTAGGTAGTAGACGCAAGCCATAAAAAGTTTACATAAATATAATAAAATGTTTATAAATATACTTCATCGTCATCATTATACAGGGCTAAGCATATAGACTGTACTAAGCAGACAGCTCATTATACTCAGTATTGTGAACAACTTTTACTACGGGATCAACCTTGAAATTGCAAAAAAATTATCAGCTGCTCCATAGAAAACGGCCATTGACTCTCGACAAAGTGTATGGAAAAGCGGTTTATTATTATTTTATTTTTAATTTTTCTGTGCCTTAGGTTGCAAACGAGCAGACGGGCTGCCTGATGGCAAGGAAGATAGACTAAGAGGAAAGACAATAGCGGAACATTAGAGTGTACCCCGGAAATTTGCCTAAAACGCTATGAACTTAGATGGCGCTGTAATTTGAGCGTGATATAGGTTGTCTCGATCTTCCGTAAGCGCTGCAGTCAGATATTGTACGAAAGAGTTCTACAAATTACCGTAGCGCTAGTATCGCGGTCAAGTTTCGCAGAATTTCGCACAGCAGAAAGTTCCAGACAACCTATAGGAAGCTCAAATTACGGCGCCATCTAAGTTCATACCGTTTTTAGGCAAATTTCCGGGGTACGCTCTAATGTTCCGCTATTGTCTTTCCTCTTAGTCTATCTTCCTTAGAGAGAGAGAGAGAGAGAGAGAGAGAGAGAAAATGAGCTTTAATCCACCAAGCTGGTCCAGTGCAATGTAAGCCACGGTCATTCATTTAGATTTTATAAATAAAGGTATAGTTATATTGTGGTGCGTCTGCAGGTGTGGGCACGCTGCAGTCGTCCTCGCAGCAGTACTACGAACAGTTCTCGTCGAATGTGGCCGAGAACCGCACGCACGAGGGGCATCTGTACAAGCGCGGTGCGCTGCTCAAGGGCTGGAAACAGAGGTACATACATACTTGAATAGAGTCCTCAAAGGTGGGCAACGCACTGACAATGCCCCTGGTATTGCAGGTGTCTATAGGCAGCGGTGACCACTTACCATCAGGTGGCCCGTAGCTTGTTAGTCACCACACACCTTGTTAGGCAAAGGTCTCCCCAAAGATAATATAACCACTTCATCGCGAATGTACTCAAAATTCCCTTTTGCAAAATGAAGCCACGCGTCGGCCGCGGGGGGCAAAAGTCATTCATTTAATTCGCGCCTAGGATTGGCTCGTTCGAAATAGTTTAGGTTGACATTTTAGAACCTTTTGCTTACGGCGGGGTAAAGGATGAGCAAGTCAAGTGGTTATATTGTCATTGGGTCTTCCCCATCTAATTTAATTATTTTAATTTGTTCTTCAGTGCGATCGCTCTGTCTGGAAACTACGTGGCCTATTAAACAAAAATTGTCTGCTGCCGTAGTCTGTTGTATTTCATAGAGTTGTTGGGTCAGATATTGTATTACATTTTCTGTATTATAGTGTTGATGATTTTTTCAGATGGTTCGTTTTGGACTCTATAAAACATCAGTTGCGCTACTACGACGCGATGGAAGACTCGCATTGCAAAGGATTTATTGGTAAGAACATTTACTCTTTCAACATACGAACAAGGTGTATACACGCGTTACGGTTACGCACATCGACTGTACTAAGCCGAAAGGAGGTCATTGTACTCATCGTTGTGAACAACTTTTACCATGGGACCAACCGGGAAATCGCGAAAAAAAACCAGCTTTCCATAGAAAACAGTCATGGAGACTCGACACAATGTATGATGGTTCAATGTGTTATAATCGTGAAAACCTAAGAAAATCATTACTTATTGTACGTTTGTATTGTTTAGATCTAGCGGAGGTGATAACGGTGACGCAGGCGGCGCCTGCGCCGGGTCCGCCCAAGAAGTGCGACGATAGGTCATTCTTCGACGTGAGTATTTACCAGAGAAATAATAACTATAGAATTGTAAGTCCGAACTAGTCCAAAAAATTGGCACTCGGCTCTCATGCTATATTTAGGTATAGCTTTATACCGTCGGCAGACTAACCAGTAGAAAGCATTATGCAGCGTTTGCTGATTGGCTGATATTAGACCGGCTGGCTGGAGATTGGCCGGGGCGGATCGAATCATTAGTTTCGATGGAGTTATGCATTGCAACAACGAGTACAAGTAGAGAAAATAAATTACAAAATATACCAACAATAGTGTTGTTACTTAAACTGTAAGTCCCGTTTGTTTATTCTAAAACAACAACCACTAAAACGCGTTTTAGGCCTTTCCTTAAAACTCTGACATCAGCATATACAAACTTTACTGTGGTTTGTTTTGCAGTTGCGCACGAGCCGGCGCACGTACAACTTCTGCGCGAGCGACGCGAATGCTGCGCAGGAGTGGATCGAGAAACTGCAGGCCTGTCTGCAGTGAACACAGTGTGCCACTAGCCCATAATCTACGATCACTTGAGGTGCGTTCCGAATTAACGACAACAACGTATTGGAAACAATACGGCTTGAAGAAAATGTATTTGTGTCGTGTTCTTCATTAGCGCTGTTGGCGTGATTCGGAACCCGCCCTTAGACTTTTGTTTGGTTTCCCATCAGTTCAGTCAGTCCATAATCATAAACGATGGATGGATGGAATCATGGTGGTTGGAATGACGGGAGATTGATCGAGTTGACTGATCAATCTTGAACAAATAGCAATATGAAATAACAATATGAACTGATGGCAGACTTTACATGGGAATTCCGTCTTATATTTATACAGGCTTAATCGGAAAGGGGCTAAACCAGGAGGTAGATTTGTTTCTCGTTTTCAGTTTTAGTATCGTAATCGTTTTCATAATGGTGATAATTAGACTCTAGGTTTATAATCCCTTTCCGAATAACCTTTTATGCAAGTTATCTCATTACCCGCAACTCAGTGTCGAGTCCTTATGTGGAAGTACGATGCTATTTAGTGCGGAATGTTTTTTCTATGGAAACGTGACTGAGTGTTGGGTTGGGCTGTTAAGGCTAATATAAATAAATATAAGCGACTAGGGCATTTTTACACTCAATTTTAGGCCCAAATTCACAAATGTATAATTGTCTCAATATTTGAATAAATATGAAAATGTTGCTAAATTAATGTTAACCCCGCTGAAGTCCATGCGCAGTAACTTGCAAAAGTACTCGCGCCGGCGTTCCAACTTAAATAGCCACTCGCGTGTCGACACGCACAACTCGCGTGCGAGTACGCACTCGCTCGAGTGTTCGATCGAGACGAACGATGCGCAGTGGGCGCCGTGCGAGTAGCGCGGAGAACCGAAGCTTCACTTGCGCTAGGACCAGCGCGAGAGCTACTAAGCACTTCCACTGCCACTAAGCAAAAAGTATTGTGGCTCGTTGCAAACGATGCGTAGTAGGTACTCGCGCAAGTACTTGCGCAAGCGCATCGTCTGCAACGGGCATTAGAAAAGTAAAACTGGATTAGAGTGATTTGTCTCAAAAATGTATAACTAAAATATGTCACTTGAGCTGTCAAAATTGACAGCTGGCTCGACTGTTTGACTGTTCCCCCGGTAACACGTCGTAGTGTGGTTTGACAGCTCGAAGTGACTAGCTATTTTAATAATAATCGAGTTATATTAAATTGTACCTGGTAATTGAATAAAAATACTATGCTTAAGTTTTTTTATTATGATCTGGGTAAAAATTTTGAGGACATTGCGGACTGGATATTTGAGGCAGCGTTGTCGCCTCAGATCAAACAAACAAGGGAGATATGGTAAGGTAGCGTGGCGGTTCCGAACGCATCAGGCCTAAATCAGGCTTGATGCGTTTACTCGACCTCACACAGCAGACGACCTAGTCGCCTTTTTTTGCAGGTGTCGCTGGTGTCTTAGTGTGCGTGAATAAAACCGGCCAAGTGCGAGTCGGGCTCGCGCACTGAGGGTTCCTTACAAAATATAACAATTATTAATTTAATAACCGCCTTCAAAATTACTAAAATATGGATCACAAAAACTAAAAAAATTATAAAAAATTTGAACTCGAACTATAATTGTGCTAAGGGATATCTCTTTTGTTTGTCTTATCTGAGGTTGTAGCCGTGAAAATTCGACACTTTGTGGTGTACGCTAGGTTTAATATTGTACCGAACTTACTATAGTTTAGGTCGGTGGGAAATTTTTGACCCTAGTAGGTATTCGGAGTCGTCTTGTCCACGGTCGCTTTGACGTCGAGTCTGAGTTGGCCTTAAAACTAATCTATTAACTACCTAAGTACCTAACAGACGTGTGGATATGGTTGTCGGACCGCCGTCCAACCAACGGGAGAGAAAGAGTGAGAATAACATATTTCCCTCTCTTCCTCTCCCGTTGGACAGACAGCGGTTGAGGAAAACTAAATCCACACGTCTGTTAGGTCTTCTAGATCTCGATAATTCTGTGTACAAAACGATGACACGTGAAATGATGCGTACATATTTATTACCCTAGTAATATTATTGTCGTCTGTGGATAGATTACAATAAATATTTGTTATGTTGAATGTTTGTAAATAATTTATATTGTTGTGTAAAGACTTTTGTTCCATTATCATTACAACAGGTTTTTATGTAACTCCTATTTTATATTAAATTAATTTTTAGAAGAAAAAAAACACCGACTTCAAGACTATACCTACATGTGGCACCAACGATCGTAACGAGCCGTAGAAATATGTAAGACAACAAACAAGGGAGATATAATAAATATGTCAATCAGACCTTTTTGCCTTTAGTCGAACTCGCCCAGGAGACCACCTTGTTGCCCTTTTGCGTGTGGATTAGTTCATTAAAAAAAATATCAAAAATTCAAAATTCAAAAACGGTATCGCAACAAATGCAGTTCAGCAATATAGTGAATTTTTAATGAAAAATTGAGACATTATTTCTCATAATTGTACTAAGGCATATAATTATCTCCCTTGTTTATATGTACGACCTCTGTCAATATTTGTGCGGGCTTTTTTGACTGGATAATAATATATATCTTGTTCGTAGACGCAAATATATATTTGACTTGAAATATCGGGAATCTCGTTCCGTATGAGCCATCCAACTTATTATTATAGTAACATACTCATTCGTGTAAATAAGTACATTTTAGTTTGACATATCACGCATAGATGTCGCTCGTAACGCGCCTGTTTAATGTAATTTTTATATTATTGTGTACGTATAGTTTGTTGTTGTAAATAAAGATTATTTTCACTCCTTTAGCGTATTGCATTTACTCAGTTAACGTGAGGGTAGAGACGGCCAGGAGGTTGGTAGTGGTTGGAAAAGTAATGAACACGGAAGATGAAAAACAAGTTTTTTCTTGACTCGTTTTCTTCTTCCATGGGTTATGAATGTTGGCGCAGGATCGATGTTATTTTATGTTCAAATATTTGACGCAAGCGCAGAGATTATTTGTGCCAAATATGCACAGAGTGCACTTTACGCATTTGCTCACGAAACTTTAATCATACAGAATAATGCATAATAACGTCACTGATAGCAATCGTTACTGTTTGCTAGTTTCTCTACAAGATCAATTGTGAACAAAAAATTATAAACTAAATAAGTAGGTACATTCGGACTTAAAACGTTAGTTAAGTTAATCAATGCTTAATATATTGCTGATGGAAATGATTAAGCGTGAAAACTAGACATTTGATGAATATAAGAAACGTTTTAATGCCGAATATGCTTAAACGAGCTTCTAAGAACGGTTACATACGCGTTTTCAGCAGTGCGTTTCCAGCGACAGCGCAACGAACGTCGTATGATTTAAAACGCGCTCAACGCTGCTAAAAACGCTGCGTGTATTATCTAAAGTGTAGTATTAATAGCTTTGCTCAGACTTCCAAGTGTGAGAGCCTGTTGCTGTACTCTTATTATTTCAATACATAGTTTTTATTCAAATGTACAGCAATATGCTATATGAATTACTCTGTGACCGTGCACTGCGTATATCATCAAATAAAACATTTTAAAATAAATATATCCATTTTGTTTGAGTTTCTTAATGACTTTATTAAAATACCACAAAACAAGGATAACATAAACCTAGGCTTTTAACAGGCGGCCTTATCGCTTAAAGCGATCTCTTCCAGGCAACCGTGTATTTATTGTATTGCAACATTTACTGACAGTCAAGCACACACAAAAACATAGGGTTACTATCTGTCCGGCCTTTTAGACCTACCACTCTCGGTCGAGTAGTATATTCCTAGTTTAGACCTTTATAATTTGTCCGGCTATTATAGCAATGGGTGATGTAAGTTTAATTTGTTACCACAGTGACGACGTGCTTGAATTTTGAGAATTGATTAAAGGCCAATGCATACATAACGGACGGAACGGACAAGTTTTTGGAAACATCGTTTCATAAAAAATGTATACGACAGCGCAAACACCACGGCACGCCCGAGACGACGACGCGGTACGCACAGGACGGGAATAGCATCGTCACTATACTTGTCGTTTAAAACTACTTTCCCGTTGTGAACGATGCACTACCCGTCCGAGGTAATGAGGAATTATCCCGTTATGTATGCATCGGTATGTGGCGTTTTTTCTTCTCGTTCAGAACCAAAGTAACACTAATAAGCATGCAATTCGAAGAGCACAATAGATGCCTCTAGCTCGCAGTCTGAAACTGACGCGACCTATATCATTACTGGATCACACGACGTCAAGTAATCTTTTCAATAGATGCTATTCAGGGTTAGGTTCCCAATTAATAAAACTCATTCATTTGTAACAATTTTATTTTACCAATATTAATAATAATATATTAACATATGTGGTCCAAAACCACCCTCTCTCAGATAATAATATTTTACAAATAATTTTCACAAGAGGTCACAGAACCCATAACAATGAAAACAAGGCGCTACAACTAAAATGTGAACTCTGCACGTGTTACGTGATCCACAAGTCAACATGTTCCACAAGTCAACATGATTCACAAGTCAACATGTTCCACAAGTCAACGTGATTCACAAGTCAACGTGATTCACAAGTCAACATGATTCACAAGTCAACGTGATCCACCAGTCAACATGTTCAACTCAGCCTCAAACTAACGTAATGACTTTCCACAATTACATACAACAATATTTAAACGAGGTACAAAAGGGAAAAGAAAAGAGTAAAACATCTTTATAAGTAACCTAACAACAAGGGGGCGCCCGCGGCCGCGGGTCACGCACAAATAGCACCTCTCGAGCTCGCAGCCGAGGCAACAGTAACAGCGACCTGCACTCTATGGAGGCTACGATAAAATGGCCACTAAATTATAAATTAGGCCACAATTCAGTCCCGACGGCAAGCGCTGGGCGCCCGCCCCGTTACAATAACTAACATTTACTTCACATCAACGAATTATACATTATATACAATGGGAAATAAATAAGCTATAATCACGACAATACAATGACCGTGTATGTACATCAGCACACTCCGCGCAGGGACTACCGCCGTCTACTTTACAGGGTTACGCGGAAAGGGGTCCATAGTACCCATCATTATGAACAACTTTTACTATGGTAAGCAACTATGAAATCTCGAAAAACAATATTAGCTGTCCCATACATTTTGTCATACAACAGCTGATATTATTTTCGCGACTTCAGGGTTGGTCCCATAGTAAAACTTGTTCATAATGATGGGTATTATACAACCCATTCGGCTTAGTACACCATTTCTGCGTAACCCAGTATATCACAATATAAATCCCATTGCCACCTGTACGGTCGGTTTGTTTTCGTATTTATATTGGCGCACATTTTTTGGCTTAGCTAAGTTGTTCTAATCTCTATGATACCTCCAGTCGAGACATTCAGAGTTATCGACTCGTAGAGTAACACTACATCTGCAATGTAAATAATGCCAAAGCACACATACAAACTAAAATATATTGAAGTATGCAAAGAAATATTCGGATTCGCACACGGCAAATGGAAATCTCTCGATTACACGTAAACGTCACTAAGTTACATTTTTGGTTTCCGTGTTGTACATACATACAATTTTATCCAAAAATAGACAAACTCCTACATCTTTAGTTTTACTTTTCAATATCTCTCCCTTAACTATAGAATACATTATAGCAGGCGAGAACTGTACATACAATCATAAAAACGTACAAAATGGGTACACATTTTGTTTCGAAAAATGTTCGCTGCGTTATTTTTAAACGTTTTTAAATACACCTCGGCTGCATAGGGTCAACGTTCGATGTAAGGTCAGTGAGTGAAATTCTGTCATATCGATACATGCTTCCTCAAAGTCGATGTAAAAATTTGGATTGCGTTATCGACAAGTTAACTACATACAAAACACTGTACTTAAATACATCACTAGTCCTTTACCAACAAATGTATCGAGGTGGAAATGATCCAGTTCGGAACACAGGTTTATCTCGACACACTCGTTGCTAAAGCCGCTACTAATTTAATGACTACATCGTGACTCTCGCTTCTTATAACGAAGAATTTACAAGGAATCTGCCCTTTACATTTATTTTAAGACTATAAATAAAAATACTTCAGTGCCGGTTATATTTGCTTAGTCACATTGATGAATTGATTAATTACGAAACTAAACATTAACAAGTATTCATTTGGAAATTAACGTGAAAGAAATCAAGTCTGATATGATAAAAAAAACATGAGACACCGATGAGCTGTCCTTTTTAACCGACTTCCAAAAAGAGGCGGTTATCAATTCGACTGTATGTTGTTTTTTTTTTTTTTTTTTTCATCTCAAATAATGCATTGTACCACCATAACTACCTTATCAATAAACGCGCTTTGGAATCAATGTTTTTGGTAGACAGTGAACATTTCGGCGTCAACAGGATTGCGTGGAAAATTAAAAACCAAATCCGCATTTTTATCCTTTTCAATCAAATTCAAATTTCTAAGTCGAACAAGGACAAAAGATGGCATTTTTAATGCCGTGTGCAGACTGAGCTAATGCATTCGCTTTCTCTCCTTTCGGTTTGTTATCTGCACACTACATGACTAATTGTCTTACGCGTTTATTAATAAAAGAGTTAGAAAGTATGCACCTAGCCAGGTTTCAGTATTAGGGGGGCGAGGTTTGAACTCTCCAACCCCCCGGGCTACGCCCATGAAAGTATTGTTTCATTGGTTTCATCATTATTTGTTCACCATTATTGATTTCTGCCAGAGATCGGCTGAACCGCAGCATGGAAAAGGATAAAATTATAATATTCTTTTATTACGACGTACCAGATGTCTTATTCATAAGCAGCCTACAAAATTCTGACCGCGTTTTCATATAAAGTGTGTTCTTTGGAAGTTATGTAGACTCGATACCAATATCCTAACTATGGATTTAATTTACCCTTACAGTCTTATTTAGACGTATCCAATATTATAGCTAAAATGTGCATTGTCTTGCTATCGCTTGTGACACTTAATATATTGTCAGCGAAAACAACATACAACACTTTATAGCATAGTTTAGCTTATTGAACGTTTCTGCATAATGGGAATATTTCGAAATAAAAGCACTGGTGAAACTGAACTTTCTTAAGCTACCAGAATTGAAATCCGAAGAATAGATACTAGGATTCAATATATGCTACAGTTTCACCTACGCAGGGCAGTGTTAAGACATCGGGTGGGGGCTAGTGACCCACTGGTTCCACATAGTTGGCGGGGTACAGCCCCACGCGCCCGTCCTTGCGCCCCTTGCACCATCCCTGTTCGTCTTCGTCTTCTAGTTTCTCGAATAAGTCACCTGAGAAGAGAAACAACCTTGTTATTTGTGATAAACTAGCATTTCAGTGGTGCAGTAACCGTTGGTGGATCTATACTTACATACATTCATAAAATTATCGAAATTGATACAAGTGTTTTCCAAACTTCATTATTGGCGTTGGATGACTACGATTAACGTCAAAATGGTCTTGCCGCATGAAAAATACTCAAACACGGCGCGCATGTTAAGTTATTTGTTCTGGGTTATTAAACACTACCGACCCGCCCGCCTGGCTTCGCACGGGTGTAATTTACGTGCGAAGCCGGCGTGGGTCGCTTGTTATATATATACCGTTTGACCACCATCTCGCCTGATGTTAAGCGACGATGCGGTCTACGATGGAGCACGCTTGCCTAGAAGAAACCGATTCACTCGCGACTTGAAGACACCCAGATTGTAACTATCGGGGAACACCCATTCAGGCAGCGCATTCCACGACTAGCAGTTCGCATAATAAATGTGTAATGAAAGCACTTCGCACGGGTTTGTACGTACCTTGCCTGAAGCTGAGCTCGTCGCTCTCCGCGCCGGTGTAGTCGTAGAGCGCCCGCACCGGCACGCCGGGCTCGCCCGTGTCGGTGAGCGCGCCCCCGGACTCCTCGTCCCACTCGTCTTCTTCGAATGGGTTCTCTTGCTTGCCGTCCTTCGCGGGGGATGTTTTCGTCGAGCTGGGGGCTTTCGGTGCAGAAGCTGTGCCGTTACTGGAAATATTGCGGTAGATTTATTAAATTATATAGTAGTAAAAAACACGCTAAAGATCGCAAAAAATCCAGAAGATCCTGGTAAGGATAATGGGACAAACTATTTAAATTGTTGCATTATCATCGGCCCTTGATAAGTGTGCACAATTTCAATTTAATTAAACGAAGTTCTTTATTAAAATGAAATTCAAAGATTCCGTTACACATATACATACATACTAAGCTAATAAAAGCATGTTAAACAGGAGAGGAGATATTAAGGAACAGAGAGCGAAGGTAGCCGAGCGGTAGCATGTGCGCTTTACAATCTGACGGCAACCGGTTCGATCCTCGGCACTGCACCAATGACTTATTTACCTAAATAAATTATATGCAGTTTTGATGCCATCGCTCAAAAACGGTAAAGGAAAACATCATGAGGAAACCGTATGTCCAAGAACCTCACAAGTTCAAAGACATAACCATTCACCAACATGCACTGGGCCAGCATGGTAGATTACAGCCCATCGATACTTTAGAGTGATATTTTACCTACTTCTAAGCTCTATCTATGTTTCTAACTACACATGGCTATGTTTCTAACAATACAACTAATACTTTCTGTAGTTTAAAGACCCATTAAATAAAATCACTGCTTTCTCAGCCGTGATTTTATTTAGTGGTTAGATCTTCAAACCTTTACAAAAACCTGACAAAGTTACACGATCGAAGAACAAGATCTTATGGACGGTGGCCGAGATGTGTGCTCTATAATCTGTCGGCACCTGGTTCAATTCTCGGCCCTGCACCAATTAATTATTTAGTACTTGAATAAATTATGTGCAGATCCGATGCCATCGTTAAAAAAACGGCGAAGAAAAAACATCGTGAGGAAACCGGAACGCCCAAAGGACATGACATTCACCATGATCCAATTGTCATTTGGTTTGTCCGCTCAAGCAAGTTAAGCACGAATTGAATATATTAAACACAATTTTATCAAAACCACATTGATTTATTGGATTCCCACAGGTAATATACGAATATTGGGGAGTTATAATTTCACGCTACTGCTAACACCGAAAATCATAGAGAGTCCGCCATTGTTTCGTGTATCTTCATCTCTCTCGAACTTGTTGTAAATTACTTATTCTGCTCTTACTTATGCACGTGTACGTGTATCCATGACATTGATGACATCATTGCGGTACGCCCACGTCACATTATTTCTCGGAGTGCTATACCTGGCGGAGTATATTATTATACCATGACATTCACCAACATGCGGGTCAGCATGGTGAGTTACGGCCAATCCTCTCTCTGGGGGAAGGCCTCTGGGTAATACTCGATACAAACTCCTTGTGCAAAGAATACTCGACATACAAACTCTTTTGTTCTTTGCTCTGATCTTTCTTTTTCTCGTAGTAATTCCCAGCAGTGGGAACATGATAGGCTGATAATGAATGAGATCTAAGCGTTGACTAACATAAAAGTGGAGGGGCGTCCAAAGGTGATATTTTTAGTGCACGCATATCATGTCCACCTAACCTAGCTGTGAAGATATTGGCTGCTTTGCTCAGAGCAAGTAAATCTACTTGTTCTGAGCTGCTTTGATATTAATATCAAGTTTCAAGAATTAATGAACTGACATAACTAAAAGTATTGCTGTCATCATCTAATAAATAAGCACCTGTATTTTATGTAACTATAGGGGCCTTACGGATAACTCTTAACGCGGGCTCGAATTAGCGCTAAAACAGCGCAGTTCGGAAAATCACGCGAACGTGAACTTTAACGCGCCGAGATACGGTTTCCGATTGCGCAACTTTTCTCATCACCTAAACGGAATCGCTTAAAACAGGTAGCCGTAAGACCTTGTCAAGAGAAACCTTTAAAATCGTCATCATGCCTTGGCCATGGAGACTTTTTATAAAAAGCTACTTTAAGAGAAGAACTACCAAAGAGAACTTTCTAGAAGAGTAGATATAGGTCAATATTGGATGATCATTATAACTAACGGCGCGGGCAGTGTACAGTCGCTCATGTCAGTGATGGTGAAGCGAGAGTTGTTGGCGGCGTCGGGCCGCAGCGCGAGCCGCAGGAGGTGAGCTCCGAGCGCTTGCTCGGCGGACGGGGTGACCGGCCCGCCGCACGCGTAGATCTCAAGCCGCTCTATTCTATGGGGACGCGGGGGAACAAATAGGATAAAGCGGGAAAGTACGTATACCTCAAACAATCTGGGCCGAGTTTTGGCGCCAACGTGGAAAAAAATTCGACTCGTATAAATTTCCTAACCTTGTGTATTTTTGATTGTTAATGTGTAATTATGGTGGATTATTATTTATTAAGAGCTCGTGAACGTGCTCGAGTTTGGGTAATATAGTCATATAACGAGATGAAAAATGTCTTTTCGTGTTGTTTCCAGAACTCCATAGAAGCCTCTTGTAAAGCCTCCACCACTTTACTGGGGCATGAGTTTGACTTGGCCGTGATTTACTTTGCTTGACTCTTACTGTGACTATGACTTGTTTAACGTATCTAATACTATGTAAACTTGTTTAATATTACGACTGAAGGACTCTGTATAAATGGTCATGAAAAAGAATAGCAAAAAAAACAACGCATCTGGCATAAATCAGACTTGATGCCGAACTCACCCCGCCGACCTTGCCCCTTCAAAAAAGGAGAAGGATCTCAATTCGATGGTTTTTCAATGTTTACCTCAGAACTCAGTCTCTAGTAAACCGATTTGGAAAATTATTTTGTCATTTGAAATGATATACTTACAGATTAACACAATAGAAATGTCATCAAAATCGGTTCAGTAGTTTGGTTTTTAGATCAATATAATGTAAACATATGTCATCCAAGTAAACGAAATTGCGTATTTATTAATTTTGAAGTCGGTTTTTTAAATTGACAATTATTTTGCGTGTTTGCAATTATTTTGGACTATTAGTTAGTCCATTGTTGTCGCTACAAGTTTCTTAGTGTGCGTGAAAAATTTGTTAGTGAGCCGTACTTTTTTTTGTTGTTTTATTATTGATTTTATAGTGAAATTTTTTTTGTGATTTTTTTTTATATTTGAACACGAACGCTGATTGTAAAATCATAACTTCCTTGTTTGTCTGATGTGAGAGTTGAATATTGGTGTATGCCACAGAAAAGAGAATTAAATAGAACGGAAATGTGAAGGAAAATCTGTCGCCAGGCATTATGACAGAACATTGATTGAACATTCTTATTTATGTCAACGCGTCGAACTCCGCATCCAAAGAAGTTGGACCTTACCTTTTTGGGTTAGGTCTCAAAGTTCTTTGTCCGCATCACAGTTGCTAACTGATTTCGAATGACATGTACATTAAATGGGTGCAACTGGCTACAACAATATTCTTACAAAAATGCCTTGACAGCCGTTTTAATTCAAACAATATTTTTGTCTTTTCTGTGGTGTATACCTTTCATGCAGTTTCTATAGGGACAGGTCGGAGATAAACAATATGTACAAATGACTAATCGTTCTATTTGATACAAAGACTTACGTGACAGCTATAGGCGCGCTGATTTGCTTCTTGTCTATGGTGTTGTTAGAGTTCGTATTGTTGGCGATAGTGGTGGGCGGCGCGGGTGGCTCCGTGTGGTTGGTAGCCTTGCCGCCGCCCTTGTTGTTCGCGATGATTGGCGGTAGCTCCTACACCACAGATAATAATTCATTTACAATAACATTTTTTATTTGTGTAAAATTTATAATATGGCCCAACCAACATATCTATAGAGGGAGTTACTATCGTATTTCATGTACAAAATAGTTTTTATTTCACTTGCTTTGCACCTCTTCTATAAATAAGTTGGTTGCACTGAACACAATGTTATTATTTTATTTTGACATATAAATAACGGGACAAAATATTTATCATTATATAACTTAAATTACACAAATAATTGTCTTTAAATATATAGGGGAGAATATATTGAATAAAGTACGAGTAAATACATATTTCTTGTTAATTATTAATTTAGCATGCCACTAATGCATTTGAGGGTAGAAGCGACATCCATCATGCAACATCAATTGTTCAAAAACTGTTAACATATACGGGAAATAAATTAAATAAAAAGCGCTCTTAACTCTAAGTAACAGAGATCGAAATGAGAATGACCATTCCACCAAACTAGAGCTACGAGGTTCACCAGTTTTCGTTTCAACATGCCATCAATGTTAAGCCAATTCCACCTCTAATAGCCCCTTATTAATAAACGTGTAACCTTGTTACGGCCGTGTTTTGTCTTTTTCGCTCTCTCAAATTTTGCATTAGACAGAAAGAGACAAAAGATACGTTCCAAAGATACTCTGCGATTATTAATGAGGGGTAAACCGCATGAGCGCCGCGTTACTCATTCTCATTTGGATCTCGAGCTTAAACACATTCAAACACTTCTATTATCTTTTTTCTTTGTTTTAGATGTGTTGAAATGTGTTTAAACTCTGTTTATCCATCGTTGTAGTGCTACGGCGCCGCGGAAGCGGTTGCGTGACGACATCTATAGAATATTAATAACTTACTTGAAGATTGTGAGGTATTTTTAACAGTTTAAATTACCTTAGTGCTGGTTCTTGCCATATTGTATGTTTGTTTCACGGAACCAGCAGGCATCCTCGCTATGGAACGTACCAAGCTACGTATCTAGTCAACGAAATAAAAAAACAACATAACTTGCGACGTAGCCCATCAAGTTGCTACGTAACAAAGTCATGTCAACTCCATACATAATCTGTCGACTTGCTCCTTAACGTGTCTTCGTTTCATAACGTACCATCGCGGCTACGAAACGTGACACCAAAATTATATACCCCAAGCAGGGACCTTACAAATGCTACTAATCGCGGCCTTGAAACAGCGCAGTGCGGAAAATCACGCGAACGTGAACCTTAACGCGCCGAGTTACGGTTTGCTGTCGCGCAACTATTCGCATCATCTTAAATAGAATGGGTTAAAACAGGTAGCCGTAAGGCCCCTGGAATGCAGGACCTATATCACCCTAACTGGAAGTTTGTTTCCCCGCGTCTCGCGACGCCGTAGCACAGTTATAAAGGAGTCGTGACGTACGTCCTCGCTGACTGGCCGCTGGTTGAGCAGCGTGATGGGCCCGGTGGGGAGGCTCTCCTTCGACTTGCCCTTGGCGATGTCCCGGAACTCCTCGGTGTACTCCTGCTCACCGACACACCAGTCACAAGCGATCACGCGCACGCGCACGAGCGACACGTCGGGACAACCAAATATGCACCTTGTTTTGTTTGAAACAACGAATATTTTCGCTATTTGTCATCGAAACAAAATGGCACGATAACTTTAGCAGTGATTTTACATCCTTTTTAATAGTTTTGCAGAACGTCTGCGAAAGGATAATGGATGAGAGTTTACTCAATAATGTTTTTTTTTTTGTTATTCTGGATTTGTTGCAACTATACAAAAATGTCCCAACGTCTCGTCGTACGTCAAATGCAAACTCAAGTGAAAATTAATAAAGGTATTAAAAAAATTAGATAAACAATATAATCACGTCCATTCAAAGCCGGTGAACGTTAATAAGTAACATCAAGCAAGATGCTATGAATCTAAATCACTGTAGACAAGTAAAACTAACAGTTACATTCTAAAGGCATACCAAAGAACACACAGTTTTTTGTTGAAATGACAAACAAATCATCGAAGTTGATACAAAATTTTGTGTCATTTCTACAAAATAAATCCAGTGCTTTTTTATTAGAGAGATGTAGAGAACTAGGACTAAATCATGCGATTAGGCATCTAAAAGTAAAAAAATATTGGGTGAGAAAGGAAAATGGAAATTTATCCGACGTTTTCATGCTGCATCGTTAGAACATATTCCTAAAATATTATTATTAATATCTCGATATCACCGAAAAAAATATTTCTCAATATAGATCTTAAAATTTTGGTTTAAGATGACTTAGATTTTTGATGATTTAGTTTTATTCAAAATGGCGGATGAACTCCATTAACCGCCTGCCTAATATGTATTTGCTCTTGCGTGCCTACCATCGCATCGTTTTGCATTTTGCTTCCTTCTACCATGTTCAGTGCAGATGTGAGTGGATGGGTGCTCCTCATAACTTGATTTTGCAGAGTCATGGTTGGCTTATGATCTTCGCCACTATCAAAGTGTGGTGTATGTGACACCATTGAACCCTTAGTGCATTACATTTTGAGTTTTTTTTTTTTTTACCAAATCAAAAAGTTCAACGATTTCTTGATGACCAAAGTGCTTTCATTTTTTATACGATTGTCGAATTAAATAACATCCAATTCTTTTAACCATCAAACTTTCAGTGACACCCAATGAAGTCGAAGTGACCCAACGAATTTTGAAACGTTCAGTGCGGACACGCTATAGGACCACAAAATGTGCGTGTTGCTCCTGAGAACTCTTCCGATCCTCCACCGTCCGGTGAGGGCGCGTACCATGAGCGGGTTGCTATAGAACCGTGTGGGTCCGAGCCGTAGAGAGTAGCTGGTGACCTCAGATGGCGCCACCTTGCTTTCGGACGAGCGGAAGCAGAGGGCAGGTAAAGACGTGCGCAGACGGCGCAGCGCGCGTGACCACGCGTGCGCAGTGGCGTGCGGCGTGCGGCGCGCAGTTATCACCACGCGTGCCAACGTCGTAGACGCCATCTCGGGGATGTATTTCGAACTGATCGGTAGCTTGAGCGGCGTGTCCGCTGATTCCTCCTTCATTAACACGTTTTATGTAATTCTTGACTGTTTTTGTATGTAGTTCGTTTTCTGTGTATTTGTCAACTTAATTGAATTTATGCGTCCGTAAATTTTTCATTTGAGATGTATTTCTGATTGTGCCTATATTTATTACCAAGACATTTTCATCTCTTATATTGGACACAGCTTTGCAGCTTTTTCTGTAATGTTTTTTTGCAAAGAAACTAAATCTGAATGTTGTTTTTTATGAATACTTCAACTACCTAAAATATAATATATTTACACAGATTTTTGGTAAAAATAGATTACTTTTCAATTTGGCTCTTCATGTAGAGTTAATGATAACAAAAACCTAATATTTGTTATTTACTTAGCAACAGCTATCGCATAAAGTAAACCTGCTAAAGTTAATATCACCTTGAGATAGTCCAAAATACACTGAACATTTCCAAAGCAACTTATTTCAATTGGCCTTGCATTGTATCCTGAATTTGTCATAAGAAAATTAATAACTTGCAAGGTCATCGAAGCATACTGTTGAAGTTAATTCTAAGTGAATAAATACTCAGTATTTTTATTGAAAACTTCATACAGCGTTTTTAGAAGCCTGATTTTAGATTCTACGATGCATTAAAATCTTTAGAAAGTCTACTAGTGCCTAACATGCGAGGGTTTCTCAAGATCTACCAATCAAATAGAATAGAGCCCTTGTCTCCTAACGATATAGTGTTTTATTCCTTGGCAAATAAACATAACTACTTTATCAGATGGAAAGTGTGTAGAAAAAAGTAAACAGATTATTGATTAATAAAAATAAATTGGGTAATTTCACAACAGTATAAAATTTGTTAGTCGAAAGGGATTGTTCCACACATTTTGTCGAGTATAAACGACCATTTTCTATGGAGCAGCTGATATATTTTGGCGATTTTAGGTTTGATTTTTTATTAAAAGTGGTCCACGATACGCATTATGAACCTACCCCTTTCCGCGTAACCCTGTATAATACAAAAAATATTTTATACTATCACGGTTATTACCAACCACAATCCCAACTTACTGCACGTAATCTTAGCTTCTCAATCCTTTTCAAAGCGAATCTTATCCATGAATAAAACACTACGTTCTCGTCGTACAAGATGTGGGCTTAAGAAGGAAGTACTGAATGCAAAACCTGCCTACTATACTGGACTCAACAAGCGAGTTAATAGGATGCATATTGTATTGGTCGGGTAGTTATGCATTGCGTGGTACGGGGGAGCTGTTTGAACATTTTGATCAGACAGACACAGAGCCAACAAAAAGCGTAAGTGTTATACCCCGAACCGTTTTCAGGCGCAAGAAACAAAGACTTTTTTTTTAAAGAACACTTAAAAAATTACGAATGAAGAAGCTTTATTTTTTGATACAGACATCACATCTCAGAAGATCTATTGATAAGTAAGAGCCACAGTAAAGAAAAAAAAAATGTTTAAATTAGAACGGCTGTCAAGGCATTTTTGTAAGAAATTTGTTGTAGCCAGGTGCCACATAAACGAAACGTCAGTCATTTGAATGCAGTTAGCAACTGTGATGCGGACAAATAACTTTGAGACCTAACCCAAGGCCAAGTTCATTGGATACGGAGTTCGACGCGGTGACATAAATAAGAATGTTCAATCAAAGTTCTGTCATAATGCCTGGCGACAAATTTTCCTTCTCATTTCCGTCCTATTTACTTCTCTTTTCTGTGGTGAGAGCCTTACTTAAAAACGGGCAATTGTCTTATTAGCCGAGAGAGCGAGAAAAAATTCAATGTAAGATTAATATAAAAATACTTTTGAGATTGTGATACGTCCCCACTGTTATATAACTAAAATGTGTGTTACTTCGTTTTCGCGCTTGGCATTTTTCACCAGCGAGATGTAGACTGCACTTATCTATCCCTTTTTACCTTGGTCACGCCGTAACTTAATAACGACTTAACCGATTTCATTCATCTTTATTTGTTACGTTTTCTAATATTTCGTAGAAGGTTCTTACGGAAAGAAAAATTCAGAAAATTACGCGGAAAATTGGTAAATATCAGAAAAATTAACGACTATTTTAACTTTGCGCGTTTGACAGCTCTAAGTCAGGACAACGTGTCGGGTCAGCTAGTATATTATAAATTAGCTTATTACCAGCTTGTAAGATTTTATGTGATCAAAATGTTCAAACAGTGTATGGCTCAGTAGTAAGGCGGGCGTGAACGGTCAGCGGCCGACGGTTACCTCAAACTGCGGCCAGTTCATCGCCATGTTGACGCCGTGGTTGTTCGCCCACCACTTCAGGTCCTTGCCGTGGTCAGCGTTGTTTATCGTATGGTGGAACTCTTCGTATATCTGTGGTAATCTGGAATTTTATGAATGAATAATTTAATTCTCGAATATGGATGGATTAGGTTTTCGTGAAGCGATTTTACCACCGCAGTGGGTAAAAAAATATAGATGGTGTATTTTTTTTTTTAGTTTTCAGAGTAATGCTCGTGATTTTTTCTAATTGTCTATAACTTTTTAATTTGATTAAGATTCTTTTAAGGGGACTTTTCGTGTCTGCAGTTTTCTCGCTCGCACATTATTAAAGATATAAAATCAAGGAATGTGAATTTTCAAAATGTGACAAGTACCATGTATCATCAATACACATACACCAAATAAATAAATGTATGTTACAATATCTTTTAATTTGATGAAGTGAAATAGTAACGAGCAAATATTTCGGTCGTTACCATTTACTTAGAGAACATAAATATATTTAAAAAAAAATTAAAAATAAACTGTACCATGTTTTACTGTCTACCCAAGACAGTAAAAACATGAATAGAGTCCTCAAAGGTGGGCAACGCACTGACAATGCCCCGGGTATTGTAGGTGTCTATAGGCGGCGGTGACCACTTACCATCAGGTGGCCCGTAGCTTGTTTGCCACTTATTTTTTATTTTTTTTAAATATGGCTTTGTCACTTGAAAATTCATCTTCGTTGATTTTATATCTTCAGTAATGTGCGAACGAAAGAACTGAGAAGAAAAAAGCAGATGGCAAGAGCCCCGTTCATTGTTGGGGTCATTTTTCTTTTCTTTTTTTCTTTCCTCCACAGTGTCATCCGACTACAGGACTGCAATTTTTTCCTGGCCCGCGGCTCCATTATTTATCGTGAGTCAAGGAGCAAATTATACAAAATACTGACGAGGGTTCCTGGCTGATGTTAAGGCACTTGTGGAAGCTGAAGAGTACATCCTTGAAGAATGTCAGCCGCTGCGTCTCCATCTGCTGGCAGCGCTCGAACACGGCCTGTAGGCAATACAATACTCCTTTATAACACACCAAAGAGAATATTGTTCAAAACAGTAAATACAAAGTGCAACAATGAGTTTAAGATCGAGGAAAACATTGTGAGAGAACCAAAGCATACTGGCATTGGCATCTATTCTGATGCACTCTGAACTAAACTAAATTTGACAGCTCTAAAATTGTTGCCATCCTTCTCTCACATATTAAAATGAAAAGAGAGGTAGATAATTTTAGTCCTGTCAGATTGGTTTAGTTTAGTGAGTGGTATGACAGAATCGACGCCAATTTTCAAGTGTTCATAGTCGAATACTTGTCGCATTTTTCAAATATTATAAATGGTTACGCCGGCAGGGTTTGGATGGCGAGGATTGAATTTGAAGTAGGTGACGGTTAGCCCTGGTCTTGTGGTAGAGCGAGAGGAGAGATCGCTCTAGGCGTTAGATAGGAGGGGACGCCAAAATGCCAAAAACTAAAATAAATCGAGCGGAAAGTAAAATTTTGATTACGCTTCACGTCTCGGGGCGGGGGGCGTGTGTGGCAAGCGGCGAGGCACACTTGTGTTGTTTGTAAACAGCACAACATTTTGACGTGGAAATAATTTATATCCTGGATGAGCACACGGGCTACTTTTTATCTCGGAAAATTGTCGACTTCTGTACAGTTACGCGTCGAAAAACAATATCGCTCTACCCTGAAAATCAGGCTAACAAAAGCTAGGGCCGACGACGCGATGGTCGGACGGTTTGCTCGGTTGTTACTTATGGCATAAAAACACACCTGCATGTCCTCGATGTAGCGCGGGTTGTAGGCAGTGATCTCCGCGAGGGCTGCCTGGTACTTCTCTCTCGTCTTTGTCACTTCCTCGCGACATTTCGATACGCGCTCCGCCATTTTCTTCACCTGGAAAAAGCAGTCAGTTTCGGTAAGTATGTGTTGAAATGATACCGATTTGTGGGTTATCCATAATGAAACACAGATTACAAATTTTCCTCAATGAAGTGCAGTGATGGCAAAACTAAGATACACCATTGCGTTTTAGATTTCTTGCCAAAGATAACAGTGCAATTGTTTTAGCAAAATCATCCTTTCTCCTGCCAAAGTTTAACTTAGGTTGTTCAAGAATATGTATGTGAAAATATAAATTGTGTATTAAGCTACCAAACCCTACAAGGTTACCTCGAACGCTGGTACAAAGACGAAAGGAAATCATTGTTATCATAATTATGAACAATGTTTACTATGGGACCAACCCTGAAATCGTGTAAATATCAGCTGTTTAATACATTTCATAGAGAGCTAATGACAGTTGTATGGTACAGCTGTTACAATGAGACCAACCCATAGTAAAAGTTGTTCATAATGAGTAAAGTGGCCTCCTTTCGGTTTATTACCACCGTTTCGTGTAAACCTTTGTAAATAGCGGTAATTTATTTTATTTTATTCTACAACAGGTTAAAAACAAATAAAATTGTAGCGTAAATAATTAGCTATAAATACGTTCATTCAACAATCGCATGATATGAATTATTCAAAACAATATACATTTCGAAGGTTTCCCCTCAAGATCATAAAACAAGACCTTGAACTTTGCAGTACTAAATCTATCTTGCCTAATAGCCGTACGCCCTGGCTCGGTCGGGTCTGAAGGGGTGAACCGGAAATAGCTCGCTCGTTCTCCAAAGACTTCAGATGTAGGTTAACTCGAGTTCAGGGCCTATATGCCCAACTATAAGGTCTGCTATGGTTATGGTAACCACAAAAAATGTGAGACAATTGCTATCGAGAGCGCTACAGCCACCACCACATATTTGGTTTCATGTATGGTTGCCTGGAAGAGATCGCTTTTAGCGATAATGCCGCCACTTGTGGCACTAGCTCGTAAGTGTTTTCTATCTGTTTGTAATATTCAATTCTGGTGTACACAATAAATAGTTTCTATCTATCTATCTATCTGTATTTTCTGGCAAAATTATTGAAAATACGAGACATGGCAGGGGTCACGAAGCCTTACTATGACCAGCACCATCAGACCAACACTGTATACCACATCCACAGCAACAGCGTCGTTTACAACCAAACCCGGGAATAAGTTACCCGAGGATGTTTCATTTGTTAAGAATCACAACTTCAAATCGCGTAAGTTTAAAAATTACTAATCACTACTTACTGAAAAATATAATGAAATGTAAAACACTTACTAAAGAAACTATTTAAATTGGCTAGTAAAGGTCTGAAATATAAGCGTTTAAAGTTTCCCCCCGGATTATGAGTAGATGCTCTGTCCCGTTCCCGCAAGGTGAGTGTCAGTATGGAGTTTGTATGGCGTACTTACTAGTGACGTCATTAGTAAGTATAGTGCGCTCTCTGTCTAGCAAGACATACTAGCGGTGTTAGGCTTTATTTATGGTCGGCTTTTTATTAGAGAATACAAAATAATGAGCCCGGTTGCATATTAATATATATAATATAATTCAAAAAAAAAATATATGTTACTAAATACTATGAGAAAATACAAATACAAACCCTTAGACAATATTTTCTACCTTTTACAGTAAGATTGTAATACAAAGTAATTAAGTTTTTAAGCAAGATTTTACTAAAGACTTTCTACAAATACAAATTATAATGGTAGAGCAGACGCAGTTTATAAAACTGCTATGAAATGGCGGAGGCTCGCAAATTGCCACTTCCGCCGGCGTCGCGCCGTCTACTTACCTACCTTTACTATACAATGCTCTACAAATGTTTAATATAATAAACCGTGTAGGTAGAAAAAGATTACAAACGTTTGACTGGCTTAAATAAGTAAAGTTTGATTTTCTCTTATATTCACCGCGACGCATATAATCTCAGATAAGACAAACAAGGGAGATATGGTAAGTAAGGTAGCGTGGAGGGTGCGAACGCATCTGGCCTAAATCAGGCTTACGTTTAGTCGAACTCACCCAGCAGACGACCTTGCCGCCCTTTTTGCATGTGGACTATTAGTTAGTACATTGGTGTCACTACAAGATTCTTAATGTGCGTGAAAAATGAGTATCGAACTGTAAATGAGAACCGTACTTTACAGTGTAAATAATTAATAAAAGATGGAGACATTTGAACACGAACGATAATTGTACTAAGGCATATCTCCCTTCTTTGTCTGATTTGTGAATGCTACGAACACATGTATGCATACTCTTCCAACGAAGTCGGTACACCGTACAACATAATCATATATCATGTAACCTTACAGCAAAGTTACCGCCTGTTGGCACAGTTAACAGAAACCAATCACGCTAGGGCCCGCGGCGGGTCAAATAATAAGGTTGGAGGTTAGCAAGAATTTTCTCTTTTTACCCTACTTGTGTATTTTTCGAGTGTGCATGCATGTAATGGTTTCTTTGGCACGCCACACAGCCTATCATTTGAATCGTTTTAATAGTGGGAGTGACAAGAATTCAAGAGGCGTCAGTTAAAAAATATTGTGAAGTAAGTAAACTAGGACAATATTAACATCAGTAATCAGTATGAGAACACACTCAGCAGATTTCAAAAATATATATAGCACTGTGGAATACTCATTAATTTACAAGATAAAGCGGTATGAAAGTGATCTGCATCTACTACGAGTATAGGTATAGATAGGTACCTACGCAGCGCGCCGCTGGTACTTCCAACTATTTATATAATGCAGTCGGGTTATATATTTTTATATGTGGCAGTGGGCAGGGCATATAGCACGGAGAACAGTTGGCCGATGGGGCCGAAAGATTTACGAATAGAGACCACGGACCGGTAAGCGCAGCGTAGGACGTCCTCCCACAAGATGGACAGACTACCAAAAAGAAACCGCAGGGAAACGCTGGATGCAGTCCGCTTCCAACCGGCCGTTTTGGGGGTCTATGAGGGAGGCCTATGTCCAGCAGTGGACGTTCTACGACTGAAATGATAATGAAATATTTTTTAATAATTTAATTTACTTGTTTACCCAATTTGCTCCGGGTTTTCATCTCTTCCCTCTGATTTACTAATTAACAGATGAAATGTTGGCGCAACCTCGTCCAATTTACGCTCTCGTTTGTGCTGCGAGTTATTCTGTGGCGTGCCCTAGGGTTGTCGCTAATCGTGTTATATCAGGGTTGGCACGTAACGAGCACGTTAATGAGACAACTCCCGTGCGGCGCCGACACGGGATTATCTTTTTATTACTCTTATACAGGGTGTATTTTGATATATGGATAGCAGCACCCGAGTGATATAAGACCTCAATACCTACCGATTTAACTATTAATTTACTTACGCCATATGTTGAAAACAAGCTAATGGGCCGCCTGACGGTAAGCGACCACCGTCGCATAAGGAAACCCATAACACCAGGGGCATCGCAAATACGTAGATTCTATTAACATGCATTTGAGTTGGGGAGAAACTATGTCACCAAAACACTGTATAAAATATCACGGTTGTTAACTAAAGGATTATTTACGGGATATTTACCGTGGTAAGCTTGTGGAATGAGCTCCCGTAAATAATCATATAATTTAACTTAGACACCGACCCAAAAATTGCGAAATAAAATAGTTGTTTCATGGAAAAAGGATAGGATATACGGCAAAAATTTATGGAACAGCTGATTTTATCGTTACACACTGTGTTTCTATTTATGTGTCACTGTCTTTTTGGTGTCAATATAATATAATCGGTCGGTAGGTATATGGCTACTGCTGATTCCCATCTCAAAATACACCCTGTATAGAGGCGTAAGGTAATTAGGTATGTATGTTAAACGGGCCAAAGGATTAAAATATGTGAGAGCAAAGCAATAAACTGACTCAAGGAGGTACTTTCGTAAAGGAAATGGGGAAGGTTGAACAGTAATTACAAAATTAGCTTTCACGCTATACATAAGTACACGCATTTCAATTCTCATGATATACCTACCCTACATACACGCTTCATTTTACAAAGCAAATACTGGCAAAGCAAAGAACAGGACAAAGGGTTTCGAGAGGGCTCAAACCTCAGATCAGACAAACCAGAAAGATATGGCGGCGTGGTGTGTGTGAACGCAACAGCGACCCTGATTCACTAACTACAAACAAGCTCGTAACGCGACGCGTTGTAACTTCAAAAACTTGGCCTTTATTTCCTAGGGAATAGAAGATCCGTGTGACAGAGCTAGACGACGCTCTACGAGCATATCTCCCTTGTTTGTCTGATATGAGGCTCAAACGAACAGCAATTACCTGAACAAGAAGGTTTACAATTTAGCAATAGACAAGATAAAGCGTCTTTGTAGATCACTATTAGAAAATGTAGAAAGTACGAGTGTGAGCATAAAACAGATTTTACAAACACAAATAGATCCAAACCAATAAAAGCTTACCAGTAACACTCTCTTTGAAAGCAAAACATAAATAATACATAGTAAAATTAGAATACATATAATAGAAAGGAACCAAAGACACCTTTTATAAACTCCAATGTGTAAGCCCTGTGTAATTCACTCACTAATTTGACTCAGTGAAAAATATATGGATGACGAAATTAGTTTAAAAAAAATTTTGTTTTTCAAAAAGTCTTTCATAAACAAACATTAAAGAAATTGTGAAGACTTATGATTGATTTAAAACTTTTTCAAGCAGACGGGCTGCCTGATGGTAAGCAGTCACCGTCGCCTATGGATACTTGTAACACCAGAGGCGTCACAAATATGTTGCCGACCCTTTAGGACTACCGATTAACTCGTCCTTTGAAGATCCCCATGTTGTAGTTTCTTCTTCTCGGAAACCTCGTGGAAGGTAGCTCATTTTGATGTTCTCTAACGCTAACTCGTGTGTCAAGATTTGTTAATCGTAAATTTTGAAGAAAAAAAAATACTACAGCTGCAATAAATTAGGAAAACGCTGAATTAAAACTACGAATTTTGTTGGGTTTGTTTATTCCTCTTTTAACGTGAGTTTTTGAATAAAGATAGTTGAAGGGCCAGGGAGTGACAATAGGATACATTTATCCGAAAAATTTAGCGTTCCTTAGGGTTCACGAGGGTGAAATCGCGGCGCCATTAAAAAATTTAACCGAGGAACATTTATTTATAATCATTTTTTTTAAGAAAAAAAAGTCGTGTACCTTGCGTGTCAAGGAATCAACCCTATTAAGTCCACGATCACTATTCGAGCCACTTGACGTGTAGGGGTAGGGAATCAATAGCACTCAAGACGTACTCGAGTCTACCCTCCTTCATTACTGAGCTACTGTACTGAAACGTCTACATCTGCAGGGCCTCTAAAAATACGTTTCTAGTTCTAAATAATAACTACGCTTTCACGTAAAAATTACGAAAGGAGTTTATGAAAAGGAGATTCGAACGTAAATTTAAACTTTTTCTCTATTTGAATAGAATTAACATTTAAATTGAGTTATACCTAGCCGTATTACAAAATGAAATCGTAAAATTTTAGGTATTTAAATTTTCGGGCATAATACGAATAAATAAAGCCGTAATTGTCAACACGAATAAAAAAAGCGTAATATTAAAATTGTTTATTTTATGTCAGTAATTTAACGGAATCTACTCTCAAACTTTCCCGTCTAGAGATTTTAGAGTGTTCCATACTTGAAGTAGTTTTCTTCGTCGTTCTTCTTATACATATATAAAAAATCTATCGCTGTTCGTTAGTCTCGCTAAAACTCAAAACCAGCTTGACCGATTTGAATATAACTTTTATTGTTCGCCTAAATACCCCTGTATTTAAGTCAAATGGATTAAAAGAAAAAGAAAATTGGAAAATTCACGGAACTTTTTTGTTTGAAATTTCGACATGACAACGTTTGTCAGCTAGTTTTCAATATAAAATACATCTTTTTATTTGAAAGAATTAGAACGACAATAATCCAATTTTCGTTGCTTTTTTAACCAAAAAAAATGTGAGACTCTCTTAACAAAAAAAAAACCAACAGGTAATATTTAAATGAAACAGGAACTGGGTCGCGGTGATAGAGCACGTACAGCGAGCGCACTTTATCGCGTCTATGGAAACGAGATAAATGTTCCATCTATTCAACGATTACATTGATGGAAACGTTGGGATGATTTTGCCAATATTATTTTGTACTTATAGTCTTAGATGAGTAAATATCAGAAGTTTGCTTATGAAATTACCAAATTGTATGAAGAAATTATAGCGTAAATAAAAATATAAAAATAAAAATAAATACGGTAAAAGATTGTTTTCTTGTAAAAGAACAATGGTAGAAAATATCTATTAAACAGATGGGGGAATTGTATTAGAACTACTAATAGTGTTCGAGCCATACTCGAAATATCGTCATATTTTTTTATTTTTTTTACATCGGACTAGGCTAACTTTCTGGTAACCATGTCATAGCACAAAAAACGCATAATATCGGTAAGTTTATAAAACACTACGAAGTGTCACCCGCGATTATCTAGTTTTTCCGCATTTTCTGGGGGGAAAAGTACCTAATGTCCGTCCTATAGTATAATCCTGCCAAATTTCGTTAAGAGCGGCCTAGCCGCTTAGTCGTGAAAAGCGAACAAACAGACAGAGACACAAAGTTACTTTCGTTTTTACAAGCTTTTATTTAGTTTCAACTGTCCAGATTTCTGTTTGTCTGTAATCAAATCTTGAAAGTCTAATATGACCCACTTCCTGGTGTTCGGTTGAGCTGAAATTTGGCATACTTGTCAAGTTCAGATGACAATACAATATTATGGTGATAGCGAGCTGATTTGATGACGGTGACGGTGGACAACGGAACTCCTCGATGGATAATAGTAGACTGACAGTGTTGTTGTTGGAATTGGGAAGCCAATGAAAGACATACTTGACGATTTAAAAATACTACTCATTTATTTATCGTCATTAGCAGGAGAGGTGTGTGTGCTCTCTACTGAGGCGCGGAATCAACGAGACTGAAAATCTCATCTAAGCCTTCTAAACCAAATCTATACAAACAATAAGGGCACTGTTTAGTTTAATGTAAATAATATGTACGAAAGAGAAAGAACTAATTATCTACAGGTTGGAGTGAAACAGATTGATTTTTGTAACACTATTCCAACAGTTGTTTGGGCTCATTTTGATCAGCACACCGTTCCGATCACTAATTTCATAAAAGCTTGGTTCAAAAAGATATTTTTCAATAAAAAACTTTTGTCTTTCACCACTAGTTCGAGAAAACCAATTACGTTCATGTAACCGTCATTGTTAAACGCTTGATTAAAATGTTGTCGAACTCTGGCGTTGTTTTTTCCTTGTCCAGCTATCCGAGCGAATGTTTCCGACTTTTTGCGAAGAGCCCGTCTTGACCCTAGCGGGTTACAGACGTGATTGTATTGTACTGCAGTGATATAAACTTTTCACGATGTGGTACAATGTAAGTGTAATGCGGAGTTATTCTGTCTCGATATTTGTGAGGTACAAGAGTAAATTTTACAGTGTTGCATAAAAAAACTTCACGCATTTAGATATGGAAATTATAAACTAGATTATTGATAAATTATGAACTGATTATCAGAATTCTTTCACCGATAGAAAGCTAAACTATTATGAGTGACATAATTTTTGTGACAAGGGCGAAGCTGCGATCAAAATATAACAATATATTTATAAAAAAATACTATAGTCTACACTCTACAGATATACCAATTAAGCGCTTCCGGAATCTATTTATATAGAAACTTCATATAACGTGGTTACATCAAAGGCAGTTATTATGAGGAATCTAGTTATATCGGGAATGTGGTCCCCGCAGTGGTTCCAGGTGAAATTGCGAAATAACTCCATTCCGCGGGCGCGCTGAAGGACAGGCGGCGGCATTCAATTTCCTGGCTCGAACGGTGACGGCAGCAGATTCTAGGTCAATGTGAAGTGTAGCTTGTTTCACTGCTGTTATCTGTGGCTGTTATAGAACAAAAGCTCCCTGACTGCAGTGACAGATGACACTGACAGATGATAGACAGGCAAAAAAACATTTCGCCTCATTTTATTATTTTCCTAAACTTGTGTATTTCGAGTGTTAAATGTGTAATGATGGTGGATTATTATTTATTAGGTGTTTGTGGACGTGCCCAAGTATGGGAAAGTGATATAGCGTTGGTTCTATAACTCCATAGAAGCCTTTAGTAAAGTCTCTTTACTAGGATATGACTAAAATTTTACCGTAACTTCTTAGTTTGACTGTGTCTTGTTTGACAATATCTAACAAAACTTAAAAATATTTTATTACTTGACACTGGCAAATGCAAAAGACGTGCGTGCAGTCCTCTCAAAATGAAAGGAAAAAAAATTCTTGAATAATTCCTTGCGATACACCGACGATGGGAAGATCAACGGTGTTAAGACTTTTGTTTGCACAGTGGTCCCGAGAACCCCCTTTTTTTTTTTTTTTTGTTAAAATCTTCATGAGCGTGGATTCAATGTCCTTTACTCGTAATATTAAACAGTTTACTTTGTCTTAATAGCGTCAAACAAGTCATAGTCACAGTCAGAGTCAAGCTAAGTAAGTCACGGTCAAGTCGAACTCATGCCCCTGTAAAGCGGTGGAGACTTTACAAGAGGCTCCTATGGAGTTTTGGAAACAACACGAAAAGACACGTTTCACCTCGTTATATCACTTCCCCACACTCGAGCACGTTTACGAGCGCTTAATGAGTAATAATTCACCATTTAGTACACATTAACACTCGAAAATACACAAGTTTAGGAAAATAATCCAACGAGCCGACATGTTTTTTCCGCGTTGGCGCCAAAAACTCACTCCGAGAACCCCCTGTCAGAGAAATATTGCCAGCACTGATGGTAGAGCACCAGCTAAACTACGAGAGATCTGAGAATCTACGAAGACCCTTTGGTCTTAGAGAAATCTATATTACGTCTAATATAAGCAAAGGAAAGCACTAGACTTATTAGATATCACGTTCCAAGTCTTAATAGACTCGTTTTCTAATTGTGAATAAAAATTTACGACTAGCCCCGCTCCATTAGTGCAATTATCGTAAACATCTAGTCTATGACCTGAAATAAACCCATTAACATAAATCATAACGCTATTCTAGATATGCGATCACA
Organism: Agriopis aurantiaria; assembly: GCA_914767915.1. NCBI lineage: Eukaryota > Metazoa > Arthropoda > Insecta > Lepidoptera > Geometridae > Agriopis > Agriopis aurantiaria. The sequence continues at coordinate 11,452,988 of OU612003.1, read as the reverse complement.
TTTATTATACACTCAATTGGTAAACCTCGAAAGAAAAAGATTTAGGAGCTAGAACACATCCCTACGCGCTAGACAATAGGAAGATGTACTATACTCAATCCATTTGCAATAGCATTTTGAAAGTTGAATGAAAATATATTTTTATGATATGTCGTCAACTTGTTTTGAGGTCAATTCAAACAATAACAAACTCATATTTTGAGTAACATAATTATATTATTATTATATATTATTTTATATTTTAAATACTTAGTTGAGAACATAAATAAGTTATGTAATTTTAGAAACATGATTCGTGAACCTTTTGCGAAATAATTCGGTGAAAACAGGACTTCTAAATTGCATGTTTGAACGGTGATATAACGTGACGTAGATCCGACCCAAAAATAAAAATTGAGCTCGAATGTCCGCAATATCGATCAGAGGATTGTGAAGATGTATGTGTCGCGACGTCTTTTTTCAGGGCAAACCTCGTTTTATATAATGATGGTACAGAGAACATACATATAAAGATCAGAAATAAATCAAAGTCAAATCTTTTTAACTGTAGCTGGCTAAAATTATATCAAAACATCTAGTCATAACGGTATCACTCATGTAGTCGAGTCGAGTATAAAATGTAAAAAGCCAAATTGGATTGGGACGTGCGATTACGGCAATTAAAACACCATCGCGGCCAGTTTATTGGATTACTGCGGACAGTTGACGAGTGACGAATGAACGTTTGGTTGAGTGGAATCCACCTATTAGGATTGAGAGATTCTCTGCTTTAGATTTTGGCAAAGACATATGTGAAGCCAACGATCTCGAAGGTCATCGTTAAGCCTGATTGTAAATAATATTCGGGTATGGCATGCATGCCGCGACAAAATGTCTTTTTTTATTGTGGTGCGCAATATTTAGGCTTTACGTTTTCCTGGTTAGAAAGGTTTCCTAGAGAAGAAAACATTGTCGGGGCCCGGCTGGCATTGGTATTTAAACTAGAAATCAATACGTAATGTAAATAGGTAAGTACAATTACTGTGCTTTCGATTTGGGAAACAAATTTATGTGAAGCTAACGATCGTAGTCACCGACACGATATAGCTATTAAAGTTTGCATGTTGAAGTGGCAATGGGAAGGCCATATCGCTTAAAGAACCGATAACCGATGGGAAAGAAAGGTTCTTGAGTGGAGACCACAAAGCGGAAGACGCAGCGTAGGTAGGTAGGTCTACTAAATAGACCGAAGACATCGTGAGAGTCACGGGCATCCAATGGATGCAGATGGCAGGCTGTCGTTCAGTGTGGAGTTCTAAGGGGGAGGCTTTTGTTCAGGAGTGGAAGTCTTCTGGCTGATGATGATGAATGATCATTGTATGAAGCTATTAAAGGTGATTTTCTGGGCTAGCATGCAGGCCGCAACATAATGTCCACTCTTTTCGGAGTCTGCAATATGCTGATATTGGTATTTAAGCTAGGAACCTATATGTAATGTAAGTACATCACGCCATATTTGCAGAGGATAGAATACCAAACATCTCTAGCCGAGATGTGGAGGTGTCCTAAGTAAATAAGATCGTATGGATAAACATCAATAGGTGTTCAAATTTCGCATCAATATTTATTTACGCTAACTTAATCTTTATACTTGACTATCGTAGCTGACCCGACAAACGTAGTCCTGTCCAAATTCGATAGAAAAAACCACTTAATTCCGGGAAAATTTTCCAAACAAAAATCTCGATATACCTCTCTTGGGAACATAGGTACATGCATACATACATGCTTCTTTTGGCTTCGCGTAATCGGGTAAAAAATATTTACAGAGACATCTTATTATCTCCAGATTCGGCAATCTCTCTTTACACTCCTGAACGAATGCCGCCTGTGTTACATATTTTTGGCCTGTATATTCATATCGACCTAAAAGAGACCGCAGGGAAACGCTGGATGCAGGCCGCTTCCAACCGGCCCTTTTGGAGATCGATGGGGGAGGCCTATGTCCAGCAGTGGACGTCCTACGGCTGAAATGATGATGATGATGATGATATTCATATGTATCACCGACTCAGTCTTCTTTGACTTCAAAGAACACAGCTCGCCCGGTTCCCGCTCTTTTGATGTCTGTGATTAGATACAAACTCTTGCGAAGAAAAGTTTGTGAGGCGTATGTGAAATTACCGCGCCCTTTGCATCTCAGTCGTCAAACAAGTTCCTTGGGGTATATATTTGAGTGAAACGTTATGATGGACGTTAAACGAAAGAAAAGGACGGGGAAAGGGTAAGATACAAAATAACGGGAAACTGAACCGTAAAGTACCATCAATTTCGTCAAGTGGCTACTAAGAATTAGCGGCTCTAAGTAGAGTATCAGATGGATCACTTATAAGGCCCTAAGACAGTACCTTCTCTAAGGCACAAACTAAAAAAGATAGATGGTCATGCGACTGAATATCCAGATATAACAGTGGTGGTCGAAAAGAGCTCATCATTAGAAACAACTTTTACTATGAGACCCAGCAATCGCGAATTTCAGGGTTAAGGGGCAGGTGGTCCAAGTCAGTAACTCGTCTTTGGGACCACTTTCACCTTTTAAAATGTGATAATGGTAAACTGGGCCGTTTTTTTTTTGACACTGGGACGATTTGTAATACTGAATAATTGCTGAGGGTCAACTGGTCCTGATAAAGGAAAATAAAAACAAAGCAAAAATGATGTCTGAAAAGTCACAGAATACACATATTACTAGTTCAGTCTACTCAGCAGTTCCATTCATTTCGCCAAACGGTAACTTTCTGTGGAACAGCTGATTTATTTTCGGGATTTCATAATGATGATAACGATGACTTCTTTTAAAGGCAGGACTCTGTAAGTCCTTTATAATGTTTAATGTAATGGTTAAAATCTACGTTAAAGTCTTATTAGGGATACCCGACAGACAAATCGGCCTGTACCCTTCGACCAAAATAAAACCTGTACCGATCAGACAAACAAGGGAGGATCTTTTTTCAGGTAGATAATTAAATAAAATAAAACTGTCAATGGTAAGGTAGCGTGGCGGATGCGAACGCATCTGACCTAAATCAGACTTGACGTGATGACTTTAGTCGAACTTACCATACAGACGACCTTGTCGCCCTTCTTTTTGCATGTGGAATTTTAGTTCATTGGTGTAGCTACAAGTAATTTAGTATGCAAAAAAATTAGTAAGTGAGCTGTACTTACAGTTTTTTTGAAAAATTAAAACATTTGAATACGAACGATAATGTCGTACTAAGGCATATCTCCCTTGTTTGTCTGATTTGAGGTGTGTACACAGCGAGCTTCGTTTTCACAAACTGGGTTCGCGTTCCCATGACATTGTACCAATAGCCCAGATTCCCGAGCGACTGGCTATTGCTTTCTACCACATTCAGCTGTCTGCCTGATAGCAGTGCATGCCGCGAGCTATAGTATGTCCAAATGTTCTAACAGACTTTAATATTAAGTACCTCTGACAGTGTTACTATCGCGGATCGTTCTACTATCGATTTTGTTATAACTGCTTCAATAATTTTTGTGAGAAAAGAATGAGAGCAGATTTTTTTGTTTACGCCATAAGGATGTTACAGAGGTTCGGAGCCGATTCCGAAAAGTCGGAACTTCCGATTGTTATTACACCTCCGATTCCGACTTCGGCTCCGACATATTTGATTCGGAGGTTATGATTTGAGGTGCGAAGCAAAACGGCGGCGGCCGATATACTGGTTCGGAAGTTTTCACGCGGGGATCCCCTCTCCCCATGTACTGTTCTGTCGATTATTCTTTAACTGACTTCCATTTAACACATCTCTTCTGCCTCCACTTCTGACTTCGACTCCCGACTCCAATTCCGATTCGGGTTGCTGAGTCTGGTTCTCGAATAACTATTTACTAGAATAACATTAATAATTCGTCATTCGAGTAAAGACCCGATTGCACTCTGATTAGTGATTAGTGCGAGTGATTAATGTAGGTGCTTAGTGATTAGTACTAAACACATTTGGACCATAACTGATAAGTGCGAGTGTATAATTTAATCACTCGCAAAATTTGTAATCAATATTCACTTGCACTCGCACTAATCAAAGTACAAACGGCCCTTAGAGAGCACTCCTCTCGAACCTCTGCTGATAACACTTGTCACGACTGACACAATCGTAACGTTTGATAATGATACCGCCTTATCTACCGGTATTATGGAAAGTGCTTGAAGAAAAATACACAAGTATTAAAATATTAAAAACTTGAAAACCGACATTTATATCGTCAATTTGAATTGCGTTGCATCAATTTGCGCGGTTATGGCAAACAGTGATAAATTCATATCTTGGTAATTTATATTTAAAAAAAACATATTTCGTTGAAGATATAAATAAGTTTAATGTAATTTTAGGGTGATGAATCTTTTCTCGATAGAGTAATTAAACAATATAAATATTTCGGCCTTCTTAAAGTTTTAGCACGTTTTTATTGTTTTCTCCAATTCTTAGTTATAATGATAGTATATCTATATTATTAATATTATAAAGAGGAAAAATTTGATTGATTGTTTGCATTGAATAGGCTCCGAAACTACTGAACCGATTTGAAAAATTCTTTCACTGTTGGGAAGCTACACTATCCCCGGGTGACATAGGCTATAATCTATACCCGTGCGAAGCTGGGCGGACCGCTACTATCCAATATAGGGCCGGCAGTAACTCTGTTCTTACGTTTCTCAGTCTGTGTACAACAAACGACTAAATCAATCGTGATTACATTTGGTCAGGAAGTATTCATCAGTACTCATCATAACAAGCAAACGATACTATTTGCCACGGAAAAATGGAGGAAACTTAATTGCGCCTAAGATTGCGAAGGTCGTTCACAAAATACCTAATCTATTATTATGGGTATTATGAAGTCAAAGAATTATCATTGGGCCATGGTCGATTGAATATCAAATAATGGCTTCTTAGACCTTTGATGTCAAGGTCTGTCCCTTAAATTCATCGACCATACATAAATTGATCGACAAAAATGTATTCACCCGACACAGTTGGAAAATGCCTTGACACGCACATTTCTAAAACTAATCCAATATCACAGACTTTTATGAAAAAAGACACACGCAGTGTCTTGCAGTGTCAGTCAGTGCAAGGGAAATTGTATGAAAATTAAGAATGCCATCCGTACCAAAATAGATAGTATTGTTTCTACTATACTTTCAAGTCTGCGTACCTACCATTTACTGTTGAAGAAATATACTGGGTGACTGGTAAGTTAGACAGTGGATATCTCCTGTACTCATGATTATGAACAACTTTTGGAACAACTATAGAATCAACCGACAAATTACGAAAAAGTCAGGGTTTCCATACACTTCGACGACATTTCAATGACATTTTTATATGAAACAGCAGAATTTTTTTTCGCGATTTTAGGGTTAATCGTGACATTACATATGACATTACTCACTTAGATTTAAATATTTTTGGGCATTCACCATTATTGCGGTGGTTTCTTCATATATACGTAAAAATACTAGTCAGTACCTACTAGATGGACCAATCTTTTTTTCCTGTAACATCGAATTTAATAAACAAATCCTTCAACAATTGAGTTTCGTGGCAGTATCTATCGTATCGTGGTCGTGACTAGTGCGGCTTTTGCCAGCTCGATAGTGTTTATTTTTTTGCCTTTTTCCTAAAATATTGTATTTACAATTTTTTTACTGCCCTTCCTGAATAGTACTATAATTAACTTAAAAAATATTGGAAACCCTAAAATCCCAGGTGCCGCATTTTTTTTCCTACTATAAAGTCGAAAAGCAAAAAAAAAAAAAAAGAGATCATTATTTGCCAAGAGTCGTGTAAAGTCACGAGAGCAATTTAGTAGTTAGCTCCATACACACGGCCAACTACTTTCGAAGAGTTTTTACAGTTCACTATATGGCGCCACTTGGCATTTGTATTGACGTCTGACGTGCTACTTCCAAGACGACGGACATTGAACTGAATTAAACGGCGTATTAGTTGGAGCATTTGTCCAACTTAAGACAGGTCACCGACATGCAAAGTAGGTGAACTCGCGGTGTCTATCGTGCGTATGTCGTCCAATATGTGCCAACTGAGAATACACATTTCAATAACGATATCAATTTCACACGTGTCGATCACAGCACTTACAGCGACAGGGTTCCACCTGAACACGTTTGAATGTCCACCCGAGAGCACGTACCATTTAATTGAACCATGTCACATTGGCTTGCGTTATGTAACCGTGTATCGGGGACGGCCTACTTAAAAGCACCTGCGCTATCTCAGCGATTACAATGATTATGGGGATACCGAATTGAATACTTTATTACGTGTGGTTATGATGCATTTTTGTTTAACGATGTGTAATTTGAGGCAGTGTAAGTAACGGTGCTCATTTGTAATTTTTACATTGGTATATGTGTCGAGTTAAATGAAAAGAAAAGTGCTACCTACCAAATGTGTGGTGATTAACTCGGATGTCATTTAAAATTTTCACAGAATATTTAATTTTACGGCGGATTAAATAAGAAATAATAAAAAAGTTAAAAGTAAAAACTATAGGGAGTCCCATACCATACAACCGTTTTTTTTAAACGTACGTAACGAAACGTATCTCATGTCCTCGCCAGGTGCGGCGTACAAATGTGAGGTCTTTCTCGGCCTGTCTTTGGAAAGGTCCAGAAAGACCGATGACATTGAAAAAGATTGAAAAAAAAAAAACGGTCAAAAGTGGCCCAGAATAAGCAGGACTGATCGTATAAGGTTTATCATCATCATCATTTCAGCCATAGGACGTCCACTGCTGGACATAGGCCTCACCCATCGAACTCCAAAAGCGGCGGTTGGAAGCGGCCTGCATCCAGCGTTTCAGATTTTATCATATTATGCTTTAACTGAAAAAAAAAACAAGCTAATAATAAAAACACAATTCCATACTCCGAAACTATACATATACGTGAACCGTCTCCTCAACTTTGCATTTGCATACGGTACACTCAAAGCGACGCATGCAGGCGAAAGCACATTTTCTAAAGAGACTTTACTTTGAAGCTTTAGAGCTAGGGCTACCAAAATAGACCACGCGGTTTAGTCGCAAAAAATGCATTTCTCTGGAATAAAAAATATTATATCGGATGATTTTCAGATGTTTAGTTGTGAAAGATAAGCAAAGTGATCATCTTTAATAATAACCAGCCTTACATGCTTCCACTCCTGGAACACAGGCCTTCTCTCAGAGACCGAGGATGGGCTCTAATCTACCATGCTGGCCCAGTGCATTTTGGTGAATGTCGTATGCCTTTGAACTTTTTTGAGGTCTTGGTCCGGTTTCCTTATGATGTTTTCCTGCGCCGTTTTCGAGCGATGGCATCTAAACTGAACATAATGTATTTAAGTACTAAATAAGTCATGGCGCCTGGCGCCGTCAGATTGTCAAGCCGATGTGCCGAGTCCTACTCGTACATGGTCGCCCCGCCTTCTACCTTTTCTATGAATCCTCTGCATCCTAAAGTTGCCTGAAAGAGATCGCTCTTATTGACAAGGTCGCCGATTGTTGCATTAGTTTTTTGAAAAGTTGTTTTATAAAGAGTTTATCTCTGTCTACCATGGTAGGTATAATGCATAGATTATTTAAGTACTAAATAAGTCATGGGTCATGGCTAAGGATCGAACCGGGTGCCATCAGATTGTACCGCTCGGCCACCATGCCACCACCAGACAGAACTTGCACATTTGTAATGTTAGTGCTTTCAGTTTCACGTACATCCTAGCTAGCTAGCCCTATTCACAACTAGCCAGTTGTCGCCCACAGGCCCAGTCACTGAACTAGCGATAATTAATTTTGCTTCAAGGGTGGAGGCGGGGGGAGGAGTGTGTGGAGCCAGCGAGGGTCGTTGAATTGCTGTTTGTATTGGATTCTCCAACTGTGTTTCAAGTTTGAAACTGTAATCGAGTTCGATTGTTTTAGGCTATTTGGATTGTTTTACGATATTTTTAGACCGGCGGAACAAAGCGCTTTTGTAAAAGTAATTTAGGAGCTTATTGATATATTATATTGATTTCCAAATGCTTGTTAAGTGAAGTTATATGATTATTTACGGGATATTTACCGTGGTAAGGTTGTGGAATGAACATGGACATGGCGAACATGGTGCATGTAACTGCGCCGAAATATCTGAAGCTCATTCTACAACCTCACCACGGTAAATATCCCGTAAATAATCGTATAACTTTAGTGAACAACCGCGATAGTTTAATACAGTGTTTGTTGAGTGAGCTTCGATTTCACTTAGTTTTGTAAGCTTTTTGAATCATTTTCGGGAATACTCTTAACTTTCTAAATATGTCATTAGGCATTTCAGAGAGGCTACAACATGGAATTTGTTAAAAGGCGAGATACTAGAGTTTTCAAGGCCGGCAACGTCCTCGTGCTTATGTCCCTGGTGTTACGGGTATTCAAAGGACGGTGACTGCTTACCATCAAAAAGCCCGTCTGATTGTTTGTATGGCATAAAAAAAGGAAATTTAAGCACACAAAGAGAAAGTTTCCCTTCATCAATTTTTTTAAATATTTGTCGTTTATGTCAACATGCAATTACGCGCGTTCCAACAAGTTGTAATTGTGACAAGCACTTGAATGTTTGGACAAGCTTTTATTGCATAACCGACAACTCACACTTTAACTAAATGGTTCACAAAACCAACCATTATAACGACACTCGTTTTAATGGCTAATGCACACGACAGACTTTTAGTTCGGTCGACAGCCGTCGTAGTCTGTTGTTGTTAAGTGTCAATAATTTTTGTTTTTGATGATATGAAATGATTGATTGTATTGATTGAAAATCTAATAAGCTGTATGATTAAAGAAAGCAACATAAAAGTAAAATTTTCATTTAGATTACTGGCAGTTTTCATACTTAAAAACTTGGCATTGGTTCGTATGTTTTTTTTAGGTCGGCAACATATCTTTGATGCCTCAGGTGGTATCTATAAGCAACGGTAATCGCTTACTATTAGATGGCCCGACAGCTTGTTTGCCACCTTTGGCATAAAAAATGTGCGTAGAGTTATTATATGTATTTTACTTTAACACACAAGAAGTCTGTGTTTCGAACAGTCTCGCGAATTCTTCGCACATAAAATCGGTCACGTGTAGTATCTGTATGGTGGTCATGCAAAAGACATTTATTTAAAAGAGTCCAATAAACCGTCACCTCAGTATGTCACGGCTGCCATGGCACGCGACCCATTGTACACCCGTAATGACTGAAATCCTGCAGCTGTCCCTCCAACAAGCATTCATAAATCACAACAAACTGCCTTGATTGATATAGAAAAATAGGCTCTACGGAGCAACGAGGAATGATTGAGTTTGATTCATATCTGTGCCAGGGTTGCTGTGAGCTGTGTCGTGATTGGTTAAATTGGTTTATGTAATAATTAACTTGTGCAGATTGTTAACTCTCAGAAAGAATATAATATAGGTAGGTATCACAGAAAAGAGAAGTAAATAGAACGGAAATGAGAAGGAAAAGCATTTACCAGGCATTATGAGTGAACCTTGTTTGAACATTTTTATTTAGATCAATGCGTCGAACTCTGCATCACTGATTTCGAATGCCTGACATTCGAAATCAGTTAGCAACTGTGATGCGGAGTTCGACGCGTTGATTTAATAAAAATGTTCAATCAAGGTTCACTCATAATGCCTGGCGACAGATTTTCCTTCTCATCTCATTTCCGTTCTATTTACTTCTCTTTTCTGTGGGATCAACTATTACCCTTGAACATTGGACCAACCCTGAGATCATGAATAAAATATCGGTTATTTCATACATTTTGTCAAGACAAGTGTAAATGACCTATGGAACAGCTGATTTTCATTTCGCGATTGCAATGTTGCTGCCAAAGTAAAAGTTGTTCATAATGATGAGTACAAATACCTCCTTTCGGCTCAGGTAACCCTGTATACCGGTTTAGAAATTAAATTTAATATTTCTATTAATTACTCACTTACTCAGTCCTCAATACAACTTTCAATCAACGAATGAATTATGGGCAGACAGCGAAAGCTTGACCATTAGCAATTATTAGTTACTATAAACAATGACTTCTGTCCTACGTAATTCGTGAGAAGCGCAATGCATTCTACCTATATAGTCCACGAATATATTTTATACTATAACACGGGGTGTGTTCATCATCATCATCCACAGTCTTCCTTATCCCACTGCTGGGTATAGGATTCCTCCTAGTGTGTACAACCAATAAACAACAAAAGGTACAATGAGACTGACGTAGACATGAACTCTTAAAAGTCTCAAAAATATTAATTAAAAAAACCAACATGCACTGGGCCAGAGTAGTGGATTAAGGGCCATGAACTCATTCTGAGAGAAGGCCTGTGGGCCAGCAGTGGGAACATGATAGGCTGATGATGATAATGAGGAGAAAAGCGAGCGACCCTAGTTCAGGGCCTGAGAGCAATATTTGAATCCAGCCGATCGTCGATCATTGAAATATTGAATTCTAACGTGTGAATGAAACCCCTCAATATAAAACTACATTGCTGCCGTGCAGAGACCTATATCCAAGTAGACGCCACAAGTCGACCTACCTTGCATGTCATATTTCCAATACAATTATGATAAATGGTCGTAATTAAGTTCGGCTAAAATCAGTCTGCTCAACCGGTGCAGCGACAACACGTGTCAGTTTGAAACGAAAATGGGTACTTGTGCAATACTGAGTTGTAAGAATACCATAAATAGAGTTGGCCGAAAGAATAAAGACATTTCTTTTCACAGGTTAAGGTCACTTTTAGGTACGAAAAATTTGACACGCTTAGTTTTCATACAGTTTCACCACTTGTGACGTCTACTTAGATATAGGTCAGTGCTGCCGTCCATTCACGTTGGTATAGCTCCGCAAAGTATTATTCAAGTGAGACATGGGGTTAGTCGGAGATCGTTTCAAAATACGCCACTTACGAGCCTGAGAAACCAGTTGTAAAAGATGCGCAGTAGTTATGACCACTAAACAGCACCGAGCACTGCGGTGGCATTTATTGCAATTAAGCACAATCAAAAGCAACTCCAGTGGAATAAACATCCGAAGAGTCATAGCGTGGTATGGTGGCGTATGACTGATTGAACCTTATGTGAATTCGATGGAGCACACTGCCTCCATCATCGAAGTAATTTTTAGGGTTATGTAGTCAAAGGCTGTAGCTGGACCTTATTACTGAGCCTACGCTGTCTGTCTATTCAGTCTGTACGTCCTACCGTTAACGGCTGTATCTTTCGAACCATACATAGCCAGTTGAAATTTTCGCAGAATATGTGTTATTACGGCGCATTAACTAAGAAATAATAATAAAAGTTAAAAAGTAAAAACCGAAACTAACCTCTTACAGCAAAGTTTTTTTGACTTCGACCGAGTTTAGTTAGAAATGTTTCAATACTCTTGCGATGCTGAACATACCAAAATTAAGCCGATATATTGTACTCGTTACATCAGTGTTGGGTCCGCCCACGCGCGAAATCTCTCTCATATCTCACTTGTAAATATAGTTTTCATCAATAGATACACACTGGGCAAATAAATCGTACATCAAAATTAGGGTTGCCACGCGATTGTACAAGCAAAAGAAAAAAATACGTTCACAGGAGAGAAAAGAGCACGCCGCGCCGGCGCCTAAGAGAAGCCATAATTATGTGAGCATTCAATGAGATAACTAGCTGTTGCAAGTAAGCCGAAAGAAAGAAAACATCTATTTTGTGCACAAAACACTACAAAATCAACATCAAAAACAGAAAAAATACAATGAAAGAAAAATAGAAAAAGTATGTTTAGTTGTCGCTGTAATGTCCAGTGCGACAAAAAAAGGGCAGTGCTAAGCGATAATGCTGCAGATTTCTCTGTAAAAAGGCGTTCATCATTAAGAACAACTTTACTGACCATACATTTTAAGGAGTGAGAATGACCGTATTCTGGAACGGCTGTTTTTTTTTTTTTCTACTTAACCCAGAGTATGCGTAGACTTTGATTTACATTTTCAACTTTATTCTTCGTCCCATTAGTAAAATTATTTCTTGGAGGATGTCTACACCCCATAAGAAATTTAACTGCCATATTTCAACTTCGTAGGCTACAAAAGAAAAGTCTTTGTAGGAACAATTTTGTTTAAGTATGATGTAAGAAAAAAGCTGCGTGCAAGAGATCTACGGTACATTAAGGGCCTTACTTAAAAAACATTACTCAAGTTAATCTATGCTTGAAATTTCTCTCTCAACTTATCGCTGACGACAATGGTCACATGCGAAAACGACACAGCAATTTTAAGTATAAATTAACTACAGTAACGTTTATAAGTAAGGCCATAAGAATAATCCTGTATTGATTAAGGATATAATGTTCCGGGACAAATGTTTCCTATTCTTTGTCCAACCTCATAATACGGACTATTTCCTCGTAAATTTCAATCAAGATAGAAGTGAAGAGTTTTACGTGATTAGTGAGAAGACAACCCTAATGTCGCGCGTCTGGCTATCCCGGAATAGAGGCACTCATTCCGCTGGAGAGGCTACGTCACGGACAAGATTAGGTCTGCGGCCTCTACGAATAACTCATTGTTACTTTTAAAACGCCGTTATACAATAGTTGTAATTAGGAAATTTGAAAAAATAAGACATCCAATTATTATTATTTTTATCCCATAGGTGGCAAACAAGCAGACGGGCCGCCTGATTGTACGCAGTCATCGTCGCCTATACTTGTAACACCAGAGGCATCACGAATACGTTGCCGACCCTTAAGGACTCTATTAACTCGCCCTTTGAAGAACCCCATGTTGTAGCTTCTCGGAAACACCACGTTAGGTAGCTCATTCCACATTTAGCAGGTGTGAGGCAAGAAAGATTGTGTGAATCGCACAGTGTGCGATTTCCACTGATCTATGAAAGCATACAGGTTCCCCCCACCCCATATTTTGGCTTATTCTATTATTTATAGTTATATGATTATTTACAGGATTTTAATGGAATTTGGTATTGGAGTAGTGTGCAACATAGAAACAAACTACTTTACGTCCCGAAAAAACGTGTTTTCACCTTGAACTTTCTGTAAAACCTTTAGAAAGAGTTTACAAAGTCAAAAGTAATTCCTTCTCGATACACCTCCGAGTTTTGTCCTTCTGTCAACACAGAGTATTGTGCCAATTGAGTTTTTGTCCAAACGGCTACTTGTTAGATGTCGGTGGGCCTGATAAAGCCGCCTGTCAACTGCAGTGGGTCACCCATTGTCACGATAATACGACCTTTATAGGGCTCGGTGGCTTTATAAACTGACCATTATGTTTGGATACGGATGGAACGTGCATGTGTTTGAGATTCTAAAGGTCGAGCTCAGTGCTATGCCGCGCAGGGTTTTGAACTCTGGATGTTCTAAATTCTAGATGGGACTGAACTGTTATGAACTGCGTGACGCTAAGACGCAGAATGTACAGCATGTTTCACACAAAAAAAAAACAGAAATTTCAGTTGCGTAAAAAGGTTGTTCAGAAAGGCAGATTCAGAAATATTTCCGCGTACGATAACTTCTCGGCTACTTGACAAAGAACTCTATGCAGTGATCTTTATCAGGACATAATATATCTCGCGAGCATGTCTAGTTGTTTAAAAACCTAGTTACCGCATTTTTTGTACCTATTATGATGTCACGAGTGCATAAAGTGGTAGTTTAACTCCATTCGCACGGCTAACTGCTTTTGAAGAGATTTTCTACTTGGCGCATTTTGACATGTTTCTTACTGACTTCTGACGTGCTGCTGCCAAGAAGACGAAGATCGAACTGAATTATGCGGCATTCTAGTTGGAGCATTGATCCAACTTAAGACAGGCTACAGACACGCAAAGTAAGTGAACTCGCGGTGTTTATTCTATTAAAGAGTAGGTGACACTATAGGATAAATTTGCATTTTTTTTTTTGTGTTGGTACTTGTTATAGAATAGACAATTCAAAAGTTTGTTGACCGTTAGTATTTGAGCCTGCACCATCCGGGGTTACGCCCGAGCGCTTATCCGCTAAGCTACGATCGCTTTCCTGTCAACCTCCGAATTCTTGAGCTGTCTTTGCAACCAATCTAAAACGTTGGTTTTTCCTACCTGCCGGTACATTTAAATAGCTATTAAACTTTTCTACATAAAAGAAAAGACGTCCAAACTGTTAATATAAGCCAATATTAGCCTTAAACGAAGACGGCTAACAGTGCCATAAATAAGTCTATCATCATCATCAGCCAGAAGCCGTCCACTGTTGAACATAGGCCTTCCCTTTTAACCTCCACACTGAACGACAGCCTGCCTTTTGCATCTTCTGGATGCCGGCGACTCCGAAATTAGTCTATAAGTACCTAAACCTTTATACAGCGTGTTTCATAAAGGTGTATTACTATACTTTTATGAAACACATTGTAAATAAGCGTATTTTCACTGAAAAGGAAGAAAATCTTTCGTCTGAATATTTTCAGTGTAAATTTAGATTTTTCGCAAAGGAATTTAATGTGTACACCAAGTTATCAGCGACAAGTACTAGATGTGACGTAACGTTCACCTTGCTATCTGATAGTGGCAAATATTCACAGAACTATTACATCACTTGTGATAACAGTGCTAATGACTACCTGAGAAGCAATTCGGTATGTAAAGTTTTTTTTTTGGTATTTTTTTTATATTTTTATTTCGTAGATAAGGCTATTTTAAGAAACTAATTTGAATATTCTTGTTTTCTATTGAGTAGTTATTTTACAATATTTTTTTGAAAATTGAAATTATTTGACGTCACCATATAGCACAAAATTTCGTTGCGTTGAGAAGCCTAAAAAAGCACCCCATATTGGCAGCCCTGAAAAAAACCAGACAGTCAAACCACAGAAATGAAAAAATATTCTATTCTGTGTGACGAACAGTGTGTCAAATGTATAATATTTTTATTCTTAAAAGGCACAGAAAATAAAATGCTACAATGTGACGTCATTTAGAGGACAATGAAAGTCGAATGTTTACTTAGTTTTATGTTAAAATAAATGGCATCTTATCGTTTTAAAAGGTCGGAGTAGAAAAATAAGGGTTGGTAAGATAAAATCTCGAAATGGTTTTGGAATTGGCATAGGTTAATTTTTTTTTAGCATACCGAATTGTTAGAAATGCATTTTAAACCAGTAAATGATGTCTATTGGACGTTGGATCTCTTTGTGTCTGTTATCGCATTAACAACGGGGAATGTTCTGAAGAACTGTCGATCTGATGCCAGCATCGCGGTTTTGTCATCGCACTAGCCGCCACCTCCTGAAAGTTCATCCACATATCCATAGATCGGCGGAAATCGCACTCTGTGCGTTTCACGCGATCTTTTTTGCCTCACACCTGCAATTTGTGGAATGCGACATTTCCGATTAACTATAACATGGGGTTCTTCAAAATGGGGTTATTAGTTTTTAAAGGTCGGCAACATAGCTGTGATGCCCCTGGTGTTACCTGGTGCAATCTTTCTACACGTTTGACGAATTTTATAAATGTATAATTTAATTAATGGATTTTATTACATTAACTGTAATTTTTATTTTATAACTGACTTATTTTTTATTATGTAATTGATTGATATAATTTTTTATTTTAGTCTAGTTCTAAATTATTAGGTTGATCTAATTTATTATTTGATTGACATAATTTATTATTTGATTTGTATTATTTTAACAATTTTATTTGACATGTAAAATAACATTTTATTAATAAATGAATATACCTGAATATACCTGTTACAGGTATCCATAGGCGACGGTGTTCGCTTACCATCAGGCGGCCCGTTAGCTTGTTTGCCACCTATAGCATAAAAGAGTTTGCTCAGTTCTACGTTCCTTTCTTTCCGAGTTTCCGATATAAACTTAGTGACAAGGCGAAGGCCTCTGAAATATCCAATTATTACCCGACGACGCAAAACTATTGACCACATCTGACCTGCTGTTAAGTGACGGTGTGGTCGAAGATGGTTTAAACATGCCTAGCCTGAATGGGAACTGGCTGTCAAATGATGCTGCCGGAATATACCGCGATGCTTGGTGACATATTTTCAACTTGAAACACCATGCTATGGTTTGATCACGATGTTTTACATCCACGGCAGTTCAAGCTCATTGTTTGGATTTGAACCCACACCCTTCGGATTGGAATTCGAACGCGTCAACCACTGAGCTATCATCGCTACTAAGGGTGATTGTGTTTACCGTGAATGTACGTATGTTACCTAATCGCCTCAACCAATTTTGATAAATTGGGTGTCGATAGATTACTATAAGTTTAGGGATGGACACTGGGTAGGTGACGTCATCATAAATACAAGATGGCGACTATCTCCCATACACAGTGGGATTAAAAAATATAACTGCATCTAATCATTGAACACGACTTTCAATATGCAAGTGAGGTCTGGTACATATTTTTTTGTTCAAGTGTACGGTTTGCGAAATTATGATTAGCTAAAAATAGGTTCACCTTAAATAATTTTTATGCACGTCTACAATACAATTTTTCCAACCCACTAGAAAATACACTTAGCACTCCTCCACTAATGCATTTCCACATTATTTGTAAGTGTGCAATAAAGTTTTTTTTTACCGCTGTCAGTTTTTCTATAGGAATAAACTCAAGGTTTTTCCCTAAGTTATTGAAACAAAACGTTATTACCAGTGGCTTGAAAAAGACATGTAAAAACGATACGAAATTCAGAAACCTAGATGGAGAAAAGATATCGCAGCTAAGACAATTCAAGGAAACAAGACTGGTATTGTACCTAAATATGAAAATAAAAATACAAAGCCAGGAAAAAATTAAGAAATATAAGCTAGAGTATAAATAAATAAAGACTTCATGATGTCTACCTGAAGATTCACAGCTACGCTATAATTATAGTGACTGACCTAGATTCAGAACGAATATTTATTATGAGTAAAAGTTTTACAGAAATGATCGATAATTGTGAATAATTCGGTGAAATCGATTCTCCTGTCGATGGCTGCTGGTCAAGTAACTACGGGGTCAGTGAATGGATGGCGTGCAGCTCTATGTTACTTTTAGACGAAGTCACTTCGCATGTATTGTAGTGTTGTGTAACTATCGATAAATCAATGCTAAGTATAATATATTTGAATTTAAAATGCTATTGAATTGAGGCTTTGTTTATTATACATTTTTATACATTATTGGTTTTGACACTCATCCTTGAGTTTTATGTCTCAGACTACATTTATAAGTTTTAAATAATGCTTAATAAATTATATTGAAAACTATAAATATTTTATTGTCTAAGCATATTATTATTTTAAAAAATACTATACACATAACAGAAAGGTAATAGTATTAGTATTAGTAATACATAAGGGCGTTATCTACCCATCAAAATGAGCAACTTGTAGAACACAAGATTGCTAAATTCGAAAACAAAAAGTGTCCACGTGGATCGGTGATTTTGTCGGATTATTAAATCACTTTTCTTCGTGTAATGGATGTCAAAATAATTTGGGGATTTGTCGACCAGTGACCTTCGGGATCTCGGTCGCATTTTATTGTCTCTTATCCACTGGTTCTATGTATCGTTATCGATATTTAAATTTTAGACAGCACTAGAACATGACTAGATCTAGGAATGCCATGCATTTGTATGATGTTATTCACTTGAAGAGCTGAGACCGTGTTATGCATTTAAATGGCATTCAAGATCCTTTTTACATATCGATAATATTATCATAATACGACAAATTGAAAACACTGATATAGTATAGACAGTAAAGAATACTTATTCGAATAGATATCGATTAGTACATATTACGAAATTTGGTATTTATGTGAAATAATAAAATCGAAACGAAATACGAGTAGATAACTACAGAAAGTACAATCGTTAGAGAGCATACCTAGTCATCTCTGGCGATGATTAAGACAATTTAGTTCCGTCCGAGTACAAATCTCCCGATTCGCAATGACCTCAACGTCCTAGCTTTACGCAATACATCTCAGTCACACATTCAGAACGGCTCAAAATAAATTCGATTTCACCGATTTTGTTACAGCGATGGTGATTCAAACATTCTAGTTCCGGAAAATCAACGACCTGGTTATCGGAGGAACACGTCATACTTTCGTATCCGACATTTATCTGACATTTTTATACACCTTTATGTTTCTATAATGTTTCTGTAAGTAGCATCTAACTTGCCAAATACAAAGTGTATTTGGCTAGTTAGATGCTCTAGAAAAGGGAAGGAAAATCACTGTAGATGTATTGATGTTATTGTAGGCATAACAGAGCGAACACACCTTCCGTAAATCTGGAAGGTCCCATTTGTCAGTGCGAACGCAGTCAGACCCCTGGTTTTATACTAGACCGTGGAGGACACGTGTCGTGCCCCGTACGAGGCACGGACAAGGCACGGATTTAAAACTTCACGAACATTTTATATTAGCAGTTCATGCTACATAGCACATCGCCCGCGTCCCGGACGTGACTCTGCCTAACCTTCATATAAAAATGTTTGTGTAGTTTTTAATCCTTGCCTCGTCCGAACATCGTACGGGGCACTGCTCTTCCCCGCCACGGTCTAGCATAAATCACCCTTTATTCAGTCACGAGCGCAAGGAATCCAAAAATTGATCATATCTGACACAGACATAGTCCTTTAAAGAAGTTCCTAGGTGTATGCTGAGGTAAGTAGCGAGACCCACTGGAACGAAGCTAAATAAAATCAGGCGACGTGACAAAGTATCTCTTTAATTAAATGTTCCCATTTACATCATCCGTCGGCATTGGGTTACCGGTGAGAATACATTATTTAATTTATTTAGCACCAGCTGAGCCATGCTGTATTTCGCACTGTTTTCCTGTTTCCTCACGGGAAATCTACCTTTTCCCTGATAACCGCGTTATGTTATTTTGCAGAATATGCGGTGAAAGAAATCGTATCCTGCAAGAAAAATAAGCTTACTTTCTCGACTAGCAGAACTGGAATTGTCATATTGTCTAATCATTAGGCATATTACCTAATAGGATTTCGAACAGTTATTTTGTTGGTTAAAAATATTAGGCCTAATGAAAAAATTAAGTAAATGTTTTTTTTTTTACTGTTTCTCTGCTGGGCAAAGGTCTCCCCTACTTCCTTTCACAAATCGCGGTCCTCTGCCATAAATATGTATACTGAAGAAATTATTTATAATTTAAAATTTATTCATATTAGAAAAAATATATAAATAAACGGCTAATAAAGTTGTGAGATGTAAGCGTTTAAAGTTTGTGGTTGGATTAGGAAGGGATGCTCTGTCCCTTTCTCGCAAAGCGAGTGTCAGAATGAAGTTTGTATGGTATTACCAGTGACGTCATTTGAAAGTCAGTGTGCTCTTTGTCTAGTAACATTAATTATATTTTCCTTAACTATAAACACATTTTAATTTAGTTTTCGGTGATCGGCTTTATTTAAAGTCAGCTTTTTCATAAGAATATTTAAAAAGCAGTCCAGTATTATTAGGTCATAGGTTGTATTAAGTTAGAAAGGAGATCAAAAAAAAAAATTAAGAAATCCTATCACAGTGAGGCCTATTCTGTCATACAGCACTAAACTAAACCAATCTGACAGGACTAAAATTATCTGCCTCTTTTAATTTTAATATGTGAGAGAAGGATGGCAACAATTTTAGAGCTGTCAAATTTGGTTTAGTTTAGAGTGCATCAGAATCGATGCCAATGACATCTATTCTGTTGTAGTGTTCACTAAACTAAACCAATTTGACAGGAGTTACATAATCTGCGTCTCTTTTAATTTCAATATGTGAAAAAGGGATGACAACTATTTTAGAGTTGCCAAATCCAGTTTAGAGAATGGTACAACAGAAACGACGTCATTATGCTCATTCAAAAGTATCAGAGATGATGTAGTTGATAGAACATGTAAAGTGGTTGCATTCTTGGAAAGTATCGAGAACCCGATACGTCAATCATTGATAAGTATTTCGATAAGAAAATACTTGTTATGGACGGTATTAGTACATGCACTGGAGCGAAAAGCACAAACCGGTTTATTTTTATTCAATTCCAAAGTTGTTACTTGACGACGTTGTTAAGCACGCTTGACAACGTCGATCAATCGAAGAACATCAATCGATGGTAAAGTATTTAAGGAAAAGTGTCGCTTGACATGGTTAGATGTGTTTTAGAACTTTTTAAACGTTAACACAAAAATCATAAGGAACCACTGAAATTACATGAGTTTTTAGATAAGGAGCATTATAGGACAATCCGGGGACGATATGTTCGTCAGGCAAACATCAAGCAGCGATTTAACGACATTGCCGCTAAGCCTATTCTTCAAACGTTTACTTGCATGCGTGATATCAAACTTCATGGTGAGGTTATCGAGTGAAACAGCGAAGGCAAGTACACACGCTCACGCCATGCAGTAGAATAGGATTGTACGCACTTTGTCTCCACTGACCTGATCAGGACTGAGGGAACTGTCCCCGCCCGCGTTTCGCTCCTGATTCTGGGCGGTCCGTTCCTGTTTACACGCCGTGTGGTATTCGAGTCTGGTGCGCTCTACCTTCTGTAGGAACTTCGCCCAGGGTTTCTGTGCCTTCTTGAATGCCTCGTCCATCTCTTTGCGTTCTTTTAGCTGAATCATTGACTGTGAACAAAGAAATGAGGAGATTAGATATTTCTAGAACAGTTTTACTTGGGGAAATTCAGACCATGGTTTGATTCTGTTTGTTATACCTATATTTATCAACAAGCAACAGCTTTATTGAGCAACAAGATATGATTTAAGTTGCATCCGAAATACATCTACGTTCACAGTTTTTGCAGGAACGCTTCTTCGCCATCGGTATAGTACTAATACTCAATTTTATCATTATCAGCCTAGCATGTCAACAACTGGGACACAAGCCTTCTCTCAGAGAGAGAGAGAGAGAGGGGATGGGCCTTGAGCGATGGCATCGAATCTGAACATAATTTATTTACGTACTAAATAAGCCATTGGTACAAGGCCGAGGATCGAAATTTATGCCATCAGATTGTAAAGCTCACATGATCCTGCCCAGCCATCATCGCTCAGTACTAAAATTCCAAATGGCTTATACATATATGAAATATACTAACAGTACATAAACAATTCCTAACGGTTTACAAATGGTTTCTAATGACATGACACATATTTTCATGCAAATCAATTATTTAAAAAAAAAAACAGTTCAATGACCTTACCATATTATTTTCTACGTTTTCAGTATTTTCGCAAATTACCTCAAACAAGCTCTTTAGACCTATTGTTGATTTGCGACGCTCGAATGTTTGCCATTACCAGGATTAGGTAGAACTAATCAACCTAACGAATGATGTCCGCTTAATTATGTTTTGGCACGGTTCATATTCTTTGCGTAATATCGTTGACTTCTAGGATAGCTGGCGTTTACTTGTAGACTGCCTATAGTGGACTAGACCAGGGGTCTCCAAACTTTGAAGCCTTGCCATAATAATTCGGTATGTTGCAAGGGCCATAACATGGACTAGTCTTAAACTGTCGCGGGCCTGATTGATGGCAGTGGCGGGCTGACTAGACTAAAGATAATGACATTACAAAATTAGATTAAATAAGCACAAATATGGACAGAAAGATATTAACGGAAGGAGGATGCTACTGAGGCTGGATTAGAGAAATGTATGATGAAGATCACAGCAATTAACAAATATAGTACTATGCCAGTCAGTATTGATAATTCTTTTTATTCAAGATTATGATTTTCCCATGCAGAATTCATTCTGGATGAAGGTGATCGAATAACTTCTGAATTGTCTATCAATAGTATAGACATGAGAACCCTTTCGGCTTAGCATACCGTTTCTTTATACCCCCGTATTGAGTAAAATAACATACTTGTACAAGATCCCTAACAATCCAAGTTTCAGTATTACGGTTCGAAAGATACCGTTATAAGAAGCCGTTAATAGGTAGGACAGATGGACGGACAGACATCGTAGGCTCACTAAAAGGGTCCCGTTTTTACCCTTTGGGTACGGAACCCTAAAAAAGGTTACAGCGTCCATAACTTGCGAAAACCATTTACCTGACCACACATTCATACAAGATTAAATGGGTAGTGTTACTAGTTAGTGAATAACCAAGAAGCTTATAAGATGCCGCGGCACGAATAGGCGCGTCGATTTATATAATATAATGGGTTAAGGTGGTATAAAGGTGATATAAAATATCTCTGATAGTCATCGAGATACAAGATCGACATATAGAGTCACAAACGTGCCAAAAAATGTCCGAACCAAAACTCGGCGTACGCTACGCATTGCGCACTTTTTGGTTAGTTGTAAGGCAACCACGATCCGACTACAACGCCACGCGATGCCAGTGCTACGTTGACGTAGCGGACAAGCGACGTTAAACACTAAACAAGCGACAGAACGTCTAAATTGGAGTAAATGTGGCATTGTGAACTATATAATTGATGTCTAGGTATGTACAACGATCGGACGTTTTTAACTGTTTTCACTTAGAGATTGTGACTCGATAGGCATTGTATCTCGATGCTGATAGTGCAAGTTTCTTTTTAAAACATTTTCGCAGAATAAATAAATAAAATAAATATTTCACGGATTTCCGTGATATAATTCCCCCCTGCCCATTTTTCTATCTGCCGGCCAGGGCAGGCACGAAAAGGCGACATCATTTCATGGTTTATATTCGGAAAACCCGTAGGGAGCGCTTTGTTTCCACTTTTGTAGTGCGACCGCTAATCTTTAGAATGCTCTACCGGGATGTGTGTTTCCTGTCCTGTAGGAAAGCAAACGTGCTCCATTGTAGACCGCAACATGTTATAAATAGCTGTTGGTTTTCCAATAAATAAATAAACATCGCGGCAAGATGGCGGTCAAATGTAAGCCTATTAATCAATAAAATAATACATGTTTTAGTGATCTCTGTTTAAGACCCAGGCTATTTTTCCATAGTGTAGGTAGAAAACAAAGTCACTCCACGTAAAGCTGGCTTAAGCCATCAGCCGTTAACTAAAAGTACTCGTATATTGAAGAATCGCCCCAGACGAAGGTTTCAGTTGTTTGACTGAGTTTTAAACGCGTCTGATGGGAAGTTCGAGCTCGTTAGCGAGAACTTTTGGAACAATAAATGTTTGTTGATACCGATAGATCGATAATACACTTTTTACTAAAATAATTCAGAGGAAGTATTTCGAATTATAAAATGCCAGATAGCCATGGGGTTCCATTCAATACTTGCACCTTTTTCTACACTTTTATGAGGTAATGGCGATACCTCATAAATGTGCAGAGATACACATGACCGCCTGCATTACTAGGTACTATTACAGATCCGTCTGCTGCGCAAATTTGATTCTGATTTCTGATTGCAGTATAATGTCTATATCCATGACTAATATCTTTAGTTACAAATCAGAAAAGATTAGAAGGAGAAGTCGCAAAGAGACGTTAAAAGCCATACATCTTAGAGCTGATTTCGTCCACTCTTCTGTCCTAGTCTAGTCTGTGCATAATTAACTAGTACTATACGACCGGAAGGCGTAATACAGTCCCTTTCTAGCCTGCAAACCGTTCGTGTGATGGAATAGAAATATAGTGATTATATTCACATAAATAATCGTCAATACGGCTCCGTGGCGCTTGGCATGCAATGGTGTCCAACGCGAGACAGTGATCAATCTGTCCACTCGTAACAATTTTGTATGTTGAGTTAGCAATAAGACTCCTCTACCCCTAACATTAATCCGTCGCCCGTGTAGCCCGGATATCAACCCGGATAAAAACAAAGAAGCAAACCATTAAAATGTAAACAATATAATTATGTAGTATTATGTATACATAGCATAATTTCAAGCTACGAACAACGAGTGAAACGCGTCGGCCACGCCTCGACTACGCTTCGTACACTCGATGTTCACACACGATAAGATATAAAGCTTATACTTATTCGAGATAGGGGCTATATATGAGTTTTGCAATGACGGCCCGCTTGTATGCATTGTGCATTTTTTCCAACCCGTAGCTACCCAAACCAACCCAGCTTCTGAAAATACCGGAGCGAGACTCTGGGGTGGTGACACAGCTGCTCCAGTGGCGTACATGGAAGTGTAGATAATAATGTGAAGCAATGAAGGTGTTGTGGTGACATGGATGATGATGCTACCTCATGTAACCCGGAATCGATGCTGATATATGGCTCATATTCCAATGCTTTGCTGTAGCTGGGTTGGTAGCGAAGGCCTTAGTCTATCTTGAACTAGCCGCATGTTCGCAAACATACTACATGTTCCCCACACTGGATCTGATGTCGTTACAGGGCAAGGGTTTAAACATCAATCAATTCGTATGTTTTGCAAATTTACTATCATCGAGTACCACGTAGGATTCAGGGGATCTTCGGTACTGCATCTATTTTTACATAGCTTTTACAGCTAAGTTATGCTGCGCCACGCACGCTTACATATACACCTGCATATACGCCGATTATATAGCATTACGTAACTGTTACAGTTTCCATTGATTAACATCTATAAAAACAGTCAACGAGTTGGAAAGATGTGTTACTTTCATTCAAGCCGCTTGTTAATTATATCCTATTAGCGAAGATTCAATGTCGATAACAAACAAGGTTGTATTTCTAGCTGGAATGCTAAGTGCTTTAATATGAATGTGTTCACTCCGAAGTGGGCAAATGTTGAAGACTTGAAAATCTTGTACGTAAGAGGAAGTTTTAGATCTATTCTAATACACATCGGCCCTAGGGGTGTTCTTCTTATTCGTGGCGTCCACATTGTCAGCATTGTAAGCATCGGATGGATCGGATCTCACCATTCATAATAACTCAGTCCAAAAATGGCACCACTCAAAGTACCCACCATCACCACTATCAGCCTATCATGTTCCTACTGCTGGGAACGGTTGCCGGCCGTTCCCAAGCCTATTACTAAATAAATAAATAAATAAAAAGGGGCCACATAGAGAGTTGATGAGTTATAATACTAAACAGAAACACGTGTTTCTATAGGTAATAATGTCGAGGTGTCAGATACCCACTGTAATTATAATTTACTGCGCAGTTAATATCCATCGTCAATGGAACCTAAGTTAATACAACCGAGCAGCCTTGGAATCGAATGAAATTATATACATCCAACTGTAATGCATATTTCCTAACATCTACAACATAAACATGTCTGTTTATATTATGCCCAGATAACATTGGTAAGAAATTCCCGCAATTAGTTGCATGTGCAACTGCA
This sequence comes from Agriopis aurantiaria, assembly GCA_914767915.1. NCBI lineage: Eukaryota > Metazoa > Arthropoda > Insecta > Lepidoptera > Geometridae > Agriopis > Agriopis aurantiaria. Next base: position 11,427,601 of record OU612003.1, on the reverse strand, counting down.
AGCAAATCATGTCAGCTTTAAAAAACGCAAGTGTGTTTATAGTTAAATTGTTTGCAGAAGTAGAATTTTTCTTGCCAGTCTAAACTTCGCTTTACAAATAGATCCTTTTGTGTAAGATTAGCATTTGCGTATGGGTTGCAATTATTTACAGCACAAATAGCATCATCTGCATTTGAGTTGCTCAGTGCACCCATCATCAAGTTATTCTTAATGCTGACACGTACCTTCTGACGTCACTCCGCTGCCCACAACCAAATACGAATGAGGATGCCACAACGTATTAATTAAGAAACATAATTTATTTCTTCTCTATTTTTTTATTTTTTTTGTTTTTTTGTTTTTATGTTTATGTTATCCTTGTTTTGTGGTATTTTAATAAAGAGTTTTGTATTGTATTATTTATTTATTGGACGAAAGTCTTCGACCAATATTATCAGGAGTAGGTGGGGGTATTCAGGGTTGTCAGTCAGGGTTGGTCCCATAGTAAAAGTTGTTCATAATGATGATTACAATGACCTCTTATCGGCTTAGTACAGTCTATATGCGTAACCCTGTATAGAAGAACCCACAACCGTTGGGGTAGACGGGTTATGGAGTGGAGACCGCGTATCGACAAGCGTAGAGTAGAGCGCCCTGCGGCCAGGTGGCCGATGACCTGCGAAAGACGGCTGGTCGATACTTGACGCAGAAGATCGTGTCACGTGGCGATCTTTAGGAGACGCCTTGTCCAGCAATGAATGTTCAAGGCCGACAAACATATCCATGATGATTTATTTCCGACGATCAATATGTGTGTAATTTATGTGTTTTCTACATATTTGTTTATAAATTTCGTTCAATGCTATACAGGTGACTAACTGATTCCTAGACTAAACCAAAGCCCCAAATAAAATTATTAACTAAAAAAAGCTTTTCGTATTTTTTTCAGCAAACCTTTTTGTTTGATACCCATATCATGATGGTAGATAAGAAAATGTTGTCCGCCATCTTGGAGTGTCCGCCATATTGAATTTAGACTACTCTTTATTTTTCGTGTTCTTCTCAGCAAACCCTTTCATTTCTTATCCATATCATGGGGTGCATAAAAAATAACTGGTCCGCCATCTTTGGGAGTCCGCCATATTGGATTTAGAATGACGCCATTTAGCTAACCATGGCATTGGCATCGATTCTGATGTACCTACTCTAAACTAAACTAAATTTGGCAGCTCTAAAATTGTTGCAATCCTTCTCTCACATATTAAAATGAAAAGAGAGACAGATAATTTTAGTCCTGTCAGACTGGTTTAGTTTAGTGAGTGGTATGACAGAATCGACGCCATTGACATCCAACTAAACGTTGGTGCAAAATATCAGTATCGGTTCGGGATAACTGGACTAAAGATCAGTTGCAAGATTTGTCCCACACATAACTACATACTAACTAACTAACAGGGCAAGTTGAATAAAAGGTTGTAAAAACCTTCACCTTGTGTAGATTCGCAGTTGTAATGTTTGTCCACACATTGCGTGTCTCGTATGGAATTTGATAGAGTAGTCCGGATAAGAATATGGATTATCTCGGCATTTAATAGGGATTAACGAGTATCAAGTGTCCAATATATTAGGCTTTTTGTTGTCAACTGGCTGGATAACAACGAGTCAGCGTAGCGGTAGGAAATTTATCTCATCGATTTTATAAGTTTTTCTTACACTGTCCTTTTGGACAGTGTCAATTTTAGACTTACGGAGCAACAAGTTCAAAAGAAAACAAATGAACTGCTAGTGTCTATTCGCGCTGGGCCCAAACACATACAAAGTGGACAGCGTTCGTTGGATAGCCCGTTGGTCCAGTTGGTAGTGAACCTGCCTTCTGAGCTTGGGGCATGGGTTCGATTCCCATCTAGGACAAACATTTATGTGATGAACATTTGTGTTTGTTCTATATCTGGTTGTTAATATCTATTTAAGTATGTATTTAGAACTATAATATATATGTATGTATATCAGTCTCTGGCAGCAATATCAAAAGCTTTGCTTAGTTTGGGGTCAGATGACCATGTGTGAAAAAAAATCTCGAATATTTTATATTTATTTATTTATTTGGTTGCTTCTAGTGAGTAGATAATAGAAAAACTAAACTTAAGACTAGTGGATTCAAAGCTGCACAATAACAATTCCTTACTTGCCCTATGAAAGGGAAGAAAGGACATGAGACGGGTCAAGCAAATCAATCGCGGAGATGCCTATGCCCACCAGTGGACAGTGAAAGGCTGATGATGATGACTGTGTCAGTAGGTAAACAAGGTTCCCTTGCTCCACAACTCTACATTGTATTTCTGATAGCATGTGACTGATAACAAATTGGTACTAGATGGTATCGGCGAGATAAGACCGTCAGATATCTATTAGGGCACGTCAAATGATGAACAATTGTTTAGCACAGGTTTTTATGCTTGATCGGCTTGTATCTTAAACCTGACATTAAGGCCTCACTCTCTGAGGAGTCATCGTCATCACCAGCCAGAAGACGTCCACTGCTGAACATAGGCTTCCCCCTTTAACCTCCACACTGTACGAAAGCCTGCCATCTGCATCCACTGTATGCCCGCGACTCTCACAGTGTCATCGGTCCATCTAGTGGGAGGCCTACCTAACTCTGAGGAGTCGCAGTGTCCAAATACTGTTTTTTTTTTTAACCGAGTTCCCGTGAACAAATAAACAGGGCTCATCTCCTAATATTCCACCTCTGTGGTGGAATAGCTTTCAAATTCAAATGGTACCAACCAATCTAGGCATAGCCTATTCATTAAAAAAAAAATAACCTAACCTCAAACAAAAATAAATAGATTTTGAAACAAAAAAATCTTTGTACCTGAAACTGCGACACAATCGCACTATGTACGAAGTACTAAAACTGAGTAAATATACACTGAAAAAACAGAATGGTTAATTTAACCAAAACTGTTTCGGTTGTATTTTTTTCGGTTGAATTTACAAGAAAATAGTTTATTTAACAAAAGCTTACTAAAACCAACGTGTTCAAACTAACAAATCCCATTTTGTTATACTTACAATTGTCTAAGTGGTTAGAATGAAGAAAGTTACATGTTAATATAACAAAAGTGAATTGTTTGATTTTTCTTATGTTAGTTTAACAATTTTTTCTAGTAAAAATTATCAAAACGCTCTTTTGTTCAACTAAACATATAAACTTAGTTAAAGTAACCAAAAACATCTTTAAGATAAACTGTAAAATATAGTCAAAGTTAAGAAATCATTTTGATGAAATTAACAATACCAACATTAATAAACTGAACCTAACATATTTGTTAGAAGTAACAAAATGTACAGTTTGGCACAACAATATTTTTGGTTACCAATATCTTGACTAAATTTACCAGATATAGGCTTAATTCAACAATTTTATCTTCTTTAATATAACAAAGATACTTTGGTTCAATTAAACATATAAACTTGGTAAAATAAACTAAAACATCGTTTGGATCAACCATGGAAAGTAGTCAAGTTAAGAAAATATTTTGATCAAATCAACTATACAACTTTATTGAACGGAACCTATAATATTTGTTAGTAGTAACAAAATATTACAGTTTGAAACAACAATAATTATGGTTGCCAATATCTTGATTAAAGATGCCAATACAGACTTAATTCTACATATTTTTTTTCTTTAAAATAACAAAGTCACTTAAGTTCAATTAAACACATGAACTTAGTAAAAGAAACCAAAACTATCGTTTAGATCAACCATGGAATATAGTCAAGTTAAAAATAATTTTGATCAAATCAACTATACTACATTAATCAATTGAACCTAACATAATTTGTTAGAAGAAACAAAACATCACAGTTTGAAACAACAATAATTTTGGTTGCCAATATCTTGATTAAATTTATCGGATACAGGCTTAATTAAACAATTATTTATTATTTAAAATAACAAGGACACTTTAGTTCAATTAAACATATGAACTTACTAAAAGAAACCAAAAATATCGTTTAGATCAAACATATAACATAGTTAGGTAAAAAAAAAATTGATGAAAATAACTATACAACTTTAATCAACCGAACCTAACATATTTTTTTGAAGTAACAATATGCTACAGTTTGGTACAACAATATTTTTGGTAACCAATATCTTGATTAAATTTACCAGATTTAGGCTTTATTCAACAATTTTATCTTCTTTAAAATAACAAAGATATTTTGGTTAAATTAAACATATACACTTAGTAAAGGAAACTAAAACATTGTTTGGATTAACCATGGAATATAGTCAAGTTAAAAAATAATTTTAATCAAATCAACTATACAACTTTATTGAACGGAACTTATAATATTTGTTAGAAGTAACAAAATATTACAGTTTGAAACAACAATAATTATGGTTGCCAATATCTCGATTAAAATTGCCAACACAGGCTTAATTCAACATATTTTTTTTCTTTAAAATAACAAAGACACTTTAGTTCAATTAAACATATAAACTTGGTAAAAGAAACTAAAACATCGTTTGGATCAACCATGGAAAGTAGTCAAGTTAAGAAAATATTTTGATCAAATCAACTATACAACTTTATTGAACGGAACCTATAATATTTGTTAGTAGTAACAAAATATTACAGTTTGAAACAACAATAATTATGGTTGCCAATATCTTGATTAAAGATGCCAATACAGACTTAATTCTACATATTTTTTTTCTTTAAAATAACAAAGTCACTTAAGTTCAATTAAACACATGAACTTAGTAAAAGAAACCAAAACTATCGTTTAGATCAACCATGGAATATAGTCAAGTTAAAAAATAATTTTGATCAAATCAACTATACTACATTAATCAATTGAACCTAACATAATTTGTTAGAAGAAACAAAACATCACAGTTTGAAACAACAATAATTTTGGTTGCCAATATCTTGATTAAATTTATCGGATACAGGCTTAATTAAACATTATTTATTCTTTAAAATAACAAGGACACTTTAGTTCAATTAAACATATGAACTTAGTAAAAGAAACCAAAAATATTGTTTAGATCAACCATATAATATAGTTAGGTAAAAAAAATATATTGATGAAAATAACTACACAACTTTAATCAACCGAACCTAACATATTTTTTTGAAGTAACAAAATGGTACAGTTTGGTACAACAATATTTTTGGTAACCAATATCTTGATTAAATTTACCAGATTTAGGATTTATTCAACAATTTTATCTTCTTTAAAAATAACAAAGATAATTTGGTTCAATTAAACATATAAACTTAGTAAAGGAAACTAAAACATTGTTTGGATCAACCATGGAATATAGTCAAGTTAATAAATAATTTTGATTAAATCAACTATACAACTTTATTGAACGGAACCTATAATATTTGTTAGAATTAGCAAAATATTACAGTTTGAAACAACAATAATTATGGTTGCCAATATCTTGATTAAAATTGCCAACACAGGCTTAATTCAACATATTTTTTTCTTTAAAATAACAAATACACTTTAGTTCAATTAAACATATGAACTTAGTAAAAGAAACCAATAATATCGTTTAGATCAACCATATAATATAGTTAGGTAAAAAAATATTTTGATCAAATTAACTATACAACTTTAATCAACCGAACCTAACATATTTTTTTAAGTAACAAAATGCTACAGTTTGGTACAACAATATTTTTGGTAACCAAAGGTCTTAGAATAACACAAAGAAACCAAGTACATTCGCAAAATTTAAGCCATTCAAATGGTGTCATACCTAGGTATATGGCTCCAAAAAAAATATAAAAATTTTACTATGACAATTTGCGCGGTGAAAGCGTACCACAACAAATTAGAAAAGCAGCATAAGAGTTATGGTGCGACATTCCACAGGTAATCCATTAATTTTCTTGCTTAAGACGTTTAAAATACCAATCGAAACGTAAGCTACAAAGCGAATTTGAAGTACGTTTTGAGAAGGCGTTGTTTGGAAACCTACCTTCTCTGAGTAGTTATTCTAAGCGTAAGGTGTTTTTAGGTGATTGTGAAAAGTAGCGCGACCGCAAACCGTATTTCGGCGTGTGAAGGTTCACGTTTGTGTGATTTTCCGCACTGTACTGTTTCAGCGCTGTTTCAATTCCGCGTTAAGAGGTATTCGTTGTCACATAGGTAGGTATATAGGTATAGGTACTTACCTACCTTATATAAAGTTTGTGACTTGGTGTTTGTAGAAGTGCCTCCCTGGAATTATTTCACTGATAGAAAGATACGTAGGTACGTACCTACCTACCTACAGCATCATCATTATTTCAGCCATACGACGTCCACTGCTGGACATAGGCCTCCCCCATCGATCTCCAAAAGGGCTGGTTAGAAGCGGCCTGCAACCAGCGTTTCCCTGCGGTCTTTTTTAAATCGTCTGTCCATCTTGTGGATGGCTACGTCCTAGCTGCGCTTACCAGTCCGTGGTCTCCATTCGAGAAAATTTCGGTCCCATCGGCCATCTGTTCTGCGTGATATACCTACCTACCTATGCCCTGCCTACTGCCACTTTAACTTGCTAATCTGGTGGGCTATGTCAGTGGCCTTTCGTTCGTTTACGGATCTCCTCAATTCTGATGCGATCTCGTAGAGAAACCCAGAGCATTAGCCCTCTCCATAGCTCGTTGTGCGACTTTGAGCTTGCTTATGAGCTTATTTACATAATCTCTGACTACCTTACACATACCTAAGTAGGCAAATTTTTGTTATGTGTAAAACGCGGGTGAAGCCGCGACAAAAAAACTAGTTCAAATAATAACATCGTACCTACCTAAATTATACTAACAAGTAGGTACGTAGGTACCTATACTATACTAATAACATTCACATTATAAATTATATTTAGATCCAAACTACATAGAGGTACCTATTACCTATCTACTAAGGGAAATCTGTAAATTCAACAGCTAAATTAGGTACCTGTCTAGGCAAACAAGTTCAAACGTGTTTACGTTACAGGTAGCATCACTGACGCGCAATTTCATTGGTCGTTCGTTTCGATCGCTTGTGTGCCGGTGTTGCCAATTTTATAGTGTCGGTTACAACGTCGGGTAAATCTACTAAGACTCGAACCATGAATATAAGATTGTATTTTTTTTTATAACTAACCGTAAATCAGTAACATTCTGCGCTTGGGGATGTGGGTTCGATTCCCACCCAAGACAAACATTCATGTGATGAACATTTGAGTTTGTTCTTTAACTGGGTGAACATTTGTGTTTATTCTTTAACTTTATTTCAGATCCAAGATCCATAAGTAGCTAAATACATTAATTTAGGAACTTAAGTAGGCTAACACAAATAAAATTACAAGTTTTAACAGCAAATTTTGGACATTCGCGTCTATCCAAACGCAGTTAAAGTACAAAATAAACGTCAATTAGACAGTTTTATTTATTTTCAACTGTTATACATTAAATTACTTAAAAAAAAAGTTTTATTCTAATCGGGTAATTTCGGACTTTTCCTTCTTTGTCTAATGGGGATTGCCCACTGACTTTATAGTTTTATATTATTTTCTAATTAATTAGGCTATTTTAAGATACTAATTTGAATAAAGTTGTATTCTTTACAGTAGTTGATTTTAAAAATTATGATTGTGTTTTTAATGTGATGACGTCACCATCTGCGTTATATTAGTTCGTACAAAAATCTGTACAAAAAAAACTTACTTCGGTCATATTTTCATCTGCCAATGTCATTAGGATTTGGTGGGTTGCACAGTGGTTTGGCTTTTTTGTTTGTGTAATCGGCTAAGATAAATTTCAACATAACGCCAACGCTGACGTCATTCAAGGGTAAATGAAGGTCAATCATCATTAATCAAAAATATGTATCATTAGCGTTCATTTTTAATAAGAAATTATGTATAGTTATCATTAAGTCTATAATATTGCTCGAAGTGGTTTTGTAATTACAATCTATAAAAAAACAATCCCCATTGCTGATTTGCTGGCAAGGCAAGTGGCAACACCGGTACGTTACTCCCGTCGCGCGCGCCGCGACACCGGCAGCCGGCAAGCCCGCTCATTTAGTTAGTGTACAGAAAATCGTTTACCGCACTGACGCGAAGCGTCCGCGCTTTTATTTCTAACGTTAGTTTGTGAAAAAGTGACTAAATATATTGTCTGTAGTGCCATTACAGACGTCAAAAATGGATGAACTAATGGAAATTTGGGGTGTCTCACAAGATACAATAAAAGTATTCCGCGGTAAGTACTTTCGAGTTGGATTAGCGTTTAGGTTCTATAAAACGTTTCAAAACTCGTCCGATAATTCCTCCTATTTATTTACTATTTACCTGTGTAGACAGTTCTACCAAAGTTGAGTAGTAGGTAAGTACTTAATTACACAGAATACATATATTATTACGTACTATTGAGACTTTTTATGGTGTCCGTGCGTATGTTTGTCTGTTCGTTGTATGATTTTTATAATCTTTCAAACTTTTCAGATAACAATATAGACATATCATGTCTTGACGGCCTCGGCGAAGAAGAACTTAAAATTTTAATACCAGAAAATCGATTGAGGGACCGAATAAAATTTAAAATGGGATATAAAAAGTATACTGATGAAATAGAGACAGTCCATTCTGTGAGTACCTACTTACTTACCTAATTGTTGATTTTTACCTATTATATTAATTATTGACCGACGAGTGTACTGGAACCTATCTCAAAGTCTACAACAGATTTTCCGCCGATTTGTTTTCAAAAAATCGGCGTTGTATGTTTATAAATGTAGGTATGTTTGTCCGACAATAATCGTTGAGTACGTATCGTTGAACCGATCGTCATGAAATTTTATTAGCAAGTATCTAGTTACCTACCTAGTTCGTGCCAATACTTTTTTAAACTGAACTAGGTACCTACTTGATTGTATTGTAGATATCATCAAAATGATTTCTTTATTTTAACTGTGTTCTATGGTTAATTTAAACGATATTTTTGGTTTCTTTTACTAAGTTTATATACCTAGGTATGTTAAGTCGAACTAAAGTGCCTTTGTAATTTGAAGAGAAAAATAAATTTAAATTAATCCAATATTATAAACGCGTAAAGTATCAAGTTTAAATTTATACTAAATACTTGGGTCTACGGTTTCTTTCGGCTGTAAAAAAATAAAAGTTGTATAACATTCACAAGAAAAATACCTATGCAGTAGATAGGTAGTCATATTTTATTTGTCTAACAGAAATTCTCAACCTTCATATATAAAATAAAAATCAGACAAACGGATACTGGAAACTTAGTAATAGGGTCCCGTTTTTACCTTTGGGTAAAACGGAACCCCAAAAATAAGGGTCAAATTACAATGGATGATATTAGGTATAGTTTTATGTAGGTTGTTGGTAGTTAGATTCTATTTGATTTAAATTTCTTATGTTTACGCTCATTAAAAATAAAAAATTCAAAACAAATTATATTTCAGGAAACTTATGTTCCTAGTAGGACTCCGAGTTCAAAAAACACCATGCCAGCAAAAGGAAAATTCGTGGACAGATACTATAACCAATTGAGAACGCTATGTGTGTCTGCCTTGCCTAAAAAAAGGCAGAAAGTTGGTCAAAAAAGCGATAATGAAACCACAGATAGCGATTCTGAATCCACTGACAATGGTACTATAATTTTTATAACTAATAATTTTATTATACCTTTATTTATGTTTTATAAAAAATATTATGAATGGTTCAAATAATATTATTTTTAATAATATTTTTGTAGTAAAAATGTAAATATTAATAATATTCTGATTTAAGTTATATTCTCTGTGATATCTTTTAGTATCATTTTATTAAGTTTTTTTTTTTGTTTTATTGTTCAGACACTGAAGATGATGAAGAAATGACTTGGTTAAAATACAACCGGAACCCCTGGCCGATAGTAGAAGAAAAATGGAAGGCAATGTGCGCTTATCAAAAACAAAACACATACGACAGCGACAAAAAACTACCAATAATGATTAACAATTGGCCATGACGGAAATCAACCAATGGACATCGACTGGTAATGTTTTTGTTACTTCTAAATGTGGCGCATAGTGCCACTTATTAAATTTATGACACTAATATTATAAATGCGAAATACCCTTGTACCAAATTTCCTCCAAATGCCTTCAGCCGTAACTGAGATGAGTGGTAACAAACACACATACATGCCTGCCTATGTGTTAATGCTTATGTGGGCATAATCTACCACTTTACCAAATTTCATCCATATCCATGTAGCCTAGCTGTTAAGGAGTTGACTGGGAACAAACATACATACACATACAAAACACACACACACACACACACACAACTATCGCATTTATAGTATTAGTGTGATGCAAATAATAGCCTAATATAAAATTGTTTTTTTTGCTATTAATGTTTCCCCTTAGTAAAAAAAAACAAACAAATTTAGCTCAGCTACAGTTTTATTACATGTATAGATTAATTGATTGATATAGATATTGGTCTAAGTCTAAATCTTGAAATATTGTTGAAATATCTATAATATTGAAATTGAACTTTTATTTTGTTTCAGAATTATGCTGACGTATTTTAAGAAGAGTTGCAGTCAGATGCGAGATGAATTTCGAAAAAGTATTGATAGATAAATAACCACAACTATTCACATTCTTTCGGGTAGGCGAGATTCAAAACCATAAAACATTTAAAGCAAATGTCAATAGCTTTTGTCAATGAAGTAAATCTGTACTTCTCTTCTATCAGTACATGTTTTGCTTCATGTCATCTACCACCACATAGAAAGATCTGTGGAATGCTTCAAACTCCGTAAGTGTACCAAAACTTATAATCATAGGTTGACAAGTTATTTTTTTTTGTTGTACGACTTGTATATTATAACCATGTAGCTAAATGTTCTAAAGAGCAATTTAAAGACTCTTTATAACCATTGTCTATTGTCGCAACCTCGTTTTCTTCAGGGCTATTCAAAGAAATGTTACATGGCTGAATGACGTCCGGCTCTACATGGAAGTTTCTAGTAGAAGCAATATGGCCAAGTTCGGAGGAATGTGTGCCTAAATGCTTTCGAAAACGTTCCCGATGTACCGTTTGCACCATTGACTTGGTGCAAACGAAATTACTTTGTACTGCAAACAGTATATCGGGAAAACTTTTAACATTATTATTTATTCTGTCACAATTATTTTGATTTTTAACATTATTATAATATTCTGTCACAATTATTTTGATTACAACAATATGTGAAATCTGCTACTAGACTATGTATAATCTTCATATGAAGAACAAGTCTAAGTTTAATGGTACCAAAATTACTTACACAAACAGGGCAACGCCACATTGTCTAAATACCCTCTTTCAGCTTAGTACACCCTTTCTGCGTATTTTTCATGTATGTGCTATGTTTTTTTTTATAATGTGTGAGATCAATGTAACCACAGAAGAGCAAAAATGTAACAGATTTTAATTGTTTTGGTTTCAATTTAGTGTATTTGTTTTGGTCTCTTCAGCAAATGTAACTGATTTTATTTTAATTTACTATAGTTATTAATCAGTAAGTAAGTAGTAGTAAGTTATTCAATTATAAGTATAATAAAAATAGTTTGATAAATACATGTTTTAGTTTAAGATTTGTTTTATATTAATAAAATTAATATTGCATTTTACATATATACTTAATTTTTATTTCTCTAATGTTAGTTTCATTATATCTTTGACTACCCAATAATAGTGTTACAGTTTACGATAATAATGATAATAATTATTTTTGTATTGCAATAATATACTAACCGTATTTTTATTAATAAAATCTTACTTATTGTTGTTAATGGGTAGTCATGGAGTGAAATAATTGTTGGATGTTAATCTATAGTGTTTTACATCAAATATAATATTTAGATGTATGCATATAAATATTTTTAAAAAATTTAACTTTTGGTTTAGTTAAGGCCTACTGAAAAATAATTGTTGGTTTTATTATGTCACTGGTTAGGACAACAACAAAAAACTGTAACATACTAAAACAGCTGTTTAGCCTAACCAGTGTTGTCTGTTAAATTAACTATATTGTTTTAGGTAGGGCCCACTGAAAATAATTATTGGATTTATTGTCACTTTAGTTAGGACAACTAAAAAAACTGTAACATACTAAAACAACTGCTTAGCCTAACGCTTATTGTCTGTTAAATTAACTATATTGGTTTAGGTAGGGCCCACTGAAAATTATTGTTGGATTTATTATGTCACTTTAGTTAGGACAACTAATAAAACTGTAACATACTAAAACAGCTGTTTAGCCTAACCAGTGTTGGCTGTTAAATTAACTATATTGGTTTACGTAGGACCCACTGAAAATAATTGTTGGATTTATTACGTCACTTTATTTAAGACAACTAAACAAAAGCACTTACAATACTAAAACAGATGTTGTTTAACCTAACCTGTGTCGTCAGTTAATTAACTATCGCTTTGGGTAGGGCGCACTGATTTTTTTGTTGGATTCATATTACGTTAGTTGCAAATTTGGTTAGGACTACTAAAAAGGCTGTTAAACATACTGTTTAATCAAAATTCTGTTCTAATATAATATAGTATTTAAAAAACTGCTTAATCTGACTAATCGTTGCTGTTTGTTCAGCAACAGACTACGCTAGTTAGATTAAGCAGTTATTTAGGTATTTTAGAAGCTTCTTTCAGTTGTCATAACCAAATTGACTAAATAAATATATTTCTTTTCGGTATGCGCAACTCAAAACTATTTGATACTTAAACGAACTATTCTGGCTAGATTAAACAGCTGTTGTAGTACGCTTAACAGTCTCTAGTCCTAACCAAAGTCGCAAATTGAATCCAACAAAAAATTCAGTGCACCATACCCAAACCGATAATTTATTTAACAGACAACACTGGTTAGGTTAAAAAACTGTTTTAGTATTTTTAACAGCTTCTTTAGTTGTTCTAACTAAAGTGACTTTGTAAATCCAACAATTATTTGTTGTAGGTCCTACTTAAACCGATAGTTAATTTAACGGACAGTACTGGTTAGGTTAAACGGCTCTTTTAGTATTTTTAACTGCTTTTTTTAGTTGTCCTAACCAAAGTGGCTTGGTAAATCCAACAACTATTTTCAGTAGGACCTACCTAAACCGATAGTTAATTTAACAGCCAGTAGTGGTTAGATTAAACGGTTTTTTTAGTATGTTTAACTGCCTTGTTTAGTTTTCCTAACCAAAGTAACTTGGTAAATCCAACAACTATTTTCAGTAGGTCCTACCTAAACCAATAGTTAATTTAACAGACAATACTGGTTAGGTTAAACGGCTCTTTTAGTATATTTAACTGCTTTTTTTAGTTGTCCTAACCAAAGCGACTTGCTAAATCCAACAACTATTTTCAGTATGTCCTACCTAAACCAATAGTTAATTTAACAGACAATACTGGTTAGGTTAAACGGCTCTTTTAGTATATTTAACTGCTTTTTTTAGTTGTCCTAACCAAAGCGACTTGCTAAATCCAACAACTATTTTCAGTAGGTCCTACCTAAACCAATAGTTAATTTAACAGACAATACTGGTTAGGTTAAACGGCTCTTTTAGTATATTTAACTGCTTTTTTTAGTTGTCCTAACCAAAGCGACTTGCTAAATCCAACAACTATTTTCAGTAGGTCCTACCTAAACCAATAGTTAATTTAACAGACAATACTGGTTAGGTTAAACGTCTTTTTTAGTATATTTAACAGCTTTTTTAGTTGTCCTAACCACAATGACATAATAAATCAAACAATATTTTTCAGTAGCCCCTACCTAAATCGATAGTTAATTTAACAGACAATATTAGTTATGTCTAATAGCTCTTTTAGTACATTTAACTGCTGTTTTTGGTGTTCTAAGCAAAGTGACAAAATAAATCCAACGAATATTTTGTAAGGTTAACCCAAAACAATAGTTAATTTAACAGACAATATTGGTTACGATAAACGGCTGTTTTCAGTTGACTTGGTATTTATAATAGATATTTTTTTGTCGTCCCAACCAAAGTCGCCTAGTAAAGTCAACAAAATAATAACCAAAATTAGGTGTTACTAGTAGAGACTACAAAAAATATTTGTTGGAACAACAAAATTATAACCAAGAGTTACACGTCAAAATAGCGCCAACCGAGAAATTTTGTTATTGCAACAAAAATCACTTAACATTTGTTGCAATAACAAAATTTCTCGGTTTTATAATAAGATTTTTTTAGTCGTCTGAACCAAAGTCACCTAGTAAACTCAACAAAATAATAACCTAAATTAGGTGTTACTAGTAGGGCCTACAAAAAATATTTGTTGATACAACAAAATTCTAACCAAAAGTTACACGTCAAAATAGCGCCAACCGAGAAATTTTGTTATTGCAACACACATTAAGTGATTTCTGTTGCAATAACAAAGTTTCTTGGTTTTATAATAGATTTTTTTAGTCGTCCCAACCAAAGTCGCATATTAAACCCAACAAAATAATAACCAAATATTGGTGTTACTAGTAGGGCCTACAATTTTTTTTTTGTTGGAACAACAAAATTCTAACCAAGAATTACACGTCAAAATAGCGCCAACCGAGAAATTTTGTTATTGCAACAAAAAACACGAAATGTTTGTTGTAATAACAAAATTTCTCGGTTGGCGCTATTTTGACGTGTAATTCTTGGTTAGAATTTTGTTGTTCTAACAAATATTTATGTAAACCCTACCTTAAGTGATATCGTGATAGTTAATTTAACAGACAATATTGGTAAGGTTAAACAGGTGCTTTGGAATCTGACAGCATTTTTAGTTATCCTAACCGAAATCATAAAATAAATTCAACAAATATTTTCAGTAGACCCAACCATAAAAGTTTTGTTATACCAACAGAAGCAGTTTCTGGAAATAGTTACTAAATTAAAATTTGTCATCATAACAAATGTGAATTCGTTGTTATTACTAATATTATCTGTTACTATAACAAAAAAATTGTTATATTAATCAATTTATTTATTAACTTTACGTGTTACAAGTGGTATAAGTAACAAATTGTAGTTTGTTGCAATAACGAAAATCTCGGTTGGCGCTATTTTAACGTGTAACATTTGTTAGAATTTTGTTGTTCCAACAAATAATTTCTCTCTGTGTAGCTAATATTTGATCTAGTGTGTAAACATGTGTGCGTTTCCGCATATTCGCCTCGTTATCGCAAATTACGCATAAAAAATTAAGCCGTGCTAATTAAAGTTAGATGTTAATAAAGATGGCGCGAATATTTTGTATGTTCTCGCATTAGAACGAGAGCATATTCTTTAAGAGCCCGCTTTCCGGGACAGTTAACTAGCTCCAAAATTTTACACTTAAAAAAAAAAACAAGAAAAAAAAAACAGGTAAGTATCTTATTTAAATTAAAAAATTCCGATTGCTAATTTTTTAAAGCAATTTTCATATGGTTTTATTGCATTTACAATTTTTTCGACCTCCTTCGTCAAAATATATAATATCAACATCAAATATGCTTTAAAATATTTGCAGTGTTATCTATTCTAAATGTTCCAAAATTTATGTTGTTTTTTATTCTATTCACTGTGTTTCATGTAATTTTTATTTAATTTTAAAGATAACAGCGTGAACTTTTTTGTTACATTCTCTAAACTATAGGTACTAATGTAACAGGACTAAAATTATCGAAGTCTTTTTAATTTCATATCAGAAAAAAAGGATGGCAACAATTTCAGAGCTATCAAATTTAGTTTAGAGAATGGTTCAAAAGAAACGACGTCTATGCCTATTTTTTTATTCCCAGTGTGGTTTTATCTTCTATAATGATATTCTATAGATAATGCGTACATATATATCAATAATTATTATTTAATTATGTTACTACTAAACAATTTTTTATTTTCAAAAATGTTTTTGTATGTGGGTTAACTCGGTAATACTGTTCTAAGCCGAAAGGGAACCGTAATATTCATCATTATGAACAACTATTACCATGGGACCAACCTGAAATAACGAATAAAAATATCAGGTTTAAAAAAAAAACGGTCATTTACACTCGAAAAAATGTATGACAGCTGATATTTTTTCGCGATTTCAGGGTTGGTCCCACAGTAAAAGTTGTTCATAATGATGAATATTACGGCCCCCTTTCGGCTTAGTAGTCTTTCCGTGTAACCCAGAAGATAAAGCCCAGTTTTTTAAAACGGTCTCAGTCATTTTTATCATGTTTTTTTATGTGCAAGATTGCTTAGACATAGAGCGGGCTCTTAAATAGTTTAGAGGAATGTTAGTTTAATTCCGAAGTTAATTCAACAAATTGATTTAGCTAGTTGTCATTTTGCTTGATTGAGGTACAAATCATTCAAAAAGATAGCGCAAACAAGTCCAGAGAGCATACAATATGCCAAGGAATATAGTAGACATACGTTAATCAGAGGTCACCGGGCGTTATTTTCACTCTTTCCTTCTAAAACTGGCTGCGTGCCAGAAGAACTTTGGAAAAGCGATGGAACAAACAACGTCACACATGATCATAAACACAAATAAAGACTATACCCCAAGTACTATGTCGTAGCATCTGAGCAACAAACAGGAAGTACAAATACGCAGAAATCATAGACAGAGCAAAAATAAACCTAAAACCGTGTAAACACACTTCCATTTACGAATATAAAAAGATTACCGCTAAATATGCTAATTAATAATTGTATTAAAAAGTAAAAACTATTCACACAAAGTTTATTGATTATAAATGTATTTTGCATCACTAGAGCAAAATACATTTAAAAAACAGTTTGACCTAGATAATAAAAATAACTCAAACAATGCTGGCAGTCAGCTTATCTACAATAACTGGTAATGAACGCGCTGCATACTCACTGACGCAACACACCTTTATGCAGGAGTTGCTAAACATAAATCTATAAATTAAAATTAAATTAGATTTCACTATCGTTGAAGAATTTGAAGAATTGGATTTTAATAAGGTTACTAATTATTAATTTAAGTTAATTTAATGCGGTATATTAAACCAAGGTTTCGAGCAAGAGTTATTTAGTAAGTCGAATTTTTGCTTACTAACTTTTGTAACAGAAAATCCATTAAGGTTGTTACGGGCCATAATTCTTTGGCGTCTATTGCATACCACTCTAATAATAAATATATGAGAATGTTTGTGTATAAGTGTGTGTATATTTGTCTACGCTCAACTCCGTAACAGCTGAACGGATTTTAATGAAATCTGGTATGGTTGTAGGTATACCCTGGATTAACACATGCTTTTTATCCCGTAAATAGATGGCTCCTTTAGGATGGCGAGTGAAACCGCGGGGCGCCGCTAGTTAGTACTAGTACTAATTCAAACGTCCAAAGATACAGATACACTTAATGATATCATTTCAACTCTATAATTTTAATAAATATTCGAAACATTTTTGCACACACGGTCATCACCACTAATAAACTAAAAAAAAATTGTTCTTGTATAATACAATGCCCGGTGTAACTATTTTATTTTATGAACAATAACAGAAAAAGTATGTTATATAAATAACCTAACTGCTAAATATAAATAGTAATTAGGAAATCAGATAACACCCGTCTGATGTTTTTTTTGTAATAATAAAATACTAGATAAATAATTAAATACACATGATGTGTATTTAGTATTCACTTATCGTGGTCGACCTTGAAGATGTTATGTCGAAACTAGTTCTCTATGAATGAATTTATTTCGAGGTGGTCTACGATATTAATCTTGTTTTAGAGAGATCAAAGCGTGTAATTTTTTTCCAATATTTAAAGATGTGGACCACATGACACAGTATTTCTCGTCACATAGTGGCGCCTAGACGTAGAGAATAATTTCTAAACGTATCAATTTCCAAGATTGGAAACCATAACTGCTACAATCTTACGTTCAAAAACTTAGCGAAAGTGAGTTCATGGTTTCATTCAGCACCTGTCGCAGAACAGATGGCCGATGGGGCCAAAGGTTCTCGAATGGAGACCACGGACCGGTAAGCGCAGCGTAGGACGTCCACCCACAATATGGACACACGACCTAAAAGAGACCGCAGGTAAACGCTGGATGTAGGCCGCTTCCAACCGGCCCTTTTGGAGATCGATGGGGGAGGCCTATGTCCGAAATGATGTTGATGATGATAATTTGTACGAAAGCATATCTTCCTTGTTTGTCTGATGCATAGCTGAGGTACTAGCTATGCTGACGCTACTTTGTCAGTTGGCAGCATTGTGATTGTTATCATTACCTTCCCTGCCGCTGCCTATAACGGTTTTCTTATTAGGTTTTACCATATCGGTTTCAGCTCTATCGTTTTAAAGTCCTTTGTTCAGTAGGCATTCAAAGCATGCTCCAGCAATATGCCTTTTAATACAATTACAGGGCAACCTACGCAAAGCGGTTTTATTGTTTATTCGACAGTATAATGGAGAAAAGCGGTCAGGCGGGGACGTGACGGCAATTTTTGGCAAAGTGTAGGTGTAACCCTCTGTTATTTGAAACTGAAGCTGGAGGGAAACGAATCTACGAGTAATGTTACCAGCTCTTTGGGTAGAACCGGGACATTCTTCCTCAAAACTTGTACCCGATGTAGTAAAATGTCAATACATTGGCTAACAATCAGAGTACTTTTCTTTGAAAAAAAGGTCCATGATTAAGGGTTGATACATGATACCACGTCGTCAGCTCAAATCCAGTTTTGCCCCATGTGCAAAACAGTGACAAAACTATGCAATCTACTCTCATCTCGTAAGGAGGTCATTGTAGTCATCATCATGAACAACTTTTACTACGGGACCAATCCTAAAATCACGAACGAAATATCAACTGTTCCAAAGAAAATGTTTCTATGGAACAGCTAATATTTTTCTCATCAATAGTAGTAAGGTTTTGGTCCAATAGTAAAAGTTGTACATGACCTCCTTACGGTTTAGTACACGCCATGCTTATAGCCCTGTATAAAGGCAACTGCTTCGGCAACTAATGCTCTGTGAATATGGAGAGTACAGGGGCCTTACGGCTACCTGTTTAAAGCGATTCTGTTTAGGTGATGCGAAAAGTTGCGCAACCGCAAACCGTATCTCAGCGTATTAAGGTTCACGTTCTCGTGATATTCCGCACTGCACTGTTTCGAGCCCGCGTTAAGAGGTAGCCGTAATGCCCTAGATCTACACATACATAATATTTACTTGAGCAAAATGGTGATCATTCATCATGAAGGACAAAAAATGTCCACTTCGCTTATTTTTGTAGAAAAGTCCTGGATTTATTACTTGAGATCTGGCAACACTAGCAAGACTTGTCTCGAGCGTCTCGGCGACTAAACGATTTAGATGTCCGCCGGGGTCTTTGATATCAAAGGGTTCGAAATAATTGGGTTCGAGATACTGCGATAATCTTGGAATCGGGCGATAGGGAAAAAGTGTGGTTCGGTAACTTGTAAAAAAAAACGACTATATTTGTTCGGGCTTTTCCTCTTCGTGCGTTTATGAAGATGTTGGTTGGTTTATTTTTCATTAGACATAGCCGACTAGATACTGTGCTTGTCTCGGGATGTAGAGTAGTTAACTTTTTCGCTTTTTTATTATTTCTTAGTAAATCCGCCATAACATGTGAATTATGCCGTATTATGTGAAAATTCCAACTGGCTATCTATTACGGCTCAAGAGATACAGCCTTACATTTAAAGGTAGGACAGATATACAGACAGACATCGTAGGCTTAGTAATAGGGACCCGTTTTTACCCTTTGGGTATGGATATGGAACCCTAAAAACATAATGTTATGAATTTGTGATTTGTGGCGAACGTTGACCATTACCGCTGACCGCAGGGCATCGAACGACCTTCGATCGGCCACGGTCGCAGATGTCCGCCGTGACTGACCGCTGGCCGGTATTTACATACCCACTCCATTAGATGGTACCTTAGACAACTTAATGGAATTATTTCTATATTAATTCAAATTTCAACCGAAACGACTGAAAATGTTTGCTGAACTTGTAGCGCAAACTATGTATTTCTTTAAAAAAAAAAAAAAAAAACCGGCCAAGTGCAAGTCGGGCTCGTGCATTGCTGGTTCCGTGCCACCACCTAAATTGTTTACTTCTAAAGTAAAAAAAAAAGAGTGCAAAAAGACTACAATCACGCCCAAGCGGTCACCATTTCAAACACCGACCGTGCCCGACGTTGTTTAACTTTGGTGAACAGAAATTTGTCACCGACTCGCAATTGGCCATTATTTATTATTTACTGTTTAGAATGTATAATATATTCATGCCAAGTGTGAGGGTTGTACGTATTACCGTTTTTACACTAGCGCAAATACAAAAATACTTTAACAAAACGTTTGTTGTATTAAACCCTTTAGTTTTTACTTTTGAATTCCTTATTTCTTAGTTAATCTGCCGTTACATTACATATTGTGTGAAACGTTCAACTGGCTATCTATTACGGTTCGAAAGATGCAGCCGTTAAAAAGTAGCACAGACAGATAGCGTCAGCTTAGTAATAGGGTCCCGTTTACACACTTTGGGTACGAAACCCTAGAAACATCTCTTTTAAGTCGATCGAAAATAGAGATGCGCGTTTAGACTATCCATTAGCCGTAATTGATTGGCATCTATTCTTTGAAATTTTTATTCGATCTTTGTCTCTGCGTACTGTTAAGTACAACGTACTTTACAAGGCAGATGATTCAGTATCGATTGTTCACCAAACAATCGATGATCACTTACGTACCTAAGTTTAAATAGGGAGGTATAAGCAATAGTAGGAATGGGTACAATGGACAAAATTGCAATTATTACTCAGTCTAGCCACTTGAGCGTCTGTAGGTATCGTTATCATTATAATTGCGGTGACTTGACAATGATGGATTGTTTTGCTGAATGTTACCTAGTTATTTGTTGATATGAGTGGTACTTTCGCAATAACAAATGTTATTTAAATGTTACAGAAGTATAGACAACTAGCTGTTGCCCGCGACTTCGTACACGTAGACTTTCTGTTCGAAGAATAAAAGCAGTGGTTCAATGGTTTCCTTAGTTTTATTTCTGTTACTCACACTGTCACACACAGCCGCCATTACATGGTCAAGGTCTATCAAGGACGATGCTAAGCAGTGTTGCCAACTCAAAATATTATGTTGCCAACAGTCAACACTTTCATATCATATTTCAACCCCCTTTTGCAACCCTTAATTCAGCTCTTTCGCAAAAACCTTTCTTAGCGGACCTCTATACCCTACAAGGAATCGACTTGAAAACACCCTGATTGTAATTATCGGGGAATATTTTCAGACAGCGCATTCCACAGACTAACGGTTCGCACAATGAAGTTGGAATCAAAGCGCTTCGTAAGGGTTTTCGGAAAATCAACAACGAAACAGTATCGCCTAGGCTTTGATTTCATCTCCAGAAATTACAATAACGAAACGAACGAAAACAAGTCAAGACCTTTTCTTCCTTTGTCCAGTATTCGTTTACTCAGTAACCGAGAACTTTTAGTTTACAAAGAAACAATACGTTTATTTACGGGATATTTACCGTGGTAAATAGTAACTGGACCCGAACTCAGTCAAATCAGTCTTCCCGTGAACATGGTGCATGTAACTGCGCCGAAATATCGGGAGCTCATTCCACAACCTTACCACGGTAAATATCCCGTAAATAATCATATAACTTTAGAGAACAACCGTGATAGTTTAAAAGTGTTTTACAAAGAAACAACTTAAGTTACAAGAAGCGTATCATGAATAGTTGTTTTATCTGCATTACCCATCTCCTAACGTTAATTACACAATTTTAGTATTCATACAACCTTGGCCTCATCATCTATTGACATCTAACATTATCTTCGAGCGTCATTTGCAAAACATTCTTGTACACGTTTTATATTAAACGTATCATATTAAACCCAATATGTTCCCATTGCCTCACAGGCCTGCCCTTAGAGAGGATGGACCCTTATTGGCACATGGTGAATTAGGGTTACGCCACAGACTATGATTTGTATTTAAAAAAGCAGCGCTATCTATAGAAAATATTCCCCGATTAGTTACAATATCAAGTCTTCAGTGGCGAGTGAATCGGTTCTTTTCAGGCAAACGCTCCATCATAGACATCGCTCCATCATAGACATCATCGCCTAACATCAGATGTGGCGGTTAACCCAAGTTAATTAATAAAATGTTAAAAAGGTCAAATATACATAAATTTAAAAAAGGGGGATATCGGGTTAGATCTCACATTTTCTTTATACACTTAGTGAATTTTGTACCGGACCCATTCATGTGTTTGTTAAGGCGCGGTAAAATCGAAAATTTAACCAAAAGAAGTGTTTTTAAATGTTTTTCGTTCTCTTTTCTCTGGTATCTATTACCGTTTTTACACTAGAGCAAATACAAATATACGTTTTAAACGCTTAGTGTGATGTGAAGAAATAAACTAATCACATAAAAAAATACAAGTAGATAAAACAACTGTTAATAATCTTAACCGAATATAATTTCATAATTTATCGTCATCATCAAATATACGAGATAAACATGATATACGATTTTCGACTTCAAACAAAGCCATAGATTAGATAGCAAATATATTATGGCGTGAGTGGATGAAAAACGAATTTGAAATCGTGATCAGACCGCGCCTTAATCGTTTTTTTTAATATATATTTTTAAACTAATTAATAGGCTTGCTTTTGACCACCATCACGCCTGATGTTAAGCGATGATGCGGTCTACGTTGGAGCACGCTTGCCTAGCTAGAAGAAACCGAAGAAAGGAGACAATAAGACCGAAGGAGACAGTAACAGCAGTGCCATTTAGATGGCGCTGCTCTTATTTCATACAAATCGTAGTTAACGTTACCGCGATCGAGTAAATAAACTCAAGGCGGAAAAACTAGCATTAAGAGCTATACACATCAGTTTCGAATCACGTCGTCCCATTACTAACAAACACATTTACGTCAAACACTCGTATAATAGGACTATAGAAGTTTCCGTTCCGAGCGTTCCTCCTTTAAAGGAGTCCGTGCTACGTGGTGCTACCGTCTTGTATAAAACATGAGCGGAGACTTATGTGCTGGGAGTACATTTTTATCGCGTACAACTTCTGGATAGGGGCGCAAAGTTATGTCCTTGATTATCTATGGACGAGATCAAACCGCGCGTCAAGGTCGATTACGCATTTCAACATTTAAAAAAACACTGACGGGTAATGAAATAAGTTTTTTTAAACCCCCGATACAATGATAATCCGATAACCGAGCTGATAATCATCAAAAGGCTGAACATTTCTTGAATCATAGCTACGAACACTCGATCAAGTCATATTTCAAACAAACAAAAAAACAATTAATATATTTAATTAATTATAATTGGTTCTGCCGTTGTTCAACTGGAATGCTACAGATACACGGCTACGGCTTTATATTACGTCAGAAGTTGTAGTATAAAATTAACTAAATAATAAAAATACTATTTTGTTTCTGTTGCCCGCGACTTTGTACGCGTAGCTTTTCATATAAACTTTCAACTGCCCTATTTGCCCCCCTTAATTCTGCCCTATCGCAAAATTCTCAGCGTGGGGGTATCGCCATGGGGTGTAGCGGACCCCATAAGGAATCTACCGGCCAAATTTCAGCTTCGTAGGTCAAGTCGTTTTCGAGATTTAGTAATGAGTGAATTTCGCTTTTATATATAAAGATTACAAACATTTTGAACAAACTTTAATACGAATATCATATTGTTTTGGCGACAGAGTTCAGAAAAATCATATTTCTGAAAGCCGGAGAGTGATTGGATACTTTTTATCCCGAAAAAATTACGGTTCCTGAGAGAATGTCCACGCAGATGAAACCATGGGTCGCAACTCGCAGCTAGTTATGAATAAAATACGAATTGAGTTGCATAGTAAAAAAAATAAGGAAAGGTTAAAACATCTGCAAGGAATTCTATCTCTTTGACCATTAACGCTGCAAAGATTTTGCCTTTCAAATTTAACGTAGGTAATGAAAGTCGATAATGTCCATCGTAGATTACCGATTTAAAGAGAACCAATAGAAAGGTATTTTCTATTTATTTTCGCATTCAAAAGAGGTGTTTTATTTACATGTCCGCGGTAACTTGAATAATGTATGTGAGAAAGTGTTAAATAACAATATGCAAGTGTGCATGCCCGCCGCGTTCGTAAAGCAATTTAATCTCTGAGTTTTGCAAATCTTTCCAGCAAAAAGATCAGGTTTTACTTTTTATTTGCAAATGAGTGTTAATACTTATATTATAAATGCGAAAGTGTTATTACGGAAGCAGGCGTGGTTTTTACACATTTTGTTTATATTACACGGGCATTACTCACGTATGATTATGCTGGTGATTTCGACTATAGTTTCAGACAAGGAAGTGCGCGCGCGCGCATCCTCCTCGATTTGCGTTGGGTGCGAAGCGCGCAATGACCTTGACAAAGACCGCCGAATGCTGTTGAAACTATAGTCGGAATAACCGGCTTAATCATACGTGAGTAATTCCCGTGCAACAACCCGTGCAAACAAAATGAATGCGAAAGATTGTTGCTTACTTTTAGAGTAACAGAGCAATGGAACGACGTGATTATTCGGATAGAGATAGTTCAGTTCGTACAATACCCAATTCGTTATATCGTATGTCATTATTCCACCCAGTTCATTCAATGGTGCATGGGATAGATAGAATCATACTAATATTATACAAGGTTTGTTTGTTTCTCTTTCACGCGACAGCAACGTATCGACGTGATTTTTTGCATATAAATAATTGGAGGGTGAGAGTGACTATGCTTTTTATCCCGGAAATTTTTACGATTCCTATGGGAATGTCGACGCGGGTGAAACAACGGTGCGTAGCTAGTACTAAATAATTACCATTCAAGTCACTACATCTTAAGTTTACTGATGAAGCTGAAGAAAAGTAATGCAAAGTCTTTTGATTTAGATATAATTGAGGAAGACCTAATTTAGAGTATAATCGCCACTAACCACACCACGCCACTAACTAATTATTACAAGGCCAAATTTTGCCTAAAAGCTGTCAGTATTGCATTCAGTAGCCTTCACAGTGCCACGGCAGGGCAAAGGCCTCCCTTCCCTCCTTCGAATCCTCTTTTGCGCAGTTTGAGTCTTTCAAGATTCCAGCGTTGCATATACTAGGTAAATTTTAGGCCATAGACTGGCAACCATACTTCAGAGATATGCAAATACCGGTGTTCCGAACAAGGGAGCATCGGTTACCAATATTGGCGACCGTTTGGCGACCTTCCAAACGTTCCAACAGAACTGAACATCTGATGATTCACTGTGATTTTTGTTATGATGAGGCACTAACATTTACTGAATAAATATGGAGTTGATCACGCACAAAGAGAGGAAGTCACGACGCCACGACAAATAGAATAGGTATGACCTATGGTTAAGCAATGAACAATGTTAAACGTTAACATGTTAATTAAATTCTGTTTAACTTTTTTGCATTTGATACATCACGATCTGACCTGAAAAGAAGCAGCGATGTATGTAGTAAAGTAAGATGTAGCAAATTTAGTTGGTCTTAGGGTATTAACCTTTATTGACTCATCCAATTAGTCATAGTAACAAAAATTAATATTTTGATATAATTAGAATATGTACGACCCATGGTTATACAATGAACTTGTTAAACGATTATTTATTATTGCATCAGACAGACTACGACCTCATCTTTAAAGGAAGCGACGATGTATATAGTAAGATGGAGCAAATTAAGTTAGTCTTCACAATAGTGTAAGTATTTTTTAACCTTTATCAAATTTACTCTTCCAATCAGCCATAGTAACATCCATAAAGATTTTTATATAATTAGAATATGTATGACCTGTGTTTAAACATAATTTAATTCTGTTTATCTTTTTTGCATTTGATTAACCACGATATCACTGAAAGGAAGTAACGATGTATTTAGCAAAGTAAGATATGTAGCAAATTAAGGAGGTCTTGAGATGGTAACCTTTATTGGCTCATATAAATAGTCATAGTAACGACCATGAAGATTTTTTTATATAATTATGATATGTATGACTTATGGTTAAGCAATGAACTTGTTAAACGATAATTCTGTGTAACTTTTTGCATTGGACGGACTACGACTGTAACCTAAAGTAAAGTAAGATGTAGCAAAATAAGGTGGTCTTTGGTGGTTGTTGGGACATGTAAACCTCTTTAGAAATAAATATTTAGTTTCAGGTGTATCTAAAAGATAAATAATGTAGATAAGTGTTAACCTTTATTTAAGTATCCAATTGGTCATAGTTACTACCATGAAGACTGATATAATCACTGTATGAACATCAACTATTATCGAGTTATGCTTTAATTAAGTAATCATAAACACGAAGCAATAAATCATAGACATCGGAACGCCAAAGTTGATTGATATGATAAGCCCAATACTCATGATTGTGTAGACTTTTGTTTACAGATGATACGATGTGATTACAGCTCTGTTTGTAGTATAACTTTAAATATATAATAAACTAGCTGTTGCTCGCGACTTCGTACGCGTAGAATTTCATATAAACTTTCATCACCATTTGTGTCCCTTAAATCGGCTGTTCGCAAATTCTTCTACCTGTCACATGTCAGCTTATTATACCAACTACAGAAAAGTTTTTTTTTTAAATTTAAATGAGAACGGCTGTCAAGGCATTGTTGTAAGAAATTTGTTGTAGCCATTTGTACCCATATAAACGAACCGCCAGTCGTTCGAAATCAGTTAGCAACTGTGATGCGGAGTTCGACGCGTTGATCTAAATAAGAATGTTCAGTCAAGATTCACTCATAATGCCTAGTAACAGATTTTCCTTCTCATTTCCGTTCTATTTACTTCTCTTTTCTGTGATACCACCCACTCATTCGATGATTGACTGGTCTGTGAATGAGTTAAATAGTAAAGCACAGTTAAAGATCATTTTGAGTTAATAAACATATCTATGATTTTTCGTTTTATTGTTAGGTCTGATACTATCTCTGAAAATTTCGTTGGTCTCTCCATTCCATGTAGTTCCAGTTCCAGTGTTCCAGTGTTCCAGTGGACAAATCTTTTGTATGGATTGATAAAAAAATTGATTAGTCATACATCTAGCGGTAAATTAGATCTAGTGTTACCTTATGATAGGTGTCCTTCTGCCAGTTCTTGATCTGTGCCATGACGTCGTTGACGAGCCTGTCGCGCACGCTCAGGTGGAGGTCTGAGAGCCGCTCTGCTTCCACCATGCCGCCCTTCCACGCCGCTTCCATCGTACCATATTCTGGACCTGGAGACAATTACGAATTACTAATGGTCTAAGACCTGTCCTGATCAAAAAGGGTAATATTAAACTGATTTTCAAAAACAAGGAAGGCTTTGGATCTTATTTCGATAACGAGGAGGGTAATTAATGATAGACAGTTCCCATCTTAATATCATAAAACTTTTTAATTTTTTAAAATTGGTTTTCGTTTGATTCGCCTGATGTTAAGCGATGATGCGGTCTAAAAATGGAGCACACTAAAAGCACCCATATTTTAAACTAATTGCTTTTTTTGAGAACAAGAAATAGTGATAGAATAAGAACTAATTTCGGGAACGATGATGATAACTGACTAACAGCAGGGCTGGCGCACTCCGCACTTTTGGTGTGAAGATACAAGTAACCGACTTGTCGGACCTGCCGCGCGATAGACAGAGATAACGCGACAAGAGTTACGTGATATACAGAGAGGCAACCTCTAGGTTTAAATAGCTGTAGGTAGTTAGCGCTCACACGTCCTGAATTGAACTTTATTAGTAGCAAAAATCGCCACCTATATAAATAAATGATTATGCGGAGTGAATCTTCTTTACTTGTACTATTATGTCTTCTGTGCTAATTGCCAAGTGCCTCCAGCACTCCTCCGGGTAGCAAATTTGCATTATATTCGACTTAATTCGACGCGATTTTTCTTTCTTCTAGTATATTTACATATTGTAGCTGAGTCTCAGGCTTCAGCTCCACACAGAATTTTTAGAGTAGATATCTAAATAGTAAAAAGGAAACCCGAAGTGGCAACACTACGAATGCCAACTTCAGACGTCTCACTCGGCAGCAATTCATTATGTTTGAAGCAGGTCAAACCACATCTTTATTTTTTATTTTATTTTTAGGGTTCTCGGTTAATTTATGGGAGGGTTTTTATATTAAATCGCGTCGAATGAAGTTCTTCATATAATAGTGATCGAACTTTACAAACTTGGGTAAGTTCATTTGATCACTAATTATAGGTGAGGCTGATGATGGACAAAAATTATAATAATTCTTAAAAGTTTGGGTCTCACTCGTCTACAATCAAGGTCGAATATGTAGGTACTTGAATAAATACTGGGAGAGCTAATAAAATTATATGAAACTAAGATATATTCAATTTCACAGAGAATTTCAGATATAATCACACTTTCAATATCAACTTGTTCGATAAATATATTTGTAAGATTTGAGTTGAGACTTTCGAGAGATTAAATTTTATCAGCAACTCGCCGATCTCAGCTGCATAGTTATTAGAAATTGACATCTCACGTCAACACTCTCTCCTCACGAGCGTTTCCTGTCCTGAACTCTTGTTTACATACAAGGTGGCGGTCAAACGCAAGCTTATTATTAAATATATAAGATTGTAGATTTTTTATGCCATAGATGGAAAACAAGCTGACGGGCCGCCTGATAGAAAGCGATCATCGTCGTATATTATGATGTAAATTGGATTTAATTGATCCTGCGGCATTTCCAAGTAACTATAACATAGGTTCTTCAAAAGAGCTGTTAATAGTATTTAAGTCAAGTACAGGTGGATACTTGCAACACCAGGAGCATCACAGATACGTTGCCGGCTTTTAAAGACTCTATTAACAGCCCTATTGAAGAACACCATGTTATAGTTACTCGGAAATGCCGCAGGATCTGTTAATTCCACTTTACATCTACAATCTACATACATCTTTACGTCTAGCTTGACTAAAAAGGTCACTATCTAGCATTACTTTTAGGGCTCTAGCATTTTCATTTCGTCTCTTGAAAATGATGTTCTTAGCAACTAAAAGCTATTAGACGACAGAATTTAGTCCCCGGAAATCAAAACTAACGTGATTTAGGAAGAAATAAAGAAGATAAATTCTCTCTAACTCGTGGAGGTAGATATAAGTATGTACACAATCCATAATCTGAGTCTGTGTCGACCTTACTACGAAAATTTCGACGAGCTAAAGATAAATGGCCGCGAGCACTCCACGTTCTTAACCGACTTTCAAAAAGGGGGTTCTCAATTATTTCTGAGTGTATTTTTTGTGTATCTATTATATGTACTAGCTGACCCGACAGACGCTGTCCTGGCTTAGAACTATCAAACGCGCGAAGTAGTTTTCTGAAATTTGTAAATTTTCTGCGCAATTTTCTTAATTTTTCTTTCCGTAAGAACATTCTACAAAGTATTAGAAACTTTAAAAAAAAAGATGAATGAAAGTT
This sequence comes from Agriopis aurantiaria, assembly GCA_914767915.1. Classification (NCBI taxonomy): domain Eukaryota; kingdom Metazoa; phylum Arthropoda; class Insecta; order Lepidoptera; family Geometridae; genus Agriopis; species Agriopis aurantiaria. Next base: position 11,398,022 of record OU612003.1, on the reverse strand, counting down.
CGTAAGGTCGTTCTTAAGTTATGGCGTGACCAAGGTATATAGGGATTAATTTTTATAAATACCTATAGATTGCGAAATCCAATGGTGAAGCCATTTTAAAGATTCTTTTATTATTGAATAGGGTGGAAAATTTATGGATGAATCCCATTTATTGAACTTTCTGTGAAGGCGGTTGTTTTTTGTAGAATTGTATCATTAGTTACGAGGATGAACAGGTTAACAGCGGGAGCAATTATGACATAACACGACATGATTATGGCTACACTTTTTGTGCAACAGATAACAAGTTTCGGTAAACATATAATCAGCAACACGGTCACAGTGAAATTACTGGCGTGTCGATGTAATGACATAATATAAGTAACAGTATGGATATTAAAATATAATAAATAAATAAATATTCGGGACATTTTTGCACACACGGTCATCTGGCCCCAAGCTAAGCAAAGCTTGTGATATGGCTGCCAGAGACTGATATACATACATATATAGATATTAACAACCAGATATAGAACAAATACAAATGTTCATCACATAAATGTTTGTCCTGGGAATTGAACCCAAGCCAAGGTTAAGCGTAGAAGGCAGGTTCACTACCAACTGGACCATATAATAGACTTATGTATAGCTTTTATCTCGAGAAGTTTCGAAAGATCACTGTAAGCTAATAGGCGGCAAGGTAGTCTGCAGGGTGAGTTCGATTAAAGGCATCAAGCCTGATTTCTACCAGATACGTTCGCACAAACCACGCCACCTTACCATATCTCCCTTGTTTGTGTAATTTGAGGGCGTAGACCTTGATAATGTGATGAATTGCCCTTACTGCGAATACAGTGTTGTAACCAGGTTGCATGATAAGATGCGCCGCACACCGACCCATCAGGTTTTCCCCCATAAACGAATGGCTACCGGACATGAATTAAACATCGCGTTCAGTGCAGTTCAGAAATGTTCAGGCTGATCGAAATGCGTCGCGTTGCGTCGAGGAATTACGCAGTTCGCGTAACGCTTTCCACGTTTACTTTCGATTTCTGTTAGCTAATAAAAAGTTGGTTTTCGGGTTTTCTTTGGGTAGGCGTAACGATGTAGATTCACACTATTTGCCCATTGGTACACCATCATCATCATCATTTCATCCGTAGAACGTCTTCTGCTGGACATAGGCCTCCCTCATCGATCTCCAAAAGGGCCGGTTGGAAGTGGCCTGCATGCAGCGTTTCCCTGTGGTCTCTTTTTGGTCGTCTGTCCATCTCATGGGTGGACGTCCTAAGCTGCGCTTACCGGTCCGTGGTATGGTTTTTTTTTAATCTGCTCAATAAGCTGTTTTCATTCATGTCCCACTAGCTGCGCCCCGCGGTTTCACCCGCGTAGTGATGAAAAATGGTGATGATGATGAAAAGTTGCCTATATGTCACTCTCTGGCTCTTGAACTATACCCATGCAAAAAATCAGGTCGATCCGTTGTTCCGTTGCAGCGTGAAAGAGGAACAAACAAACCAACAAACAAACACACTTTGGCATTTATAATATTAGTATGATAGTCGTAATATGCATTTGATTTAAATTAGATCTATGAGATGAACACTTGGGATATTGCAAGGATTCTAACGATATCTACCACTCTCATCAAAATCGGTCCAGGCGTTCAGGAGTTATGGTATAGTTAGGTATTTAGATAGCCCGTTGGTACAGTTGGTAGTGAACCTACCTTCTGAGCCTGAGGGCGTGGGTTCGATTCCCACGTAGGACAAACATTTGTGTGATGAACATTTGTGTTTGTTCTATATCTGGTTGTTAATATCTATTTAAGTATGTATTTAAAAATATATATGTATGTATATCAGTCTCTGGCAGCCATATCACAAGCTTTGATTAGTTTGGGGTCAGATGACCGTGTGTGCAAAAATGTCCCAAATATTTTTTATTATTATTATTCAGTTGTGGCCCTAGCTCGTAAGTGTTTACTGTTTGATTTAATTTTTATTTCTGGTGTACACAATAAAGAGTTTCTATCTATCTATAATTAGGGAACCCACATACATAAACCCCAAAAACAAAACACTCCTGTTCCGGTAGTCATGTAAAAATAGATAGCGTTTTCTAAAGAATATAATAATCAGCAGCATAATTATAAACCAAAGTAACAGTCGCACTTAGCTACTAACATGTTTTATTCAACGTAAAAGTTTCAATGAACACTTTTGAATCCTCGTTATATCTCTCTGCACGTGTCTCGGAGCATTTCAGTGTCTAAAACTGATTACTTTCTCGTACGCAACCCTGATACAACGGCATAATTAGCCGTCGTCGGCGCAGGCGCAATAAACAAACCAGTCGCATCGAGAAGGTGCGCCATTTTCGCAAGCGTTTCATAACCTTACGAATTAAACTTCACTTGTTACCGGTCGTGATGTAACTTTACTATAACAGAGTGCAGCAGACGCAATTCCAAACACAAAATGCGCCAATCGCGACACTTTCGATTTTCAAATCGGTCAATGAGATATGTAAAGCACGCGCGCACGTATCTACCATTCGCGAGTTACGCACGCGTCTCGATATTCGTAAGGCTAATTTCAAACAATTCTAGATCGTGATTCGAATACGATTTTCGGTTATCGAACCGGACTATATCCCTTGAATTCTCAATGTACTTTCCATTTCGACTCTCGTAAGTTTTTTGAGAAAAATGATGTTACATAAAAAGAAAAGTTCGAGTAAATTTTACTTAAGTAGATACATTTATTTTTAGACATTACAAATTACAATCAAAATAGCTATTACATCATAGATAATATTGCAATAATGACAGTTATTATGACTAAAACTGATTAAAGTTTCCGTTTTAATCACACAGCCCCGAGACCGCGGAATTTTATCGGCGAACAAAATATTATCTGTATCAAAATAAATGTAAGATAAGTAAATACTAAATAAGTCAAGACGAGGTCTTGCCCCAAATACTGATTGCGAATCTAGCAAAAATGATAAAAGAAACTATTATATATGTAAATTAGGTGCTTTATAATTTGTTAAATTCTTTTACAAAATAATTAAGTCTTTTAAATACCAACTGGTTTTAGAATGATGGTAATAATTACACAAAGAAATATGACGATTATCTTACATAGATCGACATATAGAACTGAATTATATCGTAGTTGGTTTCTGCCGAGTTAAATACTCTGCTAATGCCATGCGTGGCTATTATGGCACCACCCTTCTCTAAGAGAGAGACACCTTTGTTCAACAGTGCACGTTTACTAGCTGATGGAGTGATGTGATGTGTAATACTCTGCTTTTAATTTTAAATGATAAGAAACTAAAAATTTATCATTTCAAAACACTGGCAAAACACACTAACATTGCAGAGCCAAAATTAAAAAAATTAAATCTGAGCTAAAATTAGCTCTCCCTAATATAACTGTGTTACCATTTGTACCTTTGTTTATTGTTCTTTGTTTACATTAAATAACATGGTCAAAGGCGGACCACTTAGTTTTTTTTTTTTTTTGCCTAAGTTAAAATTCAACCTGCAACACATTAAACATGCAGCTTCTAGTCAAAATACAGTTTCCTGAATTATCAGTAACATGTTTTAACCGTAACTGAACGGCTGGAGAAGAATTTCTTGCCATCATGTGAAACATCTACTAAAATAGAGTGGGCCGTAGCTAACATGTGCACGCAAAGAGGTTTTCTTCGAAATTAACCGCCGAAGGTAACCGCCTGTGCTACGTCCTACAGTTAACGCCGTTATAATGTTAAAACAAACTAGGTTTAAGGCCGCGTTTTTGAGCTTAGCGGGCAACGGCGTCGTTAGGTCCACGTCTTCATTTATGACCGTTGGTATTGGGAAAGTTTCATATGGTATCACTATTCCGCTCCAAAACTGTTTCTTAGACGCATCTCTAGTGTATTTCTGCTAACATCGGAACTGTCGTAAGTTCAATAAGGAATAAAAGATTAACCGTCTTACTACAAAAGATTTAAGAACGCTTTAGACATGTGTTTAGCAGTTGTTTCACTGTGAAAAATATGCTAAACACCTGTCTAAAGCGTTCTTAAATCTTTTGTAGTAAGGTATACTTACTTCGAAATTTTTTGAAAAACCCCGATAAAAGAACTGATATTTTCAAAACGTAATTTAATTACATAAAATTACGTGTTACTGGGCAAGTGCCTTTATTAACTAATCAAAATACATGCTAAAACTAACACTACAAATACAGTTAGACTGCCCATAGACCGTTGAAGGTCTAAAGACAATCCAAATGCTCCAGCCCACTACCAGCAGTTGGCAGCGTACCCAGCATGCTGGCGGCATTACCACGTTGAATGGCAATGCTTATGCGTTGAGCCAGAAACACGCCAGCATTTTGGTCACACGTCGCATTTAAAAGGCGCTCTGAAAGATTTTTGAAAATGAGGTGAGCTCCCGGTCCCCAAGGGCCCTATGTCTCGACCCCAAACGCCTCAAATATGTAACCACTACCGAGGTTAGCATATTTGCGTCGCTTGTGCTGTAAATTACGTTAAATTAAAGTAGAATTATGGTTAGAATAATATACAGAGGAGTTGAAATGTTAAATACCGTTATTGGATGATTTCCTGAAATGAATACTTGGCTGTAGAATTTCTCCGACTTTACTTTGATTCTGACTGACTCTACTTTAGTCCTCTGTATCAAACATTTTCTAATAAAAAGACGTAAAAAAACTACAGTAAATAAAAGTTGTGGTAAAAGCGCGTACAATCGAGTTATAAAATAATAGAGCCGGTTTAGTAACATGAGCAAGGGACGAAGACAAGCCAAGGATGCCACTGAGTTTAATTTTAATTTTAAATCTATTTTAGAAGTTTGTCGTTGCCGACAATGGCATTCTTATAATTAGCAAACTATACAATAATTACTAAATTTAAATAAGAAATTAAACTTAGAACAACTACACAAAGAAACCAAGTACATTCGCAAAATTTATGCCATTCAAATGGTGTCATAAATGGCTCCAAAAAAAAAAAAAAATTTTACTATGACAATTTTCGCGGTGAAATCGTTCCACAACAAATCAGAAAAGCAGCATAAGAGTTATGGTGTGACATTCCACAGGTAATCCATTAATTATCTTGCTTAAATCGCTTAAAATAGCATACCATACCATATACAAAGCGAATTTGTAGCTTACGTTTTGAGAAGGCGTTGTTTGGAAACCTACCTTCTCTGAGTAGTTATTCTAAGAAATTAAACTAATATTATAACAGAACATACCTTAAAGTCTACTTAGCTTATACAGTAACTTGGCCCTATCCGATAATGGACTGAGAAAACTTGTAGAAATATTGATTTGGATGTAGCTAGGATACTAATATTATATATGCTTAATTAGTGCTATCTGGCAATTAGTGTCTTCAAATAATAGACCTAAATGGAAGCCGAGGGAAAAAATTCTAACCAATTAACCAATTTTAATAGTGGGAGTGACATAGGGTACAATAATTCTAGATGGTGTAAAACAAAACTATCTTCGCTAAGAAAGGATTTTAAGAATGGGCCAAATTAAGGGGGCCAAATGTAGGTTCAAAGTTTATATGAATGTCTACGCGTACGAAGACGCGGGCAACAGCTAGTTTTATATAAAACTAGCGACCCAACCCGGCTTCGCACGGGTGTAAATTTTATTAAATTTTTTATATAAACCTTCCGTTAAAATTATCTAACTGATGGTGAAAACCGCATAACAATCCGTAGCGTGGTTTAGGAGTTTAGCGGAAATACAGACGCGGAAAGGGTTTTAAAAAAATATATACATTTTTTAAATAGAATAATAGGCAAACATGCTACGGGCCACCTGATGGTAAGTGGTCAGCGCCGCCTATAGACACCTACAATACCCGGGGCATTGTCAGTGCGTTGCCTGCCTTAGAGATGTTTGCGAAAAAAATTATCTTCTTTTGGGTAGGCTCACGATTCGAGTGATGACCCTAGCGAGCTAGTCAGGCAAGTAAACGATTCCTGTATCCACGCTTCCCGGTATCGAACTGGTATCGACGCGGCGCGGGACGCCTGCTTACAGGTAAAAGCGTCTTCAATACTCGGAACAGGAAGAGTAGCTTCGAACAACCAAATGTTTACTTTGGTTTTAAGGTAACTAAACCAGTGTTTACTTTGGTTTTACGTTTCGAAACTCCGAGAGGTTTACTCTATTGTGTTGAATTAGCTGTAATAAAAAAACTATTTTGTAAAAATAAGTTTGTAAGTTTGTCCGCCGATCTGCGTAACAGCAGAAAGGATTGGAATTAAATCGTGACTTTTTATCCCGGAAAAAAAAATCATGATTCCTGTAGGCTAGCGTGTAAAACCGCGGGGCGATGCTATTAATTGTTACAGCAAACTACACATAATACAGTTTATTCAAACAACTATTAACAATAGCGCGAAGTTTAAAACTTACTTATCTGATCATTTTAATCTCAATTTGATAGTGATCATAATGTAACTTCAAAACTCTTAGCCCCTCCCAAAGTGTGGACTTCAATAGATAAATTAGTAATGCTTGACCGACTATTAAAGCCTAACCTTTGTGAGCATTCAGACGGACATACAGACTGGACTGTATTTAGTGATATGAATGCTTTCAATCAAAGGTGAGGGTTTTTTCAATTGATATGAATAAACGTAGAATATCTGGTGTAGCCAGATTAGTTCTCTATAGGGTTACGCAGAAAGGGGTCCATAGTATCTACCCATCATTGTGAACAACTTTACTATGGGACCAAACTTGAAATCGCGAAAAACATATCAGTTGTTCCATACATTTTGTCGAGTGCGCGTGAATGACCCTTTTCTATGGAACAATTGATATTTTATTCACGATTTCAGGGTTGGTCCCATAGTAAAAGTTGTTCATAATTATGGGTACTATGGACCCTTTCCGGCTTAGTACACCCTTTCCGCGTAATCCAGTATAGATTTATCATGCAATTTTTTTTAACACCTAAAGATTTTTTAATGTAACATAATTTAACTAGGGATTCCAGTTTTAAAAACGCTGGTGCAACACATGTGTATAGCACAAAGTGTTTTTTTTTTTACAAAGAACCTTATTTTTACAAATTAGCCCGACCGATGGGCCAGGATCGTCACGCAGTGGATGCCCGATGGACGGCGCAGTCAAGGCAGGCCCAAGAAACGCTGGCGTGGCGATCTTGACTCATTCCGGAGAGGTTGGCAAGAGGTGGCGGAGGACCGAGATTTGTGGAGGGAAATGGGGGAGACCTTTGCCCAGCAGTGGGACAGTATAGGTTAAAAAAAAATAAGGAAGAAGACAAAATTTTTAGTCCCAATGTCAAGAAATACATCTGGCAACACGAAATACACACTCGAGACATCACTCATATAATCTTTTAAAGGTACTCATTTTGTTCTCTGCATCGCGCTTTTTCTGTAGACTACGTTTTACGAGCGCAATAACTGAGATAGAGGTTTAAAGTTCTAGGAATCCTACGGAGAATCTACATTCCCACGCTCCATTGTGGCAGAATGACAATCATCATTTGATATTTTCGCGAGGAATTTCAATGTGGTAATACGCAAAAGATGTCAGCCTTTCTTGGGGCAATAAAAACTGTCTTTGCGCAGCTATATGAAATAACACGACGGTAATAAAAAGGGAGCGAGTTGGCCGTTTGCAGAATGCAATTTTGTATTATTATATTTTCTTACTCGCAATCAAATGAAGATATTTCTGGACCAATGTTTTCAGCTTAGAAAGAAGGGTTCTTAAAAGTAACTGTCCCAAGTTTCATAAAGGTTCGCGTTAAATATTAAAGTCATTTTCATGAGTTATGTTCTCGGAAATTGCTTTAGCTTATTCTTCCATTCACAAAGTTAGACTTTTACTGCTTACCTTTATCAATAATACCGGACTTTCTAAGTTAACTTTTTGGGTAAGACATTCTTTGTAGCTGTCGTAAATTTGAAAATCCTGAGTAATTTATCGTACAGGGCCCTGATTCGGTAACTTTAACAAGCACGAAACGGGGCGCGTTAAGTTAACCTCTAAAAATTTGAGCTCTATTTCCTGTGGAATAAAGGCCAACTTTTAGAAGTGTTTGAAGTTATGGAATCAGGGCCAAGTTCGTTTTTTGTTGTCTATTGCATTATTTATTGATTCAAGTACTTAATTATGTAGGGCTAGGAAATGCCACAAATCGGATATGTATCATCATCATCAGCCTGTGTTTGTTCACTGCTGATGTATGCAATCGAGCTCAGACTTGTTGAGCTCTCCACATCCAATATTTGCCAGTTGTATCTTTTTTTTATCTTCTATATTATCTTTGTATCAAACAGGTAGTCACTCTACCAAACTACAAAGTGTTCTGTCTACATCTATTCTGATATACGGTAATGTATAAAACATACCTTTTTCAATTAAATCGTTCCATTTCTTCGCCCATCCCCGCAAACTTTTCGCGTAAGTCTTTTCTATGTCAGCCCTCTCCTGCACTAGGGCTTGTAGCTCTCCACATAGCCTGTGTCCGTCGTCGATCCGCCTGGTGGTCCGCTTGTAGTTACCAGGCTCCCAGAAAGAGTCGGAGGTGACCGAGAGCAGCGCCTGCTCGTCACTGTGGTGCGACATGGTGGCGGTGCGACACTCACACACCGCCCCTCTGGAACAAACGAGAAATACGTTTAGTAAAGTTTGTGTAACTTGATTTGATCTCGTACCTACTCCAAGCAGCGCAGCATGTCATGCATAGCTGGGAAGTACCAAAGAGTGGACGGGGAGCATGACTGTAGCACTGCTGGTCATACTTTCGCTAGGTACCGGAAGAAAACTAGATAAAGAAGAAACCAAAACAAAATATTGTGAATAGATACAATCATTTGGTGAAGATTTTATTGATCCTAATCTTTCCTCTTTAACTTAAAATTTTATAAATTTTGTTATTGGTTAAAATGAAGACTGAAATATTTTTGACCGACTTCTGGAGGTCCTACATTCAGTCCTGTGTTTTATATATATATTTTGTAGGTATGTACTGTACACCGATTACTCCACCATTTGTAAATCGATTTACGTGATTTTTATGAAAAGGAAGCTTTCGAGGTGGTCGCACTAAAAATTCATCGACTGGTGGTTTTTAACCAGCAGTGCAAGTACCGTTCTTTATCGATCGCCAAATTCGCTAAAAAGCCATAGAATCGATCACAGCGAGTACTGAAAAAATGGCATATTATCGAATTTGACGACCTCAACTGTCAATTTGACGTTCGATAAAAGAACGGTACTTGCACTGCAGTTCCAATAAATAAATGCGAATATTGTACGACCGCTTCTTGATTTGGCAATATTAATAACTATGCCATGCGCCCCATAGTTTTCTCCGTATAAAATCAGCTATCTGCCAGTGAAAGTCCCGTCAAATCGGTCCAGCCGTTTTGGAGTCCATACTCCATACATACATACATACATACGTAAACACATCGTCGTTCATAATATAAGATTTCGTTCGAGCACATACATTTTTTTAGTTATTTTTGAAATATATTGATAGTTGTTTTTGTCTAGACGTTTCGAGTCTAAAGATAAAAGTGTCTTGCAACTGGCGGGCGCTGACTCCGCTGAACAAGTGAAGATGTCAAGTTTATTTTTACGATCAGAACCAGTTCAATATTAAAAGCTCGTAGTACGAAAGCAGTGAACGCTGAGGTCACCTTGATAGAGTATAAAAGTCTTCGGAGAAACGTGTTTTGTCTCATTCAACAACCCTCCTGGGATCAGACTTTGTAATACGATGCATAATAACATTGCTATTAGACATGCCTACAGGTAAAATGACTCTGAACACGATTAAAAACTCCTTTGATGAGAGTGAAACAGTTTCACACAACATATACATAGCCAGAACATTGAAAAAATCGAAGAATAGATTGAAGGACTTCGTTATTTTTAAATTAAAAATTATTAATAGTTACTTTTGGCTCGAATTTACGCTATGCTTTGTACTTTGTTCCTCTAAGAATTGAACTGAATGGAGTTAGAGATTTTAAGCATTGGGAAAAACGCACTTAGTCATTTTAGAGAAAAAAGGATAAAACCCGACGCAAGACGGAAACAAGTACATAGAATATTTTGAACTGGTAATATAAAAATCGCGCGCGGCTGCGGTCGGCCGCGATGCACTAAAGCCAACCTTTAGAAATAGTTCGTATAGAACTGTTTTACATACTTAGTATGCAGATGTTTTCTAATTCATAGGAGACTTACAAGACTGCCTTGACCTTTCTATTATTATCTTAGACATAAGGTGTAAGATTACAGTAATTTTGAGGTTAAGGTGAGGACTGTGCCAGCTTTGAGTTATGATTAAACATTACACTACGAAGATACGTCTTATATTTTGTTTGCTGAAGTTACAGGATTTGGGCGGAGTCTTCAGCTATTATCGAGATTATTCTTCATTCCATGATATTATGAATCCAAAGAGTAGTTAAAATAATTTAAAAGCCAAACTACTCAACCAATTTCGATGATTTTCGAAATTAAACAAAGTATTTCACTAAAAAAAAAAAACCTAAACGGTTCATAAATGACGGAGTTATGAGGTGAAAAACATTATAAAAAGAAAAAGAAGAAAAAAAACAATGTCATCGGAACTGAACCAACATGTAAAAGTTCAACTGCGTAGGATAAGAGAATAGGTAGTTCTAAACAATATTGCAATATTTAACCTAAACAAACTAACATACAAACATTGCAAGTAAATAAAAAGATTGTATAAATAATATCTAGTCTTCAAATTGGAATTATTTTGCACAATGCTAAAAGTAATTTGTTCTCAAAGTGTAAATATAAATACTGGATGTCTATTCAGGTCATGCTTACCATAAAAATGCATTGTCATCGGAACTGAACCAACATGTAAAAGTTCAACTCCGGAGGATAAGAGGATAGGTAGTTCTAAATCATATTGCAAGATCTGACCAAAAAAAACTAACTATACAAACATTAGAAATTAATAACAAGCTCACGTAAGATTAACCGGCTTAATATTACGTAAGTAATTCCCGTGTAATATTAATTAAATAAAATGTGTGAAAACCACGTTAGTTTCCATAATAGCAATAAAAAGCTTGTAAAAATAACATCTAGTCTTCAAATTGGAATTATTTTACACAATGCTAAAAGTAATTTGTTCTCAAACTGCATGTACCCTGAGACTGGAGAGTCCAAGAGCCGCAGTCACGTTGCAATGTCACAAACATTTCTTTCTTTTTGTACGTCTGTCTCAAGTGCAGACTTGCAGAGTTTGTGAGGACCACAAAAGTTCCTAGACAGTCTCGGAAGGATTCGATACACATATGTACAAGTTTATCTCGTTATCTTTTGTGAAGTTTTGTTTTCACTCTATTTTTTATATCATCCCATCATACGCAAATAGGCATACTGTTTAGTAGAATAGAATTATCTATATCACTAAACATGTAAAATACCATTTTCTATTCTTAATATCCCAATGACAAAAATAAATCTATATTATATAAAAATTAATTCCTATTTACCTTGGTCACGCCATAACTCGAGAACGTCTTTACTGATTTCATTTTTTTTTTTTAAGTTTTCTAATACTCTGTAGAAGGTTCATACGGAAAGAAAAATTAAGAAAATAGCGCAAAACAAACCGGAAAATTTAACGGCGATATTAACTCGCGTGTGAAACTGCGGGGCGTAGCTAGTTAAAATAAAAAAAAAGACCATGACCGACAACAAAAAAAATTACACCTTAATAAGGTAGAATATTTGTGACACATATTTTGTGTACCATCATTTATGACAACCTTTTTAAAAATAATTTTATTTTTATTTTTTTATTCGATAAAAGTGATGTAATATCTTCAAACTACTGAATCTCCCAACTAAGAACACTCTCGATCAAGTCACCTTTCAAACAAAAAAACTAAATAGAAATCGGCTTAGCCGTTTGGGAGCTACGATGTCACAGACAGATACACAGACACACGCGAAACTTATAACACCCCTCTTTTTAGGTCGGGGTTTAAAAAACCATCTGGCTGAGTCAAAATCTCACTTTTTGTACTCATCTCATGAATGCTTTCTGAAGCACAATTTAGAAATAAAAGCACCTAATCCGGGATAAGACAGATAGCTACATCTCCCTAATCCCTCGTCCTTTAAAAGTTAATCCGCAAACTTCTTGTGTTAGCGATGTTCGTGTTGTTTGTTTACTTGTGTAGGTGCGACCTCGTCCTAATGACACACAGAATCACTAATTTATGTATATGTATGTGTGGATGTACACTTGTGCAGCAAAATATATGCTGTCATTCATCCATCTATATAAAAGGAGAAGTGTCTGTTTATGTATGTTTTCCTATACCCCTATAGACTCCGAAACGGCCGGACCCGATTTTGATGATATTTTCAACCCATCTTCAGATTAGTCCAGCGAGTATCCTGTTAAGTTTGGTAGCAATCGAATCAAACAGGTTTTTTTTTGTGTTTTTATATTTCACCTTTGATTATGTAAGTATTTACCATATAAAAAACAAAAACAACAATTGAAGTAATACATAGACAAGCTTAAAATTGCCCTGTCTTGTTTTCACGCCTGTGGCAATTTCCGTCAACGAGAAGTTGACAGCCATTTTAAGCATTGCTTAACTTCTAAGTAAGGTTTATATCGTCCATTTTGTCTAAATATACATAATACATCATCAAAATCACTTATTAATATTGTTCTTCATTAAGGCAAGGTAGACGAACAACATAATTAGAGGTTTTATGTGGAATGCAACGAATGAATGAACATTCTTAGGAATCGCTTCTCCAACGCATTTTGCAGCAAAAATAACAAAACAAAAATGTTAAATTGAACAGAGCTGATCACAGAAAAGAAAATGGAGCTGATTGTACCGTACAAACATAGTACACACAACCGCGTCACTTGTAAGGTGCTTGCCATTACGTCATCCACAGATTTGTATCGTTACTTCATTGGATAAAAATGTCTATATCATTTAAAATTGTAATCGGAATCATCTTCCATTAGTCGTTGAAGAATTAGCAAACATTCATCTAAATATACTTCTACCAAATATACTAGAAATATAATGAAAATTTAATTTAATTATATCCACATTCCACATAATAAGATTAAGGATCCACAAGATAAAAAAAATGCATTCGGTATCAGATTTTCACTATTGCACGCTCCGCTTTCTACCTCTTGTATGAATCTTATTCATCCTAAGGTTGCCTGGAAGAGATCGCTCTTAGCGATAAGGCCCCTGATTGTTGCACTAGTTTTTAATTTGTTTTGTCGTGTGTATGTAATTTGTGGTGTGAACAATGAGGAGTTGATATATCTATCTATCATTCAACTCTATAACATTGTTTAATTTGTGGTGTGAACAATGAGGAGTTGATATATCTATCTATCATTCAACTCTATAACATTGTTCTCTTCAGTTCAAATGTGTTATATGTGACTCCTGTATCATACATCATCATCAGCCGGAAGACGTCCACTGCTGAACATAGGCCTCTCCCCCTTTAACCTCCACACTGAACGACAGCCTGCCTTTTGCATACTTACACTGGATGCCCGCGACTGGATGGCTGGATGCTGTATCCTACATTTGGTTATAATAGTTTTTTAAATTCCAAATAAACTGCGTTTGGGCACTATATCGGCTTATGTTAAGTCATGCAATCTACGATAGAACACGCTTGACAAATTCAGTCGTGATTTAAAAAGTTACTCTTTGAAAATATAAATATTTTACAAGAAAAATATGGTTATTATTCTACTTAACAAATTAAGGTCAGCGAGGGCGTTGGGAATATTTCATATAAGATAAAAATAATGTATTTGCACAAACCACGAGTAAATCATACACACAAATAAAAACGCATGCACAATAGTCATTTTGTTTCGTGTTTTGCCCTTTAGGGGTACAAACCAGGAGTGATGGCAGGTTATTAGTACAGAATATGTATGTATACTATACTAGCTGTTGCCCGCGACTTTGTACGCGTAGACTTTCATATAAACTTTCAGTGCCCATTTGCCCCTTCAATGCGGCCCTTTCGCGAAACCCTTTCTTAGCAGACCTCTACATTCCATAAGGAATCTACCTGCCAAATTTCAGGTCCTATATGCAAAATAGGTCCTATACACATTATACTGTGGTTCATTAGGGTAGCCTTAAATGATAACTTCACGCCATTACCAAACACGATGATTCAAGCATCGAGATACAATACATATAGTCACAGAGGGCCAAAAAATCAAAATTAAATCTCGGCGCACGCTACGAATTGCGCAGACTTTTCGGTTAGTTACAAGGTAACCGCGATCAGACTACAACGCCGCGCGATGCCAGAGCTATGATGACAGCGGACAACTAAAATTGCACACTATGCAAGCGATATAACGTCTAAATTGGAGTAAATGTGGCATTGTGAAGTATATAATTGATACAATGTATGTACCGTGCCGGGGATACACGCTAGGCAGAAGAAGATGTACATTGTACAATGACGCTCGGACGTTTTTTGACTGTTTTCACTGAGATTGTGACTCTATAGGAATTGTATCTCTCCGATAGCTTCAAGACATAAAATAAACATGAATGGTGTTGTCATAATCATAATACATGACAGCTAATATTAAGTTCAAGGCCATCACGATATTAAATCCGAAATTTATTAAGAATCAATATGCAGATGAACAAGTCATAAATAAAAGATGCAATATCATACATATTCAACAATACGCGGACGCTTAACATAAATGTATTATGGATCACGGCTACAAAATATTTGATAAGAATTCTGATTAAGCTCCATCACATAGATTATGCTATTCCACACACCACTATATGTATCCACATTTTAAATTAATGTAAGTATCACACTAAACTCGGTCCAAGCATTTATTTTCTCTGTCAGCTGCAATAACATTGAAAAAATCGGAATGTAAACCACAAATTCTGATCACTTTCCCTAGGTTTTGTAACGTAAGACTAGCAGGTACGCGATATACTTCAATGAAGTATTAAAAGAATATGTTTTATACAGCTGTCAGAGCCAATAAATGCGTGGACTGTATACTATATTTAAAGCGAAAGTTTGCCCGAACTCAACTTGTAAGAGCTGAATGGATTTCAATGAAATTTGCTATAGAATCCATAAATTTCATTCAGATTCAGACTTTATATACCGGAAGGAAAAACATGGATTCACAACAGTTATATGATTATTAACGATATATTAACCACAACCTTATCACGGTAAATATCCCGTTAATAAACATATAACTGTAATGAACAACCGTGATAGTTTAAAACAGTGGTTTAATCATGGTTCCTGTAGTTCGCTGCTAGTCCACTGTAAAACTTCCCGATTTTAAGTACTTTTGATAAGTTACAGAGAGAAAGAAGACGTATTTACTCGGAATTTACCTCAAAGATTGCAGTAGATGATGCACCTTCCCTTTGCAGCGCCTATTCTTCCTCTTATAGGCCATGTTGACTCAAACTCAGTTCGCCAAGTTATACAAAGTCATGTGTTTAAATTGCAAAGAAGTATTTGTGTACAATCATTAGTATCAGGTCTTGCTTGAGGTTTCAACAGTCGGCTTCATGATTAGAACACCTAACTTTGTCAGTAGATATTTTTTAAATTTTCGATGTATCAAACTCTGGGAAGTTCTATGTACAAGAATCACTAGCACTGCCAATTTGGGTTCCACCGTATTCGACCATACCACTCGATGTTCACAATTTTCTCACGACACTTGCGGTCAGTCGCGTCAGTGTGCTCGAATGATACACTATGTCTATGCGTCCCTGTTCTGTCTGAATCACGGCAAGCCGAGAAGCCAGCTATTCCGCCTACGACCGCGATAACAAGTGGTAAACAAACAACGCGGATCTATTCATAGACGTTACCGCCTTCTCATTGGACGTGACATAACCTGATCTAACGCGATAACTCGCCAGTAGGATTATAATGATGGGAAAATATTCTCATTGGATAAAAATGACGCAAAATAATTACACTGCACAAGGATACTGATGATGAACAAAATAATGTGGTCAGTGAAACAAACAAAAACGAGAAAATTGGTAACCATTAAAATAATTACGAGAATATGCCAGAATAAACAGCACTACTCGGTGCGAATACGAAGATACATGCCATTTTGCGAAGAAAAAATAGGCGCTGATAGGAAGTCTTACTTAGTAAATTAGAGCTATAATAACTCAAATTGATAAAGAATTCTGTAAATCTTGTTAGTTAGGCATGTATTATGAATATGGTTGGAATGTGTGTTAAGTGTAATCCTTAAAAACCCATTCAGGGGCTATGATGCAATTAATTATTTGACACATTTTAGAAGAAAAACAATTGCCTATTAGGCATACCAAATTAACGCCTTGAAATAAGCAAACAATATGAAAACATTACAAAAATGTCAAGAGCAGAAGGTTAAATTAGCAAGGTGACACTGACACGACTTGAAATTAACGTGGCGACAAATCTAAGATAAACGAAATTGATATTATGCAACATTTTGTGACGAATAAACCTACGATAAATACTATATAAGGCAAGAATTAGATAATATACATTTATAAAACGTAACGATTGAAGTGCAAATCATTAAGAATTTAATCTATATCAAACCAATGTATGCAGTCATGTAGAGAGTAATTATATTCTCGTAATCAAGCTTCAATACAAAACTGAACAAAACACAGCAAAAACAAGATAAATAAACACTCGTCGAAATATCACAGACACTTTTAATTTCGAATACAATAAACGAGAAACCTGATCCAGCGACACACAGACACCAAATGGTAACTAGAGTCTAGAAAATAATAAAACCGAACCGATGCGTGACTGATACGATATATTTTTGTGATTTTGGCCTTTATCACGGAGTAAATACGGAAAACTTCGGCGGTACCGAATGGAAAATATTCGTAAATGTGTGCGGAGAGAATGACCTTGTTGAGTTGATTCATTCAACAGTTAACGTATCGGGTGTTTCGCACGCCAAGCTATTGTATTACCTAATTGTGAGCAGTGAGCTCGCAGTGTGAGACAACGCGTTTATGGAATAAGACGAGATTACTCAGAGATAAGAAAAACAAAGTGTCGTTATTCGATATTTTTTACGTTGTATAATTAATTGTGTATCCCACAATATTTTCTCCGTAATTTAGTAAGGGAAAGTAAAGGGTCTATTTTAATATGCCCAAACTGGTAAAAAATTATTACATCAGTGTTCATGATATTCCTAGATGTCGTATCTCGTAGCTTTGCAGCTGCATAACAGCTGAAAAACAATAAAACCATGTGTTACACCATAAAAACCGTTTCCCATGAGACGAGACGAATAATCAACCCGTCTAGGAACATATTTTATAGGCTATAGTATACTGCTTCCTTTTTACTCTTAAAGCTCGCTAGTAATAAAGACAAGGACAGATGTATAAAGGGCCTACCTTTAGATGTTAACGTAAATTTATTCCCGTAAGCTAGTTGTAATGGAATTCCAAAATCCCTAACTGAATGATAATAAACTAGACATTGTGGATGTTTGGTAAAAAATCGGGCCCTTACCTTATATCAAGAGAAAGTATAAGTTCACTGTGTAACTGTTAACATAATGTAGACTAATAAGAAGCCTTGAAATTTGGGACATAAATTAACATCGTGTATGTTAAAAAGTTCATTTAACAAAACGGCAATAAAATTTAAAAACTCGTAAAATTTATAACAACTCATACAATTGTTCTGATATCGTATTTCAAAACGCAGGTAAATGTGGTATAAATGTTAAAAGACATTACGAGTCCCACCAGAGTAATGTGATAGGTAATAAACCAACGGATAAAATGAGAATAATAGGCGCTGATAAAATATTTGTGGCAACATTTGTTACAGATAAGGAAACCGTTAATGGAAATAATGTTCTCGACAAGACAACTAGTGTTTCAGATTTAACTAGATCTGAATTCTATACACCGTTAGATTCATGGTTCAGTTTAAAATTTCACTGGAATGGCAAACAGTTAAGAATATAATAACACTAAGTGTTGTATTTACTGCATAGTTATCAACAACCACACTTTGCAACTACGAGCAGAAACTACACTTGATGCGAGTTATTATGACTCAACAGATTCATATTCCACGATAAACTCGTATATAACTGACAGACATCTAGTCTCATCTAGTTAAGTTACAAACGAGCCTAGTGGTAAATTTACAACCATGAGAAGAGGAATCCAAGCTGCCAGCAGAAGGTCATCAATCATGAGGCGGTCTGTCACTCGCAAATGTTGCAAGGGTAGCAGTGGTTAAGCCTCAAAACAATGTTTGTTCGGTGGCCATTCTGTTTATTTAGTTGTGAGCTGGCAAGGTGCAAAGGGATGTTTCGAGGATCAGCAAATTTAGACGAAAAAACTTTTTGGATAAAAAGGATACTGGACAAAATACACTGGGGCAATGAATTTATGATGTAGCTGGTAAAAATTGCTGTACAAATGTTATACCGTAACATAAATTACTCATAAGAAAGTGTTAATTCTTCACTTTTCTTTATTTTTCTTTTCTTCATTTAACCTCTGTCTGCTTTGTATAATGCTAATGTTTTACGGATTTTTCCGACTGTTGCGTACAAAGAATTGAATTGACACAAATTTAATATTCTTTGCTACAGTTTACATAGTTTTTTAAACTTTTATAAAATGATCAGTAATCAAGCATATAGTAAGCGGTAACCGCAGCTTATGACATCTGCAACACTAGTGGTGTTGACGGTGCTTTGCCAGCACAGAGAGGTATTTGTAGACGCCCTTTTTGAAAAGCTCGGCGGGAATACCTTTTGGGGAAGGACATTGGAAGGAAAGGAGCGGAAAACTTCCAAATAGTTAGTCCAATAGTTACTTTCAAATAATCACTAGCTATAGTGTATTTAATTCTAGGTAAAGGATGAGAGGCCAGCAAACAGCAAACATTGCCGGCTGTGTCCACATCAGATAACGGACGCCAGCACCCATAGCGATTGATGTAGCAGGACTCGCAGCGGGACAATCGGATCATTTTTCACACCAGCTATCAATAAAGGTTTCTGTGTAGACAATGACACGCCTTGATAAAGACATCTCTCCCGAAGCGTTGTTTTGGTCAATCAATCTATTTTGGTACGAAGAAATTTATCAACGTAAACCCGATGGTTTTCTGTATGATAAATTATATAATACAATGACTCTTTATTAAAATACCACAAAACAAGGATAACATAAACATAACAATAAAAAAATATTATCTAGGCATTTAACAGGCGGTCTTATCGCTTAAATCGATCTCTTCCAGGCAACCATGCACGGTAAGGAATTAGATAAAAATATATAAATATATTTATAAAGCGCTATCGGTAGATCTGTTTGTTTTTGGTTTTTGGATGATATAGACGTTATTATTTGTTGTAAGGCTAACGAGTTGGGATACTATTATTGGTATATTATTGTATACATGCTGTAACGAGAAAGCATGTCATTGTGCTAGCCATGTGAGCCTTGGAGAAAGGAATAATCTTGTTAAGGACAGTCGGTAATTCTTTTAGCGGCGCGCCTATGCTGTCGGCCCTTGTTATCTTTGAGATGGTCGAAGATAAGCACTTTTGCGTTTAAGACAATGAAAATCAGTAACACAAATGATAACATTGGTTTCCTCCTTAAAACAAAATTTTTGAAATTATTACAGAGCTGGATCTGGCTTTAATGCTGATGTCTTATGGGATTATCATTTGCATTTTATACAGGTGTATGGTATATTCTAAAACACTGTTTTAGACTATCACGTTGTTCAAATTAAGTTATATGATTATTTACGGGATATTTATTGTGGTAAGGTTGAGGAATGAGCGCCCGATATTTCGGCGCGGTTACATGCACGATGTTCACGGGAAGACTGAGGAATAATGGGTGGTTGGTCGAACAGTTAAAAAGTTAGGTGCAGACAAAACGATCTGACCCTCTTTCTTAGTATTTTGCTACGGTTGTCACTGGAACTCTAACCTAAGTGCCGACAAAACACACTCACTGTATCACTGCGTATAGTATTTTGAACACATTTTGAACGCAGGCTTTTATTTTTAAAGCAGCCTAATACTGGATTCCACGCACTGGCGAGTTGAAAACCATCACCTCCATTGAAATTCTGGCATTTCGAGATCTCATTCGTTTTCTTTACTACCTTGGTATGTAATGGCGGTGGAAAAGATTTTAGGTAAACGTGAACATGGTGCATGTAACTGCGCCGAAATATCGGGAGCTAATTCCACTACCTTACCACGGTAAATATCCCGAAAATAATCATATAACTTTAGGTGTATATGCTGTTAGTGAAGCAGATTTCAAACGAATCATTATCAGAAACGTCCATCGCTTTAGCCCATCACCTGCACCAACGCCAGCTCAAACAATAGATGTCGACGGCAAACAGTGTGCGTCCACACAATACCATCTCACCGACCTGTACCGTAAACGTAATGTGTTGACAAGTCATTTCATTTCACGGTTCCGCCGAATTTGATTACCTTGACTGATGAGGAATTGTTTGAACTACTTTTGGTTGGCGATTACTTTACTTTGGTTTGTATAGCATTCTTATTAAAAGTGGCTAGCAACACTTTATAGCCTTTGGTATTCACGGAATAAAAATATATTTTTATATGAATTGCGTAGGAAGTGTTCGAAATTCCGAAGGTTTCCATTTCGTTACTGCTGTCCAATTTGTCCACGCCAAGGGCCAATTGGAAAAGGGCAACCAAAAATAGTATAGTGAAAAAAAACGACCACAATATTGAATGGAATGTTGCCACAGTAACTCGTAAACCGCATCCACAAGATTATGTTAAATCGTATAAATCTAAACCCTTTATTTATGCTGCTTTCGAAAAACCACGTTTAAAGTATTTTATCAGGGATGTCATACATAAATTAAGAGTGGTACAACCACATTCAGAATCCTGTTCTAATTTATGTATGTAGACTTATTTACAGCGAGACAATATATTTCAAATTTAATTTCGATCTGTTTTCTGATCAATCACTTAATAAAGAACAACTAAATTGATATACTAATTTTGAATGATTGCAATAAATTTTAATTTGTTGTTAGTTATGTTCATAAGAATTCGTACTGTTTTATCTCTTTCATAATTATTATTACGCTGATGGGGCCGAAAGGTTCTCGAATGGAGACCACGGACCGGTAAGCGCAGCGTAGGACGTCCACCCACAAGATGGACAGGCAACCTAAAAGAGACCGCAGGGAAACGCTGGGTGCAGGCCGCTTCCAACTGGCCCTTTTGAAGATCGATGGGGGAGGCCTATGTCCATTAGTGGACGTTTATGGCTGGAATGATGATGATAATGATTATGTCCGTTAACAAAAAAAAAACTGATTTTCTTTTAAATTTTATATTTAATGTAAATTCTCAGTTTTTTTTAATTAGTTTTAATAATCTTTACTGAGATACTTTTGCACAATGTTTTTATAAAAGACTAACTGCGCCCGCCGTTTTATCTGCGCGCGTTACTCCTTATAACATAAGCTATTCTCCAGTGGAAGTCCCTTTAAAATCGGTTCTGTTGAACTGATCAGCCGTTTAAAGATTATCAGGTCTATTATCAGGAGTAAAAAAAAAACTTGTTGCCTCTCTGTACGACATGACATTTGCCTTAACTTTGTCTATGCATGCTTTTCTCTGAGTAAACAAAATAGGCTACACGAATTTCATCGCATAAAATTATGGAAACGCTCAGAATACTTGAGTGAAAACGCCTGGTTTAACTAGTCATACATAAATTAACCGTGGTACAGCCTGGTTTGGCTTGTTCCGAAGCTGGCCATAAATCCAGTCGCGGCCTGCCTCGGCCATCGCTTCCTTGAGGCAGGTCGGCATTCCTTTCCCTTATGAGTTTAAATTTAGTGATGCTGCAGAGACGTGTATTTTAACTGGAATTCGGGGACGGTGTCGTGAGGTAATATAATAGTCGAACGTTGTTATTGAGATTAAGTTTAGACGCCGTGTCTTGGAGTAATTTGAGTCAGTTTTAAATAGTATTCAGTGTATGTCAGGTCTAGAATTTGTCTCGACCACAGAAAAGACAAATAAATAGAACGGAAATGAGAAGGAAAATCTGTTGCCAGGCATTATGAGTGAACCTTGATTGAACATTCTTATTTATGTCAACGCGTCGAACTCCGCATCCAAGAACTTGGACCTTACCTTTTTGGGTTAGGTCTTTGCCCGCATCACAGTTGCTAACTGATTTCGAATGACTGACGTTTCGTTTATATGAGTGCAACTGGCTACAACAAATTTCTTACAAAAATGCCTTAACAGCCGCTCTAATTTAAACAATTTTTTTTCCGTTAAAAAAACAATTTAAACTTGTTAAAAATAAAATTGGCTAGTGTTTGACACCAGCCAAGATGGAAAGTGGCGATGTCTAAGGTACTAGTGCTAACAGACGCACGAACGCGGCTGACCTCAACCACCGTCTGACCAATGGGAGAGAAAGAGAGGGAACTATGATATTCTCACTCTTTCTCTCCCGTTGGTTGGACGGCGGTCCGTCAGCCGCGTTCGAGCGTCTGTTAGCACTATAACAACGAAACAGGTATACCACTTTTTTATTCATCTTCGTGTTATAAATAACTATTTAAGCATGTATGTATGCAAATTTCGTTGTAGAATAAACATCACATTTTACGCGTCAACAACTAACAAGCCAATTAAACAGATTGCATGCAACAAAGAATTTAATTAACGAGGTGAAATACCTCGCGCACTACCACAACTCACACTGCAAACACAAGCACACACAAATGCAAACACAAGCGTGGTTTCACTTTGACATATAAACAGAAAGAGTAACTGCGATATTTTATAACATTTCAGTCAAGTTTTACCAAATTAATCTGGATTCCTGCCCATTCAGGATTAGGTTAACCGACAACTGGAGCTAGTAGCCTGCCCGACAGTCATTACAACAAAAACAATACAACATAAACCTTCTAGTTCTTATGGAATCTTACATAATGCTGCGTTTAGACAATTACCTAATTTATCAATAGTTACAGGTAACTGCGTCGTTTACTTCGGTTCCGGTGTACATTTTCCGCGGGGAAATCGAATTATCGCGAGCGCGCACCGTGACCGTTCCGATCTCTAGTTTCACTCTATTGAACCCTAACCTTGGGTGCGTATGCGCAACATGGGCCCTTCCTTATGCGTGTGCCATTGGTTTATTGACATAGTTTCTCTATTTTGAAACACAAAACACTTTCTGAAATAAAAGTAGGTAGGTTCGGTACCAACCAGAAAATAGATAGATAGATAGACTCTTTTTAAAATACAGTAAATATGAACTTCAATTCTTAATAATAAAAGATAACGGCAGCAATCATCTCTTTGTAGACATTACGCTCTTGTAAAGCGGTTGTGGTTGCGATATAGCGCTGCCTGAATGGGTGTTCCCCGATAGTTACAATCTGGGTGTCTTCAAATCACGAGTGAATCGGTTTGTTCTAGGCAAGTGTGCGCCATCGTAGACCGCATCATTACTTAAAATCAGGCAAGTTGGCGGTCAAATGCAAGCCTATTATTTAATAAAAAACTAATATAGTAAAATGCTTTTGAGAAGTTACGCCATGTAAAGGTAGATTTAAAAAAAATACATGTGTCGATAATGTAATCAATAAGAATAATATGCAACCTCTTTGAGAGTCAGCTTTTAAACCAAGCCTGGGGGAGCTAGGGAGCTGATAGTTCTACTGGAGTACACTCCTATCAGCTAGTAAGTTAGGTCAACTATCAGGCAAACTGTTAGTCTTTATTTGAATAGTAACCAAATGAAACTTTTCCGATAAGGGATAGACAGTTGGAATACGGAGTCCAGGAAACAATCTTCAGAAATATGATGTATGTGGCTAATAATTTTTAATGAATTTTGTGAAATGAAGGTACAGTTGTGTTCGCGGTTAAGGGCATTACCCATGAACCTGCGGCGCGCTCGCTGACGCGGAGCCGACAACCGCAGATGTACGCCTCAGATTAGAAAACATCGCCAAGAAATTGCAACATCCTGCAGAACAGTTACATTCTTTGCTTTGCTGCTAACACTTATCCCGATATCCACCTAAGCTGAACCGAGTAGAATGACGACGGCGTGTCCAATAAAACTGTACGAAACTGACATGACATCACGTAGTTGTCGATTTGGTGTACCTACTTCTTTTGGTCAACATGGCGAGATGCCTCCCACCTCTGGTGGATACAGGACCCATAGTCTCTTATTATATGACCTTGGGGGTTAGACAAGACCCACTTTCTGTTAGCGTTAACGCCTGCGGAAAGATGAAATTGTATGAAAATGACATTGACAATGACATTAGTTTGAGAGATGTTATCTTAAGCTAATGTAATTTTCATACAATTTTACTTTCCGCAGGCGTTAACGCTAACAGAAAGTGGGTCTTGTCTAACCCCCTGGGGCTTTACTCCGCCAACGCATCGAACCTCAATAGAGAACGCAATCGGTTCCCATTTCAGGCTGACTCGCCAGTCGGAGACTTGGAGTTCGAAATGCAGTTGACAAAACCCTTAATAGCATCTATAGACTACCTTATCGAACGTTACTGACTAAAGAGCTGAAAATGTTACTTAATAATAAACATCAATTTTCTAATGCAACCGCTTGATTCTGGTTCTCATTGATAGAGCTTTGATGACGTGGCAAATTTTGATTCCTTGCTTCCCTTTTTGCCAGTCCTTTGTGTCCGGTATACCTGATGTCAGCCCATTAGTCACTAGCATGTTGCCTCGTTGCCTTGGTGAACTCGTGTCATTGGTTTGTAGCGTAAAACAAGAATTAACAATAGCACGTGGAGTCAATTGGCATTTAGTGTTCATTGCCCCGATTTGTACTCGTAAACATTCCTACCATTTAATTGAATCGTTCTGTGATTTTGATTGACTTGAAGCGAAGTTTCGATAGAGTATTGATCAACATCAAATTTGTATAACCCATTAGAGAACGTTGTTTTCATACAATTTGTGAATCATTAAGACCTTTAATTTTATGTTATAATCACATTGTTTTATCACCGATAAAAAATCTATTTCTCATATCATCAAAGATTTCTCGTAGAGTTAAAGGAATTGCGAAACATAGATGGCCTATAGAACATCATTTAAAAATGGCAAGGTCGCCCACCAGTAACATTTCACAACAAATACAAACTGTTATAATAAATAATATCATAATGTCAATAATTAAACAGACTATTACCTTGCAATACAAATGCTGTTGTAATGTTAGCGTAATTTTGGCACTTACTTGCCACGCAATAAAGTTTTGCCGCTTGTCGTAAAACTGCATACCACCGTTATGTGTGATGGACGTACCACGAAAAGGTTTTATTTTTGAGTCATATTTGATATTACAGTCATAGGACATATGGACAGACGATGTCAAAGTCCAGGTCCAGGACATGAAATAAAATGACACGAGACTGGAAGTATTGTTTGCTAAATTAAAAACAGTAGTCGATGAAGGCTGAACAATAAAAATGTTTCAATAGAAAAATACTTAATTAGCCAGTAAAAAATAGTGTTTTTTTTTTTTTATTATGTTTATTGGAAATAAAAATTATGTTCTACATATCGTCGGGGATAGTGCAATACCGCGAAACTAACACAGGTAAATAACGCGTATCTACACATCACTTCACTTTACAGAAGAGACAAGAAACTGCCTAGTTTCGTAATTTTTGGGTCTAGGAACCGCATAACTAGTTTTCTATTGGTCAATTAAATTTTTTTGTAACATCGAGCCAACGAAATCATTGTGTGCGTTGGTACAAAAAAATAGATTTGGCTACGTATGTATTTAGTTACGCGGTATTGACCGACGCTACTTATGCGTTATTGCACTATCCCCGACGATATTCTAAATGAAGATTTCACGTTTTAAGTTTAGACAATTATTTATGCTGTTACCTGTTATACATAATTTATAGTGAAATTTACGTAGAGCCCGGAATTACTAATCAATTGTTAAGTACCAAATTCAGTGATTTTATATTTTTAGCTCAGTTCCTTAAGGCAAATGGAAAATAAAGTGTCACTCTAAGACTTTTGCAAACAATGATTAAAATGTATCACTCTATCAAACTAGAAATCATTACATTTTATTTAGATGGCATCAATTCGAAGAGGTTATTATGACTTTCAATTATAATTGGAGAAATGTACCGACTTCAGAAGCATCGCATTTTGGCATCTTCCCTTTGATTACAATCTAATTAAATTTGCCTCTGAAATTGACAATTAGAATCTATTATTCCATTTGTATCTTGTTTCCATTCTGTAACAATTATTGAGCTCGGTTACGTTTGAATTTAGAGATAGGAAAACAATAGTGAAAGTAAAGACCATGGATCTCATGGAACAAAAGATAGAATCAAATCTATTGATTGATGGATCCCAGTGGAACCAAATCTTCACTGGATCAGTTTAAATTAGAAAATGGAACAGGGCAGGGCCCAAATTTTGCTAAACCAGTATCCTCGAGGCATAGTTTCCTAAGAGTGGTTTCTTATTATGATGTTTTCTTATACCCGTTTTCATCAATAATGAAGAAGGCGACGCCTAACTAAGGATCTTACATTCTAAATAGACTCTTAAGCACCACACCACCAATCCATTTTAATATGTGACTCCTAAGCAGTCATTGCTCCTAAGTTAAGAGTTGCAATTTTTTTAACGGCCTCTTATACCAAATTTACGTGGTCTCTCACTATGGGCCTCATAAGCAAGCTCAAAGTCGCACAACGAGCTATGGAGAGGGCTATGCTCGGGGTTTCTCTACGAGATCGAATCCGAAATGAGGAGATCCGTAGACGAACGAAAGTCACCGACATAGCCCACCGGATTAGTAAGTTGAAATGGCAGTGGGCAGGGCACATATCACGCAGAACAGATGGCCGATGGGGCCGAAAGGTTCTGGAATGGAGACCACGGACTGGCAAGCGCAGCGTAGGACGTCCACCCACAAGATGGACAGACGACCTAAAAGAGACCGCAGGGAAACGCTGGATGCAGGCCGCTTCCAACCGGCCCTTTTGGAGATCGATGGGGGAGGCCTATGTCCAGCAGTGGACGTCCTACGGCTGAAATGATGATGATGATACCAAATTTGACGGTTTTAAATCAATTTTATTCAGTTAAATTACAATATTTGAGCTGGAAAAAAATACATGTCACAGATACATCTGCGTTTGAGTTTATGATTTGGTTCAAAACAGGAAAGAATAAACATTCCTCGATCAAAAAAAATCTGAAACAAAGTCGAGTTAGTTTATTTTTTCGGTTTATGCTCTAATGAAAGCTCTTAACAATCTGGAAATTGCATGTACTGAGAGGCAATTTTATTCTTTTTTTTTTTATTAGGATAGATTTTTGATAGTGAATAGTTTCGTTTTTTTTTTATTAAAAGCGTAAAAAGGTCGCGAGAATTTGCGCGCGCCGCGTTCAGTACCGCGCCAGGCGTCATCAAGATCAGACCTATGTTCGTTTTTTGTCGTTGCACTCCCCCCGCGGGCGTCCTGGCTCTTGCGTGGCAAAATACATCGTCGCTATAACTTGGCGGGGGCTGAGGGAGCGTTTTGTTGCCTACGCGGCTCGGATAATAGGCCGTTAAATAAGTAGTTATCTATGGTTTTTTTGAGCGAGCGCGGCGCGGGCTGTCAGTTTAAGATTTGCCTATCATTTAGGCACCCCCGAATCGGTGTCGTAACTTTAGGTGACACCTAACGTCACTAATTGTCTCCTAAAGTTTGGTGAAATGTTTTTTGCCCTAGGCATCTCCTAAATATTCAGGCATCTGATTTAGGCGACTCCTAGGGTTAGTGAAAACGGGCATTAGTCTTACGATATATCTGTACATAGTCGCAAGTTTACAAGGTATCATTTAATCTGAGGAACAGCACAGGGTGTAATTAATAACGTGACGTCAACACGCCACCTGTGTTACCATACTGCAGATGAATACATCTTGTACAAGCGTAATTTTGTTTAAACTATTACTCACTGTTTATATTGGAAGCCACTTTACCTTGATACGGTATTGCTATCGGAATGACTCATTCGTTTAACTGTATTACGTTAATTACTTTACAACATATGTAAAACAATTTGTATTTAATGTATATAAAATGGCAACACCATTTTATCAAAACTGTATTAGCAAACGTCATGTGTATTCGTTGACAGTTGAATGCTGACAACTGTCAACGAACACAGTATATAAGTTGCGGTTGCATTGCAATCGCCCTCTTTCGGTGCTCGAACCTCGAAGCGAGAACAAGTGTAAACGAATTGTGTGTAAAATAGTTCAGGAGGTGATTTCTTGGCCGAAATGCTAACACATATCACAATTAATCTTATTGAATATTTGATAAGGTTGTTTGTGGTCCTTCGGTTTTTTCAATTCTTTTCCTTACTCAGACCACGAGAGTTGCAGTTTCGATGCCATCGCTCAAATACGGTGAAGGAAAATATCGTGTGGAAACCGGTATGTCCAAGAACATCAAAAGTTCAAAGACAAGACATTCGCCAACATGCACTGGGCCAGCATGGTGGATTAGGGCCCATCCTCTCTCTCTCTCTCTCTCTCTCTCTCTGAGAGAAGGCCTGTGTCCCAGCAGTGGAAACATGATATGCTGAAATGCTGATTATGGTAATTATGTTCAATTATAAATTTTTATCGCTGGGCCTGTATTTTTTAATCATACCCGGTTTGCGCGTAACCGAGGCAGATGGTACAGCAAGAGAGAATCATATACCCAGAAGTGGGATAAAGAAGCCTGAGGGTGATAAAGAACTGATTACGTATAGTTTCGTCACAAGCGCTACGCCAGTTCTGACAAAAGTTTAAGCCAAGTTTAATCTAGGCGTAGGCTATTCCACCTGACTGCTGATTAAAGAAGCCCTTAATACAATACATTGTATCAGTCCATCAGTATGTATTGAGGGCATCAGTATGATTAAACTTCGCTAAAACTTTTGTTAGAACTAGCGCAGCGCTTGTACAATACAATACATTGTATCAGTCCGTGACAAACGCAAATAGATTCTAATCACGGGCTTTATTGAGAGGCGCCATGGTTTAGGGCGCCCTTGGCGGACCGATGGCCCGTGACCGCCACAATGGCGGACACAACACCCGTACAAAATCAAAGAATACTTGCGATTTGAAACGCGTATTGACTGAACGTTGTTTTTCTACGGAACATACTTCCTCATACAGGATCAAAACTCCAATCGATCGCGTCTTGGACAAGCCGATAAAGGCAGCCATTGCTTAACGTGAAAGACATGAGAGCAGCAGCAACGAGGAGGCAGGAGGAGCGTAGATCCCAGCTCCAGTTGGGTCACACGTCAGGCGCAAGGCTTTATAGTAAGACGGGTGTTCTCCTTCAAAGCAAATTGAACCTTAGTATCATTTTAATACGATACAAAGAATTCAAACGATAAGACGCCAGTAAGGACATGGGACACTGCCGCTCTTTTATGCTTTGTACGGCAGAAAATAAATGAATTAATCTTCATCATCTTACTGCCTAGTTATGCCGCCCCTCTTCCGCAGTCACTGATGATGCAGTAAGCGCAGCCTAAAGATTTGATCTCTTGATAAACCAGCGTAAGCGTTATGCGGTGACGGACACTGAATTGTATGAAAAACGTCTAGTGGCCTGTTGTTCCGTCGAAGTATGTGTCAGCATCAGCGATGAGGCGAAAAGCTTGACTCTGCGTTGAAACCACTAACCGCAGCGTTGTGCGTTCCAATAGGAGCCCAAATCTTAGAGACTCAGTGCGACCTACTTATCTATGGAGAAGGCCAAACGGAGAGTTTTATACGGGTAGCCGTCCGTGTTGTTCAGTAAATAGCTAATTTATTTCAAACTTTAGATATAACATCAACTGATAGCAATTGCTACAATTTGCGGGCAACTTGTTTATGGGGGCGCGATTTCTCCACATTTAATAGCAATTATCGGGCGACAATCGGTTCCATATTTATTAGTCACTGATTGGTGCTACACGGCCACATAGTTAAACAGTTATCACACCACCTCGCGGTGCCGGTTGCGCGCGCGCATGTTACGTGAGCGCACTCCATTCACGCGCACACACTTGCGTTTAGTTTAGCTTCATGCGCGATTTATATTAATGTTATTCTCGGTGAAAAGTGACGACCGGCATGCGGCATTACTTCGAGGAATGCGGTCGTTTACCTGCAAATAGTGTTGTTAGTAGTCAGGATTGTAGGCTTTTCAACAAAACCTTGCCTATCTATTGACCAGCTAAGTACCAGCTTGAGGCAATGGAGTCTATTGAGAAACGTGCCAAGAAGCTCATCAGCAACGAGTCCTTAGTTCAGACTTAGCTTCATAGTCTTGAGCATCGACGCAAAAATTATCTAGTTAGTCTATCGGATACATTTCGGAGAGTATGCATCGGATCTGCATGATCTAATTCCCTCCTGCCCTTTTTTCTATCAGACTGCCTGGCCACGAAAAATCGTCACGCTTTATGATTGATATAACGAAAACCCGTACGAAGCGCTTTGATTCCACTTTTATTGTGCGAACTATTAGTCTGTGGAATGCGCTGCCTGAATGGGTGCTCCCCGATAGTTACAATCTGGGTGTCTTCAAGTCGAGAGTGAATCGGTTTCTTCTAGGCAAGGGTGCTCCATTGTAGACCGCAGCATCTAATGCTGCATTTCTAAACTATTAGATATAGAAACTAGTAACTTGCCATGCTGATAGGTCATATAAAAACTTTCATTCAAAATTATTTCTGAAAACATTTTCGGATCATAACTTTTTGAGATATACCGATAAAACTGTAATAGGTTCAAGGCGTTCTAGCTCAAAGGTCATTGTCCTCTTCGTAAAATTGTCTTGAAAAATTATATACTTTTTCAAATTGTTTTCTTTTCGACTAAACCACAAGAAGTATATGTTATGTTGGTATGATGCACCTCTGAAATTTGGCTAAGTCCACAGGGCTTCGTTCTTTCTACTTTTTCTGTGACTACCAATTTCTGAGCTATGATAATTAAGACCATAATTATATGACTTTGGCTATGACAAAACGGAACCCTAGCATATGCGTGCCTCGAGTCTCGACACGCTCTTAGCTAGTTATTTCCTTTTCCAATACTCAACCAACAAACAACACATGTCATACTCATTAATTGCACGTCTTTTTCCCTATTTTTGTTATATAATAGAATGTTTAAATGTCACATGTCATGACTAACCGACTCTCGACGGAAGCTATAGGTATGCCATCTCACAGGTTTTCCTAGGATGGGTATCAATGCACTTCTACCAGAAATGTAGTCTCTCTAAAGGTTCCATACCACTATCCTAGGCACAGAATTTCTCGAATTCTAGGTTGGCGGCAAGCTGCTAGAACCAATTTGGCACTTAACTCCCCTACACACAGATTATGTCGCACCTATAACGAATTTAACGTTTCCTTGAGTGATCTGGATGTATTTAATGATTCTTTATATGTTTTTAAAAACAAAATAGTAAAGTCTCTAACTAGAGACAAATAATATTAAGAATATCATATAATTTTGTTATTAGATTATATAGTTTTTAGTGTCTAACCACTTTTTTGGCGAATGTTGTATACGCCTGTAAAAGGTGTTCATATCAGATCTATGTATGTATAATTATTTTGTATTTTTTAAGAATGTGTAATATGTTCACTGTTGGCGTATCTATATCAATAAATAAATAAATAAATGTAAAGGCGTAATCATGTTTTATAATTTATTTAGAGGACGTTTATTAAATATATTATACGGGAATGACTTACGTAAGGTTGTTCCGAGTCGGAATAGCCGGTTTAATCTTACGTAAGTCATTCCCGTATTTTCAATACTCAATCATTTATTGCATAATTATTATGAAGTTCACGTACAGATGTTAGGTGTTTTCTTAAGACGAAATATGCTTCAAATTTGACGATTCGTCATCACGAATATTCAAAAGTAGACCTTTAAATTCGATTAATTTACATTATTTCTTTATCTATACTAACATTATAAAGAGGAAAGCTTTGATTGTTTGTTTGCATTGAATAGGCTCCGAAACTACTGAACCGATTTGAAAAATTCTTTCACTGTTGGGAAGCTGCACTATCCCCGGGTGATATAGGCTACAATCTATACCCGTACGAAGCTGGGGCGGACCGCTAGTGTTAAATAAATGTTCTTGAAACATTTTATTCGGATGTGTTTACCGATACACGATTAAAGAAATTTGGCTCGATAGATAAAAATCGTAAACATTCCTAAAAAACACCCGTTTTTACGTTCCCTTCAATGGATTGAATCAACTTCATTCAGATTCTATAGATGATATTTTTATGAAAAAAAAATGTGTCTTATCCTAAGAATCATTCAAATACTTTAGTGGTCACAGTTTTTTGGAAAAGCGTAAGACTAAGTATTTTTTAGAAAATAAAGAAAAAATTAATATTGAAAATATTTGAAAGCGCGCACGCCGCATTACCGTCATACAAGTGTACGGTTCTCTACCATTTCGCCTTAAATGAATTTCATGTGTATTTCTGCTTCGTCGTATCAAGTACAACAAGAAATTAGGGATCAGTTGTTATGTGTAGACGAGTAGATGAACTTACGTAAATCCAGAATCTATAAAAATATTGATTTTTTAATTCTTTCGTCGTTCATTCTTCCAACATTTCTAATGTCATTCGGTAAACCGTAATTTTGCCAGTCCCTACATGTAAACACCGATTACGTGACCACACGCCATTAGCACATACACACACATACATAAAACATTACATGAGCGTACTTACTATCGATTACATCGGACAATGAGTTATTCCACTATTATTTCACTGTCATTACTCTCCGATATGAAAGCTAGAGTCTTTGTCGTGTTTTGGATAACAAACATTAATTACGCGGACTGGTGTGCTGATTGACTTTTCTTATAGTTTCGAGTTGAAGCAAAACCGATAACTGAGATATAGAAGCATCAATAATGTTTTAATAGTCTGGGTGGTCCAACATAGCCCACCGGATTAGCGAGTTGAAATGGCAGTGGGCAGGGCACATAGCACGCAGAACAGATGGCCGATGGGGCCGAAAGGTTCTCGAATGGAGACCACGGACTGGTAAGCGCAGTTTAGGACGTCCACCCAAAAGATGGACAGACGGCCTAACAGAGACCGCAGGAAAACGCTGGATGCAGGCCACTTTCAACCGGCCCTTTTGAAGATCGATGGGGGAGGCCATGTCCAGCAGTGGACGTCCTACGGCTGAAATGATGACGATGAGTCTGGGTGCATAGTGTTCTGCTGTTATTTGAGATAGCTCGTTGGTCCAGTAGATAGCTCGTTGGTCCAGTTGGTAGTGAACCTACCTTCTGAGCCTGAGGGCGTGGGTTCGATTCCCACGTAGGACAAACATTTGTGTGATGAACATTTGTGTTTGTTCTATATCTGGTTGTTAATATCTATTTAAGTATGTATTTAAAACTATATATGTATGTATATCAGTCTCTGGCAGCCATATCACAAGCTTTGCTTAGTTTGGGGTCAGATGACCGTGTGTGCAAAAATGTCCCAAATATTTATTTATTTATTTATTTATTTATTTATTTAATAAAGGCCTTATCACATCAGACTCACAGTATAATAAAGGAAGAATACCAACGTGATAAGTTACGTCGAAAATCTAAGACCCGCTAGCACGACCGATTTCAATATGGATTTAAGGAAATTCAAGCGTCAAATAGTATGGAAAGTTTAGTGAAATCTAGATTTAAACCAGATTTATATGAAATTGTTTAAAATGGTGTTGGAAGGATCAGCGATGATATAAGAATCAAAATATATATATATTAACTGCCAGTTATCAGAGTCGCGTAGGCAACAAAGCGCTCCGTCAGCCCCCGCCAAGTTATAGCGACGATGTATTTTGCCACGCAAAAGTCAGGACGCCCGCGGGGGGAGTGCAACGACAAAAACGAACATAGGTCCGACCTCGATGACGCCTGGCGCGGTGCTGAACGCGGTGCGCGCAAATTCTCGCGACCTTTTTACGCTTTTAATTTCACTAAAAAACGAAACTATTCACTATCAAAATAAAAAAATGTTGAATAAAATTGCCTTTCAGTACATGAAATTTCCAGGTTGTTACGAGCTTTCGGCTCCAGCATCTGCAACAATGGCTCGTGTGAAAGGGATGTCCGGCGGCGCATTGGAATGGCTAAAAGCGCCATGTCTCAGCTTCAGAAGATATGGAAAAACAGAGGGATAAAGCTGAAAACGAAAATCAGACTAGTTCGGACCCTGATTTTTTCAATTTTCCTGTATGGCGCTGAGACATGGACGCTAAAAGCAGCAGATCGAGGGCGCATTGATTCATTCGAAATGTGGTGCTGGAGGAGAATGCTGAGAATACCATGGACAGCTCATCGGACCAACGCATCGATACTAAAACAACTCAAGATCTCTACTAGATTGTCTACCATTTGTCTCAAGCGAATATTGGAGTATTTCGGCCATATTGCCAGGAAGGACAACGACAATCTAGAAAAGTTAATTGTAACAGGCAAAGTCGATGGAAAGCGATCCCGAGGCCGCAGCCCGATGCGTTGGTCTGACCAGATTCGTACCACCCTAGACACATCAGTATACGATGCGCTGCATGTCGCCGAGGATAGGGGAAGATGGCGTAAAATCATAAAGGAGAGACTGATGGGGGGTGGGGGTCACGACCCTCAGACATGAGGAGCACGACGCGAGGAGGAGGACGAGCTTTCAGTAGAGCATAAAACGAAAAAAATAAACTGAATCTAATTTGTTTCAGATTTTTTTTTGATCGAGGAAAGTTTATTCTATCGTGTTTTGAACCAAATCATAAACTCAAACACAGATGTATCTGTCACATGTTTTGTTGATGGACGGCGCCTATGCTATTTCTTCTTTGACTTTTTTACTATTTTTATTTATAAAAGTCTGCGTTGTGTTAAATACTGACGAACTAAATTTTGATATCGCGAAACTAAGCGCATAATAAAATGCCTTGGTAGTGGTCCAACAATAACAAACAACGATAAATGTCAAGGACTTAAAGCAAGAACATGCATTGTTATTTTACTTTATTTATTTACTAAACAATGCTCCTGAACATTTCAAACAAACGAATTTTCTGCAACTGCATTTTCAACTATGACTTTATCCAGATGCATTTTTCTAAAGACAAAGTTGCTGAACAGTGACAAAGACATTTCACTTGAAACTGCGTCGTGACATGGCAATCATGTCTGGATTAGCATTAACTTTATGGCCCTGCACAAAAGTATCGTAGGTAAAGAAAATGAAGATAACATCGCATCAATAACAGATATACTGAAGTATAGGATAATAATATCGAGATACAATTCCTATAGAGTCACAATCTCTCAGTGAAAACAGTCAAAAAACGTCCGAGCGTTACATTGTTTCAATTATATAGTTCAAAATGCCACATTTACTCCAATTTAGACGTTGTCGCTTGCATAGTGTCCAACGTTAGTTGTTCGCTGTCATCGTAGCTCTCTGGCATCGCACGGCGTTGTAATCGGATCGCGGTTACCTTGTAATTAACCAAAAGTCCCTTGGTTCGGACAATTTTTGGAACGATTGTGACTCTACATGTATTCTATCTCGATGGATAAAAACTGTAATCAAATACTTCTGTATGTCACGGTGGCGTCAGCGGGACCAAACTCTTTTTATTAGGTTACCATGCTTCATAAGAGTTTTAACAGTTTTAATTGTATCTATGGTAAATAGCAGTATGTTTTTCTTTTGCAGCAGTATGCGTGAATAAAGCCGAAAAAACGCAAGAGCGAATTTTTGCATTCGCAGGAATAAAAAATATGCTTAATTTATTAAATGCTATCTTTGTTTCAATGCATGAAGTGGGTGCTAAATCCATTATTAACGGCCATACTTTTAAACGTTACTTAGGTTAAGCAATGCTTAAAATTGCTCTGTCTACATTTCGTTGACGGTAATTGTCACAGGTGAAAACGAGACAGAGCAATTTTAAGCATTACTTAACTTAAGTAACTTTTATAAGTGTGGCCGTATGACGTACAAGAAGACAGGTAAAACAATAATAATCATAGTGTTGTGACGCGAAATATTATCGATCAAGTTGTGTAATTGTAGACTTGGTCACGGGATACCATCAACACATCACGGTAGGTAACTTACTCACCACTAACTCGATAAACGATGCTAAAAGCAAAGCACACATACCTCCAGCGCTATAATTACTGCTAGAGTTCGTTGGATACTTTGCATACTTGGTATCGATATCGCATACTTGTTATCGATATTTCTACCAACTACCAACCAATCTGGTTTCTAATTTCTATTAGCTCTCTAGGTATTGAGTATATACTTTACTTTTAGATTACAGAGGTCACATTTTCCATTTACAAAGGCTCTTTACAGGTGCAAAATTATTGACAAGGCCATTTTACAGCCGATAAGGTGTACCTATATTGTATAATTGACATTATAATTTTAAATTGTGATTTTTATCCTGTAAATGACGTCGTCAAATGTATATTAGTTATACCTAAGACCCGAAATAAATGAATTGAATTGAATATGCAAGAAGCTAGGTGCACAACTAGACAACTACATACGGGAGACCACGTCTTGCAACTCGTCTTGAAGTTCAGCTACTAGACTAAATTGTATTGTATCCAATCTTGTATTGTTTAAATCTAATGTTAGAGGTATACAAATTGTTACGATATATTACTGACGAAATGTATACCATGATTTTCTGTATAATTATATTATAGTTTATTTTTATTTTTATATAGTAAGCAAAAGGTAAAGTATATATATTACTTAGATAGGCTTAGGTAGGTAGGTAGATTGCGCTTGGCCGCCATCTCGCTTGATGTTAAGCGACGATGCGGTCTACGATGGAGCACGCTTGCCTAGAAGAAACCGATTCACTCTCGACTTGTAGACACCCAGATTGTAACAGACGGGGAAAACCCATTCATGCAGCGAATTCCACAGACCACACACACGCCACAGACCACAGTGTGTCGCATAACTGTGTAAACAAGTATAAGAACTTCTATTCGCGATATTACAGATATACAACCAAACTAGATATAAGACAATTTTCAAAGGTTTTATTGGCGCTTGCAGGGTTTACGTAATTTACATTTTAGATTGTAACAGGCATTTAATACTTGATACTCAAAAGTATCGATACTCCTGGTGTAATATTATCGTGGTTACAACCCTAATTACCTCTGAATCTCGCTCACGAGCCGAGATCGTGACGCCCGGTCGTGTTAACGGACAATATGAACTCGGCATACCAAGTAATTGATGACAAATGCAACCCACTATTACAATATGGTAAGCGGGCTTCCTTACAGTTTTTTTTAAGGATCAACATACTGTATACAGAGTTTTGGAAATAGTGTATTTTAAGTGAGCCATCGTCGAGTACGAGTTATCGAATGAATTGCCATTGTCTGCATATAAATAAATAAATAAATATTTCGGGACATTTTTGCACACACAGTCACCTGACCCCAATCTAAGCAAAGCTTGTGAAATGGCTGCCAGAGACTGATATACATACATAATATAGGTTTAAATACATACTTAAATATATATTAACACCCAGATATAGAACAAACACAAATGTTCATCGCATAAACGTTTGTCCTAGGTGGGAATCGAATCCACGCCCCTAAGCTCAGAAAGTCACTACCAACTGGACCAACGGGCTATATAGGGACAAGGGTTACCTTATTTATATACTTAAAGCTATTTTGAAGTGATTATTTAAACGAGTATTATGTTGAGTTTTGGAAGGTATAAAATTTCAGATCAGACATACAAAGGAGATATGGTAAGTAAGGTCCTGAAAAAAAAGGCTTGATGCCTAGTCGAGCTCACCTAGCAGACGACCTTGTCGCCCTCTTTATTAGTTAGTTCATTAGTGTCGCTACAAATTTCTTAGTTTGCGTGACTGCGTTGAGTAAGTGAGCCGTTCTTAGTTTTTGCGTTAAGCGGTTTAGCGGTATAGTGGAAAAAATTATGAAAAATTGAGACATTTGAACACGAACGATAATTGTAGGTACTAAGGAATGTCTCCCTTGTTTGTCTGATCTGACGTTAAAACACATTTTTGTTGTGTAAACATTTACTGAC
Organism: Agriopis aurantiaria; assembly: GCA_914767915.1. Taxonomy (NCBI): domain Eukaryota; kingdom Metazoa; phylum Arthropoda; class Insecta; order Lepidoptera; family Geometridae; genus Agriopis; species Agriopis aurantiaria. The sequence continues at coordinate 11,359,589 of OU612003.1, read as the reverse complement.
CGTTTATGAGACAACAAAAAGTAAACAAAAACACGGCTGCACAATGTAGAATATAAAAGTTCGAGTATTAAGACGAAAAAAAAAACTTAAACATCAAAACCTTTTGAGGTGTTTTGGCTGCAAGATGTTTTATTGGAACAGACAAAATATTTAATTTTTAGTTTATATGCGTATGATTAAGCCGGTTATTCCGACTATAGTTTCCACCGCATTCGGCGGATTTTGGCGGTCTGGTTATTAATATAAACAAAATGTGAGAAAGCCACGTCAGGTTTCATAATAAAAATGTTTACTTAAATTTACCCGAAAAATATTACCCTTCTTCTAGGTAGTCGGGTAAAATATCATACCTACCTAATATTGACAATTGTTTGTTCTTATTTCGCGCAGCAACAGAGCAACGTATCGACGTGATTTTCACATACAGTTGGGAGGGCCGGAGAGTGACATGATATGCTTTTTATCCCGATAAATGAACGATTCATGAAGGAATTTCCACGCTAGTGAAACCGCGAGGCGCAGCTAGTTATTGCTATAAATAAGATATATGCACAAGTATTGTATGTTGGCTTGTTAGTTTGAACTTAGGATGGAGCGAGATCGACTTCCGCCGTTCAATGCATCTCCATCCACCCGAGACAGACAACAAGCCCTGCACGTTGATACAGGCGGGGCCGGGAGCAACGACCTTGTTTTATTAGATGATTGCTGGCCAGCCATTTTGTCATTAAGGTAATGGATACGGCCGAGTAATTTGATTATCATATGATGGCTGATCGTTAGGTACGGCTACGCGACAATTTAGCACATTAGAATGGTGCCGCTAAGACAGAACGGGTGAAAATAGCCGTAGGAGGTCAATGGCAAATTGATTAGATAGATCTGCGACTCATATGGCGTGAACAACTCTGGAAAATAAAGATTGATCGCTGTGGAATCGAGCCTGAATGGGAAATGTCCATTATTGTGATCAGACAATAGGTGTCTCTGAGACGCGTGAAGTGTTTGTGCCGATCTTCCACTTCCTGGACATTCTATTATCTCAAATAGTCAGTCAAATCTACAGGTTTGTTTACTCTGAAAAACAACAGTAACTTTTAAACATTCACGATTTGAACACATGTTTTAAATGTTTATCGGGACTTATCGAGCATTATTTCATTTAGGTAAAAATAGATATCTTACGCTCGACGTTTTGACCATGTTACAATGGCCGTGGTCACACGCTGACAGAAAAGCGCAATAAGTCCCGACAAACATTTAAAACATCTGAAAACGAATCTTCATGATCAAATTCCCTCCTGCCCATTTTTCTATCGGACTGTGCCAGAGCGGGCACAAAAATCACAGAAAAGAAACGAAAAAATGTTCTCTTCTGTGCAAAAAATCGACACCGCATTATGGTTGGTATTCCGAAAACCCAAATGAAGCGCTTCGATTCCACTTTTATTATGCGAACTGCTAGTCTGTGGAATGCACTGCCTGAATGGGTGTTCCGCGATAGTTACAATCTGGGTGTCTTCAAATCACGAGTGAATCGGTTTCTTCTAGGCAAGCGTGCTCCACCGTAGACCGCATCATCGCTTAACACCAGGCGAGTTGGCGGTCAAACGCAAGCCTAAATATTATTAGTTTATTTTAAAAAAAGGCGTGGCATATTATATTGCTGACGATCCTAAGCATCACGGTTTTATCATCGCACTAGCCGCCAGAATGATGAAAATCTATGTTATAGTTACTCGGAAACGCCGCAGGAGGGATTCCACAGATCTATGATCTGCGGCGTTTCCGAGTAACTATAACATAGGTTTTAGATTCTACATAAGACTGTTATCAGAGTATTTTAGGGTCGGCAACGTATCTGAGATGCCCCTGGTGTAACATGATTCCATAGACGACGGTGATCGTTTACCATCAGAAGAAAAAATTAAAGGCTTCAGCGAAGCTTAGAACAGGGGGTCTAGACAAGAGCCACTTTCTGTTAGCGTTCACGCCTGCGGAAAGATGAAATTGTATGAAAATGATATTAGCTTCAGATAATTTATCTCATGCTAATGTCATTGTCAATGTCATTTTCATACAATTTCATCTTTCCGCAGGCGTGAACGCTAACAGTGTGTGGCTCTTGTCTAGACCCCCTGTTCTAAGCTTCGCTGAAGCCTTTAATTTTTTCTTCTGATGGTAAACGATCACCGTCGTCTATGGAATCATGTTACACCAGGGGCATCTCAGATACGTTGCCGACCCTAAAATACTCTGATAACAGTCTTATGTAGAATCTAAAACCTATGTTATAGTTACTCGGAAACGCCGCAGATCATAGATCTGTGGAATCCCTCCTGCGGCGTTTCCGAGTAACTATAACATAGATTTTCATCATTCTGGCGGCTAGTGCGATGATAAAACCGTGATGCTTAGGATCGTCAGCAATATAATATGCCACGCCTTTTTTTTTCACGCCACGGGGGTCTAGACAAGAGCCACTTTCTGTTAGCGTTCACGCCTGCGGAAAGATGAAATTGTATGAAAATGATATTAGCTTCAGATAATTTATCTCATGCTAATGTCATTGTCAATGTCATTTTCATACAATTTCATCTTTCCGCAGGCGTGAACGCTAACAGTGTGTGGCTCTTGTCTAGACCCCCTGTTCTAAGCTTCGCTGAAGCCTTTAATTTTTTCTTCTGATGGTAAACGATCACCGTCGTCTATGGAATCATGTTACACCAGGGGCATCTCAGATACGTTGCCGACCCTAAAATACTCTGATAACAGTCTTATGTAGAATCTAAAACCTATGTTATAGTTACTCGGAAACGCCGCAGATCATAGATCTGTGGAATCCCTCCTGCGGCGTTTCCGAGTAACTATAACATAGATTTTCATCATTCTGGCGGCTAGTGCGATGATAAAACCGTGATGCTTAGGATCGTCAGCAATATAATATGCCACGCCTTTTTTTTTCACGCCACGGGGGTCTAGACAAGAGCCACTTTCTGTTAGCGTTCACGCCTGCGGAAAGATGAAATTGTATGAAAATGATATTAGCTTCAGATAATTTATCTCATGCTAATGTCATTGTCAATGTCATTTTCATACAATTTCATCTTTCCGCAGGCGTGAACGCTAACAGTGTGTGGCTCTTGTCTAGACCCCCTGAGGAGTCACGCTAATTACCATCTAAGTAAGTTGTGCGTCGACAATTGTAATGGCGTTATGGCATCAAGTAACAATGACAATATAGTGGACGTAACGTGGCTGAACCGCGTCGGAACCGTCGGTAAAGTCAGGGTCAAGTTCAAAGCCATGCAAAGACCCCGAATTTAAAACGACGACGATTAGGAATAGAATAGAGACTGGAAACAGACGTTTTTATTCTGATCTCGCGACAAAAACAACGCAAGCGAATCAGTAAATAGAAAACGGAAGCACGACTTGGCATTTAATATTTTAGACAATAAAAATAATCAGCGCTGAAAAAATTACTTTTTGATAATTTTCATTGCATTCTAGTCGTCGCTAACAATGTTATTGCTGTCAGACGCATTATCTCAATGGTCGTCTCGAACGATGAGTCGGATTTACTGAAGCTTTTTATTTTTTGACAAAATTGAACGGAAACGTTCCAAACATTAATATTAGGTGAGCAACTTCTCCCATCCAGTGGATGCAAAAGGCAAGCTGTCGTTCAGTGTGGAGGTTAAAGGGGGAGGCCTATGTTCAGCAGTGGACGTCTTCTGGCTGATGATGATGAGCAACTTCTGAGCAATCTGATATTGTTGAATTCAGAATCGGACGATGTAATAAAAATAACCATTGTGGTTTCCTCGAGACTCGGAACGGAATTATATTCTTTCCTTTCAATCCAAATCCCGTATAAGACATTAACATCCTCCTCCGGGACCCATACATCGTGCTAAGGTTTCCGGGAACCAGATTAAATTGAATCACATTCTGGACCGCAGTATTATTTAATCTGTGCTCACGGATCAGTGTGACAAAGAACCAGACACATAAAGTCTTATAAAAAGGACGTCATCAACATTCTGAAGAGGCTAATGTATTGGCAAAAAGGACTCAAGACTCATTACTGACAAAAAATATACATATCTCATAAAATGAATCTCTGAAGCGATGATTGATATCATCCGGGACGCGTAGCTTCCATACTAAAAGTGATAGTGAATTGAGCGATGGTGGTAGAGCGGTAGCATGTACGCTTTACAATCTGACGGCACTCTGTTCAATCCCTGGCCGTGCATCAATGACTTTTTAGTCTCTAAATAAATTATGTGCAGTTTCGCAGCCATCGCTCAAAAACGGCGAAGGAAAAAATCGTGAGGAAACCGGCAAGTCCAAGGACATCAAAAAATACAGACTAATGACATTCACCAATATGCACTGGGCCAGCACGATGGATTACGGCCCATCCTCTCTCTCTCTCTGAGAGAAGGCCTGTGTCCCAGTAGTGGGAACTGTAGTGTATGGCGGTACCTAACCTACATTAGTACATTATAATATCACGTTGAAGTATAACCTAGGGTTGTTGGATGCGCCAGCGCATCCAGCCTTAACCTAATATTTTCCGGGAACACGAAATGCTGATTGATGGCATATAGTGAATAGTGAACAATACTTACAAGTAAGTAGACCGAGCAGCGTGGCGTCGCGCTTCCTCTGACGGGAACTAGTAGCGTCTCATGGATGCACTTCACAATAAAGTCCTGTGGGCAAAGAAAACACACGTTATTGCAAGAATCAACATCTTAGTCGTTTGCACTCTTGACGGTTTGTCGTAGGCAGCATTTCGGGAGGATGCTCGCTTCACGATCCGTCGCCATTCCTCGCGTTGTAGACTTACTCGTGCAAATATTCACGGGACCGTGGACATCAACATAAACATCAACAACTATCTTCTCGACATTTGCATTAACGATTCAGTGATACTGTGAGTGAGAGCTAACATTTGTGGAATAATTAAGATTATATCATCGATGCTGCACTGCGTAGCAGAAGCTGATTTAAATCTAGGCGGTTGAAACTACAGTCGGAGTAACCGGCTTAATCTTACGTGACTAATTCCCGTGTAATATAAATAAGAAGTTAATTAAATATAGGTATTTACAAAATATCTACTAGTAAGTTAGATTGCAGTGGAGAAAAGACTGGCAAGCCCCGAGTCAAGGAGAAGCGGGCTAGCTTTGATTAGCGAAGAATTACAATGTGTATCTATCCTCTGTGGAGTCTGTGATACAGAAGCAGGTTTCCGGTACAGGTAAACCAGAACGGCTCGATACCGATTGGTCTAAACATTGCACCCTATATACTATATACTGAAAAAGGTGAATCGGTTTGCAGAATGGCGTCGTCCGTCAAATGACGGGTTTTTGACAGCTCGACTCGCTTAAACAGATCCGCTTTTTATGTCCGCATCGTTAGGAAACAAAGTAGTCAGGTATGATTAGCCTAAAATTAACACACAATTTTGCCTTATTTGTAAACTTGTGTAGCATACAAAGTCCTAATCGAATTCCTTGAACACCTTATCGCCCAAACGGCGAACTAGCAGCGGAACACACGACCAATTTGCAACAATGGACCGGCGCAGCGATGGTAGGCACTTCCGCGGCAATCGCGCGCCACTCCGGCCGTAATGGCTGGTGACCTAGTGGCTGGCCCGGCCTGTGCTCGGGCACGCTATGCCTGACTGTTTAGGGACGACTCAGTGACCAGTACGCTTAGTCCCAGATTGGATAGTTTTCGAAAACTTTTTTCGTTTACGTATTGTTCAATACATTTTAGTAAAGCGCCTCTATCGGAAACGCGGAGGAACTAAAATCGGTAGTAATCGGCGGTATAGATTGCTTCACTCTAATACGAAAAAAAACTTGTAAGGGTACAGTATTTCAAGTCGCTTCAATGATATTTTCAGTTGCTTCGTTTAAAAACAGATACATCTAAGACCTATGTGCAAAGTAGGAAACCTTGAAGACCATTTTCTGTTTACTCTTTGAGCGACTAAACGTGATTTTAGTCAAAAGATTATTTTGGAGATTGGCAATTTTTATCTTCTAATCTCCCTAAACTCCGTAATAAGCCCGCAGCGGCTTATTATGGAGTCCGTTCGAGATTAGGATTGTGATTAACAAGCGCGTGCTATCCCGTTCTATTTGCTTACTCGTACCACCCGCGTGAGCGAGATGGCATGCGATCGCGATCACAATCAGAGTCACGAACGTACATCCATAATAAGCACCCGGATCATTGAATTTGCATCTAGGCTTGATTCAGTTGAAGATATGGTAAGGTGGCGTGGAGCAACAGGCCTAAAACAGGCTTGATGCGAGTTTCTGCCTTTAGTCAAACACGTGCAGCAGGCAGTTTCGTCGCCTTTTTTCGCACGTGGACTATTAATTAGTTTATCGGTGTTGCTGTAAGTTTCTTAGCGTGTGTGAGGAAAATGAGTAAGTGTGTGTAGTTAGTTTTTGAGTTGTGACAGAAGTGGGAGAAACACGGAGACATTTGAACACGAACAATAATTGTACTAAGGCATGTCTCCCTTGTTTGTATGATCTGAGGTTGAACCACACTGCCACTCCCTCAATCATCATCTATGTTCTCAGCCCGTGATCGTCCAATAGTTCTCTTTTCTAGAATGTCGCGTCCCGATAAACAAACAAGCAAATACAGTAAAAACCTGTACAACTGTTTTCCACTCTTCAGGAACTATGAAGCATGCTACGGCGACCATTAATTATGCGGCACTCGCTTTGATTCTGGCACAGTTAGGAGTGGGGGCGAAGTGTCTGCTTCGGTTTTTGGTCATGGAACAATCATTAGCGAAGCCAGATGTGTCAAGAAGATTCATTGTGAATTTCTCACTAGAAAATTAACTTTTAAAGTGTTTTGTTTTAACTGTATAGTTGAAATAAGTGGAATTTCCAGTAAAGTAAAACAAATGGATAAATTCCTTGTAGAAATCTACCTTAATATGGTTTACGTGGCCTTAGGCCTGGAAGGGAGAATTTGACAGTCCGTAAATAATTCTGGCCTCTTTGGAATTAGGGTCAGACAAAATATTCTATCTTCGGCTATTTTCTTCCAGCTACTGCCAGCTGTCTTTTTTGCCTTGAAGATCGGGCTGAGTGCCTTGAGAGAGGCCTATGACCAGCAGTGGACTAGGACACGAAAATACATATTATGAAATTTATTAGGTTATTATATAATGAAAATATTCTGAATTAGCTCGGGGACATGAGCCCTCTCAACACTGAATTGCCTTTTTAGGTAGAATTTTCGCTGATCCTCAGTTCAACAGTATCTCAAGAATTGAGAGAGGGTTTTTAAGTAACAGTGTAGATTCACTTTAAATTCGAAAAAAAACGAGGTTTTCTTGCTAACATGACGATAAACTAAAAAAATTGCTTATATGTACTTTGTTTATTACAAAACATAGAACAAAACTTCCGCATCGTTTCTTATTTTTCTTACAGACCCTGGAACTTGTGTCATTACTCATTATTACAGCCTCAAGGTAAAAGATCTCGATGTGAGGATCGGATATAGCAGCCTCCATTGTTCTATTGTATTTGTTTATTTCCCTTTTCATCGGAGTATTATCTGACCAAAGTTGCAACTAAACGTCAGCAGCCATAATAAAATTATCACTGAATAATTTTGTATGATTAGATTGTATCTAAAAGGTGTCATTGACTAACTTTGACCTCATCATCATTATTAGCCGTTCATGTTCTCACTGCTGGGATACAAGCCTTTTTTCAGTGAGAGAGGGTGGGCCCTAATCCACCATGTTGGCCCAGTGCATGTTGGTGAATCTTCTTGTCTTCTTGAGTCGCGGGCATCCAGCGGATGCAAAAGGCAGGCTGTAGTTCAGTGTGGAGGTTAAAGGGGGAGGCCTACGTTCAGTAGTGGACGTCTTCTGGCTGATGATGATGATGTTGGTGAATGTCACATGGCTTTGATTTTTTGAGTATCTTGGACATACCAGTTGCCTCACGATGTTTTCCTTCACCGTTTTTAAGCGATGTCATCGAAACTGCACATAATTTATTTTAGTTACTAAATAAGTAATTGGTGCAAGGCCGAGGAACGCACAGGGTGCTATCAGATTTTAAAAAAAAACATTGATATCGCCAAAATCTTTAATATGCGCGAGTAAGACAACCGCGCTGTTTTACCAGGCCTTTTTTGTAACCCATAAGCCCTTCGTACACAAGTTGTCAACAATGTACATGTATATCAGTCTCTGGCAGCCATAGTACAAGCTTTGCTTAGTTTGGGGTCAGATGACCGTGTGTGCAAAAAATGTACCCTTTTTAAAAAACTATTAATGTTACATACCGACAACCATAGAGTAGCGTAAGCAAATCTCGCAGTGCACTTGGGGAAGTACGTCGCCCTCGTCGATGTTACGCTACTCAAGTTCCCAGTTATCCGAAACTTATGTCGCCTTGTACCAACGACCATAGTAACTGCGAATACCTCCAGCCGCACTAATACAATTTGCGGGATTGCGGCCACCGGTGGATTACCCACGTCTCACTAGTTCATGGACCGAGCCGTGCGATGTACTCGCTCGGAACTTGGAACGCACCAGCGGGGCTGTTCTGGCACACTCGATTTTGTTTTTGTCCCTGTTCTCTCATGTTCATGTAAATGGGAATGATAGGAGGCAGACATGATATCTATTACACCAGAATCAGAACAGCCTCGCTAAATTGAGCGGCCGGATTAAACTGGATATCCGGCAGGGGATGGTAATGGGGGAGGGAAGATTGATTGATCGCATTAAACGTAGGTCCTGTTCCAAGCATACAATTTACTAGGGAAATTTTGTTTGAATATAAATAGAATTTGACGTAATAAAGTGGATACTCTTATTTACAGAAATTCGATATTTTTGAACTTACTGATGATTTTAAAGCAAAGATAACGTTATATCGTCATTGTGTTAAACTATTAACTAAGCACCTAGTCAGATAGCCGGCATTCTCGGAATATTTGGGGCAACTCTAAGTTTAGTACGGACAATTTCGTTGTACTATTTACTAAAATAACTTTGACTGGACTAAAAGTGTTTGTCGTTGTTAACAGACTTGAAACAAAAAGATAATTATAGAATTCTGTTTTAAATAACAGATTATAAAAGATGAATCTGAGGGCAAATATTCTAGAAAAAAATTTAAGTTCGGTAATCCTACTAATATTATAAACGAGAAAGTTTGTATGTATGGATGTTAGTTCCTCTTTCACGCTGCAACGGAACAACGGATCGACCTAATTTTTTGCATGGGTATAGTTCAAGAACCAGAGAGTGACATATATGCTACTTTTCATCATCATCATCACCATTTTTCATCACTACGCGGGTGAAACCGCGGGGCGCAGCTAGTTGATAAAAACCGTTTAGGAAGTTTTGGCGCCCACTTGAAAAATCATGTTCCAGTATTATTTTCCAAAACTTTAATATTATATACGTGTGCTTTCTCGAAGGCTAATAATCCAACAAAAAACCGACTATCTATTGTACTGTACATGGTTATAATTAGGTATTGAAGTATATGTCCGACGGTTATGACTCTTTTTTTTTACTGAGCAAGTTATGGCCCGTCCATTCATTTTATTTTGGTCGAAGGCTTATTGTGGATTCCATTCCTCAATAAGTCTACACCGTGTTGCATTGTTGGCACACAAAAATGTTAACAGCCTCATTCTCGAAAGTAAAAGTCATCCCGAGGGGCCATTACGGTCCACGAGAGTATCATTATGTGAATGTAACTATTAATTGGTTTACTTTTAAGTGGATTAGGCAGACGTAAATATACTTTCATGTTGATTGAGATCGTCGGTTGCTTCCGTCTTGTAGCGTACATTTGTGAAATGTTTAGAGCTATTTCATTCAAATAAACCCACTCAATATCAGTCCGTAAAAAATTTCAAAACATTGAAATGTGGGTCACTTTAAAACTTTCGCGATTCAAACACGTGTTTTAAATGTTTATCGAGAGTTATCGCAAATTATTTAGCTAAAAATAGGTACCTTTCGCTCGATGTTTCGAACATGTTACAATGACCGTGGTCACGAGATGACTGAAAAGCGAGCGGTGAGTCCGGCGAGAAGAGCGGGTGATTTATTATTCTACCCTCGCTTGATCTTGAAAAATCGCAGGGTTGAACATAGCAAACGTAACATGTTCGAAACGTCGAGCGAAAAGTACCTACATTATTACTTAAATAAAATAATGGCCGATAAGTCCCGATAAAAAATTAAAACATTGAAATCTGAGCACTAAAATAATGTAACATACAGTAAAAAAAAAACAGCGTACTAAGTCATGTGACTTACAGTATAACATTTAAATCTGAGTACCTACTAAGTTATGTGACATACAGTAAAACATTTAAATCTGAGCACTAAATAATGTGACATACAGTAAATCATTGAAATCTGAGCCCTAAATCAGGTGACATACAGTAAAACATTGAAATCTGGGCCCTAAATCATGTAACATACAGTAAAACTTGATTGAGTGTACGACGCGTAGAGCATAGATCTTAGGAAACGTACTCGATATCCGTCACTTGATATTTTACTGTACTTATATGTCAATACGTCACATTTCAATTATTTACTTTAAGTCGGGTTACTAATGAGATTGTCTAATGGGCGATAACCTAATGAATCTCGAAACGCTCAGGAATGTGTACTTCTCAAACATGATAAATTCTTCAAATTCAAAAAGACCGCTATATTAATTTTCATAAGATCTCGAACATCTCATACATTTCTAATAATCCCGAGGCAGTTCCACATCGCGATGAATTCTCCGAGTGGCCATTCCGTTGCGTTTCCCCTCATCATTAATACCGGTCTACCTCTCCCCAAACTGGCTGAACTCCCACCGGCGTCTCTGTCAAAACTAGACTTTGTAAACAGGATTTAGAGTTTAAATTTTCTCGTTGGTGTCGGGTTATGTAATGACCGTGAATGGGTTGAGGAGGGTTGGCCAAGGACATCCATTGTACAGCCGAGGCTGTGGCGATGAGCTAGGGCTACTGCAACCGCGGGGGATAAGATAGCCTTCGTAATGGACAGGTTTACTTAGCCGGATTACTGACCAGACGGGCCGCAGTTATAACTTTCATAATATTTCACACTTACAACACTATACATTACACTATACATACATACGACTATGCATTATCCATTACATTTTATTGCTTGCGAAAGATATTAGGTAGTATTGCAGCAGGTTATCCAGGCAGTAAAAATTACATACTGTTATAATAGTACTAGCTGCACCCCGCGGTTTCACTCGCGTAGTGATGATGATGATGATGATGATAAACATTGGCCTATGTCAATCTTCGGCCCTTGAACTACACCCATGCAAAAATCAGGTCGATCCGTTGCTCTGTTGCTGCGTGAAAGAGGGACAAACAAACCAACAAACAACCCAATCTATAATATTAGTATGACTCTGGCTGACAAGATGAAACAAAAAAAAACTGGTCAAATTTAAATACATACATTTGTTTGAGTTTCAACAAAAATACAATAGAATAAAGTACGATTGGTTTCTCCGGAATTTGAACATTTTCCTGGTAACATTTCCAGTTTTTATTTCCATAATAACTTAATTTGGACTATTATTAAGAAAATTGTATAACAATAAATAACCTATTTCATTCAACTTATGAATTTAGATTATTTCTTTCGATCTAGCTTTTTTTTTTGCGTTTTTGGGGTTGGCCCATTGTAAAGTGGTTCATAATTAAGAGTATAACGGATCCATTTAGGCTATGTACACCCTTACTGCGTAAACCTGTAGACGCCCACTATTTAATAAAATAAAATAATCTATACGTATAATAAAATCGTAGATAAAAAATCTGTAAATGTGACATATCAACAAGAAAATCACACAAGGCGTCTTAAAATAAGCAGCTGAAGACGTTAAGATAGTTTTTAGAGTTTTTTGTCTGTTTGTTTGTTTGTGCACGCACATCTCTTAAACCACTGGACGAATATAAATGCGGTTTTCACGAATATGCTTAGTTATAACCAGATTGACGTACAGGCTATGTTATGTAGCGGGCAACAGCTAGTCATAGAATAAAATAATACATTGGTGTCAATAAAGTATTGTATTGTAAAAGGAACCCGTACATATGTTAAAGATTCAGACAACAATTCACGCCCAGTGCGTACAAGCAGGGTCGTTCAATAATTCAAAAGAGCTGAGCATCTTAAATGTGCGCTCGTGGGGCTAATACGCAACTCGAGCCACATTTCCTTCAGGATTATAATCTTGGTGTAATTTTACGCGAGGGATTTGAGAGGTAAAGACGGGAAATAAATTTTGGATAAATGTTGTGTGGGCGCGAAGATGTTGCGGGACCGTTCAGATATGTTTATTTCTTTCCGCGAGTAAAGCTGGAAACAAACTATCGGACGCGGCTGACGAACGCGACTGATAAGTGTGCAGTCTTTCAAAAGACAACAATGGCTGACAAAAACATCAGGCGCGCCAGATTTCTGTCGAACGTCCGAACGCTCAAGGTCAGCTAAAGCTTACGTCCACGACTTAAGTCCGATAGTTTGCACAGATCAGTGTACGTTCATTATCTAGATACGTTTATATCGCGTCCGTCAGCCGCGTCCGATAATTTGTTTCCAGCTTAAGGATCGCCCAATTAATTACGTGAGCGAAGGTTCTTGCAATATTTTTGGAGCAAAAACAGTATAATGTATGACATACTTACTATTGTTGATTGAATCAGGCGTTACTTTGCGGAGGTACATCTTCAAAACTGTTTTTTGACGAATCTTTAATGTTTTCCCGCTAAACGTCGCATTAAGTATAATAATAAGTAATTTGGGATAAACTCAAACTTAATCAAACTTAATCCGAAACAACTACTAAATACTACTTATTATTGTTCTATATTTAAGTAAGAGTCAATACTCAATAGCATCGCGTACACAGACCTATATCTAAGTAGACTTCACAAGCGGTCCGAACTGTATGAAAACTAAGCGTGTCAAATTTTTCGTACTTACCTGTGAAAAGACATGTCTTTATTCTGTCGGCCAACTCTGTATTGCACAATTACCCATTTTCGTTTCAAACTTCTTCTTCTTTCGAGTCGATGTTCCGCAAAATACAATTCTATTTTCAAATCAAGTTTCTAGACCTAAACTTTGCCACCTCAATGGCATTTTGCGTGGCTTCATTCAGGTCGTCTTGTGTGCAAGTTGTAGGACACGCTGCACAGTCCATCAAGTGTGTCATTGTCTGAGGATTCACACCACAAAGACAAACTGACACCTGTTGTCGCTGCACCGATTGAGCAGACTGATTTTAGCCAAACTCAATTACGACTATTTGTCATAACTTTATTGGAGAAAAATGACATGCAAGGAAGGTCGCCTTGTGGCGTCTACTTAAATATAGGTCTGTGATCGCGTAAATAAGTCATTCTGTAAGTAGGTAGTTACCTGAAAAGTGGCGCCAGCGTAATATTCCGTCTTCGACGTAAGTGCGTAGTTTCTTAGAAAACAATATGTCAAATTTATGCTTACATACTCGTACCTACTGGTATTTGTCGAGGTAAGTATTAATATTAATGTACTGTAAGGTAGTTCTTGCGAATTTCGCTCTACTGGCACTTGTGTTATGAAGGTTTTGCTTAATGGCTGAATCTGCGGAACAGAAATTATTCTAATAACACGTCGATAGCCCGTTGGTCCAGTTGGTAGTGAACCTGCCTTCTGAACTTGGGGCGAGGGTTCGATTCCCACATAGGACAAACATTTTATGCGATGAATATTTGTGTTTGTTCTATATCTGGTTGTTAATATCTTATTTAAGTATGTATTTAAAACTATATATGTATGTATATCAGTCTCTGGAAGCCATATCACAAGCTTTGCTGTAGTTTAGGGTCAGATGACCGTGTGTTCAAAAATGCCCCGAATATTTATTATTATTCAATAACACTTCAATCTGCAATCTGCAAAAATAGCAACTAAGATGGACCAAATTATTATGAACTGCACATAGTGATACCACGGACCGGTAAGCTCAACGTAGGACGTCCACCCGCAAAATGGACAGACGACCTAAAAAAGAGACCGCAGTGAAACGCTTTATGCAGGCCGCTTCCAACCTTTTGGAGATCGATGGGGGAGGCCTATGTCCAGCAGTGGACGTCCTATGGCTGAAATGATGATGAATCAGTAATAACCCTCTAGTTGATTAAGTTAACGTTCCGGATCGGTCACGCGTACTCTGGAACGATGTAACGATCTCTAGAACGGGTTTACTTCGCTAATCCGCTCCGGCGAGTCACTTTCAATCAATTCCAACGGAAAACGCTGCGTTTCCTCATACCACATATGGTTGCTGAGTAATACTCAGAGACTTTCATATGCCCTCAAAACTGGGTTTGTATGGGTTAGCTCTTATCTGCTAACCGTTAATAGTCTAGTTTAATCAGAAACTTACAATCTGACTGCACCCGGTTCGATTCTCGGCCCTGCAGCAATGACTTATAATTAATTAGTACTTAAATAAGTAATGTGCAGTTTCTATGCTATCGCTCAACAATGGTGAAGGAAAACATCGTGACGAAACTGGTATGTCCAAGAAACTCTAAAATTCAAAGATATATGATATTCACCAACATGCACTGGGCTAGCTTGATGGATTAGGGTCCATCCTCTCTCTCTCTCTCTCTCTCTCTCTCTCTGAGAGAAGGCACGTATCCCAGCAGTGAAGACAGGATTGGCTAATAATACTATACTTTTTTATATGATTACTCCTATTTTAATCAAATGTTTGTGTGTGTGTTTGTTCGCAAATAGCACATAATTTCGTATCAGCTGCATGGATTTGTATGAAGTGTAGTATGGAGGTAGATATACTTTGGATTAACATAAAATATAGGATATTTTTAATTTCGGAAAAAAAAACAGTTCCTGCAGTTTAGACTTGTAAAGGGTGAAAACGGAGGGTACTGCTATGTACGACTTATTTATAAATATCACATTCAATTTACAAACAGATATTTATTTCTGATTTGTATTTTAACTTGTTTCGTAAAGAGACGACACAGAAAAGCAATTTCCTCCCTCGAACGGAATATTTTACACTTAATATAGAAATCGGCATCAGAACCTTGACAAAAGATTTCGAGAGCTCCAGCAAAAATGGGAAGAGCCCTCAGAGATTCTTACAAAAGGGAGGAAAAAAACCGTCAAGATGTTTTTACTTTGGGACTTTTTTGACATAAACGTGGCTGGAGTGCGAAAACGTGCTGAGAGTTATAATCTTAGACGAGTTTCTTTTACACTATGAGATAAAAGGTGGACACCAGTACATAGACCCATACGGATAATTCAATCCATGAAGACGTATCTCACTTAACCTTATATTCAGAGCTAATCTAATTAAGTAGATATTTATTTATTTATCTCTGTGTCAAATGTCCCGAATATTTATTTTATTTAATTTTGTAGTCGGGAGTAACATAAATATCATCATCATCATCATAAGTCATCATAATCATCATTTCAGCTATAGGGAGCCCGCTACTGAACATGCCTCCGCCATTGATCTCCAAAAGAGCCGGTTGGAAGCGGTCTGCATCAAGCGATTCCCTGCGGTCTCTTTTTTAAATAATAATAAATAGATTTTATTTATTTTTAGTTAGTTTCGGTTAAAGGTTTCCTCCAATCCAGGACGCTGGCAAATGCACAAAACGTGCGACGCTAAGATCCTCTCATAAGAGAAAAATAAAGGCTAGCCTGTTGCTAGGCATTCCAATGATGAGATTAAAATCGGTCTCAGTCCACAATTCGGTTTCTTCTAGGCAAGCGTCCTCCATAGTAGACCGCATCTTCGCTTAACATCAGGCGAGTTGGCGGTCAAACGCAAGCTTATAATATTTTTTGTAAAACACACATTCAGACAGACCGCCATCGCTTGGGCACTCAAGATTGGTAGGTAGCTGTTTAACCGCAGGAATGTCGGTGTTACCTGCCACGCAACTGTGTGAGAAATGTGAGAATGTATAATTTAATAAGA
The DNA here is from genome assembly GCA_914767915.1 of Agriopis aurantiaria. NCBI lineage: Eukaryota > Metazoa > Arthropoda > Insecta > Lepidoptera > Geometridae > Agriopis > Agriopis aurantiaria. The sequence continues at coordinate 11,343,477 of OU612003.1, read as the reverse complement.
TATATTTGGGTATTTGTAGGACTGATCAACAGATTTGCACTAGCGAAAAGTGTACCAATGTGATTTAATCTATTTATCTATTATTATGTATTAAAATGAATCCCTATTTACCTTGGTCACGCCATAACTTGAGAACCACTTTACAGATTTCATTATTTTTTTTTAAGTTTTCTAATCATTTTTAGAAGGTTCTTACGGATAGAAAAATTAAGAAAATCACGCAGAAAATTTCAGAAAACTTAACGTCGATTTTAACTTCGCGCGTTTGACAGTTCTTAGACAGGAAAACGTCTGTCGGGTCAGCTAGTTACTTATTTATACAATAGGGTGTTTGACTGTATTGAAAATATTATGCCAATTGACATCATCCATAAACATGACACAATGAAAAAGCATATTTCATTGATTTTTTTATAAAAATATGCTTATTTTTTGTAAAAAACGCGAATAAAATAACTGTATTTTCGACATTTGATCACGTGATCGAAAACGGTCTGTAATTGGCTTCATCCCTAGTGACGTCACACAAATCTAAACAAACAGATTTTGTATTGATATTTGCGAATTTAATGTTGTAAAGCTATTTTGAGAGCGATTTATCCAGAAATTATCACCAAAAATAGTCCGGAGGTTAAATGTGAGAAGAATGGAGAAACATTTTGTGCAAGCAGACAGCAGTAACTTACCCAAAATTAATGTATTTATGGTTGCATATTTCTTCAATAATAATCTACGTCATTGTTTCTACGCTGCAGAACTCAAAACGTAAAAACTACAATGTAAGTATTAATTTTTAATTGTTCTCCAAGCAAAACATTCAATCAAGTTGTACAAAAAGTATGTTGTAGTAGGTGGATATCACTATTTTGTTAGGTTATGTCTTTACAATGTTTAAAAAGAAAGTAACAGTACATAAAATAGTAATGCAATAAAAACACAAATTGTAATAGAAATATATAGACTCAAATATGTACCTCGAAATGATCTTCGCACATAGAAACACTTGAATTAGCTCCAATACTTATGGGTTCTCTACGAGCTACTTAGTTCCAACCACTTTTTGCGAGTTTTGGGGTCCATTGGAACAGAAACGAATAGTTTTTCCGGTGTTTTATGGAAGTATTTGTACATTGTGGCACTACACAACATTTATAAACCATTACTTCTATTAGAAAATTAGTGATTATCAAACTTTTGCTGCCTGGCTGCAGCTGTTTTGTTTTGTGTGACGTCAATCGTCGCTCGAGCGGAGCTATGAGCAGGTCTGCGTTTTGGCGCGATATTTTTTTATTCAAACTTTAACATCGATTTATATCGGAAATACGACTGATATCCAGAAAATATAAATGCAGTATACATTAAATTGTATCAGGCAATAATGTGCAATAGTTTCCCAAAAGTAGTCAAATACCCTATTGACACGAGACGCACAACAACGCGTTCATTAGATAGTAAGCGCCATGCCTGCCTAAAATCATGCATAGTAGTAATGAAAAGCAAACCACGCAAAAAATTTAACTACAAAATCCTGTGCAGCGCACTGTTGGGCTTGTCACACAGTTATCCGTTGTTAATCTACGATGCCACGTTTATTTTCTTTATGGCCATACTCTACTATGTTTAAAAATCATTTAGACTAATCCAAGTTCTTCTTTACATAAGATATTGAAAATTTTAATCCAACTACATCAACTTCATATCGTTGAGTAAATAAATACAAAGTTTAATTGCCAGAGTTTCTTAAGACCGGACTGGCGTAAGGCGATATCTTCGGAGCCCATCAATTAGTCGAAGGTAGAGAAACTAATCCGGGATTAAACAAAGATTACGATGTATGTTGACATGGGCCTCTATAGCTATGCATAAGTGTTTTTGCGTGTCCTTATTTTGAGATGTATTTTGAGACACTATGTTACTTAATTTTTTTTGTCGTTTGCAAGTCACACTAAGTAATATTATAAATATTTCCCTTGAGCTAGTCGTCCATAAATCAAACCATCAAGTTATGCCAAACGCCCTCTGCGTTCGCTAACTAGTCGGGTCAAGCTGTAGAGGAGGCCGTAAGGCCAACAGCGTAAGTCAATATAAAAAATAAATTTAAAAAAACTAGGTCTCTTTGACTCCCGCCTGTTTATTATGGACATTTGAACACGAGGAAAACCGCAGAGCGCGATACCTGACATTAATTATGTAACTAACATTCCAGGATTCAACAGCGGGATTTAATACCAAAGAATGCAGAATGCAGCCGGCAACGCAAACTCCTTATAGTGTGAGTGTATCTTCAATTTACATTTTAATGTTTTCCCTGCAATCTCTAGCAGTTACCAGCAAACGGATCGCAGGCAAGAACTCTAAAATAACATGTTATGTGTAGACCGACCGGCCGGCCCATTAAAATACCACCAACCCACGCAGCTTAGCGCCAACACGTTAAAATACTGCTTATCTTTTCTCTGATAAAGTTTACTTCACGTTGTACAAGACGAAGGAGCAGGTTACTCGATGGACCATAACAGACATGGATTTTATATCGATATAAAGGAAGAACCGAGCGGGTAAACTGTTTTGGTTGTATAAAAGGCCTTGAAACCATCCTTTTGAAGGAAAGGTTAAAGCCACTCGGAGTACAGTTAATCTATAATCAGAGTGAGCGCTAATTTATAACTGCGGAGTTGAAAGCAATTTAACAATGAAACCGGCCGTTTGTCTTGTATTTATGATTGGACACTAATGAAATTTCTGTTAAATTAATCTATAGGAGTGGCCTGTAATGTAAGATCTTATCTTATAAGGAATTTATAAGGACGATAATAGTTCACAGAATAAAAATACTAGGTAGGTAATTGATAAACGCTGCATGCATTGCAATGTGTAGATATTGGAACGGTTACTATAGAGGTGACAGGAGTAGATGATAACTTTGGGATAGAGGCCGGTAAACTAGATTTTTAAGACTAATCAGGAAATTACTAGCAATACGTGCTTAATATATAATTGCATCGTTTGACCTATTATTTCTACACCGCAGATACAAAAACGTCAGTCAAAAAACTATTGTTTTTATTTCTCCACATTGCAAAAGGCAACGAAACCCACTTATTTATCAAATTATCTTTTTATGCGCTTCCAAACGCGTTCCATACGGGAAGTACATTAATTACGATAATCTACATATTCCTTCGAATGATACAAGCAAAAGTGAAATTTGGAAGCTTCCATCCCGGAAAGACACATTTAGTAGGTGAGGTGCTGCAACCGGACATACGTAGAGAGGCAGGCTGCTTAATTTTCAAGTATTTGAACCAGCTTCCGTGTCTTCTATTTGCAACATAGAAGCCAACGGAGCATGCTTCCACGATCATTAGTCTATGCCGTTTTACCACTGAATCGCAGCATTTCGTAATTGCCTAATTTTACCAAGGTTGATGTAACACGCATTATATACGTAATCGACCGTCAGTTTTCATTTCTGTACTTAGTTTTTTGCATGTTTTCTTGCCATTAGGCAAGCGAATAGATGTTTGTACGTCGCAATACTTCGCATCGATGGCACGCAAGCACGAGCAAACGTTTCGGTTATTTTATTATCCGACAGGACCGTAAGTACTCGAACAGAAAATATTTGTCAATCAAACAAAAGCGTGGGCGACATAACCAATCAAACCGGAATTATGCGTGACTCTCCCAAAAACAAGATTGAGGTATTGACTAAACAAAAAGGCTTTACTTGTGAGTTGTAAAGCTCGGAATTTCTACAACCTCCGTTAGAAATAACACTGATGAAAGAATCGATCGGCGACGTCGTGACTAATCAAGAAAAATATGACGTGACAATAATCAACGAATTCGATTAAGACGTAATATGCAAGGACGTAGAAAAAACTGTTCAGGTATAGATATTTACATTTAAAATATGCATATTAACATCTATTCCTAATAATTACTTAATCCAAAATTCTAACGTGCGTAAAAATATTACCCACGACCAAGTTCAAGAAAACCGACCACCATGTAGGGCTGGCGGAAATTCCCAAAACGAAAACCAGTTTGCGCATTAGCATCTTAACTGCTAAATACGTCTCAATGTGCGAATTTTTTATCCCAGTTAGGAGCGTACGAGCCATCATAGACTTGACAGCTTGGATGTTGCCTTTAAAGACAAGTGATTGGTCTATTTGGAGTGCAGTGGCTCCGAGTCGTTGACACTAGTCAGGCTATGATTTATGGTGACCATGCATTGAATAATGGCTCGCTTTGAGCTTGAGGACTGATATCATCAAGTTTATCTTTTGCGTAGCGGTTTGCATTTCTCATCATATTGTGTTCCAATTCTTCAATTTTATCATCATTACAGTTTCAGCGGCTTCTATACGTCTGATAAAGGTTGGAGATATTGACCTTAAGCACAGTTGTGCGAAATCGTAAGATTTTGGTCAGTGGGTTATTTTGATGACCGATTCGTTTTCAGAACAGGTTGCTAGTAGTATTATGCAACTCAATTATCTACATTTTACTGAAAAAGAGAAGTGCCATAAGTTTAACGTGTGTGTGTGTGTGTCTGTACGGCGGTGTATATGTGTGTATATGTGGCATCGTATTTCCCTAACGCCTGAACTAGTTTTGATTTAGTTTTTTTTGTTAGTTTGAAAGATAGTAATTTTCAAACTTTCGCGATTTGAACACATGTTTTAAATGTTTATCGGGACTTATCACGTATTATTTAATTTAGGTAAAAAATATGAACCTTTCGCTCGACGTTTCGACCATGTTACAAAGGCCGTGGTCACGAGCTGACTGCGAGCGACTTGACTTAAATAATACGTGATAAGTCCCGATTAACATTTAAAACAAGTTTGAAAGATGACTTGATCGAAAGTGTTCTTAGTTATGATTCATTAAAAACTGTTCATCCATTTGAAGATTATCAGCTCTTTTGTCGAAGATTTACAAAAAAATATACTTGTTTAATAGCTATTTTTAAATTAGTTATTACTTAGCTCGCTAGTTATTATTTTCTATCTACTATTATTTAGTAAATAGTACAACTGTATTCAGGTCTTTACGAGCGAGTTTTAAATGAGTCTTCACACACCGATCGAAGCATGAATCATCGACCAAGCATTTCATTTATCGCTTCGCATTGACAATAAAACAGCAACATGAGCAACTGGTTTACGATATCGATTGCTCAACTCGTATTTTCATATGCAAGCGGTGCCCCAAATCAAACATTTTCAACTTTTCTGCTAACGACAAGACAATAAAACAATCAATTGCGAACATCATAATTATGAGGGAAAACTATAACCCGACTGCAAATTATAGCCTATATCTCTGACATTCCGAACAAGTAACATCTAACGACACTTCGCACTTCAAAATCTAGCAAAAGCCGTTTAAGTTGCAGGTTATTTAAAGACAGACAAACATAACCCAAAAAACATTAAACCCTTCTAGCTGCCGTATCTAACCTAAAACGCAGCAAAACGAAGACACTGCCTGACAAATGCATTGCTTTTTAGCTTTGTGCATAAACCAGAGGCCAAACTACATTGAAATAATTATGTCAGTTAGCTGTTTTTTAGCTTAAGTATGGCAGTCGATTAAAATACAAAATTCCAGATATCTTTTCAAATCTTAATTTAACAATGAACTACATAGTCCCATTTCGTTGTACAAGATTGTGTCTGGTATCTCTAAATATTAGTGCCTAGATTATCTAAGGCATTAGAGGAATTTGGGAATCGTAACGGGCCCGCTCGAGCGCTCGGACAAGGTCGTTGCCTGTCACCGGACCACTTGAACAAGTACCTACACCATATTTCTGTAAGCAAAACGAGTACTACATTTCATACTGGTTTGTTCACGTACTGTATATAATGCTCTACATACGAACACGAAGTCACAGAATAGTATAAATAGAGTGCAATATCAGGTAAAGGATTTTTTTTTAATTGTAAAGGAATCGGCGGCCGTATTTTGAGCCCCGCGTGAAGTTTCGATTCAAGGTCTACATTTCTTTTCTCTGTCATCCTGGGTGTAAATGAGTACAAGGTATATGCGTAACCCTGTATATATGCAGCGACGGGAAAGAGGGAAATATGCCTTAGTGCAATTATAGTTCATGATCAAATGTCTCCATGTTTCAACCATCTTTTTTCACTATACCCCTAAACCGCTTTACAACGTAAAAATTGTATCCTGTATTAACTACGTCGATCTTATACAGCTGTTTATAATAACAATGATTATAATTCTTTCGGCTTTCGAGTAGGTCTAACTAGGTAATGGGGAACACCCTAAATAATGGGAGATACCATTTGTCTGTGATTGTGCTTAATTTATTACAAGAAATATATGTCGAAACTAATAAAAATTAGCACTGGGTATTATTTTTTCCTATGAATTCTAACTAAATTATCATGCGTAAATATGTTACATGTCAAAAAGATTGCTTCAAAAGAGTTTCTGATTTATCTCTCGCCTCAATACGCAAACTGGTTTCGGTTCTTAAATCTAAGTAATAGAAACTGTTCAGAGACATCATAATATATGAGATAGTATGAAGTTTGTTTGTCTGTATTTTTATTACTGTCGGTATATTTACTCAAGATATTATTATTACTGCATCGTCCCACTGCAGGGCAAAGGCCTACCTTCCCTCCTTCCATTTCTCTCTGTTTTGAGCAATTTGAGTCCAATCCTTCAATTCCTTCTAGTAGGAGTCCAGTTCGTGCCTCCCTCTTTGATGATGGAGGGACGAACTGGACTCCTACTTAAGATAGTGTTTTTTTTTTTACAATTTTGGATAAATTTCAAGTTAGTGTTCTAAAATGTAATCAAAGGTAGACTAAAACAGAGTAATTATTTAGTAATCTGTGCATTTAGATTAAAATTGTTGCAAGCAAAATTCAATAATTTATTTTTAATCAATCAATAATTATTTTGGCACTAATAATTGTAATACATTTTTGATAATGAAGCTTCTGGCTCCTGAAATCGTGGCTTTAAACATATTTGATGGCAAGCCCTTGCTCGGTCTCTTAACAGCAGCAAATACACCATAAAACGCTAATAAGCACAATTTTTTTGAAATTTCACGGAAGTAAATACCGGTTTAAGTTAATACAGCAGGAAAGCAACATAATCGACAACAGGACCGGAAAAGATGGCGCGCTGAAGAGGAGATCTATACCCAGCAGTGGGTGGAAAATGGTTGATGATGATGATGATGTACAGGGTACCTACCACAGTCCTACATTCAAATTTTGCGAAAGTTCTCAGAAATCGTGGCTTTCATCAGCTTTTTAGAATGTTATTGCAGCTGTCAGAGCAAATAAATGCTTTGACCGAGTTGAGTAGTGATTTAGAATTAAAAAGCTTACAATGGGAACCACTGGCAAACACTAGTCGCAACACGAACACATGTAAGCATGCTATATACGTTGGAATTCAGCATGCAATGATTGTTCATGCCTCTATACAAACATAAGTGGGTGTTACCATTGTAATCGTGAAGACACAGGTGTGTCGTGGATTACAGTACCGTTAGTTAGGAACCAGTTTCGGGTACCTACTACCGGTCTTAATTGGGGGTTAATAAGATTCATTGAATAAACTGTAACTACATTTATATATATTATTGTTGTACACAAAATTCATTAACAGGCACACATTGACCTAAATAACAAGAGAGGGTGATCCTTAAATCAGACAAACAAGGGAGATATGGTAAAGTGGCGTGGTTTGTGAGAACATATCTGGTCGAAACCAGGCTTGATGCCTTTAGTCGACCTCACCCAGCACTCCCAGTAGACGACCTTGTCGCCCTTTTTATCATGTGGAGTGTGGACTATTAGTTAGTTTATTGGTATCTCTACAAGTTTATTAGTGTGCGTAAAAACTGAGAAAGTCAGCCGTCTTACAGTTTTTGCATTAAGCGGTTTAGAATTTGTGTTTTTTTTAAATGAAAAATAGAGACATGAATGCAAACGATAATTTCACTGTACTAAGGCATAGCATAGCAGTGGATTTTTATATGAACTTAAAACCATAATTCAAACAAATTTACTGAACAGGACAAAGTCTGTTTGGTAAGCTAGTTTTAAAATAAAATGTTGGATTCATTAATTTAATACGTTTTTCATCCTTAACGGTATGAGAACAAGGTTTCCGTTGCAGTCAGATATAATTGATTGTGATCCAAAAATAAATGGTCTGACGTAGCATCTATGATCACCTACTTGGCACAGAGCCATGTTTACAATCAAAATTTTAGTAGAACTCTCTTTTTAACACTCCGCTCGCCACGGTCGAATAATATATTAAGTGGGATGAGTTAATATAATAAAATTGTATGTTGACATAAAAAAATATAAGTATTTAGTATTTTTGATTTTTCTAGACCAACAAGTAGGTACAAACTTTTTTTAAACCCGTAACTAATTCAGAAAAGTCATTTTACAAGTTTTAAGCATCAATCAGCTAAGAACCATTTCCTCGTCAATTCTATAACATTATCGCGATTTTATTATTTTGGTGACGCTGGCCAAAGTGCCCTAGCTTGGGCGGTAGCCATTAATAAAAAAAGAAACAAAAAAAGAATTAAAGAAAGTGTTTTAAATTGTGTGCTAAGCGTAGAGGGCTTAGTATACTTACAGCCGCACTCAGTAAATATGACCTCATTCCACCATGAATATGCACTGTCTGTCATACATAATGTGTGCTTAGTTAGTATGCATATTATACAGGGTAAAACAGAACTGCTATGCAATCAATGCCAAATGAAATGAACACTAAAATTGTGATGACAAAATCTGCTATTCCATAGAAAAGGGTAATTGAAATCAAATTAATGGAAAAATTATGCTTTTAATTAAGTTTTAATTGTTGCAATGACAAGACACTACTAACAAGTTGACAAAAGTATATTAGGTATAATGTACAGAAAAATAATAATTAGAAGTACAATAAAACTGTACTGTATGGAATAGCAGATTTCTTGATTGGCCTCAGAAGATGTTCAAATTCTGCTTAACCCTGTATCAATGACAATTTAACCATTTGACTGATCATCCTTTACCCCACTGTAAGCCAAAGGTTCTAAAATGTCAACCTAAACTATTTCGAGCGGACCAATCCTAGGTGCGAATTGAATGAATGACTTTTGAGTCTCCAATCACAAGCTGCCCCCCGCAGCTTCTTGCAAAAGGTAATGCGCGATCAAGTGGTTATATTATCTTTGGCCTGTATTGACAACATAAGAATTACTTTATGAATAAGGTATGATGGTGTCCATCAGACATTATAAGGAAGTGATGCCTTGGCCCATACCATAATAGCATGTAATTATATAACCGTTGTAGTTTAGCTTAAAGACTAACTACTTATGTACCTGCCTAGTTTTTTGGTGTCCACCTATAGACACCTTCTACACTAGGGGAGTTGTTGATGCATTACCACCCAGGAGAGGTGTTCTGACACCCGTTTTGAAATGCTCTGTGTTGAGTTTGCGTGCTTGCCCTTGACAACCCCAAACACTACATTCAATTTAATAGATGATCTGCATAATTTGATTCTCTCCTGCCCATTTTTCTATCAGACTGCCAAAGTGGGCACGAAGAATCGACACCGCTTTATGGTTAATATTTTGAGAACCCATATGAAACGCTTTGATTCCACATTTACTATGCGAACTGCTAGTCTGTGGAAATCGCTGCCTGAGTGGGTGTTCCCAATAGTTACAATCTGGGTGTCTTCAAGTCAAGAGTGAGCGGTTTCTTCTAGGCAAGCATGCTCCAATGTAGACAGCATCATCGTTTAACATCAGGTGAGATGGTGGTCAAACGCAAGCCTATTACTTATATTATTTTTAAAGATTTCCAGAAAATTTTCAAATTCGGTGAATGTAAATTTTTTTGTGGGATTTTTGTATGAACTTGAAGACCAAACAACAAACAAATTTACTAAAATTTGGATAGGACAACGTCTGTCGGGTCAGCTATTTATATATATAAAAAGCCTTTATTTCTATTGCACTCATTTTTATCAGTCACAGAAGTAAAATATGTAGATGACTTACTTCACTATACTGAATGTTAAATTTTTCATGCTTGTAAATACATAATGCTTCTGTCAGGTTCTAAAAGTAATTAGTAAATTGTATTTTACATTAATTCAACAAACTTAGTTTAAAATTACTAGTGTTTCATTGAATTAGCATGTTTATTTTCTGAATTTGTGGGGCGTGACTAAGTGGAGTAGTGTATGAAATGTCTGATGGCCACATTTGTACCTCTCACTGCGATTTCTCAATTTATATCAAAGTTTTCAAAGGGTAATAGAGCATGAATCATTAAACTTTAAAACTTTTTTTCACAAATTTTCAATATTTTTATTTAAATTTGCGAGGCGGATTTCTAATGGAATGCATGTCTCTAAGTTTTATAATGTTAAGTGGTGAGGAATCTTATCTGAATCTTTGCAATCTGCTAGGTAATCTGCCGTTATCTCAGTACACTGGTGATGTCGCCTGCCTATCACGATATCAGATTCGTGGCATCAACTTATCCAAATACAGCTTATATAAACTAAACCTCAGTCGCTAAAGCGACGGAAAACTCACCTTTAACTCAACAATTAATTTCTCAGCTCTCCGTAATCCAATAAAATAAAAATCCACTGATCCTATTACAGAGTGCGCACAACAAACATTCTTTTACAAACAACACTAATCATTTAGTCACAATATGTTTCACGTATTTACAAAAACTGTTTTTTTGGGACAACAAACACGTAAAAAAGCCGAATTATAAGAAACTTGAGTAATTTCAACACTAAAATTCGGCTACCGTCGGACCGTCGTTAGCAAACCACTCAACATGGATTATCGGCCATTACTGAAAATGTTGCCAGTTTTCAAGAGTCAAGAGTCACGTTACTCCCACTTCGCTCACGTGTTATTTGCATTGCCTTGCCATTGTAGTTTTAAAAATATACCGTCATTGGTCACATCACCTCACGTTTCAGCTCAAAATATATAAATTTAATGGAAATTGATATACCTACAGTTTTCCCTTTATCACTTACAATCCCTTGGTTGTTCATTTGAATACATTTTGAGTACATCGTTTGCAGTTGTGTGTCGCTCAATATTGAAGTTTGCGTTTGGAGAAATAATAAAGGCGCTTGCAGACGATGCGTAGCACAAGTTTAGTAACAAATAGAAGTAGCAAGTGCCCACTACGCATCGTCTGCGACGGTGTGTTTAGTGAACGTGGCAGTGAAAGTGCTTAGTAGCACTTTGCGCTGGTCCTTGGCGTCAAGTGAAGCATCGTTTTGCCGTCCTGCTCGAGCAAGTTCCACTGCGCATGGTTCTAATCACTCCTGCGAGTACCTACTCGTACATGAGTTGTGGTGTCACCGCGCGATTGGCTACTTATCGTTTGAACGCCTACTTGTACTTATTAGTTGTACTTGTTTTGGAACGAGGACACGTAGGAAATCTATTCTGGCCCGCTCGAGATTATTTCGGACATCATCTTTCTAGTTGGGAATGTCATGTCCTGTGTGTGAGAGTGACTGACAATTTGTCAGTCACTCTTACACACAGGACATGTTAAAAGTTAAAGTTAAACTTGAGATTATTTGTCAGTGACAAATAATCTCAAGTTTAACTTTGGCCTTCAAAATCGGGCCCACTGGCCACCTAGGTGCGTTACTGATCAATAAATTTTACATTTTTAATGTACCGAATAATCACCGATGTTCACAAACACCGTGATCATTATTAAAATAATTACTAAGCCTACAAGGACTAAAAACTGTTTGAAAATTGAGTTTCTCACCATAAGTGAACCTAAAGTAGCTAACAGACGAAACGGACATGGTTGACGGACCGCTGTCCAACCAACGGGAGAGAATAAGGAAATTTTCTCTTTCCGTCCCGTAAGTTGGACGGCGATCCGTTTGCCGTCAACCAAATCCATACATCTGTTAGTACTATAAGATGACCTAATATGCTTGCGCACTTTTGGAGATATTTTCTCCTGACAAAATGGGCTTTTTTTATGGTGGTAACATTTTAACCAACGGTCATTTCCGTTTGGTTTTTTTCATTTGGCTCTATACATTTTAGCCATTTAGCTACATTTTAGTCATTTAGCTACATAGGCATTAAAACTTAACTTGAAATTAACACTAAACTTGCATAAATCGAGGATGTTTTATACGTAAAGGGGTATATAAAGTCCTTGAGTAGAGACTGTAGACGAGATTTAATGTAATATAGTAGTTTGTTTTTACTATGTTAATCATTTTAGTAATTAACACTTTGTATAAAAAATACGGATGAATATGAGGTAGAGGTGGTATGGCCTTAAAAGCTTTAGCCTGTGAGATGGGCAAAAAAAACGTTTTTAATATTCAAAAATAAAGACAGACGTCAGTCGTCAGATCACTGATACATAACATAATTAACATAACCTCACTTTGTTTTGTTTGGCAACCTTCTTCGCTGTAGAGATAAATACTTACAACTTAATGAAGAAAAATAAAATTCAGTAACAAATCCGTTTACTATAAATTGTTTGGTTGCAAGAAGTATATTATTAAAATAATTAGGTCAATATGGCGAGTAGCAGACTGGAAAGAATTGGAACAATATTCACAAGGTAAGTGCACCCTATTATAAAAAAAAAACTTTGTTTTCTTATTTTAAATCACTTCATTATAATAAATCAAATATAGAATTAAGCTAAACGCGGCAAAAAAAGTTCCTTCGGCGGCGGGAAAAGTTGATCGAATTGGTCTTCAGTTCAGCTTCCTACAATTTCTTTACGTTTCTCTGAGTAAACAGTGATTTACTCACACAAAGTTATACTTAAATATATAGAAATGGCTACAAAAAAGAAAACAGGCAAGTCTAAATTAATAGACGATATCATGAATTCCGGCAAGGAAGTGAAAACTGCAAAGCGTCAGAGAAAGGACCCGTTTGAGATGGAAGATGATGACAATTTTGTGTCCAAGCCCATTGGTTACTACCATGCAAATAATATAAAGAAAACGAAAGTTGATTCTGATACAAGAGCTAATGTCACAATGTTCAAGTCGACCGATCAATTTCAACCAAGTTTAAAGAAGATTGAATCTGATACAGAAGCTGATAATATTATGTCTGGGCTCATTAGTCAGCAGCAAGCTACTATCAAAACCGAATCTAGTTTAGGAACTGCAGAAGTTCGTAAAATAGTAGTGGACTTGTTTGGTGAACAACATAAAGCTAGGTATGTACTTCCTTCTATCTTTAATATTTACTGTGCAAATAATATCTATTTTTAAAAGATGATATCCAAAACTGTTGGGTGTTAATAATTGATATAATTAAGATACCTATATGTCTGTGTCTAGTCTCTGAATTTGGATATCCCAAAGTGATTATACCAATGCAAAGATTTTAATGCATATTTTAAAATTGAAATAATGTTAAATTAGGCTAGTTCTTAGCTGTATTTGTTGAAAAACTGCAGCAATTTAAAAGATCTGAGGTTTTTTCTGAATCGGTTGGGGATTATGTTTATTTTTATTAATTAATAATATGTATAGTAAAACCTATTTTTGATAAACTTATAGGAAGCAATACAATGAGAGCTTATTCAAGAACATCTCAGAAATCATATCTCAAGTTGAAGCAAACTGCGATGTTATGAAAGAAAATAATCAGAAACTTGAGCAACTCACTGTTTCTTATACGAAATGTATTCGACAAGCTGCATCAGCTTTTAAGGAGAACGCTAAGGCATTAAATGAGATACATTCATTTGAAAAACAGTATGTAATCTTCAAATATTCATACCTTATTATTAAAAGTTGGAAATGTCTATTCAGTTACAAGCGGCGGTCTTATGGAATAAAATATTCTGCCGCTAGTGGTAAAACAACAAAAATGATTATCTTGCCGCAAGTAGTACCCCCTATAAACAAAAGTTATCTATACTTTGGACGCTTTGTTAACCGACTTTAAAAAAAAAGGAAGGTTCTCAATTCGACCTGTATTTTTTTAGGGAAGAAATGCGTATTTTTGAGGTTAGCTTTAATCTCAAAGTAATAAGTAAGAGTTTTCAACCAAAATTTCACTTATGGTAGGATAGCCTTTTCTGTTAGCCTGCCGTTTTAGAAACTATACTCATATTGCTTCCATACGAATACTAAAAATTTAGCCAAAACACTGTTTTAAGCTGTCACGGTTGTTCACTAAAGTTATATGATTATTTACGGGATATTTACCGTGGTAAGGTTGTGGAATGAGCTCCTGATATTTCAGTGCAGTTACATGCACCATGTTCACCATGTCCATGTTCATTCCACAACCTAACCACGGTAAATATCCCATAAATAATCATATAACTTGAACCAAAACAGTTTGTGATAAGAAACTAATTTTAAAAGCTTAGAACTTCAGGCAGGATTTTATTAGTTCTTAGCTTACCACTAGTGCCAGAATTTTTTATTTCATAAAACAGTCTCTTCTGGTGACTAGACTCTAAAAGTTTAATGTGGCACGTAACTTTCATACAACTGATCTGCCAGAACTTGAAAAATATGTCTTAATTGTTTATGTTGTAACTTGCTTCTGATTGCATAGTGAAGTGATTTTATACATCAATCCCATCACTCTTCCTGCACTCTCGTTCAGGTCCCATCTTGCTCACGTGCCTCTCCCTTCTTGCACTCATTCCTTTTTTGTCCTCTGTAACAAACGATAGTGCGATGAACGAAAAGCCATAGTGTTTGCTTGGGTAACAAAATGGGGGACATCCTTGCTAAAGAGGGTATTAGGAAATAGGTAAATCCCGATGCACTGTGACTGCAAACCATCAGGAATTAAAGTGTGATAGCTACTGCATCGCCATACTGAAAAATAGCAACAGAATCCGTGGGACAAGCACAACGACTGTAAACATGATTAGGCCGCTGTACCAAATCTTAAAAGAAAGAATCACTAACAATCAACGGCAGGCTTCCCGTTTCGGCCCTACATTTTTTTTGGAATTTTTTTATTTAATTTTTTTTTCTTGTTTTTTCCTTTTTGCTACTCCTTGCCGCTCTAATATAAAATGAAAGTATCCCATGCATCGTAATAATTTGTTGCTGCTTACAGGTTTAATGAAATGGAGTCCAATCACTTGGAACATCAGGAAAAGTTAATGGATGCGTTTGAAAACGACATTCAAAAGTTACGGGCCAAGTTGGATAAAGAAAATAAAAGAAAGGCCTGGAACCTCATGCATCATAAAATTTCTTATGCCATGCAAAATGATGAATAAAATATTTGTAATAAAACATTCTGCCTCAAGGATTGTTGGTTAATTTATGAGTCCCTATTTTTCAATAAATTCTAATAAGTAAAAGCAGTTTTCATTATAAACCTGATCAGACTTCTTTCTATACTTTTTTTTCTAGATTTTTTTCTCTTTTTCTTGGGAGGATGAATCCTAGGAACCAAGGAGGTTTTATACTCTAAAGCCATAGATTCAGTACTATACTGAATCTATGTCTAAAGCCAATAAGATATGATTAGTTTAAGAAGACCTCAATTTAAAAAAAATTGGCCAAGAGCGTGTCAAGACACTGATTTGGTAAGGTTCTGCTGCCAAAGCCATATAACTGGTCACGCTCGCCTGATTATAAGTGATGATGCTGTCTACGATGGACCTAGAAGTGAACAGTTTGATAAATACCTACTATAATAGTAACTAGTTACAATATAAACAACAGTAAATAAAACTGGCTAAGTGCGAGTCGAACTCGCACACTGAAGGTTTCGTACCACTACAAAATACAAATATTATCATATTTTAAAAAACTACTTCAAAATTAAATGATAAGGTCGTTACTTGGAACTATCGAACATAAATTTGTCACCGACTCGCACTTGGCCATTATTTATTATTTGTTGTTATACTTTAGAGTGTGTACTATAATCATACCAAGTTTAACCCTTTCCCTCGGACCCTTACGATCTCGTTTTTACTTTTTATATGTTTTTAATATGTTCGAAAGATACAGCCATTAAAAAGGTAAGACAGACAAACAGCGCAGGCTTAGTAATAGGGTCCCGATTACAATCTTAGGGTACGAAACCCTAACAACAACAATAATGAATACGACGATGCGATATGATATAATATTCGGGACATTTGCACACACGGTCATCTGACCCCAAACTAAGCAATATGGCTGCCAGAGTCAGATATACATACATATATAGTTTTAAATACATACTTAAATAGATATCAACAACCAGGTATAGAACAAACACAAATGTTCATCACATAAATTTGTCCTAGATGGGAATCGAACCCACGTCCCCAAGCTCAGAAGGTAGGTTCACTACCAACTGGACCAACGGCTATCAATCGGTAACGTTTCTATGTTTATCTATTGCAGAGTGGAAGGTCTGCTAGCCCGCGGCGCCACGAAGCCTGATGACAGACCCATCTGGTTCGACGTGTACCGTGCCTTCCCGCCTCTACTGGAGCCCAAGTTCGCGAGACCTAAGCCTGAAATCAAACCCATTAGACAAATATTCTACAAAGAAGACGTTATCAGAGCGTAAGCTTATATACTAGACTCGGTCTAAGCATTTACCTGCTGTGACAGTTGCAATAACTTTGTAAAAGGCTGAATAAAACTACGAATTCTATTCAAATTCGGTAGCTTTTTGAACGTAAGACTAGCAGGAGACTACCCAGCAGCAAGACTACCCAATGTACTTCAGTGGAATATAAAAAATAAAGTGTTTTTATTTAGTTTTTTTGCAATGTCGTTGCAACTGTCAGAGCAAATAAATGCTTGAGCCGAGTTTATCTCTCCTTTTATACAAATAAGCAGCTTGCTCGCCTGATGGTAATTGCCACGCTTGCCCATAAAAGTATCAACGCTAAACCTACCTTTTGATGTACCATTTGAAACTACCCCTAAACCACGGCAAAGCCACCAGTCACCGACGTAGCTATTAAAATTTGCAAGTTACAATGGAAATAGGCAGGCCACATCGCTCGAAGAACCGATAACCGATGGGGAAAAAAGTTTCTGGAGAAGAAGACCACGAACCGGAAGACGCAGCGTTGATAGCAGCAGGCAGGCTGTCGTTCATTGTGGAGGTTAAAGAGAAGGCCTATGTTCGGCAGTGGACGTCTTCTGGCTGATTATGATGACGACGCTGTTGGCTCGACAAGTTGACCGCGCAGTTTGCAAACGCAGCTGACGTTGGGCTTAACTTGTACTAACTTTGCCAGGCACTGGCGTATCATCAGACTTGCCCTGGCACCCCAGAAGGGGTGTGCCCTAGCAGGTCATTGTACTGACTGTTTTTCAGGCAGCACATTTCAGTCTAACGGTTCGCACAATAGAAGTGGAATCAAAGCGCGTACGGGTTTCTTGAATAGAGAAAAGGGCAAGAGGGAATTAGATCATGCAGATTAGACGTACTCTCTCCGAAATGAATCCGAAAAAAACTATAGATAAGCTACTCAGCTACAGTGTGTGACGTTAACGGGCTGCAAGATGGCGAGATTAAACACGCCCCTTGTATACTGATAGATACTGGATTGGTGGATTTATATGGTTGCTACGACTGAATTTGAAATTTCTTCCGCGTTTTCACCACCATTAGGAGATTGGCACCCGGACCACTTGGATCTTAATTTTCGGTCATGGAAATCAAAAATCATCATCATCATCAGCCAATTTTCTAATGTATCACCTCGTGTATGTATCTTTCAGGGAATTTCACTCCAAAGGCCACGGTGTAGGCGCCGTCAATATGCTCGGCCAAAGCAACGACACCCAAACCAAAAGACTCGTCCAGCAATACGAGAAACTAAAAGCAGAGGGAGTTCCAGAAGAAGAGCTCATCGAGAAGTCTGCGACTGCAGTCGGTATGGAGAGGAAAGAGCAATACGAAGCGGCCATCGCGACTAAACCAGCTAATGTCACCCCTGAGAATCCCAATTCTGTCACCGCCCAAGTGTTAGCTGAAGCAGACTTGAAAAATATTTTCAAAGAATAGAAAATTTCTTACAAATAATTCTAGATATTATAGCTAATAGTAAATAGTTTTATTTATTATAGACGTTTTTTCGTGTCCCTAAAACCGTTAGCCCTCTCGGTAGAGAGTAGTACCTAGGTATATTCTTAGCTTTAGCCAGAGATCGAATTAGAATCGTTTTTCACATCGACAACCATCATCCTGTTGTCCTCCTGACTTTCTATTGTCCCCCAGTTTTTGCCCATCAAATAAAAATCAGAGGGGGTACCTACATTAATAAAATCAACATTTATTAATTACATTTAAAAATATTAAATACAAAATGACATAAGATATTAATACGGGATATCAATAATTGTTGTGGGAGTGTAAATAAAACACGGTCAAGTGCGAGTCAAGCTCGCGCACTGAGGGTTCTGTACCACCACAAAATACAATAGTGATTAATTTAAAAAAAACGACTTATATATTAGTAAAATATGGCATTTTAAGAAATGATATGGTTATCCAAGTAATCTAATTACCATGCATTTATAATTTGGTAATGAACATAAATTTTTCACCGACTCGCACTTGGCCATTATTTATTATTTGTTGTTTACTTTAGAGTGTGTACTATAATCATACCAAGTTTGACGTTTGTACGTATTACCGCTTTTACATTAGAACTAATACGAAAATACGCAAAAAAAAAATACGTTTGTTGTATGGGGACCCCCCTTTCGTTTCTTTTTTATTATTTCTTAGTTAATCTGCCGTAACATTACATATTCTGTAAAATTTCAACTGGGTATGTATTACGGGTCGAAAGATACAGCCGTTTAAAGGCAGGACGGACAGACGGCCGGACAGACATACAGCGTAGGCTGAGTAATAGGGTCTCGTTTTTACCCTTTGGGTACGGAACTCTAAAAAGTGTTCAAGTGAGTTGAAAATACATTAACATTTTTACATACATTTCTAAGAGCTTATTTATATCTGTGTCCAGCTTTTTGACCGAGCGTAGAGTTCTTAGTCTACTCAAGAAATCTGCGTTTTAGGTATATTCGTATATTTTGTTCGACAATAACTTGCGCGCTGTTAACTTTTATTAATTTAATGCATAGTTAATGGTCGTATTTAAGTCTCTTTCTGACCGGCTCAAGCCAATTCCGCGTCGTTAAGTTTGGTACCTACCTAAAGGTCTGTGATAAATACTTACTCATTTCTAGAGTCTACCTGAGGAGATCTAAGTATATAGACTATAGAGGGCATGTAAGATATAAAATAAAATAAACGTGTTTTTATAGAATATTGAATTTAATTAAGTATAACAATTCCTCCATAACTAAACAATTCGCAACAATATACACAGTTCAGAATATTCAATCATTATACAACACTATTTTTATCCAAATTAAGATTATGTCACAGATTCCACGAGGACAGTAAGACAACTTTTTCTATATTAAGTAATGATATAGAAAATACGGTTAAATAGTTAAAAGTATAAAAAGACGTAGCAAATATCACTTTAAGCGAATATAATAATGATTATGTACAGTCAGTCCCAAATTGTTGTCCATTTTCCGTAATATAAAGTAATCCGTAAATAAAATTGTAAAAAGACTGGATTGTTCTGACTACTTTGATGATATATTTATAGTTTGGATCTGCTTTAACCCGTCGAATGCGAGCGAAGGAGTTTTTTTTATGGCTAAAATGGGGGATTTCACTTACATTTCAGATAATTTAAGAAAAAAAAGTTTCAAAAAGTGTAAAATACTTGCATAATATTATATACCATTGGTATTGGTCTTCTTACACACAATACGCGCATCGGAGCAGTTTTTCCTTACGCCGACATGCGGTGCGTAACACATTTGAGGGGTTAAAAACAAGCTAGTTCCGAAAAGTCTGCCAAAACTGAAGGGGGCGAGGTAAATAGTAAAAAAAAAAAAAACGTATTGCACCCACTGACATATTCTTACTAAAACCCTGTTTTAAACTATCACGGTTGTTCACTAAAGTTATATGTTTATTTACGGGATATTTACCGTGGTAAGGTTGTGGAATGAGCTCCCGATATTTCAGTCTTCCCGTGAACATGGTGCATGTAACTGCGCCGAAATATCGGGAGCTCATTCCACAACCTTACCACGGTAAATATCCCGTAAATAAACATATAACTTTATATTCTTACTAGTTCTACAAACGCACACTTCAATATCGAGATGACAAAATGTCATCAAATGGACGACCAAGGAGGTGTGCTATAAGGGAAACTGTAGGTATAACAATCCAAAAAAATAACTGATGATTTTTTAAATACAAAATGATACTAAGCAGTAGATAAAACTAAAAACAAGTTTCTACGTTAAAAAAATACAAGCCCGACAATGTTGTACCATATTATTATTGATATGACTCACTAGCTGATGCCGGCGACTTCGTAGATTTTCATATAAACTTTCGACCCTTAATTACACCGATTAGCCTTTTTATGCCACAGTTGGCAAACAAGCTAACGGGCCGCCTGATGGTAAACGATCGCAGTCGCCTAGATATCTGTAACACCAGAGGCTTCACAGATACGTGGCCGACCTTTGATTATTAACAGCCCGTTTGAAGAACCCCATGTTATAGTTACTCGGAAATGCCGCAAGACGGCGCGGCGCTCATTCCACAAAATGCACATTTCCTAAGTGACATACGGAAAACGCACAACAATTACTTTCTCCGACTTCGTCTAATTTAATGCAGGCACAAGATTTTTATCCTAACAGCAATCAATATATACTGGACAGCTACCAGACATTGACAGAATAACAAGTGATATACAAGTACACAATATACATACACAGTAAAAAGATGTTTTATAGACAGTGCTGTGTGTTTTTTTTGCAGTGTACCAAAGACACTTTTTAGCACAGAAACTCTGCTACACCCCGTCTAACATTATCCTTTATTTGACAAATTAGCAGTAAATATTATTTATGAAGAAAAAAGCTTTTAGGCGTCCGCCATATTGAATTTAGTGTGACGTCATTTTATTAACTTATTCTTCTCACCAAACCCTTTAGTTTGATACCCATATCATGGGGTGCACAAGAAATATGTGGTCCGCCATCTTTGGGAGTCCTCCATATTGGATTTGGAATGACGTCTTTTAGCTATCCATGCATTGTCATCCAAACTAAACTTGTTTGCAAAATTTCAGCTCAGTGTTGGAGATCACAGTATTAAATATTTTTTTTTATCGTATAGTCGCAAGATTTAGTACAAACCAACAAGGCAAGTTAAATAAAAGATTGTAAAAAATAACGCTCCAGTACATGTATTATTAATTTTTATTTAAGGTTTAAAAAAACTTATATCTTATGCCATGTTCGCACTTGACCATTGTTTTTATCGAAAACGGTTTATATCGACCTTATTAATAATTCCTAAGTTAAATTTTTACATTGCAGCAATTACTAGTAATATCTGTTTAAATGTTGGGCGGGGTTTAGTGTGCGAGTCTCATGTGCGCTAGCTATTAACAAGATTCCAAGCCTCTTTAAGTTTGTAAATTAGTACATACATTGAAAGGCCATATATGGTAAATATTTAGATCATAATTATATATACGTATTGCACATCAAATAAAGCTAAATAAATACATATAAATTAAGAAACTAGACTAACAAGAATTTCTCGCAAGTTATTGCACTTGGGACTTACAGAAAGTGAGCTGTCTGCGTTTATTCTGCAAGTTTGATTCTATTCGCTTTATAAGTTTTGCACACGGTGCATTTAACTTAATTTTCTTTAATACATACGGGTGTTGATTTTATCTATCTACCCATCAAAGTAAAGAATTTGTAGAACGCAAGTTTGCGACAGAAAAAAATGTGTTACCCATACAAAATTAATCACGTGATCGGTCATACCACATGAAAACACAATCTGTACTGACTAGTATAGTAATTATTTGGGATCTGTACATACATAAACTGCATGCATACAGCGTGCTGATAATATCCAATATCAATAAAGTTTGACCGCGGGGAAAGCACCGATTTTTTCTCAAATTTAGCATACTTCTATTTCTACAAGTCGTTCATAGTGATGGGTAGATACTAGATAGCACCCTTAAGTATTGTTACAACTTTCTATTATACCCCGCAAATGTACCGCGAGCAAGATGCACAGTTTATAATCACTGCATGACTGATATGACTGTGTAATTACTTCACAAGCATTTAAGCCCAACGCACACTGTAATCGAGGCGGCGGCGTAGAAGTGGCCATGGAAATTTCAATTCATACCAGTTTACCGTAGGTTCCAAAATGTTCCACCGCGTCTCGAATGTTCAAACTTAAATTTTTTTTCTTGACTGTTGGTAAATCTTCAAAAGATACCCAGCTGCATTGGGGTGAAGCCGGGTTATGTAACATTGCACCCACTAAAACCCCCTCGGTGGCCGACCTCTGTGCCAGACGGAGGGTTCCGGGATCTCCATAGGAACGCACCGGTATGTTCAAACATCTAGCAAACGATGTACAAGTTTGATCGCAATGTAGGTAAAGTTGTAGTTATTTCTCTACCCGCCCCGCACCCAATCAGCAGCCGCTGTCATCACGTGCGCGGCCGGCGGCGGCCCGCAGTGCCAACCGATAGTCGAGAGTAACCGGCTTAATCATACGTCAGTAATTCCCGTGTAATATAAACAAAACAGGTCAAGTTTGGTTGATAAATTATTTGTATTATCGTATGCGTAAGTATAATTTTATTATGCACAACTTAAAAAACATAATATATGTATAAAAAATATAAAAATACTAGCGACCCGCCCGCCCGGCTTCGCACGGGTTTAACTTACGTGCGAAGCCAGGGCGGGGCGTTTGTTACATATATAAACCTTCCGTGAAAAATTATCTAACTGATGGTGAAAACCGCATCAAAATCCGTTGCGTAGTTTTATAGATCTAAGCATACATAGGGACGGACATACAACGGGAAGCGACTTTGTTTTATACTATGTAGTGAAGTGATAGTTAAAAAATAAAAGACACGGTGACCAGGGAAATCTTCAAAAGACATCTGCATTGAAATGTAGCCGGGTTATTTGAGATTCCATCCACTAACCCCCCGTTTCTGTGCCAGACCAAGAGCAGCACGAGCTTAAACTTAGGACCCAACGAAAAGAGAACTTTTCTACGGCACCGCCTTGATTTTCCAGTGGGTGTTCGGTACTTAATCGTTGTATAAAAACATACAGAAAAATACGATAGGGGAAATAGATTTACCTTGTACTCGAAACATGTCTATTTACAATATAAAATCAATAATTCCTATACAACATTTGAAAAAATATGACTTTTACAACCGATACTGCGCATTTGGCACAATTCAATAATATACATTTATAGTACTGTATGTACGCTAGAAAGCGACAAACCGACATTGCGGACCAATCTAGTCGACTGCTTTTTAACTTAGCGTGTAAACTAGACAGGGGTCAACTTACGTTGGTCTGTAATGTCTATAGCTGCTTTGTAGCTTACGTACGGCAGCATAGTATAAGTGGCATTCCGGTGATTGGTCGAGCGACCATTGGCTCGCTAGCACGCGAATTTCCACCCTAAGCACCTGACTTTATGGTGGCATTCTGATTCAGGCGCCAAACGGTTGATCTATGACGCTTTTCTTTAAATGCAAAGCTGTTTATTGAAATCCAGACCCATTCGGATATGCAGCTATATTGTTCACACTAGAATTACATAAACAGGACTAAAAACTTAAACTAGTGGAACTGGCGGTCTTATCGCAGTGGCTCCATCTATAAGCCAGTGGCTCCCAAAGCCACCGAAATATAATTTCATGCTTCGACCAAAATGAATGGACGGGCCCAGATGAAGCGCATTTTTGAAGATTACAAAATGAGCGCCGCAGCCGGTCTCTAGCCGTAGGAAGTGCGACACAAGACTATTGTTACATGATAACGAAACATCTGACAAAATGCCTTCGTGTGCCTTCCCGAAGTGTAATTGTTATCAACAAAAAACAGCTGTCTATTTTTTGTTACCAATGTTCTGTATATATACTGTATATGTATGGTTGTTGTAGTTTTTTGTCCTCTGTATCAAATTTCATGGTGTGTACAATAAAGAGTTAATCAATCAATCAATCAATATGGTTAGAATTAGAAAGAAAGAAAAAGTTTAATTGTGGCCAAATTAAGTTTGAATTAGGTGTTGAAGTATATGTCCGACGGTTTTCTCGTTTTTACTGAGCAAGTTCAATGGCTATGGCCTGTCCATTCAATTTACTTTGGTCGAAGATTTTATGCACATTTTATTAGTTATTTTCTTGAAAAATTCATATGGAAGGAATGGGTAGGTATGATTGTTCTATCCCACTCGCGCTTCGTATGAATATCAATTTTATGCCCAGAAATATACGGTAGATATGTCAATAAGCAAATGTTGAATCGTTGAACTTTGACGCGGTCGGCGTGCAGGTCGCTATTAGAATGAGCAAGAATCAGAATGCTACCTTATTGTAAGAGGAATAGGGTAAATATTCACGTGCGAGCGTGTATGTTTATTGGAATAGCACCTACGCATATAAATTGTATACATACAATAACTATGATTTAGTAATATACCTATCTACATAGTGTTTACACATTTACACAACTCTGGTTCAAGAAACATTTTTATCATCTACCTACATTTTTTTTTGACGAGCTTAAATCTTCAATTATATTCTCAAAAGACTGTAAGTATAGACTATCAGCTATTTTATTACAAACGACGTGTCAGAAAAAGTCGACCAGGGGCCTTAGGTGCTGCGCAAACGTAGACGATCAAGTGGAAGCAACTGGAGCCTTACGGACAACAGCTAATTGCGGCACCCAATCCGCTCAGTTGGAAAATCACGCGACCGCAAACCGTATCTGGGCGCGATAAGGTACACGATTTTTCAACTGAGCGGATTAGGTGCCGCAATTAGCTGTTGTCCGTAAGGCCCCTGCACACAAAGTCTGCGCAGAGAGTGGCCGATTTCATACTGGTTACATAGAAATCAAATATTCATCGGTAGCTTGTATCCGACACAAGACACAAAAGTGTCCACGGTTTGCTCCCTGCCTTACGGCTAACTCTTAATGCGGGCTCGAATTAGCGCGTTATATACAGCGCAGTTCGGTAGATCACGCGATCGTGAAACTTAACGCGCCCAGATACGGTTTGCGGACGCGCACCTTTCTCACCTAAACAGAATCGCTTAAAACAGGTAGCCGTAAGCCTGGCATGCGACAAAAATTAGACGTCACTTTCTGTCGAGAACGTGACAAATCTAGTAGTTATGTAGATATACCTGCATGGTGGTAATTCTGGTCCAATCGATATTATTTTGATCAAGACCATGTCAATGAGTACCGGTGATCGAAATAATACCATGCCCGAAAATAGCACTCACTATTATATTTCGAATATTCTTTGAATTCATAATAGGCTTGTGTCCTAATTTTTAAATAGTATCTCATAAAAAATCTGAATATAAATAAGCCCATCAACGAAAACTAAATTTGTTCGTAAATAAATAAGATATAAGTATTTTAGTTTCATACTAGATAGAGCGCTCACCTATACTGAGTTATGACGTCACACCTCAGGCGCGCCATACGAATGCTATACTAACACGCGCTTTGCGAGAGAGGGACAGAGTATCCTCTCTCTCTCTCTCTCTCTCTATCCCCATCTAAAACTTTAAACGCTCATATCTCAGAGATTTATAAGCCAATTAATTTTAATTTTTTGAGTATGTGTAATGTATTCAATTATATTCAAAGCTAAGCCTGTAACTTTTTGAACTAATTTTAATTTTGTTTTCGTTGATGGGCTCTATTTATGATCAGCTTTTTTATGAGGTAATAAAAAAATATTAGTCATCATGCCTATTCCTACTAAATATTAAATGCACGTTATGTATAAGTACATTCTCACTGGACTTCTTTCTTTCACCATCATTGGACTACGAACCTATATAATTTTTGGCATCAAGTGTGCAGACATAATGATTCAGGTTGCCGGTACACAAAATTGTACGGGTCGATTTAATTCAGTTTAGTTCCAATTTATAAAAGTAGTTTTTCGTAAAACTCTACGAGGAAAACTTCGAGAATGGATTCCGTTAAATTAATGACATAAAATCATCAAGATACAATACCTATAGTCACAATATGTCAGTAAAAACAGTTTAAAAAAAAACGTCCGAACGTCATTGTACATGCATTATATCAATTACATAGTTCACAATGCCACATTTACTCAAATTTGGACGTTATGTCGCTTGCATAGTGTTCAACGTTAGTTGTCCGCTATGTCATCGTAGCTCTGGCATCGCGCGGCGTTGTACTCGGATCGCGGTTGGTTGCCTTAAAACTAACCAAAAAGTCGTAGGCGAAATGCGTAGCGTACGCAGAGTTTTTTTTGCTTTTTTTTGCATGTTTGTGTCTCTATAGGTTTTGTATCTCGATGATAAAACAAACAATTATGTTATGGTTTCCTTGTTTCATATGCGTCTTGACAATTACGGCTTTATTTTTTCGTTTTATGTCCGTTTCCAGATACCTACCTAAACATGTACGATTTCATTTTGTAATACGGATTTTAAGAACGCCCTTCCTTTTTTGAAGTCACTTTTTTTCACTGGGACAGATCACTAAATCAGAATGATTAAATTTTTAACATGTTTTTCTGTATAATAGCTGCTTACTGTTAATCCTTTTTATACAAGACTTGCTGCCTATTGGTCAATAAAGTAGTGTTTTCAGTGACATTTCATTCTAGTTCAAAGTACAAACGTCTATTTGTATGCACTTTCCGATGCGTGATTGGCAACTGTAGTTTTTACTTGGGTTCGACTGAACCAATATTTAATATTACCTATTTTGGACTCTATTAATTAAATTACAAGATACATTAGCTACATTATTTCCATTTGTTTATTTGCTCTGATAGCTGCAATAGTATAGTAAAAAGCCGAATGTTTTTTTTAAATATTTCACTGAAGTATATCGGGACCTATTACAGTCTTACGTTCAAAAACCTAACGAAACTGGTCATAATCTGTGGTTTTCATTCATAGTTTTTTATGCCATAGGTGGCAAACAAGCAGACGGGCCGCTTGATGGTAAGCAGTCACCGTCGCCTTTAGATACTTGTAACACCAGAGGCATCACAAATACGTTGCCGACCCTTAAGGACTCTATTAACGCGCCTTTTCATTAATCTTTTTACAATGTTATTGCAGCTGTCAGAGCAAATAAATACTTGGACCTCAGATCAGACAAACAGGGAGATATGCCTTAGTACAATTATAGTTTTGGTTCAAATGTATTTTTTTAATTAAAAAAAAAACTAAACCGATTAACGCAAAAAACTGTAAGTACAGCTCACTTACTAATGTTTCACGAAACTAGTAGCGACACCAATGACTAACTAATAGTCCACATGCAAAAAAAATCGTGGCAAGGTCGTCTGCAGGGTGAGATCGACTAAAGGCATCAAGCCTGATTTAGGCCAGATACGTTCACACTGGCCACGCAGCCTTGCAATATCTCCTTGTTCGTCTGATCCGAGATTTGGACCGAGTTATAGATTTGAAAACTTTAACAATGCTAATAAGTTCAAACATTTTGCTAGGAGATATTGGTCATTAACAAATATTTACCACTAGCTTCACCCCGCGGATATTCCCTCAGAAACCGTACACTTTTCCGGGATAAAAAGCCTATGTCACTCTCAGGCCCTTCAACTATCCCTATGCAAAAAAACACGTCGAACCGTTGCGTTGTTGCTGCATTAAAGAGGAACATACAAACACATTTTCGCATATATACAGGGTTACTGGTATATTAAGCATCCTCTTGATGGCTTCATATGTCAAAACAAACAACTTATGTTCTACGACTATTAAAAATTCGCGAAAAAAATATCATTTGTTTCATGCTGACTGGTTACCGGATTAGCAAGTTGAAGTGGCAGTGGGCAGGGCACATATCACGCAGAATAGATAGCCGATGGGGCCGAAAAGTACTCGGAGACCACGGATAGAACGTCCACCCACAAGATGGACAGACGACCTAAAAGAGACCGCAGGGAAACGCTGGATGCATGCCGCTTGCAACCGGCCCTTTTGGAGATCGATGGGGGAGGCCTATATCCAGCAGTGGACGTCCTACGGCTGAAATGATGATGATGAACTGATTACCTGTAGCCCTGTATATTAGTATAGTATGATATTATTTACATTTGTGAAGCTGCTATACAAGTTATCGACTAGACGTATAGATCTTTAAAACTATAGATTTCACATTCTATACATTAACAAGTGAAATACCAAGTATACTGTTAGACATTACTAAGGGACCACACCGGATAACGCGAAAAAAAAAACAGGTGTTCCATATAAAAATGTCATTGACACTCAACGAAATGTATGGAACAGCTGTTTTTTTTTTCGCGATTTCAGGGTCACACGTTCATGTCTAACCAGTCGCCCAGTATAAGGGCCATTCAATTCAAAACTTTAGTCATTTTTATAAACAACCCCACCGTCAGCAAAAATAAGCAAAGCTCTTACTCAAATCATGATTACGTAAACATTACTTGAATGGCCCCCCTAAAACAAGTCTACGCGGACGATGTCGCTTGCGACTGCTTGTTACTTATAAAACTGTGTCAAAATTGGGGACTAAACATCCCAATACCCAACTTTGTAATAAAGCAATATGGGTGATTGTTGTGAATGATTGGCACTCATATTAATATACTGTTACGACTCAATTCTCAAAAGCACGATTGTGAGTAATGGCGTGCTTCCCGTCTGTGTAAGCACTGCATTTTGTTGCCGTTTTTGGAGTGTCAATGTTAAATCTATAGTTTTAAATATCTTAATAAGGCGACATAAGCGCGAGCCAAACACAGTATCCTAATAGACAAAAGGCGTTAGCAAGAACTCCCGTTTGAGCTTTCGTTAATCCATCACTTGTTTCGAAGCTATCCATCCATCCATGTCACTGAGGTCATTTAACATTGACTGTCAAAAGGCGTTAACAAACGTTCCTGGTTCGTACATCACGTACTTTCATTCCATCACTTGTATCGAAGCTATCCAAGGCTCCAAACTGTGTAGGGTTGTCCAAAAGCGTAGTTTACGATTGTTGGTCGCCGCAGCAGGCGGTGCAGTCGAGGCAGCCCTGCGGCGGACCGCCTCGCGACCGCTATCTTTTCCCGCGACACCCCTGGATTTGTTCCTGAAATACATACATATTCAACAAAATTTCTTTAGGCTGTCCATACTTGTTTTTTCAAGATCAAGTGAGGGTAGGAGAACAAAACACCCGCTCTTCTCGCCGGACTCACCCGCCGTGTTCAGTCAGCTCGTGACCACGGCCATTGTAACATGGTCGAAACGTCAAAGGTACCTAATTTAACCTAAATAAAATAATACGTGATAAGTCCCGATAAACATTTAAAACATGAGTTCATATCGCGAAAGTTTAAAAATTACAATTGTTTGAAACTACTTCAATCATGGCATAATTTGACTCAAATATCATGGTTTTAGCCGCAAGTGCCTTCACGGTGATCGTCTAAGGCTCTAGGCGATTCCACACCTTTGCCAGTAATTCAACTGCCATGCAGTAGTTTGCAAACATTACCAGGTCTAGCACACTACGCACTTTAAGTATGAAGCTACAAGTAGCGGACTTGTCGGACCTGCAGCGCGATAGACAGAGATAACGCGACAAGAGTTACGCGATAGAAAGAGGCAACTTCTAGGTTAATGTAGCTGCAGGTAGTTAGCGCTCGCACGTCCTGAATTGCACTTTATTGTGTAGTAGCAATAAATGATTTTGCGGAGTGAATCTTCTGTACTTTTACTAATATGTCTTTTGTGACATTACTGTGTTCAGGTTAATGTATCCATTGAAATAACTGAGCATAGAGATTTTACTTCTAACATTTCAGGGAAACAAGCGCAGTGCATTGGTACAGGGTTTTGAACTTTGAAGTGCTCAATTCGGAGTGTAAACCGTTGCTTACCATCAGGCGCCCGACTTGCTTATCACGTCACTCAGTCGCATTAAAACATGTCCAGCACAGTATGTAATTCAGAATGATTATAACAAAATATGTTCAGCGTTGGGCATCATAATCAGCCTCTAATAGTCCTCTGCTGGACATAGGTCTCTGCTAAAGCACGTCACTCAGAGCATTCTTCGGCTTTTCGCTTCCAGCCAATAGTGGCTGGAAATATCGTCACTCCATAGTCTCACGGCGTCCTACGCTACGTTTGCCTATTCGTGGCCTCTCTAGAACACATCTACCAGAAAGGTTATTGGTTCTGCGACAGATATGACCGGTCCACTGCCAGCTTCGTTCTGGATACGTTCCCTCAGAGAAACGTCGAGAGATAGGTGACGCTAAGACTACGCTAATAATACTACTAAGCTTTAGATAGCCCGTTGGTCCAGTTGGTAGTGAACCTGCCTTCTGCGCTTGGGGGCGTGGGTTCGATTCCCACCTAGGACAAACGTGTGTGCAAAAATGTCCCCAATATTTTATTAAGCTGTCCAGTCCAACTGTATTCTGGTAAGTGGGTTATTTTCGAAGATGACAAATATAAACGTACCTGCAAGACGCGGATGGTTTCCAACAACTCTTGCTTGTCTGTCAGCAAGTTGGCGGCCTCCTGTTGGGCAGAGTGCACGCATGCGCGCAGCACTGTCGCCTCTTCCACTTTACTGCAACATGGAAAACAATCATTATTACCCGGCTGCCCAAAGAGGGCTCTCATTTAATGACTAGCACTGCATCCCGGCTTCGCACGTCTTAAGTCTTATTTTTTACACCTTGGGTTACATTATTGGAGTTTTAGTAAGGATCCCTATTTTTTTTTGAAAATATAATATAGCCGTTGTCACCCGAGGATAGTGTAGCTTCCCAACAGTGAAAGAATGTTTCAAATCGGTTCAGTAGTTTCGGAGCCTATTCAATGCAAACAAACAAACAATCAAATCTTTCCTCTTTATAATATTAGTATAGAACTATAGACTACGCTGTTGGCCTCAGATGGCCTCGACAGCTTGACCGGGCGTTTGGCGAACGCAGATGGCGTTGGGCCTAACTTGTGGACAACTAGCTCAAGCGCATCCTGAAGGTACGGACCTCGGCTTGGGCCGTCGCCAGGAGAGGGGAATCAGACATGCCCTGGAACCCCAGCAGGGAGGTGTGCCCTGAGGCAAAGAGAGAGAGAGAGAGAGAGAGAGAGAGAGAGGGTTATGTTTTTAGGGCGTATATATACGCGTGTACGCGTGTACATTTGTGTTTGTTCTATATCTGGTTGTTAATATCTATTTAAGTATGTATTTAAAAATATATATGTATGTATATCAGTCTCTGGCAGCCATATCACAAGCTTTGCTTAGTTTGGGGTCAGATGACCGTGTGTGCGAAAATGTCCCAAATATATAAATATATATGTATGTTTTTAATGTTTTTGTATTACCTCCTATAGCTTAAGCGGCTTGACTGATTTTGATGTTCGAGGTGTCGTTAGATTCGTTGAGAATGTCATAGGCTACATTTTGCAGTCGGGTCAGTTTTGTTTTTCAAATAAATAACATCAGGATGTTTGATGCGGAATGGTGTCAAATATTACGTAAACTTTCAAACAACTTCCGATTGTTCGAAGCCGAATGATATCAAAAAGTTTCATAGAATTTCAAACAACTTCCGATTGTTATGTTTCATAGAATTTCAAACAGCTTCCGGTTGCTTGATTGACCTTAACCGCCGCGGCGGTTAAGGTCAATCAAATCCACACGTCTATTAGGGCTAATAGAATTTTCGATGCGGAGTGATATCACGTTCGTTTCATAGAATTTCAAACAACTTCCGGTTGTTCGATGCGGAATGATATTAGACGGTTCATAGAATTTCAAACAACATGCGGTTGTTCGATGCGGATTGGTGTCGAAATGTTTCATAGAATTTCAAACAACTTCTTATTGGTCGATGCGGAGTCATATCAGACGATTCATAGAATTTCAAACAACTTCCGGTTGTTCGATGCGGAATGATATTAGACATTTCATAGAATTTCAAACAACTTGCGGTTGTTCTATGCGGAATGATGTCAAATGTTACATAGAATTTCAAACAAAGCGTTTTAAAATTATAACTGATTTTTTTTTACTCACGCTCTCAATTCCCGATTATCATCAGCTATCCTCGAAAGCGTCAGCAACCTTTTCTTTAATTGTTCATTCTCCCGGCTCAGTCTATCGATATTTTCTCTCGCGTTGTCCAACTCTGGCGTTGGCTGAGGGGTGGCTGGTGACGTCACGGTCGAGGGGGTCGAGACAGGGGGTCCGAAGTGGAGCACCCCCGTGGAGTCCCGGTTCATTCGCAGCGTAGTGAGGAACAAGTCTAAGGGTTGTGGGGGCGGTGCGGAGATGGATCGCGTCGGTCGATCTTCTATTAGGTGGAGCTTCACGTTTTCTATTAGAACCTGAAAGTATAATTAATAATGCCTTTTTTATGAATTCGAGATATAAGTAGTTAATAGGGTACCGTTTACACCCTTAAGGTCCGGAACCTTAAGGGTGTAAATGGGACCCTATTACAAAGCCTTCGTAAGTCTGTCCGTATGTCCGTCCTATCTTTTAACGGCTGTATCTTTCAAACCGTAAGACAGCCGGTTGAAATTTTCACAGAATATGTGGATTAACTAAATAATAACAAGGATCCATCATACTTCCTTGATAATAATAATAAATTTAAGAAGCATAGTTAAATTTCCACACAACAAACATTTTTCTTTTAATGTGTTTTTGTATTAGCTCATATATACGTACTGATACAAAAAACTGATTTTTTTAACGTATTTTTCTTTTAACTCTAACGTAAAAACGGTAATACGTACAAGCGTCAAACTTGGCATGATTATAGTACACACTCTAAAGTATAACAACAAATAATGGCCAAGTGCGAGTCGGTAACAAATTTCTGTTCACCGCCAAGTTAATTTTTCTTTCCGTAAGAAAGTTCTACAAAGTACTTGAAAACTTTAAAAAAATAATAATGAAATCGGTAAAGTCGTTCTCAAGTTATGGCTTGGCCAAGGTAAATAGGGATTAATTTTTATATATATAGATTTAAAACTATAATTATTTTGTTATGTTACCTCTAGCGGCATAGGTGGCATGATAATTTCATCCTCGGCGAGTTCTGCTAGCGCCAACGCTGTACTCATGTTCAGAGCCAGGCTGAGATCCCTGATCCTCGCCTCGAGGAGTTCTTCGAAAGGCGCTAGGCCGAATGGTTCTCCCTGTTAAAATATAAATAAGATTAGATATAATGTTACTATGACCCGGGTATGTCCTAAAACTGCGACCAGAACCACCGGAGGAAGGCAGCAGCGTCGTATTAGTACACGGTGTACGTGCTGCGATCTCCAAGCCGCCTGGCAACCGTGGGGATTAGCAACACTCCTCTCTAAGAGGGAGGCCTTTGTTCAGCACTGGACGTTTACTGGCTGATGGTGTTACTATTACATTATGTCAATTTTTGCTACCACGAACCGGAAGACGCAGCGTAGGTAGGCCTCCCACAAGCTCAGAGATCTGTTTGATAGCTGCTTAAAAAACGGTGTCTTCCCAGCGGACTGGAAAGTGGCTAATTTGGTTCTCTTAAAAAAGGAGGGCAGACCCGCAGACTCTCCTTCTGCATATCGCCCTATATGTTTGCTAGATGAGGCTGGTAAATTATTCGAACGGATAATTGCCGCTCGTCTCAACTCTCATCTGTGGCGAGATGGACCTAATTTGTCTGATCACCAATTTGGATTCCGCCACGGGCGATCAACAGTTGATGCGATTCTTCGGGTACGCGAGCTTTCAGAGCAAACTGTGGCAATCGGAGGGAAGACATTAGCGGTGAGCTTAGACATAGTAAATGCCTTTAACTCACTGCCTTGGCATACTATTAGGGAAGCACTTGCTTACCACAACGTACCCGAATACCTACAGCGTATAGTCTCTGCGTACCTCCGTGATAGAACTGTGCAATATATAGGCAGGGACGGTCAACTTCATAGTAGAGAGGTGTTCTGCGGAGTTCCACAAGGATCAGTAGTAGGCCCCATCCTGTGGAACTTTGCGTATGATGTCATTCTGAGAGTAAGCCTTCCCACAAGTGTGAATGCTGTATGCTACGCGGACGACACTTTAGTAATAGCCAATGGTGTGACTTTTGTGGAGGCTGCTCAGCTTGCTGAAAGAGGTGTGGCATGCGTTGTCGAGAAAATCCATGAGTTGGGTCTTAAAATAGCGCCGCAAAAGACGGAAGCTCTTTGGTTCCATAGAACTCGACAACGAAGCGAACCATCTGCTTCTTCAATAAGAGTAGGTGATGCGCACATTCAGGTAGGGCAGTACTTAAAGTACTTAGGGCTCACCTTGGATGGACATTGGAGCTTTGACGAGCATTTCCGACGCTTGGCTCCTCGAATCAAAAGGGTAGCGGGTGCTCTGCATAGGTTACTACCCAACCTTAGAGGCCCACGCGAAGAAGTCCGCCGTCTTTACTGTGGAGTAATCAGGTCGATGGCTCTCTACGGCGCACCTGTATGGTCTAAAAGACTGGGCGTTAAACGTTGTAGAACTATGTTTAATAGTTTCCAGCGCATTATGGCCATCAGGGTAGCGCGAGGTTATCGCACCATATCTTTCGAGGCGGCGACTCTAATAGCCCGATTTCCACCATTAGACATCTTAGCAGACATGGACGCTCAGGTTTATGAGCGTTTACACCGAAGTCACGGATCCGAGCCCGTAAATGCCGCAGAAATAAGGAAGGAAGAGCACCGACGCGCATTCGAAAAATGGCACGAGCGGCTTTACGAGCCACAAAACGTTCGCCAACGTGCTGTCGGCGCTATTCTGCCCAGTTTTCAGGCCTGGCTGAAGAGGAAGGATCACGTCACATTTAGATTGACACAGGTTCTCACAGCACACGGCTGCTTTGGCGAGTACCTTCACAGGATTGGACGCGAACCAACGCCACAATGCCACCACTGCAGGGCTGTGGTAGATTCTGCTCAACACACACTTGAGGAATGCCCTGCGTGGAGTGCAGAGAGAGGGATACTCGTGAACAGGATCGGTCAGGACCTGTGTCTACCCAGCGTTGTGTCAGCAATGCTAGCAGACAGTTCTGCATGGAGGGCTGCGGTTGAATTTTGCGAAAGCGTACTTTCGCAAAAAGAAATCGCAGAGCGAGCTCGTGAAAGGGCAGACCCTGCACGAAGACGACGACGCCGGGTTGGCGGCAACGGCCACTCTAGCTCTTTAGCCCTGGCGCCGGGGCAATAGAATACGGCACCGGTAACCCCTGCCTGTAGTAAGAGGCTACTAAAAGGGGACCTCCGGGCTCGGGATGGTCAAAGTTGGGGCTTTGACCATCCACATAAGCGTGCCCAGGGAGAGAACGACAACGTTGTGTGACCAACGTTGTCGTGGGTGGAGGGGCTGAGACAACACGGTTGTCTCGGGAGGAGCCGTAGCGCAGTGCCGAGGGCTCCGGTGCGTTCCTCTGGAGATCTCGGAGCCCTCTTGTCAAGCACTAAGGCTGGTCACCGGGGGGGTTTTAGTGGGTATAATCCCACATAACCTGGCTGCACCCCAATGCAGCAGGGTATCTTTAGAAGATTTCCCCCTCGAAAAAAAAAAAAAAAAAAAAAAAAAAAAAAAAAGGCCTCCCACAAGATTGTGAGTCTCGGGCATCCAGTGGATGCAGATGGCAGGCTGTCGTTCAGTGTGGAGGTTAAAGGGGGAGGCCTATGTTCAGCAGTGGACGTCTTCTGACTGATGATGATGATGATTTTTTGCTAAAGTAAGTGTTAGTTGGGTGCTAAGATCAGACTAACAAGGGAGATATGCCTTAGTACAATTATCATTCGTGCTAAAATGTCGATATGTTTCATAAATTTCATTCTAATAGGCGATGCTCAGTGAAACAAAAATCAAGATTTATATAATAAATACCTTTTCGTCCAGCTGCCTCGGTAGCTCGACTCGCAGAAGTCTTGCGGCGACATTGGTCGTCCCTCGCGGGTTCAACTCGTCGCACTCATCGAAAGACGGCTCGGTCCACGCGCGGGCTCGCATCGAGAACTTATTCTATCGGGAAAATTACTTTAGTGCGGTGTTTCGGGCAACAGGTGGCGCTATTATAAAATTTACAGGTATGAAGAGTCATGAGTCAACAATTACGTAGTAGTTTCCGCAAAGGTATTCAAAATTTTACAACAAATTAAACGCTTACGGGCCAGATTACCGGGTGCAGCGATCTCGCCCGCGTATTAGATGTTTTGAATAATTTCATTATCATAACTTCAGCCGTAGGACGTCCACTGCTGGACATAGGCCTCCCCCATCGATCTCCAAAAGGGCCGGTTGGAAGCGGCCTGCATCCAGCGTTTCGCTGCGGTCTCTCTTAGGTTGTCTGTCCATCTTGTGGGTGGACGTCCTACGCTGCGCTTACCGGTCCGTGGTCTCCATTCGAGAATCTTTCGGCCCCATCGGCTATCTGTTCTGCGTGATATGTGCCCTGCCCACTGCCACTGCACACATTGAAAAATGTGCTTAGGTAATTTTACGACGTTAATACAACAAACTATTGTTTTAATAAAAAAAATTTGACCAATAAAATGGGATAAACAATTTTCACCATTTATTCGTCATTATTTAAAAAAAAAAAAAAACTTCTTAATATGACAGAAGCACATGATTCAAAAGTAGAGACAGTCGTTTAATATCCTTAAAAAAACGAACAAGTGTGAGTAGGACTCGCACTCCGAGGGTTCCGTACAAACTTAATAAATATGTATGTAGATAGTTAATCCATCCCGCGAATAGTCTCGACGAAAAAAGGTTGAAATATTGATTGACAACTTAACTTTGTAGTTGGAAAACAGGTGCTCCATTCATACCATCTACAACATGTAAGTTTGTAATAATAATAAAAAAAAACAACTTCAGATTGTGGATTTTTTCCTTTACATGTGCTATGAGACCTTGTTTCTTACCAAATTTAATTATTTTAGGTCAACGGGAAGTACCCTATAGGTTTTGATTCCCTTAGTCTTGACAGACAGACAGACGGACAACGAAGTGATCCAATAAGGGTTCCTTTTTTCCGAGATACGGAACCCCAAAATCATCAAATGTGCGAGTGACATAGTGGCGCGCGCTAATCTGGGCCTTAAGCGGGTTTACTTTAGTGTTGTGATTTCATTACTCTCCATGCAATGAGGATATATTTTTGTATCTAATTTGTCCAGTGTTATCCTTTAGAAGGCTATTTGTTCATTCATACTTGTGACGTCACAGGTGTATCTATCATGGCATGAGATGGATGACATGGCATGACGAATGGACATGCATGCACATGACATAGCATGGCATGCATTTATGATCTGACAAGCATACATTCAAACTGTTTTGTTTTTAGTTATACAATTTTTTATTTATTTAATTAATTATACTTAAATTGAACTAATAATGGGCATGCAGGATGTCTCTTAAAATATTACTTGATGCTAAGGCAGAGCTTACGTTTCAAATCGACAGATGGCGTGCATTGCAACTAAATGGTGGTCATGGTGGATTAAACAGATAGGTAGCAATGAAGCGTTTTGTAAAGATATTTCAAGTCACTCGTTTACATTAAAAAAAAATGGCAATAGTCAGATAATATGCGTTGACTATGAATGCTGAGGTGTATTTTTAAACTATTCGGCTAACTTAACAGCAATTGTAAAATATATTTAAAATAAGGATTCCAAAGTATAAGGTTTTTATTGTCCATATGACCTACTCAACGTTTACCCGACTAAGAACAAATCTGTGTAATGTGAATCCTATGTTCTGTGTAGTAGAGTACAATTCCAAGTGACTATAAACAAATCTTTTCGTCCTTGTTTTTATCGCGTTTAATTTGTTTTTATCGCGTTTAATTTGTTTTTGTCGCATTTCGTTTGTTTTGTGATATGCAATTGAATTAAAAAAAAAAAAAAAACGTGAATGTACAAAATAAGATACAAGTTGGATTTCAGGCCTCCAGTATGGGGTGGTGTTTTAACTTTAATAATTGTTGGTCCGCTTCCTTGTGGATAAGACCCCTAAATATTTAATCGATTTATTTATTTATTTTTGTGTCAGCCAAAGGAAAAATCCTGCATGGACGACTGGCAATGGAGGGCCCAGACAGTGCCGGACTCTTACCGGCCAAAAACATATATATATATGTATTACAAAATACTTTTTTTTTTTTTTTTTTTAAGTTTGAAATTTTTTTTTTTTGTAAAAGTTGACAAAAGGCACCGACCCAGGAGTCCGTGGAGAATTAAAATAAACAATAAAAAAAAAAAAAAACATATATTCAGCCATTCATTATTTAGCTATTTATTCCTATTTATTACACTTGTACATATTCTAACACAGTATGTATTCTAAAAATCTTATATTGTTATCTTTATCGTTTAATATTTTACAACATCGTACCCACAGAAAAGAAGAAGTAAATAGAACGGAAATGAGAAGGAAAATCTGTTACCAGGCATTATGAGTGAACCTTGATTGAACATTCTTATTAACTCCGCATCACAATTGCTAACTAATTTCGAATGACTGACGTTTCGTTTATATGGGTGCAACTGGCTACAACAAATTTCTTACACAAATGCCTTGACTGCCGTTATAATTTAAACAAAAAAAAAAAAACTTTTCTGTGATCGTACCGCTCCATACCGACCACTGGGCACTGGGCACTCCGTTAATACGTGTACAGGCGTCTCTTCAACATCTGGCTAACAGGAGCATGATGGGCATACCCTAAGCTTGAAACGATGCAAGTATTTAATCGATGTTTGCATTAAATTGTACTGAACGTGACACGAAACTAAACTCACATTTCGATAACTTTGCTTTAAGCACGTAAGCGTTGAATGGGTTAAATGAGAGATGGCATTTAAAAGGTGACAGAAATATCTTTGTCTCATTCACTCATACACAGACAAACCCCCTTGGCTACGACACAACCTCTACATCTAATCGGCACTCAACAAAATAATACCACTACGTTCGTTACATAGGCCTGTGAGACCGCTTCAATACCTTGAGCCGTTTCTTTCGTTCACGATAGCCGAGCGGGCGGGAATTGCCATAGAGAAAAAACACACATAGACACATATAGTTAGAGATAAAAATCGGATGCAGTCCTCGTCTTCGTTACAGCAATGTAGACCTTACGGGGTACGAGATACGATGGGGTATGGGGTGAACGGGCGGCCATGCATTGATGACGGATTCTACCATGTTAAATGTGGGTTTTGTATAAAATTGGGGCATATAATATCGACGGAAGGGTTGCCATGTATTTTAAATAGCTAATGGTAGAATTTATGATATGTGAAATACGAGTCACTTTTAGTAAATTTATTATGTACATTGCCAACACTTCCGCACGATTAGGTTAACTTTTGGGGATTTAAGGAGGCAACTAATTTTCCCACATTTATGATGTGGAAAAACTTGAAAAGTAAACTTTTTTGTTTTATTTTGTAATCCTAATTATCAAAAAACATACATTATCTTACATAAGGACATCCCGCTAGCGGAACATAAAACAATTTTTTTCCAGCATGCCCTTAAACATGTAAAACTAGTAGGCTAACAAAATATAACATAAAATGTATACTTTTCCGGTTTAACATTGTGTGAAAATTGGGCGGTGAATTAAGCCCTTAAAGTAGGCACATTTAGTAAAAACTGGTCAAAATGGGTATCAATATTATGTATACATGTTTACCTTTCCTGTGTATTAAATTCAGAAAAAAAAATACAATATAAAGTTTAAATAATATGGTTAACGGTGATATGCTATTTGGTGGTTTGAGGAATGGTTATAGGGGTAGTAAAATAAATAAATGTTTTATATATAATGTTTTGTTGTATAGTCAATTTTATTTTGGATGTTTACTATGTAAACAAATATGGCGGACAGGCAACCAATGACAGCCACTAGCGAAAAATCAGAGCTGTCATTGGTGAACACGCCGTTTTTGTTCACAGAGTCTGGAAGTAAGGAAATGTGTTCGTTTGTATGGTGATAGTTCTGAGAGATAAGGATAAAATGTAAAAAAAAATTGAGGATATAAACCAATGTGAGGTAGTGTGGGTAAAACATAATAAATTAGATAAATCGTCTCCTTTTGAAATACATACAATATGCTCTATTTAGGGATTATAACAAAGTTTGCTTAATTAATTTTAAAGATTGAATAACACGTTTTTTTTGTTGAAACATAATTAGTAAAAATGATTGGTTTTCCCACAATAGATCGCGTTAAACTCCTTAACAAGATATCTATTTAGATAGATATTTCTCCTATATTGATCACGTATCTGATATATATGTATGTATATCATATCAGCCTCTGGCAGCATATTACAAGCTTGGTTTAGTTTGGGGTCAGAGTACCGTTGATAGCCCGTTGGTCCAGTTGGTAGTGAACCTACCTTCTGAGCCCGAGGGCGTGGGTTCGATTCCCACGTAGGACAAACATTTGTGTGATGAACATTTGTGTTTGTTCTATATCTGGTTGTTAATATCTATTTAAGTATGTATTTAAAACTATATATGTATGTATATCAGTCTCTGGCAGCCATATCACAAGCTTTGCTTAGTTTGGGGTCAGATGACCGTGTGTGCGAAAATGTCCGAAATATTTATTTATTTATATTTATTTATTTACCGTGTGTACAAAAAATTTCCAAATATTTATTTATATATATTTATCCTCCATAACCGTACGTCAAGACAATCGATCGAAACTGTCAGTTGTCAAAGTTAAGAGTGAGAAGGGTTAAATATTAGCTAGCTCTGCTCACGACTTCCCCCGCGTGGGCATACCTTCACTCTCCGGCCCTCTAACTATAGTGTCAGCTAGTTATGTCCGGGTATATTAGTATGTGATTGTACGTTCAAAAACCTACTAAAATTGATCAGAATAAGGTTTTCACTTAGAGATACAGAAACTTTCAACATTTTTAAAACCTACAGCAGCTGGGAAAAACTGAGACTAAGTTTAGTAATTAGCCATAGCTAGCAAACAAGCTAACTGTCTGCCTGATGGTAAGCAGTCACCTGTGAGGTAAGAAAGATCGTGTGAATGGCACAGTATATTCAGATATAAGTTTTTTGAAATGATCAAATAGGTCACACATGATGGGAAGTGACGATGTGGTCTAAGATGGAGTAGGCTTAACCTTGAGGGCCTATTCACGCATATCTTGAAGAGACCCAGGTTGTTATGGAAAATTGCCAGTTTCAACCAATTGTCTGACTAAATCGTAGCGGCAACGTAAGTTACAAAGAGTCAATAAGGTTAAGGTAGTCTGGAAGAGATCGCTTATAGCGATAAGGCCACCAATTGTTTCACTAGTTTTAAGTTGTTTTTGTTTTATGTATGTCATTTCTGGTGTGAACAATATGGAGTTATCTGTCTATCTATGAAGAGTCAATTCTTACCTGAAATTCATCCCAAGGTATGGCGGTACATTCGTCGTTTTTGAGATCATCAGCGACGAGTCGCAGGCAGGATTTGCCGCTGCCGCTCTGTTGCACTATGTGGATGTTGTTTAGTCGCCACGTTGATGTTGATATCTGAGTTTACATATTTTGAGATGAGTCACCGATGGGGAAGAAAGGTTCTCGAGTGGACACCATAAACCGGAAGATGCGGCATAGGTATGCTTTCCACTAGATGGACCGACGACATTGTGAGAGTCGCTGGCATCCAGCGGATGCAAAAGGCAGGCTGTTGTTCAGTGTGGGGCTTAAAAGGGGAGACCTATGTTCAGCAGTGGACGTCTTCTGGTTGATGATGATGAGCTGAGTCTCGTCAGTTCGTCAAAAACTTATACACCGCTAGTCTGTCGAATTATCATTATCATTCTATCATGTTTCCACTGCTGGGATCATTGACGATATAACCACTTGACTGCTCATCCTTTACCCCGCCGTAAGCCAAAGTTACACTTTTTCAGCTTAATCTTTTTCGAGCGGGCCAATCCTAGGCTTAATTGAATGATCCTAGGTTTGAGTCTCCAATCACAAGCGCCATACGGTACGATACGCCCCCCCTCCCCGCGACCGACGTGGCTTACATCTTGCACAAGCAAATTACGACTCGTGCGCGATCAAGTGGTTATATTATCTTTGGCTGGGACTCAGGTGTTCTCTTAGATGGTGGATGGGCTCTAATCCACCATGCTGGCCCAGTGCATGTTATGGAATGTCATAATATCTTTGAACTTTTGATGTTCTTGGACATACCGGTTTCTACCCGATGTTTTCCCTCACGATTTTGGAGCAATGGCATCGAAACTGCACATAATTGATTAAGGTACTAAATAATGTCATTAGTGTAGGGCCGAGAATCGAACCGGGTGCCGTTAGGTTGTTAAGCGCACATTTTTTAATGCCATTAGTGACAAACAAGCAGAGGGGCTGCCTGGTGGTATGCAGTCACTATCGCCTATGGATACTTGTAACACCAGAGGCGTCACAACTACGCTACCGCTCGTACTCGCTCACATGTTAATACTCGGCTACAATTGCTTAGAATGAGGAATGCGGTACCTGAATGGGTGTTCCCTTATAGTTACATTTTGCCTTCAAGTCGCGAGTTAATCGGCAAGCGTGCTCAATCGTAGACCGCATCATCGCTTAACATCAGGCCAGGAGGCTATCAAACACGCAAGCCAATTATTAAATAAAAGTTCTCTCAGGAAACCAGGAAAGCTGGTTGTTTGACTGCTAAATCAATAACCTAGAATCTAGATAGCCCGTTGATCCAGTTGGTAGTAAACCTACCTTCTGAGCTTGGGGGCGTGGGTTCGATTCCTATCTAGGACAAACATTTATGTGATGAACATTTGTATTTGTTCAATATCGGGTTGTTAATATCTATTTAAGTATGTATTTAAAACTATATATGTATGTATATCAGTTTCTGGCAGCCATATTACAAGCTTTGCTTAGTTTGGGGTCAGATGACCGTGTGTGAAAAAATGTCCCGAAGATTATAGAACCAGATACTGTATAAAGGTTGTTTTCATACCACGTCCCGCCTCCTACAGGAGCTGGTGACGGAGTGGTCGCTAGGAGACGACGAGCGCCCTTCCAGCACCTCCGCTGCCACTTCCACGCCGGACGACATGCGCCCGTGTTCAAACTCTCTGTAACCAACAAGAAATGTTATGACAACTGGAAGCGCCTCGCGGTTTCACCCGCTATCTATAGGAACCGGTTTTTTTCCGGGATAGAACGTAGGGTTGTTAATCCATTACACCATACGTCATTTCAAACCCGTTTCGCTTTTACGGGGTTGAGTGCGGAAAAACATGAACACTTACACACAAGCTTTTGCATTTTTAGGGTTCCGCACCAAAAGGGGACACTATTACTAAACCTGTCTGTCCGTCCACCCGTCTGTCTTACCTTTTAACGGCTGTATCATACGAACCGTAATAGATAGTCGTCGTGCGCCAGAGCAACTAGTATCGAGGTGATGTCGGTCATTATACCTGAAGGTCATATCTGCGTCTAATGGGTCGTCGTTGGCCAGTCCCAGCACGACGTACCGCTCCGAGTCGGAGCTGGCGGTGGAGGCGGCGTCGCTGCGCCCGTCGTCCCGCGTCAGAGCAACGTCTATAGAAGTAACCAAGGAGCTGAGGCCGCGACGCATTGATGAGAAACCTGAACACAAAATGCTCTTTTAAGGGCTGGCCTCCTCCTTGAAGAAGAACAATAATAATTGGATTATCACACTTTAGGTTGTAACTTTTATTTCAAACTAGCTGAATCCCGCTACTTCGTACGCGTAGAGCTCGGCCTTCGGCCTCGCTACTAAACCTATATGCTATAAACCTTTCCAACGAATGCAAAACCGTGGAAATCGGTTCGTGCGTTCTGGAGTTATAGCGTCAGGAAGGAAAACCCGACTTATTTTTATTATTTCAAATTTAGGCTTGTGTATCTATTCTCAAAGGTGTGTAGCACCAGGGTGTATTTGTGTTCAGCAAATTATACGATATAATAGGCATGATGACAAATATTTTTTATTACTTCATAAAAAAGCTGATCTTAAACGGCCCATCAACGCAATCAAAATTAGTTCAAAAATAAAGAAGTTATTAGTATTTTAATTTCATGCTAGACAGAGAGCGCGGTATACTGAGATATAACGTCACGCCTCAGACGCGCAATACAAATGCTATACTAACAAACGCTTTGCGAGAAAGAGACAGAGTATCCCCTCTGTATCCCCACCTAAAACTTTAAACGCTCATATCTCTGAGTTTTATCAGCCAATTTAGTTTAAAAAAAAATGTTTAATGTATTCAGTTAAATT
The DNA here is from genome assembly GCA_914767915.1 of Agriopis aurantiaria. Lineage (NCBI taxonomy): Eukaryota > Metazoa > Arthropoda > Insecta > Lepidoptera > Geometridae > Agriopis > Agriopis aurantiaria. The sequence continues at coordinate 11,298,901 of OU612003.1, read as the reverse complement.
CATTGATAAGCCTGTTATCTATACTAATATTATAAAGAGGAAAGATTTGATTGTTTGTTTGTTTGTTTGCATTGAATAGGCTCCGAAACTACTGAACCGATTTGAAAAATTCTTTCACTGTTGGGAAGCTACACTATCCCCGGGTAATATAGGCTATAATCTATACCCGTGCGAAGCTGGGGCGGACCGCTAGTTTGTAATAAATTAAATATTAGGATACATGCCTATTATATTTATTTGAATTGTCTAATATTAAAAATTATTTATATTAGTGGTTTTTTTTTGGAAGTCCACGTTGATTTCGGCTGAAAACTTTTTGTAAGTATAACTGCTTATGATTTCTAATAAAAACAAAATAATTAAAAAAAAAAAACTTAATTTTAAATGTGAAGGCAGAACGCCATTAAGGTCTTGAGCATTGATTTTAGACAGAAACCCTGGTCTGGTTACAATAAAGTTTTACCTCCGAAGCCGATCCCGGGGCTGGGCGGCGGCTGGTGCACGTGTTCCAGGGGCATCGGGAGCGACATCGGCGGCTGCGGATGGGACAAGGGCTGCGACAGTGGACACATGTCCAGGGACGACGCTAGCACGCCGCTATCGCGGTCTTGGAGAGACGGCGCCATTGTTGCTTCCGAACCTGAACAAATAAATAGCCACAATAATACCAATACCGTTCGACGAAGATCGTTGCGAATGGTTTCGCTTGATCAGTAAACGGCATAAGGTGAGTTTTCAGTTTTTCACACAACTCTGGAGTACCAAAACTTGTACACTGAAGGATGAATGTCAATTTTCTTCGTGGCTTCTGCGGTGTTGCCGCAATTTTGCTAATGGCTTTATTTTACTGGCACATGCCTTTGTTAACTAAACAAAATACAAGCTAACACTACAAAAACAAATTGCCCATAAGAAAACATTCCAAATGCTCAAGCCACTACCAGTTGGCAGCGTACCCAGCATGCTGGCGGCATTACTACGCTGAATCGCAATCAGCGTTATATTGGACAGATGGCACGGATAACCTGTGCCACAAAATATATATGAGCACGCGCAGCTCGGTTGTCATAGCAACGGTTCTATGGTGTATGAACTTATAAATATGCGAGAGAAGAGCTTAGAATTCTGCCTTTTTCTGCGTGAAGTCCACGCAAGACTGTATATTTTTGTACCTTATCAGCCAGAAGACGTCCACTGCTGAATATAGACCTCCCCATTTAACCTCCACACTGAACGACAGCCTGCCTTTTGCATCCACTGGATGCCCGCGACTCTCACAATGTCGTCGGTCCATCTAGTGGGAGGCCTCCCTACGCTGCGTCTTCCGGTTTGTGGTCTCCACTCAAGAACTTTTCTTCCCCATCGGTTATCGGTTCTTCGAGTGATGTGGCCTGCCCATTGCCACTTCAACTTGGAAATTTTAACAGCTATGTCGGTGGTTCTTTGGCGAATATCTACGTTCCGGATTCCATCGCGCAAAGCAACTCCGAGCATAGCTCTCTCCATTGCCCGCTGTGTGACTCTGAGTTTTTCCAAAAGGCCAACAGTTAAGGCCCACGTCTCAGTACCATATGTCATCACTGGCAACACACACTGGTCAAAGAACCTTGTCTTTAGACACTGTCAACTACTTTATTGGTACTAAAACGCGAAAAATTTGCTATCGTAAGGCGGTTCCTTACAAAGGGAGTTCGCCAAACTACGTTTTTGACTAGTTTCAGATTATGTGATTACGAGAATTGGTGAAACCGGAACGGAGATAGTATTTCATATTAAGTAACACTCACCTAATTTCAAATCCTGCAAGCTGGAGGAATCCAGAGGGACGCTGTCGAGGTCTCTGGAGGACTCTTGTCCGGGACAGTTGGAAGGAAGCACGAAGGTTAGTTCCACTGCTGGCACCACCAGCCCTAGTACTATTGTCCTGCAAACAATGGCATTAAATATACTTATTTTTTATCTTACTAGATAAAAAAGCTCACACTTGTAGAGCCAGTATTTTTTTAAATGAGGGTCTGTTTTAGTCACATAAGTTTAATTGTTTAGCACCACATTTTTTCTCTTTATTGATCGCCATTGCATCGACAACGTTTTATGGTTGATATTACGAAAACCCGTACGGAGCGCTTTGATTCCACATTTATTGTGCAAACTGCTAGTCTGTGGAATTTGCTGCCTGAATGGGTGTTGCCCGTCTGTTACAATCTGGGTGTCTTCAAGTCGAGAGTGAATCGGTTTCTTCTAGGCAAGCGTGCTCCATCGTAGGCTTGCTTTTGACCGTCAACTCACCTGATGTTAAGCGATGATGCGGTCTACGATGGAGCACGCTTGCCTAGAAGAAACCGATTCACTCGCGACTTGAAGACACCCAGATTGTAACTATCGGGGAACGCCATCCCGGCAGCGCATTCCACAGACTAGCTTTGTACAAATGTCAACAAAATTTTCATAATAAAGGTCCAAGCTATGGTAACACCACTATGATTGTTACTTGGTTTTTTTTTGGCGCCAACGTGGAAAAAAACATCTCTGCTCGTTGGATTATTTTCCTAAACTTGTGTATTTTCGAGTGTTAATGTGTAGTAAATGGTGAATTATTATTCATTAAGTGCTCGTAAACGTGCTCGAGTGTGGGCAAGTGATATTTTAACGAGATGAAACATGTCTTTTCGTGTTGTTTCCGAAACTCCATACAAGCCTCTTGTAAATCTCCACCACTTTACAGGGGTATGAGTTTGACTTGAACGTGACTTACTTTGCTCGACTCTGACTGTGACTATGATTTGTTGGACGCTATTAATACTATGTAAACATTTTTAAAATTACGACTAAAGGACATTGAATCCACGGTCATGAAAATTTTAACAAAAAAAGAAATGGTTTGGGTGTATATTTACATGCAATATAGAGCTCTCATTTAGTCTGGTCACTCACCCTTCATCAGCGTCAGGTTGTCTGGCAGCGTCATGCGCCAACCACGCCATCATCTCAGATATCCTCTCTAACTGTCGCAGCAGGAACAGCATCTGATAGTGGTTGAGTTGAAGCCCGGCCAGGCCACAGGTTCGAGCCACGATGAATATCTTGGAGAAGCTTTCTTCGAAACATAGCTGGGGAAGATGGGTAGATATTAATTGATGTGTAGGAAGCCTTTCTAATGCAGCGCGTGGTTAAGTGGCGAACCAAAATGACGCATTCGTTGATTAAAATAACGCTCAGAGCTTTAAACAATGGCTTGTATCAATCTTTACTTTACAATTGGTTTTATTATAAACAAATTTTTTTTTAAAATGCAATTTTTTTTTTTTTTATAAAATTGGTTTTAATTATATAATTTGCAATTTAATTGTAGCAAAACCTCTTAAGGGGTCATTGGACTCTTTAAGCAAATTTTACTATGGGACTGATGTCCGTTTTCACTAACCACGAACAAGGCGACGCCTAACTAAGGAACTCCTAATCTAAGCAGAGAGTCGAGTGTAAATTGCCGTTTTTTATGGAACAGCAGATTTTTTTTCCCGCGTCAGGGTTGGTCCCATAGTAAAAGTTCTTCATAATGATGAGTACAATAACCTCCTATCGGCTACGTACAGTCTATATGCATGATACTGTATAGAGTTGTTTAAGGTTATGTAGTATTGTAACTGACCCAGGCGGTGAGCGGCGTGGCGTCCAACAGCGGCGCAGGCTTGTAGTTGGTTGCGCGCGCGCCGCAGAAGTCGCACCAGAGCGGCTCCACTCGCGCGCACCACACCGCTCTGTTCTCCCGCCACAGCAGCTCGGGAGTTATCGCCGTGCCTCGCTCCATGTCATCTAGGTCTGTGGATCGTTACACTACTAATTATAACCATCCAGCTTTTTTACAAGCTTTTATTTAATATGAAGAGAGCGCAAGAAAAAACATCCCCAACTAAATAAACATTACATTTTGTTTTAATATATCACTGTAGTATATCGGCCAACTACGTATTTACATTCAAAAACCTAGCAAAAGTAATTAGAATTTACGATTTTAATTAACTGCAGCAGTCTAAGAGTTTAAAAAAACTTAAAGCGAGTATATCTCTACATAGTATAAATTAAAGTCGCTTTCCGCGTCTGTCTGTATGACCGCTAACTCCTCCTAAACCACGCAACGGATTTTGATGCGTGGTTGATTTTCACCATCAGTTAGATACATTTTCACGGAAGGTTTATATATATAACTAGCGACGCGCCCCGGCTTTGCACGTAAATTATATACGTGCGAAGCGGCGGGCGGGTCGCTAGTGTGTGATAATAATATGACCGACTCGTAGCGGTGCGTAGCTCGAAAAAAGTACAAGAAATTTAACCCTATATTATTCTTTGTAAAGCCAAATTGTATGGCGCAAAAACTGCCAATCTGGCCATAAGTGCCGAAGTATAGTTCGAAACGGGATATTGTTTTTCTTTAAGAGACTTTTTAACGAAATTCGTGAGATTTTCTCACAAAATTTCAAGAAAATATGAGTAAAAGGATACTTACTATCAGCGTGTAAGACAAACTGCTCGTGTATCGGGTCTATATCGTCCGGCGCGCACGGGAACTGCCCGCGGAGCGGCGCCGATCTTCGTAGAGCTGACAGAATCGATGCTAAGTCAGCTCGGGTGCCCGCTGTATCTGTGAAAGGTTAGTAAAATTATACCTACTTTTTAAAAAGAAGATTTTAAGATATTAAGATACTCATCAAATCAAGAGTGAATCGGTTATTCTAGGCAAGCGTGCTCCATCGTAGACCGCATCGTCGCTTTACATCAGGCGAGTTGGCGGCGAAACGCAAGTCTATTATTAAATAAATAAATACTGCCGAGTCAACACGTTTCCGACCGCCATTTTCTAATAAAAAGACTGTCGGTTAAATTAGATACCAAATGGTTTAAAACACAGAAAATATTTTTTTATTGTTTAAATTAGAACGGCTGTCGAGGCATTTTTGTAAGTAATTTGTTGTAGCCAGTTGCATTTTCCTTGCCACTTCCGTTCTATTTACTTCTCTTTTCTGTGGTTTAAAACCAAGAAATCACAAACTAACAATTGAATTAATCATACTAATATTATAAATGCGAAAGTGTGTTTGTTTGTTCCTCTTTCACGCAGCAACAGAGCAACGGATCGACCTGATTTTTGCATGGGTATAGTTCAAGGGTCGGAGAGTTTTCATCATCATCACCATCACCATTTTCATCACTACGTGGGATGAAACAGCGGGGCGCAGCTAGTAATAATATAGTAATTTTTAAACTTTCGCGATTTGAACACATGTTTTAAACGTTTATCGGGACTTATCACGTATTATTTAATTTAGGTAAAAATATGTACTTTTCGCTCGACGTTTCGACCATGTTATAATGGCCGTGGTCACGAGCGAGTAATAATAGTTAGGAATCATGACAGTACTTACTAGATCTCGGTGATTCTCTGACGTTGGTCAAGGTGGCTCGCGCGGTGCATATCTGCAGCTCTTTCGGCCGATCCCTCTGCTGGGAGACGTGTTCCGGACCCGCTTCTAGCACTATCTGTCAAAAGTTCACCAAAAGTGTTAGACATATTTTGCAGATACACAAAACACAATATACATCACATCGGTTATCGGTACAATATACATACAAATACATAATACCCAAGGGGGACATCAGTGCAGGTCTTATCGCCCTTCCTTTGAATTAGATTTTGGTTACTAAGCCAAGCTGGTACTATGGGGACTAAGCTTCTTAGCCGTGAACATCGGCACAAAGTTGTCAGTCTATCGGTTTTTTTATAGTACATATTTCTGAGAGTATGCATCAGATCTGCATGATCTAATTCCCTCCTGCCCATTTTGCTACCTGACTGAAATACCCAGTCAGGCAGACTGGGTATTCCCCAGTAGTTACAATCTAAGTGGCTTTTGAATCGGTTTCTTCTATTCAAAGATGCTCCATCGTAGACCACATAATCACTTACCGTCTTACCACAAAAGATTTAAGCACGCTTTAGACAAGTGTTAAGCAATTGTTTCACTGCGAAAAATATGCTAAACACTTGTCTAAAGCGTGCTTAAATCTTTTGTGGTAAGACGGTTTAAACCAGGCGAGGTGGTGGTCAAACGCAAGCCAGACAAACAAACGTATTAGTCAAAATAAAAAGACTAACAAGTATAAATTTAAAAAACCCCTTAAAAAAAGAGTTGATAATCTTCAAACAGGTGAACAAATCTCTCGATCAATTTGTATTTGTTTATTAAACTAGCTCGGCTTTACACCAATAGGCATGTGTCCCAATGTTTAATTTAGTACAAATAACCGGCTTAGCGATGAATATAACTAAATACATTACACATACTGAAAAAATAATTTAATTCGGCTGATAAATCTCTTGCGATATGAGTAGTTAAAGTTTTAGGTGGGGATAGAGAGGGGATGCTCTGTCCCTTTCTCGCAAAGCGTGTGTTAGTATAGCATTAATATGGCGCTCCTGAGCCGTGACGTCACGGCTCAGTATAGTGCGCTCTCTGTCTAGCATGAAATTAAAATGCTTATAACTTATTTATTTTTGAACTAATTTTAATTTTGTTTTCGTTGTTGTGCTCTATTTATGATCACCTTTTTTATGAGATAATATAAAAATATTAGTCATCATGCCTATTACACTAATTACATGCATTAATATGAAATAAAAATAAAAGAGAATACAATTTAATAATAAAAAAAAAGTCAAACATAAAAAGTCAAGTAAAAGTAACTTAAAAAGTCAGTGTTTGTCAACTTTTGTCAAGTTTTTTCAAAGTTTGTCAGGGTGGGCCGAGAAAGTAACGGAAATGCCACCAATTAAACTAAACGGGTCACACGTAGAAAGAGTGGAAGTTTTCAAATACTTGGGCCATTTAGTCACACCTACCCTGAAGGACGACACTGATATTGAACGGGAGAGGAGGGCGTTAGCGGTTAGAGCCAATATGGTGATCCGCAGGTTTGCACGATGTTCTACTGACGTTAAAATAACGCTCTTCAGGGCTTACTGCACTACATTCTACACGTGCAGCCTGTGGACTAGCTATACGCAAAAATCGTATGACGCCCTCCGTGTCCAGTTCAACAACGCGTTCAGGATGCTGGTGGGCCCCCGCTATTGCAGCGCATCTACAATGTTTGCGGAAGCGCGCGTTGATTGCTTCTACGCAACAATGTGAAAGATGCGGCTCGCTGGTGCGGCGGGTGCGGGGGAGTACTAACAGCATGCTGGCCGCGCTCGCGGGCAGGCTCGACTGCCCTTACATTGCTCACTGCTGTGGAATGCACGTTACACACAGATCTTATAGGGTGCCATTTTAATTACTAAATTACTTGTTTGACATTTAATGTAAATATATTTTAAAATTGATTAGGTTTTTATTCTTATGTAGGTATAATGATTATTATTTTGATATTTTAATGAATTAAAAGTAGTGTTAGTATTTAAGTTGTAACTAATTGTGTTTGTGTATTGTAATTTTTGTAATGTGACTGTATTAATTAATTTGAATTGTGAAACTATGAGTTAATTTACTTGAAATAAATATAATATTATTATTATAACTAAAACATAAATGTAAAATCAAGTTTAATTGTCCATTCACACGTCAGTCTCACAAAACTTCATGCATTCAGACAATATCACCTTCCATTCATCGGCAAACACATCACAGTTTAGGTTGGCGTCAAGGGCATCAAGTCACCATTCAAACAAAAAAATTATAAATCAAAAGCGGTTCAGCCGTTTAAGAGCTACGATGCTACAGACAGACACAGATAAAGCGACACACACGTTAAACATATAACACCCCCTGTTTTTGCGTCGGGGGAAAAATAACTGTTGAGCGCTCGAGCAAAAGACCCGGGTATGTCATAAAACTGCGACCAGAACCACCGGAGGATGGACAGCAGCGTCCTATCAGATTCGTTCACGCGGTGAACGTACTTCGACCCTCAAGCTGCCTGCTAAGCGAGGGGATTATGGTAACAACCCTCTCTAATAGGGAGGTTTTTATCCAGCAGTGGACGTTTAATGGGCCCTGATGTGTGTGCTAGCAAAAGAAGCTACCTTCGGCATGATGGCTTCCATCCTGACGTCCATGTAGGGCGGAGGCAGGTCGGGGTTCTGCGCCTCCTGCTGCAGGGCTCTGCCCACGTGCGGCAGGAAGGCGCCCAGCCACACGACGCTCGCCACGTCCACGCACACCCGCACTGGACTCAGTTGGACGAATAACTTTGGCGCCGGCACTGGAATTAGAACAGCGACACATTCAATGCAATACATATTTATTACACACCGAAAATACAAATGAAACTTGAATAAAATAAAAAATATAACAAATATACGGCAGTATAATGGGCGGCCTTATCGCCTAAAACAATTTCTTCCAGGCAACCGTTGGATGGACAGGACTGAAGAATAACGGTCGTTTTTTTATGATGAAATGAAATTATTGCTCATAAAATATAAATAAATATATATAAATACTATATGCACTAAATACGCAATGCAACACCCATATCATAAATACATCATTCGTAAAAAAAAAAACTTGCTTGAAAACGATGAATATTTCTTTATCTACGAGTATGATCAAATATATTTAACAGGTGTGTCCATACAAAATGATTTTGGAGCATTGTCTAGAGCACAAACAGAAAAATATGTGTTAGGGCCTCGGCCTTTTCAAGGGCAGAGTGAATAGGTATCTTTTAAGTCTGCGTGCTTCATCTTCGACCACATCGTCACTTACCAACAGACGAGTTGGTAGTAAAAAAAAATTACGACTAAAATAAAACAAAATCACTTTTTTTTTTTAAGTAATAGATAGGCTTGCGCTTGGCCGCCATTTCGCCTGATGTCAAGCGACGATGCGGTCTACGATGGAGCACGCTTGCCTAGAAGAAACCGATTCACTCGTGATTTGAAGACACCCAGTTTGAGTTACTCCCATAGTAAAAGTTGTTCATAATGATGGGTACTAATGGCCCCTTTTTGGCTCAGTACACCCTTTTCGCGTAACCCAGCAGATATTGTCCGGGTAAGACACAACTTACCAGGGAAGATTACGTCCCCGGGATAGTAAAAGAACGTGAGTTCAGCGTGTAAGAGGCCCGCGTCACCGGGAAGCGTCGCCTTTTCCGCGGAGAGAAGCGGCCGCGGGGATTCCCGGGATTTAGACCCTGTTGACACCTGTCAAAAACGTACACTGTAAGGCTGCGGTTATAGAGTAAGGAGTTTTTTTTTTTTTCCTATACACATATGTTCTATTTTCAGCAGCATCATTGCTTTTCATCAGTTGATATCGAGGTCAAATGTTAGCCATCATCATCATTTCAGCCGTAGGACGTCCACTGCTGGACATAGGCCCCCCGCATCGATCTCCAAAAAGGGCGGTTGGAAGCGGCCTTGCATCCAGTGCATGTTATCCGTAGTCCGATGTAAAAAAGTAGTGTTTGTCTATACTAATATTATGAAGAGGAAAGATTTGATTGTTTGTATGTTTGCATTGAATAGGCTCCGAAACTACTGAACCGATTTGAAAAATTCTTTCACTGTTGGGAAGCTACACTATCCCCGGCTGACATAGGCTACATTATATTTTCAAAAAAAAATAGGGATCCTTACTAAAACTCTAATAATGTAACCCAAGGTGTAAAAAAATACGATTTGTAATTTTGACTTTGCGTGTTTGACAGTTCTAAGACAGGACAACGTCTGTCAGGTCAGCTAGTCTATACTAATATTATAAAGAGGAAAGATTTGATTGTTTGTTTGTTTGCATTGAATAGGCTCCGAAACTACTGAACCGATTTGAAAAATTCTTTCACTGTTGGGAAGCTACACTTTCCCGGGTGACATAGGCTATAATCTATAATCTCGTGCGAAGCCGGGGCGGACCGCTAGTACCTTATAAACAGTAAAGTCGTCTATCCTAAGTACCAGGCACGTTGTCATCAGTTTGCCGAGCTGCTGCAGTATCCTCGTCCTAGTTGGAGACGCTGGAATATAACGACATTGTTGATACACATTCACGAATGATAGTACAATCAATATTTTAAAAAAAACCTACTTCAAAATTACTAAGCACTCGAACAAACTGATTGATAATGGCATCGTAATCTAAACTAAACTTGACAGCTCTAAAATTGTTGCCGTCCTTTTCTGACGTATTGGAATAAAAAGAGAGGCAGATAATTTTAATCCTGTCATATTGGTTCAGTTTAGTGAATCGACGATAGTATGACAGAATCGACGCCATTGCCATACCAACAGGCATTAGAAAAAAAAAAAGTATTATTAGAGTTGGTTTAACTACAGAGTCAAAGATGTGACATATTTTTAGGACAACCTCAAGAGATTCCTACTACATAAAAAAAAAAAAAAAAAAAATTGTTTACAAATTTCAAACTAATCCGTGTGCATACAAAAAATACAGACTAAATTGAGAACCTCCCTCTTCATCACCATCATCAGCCTATTTAGTTTCCACTGCTGGGACTCGGGCCTTCTCTCAGAGAGAACAGGATAGGGCCCTAATCCACCATGCTGGCCCAGTGCATGTTGGTGAATGTCATATCTTTGAACTTTTGATGTTCTTAGACATACCGTTTTCCTCACGATGTTTTCCTTCACCATTGTTGAGACATGGCATCGAAACTGCATATAATTTAAGTTCTTTTTTTTATGCCATAGGTGGCAAACAAGCAGACGGGCCGCCTGATGGTAAGCAGTCACCGTCGCCTATGGATACTTGTAACACCAGAGGCATCACAACTACGTTGCCGACCCTTTCAGAATCTATTAACTCGCCTTTTGAAGAACCCCATGTTGTACCTTCTCGGAAACACCGCGGAAGGTAGCTCATTCCATATTTTGCAAGTGTGAGGCAAGAAAGATCGCGTGAATCGCACAGTGTGCGATTTCCACTGATCTATGATATTTGGATGAGCTTTCAGGTGGTGGCGGCTAGTGCGATGGTAAAACCGAGACCGGCATCAGATATTAAATAGGCCAAAAGATATAGGAAACATATTTCAATGTTTTGCTTTTAGTGGAGTTTGTGTTGAGTTCTTCTAACGGACGGCCTTACATCTTGGTATAATGTTACCTTGCGAGGTAGTGGTGTTGGAGGGGGCTTGCGTGGAAGCGGGTGGGTGAGCCGGCGGCGCGTGCGCAGTACCGTTTGACACAGGCTCCGCTGGCTTCTCACTTTGGTTTGTCTGTAAAGGGTCAAAAATGCAGGGCAAAATTTTCTGGAATGTGTTTAATGAAGAATAGGCGTTATTTAGTATCGATCAAAACATATTATAAAGAGGAAACGTTTATTGTATTTAGAAGTTAGAAACGCTAGCTCACAGACCTATATCCAATCGACCTACCTTGCGTGTCATATTTCCAATACAATTATGACAATTAATCGTAATTGAGCCCGGCTAAAATCAGTTCTGCTCAACCGGTGCCGCGACAACACGTGTCAGTTTGAAACGCAAATGGGTAAATGTGCAATACTGAGTTGTAAGAATACCGCAAATAGAGTTAGCCGACAGAATAGACATGTCTTTTCACAGGTAAGTACGAAAAATTTTACACGCTCAGTTTTCATACAGCTCGGACCGCTTGTGCAGTCTACTTAGTTCATAGTTTTTTATTGATACCAAATATGTTACACAAAATGTTAATATGTTTAGATATAGGTATGTGCGCTAGCTCTTCCAGCACTTAGAATTAGTTTTTTTTTAATTTAAATCCTTGCTGTGCTTACAGCTTTATTGTTTTATATAAATAATCACGTAGGCTACCAAGATAGTCTATGTAAACAATACATGCTTCTTTAACCCAATTGTAAGAATGGCACGTCAATACAATGATTTGTTAATAAATAATTCTGATTTAGATATATTTGATCCTAAGTTTAGTAGTTACGTAAGAACCGTAAAGGATGTCCTCCATCTTAATCTTAAACTAGATCGTTCAGACGCAGCAGCTGTGTTGCGTCTGAATACTCCATCTCATGTTTAGTTATTTTTGTTATTTTGTTTTAGTTTTTAGTAAAATGTTTTGCCATCTCGGAGGTGCCCATCAGCAAGCTCATTGCTATGCGGATGGAAACTTCCATCACGTTGTCTAATTTTTTTTGTATACACATGTTTTGGGTGATAATCCAGTTCAGATTTTTATAAGTATTTATTCAAGGAATTAATTGATTGTTATCTGTTTTGTGTATCTAAATAAATAAAATAAAATAAAATATAGTTTTGCTTTGTTTGGGACCCATCGGTAGCACACGACTGTTAATTTAAGGAACATTTAGTAGCCACCAATATGATGGAATAATTAGGTGTTATCCATTCTTTATTTGTCTTTAAAAACAACAAGTTACCTTACTGGGCGTTATTAACGGCCTAGGGTCTAAGCTATCGAGGAGGTCCCCGCAAAATGAGGACAACGCTTGAGACAGCCACTGACTGTGAGGTGTCGCAGCTTCTCTGAAATACGACAGATAAGGAAATAAATTAAAAAACAATAGTCGAATTGCTGACCTACTCCTTTTTGAAGTCGGTTAAAAAACGAAGACTTTGTTTACACATTTTTAAAAGATCATAAATTCCACAGGTCTGTTTAGACGTCGGAAATCGTATTCGAAATGGGGGCGAAGAGTCCTGCATTGACTTCCCGCTTGGGATGTATTATTCATTTCCCTCTTGGTAGAGGCACCTACTGCATCTGCCCAAGCTAACCCAACTCCTGGCTCTGGGGCGAAGTTGCTCCAGTTGCGTAAATGATGGTGGAAAGCAGTCAAGCTATAGTAGATGAAGACATTCGAGGATATCATTGTCTTGTTCATTATGGAACCAAATGAGAAAACGCGAAAAAAAACAGCTATTTAATAGAAAATGCCATTTACACTCATCATCATCATCATTTCAGCCGTAGGACGTCCACTGCTGGACATAGGCCCCGCCTCCCCCATCGATCTCCATAGGGCCGGTTGGAAGCGGCCTGCATCCAGCGTTTCCCTGCTGTCTCTTTTAGGTCGGCTGTCCATCTTGTGGGTGGACGTGGGTTTACAGTCAACTGACCTGTATCCCCTCCAATGTCTCCTGTCATCAGATGCCTTGTGGTAGGGAAACAGATCGGCCTGCATGCTGACCAGCGTCACTTGTAGCGCACCACCGGTTGAGAGGGATGGCTTTTCAGATCTACCCACTGAAATTATTACATACAAAAATTTTAGTTGACTAAAGTGAGTGAAAATATTTAACATCTCATATTTCAGGGTGACGAGCGCAGTGTATTTCTGCGCAGCGTTTTGAATAGTTAGTTTTGAATTCTGGGTGGCACTGAACTGTTATAGGAAAGCGTGACGCTTACCATCAGGCGAGCGACTTGCTCGTCTCATCACAGTTGCATAAAAAATGGGAAACAACTAACATGAGACCAATTGAGCGTCTACTTTAAAGCGAGCCAAGGGAAGCACATCAAAGCAACTATCTAGATAGCTATCTATTTAGATAGCCCGTTGGTCCAGTTGATAGTGAACCTACCTTCTGAGCTTGGGGGCGTGGGTTCGTTTCCCATCTAGGACAAACATTTGTGTGATGAACATTTGTGTTTGTTCTATATCTGGTTGTTAGTATCTATTTAAGTATGTATTTAAAGCAATATATATATGTATATCAGTCTCTAGCAGCCAAATCACAAGCTTTGCTTAGTTTGGGGTCAAATGACCGTGTGTGCAAAAATGTCCCGTTTTAAAAAAAAAATACTATTTTAATAATTTCATCCACTACCCAAGAAATCGATTTTACCTTCTTTGTAAAAAAAAAAACAACCGTTCCGAATGATTTGCGAAAGAGTATGAAGAAAGAAGAAGCGTACCAGTTAATATTATTATCAGTCCACTGCTGGACTTTGGCCTACCCCAGCAAGGGTGATTGGGCCATATCCACCACGCTAGCCCAGTTGCGGGTTGGTGGATTCACATACGGCATTGAATTCCTTCTCCGTACGTATGCAGGTTTCCTCACGATGTTTTCTCTCACCGATAAGCCAGTGGTATGAAAATCCGTACATAAATTCCCATGGTATAATAATATACTTCGCCAGGTATAGCGCTCTGAGAAAAAATTTCACGTGGGCGTCCCGCAATGATGTCATCAATGTCATGGATACACGTACACGTGTACATAAGCAAGAGCAGAATAAGTAACTTACAACAAGTTCGAGAGATACACGAAACAATGGCGGACTCTCTATAAAACAGCAGATTTTCTGTGTTAACATTATCGTGAAATTATAATAATATCCGTATATTACCTGGGGGAATCCAATAAATCAATGTGGTTTTGATAAATACTGTGTTTAATATATTCAATTCGTACTTAGCTTGAATTGCTTTGCTTGAGCGGACAAACTTTATGTATTTTATTTAATAGATTATTAAAAAAATTGTTTCCCAGTATCTGTGTTTGTTACAATAAAGTGGCAACTGGACAGTGATGTCATTGCGGGACAACTCCCGGAGCGCTAGACCTTGTTTTCTTGGATCATGATAAACTCCAAAGAGCTCATTGTTACGGGCCCGGGGTTTGAACCCGCGACTCACGCTTTCAAGTCTAGCGGCCTCCCAAATAGGCTACCACGGCTTCTATTGTTTTTTTTATTTATTATTACTAATTTGACTTACGTCCCGGGTCATCGCATAGATGCAGGTCTATCCGGGGCGCGAGCAGGTGGTACGAAGTCTCGCGGACGTCGTGTTTGGTGAACATTCGCGCCAGGATGTCGCGTTCACTGCCTATAGACGATCTGGTTTGAATCTGCTCTCGAGGCTCTTCGATCTGAAACATCATCATCATCATCAATGGCCTGCTTTCATTTACAAGTGATGAATTATGAAGCGTAGAAAATACATCTGCGCACAAAAATATGGTCACGATTTTAATAGGCTTGCGTTTGACGGCCATCTCGCCTGGTGTTAAGCGATGATGCGGTCTACGATGGAGCAAGCTTGTCGAGAAGAAACCGATTCACTCGCGATTTGAAGAGAACGCAAGCCTATTTATCTCTTATATATAAAAATTAAGTAACAGAGTTCAATGTTTATTTTTATTTTGTTTAGCTCAATACAGTGTTGGCATTATTTATCCTGCAGACGATCTTGCCGTCCCTTTTTGCATGTGTATAAAATTTATGAAATATTTTGACATTTGAACAAGATCGATATGCGCAGTAAACTCATTACGCTGAGACGTATCACCTGCAACGAACTACAACACTTTAGCTTAGTGTCAGTGGCAGTGGAAGTGCTTAGTAGCACTCGCTCTGGTCCTTGCGCAAGAGAAGCTTCGTTTCCCCGCGCTACACCTTCCGCACACCCGCCCGACTCACGCGCGACACGCGTCGTTTGAACTGGTGCAAGTACGTACTCGCACGCGGGTTGTACGCGTCGCCACGCGAGGGGCTATTTACGTTTGAGCACCGGCGCGAGTACTCGCGCAAGCTACTGCGCTGCTGGCTACTGGTCTGCAACGGTCTTTAGGCATATCTCTTTTGTATGTCTAGATGTGCACATGGCAGTGTGATTACCTTCCTCAGCGCCTTGGCGCGCGTGGCGGCGGCGGTCGCGCGGCGGACCGGCGCCGCGAGCGCGGCCGCGCACGCCAGCGCGGCGCGCAGCTGCCCGTCTGTGAGTGCCCACGCCACCGGCTCCGGGCAGATGGCTAGCCGGGACCCGATCACTGCACAGTCTGCCAACGAAACAAACGTAGCTCAGTGCTAAGCGAAGGTCGACGATGATGACTTCATCAAAACTCGCGTGAGGATTCATTATAAATTATTATAACACCGGCTTGCACTCACGATGATGTTTTATCGGTCGAGACGATCGACCGGTTTCGGTGCCATTAGAGCCCCTCCCACATCATCGTGAGTGCAAGCCGGTGATTTATTAATTTATTTCGATGATGATGACTTGCTACTTGATACCCTAAAGATAAGAGATGCCAAGAATATACGACAAATTAATGGTTGTAACATATAATTTATATGCAACAAACAATTCAAACAAAGCAATTTTTTTTTGTTTTAACTAAATTGATTCGTTTTTTTATTTATTTAAAGTATGACAAAACTATACTGAATCCTCACGCGAGTTTTGATGAAGTGTTTTTCAACTTAAAATCATTAATATTATCATACTCCTTCGTATACCGCATCATAGTATAGCTTAGCATCAAGCGAGGTGGTGGTGGAACGCAAACCTATTATATAAGTTAAAAAAGCTAATAATTTAAGCAAATGTTAAATTAAAAGAGCTTAGAATCCAGCTTGATCTCAAGACCTTTGTCGGAGAAGCAGACTATTTTGATAATCATAACCAATGGACTGGTCGTTGGCTCATTTTTCACATGATTGTTGTTTGCTGGGATATACGTTACCTGATAATCTCTTCTTGATGACGATACGACAGTGCGTGTTGCCCAACAGCAGCCGCAGCGGGGGGAGGTTCGCGTTGGCCGCGCCGTGCGCACGCGCCTCTATTCGCGCGCTCTGCCATTCTAGCTCCTGAAAATCATCAGGCTTTTACAAGACGCAAGCCGTGGTAGCCTATTTGGGAGACCGCTAGACTTGAAAGCGTGGTCGCGGGTTCAAACCCCGGGCCCGTACCAATGAGCTCTTTGGAGTTTATGTACGGATTTTCATACCACTGGCTTTTCGGTGAAGGAAAAACATCGTGAGGACCTGCATACGTACGGAGAAGGGATTCAATGGCGTATAAGTAGGTATATGAATCCACCAACCCGCAACTGGGCCAGCGTGGTGGATATGGCCCAATCACCCTTTCGGGGGTAGGTTAAAAGTCCAGCAGTGGACTGTTAAAAGGCTGATTATGATGACAAGTCGCAACGTAGACAGCATATGCTTTTTGGGGTAAGAAATTATGTTTACCTCAGACCATTACCAGATCAGATAAGAGAGCGCGTCAATTGCATGAAAACCAAGCGTGCTACATTTATTGGCAGTTTTTGAAAGTTAGTGTTGCTAGTTAATAAGGTGAACATGTAAGAGATATTAGTAATAATACGGAGTACCAACTTTAAATATAAGTAACTGTCCGGTGTCAGGTGATTTGATTCTAGTCAGTCTTAGGTCTCCTTTCCGACCATCCGGCGTTCTCGATTCCACAGTCACTCTCGATATCTGAAAAATAAATACATCCAGTCTCTCATACAGTAACGAAACTCACAAGCCTGTTGAAATTAAACTTAACTGATTTTATAGGCTTAAGCTATAGGTCGTCCACTGCTGGACATAGACCTCCCCCACCGATCACTAAAGCCGGTTCGAAGCGGCCTGCATCTAGTTTCCCTGCGGCGTCTTTTAGGTCGTCCGTCCATCTTGTGGGTGGACGTCCCACGCTGCGCTTGTCCGTGTGGTATCCATTCGATAACCTATCGTCGTAAAATACAATCGTGATTATTTTAATGATATTTCATGTCATTACCTGAACACTGCTGGTGAATGCCTCACAGTTGAAGTCTACTTGGACATGGTTCACAGCCACTGAGATTCCATCTATCACCTGAAACAAATGGATTCTTGCTTACAATTTATGTATTTAGTCATAATTTCGTCATCATCCACAGCCTTCTTTATCCCACTGCAGGCCTAACGCGGCTTGTGGACAAATAGTCTTTCTACCGTTCCATCCATACCATCCGTGCGTAGAGACGCGACATAGCTAGAATATGGATACATTTGAAAAACGCTGGAAATACATTTTGTCCCTTCCGTGCTAGGCCTGCTACTGGGTATAGGCCTTCCTCTTGCTGTGCTACCTGCTCCGATCCTGCGCTACCCTGGTTCAGTAGGGCTAACATGGGTATCGCGACAAAATGTTTCGTCACTTTGTCGAGCACCTATACGTTTTCGTATATGCCTGTCTCGCTTTGGCACGACTTAGCTGATTGCCATTTCGCTCTCAAACCTAATAATATCCGTTTTGATTCTCTAAGTTTGGGCTTCAATCCATCTTGCGAGAATGCAGTCTACAAAATTATCCAGGGCACGGTACGGCGGTACAAAGTCATCATACGTGAGTATGGTCCCGGGGTTAAAGTTACATAAAAGAAAAAAAAAGGCAGCCAATATCCAAATACCATCTTATCAATAGCACACTACTGCTTCGATTGTTCGTACCTTGTGTATGTAGCTGTATTTCCCGGGTACAGGCATCGTCCCGGTTGCCGTAGGGTTCATGACACGCGGCTCTGTGCATACTTCCAGCGCAATGTGCACCTCGTCCAGATTCTGAAAACAAATATATTAACTGAATACAAGGTTACGCAGAAAGGGTGTAACTCAGATCAGACAAACAATGGAGATATGTTAAGGTGGCGTGGCAGATGCGAACGCATCCAGGCTTGATGCTTATAGTCGAACTCACCAGGCAGACACAGACCCTGTCGCCCATTATTCTGGATTACTACGCGCAAACGGAGGGCGTCCCTGGTGCGCCGTGTGAGCCAGCCTCAACGCCGTCCTAGCTATGATCGCTGACAGGCTGGACTGTGTGTACATCATCATCAAAAGCGGTATTCGAATTTTACGTGAACATTATTTAAAAGCTCATCTATCATCTTAAATCACTCACTTATAATATATATATATATATATATATATATATTATAAGTGCTGATGTTGCTGTGAGTTGATTTAAGATGATAGATGAGCTTTTAAATAATGTTCACGTTTCACTAAATATTTCATGTGACATTTTAATTATTGTATTTGATCTAGTGTATTTTTTGTTATTAATATTTGACATCGTATGTTATGTTAATTTTTATTTTGACTTTCCGGTGACATTTTACAATTATTTTTATATCTAATTCTATGTCCGAATATTGTTATGTATGAGTTCATGGTTGCATGTCAATTTGATTCCCCCCCCCCCCCCCCCCCCCCAGCCTACGGCCTTGAATGTGGACCAATTCCTGTTTAAAAGTAGCAATCTCATACCAATTATTTGTCATGAGAGCTAAAATATCGTAAAAGCATTTACAAACGGATATGTTATCAGTGCTGATAGCTATTTAGTAGAGAGCCGATTAGGTCGATGATTAATCACAGATAACACCGTTTATATAGTTTAATATTGAACAATTGAACAAAAATATTGCCCATTTTTGCATTTTATTCGCTGAACGGATTTGATTGACATTTGGTGTGGAGCTAATTTATACCCTGGATGAACACATACTTAGATCGTTAGTATGCGTGAGGAAACCAGTATGTCCAAGAGTCATAATAAATAAAAATAAAAAATAAATATTCGGGACATTTTTGCACACACGATCATTTGACCCCAAACTAAGCAAAGCTTGTGATATGGCTGCCAGAGACTGATATACATACATATATACTGTAAATACATACTTAAATAGATATTAACATCCAGATATAGAATAAACACAAATGTTCATCACATAAATGTTTGTCCTAGATGGGAATCGAACCCACGCCCCCAAGCGCAGAAGGCAGGTTCACTACCAACTGGACCAACGGGCTATCATCTATAATGACATTCACCAACATGCACTGGGTCAGCATAGTGGATTAGGGTAGGTACATCCTTTCGCTCTGAGAGAAGTCCCGGGTCCCAGCAGCGGGAACGTGATAGGCTGAAATGATGATGATGATGATATACACAACACATAAGCTTTTTATTCAGGAAAAATGATCGATTCTTGTAGGATAACTCTTTTAATCTGTGGGATAGTCAAAAAATGCGCGCTCGCTTCGCTCGCGCAAGATATTACTTCCTGCAATTTTATCATAGTATCTGTAGGCTGGACAGTACTGGACACTGAGTGAAACCGCGGAGCCCTGCTAATTATTCATAAAACCACGTGTTCGAAATACGATAGTTAAAAAAATCATTTGGGTTCCGTTCAGTTCTCTGGAGTTAGCTCTTTGAATCTAGTACCTTCCACGGTGTTTCCGAGAAGCTACAACATGGGGTTCTTCAAAAGGCGAGTTAATACCCTTTAAGACACTTAAAGGGTCGGCAACGTATATGTGACGCCTCTGGTGTTACAAGTATCCATAGGCGACGGTGACTGCTTACCATCAGGCAACTCGTTTACTTGTTTGCCACCTATGGCATTAAAAAAAGATTTTGCTGATTTGAACCTATGGAGCGCACATAGTATCTAATAAACAAGCAACAATCGACAGATTATTAAGTTCACTCAGCCACGTTTATATCTCATGAATATTGAAGCTTCATAAGCATAAAGCCTGGGGCCACCGATGCTGAGCTAAGCGGACCAACTGACGTCACATCACATAGCAGAAAATTTAAACTAGAGATGCGCCGAGTAGCACTTTTGCCGAGTAACGAGTACCGAGTTTTTACTCGGTTAAATTTTTTTCCAACCGAGTACTCAGCCGAGTAACTCGGTTCAATCAAATTCCAGTTTCGGGCGCGTAAACAAGTACAAACCGGTTCGCGAATCGCTATTTAAAAGAAAATTTGTTGGCAAAAGATAAGAGTCCTTTTGAGTGGTGGGCAGGGCACCAAACAAGGTATCCAGAGCTAGCACGATTAGCAAGAGTGTTTCTATGTGCACCTGCAAGCACCGTGTATAGCGAGCGTTTATTTTCGGAGGACGGTAACATCTACGAAGAAAAAAGGAATAGGCTGTTACCAGAACGTGCAGAGAGCCTTGTGTTCCTGCATGATAATTTACCTTTATTAAATTTTAAATATTGATTTTTTTCATTAACTTTCTCCTAATTTTGACTCACTACTACTACACAGATTTCCTAAATTAATAATAAATACTTTTTGATTATCTAACACTGTTGTTTTAATTATATCTACCTAAATATATTGCTTTACTTAAACCAGCCGTTCTTGAGTTAAAAATGGTGTACCTTACCCGACTTTGTTATGCATATATTACCTAAATAGATTGGTTTATAAACTTTGTTAAATTTAAAAAGTAAACTTTAACTTTTTTTTTTTTAAGTGTGTTAAATCTAATGAAATACATTAAAATTTTACTAATTTCAGAAATCTCATTAAAAATCATGTCACAAAAAATTTAGGTTAAAACGTCTTCTGATGGTTCCTTTACCTTAGTTATACATCATAATTTAATCATTATTGATCTATAAATGCCGAATAAAATTATGGAACAATGAATAAATGATGTATAAATAATGACTCTGTATTTATCTTTGATTATTTCTCAATCATTATTTAAAAAACATTGCATAATAATCGAGCAGATTTCATTAAAATGAAACTGTAAATAATTATTTACGAGTATCAAAATACCCGCCTAGTACGCCGAGTACCGAGTATTAACCGAGTACTCGGCCCATCTCTAATTTAAACCGACATAAAAAAAGGACGGTTCTCAATTCGGTTGTTTATTATGTTTGTTACGTCATTTATAAACCGATATCAAAAAAAATCTTTTAATTTGAAAGGATATACTCTGATTTGATATAGACCGGTTTAGAAATTTGGTTTTTAAATTCAAATAACTGGAAATAATATGTCATCCGAGTAAACGAAATTGTGTATTTAGTCATTTTGATTTCGGTTTATTTAAAATTAAGTACACTTCTATTGTTTAGCAATGGTGTTTGACGGTATCGCGTGTTTTATAAACAGGAAGTCTCGGGTTTGATTCCCAGCCGGACATGTGTTCGATTGATGTATTTAAGTATCACCTCTAGGTTTGGGTATGTTGTGGTTTTTTGGGTTCCGTACCCAAAGGGTGTAAACGGCCCTATTACAAAGCCGAAACTGTCTGTCTGCCGGTTTGTCTAAGAATATGTAATGTTACGGCGGATTAACTTAGAAATAATAATAAAGTCAAGGGGGGGGGGGGGGGGGGGGGTTGTAGGAGGGGTCCCCATACAACAAAACGTAAAACGTGCTCTAACGTAAAAACGGTAATACGTCAAACATGATTATATTACACAAAAAAAGTAAAATAAACAACAACAAAAGTAATGGCCAATGAAATTATTTTAAATGTGAGTCAGCTTCGCTCCTCTTAGCTTTAGTGAATATCTGCCTCAAAGCAATTGACACAGTAATAAGACAATTTACAACGTCGAATAAGGGAAAATTTGGATAACAATTTTGACCTATATTTTTATCACTCGCGCACGGTTTGTCTCAAGATTTACAACTTTTCCTCTCGGGAAATCAAGTGTATCTACCTACCCTAAGTAATATCCTGGTGTAATCTATTAGTCTTTGAACTAGATGATGAAGAGGGAAGGTGGCCGAGCGGTAATATGTGCGTTTTACAATCTGACGGCACCCGGTTCGATCCTCGGAACTGCATTTATTTAGTACCAAAATAAATTATGTTCAGTTTCGATGCCATCGCTCAACAACAGTGAAGGAAAACATCGTGAGGAAACCGGCATGTCCAAAAACCTCAAAGGATCCAATACATTCACCAACATGCAATGGACCAGCACGGTGGATTGCGGCCCATCCTCTCTCTCTCTCTCTCTCTCTTTCTCTCTCTCTCTCTCTCTCTCTGAGAGGCCTATGTCCCAGCAGTGGGAACCGTGATAGGCTGATGATTAGTTTGTGCTGTATCACTAATAACATTAGCGTGGTGAGCAAAGGTAGTCGGATATGTATGTGTATGTACATTGAAGTTCAGAGTTCTACGCTTCGCCCTAAAATTAGACTTTTCCGAGAAGATCAACAAATTCTGAATAGCTCCCACCGTCTGTTAGGTATTTGCGTACTTTATACACAGGTACGTTCTCAGATCAGACAAACAAGGGAGATATGCCTTCGTACAATTAATCATTTTTGTTCAAATGTCTTCGTGTTTTATACATCTTTTTCACTAACAAGATTAAGGCCCTCTTTTCCGGCTTTTATCAATTTTGGTCATTCTAGTTTAAGTGTGCCTACTTCCATGGTTAGCTTAAAATTGTAAAAACAGTGTTATATCAAAATTGAATGTTTTATCTAGGATCCGCCAAAGAGCGAAAAAAATGGACATTTTGCTCGATAGAAAAAACTTAGAAAGTAACACTTATTTATGCTTTTATCCCTGTTTTTTTTTTTATTCATTCAGATACATATTAATTAAATTATGTCTGCGATACCTTGATGTACAGATTTCATAATTATGAAGGAAACCGCAAAGCTACATTTTACATTACAGCTATACTTTTCGAAAAATATGAGAAAAACCTCAACAATAGAAGTAGCGAAACGCACGACTGTGTAAGCGCCATGGTTTTGCTCCGCTAAATGCGACTTTAATACAATAAACCAAGCCTTATGGTCATCTGTAATAATAAGCGTTGTTTAAAAGAGGTAAAACCTAGCCTTAACGCAAAAACTGTAAGCACACAGCTCACAAATTTTTCACACACACTAAGTAGTTGTAGAAACACCAGTGAACAAATAGTCCATCATCATCATCATCATCTCAGCCGTAGGACGTCCACTGCTGGACATAGGTCTCCCCCATCGATCTCCAAAAGGGCCGGTTGGAAGCGGCCTGCATCCAGCGTTTCTCTGCGGTCTCTTTTAGGTCGTCTGTCCATCTTGTGGGTGGACGTCCTACGCTGCGCTTACCAGTCCGTGGTCTCCATTCCAGAACCTTTCGGCCCCATCGGCCATCTGTTCTGCGTGATATGTGCCCTGCCCACTGCCATTTCAACTTACTAATCCGGTGGGCTATGTCGGTGACTTTCGTTCGTCTACGGATCTCCTCATTTCGGATTCGATCTCGTAGAGAAACCCCGAGCATAGCCCTCTCCATAGCTCGTTGTGCGACTTTGAGCTTGCTTATGAGGCCCATAGTGAGAGACCACGTTTCAGTGCCGAAACAAATAGTCCACATGCAAATAAAAGGGCAACTCGAAAGTCAAGCCAAGTCGAACTCACCTAGCAGACGACCTTGCGGTCGTCTGCTAGGTTCCCGCCCGACACGCCACCGTACTATATCTCCCTTGTTTGTTTTATCTGTGGGTACGTTATATATAGCTTCGTGTTGTTTTGGTCACGTATTGTAAACAATAAAGCGTGTAACTCGGCGCTATTGTGTTTACCCACGACGAAACGGATAAGGTATGCGTTTGAGGTCAAGCTAGACTTCCGAGCATCGCGGCCGATCGCAGCCGCGCGTGTCTGACACACGCGTCTAACGCGCGCGGCTGCGTTGACAATGTATGGCGACGTCAGTCGTCGACCGCACGCGTCTGAGACAGACCGAAGCGGCGCCATACATTTTCAGTTCTCACAAATATTTTAATAAACTAAGTAAGGATTTCTGAAAACCTATAAAGTCCGAGCCACGTTACTTTGCACACGTGCAGATTTTTCCTTATTGGCTTTTTGATAATTAGTCATTCGTAGATTTCGTCATTTTAAAAATCAAGCATTTGCAGAGATTTCAATTGTAATTTTTTTATTTTAAATTAATCCATGGTAGAAATTCAATGAAATCAAATTATTCATAGTCATAGTCATTTAATTCATAAAGACAATTTACATGTCAGATTAAAAATAATAAATAATATAGTAATGAATTACAAAAAATACTACTTAGTAGATAAAATTAGCACAAAAATTTGTAGAATTCATTGTAATTGTAGAATGCTTGCTCAACAAGCCAACGTTGTAAGCGTGATTTGAAACATTGTAGGCTAGGAGCTGCAGTGACATGTTCTGGGAGGTGGTTGTACACGTCGGGGCCCATGACATGAGTAAGCTTGTCTGACTTGGTCAGCGTTCGCCTGATGCCGGCGAGATGACCCGCAGTGCTTGTGGAGTAGTTATGGTACTTACCACGCAACTGGTAAGAGCTTAGGTTTATTCTTACGTATATTGCCACCTGCAATATAATTATTGATGGCAGTGTAAGAATTCCAAAGCTCTTGAAATATGGTTTTGCGTGGGTCTCCTGGTCTACTCCCACAATTGCTCGTACGGCGCGTTTTTGGAGTCGAAAGACCTTCTCCCACTCTGCGCATCTTCCCCACAGCTCCGCACCGTACCGTATGAGTGAGTGCACTGTAGCAAAGTAGCAGGTGCGGGCCACGTCCACCGACACGACTCGAGCCACTCGCCGCAATGCGAAGCATGCACTTCCGATCTTTCCACGTAACCTGTCAACATGGTTCTCCCACGTTAGGCCTGAATCGACCTCAAAGCCGAGAAACGTGGTTGTGTTCACCTGGTCCAAGACCGTAGCTCCGACCAAGACAGTTAGAGGCCTGGTTTTATGACCTGACAAATTGATATGGAGGTAGTGGGTCTTTTTGAGGTTCAGCGCTAACCCATTAGAGCTGAACCAGTCGGCGAGCTGTGATGCTGCCTCATTTAGTTTTTGCTCCAAACGATCTTGGGATGGCGCGGTGACACCGCGTCAGGCAAGTAATTCAAAAGCAACGAGAACAGCAGGTTAGATACAGATGATCCCTGGGCCACGCCCATGGTTGAGCTCAATGGATCGGATCTTTCATTGCCTGCATCACCAATGACAATTTGTGCTCTGTTCTGTAACAGGCTTTTGAAAACGGAGTGCGGGGTACCTGCTATTCCATAGTGTCGCAGTTTTGTTGCGAGTACTGCGTGGTCTGCGACATCAAAGGCCTTCGAGAGGTCGCAGCACAAAACAGCGACCTGTAGCTTTGGTCTACGATCACGTGCTGCCATAATTCTCCGAATTAGTTCGCGTGCCAAAGACGTAGTTGAACGTCCTGCCCTGTACGCGTATTGCCTGTCAGAGAGTACATTCGTCGAGGTTAGAAAGCTCACAAGTCGACTACTCAGTCCATTCTCAAAGACCTTTGCTATTGCAGGAATTATAGATACCGGCCGATACCCATCTATGTCTTCTCTTTTTCCTTTTCCTTTAAAAATAGGAGTGACATCATGTTATATCACAATAACTGGTCCATAGTACATATATAGGTACTGTTTGTTTCATTACCTCATGTTAATAAGCTATGTGCTAAGTACATAACAATATTAGCATTGTTAGCAGATCTTTGTTACGTGAAAAATATTTTTATGGAATAGATTTCATATGTACTTTACTATTATTATATTTTACGAACGCTTACCTTTAGAATTGTTATATGCTATATGGAAAGGAATGCAGTTTCTGCCTCGGAGGTCTGCCACAACTGGGACGAAAAAATTCTTGGCCGGCGCCACTGGCCAACTGAGATTTTTTTCTCGCTTGCCACCAGTGGTGGAGAAGAAGGTGGTGGAAGGTGGAGGTGGCAATTGGGAGTAGACGCCTCTTGGGTCTCTTCAAGGCAAGAGTGAACATGCAAGGGTTGTCCATCTTAGCATCATCAAATTCAAATTCAATTCTTTGTCGCGTCTAGGCGTGGATAAAAACGGTGGAAAGACAATTTATCTACAGCCCATGCTAGGCCTGCTGGTGAGTAGTGGACAAAAAGTAGCGCAATGTTATGGTGCTCGAAAACCCCAACATCGATATTTTTGGCAGATCATATTTCGCAAAAATGCCGTGGTAGTCTATTTGGGAGACCGCTAGACATGAAAGCGTGAGGTCACGTGCGGGCTGACTGGTGGTAAGCAGTCTCTTTAATTATTTAAATACTAATAAAATTTTATTTAGTATTTATTTATATATTTTTTATTTTATTTTTTCGAATTAGCTTCGCACTAAAAACTAATTACACTAATGTCATTCCTAACATTTGACATTTAAAAAGAAACCTAACAAATGTCAAAAAAAGTTACTGAGTACTGCGATCTCCAAGCCGCCTGCCAAGCGGCTTTATTTTGGCAAGGGGATTATGGCAACACCCCTCCTTTGTTCAGCAGTGGATGTTTACTGGCTGGTGATGTGATGTGATAACTTGTTAGGTGACATATTACTAACAGACAAAGGTCAATAGCCAATTGTCAGTGACAAAGGTTAGATAACATTATGAATTAAAATTACTGTAAATTTATTGTGTTACTGAGTTGCACTCACAGACTTCTAATTATATAATTAGAAGTCTGTGAGTGCAACTCAGTTCGGGTCAAAGAACTTTATTTTCTCCTCAAGAAATTTACAATTTCACTTTGTGAGAAATTAGATTAATTTAGTAACTAATGGTTCTACATGTTGGTAAACTTAAATAAACTAAAATAATAATAATATGTTTAACAGTATCACTAACATAAGCACTAACTAACATTATTATATTGTATAATAGTTTATTTTATTTTGTTTTATATCTACCCTACATTTATTTGTCAAAAATGGTCAGCTTTGAATGGTCGCTTTAGCACCGCGTGTTATCAGTTAGTATGCAGGCACGCGCCGCGCCGCAGTAGTTACAGTTGATACATCACATTCACAACATAGATAAGAATTAAGGGATAAAGAGACACTTTCTTATGGTGGAAATTCCATCCAGACGCAGTTTCCAATCCACTTTTTGAACAGAACAGCAGATGTGTGAAACTCCTTACGTGCCTCTGTCAACAGAACAGGTACAATCCGGAGTTTTACCCAGATGATAATCCCTCAGGATCCGTAAATATATTCAGAATAAAATGCATCTTATGCCACTTTCCTGTGGGCCTAGTGTGAGTTTTTCTAGTTGCGTTAACGTACACGACCGCGTTAGCGTAAACCACGATTTGTATAAAATAAGAGCAGTTTCATCTACATGGCGCCAGATGGCGTTGTTCTTTTTTCATACAAATCGTGGTTTACGCTAACGCGGTCGTGTACGTTAACGCAACTAGAAAAACTCACACTAGGCCCACTGATCTCCAATAGTTTAGGGGTTTCCATTTGCACTGCTATGACCCACTGGTGGGACTACGGGGATTTTATTTCCCGTGGACCCACCACGCTAGAGATGGAATTAAATAACAAGCTTTATCCTAGCACAATTCTGTGCAAAAATCAAGCTGTCCATTGCTCTATAGCTGCGTGACAGTGGAACAAACAAACGAATTTCGCATTTATTGTATTAGTATCAGCGATGGTGGCCGACCAGTGGCATGTGCGCTTTAAAATCTGACGGAACCCAGTTCGTTCCTCAGCTCTGCACATGCCTTATTTAGTACCTAAAATAAATTATATGAAGTTTCAATGCCATCGCTCAATAACAGTGAAGGAAAACATCGTGAGGAAACCAGTATATCCGAGAACCTAAAAAGGTCATAGACATAATATGTGCTATGACATTCACCAACATGCACTGTGCCAGCATGGTAGATTAGGGCCCATCCTCTCTCTCTGAGAGAAGGCCTGAGTCCTAGCGGGCACATGATAGGCTGAAATGATGATGATGAATGTCAGTATGATGATATGTGCATCCTACTCTCGCATGCGCACTCGTTTTCTAAAGTAGCTAACTAGTCCAGTCGGGGCAGACATTTAAATAGAAAAAATTCCGGGGAGCGATTTTTTTTTTTTAAACGTCGGCGGCGGTGGTTGGAAGTATAAATCTCGATTTTCTAACTAATCCCGGTAGAGCATTCGCCGCCATCTTATTTTAAAGTTCAATTTTTTCGTTTTTTTGAAATAACTCGTTAATTTTCAACTTTAGAGCAAAAATGGTCCTATCCAAAGTTGTTGGAAATTTAATTTTCCACAAGTTTGGTCCTTATCATTTTTACGTTAGAATCAATATTTGCAGAGTTATACTACCAAGTTTATCGAAAAAATCGTAATGGGTGGAATTTTATTTTCTTCAACTTTGGTTCTCGCACTTTTCACTTCATGATCAATATTTTCGGATTTATACTCAAATCGGAAGTTAAATTGTTTCTATTGTTCATATATTTTGTTTATTATCTAGTTTATTTATTTAAAAAACTTGTATGGAAATTGTGGAAGGAAATTTTGTCTCTTTTACATCTGGTACATCTATTGATCGTGGAGTGAAAAGTGCGAGAACAAAAGTTGAATAAAATAAAATTCCACCCATTACGATTTTTTCGATAAATTTGGTAGTATAACTCTGCAGATATTGATCCTAGCGTAAAAATGATTATGACCAAACTTGTGGGAAATTAAATTTTCAACAACTTTGGATAGAACCATTTTTGCTCTAAAGTTGAAAATTAACGAGTTATTTCAGAAAAACGAAAAAATTGAACTTTAAAACAAGATGGCGGCGAATGCTCTATCGGGATTAGTTAGAAAATCGAGATTTATACTCCCATCCATCCCCCCCGACGTTTAAAAAAAAAAAAACACTCCCCGGAATTTTTTCTATTTCAGGCTAGTTTTATGTCTACCTCGACTGGACTAAACCAACAAGACGGATTTAGTTGACGGACCTTTCTCTCCCGTTGGTCAGACTGCAGTACATACCAAATCCATACGTCTGTTTGTACTATTAGTTGCGCAGGTAGCTACGCATAAAATCGGTTGCGGAATTCAAAACGACGATATTGTTTGACGTGTGTTTTTGTGTGTAAAAATAATAATGATAAAAATTTATGTAATAATAATGAAAATAATGTAATGTGTAATTAATTTAATGTTTAATGTGTTTAATTGTGTTATAAGCTAGGTTTATAAATTATTATGTTGACATACGCTATTGAATAGGGTATTTGACTACTTTTGGGAAACTATTGCACATTATTGCCTGATATAATTTAATGTATACTGCATTTATATTTTCTGGATATCAGTCGTATTTGCGATATAAATCGATGTTAAAGTTTGAATAAAAAAATATCGCGCCAAAACGCAGACCTGCGTCATAGCTCCGGTCGAGCGACGATTGACGTCACACAAAACAAAACAGCTGCAGCTAGGCAGCAAAAGTTTGATAATCACTAATTTTCTAATAGAAGTAATGGTTTATAAATGTTGTGTAGTGCCACAATGTACAATTACTTCCATAAAACACCGGAAAAACTATTCGTTTCTGTTCCAATGGACCCCAAAACTCGCAAAAAGTGGTTGAAACTAAGTAGCTCGTAGAGAACCCAAAAGTATTGGAGCTAATTCAAGTGTTTCTATGTGCGAAGATCATTTTGAGGTACATATTTGAGTCTATATATTTCTATTACAATTTGTGTTTTTATTGCATTACTATTTTATGTACTGTTACTTTCTTTTTAAACATTGTAAAGACATAACCTAACAAAATAGTGATATCCACCTACTACAACATACTTTTTGTACAACTTGATTGAATGTTTTGCTTGGAGAACAATTAAAAATTAATACTTACATTGTAGTTTTTACGTTTTGAGTTCTGCAGCGTAGAAACAATGACGTAGTTTATTATTGAAGAAATATGCAACCATAAATACATTAATTTTGGGTAAGTTACTGCTGTCTGCTTGCACAAAATGTTTCTCCATTCTTCTCACATTTAACCTCCGGACTGTTTTTGGTGATAATTTCTGGATAAATCGCTCTCAAAATAGCTTTACAACATTAAATTCGCAAATATCAATACAAAATCTGTTTGTTTAGATTTGTGTGACGTCACTAGGGATGAAGCCAATAGGGTACTTGACTGTATTAAAAATATTATGCCAATTGACGCCATCCATAAACATGACATAATGAAAAAGCATATTTCATTGATTTTTTGATAAAAATATGCTTATTTTTTGTAAAAAACGCGAATAAAATAACTGTATTTTCGACATTTGATCACGTGATCGAAAACGGTCTGTAACTGGCTTCATCCCTAGTGACGTCACACAAATCTAAACAAACAGATTTTGTATTGATATTTGCGAATTTAATGTTGTAAAGCTATTTTGAGAGCGATTTATCCAGAAATTTGCACCAAAAACATTCCGGAGGTTAAATGTGAGAAGAATGGAGTAACATTTTGTGCAAGCAGACAGCAGTAACTTACCCAAAATTAATGTTTTTATGGTTGCATATTTCTTTAATAATAATCCACGTCATTGTTTCTACGCTGCAGAACTCAAAACGTAAAAACTACAATGTCAGTATTAATTTTTAATTGTTCTCCAAGCAAAACATTCAATCAAGTTGTACAAAAAGTATGTTGTAGTAAGTGGATATAACTATTTTGTTAGGTTATGTCGAGCTTTACAATGTTTAAAAAGAAAGTAACAGTACATAAAATAGTAATGCAATAAAAACACAAATTATAATAGAAATATTTAGACTCAAATATGTACCTCAAAATGATCTTCGCACATAGAAACACTTGAATTAGCTCCAATACTTTTGGGTTCTCTACGAGCTACTTAGTTCCAACCTTAAGATTGGTTCCAACCACTTTTTTCGAGTTTTGGGGAGTTTTGGGTGCATTGGAACAGGAACAAATATTTTATCCGGTGTCTTTATGGAAGTATTTGTACATTTTGGCACTACACAATATTTATAAACCATTACTTCTATTAGAAATTAATTAATCATCAAACTTTTGCTGCCCGGCTGCAGCTGTTTTGTTTTGTGTGACGTCAATCGTCGCTCGACCGGAGCTATGACGCAGGTCTGCGTTTTGGCGCGATATTTTTTTATTCAAACTTTAACATCGATTTATATCGCAAATACGACTGATATCCAGAAAATATAAATGCAGTATACATTATTTTATATCAGACAATAATGTGCAATAGTTTCCCAAAAGTAGACAAATACCCTATTACAGACCGTTTTCGATCACGTGATCAAATGTCGAAAATACAGTTATTTTATTCGCGTTTTTTACAAAAAATAAGCATATTTTTATAAAAAAATCAATGAAATATGCTTTTTCATTATGTCATGTTCATGGATGATCTCAATTGGCATAATATTTTCAATACAGTCAAACACCCTATTAGGACATTCCTGTAATGATAGTTGTAATTTGAATAAATAAATAAATAAAAAAATAAATAAATAAAAGTGACTTACCAATACGATTGGCACAGTCTTCAGCTTGGTCCACTGTATCCGGAATGTAGCTCGGTTGCACCGAGCAGACGTGAGCCGCACCCATCCTGGCAGCTCTAGGAGGTCTGTCAGCAGGTCTTCGTCTAGTGTCAGGTCTTGTAGCTCTCCGGAGCCCCTCAACGCTGAGAGGGAGATCTGCTCTGGTGACAGATTCTTTGTAAACCTGTTGAGACAAAGATTTTTATTTTTGTTGAAAGTGTTTGATCGACTAAGTCAACACACATACACACATTGCCAACCTTTAATGACTATAAGATTTTTTTAGATAGCCCGTTGGTCCAGTTGGTAGTGAACCATACCTTCTGAGCTTGGGCGCGTGGGTTCGATTCCCACCTAGGACAAACATTTATGTGATGAACATTTGTGTTTGTTCTATATCTGGTTGTTAATATCTATTTAAGTATGTATTTAAAACTATATATGTATGTATATCAGTCTCTGGCAGCCATATCACAAGCTTTGCTTAGTTTGGGGTCAGATGACCGTGTGTGCAAAAATGTCCCGAATATATAATCATCATCATCATCATCAGCCTGTAAACGTCCACTGCTGAACAAAGGCCTCCCTCGTAGAATATATATTTATTTATTATTTATTAACAGCCCTTTTGAAAACTCCCATGTTTTAGTCTCGGAAATACTGCATGTGGGGAGATCATTCCACATATTGCAGGTGTGAGACAAAAAAGATTGCGTAATACGCACAGTGTGCCACTACACAGATCTATGACATGTGGATGAGCTTTCAGGCAGTGGCGGCTAGTGCGATGATAAAACTGCAACACCGGCATCTGATCAAACAATTCTTCCAAACACTATCGTCTTTATCAGAAAACAAGAAAGCAGGCAGGTTGTTCCATTCCTTGGTATATGATTATATTCCATGGAAGTTAATAATAATAAATAAAATAAAAACAGCCTTTATTCTCTGATATTAACTACTACAGTGCAACTCGTTTCTTTAGAACTTAAATTAAAATAAAAAATTAATTCTACACATCAGTCAGTATCACCAGCACCATTTTCACTGTCAGGTTGTCCTCCCTGGACATAGGCCTCCTCTAGAAGTCGAAGTATTAGGGAAGTTACAGAAGTTAAGTTACAATTCTGAAAACTCGGAGCTTCCGATTGGTATTACACTCCGATTCCCTCATTTTTAAACCGGAGGTTATAATTGGAGGTGTGAAACGGCATACAGCGGCTGCGGTCAATGCATACAACAGACATACAACACCGAACCGAACCGTTCCTTCCGAACAGGAACAAATTTGTACTTTTCGCACGGAGAAACACCCACCCAACTTTTCCCCCCACATGCTTCTGTCGATTACTATTTCATTATCTTGCCCGTAGCTCGTCTTTCTTCTTGTTCAGCCTCACGACTTCGATTCCAGTTCCAACAAGCCAAATTTGAAAACACCGACTTAGACTTCGGTTCCAAACCTCCGTAAAATCTGTAGTATATTTCAGATGTGACTTGACTCATCTCTTGTAGTTTTTTTTAATTTCTTTTCAAAGCAATCTGTCTTTTGAAGACAATAAGCTTTATTTGAACTGTTGTCTTAAGTGACGCGTCTTGTTTAAGCCTCCTTGAAGGCCTTCTTGACATCAACATCTTTGCATTTGGATGATATTGCAGTTGTTTTTGATAAGTTAGAGCGTCATTTCTTATTTCTTCTTCCACTGTTGGCATTTCCAGGTCCTTATGTAGAGTCTTATTTGTGACATACCAGAGAACGATGTTTATCATTCGTAGCACTTTTGACATTGAAAATGTTACAGTTCATCTCTTGTAGGTGGAAACAGGCATAAGATGACGAGTTTTCAGGTCACGGACCGCATAGATTGATAAATAATGTATGTAATTGTGCAGGTAGCAGCGGTCATGCAAGACGGAGCCGTGGCCCGGTGATGCGAGGTCAGTCTTCATTACATTATTTTTAACCACGGTCTTAATTACTTGAATTCCGATTTTAATTACATGAAAAGGTGTAACTCTATTTCAATTTATAAATAGGCACTTTACCTAGAGTACACAAGGTTATTTACAAGAATAAAGGGTTGGTAAAAATAAAACATACTTAGTGTCAAATATCAAATTAAATATTTGTTTGGGTCTTTTCTAAAACTCTAGTATTTTGATTGGAATTGTGTGTAAAATAGGCGTGACCTTGATGACCAGAAGAGGGTATTCCTCCAATCACATTGAGGGAGTTAGTCTATGTTCACAGAACATTAAAGAAAAAACTACAAATTCTGGCTGTTTGATGTGATTTGTTACCTCACTATTAAAAAAAAAACAAACAACTACACCACACAAACACTATTAAAATTCGTTTATTATTTCTGAAAAAAAATGTTTGCTTTATCATGGACTATCGTAGTCACATATTAAACATTTTACTTATGTATCATTAGAGGTAGAAATGGTCCAGAGTTTCGTCTTATATCTAATCAAGTACATAATAGGACAGTCGTAATTTTAATTGGATGATAGCCTGATATCATAAATACATCAGGTAGGTAGGTACAATTTGTGGAACAAAGAAACATTGTTTTTGGTAAAAGTACTAGGGGTATGTAAATGAAATGCAATTAGCAATCTATCGGCACGTACCGGTTTGATTTAGTATGCTTCTGAATCTCAGTTAATTGTGATCATAACTGAATTTAATTGAATTAAATAATTCCAACAGGCAACTAGAAATTAGATTTGTATTTTGGTAAATCAATATGATGATTAGACGTGACATACCTTGAAAGGTGCTTCAACAGCTGGTTTTTTATAATCGTTACCATTTTGAGTGAGTAAACTTAATCCAAAACTAAAAAATAATGCAGTAATTTAACAAATAATCATTATTATTGCACACGAAAAACCCTTCCAAAAGGATATCCGACTTTTTAGTTTTTGCAAATGATTGAATGAAAATTGAAGGATTTGATTTGAAGAGAATGAACAAAATGAAAGAAAATCACGATCACGTCAAAAAACTGTCAAATAAACACAGATCTGTGGTATAAATGGTTGTCAAAGTCAAATTTGATTGTCAATACACACCACAGATTAAACTCACCTTCTCGAGAATCGACTAATTAAACGACTTTTTCGTTAATCGAACATAAAAAATAATCTCTATCATAGTGCATTCCGAATCAACACCAACAGCGCCAACAAAAGGTAGAACGAAAAAGGCATGCCTATTCCGTTCTAACTTGTCCTAGGCGTCCGTATGCAAGCAACACTAACACAAGCAAGCAGCGTATAGGTGTACCAGAATCTGATGGCAAAATGGCCTGAGATCGAACTGGTTTTTCCGACATTTATATGAAATTTTTAAGTATTTCAAGAAAACGACACGTAAGCTCAGAGATTTGACACAACTCGTACTTTGACAAGACAGGTGATAGTTTGGTATTGCCATGAAAATCTTTATTTGTTTTTTATTTATTTTGCCATATACAAGTAACTAAAGTATTTCATAGTAAGTCATTTTCAAAAATCTTTCAGAGCGCCTGGTTAATGCGACGCGTGACCAAAATGCTGGCGTGTTTCTGGCTCAACGCATTAGCATTGCCATTCAACGTGGTAATGCCGCCAGCATGTTGGGTACGCTGCCAACTGGTAGTGGGCTTGATCATTTGGATTGTCTTTAGACCTTCAACGGTCTATGTGTATGTGTGTGTGTCTATGTGGTTAGTTTTAGCTTGTATTTTGTTTGGTTAATAAAGGCAGTAACTAAAGTTGTAAGAAGTCTACAATTTTACTTCACTTGTACACCGCTTGCTTTGTGCCGTGTTGCTGTTGATTCGGAACTAAGAAGTATAGCTATGGAAACGCAGATCCATAGCAACTATATTAGGAAAAAATAACACATAGCCTCATTGGCGCGATTTTTTGTTTGTATGGTTGTCAAGCGCAGTATTGATTTTACTTTACTTCAATAATTTACAATAAATAAAATTAAAAACGAAAAAAAATGTGCCAATTAAATAAAACTGGCTGGACGTAAATTCTAAAAGCAAAAGCTTTGACACAAAAAGCTAGTAAAGTAGTTATCTGGGACAAAAAGTCCTTTGTTGACAAGTTTTCATGTTTTCTTTGATCTCTACATTTTGTTATTTTACTCATGTGTGTTTCGCTAAGT
Source organism: Agriopis aurantiaria (assembly GCA_914767915.1). Taxonomy (NCBI): domain Eukaryota; kingdom Metazoa; phylum Arthropoda; class Insecta; order Lepidoptera; family Geometridae; genus Agriopis; species Agriopis aurantiaria. The sequence goes on along the minus strand of OU612003.1, from coordinate 11,262,795 downwards.
TATATATTTGTGGTAGTACAATAAATAATTGTTAAATTTGGGCTAGGGTTACATTAATTAAAATATCTATTAAAATAGGTAGATTTACCTACTTCTGAGATTCTAATTTCAGGAACGTTGGTAAGTACTACTATTAACTTTTTGGTAGATTTGTAGTATTTCTCTAATGTTTACCTACTTAGGATTTATTCTATTCACCTATTTGGTTGTATTAAGCACTTTGGCGTTGCGTTGATATAAACATAATATTTTATTTGGAAACATAGGTAGGTAGTTTGGTAGGTAGGTATGTATGTACACAGCTTTTTTTTGGTAGGTATGATCTATTATTATCCACACTATATAGGTATACCTATTCGTACTTGATGTTTCTTAATGGACACCTTCGTTGATATAAAGCTAAAAAAGCTTTTATTTTTTAAGACAACTTACTATTTGCACTAAACTTGTAGCTGTTGATGTCCAAAATCCTTTCTTTTTTCTCATAGCAATGCTGTCACGACCCTTGCCTTCAATTTAGCGTAAGGTAGTTTGAATGTTATTATTTCTTCTCAGCTGGCTACTGCACCCGCTTGCACTTGCAATGTCACGCAGGGAGAGCAAAGTAGAGACGTATTTTGACACGCTATCCTCCGGAGATTCTAACAACATGAAATCCAAACAGAATTCTATAGAAGTGAACAACAACGAGGTCGATGAGCTGTCCAAAGAATTATCAGAAATGGGGTGCATCGTGGATGCGATGAAACGACCCCCCAACATATGCGTAGAGACCTGCATCTACGAGTCTGACGAAGAATCCGCCAAGTCTCACATTGACCAGGATGAGGAGGCTTATTCTGACGAATTCGAAGAAGACAAAAGTGAGGAAGAGGACTCCGTCAAAACTGTCTCGAAGGCGAAAAGTTTCGTCGATCAAGACACAAATCAGTCATCGGTGAAATTGTCTAAAAGCCAATCTTCCATCTGTAGTAATAAGCCTCCAGCGTCGGTTTCTGGCAGATCGGGAAGATCTGACTTTGGGTAAGTTGAACAAGTACCTAATGTGGTTTTACTTCAGTGACAAAATGCGAGGTATGTCCTGAGCAATATAACTCCACGAGTTACAGCCTTCGACCAAAATAAAATGAATGGACGGGCCCAGAAGAAGCGCATTTTTGAAGATTACAAAATGAGCGCTGGCGCTTACTTCGTTTCAGTTGGTCTCCAGCCATAAGAAGTGCGACAAGGGTCTATTGTTACATGATAACGTAACATCTGACAAAATTATGTCGTCGTGTGTTTTCCCGAAGTGTAAATACACAACAAAAACCATCTATTTTTGTAACAAATGTACATTTGTACATGGTTATAATTAGGTGTTGAAGTACTTATATTTCCGTACTGTTTTGACTTATAGTTTTAGTACTGTTTTGACTGAGTAAGTTCAATGGTTATGGCCCGTCCATTAATTTTATTTTAGTTGAAGGTTACAAATAGAACTTATCCCAACTTTAGATCTCATTCAAAGACAACTCGCACTACCCATGGAAGACTGGCGTAAGTTGAAAACACCAACTTTTCAGGAGCGTCAAAAAACTGATTTGCGGAGAAATTTGAAGGTCTAGACACTTAGTTCCTTTTTTTTTTTATAGATTAAGTGGCAAACAAGCAACGGGCTACCTGATGGTAAGTGGTCACCGCCACCTATAGACACCTACAATACCCGGGGCATTGTTAGTGCGTTGCCTACCTTTGAGGACTCTATTCACCCTTCGTTTGAAGCAGTCCAAATTATATTTCGGAGGAAAAACCGAAGGTGGTAAGCCATTCCACAACTTACAGGTACGTGGCAGAAACAATCGATCAAATCGAACAGTGCAGTCCTTTGGCAACATGCTGGCAAAAATTACCTTATATTATACTCTTTTCTTCCACGGAAAAATAATGAGAAAATGTATAGTAACTTGTATATGAGCGTATATTTCTGTATTTTATCACGTGGAAAAAGTATGTAAGTTCATTTATGTGAATAAGTTTTTGGGAATAATTGCGTAACAAAACTTACATAAGTTTACCAGGGAATTTATGAAAAATATATTTTCGTACTGATTTTTTAAATCAAATTATATCCGTCATTTATTGGAATAAAAATTTGAAAAAGAGTAGGTGTATTAGACTTTTCTCTATCCAATGGTGAAATAAAAAATATTTGACGTAAATGTGTTTACGCCAGTCTTCCATGGGTGGTGCGAACTGATGTACCACATCAGAACTATTTAGAAAGAAAATGTCCAATGTAGGTACCTATAATGGCAGCACTGTGCTGTGACTATAGAGTCACCGCGTTACCAACTGAGTCGTCGAGCAATAAACGTCATACCATAAGACCTGTAAGTGCGAGCGAGATAGACAGAAATGAAACGTGGGTGCGAGCGAGATAGACAGACAATGATTTATGACCTGACGACTCAGATGATAATGCGTTTACTATAGTCCAGTTTATACAAAGATCTTATTTATATACCCTAACTTCCTTGAGTTTACGTTAGTTAGTAAGACTATTTGAGTGTTTATGCATTGCTCCAAACAAAAATAGCAAATACTTTATAACAATCATGAACTTGAATACAATTTTCCTTTTAGCCCACTGCTCTGTAAAGGCATATCCTTCCATGTGTCGCACCTATATGCGATGTCCTGGCATTCCTTGCAGAATACATCGTCGAATAAATAGTCGCGCCAGCTTTACCGGGCTTCGACTGGAATTCATAATCAGCCTTTTAATAGTCCACTGCTGGACTTTCAGCCTACCCCTGAAAGGGTGATTGGGCCATATCATAGATAAATCCATATCATAGATAAATATACTTCCACCACGCTGGCCCAGTTGCGTCTCGTTTATCCGTTCGTTGTATCCACACACAATTGATGGCCTTCTCGAGCAAAATCAAAAACTCAAAATCAGTTTCCATTCCAGCTCAGTATCAGTCCCTCAAACCCGCCGAATCAACATGTCCTTCACGAACGACAGACTGCGAGAGATCGAGCGGCACAACCATATTCTCCTGTCTAAGATACTGAGCGCTAGAAATACGAAGAAGTCCTCGATACCGGCTCGAGAGCAGCCCGCGAAGAAGCCGGTCCCGGCTGCCGCTGTGACCAGGAAAAGCCAGCAGCGACAGATCGATCATGATAACATGGTGAGGAGGTAACGATCTTTAGAAGTAGGCTTCTTTTGCAGCACCACAAAGCGAGGATGGATGGATGAACATACCCGTCCAAAATATAATATTTTTGGGGATGTATTGCCCAGTTTATAATGGTAAGGTTTTTCTCAAGAAACAAAGGAGAAATTAGAGCAATATCATTTTGATAATGTGAACGTGGCGTGCTTCTGTCGGTGCCGAAAAAATGGCTGCGCGAGAAGGAAAGGCCAAACTATATCCTCTTGGACAAATATATCACGGTATATGTGGTATGGACATGGTGACAACATGGTGAGGAGGTAATAGCTATTAGTAGTAAAGGAATGAGTGAATCGGTTTCTTCTAGGCAAGCGTGCTCCAACGTAGACCGTAGCGTGGTGGTGGTCAAACGCAAGCCTATTATTTATTTAAAAAAAAAATTGGCTTCTTTTGCAGAATCTGTCGGGTTTCAGGATTGGGGAAACATCACGTTTTTGTGATTTTCTCATAAAAACGTGATGTTATTCCAATCCTCAAATCCTACATATTCTGCAAAAGAAGCCTACTACTAAAAGCTGTTAGGAAGCCTACTAGCTGGTTATATTGTAGGCAGGCACTTATACTACAATATTGGTCGATAATGTTATAAAAAAAAGTGTGTACACCACACGATAGAAGTGACAATATTATCAGCTCTCTCGCTCCCTTAGTCGCCTCGAGCCCACTTTACTCGAACCAGTAGGTATCTCTGGGCGGGACTGAGCGTGCGACGGACACTAGAGTTCAGTGCCTTTCCCCATCCTAAAAAGTGCCCAACGTGTCTAAAGAAGTTTTCACTTCAAAAACAGCTTCTTATTAGGGTTCCGTACCCAAAGGGTAAAAACGAGAGCCTATTTCTAAGCCTACGATGTCTGTCTGTCCTACCTTTAAACGGCTGTATCTTTCGGACCGTTATATATAGCCAGTTAGAATTTTCACAGAATATGTAATGTTACGGCGGATTAACTAACAAATAATAAAGTAAAAACAAAAGGGTTGTCCCCCATACAACAAACGTATTTTTTTACGTATTTTTGTATTAGCTCTAATGTAAAAACGGTAATACGTACAAGCGTCAAGCTTGGCATGATTATAGTACAGAATCTAAAATATAACAACATATTATAAATAATGGCCAAGTGCGAGTCAGTGACTAGTTTCTGTTTAATACCAAGTTATAACATGCTGTGCTTCCTTTAAAAGGTAACACATTCAGCTAAGTTCGTTTATAATATTTCTGTGTATGTAATAATGTAGTTATCAATGTGAAGCCTTAATAAATAAATTAAAAAATTCGTTATTGAATTTTGTGGTGGTACGGAACCCTCAGTGGGCAACCGACTCGCACTTGGCCGGTTTATTGTGGCTTACATGGAAACGTACATGAACGTATGTACCTAGGTCAGAACCTTGGAATTTCTTCCAAGGTCAGGAGCACGTTGCAAATGGCTCGGTCCTGCGAATAACGTGAAGAAACATCCATCACTCGCAGAAGAAAACGTGTAGCTGCAAGCACGTGAGCCGGCGAGCGTACGTGCCGCCTCTCAAAACACGACTTTTCTCATTGTGTAACGAGAAATGTTCATATTCCATATTCATTTATTTTAGCATTCCACAATGTTTCTTTTTTTTACTGGGCAAGTGCCTTTATTTACTAAACAAAATACAAGCTAAAACGAACACTACAAATACAGCCCATATACCGTTGAAGGTTTAAAGACAATCCAAATGCTCAATCCCACTACCGTTGGCAGCGTACCCAGCTTATGCTGGCGGCATTACCACGTTGAATGGCAATGCTTATGCGTTGAGCCAGAAACACGCCAGTATTTTGGTCACGCGGCGCATTAACCAGGCGCTCTGAAAGATTTTTGAAAATGAGGTGAGTAACCGGTCCCCAAGGGCACAATGTCTCGACCCCAAACGCCTCAAATATGTAACCACTGCCGAGGTTAGCATACATGTTTGCCGATATGTTTCTTAGGTGGTAGAAAAGTTACAATTGTGAACCCCGTCGGGCACAGCTAAATGATATGGACTAGCATTGCCATTGCACTATCACGGTTGTTCGCTACAGCTACATGCAGCGAAATTCGCTGGTTACACGGAATATTTTAGATATTTACAGTGATAATGTTGTTGAAGGAGCTCCCGATATTTCGACGCAGTTACATCAACTACCTAAAGTCATAATACTAAACAGTTTATACTAGTCCCAGCTTGGAGTATAAGTACTGCCCGAGTAGGTAGTTAAAGATTCTTAAGCATCTTCATGGGTCCAGTCTTATGCTGCGGCTTTTCCTTCCAGATCCTTCTAAAGAAGATTCAGCGTGCGAAGTCGTCTGCACTGAGCATCCGCCGTTGATACAAGCTTGCGTCCCCACGGACGCATTGTAACGTTGTTAATACTTTATTATACGAGTTTTATATTAATGCAGAGGTTTTATTTCAAAGTCTACTTGGATTCCAATGAGGTGGATAAGTGGAAATATGTACCATAGAGTTTGTTCAACTTTGTAGTCCCGCATCATTTTCAGTTTGAGGTTTACTGGTCAGGGTCCGAGGGCCCCCTGAGCTTGAGGGCCCCGGTGCACGGCACCATCTAGCCCTCCGATAGCTACGCCATTGGTGGGTGACAGAGCAGAGTGAATGTTAGTGACCGCGAAAGTTTCGACATCAAAAGGCTCAAACATTTACCTACTGTAAATAATCTCGATTTGAAACTTTTGAAAGTGGGAATTTCTAGTTCAGATGACAATACTATTTGGTACCTTCGCACTTATCTGATGTCAGGCCAGGAGCCAGCAGCTCAGCCAGGAGGTGGATAGTGGAACTCTTCCGTGGCTCCTTTCACCAAATCCAAGTACCAGGAAAGGCATAAACCATGAAGAGATTTTCCCCCTCGCGACCCGTGATCACATTCTTTGTGAATCTAAGAGTGAAATACCTCTCGTTTCTATTATCCTAGTACCTGGTATCGACAAATTCATTTATGTCTGTTTTAAAATGTATGGTAGGATTTTTTAACCCTGTTTTATTGGGTTACCGAACTATCAGGCTCGATACTATTGCACACGATTGTACTTACTGGTAGTTGGAGCACGAGGAAGTGTAAGTACTCCGTGCTTCACCCAGGTAGAGCACGGATCCGCACCCATGGTGACGAGGGTCTGATGGAGTCTAATTGTTTTTACACTATCACGGTTGTTCACTACAGTTACATGCAGCGAAATTCACTGCATGTAACTGTAGTAAGATGTACCGTGGTAAGGTTGCGGATGGAGCTTCCGATATTTCGACGCAGTTAGGTACATGCACCATGTTTACAGGTCTTCCTGTGCAAAATATATGAATTATCACGGTAAATATCAACGTAATAATCATATAACTGTAATTTTTCTTATTAACCTGCCCACTACTTACTTACTGTCCATTTCTTCCAAAAATCTCTTTTCAAATGGTGTGATTCGCTTGATTATTGGACTCTGCTTGGAACACGAGGTCATCGAAGTTGTGATCGGGTCAAAAAGAACAGTTACTGTTGTTTATTGTTTTGTTGAGGAAATTGTTAATGAATGTAAGACAATACGTAGGTCATATTAAATACCTAGTAGGTATACATTATTCTTGTTTACGCCGCCCGCTCGGCGCTCCCGAGACAAACGGGTCAAAGGGCGCATATTCGCAGACCCACAATATAATAATTATGTACATATTATATATATTTATAAATAATAGGCTTGCGTTTGACCACCATCACGCCTGTACTCTTAGTACAAGTTTTGATAGTATTCGAAAACTTTTTTCGTATTAGAGTGAAGCAATCTATACCGCCGATTACTACCGATTCTAGTTCCTCCGCGTTTCCGCTGGAGGCGCTTTGCTAAAATGTATGGAACAATACGTAAACGAAAAAAGTTTTCGAAAACTATCAAATCTGGGACTAAGCGTACTGATGTAAAGCGGTGATGCGGTCTACGATGGAGCACGCTTGCCTAGAAGAAACCGATTCACTCGAGATTAGAAGACACCCAGATTGTAACCATCGGGGAACACCCATTCAGGCAGCGCATTCCACAGACTAGCACTTCGCACAATAAATGTGGAATCAAAGCGTTTTGTACGGTTTTTCGGAATATCAACCATAAAGCTAATACAATAAACAGGCAACAGCCTACTTACATGAAACAAAAAATTGTGTTGTTTTCTGGAAATTTAATAAAGAGGTATATTCCACATCATAGATCAGTGAAAGGGCGCATATTCGCAGACCCACAATATAATAATTATGTACATATTATATATATTTATAAATAATAGGCTTGCGTTTGACCACCATCACGCCTGTACTCTTAGTACAAGTTTTGATAGTATTCGAAAACTTTTTTCGTATTAGAGTGAAGCAATCTATACCGCCGATTACTACCGATTCTAGTTCCTCCGCGTTTCCGCTGGAGGCGCTTTGCTAAAATGTATGGAACAATACGTAAACGAAAAAAGTTTTCGAAAACTATCAAATCTGGGACTAAGCGTACTGATGTAAAGCGGTGATGCGGTCTACGATGGAGCACGCTTGCCTAGAAGAAACCGATTCACTCGAGATTAGAAGACACCCAGATTGTAACCATCGGGGAACACCCATTCAGGCAGCGCATTCCACAGACTAGCACTTCGCACAATAAATGTGGAATCAAAGCGTTTTGTACGGTTTTTCGGAATATCAACCATAAAGCTAATACAATAAACAGGCAACAGCCTACTTACATGAAACAAAAAATTGTGTTGTTTTCTGGAAATTTAATAAAGAGGTATATTCCACATCATAGATCAGTGGAAATCGCACACTGTGCGATTCACACGATCTTTCTTGTCTCATACCTGCAAAATGTGGAATGAGCTACCTTCCGTGGTGTTTCCGAGAAGCTACAGCATGGGGTTCTTCAAATGACGAGTTAATGGGCAACGTATTTGTGATGCCTCTGGTGCTACAAGTATCCATAAGCGACGTTGACTGCTTACCATCAGGCGGTCTGTCTGCTTGTTTGCCACCTATGGCATAAAAAAAACTCACTCATTTCAATGGTTATGAAGATAAAAAATCACGGAGTTAATATAACGAAAACCCTATTTTATCCATCTCGTCAGCCATCTTAATATAGTACAAAAAGTCATTGTAGAAACGGCGCTTATGGTTCAAAACGCTATAAAGTATGAACACAGCATCTGCACCATTGATGGCGCAAGTCAATGGTGCAAACGGTACGTCGGGGAATTGTTTTATACCATTTGCAACGTTATTCTAAATATAATGTCCAATCAAATATATAGGTAGTAATTGCTAAGGTGCCAAAGGCCAAGTGCCTTTATTCATCATCAGCCAGAAGACGTCCACTGAAACACAGGCCAAACAAAGGCAAAACATAGGCCTCCCCCTTGAACGAAAGCCTGTGCCGTCTGCATCCACTGGATGCCCGCGACTCTCACGATGTCATCGGTCCATCTAGTGGGAGGCCTACCTACGCTGCGTCTTCCGGTTCGTGGTCTCCACTCAACGTGCCTTTATTAACTAAATAAACAAAATACAAGCTAACACTAATACTACAAAAACAGTTAGATTGCCCAATGCCCATAGACCGTTGAAGGTCTAAAGACAATACCACTATCAGTTGGCAGCGTACCTAGAATGCAGCATGTTTTTACTTAGTTATTCCCTACCCACTTGATAAAGATAATTAAAAGAATAATAATGACTGGTTATCTTTATTATATACCTATTTCCAATAACAAGCAGTGAATCACCGGACAATTTATATCATAACAGGACAACGATAGCACTATTGATGCTTTGTTAATCTCACTGTTATTTTATCAACGAGCAGCCGGAATTGAGCTGTCGCTATGCACCTTATTACAATTCCATACAATGCATATCAGCTTAACTCGATCCAAGCATTTATTTGTTCTGACAGCTGCAATTACGTTGTAAAAAGCTTGATAATCAAGCTTCTGGGTAACATATTATCATATATCATAGCGGACTCGGCAGAAGTCGTCCTGCCAGGAAAATCAGCGCCACATTATTTTAAATAACAATCCAGTTGTGTCCAATTGTGTTATCCAATTGAACAACAGTTTTTTTTAAAAGAACAATGTACCTAAATCTATTTATTGTGCTATGTGGCTATACGGGGCGTATCTCTATACGACGGACATAACATTATAAACAACTTTTACTTTAGGACCAACAATATAATATGTAGGTACCATACCATATAATTATTTTATAATATACTAGCGGTCCGCCCCAGCTTCGCACGGGTGGGTATATATTATAGCATATGTCACCTGGGGATAGAGTAGCTTCCCAACAGTGAAAGAATTTTTCAAATCGGTTCAGTAGTTTCGGAGCCTATTCTATGCAAACAAATAAACAAACAATCAAATCTTTCCTCTTTATAATATTAGTATAGATTATTATCAGGGTTAGTCCCAAACTAAAAGTTGTTTATAATGATGAGTTACAGTGATATCATGTGGTATCATTCAATATAAAAAAAATGATAATGAAAAATAGATATAAAAATAAAATAGAATAGATATAAAAGAAATGATAATGAAAAATTTATTAGCCAGATTTGCATCCATTAATTAATTGATGATTAGAAAATACAAAAATTACACTTAGAATATACACCCCATACAGTATATGCATATAGGTACCTGTAAGATGGTTTTATGTAGTTCTTATCTCTTGTACTTATTTAGGTAAGTGTTTTTGTACTGATAACTGAGGTATGGCCAATCAGTTAACTGGCTATCTATAGTTAGCTCATTTATAACTTCAATAACATGTTGCCAAGTTGTTTATGAATGTATATTCTGTGATGGAATTACGATATTGAGTGGCTCAATCAGATCAGACAAACAAGGAAGAGATGCCTTGGTGCGGCTTGGGTTCTTTCCAATGATCCTTGGCCGTACGGATTAGAAATGTAGAGTCGTTACGTTTGTTACGTATCCAAGGAAAATCCACAATGTATGGGTGGTAGTGGGCCGTTTTCCTACTTGTCTACTCTCCGAAAATGAATCCTGTTGAAAATAAACAGACTCGGTACTTTACGGCACTTTAGTTATTATAGTTCTGTCAACTTAAACCTCCGAAATCGACCACACTGTGATCAAATCTCAGAAATTGATTTCAACGTACCTAATTCGAATAGGGTAATTCGATTTCAGACTTTATATTTAGTTTGTACGGAACCCTCAGGGCGCAAGATTTTAACCTAAAACAATTATTTAAAATTATATAACAGCGTTTGTTTGTTAATCACACAATATGGTTTTATAATTGTAAAAAACAATACAGACTATACGTAAGTAGAGCCAAGGTGAAGGGCTGCGTCGATGTTGATCAAACAGTCTGACAATGGTGTGATAATGATGATATTTTAACCCGTGTTGAAAGTTTTTAGGGTTCCGTACCTTAAAAGGAAAAAACGGAACCCTTATAGGATCACTTCGTTGTCCGTCTGTCCGTCTGTCTGTCAGTCTGCCTGTCCGTCTGTCAAGGCCCTTTTTCTCAAGAACACGTAAAGGTATCAAGTTGAAATTTATACTAAATACTTGGGTCTACGGTTTCTACAGGCTGTAAAAAATTGAAGTTGTAAATCAACGCAATCAAAAGATATGAGCATTTATGTCGCATATTTAGCGATTTCACAGGGGAATCAAAACCTATAGGTTACTTCCCGTTGGCCTAGAAACATGAAATTTAGCAACAGGCAAGGCCTTACAGCACATATAAAGAAATAAATCTGAAAGTTCTTAATTTGAAGTTATATCATATAAAAAATATTGTTTTACAATTTCAAACTTACATTTTGTACTTGTTATGTATGGAAGAACCTTATTGTCAACTACAAAGTTAAGTTTGTCTTTCAATATTTCAACTTCAGTTAGTTCATTTTTTTGGGACTCGCGCTCTGAGGTTTTCGTCCAACGGAACCCTCAGAGCACGAGTCCTACTCGTACTTGTCCGGTTTTTTTAATGCCATAGGTGGCAAACAAGCAGATGGGCCGCCTAAACTAAACCAATCTGACAGGACTAAAATTATTGCCATCCTTCTCTCACATATTAAAATGAAAAGAGAGGCAGATAATTTTATGGTATGCCAGAATCGACGCCACTGTCTTACCAAATTTTATTTAAGCAGTATATGCTTTATGATGCATATTAATGTTATTCCCAAACACCATGTCACCTTGCTTATCAGTTCATCGGTTCCAGCCAGAGAGTATACAACAGTCAGTGCGTCCATTGACGCCTATGAAAAACACCAAATAAACGTAATATTTTGTTGGAAATTTACATTCTACTTAGTTTGAGTCCAAGAATTATTTTTTAAAAGTATTGTTTTGTGTTGTGAATACAAATGTACCGAGATAAATGAAACGAATACGTTTTACGTCAGGACTTGGTGTTTGTGAAATCTTTATTCATTAGTGCTTTTGGCATAATTTCTCGATTGCTTACGTACTTAGAATACTTGAGATTGATATCACGACGTACTGATTAGGTGCGCTGAGGCTTTGAACCATTAGATATGGGGCCTCCTATACAATATGTAACAAACAAACTGCGTAATGAATTTTAAAATATTTTACCTACATTTTATTTTAACACGTTCACCGTCCCGGCTATTTTGGGTACAGCCAGAAAATGTCAGCCGCTGAAATAATGCCCCTAAAATTGTCATAACATTGTATAAAGCTGAACGAAAACAGAAAACTCTGATCACTTTTACTAGCTTTTTGAACGAAAGTTTGTAGCTGGTAGTCAATATAGTAAAATATTAATAGAAAATGTTTACATTCGGATTTTTATAATGCTATTGCAGTTGTCAGACGCAATCTTTCAGCGGCTAGACTGTAGCTATAAAATCTACCATTATTGAGTCAATTTTAAACTGGCTTAATACATATTGTCACCATTAACAGTTAGTTATTGTTTTCCAATTAAATTCACGGACGTCGCATTCAGGTCGAAAATGCATTGCACAGCGAACATGTTAAAACACACAGAAAAGTTCTTTTTCTTTTCCGTGTTAAACTAATGTAGGTAGAGACTTAAACGTCTACTTAAAGCGTAGTTTGTTTCATGTTATGGTAGGATGACCTTACGATAGGGACCAATTAATTATGTTTTCTGTACCGAAGTTTGACGCTAATTTGACCTAAGCTGAAACAAAAACGAATTAAATCTGGAACAAAATATTCGTTATATCTGAAACTGATTTGAAATTAATCTGTAATGATCATTATTATAAAATTACTTAAATCTTGACTAAAAAGTTAGTTAACCGTGAAACAAAAAAGGCCAGGGTTGAATTATATAGTTTGAAAGTTTGTATGCAAGTCTACGCGTATAAAGTTGCAGGCAATAGCTAGTTTTAATTACAAAATACCGATCTATTTATTACAGCAATTGATTTTTCTCCCGATCTTTCTATATTATAGAATTAGAACGCCAAAGCCACAGTTTTAGTTAGTTTTGTTGCTTTTTTCGTCAAATAATTTGAGTGTTTTGAACATGCTTTTTTGGTATTATCCATTGCAATTGTAAGGCATTTCTAAAGTAATTCTTTACGCTCATTGATATCATTCGATTTGACGTCACAACGCATGTTAAAAGGTACCTTACGTAGGCTATTTACTTACAGTTAATTTTACGTGGAATCTATATACAGATATCCAATCTTATCACTAACAACATAGGCGCCGGACAAAGAACTAGCTGATAAACAGAATGATATTGATAACATAATCAATGTATGTTTTGATAAAATATTGCTAGTTATTAATAATTTTATTTTCATAAACAATTTTAGGTAAGTACTAAGTGTTTATTTAAGTTGAGATTTTATATATCACTAGTGACCCGGCCCGCCCGTCTTCGCACGCGTGTAATTTACGTGCGAAGCTGGAGCGGGTCGCTAGTTATATATATAAACCTTCCGTGAAAATGTATCTAACTTAAGGTGAAAACCGCATCAAAATCCGAAGCGTGGTTTAGGAGGAGTTAGCGGCCATACAGACAGACAGACGCTGAACGCTACTAGAGATAGAGAAGAGATGGAAACGAGACGAGCAAGTCACTCGCTTGGTAGTAAGCACTGCGCTTGCCCATAAAAGTTTCACTGACCCAAAGTATTTAACAGTTCAAATCCCTGAGCGCTAAGCTCGTTCAAATACTAGGCAGTAGCATTAGGCACCTGCTTCTACTACCTTTACTCGGCTACCTTTCTTTTTTTTCTTTCATTTTTGTTGACTGGAAATCTTTAGAAGATAACCAGAAATCATTAGAAGATACCCAGCTGCATTGGAGTGAAGCCGGGTTATGTGAAATTGCACCCACTAAAACCCCCTCGGTGGCCGGTCCGCACTCAGAGAATCCAAAATTGAAGTAATTTTGGATTCTCTGAGTGCGGGCTGCGGACTTTAGGTACAGGTATATTATTTCAAAATATATTAAATTAAATGTCAAATAAATCCTAAATATCTGGTATTCACCAACAATTTAACTATTATCAATTCAAATAACCCTAATACTAACCCATCCCTAACCGTTCCGGCGCAAAGGTACCCAAAACACTCGCTGCGTTACCGCGTTGGATGGCAACGGCCAACCTTTGCACCAGGAACGAGCCGGAGCGGGAGTCACCACACTTTTCTTTGAGCCTGTGCCCTATCTCCGAAATGAGCTTCTTGGCCTCAGTCCGCCAACAACCCATGGTCTCCACGGCAACGGGCACAAAATTGTAAAGCGGCTCCAACGCTGCGTACTTTTCCCTCTTTTTATCAGCGGTTTTTATTTATTTAATCAAATTACTTATTATGTTTTTCACTAATCTTAGTATTAAGTCTTATGTAGTATGAATTAACCAAATGTGATCTTTGTAGTCATGAATAAAAAAATGAATTTGAATGACACCCTTTCAGGTTTAAGCAGACCTTTTCTCTGTACGACATTACTCACCATCAATATTTTACAAAACAAACGTAGGTATACTACCTACAGGATGTCTGACGTCATATCCTCTATTGTAGATAAACTGGAAAGCCATGAAAACGTAATTCAAAACATGACGTTGATTGTTCGTACGACCGCACCACGTAAATCTACGATGTTATCAACACTCTGATAGCAAAACAGTAAAAAGTTGGCTAAATGAGGCACTAAAAATTTCAACACTTTTTTAAATTTTTGTTTAGAAAATACGATAGTGGCGCAAACTTCAACTTCAGAGTTAAGGTGGTCGGCTCGTTTCACTGTTTCTGAAATTATTCACGTTTTACCGTGACATTAGAAAATAATGTTGACGTCATTTTATTACTTATGTACCTGAGTTTAGTGCGTAGATTGGTGTACCAACCGGATTAGGTGAATACGCCATAGATTGAGTAATTTTAATTTAATTATTGTCATGTAGTTGTTGGTATTAATCAGTTTTTTCCTACGTCCATTATTTATAATGCGAGCTGATTATGCAACGAACTTTTAGTTTTTTTAATATGCTGAAACAATCCTTTGTGCAGTTGTTTTTTTAAACAAAAGTATGTAATCTGTATGCGAGTAATTCTAAATTACAAATTTAGAAATGACTAATATTTAACTTATTTTTTTATATCCCGTAAATAATCATATAACATTAGTAAACAACCGTGATAGTTTAAAACAGTGTTTTAGAAATTACCCTTTGTACCTATTAGTGGACTCAAAAAGGTTTTGACTAACCCCCATGTTTATAGACATTACCTCCCCCTATCCTCACCCTTAAGGTTCTCGCATTTTAGTCGCTAAAATATCAACCTTACGATTATTAAGGTTACATCAATATGGAATGTTCTCAGAGCTGATGACGTCATCTTTGACGTAATGTCTCATCATCAAGTTTTTGAAAACTATCAAATCTGGGACTAAGCGTACATGCATGCCAGTTAGCGTATAGTTACACATGGAAGTAGGTGGCACGTGCAAGGAGCTTTTATGCAAGTGTGCCAGCTACAGTCATGTGTATTCCCGCCTTAATGTAAACTCATAACTCTACAATATAAAAAAATAAAAAATCAATATAAAAAAAAAAATATATATAATACAATATATATATATATATATATTCAATATTTTTGTTGTAATTTTTATGTTATCCTTGTTTTGTGGTGTTTTAATAAAGAGTTTTTGTATTGTATTGTATTGTACAATTTTGAGTCAACTTTAAACTGATTACGTGGGTACATTTTGTTGCGTTTTATCAGCTGGTTATTGTTTTACCAAAATTGCCATCGGTTGACATTGAAAGTGTGTGATTAGATTATTTTAGTTTTACCTACTTTTGTGACGTTTGCGACTCGGGCGATGCTTATTATCGTCATGAATTTAATAAATATTTATTAGGAAATTAAAATTTCAAATGAACTAAAACCTAAAACTACTTAACAATAAATATACTTAAACTAAACAAAACTAAAATTTTACAAGGTTTGCGCACGACATGACAATTGATTTTGGATGTAGTATACTTAGTTATTTTTTAATAATGTTTTATTATAAATATGCTTGCTTTTGGCCGCCAACTCGCCTGATTAAATACTTCAGCCGCGCTCAGAGACGTCACATATTAAAAATTACTCTGACAATTTCTCGTTGACGGAAATTGTCACACATGAAAACGAGACAGAGCAATTTTAAGTATTCCCGTAGAGGGAGAGTATTTCTTAGCCTGTATACCGTCTGCAGCTCTCTCGCTCGCACATTTCCACATTATTGTCTATCGTACAAGGACGTTTTATACCCTAAAGTCGTAACATTACAAACAAAGAAATTGACAATTTGATATATTTTAATTTGACACAGTAAAATGGTACCAAGTGATTTTTATTTCTCGTGTCATGTTATTCCGTCAAATTACAAGATATCGAAACAAACATTTCTATGTGTGTAATGTTACGATAGACACCATGACATGATTTTGTTACTTTTTGGAAATTCACACTCATTGATTTTATATCTTCAATAATGTGAAAATCTGCGAGCGAGAGAGCTGCAGACGGTATACAGGCCCCTTAAGTAAGGTCTCTGAGTGCGGCTGGTAGATAGAAGTATTATTTTGGCGAAAGCGATAATTAACAAGTTTTTCCAAATTTATTTCTAGATGCCCACTATCCTATAAAATAACAATTCATCATCATCATCATCATCAGCCAGAAGACTTCCACTGCTGAACGGGCCTCCTCCTTACATTTCCACACTGAACGATAGCCTGCCATCTGCATCTGGATGCCCGTACTCTCACGGTGTCGTCGGTCCACCTAGTTCTCAATATCTACGCTGTGTCTTCCGGTTCGTGGTCTCCACTCAAGAACCGTTCTTCCATCAGTAATGCTTTTCTAACTTAAAATATGTAGTTATTCTAAGTTTTCTAAAGATAAAATCGTTTTCTGTTAAAATTCTGTCAGTGATTTTTTATTTCAAAAATATTGAAAATGCGCTAAAGATATAGGCACTGGCCAGTTTTACGAGTATTAGAGATGAACTTGAAGGTAATGGCCTACTATGGCTCACAGATCTACTACCTATGGCTAATGGTTAACCTTGTTTGTGAAGGCTTATGTCATCCCTTTTGTTAGTTTTAGAGCAAAACAAATGACCATACGACTGTGTACGTGTAATACAGTAGACTTACTAATCCGGCACTATTTCGGATTATTGAAATATTCGGATTACTGGATTATACAGGGAAATTCAAGGTAAATAAAAAAAAAAACATAATAATTATGTTGGTAGTGTGTATTTATATATTACAAATTTCAACTAACTTAGTAATCTGGGTGAGTAAAGATCGCGTGTGGGTAGCGGCTGAAGAAAAACAAAGGCGCGGACGACGTACGGAAAAAAGGGCCTGTGGTTGTAGAGTGCCGGACTACTGGACGTGCCGATGTACTGAAGTGCCGGATTAGCAAGACTCTACTGTAATTATCTTTTAAAGCTATGATGACATGGCTGTTACCTAACCTAATAGTTATGGTAGTTAAGGCAAATTATACCTGTAGAAAAATATCCATTGATATTCTAAGTACCCCATTCGCTATAAGAAAATTCTGTGCTGAAAGAATCATTTAGTTAGATCATCTTTAAACATTTAATTTTTCGGTATTAATTCAACAGTTTTTTTGTAAAATAGGCTATAAGAAGTTCGGCATTTCGTGTTAATTAATGTAATAAGTGAACCTGATACATGGATGGTACAAAAAAGTTGAGAATAGCAAACTCAGATAAAACAGTGGATAGAGAAGAGATGAATAGAGGCAATGTATACATATGATATTAGACGTAGAAATTAGTAAAGAAACTTGGATTATACCGAGCATTGGCAAATTTTATCTACCAATAGGTATAAAATGGGTGTTATGCACGAGTAATAACTTTTTAACAATGTTCTATCTGTATTCGACAAAAGTTATGTCTGGGTCTTTATTAATAACTTGATGTATGGGTGTTATTAAAGACCCAGGCAAATTTCCTAATACACGAATATACCTACTTGTATCTATCTATTACAAATTGAACCTTTTTAAAGAGTAATTGTTTTTTTTATCATAGGCTAGCGCTTGATCGTCTCCTTGTCTCATCTACGATGGAGCACGGTTGCATATAGAAGAAACACTTGATAACACCAGATTGTAGATAGATAGATATAATCTATCAGGGAACACCAATTCAGGGAGCGCATTCCATAGTTCGCACAATAAAAGTGGAATCAAATCAAATTTTGTTCAAAACACCGTCAACATCGCTAGTGGTGCAGGTGTCCATAGGCGGTGGTTTCTGCTTACCATCAGACGGATGACATGCATGTTTGCCGCTCTTACACGTTCGTGACAAGTCGCAAGCGAGATGAGGCTACGTGATGGGGCTGGCATAACTGGCATTCGTCATTCGTCGTTCGTTCGGCATAGCGTTAAGATCGTGAAATAGTTATAGTAATTAACGTTAATGTACCTATTGTTAATGTACCAGTATTTCCGAGCGAGCGGTCAGTAATACGTAAATTATCTTTGGTAATACTAATGACAGCTATAAAACTGCAGTCACTGATAAGCGATACCACGCAATGTGAAATTTAATTTCGATTGCGATTATGATAATGAAGAAAACGATGACGAAGAAACCTATCGGAGTTTTGGCGCCGACGCAACGTGAAAAACCTCATTGTATTACTTTCCTAAACTCGTGATGAATTTGAACGTGCTCGAGGGTAGGTAACTGATACAATGTGGTAAAACATGTATTTTCGTGTTGTTTCCAAAACTCCGTGGAAGCCTTTTGTAAAGCCTCCAACAGGGTTTGACTTGGATTTGACTGTGACTTAGTTTGCTTGATTTGACCCTGACTTGTTTGGCGGTAATAAAGAAGTATCATAATTAAGTAAGCCATTATTTTAGATCTGATACAGTTAGGCACTGAATGCACCTATAGTTGGTTTTTAATTTTTATTTTTGGATCAGTATCGGGCGAATTTTCTCTTCGAAACGGCGTAACAGGTATTTCGTTGGACACCAAAATAATACAATCGATCGTACCGCTCCTTGCAATAGGAAATATTCAGTTTTTGGTATAGGTACCGGTTACCAAAGGCAAATGTTTGCCTTTGGTAACCGGTACCTACACAGCGATTCCGCCGGCGGGATCGTAGACCCTTACGATCTGTTAGAAGATCGGTTAGATTAATAATAATTCAGTTCAACAATAACTTAAATAATACAATAAATAAAATAAAATACGCTAGGGCTTCAGGGCCCTCTGGGGTGCCTGAGCAAGTCTGATGACACCGGGAATGGGGATTCCCGGCGACGGCTCAAGTCGAGGTTCGTACCTCCGAGGTGCCTTAAAGCAAGTCGTTCATAAATCAAACCATCAGTTATGCCGAATGCCCTCTGCGTTCGCTAACTAGTCCGGTCAAGATGTAAGTAGAGGACGTAAGACAACAGCGTAAGTCAATGTAAAAAAAGTGTTTAATCATTGTGGTAAGATGTGTCTGTCAAACAAGCGTCGGGTCATGGTAAGTGGTCACCGCCAACTATAGACACCTAAAAAGGGCACAGTCAGTGCATTGCCTACCTTTGATTGATTGATTGATTGATTGATTGATTAACTCTTTATTGTTCACACCATGAAATACTCTATTCTCTTTGAGGACTAATTCACCCTTCGTTTGAAGCAGTTTACTCGGAGAAAACACCGAAGGTGGTAAGCCATTCCACAACTTACAGGTGCGTGGCTGAAACAATGGATTAAATAGAACAGTGCGTGAATTTCACGTATCTATGATGTGTGGATGGCATATTTGGCGATGGCGGCCGGTTTGGTGGTAAAACCGGGATGAAGGGATAAAGGTCACAAAGTTCATCAGAGCATTCCCCGTCAGTAATGGCAAAGGCGAAATTTAGCAGGCTCGGGTATATTATATTCTGCCAAGTTACTGTTTCTGTCAGCAGTCTTACACAGTCGTTAATTACCAGATCAGACGGCCCTGTCAGCATCTTATAAATCCCAGTCGCTGGGCAATCAATTAACTTTATTATGATAAGTTTAAAATAAACGTTACGTTACGGGAGTGCACCAAACCGTCACAGGTGTAGGTTGGACTCCTGCCAGCTGCACAGTTCTACTAAGAAATCCTGAAAACGTTAGACTTTTAAAATGTCAAACAAATTTATCTCTGAATTCTTTAGAAAAATCACAATAAAGTGCAAACTTATATATACTAAATCATCACCGATAAAACTATTCATTAAATTAGACGTTACATTGCAGAAGCTCTTAATTAAATCTGAAACAACAAAAAAAACATTGAGATATAATATCTCTAGAAATGCCTCATCGAACATTCATGCACATAAAATCTAATACTTGAAATAAATTCGACATTTGTCGAAATTCTACCGAATTGCGTCGTAAAGTACAGTACAGCGACGATGATGTGTGATGTGTAGTAACATCACACATCATCGTTGCTTACCAACAGGCGAGTTGCTGGTCAAACGCGGACTTATCCGCCTTATTTTTTTAAAACTATTTTGATCTTTTTTCTCTCACCCACCGCACACTAGCAAAACCGGCCAACGACTGGCGTCACACCGGTGCACACGATGCGTTTGTACACCGACGAGTTAGCGTCTTAAATATATTTTAAAAAAAATTGTTCATAAGGCAGGTATTTATGTATCTGGGTCTAAGTGAAACAAAATGCTCCCGAAAATGAAGACTGGTGGTAGGTAGTGCTGATAATACCTATTACGATTCCATAAAGCTATTTGTAAACATTGACATCGGTCTTAGTTGTAATGTACGTTCTTGTCGAGCGGCTGGCAGTAAAATCTACTTACATACACCACAGGGATGTTTGTTCTAGAACAACCATCGTTATACTTAGGCATGTTATAGGCCTTCGGGCGCCCATTAGATCTAAACACTCGGCCTACACAAATAAACACCTACGCTTATTTACGAATAGAGTTCATATTTTGAAAACATTGTTTTAAACTATCACGGTTGTTCACCAATTAATCCTCGGCAGTGGTTACATATGTGAGTCGTTTGGGGTCAAGACATCGGGCCCAACGGACCGGGAGCCAGTGAGAATTATTATCTTAGCCGGGAGGTGCGTCGCGTAACTAAAATGCTGCGTGATTCTGGCTCAACTCATAAGCGTTGATTCAGCATGGTAATGCCGCAAACATGCTGGGTACGCTGCCAACTGGTAGTGGGCTAGCATTTGGATTGTCAGTAGACCTTCAACGATCTATTCACTGTTTTTGTGGTGTTAGTGTTAGCTTGTATTTTGTTTGTAGGTAAATAAAGGAACTTGCCGATAAAAAAATACTCAAAAAAGTAGTTTTATTTATGATTATTAAAGGGATATTTAATGTTGTGGTTATGTGGGATATGGTTGTGGGTGGAGCTCCCGAAACTTCGGCGCAGTTACATTGCTTCTACACCACAATGCGCAAGCGAGCGACGTCACTGGTGCGGCGCGTGCGGGGGAGCCACAACAGCATGCTGGCCGCGATAGCAGGTAGGCTAGATTGCCCTTACATAAATCATTGTTGCAGCCTACACATTGCACACTGCACACAGTAGGACCTAGTTTATTAATGTAAGGGTAGGTACTGATGACTGACTTAATTTATTGTATAATGTTGACATTTTTAGTTTAATTATTTTAAATTTCAATTGGTAATAATTATTATTAGTGTAATGTGACTAGCTACTATTATTAATTTTTTCTATTTTTTCTATTGATATTATTTTTTTGATTTGTATGAGTCTATGTTACTTGGAAATAAATAAATAATTAATTATTATATAGGTATATTGTATTCGAACTGAATATCGGGAGCAACATCTCACTTCATAATTTGAATTGTAATTAAAACTTGGCTCTTTCCTTCGACCAAAATAAAATGAATGGACAGGCCCAGTAGAAGCGCATTTTTGAAGATAACAAAATGAACGCCGGCTCTCATTTCGTTTCAGTCGGTCTCTAGCCGTAGGAACTGCAACACGTGTCTATTGTTACGCGATAGGGAAACATCTGACAAAATTATGCATTCATGTGCTTTCCCGAAGTGTAAATACACAAAT
The DNA here is from genome assembly GCA_914767915.1 of Agriopis aurantiaria. Lineage (NCBI taxonomy): Eukaryota > Metazoa > Arthropoda > Insecta > Lepidoptera > Geometridae > Agriopis > Agriopis aurantiaria. The sequence continues at coordinate 11,240,886 of OU612003.1, read as the reverse complement.
AAAACAGGGATCTATTTTATGTAATATACTGTACATTTTTATAATTAGGTATTTGAAGTATATATATGTCCAATGGTTTTGTCTCGTTTTTACTGAGCAATTTCAATGGTTAGGGCCCGTCCATTTATTTTATTTTGGTCGAAGGCTCTTTCACGTAATTCAGGTGAACTTGGAGATAAAAGTAGTCTGACATTTGCCTAAGCTACGAAAATAAATCATAAGCACTCGGCAAAACCTTTGTTTTTGTTTGACCTTTTCAAAGCAATTAGGAAACAAAAGCTAAGAAAAGTGCGAATTCTGCTTGAAGCGTTGAGATTTTGGAGTGACGCATGACGTCACGTTTACGCAGAACTGAAATGTTTTCCTTGAATATCCCGCTTTTCCAAGGAAAATACAAATACAGGCGAAAGTACTGCTGGGGATTGATGCGCCAATTTCACATTAATATTTCCAAGAAGCTTGATCTTATTTTCAGTAACTGGTCACTATGCAAAGTGGGGTTTGTCGTACTTATAACAAACGTTTTTTCCGTTGCTAGCAGAACTTTCTAATCGTGTATCTATTACAGCTAAAGGTAATCTAGATAGATAGAATCAATACTAAATTTTGATCAAAATTCTGGCTTGTATTTTGGTCGGAAAGTTAGCCTCGCAATCCAGCGAGGCTAGCATTTTGGGCACTGCCTGAAATTAGAGATCGTATGAACTGTCTATAGGCTTTCGTCGCTTATAGATAGTATGAATAAACGATCTTCAATTAGTTCGTTTAGTATTTTTTTTAAATTTTTGTGTTTGGTAAAGTGTGGTATGGTAAATGATCTAGATATTATGTATAATATCCAGGGATTATGTATAATAATATTTACCCAATTTAGATAAAGTGAACAGGTTTTTTGTTTTAATTATCTACTTGTTCAATAATCTAGTTACGGTCATTATTTATGACAAGGATCATTTATAAATAAATAAATATTCGTACGTATAATGTTTATTTGTAAAGTACAAAACTATATAGATATATGTAGTTGTAATACTATATAGATATCATTATAAATACAAAAGCATTTTTTGTAAAACTATATAGATATACATTTTAGATTCCAAATAGAGGAAGTTTCTGTATTCGACCCATTTTTCTTTTGGTGAAATTTATTAATTAAACAACAATAGAGTTAAAAAAACAAGCAGGCAGGGACTTATACATTTATAGAGTCTGGCTAATGAAAGTAGAGACTGAAAACGCCCGCCAAATTTTTAAAAATCCGCATTGTAACCCCAAAATTAATATGAAATGCAAACATTACTGTGTTCTGACTGTGTTACAATAAAAATTAATAATTTACAAGTATCAAGTGTGATTATTCCAGGCATTTCATACTAATTTTTGGGTTTCAATGCTGATATTTTTATTTTTGCCGCGCTTTTCAGTTTCTACTTTCATTAGCCAGACTCTAAACACTTTTTTATAAATTATTGTTTATTATATTCTATAACTTGCAACACTCCTTTCAAAGTTGTTAATTATTATTTATAAATATATCATAACATACGCTTGAACATATTAGGTATATGAATGTAGCTCATATCGCAAAAGATATGTGTAATTTTCCACTTGCGACTTTTATATTAATCTATTATTATATATTATTTGATAAGAAATTACGTATATTATAGAGTCCGGTCACTGATGGAACATTATTTTTACTTTTGTGCAAAGAATTGTGCGTAGTACAAAACAAAGCATCGATCTACGATGCTTTTATATAAATTATTTTTGTGTAATATTGCAATAATTATACATTTAAAAGAACATGAAGTATGTTTTTTAAAACGACGGGTTCCTGATCCACGCCGGTGAAACCGTGGGGCGCAGTAGATTATAAAATTCTGTAATTAAAAAAAAGTATAAATCGATAATATGGTAGGTATATCATAGATTGAAATGTTAGTGTGAAAATGTAGTAATGATTTAATTTAATAATTAAATACAGATTAGAAATAATTACTTTAAATAACTAGATAATAGAAAACTAAGATATGTAAACCCAGAAATAAGGATTAACAAAAAAGGCTTTTTATTTTATTTATACATAATTATTACATATATACTCGGACTAAGCTTTTTTAGATCTGACAGCTGCTGTAGATCGCAAAGCTATAAGAAACGAGTCAAAATCACCTCTCCCAGTTTCCAGTAGAAGCTAGTTCTAGTAATGTTACAGGTGAGGTGTCCAAGTATACACCAAGCAGGTAGTTGCCGCTTACCATCAGGCGGACCACTGCCTGCTCGCTTGGCACTCTTTCTATACCTAGCTACGTATAAAACGTAAAAATGCAAGCAAATGTGTTAGACGGGTAATAAGATAGAAATGTGCTGCATGTTATATTATTTTATTCTACACAAGTTGTAATGTTTGTTCAGTTATATTTGCGACGACGAACTGTATAAATTTATTATTAGCAGTGTTCTCATGGAAGTGATGTAACATCTTATGTGAGAATAAATGTCTTTAAACCTAAACCTAAATAAAAATCTGCACGACTGCATAGGTACCTACTATCATAATTAACGGGGAGCGGCCAAAATCACGCAAATATATGACGTACAATGCTGATCAGTTTCTATTTTAGTAATTTTAAGAACTGTCCATAAAAGGATTACTGTTATCAATCTTAAATAAAGTCATCGATAAATATGACGAAGAATCACACCACACTGATTATTAAACCTAAATAATATGGATTATTATGTAAAATGGCCGTCGCTTCCGATCCGATACATACTTTGGCTCTATATACCAGCAAAAAATTCAACAACAGAACAAATTATTTTGATTAGACTTTAAAAAGCAGAATGAAATCATAACAGTTATATGATTATTAACGGGATATTTACCGTGGTAAGGTTGTGGAATGAGCTCCCGATATTTCGGCGCTGGAGACAGGTTGTCTTCCCGTGAACCATATTACTTATTATATGTAGTTCTTTCCACACCACCAAACAAAATTTATATAGGCACCTTGCCCGTCAAAAAGGATAAAAATTAAAAAAAACAATGTCTAATTATTATTTTTACGCATGTGTGACGAGATGAGCAACTCACTCGCGTGATAGTAAGCGTCATGATACCAACAATTATTATGAACTTTAACGAAGTAAGAATTAATAAATAAATGAAAACCCCAACCTTCAAACAGCTGAACTGATTTTCTTGAATCATCTAGCTAATAACACTCTCAATCAAGTCACCTTTCAAACAAAACAAAAAACTAAATCATAACCGGTTCATGCAAAACTGTAAGTACGGCATACTTACTCATTTTTCACGGACGCTAAGAAACTGGCAGCGACACCAATGAACTGACTATACATGCAAGAAAAAAGGGCGGAGAGGTCATCTGCATGTAGTTAGACTAAAGGCATCAAGCTTGATTTAGTTTAGGCTACGCTGCCGTAACAATGGCGTCGATTCTGATGTACTCTAAACAAAACTAAACTAAATTTGACAGCTCTAAAATTGTAGCCATCCTTCTCTCGCATTTTAAATCGAAAAGAGAGGCAGAAAATTTTAGTCCTGATAGATATTCGTTTAGTAAGTGGTATGACAGAACCGACGCTATCTCCTGTTTTTATTTTTTAAATTGATTGACCTCCAACTCGCCTGTTGGTAAGCGACGATGTGGTGGAAGATGACGCACGCAGACTTAGAAGATACATATTCACTCTGGCCTTGAAAAGGCCCAGGATATATCTCTCAGGAAACATGGAAGCCGGCTGGTTGTTCCAATCCTTGTTTGTTTGTTTATGTTTGGCAGGTTTGAGGTAGGTACCTATCTGTACGTTTTGTTTACAACGCGGGCGAAGCCGCGGTCAAAAGCTGGGTAAAGGAAACTCTTACAAAAGAGTTACATGAACCCTGAAAACAGCGCTCTGTTTATGGGCAGTCGTGTAAAAAGAGTCCATTATGTGCTTATTGTGCAAAAAACTAAAGTAAGCAAAGTCAACGAAACGTGATGCCTTTGTGCTAAAATGAAAAAGACAATTGTGACATCAACGTGTGAAATACGAGTAGGGAAATCAGTGGCGTAGCTATGGGGTGCCGGGGGGCATTGCCCCTGGCCACAGATTTTATGAGGAGGTGTGGTGAAATTAATATGCCCTACGTCCTTCCCTATGCCCTTCTTCCTATATATGCCACCTACCTATTTTAGGTCGTCTGTCTATCTTGTCGGACATCCTACGCTGCTCTTACCGGTCCGTGGTCTCCATTCGAGAACCTTTCGGCCCCATCGGCCATCTGTTCTGCATGATATGTGCCTTGCCCACTGCCACTTTAACTTACTAACTTGACTATTAAGTAGCCAAGGTAATTTTTCAATTTATTTGCCGATCTATTCCTAGAGTTCCATTATGGAACGCATGCAGCGTGCTTGCTATCAAAAGAATGGACAGAGTCCGCAACAGCGCACTGCGCTCCATAACAGGTGTGGTCGACGTTGGCCAAAAAGCCGCCGGTTTAAAATGGGATTGCGCGGGACATATCTACTTATAGTACGTATGCATCCCGACTGATGGGCCAGGATCGCCACACAGTGGATGCCTGATGGTCGACAATGTCAAGGAAGGCCTAACAAAACGCTGGCGAGACGATCTTAACTCATTCCGGAAAGGTTGGCAAGAGGTGGTGGAGGACCGAGAATTATGGAAGGAAATAGGGAAGACCTTGGCCCTGCAGTGGGACAGTATAGGTTTAAAAAATCCTAGAGTAAAAGCCTCTTGTCCCCTGGGTCACCAATAAAAGGTTTGTTTTCCACAAGTTCTGTATTATCTCGCATTACATTAACTACGGTATCACCACTTTCCACATATCAGTCACACCACTCAATCACGGAAAATATACGTCCAACATCGTGTCAATAACAAAATAAGGTTTGCAGGTCTTGTTTTGTAGACTAGAACGGCTGAGTCACAATATATATGATTTGTACCGACACGGCGACGTGATAACAGCGTGTACCGTGCGACCGCTCCGATATTGGAAATACCTAGATACATATCGTCAGCTGCAGGTTCAATTGGGGATTGAACAAATTTTCTGACCTTATAGTTCTATGTTATTTTCCAATAATATAGACTATTTTAAGATACTTGAGCTGGAAAAAAATACAAAGTATATTACTTTACTAAATTATAAAAAAAAAAAAAAAAACCTAACTATCATTCTATCAAACCGCTACCAGTGGGAACTGTTCCCAAAATGCTGGCCCCATTACCACGTTATATGGCGATACTATAAAAAAATAAAAAAATAATATATTAAGATATCTACTAATTTGATTTAAAAAAAAGTTTTCCTTACGGTAGTTATTAAAAAATATATTTAAGATTGTAATTTTTTGTAATCGTAACGAAACTAAACTTTTACACGGATAGTTGACAGTTTATTTCAGTAAGTACTAAGTACGTTAGCGACTCTCCCATTCAACTCTACAAATAAGTTAGTAGGACATGACCCGTGAATCTGGTTTGATTCACCGTTGTGTGATACTGTTTTTGATGTTCTATTTTATCTAAGTAGTTTAGTAAGAATGTGCATTAGCCATCGAGATACAATTCCTATAGAGTAACAATCTCTTAGTAAAAACAAAAAACGTCCGAGCGTCATTGTACATGCATTGTATCAATTATATAGTTATATTTCACAATGCCACATAAGGCCACTTATAGATAGCCTGTTGGTCCAGTTGGTAGTGAACCTACCTTCTGAGCTTGGTTCGATTCCCACCTAGGACAAACATTTATGTGATGAACATTTGTGTTTGTTCTATAACTGGTTGTTAATCTACTTAAGTATGTATTTAAAAACTATATTGTATATCAGTCTCTGGCAGCCATATCACAAGCTTTGCTTAGTTTGGGGTTAGCAGACCGTGTGTGCAAAAATGTCCCGATTATTTATTTATTTATTATTTATTTACATTTACTCCAAGTTAGACGTTATGCCGCTTGCATAGTGTTCAACGTTAGTTGTCCGCTATGTTATCATAGCTCTGACATTGCGCGGCGTTGTAGTCGGATCGCGGTTACCTTGTAACTAACCAAAAAGTCTGCGCAATTCGTAGTATGGGCCGAGTTTTTATCGGACATTTTTTTAACACGATTGTGACTCTTTATGTATTGTATCTTGATGGCATGAGCTCACGTGTGACTATTAAAGACAAGCTGATTTTTCAATAACAAAAAAATCCGCCTCAATTTATAATAATATAATTGTAACCGAAACTTTCCCTATGTACACAACTGTCGCTCACGCTGGGGCCTTACAGCTAGATTCAGTTTAGGTGATGAGAAAAGTTACGCGACTGCAAACCGTATCAGCACTAATTTAGCCGATAGTCCTGCGCACGCTTGATTATTAATCGCGAAAACCTAAGAAACAATTATAAATATGGAATGATCTATTATTAATAATATTCAAATGTTACCACAATACAATGTTTGTTTTGTTTGCAGTCTAGAAGACTTATCTAATCAATTGTCATTCACGGGATATCTAATCAGTTGTCATTTATATGCGCTTTAATTCATAATTGATTAGCTAATTAATTATTACGTTGTGTGGGATTAATTTTAAGACGTAGTTGATTATCTCTATGCCACACCTTGTCTGAGCCAAAAGTATGAGGTGAGTATACATACCTACAGGGTTACACATAAAAGTAGTATTAAGCCTAAAGAAGGTCATTGTTCCCATCATTACGTCAGCTATTCTTTAAAATTAATAGTAGAATTTAGTTTTATTTTCATGGCAACACTATTTTGAATGGCAGCACCAGCCGAGAAGTGGGGATTTCACTCCACTTGGATTAGAGTAGAGCTCTGTTCGATTCGGTGCGTGGTCCAGGGCAGTCGGCAAGGGCGAGTCGTAAAGTGTTTTATAGAGTTTATATGTATATTATCTGGTATGGTGATGTAAAATGTAATTTATGTTTTGTAGAACAATCATAAATATTTGTAATTAAAATAGAACTCGTTATCAAGCTTATTGGAGTTATTGATTGCGATTTTCAATATGTTTTAGGAGCCTGATTTTCTCCATAAAGTTCCGATGAATTTATTTTCTAGAATAAGTCTATTCCTAACAATTATAAACAACTTTACTCTGAAATTGAATAGCATATACAACCATTTTTACAAACGTTTACTATGAAAGACAGCCATGATCTCAATTTATATGAAATAACGTCTGATCTTGAAATATTCCTTTATAGGTCGCATACAATTCATAAGCAAAGCAATGCTTATGAATAAGGTCTGATATTTACATCGCGTAAAGGAAAACTGAAGGCTGCGGGCCGCATGTCAAGTTCCTACGGATTTTACCAAGATTTTATGCAAGACCGCCTGTATAATGTTAACCTTTTACGAAGATATGTATCACTTGCTGATGTTATCCTTGGATAATACTCTTACCTTTAAAAGTTTCAGATTATGCATGCTCTCTTATTTACATCTATTGATAGCATATAAGGTTTCGGAATGGAGACCACGGACTGGTAAGCGCAGCGTAGGACGTCACCCACAAGATGGACAGACGACCTAAAAGAGACCGCAGGGAAACACTGGATGCAGGCCGCTTCCAACCGGCCCTTTTGGAGATCGATGGGGGAGACCTATGTCCAGCAGTGGACGTCCTATGGCTGAAATGATGATGATGATGATAGTATACCTCATGATAACATACTATTAGCTTGCCAAGTATTAACGAGAGATCAGTTTTGTCGTTGTCGTAAAAACGCAATAATCAGATAGAAAAAAAAAACAATTAGAGTTACAGCACCCATGAGTAATTGTCCAGGTAATGGTGTTCGTGGAACCCGTAGCTTTCGTGAAATCTAGTCAAGATTTAGTAAAATCCAATCTGGCTTACGAGAAACTCAGTCTGGCTTTCGTGAAATCCAATCTGGCTTTCGAGAAACTCAGTCTCGCTTTCGTGAATCTCATTCTGGCTTTCGTGAAATCTAGTCAAGCTTTAGTAAAATGCAATCTGGCTTTCGAGAAACTCAGTCTGGCTTTCGTGAATATAATTCTGGTTTTCGTGAAATCCAATCTGGGTTTCGTGAATTCCAATCTGGGTTTCGTGAATTCCAATCTGGGGTTCGTGAAATCTGTCTGGCTTTCGGTGAAATCCTGTCTGGCTTTCGTGAATCTCATTCTGGCTTGGTAACCTCAGCTGGCTTTCGTCAATAGGGCCGCGGTGACATAGTTACAGAGGGATAGAAAGGCAAAATTCAAAATTTACCATTGTATTTTTATATAACAACCTGCTTTACGTTTGTGATGCCGACTGATTGATTGATTTTTGTTGTTTGAAAGTTTTGTTGAGAGTTTTCTTAGCCATGATAAAAAAAAACTATTCAGCCATTTAAAAATTATTTGCTCTTTTATCTGGCGTTTAAAAATGTCCTTGTTTCATGGTTTACGCGATATCTTCTGCGACTGTAAACCGATATTAGATTTTTTTTGAATATGCATAAATATGTATAGCCTTTAGAGATGGAGAAAATAATCTAAAAGTAGAAAATTATTGGAAGCGTCCCGTATGATCAATTTCCAGCAAGGATAACATTTTCCTTGATTTCCAGTGACGTCGGGTTTTTTGTGGGAAAATTAACTAACTTGAAGTTTGGTGATATGCAGACATAATTATGCGTTTCCGCTCAACATATTGTTTTTAGGCGCCGTTGTTATTGTAATCAGTAAACCCAGTGCGTCACACACTTCCCACAGTTAATGCACTTATACAATTTAAATAAGTAGATGCAATGTTTCATGGAAGGTCGTCCTCACTTGTTGTGCTTCAATCCTCTTATGTCAAGCTCACCTCCGTACAGCAATGTGCTTCTGGTACCTATGATCTCTAGTATATAATCTTTGCTATGATGTATACCTAAAGATAGATAAACTGCTACTCTGTGGGATGCGCTGCCTGAATTACAATCTGGGTGTCTTTAAATCACGAGTGAATCGGTTTCTTCTAGGCAAGCGTGCTCCAACGTATACCGCATCATCGCTTAACATCAGGCGAGATGGTGGTCAAACGCAAGTCTATTATTAATAAAATAAAAGAAAACACTTTTTCACACTGGAAAGTAGATACACAAAATAGAATAGATTAAATAAACCGGCTAAGTGCAAGTCGGGCTCGCGCACTGAGGGTTTCGTACCACTACAATACAAAAAGTAGTTCAATAAGAAAACATCACGCCCAGGTGGTTAGGCCCACCGAAAAGATTTTATTTTGTCTGTCAAGGCATTTTTGTAAGTTAGAGCTAATTTAAAAAATACGTCTGTTGTATATGTAATATATGTGTATGGTATGTATGAACTGACCCCCCCCCCCCATTTCGTTTTTACTTTTTGTCTTTTTTATTATTTTCTTAATTAATTCGCCGTAACGTTACATACCTATTCTGTGAATATTATATTCTAAAATTTCAACTGGCTATCTACCTGTATAGGTAGGACAGACAGACAGACGTCGTAGGCCCGTAATAATAGTGTCCCGTTTTTACCTTTTGTATACGAACCCTAAAACTAATTAAATTTGATCTCGAAGAAATGTGTGGTTCTTGTAAAATACAGGTGAAGCCGCGAGACGCAGCTAGTTTGCACAATAGGAACAAAACAAACGAACAAGTGACTGCGATTACACGATAACCAACCGCGGCACTAACGTCATAAATAATGGTCGATTCCGGAGGTCACAATCACAAATGACTGGATACGAGTCGGTATAGAATCGAAATAAACCGAATTTACTAGATAAAAAAAAATATGGCACCACCTATTATTTATGGCCTACCTAATAAAAAAAGAATCATCAAAAACAATTCTATATTGGCGGAGTAATCGCGTGACCGACATAAAAAAATAAAAAACATACAGTCGAATTGATAACCTCCTCCTGAAGTCGGTTAACAAACACAGACTCTACTTAGCTCGAAGGGTGACCATTGCTATACAACGTGGTTGCAGCATTTATATACCTACCTATAGGTAGGGCAGATCTACAAGATACCTATGTGTGTGTCCTATTTAGCTAATATTTTAAATACACATATAATAGATTTAAGAACTTATTGATAAAACTATTACTACTAAAACTATAATAGGTATATACAGAGAAAGTATGTAAATATAATAACAATAATACCTATATGGCTCATAAAAAGCACAAGCTGAACATACCTATTTTTTATTGTTTAAATCTACACTAATATAATGTACAATATAGGTATAATAGGTATATTATGTATACTCTACACACTACAAAGAGAGCTCTATAAGTTATTATAGGTACTTATACATATCACAACTATTAATCATCATATTTACCTATACCTAATCAGCCTTAGTCCACTGTCGGGCATACTAAATAACCAGTCAACAAATTATTGCAAGATAGGTATATTTTTTTCACTAAATATTAAGAAAAAAATATTTACCTACCTATAGGTACATAGAAAAAAATAATTAAAATCTAAAACTACATAAATCTAGACAACAAACCAGTGACATAAATGTACTTAAAAATAATTATTTACCTTATATAGGTACGTACTTACTAATCTATGTACGATATATCCCTACATAAGTACCGATGAGTACTAAAATACCTATAAACATAAGTGAAAACCAGAAAACTTGCGATACCTTTAATTAGATTGTTCTGAAACATCATTGCTCTCTTGTGCCGAATTACCTATTTCCTGTAAATAGTCTACCTTTACCTTTGTAGTATAAAAATAGATCAAATTATACTCACCTTCTAGATAAAGGATAATAACACAAATCTAGGAAAACTGCTCCCTATTGCTTGTGTTTCCCAACCAATTACATCCAGTTATCTCGAAAAAGCAGTTTTATTATCTACCGGGAATCTCTCAGGGAAAACGAATTTTCATGTCTGTAAGCACACACCCAAAGCCGTGACGCCAACCGCACACAGGCGCAAAAACTGAATTAATACAGTCGCGAAGGTATAAATAAGGCGAGAAGCACCGCCTCCCCGCACTCTGCTCGCAGAATTCGCAGTGAACACACGTTACCAATATCTACTCAAACAAACTAACAACATGGTTGTGAAACTAGAAACAGTCTCCACCTTGTACGCGGACGTTTATCCGACGATCAAGACGCGCCGTGAGATGGACTCCAGTGTAGAGTCCTCGCGGCGCCAGAAGAACAGACGCACAAAACTAGCGCTACCAGCTCTAGTCGAAGATGAAACCGAGGAAGTTTTCGAGACGGAGAAGAAGTCCAACCTGCTACACACGGAGGGACTCCGCAGACAGAAGTCTATCTCTCCGCAGCGCCGTGAGAGGATGCGCCGCCAGCTCGCGCTGCCTTCCCTGTCCGAGGATGAGGAGCCTTGAAACAGCATCTACCACCACCCAGGAGTGAAGCTACGAAGCGGCCGGCAGTTTGCTTCATCTTCCAAGAAACACGAAGGTCTCTGGAAGTGGAACAGTGAAGCTAAACCGCCCGGGGCAGCCCTGACCCCGACGTCGCCAGATCGGACACAGTGAAACAATGCAAGAAAACAAACCAAGTTTAGTGTTAGAACAATAGTGAAGTGAAACCAAAAACAAACGCCAAACCGCTACCAAATAGGTGATAAGGCTAATGTAAGAAATTGTTTGTATATCAGAAATAAATTGTGTTAGAAATTTTACTTTGTTCTTATGACTTGGTACGTACCTTTTACCCCTATATTTAACACTAACAGACTTCAAATCTAATACATGAAATTGAAGAATTTGCGGACCAGTTCTATTCTAGTATTGAAATAGCTTATTATACAGAAAACAAATAGGTTTTAATAACTGGATACGTTGCCCATATCTAGTAATGATATGCTAAAAATTACAACACATACCAAGGACAGCATAACTATAGATTATTAAAGACTACACATTGCATAACATAATATTCCATTAGAAAATGTAAACAGACGTATCGTTACAACACTTTTCAAAACATTTTCACTTGATTAAGACATTCCTCGGCGGAATGAATCAGCAGTTAAGAAACTTGAATGTTTACAAAGATTCGAAGAGACAATGTTTACAGAAACACCTGAAAGACTGTCCAAGTGTCAAACACGATGTGATACTGATAATATCATAGGTACATGATGATATGACATACACACAAGGTCGGGATTGCATGAGATGTGTTTTAAATTGTTATGAATGGATCAATATTATTATAAGAAATTTTCCTTTACAACCAAATCATTATGAACTAATTTATTATTAATGATGTCTATTATTACAAACACTATCAGTTAATTAGTGGTGTGTTGATAACTAATAACTTTAAAACCACGTTGCTGTGTTATATCGGAAGGAAATGAACACGCGGTTAATTATCTAAGTACATATTTACGTGGAACTCGTTTTTAATCGAATTAATGGGAACAAACTTTTGAAGACTTTTGCCCAAATTGTCATTTTTAACAGAAATTTGGATAGGATAATTTTTTGCTTCAGGCAAATCGATATAATCGTCGACTGAAAATTAAGAGCGTTGTTAAAATTAATCTGTGAAAATAGCAATTGAAGGACAAAATGTAAACCAAAAAAGAGCACGTGTTTATATCTACGATTCCCAACCAATTACATCAATGTTCCCATCCCAACCCACAGTCAGCCAGAACGTTGACCTGAGATGCCAAAATGAGATAATACAAGTAAATATATACATAGATACAAGACAAAAGGTAGAGTCCATAGAAACTAGAACATTTTCCGGTACACAGGTAGGTACACACTATAGGTACTTTTATCATTTATCCACATAACATGATCACAATCGTAAAAGGTAAATCTATACTTATAATAAGCAACTCAAAATATGAAGGTTCGTTAGTGAATGATATCGAAAAATCCCAGTGGATCACGCTATTATTTGGCCTGAAAATTGGTTATATATAAATTGAGAAACAAGCTACCTTTGAATTCGAGAAAATATTGGGAAAATGGAAATAATACGAACGAAAACGCGAGGCACAGCTTGCATTTTCTACTTTGTCCCAGATCCCATGCGAGTCATTTTCTACCCCTCACTCGTAAAATACGGGTTGGAAGCGCGACTATTGTTTCGTCTGTGGTAGGGGTGAGACTGAGACGGATGCTGGTAGATATTCTGTGGGATGGCGACGCAAAATGGATCAATGAAGCTGGGCCACTCGTAAACCCAAATAGATGCAATTTGAAATATTTGTAGTTGTGTTGTGAAGGAAATTAAATCTAACCAATACAAACATAATTATTATGCATATTATAATTATTCAAATTCAAAATTTCTTGTTTTTTTTTTTTCTTTTTTTGTCTTTGTTTCTTGATTGGCTGTTAATTTTATGCAACTTGTATTAGAGGAGACTGCTCTTTCGTTGAATCGTCAGTCACTTGTATACCTACCTAACGCTAACAGATATAGTTATACGTAGCGAAGTAGATGTAGTTACACGTCAATAAAATATCTATAATTTATATTCATATTCATCAATTAATCAATAAATTAATAAATAAAATAAATAAATCTAGATTAAACTCCACGAAAGTGGTGGGTAAAAAAAGAAAAATATAGTTTTATTTCTTTCTTCTGCTCTTTTAACTCATTAACTTCTTATGTTATAAAAACAAACAAATGTTAAAACAAAACCATAACCAGGGTCAACTTATAGATACCTACTTATTTTTAACATTGTGTTATTTAATATAGTAAGTTCTACGTTGAGCTGTTTCTAAGCCTTTCGCGACTTCGCTAAATGGCTTCAGCGGAAGATCAGCGCTGTTTGGTAAACAGCATTATGCTAAGTTGAGGCCCGTTTTGTGGCACAGGGCATTTATAAAGATAAATAGGTCGTTCAAAATTTTAAGTGAGTAATTTATGTGCCATACATACTCAGTCAGCACTTCGTTTGCTCGTAATCAAGTTTTAGCCATGATAGTCACAAGCTACACTATTGTTACCTTACCTTAAAAGTGGGTGCTTGAAATAACTCATCATCAGCCGGAAGACGTCCACTGCTGAACATAGGCCTCCCCCTTTAACCTCCACACTGAACGACAGCCCGCCTTTTGCATCCACTGGATACCCGCGACTCTCACAATGTCGTCGGTCCATCTAGTGGGAGGCCTCCCTACTATGAAATAACTCCGCCACTAATAAATCTTTTTAGAAAGTAATTCAACGTAGCTCTCAAATGTACCAAACTTTTAAACTTTGCGATATGTTGTTGAACATAGTTTTACCTAACCAACATTAATCCACAATAAGTATTATTGCGGATTATTATTGTATACATCATCATTTAAAATTAGGCGAGATGGCAGTCAAACGCAAACTCATCTATATCTATACTAATATTATAAAGAGGAAAGATTTGTTTGTTTGTTTGCATTGAATAGGCTCTGAAACTACTGAACCGATTCAAAAAGTTCTTTCACTGTTGGGAAGCTACACTATCCCCGGGTAACATAGGCTACATTATATATATTTTTTAAATAGGGATCCTTACTAAAACTCCAATAATGTAACCCAAGGTGTAAAAAATAAGATTTACAATTTAGATTTTGCGTGATTGACAGTTCTAAGATAGGCCAACGTCTGTCAGGTCAGCTAGTTAATTATATAGAAAAAAGTATCGGTAGGCAATTGAAAATGAAAATGAAAAATATATTTATTAACATAAACATAGACTTAAATAAGGTATGTACATCAAACGAACAATATAGTAAGGCTTATTAAATGCTTATGAAAGAGTTGGGTAGTATAAATAATAACAGCGATTCCCGCACTAGGCTGGGCCTGTATCGCGGGAATCTGGTACGGTTTTTCATGGATTTAAACCTCTAGTTAAGATATTGTACTTTATTCACATAAATCTCTTTCTGATATGGATTTGTCGGAAGCTTAAGCATTAAATGTGATGCTCATTTTAACTGGTTTAGCCTCATTTTTTTCATCTCTACTTTACATTTTGCTATCTAAACAGATTTTGATAAACCTTGTGTATCAAATTCTGTTGTGATGTTTGAGCTGTATAAGGGAACTTACCAAGAAACAGTCGTCCGATTAGACTACTGAGTCTACCGATGACTGATTTAAATACGCCTACCTACCAAACAAGTCAAATCATTGAGTCGGCGTCATCTTGGTCAGTTTACATCATCGATTGTTTGCGAGGGTTTACCAAAGGCCTCTGGTTTTCCTTGTACCTCTATAATAATCGTTTGCATTATAACAGTAGGTAACTATTGTTCAACCTGTGCTGACCTTTGAACGTCAGTTTTAAATTAAATTTCATGGTACCTTTCTTGGTGCGGTTTTCTTGTTGTTTTCCTTGTCGTCATTAGAGCCAATTTTAGTTTAGTGTTTAAATGGTATCAGCTTAGTATTCGTTTGTAGGGTTCGGTACCCAAAGGGTAAAAACGGGACCCTATTACTAAGCCTACAATATCTGCTGTATCTTTCGAGCCGTAATAGATAGCCAGTTGAAATGTTCACAGAATATGTAATGTTACGGCGGATTAACTAAGAAAAAGTCAAAAGTAATAACGAAAGGACCCATACAACTGGTACCCATACAACAAACGTATTTTTTTATGTATTTTTGTATTAGCTCTAATGTAAAAACGGTAATACTTACAAGTGTCAAACTTAACATGATTATAGTACACACTCTAAAGGTTTATATTTATTCATCAGTGAACAATAATTATTTTGCTATTTTAAAAACAAATTGATGAAAACTTAAAATATAAACTAAAAACTAAAACTTAAAACAACTAAATAAAAGGTACAATTAAACTAAAATATGATTGTATAAAATATACAAACATGTACTACCTACTACAAAACAAAAACGCCGTCGAGATCACAGAAGAGAAAAAATTTTCGTTTTTCTGTGGTCGAGATCACCACCGTGCGGCAGGGTTCCCAGAACACTAGCAGAGTTGCCCCGCTGTATAGCAATACTTAGCTTTTGTGAAAAGTATATGCCAGCTCTAGGATCCCCCGAGGCGAGGACCAGCCTAGTCGAAATATAACAAAAGTATAACAACAACTAATAAAAAATTGTCAAGTGCGAGTCAGTGACAAATTTCTGTTCATTACCAAGTTATAACTGGTATTGTATTTTGTGGTGGAACGGAACCCTCAGTGCGCGAGCCCGACTCGCACTTGGCCGATTTATTGCATTCCACTAAACATACAATTATGTGCAATACGTTCTGTCTGTATCTGTTCATCTGTCTTCCCGTGAACATGAGCTCCCGATATTTTTAATATCAGGCTAATATAGCTCATTCGTCAATCTAATCATACGGTAAATATCCCGATATAACTGTATTTAATTCACTGTCCTCACAATAACAATAATTTGAAAAACCGCTATCTCAAACTCCACCAATGGTATGTACACAGAAATACTGATTGCATCCTTATTGCATCAACCTCGCAACCTCAGATCAGACAAACAAGGAAGATATGCCTTAGTAATTGTCGTTCGTGTTAAAATTTCTCCGTGTTTCACCCACTTTTTTCACTATACTTACCGTTAAACCGCATGTAAGTATGACGCATATTTTTCTCGCTCACTAAGAAACTTGCAGCGACACCAATGAACTTTATTCTATTTTCTATGTCCTACTTGTTTAAATTGCATATAGATACTTAAAAATATATGTAAATTTGTATTAAGTGTAATGTAATAGTGCTAACACGTATGGATTTGGTTGACGGACCGCCGTCCAACCAACGGGAGAGAAAGAGTGAGAATATCATATTTCCCTCTCTTTCTCTCCCGTTGGTCAGACGGCGGTTGAGGTCAACCAAATCCATAATAAGTGTAAACTCAAGGGTTCGTCTGAAAACCGGCGCTGATAGTCCTTGACTTTCAGCATTAATGCTGAGACGGACCCATTCGACACTGATTGTATCCTTTAGATATAAGTTATTGTAAAGGTGTCGAATAAAATTTATTTTCTTTCTTTTTTCTTTTTTTTTTGAACTAACTAAATAGTCCACATTCAAAAAAAGGCAGCAAGGTCGTCTGCAGGGTGAGTTCGATTAGAGGCATCAAGCCTGATTTAAGCCTGATGCGTTTACCAAGCCGCTTCTTATTTGCACCAGACTAACTAACTACCTACTTAGTAGATAAGGTACTAAGAGGCTCACCTTCACAACAGCTCGAAAGATGCGCAATAGAATAACTATATTCTGACATACCCATTGAGAATATTTGAAAATCATCACGCAAACTCTTATCAATGCGCAAACTATTGGTTTGTAGGCCGAGCGAAGCGAAGATCTCTGAGCGTACCTACGGAACCAGATAGGCATTTTTTTTTTTGTGTAATAGTAGACAAATCAGCGACAAGGCTCCGGAATGGAGACCACGGACCGGTAAGCGCAGCGTAGGAAGTCCACCCACAAGATGGACAACCGACCTAAAAGAGAACGCAGGGAAACGCTGGATCAGGCCGCTTCCAACCGGCCCTTATGGAGATCGATGGGGGAGGCCTTTGTCCAGCAGTGGTCGTCCTATGGCTGAAATGATAATGATGAAGCGACAACCCATGTGGTCACCGCCGCTTAAGGACACCTACAATACCCGAAGCAGTGACGGTTTTACTGATGATTCTGTGGTTTAGAATTTTGCAAACCAGCAATGGAAAGTGTACAAGACTGCGCGCGGCGCACAGGTCGTTCGTTGGCATCTAGCGTCAGCTGATATTTTATTTGCATTACACTGCGAACATTAAAAAGATGCTTAGTAAAACCGTAAAACATAGCATTTTTTGTATCGTATCAATCTGCAACACTATTACAAGTCTTAGTTTCGGGAGCATATCTTTTATACCCTGTATTTATTATAATATATAGATTTGAAACAGGGGGGGGGCCTTACGGACAAATGCTATTGCGGCACCAAACTAACGTTGGAAAATCACGCGACCGCAAACCGTATCTAGGCGCGTTAAGGTTCACGTTCGCGTGATTTTCCAACTGAGCGGATTTAACGTTAGTTTGGTGCCGCAATAGCAGTTGTCCGTAAGGCCCCATGTGTAACTTATATGCATTTGCATGGCATATCAATAACACCCAGACTTTTTTGTAATATTTTGTTATCCTTTATTGCGGTCAACCGTCATTATTATTTTCATAACAAAAGTTTTGTTTACATCGTTTTAATGTATTGAATGAATGTATAAACCGTTGAGAGGAATAATATTGTTGTTTGTCCGGTAGCGAAGTAAATGTAACGATTGAGTAATGCGTTTTATACACGAGTTGCTTTTAATATTAAAAAAATAATGGTTTAACAAGTTACTCGTAAATTGAGTATTATTATTTTTATTTCAATTAGTACCGCAAAACACGAATTACACTAATGACAATTTGTATTACAATAACGAATTACTTAAATAATATGAATTTGTAAACAAATACTACATAATCATATAAAAAATCAAAATAAAACACACAGTAAAAATAAAAAACAAAAAAAAGAATACATAAAATCAAATTAACAGTACAATAAGGACGAAAATATTATGATATAATAATAATATTGAATTTGTAATGTTAGTTTAGGGTGAACAGAGTCCTCAAAGGGTCAAAGGTAGGCAACGACAATGCCCCGGGTATTGTAGGTGTCTATAGGCAACGGTGACCACTTACCATCAGGTGGCCCGTAGCTTGTTTGCCACTTACTGTATTTAAAAAAGTATATGTTTATGAATAGGTGGTCTACGACAATTGGTCAGAAAGGAAGATGGAAGGTGGACCAAAGCAGTCACAAAATGGTCGCCGCGGAAAGGAAAGAGATCACCGGGTAGACCACCAGTCTGCTGGTCGGACGACATTGCACAAGGTTTCCTAACCGACCACCCTGGTGGATGGTTTGGGTGGTCCGTTAGTAATAAACGGACATCGCTAATGCAGCAGGAAAGCAGTGGACAAGACTAGCACATACCCAGAAAAGATGGCGCGCTGAAGAGGAGACCTAGACCCAACAGTCGGTGGAAAATGGTTGATGATGATGATGATGATGATGATAACTACGACGAGAGCATTACGAGTTTGTTAATTACGTTTCGAATTTTCTTGATAAAGATCAAAATCACAGAGCAAGAAAACTATACGAGAAGAAATGGAGAGGCCTTTGCCCAGCAGTGGGACAGTAAACAAAAATAAAATAACGAAAACTTACCAAAAAATACTATGTACTTACATATCAATATCAAATGTGTGATAGAACTGATAGATAATTATTTGTCTTCCAAAATAAAGGCCTGCATTGAACGAGGAAGCAATGAAGTAACCAACAGTTATTTTAAGCATCGGAAATTTAATAATAGCACCGCATTAATATTTATAGAGTTCGTATCTTATTGGCATTGTCTCCGACTTCCTTCATCTGTTGTTCCGAAACAAACATTCAGGTGGTACTACTCCCGCAGAATATAGAATAGTCTTAATATTCTTAAGCCCACTTGCACGAACAAGGCATCTAGTTAGCCAGAATTTGTTAATCTGGACTAACTAATTAATTATGACAACTTAAAATTCAAATGTAGCCCGGGGCTAACATTGTTTTTGTGTCAGTGCAAGACCTGCCTAAAGGATCGAGCACATTATGCCGGGGCGCAGGGGAGAGCGGATTTCCTTATAAAATGTATGAACGTGATTTTTGCGACGCGACCCGGCCCGCTGAATTAACACTAAATTGACACTAAATTACTTATTCTAATCTAAAACTAACCCAATCTCCTTATCCTCATATACAGAAGGGAGTTTGGATGCACATCCTATAACATTTTCTTTACTGGCAAGTGTAAACAAAATACAATCTAACACTACAAAAACCACTGGAACGTATTGTATATTGTATTTAAAATTGGATAAACTGCTAAACTGTTATGGTTTGTCTTTATGACTCTAGAGAAGTCTTCTCAGAAGAAACTTAAATATTTTACCTTTATCTTTTTTTTATGGCTAAGAATAAGAACCTAGATAAACCTTTATGCTTTGGAGATCAGGGGCCTTACGGACAACTACTATTACAGGCACCTAATCCGCTCAGTTAGAAAATCACGCGACCACAAACCGTATATGGGCGCGATAAGGTTCACGTTCGCGTGATTTTCCAACTAAGTGGATTAGGTGCCGCAATTAGCTGTTGTCCGTAAGGCCCCTGGTAAACTTTACTGCACTGAGTCAAAATACCTTAAAAAAATAAATATGGTAAAGCAAATTTTTAGTACCTAAGCCCAACAAAAATATAATTCTCAAAAAGGGAAAAACAACTTGCTTTATACTTTTATGGAATTAAAGAGGCCATTAAAAATTTCTCAGAAGAAAGTCTCAGTTATTAAATTTTACCTTCATCTGTTTTTCTATGGCTTAGAAGTTCTTTGGAGATCAAGTAAAGATTATTGTTTCGTCGTACCTTTCCAAAAAATTCCGGCCAGGTTTATTGTTATATTATGTACCTAAACATACACAAAATATTTCCATAAAGGTAAGAACAACTTGCTTAATATTTTTATGGAGTTACCTAACATCAAAACAGAGTTTAAAAGGTCGAGTTCGTCGAACTTAATATGCTAAAGACTCGTTCAAAACCTCGATAACATGTTATTAAGTTATTATTGGCTTGTTATATTCTTATTTCCATGCAAACAAGTTTATTTTTGCTTTAGGAAAAGTGGGTTAAAAACATCGGACGAAAATAGGTCTCTCTAATTTTATCAGTATATTTATAGAGCTTATCTATGAAAGTGGAGTAGGTGGCAGTGGTTTTGAGATGTTTTAAGCGACTTCAAAAAAGTACTGGGTTCTCAATTCCGTTTTTTTATTTGAAAGGATATACTTTCAGATTGGTCCCATAGAAATTTTATCAAAAACAGTTCAGTAGTTTGGATCAAATTAACTGGAATAGATAGATCAATCAATCAATCAATCAATCAATAGTTTATTTAATAATCTTAACCTATTACTACAAGCATTATGGTTAACTCTTAGATAACTTATAAATACTAGTTATGTAGGTAAACAGACATTTGATAAAAACATACCTACATTCACGAAAGATATATGTCATCCAAGTAAAAGAAATTGCATATTTTGCTGTCCTGTGACATTTGAAGTCGTTTTTTTCATATTGGGAATTATATAGACTTCTACCCTATTAATAAACGTAGGGTAGCCTCGGAATAGTTATACACCGTCTTTTGTCTTATTCGATCGAGTTCAAAATTTGAAAGAGAGAAAAAGACAAAACACGGCGTAAGTATTCCAAGACTACTCCACGTTTATTAATAAGGGGGTAAGAGTATAGAGCAACAAAATATATAGGTAGTTATTGACCGAGATAAATAGGTACGTGTTTACCTCGCCTACTTCAGTTTTTGGCAGACTTTTCGGTACAAGCGCGAGCTTAAAACATATCCAAACTTGAGAAACCTCGAAACCTCCTCCTTTGGACGGAAACCTCAGAGCGCGAGACCAAAAAAAAAACTAAAACTGAAACTGAAGTTGAAATATTGAAAGACAAACTTGAGTTTGTAGTTGACGATTAGGTTCTTCGATACGTTCCAACTACAAAATGTAAGTTTGTAATAGCAAAATAATTATTTATTAAATGATATAACTTCAAATTTATAACTTTCGGATTTATTCCTATAATATGTGCTATGAGACCTTGCCTCTTGCCAAATTTCATGATTCTAGGTCAACGGGAAGTACCCTATAGGTTTTGGTACCCCTGTGAAATCGCAAAAAATGTGACATAAACGTTCATATCTTTTGGTTGCGTTGACTTACATTATTTTTTTTTACAGCCGAAAGAAACCGTAGACCCAAGTATTTAGTATAAACTTCAACTTGATACCTTTACGTGTTCTTGAGAAAGAGGGTCTTGACAGACGAACAGACAGACAGACAGACGGACAGACAGACAGACGGACAGACAGACAGACGGAAAACGAAGCGATCCTATAAGGGTTCCGTTTTTTCCTTTTGAGGTATGGAACCCTAAAAACACCTGCAGGTGTTTTTATGCTAACAACAAACTCTAGGTGACCTTATCCAAATATTATCATAAAAAAGTTGATCTTTAGAAACTTCGTAATGAATTAAAATTAAATTAAAATAAAAAATTGTTTGAAATACCATGAAATTCAGTCAAAATTGATGATATTTTTATAGTCATTTCTTTTTTGGTTGTAATGGTAATTTTTGCGCGTCAATCAAATAGTTACGTGAAACAATGTCATTATTATTATGATTTGCTATCACGACAAACCGTGCAGAGCTAAAAATGAGATAGGAAAATCACGCCAATCATTTTAAAAACTTTAATTTGAGAGGTTATATGTATTTGTGCTTTCGATTTTAACTTTAGATTTTTGCATAAATGTTTAGTGAAGGCTCATGAAAAATTGTGCAATTTCCTCGTTTATCCTCGTGTAATGTATTTATTTGTGCCGCTCGTTGTTTACTTTAATAGTTTTAATTACGTTGTTTTCCTAAAAACCTTGATTCATTGAGCAGCTGGCCTGCCAACCGGTTTGAAGATGAGTTTCCTTATTTGTATAATAAACAAACGTCGTAGGTAACGTTAAATCACACGTATACCTACAAATCATCAATTAGTCACAATAAACAACTAAATAACATGAAAAAAACCCGGAAAATAACGAATAGAACTCGCGCTTAAAACCTCGAACAGAGCAAAAGAAAACTCTTTATTTTCAGTTCGGAACCCTTGATACGCAATGTTTAATTTTCGGAAACTACTTGTCTAATTTTGATGAAACTTAGGTATATCTATAGAGTGAAGACCACGAATCACAAACGTTTGAGACTCGTAACACTCCGCTGGAGTGACGATATACTTATGGCAGCTGGTAATGGCTGGAACTGGAAAGCCAAAGATCGAGCTGTCTTTGATAATATAGTGCCGAAAAAAGTCTGCCACAATCTGAAAGGGGCGAGGTTCACGTACTGCACACACTGACACATTCTTACTAGTTCTACAAACGCACACTTCAATATTAAACGGCACACAACTGCAAACGATAATGCTCAAAATGTAATCGAATGGACGACCAAGGGGGTTGTAAAGTGCTAAAGGGGAAACTGTAGCTATAAATAACGCTTCCATTTTTTTTTCTGAAGGCTGAGTGGCGTGCCTTGAGAGATGTATGTTTAGAGTGCTGTTTTCTTCTCTACGTGTACAAAGTAGGTATTCATATACAAAGTTACTCATTCATTAATCGATATTTATTGTTGTTTGTTCAAGTATAACGGTGCCTCTACAATAATATTTGTCGGTTTCTCAATAACTTGTGAGTAGGCCAGTGTCAATAACGTGTGTACCTATGTAATATGTAAATACAACGGGCTTTTAAATTAAGAGTCGGGTTACAAAACACATCGGTAAATTTTAGGTGGTTAAGTATTGCATTTGTATATCCGAGCATAAAACTAAAGAAATAATGCCGTCATTGTCAACACGAATATAAAACCAGTAAACTATAACATTAAAATTGTTTATTTTGTCAGTAATTTAACGAAATCTACTCTCAAACTTTCCCTCGGAGAGTTTTACAAAAAACTACTTTTGTAAAGATGTGATAAGTTTTCCAAAACTTGAAGCAACGTTAAATTCAATAAAAAATACAGATCTATTTATTATAGAAATTAAATTTTCTAAAGATACCTACTTATTTCTGCTTGGAAAAATCAGTTTATTTAGTCACGATCATCATCATCCAGAAGACGCCCACTGCTGAAGATAGGCCTCCCTCTACACTGAACGAAAGCCTGCCATCTGCATCTGCTGGATGCCCGCGACACTCATAATGACGTCGGCCCATCTAGTGGGAGGCCTACCTACACTGCGTCTTC
The DNA here is from genome assembly GCA_914767915.1 of Agriopis aurantiaria. Lineage (NCBI taxonomy): Eukaryota > Metazoa > Arthropoda > Insecta > Lepidoptera > Geometridae > Agriopis > Agriopis aurantiaria. The sequence goes on along the minus strand of OU612003.1, from coordinate 11,216,895 downwards.
CGGTTCGTGGTCTCCACTCCAGAACCTTTCTTCCCCATCGGTTATCGGTTCTTCGAGCGATGTGGCCTGCCCATTGCCCCTTCAGCTTGCAAATTTTAACACTAAATTATTATTTATACTAAATTGTTTATTTAGTAGGCACTAAAGAAGTAATATGGTGCAGGGCCGAAGATCAAACCGCGTACTTCGACCGCCTACCTTCACATTATGATAGCCCCGCTCGGCCACCACGAAAACTCACCAAAAATCCATTTCAATGTTTAGTTTTGATAGCCCGTTGGTCCAGTTGGTAGTGAACCTGCCTTCTGCGCTTGGGGGCGTGGGTTCGATTCCCACCTAGGACAAACATTTATGTGATGAACATTTGTGTTTGTTCTATATCTGGGTGTTTAATATCTATTTAAGTATGTATTTAAAACTATAAAAAAAAAATATATATATATATATTTATGTCTCTAAAAAACAAAAAAAAGATCGCGTAAGCCTAATAGACATAAAAAAACAGAACAAACAAACAACTAATATATATTATAACAGACGTATGGATTTGGTTGACCTCAACCGCTGTCTGACCAACGGGAGAGAAAGAGAAGGAAATATATTATTTTCACTCTTTCTCTCCCGTTGGTTGGACGGCGGCCCGTCAAATCCACACGTCTGTTAGCTATAGGGCCGGAGTGTGACAGGATATTTTTTTAACGTTTTCTCTTTCAGTTCACTTGCCTGTTTGTCACGCTTGCCTACAACAGGAAGAACGTGATGCTTACCTTCAGCCGAGCGATTTGCTCGTCACTCGTTGCAAAAAAAGCGCTAACTATTTACTGTATCGTATTCGGCGAGTCTAAGAAGGTCATGAGAACAAAAAGCCGTCGTTCTCTGAATGTCATTCACATGCTGTTTGCGATGTAAAGTCAAACAATAGAATGAACTTGAAAGTTATTACTATAGTACCTGCCTTCTTGAAAAGCACTTGATCTTTATAAAACATACAAAGAAAGTGGAAAGCTTTTGTTAGACAAACTTTTACTATCTCTGGTACGCAGTAAGTACATCACTAGGAAGTTTTGGCGCCTATGTGAAAAAATAACATTGTCATCTCATTGTATTATTAAAATATGCTAACCTAAATAATTATTTCATTGAGAAAACTTTAAAATTGCTTTTGTTGGACAAACTTCTCTATCTCTGGTACGCAGTAAGTACATCACTCTGGGAAGTTTTGGCGCCAATGGTAAAAAAAAGTCATCTCATTGTATTATATTAAAATATGCTAACCTCTTAGAATAACTACACAGTTATTCTAGTTTTTTCTAGTTTCCAAGAAACCAAGTACATTCGCAAAATTTAAGCCATTCAAATGGTGTCATATATGACACCAAAAAAAATATAAAAATTTTACTATGACAATTTGCGCGGTGAAATCGTACCACAACAAATCAGAAAAGCAGCATAAGAATTATGGTGTGACATTCCACAGGTAATCCATTAATTTTCTTGCTTAAATCGTTTAAAATACCAATCGAAACGTAAGCTATACAAAGCGAATTTGTAGCTTACGTTTTGAGAAGGCGTTGTTTGGAAACCTACCTTCTCTGAGTAGTTATTCTAAGGCTAACCTATAATATAATTCATTGAGAAAACTTTAAATAGCTTTTGCTAACTCTGGTATGCAGTAAGTACATCACTCTAGGAAGTTATGGCGCCTATGTGAAAAAAATACATTGTCATCTCATTGTATTATTAAAATATGCTAACCTATATATTTCATTAAGAAAACTTCTAACAACAACCGAAACAAACTAACAAACGAAACATCTGACAAAAATATTATGCCTTCGTGTGCTTTCCCGAAGTATAAAAACACATCAAAAAAACAAAGTAAAAATTCAGGTGTCAGTTTTCACTTGTGGTTATAATTAGGTGTTAAAGTAGGTATATATTAATTATTATATGTCCGACTGTTTTGACTCGTTTTTACTGAGCAAGTTCAATGGTTATGGCCCGTCTATTCATTTTATTTTGGTCGAAGCTTACCTTCTATTTACTATCTAAGTAAAAATCTTCCACTATGTCCTACATATACATAATACTTATATATAGAACTCGTGTATCTCATTCCCTATCAATCAAACAATTCGAACGAGACTATTTGGACGGTCATCCAATCACTTTATCTCAATGTATTGATATGAAATTTAGCGTGGTCTTTCATCAGATCATTGGTCCGGCGTGACCGTTCAATTGGGTGCATCACATGATGCCATAGCGATATCAACGGCCTAATGTACAATCAGACAGTCATGAGGATTCAATCGTAAGTGTATTGGTTTTTAATGGAAACTCAGACAGATATTGAATTTATTACATACAACCAATGAGTAGCACATCCATGAGTAGATGCAGCGTAGGTAGGCTTCCCACTAGATGGACCGACGACATTGTGAGGGTCGCTGGCATCCAGTGGCTGCAAAAGGCAGGCTGTCGTTCAGAGTGGTTGGTAAAGGGGGAGGCCTATGTTCAGCAGTTGATGTCATCTTGCTGACTATGATGATGATGATGAACCAATGAGGTTTTACTAATAGAGACGTCATACTTACTAAAAAGCATTAAAAACATGGCGATGTTTTACTATAGCTACCAACATGGACCCAATAGAACTTTACAGCCTTACAGCCTTTTACAAAGTCGCAGTATAAGTATTTCACTTACTAAACACACAACATGGCATTTTTGATTATTTAATTCATACTCCAAAATCGCGCATCGTACGTTTCCGTCGTTGCCAGACACAGGACGGACTGAGTTCACTCAAGCTAATTAACTTGTGTTTGTATCGCCGCGCAACCTCGGTCGTATTTACCTCAGTTTATAAATAACATCATTGCATACAACAGATAACAGACATGAGACATGAGACAACTATCATATCCAAGCCAAGGCTTTTACCCAAAACTGTACTATTTCACGAACAATGGACAGTCGAAATTATGCCACGTGTCTTCTAAGAAGCCGTTATAATGTGAGAACCACATTCTTTCGGCGGACGCAACGGCCTCTGTCTCCCAAATACGTATTGTTGTGTCCATGTCTTTTTTCTTTTATTTTTTGCACGCATTGAACTGTTCCCATGGATGTGCCGATGGGATGGGAGACAGTGATAGATATTATTACTCGTAACGACTTAGAAGATATATTAGGTTCAGATTTTACGACACCTTTGATATTGTCAGATATGGATAAAAGGATAAAGAAGGATGAATATAGGGCACGGATTAGAGAAGTAAGTTGGAAAATTTACGTTTTAATTAATAAAGCGAGTCATTATTTTTTAAATCTAAATTATTTCATAAGTTCAATATTCCGGTACCAATTTTGATGAAAGCAAAAACCTTCATTTAAATTCGTGCCTTAGTTTCTGAGTTTATCCCGGCAAAACAGACAGACAACTTTTTTTTTATCTGTATTTTTGGGTTGTTTTGCTATCATAATAATTACAAGTACATACTTTAAAAAAAACTGTACAGTTTTATTAAAGTATAGGTAGATGTAGATACGTAATTATGTGACGTAAATAAATAAATAAACTTCGTTGTATATTTTTGTTGTCTTCTTGTTTTAATGAGTCATAATAAGATATGGAATTGTTATACGTATAGTTATGTACATACATGTAAATAACAGTTTAGCTATGATAAATAAATTTAGACATATATAAATATATTGTAGGTAAACTTGACGCAGAAAGGGTCAAGACTCAAGTCACATTATATAGTAATTAAATCTACCGGTGACACCGAGCCTACATTTTTTAAGCGCCCAGGTGTGCGACGGTCCCACGTGAACTGAATAAAACATGTTATATTTACAATAAACGTGTTATTGTCTGTCTATGTATGTCTGTACGTTAATGGTATAGAAAGGGTTTTCGCATCACTTCTACGGGTCAAATGTTATTAATTTATTTTCTTTTAAGCATTTTAACGGAGTAGTTAGTGTTTGAAAACTGACAGAGTAATGTAATTCCCTAAGAGTACTCAAAAGACTTCTTAGAACTGCAAATAAGAGACCCTTCATAGAGTATGCATTCAGAAGTTTAAAAAAAAAATACACCCTTAGAAGAACTACACAGAAGTTAATCTAAGTTAGCACCTTTTATTTATTAACCGACTTCAGGAGGAGGTTATCAATTCGACTGTATGTTTTTTTGTTTTTTTTTTGTTTATTATCTATTTATTTATTTATTTGCGTTTTCGTTGCCCAATGAAGAATCGAGGTGGCGTCAAAGAGGCTTGATAGAGTAATTTAGGTATTGTCGTTGCACTACCCTAATCATCATCATTATCAGCCTATCATGTTCCTTCTCTAAGTGAGAGAAGGAACAGAGAGAAGTGTCCCTTATCCACCTTACTGGCCCAGTGCATGTTGGCGAATAATATGACTTTAAACTTTTGAAGTTCTTGGACATACCGGTTTCCTCACGATGTTTTCCTTCACAGTTTTTGAGCGATGACATCGAAACTGCACTTAATTTATTTAGGTACCAAATAAGTTATAAGTTCATGGCTGAGGATCGAACCGGGTGCCATCAGATTGTAAAGCGCACATGCTACCGTTCGGCCACCATCGCTCTCTGATCTCGATATTAAGGTTGATCCCATAGGAAAAGTTGTTTATAATGATGAGTACCAATGAAATCCTTGACTATGTCCGTGGTCTAGAAAATATGGAGCATAGAGTGGCACACTCTGACGTAGATATTTATATTATCTGTTCCGCATCAAAGTTGAATTTTATTTTGGAGCACCTATTGTCAAAAGCAATTATTTACTTTTCGATACGGCAAGTATGTGTTCTTACTAAAATAATTTTATAATTAAAAATCTTTTAGGCGTCCGTTCATCATCTAGGCCCAAAGTGCTTGGGAAGACAATTCCAACGAACCCAAACTCGACGGGGTTACGTCGTTTCACTTAGGAGTTCCTATGGTCACCGTCTGTCTCCATCATCAGACCAGCTCGAAGGTACCATATTATTGCATTGTCACCGAACTTACATAAGTATGTCATATTTCAGCTCAATCGGGTGAGGATAACTGGACTAAAATTTAGTTCCATGATTTTTCCCACACATACATACTAACTAAAAAGCTTATAATAAAACGTACGCTGCCACAGTTATTTTGTGATTTTGTCATGTGACGATCGTTATCCGAAGTCGTGCCTCCACGTATAAGGATTGCTCTATTGCTTAAACAATGGTTAATGACGCTCCATAAACTTTTATTGGGACTCTATCAGCTCTACCTAACGTACACGTGTTAAGAAATGTGCTGGCAGATTGAGTCAGCGAGATTTTGCAAAATGACGAATACATAAATGTTGTGTAAAACCAAACTTGACATTCCTTTTGTAAACTGCAAAGATTTTGATAGCTGTGTCATCATTATCATGTTCTCACTGATGGGACACAGGACTTCTCTCAGAGAGAAGATAGGTCCCAATCCACCCAGGGCACCCAGGCGGGCCACCTGCCCGCTAGTCGGAAGACATTGCTAAAGCAGCAAGAAAGCAGTGGACGAGTCTGGCAAAGGACCAGAAAAATGGCGCGCTGAAGAGGTAACCTGTACCCACTCAGCAATGAGTGCGGTAAATGTCGATAATGAGTTTTTTTGAGATATGATAAATTAAATATGGTAACTAACGGGTTTGAGACAAGTCTAAGTCATGCCCTAGTAGAGTGGTGATACTTTACAAGAGGCTTCTATAGAGTTTTGGAAGCAAAAGGAAAATATTTTTTTCACGCCACACTCGAGCACCTTTACGAACATAAATGTTTTTTTCTCTTTTAGTATTATTACGCAATAATACTCTAAAATACATAAGTTTAGGAAAACAATACAATATAATATAATGGCGACAAGTTTTTTGTTACAGATTTTATGAAAATTATTGCAGCTGTCAGGCGTCCACATTCTCTCCACGGCCAGACTGTAATTATCAATAACTCAGATATATATTTAAACTTCCACGATATTTGAATTTTATCAAAGTATTGTACTAAGTACCAAAAATATGCATACCTCCCAATTCTTACTTTCAAAGCAATATCCCTAGCCCAGTAAGCATTTTCCGTGCCAGAAATGGTTGCAATTCGACCCTACGCAAACTTCATTTGGATTGCAGCCAAATATGGTAAAAATACGGCCAAAAGTGGATGTGGATCCAGCCTGTCTGCTATCACGAGGTCGGTTTACCAGACAATACCATAGATGGAATATGATTCTTGGTTTAGCGCGAGCTTTATTGAATGAGATAAACCTGTGAACCGTGACATCGAGGCAAAGATCACAAAAGTAAAGATATATACATCCAACATAGCATTACATTTAGATAGCCCGTTGGTCCAGTTGGTAGTGAACCTACCTTCTGAGCTTGGGGGCGTGGGTTCGATTCCCACCTAGGACAAACATATATGTGATGAACATGTGTGTTTGTTCTATGTATGTATTTAAAACTATATATGTATGTATATCAGTCTCTGGCAGCCATATCACAAGCTTTGCTTAGTTTGAGGTCAGCTGACCGTGTGTACAAAAATGTCCCGAAATATTTATTTATGTACATTAATTTGTGTTAAAGTACCTATATCTAATACTTAGATCCACATTGTCTGATCTGGGGTCCATTATATAGACTTGACATGCTTTAACTTGCCTCAGCAATCATTACAATTGGGGACGAAGGTCTGATGAAGACCTCACATCACTCGAAAAACTGACAACCGATGAGAAAGGAAACATTTAAGAGTAGGTACAACTTTAGTCCAACTATAATATATATATGAGTAACTACATTTATGAGTTGGCGGTCAAGCGCAAACCAATTGTTAAATAAAAAGTAAATATAAAAACATCGCGTTATGTTGTGAACATTCTCCATTCATCTCTTCTGGTAAGTTTTCTGGCTCCAGGAAATCACTTCTGTTGTTGGTGGCATTAAATAACTAATTTAATAACATTGTCATCCCCACAACACAGTGTGAGCGATCTCTTATCAGTTGTCAGCACGTACGGCCTCGATAAGATTATTGAACTGTTGCTATCACTGGTATGCCAATAACTTGATTGAATACCTACCTATTCATAGATAATAAGTAATGTTGCAGTATAGTAACATCAGTTGAAGTGGCAATGGGCAGGCCACATCGCTCGAAGAACCGATACCCGATGGGAAGGAAAGGCTCTTGAGTGGAGACCACGAACCGGAATGCGCAGCTTAGGTAGACCTCCCACTAGATAGACCTACGACATTGTGAGAGTCGCTGGCAACTAGTGGATGCAAAAGGCAGGCTGTGGTTCAGTGTGGGTTAATTGAGTGGAGACCACGAACCGGAATGCGCAGCTTAGGTAGGCCTCCCACTAGATAGACCTACGACATTGTGAGAGTCGCTGGCAACTAGTGGATGCAAAAGGCAGGCTGTGGTTCAGTGTGGGTTAAGTGGACGTCTTCTGGCTGATGAAAGAAACTAAGCTTCAGGGTAGAAGAGCGTAAAGCCACGTTTTGGTGAAAGTACGCACATATCTCGACACTTTAAGCCAGTACGCCAATGTCGTCCTTTCGGCGCTAAAATAGGGCAGCTTTTATGGGGGCATTTAGTGGGTGGCAAGTCATCACCAGCCACAATAATTTGACACCGTATCTCATACCATAAACAGCTTAAAACTATCAAGAACTCACCACAATAGCCCAGAATTTTAAAGTCCTATACCTACTGATAGTTTCATATTACCTATTTTTCACGCACATTGCCTCCAAGTATTGACACCAGCCCTACCAATGCTTCTCAACAGTTCGAGCTAGACCCGAGAATAAAAATACATGCTATAAAACAATATTACTGATAATAAATCTTTATTGCGCAAAACAGTTATATAAGTACAAGATGTGGTTACAATTAACAAATTACTAGGTACGCCCCGCGGTTTCACCCGCGTTATGGAACCCGAAAACCCCGAAAAATGGTGATGATGATGATGATGAAAAGTAGCATATGTCAATCTCTGGCTCTTGAACTATACCCATGCAAGAAATCAGGTTCGTTGTTCCGTTGCAGCGTGAAAGAGGAACAAACATCCATACAGTCTATACATTTATACATCCATACATACAAACTTTCGCGTTTATAATATTAGTAGGATTAAATAAAAGGTACAATAACAAAAAAAAAAAAAAAGGTGCAATAGCTAGCTAAACATATTCTTCGGAATATACTTGGCTAGTTTTTTGTTCTATCTACAACATACAGCAAGAAGTTTGTAAGATTGAAATTGAAATATGAATGCTAAGAGGTCGTGGTAGCCACCGAGAATTTGACCATTTCTTGGTTATTGTAAATTTTAAACCTTAAAATTAATTTGATTTGATTTTGTTTAGGTTCTTTACATCGTAAAACATCCTACGAATTGATGGAGAAACGGAGATAGTACGATTAAATTATTTCTGAATTGAACATGGCCATTTGAGCTGTTTAATGAATAGGTACCTACTGGGAATTCATTTTTAAAACTCACTGTAGAAGCGAATTTATAAATTTTTGACAAACCCGTACCTACCCAAAATGGGTTAAAAGTAAGTGGGAACAGACTGAATCCCATTTTAAAATTAAAAGTGGGATCGAACCGAAATAAAAATAATAAAATATAGATATAAATATAGCATAGGATCAAACTGGAACACACCGATGATCTAAAATAGGGCTGTGCAGTGTGCAGCTTGCCATAGGAAAGACGTTATGTCCAGCTGTGGACTAATGCGGGTAGATAATTACGAATAGGCGCATACAAAGAGAATAAAGGTAACTACCGCTAAGATAACATCGCAACTCGATAGTGAATCGTGACGTCACCCGCCGTCACGTCGGCGTCTGTGTTTGCCCAGCGACAACGTGACTGACGAGTGACGTAGAACCTAAACCTATTGTTAGAGCTCGTAACAAAATTTATGACCGCAAAGCTGTAGTAAGATTTATAAAACTAAAGGTACTGTGGTAAAGTCCGTTTTCTTACCTTTCCTGGCTGACACCTAAACTGCGGTCGGCGAAGTCACGATACCTCGGATGCGTTGTGGAATGCTGTGTAATATTAGGTCATCCAGTCAGTTATTTGTTGGCGTGACGAATGACCACGTCCTAGTGTTTTTGCCTTGGAATTTTCCAAAGTGACGGAAGAGTGTGGCGAAATGCTCTGTTGGTATCGAGACCACTGGAAAAGGTCTGGAATTCGTTTACGCGAGTTTCTTTACAGAGCATCGTCTCGGTCTGACCGCTTTTCTTGTGTACTGCGCAAGGCATGCCATACAATGAAAGCAGAATCTGAATCCAGAACCCGAAAGAACATTGCCAGTCGCCAGCTTTCGCTCCTAGGATTCAATGGACCCTTGGCTACTGACAGTGTGTCAGTAGAGTATTAACTCTATCTAAGATAACCGATATCGACATATTTGGCGACAAATAGTCGCTAAGGTCACTAACTATCTAAAAATTTGAAAAATTATAATGTTTATATCTATTGGCGTGCCAAGTAAAACCGTAATAAAACCGACTCGAGGTGACGTCGTTATGCTATCTTATGCCGTCATTTTTCAAATCTGCTGGGCGTCACGTGACGTCCGACTTCCTATATAATTTATTTTTATTTTTTTAAACATGACAGTTGTGTCTGTTTTGACATTGTAGTCTATACCTATTCTGTGTGCAAGTTTTGTTTTTAGTTCAAAATGTTTATTTTAAAAACGCATTTCTATCACCTTTCTATTTACTATTATCTTCACCAACAGCAGACTTCAGCACCGTTCAATAACGACTTTCAGCCTTATTTTACTTAAACTTTTTCCAGTGTTGGTGGACTTGAATAAAAAAAGCCTGAACGCAGTACCTACTATGAATGCAACGCTGCCCGGTGCCATAAGGGTGCATCTCTACCAGAGGATCGCGTAGAAAAAAATCAACCAGTAGGAGGCGAAGCGAGAAAGAATGGAGCGATCTTATTGGTCGATTTTTTTCTAGCGCACCTCACATCTTCCCCGCACATCTCTAGTAGATACGCAGCTATAGTGTTCTGAGCGACTATAATTTTTGGCGTGAACTATATTAGCATGGGTACTTACACAGACAGATTGTCCGCCTGCGCCTGTTTGCTAAGTAACAATATACTTAGTGACACTACTTACACCACTTATTGTCCAATGCTTGGTTGGATTAGGTTCATGAGATTAGCTTACGGACGGCATGGGAATCGGGTTACTTTGGCTTTACCTATACATTGGAAATGTGTTGTGTGGCTAAACGTTTGTCGACTTTTAAAATTTGTTTACATAGCGAGTTATTTCATCTATCTACCTATATCTCTACATAGTATAAATTAAAGTCGCTCTCCGCGTCTGTCTGCATGGTTGTCACAGGTCATGGCCTTTTAAACAAACACCTTTTTAAAATTGGGGTTAAAATTGACGGTCCCCTATGTAGAGGGTGTCTGGAGACTGAAGAAACGGCCGCACATATGCTGCTGGAGTGCAGCAGCGTGGCAGAACAACGAAACACTATCCTCGGATCACCGAGGACGCTCTGGGAGGCCTGCGCAGGCATAGGCGAGCTGCTGGCTTTCCTGGAGGAGACCGGGTGGCTGAATTAGCTGCAGCCGGGCGATGCAAAATGGGCCAATGAATGGCCTAGTTGCGGAAAATGCCCGCTACACAAGTAACAAGTATGAGTTTTCGGAACACCAACCATAAAGCGGTGTCGTTTTTTCGTGCTCGCTCTGGCAGTTCGATAGAAAAATGGGCAGAAGGGAATTTGATCATGCAGATCCGATGCACACTCTCCGAAATATATCCAATAAAAACCGATAGAATAGCAAATTTTCGCCGATGCTAAAGACTAAGAAGCAAAGCAAACTAAGTTAGTTGCAAGTGAAGCTATTAGAAACAAAAAGCGTGTTCCAACTCCTTTTTATCTCCTTTCCACGAATAGGGCGTTGTCCTGCTGACCCCTTCTCAAAAACTGCCTATCACGATTCCTCTCTCCCGTGCGAATGTTTTGACCCTCCGAGGTAAACGCTCCGTCTATAAATACCCACCTCCTTGGCTGATCCTTTTATCACACTTGAACTACGCCATCTCTGACGTGCTCTGTTCCTGTCATTATATCTATATATAAAACAATAACAATATACTCTTGCGCAGTTATTCCGTTCAAAGCTCAGATCAGACAAACTAGGGAGATATGGTAAGGTGTCGTGGCGGGTGCGAATGAATCAGACGTAAAGGGTTGATGTTTTTAATCGAAATCACCCTGCAGACGATCTTGCCGCCCCTTTCAGACAAATCTTGCAACTGAATTTTAGAGCAGTTATCCCCAACTGATTAAGCTGAAATTTTGTATACCTACACGTTAAGTTTGGATGACAATGCATGATCATCTAAATGACGTTATTCTAAGTCTAATATTATGTTCTGTAAGTAATCTGTGAATAGTGCTGTTCTGCCCTGCTAAGAAGAAACAGCATTTTTAGACCGTTTTCTATGCAACAGTTTTTTTATGCCATAGGCGGCAAACAAGCAGACGGGCCCTCTGATGGTAAGCAGTCATTAAGGATACTTGTAACACCAGAGGCACATTGGCGGATCTAGGACCCAAAACACCTTGCGATTCCATACATTCGACCAAGGATCATGGATAGCATCAACTTTTCGATTTGATTCAGGTGCACGGTGCACCTTGTCTGAATGCCCCCCCCCCCCCAATGAAATATGCCCCCCCACAATTAGATACTGGATCCGCCCCTGCAGAGGCATAGCAAATATGTTGGGGGATTAACTCGCCTTTTGTAGAACCCCATGTTGTAGCTTCTCGGAAAGACCGCGGAAGGTAGCTCATTCCACATTTTGCTGATATTGATTTTTGTGGTTTCAGAGTTACTCTATTTATATAAAAGGTGTTCACAATGATGTGGAACTATGAACCCCTATCCCCAGTTTAGTTAAATAAAATTTCTAAACATAAATACACGTAAAACAACGTGGAAAAAAACATATAATGAAATAAATAAGCTAAAAAGGTATAACTCGAAATGTATGCAAACTCTGTATTGTAAATGTCAGAACATTTAGTTTAAAAAAAGAACCTGGGAACCCTAAAATAGCAGTTGACCTTATACCTACCATACCTACTTGATTTGAATTGATACTAATTCCAAAGGTCTGTCATCAAAACCCATTTATTACGATTGTCTTTGAACAACCTTGCTTTTAATTTACTAAAAGATTATGAGACGTTTTTTTAGCACCTGTTTTTGGTTCTAAATGCTCAGGCTCTGAGTAAATTAAAGAATCAGACGGATTGATTTCTAAAGGCACGTACTTATGCCAAAAACCGCCGAAGGCAAGGTAATATGGTAAAAATACGCCTTTGATTAGGGGAACTTCCAGTAAATTATAATTGCACTTCTTGCAATCTTTATTTTCGCGGATAAGTTCGTGTTAAAAAGAGTGTTTTGTTCTTTTTTAGGGTTCCGTACCTCAAAAGAAAAAAAACTGAACCCTTATAGGATCACTTCGTTGTCCGTCTGTCCGTCTGTCTGTCCGTCTTTCAAGACCCTTTTTCTCAAGAACGCGTAAAGGTATCAAGTTGAAATTTATACTAAATACTTGGGTTTCTTCCGGCTGTAAAAAAATAAAAGTTGTAAGTCAACGCAATCAAAAGATATGAACGTTTATGTCGCTTATTTTGCGATTTCACAGGGGAACCAAAACATGAGTGTGAATTTCCAAAAATTAACAAAATCATGTCATGATGTCTATCGTAACATTACAAACATAGATATCGTAACATTACAAACATAGCAGCTGTCAGATCAAATAAATGCTTTGACAGAGTTTAGAATGTTGACGGGTGGGTACCATCAAAAATAGCCAATGTTGATGAGAGGGATTCAGAAGGATGTGCTAAATAAAGATTCTGCTATCTACCGCAGCTACCGAGGGGATCACTACTGGCTGGATATCAAGTACCTAAAGTAGCTAATACAGTTAGCTAAAATAAAAAAAAATAAAAAAAACTGGCAACAGTCTTTATTATCTAAACAATCATCATTTATCATCATTTCAACTATGGTACGTCCATTGCTGGACATAGGCCTCTCCTATCGATTTCCAAAAGGGCCGGTTAGGTTTATAGACATTTATTCTCATATAAGATGTTACATCACTTCCATGAGAACACTGCTAACAATACATTTACAGTTCGTCGTCGCAAAAATAACTAATAACATTACAAACATGTAGAACAAAATAATATAATAAAGCATACAGTACATAATATTTATCTAATTAATCGGTTGGAAGCGGCCTGCGTCCAGCGATTTCCTGCGGTCTCTTTTAGGTCGTCTGTCCATCTTGTAGGGGACGTCCTACGCTGCGCTTACAGGTCTGTGGTCTCCATTCGATAACCTTTTAGCCCCATCGGCGATCTGTTCTGCGTACTATGTGCCCTGCCCACTGCCACTTCAACATGCTAATCCGGTGGGCTATGTCGGTAACTTTCGCTCGTCTACGGATTTCCTCATTTCAGATACGATTTCGTATTGTAGAGAAACTCGTGTAGAGAGACCACCAACAAGCATTAAAAAAACTTAAAAACTCAAATAGGTACATTGTTTAGAAACACAAACTAAATCTGAATCCTACTACGCCTGCTACACCCACGTAGACATTCCCTCTGGAATTATTCCGGGATAAAAAGTATTCTATATCACTCTCCGGCCCTCTAACTGTCTTTTTGCAAAAAATCACGTTGACGAGGCAGCAATAGAGCAACGGCTCTGTTGCTGCGTGAAGAAGGAAAATAATGATGTCATCATAACTATAATTTAGTTTGAAATATATTTAAATTACTTTAACAGATTATCACGGCTTTTAGTAGGTATAAAAAAATATGTGTTTGTATATCTATTAGTTGTAAATGTACTTATGTTTTTCATTCGTTGGGCTTTCATGGAACGAGGGTAGAAATTCTATGCAAGTACCTACCTATATTCTCCGAAACTATGATATATTTATAAACTCTTTTATTATCTCTCTCTCGCTCTTGGATAATGAAAAAAATTATGCCCTTAAAGGAAATGCCAATCGACATTCAAATTGTATAAGATAGATATGAATAAGTCGCAAAAATCTTTCCATATTTGTTAGTTATTAATTATAGGACGAATTTCGAATTTCTATCCAAGAAACTGGACATAAAAAAATCTTACAACTTATATCGCTCGTCAGTCCACATTATCCTTAGCAAATAAGTAAATTTTTCCTTATTTTTTACATCACGTTTTTACTCTGTTTTCCTCGTTTATCAGTCCGCAACCCTGCCCCACTATCGCTGGTAAACATGGCAGGACGTCGCATCCGCACGCTATTAGGTATTTTGGTCCCGACATTGACCCACCGGCGCAAGGTCCATGGGACCACGGGGGGACCAAGGAACTAAGAGAACACTGTAGTACTAATTCACCTACGTTGTCAACCAAGATTTACCGTAACTATTAGTTAGTACTTCAGATCAGACAAAGAAGAGAAATAGCCGCATCAATGCTTAACTTTAGGTGAGTTTGCGGTCAAACGCAAGCCTATAACTAAATATGAAAAAAAATATATATGCCTTAGTACATTAATTATCGTTCGTATTCAGAAGTCTTCGTTTCGTTTTTTTTTTCTCTGTACCGCTAAAGTATGGCTCAAATTTTTTTCACGCACACTAAGTATAAGCGTTAGTCCTAAAACTGCGACCAGAACCACCGCAGGATGGGTAGCAGCGTCCCGTTAGTACACGGTGAACGTACTGCAATTCCCAAGCCACCTGCCAAGCGTGGGGATTATGGCAACATCCCTCTCTAAGAGGGAGGCCTTTCTTCAGCAGTGGACGTTTACTTTTTTTTATGGGCAAGTGTTATTAACTTAACAAAATACAAGCTAATAATACTAACACTACAAATACAGTTAGACTGCCCATATATCGTTGAAGGTCTAAAGACAATGCAAAAGCTCAAGCCCACTACCAGTTGGCAGCGTACCCAGCATGCTGGCGGCATTACCACGTTTACTGGCTGATGATGTGTGATGTATGGTGTGATAAAAAATGTCTCTGTCGGCCTCTTATAGCAAATTTGACGGTTTTAAATCAATTTTATTCAGTTAAATTACAATATTTGAGCTAGAAAAAAAAAAACATGTCACAGATACATCTGTGTTTGAGTTTATGATTTGGTTCAAAACACGATAGAATAAACTTTCCTCGATCAGTTTTTGCATTTCGATGGCGCGTTGTTTACAGATGACTATCCTCTGATTATTTTAGTTGGCGAGGATGTGTCAGTATTCAGTAAGATGAGCTTGTTATTGAGTCACCGCTGAAGTTTTGTTGCGGTTTTCATTCAATTTATAATGTGATTCATTACTGTTTCAACTTTATGACAGGGATCTGATTCATAATGGCGAGTTTTACCGATTCTTTAGAGCACCTGGTTAATGCGACGCGTGGCAAAAATGCTGGTGTTTTACTGGTTCGCATTGCATAAGCATTGCCATTCAATGTGGTAATGCCGCCAGCATGCTGGCTACGCTGCCAACTGATAGTGGGCTTGAACATTTGGATTGTCTTTAGACCTTCAAAGCTGTTTTTGTAGTGTTAGCTTGTATTTTGTTTAATTAATAAAGGACCCAGAGCACTAGTCTCCTTCTTGCGGCAGCATCACGTGGCGGGTCGGGTTCTTCCCTCTAACGCCTAGCCTTTTACCATTAAAAAACACCGAATATAAGTAGGCATAATGATTATTCTAGAATGTCTGCATGTTGACACGACTATATACGAAAACATAATTACATTATCATATAGGTATGCTAAAACAACTTAAGAGAATGTTTTATTTTGCTTTTGATGTGTGGTTTGAACCCTTCGAATTAGCTTTCAGCTATCAATAGAAAATCTTTCATTCCGCATGATATTTTCGTGCGAAATCATGCGAGCGATTCAAAAATCGTGCCCCAGATTGTTGGTAATTATTTATTTAAGACTAGCTGACCTGACAGACGTTGTCCTGTCTTAGAACTGTCAAACACGCAAAGTCAAAATTGTAAATCTTATTTTTTTTACACCTTGGGTTACATTATTGGAGTTTTAGTAAGGATCCCTATTTTTTTTGAAAATATAATATTATTATAGCCTACGTTACCCGGGGATAGTGTAGCTTCCCAACAGCGAAAGAATTTTTCAAATTGGTTCAGTAGTTTCGGAGCCTATCCAATGCAAACAAACAAACAAACAATCAAATCTTTCCTCTTTATAATTTTAGTATAGAAAATGTGGGATCAGGGAAATCTTGTCAACTGGCGTTGTTTTTTTATACACACCCGTGTAGGGTTAAAATAATATTTTGTCTGAATCTGCAAGTTCCTGAAATCGTCTGACCAAGGCGACATTGTTTTGACAGCCACTTGGCTCTCTTCGCGACGCTCTGACAAATTGCGATTTGCTATTGACGACGCCGTTCCGCTTTTAATTTAGGTTTGTTTTTGTTGTAAACACACATATATAGGAGTTTGGTTTACATTGTTTACAAATTAAGAGCATGTGTTGAGATATTTGTTTTTATTAAATGATGTCTGAAATGTTGATAGGTAGAGTCTTGGTGAAGTCTGCCATTATGGCTCTAAAATCAATCTTATAGAGTAGTTAAATTAAAAATGGCTTACACTGCACATGATATTATTTATGTTAGTATAAGCACAGACATATATCCAAGTAGACGCCACAAGTCAACCTACCTTGCATGTCATATTTCTAATACAACTACGATCAATGGTCATAATTGAGCCCGGCTAAAATCAGTCTGCTCAATCGGTGCCGCGACAACACGTGTTAGTTTGAAAGGAAACTGGGTAATTGTGCAATACTGAGTTGTAAGAATGCCGCAAATAGAGTTGGCCGACAGAATAAAGATATTTATTTTCACTTTTAGGTACGAAAAATTTGACACGCTAATTTTCATACAGTTTGACCGCTTGTGAAGTTTACTTAATTATATAGGTCTGTGAGTATAAGCCATATTCTTAAGTTTACATAGCATATTATGGTATGGGAGATTATGGTTAGGTAACGTTGCGGGTATGAACGCATCGAGCTTAAATCAGGCTTGATGCCTTTAGTCGAACTCGCAGAGCTTTGATTCCACTTTGACTGTACTAACTTTGATTGTAAAATATTTATTTCGGGTTTCAGATAATGATTTCATTTGTCACAATTTTTTTTTTTTGATGGCTCGTCTTGGCCTAAGTAATAATATTTTTTTAATAAAAAATGTCACATTTAAATTTTTTTATTTTATGATAGTAGACAAACAAGCGACGGGCCACCTGATGGTAAGTAGTCACCGTCGTCTATGGACACCTACAATACCCGGGACATTGGCAGTGCGTTGCCTACCTTTGAGGACTCTATTCATTCTTCGCTTGAAGCAATTGAGGTTATATTTTGGAGGAAAAACCGAAGGTGGTAAGCCATTCCACAACTTACAGGTGCGTGGCAGAAACAGTCGATAAAATCGAAGACGCATCGAATGCGAGACTTCCACGCATCTATAATATGAGGATGGCTTTTATACATACATACACCCTAACCCCCTTATTAATAAACGTGGAGTAGCCTTGGAATAGTTACTCCGTCTTTTGTCTTTTTCGATCGAGTTCAAAATGTGAAAGAGAGAAGAAGACAAAACACTGCGTAACTATTCCAAGACTACTCCACGTTTATTAATAAGGGGGTAAAGGTTTGCCATTCCTATACTAAACTCAACATCCATTTGTAAAACAATGCGTTTGTGACGTTTTTTGCCCCCTTTTGCTTCGTGAGAAGACATTTTATTTATTGTTAACATCCCACATTTATTTATTTTTCTTTCAATGTGTACTTGTCATGTTCCGATATAGGTAGGTACTTATCCTGCGTCCGCCAGGCGTCGCAGGCCGGAAGGATGTGGCGGCAGAGCGAAATGACCGCCCGTTGACACTGATTGGCACTTTGCGGACAACACATTATGCTCTTTGTTTTTCACTCCTTGAAACAAGACAATGGTGTCAATTCTGTCACACCACTTATTAAACTAAACCAATCTGACGGGACTTAAATTATCTGCGTCTCTATTCATTTCAATATGTAAGAGAAGGGTGGCAACAATTTTAGAGCTGCCAAATTTGGTTTAGTATAGATAATGGTACGGCAGAATCACGGCAACATCGCACACAAGCCATGAGTAAGTTGAAGAAGGTTTTTCCAATGACGTAAAGAATTAATCCTTTCTCAAAAGGTTTTGCATTGAGGATTTTTTTTTTGACGTTGTGAACTTGTGACTTTATAAATTGGTCAGCAAAACCTGCGATGATTAGGTGTTTATACATTTAAAATATAACTCCTTCGTATCGTAGTATTACACAAACTATAACTAAGTACGTTCTGTACCTATTCATCATCATCATTTTCAGCCGTATGACGTCCACTGCTGGACATAGGCCTCCATCGATCTCCAAACGGGCCCGTTGGAAGCGGCCTGCTGCATCCAGCGCTTACCTGCGGTCTCTTTTAGGTTGTCCGTCCATCGTGTGGGTTGACGTCCTACGCTTTGCTTACCGGTCCGTGGTATCCATTCGAGAACCTTTCGGCCACATCGGCCATCTGTTCTGCGTGCTATGAGCCCTTCCCACTGCCACTTCAACTTGCTAATCCGCAGTGCAAGTACCGTTCTTTATCAATCGTCAAATTTGACAGTTGAGATCGTCAAATTAGATAAAATGCCATTGGATCAGTACTCGCTATGTTCGATTCTATGGCATTATATCGAATTTGACGATCTCAACTGTCAAATTTGACGATTGATAAAGAACGGTACTTGGACATAACTTTTTTTTATTGAATGAGCGAAGAGAGTTTTGCTTCTCTTCTCTACATAGTATAAATTGAACTGTCTGACTATAAGTATGGCTGCTATCTCCTCCTAAACCACGCAACGGATTTTGATGCAGTTTTCGCCATCAGTAGGATAATTTTTCGGGGCGGGTCACTAGTTAGATTATAATGGAACAAGTCAGGGCGTTTCTATTTACTTATTTTTGTTTATAATATATTTTGTTCGATGATAACTTGAGTATTGTTGATCCGATCTTTTTTTTTTCAATAAGTACAAGTTTAAAGTTTATATATGAGCAACATCGTTTCTGGGGTTGCGAAGATATTATTATAAGGGTCGCGAAGTCATTTTCGGGGCAAACAACTAAGTATTAAAATATAACACGTAGTTACTGAAACACTAAAATTTTGTAAACAACTAATTAGGCAACCGTTTCCGATTTACGTCGTTGTTTCCTTTTGTTACAAAAATACAATACATCAATAACAAAACATATGGAAAACATAATACAATTACGTTTGCGAGCATAGATAAGTACCTACCTATATACCTATAGCAGCAGATACGGACTTCACGCTTTGATTATACATCTATACTAATAATAATAATATTATAATATTCCTCTTTATAATATTATAATAGATAGGAAAGATTTGATTGTTTGTTTGTTTGTTTGCATTGAATAGGCTCCGAAACTACTGAACCGATTTGAAAAATTCTTTCACTATTGGGAAGCTACGCTATCCCCGGGTAACATAGGCTATATTATATTTTCAAAAAAAATAGGGATCCTTACTAAAACTCCAATAATGTAACCCAAGGTGATAAAAAAATTAGATTTTTAATTTTGACTTTGCGTGTTTGACATTTCTAAGACAGAACAACGTCTGTCAGGTCTGCTAGTACTATATAAATAAATAAATATTTCGGGACATTTTTCACACACCGTCATGTGACCCCAAACTAGGCAAAGCTTGTGATATGGCTGTCAGAGACTGATATACATACATATATAGTTTACATATACATTATGTAAACCACATAACACTTACATTACATACATTATGTACCTACCTGTGGTACCTACATATATTAGATAGATAGAAATAAAATAGAAAACACTATAGGTATACTCAAAGACTTCATGGATAGGTAAGACCATGGAGTAAGACCTTTTTACTAGAAGCGCGGTTTCCACCCACTATCGTTTATTTTCTAATTGAAATGAAATTGTTTTTATTCTGGACATTATGATCCATAAATTATAACTTCAAAACTTAAATTATAAACTTACTAAAGCAAAAATTTAAAAACTATACGTATACAATACTAGTTACTACAAACAATAAGTAATTTTTATTTAAAAAAATTGTGCAGACAACTTCAAACTCTTTCGTCTTCTCTTTGTTGACCATTGTCTGCACAAAATGCCTAAATATAGGCGAAAAAGGTTTCTGTGTTACAGTTATGAAGATGATGTTATTACTACCCCGAAGTCTACTCACTAATGAAGACACCTTTTTCCGAACGACAGCATGGAAACTGTTAGTTCGGGCCTGTGCAAACATTTCTGAGGCGCTTCAGAAATGAGGTAGTCTCAACATCATCCTACAAATGTTATTATACTGGACTCGTAGGTATCTAGCGTTTTTTTTTGGTATGGCTGACCAATGGCTGACCCATAGGCCGCCCGTATAAAGACTGACAATACGCCTTGAAGACCGTAATTTTGACTTGGTCAGTAAAGCGCAAAAGAACATCATACCGAAGAATTAAAAAATACGAGCCCCATGTTTATCACCAAATTCAAATTTATCAAAAAACAAAACGAAAACAAACAAACACAAACTTTTGGCAGTAGGTATTGCTTTTTATTTTTTTCAAAAACGTCTCAAGACTGATCTTGAGATGATTTTGGCGTCTCGCGTCTTGTGCATTTGCCAGTGTCAAATATTAAAATATTTTCAAGTCTTAGAAACAAAGTAATAAAATATAGTCATAGTCACAGTCAAAATCCATCAAATCAAAAAATCATAGAATTGATCAAAGTAAGTCAAGTGGTCAAGTCCAAGTCATGCCATAGTAAAGCGACGGAGACTTTACCAGAGGCTTCTATGGAGTTTTGGAAATATCACGATAGTAAGTAGGTACATAAATAAATAAATATATTTAGGACATTTTTTCACACACGGTCATCTGACCCCAAACCATGTCTTATGTGCCCAAACTAAGCAAAGCTTGTGATATGGCTGCCAGAGACTGATATACATACATAAGTATATAGTTTTAAATACATACTTAAATAGAAAGAACGATATAGAACAAACACAAATGTTCATCACACAAAATGTTTATTCTAGATGGGAATCGAACCCACGCCCTCAAACTCAGAAGGTAGGTTCACTACCAACTGGACCAACGAGCTATCACAACATGCTTTACCTCTTTCTTCTATCACTTTCACTCAAGTCATTAACCAAAATCCACCATTTAATAATGGTTCACAATTTCACATTAGCACTCAAAATAACTAAGCTTAAGAAACGACATGTGACTAATGAGACGATATGTTTTTTTTACGTTGGCGCCAAAACTCAAAAATAAATATTTATAAGCATGTTATAAATGTGTATAGGTCATGTGCTTCTCTTTCTTATCAAATATTACGCAATTACATCACTTCGATCAGATAAACAAGATAGCACGCCAAGACGTCACTCGCAGCATCTCTGGCATTATATCTACAATCGTACAGTGCAATCGAAATATTAATGACTTAATTTATTACCGAAATAAAACTTTTTTCGGGAGGCTATCAATTTGCAACGAACTTCAAAAATGGAACCTCTATTTTTTAAATCGTTTGTTATATTTTTGGTGTATTTTACGCATAGACCTATGCTAATTTTACGCGATATTTTCGCGTTTATGAACAGTTTTTTTTTAAATTATTATAATATAAAAGAACCTTAAAATCGGAGATCGGGATTTTATATTTGGCGGTCCCATTTGTAGTATTTTTTTCTGTGTCAATTTAGGAGTTTGATATCGTTTTCAGTGAGTCAATTATAGTATTTTTGTATTAATTATTTAGGTATTTACAGAATACAAAAAAAACGTAAAACAATATAGCAAAAAAATATTTACAAACGCCTTAAAAGTCTTCACAAATAATATTTAATATTATACGTATTAAATGTAATTAGACAATACGATGGTGGTGCCACTCAAGACTAATAGATAAAATTGTCGCACTGAACAAAACTCAGCTCTATAAATAATCTTATAAAAATAACAATGGAAGGCGCAAAGTCACAAGACGATTGCGCTGTACCTCGGAATTGCGTATAAAAAAGCAGGAAAAATCAACAATAGAAATATTTTCCTTGGACAAAGAATCAATTAGTCTGTACTAAATTACTGTACTGCAGAAAGCTGAAGGGAAATATTTCAAACAAGCATTGAACCTTTTCACTAACCAATAAATTTTATTATTTTACTATATTTGTATGATAAATGTGGATATAAAATATTGAAAAAAGGACAATGATATCTTCCTTTAATATTTTATATTATTTTATCCACTTATTAGAGTATTTTTATTCTAATATATTTATTTGCTGTGAATGTTGTAAAAGCTGAATAAAAAAACATTTTCTACATTAAAATATTACTGAAGTATGCTTTTATTTACTTGCTACAGTCTTACGTTAAAAAACCTAGTGAAAGTGATCGTCGTTTTTATTCAGCTTTGTACAGTGTTAATGCATTTATTTATATGCAAATAAGTGTTAGAACCGAGTTTTTTTTAATTAATAAATAGTCGGGTCAAACTAAGCAAAGCTTGTGATATGGCTGCCAGAGACTGATATACATACATATATAGTTTTAAATACATACTTAAATAGATATTAACAACCAGATATAGAACAAACACAAATGTTCATCACATAAATGTTTGTCCTAGGTGGGAATCGAACCCACGCCCCCAAGCTCAGAAGGCAAGTTCACTACCAACTGGACCAACGGGCTATCTCTATATTCTTAATATTAATAATAATATTATCTATATTCTTATATTTTCTAAACCTAGCAGCCAACTTCACAAAGTGGAAATCTACAAAATGTGGTATGAGCTCCTTAGGCGGTGTTTCCGAGAAGCTACAACATGGGGTTCTTCAAAAGGCGAAGTTAAAGGGTCGGCAACATAGTTGTGATGCCTCTGGTGTTACAAGTATCCATAAGCAATGGTGACTGCTTACCACCAGGCAGACCACCTGCTTGCTTGCCACCTATGGCATAAAGGTAAGGTAAATGTAAGGCATAAAAGTTACAATTATTATATTTCCATGCATTTATTTTACATTCTCATTCTACGTATATTCGTAATTGGATGAATAAACAATTGAGAAATTTATGGAAACCTTTCGAAACCCAGACTTGACGAGTTCAAGAGAACTTACGACCTTGATCCTTACTCCGTCCCTGAGCTCAACAAAGCTCATTTTGACCTCACTTGGGGTTAGAGCTGTTTTCTGCAAGAAGTCATTAGCCCTCGCTTACGTCACAATATGATCGCGCATTGATTACGAGTACCTATACTGGGAACTGGATATACGATACGATAAATGTTGACAAGTAATGTAGCTAGCTACCTCATATTTCTATATATCTAGTCACACTATAGCACTAATCACACTAATTCACACTAATATTATACATGTGAAAGTTTGAGTGTGTTTGTTACTCCTTCACGCTGAAATGGCTGGACGGATTTGAATGAAATTTAGAACATAAATAGGTTATGTCCTGGATTAACACATACTTTTCATCGTCATCATTTTTCATCACTACGCGGGAAAAACCGCGGGGCACAGCTAGTATAAAATAAAGTCGCTTTCCGCGTTTTTCTGTCTCTCTGTATAACCGCTAAACTCCTAAACCACGCAACGGATTTTGATGCGGATTTCACCATCAGTTAGAGAATTTTTCACGGACGATTTATACATAACTAGCGACCCGCCCCGCACGGGTGTAACTTACGTGCGAAGCCGGGGCAGGTGATAGTAGAATACAATTTGATGTACCACAAACCACTTTGTTTATTTTTAACATAATATAGATGTTTCAGGATTCGTTAGGGCATGTAGTGGAACCATGACTTTGATTTGCCTGTGCTTAGTTAGTTGTATTTTACTGGGTTACGCGGAAAGGGTGTATACTAAGCGTGCGGGGCAGCTCCAACACCTACAGCTGTTCGCCTGGCGGATGGACCTGGACTGCCCAATAATGCAGCACTGGACCAGAGTTCATGTTAGGCTTTCCGGGTCCAAGCCAAAATATAGGTTACGATAAATTATTGACAAATTTTTTTAAATTGTTATTGTAATATTAATTCAAATTTTTGACATTTTGTATAAATATGGAATTGTGTTTTCTGAAATATATTTTGAATTGATTGAAGCCGGAAAGAGTCTATATTACCTATCATAATTAATAACTTGTACTATGGTACCAACCCTATAATCGCGAAAAAAATATCATACCTATATGTTTCATAAATTTTGTCGAGTGTGAATGATCATTGCTCCTACAGGAAACACATCTACGTTGGACAAAGAAAATCTTCTACGTTGATACTGGAAAGCAGAGCTACGCTATAAGCGCTTCAAGTAGCTATATAAGCAAAGAATAATAATTAGTTATTTATATAGAATTGAATTAAATTTGACGTTTAATTAATGCCAACGGTCGTATAATTATTTATTCGCAAGGGCGAGCAAGGGGAAACCGATGAATGAATGTCTTATTTGAATACTGTTGCAGTGCAAAGTTCTTCCAAATGTCATAACAGCCATTGCATAAATGTAACCTTTCACGAACCCTTCTTCACGGACCGCTGCCAATAAATCAACTAATAATTTAGTTAAAAATAATTATACATATTATCTTTATTGTAAAACGTATTTGGCTTATTTCATCATCAGCCAGAAGACGTCTAGTGATGAACATGGGCTTAGAACTCCACATTTGCCTACAGCCTGCCATCTGCATCCACTGGATGCCCGCAGCTCTCACGATGTCGTCGGTCGGGAGGCCTACCTACGCTGCGTCTTCCGGTACGTGGTCTCCACTCAAGAACCTTTCTTCCCCATCGGTTATCGGTTCTTCGAGCGATGTGGCCTGCCCATTGCCACTTCAACTTGCAAATTTTAATAGCTATGTCGGTGACTCTGGTTTTTTGGCGAATATCCATGTAAACGTTGGCTTATTTATGACTTTTTTACTTATATAAGTGGCCTGTTCCCGTCTGCAGTTCTCTCGCTCGCACATTTTCATATTATTGAAGATTTATATTATAAACGTGAATTTCCAAAAAGTTAATGACATAGGTATGTTATGATGATTAACGCGATATTTACCACATTATTATAATTTTCTATTTCAATCATATAACTGTAGTGAACATGAACAACCGTGATTGTTTAAAACAGACACAAAGTGATCCTATAAGGGTTTCCTTTTTGCTTTGAGGTACGGAACCCTAACAATGTACATATTTAGTTTATATACGTACCTATACTAAACATTTGTTAAAAACATACTTTAGCTAATGTTGGTCTTTCACTTAATGCTCATTTTGATCATTAAAAACATACCTACGTGTGTGTAATTCTTGCTTGAACACGATTGGAATATCAAATGTCAGCTCGTCAATGCACCTTCCTTTGCTAAAGTTGGAAAAATGTTCAACCAATTATACGTCAAACACGTTCAATAATCGTTAGGCCAGGACCACATCACAGACTGGGCAGCTCAACGGCACACAGCGGCACACGACAGCACAGCTCGGCGGCAAAATCGTCTTAGAAAGCTTATAACATCGAATCTACGCGGCCCGATGTCATAATATTGTTTTCATAATTATTACTATAATATTTTTTTTACCATTTAGCGGCAGCGGTTTAATTTTGAATTGTAAAATTTTGTGTCGAATGACGTTTTCCCCATAGAAATAGAGGTCCCATTTAGTGAGTTGTGCTACTAGGAAAACACGTTGACTTATCAACATAGATAAGACTTTATTGACGTTGTTCCCCGTACATTTGGGCTGCACTGTGGAGTCACCGCTATACCAAGGAAACCTTGTAGTTGACATCAAAGCTCAGATCAGACAATCATGCGAGATACAACACAATAATTATCGTTCCTGTGCAAATGTTTCCGTATTTCACCCACTTTTTTTTCTTACTGTAAGAATATACGGCACACTTTTTTAGTTTTTTTACAACTAAGAGACTTGCAGCGACACCAATAAACTTACTTATAATCCACATGCAAAAAAAGCGCAGCACGCGGAGTCGCGGGCATCCAGTGGATGCAGATGGCAGGCTGTCGTTCAGTGTGGAGGTCAAAGGGGAAGGCCTATATTTAGCAGTGAACGTCTTCTGGCTGATGACGATGATGATAAAAAAGGCAGCAAAGTTTCTGCAGGGTGACTTCGACTAAAAACATCAACCCTGATTTAGGCCTCATGCATATGCAAACCCGCCACACCACCTTACAATATCTCCCTTGTTTGTCTGAGCCTCTATAAGCATGCCACCTGCGGTGTGATCCTTGCTTTAGGCGCTGCGTCCCTGAATCTCCTGCTGATTGCCAATTAAGTAACCTCAGCGTAATTTAATCCGCGTAGTTTTAGCAAATTAATTGATTCGTTTGTTTACTTTGTTGGGCAAGTTTCGTAGCTTTTAGCTCTCAGCCATGAAACTAACGTACCATTAGAACTGTGTTTATATTAGGACGGGTAACATTTAAAACTTTAAATAATTAATTTAGTGAAGTATAAGTATATAAAAAAAACACAATTTCAACAGGATTCATCCCCTAATTTACAATCTACCCTTAGAAGTATTTTTTTTCTTGTTTATATGGAACCAACCTCGAGATAACAAACCACACAAAACTAACAAAAAAAAAACCATAAGCGTAGACATCGTGTAACATAGGTACACAGAAAGAAAACATTCAGTTAAATTCAAACATCCTCCTTTTTTTGAAGTCGGTTATAATTGGCCTCTATTACAGAAACAAAGCCCACCCCACCTCACACCTAAACCAAAAACGATATATTACTAATTAAAAAGTTATAATTATAAAAACAAACTAAATAAGTGCTTATCTATATTTAACAGGAAATATATGTGATGAAGTAATGCGCAATATTTGCTCGTTGGTTATCCTAAAAATAATGTTTTGGTTTTCCCTTATCATAATTATTATTGTGGGATTACCAAAATATATAGATACGATATGTAATTTGCCAATTTTTGCTTATTGCTAATTAACTGGATCGGGAAGTCACTGGATATACCGAAAATACTATCGATATACTGAAACATACCACCAGAAGTAGCAAATAAGCTTCAGGAAAGTCGCCTGAGGTGGACGGGCCATGTTCTCCGCAGACCGGCGGAGCATGTCGGCAATCAATTCCTGGATCTTGTGCTTCCTGGACTGGAACAAAACATCGAACTGACCAAAGCAGCGATAAATTGACGTCGAAAGATATGACATGAGAGCCAATAAACTCACCAAGGAAAATACTGTCGACGGTGCGAAATAGAAGAGTCACAGTAGGAAAGCGGACCCCGGTCCGTGCTGTGATATACGCTAGGCAGAAAGAAAACTCGGCATACTTCCGGGTAGGTATATTTTTGCCTTTTTCCTAATAGAGGAAGAGTTTTATTTGTCAAAGTTGTAGCCTTGTTAATATCGTTATATCGACCAGCTTATTCGTATTATTTGTATCATTAATTATGTACGAGTATATATATATAAAAAAAAAATATTAAATATTAATTGCATATCTATTAGTATATTTATGGTATTAGTGTGTAATCTATTAGAATGTATGTGTATGGTATACGTAAAAATTTAATAGTCTATCCTCTTTGGCACACCGTCTTCTAAGTCTTCTATAAATCCTTTCCATCCTAAGGTTGCCTGGAAGAGATCGCTTTTAGTGATAAGGCCGCCAGTTGTTACACTAGTTTTTAAAAGTATTTTGACCTCTGTTTCGTTTACCCATACTTTATACGATCCAGACTATAGGTATGACCCTAACTAATCCATGTATAGTCCTTTTCAAATAGCATTATGGTACTGACAACCACCACAACACACTAGTTTTTTTTGAGTTTTCACCACTATATAGTTTTCATAGTAGCCCTTAGCTACATGTTTTCGCCGCAAAATGTAAATCTTTACCTAATTTAGTTGTGTGACGTCACATTTAATATTTTCGAATCACGTTACATTCTATTGTACTGTCAAATCACCAGTCAAGTGCCACGAAAAGGACTATACTATATTCTACCTGGTAAGCACGTCAGCACGAACGAACGCTGCAGTGTTCGAAACGTCAGAAATGAAAATAATGTAAAATACTGGCGATAATTGCGAAAACCTACTTGTGGATCTTACATCGCCGCGTAGAGCATACCTACAAGTGTAGAAGCATGTAAATTATTTCAATGTAATTCAGTCGGCTACATGCACATATCTAACGGTGGATTTACCGCTCCAACCGAAATGAGGGCGATGTTTTATTTACTTTTTGTCGTATGAAATATTTATGTGTATCTTTGAATTCAAATGGTTCTGCAGACCCAGTTTATTCTTAACTAGTGGCGCCCTCTGATTTTACCGGTAGTGATTTAACATAATTAATATGTCAGGGTGATGGACGTAGTGAGTTGCCGCGCAGAGTTTTTATTTATGGTTGGCACTGAACTGTTATTGCGCGCAATTGATGCGCTTACTGTCAAACAAAAACTTGCTCGTCTCATCACTCATCAATCAGTTGCAAAAAAAAAAACATACAGTCGAATTGATAACCTCCTCCTTTTTGAAGTCGGTTAATAAAATAGGGATTTTGCCTCTCGCACATTTAAAAAAATCACAAAACTGGGAGCGATAGAGCATTATTCTAGATAACATCGCACAAGTTTTGACCCAACTTTTAACTGATTAAAAAAGCAGGTGGTTCTGAAGTCGACGCGTTTTTTTACAGAGGGGAACCTCGTGTCGGGTATCGTTAAATAGATTTTTTTAAATGTGGATAAGATTTAATACTTGACAATGCAAATAAAGTGATACGCCAAAATAATCATAAGAGGGAAAAAAAATTAACACATACGTGATGCATAAATATGATGATAGCCCGTTGGTCCAGTTGGTAGTGAACCTACCTACTGAGCCCGAGGGCGTGGGTTCGATTCCCACCTAGGACAAACATTTGTGTTTGTTCTATATCTGGGAGTGAATATCTATTTAAGTATGTATTTAAAACTATATATGTATGTATATCAGTCTCTGGCAGCCATATCACAAACTTTGCTTAGTTTGGTGTCAGCAGACCGCGTGTGAAAAAATGTCCCGAATATTTATTTATATTTATAAAATCTCCTTTTTTGGACAGTTTTGTAAGACAGAAAAACAGAAAGACAGCTTATTTAACTATATAATTGTGGATGTAGATAACATATCCTATATTCAAGAGTCCCGCAAGCAAATCTTTTATTTAAAAAGGTTAGTGCGTCAATAGTGCATTTCAGAAAAACATGTTTATACGGTGGTGACCTTATTATCCTCCGTTACCTCGAGAGCCCAAACATGTATGACTATGTTTTATATTTTCTCATGATAAAGCCATTGCAGGGTTACCACTCAGATCAGACAAACAAAGGGAAATGGTAAGGTGGCGTGGTGGGTGCGAACGCATATGGCTTAAAACTAGCGTGATGTCTTTAGTCGCTCACCCTGCAGACGACCTTGCCGCCCTTTTTTATGTGTAGACTATTAGAGTTCATTGGTGTCGCTGCAAGTATCTTAGTGTGCGTGCAAATTGAGTAAGTGTGCCGTACCTAAAAAAAAATTTTTTTTTAATAAGTACCTAATATGCTTCCGTTTGAGCACCAGCCTGATGTTAAGCGATGATGCGGTCTACGTTGGAGCACGCTTGCCTAGAAGCAACCTAGAATAAACCGATTCACTCGTACATTTCGTTGAATTTCGTTGGTTTAGCGGTATAATGAAAAAAGTAGGTTAAACACGGAGAGATTTGAACTTGAACGATAACTGTGCTATGGCATATCTGCCTTGTTTGTCTTAACACTTAACAATACATCACCAGACCTATAATAGTGAATTATTTAGTTCTTTTTATTTGTTACTTTTTTTACACCTAAAGTATAGCTGAAACAATTTTTGTCAATTTTGGAAAGGAAGTGTGTAAAATGAGGAACAAATTATACAGATGAAAATCAGATCTTTTTATATGAAAAATAAGTGAGTAACTAATGTGGGAATTTGCGGGTAACCCACGCAATTACTTTAGAAGGCAACTGCGCAGTTAATTGTTTAATCAGAGACAGTTTATATATCAAGCTAAGTGTGTCTACTCATGTTTTGGATGCGATGGTGGCCGAGCGATAGCATGTGCGTTTTACAATCTGACAGTGCCCAGTTCGACCCCCGGCCCTGCACCAATGACTTATTTAGTACCTATATACATTATGTGCAGATTCGATGCCATCGCTCTGAAACGGAGAAGGAAAACATCATGAGGAAACCAAAGAAATTCATTATGACATTAACCTACGTCCACTGGGCCAGCATGGTGGGTTATAAATAGCCCACATGGTTCTCTTGTCCCAGGAGTGGAAACATGTTTGGCTGTTACTGTACTGTATTGTACTGCATATTTTATTTTATTGTTTTATAATTTTTAATCTGTTCAACAAGTTTTACAAAAACAAAATAAATATCTTAATTTATTTAGTTTATCCCTTAGAATAACTACTCAGAGAAGGTAGGTTTCCAAACAACGCCTTCTCAAAACGTAAGCTACAAATTCGCTTTGTAGCTTACGTTTCGATTGGTATTTTAAACGATTTAAGCAAGAAAATTAATGGATTACCTGTGGAATGTCACACCATAACTCTTATGCTGCTTTTTTGATTTGTTGTGGTACGATTTCACCGCGCAAATAGTCATAGTATTTTTTTTTTTTTTTTTGGAGTCATATGTGACACCATTTGAATGGCTTAAATTTTGCGAATGTACTTGGTTTCTTTGTGTAGTTATTATAAGGTTTATCCTTAGTTTATCTTAGTTTAGTTTTACATATGCTGCTAAACTTAAATAGCAAAAGACATCTGTAATAGGTATTCCTTTTATCCCAAAAAAATGAAACTACATTTTCTTTTCAGATTTCCCACTTCAGGGAATCGAGACAATGTCACAATTTTCCCCGAAAACAAGATAATTCCTGAACGAGTGTCGACCTTATAACACATTTGTCTTGTGTTCATGTGTTCAGGGAAACGGGATCTCGTCATTTGACATAATTTCTCGCATAAACGTTTCTTATGTATTCAATATATCGTGCTATAACAATGTTTTGAGAAAAAAACAATAATTTTAATCTGGTGTTTTAACGGAGGCTTGATCCATTCAATCAACAAACAAATAACAAACAACATACAAATTTGAAAACATAGTTTTTTTAATTTTATTTTTGGTACTTGTATAGTACTAGCGACCCGCCAGCCCGACTTCGCACGGGTGTAATTTACGTGCAAAGCCGGGGCGGGTCGCTAGCTATACATATACAGAAAACTTCCGTGAAATTTTTTCTAACTGATGGTGAAAACCGCATCAAAATCTGTTGCGTGGTTTAGGAGTTAGCGGCCATACAGACAGACAGACGCGGAAAGTGACTTTAATTTATACTATGTAGAGAGTATACTATGTATCTACATGTCAGTCCCATTGTATATTCTAAACTAGAGGACGCATACTTAATAAATAAAACACAGACAACAAACAAACACGGTCGATGGTCACTTGAGTCTTGTCTGATGTTACTATCATCACTTTCTCTTCAGTATAATTATTCTGTCTTCATAATGCAGAGTTATAAACTTGGGGTGTACCAAGCCGAAAGAAAATCAGTTTAGTCATCATTATGAACAAATTTGATTATGGGACCAACCGCGCCATCACCGACAAGTTGCTAGTCTATCGGTTTTTTATCGGATAAATTACCGACAGTGTGCATCGGCTCTGCATGATGTAATTCCCTCCTGCCCACTTCAAGTTTCACCCTTTGTTTTGAGGATACCTAATTAAATTTGAAAAACGTAATAAAGGACATCCTGGAACGTTACATTTCGAATTAGAATAATTTATTCCTTCACAAGTAACGACGCATTCACTTCACCGAACGTATCCTGGGTCCTGATCGGTCAGGAAACTGTCAACATAGAGAGACAAGTGGGTAAACCCAATCGAAATAACAATATTAAGATATTTAAAAGTACTTTTCAAACTACTCTGTTAATCTACATGACCAATTGGAACCACCAGCGCGTTTTCTGAGCAAACTGACAGCACTCGTTAAACATTTAATAGTTTCCTCGTTCGATCAACTGTCCTGATAAGTTTGTTGTAATAAACGAGTTTCGATGGAAATGAAGCGGACATAAAGTGTCACCAGACAGAGACAGCGCGGCGGCCGTGTGACCTTAAGTTTTTTTTAGATTGCTCTGTGACGCAGAATCTGATTTCTGTCACGCTGTAGGCATAGGATAAAATAAATATTGGCTGTTGATAGGCGTACTGTCCTACCTCGTTAGCAGGCTGTGCTGGTTTTAGAAGTAACGATAGTCTATGCCAGGTGCAGTTGCAGTGCATATTGATACCATCGCCCAAAAACGGTGAAGGAATTCAAGAAAATCGCAAGAAAACCGGTATGTCCAAGAACCTCAAAAATTTAAAGACATGGCATCTACCAACTGTGCACTGGGCCAGCATGGTGAATTAGAGCCCAACCTCTCTTGTTCTGAGAGAAAGCATGTGTCCCAGCAGTGGGAAAATGTTAGACTGAAAATGTAGACGATGATGACTTATTTAAGGCCGCGGTCACGGTAGGAATGTAAGTAATACGATACGGTACCGTACCGTGCGATATGCGCAAATACCGTGATAATTTAACCAGGCCTAGCTACAAGGACAAAAACTGTTTGAAATTAGAGTTTCCCGGCTTAGGTGAAACGTACCACCAAAGATTCGTTAATGAAATCTTTGCGAACCACCTTCAAAACAGTTGAGTAATAATGAAAATGGTGAACTTGCTCCAGATAATAAATACTTATATAATATGCATAGATACTACATACTTACTTACCTACTGAACTAGTGACAAGAACTGTGACCTACATTTTGATATAACAAAGAGCACACAACATTAATTTCGTCAAGGCAAAGCGGTCACACTGTATCGATAGAGCCGTGTCCAATCTACGTTTTGTGTACACCGTACACACTGTGCGTACACACAAATCAACACTGATGGTGGTCCCATTTATTTTGACCTAGTTGCAACCCGTGGCTTTATTTATTTATTTTAATACTTTTATCAAAATTGACTTCAAATCACGAGTGAATTGGATTCTTCTAGGCAAACGTGCTCCAACGTAGACCGCATCGTCGCTTAACATCAGGCGTGTCAAACGCAAGCCTATTATCAATTACTGTTTTTACTTACATCAATGCTTATTATTATTATTTTTTAAATGCACACTTACTTGGTTAATGTGCGCTTTAAAATCTGATGGTACCCGGTTCGAACTTGCACGTTGCACCAATGTATTATTTTATTTAAAACGATATATGTATGTATATCAGTCTCTGGCAGCCATATCACAACCTTTGCTTAGTTTGGGGTCAGATGACCATGTGTGCAAACGTGTCCCAAAATATTTATTTTTATTATTTAGTAGCTAAATAAATTATTGTGCAGTTTTGATACATTCACTCAAAAACAGTGAAGGAAAACATGGTGAGGAAACCGGTATGTTCAAGAACCTCACAAGTTCAAAGACATAACATTCTCCAACATACACTGGGCCAGCATATAGTGGACTAGGGGCCCATCCTCTCTCTGTGAGAGAAAGCCTCTGAGTCCCAGCGGGAACGTGATAGACTGAAATGATGATTGCACGCATCAAAAAAATTTAAGTCTAAAACACAAAAAGCTGATCTACCAGCGAAAAAAACGAAGTAATAGATTCAAGAATTATAAATATGACCCAACCATACTTACAACTACCTACCCATAATTTTCCAGATTTCTTGCAATTTTCTGGGTCAACATATCGCACCTATGGGCAGTTGGTGTTGCTGAGGCCAATTGAGCTTGGTCTCAGAGTTGGCCGCAGAATGCGAGACAACGACGGTGACTCCCGCTCTGGTGCTAAAGACATTAGGATAAGAAGTGCCTATGTCTGTCTTCTTGATGCTTATAATAGTACTAGTGCTTTTAAAATACAAGCTAACACGGGCACTACAAAAACATTTAGACTGCAAAGACTGTTGAAGGTCTAAATATGCTAGACTTCTAGTTCTTTTCCAAATATTATCAAGATTGGTTCAGCAGTTTTATTCCTGAAAGTTACAGACAGAGGGACAGAGTTACTTTAGCATGTTATAATAGTACCTAATGTAAAGTGTTACAAGGGCTAAATTGACGTTTTTATGTTTGTTTTTATGTAATGAGCGCCGACAGAGTTTTCTGTTTCCGAGAAAATCTTACAACAAAATGCTGGCATAAAAATCAAATTCGTGGTAAAA
This sequence comes from Agriopis aurantiaria, assembly GCA_914767915.1. Classification (NCBI taxonomy): domain Eukaryota; kingdom Metazoa; phylum Arthropoda; class Insecta; order Lepidoptera; family Geometridae; genus Agriopis; species Agriopis aurantiaria. The sequence goes on along the minus strand of OU612003.1, from coordinate 11,182,193 downwards.
GAGATTCAGAAAATGTGTCGCAAGATTTCGTTTTATTCCTTGCCAACTTTATTAAAACTTTTGATCCGATACGTAATAAAATATGGTTTTAAAAAGCTTCGAAAGTGTAAATCATGCGCGTAATTAATTTATTTATTTTAGGTTTGCTTTTAACCGCCACCTCGTCTGATGCGGTCTACGATTAAGTATATAGGTACGCTTGCCTAGAAGAAACCGATTCACTCGTGATTTGAAGACACCTAGCTAGATTGTAACTATCGGCGGACATCTGCAGGCAGTGCATTCCACAGACTAGCAGTTTGAACAATAAAAGTGGAATCAAAGCGCTTCGTACGGATTTTCGGAATATTAACAATGAAGCGGTGTCACCATTTCGTGCCCACTTTGGTATAGTCCGGGCACAAAATGGTGCATCTGATCTGCTTGATACTATCGGACTCGGACTATAGTCCGATAGAATCAAGCAGATCAGATGCACTCTCCGAAATGTATCCGATAAAAAACCAATAGACTAGCAACTTTGCGCCGATGCGCAAGCCTAAGATGCTTTGTCTGTATTAGGGAGTTATTGCTGATAAGCCTCATGGCACGTTTCTCAATAGACTCCGCCACCCCTAGGCGACAACATTATCTTATTCCAAAAATACCTTCGAATGACGGCACTGGAGTGGCCATCAGGTATTACTGTTCAAAAGCCTCATAAATACGAGTAGCACGGTTAAAATAATATTAAGTAGTTACAATGAGGTAAAGATTTGTGCAGCTTCCTACAAATCTTTACGACCAACAATCACCATGCCAAAAGTGTCCATAGGAAGCCGTTTCGCCCTCAATTAAACATTATTTATGTACTATCCGCTATTTTCAGTTTTTCGCACATCTACACTGATGTCGTAGATTAGGGATAGGTACAGAGAGAGTAGCAGTAATATCGTAAGAAAGAGTCACAATTTTATACGAATGATCATAAATATTTACACGAATTATGATGCTTGGATGACCGTTTCCGAAACGCTAAAATACGGCGTCGCACCAAGGCTGCAGACGTCGTAAAAGGGTGACGGAACTTAAGTATAGCTGGGCAGGACACATGGGTAGAAGTAATGATGGGAGGTGGTGTACAGCAGTAACCGCGAAATGGCAGAGACTAGGTTGGCGAAACCCGGGCCGACGAAGGATGAATGAACCGATGGCATCAAAAATGTTGTCGGAAACGAGTGGATGCGACTAGCGAGAGACCGGGGAGAGAGGCATAAACAAAAGGTGGGCTATACCCAGCAGTGGGTCATACACGGCTGATGATGATGATGCTTCAGGCTGCGCTCAACGGCCATCTCATACGCATGTTTTAATCATTTTTGAAGATGTACAATCCCTGTGTGAGTTTTTTTTAACCGATTGGGTTTTTAATAACCTTGCAAATAAATATGTGGAGATAGAAAAATACTATATTTACGAAAAAAAATACTACTATACCTAGAGCATTATGCTTTGCAATGTTATTCTAAAGATAATGCCCAATCGGTTTCTTTTATTCTTCATCATTTCAGCCGTAGGACGTCCACTGCTGGACAGTGGACAAGGCCCTTTGGAGATCGATGGGGGACCATAGATCTCCAAAAGAGCCGGTTGAAAGAGGCCTGCATCCAGCTTTTCCCTGCGGTCTCTTTTAGGTCGTCTGTCCATCTCGTGGGTGGACGTCCTACGCAGCCCTTACCGGTCCGTGGTACCGCTACCGCTTACCGGTCTTTTATTCTTATTCAGATCTTCTAAAACGTTAAAATGAGTGAGATAGCCGCGCGCCTTTAGCTGGCTCTTCACGCCAAATATTCGATGTTATCTCTCTGGCCATTAGTATTCTTTGTGCGCGTATTTTTCTGCACTCAATGCGAAGCGTTCCGTATGAGATCAAAGGCAGCGAGCGTCGCATCTAATGAGCCTGCTTACTCTCAACTGCGTTATTTTTAGCTAAATTTACGAGGCGTGTCGCGTCGCTGAAGAGGTTTCTAGTGTAAGAGCTTTGACCTTTGTGTGCACCTGGTCTAGTGGATTAGAAACGGCCTTGTCCTTTGAATAGCTCCAGCCTGTCTATACAATTCCCACTACTAATATACTAATTTATCTATATATCTACACTATATACACTAAAATTTATAAAAAGGTTAAAAATTAAAAATTTATTTTAAAGAGGAAAGATTTGATTGTTTGTTTGTTTGTTTGCATTGAATAGGCTCCGAAACTACTGAACCGATTTGAAAAATTCTTTCACTGTTGGGAAGCTACGCTATCCCCGAGTGACATAGGCTATAATCTATACCCGTGCGGAGCTGGGGCGGACCGCTAGTATATTATAAAACAAAGTCGTGTATGTTACACCATTAATAACTCAAGAATCGCTGGACCAATTTTCATGATCTTTGATTTGTTGGATTCCTCTCCGCTTCGAATAGCAGAATAAGGATTAAAATATCGGAAAAATTCCCATAAAAAAAAACCAAAAAAAAAAATACCTATACATTTTTATGGAACGGCAAGAATCGCAGTCTTATTATTCACATAAATTACATCATATATATATATATATATATATAAGTAAGTCGTTTAAAAATTGTCAAAATGAAAAAAAATAGTTTATTCCAGATTCTTTTTTTTTTTGTGCCAAAAGGAAATTTTATTTAATGGAACTTAAAAAACAGAAAATTAATGAGAAAACTTAAAATATAAACTTTCTAAAAACGAAAACTTAAAATAACTAAATAAAAGCTACAATTAAACTAAAAGATGATTGTATAAAATATACAAACATGTACCTACTAAACAAAACGCCGTCGAGATCAGCACCGTGCGGCAGGGTTCCCAGAACACTGGCAGAGTTGCCCCGCTGTATAGCAATACTTAGCTTTTGTGAAAAGTATATGCCAGCTCTAGGATCCCCCGAGGCGAGGACCAGCCTAGTCGAAATATCCTTGCAGATTTTTTTTGTGTCGGACGACCACGGGCCAGGGGTCTCCACAGCTAGCGCAACAAACTCCCATAATTTACATAAATGTAAATTAAAAACTAAATGACAAATATAAAAATTTAAATTAAATTACAGGCGTGTTGTACATTATGTACGATGCAGGGGGCTGCTGAATCGTGCTCGAGACGCCTGCTGGCAGGTCTGCTTCTAGCAGGTCTAACACGGGCTGTGGGCAAATTGAATTTCCCCCGTTTTTATCCGTGCGTAGCCGCGACAAAGCTACAATATGGATATGTTTGTCTCTGTCTCGCTGGGACTTGAGTGGCAACTACCAGAGACCACCATCAACCACCCCTACCTCTTCCATTCCATAAATACATTCCACTATCCTAAATACATTAGATCATGTCACCGGCAATTCCTAAACTAACACAATGGGTGCTGATTACTTCATATAAGTACCTACCTAATACCTATATGGTAAAACCCTCAAGGGTACAACTTGCGAGTAGAACATCTACAAAGAAATAGCGTATAAAATATTATGCAGTCAATTTGGCAGGTACCAAACAGGCCAGCAGGTGTTATATACGGATAACGTTCTTGAATGAAACGAATACTGCACGCGCACTTCAACGCGCATGTCTGTTCTGTATATCTCCCAAGCTTTTCCCCCACACGAGCTAAGAATAGGAAAAGTTCCACCAAGCATTCCAGAGGTAATAGATTTTAGTTCAGAATTTTGTTATTTACAAGGTTCACCGTCCCCTTCCCTGAATATCTGGTTAACCACTACAATCAATTCTCTGAAATATTTTAGATCCTATTTAGGGCTCTAGAAAAATAGTCCTTGAACGCAAAGTCTGTAGATTTTAGTTCAGAATTTTGTTATTTACAAGGTTTACCGTCCCCTCCCTGGATATCTATATAGTTAACCACTAAGATCAATTCTCTGATATATTTTAGATCCTATATGGAGCTCAAGAACATTAAAAAAAAAAAAAGTACAGTCGAATTGCTAACATCATCATGGTTTCATCATCTAGTGATAGTCCGTGAACATTTGGGTGAACATAGGGGCAACTTTCAAAATGGCGTAAGCTTAGCCCACAGATTAGTAGATCTGTGGAGTAGACCTGTGATCTGTGGCTTAGCCTTTATTATAATGCACAGATATGTAGTAGATCTGTGTTATAATGCTATATGACCACAGATATACACAACAGATCTGTGTATATGACACACAGATCTACTACCTATGACATTTTCCAAATACATAACCCACAGATCTGTTGTGTATATCTATGACATAACCATATTTTAACAACAGAAACAAACTATGCAAGCGCCATCAGCTGCTAAAAGATTTAGCGACGAACCAAATTGAACATGTGTCATGAGTACGCATAACGAGATAGACCCAAATAGTTAATTCCACAAAAACGCGTCCTCAAAAGACGCAATGTCAATGCTTGTATAGACCTGCCCGACACGAAAAACATCCTGGTGAAATACAAAGGTTATGGAATTTTAAGAAAACTGTCTTGAAATCTAGACGATAAATGCCAAATTCAAAAAGTAGAACTAAGCCCTCCTACAGCTATAACTATAATTCTTCTGGTCATATCTAATCCAAAGTTTACGATCGGGTCTTAAAAACTAAGTTTGGCCTATAGCAAGCCACATCAGGGCTCATGGTAGGAAACAGTAAAGGATCGCCGCCAACGAAATCGATGAGGAGAGCTATATATTAGCCAATATATTTAGAATATAGATTTAGATAGGTACGCTAGAGTGAATAGATTTCATCTACGTAGGTAGATCAACGCGTTCCATTCTCCGCCACACCATCGCTTACCATCAGGTGAGTTTTTTAAATATAAATAATAAGCTTACGTTTGACCACCATCTTGCCTGATGTTAAGCGATGATGCGGTCTACGTTGGAGCACGCTTGCCTAGAAGAAACGGATTCACTCTGATTTGAAGACACCCAGATTGTAACTATCATTCAGGCAGCGCATTCGACAGACTAGCAGTTCGCACAATAAATGTCGATTCAAAGCGCTTTGTACGGGTTTTCGGAATATCAACCATAGGTGGTGACGATGTTTCGTGCCCGCTCTGGCAGTCCGATATAAAAATGGGCAGGAGGGTATTAGATTGTGCAGATACGATGCACCCTCTCCGAAATGTATCTGATAAAAAACCGATAGACTTGCAACTTTAGAGTTTGTCGACAAAAGTAGATCTTTTCTTTATAAAAAATTACACTTGAATGTTGAATGATAACACTTGAACAATGTGAATCACAAGTTAATTCCGTATGTAACGATAAAACTAACACAGAGAATATTGCAAAAAGAAAGGAGGAAGGATTCTTCTAGTGTTAACACACGTATGGATTTGGTTGACCTCAACCGCCGTCAGACCAACGGGAGAGAAAGAGAGGGAAATATAATATTCTCACTCTTTCTCTCCCGTTGGTTGGACGGCGGTCCGTCAACCAAATCCATACGTGTGTTAACACTATTCGATTGAACTATCTCTCTATAGATTTACCTACTCGGTAGTATGAACGGGCGGCGCCGTCGTCGCCGGATGCTCATAATTATACATTATGCATGACAATTGGTATTCATTAACGGGATATATCCATTATGCTCTCTACCTAGAGAATTGTTTGTCAACTTGCACCTATTGGGATCAGTTTGTCCATACCTACCTCCTCCTCCTATCTACGTGGTTATACCATTTCCATTCGTTTATGTGACAGGTGCAATAACATTGTAAAAAGCAGAATTAATATATTTTCTTTATTTCATTGAAGTACCTATCGGGTACCTGGGGCCAACGGCTGACTCGCTATCATGAACTAACGTTTAATCCGCTCATTTGGATAATCACGTGACCGCAGACCGTATCTGGGCGCGTTAAGGTTCACGTTCGCGTGATTTTCCAACTGAGTGGATTTAACGTTACTTTGATAGCGAGTTAGCCGTTGGCCGTCGCTGCAGTCTTACGTGCACAAAATCTAGCGAAAGTGATCAGAATTCGTGGTTTTTATTCAGCTTTTTACTATGTTATTGCAGCTATTAGAGCAAATAAATGCTTGGACCGAGTTTAGGGTATAACAGAACGTTGCATATTATTAGTAGGTAGGTATTTAATTTTGCATTATTTGTATTTATATTTTTATTGTTGTAGTTGTAGTATTTTAATTTATTGTTATGACATAAAAAAATTGACATGACGTAGTACTTACTATGTTTTTTTTAAATAAATGATTATAATGTTTGACTGTGCACAACTACACACATAATTGCATAACTAAGTAGGTAGCACTCAAAGACATTTTACAAACGTTAAATGACCCAGCATCCGGCCCCGTCTCAGAAAAGGTGCTAAAAGGAATCATTCATATTGTATTTATGTATGTATTTGCCTATGTACCCGTTACCACGAGGTCCTTAAACACGACTTGTCCGTCGGTACAAAGTTTCTGTTAGGGCTCAGCAATTTTTATATCTAACACATATCGATCTAATTAATCAATTTATTTAATTTAATTGCAATTTTTTTTCATATATAAATATGAATCCCTAATTACCTTAGTCACGCCATAACTTGAGAACGACATTACCGATTTCATTCATCTTTAAAAAAAAAACTTTATATATGGTTCTTACGGAAAGAAAAGTTAAGAAAATTGCACAGAAAATTGAAATATCAGCAAACCTCGCGCGTGAAACCGTGGGTCGCAGCTAGTCCTAAATATAATGCATGTACTCTAACAACAGAAGTTTCTTTTAGTTTGCCTAGAAACCTTAAAGATCTAAATATTGAAATTGAAAAAAATTCTACAGACTAAGTGCTATTACACCGTAAAAGAATTTATTAATGATAAGAGATTAAATTGGAATACTAACATTGACTAACTAATAATGACATTATAATATTGTAGACATCGTACCTATTTAACTTGACATAACTACTATACTATGACATTTCCTTTGTAAACTAACAATACTAATAACTTATAATTAGTGAGTTATGAATGCCAGTGCTAATATTGCACGTCCATTTAGAGACAAGTTTGTATTCGGAGCTCTTAAGAACAGATTATGTCTGTATTACATCTAGGTTTACCAACAAACTGCAATAAATATATTTTGATTTTATTTTATTAAATTCTTCTAGGAAAGATACTTACTGTTCATATCTCAAAATCCGGTAACATCAAATAGCTACTCATTTACTTTACCCGTGCGAAGTTCCGACTTATCTACTGAGAACCGCCTACACTTTACACCTCGGCGGGTTTCTCCATTCCATTTATAACTTTCCCATATTAGTTTAAATTCGACGCCGCCAGTAATGAAGGCCAAACAATGCATGTTGGTAAACAAGGAAAACAATGTAAGCTACAGTGCGACAAGTATTAGAATGAATGTCGATTACTGCGACCCCACCGCGTCCGCCATTAAACGGTGGCGACCCCGTTGAAGCCGTGGAAGGCAGGGAAAGTGGCAACGAAACACCAGCAGTCCTCTCCCTCCGCGGCTTACCACCTTTAAATGCAGTGCCGCTCATCATAAGACACCGCAGCCCGCCTCAGTTGCAGTGCGTCCCATAACGGCACTCAAACCTACTTTGGTCACCTCCATATGGGGTTGGCAGTAAAGCCCGGTGAGGCAGCCCCGCCTCGGGTTCCGCGTAAGACGGAAGTATAGTTTCACTTTTGTGCACGTTTAGAATAAGTCTTGTCGGACTGTTCGAGTATTCCGTGAAGGATCGTAAACGACGACGTAAGAAAATTTAGCATTTCGCGTAAAATGTGTCCGAACGCGTAAATATTTGCCTTGGACAAGAATCTTGTTGTTTCGAGATAAATAGGATAACAGCGAGTTTTATTCAAAAATAAAGCTACTATTTTATCAGACACGTGCCAAATTTTTATTCGTTTCTAGGCATTCTAGGTAAAAATAATATTTACCAACCGAAATGCTGAATACGCTGAATAGTTTTAAATCCTAAGTAGGGTTTCTATTTGTCTACGACGAAGGTTAGATTACGTAGTCTAATCTATAAATATCTATAATCTATAGAATGCATTGTTTTAATATAACTTCTAGTATATATTTATCTATGCTATAACGTACGACGCAAACATAAAAAAATTACGCGTGTGTCTCTGTGGCATCGTAGCTCCCAAACGGCCGAATCAGTTTTGATTTACTTAGTTATTTTTTTTTGTTTGTTTGAAAGGTCGCTTGAACGAGAATGTTCTTAGCTTTGTTTCAACAAAATCGGTTCAGCCGTTTGAAGATTATATCGGGGGCTTTGAACGTTTTGAATTTGTACTTTTTATGTTGTTTTTTTACTTATTACTAGCGACCCGCCCGCCCGGCTTCGCACGGGTGTAATTTACGTGCGAAGCCGGGGCGGATCGCTAGTCATATATATAAACCTTCCGTGAAAATGTATCTAACCGATGGTGAAAACCGCATCAAAATCCGTTGCGTGGTTTAGGAGGAGTTAGCGGCCATACACACATACAGACAGACAGACAGACGCGGAAAGCGACTTTAATTTATACTATGTAGAGATAGAGATAGAGAAGAGATAGAGAAGAAGAGATGTTTTATTTTGGCGGAAAAGATCGAAAAATCATCGAATATTCTTCTCCCCCTCTTATAACCTATAAATAATAATTATAATAATCTTTGTAATTATCAACACGAAAATTGCTTTATACTTACCATTTGCGATGTTATTCTAAAGAAGATATGTAAAAAAATTAAAGTGATTTTTTTAATCTTCAAAAATGTCGAAAATTTTCGGATGTGACAGCTCTGCTGCCTTACGGCTACCTTTTTTAAGCGATTCTGTTTAGGTGATGAGAAAAGTTGCGCGACCGCAAACTTAAGGTTCAAGTTCGTGTGGTTTTCCGAGCTGCGCTGTTTCAGCGCTAATTCGAGGCCGTGTTAAGAGTTAGCCGTAAGGCCCCTGGTCGGTGAGCGCGTCTTCATACAGGGTCAAAAGGAGAGGGTATGCTAGCTCTTTATGCTCGACATTATGAACAACTTTTACTATGGGACCAACCCTGAAATCACGAAAAAAGATTCAGTTGTCTGAAAATGGTAATTTACACTCGAAAAAAAGATGCATGGTTTCCTTGTATCCCTTTATAAAAAAAATTTAAGTGTGGATCAAAAAGACCCACACACACACACTTCGATGTAAAATTACTATTAATTACCTACCTATATTTCAACGCCGATAAAGCGCCAAAAAATATTGGAAACCGGGTGTCATCGAGTCACGAGTGAACATTTCTTGATTTCTTCAAGGCTAGCCTGCTCTATCAAATGCGATTTCCAATGATAAACTACCTAATGCTCGGATCAGACAAACAAAAGAGATATGCCTCAGTATAATAATTATCGTTCGTGTTGCAATGTCTCCGTGTTTTACCCATTTTTTTCACTATACCGAAAACTGTAAGGACGGCCAAGGATCATGGATCCATGATCCTTGGTACAGCTCACTTACAAATTTTTCAAGCACACAAGAAATTTGCAGTGACACCAATTGACTAACTAATAGTGCACATACAAAAAGGGACAGGGACAATCAGACTTGATGCCTTTGACTGAACTCACTCTCCAGTCTCTCTCTCTCTCTCTCTCTCTCACACTCTCTCTCGACCATGCTGGTCGTCTGGAGAGTGAGTTCAGTCAAAGGCATCAAGTCTGATTTAGGCCTAATGCGTTCGCATCAAGCCACTTTTCCATATCTCCATTGTTTGTCTGAGATTCAATGTTTTGTCTGCAAATCCCGTGACCACAACCGAGTGAAGCGTGCCAAATACCTAATACAATGACGGACAGGTGACACACCCTTGATAGTAATTAGACGGACGTAGTAAACGGCCAAGTCACGTCGAATTCCTGATAGCTTACAGCTGTGCCAATGGTTTATGTAGTTTTTTATTTTTATTTTTTAATATATATTTAGAAGGCTATATGCCAACGTAGTGAACATCTTAGACATTATAAAAATCACAATGTTTTATACATACAAAGTTCTGATATAAAAATAACTTATAGTCGTAGGTATGCAACACTGTCTGAGTGGGTGTTCCCCGATAGTTACAATCTGGGTGTCTTCAAGTCGAGAGTGAATCGGTTTCTTATAGCGTGCTCCATCGTAGACCGCATCATCGCAGTTTGCGGCCAAGCGCGAGCCTATCACTGATAAAAAAAAACATTTGCCATATCACTAATAAAAAAAAAAACCGGACAAGTACGAGTAGGACTCGTGCTCTGAGGGTTCCGTTAGACGGAACCCTCGGGGCGCGAGACCAAAAAAAAACTAACTCAAGTTAAAATATTGAAAGACAAACTTAAGTTTGTAGTTTTTTTTTACTGGGCAAGTGCCTTTAATAACTAAACAAAATACAAGCTAAAACTAACACTACAAATACAGTTAGACTGCCCATAGACCGTTGAAGGTCTAAAGACAATCCAAATGCTCAAGCCCACTACCAGTTGGCAGCGTACCCAACATGCTGGCGGCATTACCACGTTGAATGGCAATGCTAATGCGTTGAGCCAGAAACACGCCAGCATTTTGGTCACGCGTCGCATTAACCAGGCGCTCTGAAAGATTTTTGAAAATGAGGTGAGCTCCCGGTCCCCAAGGGCCCAATGTCTCGACCCCAAACGCCTCAAATATGTAACCACTGCCGAGGTTAGCATATTTGCGACGCTTGTGCTGCTCTGCCGAATTGGCAGCCGCGCCAGCCCTACCCTTTGTCTCAGGAAGATGTGACGGCGCCAAAGTATCGACACAAGTTGCGTCCCATACAAGGGGCCGCCCCAACCTCCAGGGCACAAGTGTCATACCGTCAGGCCTCTTTCCATCGTCACGCGCAAGACCACTCGGTTTGAACACAGCTGCGCAATTGGCGGTGGAAAGTGCCCTGCGTATGATGTCGTTCAGGCTAGCGTGTCGGCCAATACGACCAGCGCTTCTCGAGCAAGAGAGACCATGGTGACCGAGCTGGTCAACAGCAGTACCACACTGACAGCGATGGGCCTCACAGCACCTTGCACCCAAGCGTAAGCTGACAGCTAGACGAAATGCGGTTGGATCTAAAAGGCTACCTGTGTTAAAAGAGGGCATGGCTTGCAACCAAAGTCCCGATTCCCAAACAGAGACAGCAAGAATACGAGCGCGATCTGCAATACTAGGACACGTATCTAGTAGCGATTTCCATGCTAGTTCGCAGATCGGCCGATCCCACAGTCTCTGGGAAGACAACTTTGAAGTTTGTAGTTGACAATAAGGTTCTTCCATACATCCCAACTACAAAATGTAAGTTTGTAATAGCAAAATAATTATTTTTAAATACCTTCAAATTTATAACTTTCGGATTTATTCCTATATGTGTACTATGAGACCTTGCTTCTTGCCAAATTTCATGATTCTAGGTCAACGGGAAGTACCCTATAGGTTTTGATTCCCCTGTGATATCGCAAAATATACGACGTAAAGGAACCCTAAGAGCGCGAGACCAAAAAAAAAACTAACTGAAGTTAAAATATTGAAAGACAAACTTAAGTTTGTAGTTGACAATAAGGTTCTTCCATACATTCCAACTACAAAATGTAAGTTTGTAATAGCAAAATAATCATTTTTAAATGATATACCTTCATATTTCTAACTTTCGGATTTATTCCTATATATGTGCTATGAGACCTTGCTTTTTGCCAAATTTCATGATTCTAGGTCAACGGGAAGTACCCTATAGGTTTTGGTTCCCCTGTGAAATCGCAAAATATGCGACATAAACGTTCATATCTTTTGATTGCGTTGACTTACAACTTTCATTTTTTTACAGACGAAAGAAACCGTAGACCCAAGTATTTAGTATAAATTTCAACTTGCTACCTTTACGCGTTCTTGAGAAAAAGGGTCTTGACAGACGGACAGACAGACAGACAGACAGACGGACAACGAAGTGATCCTATAAGGGTTCCGTTTTTTCCTTTTGAGGTACGGAACCCTAAAAACAAACATTTGCCATAAAAGTGGTAAGAATAAACAAAATAAAACATATACACCAAATACTATTTGTTTATTGCTTTGATTTGTTTAGTTTATTTTTTCGATAACATTCCAACTTAGTAATAAAAAATAAAATATGCCTAACTACTTATATATTATAATTCGCACCACCCATGGAAGACTGGCGTAAACACATTTACGTCAAATATTTTTTATTTCACCATTGGATAGAGAAAAGTCTAATACACCTACTAAATTTTTTTCAAATTTTTATTCCAATAAATGACGGATATAATCTGATTTAAAAATACAGTACGAAAATATATTTTTCATAAATTCCCTGGTAAACTTATGTAAGTTTTGTTACGCAATTATTCACAAAAACTTATTCACATAAATGAACTTACATACTTTTTCCACGTGATAAAATACAGAAATATACGCTCATTCAATACACTACGTTTAGGCAAACGTAGTGTAGGACGCCCTGTTGCCAGGTGGAGTGATGACCTGCGTAAAACGGCGGGTAAAAACTGGATGCAAGGTACTGCCGACCGAGCTCAGTGGCGTGCATTGGGAGAGGCCTATGTCCAGCAGTGGACAGTTGGAGGCTGATGATGACGCTCATATACAAGTTACTATACATTTTCTCATTATTTTTCCGTAGAAGAAAAGAGTATAATTTTTTACGTACAAAAGTTATATGAAAGTGGGCTGGAATAAAGTCTTAACTCGAAATACAACCACGTAGTTTGTCTAATTTCCGTAGCAACAAAGCGTTAACTTTAGTTGTTTCTAAATTTCATATTGTTGTTCCAGGGATTAATGGAGTAACCACCTCATTTCAGGTTACCGCTAAAGCTGCTAAATTTTCCTAAAAATGAATTAGATAGGTATCTGTAAGGTAATTTTAGCCAGCAGCAGCAAAGGAACTAAGTGTCTAGGCCTTCAAATTTCTCCGCAAATCAGTTTTTTGACGCTCCTGAAAAGTTGGTGTTTTCAACTTACGCCAATCTTCCATGGGTAGTGCGAATTAATTATAAAATCTCATTTACTCATTAGCTAATTTTTTTATTTTCCATGTGATGAACACTTGGTGTTTGTTCTATATTGATTGATTGATTGATTGATTAACTCTTTATTGTTTAACCACCATTAAATTTAATACAGAGGATAAAAAACTCTTAAAAACTAGTATAACAACTGACGGCCTTATCGCTAAATCATTATATCTGGATGTTAATATCTATTTGTAGTATAAGTCATCGTCATCGTCATCATCGTTACAGTCGTATGACGTCCACTGCTGGACATAGGCTTCCCCCATCGATCTTCAAAAGGGCCGGTTGGAAGCGGCCTGCATCCAGCGTTTCCCTGCGGTCTCATTTAGGTCGTCTGTCTATCTTGTGAGTGGACGTCCTACGCTGCGCTTACCAGTCCGTGGTCTCCATTCCAGAACCTTTCGGCCCCATCAGCCATCTGTTCTGCGTGATATGTGCCCTGCCTACTGCCATTTCAACTTGCTAATCCGGTGGGCTATGTCGGTGACTTTCGTTCGTCTACGGATCTCCTCATTTCGGATTCAATCTCGTAGAGAAACCCCGAGCATAGCCCTCTCCATAGCTCGTTGTGCGACTTTGAGCTTGCTTATGAGGCCCATAGTGAGAGACCACGTTTCAGTGCCGTATATCATCACTGGACACACACTGGTCGAAGACTTTCGTCTTAAGGCACTGAGGCATTTTGGAGGTTTTTTAGTCTCTGGCAGCCATATCACAAGCTTTGCTTAGTTTGGGGTCAGATGACCGTTTGTGCAAAAAATTACCGAATATTTATTTCATTTTATGTTAAGTTACTATGCTTTGGTTATAAAATGTAAACAACAAAACAGTAACTCCTGATAAGTAGGTTTAAAATGCCCAGGTAAGTATATAGGTAGGTTTAAAAAAAAAACCGGAGTCGAAACAAGCCCGATGACACTGCTGTATGCACAGAAAAGAAAAAAATTGGCTGTCGGCTGTATTATAACGGCTGTCAAGGCATTTTTGTAAGTTTGTTGTAGCCAGTTGCACCCATATAAACGAAACGTCAGTCATTCAAAATCAGTTAGCAACTGTGATGCAGACCAAAAACTTTGAGACCTAACCCAAAAAATTAAGGTCTTGGTAAGGTCCAAATTCTTTGGATGCGGAGTTAGACGCGTTGACATAAATAAGAATGTTCAATCAAGTTTCTGTCATAATGCCTGGTAACAGATTTTCCTTCTCATTTCCGTTCTATTTACTTCTCTTTTCTGTGGCTGTAGGTATTATCCCCAATAATCCATGTAAATAGTACTAATAAATGCATCTAGGTCGTAGGCTAAAACCACGAAAACAAAATGAAAAACAACAATTAATCTGCTATCGCCAACCTAGTTACAAAGCGAGATGACTTCACCGAAGTTGGCGTAGCCTTGGCGCGTCTCCAACATTAGCCACAGTTCCACTAACAGTAGAGTAAAAACTGAAATGGGTTTTCGTCTGTTTCGGACGATTAGCTGTGAAGGTGAGTAAATATGAAAATGTATACAGATAGGTAAATATAAGTACATATATCCGGTGAAATACAAACTATACTACGCCGTAGTTTCATTGTATCTGTTATATATTCTGTAATCGTGTGTATGTCTGTAGTATTACTATTATTATATCTACCGTATTTCGCGGTTGTTTAACTGAAATTACTGTTTGTTTTCGTGTAAAGTCAGCGTGGATCGTTTTGTTGGAATAACTCACCAGGTTCATAGTCGGAATTGCAAGGAAGTGTTCGCGATGGCTTCAAGGGCAAACACTAAAATTGTTTTTCCTTCGTCTGAAGCTTAGAATAACTACACAAAGAAACCAAGTACATTCGCAAAATTTAAGCCATTCAAATGGTGTCATATATGGCTCCAAAAAATTAAAATTTTACTATGACAATTTGCGCGGTGAAATCGTACCACAACAAATCAGAAAAACAGCATAAGAGTTATGGTGTGACATTCCACAGGTAATCCATAAATTTTCTTACTAAAATCGTTTAAAATACCAATCGAAACCTAAGCTACAAAGCGAATTTGGAGCTTACGTTTTGAGAAGGCGTTGTTTGGAAACCTACCTTCTCTGAGTAGTTATTCTAAGGTCTGAAGTTTCATAACGGGTGCTCCCAAAGCCAAAACGTTACTAATTGTTAGGTAAGTATTATATCAATTACCTATTACTATTTGATTTATAAATTCGCACGTTATTATATCAATTTAGTTATTTGTTTAAGTATAGTTTTGAACGTAAGACTGCAGGTATCCGATATAAATACTATACCTACTTCAGTGATATATCAAAGGATTTTTTTTATTCAGTTATGTTTTACTATATTTTTGCAGCTGTCAAAGAAAATAAACGAATGGAAAAAGTTTGTACAATCCCAGTGACGTCAATTGCAATAAAAAGTCTTTTACTCGAGTTTATATGCCCTATTATCTTACTTCAAAGAAACCTTTAACAATATCAGAACAAAAAATAGTTTATCGTGTGGTATATATCTGTCGAAGGCTGAATTTAACTTCTGATTAACTTAAGTTTGCTTACGGATTTATTGTTCGCGGGACTCGGTAAAAATACGTGACCTTTATAGAGAAAGGGAATATAAAAACAACTTTTTTATCTGTGAACAAGTTTAGGATAATAATACATTGAGCACAACATAAAAGGTACAGAAGGCCGGTTGCATACAACGAGCGTTACAGGCGCACGCACACAACGTACAAAGATCTCGGATCAAGTCGGTAGTGTCCGCGCTTTGGCAATACGCGTGAGTAAATATCGTTTTTCGTGACTATTGTCATAATTTGCACGGATTTTCCCTGTCAAATTGCAAAAAACGAGGCTTTATTTTACTTTAACATAATTATAATAATCATGCCTTTCGTACAGCCATAATTATTCTGTGCCGTAATCGACGAAAGTACTTTTCGGTAACCATGCAATTCGTAGACTTTTATTTAGTTATATTTTTCTATTAGAAATTAATGTGTTTTAAAGTAACATATACTTAAGTTTCAACATTTTTATTTAATGTAACTTAAGAAACCCAAACTTAATGAAAACTTAAAATATAAACTAAAAACTAAAACTTATAATAACTAAATAAAAGCTACAATTAAATTTAAAGATGATTGTATTAAATACACTTAAGTTATATAATTATTTACGGGATATTAAAATGGTACCGTAAATATCCCGTAACGGCACGGTAAATATCCCGTAAATAGTCATATAACTTTAGTGAACAACCGTGATAGTTTAAAACAGTATTTTAATATAATATACTTGATAAGTTGTTTTTAATTGAAACTCTCAAATTTGAACTTTTTACAGTACATCATAGCTGCTTTGCTAGCCTCAGCACTACGGTTGCACGTTGCACGTAGGTTATTAAAATCAGAATCCGAAGCCGACTTTCTGTACCTACCTTATTTTGTGCACTGAGGCGACATGTTTTCACGTTGATATTTTTTTTTGGTTGTTATAGTAATTTTTGCGATGTCTGCGGAGCTAATGAAACTTGTACGTTTAGCAAAGTTGTTTGTATTTACCCAAAGACCGCCGTATCTCGTGACAAGGAACAATACAAACTTCTTCCTTATTAGCACTTATTTTATCTCATTTATTTTTGGAAAAATCTCGATACTCAAATCTTATCCTTTATTTTCCGCTTCCTCGTGTTATCAATTTATGCCTCAATTTATAATCTCTTCAAAATTTTTCCTAAAAATAAATGCGTAGTAGGTTCCTTACGCGCGTTTGACGCGATATCTTTTTGTAGCCTTTATCAATCTAGATCAAGGTTGTCGCTTAGACATGTCTGCGGCAGTGGGTTATTCCAGGACATGCGACCATATGCGACATGCATTTTATCGTCGTCACTCACATTCGCATTGTAGTTTAGAATTCCAATTGAAAACATTGGAGCAATCATAATGTCAGCGGTGGTAGTGAAGCGGAAGCTTATTATTTCATAAAAAATACTTAGGTGTTTAGTAAGTAGTACTTCAGTCGCTTGCAATGACACATATTATATCGTGTAGGCAAGTTGATGGCCAAACGCAAGCCTATTACATAATAATAAAAAACCTTGTTCGATTTGGCTGATATTCGAACTTAGAAATTGTATTCACCATCATCATTATTTACAGTCTATCATAGGCCCACTGCTTGGACACAAGCCTTCTCTCAGAGAGAGAGAGAGAGAGAGATGGGCCCTAATCAGCCATGCTGACCCAGTGCATGTTTGATAATGTCATGTCATTGAACTTTGAGGTTCTTGGACATACCGGTTTCCTCACGATGTTTTCCTTCACCGCTTTGGAGTGATGACATCGAAACTGCACATAATTTATTGATGTACTAAATAAGTAATTGGTATAAGGCCGAGGATCTAACCTGGTGCCGTCAGATTATAAATCGCACGTGCTACCGCCCAGCGAATAACGCTTTAGATAGAAACATTTTGATCGAATACTTTTTTGACCCTGTCTGGGCTTAGTAAAGTTCAATGAATATCATACGACCGTCTAGTCTAGGGTTGGCCCTCTTACATCACTAATCGACCTCGTAGGCGCGGTGTTCATTCATTATAGTTCATTCATTCCAAGAACTGTAAACGCGTCATGCCATGACTTGTACCCATTTCCATCAGTTTCCACGAAAACTGGCGAATTGCGACGAATACAGCCTTGGTAATTAAATAGTTCTATACCATTATTGTTATTTATTTGTAATTGCTAGGTGTGTAATGAAGGACGTTGTTAATGGAGATCTAATTGATGGTAATTACTACTTTTAGCACGACTTTATTTGGCGACAAGCGTCACAAAATAAATAGGTACAGAAGGCTGGCTTCGTGAAAACGAGCGTTAATAGGCGCACGCCCACAAAGACGCGTACGTACAACGATCTCAGATCAAGTCGGTCAAACGCCAGTCGCCATTTTATTATATTTTCGTTACTCATCATAGATTCAGTATAAGTTACTGAATCTATGTTACTCATACTCGGAAAGTAGGACAGAAGTTGCCTGAGGAGCGGTGACACATTTCAGCGAATCACTTTCAACTGACAGTGACAGTTGACAACTGACAGACACTCAAATTGTAAAAAAAACTTGTTCTATTTTCAAATTTGTATTGAACCATCTTTCAACTTATTTTTTTCTTCTTAGAGGATTAAGGTCTTGCACTTCTCGTGCATTTGCTTCATCTTGCCGCTCTTTTTTATGGAGTAGTAGTTAGTGAGAGTCACTATTTATAATAATATACTTTTCGAAAAATCTGAGAATAATCTCAAAAATAGAAGTAGCGAAACGCACGACTGTACTGTGTGTAAGCGCCACAGATAAGAGAAGTAAATAGAACGGAAATGAGAAGTAAAACTGTCGCCAGGCATTATGAGTGAACCTTGATTGAACATTCTTATTTATGTCAACGCATCGAACTCCGCATCCAAAGAACTTGGACCTTACCTTTTTGGGTTAGGTCTCACATTTCTTTGCCCGCATCACAGTAGCTAACTGATTTCGAATGACTGACGTTTCGTTTATATGGATGCAACTGGCTACAACAAATTTCTTACAAAAATGCCTTGACAGCCGTTCTAATTTAAAATAAAATATCTTCTGTGGTAAGCGCCATGGTTTTTGCTCCAGTAAATGCGCCTAAGCCTAATGATCATCTGTAGTACTAACATGCGTTGTTTAAAAGTAGGAAGGGTATTATTTCTGTTACACGTTGTATTTCCCTTATATAATACGAATGGAAATTACTCGCATTGAATGATAGATAATCAGGACACGAAACTAAAAACAATAATATTTAGGGCGGGGAAATCGCAATCATCGATATTTTTAAATCTTCAGATAACAATCCTTTTAATCAAATACATAGGTAATCGCTAATAAACACAGGCTTTTTTTATCTGTAGTTGATTGCATTTTATCTTGATACTTTGGTATAATATAATCATTGATAAAACAAATAAAATAAAAACAACTAAATTGATGTATTTTACTAAAACTAACTCATTCCGTAGTGCATAACATGACTTATATGCAATGGCGAAATACCTAAAATATATTTTTGGTCTCGAATAGTACGTACAAAATGTCAATGTCCAAAAATATTTGATTACGTTTTCCTTCTAGAAAAAAGCAAATGCACAGAGGTTATAATATAATTTAATTTACAGCAAAATAAAAAACATTTATAGATGGCTCTGGTTGGTGTTCTGTGATTGTCACAGATATACACAACCAGATCGGCAATATCTTTTAGTGAAAGAGACAACTTGATATGGCTCAGCACAAGTACGAAAAGGACATAAATAGATTTTGTTGTCCTTATCGACGTGACCTGTTTTTGGTACCTCAAGTGTCAAAATCTGTAATAATCAGTGACAAACAAAACGGGTCTGAATTATATTTATTGCCTTTTTTTGGTGATTAAATGTGATAAATGCGTGTTTCCTCTGAGAAATAATTGTAAAAGATATTTTACAATGGTTGGTTGTAGCATTTTGGGCTGCAAGAAGCGCAGTGAGCGAAAATACGAAAAAATATCATTTCACACGTAAGTAAACATATAAAGCTTGTAACGATCACAAATAAATAAATTCAGGATATCAATTCGCAAATATTTTATTCATAATTAGTCAGTTTTTAGGTCGATTTGTGGTCTAATTCTATGAATTTTATCAAATTATTCACTTAGAAAATAAATTATGTATGTTGCCAGTTTATGAAAGAAATTACCCACCGCAACTAACATAAATTATTCGTTCTGCAGGTTTCCAACTGATCCTGTCACATTGCTGAAAAAAGCTGGCACATTGCAAGAAGTGCAAAATACCGACCCTTTTATGCCCATATGAATATGGTGAATGTTAATATTAAATATATATTAATGAGGCCACAGTTATGAAGCTGGAAAAGCAAAAGGCGATTTCGGCGAACCGATTCAAAAAGCTACGCGCTGTTCGTGAAATTTGTACTGTAAACATTAAAGAGTCTATTTATCTAATTATTTGGAATGTTATACATAATTCCATTCATGAAAAAACTAAACTGACCAAGCGCGAGTCGGGCTCGCGCGCTGAGAGTTCTTTACAATCACAAAATACAAAAAGTTGTGCAAAAAGACAACATCACGCCCAGGCTGTCACCCATCCAAGTACCGACCGCGCCCGACGTTGCTTAGCTTAGTGGTAAACAGAAATTTGTCACTGACTCGCACTTGGCCAGTGTTTATTATTTGTTGTTTTACTTATGTTCACTATAATCCGCTAAATTTTACGCTTGTACGGATTACCGTTTTTACACTAGAACAAATCCAAAAATACGTTTAACGCTTGTTGCATGAGGGACCCCCGTTCCGTTTTAACTCTGACTTTTTTATTATATTTTATTAATTATAAAAAATCATGCTATGGTTACTTTTCAACCTTTTTTCTAGTACTATATTCTAATCCTAACAAATAATTATAATAAAAACGCAAGTAACTTTCTGTCTGTTTTTACGAGGAAATGGCTAAGTCATGGTATAATAATATACTCCGCCATGTATAGCAATCCGAGAAATAATGTTTACGTGGGCGTCCCGCAATGATGTCATGATGTCAATTTACAACAGGTTTGAGAGAGATGACGATACACCACGTAACAGCTGATTGAATAAAGTGGCAACTGGACAGTGACGTCATTGCGGGACCACTCTCAAATTGCTAGACCTTGTTTTCTTAGATCATGGGCTAAGTCAAATTTTGTCAGGACGATAGGGTGTGTCATGAGGACAGACAACGTACTTTTCTTCCAAGAACATTGCAGGTAGCTCCGCGGGTTGCAGCAGATAGTGTATAACATTGCAGGTAGCTCCGCGGGTTGCAGCAGATAGTGTATAACATTGCAGGTAGCTCCGCGGGTTGCAGCAGATAGTGTATAAAATTGCAGGTAGCTCCGCGGGTTGCAGCAGATAGTGTATAACATTGCAGGTAGCTCCGCGGGTTGCAGCAGATAGTGTATAACATTGCAGGTAGCTCCGTGGGTTGCAGCAGATAGTGTATAAAATATAAATATTTAAAAGGTAGTATTGTTTCCAAAGCGGGTAAGCGGAGCGTTGGTCGTCCAGCTGCAAGATGGGCCGACGATATTGTTACTATCGCGGGTCGAACCTGGACTCGATTAGCACAGGACCGAGGCAGATGGCATAACAAGAGAGAGGCCTATACCCAGCAGTGGGATAAGGAAGGCTGTGGATGATGATGATGATTGTTTCCAAAGTACTCATTGAAGTTTCACTACCCATCATAGTAGGTAAATTACCCTAACTTATAGCAAATCATTTTAATGTGGCAACACACCTTGTTGAAGCGAGAGGCACTGAGCTAGCCACGCTCATTGAAAATCTATAGGTAGTAGATCTGTGGTGATTGTTTTATAACCATAGTCATGAAAGGTTTTCCACACCGAAGCGGCTAGGTTATAGCCAAGATTTTTTTGAACAAGTATTTTTCGCCTTTAATTAAAATGTTGCATTTTAATTAAATACGAAAATCACTCTAAAATATTTATGGACGTATGCTGTGCTGGCCTCGGTTGCTCGTCGGCCCACGTTTTTACATTTGTCTATACGCAATTCCCCGCGGCTATGCATATAGTATAAATACGTCACTCCTTCCGAGCTTATCAAATCAAACGTATTATTAGTCTGGCTGGATCACACGTGCAAGGTTTATTATCGTAGCCAGAGGACAAACATTCAGGATTTCTATTTTTAACACGTAGATAACATTCTATTCTCGAATATTTGCTCGGCACTTCCTTATCCGACGCCTGATGACAAATGGTGTAAGTTGAAATTCTTTAATTTACCTTGTGAAAGCAAAAATAACAAAAGCATTTCTATTTTTAGATGGTAAGTCAACAAAGTGTAAATAATAGTTCGATATACATACATCGAAAAATAAATTAATCAAACTAATATTATACATGCAAACGTTTTAGTTGTGAGCGAAAGTATCTACCAATTTTAACCCCCGATGCAAAAATAAGGAGTGTTAGAAGTTTAACGTGTGTTTCTGCGTGTCTGTGTATCTGCGTATTTGTTGTCTGTATAATTGAGTTTCTGTATCTTATGGCATCGTAGCTCCCAAACGGCTGAACCGATTTTGATTTTGTTTATTTATGTTTGAACGGTGACTTGATCAAGAGTGTTTACAGCTATGATTCATGAAAATCTGTCTAGCCATTTGAAGATTATGAATAAGCTCTCATATCAAGGGTTTAAAAAAACAACTTATACTTAAATTATACGTTGTACGTTACCTTATTAAAATAATGCGCGATAAGTACCGCTATTTAAAACATGTATTCAAATCGCGAAAGTTTAAGTTACTTTTAAATATAGGTAAGTGTTTACGTATGTGAATCCACCAACCCGCAACTGGGCCATCGTGGTTGATATAGACCAATCGCCCTTTCGGGGGCGTTATGCTAAAGTCTAGCAGTGGACTATTAAAAAGCTGATTATGCAGTGTTTACGTGATATATGTGGTATATGACAACACATTTTTTTCTGAATTTAGCAAACTTGTGTCCTACGTGTTGTAAACTTTTATCGGTAGATCAATACCCATACCCATATTATGTTATACCCCGTATAACATAAAATCCAATGAATATGATGAATCTTTAAATTTTCACTTACTTAGTTACCCAGCTTTGCCACTGGGCTATCGAACTCCAACTTCAGTGTCAAGCATACAGGATACTTAAGACGACTCATTCGTACTGTTTATATGATTTATACGACACACGTCGCCACTTAGTGCAGAATTAGGGACATTTCCTCTTCGTTAAATGTGTGACGAATTTTAAGTAAGGTGCTATAGGGTGTGGTACGGCAGCCAACGAGTAGCGATTTATAGTCAAAAGTCAATCTAGTATATTCTGTCACATAAATGGCGGGACACCCATTTTTTTCCTAATCGTAATCTATACTAATATTATAAAGAGGAAAGATTTGATTGTTTCACTGTTGGAAAGCTACACTATCCCCGGCAGGGGTGGATCCAGGATTTCATTTGCCCTCCCCCCCCAATGAAATCCTGACAAGGTTCGAGTCGATTGTATGGAATTGCTAGGTGATTTGGGGGAGGCCATGGGCCTCATGTCGCCCCCCCCCCCTGGATCCACCAATGATCCCCGGGTAACATAGGCTATAATTATTATATTTTCAAATAAATAGGGATCCTTACTAAAACTCGACTTTGCGTGTTTGACAGTTCTAAGACAGGTCAACGTCTGTCAGGTCAGCTAGTGTCATAATAAATTGATTATATGCATTAATTTCCCGCCATTTGCTTTGAGAAATTTTCTAAAATTGTATTTGGTAACTAACTGACTGCCGAAAGAGGAAGGTATTTTTAAGGCAGTATGTTTATGTATTCCTATACTATCTCCAGTGGGTAGGCTTTTTTGACTAGTGATATGACTTTTTACCGGCAACATAAAGTTGAACCCTCGGAATCAAAAGCACAAAGTAAGTAAGAATATGCAAAGTTTTTCTTTAACTGGACTCTGACATCATTTTAAAGTTATTAAAAGCAGTTGTTTTTTTAAATAAATTAACTAGCTGCACCCCACGGATTCACCCGCGTGGATTTCTTCTTATAACATCAGGTATCTGCCAGTGTAAGTCCCGTCAAAATCAATCCAGCCGTTTTGGAGTAGGTATAGGGAGTCCGTGAGAACGTACATACTAATAGATTTTTATATACCTATAGATATTATTTTGTTTTATGTTTTATGTTTGTATTGCTCTACTGGCCAGAGAATTGACACAAAATGGTATCGTATTACAAAAAAAACCGGACAAGTACGAGTAGTAAAACTAAAGTTGAAATAATGTTGTCTATACATTCCAACTACAAAATGTAAGTTTGTAATAGCAAAATAATTATTTTTAAATGATATAACTTCAAATTTGTAACTTTCAGATTTATTCCTATATATGTGCTATGAGATTTTGCTTTTTGCCAAATTTCATGATTCTATGTCAACGGGAAGTACCCTATAGGTTTTGATTCCCCTGTGAAATCGCAAAATATGCGACATAAACGTTCATATCTTTTGATTGCGTTGACTTACAACTTTTATTTTTTGACAGCCGAAAGAAACCGTAGACCCAAGTATTTAGTATAAATTTCAACTTGATACCTTTACGCGTTCTTGAGAAAAAGGGTCTTGACAGACGGACAGACAGACGGACAACGAAGTGATCCTATATGGGTTCCGTTTTTAATGTTTACAAATAGGTCTTTAAAATTACTAGTCAGTTCTAAAATTGATCTGCTTTCGCTGCTTTGACGTTCGCTGTCCGGACACTATATAGGGTCTGCCGCAAAACATCGTGTGACCAAATTTAGAGTAATTAAAGATACTGAAAGTAGAAATCTTTGAAACTTGTTTCTACCCGCTTGTCGCTAACACATGCGCAAGCGGGCAACTCACGAAATATTTTTATGGGATCTAAATGAATCATACCTACGAAGCACCTACCTACCTAACCTATATATACCAATTATTTTTTATTTTTTTACCTATATTTATGCAAATAAACGATTTTGATTTTGATTTTGATTTTGAAGTTTTAGGATATCCGTAATAAGCAGGTGTAGTCAGGTAATTAATATTCTGTACACGTTTTGCAAGTTTGGTGCTCGAAGTAGGCTCCATTAAAACTCAAGAGTGGTTTTTGTTTCAGTAACATTGTTAGTAATTTCAGTAAAGTAAAATATAGGTTACAAAAACACGCCAGTTGTTTGTAAGAAACACGCCGGTTGTTTGTAAGATACACGCCAGTTGTTTGTAAGAAACACGCCGGTTGTTTGTAAGATACACGCCAGTTGTTTGTAAGATATACGCCGGTTGTTTGTAAGATACGCACCGAGTATTTGTAAAATACCACACCGGTCGTTTGTAAGATACACGCCGGTTATTTGTAAGATACACACCGGTTATTCAAAAGATACACGCCGGTTGTTTGACGCACCGAGTATTTTTAAAATACCACACTGGTCGTTTGTAAGATACACGCCAGCTGTTTGTAAAATACACGCCAGCTGTTTGTAAAATACACGCCAGCTGTTTGTAAAATACGCGCCGGATGTTTGTAATATATGCACCGATTGTTTGTAAGATACATGCCGGTTGTTTGTAAGATACATGCCGGTTGTTTGTAAGATACACGTCGGTTGTTTGTAAGTTTTTTTTTTAGAGCTCTAACTTAATTTAGTTCGGTCTCCCTAAAGATAATGTAACGCTACGCTGGTCTCCCGTCATCCTGGCAGTAGGCACGATAGACGCCAATACAAAAATGAGAATATCTCATTGTAAATTATAACAAGTGTCACACGAAACAATAATGTAGGAGGCACAGCGGATCTTTGTGGATTTGAAGTTGACTGTAATACCTGCGCAGTAGCAGTAGCTTTTGTGTCGCAAGAGATGTGCAACTTGCGCAATGGTTTGCAGAATCTAACTTCAGAGACACAAAGATCCGCTGTGCCTACTGTACGTATATTGCCAGAGGGCGCAAACACGACTGGTGTTCGTTAGACCGACTTGATTCAAGATCGTTGTACGCACGAGTCTTTGAATGCAGTCGGCCTACTGTACCTATTTATTTTGTGCCGTTACTTGCATCTAGTGCATTTATCTAGTACAGTTTACGACTTGTCTAATGGAAATCGCTTTACAGACAGTTCGCCACTGCTGAAAGCTTTTATATGCATGCTTGCTTGTAAGTACCTACCTACAGTCACGCTGTGGGAAGTGACCTTTACAAATCACGTACTACGTAAAGCACATTGTCTCTGTTTGTGCCAGTCTTAAAATATAACACCTATAAATAAACCGAGATAATAGGCGTCGACAAGCGCAACCGATATGAATAGCTAAGCGCACTTGCGTCGCGCTCAAGGAGAACGTACGGAGAGGAGATGACAAAACAGCACTCTGAAAGCCGATTTTACAATGCAATACAATGCAATGCAACGGCAATATCCACCACGCTGGCCGCAACAGTTGCGGGTTGGTGGATTCACATACGCCATTGAATTCCTTCTCCGTACGTATGCAGGTTTCCTCACGATGTTTTCCTTCACCTAAAATCCAGTGGTATGAGAATCCGTAAATAAACTCCAAAGAGCTCATTGGTAGTACGGCCTAAATAGGCTACCATTTATTATACCTTCACCGAAAAAAATACAGAGTAACTTAAAATGTATGCCATAACTGGCAGTAGAATAAACAGCCTTATTGCCTTAAGCGATTTCTTCCAGGCAACTTTTGGATGGACATTACTAAAAGAGGAGTAAGGGTCGGCGGTGTAGATAATACATGTAATATACATACATACAAATAAATAGGTACTTTAAGTTTAATTGTCCCATCCTACAGTGTCCTGCACCATCACATCAGCGAGATTGCTTATTATGGATGTCCGTTCGTGTATCGGATTATGATCGCGATCGCGTGCCATCTCGCACACGCGCGTGGTGCGAGTAAGTTGATGCAACGGGATGGCATGCAATCACGATCACAATCAAACGCCCGTAATAAGTGTGTTAAAATCTGTTTAGTTTTTGTATTGTTTTATAATTTTTACTTGGCATATTGTTTTATTATTATGCGGTATTCTTTTGTTTGACATTGTTTAACTTATTATCATTATTTTTGTTTTACTGGGGTACTATTAATTTTATTTATTATTTTCGTTTATTTCATGTGCTTTGTCCTATTGATTGAATTATGTACCTATGGGTTGTATTGTTGCCTGAAATAAATTTATTTTAATTAATTTAATTGTAAACAGTTTGAAAATGTGTACAACTCTGACGATGACCTAATTCGCGATGTAGATTCGCGATGCAGTTTCTTTTGTCACCTCCTAATTTTTTTCTCTGTGGTGGTCACGCTCGTAAACTTGCCTTTGACAAAATAGCATAAACACTGGTGTCACCACGTCACGTCACTTCACGCTGTCACGTGGTCACGTGAGAGACGGAAATACAACGCACGTGTCGCACGTTTGCTCGTATGAGAACTTATTAAATTCCTGACAGGTGGGTGTGACGTACATGAAATGTGAAATTCAGAGAGGAGGTACCATTCGGAGTTTTGGCGCCAACATGAAAATAACATGTCGTCCCATTGTTTTTTTCCCTAAACTTATGTATTTTCGACTCATCATCAGCCGGAAGACGTCCACTGCTGAACATCGGCCTCCCCCTTTAACCTCTACACTGAACGACAGCCTGCCTTTTGCATCCACTAAATGCCCGCGACTCTCACAATGTCGTCAATCGTGTCAATCGTCAGTCCTGTAGAAATATATTTTCAAGTGTTGATGCCTAATAATGGTGGGTTATTATTTATTAACTGTTTGTGGACGTGCTCGAGTGTGGCTAAGAGGAATAACGCGGTGAAACATATATTTTCGTATTCTTTCCAAAGCTCCATAGAAGCCTCTTGTAAAGTCTTCACCTTACTAGGGCATGACTTCGACTTGACCGTGACTTACTTTGCTTGACTCTGACCAACGATCTATATCTACTATCTACTAGTAATATGGTAACAAGCAAAAGAACTCCGTCAAATTAAAATATATCGAAACAATAGTAGACTGTGTACTAAGGAATAAAGCAGTGTCTTACGTCGCGGGCGGCATACTGAACCCTGAGCGTAACGAGGGACTCTAGAGCTAACTCCTGAGTGTAGCGAGGGAGTTATATAGAATCCTGAGTGAAGCGAGGGGTTCAAGCTACCCAAGACGAAGACTGGCTTGATTCCAGAGGAGCCTACAAAAAAAATATGTTACTAATGCTATGATAGTTAACAAAAGATCAGGTTTTGTCACTTTTTGCAAATTCATACTCTGTGTTTTATATCTTCAATAATGTGAAAATACACGAGCGAGAAAGGTAGGACCGTATATACATACGGTAACAGTTCAATAATAATAATTATAATACAGTTTTCTCTACGACGTAGCCAGTCGCCCGTAGGCGTAGAATTTATCCCTGTCTCGTAGACATCTCGTAGACATATTCATTGTGGCGAGACCTGGGGCCCAAGTCTGCTAATTTATGAATGTTTCAATGGAGTGTCGATAGAGTGTCGTTGGAATAGTTTGACACATTTGGTATTCTGCTAGTTATTTAAGACCAGTGGATTTCCAATGACCTTCCATCGAACTGCCATTGTAATATTTGGTATTCTGTTCTTCAGTGGCGTATCAGTGTAAATTCAATAGTTGAACATTTGGTATTCTGCTCGTTATTTGACGTTTGTTTCAATGGCCTTCCAATGGACTTTTTGACATCGAACTACGATTGAGTTGCTATTGGACAGACACACCTTTTTTTGTGAAAGTGCAAGGGTACAAGTGTTTATTAAGGGCTTTAAATAAACACAGGAGCCCTAAAAAGTAAAAGAAAGTTGATTTACAAAATGAGGCCTGCAGTACCAACATTACGTTGGCGTATTTTATCATTAGCCAACGTCAGTGACCGCCGACGCCAACTGCTGCTCCAGCGCCGGAAATCCCGCGCTTTATTAAGGCTTACTATAGATCCTTTTCGGGATCTACCTGAGGTTCTACGCGACTGGATCTTACCAGACACTAGTTGGCCAGAGTGTGTTTCACAACGTCTTACAGACCACAGTTACGAGGGTTGTGAGACAAGACACAGAAGCGTTGAACCACCCCTCTGTCTACAAAAAATATGTCGTATGGCCAATGCAGCGTCAAGAAAGGTATCAAATTAAGGCAAGGTGAGTACCTACATAGGATTACTTATTGCTATGGTAACTACTATATTTGTATGTACTTGAGGTATGCTTTTAATTCGAATTTATTTTTGCTTGGTAAGTACATACATATTCAAATAAAAAATTAAACTAAAATATTGTATTGTGTGATGTCTTTATTGTTATGTATCTACAGCTCACAATCAGTCACTAATAATTTAACTTAATAGTAAAAACATTTTTTTAAACAAGCATTTATGGGGACAACTCGATGGTGTTATCTTGTTGCGTTCATTAGTTCCTACCTTCCGACTCCATCATCAGAAAAGCTCCATTGTACTATTATAATGCATTGTCATCCAAGTTACATACGTGTACCACACTCTAAAGAGGTTAAAAGAAATTAAATCCAAATATGCCGCACAATACTCCTTCGTAACCTCAGTACATTAAAAACTGGCTAACGTTTAAAGATAGCGAGAGTATTGCAGTGATGCGCAGGTTTGCAACCAAGTTTCTGGGTGGCACTGTAACTGTTATGGGTAGGCGTGGCGCTTATCATCAGACGAGCGACTTCTCGTTACTCGATACTATCAAAGATTATATACTAGAGGCGATAGTATTAAAAAAACTTTTCTTTAATCATTTTCTGCTTCCTATAGGTTAAAGATTAATTAAGATCTGGAGCGGAGAGTATATTCGACACAGAATCCGCATAACCGCCGTGTCAACCCCGAACTTCAACGGGCCGCGCATTGCAACAGGCTCTCGTCGACAGGCTGTGGAGAGAAAGAAGACTTTAAAAATATGTAAGTATACCTATACAGTCACGTCATGGGTTAAAACATGCATACATTTCTATTTACTTTATATTTCTTTGCATGACAGTGTAGGAGATATTTAATAATTAGTAACTAAAACATCACAATTAAAAACAATATTTTTGTTACAGATTCCAGGTGCACATTTACATTGGAGATGCGGCGATTATACAATAAGCATAATATAAATTACTATTGAAAATAGCTTTTATTTAAAACAGTTTTATTTAATTTCATGATAGATTCAAGTCCATAGTCATTTTATTCTTTAATAATAATTATCAGCTACCTACAGAGATACTGAAGATCTTGTAAAGCTTCAAACTTAGTTCACTTTACTCATCCCACCCTCACATACCTACACATCCCTGCTCCATCTAATTAATTTCTGTTCTAATTAATTTCTATTTCACGGTCAATAAGAGACTGGCCTAGCCGAGTTTGGGGCCCACTGTTAAGTCAATTATAACCTATATTAGACTATGTATAACTTACGCAGATGTGATATTGTAAAAGCGTTTCAGAAATAAATGTTTATGTTACTTAATAAACTTTATAGTTCATAGCCTGAAGTCAATAAAAGCAGCATCTTGAAAACAGAAACTCTAATGGTATATTAGGTTAATAATTATTATAGCAATTACTTACTGTTTTGTTCTGATCCAAAACTTGGAAGGTCCTTAGGTGAGGTTAGTTGCTGTCTGAAGAGTGCACAATTCTGCAGTATCTTCTCTGAAAAAGTAAAAGTTTTCATGAAGATTGATAATATTATGATTTACATCTTGGAAAAGACTTCAAACCACACAATTTATTGAACATAAATCCCAAATAAATACTTACACTTCTTGCTCTTTTAGCACAGCAATCAGATACTTATTTACACTGATAAATTACTAGGTAAATAACAATTATGGATATTAATTTATTTATTTACTTTGCGCTGCGCTTTAGTTTCGTTTTGGTTTCGTTTTTTTTCTAATTATGTCACAGACAGGATACTTTTTTTGCTCTTTGGGCAAGCTAAAGCTTTTAAGGCCATACCGCCTCGTCATCGGTATTTTTACTGTTTATTTCCTTTAAACGCATTTTATAATTATAATTGGTGTGTTTTATTGATGAGGAAGTTTTGTACAATCAATACAATCTATAATATAGCAATTTCATTAACAAAAAAGGAGATAATAGTTTGGTATTAAATAATACAACTTGTGGTAGGTTTTGACAGGCAACATCGATCGCAGTTGGGCTGACACTCCCACGCCATTCCGTTGAAAGGCCACTGAAGTTTTAGCAGAATACCCTTTTTGTCACTTTCATAATAGAATCACAGTGGAGTGTCGTGGGAGTGGCAGGCCAATGGGATTTTAAATAAATTAGCAGACTTGACGCCCTGTTAGAGAAAATTCTACATTAGGTCAGGGTTCAAGGAGTTCGAGAGTCGAAGAAACTAGATGCGGTAACCGTCGTAACCTTTTTATTACGAGTAAATGTCAAATTTTATAGCACTTGCTAGATGAGTTTTGTTGCTGAGTCGCCTTAAATTAATAGACCTACATATAGACTTAAAGGATATAAAAGTAGTGATACCTACTATGAAGCGAGTTTATGTGGTCTATAGAGGGTTATAAGTTTGAGATGTAATAAGCCGAAAGGAGGTCTTTGTAGTCATAATTATGAACAACTTTTACTATGGGACCAGCTATTCCATAGAAAACTGTCATTCACACTGAACGAAATGGATGGAACAGTTGATATTTATAATATTAGTAGTTATTGGCAAGGATCCATCATAAATATATTCCATGGTAAAATTGGTGGAATTTTTACTAAATTATATCTAGTAGTATCTAGTGCTAAACTTCGACGAAAGTACTTTCTTCTAAAGTGCTAAATTGGGTGTATTTACTTAAATTGTGCGTTATTTTTTTTTTATATTCAGTTAACTGTATCCCATTTAAACATACGTGTAATTATTATCAACATTTAAGTGGCATGGAATATTCCAATACAAAAGTTGTAATTTTAACGTATAGCTATTAATCTTACATATTGCAATAACTTAGAACATGTTACTTTTTATAAGTATTCGATGTGGAAACTACTTATAAGGTAAACGAAAATGTTGGCCACTCTACCAAGGTACATAAAAGTGATAACATCTTGAGATGAGATTTTTATTGGCTCTTGCTTTTTTGTGCTATACAGCGGCAAGGTTAGCAAAACAACCACTATTTAACATGGAAGACACTGCAGCAATATATGCTAAATACTTGAATTATTACAATAAGAGCCACGAAAGGAATATAGACTTGCTCAGGCATTATGAAGATTTCAAATTGGAACTCAAAAAGCTTAATAGAATTAATGAGGAATCCGAAGTAGAAGTGTACAATCTTGATGGGCTCAGTGATGGCCTGGTAGGCCTACTTCCAAGCCCTACATTATACGACACGAAAAAATTATTCAATGGTGAGGTGAGTTCATTGTTTACAAATTAAAAGGTCCACGACCAATTCGGAAAAGATAAGATAAGATAAGATAAATTTATTTCCAAAAATACGAATTAACTACATTTTTAACATAATAATTATAGTTAAGGTACATTAAAATTCATGTAGACAATTTGCAGACATTTCTGCGGTCCCACACTAGGCTCAAGGCCCGTAATATGGAGACCAACAAAACGAAACGAAACGAAAACGAAAGAAAAGAGCTTTTTCTTTCAACTTCGTAGTAATGTTATCATTAATCACTACAAAACCGATCACAAAGGACGTATTTTTTGCTTAGAACTAAAACAGTGCAAAAATGACATTACTATGTGAAATTTCATTGTTGCACAGTTTTTCATTAATGCGCTGTTTTTTTATTTTTTATTTAGATATAAATTTACCACAGAGGTTTAATGTCTTCCATTAAGTTAAATATAAAATGTATGCGTTAAAAAAAAAAAAAAAAAAAAAGATAAAAAGATAAAAAAAAAAGATAAAAAGATATGGCGTTAGATAAAAAGATATGGCTGAAAATAAAAATCAGCGGAATGAAACCGACTTGTTGAAAATAATTGTAAGCTTTAAATGTTTGAGGAGAAGATGAATTAATGAAATTCACTTTGAAAGAAAAGTAGATTACGAAACTCGCTAAAGTGAGTAATGATAATTTAGTGCCCTTGCATGCGCTCGGGCACCAACATAACACTCGTGCATTAATAACTCACTTTGCGCTCGATGCAACAATCTACTAAAAATTTGCATTGCCATTCAACGTGCCAATGATGCCAGCATACTGGACACTTTTTCTTCCACCAAGGGGTTTTTAGTTTAGTTTAGGGTATATTTGTTTGTAAGTAGTTTTAGGTTTCGTTTTTGTTTCTTTTCTAATATTATTTATGGGTAATTGTCTTGTTAATGTAAAGTTATTTAAAAGTTATATTTACTTTGTCCGTTACATAAAAATGAGATTCTAAGGTTAAATATTTACAAGCTCTCAAACTAATTCTGCAAATTGATAGGTTTGGTCTGTTAATTTTATTTATTTATTTTAATTACAGATGCAATTTTAAACAATTTCAATATTTTATTCAAGAAATAGACTAAATGTACCTATATGACATATTTGAAAAGAAACAAAGAAGAAAAACTGATCTTGGAAATTACCCTGATGTAATTTTTAATAAAAATTTACAAAGAAAAATTCAATAAAATTATTTACCTCTATTTTTTTCATGACAGTACAAAATTTTGTGATCATGATACTTTTTGATCACAAAAGTGTGCATGATTGCATTGCAAAAATCATGAGCAACGAGGTTCGACTGCACAAACGAAAGTTTTGAAGCTAAAGAGGTGGAAACACGGTTATAACCTCATTCGAGAGCTGGATCTGGGTTACGAGTGTTGTGAGAATCGCGCTGACGTAAGAGGGAAGCTGTTACAGGAATTATGTGTTTCGAACATCAATATTTCGATGTTTTGTAATTTTCATAGCACCTACTGTTGGTATGTTATGTAATCAAATTTTTACCGCTGGTCGTGTTTTTTTTATCTGTGTCAAGATATTATGAAGATGCTTTTTTTTCAACGGTTGTGGTTTTTAATACATAAACTTAATTACTGTTTTTTTACTCAATTACTCAAGGCTTTTATATGCCGACTTGACCGCTGATGTGTATAGTTCGGTTTAGCAGTAAGCTAAACAAAATTAAATACATAAAAACGCCGATCTGTTGCCGTAGAATGAGACGTCTAAATCAGTCAAAAAAAAATTATGAGCCCTTATGAGATGAGCTCTGTCCAAAAGCTATGTAAGTTACGAAAACTATACTACTACGTCTACTAAACTTTTTTTTGACACTATGTAAAAAATAACACAGTGAAAATACCAAATAAAATTAACTTAGAGTAGGTCCCGCTACAAAAATACCCATCCAGTATTAGTTTATCCTTGTACAACTGACAGTTCATTCGCCTGAAATCTGGAGCGTGTGACGTCATAATGGTTAGTCGAAAATGTTCAGTGACTCGATAGATATGTTGCAAGCAAATTAAAATTAAATTTTATTTGGTGGCAATTTGTGGTAACTCAAATTATAAAAATACCTACTTACTGTAATGATCAAATAAATTACAAAAAGATTAGGGATATTGACGCTCATAATTAAGTATGTATGCTCATAATAATCCTTGACATATTACTACATTGAAATTAAACAGTAAAAATATTGAATGCATCAGCTAGATAGCGCGGGAAGTGGGAAAAGTCTCAACTCAGCCAGTTTGAGGATATTTATCATTAAAATAAATTAAATAATAATACCGTTTTAAGCTATCACGGTTATTCACTAAAGTTACCACCATTACCACTGTAAATATCCCGTTAATAATTTCAATATCGTTTAAAATCTGCGCGCAAAAGTCGTTTTTGGCCGCTAGCGTGGAAAGTAAATTCGAAATTTATACGTGATGAATTTGTCGCTAACCTTTAATTTTTTTCAGTCCTCTTTGCTGTCAATAGCACTGACAGTTACTTACGAAAAGTTAAAATAGTTTGATTCAAGAATCTCCCTATATTAACTTAGAAGAAATAGAATATTTGCTCGCCAAGGTGAGATGAAAAGTTGTGTGTTTCGCTCGGCAGTAAATTTATTCTGCGTTCGTACCTTTGAAACCCTCGCTACGCTTAGGATTTGAAGCACTCGCTTCGCTTGTGGTTCAATCCTACAATCCTTCGCTTGCTCAGGTTTCAATACAAGTAGGTACACGACGCCAAAAAACTACTTTGCACCCTTACATAACAAATAACTAGTAAGCGCTACATCTATGTTTAGAATTAAATTTCTATAGTTTAGATGAAATATTTTGACTCTTGAAGAAATGGATTGTGTTCAACAATGAAGCTTAAACAACGGAGAATATTGTAAGAAATAATTCAGAAAAATAATATTGTTCTCCAATGTTTTGTAAGTGAATTTAACATTCAAATGTTGTTTATTTGAGGTTACGTCTTGACTATAAACTTTATGTTACAATCATTGTAACATAAACTTTACGAGTTTGGTTTCAAGACGTAACAAATACCTACAGTGTTACCATGTTACGATAGGTTATGATTAAAAAATGTCGGCTCTACGATTTCAGATGATTTCTTACAACACAAACTACTAATAACATTATAGGTACGTGCAGCTAAGCAGCGGTTTCTGCATACCATCAGGCGGACAGCACATTTGTTTGTCACCACACCAGCATCTCTTTTTATAAAAATAATAAAGGTACATACATAATCGAGTTTAGTAACATAAGCAATGAAATCCATAGAATGGGGTAGTATAGGCCGGTAAACTTTTTACAGGTGGCGCAAACTAGCATTTTTCTAATAAGTTTTTTTTAAATCTGGATGATGTTCTGCTCATTGCCCATTGCCACTTCAACTTGCAAATCTTGGCTACTTTGTCGGTGACTGTGTTTATTCTCGGTTCGGATTCTATCGCGCAAAGAAACTCCGAGCATATGTCTCTTCAATGCCCGTTGTCTGATTCTGAGTTTTTCCAAAAGGCCAGCAGTTAAAGGACCACGTTTCAGTACCATATGTCATCACTGAAATACGACTCTTGTCTTTGAATTTCGGCCAAGAAGATGTCACGTAATTTCCCAAAGGCTGCCCATCCGAGTTGGTTGGTTCCTCACCTATATCCACTGAAAACACGAAATTTGCCGAGTTATTAATGTTGCCAGTTAAACACGTGAAATGTGAACATGTTATGTATAGCAACTGACCTGTATTTCTCATCGATAAATTTGTTATTTTGTGCTTCATGTCCTGG
Organism: Agriopis aurantiaria; assembly: GCA_914767915.1. Classification (NCBI taxonomy): domain Eukaryota; kingdom Metazoa; phylum Arthropoda; class Insecta; order Lepidoptera; family Geometridae; genus Agriopis; species Agriopis aurantiaria. The sequence continues at coordinate 11,146,133 of OU612003.1, read as the reverse complement.
AATGAAGCCCACGGTCGTTTTCATTTAATAAAAGTTCATTATCAGACCAAGGCCATGCGTATTTATTTTAGTTTCAACAAGGGACAAATACTTATCAAAGCCTTGTCACCAAGTGTAATGTACAAGGTTACGCGGAAAGGGTGTTCTAAGCTAAAAGGGGTCCGTTATACTCATCATTCTGAATAACTTTCAGGGACCAGCTCTGATATAAAACAAAAAACAATCAGCTGTTCCATACATTATTTCGAGTTCGTTTTCTATAGAACATCTAAACAGCTGATATTTTTTTTGCGATTTCAGCGTTGCTTCCATATTAAAAGCTGTTCATAATGATGGGTACAAAGATTTACTAAATGCCATTGAATAGCTCCACTATCACCCTTCTGGCTCCATCGTCAGATCACTTAAACTCGACTATCAAGAATTTTGTTAGTTACTAATGAAGTTTCAGACTTTTTACGGCATAGGAAACGCCAACCCGTGCCGGAGTAAGGTAAGGTAATCGATATGCCATGCAGCCTTCGGTTGAATAATAATGAAGCGTGCTACACTCATAGGAAGTATCGACCTAATCTAGGAAGTAGAATGTGGGACGATCGATAACTAACTACCGGCTTACTGGACTACAGGTATTGAAAGCAATATATTTTTGATTTTACTGTTGACCCGTGATAAGACCGCGTTTTTGACCTCAACGGTTAGCGAGGTAGGATCTATGCTGCCTGGCGGTGGTAACAATACTGGCGGCTTTAGCCGTTCTTGTTTTCAAGGATAGTGCGTATCGATCACTGCCGCTCTGGGGCCTAAAAGTGCTGACAGACGTATTGATTTGGTTGACCTCAACCACCATTTGACCAACGAGAGAGAAGGAGGAATATCTTATTCTCACTCTTTTTCTCCCGTTTGTTGTCTATATACCTAAGGTTACCGTGTTTTTTAATAAGTAGTATAGGGCGTGTGGTTACCAAAAAAGTGGATTCGAAACGAATTGCGTCAGAATGGAATTTCCACTATAAGTCTGCTAGTCACGTGTCTAGTACTGCATGCTATGGAAGAATGGTATTTTATTTTATTTTATTTGTTATTTGTCATACAATGTCCTTAAAGTGATATTGCATTGGCTATATCACACTTGGGACAATACATCACGCCTATGCATCGTGTAACGTGATACCACACTGTGCGCAACACGTGATGGCGTGCTGAAACCCGTATCCAAACGTAGCTGTGACACCTGCTGTGACGTCATACTGTTTATTTGCTCTGGTGGTGACGACTGCAGGCTTATCGCTTAACTGATAACAATTGAACAGTTCTTTCTAATAAGGAGTTACTTTATGAGTGATGGTGGCCTGATGGTGATGGTGAACTTTATGTGTGGTTAAAATTTGTAAGTTGTAGTGGTAATGGGCAGGCCACATCTCTCGAAGAGCCTATAACCGATGGGAATAAAAGTTCTAGAGTGGCTACCACGAACCGGAAGACGCAGCGTAGGTAGGCCTCCCACTAGATGGAGCGACGACATCGTGAGAGTCGCGGGCATCCAGTGGATGCAGATGACAGGCTGTCGTTCAGTGTGGAGGTCTTCTGGCTGATGATGATGATGGTGGCTGACATGAGCGATGATGGCCGAACGGTAGCATGTGCGCTTTACAATCTGACGGCACCCGGTTCGATCCTCACCCTGCACTAAAGACTTCAGTACTTAAATAAATTATGTGCAGTTTCGATGCCATCGCTCAAACCGGTGAAAGAAAACATCATGAGGAAACAGTATGTACAAATAGCTCAAAATAAAAACGTTCAATGGTATACGACATTCACGTTCATGCACTAATAGGCCAGCTCTTTGAGAGAAGGCATCTGTCCCAGCAGTGGGAACATAAATGGGCTGATGATGAGGAACGAGTGATGATACATGCAAGGCAATCACAGTGGTGTTAGCATAGCTTGACCTTTATTATGAATTTTTTGTTGACATTTGTATACAGCTAGTCTTTGGAATCTGCCTGAATGGCGTTGCCCGATAGTTACAATCTGGGTGTCTTCAAGTCGAGAGTGAATCGGTTTCTTCTGGGCAAGCGCGCTCCATCATAGACCGCATCATCGGTTAACATTAGACGAGTTAGAGGTCAAGCGCAAGCATATTTACAATAACAAAAAGTTTGGAGACCTGTTGTGTCTAAAATGTTTTTCATGCGAAGCTATATATCAGTGGTCCGCAAGAGACCCAAATTATCCAGTATTGGTACTATAGGTCATACACATCAACGTCGTTCCAATCGGTGAAATGTCCTCTAGTCTAGTTATGAATTCGAACTTGACACAGTAAGCTCACTTGAATACTTAGTGGTAATTGACTTTTGTTCTCTAATATCTGTCAATTGACAAGAATGCGCTTTTGTATATAGTCCACTAGGTACCATTCTACTAGCACTTCAATAGAGGTCAACCTGCGATTGGGTACACGTGCCGTAGTAACTACAGCTTAAACTGTAGCGTAGTTTACAAACTAAAACAATGAACCCTTAAAGCTCTATAAAGTAAATGAAAAGGAACTCTGAACTTGATTCACAGAATCGTTCCTTTGTGCGAAAAACGTGAACTTCGAGTTAAACGACCCAATGTGGAGAAACCATAACACGGATGTTGCTAATGAAAAGAATTTACAATGATGTGATGCTTGTCTGAAAATTTAGGTGAAACCAGTTTGCACTGGTTCGGATTTTAGAGCAAAAACATAAACTAAGAAGTATCAACAGATATTTGAAATTGGGACATGGCTGCAATCGGGGCGAGATGAAAAGGACACCGGACTAATTGTGTCACTGGGTTTACTTATAAGCTTGACCTTATGATGTGAGATGTCCAATATTTCTGTCCCGTTAATGAAATTTGTATTCTTGAATGTTTAAATGTGAACGATTGAAACGAGGCTAAATGTGTGAGCTTGATTGAAATGGGTTTAAAAATTGCTTGCAGAACATTTTACTTCTGGAAAAATATTTTTTATTATTTATCTATTTTTTTTCACAAAGGCTGCTTGACTAAACGTAACCAATGCACTATTCTTACATGGTGGACATTCTCCACGTAAGCACACTTGAAAGCGCTTCGGTTCCACTTTTTAATACGCAATCAATTCCTTCAAGCAACCATGCTCCATCCTAATCCGCGTCTTTGCTTAATCAGGCATGATGTGACCAAACGCAAGTCTATCTTCAATAAAAAAATCTTGACAACAATATTACGTATCTTTCATTCTCTTCAGTATACAACTGGATAAGATTAGGAATAGGCGTCTCTCTAACTAAGGTCGACACTCAGGCGCCCGTTCCGGAGCTCTGCGCTTCTAGTCACTTTATGCACCAATGTTCCTCTGCTGGACATAGGTCCTCTTCTATTCCATCCACTTGTTTTATCTTGGGTCAACATCTTCCAAGAGATTTCGCTCATCTTTTTTTTTACAAAAAAAAAGAATGGAGAACTTGCAAACTGTCTGTCTGATGGTAAGCAGTAATAGTCGCTAATGGACACCACTACAACTCTAGCGGCGTTATCGTTGCTTTGCCAACCCGGAGAAATGTTTGGAACGCTCCATGTTGACGCTCGGCGGGAAGACCTTCAGGGGAAGGACATTTCACACCTTGCAGGTCCGCGGGAGAAAGGAGTGGCAGAACCAGCTTTTTAACGGTGTCGGGATCTGTGTTAGTGGAATTTCGACGCGGGTGAGATCAAAAAGGTCACCAGAGCTTTTAGAAGAATCTAGACATCCCTGAAATAAAGACTAGCTAGTAGCTTGGGACAATGCTACGTGTTTTCAATCAAAATATTGAGCACCACGTCACGTACTCCATATAATATCCCAATAACTCTAACCAGATGTCACCAATTCTGTTTGACTCACACAGGATTTTAACTCGAAGTAATCAAATAGAGCATCACCAATTCTACAAGTAAATTTATTAGGCCCCCAACAGGACACGTGGTGGTGTTCATTGATGATTTAGCAAATGAGTCATACAATACCTACCCCACGATTCTTATACCTACATGTCGTGACTTTTATGAATTGTTGATTTCAGAGAACATTTTCGATATTTTGATAAAACACAATGTCTTCAAAGTAAAATATAGATTCATCATTATCATCATCATCATCATTCATGGGGCGTACCTACACTGCTGGACATAGGCCAAAAATAGGTAGAAAATGTAGATTAGAAAAACTCAAATGAAATTGAAATGTAATAACTGAATTTACAATATTATCTGGGAACTATTTTCTGAGTCTGGTCTCTGGTCTGTCTGGGAAAAACAGGCGATAAAACTTATGAGTGCGAGTGAGTGTGTATGGATTTGGTTGTCAAAGGTTGGTACGGGTTGGTGCACAGGGTTGGTGGTAAAAGGCGGACCCAAGCGCGATAAAAAAGTTTCTAACAATAAGGTCAGCCGTCAGAAATGAAATATCACCTGTCAGGATATCTCATTACCGAAATCTATTCGATCTTTCCGCGAATATCTTGCTGCCTGCAAGTTGCAGCTTCTTCTGTGAGTTGTAACCCATCATGTGATTTCATTTCGGGCATGCTAATTGTTTTGTGAGGTCACCCATCTCTTTGTGCCTACAATGTCAACGATTATGGTCAGATAGCACCGGTTCACATTGACTTGAAGAGGATCCCCTTCGCTCAACCAATCGGCTTCCGACTTTAATTGGTGGATCGGATCAAACTAGAATCTGGCCTGTTGGGTTTCAAATCGTTCGATAAAGTTTTGTATTTAAACTAGCGGTACACGCACATATTTCACGGTGTATTGTTTTCCTGCACATTTCCTATACATCCATGGTAACCAGGCATTGATGTAATTTTAAAACAGTCATTGTAACCAGGGTATTTATTTCAAAATATAAAATTTGTTATATAAATATAGTAACTTCTAAAATTTGAGATTTGAACACATGTTTTAAATGACTACCTATTTTTTTATACAAAGAGGTAACCCTCACTCTCGGCGTTTCGACCATGTTACAATGGCCGTGCTCACGAGCTGACGCTATCATTTTTGTTTTCATGATTTTTATTTATCTAGTGGGAACGAGACGAATGATACGAAGTGGGCGTTCGTGAGTAGCGCGGACAAACGAAGCTTCCCTTGGGCAAGGACTAGCGTGAGTGCTACTGAACACTTCCACTGCTACTGGCACTAAGCAAAAAGTCTTGTAGCTCGATGCAGACGATGCGTAGTAGGCAGGTACTTGCAAGCTTCTTCGCATCGTCTGCAACGGGCTTTGCGGTAATACCACCAATATTTTAGAGTTTATAGTGTTAACACACGAGACGTACTTGGTTGACGAACCGCCGTCCAACCAACGGGAGAGAATGAGACATTTTTCTCTTTCCCACTCGTTGGTTGGACGGCGGTTTGTCAACCAAGTACGTCTCGTGTGTTAGCACTATTATATGACAAGCTTCAAGGACCCACTTGTACGTTCTATAATTATGGTAAGTAATAGGTATACGTTAACGAGTTTCGTGAAATATTCATGAATGGCGTCACTTTTTAGGCGCGTTAAAATGTTGACATCACTTCGGATTCGCTGAAACTAGATGATTAATAAATTCGAGTAGGAATTTCAACACTTTCGTCTGCAAAAATTAAATTCATCGGTCGTCATCATTTCGTGTTTACACTAGGCTGTTTTTGCTCTGTTGTTTGAAGCCAACTTCAGGGTTTTTTACATTGTTTTGTTCTGTCCCCTTGTTGCCCTGACAGTAGCCCAGAAATAAGGTGAATCGATCCGAAATGAATAGGTACAAGAAAAACACCTTACACGTCAAATACCATCATCCATTCCAATCAGTCTGCAAAATTATTTGCAAATGTCCTCATATAAATTTGCAAGATACAAATTCCATTTATTACATCTACCTATGACGTAAATTGACCTAACAAATGGAAAAGTGCAAAACAAATTACACTCGTCATCTTATCACGACTTGATGGATCCAAAGTACCAAAAACTCGATTTATTGGTTCTGCTAACTGTTTAATGTTATTTATTATCGAATGCTTACGTAGGATAGACGTATTAACTTTTTTATAGCATGCTAATTGAAAGAACAGCTATACGTATTTATGTATCTATTTACTAACAGCAACCACCCGAAATTGTTAACTTATAGGGGGCCGTGATGCTTTTTTTTTGCTTTTTTTAACCCCGCTCCCCCTTGTTGAGGTTTAAGACTATTGTTTTTGTATTGATTGTGATATTTCGTTATTTTTGCTAAACCTCTTTTCAAGCCTCACGTGGTTAATGGACGGTCCCTAGCGGGAAATTTCAATTTCAATTTTTTTTTTGGTAATTATTCTATTGGTCACAGTGTAGAATAAGCCTTTTTAAGGATAAGTCCTTTTAAGAATTAGTATATGAATAGAATGATTCTTTGTACGAATATGGCATTTCCCGAATAAGGTATATTGCGAACAGGTATAAGATATAGGTAATTTTGCGAGTAGGTCCAATGTCGACTAAACCTTTGCGGCAAGTATAGGCGTGTAAACAAGTGAAATAAGGAGATGAACCATGTGTCTTTTGGTGTTGGTTCCAAACTTCCATAGAAGCCTTTAGTGGTCTCCATCATTTACCTACTAGGGCATGTTTTTGACTTGATCGTGACTTACTTTGCTTGACTCTGACTGACTCTGACTTATTTTACGATATCTAATAAAACTTGAAAATATTTTAATACATGACACTGGCAAATGCACAAGACATGTGACGCCAAAATCCATTCAAGAGAAAAGAAGATGAAAACAGTCACACCATACCCAGGCCCTTCCTATACTCGCAAATACTAATTCTATGTTGCCTCCAACAGGAGTTAAACTCATTTACAGATTATCATCATTTATATTGAATTTGAATATGAATTTGAATTGTATTAGTTTGTATAATATAATGTAAATGTATATACTTTTATATACCATTTATTATAATTATTATTATTCTTTTGAATTGGCGTGTATATTTATATTTATGAATAAATGACTTTGACTTTGACTTCATCATCGTCAGCCTGTATCGACCCAAGTTTGCTGGGTATAGGCCAAAGATAATTTTATATAAGCCTTCTCTTCGCTTGGCCTGCCAAGCGTGGGGGTTATGGCAACACCCCTCTATAAAAGGGAGGCCTTTGTCCAGCAGTGGACGATGACCAGGCCTTCTCTGCCTTGTGCCGTTGATCCCTGTTTTTGGCCAGTCTCATCCACGTATGACTTACATGGTTTTTATGTCGTCGACCCATCGGGCTGGTTGTCTGCGACGTAACGCTTGTCCGCTAGTGGTAACCACTCTCAGGGCTCTACTCCACCTGTCGTCACCACTCCTAGCCACGTGCCCTACCCAGCGCCACCTGACCCACATGATCCGCTACCCGATTTTCGTGACTTTTGTCCTTAATCGGATTCCCGTATTTCAGACTCAGTCTCTCAAGCTGAAACCTACCACGTCACGCTTCATATAAAAAAACTACGTAAACCACACAGAACTGAATGAGCTGACTTATAAAGATAATGCGCGTCAAACGGAAAGGCGCAAAAATAAACATGCAAAGCTTTTTGACGCTGAAGTGCCGCCGACCTCAGAGAAGATTGATCACCGTATTGAAATCTGTGCTCCTGCGCACGTACGCGCTACAAATCGTTTACACTATCAAAAAAAACTGCCAACATTTTGAAATAGACGGAATGGTAGATATCGCTGATTCTTGGAGATTTAATAATGAAAACTAATGCATGTAGTAAGTACCTTTGGAATGATTGGAAGATTTGGTACAAAAGAGTCTACATAATTATACCAACAACAAAAAAGTGGCAAGATGCTCTGCTGCGCATGACTGTGAATAAGCCAGTACCTACCGGTCAGTGGTCGGTACCGCCAGTAGGTACCGACCACGAACCACGGAACGATCAGAAGACGCAGCGTAGGTAGGCCTCCGACTAGATAGACCAACGACATTGTGAGAGTCGCGGGCATCTAGTGGATGCAGATGGCAGGCTGTCGTTCAGTGTGGAGGTTAAAAGGGGAGGTGTTCAGCAGTCTTGCGAACGTGCAACCGGTTCCCAAGAAAGGTAGTCGTGCCGACCCTAACAACTATAGACCTAAATCAGTCACCTCCATCCTTTGTAAAACGATGGAACGTGTTCTGAATAGCGATCGTCAATATGGCTTTCGCCGAAACCGTTCGACTGGGGATCTTCTTGTGTATGCCACCCACATATTGAGCGAGGCCATTGAGAGGCACGGCGAAGCCTTGGCTGTGTCCCTCGATATTTCGAAAGCCTTCGACAGGGCCGGGCACGAAAGCCTGATAAACAAGCTTCCTTCATACGGACTACCTGCTGGCCTGTGTACCTGGATCGCAGACTTCCTGAGGGAACGATCTATTCGAGTTGTCGTTGACGGCTGCTCGTCTGATCAAATGGCTATTAATGCCGGGGTACCTCAGGGGTCGGTACTCTCTGCAACTCTATTTCTGCTTCATATCAACGATCTGCTTATACCCGGTATCTTTGGGTACGCAGATGATAGCACAGTTGTAGAGAAGTACATATCCAATCCCGGGGCCGGAAAGGCTGAAATCCAAGCATTGAGAAAAGACATGGTTAAGCGAATGAATCAGACCCTGACGACCGTATCAAATTGGGGTGACGAAAACCTCGTCAAATTCAACGCCAACAAAACCCAAGCTTGTCTTTTTTCCGCAAAAAAGTGTCCATTCACGCTATCTCCACTGTTTCAGAATGTTCCTGTACCTTTGGCAGACCACCTGGAACTCCTAGGGTTGTCTCTTACACTGACCCTCAACTACGGCACCTACCTAGAGTCAAAGGCTAAATTAGCTGGTAAAAAGCTGGGCGTCCTGAGTAAGGTTAGGCGGTATTTCACACCGGGGCAGTTGCTTACTCTGTATCAAGCTCAAGTCCGATCGTGTTTGGAATACTGCTGTCATCTTTGGGACGGCTCAGCCAAATACCAGCTCGGAGCTCTTGAATCGGTAGACCGGCGTGCTGTTCGTCTTATAGGCGATGAGAAGTTAGTGGCTAAGAAACTTCTCAGTCTAGAACACCGCCGTAAGGTAGCGAGTCTGTCAATTTTCTACAGGATTCATTTTGGAGAATGTGCATCAGAGCTACATGACCTTATCCTGCCATCCCCTTTCTACTACAGGACAAGTAGGAAAACGGCCCACTACCACCCATACATTGTGGATTTTCCTTGGATACGTACCAAACGTTTCGATTCTACGTTTCTAATTCGTACGGCCAAAGTTTGGAACAACCTGCCAGCTTCCTTGTTTCCTGAGAGATATATTAACCTGGGCCTTTTCAAGGCCAGAGTGAATAGGTATCTTCTAAGTCTGCGTGCTTCATCTTCGACCACATCGTCGCTTACCAACAGGCGAGTTGGTGGTCAAAGGCGGACATATCAGCGTTAAAAAAAAAAAAAAAGTGGACGTCTCCTGGCTGATGATGATAATGATATGTACAATGACGATCGGACGTTTTTTTGACTGTTTCCACTGAGAGATTGTGACTCTATAGGAATTGTATCTCGATGTGCGAAGTCTACCAGTCTTCAATGTTGAGTTGTATACCTACTTCCTCGTGAGATTCTAATAACACTATTTATTTTCGCGAGATGGATTCGGTTCAAGGATGTACAAGTATATAAATCTCTGTAAATAGGTACGCAGGGTTGCCTTTTCGGTAATAAGTATTCGACTTTTCCCGGAATCTTATTTCGAAACTGGGTTGATCCTTCCCAGTAAAAGTTCTTTGAGTCTTAAAGCTCCAACGTTCCTTATACCTATTAGGCGGTTGATCTAATTTTCTGCGAACAGAGCTTATCGAATTAGGACGTGCCTCTTCGTTTTTCAGTTTGGGATAAACAGTCGTGTATCTTTAAAATATTAAAGCTTAGAATAATTCTAAGTATTAAAGTTTTTCAGCTTCTAAATTTTACGGCATAAATTTATCGGGTACCGAGCATGTAGGTACCACCGACTCGGTCCACCATGGATTGCGGGAGAAACCTTCGAAATCCGTACATACAAGAATGATGTTGTGGAATCCATCTAGAGCAGGGGTGTCCAACTTACGGCCCACGGGCTACAATGCGGCTTGCCAAGATTCCTAATCCAGCCCGCGAATGAGTCTGAAGTTGGGTAGCTTTGTTTTTTTTTAGACGTAATTTTGTACAGTACGGCGATTCATATCTATATCATCTATATCAGTGTGCCTGTGCATGCAGTTACAAGTGACACCTGCTGTGAATTTCGCCAAAAGGTTATAATTATACCCTTTCTACCATTTTACTTATATATTAGTCTTGATTTGCTCAGTTACGAAACATCTCTTGGCCCGCCATAGTTACAAAGTTAAATAAATCCGGCCCACCACAAAATTTTGTTGGACACCCCTCAAGAGACTAGATGGATTCCCCAACATCATTCTTGTGAGTATAATTTTCCACAATCACATTCAGTCACATTCTAGACCGTGGAAGATTATACATAGAACTCAAAACGTATAGAAAATTATAATCAAAAAACATAACTGTATACAATTTACATCAAAACATTTGTTATGTTATTCTTGCAATTTTAAGGAGCACTAGAGAGACACTAGACAACGGGCAATGGAGAGAGCTATGCTCGGAGTTTCTTTGCGCGATAGAATCCGGAACCTAGATATTCGCCAAAGAACCAGAGTCACCAACATAGCTATTAAAATTTTCAAGTTGAAGCGGATATGGGCAGGCTACATCGCTCGAAGAACCGATAACCGGGAAGACGCATCGTAGTTGGGCCTCCCACTAGATGGACTGACGACTTTGTGAGAGTCGCGGGCATCCAGTGGATGCAGATGGCAGGCTGTCGTTCAGCGTAGAGGTCTAAAGGAGAGGCCTGTGTTCAGCAGTGGACGTCTTCTGGCTGATGATGATGTTTGAAATTGCTTTGAAGGCGAATTCTCGCGTCTGCAGCAAGTCTGTGTGTGTGCCTACCTACTTACGCCGACAATTTAGTATTTTAGTTAGCCTAGGATGCCAACCCTGTATTCACGAGTGGTCTATGAATAAGACTAACAATATAATATGACGATCGATTTGCGTTACATAAACGTTTGCTTTTAGCTGATTACAGGCTGAAAATAAACTGAGGTCATGATCCAAGGAAAGTGAAAGAAATATTGAGGAAGCAATCAGCTTTCTTTGTCCTTGAATAAAGCTATGATTTACTTCACTTTCCTTGAGATTTAAGGCGCTTGCAGACGATGCGTAGTATTAGAAGTCCACACACAATTTTTTTACGCGTTTTTGCCAATAACTCCGACTATAAATTACCTGATTCAATAAAACGCACTTTCACTTCCTTCAGATTAGCTATGGTTATATTTTATTATCTTTTATTTAGTCTACGATAATGGAGAACTACGTAATACCACAGAAGACATAATAGACAGTAATACCTACGCAAGTTCCATTAAATATTTATACAAGTGTAGGATACGGACATTGATGTATCGATTCTACAATAATATTTACTTTACTTCCAAAGTCGAAAATGGTGCATTTATTATTATTAAATAAAACCAGCCAAGTGCGAGTTAGGCTCGCGCACTGGTAGTTCCGTACAACCACAAAATTCAATAACGAAATTACCAGTTATAACTTAGTAAGAACTGGGCAAGTGCCTTTAATAACTAAACAAAATACAAGCTAAATCGAACACTACAAATACAGTTAGACTGCGCATAGACCGTTGAAGGTCTACAATACAATACAATACAAAACTCTTTATTAAAATACCACAAAACCAGGATAACATAAAAATTAAAACAAAAATATTATTTAGGCTTTTAACAGGCGGTCTTATCGCTTAAAGCGATCTCTATGGGCAGAAGTATTCCTTAGCCTAAGTAACGTCTCCGCGTGCGGCTGTAAGTGGTGTTACGGTGGTCGCTTACCTTCAGGCTACCCGTCAGCTTGTTTTTCACCAATGTCATAAAAATCATATATCTAATCCATGGTGAATTTTATGCTGAAATGAAAAAACATGATATCAGCAAATTCCACAACAAAGTACGTATTTAATATATTCAAATAATCTCATGAATGTTCGTAACCTTCAGCTGTCAAAAAGTTTAACAAACTTTATTGAAAACTCATTTCCGTTATCTTCCTGCGCCTGAAACAGTAATCGGGTTTCCCTAATATTACCTCTGTAAAGATCTGAATCAGAAGGCAATCCAAATATTTATTTTACCTACTCTCTACACGTTCCTATCTCGTTCGGAATCATCAAGCAAATCTTTTACTTGTGCTGACTAATTCTATGAATAATATCAGTTTATTTAAGACAGTAAGAAATCATGAACATTATTTATAAGACACATAAAATAAATATAGCATAGAATCCGTCACGTGATAGTAGCGTAGGAGGCCGTCTGTCAAATAATATGAAGACATTGGAGCCTTTTACAGGTCCCTAGTACCTACATTAAAATAGTGTATAACCCTTCGACCAAAATAAAATGTATGGACGGGCCCAGTAGAAGCGCATTTTTGAAGATTACAAAATGAGCGCCAGCGCTTACTTCGTTTCAGTCGGTCTCTAGCCGTAGGACGTGAAACACGAGTCTATTGTTACGTGATAACGAAACATCTGACAAAATTATGAATTCGTATGCTTTCCCGAAGTGTAAATACACAAATAAAACTGATATCTATTTCTTGTAAATGTTTGCAAATATACTGTACATCTTTATAATTAGGTGTTGAAGTATATGTCCGATCACAGATCTACTACCTATAGATTTTCAATGAGCGTGGCTAGCTCAGTGCCTCTCGCTTCAACAAGGTGTGTTGCCACATTAAAATGATTTGCTATAAGTTAGGGTAATTTACCTACTATGATGGGTAGTGAATCTTCAATGAGTACTTTGGAAACAATACTACCTTTTAAATATTTCTATTTTATACACTATCTGCTGCAACCAGCGGAGCTACCTGCAATTTTCTGGGAAGAAAAGTACGTTGTCTGTCCTCATGACACACCCTATCGTCCTGACAAAATTTGACTTAGCCCATGATCTAAGAAAACAAGGTCTAGCAATCTGGGAGTGGTCCCGCAATGACGTTACTGTCCAGTTGCCACTTTATTCAATCAGCTGTTACGTGGTGTATCGTCATCTCTCTCGAACCTGTTGTAAATTGACATCATGACATCATTGCGGGACGCCTACGTAAACATTTTTTCTCGAATTGCTATACCTGGCGGAGTATATTATTATACCATGACTTAGCCGTTTCCTCGTAAAAAAAACAGACAGAAAGTTACAAACTTACTTGCGTTTTTATTATAATTATTTGTTAGGATTAGAATATAGTACTAGAAAAAAGGTTGTAAAGTAACCATAGCATGATTTTTTATGATTAATTAAAAATAATAAAAAAGTCAAAGAGTTAAAACGGAAGGGCAAAGGAAGGGCCCCCATGCAACAAACGTTAAACGTATTTTTGGATTTGTTCTAGTGTAAAAACGGTAATCCGTACAAGCGTCAAATTTAGCTGATTATAGTGAGTATAAGTAAAACAACAAATAATAAACACTGGCCAAGTGCGAGTCAGTGACAAATTTCTGTTTACCACTAAGCTAAGCAACGTCGGGCGCGGTCGGTACTTGGATGGGTGACAGCCTGGGCGTGATGTTGTCTTTTTGCACAACTTTTTGTATTTTGTGATTGTAAAGAACTCTCAGCGCGCGAGCCCGACTCGCGCTTGGTCAGTTTAGTTTTTTCATGAATGGATTTATGTATAACATTCCAAATAATTAGATAAATAGACTCTTTAATGTTTACAGTACAAATTTCACGAACAGCGCGTAGCTTTTTGAATCGGTTCGCCGAAATCGCCTTTTGCTTTTCCAGCTTCATAACTGTGGCCTCATTAATATATATTTAATATTAACATTCACCATATTCATATGGGCATAAAAGGGTCGGTATTTTGCACTTCTTGCAATGTGCCAGCTTTTTTCAGCAATGTGACAGGATCAGTTGGAAACCTGCAGAACGAATAATTTATGTTAGTTGCGGTGGGTAATTTCTTTCATAAACTGGCAACATTCATAATTTATTTTCTAAGTGAAAATTTGATAAAATTCATAGAATTAGACCACTAATCGACCTAAAAACTGACTAATTATGAATAAAATATTTGCGAATTGATATCCTGAATTTATTTAGGTGATCGTTACAAGCTTTATATGTTTACTTACGTGTGAAATGATATTTCATCGTATTTTCGCTCACTGCGCTTCTTGCAGCCCAAAATGCTACAACCAACCATTGTAAAATATCTTTTACAATTATTTCTCAGAGGAAACACGCATTTATCACATTTAATCACCAAAAAAAGGCAATAAATATAATTCAGACCCGTTTTGTTTGTCACTGATTATTACAGATTTTGACACTTGAGGTACCAAAAACAGGTCACGCCGATAAGGACAACAAAATCTATTTATGTCCTTTTCGTACTTGTGCTGAGCCATATCAAGTTGTCTCTTTCACTAAAATATATTGCCGATCTGGTTGTGTATATCTGTGTGTCCGATGGTTTTGACTCGTTTTTACTGATCAAGTTCAATGGTTAGGGCCCGTCCATTCATTTTATTTTGGTCGAAGGTACAACCCTGTGATTTGCCGTGCTGTCAAAAATATATCTGTTTCGTTCTGGTAACAACAATATTGGCATATGAGTAAAGAATGTAACATGTTTAATTCGTTTATGCTAAATTAGCATTAAGCTACTAGTCCTTGTTCTGTGATTTTGTGGTGGATTCAGTTGACATTAAGAGCCCTACATTCAGTGTTATCATCAAGTAAAATTATTTTCATCCGTTTTCATAATATGTGTCAAAATACGTCAGTTTGACTCTATATTTAATGTTAAGTTCTTATAAGTAAAATTTCCTTTAATTATTACATTTGAATTCACATTTTAAAAATGTAGATCTACAGCGATCTTCATAGGATTAAGCTATTATTTCGCGTGTTAAACTCTTAACGTCCAATAGAATTTTATTTATAATGTTTAGTGTTCATTAAAGATCTTTAAAATAAACATTCGAGGCTGAGGCGATGTGTTTATTTTAACTGCCTGCTCGTGTAATGTTTCGTAGTGGTTAAATACATTCTGAAAAGTTTATCATAGGCTTACTGCGTACTGCGTAGTGCAATGAAATTTTTGGTTCGTGGAGCCTGAGTAGGTAAATTCTGAAGTATGATAAACTTTTCAGAATTTATTCAACCTCTACGAAACATTACGGACTGTTAGATAATTTAAAAACATTTATGTTGGAAAAAGGTATAAATAAGGTAAGGTGTGGTTGCTCGGCTCAACATTTATTTTCTCAGGAAGATAGGTATATTTACTTTTTTTTGAGGGGGAAATCTTACAAAGATACCCGGGTTATAAGTTATGTGGTATTATACCCACTAAATCCCCCTAGTAACCACCCTTAGTGCCGGGATCTCCAGAGGAACGCACCGGAGCCCTCGGCACTGCGCTACGGCTGCTCCCGAGACAACCGTGTTGTATCAGCCCCTCCACCAACGACAACGTTGTGTGACCAACACGCTAAGTGGATGGTCAGTGCCCCAACTTTGACCATCCCAAGCCCGGAGGTCCTCTTTTAGTAGCCTAGCAGGGGTTACCGGTGCCGTATCCTATTGCCCGGCGCCAGGGATATTTGGAATAATAATAAACTAACCTAAATTAAAATACAGACAAACTTAACTAATTTTTTTATGAAATCTCACGAATATAAGTACCACACCTTACCTTATTTACACCTTTTTAGGGTTCCGTACCTCAAAAGGAAAAAACGGAACCCTTATAGGATCACTTCGTTGTCCGTCTGTCTGTCCGTCTGTCTGTCCGTCTGTCCGTCCGTCTGTCCGTCTGTCAAGACCCTTTTTCTCAAGAACGCGTAAAGGTATCAAGTTGAAATTTATACTAAATACTTGGGTCTACGGTTTCTTTCGGCTGTAAAAAAATAAAAGTTGTAAGTCAACGCCATCAAAAGATATAAACGTTTATGTCGCATATTTTGCGATTTCACAGGGAAATCAAAACCTATAGGGTACTTCCCGTTGACCTAGAATCATGAAATTTGGCAAAAAGCAAGGTCTCATAGCACATATATAGGAATAAATCTGAAAGTTACAAATTTGATGTTATATCATTTAATAATAATTATTTTGCTATTACAAACTTACATTTTTTAGTTGGAATGTATGGATGAACCTTATTGTCAACTACAAAGTTAAGTTTGTCTTTCAATATTTCAATTTCAGTTTTTTTTAGGACTTGCGCTCTGAGTGTTCTGTACGGAACCCTCAGACCACGAGTCCTACTCGTACTTCTCCGGTTTCATTTAGGAAACCAATCATTAATATTATTATTTGATTCGACCAGTTCGAAGGTCACAAAATGAACATATTATATTATAAACTCATGTCACACCGATTTGCCTCCCTATTGTTTATGTGCCAAGTCGAATATTCCACAGAATATTATAAATTAATCGACAAAGAAAACTGCTGGTAAAATTATTTTTCCATGACGTGCGACCGTCTTTGAAAGTTTTTAGTAGGTATAGCTAATTCATACACGTGGATAGGAAAATGTGTTTTTAATTGTTTTGGTGAGCGTAAAACTATAATTTTACGTCTATTAACGCGTTTGATAGCGAATTAGGTATTTACGAGGTTCTATGTAGTATGTGTGTTTTACTTCATTGTCGTAGTAAAAAAATGACATTGTGTAATATCGGTTGCAAAATGCTTGAATAATCACAGGCACGTGTATTAAATTTACGATTAAGAGAAGTTTTGTATAGATGGTATATTTTGCTTCAACAAATTGACAAAAATAATGACACGGTCCATAATTTTTTTGAAGTCGGTAAGCATTATTTTACATTTTAGGGGAGACTCTGGTACTCGTGAAATGGTGGTCAAAAGCATAGATAAAATACTAGCAAGCTTATATATATAGCTATATATATATATTTTTTAATGTTTTTTTTTGCTGCAACTTTCGTTCTTCTGTGGCTTAGGTCTTTTAAAATGAAGGGAAGATTTCTTTAGCAAGTGTATCCTTTGCAGAATATGGTCTGTCGAAGTGCACAAACGCCATGTAAAAAATGCCTCAACAGAGTCAAAAGATAGCTACATATTTGTGTAACTACCTCATTTACCTCATACAATAAGAAAGACCGGTATTTCCCATAACCCTTACGCTATAAAGTACACCTAGTAACCCAAACAGGTGTGTGAAATATCACACGCGGCGAAGCGATCGGCACAGACCGACTAACAAACACGCAGTCGGGCAAATTGTGGAACTAAATTTTTCCACGGTCTTAGCCTTCGTGGATGTCAATTTTGTTCAGAAAACACGATTGTAGCTCCACCATTCAAGTCCACAGATAAACTGGTAGCAGTATGTAATTCAAGATGTTTTGTGAAACAACCGTGGAAACCGAGCTTGTTATCAATTCTTCGCCTGATTGCTTAGCAGACGTAATAACTTGATCTGCTAGTTTTGTTGCTATTTTGTAATACTCGCTATATAACAATATGCAGCTACAAATCCAGTGCATTAAACTAGAACAGTTTCAATACGATGCGTCCTAATAATTCTAGGCGTTCCCTAGATGTTCCTACATCTTTCACTCTATAGGGTTTAGTTATAGGTAAATGGATGAACCTAATATGATCTGTGGGTTTTTGAGGGGCTCAATAAATAGGCTTGCAATGCATATTGACTAAAACAGTATTATACCCTCGAAGATTATACCGTTTTTCGCTGTATCATACGGTTTACAAAACGGTTGGCAAAAATGAAATAGGCACGCAAAGTACTGTTTTGTTTTCATCATCACTCCAAAAGTATATAATCTTTGAAAGTACTAACATAAAATTTAGAAAAACTTTCGGCGTGCGAACTGAACGTAACATAACATTTTCAAGGCCTTTGAAAACGAAATTTAGTGCTCAAATATATTTCCCTAAAATACTGTTCATTTTCCTTCTCCTAACTTATCATACTTTTTTTGTGCAAAAAGTTGGTAAAGGTGGTGGTAGGGATAAGAAGTAATTACGAAATCCTTTAATTCTCTACTTTCCGTTATTATGAGTATTTATTTTCTCCACATTGTAGGCAAGTAGTTACATCAATTAGATTACATTCGTAATTTTAATCTAATGAGCAACTAGATCACTATTACAATTTCTTTTCTTTTAGTACTTACTACCTCATCATCATCATCATCATCATTTCAGCCGTAGGACGTCCACTGCTGGACATAGGCCTCCCCCATCGATCTCCAAAAGGGCCGGTTGGAAGCGGCCTGCATCCAGCGTTTCCCTGCGGTCTCTTTTAGGTCGTCTGTCCATCTTGTGGGTGGACGTCCTACGCTGCCTGCTACTTACTACCTACTTATAAACTATACAATAAATAATTTGATCTACCTTAATCTGATTTGATTCTGATTTACGTCGTCTTTGCGTGCTTCAGAGTCTTTGAGTTAATAATCAACATTATTTACTTTCATCTTCTTGATTTTGAGATTCATCTGCATTATTCTCGCCTTCTTCGGTAGTTTCTTCTGTTGTCTCTTTTACATCGTTATTTCCTTTAATTTCATCGCTATCGTCTTTTTCGCTATCATTATCTTCTTCTGTATCTTCATCAGTATAATTTTTTGCGGTTTCATTGTTTGTTTCATTATCATCAGTTTCTCTGTTCTCGTTGAGTTCTTGTGTTTCATTTTTTACTTCAGGTTCTGTGTCATTTTCATCCACTTGAGTTTCAGTTTCTGCAACATCGTCTTCACTGTTTTGCTCAGTTTCATTTTCCTTGTCATTTCGTGTAGTTTCTTTTAGTGTATCTTCCTCACTGTTGTCCTTTTCTTCTTGCGTGTCTTCTTGTGCCTCTTCTTGCTCCTCTTCTTGCGTCTCTTCTTGCGCCTCTTCTTGCGTCTCTTCTTGCGATTTTTCTTGCGCCTCTTCTTGCGCCTCTTGTTGCGTCTCTTCTTGCGCCTCTTCTTGCGCCTCTTCTTGCGCCTCTTCTTGCGCCTCTTGTTGCGTCTCTTCTTGCGCCTCTTTTTGCGCCTCTTCTTCCTCACTGCTGTCCTTTTCTTCTTGCATGTCTTCTTGTGCCTCTTCTTGCTCCTCTTCTTGCGTCTCTTCTTGCGCCTCTTCTTGCGCCTTTTCTTGCGCCCCTTCTTGCGCTTCTTCTTGCGCCTCTTCTTGCGCTTCTTCTTGCGCCTTTTCTTGCGTCTTTTCTTGCGCCTCTTCTTGCGCCTCTTCTTGCGCCTCTTCTTGCGCCTCTTCTTGCGCCTCTTCTTGCGCCTCTTCTTGCGCCTCTTCTTGCGCCTCTTGTTGCGTCTCTTCTTGCACCTCTTCTTCCTCACTGCTGTCCTTTTCTTCTTGCGTGTCTTCTTGCGCCTCTTCTTGCACTTTTTCTTGCGCCTCTTCTTGCGCCCCTTCTTGCGCCTTTTCTTGCGCTTCTTCTTGTGCCTTTTCTTGCGCCTCTTCTTGCGCCTCTTCTTGCGTCGCTTCTTGCGCCTCTTCTTGCGCCTCTTCCTGCACCTCTTCCTGCGCCTCTTCCTGCGTCTCTTCCTGCACTTCTTTTTGCGCCTCTTCTTGCGGTTCTTCTTGTGCCTCTTCTTGCGCCTCTTCTTGTGCCTCTTTTTGCGCCTCTTCTTGTGCCTCTTCTTGCGCCTCTTCTTCAGCTTCTTCTTGAGTTTCCTCCGGTGCATCTTCTTTGTTTAGTTCTACGTCATCGATTGGTTCTTCAACTGCAGAGGAGCGTGTTTGTGCATCGCTTTCTAGTTCATTGTTTGCATCTGCTGGTGATGTCTCTTGTTCATCACCAGCGATCGCGCCCGAGCCATCTAGGTGTGACTGATCAACATCTTGGGTTTCAGCAGTATCATCTGGCTCGACACTACTTTCTGGCTCTATGTTCCATTCCTCTGAAGACTGTTGCTCTGTACTATTGTTATTTTCACTTTCTTTATTAAAATATTCCTTGCCTTCCTGCTCTTCTTCAATAGCTTTGTCGGCATTTTCTGCCTGGTCATCTATTTTAGTGTCCTTTTCATCCGTATTAGACTTGTTTTGGTCACCACCGTTATCAGTTTCTTCATCTACTTTCGACGCATTCACTTCAATATTCTTGACGTCTTCGGAATCCATGCCAGATATTTACTTGACTTTATTTGTATGTATATGACGTGAAATTCACCAAAAGTTGTAGGTATTTATTTTGTCTAAAAATATTTTATGTGCATATGAAAGCCTTTCAATATTGAAGTTGGAATGCTACTATCGACAAATACTTTAAAAACGCCTATATAGAGCTCAATCGTAATCAGATAAAGTCGAGTCATCGATAGACTTTAAAATTCTAAGCATTTCATTAGTCATACGTTTTCAGACGAAATAGGAATGGCCGATAACAAATACATGCCATGTGTTATCCAATATAAAAACATACATTTTGACAGTTTTTAATTGAATAGCTTAGAGCATAAAATAGTCAAACACTGGAAGAAGTACGTGGAAGGTATACGCCGAGCAGTCAAGTTATACAGGTCAAAATGAACTGTAAAAAAATCACAGTCGAATTGATAACCTCTTTTCTGAAATCGGTTAGTGAATGACGATTCATTCCACATAAGTAGTATACTAAGACAAAAAAATACATAATGTAATATTTTTTTTATTGTTTACCACTTTTACAAGGTTATAACGAAAGGGTATGCTAAGCCGAAAGGTGTTCATTATGAACAACTACGGGACCAAGCCTGAAATCGCGAAAAATATATTTTGTCGAGTGTGAATAACCGTTTTCTATGGATTAAGTACTATATTTTTTTTCGCGATTTCAGCGTTGATCCCATAGTAAAAGTTGGTCATAATGATGAGTATAAGGAAGCCCTTTCGGCTTAGCATACCATTAACCCTGTATAGATTTAACTTTTAAACTTCGTAGATGTGACAGGTGACCAAAGAGCTGGTGCTTACCTTGGCCAAAGAATAAGTTTGGCCATCCAACGTGGTAATGTCGCCAGCTTTTTGGGCACCTTACCCGAAGACAGCGACCTCAATGCAGTTTTTTATTTATAGTTTAGGTAGTCAGTTTAATTTCTAATATATACAGTTATGTTTATTAATATTATATTCTAAAAAAATTAGTAATTAATGTTATTTTCATTGTGTTTAATGTTAAAAAATACTATTATTGTAGAGCTTTTTTCGAAACTCTTTCATCACTTACGTACACTAACATTCTGTTTTTTTTTTTGTTTAATATTTAGTTAAACAAAATTAGTTATTTCGACAATAACAGAACCTGTTTCCTTTTTCTATTTGTGAAAACTTTTGAGGCTTGTCAATTTTTTATTTTCTATTTTAGCTGTTTGTTTTCCGTAGAAATTATGAAAAAGGCATCCAATACAGGGAAATAGATATGTTGTATTTCAGTAAAATACTGTAGGCAAACGCTAGTTCAAGGTGATAATGCACCTGTTATCGAAAATCAATAAGCTAAGCAGATTGTCAAAGACTAGGAAATTCCGTTCAATGTGTGTATGAAACATTTATTTTTCTGGAAATTATTATGTCTATACAATCGTTGTTATTGTAATTTCTAAGAAAAAAATCCACTCGAGTCGAGTTTGTCATCCTCTTACCGTTTACAAATTGATTTCTTATAGTGTTAACACACGTATGGATTTGGTTGACCTCAACCGCCGTCTGACCAACGGGAGAGAAAGAGAAGGAAATATGATATTCTCACTCTTTCTCTCCCCCGTTGGTTAGACGGCGGTCTGTCAACCAAATCCATACGTGTGTTAACACTATTAGGTTACCAGAATAGGTACCAGGTGCAGTGATATCTCGCGCATTTGATGTTTTTTCAAAAAAGAAGGAAGGTTTTTAATTCGGCGCGTATTTTTTTAAATTAGATATACTGTCTACTTTTTTTTTGTGTAAATATATTGATGAACTCCTTTTATTGTTGTACCCACAATGAATCGCGAAAAATAACCAGCTGTTCCATATACAGTGTAAACTCCATGTAACGTCACTCGATTTAACGACAAACTCCCTAAAGCGTCGAAATCACTTGGCTTTGGTTGGTTTAGCTATATGTATATACTCTATATAGCATTACACCCACTCTCAATAACGACAACAATTAAGTAATGAAAAGTACCTTTTAAGTTGCCTATATTAGTAAAAACTGCGCAGCTGTGTACGTTCTTTTGTCGCTTTTTTATCCTAGCCCGTAATAAACTCTGTCGGCATCATGCATACCGGACTTTCTAAGAAATTCGTTCTTTTGTTTACAAATTGGGATTGCTTGGACTTGTTGTTGACCATGACTAATAAGTAGGAGTCATGGATTATCTATACGCTATCATATTCTTAGTTGCTCATAAACTTTCATAAGTAAGTAAACATTATGGCAAGCAAAAGAAAATCATAACATTTTTATGTACATAACTAGTCTGAAATAAACTTTTTATTTCTATAATTCAGATTTTTCTTCTCTCCATTTAACGACAACTCTCTATGACGCTGTAAAATGCACAGTCCCTTCAGTGTCGTTATATAGAGTTTCCACTGTATTTCGTTGCTCAAACAACAGCATAAAAGAAAAATACGAAATAATTATTATCAATGTCAGTCGGAACACGTTTCATTATCATTACCCTAGTACCAATACGTCATAGTATATTTATTTGTGGACAGTAGGTATAGGTATTCGAGGAAGTTATATGTACTCAACTTAGTGGGTATCGGATTTCACAAGATATTTCAAGGATTGACATGAAATGGCAGACGAATGTGCCCACTTAAAACTCCCTTTTTAATTATACTTGTAAGTAATCAACAATAAAAAAAAACATGTTTCCATTACTCATAATCGGAAAGTAGATCTGAAGTTGCCTGAGGAGCGGGTTGAAAGTAATACATTTCAGCCCTAAGGAGAATCACTATCAACTGACAGTGACAACTGAAAAACACTCAAATTATTAAAAAAAAGTTCTATATTCACATTTGTCTTGAACCATGTTCCAACTTTTTTTTCTCCTCAGAGGATTATGGTCCCGCACTTGTCGTGCATGTGCTAGTGTCAGGATGTTCCAAAAGAAATATTGGCGGGAATCCGATCTTCATTGTAGAGTTTTGTTTATACCTCCGTATAGCAGATTTGTATTAACACAATCAGTTCATGTTTTTATTTTTAGTTTCCTTGTATTCGTAATGAAAAGCTCAGTGTTTACCTCGGGGTTAAATACTTATTTAGTCCCTCGAACTAATTAGCGCCCTCGCTACGCTCGGGTGCCAAACCCCGTCTCGGGACTAAATAAGTTACTTCCCCCCTTAGGATAACAATGTACTATTGCGTTTGCCCGCTACCTCGCCTTGCAACTTGTCTTCACGCTTGCCTAGAATAGAACGGAAGGGAAGAAACCAATTCACTGGCGGTTTGAAGACACCTTTATAACAACTATCGAGGGACATCTATTTCAGGACTATTTCCACAGACTATCTGTTCGTACAATTAAGGTGGAAAGCGCTTGTTTTCTGAATGTCAACCATAAAACAGTGTCGCCTTTTTGTGCCCTGGTCGTCTAGTAAAAAAATGCGCAGGATCGATCCGATGCACAGTGCACACTCCAAAATGTATCCGGTAAAAAAACCGATAGACTAGCAATTTTGCGCCGATGTTTAAGGCTAAGGATCTTAGTCTGCACTAGGCATTCGTTGCTGATGAGTTTCTAGGCACGTTTCTCAATGGACTCCAACGCCCCAAGCTGGTACTTAGCTGATACATAGGTGCGAGCAGTACTCCATGCACGACTAAAATTGTGCTTGATACGATGAAAGCAACTGTTCCGACTTGAAGTACCGTCACCCTTTAGAGAGGATATCGAGCTTTTTGGCAGCCAATTAAACCTTGTTCTCATAAGAGCCAAAATTGAGGGTTGAAGTCAGAGTAACGCCCAAGAGCTAAAGCTGGTCATTTTTAAATTTTTTTTAATTTATGAAATACATACCTTGATTGGGCATTACAGTTTTCCAATTCACCCATTAAACGTTAACTAAAAATGAAAATAAAAACTACAGCACAAACTAAAAAAACAGACCTTAATTAAAAACAAAACAAAATTTAAATAGATACTAACAATAATATAAAATGTAATATAATAAATGTATTATTGGAATGGATGTATACAAATGAAAGTTACAATTGAAACTTTCAGGTGTAGTATACAATTGAAAGTTTGTATGAAAGTCTATACGCGAATGGAGTCGCTGGCAAAAGATACTCATTTAGAATAAACCTACTTAGAGCCCTCTAACCTGTCCCTCTCCAAGTTTATACTGACACAATCGAAATCACTTATATGGCTTTAAATTGCGTCTCGAGTAGAAACAGCGTGTAACGACCCCACAGCCAGAGGTTGCCGGGATCGGCGTCTGTCTGGAATACATTGACCTTACTCTTCGTAAATGTCCTCAAAATTTTGGTACTTACCTGCTGTTAGAAAATATTCCTTACCCTAAAATTTCTAAACCTCCTTTCCTATAATTTTAACCCTCCCATACTATACCTATGACTACAGGATCAAGTCGGAGTTTTGTATACCTATATCTTCTGCATTTATCGATAATGTGCGTTAGTTTCGCAAAAACTCCAAAATGGACCGATTAGTTATTACATTATTTTGTTCGCCACAATGCAGGTATAGTAAAAAATATGGAAAATTGACCCGGAATCTTAGAATAACTACACAAAGAAACGACATTCCACAGACTACTGGTACTACATATGGTACTGAGACGTGGTCCTTAACTGTTGGCCTTTTAGAAAAACTCAGAGTCACACAGCGGGCAATGGAGAGAGCTATGCTCGGAGCTTAGAATAACTACACAAAGAAACCAAGTACATTCGCAAAATTTAAGCCATTCAAATGGTGTCATATATGGCTCCAAAAAAATTATAATTTTTTACTGTGACAATTTGCGCGGTGAAATCGTACCACAACAAATCAGAAAAGCAGCATAAGAGTTATGGTGTGACATTCCACAGGTAATCCATTAATTTTCTTGCTTAAATCGTTTAAAATACCAATCGAAACGTAAGCTACAAAGCGAATTTGTAGCTTACGTTTTGAGAAGGCGTTGTTTGGAAACCAACCTTCTCTGAGTAGTTATTCTAAGCCCGGAATATTCGAAAGTTTAAAAAAAAACCTATGTTGTCCTTTTTTTCTAATGTAATGGGTTTTTAAACAAATGAGCGACAAACAGGCTTGCATGATGGTAAGCGGTAATCGCCGCCTATGGACATCTGCAACTCTAGCGGCGTTGTCGATGTTTTGCCAGCCCAGAGAAATGTTTGTAGATACCTTTTTTAAACCTTCTATATTGAAGCTCGGCGGGAATACCTTCTGGGGAAGGTCATTCCACGTTTGTCGGGTCATTAGTGTTTGTACAAACTGTTTCTTCAACAAATCTTTAGTGTATTTCAGCTTTAACTTTATATTGTTTTGAAGAAGAACATCCGCATTAAGTGGTTACATAAAAAAATATGTAATGTGTAGGTTTAATACATAAATTATTGCTGGCGACCAAAAATTATATACTTAAGTAGTATATTTGCAGACATATTTGCAGGCGACTATACCTACCGTTCATCCGATCGTAATGAGATGGCGTAGGCAAGTAGCTCATTAAAAAAAGTCGAATGAGAGCCTATAGGGGCTGCAAATTGATATTTCGGGGCGCACAAATAGTTTGATAGTAGATTTAAAACGGTTTTTATCCATGTTAACGGATATTTAATACGGGTGAACGTTCACGCCCACGCTATGCCGCGCCGCTCCACAATACCAGTTTCTTGGAAATTACATACGTCATAGCGTAAAATGGAACGTTTTTTCCGCGGGATCAAGGACGGTATTCGTAACGATTTCTCTCGAAAGAGCATCATCATAATTCTAAAAAGCATTATCTATCTCATAATGAAGTAACAGGTAAAAGTAAGTTTCATTTACCGACGTTTTCTTGTTCTTGTGAACTGATTTCTTCTAAGCAAGCGTGCTCCATCGTAGACGGCATCTTCGCGGCAAGCGTAAGTTTAAGTCGTCAAATTGAGCTTGTCTGTCTGTAATAGTCGTATACACCCCATAAGTATTGCTGAGGCCTTACGGCCAACTCAAATTGAGCTTGTCTGTCTGTAGTAGTCGTGTACACCCCATAAGTAGTGCTGGGGCCTTACGGCCAACTCAAATTGAGCTTGTCTGTCTGTAGTAGTCGTGTACACCCCATAAGTAGTGCTGGGGCCTTACGGCCAACTCAAATTGAGCTTGTCTGTCTGTAGTAGTCGTGTACACCCCATAAGTAGTGCTGGGGCCTTACGGCCAACTCAAATTGAGCTTGTCTGTCTGTAGTAGTCGTGTACACCCCATAAGTAGTGCTGGGGCCTTACGGCCAACTCAAATTGAGCTTGTCTGTCTGTAGTAGTCGTGTACACCCCATAAGTAGTGCTGGGGCCTTACGGCCAACTCAAATTGAGCTTGTCTGTCTGTAGTAGTCGTGTACACCCCATAAGTAGTGCTGAGGCCTTACGGCCAACTCAAATTGAGCTTGTCTGTCTGTAGTAGTCGTGTACACCCCATAAGTAGTGCTGGGGCCTTACGGCCAACTCAAATTGAGCTTGTCTGTCTGTAGTAGTCGTGTACACCCCATAAGTAGTGCTGGGGCCTTACGGCCAACTCAAATTGAGCTTGTCTGTCTGTAGTAGTCGTGTACACCCCATAAGTACTGCTGGGGCCTTACGGCCAACTCAAATTGAGCTTGTCTGTCTGTAGTAGTCGTGTACACCCCATAAGTAGTGCTGGGGCCTTACGGCCAACTCAAATTGAGCTTGTCTGTCTGTAGTAGTCGTGTACACCCCATAACTAGTACTGGGGCCTTACGGCCAACTCAAATTGAGCTTGTCTGTCTATAAAAGTCGTGTACACCCCATAAGTAGTACTCGGGCCTTACGCCCAACTTAAATTGAACTTGTCTGTCTGTAGTAGACGTGTACACCCCATAAGTAATGCTGGGGCCTTACGGCCAACTCCTTACGCGTTCTCAAACTAACGTTAAAACCGCGCAGTTCGGAAAATCATGCGAACGTAAAACTATGCAGATACGCGGTTTGCGGTCGCGCAACATTTTTTCATCACCTAAACTGGCCGTAAGGCCCGTATAGGTAAGTACAGTATTGACAACGCAATTGACATAATGCCATTTTCTGACGCGTTGTTGGGTGGCATCCAGAATTAAATAGAAGGACTTTGTAGTCAGAATTTTTAATAGATATTGCATCGAAACTTACCAAAACTATGAGTAAAATAATTATCATTTTAAAAAACCGACTTCAACACACGTTTTATGTCTCAATAAACGTTGTTGATAATACAGCCACTATCAAATTTAATAGCTACAATAAGGAAAAGCGTTAGAACGTATGATTTCAAACCTTCCGTACCAGCAGCTCTTTTTAAAAGTTATTAAAAAAATCAATAAAGCAAGAATATGTACCTGATATACTACTAAGGCACTCAATATATTATTATATTATTACTATTTGACTTATACATATTAAGTTAGTTAGTGTTTTTTTTTAAATTCATAAATGTAATTTCACTTCTATACTTTGATATAATTTATTTATCCAATAAGGAATTACAGGGATAAATTTATATCAAATCTAGTAAGTAAGTACGTAGAGACCATCAGAAATATAATAAAATTTACTTGAACTTAAAAATATCAAAGTGCACTTTAATACCTATTTGACAAACTGATTAAGTAATTACAAACTGATGAAGTAATGATATCATTACTTAATCAGTGTGTCACAAATGTCACAATATTAAAAAGCACTTTGATGTTTTCAAGTTCAAGTAAATTTTATGTTTAATGGTTTTTTAGGGTTCCGTACCCAAAGTGTTAAAACGGAACCCTATTACTAAGCCTACGATGTCTGTCTGTCTGTCTGTCCGTCCGTCCGTCTGTCTGTCCTACCTATTAACGGCGGTATCTTTCGAACCGTAATAGATAGCCAGTTGAAATTTTCACAGAATATGTAATGTTAGGCGGATTGACTAAAAAATAATAAAAAAGTCAAAAAGTGTAAACGAAACCCCATACAACAAACGTAATTTTTTACATATTTTTGTATTAGCTCTAATGTAAAAACGGTAATACTTACAAGCGTCAAACTTAACATGATTATAGTACACACTCTAAAGTATAACAAAAAATAATAAAAGTGCGAGTCAAGATGAATTAACAAGTTATAACTGGTAATTTCGTTTCGTTATACTAAGTACAGATTTTTCAGGGTTATTGCAGCTGTCAGACGAATTCTCTAATCGATCGAACTGTAGTAAGTGTTAAAAAAGAGGTGTATGTAATAATAAACTCCAAATAAGTGATATTTTATATATTTTAATTAAAAAGACTTGTAGCTTATCAATAAATTAATATCTATTTCTTATATTACAACATATCACAGATTGAAACTATTTACGTAACTATGGTACTTAGTGTTTTTGGTACTGATCCGTCAAATTTAATCAGATGATAGGTATGATCCCATCATTTAGAATAGTTGTCTATTATGGATAAATCAGAATACAATAAGTCATACAAACATCACATCAATCAAGGTATCGATGATTTTATCGATGTCATACTTCAAACTCTTACAATTTTAGGAACTCAAGATAAAACAGCGTTGTATGTACAAGTAAATTACGCAACATGGCTAACCAGCAACTAAAGTGGGCCAGGGCTGGTCACGTCAGTCGAATGTCGGAGGATCGTTGGGCCAAAACTACAACACAGTGGCTACCACACAATGGCAAACGACCTCCCGCCGGAGATGGAGGGGCAAACTGGACTCCTACTTGAAGGACTGGACTCAAATTGCTCAAAACAGAGAGAAATGGAAGGAGGGAAGGGAGGCCTTTGCCCTGCAGTAACTGTGGGACGATGCAGGCTAATAATAATAATCCAGCAACTTGAAACTTTAGGATATTATTTCTCCTATTATTAAAACAATTTATTTTGCGGAATCGAAAACATCTATTTTTCACCTCTTGACAGATCTCTTATAAAACAAAACACAACACTATTGAAATAAAATAATAAAGGCGGCCGCGAAGGTCGCACTGGTGAAAAAGAGTTCCGCCACACCACCCCCCCACGGAGAAAGGAAGAATAAGCTGGAAAAAAAAAAAACATATGTAATCACGTATCTAACATCCCTCTAAACTTCACCCTCCTCCCGGACCGGGTGATGACAGGAGCTGGTGTAGGTGCAGGGACCAACGCAGGCGTGAAACTGCTAGCTGGAGTTGGCGCAGGCGGCACAATTGGTTCACAATTGCCAAACGCCGAATCCAAATGGGCAGGCTTAACGCGATCTATGCTAACTGTACGTTCCCTTCCATTAATATCGAGAGTGATCGTTTTGTCTCTTCGCCCGATGATACGATGAGGACCGGAATAAGGCGGCTGCAACGGTCTTCGTACTGTATCATCGCGTAGCATGGCATGCGACGCTTTAGCTAAATCTTTAAATAAGAAAGTCGATGGCTGGGCGTGGCGTGTAGCAGGGACAGGACGGAGAGCTTCCATATATTTGCGCAGCTCACGGACGAAATCTACAACGTCACTTGGGCTCTGCGATGTTATTGGAGGTATGACGAGTTCTCCAGGCAAGCGAAGAGTCTCTCCATAAACGAGCTCTGCAGAAGATGCCTTCAAATCTTCTTTGAGCGCCGTTCGCATCCCTAATAAAACTAACGGCAAAGCTCTTACCCATGTGTCATTATGACACATCAAAGATGCTTTAAGCTGCCGATGCATGCGTTCCACCATACCATTTGCGCAAGGATGGTAACTAGTCGTGCGCACCCGTTTGGTACCACATACATCCATTAGACGGCGAAACAACACAGATTCAAACTGCCGGCCCTGGTCGGTTGTCAAAATGTTTGGTACCCCAAAACGGGAAACCCAACCAGTTACGAATGTATCTGCTACCTCTTCTGCTGTGATTGATGACATAGGCCATACTTCAGGCCACCGTGTGTATCTATCAATCGCAGTCAGGCAATAATTGTACCCTTTCGAGCGAGGAAGTGGTCCGATAATGTCTAAATGCACCGACCTAAATCTGTTTGACGGTAATTTAAACTCTCCAAGTGGCGAATTAACATGGCGAGTTACTTTACTGAGTTGGCAGCGTAAACAAGTTCGAGCCCATTCACGGCAATTTGCGTTTACTTGAGGCCATACATAACGTTCAGTTACCAAGCGAGTGGTTGCCCGCGCGCCAGGGTGACTGAGGTTGTGACACCTGTCGAATGCAGCTCGACGGAATGCTGGTGTCAGGTATGGACGTGGTCGCTCAGTTGAAGTATCACAAATTACTGTGATATTTGTGCCAGGGATGAGGATGGGTTCGAGCTTCAAAGACGAATTCCCCCGCATACTAGCTAGCTCTTCATCCGATTCTTGCGATAACGCGAGTGCAGCGAAATCCTCTTCAAGAGAAATAGACTCAACGCGCGACATGGCATCAGCTACGATGTTATCAACCCCTTTAATATACACTACATCTGTAGTAAACTGGCTGATGAAAGACAGCTGGTTTAATTGGATAGGCGGCAATTTCTCACGTCGTTGTACAAAAGCGTATATTAGCGGCTTATGGTCAGTGTAGATAGTGACGTGTTGTACCTCCAACAGGTGCCTGAAGTGTTGAACACTCTCGTACACCGCAAGGAGTTCCCGATAGTACGCCGGCCACTGAGCCTGTTTAGCAGTCAGCTTTTTACTAAAATAGGCTAGTGGCTGCCAATCATCATTATCGACGCGCTGTTGTAGGCAAGAACCAACGTGCGTTCCTGAAGCGTCAGTAAACAACCCAACCTCAGCACTGTTATTTGGGTGTGCTAAAATTGTAGCGGACGTCAAGCTTTTCTTGCATTCTTCAAAGCACTTTTCTAGCTCAGGAGTCCACACAAAAGGTTTATTGCCTTTGCCTTGAATAGCAGTGATTGCTTCAATTAACGGCGCTTGGTACTTAGCCGTACTTGGCAAAAACCGGCGGTAGTAATTGACCATGCCTATGAATCTGCGCATACCCTGAACTGTCTTTGGGGGCGGGTAATCCACCAGAGAACGAATTCTGTCCTCAGGAGGACGCGTGCCCGCAGCATTGACTCGATGCCCAAGGAAAGATACTTCTGCGGCACCAAATACGGACTTGGCTGTATTAATCACAACGCCATAGTCGTGCAATCGCTGGAACAAGATTTCCAGATGCTGCGCATGCGCTATTTGGTCTTTTGAGTAAACCAAAATGTCATCAACATAGACATAGCAAAAATCTAAGCCACGGACTACTTCATCGATAAATCTCTGAAAAGTCTGCCCAGCATTACGCAAACCAAAAGTCATATAC
The DNA here is from genome assembly GCA_914767915.1 of Agriopis aurantiaria. Classification (NCBI taxonomy): domain Eukaryota; kingdom Metazoa; phylum Arthropoda; class Insecta; order Lepidoptera; family Geometridae; genus Agriopis; species Agriopis aurantiaria. The sequence continues at coordinate 11,114,437 of OU612003.1, read as the reverse complement.
AGAAATTCATATAATCCAAATGGAGTAGTTATCGCTGTCTTGCACACGTCGCCTGGATTCACCGGTATCTGTTGATAGGCCTTGACCAAGTCTATAGTACTAAAAACGGTACAGCCAGACAAGTTGTGCGCATAATCACCTATGTATCGGACAGGGTAGCGATCAGGAATCGTCCGGGCGTTTAATGCACGATAATCACCACAAGGACGCCACGTTGAGTCTTTTTTAGGTGCGAGATGCAGAGGCGATGACCAAGAGCTATCAGATGGTCGGCAAGTACCAGCTCGGACTATGTCTTCGAACTCTTTCTTTGCAATGCCCAGTTTTAATGGTGCCAACCGACGCGGTCTAGATGTCACAGGGGGACCGTCGGTAGTGTTTATATAATGTACGGTGCTGTGTTTAATAATTCTAGGCACACCAGGTGGTCGCGTTATACTTGGGTATTTCTCCAAGATCGCTGTGAATGGCGAGTCAGGAAGAGATACTACCTTCACACTTTGCTGTTCCGCGGTATAAAGGTCCGCGGACGAAGTAAGCCCAGTTTTACTATCGCACAGCTTACCTTTTGAGCAATCGGGTAAAAGCTGGTAATGCGACAAAAAATCTACGCCAATAATACCACTTTCCACATCCGCCACGACAAAGTTCCAGGTGAAATCCCGTCGCAGCCCTAAATTTAAGTTCAACTGTACCAGCCCATATGTGATAATTTTACTGCCATTAGCTGCAACTAAATTATATGATAATGGCTGAAGCGTACGTCCTTTTATAAAGCTACGAGGAACGCAACAAATATCCGAACCAGTGTCCACCAAAAATTTCCGGTTGGATCTCCGGTCGGTCACGAAAAGGCGGCGACTAGCTGGCGAGCAACTGGATGTCGCCTCTAACAGTTGCTGTTTTGGTTTCCCTGATCACTAGGCGGGGAACCGGACCACTTACATGGAGGCACACATTTACGTGCTTTTGTCGCAAAACGGTCATGATAAAAGCACAAATCATAGTTACGTGAACGTGATCGGCTGCGACTACGATTACGGTTACGATTGAAGTCACGACCACGCGTACCAACATGCGAGCTGCAACCAGTAGAGGAAAGTGACGCTACTAAACGGGTCAATTCATCAACTTTTTTAGTCAGCTCCTGTACAAGATCAGTATTCGAATTAGGCGAAACCGTACATACCTCCAATGAAGTTGATTGAGCGTTAATTTCAGCCAAATTGTCCGCTAGTTCGCTTAGCTCAGCCAACGATTCTAATCGTTGAGCAGCCAAGACAGTTTGAAGATATCGTGGCAACCTGCTCATCCAAATTGTCTTCAGAATATCCTCCGGAAATGCTGCACCGGCTAACGATCTCAGATGACGCAGAAAAAACGACGGCTTTTGATCGCCGATCTGCTCCTTCTCTAGAAGACGGCGTATTTTCTGCTCCCGAGAATCTGAGAACCTAGATATTATTGCATTGCGCAATTTCGTGTAGGGTTGCTCCCTCGGAGGTTGGATTATGAAATCCTCTACTTCGCGAGTACAATTGGTATCGAGGTGCGCAACTGCGTAATTAAACTTTGTGATTTCTTGGCTAATATTATTGATGGAAAATTGCGCCTCTAAACTCGCAAACCATAGGGCCGGGCGATCTCTACAAAATGGAGGGGTACGTATAGATACTCTGTTAATCATTACCTTCTCCGTACCGCCTGTGCCAGATCCGCTGTCACTGCTTGACATTTCACGTCCACCCGTACCCGCGGAAGCTGGTTTGAAGTCTTCCTGCTCACTGTCACTCATGACGTGTGCTGTCATGAAAAACCATGCTAAGAGAAAAACAAAATTCAAAAACAAAAACTGAAAACAAAAGAAACGTGGGAGTGTGGTGTGCGCGAATGCCCTACAAAAAACATTGGTACAAAAATATCTTAAAAATATGTACAAAAATTCACCAAAATAAAATAAAATTAAATACACACACAAAAAAACACACAACAATATAAATCACACTTTGTCTTTTTAGTCCACACTGGTTCTTCCAAAAGATACTTCGACTTTAGTCTTGACGCGCTCCATGCGTTCGTTGCCAGCAGCTAGCAGCACAGCTCTCGTAGTCGAATTCACCACTTCTTTTTCTACGTTTTCGTATTCTCATCGACGAACAATCAGACGACCGTGGTCGCTTCACTCGTACCACCAAAGAAAGTACTCGTACCTATTTGCGTACCTTTGCTCTTCTTGTGTTCGAATCGTCTTAATTTATGTTGTGTTCGTATCGGGGTCACCAATTTAGGATATTATTTCTCCTATTATTAAAACAATTTATTTTGCGGAATCGAAAACATCTATTTTTCACCTCTTGACAGATCTCTTATAAAACAAAACACAACACTATTGAAATAAAATAATAAAGGCGGCCGCGAAGGTCGCACTGGTGAAAAAGAGTTCCGCCACAAAACTATGTAAAAATATTAAACTGTCAACGCATAATAAAGTAGTAAGTAAGTAAGTATAGAATAAAAGTGGATAATATAAGAAAGTTTTTTTCTAAATTTTTAATTGTTGTTCTAAAGAGTAGATTAGCGAATAGAGCACACGGGGCGTAAACCCGCATGGTGCAGGTTCGAATCCTGCAGGACGGCAAATTTTTGAATTATCTAGGTATAATAGGTATAACATTTAAAATGGATTCTATATTTCTAATCACGCAACGTAGCGCCACTAACTTTAGTAAATAATAACATAGACCCAATAAATTTGTAAATAAACATGCAAATATTATAGTTTACATGAACAAACAAACAACTATGTTTCCTAATTTATTAGCTACACACATTATTATAAAATTATCATCTAAATAGGCAGTTTCTTGCGATGTAAATCATCAACATACTTAGGAAATAAACTCGTAGATAACTATTACTAAAACAAAGAATAATAGAGTAGGCCTAACGTTAAAGTGCGGCTGTGGAAAGAATGCGTCTGACAGTTGCATAACATTGTAAAAAGCCGAATGAAAACAGTAAATTCTGATCACTTTTACAAACTTTTTGAATGTAAGATTGTAGCTGGTAGCCAATATACTACTTCGAAGTGATAAAAGAAAATGCTTTCATTCTAATATTTATACAATTAGACGCATTCTCAGTGGCTGGACTATAAACCCGACATTCGGCGAATCACTTACTCCTACCCACATTTTACTGTCATCGAATGATTCACAGTAAAATATAAAATCAAAAAGTACCCTCTATCTATAATAGGTGACTAGTTTTAATTCACATTTAAAGTAAGTAGTAATTACTTAATCCGAATTGCACCTTATAAATCCTTAGCCTGTTATCACTACGTACCTTAACGTTATCTTATCGGTTAACAGAAATGAAACAAATTATTCACTAAATCGAGTGTTCCTTTCCATTCGCGACGTCACTTGCATCATGGGCGATTAACCACTGAAGACACAAACTCATAGAATCGGCACTCTGCTTCAAAAACGGAGAAATTCAAATGTAACAATTTCAAATTTGTTTTATTAGCGTTTTCAGCACTCGTCGTGTTCCGGCAACGCAGGTAGCTTCAAGCATTGCTTCCTGCACTTTCTTCGCCTTGACACCGTTGGGCTGGTCTTGTTCAGCTCGGTGTTGCTGCATTCTTTATCTTCCGGCAGAGGCGGCAGGCTGCGCTTCGGGCGTCGCGGCAGCACGCACTCCGTAGCAAAGTTGTTGATCTCCTTGCACCTCAACATATCTACGTCCGGGAAATCGGACGCGAGACACGGGAAAGCAAGTTTCACCAGCATTATTTATTTCGATAATTGTTTGAGTGAACAGTAAACACGCGCGCTCGGTTCGGGGCTAGCGAACTAACTGACAAAGAGTACCTTTTATCTAACTGAACTGGCGACTTGGCTGGCAAGCAAGCGACGCGATCCTGCTACTGATTTTACTATTTTTAGACAGCGGTTGCATCGAAAACAACATTTACTATTGGGCACTTATGTTATTATGTCTGTGTATGTAGGTAATCGTGGCAGATGCAGTAGGAACTACAATGTTTTGCGATGCATCGGCGGAGATTGCGGTGCGCGGTGGCTTGACCTCGTTGAATCGCTATTGTTTGTGCTCGGCTATCTACTGCATGGGTATTGCACTTTGAAGCTTCAAGTGAGCTAACTAGTAAGTAAATGTTTGTTCTATTCGTAGTCTCGACAACTAATTTTAACAATCTACGTCATCGATGTAGGATGTAAGGCGACAAAACCACAAAAAGCGTACAAGATACAGATTTGTGGCAGAACATTAACTGACATTAAATTTGAGATAACTTTTCAGACGCCTTTAACGTTTTGTCATAATATATTAATTTAATAAAAATAAGGATCGAATTGAGAACCTTCCTCCTTTTTTGAAGTCGGCTAAAATAATCATTTGACTGTTCACAGTCGGTGATGGTATTGCGTAATATACACGCTGAATACACACAAAAAGACAAACCTTCTTTGAGAACCTCCTTTTTGGACGTCAGTTAATAGAGTACTAAATTAAATAATCATCATCATCGTCTAGGCGGATTAGGTGCCAGTAATAGCAGTTGTCCATAAGGCCCCAGGTCGTCTGCGTGTGAGTTCTAACTAAAGCAAGCCTGATTTAGGCCAGATGAGCTCGCACCCACCACGCCACCTTACCATATCTCCCTTGTTGTCTGATCTGATGGTATAGGCCTCTCTTTGTGCATTTGTTTCAAAAGTATGTTGGAAACGAGTGGAATCAAGAGCAACCGGCAAGAGCCCTACATAGGGCTCAACATTTTAATTTGATATTTCGCACGAAAATAACATGCGAAAATTAAATATTTGTCATTTGAAAGAAAGCAGGTTCAAACCACTCGTTGCGTTAGCGAGTGATATGATTATTAAAAAAATGCGACTTTTGTTTGGGATTTTGTTCGAGTCAGATATTTCGCATGATATTTTTGTGCGAAATTATCATACCTACGAGCGATTCAAAAATCGAGTCCCTGGGAGAGAGGCAGAAAATAAATCAGTAGCGGAGTTTTTTTTTTACTGTACACTTGAATCGTGTTTATCTTAAACTCATTTAATGATAACACTGAACTGTCGCAAAAATACCTATCTGATGTGTAAAGAATAAAGTAATGTCGTTTCCATTCCCCCATCCTTCATGATAACGCTGAAATGACATAGGTACCTACTTAGAAGTAGGTACGACACTATCTTTACCTAGAGTCCTTTTCATGAAAGAAGTCCCACGGCAAACAGCGGAACTAAATTTCCATGTTGTAGTTGTCAGGTGTTGTTACTGTGTTTGGACGCTAGTGAGATTAGAGTCGTGTACGATGCCAAAAGTTGTTAAAGTTCTACTCGAGAAATGATACTGATAGTGATTGATACGCGATGACAGCGCCGCGTCTGGGGGACTTCTTTCATGAAAAGAACTCTACCGCTGAATCTAGTTTTTAACCGACTTCAAAAAACACAGGGTTCTCAATTTGGTTCTCTTTTTTAGGGTTCCGTGGCCTGACAAGGACCCTTATAAATTCGTTCTGTCCGTCCGGGCTAATTTTTTAGAACCTTCTAACTTAAACTTTGCATAATTACAGTTTTAGAATAGATCTAAATTTTAAAAAGATTATAGTTTTTCGTTTTAAGGTTGGCTCTGGTAAGTACATGTGAATTAAGATGATTTTTTTTTCGCTGCTCCTCATGGATATTATTGGATAGGTCTTTTAAAATGTATAAGGTTTGATACATCACTTTTTTTCACGTGTAGGTACCAATATTTTGTGAAATATGGCCAAAAAAAAAGTTAGAGAGGCAAAAAGTTGGTGCCTTGCATTTCTAAACTATTAGACATAGAAACTTGTTGGTAACTTACCATGCTGATAGGTCATATAAATAAACCGGCCAAGTGCGAATCCATAGACAAAAGGAATTGATCCTTGGCGAGTCAGAGTCGCGCACTGAGGGTTCCGTACCACCACAAAATACAATAGTTATCAATTTATAAAACCTACTTCAAAATAGTAAAATATGGCATTGCGATTCGACCGTAGTGGGTTCACAGTTTTACATAGTATGAAAGGAAACTTTTTATCCCGGAAAATGTACGGTTCCTGAGTAAATGTGAAACGGGTGAAACGACAGGGTGTAGCTAGTGCTGTATATAATAAATCTATAGTTACTAGTTCATCCTAGAAAAAACTCACAATATTTATACCTAAATTATCAAGTTTACAGAACTGCAATAGCTGTTACGACGCTAAGGCTGCAGTGGACGAGACTGGTACAGGGCCGGAAAAGATGGCGCGGAAGAGACCTAAACTCAACAGTGGGTGAGAAATCGATGATGATGAATAGGCATTGCCTTGGTAGGTATTACAATACCGTTTATCAAACAAACAACAATAGGCCAGCGACATTGTGACACCGATTTCAGACGCGAATAGATCACAATATAAGGACTTGGCCACATCACCACGGTGCGACGGCGGCGGCAGCGGCGTGGCACCGTGAAACGGTACGGCCGGCGTCGTGCATTGTCGTGTCATGCAAATGAACGCCACGGGGTGCTATTACGTATGTATTGTCTTCTGTGCCGCGGGCCGCGCCATCGCTTCGCCGCGAGGGCCGCGACGACTGCGACATGTGACTGCCATTATGTAATGGCACTCAAGATTTATAATAAGTTACCTACTTATATGAAAATGGTGGCTTATTTCCAAAGGATATTACAAGTTAGAGGAATATATTGGTGACTAATTAAATTTTTATTGTTAATATTATAATTACAATTTTATTGTTAATATTATAATTAGAATAACTTTATAAACCAGTTATTTTAAGTTAGCATAAAACCTACTTACTTTAAGTTATTGTACGCTCGTAAAGGGCAGACTGTTGATACTACAATGTTTTTACCATCTTCTGTACACAGTTTTTATAATAATGATTTCTGATTCTGATTCTGCCATGCCCACGGCATTCCACAGGGAATGGCGAAACGGCGGCTACGTAAAACGGTGCGCTCGGCGACGCGACGTCGTGCCGCTTATTTTTTTGGTGCGACGCCGCCCGGCATCGTGACGTTTCTACGTAGTGATGTGGCCAATTCCTAATTGACAAGCTTTGAATGCATGATTCACCACTGTTTCGTATTGCTGATTGACATTCACGTGACAGACACGCATGTTTTGTTTGTATTAGTGCGACCAACTTATTTGTGGAGGTTGAAAAATGAGAAAACTAAAATTGTCTATAGCGGTAGTACAGTTTCGTTCAGAAATTACGATAGTGGCTCTAATCAATCGGTATTGATCGCGCAAGATTAGCAAGATATGAAACCTGTGTATGAAATGGAATGCAATGGCAGACGAGTTTAAAAATTAGTTGGTAAGTACGTCTAGGCAGAGGGCCCCGCCAAAAATGCAGTCTGACCTGCATAAACCAGGTGACTGTATACCGAAAATAATTATCAATACATAAATTCGACTAAGAAAATTATTGCTATGCCTAAATCGACAGGCGTCTTAAAAATTATTCATTCAAATACAAATTACCATTTATTTGGTATTATCATACAATTGGCACAGCAAAAGTGCTGGTTACTACGTATTAGTTCTAGTATATATTTATCTATGGTATTAGGTTGGTGTACAAACATGAAAATAAATTACAATAAACAATAAAGGATCGAATTGAGTAGTTACCTCCCATTCTGAAGTCGGTTAAAATTAAGGTGTGACAGGTACACAGGTTCAACTGTCTCCATTTTTAAATGAAAAAGAAAAACAATAAAACCCCGAAACTGTTAGTACGGCGTACGGCTCATCATCATCATCATCCACAGCCTTCCTTATCCCAATGCTGGGTATAGGCCTCTTTCTTGCTATGCCATACGGCGTAGGTACTAGGTTACGACTCATTAATTATTTTTACGCACACCAAGAAAGTTGTAGCAACACCAATGAAATAACTAATCGTCCACATGAAAAATAAAAGAGCGACAACGACAAGGTGGGAGTGCTGGGTGAGATCGACTAAAGGCATCAAGCCTGATTTAGGCCAGATACGTTCGCACCCGCCACGCCATATTATAATAATCTCTCGTTTGTCTGATCAAAAAGTACAAGCTTAAATGGCCGTTACTGACCACGCGAAGTACAAGTAGCAATTAAGGACCTACTAGCCTACTACGCATCATCTGCAACGTTTACTTAATAGCACTTCACGCTTGTCCTTGCGCAAGTGAAGCTTCGTTTCCCCGCGCTGTCTCGCACTACATCGTCAATCTCACTATCTCCTCTCTCACTGTTGATGGCAAAATTGCCCCAAGCCCCAACAAATAATGGGGCCGTAGCCAAATAAAAAAAAAACATGACAGTAAAATTCTGTGCCCGATTCCGTAACTTTAACACGCACGTAACGCGGTGCGTTAAGTTAATCTCTAAAAATTCGAACTCCTAGGGAACAAAAGCCAACTTTTAGAGGTTAACTTAACGCGCCGCGTTACGTGCGTGTTAAAGTTACGGAATCAGGGCCCAGATTTTACTGTCATGTTTTTAGGTGGTATGGCTTTAATGGCTTTTGCCTGCTCAGTAATAGGCAAAAAACAAAAAAATATTAATGGCGTCCGTCACGTCAGCTTGTGCCTTGTCTTGTCATTATCATTTGTCTTGCCTTGTTGAATTGGTTGAATTAAAAATTTAAGACGCATTCTTTTCATTGAATTTACTATTTTTTTCAGCTTTCTATTTCAAGATATTAATTCGGCACACAATTTGGAACACGGATTTCAATACACAGGTAACTACTTTAATCCTAAATGCAGCGTCTATAAAAAAAACACCGGTATTCTACGTGTTGGCTTGTCTTGTTAACCCGAAAGGAAATTAAAGAGTACACCAATGCGTTTCCTGCGTTCTTTATTTACCATCAGAACAGAATAACTGTGGCCTACAGATTCGCATGGATACATACATGTGAATTTACTAGAATAAATACCTAAAATATAGTCTAACAAATGAGATTCAGTTCCTTCCCTCAATTTCGTATCCAACTCCGTTTTATTTCAAGATTCGAGAGGCTTGTATTTGTCTGCAACATGCATGTTGTTAAACAAAGACGCGGACTAAAATGGAGCATACTTGCCTAGAAGGAACCTGTGTACTTTCGATTTAGACTTGTTTCATTGCCATTGTACTTTTCGGGAAACGGTCTCGAAACATATAGATCGTTGGTGGAGACGAGCACATACAATATAAATCGATGGTGGAGACGGAAGTTTCCCGAAAAACAATGTGGGATATCTTTTAAAATTCATTGGTCTCCACTCTGGCAGAGTTCCACACAGTTGCTGTGCGTATGAAGTGCGTATTGCCAAGCACGCTACCTTACGCCGATGCTCAAGGCCCTGAGCATCTCTTTGAGCCCTCTCTGATCTCTTTTGCCTCTTGATACCATAAAAAATGCTTTCGTCCAATGCTTGTGGTGGCCACTAGTTGTATCCCGGTGGCCCAGTATGCCGCGCTTTGACTTGTAAATATCTTATCGTGATTTGTTTGTTGTTTTCAGTAATCCTGGCGGCTCCCAGCACGATGGCGACGCCCAACAGCTACAAGCAGAACACATCCATGTCAATGCCGAGCCCTCAGAGCAATCCGCGTTTGTATTCAATTCATAAACTCACACCCTGTTAATGGTGATGCACAGACAAAGCAGCAGTTTCTTTCTATAACTACACTAAAAAAAAACTTACTATGCACCTATGTTTCAATAAGTGCTTCCTGATTGGTGTGACAACGGCACCGACAAGTCAGGGAAGAGCTTAAGTATGTAGGCTGTAATCTCTGGGACAACACAAACTGATTCTAAAAAGTATTTCATTAATAAAAAGCTACAAAATCACTCAGCGAGAGCAACGTTAGCCGAGCGGTAGCATGTGCTCTTTACAATCTGACGACACCCGGTTTGATCCTTGGCCCTGCCAATGACTTATTGAATACCTAGTTAAATTATTTGAAGTTTCAATGTCTTCGCTCTAAAATAGGTGTAGGAATACATTGTGAGGAAAATGGTAAGTCCAAGAACCTCAAAAGTTCAGACATATAACATTCACCAACATGCACTGGGCCAGCACGGTGGATTAGGGCCCCATTTTCTTTCTGAGAGTAGGCCTGTGTCCCAGCAATGGGAACCATAGTAGGCTGATAATGAAGAACCACTTAGCGACATAGTCTATATTATGTTCACAACGTGGATGAAGCCACGGGCAAAAGCGAGTAGAATACAATTTGCTAATTTTGACACATTTTTCTGTTAAGCGATATAGCGTTAAAGTGAAATAAAAGGTATGAAACACAGAGAGATTTCCCTTATTTATGTGATCTTAGGGGAAAGTTATGTCCAGTAGTGGAACAATATAGATTTAGAAAATAGACAATCACAAGATTCAATAAACAATTCGCAGTTTTATGATCGCACTAGCCACACACATCATCGATCAGTGGAAATCGCACATTATGCGATTCACACGATCCTTCTTGCATCACACCTGCCAAAATATGGAATAAGCCACCTTCTGCGGTGTATCCGAGAAGCTACAACATGGGGTTCTTCAAAAGGCGAGTTAATCGAGTCCTAAATGGTCGGCAACGTATTTGTGACGCCTCTGGTGTTACAAGTATCCATAGCCAACAGTGACTGCTTACCATCAGCAGACCGACTGCTTGTTTGCTACATATGGCATTAAAAAAAACAATTTTAAAAGAAAGAACGAAGTAAACTTGATAATTGAAGTAAAACAGCTGTCAATTTTTTTTTAATGCTGCTTTTTCTATAGCTGTCTGTGCATCCCTTAGAACTAAGATAAATTATTAATTATTGTCAGTATTGATTTAAACTGCATTCTGATTTTAACAAACCAACACCTAATCAGAACAGTTATTTTGCTTAGATATACCGTAAGCAATGCATAGTTGAATGCGCCCTAGAATGTTGTTAGCAACTAACTATGTAACATGCAAGTAGCAAGTACGCCTGTACGAATCGCCTGAGCGAGCTTATCAAGGCCGATGTGTACTGTGCCATCTAACTGCTGACCCGAGCATGTATCCAACTCTAAGCTTGTCATATCGAGTATGCGCATTACGTAACAACCACAGACCTATATCTAAGTAGACTTCACAAGCGGTCCAAACTGTATGAAAACTAAGCGTGTAATTTTTTTTATCTAATAGATTTTGCCTTTGAAAATTAATATCTTTATTCTGTCGGCTAACTTTATTTGTGGTATGCTTACAACTCAACTTCAACTCTTATTTAATGGCCTCTTTTGTGGAGTGGGGTCACCACAATTTCGCCAATGCTGCTTACAACTCAGTATTGCAATTACAATTACCCATTTTAGTTTCAAACTGACACGTGTTGTTGTGGAACTGATTGAGCAGACTGGTTTTAGCCGGACTCAACTATGACAATTAATCGTAGTTGTATTGGAAATATGACATGCAAGGTAGGTCGACTTGTAGAGTCTACTTGGCTAGAGGTCTGTGGTAACAACTTATTATTTCTACTTATTATTTCACCCTAGTTTTGTACTTGTTATTGTTATGTTGGTTTTGTTTCATGTTTTGTTATGTTGAAACAGACTACATGATTGCGGGGCCCCCCATGAGTTTCGGTATGATGAAAGGTAATGCCACAATCTGTCTTACTATTTTTATTCAAAATTGTCCTCACCGCTCATCTGTTTCGGATTTAGGTACTCTGTGGGGTATTAAAACAAATTTGCACCAATATTTTTTCTCGTTTCCACATCACAAGCCATCGCACACAATTTAAACACATTTTTTTCTTATTGTTTCTTTATTTTTTCTACTTTCTGCTACCTTTTAGCCCATTAATACCGCCAGCGCTCGCCTAACTTCCGACTCACACAGTCTGTGCAAAAAGAGTAGGGTTGTGGCTAACATGCAAATTAAAATAACTGATACAGTATAAACTGTATATAGCGACACTTAAGGGGACTGCGTTATAGCGTTATGAAGAGTTGTCATTAAATGGACAGAAAAAAAAAAATTACTATTATATTATGCATTTACTAGTAAAGTGTAAAACAACCAACATTAATGTTGATACAAATAAAAACGCTTATTGCGTATAGTCTGTTAGATAGCCCGTTGGTCCAGTTGGTAGTGAACCTAACTTCTGAGCTAGGGGGCGTGGGTTCGATTCCCACCTAGGACAAACATTTATGTGATGAACATTTGTGTTTGTTCTATATCTGGTTGTTAATATCTATGTAAGTATGTATTTAAAACTATATATGTATGTATTTCAGTCTCTGGCAGCCATATCACAAGCTTTGCTTAGTTTGGGGTCGGATGACCGTGTGTACAAAAATGGCCCGAATATTTATATATTTTTTTATTTTAACTCCGTCTGACGTTTTTTTGCTGCTCCAGTATTTTATTTGAAATACTAGAGGCCTTACTTATAAACGCTACTCAAGTTAAGCAAAGCTTAAAATTGCTCTGTCTTGTTTTCACCAGTGACAGTTACCGTCAACGAGAAGCTGACAGCAATTTTAAGCATTGCTTAACTTTTAAGTAACGTTTATAAGTAGGGCCGTAAGTGTCAGAAAGTACTGTTTATTGCTGAATAATGACGTATTGTTGTCGTTATTTAGAATGTGTGTGATGCTACATAGAGTGTATCATTGCATGGACAACAAAATAAACCAACCAAAATCACGTAATTTCGACGTTTAAGGGAGTTTGTCGCTATATAGTGTTTACACTGTACCTGATATTTTTTAAACACATTTGTTAGTAAAGACAGTCGCAAACGATATAATTTAATCACAGCAGCATCCCCGAACCCATCTCTGGTTGCACAGACATCTAGCATTAGTGCATTAGAGTTTTGTTTCGTTCGCATCGCCCCACCCTCGTCCCATCCCTTATGCTTCGTTTTTTTTCTTTTCATTGTATTGCCGGGCGGCCGCTTGGCTTGAAGGCGGTATGAATGCACCGCCGCCGCACCATAACCAATACCAGTACCACGCGGGGTACCCCGGTCCGGGCGCCGGACCCCCGTACCCGTGGGGCCACTCTCAACAGCCTCAGGCCCGTTTCGGTGCAGAGAGCGCGCGGCGCGCGGCCGGCCCGGCGCAAGGGGTCCAGCAAGCCACACCCGGCAAGGATGATAAGACCAGTCCATTTGTCAGCACGGTGCACTCGCATCCTGGGTTTCAGCCGCAGAAGATCGGGAAAGGCGGTGCAGCAGTGAGTACAATATTTATAATACATACCTAGTTGTTTCAAATACAAAATGACGATCGTATTATTATTCTGTCCATGTTTACTACTTTATAGGAATCAAGTTTGTGACTTTGTATATTTGAAGGAGGTAATCCCTGGACCTCCTTAACTGTAGTGTAAGTTCTTTTACTGATAGAAACTTTCTCTGAGTGATATTATAGGCTTTGTTTTGTTTCCAAAGCGGGTGAAGACGCGGGCAATGTCTTTAATCGTGTTTCAGTCTGGGGTTTCCTAGATAAAACATAAAATTTTGTTATGACACCGTTTTTATAATTTTAAGCTAACCATGGAAGTAGGCACACTTAAACTAGAATTACCAAAATTGCTTTTTAGCAATTTGGCTTTTGCCGGAAAAGGAGAAAATGTTTGATGGGGCCTCGTGTCTCGTGGCCCCTCCGGCGTGGCAAGCTGCACACTTGCGTTGTTTGTAACCAGCATAAAATGTTAATGTGGAATTGTTTACATCCTGGGGGCTTAGTCCCAGATTTGATAGTTTTCGAAAACTTTTTTCGTATACGTATTGTTCCATACATTGTAGTAAAGCGCCTCCAGCGGCAACGCGGAGGAACTAAAATCGGCGGTATAGATTGCTTCACTCTAATACGAAAAAAGTTTTAGAATACCTTTCAGTCCCAAATCTGGGACTAAGCCCTCGTTTAGCACTAGGAATACTTTTTATTTGCGGAATCAATTCCTGTACGATAGTTTTCAGAAATGAAACGCAAAGACAATCTCGTTTACCCTGATCAAAGGCTAGGGCCGGCGCTGTATTGACACCTCTTTTATCGAAGTTTGTTGATGCGTTGAGGCTATAGGTGTGATTGATTAACTTGTTCACTGGTGTGAACATACATGTTAAACACAATAGCCTTTTGCCTGTACAGAACTATAAACTTTGATGTAAACACATAGCTTACAAGGAATCATGTCATTATTGCAATCCACATGTTGATGACAGGGCGCCGGTCTGCCCAAGCCGCCGAAGCCGCCAGAGAAGCCCCTGATGCCGTACATGCGTTACTCGCGCCGAGTGTGGGACTCGGTGAAGGCAGCGCACCCAGACCTGAAGCTGTGGGAGATCGGTCGCATCATCGGCGGCATGTGGAGGGACTTGCCCGAGTCGGAGAAGTCGGGATTTGTTGACGAATACGAGGCTGAAAAGGTATGTTAAAGTAATTTTGCTACTGTTACTTTTTATTTTATTGGTTCTATAAACTGGCCGTTACATTTATAGAGTCACTTACAGCCGCACTCAGAGACGTTATTTAAGCTAAGGAATACTTAAAATTGCTCTGTCAACTTCTCGTTGACGGAAATTGTCACACATGAGAACGAGACAGAGCAATTTTAAGTGTTCCTTAGCTTAAATAACGTCTCTGAGTGCGGCTGTTAGCTGATTCACACATTTAGTTAAGTAGCGAGTTAACTTGCAACTTCAACGATTTAGTTCGATTAAGTTGTGTACAAACATACAGGTTCAATATTCAAGTTTCAGTGTTTCGACCTATGACTAATTGTACTAAACTCGTCTGTACACACGTGCAGCGAGTTTAGTTGTCGGGGCAGCAGCATCCTCCTACTGCACGGTGAAACGCTCTGCGATCTCCAAGTCCCTTGCCCAGTGTGGGGATTATGGCAACCTCCCCATGATTTTAAGGGGGAGGCCTATGTTCAGCAGTGGACGTCTTCTGGCTGATGATAAAGCGTGCTACATCTTCTATCTACTTACTGATAACTAGTAAATATCAATTACTGTACCACATTCTTTTTCTTTTTCGTCATTTGATTGAAGTCGAAAAAGAAGAAATCTGAAGAAAAATGCAACCGTTATTGGCCTGGACAAAAATTATAGCAAATTAAATTAATCCTGTTTTAGAATTAATTTTAGTCTAGTTTCTTATCAAGTAGTTTATTTGGACTCAGGCGCAGTACACAGAACTGTTGAAAGCGTACCAATCGTCGCCCGCCTACATTCAATGGCTGGCGCACAAGAGCAGAGGTACAATACAATCAACCTTACGAACATACACTGAGGGTTCAATCTTGTGTTTAATCCCACGCCAGCACCACACGGCTTGAATAACCCTGGGATTTAGAGCTAGAGGTGCCATTGCTATTGAAATGTGTTTTGTATGTATCGGAAGTCATTTGGTATGTTAAGTTTTCCATTATGGCCATTCCTGACATTGTAAGCAAATCTTTTTATGTCCCATAGTTCATAAAGGAGTCGAAAGGAGAGAGTTTCATAAAGGAGTCTTTTTTTGATTCACATGATCATTTTATAATGGCGTATCAAATATGCCTGGAGTAAGATCAAGGAAATTTCAATGTTGGTTTAAAGTTGGATAATTTAATCAAATAAAACAACAAGAAAAAATATGTGGCATGCCGCTTTTGAAACTGGTTTTCGTACGAATGTCTTGGATTCTAGACTCATTTGTCGTCTCACTATTCCTTTAGTCGGTGAATCAAGTACATTCTTAATTTTTTATTCAAAACTCAACAATATGTACACTTTCATGGGCCATCTGTCAAAAAACAAGGAAATGTTGGACCGGGGGAAAGACTTCCACAAATTTTACTGCACTTGTCTTAAAACACTTTTTATTCACTCCGTTACCACAAGAATCCATATCCAAATCCCCACCGTACATGAAATGTGACTAACCACTCACGGACCCGTGTTTCTTCCCACGCACATGTATATAACGCACGCACTGGGTCGCACCGTAGTCGGAGTATGAAAAGAGTCTGAAGACATACCACAACTCGCCGGCGTACCTCGCTTATATAGCGGCCAAGAATAAAGCAGTAGGTAAGGGAGATGCATGATTGTCTTTAAAAAAATATATTTAAAAAAACAATGGGTAAAAGCATCTCCACTCTCCAACAATTTTTTTAAATAATTTAGTTCACTAAACTGATTACATCTTTAAATTCGTTATCTTGAATACATAATAGCAAACATGGGAATGAGGAATCAGAAATGAGGAGATCCGTAGACGAACGAAAGTTACCGACATTGCCTACCGGCCGGGTTAGCCAGTGGCAGTGGGCACATATCACGCAGAACAGATGACTCATCAGCCATCTGTTCTGCGTGATATGTGTTGGTGTGATGGGGCCGAAAGGTTCTCGAATAGAGACCACGGACCGGTAAGCGCAGCGTAGGACGTCCACCCACAAGATGGACAGACGATCTAAAAGAAACCGCAGGGAAACGCTGGATGCAGGCCGCTTCCAACCGGACCTTTTGGAGATTGATGGTGGAGACCTAGGTTCAGCAGTGGACGGTCTATGTCTAAATGATGATGATGATGAAACATGGCAATGCACAACCTAATTTGAATCACATCTCTGTCAAAGTGGATTAGGTCCATGTTCACAAAAATTTTACATGATGCTTAGTTGATTGAATCAGCTAGGGCTTCACTTTGCGGAAGTCCATTTTTAATTTGTATATGACGGATCTCTAGTGTAATACCGCTTCCACGTCGCTTCGAGTACAAAAAAGATTTTGGGATAAACGAAAACAGAAAAATATATCAGACGAATAAAATATATTGATACATAGAAAAAAAAAAAACTTTTTTTGTATACGAGGCGACGTAGAAGCTGAATTAAACTAGAGATTCGTCATATACAAATTATGATGATGCTTATTTATTTAACTGATATTTTACTCATGGAATAATTCAAAAGTCGGTTAAACATTTTAATTGTCATGTGAAGTTTCGGTGAACTTTGACCTAACCCTTTGCTTTGGAATAAAATGTGCTATTAGTATTGGTGCCTAGTGATAGTATATAGTCGAGATTTATGGAGGGAAATGGGAGAGACCTTTGCCTAGCAGTGGGACAGTATAGGTTTAAAAAAAATGGTACAAAAATAATAACATTTTTGATCGAAATTTGGCAACAATTTTCCCCATCGATTTTACACCTGAAACTGGCGACGACTCTTTTTGAGCTTGTAATAAACATACTGACACGCACACCATGACTGTTGGAGGGTGGGGGTGGGGTACATTTATATTCCCTATAGTCCTTTATCACATAACCACTTAAGTGAATAATAATTGAAATTGTTTTACCCATAGTACCCTAGAAAGAGGGTAATGTTTTCATAGTTTACTTTTTAAGTGGCATACAAATTATTAAACAAGCTGATTAATAAAAGAAAATACCCAACTGCACCCAAAATTAAGCGTATGACACTCTTAGGTATGAAGACAAACTAACGACACCTCACAAATTTATTCAAGTCGTTTTGGCTGTAGGAGTGTAGTAGAGAGTATGAATGTAGAAATATTAAAAAAATACAAACATACATACGACTGAAAAACATTACCCTCCTTCTTAGGCACTTGGGTAAAAAAAGCTCACTAGAAGGAATGAATTAAAATATGAGTATAGCATGCCATGTGCGGGGTGAATTTACTCGCTCACCATAACACACCAAATAGTCACCATTTTGGGTTAGCTTTCTACATTCAATTTATGTGGTTATTGTATTAACTTTGATTTCATTCCTAAATGTTTGTGCAATTTGTTGCTACCTAACTCATATATAAATGTTCAAAAGACGTTATTTGTTTCTGTTATCTGTCATGGTACAGCTTCAACCGCTTTTTAAACCCTCGGTCCTTAGTAATAATTTAACCACGTTTGCGTTAGTAGTAGGTAACCTCGAAGAGGAGAGCTCCAGTAAGAAGGGAAGCTCGCAGAAGGAGCAACAGCAACAGGACAGAAGAATCGATATACAGCCCGCTGAAGATGAAGAAGGTAACATTTCACCATAAGTAGATAGATAAAAACTCTTTTCATCCCCCCTCGGAAAGAGTATTTTTGCTCTTCGATATCTGAGTGCAAAAGCCGTTTTTATCCGCTAGAAGATAAAGTAAAATTGAATTTAGAACATCATTAAACCTATTTACTTCTACCTCCATGGTGCCGAATATATCATAAACCTTTTTTAATTTGTTAAAAACTCGAGACCCGGGACCTTCTTGGTGTACTTTATTTTAATTTGCTTTGCGCGCGCCATTTTCTTTTCACGTCATATTGTTAAAACCTTAGGTTAAAAACAAGAAACTTGAAAGCGAGTGAAAAAACTAAAATGAGTGATTTTAGGGACGAGGAAGTTTATTTGACGCCAACAGAATTGACGGAAACTTAATAATGCGCAAATGTTTTTTTTTTTCATTTAATCATTTCCTAATAAAATATTGATAAAATAATGATCAATTAAGAAAAACCGACTTCAAAATTAGTAAATACGCAATTTCGGTTACTTGAATGACATATTTTTTCTAGTTATTTTACTAAACTAAACCTATTTTGACGAATTTTCTATGGGACCAATCTGAAGGTATATCCATTCAAATAAAAATCACATCTGTTTATACATAACAGAGTACCGAGGTAAAAAAACATAACCGAATTGAGAACCCCTTTTTTTGAAGTCGGTTAAAAAGTTGTTAACTATGCCGTAAGCAGTAAGAGAAAGTAAAAGTTGTTAGCTGTTGTAGCTTTTCAGTTAATTCAAAAGCATGTTTATAATTTATTTATTTTTTACATGATAGTGTGGTAAGTTTTTGATGTGAATATTTCTAAACGGATTCCAGATCAAGACGAAGGCATGTCGGTGAAGCACGTGGCTTACGCTCGGTACCTGCGCAATCACCGGCTTATCAACGAGATATTCTCTGACACCGTTGTGCCGGACGTGCGTTCTGTCGTCACCACCGCTAGAATGCAGGTATGCCTTTTTTTTTTTTTTTTAATTTTTTATTTAAAGACCACAAAACTGGAAATACATTGTGAACTATAATTAAATTAACAAACACTTAATATCTAACTAAATGTATTTCCTTCTAGATGTGGACCTAGCACTCATGTTACATCTGTATATGAAGCATTTATTCATAATATACAGCTGATGGATGTTTGTGGCATGTTCTAAAAAACTTACTTATAGTCGGGGATCGGCAAGAGTTTTTTTTTTTTTTTGCCTTTGGTACATTGTTATTACACAGGCAGATAATTTTCAGGCTATAAATTAAACTCACTAAAGTACTTGTAAAAGAAAGAGGTAATATTACTCATCATTATGACCAACTTTTGTTAAGGAAACAACAGTGAAATTGCGAAAAAAAAATTGCTGTTCCATAGAAAAATTTCAGTCACTTTCAACAAACTATATATTACGGGTAATGCTAGAAGATTGAGTAAACCTAAGTTTACCCGGGTTTACTTAGTATTACCAAAGCTTTTTGGGTAAAGTCCGGGTATTACATCAAAATTAATTTGTGTTCGGCATGTACCCGTACACACCTAGGTCTACCCAACACTGGCTGGGTAAAGTTAGGTGATGCATCATTTCTGAACACGTGGCACAAAGCGCTTGGGCGCCTGCCTGCGTTACCCCGTACTAACCTAACCTAAATTTCACGAATTATTCTAACATTACCCAGTCGGCAGTGGGTAAATAGAAGTGTGTGTAAATCCCGAAAAAAAAATTTCAATGATTAAATAAATAATATTTGGGGCATTTTTTTTGCACACACGGTCATCTGACCCCAAACTCAGCAAAGCTTGTGATATGGCTGCCTGAGACTGATATACATACATATATAGTTTTAAATACATACTTAAATAAATATAAACACCCAGATATAGAACAAACACAAATGTTCATCACATAAATGTTTATCCTAGGTGGGAATCGAACCCACGCCCCCAAGCGCAGAAGGCAGGGTCACTACCAACTGGACCAACGGGCTATCGATCGGCTATTCGGACATTACTCAAAATCCTTGGATGGTTCTAAGTAAACTAGCTAGCTCTATCTTCTTACATTACCCGTAACATATACACTAAATACCGGCTTGATAAATCTGTAACTATATAATTACATATCAGCACACTTTATTCATTATAAAAAATGGCCACCTGCAGATTCTAAAGAAACAAGTGCAGTCTCTCACGATGCACCAGAAGAAATTAGAGGATGAGCTTCAGCAAATTGAAGAGAAGTTCGAAGCCAAGAAACGCAAATTCATTGAAAGTAGTGAGTCTTTCCAGGAAGAACTCAAAAAGGTAAGTTTTTTAACCAGAGTTCTTAATGCTAATCTAAATATACATACATATTTTCCCCTTACAAATGATAAATCTAAACGTAATAGACGTGACAAGCACAAGCTTCTCATAGAACACCGCAACAAGAAATTATTAAATGATAGCATTTTCTGTATGGGACCGTTAATCTATAATAAGATGCCTAGAAACCTTAAAGATCTAAATATTAATCTGTTCAAATTAAAATTGAAAAAAATTCTACTGACTAAGTGCTATTACACCGTAAAAGAATTTATTAATGATAAGAGATTAAATTGGAATACTAACATTGACTAACTAATAATGACATTATAATATTGTAGACATCGTACCTATTTAACTTGACATAACTACTATACTAAGACATTTCCTTTGTAAACTAACAATACTAATAACTTATAATTAGTGAGTTATGAATGCCAGTGCTAATATTGCACGTCCATTTAGAGACAAGTTTGTTTTCGGAACAGAAGAACAGTCTGTATTACATCTAGGTTTACCAACAAACTGCAATAAATATATTTTGATTTTGATTTTGATTTTGATTTTGACATACTAAGTTTCGTCAAAATTTGATGTTTCCAAATAAACACCGGCTTAGTAAGTGTCTACTTGCGCACCGTTTCTCACCCAAGTGCTTCTTTCATTCTGTTCGGGATTTAGCGCACGCCCAACTTGCACTTGGCCGGTAATATTTATTCTTTTACTAGTGTGTACTATTATCATGCCAAGTTTGTCGCTAACAATGCATACAATAATATATTAAAAACATATATGTTTGTTGTATTTAACTGGGGCTTTATTTTTGAATCGCTCTTATGATATTTTTTTATTTGAAAATATCATGCGAAATGACTGACTTTCGAACGAAGTCCCAAACAAAATACGCATTTTTGAATTAACGCTAACGCAACGATTTGAACCATTCAAATTTGCAATAGAGCGTTAGAGTAGAGCCTGGTTGGGCGACCGCCCAGGGCGCTAGATAAAAAGGGGCGACATAGGCGCCTATAAAGGGGCGCCGCAGGTATATTAAAAATCTATAGATCTAGGTATTCTATCTATGAATGGCAGACTATGATGGCGCCGTAGAAGTCTCGCCCAGGGCGCTGGTAGTGCTAAAACCGGCCTGCAAATTTGCTTTCTGTCTATAGAAAATCTTTTATTTGACATTTTTACGTGCAAAATCATACAAGCGATTCAAAAATCTACTACAATTGAAAAGATAGTCATTAAAGTACGACAGGCAAACAACTTTTGCTTATTAATAGGGTTCGGACACCCTTTGAGTACAGAAACCTAAAAACCTAACCAGATATGTTTGTGTGAAAATAACTCCAGGCCACATTGGGTAATAGTTATACTTATCCCCAGCACTGCAAGCCTGCTGTGGACGATGAGACATTCCAGCGCATGGTGGAGCGATCGCTGGAACAGATGCGACGGGGCATCAACCCCACCCAGCCTCTCACCGGACCCCCGGACAAGAAACAGGTACTATACCATATCAACAACACTGCAAGCTCGCCGTGGACGATGAGACGTTCCAGACAAATAATAAATAATAATAATAAATATTCGGGACATTTTTTCACACACGGTCATCTGACCCCAAACTAAGCAAAGCTTGTGATATGGCTGCCAGAGACAGATATACATACATATATAGTTTTAAATACATACGTAAATAGATATAAACAACCAGATATAGAACAAACACAAATGTTCATCACATAAATGTTTGTCCGAGGTGGGAATCGAACCCGCGCCCCCAAACTCAGAAGGCAGGTTCACTACCAACTGGACCAACGGGCTATCTAAAGAAAATCTAAAAAAAAAATAGATGCAACGTGGCAAGAAGACCAAATAATCAACATTTTGAGCATTGAACATTTTGTGAAGTCGTCTTAATGGACCTAAAGACTCTTAGGGAACGTATATATACTACGTGATCCATTTAGGGGGAGGGGAGTCTTTAAAATACCACGCTTGGGCTTAATCTTGGTCTTGGCATATGCTATAGGTAGTCACCAAGGGGGGGGGGGGGGGGGGGGTAAAATGGGTCAAGTAATATGGGTACGTTCCCTAACAGGCTCGCTTAATTAATGTTATACCTTACATCTTTACTATTGTTGTTATAATATATACTACGGGCAGCGATTTGCCATCACCCATTATCCTACAGGAACCATTACTGCCTTGATTTTCAGATATATGTGTCTTTATTAGTTTATTTTCTTCATAGGTTATTCACGAAGTTTCATTACCATGTCATTCATCAATTTTACACCATTAAAACTTCTTTGTGTTAATTAGTAGGCTTGCATTTGACCGCCAATTCGCCTTAAGAGGGGGCAACCGAAATTTTATGCTAATTTGCCATGATATTCTAACTAAACCAAATATCCGATCACCGTAATAATTGATATATGTGAATTTTCAATTCATTTTCTTTCCGCCATTAAGACAGAAACATAATAGCAAGATATTTACTCGATACTTTAATGTTTTGAAAATGGTGCCTTTTTGCTAATTTTTTTGATTTTACTTGGAAAGTACTTCAGTTACATATCTAAAATAAATACTCACCGAAGGAAAATATAGTTTGTTTTCCAGTGTTAAGACAAAATTTACCTAGATTAATTAGTACTCTCATAATAAATTATATTCGATTTGAGACTTACGTCCTTTAGTTCTAAGCAACTATTCGGTCAAACGGCAAGTCCGATATTCAGTCTTATTCTGTTGCGCTTTGCATCTAAATAGCGAAACATGCTCCGTTTAACCTCAGTACCGCACTGTGCCTCAACGGGGAAGGACGCACGCGCTTGCTTTTCGCCTTGGTTTTATCTTCCGAGTGCGATTATATCAACACCTACTGTATTTTCAAACAAAGGATAATATAAAAAATCGATGGCTCGAACGCGACCACTTGATGCGGCTACCAAGTGGTGACAATGACCTTAGAGCACAGACTAGGTAAAGCTACTACGAAAAAATAACATAGATACAAATAAAATGGATACGACTAGGCCCTAACGAATCCATTATTATGTATGCTCAGTAATATAACTATTAGAGTCGGAGTGTTTCTTTGTGACAGACAAACAGACAGAGAGAG
This sequence comes from Agriopis aurantiaria, assembly GCA_914767915.1. Lineage (NCBI taxonomy): Eukaryota > Metazoa > Arthropoda > Insecta > Lepidoptera > Geometridae > Agriopis > Agriopis aurantiaria. The sequence continues at coordinate 11,090,862 of OU612003.1, read as the reverse complement.
AGAGAGAGAGAGAGAGAGAGAGACGGAGAGAAGCAGAGAGAGAGAGTCAGAAAGATAAAACTAAAAATTAAATGACATTATAAAATAATTTAGATTCATTATAATTTTATAAAATTAAAATTAAAAATCATTTAAATTAATGTGATGGTTAATTTGACTTGAGAGTTCCATCCACATTTTCTCACGTTTTTACGAGAAGCGGCTTTCTGCAAAAGGAGGAAGGTTCTCAATTTTAACAGACAAAAAATAGCTTGGTAATAATAAAAGCAAAAAAACATCTTCTAATAAAAAAAATTTAAATGTGGAAAGTCAAACAATAGGTACTTATGTTTTTAACCGACTTCAAAACAGGGGCAAGGTTCTCAATTCAACCGGTATAAAAAAATACTAGTCGAATTGAGGACCTTCCTCCTTCTTTGAAGTCGGTTAAAAACATAAGTACCTACTGTTTGACCAGTTGGGTTGGCTCGGGTATGTGCTGGTAAGGGGAAATGCACAATACACTAGCGGGACTACTTACCTTAGTCAAAGTCAAATACTACTTACCTTTTTATCCGACTTCAAATAAGGAGGAAGGTTCTCATTTACCTTAGAGTACCTTCAATTCGACCAGTATTTTTTTATACTGGTTGAATTGCAGTCCACCACTGCGGTGCAACAATGCGGTGCAACACTGCGTTGCAACACTGCGGTGCAACAGTGCGGTGCAACAGTGTGGTACAACAGTGCGGTACAACAGTGCGGTACCATCTTTAAATATTTTGAATCAGTAGCATAAAATACGAGTTTCTCAGATCAAACGCTAGGTGGCACCACCAGTATTTCAGCAAAGTGAAGTTATATCAAAAAATAAATAGCTATTTTTGAATATTTTGAACTAATTGGTTGGAAACATAGGTGAGTTTTTTTTTGAGGATTAGGTGAGGTTTTGCGTGATTTGCGTCCAACACTAGATGAGAGCATTTATATTTCAGAGAATCTTGACTTGTATCGTAAAATATTTCTGCCATCCTTGCATATTTTAAATCAGTAACGGTGATTATAGATTGTTCAGTTCTAATACTAGAAGACATCTTCAATATTTCAGTGAAGACGTTAAATCAGAAAATATTTCAGCCATCCTTGAATATTTTAAGTCTGTGGCATCGATTAATGGCTGCTGAGGTCTAAAGCCAAACGACGGCACCAATATTTCAGAGATTTTGAGAAGTAGCTTCACTAACGAAATTTCTTTATTTAATTCAAATCCGAAAATATTTTGACCATCACTACATATTTTGAGTTTTATTCAGTGGTAAATGATTTCACAGGGTGAGTATTAGGGAACTAACGCAGTATTTTTCATACATTTTGGGTAATGAGAAGCCACAGGCAAACCACGGCAAAACTTATCTCAGATGGCGCCACCTTCGCTGGTGCTGTCATTTGTGGCTTATTTGAGGTTATAAACATTGCTCTTGAATGAAACAATAAAAATAAACTTTGCCTTTAAACAGTAAAATGTTTCTTATATTTCAGAGAATCATGACTTGTATCGTAAAATATTTCTGCCATCCTTGCATATTTTAAATCAGTAACGGTGATTATAGATTGTTCAGTTCTAATACTAGAAGACATCTTCAATATTTCAGTGAAGACGTTAAATCAGAAAATATTTCAGCCATCCTTGAATATTTTAAGTCTGTGGCATCGATTTATGGCTGCTGAGGTCTAAAGCCAAACGACGGCACCAATATTTCAGAGATTTTGAGAAGTAGCTTCACTAACGAAATTTCTTTATTTAATTCAAATCCGAAAATATTTTGACCATCACTACATATTTTGAGTTTTATTCAGTGGTAAATGATTTCACAGGGTGAGTATTAGGGAACTAACGCAGTATTTTTCATACATTTTGGGTAATGAGAAGCTACAGGCAAACCACGGCAAAACTTATCTCAGATGGCGCCACCTTCGCTGGTGCTGTCATTTGTGGCTTATTTGAGGTTATAAACATTGCTCTTGAATGAAACAATAAAAATAAACTTTGCCTTTAAACAGTAAAATGTTTCTTGACAGTGGCGAATCTCAGAAAAAAGTTAATGTTTCCTTAGCTGGTAAAAAAGCGAATCTTTTGGCAAGGTAGGTATGCAATAAAATTATCAATCACTGCGTTGCAACACTGCGGTGCAACACTGCGGCGCAACAGTGCGATGCAACACTGCGTTGCCACACTGCGTTGCCACACTGCGTTGCAACACTGCGTTGCAACACTGCGTTGCAACACTGCGGTGCAACACTGCTTTACAACACTGCGGTGCAACACTGTGGACCAAGTAGACAGAGACACTAAGATTATACAAGTCGCATTGAGAACCTTCCTCCTTATTTGAAGTCGGATAAAAAGGTAAGTAGTAATACCTACTGTTAGACCGGCCGGGTTGGCTCGGGTAGGTACTGGTAGGTCAAACAGTAGGTATATTAGGCCGACTTCAAATAATGAGGAAGGTTCTGTGAAGGATGATGATGATATTTTTTAGTAAATTGAATTGAATGGAATGGAATTGAATTGCATTGCATTAAATTACATTAAATTAAATTAAATAAATCATACTTAAATAGATATTAACAACCAGGTATACTCGTAGAACAAACACAAAATGTTCATCACATTAATTTTGTCCTAGGTGGGAATCGAACCCACGCCCGAAGCTCAGAAGGTAGGTTCACTACCAACTGGACCAACGGGCTTTCGGGTATTTCGTTTCGCGTGTTTCGTTTAGTATAGTATAGCATAGCGTAGCGTAGCATAGCATAGCATAGCATTAGTTTAGTTTAGTTTGATTTAATGTTTAACGATCTCTGACTCTCTGTCTCAAGCGTAAAATTTTAATTTGAAAATTAATTTAGGCAATTTCAATTTAATTTATATAATTTATTAATTTTATATTGATATTGTAGAAAACTTAAAAATTAAGTTTAAAAATATACAACAAACACAATTTTGAAAATTGAAATAAACAATTTACGGTTTTGCGCGCCGCGACCGAACCCAGCTAATCGCCAAAACGCCAACATTATGCTTATCCTGTGTTTATTACTCCTTGCCGCATGACGAGTTCGACTACGCGAGTTATGTGTACTGGAGCTGCGCGCGACTGCCGCGCTGCCGTGGTTGTGTTTCACACTAATGCGGGTGATGCGAGACGCGCGGGTGAAATAAGAAATTTTCCTCGCTTTATACGCACTCTTAAGTTAAGCGATGATGCGGTCTACGACCTCACAATTCTCTCAAAAGTGTCCCAAGAGTTAAGGTTTCTTATTAACGACTCCCAGAAACATAATCCCCATTTGTAGATTTAGTTGGCCTCTAAACTAACATATTTAACGTGACATCCTCAGGTTATGGAGACAGACCCGTCGCAGCCCAAGCCTGAGGCGAATGGACCCAACCCCCCTACTCAGGTTGACAACGTATCCACTACAGAAGTGAAGACGGAGGGCATCACTACCACTGAACTCTCCAAGGGACCAGAGAAGGAGCCTGAGGAACCCTTCAATGGGCAGGAAAGCGATGGTAAGTTAACAATCATGCTAAAATAACACTAATATTTCTAGTAGTTCACCCTGAACTGTGACCCCGCGACCCATACATTTTTGGAACCCGATTTTGTCCATATTGGAACTATCCCGTTAATAATCACACTAGTATTATCAATGTGTGTGTATGTTTGTTACTCCTTCACGCTGAAAGGATTTGGATGAAATATTCTATCCATTCTATATAATTATGTAAAAGAAAGTCGTTTTAGTTACACTATTTATAACTCGAGAACGGCTGAACCGATTTGGCTGAAAATTGGTGGAGAGGCTTTTTATCATCATCACTACCATTTTTCATCACTACGCGGGTGAAACTGCGGGCGCAGCTAGTATAGAATAAAGATAGCTTATGTCCTCACATAGGCTACTTTTCATCATCATCACTACGCGGGTGAAACCGTGGGGCGCAGCTAGTTATATATAAAATTGTAGGAAATCAGTTGGCACACTACTGCTTGGCAGTTTAATAACTGGCAACGGTGTGGTACTTCCCTAAGCTGACTCCAAAAAAGCCCTCCGAGGTGTGGGATTCTGAATAAAATTTTAATTTATTTCCAGTGGCTATGAAAGAAGAGAAGCCAGTGCCGAAGCCCCCTACAGAGATGAGCGCCGCGCCGCCGCCGGCCGGGCCCGCGCTGCCGCCCACAGCCGCTCACCCTCAGCACATCACTTCGCCACCACATCACCGTACGTGACAATCATCATCATTTCAGCCGTAGAACGTCCACTGCTGGACATAGGCCTCCCCAATCGATCTCCAAAAGAGCCGGTTGGAAGCGGCCTGCATCCAGCGTTTCCCTGCTGTCACTTTTAGGTCGGCTGTCCATCTTGTGGGTGGACGTCCTAAGCTGCGCCTTCCGGTCCGTGGTCTCCATTCGAGAACCTTTCGGCCCCATCGGCCATCTGTTCTGCGTGATATGTGCCCTGCCCACTGCCACTTCAACTTGCTAACCCGGTGGGCTATGTCGGTAACTTTCGTTCGTCTACCGATCTCCTCATTTCTGATTCGATCTCGTAGAAAAACCCCGAGCATAGCCCTCTCCATACTTATAATTTCGGATTCACATATATAAAATTTGTACACAAGCTTTCCAATCTGTTGGTTTTGTATTGCGGCAGGCAAGACATTTGGATGGCATTCCTGCTATAAAGGTGCTGTACAATGCCTTTGTGAGATGCAAACTGGAGTGCAACTCAGCTATTTGGTGTCCACACGAGGTGAAGTACATACAAATGGTTGAAAAAATTCAAAAAAAGTTTATACGGTGGCTCTATCAGAAGCAATATGGGTATTATGTGGGATATCACTATCTATATCCAAGTGAGTTTCTACTAGGTACAACGGGCTACAATACTCTAGAAGTGAGGCGCACCGTATCACTGATGGAGTATGTGCTGCGCATTGTTGTTGGGCGTCTCGGTAACCCATCAGTGCTGGAGCAAATATTTATTGCCGTTCCGAACAGCAACAATGTTCGAGCTTGTCGGCATAACCTGTTCATGGTGCCAGGTTGTAGGACTGAATTCGGAAGACAGGCCCCGTTGCAAAAAGCAGTGCGCCTACTCAATGTTGTGCTTGACCGGAATCGAGATCTTGATTTGTTCCTTAGTTCCTATGACGAGTTTCACAGAGCGGCAATGGATTTAGTCATTACCAGTCCAAAGCTGGCGTACTTATAAATTCTTAAGCTGTTTTATTTTATGGTTTAGTTTAGATAATAGGGTTTAAAGTTATATTACATTTTATATCATTGTTAGTATCTATTTAAATTTTGTTTAATGTTTTAATTAAGGTCTATTTTTTAGTTTGTGCTGTTGTTTTTATTTTAGTTTTAGTTAACCTTGAATGGGTGAATTGGGAAACTGTAATGCCAATTGTAATAAATAAATAAAATTAATATAAAATAATCAATAAATGCTAATTGTAATGTAAAGGTATGTATTTCATAAATATATTTTTTTTTTAATAGCTCATTTTGCGACTTTGAGCTTGTTTATTAATAGTGAGAGACCACGTTTCAGTGCTTTATGTCATCACTGGTAACACCACTGCAACGTTACAATACTATCTTATAACTTAATAGCTTCGAATTTTTATTTGATTAGTTGTTTCCTGCTTGTTCGTACACATACTCTCCTATGAACTTTAAACTCTCCTTTGCTCCTATACCTACACTCACTTTGCGGGAAAAGGACAGAGCATCCCTCCCTAGTCCGAATAAAAACTTTAAACGCTTATATATGTCAGAACTTTGGCCGATAAGTCTTATAATGTTTAGTTATATTTTTAACATATCCATCACCTTTCCGGAAGCCTGTTGCGTTAAATAATATAAATAAAAGTAACGTGATGTGTTACAGCTATGATGATAGCCAACCCGAACGCTGCGCCGGCGCAGGGTCACCCGCCCGGCGCGCCGCACGCTGCGCCGCCGCAAGTTGCCGGCCCACCAGGTAATTACTATATCATCATAATTATTTCAGCCATAGGACGTCCACTGCTGGACATAGACTTAGGCCGCCTCCCCATCAATCTCCAAAAGGGCCGGTTACATAATACATTACTTTGTCACCATGTCAACTGCTGGCTTTTGCTAACTGCGTTTGACTGCAAACTCGCCTGATGTCAAGCGATGGAGCACGCTTGCACGCTATTAATTTTTTATAAATAATAGGCTTGCGTTTAACCACCATCACGCCTGATGTTAAGCGATGATGCGGTCTAGCACGCTTGCCTAGAAGAAACCGATTCACATGTGATTTGAAGACATATTTAAATTAAATTAAAAAAAAACTATTTCACAGAACATGGGGTGTTACAATTTCAAAATTGTTAGTGTTATGATATTAACTATAATATTGCTTTCAAGTTTATTTAACCTATAATTGTAAGAGGTAATGCTAGATCAAACGTATTTATTTGTATATGATACAATTTTCTAGACGCTTTACAAAGTTAAGTCAACTTTGTAATTTGTATGAGCTGTCAAAAAGCGACGTAATGGGCCGACTATTAAGCTTGTGGCATGTGCAGTGGGTGCGTACGGCGCCCCGTACGGCGGGCGGTACTACGCAGGGTACGGCGGGTTCGCGGGCGGCTACCAGCCCCACCCGCACCCGTACTACCCCGCGCCTGCGCCTGCGCCCGCGCCGCCCGACCACTACACGCACCACGCGCCACCGCATGAGGTCAAACGTGAGTAACGCGGAATATAACAACACTTACACTAATATTATATTTATAATATGGCAAAAATCATATATTCTTAGCAAAGATTTAGTAATAGGAAAAACGGCCAAGTGCGAGTCAGGCTACACTATTATTATATTCATACATTGGCAAAAATCATATATTCTTAGCAAAGATGTAGTCATAGGGAAAAAACGGCCAAGTGTCAGTCGGGCTCGCGAGCTTACGAGTTCCGTACCAATTTAAAAATATTGAAGAACAAACTTAACTTTCCAGTGAAAAAAAATTCTGCCAAATGACTCTTAAGTCTAGGTGGATAGTAGAACTCTTCAATGATTACTACTACCCAAACCTCTCGAGTTTAGAATCCTTTGGTTTGTTTAAAAAAAGTCACATGAGCGTGTGTTTTAATCTCTACTACAATTTTGTAGCTTCCATTCATAAAGCAAGGCCCTCATATACAGTTCTTCAGTACATCATTATAAATTATTTTTTTATAATTCCAGAAGAGGAGCAGACTCCCAAGAAGGAGGGCGACTGATCGTCGCCCAAACGCGTCGTCAAGAGACGGCGCAAGTCTGCCTCCAAGGACGGACACTAGGTGGACTTTCCTCTGAACAAATTTGTTGCAGACAGTTCATTTAATTACGCTGTAAAAAAAATAAGCGCAGAAATGTAATATCTCGAAATAGTATTGGAATCAACATCAAATAGGCGCGTCTCCCACGGTGAAACTAAAAAACACTTTAAGTCACCAGAAAGTCACAGAACTAGTATTTCAATGTTGCACTGCACACTGCGCAACATTTCAGTCATGCTATTAAAATTAAGCTCGAAATATAATGTCTGGAAATCGTTTTGAATTAGATCAACATCAGTTAGGAGCAGTCCGCACGGAAAAACAAAAAAATACAATTGACTTTGTAACAAAATAAGTCACCAGAAAGTCACAATTAGTATTTCAATGGTGGTCCGCACACGGCGCAACATTTCAATTATGCTATTAAAATTAAGCGCAGAAATGTAATATCTCGAAATAGGTTTGAAATCAACATCAGCTAGGCGCGTCTCCCACAGAAAACTAAAAAAACACTGTAATTGTAATTGAAATACACATTGTGACGACATCGTGAGAGTCGCGGGCATCCAGTGGATGCAGATGACAGGCTGTCGTTCAGTGTGGAGGTCTAAGGGGGAGGCCTATGTTGAGCAGTGGACGTCTTGTGGCTGATGACGATGATGAATTGAAATACTAGTGCTGTGACTTTCTAGTGACTCATTGGTGATATTTTGGATTTGGAACAAATTTTTGTTTGTTTCCCTGTATGAGGCGAGCCTTTTTTTTACACTTTACATACAAAATGCAATCCGTTATTTAATTAATTCTTTTTAAAATATGGTGATGTCACATTGTAAGCATAGAATTTGTCCAGATCTACTACACAGTTATGTCAATAGGTAGTTTTTATTTATAATCGTCTTAGAAATAAATTTTACAGGACGGGAAAGTGCAGAAACAAATGTGAATGAAACAGCAAGACCTTTGTGCTAATGGACACTTAATTATTGTAAAATAAGTAACTTTAATTTTGAATAGCAATAGATTTACACAATTATGTTGATTTTAGTTATTCACCGTGACATACAGACATGGATATAGCGAAACAATACTATGGCCCGTATTCTAGACTAAGACTCGAGTATCATTTGATCTCTGATCAGGTGGATCTATTGAGCCTAGAATAGTTAGTTAAGTATTGTTCTTATTCCGAAACTGCCTTGAAACTCCACTCTGCTGTATCTAGATTCTTTTTGTCTATAAATAAGTCTGTTTTCGTTAACATATTTGTAACATAAATATTTGTACGGGATATAATTTGCTAGACAATTTACAAAGTTATGTCGTCAACTTTGATCTGTCAAAAAGCGATTAACATAATGGACAGGCTATAGTTATTATAATATAGTAATATTTAGCGTAGGAAGTCCACCCACAAGATGGACAGAAAATAAAAGAGACCGCAGGGAAACGCTGGATGCAGGCCGCTTCCAATCGGCCCTTTTGTAGATCGATGGGGGAGGCCTATGTCCAGCAGTGGACGTCCTACGGCTGAAATGATGATGAATATTTAGCGCCATCTAGTAATGCTTACGGGAAAAAAGGTTCAGAAAAACCCTCTTTTGTATTGCCACTATTGACAAGTTAGAGAACAATAGTGGTTTGTATCACAGCTACTGTTACTAGGTAAGGTCTATAATTTTGTATAAAGGTTTATCTATGGTCATACATCCTGTTGGTGTTATGGCCAAACACTGCGATGACAGGTCGCCCACTTAGTATAGTGCCGTTGGTCTCTTCCAATGCTTGTATTGCTACGTCTTCGGCTGGAAATGGGAATAAATAGCTTGTAACTTTATTTTTTGCAGTTTTATTTGAAAATGATGTAGTAATAGCTCTACAGTAAATGCATTATCATTGGAGTCATCGCGTCATAAGTCGTTATGTCTATCTCGCTCGCACTTGGGAGTCATATGGTAGGTATGACGTTTATTGCTCGATGACTCAGATGATAATGCATTTACTATAGTTTATTTTAGAAAGATAAGCGCGCACCTGGATATAGGGCTCTAAGGGACTCAAACTCGGTCTAAGCCTTAATTTGATCTGACAGCTGCAATAACATTATAAAACGATGGACAATGAAAACATTTTCTTTTCATATTTCACTGAAGTATATCAGGTGCAGTCGTATGTCCAAAAACTTAGCGGAAGAAATCAGAATTCGTGCTTTTCATTCAGTTTTAACAATGTCATTGCAGCTGTCAGAGCAAATAAATGCTTGGACCGAGTTTAAATAAGGTTTTGTCAAAATCAGACCATACCATATTTTATACTATACCATAGACATCAATACAACCATCAAGCTGATCTGATGGAGCTAGGAGGTGGATAACAGAACAGTTTATTTTTTGTTCGAAGGTCGGGTAGCCTAATGTATGTTGAGAGTGCTTGAGAATGTCTTGCTTTACTTACTCTGGAAAGAAACGAAGGCCTGCCCCCTCATACGGCCTGACATCCGGCGCACATCTATCGGACCTCCATTGGCGAGCATAAATTGTTTAAACAATTGTGATAGTTGCTCTTCACTGACGGATGGTGCTATGTTCTTTAAGTACAGCGTCTGTTGGAGGGTTCATCACATTATAATATGGAAGGTATTTTATTTTATAGATATAAATCGCATATGTAGATTTTTACCTAAGCAAAATTTGCGCGATAAGACCCGATAAACATTTAAAACAAAACACTGTTTATAATAATAATTTTTATATAATAAAAATTCGCGTTCAAAATGTGTTCAAAATACTATACGCAGTGATACAGTGAGTGTGTTTTGTCGGGACTTAGGTTCGAGTTCGAGTTCCAGTGATAACCGTAGCAAAAGACTAGGAAAGAGGGTAGATCGTTATGTCTGCACCTAACTTTTTAACTGTTCTCCAACCACCCGCATTCTTCAGTCGTCCCATGAACATGGTGCATGTAACTGCGCCGAAATATCGGGAGCTCATTCCACAACCTCACCACGGTAAATATCCCGGAAATAATCATATAACTTTATTTAAAACAAATTTGTAAACACCAATAAAAGTCTTAAAAATCCTAAGTAGTAATAAGGCTGTTTTCTTGTAACTATAACGGTTATGGTAGCTGCCCTAATTGTCTTAATAAAGTTTCCATCTCGTATATTAGGTACTAGAGGTCTGCCCCAGCTTCGCACGGGTATAGATTATAGCCTATGTCACCCGGGGATAGTGTAGCTTCCCAACAGTGAAATAATTTTTCAAATCGGTTCAGTAGTTTCGGAGCCTATTCAATGCAAACAAACAAACAATCAAATCTTTCCTCTTTATAATATTAGTATAGATATTAGGTACAAACACAAACCTTAGAAGGAAATCCAGGTTCATAATTTTGGAACCTTTCAATTTTTTTTATATCGTCAATAGTCATTTTTGTCCCTTCTAGTAATTGAACTTCAGCATCATTTACGGGCATGACAATGTCCACCGCTTTGTACTCTTTTCTCTCATTACTTACAGGTTCCAAGCGGACAATCTTATTGTCCTTTACAGTGTACATTGTAGGCTTTTTTGGACCAATAACAGGCCTTTTATCTGTACTTTCTTTAGGTCGTTTCTGTGGCATCTCCATTACGTCCCATAGACTGCCCGGCCTGTCAACCTTACTTGTACTAGTTACTGTGCTGATGTGAATTTGATTTTCTTGGTTCAGTATTCTTTCTTTTTTCCTCTCGAGGCGTCTTAAAATCTTTCTTATTTTATTTATTGGTATCATGTCATCGTTTTTCAGATGTCCAAATAAGCTTTGTTCAATTTCCTTAATATTGTTCATGGGGTGTCCGTCAGGGTAGAATGTCAGTGGTTTCTTTATTTTGTCAAGATTCGATTCCATTGTGTCGTTTGATGTGCTGGCTTGGACATCTTCATCGTCAGAACTTGAAATAAAAGATTGCTCGTTTACAAGGCGTAAACTAGAGCCTAATTTTATTTTATTGTATTTTATTTTGCATTTTTAGGGAAACTTACAGCCTAATAGTATATAAGTAAACAAAAGTAATTAGGTGACTAGGCCAATTACAAGTTCCCGCCTAAAGAACCTTTTAAAGAACTTTGGCCAAACTAAACTATTATTTAATAACTAGCCAAGAGCGTGTCGCCATATTCATAGTAGAGAAATAGGTTGTTATAGAAAAATTCAAACTAAGCTCTGTGAACTTCCGAGATTTATCATCCCGACATAACATATACTATTTAAGGTTTAGGCAATAAGAAAACCACTAGGGAAATATTCTTTTTTAAGATACGAAAAAGGGCAATGAATGTTTTGAATTACAGTTTTATCGCTATAAGCAAGGAAGATAGTAGACTAAGAGGAAAGACAATAGCGGAACATTAGAGCGTAAATCGGAAATTTACTTAAAAAACGGTATAAACTTGATGGCACCGTAATTTGAGCGTGCTATAGGTTGTCTCGAACTTCCGTAAGCGCTGCAGTCAGATAGCGTGCGAAAGGGTTCTACAAATTACCGTAGCGCTAGTATCGCAGTCAAGTTTGGAACATTTCAAGATAATAAAGAAAAGCGCCGTTTACTGGTATGGGTTGCGCTTCTCTTTCGCTTCGTTCGCTTTGGCACACGCCATATTGTAAAAAACCGAACGAAAACAGGAAGTTCACATAACTTTTAATAGCTTTTTGAACGTAAGTACGTAAGATTGTGATTGTGAGTCGCGGGCATCCAGTGGATGCAAAAGGCAGGCTGTCGTTCAGTGTGGACGTTAAAGGGAGAGGCCTATATTCAGCAGTGGACGTCTTCTGGCTGATGATGATGACGTAAGATTGTAGCTGGTAGCCAATATATATACCTACTATAATAAAATATTAAAAGAAAAAGGTTTTCATTCAGATTTTTACAATGTCATTGCAGATGTCAGATGCATTGTCTCAAAGGTCGGACTGTAGTTACGTATGTTAAATTACCTTTCTATTTCACTTGTCAGCGTTTTAACTTTACTGTAGATGGCAATCAACTTCTCTTTCATAGCAGTTGACTCAACCTGTTTCCTTTGACTTAGTAATCCGGCTTCATTTTCCCTATATAGATTTATTTCCTCTTGGGTCAGCCCATGTTTCTTAAGCCACTCTAATTCATGTAAGTCTTTTTCTGCCTCTTTAAATTCTTGGATGGAACATAAGCCATACTTGGTGAAGGGTAAGACATCAGTTGTCTTTTCAAATTCTTTGGGAAAAGATTCAAAACTGAAACAAACAACATAAAACTCTTTCAATAGTCTAGATAGGAGTACACGTCTTATTAACTGAAAAAAAAAAAAACCGGTCAAGTCCGTTTCGGGCTCACGCACTGAGAGTTCCGGTACCATCAAAATTACTATATTTATTAATTTAAAAATCCGACTTCAAAATTAGTATAATGCTCATGTGGCATTTCGATTCGGTGAGACGATTGATGAGGTCATCTAAGTACTAACAAAGATAATTTAGTAATAGGTACTAAGCAAATACGTTGCACAGAAGTTTGTCACCAACTCGCACTTGGCCGTTATTTATTATTTGTTGTTATACTTTAGAGTGTGTACTACAATCATGCCAAGTTTGAAGCTTGTACTTATTTATAATTTTTAGGGTTCCATACCCAAAGGGTAAAAACGGGACCCTATTACTAAGCCTAGTACGCTTAGTAATAGTAATTTTACCCTTAGGGTACGGAACCCTAAAAACCAGTAATTTACAATTATATGTGGCAATAGGGTATTTGACTACTTTTGGGAAACTATTGCACATTGTCTGATATAAAATAATGTATACTGCATTTATATTTTCTGGATATCAGTCGTATTTGCGATATAAATCGATGTTAAAGTTTGAATAAAAAAATATCGCGCCAAAACGCAGACCTGCGTCATAGCTCCGATCACATGACTAATTGACGTCACACAAAACAAAACAACTGCAGCCAGGCTGCAAAAGTTCGATGATTAATTAATTTCTGATAGAAGTAATGGTTTATAAATATTGTGTAGTGCCAAAATGTACAAATACTTCCATAAAGACACCGGATAAAATATTTGTTCCTGTTCCAATGCACCCAAAACTCCCCAAAACTCGAAAAAAGTGGTTGGAACCAATCTAAGGTTGGAACTTAGTAGCTCGTAGAGAACCCAAAAGTATTGGAGCTAATTCAAGTGTTTCTATGTGCGAAGATCATTTTGAGGTACATATTTGAGTCTATATATTTCTATTATAATTTGTGTTTTTATTGCATTACTATTTTATGTACTGTTACTTTCTTTTTAAACATTGTAAAGCTCGACATAACCTAACAAAATAGTTATATCCACTTACTACAACATACTTTTTGTACAACTTGATTGAATGTTTTGCTTGGAGAACAATTAAAAATTAACACTGACATTGTAGTTTTTACGTTTTGAGTTCTGCAGCGTAGAAACAATGACGTAGATTAGTATTGAAGAAATATGCAACCATAAATACATTAATTTTGGGTAAGTTACTGCTGTCTGCTTGCACAAAATGTTTCTCCATTCTTCTCACATTTAACCTCCGGACTGTTTTTGGTGTTAATTTCTGGATAAATCGCTCTCAAAATAGCTTTACAACATTAAATTCGCAAATATCAATACAAAATCTTTTTGTTTAGATTTGTGTGACGTCACTAGGGATGAAGCCAATTACAGACCGTTTTCGATCACGTGATCAAATGTCGAAAATACAGTTATTTTATTCGCGTTTTTTACAAAAAATAAGCATATTTTTATAAAAAAATCAATGAAATATGCATTTTCATTATGCCATGTTTATGGATGGCGTCAATTGGCATAATATTTTTAATACAGTCAAGTACCCTATTCTAGAGCGCCCCTACAAATTCCTGGTTGAAATTAATTCTCGAGTTGGTTGCCAGCAAGGAGACCTGTTAGGTCCAGCTCTGTTTAGCTTCCGAATCAGTCCTATTATTGTAGATTAAAATAAATGGTTGGTACCGGAAGCAGTCATCTTTGGATAAAAAAAAAATATGTTTGAAATTTTTATTTCTGGTGTTCACAATAGTTTCTATCCATCTATCTATCATTATCTGTCTTCTATGTCTTCTATAAATCCTTTCCATCCTATGGTTGCCTGGAAGAGATCGCTTTTAGCTATAAGGCCGCCAGTTGTTACACTACCTAGTTTCTAAGGGCTTTTTGGCCTCTGCATCAAATTTAATGGTGTGAACAATAAAGAGTTAATCAATCAATTATCATCCTATCATGTTCCCACTGCTGTGACACAGGTCTTCTCTCAGAGTGGGAGGATAGGACCTAATTCACCATGCTGGCCTAGCATGCATGTTGGTGAATGTTATTTAATGACCTTGACTTTTTTTGTTGAAGTTTTTGGACGTCCCATATGTACATATGAGTTTAGAGGTTCTTGGACATAGGTACTGGTTTCCTCACAATGTTTTCCTTCACCTTTTTTGAGCGATGGCATCAAAACTGCACATGATTTATGTAAGTGCTAAATAAGTTATTGGGTGGCAGTGCGTCCTTGGTATTGGAGGACCTAAAATAATTGATCCTTCATCATTGCAATACCGTAGGCCTGACATTGAATTTAGATAAATGTGAAATGTACTTCCTAGATCACATTACAGACCAAATTCGCTCATCCATTACCAATTTAATTCATTCTGCCCTAATATTTCAATACAGTTAATGTCATCTATAAATTTTATGCTAACTAGAGGCTAACAAAATGTTGAATTGGATAAACCGTATCAGTTTCCTGCGATACAGGCCTAGCCTAGTGCAGGAATCGCAGTATACACAATTAGTATTTCTCTTTCATAGACATAAGCCAGTGTGTATTCCTATTTTATAAACAAATATGTAAGCCTATGTTTAAGCAAATAAAATATTTTTCATTTTTCATTTCATTTTCATCGCTACCTAACCCTTCTAGGTGGCCCAATATTCCTTTAGTAGCTGCCTTTAGTGACTACAAAAATTCAAAATTTTACTGACAAGTTTTGGCTGCCCATTTCAAATTAAGTCACACATGGATATTCATATTCTTTTTATCCCTAAATTCGTGTAGATATTCATGAACTTAGATACTAGACAGAGCCTCCGCTAGGAGTGATAGTGTTCCGTGGGCAGAGCTGATGTACCTATATTTTGCTTAAAAGATCCTTGCAATCCAGTGGGGTAATGCTGCTAGCATCATTCCTGGGGACCTTGGGCCGCACGGTGGCGATTTGGACGCCGTGTTTCATTTGTAATATGTACCTAATAAGTTCTATAGTCAGTCAAATTTTCATTTAGCCTTTGTAAACAAGTTGCGATAAGTATGAATACGTCCGTAACAAATAATTATAATTAACACTCACCTCATGCTGACTTTTCGCAAGAAATATCAATAGGTACCTAGGTAAGTACAAGGTAGGTAGTAATAGGTACCCAAATACAATGTATTAATTTGGATGAATATCCAGTATCCAGGATATGTAGTACCTAATGAAATCTTTGCCAATGTTTACCAAATCCAAATGTTATCAAATCTATTTAGAATAATTGGGAGGCAATAATGCACGACACAGATAATGTACGGCATGATATTGCACGCCACGATATTGTACAACATGATATTCTATGTACATGTACACCAAAAATCATGCTGTGCATTATTATGTCGTACAATATCATGCCGTACATTATCTGTTTCGTGCATTATTGCCTCCCCTGTGAATACATAGCAAAGCAAAGAGAATATCTATAAATATAGCAAAGAGTAAAGTAATAACCAACGTTTGTTATCTCCATTTGGTTATCTCTTCGCGATTGTGTGATCGAAATTCGAATCAAAGACATTTTAAAGACAAGTGAGTGCAGTAATCATCATGAACATGAACCAGTGGGGTAATGATCAATTTATGATGATGCCCCATATGATGGGCCCTAACATGGTACCTGGACCTAATTTGGGACCGGGACCTAACATGGGACCGGGACTTAACATGGGATCGGGACTTAACATGGGACCGGGAGTAATGGGTCAACCAGCGTTGCTACCCACACCAATGCAACCGCCTGCGCCTGGCCTCGACGGTATGATGCCGCCATTGATGCCTCCTAGCTTCCTGCTCAACGATTGGAACCCAGGAAACCAACCTAGCAGCCCAGGTCTAGGCTCTGACAGCTTTATAGGCCCTAAGAAGCCTGAAGTTGATTTGACGAAAGATAACAGAAATCATGATGACAAGGAGGGAAATGAACTTGGTAAAAATTCTAAAGATAGAGAACCAAGAGATGGAAGGAGAGATATGGGAGATAGAGGTAAATACGTTTTAAAACATAACCTAACTATGTAGCTTATAGCCAACGATCTCATACTTATATTACGTATGTCTATCAATGCATAAAGCTTTCAAAACTTTCTTATTTTATTGTTTATTACAATATAAACACGGGTCTAGCCCGGATTTTTGACCAGTTTCAAATTCAGGTTGTCTACCTTGGATGTAGGCATTCTCAAGAATTCACTATTGTTCTCTATCTCTGGCTATTCTGCGCCACTTTCTCTGTGGTCAACCCCTGGGTCTGTTGCCATCTCTGGGGTATCTGATCTGATATAACAAAAGACAGGGTTGCTTAAAAACAACACTAAATCTAATTATTCAGTCAAAACTAATATTGTGAATGCAATGTAACTTTGTTCTTTTCATCTTATTCTTTCGAGTCAATGTATCGTAAAGTTTGAGTTCAAATTAAAGTTTTTGTTCTGGGTTTCCAAGTGGACCATGGTTTTTTTATAGCCTAGGGAGAGCTCTGCGGCAGGTACAATGTAATTGGGAGGTGGACTGTGCAGTTTTTGCCACAAGGCAGTCGAGTATTTTTGGTTTGGCCTTGTGTGTTTGGCTGGTGCAACTTTTCAATAGTTAAGCTTTTATCATCAGACAGAGGTAGGCGCCCTCGTTCTCCCTACAATCGCCGTGATAATCGTGACAGGAACGAAAGAAGTCGCAGTGACCGCCGGGAGAGGCGTCCGCGATGGAGCGACAACAAAGATGTACAGGGTCCAGACGGACACATGCCCAATGTGATGATGCCGAGTAAGTTTTATCATCATTTAATACTGGGGATTAGTTTAGTTTATACTCTGTAAAAAGTGAGGCTACAAGCAGTCTAGCTGCAAAGAGACCCGAAATCTGAAATTAAAAAAAAACAAAACATACAGTCGATTTAATAACATCCTCCTTTTCGAAGTCTGTTAAAAAGAGGATATTTTTGTTTCACATGTATATTGCCAAAAATTTTGCCTTGCCAAATTGAAGTGGCAATGGGCAGGCCTCATCCCTCGAAAAACCGATTACTGATTGGGACGAAAGGTTCTTGAGTGGCGACCACGAACCGGAAGACGCAGCGTAGGTATGCCTCACACTAAATGGACCAATGACATCGTGAGAGTTGTGGGTATCCAGTGGATGTATATGGCAGGCAGTCGTTCAGTGTAGAGTTCTAAGGGGGTGATTTATCTTCAGCAGTGGACGTCTTCTGGCTGATGATCATGATATCCTCGTGTTTGTGTAACTAATCATATTAATTAATTTTATATTTTATGTATTAGTATATTATCGTAATCTTAAGTAATATAAGTATTAGTATCGTAATTTTAAGTAGTAAGTATATGTATTAGTATGTATTGTTATTAGAATGTACGGTTTATATTATAACTAAGTATCACATTATTCAATATTGCTCGCCCCGCCTTCTACCTCCTGTATGAATCCTCTCCATCCTAAGGTTGCCTGGAAGAGATCGCTCTTAGCGATAAGGCCGCCGATTGTTGCACTAGTTTTTAAGCTGTTTTATCGTGTGTATGAAATTTGTGGTGTGAACAATAAAGAGTTTATCTATCTATCTATCTATCTAGAGTCGTTTGCTCGCGTTGACACGCGAGTGGTAGTCTCCGTTATTTTTATTTCATATTTTGGAAAAATGACGAGTGCCAGGTTGGAGGCTGCTTTCGGCGACTTGTCGAAGAAAGTGGCATCGCTGACAATTGGAGTTGCAGCTCAATCAGCATTGATTGATTCGCAAAATAAGAAAATCGAAGATCAACAACGGATAATTGAGAATTATTTTTCGATGATCAACGATTTAAAGAGGGTAATTGAAGAAATGCCTTCTAAAATCACCGATCTTTGGCATGCAGGTCAGTCGAAGAGCGAGAAAGAGGTATCGGTCGAGATACCGACAGCATTGAGTGCGGGCGAGACGAAGATTTCTGCAGAGCCCATATTATCGCAGAAAAATATGACACAGCGCGCGGTTCGCGCTATAAAACGTGCAAATAAGGCTGCGTCCTCGGCAAGCTCTAAAACTGATGGAACGGTGGAAGTTGACTGCCTCAGTACTGATGAAGTGTCAGACGAATGGAAAATAGTAGGCGGGCAGAAGAAATCAAAGAAGACCTACCCTAAGGATATCCAGACTGGAGGAAATGTACAGATTGATACATTTCAAGCAATACAAAAAAAAAAGTTTTTGCATGTTTGGTCATTGCATCCTAACACGTCGGACAATTTAATAGCAGAACACGTCAAAAAAATTTGTGGTTCTGAGGATGTAAAAATAGAAAAGGTTATCCCAAAAACAAAAAGAGACTACTCCTCATTTATGATCGGAGTTCCAGAATCGACATTTGAAAAGTTGAACAGCGCTGATAGTTGGCCAGTGAATACCAGGTTCAATGAATGGGTGTGGTTTCGAAACCCCCGTAAGTCGACAACGGGTAACTGATGTCGTTGAAATGGATATTCAAGTCTATTACCAGAATGTTCGAGGACTAAGAACTAAGCTAGATGAGTTTTACTTAAAAATTTTAGAGTCATCGTACGACCTATTTGCTATTACGGAATCAAGCCTGCATAGTTCTATAAGAGATGGTGAACTGATTCCGCCGGACTTCCAAATATTGCGATGTGATCGAGCTGATGGCCGTAAACACGGAGGAGTGTTTTTGGCGGCATCGTCGTTACTGGAGTTAAATCACGTCCCCGTCGGCAACGTAGACGCCGCCTTATTCGAGATCGTGTGTGCGACGGTGCACCGTAGAAACATGTTTCTGTTTCTATGCTGTGTTGTTTACATTCCGCCGAATAGCATATCGAAGGAATATATGCAGTTATTTAATATATTAGAAAATGTGTGTGTTAAATATGATAAGGTTTTAGTTATGGGTGACTTTAACATGTATAGTGCGCCATTGGAAATGAATAGTTATTTGGAGTATGTGAGCACTTTCTGTGGATTCTGCCAGGTAAATAATATCAGTAATATTAATAATCGTACTTTAGATTTAGTATTGACTACATTTTTGGCGTGTGAAGTGGAGGTACAATTATCGGATGAGCCGTTAGTAGGTATTGACAAGCAACACCCGCCGGTCTATATCAGCGCCCCGGCAGGCACCCCCCGCTCGCGGGGGCCGCTGGCGCAGCGCACCCAACATACTCACCATGAACATAAGGGAGGCCTTGTTAATGGGGCTTTTAATAAACAGAGTTGGAACTTTAATAAAGCCAATTTCTCGTCGCTTTACTATAAGTTGGAGAAAATAAATTGGGACAGGTTATATGAGCTTGGAAATTCAGAGGACGCTTTAGCTTATATGTATGCCGTAGTAAATAAGGCTATTGATGAGACTACTCCTAGGAAAAGGGATAGGGTTAATTTGAATAATTCTAGATACAACTACCCGGAATGGTATTCAAGTGATTTGATACGAGATATTAAGCAAAAGTGGAGATATCACAAGTTATTCAAAATGAGGGGGATGCAATGTGATTACGAAACGTTTTCTCGCTATCGTTCTCGAGTTAAAAATAAGTTAAAAGCTGATTATGAAGCAGACCAGGAAAGATTACAGTTAAACTTTAAAGAGGACCCAAAATCCTTTTGGGGCTATATTAGGTGCAAGCAATCTAAACGCAGTAGGACTCGAGTCACTAAAAACGGTCAAGAGTTGAGTGAGCAGGAGTGTGCGGAATGCTTTGCATCTTTTTTTCGGTCGGTATATAGCGAAACGCAGCCGGCGCTGGACCCTGATGCGGCGGAGCGGGCGGCGGGAGCGCGCGCCGGCGCGGGCCGGGTTCATGTCGGCCAGCTGAGCGCGCGTGACCTCCGGGACGCGCTCCGCCGCCTCAGGCCTAAGCGTTCCGTGGGCCCGGACGGTATACCCCCTTATATAGTCAAGGACTGTCGCTCGGTCTTGGAGCGGCCTCTGCTGCACGTCTTTAATATGTGTCTCCGGGAGGGCCACTACCCAGGAGAATGGAAGATAACACGGGTGATTCCTGTACCGAAAGGAGGTTCTGGTTCCGAGGTGACCGGATATCGTCCTGTAGCGGTCTTGTCGGCGTTCGCGAAGGTATTCGAATCCGCATTGCACAAGTGTATCTACACCCAAGTCAGTTCGCAGTTGTCCGACGTTCAGCACGGCTTCCGGCCGGGTCGAAGTACGGGGAGTAACTTGCTTTCGTTCATGTCGTACCTGATGCCAGAGATCGACGCTGGTGGGCAGGTGGACTCCGCGTACTTCGACTACCGGAAAGCTTTTGATACTGTGGATAATGACATCTTACTAGAAAAGTTTGCAGCGGTGGGTTTCACCCAACATCTGTTAAGATTTTTCGCGAGTTATCTGGGTGAGCGCCGGCAGTATGTCGAGTACGCTGGTCATGAATCCGAACCGTACTTTACGTTTTCGGGAGTTAGCCAGGGCAGCAATCTAGGTCCGTTAGAGTTTACTTTAATGGTTAACGATCTCCCGGAAGTCGTTAGGGATGCGCAATGTCTGCTGTTCGCAGACGACCTCAAGTTGTTTCTGTCGGTGGCAGACATTTCGGATTGTGGGCGGCTTCAGCGAGATATAGATAGGGTAGTGCAGTGGAGTGCCGCTAATAGATTATTTTTTAATACGGCTAAGTGTGAAGTGATTAGCTACGGGCGCAAGCTGGCGCCGCTACAGTTCCCGTACGAGGTAGATGGCGCGGCGATGACGCGCGTCGAGAGCGTGCGCGACCTGGGCGTGCAGATGGTACCCGAGCTAACGTTTCGTAAACACATTGTTGATATTTGCGGTAAAGCGTTCAGAAACTTAGGTTTCCTTCTACGGCAATGCAAGGCTTTTCACAGTACTGAGGTCGTTAAAATTTTATACAACGCACTCGTTCGTAGCAGACTCGAAACGAGCGCAATAATTTGGAATCCCCACGAGATTAAATACATCAACATGGTGGAGAAAATTCAAAATAAATTTACGCGTTTTTTATATTTGAAGGAATGCGGCGTCTATCCTTTTTACCCGCTGATGTATCCGACCCTGTTTGTTATCGGCATGGTGGGGTACAGCAAGCTGGGTGTGAGGCGTGACGTCGCGCTCTGTAATTATGTGTGGCGCGTGCTGCGCGGCCAGCTGCACCATCCCGAGGTGCTGGAGGCGCTGCGGCTGTGCGTGCCTGATGAGGCGGTGTCCAGGCGACGTAGGTTCCCTACCTTCAGCGTACCCGCGTCTAGAACAAACCTGCTCAGGTTTGCCCCGGTATCACGTGCTTTGATGTTGCTCAATCTGGTCTCAGAAAGTTCTGATATTTTTACTTGTGGCCTGGCAGAGTTCACAGAGGCTGCTCACAGAATATGTGAAAAGCATACTTTCAGGGACATCTATTGTTGACGCAATAGATGTCACTGAAAGTAGGTATAAAGAGACAAAAAATAATTATATACAATACAATTTTTGTACCTTCAAATTAAATATTTAAGTTGTTATAGCATCGCTTTAGTTTATCTGTAATGGTGTTATAAGTGTTTTTAATAATAAATAAAATAAATCTATCCACCTACAGCTAAAACGCGTCAATGAACATTGATGAATTTGGTGTCGGTAGATTCCTCTACAGATGGTTTGGGTTTATGGGTCAGTAGATTTCTCAAATTTCTTTATGGTCAGTGGGTATGTGACATCATTATAATACAAGATAGCATGTAAAGTGGGGATGAAAAAATTAATTTGACAAATGGGTATTTTGAATGACACTTTCAAATGAATACTTTGAATAACACTTAAATGGGTATTTTAAATGTCACTTTAAAATCGATACTTTGAAAGACATTTTCAAATAGGTATTTTCCATGAGTATAATTTCATGATATTTGTCACAGGCAACAACGTAATGCAATTTGGCAACAACATGTTGATGGGTCAGCAACAAATGGACTTGGCCAACATGCCAAACATGATGACCAACATGCCTAACATGATGCCTGGCATGAACATGATGCAAAACATGATACCTGGGATGATGCCCAACATGGGTATGGACCAAAACATGATGATGATGCAGATGAATATGAATACCAGTAATCAGCCGATATGTATCTCAAGCGGGGTGTTGTTGCCGCCTCTTGCTAATGCTCCGATGCCGTCCAGACGAGATCGTCCCCCGGGCTGTCGCACTATCTTCGTCGGTGGCCTGCCTCAGGGTTTCGATGAAACTGCTATGAGGGAGATTTTCGAGCGTTTCGGTGTGGTCACCGATGTGAAGATGCACAAACAAGGTGTCTGTCATGTTAGGTTTGGAAGTCAGGAGTTGGTGGAGCAGGCGTTCTTCATTTCTGGGTATCGGTTCAAGCGACATGACCAGTTAGACAATGAAGCTACTACCTTGTTCATTGATTATGCTCTGGTGAGTCACATACAATGAAGCTACTACCTTGTTCATTGATTATGCTCTGGTGAGTCACATACAATGAAGCTACTACCTTGTTCATTGATTATGCTCTGGTGAGTCACATACAATGAAGCTACTACCTTGTTCATTGATTATGCTCTGGTGAGTCACATACCACATAGTTATATTTATAAACGTTGATAGTTTTTAAGGTTCCGTGCCCAAAGGGTAAATACGGGACCCTATTACTAAGCCTACGATGTCTGTCTGTATGTCCGTCTGTCTTACCTTTAAATGGAACCGTATCTTTCGAACCGTACCGTATATTTGGACGCTTGTACGTATTACCGTTTTTACATTAGACCTAATAAAAAATTCGTAAAAAAATACGTTTGTTGTATGGGGACCCCCGTTTCGTTTTTACTTTTTGACTTTTTTATTATTTGTTAGTTAATCCGCCGTAACGTTACATATTCTGTGAAAATTTCAACTTGATATCTTTACGCGTTCTTGAGAAAAAGGGTCTTGACAGACGGACAACAAAGTGATCCTATAAGATTTTTATTTATATTACACGGGAATTACTCACGTAAGAAAGGATAAGGATTCCGTTTTTTCCTTTTGAGGTACGGAACCCTAAAAAAGTATAAATATTTGATTTATTATCTCCTCTTCTGTTAGATAGTAAGCTGTTTTATCCTAGTCTGAATCTTTGCTTATCATCAGGTATCACGTCGTAAAATGCAAGCCTATCTTCAAGTCTCATAACCTCAAACAGAATCTTGAATAAAAAAACCGGCCAAGTGCGAGTCGAGCTCGCGCACTGAGGGTTCCGCAAAATTCAATAACGAAATTACCAGTTATAACTTTGTAATGAACAGAAACTTGTCGCCGACTCGCACTTGGCCATTATTTATTATTTGTTGTTATACTTTAGTTAGAGTGTGTCCTATAATCATGTTAAGTTTGACGCTTTTAAGTATAACCGTTTTTCATTAGAGCTAATACAAAAATACGTTTGTTGTATGGGGCTTTAGTTTTTACTTTTTGACGTTTTTTATTAATTGTTAGTCAAACCGCCGTAACATTACATACGAAAAATTCAACTGGCTATCTATTACGGTTCGAAAGATACAGCCGTTAATAGGTAGAACAGACAGACGGACGGACAGACAGACAGACAAACATTGTAGGCTTAGTAATAGGGTCCCATTTTTACCCTTTGGGTACGGAACCCTAAAAACATTTGAAGACCTCAAACTCAAATTGACATCCCATTATTTCAGAACCGCGAGGACCAAACCGAGTATGAGCGAAACAAGCGCAAGCGCACGCCGACGCCACCCCGCATTGAGCAGTACACTCCGGCTGCATTCACCGCCATCACCGAGAAAATCAAGAGTGACACCGAATTCGCTGAGGCTGCCCCTGTGAGTAACGTTTGTCTTTTTAAAATTTTTATAAATAATAGGTTTGCGTTTAACCACCATCACGCCTGATGTTAAGCGATGATGCGGTCTACGTTGGAGCTCGCTTGCCTAGAAGAAACCGATTCACTTGTGATTTGAAGACACCCAGTGTCTCTTTCACGAGCCAGTAAACGACCGACCACTGCTGAATTTGTTCGGCCTCCCTCTTAGGAGGGGTGATAATCCCCGCGCTTGGCAGGTGGCTTGGGAATTGCAATACGTTCACCGTGTACTAATAGGATGCTGCTGCCCATCCTCCGGTGGTTCTGGTAGCAGTTTAAGGACATACCCGGGTTTGTCTCTTTATATGGTACTATATCCGCACTTAACTCAGTGATTGTGGCTGATCGGATTTGGATAAAATTTTGTATGGAGGTAGCTTATAACCTACATTGACATTTGATTGTCACCTATCAAACAAAAAAAGTCAATTAAATACAATCGTATTTGATTGACTTTTTTTGTTCGTCCTTTTGGGAGTTACGGTAGAAATTTGACAGCTACCTAATTTTCATGCATCAAGTAAGATACAACTCCTATAGAGTCACCATCTCTCAGAAACGTCCGAGCGTTATTGTACATACATTGTATCAATTAAATAAATAAAATAAATAAATAAATATTATGGGACATTTTGGCACACACGGTCATCTAACCCCAAACTAAGCATAGCTTGTGATATGGCTGCCAGAGACTGATATACAAACATATACAGTTTTAAATACATACTTAAATAGATATTAACAACCAGATATAGAATAAACACAAATAGTTCACAATGCCACATTTACTACAATTTAGACGTTATGTCGCTTGCATAGTGTTCAACGTTAGTTGTCCGCTATGTCATCGTAGCTCTGGCATTGCATGGCGTTGTAGTCTGATCACGGTTACCTTGTAACTAACCAAAAAGTCGGCGCAATTCGTGGCGTGCGCCGAGTTTTAGTTCGGACATTATTTTGGCACGATTGTGACTCTAAACGTATTGTATCGCGTTCGTGATGCTTTCACGTCACTAAAAGATGCTACCTACTTATTTTTAGACGCTTGTTGGTTGGTTAGAACGTGGTGAATGCAACAAGAGGAATGCCAACGCGTTCTACTCTCTCATCCAAGCAAGCAACAACCAGATCCGACGTCTCTACACCGACAAGATGGCCATCGATGAAGAGTATCAGAACATGAAAGGCACTCTGAGGGACAAATTCGCTGGTGTCATCACGCAATGTAAGTTTTTGGATTATCTAGGAAGGTTTATGTGCGCAAAACGAGTCTTGAGTGGAGACTCCAGCTATCGCCTTCTCTCTGCCGCTGAGTACCTCGCCTTAGAGAGACGTGACTTAGCGTGTGCCCTCTTCAGCTGCCCGGTAGTCATCAGGAGGGTCGCTCGAGTTTGCTCGCACTCCACCGGATCACAGAGGGCGTTCGAGGAGCCGCAAGGCACTTGCGCCCTCGAAGACAAACTCCCTGAGGTCTCCTCAGAGCCCAGTCACGAGCAAGGAGGTTCAACGTTGACGTCATTCTCCCTACCTCCAACGTAGGGGAAGCAGGCGATGATGATGAGTCTTGGGCGCCGATCCTTGCAGGAATTTAGCACAGCAGCCTGGATTTTATATAGACACTCCAGCTCTCCATCTTGTCTCTCTCTCCAGCGCTTTCCAGCTACGCAGTTCTGAAGACGGAAATAGAAGTTGCATCTATGAAGACGACCTTATAGCAGTCAACACGTTGTGATATGCCCTGGTGTAACTACACGTTCAGTATCATCCAGTGATCTTCAGACAAGCATTTGGAACTTTACTACGGGACTACTGTTTAGCTTACCGGTTAGTTATGGTCAAACGCTTAGCCTGTCGACTATAAAAAAGCTGCACTTATAACAATAAAAATGTCACTTGGAACTGTCAAAACGCCACGCCTTTACCAGGGATCGGTATTACTCTGCAATTTGGTATGTTCGTCCGAAAGAAGGTAAAGCTCAGTTGTAAATCCCACCAATGGTCACCGATCAAAGGACTGACTGCACCAAATTGATGACTGTTGAAATCGCGATACTGGAAGACCCTGGTGAGAAGTCCAGTTTCGAAGAGCATACACACTGCTCATAACATGGCAAAAATTTCAAGAATGGATGTGGTAAGTTGGTATGAATCTAATATGGAAAAAATGCAGATGTATGTTTGTCGGTCGTTCGTTCACGAGTTTTACGTCAAGACGCAACAATGTGGTTGTTGAGAGAAAATAGAGTGACATGGGATACTTTTTATCTCAAAGAAAGCATAATTATGGAACTGCGGGGGCGTAGCTACTCTGAAAACATAATGCTTTTGCTAAAGATGCGCCTATATATACCGTGTTTTTGCTTTTCTAATGAATAGACCTGTGTCCCTATTTTTATTTATTAATGCTGGTAGGGGGAAATGCACAATACACCCCAAGCGGGACGTCAGTGCAGGACTTATCGCCCCCATCTCGAATAAGAATCGCTATGAGATCGCTGGCGACTGCGATGATGTGCTAAGGGTGAAATAACATACGGTCCTAACTCTTCATAATTGTCGGCGACAGTCGAGCAGGTGGGAAAAATTCTGACGGCGGCGAAGATGCAACGCGTCTCCGATCATTTTAGCAAGCAGCAGCGCAAGAACATCGAGATGTGGCTCAAAATGACCGAGGTACGTTGGAAACATAGACCTTTATAAGGATAGACACCGCAAGAAAGTCAAGATGTATAAAATAAATAAAACACATCGTGCCGCATTTTTTAAACGTCTTCAGGTTCTCAATTCGGTCCTTTTTCTATGTATGTACACCAATTACTACGACATTTGTGAACCAATTTACGTGATTCTTTTTCTATTATGTAGAGGAAGCTCACGAAGAGGCCAACAAAAATTGCATTAACTTTGGCTTATTATTTTTTGAACCAGCTCTAATAATACGAATAATATTGTTTGAGCGCCTGTTAATATGGTAATAGCAATAATTTTGCTACAGCGCTTGCCAATTCTGAAGTTTATATTGAGAATTATTGTACCTGCTATTTGCGGAAGTGACATTATACGCCGAGAGGTATGACGGCGCGTCGCGAGAGCTATTTAGTGGTAGTGACTCCATTTGCAAGGCCAACCAATATATTTTTGAACAGTTTTTACAGTTAACTATAAAACGCGCCGCTCTATATGTTTTTTTTTTTGTTTTGACGTCTAACGTGATAGAGTGCTTTTCATGAAAGAAGTCCCGGCGCTGTCATCGCGTATCAATCACTATCAGTATCATTTCTCGAGTAGAACTTTAACAACTTTTGGCATCGTACACGACTCTTTAACGATGGAAAATTAATAAAAATCTCACTAGCGTCCAAACACAGTAACAACACCTGACAACTACAACATGGAAATTTAGTTCCGCTGTTTGCTGTGGGACTTCTTTCATGAAAAGGACTTTACTGCCAAGATGACGGAAATTTAACAAAATTATGAATAATTATTAGTTGGAGCATTGATCCAACTTAAGACAGACAAACATGAACGAAGTAGGTGAACTCGCAGTGTCTACCTGATAAAGGTCTATGGTTGGAAATATACCGACGACGGCTGGACGAAATAACCTTAGCTCTCATGTATTATCCTATAGTAAACCATCAATATAATTTATTTCTTTCGGATGTTTAATGTATAATCATTTTTTTTATGAGAGATTGTGAAATGTATAGATCTAAAGTTATTCCGTCTGCTGATACTGATTTGATTTCTGATGTTAGGATTTAAAGTTTCTTAGAAAGCTAAGTACTAAATGAATTAATTCACCTTAGCAGTTATCTATCAGTATCAACGTTACCATTTTTTTTATGTTATACTCGATTTGATTATTGCGGTTATACACTTGAAAACATTTGTAACGACCTTTTCACAAAAAGGCTTAATAAAAATCAAGCTTAGGATTTTCGAAACAAACTCTTAAAAAATAAATATTCGGGACATTTTTGCACACACGGTCATCTGACCCAAAGCTATTGGCTATTGGTAATATGGCTGCCAGAGACTGATATACATACATATATATTTTTAAATACATACTTAAATATCGGAAGTAGTAGTCTAGTTCAACAAGCATCGAGGCAGCTACTGTCCCTGCATCGAGGCAGCTACTGTCCCTGCATCGCGCCGCTGTTTTTCAACTATATTTGACTTCCAATTGAAACAAGGAATTCTACACCAGTAATTCATGCTCTATCACCGAGGTAAACCCCCGAAGGATCACTTGAAGAAACCGACGTTGAATCTGTCAAGGGCCCAGTCCAAGTGGCATGCCCTTACAAGAGTTTCATTTACGCAAGTGCAAGTCAACCCTTTTAGCTTTGTCATATTATATAATAATTTTAAAGCCTGCTTATTATTACTTTATTATTACTTATATACTTATACTAGCGACCCGCCCGCCCGGCTTCGCACGGGTGTAATTTACGCGCGAAGCCGGGGCGGGTCGCTTGTTATATATAAACCTTACGTGAAAAATTAACTAACTGATGGTGAAAACTGCATCAAAATCCGTTGCGTGGTTTAGGAGTTGACGGTCATACAGACAGACAGACGCGGAAAGCGACTTCAATTTATACTATGTAGAGATAGAGATAGAGAAGAGATTATTACTATAGAAAAATAAAGCACACATTATTTTATAATATTCAAGATGTCGCTTGAATATTATAATAGAATTTGTGCTTTATTTTACTATAGTAATAATGTCTATTTGATTAGCTAAAAGGGTAGAACTGTAATAATTTATGTACATATATGCGAAGGCGTTTTCTTCACGCCAGATGCTTTTCATGAAAGAAGTCCCCCAGACGCGGCGCTATCATCGGTATCACTATCATTTCTCGAGCAGCACTTTTAACAACTTTAGGCATCGACGTCATCGTACACGACTCTTTAACGATGCCAAATTAATAAAAATCTCACTGGCGTCCAAACACAGTAACAACACCTGACAACTATAACATGGAAATTTGTTCCGCTGCCGTGGGACTTCTTTCATGAAAAGTATTCTACCCCCTCAAAGGTAGGGTATAAGGGAATTAATTTGGGCTTTCGGATTCGCTTCCTACCCGCATTACAAACGCTTCAATGTCTCAAGATCGTC
The DNA here is from genome assembly GCA_914767915.1 of Agriopis aurantiaria. Lineage (NCBI taxonomy): Eukaryota > Metazoa > Arthropoda > Insecta > Lepidoptera > Geometridae > Agriopis > Agriopis aurantiaria. The sequence continues at coordinate 11,061,142 of OU612003.1, read as the reverse complement.
AATGATTCTACCACCAGTGCTGCAGTAGAGTCAGATATTTTGAATTGGTTTCTGACAGTCTTCTAAGAATGGTAAGTGGTCTTCGGGCGACCTTTGGGCGTGGCAGGCTTCTTAGAAATTCCTAAGACCAGCTAACCACCACGACGGATTCAATGAGATGCCAGTTGTGGCAGGGTTACAATGATATTTCTTCTACATATCTGTCTGTGGATTGTCATCTAATGCCTGAGAAGAGAAGTTAGGTAAGGCCGAGGCTGTCCACAAGAAAACGAGACCGTGGAGCATGTACTGCACTGCAAGGCCACAGAAAACATACGATTAAGGGACTCCTTGAAGATACTTCACAAGTCTCCAATACCATAATACCTGGCGAGAACAGTGTAGTCAGCGACCCAAAGCTGTGCTCCGTTATTTTAGGGAGCTCGGCTGGTTTGTGTAGGCGCATCATCATCATCAGCCAGAAGACGTCCACTGCTGAACATAGGCCTCCCCCTTTAACCTAAACACTGAACGAAAGCCTGACATCTGCATCCACTGGATGCCCGCGCCTCTCACAATGTCGTCGGTCCATCTAGTGGGAGGCCTACCTACGCTGTTGTGTAAGCTGGCAGGGGCAAATACACTCCAAACGGGATGTCAGTGCAGGTATTATCACCCCCACTTTGAATTAGAATTATCTGGTAGGGCTTCACACCCTGAAGTTTGTCATCTAAGCGCATGGGCGGTCACGGCGTCACTGCTGAGGAACGCTGAACAAGGTCCACAAAGGACTGGTTAAAAAAATACGTCAAGTAAGTGTTTTGTCAGAACTCGCTGGAATTGAAACTCTTGTACGGTGTTGGAATTGGAACCCTTGAAACGTTCACTACATTCCTAAACAATACTTCTCGTATTAAGCCACCTTGACAGATTGTTACCTCTACGTATTGTAAGCAGATTTGGCAAACGACGATACACCGGAGTCATCAAAAAGAGAACGAGGTAATATTTCTATAGCTTAAAAAAGTCAAGCCGGAGAACGCAAAGTTCACTGCTGGATCACATTTTATTTCAAACAGCAGCGTTTCCAGATGAAGCGTCGAATCTCTAATCCGATTTATGGATACGTATAACGAATTTTTGTGCCACCATCTTATCTATCCAGGGGCCTTACGGCTACCTGTTTTAAGCGATTATGTTTAGGTGATGGAAAAGTTGCGCGACCGCTTACCGTACCTCGGTGAGTTAAGGTTCACGTTCGCGTGATTTTCCGAACTGCGCTGTTTTAGCGCTAATTCGAGCCCGCGTTAAGGGTAAGCCGTAAGACCCCTGGGGTCTAGCCCCTAGGGTCTTACGGCTACCTCTTACGGAATCGCTTAAAACAGATATTCGTAAAGCCCTAGTGGTTAAAATAATATGTCAAGTGATGGAGAAAATTGCTCATCATGTATATTGTCTTATTCTGAATTTGTTGTTTCCAAGGCATATAAATAGACAATGCTCTTTTATTTACCTGAACACAATATGCTCGGTGTTAGTGGTCAAGGAAATAGTCCAATTTTGTCCTCCTGAATAGATAAGTTGGTGCCGATGTAATAGCATGTTATTTCTCAATAACTCAATATGATGTGTTTTTCAGGATGTGGAAAACATAAAAGAAGAGTTCAACACTCTATTCGACGAGGATGATACCGATGATAAAAACGTCAAGGGCACCGCTATTATGAAGAAATATGAAGAACTGAAGGTACCTCACTTTACTTTTTTTACCCGACTTTAGGGTAAACTACCGAGTAATATTTTACGAGTGTATGTCTGGTTTTATCTTACTTCCCATGAACGACTTTTGACAGATTTTGGAGTGCAAAGATTCATTCTATTCGGTTTTATGTCCGGAGCGGAGTGTCATAAGCAACGTATTTAAAAAAAAAAAAATTATAGTGTACTTTCCTGAGTGCATCCCACTTCTGAAAAGATAATTAGTAGTTTGCGCATAGTAGTTCGCGACCTGTGGGCTTAGTCCCAGATTTGATAGTTTCCGAAAACTTTTTTCGTTTACGTATTGTTCCATACATTGCTGGGCTGAAAGGTATTCGAAAACTTTTTTCGTATTAGAGTGAAGCAATCTATACCGCCGATTTTAGTTTCTCAGCGTTTCCGCGGGAGGCGCTTTACTAAAATGTATCGAACAATACGTAATCGAAAAAAGTTTTCGTAAACTATCAAATCAGGGACTAAGCCCCCAGGAGCGCTCAGCTTAGTTCGCAGCTTCTTAGCGAACTAGACTGAGCGCTCGGCGCACGCGCAGTGGCGTAAAGTGTCTTGAAAATCCATTAATATTATGGTGGTACATACAGCCGAATTTTCTGACACAAACAAATTAATAACAAACGCGTCGCGTGTAACTATTTCAAACTTAACGGCTGTAAATTACGCCTACCTGTAAGCGATTTTGTTTTTTTGCTAAGCGATTCTGTTTATGCGAAAAGTTGTGCGACCGCAAACCATATCTCGGCGCGTAAAGGTTCACGTTTGCGTGATTTTCCGAACTGCGGCCCCTGCACGTGATTTGTAGCGTGTAGGGTTTACGTTTCGTTTTTTTTTTCTCCTTCACCACCATGCCTTCTTGATCAACATAATTATTGTGAACCCGAAGTTGTAGTGACTATCTATACTAATATTATAAAGAGGAAAGATTTGAGTGTTTGTTTGTTTGCATTGAATAGGCTCCGAAACTACTGAACCGATTCTAAAAATTCTTTCACTGTTGGGAAGCTTCACTATCCCCGGGTAACATAGGCTACATTATATTTCCAAAAAAATAGGGATCCTTACTAAAACTCCAATAATGTAACTCAAGGTGTAAAAAAAATAAGATTTACAATTTTGACTTTGCGTGTTTGACAGTTCTAAGACAGGACAACGTCTGTCAGGTCAGCTAGTCATTTATAAAAACACAATTGCAGATTGAATGCGATAATCTCCAGTACGAACTGGAGGGTTACAGAAACGAGGCGCATCTGGCTAAGGACGAGGCTGAGAGAAAGTTCGAGAAGTTCAAGGCTCACTTCATAGCACAACAAGCGTTGCTAAACAAGCAACCGGGACATCAGCAACAGGTAAATAAACATCATATTTTACGATGAAAAGGTTGGGATAAAACTATTATGTCATACCGAGCCATGGTAGCCTATTTGAGAGACCGCTAGACTTGAAAGCGTGAGGTCGCGGGTTGAAACCCCGGGCCCCGTACCAATGAGCTCTTTGAAGATTATGTAAGGATTTTCATACCATTGGTTTTTCGGTGAAGGAAAACATCGTGAGGAAACCTGTATACGTACGGAGAAGAAATTCAATGGCGTGTGTGAATCCACCAACCCGCACTGGGCCAGCGTGGTGGATATGACCCAATCACCCTTTCGGGAGTAGGCAAAAAGTCCAGCAGTGGACTATTAAAAGGCTGATTATGATGAATGTCATACCACAGAATATAAAGATTACAGAAAGTCGGCTCCGGCTGACCTTGATTTTAATTACCTACTCGCCGAAGCGCTAGGGTTGGCAATTAGTTTACTGGCCTCGTCCGATTCGATCCGAGATCGTGCGCGTCTTTGTGTGCGTGCGCCTGTTTACGATAAAATCTCCGCTCAGCCTTTTATGCAATCCTATTGGTTAATATTTCTCCGTTTCTCCGCTCCGCAGTCTCGCTACGCTTCAGTGGATAGGCAGCCTTAATGGGGCAGATGGGAATATTTGGCGTATTTTTCTAAGCTTGCTTTACTCAACTAATTGTCATCAACAGGTGTACCCGCCTCTTCCGCAGCCGCCACCGCTGCCCCAAGGCCCACTACTCGGCAACAAGCCTGCCCCTCCACCTCCCCTACCATCCGTCTCATCGTCTGATGCAAAACTCATCAGTGTACTGACAGCATTTCTACTCGTCCATCCATTGGGAGCATCACTGGACTACCTCGTCTCGTATGTCCGGTCGATCATACCTTCTGTGACGCAAGGGGTAGTTCACAATATACTTCAGAAGTATAGCGACGTTTTCTCTAGACAGACGTCCGGTGTCGGTGCCAATATTGAGAACAAGTGGACCTTTGTTACTTATGATATCATTAAGAAGGAAGTTTTTTCAATGTAGTTTTAAGTAAGGTTTTGTAGATAATGAATAAATTATGTAGGTTAGAATTGTAGTTTTATTGCCATCTATATTTTATTTTTAAAGTTAGTGAGTTATTCAGCCCACCGGATTAGCAAGTTCAAGTGGCAGTGGGTAGGGCGCATATCACGCAGAACAGATGGCCGATGGGGCCGAAAGGTTCTCGAATAGAGACCACGGACCGGTAAGCGCAGCGTAGGACGTCCACCCACGAGATGGACAGATGACCTAAAAGAGACTGCAGGGAAACGCTGGATGCAGGCCGCTTCCAACCGGCCCTTTTGGAGATCGATGGGGGAGGCCTATGTCTAGCAGTGGACGTTCTACGGCTGTAATTAGATATTCAGGCTTTATTTTTTATTTATTTTTTTATGTTGCTTGTATTGATATATTTAGTCTATAGGTATCCTTTCATAACATGCTGGAAAGCCTTTTTAAACAGTTTCATTGTTTTTTTTACATGTAATATATTATATACTAGCGGTCCGCCCCAGCTTCGCACGGGTATAGATTATAGCCTATGTCACCCGGGAATAGTGTAGTTTCCCAACAGTGAAAGAATTTTCAAATTGGCCCATTACTTTTTGAGCCAATTCGTTACAAACATACTTACATACAAATCTTTCCTTTTTATAATATTAGTATAGACTGCGCCCTGCGGTTTCACACGCGTAGTGATGAAAAATGGCGATGATTATGATGATGAAAAGTAGTCGGAGTGACATCACTCCGACCCTTGAACTATACCATGCAAAAAATCAGGTCGATCCGCTGCTCTGTTGCTGCGTGAAAGAGGAACTTTCAGGACTTTTCATCATCATCGTCACCATTTTTCATCACTACGCGGGTGAAACCGCGGGGCCCGGTGTATTTATTACTCTATGCCGCGGGGCGCAGCTAGTTTATAATATTAGTATGATCGTCAAATTAGCCAGAGTCAAGCAAAGTAGGTAAGTAGTAGTCATGCCCTAGTAAAGTGCTGAAGTCTTTACCAGAGGATTCTATGGAGTTTTAGAAACATCAAGTAAATACATGTTTCACCTCATGAACGTTCAAAGTTCTTGTTTCACCTCGTTATATCATTCCCTCACACCCCATGTATTATTATTTAATATTACGACTGAAGACCTTTGTATTCATGGTCATAAACAAATTAGCAAAAAAATAACTCAAAGCTGTCTCTCAATAGTGTCAATCATCAATGTCATAAAAGTTTCGGATCGCAAGTGCAGCTGTTGGAGTTGGACGTGTGTTTTGTTTGAAAATAGTTTTTAATTATTTAATTCGATTAAAATGAAAAAGTGGTGGAACTGGGTCCTTGGGGCGGCTTTATTCTGTTTGTTATTTGTTGCTATACCCCTAACGTTAAGTGGAGAACCGTCGGAGGAGGAGTTAAAGCCCATCTTTGAGGAATACGTAAAGAAGTTCAATAAAACTTATCAAAACCCTGATGAGTACCACACAAGGTTCCAGCACTTTGTTGTAAGTATTATATTGTATAATATAATATTACAGTTCTACCTCAAACTTTTTCAATCAATAGCCAATAAATTAAAAGTCTAATATACTTTTCTACAATGAAACTCTTTGATGAAACTAACTACATATTTGTACCATTATCTATAGACAAGGAGGCTAATCACCTGCTTAACAAAAACTATTTTGATGCGTCATTAATTAAATTGTTTGTTAAAAAACTGGTTCTAACCTTTAAACTTTGTTTATATGGAACGGTGTTACTAATAGTCATAGTTATTATGATCAAGATGAACCACTTTTATTATGCGATCAACCCTTACACTGCGAAAAAAATATCAGCTGTTTCTTATATTTAGTTGAGTTTGGATGACATTTTCCTGTGGAACAGCTGATTTTTTAGGGTTCCGTTCCCAAAGGGTAAAAACGGGACCCTATTACTAAGCCTGCGATGTCTGTCTGTCTGTTTTATCTATTAACGAATGTATTTTTCGAATCGTAATATATAGTCAGTTGAAATTTTCACAGAATATGTAATGGTACAGCGGTAATTACGAAATGATAAAAACGTCAAAATGTAAAAACAAAATGGCAATTAACGAAAACCCCATACAACAAACATATTTTTTTATATATTTTTGTATTCGCTCTAATGTAAAAACGGTAATACGTACAAGTGTTAAATTTGGCATGATTATAGTACACACTCTAAAGAATAACAACAAATAATAATTAATGGCCAAGTGTGAATCGGTGTCAAATTTCTGTTCACCACCAGTTCTCATACGGTCACTAAAGTGAAGCAACGTCGTGCGTGGCTTGTACTTGGATGGGTGACCGCCTGGGCTTTGATGGGAAGTTGTCTTTTTGCAAATTTTTTTTTTGTACTTTATGAGCTAACAAGTTATGTGGTGGTACGGAGCCCTCAGTGCGCGAGCCCGACTCGCACTTGGCCGGTTTTATTATTGCGATAACAGGGTTTGTCCTATCGTAAAATTTGATTACTATGAACTTTTAGCTTAGTTACACTGTTCTGAGTGACTCAGCACCAAGAGCGGAACTAGAGGGGGGGTCATGGAGTCATGACCCCCCCTGGGCTGGGTCCAAGACATAAGTGGACCACTAATTAATATAAAATTTAATTACAACTCTTTGTGACTTGGCCACGCCTATGTGACCCCCCCCAAAGCTTGATCCGCCCTTGCTCAGCATAATGATTTATGTTACAAAGATTCTGTACATGCCTAATTTAATTACTCTAAGTTACCTCATCATTCATCATCATAATTTCAGCCATAGGACGTCCACTGCTAGACATAGGCCTCCCTCATCTACCTCCAAAAGGGCCAGTTGAAAGCTGCCTGCATCCAGCGTTTCCCTGCGGTCTAAGTTACCTATCTTCATAATAATAATAGTGTTGTCTTGGCTAGACATCACTCCCAAAATATCTTGAAATGAGGCTTAATAATTGGTGGGTGCTGTACCTCATACCATAGACCAGGAATCTATACCATGAAGAATTCATCACAATAGCCCAGATTTTTTAAGTCCTATCACAGAAAAATATTTATTTTTATTAGAATGGCTGTCAAGGCATTTTTGTAAGAAATTTGTTGTAGCCTGTTTTTTTGTATTAGTTGCACGCATATAAACGAAACGTCAGGCATTCTAAATCAGTTAGCAACTGTGATGCGGAGTTTGACGCGTTGATCTAAATAACAATGTTTAATCAAGGTTCACTCATAATGCCTGGTAACAGATTTTACTTCTCATTTCTGTACTATTTACTTCTCTTTTCTGTGAGTCATATACTGTATTATAGTTTCATAATTCCCATTCACACACATCCCATAATTTTATTGTATTTTATGCCAAGGATCTATCGTTCCTTGTTTATACTCAAAAGGGCCTTTTGGTGTTGCTTCCATCCCACTAATGCCTCTTAAATGCCCGGGCTAGATCTGTAATATGTATGAAATTGTAGTGGTTAATAAGATTAAATTTTCTCCGAAGGCATCAGTTCGAGAAATTAAGCGGCTAAATGATATCGAATCAAGGGGTCCTGAGTCCCACCGAGCGAAATTCGGCTTAACCCACCTCTCAGACATGTCGCAAGCAGAGTTCAAAGAACTACATCTCTCTGATGAGAGAATAAAAAAGCCCCCTCGTTTATATGGCAAGAGTTGGAGTAAATTCAAAGATGTCACTCCAAAGTCGGCTCCTGAGGCGAAGGACTTTTATAACATTGATGATGATAAGGATGATCACCATGCAAGCCATCAGCGAAATCGATCCTGTTCAGAATCTCATGATAACATATATGTTATTATTCGGAAAAAGAGGGCAACAATACCTATGAAGATTGATTGGTAAGTAGTTTTTTTTATAGTAAAAATGTATAGTAACATTCATCATAATAACATACTCGTCCAAGATACCACAGTGCCTAAAGACAAGGGTCTTTGACCAGTGTGTGTTGCCAGTGATGACATATGGTACTGAGACGAGGTCCTTAACTGTTGGCTTTTTGGAAAAACTCAGAGTCACACAGTGGGCAATGTAGAGAGCTATGCTCGGAGTTTCTTTGCGCGATATATCCGATAATATCCGAAACGTGGATATTCGCCAAAGAACAAGAGTCACCGAATAGCTGTTAAAATTTGCAAGTTGAAGTGGCAATGGGCAGGCCACATTGCTTGAAGAACCGATAACCGATGGGGAAGAAAGGTTCTTGAGTGGAGACCACGAACCGAGAGATGCAGCGTAGGTAGGCCTCCCTCCCACTAGATGGACCGACGACATTGTGAGAGTCGCTGGCATCCAGTGGTTGCAAAAGGCAGGCTGTCGTTAAGTAGTGGACGTCTTCCGGCTGATAATGATGATGGTAATATTTATTTAAATAATAAACTGGCCAAGTGCTAGTTTGGCTCGCGCACTGAGACTTCCGAACCCATACCAAATATAAGAAGTAGGTAGTGCAAAAGACAACATCATGCCCAGGCGGTCACCCATCCAAGTACAAGTCGCGTCCGACTATGCTTGGTGGTGAACAGGTAAATTTGTCACGAACTCGCACTTGGCGATTATTTATTATATTACTTTAGAGTGTATGTGTGTACTATAATCAATGACAATATAACCACTTGACTGCTTATCCTTTACCCCGCATGAGGCAAAAGTTCTAACATGTCAACCTAAACTATTTCGAGCAGAGCCAATCCTAGGCGCGTTGAATGAATGACTTTCGATACTCCAATCATAAGCGTCGTGTCGCGTCGAGTCTCCAATTACAAGCTTTAATTATGTTTATTAATTATGCCAATAAATTTTTTTGGCACCATTATGACATGTATTGTATCTCGATGAAACAAACACAAATAAATACAGTCATATTGAAAACATTTTCGAGTCGAAGATTAATCTCATGAGGTCACTCGCCTATGATTATTGAATAAAAAATATTCTCCGGCTGTTTTAATGACTTCCTTATCAAAACTTGTTTAGGCATTTGGCATTTAGGCATAGTAACATTTTTAGTGCATCAAAACCAAAACTTGTTTAGGCATTTGGCATTTAGGCATAGTAAAATTTTCTGTGCATCAAAACCAAAACTTGTTTAGGTAAATGGCATTTAGGCATAGTCAAATTTAGAGTGCATTAATACTAGATGGACTGACGATATTGTGAGAGTCGCTTGCATCCAGTAGATGCAAAAGGCAGGCTGTCGTTCAGTGTGGAGGTTAAAGGGGGAGGCCTATGTTCAGCAGTGGGCGTCTTCTGGCTGATGATGATGTTGATGACATTTACCAACAAGCACTGGGGCAGCATGGTAGATTAGGGCTCATATACTCTCGCTCTCAGAGAGAAGGCCTGTATCCCAGCAGGTAGGAACATGATAGGCTGATAATGATGATGATTTTAATGAATTTTTTGTAACTGCGCCGAAATATCGGAACCTCCTTCCACAACCTTACCACGGTAAATATCTATTTAATAATCATATAACTGTAGTTAAAACCTGAAATTAATTAATTTGAATTTTATACAATAAAAAAAGTTCACCGCAGGGCGCATAGTTATGCATGCATATTGCAAAGTCCTTTCTACTGCTATCAAATCATTGAACCTTAGTTTATCGCATAAAGTAAACTAAAAACAGTTTATGTGAATAATTCAATGCGTCAGATGCATTATGTCTATACATTGTACCCTTCAATAACTATGATAACACTCACTTGATTCTATACATAATTACCGGAATTTTTGGTAATGTTTATTCTGTTCATACAAACATACCAAGTTATTTTTAACCCCTGACGCAAACAGTTAAGTTAGTCTGTGTCACCGTAGCTCCCAAACGACTAAACCGAATTTGATTTAGTTTTTAGACTTGATCGCAAGGGCGGATCCAGGATTTCATTTTGGGGGGGCATTCAGACAAGGTGCACCTGAATCAAATCGAAAAGTTTGGTCGAATGGGGTGTCTATAATGTACAACATGATATTTGCCGACACAATATTCCACGGTGTGAAAATGTACAGTATGATAATTGGTGTACATATACATCGAATATCATGCTGTACAATCCATGTCGTACAATACTGGCCGTCAATTATCGGCTCGTGTCTACTAATCCATGTACGTACGTACATCCATCCATATCGGGCTGTACATTATTATGCCGTACATTATCATGTCGTGCAATACGGGCCGTGTTTTGACGAAACGGGCCGAAAATGTACGACCGATAATGTACAACATGATAAAAGGTGACATCACCCGTATTGGCTAATATTGGCTGAAATGTCTCTGCTCTTATTGGCTGTTGATTCTATGACGTCTGTCGATTCCATGCTTCGTTTGAACAAGATAGTAGATAGATAGATAGATAGAAACTCTTTATTGTGTACACCAGAAATAAAAATTACAACACGATAGAAAACGCTTACGAGCTAGTGCCACAAGTGGCGGCCTTATCGCTAAAAGCGATCTCTTCCAGGCAACCATTGGATGGAAAGAATTTACGTAACAGAATCGACGGGGGATGCTAAAACACTTTTAATGATACCATTAAATAGATACTACTAAATGATACATAGTATAATATATATAGATAGATATATATATACACATAATACAGACGCGACAAGTAAGAACATACTATACCCTAAGTCCCTGGAGTACCTTCGCACTATGAGCACACAATGCAAGGGCAGCAAGGAACACACAATGACAGAGCAAATAACGGCCAACACGAATTCGGAGCAACAGGTAAGTCCAAAAACTCTCTTCCAACAGTAACGAACAGTTTTAGACTTGGGAAAGGTAAAAGTCTTTCACTCTAGCCTTGAAAATGTTGATTGATTGGGATTGTCTAATGGAGACCGGAAGGGAATTCCACAACCGTATGGCTTTCACGGAGAACGCATCTTCATAGAAAGTACTTTTATGTTTGGGAGTAACAAGAGAGAGAAGAGTTGACTGTCTCAGAGAACGAGATGAAGCAGGGTCGTGGAAAAATTTGAAACGTTCTTTGAGATAGCACGGGGTGAAAGGATTATATAATGTATTGAAGAGAAGTGCCAGGATGTGCGCATTTCGGCGAAGACGAACAGGGAGCCATTTGAGTTTAGCGCGGAATTGAGAAATACGGTCATACTTACGTAAGCCGAATACAAACCTTATACAAAAATTTTGAAGGCGCTCAAGCTTGTTAAATTGTTCTTCAGTAAGATCTAGGTAAGAAACATCGGCATAATCAAGGATTGGAAGCAATAAGGATTGCACCAGCGCAATTTTAGTAGTCGTAGGGAGAAAGTTACGTAACCTCCTCAACGCACCAGCCGCAGCATAAAGTTTCTTGCTGGTAGCTTGAAGCTGAGGAGCCCAGCCCAAACAACGGTCTATAGTAATGCCCAAGTTTTTAACTGTATCGCTATAAGGTATTGCAATACCATCAAACATGACTTGAGGAAGAGTTGACCAATCTATTCTCGAAATAAGACGAGAACTTCCTACGATGATAACCTGCGTCTTAGTCGGATTAACTTTTAAGCCAAAAGCCTTACTCCATTCCAGAATGCGAGACAAGTCTGTGTTTATAACACCAATTGCTTCAGGCAGGTTGTCTAGGGGTGCATGAGAGTAAATTTGTAGATCATCGGCATATAGGTGGTACGACGAAGAAAGGTTCTGAGAAATTGAGTTGATGAAAAAAGAAAATAGAGGTGGGGATAAAACCCCACCCTGCGGGACACCTTCTGACGTAGCACACCACGGGGAAAAAGTCTCATCAAGGCGAACTCGTTGCCTGCGTCCACAGAGATAGCTATTAAACCAACCCACCGCCGAAGGAGATACGTTAGAAGAGCGTAATAATGCTAGGAGAACGTCATGATCAACTGTATTAAATGCGTTACTAAAATCTAACAAAGTTAGTACAGTAAGATTACGATTTTCCATAGATAAACGAATGTCATCTGTAATTTTTACTAGTGCGCTAACAGTGCTGTGACCAGGGCGAAAACCGGATTGATAAGGGTTGAGTAGGCTGTTACACGAGAGGTATCTGCTAAATTGATTGTGGACAAGACGCTCAAGAACTTTTGATAAGAAAGGGAGAATGGAAATAGGACGATATTCAGAGAACGATTTAGGATTAGGTTTTTTAGGTAGAGGTATAATCTGAGCATCTTTCCAAGCAGATGGAAATATTCCAGAGGAAATAGAATTATTGAAAATAATACAGAGCACAGGAAGAATAAAATCAAGGATAGGAACTATCATGTTGCGACTAACACCATCACTGCCTACCGCATTGGATACAATTGACAGTACACTCTTTTTAACATCACCAGCGGATAGAGGATTGAAATCAAATGGAGAAAATTCGAATGCAGGTGGGTTTGAAAGAGATAGAAGGGTATTATTTTTGGATATGATGTCAATATTAGATGAAGAAGAGAAATAACGGTTAAGTAGATCAATATTCAGATCGTGGGGAATACTATCTTGTCGTGATTTACCAATTCCAATAGATCGCAGAAATTTCCAAACTTGAGCCGGATCGTCATTATCTACAGATTGATGAACATGTCTACGCAAAGCATCCCTGCAAGACGTATTGCAGCGATTTCGGGCATTGACGTAAGCCGATTTTGATTTGTCACTGGGACGGCGCTTATATTTGTATTTGGCCACGTCTCTTTTGTGCATCAACAGCTTAATATCACTAGTAAGCCAAGGAGCTGGAAGGTGTTTAATCTTGATGGGCCGCAGGGGGGCATGCTTGTCATACAACTGCATCAGAATTAAATTAAACATTGAAACTTGATCGTCAACAGCTTCAGCATCAAGTACCGGTGCCAAATCGATGTTTCGAACATCAGAATTAAATGCTTCTTTGTCCATACTGCTAAAATTGCGCTGAAGAATGATTTTTGGCTTGACTTTGGGGGGACGAACTTTATAGGACAAGAAATATAGGATATTTTATAGGATATGAAAAGCCAGCAGGACATTGTCCATGCTTGACTACATGCTGAGGGGAAGAAACTATAATTAAATCGAGAAGTGAAGGGGTGCAGTTGGGAAAGTGATGCGTGGCACTGAGAGGGAGTATATGCAAATTGCAAGAATTAGTAATAGCTTGAAGAGAAGACGTACGGTGATCATCTTTAATAAGACATGTATTAAAATCGCCCATAATAATAGAATGCTTGTAGAGAGGAATGAGATCTTCTAAGAGTTTTTCAAATGACGAAAAGTAATTAACGAGCAGTGAATGGCAATAATAAGCACCAAGTAGAATCTTAGTATGGGACAAAATAATCTCTATAAACAAATGTTCACCTGCATCAGAGGGAGGAGGTTGCATCGAGGTGCTTAATACAGAGAAAGGAATGTGCGATCTAAGATAAATAGCCACCCCGCCACCGCGACTACCAGTACGGTCATTGCGTATTAGACGAAACCCCGGTAAAGCATATGAAACGGAGGGCAGACTCGTTTTCAGCCATGTCTCTGAAACGACTATGGCATGAATGTTCCCATTAAGAAATGATGCCTGCATATCATTAACATGGCAAGGGATACTTTGTGCATTGATGTGAACCACATTAAAGTTTTTCGGTACGCCAGAAAAATGTGCATCAAGAGTATCGGAGAGAGAAGGTATGCTAACAAAACTATCATTGTTGCTGCTGGAAGAGTTAGAAGACAAAGAGAGGAAAATATCACTGCTGGAGTCATCACTGTCGCTCGTTAAGTCATACATTGCCTATTATTTGCTATACAATAGATAAAGAGTACTTACTTATATGATTATAATAATATGGTAAGTTATAAAAATAAAGAAATAAATATAAAGCAACTTTATGAACTTAAGTTGCAATAAATGTAACTAAACAATAAAGACAACAAATATATATATAAAAATATGTATATAGGTATTTATGGAATAAAAACTAACTACTACCTACTGTATACGTACTTCCTTAAACATACTCATCTGCCAGCTTGTAAGAGATAGCTTTAATGTAACACTGATTCTATTGCAACAGAATTAACAAGTATAAATCTTTGAGAATTAAATAATTAAAACTAATATATACATAACCCACAAAAAAAAAAACTAACAAAAAATAACCTATTACTTATTTGGTGAACGAAAAAAGAAAAGTTATGGAATCAGAACAATACCTAAAGAAGCTAAAATGTAAGATAAAGAAAAAAAAAAAAAAAAAAAACTTAAGGTTTGACGTCTGAAAGACATAACTGTCAATGTCATTGCCAAAAAATCATAAACAAAAATACAGGCAGGGTACATAACTTAAAAATTATAAGTTAATTTGATTAAATGCCTTCAAATTATTAAAGAAACATGTAAATGAAACATTGACTTAGTGACTCACAGAAAGTTTGAACATAATACCTGCAATGCAAGATTACTGACAAAAAAATAAAGGGGGTAAACAAGTAATTACTGCACAAGAATATAACCCACAAGACACAGTGCACAGAGAAAACTTACAACTACCTACGCTTCGGTCTAGCCGTGGTGCCTATTACCACTGGCTTCGTAGGTGCAGTAGCCGGCGGCGGCGACGACAGCGGCGGCGACGGTGACTTCAGAGCATTTCCGGGCGCAATCCTCTTCAATTCGTCGAGTCCTGTGATGCGGTGTCGCTTTCCATCAGGATCGAGAATGTGGATAAACCCATCCCTAGTCCAGCAGCTCTTAACACCAAAACGCTCTCTAGCCTCCATGAATGCTTGGTGCCTTGACTTTGTGAGGAACTCCGAGAGAGTAATGTTAGTACCCTTTAAAGAGGATTTTGAAGCCCACAACTTACTCCGTACATCAAGATCCTTAAGCTTCACCAAGATGGGCCTAGGTCTGTCACTTCTGGTTCGACCCATTCGCTGACATCTACTGATAGAAGGCACTGTGAAAGTTGTTAACTTAAAGTGGGATGTTACTGTGCGAACAACAAGCTCCGCTGTGTTTTCTTGGTCCTCTTCTGGCATGCCATGTAGAAGCAGTATCTTGCGGCGGCTGTTCATTTCCAGGTTGTCCACATCCTGTGCCAGAAGTCCCAACTGTGACTGGAACTCACGCAGTATTTGCACCGTGAATGTTTTGAAAGCTGCAAAATCCGCCGCTAAACTGGCAACGGTGTTAACCGGACGCGGCGACTTCTGCAGCTCACCCTCGAACAGCTCCATACGCTTGTTAAGGGCATCCATCATCTCCAAGAAGGATTGTTGTGTGTTCATCTTGTAGAGGTTATGTCAGTGATATAAGTGACGGGATGCTAGTGGTCCTTGAGTGCTTCTATAGGAGAGTGTTGATGGCAGAGGAAGTATGTACACTAAACAACTAGGATAGACATGAATTTAGTCTGGTAAGCTCCTTTTTATAATTAAAATAGCAAAAATTACTGAGAGCAAATTGAAACATGTGCTTTCACACCTACCCGCCAAGGCGGAAAAAAAAAAAAAAAAAAAAAAAAAAAAAAGGTAGATAGTGTAGGTTAGTCACAGATTAAACATATGAAAACCATCAAATCTTTTTGGTGGTGACGTGAAGTGAGGAGTACAACTGTGTTAGATCTGTCACTCATTTCGAACCTAACCAACTCAAGTCTGATTCCAGGTGGGCTCCCGCCAGAAGCTCTTGCGGTCGCCCCTGAGTGTCGCTTCGCCACACTCAGGACCTTCCTTGAGTTTCTGGCTCCCGCGCTTTTTATATACACTCTAGGGGTAGGGACCACAAGTCTAGGTGGAGTCGGGGTGCTCTGTGTCGGTTCTGTGACCCATTTTGAACCTAACATACTCAAGTCGATGCTCTGTGTCGGATCTGTCACTCATTTCTACCTAATACACTCGAGTTGGAATGTCCAAGTCTAAACGAAGCTTCAGTTTTGAATTTTTATGGTCACCAATTATCATGCTGTACAAAATCGGGGTGTACATTATTAAACAGAGTCAATAATGTACGTTATGATATTGTACGACATGGTAATGCACAGCATGATAATTGGTGTACATGTACATGGAATATCATGCTGTACATTATCGCTTGTGCATTATTGGGCCGATCTGATAATGTACGGCATGATATTGCATGGCACGATATTGTACAACATGATATTCCATGTACATGTACACGAATTATCATGCTGTGCATTATTATGTCGTACAATATCATGCCGTACATTATCTGTGTCGTGCATTATTGCCTCCCGTCGAATGTATGGAATCGCTAGGTGTTTGGGGGGGGGGGGGGGGGGGCTGGATCCGCCAATGCTTGATCGAGAGTGTTCTTAGCTATGATTCAAGAAAATCTGTTCTGCCGTTTGAAGATCTTCAGCTAGACTATTCCGATTTTGATGAAACATTGAAAGTATGAGCGATTCATTTTAGGTGGCTGCAAAAAGTTGCGCGGTCGCAAACCGTAGGTATCACGGCGTGACTCGAATGTAACTTGATGCACAATGATAGTTTAGGATATATTGTTGGGTTGTATTATCTGACTTATAATTGATTGTGATCTGACTCTGATTTGATGCAGAAGGCTATCCTAAATGTATGTGCGTCGGTAATTGAAACTCTAGTAGATGGATTAAGTACTTGCGCTTTATTTGAGCGCCAGCGAATGACTGGTTAAACATTAATGTTGGTGCGCTTTTATCAAAATGTTTATAATAACAATGACGTGATGTAGGTGGGACTCACAGGCCCTACAATAGATTACATTTCGTATTTGGTTTTCCGTACATGACTTTTTACAGAATTTTGAAGGGTCAAAGTACAGAGACCTTACGGCTAGCTGTTTTATGCAATTCAGTTTAGGTGAAGAAAAAATTTGCGCGATCGCAAACCGTATCTGTGCGCGGTAAGGCGTGATTTTCCGCTGTTTTAACCTTAGTTTGAGACTGCGTAAAGAGTTAAAGGTGAGGGCCCAGTTCTGTAAAAAAATAATAACCAACTAATTTATACAAAATGATATATTGATATATTGTTGTAATGTTTTAATAAATTTTGTATATTAAATGGTTTCACATGATTAATTATCTATTTCTTAGCCAGAGCTATTTATTACGTTCGCGTGATATTCCGAACAGCGCTGTTTCAGCGCTAATTCGAGCCGCTTAAGCTCTGTCACACACTCTCTCAACGGGTTACTATTACCAAATTAACGTTAAACTTGGTGAGTAGAATAAACTGGTTTTCCGATTTAAATCTAACCTTGTTCGTATGATAAAATATCACCACTAAATAAATATAAGTCTACTGCTTATGAATAAATTAAATTAAGAATATTTTAATTTCAATGCTTACAAATTGTTTGTAGGAATATTGTTTCATTAAATGGAGTAAATCAATTTTATTTGTTACTAGCGGTCCGCCACTGCTTCGCACGGGTATAGATATTGTCACCCGGGGATAGTGTAGCTTCCCAACAGTGTAAGAAATTTTCAAATCGGTTCAGTAGTTTCGGAGCCTATTCAATGCAAACAAACAAACAAACAATCAAATCTTTCCTCTTTATAATATTAGTATAGACTAGCTGACCTGACAGACGTTGTCCTGTCTTAGATCTGTCAAACACGCAAAGTTATAATTGTTAATCTTATCTTTTACACCTTGGGTTACGTTATTGGAGTTTTAGTAAGGATCCCTATTTAAAAAAATAAAATATTATAGCCTATGTCACCCGGGGACAGAGTAGCTTCCCAACAGTGAAAGAATTTTTCAAATCGGTCAGTAGTTTCGGAGACTATTCAATGCAAACAAACAAACAAACAATCAAATCTTTCCTCTTTATAATATTAGTATAGATTTATTACATTTCCAATATCATTCTAATGATAATGCCCGATCGTTATTTTTTAATTCTCACTTAGTGTGTTTAGTGGCATCCCGGACCAAGGCTCGGCCAAGACACCAAGGTACCAGACTGGCTCCGTCTGATCTCTTGCCATTGTCTCTCTTCATACCGTTCGGTTCCAGTGTCGAGAGCACGGAAGCAGTGGAGAATGATCGGCTGACCAAATAATTATAATGAAAAAAAATAAAATTTAATAACATAAACATATAGACTTAACGTCCGGTTATCCGAGTCGCGTAGGCAACAAAACGCTCCCTCAGCCCCCGCCAAGTTATAGCGACGATGTATTTTGCCACGTATGAGTCAGGATGCCCGCGGGGGGTGTGCAACGACAAAAACGATCATAGGTCCGACCTCGATGACGTCTGGCCGGCTAACATGCGCGCCGCGACAAAATTTTGTCGACTCTTCTTATCGTGCCAAAGTTAGACAGGCGTATACGTAACCGTAGGTGTCTTGTCGCGTTCTCGCTCTACAAAGTGACGACAAGCTGGTGCGGTACTGAATGCGGCGCGCGCAAATTCACGCGACCTTTTTACGCTTTTAATTTCACTAAAAAACGAAACTATTCACTAAGTATCAAAAATCTATCCACATATTTTTTTTTTAAATAAAATTGCCTTTCATTACATGCAATTTCCAGGTTGTTACGAGCTTTCATTAGAGCATAAAACGAAAAAAAAATTATCAGTTTTTTTTTTGATCGAGGAAAGTTTATTCTATCGTGTTTTGAACCAAATCTTAAACTCAAACGCAGATGTATCTGTGACATGTATTTTTTTCCAGGTCAAATATTGTAATTTAACTGAATAAAATTTATTTAAAACCGTCAAATTTGGTATATGAGGCCGTTAAATAAAGTATGTACATCAAACGAACAATATAGTGGCTTATTAAATGCTTATGAGAGAGTTGGGTAGTATAAATAATAACAGCGATTCCCGCACTAGGCTGGGCCTGTATCGCAGGAATCTGGTACGGTTTTTCATAGATTTAAACCTCTAGTTAAGATATTTTAGTTATATTGTAGTATTAATAGCCCAATGACGATATAGTCGGCCGCACTCTTCACACACGATAGCCCGTGGTGTCCAAAATGGTCCATGGCTCGTCCACACTGGCAGCGATCAGGGTCGCACAACTTCGCACCTAGACGCAAAAAATAAATTCAACAAATAATTCAATAAATAATGCAACTTAATAAATTCAGCCTAAATAAATATAAAATTAATTAGATTTTCAAACCAGTCGTGCCTGGTGCAAGTCTGGCAACTTCCTAGGAACTAGTCTAGCATTTGGATTTCAAGGCCTCTAAATTAATTTTAATGAATACATTTTTTTACTAATTACTAATTTTAAAATTGTTGTATGTCAAAGATGTGATATGTAGAATTTTGTGTTGTGTATTAAATATGTACTTATGTCCTAAAATACTTACAATAATTACTTTGCTGGTACGCTATAATTGATTGCACATTATGAATTTCCCATACATATCTTAGGCAGCATGTTTAAGGTATACAGGGCTACGTAAAAAGTGTGTACTAATCCTAAAGTGGTTCATTATAAACAACTTTTACTATGGGACCAACCCTGAAATAGCGAAAAAAATATCAAGGAGATCAAGGAAAAATTTAATAATATAACTAATATAGGTCGTAATCAACATGTTTCTATGTTAATTAAGGTATAAAATTCAAATAAACTAAAATATGATTTTGACAATATTCTAACATAGACATCATTTCCTTTTTTTTGAACTTTAACAAAAACAAAATAATAAAAAAATAAAATGATTATAAATAAAACCGACCAAATGCGAGTCGGGTCGAGTTTTTTACCCTTTCGTTTTTACTTTATGACTTTTTTTATTATTTCTTAGTTAATCCACCATAACATTACATATTCTGTGAAAATTTCAACTGGCTATCTATTACGGTTCGAAAGATACAGCCGTTTAAAGTTAGGACAGACGGACATACAGATAGACAAATAGACATCGTAGGCTTAGTAATAGGGTCCCGCTTTTACCCTTTGGGTACGGGACCCTAAAAAACAAAATTTTTTGTACGCCGTACCTGGCAAGAACATGAGATACGTCTCCATTCTTACGACCATGTATGCTACTTTAAATGTATGTGTACCTACCATGTTCTGACAAATAAATAATTTGATTTGTTCACAGTACGGGGTGAACCACTAGTACTTTTAGTTGGTCCAATAAATATAAAATTGGTTGTTTCCAGGCGAGATAAGGGCGTGATCGGGCTGGTGCGCGACCAGGGTATGTGCGGCGCATGCTGGGCGTTCAGCACCGTGGCCACCATGGAGTCGATGGCAGCCATCAATACGGGGAAACTTAACACTCTGAGCGTGCAGGTAATTTCCGCAGAGCTTAAAGGTATGATTCCGAACTCGGCAGCACGCAGCAGTGCCGCCGCGACAGTGCTGCCCCAACACTACTGCTCCCCATACATTATCTATAGGTTTTTAGGATATTATTTCTCCTATTATTAAAACAATTTATTTAGCGGAATCGAAAACATCTATTTTTCACCTCTTGACAGATCTCTTATAAAACAAAACACAACTCTATTGAAATAAAATAATAAAGGCGGCCGCGAAGGTCGCACTGGTGAAAAAGAGTTCCGCCACACCACCCCCCCACGGAGAAAGGAAGAATAAGCTGGAAAAAAAAATATATTATCACATATCTAACATCCCTCTAAACTTCACCCTCCTCCCGGACCGGGTGATGACAGGAGCTGGTGTAGGTGCAGGGACCAACGCAGGCGTGAAACTGCTAGCTGGAGTTGGCGCAGGCGGCACAATTGGTTCAC
This sequence comes from Agriopis aurantiaria, assembly GCA_914767915.1. Taxonomy (NCBI): domain Eukaryota; kingdom Metazoa; phylum Arthropoda; class Insecta; order Lepidoptera; family Geometridae; genus Agriopis; species Agriopis aurantiaria. The sequence continues at coordinate 11,040,287 of OU612003.1, read as the reverse complement.
AATTGCCAAACGCCGAATCCAAATGGGCAGGCTTAACGCGATCTATGCTAACTGTACGTTCCCTTCCATTAATATCGAGAGTGATCGTTTTGTCTCTTCGCCCGATGATACGATGAGGACCGGAATAAGGCGGCTGCAACGGTCTTCGTACTGTATCATCGCGTAGCATGGCATGCGACGCTTTAGCTAAATCTTTAAATAAGAAAGTCGATGGCTGGGCGTGGCGTGTAGCAGGGACAGGACGGAGAGCTTCCATATATTTGCGCAGCTCACGGACGAAATCTACAACGTCACTTGGGCTCTGCGATGTTATTGGAGGTATGACGAGTTCTCCAGGCAAACGAACAGTCTCTCCATAAACGAGCTCTGCAGAAGATGCCTTCAAATCTTCTTTGAGCGCCGTTCGCATCCCTAATAAAACTAACGGCAAAGCTCTTACCCATGTGTCATTATGACACATCAAAGATGCTTTAAGCTGCCGATGCATGCGTTCCACCATACCATTTGCGCAAGGATGGTAACTAGTCGTGCGCACTCGTTTGGTACCACATACATCCATTAGACGGCGAAACAACACAGATTCAAACTGCCGGCCCTGGTCGGTTGTCAAAATATTTGGTACCCCAAAACGGGAAACCCAACCAGTTACGAATGTATCTGCTACCTCTTCTGCTGTGATTGATGACATAGGCCATACTTCAGGCCACCGTGTGTATCTATCAATCGCAGTCAGGCAATAATTGTACCCTTTCGAGTGAGGAAGTGGTCCAATAATGTCTAAATGCACCGACCTAAATCTGTTTGACGGTAATTTAAACTCTCCAAGTGGCGAATTAACATGGCGAGTTACTTTACTGAGTTGGCAGCGTAAACAAGTTCGAGCCCATTCACGGCAATTTGCGTTTACTTGAGGCCATACATAACGCTCAGTTACCAAGCGAGTGGTTGCCCGCGCGCCAGGGTGACTGAGGTTGTGACACCTGTCGAATGCAGCTCGACGGAATGCTGGTGTCAGGTATGGACGTGGTCGCTCAGTTGAAGTATCACAAATTACTGTGATTTTTGTGCCAGGGATGAGGATGGGTTCGAACTTTAAAGACGAATTCCCACGCATACTAGCTAGCTCCTCATCCGATTCTTGCGATAACGCGAGTGCAGCAAAATCCTCTTCAAGAGAAATAGACTCAACGCGCGACATGGCATCAGCTACGATGTTATCAACCCCTTTAATATACACTACATCAGTAGTAAACTGGCTGATGAAAGACAGTTGGTTTAATTGGATAGGCGGCAATTTCTCACGTCGTTGTACAAAAGCGTATATTAGCGGCTTATGGTCAGTGTAGATAGTGACGTGTTGTACCTCCAACAGGTGCCTGAAGTGTTGAACACTCTCGTACACTGCAAGGAGTTCCCGATAGTACGCCGGCCACTGAGCCTGTTTAGCAGTCAGCTTTTTACTAAAATAAGCTAGTGGCTGCCAATCATCATTATCGACGCGCTGTTGTAGGCAAGAACCAACGTGCGTTCCTGAGGCGTCAGTAAACAACCCGACCTCAGAACTGTTATTTGGGTGTGCTAAAATTGTAGCGGACGTCAAGCTTTTCTTGCATTCTTCAAAGCACTTTTCTAGCTCAGGAGTCCACACAAAAGGTTTATTGCCTTTGCCTTGAATAGCAGTGATTGCTTCAATCAACGGCGCTTGGTACTTAGCCGTACTTGGCAAAAACCGGCGGTAGTAATTGACCATGCCTATGAATCTGCGCATACCCTGAACTGTCTTTGGGGGCGGGTAATCCACCAGAGAACGAATTCTGTCCTCAGGAGGACGCGTGCCCGCAGCATTGACTCGATGCCCAAGGAAAGATACTTCTGCGGCACCAAATACGGACTTGGCTGTATTAATCACAACGCCATAGTCGTGCAATCGCTGGAACAAGATTTCCAGATGCTGCGCATGCGCTATTTGGTCTTTTGAGTAAACCAAAATGTCATCAACATAGACATAGCAAAAATCTAAGCCACGGACTACTTCATCGATAAATCTCTGAAAAGTCTGCCCAGCATTACGCAAACCAAAAGTCATATACAGAAATTCATATAATCCAAATGGAGTAGTTATCGCTGTCTTGCACACGTCGCCTGGATTCACCGGTATCTGTTGATAGGCCTTGACCAAGTCTATAGTACTAAAAACGGTACAGCCAGACAAGTTGTGCGCATAATCACCTATGTATCGGACAGGGTAGCGATCAGGAATCGTCCGGGCGTTTAATGCACGATAATCACCGCAAGGACGCCACGTTGAGTCCTTTTTAGGTGCGAGATGCAGAGGCGATGACCAAGAGCTATCAGATGGTCGGCAAGTACCAGCTCGGACCATGTCTTCGAACTCTTTCTTTGCAATGCCCAGTTTTAATGGTGCCAACCGACGCGGTCTAGATGTCACAGGGGGACCGTCGGTAGTGTTTATATAATGTACGGTGCTGTGTTTAATAATTCTAGGTGCACCAGGTGGTCGCGTTATACTTGGGTATTTCTCCAAGATCGCTGTGAATGGCGAGTCAGGAAGAGATACTACCTTCACACTTTGCTGTTCCGCGGTATAAAGGTCCGCGGACGAAGTAAGCCCAGTTTTACTATCGCACAGCTTACCTTTTGAGCAATCGGGTAAAAGCTGGTAATGCGACAAAAAATCTACGCCAATAATACCACTTTCCACATCCGCCACGACAAAGTTCCAGGTGAAATCCCGTCGTAGCCCTAAATTTAAGTTCAACTGTACCAGCCCATATGTGATAATCTTACTGCCATTAGCTGCAACTAAACTATATGATAATGGCTGAAGCGTACGTCCTTTTATAAAGCTACGAGGAACGCAACAAATATCCGAACCAGTGTCCACCAAAAATTTCCGGTTGGATCTCCGGTCGGTCACGAAAAGGCGGCGACTAGCTGGCGAGCAACTGGATGTCGCCTCTAACAGTTGCTGTTTTGGTTTCCCTGATCACTAGGCGGGGAACCGGACCACTTACATGGAGGCACACATTTACGTGCTTTTGTCGCAAAACGGTCATGATAAAAGCACAAATCATAGTTACGTGAACGTGATCGGCTGCGACTACGATTACGGTTACGATTGAAGTCACGACTACGCGTACCAACATGCGAGCTGCAACCAGCAGAGGAAAGTGACGCTACTAAACGGGTCAATTCATCAACTTTTTTAGTCAGCTCCTGTACAAGATCAGTATTCGAGTTAGGCGAAACAGTACATACCTCCAATGAAGTTGATTGAGCGTTAATTTCAGCCAAATTGTCCGCTAGTTCGCTTAGCTCAGCCAACGATTCTAATCGTTGAGCAGCCAAGACAGTTTGAAGATATCGTGGCAACCTGCTCATCCAAATTGTCTTCAGAATATCCTCCGGAAATGCTGCACCGGCTAACGATCTCAGATGACGCAGAAAAAACGACGGCTTTTGATCGCCGATCTGCTCCTTCTCTAGAAGACGGCGTATTTTCTGCTCCCGAGAATCTGAGAACCTAGATATTATTGCATTGCGCAATTTCGTGTAGGGTTGCTCCCTCGGAGGTTGGATTATGAAATCCTCTACTTCGCGAGTACAATTGGTATCGAGGTGCGCAACTGCGTAATTAAACTTCGTGATTTCTCGGCTAATATTATTGATGGAAAATTGCGCCTCTAAACTCGCAAACCATAGGGCCGGGCGATCTCTACAAAATGGAGGGGTACGTATAGATACTCTGTTAATCATTACCTTCTCCGTACCGCCTGTGCCAGATCCGCTGTCACTGCTTGACATTTCACGTCCACCCGTACCCGCGGAAGCTGGTTTGAAGTCTTCCTGCTCACTGTCATTCATGACGTGTGCTGTCATGAAAAACCATGCTAAGAGAAAAACAAAATTCAAAAACAAAAACTGAAAACAAAAGAAACGTGGGAGTGTGGTGTGCGCGAATGCCCTACAAAAAACATTGGTACAAAAATATCTTAAAAATATGTACAAAAATTCACCAAAATAAAATAAAATTAAATACACACACAAAAAACACACAACAATATAAATCACACTTTGTCTTTTTAGTCCACACTGGTTCTTCCAAAAGATACTTCGACTTTAGTCTTGACGCGCTCCATGCGTTCGTTGCCAGCAGCCAGCAGCACAGCTCTCGTAGTCGAACTCACCACTTCCCCTTCTACGCTTTCGTACTCCCATCGACGAACAATCAGACGACCGTGGTCGCCTCACTCGTACCACCAAAGAAAGCACTCGTACCTATTTGCGTACCTTTGCTCTTTTTGTGTTCGAATCGTCCCAATTTATGCTGTGTTCGTATCGGGGTCACCAATTTAGGATATTATTTCTCCTATTATTAAAACAATTTATTTAGCGGAATCGAAAACATCTATTTTTCACCTCTTGACAGATCTCTTATAAAACAAAACACAACTCTATTGAAATAAAATAATAAAGGCGGCCGCGAAGGTCGCACTGGTGAAAAAGAGTTCCGCCACAGGTTTATATGAGAATACATTACGAGGCGGCTGTTGGAAGTTCATCTAGCAAGTGTAATGCATTGGAAACAAAACCCATAAACAAACCAAACCACTCGTTAGTAACAAACCAAATCAACTAAAACTCGAGGTTTTATTATGGAAACTGACGTGGTTTCCACACATTTTATTTATATTACACGGGAATTACTCACGTATAATCAAGCCGGTTACAAAATCCGGCTGTCGCGGCAGCACTGCTGCATGCTGCTGAGCTCGGAATCATACCTTTAAGGTGGTACGTTTCACATATGGCGGGAAATTATAATTTCAAACAATTTAAACAAATTTTTGTTCTTATGACGGGTCATTATTGTAAACAATCATGGTGAAATTGATTATTACTCTTTACAAAATCATGTAAAGATATCAACATTTAATGAACATTATTACTTACATTTGTCGATAAATAGTTTTTTGCTGTTTCAAACGGTTTATTGACAAATGTAAGTAATATGGTGCGTTACTGATAAATAGATGTACATGATAATGTAAAGAACACCCAACGATTTGCACAAACACCGTGCCATTTACAATAATTACCTAGCTATCACCATCATTATTTCAACCATAGGACGTCCACTGCTGGACATAGGCCTCCCCCATCGATCTCCAAAAGGGCCGGTTGGAAGCGGCCTGCATCCAGCGTTTCCCTTCGGTCTCTTTTAGGTCGTCCATCCATCTCGTGGGTGGCCGTCCTACGCTGCGCTTACCGGTGCGTGGTCTCCATTCGAGAACCTTTCGGACCCATCGGCCATCTCTTCTGCGTGATGTGTGCCCTGCCCACTGCTACTTCAAATTGCTAATCCGGTGCCCACCGGATATGTCGGTAAGGCGCTGCGCAAACGTAGACACTTTTAGTTGCCGACACGGCACACCCAGTACTAATCAAGTGGACACAAAGTCTGCGCAGAGAGTGGCTGATTTCATACTGGTTCTATAGAAATCAAATATTCATCGGTAGCTTGTATCTGACACAAGACACAAAAGTGTCCACGTTTGCGTTCTGCCGTACTTTTGTTCGTCTACGGATTTCCTCATTTCTGATTCGATCTCGTAGAGAAACCCCGAGCAAGCCGAGCGGGCCCAAACTGTATGAAATTTGAATTTCCCGCCATATGTGAAACGTACCACCTTAACAGGATTTGGACCAAAGGTCGCGTCGTTCTACTACGACGCTCATAGCCGAGGCGCGGCAACGCAAGTAGCAGCGCGAGGAGCATAGTGTAGAGCGCAATTTGATAGTAGTTAAATTTTCGAGCCCAGTCAATTTGTACAGTAGTTCAATTTGTAGTCAATTTATAGCAATAGTTTAGTTGATAACTCTATTCGCTGGGCCAACTGTTTTCTATAAGTTTTACTGTGTGGTGCATTTTGACATTAAGAAACCCTGAAAGTTCATCCGCATATCATAGATCAGTGAAAATAGCACACCGCGATCTTTTTTGCTTTACACCTCCAATTTGTAAAATGAGCTCCCCCCTCCTGCGGCATTTCCGAGTAACTATAACATGGGGTTCTTCAAAAGGGCTGTTAATAGAGTCTATAAGGGTCGGGCAACGTATCTGTGATGCCCTTGGTGTTACAGGTATCCATAGGTGACGGTGATCGCTTACCATTACGCGGCCCGTTAGCTTATTTGTCACATATGGCATAAAAACGATATAAATATACTGATATAAGTTCAGTAGTTTATTAAAATATTTTTACGATACATGAATGTGGCATCATACCCGAATAGAGTTAGTGGTCAGACGGGTCAGACGTCACATGGTATAATAATATACTCCGCCAGGTATAGTCCTCCGAGAAATAATGTGACGTGGGCGTCCCGCAATGATGTCATCAATGTCATGGATACACGTTCATGTGCATAAGCAAGAGCAGAATAAGTAATTTACAACAAGTTCGAGAGAGATGACGATACACGAAACAATGGCGGACTCTATGAGTTTCTGTGTTAACAGTAGCGTGAAATTATAACTATCCAATATCCGTATATTACCTGTGGGAATCCAATAAATCAATATGATTTTGATAAAATTGTGTTTAATATATTCAATTCGTGCTTGCTTGAGCGGACAAACCAAATGACAATTGAAATGCTTTTTGAATTTTATTTCAAAGATTATTAAAAAAAAAAAACATTATATCTGTGTTTGTTGCAATAAAGTGGCAACTAGACAGTGACGTAATTCTGGGACAACTGCCAGAGTAGAAGACCTTGTTTACTTCAAGCACAGATCTACTACCTATAGATTTTCAATGAGCGTGGCTAGCTCAGTGCCTCTCGCTTCAACAAGGTGTGTTGCCACATTAAAATGATTTGCTATAAGTTAGGGTAATTTACCTACTATGATGGGTGTGAATCTTCAATGAGTACTTTGGAAACAATACCACCTTTTAAATATTTATATTTTATACACTATCTGCTGCAACCCGCGGAGCTACCTGCAATTTTCTGGGAAGAAAAGTACGTTGTCTGTCCTCATGACACACCCCTATCGTCCTGACAAAATTTGACTTAGCCCATGATCTAAGAAAACAAGGTCTAGCAATTTGAGAGTGGTCCCGCAATGACGTCACTGTCCAGTTGCCTCTTTATTCAATCAGCTGTTACGTGGTGTATCGTCATCTCTCTCGAACCTGTTGTAAATTGACATCATGACATCATTGCGGGACGCCCACGTAAACATTTTTTCTCGGATTGCTATACCTGGCGGAGTATATTATTATACCATGACTTAGCCATTTCCTCGTAAAAACAGACAGAAAGTTACTTGCGTTTTTATTATAATTATTTGTTAGGATTAGAATATAGTACTAGAAAAAAGGTTGTAAAGTAACCATAGCATGATTTTTTATAATTAATAAAATATAATAAAAAAGTCAGAGTTAAAACGGAACGGGGGTCCCTCATGCAACAAACGTTAAACGTATTTTTGGATTTGTTCTAGTGTAAAAACGGTAATCCGTACAAGCGTCAAATTTAGCGGATTATAGTGAACATAAGTAAAACAACAAATAATAAACACTGGCCAAGTGCGAGTCAGTGACAAATTTCTGTTTACCACTAAGCTAAGCAACGTCGGGCGTGGTCGGTACTTGGATGGGTGACAGCCTGGGCGTGATGTTGTCTTTTTGCACAACTTTTTGTATTTTGTGATTGTAAAGAACTCTCAGCGCGGGAGCCCGACTCGCGCTTGGTCAGTTTAGTTTTTTCATGAATGGAATTATGTATAACATTCCAAATAATTAGATAAATAGACTCTTTAATGTTTACAGTACAAATTTCACGAACAGCGCGTAGCTTTTTGAATCGGTTCGCCGAAATCGCCTTTTGCTTTTCCAGCTTCATAACTGTGGCCTCATTAATATATATTTAATATTAACATTCACCATATTCATATGGGCATAAAAGGGTCGGTATTTTGCACTTCTTGCAATGTGCCAGCTTTTTTCAGCAATGTGACATAATCAGTTGGAAACCTGCAGAACGAATAATTTATGTTAGTTGCGGTGGGTAATTTCTTTCATACTTTATACTGGCAACATCCATAATTTATTTTCTAAGTGAATAATTTGATAAAATTCATAGAATTAGACCACAAATCGACCTAAAAACTGACTAATTATGAATAAAATATTTGCGAATTGATATCCTGAATTTATTTAGGTGATCGTTACAAGCTTTATATGTTTACTTACGTGTGAAATTATATTTCATCGTATTTTCGCTCACTGCGCTTCTTGCAGCCCAAAATGTTACTACCAACCATTGTAAAATATCTTTTACAATTATTTCTCAGAGGAAACACGCATTTATCACATTAAATCACCAAAAAAAGGCAATAAATATAATTCAGACTCGTTTTGTTTGTCACTGATTATTACAGATTTTGACACTTGAGGTACCAAAAACAGGTCACGCCGATAAGGACAACAAAATCTATTTATGTCCTTTTCGTACTTGTGCTGAGCCATATCAAGTTGTCTCTTTCACTAAAATATATTGCCGATCTGGTTGTGTATATCTGTGACTTCAAGTTTACTTGGATCATGAGACGTCAAACGGACGAGGGTCTGTCATTGCCACAGTCATAGACTAGAGATGAATCGACGTCTATAGACGACTAATGATTTCCATTCACGAGACAGCGGAATAAAGAGGGACATACACTAGATATGCATTATAAACTTATATTTATATTAATTACACAACTCATATTAACACTTAATAAAGAAATTCTAAATCCTTGGTCGCCATAAAGCTAATTTTAGCATGTACAGTGTATGTACCAAACTACTGCCGCTCGAATCTCGCTGGCTTGCTGGCTTTATAGTCAAACCAAACAAAAGTAAAAGTTGTTAAGTAGTTTTGTCTCGAAATAAATAGAGTAGGACTTCAAAATTAGTAAATACCTACGCAATTTCGTTTACTTAAATTACATATTTTTTCCAGTTATTATAACCAATTTTGATTAAATTTCTATGGGACCAATCCAGACAGACAGCGTTGGCTGAGTAATGCCCGTTTACACTTTTTGGGTAGTGGCTATGGAACCTTAAAAAATTGACTTCGTAGGATTTTTTTTTGTATAACAATTATAATGACAAAAATATCTGGTTAACAAAGAATGATTAAAAAAATCAGGAGATTTCTTCTGATTATGTATAACTATCTATAACTACCCTCAAATTTTCCAGGAAGTCATCGACTGCGCAGGCTTAGGAAACAGCGGTTGCGCCGGTGGCGACATCTGCCTCCTCCTAGACTGGCTGTCCCTCACCAACACAGCTGTGCAGCTTGAGAAACAGTACCCGCTCCAACTAGTCGATGGCGTTTGTAAGGCCAACAAGAACGCTACGGGCGTGCGAGTCAGCACCTTCACTTGTGATGAGTAAGTGATTTCTTATATTCGCCTGTATTATGAGGCGATTAGATTGTAAATGGCGCGCAATATTTGCTATTGTGATTGTGATTGTTAGCGATTTGACTGCTACTGGCCAACCGCCCTGAAGTTGCAGCTCGGTGCGGGAGGGGTGAAAGGATGAGCAAAGTCATCCTGCATCACAGAACTACGTACCACACCTTCCCCGCATCAAACAGCTACGTATCACACCTCTACCGCATCGAACAGTTACGTACCACAACCCACAAGCATGGCACAGCTTCGAATCACACTCACCAGCATAGAACAGATACTTACAACTCTTGTTCCGAATAGAACAGCTAAGTACCACACCCCACCCGCATAGACCAACTACGTGCCACACCCCACCGCATATATCAGCTACTTCCCACACCCGTCCCGCATAGAACAACTACTTCCCACACCCGTCTCGCATAGAACCACTACATAACACATCCCATCGCATAGATCAGCTACTTCCCACACCTATCCCGCATAGATCAGCTACGTACCACACCCCTTCGCATAGATCAGCTACTTCCCACATCCCTCCAGTATAGATCAGCTACGTGCCACACCCCTCCAGTATCTAACAGCTACTTCCCACACCCGTCCCGTATAGAACAACTACATACCACACCCCACCCCTCTCGTATCTAACATCTACTTACCACACCCGTCCCAAATTAATATGCCATCTCTGAGTCGGTAAGCTCTGGGCAAAATAATTAAAAATCAGACCTCAATTTGGCATTAATATCGGAAAAAAACACCGGCCTACATTTTATTGCTAAAACGCATGGTAGTTATACATTATAATATATTTAACAAAATTTCCATACAAAATGAACATTTTAAATTATTCTAAATTAACTAAATGAATAAATAATTAAATTAGAATGTTTTCCCACTTAAACTAGTTGTATCTCAAAAATCAGGCTCGATGGAGATGTATTAACTGTACTATTGAGGCTTTTGGGTCTTATTATTTCAATTAATAGTGGTTGATTGTATTGCAGATACATGCATACATGTTCTCAGAAATACAATTACCAGTTTCATTGATTGTATTACGTTTTTTATTGTCTCACTAGTTCATTTAAAAGAAAACATTGAGCCCTACAGTTGGCACCAAAGGTGATTATAAAACAATTGTTGATTTTGGCGATTTGATTTGACTTTGACAGGGTGTCAAAGTGTCAGGTTTCTGTGGACAATATTATATAACATAGGCAAATGTATTTTCCAGTTTCGTGGGCGCGGAGGATCAGATATTAGAGGCCATAGCGACGCACGGACCGGTCACCGTCGCGGTCAACGCTCTCACCTGGCAGAATTATCTTGGAGGAGTGATACAGTTCCATTGCAGGTACAAACACGTGTCCACTTGGGAACCTCCTTTTTAATCGTCGGTTAAAAATAAAATTAGGGAATTATTCTATTAAAAATAAAACCGTCTCTGTTTTCTACTATCTCCTGCCCACTCTCCCAAAAACGCCAAGATCGCTACGCTAGCTTTTTACAGGGATTCGTTGGTAGTAGATTTGGAGATCAGAAATGAGGACATCCGTAGACGAACGAAAGTTACCGACATAGCCCACCGGGTTAGCAAGTTGAAGTGGCTGTGGGCAGGGCACATAGCACGCAGAACAGATGGCCGATGGGGCCGAAAGGTTCTCGAATGGAGTCCACGTACCGGTAAGCGCAGCGTAGGACGTCCACCCACGAGATGGATAGCTCTTACAGTTAACACCCTCAGACGGCCGGTTAAGGCAAGCTGGGGTCTCATTTCATCATAATCAGCCTTTTTTTAACAGTCCACTGCTGTACTTTTACCCTACCCTCGTAAGGGTGATTGAGCCATATCCACCACGCTGGCCCAGTTGCGGGTTGGTGGATTCACATACGGCATTGAATTACTTCTCCGTACGTATGCAGGTTTCCTCACGATGTTTTCCGTCACCGAAAAGCCAGTGGTATGAAAATCCGTACATAAACTCCAAAGAGCTCATTGGTACGGGCCCGGGGGTTTGAACCCGCGACCTCACGCTTTCAAGTCTAGCGGTCTCCCAAATAGGCTACCACGGCTTTAGCCCCATGGGGACCCCATGGGTCTCATTTAGCCCCATGGGAGCCGTTTTTTTCTTCGTATTTTTATATTATTCTTTTCTCGTTTGTTTTTCGACAGCGGCGCCGCAGTGGACCTCAACCACGCCGTCCAAATAGTTGGCTACGATCTAACGGCTGCTGTTCCTTACTACATCGTTAAGAACTCCTGGGGCAGCGAGTTTGGCAACGCTGGCTACCTCATGCTAAGTGTAGGCGGCAACACTTGCGGCCTGGCCAACGAGGTCGCCACTGTCGATGTAGTATAAGGAAAAAAAAAACACAATATTATGGTATCGATCATCGAGATACAATACCTATAGAGTAACAATCTATAATTGACAGTCAAAATCGTCCGAGCGTCGTTGTACATACCTAGACATTAATTATATGGTACGCAATGCCACATTTACTCCAATTTAGACTTTATGTTGCTTGCATAGTGTTCAACGTTAATTGTCCGCTATGTCATCGTAGCTCTGGCATCGCGCGGCGTTGTAGTCGGATCGCGGTTGCCTTACAACTAATCAAAAAGTCGGCGTAGCGTGCGCCGTGTTTTGGATTTTTTTTGCACGTTCGTAACTCTGTAGAGATTGTATTTCGATGGTATTGATGGGTGATATGATGTTTATAATTAATGTAGCGTGTTTTAGACTAGCAAGAACTATCCGCAATTTCTTGCATGAACGGTTTGTGGCAAGTCTTGTAAGTAGTTATGCCAAAACAAAGGGCAACAAAAGCAATAAAACAAAGTGACAAACAGTTCATATACGTTATAGTGACTAGACTAGAATCTAGTCTATGGTTTCGGAGCTATTAGAACTTTTTAGTTGCTATAGTATATCGGTTTTTTATCGATAGATTTCGGAAAGTGCATCGGATCTGCATGATCGAATTCTCTCCTGCCAATTTTTCTGTCGGACTGCCAGTGGCCACAAAAAGGCGACACCGCTTCATGGTTGATATTCCGGAAACCCGTACGGAGCGCTTTGATTCCTCTTTTATTGTGCGAACTGCTAGTCACTGAAATGCGCTGCCCGAATGGGTGTTACTCGATAGTTACAATCTGGGTGTCTAATGGCGAATGAATCGGTTCCTTTTAGGCAAGCTCGCTCCATCATAGACCGCATCACCGCTTCACATCAGGGAGGTGGCGGTCATACGCAAGCCTATTAATCAATAGAACTCCTTCACAGGAAAAAAAATTACAGTTTAAATTTAACAGTTATCCATATTGGACCTTGACTTGTTTTTTTTTTATCGCGGATATGTCTGCGTTGACCATCAACTCGCATTTTGGTAAGCGACGATGTGGTCGAAGATGAAGCACGCAGTCTTAGAAGATACCTATTCACTCTGGCCTTGAAAAAGCCCCGAAAGAAACATCGATTCTTACATCGTAAGAAATGGCTTCTCCGAGATAATTTTAGGATGTTTTTCCTAGTCTAAACTCTGCATTACTTTAATCACGTGTCATACTGAACAAAATAAATAAGAATACTCAAATAAATATACATTATACAAGGTTGCACGGTATACATCTAAATTTTTTTTTTACTTTTGGACCAATTTTAAAAATGCGCGAAAAATCATCTGTTCCATTCATTATCTATGGAACAGCATAATATTTTTGGCAATTTCAGGGTTCGTCCCACAGTAAGCGTTGATAATAATTTTAAGTACAATAGCATCGATTCTGATGCACTCTAAACTAAACTCAATTTGACAGCTCTAAAATTGTTGCCATCCTTCTCTCACATATTAAAATGAAAAGAGGCAGATAATTTTAGTCCTGTCAGATTGGTTTAGTTTAGTGAGTGGTGTGACAGAATCGACGCCAATAACCTAATTTCGGTCTAGTACGACCGTTACGACCATGTATACTTTATAATTATGTAAAGTTTAATAATATCGTTAATAACTGTTTGAGAATCTTTCTCCTCTTTTGGAGTCGGTTTAAAACAGGTTTATCGGACGTTTTGAATTTTTATGAATAAATAATAATATAATTATGGTAGCAAATACTCAGATAAAATGAACTAAGAAGACTGTAAAGTGCCTCATTCCACAAACTGCGTTACGCGGAAAGGGTGTAGTAAGCTGAAAGGGGCCCGCAATACTAATAAATTTGAACTCTTTTAATTTTTAATGCTAACTGCTAAATGGTGTTTAATTATTCAATGTATCAGTAATCTAGTTATTTATCACTGTTTTCCAAATAAAAAAAATAAAATAAAAAAAAACATCTTATTAATTTTTTCGCGAAAAAGAAAACCCATAATATGTTCTATAGAAAACGGTAAGTTACGCTTGACAAAATGTATGGAACAGCTGATATTTTTTTGCTATTTCAGGTTGGCCCCTTATTAAAATTTGTTCAGGACGAGTATAACGGACCCCTTTCGTCTTAGTACACCTTTTCCGTGCAACCCCGTAGATCTTATGATTATTATGTTTGGTTTTTGCCATAACTTGTGATGGCTGTAGATATTTTTTTTTACATTATGCATATATAATGTTAGATAATTTTGAGATGTTAGTGTCCATACCATTGTACCATTAACAAAATTTGACAACTCTTAAATTGTTGCCATCCTTCTGTCACATATTGAAATGAAAAGACACTCAGTCAGATAATTTTAGTCCTGTCCGATTGGCTTAGTTTAGTTTTTGATATGACAGAATCGACACCATTGTTGTACAAACATGTGGCCTTATTCTTGCCATTTTATTAAATGTAAACAAAATCTAAACTTTCTTATGATCGAAATACTTTAGTACAAATACATATTGTTGTAAAAAAATGGCCTTATTTTTGCCATTTTATTAAATGTCAACGACATCTATACTTCACTATGATCAAAATACTTTAATACAAATACAGTATAACAGAATCGACGCCATTGTTGAATAAACATGTGGCCTTATTCTTGCCATTTTGTTAAATGTCAATGAAATCCACAAATTTAGTACAAATACAGTATGACAGGTACAAATACAGGGTAACTGTGTCATTATGTTTTTTTTAATATTACCTCACCATAAGCTTCATATAAAAATCTTAAAAGTAAAACATTAAAACAAATAATACATTAAAAATATAATAAAAATATGTAATCTGGCAGCAACACATTAATATAATTATGGTTTTCCATATTATATATAAATGTTACGAATTATGGAATTGTACTATAAAACGTGCCATCGAAATAACGCAAAACCTGAAAATAGTTCGTTCAGAATCGGGAGTACAATCGATATAACTAAGTTACTAAGTAAGTTTTTTATTTTTCATAATGCCGTATCCAAAACTTTTAACCCAAGAGCACAGAGCAAGCGGTGCCGTACATTTTGAACAAATAAGTAGTACCTACTATGCCATTTCATTTTAAGACATTGGACTGATGCGTAAAATCTACTACAGCAGCACTTTCTCTTAGGAAGTAAAAAACATATGTACAATACTTAATACTTTAAAAAAAAAAGTGAAACGTCTATTGTCCTTGGCAGTAAAACTGCTCGTATGCCGTGACGGCAAACGACATGACGCTCTCTTATGCCGTCATGTTTCACATCTTCCCGGCGTCCCGTGATGGCCAACTTTTTTATTATATCATATTACTATGCATAAAAAATCCGTTGGATTATTCCTGCACTGTCCCCTGTGGGGACAAACAGGGGGGGAAAAGTTTGGTTCGTCCCCCTGTTACCGGTGAGGGGACAGATCGAACTAATTATTTCCGGTCTGTGGGATCTCTCAGGTTTTGCTCTATTTTGATGTCACGTATATGAATGTTTTTTATGTGCAATACAAGTTATGTAGGTATTTTTGCTAGAATTTTTAATCACTGTAAAAATATAGACAATTATGTAAGTAACGCCGTCCTCGCGGTTTGCCTTAATGCAATATAGTTAAAGTGCGGTCGTTGAAAAAATGCGTCTGACAGTTAAATAAATAAATATTCGGGACATTTTTGCACACACGGTCATCTGACCCCAAACTAAGCAAAGCTTGTGATATGGCTGCCAGAGACTGATATACATACGAGTACATATATAGTTCTAAATACATACTTAAATAGATATTAACACCCACATATAGAACAAACACAAATGGTCATCACATAAATGTTTGTCCTAGGTGGGAATCGAACCAACGCCCCCAAGCTCAGAAGGTAGGTTCACTACCAACTAGACCAACGGGCTATCTATAAGTTGCCATAACTTTGTAAAAAGCTGAAAGAAAACAGTAAATTCTGATCACTTTTACTAACTTTTTGAATGTAAGATTGTAGCTGGTAGCCAATATACTACAGTAAAATATAAAAAGAAAATGTTTTTATTCATATTTTTTACAATGTTTTTGCAGCTGTCAGACGAATTCTCTCAGCGGCCGGATTGTAGTAGGCAATAGGTTTGTGTCCTAATTTTTATTTAATAATAATTTTTTTTATAAATAGGGCTCTATTTTATTAGGCGGTTTGTGTCCTAATTTTTATTTAATAATAATTTTTTTTATAAATAGAGCCCAACAAAGAAACTTTAATAAAAATTCGATAAAAAATTAATAAGTTTGTATTTTAATTTCATGCTAGACAGTGAGTGTTCTTTAACACGTTATGACGTCAAGCCGTGCGCGCAACATTCACATGCTATACTAACGGTTTGCGAGAAAGGGACAGGGCATCCGTTCTCTTGCCCCACTAAAAACTTTTAAAAGCTCATATCAGAGATTTATAATTTTAAATAAATTATTTTTCAGTATGTGTAATGTATTTAGTTATATTCATCGCTAAGCCTGTTATCTATATATATAAATGAATCCCCATTTAAAGTCCTTTTCATGAAAGAAGTCCCACGGCAAACAGCGGAACTAAATTTCCATGTTGTAGTTGTCAGGTGTTGTTACTGTGTTTGGACGCTAGTGAGATTTTTATTAATTTTCCATCGTTAAAGAGTCGTGTACGATGCCAAAAGTTGTTAAAGTTCTACTCGAGAAATGATACTGATAGTGATTGATACGCGATGACAGCGCCGCGTCTGCGGGACTTCAAACATGAAAAGCACTCTACCTTGGTCACGCCATAACTTGGCAACGACTTTACCGATTTCATTCATCTTTTGTTTAAAGTTTTCTAATACTTTGTAGAAAGTTCTTAAGGAAAGAAAAAATATTGCGACGACTTAACATAAACGACGTTTTTAACTCGCGGGTGAAACCGCGGGGCTCAGCTAGTATGTAATAACGAAACATTAAGACAAGCCTATTGTAGTAGTATTAAGTTAGAGATATACCGTCTTACCACAAAAGATTTAAGCACGCTTTAGACAAGTGTTTAGCAATTGTTTCCCTGCAAAAAATATGCTAAACACTTGTCTAAAGCGTGCTTAAATCTTTTGTGATAAGACGGGTACTGTATATAGTTCTAGCAATATTCATATTTTGCACGATAAAATGAATACATTTTATATAATAAATGGAAGTTTCATTATAAACTTAACTTCTTTGTCGATTGCTTTTGATGCATTTATGTGTACTAGCTGCGTCTCGCAGTTTTTAGGGTTCCGTACCTCAAAAGGAAAAAACGGAACCCTTATAGGATCACTTCGTTGTCCGTCTGTCTGTCCGTCTGTCCGTCTGTCAAGACCCTTTTTCTCAAGAACGCGTAAAGGTATCAAGTTGAATTTATACTAAATACTTGGATCTACAGTTTCTTACGGCTGTAAAAAAATAAAAGTTGTAAGTCAACGCAATCAAAAGATATGCACGTTTATGTCGTATATTTTGCGATTTGACAGGGGAATCAAAACCTATAGGGTACTTCCCGTTGACCTAGAATCATGAAATTTGGCAAGAAGCAAGGTCTCATAGCACATATATAGGAATAAATCTGAAAGTTACAAATTTGATGTTATATCATTTAATAATAATTATTTTGCTATTACAAACTTACATTTTGTAGTTGGAATGTATGGAAGAACCTTATTGTCAACTACAAAGTTAAGTTTGTCTTTCAATATTTCAATTTCAGTATTTTTTTATTTTTCTTGGACTCGCGCTCTGAGGCTTCCGTTGGACGGAACCCTCAGAGCACGAGTCCTACTCGTACTAGTCCAATTTTTTTTATTTTTTAAATTTTTAGTAGACAAACAAGCGATGGGCCACTTTATGGTAAGAAGTCACCGTCGTCTATGGACACCTACAATACCCGGGACATTGGCGGTGCGTTGCCTACCTTTGAGGACTATTCACTCTTCGCTTGAAGCAATTGAGGTCATATTTCACCCACGTGGACATTTCCTCAGACGTAGTTTTCCGGGATAAATAGTACCTTACGTCATTCTTCGGCCCTCTAACTACATATATTTATGTAATAAGTCACATATTAGTATCATATAAATATAGTAAATAGCTGAATCCCCCGGTGTTATCAGTGACACATTTCTGTTCACTACCAAGTTAAGCAACGTACTTGGTCAGTACTTGGATGAGTGACCGCTTGGGCGTGATGTCTTTTTGCACTACTTTCTGTCTTTTGTGTTGGTACGGAACCCTCAGTACGCGAGCCTGACTCGCACTTGGCTGGTTTATTTTTCTAAATTGTACCCGTGCGAAGCTGGGGCGGGTCGCTAGTATCATATAAATATAATAAATAGCTAAATCCCTTGGTGTTATCAGTGATTTTTCAGTATTTTTTTTTTGTTTTTCTAGGGGACAAGTACTCTTTGTCACCTGGTGATGCACACTCTTCCTGCCTTTAGTTAAGTTTAGCCTAATTGATAAGTTTTTAATCCGGAACAATATACGGTTCCTGAGAATATTCACGCGGGTAAAACAATGGGGTGAAGCTAGTATAATTATATTACTATATCATCACACATAGGTAGTGATATTTTCAGGCTTTTTCCTGGTATTATTCACCGAATGGGAATGTTGCGTATTCATTACATCCATTTGTGGATTATTTTGATGTTTTTCTTGGTCACTCTATTTGTGACCGTGTTGGAGTAAACCTATCGACTGTTTTATTAATATTGTGAGTATTATTAGTTTATTTTTTTACTAGCTTTTATTTAATTTGCATTTTTGGAGATCGATGGGGGAGGCCTATGTCCAGCAGTGGACATCCTATGGCTGAAATGATGATGATGATGATGATGATTTAATTTGCAATGTTCAATGTCAAATCTTGCAAGCTGAATTAAAACCAATAATTCCTAACAGATTTTGTTGAAATTTTGCATACACCTTTGATAGACAGAGCTATGCTCGGATTTTCTTTGCGTGATAGAATCCGAAGCGTGGATATTCGCCAAAGAACCAGAGTCACCGACATAGCTGTTAAAATTTGCAAGTTGAAGTGGCAATGGGCAGGCCACATCGCTCGAAGAACCGATAACTGATGGGGAAGAAAGGTTCTTGAGTGGAGACCACGGACCGGAAGACGCAGCGTAGATAGGCCTCCCACTAGATGGACCGACGACATTGTGAGAGTCGCGGGCATCCAGTGAATGCAAAAGGCAAGCTGTCGTTCAGTGTGGAGGTTAAAAGGGGTGGCCTATGTTCAGCAGTGGACGTCTTCTGGCTGATGATGATACACCTTTAGTTCTAGCATAGGTTCTAGTGACAATATAGGTAGGTACCTACATTATGCAATACCCAAAAGTGTTATCTTTATCAAAGCCATCATCTATGCATCTATTTAATTCTAGGTTCCTTCGCTTCCGGTCTCCACGACCGAGGGTTGCCTTTCCAGAAGATCAACGAAACAGTCAACATGATATTACTACATATAGCGATGGGTATGGGCGTAGTATCCCTAGCGATTAACATCTGGGTGTTGGTCCAAGTGCGACTTAAATTAGAGACCCTACCAGATTTAAGATCAACACCGCCGATTAAATTGGATGTCACGGAGCGACCTGTGGCTAAGTTATTTAGCACTTATTTGAATTCTTATAAGAAGCAGTACGTAGGTGAGGAACTGACAAGGAGGTTTGGGATTTTTAAGGTACGTTTCAGTTGCTTTATTATACCTTTCTAGTAACAGGGGGATGAAGGCTTTTGGGAAGCAGTACGAAGCTGAAGAACTGACAAGGAGGTGTGGGATTTTTAAGGTAGGCTTCAGTTGCTTTCTAGTAACAGGGCCGTACCCAGTGGCGTAGCTATCGGAGGGCTAGATGGTGCCGTGCACCGGGACCCTCAAGCTCAGGGGGCCCTCGGGCCCTGACCAGCAAACTCAAACTGAAATTGCGAATAATTCTCAAAATAGAATAGTTTGCAACACGACATTGCCATTATTCCAAATATCATCGACAAAAATATACCGTCTTACTACAAAAGATTTAAGCACGCTTTAGACATGTGTTTAGCATGTTTTTCGCAGTGAAACAATTGCTAAACACATGTCTAAAGCGTTCTTAAATCTTTTGTGGTAAGACGGATATTATCTAATGCAAATAAAGTGTTCCTTTCGCTTGTGTAAATTCGACGCACCTATAGTAATTGTACGTATATACCTATTTTATTTATAACTAGAGATTGCTTTGTAGAATAAGGATTAAGGATAAGCTGATAAGACAGGTATTTTCAGGACTCTTTAAAGGAAATCTCCCGCATGAACCGTGTATCGGGAGCCACCTTCGGGATTACAAAGTTCTCTGACATGCGCAGCGAGGAGCTCATGTCGCCTAGCTATAATCGCACGCTGGCGAACTCTTGTACTCCACTGTACAGGGAGTGCGGCCCTGGACCCCATACCGCTACCCATTACCACCAAGGCGAACCTATTCCGAATAAATTTAATTGGTAAGGCGTATTTACTTTTTTCTATAGGGTTACGCGGAGAGGGTGTGGGTACTAGCCGAAAGTGGTCCATACCCATCATTATGAACAACTTTTACTATAGAACCAACACTGAATACCCTTACAAGCGAGGGCTTTGGTGCCAACACAAAAAAAAAAAACAATGTCGCTTCACTGTATTATTTTTCTAAACTCGTGTGTTATTACTTAACAATGTTAATGTGTATGTATTACTGTTGCTTTATTATTTATGGCCTATCGCATTCACGGTAATCTGTTGATACCTTTTGTACACAGTTTTTGCAATAAATTTATTCTGATTCTGATTCAGGATAGAGTGTAGCTTTGAAAAAGTGAAATAATTTTTTAAATCGGATCAGGGGCCTTACGGACAACAGCTAATTGCGGCACCTAATCCGTTCAGTTGGAAAATCACGCGACCGCAAACCGTATCGCGTTCGCGTGATTTTCCAACTGAGCGGATTAGGTGCCGCAATTAGCTGTTGTCCGTAAGGCCCCAGTATTTTCGGAGATCGGTTTCGGATTTTCGGACCACCTACAAATGAATTTACATAGAAAGAAAGAAAACATTTATTTTTTGCACAAAACACTACAACCAGTGCCGGTTTTAGCACTACCTATATACCTACATACGGCGAAACCGCCCTTGATCCTGGATCCGCTACTGCTTATGCAAAGTTTTCTGTGAATAAAGGCCCTAAAGGTATAAGTACAGCAAGAATTGCGATAAATAAAGGAAATTCTGATCAAACGCCAATGAACCTATGTTGAACACTAAAAACAATATTGTTAACTGCATTGAGAAGGAATCTCAATGTGTAACTGTTACTTTTTTCTGCTACAGGCAAGACAAGGGCTACGTAGGGCCGGTATTGGACCAGAAACAATGCAATGGATGCTGGGCTTTCGGAATAATTGGTGCCATGGAGACCCAGGCCGCTAGATTACACGGAGCACTTGGGCCTAGACTTAGCATACAGGTAGTCCCATGTACATTTGTCAAAGCCACCGTTTTTTTTCTTAGTTCTTTTTACAAAATGTACCGTTCAATTTTAAGTATTTGCATTTTCAATGATACAATGATACAATGATGATACAATGATGATACAATGACTTTATTGGTCTGTGAAACTAGGTAGTAATAATTATATGTTACATAGGTGTCAAAACAGTTGTATGTGCTCTAGCTTCTACCTAGAAAATGGTATACAGACATCATTATGACTATGACTATAAAAATAATAAATAATTGCTAAATAATTTCGGGCATAAATCGAAAAAATTAAACCGTAATTTTCAAGATATATATAAAATAAGTAAACTTTAATACAAAAACCGGACAAGTACGAGTAGGACTCGTGCTCTGAGGGTTCCGTTAGACGGAACCCTCAGAGCGCGAGACCAAAAAAAAAACTAACTGAAGTTAAAATATTGAAAGACAAACTTAAGTTTGTAGTTTTTTTTTACTGGGCAAGTGCCTTTAATAACTAAACAAAATACAAGCTAAAACTAACACTACAAATACAGTTAGACTGCCCATAGACCGTTGAAGGTCTAAAGACAATCCAAATGCTCAAGCCCACTACCAGTTGGCAGCGTACCCAACATGCTGGCGGCATTACCACGTTGAATGGCAATGCTAATGCGTTGAGCCAGAAACACGCCAGCATTTTGGTCACGCGTCGCATTAACCAGGCGCTCTGAAAGATTTTTGAAAATGAGGTGAGCTCCCGGTCCCCAAGGGCCCAATGTCTCGACCCCAAACGCCTCAAATATGTAACCACTGCCGAGGTTAGCATATTTGCGACGCTTGTGCTGCTCTGCCGAATTGGCAGCCGCGCCAGCCCTACCTTGTGTCTCAGGAAGATGTGACGGCGCCAAAGTATCGACACAAGTTGCGTCCCATACAAGGGGCCGCCCCAACCTCCAGGGCACAAGTGTCATACCGTCAGGCCTCTTTTCATCGTCACGCGCAAGACCACTCGGTTCGAGCACAGCTGTGACATTGGCGGTGGAAAGTGCCCTGCGTATGATGTCGTTCAGGCTAGCGTGTCGGCCAATACGACCAGCGCTTCTCGAGCAAGAGAGACCATTGGTGACTGAGCTGGTCAACAGCAGTACCACACTGACAGCGATGGGCTTCACAGCACCTTGCACCCAAGCGTAAGCAGACAGCTAGACGAAATGCGGTTGGATCTAAAAGGCTACCTGTGTTAAAAGAGGGCATGGCTTGCAACCAAAGTCCCGATTCCCAAACAGAGACAGCAAGAATACGAGCGCGATCTGCAATACTAGGACACGTATCTAGTAGCGATTTCCATGCTAGTTCGCAGATCGGCCGATCCCACAGTCTCTGGGAAGACAACTTTGAAGTTTGTAGTTGACAATAAGGTTCTTCCATACATCCCAACTACAAAATGTAAGTTTGTAATAGCAAAATAATTATTTTTAAATACCTTCAAATTTATAACTTTCGGATTTATTCCTATATATGTACTATGAGACCTTGCCTCTTGCCAAATTTCATGATTCTAGGTCAACGGGAAGTACCCTATAGGTTTTGATTCCCCTGTGAAATCGCAAAATATACGACATAAAGGAACCCTAAGAGCGCGAGACCAAAAAAAAAACTAACTGAAGTTAAAATATTGAAAGACAAACTTAAGTTTGTAGTTGACAATAAGGTTCTTCCATACATTCCAACTACAAAATGTAAGTTTGTAATAGCAAAATAATCATTTTTAAATTATATACCTTCATATTTATAACTTTCGGATTTATTCCTATATATGTGCTATGAGACCTTGCTTTTTGCCAAATTTCATGATTCTAGGTCAACGGGAAGTACCCTATAGGTTTTGGTTCCCCTGTGAAATCGCAAAATATGCGACATAAACGTTCATATCTTTTGATTGCGTTGACTTACAACTTTTATTTTTTTACAGCCGAAAGAAACCGTAAACCCAAGTATTTAGTATAAATTTCAACTTGCTACCTTTACGCGTTCTTGAGAAAAAGGGTCTTGACAGACGGACAGACAGACAGACGGACAACGAAGTGATCCTATAAGGGTTCCGTTTTTTCCTTTTGAGGTACGGAACCCTAAAAATGTTTATTTTATGTCAATAATTTAACGAAATCCGTTCTCAAACTTTCCCTCCTAAAGTTTTACGAAAAACAACTTTTGTAAATTGGAGGTAACAAGTGGATATGTTGAGGTTTTCCAAAATCTGAAGCCGCTATATTCAATAAAAAATACAGATTTATTTAATAGAGAAACTGAATTTTCTACAGATCTTACTACTTGATAGAAAAATAATACCAAAATCCAGTATTCGATGATTTTTTCGTCAAAAAAATGAGAAAGAACCCTTAAATTAGAACGGCTGTCAAGGCATTTTTGTAAAAAATTTGTTGTAGCCAAGAAAGTTACATTTAGGGTATACAAAGTTCTTGGTTGTAGCCAGTTGCACCCATATAAACTGTGCATATAAACGAAACGTCAGTTATTCGAAATCAGTTAGCAACTGTGATGCGGACCAAGAACTTTGTGACCTTACCCAAAAAGGTAAAGTCCAAGTTCTTTGGATGCGGAGTTCGACGCGTTGACATAAATAAGAATGTTCAATCAAGGTTCTGTCATAATGCTGGCGACAGATTTTCCTTCTCATTTCCGTTCTATTCATTTTTCTTTTTGCCTTACCCATGGATCCATGGATGAAAGAAACAAGATGGACGCCGTTGCCAAAACACACAAACTGAGGCACCCAAAGAATAATTCATCACATTTACAGCTTATCATTGCAAAGTATCGTAAGCCAGAAAGCTGATTACAGCATATATACCTACTCGTATATTAGGCCAATAGACTTAAGGCCGCGCTTATTGGTTATTAATAGGTAGGTACCTATATAATTATACCAATTTACGACATCGACATAGCTGTTAAAATGTGCAAGTTGAAGTGGCAATGGGCAGGCCACATCGCTCGAAGAACCGAAAACCGATGGGGAAGAAAGATTCTGGAGTGGAGAATACGAACCGGAAGACGCAGCGTAGGTAGGCCACTAGATGACTAGATGGACCGACGACATTTTCCAACCTTTCGGCCCCATCGGCCATCTGTTCTGCGTGATATGTGCCCTGCCCACTGCCATTTCAACTTGCTAATCCGGTGGGCTATGTCGGTGACTTTCGTTCGTCTACGGATCTCCTCATTTCGGATTCGATCTCGTAACCCGAGCATAGCCCTCTCCATAGCTCGTTGTGCGACTGAGCTTGCTTATGAGGCCCATAGTGAGAGACCACGTTTCAGTGTATTTATCATTGAAGGGGGGGGGGGGGGGGGGGGGGGGGGATGGCCAATACTCGCCACGCTTGGCAGGCGGGTTGGCGAGCGCAGTCGGTGTTTTTATACTCAGAAGACGCTGCTGCCCCTGATTGATCCCTTAGCCGACTTCTACGGCACCCACGGGAAGAGAAGGGGAGGTCTATTCTTAGGCCGGGCCTCCACGGCTCCAGGATGATACCAATTTACGATAAAAACTCACTAATTGAGTTTTTTTTAGAGTTTTAGGAATATCGGTCTTAGTAGCGTGCATTGAGAGGTGTGTGTCCAGCAGTGGACTAATATAGACTGATTATGATCATTACCTTAAGCAAACTCGCTGCCGTTATTGATGTGAAACATCTATTGGCGCGCCGTGGCAGTAAAACCGACTCGTATGCCGTGACGGCAAACGACATGACGCTCGCTTATGCCGTCATTATATTCATTCGCATCTACCGGGCGCCCCGTGACGGTCAACTTTTTCTTGGTGCCTCAGTTTGTATTGTAGCAAAGTTCCGACTATCTTTTTTTTTCCTTCAAACTCTTAGCTTTATTTGGAGCTTGGACCTTGTTTTATCACCTTCATTTGTATAACGCAAATGTAAACAAATCTTGGGTTTCACTTTTAGGATATATTGTTGGGTTGCATTATCTGACTTATGATTGTGATCTGACTCAGATTTGATGCAGAAGGCTATCCTAAATGTATGTGCGTGGGTAATTGAACCTCTAGTAGATGGATTAAGTACTTGCGCTTTATTTGAGCGCCAGCGAATGACTGGTTAAACATTGAATGTTGGTGCGCTTTTATCAAAATGTTTATAATAACAATGACGTGATGTAGGTGGGACTCACAGGCCCTACACACTTATGGCGGGAAATTTATAAGTGTCAAACTTAGCACGATTATAGTACACACCATAATCAAATAATAAATAATGGCCAAGTGCGAGTCGGTGACAAATTTATGTTCATTACCTAGTTATAACTGGTAATTTCGTTATTGAATTTTGTGGTGGTACGGTACACCCCAGTGCGCGAGCCCGACTCGCACTTGGCCGGTTTCTATAATTATTTTTATTTGAATTTAAATATAAATTATGACTGTAACTTTTTGCCACGCAGGAGCTGATAGACTGTTCTGTGGATAACGAAGGCTGTGATGGTGGAAACGTAGTCTTGGCTCTGAACTGGCTCTGTAACAAGCACTGGGGCATTGCCACGGAGAAACAATATCCCTTGCAACTCGTCACGCAGGACTGCAAATTTGGAAAAGATCCTCCCGTACTTCCCGTAGGGGCACAACTCAAGGGGTTCCAGAAGTTGTGGTGAGATTAGAACAAATTACTTTTTTATGGGACTTCTTTTACTGTGGGAGCAACTGAAATCGCAAAAAAAAATATCAGCCATTCCATAGACAACCACATGCCTCAAATTCAAATTGAAAACTCAAAATATTTATTTCGCAGAACCACATGTCGAGATATTCGATGTAAATGGTTGTTATTTATAAAAAGTTCCATGATTATTGTATTAAGCTCAGTATTAAGTATGACAAACAAACCATTAGCTCAATACTAGGTACAATACTTACCTATTTATGCTGACGCAGCGACCCATTATGATAGTGACTTGGCCTCCGAGCACCAAAAGACGTCACTCTATTCCATCTTTCTTTTTTTATTTAATAATAGGCTTGCGTTTGACCGCCAGCTCGCTTGATGCTAAGCGACGATGCGGTCTACGATGGAGCACGCTTAGAAGAAACCGATTCACTCGTGACTTGAAGACAGCCAGATTGTAACTACCGGGGAACACCCATCATTCCACAGACTAGCAGTTCACACAATAAAAGTGGAATCAAAGCGCTTCGTACGGGTTTTCGGAATACCAACCATAAAGCGGTGTCGATTTTTCGAGCAAGTTCATGCAGATAGTTTTTTTTATATTTCCAGCAACATGTATGAGGATGCTATTCCAGAAATGGTGTATTACCACGGTCCATTGATAGTAGTCGTGAACGCTGACCCTTGGCTGGGCTACAGAGACGGCGTCATTCAGTGGGGCTGTGTGTAAGTAATTTGCACGTTCACAGTGTTTTTTTTTGCTGTGGCAATATTATTATTTATCTAGTCTGAAATGGAGTTTGGTGCAAGCATTAAAAAAAACATGCCGGCTCGTATTTTCGAGTGTTAATGTGTATAATAATGGTGGATCGAAAACGTGCGCGTGTGTGGAAGGTGATATAACGAGGTGAATCATGTCTTTTCGTGTTGTTTCCAAAATTCCATAGAAGCCTCTTGTAAAGTCTCCACCACTTTACTATGGCATGAATTTGACTTGACCGTGACTTACTTTGCTTTAATCTGACCGTGACTATGACTTGTATTTGACGTATCTAATACTATGTAAAGATGATACATTGAATATGGCGGACAAAATGTTCTTATCTACCATCATGATATGGGTATTAAACGGAAGGGTTTACTGATTATTAATAAATATACATTTTGACACTGTTTTTTTTACCCGCACCTTTTAGACATTTAGGCATGTTGATTACAAAGTCCCTGAACCTCATCATGATGTATTCATATTATTTTTCGCACGCAGCCGCCACAAATCTGTAACCCGAGACCACGTAGTACAAATCGTGGGATACGACAAATCCTCTGATACCGATGTGCCCCACTACATTGTGCGCAACTCCTGGGGGGATGATTTCGGCGAGGGGGGATACGTGAAGCTGGCCATGGGGAAAAACGTGTGCGGGGTCGCAGACGAAGGCGTACTCTTGAACGTTTATGGACACTCGTTCTAAATAAAAACGTATAAATAACAAGTGTCACTAGAAATTTGATGCCTAGTCCTTATAATATTAGATATACCTATTTCGTTGTTTGTGGTTTTGGTCCTGTATATTGTCTGTAGTTTCTGGTATGAACAATAAATAGTCATGTATTATCATTTATCTATATTTCAATTTGGAAAGCTCCATATATAAATAACATAAATGCTTAGAATAACTACACAAAGAAACCAAGTACATTCGCAAAATTTAAGCCATTAAAATGGTGTCATATATGAGAACAAAAAAAATATAAAAATTTTACTATGATAATTTGCGCGGTGAAATCGTACCACAACAAATCAGAAAAGCAGCATAAGAGTTATGGTGTGACATTCCACAGGTAATCCATTAATTTTCTTGCTTAAATCGTTTAAAATACCAATCGAAACGTAAGCTACATTAAAGCGAATTTGTAGGTAACGTTTTGAGAAGGCGTTGTTTGGAAACCTACCATCTCTGAGTAGTTATTCTAAGCATAAATGTTAAAAAAATTATACCGAAGTTTTTATTTATACTTTTTGATTTTTTTAAATGTATTTTTAGTTGTATTCGAAGAATAAGCTAGTAATGTTTTAATTGGTACCTACTACTTATTAACTGTAAAGTAACTTATTTGTTAAATAAATAAAGAATACGAACTATAATTTACTTTTCTGACAAACTGTAGTTTTTATACAGTAAAAAAAAAGTAAATCACTTTAGAAATTTAAATTTCCAATTTATTTGCCAGATTAAATATATAGGTACTCACCAATATTTCTTTGAAATCGAGTAGGTACGAGTAGTTCTTTTCCGAAATAAAAAACAGAGTATTTATTGTATAAATATTATTATAGTATCTAGGTACCTATTATTCATGATCATTATGTATCATGTTCCCACTGCTGGGACACAGGTCTTCTCTCAGAGAGATAATAAAGGGATACCAGAGAGATTATATTAATATTACCTGCCTTATATTTTCATAGATCATATTCTTACATATGAAATGTAAAATGAGCCAGTGAATAAGTAAATTGAATTTAGAACATCGTGTGCAACACCAACATTACAGTACCAAACAAAAATATTACACTCAAGTAACTGTAGCAACGTTACTTAATTAGGTATACCTAAGTATTATTTTGTTATAAGATAAAGATTATTCTGTAATACTTACCTACCATAATGTAGTAGTTAATACCTAAACTGAAACAAAAGTATCTTGAGATTGTAAATGTTTTATTTTTTTGCATTTTGTCATTTCCTCGCTGAGGTGGGATGAAAAGTTTCGTGTTGCAGTCGAGTGCAAAGATTTTTCACCGCGTGCTCTTGTGATTCCCTCGCTAACGCTTAGGATTCAAATTTTTGAATCCTTCTAGTACTAACAGACGCTCGAACGCGGCTGACGGACCGCCGTCCAACCAACGGGAGAGAAAGAGTGAATATCATATTTCCCTCTCTTTCTCTCCCATTGGTTAGACGGCGGTTGAGGTCAGCCGCGTTCGAGCGTCTGTTAGCACTATTCGCTTGCGCGGTCATCAAAATGGAGCACGCGGTTAAAAAGCAACTTTGCACTCTTGTATAGTTGTTTGTATTATTTGTACTACCTATTAATAACTATACTCATCTAGAGTGGAGTTGCATAGCCACTTCTGTCTATCTTATCGAAATACAAACCACAATAGTGGTAAAAGTCGTGATAATTACCGCGCTGTAAATACATTTTGTAAATAATTTTAATATATTTTTGTTGTAGAGGCACACTTCGTTTTCCCGTGGGAACTGAGAAGTTTAACAAGTCTATACTAAGGGACCGTCCATTAATCACGTGAGGCTTGAAAAAATCACTAAATATCACAAGGGGGGGGGGGGGTGTAGTAAGATATCACGTGTATTAATTTCAAATTAATTTCTGTATTATATTAATTTGTGTATTAATTTCGTCGCGATTTCTTATTAGTATTATAGGTGGTTAGTCTTAAACCCCACCATGTATCACCAAGGGGGAGGAGGGGTTAAAAAATGCTAAAAAAAACATCACGTGATTAATGGACTACTTTGAATGTTAGAGGTACCTTCTCTTCTCTTATCATCTATAGTTGTCTTGTCGCACATTTTCACATTTGTATCATACTATTTCCTGCTAAAATTATAAATGCGAAATCGTGTTTGCTTGTTGGTCTGTACCACAGACATATACCTATCCAAGTTTTTCAAATTGTTCAGCGCAAACTTAGAAACTTGTTAGCTACACCAATTGAACCAAGAATGGATCCTTTAATGAACTAATAGTACACATGCAAAAAAGGGCGACTATAGTCGCCCTTTTCCCCACCCAGCAGACGACCTTATAGGTCGTCTGCTGGGTGAGTTCGACTGATTGCACAAAAGGCAGGCATCAAGCCTGATTTAGGCCAGAGAAGCGTTCGCACCCATCACGCCAACTTACCATCTCTTATTTTTTATTATTAATAATAGGCTTGCGTTTGACCGCCAACTCGCCTGATGTTATGCGATGATGCGGTCTACCATGGAGCATGCTTGCCTTTAAGAAACCGATTCAATCGTTTGTCTGATCTGTCAATTTTCCACTTACCAGCGGTAGTGTGTGTGGCTAACTTCAGTTGACTTAAATAAACAGCGTGTAGATAACTTCACGTCAGTCCGGCGCCGGCGTTTGTGGCAAGGGGACGTGTTATCGCATCGTTATCAGCTGTGAGTATTATCATTATTGTTTTATTTCGGTGTTTTGTTCTGTGTTGATAACTAAGTACTTAGGTATTTAGATTGTTTCATTAACAACTTCTCAGTCGCATAGGTAATTCTCCGTATTAGCCACTAAGGGGCTACAAATCTTACAATATTAAGTAGGTAAGTTCATCTTACTATTTTAACTAAGACTGGTATAGTTGGTGTTTGAAGTGGCGCCGAAGGACCTGGGTTCGATTCCCGACCAGGGTTATTTAAATTATAAATTTAAAATTGTATTTTCTTAATCGAAAATAATATTTTCTACTAACCTACCCGACAAACGCTTCGTATAAAAATCCCATAGAAAAAAAACGGACAAGTACGAGTAGGACTCGTGCTCTGTGGGTTCCGTTGGACGGAACAATCAGAGCGCGAGACCAAAAAAAAAAAAAACTAACTGAAGTTGAAATATTGAAAGACAAACTTAACTTTGTAGTTTACTGTAAGGTTCTTCGATACATTCCAACTACAAAATGTAAGTTTGTAATAGCAAAATAATTATTTTTAAGTCATAGGTCTTAGAATAACTACACAAAGAAACCAAGTACATTCGCAAAATTTAAGCCATTCAAATGGTGTCATATATGACACCAAAAAATATATAAAAATTTTACTATGAGAATTTGCGCGGTGAGATCTTACCACAACAAATCAGAAAAGCAGCATAAGAGTTATGGTGTGACATTCCACAGGTAATCCATTAATTTTCTTGCTTAAATTGTTTAAAATACCAATCGAAACGTAAGCTGCAAAGCGAATTTGTAGCTTACGTTTTGAGAAGGCGTTGTTTGGAAACCTACCTTCTCTGAGTAGTTATTCTAAGTCATAAGTATAACTTCAAACTAACTTTTTAGTTGTAACTTTTGGATTGATTCCTATAGGTATATGTGCTATGAGACCTTGCCAATTGCTAAATTTCATGATTCTAGGTCAACGGGAAGTACCCTATAGGTTTTGATTTCCCTGTGAAATCGCAAAATATGCGACATAAACGTTCATATCTTTTGATTGCGTTGACTTACAACTTTTATTTTTTTACAGCCGAAAGAAACCAAGTATTTAGTATAAATTTCAACTTGATACCTTTACGCGTTCTTGAGAAAAAGGGTCTTAACAGACGGACAACGAAGTGATCCTATAAGGGTTCCGCTTTTTCCATTTGGGGTACGGAACCCTAAAAAGGACTCAGTTTTTCCAGAATTTTGAATTTTCCTGGAAAAAATTCTAATTTATAATTATTTCTCACAGTATTGAGGCGAACAAAACATAAATTTAATTCAAATCGGTCAAGCCATTTTCGAGTTTTTGCGAGACTTATAATGATTTAAATACCTACATACCTACCTACCTATATATACTATAGATAGATAGGTACGCGTAACAAGAGAACCTTCTCCTTTTTTCGTCGGATAAAAAGTAGTAGGTAGGTAGGTACCTACTTATATAAAAATGTAAACAGCTGATACCTAAAATATTTTTCATTTCGCAAACGTTCTGTGAGTACCTATGTAGGTAGTTACTTATGTATGTATGATCCCTATGGACACCGAAACGGCTGGACCGATTTTAATGAAATTTTCAGGCAATCATCAGATTAGCCCAGCGAGTTATCCTGATGTGAAGTTTTTTTTTTGTGGTGATAAAATTTTGTCTTCTTTGGTAAACCATGATAACAATTTTTGCACGGTCTAATCAACGTCAAAATGTATCGATAAAGCTAGGAGTGAAGATGATAGGCAGTCTTACGTGTGGGCAAGTAACAGTATTGTTTTCATTTGCTGGTGTTTATTATTTATAGGTATTCGGGACATTTTTGCACACACGGTCATCTGACCCCAAACTAAGCAAAGCTTGTGATATGGTTGCCAGAGACTGATATACATACATATATAGTTTTAAATACATACTTATTTATGAAAAAAAGTTTAATATTCCTTTGCAAACATACAAACATACAAAGATTATTAACATACAGGTGCCTGACTGTGACTTGAGTAGCTGTTTATTTATGTAAATATGCATGTACCTACTTACTTCTGTGCCGCGCGCGTCTACCGACGTTTAGTGGTGAACATAAATTTGTTACCGACTCGCACTTGGCCATTATTTATTATTTTACTTTAGAGTGTGTACTATAATAATCATTCCAAGTTTGAAGCTTGTACGTATTCCTGTTTTCACACTAGAGCAAAAAATTACAAAAATCGTCAAAAAAAAAAAAAACGTTTATTGTAGGTATGTTTTTTTTAATCAATTTAGGTATAATAGGCTTGCGTTTAGCTTCCATCACGCATGATGATAAGCGATGATGCGGTCTACGTTGGAGCACACTTTATTATTATATCTTAGTTAATTCGCAGTAACATTACATATTCTGTGAAAATTTCAACTGGCTATCTACCTATTACGGTTTGAAAGATGAACACAGACAAACATGACAACCAGACATGCAGCCAACGTAGGCTTAGTAATAGTTTCCCGTTTTTACCCACTGGGTACAGAACCCTAAAAACTAATATTCGCAGGTATTACCCATTCAATAATGGTGACTCTAACGGTGGAAGATTTCGGGAAGCACAAAGAAGAGCAGGTGAAGAGTTTCAAATGGCGGGCCAGCAGCGGGTTCGAGGTCGTGGCCATATCTTACGGAGCTATCGTGAAGGATATCAAGGTAGCTATCAAGTATATATATAGGACGTCCACTGCTGGACACAGGCCTCCCCATCGATCTCCAAAAGGGCCGGTTGGAAGCGGCCTGCATCCCAGCGTTTCCCTGCGGTCTCTTTTAGGTCGTCTGTCCATCTTGTGGGTGGACGTCTTACGCTGCGCTTACCGGTCCGTGGTCTCCATTCCAGAACCTTTCGGCCCCATCGGCCATCTTTACTGCGTGATATGTGCCCTGCCCACTGCCATTTCAACTTGCAAATCCGGTGGGCTATGTCAGTGACTTTCGTTCGTCTACGAATCTCCTTCATTTCGGATTCGATCTCATAGAGAAACCCCGAGCATAGCCCTGCTAGATGCTTTTTAAGACAGTCTTAATATTTTTATCCTGCCAGGTTCCCGACAAACACGGCATCACCAAAGACGTCGTCCTAGGTTTCGACGATCTCCAAAGTTACGTGTCTCGCAACATAGCCTACTTCGGCGCAGCGGTTGGCAGGTGCGCCAACAGGATAGGCGGTG
The DNA here is from genome assembly GCA_914767915.1 of Agriopis aurantiaria. Classification (NCBI taxonomy): domain Eukaryota; kingdom Metazoa; phylum Arthropoda; class Insecta; order Lepidoptera; family Geometridae; genus Agriopis; species Agriopis aurantiaria. The sequence goes on along the minus strand of OU612003.1, from coordinate 11,006,764 downwards.
CGGGCTTTGAAATCGACGGAAATAAGTATGAGCTGGCGAAAAATGTGGGAGGTGACGCATTGCACGGAGGATTGGTTGGGTTTGATAAGGTAATTATGACGTTTCAACTTTCAACACAATATCACAGAAGAAATAATAGTGCAAACAGCTATCGTCATCATTTCAGCCTATCATATTAGATAGATAGATATTTTTAATTGTGTACACCAGAAATAAAAATTACAACACGATAGAAAACACTTACGAGCTAGTGCCACAAGTGGCGGCCTTATCGCTAAAAGCGATCTCTTCCAGGCATATTATCACTGCTGGGATTCAGGCCTTCTCTCAGAGAGAAAGGATGGGCCCTTATCCACCATGCTGGCCCAGTGGATGTTGAAGAATGTCATAATATGTCCTTGACCTTTTGAGGTTCTTGGTATACTTTTAAATTATATTCTTGCGGTTTCCTCACGATGTTTTCCTTCGCCGTTTTTGAGCGATGTCATCGCAACTGCACAGTATTTATTTAGGTACCAAATAAGTAATTGGCGCAGGGGCAGAAAAAGCAAGGCCGAGGATCGAACCGGGTGCCGGCAGATTATAAAGAGCACATGCTACCGCTCGGCTACCATCGCTCATCAGTGCAAACAGAACTAGACTCAAAAACCCGTTAAAAGTCACATTGAAAAGAAATCATCCGTTACAAATTAAAAAATTCAATACTTTACTCATATACATAAGAAAATGTACTACAGGCCAGGTTTCACGAGTCGTTTCTACTAAAGTACTAAGCCAACCCATTTGATGAGCTATTACACTGTGAATAGTCCAAATACTATGTTGAAATTAGGCTCAGATTTTTATTATCAGAATTTTATTATTTAGGTGGGTTTGTTTCCGCTGGGTCACTACTGTGACACAATGGAAACGCGTTCCTCTTTAGTCACTGTTTGTTACTGCAATAAATCGCCACGTTGTCACAACAAATTTATGGATAAAAAAGTTTTCTTTTGGGTCAAACTAATAAATTTTTGATTGTTTATTTTATTAGCTTTTGCGTCTTAGTAACAAGACAAGCAAGTCACTCACCTGATAGGAAGCGTCACGCTTGCCCGTAACAGTTCAGTGGCACCCAGAATTTAGAACTGTAACAAGACTGCAACGGTTCAAAACCCTGTGGCAATGCACTGCACTCGTCAACCTGAGAGATTAAATGTTAAATCTCTTTATGCCCAGTAATATCACTGGAAATATTGCCCTTTAATCTAGAACACAATAATATGATCACTTCTGCTTTGCGGTTGAACAGGCAAAGATGTGATACTGATACTTTCCCTGACGGGCTGTGCAAAAGAGCCCTAAGTACCTCTACAGTACAAATAGTACAAACCAAAAAGAAAAATACTGTGTTTATGTAATTTTCTTAGATAAGTTAACAAATACCTCATTTTTACGTCATTCAATTCAAGGTGAACTGGCACACAACAATTGAAAACACGAAGGTTACCTTCAGCTACCTGTCCAAAGACGGGGAGGAGGGTTATCCGGGAGACTTGGTGACATCAGTCAGCTATGATGTCACAGATGATGGAACGTTCTCGATGGAGTTTACTGCTACAACAACTAAGAGAACTGTGGTGAACCTTACCAACCATTCATACTTCAATCTAGCTGGCCACGATGGAGGAGCGGAGGAGTTGTACAAGCATATTGTGGTCATTAATGCTGATAAGTAAGATTATTACAACTATATTCATTTTATTTTATATTGGGACATAATTAATCCACCATGATACTGGCCCAGTTATATGTTGGGCAATGTCATAATTATGTCTTTAAACTTTTTGAGGTTCTTGGTCCGGTTTCCTCGCGTTGTTTTCCTTCACTGTAATTGAGTGATGTCATAGAAACGAAACATAATTTATGTAAGTACTAAATAAGTCATTGGTGGCTGAGGATTGAACTGGGTGTCGTCAGATTGTAAAGTGCACATGCTACCGCTCGGCCACGATCGCTCTCCTTGTATATCTACCTCCCAATTATTATTTTTACAGAATAACTGAAACAACGGCCGACTCAATTCCAACAGGCAGTTTCATTCCTGTCGGCGGGACTCCCTTCGACTTCCGCTCTGCTACCAACCTTAAGGAGGCCATGTCTAGAGGAGAGAACCTGTTTGATGATAACTACTGCGTATCCACATATGGAAACAAGGTCAGATTCTTCCCTTTTCACCACCACCAGCACTCTCATTTACATCTTTGGAGCAACTGGTAAATTTTTATTCTTTACTTTTTATCAGGGTTAGTAAAACCATTTTATTTTAACATTTCAAGTTTCTAACAATTTTTACGTCTCTCACAGGGCTTGAACTTTGTATCAAGAGTCACCCACCCGCCTTCCGGTCGCATCTTAGAAGTGTACAGCGACCAGCCTGGCGTCCAGTTATATACTAGCAACTTCTTACCAATGCCCTCCGAGCCTGCAATTATAGGCAAAGAAGGCGTTGGCTACAGAAAGCACGGTGCATTATGTCTGGAGACACAGAACTATCCCGATGCAGTCCATCATGTTAACTTCCCAAAGGCAGTCTTGAATCCAGGCGAAGTGTACACACATAGGGTCCAGTATAAGTTCGCAGCTGAGAATAGTGTGGAACCTCGTGTGATGGTCGCTTAGTAACATATTTTAATAAACTTGTATGTAATACTGGTCGTGTTTCTAATTCGAAGTTCTAAACTAAATTGGTTCTATGGATTATGGTTGAAATAAAATAGGGTAGGTAGGGTCCACATTAAATACAATGTACAGTAACAATTTTTTAGTGAATACTCTTAACAATTTATACGCATGCCTTATACCTATAGATTCATAGGAAACAATACTTGTGCCTAGTTTTCAGCGAATAAACAGTATAAGAAATGGTGATTGGTGATACACTAAACAAGTTGTTTCGGTGACTTATCACTAAGACAACCGTAGCTCAATCATGTTGGAAACTATCGAAATGACCCTAATATAGCGAATAGCTTCTGATTTTGTGCCTTTGTTATCTGTATTTTGTAATAATAATATTTGACTATTAATAAGAAATCTAGAATGATTCAAATAAAATAAAATAAAACAATAAAAATGGTGCATGTTATGCCAGCGCCATATTATGTGTTTACCTGCAAACACCATTGGTGGAGTCGTTGCTGGTCCAGTCACTGAATGTTTTAATGTTTACCCTCATTTAACTAATTACTACCTTAATCTAAACCCGAGTTACCCCTATAAAGAAGCCTCAAGACCGTTCTGCCGTCCATTCTCCTTTGCATTCTCACCGTTCTCCTTGCTGTCTCCCCACGTGTTGTTGAGGCTCTTCTTCATGTCTTCATCCAGGGGAGGGATGAGGGAACGTGGAAGGAGGAACGTTGACAAGTTGAATAGATCCAGGAATACCTTGTAGCGGTCACTGAAAGAAAAATCCTGTAGTTTTTTTATGTTTATCAAACACATGACTGTATTGTGGAAACTGGAAGTTGCTTTGCAACGGTGCTATTTCTCGTCTGCCAATCAAATAATTGCTACTAGTCTTACGAAATGTTTCAGCTATATAATTTAGAACTAGTTGGTGTTCCACAAAGCAGGTTTCAAGCTGTTTCATTATGGTAAAATTCTATTGATTATGGCACTGAACACCAAACAGCGATTAACCTCCAAAATGCGTTACACACCGCATGTCGGCGTAAGCGAAAACTGCTCTGACGCGCGTACTGTGTGTAAGGAGATTTATACCCAATACCAATGGTATATAATATTTATGCACGTATTTTACACTTAAAAAAAAAAAAAAAAACTGAAAAGTAGGTGAAATTCCACATTTTAGCCATAAAAAAACTCCTTTGCACGCATTCAACGGGTTAAGAAAGAATTAGAAGCTCAGTGCTTGCCGGTAGCTTACAGTTTGATGTTTAATGGATGGCTACGTACCTGAGCGTAGACCGCAGGTACTGGTACCCTGAGGAGCCTCCAGTGCCGAGTTGCTGCGAGCCTATCATACGCTGCACCATGATCACGTGGTTATCTGTAGGCATCGCGTTAGGGTGTTAAGACTTTTTTAATAATAGGCTTTCGTTTGGCCGCCAACTCACCTGTTGTTAAGACTGAATGGACACTAAGTTTTTTTTTTTTGTTTATTATTGGTAAGCAAGGACCTTATAATTATATACCATAGGTAAAACGTCCTTGCTGGTAAGTTAGAAGTTTGACAGCTCATAATGATGTGGAGGTTAAAGGGCCTATGTTCAGCAGTGGACGTCTTCTGGGTGATGATGATGATGATGTTTTATTTTTCAAAAGACCAAACCTTTTTTTGAATGGAATTATAAAAGTAAGTTTGTTTGAAATGTTTAACAATAACTTGACCATGTGTTACCATAACACATGGGCGGGGTGAGAAAACTGATCGAAAAGAAGGTAGAAAGGTTGGTTAGGCTAATTAAAAACGTTCTGGGTTAGTACATGGTGGTACTTACAGCGCCACTTGGTGATGAGGCTGTCCATGTCCATGAGCAGGACGAGCAGCTGGTGAGGCTGCGAGAAGCGTGGCTCATCGCGGTAGAACGTGATCATGATGGCTCCTTGCAGCGCGCGGTGCGAGAGCCTATACGTTGTTTTTACATAATATATTAAATTGGATACAATCGTATCCTCCATTGACGATGTTTATTTGTGTCAGAAAACACACAAAATAACAAAACAAAAAAAAAAACTATAGAATAAAATAATTATATATTATCCCAATAAATAAAAAATAAATTAAATTAATATAATATATCCCAATTTTCAAAGCAGGAATGTTATAATAATTATTACTTAAGATAGGCAAAAAACAGAAAAAATGGGATGTTACGATTATGCCTTTGCCTCAGTCAAATAACGTATTTAATCATTGCCGTCAAGGCTTATAATATAACTTTACTAGAACATAGCAAGAATTTGTAAAACAACACTTGCCTAAGAAATACTAGGCAAAATGCATGGCGCTTCCTATAAGTTAAGATCGTGTTTTTTTTTTGTAAATTACAAGCAGTTGAATCACAAACAAGTGAAGCAGTAGATATTCCGTCCTGTCACGGAAAATTATTATGATTTTGACATAACGGGAAAAGTTCCACTATGTCACACTTTTTGTCTTTGTTCACACGTTTGTAGATTACATTTTTTTTTTAGGTTTTTTAATCTGTGTTACTAACCTGCGTTCGCCGCGAGACCTCAGCGCGTCGTGGACCGCAGGGTCGAAGATAGAGCGGTAGATCTCCCGTCGGTTCTCCGCGTCCTGGAGCCGGTGTCGACGCACGCCTTCATTTGGCTCTTTCTGAAAAAAGTTACAAAATTTAAAATGTATGCAGAGACACATAAGCAAGACTCCTGGGGGGTTAGACAAGACCAACTTCCTGTTAGCGTTAACGCCTGCGGAAAGATAAAATTGTATGAAAATGACATTGACAATGACATGTTAGTTTATCTCAAGCTAATGTCATATTCATACAATTTCCACTTTCCGCAGGCGTTAACGCTAACAGAAAGTGGGCGCCCCTTGGGGCATTACGGCTACCTGTTTAGGTCTTTGCGAAAAGTTGCGCAACCACAAACCGTATCTCGGCACTTTAAGATTCACGTTCGCGTGATTTTCCACACTGCGCTGTTTCGAGCCCGAGTTAAGAGGTAACCGTAAGGCCCCTTATCCGCTAACTCCAACTCCGGTAAACCACGAAGCGGATTTTGATGCGGTGTTCACCATCAGCTACTTAGATACTTTTTTCACGGAAGGTTTATAAGTATATACCTAGGTACTAACTAATAATCACTACTCACTAATATTTGGAAACTGTTAAATACCTACTGTCAGATAATCACTAATCACTAATATTTTTGGCAACTGTTAAATACTGTCAGCGCTAATCTGGAATTATGTATGCTCTGATCTTTCCGGGTACCCAAGATACAGGGTTCGCCTAGTTTGGGGCCCACTGCAGTTTTTTTTGTTTTCCTAAATGTAGGTATGTCTTTTAGGAATTTTATGTGCTGTTCTTTCGGAAATATATGATTATGATATGATGAACTAGAGCCCGCCCCCGGCTTCGCACGTAAATTACACCCTTGGGAAGCTGTGGGGCAGTATAAAATAAGCCTTTGATTGGGGTAACATTGCTGGCTTGATCAGAACTAGTACTGGCTTGTTCTATTCAGTAGATATCTCACCATAGCTTCGTCAATGTCCTCTGCCAGCATCTTGTTGACGACCGTCTCGAACTTGCCCCAGAAGTTGAACCCGCGCGTGTTCAGCCCGGGGGTTCGCTCCAGCCACCTCTCGATCAGCGCTAGCAATGCTGGCTCGTTCTCTGACCTACAATACAAACGAAAAAATGGTTTGCGAATTAAACAATATAAGACAATGCACTTGTGCACTTGCACAGCAAATTAAATCTGGCTTAATCTAGATTTACTAAATTTTCCATACGATTTGACATTATTTTGAATTTCGTTAAATCGAGATTTAAATCGGTCGTGTAAGTGGTTTTTGAAAATCGACTTCAAAATGAGTAAGCCGTCAAACAAAGTTATTGCTATTGCCAAATCAACAGGCGCCAGTAAAAAAGGATAAATTTACTGTAGCTGGTTAAATAAACCGGCCAAGTGCGAGTCGGGCTCGCGCACTGAGGGTTCACCACCACAAAGTACAATAATTATCAATTTAAAAAACCGACTTCAAAATTAGTAAAATATGGCATTTAGATAAGGTTGACGTTTGAATAATAAGGTCATCCAAGTAAGGAAATGTACCAGTTATAACTTGGTAATGAACAGATATTTGTCACCGACTCGCACTTGGCCATTATTTAATATACATATATTATAATTGTTATACTTTAGAGTGCGTAGGTACCTACTATAATAGGTAATCATGCCAAGTTTGACGCTTGTACGTATTACAGTTTTTACATGAGCTACGTAAAAAAATACGTTTGTCGTATCCCACCTTTAGTTTTTACTTTTTTATTATTTGTTAGTCAATCCACCGTTACATTACATATTATGTGAAAATTTCAATTGGCTATCTATTACGTACGGTTCGAAAGATAGGTAGCATAGACAGACGGACAGACAGCGTAGTCGTTTACACCTTTTGGGTATGGAACCCTAACAAAATTTACTTACTTATGGAGAGCTTCCATGGCCTCAGGGTCGTCTCCGAACACCGTCTGGTAGTTCTGATTATATTTCACGCGCAACGCCTGTTTCAGACCTAGCTGAAAGTTACAAGAACACAATTTAAAAATAGCTCCGCTAATTCAAATGTCACTTTAATTTTCAAATGCTAAAGTAGCTAACATACGTGACCACTGAAAATAGAAGTAAATAGAACGGCATAATCTGTCGCCAGGCATTATGACAGAACCTTGATTGAACATTCTTATTTATGTCAACGCGTCGAAATCCGCATCCAAAGAACTTGGACCTTACCTTTTTGGGTTAGGTCCCAAAGTTCTTTGTCCGCATCACAGTTGCTAACTGATTTCGAATGACTGACGTTTCGTTTATATGGGTGCAACTGGCTACAACAAATTACTTACAAAAATGCCTTGATAGCCGTTCTAATTTAAACAAAAAATTATAATAATTTTCTGTAGACGTGACGGACATGGCTGACGGACCGCCGTCGTCCAACCAACGGGAAAGAAAGAGAAAAATATATTTTTCTCTCCCGTTGGTCCGTCTCCTCTGTTACCTACCCAGATAATGTTCCTTGTAGCTACCTACTTAAAGCTGAGGTTGTGAGAGTCGTGGGCGTCCAGTGGATGCAGATGGCAGGCTGACGTTCTGTGTGGAGTTTAAAGGGGGAGGCCTATGTTCAGCAGTGGACGTTTTCTGGCTGATGATGAAGATGAATGATGAATACATTGACCTCCTTTAGGCTTATCACGACCGCTCCATGTTACCCTGTGCAACAGATATATCAATAAGATATTTACCTTATTCTCTAGAAGGCGGAACTGCAAGCTCTGGAAGCCGGAAGCTGGTCGCAGGTAGTTCCTAAAGTCCATGAAGTCGAGGGGCGTCATCGTCTCCAAGATCATTACCTGATCCACTAAGAGCTGTCGAGAAAATAAGGAATGATTAGGTACATATTGAGACTATTGAGTGACAGTGGCCGGGCGGTAGCATATGCGCTTTACAATCTGACGACACCCGAGTCGAGAACTTGAGGTAGGTATGCTGATTACAGAGTTCTCATAGCTTCTTCGGAAGCTGTGTCGGTTTCTTTTGTAAACTGTTTTTTTCTAGGCAACCGTACTCCATCGTAGATCGCATCATCGCTTAACATCAGGCGAATTGGCGGTCAAACCAAGCCTATTCATAATTATCATTATTTCAGCCATAGGACGTCCACTGCTGGACATCGGCCTCCCCCATTGATCTCCAAAAGGGCCGGTTGGAAGCGGCCTGCATCCAGCGTTTTCCGTCGTCTGTCTATCTTGTGGGTGGACGTCCTACGCTGCGCTTACCGGTCCGTGGTCTTCATTCCAGAACCTTTCGGCCCCATCGGCCATCTGTTCTGCGTGCTATGTGCCCTGCCCACTGCCACTTCAACTTGCTAATCCGGTGGGCTATGTCGGTTCTTTCGTTCGTCTATGGATCTCCTCATTTCTCATCCGATCTCGTAAAGAAACCCCGAGCATAGCTCTCAACACTCCGATCATTAAATAAAAAAAAAATTCAAACATTGTCATTATGTACAATATCTACCTACAGACGCGTTGACTTTTATGTAAACTTTCAACCCTCCCCCCTTAATAGGCATGATGACTATTTTTTTATTACCTCATAAAAAGCTGATCATAAATAGAGCACATTAACGAAAACAAAATTAAAATATGTTCAAAAATAAATAAGTTACAAGCATTTTAATTTCATGCTAGACAGAGAGCGCACTATACTGAGCCGTGACGTCACTTCTCAGGCGCGCCATACAAATGCTATATTAACACACGCTTTGCGAGAAAGGGATAGAGCATCCCCTCTCTATCCCCGCCTAAAACTTTAAACACTCATATCTCAGAGATTTATCAGCCGATTTAAATTATTTTTTCAGTATGTGTAATGTATTTAGTTATATTCATCGCTAAGCCGGTTATTTGTACCAAATTAAACATTAGGACACATGCCTACTAATTTATCTGCCAAATTTCAACTTCATAAGTAATTTTTGATATAATTATTATAGATTTTAAAACTTATACAAAACATTCATAGCTTATCGTCAGACACAGATATTTATGCAAAGTGCTTGAATAACAAAAAACATAATGTATGTAGATCTAGAACCGTAAGATTTGTGGCTTGTTTCCAAGCATAAATGTTTACTAGGTATATAAAAACATGCTAATTACTCAGTAGACCGAATAATAAATAGTTTACGGGTATGTAGGTAAGTACTAACTGTTCGTCATTTATTAATGCATTTTAAGATGTTTTATAAAAAAAAAAATACAAAATACAAAATTCATTTATTGTTACATAAGAAGCACAAAATACAGGTAGAATCCCTGCCTGCTGCGTTAGCGTGAGCGTGTGTTTTATAGATTTGCTTGACACATTGAAATAGGATATCGATTTTTTTAATTAAAAAAAAGCTGACCATAAATACAGCCGAATACCATCAGCGAATACCGAACACAAAATTGAAATTTGTGTTCAAAATTAATAAGTAAGATAATATAAGCTTTGTAATGTCTTTATAGAGAGGAGAGCCCGATAATTTTAATGGAGTCGCCTATGGTGACCTGGGAATACAATTATCACCCAGGTTTTTATATTCCCTGGAATCCCAGGTGATCAAATTGGAATAGACCAAATCCTCAGAGCAAATAAAAATACAGAGGGACTACCGCGAACACGAAAAGTGAATCCACTTTTTGAAACATGTCTGCGTAGTCGAAGTTCGTGTCGTGTAATTCATCAAAATAAGTGATAATATAAATACTTAAGTGTGGAAATATTCCATCCTTCTTCTTATTTACTTTTGTGTTGTTTTTACAGTTCTTAACACTGCAAGAAGTCATTGTTTCTTTTTAAAACGCATGTTTTCAGTGCGACGTTCTGACAAGAAATTCGCGTAGTTTTGAATGCGTATGTGTGCGTGAGTCGTGTATTTATTGGGAATTCACGTAGTTTTGGAAGCGATTTTGGCGTCACTTTGGCAGTGCGCCGTAGGGACTCTGTATTTTTATTTGCTCTGAGACCAAATCAAACCTCTAGACCCGGTGCTACAATCTCATAAGCATTTTTACATTGGGAATTGTCCTTCTCAGTCGGCTATGAGAGAACAAGATAAAATTCAATATAGGACTAGAATAAGAATGTTTTTGAGGTTGTAATAGCAACCTATGGATCCGGGCAGACTTCTAGTGTTTCGTCTAAAAATTCTTGATTCTGGGCCGCGAGCCGCGTCATTATGGTTTGATGGCCGCATGCGGCCCACGGGCCGTATTTTTGACACAGAGATAATAATAACTAAGTACTTAATTATAATTATTTATGTGGTTATATCGTCATTGGTTTGACATGACTTGTCTAGACGGCTCGCTGTGGAAACGACGAATTAGGATAGCTTTTTCTCAAAAAATGCGGTAAAACTGGAAACTCTACATAATATAATAGATGAAATGTAATTTTATAGAGCATGGCAGATCATCCACACGTGGTGAGGTGAACTAATTTGAAACATGAGCTTGTGAAAGCGGTTTAACGAGGTGTCACTTTTTGACGTACCTACGTAGGTATGCTGATTGTGTCGACTTACAACCAAGAAGCATATATAAAATAAATAGGTATTTGTACAAAATAAATAGGAAAATAGTAAGTAGAACCCATTTGTTTTGTGACATAAGCTTCTTGCTTACAACGCACACTTTCTTCTGTATTAAAAGTCTGTGTTACAACGCAATATTGTAGTGCTGGATTGTGCAGACATAGTAATAAACCGGCCAAGTGCGAGTCGAGCTCGCGCACTGAGGGTTCCGTACCACCACAAAATACAATAATTATCAATTTAAAAAACCGACTTCAAAATTAGTAAAATATGGCATTTTCATTCGGTTATATGATAAGAAGGTCATCCAGGTAAGGAATTACCAGTTATAACTTGGTAATGAACAGATATTTGTCACCGACTCGCACTTGGCCATTATTCAGTACTTATACTAAATATAAGGCCCATTATACTGCCGTTTATTTGTTTTTATGTTACTTTAAGTTTCCTTTGTATTTTCGGTGTGTAATAAAGTTGTATTGTATTGTATTGTATAATGAAATAAAATAACGTCCGGAAATTATCATTTTTAAACCTTCGCTGAATAAAATATTGATTTTTAAACTGTATGGCATAGGATATACATCTATCTAGAATATTGCATACATGTTTTTGACGAGAACCTATTATAAATTTTTTTTTAAACCTTTTTTGTGGGAAAAGGTGCAAAAGCACCAGTTGTGGCCACCCCGATGCACCAGCTTTGGCCACCTAAGGGCCTTAGCGAACTAGCGACTTTTACCATCAAAATAGCGCGTAGCGACTGTATAGAGATGCAGTCGCGCGTTTTGGAGACTGTCTGCGTTCGACCGCGGCATCAAAATCGCGCGTTTTGGCGACTTGAAGCGTTCGATCGCTGCGCACAAAAAAAACTGATTTCAGAATTGTATTTGAGTTTTTAATTTTTAACGTAATTACTCATTTTCTTTCAGATATAAATTAAATTAGATTGAATTGAATTGATACGAATTGAATTGAATTGAATTAAATTAAATTGTGTATGTGTGCGGATTGAAGCGATCGATTGCGGCATCAAGCTTTCGAAAAGCGTCTAAACCGCAGCTCGCCGCTGCTAAAAGTCGCTAGACAGCTCGGGGCCTATAATGCATTAAAATTATAAATGCGAAAGTTTGTGTGTGAGTGTGTGAGAGATGTTTGTTACTTCTGCACAATAACAGATGAACAGGTTCAGGTGTAACTTGGAATGGAGACAATTTAAGCACATTAAGACAAGGTATTTTTATCTCGAAAATATGGTAAGTATTGTCGGTGCCATTTATTCGAATCTAGTAAAGATAAATAGCAATTGTAAAAACAAGCCAATAGAAATTATTAGGCATCAAAACTATACCCACACCCGTAATAGAATAAAGTGTCAAAAACTGTGTAATGAGAAAATAAGTAGTGGCAAACAAGCATGGCCAAAACCCATGCAAGCAATAAAATTACTGTACTAGTTGTGGCCACCTAACGTTGAAGCATTACAAATAAAATAAAATTTGTAAAAACCTCAAATCTATGCTCCCCCACATTCATTTAGTCCTAGTCTTCAATCATATCCAAAACAAAACACTATAAAATGGGTAGAATAACTAGGTCCGCTTAACGTTTTTGTTAAGAAACTACCAGAAATTCAAACTTTTTTATTCAAAGTTTTGCAGAAAAATTTCCATACGCTCGCGGCACCACGACTGTCGCTTGTCAAAATGTACCCTAGATGAAGTTTTTTCCAAACCAATTTGTTATCTATATCTTATTTATCAACTTTCAAATCTGCAAGTGGCCAAAACCGGGGCCCTGGCCACAACTAGGGCTCTTGCCATATATAGCCTGTTTTTTTCCTATATTATCGCTTACAACATTGTGTCCATAACCAGCCAGCCACGTAACTACCTGATATACATGTCTAGTTTAAAATTAATAGCAGCTCAATATTTTTAAGTAGCAGCTCTAATTTTCGCGCTTGATTTGCTCGCGCATTTTACTCCTCAAATTGTAACCCTTTCCGCAATTCCCCTAAAGTTTGCCAATGATTGGACAGTTTGGTCACCCCCTTTGTAAAAGCTATATATAGCTCCGGTAGTATAGCTTTTCCAAAGGACGTCAATAATAGGAGGTACCTGCCTATATTGACGTCTTTTTCTCTGTTCTGTAGGAACCTAGATACAGATGTAGCTGCATCGCTGCGAGTATGTCTCTAGCTTTATTTTGAGCGCCGTCTTCTACGTCTTCCATAAATCTTTTCCATCCTAAGGATATCTGGAAGAGATCGCTTTTAGCGATAAAACCGCCAGTTGTTACACTAGGTTAAGAGTTTTTTGTCCTCTGTATCAAAGTTAATGGTGTGAACAATAAAGAGTAAATCAATCAATAAAATTATCTAAATTATGACCCATTAAATACTGAGTACTGACCTAAGCCTGTTATGTTTCTTACATCGCACAAAACAGAAAATAAGACGAGAATATACCTAGTTAGGTACCTATCTAATTCAGTATCTATATTGACGTCTTATTATCTATTCTGTGGGTACCTAGATAGAGAGACCTATCTCTGTATCGCCTCTACCTCTATCAACGAGTACTCTATCTCTACCTACGAATGTGTCCCTTTGGCCTCACTTCATTTTTGAGCCTCCAAATTCTTAAAATCATGACCCATTAACTACTGACCTAAGCTTGTAATGTTTACGTCGCAGAAAACAGAAAATAAGACGACAATATAGTTAGGTACCTATCTTTATTGACGTCTTATTTTCTGTTCTGTGGATACCTAGATAATATCTCTATATCGCTCGTATATCGTGTCGGTATGTCCCTTACGTCCAAATTCTCTAAATTATGACCCATTAGCTACTGACCTAAGCTTGTAATGTTTACGTCGCAGTGCGTAATATCATATCTCCGTTACCCTGACTCTTGACCCTAAGCTATCGTTATTCGACTGGCCAGAGCCGGTTCTTCATCTAAAAGCCTGCTGACTCGAACAATTAAATTGTGATGATAATAAAAGAAACAAGTAGTTGAAGGAAATGAGTTCTAAACACTGAGTTTAGTACATTCAACTCAGTGGTTCTAAAATAGAATTCAATCGAAAAATGGGGTGGTTTCTTTGGAATTGGCGTTTATCAGTGTTTTATTTTAGCTTTCTTTCTCCCCCTATACCTACGTCAGCGAAATATGGTTATTAGTTCGCTGACCTACGTAGCTTATTTGACAAATATACATAATTTATATAAGGCGATGAGTGTATGTGTCATTGAACATAGTATTTTTTTTTAACGCGGATAAGTCCGCGTTTGACCACCAACTCGCCTGATGGTAAGCGACGATGTGGTCGAAGATGAAGCACGCAGACTTAGATGATACCTATTCACTCTGGCTTATACCTCTCAGGAATCTCAGGAAACAAGGAAGCGGGCAGGTTGTTCCAATTTGATTTTGATTTCCCTTAAATTCGAGTTAGTGCCGAAAAAAGTCTGCCAAAAACGGAAGGGGGCGAGGTAAATTATTGCACACACTGATTTATTCTTACTAGTTCTACAAACGCACACTTCAATATAGAGCGGCACACAACTACAAACGAGATGATCAAAATGTAATCAACTTTTTCTAATGTATGTGTACGAATGTTCGCAATGTTATGATGTCCAGTGTACTAGAAAACGCAGAAGAAAGCAGTGGGCTGAATAATTTAGATGGGTGGACAGAAATCTGCGCAAGATACGGCTTTGCATACGGCAACCAACCAAATTACGTGATATTGCATCCATTAAACCTCTCCCTCCAGTTGACCTGACGGGTGGTCCTAGGATCTCCAAAGTAAAGCACCGGAACGGTATCCTCCATAACACTCAGCCTAAGATCCTCACAGGACAGCTGGCGTCCTACGGTAAGTATTATAATCCACGCACCGTTGTCGTCTACAGCATTATAGAATAGACTCAAGGAGGAGGTTCTCGTCTTCAATCAGTTTACCTTCAATATAAGCACGATGCGGTTGAGTCTCTTCAGTATCTCCATGGTGTGGCTTTCATCTAACCCCTCGACGTCCAGCAGCGCCCGCACGGAGTCCACCTCGAATATTATCTGCTTGAACCACAGCTCGTACGCTGGAAAACATACGAAGCAGTTAAAAACCAGCATCAAATCAGACTGATAGAATTAGGTAGACCTGAGCTGATCCCCAGACTTCCTGCGGGCTCATTATAGAAGTTTGATTGTGATTGAGATTGCATGCTGTCCCGTTCGCATCAACTAACTCGCATCACGCGTGTGAGTGAGATGGCACGCGATCGTGATCACAATCCGAATCACGAACGGACATCCATAATATCATAGCTGGTCCTTGTCTAACGACAGGCCCCAGAGCTAACCAGAGCTTACAAAGTTGCTACATAGATTACTTATTGGCATTTTAATTCTATGGTTTCGAAACCTTTTTGAATTATGATGAAGATTTGGAGAAGAGATAATTCTGGAATACGTTTATCAAGAAATATTGGAACTGCTAGTGTATCGTTTTTTATTGGATACATTCCTCCTGCCCGTTTGCTAACGGATGGCAGGGCAGGCTCGAAAAGGTGACACCGTTTCATGGTTGAATAAAGCCCGAATCAAAGATATTCGTTATTGGCTCAAAAAAAGAGAAAGCCCGAATCAAAGATATATCGTTAATGGCTCAAACAAAGAAAAAGTCCGAATCAAAGATATATCGTTATTGGCTCAAACAAAGAGAAAGCCCGAATCTAAGATATATCGTTAATGCAAACAAAGAGAAAGACCGAATCGAAGATATATCGTTATGGGCTCAAACAAAGAGAAAGACCGAATCAAAGGTATATCGTTATTGGCTCAAACAAAGAGAAAGCCCGAATCAAAGATATATCGTTAATGCAAACAAAGAGAAAGACCGAATCAAAGATATATCGTTAATGGCTCAAACAAAGAGAAAGAAAAAGTCCGAATCAAAGATATATCGTTATTGGCTCAAACAAAGAGAAAGCCCGAATCTAAGATATATCGTTAATGCAAACAAAGAGAAAGACCGAATCAAAGATATATCGTTAATGGCTCAAACAAAGAGAAAGACCGAATCAAAGATATATCGTTATGGGCTCAAACAAAGAGAAAGACCGAATCAAAGATATATAGTTATGGGCTCAAACAAAGAGAAAGCCCGAATCAAAGATATATCGTTATGGACTCAAGCAAAGAGAAAGCCCGAATCAAAGATAATTATATCGTTATTGGCTCAAACAATGAGAAAGCCCGAACTAAAGATATATCGTAATTGGCCCAAACAAAGAGCTTTACGAAGGGTTTAATTTGCGGAATGCGGTGCTTGAGTGAGTGTTCCTCGATAGTTACGATCTAGTCAATTATATTCAATCAGTTTTGTCTTAAAATCTATGTTAGATTTATCTAGACAGCTGCAGCGCCAGCCCTTGCCGTTGATCAAGGCAAAGCGAGATTTTCGTTCAGCGCGCTTCATTTCTGAAAACGTACAGGAAACGATTCCGGGAAAAGTATTCCATGTGCTAATCCAGGATACAAACCATTTCCACGTCAAAATTTTATGCTATCTACAAACAACACAAGTACGTGTGCCACTTGCCACGCCGCGCCCCTTCTCAGAGGCACGAGAAGCCACCAAAAAAATAATATTTGCGCGTTTTTTCACCTTTGCATTTTGTTTTTTGGCGCCCCTTGGCTATCTGGCGCCTAGAGCGACCACTCCTCTCGCTCTACCCTAGAGCCGGCGCTGGAAAACTAACTACTTATCTATATTGCACAACACGATGCACGCGACGCCACCCTGTAGTCGTACTTCAGTCGTCACTTGTCTTGTAGTTTAATTTTTTTTATTTTTCCATGTATATTGTGTTATTGTATTTTTTGCCACAAATAAATTATGTCGATGTCTATGCCTATGACTTGTCTAGTAGACGTGCAGCCATCAGCGTTTGTCTAGTAGACGTGCAGCCGTCAGCGTTTATCTAGACTAGAACCAGTTCTTACCCTGGTGAGTGACGATGAAAAGGTGTTCGTCGTGTACTGGCTTGGAGGACTCGGCGCTGAGCATCCTCTGCGCCGTCAGAAGTTTGTCCAGCATCAGGTATTCTCCGTACAGCATGCCGGCTTCATTGCCGAGCTGTTCGCCCGCCTGGGCCATGGACTCGTCCATCATTGATCTGTATATCGAAAACGTTTATGGTCAGGGTCATTAAAAAATGGGTATGAATGGATAACTAACCTAACGGGCTGTTAGGATATAATGAAGTGGGACTGTAGTAGGTACTATCATACCAATTTTCTAGAACTGCAAACTGAAAGTTATGTTGGCAGTTTATGTTGACCTGGGGCCTTACGGACAACTGCTATTGCGGTACCAAACTAACGTTAATCGCGCCCAGATACGGTTTGTGGTCGTGTGATTTTCCAACTGAGCGGATTCAACGTTAGTTTGGTGCCGCAATAGCAGTTCCCCCGTAAGGCCCCTGGTACCTACTTCATCCTCAGTTAGGTGAGATATGTCCATAAAAAGCTTATAAAAATAATCAATCAAGTACATTCTGTCGCGGTCTGTAATGAGGAACTTAGGACCTCAGACCCGCAGAATTGCGGGACTGAGATTTTGATGCAGGATTGCATTCCCTAGCTTATACTAGTATATAATCTCTAGTATATAATCTTTGCTTATACTCACTAGAAAATAAATAAGAATAAAGCAATAAGATAAAGCAATTTATAAGATAAAGCAGCGTATCTACTTATGCACGTATACGTATACTGTAAAAAAAATTACCTGCCGATATTTACTGCACCTACCAATATTTTAAAATAGATCTCGAGTAGGTATTTGTATCTACAATCATGTTGTATATAAAAAATCTCGTTAGTTGATATTCAAAATAAAAAAAAGTTAGAACTCGTTATTGTTATAGACGAAGATACATTGAACTTGAAATACGAGTTTGATGGACTTGGACTTGACAGACTGAACCGCGCTCCGGGCTAATTACGAATAGGGTTGCAATACGTCCGGAATTTTCCGGACACGTCCGGGTATTTAGGCTTTTGTTCGGAATACGGGGGAAATTCGAAAACGTCCGGAACTCTAGAAATTAATTTAGAAAGTTTTTAAAGCATATACAAATATTTTTTAATACATTATACATCTCTATCTCTTCTCTACGTAGGATAAATTGAAGTCGCTTTCCGCGTCTGTCTGTCTGTATGGCCGCTAACTCTTCCTGAACCACGCAACGGATGTTGAAGCGGTTTTCACCACCAGTTAGATAATTTTTTAAGGAAGGTTTTACATATAAGTATTATATAAATGAATCCATATTTACCTTGGTCACACCATAACTAGAGAACGAATTTACCGATTTCTTTTATATATTTTTTTTTTGTTTTCTAGTGCTTTGTAGGTACTTAGAAGGTTCTTACGGAAAGAAAAACTACGAAAATTGCGCAGAAAATTTAACGACGATTTTAACTTCGCGACAACGTCTGTCGGGTCAGCTAGTATTTATATAATTATTTCCTTTTCCTTTCAGTTAAAAACGTAGAGGGAGAAAGCAAGTTAAAAATAATTTTCGAAATCATTTCATGACGTTCTGAGGTCAAAAATAAATCATCAGGTCATCATATAAAAAATAAAACGAATGAGACACCCTCCGTAACACTAAAAAACATTTATTACTAGAAATACTTTTGAAGTGGGATTTAAAGATTCAATGAACTTATTTAGCCAACTTCAAAAAAGGAGTCCTCCTTAAGTCGGTAAAAAAGTACATTTTCATTTTTAAGGGGGCTAAATTCGTTTTTTAGGGTTCCGTACCTCAAAAGGAAAAAACGGAACCCTTATAGGATCACTTCGTTGTCCGTCTGTCTGTCTGTCCGTCTGTCAAGACCCTTTTTCTCAAGAACGCGTAAAGGTAGCAAGTTGAAATTTATACTAAATACTTGGGTTTACGGTTTCTTTCGGCTGTAAAAAAATAAAAGTTGTAAGTCAACGCAATCAAAAGATATGAACGTTTATGTCGCATATTTTGCGATTTCACAGGGGAACCAAAACCTATAGGGTACTTCCCGTTGACCTAGAATCATGAAATTTGGCAAAAAGCAAGGTCTCATAGCACATATATAGGAATAAATCCGAAAGTTATAAATATGAAGGTATATAATTTAAAAATGATTATTTTGCTATTACAAACTTACATTTTGTAGTTGGAATGTATGGAAGAACCTTATTGTCAACTACAAACTTAAGTTTGTCTTTCAATATTTTAACTTCAGTTAGTTTTTTTTTTGGTCTCGCGCTCTTAGGGTTCCTTTATGTCGTATATTTTGCGATTTCACAGGGGAATCAAAACCTATAGGGTACTTCCCGTTGACCTAGAATCATGAAATTTGGCAAGAGGCAAGGTCTCATAGTACATATATAGGAATAAATCCGAAAGTTATAAATTTGAAGGTATTTAAAAATAATTATTTTGCTATTACAAACTTACATTTTGTAGTTGGGATGTATGGAAGAACCTTATTGTCAACTACAAACTTCAAAGTTGTCTTCCCAGAGACTGTGGGATCGGCCGATCTGCGAACTAGCATGGAAATCGCTACTAGATACGTGTCCTAGTATTGCAGATCGCGCTCGTATTCTTGCTGTCTCTGTTTGGGAATCGGGACTTTGGTTGCAAGCCATGCCCTCTTTTAACACAGGTAGCCTTTTAGATCCAACCGCATTTCGTCTAGCTGTCTGCTTACGCTTGGGTGCAAGGTGCTGTGAAGCCCATCGCTGTCAGTGTGGTACTGCTGTTGACCAGCTCAGTCACCAATGGTCTCTCTTGCTCGAGAAGCGCTGGTCGTATTGGCCGACACGCTAGCCTGAACGACATCATACGCAGGGCACTTTCCACCGCCAATGTCACAGCTGTGCTCGAACCGAGTGGTCTTGCGCGTGACGATGAAAAGAGGCCTGACGGTATGACACTTGTGCCCTGGAGGTTGGGGCGGCCCCTTGTATGGGACGCAACTTGTGTCGATACTTTGGCGCCGTCACATCTTCCTGAGACACAAGGTAGGGCTGGCGCGGCTGCCAATTCGGCAGAGCAGCACAAGCGTCGCAAATATGCTAACCTCGGCAGTGGTTACATATTTGAGGCGTTTGGGGTTGAGACATTGGGCCCTTGGGGACCGGGAGCTCACCTCATTTTCAAAAATCTTTCAGAGCGCCTGGTTAATGCGACGCGTGACCAAAATGCTGGCGTGTTTCTGGCTCAACGCATTAGCATTGCCATTCAACGTGGTAATGCCGCCAGCATGTTGGGTACGCTGCCAACTGGTAGTGGGCTTGAGCATTTGGATTGTCTTTAGACCTTCAACGGTCTATGGGCAGTCTAACTGTATTTGTAGTGTTAGTTTTAGCTTGTATTTTGTTTAGTTATTAAAGGCACTTGCCCAGTAAAAAAAAACTACAAACTTAAGTTTGTCTTTCAATATTTTAACTTCAGTTAGTTTTTTTTTTGGTCTCGCGCTCTGAGGGTTCCGTCTAACGGAACCCTCAGAGCACGAGTCCTACTCGTACTTGTCCGGTTTTTATTTTATCTCAGAACTCCGTCATTTATAAACTAATTTAGTTTTTTTTTTTCAAAGGATATTTATGTACTTTCAAATGGTTCCATAAAAAATCATCAAAATCGGTTCAGTAGCTTGGTTTGCTGGTTTTTTTTCTAGTTTGTGGCCGAGGGGACTGAACAAGGGAACAGACCGGAATAATCCAATACCAAATATAATTATGTCATCCAAGTAAAAAAAAAATGCGTTCCTATTTACTAATTTTGAAGCATAAAAAACCACAACCAACCAACCAACTATTTCCTAATTTTATCTCTAGTCTCGATGAGGGACGGTATAATCAATCATTTAAAAAAACGAGACATTTGCGTTCAGCTGCGGAACGCAAGGCATGTAGTCAGTTGGTCACACATGGTTCATTATAACCTGGATGCTATCATGCAGCTTCTAGACACATAATAAAAATATTATAAGTATGTGCCAAAGAAGTATGTGCACTAACTGAGTAACATAATAAGATACAATAAATTATTTTTGGGGAAAAAAGCCTACATACTTTAGCTAGCCTTTCAAATATAAATTTTGCCATAGCTACCCTACATATATATATATATATATATATATATAATCTTAGATTTTATTAGCAAAATGTTTTTTTTATATATATATATATTTAGGGTACCTATTAAGTAAGTTATTTAATATACCTCTAAATATATAAATATTTGTGATAATGATCGGTCGTGTGAAACTGTAAATTTTTCTTGATTTTTCTAATGAAATTGATATCACTACTATAGGTATTTTGTTCTAAGTTAGATTCTTCAAAGATCAAGAACATACCTACACAAAATATACCTACCTATAGTACCTAAGAATTTTATTAGTAAATCAAGAAAAATTTACTGTTTCTCACGACAGACCATTATCACCATATTTATATAACTTTAATTATTTTATGTAACTTAACTACTTACGTAATAAAATTAGAAATATATGATTTCAGAAGATTAAAGTTAAAAATTACTACTTACCTCATCGGACACGCCATATATTCACGAAGCTTTCACGTGCTTCTCACAAATCCCACTAGTATAAAATTGATAACTAAAAAAATATGTTTTTGTAAAAACTGGCAACGCGCGGTATTTGTACGCGCTTTCCCGACGTGCGGTCACTGGACGGTGGACACTGCTGACTGCACTGCACTCGCTGACACTGAGCTAACGCGTCGCGGTGTTGATTTCGTCACCAGTAACGGACTCTCCTTCAGGGGCCCGCACGGCAGCGGCCTGTGATATTGGGCCCCATTTTATTTAGTGCTGATTTTAGCATTTTTAGCACTACCAGAGCGCCTAGTTTCTGGGTAAGATTTCTAACGGCGTCATAATAATATATGCGGCGCCTTTATATCGGAGTATTAGCAAAAAAATAATAAAGCGTAGTAGCGGCAGTAGAAATGCATAAGTGAAGTGAGCGCAAAATATTACTGTTATTCTGATCAATGTAAAAACAGGTTAATATGTTATGGTTTTATTTATATTACTCACGTAAGATTAAGCCGGTTACATAAAAGACCAAGTTATTTTCCATAATAAAAATGTAATCTTCTACTATATAAAAATAAGTCGGGTTTTCCTTCCTGACGCTATAACTCCAGAACGCACGAACTGATTACCACAGTTTTGCATTCGTTGGAAAGGTCTCGGGCTCCGTGAGGTTTATAGCATATAGGTTTATAGTTCATACCAACGGCTGGGTTTTGTGCTAAGAAACTCTCGGGAATTCCACAATTTGGACGTTGTAAGACTCATCTTCAGTGCTCTGGTTCGGAGTAAGCTTGAGGCCAGTGCTTGCGTTTGGCATCCGCATGAAGACAAATACACCCTTTTGTTGGAGAAGGTTCAAAAAGCCTTCCTCAGATATTTATATAAGCGTTTGTATGGGTACTACCCATATATGTATCCGACAAAGTTTTTGCTCGGTTCCCTGGGGTACAACTCTCTGCAAGTCAGGCGATCCTATGACCAGCTTACAACAATGTGTAAGATCCTTCGAGGAAGAGTAGATGCGCCGGTTCTTAATGACCAGTTATGTCGGCTTTTTGTTCCTGACCAGTATCTTCGAGCCAGGAAGCATAAGCTTTTTGCAGTTCCGCGTTATAAGACAGTTGCCCACGAAAAATCCCCGATACCGCGTTCACTTGCTGCGCTTAATGCCCTCCTTGACGCTAAACAAGAGTGTGACGTGTTTGCGGATGACTGGAAGTTGATAATGTCGGAATGTTTGCGGTACTGTGAGATGATTGCTTGATTGGGTAGGTATGATAGTTAGGTCCTGTTATATTTAGTTTAATTTTTTTTTTTTTTTTTTTTTTATTTATTGTTTTGGGATGTTTTAATTTTCTGCATGGTAACTTTTAATTGTAATGTGTTATGTGTTATTTAATTTTAAATTTTTGTGACATTTTATTTTTTATTTTTATTTTTAAATGTTTATTGTGTAGACATAATAGACAACCATTTATTTTGACATTTTTTGCATGGTAATTATTTATTGTATAATGATAATTTATTTTGACTCTTAATTAATTATTGTATAACGACCATTTATTTATTTATTATGTAATTATTATTTTTTATTTTTTATAATCACCTTTTGTATTGTTACTATAATATATTGTGACAAAAATGTATTCTTCGACATGTAATTATTTAATCTGGTAGGTATTTAAATTCCATAATTATGTAATATTATCTGTCATTAGTGTAATTGGTTTTTGAACCGTGCTAATTGAATAAATAAATACAAATACAAATACAAATAGTAGCGAGGCCGAAGGCCGAGCTCTACGCGTACGAAGTAGCGGGATTCAGCTAGTGGTTTATAAACAAACCGCACACCATCAATCTCTATGTAAATATGACACCTTTGCCGTACACATTGTAGAGATGTTCAAGCAAAATAAGTGATTATTCGTGTGAATGTGTTCCTCTTTTTAAATTTAGATCCATTTGAAAGATTCGTTTACCTGATGGGTCATACACCCACCCTCACATATCCCCCACATGCACAACCACCCCCACACGCGCAGCCTGTATGCGCCAGCGCAAAAATAATTTTTAAAACTTTTTACAGCCTGAAAATAGATCTCGGTACTCAAGCTAGCGGAGTACTCTCTAGCGCAACATAGCTCAAAAATTTTGAGTAATTTTTCAAGGTGATTATATTCCCATTCCTCCCCTTTGGACAGGGCAGTGACTGGACAGGGCCCGGATTGGGCCGCCCCTCTCATCCCTGAGTCCTCTACTGTACTTCACTGACCTCTTGATTGATGTGACTTAAAACTTCTTTATCGATTCATTCACAATCATAAGTATTTTATACCTAACTTTACCACAGAATACAAATTAGTACAAGCTTTTTACTTGAAAAAGATTTTCTGTATATAGCTTTACGTAATTTTCTAAATTTGCCGCGCTTTTTCAGTCTCTACTTTCATTAGCCAGACCTTAACTATTGTGGTCCAAAATGGCCTTCTCGTTTATGAGGAAATAACATTGAAGAACTTGTTTCCTTATATTCAAAGGGAAACAATAGATTGCACACTACTTTTTCCACAAAATTCTTTTTCAAGGTCTTTGTTATTTTTATTTGAATAATAGTCTGCGATTTACGAATTTTACATTCATGACCTCATGTAAGAATTATTTTTCATTTGTAAAAGACGTATCGAATTCCACACACATTTTAAATCTCGAAATTAAATTTTGTGTGGAATTCTATACAACGCTTCTAATTATTCGTAAGGACTTTGCCCGCAAATGGCCTTCTAATGGTAAGCGACGAAACCGTCATCGGTGGTGGAGCTCATTCGATCAGACATACAAGGGAGCGGTTTTTTTAGCGGAGAGGTCCGCTTTTGACCACCGACCTGTTGGTAACGATGTGGTCGAAGATAAAGCACGCAGACTTAGAAGATACCTATTCACTCTGGTCTTGAAAAGGCCCAGATTATGTCTCTCAGGAAACAAGGAAGCCGGCAGGTTGTTCGTTGTTCCAATCCTTGGCCGTAGGTACGGATTAGAAGCGTATAAGATATGGTAAGTAAGGTGTCGTGGCGTGGCAGGTGGGAGATATGTTGGTAAAATCAGCTTTTTCTTGATGCCTTTATGCTTTAGTCAAACTCATCTTGCAGATGACCTTGCAGCCCTCATTTTGCATTTGGATTTAGTTCATTGAAATCGCTGCAAGTTTCTTAGTAGGTTAGGTACCTACTTCTGAATATACCATACTTAGTACATACAGAGTGATTTTTATTATTATAAAATGACTAGGTATGGTTGCCTAGAAGAAATCGCTATAAGCGATAAGGCCGCCTAGTAGAAACCTAGATAATAATTTTCATTGTAATGTATGTTTTCCTTGTTTGTGTGGTATTTGAATAAAGAGTTATCTTATAGTTATCTTATTTTATCTTAGGTAAGTGCACGAAACTTACAGTTTTTGCGTGGTATGGTGATTGGTGAAACGTGGGAGACATTTGAACGCAAACGGTAATTGTACGAAGGCATGTCTCCCTTGTTAGTTTGATCTGAGGTGTCGATAATGCGTTGCCTACGACCGTATTATTAGTGTTTAGTCCTAAGTTAATATAGTAAGTGCGGCTGCTGAAAGAATATGTACATGAGAGTTGCCATAAAGCTGTACGAAAACAGTAAAATCTGAATACTTTTAATCTTCGACCAAAATAAAATGAATGGACGGGCCATAACCATTGAACTTGTTCAGTAAAACGAGTCAAAGCCGTCGGACATATACTTCATCACCTAATTATAACCATGTACAGTCAAAGATTTTTTTATCGATGTGTACAGTATATTTGTTACAATAAATAGATAGCGGTTTTTAGTTGTGTACTAACACACGAAGGCATAATATTGTCAGATGTTTCGTTATCATGTAACAATAGTTTTGTGTCGCACTTCCTACGGCTAGAGACCGACTGAAACGAAGTGAGCGCTGGCGCTCATTTTGTAATCTTCAAAAAAGCGCTTCTTCTGGGCCAGTCCATTAATTTTATTTTGGTCGAAGCATTAATAGCCTATTGAACGTAAGTTTGTAGCTGGTATAGCCATGCAATTGAATAAAGTGAAATATTAAAAGATAACGTTTTCATTCTGGTTTTTACAATGTTATTGCAGCTGTCAGACGCGTTTTCTAAGCGGCAGAACTGATTCAGTATTTTTTTTTAAGACATAGGTAATAGGCTTTCGATTGACCACCACCTCGACGCGATGATGCGGTCTTCGTTGGAGCACGCTTGCCTAGAAGAAACCGATTCACTCGTGATTTGAAGACACCCAGATGGTAACCATCGGGGAACACCCATTCAGGCAGCGCATTCAGACTAGCAGTTTGCACAATAAATGTGGAATCAAAGCGCTTCATACCCGAGTTTTCGGAATACCAACCATAAAGCGGTACTATGGTAAACCTCTGGATGGTAAAGTAATATTATGCTATTTTATGGGTGAAAAACTTATAATGTATCTAATTCGGTCCAATATTATAATTTGATTTCTCTACTAGGCCCGCTTGTTGCATCATTCACTGTGACTGGAATCTGATGCCACAGCCGGTTTTGTAGCATCAGCGCTAAAATGTCGCAAGTGCGAATCGAATTTGTCTAGTCGGAAAAAACGAACTAGAATGGCATACTTGCGTTAATAATTACGTTAGCTATTTAAAATTCCTATGATATACCTATTATACTTATTCAGGGTTCCGTATCCAAAGGGTAAAAACAGGACCCTAATACTAAGCCTACGATGTCTGTATCTCTGTCTGTCTGTCTGTCCGTCCGTCCGTACGTTCGTCTGTCCTATACATAGGCTAAGTATACCATGCTTTCTCCTTCTACGGTCCTATACATAGGCCCAGTATACTCTTTCTCCTTCTACGGTCCTATAGGATGACTAACTGACTGACGAATTTCTAAACGTTTTTTTAATAAAAGGAGGTAGGTCTGAGTAGTTTTAATGACTTGTCAAAAATGTGTCAAAAACACGTCAAAAATTATTTATTTCCATGGCTTAATTTTAAAGTATAAAACGTTTGCTTTGCTTAATTATTACTTACTATAAATTGCGTGTTTAGATGTAATAGATATCTACTACGACAGCATCAGCTGCATGGAATTTCGTAAAGAAATCAATTCGGAATGTTTACTGGTTCAAAATTTATAAGGTCAGTTAGAGTGAACTAATTTTAAACTGTTTTAGTAGAGCCTTTATTAACTTTAAACAAAATACAAGTTTACTGACACTACAAAACAGTAAGACTGCACACAGTCCGTTGAAGATCTAAAGACAATCCAAATGCAGTGCTCGAATGGACCGGAACGCACCGGAACGCACCGGAACGCCCTTCTGTAATCACCGTTCCGTTTCGTAAAAATTCTCCTCATATCGTTCTGGTTCGGCTAAAAACCTGCCCGCTTCTTTGTTTCCTGAGAGATATAACCTGGGCCTTTTCAAGGCCAGAGGTATCTTCTAAGTCTGCGTGCTTCATCTTAGACCAGATCGTCGCTTACCAACAGGCGAGTTGGGGGTCAAACGCGGACTTATCCGCGTTTAAAAAATGTGTTTGGAAATACTCGGAAAAAGCGCAAAATGTTTGACTATGTCACTCTAGACGTAAAGAGGAATCTAACGACACCTCACTCGTCAACATCGGTTAAGCTTGCCCCTGTCTGTGTTTCCGCAGCATTACAATCTTGGAGTGTTCAAGTCTAGGGTTAATAGGTTATTACTGGGCAAACGTGCTCCATCTTCGACCGCATCATCGCTTTCCATCAGGCGAGATCGCGGTCAAACGTTAGCCTAGTCCGATGTAAAAAAAAAAAAGTCAACAAAACATGTTTGGCTAACATCGGGATAGTAATATTATACGGAGTCCGTTCGTGATTCGAATTGTGATCACGAGCTGGTGCCATCCTGTTCCAGCTACTTGCTCGCACCACGTACGCTCTCGTATGTATTGTAACCATTAATAATACAGATTTATCTGAGATTGTAACAGTATAATTTTATTTAGCTTAATGTTTAA
The DNA here is from genome assembly GCA_914767915.1 of Agriopis aurantiaria. Taxonomy (NCBI): domain Eukaryota; kingdom Metazoa; phylum Arthropoda; class Insecta; order Lepidoptera; family Geometridae; genus Agriopis; species Agriopis aurantiaria. Next base: position 10,979,224 of record OU612003.1, on the reverse strand, counting down.
TCCTTATTAGCCCTACAAAAATAAAATAAAAAAAGAGGTGTTTGTCTATGACTTTTAAATGGACTGTCAGATGAGAAGTGTCGTTCTAATGTCAAATAACAAGACGTCAAATTTGACGTTTAGGCTTTGTATTGTTTCTTTATTTACGCTACGCATTTTCGTGGTTATTTGCGATTTTCAGCGCTGTTGTGCATTAAAAGCCATAAAACTGTGTTCTTATCAGTTTTTAGGAGAAACAGAAGCATTAGTAAGTAAAACAAAATCGTCCGATTGAGCTATTCTGTCATAGGTCAACCCTACAAACGTATTGACTTGATAACTTGTTTTCGCTTGATTTTTGCTTTAATTTCAATGATATAAAATTGTTTGCGTGATAAAAACATGCGAGACAGATAGAGCAGTTATTGTATTACGGCCCAATGAGATAAAGCTGCGATTGTCGTATAGGAATGAGTTTTCAAAACTGTGAGTGACATCAGAAGTTAGTCATATCTGACGATAGTCAGGCAATATATACTGCTTGTTTACACTCCACAACCGCATAGTTTACGTCGTTCGCCAAATTGTTTCAGTTACAAACATAGTTTGTTATTGCTCTAGCTTGTACACTGCAATACAGGCACTAACGAGACCTAGTGCAGGGTATAGTGATCCTAAAGGTACACCACTATACACCTAAGCATATATTTGTATGCTAATAATGTTACCAACACCTGTGTTTAAACGAAATAAATAAAAATACTTAACTTATTAAAACTTCATAGATTATGCCTAGGTCTAGTTTTATCGACATTTCTAACTGGTGCCATTAGTAGTAGCTTCGAAAATAGGTCAAGTGGATTAATATAATATTAGCAGCTGAGACTTGTCTGTTTTGTGCAGATAAGATTATTAAACTGGAGTGGAAGCTATGATATTATGTGGCTAGATATTTAAAAAAATACCCATCATCATCAGCTACTAAAGTTCCACTGCTGAACAAAGGTCTTCCTCTCAGAGAGGGGTGTTACCATAATCCCCATGCTAGACAGGCGGCTTGGGCATCACAGTATGTTCACCGTGTACTATTAGGACGCTGCTGCCCATCCTCCGGTGGGTCTGGTCGCCAGTTTTAGGACACCCATATAACAACCCAGATCACTATGTAATGCTTCAGAGTTTCTGCATCTCACTTTAAATTAGAACAACCCTACTATAATATTATAAATGCGGAAGTATCTTTGTCTGTATACACTTGTTCTTCTTTCGTGCAGCAGATGCAGATCAATGTGATTATTTGCATAGATACAGTTAAAAAGCAGTAGAGTGACTTTTTATCACCAAAACTTTAAAGTTCCAGAAGGATTGTCCATGCAGTTAGAACCGCGGGGCTCAACTAGTATTATCATACTAATATAAAAAATGCGAAAGTGTGTTTGTTTGTTGGTTTGTTTGTTCCTCTTTCACGCAGCAACAGATCAACTTGACTTTTTGCATGGGTATAGTTCAAGGAGCGTGATATAGGCTACTTTTCATCATCATCATTATCACAATTTTTCATCACTACGCGGGTGAAACCGCGGTGTGCAGCTAGTATAAAATAAAACATAATATTTTGATGGTGATATGCATTTATAGTATTGTAGCAAAGGCGGCGGGGGGATCATGGAAGCTGGGTCCAGGATCCAGGTCTAGGCGGACCACTAATTAATATGAAAATTAATTATAAAAATTAAATTATAACTTCTTGTGACTTGACCACAACTATGTGCAGGCCACCAACCGGTCCTTTAGGAGATCGTTGGGGGAGGCCTATGTCCAGCAGTGGACGTCCTATGGCTGAAATGATGGTGATGGTGATGTGACCCCTTGGCACAAAAGCTGGGTCCGCCCTTGATTTCATTGTTCTTTCAAGTTATAACATGTAATTGCTGATGCAAAATAAAATGAAACAACAGTGAAAATTGCATAACATTTTTAACTAGTTCATTATGTTTTGATATCGTTCATCACCATTGATAAGCTGAGTAATAATAAAAACAGATTGTAATGTTATTAAATATTACAATCTCCAATGTTGATACACTAATAAAAACAGAATGTACTTATAATCGAATACCTTTTGCTAGGTGTTTATTACTATTATAATTCAGCATTCCAGTTGAAGCTGGAGAAATAACAAAGTCTTAGTAAATAGACATGTCCTAGTGCAGGTCACCCTTAGGCTCAATGAAGCAAGGATATGCATATTGCATACTGCAGCTGGTAATGGCTGGAGTCGCCTAGATTCAGCAGTGGACTAAGAAAGGCTATGATGATGTAACAATTGCTTCGCTCCCATCTTTCTGGATTCCTTGAATGTTCTGATGAGTTTTATTTTATTTTAAATATAAATGTTAGGCTTGCGTTTGACCACCATCTCGCCTGATGTTAAGCGATGATGCGGTTTTCGTTGGAGCACGCTTGCCTAGAAGAAACCGATACCTTTCTTAGCACATTTCTTCATTCAACAATTTGAAAAGTAGATTTGATTTGGTATACAATAAAAGGTAAAAGTCGAAACTCTGACACTGCCTCGGGTATTGTAAGTGCATATAGGCAGTAGTGACCACATACCATCAGGTGGTTCGATGCTCGTTTGCCACTTATTCTATAAAGAAAATTGGTACACAAACCAATTTTATTTTTATTTGGGCTATTTATAAATTATTCAGAGAGTTTGCTCGCACTCTTCTCCTGCCAGACTCTTAATGGTAAGTCTAACAGGAAAACGTTATCAGGCGGAATGCAATAAGCATTATGTTGTTTAGTACTTAGTAAATGCAAGAACCACAACAGCTACTAAATGGAAACAAGAAGCCGGTACATTTAGATGTCGTATTGACGAGGATAACAAAAAAAGACAATAACAAGAAAACACAAGTCTTACCCCCATATTCATAAACGTAAATAAAGATACCTCAAATCCTCATGTCACCCTCAAGTGGTGTTTTGGCATATAAAAAATAACACTTGAGGGTGACGCGAGGATTCGAGATACCTTTATGTACGGCTATGAATATGAGAGTCAGTAAATACATACCTCAAAAGAATTAGTTTAAATATCAATATTTTTTTTCAGAGTAATGGGCCAAACCCTATCTGAGCCTGTGACAGAGAAGCAGTCGTCGACATGTCAAGACGGCAGATACCTGGTCGGCTCGTCCTGTATGCAGGGCTGGCGAGTGTCCATGGATGACTCTCATACACACATACTCTCCCTGCCTGATGACCCTGGGACTGCGTTCTTTGCTGTCTATGATGGACATGGAGGTTGGTACATATCTAGTTTTGTCATGACATGACAGTAAATAGATGTCAAGACAGTAGATAAATTGTCAAGATAGCAGATACATTGTCAAGACATCAGATACATATTAGGAAAGTAGACACTTTGTCAGGTCATTCTGCATCTGGAGCTGGTCCACGGATAACTATCATACACACATACTCTCAGTCGAGTCTTATCACTATATCATCCTTCATTTATATGACAAGTCTACAACGAGTATGTTCGTCATGACGTACGGTGCCGAAAAGTGGAGACAGTTGGAGCGGTCAACAAGCTTATAGTTGTTGTTCGGAGAACTATGGAATGGGCGATACTCAGCGTTTCAACAAAGAACCAAAGTCATCGATTTAGCTCAGTGTATTAGCAAACTGAAGGTTATATCCTATCGGTTGAGGTAGGGGTATTCTAGACTGGAGAAGTGGAGAATATGAATCGGTGAACATTGCATGTGATGCCCTCAGACTTGATGGAGTAACAATATAAGTAAAGCAGTTTGCAGTGGTTCCAAGCACAAACCAGAAGATCGGGCTGAGTGAGGTGTCTTTGGAGAGGCCTATGTCCAGCAATGGACTAACAAAGACTAACTATGATGATGATGACAGATAGTCTCATTGGCTGCCGATCCTGGGACTGGGTTCTTTGCTGTCACAGTAAGGTTGGTATTAAAATTTGTATTTATTTAGCATTAAACGGCTAAGATAAATTTCATTGTAACGCCAACGCTGACGTCATTCAAGGGTAAATTAAGTTTATATTAAATCAAAAATATTTGTCATCAGCACTTAATTTTTAATAAAAATGGATGTATAATGATTAGTTAGTCTGCTCGAAATGGTTTTGTAATTACAATCTAATAAAAAAAATATGAACAATCCCCATTGTTAACTTCAATGTATAATAGTTTGAAACCCTACGTGGCAATTCTCTGCACTTGTTACCCTGAGATATTAGCTGTTCTCTAAAATAAGCGGCAAACAAGCATGCGGTCCGTCTGATGGTAAGCAAGTATATCATCACTCCATCGAGTCTCAGGGCGTCCTACACTACGTGTCGATTCGTGGTCTCCTCTCTAGAACATGTTGTCTACTCCAACAGTTATCAGTTCTGCGACAAATATGATCGGCCCACTGCCACTGCTACTACTTCTGCACTTGCTAATACGCTAAGCTATATCGGTTGCTGTAATTTGAATTCGAATAAAACAAAATGTTCCAGGAGCCAACATAGCTGAGTATGCGGGAAAGCATCTCCACAAGTTCATCATGGCCAGGCCTGAGTACCATCTTGGAAACATAGAGGAGGCAATGAAACAAGTGAGTGCTAAGATATTTCAAATTATGGATGTCTGGTCAGCTCTTTAAGGAGTCCGAACCTAAAGTAGACCGAGTGTTCCGACGTCTCATTTGAGAGCCAGTTCCCATTCCAGGCTAGGTGTGTTTGCCATCTTCGGTCTGGTCTGTAACATCCCCCCCGCCTCAGTGCTTTGAGTATAGCGTTATTTTATTTTATTTTTGTTGATTTCATATTCATATGGTGACGTTAATTTTAATGAAGATTGGTAGGTATAGTTTCTCATGTCCCTAGTGACTTGAAAGTATGTTATCATGTGAAATTAGCATAACAAATTAATGCATTTGCTAAGTGCACCTTGGACTTATAGAATATGCGTCAGCATAATAACGTCATGTGTGCTAAGTAGGTAGTTTCTTAGATTCACACCGCCCATTATAGTTTAATTGGGAAAACATGATGCATTCAAATTGGAATAATTAGCTTTATGCTACTTAATTATGCATTTATTCATTGCATGTGGTTTTAAATTTTGTGCCTAAATAGTGGATTCAAAGTTACCGCAATTTCAAACGATTTAAAAATGGCGGCCAAATTTCTTTCAGATTGTGAGTTTTTAGGTTTCCGTACCCAAAGGGTAAACCCGGGACCCTATTGCTAAGCCTACGATGTTTGTCTATCTGTCTGTCCGTCCTTCCGTCTGTCCAATTTTTTCGGTATTTCGGTTTCTTGGACAACCTTATTGTATTTTGCGTGTGTGTGTATGATACGTTGAGATCACAAAGTTTTTTTTATCAATTCCTTTTTATACCTCGTTGATAGATACCAAACTGGTCCGGCCATCGTATGAATTGAACGTATCGTGCCAAATTCATACTTATATTTTTTTTTTATAAATAATGTAATGTAAAGTTTTGATCAGCTCAAAAACGGTGAAGGAAATCATCGTTAGGAAACCGGTACCTATGTCCAAAAACCTTATTAAAAGTTCAAGGACACATGACACGCACCAACATGCACTGGGCCAGCATGGTGGATTGAGAGCCCATGCTCTCTGGGGGAAGGCCTGTGTCGTAGCAGTGGGAAAACGATAGGCTGATAATGATGATGAATCTAAGCGATAGAGAAAGGGTTAGGTTATGTTTCTTGCATTGCAGCCATTGGCGGATCCAGGGGCCATGCCCCCCCCCCCCCAAACACCTAGCAACTCCATACATTCGACTCAATTTTTTCGATTTGATTCCTTCGAACCTTGTCTGAATGAAATGAAATCCAGAATGGCCCACCCCAAAATGAAATCCTGGGTCCGCCCCTGATTGCAGCAAACAACTCTCCTTTCAGGGTTTCCTCGACATGGATCAGGCGATGCTTGAAGAAGACATGCTTCAAGAGAAGGTGGCTGGCAGCACTGCTGTGGTTGTATTGGTGAAGGATAGCACACTTTACTGCGCCAACGTTGGAGACTCGCGAGCGATAGCCAGCGTCCGTGGCGGGGTGGGTACCAACACTATACTAAATCTTAAGAAGTCCTCATCGACCCGACGTCGCTTACAAAATTTATTCTAGGTCAAAGGTCAAAATTATCTGTTTGCATTTTTCAGACAAATGGTATGTTTTATGATAAACTTATTTCCCGGAATATTTCACGGTTCCTGTTCGATAGCGGGTAAAACCACGGGGCGCTGCTGTACAACAATCAATTTAGGGTTCCGTACCCAAAGAGTGTAAACGGGATTACCAAGCCTGCGCTGTCTGTCTGTCCTCCTACCTTTTAGCGGCTGTATCTTTCAAACCGTAATAGATAGAACTAAACGGTCCCGTACATCAAACGTTTTTTAGAATCGTATTTTTGTACTCATTTGCTCTTGTATAAACGGTAATACGTACAAGCGTCAAACTTGGCACGATTATAGTATGTATATATTATAGTACACGCTCTAAAGTGAAACAACAAAATAAATAATTAATACTGGCCAAGTGCGAGTCGCTGACATATTTCTGTTCACTACCGGTTTTCGTACAATCACCGAAGTGCAACGTCGGGCGCGGCCGGTACTTGGATACTTTTTGTAATTTATGTGGAGGTACGAAACCAATGGCAATATAACCACTTGACTGCTCATCCTTTACCCCGCATGAAGCAAAGGTTCTAACATGTCAACCTAAACTATTTCGAGCGGGCCAATCCTAGGCGCGAATTAAATTAATGACTTTTGATTCTCCAATCACAAGCTGCCCTCCGCGACCGCCGTGGCATCATTTCGGCAAAAGGGAATTTTGACTACATGCCCGATCAAGTGGTTATATTATCTTTGTACGAAACCCTCAGTGTGCGAGCCCGACTCGCACTTGGACGGTTTTTATTTACCCAACATTGCAGGTGGAAATGCTGTCATACGATCACAAGCCGAACAACGAGGAAGAGCTGCGTCGGATCACGGCCGGCGGCGGGTGGGTGCAACTGAACCGCGTCAACGGCAACCTGGCCTTGTCTCGCGCGCTGGGAGATTATGTCTTCAAGAGGAATTACAGACTGTCGCCGCAGCAGCAAATTGTCACAGGTATTAAATTTAAGTTTGTCCGTAGTTTCACAAATCTACACGTTGTAGATAAATTTTAAAATAAAGTATAATTGCATTTTTTTATAATAAATTAAGGCTTGTGTTTGACCACCATCTCGCCTGATGTTAAGCGATGATGGGGTCTACGTCGGAGTACGCTTGCCTAAAAGAAACCGATTCACTTGTGATTTGAAGACTAGATTGTAACCATCGGGGAAATAAACAGACACAGTCTATAGTGTGACCCACTGTATTTTTTTTTTTTATTATGACGACTGTCAAGGCATTTGTGTAAGAATTTTGTTGTAGCCAGTTGCACCCATATAAACGAAACGTCAGTCATTCGAAATCAGTTAGCAACTGTGATGCGGACAAAGAACTTTGAGACCTAACCCAAAAAGGTAAGGTCCAAGTTCTTTGGATGCGGAGTTTGACGCGTTGACATAAATAAGAATGTTCAATCAAGTTTCTGTCATAGACGACAGATTTTCCTTCTCATTTCCGTTTCCGTCCTATTTACTTTTCTGTGGTGTGACCTATCGCGCGTCGTAAGATGGTAGCGCCAATATTTGCGTTTCGTTACAGCGTTCCCCGACGTGCAAGTGAGACAGTTGAACGAAGACTGGGAGTTCATCGTGATCGCTTGTGACGGCATTTGGGAGGTGTTATCGAACGAGGTAATCTAATGTCATTTTGTTTTAATTATTATATTTTTAGGGTTCCACACCCAAACGGTGTAAACGGGAACCTGTTATTAAGCCTACGCTGTCTGTCTGTCCGTCTAGGACAGACGGTACGATAGATAGTATGTAGTTGAAATTTTCAAAGAATGTGTAATGTTACGGTGGATTAACTGAACATTATAATAAAGTCAAAAAGTTAAAACCAAAAGGGGGCCCCATACAACAAAGGTTTTTTTTATAAACGTATTTTTGTGTTTGCTCTAGTGTAAAAACTTTAATACGTACAAACGTCAAATTTGGTATGATTATAACACACATTCTAAAGTAAAACAATGTATTTTTTGTGCTTTAGTAGTTAACAATGTATGTGGTGGTACGGAACCTTCGTGTTCCGTTTCCAAAAGTCGTTCGTTAATAACATAAAGGTCCTATAACGTAGAAATTAGTTCAATGTGATTGGTTTATCTTAAGACATCCACTGTTGAACATAGGCCTACCCTTAGATTTTAACACTGAATGACAGCCTGCCATCTGCATCCACTGGATGCCCGCGACTCTCACAATGTCGTCGGTCCATCTAGTGGGAGACCTACCTACGCTGCGTCTTCCGGTTCGTGGTCTTCACTCCAGAACCTTTCTTCCCCATCGGTTATCGGTTCTTCGAGCTATGTGGCCTGCCCATTGCCACTTCAACTTGCAAATTTTAACAGCTATGTCGGTGACTCTGGTTCTTTGGCAAATATCTACGGATTCTATCGCGCAAAGAAACTCCGAGCATAGCTCTCTCCATTGCCCGCTGTGTGACTCTGAGCTTTTCCAAAAGGCCAACAGTTAAGGACCACGTCTCAGTACCATATGTCATCACTGGCAACACACACTGTGACTCTAACGTTGACCTATTGTCCCCAGGAGGTGATATCGTTCTGCCGCGTGCGTTTACTCAGCGGATGGGAGCCGGCGGCTGTGTGCGAAGCCCTAATGCACCGCTGCCTCGCTCCCAACTGCGCCACGGGCGGACTCGGGTGCGACAACATGACTGTGCTGCTTGTTTGTCTCGCGCCCTTCCCGCGCTCCATACAGCCGGTATGTGACCACTATAACACTGTTTTGACATCATCATCATTTCAGCCTTAGGACGTCCACTGCTGGACATAGGCTTCCCCTATCGATCTCCAAAATGGCCGGTTGGAAGCGGCCTGCATCGAGCGTTTCCCTGCGGTCTCTTTTAGGTCGTCTGTCCATCTCGTGGGTAGACGTCCTACGCTGCGCTTACCGGTCCGTGGTCTCCGTAAATTACTTAAAACCAATGATGATTCCACCTGACTGCTCATCCTTTACCCCGCGCGATAAAAATGGTATATAATTTTCAATCATTTAGGGAAGGTGCACGCTGCAAAACGTTGTTAGCTAACAATATGTGGGTTGTTTATTAATAATGTATAATGGCCTAGAATTTTATATCTGTACCTCTGTCCAATGACTGAAAGACTATCGTTTCCTAAATAAATACAATCCTTAAATTCTATGTACGCTGCTATAAAATATTGCATGATATTTTATTTTTATTTTATTTTATTTTATTTATTTATTCAAATTACAACTATCATTACAGGATGATTGATTTTTATTTTGTGTATGTTTGTTTTATTGCATGTGCATGTTTTCATGTCGGTGTACTCGTATTTTGCTATGTGCTCGTGTATTTCATGTATCTGTACAGGGTTATAAGGAAAGGGTATGCTAAGCCAAAAGGGGTTCGTGATAATCATCATTATGTTTTTTTTTTACTATGGGACCAATCCTGAAATTGCGAACGAACAAAATCTGCTGTTCCTTAAAAAACGGCAATTCACACTTGACAAAATGTATGGAACGACGAATACGAAGCGTTTTGATTCCAATTTTTTTGTGCGAACTGCTAGTCTGTGGAATTCGCTGCCTGAATGGGTGTTCTCCGATAGTTACAATCTGGGTCTCTTCAAATCACGAGAGAATCGGTTTCTTCTTAGCAAGCGAGCTCCATCGTAGACCGCATCATCGCTTAACACAAGGCGATCATGACGGTCAAACGCAAGCCTAATTTAATGATTAAAAAACCACCTTATATTTCTTTTGCTATTCCAGGTTAAGTTTCATAATAAAAGTTGTGCATAATAATGGTTATAACGAACACCTTTCGGCTTAGCGTACTCTTACCTTATTTTATTTTATTTATTAGGAATTGATTGTGCCCAGCGCTAAATTAATTCCTATAGCTATCCACCTTGATTAAGACAAAAAAATTGACTGATATCAGAAATAATTTTATGTTGCGGAAAATGCGGGAAAACAGAAATAAAAGCTGCCGGTGCATTACTTGTAGTAGAAGTAGGGGCTTTCGGTGACATACATACTGGTGTCGGACGGGCAAGCGGGGCGAGACGGGTCGCTCCCTTCACTTGTCCACATATAACGATGAACGGGAGTGTCCCACCCCCCCTCCACGACCGTCACGAACAAAGCCTATCTGTACATAATAAGGTACCGTAGTTTCTATTCACCCCGTTTACCGTACTGAAACAATGTTTTAACCCACAGTGCTCTTACCTGGACACGCGTTCGAGCAAGTACTGGTCATTGACCCCGTCTCGGAGGCAGTTTTCTTAACTACCCTCCCGCCACACCCGCACAAGCTATAATGTTACCTCCACGATGTCCTCTATTCTGTGATTATAACGCCCTATAGACAACCTACAGAGCGCGCCACAACAAAATGTCTATTAATTTATGCACGACAAAAAAAAAAAAACTTTAGTCCTATTCAACTATTCATTCGCTGCCTGAATGGGTGTTCCCCGATGGTTACAATCTGGGTGTCTTCAAATCACGAGTGAATCTGTTTCTTCTAGGCAAGCGTGCTCCACCGTAGACCGCATCATCGCTTAACATCAGGCGTGATAGTGGTCAAACGCAAGCCTAATTAAAAAAAAAATGCATGTCACTTGACAGGTGGTTTGACAGTACGATAGAATGTAACGTGTTTCGTAAATATTTAATGTGACGTCACACAACTAAATTAAAGATTTAAATTTTGCCGCGAAAACATATAGCTAAACTCTACTATGAAAACTAGTCTGCTAGTGGCGGTTGTCAAGTGCCATGCTATTTGAAAAGGACTTTACAAAGGAGATAGGCAATAATTTATGAGGTGTAGCACCTCTCACCTCACTACCTCTCACCTCTGGGATCACTATAATTTATATGTAAAAAAATTGATTTTATGTCGAATATGTTCGTTTAAAAGAACAGAATTGAACTGTATCTAGTATCATTCCGCACTGGGTCACAACATCCATACAAAGCAGTCTCTTTTTGTTGGCTGGTTTCGCAAGATAAAATGCGCATTTTTTTCGGATGTTTGTTTTTTTCTGTACGACAAAAGGAATCGACCAAATTTTGTTGTGGCGCCTACCTTGGGCTGTCTAGCCCCGATTTCTACTAACTTTGCCTTTGAAGTGACAATGGGGATACATAGTAAACGTAGATCTATTCTATATACATATAGCATATGTATATATAAAAAAGTTTGCTGCAAGTTTTTAATTTGAATAGCTTTGCTGGACTGATTTCCGATGGAAATCAGAAATCAGTCTGTCATTAGTACAAAAACAGCATTCTTGAAAATACTCCTAAGGTTAGTCAAAATAAGAAATGTTCAATTCACTGTAGTTAAGCTAGAAAGGTGTCATCTTTAATTATATCAACTAACGGCTTTACTTATAAACGTTACTTAAGTTCTGCTCGCTGACGAAAATTGTCACACGTGAAAACGAGACAGAGCAATTTTAAGCATTGCTTAACTTATGTAACGTTTACAAGTAAGACCGTGTAAGTTGACCACTTTCTAGCTTAGTGCGTAAACTAGAGCATGGGTCAACTTATATTAGAGTGACTGCATTCAAAATTCACGACAGCGTTGCTATTGGTCATTGTCAAGTTGAAGCAATCCATTAGTAGATTTGGGTCGAAGCAGTCGGCTAATGAAATCAAAACACTCATTATGTGAGAGTGAGATACTTTCTCGCTTCGACAATATCAGGTCGTTCGTCTCATCAGCTGACCGCGTTTCTATAGGGCATTTCATTTGAATCTGGTGCGATGTAGTTATCTGCTGAAATATAAAATAAATTGAAATAGCTAAGGTGTCCATTAATTAAGTGGGGTGATTTTGGCGATTATTCGACTACCCCTCCCCCTTTGGGTGAGATGTCGTGAGATTTGGCTCGTTCCCCTCCCCCAACACCCCAAATTCACGTGGGATTTTTCTAAATGCGTATTTTTGGAGTTAATAAGTTAATCTGTAACACGTTGTTTACCTAATTTAACCCAGTTTTTCGCAATTTTACATTTTTCGGAAACAATAATTTTATATTTGCCGAGACCAACCTCCCCCCCCTCAACCCTCAACCCTACATGAGATTGGGTGATATTTGGATAGACCCCCTCCCTCCCCTAAACGCCTCACGTAATTAATGGACACCCCCTAAGATTTAAGATCCAAATTCCATATACACAATTTTTTTTATTTGTTCGTTTAAAACCTTTACACTGTGTATTCTATTTACTGTTATTGCGTAGAATGAAGAAATTCTATGTAGTTGTACTTATAAAATGGAGTGCGCTTTACATTGTAAAATAATCTCTATGTCTGCTATGTCGCACCAAATCACAATACTGATATTTTTGTGATTGTAATACTATGTAATAATGTACCTAATTAACTCTATAAGTAAAATTGAATGTTTTAAACAAACTCCACTTTGCAAAAAGACTGAATAGTGCCATGATTGAATATAAACTTACCAAAGGATATAAAACATAAAAATACTTTTACTAAATTGTACAGGAATATTTATACATACATAATTTAAAAAAAAATACAACACAAAGTGCTATTTTCCTTAAAAAAAGTACTGGATTTTAATATCTGTTTGCACGAAGCTAGTGCTCAGAAATATCTGGTCTAGTGTGCAAAGACCTTTAATGGTCATAACTCAATAAGATTGACGTTATATTTTCGACATTTTTGTTTTTATCGCAATTCCATAATAATAGTAAAAACTGAGCCAGTCCCACAGGAAAAGTAAAAAAAAAACATACATAAATCACCAACACGTCACCACCGAGTCACTAGAAAGGCACAACACTAGTATTTCAATGGCGGTCCGCATACGGCACAAACAAACGCATCAACATGTTGTGCTGTGACTGATATTGAACCACTAGTGCTGTGACTTTCTAGTGACACGTTGGTCATGTGTTGGTGTTTTTTTTTAGTATCGTCTTTCTCCCTTACTCACTAAAAATATTACGATTTTACACCTAATTGTATCAAAAACTTGTTTATGTTATTAACTTGAAAATTGCATGTTGTTATTAGCTTGGTGTCTGTACCATGGACTTACTATAGTTATATATATATATATATATATACTGTCTGTGCTGAATTTGATTTATTCTTGAGAATTTGTGATGTATCCGGCCAAAGATATTTCAAACTATAGATTCAACATCGCCCCGCTAAAACGGTAACAAATATATAGGCGAGAGCCACGCCATCTATACTATACTACAATAATAATATTATAAAGAGGAAAGATTTGTAAGTATGTTTGTAACGAATTGGCTCAAAAAGTACTGGACCGACTTAAAAAAATTCTTTCGCCATTTGAATGCTCACTAATTTATAAAGGCTATTTTAATAGGCTATATAACTACCCGAGCGGAGCCGGGGCCGACCGCTAGTTACTTATATTCGCGCATTTGAGAAATTAGTAGCGGTATAACAATATGGTTGTATGTTGTGAATAATAGTTTATTACAATTTTAGTACGATTTTATTGGTAATGTTGAATCTATAGTTTTAGAGATACCATAAAATTTCTAAGTTAAGCGCATAATACTTATTTGCATGTGTTCTTTGATATGGCTTTTATGTTCACTTTGTTATTAATATTATAAGTTGCATGTTATGTATAATTTTAAGCTACAAAATTCAATGTTTGTATGTTACTTAATGTTGATGAGAAATCAGGTTTTGTCTGGTACGGAATCTTCAGTGCAAGTACCGTTCTTTATCGATCGTTAAATTTGACAGTTGTGATCGTCAAATTCGATAAATTGCCATTTGATCAGTACTCGCTATGATCGAGTCTATGGCGTTTTATCGAATTTGACGATCGATAAAGAACAGTACTTGCACTGCTGTACTGTAATAGACAATAGTTTTTAAGGTTGGAGTTTGAACTTCGACCCTAAGTTTTAAGGTTGATAGAATATCGATTCTATCGGCGTTTTATGGTCGCGTTTCCAACCTGAGCGGGTAACGACAGTAGCGGCGTGTGGTAGCGAAAAGAGAGCGGTTGTTATGCATCCATTTTGTCAGCTAGCAGTATTTTGAAGGCACATAATTCATCAAATTTTATCGACATAAATCTCTCCCATTTTGAAAAGGGTGCCATTTGAACAGATCCAATTTAATTTGAAAGTAAATGAAACGGCCTATACTAATAAAGCATGCTGATTTTTTTACTTGTCAAGGTTCAAATTAACGTGAAATGTGAAATGACTAAGTTTGATAAATTTATTGCAAAAAATTGCTGTTTAGTCGTTTAGTGTACCTTTTTACTGTTTGAACGAAAGACCATACTATCTAGAAAAGAATTTGACCGCTAAGATTTGGATTGCGTCGTGGTCATATTGATCCATTATTATCATCCTCTCTCTGAGAGAAAGCCTGTGTCCCAGCAGTGGGAACATGATAGGCTGATAATGATGATGATATTGATGGGACTATGCATTGGATTACATGAATAAAGACCCATTCTCAATTCGCTATTACCACCGGCCGTCGAAGTCGAACCGACCGTTGAACTAAAAAAAAAAACTATACAATCTAATTTCAAACGCTTTTAACATAACGCTTAAAATCGCTTGTTTTTATCGTCTCATAACCACGCTTTCGGTTTTGTAATCACCCTGTGTTGCTCTAATAAATGCTGCTAAAATATTTTGTTGTTTTAATTTTTTACTTGTCTGATTTTTCATAAGTGTAACATGAATGTTCTGCATGAAATTTGTAAAGGAATCTACCTAACGCTTTTGTGGATGTCTTAAGGTAAGCGCTTTAATTTTATTTGCATTTTGGGCTTTTTCATAAGACTTTATTTTTAACGCGTTAATAGACTTATTTGATTCTACCTACCAAGTACAAGTTGATATCATAGATGTAGATATCAAGATACGACCATACGAAAATTTGCGTCCCAGTACTTGGAAAATTTGCGTCATCTGTCGAATCGTTTACTACGTCCCAATGATGTAAAGTACGTTATCTGCTCACCAACGAAGTCGAAGTAACTGGGTTTAAACTAGTGCGCTGTTTGCTTGGCCGCACCACTGAGTTGGCACCAACGACGTTCACACCCAACGATCCGTTGAGCCGGTCCTTATGCATAGATACTTTATACGAGTGTGCAAGTTTTACATACGGCCATGCTCATTGAAAATAAAAAGACACTCCCCCCCCCCCCCCCCCCCCCCCCCCCCCCACGCACGTCGCTTACTACGGCGGAGTGTCGTCGGTCTATCAGTTATCGGACCTACTCTTATATATTCTGTGCCCGGAATAATTTTGAGTCGGTCATGGGGACTGCCGACAGAAGTGTATTGTTATGTAAAAATTCATACGTCACATTAGCATCTCGGTGACGCGAACCCATAAGTTATCTCCAACGACTTTTTATTATGAAAAGAAAACTTACTAAAGGAAATATAAAAAGTTTTGTCTCTATCAAAAATGGCTCTACTCGGCTAAAGAACTCCCTTCAAAAAATAAAAATAATGTGTAATAGATGGTTCCAATATCGATACTGCAGCGCAAGTCCGTTCCTTATCAATCGTCAAATTCGATAAAATGCCATAGTATTATAGATCATAGCGAGTCTGGGGTGCAAGTACCGTTCTTTTATCGATCGTCAAATTGACAGTTGAGGTCGTCAAATTCGATAATATGCCATTTTTTCAGTACACGCTGTGATCGATTCTATGGCATTTTAGCGAATTTGACGATCGGTAAAGAACGGTACTTGCACTGCTGATCACATGGCATTTTATCGAGTTTGACGACCTCAACTGATATTTTGACGATCGATAAAGAAGGGTATTTGCACTGCTGATTCCGTGATCAAAATTCAATAGAGTATATATTTATCTATGGTGAAACACACTGAAAAAAGTCTATAGTGTAATTATTATGTCATTCAATGCTTGATATACCTCCTTATTGTTTAATTTTTCGACACCTTCTTTGAGCTTCATAACCGGTAAAGATGCATTCATTATGTACTGGTTGAAATGAGCTACAGGTCAGTGAACCTAAATTGTCGTTGGAACGTTTATTCGAATGGGAATAAATTGATGAGTAGCAGCGTTTCCCTTACGCACCGCTCCGGTGCCTAACGCACTTTACGCTTACGCTGACATGCTTTGCGTAACGCATTTCGGGGTTTAACTAAAAGCGAGTTAAGCACTTATGTTATTTTACAGTAATAATTATTGATATATTAATGCCTTATAAGGATATAATTTATTATTCACAAGACAAGGTCACGGTTGTTGTAGATTATTCGACCCTTTAAAACGTATTTACCGCCTTTATAGCCCCATTTCAATTGTTTTTCAGGGTACCCCCCAACCAGTAGATGATGAATTGGACAGCAAATTCATGACAAAAATGGAAGATCTACTGTACGTTGAAGATGATGAAGAACCAGATTTGAAGTGATGTCACAGATTAAACACTACTGTGTCATGGTGACGTCATTATTGTACATTTGTATATGTGTATATAGGTATAGGTTAGGACGGGTGTGCAAATATGTGAACTGTGATCATCGAGGTATATCTACAACAGTACATATATGTACCTCGATGACTGTGAAATGAGTGGTAAATTCTTAAGGTACCTCAGCGAGTAATTTTCACACAGCTGTGGCTTGCTAAAACCATAACCGTACTCACAGTTTTTTTCGTAACAAATTTTGATATCTTTTCTAGATAAATATGACTGAAAGAATTTGGACCTTCCTTTGTGAAAGGGATCCATAGTACCCATAATTTTGAACAACTTTTACCATGAGAAGTCCAAATTCTTTGGACTGAATAATGATTTTTTTACAGGTTTGTTACCTGTCAAAAATAATTATGCAGTCATATCGTTAAAACGTCATTAAGGCGAAGTTTTCCCACTTTTAAGCATCGCTTGTTACTTCAGATGACCATAAGGTTTCATATATTGTATCATAGTCGCATTTAACACACACAGCCGTGCGTTTCGCTGCTTCTATTTTTGCGATTTTTTCATATTTTTCTAAAAGTATAGCTGTTATGTAAAATGTAGTTTTACGGTTCCCTCCATAATTATGAAATCTGTATATTAAGATATATCTGTATAGTAAATAGGTATTTGCTATTTTAAGGTTCTAACTGAGTAGTGTCAGAATGTTAAAATAGTAAATCATAAAGTGTAGAAAAACACTTCATATATTTTTTTTTTTTTTGGTAATCATTGTTATATTTTGTTTAATGTTAAAAGGTTTCTTTTTTATATTATGAAAATGTTTTTTTTGTGAAATTAGTACGATAACAAAACAAAGAATTAAATAATAACTCTTCTTGTTTTGGCGTGTCAAAATTGTGTGAAAATTAGGCACTAAACTTAAAACAATCAAATTATGTGTAGTTGATGTGAGTAGAAGTTGATAGATGTTATTTGTACCCTCGCCGAGACATCAGGAGACCGGATTATCTGCGCAAATGTTGAAAATTATGGTGATTCGCGTTAATTTTTCTGTGCAAATTAGGCACTAAACATAAAGCAAGCAAATTATTTGTAGTTGATGTAAGTAGAAGTTGATAGACGTATCTCTGTACTCGCGCCGAGGCATCTAGAGACCGGATTATCCGCGCATTTTATACATATGTTGGAAATTATGGTGATTCGCGTTAATTTTTCTGTGCAAATTAGGCACTAAACTTAAAGCAAGCAAATTATTTGTAGTTGATGTAAGTAGAAGTTGATAGACGTATCTCTGTACTCTCGCCGAGGCATCTAGAGACCGGATTATCCGCGCATTTTATACATATGTTGGAAATTATGGTGATTCGTGTTAATTTTTCTGTGCAAATTAGGCACTGAAACTTAAAGCAAGCAAATTATGTGTAGTTGATGTGAGTAGAAGTTGATAGATGTTATTTGTACCCTCGCCGAAGCCAGGAGTGGATCCAGGATTTCATCTGGGGGGGAGGGGGGCATTTTCATTTGGCTTCTGACAAGGTTCGAAGGAATCAAATCGAAAAATTGAGTCGAATGTATGGAATTGCTAGGTGTTGGGGGGGGGGGGGGGGGCATGCCCCCCTGGGTCCGCGCCAATGGCCGACACCACGAGACCGGATTATCCGTGCATATGTTGGAAATTATGGTAATTCGCGTTAATTTTGTTGTGCAAATTAAAATTAGGCACTAAACTTAAAGCAAGCAAATTATTTGTAGTTGATGTAAGTAGAAGTTGATAGACGTATCTCTGTACTCTCGCGGAGGCATCTCTACCTTTACTAGGGTTAGCAAAGATACTATTGTCATTGAGGGTTAGTGTATTAGACAGGGTTACGCATATAGACTGTTCTAAGCCGAAAGGAGGTCATTATACTTACAACTTTTAAGATGAGAGCAACCCTAAAATTGCGTTAAAAATATCAGCTGTTCCATAAATTTTCCGAGTATCAATGACCGTTTTCAATGGAATAGCAAATATATTTTTTACCGATTTCTGGGTTGCTCCCTTAGTAAAAGTTGTTCATAAGGATGAGTACAATGACCTCTTCGGCTTAGTACAGTCTACATGCGTAACCCTGTATATACAAAATGTGATAGGATAGAAAATAACTAACTCACTTACACTTTAAGCGGCTGGAAGGTAGAGTGGGGTGCTTATTTTATGTATATGACACGGGAATTACTCACGTATGATTAAGCCGGTTACTCCGACTATAGTTTCAACCCATTGGCGGATCCGGAGGGGGGGGGGGGGTCAAAACACCTAGCAATTCCAACATTCGACTCAATTTTTCGATTTGATTCCTTCGAACCTTGTTAGAATGCCCCCCCCCCCCCCCCAAAATGAAATCCTGGATCCCCTGTTTCAACCGCACCCGATCAGCAGCGGCGCGCGGCAGCTCGCAGTGCAAAGCGAGACGCAGCCGTGCGCGCGCATTCACCTTGAAAAAGACGAGTTCGGTTGAAACTATAGTCTGAGTAACCGGCTTAATCATACGTGAGTAATTTATGTGTGATAACCACGTCAGTTACCTATGTTTAGTACATAATTTCAACGTGTAGGTCACTAATTGGCTATTTATATTATACAAAATATATTAGTACTAATTGAGATTTCGTTATAAACTGGGCGTGACGAGTGGCGACTAGCTTTTAGGCAAAAAGCTCAAGTGAAAAATTATTGATTTAGTAATAAGGGTTGCCCTTAGATGTCTCATGTCAACTAATTGCTTAGTTTGGATTTAATGTTATAATGTTACTTTTTTTTTAATGTACGATTATGATATTATGGTAAAAAAAAAAGAGAATTAATATCTATAACATGAAAGCGTGTTTTGTTAAATAGGTATTATATTATTTTTGTTAACTTGTTTTCTTCAAGCCACTTTATTAAGTGATATTTTATAATTTTTGTATGGATGCGCACTCAGTATTGTGATCAAAATTTTATTTTAGAGTTATTTGTATGTTATAAAAGTTTTTTATACAATTAATTTAGAAATTGTTATTGTTTGTTTGGTTGACTTTCCCCGCAGGCTGGCGTAAGCTGGCCCTCGCAATGAGAGTTTTTCGAGGAGACGATCAAAAAAAAGTTCATGCTGGCTCTGCTTGCAACAGATGGCGCTATACAATCGATCAGACAAACTAAATCTGAGGTATTGTCACAGTAGATAATTATATAAGACTAGCGGTCCGCCCCAGCTTCGCACGGGTATAGATTATAGCCTTTGTCACCCAAAGATAGTGTAGCTTCCCAACAGTGAAATAATTTTTCAAATCGGTCCGGTACTTTTTGGGCCAATTCGTTACAAACATACTTATATACAAATCTTTCCTCTTTATAATATTGGTATAGATAAAGCAGTATTTGAACTCCGACGTGTTGCTACTATCGGGTTTTAAGAAAATGTGTAATAGTACGTTACCTCTTCTACGCTAACAACACACACACACACGCACACATACGGCGAATTAATGACGCGGCGCGCGCGACTATCTGAGCGTACCGTGAAGTATCGGCGAGCGGGGAAGGGGTGCTCGTTTGAATACGCTCGATTTGGGCATTTGTTTAAAGTCAACCTACTGCTTTAGCTTATATATCTACTGTGGTATCGTAGTAATGCCTAAGCTTCGTTTTGATATAGGTATCCCCAGTTGAGTTGTCATCGCCATTTACTGAAGATTGCTGTAAGGAAGGCCCTAAAAAGTTCTCATATCAATAGTATCATCCCGTTCGCGTTATTTGCTCTCACCATGCGCGCGAGCAGGATCGCGCTATTGCGATTGCGAGTGTCAGCAAAATTAAACGCGGCTGGTTATAAGATACCCAATTAATGTATGGTTTTCATTAGTTATTACATCAATATTAGAACAACGATGCATTTTACTTAATATGTAGATAAGTCATACAATAATTAAACTTATTTTGATCGTTCAATTAGTTAATTAGTCTATGGTCTTACTATTTGTTATATTTTCACATATAAATAATGTCACATCAACAAAGTATAGTGCTGCTCAACTAATCACCGTGTTCTAAACCTCGCTTCGCATTTTAGCTTTATTTCATGTATGAAACGCTAAGGTAGAAGAAGGGTAGAAGAGGGTTTAGTATAACTGCTAATAAACTTATTGGTTTTCGACAACTAGGCAGTCTTTATGCGGCCTAAACACTGAGAGTAGAGCTGGCTACTATAGTTTATTATAGAGAAATATTATTTGATTGATATTTAAACTACTTTGTATTAGAATCCGGCTTGAGGGTAAAATAAGTTTAGTCATTAGTTATTGTGCGGGCGCTAAAAGAATGCGTCTGACATTTGTCATAACATTGTAAAAAGCTCAACAAAAAAGTAATATCTGATATCTTTTACTAGCTTTTCGGACGTGAGATTGTAGCTGGTAGCACCGAAAAATAGTACAAGTATAGAAGAATTACTCCGCAAAATCATTTGAAAATAAGTAGCGAGCTTGCTACTACACAAAGTGCAATTCAGGACGTGCGAACGCTAACTACCTTACAGCTATATTAACCTAGAAGTTGCCTCTCTGTCTATCGCGCGGCAGCCCAGTATATTGGTTCGACAAGTCGGAGCCTGCCACGTACTTGTAGTTTCATACCTTAAGTGCAGAGTGCGCCAGGCCTGCTGGTAGCCAGTATACCTACCACAGTAAAATCGTACTAATATTATAAACGCGTAATTTTGTCTGTATGGATGTATGGATGTTTGTTCCTCTTTCACGCTGCAACGGAACAACGAATCGACCTGATCTTTGCATGGGTATTCAAGAGCCAGAGAGTGACATAGGCTATTTTTCATCATCATCATCACCATTATCACCATTTTTCATCACTACGCGGGTGAAACCGCGGGGCGCAGCTAGTATTAAAATAAGATGTTTTCATTCATATATATACAATGTTATTGCAGCTGTCAGACGTATTATTTCAGCGGCTGGACTTCCAAAATAATTGCAATGAAATTGAGCATTTTTTACAATAATTTCTTTTTGTAAATACATAAATGTTACTTATTTACATTTAGAAACAGCAGTTATAGTTGCTGGTTTACTAGCGCGAATAAAATGCTTATTTTATTGATAAAATAACGCACACTGTTAATTTTGCTTCTGTTTCACAAGTTTTCATGTTAGGGACGTAATTTTTTCAGTTGATAAATTATTTCTATCTCTTTTATCATGGAAACTGACGTAGTTTTCACACATTTTGTTTATATTGCACGGGAATTACTCACGTATGATTAAGCCGGTTATTCCGACTAGTTTCAACCGCATTCGGCGGTCTTTTTCAAGGTGAGTGCTCGCGCGCGACTCTGTCTCGCTTGCTCCGTTTTTCTTTTTATGAGTATTTCCCGTGTTATATAAATAAACAAAATATATTGCTATCTCCTTCTTACACACTGAATTGAAAATAGACCGACATTTATTTTAGTTTCTATATTTTCAAAAATGTTAAGGATAAAAATTTACTGTATAAATAAAAAATTGAGAATTAGCTTTCAAATAAATGCAAATGGTTTAAGGCGATTTTCATTGATATTTTGTATATTAAAATCAAGAAAGCTTTAAAATATTTGCAATATTCTAAAAGATGAATAGTTTTTCCAAACCCTAATGCACGCAAAGTGATTTTTATCTTTCTCTATTTATATTTCTTTATATTGGTAAAATAGTGTGCGAGACACCTGTAGCGAGAAACGGGTTCTTAAATGATTATGACGCGCAAATAAAGCTAGACTATAGGAAAATGATGCGCTAAATCGACTTTGCTTGTAAAATAATGCCCGTTACAGACGATGCGTAGTCTTTCGGCGCCCGTTATTTTTGTCGACGTTCACATCATAAATTGCCACGCCTCTCAAAGCGAGCCATTAAAATTATAGGTATATTTCGCATTTAATTTTGGCATTTTGGCGCCCCGCGCCTAGAGCGATCGCTCCTCGCCAGAGCGAGAGCTAGTAACAGTGGCGGCCCTAGGGCCGCTTATCGTCTGTAAACGGCATTTATAAAAATTGTGGAACAGGAGCATATTTTGTTACTGGAGGTATCCTTTTTTGACATATCGCTAATTGCACTAGTCAAGTAAAATTAGCATGTGTACAGACCTATGTTGTAATTGTATAGCTGACATGTAATAAAGTTTTACATTTTTAATTCGGGTTTTTATTAAACGCATGCAAAGCAACATTAAAATTACGCGATTTGAACCAACGCGATACAATTTCTCAGAGTCAGAATCTCGAAGTGAAAACAGTCAAAAAACATCCGAACGTCATTGTACATACATTGTATCAATTATATACTTCACAATGACCTATTTACGTACTCCAATTTAGACGTTATGTCGCTTGCATAGTGTTCAACGTTAGTTGTCCGCTATGTCATCGTAGCTCTGGCATCGCGCGGCGTTGTAGTCGGATCGCGGTTACCCCGTAACTAACCAAAAAGTCTGCGCAATTCGTAGCATGTGCAGAGTTTTGGTTCGACGTTTTTTTTGGCACGATAGTAACTCTATATGTATTGATCTCGATGATTTGAACACATGTTAATGAAATAAATGCATTTAAATGTCGTATCTGGGCTCGATACGTGAAGTCGTCCTGCGATGCATGAGATTGCAATTAGGAGAAAGACACGCTTACAGTGCAATGTGCAAAGCTAGTGATTGTTGAATTTAAAAGTTGCATCGTGGCACGACACTATGTCGTATCGAGCTTAGGTATATATGTTTTGGCTGCCCGGCGCTTTCAGTCCACTATGATTTTCTAGTTTATCTTTACGTAAGGTAAATAAAAAAAAGAGAGAAAGTTTCTTGAGTGGAGACCATGAGCCGGAAGACGCAGCGTTAGTAGGCCTCCCACAAGATGGATCGACGACGTTGTGAGAGTCGCGGGCATCCAGTGGATGCAGATGGCAGGCTTTCGTTTAGTGTGGAGGTTAAAGAGGGAGGCCTATGTTCAGCAGTGGACGTCTTCTGGCTGATGATGATGACGATGGAAGGTGAATAAGGTGGATATTACGCTTGAGGATGTTATTGATTGAACTTTGGCAGCAATCGCAATCGGCATGCGATCTCTGAAGCTATTTGCTGATAAAAGATATGTGCTGATAAACTAACTTAAAGCTATATGATTATTTACGGGATATTTACCGTGGTAAGATTGTGGAATAAGCTCCCGATATTTCGGCGCAGTTACATGCACCATCGTTATGTCTGCACCTAACTTTTTAACTGTTCTCCAACCACCCGCATTCTTCAGTCTTCCCGTGAACATGGTGCATGTAACTGCGCCGAAATATCGGGAGCTCATTCCACAATCTTACCACGGTAAATATCCCGTAAATAATCATATAACTTTAGTGAACAACCGTGATAGTTTAAAACAGTGTTTAACTTAAAGCGTTGATTACTAACGTCAAAAAGTTTAAAAAAAAACTAGACGAAAGAAATAAAGAAGCAGTAGAAGTTGAAAGACAGTTGAGGGCAAAAGATTGGGCAGATTTGCCCTTGCAACAATCGCTTATTTCTAGACATTTTAGTCCATAAGCTTACAGTTAATTATCTAGAATCAGATGTACGAATTACTGCTATGAACCGCCCTATCATAATTGGATAAGGGGGTGGTAAGGGGTGGGTATATAAAGAGGGGTGTAGTGCTGACGCGCAGGAGTGGCGGAACGCCAGCCTCGGCGATCGTTTTCTGTGAGTTTTTATTTAGTTTATTGTTTTCGGACATATTTTAAAGAATTATTGTTGCCTTTTTGTGTTGAGTTTTTTTTACTGCGTATAAAGACGTTTAGCAGGTTTTGAGGTTCTACAAAAGGTTTTCCAAAGTTTTGTATACTTATTTGTTTATATATAATGTAGTGGCGATTTCTTTGTAAACTTATGTTCGAGATAAAGTAAGTAGGTACCTACCTAGAGGTTCTCAAATAATTTGGTAAACAAAGTGAATATTTGAATATTTTTTTTCTTTAGGAAAATTTTAGCTAAATTATTTGTAGAGTAGTAAATTAAAGGACGCAAGTATATTACTATTTTTTTAAGTTATTTATGAACCTTGTTGCAATTTTAGATACTTACTTACCTACATTAGGTAATTTTAGTCTGTATCACATACACAATACAAATGTATTTATTTACCAAAACAGTTAAACAAAAACAAAAAAGGATCAGTAAAGAGACCGCCACAGGCTCAAAAAAAAATTTGGAACTTTTATACCTACCTACAGTTTCCCCCTTGGTCGTCCATTATTGATGACATTTTAATCATCTCGTTTGCAGTTGTGTGCCGCTCAATATTGAAGTGTGCGTTTGTAGAACTAGTAAGAATATGTCAGTGTGTGCGATACGTGTTTACCTCGCTCGCTTCAGTTTTTGGTAGACCTTTTTGGTACTAACTCGAGTTTGAGGCAAATCCAAACTATGTACCTACCTAATAATGATCAATGACATATTCTCTACATTTGACGCTATTTCCACAACGTTTTCACAACATGTACCTATTCATTTCACAAACAATGGCTTCAAAAAGTTATTTGCATGCAGCTTTTCAGATAAAGTGGATCTCGCGAGCCATTCAGTTGCATTTACAAACTGAAATATCTGTCTAGGCACGCGATTGTTCTGCCATATAGATAGATATACATTGTTCTCACCAGAAACAGCAACAGTACAGTAGTTCAGTAGTTCAGTAGTTGTATGCTACAGTCACTAAGCATTTGATTCAATGTAGCTTTGACAAAGCTTAGGCGTGCCTACTCTATTAAGTAGGTTAATGAAATCTTTGTGCAAAAATTAAAATTAAAATTAAAATTACATCCAATAAAATAAATGACAAATGATTTCTTATAGGGTTTCGCGAGTTTCACACAAACCGACTCCAAAATTAGTATATACGCAATTTCCTTTTTTTAGTTTTTTTTTTTTTTCAATTTGACTGAACCGATTTTGTATAGGACAAATCTGAAAGAATAAAATAAAATAAAAAAAAACGGCTCATTATGCCTTTACGGACGTGACTATTAACAATTATGCAACACATATATGATTTTTAGTAGTGATTTTCGACATTGTTACTAACACTATTACTGACCTATTAATGGCTGTATTTTAAAATAACTATTTAATACTTATGTATCTATATATTTTTGTGCTGTTGGTCTCGAATAAAGATAAAATAAAAAATAAAAATTATATGCTTTCTTATCTATATATTTTTGTGCTGTTGGTCTCGAATAAAGATAAAATAAAAATTATATGCTTTCTTATACCGTCATGTTTCACATCTGCCGGGCGTCCCGTGACGGCCAACTTTAGGGTTATAGAACTCATGCCAGAGTCTTGTGTTCGTTGAAGTAGCGCGGTAGTTTGCGTGTTAGGTTCCAGGTTACTTTGAAAGTTCAAAATGAGCGTTTTACGTAGGTACCTCATCGAGTTAGCAAACTTTGCATTGGTATCTAATTTTACGCAGATAACGCAACGCGGTCGCAATACGATTTTTCATAGTCATATAGACTTCGACCAAAATAAAATCAATGCACGGGCCATAACCATTGAACTTGCTCAGTAAAAACGAGTCAAAACCGTCGGACATATACTTCAACATCTAATTATAACCATTTACAGTACATTTTGTTACAAAAAATAGATAGCGGTTTTTAGTTGTGTATTAGCACACGAAGGCATAATTTTGACAGATGTTATCAGATCTTATCGTTATCATGTAACAATAGGCTTGTTTCGCACTTCCTTGTTTCGACTGAAATGTCGGTCTCTAGCCGTAGGAAGTGCGGAAGAAACGAAGTGAACGCTGGCGCTCATTTTGTAATATTAAAAAATGCGCTTCTTTTGGGCCCGTCCATTCATTTTATTTTGGTCGAAGGTCATAGAGACCAAAGAGTATAGTAATAGAGACTAAGGGCACAGAGTCGATTTCATTCTAATGTTATAATGTCACGCGTTTATAGGAAGTAACATTTTGTGAGTTAGAGAATAAGGGACAACAAACGTAAACTTACCACGAAAAAAAAACCCTGTACCCCTTAGAATGCTGCACCCTGTGTAGTTTTAGGTCTCTCCCACCTAGGTTGTCTAGAAACTATGCCAATTGAATTACCGTGTGTAAGATTATGTCAGGCATGTGGGTGAGGGCCGTAATAGAGTCGTGTCAAAGCGGATTAGGCCCAGATGTCAGGCTCGTAGGGCTTCGCGAGCGGCCTTTCTAGTAAACCGGCGGGATTGTTGTTTGTTTATGTTGTTGTTGCTATGATTAGCTATTTGACTGAACAATTAGGGGAGACGTAGGTAATGAGGATCACTTAAGCGAGAATTGAAATAAAACCAAATCAATAAATTAATCAACTATTAAATTTGTTGCTTTGCTTTTATAATAAACTTTACTTATTTTACTATCAAATGAGACCAACTTTAATCACTTTGGCTTATTAATTTAGGAACAGTAATGATGAAAAAAATACCTACAGGTTTGATCACCATTGTCAACATCGGTTGGCAGTTGTGATCAGCATTATGAACAATGGTGATCAACACACATCGCACACATCCACACATCATTTCGAGCCGAGTCGTTCCCAGTCCAGTCGGCATGAGCCCAAAGCCCACAAGAAGTGCACCGATACCATATTTCATGGTCTCGTCCGAATTCGTCGCATACAAGACACGAGTTACCGCAGCGTCTTCTGGGCCCTGATTCACTAACAACAAACAAGATCGTAACGCGGCGCGTTAACCTCAAAAAGTTGGCCTTTCTTTCTTAGAGAATGGAGGTCAAATTTTTAGAAGTTAACGCGCCGCTTTTCTTGCGTGTTTTAGTTAGTATAAGGGCTTAGCATCGTCTTTGTCATCCTGGCATAACTCCGTATTCACGTATGATGTCGTTAGTATGATTTAATTCATGATTAATGATGAATTTATGTCTTACGAGTCCTTACGGACAACTGCTATTGCGGCACCAAACTAACGTTAAATCCGCTCAGTTAGAAAATCACGTGAACGTGAACTTTAACGCGCCCAGATACGATTTGCAGTCGCGTGATTTTCCAACTGAGCGGATTTAACGTTACTTTGGTGCCGCAATAGCAGTTGTCCGTAAGGCCCCAAGTCTTAAGTGAATGTTTTAGTAAGCAGATAAACAGTTCGCCAGCGGGGGCGTGTGCTGCTCCAAGGACCACCACCACCATGACCGAGAAAAAGGATCTAGAATGCGTAAGTAGTTTCATGTTGGGGGTACCAAATGGGTGCCAACTTGACCCTATTACTGTTTCTGCTGTCTGTCCGTCCTACCTTTGAAAAGCTGTATCTTTCGAACCCTACTAGATATCAAATCGATATTGTTTATTATTATTTAGTTTTATATAATTTATTGGTCTATCCAGGGCGACCCCGAGTCTGAGTGCATCCGAAAGCCAATGGAACTGCCAACGCTGCCCAAGCCGCTGACTCTGGAGGAAAAGAAGTACCTTCTAGCTGTCGAGAGGGGGGATAACTATAATGTCAAAAGGTAACCTTAACTTTATGACTTAACCTCATTTTCCATTGAAAAAATCTGTTTGAATTAACTGATAAGCACACAGTTATTTTTTGACTAAATTATCAACCAACAAGTTTTGATTTTTATAAACCTAAAAACCTGTATGTATATAAAATGTATACCTCAGAGTGCTCCCTTTTGTAAAAGGGCCTAGATGCCAGTGTTCTATTGTGAGCTTTGTATTAGGTATCATTTATTGTGAGCTCGAGTTGTGTTTTTTTGCAACATATTATGATTATTTATATCTCGCCTTGCCGGCTTATAATATCTATTTTTATTTTACCAAATGAGCAATAGCGTATTAATTAAAAACAAAGTCACATTACAAACTCAAAGTGTTCCTCTTTTGTAAAACCAAGCAAATAACAATCCAATTATGACAAAAACTTGTGTAAATATACTGTAATTAAAATAAAGCTGACAGACAGACTTAGTGGAATTACGTCAAAACAATTTCTCCTACATTTCCATAGTGTTGATGACTTGTAGGGGATGCGGGGGCATGATGGGGTATCAAAGAGGAAATAGCAAAAGGACAATTATAATCTTTATGTTTACTATTTTTATTTATTTATGGTACATTTATTATTAATCTAACTACAATTTGGCAGTCTTTGGAAGACCAACATAAAAAAAACTCATAAACTTCTTGCTTTGTACTATGGGGTTTGATGGGGTTATGAAAATGGGGCAAGAGAGGGTATGCCCATCATGCCCCCTCTTCCCCAACCTACGTAGGTACCTACTTAAGGGCCAGAATACAGGGTGCAGCGATCTCGCTCGCGCATTTGATGTTTTTTATGACATAAATTTTAGCACATTTTTTAAAAGTTGTAATTTTTTACAAAAAAAAATTGCTAATTGCGTGTGTGTGAGATAGCGGCGCACCATATTCTTGGCCTTAGTCACAACTCGCCTTATGGAACGTTGTAGTCGAAAATCTTTAGTACCCACGTTTTGCTTCGACTAGAAACTGGCATTGCTCTTCCCAGTCGAGATCTATATATGTTCAACAGTGGACCAAAGATAATATAACCGCAGAACCGCTAACGCTGAAGAGGTGGGACTTCCATAGAGAAAAATATTTATGAAACGGGTGCGACTCCTATAATAAAATGAGACGCCTATAGAGACTAGCTACAATAGAGTAGGATAGAAAACGTAGAAATTTGATGTCACATCCGTTTCATACTTTCGAAATTTATATTGAAGTTGCGCAAGACTGCAGTGGACCTTAGTTCGCTTATCTTGATGATGATGATTAATCATCCAGGCTATTGCAAAAAGCACACCGGCAGCAGCACATAGACGTTAACTGCGTGGATTCCCTCGGTCGCGGCGCTCTAACCCTGGCCATCGACGGAGAGAACCTCGAGATGGTGGAGCTGTTGGTGATCATGGGCGTGGAGACGAGGGATGCCCTGCTGCTGGCCATCAACGCGGAGTTCGTGGAGGCAGTCGAGCTGCTTCTGGAGCACGAGGAGCTCATCTACAAGGACGGGGAGCCCTACGTGAGTCGATCATTTTACACGCTTTATATTAACTAAGCAAAACATGATACAAAGTGACGAATATTATTTTAACTGTGCATGCGTTTTTAAAGGTTTGTATGTTATACTCGTGTTTTGTGCAAACATTCCAGATATTTTTGGATACCCGATTATCTGACCCCAAACCAAGGATCATGGATTCTTTTTGTCTATGGCCCAAACTAAGCAAAACTGTACAAGCTTTGCTTAGTATGGCTGCCAGAAACTAATATACATGTTTTTTATAAGTACTTACTTAAATAGATATTAACGCCCAGATATGGAACAAACACATGTGTTCATCACATGAATGTTTGCTCTAGGTGGAAATGGAACCCAAGCGCAGAAGGCAGGTTCAATAAAATTATCTTTTCTTAATAACAGAGCTGGCAGAAAGTGGACCCCAACACGGCGATGTTTACATCTGACGTCACTCCCTTAATGCTGGCCGCTCATAAGAACAACTACGAGATCATCAAGATCCTTCTGGATCGAGGAGCTGCCATACCGAACCCTCATGATGTCAAGTATGTTGAATATTCGACTGTGTTGCAATGCAGATAGAGCTTTTAATGACAACCAGCGACAGCGACTGTGAGGTGATGGTAGGAGCATCATCATCAGCCAGAAGACGTCCACTGCTGAACATAGGCCTCCCCCTTTAACCGCCACACGGAACGACAGCCTGTTTTTTGCATTCACTGGATGCCCGCGACTCTCACGAAGTCGTCGGTCAATCTAGTGGGAGACCTACCTACGCTGCGTCTTCCGGTTCGTGATCTCCACTCAAGAACCTTCTTCCCTATCAGTCATCGGTTCTAGAGCGATGTGGCCGGCCCATTGCCACTTCAACTTGCAAATTATGATGATAGGAGCGCTGTGACGTAACCCCCCCCCCCCCCCCTCCTTTCAGACTCTGTGCTCCTTGGCCAGAGCTATTGCTTTCGCACATTTTCAACATCGTTGAATATAAAAAAAGACTTGGAGTTTTCTTTGGAAAAACACTGAAAGCGGAAGGTTTATTTTTTTGATGCACGCGGCACTTAATTTTTGCTTAGGCCCCTGCATTAATTCTTATTTGAGATCTCTTAAGTTTAATGTCATTTAGAGGCCTTAAACATAAAGCTACTTTTTAACCAACTTCAAAAAAGTAGGGAGTTCTCAATTCGGTTGTATATATTTAAGGTTTTAGGTGAATTTAAAATAACCCTGTATAAATAATCTTGTAAATGGAAATTGGCCAATAATGATATGTCTGGATGTCTTCAAATCAAGAGTGAATCGGATTCTTCTAGGCAAGCGTGCTCCATCGTAGACCGCATCATCGCTTAACATCAGGCGAGTTGGCGGCCAATGGCAAGCCTATTAAAAAAAATTATGTTAACGTACTAGTCGGTATGGATAATGCTTTTTTACACGAAGTTAATAGACCACTTAACTTTGTAGATGCGGCTGCGAAGAATGCATCCGCGACTCGACGGAAGACTCGCTCCGTCACTCTCTGGCTCGGCTGAACCAGTACCGCGCCCTCGCTTCGCCGTCTCTCATCGCTCTCTCGTCCACCGACCCTATCCTTACTGCCTTCCAACTGTCTTGGGAACTCAGGAACTTGGCCTTTGCTGAACAGGTACACTTGATTTGACCTTTTGACCCCCGAAGCAGAGGGATGTTATACGTTTTACGTGTGTATCTCTGTATTTGTGTGTCTGTCTGTGGCATCTTAGCTCTTTAATGGGTGAGCTGATTTAGTTTTTGTTTGTTTGAAAGGTGACTTGATCGAGAGTGTCTTAGCTATGATTCAAGAAAATCTGTTATCAGCTTTACAAAAATATCCTCGTTGAAGAGGAAATAGATGCACACCGATGCCAGTGTGGTATTGCCACAGGATGCCACTGTCGACCAGCTCGGTCACCACGGGCTTTCCTGCATAAAGAGTGCAGGTAGGATCCCCCGTCACGCCAGCCTTATCGACATTATTCACCTGGCTTTTACCACTGCTAACTAAGCGGACGTAAGAGACCGCTGACCGGACGGTATGACCTGGATTCCTTGGAAGATGTGATAGCTTTTAGTATGACGCTACTTGCGTTGATACCCTTGGATTGTCTCATTTTCTCGGCTGGTGCGGCGGCTGAATGCGCAGAAGGCCACTAACGGCGTAAATATAGTATCCTTGACAGTGGGTAAATGTTTGAGCACTGGGGTTGAAACTTTAGCCAATTAGCCAATTTTGGCTGTTTGCCAATTTTTTTTTAAAACAATTATCTAAACGGCTATGTATGCCCTGACCAAAATGTTAGTCGGTACCTTGCGCAACGTGTCTGTATTGCTATCCAACGCGGCAATGCGGCCCGCAATTTGGAAATAATATTTGCGTGCAGCGGTCTGTTAGATTAGTGTAGTTTAATATATTTATTTTACTTTAGGTAAGTTTGTTATCATTCCAAATATGTATACTTTTCTTGTTTTAGTAAATTATATGAAATAATTTACATGTACTAACAAAATCCACTTCCTTCACAGGAATCCAAAGCGGAATACCTAGAGCTCCGCCGCCAATCGCAGACTTTCGCCGTAGACCTGCTCGACCAATCACGCAGCTCTCAAGAGCTGGCCATCATCCTCAACCATGATCCTGAGGAGCCTGCCTTCGTGGAGGGAGAGCATATGAAACTGGCCAGGCTAGAACTGGCTATCGATTTTAAACAGAAAAAGGTAAGTCCAAAGTTCTTAGTATGGCAATCTTGTCAAAACAGGCGTGGTTGATCTCACACCTAAGTATTCATTTAAGGAGAAGGAGACGCGGGTGATTAGGCATCTAGGCCGTTTTTGCCACCCCACAACTCTTTAAAATAAAAGTTACTTGGTCTTATTGTCTTACTGGTCTTACTGTGACAAGTCATCGTCCGCTACATTATTTCGACAGGAGGCATAACTGGCGGGTGCCGAACCTCATACCAGACCAGCTTAGTACCATCAAGAACTCACTTCAATAGTCCAGAACTTTTGAATCCTATACTGTACAATAGTTTCATTGTTGTTCTGGACAATAAACTATTTCATATTCCCTTCCATACACATTCTATACCATATCATTTGTATTTGCCTCTTGGCAACCAATTCGGCCCAACCATTGCTTCTCAAATGTCCGGGCTTGACCCGAGAATCAGTAGAAATAGTTATAACTGTGATACTGTGTATGTTCCTCTTTTAAGCAGTGATAGAGCAACGGTTCGAAGTTTTTGTTTGCTGGAGGACCTGAGTACTTTTTATTTCGTAAAAATGTCTGGTTTCTAAGAGAATGTCCAATGGGTGAAATCGCGTGTCTCAGTTAGTAAGTTTTCTTGTAACTTTTAATTTTTATTTAGTTCGTGGCCCACCCGAACATTCAACAACTGCTCGCCTCCATCTGGTACGAAGGCGTGCCTGGCTTCCGCCGGAAGACCGCCATGGAGAAAATAATGATCATCTGCCGCGTCGCTCTCCTTTTCCCGTTCTACTGCTCGCTGTACATGGTGGCTCCAAACTGCTCCACTGGGAAACTTATGCGGAAACCGTTCATGAAGTTTTTGATCCACGCTTCTAGCTACTTGTTCTTCTTAAGTGAGTATTTTTAGTACGTATTTCTACCATACATTTTCTTCTTTAATAGAATCCGAAACGTGAATATTCGCCAAAGAACCAGAGTCACCGACATAGCTGTTAAAATTTGCAAGTTGAAGTGGCAATGGGCAGGCCACATCGCTCGAAGAACCGATAACCGATAGGGAAGAAAGGTTCTTGAATGGAGACCACGAACCGGAAGACACAACGTAGGTAGCACTCCCACTAGATGGACCGACGACATTGTGAGAGTCACGGGCATCCAGTGGATGCAGGTGGCAGGCTTTCCTTCAGTGTGGAGGTTAAAGGGGGAGGCCTATGTTCAGCAGTGGACGTCTTCTGGCTGATGATCATGATGAAATGAAATATGAATGAAATATTTTATACTTATTCAATTATGATTACCCATTCTAAGTGTCACCATGACATGGCTACTGGGCCCCGATTCTACTAAAGAAGTTGTTTTTAAATTGTAATTGTTGCGATTTTAATTGTTAAATAACTGCCTCAAAATAGACTGCTTTAAATATTTTTTTATACTAGAAAAATACAACCACCTAAGATTATACTTAGAAAATAAAGATAGAACTTAGAAAAAAATATTACAACAATTTTGAGGCAGTTATTTAACAATTAAAATCGCAACAATTACAATTTAAAGACAATTTCTTTAGTAGAATAGGGGGCCTGCACTCAAGGTTGGTGGTACGTTTCACCTTTGGCGGGAAATTCAAATTTCAAACAGTTTCTTTGTCCTTGTAGCTATAAGGTAATTGTTGGTATGTTGTAGCTATAAGGCTTGTAGGTAATTATTGTAAACGATCAAGATGTTTGCGCAAATTAATTATTATTCTTTACAAAATCATGTAAAGCTATTTATCTCTAAGGCACATTAATACTTACATTTGTCAATATAAAATTTTTCTCTGTTTCAAACGGTAATCCATTATGAATTTGGCGAATAATATTGGAGCATCTTTCAGGTTGTAATACGGTTCTTGAGTGGCACAGTATGCGCAAGCAAACAAATAACAGGACCGGACAGGTGTGGGTAGGACTGGCACCCTGAGGGTTCCGTGGAAACGTAATAAATATGTATGTAGATCCATCCCGGGAACCAAGTCTTGAAGAAAAAGGATAAAAAGATTGAAATATTGAATGACAAACTTAGCTTTGTAGTTAGCAAATACTTGCTCCCATACATACCAATTACAAAATGTAAGTTTGTAATAGCAAAAACCATTATTTTATGTGATGTAATATCAAACTAACAACTTTAGATTTTTTTCTTTATAGATAGATAGATAGATAGAAACTCTTTATTGTGTACACCAGAAATAAAAAATTAAAAAATTACAACACGATAGAAAACGCTTACGAGCTAGTGCCACAAGTGGCGGCCTTATCGCTAAAAGCGATCTCTTCCAGGCAACCATTGGATGGAAAGAATTTACGTAACAGAATCGACGGGGGATGCTAAAACACTTTTAATGATACCATTAAATAAATACTACTAAATGATACATAGTATAATATATATATATAAATATATATATATATAAACACACATAATACAGACGCGACAAGTAAGAACATACCCTAAGTCCCTGGAGTACCTTCGCACTATGAGCACACAATGCAAGGGCAGCCAGGAACACACACAATGAAAGTGCAAATAACGGCCAACACGAATTCGGAGCAACAGGTATGTCCAAAAACTCTCTTCCAACAGTAACGAACAGTTTTAGACTTGGGAAAGGTAAAAGTCTTTCACTCATATATTAGTTATATAGTGTTATATATTAGTTTATATTAATGTTATAAGACCTTGCTTTTTGCCAAATTTCATGATTCTAGGTTAACGGGAAGTACCCTATAGGTTTTGATTCCCTTGTGAAATCGCAAAATAATTATGCGAAAATATGCGACATAAACGGTCATATCTTTTGATCGCGTTGACTTACAAGTTTGATTTTTTCACAGCTATAAACGAAACCATAGATTTATAAACCTTATAGACCTTAGACTTTATAGACCATAGACTATTTGATATCTCTACGCGTTCTTGAGAAAAAGGGACTTGACAGACTGAGAGACGGACAACAAAGTGATCTTCTAAGGGTTCCGTTTTTTCCTTTTGAGGTACGAAACCCTAAAAAGAATAACAAAAATGGATGCTTTCATTTAGCTACTACTTTGTGAACTGAGTGAGGATTAACTGGCTTGGTAGCTTTAAGTAGTACCTAGCTACAAAAATATGTAATTCGCTACATCTTATCGCATTAGCTATATGAATCGAAATTAAGTCATGGCTTGTGCAACATTTTAATAAATTACCTGGCACGTGCGCGGACCATGCGTAAGGTTTGGTACATAATCATAAATTTCTTACGACGCAAACCTAATCAAAAATTCTTCCTTGATTTGTGTGATTTAAAAACATGGCATTTGATTAAAAACTAGACATTATGACGTACTTAACGAAGCTCTAATAAGGCACTTAGCTATCAACGTTAAATAAGATTATTTCGATTAGTTTGAATCAAACCAAATCAGTTTGTTTAAAGCACAGAAGAGAGAATTTTCTGTGGTTTAAAGATAGAGCAATCAAGGAAGTTTTAGGGTATACAAAGTCCTTTTTTTTAATCGGGCAAGTGCCTTTAATAACTAAACAAAATACAAGCTAAAACTAATACTACAAATACAGTTAGACTGCCCATAGACCGTTAAAGGTCTAAAGACAATCCAAATGCTCAAGCCCACTACCAGTTGGCAGCGTACCCAACATGCTGGCGGCATTACCACGTTGAATGGCAATGCTAATGCGTTGAGCCAGAAACACACAAAGTCCTTGAGAGCAATATACTAGTTTCCTAAAAAATTTAATTGACTTATCTAATTGAATTGTAACGTAATTGAATTGTCTTTGTGCCGAATTCAAAAAAAGTTTTATCTTTTGTATGTGAGCAGTTTTTAATTCCAAATAATACGTATAATTCTAATGAGAATACTTTGTACTTAAGTCACAATTTAGTATCTGTGGCCCACACCAGAGTTGGCGCCAAACTGATATCTGAATTCTGAAACATAGACTGAAATTGTATAATTTGTATATTCCTCTTGTATAGTCATTAGTTTTATGTTATATCAGAAATAGTTAATAAAATAAATTGTAAAAGTTGACAAAGGACACGAACCCACGAGTCCGTGGAGAAGCAAAATAAACAATAATATTAAAAAAACATATTATGTATGTATATCAGTCTCTGGCAGCCATATTACACGCTTTGCTTGGTTTGGGGTCAGATGACCGTGAGTGCAAAAATTTCCCGAATATTTATATAACGATAAAAAGAATCCTCTATATCGCTTGGGTATTCCCTTTGGTATTCCATGTTTTTTTTACATTTTACTTTTTAAAGATGTTTAATTATATAGATCAAACGAAGTATAGGTAGGTACCTAACTACGTATATATATTTATTTATTTAGTTTTTATGTTTGCAAACTTGTTTGAATAAAAATGAATATTTTGCTGAATATTTTTAATGTTTCATACAGCTTAGAATTTAAAAAAGAACATTACATTTTATACTTTCCAAAATGTTTTAGATGCGCGATTGAGATTTATGATACTTCATACACACTTTTTTTAAGTTCACAATTATAACATTTGCAGAACCGCTTCAGCGTCCTCCAATGAAAAGTACACCCAGTTCATCGTCAGTGTAATCAGATAAATAGTTCAACGCCATTATGACTCCTTTCTTCCAAGCCTTATTGATCTTTTTCAAGTTCTTCAAAAACGCATCATAATGAATAAGTAGTTCATATGGCTCATTGAATACCCTGATGTGATATTTGATAAACTTTACGTACTGTTCTGGTGCTTTGGTCAAGTCGAAGGGAAGACGGTGAATTGCATATGGCAACTCTTCGTCAATGTAGGACGAACTTTCTACAATACTTAAAACTGTCCCTACAAAAATAATTATTAGGAATTTCATTTTTTAAATACGCTGTCGCTGAAAGTTGTTCGTTTAGCTTGGCTAGTCAGAGATATTGGTTAGAATCGGTTTCCGAATTGGTTACCGTGTATTTAATATTGCATTCTTTTTTAGGGTTACGTACCCAAAGTGTGTAAATGGAACCCGCCCGTCCGTCTGCCCTACCTTTTAACGATTAACTCGCGGAGTGCTATTCGATCCACTGGTGGAACTAGACGTTAGATCATAGTGTTACAAAACCAATAGTGGATCACAGTGACCTCCAAATCCACTCCACTCAATTGATCACTCCCTCCACTTTAATCCACTGGTGGATCGATTCAGTAAATCCTCGTGGAATGAGGGTATCTTTCGAACCGTAATAGGCTGGCAGCCATTTGAAATCTTCACAGAATAAGTAGGTAATGTTATAAACTAAGAAATAAGAATAAAACCAAAAAGAAAAACCCTTGTGATACGATATGAAACGCAAGAACATATATTACTCTATGCGCAAGAATAACCATAATATAGGCTTTAATTCAATAAAATGTGTAGTATGAATGAAGGCATCACATTTGACACTTTTATAAACTTGTTATGAAAGAGTTCGTAACACCACACTTTGTATACAACAAACGTTTTTAAAACGGTAATAAGTAAAAGCGCCAAACTTGGCATAATTATAGTACACACTCTAAAGTAAAAGAAGAAATAATAAATACAAGTCAAGTGCGAGTCTACCCGTTTACCGGTGATCGTGTCGGGCTCGGTCGGTACTTAGATAGGTGAACGCCCCGGCGTCATTTTTTATTTATTTTTATTTATTTATTTCAAATTAGCACCACACAAAAACGATTTACACTATCTATATGACATCAATAACATTTTTAAAAACACAAAATCATAACACATATCACAAGATTACCTACAATAAGCAAAATAATAATAATTAAAGAGATTAAATACATTCAGTCAGATAATAGTCAAATTAAGATTAAATAAATGTCAAACATACAATTTCAGATCAACAATTAAATGAATGTCAACACATACAATGTCAGATTAAAATTGGATAAATTCATATTCATAAAATCTTGGATTAAAATTCAATAAAAAATAATTAAATGAAAAGTACATAAATATTATATATTATGTGACAGCGACTTCGCAATGCTTTATGATTATTTTATGTGGCGGTACAGATTACGGAACCCTCAATGCGCGAGCCCGACTCGCACGTGGTAGGTTTTTATTTTGTTATGCGAAATTAAATTAACAAATCTGTTTACAAGTTATTATAATGAGCCAACTATAGAAGTAGTTAACGATACATTATTGACTTATTACCGAACAATGACGAATCCAAAAGGAGAATTATTTATTGTAAGAATTAGTTAACGTTTATAAATACAGGGCAAGTGAGAGTCGGGTTCGGGCACTGAAGATTCCGTACCACCACATAATACAGAAACTAGTGCGAAAAGACAACATCCGGGAAACTAACAGTATCATCACTTTGTCCGCAGTGATTTTGATCCTGGTATCGCAAAGAGCGGAGGTACAGGTCATACAACTGTTCGGACCAGAATGGATGGTGAAAGAGCTGGAAAAGGAACTTCTAAAGCAGCGTGGCAATGGACCGTCTTACCTGGAACTGGTGGTGGTTGTATATGTCCTTGGTAAGACATGGTTCTTCTTAAGGCGACATCCGTAAGGTACAGTTGCTCGAAATAGGAATTTTATGCTCTGATCAAACCGCCTTTAAAGATTTTTGAGCCATGCCGTCTTGTTCCGGTTGCTTCCCTTGGA
The DNA here is from genome assembly GCA_914767915.1 of Agriopis aurantiaria. Taxonomy (NCBI): domain Eukaryota; kingdom Metazoa; phylum Arthropoda; class Insecta; order Lepidoptera; family Geometridae; genus Agriopis; species Agriopis aurantiaria. The sequence goes on along the minus strand of OU612003.1, from coordinate 10,940,002 downwards.
TTTTCCCTTGAATAATTAGCTGCAGGAGTTCTTATTTCTCGATTACGTATTACTTGACCCAAGATATCCTTGAAGCGAATTATATTTTATTTTTTATGGAACTGATGAGCAAATCGCTCAGCTGGTGGTTGTCTTTTATTTCAGTGCCATCCAGAATTTTGCACTTCAACCGTTCAAAACCCTACACGACAATGCACTGTGCTCGTCAACTATATTATGCCTTGTAACTTGCAATGTTTCACTGTATAGGCTTCATCTGGGAAGAGACTCAAGAGATATACATAGAAGGCATCCGCTCCTACCTTCGTAACATGTGGAACTTCATTGACTTCACTCGCAACTTCCTCTACGTGAACGTGGGTATGCTGCGTATTGCGGCGTACATCCAGCAGGTCTCGGAGATCAGCCGCGACCCGCAGACCAAGTTCATCGCCAGAGAGAACTGGGACGCCTTCGATCCGCAGCTCATTGCTGAAGGGCTGTGTGCTGCTGCTAATATATTCAGGTATCGTCATTACCTTTATCAGATTATCATTTTCTCACTGCTGGAGTACAGGCTTTCTCTCAGAAAGAAAGGATGGGCCCTAACTCAGCATGCTGGCCCAGCGCTGAATGACATGTCTTTAAATTTTTGAGGTTCTTGGATATATCGGTTTCCTAACGACGTTTTCTTTCACCATTTTAAGCGATGGCATCGAAAGCTGCAGATAATTTAAATCCTGTTTAAGTCATTAGTGCAGTGCCAAGGATTGAACCGAATGCCTATAAGTTATGAAGCGCACATGATATTCAGATACTTACAAAGAATGTTAAGCTTGGTATGTTGGAATCCTACTAGAGCTGGGCAGGACAGTTGCTAGGTGCCACTTGGTAACAGGTAAGGCAGTGATAGAGTTGTGATCAATTATGGTGGTAAAGGACTGCCTAAATTTCATACACCTTTTTTAATGCAACTAAAGGGGACGAGCATGTCGCTTGCCTGATTAGCGTCACGCTTGCTCATAACAGTTCAATGCCATCCAGAATTCACTTCAACAATTCAAAACCCTGCGCGGCAATGAATTGCGCCCGTCACCTTGAGCTATTCGATGTTGAATATCTTTGTATCCAGTAATTTCACTGGAAGCATTGCCCTTCAATCCGAAATGCAATAAGGTTTGCATACTACTGCTTGGCAGTTGAATAACTTTGAAAAAGTGCCTCATAAAACTTGGTACAACCAGAACTTGAAAAGGATGATACCTTTTTTGTATTATCTTGTTATCCAACTAGATTGACATAAACAAGGAAATCTCCATAATTAAATTTTGAGCGAGTTTTGAGCTTTCAATTCTCTTTCATTAAAATCAAGTGCCCTTACAAACAGTTCCTTAGTCGTATTACTCCCCAGTGCTCTGAAGTTGGTGCACCTTTTCTCCATCAACCCTCACCTGGGGCCGCTGCAGATCTCCCTCGGCCGGATGGTCATCGATATTGTCAAGTTCTTCTTCATCTATAGCCTCGTTCTATTCGCTTTTGCTTGCGGTAAGTACATCATTTTTCACGCCATTTTTATTTATATATTTTTCTTTGTTATTAGAATAAAAACTAGTTGAGGTAGTTGTATAAAGCTAAGACTTAACAAATGTATCTTGACTGATTATAAGATTAAGGTTAAACTTAAAAGAATGGACAGAGTCCGCAACAGCGCACTGCGCTTCATAACAGGTGTGGTCAACGTTGGCCAGAAAGCCGCCAGATTAAAATGGGATTGGGCGGAACATGTGGTGCGTATGCATCCTTACTGATGGGCCAGCATCGTCACACAGTGGGATATACAACGGACATTGGTATAGACAACGCAGTCAAGGAAGGCCTAAGGAACGCTGGCGTCACGATCTTGACTGATTCCGGCGAGGTCGGCAGAAGATGGCGGAGGAACGAGATTTGTGGAAGGAAATAGGGGAGACCTTTGCGCAGCAGTGGGACAGTACAAGTAAAAAAAAGGTTAAACTTACATAAAGCACATCGATGCTAAAGAGCACTTCAATCAGCGGCGGTAATTTGCCGGTAATTAAAACGTACCGTTTAATGAAAAGGGGGTTCTTAACTTTTTCGATAACCAATACGTAGGTCTAAATCAACTGCTCTGGTACTTCGCCGATCTTGAGAAGCGCAAATGCTACGTACTGCCCGGAGGTCTACCAGACTGGGAAAATGCGGGGGACTCCTGTATGAAATGGAGGAGCTTCGGAAAGTGAGTGCTGAGTGGCTTGTAGTTGCTAAAGGGTAACTGCTAAAAAACTCCAAAACCTATGTTTAAATCAAGTTATAAGCGTTAAGTTAGAAAGCTTGACTACTGGAAAATCTAAAACCTAATTTTTAACTAACTACTCTTACAGTGCAACTGCTAGAAAACCCTAAAAGCTAAGTTTAAACCAAGTTTATAAACGTTTCAAAAAGCGTAACCGTTCAGCTGCTGAAAAAACAAAAACAACTGATCTTAAAGCATAACTGCTAGAAAACTCAAAAACCTAAGTTCGAACAAAATTAAACAACTACTCATAGTAATTGTAATTTTGCAAAGTTACAAGTGCTTCAAACTTTGCACAATTGCAGTTTAAGCATAGATAATTTTTTTTGGTATAAAATAATATAATTTTGCGGTTTAGGGGTGGCTCTGGTACACGTGTATGGAATATCGTTGGAAAGGTCTTTTAAACTGAAGAGAAGGTTTCATACATCACATCACAATTTCCTTAATAACTGTAGAATTTAGGTTCTAAAAATTAGGACGGACGGACAGACGGATGGACGGGCAGAACGAATTTATAAGTGTTGCTTGTCGGGCTACGAAACCCTAAAAAGGTTTGGAATTTAAGGAACGAAAGAAAGCACTTCATCAAAATTTGCGTGACCGAGTCGGTGTTATAGTAATTTATAATGAAACAATAATCTGATAATAATAAATTCTTTTGTTCTAAGAGATACAACAAATTAATTTCCAAAACGATACAATTAATCATGTAAGAATCGACAAAAAAATCAGTAAAATTTCCTAAAAGTTCAGTAAGCGTGATAGTCCATGGTTTCTCTCAGCGTCATGCAGTCCACCTCGTCGATCTTTAGAGTGTTCATTTTGACGTTGATATCTTCTTCCAGCTGGATCTGAGTTTGCAGCAGGTAGCGCAGAGACGAGGTTGCTTCGTGTAGCATCTGCTGCAGCTGCTCAGTGCTGTGCCGCAGCATCTCGCACTCGTAGAACAATGATTGTCCCGCTGGATCCCGCACCAACTCCCCGCCAACTCTTTGAGATCGTCTACCGAGTCTAGTATGCGCCAAGCCTATATTCCCTTCCTTATTTGCCAGAGCTTTTTGCAGCTGTATGATATTGTTCTGCATATCAGCTATTTTCTGCGACGTATCTCGGTGCTGGTCCTCCAACTTCGCTTTAGCAAGCTTAGTTTCCTTAATTCGTTCGCTGAAAGCGTGGTTACATTTATTGTACGTTTCCCAGAGGTCGTTGATCACTTGCTTCAGAAGCGTGTCTATGAACATGCGTATAGGTCTCGCACTAGTGACCTCGCGGGCGGCATTCCTGATGTTATTAGCCGAATACTGGTTGTACTCTTCTGCTGATATGTTAGCGGGATCCAGGTTCGCGTAACCTTCGTATACAGACAGGCATAGCGCTGTAGGTTTCATAGACAAAGACCCTTTGTCGATATCGATTGCGCCTTGTTTGTATTGAAGGTCACGATCGAGAAGATAACGAGTAGAGCGAAGACGCCGAATCTGCTCGTTTAGTTGCTCCAAAACTCGTCTCAACAGCGCCTGCCCTCCTAGAACCGCGGTTATCTCTCGCTGGAGACATTCCTCCACCTCATCGACTACAAGATCAATTCCGATTCTTCCGTCGCGCAACATTAAACATTTCCTGCAGACAGTGAGGGCATTGGATGCTAGTGACGCAAGACAATCTTGGAGCCGGGTCTTGTAGACGCCCAGAGCTTCCAGCTCTAAATATATTTCCTTTCTTTGTATTTCAAGCTCGTGTTTATTAAATTCTACGTCTCCAATGCGTTCTTCGAGGCGTCTGTCGGTTGTGGCTTTCATGACTTCGGCTCGTTCATTGGTCTCGTCGCATATCCTTTTGCTTTCCGCGAGGACTCTGTCGGCAAGTTGTTGCTGATCCTCTGTGTTCCTGCATCGCTGGTCATTACTGAGCTTCCACTCGGCGAAGGTAAATTTGGCGGTTCGTGGTGGTATGCATACTATGGCTTGCTCTGAAAGCCTGGTTGTGGCCACTGGCATGCCAATCACGTGTCGCACGCCAAACTGGGCTTCATCCATTTTTACTGGTTTGGAATCGAACTATCTATGGGATTTCTATTATACTATATTTGCTATATAGAAGAAAAAAAAACAGAAGAAAAATTGCGACAGATATACACAGATATAGCTCGAGGCAACCATGATCTAAGAAAACAAGGTTTAACAATTTGGGAGTGGTCCCGCAATGACGTCACTGTCAGTTGCCACTTTATCCAATCAGCTGTTACGTGGTGTATCGTCATCTCTCTCGAACCTGTTGTAAATTGACATCATGACATCATTGCGGGACGCCCATGTGGAATTTTTTTCTCGGATTGCTATACCTGGCGGAGTATATTATTATACCATGGAGGCAACTATGACGAGGTATAAATATATTGACATTGACAAAACACAAAAAAATATTTCTCGCTTTCACTCGTTTTGAGGTAGTCAATGGGAGGAGGATGTTCTACCTTTAAGGTATACATATATAAAACCCTTGGAGGTAGGTAATAAAAGTTAAAAAGTTTAATAAATATCACTTTTCACTCCTCTGTGAGAAGCTTCAAATGTACTATTTGTATCGTATAGCTAACCATTTCTGCTAACTCATACTTTATTGAAATTTGGCCAACGTCAGACAACGTCTGCCCGGGTAGGTATAGTGATAAATAAAATAAAAAGGAAAAAAATAAAAAATTATAATAATATAATTTCTACTATAATTTGCTAACAAATCTGTACAATTTAATAATATTTTTATTGGGAGCAGAATATAATCTGCGGCATAGGCCTTCCCTAGCCTTCTCCGTTCCTCTCTTTCTCTACCTCTACATCCAGCATGGTACACATATTTTTGTGAAAATTTATATCTCCACCTTTGTATCTGCCTGTCATATCTGCCTTCCCTTGTTCCGTAGTACATATAGATCGATGCTTGTTCCTGTTTCCATCGTATAGGATTCATTCTGCGACTTTTTTGTCCATTTTGTGTTTTCGAGTCTGCAGATGTGTCGACCAAAGTCTATTTAAGTAGACGCGACCTTGCTGTTACATCGGGTATTTATGTTCGACATAAATCAATACCATATAATTATTTAAATCTGACAAACAAGGGAGATATGCCTTAGTACAATTATCTTTCGTGTTCAAATGTCTTCGTGTTTCATACACTTTTTTTCGCTATACAGCAAAAAAAAAAAACGTTAAATTAACTATATTTTCACGCACACTACGAAATTTGTAGCGACACCAATTGATTAGTAATCCACATACAAAAAAGAAGGACTTAATACAGACCTGATGCGTTCGCTCCCGCCAAGCTGCCTTACCATATCTTTCTTACTTGTCTGATCAGAGACCGTACACCATCAAATTCTGTGACCCCTATTCAACCTCAATGCGTTTCATTTCCGAATCTCGTTACTAAGGAAACTGGTAAACGTCTTAGATTGTTTTGTCAATATTGTCAATAAATGCCATACTAGCCATCTTTGCCATTGCCACCAAATTGCCACCTCGAGCGTGTCTCAAGCTATCGTTGCTTTTTTTGTTTATGGTAAAACCCAACCCAATTTAAACTACTGAAAACCCAAGAAAAACCAAACTACTGAAAATGTCTGAAGCCCAGTTCGGCGTGCGACACGTGATCGGCGCGCCAGTGGCCACCACCAGGCTCTCAGAGCAAGCTATAATATGCATACCACCGCGGGCCGCCAAGTTCACCTTCGCAGAGTGGAAGCTCAACAACGACCAGCGATGCAGGAACACAGAGGACCAGCAACAACTCGCCGACAGAGTCCTCGCGGAAAGCAAAAGGATCCGCGACGAGACCCAAGAACGAGCTGAAATCATGAAAGCCACGAGCGACAGGCGCCTCGAAGAACGCATCGGAGACGTCGAGTTTAATAAACACGAGCTTGAAATACAAAGAAAAGAAATGTATCTAGAGCTGGAAGCTCTGGGCGTCTACAAGACTCGTCTTCAAGATTGCCTTGCATCTTTAGCATCTAATGCTCTCAATATCTGCAGGAAATGCCTAATGCTGCGCGACGGAAGAGTTGGAATCGATCTCGTAGTAGATGAGGTGGAGGCATGTCTCCAACGAGAGATAACCGCAATCTTAGGAGGGCAGGCGCTGTTGAAACGAGTCTTGGAGCAACTAAACGAGCAGATGCGGCGTCTTCGCTCTGCTCGCTATCTTCTTGATCGTGACCTCCAATACAAACAAGGCGCAATCGATCTCGACAAAGGGTCTTTGTCTATGAAACCTACAGCGCTATGCCTGTCTATATACGAAGGTTACGCCAACCTGGATCCCGCTAACATATCAGCGGAAGAGTACAACCAGTATTCTGCTAATAACATCAAAATGGCTGCCTGTGAGGTCACTAGCGCAAGACCTATACGCATGTTCATAGACACACTTCTAAAGCAAGTGATCAATGACCTCTGGGAAACATACAACAAATGCAACCACGCTTTTAGCGAGCGAATTAAGGAAACCAAAATTGCCAAAGCGAAATTGGAGGACATGCACAAAGAGACGACGCAGAAAATAATAGAAATGCAGAATAATATTGTGCAGCTGCAGAAAGCTCTGGTTGATAAGGAGGGGAACACAGCTCTAGCGCATACTAGACTTGGCAGGAGAACGCAAAGAGCTGGTGCAGAGTTGGTTCGTGATCCAGCGGGACAATCATTGTTCTACGAGTGCGAGATGCTGCGGCACAGCACTGAGCAGCTGCAGCAGATGCTACACGAAGCGACCTCGTCTCTGCGCTACCTGCTGCAAACTCAGATCCAGCTGGAAGAAGATATCAACGTCAAAATGAACTCTCTAAAGATCGACGAGGTGGACTGCATGACGCTGAGAGAAACCATGGACTATCACGCTTACTGAACGCTACTATTTTTATTGTATATTTTATTCACAGCGGTTTCATTGTTAGAGTCATTATTTCACTCATATTAGATAATATGACTGCATTTGTTTTTAATAAATTTTAATAGCTAGTTAAATTTAGATCTTACCGGATTTGTTAGTTGTTTATTGTTTAATCTAAACTATTAAGTATTTTGTAATTTTTTTAGATAATTAATACTCACCTAATAGTAGCTTCTTGTCTTCTTAATCTTAACTGTGCGTTAATTTTTGATCCATTTGTGTGGCGTTTGGAATAATTTTAGTTTTTATGGAATAAATAGCTTACGTTTTCTAAAATCGACTTTTTTACGGGCTGACGATGTGATTCTTTCTGAAAGATTTTAGAATCAGAATCAAAATATATTTATTGCAAAAACTGTGTACAGAAGATATTTATAATAACTAGGGTATCAACAGTTTACCCATTTCGGGCGTACAATTTTTTGTATAAAATTATATAAAACTAATGAATAATAATTACACATAAAGCATTTACATTACACATACAACGAAATAATAATTATACATAATATACTAAATATCTAATTATCATCTAAGTAGACTATAATAAGTTTTTATTATAAGCCAGGCTTTTAATTTAATTTTAAACTGGTATTTCTAATGACTTCAATTCTGTAGGCAAATGATTATAAATTTTAATGGCAATAGAGAAACAACTATTATAGAACATGGAATTATTTACTTGACGTATGCATATGTTGTACTTTTGCACATGTTAACTATTTTCTTTAAATACATCAGAGTAGAGTATCCGATTTTTTTTTGTAATGTGTGTCGTAGTTTTAACCCTACTTTTTGCAAGATCAAATGAGGGTAGGATAACTCAAAACCCGCCCTTCTCGCCGGACTCACCCGCAGTCTTCGGTCAGCTCGCGCACCATTGTAAAATTGATCGAAACGTCAAGCAAGATTTTTACATGAATACCTAGTATCGTTGCGCATTCAGTCCCGATCGGCAATTATGGTCCCATCGGAAGACCAGTGCTGGTTAGTAATAAATGGCATCATGGCTGAGCTAAGGTCGGTTTGTGGCAAAAATCTGACTTCTTTAACTCTGAAGAAGTGTGTAGTTGCATGTGTAATGGATTTTTGACACAACTTAAATATTGTCTATTGTCATTTAAAACGTAGTAAATCGCAATAGCATGATGTATCTGTTTCCCCAGTTAGATTTTAGGTAGAGCTGCAGGCTTAGCACGGGTCGCGGACAATATTTTTTTCCACTGTGTAGACGCGACAAAGCTAGGATTTCGATACGTTTGTCTCTTTCTCGCAGGATAAAAACGGTGGAAAGGCAATTTGTACACGGTCCATGCTAGGCCTAGGAACTAGGACTAGGAAGTCTCGCCTTTCAATACAAGACTATTAGCGGCTGTTTTAACTGTGTTAATGTACTATGATTTGACAGCGTTTTTGAAGCATCCCAGTCATTGTTCTGGGCGTCATTCGGCATGGTTGGGCTGGAGAACTTCGAGTTGGCCGGCATCAAGAGCTACACGCGGTTCTGGGGGCTGCTCATGTTCGGATCTTACTCCGTCATCAACGTCATCGTGCTGCTGAATCTGCTCATCGCTATGATGTCCAACTCGTACGCCATGATTGATGTGAGTATTTGGAAACTAGACTTATGATATTGATAAAGGTTTCAGAGTTTTTAGAAGTTCCTGGCAACTACATCGATGAACCGATAACCGATGGGGAAGAAAGGTTCTTGAGTGGAGACCACGAACCGGAAGACGCAGCGTAGGTAGGCCTCCCACTAGATGGACCGACGACATCTTTAAAGTAGGCGGGCATCCAGTGGATGCAAAAGGCCTGTGCAAGAAGCCTGTCGTTCAGTGTGGAGTTCTAAAAGGGAGGCCTATGTTCAGCTGTGGACGTTTACTGGCTGATGATGATGATGAAACGTTTCTAGAAGCAGGTTCTAAATATAACGATCTTCACTTCGTGCACTCCGTCGAGATTTCGTCTTGGCTAAGTACGTAATAATGCCTAAGCAGTAAGCATTTAGCGACTTTGTGTTTGAAAAAGAGACGATAAGCTAGAAACTTTTTAGATGTAACCTACGATTTGATACTTTTCTGCAAGTGTACGTATTTGTTTGTACGCACAGTTTGTACGAATCATGTTTGATCTTTTTTTTTTTATTTAGTGACTAGACGGTGACTCTCTATTCTTGAAGACGGTAGTTTTTTTGTTGGCACTAGCATAACTTATGATGGCGCTAGCAATGTTCTGCATTTGACTAAATACTTAATAATTATATTATACCAACATAAAAACAGAAAATTTACTTAAAATATGCATTTCTACTTAAAACTAAAACATTTATTTCGCACATAAATTAAGCATTGCCATTCAACGTAGCAATGCCGAGAGCATTCTGGGGAACTTTCCCGCCAATAATGGTATTTTAGTTTATGTTTCTAGTTTTTATTTAGTTATTTTAAGTTTTAGTTAACTTTCGTTTATTATCCGCGTGTTTGATATAAACTAAAGGATGGTCGCTGAAAGATTGCGTCTCACAGCTGCAATAACGTTGTAAAAAATCTAAATTAAAACATTTTCTTTGTATATTTTACTGTAATATACTGTTTACTGTAGTAAAATATTCAACCTTAACGAATTTTCCGAGACTCAATCTACTTTTTTATACAGAACTAGCTGTTGGCCGCGGCTTCGCTTGCGTAGTATTGAAATCTACTTTACTACCTCCCGTCTTTTTAGTTTCAGTCTCGCATCAGTCCTGTAATCCACTCTACTCCTGTACAGCCCTTTCCGCTCCAGTTCTGCATTCGCCCCTAAATCCACTCTACTCCCGTTCCGCTCTTTCCGCTCCAGGCCCGAATCCGTCCCGTAATAGTGTAAATTTATATTAATGAAAGAATTTTAAAAACGGAACAGTAGTTTCTGTGTTAAAACAAAACAAAAAACTTACAAGCTTACAAATTTTATATTAGTGTAGATAAGTTTACGTTTGGCCACCAACTCGCCTGATGGTAAGCGACGGTGTGCCGAGGATGTCTGACAACTGATTACAAATTGCAACAAGGTTCACAATATCACAAATAAAGGATGTTAGAAGTTTAGGAGGCCAAAAGTTCAGCAGTTGCCAACAGTTCCCAAACAACTTAGTTTACTTAGCTAAGTTCACGAAGCTACGTCGACTGCGTCGGATGATAATAAAAGCGGAATGAGCAATTTTGTGTGCTTACTCTTCCAGAACGTGTTGTTGAAGTAAGATTTAACTCCTTATTTAGTTGAAATGCTTATCATATTTTTTGTCGACACTTCGAAAGTCGCGCACATTTGGGAAAATGACACTAACAGCCGCACTCAGAGACGTTACTTAAGCTAAGGAATACTTAAAATTGCTCTGTCAACTTCTTGTCGACGGAAATTGTCACACATGAGAACGAGACAGAGCTATTTTAAGTATTCCTTAACATAAGTAACTTATCTGAGTGCGGCTGGTAGACTTCTTTATTTTTAACTCCCGATGCAAACAGCGGTGTCATAAGTGTAACGAGTGTATCTGTCTGTGGCATCTTAGCTCCTAAACGGCTGAAACGATTTTGATTTGGTTTATTTAAAAAAAATCTTCACGACTGGTCGATGCAACTCGTCACTAAAATAACTCGCCTCTACTTTGCCCAAGGGGTGAGCATTGCCATACAACATGGTAATGGGGTCAGCATTTTGGGAACAATTCCCACTGGTAATGGTTTAATAGATTAATAGTTACGTTTTAATTTGTTGTTTTTTATTTAATTTTTAAGTAGCTTCGCCCCGCGGTTTCACCCGTGTAGTGTTGAAAAATGGTGATGATGATGATGAATCTATGTCCTATGTCACTCTCTGGCTCTTGAACTATACCCATAAAAAAAACAGGTCGATCCGTTGTTCCGTTGCAGCGTGAAAGAGGAACAAACATCCATACATCCATACATACAAACTTTCGCGTTTATAATATTAGTAGGATGTTACGAAGTTAAACATGGCATATTATTTAAGTTCATAACTGAATTCAATCTCGTTTATTTTGTATGAAAGGTAATTTTATCGAGAGTGTTCTTAGCTATGAAGCGCATATGACGTGCGTGTAGGAAGATTGATAAAAAAAAGCGAGAACCAATTTTTGTCTGCATAAATCTAACATAGGTTTTAAGACAACTTACTAAGATGAAATGCAAAGTATTATGTGTAAAAACAAAAAAAATATGTTTAGCTGCAGATTCTCAGGTTCAGCAAGCTCTTTTATTGGGATTTTAAACATTTTCAATTGATACTTTTGTATTGTTCATCCAGGAACATTCGGACACGGAATGGAAGTTTGCCCGCACACGGCTTTGGATGAGCTACTTTGAAGAAAGCGCCACATTACCGCCCCCGTTCAACATCCTGCCCACTCCTAAACTGATGCTCAAGATGCTGGGCCTCAGGAAGAAGGATAAGCAGAGGAAGGAGAAAACCGAAGTAAGTAACCGAACCACCCGTCCGTCGTCGTTCCGTGGAAATTACAAAGATTCGTATTCAATGATTTGGGTCGTCATTTATGATACGTACTGCCCAAGAATGGAACTCCCTGCCGTCCTCCTTGTTTCCTGAGAACTACAATCTAGGCATCTTCAAGGCTAGAGTGAATAGATTTCTTCTAGATCAACGTGTTCCATCCTCGGCCGCACCGTCGCTTACCAGTTGAACCGGCGGGAGTAGGTGGCCAAACGTAGATCTATTCTGTATAAAAAAGTAGATTGAGTCTCTCTCAAAATATGAGGCTCATTCGAAAAAGATGGTTTTTTGCGCCGGGAATTGAAAAATACCCACAGTACAGTTTAAAGTGTTTTTTTTTTTTTTTTTTTTAACGCTGATAAGTCCTCGTTTGACCACCAACTCGCCTGTTGGTAAGCGACGATGTGGTCGAAGATGAAGCACGCAGACTTAGAAGATACCTATTCACTCACAAGTGTTTTTCTGTCTATCCGTGTATCTATGTCTTTCTGTGGCATCTTAGCTCCGAAACGGCTGAACCGATTTTGATTTAGTTTTCTGTTTGAAAGGTGACTTGATCAAGAGTTCTTAGCTATGAAAATTTGTTCAGCCGTTTGAAGATTATCATCTATTTTACCTATTTTTATCTATCTATATCTAGTTATCTATTTTTATTATAAAAAAATTAAAAAAATAAAAAAACGGGACATTTTTGCACACACGGTCATCTGACCCCAAACTAAGCAAAGCTTGTGGTATGGCTGCCAGAGACTGATATACATACATATATAGTTTTGAATACATACTTAAATAGATATTAACAACCAGATATAGAACAAACACAAATGTTCATCACATAAATGTTTGTCCTACGTGGGAATCGAACCCACGCCCCCAAGCTCAGAAGGCAGATTCACTACCAACTAGACCAACGGGCTATCAAAATAACGGCTATAAATAATAAGCTTACGTTTGACACCCATCTCGCCTGATGTTAAGTGATGATGCTGCCTACGTTGGAGCACGCTTGCCTAGAAGAAACCGATTCACTCGTGATTTGAAGACACCCAGGTTGTAACCATCGGGGAACACCCATTCAGGCAGCGCATTCAATTCGCGCTTAGGATTGGCCTGCTCGAAATCGTTTAGGTTGACATTTTAGAACCTTTGGCTTACGGCGGGGTAAAGGATGAGCACAGCAGCAGTCAAGTGGTTATATTGTCATTGTGGAGACATTACAAGAGGCTTCTATGGAGTTTTGGAAACAACACGAAAATACCATATAGCTAAGAGTGATCTCTTCCAGGCAAAATTTTGATGGAGAAGGATTCATAGAGGAGATAGCTAACGGTGAAAGGATAAAAGTTCCCCTCTTTTTTTTTTTTTTTTTAACCTATACTGTCCCACTCTTGGGCAAAGCCCTCATTATTTAACCCACTTATTTCCCTCCGCTCCTTTGTTCCTTTAGGAGCAGAAGAAAGAGAATAAGGAGCTGGACGTCTGTTACACCGCCGTTATGCGCGCGGTCGTATGGCGTTACGTCTCAGCTATGCATAGGAAGATGGACGATGAACCAGTTACTGAGGATGACATCAACGAGCTAAAAGGGGACGTATCCGCCATGAGATACGAGCTACTTGAGGTATTCGAAAAGAATGGCATGGATGTGTCCTTCACCGATAGAAAGGAAAAGGGTAAGTATCATACCTAGCAATATTTTACCTTTTTAGCAATAGAAAGAGAAAACAACGTTAAATCAGTTGCCTAAGGTGACATCAACAAGCGGAACGAAGACGTATTAACCTTGAGATACGAGCTACTTAAGGTATTCGAAGTTTATTTATTTATTTATATCAAAGGAAGACAAACAAACAACAAACATACAAAAAACATGCATTAAAACATATAACAAACTTAATAAAAAGCAGAAACCAATTATAGGTCCTCGCAGATGGAAATTGTATAAGCAACATATCTAATGTGAATACTACGTAGTACACAAACAAAAAAAGTTCAAAAGTTCGAACTGTAATAGAGTAAATAATATGTCTAGGCTTGTTTACTTTATTATCTCACTGCTGGGCAAGCCTTCTTCTAGCTAACCTTCAGCTTCGTAATTTACTAGTAAAGTACAGGATTGATTCACGGTAAAAATTACATCGACCCATCTCGCAGCAGGGGTCTAGACAAGAGCCACACACTGTTAGCGTTCACGCCTGCGGAAAGATGAAATTGTATGAAAATGACATTAGCTTCAGATAATTTATCTCATGCTAATGTCATTGTCAATGTCATTTTTATACAATTTCATCTTTCCGCAGGCGTGAACGCTAACAGTGTGTGGCTCTTGTCTAGACCCCTAGACCACCTGGAAGGCCAACGTTCCACTAATCTGATTGTACTTCTTCTCTCTTCTTTAGCATTTTTTCGACCATTCTGGACATATGCCTTCCCCAATTTTCTTCTACGACCTGTGATCTCATACCTTAGTCATCCAGTAGTGCCCGCCGTGCCAGGATATTGTCAGGGTTTCAGTGGGCGGCCTGGTGGACTGGTGATTGTCCACGGTTTCCCCACTCGAATGCGTCTCGTCCATCGGTGACTGTCAATCCAACCTTTATGACCAGTCTGACTCAATTTTCTTCCCGCAATCACTTCAACTTAGCCTCGTTTTTTGGTATTTTACTCTATACTAATCTGCGCTGTTTTTTTAACAGCTGTCCTCGGCAAACGTATGAAAGTATGGGAGCGTCGGCTGATGAAGGACTTCCAGGTGGCCCCCGTAGCCCTAGAGGAGGAGGAGAAGAAGAACGAGGATGGCCTATCTCGATTCAGGAGGATCGCCAAAATGGCCGTCGCTTCCACCACTAACTCTAAATGGGATCAGACTCTGACGGCCACTGTCGCGTAAGTGTCCACATATTAATAACTCAAAAAAAAAAAAAAAACATACAGTCGAATTGATAACCCCCTCCTTTTCGAAGTCAGCTAAAAAGACATTACATCGGTACATCATGTTTTCCTTCTCTCATTTTTATCACAATCAGGTTTACTCAGCCCATTGCCGGACATAGGATACACCACTCCCAAAGCCAGTCCAATTTTCCTTTCTCTATCTGATTTCAGTTACACCCTCACTTTATTTTTAGTGATACCCTCTTTAGCAGCCCAGTCCAGTTTTCAGGTGTCATGAAGTTCAAAGACCAAATGCGTATTAAAAAATCAACATGGCTACAGTCTTCTGACCTGGTGTAATTTCCACTTTGTTCTTTCTCCATCATATTCTTCGACCAAAATAAAATGAATGGACGTGCCACAACCAGTGAACTTGCTCAGTAAAAACGAGTCAAAACTGTCGGACATTTATGCTTCAACACCTAATTACATATATATAATAATATAATATGGTACTGAGACGTGGTCTTTAACTGTTGGCCTTTTAGAAAAACTCAGAGTCACACAGCGGGCAATGGAGAGAGCTATGCTCGGAGTTTCTTTGCGCGATAGATTCCGAAACGTGGATATTCGCCAAAGAACCAGTCACCGACATAGCTGTTAAAATTTGCAAGTTGAAGTGGCAATGAGCAGGCCCCATCGCTCGAAGAACCGATAACCGATGGGGAAGAAAGGTTCTGGAGTGGAGACCATGAACCGGAAGACGCAGCGTAGGTAGGCCTCCCACTAGATGGACCGACGACATTCTGAGAGTCGCGGGCATCCAGTGGATGCAAAAGGCAGGCTGTCGTTCAGTGTGGAGGTTAAAGGGGGAGGCCTATGTTCAGCAGTGGACGTCTTTTGGCTGATGATGATGACCTAATTACAACCATTTTGCATTTGTTACAAAAAATAGATAGCGGTTTTTTGTTGTGTAATTACACTTCGGGAAGGCACACGAAGGCATAACTTTGTCAGATGTTTCGTTATCATGTAACAAAAGTCTCGTGTTGCACTTCCTACGGCTAGAGACCGACTGAAACGAAGTGAGCGCCAGCGCTCATTTTGTAATCATCAATAATGCGCTTCTTCTGGGCCCCGTCCATTCATTTTATTTTGGTCGAAGACCATATTCATGTCTTCTGTAAAATTTTCTTTATATCTGTCTCTCTCAATGTAAATCTCGTTCGGGAACTTTGGATTCAGGTCTCAAATCGGCCGTTGTCGCAGCCGTGAGTCGTTCAAGAATCAGAAAAACTTGCAACGAGCGATGGATGAGGCACGGAAACTTGTACTGCGGTCACCATTGCCAGGTATATTGTGGTCTAAAACTTTTATTTTGCTAAAAAAGAATTTGTACATTCACTTAAAATCAGAAACTATTCTTTTAGTCTATTCATTGTGTATTTACACAGGATGTACCTACATATTTTATTTATATTACACGGGACTTAGCACACTTAACTTTTTCAACGTCTTGTATTATTCTAGAAGGATCCCGGTGCGCGTCACCGATAGAAGTGAGTCCGGGACACACCTTGCTCGACCTGATCAAGGACTTCTCTGAGGAAGCGAATGAGCCAGCACCGTCTACGTCAGCGCAGAAGTCTCCTTGGAAACCGCCTGGTAGGTACCTATTGTTCAAGAAAATGTCTTTGGTAGTAACTTTTTTATTCATAAAGGGAGAGAGAGAGAGATAGAGGAGAGAGAGAGAGAGAAAGAGAGATGAGAGAGAGAGAGAGAAAGAGAGGAGAGAGAGAGTGTATAGATTTTGGGCCGCAATTGGCTTTAGCCTCTAACCTAGAAAAAATCTGCTGTTCCATAGAAGAATATCATTCACACAACGAAATATATGAAACAAAAGGGATTCTTAATTATGAGTACAATGACCTCCTTTCGGCATAGTACCAACGTTACTTGTAACCCTGTATGAGTGAGTACACGTATGTTTCGTCTATTCCCGTTGTCCTCACCTTGTGGACAACGGGAAAAAGTTTTTATGTCCACCAGTCCACCAACACCTTTATTATATCGACGCTATCTGACAATGTACTATTCAAAGGTTAAATACTATCATCATCATCATTTCAGCCATAGGACGTCCACTGCTGGGCATAGGCCTCCCGCATCGATCTTCAAAAGGGCCGGTTGGAAGCGACCTGCTCCAGCGTTTCCCTGCGGTCTCTTTTAGGTCGTCTGTCCATCTCGTGGGTGGACGTCCTACGCTGTTAAATACTATACTACGGTTCTATTGCCCCAGGTGACGGTACTTCCGCCCCATTGCTGAAGGCGACAGACGCTTGCAGCCGCCCCGTCTCTCCTAAGCCTGCCACGCCCAGCCCCGCCAAGGTCAAGGTAAGTTCGACAATAATAAACAAAAGAATGCCTGTTTTTCACATCGGACTAGGCTAACGTTTGACCGCGATCTTGCCTGATGGAAAACGACGATGCGGTCGTAGATGGAGCATGTTTGCCTAGTAATAAATAGCCTATACTCCAAGCTTGAGTGGATTTTTATTTGCGGGCGCAGCGATCACGCAAGCGTATTTGATGTTTTTTTCTACTTTTGAAAAGTTTACCTAAGTCATTCTACGAGGTTATTTTTTCAAAATAATTGGAAAAAACCTTTATTTTACTATTTTTTATAATGACCAGAATAAATGGGGAAAACTGTTTAATTTATCCCATTTTGGTAGTCAGAAGACACAAATTTTGCCCTAGTTAATAAGATTTTATTGTCCTATAAAAAAGCTGAACATAAGTAGAGCCAAACACCACAAACAACATTGAAATGTGTTCAAAATTAAGGAAGACATAAGCATTTTAAATATCTTGCTAGACAGAGAGCGCACCATACTTACAAATGACGTCACATGTAAGTACGCCATACAATCTCCATACTGACACCTGCCTTGCGAGTAAGGGACAGAGCATCAGTCAGCGCAGTTTTTTATTCGGATTAGGAAATCCGAACAAAAACTTTAAACGCTTTTATCTCAGAACTTTATTAGCCAATTTAAATAATTTCTTGAGTAAGTGTATAATATTATTGTGTAACATTGTTGTGTTATTATGTTTTTTATTAAGCTCGTTATTTTTAACAAATCAAACACCAGTACCCTTACTACAAGTTTCGATAGTATTCGAAAACTTTTTTCGTTTACGTATTATTCTTCCATACATTGCTGAGCTGAAAGGTATTCGAAAACTTTTTTCGTATTAGAGTGAAGCAATTTATACCGCCGATTACTACCGATTTTAGTTCCTCCGCGTTTCCGCTGGAGGCGCTTTACTACAATGTATAGAACAATACGTAAACGAAAAAAGTTTTCGAATACTATCAAAACTTGTACTAAGGGTACTGTCCGATAGCCTATAGTAATAAAACTGAAAGGTGTCAGAAGAAAATGAAAAATTTACTTTACAAATATAAACTAACAGATGCCATCGCGGGGTCCGTCGGCGGCGACTTCACGCTGCGCCAGTCCACAGCCGAAAGCTGCCAGCCCCACTGAACAACCTGCAGCGCAGCCAGGTAGCTTCACAAATTATTCTAAAAAACTATTGGTACCACAGAAAATAGAAGTAAATAGAACGGAAATGAGAAGAAAAATCGGTCGCCAGGCATTATGACAGAACCCTGATTGAATATTCTTATTTATATCAACGCGTCAAACTCCGCATCCAAAGAACTTGGACCTTAGGTACCTTTTTGAGTTAGGTCTCAAAGTTCTTTGTCCGCTTCACAGTTCCGAAATGATTTCGAATGACTGACGTATCGGTAATATAGGTGCAACAAATTTCTTACAAAAATGACTTGACAGCCGTTTTAATTTAAACAAAAAAATAGAAAACTGTGATTACCTAATAAAATAGTCGCCTATAGGCACCCGGTAATTATATTCCCAGGTGATCAAAGGACACTAAAGAGTCGACTTTAATCACCCAGGTGATCAGGGTGGAATAGACCAATGGAAATACTATTGGCTAGGGTGCAGCCAAGCTTTTTTTATGGGGGGCGAAGGCATCGTTGTTTAAAATTATTTACCACTAGGCTGTAAAACTTTGGCGTGTCCATAAATAAGAAGGTTAAAATACCATGCACGGCTGAGTAGATAAAACAGGCAAGGGGAATTACTTTAAACTGTTCAGTGACCATGTTCTGACCATGTCCTGGCAAAATCTTAATCTTAAACTGGATTGCTTAGACATAACAGCTGTGCTGTCTGAATATAGTCCAACTCTTTGATAATTTTTAAAGTTTAGTTTTTAGACGTGGCTCAGAAAGCCGCTTGCCTTAAGTGGGACTGGCCTGGTCATGTTAGTAAAAAGTCGGAGAATCGTTGGGCCAAAACCACGGCTTCAGTGGCTTCCACAGGATGGCAAACGACCTCCCGGACGGCCCAAACGGAGATGGAGGGACGAATTGGACTCCTACTTGAAGAATTGAACTCAAAACGCCCAAAACAGAGAGGAATGGAAGGAGGGAAGGAGGCCTTTGCCATGCAGAGGCACGATGCAGGCTAATAAAAAAAAAATATACTAAAATCTGTTCTAGAAATCTGTTTTGTGTATCCAAAAATCAATAATTTTACCAACTGTTTAACTTTATAGTTAATTGACTGTGGCCTCTAGTTCCTCTTCTCCCGGCGTTTCTCTTACCCCACCTGACTACTGTGTTTTTGTTTATTTGTTGCGATAAAATAGTGCTGGCAAATGACTGTGTTAATTGTGTTCAGAGCCGAGTCCACTGAAAGCGAAACGAGTGCCGGGTGAGACGCCGCCCAAAGTGATCAAGAGGAAGCCGCAGCCGCCCACACCGGCAGATGAACAGGTAAGCTGTAGACTCGTTATGGGTAAAGTGGCCACTATAATTTCTTGGAGAAGGTATTTTTTGTCAGATTCATTGAGCCACCCGTTGTCTCCTACTTTCACGGACGCGAAAGATATTTAACTGTGTATTTGATGTCCAGGCTACTGAAACCTCATCTGATGCTGAAGCAAAGCCAGAAGAACCCATTGCGGTAGCGAGACCGGTTGCTCCTGAGATCATACCGTCAGAGGGAGCTATACCACCGCCTCCGCCACCACCAGGCAAACCTAAGGTATAATCCTAGACGCCACTCGTATCTTTTTTCTATTTGACAAAACGCCAGGCAAGCAATTTGCCGGCATCTCGCTTGGTGACAAGCAATGATGTGGTCTTCGATGAAGCATTTGGATTACGTCAGAGCAACGCCCAAGATCTCAAGCCGGTCAGTTATTGGCATGGATAAAACATGAAAAGTAGGACCCAGTTGGAAATGCGTCCTTCTGACGAAGAAGTTTTATTTATTTATTTAATAATCGACTCGCGTTTGGCCACCAACCCGTCTGATGTTAAGCGATGATGCATTCTACGATCAAATCAATCGGTTTCTTCTAGGCAAACGTACTTCATTTGCCTAGAAGAAACCGATTGATTTGAAGACACCTAGATTGTAACTATAGGGGGACACCCATTCAGACAGCGCATTCCACAGACTAGCAGTTCCCACAATAAAAGTAAAATCAAAGCACTTCGTACGGGTGTTCGGAATATCAACCATAAAGTGGTGTCGATTTTTCGTGCCCGCTCTGGCAGTCCGATAGAGAAATGGGCAGAAAGTAACTAGATAAAAAACCGATAGACTAGCAAATTTGCGCTAATGCTAAGAAACTGAACATAGTGATTTGTTGGTGATGATTGATGGTGCCTCTTGGCACGTTTCTCAGTAGACTCCAACGCCTCAAGCTGGTACTTAGCTGATCCATCCCAAAAGTGAGAGCAGTACTCCATGCACGACCGTACCTGTGCTTGGTACAGTGATAATAAAGCGTCGCACCTTCGATAGGATACCCAGCTTTTTGGCAGCCCGTTGAGCCTTGTTCTCAATATATTTAGGCACCCGTCCCTGCTCCGGCGATGGAAGTGACTCCCAGCACGCCCACCAAGCCTCCTTCTCCGCCCAAGCCGCCCTCCAGGGTACAGTCTCCGCAGCCTTCCACATCTACTGATGCTGCAGATGTAAGTATCTTGTAAAAACCTGGATATACTGATTGAATGTTGACATATCGACAAAACAATTTATCAAACAATAAACCGGCCAAGTACGAGTTGAGCTCGCGCATTGAGGGTTCTGTACCACCACATAAATTATTAACTAGGTACTACAAAAAAGATGTGCAAAAAATACAAAATGACGCTCAGACGATCACCCACACAAGTACCGACCGCGCCCGACGTTGCTTAACTTTGGTGAGCAGAAATTTGTCACCGACTCGCACTTGTCCAGTATTTATTATTTGTTATTTAACTTTAGAATGTGTACCTACTGTAATCATGCCAAGTTTGACGCTTGTACGTATTACCGTTTTTACACTAGAGCAAATACAAAAAAACACGTTTAAATTAAACGTTTGTTGCATAAAGACCTTCATTAACCTTTAATTAATCACCCCCTTAAGTTAATTTTTTTTAACTTATTTATTGTTTCTTAATTAATTCGTCGTAACTCACAAATTCTGTGAAAATTTCAACTAGCTATCAACTACAGTTCGAAAGATACAGCCGTTAAAAGGCAAGACGGACATACAAACAGACACGGTAGGCTTAGTAATAGAGTCCCGTTTGGACGCTTTGGGTACGGAACCCTAAAAAAAGTACAAAAGAATCGGTCGTTGATAATAATATTTAATTAAGGAATCGTTTTTAGATAGGAACCCCTCGTATTAGTTTACAATTTCTAAGAAGCTAGAGGAAAAACCTTTTTTTGTTATTCGCAGCCTCCCGCATCCCCACCATCACCTCCCAAGCGGCTCGCAACAACATCCAGCACTGAACAACTGATCCCACCTGCTTCACCGGAACCGCTACGCGCTGGACAGAAAATAGAAGAGGTTAAAACCATTAAGCGGCAACCGAAAACCGGCTGGCTGTAGACGAATATGACCACTAAATGACAAGCAAAAAACCGACTGGCTATAAGAACACATGACCACCAAGCGATAGGCATAAACCAGCTGGCTATCAACGAATATGACCTAGAGACAAGCAAAGACTTGCTATATAGACAAAGATGCCCCTTGAGCATCAAGCAAAGTCCGGCTGGCTATAGACAACCATACACCTTGAGCTTCAGGCCAATACTGGCTGGCTATAGACAAACATGCCCCTTGAGCTTCAAGCAAAGACCGGCTGGCTATAGACAAACATGCCCCTTGAGCTTCAAACAAAGACCGGCTGGCTATAGAGAACCATACTCCTTGAGCTTCAGGCCAAGACTGGCTGGCTATAGACAAACATTCTCCTTGGGCTTCAGGCCAAGACTGGCTGGCTATAGACAAAAATTTCCCTTAAGCTTCAGTCCAAGACAGGCTTGCTATAGACACATTAGACACATTCCTTTGAGCTTCAGGCAAAAATTTGCTAGCTATACACAAAAATGCCCCTTGACCGGCTGGCTGGCCAGCCACTGATGGTTATGATTATAGATAATCATAACCATCAGTGGCTGGCAAAGACAGACTGGACTGGATCCTTCAAAGGGAGGAAGTAGGTTTCTCATCCATATAGTCCTAAAGTAAAATATATTATAACTATAAAAATAAGTCTCCCCGAACAAACTATAAATTATTTACATTGTATTTATTTATTCAAGTAAGGAAGTGAGTGTAGACGTGTCTTTTTTCTAATGTAATTTTGTGTTGGAATTATTTTATTCTCTAGTGAACAAAACCACTTTAAAATACTGATAAGTCAGTGCCAGCCAAGTTACGTAATGAATTAAGAATGTGGTTTAAAAGATACAATTATTATTGTCTCTAAATAATACTTTTTTGTGAACTTTACAAGATTTGGTTCAATACATTTGTACGGCATTCACTGAGGCTACACCTTCGTTTACTCTATACTTAGATTTTTTAAGTCAAAGATATTCCTTAATTTTGAAGTTTTATATACCACCTAGCTTACCTACATAATTTGAAATTAGTCAAATTTCTGTTGGCCCCTCCTGGGCCTCTAAGAGGGTCGTGCATTGCAGCCTAAAATACAAAAATAAAAATAAAACATTGGTAAAGCGATCAATACAGAGTCGTGTGGCCGTTCCGCGAGCGGGCGCGTAGTTTCAGAGCGTCAAATTCATGACTAATATGAATGTTTGATAGACCGCCGTCGTCGCCTTTCATGTTATTCGACTCCTTATCGATAGCTTTGTACCTTGTGTGTCCACTATTTTAAGGATTGTTAACATTAAATCATTAATTTTTTTCTCTTAAATTAACCTAAAGCCCTCATTTAAAAAGACAACAGGTATACTAAAAGATACCCGAGTAAATAAAAATTCGACAGAAAAACTCAGAGTAGGTAATGAAGTATATACATTTGCATTTGGATTGTCTTTAGACCTTGAACGGTCTATGGGCAGTCTAACTGTATTTGTAGTGTTAGTTTTAGCTTGTATTTTGTTTAGTTAATAAAGGCACTGGGAAGTATATACATATTATATTTAGGAACATTAGGTATCATATCATATAGTAATAAAACTAATAACCGTCAAAAACTGCCGTTTTTAGGGTTCCGTACCTCAAAAGGAAAAAACGGAACCCTTATAGGATCACTTCGTTGTCCGTCTGTCTGTCTGTCTGTCTGTCCGTCTGTCAAGACCCTTTTTCTCAAGAACGCGTAAAGGTAGCAAATTGAAATTTATACTAAATACTTGGGTCTACGGTTTCTTTCGGCTGTAAAAAAATAAAAGTTGTAAGTCAACGCAATCAAAAGCTATGAACGTTTATGTCGCATATTTTGCGATTTCACAGGGGAACCAAAACCTATAGGGTACTTCCCGTTGACCTAGAATCATGAAATTTGGCAAAAAGCAAGGTCTCATAGCACATATATAGGAATAAATCCGAAAGTTATAAATATGAAGGTATATCATTTAAAAATGATTATTTTGCTATTACAAACTTACATTTTGTAGTTGGAATGTATGGAAGAACCTTATTGTCAACTACAAACTTAAGTTTGTCTTTCAATATTTTAACTTCAGTTAGTTTTTTTTTTGGTCTCGCGCTCTTAGGGTTCCTTTATGTCGTATATTTTGCGATTTCACAGGGGAATCAAAACCTATAGGGTACTTCCCGTTGACCTAGAATCATGAAATTTGGCAAGAGGCAAGGTCTCATAGTACATATATAGGTATAAATCCGAAAGTTATAAATTTGAAGGTATTTAAAAATAATTATTTTGCTATTACAAACTTACATTTTGTAGTTGGGATGTATGGAAGAACCTTATTGTCAACTACAAACTTCAAAGTTGTCTTCCCAGAGACTGTGGGATCGGCCGATCTGCGAACTAGCATGGAAATCGCTACTAGATACGTGTCCTAGTATTGCAGATCGCGCTCGTATTCTTGCTGTCTCTGTTTGGGAATCGGGACTTTGGTTGCAAGCCATGCCCTCTTTTAACACAGGTAGCCTTTTAGATCCAACCGCATTTCGTCTAGCTGTCAGCTTACGCTTGGGTGCAAGGTGCTGTGAGGCCCATCGCTGTCAGTGTGGTACTGCTGTTGACCAGCTCGGTCACCATGGTCTCTCTTGCTCGAGAAGCGCTGGTCGTATTGGCCGACACGCTAGCCTGAACGACATCATACGCATGGCACTTTCCACCGCCAATGTTGCAGCTGTGCTCAAACCGAGTGGTCTTACGCGTGACGATGGAAAGAGGCCTGACGGTATGACACTTGTGCCCTGGAGGTTGGGGCGGCCCCTTGTATGGGACGCAACTTGTGTCGGTACTTTGGCGCCGTCACATCTTCCTGAGACACAGGGTAGGGCTGGCGCGGCTGCTAATTCGGCAGAGCAGCACAAGCGTCGCAAATATGCTAACCCCGGCAGTGGTTACATATTTGAGGCGTTTGGGGTTGAGACATTGGGCCCTTGGGAACCGGGAGCTCACCTCATTTTCAAAAATCTTTCAGAGCGCCTGGTTAATGCGACGCGTGACCAAAATGCTGGCGTGTTTCTGGCTCAACGCATTAGCATTGCCATTCAACGTGGTAATGCCGCCAGCATGTTGGGTACGCTGCCAACTGGTAGTGGGCTTGAGCATTTGGATTGTCTTTAGACCTTCAGCGGTCTATGGGCAGTCTAACTGTATTTGTAGTGTTAGGTTTAGCTTGTATTTTGTTTAGTTATTAAAGGCACTTGCCCAGTAAAAAAAAACTACAAACTTAAGTTTGTCTTTCAATATTTTAACTTCAGTTAGTTTTTTTTTTGGTCTCGCGCTCTGAGGGTTCCGTCTAACGGAACCCTCAGAGCACGAGTCCTACTCGTACTTGTCCGGTTTTTTAAATTAGTTTTTACTTATATTAGTGGAGTCGCTGGCATCCAGGGGATGCAGATGGCAGGCTGTCGTTCAGTGTGGAGGTTAAAGGGGGAGGCCTATGTTCAGCAGTGGACGTCTTCTGGCTGATGATGTTATGTTAGTTAAACTTTTGTTTCCAAAAATAATAGTTCAAAAATACTTCATACTGCGCTCCCCCCCTCCCCCAAGGTCGAAAACTTGGATTTTCGTTAGTCTAGACCTAAATAACCTAATTATGTGAAAATCATTACTTACTACACCACCTTTTGCAAGGTAATAAATGCCATTTTATCTCTCTACTGACTGGGCTACTATGTAAGCACTGCATTTTGTTGCCTTTTTGGTGCGTCGATGTTCAATTTATTTTATTAGGTAGCTACTGCAAAAAATCAGTGTATCGATGTAAAATCTTTGGTTTTAGTGATCTTTGCGGTTTTTATTTTCAAAGATTATTTGATTACATATTAGGGTTTTCGACTGTTTAGAATTTCAATTTTTTGTAGCTTTAATTGTCTTGATGTTCTTTTTTTTTCAATTCTAAGATAAGATTTATTTTTCATATGATTTTAGCAGTTTAAGGAAGTTTGTGGAACGTAAGAGGCAATAATGCGATCTCTGCCTTTTACTACCCGTATATAATATTTGTAAAAATAATGTATCGTATAATTATTGTATAAACCCTTATATAATTGTATTTGTCAATATTATTTATTTTGTACCAATTGTAATACGAAAATAAATTATTTTTATTAAATTATTTCTGCATATTTTTTTACTGTAGTTGTTTTGATTATTATTGTGGAATTTCTTATTCTTAGCGCTAACTACCTACAGCTATATTTTAAGCTAGAAGTTGCCTCTCTGTCTGTCGCGTGACTTTTGTCGCGTTATCTCTGTCTATCGCGCGGCGAGTCCGACAAGTCGGCTACTTGTAGCTAGTGCGGAGTGCGCCAAGCCTGGTGTAGCTTTAAATTTTAGTTTTTTTTCCGCTACAATATATTGTTGTTTTTACTGATTTAGGCTCATTCTTAGCAGTATGGTCCCATTCAGAAAAACGGCAAGTGATATCAACAACCTGTAGGTACAGTACCTATAGTAGGGGGTTAGTAAAGGGTACATACTTATTGCAGGAGGATTTTCTCCTTGCTACAGAAGGTCAAGTTTACGAGATATCGACCCTTAGTAAGATATCGCGAACAGTAATCTCAGATCAGACATGCAAGAGAGATATGCCCTAGTACAATTTCGTCGTGTTAAAATAATATCTCAATTTTTCATGCATTTTTTCCACTGTGCTGTTCACTTGCTTACTAATTTTTCACGTAAATTACGAAACTTGTGGCGACACCAATGAATTAACTGGACTACGCCGAAAGGAGGTCATTATACGCAGGGCTATGATTATAGACATAACTATGCATATCTATAGATATAGACCAACTAACTACTAGTCCATAATTCTACATGCAAAAATGGATGACAAGGTCGTCTGCTGAGTGAGTTCGACTAAAGGCATCAAGCCTAATTTAGGCCGGATGCGATCACACCCGCCACCCCACCTTGCCATATCTCCCTTGTTTGTCTAATCTGAGAGAGTAACCTTAGGAAAAGCTTTCCTTATATTCAGAACTATCACAAAACAAAATGTTTCTAATGGTCGAGAGCTGAAGAAACCCTCTTCACACCTTATCGGAGGCCAAGCTTTTATCTTTTTGTCGGCAACAGCGTTTGACCAATTTATTTAGTGGAACAGAAACAATAGGTAAGTATTTCTATTTACTTAATGCATATAATATAGCAAGCGAAACATGAATCTTTTTTAGTGGTAGGTATTGCCTATCTAAGTTTTGTATTCAGCTCTTATAGGTCTAAAAGGCTTGGGTTATTGTATTATAGTCACATTTAGCGGAGCAAAACCGTGGCGCTTACACACAGTCGTGCGTTTGGTCTATTCCACTTTAATCACCTGGGTGATATCACCTGGGTGCCAAAAGTCGCCTCTTTAGTCGACTTTGATCTCCTTTAGCTATTTCGTTTATTTTATGTTTAAATTTAGATTTAAAGGACTTGATAAAATGACATGTTTTTAGACATTTAAGAATTATTGACATGTAATTTTTTATTTTTTTTAATCTTGACTTGATTTGTAACTATAATTAATTGATGTAATTGGCTTAATGCCGTTTAAATAAATAAATAAAAAAATCTGTTTTAGAGGTTTTTCTCATATTTTTCGAAAAGTAAAGCTGTTATGTAAAATCTACTTTTACGGTTTCCTTCATAATTATGAAATCTGTGTATTAAGATATCGCAGTTTTTTTTTTAGTAAATAGGTATTTTTTTTTTTTTAATAATTAATAGGCTTGCGTTTGACCACCATGACGCCTGATGTTAAGCGATGATGCGGTCTACGTTGGAGCACGCTTGCCTAGAAGGAACCGATTCACTCGTGATTTGAAGAAATAAAATAAAAAACGAATAAAAAAAAAACAGCGTGAAAAGCCAAATAATTGTTACTTTCATATATTTCTTTCTATCGAGCGAAATGTCTTTAATAGTGTTTCGGTCTTTGGGGGTCCTAGATAAAACATTTAATTTTGATATGAAACCATTTTTATAATTTTAAGCTAATCATGGAAGTAGATACATTCAAACTAGAATTACCTAAATTGCCAAAAGTCGGAAAAGAGGGCCTTAACTTGCCTTGTTAGTTTGGGTCAAATCTTGCGACTGAATTTCAAAACAATCCCCTAACCGATTGAGCTGAAATTTTGCATACACGTTTACTTTGGATGGTGATGTATGTTAGCTAAATGACGTCATTCTAAACCATTATGGCGGACCAGTGATTTTTATGCACCCCCATGATATGGGTATCAATGGCCTACTACCTGGGGTAGGTATATGGATGGGTATACATTGTGAATTTTCCTTGGATACGTACCAAATGTTTCGATACTACAATTCTAATCCGTACGGCCAAGGATTGGAACAATCCAACACTGGAGGTAATAAAAAAATTGTGCTGCTTAACAAACTCTTTATTTCATACCATTTCATTTAGAAAAATAACAAACATGGACTTATACACATATAATTATATATACCTTGATTTGAATTATATTTAAATATTAATTTCTGATGACATCTTGTTAAAATACAATCGACTTTTCCAAATTATTTGTAGAAAAATTACATAAAACGAGTAATACAAACTTATTAATTTAAAATGCAATCAGAGATAATGAAGTCGGTATTACATTTATTGATACTAATTTAGATTCAAGGCACTAAATGATAGCAGCTATTATATTCCTAACTTACATCTAGGTTGTTGTACACAATTAGCTTTGTGTGCTGCAGATCTGTATAATGCATATTTGAGGCTTAAATAGGCCTACCTATAAAAGAGTTATGTCAAAGGAGAGTTGAAACAGGTGTGACTTGACAAAAGTGTGGTGAGGAAACGCCGAATCAAATTGATTGCGGCGGGGACTTCGCAAACTTTGAAATACATTAGCTGCACTCTAAGTTGGTTCCTACAGGTTTCATAATAGTTATTATGGAGATTAAAGACTGAGATATACATATATTAATTATTTTTTTTTAAATTAAGAACCCAGACTTAGTAATGGGCTAAGATTAACACAGTGGGTGCATGATGGACAACGCAGTTAAAGAACGTTTAAGAAAAGGTCGTGAAGGACTTAGATTTATGGAAGGAAATGGAGAAGACAATTACCCAACATTGGGGCAGTATAGGTAAAAAATGTCTGACGGCTCCGTACCGTATTTGCAAAAGCATTAAATAAAATTATGACTAGCAACTCTTGACTATATAGGTATCAAGTTCACGAAGATGATGTTCTCCGTTCTCTATTCTATCATTAATTTTTTTTCTGCTATCTATATATTTGTATAGTGTAAATACAAATAGTAAACTACGTGTACTTTGTTTAAGGTTCCGTTCACATTATAGTCGCAAGTGGATGCGTTCTACTTATTGAGTTTATTTTAGTTTGTCCATAGGATCATTTGCTTAATCGTAAACAGTTTTCTCTCTCGCACATTGCGTATTTTAACAGGCCGTGCATGCTTTAGCAATTTTTAGGGTTCCATACCTCAAAAGGAAAAAACGGAACCCTTATAGGATCACTTCGAAGTCCGTCTGTCTGTCCGTCTGTCAATACCCTTTTTCTCAAGAACTGGTAAAGGTATTAAGTTGAAATTTATACTAAATACTTGGGTCTATGGTTTTTTTCGGCTGTAAAAATAAAAGTTGTAAGTCAACGCAATCAAAAGATGAACGTTTATGTCGCATATTTTGCGATTTCACAGTGGAACACACACAACAATAAATATGGAACAATATTTTGTGGTTTCACAGGGGAATCAAAACCTATAGGGTTCTTCCCGTTGACCTAGAATCATTAATTTTGGCAAGAGGCAAGGTCTTACAGCACATATAAAGGAATAAATCTGAAAGTAGTTAATTTGAAGTTATATCATATAAAAATATTGTTTAACAATTACAAGCTTACATTTTGTAGTTGTTATGTATGGAATAACCTTATTGTCAACTACAAAGTTAAGTTTGTCTTTCAATATTTCAACTTCAGTTAGTATTTTTTTGTACTACTCGTACTTGTCCGGTTTTTTGTGTGTTTGCTTTTAGTTTTACTTAAATTCTAGTGCTATTGAGATAAGGTCCAGAGACGAACAAACTCTGAGTGGTTTTCGCGTGGGTGCGTCTGTAATGTGATCGATACAGTAACTACAATACCTAATGTATACTTAAGAATAACAAAAGTGCAAAATAAATGCTTTAAATGCTAATATAATTATTGCTATTCAAGACATTCTCACTATCGCGTCGTTAATCTAGTGTTCTATTCATACCAACTCAGAAATCTCTACAATAGATATTTCTGAAGCAATGTTTGAAATTACTTTTTTGATAAAATGTTGCAGTTTCTACTACTGGACTCAGTGTCTACAGATTGATTCTGGAGCAATGATCTTAGAAGACTAATTCGTCATAATTCTAGACTAGACTTGATTTTGTTGTTATGACCATTGCTTCCACGTCCATCTCTATGTGAGTAACTGCTGGTGGCATCTGAGTATTGTCTAAGAATAAACCATGGTAGGTAGGAATGCTAGGGATTGGCTGATGCCATTGAATTCCTATAGATTTGGAAACCATCTCGTCAATTGGGAGGTTTGAC
Source organism: Agriopis aurantiaria (assembly GCA_914767915.1). Taxonomy (NCBI): domain Eukaryota; kingdom Metazoa; phylum Arthropoda; class Insecta; order Lepidoptera; family Geometridae; genus Agriopis; species Agriopis aurantiaria. Next base: position 10,909,716 of record OU612003.1, on the reverse strand, counting down.
AATTGTTTGCGCACACCGCGCGCAATTTATTTGCAGAATAAAGAATGGCCACCATGTTAAACGTTTAAACGTTGTTTCATGGTAGGCCTCCCACTAGATGGACCGACGACATAGTAAGAGTCGCTGGCATCCAGTGGATGCAAAAGGCAGGCTGTCGTTCAGTGTGGAGGTTAAAGGGGGAGGCCTATGTTCAGCAGTGGACGTCTTCTGGCTGATGATGATGATGATGATGACCATGTTAAACGAGGAAATTTATTTCGGTACAGCCGTTCCATCAGTCTTACCTACTATGGAATAAGATTAGATAAGGTACTACATGTACATTCATCAAAGGGAATAAGCATGCTGCTTATTCCGTGATGATGGTTGAATTTTGAAAGAAATATGCTGATGGGGCGTTTACCTTTGCGGCGTTCGGCAATGAGGAGCATGCGAGGCATGAGCCTCGTACAAATGTAGTCGCCATCTGAATGTATATTGGTTAATGTATCTATGTAATACAATAACGCAACATAGACGACAAAAAAATGCATGCTGGTACAAAACATTACTAGATCCAGCATCATCAAATCCTTTTGAACCTCGGTCTTTCTGAAATTGGTTAATTTTACAACCAACCAGATACAATCTTCCCAGTGACCTTTGATTTTCCCCTACCACTGGCCATAGAGGACATGGAAGGGGTGGGAGACGGGCATGGGCTAACCCTTGGAGATCTTGGCGTGGTAAGAGATGACTTTTTCGGGGAGTCCTTAGGAGCTAATGTGGAAGAGGAAGGCTTAGGGCTTGGTGGGATTACTTTAGGGGTGCTTGGAGGGATGATTTCTGGAATTTTTGGCGGAGCTATTTGAGGAGTCTCTTTTGAAGAATCTGGAGCCTCTTTAGGGATCTTTGCCGTTGTGGCTGGAATCTTTTGAGGGGCTATTTGGGGCGTCACTGGATCAGCTGGCTGCGGAGTTTTCTGAGGCGTCAATTGCAGCGTCATTTGCTTGTACTGAGCTTCCAAAGCAGTTGCAGACAAAATTTGTTCTGATTGCGAGTGGACACTTGGAGTGGGTGTTATAGGTTTCTGAAGCTGAGAGTCTTCATCCTTCGTCATGTATAGAGTTTTGGTTGGCGTTTCAGGCAAGTCTTCTGAATCTTCGGGGTCGATCTGGATGATGTGGTCGGTTTTGAACTCGGCTGGTGGAGGCTGCTGTCGGTCGTTGTCGAGTCCTGGAGTGCTGGGCTCTGATGGTTCTTGGGAGGATGATTTGAGGGGACGTGTCTGTTCTGAACCTCCTTCCGAATCTAAGAAGAGAACAAAGAGTAAGTTGATAAATTGTAGGTTTTTTTGTGAGGAACCGGACTACTGACCATTTTTCGCTAAAGGCTTCTAAGGCTTACAAATGTGTGGCTGTACACAAAATATTTCTTGCCTTGAATAATCTTGGAGAGGAATTAAAATTACAATTACGACAAACGATTGGATGCAGTTGAAATTTTGTCTCTTTAGTTTGTTGATGCTTGGAGTTAAGTGCCCTTCTTCTCGATTGAAGTGTTCACGGCTGTTAATAAGGACCATGCTATGTTATTACATCTATGAGGATTGATACATACTCTATCATGGATAATTTCACTTAGTTCTGGGTGAGACCACGTCACTCGTAGGCCGTGGCGTCCTAAATACAGGAAATTTTATTATAAAGTGGTCAACAGTGGTGGTGGAAGGCCATGTTAAAAATACTAAGGAGTTTTGTTATAACTTCATTATTACAATGAGCTCCTAGAATGTCAAAACGCACGCTGACCACCTCCTGACATTCACAGCACCGGTAATGCGTAAGGCGTCAGCAAAAGTGAGGGATGAGGGTTTGCCAGCTTATCATCATCATCATCATTATTGGCAGCAGTATCTGGCCTTGATAACCTACTTCTTGGCATAGGCTTCCCTTTAATTATGCGATTCACCCCAATTGCTTACTAATTGCCTTCATTCGCATTTTCATTTCTTTCTCATATCATCGGACTGAATTATTCCCGGTCAGGCTGAATTTCAGTGGCATAGTCAGAGCCACAATTTTGTCACTGTAGAATACCACTACTATGATAGATATGAACTCATTATTACTTATTATGATCCTTATGTTTTGGTTAAGAGCTTCTGGAGGTATATGCTTTACTTACCTTTGGACATTGTATCTATACTCTTGTCTTCTATATCCGCTTCAATTTGTATATCATTGTCTTTTAATCCTTCGTCATCTGAAATCTCTGGTATTGGGGTCCGACTTCGGAACGAGCGTCCTTAAGAAAACATAGACCAGGCATTAATATTGTCCTAGTTTTATTAATTGAAAATAGGCTTATGCATTACAGTCATCTTGCCTGATGTTAAGTGATGATGCGGTCTACGATCAAGCAGACTTGCCAAGAAGTTTTTTTTTTAAAATAATTAATAGGCTAGCGTTGGCTACCATCATGCCTGATATTAAGCGATGATGCGGTCTACGTTGGAGCACGCTTGCCTAGAAGAAACTGAACCTAGTATAGTGAAAAACGTAGAATAACAACACCGGGCCAGCCAACAAACAGATTCTGGAGTGCAAGGTGTTGGATTTGTCTCTTGGAAGTGGAAGATGACAGGGTACATTTTACAAGTGGGCTTTTGATTTTTACGCGACAGCAAAGCAGGAGAGTTTTTTTAAAACTTTATTTAAGGATCAGCACACAGTATACAACAAAATAAAAGCAAAGAAATATACAGAAAAATAAACTAGCTGAAATACCAGCATCGTTGTCCACGGATTAAGTAGCGGTATCACCACGGGTTATGTAGGTAGCGTAATATTTTATATGTGCCCCCCTACAACCTAAATGCCTCAGCCGATTTTGTTTGTATAGTGTATTTGTATAGTTTCATGAACGGTTACTGGCTAGGTGATGTCATCTCAAATACAAAATGTGGACACATAAAATGCCTTATCAGTTATTTAGGTCTTTCAAAATCAAAATGCAGTTTGGTACATAATTTTTTGTTGCGAAATATGATACGGCAAAAAACGTTTTAGGGTTTTTAATAAAAAAGTTTTATCTTTTTACTATTAACTAGGATTGAATTCAAGTAGGTATTGCATGCGTAGACTCTTGCTACTAACGAACTACTCACCACTCCGGTTCTTCGCATCTCTTTCCTTTGGCGTCTCGAAGACCTCGTCTTCCAGCGTGAACTCTCCATCCGCCGCTGCCTTCTTCTGTTCTTCTCTATCCGTGAAGTCTGATTTGATCTTGCTCCTCATGAACTTGGCGTATGCCACTCGGGTAGTTGGAGTTACGGATGATAGATTGGGGTTATACTCTGGAAGGTTGACAAAGTATTTGTAACATAACTACGGTGAAATTTGCTTAGTTATATTTGGCATTGAAATCCTACAATCTATAACACCCAGATCCAGAAACCTAAAATAGCTCTTCGTATCTTTCAATTTAATTGGAATGAAACGAGATGCGACTCATTCTCTTGCGAAAAGAACATTCATATGATTATTAGAACGGCTTTTTAATGCCAATGAAACTGTTTGGTTTCCAGTGAGTCTGCCAGAACACATTGTTAGGTGCACGGCATTAAAATTTCAACTTGATAGTGGCAATTATCCACCCGTGCACTAGAAAGTGTCCTACACTGGCAGGCTAGGCACAAGCGGCAGGCATATGCGTACACCTAGTGCCATGGTTTCCTAACGACGTTTTTTTTCACCGGCAGCTCAAGTTTATTGTTGATTATTCAAATAATACTGAAATAACTGACTCCGGAGTGCAAATCGAATGCGCTTACCAATGAGTTTTCATCGCTACAAATAATTTCAAGTACCACCATAGCATAGATTTGCAAAACTCAGGTAAGTAAGAATTAGACTTGCAACACATACGTGTGGTTTTAACTTCCACGTGTTTCATTGAAACTGAAGTTTGAGAGAACAATGTATTCTACTCACTAAGACGTAAGGTACCGAGACGTGGACACTCACACATGAGGCTGCGCTCAAGATCAGGTTTGCAGGGAGAGCCATGGAAAGCTCCATGCTATTTATCAAACTCCAAGATAAAGTTCGTAATACCAAAATCTATAGAAAAACTTCGCGAGCTTCTCCTAAAATGTATTCCTACCTAGCAGTTTCTGCGGGTCAATAGTTCTATCATGCACGTTCTCCAGGATGTGAGCTCTCAACGATTGACGGCTCCTGCGAATCTCTTGTTCAGCGGAGGTGCCGATGGGGTCGCGCCGGGTCGTGTTGGTGCGGACTAGCGCGTTCCAATCACGCTTTTTGCTGGAAAAAGTATCTAGTTGAGTAAAAGTTATCTCTTCATAATTCTGAAAAGTACCTACAATTGGAACCTCAATGACAAATTTTAATGACCCGCCATTGTGGAAACTAGAGTGCACTAGTTTCCACAATGATGGAGCTTCACCCAGCAGAGAATAGATATCAGGTTTTCCTGAATCTTTGACCATTTTATAATGACACTTACCTGTTTCGTAGCGGGGATCTTCTAAATATACTTGGATGTGTTGGAATCTAGCCAGGTTAAAGGTAGCGTACAAAATACATCTGCCCTCACGGCTAAACAAGCTGGTTTGGGAGCCACTGATGCGGTCACATTTTTCGCCACGGACGTTATATCGCCTGGGATGCGTTTTAGGTAACGTAGCCATGCCCGCAACTTACGCCACCCTCTTGACCTAACTGGCAAGAGCCACAGGAGTGAAAAGCTACTACACGAGATGCCAGGTCGGTTGCAGGACTTGATTCGTGCCTTAGGTGCTAATCTGAGTATACTCCAGTGATCTGCTTCTATGCCTGGCGGAGAGTACCGGTTTCTCCATAGGGAATTTCTCCGGGAATTTGCTATCTTTTATTAGATGGAGTCTAATCTCCTATTTTGCTCGGCTCTTTCGCCAAGCTGATATCCAAGCCGAAAAATTCAAATACCCCAGTTAGGTTAGGTTAGGTTAGTTGTTAGGTTTTAATTTTTTTTTTTTTTTTTTTTTTTGTTTTTTGTAATAGAGTAATGTGAAAATTGTATGACTTGGTATTGCTGAAATATAGAACTTAAGATATGAATACCCCAGTTCCAAAAAAGTTACCTCACGACAGCATCATAAACAGGTAGGTAAAATAGTATACGGTCAATAGTAAGTGGTAACCTTACCTGTCAGTACTTCCCCGTCTAACAATAGCCTTGGCTATTTGACTGAAGACATCCTTCGGCTTGGCTTCTTTCGATATAACGTCTTTTATAATGCCTTCCACGATTCCTATCTGGAAGTCCTTGAGAATCCTTCGCTCCATAACTTTACCTTTCTTCCCGGACACTAAAAAAGGAAGAAACACTCATGATGTAGTTTATTCTTTCCTGCTCCGTGGCCTTCTCCGATGTGGAGCAGGTAGGAAAACTTGTGCTGTTTGCCATCACGCGTCATTCGCAAGGGCAAAGATTTTGCGTCTGATTGCTTCCTTGTTCATTTACCGGGCCCAACAGAATACCAACAGAACAGAATTCGTGGTTACGCAACATCCGGGAGTGGACCAGCATAGCCAGCCTCGAACAACTATTCCGCTAGGCACAAGGTAGAGAGAAGTTCGCTGAGCTGACGGCCAACCTTTAGTAGTGGAGAGGCACTTGAAGAAGAAGAAGAACAGAATACCAGCACTGCTTGTTTACAACCAGCAACATGTTGAGTTGGGACCGGTTTTTGAGTCAAAGTATCTGTTTTCAAGTTTTTAATATAATATTTTTTTCTGATTTGTCTATTAGTCTCCTTAGTACAACTTCTCATTGATGGAAATCGATTCGCGCAGAAAGTAGATACATAAAATCTCAGTTATCACCATGAATTCGACTTATAATTTTTTGCTAAACGTTGCTTTGTTAATCTATGGTTAACACACGTTTAATTTACGTTTCTAAGTAAAACTGGTGTTTAACGAAAATTATTTTAACAAGACACGTCAAAGACGTCTCTTTTAAAATTCAATGACCTATTTATGTCTTAAAACTTTTCGATACGGTAAAGTGATGATAATATTATAAGTTGGCAGTTGATAGAGACCGTAAATAAAAATCTAAAGATCATGCTAAATGGCGTACTTTGGGGAAAGTCAAGCATGTCCAGCACAGCAGGGAACTGTGGACTGCTGATAAAAGCCCTGGTAAATGAAAAATACCTAATTGGGCAACTGCCTTTATATACAATAAACAAAAAAAAATTATACAAAAGCTATCGCTAACACTAACACAAAAAAACAGACAGCCCATAGACTGTTGAAGGTCTAAAGAAACCACAAACGCTCAAACCTATTTATCAGTTGGCAGCGTACTCAGTATTATGGCGGCATTACCACGCTGAATGGATCTCTTACCAGTGGTATCCTGTATATTGATTCTCGGCGTCTTCATCCCGTTATTATGCAGTATGTCAATGAGCTCGAACCGGAGCGTGGAGATATCCTGTCTAATCTCCATGACATCATCCTCCGTCACTCCGACCTCGTCTCTGGCCCGCTGCTCAGCTGTCACATAGCGCCGGACCAGGACACGCATCACCGCCTCGTGCTCTTGGCGGGCTTTCTCGCGGGACTTGTTCTGGGGGAGGAGAAGACATTGAGAAAATAGATGAAAGACAGTTTATAGCGTGGTTAAAACTAGCCGATCGTAGATCCATCCAAAATCCCATTTCAAATATCTTACGTGTATCGATATTTTTTTCTTATTTCAATAGATTACCCAAGAAACGATGTCCTAAAATATCTTAGCGGAAGAACATCGTCACCGCCTGTAGCGTACTTACAATAATAGATCCTCTATCGTGCGTTGTGCACATTTGTGTCAGCCAGCCGACAAACTGTTTCGGGGTGGGGATAATGTTGAAGGGCGGAGGAACCGTGTCTCCATCTTCGAAGTACGACATCCAAAGGTTGCTGCGGGCGAACTTCCACTCTGTGTCTGCCCTTTCCTGGGTACATTAAACAGGTTAGCTTGTTGTCACATAACAATCTAGAAAAGGCTCTAAAACATCAAGCAAATAAGAAATCAATTGGATTAAAATTGATTTAATTAGTAGATAATAAGCGTAAGTAAACGAGGTTAGAGAAGCGTGGAACGAAATGGGGAAGGCCTTTGCCCAGCACAGGGACGATAGGCTGAACAAAAAAATTTGGTTACGCGAAAGGCTAAGAAATACTAAGACAAAAAGGGTCCGTTGTACAGTTATAGGTATACCTACTTATGCATTTTGTAGATGAGCGTTAGTAAATGAGCGTTTTCTATGGAACAGCTTTTCCCCCGTGATTTCAATGTTAGTCCCACATTGAAATTTGTTTATAACGATGGATATTATGGACCATTTTCAGGTTAGTACACCCACAGGTTCAGGTTACGCTTAATTCTGTTTAGTTAAAATTTCACGGTCCTAAGTATAATGATCATTAGGAGTGAGAAAGTATGACCAGCTAATGACGTCATCTAATAATTGTGAAACGATGGGAATTGTATGTTGCCAAACACCTAACGGTGTAGTCCGGCAGCCAGTTCTCGTTACAGGTTAACAACTATTATTAATAAAAAAAATATAAAAAAAAATTAGCCACAACTCGAGGAGTAGTACAAGAAACAATGTGTTTTTTAAACGAAATGTTTGCAGTTCCAACTTACCGATATAATTTGATAAGAGTTGGACATCATGGCGATCAGCATGTTCAGCAGCACGATGATGTTGATCACGGAGTATGATCCGAAGGTAAGCAGCGCCCAGAACCGGGTGAAGCTCTTGATGCCCGTCAGTTCAAAGGTTGTCAAGTCTACCAGCCCGAAGGACGCCCAGAATAAAGACTGGGAGGTTTCGAATAAACTGAAAGAGGTATTTATGTTAAATTTATTTCACCTTCATCAAATCAGCTTATAATACTGATGTAAGCAGTAGACTGCTACTGCTTGACATAACTCTTCGCTAAGACATGGCAAAAGATATCTTTACTAAGCCATTTACAAAAATAAAAAACACTTCAATGTCAGATCAATGTTATATCTTAGACTTTGTCATATCCTGTAAGATATCATATCGCTGTAATGGTGCCGTAGAGTAGGACTTGCGCGAGCTCCAAGTCGCCGGCAGGAGAGAGAGCAAGACCCAATTCGGGTCGTTACGTCAGCGGAGTAAATACATACTTATTGTGGTAACTACCACAACCTTCTACTGTCATATTATTTCAATCTTACACTGTTTTAAAACACAAGAGACTGTCCAAGAATGGTATCGTCTAGGTCCTTCTACCGTATAGCTTACAAGATAAAGTCCAATGCAAGATTGAAATGAGAATACTATAAAATGATTGCGGTGGGCTTTCAAGTGCCTAATATCATAAGGTTTTGTTTTTCAATTCGTTTCTTATTGGAGACGCTCAGATGACTTCATCGGCTGCATCACTCACTTGGCATATCGTCTCCATATAGTGCATGCCCTCTCTTGACCGTCGAAGTCAGCTATGCCGTTAGGAGTATGGTAACACTTGTTCTTTTCAAGCTCAGCATAATACCACATCAGTTGATTCAACCCTGGAATTTAAAAAAAAGGTAATTCTTTTTCTCGCAAAGATTTTTTTTTCGCCCGCTTCCAACTGGCCCTTTTGGAGATCGACGGGGGAGGCCTATGTCCAGAAGTGGTAGTCCTACGGCTGAAATGATGATGATGATAATATTTTATACCAAGAATATTTTTCCGAGATCAATTGAAACATTGACGAGATATTCATCATCGCCATAATCAGCCAGTATCAACCCACACTCGATCATCGACGCATGACCCACGATGGGTCTGATGTCGTTGACCCACCAGGCTGATTGTCTGCCGACGGAACGCTTGTCCACTATGGCTCTGCCAGGGCTCTACTTCACCTGCTGTCACCACGCCTAGCTAGGAGTCCTCAGCGCCATCTGAGTTGCATGATATGTTTACCGACTTTTGTAGCATTTATTTAGTCGAATCTCCGTATTTTGGATTCAGCATACTTAACAAACAATTGGGAATAATGATTATCAGCCTATCATGTTCCCACTGTTGATACACAGGCCTTCTCTGAGAGTGAATAGAATAGAATAGAATATCATTTATTATCATAATGTCACATTAGTAAGTGATAGGATGGGCTTAATCCATCATGCTGGCTCAGTGCATGTTGGTGCAGTCTTTGAACTTTTGAGGTTTTTGGACATACCGGTTTCCTAACAATGTTTAACCTTCTTTGTTTTGGGAGTGATGGCACCAAAACTGTACATTATTTATTCAGGTACTATATAAGTCATGGCCAACGAGAAAAAATTAACAAAAAGTAGATCATCTACAACTTCATAGTGCATCTTCACACTTACCGCACCCAAAAGCAAACAGCACCAGCATATAAACGAAGAAAAATTTCAAGATATCTATTATCATCCTTCCGAGAGACACCTGCAGCGGCCCCAGGTAAGGGTTGATGGAGAAGATGTGCACCAGCTTCAGGAATGAGAAGATCATGCCGGCAGCGAAGGCACCTTCGGAGAGCAGCATTGGGTCGTAGGAGTCCCACTTTTCTCGGGGATACCAGGGATCCAGACCGTTTTTGTGATCTCGCTAAAAAGAAACGGCAGTAAGCATCCTTCTTCAGGTTTTAATTTCAAGCTGCAATGAAGCTTAGTGTGCCCAGCATCCAGAAAGATGAACAAAAATGTCACACTATGGGAAGCAATATTTATGCCGTCCCCAGAAACAATGGCGAGACGATCTAAATGTACTCTACAGATAATGGCTGAACATAACTGATGGAAGATATGGGAGACCTTTTGCAAGCAGTGTGACAAATAAAAGTGTTTTTTTTTAGGCCAGCGTTGATGGGTATTTTTTTTCTCTTTTTAATTTTAGTGTAGAAATAACTAAAAGCGTCTGAAGTACAAAAATCGTCGACAAAAAATAAAGTTACCGAAACTAAATCAAACAAGACTTTTCTAAGTCATGTTAAATCTATTTATAGACAACCAAAGATCATGGTCTCATTGAATCAATGAATTCATCAACTTTACCTGAACAATATACCAAGAAGATATCCTCAAGCTGATCCAGGCTATATAGAACATGTTCGTGATGAAGTCTACGATGTTCCAAAGATCGCTTATGTACTCCACCAGGCCGCCAGTCCAGAGGGCTCTTATTTCAGCCCATATTAGACCTGGAAAAGTTGTATGTGGTTAGGACCAGCGGGATTATTACAGAAGTGTGACTTAGATCGTGATTGCATGCGATCAGCAAAATTATTATTTCTCTGCATGCCATTCAGTTCGCGTCTACTTAGTCGAACCACGCGCGTGATCGAGATGACATGCAATTGCGATCACAATCCTAATCACGAACGGACATCCAGTATAAGCCTGCAGAATTATCACTTAAGACAGTCATGATATATATCAGGAAGTCATTAAATTTTGCAAATTTAATGTAAAAATATTCATCACTTTAGATTTTGTATGAAAAAAGTTATGGCAAAAAAACTATAAAAAATATTTGAAATGGCTGTCCTGTAAAGTTTAACATATATCACATCCGTCACTGTTCTACGGTCATGATGAGGGTTAATAGAATCAAATACAACAAAGGGATTCAAATTTGAATAGATAAACTCAACATTTCCGTGTTTTTTTTTTCTCGCTATAGAAACACGTGTTTGTAAGTAAACGGATAAGTTTGTAGATTTGAATGAAAGAAGCATGCCAACAAACTCAAATTTACTTGCTATGTAGATGATGACGGTGAACTCTATGAGGCCAGGCAGCGAGCCTCGCTCGTGCTCCTTCCAGTACTCCACCAGTTCTTGCAGCCACCTGATGCCGGACCACTCCAGGACTAGGAACTCTGCGCGCTGGGACGCTAACGAGAGAAGCGCTGGAGACAGAGAAAGTTCATCTTAGGATGGTTTTAAACAGTTTTGTTTATACGGGAAGCGCTGGAGACAGATAAAGTTCATCTTAAGATGGTTTTAAACAGTTTTGTTTATACGGGAAGCGCTGGAGACAGAAAAAGTTCATCTTAAGATGGTTTTAAACAGTTTTGTTTATATGGGAAGCGCTGGAGACAGAGAAAGTTCATCTTAGGATGGTTTAAACAGTTTTCTTTATATGGGAAGCGCTGAAGACAGGAAGTAATTTTATGATTCGTTTTAAAAAGTTTCTTTAGATACTATTTGGGATATACAATTCAATACAATAACTCTTTATTAAAACACCACAAAACAAAGATAACATAAATATTACAATAAAAATATTATCTAGGCTTTTTACAGGCAGCTTTATCGCTTAAAGCTATCTCTTCCAGGCAACCGATATTTGGTTGGACGACGCACATAATCGAAGATATCATTGTACTCATAATTGTATAAAACTTTTACTATGGAAAAATCAGTTGTTACATACATTTCGTTGAGTGTGATAGAAATTTTAAATGTAGCTGTTTCTTTCGCTATTTCGGGGATGTTAAAAGTTATTTATAGCATAAATGGCCTATTTGCAGAAATCCCCCGCTCTACAAGTAACATGTAAACACATCAAAATTACTTAGTAATTTTAATTAATAGTAAGTAATATATTTTTTATGAGTCGCGGGCATCCATTGGGTGCAGATGGCTGGCTGTCGTTCAGTGTGGAGGTTAAAAGGGGATGCCTATGTTCAGCAGTGGACGTGTTCTGGCTTATGATGAATACATTTTAAGTATTTAGTATAAAGAGTAAACTTACTAAGAAATAACATATAAGAAGAACTGTGGCAGATGAACTTGACGAACGGTTTCTTCATGAAGCGGCCGTACTCGGAATTGGGCGCAAGCATGTAAATCGTGCAATAGACCGGAAACATTACACCCAGCTTCGCCACCTGGGGAAAGAAAGGAAGAAAGGAGAAGCAGTTGGGTTAGGAAAATGACAAGGATTGGTGATATTATGCCTAAAGTACCTGATAGAAAACATTTTAGCAATTTTTTTTGTGATGTATTTATGCAAAGCCGTTGTATAGTTGCATGACTGTTAATTTTGATGTATTTAATTGACGTACCTAAGAAAATTAAGACAAGAAAACAACTTTTACTGTGAGACCAACCCTGAAATAGCGTAAACATTTGCAATTTCAGGATTGGTTCCCGTATGGTAGAAATTGTTCATAATGATTTACTAATCGGTTACTGAATTACTAAACTAATAACTATGACTCTTTTCGGCTTAAATACCTTTTTTTTCTCAGTATTTTTAGATTTTTATTATAATTAAGAAATTATTAACAATTGTGGTATATAATATATTGTAATACATTAATTTTTTTTGTCAAAGAACTTGATCTAACTTTTGAACTTGCGTCTTCGTTAGTTATGTTATATATTATATAGTTATATAAATATGTTATCACTTAAGTGACAAATAATTGTCTTTGTGGTAATAAAGTTCTTTAAACCTAAACCTATGTTCTAGTGCATATTAATCATAATTTTTTACACATGTCATAAGAAAATTTAAATAACCATAGACCAGCGCCGGTTTGGTAACAAACGGCATCACACTGAGCTAGGGCCGGTTCGTGGAAAAAATCCAATGTCTTTTAACTTTAAATAAGTGTCTAGCTTTAAGTCTGCATTTGTATGGAATTTTGATCCGAAAAAAATATTGTATTGTCTATTGTCTAAATAAAGAATACCTGAATGCACTGTCCGACGATGTTTTTCCGTTTGAATCCGGGGAGGCCCTCGTACCATATTGCGCCCAGTAGTTGTTGAACATTCGGATGCGCCACGAACTGCAAATTGCGTAGATATATATATTCATAGTGCATCTTTCACTCAGAACTTCAAGAGGTAAGCGGAAAAAACCATTTTTGAGGTATAAAAACGTCGTAAGCGAGGCGTGAAGGGGCGTGCGATTGAGCCCTCCACATCGGAAGAACAAACCAGCAGTCTTGCTGAGTGGAGGCAATCTGCAGAGTAAAGCTGTACTCATTTGAAAACCAACGAAGGCGCGATCGAGATGTTAAAAGAGAACATTACGAAAACAACCCGACTTCTACTATTACACACTATTATTGGCAACTGTTTTTGAACTTTTACAGTTAAAATTGATTCTATCAGCCATGTGATGACGCACTAGGTAACCTAATTTATGCAAAGCAGTCGCCGTGGCTAACTTTGTCCTAAAATACATAATCAAAGAAAGAAACCGAAAATTCGGTGGTTGGCGCGTTCTATCTCACGCAGAAAATTGTTCAAAGTTGGCGTGTGTTCAAATCCCAACAATGAGCTTGGCTTCTATGGAGGAAAACATCATGAGAAAACCATAGCATGATGGTAGCCAACCGAATACTAGGAGGTAGCCCCTTATCCCTGAAAGCGGGATCTTATTTATTTATTTATTATTTATTTATTTTATTACAATTTCTCAAAAACTTACAGCTAAAAACCAAAACATTTTTGAGACAATAACAAAAAACTTTTCTTACAATAACATTTCGCAGCTAAGTATTACTAGAATGTAATATCGAGTTAATGCCAAAATAACTAATACAATTCTGAAGCATAACATTTATATTGGTAAAAAACAAATCAATATCTTAGAATACTGTTTTAGTATCTCCTGCCTATCATATGAGCTGACTAAAAGAGGACCTTTGGGCTCATGTTTGGTCAAATTTGGGGGTTTGACCTCCATTCAGCAAGCCAAGGGAAGACAACAGCGGGGTGTGGCACACGCCGTATAAAGAAAAGGAACGGAAATGCTCTGAGCATTTCCTGGGAGTGTTGCTTCAGGAAGTGTGCTAGGAAGGTTACCAGTGCGTTCCTGTGGAGATCCAGGTGCCCTCCGTCTGGCACAGAGTTTAGAGGGTGCAATCTCAGATAATCCGGCAACACCCCAATACAGCTGGGTACCTTCTGAAGATTTCCCACAAATCAGCAAAAAAAGAGGTACCCCCTTTGTAGGTATCCCATTGTTATCCGCTGGCTAGCTACAATCGTCAACATGAATTTTTTTGAGTTGAGGATTTTTACTTGACACAACAGCCGGTGTATTCCGGCAGCCTTACTTGAGAGCTAGCTTCCATTTCAATCTAGGTGCGTTTACCATACAATCACTAACCATTAGGTGAGCTGAGGTCAAACGCCTGTAAACCTTTAAAACCTAATGGCTAAGTACCTAAACAAAATTAAAATGTTCAACTGACTTTTCATCAATTTATATCAATTGTATCAAGCTAACTATCCGAAAGTTATCACTCGAAACATCACTTCTCTAATCGAGGTTGTTTGGACCATTCGACTAGACAGTAGATAGCCGGATGTAAACAAGCCATTAACTCTACAATAGTCCAGAACACTGGAAGTGGCAATAAACAGTGGTGTAACATAATCGATAGGTACTGCTTGCTTTTGGTAAAAAAATACAGGGCTACGCATATATAGACTGTACTAAGCCGAAAGGAGGGCATGGCAAAATTATATCAAAAATAAATAAAATTAAATATGAACAACTTTAACTATGGGACCAACCCTAAAATCGCGAGAAAAAACAAGTGAACTTTTCTTATCAACCGAACAGCAGAAGTGTCGATCTCCTGCGTCAGTCTTTCCGAACAGATACAATCCAGGGTTGTTCAAGAAAAATAATAATTGGTATTTCCTAGGCAAGTGTCCCACATCTTCGACCACAACATCGTTTTCCACTAGGTGATATTAGGGTCAAAAGCATACCTAGGCTGCTGTAAAACCTGAGTAAGGAGAGCTAACAGACCTACAAAAGTGTAGTACCTAGCGGAAAAATCTGTCGTGAAACTTATGGAAACCTAACACAAGGAGTCGGGCGATGACCTCATAAAGAAGGAATGGCAAGGCCGATTTGGCATACTTCCATAAAATAACAGTAGGTATAGAAGCCATAAACTACTGGTAAACTGACGAAACTATCTTTGTAAACGGCAATCTCAGTAAAGTCAGTTGTCGTTCGTTCGCGCAATAATAAAGCCCACTTACCGACCATATGAGAAAGAGATATGGCTATTCGAGGACATTTCGGAAGCAAAAATTTGCCGAAATTACGAACAAAATTTTACCTCCTATATAGATTCTCTACTACATAATACGTATTAATTCTTATTTCCATACACAATTCAAAGCTGTAGTCGTACCATTACTCCTGATTTCCAAGGTTATATAAAGTTGCTTTCATATGGAGCCCGTTTTCTTTTACACGTGCTGTAAGTTAGTTAGGTTATTCTCTGGGTAAGTTTAAGTAGCTTTCTGGGAGAAAATGCAAGTTATTTTGGAAGGAACATATAATTTATAGTAAAGTTTATTAAGTGGTCAACCTCAATAAGCCTTCGGGCGCGGATTTAAAGAAGTAGGTTTACTGTACGGGTCGAGCAGTGAAACATCGCCATCCGACAAACGCCATGGTATGATGGTGGTCAGGCCATGATGGTTCATCATCATCATTTCAGCCGTAGGACGTCCACTGCTGGACATAGGCCACCCCCAGCGATCTCCAAAAGGGCCGGTTGGAAGCGGCCTGCATCCAGCGTTTCCCTGCGGTCTCTTATCCATGTATCTTATCCGGTCCATGATGGTTACTGCAAACCTATTTATCTGTTGTTGACTTTGTGTTTGCAACTGCTTCGATCTGTACCGAGCCATACAGGTTTACCCTGTACTAGAAATCAGATTTTTTACGTCCGCACCCTTTCACATTAGGTATGCCACACATGTTGATAGCATAATATATCTTGAAAAAAGGGATTAGGGTTTCAATAACAAATCATAAAAATACTGATGAAATAAAAATAGTCTCAGTAATATTTTAGGCGCAAGATCTTAAATCTTAGATCTTAAGATCTCTAACAGGGCGTGGTTTAAAACACGGGAAATCTCCTTCGAAGCAAACTGTGATCAGGTATATCAACTTATCTACAAGTCAAAGGTATAAAGGTATAATAACAAAACTTTCTAGCACTTACCAATTTTTGCTTATACTTTATGGCAAGCTTCAGTCGTCCCAGGGTCTGCCTCTCCCCTGGCTCCCAGCAGTCAACGTCCCAGGGATTATAGTTCAGCATGATCTC
The DNA here is from genome assembly GCA_914767915.1 of Agriopis aurantiaria. NCBI lineage: Eukaryota > Metazoa > Arthropoda > Insecta > Lepidoptera > Geometridae > Agriopis > Agriopis aurantiaria. The sequence goes on along the minus strand of OU612003.1, from coordinate 10,893,569 downwards.
CAACTCCTTAGAAGTCCTGGTGTGGTCAAGCAGAGCTGTGGCGAATTCCGTGCATTGCTGTCGTAGCGCCTGGGTCAGAAGATACTATGTACTTTTGATGTTCTTTGGATTATACAGTGACCCTATGTGAGGCTACGAGACGTCATCCTTTTCTTTATGTGAAATTTTCTGTAAGAGGGTACTTGGGTGGGCATCAGCATTTTGCTAGGTCTCTCCAGTGCCAGCGTTTGACAAGCATGGTAGTAAAATAAGGTGGAAAACCATTTGATTGCGCCCATTCATGTGACATATCATTGAATAGTCTTTAAAACAAAAGTGAGGTTTAGAACTTAATTCCGTTTGCGGAATATGATACACCAAAGTTAACTAAGACTCCCGATTAGTTTCTAGTCTTTTAAGTGTCAGTTACGTAAAGCGCATGTTTGATGTTTTTTGTTTGGGCCACAAACTATGTGGAAGAGATTTTAATTTTTCAAAAACTCTTATTATAATGGTTGCGTGGCATGTTTAGGGTAGGACTTCGTTTTGGATCCGCGTTTCTAAACAGGCACTATCAAACAAATTAATTTAAGTAAATACAGATAAGTACAAACGTGCTAATCGCAAAACACCGGTACAGTGGCGGATTAACCCTAAGGCTAGTTCACGGAAATGCGTATAGACGCTAAGGAGCCTTATTCGTAAGACATACTTATAAGGACCTTTTATACTTTTGTATCGACACAAAAGTTGAATATAAACATCGTGTGACTCAATGTGGCAGCCAGAGGGGCGCCACAAGGCGCCTAGTAGCTTTGTTGAATTTAATCGGTCCATGGGTCCATACCTAAATTTACACGTTTACAGACATCACAGATATCGAATTGTTGCGGCCCCATCCGCAACCCCCTTTACCAATATTTTACCTTATACTCAACTCTGAACTCAGTCTCCATCCTGCTCAGCCGGCCCAGCTCCCAGGAGAGCTGGAAGGCAGTGAGCAGAGGGTCAGCAGATGAGAGGGCGATCAGGGAGGGAGACGAGAGGGCTCGGTACGCGTTGATGCGGGCTTGAGAGTGGCGGAGGGAGTCTTCTTGGGAGGATTTTACGCACTCGTCGCAGCCGCATCTGGTAAGGGAGAAATAGTTGTTAGAGAAGATTTGTTCCATCCTCGGTCACACCGTCGCTAACCATCAGCTTTTTTTCAGTTTTAATTTCGGATGTCTTGTCTATCCAATCTAGCTAGTATTATCGAGAATAATAAAGTTTTCAAGTAACTATATAGTCGATAAATTATGACAAAAACGGCTTACACTCACATTGTTTATCGGTCGAGACAAACGCCCGACCGGTTTCGGAGCCATTAGAGTTCCGTCATCAAGGAATACGCGTGATCTTGGAGACGGTTCCTGTGGTTGGTTGCGTAATGGTGGTAAGCCGTTTTTATCATAGATTATAATGAATCCTCACGTGAGTTTTGAGGGAGTAACTCAAGTCGATAATTTCTAGTTTTCATAGATAAAACGAATCATAGTCATATTCAAGCAATATAAGTCATGATCAAGTCCAAGTCATTCATGCCCCGGTAAAAAGGCGGAGACTTTAGGTACTAGAGGTTCCCATGAAGTTTTAGAAACACCACGAAGTTTCACATCAATAAATTATCAAACATCTAGTAGCCAAAGTATGGACAGTTACTGTACGTACAGTAAACGGGGTACGTTAATGAGGTCACTGGATAAAACTAACTTTCAAGTTCGGATCATGTTTGAGAGTTCATAAAGAGATATTGAAAGTTAGCCTATTGCGGTGTTCACTTGCTGAACTGTAAGGACGTGGTAATATTATTAAGAACTTTCAACTTGTAATGTTAGCATTTCTAAAGGAAAGTCAAACTTGTAGTGTCTACTTTTTGAGGTGATAAATTAGCTGCATTCGTGAAAGGTTTGTTGTGGATCCAATTCCCACGCCAGAAATTTTCCTGTATGTACAGGATACAATATTTATACATAAATATTGTGTACTTAGGTCATTATTGTGGTGTATGACATAGTTTTTACCAGCAGCATCGTTAATTTTTGGGTATAACATAAATATTGTATACTTAGGTCATTATTGTGGTGTATGACATAGTTTTTAAATCTGTACAGCTGTTATGGAGTTGAGTAAGAAAAAACATACTCACGATCTTTAGCATATGATTTTCATCTCGGCCCGATAGTTAGTTTTACATACATAGTCAAATAATCCCCTATTTGAAGAGATTAGTACTTAAACGAGGTATTTTTTACCTAGATCGCCTGTGGAAAGAAGGAATTTGAAAAATCGCGAGTGAAATCTAGCAGCACAGTCTTGTATAAATCAGACAAGGCACGGTTTTTATTACACTCTTGATATATTTTGACATTTTCACATAAACATAGGTTCGCGCATTGTGTTTTACTTCCAATGTTTATGTTGAAATGTCTATCCATCATCATATCTTAGTATTAATGGATTTAAACACTTTAGAATTTATTGTCTTCTGTCAAAACCGGCCAGCAGAAGATTACATTAGCTGTCAATCGGAACTGAAATGGGGCCATCCCGTTAGTGTCTTTAGGCCGGCCACAAACTGCTTGGCTCCGCGTGAAATTTGCCTTTCATCATTATCAGCCAGAAGACGTCCACTGCTGAACATAGGCCTTAGAGCTCCACACTGAATGACAGCCTGCCATCTGCATCCACTGGATGCCTGAGACTCTCACAATGTCGTCAGTCCATCAAGTGAGAGGCCTACCTATGTTGCGTCTTCCAGTTCATGGTCTCCACTCCAGAACCTTTCTTCCCCATCGGTTATCGGTTCTTCGAGCGGTGTGACCTGCCCATTGCCACTTCAACTTGCAAGTTTTAACAGCTATCGATTACTCTGGATCTTTAGCGAATATCCTCGTTCCGGATTCTATCGCGCAAAAAAACTCCGAGCATAGCTCTCTCCATTGCCCTCTGAGTGACAATGAGTTTTTCCAAAATGCCAGCAGTTAAGGACCACGTCTCAGTAATTAGTCTTCAGCTTTGTTCAAGACATAATGGCACAGCTGCGCGGATAAGTGATGTCAGAAGCACACGCGTGGGCTGTCGTGGATGCTATACCAGACGAACAAATTTCGCTGGGAAACACGTTTTTTCCTGCGCTCTCTTTCGTTGACGCGGCGTACCTACGTCAGATAACTATGTATGGCCACATCGCTGCATCAGGTCACGTAGCTCAACATACGCAGCTGTCTGTCGCCAGCTTTACGAACACGGTGCAAATGAGCGGGATAGCGGAATGCGATTGCAAACGACAGCTAACGTAATGGCTCTAGAAATAATCTAAGCCAGTGTCGGAAGTGTTACTCTCAATTTACTATGTATTTTTAGGGGAACCATGTTTGTAATCCATCGTCGATGATGTTAGATGGGGATCGTAGATCTTTCATAATCCATTTATCGCAACTGTTTTATGCTGTAATCTATGGTAACGGGAGATCTATTTTATTGGATATTTTTTATGATTTGTTTTGATGTTGTTAGAGCAGAAATAAAACAAGGAAAATGTAAAGTTATATGATTATTTACGGGATATTTACCGTGGTGCGGCGAAATATCGGGAGCTCATTCCACAACCTTACCACGGTAAATATCCCGTAAGCAATCATATAACTTTAGTGAACAACCGTGATAGCTTAAAACAAGGAAAATGTAGTGTAGATAGTTACAAAAAAGTGATGGTGGTGGTAGGAGCTGGATTAGTGACACCAAACATACCGCCCTACTGACATACTTAGTTAATAATACTTAGGTACTTTTAATACTTTCGGTCATTACGAGTGTTTATTTGATTATAGTTATTTATCGTTTTCTTATAATATTTAGAGTTGCAATCAGATTCGATCAGGTTTGTTACCGCAGTTGATCGATCATCAAACAAAAGCTTTCCTACTGGTATAATTTTCACAGGTTTCACAGTAACACGAATGCCGCACCCGTTAAATTATATTCTTAGTGTCATCTTTGATTATTAAAAAAACGTGCCAACCATAGAATGTAATAATGTTTCATTTCTAGAACTGTAAGTCAAATAAAAAAAATAAAAAAACATTATGTTTAGGTAGATTATATTTAAATTCCGACTACTGCACAACTTTCCTTCCATAACTTTTACAATACCTTACACGCATTTACATTTTTTTTTTGTTTTTTCGAAAAATATTTCGTTATGGTTTTGTTGTAGGAATCCACGAACCGGTAAAAGCAGCGTAGGACGTCCACCCACAAGATGGATAGACGATCTAAAAAAGACCGCAGGGAAACGCTGGAAGCAGCCCGCTTCCAAACGGCTCTTTTGGAGATCGGGGAGGCCTATGTCCAGCAGTGGACGTCTTATGGCGGAATTGATGATGATGATGTATTTTGTAGTCGGTTTTGTTATGTTGCTACAGACAACATTACAAAACTTTAAATAATATATGTCGCAAGGTCGAATTAGAGAAAGCCCTATACCTACTTGACGTCGTGAGGCACAGGCAGCGTCGCTCCTCGGTCGAGGAGTATCTTCAGGATCTCGTAGTGGTTCCTGTGGGAAGCCAGGATGAGTGGTGTGATGTCGGGCGTGAAGGTCGCTGCTGCGGATTCAACTGACTCCCAACTCTAGAGGAAAAGTAATTACAATTTGATTGATAACATTGTAGGGGTCGGACCCAGCTAACTCTTAAATCTACGGTAACAAGGGAATTTAATACGCTTTTATTAGCTTAATTATGTTGTAGCATAGTTGCCGATGCCCCAATTCTTTTATTGCAAGCCATTATTTATATCTCTATTTCTTCTCTATAGTTCTCTCTACATAGTATAAATTAAAGTCGTTTTCCCCGTCTGTCTGTCTGTATGGCCGCTAACTCCTCCTAAACCACACAACGGATTTTGAAGCGGTTTTCACCATCAGTAAGAGAATTTTTCAGCAAAAATTTAAATATATAACACGCGACCCGCCCCGTCTTCGCACGTAAATTACAACCGTGCGAAGCTGGAGTGGGCGGGTCGCTAGTTAGTTATAAATTTTTACTTATCACTTAAATACTTACGTCAATGTACTATACATTTTTGCACCCCCAAGCCGCTGCCTACGGCCTTGGGCTGAGGCGCATTGCTTTAGTGCATTCGTCTGCTGATCTCAGGACCATGCCAGGCACCGAGTTAGGTCATCAGGGTTGTTTCAATGGATGTCATAACCTCACAATACATAACCCCTCACACCCAAGGAGGATTTTCGTCAATATAAAGGTATTAAAAACTGTGTAGCAGTCAACTACGGATAGGATATAAAGAATGACTGTTCTATTTGTCTACATTTATTTGTTACATAGACAAACAGTTCAGAGAAACGATTACTCATTCTCTGCCAGACAAACAAGGTCGCTGCCCTATCTGTGCTCGTATGTAACAAGGGTGCGAGCATAGCTTTATATAGACGGTGCATGTCCGTCAAACTGAATTATAAGTCATAATATTATATAGACAATCTCTTTTAAGCAGATTCCCTACATTACTAAAACCCTGTATAGTATACGGGTGTAATATACAATGATTGAGTGACTATAAAATACTAGCTGACCTGACAGACGTTGTCCTGTCTTATAACTGTCAAACACGCAAAGTCAAAATTGTAAATCTTATTTTTTTACACCTTGGGTTACATTATTGGAGTTTTAGTAAGGATCCCCTATTTTTTTGAAAATATATTATAGCCTATGTCACCCGGGGATAGTGTAGCTTCCCAACAGTGAAAGAATTTTTCAAATCGGTTCATAGTTTCGGAGCCTATTCAATGCAAACAAACAAACAAACAATCAAATCATTCCTCTTTAAAATATTAGTATAGATAAGTAATAAGTATAAATATAAGCATAAGTATAGATTTATGTTAATTTTCTCACTAAAATTATTATGTTTTCCGAAACAAAATAATAATAATATAAGTAGCGGTAGCTTAAAAATACTAATACATCACAGGTTACATTGACGGTGACAATTTAGTTGAAAGTTGATTTTTAATTTTTAGGTTTTGGAAGATAGTAATGAATGTTAAATAATAACTTATTCATTTAGTTTTTTTAAAAGATTAAGTTTAAAATATACAAAATGTAGGCTGCGCTGGGCGGGTTGTCTCGTCTACGTAATATCTGAGTCTGTGGAATCCTGATGGCACTTTCTCGAGAAGTCAATACGTTTTGTTACACCATTAATATCGGTCGGATATGCTTCATCTAGTAATTAGTAATACAAATAGTCATAGGAAATATTTAATTTATCAATGTCGCTGTCTTACTCAAGATTGTTGTTTTATTTACAGTGCTATATCTGTGACTATATTGAGCTAATATGTGACCTACTAACTGTTGCCCGCGGCTTCGCTCGCGTAGTATTGAAATCTACTTTACTACCTCCCGTCTTTTTAGTTTAAGTCTCGCATCCGTCCTGTAATCCACTCTGCTCCTGTACAACCTTTTCCGCTCCATTGCAGTTCTGCATTCGCCCCAAAATCAAGTCTACTCCCGTTCCGCTCTATATCTGTGACTATATTACCTATTAGCGGGTCAACCACTGACGTTGATTCCTTTCAGAATATATTATAATCTTTACGTATGCATGCAACTCAATCGTAAACCGGACAGTGGGTCAAATTCAACTAGCAAGATTTGATTACAGACAGGCAGACAGACAAACACCGGGACGGGTGAAACTCAATAAAAGCTTGTTAAAAATTGATACAAGCTACTCTTATTTTCGCTGTTTGCAATTTTAGTAAAAAAAAAAAAAAAAGCATTATGCAGGGCACAACACAGGGGCAAAACTTGAATTTTACCTGACGATGTATCGACTCTAGTTTAGTTCTTCAAATAAGGAAGGACGGACAGATGGATAGGCAGAAAGACAGACAGACGGACGGAGAGCCTAAAAATTACCCCTGTCCCGTTTTGTTCCGAGTCGGACTGTATAAATACCTCAATAGAGACAAATATTATTGTTCAGGAAAATGTTGGTGCAGGTAGAGGTTTTATAGCAAAGCTGTCAAACAAATCAGTGAAATGAAAAAAGTTTAGTTTTTGCTAGAAATATGATTCATAGTTTTGAAACGCAGCAAAAAATCATAAAAATAACTATTTTTATGAACTGCGTTTTCAGATGAAATACTGCCGACCTACACCTAGTTTTAATATATACAAAAGTTGGGATTAAATATCAACAACGATTTAAATTGATACCAAAATAAAATGGGAAATAATTAAAATGTAAATTTTGAACAACGCAATATTTTTAACATAATATTTTTGCATGTACCTATTACCATTAAAGTAATTCTGTGACTCAAAACAAAAATCTATTTTATTATAGAAACTGACGTGGTTTTCACACATTTTATTTATATTACACGGGAATTACTCACGTAAGATTAAGCCGGTCACTCCGACTATAGTTTCAACCGCATTAGGCAGTCTTTTTCAAGGTGAATGCGCGCGCGCGGCTGCGTCGCGCTTGGCACAGTAGTCTATAGTCGGAGTGACCGGCTTAATCTTACGTGAGTAATTCCCGTGTAATATAAATAAAAATCTATTTGTTTTGAAAAAACAAATAGATTTTTATTTATAACAAGTAGATTTGATCTATTTGTTTTGAAAAAACAAATAGATCAACTATCAATTATTCACCTACATAATACTTAATTAAGTAGGTGAAAAAAAAAACAAATTGGTGCGTTAAAAAAATATTCATAGGAATAAAATCATATAGGTACATAAATTTTCTCCGTTTCGGTAAAAGAAACGCCCGGTAGTTTTAGTGAACCAAAACATCAACAACCGTTATTACACTCACATAAGGCTCCCCGGGTACATGATGCTCCTCTTCCCACTGCAGAAGAAGTTCCACAGCCTCCACGTATTCTTCCTTGATGGCGTGCAGAAGAGCATCCTGAGAAAACAACAATAACGTAAGAAGTAAGTATGTTACTAGTTAGGTATTAAGCTTTTCAATTCTCCTTTTTTTTTCGTTTACATCGCTCACTCGAAAACGTGAACGCTCAATAATTACTTTTGAAGCCAGTCAAACGATCGTCCTATGAAAATATAATCGCAAATTTGAACTAAAATTATTAAGGCGGTATACGTCCAAACACTGGTTGTATTGATTTTTTCGTACCGAGAAATACGACGCCAAAATAGAAGACTAAATATACCTTACAAACTATTTTTATTTGACTTATTATATATATTTTTATTTATGTATTAGGTTTTTTGTTGTTTATTTATTTATTTTATTACAATTTCTCAAAAACTTACAGCTAAAAACCAAAACATTTTTGAGACAATAACAAAAAACTTTTCTTACAATAACATTTCGCAGCTAAGTATTACTAGAATGTAATATCGAGTTAATGCCAAAATAACTAATACAATACTGAAGCATAACATTTATATTGGTAAAAAACAAATCAATATCAGGCTGGTGAGTGATTAGCTCGTTGAGCAGTGTGAGTGCGTGATTTGTGGGCGCGTAGCGCGAGGTACTGTGCGCGAGGACGAGCGGCGCGAGCAGTTGTTGAAGAAGTTGTTAGCTATTTATCTTTAATAATACATTATACAGTGTGAATCTGCCTTAAGCTCGTAGTAACGAAAAAAGTCTCCCAAAAACTTTACTGAAGGGGGCCAAGAAATCACGTATTATATTGCACACACTGGCATTATTCTTACTACCTAGTTGTACAAACGCACACTTCAATATTAAGCGGTACACAACTGCAAATGGTGTGCTCAAAATGTAAACGAATGGATGACCGAGGTGTACCTAAGTGCTAAAGGGAAAACTGTAGTTATAACGCTTCCATAAATATTTTTTCTGAGGCTATTTATCTATTACACTGTATAAATAAAAATATTCGGTAAGTAGGTATCGTTTGGTCATGTTTTATTAACTGTAACGCATTCGAAGTTTTTAACTGCCGGAAATTAATCATGTTTTAGGAGGTTTTCAGGGATAGGTTTTATCACTAAATGCAGACAGTTTTATTGGAGTTAGAAACGTAGATTGGTTTACTTACGTATTACTCATCGTCATACCGATGTAGGTTAAATCAACTGAAAATATGTATTAGAAAATATATATACTGCTCCAGCTTTTTACAGGTTTAAACCACAGTAGATATATAAGCTAAAGCAGTAGTTCGACTTTAAACAAACGTCCAAATCGAGTGACTTAATCAATCGAGCACCTCTTCCGCCGTCCGCTACGATACTTCACGGTACGCTCTGAGCCCTTATTCTCTAACTTAGGTACATGAGGTTCCTTGCCATAAACATACGACGTGTCAACATGAAAATTTAATTGAAAAATGGACTCTGTGCCGTTTTTCTATGACCACAATACATAAACTATTAAAACGGCCGCGTCACGTTATCTGCGTGGAATTGGCAATGTCAAAGTTTGCTTACGCGATGGAGTCGTAACGCACTCGTTTTGAACAGTCCGCGTTTTTCAGGAGAATGTAGTATCCAATCGGAAGACGCGTTTGGTTCGTTTGACGCATTTCAGTTAAGTTCGACCATATTACAGTTGCCGTAGTCACAAGCTGACTGAAAACTGCGGGCGAGTCCGGCGAGAAGAGCGGGTGTTTTGTACTTCTACCTTTACTTGATCTTGAAGAATCGGGAGTGACAACTTGTCACTCCGACGCAACACTGACTGTATCGGTAAATGTCCTAGTACAGGTGCACCACGGTTTGAACACTTGCTTACTATGGGATTCTACAGCGTATTAATCTTCCCAGTTGAAATTGCGATATTTTCTAACTTCAACCGCTTCACGAACCATTCTTGAACAATAATGTCCTGCAGTTGCGAAGACCTTCGAACCACGGAGCTCTACCCAGTGACCGGAAATAAAATAATCCGCGATATGTCGTAAACATTTAAAATATGAATTATTATTATAACACCGGCTTGCACTCACGATTATGTTTTTATCGGTCGAGATGACCTTCTCCAGAAGCGCGCGTAATCCCTGAGGAAGGGGCTCTAATGGCTCCGAAACCGGTCGATCGTCTCGACCGATAGAAACATAATCGTGAGTGCAAGCCGGTGTTATAATAATAATTGATAATGAATCCTCACGCGAGTTTTGATGAAGTGATTTAAAATATGTTTTCAAATCGCGAAAATTAAAAAGTTACGTATGGAACAGTTGTTTTTCTCTGAATTTCAGGGTTGTTCCTGAATAAAAGTTGTTCATAATGATGAGTACAATGACCTCTTTTCAACTTAGTAGGTACCACTGTTTCGTGTAACCCTGGGGCCTTATGGCTACCTGTTTTAAGCAAAACCCGCGATGCGCCAGCGACTGGATCCCTTGTATAGCCAAAAATTACGATATCTATCCGAATTAAAGCCTAAACGTCTACGAATTAAGGTCTAACATTAGCCTGTTTTTCTTAAGTTCAGATTAGCACATAAGGCACATTGGGGGCTTCGTTTTCCGCACTGCGCTGTTTCGAGCCCGCGTTAAGAGGTAGCTGTAAGTCCGTTGGTAACAAACTAAAAAGATTTTACATTATTTGTATACTTTTGTAGGGACCTAAGAGTTACCTAAGTACTAAAGCTGTGAATTGAAACAAAAATATAAAAAGTGTGAAAAGAAATAACTAAAATAAAGTATTGGCATTTACTTATGAAAATATACGGCGGATGCGATCATGCAAACTACGAAGAAATGATTTCCCGGGAGACGGGACACGTTTTTTTTCTCGAAACAATAGTTCTTTCTTCGGCGAGAGCTACTTTTGCTTGTAAAATCTATTTACCGGCTAGGAGTAGAAAAGTGATTCCAAATATGTTAAAGAGCGTGATTTCCATTGATTTAGTTTTGACTACTAAATTCGGTTTTTGTGAGACACTTACAAGGTTTTTGAGGTATGTTAAAGTCAAGTGTATTTGTCAATATTCTTGATCTAGACTATTCTAGTTCTAGACAATCAACATCTTCGGAACCTTGCATACTTAGTACTTAAAGCCCTGTTTTCCCACTTTAAGCAAATTTGCTCATTTTAGATTTCGTTTTTCTATAATACTTCCATGGTTACCTTAAAATTAAAAAAATTATGACATATCAAAATTGAATATTTTATCTAAGAAATCCTAACGACCGGACACGACATTTCGCTAGGTAGAATATAAAAAAAACTGATCTGAGCTTATCTCCCTATTTTTTTATTCATTGCAATATAAGTAACTAAATGATGTCTATAATTATGGAATTATGGAATCTTAATCTTACATTATACAGCTACACTTTTCAAAAATATTTAAAAAAAAACTAGAAGTAGCGAAACGCCCGACTGTGTGTAAGCGCCATGAGTTAGCTCCACTAAATGTGACTACAATACAATTAGGTAAATAGCTGTATTAACAAGCGTAGGTTAAAAGTGGAAAAACATCGCCTTAAATAAACTTGTTTTTATGTACCATAATGTTTTTGACATTACGTAAGTACTACTTCGGTTGTAGTATCTAGAAAAAAAATTGTTTCATATCACGAGTAAATGTGACATTTTACCACAAAATTAAGGGGCAGCACAGATCTAATATCTGTGAGGGGCAGCGATTTTTTTAATGTCATTGGTGGCAAACAGTCAGACGTGCCGCCTGATGGTAAGCAGTTACTGTCACCTATGGATACTTGTAACACCATTAGAGGCATCACAAATACGTTGACGACCTTTAAGGATTCTATTAACTCGCCTTTTGAAGAACCTCATGTTGTAGCTTCTCGGAAACACCACGTTAGGTAGCTCATTCCACATTTTGCAGGTGTGAGGCAAGAAAGATCGTGTGAATCGCACTGTGTGCTAGTGTGTGATGTGATTTGATAACGGCCTTAATATTTTATGAATATGATTGTCGCAGCAGAGGAGCCTTACCTTAACTTTGATACCAGAAGCAAGCAGCAGCTTGATGAGCTCGATGTTCTCATTCTCGATGGCAGCGATGAGCGCCGACCGGTTCAGCGGGTCCACGCAGTTGATGTCGAGGGTCTCCGGGCTCGCCGAGTACTTCTCTATGAGCCTAACAGATTTATCAAGATATATTTATCCAGGGGGTCTACAAGAGCCACTTTCTGTTAACGTTAACGCCTGCGGAAAGATGAAGTTGTATGAAAATGACATTAGCTTGAGATAATTTATCTCATGCTAATGTCATTGTCAATGTCATTTTCATACAGTTTCACCTTTCCGCAGGCGTTAACGCTAACAGAAAATGGATCCCCTCTAGACAAGAGCCACACACTGTTAGCGTTCACGCTTGCGGAAAGATGGAATTGTCTGAAAATGACATTAGCTTGAGATAATTTATCTCATGCTAATGTCATTGTCAATGTCATTTTCATACAGTTTCACCTTTCCACAGGCGTTAACTATAACAGAAAATGGGTCCCCCTGGGGGTCTAGATAAGAGCTACACACTGTTAGCGTTCACGCCTGCGGAAAGATGGAATTGTCTAAAAATTACATTAGCTTGAGATAATTTCTCTCATGCTAATGTCATTGTCAATGTCATTTTCATACAATTACATCGCTACGCTTATGTGGCTCTTGTCTAGACCCCCTGATGTGTTTGCTGGTGACTTGGTGATTACTTGCGCTGCCACGACTCTCAGTTAGTGTTGCCAGATCCATTTACCAAACTATCGGGAGACGAGCCTACGACACAGGCTACAAACGCGGGCGGCACCGGTGCAACTGCCACCTCCAGGGCAGCATACTGTTTGCGCACACTCATGATAGGCATGTGTCCTATTTTAGGATTCCATACCCAAAGGGTAAAAACGGGACCCTATTACGATTAGCCTACGATGTCTGTCCGTCCGTCTGACCTACCTTTAAACGACTGTATTTTTCGAACCGTAACAGATAATCAGTTGAAATTTTCACAGAATATGTAATGTTAACTAACAAATAATAAAAAAGTCAAAAAGTAAAAACGAAATGGGGAGGGGGGTCCCCACTCCCCATACAATAAAAGTATTTTTGTATTAGCTCTATATAAAAAAAGGTAATATGTATAAACGTCAAACTTGGCATGATTATAGTAAACCCTCTAAAGTATAACAACAAATAATAATTAAAGGCCAAGTGCGAGTCGGTGACAAGTTTCTGTTCATTACGAAGTTATAACTGGTAATTTCGTTATTGAATTTTGTGGTGGTACGGAACCCTCCGGCCGGTTTATTTTATTACGTCATAAAAAAAGCTGATTATAAATACAGCCCATCAACAAAAACAAAATTAAAATTTGTTTAAAAATAAATAAGCCAGCTAGATAATAGTACACAGCACATGCAAAAAAGGCAGCCAGATCGTCTGCAAGGTGAAACTGACTTAAGCCTAGCCATTTAGGCCAGATACATTCGCACCCGCCACACTACCTTACCATATATCTCTTGTTTTTCTGATCTGAGATAGTACCAAACAATTTCAGTTCACTTTTTGCGTAAATCCTCATTATCGAAAAGTAACAAGTTAGTTTTAAGTACGTATTTCTACGAACGTGTCAATTAGGGAATCACTACAACAGCGGACTTTTCTACTTAATCCTATTTATTAACCTATATCCGTTGCATTTGTGTGTGTAATCGTGATCTGTGTCAATTTATGTTCAGCTTTGGACATTCTGTCTTGTTAAGTCAATGGCTACTTACCAAGCAGCAGTCTCTTTCAAAGCTATTACAACCTGACACTTAGTGTCCTTTTAATACAGTTTTATAATTATTTTCTTTGACCACAAGCAATGCTTTTCTTTTGTCTTTTTTTTCTTCCAAAAACTTTATTACCAGTGCCTGTTTAGTACGCTTAACTTAACATAAGATTTACGTATCTGTGTCTATCTGTGGTCACAAACTATTGAACTGATTTTGGTTTACTAGACTCGAATCGAAGGTGACTTGAACGAGAATGTTAACTATGATTCAAGAAAATCTGATCACCCGTTTGAAGCGAAAAAAACAAAACTATTTATTTATTTGCTAAAATCAATCTCAAACTAACTATCCAATGAGTTATGTTCAGAAATGATAATGCAATATTTACTTTAAAAAAAAATCTTAGCTATCAAAATCAAAGTTATTATGTTATTTTTCTAATAGTGTATAGTGATCCTAAAGGTACACCACTATACACCTAAGAAAATATTTGTACGCTAATAATGTTACTAACACCAGTGTTTAAACGAAATAAAAATCTTATTATTATTATTAATATTTACTGCGCAGTTTCGAACATTTATGAAGGAATAAAGTTCAAGACAATAATTTGAAGACGAAAACGTCATAATTAAAATTGTTGGTAGACCTACAAGTATGTTTAAAAAATAGTGTATCTTGGGATGTATGATGAAATAGCAATTGATCAAAGAATTTTCAATAAAGCTATCAAGAACGGATTATAGATCAAAGAAAATGTTATAACGGAAGATTTACAAGGAAACTCTTATTTGTTTTTCTATGATATTTCTAGTTTTAGATTTTTTAGTCTGACCAAATACACGAAGTCGAAAGAAGGTCATCGTGAACAACTTTTTCATATGGGACCAACCCTAAAATCGCGCAAAACACAGCTTTGGCATACTGGCGTACAAAGTGTTAGTGTTAAGTAGTGTAGTGCTATCTCTAAAGAACACGTGAACAAAGTATCCACGATCCCGCAGAGTTGTATACACCGATACCGATATCAGTTTCCTTCAAAAAAAAGCCGCTGATACCGGTATCCGTGGCTACAAGTTTTTTTAACTTTTATAATAGAATAAAATCGTTTTAGAAACTGATCCCGGCGTCGGCGTACAGAGTTTTTGAGACACTCAGACCTCTCTCTCAGGGTAGATGTGAGCATTGACAGATGTCAGTGTGACAGGTGTCAAATTTGGTTGGGTGATATCTCGGATAAGTTTAACAGTCTTATTAATTTTCGCATGCTGTGTTCACAGCTTTTAGAATGGACACTGAACGTTCCTTATGTAATATATTTTGTAGTGTTAAGGGTGTCACATTCAATTAAAAAACCGAATAACAAAAAATGTCAATCCAGGACTAGCTGTTCCTTTACAAAAGTGACTTGTTCTATTATTATGACTCGACTTTAGAGAAAAAGGTGCGTGAAAATTAGAAGTTACTAAAAACGCGTTTTGATTGTGAAAACGGCGTCAATATTCTAAAAACTCATACCGTCTTACCACAAAAGATTTAAGCACGCTTTAGACAAGTGTTTAGCAATTGTTTCCCTACTAAAAATATGCTAAACACTTGTTTAAAGCGTGCTTAAATCTTTTGTGGTAAGACGGTTAGGGTTTAAAGTTGAAGGAATAAAAGGCGTGAGAGTAGGCAAGACCTTTATTCCTACTACTCACCTCTTAACAGTGGCGTAGTCCCCCCTATCTGCGTGGAGGAGGTAGGTCTTCTCCTCCCTTGTGAGTGGACGCTCGTACACGTGCCGGAGGTCCACACTGCTGTTTCGGAGCGCCTCCTGGGAGCTGCCCAAGAGCTCCTCTCTCGAACCGCGATTCATTGCGGTCTGGAACAAGGGTTGCTATTTACTAAACATAACATTTTTATGTTTGTTATTGTTTTTTGTTATTGTTTCGATATATTGTTACTAGCAAAAAAAATCACTTGTTACCATTTTACTCCGCCAAATTAAAAGATATCGAAACTAAAAATATTTTTGTTATGCTATGATAGTTAACAAAAGGTTAAGTTTTGTCACTTTTTTCAAATTCATACTCTGTGATCAGATATCTTCAATACCTAACGTGAAAATACGGGACGCGAGAGAGTGGGTATACAGGCCCCTTAAGGGGCCTGTATACCCACTAAAGCTCTCATCATCTAGGCTCAAAGTGCTTGAAAAGAAAAATCCAACAAACCCAAACTCGACGGGGTTACGCCTTTTCGTTTAGAAGTTCTTATGGCCACCTTCTGTCTCCATAATCAGACCAGCTCGGTGATACCATAACATTGCATTCTCACCCAATTTACATAAGTATGCCAAACTTCAGCTCAATCGGTTGAGGGGAACTGGTGTTAGACCAGTTAGTCAGTTGTTTAGTTATTCAGTTGCAAGATTTGTCTTACACATACCTACGAACGTACATAATATACAATATATACTTACATAAAAATAGAGCAAGTTGAATAAAAGATTGTAATGAGTTATGACGTACCAAATCGTAACCACATCGTCGCTTACCAACAGGCGGGTTGGTGGTCAAACGCGGACTTATCAGAGTTAAAAAAAAAAACATCCAAAAGAATTCTACACTGGCGGAGACATAAAAAAAAACATACAGTCGAATTGTGAACTTCCACCTTTTTGAATTCGGTTTAAAAATAGGCATTCATGAGGACTGCCGACAGAAATTAAAATGAATACGTCACATTAGCATGTCGGTGACGGGAACCCATAAGTTGTGCCTCTACCAAAAATAACTCAACGCGGCCAAAGAAGTTTTCACTTCAATGAGTTAAAAGTAAAAAAAAAAAAAAAAGCAGGCTTTTATTTAAGTGCTAAACTGATATTTAGAATGGATATTTTAATTGAATACCAAAGATCTTGTATATACCCTAAAGTAGTTCCATGTTGAATACGTATTCAACATTTCATGTCTGTACTGCTAACCATTGAGGAGTTCCCTAGTCAAGACCCATAACTTAAAACCGGTTATCATAATAAAATGCGTACACATTTCGTTTCTGTGCTGTTGACCTTAGAGCTCCTTAGATAGCTAATCCTGGATGTCAAACTTTAGGTCATGCTTCCCATAAAAATGCATTTTCATCGACTCCGAACCAACATGTAAAAATTCAACTCTTGCAAGATTTGACTTAAACAAACTAATTTACAAACATTGCAAGCTAATAAAAAGTTTGGCAAAAACGAACTGCAAAATGTAGTGTAGTTCTTATATCGCGGTGTAAGAACCACGTATCTACCAAAAACTCGAAAATCGTTTTTTTTCATAATGTGTCTTAAATGTGATCCTGCATGATGTGCCAAAATGACGTAACTGTACAGTCAATATTACACTAATTCAATAGTAACGTAATAGTAAAACACACACTTTTTATTGAACTAGAAGAACGTAACTTGAAACCTTAAAAACTTTTCAATTGGTTGATATTATAGGTAATGCAAAAAGAACGTATAGGCAAAAGACTTTCTTTGGATCTTAAACTATTACTCGGTTGACAATTTTAAGCAAGCCTTAACAACGTATAAGCCTTATACGTTATTCTGGCTTTAAAATAATTATTGCTTATCGATGTTAATTTTATGAACCATATTAGCGTATGTTTTTTGTCACTTATATTATCTTCCCAAATAACATATCTTAATACGCATAGGTAAACTATTTCGGAATAATTAAGAGCCAAAATAACGTATGTCAACCAATTTTTGAAAAAATATGAAAATAACTGATTTATTCTCAGTTAATTTAGTTCTTTACTATTTTAAAAGCTTTTCTCAAATAGCAGCTATACCGTCGATTACTCGCTGACAGCATATTTGTATTATTTAAGAGTATATTTTATACGAGGAATAATTAATGGCATACCAGAATTATTAAACGTACATCAAAATATCTTCATTAAAAAGGTATATCTTTAACGGTAATAAAGATTTCTTAAATTATGATTCTAAATAACGAATCCGAAGCTGTGTGAATGTTAATTTTAATGCGAGATTAACATAACAATTTGATAAGATAAAAATATGAAATACAGCAAAATGTCACGATACTTGTAAGGGAAACGCAAATTAGAGCGAATGACGATTATGAAAACAAACACCATTTTGTTTGAGAGTCTGCAGAAAGTTCAGTACAGTTGACATAATCGTGACTTCGTGATCAGACACCACCGTTTGCGACGTTTGTTTTTGGCGCGAACTCAAAGTTAGAGGGATTCTGTTTCTTTTATGCAAGTACCACTCCACTGTAGACCGCAGATGTTGTGGCGGTAAAAGTTAAAACGCAAGCCTGGTAAAAAACACAAATTATCTGCAGAAATAAGTATCTAACCTATTATAAAAAAATATTTTCAATGATTCTTTGTTACTGCCAATAAGCCTATAGTTATAAATGTTTATAATAATACAAAAAAGGAGGTTACTTTTTTTTCTTTTAGTATGCAGTTAATATTCTGGTATGACTGCAGTTAGGGTTCTGTTCACTTTAGGATGAAAATTGCGTTTTTTGGTGAGCGTTTAAATAGCATGCTGTTGATATCACCAGTTTAAGCTAGAACCATTAACGTGTTATTTTTTGGACTGAGTTTTAAGTGGCTGTTTCCACGGTTGAATCTATACTGTTTCTACATAGCTATATCTAAGAAGTATTTTGAAACGAATTAGTAGATAAAAATAAATTATATTAAAGAAAATTGGCAAAGAAGGAGGAGGCTTATGCCGTTACCAATGATGATGATAATGATGGACATATTTTCTTGGTTCAATTTGAGATCGCGTTGAAATTAGATAACAAACTAGCTGCAAAATTTCTTCAATTTTTCAATTCATTGAAGAAATTTTGCAGCTAGTTTTATTTAGCTTTAACACCCTGTTGCTGTCGTCGGTTGTAAAAATCTGGGGGAAAAAAAGGATTTTGCCAAGGTTTTGAACATTGCAATTGTCAGAACTAAACAAAACTTTCACCGAGTATAGAAATTCACTACCATAAAAAATGTGATTTGAGAGCGAGTGAAAAGCCGTTTGTGCTATTTACTTTTCATATTTTCAACCGGTTTCAAAATAGTGAGGTTCGACTTTATTTTGTGTGCGTGGCGTGCGTGCGTGCGTGCGTGCGTGCATGTGTGTGTGCGCGTGTGCGCGTGTATGTTTCGCGATGTCTTCGACGATTCGTTCGATTTATTTTATTGCATTTGACTTTTGTGGGTAGTTTTATTTAATTTAGAGATAAAAATTAGACAAATCCTGCTTATAGAATTTCACCCACTTTTTTTAAAATTTTGATTTAAGTTTGTATATATTATTAAACGCAATGTTTTGAAGTAGGTTTTTATATTTTCGTTGCTCACTTTTTAGCTATTGAAATTTCACCACACATTTGACCATTTTGACCGAAGTCTGGAACATACTAAAGCCATTGAAGGATCGAGCGACCGGATTCGTACTGAGGTCAACACATAAATAAACAGACAAAACGATAAACAAATATTACATGGCCCACGCATATACCTAGCTACGTAAAAAAGTTCCATGTTATTTTGTTACTGACTTACTTATTTATTAGTAAAGTTTTGCGTTTGACCGCCAATTCGCCTGAGTTCTAAATTTTCTAGTAAATAAAATCAAAATGCTTTAAAATTTGTTTTATAATTTTTTTTCTTACTTAATTACATTTATTCCAAATTCCGGACAAGTACGAGTAGGACTCGCGTTCTGAGGGTTCCGTTAGATGGAACCCTCAGAGAGAGAGAGAGAGAGAGAGAGAGTCAAAACAAAAAAAAAAACAACAAAAAAGTTAAAATATTGATAGACAACTTAACTTTGTAGTGGACAATAAGGTTCTTCCATACATTCCAACTACAAAATGTTGGTAATAGCAAAACAATTATTTTTTAATGATATAACTCAAATTGATAACTTTCGGATTTATTCCTTCATATGTGCTGTGATACATTGCCTCTTGCCAAATTTCATGATTCTAGGTCAACGGGAAGGTATCGGCATAGGTTTTGATTTCCGTGTCAAATCGCAAAATATGCGAAAATGTGCTACATAAACGGTAATATCTTTTGATCGCGCAAATTTACAAGTTTGATTTTTTTCACAGCTGAAACAAACCGTAGATTTGAGTATTTGATATAAACTTCAACTTGATATCTTTACGTGTTCTTGAGAAAAAGGGTCTTGAAGACGGACAGACGGACAACAAAGTGATCCTATAAGGGTTCCGTTTTTTCCTTTTGAGGTACGGAACCCTAAAAATGTCAATTATTGAGTCTCCATCTTTGGGATTCCGCCATATTGGATTTAGAATGACGATGACGCAAGGACTTTGTATACCCTAAAGGACTTCCATGCGATGACGTTACATAGCCACAGAAGACATTATAGACATATAGCTAACCATCATGCATTATCAGCCAACCAAACTAAACGTATTTAAAACTTTTGCAGTTTAGCTCGATCGATTGGGGATAACTGGTGTAAAATTCAGTTACAAGATTAGCCCCACACATACATACTAACTAACACAGATAACAAGTTAAACAAAAGCTAGTATATAAGGAATCTTCCTTGAAAAAAAAAGCTACCGGACGCACAAAATAGGCTTTTTCTACTAAACAGCTTTAGAAATAGAATCGTACTAGGACAATCATATTTTGCAATATTGTGTAGGATAAAGGAGAAGCCACAATGGCCGCGTCCGCCGTCACCCCGTAGTGAGAGTAATGCTCTAACCTTCCATCGTGAGATCAGGAACCGGAGACGCACTCGTTAATCAGAATAAGGATAGAATATGACGCCTTCACTCACGTAAGAATATATACGTGACTTCACTCTACACGAATAGTTGGCTTTAAAATTCAGTTTATTCGGTGAAAAGCTGGTTTGAAATAATACCCGTTCTCAGAGGTTCGATACATAGAGGTAAAGATTTTAATGTAAACCTCTTTGCATAGAGGTATCCTACTACTACTACGTAATAATACCTCTATGGTTCGATAAGAGTTTTGGCGCCAACGTGGTAAACTTCTGTATTTGTGTCAGAGGTTATATTGTTTACTAAAGTATGTTAATTAACGGGCTCGACTGTGGTAAAGTGATATAATGCAGTGAAACATTTATTTCATGTTGTTTCCAAAGCTCCATAGAAGCCACTCGTAAAGTTTCCACCAATTCACAAGGGCATGACTTTGCCTTGAACGTGACTTACTTTGTTTGACTCTGACTGTGACTATGACTTGTTCGAAGAAATTTCATCAATCTTGATATTAAAAAAAAAACCGACATAAAAAGGCAGTAGTTCTCAAGTAGGTTGTATTGCATTTTTTTAATGTTTGTTACCTCAGATATCTGTCGTTTACAAACTGATATGGAAAATATTTTTTATTTGAAAGTATATGATTTTTATTAAAGTATTTTTATGCGATTTCAAGTCCCATAGAAATTTCATGAAAATCGTTTCTGTAGTGTGGTTATTAAATCATAATAACTGGGGGAAAATATGTCATCTAAGTAACCGAAATTGCGTACTTACTAATATTGAAGTCGGCTTTTTAAATTGTTTTCTTTTTGCTTTGGGCATAAAAAGTAGTTTTAGCCCGCTTACACCGGACAAAATATTCGGGACATTAATAAATAAAGCAAGTGAAGGATTTCAACGACTGAACAAAGACCATATATATAGGGAGTGATTCAAGATGATTCAAGTGTTAGAATCCTAAACGACGCGAGTGATTCATGACCTTCGATATAACTCCGTTTTATTCCAGAGTTGCATACTTTATTCCATGACTACGAGAAAAATAAAGATTTAAGGAGTTTGTGTCGAGTATTTTTTGGGCAAGGAAGTTGTATAGCATTGAGATGGAGGTCGAATATATTGGTGTGTTCTAAATTCAAACACAAAAAGAGTGAAAAATTATTATTAAAAAAATCAGTGAATATAATAAGTATGTAATCGTTTCACAAACTTACCACATTTGCAATATTGAATCGCACTCTGACTCGATTCTCTTCTTTTTTTCGCTTCTTCATTTTGACTACCGATTTCGAATTATCATAAAAACATATTCAAAACAACCGTTCGAACATTTCGCGTCATTTCTCAAATTTTCCGCTCAAAAAGATATCGTTAGTTATATTTTGACACCTTTATCGATACATATTATCGGTAAAATATGTTTTATTTGACTATCACATCACTCTATCGATTCACTTGAAGTCTATTCGATCGCTCGCGTCGCACTATTTTTAAATCTGTTAACTCCAACGGTTTGTTTAGGTAAACATGAGTTTTAATCGCTCATCAAACTCTTTAATACCTTTTAAAACACGTATCAAGTCGATGATGTACATTGCGTTCGCATTGCGAGTATAGAAGAATTCTCAACAGTAGGTAGACTACAGTCTCACTCCGCTCTGACCGAGTACTGTTTATTTTTAACCTAAAGTTAACCTAAGATTTATGAATGAATATATATATATCTATGCTAGTCTAGTATACAGGGTTATACGGAACGGGGCACTAAGTGAAAGGAGATCCCTTAAATCGTATTCTTCATGTCTGAGGGTCGTGACCACCACCTTCCAATCTCTCTCTGATGATATCTTTCCATCGTCTTCTATCCTCAGCAACATGGAGTGCGTCGTAGAATGAGGTGTCACGGTGTGCGAAAGGAGGTCATTGTACTCATAATTTTACTATGAAGAACCAATGGGCTTGCCTCCTTTGACCACATCGTCGCTTACCAACAGGCGAATTTGGTGGTCAAGGACTTAACCGCTATAAAAAAACCGGACAAGTACGAGTAGGACTCGTGATCTGAGGGTTCCGTTGGACGGAACCCTGAGAGCGGAAGTCCAAAAAAAAAACTAAAGTTTAAATATTGAAATACAAACTTAACTTTGTAGTTGACTATAACGTTCTTCTATACATTCCAACTACAAAATGTAAGTTTGTAATATCAAAATAATTATTTTTAAATGATGTAACTTTAAATTTGTAACTTTCAGATTTATTCCTATATATGTGCTATGAGACCTTGCCTTTTGCCAAATTTCATGATTCTAGGTCAACGGGAAGTACCCTATAGGTTTTGATTTCCCTGTGAAATCGCAAAATACGCGACATAAACGTTCATATCTTTTGATTGCGTTGACTTACAACTTTTATTTTTTTACAGCCAAAAGAAACCGTAAACCCAAGTATTTAGTATAAATTTCAACTTGATACCTTTACGAGTTCTTGAGAAAAAGGGTCTTGACAGACGGACAGACACACGGACAACGAAGTGATCCTATAAGGGTTTCGTTTTTTTCCTTTTGAGGTACGGAACCCTAAAAATGGGACCAACAAATCATAAAAGCTGTTTATGCTGAACAGAGCACAAGAGCTGTTTTCCATTATTACAGAATTGGTAAATAATATAATTTGACTCGAGCTACTACCAAAAAATGTCTGCCAAAAATTGAAGGGGGTGAGGTAAATCCGTATTGCATACACTGACATATTCTTACTAGTTGTACAAACGCACACTTCAATATTGAGCGGCACACAACTGCAAACGATATGCTCAAAAGTCATCAAATGGATGACCAAGGAGGGTGTAAGAGCTAAAGGGTAACGTAGGTATAAAGATTCCAATTATTATTATTTTCTGAGATTACAGCACACAACGTCCTTTACCTTTTGGATGTCCTGTCTACACTAACGCTTGCCTGGAAGAGATCGCTTATAGCGATAAGGCTGCCAATTGCTTCACTAGTTTTAAGTTGCTTTTGTCTTATGTATGACATTTCTGGTGTGAACAATAAAGATTTATCTAGATAGATAACTATAGATACGTATATATAAAATATAATAAATATTTCGAGACATTTTTGCACAGACGGTCAACTGACCCCAAACTAAGCAAGGCTTGTGATATGGCTGCCAGAGACTGATATACATACATATATAGTTTTAAATACATACTTAAATATATATTAACAACCAGATATAGACCAAACACAAATGTCCATAACATAAATGTTTGTTCTAGGTGGGAATCGAACCCACGCCCCCAAGCTCAGAAGGTAGGTTCACTACCAACTGGACCAACGGGCTATCAGGGTATATATAGGGATACGCATATAACCGACCGCTGTACTACGCCGAAAGGAGGTAATTTGTGCTCATACTTATGAACAACTTTTAAGGGCCCAACCCTGAAATCGCAAAAAAACGGCTAAAAACAATTCAACATCATCATCATCATCGTCATAATCAGCCTTTTAACAGTCCACTGCTGGACTTAGCCTACCCCCGAAAGGGTGATTGGGCCATATCCACTACGCTGGCTCAGTACGGGTTGGTGGATTCACATACGCCATTGAATTCCGTCTCCGTACGTATGCAGGTTTCCTCACGATGTTTTCCTTCACCGAAAAGCCAGTGGTATGAAAATCCGTACATAAACTCCAAAGAGCTCATTGGTACGGGCCCGGGGGTTTGAACCCGCGACCTTACGCTTTCAATGTAGCGGTTTTTGCACATGCAGAGGGACAGATTCCCAACTTTTCATTTTCCACATTCCCAATTTTTATATTTGTTAGCATAGTGAGACATCAGGAAACTCAATTTTGCATCTCTGCGTACTCGTCATTTTCATAAACGATTATAAATCAACGAGAAACATGTTTTTGAAAGCTTTCAGAAGAGCTTTTATGAAAAAACTGTGTAGGATTTTATGTTTTTGTAGAGCGAAGCCAATTGGTCAATAGCCACGTCATAGTATCAGAATTTTTTCCGTTGGTAAGTAAATTTTTAACACGTGATAAGCTTTACTTGTAAGTCTTGGCATTCGGTTTTAACATATTTTTAATGGGGTATTGACTGTTTTTACGAAACCATCTCAAATTGTCTATCCTACTAATATTATAAATGCGACGTATCTCCGTAAAGAACCAGAGTCACCGACATAGCTGTTAAAATTTGCAAGTTGAAGTGGCAATGGGCAGGCCACATCGCTCGAAGAACCGATAACCGATGGGGAAAAAAGGTTCTGGAGTGGAGACCACGAACCGGAAGACGCAGCGCAGGGAGGCTTTCCACTAGAAGGACCGACGACATTGTGAGAGTCACGGGCATCCAGTGGATGCAAAAGGCAGGCTGTCGTTCAGTGTAAAGGGGGAGGCCTATGTTCAGCAGTGGACGTCTTCCGGCTGATGATGATGATGTATCTCCGTAAATCATCATCAGCCAGAACTGCTGCTGAACATAGGCCTCGTTTAAGAGTTTTTAACGACTAAACGGCCAAGCCGATCATAACTAAATTTGGCAGGAAGATAGTGTGCATCATGAGGACGGACATCCTTAATATAATATTATAAAAGCGAAAATTCTTTCTGTCTGGATGATTGTTCGCTTTTCACGACTAAACCGCTAAGCCGATCTTAACGAATTTTGGCAGGATGATAGTGTACATCATATGGACGGACATAGGGTACTTATTCTCCCAGAAAATGCGGAAAAATCGGAAAACCGCGGGTAGCACCGCGGGATTCAGCTAGTAGATTATAAATAGTGTATTCAAAATCCGTGAAATGACCAACCACTTTATTCGATATACAAATAGACCCACAAAGATTTGAACCTTCTTACACCATGTCTTAGTACGTTTTCTGAGACTTCCTCAGACTTTCAAGTAAGTTCTCAGTATTGTATTGCGATATAGTGGTAGGTAGTTCAAATTATCAATTCGTGTCGTCACCACTGGTTTTATGGGAGCATTGCTGCATAATTTTATACAGCAATTGACGTGTTTGCGGCCACCAGTCGTAATTCGATGGAAATAGAGCAGAGTCGAGTTAGTTTGCAATGATAGC
Organism: Agriopis aurantiaria; assembly: GCA_914767915.1. Classification (NCBI taxonomy): domain Eukaryota; kingdom Metazoa; phylum Arthropoda; class Insecta; order Lepidoptera; family Geometridae; genus Agriopis; species Agriopis aurantiaria. Next base: position 10,867,917 of record OU612003.1, on the reverse strand, counting down.
CATAGCTAAGTTTTTTATAATCGTTGACAGGCTAGGCGTTTGACCTGAGCTCATGTTAAGTGACGGTGGTAAAAGTCATTATTTATTCTTTAACAGTCTTTCCATTTCTTCATCGTAACCACCGGAGGATAGGCAGCAGCGTCTTATTAGTACACGGTGAACGTACTGCGATCCCCAAGCCGCCTGCCAAGCGTGGGGATCATGCCAACACCACTCTCTAAAAGGGAGGCCTTTGTTCAGCAGTGGACGTTTTCTGGCTGATGATGCAGTCTTTCCCTAGCTCAATACTCTTCATCTAACAGTTGATTGAATCAGGCGTTACTTTACGGAAGTTAATCTTTCATCTTTAAAACTGTTGAACTGTTCTCTTTGTTGTTAAAGCGGATTAACACTAGAGGTTCGTTTAAGAAACAGAATGCATCCAACGTTTCTCCAACTTTTTGATCACTTTAATATTGATTGAAATACCCATTGATTTATGAGGTTTTTTTGGGTGATTCGCTCGCATGCAATTACATCTTTCACTATCTCTTTTGAAGTTTCACTGTCTCTGTCTCAACACTTTTATGAGTAAGAAATTATAATCACGATTGAACAAGAACCAAACCAAGTAAGTTGCTGAAAAGCAAAACTCTATCTGCTATCTCGATTGCGCGAGAACCCAGCTGTATGTAAAAACAACAGCTGGCATGACTGTGTCTTATATTTTATAGACTTTGACTATGACTTGATTCTCGATATGTTTGAACAAACTTGAAAAAATATAAACACTTGACACTGGCTAATGCACAATACGTGCGACGCCAAAATCCTTACAGGAGAAAACAAAAAAAAAAATTAAGGTAGCACGTTTCACATATGGCGGCAAATTTAAATTTCAAACAGTTTTTTTTGTCCTTATACATAAATTACTTACATTTTCTCTAACAAATATAATTATATATTATTCTCAATCAACCAAGTCCTATCCTAACTTCCTATATAAAACAAAGTCTGCGTGCCTGCCACAAAACACTCTTGGGAGTATTTTTTTCTATGTCTACACGCTCATATTGGTGGGTATTACTTTAATAAAGTTGTACGGTAACTGTAATGTGGATTAGATAACCCCACCGCTGGGAATTGGCTCGTCCACTACCAATGGTGGGTCAACAGCCTGAATGATTATTTAAGAGTGCGCTGTGTTGATACAGCTTGAAATCTTGTAGCAATAAAAATAAGCAAAGGCTTCTTATTTTTGCGCAAGTCCATACCATAGCCATGAATGTCTTTTCCGTCGACCTTTATTGAAAATAGGCTTGCGACCGGAAACTCGCCCGATGTTAAGCGATGATGCGGTCTATGATGGAGCGCGCGCCGCGCCTGAAGAAACCGATTCACTCGTGATTTGAAGACACCCAGATTGTTACCATCGGGGAACATCCATTCAGGCAGCGCATTCCACAGACTAGTAGTTTGCACTAAAAATGTGGAATCAAAGCGCTTCGTACGGGCTTTCGGAATATGAACCATGCGGTGACGATTTTTCGTGCTCGCTCTGGCAGTCCGATATAAAAATGGGCAGGAGGGAATTAGATCGTGCAGATCCGCTGCACACTCTCCGAAATGTATCCGATAAAAAAGCGATAGACTAGCAACTTTACGTCGATGCTCAAGACTAAGAAACTAGATTCGTTGCTGATGAGCTTCTTGGCACGTTTTTCTATAGCCGTTGCTCTTTTGCTGCAGAAACAAACAAACACACTTTGGCATTTCTGATATTAATATTATGATAAGTAATATAATATTCTGCACATTTGACACTTATTATGTAGACAAGATATCAAGAGCCAAAAAATAAAATTATTATTTAAAAAAAAAACTAAAACAAGCTTCCGTGCGCCATATTGAATTTAGTCTGACGTCATATTGAATTTTGAATTTGAATTATTCGTATTCTTAGCAAACACAACAAAAATCATTTGATATCCATATCATGGGGGTGCATTAAAATAGCTGGTCCGCCATCTTTGGGAGTCTGCCATATTGTATTTAGAATGACGTCATTTATCTAACCATGTAATATCATCCAAACTAAATGTGTGTGCAAAATTTCAGCTCAATCGGGTGGGGGGTTTTATATTTTTTAATAACTGTTTCAAAATTTAGTTTAATTTAGTAACTTTAGATTTGGCCCATACCTACTCACAAAGCAAGATAAAAGCTTTTAATAAATATACCGACAAAGTGCGAGTCAGGCTCGCGCATTGAAGGGTTCCGTACCACCACAAAATACAACCAGTTATTGTTCAGGCTTAACGCCTTCCAAAATAGTCGAAGCTATTGCTACGCAGTCACATAGTTAATATTCTGCTACAGTGACGCTCGAGTGTAACACGATTATAACTTGGCAATGAACAGAAATTTGTCACCGACTCGCACTTGGCCATTATTTATTATATATTTTAGGGTATGTACTATAATCACAGCAAGCTTGACGCTTGTACGTATCACCGTTTTTACATTAGAGTTAATACAAAAATACAACGATAACGATGATAACGGATCCGCCGTAATATCAAATAATATTCTGAGAAAGTTTCAACTGGCTATGTATTACGGTTTGAAAGGTACTGCTGTTTAAAGGTAGGACGGACAGACGAACGTACATGACACAGACAGACAGCGTATGCTCAGTAATAGTGTCCCGTTTTTTTCCTTTTGGGCACGGAACCCTAAAAAAATCTAAGATTTTAATCACGCAATAGAGCTGAATTAAAGTTCTCATTCGTACGATGATATTATTTTTGTATCTATCATCAGATCATCTAAGATCTACCAACACCACGTACAGCCAGGTGTAAGCCAGCCATTCATAGCAACACTACTAGATCTACACACTAGAAACACACAAGAAAAACACACACACACACACACACACACACACACACACACACACACACACACACACTAGAAATTCACATACACATATTTTTTTTTACTACTATATCTTATCTAAATTACGAATTTTCATAAAACAATTGTCAGTGGTGAAATGTAAGAAATATTTTTATACTGTTTCACTCAACGAAGAGAGTGATGGTGTTATTACCTACCTACAAGCTTTGAATATTTTTTTTTGTTTATTTATAAAAGCATTCTCTCATTTCTTTCTTTAAAGTCGTCATCAACATTATCATGTTCCCCTGGGACACAGGCCTGCTCTCAGAGAGGGTGGGCCCAAATACACCATGCTGGCCCAGTATCTAAACGATATTTTTTTCTTTTCCGAGGGCCCAGTGCATGTTGGTGAATGTCATACTTATTATGTCTTTGAACTTTTGAGGTTCTTGGACATTTAGCAATATGCACTGGGTCAGCATGGTGGATTAAGGCCCATCATTTCTTCCTGAGAGAAGGCATGTCCCAGCAGTGGGGCCATGATAGGCTGATAATGTTTTTTTTAATTATCATTATACATATCAGTCTTTTGACTATATGCAGATGAGGTGAAGGCTTCATAACGTGGAGGGCGCTGCTCCCAGTGAAGCCAGCCCTTTCTTTTGCACAGTCAGTTTGTCTGACTACCTTGGTCGAAGAGGCTGATAATCATCATATGTTTTTAAAGCTAAAACTCACCACGTTTCCGCTATTTCAATGTGCAAACTTCATTTCACTATCACATGATAGGTGGTGAGCCACGACCGACTCCTACGGGACACTACGCGAACAGTATTGTATGTACTAAGCGTTAATCGAATTTTCAAAGCGGGCTCGTTGCGACTAGTGTGGTGACAAGGCGATAAAAATCATCCACAAAATAAATTTTTGTTTCGGAATACGTTGATTGCGTCTTTTGCTTCTTCGCAATCTGCTGGCCTTCTGGAAAAACTCAGTGTCGCACAGCGAGCAATGGAGACAGCGATGCTCGGAGTTTCTTTGTGCGATGGAATTCGGAACGTGGTTATTTGCCGAAGAACCAGAGTCACCGACATAGCTATATAAAATTGCAAGTTGAAGTGGCAATGGGCAGGGTACATCGTTCGAAGCACCGATAACCGCTGGAAAAGAAAGATTCTTGAGTGGAGACCGAGAAATGGGAGACGCAGCGTACGTAGGCCTAGGCTCCCACTAGATGGAATGACGACATCGTGAGAGGTCGGGCATCGCGGATGCAGATTGCAGGCTGTCTTTCAATGTGGAGTTCTAAAGGGGAGGCCTATGTTCAGCAGTGGACGTCTTCTGACTGATGATAATGACACGATCAGGGAAAAATACACATGCTTTATTAAATTGTATTATGAGCTGAAACGACAAAAAAGCCACTTGTACATTTGCGACGACTTAGCCCATTAAAAACCATACTAAATGTTATTCGGATTTACACAAAAAATAAGAAATTTATAAAGTCTTAGCGAACTGATCCTGATCTGTTTTAAACTATCACGGTTGTTCACTAAAGTTATATGATTATTTACGGGAAATTTACCGTAATATCCCGTAAATAATCATATAACTTGATCCTGATCTATCTTTATGTTTCTTTATGTCGTTTCGTTATACAAGGTGATAATTTTTTGATTTGTCCAAGAAGAAATTATGACAATACAGCTTACACCAACGTTATGTTTTTACCGACTTCAAAAAGGAGGAGGTTATAAATTCGATTGTGTTTGTGTTTTTGTTTTTGTTCGTTTATAATGCCGCTAGTTTCGATGAAGTGTCCAAGAAGAAGTTTTTGTTGTGTAGTTGTTATTTTTATCGATATTAATCCCGGTTTTCCATCTCTAGCCGCTTTGTTCCGCTAATGTCATTAACGTAAGTCGCCGTCCGACGATACGTCGATATGTTTAGGTTGTACGAATCACTATCATTGCCGATAAATAATATTAAATTATGTGACCGTGAGATATTATTATCATAATGGGCAGCCCTTTCATTTCAATGGCAATTGAACTTTAGAACGTTAAAGTAGATTGAATTAGATTTTTTGATAGAGGACTGATAAGCAAGATTAAATTGATTTGTTAACCGACGAAAGGTGGTTCTCAAAACAACTGTATGTTTTTTATGTTTGTTACGCGATTACTCCCCCAATTAAGAATTTATTTTGATGATTCTTTTTTTGTTTGGTAGGTCATACTTCAGAGGTGGTTTCATACATATAGATTTTATAGTATTTGAATCAGCGCTATTAGAATAAGTCAACAAAAACCTACGACCAAAATAAAATGAATGAACGGGCCATAACCATTGAACATGCTCAGTAAAAACGACTCAAAACCGTCGGACATATACTTCAACACCTAATTATAACCATGTACAGCACATTTGTTACAAAAAATTGGTTTTTGGTTGTGTATTTACACTTCGGGAAAGCACACATAGGCATAATTTTGTGAGATGTTTCGTTATCATGTAACAATAGAATCGTGTCTCATTTCCTATGGCTCGAGACCGACTGAAACGAAGTGAGATCTGGCGCTCATTTTGTAATCTTCAAAAATGCGCTCCTTCTGGGCCCATCCATTAATTTTATTTTGGTTGAAGACAAAAACCAAAAACAGATGACGTTTTGGTTTATGGTTATCTTCAGAAAAAGTTAAGCCTTTCAACTGTATTTTTTTTATTTCTAGTTTAAGTTTGTATAAGTATAGTGTTAAAAAAACTAATAGCGATTTTTTTTGTTGAATAAATTATAATCGGTTATGTGGAAAGTAGACTAAGCCGAGAGGGGTCCATAGCTCCCATCATTATTAACAACTTTCACTTTGCGAATTTCTTTTGTTTTTCATATATATTACATTTGTTTTTCGTTATTCTTTCTTCTATGTCTATGTATATCTGTAGCAGCTGTAACACAGGTCTTCCTAGAACAGCTGCTTACGAGACACCTACAGAAAGGTACTTATACTCATAATGAATTGTTAATTTTAGATTTGTTAAAAGTGTTAGGTTAATATTGTAAAATTATAAATATTGGAAATAAATGAATTGAATTGAATTGAATCTATATTATGATTGTTTGGTTTTCAATGATATACTCTCTTAGGAAGTATTCGAAAAGAAACCATTTTCTAAAAAAGGTTTCATTCTTTTTAATGTACAAAAGACACGTATTTGCTTGCCAGTTCCCAAACTACGATATTCTTCCACCCACTTACTTCCAAGCCCCGGTTTGTTGATCACAAAAGCAATTGTAGTGAAATCTCGCGTGAATCCGATCTGCCATGACAGATTGTGTGTATTCATGGCCTGATTGATGGATCTGTGAAAGTGTTGTTGAAGCTAAGGAGCTCTAATGGAGGATTAGATGGAACTATTTATTTGGAGAGGATCTGGGTCCTCACGGCTACCGGTTTTAAGCGATTCTGTTTAGGTGATGCGAAAAGCCACCAAAGGATGGGCAGCAGCAACATATTAGTTCACGATGAACGTACTGTGATCCCCAAGCCGCCTGCCAAGTGTGGGGATTATTGGCAACACCCCTCTCTATGAGGGAGGTATTGTTCAGCAGTGGACATTTAATGGCTGATGATGTGATGCGAAAAGCTGCGCGACCGCGAACCGTATCTCGCCGTGTTAAGGTTCACGTAAGCGTGATTTTCTACACTGCGCTGTTTTATCGCTGCTTTGAGCACGCGTTAAGAGGTAACCGTAAGGCCCATTTCGGATTAGAGCGATAGTGGTCTAGTAGGTAGCATGTACGCATAATCTGACGACATCCGTTCGATCCTCGTCCCTACACCAACACTTATTAAACACTCAAATAAATCTATACTAATATTATAAAGAGGAAAGATTTGATTGTTTGTTTGTTTGTTTGCATTGAATAGGCTCCGAAACTACTGAATCGATTTGAAAAATTCTTTCACTGTTGAGAAGCTACACTATCCCCGGGTGACATAGGCATATATATATACCCGTGCGAAGCCGGGGTGGACCGCTAGTTAAATATAAAGAAACTCTTTATTGTGTTAAAGTTACAGATAAAGAATCTTAAGAGCTATTGTTAAATTATAACTATATGCAGTTTAGATGCCATCGCGCAACAATGATGAAGGAAAACATCGTGAGGAAATCAGTAAGTTCAAGAACCTCAAAAGTTCAGACATATGACATTCTCTAACATGCACTGGACAAGCGTAGGGGCTTAGGGCACATCCTTTCTCTCTATGATCCTGTATCCCAGTCACTACTGAGATACAAGCTCCGAGAGAAAAAGGAATACCACATATCATAGCCTAATAATAATAAGGCATGATAGGCTAATATAGTAGATTGTTGCATCGAGCGCAAAGTTAGTTATTAATGCACGAGTGTTATGTTGGTGCCCGAGCGCATGCGAGGGCACTAAATTATCACGACTGCATTAATTACTCACTTTAGCGGGGTGCGTAATCTACTTTTCTTTCAACTATCAATCTACTTACGGTGATAAAATATACCTACTCAAAATAAAAAGGTAGTTAATTAAAACACAGTTTAATTCATCTTCTCCTCAAATTAAAATTTACAATTATTTTCACAAAGCAGTTTTTATTCCGCCGGTTTTTAATTTCAGCCAGTATCTTTATGATCTATTGCATACATTTTATAATAAACTTAATGGGAGACAACTAAAGTAAAAAATAGGGAGTAAATTTTAACTAAATAAAAAACAGTGCATTAATGAAAAACTGTTCAATAATGAGATTTCATTATAACATTTCTGCACTGTTTTGGTTCTAAGTCCTTTGTGATCGGTTTTGTAGTGATTCATGATAACATTACAACGTAGTTAAAAGAAAATAACTTACTAAAATGAGTTATGAGTACCTATACCGTTAGAATCTTTTTTCCAAGATCTGTGGGTAAAACCTTCAATACGACGCTCCGTTGCCGATTTGACTTGTCGCGCAGTGCCACAAATAGTGGAGTATTTTATTGTCAGAGGCCAAGATTGAGGCTGCATCACGCCATCTCAGTAAATAAGTAAGATTTCATAAGGCTAAAATGCTCTAACAACTTACCTAATAAGGTTCAAGTTAAAACAGGGAGTTTCCAAGAAGTAAGAGACGATTATCTGTATAAAGTAACCAGACGTCGCCAGCGGCGTACAGTAGGTACCACCATTATCAAGGCCATTCCGTTTATTGATTGTAAAACCATAAGAATGCAGCACTGGCAGTTATTTCAAGATTTCAATGAGGGATTTTGAAAGTGGGATTATCGAGGTATTTAGCTCAAAGCTCTATTAGTCATAAATGTACCGTTCCTCAAACATAATCTAGGTCCTTAAAGTACATAAACGGCGATCACCTCTCGGTAGAGAGTAGTATATTCCCTGGCGATCACTTCACTTTTTGTCTCCTTTTATAAATTTTTTTTGTGAGCATTTTGGCTTCGCTCTCTTATGCATTTGCCAGTGTCAAGTATTACATTATTATCAATTTTGATAAAATGTTCAAACAAGTCAGTCACAGTTAGATCTAACCAAAGTAAGTCAACTTTACAAGAGACTTCTATTATGGAGCTTTGGAAACAACACGGGAAGACTCATGTTTCACCTCGTTATGTCACTTACCCACACTCGAGCACGTCAATGAACACCTTAATAAATAAAAATCCAATTAAAGGCACGCAGCTATCACTCGCGCAATTCAACGTCTTCTCTATCTCTATCTTCTTCACTATCTCTATCTGCTCTATCTCTATCTCTAGTCTCTACATAAATTAGAGTCGCTTTCCGCGTCTGTCTGTTTGTCTATCTATGCCCTAAACCACGCAACGGATTTTGATTCGGTTTTCACCATCACTTAGATAATTTTCACGGAAGATAAATTACACCCGTGCGAAGCCGGGGCGGGTCGCTAGTTGAAGATAAAAAATCACTGACTGAGAATAAAAAACCGGATAAGTACGAGTAGGACTCGCGCTCTGAGGGTTCCATCTAACGGAACCCTTTTTTTTTTACATCAATACTTTTAATCTTTTAACGACTTTGTGTCTTTAATAATTTTGAAAACGTGCGTAAGAGATAGTTGTGGCCGTTGAGAGCAGCCTTAAATGAGGCGGAGATGTTTTTTTTTCCACTTTCTCTACAACTGTTACCATAGACTCTTTACAGCTAAAATTAAGGTTGAACTAAAATTTACCGTTCTAAAATTTTAGTTTAAAATTGTATAAATAACATTTATGACAATTATATTTTTTATTAAAATAAAAACAGTTAAATACCTGCCATAAAAATTCAATGATATCAATTCAAGTTGAGAGAGCTCGGAATTAAATCACAAGTTCATTCCGAGTTGTACAAGAATTTGCATTGAAATGAGTAAGAACTCGTTGCTGCTGCGACCAGAAAATGATACATTTTAAAGTACACTGTAAGACAACTCTGCGTTTATTACAACACAAATTTGACCCAAAAAGCTGAAAATTATATTTTTTTGTTATCTTACTAGTTTCACTTAACAAAGGACAAAGTGAAAATAAATTTAAAACCATACAGGTTTACGCATACAGAATGTACTATAGTTATATGATTATTTACGGGATATTTACCGTGGTAAGGTTGTGGAATGAGCTTCCGATATTTCGGCGCAGTTACATGCACCATGTTCACGGGAAGACTGAAGAATGCGGGTGGTTGGAGAACAGTTAAAAAGTTAGGTGCAGACATAACGATCTACCCTCTTTCTTAGTCTTTTGCTACGGTTATCACTGGAACTCGAACTCGAACCTAAGTCCCGACAAAATACACTCACTGTATCACTGTGTATAGTTTAAAATAGTGTAGAAAGTACTAAGCCGAAAGGAGGTGGTGAAAAGTCATAATGATGAGTACATCATTATGAATGACTTTTACTATGGGTGCACCCTAAAATCACGTAATCAATTAATCTAAGCGTTACTTGCAGGTAGCAAAAATTTTAGAACACCATCAAGGCTTAGCTTAGCGGGTAGAGCGATCCGGGCGTTAACCCAGATGGTGCAGGTTTGAATCTTGCCGGTTGTCACATTTTTCCAATCAAATGAAATCAAAATAATTTGCTAGGATATAGGTACATGATAGTTCTAAAGTTAAAATAAAGTTGCTCTATATCCAACCTTTGTGTGTTACCAGTGATGACATACGGCACTGAAACGTGGTCTCTCACTATGGGACTCATAAGCAAGCTCAAATTCGCACAACGAGCTATGGAGAGGGCTATGCTCGGGGTTTCTCTACGAGATCGAATTCGAAATGAGGAGATCCGTAGACGAACGAAAGTCACCGACATAGCCCACCGGATTAGCAAGTTGAAATGGCAGTGGGCAGGGCATATATCACGCAGAACAGATGGCCGGTGGTCTCCGTTCTGGAACGGAGACCACGGACTGGTAAGCGCAGCGTAGGATGTCCACCCACAAGATGGACAGACGACCTAAAAGAGACCGCAGGGTAACGCTGGATGCAGGCCGCTTCCAACCGGCCCTTTTGGAGATCGATGGGGGAGGCCTATGTCCCGCAGTGGACGTCCTACGGCTGAAATGATGATAATATCCAACCTTTAGGCGTGCAAATTACAAATAGGTACCTTACCTAGTATTGATCATTTCAATCATAACTCTATTCTGTCTTCTGTGTCATAGCTTAAATTATTTATATATTACATATTCATTACATTTAAAAAAAAAACTTTACGATATTTATCTATGGTATAATATGCTCTGTCAGTCAGAATTTTGTAAAGTCTATTACACAGAAGAGAAAAAAAAATCGTTTACTTCTCTTTTCTGTGGTCTATTACATCTGTTCTCTATCTCTTCGTCTCTACATAGTATAAAATTAAAGTCACTTTCCGCGTCTGCCTGTCTGTATGGCCGCTAACTCCTAAACCACGCAAAGGATTTTGATGCAGTTTTCACTATCAGTTAGATAATTTTTCACGAAAAGTTTTTATATACAATACAACAAACGACCCGCCCCGGCTTCGCACGTAATTACACTCGTGCGAAACCGGGCGGGCGGGTCGCTAGTTTAAATATATTTTAATTTGGATCCATAGTTCATTGATAAAGTAGACACTTCCTAAAAGCTCACGGAACGATAACTATTATCTACTAATCACCATTACCATGATTGGAGGCGCCATCAGTGATTAATCAGACCTGATGATTGTCGCTCATGATAAAGCAGCGCGGACAAAGTTTGTTTGTTTGTTCACGGGAGAGCACGTGTTGCGTGAGACAGAGGGAGAAAAACACGCAAACTCACTGCTTTACTTGAGGCGCTTTTTTCCAATTTTTGGTCAATTTTGGTCATTCTAGTTTAAGCGTGCCTACTTCCATGGTTAGCTTATTAAAATTATAAAAATGGTGTCATAACAAAATTGAATGTTTTATCTAGGAAACCCATGAGACCGAAACACGTTCGCTCGATAGAAAAATATATGAAAGTAGCACTGCTTTGCGCTTTTATCCCTAGTTTTTGGATTCATTCAATTCAATGTCCCGAATATTTATTTTATTTTATTTAATTACCTATTTATTAAATTCGTGATTCTGCGATACCTTGATATATAGATTTCATAATTATGAAGAAAACCGCCCATACATTTGAAGAATTATGGAGGAAATTAATGAATTATGAAGGAAACCGTTCGTACATTTTACATTACAGCTATACTTTTCAAAAAATATGAGAAAAACTCCAAAAATAGAAGTAGCGAAGCGCACGACTGTAAGCGCCATGATTTTGCTCCGCTAAATGCGACTTTAATACAATAACCTAAGGATTAAGGTCATCTGTAGTAATAAGCGTTGCTTAAAAGTGGGAAAACCTCGCCTTAAGCTTTTAAGTATTATAATTATAAGTTTTTTTAATATTTGACTTACGTTTGGCCGTCAGTTCACCTGATGTGAAGCGATGATGCAGTCTGACACGAAGCACGCTTGTCTAGAAGAAACCGATTCAGTCGTGATTTTGAAGACACCTAGATTGATAATCAAATTTTTGTAATGTTTGGGGCAATTTAGCACCAATTTATCAGAACATTTGACCCACGGACACTTAAAAATCCTTTTTATTGTTTCTTGTGTAGGTCCACGGACTCCGGAGACCGCGCACTTTGACGCCTTATAATATTTTTTTTGAATTATTATTAAAATTAAATAAAGCGATGACTTCATCATTTCAGCCGTAGGACGTCCACTGCTGGACATAGGCCTCCCCCATCGATCTCCAAAAGGGCCGGTTGGAAGCGGCCTGCATCCAGCGTTTCCCTGCGGTCTCTTTTAGGTCGTCTGTCCATCTTGTGGGTGGACGTCCTACGCTGCGCTTGCCAGTCCGTGGTCTCCATTCCAGAACCTTTCGGCCCCATCGGCCATCTGTTCTGCGTGATATGTGCCCTGCCCACTGCCATTTCAACTTACTAACCCGGTGGGCTATGTCGGTGACTTTCGTTCGTCTACGGATCTCCTCATTTCGGATTCGATCTCGTAGAGAAACCCCGAGCATAGCCCTCTCCATAGCTCGTTGTGCGACTTTGAGCTTGCTTATGAGGCCCATAGTGAGAGACCACGTTTCAGTGCCGTATGTCATCACTGGTAACACACACTGGTCGAAGACTTTCGTCTTAAGGCACTGAGGTATTTTGGACGAGAAGACGTTGCGTAGTTTACCGAACGCTGCCCAGCCGAGTTGGATTCGCCGATTGACCTCTTTCTTGAAGTTGGGCCTACCTAGTTCGACGGTTTGTCCTAGGTAGACGTACGCGTCAACAGCTTCAAGAACTGAGTTCCCAACTGATACTGGGGTGGGCACAACATGGATATTTGACATAACCTTTGTCTTGTCCATGTTCATTTTAAGGCCCACCTGTTGGGAGACTCGATTGAGGCCTTCGAGCATCATGCTGAGATCTTCCATCGATTCTGCCATGACCACAATATCGTCGGCAAACCGAAGGTGAGTGATGTACTCGCCGTTGATGTTGATGCCGAGTCCTTGCCATTCCAGGAGCTTGAAAGCGTCTTCCATTGTGGCAGTGAACAGTTTCGGAGAGATAACGTCTCCCTGTCTCACGCCTCTTCGCAATGGAATTGCCTTCGAACTCTGCTCCTGTACTCGGACCGACATGGTGGCGTTATTGTACAAACACTTCAACACTTCGACATACCGATAGTCAATACGGCATCGCTGGAGAGACTCGAGCACCGCCCATGTCTCGACCGAATCAAAGGCTTTCTCATAGTCCACAAACGCTAAACATAGTGGCAAGTTATATTCTTCGGTCTTCTGTATAACTTGGCGTAGCGTGTGGATGTGGTCTATGGTACTATAGCCTTTTCGGAAACCGGCTTGTTCGATAGGCTGGAAGTCATCGAACCTGCGATCGAGACGATTCGTGATGACCCTCGAAAACAGCTTATAAACATGGCTCAGAAGCGAGATGGGTCTGTAGTTCTTCAGCAAGGTTTTGTCACCTTTCTTAAAGAACAGCACCACCACGCCTCTGTTCCATGCTTCTGGCGTTATACCTTCGAGTAAGACAGAATTAAAGAGCTTCTGAAGGACTCTGAGTACCGGTGTTCCACCCGCTTTCAGAAGCTCTGATGTGATTCCATCGTCCCCCGGCGCCTTGTTGTTCTTGAGCTGTTTCAGGGCCATCCTAATCTCGTACAGGCTGATGTCCGGGATATCTTCAGTAAAGCGATGACTTAAGAATAGAATAATATACGAAAAGGAGAAGAATATACAAGAGGAGTATACGGCATGCTTCGACCAAAATAAAATGAATGGACAGGCCCAGTAGAAGCGCATTTTTGAAGATAACAAAATGAGCGCCGGCTCTCATTTCGTTTCAGTCGGTCTCTAGCCGTAGGAAGTGTAACACGTGTCTATTGTTACGTGATAACAAAACATCTGTCAAAATTATGCATTCATATGCTTTCCCGAAGTATAAATACACAAATAAAACCGGGATCTATTTTTGGTAACTAATATACTGCACATTTTTATAATTAGGTGTTGAAGTATATACCTATTATGTCCGACGGTTTTGACTCGTTTTTACTGTGCTATTTCAAATGTTAGGGCCCGTCCATTCATTTTATTTTAGTTGATGACGGCATGCACTATTTTGTCTTCTGTGGTAGCGTGTACACACCGAACAGTCCAGCTCCCGCAAGCAGCATGTTCACGAGTTGACGCATATTGTGTCAGCCATTGCCACAGAAAAGAGAGGTAGAAAATTTTTCTCTTCTGTGGCCATCGCTCTCCTCAACCATATTTAAGGCACGACAACGGCGTAAAAAAATATATTACCCGACTCGTGTAATATATTAACTTGTTTCTTTGAGGGAAACTGGTCACGGTATCAGTAGATAACAACATCACGGCCGTAGGGTAGCCTTACAGTAACTACATTTGCCTTAGATAGGTTTTCTAGAAGCCGTCTAAAGCAACGTTTATCAGTTTTTAATGGCATATGTGACAAACAACCGGACCAGTGATGGTAAGTGATTACCGTCGCTGTCGACCTGTGACACCAGAGGGCAGAAGCATCACTGATAAGTACTTACGTTGCCGACCTTTAAAGACTCTATTTCAGCTAAATATTAACAGCTCTTTTGAAGAAACCTATGTTAGAGCTTCTCGGAAATGTTGCAGGAAGGGAGCTTATTCCACATATTGCAGTGAGGCAAAAAAAGATCGTGTAAAACGCACAGTGTGCGATTTACACAGATCTTATGATAATGTAGATGAGCTTTCAGGCGGTGGCAGCAGTACGATGATAAAACGTGACTCTGGCATTAGATCGAACAGTTTTCAGAGCACTACGTTGTAAATACGGTAAAAGATTTTTGAGAGTTTATTCGGTTGTGTGCCCAATTCATAACTAGGTTTTTAAAAATGTTTTTCTATTACTTACGTTTAGTTGTTTGTGTAGTTTTGTTATGAAATGAAAATCGCTCCTCTTGTTGCGTTGCCTGCTTCCAGAGCACTCCCTAATTCCTATTTATGCGAATGAATGGCCGACATTGCATTAACTCTGTGTGTAGTTGCTCATGAATAAGTGTGCATGTGCAGCTAAAGAGACAGCAGGATTTTGGTGCTTTAAGCTATAAATATTCAGGACATAAATATTCGGGACATTTTTGCACACACGGTCATCTGACCCCAAACTAAGCAAAGCTTGTGCTATGGCTGCCAGAGACTGATATACATACACATTATAGTATAATATTGTTTTAAACATATACTTAAATAGATAATAACAACCAGATATAGAACAAACACCATTGACCTATGTATGTACTATGTACATAAATTTATTTGACAAACACAAATGTTTATCAGATAAATGTTTGTCCTAGGTGGAATCGAACCCACGCCCCCTCAGAAGGCAGGTTCACTACCAACTGGACCAACGGGCTATCAAGCTATGGTCAATTATTTAAACCTTAAGTTAAAGTTTTATGCTGTTTTATTAAAAAAACAACAAAAACCAAAAATATTAACACAGATGACGTTTTGGTTTGTGGTTGCCCTTAGCAAAATTTTTAATGAGGACTTTCAATCTCTGTTTTAACTGTCATTTTCTACTTTTTAATTTAATTTTGTACACGTAAGTATAGACTTGAAGTCGTTTTTTTCCTATAAATTAATTATTCTTTTTTCTTCTTTCCTCGTTTAATGAGGTGTATAATCGTCACTTCTCCTTTTCCTTTCGGTTCATGAGTGGAGACCACGAACCGGAAGACGCAGCGTAGGTAGGCTGAACTAGACGGACCGACGACATTTTGAGAGTCGTGGCATGTCGCGGGCATCCAGTGGATGCAGATGGTAAGCTTTCGTTCAGTGTGGAGATTAAAGGGGGAGGCCTATGTTCAGCAGTGGACGTCTTCTGGCTGATGATGATGTTCGTCACATTTTAACGGAGAAATCTTTATTAAAAATATTCTTAACACATTTGATATACATCCTTTCTATTTCCTTCGCATCCTGTTTTCAAGTTATGAAATGTCTGTATTGTTTTCTGTTTAGAATTTAATGCGGTTTCGCTGTTTTACCTTTACACAGTACATGTCATGTACCTATTTACGGTTCTGGTTCAGGAATGGAAATGTGCTCGTTACATGCCTTTCAGAATATTCAGTTCCTTTATTACATTATTTATTGAGATCGTATTTGTGGAAACTTTGGCAGACGCAAATATTTTAAAGCGTTGACTTATATTATACTAGCTGCGGCCCGCGGTTTCACCCGCGTAGTGATGAATTGCGATGATGGTGATGATTAAAAGTTACCTATGTCACTCTCCAGCAAAAAACCAAGTCAATCCGTTGCTCTGTTGCTGCGTGAAAGAGAAACAAATAAACCAACAAACTTACTTTCGCATTTATAATATTAGTATGATGTAAGGACGGTACAAATTAACTTTTATAATGGTACCAACTCAGTGGTGCTAGCAAGTATATTGCGCACCAATGTGAAGTCAGTTGCTCGGCGACATCGTTGGTGCGCGGTCGTTGCGTATCGCTTCCATCCTTATCCTTACTAATATTATAACATACCGCCGACATATAGCCGACATAGCTCAAAGGATTAGCAAGCTGAAGTGGCAGTGGGCCGGCCACATTTCCCGAAGAACCGATAACCGATGGGGTAGACGAGTTCTGGAGTGGAGACCACGTTTAGGCAAACGTAGACGACCTGCGTAAAACGGCGGGTAAAAACTGGATGCAAGGAACTGCCGACCAAGCTCAGTGGCGTGCATTGGGAGAGGCCTATGTCCAGCAGTGGACAGTTAGAGGCTGATGATGATGACTAATATTATAAAAGCGAAAGTAACTCTGTCTCTATGTCTGGATGTTTGTTCGCTTTTCACGACTAAACCGCTAAGCCGATCTTAACGAATTTTGGGAGGATGATAGTGTACATCATATGGACGGACATAGGGTACTTATTCTCTCAGAAAATGTGGGAAAACTGGAAAATTGCGGGTAGCACAGCGGGATTCAGCTAGTATTATTATATAGTACAATATTGTGCTATTAATATTACAATGTTATACTATTAGGAATATGTTTATATTAGTAATAGGTATAACAAAATAATATAATCAACTATATTTAAATCCATGGATACTAGATATGCTCTCAAAAATGTTTGAACCAAATGTAAACAAAAACCATACTAAGTTATCCGTGGTGGTTGATAGATATTTCAAAAACCCGTACAAAGCGCTTTTATTCCACTTTTATTGCGCAAACTGCTCTGATCTGTTGACTCGATAGCTACTAATCTTCAAAGGATCACTCGTTGGGCTAATCTGAAGATGTCAGTAACTATAAATTACTTTAAATATAGTTTATCGTCTGTATTCGTATCAAAGAAAGGTTTAAATTCTTGCTTTATTTCGATCATAATACCAAATTACCCACACCATTCCAGAAAACACACCCTAAATCTACAGACAATAAGGCTCATATTCCCATTATCACGGCAAGATTTGTGTCAAGTCAAGTAAGCTAGTAACGCTCGAATTACGATACGTTTAATTGGTCATTCCGGAGAATAAAGGTCGTCATACTGCTTTTTTTCAACGACTACGTTTTTTTAAAAGTGAAAACTTCTTTTGTTATAACGCTGAGCACTTTATTTTGTGGGTATTGAATGAGACTAAGCCGTGACGCTCGGCTATGTAACGCTCGTTCGGGTAAAGACGGCCCGAGTCGACTAAGAGGAGTCGGAGCTAGAGAGATATAGTCAACCTTGATTCATTTAAGTTGAAAAAAAGTGAGCGGTCTTAATTTTTTTTTCGATAAAGTTATATTATTTGGCGCATTATAAAAAAAACAACAGCACATCGACGATGTAATTTTGAAATTACCATGAATTTTCATTTCAAAATAATGGAGCGACGCGTAAAATAGAAACAACAGCACTCTCAGAATATAAATAAAATTATTAATAAAAAATTAAAAATTAACAACAAGTTCTTCGTATTCTTCTCAGCAAACCATTTCATTTGATACAATCATGATAATAGGTTAAAAATGACCATTCTCTTGACTACGACTTTGCCTAATACCGTGCGTCTCATTCTTACGTAAACGCCTACGGTTGCACGTTTGTAACAAAGTTGTTTATCGGTTTTTAACCGGTTTCGGAAACATTTCGGTGAGTGTGCATCGAATCTGTATGATGATCTGTCTGACAATGATAATTATATTATCATATCTGCATGTTCTAAATCAACGTGTTCCATCCTCGGCCACAACGTCGTTTACCATTAGGCGAGTTCGTGCCAAACGTAGATCTATTCTAACTAAAAAATATATGTATATCTAATTCTATCCTGCCCTGCCCATTTTTCTATGGGACTGCGAGAGTGGGCATGAAAAGGCAACACCACTTCATTGTCGATATTAAAAAACCTATACGAAGCGCTTTGATTTCACTTTTATTGCGCAAACTGCTTGTCTGTGGAATGCGCTGCCTGAATATGTCCACCGATAGTTACAATCTGGGTGTCTTCAAATCACGAGTGAATCGGTTTCTTCTAGTCAAACGTGCTCCATCGTAGACCGCATCATCGCTTAACATCAGGTGAAGTGGTGGTCAACAAGCCTACTTTATTTATATGACACGGGACACGAACGTATGATTGGACTGCTGCATGCGGCTGAAACTGAAGTCGGAGTAACCGGCTCTACCAAACGTGAGTAATTCCCGTGTCATATAAATAAAATATGTGAAAACCACGTCAGTTTCCATCAAAAGCCTAATATTTATTTAAAAACCCTTGTCTCTCTCGTCTGATCCGACATTTAGGCACATGCGTTAACTTGCTTTTAGAGTTGAACCGCAACTGTAACTAAATTGTAAGTTAGCACTTTTGAAGTATATAGCTACTTTTATTGTTGGAATCTAACTTAATGGTATTAAGCTTTAACTTTAATTCAAAGCCTTTGTCAAGATAATATCTATTAAGTATCATCCTCATCCAATTTATAAGCTTTCAAGAGTGTTTAAAGTTAAGCAGCTTAACTTTAAAGCAATTAACTTTAAATATTAATTAAAAGAACTTCTGCTCTGCTAAATATTATTGCGTTTAATTTTAGAACAGCGTTAAACTAAATAATGAACAGCATTTAATTTAGATCAATAACATTTTATTATGAAATTCATATATTAAGTAATCTAAAAGTATTTTTATGTGAAAGCATCCACAACTTAGATTTTGTTACCCAGCCTTAAAGTTAAAGATGCTGACACTAATATAATAAGTAGGTACATATTTTAGATATTATAACAAACACTGATGTCACCGGGTAGCTTAGGTATTTTTTATATCATGTACGATACGTATATTTAAACTGGGAGTCCTACGTTGTTTCGAAGAACGTTGTTACGACGCACGCTATAGCGAAAATCTTTTTGGATCAGTCGTCAAGCGAAAACTCATTCTATCAAATAACAATAGATCAAAAGACGCTAGTTCGACACAGGAACCTAATTTTTTTTGCATTTTTTAATTTCCTATGGCACATAAAATTCAAACTTACTCAATAAATCAAAAAAAATGTTGCAAAATTCCTAAGTTTTTAACTCATGATTAATTTTCACGCATGAAAATAATACAACTGCTTGTTGCTCGTTAATAAAACACAAAATTCATACACAAACGTAAAGTTAAATCCTAATATAAGCTTCATGAAGTACGTGCCTACAAAACCCATGAAACTAGCGTCTTTCGATGTATTGGTATTCGATACTTACTACGAACTATTCGATACGAACTTTCGTATTAACAACCTATTCAAAAAGTTTTTTTTACAATAGCCTGCGTCGCATCAACGTTCTTCGCAACAACGTGAGACGCCCATTTAAACTATATTTTAGGGTTTGTTTACATTAGTTGACACAATTAACACATAAAAAAAAAATTTGGCTTTCCAGAAGGTTAAATAAACAGGATTAATCCCCCATTTTTTCACCTATTGAGCAGAATTAATATTTTAAAATTTAAAACGGGGCCACACAAGAAATAGTCCATTCAATGGTAAAAAATAAAAACATTTAAATCGGTCCTCAATCAGCAGAGAAATTGTGTAACTAACAAAACACACAAAAACAGTTGATTGGTCAGTAAATATTTTTATATTTTTAATTTCTTTAAGTCAAAGCAAGGAGGTATTCATGCATGGATGTGTAATCGTACCTATCTATAAATAAATTAGTAGTTCACTACAAACAGCAAAAAAAAATTAAAGAAAGCAAAACAAGTAATCGAAAGAAGGTTTTAAGCATTCCACTATCATAGGTGTTTCACTTAAAATTCTATAATAAATTATCTTATAATAAACCTGACTTCAAAAAACCACAAAACAAACATTCAAAGTTAATATGCCACTAACAAAATAATATTTAAAAGCCATCTTGCACATATAACATTTAAAAGTTACCGTAAGGTGGAGCATATTCCATTTCATGCTGTCATTATTCTGTTATACTTCTTATGTTTTTTTCTTTTGTGCCAAAAGTTTGGTAAACATTCAGACTGGGAATTTTTAGAAACGATATGGGCATTTTCTTCGAACAACGTAATATTTTAAATAAATAAAAAAGTATTTATTTGTAGTAACAAACAAAACATTTTATGCCCGAAATGTGTAATGTGTATGTGTAATGTACCAGTTTCTACAATAAAGATTATTCTGATTCTGATTCATTATATTAATTTTTTGTTGACTTTTTTTTATTTTTCCCGAAGAAGTTCGCAAACACTCATAAAATCGTTTTTCTTGCTGATCTTAGCAAAAAAAAATGGAAACTGCTCAGTGATTTTCTTATCTCCAGACTTAAAAAGAGGCGTGATATGGCGGGAAAAAATAATGCGAATTGGCGGGAATAATGTAAAAAAAGTAAGCGGCAAGAATGGAAAACTAACGAAAACTAATCCTATTATTAATAACTAAACTAATTAATGAATAATAATACTATTGTTTTTTGATAGTTGCTAATTAAATAGTAATATTGCGACTATTTAATTATTATATACTTAGTATAAATTATAAACTAACGTAAGCAAACCCCCATAATTTTTAAAATATGCCTAAATAATTTAACAACAATAGACAACTATGGATAGTAGGTACAAATAGTTTTGTAAACCATTAAGAGATCAAGAATAAGCGTATTTTGCTTCATCAGTTTGGAATGTACAATTATGGTAAAAGAACTAATATTTAATAGTTACAATAACAATTACAACCCAGTCTCAAATTGTTTGAATTTAATTGCTTGCATGAGATTGGCACTTGCACGAAAACAAAGTATCTAGTTAGTTAGTTAGTTAGTCCAGGTCCATATTAACAAATCCAGGCTAACTAATTAATTATTAGTGATTATGATAACTAATTAACAATTATTAGTTATTATTAATTTTATGTCAAGGCAAGACGAATCCCAAAACTTATGAAGTTAGCACGGGATTAAGTCCCTAGCCCAGTCACTAGGGCTAATGAAGCTGCGCAAATGGGTTGGCTAAACCAGCGAAATTTAACACAAGAAATGGTAGGGAAAATAAAAATCCTTCAAATGACACTAAGGAAAGAAAATTGATTTTGACTTGCCTTGCAATGCCTTGTGATACTGAGACTGGTTTGTGTATAAAGCCTCAGGGTTTTTTTTTAAATATCTAAATAGAAATAAAAGAATTTTTTTCATCCTAGATGATGAAACTGGAGTTGCAACGTTCTTTAATACACAGATATTATATGTAGTAAGTTAAAACCTTAAACATTAATGCACTCATAGCCCCACATCGAATGAATCAATAACCATGTTACAAAGAGAGGTACCCACATGAAGAATTATGCTTTTAAACTACTACAGCGTCACAGGATTAATAACGAAGGTCATTACGACTGACAGTCATGGCAGGGCTCGGCTGCTCTCTTCCTTCTGCTCTCTTCTTCTACCTCCTCGTTGAGTTCCTCGCTATCCCTTCCAAGTCTGATAAAATGATCCCTGGCCCTGCTTTTCCTCTGGGGATATCCGCTAACAACCAGTTCTGAAGACTGCTCGCCAGTTTTTTCATCTTCAGCCGATCTGCCGAACCTCACAAAGCTTGGGTCTCGTCCAAACCTGACAAAACTGGCAGATTTCTTTGATGGCGCATCAAATTCATCTTCGTAAGCTTTTAAGATGGTGACCAAGTCATCAGTAGAAAGGGTGATTGGCTGGGCCCTTCCAAAGCGGAGGAAACTGTTTCCTCTTCTGCTGGGGCGTTCGAAGGCTTCGCGGAGATCGGCTGCAGAGGGTTCTGCAGGATAGGATCTGCCAAACCTGTGGAATAGCAATAACTTTAATATTTGCAAACTGGATGCAAAGAACTGCCGACCGAGCTCAGTGGTGTGCATTAGGAGAGTCTTATGTCCAGCAGTGGACGAACAGTTAAAGGTTGATGGTGATGATGATGAATGTTTACACTTGAATGTTTATTATCCACAGATCTATGTCAGGAGAGATCCCACGAGCACGTAAAGTTGTAGGAAAATTCAGCGTGCTGCATTTTTGTATCTACTATGACGGAGTGGTAGTTTGACTCCTTTCAATTAACTGCTTTCGAAGAGTTTTTACTGTTAACTATGGATACATTTTTAATTGTGGATGGGAAAACAGATCTATAGGATGAGAAACGGCACCTGCTTTGTCCTGTCTCATCTTAAAATACATGCAGGCAGGTGATGACATGCCACCCACTAAATGGCCCCCCATAATGGCTGCCTTATATTGGCACCAGAGGGGCAATATTGGGCGAGTGGTTTAAGATTTCGTGCTGCACTTTCACTAAGAGCTACTCGCGGCGTTAATGCCCTTTAACACTTCCACCCTGAAGTTTAGGTTCTTAGCTCTTGCGGTTTCCACCCAGATTAAGACAAACCAGGGGTCGGGTATCTGGGGTTTTAGCCCCATGGAATCGGGGTACGCAGTGTCGCCACTTATTATTATTATAACCCACCATTATTACAATCCACCATTATTACAATCCACCATTAACACTCGAAATAACTTAAGTTTAGGAAAATAGTACAATGAGGTGACATGCTTTTTCACTTTGGCGCCAAAACTCCTGAAGGTTTCTTAGATACATCCAGATAGCTTAGCTTAGTTTGGGGTCAGATGACTGTGTGTTCAAAAATGTCCCGAATATTTATTTATTTATTTTATTTATTTATATCATACCTGATCATACTTCTGTCGATGGCGCTTCTTCTCCTTGCCTCTAGATCTGGAGACCTCCTGACCGGCGTGGCAGCAGCCCCCACCACCAGCCACACTGCTGCCATGACGACCATGCTCCGAGAACAAATCATGATGGAGATCTGGAGACAATTAAAACATCTTTATCAGCATTTCCTGTACCCACTACTGGGACACAGGCCTTCTCTCAGAGAGAGAGAGAGAGAGAGAGAGGATGATCCACCATGCTGGTCCAGTGCATGTAGGTGAATGTCATAATTTGTATTTTTGAACTTGTGAAGTTTTTTCACGTACCAGTTCCCTCACAATATTTTCCTTCACCGTTGATGAAATCGCGAAAAAATTAATAAGGCTGTTTCATACATTTCGTTGAGCGTTTCGACATACTAAAATTGTGGCTATACATCAAAATTACTACAGCCCGTAAAAATCTGCTGAATTGACGGTATTGTATTCCTGTTTTGTACTCAAAAGTCAAAACATTAATAATGGACAAATCATTAATGAAATACGAGTTTTTGAAAGTTTTTATCGGGTGGTATGACAGATTAATGTTTTGACTTCCAGCATTTTACGTTCGTTTAATTCGCAGAAGCAAAATAAAATATTAGAGCAATTAATAAAACAGAAAGTTATTTACGCTGAATTCTGACAGACATTGACGATTTGTCTCGAGCAGTTTTTGAAGATATTTGTAATTTTATACTTATTATCTTTAGACGGAAAGGATGATGTTTATTTATTTACGTTTGTGCATTTATCTGTACCAATTGGAGCACAAAATTGGGAAAATGTTTAATTCATAAGTAGTTTCGGGACGAAACGCATGGATATCCTTAACATTTTTGGGGTCCGTACCCAAAGGGTAAAAACGGGACCCTATTACTAAGCCTATGATGTCTGTCTGGCTGTCCGTCCGTCTGTCTGTCCTATCTATTAACGGCTATATCTTTCGAACCGTAATAGATAGACAGTTCAAATTTTCACAGAATATGTAACGTTTCGGCGAATTAACTAACAAATAACAAAAAGGTCAAAAGTAAAAACTAAAGGTATACTCTCTAAAGTATAACAACAGATTATAAATAATGGCCAAGTGCAAGTCGGTGACAAATTTCCGTACATTACCAAGTTTTTATACTCGAGCGCCTGTAGCAAACTGCGTAGCATATTACTCCAACAATTGGAAGGCGTTATAATAACTAGTAATTCGGTTACTTGGACAACCTTATTGTATTTTGTGGTGGTACGGAACCCTCAGTGCGCGAGCCCGACTCGCATTGACCGGTTTATTATTTTTCTAGGCGCCAGGTAACAAACGAATAAAATTCTGTATTTATTTTGCGTTTTGGATCGCTTTGACATAATATGACGAAGGTGATGTTTAGCTACCTTGTACGACATGACAAATTAATGAAAATAATCATAGAGGAAAAAGTCTAGGGAAGAGGACCAGGAAGTTCAAGGAGAGCATTCTTAGCCCAAATAAAATATGCGGCAAATGGCTTGTCGTGCCAGGTGATAACGCAGAAGACCATCATGTCTTGAAGTTGCTCTACCGAAAAAACTACGTACGCAAAAAATACCTACGCACGTTTAGATTGGTTGCAAAGACAAATCAAGAATTTGGAGGCCGACAGGAGAGTGTAGCTTATTGGATAGAGTCCTCGGGGCGTATACCCGATGGCAAAGATTCGAATCCTGTCTAATGTAATTTTTTGTAATCGTATATATATAACGAAATAAATAGGTAATGGTTTAGTGGTTGCCTGGAAGAGATCGCTTTTAGCGATAAGGCCGCCACTTGTGGCACTAGCTCCTAAGTGTTTTCTATCGTGTTGTAATTTTTATTTCTGGTGTACACAATAAAGAGTTTCTATCTATCTATCTATCTATAACATTTAAATATTAAATCTTCAAGTGAGCAACAACCCTTCAAATATAAAAAAAAATACTTAAGACCTAAGCATACGCACCTAAATGATGAATGAAATGACACGTGAAGAGCACTTTCGTGATGTCACTGACATATTTAAACCGGGATATTTATTTGGAATGCCTTAATATCTTTTTACGTTTCCTTAGTCTGATCTGAAGCAATGGCTGGTCTTAACGATGGTAGAATCCCGTCACAAAAAGGCATATCAAATCGTTTGTTTAATGTTAAGCACCATGACCGTGTGTGTTTGAAAAAGCTCCGAATTGGAAGGACTGGTGACTTTTAGGATTCCGTACCCAATGGGTATTAGCGGGACCCTATTACTAAGCCTATGCTTAGAAAAATAAAAAGGGACGGAAGTGTATGAAACTATCTAATTCTTCCAACGAGTTTTCATTGGAGCCCGAACAGTGAGAACTTACAGAGCAAAGTGTAAAACCAAAATTGTTTTCTGGTTTTATAATAGAATACCAACAGCCTATTAAAATGCAAATTCTTGAGTAGCAAGCAACCCCATTTCGAGCAGATTTGTTCATAACAAATTATACGTATTTTTGAGAAAGTTGGCGTTCCATTCTGAGTTGAGATTTTATGTGAAACAAAAGACAGTTTGTCAAATTAAAGTATTTTTTATTTATTTTATAACTAGATACGCACCGCAGCTTCGCCCGCGTGAAAGTTTATTTGTCGCAAGTGGAGAAAAATTTCAAGTCAAAAACATTGTGATTAGCCTAGGTGTTATTCCAGAACCCGCGGGGCAATGCAGCATTCTGGGGACCGCCGTGGTGATTTGTTCAACTAATTAAATTGTTGTCTTTTATTTACCTACTTACATTCTCTTTAAATATCTCGTATATTTTTATATTGTGTAAATAATTTAAGTTAACCTTGAGCATTTGGATTGTCTTTAGACCTTCAACGCTCTATGGGCAGTCTAACTGTATTTGTAGTGTTAGTTTTGGCTTGTATTTTGTTTAATTATTAAAGGCACTTGCCCGAAAAAAAAAGTTAACCTAGGAATATGTCCAGTTATTCCGGAACCTAAAATACATACATTACAAATACTATAAGTAATAACTGCACTTAATACAAATACTATAAATTTCATCAAAATCGGCTTAGTAGTTACGGAGATACGTGGTACCTGCGCCCGCGGTTTCACCCGCGTGGTGATGAAGGGAAATAGCAATGATGATGAAAAATACCCTATGTGTTATTCCAAGACATAATCTAATAATATAATATTTTTATTGTAATGTTTATGTTATCCTTGTTTTGTGGTATTTTAATAAAGAGTCATTGTATTGTATTGTATTGTTCCAAACTTCTTCCAAATCTGTCCAGCCGATTCTGCGTGAAGCAGTTACAAATATATACACACTCACACAAACTGTCGCTTTTATAATTTTAGGGTGATTTAATAGGATGAATGATAGTAAAGTATGCCAATAATGATGATTTATTTAAATTTTTTATAGGCTTGCGTTTTATCACCATCTCACCTGATGTTAAGCGTGGATGCGGTCTAAGTTGGAGCACGCTTGCCTAGAAGAAACCGATTCACTCGTGATTTGAAGACACCCAGTTTGTAACCATCGGGGAACACTCATTCAGGCAGCTTTTACTCCTACATTTGACAGATATTAACGTTGGTCACACGTAGGAATATTATTGCGTTAAGCACCACCAAGCACGACGCTGATGGTCAGAGTCCCACGACGCTCTATCAGTATAATTAGAAGTAAGTGGCAGGACATAAAGCCTCTCATGCCTCTCTCATTGACCTTCAAAGTAAAATCCCGAGTTGCGTGAAAATCGTGAAATTCTATTATAGAAATAAATACTACGAGCACTTGACGATATAATCATCAAATAAGGAGTCAAATAAGGATAACGAACATTTAACCCGCTCAAAATGGTCCATAGATTTGGTGATTCTCTGACCTTTTTACCATACTTAACACATTATTTTCCCACGCATAGCAGTAAAATATCAACGAATTGTGACAATAAAATGGGGAGATAACCATGGTCCTAGTTCAGACCGGACAAGGTCGGAGCGCTAGACTACTCGGCGTCCAGACTTGCCGAATGGGTGGGCTAAATAGAATACTACGTAAGTATGCCACAGTGTTGACAGTTGAACATGTCAAAGCTATTCGTTCTTAAGCTTAACTTTTGGACTTTTTGCGCCAACGTGGAAAGATCATGTCGCATTATTACATTACTAGCTGCGTCCCGCGGTTTCACCCGCGTAGTGATGAAAAATGGTGATGATGATAATGAAAATCTTATGTTACTCTCTGGCTCTTGAACTATACCCATGCAAAAAATCAAGTTGATCCGTTGTTTCGTTGCAGCGTGAAAGAGGAACAAACATCCATACATCTATACATACAAACTTTCGCGTTTATAATATCAGTAGGATTAGCTACCAGCAGGCCTAGCACGGGCCGTGGACAAATTGTCTTTCCACCGTTTTTATCCACGCGTAGACGCAACAAAACTAGTATATAGATACGATTGTCTCTTTCTCGCGCGATAACAGTGGATAGACAATTTATCCACGGCCAGTACTAGGGCTACAGTTGAGTTTTGGAAACATCACTAAAATATATGCTTCACCTCGTTATATTACTTTCCCACACTTGAGCATTTCCACGAACATTTTAATATAATTATCCACCATTATTACACATTAATATTCGAAGATACACAAGTTTAGGAAAATAATACAATGAGACGACACGTCTTTTTCACGTTGGCGCCAAAACTTGACTATCCCTTTGAAGCCGAAGTGTGCTGCTGTTTTCAGCGCACTATGGCAAAATCGTTAACTAGTTTCTAAACTGTGGTATCAAAAAAGAGTTCAGAATGAATCAGAACATTTTATATTATAGTTTACGGTCGTGACCATTTGCTTTATTGACGATTTGCCACCCCGCTACGAATACGTAGATGGAGAGTTTTTTTTAAAATAATTTTCTTTGCACTCCTCATTATAGGATTTTGATAGCCCGTTGGTCCAGTTGGTAGTGAACCTGCCTTCTAATAGTGCTAACAGACGCTCGAACGCGGCTGACGGACCGCCGTCCAACCAACGGAAGAGAAAGAGTGAGAATATCATATTTCCCTCTCTTTCTCTTCCATTGGTCAGACGGCGGTTGAGGTCAGCCGCGTTCGTATAATCTGCGCTCGGGGGCGTGAGTTCGATTCCCACCTAGGAAAAACATTCATGTGATGTTTTTTTTTTATATCTGGGTGTTAATATCTATTAAATTAAAGAATGTATTTAAAAATATACATTTATGTATATCAGTCTCTAGCAGCCATATCACAAGCCACAAGCTTTGCTTAGTTTGGGGTCAGATGACCGTTTGTGCAAATATGTCCCGAATATTTATTTATTGTTTATTATTATATTATAGGACCCGTTATATTCCTACACGATACGCTATCATTCAGGGTTTAAAAAGTATAAAGTATTCCCAATGACAATTTATTCCCTAGAAATATAAACAAAACGTGATAATAACGTCAGTTTTCTTCATCTCAGGTTTTTTAATAAAATTAATAAATAAATAACAATTACAATTAACGTTTCAAAACAATCAATTCTACTTAGGAACCTTAATATCTTTGAAAAGTCAAAAATAAGATTGTTGCAAAGCAAAAAACACGATCATAATAACGTAAATGAAACGATATGATACCTATTCTAAGCTTCATACCTTCTGTATTTTATTTTTTTCTTTTGTATGGTTTAATGGACACAAGACAAAAACACAAGACACACAAGACACACAAGACACACAAGACACACAAGACACACAAGACACACAAGACACACAAGACACACAAGACACACAAGACACACAAGACACACAAGACACACAAGACACACAAGACACACAAGACACACAAGACACACAAGACACACAAGACACACAAGACACACAAGACACACAAGACACACAAGACACACAAGACACACAAGACACACAAGACACACAAGACACACAAGACACACAAGACACACAAGACACACAAGATACACAAGACACACAAGACACACAAGATGGACAGACGACCTAAAAGAGACCGCAGGGAAACGCTGGATGCAGGCCGCTACCAACCGGCCCTTTTGGAGATCGATGGGGGAGGCCTATGTCCAGCAGTGGACGACCTACGGCTGAAATGATGATGATGATGATGATGATGGTTTAATGGAAAGAATATAAATCTAGGCTAAGAATATATTGTACGCCCGAAGAGGGTAGAACTGTGATACCCAATGATGTATTTGTAACAACTCATGTACCAGTTTTAAACAATAAACGTTATTCGATTCTAACGTAAAACGAGAGAACAATTGTTAAAAATGTCGCAATGATTCGAGTTCACTTCTTAATAAAACTCCAGAAGAGATCAATCTCCTTTTAGAACTCTCTTTAGCTCTGAACTTTAACAATAGATACTCCACAAATACAGATTAATGTCCTCCAATCGGTAGAAAGTAGAGATCACGGAATAAATCAGCATTACAGAGTTCCTAAAGTCCGTTTTCGAGACGTAATAAGTTCACTACATGTGTGAGACGTGCGACGCCAAAATACTCTCAGGGTGAAAAGAAAATAAACACCGGCCAAGTGCGACTCGGACACGCGCACCGAGAGTTCAGCATGAAAAAATGCGTTTTCTTCAGTTCGGGATCTTTAGCGCGCTTCCAACTAGCTAAACATCGGTCACATGATGTTTATTATTTGTTGTTTTATTTTAGAGTGTGTACTATATTTATGCCAAGTTTGACGATTGTACGCATTAGCGTTTTGACACTAGAGCAAAGAAAAAAGTAAGTTAAAAAGAAACGTTTGTTAGAATTTAGTGAGCTGCCTTTATTGTGTTTACTTTTTGATTTTCAACTGGCTAAATCTATTACCTTCCAAAAAATATGGTCCGTAATCCGTTAAAAGGTAGGATAGATAGGTAAACATGCAGACAGCATAGGCTTAGTGATAGGGTCCCGTTGACATTGACATCCTTTGTGTACGGAACCCTAAAAAGTCCAATTGTTTTGTGTAAGTATGTGCTTAAAATACTTTTGAAAGACAAAACATTTTAGAGGCGGCAATTTTGGGGCAATTTTGGGGCAATTTTGGGGCAATTTTTTTTGTCTTACCTACATTTTCATATACATATATAAAACTTGTAATATGTTACACCAGTTAGATAACTTTTTCTACAATTCGTGTAGTTGCGTTTCATTTCGGCGCGGGAACGACTGACATGACCGTTCGCTTTGACTGCACGAATAATCTAAAAAC
This sequence comes from Agriopis aurantiaria, assembly GCA_914767915.1. Taxonomy (NCBI): domain Eukaryota; kingdom Metazoa; phylum Arthropoda; class Insecta; order Lepidoptera; family Geometridae; genus Agriopis; species Agriopis aurantiaria. Next base: position 10,837,430 of record OU612003.1, on the reverse strand, counting down.
AATCACGATGACATATTTAAAATAAAAATATTATGGAGAACTAGGGGTTTCGAATTGTAGAGGTCGGTAGGGGCGGCAAACTTTGAATAGCCTACTGGCGGCAAATGTGTAAGTCCGCCACTGCCGTAGGAAGAGTTTTTCTGTAAAGATTATCTACTCTGTGGCAGAGGTTGTATTGTGTAATAACTCTACTGGATACTGACATAAATATGGTCCTTTGTATCTTTGGGAAGCGTTAACATTATCGCCAATAAATCGGATGATAAAATATAGAATCGGAGGGTAGAGTTGCGGCATAATTATGGGACTCGTAACTTTTGACCTTCCATATTTTGGGACTCGGGGAAACGGTACTCACCACAGAAGTTGTATTAGCTGGTATAAGACTGTCTTATCTGTTTATTGTATAGTGTCGCCAGGGTTGCCTTATTAAATTTATTTCAGTTACAGAGTGATTCTTAGCAAATTATGGTAAAAACGTGTTATTCTTTAAACAAATGGGCTACACTAAACTACTGAACAGATTTTGATGAAATTTCTATGGCATCAAACTGAAAGTATATCCTTTTAATTAACACACCACATCGTCGCTTACCAACAGGCGAGTAAACGCGGACTTATTAGCGAAAAAACAAGTCAGTTTATATAATACTAGCGGTCCAACCCAGCTTCGCACGGGTATAGTTTATATATAGCCTATCTCACCCGGGGATAGTGTAGCTTCACAACAGTGAAAGAATTTTTCAAATCGGTTCAGTTTTTTCGGAGCCTATTCAATGCAAGCAAACAAATAAACAATCAAATCTTTCCTCTTTATAATATTAGTATAGATGATGGAGTTCTGGGGTAACAAATTACTTTTAAAAAAAAATACAACGAATAGAAGACCCCCTCCATTTTTGATATCGGTTCATCATCATCATCATTTCAGCCGTAGGACGTCCACTGCTGCACATAGGCCTCCCCGATCGATCTCCAAAAAGGCCGGTTGGAAGCGACCTGCATCCAGCGTTTCGCTGCGGTCTCTTTTAGTTCGTCTGTCCATCTTGTATAGGACGTCCTACGCTGCACTTACCGGTCCGTGGTCTCCATTCGAGAACCTACATTACAGTCCACCGGATTAGCAAGTTGTAGTGGCAGTGAGCAGGGCACATAGCTCACAGAACAGATGGCCGATGGGGCCGAAAGGTTCTCGAATGAAGACCACGGACCAGTAAGCGCAGCATAGGATATCTGTTAAAAACAAGCAAATACCAACTTTAGGGAATTGTGACTGAAAGCTTGACACAGTGTGAAATTTAGTTACGGTTCGCAACACGCAAAAATAAAATCAGCACAGATCCACTTTGGCAGATTAGGATAGCTACTTTGGAAGTATTTGGGAGTTCTTTGCCTAATCAACCTTAGTTCTTGTAAAAGGTTTATTTTTCAAGATTGGAGTAATAATGTTCGTAAATAGGACTTCCTTAAAGGATAGGGCATTTTCGATCTGATGGAAAATAATGTTTTTCATTCAATAATTTTAATGTATGCCTGTGGTGTTTTTTTACAATTCAGTAGTAAGATTTGACACATACTAACAAGGCAATTTAAATAAATGCTAGTAATTAGAGTTTTAAGTTTTTATGCCAAATATCCATCTATTCTGTCTACAATAAATTGACACATATAAAGTTACAAAAACGTTATTCACTCCATTTTACGCAAATCATTAAAATACGTGAACGTAACGGTTTATCTAAAAGTAGGGTAACGACGCGTCAAGATGTCGGTGATAAAGGAACGTACCTGCAACGTAACTACGTGGAATACGTAGGTACAACACGTATTTACTTAGGTAAGAACGTAAACAGTTTAATTGGTCTACGTTGTCGGGATTATTAAATGGGGAATATCAAGTCAGTGGTTTATGGACTTATGGATAATTATTATGAGTGGATTTGTATTGAGATTTAGGTCATTTCTTTTTTGTTTGATTGGCTGATTTTGTTTTTTGTTGTGAAACATCTATTGGCACACTTTGGCATTAAAAATGACTCGTATGTCGTCACGGCAAACATTATTAGCTCTCTCATATTTCACATTAGCTTTTTGCATGTGCTTGTGGCACTAGCTCGTAAGTGTTTTCTATTTGTTTGTAATTTTTATTTCTGGTGTACACAATAAAGAGTTTTTATCTATCTATTTATGACGGCCAACTTTTCTTTTTTGTTTGTAGCTTTTGGATTTTAAAATTAAGAGTGACCAGCCTGTGGTGCAGTGCACTGTTAACATGTTATTGGACTTGTTAAAAAAGCAGGTTGAGCGAAAATATAATAAAATTTACCTACGTAATTATAATAAACATGTAATGAAGAAATTATTCAAATAGCTTAATAAAGTTCTGAAATATAAGCGTTTAATGTTTAGCAGATTAGAGAGGGATGCTCTGTCCCTTTCCCGAAAAGTGAGTGTCAGTATAGAGTTTGTATGTCATAAACTTAAACGTGACGTTATTTGTTATCATTGTCATTGTTAGTGCGCTCTATCTAGCTAGACATTAAATAAGGGGGTCAAAAAGAGACTAAACGTTTCTATGAACACGTTCGAAGTCGCGGACATCGGCTATATTTATTGTTTTGAAAGTCTGCAAAGAATCATAGTTTAACATTATTAGTAAAAATAGGCTAACGGAGGTTATAGTACTTCCAAACTGTTTGATGATCAATTATAGTCGCATCAGATTACAAATGTTAGTCCGAAAATGCCATTTGAAGCACAGAAGACATAATAGTAACCTTTACAGACAAACTTCCATGCTTTTTGCCCACGCGTTGGACTTTTAATTCTTGAAAACGCCTCCTGCCTTATTTGCATGGTTTTCGTGTAGGACGAGTGAGTGAGTGAAGTAATTATAGCCTAATTTGTTGACACCTTTGGGAGTCGCCGTAAGGAATGAGTTTTAATTCCAATAAGCTCATACTCGTATCATGTTTTATGTTATTGATAAACCTTGCGTTTGACCGCCGCGATGTTGCGGTCTACGATGCAGCATGCTTGCTTAGAAGAAACCGATTCACTCGCGACTTGTTTTTTTACTGACGTCAAGAAAGGAGACAAGTATAGATTTGATAAAAATTTAGAGTTCCGTACCTTAAAACGAAAAAAGGAACCCTTATACTTCGTTGTCTGTCTGGATCTTTTTTCTCAGAAACGCGTGGACTAGTTGAAATTAATATCAAATATGAGTATTTGATATTAATTTCGGGTTTGCAATCCCTTGGAGCTGTGAAAAAATAATAGACAAGATAGAATCAAAGTCTATAGGGTACTTTCCGTTGATCTAATCATGATATTTGGTAAGAAACAAAGGTTTCACAGCACATATGAAGGTAAAAATCCGAAAGTTATTAATTTGACATCATTATAATAAAAATGTTTTACACCACTACACTGACGAGCTGCCGGACGTCAGCTTAGGCGAGATCGAGCTGGCCCTCAGACAACTTAAAAATGGAAAAGCCCCAGGTGAAGACGGTATAACTTCGGAGCTATTAAAGGCAGGGGGTAAGCCCGTACTTCTTGAGCTTCGCAAGTTATTTGGTACCGTTTTGAACACCGGGAGAACTCCAGAGGCGTGGAGCAGGAGTGTGGTGGTCTTGTTCTTCAAGAAAGGAGACAAAACGCTTCTTAAGAACTACCGCCCCATTTCACTTCTGAGCCACGTTTGTAAGTTGTTCTCGAGGGTCATCCTAAATCGCCTCGCTAGAAGACTTGATGAGTTTCAGCCCCCGGAGCAGGCCGGGTTTCGCTCAGGATTTGGCACCATAGACCACATACACACAGTGAGGCAGGTTATACAGAAGACCGAAGAGTATAACCAGCCCCTGTGCCTTGCGTTCGTGGACTATGAGAAAGCCTTTGACTCAGTCGAAACCTGGGCTGTTCTGGAGTCTCTGCAGCGCTGCCAAGTCGACTGTCGGTACATCGAGGTGTTGAGATGTATTTACGACGCTGCAACTATGAGTGTCCAAGTACAGAACCAGCAGTCTAAGCATATCCAATTGCGCAGGGGAGTGAGACAGGGAGATGTAATATCCCCGAAACTGTTCACGAGTGTCCTGGAAGATATGTTTAAGACCCTGGACTGGAAAGGTAAGGGCATTAATGTCAACGGTGAATACCTCTCACATTTACGATTTGCTGACGATATTGTCATAATGGCTGAGTCCGTACAGGACCTGCAAGGGATGCTGTCTAGCCTGGCCGACGCTTCTAGACGCATCGGCCTCGGAATGAACATAGATAAGACAAAAATCATGCTCAATAGTCGCATAGACCCGGGGCCGATAGTAGTTAATGGCGTTCACCTCGAAGTTGTTCAAGAGTACGCATACCTAGGACAAACTCTGCAGTTAGGTAAGAATAACTTCGAGAAAGAAGCCAATAGAAGAATTCGGCTGGGATGGGCAGCATTCGGTAAGCTTCGTCAAGTCTTCACGTCGTCCATACCACAGTGTCTCAAGACAAAGGTCTTTAACCAGTGTGTCCTACCCGTTATGACCTACGGTGCCGAGACGTGGACACTCACGGTTAAGGTGGTCCACAAGTTTAAAGTCGCTCAGCGAGCTATGGAGAGAGCTATGCTTGGAGTTTCTATACGGGACAAAATTCGGAACGAAGTGATTCGACATAGAACCAAAGTTACCGACATAGCTCAAAGGATTAGCAAGCTGAAGTGGCAGTGGGCCGGCCACATTTCTCGAAGAACCGATAACCGATGGGGTAGACGAGTTCTGGAGTGGAGACCACGTTTAGGCAAACGTAGTGTAGGACACCCTGTTGCCAGGTGGAGTGATGACCTGCGTAAAACGGCGGGTAAAAACTGGATGCAAGGTACTGCCGACCGAGCTCAGTGGCGTGCATTGGGAGAGGCCTATGTCCAGCAGTGGACAGTTAGAGGCTGATGATGATGATGATGATGATGATAATAAAAATGTTTTTGCTATGACAAATCCAAACACAGACCGGCCAAAGGTTGTTTAATGTTGCCACAGCCACTTCGCACTAATAACTCTTTCGTACAAGGTAGTATGAAGTTATTGTTAAACCAGCTTATAAGGGCATCCATCAAAAGTTGGGTGACTTGGAGATGTGATTAGTGATCGAAGGGATACGTAAATAGATTTACTTCCCTCATACACTACCTACTTGAGTTTTGGTAATAGATGAGGTAGGCAACACCAAGGCAAGTCTTCTTATTGCCCTCTTTTGCCACTTGTAGCAGTTTTGGTCATTCTAGTTATATTTTATAATTTTATTTTATTTTACACTATTCGGTAAACAATTTTAGGTTGTCTTCTTCCATGGTCAGCTTATATATATAAAATGGAATCATATCAAAATTGAATGTTTATCTAAGAAATCGTAAAGGCCGAAACACGATTAAAAATATTTTGCTCGATAAATAATAAATAAATATTCGATACATTTTTGCACACACGGTCATATTATGACCCCAAACTAAGCAGAGCATGTAATATGGCTGCCAGGGACTGATATACATACATATATATATTTTTTAATACATACCTACTTAAATACATGTTTATACCCGCAGATATAGACCCGCTTCCTTTCCGTGCACGGTTGCCTGGAAGTGATCGCTTTAAGCGATAAGGCCGCCTGTTAAAAGCCTAGATAATATTTTTGTTGTAATGTTTATGTTATCCTTGTTTTGTGGTATTTTAATAAAGAGTTACAGATACAGATTTCAGGTACATTTTACATTACAGCTATACTCATTGAAAAATTTGAGAAAACCCTCAAAAGTAGAAGTAGCGAAACGCACGATTGTGTGTAAACGCCATGGTTTTGCTCCACCTAACTATGATAAAGCGCTCATTATGCGCTAATAATGAATAAATTAAGCTCTATGATCATCTGTAGTAACAAACTTTATTTCAGGTTTTCCCAAACATCGCCTTGAGCTAAATTGTTCCTTTGTTCGCATCCGGTCAAAACATCTTAACTTATAAACAATGTTTGTTAAAATCATTGCTAAAATTGGGGAAAAGAGGGCCTTAGTTATATTAAGAAGCTATGATTCATCTGTACTTAGAAAGTCAAATCCATTTCTGTATAGGTATAGAAAAACCACTTAAAGACCTAAGCAATATCATTATCCAAAACCAATCATATTAATCTGATTTGCACGGGTTTCCAAGGCTCGTTTAATGTTATGACGATCTTTACAAACATGTTTTCCTTACGAAGCGCTATTCTTGTGGTCGTTTAATCGCGTAAAAGAGCTCTGAAATGGTATTAAAATTATTGTGGGATGACTTGTTGAATGGAGGAGCAATCTGTGAAAATTTGATGTCGCTGCGACGTTGATATTAATAATCGGGAAGAATAAATTTTTTTTGGGTTCCCAAAAAGGTAAAACGGAACCCTATTACTAAGCCTACGACGTCTGTCTGTCCGTCTGTCTCTCCTACCTTTAAACGGCTGTATCTTTCGAACTGTAATAGATAGCCAGTTGAAATTTTCACAGAGTATTGTAACGTTACAGCGGATTAACAAACAAATAATAAAAAAGTCAAGAAGTAAAAACAAAAGGTGGGTCCTCATACATCAAACGTATTTTTGTATTATAGCTCTAATGTAAACACGGTAATACGTACAAGCGTCAAACTTTGATTATTGTACACATTCTAAAGTATAACAACAAATAATGGCCAAGTGCGAGTCGGTGACAAATTTCTGTTCAATACCAAGTTATAACTGGTAATTTCGTTATTGAATTTTGTGGTGGTACGGAACTCTCAGTGCGCAAGCCCAACTGATATTTGGCCGGTTTATTACTGATCAAAGGGCTCGATCATATAGGGGCAATTCAGCACCTTTTCACACAACTTATGTCTTCTGTGACACAACATTGATCAGCCATTTTTAAATGATCAAAGAATTATAGGTAACAATTATTTAATGCAATATTTATAAATGTTTTATAGGTATATTATAGGTTCATTAATTTTTCAGATAACGTCACGTTATGTTGAACTAGTGGAATAACATAACAAAACACAAGTATGTAGGTAGGTATATAATTAGTTTAAGTGTAATAATTAAGGATATTTTTTATTTGATTCGTTTGTCAAACCTTTGAATTTATTATTAAACTAGGAGGCCGCCCCGGCTTCGCACGGGTATAGATATACCTATAGTCTATGTCAACCGGGGATAGTGTAGCTTCACAACAGTGAAAGAATCTTTTAAATCAGTTCAGTTGTTTCTGAGCCTATTCAATGCAAACAAACAAATCTTTCCTCTTTATAATATTAGTATAGATATATGATTTTCTTTTTATTTATATTACATGGTAAACCGGCTATAGTTTCAACTGCATTAGGCGCACGTCTAACGCGCGCGGCTGACACAATAACACTCATATGTATACGCGTCTGTCGCATACCTCGGAAGCGGCACCATACTTTTTCATAGTGTAGTGTAGTTTTTTTTTATTGTCGCATCAGCCGCGCGCGAGACATGCGCGTCAGACGCGCGCGACTGCGATCCGCCGCGATGCACGCAAATGTACCTTTATGCACAATATAAATGCAACGTCTACAAATAGCCTGAGTGTCGGGTGTTTCCGCCCTATCGATGTAGCGTGACACCGCGACTTCGCCTTTTGTTTCTCGGTATATTGTTTTATTTAAATAGGTAATGGGGTTATTGACAAAGCTAATATAATAACGCTGGATGCAGGCCGCTTCAAACCGGCCCTTTTGGAGATCGATAGGGGGAGGCCTATGTCCAGCAGTGGACGCCCTACGGCTGAAATGATGATTATGAATATAATAATAATTATCTTAGATTCTCGCTTTTTTTTTCTATAAAAAAAATCTTCCGTTTGGGCCTTTATTCAAGGTCTGTGGTGTCAAAAATATATTCCAATACGAACAGCCGTTACCACGCCGTTACGGTGTTGTTACAAACCTATATTTTTTTATTCTTTCCTCTGTTAAGATTTTGGCGTCGCACTCTTGTGCATTTGCCAGTATCAAGTTTGATAATATGTAGTTATACAAGTCAGTCAGAGTCAAGCAAAGTAATGCCCTAGTAAAGTGGAGGAGACTTTAAAAGAGGCTTCTATGGAGCTTTGGAAACAACACAAAAACACATGTTTCATCTCGTTATATCCCTTTCCCATACTCGAGCATGTCCACAAAAACTGAATAAATAATAATCCACCATTATTATTATAACACTCGAAAATAGACAAGTTTAGTAAAATAATACTAGGTATGAGGCGACATGTTTTTTCATGTTGACTCCATAACTACACTTTTTCTTGACCCCAATTTCTACAATCACATCACTGGAATGGTGTTGTTCAAAATCAGAAATACTGCTGCATAATACTTAATAAAATTCTGAGCGTCAAAACAAAACATGCTTTAAAATTCTTGCTTAGATGGCTGCGTGCCAAATTCTATATCACACTCCAATCTAAAACTCTTTGCCAAGTTTTAGACAGTCTAACATCCTAACCAACTATCTACCTAATATTATATATGTGAAAGTTTGTGTGTGTGTATGTGTTTGTTACCATGTATCTCAATAACTACTGACCAGATTTTTATGAAATTTGGAATGCAGATAGTTTTCAGTTCTGGAATAACACATAGGCTAAAGAATTTTTGTCTGATATGGTTTTCCATTTGCGACAAATCGCGATAAAAAAGTTACGTAATCGTGATATCATGGTTAGCCCCGAAATAAAAGTTTTTTATAATAATGAGTTATCCTCGAAAATGTCCATCGTCAAGAGATACTCCTGGCTATCTAAGTATATTATATATAAAAATGAATCCCTATTTAACTTGGTCACTCGGGTCACGCCATAACGAATGTCTTTACCGATTTCATTCCAATTTTTTTTGAAGCTTTCTTATACTTTGTATAAGGTTCTTACGGAAAGAAAATTTAAGAAAATTGCGCAGATAATAGGAAAATTTCAGAAAACTTAACGACTGAATCTATGCTTAACGATGATTTTAACTTCGCGCGTTTGACAGTTCTGAGACAGGATAACATCTGTCAGGTCAGCTAGTTTATGTATAAAAAGTGTTTATGTAAAATATACTTTTCTCATTTAGCCATAAAGTCCGTTGCAGACCAAGAAAAGTAGCTTGCAAATGCAATTAGTAAGTACATAAATAGCCACTCGCGCGGTGACGCGCAAAATTCGCGCGCGAGTACGTACTCGCACGAGTGATTCTAACGACACGAATGAGGTGCAGTCGAAAAAAAAAACAAAGACCGAAAAAAGGCCGAGACGGACCCATTCGACGCTGATTGTATCTTTTAGATATAAGTTTTTGTAAAGGTGTCGAATAAAATTTATTTTCTTTCTTTCTTTTTTTCAGTGGGCGTCACACGAGTAGCGCGGGAAAACAAAGCTTCACTTGCGCAAGGCCAGCGCGAAGTGCTACTAAGCACTTTCACTAAGCAAAACATTGCAGACTATGCTTAGTATAGGTTGCTACTTGTACTTCACATAGTCTGCAACAGGTTTAAGACATGATTAAATTACCATGACTTCCAAACTTGTCTACTTCTACCCATGTTACAGAATAAATACTACCTACTATACAATATTGGACCAATTATAAACCACCTCGAGCGACGCAAGAGAAATATTGAGGAAAACCCGAATAATATAAAATAACAAACTTACAGGAGTTTATAAATCAGGGTTTTTATCTCCGTCGACTGATAGACGACTTCATAAGCTAGCTTCTTGGATTGAGGGGACTGTTACCGTGTGCTGCTCTTTCGCTCGAGTTTTTTCACATAACTGAAGATATAAAATCACAGATTATGTATTTGAAAAAAGTGTCAAAACCTGACCTTACCTACCAACATCCGATCAAAAAACCGCGTGATTTTAACGTAGAGGGCCGGAAAGTGACATAGAATACTTTTTATTCGGTGTGTACTATTACTATACACTATTCTCTAATACCCGAGTAGTTACTCCGTCTTTTGTCTTTTTCGATCGAGTTCAAATTTTGAAAGAGAGAAATAGACAAAACCCTGCGTAATTATTCCAAGGCACTCCAAGTTTATTAATAAGGGGGTAAGTGTACTATTTCTGATTAATATCCACACGGATTAAACTGTGTGACATAATATTATTTTCTACTTTAATGTAGGTTTTTCAATTAATTTGCAAACTTTCTCAAAACATTGAAGATCATCTGAAAATAGCATTTTGCTGCCTACGTTGTAAAGAAACAGGTGGCAGCCTTGTTCAAGATACGCCCATAGTATTGTAAGCGTGGGTGTTGAACATTGGGCGTATTCTGTGTAAGCAGAGAATCTTATTAGGTACACTGAGGAAAAGAGAGAACAATCCCAAAAAAAATTAAAAAATTTAAATTAAGTATGTAAAGTGCACGCAAAATACTCACTTTTAAGCAACGCTTGTAAGTAGCAAGTGGTGCTTAGTCTTTCTAAGTACAGATGAATCATACAAATACAAATACAAATCATTTATTCGGGCATAATTTATAGTAAGCTATAGTAATGATCCCAGAGGCTCCCGAACTAGTCAAAGACTGTGTGACGGGAGCCAATGGCTTCTCCTATTAATGTATCAATGAATTATACCAAAACAGCAATATAACATTTTAAAATTTTAAAATTAAGTAAAAAATATTTCAAAGTATTTTGAAATTTTGATTACTATGCCAATAAGTAGCCAAAAGAAAAATAATAATAAGATAAAATAATTTTTAAACCATTAAATGCAACAGTATGCGCTATTATATGCGCAGCGTGTTTGTGTGTGTGTGTGTGTGTGTGTGTGTGTGCGTGTGTGTGTGTGTTAGTGTGGCTATGTGTGTGTGGAGAGGGTCATAGTTTCTTAATAGTATTAGGGCCCTCTTTTCCCACTTTTAGCAATGATTTTAGAAACATTGATTAGAGGCTAAGTGGTTTTAACCGGATACGAATAAAGGAACAATTTAGCAAAAAAGTGGGAACTTTTAAGCATCGCTTGTTTATAGATGACCATAGGGCTAAATACTTTGTATTAAAGCCGCATTTAGTTGAGCAAAATCATGGCGCTTACACATCGTGCATTTTGCTACTTCTGTTTTTGAGGTTTTTCTCATATTTTTCTATAAGTATAGCTGTAATAATAATATAAAATGTACCTTTACGGTTCCCTCCATGATTATGAAATCTGTACCTATATTATGATATCGTAGACATCTGTTTTAAATGTTTATCGGGACTTATCACGTATTATTTAATATAGGTAAAAAATATGGACCTTTTTTGTTTTGATAAGTCCCGATAAACATTTAAAACGTGTGTTCAAATCGCGAAAGTTTAAAAATTACTATCTTAGACATCTTTTGGTAAATAGAATTTGGAATTTGGTATAATCCATTATGTACTTACTCTCTTTTTTTTCTATCAAGCGAAATGTCCTTAGTCGTGTTTCGGTCATTACGGTTTCCTAGATAAAACATTCAATTTTGATAAGACACCATTTTTATAATTTTAAGCGAACTATGGAAGTAGATCAACTTAAACTGGAATGACCAAAGTTGCTTAAAGTGGGAAAGAGGGCCTTAAATAAACATTACCTAAGTAAGCAAACAGATTATTAAGACCACATTAATTACCTCATTCAGGATGAGGTATAACTTAGAAACTGGAACCTTATTAGATGTTGAACGCGCCGCGTTCAATGCTCATTAAGGTCTCGTTACACACTAGTCGGTGGTTATTAAGTTAAATGAGAAATCTGAGGAGTTATAGTGCAGCCTTTAAAAGTTTGGATGGATAATGATTTAGTCGTATATTTCGCAGGCTCTTTGACGCGTCCTGGGGGCCATGTTGTTATACCTTTGTGTTTTGTTTTGTTGTTTTAGCCTTCACGTTTAGATTACTTCACGTTGCATAACTTGCTTTATACAAGAAAAAGATAAAATATCGTAAATTGCTAATAATTATTTATGATACAAGTGCGGTAAGTTGGTTATTACAAACGAGTAGACGAATGTAAGCCCGAGACGAAGTCGAGGGCTTACCATAGTCACGAGTTTGTAATAACCAATCCGCACGTGTGCCATACAACGTTTTACAACACATTTGCGAGAAATAAACAAAAAATGGAAATTAAAAAAATACCGTAAAATACACGCACGGTTCTATACAACGGAGCGTGCGGTAATGAATTTTACCGCACGCTCCGTTGTATGATCCGTAATGTTTAAGTTTCAAACGATGTATACAGGCTTCGTAAGTGCACTTTTTGAGCAAATGTGTTGAAGTAATTTATCGATTTCTATAATAGCAGTAGATGTATAATAACATATTTTGTGTGTGTATTGACTACCAGAATCAATATTTAAAAGGCCTAAGTAGTGTGTTTGGATTTCTAGAGGCATGTCATATTTGGGACGAAGGTTAACACGTCAGGTCTGCCTGAAGGATAGGCTCGGAAGGTTATACCTTCAAACATTTACTATTGGATATCAAATATCTTGTCAGTAGAAGTAGAGACAGCACTTTACACTTTAGTCTACACTTTGGTCATATTTTTTATCTTAAGAACGAGATAAATAATTTTAATAATATTTTATTGATAAAATTTGCATTACAAGCATCGTGATACCATAAATAATATAGTCACAATCGTGCCAAAAAAAAAACTCGGCGCACGCTACGAATTGCGCAGACTTTTTGGTAAGTTACAAGGTAACTGCGATCCGACTACAACGCCGCGCGATGCCAGAGCTACGACGACATAGCGGACAACGTTTAGTACTTATTTGCTAGTTACGTTTATTAAAAAGAATATAAATATTGACCAAATTCTTCGATGAAATCTGTCTTTAGATATTTGTAATAAAAAAATTGTACAATAGACTCGACGTTATTTTGCAAAATGCTTTAATTATTTCCTTAAGTAAATACTCCGTAAGACAAAGACATATTTTTATTGTTCGTAATGATGAAGATTTTTGAGCTGTTTTACTTCAAAGTGCTTGTAAAAGATACCAACATTTTTATGTGCAGACAAAGACATTGTTCAATCTTTTGATTCAGCAGTTCCGTTACGAAATAGATGCTTCTTGGTCGTTATTACCCGACTGCGCAAGGAGGGTTATGTTTTTTGAGTGTTTGTATGTATGAGGTTTCATTGGCACGCCATACAGCCTAAACGACTTATGGATTTCGATATGTCCGCTTTATGGTCGATATTCCGAAAACCCGAACGAAGCGCTTGGTTCCACTTTTATTATGCGAACTTCTAGTCTGTAGAATGCGCTGTCTGAATATGTGTTCCCCGATAGTTACAATCTGGGTGTCTTCAAATCACGAGTAAATCGGTTTCTTCTAGGCAAGCGTGCTCCACCGTAGACCGCACCATCGCTTAACATCAGGCGAGTTGGCGGTCAAATGCAAGCCTATTATAAAATAATAATAAAAAATAAAAACAAAAAGATATGTAATGGCATTTGAATTGTTTTAATAGTAGGAGTGACATAGGGTACAAGAATTCAAGATGGCGTCCGCGAAGAAACTTTAAAGGGAAAAGTAGTAAGTAAACTTTGCCAAATATATCAATATTACCATCATTATGTAGAACTCAATAGATTTCAAAAATATATAATACTACCAAGAAATATTCAGTAGTTAACGAGATAAAGCGGTATGATAGAGCTCTGTATCTACTAAGAGTATAGGTATAGATAGGTACGCAGCGCGCCGCTGTTACTTTTCAGTTACCTACTGTTTGTACTATGCAGTTGGGCTATACTTTTTTAAATAATTTAAAGTACTTGTGTCTTAACTAGCTGAGCTCCATGGTTTTACTCGTGAGTACAATATTAATGATGGACAGACGACCTAAAAGAGACCGCAGGGAAACGCTCGATACGGGCCGCTTCCAACCGGCCATTTTGGAGATCGATGGGGGAGGCCTATGTCCAGCAGTGGACGTCCTATAGCTGAAATGATGATGATGATGACAATATTAATCCCACTGGAACCGTTCATTTTAACGAGATAGAAATATCCGGTCTGTTACATCCATATAAAACATGGCGCCATTGCTTCGTGAAAGAAGGACAAACTAATAAAAATATTCAAACATCACATTTAATTTTGTGATATCGTACTTCTTAACCGACTTCAAAAAAAGGGACAGAGTATTTATAATCAATCTGCATTTTACGTATAGGTCCCTGCAAAACAAATTGTACGTTTGTTGTATGAGGACCCCCTTTCGTTTTTTCTTAGTTAATCCACCGTAACATTCAAATTTCAACTGGCTAGCTATTACGTTTCAAAATATACAACCAGATACAGCGAAAGATAGGTAGGACAGACGGACGGACTGACAGACAGATCTAGTTTTTACTCTTTGGGTACGGAACCCTAAAAACAGATTTTATTAATTTTACGCGTGAATTACTCAAGAATGATATAAAACAGACTTCAAAAATTTGAAATCACTCGAAAAATATGTATTGATATTGCAAAATAAACAAGCGCCTGTACAAATTGATTCGTATTATTAGAGCTGGTAGAGAATACAACTACTATTGAATGCCCAGTGACCACTGGCTAAGACTTGTATAGTAGTTTTCTCAAACGCTACGTAGATATTCACGGAAATAAATATGGATGTTTGAAACCAGAATTATTGTCAAAATATACGACGCAGTTATTTTAAATGGATCATCATCATCATCAATTCAGTCTACAATGTTCCCACTGCTGAGACACAGGTATTTTCTCAGAGAGAACTAAACCATGGGCCCTAAACCACCATGCTGGCCTAGTGCATGTGCATATATGTCGTATGTCTTTGAACTTTCAAGGTTCTTAGACATATCGGTTTCCTCACGATTTTTTCTTTCACCGGTTTTGAGCAATGGCATCGAAACTGCACATAACTTATTTAAGTACTAAATAAAGTCATTGGTGCATGGCCGAGGATCAAACCGGGTGCCGTCAGATAGTAAAGCGCACATGCTACCACTCGGCCACCATTGCTCTCTTTCTGAAGTAATAGGATACTCAAATTGAGGCACAGATAACACAAGATTTAATACTTCATGCCCTCGAGCGAATCTCTGACAATAAAATAAAAAGAGAAAACTACCAAATGAATTAAAAACATACTGCGAGCAGCCAAAACAGAAAGATGATAAAATTTTATGTCCCAAATATTCAATTCCACTTATAAGGAGTTGGAAAATCGCCAAAATTGTCATCGTCCTTGCTTTGCAGACCTCGCTAAGTGACAGATTATGCAGTTAATGTATCTTATTTTAGACAAAGTGTTAATGCAATAAAACCTTTACTTGGCACTGGCTAAATTAAGCAATGTGTGGAGCCAATAATTAAAGAAAAGTTTGTGGACGAATGTGAAAATGTGGACCAAGGAGTAGCCGAGGTCATCAGACGAGAGTCTATATTAATGCCCAGTTTCTGCCAAAGCTTTTATACGTAGTAGTTTTCTCAAACGTTGCGTAGTTTCATTATGTTATAGATAGCCCGTTGTTCCAGTTGGTAGTGAACCTACCTTGGCTACCTTCTGAGCCTGAGGGCGTGGGTTCGATTCCCACGTAGGCCAAACATTTGTGTTTGTTCTATATTTGGTTGTTAATATCTATTTAAGTATGTATTTAAAAACTATATTATGTATGTATATCAGTCTCTGGCAGCCATATCACAAGCTTTGCTTAGTTTGGGGTCAGATGACCGTGTGTGCAAAAATGTCCCAAATATTTATTTATTTATTATTATTATAAAAATATACATCACAGCACACTCTACGCACCTATAATATTATGAATGGGAAAGTTTCTGTGTCAGTATGTTTGTTACTTCTTCACGAAATGGCTCATCAGATTTGTACACGCCATCATCATCATTATCAGACACCGGCCTTCTCTCAGAGAGAGAGGATGAGAGGATGAGAGATGATCCACTATGCTGGCCCACTGCATGTTGGTGAATGTAAGTTTCTTTGAACTTTTGAAGTTCTTGGACACACCGGTTTCGTCACTATGTTTGTCTTCACAATTTTTGAGCGATGGCATCCAAACTGCACATAGCAATCAGGGCCGAAGATTAAACCGGGTGCCGTCAATTGTAAAGCTCTAACGCAATATAGTAATTATGATATGGCATCATTATATGTATTCCTTTCTATTTGTACAAAAATGTTTAGTAAAGTAGCTTGACTGTCAATTTTTTTCGGATTCATTTCGGCAAGTGTGCGCAATATTATAGCTTCATGACCTTAATCCAGGGTAGATTAAGGTCACGATAACCCTTTTACTACAGGACAAGTAGAAGGACTGCACACTACCACCCCTTCCTAGTGGACATTCCAAAGATTTGTACTCAACGATTTGGGTCATCATTTATGACTCGTACTCACGTACTGCCCAAGAATGGAACTCCCTGCCGTCCTCCTTGTTTCCTGAAAACTACAATCTAGGCATCTTCAAGGCTAGTGTGAAGAGATTTATTTTAGACTAGCGGTCCGCCCCAGCTTCGCATGGGTATAGATTATAGCCTATGTCACCCGGGGATAGTGTAGCTTCCCAACAGTGAAAGAATTTTTCAAATAGGTTCAGTAGTTTCGGAGCCTATTCAATGCAAACAAACAAACAAACAATCAAATCTTTCCTCTTTATAATATTAGTATAGATCAATGTGTTCCATCCTCGGCTACACCATCGCTTACCATTAGACAAGTTGGTGGCCAAACGGAAGTCTATTGTTTTTTTTAAACTTTTTTTTGCTTATTTTTTTGTTACTGGCTGAAGTTTCACATTACATATACCGTCATTTTAAAATTACTCGAATGATGTTATATTTTTATTTTATTAACTGGAATTCTAAAGGTAATATGTTGAACAAAGAGGTATTAGGTTTTCGGTTCTCGATAGTGGAATTATTGGAAGACAATGAAATGTTAACTACGGTTATGTGGCAGTGGGTAGAGCACATGGCACGCAGAAAAGATGGCCGATGAGGCCGAAAGGTTCTCAAGGAGACCACGGACCGGTAAGTGCAGCGTAGGACGTCCACCCACAAGACGGATAGACGACCTAAAAGAGACAGCAGGGAAACGCTGGATGCAGGCCGCTTCCAACCGGCTCTTTTGGAAATCGATGGGGGAGCCCCTATGTCCAGCAATAGGACATCCTATAGCTGAAATGATGATCATCATCATGATGATGAATATAATGATTTCTTAGGATTTTGTGACTATTACGTATTGAAATTAAATACTTTTAGCGGATTTCGCGTGTATTTTATAATATTTTATAACGTGTTGACAATAAAAGTTATAAAATACATGCTTTATAATTCTTTAAAAATGTTTAATTTAAATGGTTTTTTTTATTTATTTTTGCATTATCATCTGTTTCCTGTAAGACGTTACCAACTGAATATTATTATGCAATTTTAACTAAACAATAATATTTGATAATAATAATACGCGTCAACATGATTTAGTCACTTTAAAAAGAAGTGATTCGATAAATAAATAATTTAAATTTTTCCTGGATATTCTACTATATCTAAAATGCATGATATAAAAAAAGTTTGACTTTAAAAAAGTTTTTTTTTTTAATTTAAAAACAAAATGAAAATCACGTAGTGTCATACAATTTAATTTAATACATAGTAAATTTATGTTCATATAAGTACTTACGTTTTCAAAATAATCACACAGATACACTACTGACGAGCAAAGTTCGCGTCGCGTAGCGCGTCTACGCCGTAGCGGTGGTTCTACGGTATTGGTGGCGTAGCAGGCTGCGTAGCGGTTTTATGGGAGCTGTGACGTCACAGTTGGCTAGAGATCAAAACCCATGGGCGTGGGTGGAGGTGTACTGTTGCATTGAATGTCCTTTGTTATTTATTGCCAGTCATAAAGGTACGTACCAACGAGGTCGAAACTAGAATAGTTCTTCTGTTTTTTGACGTCATTGTTTTTTTGTTTGTTCTAATTTTAACCTTTAAGTGCTGACGTGCAATTTATGCAACATAGAAACTCATGTGACTCAGACAGCAAAGTTAAAATATTCACAGAGATCCAGAGTATTGATTTGAACCCATAAAAACAGGGTTTGACTGGGTAATAATCATCTATACTATCTATACTAATATTATAAAGAGGAAAGATTTGATTGTTTGTTTGTTTGTTTGTTTGCATTGAATAGGCTCCGAAACTACTGAACCGATTAGAAAAATTCTTTCACTGTTGGGACGCTACACTATCCCCGGGTAACATAGGCTATATATCTATACCCGTGCGAAGCCGGGGCGGCCTACTAGTTTAATAATAAATACAAAGGTTTGACAAACGAATCAAATAAAAAAAATCCTTAATTATTACACTTAAACTAATTATATTAGTATTAATTATAATTATATATTATATTTAAAAAAAATAGGGATCCTTACTAAAACTCCAATAATGTAACCCAAGGTGTAAAAAAATAAGATTTACGTGTTTGACAGTTCTAAGACAGGACAACGTCTGTCAGGTCAGCTAGTAATAATATAAGTACAAAAATATATTGAAAACTATGACTAGTTTTTAAGATTTTATTGTCCTCTGTATCAAATTTAATGCTGTGAACAATAAAGATCAAGTCAATCAACTTCTAATAAAATAAACAAAAAGAAATCAAACTTTTACTTTCAACATTAATTTTACTATTGTTCACTTAACAGAAATAAATCAAAATAAATTATTACGTAATTAAGAAAATCACAAGTTTTTCTTAGAGAATATTAATTAGCAGTCAACTTTAAAAATTAAGAACCCTGTTACAGTTTTGACGAAGGGAGGCATTAGACATAAGATAAACAATTTTAATATTATGATTTACTTGTTTTATGTTGTTCTTGACAAATAAGGGTTTATTTTTTTGTTACATGCTTTGAAATCTTCCAAATGTAGCCGGCTGCATTGGGGTGCAGCCAGGTTATGTGGGATTATACCCACTAAAACCGGTGACTAACCTTAGTGCTTGACACAAGAGGGCTCCGGGATCTCCAGAGCAACGTACCGGAGCCCTCGGCACTGCGCTACGGCTCCTCCCGAGATAACCGTGTTGTCTCAGCCCCTCCGCCCACGACAACATTGGTTGCCCTAACATCCAGATACCTCAATCCAAATACTTAAAAATGAACGATGCATTATTAAGCGTCGCTTGATTTTAAGAATGTATTCACTAGAACTAATAGCGCTAACTCAAGCTGTCGGAATTCTCACGTACCCTTTCGGTCTGCCAAAGAGACCTACAAGACGAGTAATGAGCATTCAAGTTAATTTTCCAAGGTATTTAGAAACATAATTAAATATTTTGAAATATTAAAACTGATTATAATTTTTATTTACCAGTACCTACCATACTGTGCTTATTTTGCCTACGGCTACGACTCTGTTATGACAGGGCCACAAACAAAAGCTTCGGTCATATTTTTTTTGGTATTGAAATGATATCGTATTATTATAAGTTAAATTACAAGTTTATTTATTTATAAAAAAAAAATGAATTAACTTAAATAGTAAATGCTAATGTGTTGAACAACACCACAAATATAAAAAAAAAAAACTTTTAACCTCAACTTATTACTTAGAAACAAAACTTTAAAAAAACGTGACTAAAAACATTTTTGTATAACATTTTTGTATTTTTTAAGAATGTGTAATATGTTCACTGTTGGCGTAACTCTCAATAATAAAAAAAAAAACTTCTTGGTGGAAGCAGAAGCGGCCCGAATGCTAGCAGCATTGGTATTGTACGCTAAATGGCAATGCTTAGGTTTTGGCCAAAGTATGTGCCAGCATCTTGGTCACTGGTCACCACCAAACGTGTAGCCAGAGGCCTACCTGTTTTAAGCGATTCTGTTTATTCTGTCTGTTTTTGTGATGCGGAAAGTTGTGCGACCGCAAACCGTATCTCAGCGTGTCAAGTTTCACATTCACGTGATTTTCCGCACTGCGCTGTTTCGAGCTCGCGTTAGGAGGTAGCCGGTAAGATTTATTCCCCAGTACCTATTATAAATGCAAAATTGTCTAGCTGTTTGCTTAATACAGCTGAACCGAGCATAGGTTACCTTTACCCAAAAAATGTGGAAAAATATATAAAACATAGGTAAAAATTGTGAGGCACAGCTTAAAAAACGCAGTGTCTTTAGCACCCTATAAAAGACATCAACGAACTTCAGACTTAAAAGTAATATTAATGAAAGAAATAAAATAAGTCTAACAAACTGTTTTTATAGAGTTTGCAAGCCTTTTCGGATAAAAATCAGTGTGCAGATAAATTTTGCCGTGATTGTTCCAATAACAGAAAATCACTATATTTCAAAGTTGTGTCACAGTGTGGTGCGTCACAGTGGTCACTTTACCTATAGAACGCACAGAAAAGAGAAGTAAATAGAACGGAAATCAGAATGAAAATGTGTCGCCAGGAATTATGACAGAACCTTGATTGAACATTCTTAATTATGTCAACGCGTCGAACTCCGCATCCAAAGAACTTGGATCTTAGCTTTTTGGGTTAGATCTCAAAGATCTTTGTCCGCATCACAGTTGCTAACAGATTTCGAATGACTGACCTTTCGTTTATATGGGTGCAACTGGCTACAACAAATTTCTTACAAAAATACCTTGACTAGTAGGCGGGACCGGCTGCTACACTTGGAGAACTCCGCGCAATTAACGCCAGTTGAGTTCAGCCGCTTCACTCCCTAGTGCCTTCTAATATGTCTTGTACCATTTTACAGTGCAAAAATGCAGGAAGAATTTTTTTTCGCAAGCCAAGTGTGATTTGTTTGCTTTTTACGTACAGAATTTATGAAAATTTATAATTGCGACAAATAAAAACGTTAAATTAAAACCCAATGACATCAAGAGTACATTTGTGTGTAATTATTATTTTAAATAAATGATAGGCTTGCGTTGTACTACCACCTCGATATTTATCGAGAGCTCATTCCACAACCTTACCACGGTAAATATCCCGTAAATAATCATATAACTTTAGTGAACAACCGTGATAGTTTAAAACAGTGTTTTAAACAAAAACAAATCCAATAAATAAAAGCCAATGTATGTATGTATGTTCCCTATAGACTCCAAAACGGCTGTACCAATTTTGACGGGACTTTCACAGCTAGCTGAACTTATTTAGTACCTAAATAAATTATGTGCAGTTTCGATGCCATCGCTTAAAAAAGTGAAAGAAAACATCGTGAGGAAACCGGTATGTCAAAGAACCTCTAAGTTCAAAGACATACGACATACATCAACATGCACTGGACCACCAAAGTGAATAAGGGCCCATCCTCTCTCTCTCTCTCTCTCTCTCTCTGAGAGAAGGCCTAAGTAAGCAGTGGGAACATGATAGGCTGAAATGATGATGATGATGATGAAGATGAGACCTCGAGTAGAGGGCGAAAAATAATACACAATAAATGAAACGTACCTTGGCATTAACTTATTAATTTCCGATTTTTTGCTCTATAATTAGTGGAAACAAGTATCTTTTGTTGTAAAATCCAGGACAAAAGATACCGAATAAATAAAGATAAATTGAAATGAGAAACAGTGTTTCTGCTTGTACTATTCGTTTTAATGAAGTGTCTTTTTCTTTGCGACGTGTATACCTTGGAAATGTGAACGTTGACCTAACCTACAATGGAGGACAAATATTTCTGAAACATTACCAAGTTTATTTTTTTTTATATTATAACGAACAACTATATTCTGGGCTTTATAATTTTTTTTTATTAATCATTTATTATTGGCCACCAACTCGCGTGGTGGTAAGCGACGGTGTGGTCGAGGATGGAACACGTTGATCTAGAAGAAATCTATTCACTCTAGCCTTGAAGATGCAATTTCACAAACCATACACTGAAATAAATCAGTTAAGTGCGAGTCGGGCTAGCGCACTGAGGGTTCCTTACCCCTAAAAATTACAATAATTATAAATTTTATTTTTGTATGGGAACTCCGCCGTAATATTACATATATAATGGTGTGAAAATTGCAACTGGCTATCTATTACGGTTCGAAAGATACAGCCGTTTAAAGGTAGGACGGATAGACAGACAGACAGACAAACAGACATCGAAGGCTTAGTAATAGGGTCCCGTTTTTGCCCTTTTAATACGGAACCCTAAAAACTATCCATATACTTCGACCTACAACAGTCGTAGCGTAGGTAGATGTTTATAGATAGTGTTTTTTTTCCTACGACTACACATAAATTCTTGGAAGTTACGTATTATGTGAATGGAAGGCATAATTAGTCAGATCTTGGCTTTCATCCAAGACGAAAGCCCATGAATGACGCCTACGGGCTAAACTTGTCTTGTCCGGTCACGTCACTGTCAACTTTGGTGGAAAGAAAGATAAATACACCGTAAGCACAATGGAGCATGCCTCATAGTCTGATTCTGATTTATTCATCAACATACTTCATCATCATTATCACCCTAGATTAGTTCAGGACCATTCGCTCGAGAGAAAAAAAGTATAGTAGCACTGATTTGCGCTTTTCCCTGTTTTTTATTAACTATAATTCTTTTTTACCAAATGATGTCTACGATATCTTAATGAAACAGATTTCCCGAAAAGGTTTATTTAAAATTACAGAAAATTCCAAAAATATAAGATAAACCTCAAAAATTGAAGTATATAGCGAAACGCACGATTGTGTGTTCGTTTGTGTGTTGTCATGGTATTGTTCCACTAAATGCGACTTAAATACAAAACGAAAGCGATGCGAGATAGTGGCGAAACGCAAGCTATTTCTACCTGCAATAAAAGGATACTATATAAAAAAAGGACACTACGTAAAAGGACACTACAAAATGACTTTTTAGAGGACAAACGGGCATGGGGAATCTTGAGCTAATACAAAATAATTGCATTGGTAGGTTTTTTTGACGTTCAAAAGTAGGTATACATAATTGTACCAAATGGACTAAATACATTTTAATGATGGATTGACTTTAAAAAAAAGGTTTTTTTTTTAATTATTATTAATGTTAGAAATGATTATTTACGGGATATTTGCCGTGGACAGGGGCCTTACGGCTAACTCAAACTAACGTTAAATCCGCTCAGTTGGAAAATCACCGGGCCGTGCAGATACGATTTGTGGTCGCGTGATTTTCCAAAAAACCCTTGGACAAAACTCGTGGTATATAATTCAGTAAAAACCTACCTATATAACCTGTTCATAGAAACAAGCCTGATAATCACTATACACTAGTGAGTAACGGGCCATTACGGAAGTAGCCGACTAATTACCATAGTTAGGACACGGGATACCGGTGTCGGGCGCCGGAGAAACGTCGCCGGCGGCAACTAGTGGCGACTTACACTCTCACTGCAGTATGGAGTATTCACATAAAGGTAAGAATTTGATGCTGGCTTCAACAGACTACCCATCGCTAGAACCGACGAGTCTTTTTATAAACACACCAGTGGCATAACCATGTGGCAGAACGGGCAAAATGCCACAGGCACCCGACCGGAGGGGACCCCGGCACGAGATGGCCTCCGGCGCAGAAGGATCATTACATTTATATTTACCTCTCTACAAAATTTGGTAAAAAACTGTTTTAAATTCAATTACTTTGAGTTACCTATACTAAAATATGGGTATGGAACACATTTTTGGTTATTGAAAACCTACAACGTTGGTTGAGCTTTTTTACAATGATAGGGCTTTATCCTATGTATTTGCTACAGGCCTCAGCGGTAGGTTTAGTCCTACCTATACATTGACATAATATTGTGAGAATTTACTAGTTCAATGGTACAAATGCAAAAAGCCTGACAACCTGAAAACCTGAAACCTCGACATAATTTTATGATTGTGTTGACGATTTATAGCATGTTTTTTCCCCCACCGCGATACACGCAATCCGAGAAAGTGCGAGAAATGTGCGAGAATCTATCCATACTGTTATTATAAGGTACAATTTGAGAGCAATTATAATTATTAATGTTCGTTAGTTCAGAACTATGGGTTAAAGATAGGGAACACCGTAAGTTATTGGTTATGTTCAATTATATTGAGCTGTATTTTTTACATGAGACTACCTGGCCACTGGCCAGGAGCAAAGTCAAAGTCAAAGTTTCCTCCATTATTATGAAATCTATAATAAATGTTAAGACTGAGACTGCCCCAGTGGCCCAGTTAATGAACCTGGCTACTGAGCTAGGGGGCGTAGCTTCGATTCCCACCGAGGACAAACATTCGCAATGTGATGGACATTTGTGTTTGTTCTAAGTTTATCTGGGTGTTTAATATATGTTTCAGTAGGTAACTGTGTGTTTCAAATTGTGCCATTGGGGTGGCGAAATTTTGGTCTAGAAACTTAATTTAAAAAAAAATAAAAAATAAATACGTAACATCGACTCGAAAGAAGAAGAAATATGTGTTTAAAAATATATAGTATGTACTGGCAGCAATAGTACATACAAGCTTTACTTAGTTTGGGCACAGAAGACATTTGGGATCAGGGGGTCAGCTGACCGTGTGCGCAAAAATATCGTACCTACCTACTCTTGTCTTCTTCTCTAATCTCTCTCTAATATTATAAATAGGAAAGGTTTGATTGTTTGTTTGTTTGCATTGAATATGCTCCGAAACTACTAAACCGATTTGAAAAATTAAATATAATAATTATATTAAAGGTATTAATTAAAGGTATATAAATTATATAAAGCGCCAATTAAAGTGGCGGTGATGTGCGACTATTATACCATGAATAGAGTAAAATAGCGTGAAAAGTATTTTTTTTTAATGTAACCCCTCTCCCCCAACCCCCCCCCCCCCCCCCCCCCCCCCGATCCACACAAATGTTAAGCTTTTAGGTAATCCCGATAAACTTCTTTTTTACCACCTGTGTTTTTTACCCATTCTTTTGGCCGTGAGCATTTCTAACATAGATTCAGTATAGATTTCTAACCTTCTTAATGTCATTTTGGGCTTCGCACGAATATGACGTAGGGTTTCGCAAAACATGATTAATTGATGAACTCGAAAGTGTCTATTGAGATTTTGGGATAATCCTTCGTAGAGGGCAGCAACAGTGTCAGTATGATAAGGGTCACTTGTTCATTTCTATCATTATTACAGTAAAAATGGGTTGGTTACAGTAGGTAGGTACCTACGTGAATAGGTACTTATCAAACATTGTAGCTATATAAATTATCTACTGTAAACATCGACAAAAGGAAAATCCTTTTGTCGATGACTATAAATAGGGTATCGAGTTGTTGGGCCATTATTTTATTCTATACCTACATAGGCGTAGAGAGGTCCTTCTCACTCTATGAAGTGGGGTGACACGCACAGTCGCACACGTCATCCCACGCCATCCCGCCCGTGGCCTCTCTTTCGTAAATTCAACTGTCTATTCTTCTGTCTACTTTCTCTGTACTGGAAAGTAAGTACTACGTAGAGGGGTACTTATACTGAATCTATGCTATCATACAGAGACAGGTGACAACTCACACTGCTTCTTATTTTGTATTAAATCTATTATTATCTTTATTTTTGTGAATATATTTTAGTTACTAAATCTCATTGTTTTGGATGAATAACTTAAACTTGCCGAGCCATTCTACAGCAATGATATAAAAAAAAAACTAGCCATAGACAAGAAATGTTCCAGGGAACTCAAAAAGTTTTCGATTTAGATATAAAGCAATGTATAGTCTGTCTTTATTTAATATTCGCTAAAAAGCAGTAAGAAAGATGCCTTGGTTATCTTTGTGCTTTTAGAATTTTGTGAAACATTTTAGATAACTTATTTTGTGACATTGACATTATACAAAAAAATTAAATTTTGACATTTTGAAAGTCATCGTTTGCTTGCTTGCGTTGTTGCGGCGGCTTGATTTATTTTCGGAATTAGTTAATTTTCTGTGTTTTACCAAATAAGTCTTCATAATGGTAAGTAACAATCATTAAATCACATAGTTATCAAGTTAATTGACCATTAACTGTTCACAGCCCATAACAAACGTTAACTTGCGATATCATTACACCAGGAAACAACCTTAAAAACCCTCAAGCTCTAAGGTTTTTTTTGGAGTTTTTGCAATTTATTTTACAAATTGACCTGCAGAACAAGCTACGAACTTATATTCTATTGATAGACAGTCCAACAAAACGCGATATAATCCAGTATTTCCACCAAAAATGTGCACTCTCATCTCTGTTGGAGCTACTTGAATCTCCCTTTTTACAGTTTAGAAACCAGTACGACAGTGACGTCACGGTATGGAGCCCTCAGGGACGTCTCCACCAAGTGGAATACGCCATGGAAGCTGTTAAGCTCGGTTCCGCTACTGTTGGCTTGAAGAACAAGCAATATGCTGTGCTTATTGCTCTGAAAAGGGCCGTGAGCGAGCTTTCGGCGTATCAGAAGAAAGTCATACCGATTGATGAGCATATTGGCATCTCTATTTCTGGCTTGACAGCCGATGCCAGAATGTTGAGGTGACTAAATTTTATTAATTAATTACTGCTTCTTCATCATACTTAAGAACTCTTACAATTCATAGTAAACTGTACAGATGGGTCGTTCCCATCTGCTCTACTCTTTGTTATACCAAATAAATAGGGTCGCTAGCAAATTACCAACATGTTAAAATTACGAAATCTCCCAATATTCTTGATAATAAATTGCCATAGTAAAAATAGAACACGGTTTTATTGCAAGAATGAATAAAAAATATCATTATAAGTGTCGAAATGTTTTATTTTAACATAAATTTTCATATAATCTTCAAAAATTTTGTATTGTGCGAGTGAAGATAAGGCGCACGAAACATAGTGGAAGGCAGCGGAAAAGCGGACATGATGCTTGCGTTGCGGCGTCAGCAAGTCTTGTGGCATTAACGGGTTAATTTAGGTTTTTTTAAAAATCTTTTGGCAAACAAGGTAATGGGCCGATGGTAAGCGATCACCGTCGCCTATGGATACCTGTAACACCACGAAATGACACCAATAACCAAATCAGACTGTTTTTAAAGTTTTTCTTTAACCTTAACGGCTACCGATACTTTATGCTACCTTATGCGAACTCGAAATAGCGCTGAAACAGCTCAGTGTGGAAAATCACCTAAACATGAACCTTAACATGTCGAGATCTGGGTTGAGGATGCAACGTTTTGCTTCACCTGAACAGAATCGCTTAAAACAGGTGGTAAACTGGTCATGGTAGGTATTACAAGTAAAACAAATTTTTCAAACAAAATTGTTATATCTTTCAGCCGTTTCATGCGCACCGAGTGTTTAAACCATCGCTACGCTCACGACTCCCCGATGCCGGTCGGCCGTCTCATCAGCCTGGTCGGTAACAAGATGCAGATCTGCACCCAGAGATACGACAAGAGACCTCTCGGTGTTGGCTTGCTGGTTGCTGGCTACGATGTAAGAAAATATAATATATCAAAATGCAATTTTTACGGTTCTGTACCCAAACGGACCCTATTACTAAGTAGAAAAACTTGAGTTAAGGTCATTTCAAATCAATTCGAGTTATAGCTTGTTACAACTTGAGTTGCATCCACTCTACGCACACTGTTGTCTCAGTCAGCAACGATGTCTGCTCGGTGCTATTCGGGCTAAGTCTGCTTAAGTCAGATTATTGGTTATGAGATTATGACCTCATATCACACGAGTATGTGGTTTACTGTTTACGTGCATCTACCCATGAGTAAACAATAATAATATTATTGTTAAACTATACAGGGTGTAAGGGGAACACTCTCGGAGCCAAAAGTAGGTAATTGTACTCATCATTACGAACAACTTTTACTATGGGACCATCCCTGAAACCGCGAAAAAAAATCAGCTGTTCCATACATTTTGTCGAGTGTCAATGACCGTTTTCCATAAAACAGCTGATATTTTTTTCGCGATTTCAGGGTTGGTCCCGTAGTAAAAGTTGTTCATAATGACGAGTACAATTACCTTCTTTTGGCTTCGAGACTGTTCCCCTTACACCCTCTATATTGTTTCGTGATTTGCACTGCATTTATTTTGTACTTGTACGTTTTAATTGAGTTCGTAGTGTTTGGGGACAATACCCCAAAAAACCTTCCCAAACCTGGTAGACTAGTTGATTTCTTTGATTTTGTTGATTATTTTCCAGTCAACTAGAGTGGCTAATTCGTGTTGAGTCGTCAGTTACGAGTTTACGAACACGTATCGGGTCGGGATGGCAAGCTATCAGAATCACAAACAGGATTGAATAAGGCTGAGAAAATAAGCAGTGGTGGCCGGGCATGTGCACTTTACAATCTGATGGCACCTGGTTCGATCCTCAGCCTCGCATCAATGACTTATTTAGTACTTTGGTTAAATTATGTGCAGGTTCGATACCATCAAAAACGGTGAAGGAAAACATCGTGAGGTATCGTATGTCCAAGAACCTTAAACGTCAAAGACATAATAATATGATATTCACCAATATGCACTGGGCCAGCATGGTGGATTAGAGCCCACCCATTCGATACTATCATTCAATAACGGTGAAGGAAAACATCGTGAGGTATGTCCAAGAACCTTAAAAGTTCAAAGACATAATAATATGACATTCACCAATATGCACTGGGCCAGCATGGTGGATTAGAGAGAAGAGAGGGCCTCAGAGAAGGTCTGTGTGACCTAGCTGCGAGAACATGATAGTCTAATAATGATCAATAAGGCTGCTACTCATTAGGTAACTGATTTGTTATAACTTGTGTTCCAATAATTTCAGGATCAAGGCCCGCACATCTATCAGACCTGTCCGTCAGCCAACTACTTCGACTGCCGAGCGATGGCCATTGGGGCTCGCTCTCAGTCCGCCCGGACTTACCTCGAGAAGCATCTCAACACGTTCTCCGACTGTGATCTGCAGGAGCTGGTCGCTCATGGGCTAAGGGCACTGCGGGATACGCTTCCTAATGAAGTCGATCTTAATACCAAGGTTAGTAAAAGTACACTAGCAAGCTGACCTACCTGTCCTCATTCCCGTCCATCTTTCTATCAGATGGCCAGGGCAACGAAGCCCTTTGATTACACTTTTGTTGTACAATGCTCTTTAACTGCTAGACTGTAGAATGCGCTGTCTTTCAATCAGACTACCGCGACACCCGATTCACTTGTGACCCAGATTGTAACTACAATT
The DNA here is from genome assembly GCA_914767915.1 of Agriopis aurantiaria. NCBI lineage: Eukaryota > Metazoa > Arthropoda > Insecta > Lepidoptera > Geometridae > Agriopis > Agriopis aurantiaria. The sequence continues at coordinate 10,808,159 of OU612003.1, read as the reverse complement.
TGGATGTCTTTAAGTCACAAGTGAATAAATAAATAAATAAATATTCGGGACATTTTTGCACACACGGTCATCTGACCCCAAACTAAGCAAAGCTTGTGATATGGCTGCTAGAGACTGATATACATACATATATAGTTTTAAATACATACTTAAATAGATACTAACAACCAGATGTAGAACAAACACAAATGTTCATCACACAAATGTTTGTCCTAGATGGGAATCGAACCCACGCCCCCAAGCTCAGAAGGCAGGTTCACTACCAACTGGACCAACGGGCTATTAATGGGTTTCTTTTAGGCAAGCATACTCCATCGTAAACTGCATCAACGCTTAACATTTGGCGAAGTGGAGGTCAACACAAGCCTATAATAATTATAATAAAATGAAAGCGGCCAAGCGCGAGTCGGGCTCTCGCACCGAGGGTTCTGTACCACCACATAAATTGTTAACTATTAAAGTTCAAAAAAGTATTGCATAAAGACATCATGCCCAGGCGTATAGATGGATAAGATGGCCTAAGAAGCCTTGGATGGGTATCCAAGTACCGACCGCGCCCGACGCTGCTTAACTTCGGTGATCATACGAGAAACAAATCAATATTTATTATTTGTTGTTTTACTTTATAGTACGTTAATCATGCCTAGTTTGACGTTTGTACGTATTATCGCTTTATCGAGCAAATAGAAAAAAAAAAAAATTTAAAAAAGTTTTTTTTGTGGAGACTACTCTTTAGTTTTTACATTTTGATTTTACTATTATTTCTTATTTAATCCGCCGTAACATTAAATATTCTGTGAAAATGTCAACTGGCTATCTATTACGGTTCTAAAGATACAGCCGTTAAAAAGAAGGACAGACAGACAGCATTGGCTTAGTGATAGGGTTCCATGTACATTGTACTTGGAACCTACCCTCTGGATACCTAAAATCCAAAAAAACTAGTAATTACAATTAATAATTTCTAACTAGGTATCCCACAGGAATTGTTAGTTTCTGGGATGAAAAGAGCTATCCTACAGGAACTGATAATTTTCCGGAATATGGACATTTATTGTCTTTAATTTTTATTTTTTGACTTTATCAGAAATCAGAAATATTTATTGGCCATAAAAACATTAAACGTTATAGGCAAGTCACTTTTACAAGGAATATGTTATAAGAGTTAAATAAAATCGGTTGAATTATAAAACATAAATACTAAACTACTAAAAATAAAAAAACAACAAATTAACAACTGAAAAACTCAACTTCACAAAAACTATTAAACTTACCTAAAACTGACTAAACTTACAAAAATTATTATTACTATCTGAGTTAATCCGCCGTAACATTACATATTCTGTGATAATTTTAACTGGCTATTACGGTTCAAAAGATGCAGCAGTTAAAAGGTAAAACAAACAGAAAGCGTAGGCTTAGTAAATAGGGTTTACGCCCTTCGGGTACGGAACACTAAAAGTAAATATTAACTTTTTTTATCATTAACTTCTCTCTCCCAGAACGTCTCCATAGCCATTGTTGGACCGAAGACTCCGCTCCGCATCAGCGAGGAAGAGGAGCTGGTTCGGTTCCTGTCGCTGGTGGAGGGTGAGGAGCGACGCGGTGGTACAGGCACTGCCACCGGGGACGCGGGACCAGTAGACGGGGACTCGCGACCGGGCCAGCGGGACGCGCCGGGGGACGAACCTCAACCACAGGTAATATAATAATAGTAAAGGTTGCCATTATGGGGGTTTGTCACCCACTAAATCGGTCACCTGCCAAAATATTTTGAAACGAGTCACAATTCTCTTCACAACACGACAAGTTGGGGAACAGATAAATACAATCCCTAATCCAATTCGGCAGAGCAGAACAAGCGACACAAACATGCTAACATAGGCAGTGGTTACATCAAATATGTAACCACTGCCACGGCCTACCGCCTCAAATAGGCGTTTGGGGTCGAGACATTGGACCCTTGGGGACCTCGAGCTCATCACGTTTTCAAAAATATTTCAGAGTGCCTAGTTTATGCGACGCGTGACCAAACTGCTGGCGTGTTTCTGGCTCAACGCATAAGCATTGCCATTCAGCGTGGTAATGCCGCCAGCATGCTGGGTACGCTGCCAACTAGTAGTGGGCTTGAGCATTTGGATTGTCTTCAATTTGCAGATTTTTTAATTTAATAAATTCTTTATTCGATAATTAATTCTGATTTTTGTTCGTACGTTTGATTTAAATGTGTTTGTCTTTTTTAAACCTAAATAAAAGAAAACGTGATAGGTCCCGATAAACATTTAAAACATGTGTTCAAATCGCGAAAGTTTAAAAATTACTTTTGTACATACAATAGATGATTTCGTAAACTGTTTTTTTAACAACTATGTGCCCTACCACAGAAGTGATTCCCACGCAATTCTCACGCAAATTTTTCCGTTTTGGTAAAAAAAGTCAAGCGGTGTACAGTTTTTGTAGCAAAGCGGGTGAAACCGCGGGTATCTACTAGTAACTTCTATACAAATAAGAGCTCCATTGACACTCACACGATAATGTGCTATAATAATATAAAAAAAGCGATTCGTTAGAAATTCAACATTAATACCACATGGTTCTTTCTGCCGTTACTACAATATCCGGCTTGTAACTTGGCACGTCGGGAAAAATATTAAAATAGTAGAGAACAGAAAGAGAGAGAGAGAGTGAGTAGAGAGAGTATTAGTAGTGAATTGGTATGATTGTGGCTAGAATTCCACCCTTCCGTTTTGTTAAGCTTTCTCTCACACGATGAGGCGTGGCGTACCGTCTGATATTACTATAGAGCTATTAAAATCATCTAACAATTATTCCATTCTATATCTGATAATAATTTTATCATCGCACATAATTTATATTAACTTTAAATAAATATACTCAGGACATATTTGCACACACGGTCATCTGACCCCAAACTAAGCAAAGCTTGAAATATGGCTGCCTATACATACATATAAATTTTTAAATAAATACTTAAATAGATATTAACACCCAGATATAGAGCAAACTTAAATGTTCATAACATGAATGTTTGTCCTAGGTGGGAATCGAATCCACGCTCACAAGCGCAGAAGGCAGGTTCACTACCAACTAGACCAACGGACTATCTAAATTTAGTAAACGGCTATTTAACTTTAGTGGTGATTACAACAACTCTGTAGTATATATTTTTGTGAGAACAATTATCGTCTTAATAACATAATTTTCAGCGTCTTACAAAGATAACTTTAATAAACCGAAATTAACTGACCACCTATATTAACTGACACTATATATTATGTCTACCCAATGTGCCATATAAAAAGCCGGTTATTGTAGCTTGAGAGGTCAAAGATCATCCCAACTCCGATAAACGAGCAAACAATGCTATCACTTGAGTTAAGATCCAGTAACTCAGTCACTCACGCACCGCGATATGGCTCGCTACGCCTTATTGCTATTCCTTGCAGGAGCGCACGCGTTGAATCTCGACTATTTAGACCCAACAAAACTGCAAACTAAGACTTCCCCACAAGTGCAAAAAGAAGCTGCTTTAAAAGTCATTGGACGGTACGCGTCAGCAAGCCAAGTTAACGTCGAAATCAACCCTTTAATCTTCAACGACAAGAAGGATGTGTTTGTGCTGCGTACCTTGAATGGAGTTCTTAACATCAGAGCCAGCTCAGGAGTGGCGGCTGCATGGGGCTTCAATTACTACTTGAAGAAGTACTGCAAGAGTCAAATCGCTTGGCAAGTGCAAAGGGTAGCAATACCTGACCTGTTACCCGAAGTTGACGAAATGGTGGTCGCTAATGATAGATTTAGGTATTACCAGAATGTGTGTACGGTGTCTTATAGCTTCGTTTGGTGGAAGGTTCCTGACTGGGAGATGCATGTAGAATGGATGGCTCTGAACGGTCTCAATTTAGCGTTAGCGCCCGTGGCTCAGGAGTCAGCCTGGACGAAGGTTTACCGCGCCTTGGGGATGACTGATGATGAGATAGATCAGCATTTCACAGGACCTGCTTTCCTCTCCTGGCTCAGAATGGGTAACGTGCACGGATGGGGAGGACCTCTACTAAAATCCTGGCACGAAAATCAACGGACCACCCAAGACGCGATTGTTGAATATATGTTACAACTAGGCATCGTTCCTGTATACCCTGCGTTTAATGGACACGTTCCAAAAGCTTTCGCCAGACTTTACCCAGAAGTAACATTTCATTCAGTAGAAAAATGGAATAAGTTCGGTGATGACTATTGCTGTGGACTGTTCTTGGATCCGACCGATCCCTTGTTCGTAAATGTTGGAGAAGCTTTCTTGAGGGAAGTTACTGCTGGTTCTGTCACTGGCAACATCTATACAGCTGATCCGTTCAATGAAGTTAAGATAGAAACCTGGTCGACTGCGTTGGCAGAGGGTACAGCTCGTGCTATATATTCGACACTGTCAAAGTTCGATGATCAGGCTGTGTGGTTGGTGCAGAACTGGATGTTCGTCAAGGCTTCGCTATTGTGGCCCATATCTCGAGTCAAAGCCTTCCTTACTTCGGTTCCCAACGGCAGAATGCTCGTGCTAGACTTACAGGCGGAACAGTGGCCTCAGTATAACCTTTACGACATGTACTACGGACAACCATTCATCTGGTGCATGCTGCACAATTTCGGGGGCACATTAGGCATGTTCGGAAACGTGATCACGATTAACAAAGACGTCTATGACGCTAGATCGAGAGCAAACAGCACCATGATAGGCATTGGACTGACTCCCGAAGGCATAAATCAGAATTACGTGGTCTACGATTTGATGCTGGAGTCCGCCTGGAGAAAAAGTGCTATAACAGATATGGAAGCCTGGGCAGGAGATTACGCTGAAAGGAGATATGGATGCAACGACACGACTGGTGCTTGGAAGTACTTGCTCAAAAGTGTGTATAGTTTTGATGGACTCAACATGATGCGGGGCAAATACGTGATCACGAGACGACCCAGCTTTAAGATCAGCCCTTGGGCATGGTACAAAAGCCACGATCTGTTTGAAGCGCTGAAGAAAATTGCCACAGCTGACGGTAGCTGTAACAGTGACGGCTTTTACTATGATGTAGTTGATATAACGAGACAAGCGTTGCAATACAGAGCTGAGCAGTTGTACCTTAATCTTCAAAGAGACAGACTGTCCACCAGCTGGGTGTTTAACGCATCAATATCACAATTTCTGGACGCGATGCGCGACATCGAGACTGTCTTATCCACAAATATTCACTTTCAAGGTAGCAACTGGTTCTACCAAGATAATTCCTGGACCCCTGCGGAATCTTACACTTATGAATTGAATGCCAGAAATCAGGTCACGTTGTGGGGTCCAAATGGTGAGATTTCTGATTACGCTTGCAAGCAGTGGTACGAGCTATTTCACTATTACTATATACCGAGATGGTCTACGTTTCTGTACGCCGCTCTTGACGCGAAACTAAAGAACGAGCGTTTTGACGAAAAGGGGACCCAGGACATTGTGAGAACATTTGTCGAAGAAAAGTTCCTTACAGTGGAAATATCAAGTGTTTCTCCACCGTCGATAAATGCCAAAGATCTTGCTTTGGAGATGTATGAAAAATGGGCGTATGTGCCGGGACTTGAAGATTTACCCACGAGAGTTTTGAAATCTACACCTGGGAGGAGGACCACGTTGGCTGATGTGGATGTGAGCAATGAAGATGCTGTGGATCAGCCTACAGTTGTCATGTTATCCAACCTAGCCACTACGCCTCTTGAATAAGACGTTAAAATGTTTGTGTAAGTGTTTAGACATCTCATGAAATCCTTGGAGATATTTTTTTTATTGTAAATTGGCTTGCGCTTGGCCGCCAACTCGCCTGATGTTAGGCGATGATGCGGCCTACGATGGACCACGTTTGCCTAGAAGAAACCTATTCACTCTCGACTTGAAGACACCCAGATTGTAACTATCGGGGAACACACACTCAGGCAGCGAGATCTCCGCAAGCAACGTATTTTTTTATGTTTTGCTTCTTTTCTACACCAGCAATTTATTTATAACCTCTTTTAGTTTGGACAACTTTTACATTTTGCCTACGGCAAATTGGATTGTCACAATCATAGGACTAGAAAGCTTAGATCTATGTCTTTTCCGTTAGTTTTATTTTGGTTATGAGACATTTTATCGTCCTCCATGACCAAATCAGGTGGAGCAAAACGATGTTTTGTATCTCATTTTAAAATTTCCCTACGTATTACGTAGTCAGCTTCAAAGTGGCTGTCTCGAGTTCTAAAACCTGGTCCCTGCCTCTTCGCTGTCTAGAATTTAATTGCCACGAAAAACTATACTTTTCAGTGTAAAATTTAGAAATAACTAACTTTTGAGTACACGATACAATAGCTATGCTAAACACTGTTTTAAACTATCACGGTTGTTCACTAAAGTTATATGTTATCAGGAGATCATTCCACAACCTTACCACGGTACATATCCCGTTAATAATCACATAACTTTAATAGCAATGCTATTATTTTATTATAGTCTCTACCGTATATTTAAGCAATTATTGGAAACAACTTAAATGTAAACAAAACTAAAGTAAACATTATTTACTGACTTCAAAAAGAGGTGATATTTTGTCTTTGTTTAGATATTTTTTTAACAGAATAGTATTTTAACTAACTTTACAAAAAACACTTGGATTGCCCTTAAACCGTTAAAGGTATAGAGACCGTTAAAGGTATAGAGGCATTCTTTTATTTTTATTTTTTATTCTAAAAGCTCAAGCCCACTACCAGTTGGCAGCGTACCCAACATGCTTACGGCATTACCACGCTGAATTGCAATGCGTTGAGCCAGAAAAGCACCAGCATTTTGGTCACGGATTCTTACATAATTTTAAATTCTAAATTAAGTTTTTTTTACTTAACTAGCTTTTGATCTATTTGCTAAAATTGTTTTATTTATTTTCAGGTGGCGATGGACACCGAATAGACGGCCGTCTGTTAGACATCGCGGGGTCAGAAGACTTGGCCACGGATGATCAGCTCACACCTTGCAGTTTCACGCCAAGTCTCACCCGCGAGTCTATCATCGCCATCAGGTTTCTGACCTCCCTTCGAGTTGCGTTCAAAGACTTGCCTTGGCCAGTGCTCAGATTTCTGGTATAATGTGACGTAGAATAGAGATATGTGGATCATGTGGATCCCCTTTAAAAAGGGGGCTCTCCCCGTCTACAGTTTACGCTCGTACTTTGTCATATTGAAAAAGTGACAAACCCATGTTTTGATGTTATCATAACATATCAAATAAATAAATTTTGGTCTTAATATCTTTTTCTGACAGAGTAAAATAGTAACCAGCAAAATTCTTGATAGTTACGTAGTTACTTTGACAAAAAAAAAATGTTACTTTGTTGACTAAAACATAATAATATATTGAACCAATTTTTTTGTTTGTTATGGTATGATATTTACTAAGCGGTTTTGGCACTTTATCTTCAACGATGTGCGAGAGAATGCACTGCAGACGGGAAGGGCCCTCTTAAATTTTGGCTCCAGACATTGTCTAGGAGTTTTGGACACAACACGTTTCACCTCATAGTGACATCGAAATAATTTTTTACACGCCAAAAAATTCATGACATTTAGTTATTTTTACTACTGGCAGCTGGCTAGGCGTATGACCACAGCTTTTATTTGGTCGTAGAATGATCTGCGTAACCGTAATTAAGCTATGCTTAATTTTTTTTGTCTCGTTTTCAGCGTGAAAGCATTTTTAAGCTTTGCTTAACTTAAGTAACGTTTATAAGTAAGGCCAACTTTGTTTTAGTCACAGTTTTTTAACGATCTGAGTACTGGCCAAGGCAATTCTGAAGAATAACAAGTAATTTTATTATGATATATGTATATTAATATGGTTCTTATTCAATAAAACACATTTCGGTTTATAAAATTCGTTGTATAATTTCTTATTTACATATTATTATATTTTTAACTTAATTAGATTAGCTTATTTATATATTTTTGGGACATTTTGAGAAATATTGCATACTAATTTGTCTAAATACTTACATTTATATTACTTTAAAAAAATAATAATAATCATTTTTCATACATTTTGACAAAGCTAATTTTAGTATTTAATGTATGTAAACTGGGTCCAAGTATTTGTTTGCCCTGACAGCTGCAAAAATATTGTAAAAAGTTAAGTGAAAACCTCTTATTCTGATCATTTTCGCTAGGTTTTTGAACGTAAGACTGTAGCAGGTACCATGATAGAATTCAGTGAAATATTAAAATAACACGTTTTTATTCAGCTTTTTACAATGTTATTGCAGCTGTCAGAAGCAAATAAACGATAGGAAATGGTGAAGTTGATTTAAGAGATACATTTTGGTAGGTATTTTTCCAAATGTATCTTTTACATAGGTAAAACTCAGGACTATGTTTTCGTTAATTTTATATTTAATGAAAAATTCACGAGTTTGAAATATATATTTGTATTGTTCCATTTATTTTGTTGGTGTAAAAAAACCATAAATTAGCTTATCGAACGTTTTGTAAACAAGGTTTTTAAACATTACCTAGATATTTGTTATTCTGGTCGGATAACTAGTTTATTACAACTAAATTAAAGTTTTAAATATTCTGTAAGCTGATAACGTTAGCTGTCATTCGTATTGGGAATAGGCATGATTGCACTAACAAATAATCACTGAAATTATAATTTTAAATCCTACTAATATTATAAACGCGAAAGTTTGTGTGTATGGATGTTTGTTCCTCTTTCACGCTGCAACGGAACAACGGATCGACCTGATTTTTTGCATGGGAATATATATAGTTTAAAAGCCAGAGTGACATAGGCTGCTTTTCATCATATACAACATATATTCAATATAAAACGCAGTAAACCGCAGCGATATAACTCCACTCGTAGCGAGTGTCGTGACGATTATGACAAAGAACACCATTTTGTTTGAAAGATCGGTACTGTTGACACGGAGTAAAGGCATAAATAGAAAAATTAAATTTTCTACAACAATAAGTTGTTTTTTGGAATTATTAGATGTGTAACGTATGCTTAGAAAATTGGTGAGTTGGTGCGATCGGGGTGCGATTGAGATTTCAAGTGACAGCTATCGTAATTTCACTGCTGATACACAGAATAATACATAGGTATACGAGTAAACTCTGACTAGGCCTAACTAATTTTTACTACAATTAAAATGGGATTGGTGGTTTTATATCATTTTTGGCATTTGATTCAAATGTACGATACATAATAATTATAACCTAATTTTTTACTATTGGGATACGCTTACGAATATAAAAAAATATGCTTAACCGTAACTAAATATCTGACCAAAGTTGCACGAAGTCATATTTTTACAAACAAGTTACAAATATGCGAGAAATCGATGGAAACAGCAGGGCGCAGCTGTCTAAAGAAGTGCAACTTTTTCAGGGATTCCTAGTGCATAATTATGTAGAACCGAAATAATCATAGCACCACTAATTATTGCAACTTTTACATTTAAACATCTAAATATAAACATATTTTGAGGGTAGTCGTTTTGGGATCGGTCGCTCAGCCTTCAACGGAGCTCTTATGGTAATTTCAACGTATCTTTGGATCAGCAGACGATTTTGCTTTACATCAAAGTTCAATCGCAAATGGGGCTGGCCGGTAGTTTTTTTAGAGACGGCGTTCGCTTATATAATTTATGTGTTTCGAAAATGTCAAATACTTTAGACAATAATGTCAAAATAACAAAATTTCTTTTGACACTGTCGGTTGCCGACCCCATGAGAAAGAGGATGAGAACCCATCGAACATCCAACTAATTCACTTAAAAATAAGGTGGATTTTGATACGGAGCGAGAGCTGCTAAGCTAAATCGTGTTATCCGCCTTGTATGAATATCCGGCTTCTTAACTTCAAGTAAATAAAGTGGATATTCGAATGGAGGCTTTTTCATCAAACGCATTGTGATTGAACTTGACAAATTACGAAATCTGACCGCAGGCCGTATGTCATACAAGCGTGTCCAGTACATAACCCGGAGTGGGATAGACCGCGCTGGTTTGGTCTAAAACTGGTACATAACTATCTTGCAGTAAAATAGGCTGCCGGCTGGACGCTTCATTCAATTGCCTCTCCAGAACCGCATTTTGGTACTCTTCTTCCTCTAACTCGAGCGTCAGATCATCAATTAACTTCATTCTCGCTTCAATTTCCTGATCAGTTTTGTTTAATTCCACCACATTGTCTTGCATCTCTTTCGTCGTCCCAGTCAACTCCTCTTCAATTTTGTCCAATAGCATCCTGACTTGAGATACGTTTTCGCAACTATTGGCTTTGTTTTCATCCATGTATCTCTTAACTTTTGCTGTTAGACGGACGACTAATTCTTCTTCTCTGTGCAGTCTTTTATTGATGATTGCTAGCTTTTCTAGCAGTTCGATTTCCTCTCGTATCCTTGTCAATTCGTCTGCTGATCCGTCGGAGTCTGTGTCTTGTGTTTGCATCAGTCTGTCTGAGTTAACTTGGCAGATGTCGGTTAGTTCTTTTGTGAAGTAATGTTCTCTCATTAAATGTCGTTCTCTTCTTGATTTGTGCTTGGTATGTCGTCTTGGGGGTGTTCCGCTGCCGACGCCGACTCCGCTGTCGCTGTTTCCCGCTTGGCTGTCGTTCACTTCGCTGTTCCTTCCCAGGTCTCGAAGGTAGGATTCAAGAAGGTAGTTGGTCCCGTGTTTCTCCATTCGGCTTTTGTGGGTTTGGTCTTCTAGTTGGTCGATTAGTTTTTCTTGGTCCCTGTAAATAAAACATTGAATAAGCCTCTTAAATAATCAGAAGATTAGGTCAGGAGATAATAGTGGGTGGTATCTTTGTTTATTAAACTCGAGCCTAATGATTAAAAGTTCACCATCAAATCAATAGGCAAACATTATTTTGGAATGATGATTGGAGAATTAGTTTCCATCAAAATGCCGAAAGCTGGTCGAGGATAAATAGACAAAGCTTCTCCCGCCTGACTCCTAAGTCCGTACCTTAACTTATCAAGCTGCTGATGTATGGTCCTGCTTTGATGCTGTATGACGGAGACCAGCTTGGCTGCTGGGTCTTCGCTTCTGGCTCTTGGTGGTGGAGTGACGGGCCTGGCACCTCGCCTGCGTCTTCTCCTGCCAGCTCGACTTCCACCGTCGCTGTCTCTGCCAGAGTCGTCTTCTCCGCCGCTTGATAGTCTTCGAAGGGAGAGGCGAACCTAAAGAAGGTAGGTGAAGTTGGTAAGTTATTAAGCCACTTGACAAAATGTATGGAGTAGCGATTTTAGGGTTGGTCCCATAGCAAAAGGTATTCACCCTCATTGCACGAACCCAACTCGCATTTGGCCGGTTTTTTTAACTTTCTACAGTGTGTTTAATGTTTTGTCACATAATAAATGATGTATCTTGATGATCATATGGAACTGACGATAAAACTGATCATATAAAAAGGTTAGGTTTAGTTTACCTCATGCCTGGCGTCTCCCCAAGCAGCCAGCACGTGCAACACAGGAACATCAGGAGGTAGGGGTCGCTCTACGCCTCTCCATCTCTCCGCCAGCACCCATTCACTATGGTCACTCATACCACCGGCTGTGAAAGGATAATAATAGATAACAGATCAGTAAGAGAAATGTTTCGCTGCCTCAGCCACGTGGATAGAATGGAAGAGGATCGAGTGATCAAGTGTGCTCAGATGCTTTTGACCAACGGTTTACAGCCGCTCGAGTATCTCGGATCATCATCATCTTTTTTATTTAATAATAGGCTTGCGTTTGACCGCCAACTTGCATGATGTTAAGTGCGGTCTTCGATGGAACACGCTTGCCTAGAAGAAATCGATTCACCCGTGATTTGAAGACACCCAGAATGTAAGTATCGGGGAACACCCATTCAGGCAGTGCATTCCACTGACTAGCAGTTCGCACAATGAAATAGGAATCAAAGGGTTTCGAACGGGCATTATTAGCCTTTCATGTTAACACTGCTGGGATACAGACCTTTCAAAGAAAGAGAGGATTGGCCCTAATCCACCATGCTGGCTCAGTGCATGTTGGTGAATGTTATGTGTGTGAACTTTTGAAGTTCTTGGACATACCGATTTCCTCACGATGTTTTCCTTCACCGTTTTTGAGCGATGAAGGGAATCAAAACCTATAGGGTACTTCCCGTTGACCTAGAATCATGAAATTTGGCAAGAGGCAAGGTCTCATAGCACATATATAGGAATAAATCTGAAAGTTACAAATTTAAAGATACATCATTTAAAAATAATTATTTTGCTATTACAAACTTACATTTTGTAGTTGGAATGTATCGAAGAACCTTATTTTCAACTACAAACTTAAGTTTGTCTTTCAATATTTTAACTTCAGTTAGTTTTTTTTTGTCTCGCGTAGGACTCGTGCTCATAATAGGGAATATGCATGTGTTTTTTTTATATTTTTTATCAACTGTTTACATCGTTATATCATAGTAAAAAATATAATTACAGTTGGATATGCTCAAATAATTTTTTAAAAGAATTTTTAAAACATCGTATAAATTTGAGCTGTTTGAACGCCGCAATTTTTCGCGGGCCTTGCATGACGTCAGAAGCCACGTTCTATGTTTGTTTACTATAGACGATACAGTTATTTCACACAGATTTTCAGTTTTATAGATATTCAGACCATGGAAGAAGCTAAAAAACATTTTTATAGGTATTGTCGTGTGCCAAAGTGTACAAACACTATTAGAAATACACCCGATAAAGTGTTTTTTCCTATTCCAAGAGATGCGAAATACGTAAACAATGGTGTAAGGTTATGAGAAGAGATGAAGTATCTCCAATATCATGTTTGCATTGTTGTGAAGATCATTTTAATGTAAGTATGTTATATTTTGATAGCATGGTGTGAGTTATAAGTATGTTTAGTATTGAATATTATGCACTCTGTACATCTAACTTGTAATAACATAACCTAAAAGTTCAATAAAACTTTTGTCTACAGTACTAATAGGTACTTACCTGTTTTTCCGTCGAGGATTTACAAAATCTAAATTTATTTCAGGTCGAGGAGGATACAGTAACTTATGTTCAATGCAACATAACGAAACAACAAGGAGGAAAAGTTACCCTACGGTTAAAGAAAAAAGTTGTGCTTCATATATTCCAGTGCTAAAAACAGAATATGCCACCACCAGTAGAGAGAGAGACAAAGATAAGCACTAATAAACGAAGCTCTCTCAGAGTTTACTGCCAAAAGTAGCAATGTTTTAGACATTTCTGAACCTCTAGAAACAAGTGATTATGAAGCGAGGCCCAGTACTTCCCATACTGATGTCTGTGATGCTTATCAAGCGAGGCCCAGTACTTCTAATATTGATGTCTGTGATGATTATCAAGCGATGCCCAGTACCTTCCATATTATAGTTGGTGATAATGAAGACAGGGTGACAAAGCTGTGCAAGTGAATATTAAAGCGAAGTACAGAAGTAAATGTGTTCATTTAAGGAGTTTGACTTGATGAACTTCACGAATAAAATCAGCTCTGACTAGTTTCAAAAAGAAAATTATTTGTAGATAACCCAGTTGGTGGTATATGTATTTCTTCTGGAGTGTTTACCCCTTAATAAAGCAGTGATGGCTGACAGAGGATTCAAAGACTTGTCATGTTAGTTAGAAGCTAAAAAATTTACCACGACGATTCGACCACTTTCTGTTTCAAAGTCCTCCCCCAGCGCTCTTACAAACAGCCCTCTGTGCCGAGGCTGTCTACAGGTGAATGAGACCGTGGAGCATGCACTACTGCATTGCAAGCCCACAGAAGATATACGATTAAGGTCGAGACTCCTTGAAGAAACTCAACAACACGAAGTCTCCAATACCACAACACCTGGCGAAATAGGCAGTAGAGCAGTTTAGTCAGCGACCCAAAGCCGCTTGGGTCGAGCTTGGCTGGTTTGGGTAGGCTTGCAGAGGCAAATGCACAATACGCCCCAAGCGGGATGTCAGTGCAGGTCTTATCACTCTTACTTTAAATTAGCAGACCATAATTTAATTCCTATCATAGATGGTGTAATAATAGCACACGACAAGCTGTGTAATAATATGCAGGATGTATTAATAAAAAAATTATTAAAATTTACATTAATTTTATTTAAACTCAATGTACATTTACTTATTTATTTTAGGAAAAATTGCTTTACTCCAAAACAGGATAAATTTTTCCAATAAATTTTCACAGTTGTCTGCCATAATCCACTTCTATAATACTTACTTTTTTAGTTGTTTTATAATCATTATGAGCAACACAAAAGAGGGCCTTAGCTTTATTGGAAAAATGCATCTGCAGTTGCACCTGTGCCATGTATTTTCAAGCCACTTTATTCCCCGAGCTGATATATCGGCTGATGGCTTGTTCTGATGTCGTACATTCGAGCCACGCCAAAAATGCAAGTGTGCGTGCGTTGCCCCCTAAAACAAAATAAAATTAAATTGAGTCATATGTTTATTCTAAACAATACTGAAAGATAATTTAAAATAAAAATTGTTTCTATGTTAAATTAATTAAAATATAAAACATTTTTTTTTTTTAAATGAAATTGGTGCCTTCCTGTTTATCTATTACTACAGCTTCTTAACAACTACCTACGTAGTTGTTAAGAAGCATATAATGAGCCATAACTACTTAACATGATATCATCATTTGTGTCAATGTTCGCCTGGTTATAGCTTGGTTGGTTTAAGTGCTCCAACCTGATTGCACTGAAGCTAAGCAACGGCCAGAGTTATTTTAGGTGACATTTACAGCTTAGCACTACCTTGGTTCAGATGACAAATTCAGTTGATGGCTACGGTTGAAGGATCTGTCACACTGCCTGCGTTCTCCGTCCTGTGGTCTGGTCAAAGAGACCGCTGCTGCTAGTCCGGTGCATTCTCTGTGTTCTTTCCACGTGACCACAAAGTCAGAATGCATTTTAACAAAATATATGGAAACTGCAAACGATGTTCACACATGATACGGGCAGCGTTCATTTTGACCGGACCGCAGGACGGAGAACGCAGGCAGTGTAACAGATCTTTTATTTTCTAGAGCAATACTCGTAGGCCAAGTCAGAGCTCTTTCGTGGCGCCTTACACTAGCCACTGAGCGTTTTCAAGAAGAAAGGAAGGATAACCTACCTGGGTGTGCCACACAATCTTGACATTGAAAAGAAAAGAATAATTTCTTCAGTTTCATTGCAAACAGCTGTTACAGCGTAACATTTCTGTCAAACATTATGCTCTGGTGTAATTCGAGCTTATGTCCCCATCTTGTTTTACTTGTACACAATTATCCTACTGCTGAATCACCATAAGATTCTCGTTCAGATCTGTAACAAACAATAAGTACATAAGTATTTAGAGGAAACAGAATTCACAACAAATTTTGTTTCTTAAAAATTCACGGAAAGTTACGGAACATAAGTAATGTTAGGTATAATTACTTGTAAATTATTATAATATAGACAGTAGAGCAGCAGCTTCATAATTTTTTTAATGACCAATGATTATTTAAAGGTTATGTTTTGGTAATTACTGCAGAGTGCATTTATGCGTAAAAACCTATGTAATGGATTAAAATATATCACGGATTATAACAATTACCTTGCAGCTTTTACTCCTTTGATCTCAGCAACCGTAAACTTTGGATTTGATGCAAAATATGCTGTCATCATGAATGCATCTATTTTTGGTAGATTGTCCGATTGTGCTTTGACAAAACCAGTCTCAGTCATCGTCCTAAATGATCTCTAGTCTCACGAGAACGCTAAAATTACACTAGCTAATGGAAAAAACCACAGGAACTCAATATAAAACTATTTTTCTCTCAAACACTACTAACACAGTATGAATATCGACGCCGATTTATGCGATGTTGTGGCTTTTGACGTCACGATTCGTTTCGACCAATGGTGAAGCGTTTCGCAAATTTGAATTTCCCTCTTATATTTTGCACTTTTTATTTAATATTTTAAGCAATTAAAATGCAACTAAATAAAAAAATATCTTTCAAGATATAAAGTCAGAACAATAAAGATTCGGAAAAAAATTATTTCAGCCATATTTAAACCACATGCATATTCCCTATTGTCCGGTTTTTTTAAACGCTTCATGTTGAAGCTCGGCGGAATGACCTTTGGGGGAAGGACATTCCATACCTTGCAGGTCAACGGAAGGAGCGAAAAAATTAGACGGTGTGGGATTTCCAGCTTTGCAAGACGTGGGGGTGAGCTGTATGACAGTATCGGGGTGTGCGGTAGTGGAAGTCCGACGCAGGAATGATTGGGTGTTTTGTGTACTTAAATATGCTTCAGACGATTCGTCCTCACGAATATTCAAAAGTAGACCTTTAAAATCGATTAATTGACATTATTTCTTTATGTGTAATAATGTTCTAGAAATATTTTATTCGGATGTGTTCACCGGTACACGATAAAAGAAATTTGGCTCGATAGAAAAAAATCGTAAACTTTCCTAAAAAACACCCGTTTTACGTTCCCTTCGATGGATGGAATCAACTTCATTCGACATTATAAAATATATTTTTATAAAAAAAAAAGTGTGTAATCCTAACAATCATTCAAATACCTTAGTAATCGCAGTTTTTTATAAAAGCATAAGATTATTAGTAGAAATAAAAAAATTAAAAAAATGAAAATATTTGAAAGCGCGCACGCAAGCATTACCGTCGAACAAGTGTATCTAAGTTCACTACCATTTCGCCTTCCTACCTTCAGGAGCGTCTTGCAGAGCCCTGACGATATCAGCGCAGGTGGTGTGCGGCCGTACGCCCCGAACCCACAGCTTCTGGCCCCGTGCTATGACCCCCACCTCCTCGTCGCTGTAGTCTGATGATGACGCCTCCATTGCTACCTGGAACGTGAAAATTGACAATGTTAGAATTGACAAAATTGGCTACATCGCGATAACCCCAATATACGCGTTATCGCGTTGGGTGAAGTTCCAGCATCAAGATATCTGAATAACATATCGATTCTACTTTCCCCTTTCACATTTTTTGACGAGAAAAGCAAAAAACACTGGGATTTTGGGCTTAAAAAATTTAAAAAAGATCTATAGAAAATTCGCTCAATATCTGTAATATAATTATAGAGCTGTATTTGACAACAAGCTGTGCCCCGCGGTTTCACCCGCGTTGATAACTCCAACATGAGCCAGGGAAAGTCAAAATCGGTCCAACTGTTTTCACACATCTTCTCAGACTTTTATATTAATTATAGGCTTTAAATTTTGGAAAACTCAATACATAAACTTATTACCTACAATTTACAAAATTAATTTATCGTAAAACTCTCAGAGGGAAAGTTTTAGAATGGATTTCGTTAAATTACTGACGTAAGTAAAAAAAATTAATGTTATGGTGCTTTTTAGGGTTCCGTACCTCAAAAGGAAAAAACGGAACCCTTATAGGATCACTTCGTTGTCCGTCTGTCTGTCTGTCCGTCTGTCAAGACCCTTTTTCTCAAGAACGCGTAAAGGTAGCAAGTTGAAATTTATACTAAATACTTGAGTCTACGGTTTCTTTCGGCTGTAAAAAAATAAAAGTTGTAAGTCAAAGCAATCAAAAGATATGAACGTTTATGTCGTATATTTTGCGATTTCACAGAGGAATCAAAACCTATAGGGTACTTCCCGTTGACCTAGAATCATGAAATTTGGCAAGAGGCAAGGTCTCATAGTACATATATAGGAATAAATCCGAAAGTTATAAATTTGAAGTTATTTCATATAAAAATAATTATTTTGCTATTACAAACTTACATTTTGTAGTTGGAATGTATGGAAGAACCTTATTGTCAACTACAAACTGTCTGTTTGGGAATCGGGACTTTGGTTGCAAGCCATGCCCTCTTTTAACACAGGTAGCCTTTTAGATCCAACCGCATTTCGTCTAGCTGTCAGCTTACGCTTGCGTGCAAGGTGCTGTGAGGCCCATCGCTGTCAGTGTGGTACTGCTGTTGACCAGCTCGGTCACCATGGTCTCTCTTGCTCGAGAAGCGCTGGTCGTATTGGCCGACACGCTAGCCTGAACGACATCATACGCAGGGCACTTTCCACCGCCAATGTCGCAGCTGTGCTCGAACCGACTGATCTTGCGCGTGACGATGGAAGGAGGCCTGACGGTATGACACTTGTGCCCTGGAGGTTGGGGCGGCCCCTTGTATGGGACGCAACTTGTGTCGATACTTTGGCGCCGTCACATCTTCCTGAGACACAGGGTAGGGCTGGCGCGGCTGCCAATTTGGCAGAGCAGCACAAGCGTCGCAAATATGCTAACTTCGGCAGTGGTTACTTATTTGAGGCGTTTGGGGTCGAGACATTGGGCCCTTCGGGACCGGGAGCTCACCTCATTTTCAAAAATCTTTCAGAGCGCCTGGTTAATGCGACGCGTGACCAAAATGCTGGCGTGTTTCTGGCTCAACGCATTAGCATTGCCATTCAACGTGGTAATGCCGCCAGCATCTTGGGTACGCTGCCAACTGGTAGTGGGCTTGAGCATTTCGATTGTCTTTAAACCTTCAACGGTCTATGGGCATTCTAACATTTTCTGTATTTGTAGTGTTAGTTTTAGCTTGTATTTTGTTTAGTTATTAAAGGCACTTGCCCAGTAAAAAAAACTACAAACTTAAGTTTGTCTTTCAATATTTTAACTTCAGTTAGTTTTTTTTTGTCTCGCGCTCTGAGGGTTCCGTTATGTTGTATATTTTGCGATTTCACAGGGGAATCAAAACCTATAGGGTACTTCCCGTTGACCTAGAATCATGAAATTGGCAAGAGGCAAGGTCTCATAGTACATATATAGGAATAAATCCGAATGTTATAAATTTGAAGTTATATCATTTAAAAATAATTATTTTGCTATTACAAACTAACATTTTGTAGTTGGAATGTATGGAAGAACCTTATTGTCAACTACAAACTTAAGTTTGTCTCTCAATATTTTAACTTCAGTTAGTTTTTTTTTTGGTCTCGCGCTCTGTGGGTTCCGTCTAACGGAACCCTCAGAGCACGAGTCCTACTCGTACTTGTCCGGGTTTTTTTATATTCGTCTTGACAATTACGGCTTTATTTTTTCGTTTTATCGATAAAGATAAAGATTATCGTTGCCCGATAATCTTTTGTAATAGGGCTCTTACTAAATTAGTTGCCTTTACAGGGTTACGCATACAGACTCTTCTAAGCCGGATGAAGGTCAATGTACTCATTATTATGAACAACTTTTACTATGGGACCAACACCGGAAACGCAAAAAAACAGCTGTTCCATAGAAAACGGTCATATACACTCGACAAAATGTATGGAACAGCTGATGTTTTTCGAGATTTCAGGATTGGTCATAAAGTAAAAGTTGTTCACAATGATGGGAAAGCACTAATAGACCCCATTAATTCGGGTTGGTACACCCTTTCCGCGTAACCCTGTAAGAATATATCTACCTATCTAATTACATAAGTAAGTATTTAAACGGTAGATAGCCAGATTCTGACTAATAAGCCTCAGGCAAGTAAGCAGGTAGCTAAACCTCGCCTCGATGCTAATTCATGTTATCAACCAGAAGCCGAGAATTGATCACCACCAACAGCCGATAACTCATGTTTTTATGGGTTTATTTTGGCGTTACTTTTTGGTATAGTGAGTGAGCAAGTTACTATGTTATGTACCTAATGACGTCAATTTTATTCTAGAGTGCTTTTCATTAAAGAATTCCCCCCCATACGTGGCGCTGTCGTCGCGTATCAATCACTGTCAGTAGGTATCATTAATTTCTCGAGCAGCACTTTTAACAACTTTAGGCATCGTACACGACTATAACGATGGCAAATTAATAAAAGTATCACTAGCGTCCAAACACAGTAACAACACCTGACAACTACAACATGGAAATTTAGTTCCGCTGCCGTGGAGCTTCTTTCACGAAAATAACTTACCAATATTTTTTTTATAAACTAAACGAAATCTCGGTCTTAAGGTGGTACGATTCACCTATGGCGGGAAATTCAAATTTTAAACAGTTTTTTGGTTCTAGTAGCTAGGCCAGGTATTTTTATTTAAATAACACAGTGTTTGCGCAAAATATTAGCTGTTCTTTACGTTATAATAATATACAACTATTTAACAGTAACGCACCATGCTACTTACATTTGTCAATAAACCGTTTGAAACAGCAAAAATTTGTTTATTCACAAATGTAAGTAATAATGTGCATTAGAGATAAATATCTTTACATGATTTTGTAAAGAATAATAATCAATTTGTGCAAACATCATGATCGTTTACAATAATTACCCGGCCTAGCTACAAGGACAAGAATAGCGTTTGAAATTTGAATTTCCCGCCATTTGTGAAACGAACCACCAGTGTATATTCCTGTCCGTTTATCGATAATAAAGTTTGAGTGTGAACGTTCAAACTAATCAAAAACTGCACACACAAACACTTCGTGAAGCTTTACGACTCTTCACAAGGTTTCTCCATACCACCAGATACCCAGAGGAACTCTGTGCCATGTCATACAACAAACACCGAAACTCAGTAACTATTAAAAATCATCACTCAACTATCGTCCCGACTAGGAATCGAACCCAGGGGCTCAGTTGAAATATCACGCGAACGTGAACTTTAACGCGCCAGTTTGCGGTCGCGTGATTTTCCAACTGAGCGGATTTAACGTTAGTTTGGTGCCGCAATAGCAGTTGTCCGTAAGGCTCCTGGACCTATAGAAGGCAGAGACGCTATTGTCAACATTGGTCGCCAATGGCACTGTAAACTTAAAGGTTCATCTGAAAACCGGCGCTAAATATTCCTTGACTTTCACCATTATTGCCGAGACGGACCCATTTGACACTGATTGTATCCTTTAATTATGTCTTCTGTTTCGTTAGATATAAGTTTTTGTGAAACGAAAGCCAATAAAATGTATGTTTTCTTTATTCTTCCATTCCGCTCGTCAAAAAAGGGTCGTCGTTAAGGCGTGGCGTAGTTTTTAATTTACAATGGCCTCAGCTAGTGTCACAACAAATCCAACATAAGGGTAAGTCTTCCCAGTAATTATTATGTATTCTGTAGTAGGTCTGAGTCATCGGATTACTAATTGATTACGCGTAATTTGGGTGGGTAATGTATTGATTCTCATGTACCTAGTTTAATCTAAAAAAAAAAACCGGACAAGTACGAGTAGGACTCGTGCTCTGAGGGTTCCGTTAGGCGGAATCCTCAGAGCGCGAGACCAATAAAAAAAAAAAAAAAAAAAAAAAATATTTGTAGCCTTTTTTTGCTGGTCAAGTTTCTTGCTTCTCATCTTGCAATGATGTCAATTATCTATTTTACTGTAAGATTAATTAATTATTATATTTTTGTTATTAAAATATTTTAGATGTCAGATTTTTATAATATTATTAATTAGTCATTGACATCGGCTCCGCTGTATTCTTTCCAGCTTGCCTTCCGGCATAGGCCTCTTCCTGGGACTTCCATTCATGCCTCTTTTGTGTTAATTGTTTCCAATTTATACCAGCCTCTTTTTTAATTTCATCTTCCCATCTTACTTGCTGTCTTCCTTTATTTCGTTTTCCCCCTCTTGGGTACCATTCTAATATATCCCTATTCCATTAAAAAAAAAACTGAAGTTAAAATATTGAAAGACAAACTTAAGTTTGTAGTTGACAATAAGGTTCTTCCATACATTCGAACTACAAAATGTAAGTTTGTAATAGCGAAATAATTATTTTTAAATGATATAACTTCAAATTTATAGCTTTCGGATTTATTCCTATATATGTACTATGAGACCTTGCCTCTTGCCAAATTTCATGATTCTAGGTCAACGGGAAGTACCGTATAGGTTTTGATTCCCCTGTGAAATCGCAAAATATACGACATAAACGTTCATATCTTTTGATTGCTTTGACTTACAACTTTTATTTTTTTACTGCCGAAAGAAACTGTAGACCCAAGTATTTAATATAAATTTCAACTTGCTACCTGTACGCGTTCTTGAGAAAAAGGGTCTTGACAGACGGACAGACAGACAGACGGACAACGAAGTGATCCTATAAGGGTTCCGTTTTTTTCCTTTTGAGGTACGGAACCCTAAAAACTAAAGATAGGACTAGAAATAATTATAAATCAGCGCGGTAGCGCTGCCACTATGCTGGATACGTACACTGCCAAGTCTGGTAATAGATTTGAGCATTTGGATTGTCTCTAAACCTTCAACAGTCTATGATCAAATAAACTGTTTTTTAAATTAAATTTTTAGTAGTTTTAAGTTTGCAGTACCTATATGTTAGGTTGTTTAGTTAATAAAGCCACTTTACCATTACAATAAATAGGTAGCAGGCCAGTTATTTTTTATGCACCCCCATGATATGGGTATCAAATGGAAGGGTTTGCTGAGAAGAGTACGAAAAATTAAATGACGTCACACAAAATTCAATATGGCGGACGCCTTTTTTTAATAATAATGTTATTTTATTTTTTCTTCCTTGGGCTTTAGAGCACAGATTTATTTAAACTTAGACAATGATGCAAGGAAGTGACGTTATTGACTGGCATGTTCTAAATAGCGTGTTTTACCTCCCTAACTCTAAACAATATGGCGGACCATAAAAACTGCAAACTCCGGGAAGCTATAAACCGGCCGACGAACTTTCTAGACTTGCATAAGTTAGCCCAATTTGGGGTTGGATGGCGCCTGGCACGTTCTAGGGGTGGGTACCGGTTATATCCGGAAAATTCCAGTTCAAAACGGTAAGGAACGGTTATTACCGCATACCCAATATTGGCGCAGTTTGCATGCAAAATAGGGATGCAAGTAAGTCGTGCAAGTAGCGTCAGAAAAGACAAGATTTAGACAATATATATAATAGATATAAGGTTATAAAATAACATAATAAAATAAAAAAAACGACTTCAATCTGGGAATAGGGTGACCTTGAACTAGTGAAGTATTCGGGGTTTGAAGTCATTGAATCTCAGTAATATACCCAATTTCGTTTACTTGGATGACAATAATTATAGAAAGAAAAGAAAAGAAAGACAGAAAAAAAGTTTATTTATGACTAAATTACGTCATTAAAGTAACTTATATTGTTATTATGTCATCCAAGTAAAGTTATTATTCCAGTTATATCCAGAAATATCCAGTTATTTCGATATAAAAACCAAATTACCTTCTGAACCGATTTTATTAAATGTCTATTAGACCAATCTGAAAGTAGTTATATACCTTAAAACGATTTTTGTTTTTCCAAATCGGTTTATAAATGAAGGAGATTTGAGGTAACAAACATAAATCCGGTGAAGCTGTAGAGGCCGTAAGGCCAACCACAGATTTTTTACTTTATTTTTTCTGTGAGGCCAACAGAGTATAAGTAATTTTTTTTTTTTTTACAAACTTTAAAATAGTATCGAATTGTGAACCGCCTCCTTTTTTGAAGTCGATTAAAAAAGAGGTGTTCTCAATTCGTTTGAATTTTTTTATGTTTCTTACCTAAGAACTCCGTTATTTATTTAGGTACCTGCACCCCTTTCGGAGCTACAATGCCTCAGAGAGATAGGTACACATATACACACGTAAAATTTATAACTCCCCTTTGTTTGTGTCAGGGGTTAAAAAAGTTAACCAGAACTTGACTTAGCAAACAAATGTTATATATCTGACACAAAAGTTAGAAACCTACAAAGTTCTATCTAGATAACAAAAGCACTCATTTTAAAAGTTCAAAATCGTGTCGATCCCTCTCATAATTGCTACCTAACGTGCCTACTCAGTTATTATAAAATAACGAACGTAACTATGTTAATCACGAATGCCGTGCCAACTGCGATGTAAATCTATAAAATCCTGGCTTAAAAAAATAACGTGCAAAGTTGACTGTCGCATTAGGAAAACTACGTGGTCACCTCACGAAGTTAATTAGTAGAAAGTAGATATAGTAGATAAATCTATACACCAGAAAGTAGATGGTTAATTTGTAATCTAATTTAACTTTTAGGGTTCCGTACCCAAAGGGTTTAAATGGGACCCTATTATTAAGCCAACGCTGTCAGTCTGTCCGTCCGTATGTCTGTCTGTCCTTACTTTTTACCACTGTATCTTTCGACCCTTAATAGATAGCAAGTTGAACTTTTCACAGAATATGTAATGTTACGGCGGATTTACTAATAAAATAATAATAATCAAAACGTCAAAACAGAACGTTTTTGTATTTGCTCTAGAGTATAGTGTAAAAACGGTAATACGTAGGTACAAGCGTCAAACTTGACACGATTATAGTACACACTCTAAAATATAACAAAAAATTCTAAATACTTGGCCAAGTGCGAGTCTCCAAGTCTCTGGCCAAGCGGTGGTCTCTCACCATGGGTTTTATAAGCAAGCTCATAATCGCACGAGCTATGGAGAGGGCTATGCTCGGGGTTTCTCTATACGACATGGAATCAGAAATGAGGAGATCCGTAGACGAACGAAAGTTACCGAGATAGCCAAACGGATTAGCAAGTTGAAATGGCAGTGGGCAGGACACATAGCACGTAGAACAGATGACCGCTGAGGCCGAAAGGTTCTCGAATGGAGACCACGGGGACTGGTAAGAGCAGCGTAGGACATCCACCTATAGATGGACAGACGACCTAAAAGAGACCGCAGGGAAACGCTAGATGCAGGTCCAACCGGCCCTTTTGGAGATCGATGGGCAGAGCGACGCCATCGTCGTCCTACGGCTGAAATGATGATGGTGATGAAGTGCGAGTCGGTAACCAATTTCTACTCACCACCCGTTCTCGTACAATCACCTAAGTTAAGCAACGTCGGGCGCGGTCGGTACGTGAAAGATGCCATTTTAAGCAGTCAAGTTGCCGCACATCACGTGACTTTGTATCCCATCGATAACAGGCAATTCTTGGTCAAAAAAACGTCGTATCATCTAAAAGCTTTCCTTGTACGCTTTCCCTCGGTTCATGCCTTGAAATTCTGAAAGGGCAGCGGGCTTTGTCTCATGCAATTAATATTAAGTAGTTGCCGTCATTCTCGTTGATATAGACATGGAAGTGACAAGGACAAACTCTGTCGAAGACTCTAGAATTTATTAGGTTGCTGGTTACTTTCCTTTAGATTTTTAATTGAACCAAATGAGAAATAGTTGTTGGAGAACTGGGCCAGCTGTCCTGAAAGATGGACAATGTTTCGACCAAAAAGTGATTTGAAGTGTGTTTGTTTGTTTTTTCCTCTTTCACGCACGCAACAACAAAGCAATGAATTGACGTAATTTTTGGCATAGAGATAGTTGGAGGACCGAAAAAGTAACATAGGATACCTACTTTTTATCCTGAAAACGTACAGTTTCTGAGGATATTAACGAAGGTAGGACCGCGGGGCGCAGCTTTAATAATAGTTTGCTCTAACGTATTTCTAGTCGTCAGGCAATATTAAAAGTATTTCATAGTCATCAGCCAGAAAATGTCCACTGCTGAACATAGGAGTCAACACTGAACGACTGCCTGCCATCTGCATCCACTGGATGCCCGCGACTCTCAAGATGTTGTCGGTCCATCTATAGTGGGAGGCCTACCTACGCTGTGTCTACCGGTTCGTGGTCTCCACTCAAGAACCTTTCTTCCCCATCGGAGTTCTTCGAGCGATGTGGCCTGCCCATTGCCACTTCAAACTACAAATCTGGCAGAGCTATGTAGGTGACTGGTTTTTTGGCGAATATCATCGTTTCGGATCCATCTCACACCTACTTAAGCCATGTGAAAATCTTTGGATGGCTTGAAAACAAGACCGTAGGACACTCTTTTAAACTATCACGGTTGTTCATTACAGTTATATCGGAAGCTCCATCCACCTTATCACGGTTAATATCACGTTAATAATCATATAACGGTAAGGCTATAGAAATAAAGAAGGGCTTTATAAAAGGAAGTTCTTGAAAATCAACGTTGATGGCTGTCATGAACTTGTATGAGATAAATTAGATAGAGACTGGCGCCTTTTACTATTGCAGAATTAGATCAAAATACTTGGATCGCTGCGTCTACATCAACTTTTTTTTATTGACTTAACTTCTGACAGGCAACGCACAGATAAACAGCTGGTTCTAGGAGCATATCCTTATGACAAACATAGGTGAGCGCTATAAGAGAGGATTTATAAATATTGGCGAGGCTGAAGCTGAGGCCTATGCGTAGGCACAAGCATTTATCTAGTCAGTTTATAAAAAAAGAAAAGGATTAATCCTTAGAAGAACTACTCAGAGAAGGTAGGTTTCCAAACAACGCCTTCTCAAAACGTAAGCTACAAATTCGCTTTGTATCTTACGTTTCGATTGGTATTTTAAACGATTTAAGCAAGAAAATTAATGGATTACCTGTGGAATGTCATACCATAACTCTTATGCTGCTTTTCTGATTTGTTGTGGAACGATTTTACCGCGCAAATTGTCATAGTAAAATTTATATACATTTTTTTGGAGCCATATATGACACCATTTGAATGGCTTAAATTTTGCGAATGTACTTGGTTTCTTTGTGTAGTTATTCTAAGGATTAATCCCTTTTCATCACGCCGTTACGAATCAGCGACAAGCCAGTAGGTATAATTTGAGTGCCGTTCGTGACTTGCTACCATTAGGCATTTCCGTCTACCCGCACCCTACGTTCACCTTTCACCCCCGTTTCACCTCATTCACCCCCTTGCACCCGTGTTCACCCCCTTTTACACCCTCAATTGCCCCGTGGCATTTGGGGAGGCATTGTGGCACCACGCCTCGGATGTTTGGCGTTACATAGGTAAATATTTTTGTTATGGGTAAATCCAGGGTGAAATTTGAATAGAACGATACGGGTAGTTTGATTTGACACTAAATTGAAAGGTATTAGTATTCATAAGCTTTCAGGCGGCCAAAGAACTAACGTTAAGGGTGGTATAGTATAACACTAAAATCTGGGACAGAAAAATCCACTGACCTCGATTTTTTTAAATAATTGTTAAAATAATTCGATTGTCAATTCGGTTAAACGTTTGCCGGTGCTTTTTTTCGGTTTCGTTCCTTCCTATAACGGTTTTGCGGCAAGAATGATTACAAAACCTTTTCGTTCGATAAGCCGGTTTTGACCGGTTTTGCATAACCGGAAATGACACTTTGATAAATGTAATAATAGGCTTGCGTTTGACCGCCACCTAGCCTGATGTAAAGCGATTATGTGGTCTACGATGATACACGCTTGCCTGGAATAAATCGATTCACTCGCAACTTGAAAACACCCAGTACCACTGGGTGTCCTACTGCTGGGCTAGTATTAGATACTGATAACCAAAATATACAGTTCTAAACGGGTTTTTTATCGCTTTCAAGCCCACAGGGTCGAGGCAACCTCGCGGAGTGGAAGCAGATATTATGGAGAAGCCCAATGCGTAGGATCTCACTTTTTACGTAACTACGTGATTATGTTAATGATTGATTATGTCATTCAATATTTTTTTCAATGGTAGGTAAGAAAAGTATCTCTGTCGTAGGTAAGTGTAACGACCAGCACTATTACACCCGATTTCCTCACTTCAAATTTCATTATTAGACTTACCTACTCTGAACATTTCATTAGACTTTTTTTAGTTAGGTACTTGAACGTAAACGCGACTTAAAAGAAAACCATTATAACGAAAATAAGAAGTAAAGGAAAAAAAAACAGATTAAACCTGTAAATAATATGTGGGCAAGTTAGAAAGCTTCGAACATCGGGGTAAAGTTGCTATAGTCTATCGGTTTTTTTATCGCTTACATTTTGGGGAGTGTGCATCGGATCTGCATGGCCTCATTTCCCTCCTGCTCATTTCCCTATCCACCGGCCAGGGCGGGCATACCGCAAAAGTGGGACACCGTTTCATGGTTGCTATTCCGAAAACCACCGAAGTGCTGTCTAATGAGTCATTCTCGATAGATGCAATCCGGGTGTCTTTAAGTCCCGATTGAATCGTTTTTCTTATAGGCAGGCAAGCGTGCGCCATCGTATCACCGCTAGCAAGATTGTGGTAAAGCCACAGAAAAGGGAAGTATTTTTTTGTCTTTTCTGTGGGTAAAGTGTAATCTTGTTTATCAATAAAAAAATATAAAAAAATAAGCATCAGATACACACAAA
Organism: Agriopis aurantiaria; assembly: GCA_914767915.1. Classification (NCBI taxonomy): domain Eukaryota; kingdom Metazoa; phylum Arthropoda; class Insecta; order Lepidoptera; family Geometridae; genus Agriopis; species Agriopis aurantiaria. The sequence continues at coordinate 10,779,928 of OU612003.1, read as the reverse complement.
TCCTTGCTTGATATTATTACTAACTTAGCGACCGTGCACCCACCCGGCTTCGCTCGGGTGTAATTTACGTGCGAAGCCGGGGCGGGTCGTTTGTTATATATATAAACCTTCCGTGAAAATGTATCTAACTGATGGTGAAAACTGCATCAAAATCCGTTGCGTGGTTTAGGAGGAGTTAGCGGCCATACTGACCTACAGACAGACGCGGAAAGCATCTTTAATTTATACTATGTAGAGATAGAGATAGAGAAGAAGAGAAGAAATAATTAGAAATAATAATAATTACATATATCTTCTTCTACTATATAAAAATAAGTCGGGTTTTCCTTCCTGACGCTATAACTCCAGAACGCACGAACCGATTTCCACGGTTTGCATTCGTTGGAAAGGTCTCGGGCTCCGTGAGGTTTATAGCTATAGTAGCGAGGCCGAAGGCCGAGCTCTATGCGTACGAAGTAGCAGGATTCAGCTAGTTTGTTATAATGATATATACTTTCTTCACTTCTGCCCCGATATTTCCTGCCATTTTCTTTTCCTTTGTTATATTTCCATGGCAGAATCTACACAATATAGATTGGCTTGCAGTAATGGTGATACAAATTAGGATCAGCGGTAATTGCGGAGCAGCCAGGTGGTAGAGCGCAGGTTAGTAGTCATTCCACTTCAGTTTGGTACCGGTGCGCCTACAGCGAAGACCGTAGTGATGAGGTATGATCGATAAACTCAACGAACGGAAGACCAAAGCAGACAAAAAATGATGGCCGTAAAAGGGAAAGCGACTACTGGGCAGACCACCAACTCGCTGGTCGACCTACATCGTTAAAGCGGCACGGCAGGAAAGCAGTGGATCAGACTGGCACAGTACTAGAAAAGATGGGGTACTGAAGCGGAGATCTATAATACTCAGCATCAGCAGTGGGTGGAAAATTAGTGATGATTATGATGAAATTCAATAACACTACTGACTTAAGCTAATTCGCTGTCATTTTAGCCATAGTTTTTATATAAAAAAATTGCATCAAAGTAATTGATGATGTAACAGAACGTGCTACCAAAACTCTAAAGAAACCACATTAAAATCTTTACAATTTTTTTTTGCGACAGTACTTCACGACGGAACAGCTGCTTTCACTGTACCGAGCACAAGTTCGGTCGTGCATAGAATACTGCTCGCATCTTTAGGATGGATCAGCCAAATACCAGGTTGGGGCATTGGAGTCCATTGGAAATTCTCTCCTGCCCATTTTTCTGACTACCAGAGTGGGCACAAAATGCGACACCACTTTATGGTTGATATTCCAAAAACCCGTACGAAGCGCTTTGATTTCACTATTACTGTGTGAACTAGGTACTAGTCGGTGGAATGCGTTGCTTGATCTGTTCTTCGATAGTTACTATCTGGGTGTCTTCATTTCGCGCGTGAATCGGTTTCTTCTAAGCATGCTCCATCATAGAACGCATCATCGCTTAACATCAAGCGAGGTGGTGGTCAAAAGCAAGTCAATTATTTAATTTAAAAAAATTATGTTTTACAGTCAAATGAACTTTATTATTATATTTAGCTAATTTAAAATGAATTTTACGCTGGCTACATATACAAAAGGCATGAAACAAAAAAAAACTCTTAACTAAATTACAACTTTTATTTTCCCACTCCTAGGCACATCTTCCAAAAGTTTACGATAATTTTCGAAACTTATCGACAAAATGACTCGCTCGTTGTCCCAACACTGGACCGGTAACAGGCAAATTATCAGTAGCCCTGCGTAATAACAGGAGCGGCGCCGCGGCCGGCACGCAAGGACATGCAGAATTATGCCGGACACACGGACGGGGCCATTGGAGAGCGAACTTGTCAGTTAAAATAACTGACATGATTGTTCCCAATCCTATAACATGTGACATGTAAATATGTAAATGTACATCAAGTTTACCCAAAAAGCAAGCTATGAGTCATCAAGCAACTCATAGTAAGCTTTTTTGAGTTTCTTATAATTATAGTTGCCAAACTAGATTACAACATGTATGAAATCAGAAATAGACAACGCGCCTAGAATGGACTGGAAAATGGTATTAAATTTTAATCATTAAACTTTTTACTTGTCTTGTTTTTGCGATATCTTATTTTATTTTACATTTTCCGTAATTGTTTTTAATGTCTAATACGGATTGTGATTATAATTAGTAATTAGTACAGGCCGAGTGGCTAGCCCTAGTGTCAAAGTTTTGGGTCCCCTTATGACTTAGCACGGTTGATTATTTAAATTTTACGTGCTTACGACTCATGGAGCATGGTAGCGCATTGTGGTTATGTTTTGGTGCAAATGTGTACATGCATCCCAATCATCAAATTGTGTGTACTTAATTATTACACAAACTGAGCTACTATAAAACTACTACTATTATGAGAGGCTGAGGGCTAACTATAAATGTTGATGCTATAGTGACCTAAAAGTTGAGAAGCTGTTTTTTAGCAATGACTAACTGCGCCACGCGGTGTTTGATAATTTTGTTTTTTAAGGAAAATTCTATATCACTTTCCGGACCTCCAACTTGTAGTATATCTTTAATATCATCATCATACTTCATCAAACCTTTTTTTTAACTTATGCTAACTGTTTTTTTTTTGTTACACACAGGCCACTGCATTTTATCTACAATTCAATAATCTTTTAAAATTAGAAAAATCAAGACAACAAAATCTACAGAGGGCGATTCTTGGTCAACCTTGCAAAGTGCTCTCACTTTTACGTGACGTTTATATAAACTTGGAAAAGAGAAAACTAAAGAGATTTGGTGCTGATTGCTGATCATATTAAAAGGGCCAGATCCTTGACTCGGGGACGGCCTTGAAGCCTCAACCCTACCAGCTGGAACTGGAGGAGGAGAATCAAACTTAAGTATCATTCCTTGCCCAAATCTCAAGCCTTGACCCAGTGTGCACCGGTGTTATTTTTCTTTAATTCTATAAAGACTGTGGACGATCTAAATTAGTGAAATTAAAAGTGGTCTGTGTATTACTGTGTTCTTTTTTTTGACAACTGATAAGGTTAGGTATAGTTCTAGGACAGTCTCTTTCCTCGTAACTGGGGGTGGCAGGCATGCTTCTGGCTTAGGCAGGTCTGGCCTGGTGGTGGGCGGGGCCGAAGCCGTCTGCTTCACTACAAACTATGTATATGCAAAAAAGCACGTTGATCAGTTGTTCTGTTGTAGAGTGAATGAGGACAAACAAACCGACAAACAATCACACTTTCGCATTTATAATATTGGTAAGGTTTATTTTACTAGATGTTCGGGCGAGGTTTTAGAACTTGTTTGCCAAACAAAGCGTCCGTGATTCACATAGCAAAAAAAAACAAGACGGCTTGTAAAACAAAGAATAGGATAATAATCTACATGAATAACTCACGGTAAAGGGTCCAGAGTTGAAATCAACATCCGCTCACATGATGGAATGATATCGATTCATAAAATATTGCCAATTTTTGTATTTTTGCTTATTGAAACATTGCATAAATATAAGTAGTATCAGTCTATCATATTCTCACTGATGGGACACAGGATCTCGGAGAATCTCTTGGGACCTAATAGAACATGCTGGCCCAGTGCATGTTGAGGAATGCCGTGTACCTCTGATTTTTTTAGGTTTGATGACATACGGTTTCGTCACGATGTTTTCCTTCACCATTTTTGGGTGATGGCTTCGAAACTGCACATAATTTATTTAGGTACTAAATAAGTATTTGGTGCAGGGCCGAGGATCAAATCCATCAGATTGTAAAGCGCACATACTACCGCTCAGTCACCGTCATTATTAAATACTGTAATTTCAAAATACGATGATTTGTTTTAGGATCGCAAGTGGTCTGTTAGACCATCAGTCGGCAGTTATATTTCCAAAACCGAACTGCGGTTACCAACGCCAGCCCTAGCTTTTGATCCGGGTAGAGCGAGATCTTTTGGCACGTTTCATTTCTGAAAACTATATACCTATTTATTAATGGATTCCATGCGCTAATCCAGGATATAATCTATTTTTACATCAAAATTTTATGCTGGTTACAAACAATGCAAGTGTGTCACGCCGCCTGCAACGCTGGCCCGACCCGAGGACCAAGCGCCATAAAAAAAATACGCTTGTTTTTTTACCTGTTGACATTTTGGCACCCCTTTGCGCCTAGAACGACCGCTCCTCTCTCTCTACCCCAGGACCGATGCTGGCTGTAACTTAAATGCTCGCCTACGTACTACAAAAGCCTTAAAGGTTATAATATCGATTTGTCAGTGACGCCTGCTGACCTATTCCCTATATAACTGCTTTCCTCGTGAAAAACAACTAGCCATTGGTTCTGGGAAACGTTTTAAACTAAATTGCATAATTTAGTTCGGCACGAGCCAAATTACTCGAGCCATTAGGTATCTTCTAAGAAAACGTATCAATTTAGAATCTAACGACTTCTAGATTGCAATCTTGAATTTTGTAAACTTATTTTAGACCGAGTTTTAAATACGCCGTTTAAATCATTTTTGTAAAAAAGCTTTTGCTCGTGGCTTGGTTTACATTTCCACTTATTTTTATTGTTATGTCTTAATCATGATTTAAAGAGAATTATAATTGCTTTTAACAATAAAAATTGAAAAACAATACTAGTTGTATCTTTAGGCGACGGACATATTATTCAACACCAGGTTTTCAGGATTGATCCTAAAGAAAAATTTGCTTATAATGATGAGCACGACGATATCCCCGAATATGTCCGTATTCTAAAATAACACCCCGTATGTATAAGTATGTAAGTTATTCAAAATATATTTCTAGTTGATTTTTCACACTAGGTGTACCTATTTTAAAGTGGTAAGTAATTAACCCCCTTACTAATAAACGTAGAGTAGTCTTGGAATAGTAAAACGGTATTTTATCTTTTTCTCTTTCAAATTTTTAAATCGATCGAAAAAAAAAGACGCATTAACTATTCCAAGGCTACTCCACGTTTATTAGTAAGAGGCTATTTTGCACACCATTTGGTACTGCCAGAACTTGAAAAGTCTCTGTTGTTACCCATCAACAATATATCTGTGTTGTTTATAATGTAATTTGAACTAGAACCGCCATTTTTGTTTCAATTTGTTATCTACTAGTTTCATACATCAAACATATTGTAGTAAACTCTTTTTTGGTGGTATTTTGTGTGAATAATAAGCACTGACTTAAGCCCTTTAATTCTTGTGAAAACTGGGCTTATGAATTGGTATAAATTTTGTGCTCACTTACCTACAATTTTCGTTTTACTGGCTAGTCATAAACGAAAATTCGTCACGCTATAGGCTCGTCACAAAAATCAGTCTCTAACATCTACATTAAGTCCCCATCATTCTTATCGACCCTTATTATACAACAACAGTACCTACTCACTTGTTAATAACAAAAGGAACTCCCACGATTGTCTTAAAATCTCTCCCATCCGTCTAGCTTGCGATAAAAAGTTGCTAAACGACTGCAGTGCTTTTTCGACGAAATTGCAAGTATCGATAGGTACAACGTTTCACTTCCCTATTTTTGTTTGATTTTATTTGTAGTGACATTGACATTGCAGGTTCGTGTTGCGACAAAAAGTTTGTGCTGTTTGCGTGGTATTTAACATAAAAACAAGCGAACAGTAACGGGACAAAGTAAATATGTATCTAGCCATGTAAGTCTCTACGGAAAAAGTAAACACTCAACAAATTTAGACACTACACTAAACTTCTATTAGAAATAATTCAAACAGTAACGTGGTATCTCACAGGCCTCATAAGCAAGCTCAAAGTCGCACAACGAGCTATGGAGAGGGCTATGCTCGGGGTTTATCTACGAGATCGAATCCGAAATGAGGAGATCCGTAGACGAACAAAAGTTACCGACATAGCCCACCGGATTAGCAACTTGAAGTGGCAGTGGGCAGGGCACACAGCACGCAGAACAGATAGCCGATGGGGCTGAAAGGTTATCGATTGGAGACCACGGACCGGTAAGCGCAGCGTAGGACGGTACCTAACTCACAAGATGGACAGACGACCTAAAAGAGACCAACCGCTTCCAACCGGCCCTTTTGGAGATCGATGGGGGAGGCATATGTCCGGCAGTAGACGTCCTACGGCTGAAATGATGATGATGATGCTGATAAATAACGTGGAAGCAACACGCTTAGTACGAGAGCAATTCCAAAATTGAAACTTTTTGGTTTATAAATTAAACTGTGGATGTCGCTTTGTTAGTCAAGTATATCTCCATGTACTTTTCCCATACCGTACAGTTAGACGCATTGTCTGCGGTAATCATTGGTTATGCTCTAATCCATATGTAATGGATCACGACTGCTAACGGTTGCCTGTTTGTCAGTTTTTGTGGCCTACGGAAGTGATTGGTTTGTTTTAATACTGATGTAGTTAAGACCTGCGATCTCATTAATTCTTATGCGATCTCGTAAAGAAACCTAGAGCATAGCCCTTCTTTATACCATATGCGAAAGAGTGTATAGAGCTCATTGCTGAGATCTGTTTTTGAGAGCCCACTTTACATTATGAAATACACATACAGATCTTAGCTAGCATGTTTTAAGTTAACAACCCATATTGGTACGGTAAAAAAGTGCGGAGCAGATTGATTTATTCCATAACATTTGTCCAAATACATGTCTAGGCTATGGCAACATTTCGCGAGCAGTATGTCTGGGGAGTTTTGGGGGAGTTTTAGCGCCAACGCGGAAAAAACATGTCGGCTCGTTGGATTATTTTCCTAAACTTGTGTATTTTCGAGTGTTAATGTGTACTGTATGCTGTAATGGTGAATTATTATTCATTAAGTGCTCGTAAATGTGCTCGAGTGTGGGCAAGTGATATAACGAGGTGAAACGTGTATTTTCGTGTTGTTTCCAAAACTCCATAGGAGCCTCTTGTAAAGTCTCCACCACTTTACAGGGGCATGAGTTCGACTTGACCGTGACTTACTTAGCTTGACTCTTACTGTGACTATGACTTGTTTGACGCTATTAAGACAAAGTAAACTGTTTAATATTACGAGTAAAGGACATGGACGTGAATCCACGCTCATGAAGATTTTAACAAAAAAAAAAAAGTATGTCTGGGTTTTGGAAAATTTATCCTCATTTTCTACGTCTTCTATATACCTAGCTAGAGCAATCCCTTGCGTACATTGTCAAAAAAAAATACTTTAAAAATCACTGAAAGGTATTTAGGAACACATTAGCGTTTAACTTTAGACTGAAATTCCAAAACGGATAAAGTTCTCATGTTGGCATTTTATATAATAGCGGCGAAGGCCAAAAAATTGTTTTTTCAATTTTATTTCGATGTTTTCATTACGACTCACAAATGCTAACGACATCACCACGATAAATAAAAAAGGCTTCCCACGTAAATCTACTATCTACAACAAAACCAACAGCTCAAAAATTAAGATTATGTTTTTTTTTGTAGATACTGCTTCATTATCGTATTTTACTTTGTTCAAAGTCGACAATAGGCATGTGAGCTCCTAAGTACCCGATATTATCTCATAATTACCTTCTAAGTATCACGTGTCACGCAATAAAGTAATATCTTTGCAGGTAACGCAGGTAATTTCATATACGATACATTGTAAAAATTTATATTTACGCTAAGATATGACAAGGATACAAATTGTTTTGACCATTGATCTATATGTATACATTTGAATTCTTTGGTTTTGACTTTGAAATCATTGTTATATTACCTCACAAGGTCTTTTTTATTCTAATTTATTTTGGAACTTTTACATAATAAGTAATAGCTGACCCGACAGACGTAGTCCTGTCTTAGAACTGTCAAACGGGCGAAGTTAAAAGTTACTGATATTATTTTATTTTCTGCACTATTTTCTTAATTTTTCTTTCTGTAAGAACCTTCTACAAAGTATTAGGAAACTAAAAAAAAAGATGAATAAATCGTTAAAGTCGTTCTTAAGTTATGGCGTGACCAAGGTAAATAGAGATTCATTTTTATATAATTATATAGATAGATAAACAATTAGGTCGCTGGCCTATTTCTACAAAGGATTTTACGTAATTGGATTTTATGGAATACTTTGGTACGTAACCTACCTTTATCTAAGTATGTGTTATATTTTATTTAACATGAAAAGTGATAAGCAATCTAGCCGTAACTGATGGTAAGGGATCACCACCGACCGTTCACTCATCTACAATTCTGGAAGTATTGCCGATTTCCGGTGGGCTACCTATTCCAAATATTCTATGATGAAAATATATACCTATTAAAAAAACTAAAATTTATACGCTGTAGTAGTGTTAACACACGTATGGATTTGGTTGACGGACCGCCGTCCAACCAACGGGAGAGAAAGAGTGAGAATATCATATTTCCCTCTCTTTTTCTCCCGTTGGTCAGACGGCGGTTGAGATCAACCAAATCCATACGTGTGTTAACACTATAACAGGCAAGAACATAAGATACGCCTCCATTCTTACGACCATGTATGCTACTTTATATGTATGTGTACCTACCATGTTCTACCTATAAATAATTTGAATTTATGTGTCAAAGCGATAACCTACAAGTAATTATCTTTTCTTATTCGTTTTCTTCTTCTTTCACTCAACCACTCACTCATCCACAATTCTGGAAGTATTGCCGATCTCCGGTGGGCTACCTATTCCAAAAGTTCTATGTGTCAAAGCGAGAATCTATAAGTAATTATCTTTTCTTCTGTTCTTCTTCGTTTTCTTCTTCGGATGCAAAGTAACCAGACTAAGCTGAGGCATCAGGAAATTCACGGGTATGCAAACGAACTCCTGTGAATTCTCCCAGTGCCAAGGCTCAGCCTGATTGGTCTGTCTTCTTTCTTTTCTATTATTCTTTCTTCTTTATTCTTCTTGCACTATATTATAATTATAAACAACAACTTGCCTACCTAGAACAGACAACGCAGTTTCTGTAAATAGAAAACCTTTTCCTACCGTAAAAAATCTGTTTTAGTGTTCTCGACACAATCCAATAGTCTTTCGAAAAAAGTTTTTCCTTCTTCTTAAAAGATCTAGTAATACTTCAAACATATAGATAGCCCGTTGGTCCAGTTGGTAGTGAACCTACCTTCTGAGCCTGAGGGCGTCGGTTCGATTCCCACGTAGGACAAACATTTGTGTGATGAACATTTGTGTTTGTTCTATATCTGGTTGTTAATATCTATTTAAGTATGTATTTAAAAAACTATATATGTATGTATATCAGTCTCTGGCAGCCATATCACAAGCTTTGCTTAGTTTGGGGTCAGATGACCGTGTGTGCAAAAATGTCCCAAAAAAATATTTATAAAGTACCTATCAAATTGGTTATAGCTAAGTAGGTATCAATTTAAAATAAACCATAAACAAGAACGAAATTATCAGTTATGTTATGACATGGTAATGAACAGAAACTTGTCCCCCTTACACAAAATGAAAAACCGTAATTGCTGTTGGTTCATAGACAAAAAGTCGCCTATGAATCATAGACTAGGTACTTTTTCCCAGTCTTCAGAGCAACAGTTAAAAGAATTTGATTTAAAAACGTCCGATAACTTACTAAAAATAGACCGAGCAAAATACTTTAATGCATTACAATAAAAACATTCTCAACAAAAAGCGGACGAGTGCGACAGTTTCGGTACTTAGTTACGGTATGCGGTGGTTTTCCGCAAATTTCCGGTGCATACCGCTTTAAACCGTTTTTATGACACGCAGGCGCAAGATATAATGTCGAGATGGAAAAAGCGATTTTGCGCATGAAAGTTTTTTTATTTTTTAGGGTTCCGTACCTCAAAATGAAAAAACGGAACCCTTATAGGATCACTTCGTTGTCCGTCTGTCTGTCTGTCTGTCTGTCCGTCTGTCAAGACCCTTTTTCTCAAGAACGCGTAAAGGTAGCAAGTTGAAATTTATACTAAATACATGGGTCTACGGTTTCTTTTGGCTGTAAAAAAATTAAAGTTGTAAGTCAACGCAATCAAAAGATATGAACGTTTATGTCGCATATTTTGCGATTTCACAGGGGAACCAAAACCTATAGGGTACTTCCCGTTGACCTAGAATCATGAAATTTGGCAAAAAGCAAGGTCTCATAGCACATATATAGGAATAAATCCGAAAGTTATAAATATGAAAGTATATCATTTAAAAATGATTATTTTGCTATTACAAACTTACATTTTGTAGTTGGAATGTATGGAAGAACCTTATTATAAACTACAAACTTAAGTTTGTCTTTCAATATTTTAACTTCAGTTAGTTTTTTTTTAGTCTCGCGCTCTTAGGGTTCCTTTATGTCGTATATTTTGCGATTTCACAGGGGAATCAAAACCTATAGGGTACTTCCCGTTGACCTAGAATCATGAAATTTGGCAAGAGGCAAGGTCTCATAGTACATAAATAGGAATAAATCCGAAAGTTATAAATTTGAAGGTATTTAAAAATAATTATTTTGCTATTACAAACTTACATTTTGTAGTTGGGATGTATGGAAGAACCTTATTGTCAACTACAAACTTCAAAGTTGTCTTCCCAGAGACTGTGGGATCGGCCGATCTGCGAACTAGCATGGAAATCGCTACTAGATACGTGTCCTAGTATTGCAGATCGCGCTCGTATTCTTGCTGTCTCTGTTTGGGAATCGGGACTTTGGTTGCAAGCCATGCCCTCTTTTAACACAGGTAGCCTTTTAGATCTAACCGCATTTCGTCTAGCTGTCAGCTTACGCTTGGGTGCAAGGTGCTGTGAGGCCCATCGCTGTCAGTGTGGTACTGCTGTTGACCAGCTCGGTCACCATGGTCTCTCTTGCTCGAGAAGCGCTGGTCGTATTGGCCGACACGCTAGCCTGAACGACATCATACGCAGGGCACTTTCCACCGCCAATGTCGCAGCTGTTTCTTACGAGTGACGATGGAAAGAGGCCTGACGGTATGACACTTGTGCCCTGGAGGTTGGGGCGGCCCCTTGTATGGGACGCAAATTGTGTCGATACTTTGGCGCCGTCACATCTTCCTGAGACACAAGGTAGGGCTGGTGCGGCTGCCAATTCGGCAGAGCAGCACAAGCGTCGCAAATATGCTAACCTCGGCAGTGGTTACATATTTGAGGCGTTTGGGGTCGAGACATTGGGCCCTTGGGGACCGGGAGCTCACCTCATTTTCAAAATTCTTTCAGAGCGCCTGGTTAAGAGGGGGCAACCGAAATTTTATGCTAATTTGCCATGATATTCTAACTAAACCAAATATCCGATCACCGTAATAATTGATATATGTGAATTTTCAATTCATTTTCTTTCCGCCATTAAGACAGAAACATAATAGCAAGATATTTACTCGATACTTTAATGTTTTGAAAATGGTGCCTTTTTGCTAATTTTTTTGATTTTACTTGGAAAGTACTTCAGTTACATATCTAAAATAAATACTCACCGAAGGAAAATATACATAGTTTGTTTTCCAGTGTTAAGACAAAATTTACCTAGATTAATTAGTACTCTCATAATAAATTATATTCGATTTGAGACTTACGTCCTTTAGTTCTAAGCAACTATTCGGTCAAACGGCAAGTCCGATATTCAGTCTTATTCTGTTGCGCTTTGCATCTAAATAGCGAAACATGCTCCGTTTAACCTCAGTACCGCACTGTGCCTCAACGGGGAAGGACGCACGCGCTTGCTTTTCGCCTTGGTTTTATCTTCCGAGTGCGATTATATCAACACCTACTGTATTTTCAAACAAAGGATAATATAAAAAATCGATGGCTCGAACGCGACCACTTGATGCGGCTACCAAGTGGTGACAATGACCTTAGAGCACAGACTAGGTAAAGCTACTACGAAAAAATAACATAGATACAAATAAAATGGATACGACTAGGCCCTAACGAATCCATTATTATGTATGCTCAGTAATATAACTATTAGAGTCGGAGTGTTTCTTTGTGACAGACAAACAGACAGAGAGAGAGAGAGAGAGAGAGAGACGGAGAGAAGCAGAGAGAGAGAGTCAGAAAGATAAAACTAAAAATTAAATGACATTATAAAATAATTTAGATTCATTATAATTTTATAAAATTAAAATTAAAAATCATTTAAATTAATGTGATGGTTAATTTGACTTGAGAGTTCCATCCACATTTTCTCACGTTTTTACGAGAAGCGGCTTTCTGCAAAAGGAGGAAGGTTCTCAATTTTAACAGACAAAAAATAGCTTGGTAATAATGGAAGCAAAAAAACATCTTCTAATAAAAAAAAATTTTAATGTGGAAAGTCAAACAATAGGTACTTATGTTTTTAACCGACTTCAAAACAGGGGCAAGGTTCTCAATTCAACCGGTATAAAAAAATACTAGTCGAATTGAGGACCTTCCTCCTTCTTTGAAGTCGGTTAAAAACATAAGTACCTACTGTTTGACCAGTTGGGTTGGCTCGGGTATGTGCTGGTAAGGGGAAATGCACAATACACTAGCGGGACTACTTACCTTAGTCAAAGTCAAATACTACTTACCTTTTTATCCGACTTCAAATAACGAGGAAGGTTCTCATTTACCTTAGAGTACCTTCAATTCGACCAGTATTTTTTTATACTGGTTGAATTGCAGTCCACCACTGCGGTGCAACAATGCGGTGCAACACTGCGTTGCAACACTGCGGTGCAACAGTGCGGTGCAACAGTGCGGTGCAACAGTGTGGTACAACAGTGCGGTACAACAGTGCGGTACCATCTTTAAATATTTTGAATCAGTAGCATAAAATACGAGTTTCTCAGATCAAACGCTAGGTGGCACCACCAGTATTTCAGCAAAGTGAAGTTATATCAAAAAATAAATAGCTATTTTTGAATATTTTGAACTAATTGGTTGGAAACATAGGTGAGTTTTTTTTTGAGGATTAGGTGAGGTTTTGCGTGATTTGCGTCCAACACTAGATGAGAGCATTTATATTTCAGAGAATCTTGACTTGTATCGTAAAATATTTCTGCCATCCTTGCATATTTTAAATCAGTAACGGTGATTATAGATTGTTCAGTTCTAATACTAGAAGACATCTTCAATATTTCAGTGAAGACGTTAAATCAGAAAATATTTCAGCCATCCTTGAATATTTTAAGTCTGTGGCATCGATTAATGGCTGCTGAGGTCTAAAGCCAAACGACGGCACCAATATTTCAGAGATTTTGAGAAGTAGCTTCACTAACGAAATTTCTTTATTTAATTCAATCCGAAAATATTTTGACCATCACTACATATTTTGAGTTTTATTCAGTGGTAAATGATTTCACAGGGTGAGTATTAGGGAACTAACGCAGTATTTTTCATACATTTTGGGTAATGAGAAGCCACAGGCAAACCACGGCAAAACTTATCTCAGATGGCGCCACCTTCGCTGGTGCTGTCATTTGTGGCTTATTTGAGGTTATAAACATTGCTCTTGAATGAAACAATAAAAATAAACTTTGCCTTTAAACAGTAAAATGTTTCTTATATTTCAGAGAATCATGACTTGTATCGTAAAATATTTCTGCCATCCTTGCATATTTTAAATCAGTAACGGTGATTATAGATTGTTCAGTTCTAATACTAGAAGACATCTTCAATATTTCAGTGAAGACGTTAAATCAGAAAATATTTCAGCCATCCTTGAATATTTTAAGTCTGTGGCATCGATTTATGGCTGCTGAGGTCTAAAGCCAAACGACGGCACCAATATTTCAGAGATTTTGAGAAGTAGCTTCACTAACGAAATTTCTTTATTTAATTCAAATCCGAAAATATTTTGACCATCACTACATATTTTGAGTTTTATTCAGTGGTAAATGATTTCACAGGGTGAGTATTAGGGAACTAACGCAGTATTTTTCATACATTTTGGGTAATGAGAAGCTACAGGCAAACCACGGCAAAACTTATCTCAGATGGTGCCACCTTCGCTGGTGCTGTCATTTGTGGCTTATTTGAGGTTATAAACATAGCTCTTGAATGAAACAATAAAAATAAACTTTGCCTTTAAACAGTAAAATGTTTCTTGACAGTGGCGAATCTCAGAAAAAAGTTAATGTTTCCTTAGCTGGTAAAAAAGCGAATCTTTTGGCAAGGTAGGTATGCAATAAAATTATCAATCACTGCGTTGCAACACTGCGGTGCAACAGTGCGTTGCAACACTGCGGCGCAACAGTGCGATGCAACACTGCGTTGCCACACTGCGTTGCAACACTGCGTTGCAACACTGCGTTGCAACACTGCGTTGCAACACTGCGGTGCAACACTGCTTTACAACACTGCGGTGCAACACTGTGGACCAAGTAGACAGAGACACTAAGATTATACAAGTCGCATTGAGAACCTTCCTCCTTATTTGAAGTCGGATAAAAAGGTAAGTAGTAATACCTACTGTTAGACCGGCCGGGTTGGCTCGGGTAGGTACTGGTAGGTCAAACAGTAGGTATATTAGGCCGACTTCAAATAATGAGGAAGGTTCTGTGAAGGATGATGATGATATTTTTTAGTAAATTGAATTGAATGGAATGGAATTGAATTGCATTGCATTAAATTACATTAAATTAAATTAAATAAATCATACTTAAATAGATATTAACAACCAGGTATACTCGTAGAACAAACACAAAATGTTCATCACATTAATTTTGTCCTAGGTGGGAATCGAACCCACGCCCGAAGCTCAGAAGGTAGGTTCACTACCAACTGGACCAACGGGCTTTCGGGTATTTCGTTTCGCGTGTTTCGTTTAGTATAGTATAGCATAGCGTAGCGTAGCATAGCATAGCATAGCATTAGTTTAGTTTAGTTTGATTTAATGTTTAACGATCTCTGACTCTCTGTCTCAAGCGTAAAATTTTAATTTGAAAATTAAGTTAGGCAATTTCAATTTAATTTATATAATTTATTAATTTTATATTGATATTGTAGAAAACTTAAAAATTAAGTTTAAAAATATACAACAAACACAATTTTGAAAATTGAAATAAACAATTTACGGTTTTGCGCGCCGCGACCGAACCCAGCTAATCGCCAAAACGCCAACATTATGCTTATCCTGTGTTTATTACTCCTTGCCGCATGACGAGTTCGACTACGCGAGTTATGTGTACTGGAGCTGCGCGCGACTGCCGCGCTGCCGTGGTTGTGTTTCACACTAATGCGGGTGATGCGAGACGCGCGGGTGAAATCAGAAATTTTCCTCGCTTTATACGCACTCTTAATGCGACGCGTGACCAAAATGCTGGCGTGTTTCTGGCTCAACGCATTAGCATTACCATTCAACGTGGTAATGCCGCCAGCATGTTGGGTACGCTGCCAACTGGTAGTGGGCTTGAGCATTTGGATTGTCTTTAGATCTTCAACGGTCTATGGGCAGTCTAACTGTATTTGTAGTGTTAGTTTTAGCTTGTATTTTGTTTAGTTATTAAAGGCACTTGCCCAGTAAAAAAAAACTACAAACTTAAGTTTGTCTTTCAATATTTTAACTTCAGTTAGTTTTTTTTTTTGTCTCGCGCTCTGAGGTTTCCGTCTAACGGAACCCTCAGAGCACGAGTCCTACTCGTACTTGTCCGGTTTTTTTTATAATAGGTAAGCTTGTTCCCGCTGAGAGGTAGAATAAGTTGTTTCAAGAGTTGATGAAATGATTGAATGTTTTGATTGCAAAAAAAATCCCATAGATAACATTTTGGAATTGCCTAAGTATACTTTATCGCTCTTTACCACAAAATAAGTTAAACAAAATTTCAAAATTGGTCTAGTAATAGACATTGTCTAAAGTTAAACAAGTGAGTTCTATCATGGTTATTTCTATGAAATTTGATTAATGATAGTATTTCGTAAAATCATCTTAACTCTTGTCTATATTGAGTTTTTTTAAATATAATAGTAGACAAACAAGCGACGGGCCACCTGATGGTAAGTTGTCACCGTCACCTATGGACACCTACAATATCCGGTGCATTGGCGGTGCGTTGCCTACCTTTGAGGACTCTATTCACTCTTCGCTTGAAGCAATTGAGGTCATATTTTGGAGGAAAAACCGAAGGTGGTAAGCCATTCCACAACTTACAGGTGCGTGACGTTACAGGCAGTGCGAAATTACAACTATTATAATATATGCATAAACAAAACACAATTATAATTATTTTCATAGTTATATAACTATGGAAATAATTGTAATTGTGTTGTGTTTATATATTAACTCACCTCATGCATCATCACTATGTAGATTTACTGACAACCTGAAACAAAAATTCTTTTGTTAAAACATCATTATTAAAATACGACCACGTGCAAGTCGGTCTCGCGCACTGAGGGTTCCGTACCACTACATAAATTGTTAACTACTTAAGTACAAAAAGTAGTGCAAAAAGACATCATGTCCAGGCGGTCACCCATCCAAGTACCGACCGCGCCTCACGTTGCTTAACTTCGGTGATCGTACGAGAACCGGTGGTGAACAGAAATTTGACACCGACTCGAACTTGGACAACATTTATTATTTGTTGTTATACTTTAGAGTGCGTACTATAACCATGCCAAGTTTGACGCTTGTACGTATAACCGTTTTTACAGTAGAACACATACAAAATACGTTAAAAATACGTTGGTTGTATGGGGACCCCATTAGTTTTAACTTTTTGATTTTATTATATCTTAGTTAATCCGCCGTAACATTACATATTCTGTGAACATTTCAACTGGCTATCTATTACGGTTCGAAAGATACAGCCGTTAATATGTAGGACAGACAGACAGACGAACAGACATACTTACATCGTAGGATTAGTAATAGGGTCCCGTTTTTACCCTTTGGGTATGGAACCTTAGAAAGAACAATTTAAAAATCCCGCTTACATAGGTAAACATAACAAAATTAATTCAATTAATTATATCTGAAATAGGTTAATCGGTAGACTACAAAATGTACATAACCGTAAGTTTCTAATCAATCTTCATTCATCTTGGAATCTTTTTGCGTATCAAATAATTTATGCAACAGTAGCCTAACTGGACACAGTTATGGAATAATTTATGGTTTTCTCACATAAATATGAATGAGCCGACGCCACCTTGTTTGGTCATTAGCGTCAAATTAAATCAGCTGATTTACAATTCCATTCTATTTTAGCATCTATTTACTGCGTACAAAAATGATTGAAGTATACATCAGTTTGTTATCTCGGTGAGTTATTTAATTTAGTGCGATAATTGGCAGGTATGCTTGGTCCAAACATTTATTCGCTCTGACAGCTGCAATAAAATATAGCATATGTAGTAAAAAAAGCATAACATCATTTTCTTTAAATATTTCACTGGAGTTAATCGAGTATCTACAAGTCTTATATATTATGTTCAAAAACCTTGATCAGAATTCGTGGTTTCCATTATATTTTAGTTAATAAAAAATAATCACTCTGTCCACAGAATAATAAAGAGCATAGAATCCATCACGTGATTTACAAAGCGTACAAGGCCGTCTGTTAAATGTGTGTATGTGTGTGTATGAAAATGATATTGACAATGACATTAGCTTGAGAGATTTATTATCTCAAACTAATGTCATTTTCATACAATTTAATTTTTTCGCAGGCGTTATTAGCTAACAGAAATTGGGTCTTGTCTAACCCCCCAGTTATGTCGATACTTTCGCACCGCCATATCTCCTGAGACACAAGGTAGGGCTGGCGCGGCTGCCAATTCGGCAGAGCAGCACAAGCGACGCAAATATGCTAACCTCGGCAGTGGTTACATTTGAGCCTTCTGAGGTTGAGACATTGGACCCATGGGGACAGAGAGCTCATCTCATTTAAAAAAAAAACAGAGCGCCTTGTTTATGCGACGCGCGACCAAAATGCTGGCGTGTTTCTGGCTCAACGCATAAGCATTGCAATTCAGCGTAGTAATGCCACCAGCATGCTAGGTACGCTGCCAATTGATAGTGGGCTTAAGCATTAGGATTGTTTTTAGACCTTTAACGGTCTATGGGCAGTCTAACTGTTTTGTAGTGTTAGTGTTAGCTAGTATTTTGTTTAGTTAATAAAGGCAGTTAAATTAGTAGTCGACCTCCTTAAAAAACTATTAGTATAATTAACCTTCCCTTTTCCTCCTTTTTACTAGTAAAAATAAATGTGATTGTGTGAAGTGGGATAAATAAGGTAAATAGATACTTACCTACCTACAATACAAGTTATATTAATACATGTTGCCTTATTAAGTAAAAATATAATAAAAAAATATCTAACCAAAACTATCAGTAATTTATTTTTAGGCAAATAAATATCACCTCCCTCCCACACATATACATTACAATCCATTTCTCAAATTACAATAAATACGACTCAATCAATATTTCAATGTCAATCTTTTTGAAAGGACACTCGCCTGTGGAAGTTTACTAATGAGAGTACTCTACAAATAAGCTACTAAAATACGATTTATTGATGACAGTGGAAAACAGTTATTTGGCTTTAAAATTTAGAAATAGGTGCGTTAGCATCAGTTTTTATTATTTGATTTGCAAACCTTAGCTATAAAGTGGTTTTTCATCTTTCGGGTCGATGTTTCGTAGATTATTATTTTGTTTTCAAATTAAGTTTTTAAAGCAAAATTTTGCCACCGCAATGGCCCTCTTCGTGGCTTCATTCAGGTCATCTAGAGTGCAAGTTGTAGGACACACTGCACAGTAGTGCACAGTGCAGAGTCCACCAAGTGTGGCATTGTCTGAGGGTTCACACCACAAAGACATTCGGTCATAAAGTGGTTGCTCTTACTAGACTTTAGATAAAGAGTTTTGAGATATATACACATACAGGGTTACTGGTAATTAGTTAGCATCCTAGTAAGGACGGCCTTAGTACATCAAAACAAACAACTTTTGTTATACGACACAAAGAAATTCGAAAAAAAAAACAACCTTTCCATACAAAAAAACATTCACTCCCGACAAAATATAAAATATGAAACAGCTGATTTTTTTTCCGCTCTTTAGAGGATGCTAACTGATGAAAGGTTATATACTATAATGGAAATGAGCACTAAGTTAGGTTTTTGACAAATATCTCCGAAAGGGTTTAAATATGGGATGAAAGTTCTTATGTAATTTTTTTAAAGTTAGAATCTTGGATGTTTTTTGGGCTTGTTAACAAAAAAAGTTTTTGGTAATTCATCCCTTAAAGGAGTTAAGTAGAGCGCGAAAGTTTGTATTAGCTTCGTCATTCCCTATTTAAGGCTCTCTTTTCCCACTTTTAGCAATTTCGGTTGTTCTAGTTTTAGTTTGTCTACTTCCATGGATGGCTTAATATTATAATAATGGTATAATATCAAAATTGAATGTTTTATCTAGAAAACAGTAAACACCAAAACACGATTAAGGACATTCGCTCGAAAGAAAAAAAATCTGAAAATAACACTGATTTAAGCGTATCTCCCTGTTTTTTTGGGTTCATTCAAATACCTATTTACTAAATGATATTTAAATATGCAGATTTCATAATTATGGAAGGAATCGTAAAGATACATTTTACATTACAGCTATCCTTTTCGAAAAATATGAGAAAATCCTCAAAAATATAAGCAGCGAACGCAAGACTGTGTGTAAGCGCCTTGGTTTTGATACACTAAATGCGACTCTATTACAATATTATGTTAAGTCTTGGTCATCTGTAGGTAGTAAGCGTTGCTTAAATGCGGGAAAACTTCGCCTTAACTGATAGTAAATCATCGGGTACACGGCCCATATTGCAATAATTACGCAATTTCACATTAGCATTTATTTTATCGCTTTTTTACCGTTTCCTTCGTTTAACTATTCTTTATCCGGTAGAAATAATAACCTATTAACGTTTTTACACTAAAACCACCCTTGCTCGTTAAAACTAAGGCTCAAAGTTGCGTAACCAAACTATACTTATTGAGTTTTCTTACCCTCAAAAGAAAATTTACTTTCCGTCTGTTACGTAAGGGCGGTATTCGTTTGTGGAAGTTTATGTTGTTATATTGGTTGCTATGGTCACGAATGTCTTTTAAAAGGTACTGAAATCATGATGGCCTGTATAAATTATGTTGACACGTGAAATGTTTGTTCACTCGGCTTCGTCTGCATATTCATGAGCTAGGAATGGCGTGTCATTTAGGAAATTAAAAAATAACATATCATTATGGTGTATAATACAAAGATAATAATAAATCGTATTGTAATATAATAATTAATTTTAAAACCGACTTCACATAATTAGTTAATTAATTAATTAATTTAATACATAATACGATAAATGACAATGTTCATCCACGTAAAAAAAATCCAGATAATTATTCTAATTTAAAAGCCAATCTACGAAACCGATTTTGATGATATTTCTATGGCACTAATCTGAAAATATAACCTTAAAGTATAACCTATCAATAATTTTTTTTTTTTTTTTTTTAATAAAATCTTGTTTTCTTTAGTTATTTGCTCGGTATTGTTACTATTTAACTGGAAACTACGAAAGAAATTAGCAGAAAACTCGTTAATGAGTGACATTTGCAGTTTTTATCCGGCGTCAGAGGGGGAGGTTTTTTATGTATGCATACCGATTTCTCCGCCATTTCTGAACTGATTAATCGGTTCATAAATTTTTATTGAGTTTCAGAAACTGTACACACGTGTTTTCAGATCGTCGTGTGATTAGAACCACCACGTCGATATATTTTTTACTGACTTTAAAAAGGAGGGGGTTATGAAATAGTTTTTTAAAGTTTATTGCGACATATGTATATGCATGCTGACCTTAATATATACATAAGTATATAACATAACATACATACATAAGTTGAATGAATGCTTGTAAAAATGCTTACTATTGCGGACTTAAATCTAATCTAAACTAACATCGTAACAAATCAAAACAAACTCTTTTAATAAACTGAAACAACAGGGTTAGTGGGGGTCAAATGACCTACTTTACCGTCATAAAAGGGACCCACCCTTTAGGTGTTTTAACCCACATCCGCGTTTATACATTATGTGTTTCCGTGATTTATACACGCCATAATGATGTTTGTTTTCTTTCCTTTGTATAAAAGTATTTGGAAATAACGAGTGGAGCGCCATGATTAAAGACGGATTAAAAAAATTATGAAAGTGAAAAAATGGTACACAAAAACCTTATTGGTACACAAAAAAAAATTGTTTATCTATACTAATATTATAAAGAGGAAAGATTTGATTGTTTGTTTGTTTGCATTGAATAGGCTCCGAAACTACTAAACCGATTTGAAAAATTATTTCACTGTTGGGAAGCTACACTATCCCCGGATGACATAGGCTATAATGTATTTTCAAAAATAATGGGGATCCTTACTAAAACTCCAATAACGTAACCCAAGGTGTAAAAAAATTTGATTTACGTTCTATTTACTTACATCAATGGTTACAATTTTAACTTTGCGTGTTTGACAGTTCTAAGACAGGACTGCATCTGTCAGGTCAGCTAGTCATTTATAAGCCGATAAAGAGATCTTAAGACAATCAATATGCTCAAGAAAGCCCATTGTCAGTTGGCAGCGTTCGTCACTTAGGTCTCTAATTTTGGAACCAACGTAGTTCTCTGCTTCCACCACCTAGCAACACAACCGTATCGAATGGCATAATGCAAACAAACAAGTCCTGAAGTCGGTTAATAAATTGCATTATTGCAAAAAAACACTGTGTACAAAGAAAATTAAGTGCGAGCTAATCAATTCGAGTTGAACTCGTAAAACAGTAATTAAGCGTTGTGTTAGCAAGGATACCAGTTATCTTTTAATTCTGTAACAATTAACAGTTACTCTCCCAGGCTTCACCGTTAATTTCCCCCCGTGTTCATAGAATCAAATTACTCATAGTCACAGCCCGTGATCACTATCAGACGATCTCGGCGACAAGGGAACTGGCTACACGGGTTGTAACAGAAATTATTATTCTTATTCTTATTCGAGATGGGGGCGATAAGTCCTGACGTCCCGCTTGGGGTGTATTGTGCATTTCCCCCTAACAGCACCTACCCGAGCCAACCCAACTCCTTGAAATATCGGAGTGACGCTCTGAGGCGCTGGCACACACGCTCCAGAGGCGTAGATGGTAGTGTAAGTAATGATGATGAAAAGCAGTCTAGCTGTTGAGGTGACGTGGATGAAAGAGGCATAAATAAAATAAAAGGGAAAAATAATGAATTTTCTCGACACTAACTTTTAGAATATCCTAGACTAGAATATTAATATGATAGCCCGTTGGTCCAGTTGGTAGTGGACCTGCCTTCTGAGCTCGGGGGCGTGGGTTCGATTCCCACCTAGGACAGACATTCATGTGATGAACATTTGTGTTTGTTCTATATCTGGTTGTTTATATCTATTTAAGTATGTATTTAAAACTATATATGTATGTATATCAGTCTCTGGCAGCCACATCACAAGCTTTGCTTAGTTTGGGGTCAGCTGACCGTGTGTGAAAAAAAAACCCGAATATTTATTTATTAAGCTGCGTGCTAACCGGCCAGAGTGATCTTTTTGTTGTTGTTTTTACACAAGGGATGTAAGTGATCTTTTACACATAAGATATATGAATAATTTGAAGGTATAACAGACGACCTGCTGGCGTGTGCAAATGATCTACTTTTTATCACTAGTGTAAGATAAGGCAAAAAAACTTGAGACAAATCAGTTTATTCAGTGAAATTTAAGTTATGTTTGGACAGTTTAGAGGTTCACACCACCGAGGTTTTACATAGTTATTAACTTCATTTCACCACCAGTCACCGACATAGCTGTTAAAATTTGCAAGTTGAAGTGGCAATGGGCAGGCCACATCGCTCGAAGAACCGATAACCGATGGGGAAGAAAGGTTCTGAAGTGGAGACCATGAACCGGAAGACGCAGCGTAGGTAGGCCTCCCACTAGATGGACCGACGACATAGTAAGAGTCGCTGGCATCCAGTGGATGCAAAAGGCAGGCTGTCGTTCAGTGTGGAGGTTAAAGGGGGAGGCCTATGTTCAGCAGTGGACGTCTTCTGGCTGATGATGATGATGATGATTAACTTCATTTCACAGAGTAAAAAGTTTCTGGTATGGTACGTACCTAATTGGTTAAAGAAAAGAAAAAATAAGCTCAATGATATTTTTTGAGATATGACTAGTTTGATTTTAAAATAACTTTACCTCCGGGCAAAGTGACATTTTCCGCCCGTATTCATCAATGACCCACTTACCGGGCGCTAGTGATGCAAAAACCAATTGGGCTTTATCTTTAGAATTATATTGCAATTGGTAAAAAGCAATATTCGTGAATTTTAAGCCGGAGGAGATCGAAAAAAACTTTAAAAATGTTTTTTTTTCAATCTCGCCATAGTAAAATATTTCAACAAAACAATTCTTTAAAACGTTTTCAATGTTATTCTAAAAATAATGCCCAATTCGTTTTTTTTTTTATTAATTCTTGGCGTTTTTTATCTTTTACATGTTCAAAATTGTAAAGTATGTTGTTTTATATGCAAAATATGATAACTTTGCCCTGTGAGCGTGGCCATAATGCTGGTTTTTACGGTTTCAACGCACGGTGCAATAACCGTAAAAGTTAAAAAAAAACTGCCAGTTACGCATAACACCAACCCCACAGTTAACCAAATATGCAATTTATCAAATACCTTAGTTTTCGGCAGGTTCCCAAAAACGCACTTGGTCGAAAACTACAATTAGGAATAGGTAAAAATCGACTTACAAGATTTGAATACATTGTTGATTACAAATAAAACGTATAAAAATAACAATAAAAACAAACAAAAACAAGGAGTTTAAGTAACAAGGCAATTACGGTAATGTACAAATAATGATACTTATGGGTACTCATATTATACGTTTTACTTACTTATTTCGGCAAACAATTTTCTATTTTGGACCTTCGATCAAAAAAAGTTTTGCACACCATTGTTGTTATGACACACAGAGCCACGACTGCCAAAATTTAGAACTAAAGTCTACAATCTAGCGCTTCGTTTCACGCTGTTTTACATAACGTCTAATTCTTGACCCACTGCATTGATAAATTCAATACTCTTATGAAATAATGCGTATTAAAGTTCAGTAATTATGAAAATCCACTAAACGTCGTTCAACTGTTTTACATAACAGTGATGTTTTATAAACAGCTAGCGATTATGTAAAACAGCTAATTGAGCAATCCATCTGCGATATAGGTACCTATATTATTTGTAAGATAGCTAGGTATTGCAGTTCGAGCTTTATACGGCACATATTGCTTTTAGTTTTACGATTGGCAAATAAAGTTGCATTAGCTTGAAAATAATTGAGCTATTAATATCGCACTGTAATAATTTTATGATAGCATTTTTCGATTGCCCGCTAGCGTTGATTTAAAATCAACATTTTGTTCATACGATATACCTAATTTTACCGCAATGCAGTGAAGCGGATAGTGATTTGTTAATTTAGAAATAACTCTACCATTTAAGTCTTGATAATTGAAAATTATTAGCAGAAATAAAAACTCGTAACTGGTTTTACGTCCTACGCACTTGAGTTTTGGTGATGACAAAAAAGTTGTTGCATTTGGTTTTTAAAAGTTGAAAATTTTACTCAAATAAGGTGCCTCGCCTTTTATAGATTTCTTGTTTATCCTACTAATATTATAAACGCGAAAGTTTGTATGTGTGGATGTTTGTTCCTCTTTTACGCAAAAACTACCGAATGGATTTTAATGAAAGTTTACAATAATATAGCTTATACATTAAAATAACACAAAGGCTATAACGGGTTGTAGTAGCGAGGCCGAAGACTGAGCTCTACGCGTACGAAGTAGCGGGGTTCAGCTAGTTTTTTTTTTTATAAACATCTTTGCTTTACAATGCGGTACAAATAACAAGAGCATTGTTTATTTTTAATATAGTAATTGTATTTTTTAAGTTATCAGTTAATTCAAATCAGTCATCAAACAACTTTATGGCGCCAAAAATTTAAAAGTATGTTTTTTTGCTATGGTAACCTTTTGATTTCACATAATCAATGTAATTAAAATATTACCAGCTGAATCCCGAGGTTGTTACCCGTGATTTTCCTGTTTTTCCTCATTCCTGGGGAAAAAATACCCTATGCCCTCATGTTGCATATTCTGATTCTTTTTTCGTCTAAGAGACAATTTTTTATTTTTTGTATTTCTCGCGGGGAGAGAGAGAGAGACAGAGTGAGAAAGGACGGGCTTTAATCCACCATGCTGGCCCAGTGGCATGTTGGTGAATGATAAATGTCTATGAACTTTTGAGGTTCTTAGACATAATATTGGTATCCTGACGATGTTTTCCTGCACCGTTGTTGAGCGATGGCATCGAACTGAGTACTAAATAAATCATTGGTGCAGAGCCGAGGATAGAACTGGGTGCCGTTAGATTGTAAAGCGCACATGCTACCGCCCAGCCACCATCGCTCATGCCCAACTGGTTTGTTAAAATTCCGCCGTATTTTTTTTTTACATCGGTCTATGCTAACATTCGACCGCGATCACGCCTGACGGAAAGCGATGATGCGGTCGAAGATGGAGCACGTTTGCCCAGTAATAACCTATTAACCCTAGACTTGGACACTAAGATTGTAATGCTGCGGAAACACAAAATATGTTGATTCATTCATTCATTTTTATCTTCAAAAATGTGAGAGCGAGACAGCTGTGGCCGTGGGCTCTTAATATAATATTGACCTTGCTATGGTAAGCGTCGGTCGCTGGTCTACATTTCCTATCATCTGCCTGCAAGTAACATTTACTGGAATAACGTTACATTGTATACAAAGGTCACTTTCTGATGGCTCGGCAGATGTCGCATTCTAGAACCACGTCGGCACGCTTCCTTAATGTTTATGGCCGTTTAACTTATTTAGACGTTTAAATTAAATTACAGATACAGTGTAAACTCTATATAGCAACACTCGATTTAATGACAAACTCTCGAAAACGTCGAAATTACTTGACTTTGGTTGGTTTACCTTGTTATCCATACAATGATACACTCTTTGTAGCATCACTCCCACTATAAATAACAACAGAAGACTAAATTTAGATTTGCCAGCCATATAGGCGCTCATAACCGGCGCCAGTCAGGTTCGCCTTTGATGGACACGTCAAGGAGGTCGATACATATATATGCAACAAAAAAACGTCATTATTAAGCAATACATAGTAGTACCCAACACCTTGTAATTAAAATAAATACTAAATAAATATGAATAAATTAATATATGGGACATTATTGCACACGCGGCCACCTGACCCCAAATAAAGCAAAACTAGTAATATGGCTACCAGGGACTGATATACGTACATAATATATATTTACTGAGTCTCAGGACTTAGAACAGTTTATTTGGGAATTTTGTACAATGATCCAACATCCATTTGTTTGTAAATCGATGGTATTGATACCTACATAGAACGAGTTAACTAACACATTAGCAAAAGTTTAAAGACAGATGAGTAATACGTGTTTTGAATTATGGGCAAGTGCCTTTATTAACTAAACAAAATACAAGCTAATACTAACACTACAAATACAGTTAGACTGCCCATAGACCGTTGAACGTCTAAAGACAATCCAAATGTTCAAGCCCACTACCAGTTGGCAGCGTACCCAGCATGCTGGCGGCATTACCACGTTGAATGGCAATGCTTATGCGTTGAGCCAGAAACACACCAGCATTTTAGTCACGCCAGGCGCTCTGAAAGATTTTTGAAAATGAGGTGAGCTAGGTTTTGAATTGAATTACCCAACATTTTAATTTAAAAAAAAATCGACTAGATGCTCCACAAAATATTACTGATTTAATTGTTAGTTCGAAAAAAGTCAATGTCAAAAAATACCGTATAACTTATCTAATACTTTGATTTCAAATAGAAGAGCCATTTATTCAGATTAGCGTGAACAAAGCCGCGGGCGAAAACCTATTACACTATTTTACAATCAAACACTAAACTATAATGTCAGTATTTTAATATTTGATTGCACGGAACATAAAATATACAAAGACAGAACAAAACTGAATAAATCTAATGTTATTTAGAGAACGTGATAAAAAAAACTTGCTGGTAGTATGTTACTCAATAGCAAAGATTTATGTTACGTTTATTTAATTTTTGGGGTTCCGTATCCAAAGGGTAAAAACGGAACCGTTTTACTGAGCCTACGCTGTCTGTCTGTCCGTCTGTCCTACCTTGTAACGGCTGTATCTTTCGTACCGTATAGCCAGTTGAAATATTCACAGAATATGTATGTTACGGCCGTTTAACTAGGAAATAATAATAAAGTCAAAACGTAAAAACTAAAACTAAACTAAACTATACAACAAAGGTTTTTTTAAAGTATTTACGTATTTGCTCTAATGTAAAAATGGCAATACGTACAAGCTTCAAACTTGGTATGATTATAGTACACACTCTAAAGTATAACAACAAATAATAAATAATGGCAAAGTTTGAGTGACACATTTCTGTTCATTACCAAGTAAAGCAACGTCGGGCGCGTTCGGTACTTGGATGGGTGACCGGTTAGGCGTGATGTTGTCTTTTTGCACTACTTTCTGTATTTTGTGGTGGTACGGAACCCTCAATGCGCGGGCCCGACTCACGCTTGGCCGGTTTATTATACATCCTGTTCTCAATGAACTAGTGATGTAGCACGATAAAAACAAACTGCAATCGATATATTTTTGTAATGCATTTTTATCGATAAGGCATGTTACTGTAAATGTATTTGTAAAATTAAGACAATGTAGAGCACATCATAAATAAAAAATAACACGAAAGTCGTTTCAAGAAAAAATACTGTTGCATACAATCCAAACCCAAAAAAAATACTTGATCGACAAATTATCCTGGTTAAATTTCTCTGCAGTTTGTGATAAAAAAAAATACCAAAGCAGTATTTAACATACTGACCAGTGGCACATTCAAGTTCTTAATAGTTATTGAATCCATCTTCGGCGCCCAAAAAGTAATAAAAAATAATGTTATGCCAAAAATATTCTTTTGACTTTTAAATTCACACCGATTTGGCAGTTAACATTGGAATCTCAACGCATACTCGTTAAAATTAAACAAGTATTTATGATACAAATAAAAGCAAATTAAAATACCTTTAATTCGGAAGTCAAAAATGAGATCAAGAATCAAAGCGCGTCTTGTTATAAAAAACAAAAACAGAAGGTAATTTTTTTGCGCTGTCGTTAATTTAACCTAATGAGAAAACGATACCGATCAAACTTCACTTGATTCCTCATTTAAATGAAAATGAAAAAAAAAAATTGGTGTCTACAAACGTTGTCGATCATAAAAATTTAATAATAGTATGTTCCATAAATAATCTTACATGCTTATCCTAACGTCGCAAGCGAAATGATTTAGGTAGTACAAAAATAATTATAAATATAATTTATTTATAAACTCAATATTTATTTATAACTCAATTATCAAGTTATACAATTTTTACAGAGTTATTTTAGTATGAAACGACTGTAAGTTTTTTATGCCATAGGTGGCAAATAAGCTAACAGTCCACCTGAGGGTAAGCGATCACCAAATTATTTTACCTATACTTAGGTATTAATCTAAAAGCTAAAAGAAAATTTAAAATGTTAGAAAAGTAGGTGTAACTTTAAGAAGGTGAAAACAGATTACGCGCTTTTTTAGCGTTTTTTTTTTTCGTTCGTTTTTTCGAATGTTTACTATAAACATTCATAAATATTAAGAAATCACTGATGTTGAAATTAAACACTTTTAACTTATTTGTAACACTTTTTTATAACACGCCAGCATTTACAAAAATGCTGGCGTGTTTCTGGCTCAACACATAAGCATTGCCATTCAGCGTGGTAATGCCGCCAGCATTCTGGGTACGCTGCCAACTGGTAGTGGGCTTGAGCATTTGTATTGTCTTAAGACCTTCAACGGTCTATGGGCAGTCTAACAATATTATTTTGTAGTGTTAGTATTAGCTTGTATTTTGTTTTAATAAAGGCACTTGCCCAGTAAAAAAAGGGAATTTGTATCGGTGTACTCTACATTATTCTAATTCCTGAGGTTTCGAACACTTTGCAGTGTCCATGTCAACAGATAAACACTGCAATGTTTTTAAAATAATGATATACACGCGTTAAAATCCTGAAAGTTAAAAAAGTATAATTTTAAGAAATCATCACTGACCTTAATATAGAATAATAAAAAAGTTACTTCTACAAATTAAACAGATTAATATTATTCAAATGGTTTTTAAACGTCTTAGGTATAAACTCCGGCCGATGGCCGATTACAGATGGCCGATGGGGCCGAAAGGTTCTGGAATGGAGACCACGGACTGGTAAGCGCAGGATAGGACGTCCACCCACAAGATGGACAGACGACCTAAAAGAGACCGCAGGGAAACGGTGGATGCAGGCCGCTTCCAACCGGCCCTTTTGGAGATCGATGGGGGAGGCCTATGTCCAGCAGTGGACGTCGTACGGCTGAAATGATGATGATGATGATGAGGTATAAACTCCATCAGTTTCAATCTATAAATAACAAGCGTTTTTTTTTTCTTAAGACTGTACAGTTATCGATCTTTTCCCGTCACTACCGCAGTAAGTAACGTTTCAATCAGATATTAAGCTGCTGCATTAATTACGCCCCTCTACCGCTATTGCCGATTGAAACCAATTACGTTACAAGGAAACCGTACGCATCCTGCGATATGCTCCAGAACCGTATTTCTTACCTATAACTTAAGAATCAATATGGATGATTTCTAAAGATTTGTTTTAGAATGTCTGGTTCAAGTAAGAACTTATCAGTCTATTAAATGAACACTGCTTATCACAATCATTAAAAAGGACTAACCATCAGATTAAGTTTCTATTAATGTATATGTCAGATCAAGTTGCAAATAAAATACAAAATACGGCGTTGCCGTTTCGCTGCCCGAATAACGTAGAACTGAGTATCCGGATGATAAAAAGGATTGTGAAACGTGAAATAAGATAACCGAAAGTTTTATCTTACACATAAATTTATGTGATGGTTAGCAACTAAGTTAGCAAATTTAGTAGAAGCACGATCTGAAAAAAACCCTACATATCGCCAACTGCAAGATAACTACAGAGTAATAATAATACAAAAGATGATAACAATTATTATTGTTAGTTATTTAACTTTCAATTCTCAGAATAAGTCCTGATCTTTGTGAGCATCAATGGGGCCAAACCAAAAACGAGATGCCTCTTTGTGTTTAAAAATAAATGAAACTATGCGGCATGGTTTTTTTCTTCAAAAAAATATCCATACTATAAGTTTTAAAAAATACTGACATCAGCAGCTTTTTGATTTCCTGCCATCCGTATCGATAAGTAGAAACTATACAAGGATTTATTGATTTGTCCAACATCGCCGACAGCATAACCCATTGCCCTAGGTGACCGGAAACTAGTTGCGATGCGATGCGGTGCGACGTGCGCATCAAAACCGAATCACGCAAACAAATGCTGCATTCAACATGTTAGAGACATTATTTTTTTGTTTTTGTTTTACTTGTTGCTTCTAGTGTATTTCTTCTATAACACGACCTAGCTCACAAACGGGAACGAAATGAACATATAGACGTAACAGCGAAAGCGAGCGAATGCGGACAAAGATCTATTCGCGTTCGCCAGTACGTGCGCATTCAAAAATGTCGGTACAATTGAGAACGCGATCGTTTGTGACAAACAACAGTGATAGCCCGTTGGTCCAGTTGGTAGTGAACCTGCCTTCTGAGCTTGGGGGCGTGGGTTCGATTCCCATCTAGGACAAACATTTGTGTGATGAACATTTGTGTTTGTTCTATATCTGGTTGTTAATATCTATTTAAGTATGTATTTAAAAACTATATATGTATGTATATCAGTCTCTGGCAGCCATATCACAAGCTTTGCTTAGTTTGGGGTCAGATGACCGTGTGTGAAAAAATGTCCCGAATATTTATTTATTTATTTATTTAGTTAACAAGCATGCCGCATTTAACACATGCACCTACATTCGCCTATATATGAGGGACGAAGGCTCGTTTGCTACGTCTGTTCACGGTATGACGTTCGATAACGTAGATCACATGTAAGCTGTTTATTAACAAGCTTGGATTAGCTTCACTTGTAACTAACTAATAATGTAATTAAACCTTGGAAACTTTAACCAACTTCTAATTGTCGTGTCGATTAGAAACTTCGCAAGCACATGTCAATTCAATCATTTTGATACAATCAAACCTGATGATGGAGCATGAGGTGGATATAGTAGAACTCTTCAATGCCTACTTAACTAGTAAATCCCTTGACTATGGGCTTCTTTGGATTATTTTAACCAGTCCCATAGTACTCTTGGTGACAAGGATCTGATAATAGGATTGGGCTGGATAGTGGAACTCTTCAGTAGCTGCGAGTATACTTCTCCAGTTTTGGGTCCTTTAGTGTGTCACTTAATGGGTGTGTTTTTTTTAATTTTTTGAGGGTTTTATTGTATTATAATTTATTGATATTTTCTGTCAAATCAGTCAATATTGTTTTTTTTTTTTTTTGTGGCGAGTGCCATTATTAACTAAACAAAATACAAGCTAATACTAACACCCCAAATACAGTTAGACTGCCCATAGACCGTTGAAGGTCAAAAGACAATCCAAATGCTCAAATCCACTACCAGTTGGCAGTGTACCCAGCATGCTGGCGGCATTAATGGCAATGCTTATGCGTTGTGCCAGAAACACGCCAGCATTTAGGTCACGCGTCACATTAACCATATTTTCTTACTGTATGGCATCGCATCGCGTTACTGCATTTATCGCTCAGGTAGGACAATGCGTGTGATTCACATGTTTAGTTCAGTTTCTATCAAGTCTAATAAATTGTCCATTGAATGACGTATGACGGGAACAAGTAATTGATCGTATTTTCTAACAGATTGACTTCTGTAAACTGTACTGTCTGTAATATCTGTATAGTAAAGGTTAGTAATCACATCAATATTATAAATGCGAAAGTTTGTCTATAAGCGTGTTTGTACACACCTCAGATCAGACATAATACAGAGATCTGGTAAGGTGGCACATTCGCTCCCGCTGGAGCGAATGCATTTGGCCTAAATCAGGATTGAACAATCCTTTTTTTGCATGTAGATTAGCATCTACCTACTTAGTTTATTGGTGTCTTATTGTATTGGTTCTACAAGTCTTTTAGAGTGCATGTTTTTTTTTGTGTTGGCCAACATTAAATTTACTTACAAGCTAATGGGCCGTCTGATGGTAAGCGATTACTGTCACCTATAAACACCTGTAACACCAGGGGCATCACAGATACGTTGCCGACCTAATGACATGACCACATTTTATCCCATAAAAAAACCAGCGAAACTGGGAGACGACGCAGCAATACAAATAATGTAGTAACTAATGTTATATATAATAATAATAATGTTATAACTTAACCCGTCGAATGCGAGCGAAGGAGTTTTTTTATGGCAAAATGAGGGATTTCACTTACATTTCAGATAATTTAAAAAAAAAAAGTTTAAAAAAGTATAAAATACGTGCATAATATTATATACCATTGGTATTGGTATAATTGGTCTTCTTACACACAATACGCGCATCGGAGCAGTTTTTCCTTACGCCGACATGCGGTGCGTAACACATTTGAGGGGTTAAAAGATTGAGTCGAAGTTGATACGTGTTGACAATTTCTCACAGTCCCAGATCAACTAGTAAAGGACTAAAGGAAATGGTTAAGTTAAATCTACGGTTCATTAGTCCAGACCGTTAGTTCCGTAGTGAAATAATTATGTATGCCAGGATATCTAAATCATTACTAATCTAGTTTAAGGCTTCGATTAAAAGACCACCAGGGACGTGCTTGATCGTTTGTGCGGGCTTAGTATTAGTAGCAAGCACTACTATAATATATCAGTGTTAATCATAGTTGCCCAGAATATAAATAAATAAAAAATATTTAAAAAATTGGTAGGACATCTAACAAAATGGACCGAAGGTGCTGCTAGATACTGCTAGTTTGAATTCTATTAGCGCTTTATGGTTGATATTCTGACAACCCGTACGAAGCACTTTGATTCCACATTTATTGTGTGAACTGCTAGTCTGTGGAATGCGCTGCCTGAATGGGTGTTTCCCGATAGTTACAATCTAGGTGTCTTCAAATCACGAGTGAATCGGTTTCTTCTAGGCAAGCGTGCTCCATCGTAGACTGCATCATTGCTGAGTTGGCGGCCAAGCGCAAGACATTATAATATTTAAAAAATACATAATTTCTTAGGCTTATAATATCAAAAATCTTCGGACGGCCTAATAATTCTGGTACTGGGGCCAACATGACAAGCGAGCATGTTGTAGTTAGCCTTACATTATTTGGATCAACAAAAAGCAAATTTTTGACTAAAACATAAAAATACGTACGTTTTTGTTTATTGTAAGTCTGTACGCTTGTAATATGACGTTAGTCTAGTTCAGGGGTCTCCAAACTACGGCCCGCGGGCCAAATCCGGCCTGCCACTGCCATCAATCCGGCCCGCGACAGCTTAAGACTAGTAAGACAAGTCCATGTTATGGCCCTTGCAACATACCGAAACAAATATTATGGCCCCAAGGCTTCAAAGTTTGGAGACCCCTGGTCTAGTTCATCCATAATGTTGTTTTTATGAACTCATTAAATAAATAATTTATGGGTTGAAACATTTATAGCAGTTTTATTGGTTTTGTCTCATTTATATCGACCTGAGTTTATTTTTTATCGACCTGAAACAACGAAAGTTTTTTTTTTTTGTATTTGAAGTGTTCTTTCACATTTTAAGATTTATTAAAGTTATATGATTATTTACGGGATATTTACCGTGGTAAGGTTGTGGAATGAGCTCCCGATATTTCGGCGCAATTCCATGCATGTTCATATAACTTTAGTGAACAACCGTGATAGTTTAAAACAGTGTTTTAAGATTTATTATTTAAATGTTAAAGACAATTCAAAAATATGACAACCAGCTGGATTCGAACCTACGCCGTCTGGGTTTACGCCCCGTGTAGTCCTGTTTTATCAAAATAATATTAAGAGCGCGCGTTGATATCTTTTGTTCGACATTACGACTATTGGATGGGTTGCGAACGGCCAGCCCATACCTAAATATTTATTTAGTATATGTATCTATCTTTCTTGTATACTATATATATATATATATATATATATATATATATATATATATATAATATGGTAAGGGAAGGTAATACAGGTTAAGTTGTGATACTTTTTTTAAACGTTAGTAACTAATTTGCCTGTGTCGGAATTAAAGTGAAAACGCGTATAGGGATGCAGTTAAGAGTGAGCGAAATGGTAGTATGAATCTTAATTACATCAGTGCGGTGTAATAATAGATAATAGAGACGTTATAGGCGAACAACACGGTTTTAAAAACTGACGAAACGCAGCATGTATCTACTTACCTACGCATGTATAAATACGAGTATGTGCATGTTTTTAAATACGAGAAAGAATATGAAAGACTTTTTACGCTATATCTGTTGTTAGAAAGAGATAATAATACAATTAGTTGTGGACACTTGGAGTGCGTGACTGAGAGACGGCTGAACGAAGTCGGGCAGCCAGCCTTGCATTCGTTTAGTCAATAATATGGTGGCGGGCACCATCTACATTTACATTATCTACGGGTAAAAATATCTTAGAGTTACATAGTGTTTACAGCAAACATCACGTCGAAAAAAAACTTAACTTAACCTGTATCATGGAATAACCTCCCGTTACCCTATATAATTATGTAAATAACAATGAAATACTGTTCGTTGGTAAGCGCATCACTTGAGAACGGCTGGACCAGATTGGCTATTTTTAACCGACTTCAAAAAAGAGGGGGTTATCAATTCGACTGTATGTTTTTTTTTTTTTTTGTTTTAAAATGTTCGTAATAGTCCAAGTTAGGTCTTATAGAAAGAAAATATTGAAAAAGTTTCACGGAATATTTTCGGATTGGGGAAAACTGACTGTCCTTTTTTCTATGGGGTTTTTGTATTAACTGAAGACCATAATTCAAACAAATTTATTTAAATTCTGACAGAACAACTTCGGATCAGCTATTTTTAAATATTATTATGGCTATTAAAAACTATTTATGATAATAAATATAAATAAAACTGGACTTCCTGCTGCGACAAAATGCTAGAAATTTTAATGCAATTAAAATTTATTATAACATTATTTATTATTGCACATTTACATCAAAATTTAACAAGAAGCTGTGTTACTAAATTATTGGGTAAATGCCAAAGGAAATGGAATATTAAAATTAAATTTTTGTAAAATACCTACCAAATTTTTATTTTTGTAAGATTTGTCGTCCCCTCTGGTTGAAGCGACTCGTGACCATAATGCTGGCATCTATATTGCTCAAAGGGTGAGCATTGCCGTATGACATGATAATGGGGCAAGATGTTGGGCATAATTCCTTCTCGTAGCGGTTCAATACATTAGTTTAGTAGTTAGGTATTAATCTGGGCAAGTGCCTTTATTAACTAAACAAAATACAAGCTAATACTAACACTACAAATACAGTTAGACTGCCCATAGACCGTTGAAGGTATAAGGACAATCTAAATGATCAAGCCCAGTACCAGTTGGCAGCGTACCCAGCATGCTGGCGGCATTACCACGCTGAATGGCAATGCTTATGCGTTGAGCCAGTTGCGCATTTTGGTCACGCGTCGCATTAACCTGTACTTGGAATGTTATTTGAGTTGAGTTGTTTTTCAGCTTGTTTTCATATAAGCACACACACACACTATCTGTCATCCAAACAAATACAAATCAAACTGTGTAGACTACGTTTTTATTGAATCATCGAGTGTGGAAAACAAGAGGATAGCGGAATATTAGCCGACATTGAAACTCATAAAATCAGTCTGTACTTTTGCGCATCTTAGTACTGACATACTTCTCGTTCTTTGAATACGTGCGCGTTGCTATTCCACATAATATAATTCCACCACAAATTGGCATTAAAAGGCGCAATTATTCTCTAATTACCAGTAAATTACGCTGAATATCTCCGTAATTGGCTTTCATTGATACGTGCCTTAGCCTTCGTACGTGTCACTTGTATACCCTAGTGTTGTGGCCTTATATAGTTCCTTTGACAGTTGCAAAGAACCGTGGACTTCAATTTAAAACTAGAATGACCAAAATTGCTAAAAGTGGGAAAAGAAGGCCTTAAACAAGAAAATATGTTAATTTAACTTAGCAATCCAAAAAATATTCGCTACCTGCGTCAAAGAACTTTATTTTATTTTAAAGTTACAATGTTAATAACTCGTTTTGCGTATTTTATGAGATTAAAGGGAATTCGGCACAATTTATAGTATAATTTATAAAGGGTTTCCAGTCGTGATAACGATATTTTTCCAAAATTATTATTTTCCTTATTTATTCAAAGATATTTAAGTAAAAATAACATCAACGTATAACCACCACCAATGTATTTACATTATAGCATGATCTAAGAAAACAAGGTCTAGCAATCTGGGGTGGTCCCGCAATGACGTCACTGTCCAGTTGCCACTTTATCCAATCAGCTGTTACGTGGTGTATCGTCATCTCTCTCGAACCTGTTGTAAATTGACATCATGACATCATTGCGGGACGCCCACGTGAACATTTTTTCTCGGATTGTTATACCTGTCGGAGTATTGTATTATACCATGCATTATAGTAAAGTTTCAAAACTTTACTTAAGACGTTAAAGTCAAAGGTTGGTATCGTCAACAATGGGTTATAAGATTGACATCCATCTTTTATAAATACTGCAGTTTGCTATAGTTATATACGTAGCGTTTACTTTCAGGCAAGTGATTTGCTCAATGGGGATTGCCCAAATTTTCTGACCTTATTTTTTCAAAAAATATAGAATATTTTAAGATCCTAATTTGAATAAATTTGTTTTCTTACGGTAGTTATACTAAAAAAAAAAAAAACGATGACGTCACCATAGGCGTTATATTTGTTCGTGTAGATATCTATACAAAAAAAACTTACTTGTCATATTTTCATCTGTCAATGTCATTATTTGCACAGTGGTTCGCCTTGTTTTGTTTGTGTAAAAGATAAATTTCAACAACATTGTTTTGTAATTACAATCCATAAAAAATATGAACAATCCCCATTCGTTGTACAGTGTCATCATCATCATCATAATACTAAATAAGTATGCCAGAGAGAACCAGTCCAAATTAGATGGTCTTTCTGGGAGCACTATCCCTTTCTAGCTGACATGGTCAATATAAATTAATACAATATGGCCGAATACGTTGACAATGGACGTCAAAATTTGATGATAGTTATTTCTATTTCGGACGGAAATTCGATTCGTGAGTATTCCAGCTTAGCTTAAGAATATCAGAACTCTATCAGATTTTTAAATATAAATGAGCCTTCTCACTCGCAACGTACCAACATTGCACGGGAAAGCTCGCCTCTGATTCGTCCACACGAACTCGTTCATACGCATGCGTTCTCTAGACCTATAGTCGGAATAAACGGAATGCATTCAGCAAAATTTTGCTAGTTATTTTACTGTTTGCAGAACTTACTTTAACCGGTGTCGTTGTTAATAGGGAACCATTTTCGGTTGCTCTTGAAAGAGTGATCTGTGAACAAAGAAAATTAACATTAACTAAATTCATAATGGTTACATATTTGAGTCGTTTGGGTTGGTCCAGACATTGAGCGCTTGTGGACCGGGTGCTCACCTCATTTTCAAAAACCTTTCAGAGCGCTCGGTTAATGCAACGCGGGACCAAAATGCTGACGTGTTTCTGACTCAACCCATAAGCACTGCCATTCTGCGTGGTAATGCCGCCAGCATGCTGGGTACGCTGCCAACTACGGGGTTGAGAATTTGGATTGTCTTTAGACCTTCAACGGTCTTACTGTTTTTGTAGTGTTAGCTTGTATTTTGTTTAATTAATAAAAGCACTTGCCCTATTTAAAAATACTAAGCGCATTGTTACATTTACAAATATCATAATCACATTTCTTACTAACATTGGAAACGGGTGAGACCGTGGGGTGTTGCTAGTAGCTGATAACAGCTGTTCACGAGGTGACACACATGTCATGAACGAATGCAGGACCTTGGCATCTGTGCCGTGCCAACGTTCACTCAGCTCAAATTTAATAACTCGCAATGATATTATCTTAAGCACTCGCAATTCAAGATATCGAGTCAATTTATTCGAATAGGTATGAATTTAGTAGCTGGATAGTGCATCGAGAAGAACACATTGAGACATTTTTATGCACGTGAATGAAATATAAACGAAAATTAACGCCTTATTAAGACCAATTTGTAGAGCTTTAGAAGCATGTTGTTATTCTTGAAATCTTTTTTTTTTAAAGAGCGTCAAACTAGCAACCGGTTCGCCTGGTGGTAAGCAGATACCACCTATGGACACTAGCGGTGTTGACGATGCTTTGCCAGCCCGGAGATGTAGTTATAACCACTCTTTTTGGAACGCTTCATGTTGAAGCTCGGCGGGAAGACCTTTGAGGAAGGACATTCCACACCTTGCAGGTCCGCGGAATAAAAGAGCGGAAAAATCGGACGGTGTGGGATTTCCGGTTTCGCAAGATGTGGAGAGGTGCTTTTCTAAGGTGTCGGAATGTGCGACACTGGGATGTGAGTTACCTAAATACCTATAGAATTATGATAAAAATCTCAAATATGCTTATTTATATAAACTTCGATCATTAATTTGACAACCTTCTACTACGTTATAATTCGAAATTGCTGTAACTACTAGTCATATACACGCAAGCAGCGGCCAGCAAAGTTAGTGTGAAAATCCATATCTGGCGCGTTTAGCAAGCCGGATAAATTACTGTAAAAACTTGTAACTGTCGTGATATTTAAAAGTGGAACGAAATTTTTACGCCGCAACATGGCAACCAAGGAGGTAACTTATCAAAGATTTTATTTAAATTTCAAACAGGCTTGCAATTGGAGGCTGTTTAAAAAAAATATTGGTCGTTAATTCATCATTTATTCTCGAATTTTCAATTGTTGATTTCAATTATTGTTCAATCGTTTATTTGACAAAACGAGTTCAAGCGATGAAAAATGGTTGTGTGACGAAAATATTTTGATACCACATGAAATTCAAAAAGCGGGAAGGAAAATCTATCCTTTCTCGAAAAATCCACCTTGAATTTCAAATTTTTTACATATTTTAACAACTATACTTTTACCCCCTTATTAATAAACGTGGAGTAGTCTTGGAATAGTTACGCCGTGTTTTGTCTTCTTCTCTCGTTCACATTTTGAACTCGATCGAAAAAGACAAAAGACGGAGTAACTATTCCAAGCCTACTCCACGTTTATTAATAAGGGGGTTAAAGTAAATCTTTATACCGAGTGTAAGGGAAACGCTATGTAACAAAAACTTTTTTTTATAATAGGCTTGCGCTTGGCTGCTATCGCGCTTGATGTTAAGCAACGATGCGGTCTACGGTGGAGCATGCTTGCCTAGAAGAAACCGATTCACTCTTGACTTGAAGACCCCATGCAGATTGTAACTAACGGGGAACACCCATTCAGGCAGCGAATTCCAAAGACTAGCAGTTCGCACAATAAAAGTGGAATCAAAACGCTTCGTGCGTGTTTTCGAAATATCAACCATAAAACGATGTCGAGTTTTCGTGCCCGCTCAGTCACGATAGAAAAATGGGCAGAAGGCAATTAAATCATGCAGATCTGATGCACACTCTCCGAAATGAATACTCGACACTTCCAAATACACAAGATGTGAGACGCCAAAATCATCTCAAGGACAGAAAAAAAAACTCATTTTCTTTAACCGTCGTTTAATACCTTAAAATAAATGTATCAGTTTGCGCAATATCCTCGATGGCACTGTAACTCTCTGCTCTGTAAGGGCATAGCCTACATACTGCCTGAGTAGTCCCAAGGTACGGATAGCAACACAACCCTAACTTAAGTTAATAGGGTTTACTATGCCACTTCAAAACTCATAGACTATTTAGTTCTGTATTCTTGCACATAATGTAATGTAATGTGTATGTAATGTGTGTGTATGTGTGTGTTGCACATGTTGTTGCTTGTGTGTATGTTGCGTGTGTTGTGTTGTGTTTGACATTTGATATCCACAAAAATTTAGTAAAATGCTTTAGTTTGCTCGTACTTATCCTTACTTCTTTTTTAGGGTTTCGGACTCAAAGGGTGTAAACAGGACCAGTACATGTTGGCGAATGTCATGTCTATGAACTTTTTGAGGTTCTTGGACATGCTGGTTTTCTCAAGATACGCATTGTTTTCCATTGCCGTTGTTGAGCGAAGGCATCGAAACTGCACATAGTTTGCGCAGGGCTGAAGATCGAACCGGGTGCCGTCAGATTGAATAGCGCACATTCTACCGCCCGGCCACCATAGCACGGGCAATTACGTGAAATCTGTCAAAAATACCACAGTGTAAGATAAGTCTCTGTATCTGACTGTAATAATAAGATAATACTGTAATGATAATAAGTATCTGACTATACAGAGACGTGGTCTTTTTGGCAAAAATCAGAGTCGCACAGCGGGCAATGGAGATAACTATGCTCGAAGTTTCTTTGCGCGATAGAATCTAGAACGATGATACTCGCTGAAAAACTACAGTCACCGACTTGGCTGCTAAGATTTGCAAGTTGAAGTGGCAATGAGCCGGCCACATCGCTCGAAGAACCTATAACCATTGGGGAGAAAGGTTCTTGAGTGGAGACCACGAACCGGCAGACGCAGCGTAGGTAGACCTCCTACTATTATAGATGGACCGACAAAATCGTGAGAGCCACAGGCATCCAGTGGATGCAGATGACAGGCTGTCGTTCAGTGTGGCGCTCTAAGGGGAGGCCTATATTCAGCAGTCAATGGACGTCTTCTGGCTGATGATGATGATGATGACGAGACACACTTGGTGTTTTCTAAAACAATATAAATAGACATCATTGTTTTTCTACTACTACATCTAAGTAGTATCGAAGCGTGACCAACGAACCTTCTGGAGCAAGTTGGAGGTAACTGCAATACAAACTTTAAAAAAAAACTCGATTAAAACTAATTGATATCGATGACGAAACTTCAAAGTTAAATAGGTCCGATAATCGAGACGGTGACACGCTCGTTACTCGATTATATCGATTAATGATCGGATTGCAATCCGTTGCGAGATTTTTTAATGATTTACGGATTAATAAGCGCGTTTTTTAATCAGTTAGTTTCTTAACCGAC
Organism: Agriopis aurantiaria; assembly: GCA_914767915.1. Lineage (NCBI taxonomy): Eukaryota > Metazoa > Arthropoda > Insecta > Lepidoptera > Geometridae > Agriopis > Agriopis aurantiaria. The sequence goes on along the minus strand of OU612003.1, from coordinate 10,738,522 downwards.
TTTGAAACGCGTGGAAGTTTCCAAATCAACGTACCTACTTATTTTTGTTTTACTTCGTCTCACTGTTTTATAGACTTTAAGCCCAAAGTCTATTCTAATATAATAAATATAAAAACAAGGCATATGTTAAACGTAAACTAAGAATACATATTAAATGTTTTAGTATATTTTTTTTTATTAATTGGCTCTAGACTGAAGTTTTTGTAGACAACATTTTTGGTAAAAAAATAAGTTTTATATATATTTTTTTTTTCATTGTACACTAACGTAACAAGAACTTTCACAGTCTTCGATTAAACAGTTTATTAAATGAAACTTAAGTTACATAAACGACAGTTTAGCATTCGTAACAGATGACCGGTTTTAATTGATCTTTCATCATAAATATCTTATTATACGTGGGAGGTCCGCTTACAGTGGACCTTTTAAATTATTTGACAGTTTCGGGTCAAAGATTAAAAAGATAATAGTGCACAATGATGGAGGTGACAAAATGTTAAGACACTGATTTATTGTCTAAGTTCGATTAAAGAGTGCGAGCCAAACTTTTTCGTCGCTCCGAAACATGATAATACCATATAGGGTGTACAAAAGTCGGCAAAAAATCGTCGCATCTCGCTCTATCTCACGTACAGTTATTTTCCAGTCCCACTTACTCTCGTAGAAGTTTTATTGTATAGCCCATTATTAGTTGGTCATCTAGGTTAGAGCCTATTTCTCTTTAATTTAGTTAAAAGCCTTATGCTTTAAATTTAAATACGCATTTACATTGTAGCATTATATAGTCTAGTTTCAAGTAATATAATGAACTAAACTATGTTTTGTTCACCAATAAATAATCTGTTTCTTTAATACTTTGCATATAAACGATTACTTTATATTAGAAACTGTTATTTAAACTTAATTCGTAGAAGTTGCCTCTTCGGCTTAGGCCTCTTCCACCCTTTTCTTTCCCTCGCACTCTCTTCTCGTTTCCCTGAGGAGTTTGTTTAAAAATATAATAGTCCACTAAAGCGCTGTACTCTTATATTTCAAATGACACTTAAAATTCGAACAATAAAAAGGATTTTTTTTCCTAGTTACCTACTTTACTAATTTTAGCTCTGATAGGTGACTGCAAAGCATTTAACTTCATTTCAGATAAGCTTAGTTCAAACGACAAGCCTGTCATAAAAATTCGTACTTTATTAAAATATAAAATCATCGTAACAGCTAAGCGGAACATTTTCATTCATTATTTCACTTTAGAATAAATAAATAAATAAATAAATAAATATTTGGGACATTTTGCACACATGGTCATCTGACCCCAAACTAAGCAAAGCTTGTGATATGGCTGCCAGAGACTGATATACATACATATATAGTTTTAAATACATACTTAAATAGATATTAACAACCAGATATAGAACAAACACAAATGTTTATCACACAAATGTTTGTCCTAGATGGGAATCGAACCCACGCCCCCAAGCTCAGAAGGCAGGTTCACTACCAACTGGACCAACGGGCTATCTAGCTATCGGGAATAGCGTCTATGTTACGTTCAAAAACCTAACAAATCATACAACCAACAATCATAATATAACTCTCTGTTGTCATTATCTACAGTTGTCAGGAGCTAATAAGGGCTTTGTCTGAGCATAAAGCTTTATTTTCAGTGCGGGTATAAAGTTTGGCGTAGACTGTAGCCTCGATTAGATTTTATTGATCACGATTATGGTAAAAATCTATTATTATTGAAAATGTATAAATATATTATTTATGATTTGAAATTATTTAATTGCATTTAAAATTAGCTCTACCCACGGCATACCTGAATTATTTTTATTAATAAAACACTGTTTTAAACTATCACGGTTGTTACAGTTACCTATATGATTATTAACGGGATATTTACCGTGACAAGGTTGCCTTTTCCAATCCGACTCACTGATAGGCAGGGGACGAGGTAATAGTCTATGCATGTGATTCGCCGATCGTACGGCTGACTAAATCTGAGTTGTGAATTAGTGATGTACCATAACGATAAAAAATATGAATAGAATATCGATAAAAATCGATTGCTATTGTGTTTATAATAAGCGTAACTACACTTACATGTACGATATTAGATTAAAATTCATTCAGTTAAATGGAAAACGAGAACGCATATCCTAGAGTACGCATTATCCGTTATAAATAATGTAAACAAGGCGTGCCTTAGTAGACTACGAAATGTTTAAGTTGGAAAAACATCGACTATGATTCACAGATTCAGAGCAAAAAAAAGGAAATGACAATCAGACTACTGAATTTGATATAATATTTATGTTAGCATTATTATTTATTTATAGACATGACTATCTGCTTAATTTTATTTTATTACGAATCTTATTTGTTATGATTATATTTTATTATGGACTTTGCCTTTATGATATTAATATTATTATTTTATTTAAATCATTTACACCACTAAAGTCTTTTTTGAGTAGCTTCTATCCATTTTTCTTTTATAATTGTTTGGGAAGACTGGAAATCTAAGAGAAAACAAATCCATAACGAAAGGCATTATATTATTGTTACAAAACATAAGCACAGTATAATTGATATCGATTAAGTCTGACGGAGCCACACTATGGCAGGTTAAGACAAGACGAAGTTATAAAAAAGTTGGCTATCATAGAACGTCCGGCAGATGTGAAACTTGACGGCATAAGAGAGCGTCATGTCATTTGCTGTCACGTACTACGAGTCGGCTTAACCGCCACAGCGCGTCAATAGATATTACACATCAAAAACTACAAGGAATAGAACCGGACGGAACAAAAGACATCAACGGGTTCCTGCTTTTTCTTCTTCTAATATTCGTTTTTGATTTCAGAATTGATGTTCTGTTTTCTTTAATTACTACTAAACAAAACTTACTAGTGAGATGATGGGCACTACTGGATGTCTTGCTATTTTTCCCCTACCATTTTACAGCGCAGTAACTTGCTTTAATATTTTTTATTGGCTTTTTATTGGGATGCTCTCCGCGTAAAATCAAGTCTCAACTTACGTACTTGCAGTAGCGTATTTACATTTGCGTTGCGCGCGTGAGGGGATGTTGTATCATTAGTCAATAGGCTCATGCTCTTTGATATAAAATGACCTACCTATACTATACCTACGGCACTGTGACGTGGACTCTCATTATGGGCCTCATAAGCAAGCTCAAAGTCGCAGAACGAGCTATGGAGAGGGCTATGCGGGCGGTTTTTCGAGATCGAATAAAAAACGAAGAGATCCGTAAACGAATGAAAGTTACTGACAGCCCATCGGATTAGCAATTTGAAGTGGCAGTGGGCAAAACACATGGCCGATAGGGCCGAAAGGTTCTAGTATAGAGACCACGGACCGGTAAGCGCAGCGTAGGCGTCCACCCACAAGATGTACAGACGATCTAAAAGAGACCGCAGGGAAACACTGGATGCAGGCCGCTTCCAACCGGCCCTTTTGAAGATAGATGGGGGAGGCCTATGTCCAGCAGTGGACTATGGCTGAAACGATGATGATGGTGACCTATACTATATAAGGTACTATATAACTAACTGTACTATATAAGGTTTCATGTTTCGTTACGTTTCCTTAATAAAAATCAGTAGCATAAGTATACTAACTATGACTTATACTGTACTTACCTATACTAACTAAAAGTACAGTTGGGGTCAATTTTCTAAACTATTCAACAAAGTATGCAATAGATTAGTACAATCAGCTGCAGTACCTACTTGCACCGTCAATACAAAAAATTAAAAAGTAAATAAACCATTTTAACCGGCTGCTTCACTTGAGAGCCAGTTTCCAATCTAGGTAATGATGAGGTAATTCGAAGTTATGATGATGTCATTTATAGTAGCACGGTTGAGTGGCAAGCCTTTATGTCAGAGTTTTTAAATGGCTGCTATTTAACAAACAACGGTAGCCGCACTAGCTGCCACCGCCTGAAAGCTCATCCACATATCATAGATCAGTAGAAATCGTACACTATTCACATGGTCTTTCTTGCCTTACACCTGCAAAACGTGGAATGAGCTATCTTCCGCGGTGTTTCCGAGAAGCTACAAAATGGGGTTCTTCAAAAAGCGAGTTAATATGCTTAAAGGGTCGGCAACTTATTTCTGATGCCGTTTTGATTACAGGTATCTATATAAAACAGTGACTGATCACCATCAGGCAGCCCGCCTGCTTCTTTGCCACCTATAGCATTAAAAAATTTATTTAAGTGTCAGCCGAGCTTAGATTCAATTTCAAAAAGAGTTATTCATATATGTACTTACTAATAATTTTAAACTCTAAATATCTAACTATACAACATTTAATAAATAAAAAGAACGTATTTTAAAATTCCAAAATATTCACTTACTAAAGCAGCTGACTGTACCACTAGTGTGTAAATCAAAAAGGCAGTAAAAAGCACGCGCGCTAACCGGACGACCCAAATAATAAATTTACAACCGAAATAATAAATATATCTTCGCTTATTTATGTTTTGTTGTAAAATTATCCATGCCACTACTTAAGTGACCAATAAAAAAACTGTTAGGTATATTCACTATATTGGGAAATGAAGCTATAAGTGCGTTCAACTGTACTTTCAGTAATTTAATAAAGAAAATTCTGTTAAATTTTACCGAATATTAACTGTCACGCTTGACGTTGCCTATAAGTCATTTTATACTCTTTAGTTAGGGTATAAAAAATCCTTGGGTAGCCTATATCATGTATTAAGTGCCAGAATACTGGGTGACATTATGACAGAATACAGAGAACTCGCTCGCGCATTTGATGTTTTTTAAGATATAAAATGGCTGTCAACTTTCGAAAAATATGCTTCGGTCATATTACGACGTTAATATTTGAAAATACTTAAAACAAATTTATAATGAAATTGTAATGATTAGATATTTTTTTTAAGTGTTCATCTCATTTTTCGTGTTCATAATTTAAAAAAAGATGGAAACACTGTTCTAAATAATTTGAAATATTAACTTCGTAATATGACATACGCAAATTTCACAAAAGTAGACAGACTTTATAAAAAAAAAACTCAAATGTGCCTGTGAGATCGCAGGGAGTGCGGCGCACCATATTCTGGGCCATAACAGGAAAGCTTAGATAAGGTAGACGTAGCAGGAAACGTACCACTTTTTTTTTCTACAGCTGTTGCATAAAATTTATAAAAATTTAGGTAGTTATTCGCGCATCTAAAAATTTCGGACGGGAAGAACTTCTTAAAGCCGCGCTCGTGGGCTATAACTATCTCTGTAGCACATTTTCAACACTTATGAAGATGAAAATTAGTGAGCGAGAATTAAAAAAAACTGAATGGGCATTATCTTTTGAATAACGTTCATCATCATCATCATTAGCTAGAAAACGTCCACTGCTAAACATAGGCCCTTTAACCTCCACACTTAACGACAGCCTGCCATCAGCATCCACTGGATGCCCACGACTCTCACAATATCGTCGGTCCATCTAATGGGAGGCTATGCTGCGTATACCTATCTTTAGAATAACGTTGCAAATGCTCAATGTTCCTGTTAATATTTTTGAGGGTGGCGAAGGATCGGAAAAAGCTCTAAAAATAGTTTTTATCCATCTGTTTCGCCAAAATAAAATATTATATCAGAAAAAAAACTTAAAACGCTTGCAATGTTATTCTTAAAATAATGTCCAATTAATATTATATTCCAAATTAGCGTAATTTAATCTTGTTGAAAATGTGCGTAATAGACCCGGTGAGCGCGGCCTTAAGTTTCCTTTTTGTTATTGCTGCAGTTTTTCTCGCCTGTATAAACCGTTTATTTTTCTAGTATAGTTAAACTAGCTTAGATTAGCTTAAGTATTATTAATTCAGGATTTATAATCCACGCGTAATTTCATCCAAAGCATATTCGACCGATGTTTTAGTAGGATAAAAACGATGAAGTAACTTAAACAAATATTAATATTTGGAAGTAATTAAACTTTTGTACTTGACTGTACCATATATTGCTTACGAAATACTAATGAGATCCATTGTTTTAATAGGTAAATGATCTTTTAATATGCCTAATAGCATTTAAGCCATGTTTTGATCTCCACAAGTTTTTATCAGATTTTTCACTACTAACTTTCTTACATTAAACACATCAAAAATTTGTCTGAGTTACACCGTTTATGAAATATTAATAAGATTAATATATATATAAATAAACATAAGTATGTTATATTTATTTGTAGTCTATTGATTGATTGTTGTTATTTGCATAGGTATTTAATGTGGATTTTTTTTAGGTAAGGCCAATTTTTTTCAAAATATAATTCCTTTCCGTGGACGGTTCCCTGGAAGAGATTTAAGTGATAAGGCCGCCTGTTAAAAGCCTAGATAATATTTTTATTGTAATTTTTATGTTATCCTTGTTTTGTGGTATTTTAATAAAGAGTCATTGTATTGTATTAATTGTTTTAATAGGTTAATAATCATTTAATATGTGTAATGACATATAAGTCTTGTTTTGACTGCCACAACTCCTTCATTATTATGAATATATACATAAATAAACACATCGAGAGTGAATAGGTTTCTTCTAGGCAAGCGTGCTCCATCGCGGTAGGCAGCATCATCGCTTAACATCAGGCGAGTTGGCGGCAAGCGCAAGCCAATTTACAATAAAAAATAAATAAAAAAAAACAATCCAAAGTCGAGAGTTTTTTAGAAAGATGATCAAACAAGATCGTCATACAAACACAACAGAATTTAACTTATGGTCTTTAAGGAAATGTAGGCCTAAGTTTCTTATTGAATTATACTCCCTCAGTAAAATTAATTGCGCAATCTTGTGAATCTTATTGGATAAGTTTTCATTTAGGTAATAAACAAAATCAAGCCAGTCATGTCAATTTATAGCACGTGACATGAACCGTGTGACTACAGTAAAAAAATCGAATTTGAAAAAGTAAAAAACCAACCAATTTACCATTTAAAAAAATGTTACTTGATTTGCTTTTTTTCTTAAATGTGCCTACAGTTAAATTTCAGCTCTAAAAACAGAGTAAACTATACAACATTTAATTTATAGAGCAGACCTGCTTAGGACCTTTAAAGCGGAATAACCCCAAAAAGGCATCATAGCGTCACTAAGAAGTCGTAACATTAGGGTTTTCAGGTTAATTCACGAGTCGTAGATTCTAGAATGCACATCCAAAAAGTTTGCTAAGAGAAAAGATTTGTTAATATTACAATCCCATGCCGGCGCATGGGCTTGTAATATTACTCATTTTGCGTCGAAAGCCTCTGACAACCAATAGGAAAACTGTTTAATTTAGTATCAAACTTTTCATTGCCATTACTCGTACTCTATTCTAGTACGCAATCTATTTTGTTGCGACGCAATCGCGTTAATGAAAACCGTCCTTAATGATACGGATAGGCGAGGCATCAAACAAAATGGCTCGTGCACTAAGCATATTTATTCAACATGTAATGTACATAGACTGTTTGTACGACCACTAGAGGGAGTTGAGGTATACGTTACACTTCACTGTGTATGCTTAAATAATTCACAGTGAGAAACTAAAACGGATTCTGTGTTATTACAAAAATCAAAACGGTTAAAACAAGAGTTTAGCACATTTTTTTTTTTTAAATGGCAAGGATTGTCTATGGTCTATGGATAGGAAACGTCATGACGTGATGTGCTTGTGTGCGGTGCGTTCAATTCGTAGAGGGAGAAATACTGAATCTATGGTTCAATTGCTAAAAATGGCGTCTTTTTGACAGATAAGCAAACATGGCCGATGTGCTGCAAGAAGGTCCTAGATTATTTATTTTATTTGTAAAACGTAACGTGTTATTCTTATATATCTAGCTAATGAATAATATTATCTCTAAACACCATTTATTTGTATTCGAATTCAGAGTTTGACTTGGTTAAAAAGTGGGGTTGGGCGGGACATGGCCAAGATGCACATTGACAGATGGGTCCAGAGGAACACACAGTGCCTGAAAACGGACGAAGGAGCCAAGGCAGGCCTAGAAAACGCTGGCGCGATGAACTCGACGCGTTCCAGATACAGTGATCGAGTCTGGCGGGTGATCGCACTGTCTGGAGGGAGATGGGGGGAGACCTTTACCCAGGAGTAACACAGTATAGCTTAATTTTTTTTTAAACTACAAAAAATATAAAAGAGAAATTTCTTGAAACTAAACAACTTTCTTTTTTAAAAATATCTAGAGAGGAGGTAACGTCAAACCAGTTATTATTTTATGTAACGTTGTGGCGTGTCCACTTCACGAATATCCTTGGTTGGACTTGGCTTGCTTTGGACCACCATGTCGTCTAATGTTAACGCATCATTCACATTACAGACGCATCCACACGAGTTCCAAGCCTAAACCACTTTGAATTTGTTCCATTCTCGAATTTATATCTATAGCACTAAAGTTTTTGCAAAAACAAACACAAAATTAAAGTATTCACGGGACAGTTAAAATAGGCAACGTATGAGACAAAACATTAAAGATGTTAGGGACAATTGCAACAACTGTGAAAATAAACATAAACTCAGCGAGTGAAACCATTTCACCAAAGTAAAAGGGTCTAAGCGATGATACGATCTACGATCTATTATCACAAATCCAAATGGAGAGTTTGAACGCAAGATGGAACGAAAACATGGAAAGAAACTTGACGGCATAGAGTAATATACATGTGACCGGGCTTGACGGCGTCAAATCAAAATTGAATCGCGAAAAAGGACACTACGAAGAAGTTGTCATATCATACTCGAGCCGGTCGCGTAGGTACTACCGAAATAATACGCTCAACTATAGATCGGAAGGCGTAATACATTTTTTTTTTTTTAACACTGATAAGTCCGCGTTTGACCATCTACTCGCCTGTTGGTAAGCGACGATGTGGTCGAAGATGAAGCACGCAAGACTTAGAAGATACCTATTCACTCTGGCCTTGAAAAGGCCCAAAATACTACGCGCGGTACCTACTACTAACAATATCAAGTTAATCTATTCGGATGAACTTCGTATAATTGTGATAGAACTTCATAACCTATGTTGGCCTAGGTGTTTTTATTATTTCTTCATTTATGCGTAAGAAGGCTGTTGGTTATCCAAGTAGAAATAAAATAAATTAAAATAAAAGATAAGTTCATTTAATCACTAACTTCATAGAACATAATTAATCACATTAGCTTTTAGATGCGCTTACATTATCGAAACCTTGATTATCTTTTTTGTAAGACCATAATTCTACACCTTTTGGGTAAACTCCCCAAGAGAATTGAAAGAAAATGGCGGACACCACTGTATGGGCAAGCATGGCACTTTCGTTAGAACGAGCGACTTGCTCTCTTCACTTAGATGTCTAAAAACAAATAAGTATTAAAGCGCTAAATGGACAAGTCATGGACACCTCAAATACCGATAAAACTGACCAGTTTCTCTAAAATCTTAATAGTTAGTACTGGGTTTGACGACTACGTTTAAACCGTGCGTTCGTTGCTTTTGTGGAACCGCGTTATTCATCAATATACGAAAATACCTTACCGCAATCCTTTCCAACAGCAACGTGTTCTGAAAAAATCAATACAGTTTAGTCACAATGGTGCCAATCTTCCAAACTAAACTATAAAACTGAAACAAAAAAAAATATTTTAAAGTTTCAATCTAACTTTCTACAAGAAGGTAAGGACAATGCTGCCTAATGACCAGACCAGTAGAATAATCACTAAGGAGACAACAGCGTTATTCCCTCTGCCATCCTCTACTCAGTCGGAAAGTGCGTTGCTATAATTATGGGTCAGACTATTAGATGACGTATGGTCTTCTGGATGGAGCACTTTTTGTAACACAGAAACCAAAGATAGAACAGCTTCCTAGCCATCCAAAATGAACCATCCACTACCACCAGAAACTCTCAACTTCTTAGACTACCTTAGTAAACTCTTCAATTGGAGCTTGACATAATATTAAAATTCAACTAGAAATACGCTAATGCAGCAAACACCAGAAAAATCAATACCTAACAGACCGCAACGGCTACCCCTTTCTAACGCAATCACGCAACGATGACGTCATAAGGTACTTACAAGGAGGTCTGTAGGAGAACAGGGCTCCAGGAGAGTCATCTCGCGGCATCTTGGCAGGTGTGGTCACCACCGTTGACTTGACTCGAATGACTCGTGGGGCTTCACCAGGGGCTCGAACATCCCATGGGGCCGTACCACCACCAAGCCTGTCCCACCACCACGCATGCGCCTGGACGGGTGGGGCAACTATTGATCCCTTATACCCCAAGCTCCATGATGGGCCGATAAGGGTGCTATTCACAGGTAGACAAATTGCTGTGGGGAGGCGATTCCACTGAAGGTATTAATTATGTAGCATACAGAATGATTGATAGGAAGTGTTCTGATCGAAAGGAATGACTTTTAGAAAGCTTTTGTCAATGCTTTCATTACTTTGAGTTAATGGGTGTGAGGCAGAATAGGTGCCATGGTAACAATCGTTACTCTACACACGTCTGTATGGTATAATGGTAAACATACACGAGTTTAAAACCATGATGGTATTCTCATTTGGTATTGATCGTGGCAACATTCAAAAGCTTTCGAACAGTGCTACTGCATTACCTATATTATAAACAACTAGCTGAATCCCGCGGTGCTTTCCGCGATCTTCCAATTTTACCGAATTTTCTGGGAGAATAAGTACCCTATGTCCGTCTATATGATGTACACTGTCATTCTGCCAAAATTCGTTAAATTCAAATTCAAATTCAAATTCAAATTCATTTATTTCAGGCTATTATAAAACCCATAACATAATTAAATAATTTAACAATAATAAAATCACGCACACAAAGAAGTTAAGATCGGCTTAGCGGTTTAGTCGTGAAAAGCGAACAAACATCCAGATTCCAGACAGAGAGACAGAGTTACTATCGCTTTTATAATATTAGTAAGGATACAACATTTCAACAGCGGTGGTGTGTCAAAGCGCAAGTTTCGGTCGAGAATTTTAAAGCTTTCGTTTATTTTCAGCTGCCACCGTATGTCTTGTATTAGGGATGATGCAACTCGAGACTTTACAAGATCACGGTACCAACACAATAACAACAATTCATGTTCTTGTTCACTGGCCAAATATTTCTATCTTGGAAATGCAAACGAAATGGGTTCATTTAAAGTTTTTGAGTTTTTAAACGTGAAACTCGTTTCTTGTATTAATTATAGCTTCAGTATTTACCTTCCGTAACTCAACCATTTGATCACGAGGTTTAATTATCACGACCACCTTCCACTTTCTGTATGATTCCTCTCCACCCTAACAGGTTGCCAAAAGAGATTGCTCTTAGCAGTACAGTCGGCAGTTGCTACCCTCATTTTTAAGCTGTCCTATCGCGTATAAGTATTTCTGGTGTGAACAATAAAGAGTTTATCAACCTATACAGGGCTACAACGAAAGGATATGCCAAAAGGGGTTCGTTATACCCATCATTATGAACAGCTTTTGCGCCGGGACCAAAACCATAAATCGCGAAAAATATATCTGCTGTTCCATACATTTTCTAGAGTGTCAATGACCGTTTTCTATGGAGCAGCATATTTTTTCGCAATTTCAGGGTTGGTCCCATAGCAAAAGTTGTTCATAATTCTGAGTACAATGACCTGGCTCAATGATGGCTTAGCATACTATTTTCTGAGTACAATGATGGCTCAGCGTACTATTTCCTTACAATCCTGTATACGATCCAATTATTTTGACTTCGCGCCCCGTAATTTGCATATTGCTGTATTTGCGACAGTAAACAATAATTACAAGCTTTTACCTATCAAACAGTTACATTGTTGCCTTCTATTGAGCTTGCGTCACCGCCTCGATTGTCTGCCACAGAATAAATTGTAGTCGCTAACGTAGGTCGCAATTAAAATCTGTCGTTTCACCTCTAGCTATGACACCGATTCGACCTTTTGTATAAACCTGACCTTTTTAGGGTTCCGTACCTCAAAAGGAAAAAACGGAACCCTTATAGGATCACTTCGTTGTCCGTCTGTCTGTCCGTCTGTCTGTCCGTCTGTCTGTCTGTCCGTATGTCCGTCTGTCAAAACCCTTTTTCTCAAGAACGCGTAAAGGTAGCAAGTTGAAATTTATACTAAATACTTGGGTTAGCGGTTTCTTTAGGCTGTAAAAAAATAAAAGTTGTAAGTCAAAGCAATCAAAAGATATGAACGTTTATGTCGTATATTTTGCGATTTCACAGGGGAATCAAAACCTATAGGGTACTTCCCGTTGACCTAGAATCATGAAATTTGGCAAGAGGCAAGGTCTCATAGTACATATATAGGAATAAATCCGAAAGTTATAAATTTGAAGTTATATCATTAAAAAATAATTATTTTGCTATTACAAACTTACATTTTGTAGTTGGAATGGTTTTTTTTATAATTCCTTTTCGTGCACGGTTGCCTGGAAGAGATCGCTTTAAGCGATAAGGTCGCCTGTTAAAAGCCTAGATAATATTTTTATTGTAATTTTTATGTTATCCTTGTTTTGTGGTATTTTAATAAAGAGTTATTGTATTGTATTTGTACAGCCGTAAAGAAATTTTTAGTTTTTGAAGTCTGATTTTTACGCGCTTTAAGTAATCTTATGCCCGTTTTCTCGTGCCAAGAAGCTCATCAGCAACGAATCCTAAGTTCGGAATGAGCTTCTTATTTTTGAGCATTGACGTAAAGTTGCTAGTCTACCGGTTTTTTATCGGATACATTTCGGAGGGGCCAAATATTCGAAAACCATGACACTTTTACTAAACACAAATTTTGATTTTCTGATCAGTCATGAACGATATCATGAACCATAGATAACGAGTTGACTACTCTTTACTGTATAAAATATCACATAGTTGGAAAAAACTAGATTTCTAGTGCCTGAAAATTGTTATATATATTTATTTCATCAAGTCTTACAAAGCGTGCATGCCAGTAATTACTTAACATAACCTTCAATAGCATTTCGTGACACAAGTTACATTATTTCACTTTTCCACGTTGACTTAAATAATAAGAGTGGAGCGAATTAACTTTGCCAAAGATATCAACTCGGTGGTGCTAACAGTATTGCGTACTAATGTAAAGTCAGTCGCTCGATTGCTTCGTTAGTGCGCGGTCATTACGAGTCGCGCAATTTTTGTCAGCATTCATAAATCATCGTCATCATCACCAGCCAGAAGACATCCACTGCTGAACATAGGCCTCCCACTTCAATCTTCACACATAAATATATGCACAATGAATTTGATAAACACTTATATACACGGTACGATGCGACGTAGTTGAAAATTTGAAAGACGCGTAGACGGCACCTTTTTTAAATTACGTATAATTCCTTATTTGACCTCCAACTTGTTGGTCGGTAGGAGACGATGCGGTCGAAGATGGAACACGCAGACTTAGGATACACAAATTCACTCTGACGTAAAATAGACCTAAATTATTTCTTTCGGGAAACAAGGAAGCCAACAGATACCTAGCAAGTGACTTTTCAATTATTACTAAATATATTGGGACGAATTGTTCAGATCTCCCGCTCTTGATATTTAGCTTTATGCTTTCCACCATAATCCATACAATGTGGCGCCAAAAAGCGCATTGCAGTCGAGGCCTGTAGTATAATGGTTTTTGGAATTTATCCTACTCGCCTATTTTACCCCATTATACTCTGACCTGCCCTATTATTCCGGATTTGGCCCATTATTTCGTAATGACGAACTATTTCCAAGCCGTGTTTACCGGCGGCAACTTTGGAGTTACTATAACGACAATGTTAGAGAAAAAGTTGGTCAACATTCACACATTTTACTATACTCGGACCAGTCATCGGACCACTTATTTGTTCTGACAGCTGCAATAACATTGTAAAACGCTGAATAAAACATTTCCTTTTTATATTACATTGCAATATATCGCGTACTTGCCACAGTCTATTAAAAAACCCAGCCATAGTGATTAGAATTCGTGTTTTTAATTCAACTACTTTGATATTTCTAGTGAACATGTTAGGTGAAATTACGTGACATCTTCTCGTCCAAAATACCACAGTGCCTAAAGCCAAGAGCCTTTAACCAGAATGCGTTGCCAGTGATGACATATTGTTGTACTGAAACGTGGTGGTCCTTAACTATTGACCTTTTGGAAAAACTCGTTCATACAGCAGACAATGTAGAGAGCTATGCTCGGAGTTTTTTTGCGCTATGGAATCCAGAACGTATATTCACCAAAGAATCAAAGTCTACTCAGAAAAAAATAAAAAACCAAATCATGTTTCTACCCATAATTTTTTGAGCTTGTCAAATTCTTATATAATTAAATTTTTTACTAAATATTTCATATTTAAGCCGATTTACTTTTCCTTTCACCAAGGGGCTTTTCGATTAGTTATTATTATTATTTTTGTTTAGTTTGGGATATATTAATTTTTAAGTAGTTTTAGTTTTAGGTTTATGTTCATTTGTACAATTACAATTTACATTATTATGTTTTTTGTGACTTTCTTGTGGAAATAAATCAAGATCCGTATTTACCACAGAAAAGAAAAAAATTGTTTAATTTAGAACGGCTGTCAAGGCATTTTTGTAAGAAATTTGTTGTAGCCAGTTGCACCCATATAAACGAAACGCCAGTCATTCGAAATCAGTTAGCAACTGTGGTGCGGAGTTTGACGCGTTGATCTAAATAACAACGTTCAATCAGGGTTCCCTCATAATGCCTGGTAACAGATTTTTCTCCACATTTCCTTTCTATTTACTTCTCTTTTTTGTGGTATTGACTGATATTCACAAAACTTTAAAAGTCCTCTAAAAATATTGATAATATCAACATACCAACGCTTCCAGAGCAAAAAGTTAATCAAAGGTATTAATGATGCTAGAGTCAAGTTTTTCTGGTAAACGAGCCATTCTCAATTTAAAATAAAAAGATTGACTTAATTTCTTTAAATAAGCAATGTCGGCAAGACGGCTGGAATCAAAAGGTAGTAAAATTAACATTAATAAGAGTAAATATACTTAAAGGGATTCATTAAAAATATAAATACAGAGGCTTTATAAAATTTAAATCGACGGGTTTCTTTAACATTCGACAAATTGGAATTAAATTAACAACAGAAGGTAAAACACAAATAATTCAGCATTATATTTAAAAAAAACAATCTCAATGCAATCTAGTACCTTTATGCAAACCATTGATTTACAAATATAGATATAGTTATAGTAGGTACAAAGTTCACGAAAAAGCTCCTGAGCTTTTAGACACATTTTAGAAAAGCTCACGTCGTTATAGTTATATGACAATGTCATTCCTAGGTTATTGTCATTTATACGTTACATAATGTAGTCGAAGTGCACAGATTACCTTAATACATATTAGTAGATGTTACACTCCGCAAAATCGTTTAAATAAGCAGTGACTCTTGCTACTACCTACTACACAATAAAGTGCATTCAGCACGTGCGAGCGCTAACTACCTACAGCTATATTAACCTAGAAGTTGCCTCTATCGCGTAATCTCTGGCTATCGCGCGGCAGCGGGTGCGACAAGTCCGACAAGTCGGCTGCTTGTAGCTTCATACCTAAAGTGCGGGCTGGTATGGTTTTAGTCTACTGTTAGCTTAGATTTTTTTGTAAGCTGATCCGATATCCATAGTTTTAAATATATATAATCATATATTATACATACAACGTGTAACAGAAATGAGTAGAGTGATACTTCAGGTTTTTATCAACCCATCAAAGTTAACAACTTGTAGAACCTTAGTGACGAGTCGATAGCTTCAATAGTTGCTGAGAAGATCGTGCAGGTAAGGTAACGCACGTACGGAGAACTGACGGACGTCTCGCTATGAGGGTCATCCAAAGTTGGAACCCTAAAAATGCGTTCTGCTTAGCACCCTGCTACAATTCCTCTTTGCAAGCTCCTATAAAAGGCAGTTCTTAGAGTCAGTTTTTTTAAATATCTCTTACTTTGTTTCATCGCACGTTTACAAGTAATGTACTGGTTTTAATTGGTGTTTAAGTATGTAGCTGAAGATTAAGGCTCGTTGTACGACGTTTCTTAATGAAAATTACTTTTTAAGTGCTGTTTTAATTTATCTTTATTGATCCTATCTTAAGGTAATAAAAGAGAATATGCCTACATATTATCATGTGTGGTCTTAAGGACCGACCTGAGTCAAGTAATTAAAATAATGACTAATTATCAATAATTTTAATTATTGTTCAAATGTCATGAATCGGATTTAAATATGAAACTGTGTTTATTGAAGACTAGCTGCGCCCCGCGGTTTCACCCGCGTGCTGGTGAAAAGTGGTGATGATGATGATGATGATGAAAAGTACTATACCCATGCAAAAAATCAGGTCGACCCGTTGCTCTGTTGCTCCGTGAAAGAGGAACAAACAAACCAACAAACTTTTCGCATTTATAATATTGATTTATGATTTTATTTTTAAGGCTGCCCTGGTAGTAGTCATAATGAGCTGCCATTTTAATAAATGTTTGAAAGTGAAACAGTTGAAACAGTTTGTAACAGTATGAAAGAGAGCGTTACTTAAATTTAAGGTCTAAAAATACTGTGCTGTTTTCCTCGTTTGCAATTTTCGGATCACCCTCTTGATGTTTAGCTATAATGTAAGAAAACGATGTACCTACTTATGCTGAGATTAATAAACTCACTGTTAAAACTAGATATAATTAAAACAGTTGTAACACTCATTTAATCCCGTAAGATTAGTACTCTAACAAGCGCACAGGCTGTAATCCTAGCGTAGGTACTAACTAATGAATAGAGTAATGCTAAGAAATGAATGAATTCCAATAAGTTCCATACAAACCAGCTCGCTTGTCACATTGAAAAGGGTTGGATAAGTATGGAGACAGATCAGAATTCTGTATGAAACTATACCGAGAAATTGAGATACAATACCTATAGACTCACAAACATGCAAAAAAATTACCAATCTCCGAACTCGGCGCACGCTACGCATTGCGCTGACTTTTTGGTTAGTTGTAAGGCAACCGCGACCCGACTACAACGCCGCTCCATAATTCCAGTGCTACGATGACATAGCGGACAAGCGAGACGTTGAACACTGTGCAAGCGACATAACGTCGAAATTGGAGTAAATATGGCATTGCGAACTATATATGTAATTGATGTCTTGGAATGTACAACGGCACTCGGACGATTTTTGACTGTTTTCACTTAGAGATTGACTCTTTAGTTATTGTATCTCGATGATGAAACCACATAACCCTCCAATAGCAAGCCGCAAACGTGCTATAACACTGTAACTATGGTTACAAATAACAATGAGCTCTAATGGCTCCGAAACCGGTTGATCGTCTCGACCGATAGAAACATAATCGTGCCGGTGTTATAATAATGTATAATGAATCCTCACGCGAGTTTTGATGAAGTGATTACAAATAACACGGTAACAATGGTTACAAAATTAAACAAATCAAATGCTACTTTCAGTTAGATACTACACTTTTTTTGAGAAACGCATCCACATTTGCTCTATGTTATTTTGACAGTTCAAAATGAGCGCATTACGCACCCCATGGCGTTAGCAAACTTGACATTGCCAATTCCACGCAGATAACGTAACGCAGTCGCGTTACCAGTGTATGTGGTCATTGGGACTAAAGGCACAAAGTCCTGAGTTATATTTTTTCTTTCTCGTGAGGATCCAGTGTAAGTATTAAAATATTTTCATGTTTTGTCAAATATATCCTCAAGCGTCATTATAGTAGTCAAATGGGGATTTAAAGTTTACACGAAAATATATGCGTACAAAATCGCTGGCAATAGCTAGTCCTATATCAGAGTCTTACTCCATACTATCTTACCCAGCCATAAATTTTCTAAACGAATAACTAATCATATCGCTACCGAATAATGCAGATACTAGTAACCGATATAACTTATCCGTCTAAATTAATAGAACTGAGTCTTAGATACATAAATGTTGACTATCCATATAAATGTGAATTTAAAGTTGAATAATTTAATTTGAACAATTTATAACTCAACCAATGTAAGCATACCTTATCGAAAGAGTGAGAACTTCTACAGGATAACTCGGAGACCTCTCGAAGGCAGCTTTTCTGCAACTTTTGTTTGTGACAGTCAAAGCCAAGTTATGCCCTAGTAAATTAAAATTATTTATTGAGAATAAAAATTGACAGTTCCACTAGCAGCGTTATCTCACAAGTGAATTGTAGCGGTGGAGACTTTACTAGAGTTTGTTTTCTATTCAATAATAGGCTTGCGTTTCACCGCCAACTCGCCTTATGTTAAGTAATGTTTTTTTTTAATATGAACGATAATAGACATAAATGTGTTCTATTTTTATTACCTCATAAAAAAGATAATCATAAATAGAGCCTATCAACGTAACAAAACTAAAGTTTAACACTCTTTTAAACTATCGCGGTTGTTCACTAAAGTTATATGATTATTTACGGGATATTTAACTAAAGTTTGTTAAAAAATAAATAAGTTATAAGTATTTTAATTTCACACTAGACAGAGAGAGCACTATCGCACGTTATAACGTCAAGCCATGCGTACGCCATACAAATGTGGGACACACGCTTTGTGGGAGAGGGACAGAGCATCCGCTTTCTATCTCCACCAAAAACTTTAAAGATATTTATCAAACAATTTAAATTATTTTTCAGTATGTGTAACGTATAGGTATTAAAGTACAAAAATGTTTTGCAAAAAACAACATCCCAAGCCATCAAAATACCGTCCGCGCCCGACCCTGCTTAACTTCGGCGATCGTACGAGAACCGGTGGTGGATATGTATTTAATTGTATCCTTTGCTAAGCCTGTTATTTGAAATAAATGAAACATTAGGACACAGGTTTATTGTATAAAGGCACATCTTCCTTGTTTCTCTGATCTGAGCTGTCATCACACCTAGTGTTAATGTATGGACTGGTCACACATCAGTCTTGTTGTTACTAACCGCGGCATGTAAATGAATTCGAATGACAAGAGATGTCGCTCTACATTCATTATCACCTCGACAGCACTCGTTGAATACGGTATCACTTCGCGCTAGATCATGAATCGATTCTGTTTACTCTGTATATAATCTTGGTCGCTTCGAGCATTTAAGGCCAAGCTCACACCGGTAGAGCTACCTCGTTCGCACATTGTCCATATTTTAAAAGAAAAAATGTTGTTATTTGCAAATTACATAATATATCGTTCAGTCTTCGAATAACTACTCAGAGAAGGTAGATTTCCAAGCAACGCCTTCTCAAAACGTAAGCTACAAATTCGCTTTGTAGCTTACATTTCGATTGGTATTTTAAACGATTTAAGCAAGAAAATTAATGGATTATCTGTGGAATGTCACACCATAACTCTTATGCTGCTTTTCTAATTTGTTGTGGTACGATTTCACCGCGCAAATTGTCATATTAAAATTTTAATAAAAATTTTTTGGAGCCCTATATGACACCATTTGAATGGCTTAAATTTTGCGAATGTACTTGGTTTCTTTGTGTAGTTATTCTAAGCGTTTAGTTTAAGATATCTGTTTTTTTTGGCATAGAACGAAAAAGTATAACCGTAATTTGTCAAGACGATTATAAAAGAAGTAAAACAATAACAACAACCTGGAAAAGTTGATGGTGGCAGAGAAAGTCGACGGCAAAAGATCTCGTGAGCTTCTGATCATCGCAGCCCAATACGTTGGTCCGATCAGAGTCGCACCACTCTCGACACCTCAGTCTACGACGCACTCCATGTTGCTGAGGATAATATCATCAGAGAGAGATTGGAAGGTGGTGGTCACCTCAGACATGAGGAATTCGATTAAAGAAGGAGGAAAACATTAACATTAAAAAAAAACAGTAATTTAATAGGCTTGCGTTTGACCGCCAATCTGACGCCATCAGATGCAATTTGGGTGTCTTCAAATCAAGAGTGAATCGGTTTCTTCTAGGCAAGCGTGCTCCACCGTAGACCGCATCATCGCTTAACATCAGGCGAGTTGGCGGTGAAACACAAGCCTATTATTTAATAAAAATAAATTTAAAATACACTTGACCAGCATGATGGCCCATCCTCTCTCTCTCTCTTTGAGAGAAAGACAGTGTCCCAGCAGAAGGACCATGATAGGCTGAAATGATGACAGTTTAGTCTCCAAGACTTCGCTAGTTAATTAAAACGTATAAACATTGAGCTAGTTAGAGACGCGGACGGTAGGAAACTAGGTGACGGAATTACCAAGGAAACCCTACTAACTGATTGATAATATAATCTAGTATCTCGAAGTTATTTATTACCAATCAGTTCTAAAACATCCTGTAGAAATATGGGTTAGTTGTAACATTTTGCCTAATGAGGCAAAGTAAATGGTATATGGTAGGCATCGAGATACAATTCCTATAGTCACAATTTTAATCAATCAATCAAAAAAAACTTAAATCTTAATCAATTTCTTTAGGCGATAAGGCCGGCCATTATACTGCCGGATATTTGTTTTTTATTTTCGTTAAGTTTCATTTGTATTTTCAGTGTGTAACAAAGATGTATTGTATTGTAATCTCTAAGTGAAAACGGTCAAAAAACGTCCGAGCGTCATTGTACATACGTTGTATCAATTATAATATACTTCACAATGCCACATATACTCTAATTTAGACGTTATGTCGCTTTCTTAGTGTTCAACGTTAGTTGTCCGCTATGTCATCGTAGCTCTGGCATCGCGCGTCGTTGTAGTAGGATCGCGGTTACCTTGTAACTAACCAAAAAGTCTGCGCAATTCGTAGCATGCGCCGAGTTTTGGGTTGGATTTTTTTTTGCACGATTGTGACTCTATATGTGATGTATTGTTATATTCGCGTTTTCGGAATATCAACCATGAAACGGTGTCGCACGTTTTGCTCGATCTAGCCGTCCGATAGAAAAACGGGCAGAAGGGAAGGTCATACAAATCCAATGTATACTCTCCGAAATGTATCCGATAAAAAAACCGATAGACTATTAATTATACGCCGATGTTCATGGCTTTGTATAGCTTAGCCTGTATTTATCGCATACTCAATACTCAATCATTTTATTGCATAAAACAGAAAAGCTTGAAAATTTGCATATGTCTCAAGTTATAACTAACGCAGGATTTACACACATACACTTATGAAACGTACCCCAAGAGATGCTTGGGTTATGTCCTACCTAGCAGTGGGCAGGCGCTTCAAAGAAAGATTCTATGAGAGTATAAGTTAAAATTTAATCAAGAAAAAGGTGAAGTTACATGCGAGTTAGACTGAGGGTCGTGAGCTCGGAAGGTGGTGAGAAAATATGTTGGTCTCTTGTTAGGAGACTTAGCTTTAAGAGCGTAGGCGCCGATCGCCGCGTGGCTCGACGCGGCTCGTGGCACGTAGTAAGCTCAGCTGGGCAGTGTGTGCGGCTGGCGAGGATCAGCGTGCTGGGAGCGAGGGTCAGTAGCACTCGGAGGGCAGCCGGTGTATGGTCAGCGTGGCGGCAGCGAGAGTCAGTAGCACTCGGAGGGCAGCCGGTGTATGGTCAGCGTCGCGGCAGCGAGAGTCAGTAGTACTCGGAGGCAGCCAGAGTATGGCCAGCGTGGAGCACGGGCAATGTTGCGATGCCGGGAGAAAAACCCCGATTATCTGCAATTCGGGGTTCGAAATTAAATTAGGTTCAGATATAAATTTGCGACTTCCACTTGGAAACGTAGAGACGGCAATAGCCGTGTTTATGGCCGGAGGCCTTTATATCATATTTTTCTTCTAGAAGCTACGTATTACCCCAGTTTTTAATATTATTTTGTTATTAAATGAGGGTTGATATTTGTTTCGTTTAAAGGTGAAAGCGATCTGACATTACGTCAGTCACTTTCATTCTGTCAACGATCTTTATGTCAACGTGGTGACTTTTTTATTCGTTAAGTTTGGCTGCTAGCGTATGTGCCATTTGCCATGAACGGAAGATATTTTTAGAACCGTTACACTTACACACCTACAATACACACGTTACTACATACTTACACAATTCCTCTGCCGTCCATCACCCTATATACACAGATTAAGAAAGGACAGATATAATTTATTTATATTTTTAGGTCGCGCACATTATGCCGAGCCACATACATTTCCATACATTTTGTATGGAAATCCGACCCACTGCAGCCCGGTGCGCGTACCTTATCTATTTTTCGTGCAATTTATATTATTACTAGGTTCCATTGTATACAATAGTATCTAGTTACCTACAATGGGACTGACTTGAAAATTATTGTATAATTTTCAAAATAAATTGGAATAAAAAAAACCTTGTTTTCTGATTTATTTATAACACAATATAAAATATATAAGCATTTTCAAGGAATATACGATTTCTCCTCTAAAGAGGCGAAATAGACCCCTGACGTTTGTATTGATTTATATAATATTTTATTGCATACATACAAATAATATAGACATGCACAAATGGAGAACTCAGCATTTTCTAGCGGCCATTCATTAGGCTGGAGAGAATGGTATGTAGGCGTGCATCATAAATTATTAAAATCTGGCCCCCGATTCTACTAAACAAATTGTCTTTAAATTGTAATTGTTTCAATTTTAATTTTATATTTTGTTTTTTATACTAAGTTTTAATATTAGGTGGTTGTATTTTTCTAGTATAAAAATATATTTAAAACTGTCAATTTTGAGGCAATTATTTAAAAATTTAAATTGCAATAATTACTATTTAAAAACAATTTTTTTACACGAAATAAGCAACATAGATACAAGAAATATAAATATAAATTAAATAATATATAAATTAATACATAATATAATTATATCATTTAGACTTTATTAAGTTAGGTATTTACTTACTACTTACTTACTTTATTTTGTAGTTTGTTTTGTATCTGCATAATTATTCTAGTAACCAAATACATAAATAAATTAGTATTAATAATAAATGGGTTATTTATGTTTTATTATTAGTACATATTTTATTAATTTTAGATAGTAATAGGTTTGACCTCTATTTCTCCATCTGATCCTTCCTAATCCATGGTCCAAAGGCCCATTTACACACGCGGCGATCACGCCCCAAATACGCCTCATTGTTTTACTCTGCAATCGTTGTGGAAACTCCAAACAATGGCGCTTCGATGGAGAAATGGCAGGAAACACGCTGACTATTGTCAGCGATTGTTTTGTATGTGGAAATTTGTTTTATAGTAAGCTTAGGCGTAAGATATAACATTAGATGGGACTCGGATACTCTCTTTCAAAGCAATTTCAACCTGTATACCCTCTGCAGCTCTCTCGCTCGCGTTATCATCAGCCAGAAGACGTCCACTGCTGAACATAGGCCTCCCCCCTTAACCTCCACACTGAACGACAGCCTGCCTTATGCATCCACTGGATGCCCGCGACTCTCACAATGTCGCCGGTCCATGTAGAGAAGAATATAAGGGGTCGCGTATTATTGAAGATCACAGATTTTTTATTTGCAAAAAATGACAAAACCTGACGTTTTGTTAACTATCATAGCACTACAATTTTTTTTGATAACTTTTAATTTGACGGAGTAATATGGTAACAAGCAATAAAATCACATGTTACCATGTTCCTCCGTCAAATTAAAAGATAGGATTGAGGCCCTCCTTACCACTTTTAGCAATTTTGGTCATCCTAGTTTTAGTTTGTCTACTTCCATGGTTAGCTTAAAATTATAAAAATGATCTCATATCAAAATTGAATGTTTTATCTAGGAAACCGTAAAGCTCATCATCATCATCATCAGCCAGAAGACGTCCACTGCTGAACGTAAGCCTCCCCCTTTAACCTCCACACTGAACGACAGCTTGCCTTTTGCATCCACTGGAAAAAAAGAAAAAAAATCCATCCGTAAAGATCGCTCAATAGAAAAAAATAATTAACACTGATCTGAGCTTTTCTTCCTGTTTTTTGGATTCATTCAAATACCTAGTATATATTAATTAAATGATGTCTACGATATCTTATATACAGATTTTATAACTATGGAAGGAATCGTAAAGGTAAAAGTGTCTATAACTACCTCTCCGGGCTGGCAAAGCACCGTCAACACCACTAGTTTTTACTTACCATCAGGAGGACCGCAAGCTTGTTTTCCGCTCTTTATATGTATAAAAAACATTAAACACAATAAATAACATTTTACATTACAGTACAGCTATAATTGTTTAAATCTATTATTTAAGCACCTCTGTACTTATTTTGGTAAATAAATATTATTCTTATTCTTATTCTTATTCTAATTATACTATTTGACAATTATGAGAAAAAACTCAAAAATATAAGTAGCGAAACGCACGACTGTAAAGTAAGCGCCATGGTTTTGTTCCACTAAATGCGACTTCAATATTATTAGGCCTTATGGTCATCTGTAGTAACAAGCGTTGCTTAAAAGTGGGAAATCTCGCTTTAAAGTCCAATTTTCGTCGAAGTGTGTTCCTCAAATTATGTCCACAACACACAATGTTTGAGAAAAAAATACAAAATATTACTAGTTAGTTAATACTACTAGTAGGATGAGGTATTCAACATTGCTTTCAGTTCGCGACGACAGCAATAGGAAACGAATTAGAAGTGAGCTCCGGGACTGGTTTCGAGGAAACGCCACGTACTTACCTACATACAAATCCGTTTGACGACGGTTCGTCGAACGACGTAGGAAGCACTAAGTACTAGTAACTAATGTTACGGTAGAGGCACGCATGGCCACGTTTTTAATTTTTCTTTTCTTTTCTATAATAGGCTTGCCTTTGACCGCCAACTCGCCTAATTTCAAACGACGATGCGGTCTACTAAGGAGCACGCTTGCTTAGAAGAAACCGATTCACTCGTGATTTGAAGACACCTAGATTGTAACTGTCGGGGAACACTCATCCAGGCAGTGCATTCCACAGCCAGCAGTTCGCACAATAAAAATGGAATCAAAGCACTTCGTTCGGGTTTTCGGAATATCAACCATAAAAGTGAGACGATTTTTCAGGCCCACTCTGGCAGTCCGATAGTAAAATGGGCAGGATGGGTATTAGATAATGCAGATCGATGCACACTCTCCGAAATATATCCGACGATGCTCAAGACTAAGAAGCTTAGTCTGATCTAGGGATTCGTTGGCGATAAGCTTCTTGGTACGTTTATCAACAGGCTCCAACGTACATAGCATAGCGGGCATAGACATGAGCGGGCAGCGGAGCGAGACCGACGTCGAACGATGTTATAAAGTCCTTTTCATGAAAGAAGTCCCACGGCAAACAGCGGAACTAAATTTCCATGTTGTAGTTGTCAGGTGTTGTTACTGTGTTTGGACGCTAGTGAGATTTTTATTAATTTTCCATCGTTAAAGAGTCGTGTACGATGCCAAAAGTTGTTAAAGTTCTACTCGAGAAATGATACTGATAGTGATTGATACGCGATGACAGCGCCGCGTCTGCGTGACTTCTTTCATGAAACGGACTCTAGACTTATACGTACCACAATTATTTATATGTTTCTACTACTAGTAAAATATTTAAACTAAAATATCCCACACTTTAAGATTTTTTTATGACATACTAGCGACCCGCCTGCCCGGCTTCGCACGGGTGTAATTTACGTGCAAAACCGGGGCGGGTGGCTAGTTATATATTATATAAACCTTCCGTGAAAACGTATCTAACTGATGGTGAAAACCGCATCAAAATCCGTTGCGTGGTTTAGGAGGAGTTAGCGGCCATACAGACAGACAGACGCGGAAAGGGACTTAAAATCATACTATGTAGAGATAGAGATAGAAAAGAGATGTGGCAAACAAGCAGACGTACTGCCTGATGATAAGCAGTCACCGTCGCCTATGTATACTTGTAACACCAGAGGCATCACAACTAACAATGCCCTTTAATCCTATTTAAAATGCATTTCAAATGTTCCTATATTTATTGACGACTAGCTGTCGCCCGCGACATCGTACAGTGCATCGTACGCGTAGAGTTTCATATAAACTGTCAATCCGCATGGCTGTATTCTTATTATCAGGCGGAGCATCTGCTTGTTAGCTGTTCATTTTGCATAATTTTAGCAATACATTTATGGCGTGGTTAAAATCGTGGTTTTACCCGCGCAATAAATGTATTTTAAATTTAAATATTTCTTCAGGAACCATACATTATCCTGAATAAAAATACCTTTTTCTTAACATTATTACAATAAATCACTAACCATTTTTTACCCTATTACCCGAAAATTAATATTGTTTATCGGGCGTATGTGTGTATTTTTTTATATTTCTATTTTACCTATATAACTATACAGCGTGACTGGTTAGGCAGTGGAAATATTCGAGGATATATCATTGCACTCATCATTACGAACAACATTTACTACGGGATAGAACCAACCCTGATATCGCGTGGAAAAGTCAGCTGTTCCACATAAAGATGTCATTGACACTCCACGAAATGTATGGAACAGCAGATATTTAATCCGCGATTTTAGGGTTGGTCCCATAGTAAAAGTTGTTCATAATGATGAGTACAACCTTATCCTTTAACATGTATTTAATTCTCTTTGAATGTCTAGAAATACCCGGTATAGTTTTTTACCCGGTGTAAAGTCTGACTAAAAGCAAATAATTGCGTATTTGTTGCCCATGGACTGTGAAGCAATATACAATGGCAACAATACGCTATGATTGTTCAAATTGTTCGGTTGCGTCACCGTCGCGCGTCGCGGCGCCCGCGCATCCCGCTACCGCATCTCCGGTTTTCGCAATTTATGATAAACGACATGGTAGTTGAAACAAGTAATATTATAAGTTTTTTTTATATTTTTTTTATTAAATTATAGGCTTGCGTTTGGCCGACAACTCGCCTAATGTTAAGCGATGATGCGGTCTACGATGGAGCACGCTTGCCTAGAAGAAACCGATTCACTCGTGATTTGAAGACACCCAGATTGCCTATCGGAGAACACCCATTCAGGCAGCGCATTATTATGCAATGTGCCTGGAACCAAAATATTCGATCTGCCATAGATGTTCAGATTTGCAAATTGAAATGGCAATGGGCAGGCCATATCGCTCAAAGAACCGATAACCGATGGGGAAGAAAGATTCTTGAGTGGAGACCACGAACCGGAAGACGCAGCCTAGGTAGGTCTCCCACTAGATGGACCGACGACTTCGTGAGAGTCGCGGGCATCCAGTGATTGCGATGGCAGACTGCCGGTCAGTGTAGCTAAGGGGGAGGCGTATATTCAGCAGTGGACGACTTATGGCTGATGACGATGAGTTTAAATTTTCTATATCCTACACAGACCTCTATCTAAGGCTGATATCACAGCTGTGTGGGAGACCCGTGCGGGTCGCCCGTACTACGGGAGACGGGATCTACGCGGAGGCAAGTCCCGTACGGAACAATCCGCGTCGCTGTGAAACGATGTTCTAGCGCCTCACGTATGTCTCCGCTCCTGGAGTCCGTGTGGGCAACCTGCACGGGTCTCCCGTAATAGCTCTGACCCCACGCTAAGATATCCAACTAATTTTACAGGATCAAGGACATCCTGTTGTTATCAAATATCTAAAACAAGTCAAATCAAAATCATATATTATCAGATACAAGTTTCGAAAGTAGGTCATTGTAGTCATCAAATGAACAACTTTTACTATGAAACCAAACCTACCTGGAAAACCCATGTATGTAAACAACAACGTTACGCAATAGAGAAAGAAAAGTCATCGAAAGTCATTTTCACATGCAACGGTTTACGATCTATTGTTGATACAGACATGCGTTTATTATGTGATTGTAGTAAAAAGACATAGTAATGTTATGATTTGTATTTACCCGACGACGTAAAGAAACAGGACGGTTTTAGTGCTTAGTATGTATGTACCTAAACTCGCTTTAACCGATTTTGATAAATAATTAGGTTAAAATTCAAATTCAAATTATTTATCTAATAAAATTGGCCAAGTGTGAGTCGGGCTCGCGCATTGAGGTTTCCGTACCACCACATAACTTATAAGTTACTAAAATACAAAAAAAATAGTGCAAAAAGACAACATCCCATCAACACCCAGGCGGTCACCCATCCAAGTACCGACCGCGCCCAGCGTTGCTTAACTTCGGTGATCGTACCGGAAACGGTGGTGAACAAAATTGGGCACCGACTTGCACTTGGCCATATATTATTATTTGTTGTTATACTTTAGAACCCCAAAAAAGGATAATTCCATTAAATGTTTTATCTTACACACAGTTAAAACTTGCTATATATACTATAATATAGCCGTGGTAGCCTATTTAGGAGACCGCTAGACTTGAACGCGTGAGGTCGCGGGTTCAAACCCCAGGCCTGTACCAATGAGCTCTTTGGAGTTTATGTACTGGTTTTCATACCACTGGCTTTTCGGTGAAGGGAAACATCGTGAGGAAACCTGCATACGAACGGAGAAGGAATTCAATGGCGTATAAGTAGGTATATGAATCCACCAACCCGCAACTGGGCCAGCGTGGTGGATATGGTCCAATCACCCTTTCAGGGGTAGGCTAAAAGTCCAGCAGTGGACTGTTAAAAGGTTGATTATGACTGTTAAAACTAAAATTGATTTTCTAACACAAATAAAAATAAATTACTGTAAAAAAATAACATTACTATTTCGTTCTCATATCTTAAAAACTTTCATCATAGTCATCGGCTTTTTTGCCCCCGTCCCATTGGTCAGTAAAATTTTCATGATAAGTCAAAAACATTTGGGTTGGGCGATATTTACGTTGTTATCAAATCAACCCAAAATTCTGAGAAAGACGCCTATCTTTGTCATACTACTGTATTTCAGTCTATGTTTATTTCATCATCATCATCATCATCAGCCAGAAGTTTATTTCACTCATTCCTAACGCCAGATCAATATAATCTCTCATCCTATGCGTATTCGATAAACAATGAATAATTTAAACTTCGGAACATTCCTTCTTATCTTCCATTAACATCGATCTACAAAAACAATTTGAATATTTAAAACCCACAGATTAGAGTGGAAAATCACAATCAAAAAAAGAAAAACTCAGGAAAACATCGGTACAGGGCATGCGACCAACATATCAGCAAAGGTGGTCAAAAGATGGAACTAACATTTCTTATTCCTATCAGTTTTTTTATGCCATAAGCGCCATAGGGGCTGCCACTTGTGGCACTAGCTCTCAAGTGTTTTCTGTTTGTAATTTTTATTTCTGGTGTACACAATAAAGAGTTCCTATCTATCTATCTATCTATCTAAGTGGCAAACAAGCTAACGTGCCGCCTGGTGGTAAGCGATCACCGTCGCCTATATGGATACCTGTATCACCTGGGGCATCAGATAATATATATGTTGCCGACCCTTAAAGACTCTATTAACAGCCCTTTTAAAGAATGAATATTACTCTTGATAGTTACTCAGAAATGCCGCAGGAGAGGCTCATTTCACAAATTGTATCACAAATAGTAGGTGTGAGACAAAAAAGATCGCGTAAAACACAGTATGCGATTTCCACAGATGTGTTTTGTTTTAAAAGTACGCTAGTAGCGCCTCCACGCAACTCTATACATAAGTTTGTCGCACTGTAATTGTCAGTTGTCCGAACCGAAGAGCATCAATCACTTTGATTGCTACTTGATTTATTTATGCGTGTTTGCTAAAGGTTGCTTGTTTCGATCGATTGATAAGGTGTTTTCTAATTTCGTAACTAGATAACGATTCTTCTACGCGTTTTAGTCAAAGGCAAGCCCATCTTTATAATTATATAAAAATCAATTGCTGTTTGTTTGTACGCTAAAACTCGAGAACGGCTGGGCCGACTTAGCTGATTTTAGTCATTAAATATGTGTGGAAGTTCAGGGAAGGTTTTAACGGTGAATAAGCGGCTGGACCGATTTGAATGAAATTTTGTGTTCCTGGAGCGGGTCCGAAAGCCGAGCTCTACGCGTACGAAGTAGCGGGTATCAGCTAGTTTTAAAATACTAGCGGTCCACTACAGCTTCGCACGGGTATAGATTATAGCCTATGTCACCCGGGGATAGTGTAGCTTCCCAACAGTGAAAGAATTTTTCAAATCGGTTCAGTAGTTTCGGAGCCTATTCAATGCAAACAAACAAACAAACAATCAAATCTTTCCTCTATATAATATTAGTATTGAAAAATAAAAAGTCCTACTATACTAATTGCCGTATTCAGGGTTACGCGGAAAGGATGTACCCAAAGGTGATCCAAAAGAGCCAAAAGAGCCTTTGTGGGCTTTTGATGTGCCAAATGAGGTCCATTATATTCATCTTTATGGACAACTTTAACTATGGGACCAACCCTGAAATCACGAAAAAAAACAGCTGTTGCATACATTTTGTCGAGTGAGAATGACCGATTTCTATGGAACAGCTGATATTTTTTTCGCGTTTTAAGGGTTGCTACCATAGTAAAAGTTGTTCTTAATGATGGATACTATGGACCCTTTTCGGCTTAGTACACTCTTTCTTTGGTACTGAGACGTGGTCCTTAACTGTTGGCCTTTTGGAAAAGCTCAGAGTCACACAGCGGGCAATGGACAGAGCTATGCTCGGAGTTTCTTTGCGCGATAAGATCCGAAACGTGGATATTCGCCAAAGAACCAGAGTCACCGACATAGCTGTTAAAATTTGCAAGTTGAAGTGGCAATGGGCAGGCCACATCGCTCGAAGAACCGATAACCGATGGGGAAGAAAGGTTCTGGAGTGGAGACCACGAACCGGAAGACGCAGCGTAGGAAAGCCTCCCACTAGATGGACCGATGACATTGTGAGAGTCGCGGGCATCCAGTGGATGCAAAAGGCAGGCTGTCGTTCAGTGTGGAGGTTGAAGGGGGAGGCCTATGTTCAGCAGTGGACGTCTTCCGGATGATGATGACACTCTTTCCGCGTAACCCTAAACCCAGTATAGCCGTAACCATGAACCATACAGAAAAGTCAATCCTTGCATTAAACTTAGTCCAAGTTATTTCTTCGTTACACTTTGAACACTTCTTCCGTATTTTTTTTTACAGGGCGGTTATAGATTATTTCGAGTAAATCGGAAAGTGAAATAAATGCTAAACTGCGGTTAATGTCCACTTTGTACCTAATTCAAGCATTACCGATGACATCACTGTCTTCACAAGCGGCGTGCGCGGGTCGATCTTTAAATCAAGGCGCGTTCACGTAGATTTTAACAGTCACGACTGTTACTTTTAAAATTTTACGATTTTATTGTCAAAAAGTTATACCAAACCTAAAATATTTTATTTATTCAATATTCCTCAAACATACATTCAAACTAAAAATCTAAATATAGTTAGTTTGTGGCTTAATACAAAATTCATTTTCGTAATTTATAAACAAATCTAAAAAAACAATAAGTAAAATATTAAAATTGTATTATTAGATAAAGTGAATATTTCATTGACAAAAACACCGTTAGACTATCACGGTTGCGGTCACCACCCGCATTCTTCAGTCTTCCCGTGAACATGGTGCATGTTACTGCGCCGAAATATCGGGAGCTCATTCCACAACCTTACCACGGTAAATATCCCGTTAATAATCATATAACTTAACTACCTACCTACTTCTATTTGTAGTTCCAAGTCTCAGTTATTAAAAATCTATTTTTAAATATAGTGTTCCCTACAAACACAAAAAAGTGAATAAAAGAAAACTTGCATATTTTTTTTATTAAAACCTTCCTTGGCTTATAATGACGACGCTAATGGCAAAAATGTAATTCAAATCCCGCTTAGACTATTCCTATAGAAGGTACAATCCATTGAGAGGAAACAAATGTCACTTTTGCATGGTCTTAGAAGACGGCAACTATACAAGCACACCGTCTGTGGAGCCATGCACGGGATTTGAACCCACGTCCGCCGGATTGGAAGGCGATGACGCGACAAACACGCCAATAAGCCTTATCATAACTCAACGAAAATAACTGATGAATGCTTGCATGATAACAATAAATTTTAAGCAGTCAAAATAGTGATGTAACAACATACTTCCGTAAAAAATTATCGGTGTCACAATGTTAAATTTAATGTTGTCATATTCAAATTATTGTAGATGGCGCTAGTGTGCTTGGTAAGTTGAAGGAAAGCATTTTTACTATCTTGCTCTATAAATGATCTACTAATATTACAATGGAGTAATCATGTTAAGTAAAGTTTACTACTGAGTAATTATGTTGTAGAATAAATAACTTTAAAAAAAAATCGGGACATTTTTGCACACACGGTCATCTGACCCCAAACTAAGCAAAGCTTGTGATATGACTGCCAGAGACTGATATACATACATGTATAGTTTTAATTAAATACATACTTAAATAGATATTAATGGAGAGTAACTTTGTCCTGTTTTTAAAGTTTATTGACTGAATCAACCGAGAACTTCGAGGGCTTGACCAAGAACCTAACAGGATTTTTTTTTCGATATAGTTCCTATACCTAACATAATTTTTTTATAATTAATAAATTTTTGCTTTACTTTTGGTTAAAATAGCATTGTTTACAAAGTTCTGTAAAGTAAAACATAAATAATTGATCTCTAATTCCTTAATGTACAGAGACGACCACAAAAGATTCGTATTTAAACACAGTTTTGAAGGCAAATAATTATATTCCGAAAAAATGTGTGCAAGCGTAGGTAAAACTTTATTTTAATTAATAGCTTGAATTTGACCGCCTACTCGTATCTACGATGGAGCATTCTTGCCAAAAAGAGACCTATTCATTCGTGATTTGAAGACACGGGTAGCCAGATACATGCTGGATTGCGACTAATTTTGTAATAAAAGCTCTAACAGCCGCACTCAGAGACGTTACTTAAGCTAAGGAATACGGCTTAAGTAACGTCTCTAAGTGCGGCTGTTAGTGCTGTAGCTATAGAGTACTTAAATGGTACTTACTCGTACTTATTGTCGATAAATAGGTAGGTCTAGGTACTTATAGTGCGTAATTCTGCAGTATTGTCGTTTTTTACACATTTATGATTAGGTAAATTTAGATAATTTAGATAATTATTGTGCTCTATAAATAGGTACGATTATGTACGTATTTAATGGTACGGGTACGTTTTTATGGAACCCGGGTTATATCTTAAACTGGAGGATGGGCAGTAGCGTTCTATTAGTACACAGTGAACGTACTGCGATCTCCAAACCGACTGCCAAGCGTGGGGATTATGGCAACACCCCTCTCTAAGAGGGGCCTTTGTCCAGCAGTGGACGTTTAATGGCTGTTGTGTGTGATGTGATGTACGTATTTAGTGATACCTAAGAATGAAATATTTTGCTTTTTTGCAGGGTTACACGAAACTGTGCTATAAAGCAAAAAATAGGTAATAATGCACTCATCATAATTGTCAACTTTTACTGTGGGACCAACCTCTAAATCACGATAAAAACAGATATTCATCAGAAAAGTTGCATTCATATTTTCCTAAGGAAATAATTGGGACAATTAATATTTTTTGGGTTGGTCCCATAGTTAGTAAAGTAGTTTAAAATGATGAGTTCTATAACCTTCTTTCGGCTTAGTACCGCCGTTCTGTGTGACTCTGTTATTAGGTACACCCATGTATGTATTTAGTGCCACGTGTGCTCCATCTTTGGCCACATCGTCGCTTACCATCAGACAACTTAGTGGCCAAACGTAAGTCTATCCAACCTCAAGTTGAAAATATATCGCCAATCAGCAGTGCAGCAGCAAACAGTGTTCAGACAGCATCACTTGAAAGCTTATTTCCATTCTAGGCTTAGCATGTTTACCATTTTAGCTATACAGTCACGTAACATCAGGACAGATGAGGCCTTGCCTGTTTAAAAAAAAACGAAAACCTCTGGAATATTTTGGTACTATAGACTTACTCTTACTTACTATATTTTTTTCTGTATACAGTAGACTAGGTTATAACGCGTATATAGGGTATAAGGCTACTTATAGTAATTGTATTGCCCTATTTCAATCGTACAAAAATACCAAAACATTCTCAGTATGTCACATTACCCATTCGTACAGCTATTGCCATAATTGCGCACTCACACGCAATCCTGCAATAATATATTGTAATGATGAAGTAACCGCAAGATGTCACTAGAAATTAACAGATATACAACATTGCCACCTCAGCAGGTAGGTAATAGATAAACTCAAATTTAATTACTCGTTGCCGTTATAATTTAAATGTATTCTCCTAAGGATAAAGGCCATAATAAAGCAATTTAAAAAGTGAGAGATTATTATAGTTTGTGTGGTACTAGGTCCTTGCGGTTTTACGCGTGTGGACATTCCCTTATGAACCGTATATTTTTCCGGGTTAAAAAATATCCTTATATCACTCTATGATCCTTCAACTATCTCTATGCAAACAATCACGTCGATATGTAAATATGTTGGTCTGTTGCTGTCTGAAAGAGAAACAAACACATCAACAAACACACTTTCGAATTCATATCGATTGGTTATACACTTCTGTTTTCACCTAATCTGTAGCAGCGTCGTGATAGAGTAAAATGCTCGTTTACCTATGATTTATATCGATAATAGAAATTGCAATAATCGATGCGATCGCATCGTGATCTATCGATACAGGTGCAACACTTTCAGTTCATTTCGTGATTGGTTGTAATGAGCTCGTGACGTAATGGGTATTTCACACGGTGCATCATCATCATCAACCGGAAGACGTCCACTGCTGAACATATGCCTCCCCCTTTAACCTCCACACTGAACGACAGCTCGCCTTTTGCATCCACTGGATACCCGCGACTCTAACAATGTCGTCGGTCCATCTAGTGGGAGGCCTACCTACGCTGCGTCTTCCAGTTCGTGGTCTCCACTCCAGAACCTTTCTTCCCCATCGGTTATCAGTTCTTCGAGCGATGTGGTTTGCCCATTGCCACTTCAACTTGCAAATTTTAACAGTTATGTCGGTGACTCTGGTTCTTTGGCGAATATTCAATTATAACATAATTATAATATTTGGACAAACGTACAAGCTTATTATTACAAAAAAATTGTCTATGAGCGAGCAGTATTGTTTCTTTCACTCACACTTTCTCCAAACAGTATTTTCTCACGGTACTTCTATCATGGAAGTGTAAATTTATGTACCGAAGTTAAATACATTAATTAGCACACTCTGTTTAGAGGTGGGAAGAGCGATGGTGGCCGAGCGGTAGCATGTGCGCTTAACGTGGCACCCGGTTCGAACCTTGGCCCTGCAGCAATGACTTATTTAGTATCTAGATAAATTATCTGCAGCATCGATGCACTCTCTCAAAAACTGTTTAAGAAAACATCATCGTGAGGAAACCGGTATGTCCAAGAACCTCTAAAGTTCTTAGTCATACGACATTCACCAAGATACACTGAGCCAGCATGGTGGATTAGGGTCCATCCATAGCCAGCACTTGTATTGAAACCTGGACAAGAGAAGGATTCTAGGATTGACCAGCGAAGCGTTATTCGCTAGTGTAGAAGAGCAGTGGTATTACGCCCCGCCTTCTACCTCCTGTATGAATCCTCTCCATCCTAAGGATGCCTGGAAGAGATCGCTCTTAGCGATAAGGCCGCCGATTGTTGCACTAGTTTTTAAGCTGTTTTATCGTGTGTATGAAATTTGTGGTGTGAACAATAAAGAGTTTATCTATCTATACCTATATATCTATCTACAAAACTGTGGTATACTTCATTACAATCTTGATCAGGGATTCCCAAACCATTTTGGGCAAGAGCCCTTTTTACAAAATGAACTGATACCTCAGACCCCCATAGCCAAATTACTTTAAAAATCCTATCTCTAGCTTTTTTCCTATTGATACAAAATACTTACCAGTTGGTTAAGTGACTGAACTTAACATCATTTTCTCATCAAAATTTAACAAAATATAGGGGTCGATGTTTTGACCTAGTCGACACCCAAAATCAGTTTTCGTTTATGTCGACCCCTGGGAAACCCCAAAGGGTCAATATCGATTACTTTGGGAATCCTTGATCTAGAAGCTTGATTTAAAATGGCATCGATTTGCAAGTTGACAATTTCCACCCTTTTCAAGGAAACTCAGGTCAACGCCCCCTGGGAAACCCCGATGAGAAAATCAAGGTGAACCAATAACTTTATAAATAAAACTGTTTCCCACGACCTCGTTCGCGTAGGTTTTATATAAACTTTCGGCCTTTTCACTAAATCCCTTTTTGCGAAATTCTAAACCCCAAAAAATCTACCTGCAAAATGAAACAGAATAACTACTTACAGTTCAACAAACTTGTCTGTACTACTGACTGTCCTACAGTTTTATGAGGGAGCCATCATCGTATTTTCTTGTCAATTCTGAGCGCCATGCATAGAACACTTTTAGTGCCTCCGTTTTACCAACTGTATATAAATAGCTGTGTTGGTCGATTAGTAAGAGGTAACCACAGAACTTTAATAACAATAATAATAATAACGTTTATTTGCAAAATTTTTTTTACAAGCTTATCTTTGTGCCTCAGCAGCAAGTAGCAAGCAGCAAGTAAATTCAAATTCAAATTATTTATTTGTCAGAACATGGTAGGTACACATACATATAAAGTAGCATACATGGTCGTAAGAATGGAGACGTATCTCATGTCCTTGCCTGTTACAGCGTACCTACAAATGTTAGTTTTTTTATAAATATTTTTATTAGTTTTTGTTAAAGTTAAAATGGAAAAAAATAAACAAAATTATGTCTATGTTAGAATATTGTTAGAATCATATTTTGGTTTAGTTGTATTTTATACCTTAACTAGCGACCCGCCCCGGCTTCGCACGGGTATAATTTAGAAAAATAAACCAGCCAAGTGCGAGTCAGGCTCGCGTACTGAGGGTTCCATACCAACACAAAAGACAGAAAGTAGTGCAAAAAGACATCACGCCCAGGCGGTCACTCATCCAAGTAGGTACTGTCCGCGCCCTACGTTGCTTAAGTTGGTAGTGAACAGAAATTTGTCACGGACTCGCATTTATTGTTGTTTACTACAATCATTTCCACAAAAATAAAACGGGCACCTTAGCAAAGAACCAATTTTATTCTTCCTATTAGTTTGTTTGATAATTTTATTTAGGTAGTCTTGTCCTCAGAATTTTGTTAATTAATTAGCAAGGAATAGTTTTCGTCAGTTTTGTCATAACATTTTGATTAAATTAATGAGTAATAATGTTAAAACTCTAAAAGCCAGTAGTCTACTGCTCCCTAAGTAAAAATGAAAATCTTCTTTTTTTCTTTAATGATGTAGTGCAGATAAGAGATTGGTATGGAGTGTGACCCCCTCTTGCCGAAATCACAGCTTGCATTCGTCTGGGCATGTTAGCGAGTATGTTATCACTTATGGTATATGTTATCGGTAATTTACAAAAAAAAAACGATTGTCTACGATTTCAACCTGTAGAAAAGTCATTAGTTTTCCATTACTTACACAATTTCATACAAAAACCTTAACGATTTCAAATTCGAATTAATGTAT
This sequence comes from Agriopis aurantiaria, assembly GCA_914767915.1. Classification (NCBI taxonomy): domain Eukaryota; kingdom Metazoa; phylum Arthropoda; class Insecta; order Lepidoptera; family Geometridae; genus Agriopis; species Agriopis aurantiaria. The sequence continues at coordinate 10,700,886 of OU612003.1, read as the reverse complement.
TAGCAACATTGAATATTCACGATATTTTTAGAATCAGTTACACAGATTTATATTTTTTCGAACTTACTCTAGCAAAAAGGGAATATAGTAAGCTCGGATAGTAAAGGCTACACTGATGTTAAAGTTTTAGTCCACCAGCTGTCGCATTCTTAGCACGATCGGAAAGTTTTGATTCGAGATTTACATTCAAAGCCAAAGTCAAATCATTTATTGCACATTATGCGCTGCCTGAATGGGTGTTCCCCAGTAGGTAGACAATCTGGGTGTCTTCAAATCACGAGTGAATCGGTTTCTTCTAGGCAAGCGTGCACCATCGTAGACCACATCGTCTCTTTACATCAGGCAAGTTGGCGGTCAAACGCCAGCCTAGGATTAAAAAAATATGGTGAAACTTATATATAAACATAATGACCCAATGGATAGGATATGGCAATTATATAGCGCGTCCACCGGTCAGATTTCGCACATTTTGATGATAAAAAATCACTACTGAGAATTATAAATACCAAAAGGGCATCATACCCTTTGGAAAAATAGTAAAAGTAAAAAAAAATAACTGTCTGATTTTGATTCTGAGTACAATATATCAGTTAAAAAATGGGTGGTACACGGAGACATTTCAACACGAACTATAATCTGTGCTATAATAGCATATCTCCCCTGTTCTCTGATTTGTCTGAGTGTCCGATACTGGAAATTCGGTATCTAAAGTTTTTTTTTTTGTATTTTTTTTATATTTTTATTTCGTAGATAAGGCTATTTTAAGAAACTAATTTCAATATTTTTGTTTTCTATTGAGTAGTTATTTTACAATATTTTTTTGAAAATTGAAATTATGTGACGTCACCATATAGCACAAAATTTCGTTGCGTTGAGAAGCCTAAAAAAGCACCCCATATTGGCAGCCCTGAAAAAATCCAGACAGTCAAACCACAGAAATGAAAAAATATTCTATTCTGTGTGACGAACAGTGTGTCAAATGTATAATATTTTTATTCTTAAAAGGCACAGAAAATAAAATGCTACAATGTGACGTCATTTAGAGGACAATGAAAGTCGAATGATTTATTACTTTTATGTTAAAATAAATGGCATCTTATCGTTTTAAAAGGTCGGAGTAGAAAAATAAGGGTTGGTAAGATAAAATCTCGAAATGGTTTTGGAATTGGCATAGGTTACTTTTTTTAGCATACCGAAATAAATTGTTCCAAACTGATGTACTGTCACATAAGTATACTGCGTACATAGTAGCCATCAATAGACCATTGTATGCCACAATGGTACGCCATGACAAATGGAGGCCCTATTCCCACCATCTTGTCTGTCCGTCTGTCCGATTGTTTACGTCATGGTGTAATTTGTCTAGCCCAGCTAACCAAGGTCATGGGGTTACTGATGGGAGGTATTTGAAGGCTGCGGTAGGTTTTTGGTAAGAATTTGCTTATCGAAAATGGTGCGTAATGTACCCATTATAAAAAAAACACACATCGAGTTTTGACTACAACGGTACTAATATAGTAAGCAATTTACACCTTAATATCAAATTAAAAGCAATAGTTTGGTTTTAAAATCAAAATAACTGGACTAAATATGTCATCCATAAGTACCTAACCGAAATTGCGATTTTACTAATTTTGTGAAGTCGGTTTTTTAAATTGATAATTAAATATAATTAATTATGAACATTATCCCATAATATTTATATACATTTCAACGTTAATATGCTCGCAATTTTTGAGAAAAGTAATAAGCAAATCGGGGCAGCTGCTGAGAAAGTGCATCTTCCAATTCCTTCACTTAATTACAGCTGTTTTCCTCAAACATGTTTAGTAATTGGTACATTACTGTAAAAATATTTTTGTTATTATTCGAGTAAAGTAATACGCCAGTCTTGGCGGCAGTTACGCATTGATGGAGTCACATTATAATTATGTGTCTCGACTTTGCCTCGTAACTTAACGTCCATAAAATGCCTCTTTTACTTGCTGTGACAGTTATGTCACAGACAGACAGTTATGATAGCTCTGTGAGCTAAGGAGAGAGCCTATTATTTACTTAAGAATAGGCTTGTGTTTGACCGCCAACTCGCCTGATGTTAAGCGATGATGCGGTCTAAGATGGAGAACGCTTGCCTAGAAGAAACTGATTCACCCGTGATTTGGAGTAAACGATAGGCGTAGGCAGCAGGCAGTAGCTGGAAGCGAAAATACCAAAAACTGTTGAGTGGCGTGCTTTGGGAGAGCTCCAGCATTGAACTAATTTAGGCTGATTATGATGGTGACAGTTATGTACTATAAAATTACTCTTTGCACGTGTAATGCGATGAGCCGATGACGTATCGAGAAGTCATCGGCAAGCTGCGCACGCGCCGCGTCCGTCGCGCCGCGCGTCATGGTCGATCAGTCATGTATGCCAGAGTAAAATTACGATAAATGACTCGCGATGTCAAGTTTTATTTGAAGGCATTTATTTAGTTGCCATTTGTTTGAATAACAAACAAAAATTCATTCATTTCATTTTCATATCATAACATGTTATTAAGCGCTCAATTCAACGCTTAAGCTTCAAACTAAACCCAGAAAAACTGGAAAAGTATGTATTCATGGCATCGATTCTGATGCACTCTAAACTAAACTAAACTAAATTTGACAGCTCTAAAATTGCCATCCTTTTCTCATGCATTGAAATGAAAAGAGAGGCAGATAATTTTAGTCCTGTCAGATTGGTTTAGTTGAGTGAGTGGAATGACAGAATAGACGCCATTAGCCTTTCATGTTTCCACTGCTGGGACACATGCCTTCTCTCAGAGAGGGTGGGCTTTAATCCATCATGCTGGCCCAACATGTTGGTGAAACGTCATATATCTTTGACTTTTGAGGTTCGTGGACATACCGGTTTCCTCATGATGTCTTCCTTCACCGTTATTGAGTGCTGGCATTGAAACTGCACATAATTTGTCATCATCGTTTCAGCCGTAGACGTCCACTGCTGGACATAGGCCTCCCCCATCGATCTCCAAAGGGGATGATCTCCATAATTTATGTAGGTATACAAAAAAAACTTTGATGTCGGTTATCTTAGTACAGTTTTAGGCCGAGGATCGAACTGAGTGCTGTCAGATTGTAAAGCACACATGTTACCGCTCGGCCACCATCGCTCTTTGAATCGCTCACAACCGGATGATTGTGAAAATATGTCTTAGATTCCAAATCTCCGCGCCATTTGCAATCGTGCTAGGATTGTCGCAAAGATTCGATTTATCAAAAAAAAAAAGGAACAAAAAAAAAAACATACAGTCGAATTGATAACCTCCTCTTGAAGTCGGTTAATAACCTACGACATGTATATACATGCTTTGCTTTGTTTCTCTTTTTTTGCTTATTTAGTGTTTAATTTCCAATACCTAAATCGATGGGGTTATAAAAATGCTACCAACGCCTCTCAGTTTCAGCCGCATATTTTTTTGGGATAAAACGTATCCTGTTTCATTTTCTGGTTCTCCAACTATCTCTATGCTAATATCCCGTCGTTCCGTTGTTCAAGTTGAAAGGAAAACAAACAAACAAACACACTTTCGTATTTACAATATTAGTAGGTATGATGTTAAGGATCACGAGTCACAGTTCAGGGCGAACAACTATTTATTTAAAACACTGTTTTAAACTTGGTTGTTCACTAAAGTTATATGATTATTTACGGGATATATACCGTGGTAAGGTTTGTCTAATAACCGTAAATAAACATTTAACTCTTAGAATAACTACTCAGAGAAGGTAAGTTTCCAAACAACGCCTTCTCAAAACGTAAGCTACAAATTCGCTTTGTAGCTTACGTTTCGATTGGTATTTTAAACGATTTAAGCAAGAAAATTAATGGATTACCTGTGGAATGTCACACCATAACTCTTATGCTGCTTTTCTGATTTGTTGTGGTACGATTTCACCGCGCAAATTGTCATAGTAATTTTTTTATATATTTTTTGGTGTCATATATGACACCATTTGAATGGCTTAAATTTTGCGAATGTACTTGGTTTCTTTGTGTAGTTATTCTAAGCTTTAACTATTTATTTATTTTAAGCCTTCACTTTACAAAATATTCATAGAAATATAGTCCAATACATTATTTGTATTATGGAGGTACCTGAAATTGTTTGACTTTAAAAAGTCACCTATAGTCAACCCAAAGTAAAATAAGTGAAACTTTAGGTGTCAAACCGGCGACATCAATATTATTCCCCATCATGCATAGCAACAACGTGTAACAATGTGATAAACACTGTGATAACAGTATGAAATCTACATATATTTTTTTAATATCAACATAACTGGTGGATCGCCCGAAGTACCGAAATGTCATAGACATAGTTCAAAAATTTTACAACCGGCAGGATTCGAACTACGTAATCCGGATAAACGCCCCATGCACCATAACCGATTACCTGTCAACCTCCGAATTTAAAGTTTTTAATTAATTAACTATAACATTTAAATAGCAAATACTAAAAAGTAGAACAACATTTTAATATAAAAATGACTTTTGCAAGTATTGTTCATATTCGAACTTGAAAATAGTTTTCATGAACTACTTGACTACAAAATAACATGGAGATCAGACCAACGACACGATATTGTCAATAAATATATAAACATTTGATTTATCTATACAATTTCAATTTATATGATTATTTACGGGATATTTACCGTGGTAAGGTTGTAGAATGAGCTCCCGATATTTTGGTTTTTTTTTTGGCTTTTTTTTATTTTGGTGCATGTTACTGCGCCGAAATATCAGAAGCTCATTCCACAACCTTACCACGGTAAATATCCCGTAAATAATCATATAAATTTAGTGAAGAACCGTGATAGTCTAAGTAGATTTACTACTAAAGTGTGAGACACTTCAATATAAAATTACTTTCAAATATACAAACATACATACAAAAGCCGATTTGTTCGATGGCGTCTGTTTATGACATCACGATCTTAAACATTCCATGTTAACAGCACTGAATTTACTGTGAATTTTCAAACAACGTGGTGTTTATTTTCATAATGGTGACGTTATTCGGTTTGATTGACGTTTCAATTGCCATGGCGAATTCCAGGGGCCTTACGGACAACTGCTATTACAGGCACCTAATCCGCTCAGTTGGAAAATCACGCGACCGCAAACCGTATCTGGGCGCGATAAGGTTTGCGGTCGCGTGATTTCCCAACTGAGCGGATTAGGTGCCTGTAATAGCAGTTGTCCGTAAGGCCCCTGTATTATATACTTTTATTTTAGCATAATGTATATTATTCTCACTTTTGAAACAAATACAGTTTTTAAAATATTTTAACCAGTTGCTTTATTAAAAATCACAATGTAAGTTATTCTTTGTTAAAACATCTTTCCATGTATTTACGGAATTGAGTTACTGTTGACCGCCTGTCCTGTGACAACGTGTAGCTATGTCGAGTTACGTGATTGTACGCTATAAATCGGTACAACGTGAGAATTAGTTTTCAGACATAAAAAGCTATTTTAAATTCGTCGCCAATAGAATTCGCGACCTGATGTTTTGTTTGGGAATATTTTGAAACTTCTCCTAATGCAAAAAATACTAATGTAACAGTAAGCCCTTGCACACCAGTGAACAAGTAAGCCTTTCTAAAACATAACTTTATTTTAAATTTAAACTATTTACTATACAAATACACTACAGTTTGAGCATTAGGTTTGTCAGCTTGAAGTGCCACGCGACACAGCCATGGTAAGTAGGAATACTCTATGGAGCGGCTGTTGTCATTGACTTGATATGGATTTGACAACGGTAGCGATTCCATGTTATTCGTACATTCGTAGCAATTTTGGAGGTTGAACGCGCAGTTAGTGGACAGTTAAAAAGTATTCGGACATCACAGACTTGCAGTCATGTATAACGTGGAAATTTTACACCAATCATGTATAGGTACAGCCGCTTCATAGTCTTCCTACCTACCAAGGAAACAAACACGGATATATTAGCGGCAAGATGAGAGGGGCTGCCGGTAGAAATACTCTATGATAGGTAACAGATGAATCATAAAAAAACACAACGACTAACATTATCCCATCAGACTAGGTATTAGATCTGTGCATCAGACGCTACATTTTTAACTCTCTACCATGACATTTAACATTATTAAATAACTATTCTGATCTCCTTTCTTTGGCCTAAATACTTAGCCCTGCGATGGAAAAAATAAGCGCTAAAGTTTCTGTCTAATTATTTTGCAGTTTTGTCTTAGCTTCTGAAATCTATCCAAAACTATTAGTACCAATACCACAAGACAAATTAATATAGCAAATGAAAAATACCACTCTATTAATATATTTTTATTTTTAATCATTTTTTAACCTTTCGTTGAACCGTGTACGTAATAATTAAGTAGCATGAAATATCTCCTTTCTAAAAATGGAAGCAACGTCTGGACTGGTGTACATTAACTTCTTGGAATGGATCGATGTCAACGATAGGTTGTACTCGGAACTATTTATATCATTTGAATTCCTGGTCGATATTATGTCTATGACTGACTCAGAAAAGAGTAAACCTAGTGACCAACCACTTTTCAGTTTTCTATCACCAGTCAGGGATTTCTCTAATTTCAGGGATGGTCATGGGATGGACGTGGGTAGGTGACGTCATCTTAAATACAATATGGCGACTAGTTTTGTGGAAAAATTAATTTAAATGCAAACCTCAATAAAGCCTATAGTTGTTTTTTTTACTCACAGTAAAATCAGCTTTTATTACCTGTAACAAAAAAGATATTGTTAATTTGTGGAAAATGTATGAATGACTTGTGGAAAATGTTATGAAAACGTATGGATATACATCTAATAAATAAAAATCTTAAATCACGGTATTTGTGGTCGCACTCCTCCGAAAAGGCTCGATAAATTTTTATGATTTTTAGGGTTCCGTACCCAAAGGGTAAAAATAATAATAATAAATAAATTTTATTTCCATAAAAATACGTTTCCTATGTGACACAGCAGATAAGTACCTATTCGTTATTATTTCAATTCAGAATATTCTGTTACATAGTCAGTGCTGTACCAATGGGCCCCAAACTAGGCGAGGCCTGTATCTTGGTGGCCCGGTTCAATCAAAATTCAAATTCAAAATTCAAAATTATTTATTCAGTAATCGGTACATTTCTATCTAATGTCGCACTAATGCCCAAACTAGGTGTAGAAACACCTGTATCTTGGGGATTAGTCCTTCAGTTTGTAAATCAATTGATTGTTTGTTTATTTGTTTAGTACACTTCGTCATTGTTACTGTTATAAAGACTACATTAAAAAATTAATTTACATACATATACATTATATTTCAGAATACACATTAAAATAAGTTATTATATAGTCTAAAGTTAGTAATAAATATAAAAACACTACAATTTAACAGATTAAAACATTAAATGAAATTATTAAATTAGATCCAACAATAGTATCATATTTTATTTTATTACAATGTAACGTCAATGTTAAAACATAATGTCAGCATAGTATCATAATGTCAGTGTCATTTAGATTTTAGATTTTAGTCGTATTGGATTTTAATTTCTATTTAATAAGATTAAAAATTACGTTCTTTATTGATGTGGTCCAATCGGGTTACAATACAAAAATTGTTTACGCGCGACTACGTGATAAGTATACATTATTTAAAATACAATGTGAGATACAGAGTGCACGGAAATATTAGTAGTAAAATTAGTGATTAATTAGTGTATTTTTAACTTATTAAATTATAATTATCAAATTTTATTATCTTTAATAAAACATAGAGTAACAGCTAAAATATTGTATTAAATATTAGTATTAAAGTGAGTGCGTGAATGTTACTTGCGTGTCTTGTATATGCGTGTAGGTGCGTACATGCATAATGTGTGCGAGTGAGGGTGAGTGAGGGTGTCTGTCTGTCTGTCTCTCTGTGTGTGTGTGTGTGGAAAATGGGGCCCTATTACTAAGCCTACGATGTCTCTCTGTCTGTCCTACCTTTAAACGGCTGTAACTTGAAAACCGTAATAGATAGCCAGTTGAAATTTTCACAGAATATGTAATGTTAGGCGGATTAACTAAGAAATAATAAAAAAGTTAAAACAAAATGAGGGTCCCAATACAATAGACGTATTTTTAACGTGTTTTTGTATTAGCTCTAATAGAAAAACTGTAATACATACAAGCATCAAATTTCACTGAGAGATTGTGACTCTATAAGAATTTTATCACGATGTTAAAATTTTATAAATGTGCGTGAGAGATAGCTTTAGTGAAGAGCGGAATCTTAAGGAAATCGTACAATACCGCACTTGTTAAAACTCGTGGGTAACTGTCGCCAACTCAATCTGGTTCCATTATGATTTATATCTTTATGAAAATGTTCAAAACAACGTCGTGTGCTTGCAACCAGTTTCGAATAGACATGGCCAACCCGTTACGTGTGTATTACTTTTTAGAGTTACGTGGAAGAAACGGAAGCCGATAAAAATATATACATGTATTTAAGTCCACCTACACTGTGTACATCGAACTGCGCACACGCGTGTGTTCTGTGTATATGTGTGTTCTGTGTATGTGTGTGTTTGTGTGTGTGTGTTGTGTGTGTGATAGCGTTTTTTTTATTATACTTCCTAAAATAAAAACCGGCTTGGGTCAAATTCAATAAACGGGATTAATTTCCTCAACCTTCCACCTTTAGTGGTGAATAAATTATTTATTACTTTGTAATAAAATCTATCTGGATGCAGGCTGCTTCCAACCGGCTCTTTTGGGGATCGATGGGTGAGGCTTATGTGCAGCAGTGGACGTCCTATGGCTGAAATGATGACAACGATGAATAAAATCAATCCATGCTTTTCAGTAAAAATTGTATTTACAACCCTAAATCCAAACATTTCTGTATTTCTGTAACAAGAAACACAACTCTATTGCAGTGAATAATTCTAATTTACTTCGCTAATTAATTATTTCTTATCGCGATAAATACTTCTTCACGCTTCTATATGAATAATAAGAGTATTGTACGGAACCTATCTAAGCACTAATCAAATTCCCGCTTGGAGTGTTTTTTATTTATTTAGTTCGTGCGGCCAGCTAGTGCTGTCATTATCATGCATTACACCTGTTTGATGGGAACTAAGGGCAGACCTATTCTTGACCGACTTTTTATCACAGTTAGGTTCATAAATAGCAAGAACACTAAGCTATCGAATATCTTTTTTACGGTTTTATTATTAGCTTCACTCGGTTCTTTATCGAACTACGTAAACTAATCTTGAAAGTACTTACAACATTATTAGGGTTCCGTACTCAAAAAAAAAAACGGGACCCTATTACTAAGCCTACGATGCCTGTCTGTCTGTCCGTTTGTCTGTCCTAGTTTTAAATCAGTTGAAATTTACACAGAATATGACGTAATGATACGACGGATTAATAAATAATGGCCACGTGCGAGTCGGTCTCAAATTTCTGTTCACCGCCGATTCTCGTACGATCACCGAAGTGAGGCAACATCGGGCGTGGTCGGTACTTGAAAGGGTGACCGCCAGGGTATCGATGGGATTTTGACTTTTTGCACTATTTTTTGTACTTTAGTAGCTAACAAACTATGTGGTGGTACGGAACCCGACTCGCACTTGAACGGTTTATTTTATTTTATGGAACAGCTCATATTTATAGGCGTTTTCTTTTTCTCTACCGTCTTCAACTTTTCGTGCACTACACGCCGGGGCACACCGAGGACGCGTCAGATGATAATTTGGTCTCATGCTAAGCCGTGGTAGCCTATTTGGGACACCGCTAGACTTAAAAACATTAGCTTCACTGCCTTTCCGGTGAAGGTAAACATCGAGAGGAAACCTGCATACGTACGGAGAAGAAATTCAATGGCGTATGTGAATCCACCAACCCGTAACTGGGCCAGCGTGGTGGATAGCCTAATTGCCCTTTCGGGGGTAGACCCAAGTCCAGCAATTGATTATTAACAGGCTGATTATGCGGTGTGCATGCTAAAATAATCTTTATTACGAGAGTTTATAGCTATTTTGAGAAGTGAGCCTTCTGAACTTAGATATTCTGTGGCATTACTAAACACCTTGTTCTTTTTACGCGGTACTAGTCCCACTGGCACTAGTTACTCCGAGGTTAGTTTTTACACATGTTTATGTAATTAAGATCCGATACTGTAGTTGAATAATGATCGTTTATGTCCTTAAGCGATTTAACTGCAGGCGTAGTAGTACTATTTAGTAAGTTTTTATGCCGTTATGCTGCCGTTGTTTTATTTTAAACTAGCTGACCCGACATGTTGTGCTGTCTTAGAACTGTCAAACGCGTTGGAGCGAGTAAGAACGTAACGTAACGTGACGTAAGAAAGCCATGCACCAGAGCCAAAAAGCCTAAAACTTAAAATTTTATTTTTATACTTTTAAATTTGATATGTAAACTTGATCTATAATTTTGCTAACTTTCATGCACTTACTATACCTAAATTACATAACAATCCCACCAATTTGACACCCTATTTTGTAAAATGCATTGTTATTTTTATTTCTAGTTAGTGATTTGTATCGTCAAAATGTTTAAAATATTTAAAAGGATATCTCAGAGCCCGTGGCCAGGGAACGATATACGAGTTTTCAATGTTAAGTGAACATAAAACACTTAAAAACCTTTTCCTTACAAGCCGTAAACTTTACGGTAATGTTAGGCTCTCCAATCACACTTATAAGACAATGAACAGCACACACAGTAACTGTGTGTTTAGAATTACTCATACAAATTAGTCACTGTCGAACTGTCCACTCAGTATAAAACAGTGCAGTATGGGCAAGAAGTAATAACCACAGATATCTGCTATACTAGTCGGAGAGTAAAAACTATAATGTCTGAGTAAGGGTTGGCAACTGTCAAAGTAGCATTTGTACTGTTATTTCTTCTGTGGTAGCACTACCATAGCTTGTATTTCTTTCCTCATAAGAGAGTTTTGGCTTCGTACATCTTGTTCATTTGCCAGTGTCAAGTATTGAAATATTTTTAAGTTTTTATTAAATATCGTCAAACAACGCATAGTCAAGCAAAGTAAGTTACGATAAAGCCCTAGTCATAACCTAGTAAAGCGGTGGAGACTTTACTAGAGGATTCTATGGAGTTTTGGAAACAACACGAAAAGACATGTTTTATTTCACCTCATCATAATTATTATCACTAGGCAGTGATAACTGCACTACACTCGTGCATGTTCACAAATGCTCAAAAAACAACAATCCACTATTAAATACACATTAACACGGGAAAATATACATGTTTAGGCAAAAAATACAATCGTGCGACATATTTTTTTTTACATTGGTCTTCTTCTTCCTTAACTACCTTCTTTGTACCTTTTCGTATGGGAATTTTATCAATATAATATTTTCTATACATTGATATTTTCCAAATACAAAAAAAAAACTTACATAAAAGGTACATATACTTTCTAGGTATAGGTTACCTAGTAATGTTTGTGCCAACTGTAAAAATATTTGGGAAATTTTTGTACACTCGGTCATCAGCTGACCCCAAACTAAGCAAACCTTGTGATATGGCTGCCAGAGACTGATATACATACAAATGCTCTACTAATCAATCCTATTGTGTGCAAAACAAAATACAAATAGGAAATATTACAATTATACAGGGTCAGATGATAAGCCAGGAACGGTGACTAAACCAATAGGAAGTCTGAAGAAAAGAACCCTAAAATCAAACATTAAAAATAAAATATCAGATGTTCTAAATATTATTTTACTGAGTCCAGTCACTCAAGTGATTGATCAGAGCCTGAGTGACAATGTTCATGCTCAATTGCCCATACTCTTAGCAAACTATACCGTACTATTCACAATACATTCAAAGTTAGTGTGTGAAAATATCAGCAACCATATTCTAGCAAAAAATTGCTTGAAGTTACATACGAAATGAATTACGCGTTTAGAATAAATGTGGGGTCATTAGCACGAAATATACATTAAGGTAGCTATGGAAGTCATTCTAAGCCTATTTCAAGAACACGTTGTTTGAATTGGCCGTTTTCGTACTACGCTACAAAGGGCTAAATGCCTTTATACATACATATTATTCGGGACATTTTTGCACACACGGTCACCTGACCCCAAACTAAGCAAAGCTTGTACAATGGATGCCAGAGGCTGATATACATAAATCTTCTTCTTCTTCTGCTTAGCGTGTATCCCGGCACGGGCCGGGGTCCGCTTTCCTACTGCGACTCCTCCACTTCGCACGGTCGTTAGCGTCATTCTTGGTGAGTTTATTGGCTCTCATGTCATCTCTTATGACGTCAAGCCATCGTCGCTTTGGTCGGCCACGAGGTCTTGTTCCAGGGAGCACAAGGTCCAAAAGTTGATTGCCGACGTACTCTCCCGGTCTGCGGAGAACATGCCCCATCCACCGCAGGCGACTTTCCTGGAGCTTATCCGCTACGTCCCGTACTCCGAGGCTGCCACGGATGTGCTCGTTACGAATACGGTCCGTACGCGTAACTCCGCACATCCACCGCAGCATCTTCATTTCGGTGACGCGAAGCTGTTGGACATGACGCTGCAAGGCAGGCCATGTCTCGCTACCATAAAGAAGTACAGGTCGGACAATACTTTTGTAGATAAGTCCCTTGAGCTTTGGCGGCATCTTTGGATCACAAAGGACGCCAGTAACTTCTCTCCATTTGGCCCAAGCGGCGCTGATATACATAAATATTTATATTTAATTCACTAAATTTACTAACAAAAAAAAACACGAACAAGTCGGCAATGAGTTTATTACTCAGAATTCTGTAGCTTCTCAACGTGACTTTGAGTTATTTAACACATCTGTCCAACAACTAAAGCAGGATCTAGCAAGGGCTTCCTTTGAAAATTTTGTCCAGAAAGAATAATTTTAGGTGATGAATTTATTAATGCAAACCCAGGCGGATGGCAGCCTTATACACAAAAAACATTCATAATACATATATGTATATACCAGAATCTATTTTCAATGTAAGATAAGACACGCACTGCCCGACGTCGTGATGAATCATATCGCCGGTGCCGTCTGTCGTGCCACTGCTGGCAGTGGAATTGTCGTATAGTGGAAAATGTCAAATACCAATCATAATGTCTCCAAAATCAAAGGAATGTCTTCACAGACAGTTTTCATGTCGCTATAACGGGTAAGGTAAGGTTGTCCTTACTGTCCATATTGAAGCCTCCATGCCAGTAGAGTTAATAAGGTTCCTTTTAGAACAATAGTAAAACGACTACTTATTTCAAAATGTTATTTTAATTTTATTTCCTTATTTTCTATTCCTTTTGTTTCCTACGAGTACAAACTATTTTGAGCATAACTATTACTGCACACGATGAGCTTTACATCCATGTGTTAAGGCTCCAAATAAAATTACATTGCAAACGTTTTTTTCTGCAGTTGCTAGCTATATTTATATATATTATGTGTACCGCTATAGATAGAGCACACTGACCGTTATTTTTTCGGTATGTTTTTCTTCGTGGCTTTCATCTAGTCCAATATAATACCAAAGCATCATGAGATTATAGCATACTCTGAAGATTGTCTTGATGCAAAACTCTATTATGTACTATACTAGCACTATAGAAGTAAGCAGGTTTTTACTTAAATACGTCAAAATAGCTAGAGTACTCTACTGAATAATAATTTTTTTGCTTGGTATTAAAAAAGTTTTTGTTGACTCATGACGAATTGTTAAGAGCCTTAAGTTTAAATCTCGATGGTAGCCGAGCGGAGCCTTGCGAGCAATGGTAGCCGAGCGGTAGAATGAGCGTTTTACAATCTGAGGGCACCCGGTTCGATCCTCGACCCTGCACCGACTTATATTATGTGCAATTTCGATGTCATCGTGAAACGTTAATGCTTCCTACCTACCTACTTAACCTAGTGGTGAAGTAAGAACATTTGATGTTAATTTGAAAACTATTTATTTTTAATGTGCATGAAATCACCTTGAAGAGTGTAGGGTTCAACGGTGAAGGAAAACATCGTGAGGAATCCTGCATACGTACTGAGAAGGAATTCAATGGCGTATGTGAATCCACCAACCCGCACAGGGCCAGCGTGGTGGATATGGCCCAATCACCCTTTCGGGGGTAGACTAAAAGTCGAGCAGTGGACTCTTAAAAGGCTGATTATGATGATGATGAGATCTTTTATCTACAACGTGTAACAAAAAGGTGTTGGGTGTAATACTTGGTAATACTGAAGGGTATGTATGTATGTATACTCATCATTATGAACAACTTTTACAATGGGACCAGTTGTTCCATAAAAAACGGTCATTGACACTCTACAAAATGTATGGAACGGCGGTTTTTTTCGCGGTTTTAGGCTTGTCTCTTAAAAAAAATTGTTTGTTGAGTACCTACAATACTACCCATACGTAGCGAGGAATTCAATATACGCCTCCCGAATACAAAATATTTTGGCCCGATGTTTTATACACGCATTTTTTATCACTACGCTATGAAAAAAATTAAGTATGTATCTATCGGTACATACTTTAAAACAGTACCAACAAATTTCGTTTTGTGTTAGCTAGGGTATCAATAGCACCCCGTTTGGGCGTTGTTGAGGTGAACGACCCGACGAATTGTGATGCGCGCGCGCATGTGACGCATAGCTCACTCGTTAGATTGGGCATAAAAAGGAAGCTTTTGTTTTATGTAAATTTGGTTTGTAAGTACCATTCCTAGATGTTCTCCGTGACTTCATACCTATAGATCACAGAAAAGATTTTTTTGTTTTGTTGAAATTATAACGGCTGTCAAGGCATTTTTGTAGCCATTTGCACCCATATAAACGAAACGTCAGTCATTCGAAATCAGTTAGAGACCGTGATGCGGACAAAGAACTTTGAGACCTAACCTCTAAAGGTAATGCCCAAGTTCTTTGGATGCGGAGTTCGACGCGTTGACATTAATAAGAATGTTCAATCAAGGTTCTGTCATAATGCCTGGCGCTAGACTTTCCTTCTCATTTCCGTTCAATTTACTTCTCTTTACTGTGATATATAAATATATAAATCGAGTACAACTTTATTCCCTGCTCAACTCTAAGGTTAAAATTACTTACTTTAAGGTTTGCACGATACTTTGGGCATTGTTGAGTAGGTGGTGTAAAAAACTTCGACCAAAATAAAATTAATGGACGGGCCCAGAAGAAGTGCATCTTTGAAGATTACTAAATGAGCGCCGGCTCTCACTTTGTTTAATTCGGTCTTTAGCCGTAGGAAGTACGACACGAGATTAATGTTACATGATTACGAAACATCTGACAAAATTAGACCTTCGTGTGCTTTCCCAAAGTGTAAATACACAACAAAAACCCGCTATCTATTATTTGTAACAAATGTACTGTACATGGTTATAATTAGGTGTTGATGTATATATCTGACGGTTTTGACTCGTTTTTACTGAGCAAGTTCAATGGTCATGGCCCGTCCATTCATTTTATTTTGGGCGAAGGTAAAAACATAGTAATTATATAAACTTTCTTCTTTTTAATGCCAAGCAAAAAACAACACAGGCTTTAGTAAAAGTTTTAAAAGGAAATCCACCAAACACGAAGCCACAAAAGAACGGAAAGAACAGATGGTTTCCGACCAGGCTTTCACATGCGTAGGTATCTACAGACTACAGATAAAGACCGACAAACTTATTTATACAGTTGGCCAAAAATCTAACTAAAAAATTTCCACAAATGGCTGTCACTTTTGTTCTCAAAATACTATGGTGGCGGCCTAATTCAACTCTACAAATAAGTTGGTCACAATTTATGTCCCATGGACACAGCCTGAATTCTACTTTATTTCCTTTGTCATACAATTCAAAGTGTTTTTTTTATTTTCGCCAATCATCAAGTGCGAGAAGCATGGCGAAGGGAGATTTTGATGATTCGTTGGTTAAATAATATAGTTTTTTATTTATATTATTATCGAACCTTTAGTAACCACAGTTACAATCTTGGTGTCGTCTCACGAGTGCATCAGTTTCTTCTAAGCAAGCATGCTTCATCGTTGACCGCATCATCGCTTCACACCAAACGAAATAGAGGTCAAGAGCAAGCCAAAAAAAGAGAAAAAAAAGATTTTTCAACAAAATTTAATTAAATTAAATTTAATATAATTAATATATGTAAAACCAAAAAATTATGTAATTGACAGGATGTCAGTGCAGGGGCATTATCACCACCACTATGTCCCTCGACATGAAATAAGCCACGCATTATCAAATATGTAGTTCCATCCATTATTATTATTAGCCGACTTCCAAAAAGAGGCGGTTATCAATTCGACTGTATGTTTTTTTTTTTTGTATTTTTTTTTAATATTGACTTTTACTGTTTGCCTTTGGCCTCTACAGCTTGACCGGACTAGTTAGCGAACGCAGAGTGCGTTCGGCATAACTCGGTGGTTTAAGTTTTTGGGCGACTAGCACAAGGGCACCTCGAAGGTACGAACCTCGGCTTGGGCCGTCGCCGGGAGTGGGAATCAGACTTGCCCAGGCACCCCAGAAGGGGTGGGCCCTGGAGCCCTAGCGGTTTGTTGAACTGATTGATTACTTGGAGAGAATCTAATCGAATTTGGAGAGAATCTAACTGAACACCCCCATCTTACATCAATGATGCCCATATTATATACACTATAATATAATACCTTTGAAAAATGTCATGTACTTTATCTATAAGTAAGTATAATACTTAAAACGCACCTCATTAATTTAATATTGCGCCTCGTCTTCACTCTAATGGGCCGTTATACTAAGGTACTAAACTATAAGTAACTGTATTTTAATATGATTGCATATTTTCAGAATCTGCTCAAAAAAATCTATGATGAAAGTCAGTTTTTTTTTTTAAATATCTGATATTCTATAGTAAGGTTCCAGTCACAAAAAAGTTGGCCGTCATGGGGCGCCTCGGCGCCTGGCAGATGTGAAACATGACGGCATAAGAAAGCGTCACGTCGTTTGCCGTCCCGGCATACAAGTCGGTTTACTGCCAAAGCGCGCCAATAGATGTTTCACATCAAAATTTCGTATAGCAAATCAAATAATTCAAATTCGGAATTTATAGATTTAAACCGTCATCACGAAAAGTGTGAACACTAAAGGTGCTACCGATATTTTTGTTTAATAGCAATAATAAAGTATAAAAAAAAAACTATTATCCGAAGCACATTCTATAGTCCAATTTTCCAGCTGGGATCACGTCTCGGTCCAGAGGCCGCCATTTGCCTGGTCGCTCGAGTGAAAACTCATTTGAATACCACCTCCATGGCCCATTGTCGGTGGCCAGCTACGCAAGACGGACAAACACTACGATGAAGGATATAACTGGATTTGACATTAGAATGTTAATACCTACAGGCCCAGCCTGCAGCATGCGCAACAAAATCTTGCCGTCACCTTTTGGGCGAGAATTAGCGAGCTTACGCACGATGAAAACAGTTGATAAAGTTTCTCATGGCATGCCCCGCAGAAATGAGCGAAATGAACATAATAATCAAAAATACTGTAGGGTAACAAAGATGGAGAGGATTTAAACTCTTTGGTCACAATTTTGGGTTGTCTTTGCCAAACGTTTACAGGTATGGTATTTATTCGTTTATCGCAAAAAAACTGGTAACACAAGACATGGTATACTGCTGTGGTATTTGGCTGTAATGGCCAGAAAGCGAGAATTAGAAATTATAACCAATCATTACCATCTAAATGCGGAAGTAATTTACCATAGATGTATATTTAGGTAGCTATTTTGATTTGTACGTCATCAATTTGTCGAACATGTTCAGGGGATAGCCTTTATCTGTCAAATCCATGTTAAACAACATCCAGCCTGCTCTTCTATCTTTTACTCTATCTGAACCTAATCATCTTAACTTAAACCCGTGAATATTGTTAATTCTATTTCCCCTCTTCTGATCCATCCATCTTTATTACTCTGTCATCTTTGTAAACGCAAGTATATTATCAAATAAATAAATAAATCTTACATTATTTTCAGTATGCTGCGGAAAAACTGTAAATATCAGATGAGTGACAGAAAGAACTGTGTCAAAATCTTTCAAAGCGCCTGTTTAGTGCGACGCGTGACCAAAATGCTGGTGTGTTTCTGGCGCAACGCATAAGCTTTGCCATTCAAGCGTGGTAATGCCGCCAGCATGCTGGGTACGCTGGCAACTGGTAGTGGGCGTGAGCATTTGGGTAATGCCGCCAGCATGCTGGGTACGCTGGCAACTGGTAGTGGGCGTGAGCATTTGGATTATATTTACATTAGACCTTCCATGGATAGCCCGTTGGTCCAGTTGGTAGTGACCCTGCCTTCTGAGCTTGGGGGTGTGGGTTCGATTCCCATCTAGGACAAACATTTGTGTGATGAACATTTGTGTATTTTCTATATCTTGTTGTTAATATGTATTTAAAACGATATATATCAGTCTCTGGCAGCCATATCATAAGCTTTGCTTAGTTTGGGGTTAGATGACCGTGTGTGAAAAAATGTCCCGAATATTTATTCATTTTATTTTATTTATTGATGGTCTATGGGCAGTTAACTGTTTTTATAGTGTTAGTGTTAGCTTGTATTTTGTTTAGTTAATAAAGACCTTGCAAGTAAAAAAACACACAAAACAGAATGCAATATTTTAAATTCTTTATTATACCAATTAGTAAGCATAATTTTCTTGTAAAAATAAATTTTGTAAAAACTTATTTATTCCATTTAACTTAGAACATTGAAAATACCGATAAATAATCTGAGAATGTGCGTGTCTGTAATGACATAAATATAATAATTTTATTTGCTCTGAAGGCAACAATATTAAATGTACTTTACAAACAAATGCAAATGTGCGGTCAATGTATGCAAAAAAGTTATGCAATGCAGCCCACGCCATAATAGCAAAGTGATAACATCTGCCGTGTTACAAGAACCGTTATGAACTTTATCTACTCATTTATATAAAACTAACTGTTGCCCTCGACTTCATATCGAAAAGTTTTCTTGTGTTTTTTTTTTAAATGTTATTTATTTAAGTACAAAGGTATATCATACAAAAAAGCCTTAATTATTATTTATTACTAACTAGCTAAATCCCGCTGTGCTACCAACAATTTTCCAATTTTCCCGCATTTTCTGGTAGAATAAGTACTCTATGTCCGCCCATATGGTGTACACTATCATCCTGCCAAAATTCGTTGAGATCGGTTTAGTCGTGAAAAGCGAACAAACATCCAGAAAGAAAGACAGAGTTACTTTCGCTTTTATAATATTAGTAAGGATTATCACTAATATAATCAATAATCAAAAACAAGATGTTGTCCGTGTGGTAAAGTGCCAAGAACGCTGGCTGGATTAGCGTTGAATTGCTAAAGAAATTCTCTGCGCGAGGAATGAGCCAGCTCTCATCACCAGCGGCGTCGATTAATTCTGGCATTTTTTTAACTTTTTGGTACATGGACCCCATGGACCAAAAGTTTCGACGCCTAGCGGCACAAGTATATATTCACTTGAAAGTGATGCATACTTGCGCCGCTTGGCGTCTTCTGCGGCCTCCGCCGCGGCTCCAGCCTTTTGAATCGTGAATTTAAATATAAATCTTTGTACCACAATTATTACAGAAAGGCGTTCGTTACAAGCAAAGATATGTTACATGGGAACTTTGAAGGAAATCGTATTCGTAAATTTTCATGTACATTTTCAACCCCTTTAATTCGGCTCTTTGCAAAATCCTTTCTTAGTACACCTCTACACCCCATAAGGAATCTAGTTCTACCTACCTGCCAAATTTCAGTTTCAAGGGTCAAGTTTTTGAGATTTCGTGATGAGTCATAATATATTAATTTCAAGTAACAATACTTCATGTCAAGCAATACAATACAATCTCTAAAATTTATTACAAAGGCAATAATTAAAATTAATTTTATTAAAATTTTAGTTTTAGTGTTAAAACGTTTAGTTTAAACAGTATGTAAATAACTAGCAAAGAGCGTGTCTAGACACGCATATTATAATAAGGTTCCGTAGTCAAAGCTACACAAATGTAACTGTGGTTATTTATATTCATGAAAATAAAACAAAGTAAAGTTATGTCGGCATGATTAATCTCTGCAATTTGGCTACAGAGGTTCGTTCGTTAGATGTTTTCAATATCCACCAATTTCTGAACTGTGAATGTGACCATTATTATTATTATTTCGTTAGCTACGGAACCCTACCATAAGCGTGGCTGGATACTCCTTTAGCCAGTTACTGATCTATCTAGAATTTCATATATATATAAACCAATTGCTGTTCCTTATTCACGCTAAAATTCAAAAAACAGTTTGACCTTATTGAATAATATTATATTTGTTTTGTAAAAACAATAATTTTTCTTCTAAACTACCCATGGACTGCATGTTAATCTAGAGATGGTTTAGAAGAAAAGTAACATTGGAAAATTTGCGCGGAAAAATGTTTTTTTTAAATTCTTTTGTCCTATAGAATTTTGTCAGCACTTTTAGCTGCTTTTTTGCTGACAAGGACAGCAGCGTTTGTCGGGTCAGCTAGTGTATTATAATAGGCATGACGACTAATATTTTTTTATTACCTCATAAAAAGCTGATCATAAATAGACCCAACGAAAACAAAATTAAAATTAGTTCAAAAATAAATAAGATATAAGCATTTAAATTTCATGCTAGACAGAGAGCGCACTATACTGAGCCGTGACGTCACGGCTCAGGAGCGCCATACACATGCTATACTAACACACGCTTTGTGAGAAAGGGATAGAGCATCCCCACCCTATCCCCACCTAAAACTTTAAACGCTCATATCTCAGAGATTTATCAGCCGCTAAGCCGGCTATTTGTAATAAATTAAACATGAGGACACATGCCAATTATTCGTAACAAAAGTTGAGAATACTGAAACTAAGTAAGAGATTTCGTACAGTTCAAACTAACAAAACTGCGAGCAACAGCTAGGAATGATAAATTGATAAACAACACGACGTCAGGTTGGCAGGCTTTACGGACGAGCGAGCGCGACTGGTGACGTCATTTCCGGCCGGTGTCTTCCGGTGGATGGACGTGATGATTTGTTGGTACACGTTTGAAATAAACTGGGATTGTCTTCTTAATTAATTTGCATACTGACAAATCCCCGTTTTGATATTGAATTTAATATTAAAATTATGTGTAGGTATAACTTTTTGAATAAATGTATTCAGTTAAAAACCTAAATTCATCTTTTAGATCTTAGTTTTTTAGGTTTGATGAAAGGAAGGTAACGCACTAAATAGGACAAGTCATTTTTCTCCTTAAAAGATTTTGGCGTCGCACGTATTGTGCATTTACAGTGTCGGTATATAAATATTACCCTTTATCCAGGGATTTGAAACCATTGCTGTCCTAGGCCTATGGAAGATTGCCAACCCTTACTCCCTGTAAAGCACGAAAATCTACTATATAAAAATAAGTCGGGTTTTCCTTCCTGACGCTATAACTCCAGAACGCACGAACCGATTTCCACGGTTTTGCATTCGTTGGAAAGGTCTCGGGCTCCGTGAGGTTTATAGCATATAGGTTTATAGTAGCGAGGCCGAAGGCCGAGCTCTACGCGTACGAAGTAGCGGGATTCAGCTATTGATCTATAAGAACAAATCAACGAAAGTCTGTAAATGAAAAAATTATCTCAATCAGTGTCTTTAGTGTTCACAGAAGAGATGGTTCACAGAGAACGCGACTACAAAAAAACTCACCAATTTTTGCCGCCCTTTTTTTTCGAGGGGAAATCTTCCAAAGCTACCCGGCTGCATTGGGGTGCACGCAGGTTATGTGGGATTATACCCAGTAAAACCCCCCGGTGACCAGCCTTAGTGCTTGACAAGAGGGCTTCGGAATCTCCAGAGGAACGCACTGGAGCCCTCGGCACTGCGGTACGGCTCCTCCCGAGACAACCGTGTTGTTTCAGCCCTTCCGCCCACGACAACGTTGGTCACACAACATTGTCGGTCTCTCCCTGGATGGTCAAAGCCCCAACTTTGGCCATCTCGTGCCCGGAGGTCCCCTTTTAGTAGCCTCTTCAGGCAGGGGGTACCGGTGCCGTATTGTATTGCACCGGAACCAGGGCTAAAGTTTTGCCGCCCTAGGTCCGGGCCTAAATGAGCTTTAGAGAAAACCTCTCCTGCCTTTATCCCTAACACACAAATTTTTCACGACCCAGCATTGGACAACCTGCTTAGATTTTTTTTCTCGTCCACAAAATCTAATACTTCCTATTTTTTTCAGCTTATTCTTTCCATATTTCTCCAGCACCACATTTAAAATGCTTCTAGCCTTTCTCGATCTTTCTTATCACTTGCGTATAAATTCAATAGATATCCGAACATGCGTGTGCGAACCTATCAAGAGTTCCGTTGTACCCCAATACCGTTTCTAAAAAGGAACGAATCGTTAATTTTATCTGTGCCTTCATTGGTACATACCTATAGCATGACCTATCGGTTTTCGATCAAAATATGTATCGATTAGGCGAGCTTTTGAGATCAGGATGAATTCTTGGCCTCGGTAACTTTTTCCTATCACGGTCATTTAGATCAAAATAAGATACGACGATAAGAGACGATACGACCGCACCAAGCTGAGACAATCGGCAGGAATTAAAATTATCTAAAATACACGTGCTAAAATCTATTATAAGTGTAAGTGTATTAAATTACAATAAAACTTTAATTCGAATTGAATTTCGCGCGACCAAAATGCTGACGTGTTTGCTCTACGCTTGAACATTGTCATTCAGCGTGGTAATGCCGCCAGCATGCTGGGTACGCTGCCAACTGGTAGTGGGCTTGAGCATTTGGATTGTCTTTCGACCTTCAATGGTCTATGGGCAGTCTAACTATTTTTATCTTTGATCAGAAATGTACATTGTACATTTTAGTTAATAAAGGCAGTCGCCAGTTGGAAATCTGCAAGGCTAGAGTGAATAAATTTCTTCTAGATCTAGTGTTCCATCCTCGGCCACAACGTCACTTACCATAAAGCGAGTTAGGGGCTAAAAATATATCAATTGCATATTTAAAAAAATATGTTGACAAATACAATAAAAATTATACAGTCAAGAAGATCAAACAATTTTACAAGTGTGAGCAACGCAACAGTCACATTACAACGATATATAGCTTCTCGCTTTTGATGTCGGTTGACGAAAGTCAATGGCCGATAACTGATAGCTGACCTGACCGTGGTGGACAGCTGCCTTCGGCTGCCACTTGTCTTCAAGTGACGCGTCAGTCCAATTACTTCCTGAACCATCACGCGATGTCTATCCGTCAAATGAGTGATTCCCATCCATTGAAACGCTGACCTTGCCACTAAATCTATTTGACGTGCTCTATTTCTTTTGATAATACATACAAAAAAAAGTTAAATTTTAATTCAAAATTTAAAAAAACACCGGCTGAATACCTGACTAAAAAGCGGCTCTCGTTTGAGTCACCTTATGAATAAAAATAAACTAAATCACAATTGGTTCAGTCGTTGTTGAGGTACGATGCCACACACAGACACCCTTGCTCAGTCAATTATTTCAATTATGGTTCAATCAAATAAACAGCGCAAAATAAATAGGTATAAAAGGCCGGCACACCGAGCGCACGCACACAAAGTCGCGTACGAACAACAATCTCGGATCAAGTCTGTCAAACGCCAGTCGAGACACGAGTACTCTCGCTTTGTTAATTAATACACGTAACTATCGTTTCGTTTGACAAGTGCCATAACTTACAATGATTTTTCCATTGCCATAATGCAAAAAACTTTATTTAAGAATTAGGTTTTCATTATCATCAGCCAGAAGACGTCCGCTGCTGAACATAGGCCTCCCCCTTTAACCTCCACACTGAACGACAGCCTGCCATCTGCATCCACTGCATGCCCGCGACTCTCACAATGTCGTCGGTTCATCAAGAGGGAGGCCTACCTACGCTGCGTCTTCCAGTTCGTGGTCTCCACTCAAGAACCTTTCTTCCCCATCGGTTATCGGTTCTTCGAGCGATGTGGCCTGCCCATTGCCACTTCAACTTGCAAATTTTAACAGCTATGTCGATGACTCTGGTTGTTTAGGCTTCATTATACTTTGAAATATAAATTCGTGACTTTCTACGTGCCGTAATCGACGAAAGTACTTTTCGGTAACCAATTTATATACTTTTATTAGGTTGGCCTTCTATATTAGAAATAAATGTGTTTTAAATTAACAAAATAATTAATATTGGAACTCCCAAATCAAAATTTTATACAGAACATTATAGTTGCTTTAATTGCCAGCTCTAGGTGCGTAGGTTATTAAAATCAAGGTCACCCGAATCGAGCCTTCTGTACCTACTTATTTTGTGTAAACAGTCTAAATACGTAGATAAAATCCTAACCAATTATATAAAAGCGAAAGTTACTCTGTCTGTCTCTAAGTCTGTTGGCTTTTCATGATTAAACGGCTAAGCTGAACTTAACTAAATTTGGCAGGAAGTTAGTGTGCATCATGAGGACGAACATAGAATACTCTACCGCCAGAAATGCGGATAACTAGAAACCCGCAGGTAACACCGCGGGATTCGCGCATAGTTATACCTACTGCGGGATACGCCGAAGTTCATACAAAAGTTAACACTCGACTTCCTCGGTAAAATTATTGGATTCACACCCTAATATTTCCAAACATTTAAATACCATATTCTTCGATTTCTAAATTGAATCAAAATTTTAATCGATTAAAATAACTTCAAGTAACGGCATTCGAGTGCGTGAAGCCGTATCTCACGACAAATCGATGTCTTCGTCACAGATCACGCAACGAAATATTTAAACAAATAAATTTGCCAAGAAACGTGTGAAACTGATTCTTTGAAGGTTCCATATCAAAGTGTACTTTGTAAAGCTAGAAAAGGCTTCCCAGTACATTCTCAAAAGTAAGTGTTAAAACCTGGTTATATTATAAAAATTGGAAACCGGTATGTCCATGAACTTCAAAAGTTCAAAGACATGACTTCTTCATCATGCCAGCAGCCAGGCCAGCATGGTGGATTAGGACCCATCCCTATACCTCTCTCTCTGAGAGAAGGCCTGTGTCCTAAGTAGTGGAGATACGATAGGTTCATAATGATGATAAAATAATTATTTTTTATTTTGAAAGTTTTGGGAATCTTACAGCTAAATACAGTACAACCAATTAATAAATGCAGAGGGCCATTTAAAAGAATCCACAGATAACATTGACAAAGCACATAACATTCAAACAGTAGACAAAAAATAAAAACATGTATGACGTACAGTAAACTAACCGAAAAAAGCGCTCGCCAATATACAATTCGAGTTCTTCAATACTTTCGACTTCGCCAATTCACAATTATTCGGGCATTGCAGCTTGGAGTTGGCTTGGAGTTGCCAGACTCAAAAAACTACCAGTAATTATTTAATGAAGTAGCAATGATGCGATTACAAGATTTCTTATGTATAAAAAACTAGCGGTCTGCCCCAGCTTCGCACGGGTATAGATTATAGCCTATGTTACCCGGGGATAGTGTAGCTTCCCAACAGTGAAAGAATTTTTAAAATCGGTCCAGTACTTTTTGAGCCAATTCGTTACAAACATACTTACTTACATACAAATCTTTCCTCTTTATAATATTAGTATAGATAAAGATGAGGTGTTAATAATTTAGGAGGGTGTCAAGATTAGGACACTCTACCCTACATTGTACAAAAATTGCTAATATTTCACGAAATAGTCAGTATTTTCATTATAGTCTCCCAATAACATGACCACAACTTATCAATAGACAGATAGAAAGCACGGAGAAACTAAGGGTTCCTTGATTTGCTATGAAATCTCTTCTTGAATGCTCTTCTTCTTAGTCGTTTCGCTCTTGGCAGAGCGGTCGTGGTCGTCATGTAGTAGCATTGGACGGGGCAGATAGAATGCGCTTCACGATGTCTCGCCATCTCTCTCTGCTGGAGGTCATCCTGCTGCACTCGTTTAAGGGACCACCCACTGCAGACTTGATCTGGTCGGTCCATCGCATGGGTAACCTCCCGCGTAGTCTAGTGCCTGAATCCCAAAAACTCACAAATAAAACTTGAAACATTCTGAGCTCGCACCGTTTACGTGTTTTATTACATTTACCAGTAGTGCTTCAGCTGACTTAATCTTCCTCCAAAATCCTGCTTTTTTATACGGCGAAATTAGGGGAACGGTAACCCTGACCTCCAGAAATCCACGCTACGCCGCTGACCTTATTGCACATCTTGTAATCAAAGTGTATCTTTACAGCTTTACTGTAACATCTATTAACTTGTAAAAATACCGCTTGTGAGTAGGAAGATCTTGTTGCACTCCACTGACCCATATTGCCAGCAATACATTGTTGCAGTAAATTGCTACCGTGCCATCTCTAACGAGTAGACTAGTGTTGTCACGATTTATAATAAATAGTTATCGATTAAATACTTTGTAAACTTTTTTTTTTTATTAGTAATTGGCTTGCGTTTGATCGCCAACTCGCAATGATGCGATCTACGATGGAGCACGCTTGCCTAGAAGAAACCAATTCACTCGTGATTTGAAGACACACAGATAAAATAAAATACAAGCTAACGAATACTAAATACCTAAATTACTTAGCCTATTACATCTATTACAAAAACTGGTGGATTGTCCATAGAAGATAAAGATAATTTATTTGCACAAAATACAAGTAATCTCGACGGCGTTTTTGTTTTGTAGTAGGTAGTACATGTTTGTATATTTTATACAATCATATTTTAGTTTAATTGTACCTTTTATTTAGTTGTTTTAAGTTTTAGTTTTTAGTTTATATTTTAAGTTTTCATCAATTTGTTTTTAAAATAGCAAAATAATTATTATTAAATAATTAATCAGTAATCATGCGAACATCTGAATTGTCTAAAGACAATCCAAACATAGAATAAGCCTACTACCAGTTGACAGCGTAAGTACCAGCATGCTGGCGGTATTACCACCTTGAATGGCAATGGTTATGCGTTGAGCCAGAAACACACCAGCATTTTGGTCACATTAACCAGACGATCTGAAAGTGTTTTGGAAATGTAGTGAGCTCCCGGCCCCCAAGGGCCCAATGTCTCGACCCCAAACGGCTCAAATAATTATGTAATCACTGCCGAGGTTAACATATTTGCGCCGATGAAGTGCTGCTCCGCCGAATTGACCACCTGTCTGATGGAGATCTTGTGTCAATTGATGGTATAACTATTACTAAAATAGATGGATGATAACTCTTTATTGTTTACCGTAGAAATTACATACTTCTATAAATACTAATATTTGAATACGAATACTTGAACACTATATTAATATCGCGATATTATTATTGAGTCGCGGGCATCCAGTGGATGCAAAAGGCAGGCTGTCGTTCAGTGTGGAGGTTACAAGGGGAGGCCTATGTTCAGCAGTGGACGTCTTCTGGCTGATGATGATGATATTAATATCTTGAATTATGCATTGTATTCCACATAATTTTTATAGAGTAACAGTTTAAGGCGAAATGGTAGAGAACGTAAGTACACTTGTTTGACGGTAATGCTTGCATACTCGGCGTGCGCGCTTTCAAATATTTTCAATATTATTTTTTCTTTATTTTCTACAAATAATCTTACGCTTTTACAAAAAACTGCGGTCGAATAAAGTATTTAAATGATTGTTAGAATTACACACAAACTTTTTAAATAAAAATATCTTCTATAGAATCTGAGTGAAGTTGATTCCATCCATCGAAGGGAACGTAAAAACAGGTGTTTTTTTAGGAAAGTTTACGATTTTTTTCTATCGAGCCAATTTCTTTAATCGTATATCGGTGAACACATTCGAATAAAATATTTTAAGAGCATTTATTGTACATAAAGAAATAATGTCAATTAATCGATTTTAAAGGTCTACATTTGAATATTCGTGAGGAGGAATCGTCAAATTTAAAGCATATTTCGTTGACATTGAAACCTATGACCGACATGATACTTTCAAATGTC
This sequence comes from Agriopis aurantiaria, assembly GCA_914767915.1. Classification (NCBI taxonomy): domain Eukaryota; kingdom Metazoa; phylum Arthropoda; class Insecta; order Lepidoptera; family Geometridae; genus Agriopis; species Agriopis aurantiaria. The sequence goes on along the minus strand of OU612003.1, from coordinate 10,672,735 downwards.
GATATTGTGAAATCGAAACACGCACACCCAACCCTATCGAGGACCCTCTCAAATAACATCCTAACTGTATGAATATACATGGACGAAACGCTTGCAGTACGGATAATACTTTTAGCTATAATCCATACGAGTTTATGGTATTTTCAATATAATTTATTAGACAAAGATAGCAGTCAGATGGAAGAATTAGCATTACTGTTTTGATCGCGGAATCTGAGATGGTTGTTAGAAAGGACACAGACAAAAGTAGTTACAACGCGTGTACAGCGTTTTGCATCTTGTTTCGCACAATGTATAATTTTCATTTATTAACCTTTTATACACCAATTTTTAGGGTTCCGTACCCAAAGGGAAAAAACGGAACCCTATTACTAAGCCTAATCTAGTAATTTTTAAGAAAAAAAAGAAATGTGTGTGATAAGTTTTTTTTTTTCAAGTTAGGGTTTATAGAAGACAAAAGACCCGCTCTTCTCGCCGGACTCACCCGCAGTGTTCAGTCAGCTCGTGACCACGGCCATTGTAACATGGTCGAAACGTCGAGCGAAAGGTACCTAATTTAACCTAAATAAAATAATACGTGATAAATCCCGATAAACATTCAAACAAGCCTACGCTGTCTGTCCATCCGTCCGTATTTCCGCTTCACATCATCATCATCATCATCAGCCGGAAGACGTCCACTGCTGAACATATAGGCCTCCCCCTTTAACCTCCACACTGAACGACAGCCCGCCTTTTGCATCCACTGGATACCCGCGACTCTCACAATGTCGTCGGTCCATCATCGATCGGTCGGTCATCGGTATTTCCGCTTGCCTAGAAGAAACTGATTTCCTCTTGATTTGAAGACACCCAGAATGTAACTATCGGGTAACATGATGGGGTCTAGCAGCGCATTCCACAGACTAGTTTGCACAATAAAAGAGAAATCAAAGCGCTTCGTACGGGTTTTCGAGTATCAACCATAAAGTGGTGTCGATTTTTCGCACTGGCAGAACGATAAAAAAAATGAGCAGGAATTAGATCATGGAGATCCGCTGCACACTCTCCGAAACGTATGCGATAAAAAACCAATAGACTAGCAACTTTGCAAAATAATCAAAGCTATATACTTGTCCGGTATTTTTTATTTTTTTGTTATTGGATGTATTAAAAAGAGTGGTGGGTCTGGTTCAATGCGACGGAGAAAATTGTATGAAATTAGGCGCATAGTTACCTCAAATCGATTCAGATCCCCCACTGCAATCGAGATCAGAGGAAGCGATAGCCCGCACGAAACCCGATAACGCCTACCCGGGGTACGAACCGGCCTACTGACCTCGGCTCATAGAGTAGGCAGGCCAAACATTGCCAACAAAAGCTTTTCCTCATAGAATCATATATACAGCAGGAAACAGCAGTGAAACAGATATGCTAGAGACCCAAGACCGTGCTTATTTCGAGTTCGGCTGGATATACAGGGCGTTTAATCGTGTGAACAACAAAGAGTTAATCAATCAATCTATTTTTAATTTGCCTATAGACCGTTGAAGGTCTAAAGACAATCCAAGACAATCCTAATGCTCAAGCCCACTACCAGTTTTCAGTGTAGTCAGCATGCTGGCGGCATTACCATGCTAAATGGAAATGCTTATGCGTTGCGCCAGAAACACGTCAGCATTTTGGCACGCGTCGCATTATCCAGGCGCTCCATAAGATTTTTGAAAATTTTCATGACAACTATAAAACCAGTATAACATAATATTAAAAAGGTTACTTTTACTCGTATGTCAGTAATTTAATGAAATCCACTCTCAAACTTTCCCTCGTAAATTTTTACAAAAAACTACTTTTAAAATCGGAGGAAAACGTAAACATTGAGTTTTTTCAAAATTTAAAGCCGTAATTAAAAAAAATAACCATACTTATTTGTTACAGAAATTTAATTTTCTATAAATCTTTTCTATTTGATAGAATTAATTGGAACGCGAAAAATCCAGATTACGTTGATTTTTTTTGTCAAAAACGTGAGAAAAAATGTGTTTTTAAGCGTAAATAAGTCAGACGTTTGAAAGCGAAAAGTAAGTTCCACAAGAAACATTCAGAGGTAAATTTTACAACTTACCCAGAATTGATGTCAAGTGAATATTGCCTACGGAAACATTACCTTTTAGGGACTTGTTAATTCTTAAACTACAGTACAGTGTAGGTAGGTGTAAAGTTTTTATGTTTACAGACAAAGATATATAAAACTATAGATTCAACATCATCTACTGTACCTTTTCTAAATAGCACAAAAATATATACTCAAACCTTAAATTCATCATCATCATCATCATCATCATCATTTCAGCCGTAGGACGTCCACTGCTGGACATAGGCCTCCCCCATCGATCTCCAAAAGGGCCGGTTGGAAGCGGCCTGCATCCAGCGTTTCCCTGCGGTCTCTTTTAGGTCGTCTGTCCATCTTGTGGGTGGACGTCCTACGCTGCGCTTACCAGTCCGTGGTCTCCATTCCAGAACCTTTCGGCCCCATCGGCCATCTGTTCTGCGTGATATGTGCCCTGCCCACTGCCATTTCAACTTACTAATCCGGTGGGCTATGTCGGTGACTTTCGTTCGTCTACGGATCTCCTCAGTTCTTGAAGCTGTTGACGCGTACGTCTACCTAGGACAAACAGTCGAACTAGGTAGGTCCAACTTCAAGAAAGAGGTCAATCGGCGAATCCAACTCGGCTGGGCAGCGTTCGGTAAACTACGCAACGTCTTCTCGTCCAAAACACCTCAGTGCCTTAAGACGAAAGTCTTCGACCAGTGTGTGTGTTACCAGTGATGACATACGGCACTGAAACGTGGTCTCTCACTATGGGCCTCATAAGCAAGCTCAAAGTCGCACAACGAGCTATGGAGAGGGCTATGCTCGGGGTTTCTCTACGAGATCGAATCCGAAACCTTAAATTACTTAAAATGAATCTACAGAGAAAACAAAACTAAAACGGGCCCTTGGTAGAGAGAAAATTGGCTAGGGGCTCGACTTTTTAATCTCTTGTATGATATTTTACACGAAAATATCATACGACTGTCTTTCAAAGGAAATCCCAAAAAGTCGCATTTTTTTAATAATCATATCACTCGCGAACGAAACGATTGAACCATTTGAATTTATTGTCTATCAATAGAAAATCTTTCATTTCGCATATTTTCGTGCGAAATAATACATATACATATACGCAAGACTGGAGCCCCTGTATGCTGGCAGTTTACCCAAAGTAGGCACCAGGCATGTGGTCTCTATTCATTTCCACCAAACCAACTGTAGAGTAGAGTCATTGATCGAACTCTTTGGATAGAAGAGCGTGGGCCACTACCCGCAACCATTGCATTTTGTTGCCGTTATTAGCATGTCTATAATATTAGAGATCTATTGTTTACGGAGCTAATTTTGTCTAGAGTCAATATTAAATATTTGTATGAAAGCTCGAACGTTTAGATAGATAGATATACATAATTTTCCCTAGCTGTAAAATATTGACGTTAGAGTGGTATTACAAAATGCAATATTTCAGTGTTAGGTATCTTTTTTTTTACATCAAACGAAAAAATTAAGCCTTAATTGTCAAGACGAATATAAAACAAGTAGCCGGGAAACTCACCTCATTTTCAAAAATCTTTCATAGCGTCTGGTTGACGCGAGGCGTGGCCAAAATGCTGCATGTTTCTTGCTCAACGCATAAGCATTGTCAGTCAGCGTGGTAATACCGCCAGTATGCTGGGTACGCTGCCAACTGATAGTGGGCTTGAACATTTGGATTGTCTTTAGACCTTCAACGGTCTATGGGCAGTCTTACTGTATTTGTAGTGTTAGTATTAGCTTGTATTTAGTATTAAAAAAAAGTAAACCATAACTAAATTTACGAAATTCACTCTTAAACTTTCCTTTTGAGTTTTACAAAAAAACTACTTATGTCACAGATCTATCTGTGACATAAGTAATAAGTAAGGTAATAATAAGTTGATATTTTTCCAATAATAATAATAATAAGTTGAGTTTTTCCAATATTTAAAGCCGTAGTTTTCAGTTTTAAAAAAAACAGATCTATTTATAACAGATATTTAATTTTCTATAGATTTTTTTATTTGACAGAATCAGAATGCCAAAATTCCAGTTTAAGTTTAAAAATGAGAGAGGGCTCTTAATTATTTAAGCTAAGAATACAAGTACCAAAAAATAGAAAAAATAGAAGAATTGTACTGAGAAACACATTTGGTTGTTTTTGCGTTTAATTATTAATTTGATTTTAATGTTATCTAAGATTGTAATTTATGTTGGCTTTGATCTGATTTTAATTTGTAACGGATTTGATTTTTAACTGACTTCACGAGAGAGGGGGGAGGTTCTCAATTTGGTCTGTTTTTAGGGTTCCCTACCTCAAAAGGAAAAAACGGAACCCTTATAGGATCACTTCGTTGTCCGTCTGTCTGTCTGTCCGTCTGTCTATCCGTCTGTCTTTCCGTCTGTCTGTCCGTCTGTCAAGACCCTTTTTCTCAAGAACGCGTAAATGTATCAAGTTGAAATGTATACTAAATACTTGGGTCTACGGTTTCTTTCGTTTGTAAAAAAATTAAACTTGTAAGTCAACGCAATCAAAAGATATGAACGTTTATGTCGTATATTTTGCGATTTCACAGTAGAATCAAAACCTATAGGGTACTTCCCGTTGACCTAGAATCATGAAATTTGGCAAAAGGCAAGGTCTCATAGCACATATATAGGAATAAATCTGAAAGTTATAAATTTGAAGTTATATCATTTAAAAATAATGAATTTTCTATTACAAACTTACATTTTGTAAGTGGAATGTATGGAAGAACCTTATTGTCAACTACAAACTTAAGTTTGTCTTACAATATTTCAACTTCAGTTAGTTTTTTTTTGTCTCGTCAAGAGTCCTACTCGTACTTGTCCGGTTTTTTTAATGTTCACCTATTACTCCGACATTTATAATCTCATTTCGATGTCCGATGGTTACAACCTGGGTGTCTTCAAATCACGAGTGAATCTGTGTGTCTTACAGACATCTCATAACTTCGATGTATTGTTAGTCAACTTAGCATCGTTGTAAGGACTTCAGAGTACCCCAGGTTTCAACCAAGTAAAATGCCTTCTCATAGTCAACAAACGCTAAACATAGAGGCCGTTTGTACGCTTTGGTCTTCTGTACAATCTGTCGCACTGTGTGGATGTGGTCTATGGTGCTATACCCGCTCTGGTCTCTGATCCACATTACTGCAGTAGAACATTCCGTTTTTTTTTTTGTATGTTGACTATTGTATGTGAAAAATGAGAAATTGAGTCGTTTTTACAGTTCTTACGTTAACCTGTTTAGTGGTATAGTGATTTACGAACGATGATTATTGTACTAAGGCATAGCCACCTTGTTTGTCTGATCTGACATTCAAACAGACCACAAATTATCTTAACCAAATTCCTGTTCATATACAAAAGTGTCTTATGACCAACTTACCGCCTTTGGTTGTGGTTAAAAAAGGAAACTAAAACTTTACACGTGCAGCTGTTAGTTTTGTCCGAAAAATACAATTACGACGCCTCCACGCAACTCTGCTAATAAGTTGGTAAATAAAGGGCAAAGTCCTTTGGACAAAGGTGCTGCTTAAAGCGCGTAGGCGTTATGACTCATCTTCCAATTTAAAGAGGTGAAAGTGCAGAGTAAAGTAGAGGCTTTCGTTTTACGCACAGATCCAGCGGCCACGTCTAGTTGTGAGAAAACCCAGCGTGCCTTTGATAATATACCTACATGTATACAAGGTTACGCATATAGACTGTACTAAGCCGAAACAAGGTCATTGTACTCATCATTATGAGCAGTTTTGTTCAGTTTTTTACTATGGAATCAACGCTGAAATCGCGCAAAAAATCAACTCCAAGCCGGGCGGTAGAAAATATATCCACGGGGAGAGGGTAATTTTTTTCCCCCCGTTGTTATTTTATATACCTTGAGAGCACGGCCACGCCGCCACGTCTGGGGATAATATTTGGAACCCGAACCTAGAACAGTCTGAATGCGTAAACCCAATGACAGTTTTAAAATACTTACATCAATGCGTAACCCTGTATAATTGTTTCCAATATCTAAAGTAAAAAAACTTTATAGACAGTACCTACCTATTATTCTAGTATATATTTATTTATGCTATTATTGACAAAAACTAATCAGTAGGGACAATGTAGGGATAAGTGGAAGTGAATTTCTATTTATCTCTACCAGTAGAGATAGGTGGAAAAAATGCACTCTTTCCCCCTGGGGGGATACGATCACAGAAAAGAGTTATTTTTTCCTTTTCTGTTGATACAATGGCAGGGAATAAGGGCCTTACATAAAAACGTTACTTAAAAGTTTTTAAGCAATGCTTAAAATTACTGTCAACTTCTCGTTGACGGAAATGGACAACATTTCATTTTTGCAAAGAGTCAAAAATACGAAAACCATTTGGAGATTAGTCATTGAAAACCCATGAAAACCCCATAAAAAAATAAAAAATAAAATTCTATCCACTATTTTTAAGTTATTTGAAAAATTAATAAATAATGAAAATATAGGATTAACGAGCAATAGTTAATAGTCTATTTCCATTACCCCGTATATGTTCATAAAATTAAAATTATTTGGTAGTCATTAATGGCATAACATCGTGTTCCATCTACATAAAATGAATAAATAATAAGCCTAGGTGATTAAAAGAACATTAAGTTGTGGAAGGATCATAATGATTAAATCGCATAAAATACTTACGCCTATAATACCTTATCGTTAAATATATAAATAAATAAAAGCCGTGGTAGCCCATTTGGGAGACCGCTAGACTTGAAAGCGTGAGGTCGCGGGTTCAAACCCCGGGCCCATACCAATGAGCTCTTTGAAGCTTATGTACGGATTTTCATACCACTGGCTTTTCGGTGAAGGAAAATATCGTGAGGAAACCTGCATACGTACGGAGAAGGAATTCAATGGCGTATATGAATCCACCAATCCGCACTGGGCCAGCGTGATGGATATGGCCCAATCACCCTTTCGGGGTAGGTTAAAAGTCCAGCAGTGGACTGTTAAAAGGCTGATTATGATAATGATGATGAATACTTAAACAAATGTAAATCTAATTTGCGTCCTGGCATCCCAGTACATCATAGATTCAGTATTGAGTTTTGGCGCCAACGTGGAAAAAACATGTCGGCTCGTTGGATTATTTTCCTAAACTTGTGTATTTTCGAGTGTTAATGTGTACTAAATGGTGAATTATTATTCATTAAGTGCTCGTAAACGTGCTCGAGTGTGGATAAGTGATATAACGAGGTGAAACGTGTCTTTTCGTGTTGTTTCCAAAACTCCATAGGAGCCTCTTGTAAAGTCTCCACCACTTTACAGGGGCATGAGTTTGACTTGACCGTGACTTACTTAGCTTGACTCTGACTGTAACTATGACTTGTTTGACGGTATTAAGACCATGTAAACTGTTTAAGATTACGACTAAAGGACATTGAATCCAAGGTCATGAAAATTTTACAAAAAAAAAGAAAAAAAATAGATTCAGTATTATACTGAATCTATGCAGTACACCACAGATCTACTCAGTACACATGCAGTACATGCACAGTTAGGTAGTAGATCTGTGTGCACAGTAGGTAGTAGATCTGTGAGTACATGTTGTTTTGCTATTTGATGTTGACAAATTTGACATTGCCCTTGACATACATTTTTTTCATATTCGTTTGGCTATAGTATAAACAGCCATAGAGCCTATAATTTATAATATGTTTTAAAAATAACTATTAAGTTAAAAATAAAACTGAAAAATACGTGTCCAATCTTTTTTCATAATCTATCAATTAAACTAATAAAAATAGGTAGTAAAAAAAATGAAATGTTGTCCATTGTCACAGCTGAAAACGATACAAAGCTATCTTAAGTAACGTTTATAAGTAAGGCCGTAACCAGGAAGTTAGAAGGGTATATACAAGATCTTGTATATACCCTATACTTCTTTAACTAATAGTTGAACAACCGGCTTAGAATACAATTATAATGAGGCTGCATGTTTTTAAAACGTTGCGTTGGTGTCAAAACTACAAATTTATTATAAGACGAACACCAAAGAGAATACAATACACATATGACATAATATAACATGACATTGGGTATCGGTGTATATATTACCAAAGACTACTATATATATACGGAGATACTATGTATATTACTCTATGTTGGGTATTTTCTTTTAGTGTTCCGTGTGTTTGCCTCACTCATTCCTTGTAAATAAATGTGTAAACAAGAAAACTGTCCTAGTTTGATGTCCTTGTAAAAAGACCTAAAAAGACTTAGATATAATTATATTTACCATATTATTCATTTGAAAAAGGCTCGGACGAAGGCTTGGATTTAGACTTATAAGACTGGTAAGACTGCTGGCTCGGAATAGAAAAAGAACTGCTGGTAAGTGAATTTGATTTGATAATGACTTAGATCAGATGCGTCATTGGATAATGATAATAATAAATTTTAAGACGAAAACAATAACCGAGACTTCTTGATTGGCGGTTCCAGGGGGGGGCATGGAGCCCCCCCCCCCCCCCCAAAAAAAATACCTAGCAATTCCATACATTCGACTCAATTTTTCGATTTGATTCCTTCAAACCTTGTCAGAATGCCCTCCCACCCCCCCCCCCCCCCAAATGAAATCCTGGATCCGCCCCTGAAGACTAATAACATAAATTTCGTTGTTCAAGACTATAATACCTACATAGGTATATGTAGCTACATAGTTAAAACAGCGATTGAAAGTACTCAAAACTTTTGCTGTAGGGAACCAAAAACTAAAACGTCTTCTGCAATGACAGTTTTTTACATCAATGGTCTTCTGTGTATAATGGATTTAGGAATGGATTCCAGGGGCATCCAGGGGCCTTACGGACAACTGTTATTGCGGCACTAAACTAACGTAAAATCCGCTCAGTTGGAAAATCACGCAAACGTGAACCTTAACGCGCCCAGATACGGTTTGCGGTCGCGTGATTTTCCAACTGAGCAGATTTATTGTTAGTTTGGTGCCGCAATAGCAGTTGTCCGCAAGGCCCCAGGTTCGACCCGCGATAGTGATAATATCGTCGACCCATCTTGCAGCTGGACGACCAACGCTCCGCTTACCTTGCCTCGGCCACCACTCTGTTAAGACCTTACTCCACCTGTCATCACTGCGCCTAGCAACGTGTCCCGCCCAGCTCCACTTCAACCTCATTACCGCGATTCCGACGTCTCGAACCTTTGTCCTTCGTCGGATTTCGGTATTACGAACTCGGTCTTGGAGTTTGATGCCTAGCATGGATCTCTCCATGGCTCTCGGTGCTACTCTGATTTTGTGCACAGTCTCATGTGTGAGGGTCCACGTTTCGGCACCATAAGTCATGGTGGGCAGAACACATTGGTTGAAGAGGCGATTTTTCAGACATTGTGGCATATGGCGTGACTTGAGGATGTGACTTATCGCATATGACGTCACAATAGGAGCATAAGGATATATTAGCCATCGTGCTTCTACTAGTAGGAGTACCCAGTTGGAGCATGCGGAAACGCTCGGTTAAATATCTACTTATCTATTTAACAATAAAATTAACCACAAAATCCGCGTAATTTTATTTAGAATAACTTTTTTAACGACAGGGCCGGATGTTTCAGGCAGGTATTATAATATCAGGACAGGATGTTTTTCACGTGGACAACTTGAAATGGCTTGTGCGAGTTTACAAACTATACTCCGTAAGGACGCTGATGACGTCATACCTGACTGAGCTCAGGTATAGTTTGGAGATCAAATCCGCTATGTGACCGCACTGGGCCCTGACTCTGTAACTTTAACACGCACTTAAAGCGGTGCGTTAAGTTAACCTCTAGGTCCTATGGAATAAAGGCCAACTTTTAGGACCTAGGGAATAAAGTTCAACTTTTAGAGGTGAACTTAACGCGCCGCGTTACGCGCTTGTTTCAAGTTATGGAATCAGGGCCCTGACTACTCCAAACCACCTCAACAAGGCACAGTGGCTTGACTCTGCGGATCGGATATGTTTTGTAGTAACTAAACAAAACGAAGTATAACGTAGTTAATTACATTATCTTATCTTATCTTATCTTATCTTATCGTATCTTATCTTATCTTATCTTATCTTATCTTATCTTATCTTATCTTATCTTATCTTATCTTATCTTATCTTATCTTATCTTATCTTATCTTATCTTATCTTATCTTATCTTATCTTATCTTATCTTATCTTATCTTATCTTATCTTATCTTATCTTATCTTATCTTATCTTATCTTATCTTATCTTATCTTATCTTATCTTATCTTATTATAAATTATACCCGGCCTCGACGCTCGTCTGAAATCCTAACTTAATATTATAAAAGCAAAAGCAACTCTTTCTTTCTGAATGTTTGTTCACTTTTCACGACTAAACGGCTAAGCCGATTTAAACAAAATTTTGCAGGATGATAGTGTACATCATAAGGACGGACATAGGGTACTTTTCTCCCAGAAAATGCTGCAAACTGAAAAATTGCACGAGTCCGACACAGTTGGTTAAGTTCGACATGAGTGATAGATCCGACACGGAGCACCCCTATGCTACCTTCCTGAACATTTGTAATAAGGAAGTAGCTGAAATAAAGATGTTGTCATAACCGGTTTACCTCAGTTTTATAATTATTTACGGCTAATGATAAAAACATTATTTGCACTTACAAAATAAATGTCCACCCACATGATGGACAGACGACCTAAATGAAACCGCAGGGAAAAGCTGGATGCAGGCCGCTTACAATCTGCCTTTTTGGAGATCGATGGGGGAGTCCTATGTCCAGCAGTGGATGTCCTATGGCTGAAATGATGATGATGACAAAATAAACAGAGACGGTTCAACCTTATTGACATCATTAAATTGTTGCCAACGTCCATATCACGTTGAAATCACAGGTTCTCGTCCGATCACCGAAGTTAGACAACCGTCAGGCGCGGTCAGTACTTGGATGGGTGACCGCGTGGTGTTGGCTTTTTGCTCTTTTATATTAGGTTTTTGTATTTTATGTGGTGGTACGGAACCCTAAGTGCGTGAGCCCGCTCGCACTTGGCTGGTTTTATTTATTACAATACACTTACAGTTAGGTATCATCATAAATACCTTTATATGGACGCACTGGCGTTAGTGGCGGTACTCGTCGGAGAATATTGATACGTGGCTGATTGCGTCAAATATATATATTTTTTTTAATTTAAAAAAATAAGGTCGTTTTTTTTCAATGTGGCTTGATGCATATGCATTACAAGACCCCAAAAATGCAATAAAAGAAAAAATCCCTAACGGCCACTGTTGGCACTTTCCTACGGATAGGGCGATATAGACTACTAAGCTGAAAGAAGAGCATTGTACGCATCATTAAGAACAACTTTTAGTATGGGACCAACAATGAAATAGCGAAAAAAACTCGGCTGTTCCATAGAAAACGGTCGTTGACACTCGCCAAAATGCATGGAACAGCAGATTTTTTTTCGCTATTTCATTGTTGGTCCCATAGTAAAAGTTGGTTATAATGATGAGTACAATGACCTCCTTTCGGTTTAGTACAGTCTATATGCGTAACCCTGTATAAGCTGAACATTAGAGTTCGCCATGGCATATGACGAATGTAGATGTTGCTAGTATAGGGTGCCTGTTATACTGTCAGTACGTATCTCTTAAACACTTTCTTACAAAGTAAAAAATCAAGAACTACTTCTGATGGTAAGCGACAGTGTGGAGAAGGGTGGAACCGTGGAATACGTTGCTCTAGAAAAAAATACTATTTACTCTAGCTTTGAAGATGCGCTTTGTAGATCTTAGCCAACAAGGACGCGACGGTGACGCGAAGCTGTGGTTCCATTTTACACAAAGTTCTTAGTAACCTTTCACACTGAATCTACATGAAGTTAAACTGAAGAAAATGAGCAAGAGTTATATATAAGCATCGTCTCCGTCTTTGCCCGTATTTTTCATGGTGATCCAATGCTTGCTGCTTTAAATTTAGGTAAATTTTTCTTTTACAGATTTCAGAAGAATGACCTGCTTCCTCACTATCGGTATTGCGATCATATTTGGGATGACGTTAGGTAACGGTAAAGAGTTTAGTGAACACAACATATTATACGGACATCTGGTAAATGGAAAATGGGTAATGATTGCCTCCCAACAGGATCATGAATATCGGCCATTACCGCCGGGAGATGAAATATTTTGTATTGAGAACAGATATATTCCAGTATCACGTGATGGAGGTTGTACACTGCCCACAAAAAATACTGCAGCGGGAGTTCTAAGAGCAGTAGCATATGCTAGCGCACCAGTTGGTGGAACATTTATCTATCAAAGCGCTGTGATCGTACTATCGGCTTACCATCCAGAACATTTTAGAGCAATAGTGCAGAAATCGGTATGTAAAGAAAAGGATAGCGATGGAAATCAGACATTTCTAATAGTAACAAGACTTTTACCAAATATCCTTCTTCAAAATGGTTTTTATAGCGGAAGTAAGGGATTAGTTGCAGTTACAGTCACGAATGGGAAAAGAACCTATAAGACAGCACTTTTGGGACGAGATAGCCTCTCATACCATAAAGCGGGTAAATTAAGAGATTTATATTATAAACATTATTTTAAACAGGTAAACGAATTAAAGTCACCGCCCGTGATATGGGAATGCAGTAATCATAATGAGGATGATGAGGATGAGTAACGTTTTTAGTTGAGAATGCAGATTTATAGAGCTAAGAAATCCTTAAGTGTGTTAAGGATTTCTTAGCTCTATTCTTAGTGCAAAAAATATTGTTCTACGACAAAAAATAACGAAGTTATGACCAAATTACTAGTGAAATTCACTGGTCGGCCGGCGGGATAGCTTGTCACTGGGACGTTCGTCGCCAGTTTGTTGGCAGCTATAACCTATAAGGCGCGCAGTGTTTTGGGTGGATAATTGTGACTTTCGATACAAATTAAGTGCCCGATTTGTGTCTAATTGATCTTTTAACTATGTACAAATATTGTATAGTGCCGAAATGTTTTACTGTAAAACACCTGTTTTAAAACGCAAGAAAAACGATTTTTTAACGTGCTGAGAGACCCGAAACTTCGTAAAAAATGGTATTTCGCTGTAAAAAGAGATGATAAAACTCCACCATAGTAGAAATATTTTTACTATGACTCCACCCAGGCTACTAGACATTGCTGTGAAGATCATTTCGATGTAAGTACCTACATAACTATACGTACCCATTATTTAGTTGATATGGAAATAAGTTGGTACCTACTTTTACTCTGGCATTTTAAAAGAGGTGTTTGTACATTTTGGCTCTATACAATATATGTACATAGTTCAAAAGATGAATTAGACACAAATCGGGCACTTAATTTGCATCAAAGTCACAATTATAGCCCGTTGGTCCAGTTGGTAGTGAACCTACCTTCTGAGCTTGGGGGCGTGGGTTCGATTCCCACCTAGAACAAACATTTATGCGATGAATATTTGTGTTTGTTCTATATCTGGGTGTTAATATCTATTTAAGTATGTATTTAAAGCTATATATGTATGTATATCAGTCTCTGGCAGCCATATCACAAGCTTTGCTTAGTTTGGGGTCCGATGACCGTGTGTGCAAAAATGTCCCGAATATTTATTTATTTATTTATTTATTTAATTAACTACCCAAAACACTGCGCGCCTTATAGCGGCCAACGGCTAACTGGCGGCGACCGTCCCAGTGACGTCATACGCACCCACGTACATTTCTTTAGCGGCAGGAACGGCATAATGTTTATTACTTAATATCTTCGTAAGTAATGGACCGATTTGGATAATTCAAAAAGATATATCATTCTTATGTCATGAAGAATAAAGTGAGTACTAGTTCTATTGAATTTGCTATTACTTTACTGATCCTCAACTTCTAATCTTTCTAATATATAAAAATCTCGTGGCACGGCCGCACTGCTCCGAAACGGCTAGACCGATTTTGATTTTTGTTATGTATATTTGGTAGGTATGAGAATAATTCGTAAAGTATATTTCAGACCGCTAGGTGATTACGATGTCATATTAGCGAGGTCGAAGGCCAAATTCTACGCATACGATGTAGCGGGTCTAATCTAGTTGTTAATAAATTATTGTCGACTTGTATGTTTTTTTTAATTGGCTTAAACGGTTTCTAGGCACATGAATGTATACGTCAAAAAATAGGCCCAAAATATGTATAAGTTTTCAGGCAAACGATTTTTTTATTTTTATTAAATTGGTCTACGTTTGGCGACCAGCTCGCCTGATGGTAAGCGACGTCGCGGCAGAGGATGGAACACTCTTGCCTTGAATATGCGTAGATTGTAGTTCTCAAGAAACAAGGAGGACGGCAGGAAGTTCCGTTCTTGGACAGTACGTATCATAAATGACGACCCATATCGTTGAGTACGAATCTTTGGAATTTCCACGAGGAAGTCTGTCAAGACCCGTTTTCTTAGGAACGCGTGGAGGTATCAAGTTTTTTTTTATTTTTTTTTTTTTCCAACATAGAACTTGAAATGTTAAATACTTAAGTATGCAATTTCTTGGAGCTGTGAAAAATCTAACTTCGAAATCAACCGCAGCCAAACGTCACGGAAGTCGGAAGTCCCCTAGTGACGGACACCTAAGGTTTTCAGAAAATGAATTAAAAACTACTTCAAGAAATGTAATTTATGAATTTGTTAGCTCATCAAAGTTTAAAATCAAAATAAAAGAACAAAATGCAGCTTCTGCATTAATGTATTTAAAAAACATAAATAAAACTTTGGTGACAAAGAAAACAATCGGCCAAAGTGACACCTAGTACCGGACAGTTCTTCAACTTTAACATCATACGCCAAACGCCTGAAATTTTCAAAATAACTTGCATCAATCGCATATGTAGGCAAAAAAGGTGTATTTGCGTTTTGCACAAAGTCTTACATCCAATCATATTGCCAATATACCTATGTCCTACGTACACAGCAAATGTTATGTAGTATGCGCATCAGGCAAGTTGGCGTTTAAACTCAAGTTAAAATGTTATTTCAAATCGGACTATAGTAGTTATTGTGCTAACTGTACCTATAGAGCGATAGAGCGGTGAATAGCAGCCCATTAGCATTCTACTCGTGTGTACTGTACAGATGCTCTCGTCACTCCCCCCCCCCCCCCCCCCCTGCTCCCCGTAAGTTCCTTCCCCTTTTCTTTGTATGGAAGTATAAAGACACAGCATAGTGGGAGCAAACTGCATACTTTACTATACAAGCATGAAATAGGATTTTTTGGGGTCGGACCCGTGCTCCACCTAAGTTCTCCACCTGGGTGAAGCACGCCTTACGCGTCCTCGTGCTCCAACTACCAGTAATTACAGTCGTTTAAAAAGTCTAATTGAAAATAAATATGTGGCGTGACTACAGTTTTATTTAAACACAAAAATATAACAACAATTCTTACATAAAAATATTTAAACATAAACATAATTATAACTAACATCACTAATCCTCACTAATATTATAAAAGCGAAAGGACTTGGTCCTGTCTGTTTGTCGCGTTTTCACGGCTAACAGGCTGAACGGCCCTTAAAGTTAAAGTTATATGATAGCCCGTTGGTCCAGTTGGTAGTGAACCTACCTTCTGAGCTTGGGCGCGTGGGTTCGATTCCCACCTAGGACAAACATTTATCTGATGAACATTTGTGTTTGTTCTATATCTGGTTGTTAATATCTATTTAAGTATGTATTTAAAACTATATATGTATGTATATCAGTCTCTGGCAGCCATATCACAAGCTTTGCTTAGTTTGGGGCAGATGACCGTGTGTGAAAAAATGTCCTGAATATTTATTTTATTTATTATAAAAGTGGAAAAATCATGACGCATCATTGTATTATTTTCCAAAACTTGGGATTATTTCTGTCTATTTCCCTACATGAAAAAAATGTTGTTGCTGTCCCCTGTTCCCGACGAGGGGACAGATCGAACTTACTGAACGAACTGGATATACCCACCCATGTAGTTATATCACAGAAAAGAGAAGTAAATAAAACGGAAATGAGAAGGAAAATGTGTTTCCAGGCATTATGACAGAACCTTGATTGAACATTCTTATTTATGTCAACGAGTCGAACTTCGCATCCAAAGAACTTGGACAATACAATACAATACAAAACTCTTTATTAAAATACCACAAAACAAAGATAACATAAAAATTACAACAAAAATATTATCTAGGCTTTTAACAGGCGGCCTTACCTTTTTGGGTTAGGTATCAAAGTTCTTTGTCCGCGTCACAGTTGGTAACTGATTTCGAATGACTGACGTTTCGTTTATATGGGTGCAACTGGCTACAACAAATTTCTTAAAAAAATGCCTTGATAGCCGTTCTAATATAAACAAAAACTCTGGGTTATAATTATTCGTCATTACCACCCCTCTTTTCGCGGAAAATTTACACAATAAACAGTCAAATTTGAAAACCTCCTTGTATTAAGTCAGTTGAAGATACATCATCACTCATCTTTTGTTTATCGCCTAGCATCCACTACAGCATTGCCTTTAGACTAGAACTAGATAACTCAAACAAACTACCGTCATTCGTCTCAAGCGCACGCTTTACAATGGAATTCCCAAATTGACCGTACAATATGGTGCGGTGATGCTTAGAGCAACGCGGCCGCCAGTCACGCCCAGATACGGTTTGCGGTCGCGTGATTTTCCTACTGAGCGGATTAGGTGCCTGTAATAGCAGTTGTCCGTAAGGCCCCAGGAGACCTTACGACTAGCTATTTAAAGCTTTCCAGTTTAGGTGATGAAAAAATGTTGCGCGACCGCAAACCGTATCTGGACGCGTTAAGGTTCACGTTCGCGTGATTTTCCGAACTGTGCGATTTTAACGTCAGTTTGAGACCGCGTAAGGAGTTGCAAAGCACGCCAATAACACGCTGTAAACGTGTGCAGTTACTATAGTAAGCAACGACACGGTACATAATTCAAACGAGCCAAACGCGTCTTCCGATTGGATCTGTGGATTGGATACTACATTCTCTTGACAAACGCGCATGAAACGCGTTAGCTTACTCCGTTATTTAATGGTTCAAAACGAGCGCGTTACGAACCTCATCCTGTTAACAAATTTGACATTGCCAATTCCACGCAGATAACGTGACGCGGCCGCGTTACGAGTTTTAATCAGTTAGCATGCTCTTAAAGGAGGCCACAAAAAAAAAATTTTGAACGACAATTCGAATTTTGCAAAAAAAAAACCAGCCGTTCCATACAAAAAAAAATAATCCCCGCGAAATTTTGATAAGTCTTAGAACAACTCATAACTCATAAACAAGCTCAAAGTCGCACAACGAGCTATGGAGAGGGCTATGCTCGGGGTTTCTCTACGAGATCGAATCAGAAATGAGGAGATCCATAGATGAACAAAAGTCACCGACATAGCCCACCGGATTATCAAGTTGAATTGGCAGTGGGCAGGGCACATATCACGCAGAACAGATGGCCGATGGGGCCGAAAGGTTCTGGAATGGAGACCACGGACCGGTAAGCGTAGCGTAGGACGTCCACCCACAAGATGGACAGACGACCTAAAGGAAACCGCAGGGATGCGGCCCGCTTCTAACCGGCCCTTTCGGAGATCGATGGGGGAGGCCTAAGTCCAGCAGTGGACGTCCTTGGCTGAAATGATGATGATGATAAGAACAAAAGTTCTTTGTTTTGACGTATTGAAGCCGCCTAAGAGGATGCTGTTTACCAGTAAACGTTTTTATTCTATTAAAGATAATGCTAAATAGTTTTTTTTTATTTTCGCTCGTTGAGTTTTATCTTCAAAAACTTTGAAAACGTACGAAAGAAGTAGTCATGGCCGTTGAGCGCAGCCTAAGACAGGCCACAGATACGCAAAGTAGGTGAACTTGCGGTGTCTATGCTGATAAGATTTGTGAGAGCAACACATCAGTATTTTATACACACATCAATTCTATCCATGGTTTCATACTGTATGTGTGAAGTGCTTGGCCGCGTGGACTTATACTTTGACAGAAGGAATGCCTGTGCTTGACGACTCCCTTCCGTGTTGCTCTAAGGTGCGACGTCATAACTCTTCAACTTTTAACACAGGTTAGATACTAGTTACTGTATGACTCGTACGTGATTGTAGAAATCACAGACTTATATCCAAGTAGCCGCCACATGTCTATCTACCTTGCATGTCATAACTATTTCCAATACAATTATGATTAATCGAAATAATTGAATTCGGCTAAAATCAGTCTGCTCCATCGGTGCCGCGACAATACGTATCAGTTTAAAACGAAAATTGGTAATTGTGCAATACTGACTTGAAAGAATACCGCAAATAGAGTTGCAGCCTTAGGAGAAGGTAGGTTTCCAAACAACGCCTTCTCAAAACGTAAGCTACAAATTCGTTTTGTATCTTACGTTTCGATTGGTATTTTAAACGATTTAAGCAAGAAAATTAATGGATTACCTGTGGAATGTAACACCATAACTCTTATGCTGCTTTTCTGATTTGTTGTGGTACGATTTCACCGCGCAAATTGTCATAGTAAATTTTTTTTATATTTTTTGGTGTCATATATGACACCATTTGAATGGCTTAAATTTTGCGAATGTACTTGGTTTCTTTGTGTAGTTATTCTAAGGTTGCAGCATTACCTAGTACAGACACTAAGTATATTAGAATACATTTTATCCAATATTGAATTATGATCTGCATTGTTACAAAAGCTGTCACTGCAATTTCGTAATAGATCTCGTAACAAACTGGAAATTGAATGTACTGAAAGGCAATCTTAATCAACATAATTTTTTTTGGATAGTTATTTGATAGTGAATAGTTTCGATTTTTTATGAAATTAAAAACTGAAAAGGTCGCGAGGTCGGACCTATGTTCGTTTTTGTCGTTGCACTCCCCCCGCTACCTATTTGTATTTTTGTATGTAAAAATATAATAATATACCAATCTATGAACAAACACTACAAACGTAACTTTATGGCAAATCGTTATGTTACCGATTCATGGCAGGTATAAAAATTATGATCAAAACTAGTGACAGTAGGACATAATTATCAGTAGGTAAATGTAATATCCAACCGGCCCTTTTGGAGATCGATGGGGGAGGCCTATGTCCAGCAGTGGACGTCCTACGGCTGAAATGATGATGATGATGAAATGTAATATCTTCGTTATTTTTGTACATCTTCCTACATGTTTCAGATTCCACATGTATGTTGGAAATATATGTTTTTTACAGTGCAACAATAACCGACACAGAACCTTCTGATTTTACTCAAAAACATAGGTTAGCACCGTCCGTCCGTCTGTCCGTCCTACTTTTTACCTAGCTAGACAAATAGACAGACAGGCGGACAGACAGACAGCGTAGACTTAGTAATAGGGTCCCATTTACTCCCTTAGGGCACGGAACCCTAAAAATCAGCTGTTACATACATTTTGTCGCGGATTAATTAACTTTTTGTGTAGATCATTTTAGGGTTCCGTACCCAAAGGGTCAAAACGGGACCCTATTACTAAGCCTTCGTTGTCTATATGTCCGTCTGTCTGTCTGTCCTACCTTTTAACGGCTTTATCTTTTGAACCGTTATAGATAGCTAGTTGAAATTTTCACAGAATATGTAATGTATGGCGGATTTATTAAAAAATAATCAAGAATTCAAAAACGTATTTTTTAACGTATTTTTGTATTAGCTCTAATGTAAAAACGGTAATACGTACAAGCGTCAAACTTAATATAGTACACACTCTAAAGTATAACAAAAATAATAAATAATGGCCAAGTGCGAGTCGGTGGTAATTTTTTGTTCATTACCATGTTATAGCTGGTAATTACGTTTTTGTATTTTGTAGTGGTACGGAACCTTCAGTGCGTAAGCCCAGCTCGCACTTGCCGGTTTATTTTTTGGTGCTACATTAAAATTTCACCATAATTAGCAAAAACAATTTTATTTTATCATATTTTTTTTTTTGTGCAGTATAATCATTTGAAATGCATTTTATTTAGTGCATGTACTTATTATAAATAGTACATACTTGTAGTTATACAAATCTAAAACGTAATAACTAAAACTAATGATCAGCACAAGATGTACTACTTCAGTTGTTCTACTGCAATAATTTATACTGTTACGTGGATTCACCGTACAAACAGCGCGAGTTTGCAATCGAGCGCGTCGCGGGCCTCGTGATTTTTGCGCGGCAAACTACAGCGTCGCTCTAACTTGGCGGGGGCTGAGGGAGCGTTTTTGGTTGTCTACGTGTCTCGGATAACCTGCCGTTCAGGTAAGAAAACAATTATAATGAGGCTACCTTCGACTAAAATGAATGGACGGGCCCTAACCATTGAAATTGCTCAGTAAAAACGAGTCAAAACCGTCGGACATGTACTTCAACACCTAATTATAAAAATGTACAGTATATTTGTTACAAAAAATAGATCCCGGTTTTATTTGTGTATTTACACTTCGGGAAAGCATAATATGAATGCATAATTTTGTCAGATGTTTCGTTATCACGTAACCATAGACACGTGTAGCACTTGCTACCGCTAGAGACCGACTGAAACGAAATGAGAGCCGGCGCTCATTTTGTTATCTTCAAAAATGCGCTTCTACTGGACTTCTACTGTCCATTCATTTTATTTTGGTGGAAGGAGGCTACATGTTTTTGAAACGTTGCGTTGGTGCCAAAACTACAATAGTTATTATAAGAAGACACCAAAGAGAATACAATACGCGTATGACATAATATAACATGACACTGACATATTTGACAAATTTGGGCATACATCGGTAGCTCAAAGCCTTCTTTGTATGTGGCAACTGCGTCAATCATGCGGAGCCAAAAGCCCCAACACGGGGAAGAAGAAAAAAAAAAGCTCAAATCCTTCTTTAGGGTATACAAAGTCCTTGCTCAAAGCATCTTTGAACTCATGATAACACATGGGTAAGAGCTCTGCCGTTAGGTTTTAGTAGTTTAGTAGTTTTTTAACGGCGCTCTAAGAAGATTTGAAGGCATCTTCTGCAGAGTTCGTTTATGGAGAGACTCTTTGCTTGCCTGGAGAACTCGTCATGCCTCCAATAACATCGCAGAGCCCAAGTGACGTTGTAGATTTCGTCATCGAACTGCGGAATTATATGGAAGCTCTCCGTCCTGACCCTGGTACACGCCACGCCCAGCCATCGACTTTCATATTTAAAGATTTGGCTAAAGCGTCGCATGTCATGTTAAGCGATGATACAGTACGAAGACCGTTGCAGCCGCCATATTCCGGTCCTAATCGTATTATCGGGCGAAGAGACAAAAACGATTACTCTCGATATTAATGGAAGGGAACGTACAGTCAGCATAGATCGCGTGCCTATATTATTTTATTTGAAACGAGTTGTGTTTTGTTTCTAGTTATAATAAAACTGTCATAAGATTAAAAAATATAAATATTATAGATGGTTTCGATTCCGCACAATAAATTGTTTTAATAATAGGAGTATCAATATCCTAAAACCATCATAAAACCATTACAAGTTCGAAACTTTTTTCATCATCATAGGACCAAAGATAAATACTACATCAAATCTTTGGATAGGACACTATGACCCCTATTATTAAAATTGGAGTAGCCTTGGAATTGTTACTCCGTCTTTTGTCTTTTTGAGTTCAAATTTTGAAAGAGAGAAATAGACAAAACACTGCGTAACTATTCCGAGACTTACTCCACGTTTATTAATAAGGGGGTATGTGATAGGAAGATTTTAGGAAGTATTCGTTTTTTTGAATTTATATAATTGTAATATGTATAAAATTTTTGTTTTCACTGTACTGTACATACTGTACTTAATCTGGAACAAAATTTGCGTGTCCAAATTGTTCGACTAGTCAGTCATAATGAAAGTAGACAGTATAACAAATTAAAATATTTTTGTCCAAACAGTTCGATTGAACTACTAGTAGGACAAAATGAAATAAAAGAGACTTCGTGATATCAATATAAGCCTACAAACTTTACCTCTTTTAAGACTAGTGTAGATATACGAGTACCTACCTAACTCTTATTCATTCCGAATCCATGCCCTAAAGACAACTTCCAATCGATCAAAGATTCACTCCGTCTTACTACAAAAGATTTAAGAACGCTTTAGACATGTGTTTAACATATTTTTCACAGTGAAACAACTGCTACACACATGTCTAAAGCGTTTTTAAATCTTTTGTAGTAAGACGGACTGAGTTTTAATATGTACCTACGTACTTGTATACTACTGTACATCGTACAGTAGGTACATTTAATTCAGTGCCTAATATAAGACCATTGAGTGCCTACCATGAATTTCATAACAGTCTTTACAATATTATGAGTTTGTCGATTCCAGGTAGGTACCAGGATAGCAGGAACGATGGAGAGATATTTCACTCTAGACTCCCAAAAAGTGTGATCACGGGTCGCGAGGGGGAAAATCTCTTCATGGTATTTGATTGTAAACAAATTTTTTTTTTTCTTTTTTTCTTTATATGTTCACCGATAGTTACAATCTGGGTGTCTTCAAATCACGAGTGAATCGGTTTCTTCTAGACAAGCGTGCTCCACCGTAGACCGCATCATCGCTTTACATCAGGCGAGTTGGCGGTCAAACACAAGCCTATTAATAAATTAATAAAAAATAAGAAAAGAAAAGAGTGGGAGAGCTATATGAGCATTGTCTCCGTCTTTGTCAGTATTTTTCATGGTGTTGCATTGCCTGCTGCTCTAAATTTAGTTACATTTTTCTTTTTCAGATTTCAGAAGAATGGCCTGCCTCCCGCGAAATAATTTCGCTGCTTACCTCACTATTGGTATTACGATCATTTTGAGCCAACTTAGGTTGGCGTCAATGGATTTTGATGAAAATCAATTATTAGAACAGCATTTGACTAAAGGACAATGGCTGGTGATAGCCTCTCAACAGGAAGATCAGTATCGGCCATTACCACCGGGAGATGAATTGTTTTGTCCCGTGTACAGATATACTGAAATAAAAAAAAATAAAGGTCTAGGTTGTACATTTCCTGAAAAAAACACTACATCGGGAATTCTAAGAGCAGTAGGACGTCGTGCACCAATTAACGGAATAACTCTCTATGAAAGCGCTGTGATCATTGTATCGGCTTACAAAAAAGTTTTTTTTCGCAACACTGTGCTGAAATCAGAATGTAAACGAAAGGATAGTGACAGAAATCAGACATTTCTAATATTGTCAAGACTTCTACCAGCCGACCTCAAGAAAGCAGGCCTTGCAGGCGGAAACAAAGCAGTAGTTTCAGTCACAGTCACTAATGGGAAAAGAACCTATAGGACAGCAGTGTTGTCTCGAAAAATGCTCCCTTACCATACAGCAATTAAATTAAGAGATTTATATAACGAAAATTTTTTTAAGAGGGTAAAAGTATTAAAGTTACCACCCGTGATAAAGGAATGCACTACCTAATTGATTGATAAAATATTGACGAAAAAGTTTTTTTTTTTAATAGGATAAGTGGCAAACAAGCAACGGGCCACCTGATGGTAAGTGGTCACCGCCGCCTATAGATACCTACAATACCCGGGGCATTGTCAGTGCGTTGCCTACCTTTGAGGACTCTATTCACTATTCACAGTATTGACTCCCCGTACATTATCAGGGACCTTGCTAAGTAATTTTGTTGAACATTAACAATATTGATAATGCGCTAATAATTATATAGCATTATTTGAATTTTATTTTTATTGATAAATTTTGTGATTGTTTATAATTTTATATTCAACGTATTTGTTATACTATATATTATACAATTGTTTCCGTAGTATTCTTCTATTTATACATAATTCATATAAAAATTGTAGATGGGTTTTTTTTTTTTGTTAAAATCTTCATGAGCGTGGATTCAATGTTCTTTACTCGTAATATTAAACAGTTTACTTTGTCTTAATAGCGTCAAACAAGTCATAGTCACAGTCAGAGTCAAGCTAAGTAAGTCACGGTCAAGTCGAACTCATGCCCCTGTAAAGTGGTGGAGACTTTACAAGAGGCTCCTATGGAGTTTTGGAAACAACACGAAAAGACACGTTTCACCTCGTTATATCACTTGCCCACACTCGAGCACGTTTACGAGCACTTAATGAATAATAATTCACCATTTAGTACACATTAACACTCGAAAATACACAAGTTTAGGAAAATAATCCAACGAGCCGACATGTTTTTTCCGCGTTGGCGCCAAAACTCGTAGATGGGGGTATGAATTTTGTGTTGCAAGTAACTAAGCTGAATTTTGGCAAAAAGATCCTGGTTAGGAGGGGTAAAGATCAAAAAAAAAAAATGCAAAAGGGCCGAATTAAAGGGGCATACTTACCACAGAAAATAAAAGTAAAAAAAAATCGCTCTTCTGTGTTACGTACATAGTTTGAAAATGTATTTGATAATCTTGTTTTTGGTGATGGGGAAAAAAATAAATACTGCTCTAAGATTTACACAAAAAGAACGAATTGGAGTTTGAATGTTGTGTTGAAAACTCAATAGTGCATACGGTACGACGGGAACTATGCAACTACGCATGTTCTGCAATTTGGCAAGTAGATTTCTTATGGAGAGTAGAGGTTGGCAAAAATTATTTTGTCAAAGGGCTGAATTAAGGGAGGCAATGAGGGATGAAATTATGGTGTGGATTTAAAAAAAATATTATACCTATTAAGGAAGATTCGAGTGAGGAAGAGTTCCAGTGTGCGCCGGCGCAGCATATTTCTCTGACCCCCGCACCTGATGAGCTGCCGTTGTCATTACGTGCGCACTGCGCGGCGACCCGTAGTGCCAAGCTAGACGCAGACGCGTGCGTGCATTCACCTTGAAAAAGACCGCCTAATGCATTTGAAACTATAGTCGGAGTGACCAGCTTAATCTTACGTGAGTAATTCCACAGAAATACAAATAAAATGTGTAAAAACCACGTCAGTTTCTATAATAAAGTTACATATTTAGTGAAATTTCTTACTGGCTATCTATTACGGTTCGAAATATACAGCCCTTTAAAGCTAGGACGGACAGACAGACGGACGGAAAGACAGACATGTTTTATCTTTTGCTCTCTATGCTTTGTATGTCTTCTATATTGCTCGCGCATTTATTTATTTTTTATATAAATTGATATAATAATTTTATATACTTACTAATGTGAAATCTAAGCAGTTTTATAGAAAACTATCTGCGCCCCCCGGTTTCACCCTCGTGGAGTCTATAGGGTACACACACACATACACACACACACACACACACACACTTTGCCTTATATATATATATATATATATATAAGAAAGATGAAGATACATAGATCATTGTTTTGTTTTTGTACTCTTTATAATATTAGTTAGGTTAGTTAGGTTTAGTTAGCACAATAGAATAGTACGATATTTCAAAAGAAAATGTACTTATTATTTTAATTACATAATTTTGAATAAAATGTATGTAACTTAGAGTAATAATTTTAATTAGTCCACATACTAAATTACACAAATAACAGAGTTAACTAGCACATTGCGCAAGCGCACGTTGATGTCTTTTCTAGGGCGGTGACGTAACGTAACATACCATAGGTAAGGAGTTACCAACTTATTTGCACCAAATGGAACAAAAAATTTCTACGTGTCACTGACAATTTAGTTCATATAATTAATACGATGGTGGTGGTAAGCTCTATAGAAAAGTTAGTTATTTAGACCTACGTATTTTATTACTCTGAAATGGTCTTTTTAATACTCTACTGAAAATAAAATTATTTTGCCTATAATTAATTATCTTTATTTTTAAACGAACACAAATAATTAAATAATAATTTCAATAATAAAAAAAAGTAATAACACTACAACACTTAATTAGACAACTTTTTTTTTAAATATTTTTTGTTAATACATATAACAGACCAAGAGCGTGTCGAGACACGCATATGGTAGGGATCCGTATATATATTTGGGACATTAAATATTTGGGGCATTTTTTTTGCACACACGGTCATCCGACCCCAAACTAAGCAAAGCTTGTGATATGGCTGCCAGAGACTGATATACATACATATATAGTTTTAAATACATACTTAAATAGATATTAACAACCAGATATAGAACAAACACAAATGTTCATCACACAAATGTTTGTCCTACGTGGGAATCGAACCCACGCCCTCAGGCTCAGAAGGTAGGTTCACTACCAACTGGACCAACGGGCTATCGGGTATCCAAAGCCATATAACTGTGGTCACATTCATAGTTTAGACATTTATGGTTATAAAACCTGAACTGATCGATGATCTGGATGTCTTCAAATCAAGAACGAATCGGTTTCTTCTAGGCAAGCGTACTACATCTTAGACCGCATCAACGTATTTCCCACTTTCAAGGAACGCTTTTTGCTACAGTGCTCCTGCCACTTGGAGCCACCGTCAGGATACACCAGTGGAGCCAAAGCCAACAAAAATATAAACAAATTAAAAAGTAAACAAAGAGAAATGGAAATAAATAATAGTAAAAAAAAATATTTATTTTTATTTCACTACATAAAACAAAACCAGCCAAGTGCGTGTCGGGCTCGCGCAATGACGGTTCCGTACCATCAAATAACTTGTTAGCTACTAAAGTACAAAAAAATAGTACAAAAAGACAACATCCCATCAACCAACGCGCACTTGGCCATTATTAATTATTTATTGTTATACTTTAGAGTGTGTATAATAATATAATCATGCCAAGTTTGACGCTTGTACGTTTTATCTTTTTTACATTAGAGCTAATACAAAAATACGTTAATAAAATACGTTTGTTGTACCTTTCGTTTTAACGGACAGACGGACAGACGGACAGACATCATAGGCTTAGTAATAGGGTCCCGTAATTTCCATTTGGATACGGAACCCTAAAAACTATCGTTCAGTAGGTGATCCTTGTTACTGAGTCCCCACTCAAGTGGCAAAAGGGGAGCGGTCAAACACAAGCCTATTCATCAATTAAAAAAAATACACATTTTTTTTTAACTCAGAGCCTCCTTTTTTGAAGTCTATGGAAAACATTTTAATTTCAACTTGAAGTTGTTATTACGATTATAACTTTCGAAATCATTATCGTAGAACGCAGTTTGAATCTCAATCGCAACAGATTACGAAATGTAATGAGAAATAGATCCATTTTCCATCTTCTGTTACACAAACAGCGTTTATTATCTTGTTTGATTATCTTTATCGTACATTAGGAAACAAACCATTCGTATCTTTGACACATTATGTTCAAAGTGATATCGGCATCGCGGTTTTATCATTGCACTAGCCCACACCGCCTGAAAGCTCATCCAAATCCAGACATGTGGTAATCGCACAGTTCTTCTCTGCCTTCGTGATCTTCAGATATTTTTTGCTTCACACCTGTTATTTGTGGAATGAGCGCCCTCTTGCGGCATTTCCGAGTAACTATAACATGGGGTTCTTCAAAAGGCTGTTTTGTAAAAGAGTATCTTAATGATTAAGTTATTTAATAAAGTTGTAAATAATTGTAGCAGCATATTTTTTATAAATTACATGTCACTAAAATTATATTATGTTTATTATGTTATTTCTAAAATTATTTTTAAAGGAGTTATAATATTTTATTTTCGTTTGTATTTACGTAGCAACGTGTATCAAATACGTAATATTTAAAAAAAAAACAAAAAATTGTTAGTAACAAACAAACAAAACATTGTATGCCCGAAATGGGTAAGCTGTGATACTACTAAAATATAACACCTTATAATGTACCAGTTTCTACAATAAAGATTATTCTGATTCTGATTCTTTAAAGGTTGGCAACTTATCTGTGATGCATGGTTTAGAAATATCCATCGTTTTGTTTATACCAAGGGCGGATCCAGGGGGGTGGGCATGGGGTCATGTCACCACCTCCTCTGGGTCCAGGACCTAGGTGGACCACAAATTAATTTAAAAATTAATTATAAAAATCAAATTATAACATCTTGAGACTTGACCACGACTATGTGACCCCCCGTCTGGCACCAAAGCTGGATCCGCCCTTGGTTTATACATAATGTTTATTTTTCTTTACGTACCATTACATTCATATAATGTGTTGAAAATATGAAAAACTAATGTTTCCCACAAGGTCTTGGCTGATTTTTTTATCTCGCTTTTACCAGTTGCAGTCGAGTTAAAAAAATTAAGATAAAACCTGAAAACGTTTTTGTTCATCTGTAACGTATATGTATTATTCGCATATTTACAATAAATTTGGTGTAGTTCCGCGGTCTGGCGACTGGCACTACGTTTCTTATATTTTGCATTAATTTCGTTGAATGAGTAATGCTCTATGAATATTTATAAATATGCAGAACGACCTTCAAAACAACTTGATGTAAAGAAGTAAGTATATTTAGCACAACCAAATAAGTACTCATATTTATTGTTGTTAAATAAGTTTTTATTTAAATGCACGACACGAGCAAATCGTTAACCTAATGGTAAGTACTATGCTAGGCGAAGTGGTGTATTCCGGTGTGCTACCAAGGCATGACCCCACGCATCTTATTTTTTAAATAAATTTGTCGTAACTATTTCTCATTCCGGTCTGAAAATGACATTAGCTTGAGATAACATCTCTCGAGCTAATGCCATTGTCAATGTAATTTTCGTATAATTTCATCTTTCCGCTGGCGTTAAAGCTAACAGAAAGTGGGTCTTGTCTAACCCCCAGGAGAGCAGAAGTTCATTGGAGCTTCATATTGCAAATCATATTATAGAAAATTTGTACCATTAAATAGCATGCTTTTAAAATAGTAAGATTGCAGAGAGACAATCCCATAATGAATATAATTGGCCGTCTATGGTCGCTAGGACAATCATAATGATACAGTCATTATGTCAGAAAGAAGATAATTAACCCTCAGATTGTGGAGTTAAAGGTACTGGAAAAATTGATGGTTATTATATTGATGTTATTTTAAACTATAGAGCAGCCAATCTCAAAAAGCGCTCAACGAAGCCCTGAGGCGTCGCAAGACCTCTGTGAGGTCACATGTAAATAAGTAGGTATGTCATAATTTTAATAGTGATAACTTTATTCATCTATTCTCAGTTATTAATATTAAACAAGGAACTTTAAAAACAAATTGATGAAAACTTATAATATAAACTAAAAACTAAAACTTAAAACAACTAAATAAAAGGTACAATTAAACTAAAATATGATTGTGTAAAATATACAAACATGTACTACCTACTACAAAACAAAAACGCCGTCGAGATCACCACCGTGCGGCAGGGTTCCCAGAACACTGGCAGAGTTGCCCCGCTGTATAGCAATACTTAGCTTTTGTGAAAAGTATATGCCAGCTCTAGGATCCCCCGAGGCGAGGACCAGCCTAGTCGAAATATCCTTGCAGAATTTTTTTGTGTCGGACGACCACGGGCCCAGGGTTTCCACAGCTAGCGCAACAAACTCATAATGTGCGCTGAGCTGTGAATACTTCCTGTGTTTGTTTAGTTGGGCCTGTTCGGCCGCAGCCCCGACACTGCGAGCAGAACTGGCGACATGAGAAGGAGCCAGGGTGTAATATAGTGATAACTATAGATGATAATTTTAAACTCTGTCCGAGTATTTATTTGCTTTGAAAGCTGCAAAAACATTAAAAAATTATTTTGTTGCGGAAAAAAATGCTGTTCTTCATGGAACAGCATATTATTCCTATAAGAAATATTTTTTTTTACTCTTTTTCAGATTTGACCTCTTAAAAAAAGGGATTATTCACAATGTTGACTACAATGAGCCCTTTTCAGCTTAGCATACCTACCCTTTACCATATTTTTTTTTTCACACACTACCATCTGTGCCCAAACTAAGCAAAGCTTGTGATATGGCTGACAGAGACTGATATACATACATAATATATTTTTAAATACCAATTTAAATAGATATTAACATCCAGATACCTATAGAACAAACACAAATGTTCATCACATGAATGTTTGTCATAGAATCGAACTCACGCCCCCAAGCGCAGAATGCAGGTTCTCTACCAACTGGACCAACGGGGTCCAATCAAATCAACCCTGTAACGTTATATTTTCGTAGATTAAAGGCAACTTAATTACATGATTATATACTCTGTTATCATGAGCTGTATCCAGTTTTCTTGCATTTTCCCGGGATATTAAGTATTTTAAATTTTCTTGCATTTTCGCAGGATAAAAAGTATTCTAAAAGTACTTAATTCTGGATCCATTGCACAAAATTTGGGAAATACTAAATGTGAAAATTTTTGGAAAAAATCTTACCACTTCAAACATTTACCTACAAACCATGCATTGCATTGATGATGATTTGGTCATGCGAGTCATTATAACAAAATATCTTTGAGATACCAATATGTAATATCATCAGCCAAAGGACGTCCACTGCTGAACATAGGCCTCCCCCTTATTATGCCACACTGAACGACAGCCTGCCATGTGCAATATGTGCATCCACTGGATGCCCGCGACTCTCACGACGTCGTCGGTCCATCTAGTGGGAGGCCTACCTACCTACGCTGCGTCTTCCAGTTCTTGGTTCATATGAAGAACCTTTCAAGCGAGCGATGTGGCCTGCCCATTGCCAATTCAAATTACAAATCTTCGCAGCTGTGTCGGTTGTCAACTGTAACACCAAAAGCATCATCATCGGTTTTTCCTCCAAAATATAACCTTGCTTCAAGCGCAGAGTGAATAGAGTCCTCAAAGGTAGGCAACGCACCGCCAATGCCTCGGGTATAGTAGGTGTCCATAGGCGACGGTGACTACTTACCATCAGGTGGTCCGTAGCTTGTTTGTCTACAATTTATAAAAAAAAAACATTGCCGGTGCGTTGCTCTTCAGGGTTGTATTTTGCTCTTTCTGGGCGTGCTAGGTATATCGTTGACCGCAACAGTGCTTGACCTTAGACGAGATGGAGGTCAAGCACAAGC
The DNA here is from genome assembly GCA_914767915.1 of Agriopis aurantiaria. Taxonomy (NCBI): domain Eukaryota; kingdom Metazoa; phylum Arthropoda; class Insecta; order Lepidoptera; family Geometridae; genus Agriopis; species Agriopis aurantiaria. The sequence goes on along the minus strand of OU612003.1, from coordinate 10,641,601 downwards.
CCCAATAAAAAAAAAAAAACGTCTCAAGTTATTGTACTGGACATAATTATATTATGCACTGAATAATCAGTAAAAAACAAAAGAAAAACCATTATATATGCGTAAGATGGTTTTTGTTTTACTGTTTAGTTATTTATTGTTTACAACCAAGAACAGGGGCCTTACGGACAACAGCTAATTGCGGCACCTAATCCGCTCAGTTGGAAAATCACGCGACCGCAAACCGTATCTGGGCGCGATAAGGTACACGTTCGCGTGATTTTCCAACTGAGCGGATTAGGTGCCGCAATTAGCTATTGTCCGTAAGGCCCCTGTGCATAAATATGAATTTTGGCATAATTAATTCATTCAACGCGTTTTACGACTGTAGATGTAGAGAACTATATCTCCCTACTTATGTGTTACATTTTTAATCATACGACAGTTGTATAAATAATTATGCTGATTAAGAATACAAAAAAAAAAAATACTACTATAAAAACGCTTTAATTTATACGAATAAAAAACGAACAACTGATGCTATACAAAGAAACAGATGTCTTCGAAAAAATAACAATAACGACCCCTAAAAATAATGTCCACGTTAAGTACTAATAAATAAAGAATATTTTAGGTTTAGCATTAGCTTTTGGACACTAAATGCTATTTGTATGCAAAATAGTAGGTACATGACCGAAAAGGCGTAACAATAAGGCACATCGAAAACTTAACCAAAAAAGCACTCACCGAAAACAGCTCTTAGCAAACAAAAAATCCAAGAAGCACTGAACGATAATCACTTACACACACAATTCAAAACACACACAAAGACGGAATACCAAATACATCAATGTAAATACTAAATAACACGCACAATTTAAGTTTCGAAAAACTTTAATGCTTTTACGATTACGCGAGTCGATGCGGTGACGCGCGATCGCCTCCCGCGCAAGGTGGTTCGTGACTGGCGCATGCGCGATGGAAGCACGCCCGCACACCTGTCTGCCTTACTACAATAGCAAACAAATATCAGCTATGAATGTATCAAGTATTAAAGTACAGTTGTCATGGAAAAATGAAGCCTGACTTAAGTATCATCATCATAAGTAGCCTTTCTTAGTCCACTGGACTCAGACGTCTCCCAAGTGGTCCCAAGGCAAGCCCGATCTTTCGCTTCCAGCCCCTGCCTTAACCTTTTTTCTACACTTGTATAAAAATAATACAGTAGTTTCACTAATCCGACACTTCAGTACATCGGCACGTACAGTAGTCCGGCATTATACACCCACATTATACATACGGAATTATATCATTTTAGAGGATTGGACAGACGGTGTGAAAATTGGCGGCTACAAAATTGCTAACTTACGCTACGCAGATGACACAACTCTCTTTGCAACCAGTGCGGAACATATGGAGGAACTGCTACTGAAAATGGAGCGAGTAAGCCTTGAGTTCGGACTTCAGATTAATCGAAGCAAGACCAAGATGATGATTGTCGACCGCGCCAACAATAGCTCACCGGAAGTGACCCAGATCGCGAATTGTGACGTGGTCCAATCCTATATATACCTTGGAACTTTAATTTCGAACAATGGCGGATGCATAGATGAGATAAAGCGACGAATGGCCATCACAAGAACATCAATGGACAAGATGAAGAAAATATGGAGGAATAGGAATATCACCAAGATCACGAAAACCAGGCTCGTGCGAACTCTTATCTTCCCCATATTTCTATACGCTGCTGAAAACGTGGACGTTGAGAGAAGTGGAAAAGAAGAAGATAGACGCTTTAGAGATGTGGTGCTGGAGAAGAATGCTTGGGGTATCGTGGACTGAGTTTCGCACGAACGTCTCAATACTCCAAGAACTTGGCATCAAGCAGCGCTTATTTTCGACAGTACAGTCTCGGATACTAGCCTTCTTCGGACACGTTTCAAGACGAGACTATCAGTCCATAGAATGCCTCGTTGTCCAGGGAAAGGTGGAAGGCACTAGACCGCGCGGGAGGTCACCCATGCGATGGACCGACCAGATCAAGTCTGCAGTGGGTGGTCCCTTAAACGAGTGCAGCAGGATGACCTCCAGCAGAGAGAGATGGCGAGACATCGTGAAGCGTATCCTATCTGCCCCGTCCAATACTACTACATGACGACCACGACCGCTCTGCCAAGAGCGAAACGACTAAGAAGAAGATACACCCACGGGCCCTGCTCTCTCCGGCCTTCCCCATTCCTCAGCCGCTACACCCACACGCGCTCTTTACTCCCCATTAGGTACTAAGATAGTTGTCACAAAGAAATTTTAATCTTATACCTATATAAATAGAATATAGTTTTAGATTAGTTTTAGTTATAAATTTATATTCAAGATAGTTTTAAAATTTTACTTGTAATTTTTATTGGTTAAATACAATTAAATAATTAATAAATAATTACTGTTCCTAGAATATAAAAAAAACATACTACCAACATTTCCAACATAAAATTATATAATGTTTTAAATTATTTACCTTGAATTTTCGTATATAACCAGTAATCCGAATATTCCAATAATCCGGCGCCTCCTAATATTGAAAGTGCCGGATTAGCACTGTACTTCTACTGTACTGGCAGCCATATCACAAGCTTTGCTTAGTTTGGGATCAGATGACCGTGTGTGCAAAAATGTCCCGAATGTTTATTTATTTTATTTACTACAAGGGGTCCAACCCCAAGGGGTCGACATCCACCACTTTGGGAATCCCTGATTTAAAACCTAATTTTAAACGCCCAATTTTCATCTTTTACAAAAAAACTTTGAGCAATGTACTACCTATATACCTATGTACTAGAAAAGATACTGCACTACATCGCGATGGTTCATTTAAAGCCGCGCTCCCCAGCCAAAGCTATTTCACAAATTTTCAAAATTTTAGAAGCATTCATTCTGGTTAATTTTTCTGCCGAGAAATGCCAAAAAACTTGAAAAGTGAAGTCAATATCGCCAAAAAGTACGTAGGTACTCTAATTAGTTAAATATGACATGTTACATACAAAATAAATTAATATAACTTTATTAAAATTCTAATGATCTTAGGCGGAACTGAAACCATGCAAATTATTGCAAATTGCAATCAATTTGAATATATTTGCCATAAACCAGCGTCCATTAGTTGTATCACAACATTCATTCGACAAATTTAGAAAAAGTATAATTTATACAATATTTTCGAGTATTACTAATCGATATGCAATTTTTTACAATATTTTTAGATAACTCCATGCCCCTAATAACGAGGAACCAGTAGTATATCAATGAAAACAATAATAACAAATTTTTGAACTTGATTATTTTTGTTTTATTTGTTATATCTATGAAGCGTACCTACATTTTCGACAGACGTAAAAATAATTTGAACACTAGCCACAGATCTACTACCTATCTGTGACACTAGCCTACGTAGTAGCTTTTCCTAGTCTGTGCCACTAGCCTTTACAAACTTTTGCTTTGAGTTTGTACCAAATACTTATTGTCTTTGGTATTTATGCCGATTATGCCGTTGCCATTTTATGTAAACAAAGAAATGTCACGAAAAGTCACTGTCAAAGTGAAATGCCAGTTGCTCAAAACTTTTTTCTCTTATGATCAATATTTTACTTTCTATTTTCTTCGGCTTTGCTCTCGCGCGGTACAATGGGGGATAATATGATAGTTCAAAAAATTAATAAAAAACATTTTTAAAAGATTGTAATAGATGGCGTTGACTATTATGTTAGAGGAAATAGAGGTCAAATCAAACGGTGGCCAGAAATGTTTAGAACCACTACGGTCCTACCAGTCTAATAAAATATTTTCTATCAAAAATTGATTTTTTAATCATAACATTGTATAGAAGAGATATTACGCTAAAATAAATAGTACAAAACGAGTGTTATTTAATGATTGATCATACTACAACTAGAAACCTTAATAAAATATCTTTTTGGTCAAATATTACAAAAGATTACAAAATATATTTTTTTCACTGGTTAACTCCTTTGTTTACATAAAATATCTAAGATTAAAAACGGAGTATAAGCGGTTTAACAAGCTTTAAGACGCTCTTTTCCGACTTATAGCAATTTTGGTCATTCTAGTTTAAGTGCGCCTACTTCCAAGGTTAGCTTAAAATTATAAAAATGGTGTCATAACAAAATTGAATGTTTTATCTAGGAAACCCAAGAGACCGAAACATGATTAAGGACATTTCGGTCGATAGAAAAATATATATGAAATTAACACTGATTTGCGCTTTTATCCCTGTTTTTGGATTTTTTCAATTACCTTTTTATTTAATTATGTCTGCAATATCTTGATATATAGATTTCATAATTATGAAGGTTATGAAATCTATATATCAAGATATTGCAGACATAATTAAATAAAAAGGTAATTGAAAAAATCCAAAAACCGGGATAAAAGCGCAAATCAGTGTTAATGAAGGAAACCGCAGAGGTACATTTTAAATTACAGATATACTTTTAGAAATATATGATAAAAACCCAAAAAATTTAAGTAGCGAAACGCACGACTTTGTAAGTGTGTAAGCGCCATGATTTTGCTCCGCTAAATGCGACTTTAATACAAAAAACCAAGGATTATGGTCATCTGTAGTAATAAGCGTTGCTTAAAAGTGGGAAAATCTCGCCTTAAGAGATATTCAATTTAGTAACCACAATTAAAGCCTACTCAGGCTCATATCCAACAAAGTAATGAGCATGATCTCAGCACGTGTGGTCTTGCATGTTGGAGGCATTATTGCCTTGTATACTCTTCAGATTTGGCTATAAAATATCGCACTAAGGCTTAGAGACATAAACGGATATTTGACCTAGCAATAGAGTTGCTAAATACGGATACGGACCCGTGCTCCACCTAGGTTCTGCACCTGGGTGAAGCATGGAGTACTTACACGTCCTCGTGCTCCAACTGATAATTATGTGAAATTAATTTAAAATCGAGTGAATCTGTTTCTTCTAGGCAAGCGTGCTCCACCGTAGACCGCATCATGCCTTAACATCAGGCGAGTTAGCGGCCAAGCCTATAATATTTAAAAAAATAAAAAAGTGATGTGGAAATAATTTACATGCTGGATTAGCACATGGGCATTTTATTCTGGAAAACTGATCAATTCCTGTATGTTAGCTGTACGTCACACAGGGCGTATGTCGTACAAGTACCCTTAGTACAAGTTTTGATAGTATTCGAAAACTTTTTTCGTTTACGTATTGTTCCATACATAGCTTCCATACATAGCTGGGCTGAAAGGTATTCGATTTTTTTTTTCATATTAGAGTGAAGCAATCTATACCGCCGATTAGTACCGATTTTAGTTCCTCCACATTTCCGCTGGAGGCGCTTTACTACAATGTATGAAATAATACGTAGCCGAAAAAAGTTTTCGAATACTATCAAATCTGGGACTAAGCGTACAGGACGTACGTCGTACAAACGTCGTCCTGTATGACACTCTACCCTAGTTAAAGTCTAGAGCTGGCGCTGGGTAACCGATATACTTCAGTTAAATCTTAAAAGAAACTTTTTTGACCATTGAAGAAGGTTTTGATCTTTCGTCTCCCAGCTACCAAATATCCTGTATAATTATATTATAATAGTAGTGATATAATAATAATCTTATAAATTACTAGCTGCGCCCACCAGTTACACTCGCGTAGTGGTGAAAAATGGTGATGATGATGATGGTAAAAAGTAGCCAATGTCACACTCTGGCTCTTGCATGCAAAAAATCAGGTCGATCCATTGTTCCGTTGCAGCGTGAAAGAGGAACAAACATCCATACATCTATACATCCATACATACAAACTTTCGCGTTTATAATATTAGTAGGATTATATGATATTGTAGAAATATTATAGCGTAGTCTGAGGAGATCATCGCTTTGGACAAGAGGAAGACATTTCGCAACGAAACCAATCATCATTTGCAATATTATTGCAAAATGCCATGTACCTAGTAAGTACATAGCCATAGCAGGCAGCGTGCTAAAGGGGGGGGGGGGTTTAGCACAGAGGCAGGCAACCGAGAGGGTTTTTAGTAGGTGCTATTCTACATAACCTGGATGCAAAGATAACATAAATCGTCATTGCCTCAATGCAATACTTACGTACAGCCAGGTTTCTCTAAAAGCGTTCTCCCGTTACAAAAAAGATGCATAGCATTGTGGTAGCTTTTTATCTAGATAAAAATACTTAACTTACTTTGCAGTTTGATAAAATAATATGGATCAATTTAAAAAAGAGCGACAAAATTAGTAAATACGCAATTTCGTTTACTTGGATGACTGATTTTTTCCAGTTATTTTGATTTTAAAAGTCAAACAACTGTACCGTTTTTTATTTTCATCGATAAAAAATATATATCACCTTTATTATTAATAATAGGTTTGCGTTTGAGCTCCAACTCACCCTGATGTTAAGCGATGATGCGGTCTACGGTGGAGCACGCTTGCCTAGAAGAAACTGACTCACTCGTGATTTGAAGACACCCAGATTGTAATTATTGGGGAAAAACCATTCAGGCAGCGCATTCCACTGACTAGCACAATAAATGTGGAATCAAAGCGCTTCGTACAGGTACCATAAAAACCTTAAGGTGATCCAGCCTACAGTCAAAAATTTCATTGACATTGGATATTTATGGGAAAAAACATGTGGTGAAGAAAAAATGAAAGTCACCGACATAGCCCACCGGATTAGCAAGTTGAAGTGGCAGTAGGCAGGGCACATATCACGCAGAACAGATGGCCGATAGAGCCGAAAGATTCTGGAATAGAGACCACGAAACGGTAAGCGCAGCGTAGGACGACCCTCAAGATGGACAGGCGACCTAAAACAGACCGCAGGGAAACGCGAAAAACGGTCATACGAAAAATAATAGCTTTTTCATCTATTAATAATTTAGGTTGGATAATTTCTTCAATTATAATTAGAGAAAATTTATGATGTCCAGTAGTGGACGTCCTACGGTTGAAATGATGATGATGGTGAAGAACATGTTTCCGCTTTTAGTGTGGGCAAGTGCGCGCATTGCGCGTGCGCAATACACCTTGTGTAACATAAGGTTAACAGAAAGTAAACCCGCAGGCCGCAGCTATAGCAGTAGCATGTGATCGATATATCATTTCCCATATTTTCCACAGTAATTCCAGTAAACAAACTAGACTAATACTTAAACACTTGTCAATTATTGGCCGATGCGATGGAAACAATTGATAATGACACGCTTATGGCTTTGTCATCAGTAGAAAGCACAGACTAGGTAATTCTACTCTTTGGTAGAAAGCTACGGATATATACTACGATGACTACGATCTTGAGGTGATCTTGAGTATCATGGATTTGACATTTGTGGTACCTACATCCGTAAGTGACAGCAACAGATATATTACAGATATATTAAAGTTGAGATATTGTTGACACTGAAATTTTCGCCTAAAATTCAATGCTTCACTATTCCTATAGCCCAAGAAGCTAATGTGGGTATAATATATACCTTATACCATGGTATAATAATAATTATACTCGGCCAGGGGCCTTACGGCCAACTGCTTACGCGGTATCAAACTAACGTTATTACCGCGCAGTTCGGAAAATCACACGAACGTGAACCTTAACGCGCCCAGATACGGCTTGCAAAATTTTTTCATCACCTTAACTGGATTGCATAGCTAACCGTAAGGCCCCAGGTATGGCATTCCAGTCGCGTCGGTGACACAGGCCTACGTCATCGACGCTGTGTTACCAGTAGCATGAAATCATAATTTTATTTCTGTAATTTTTTGGATTGAGTCGCGGGCATCCAGTTTATGCAAAAGGCAGGCTGTCGTGCAGTGGGGAGGTTAAAGGGGGAGGCCTATGTTCAGCAGTGGACGTCTTCTGGTCGATGATGATGATGATGAATTTTTTGTCAGTCTTAGCAAATTAATGTCAAAGTTAATCGTAGAAATACCTTCTTTTGTCATTATTACAATTAATATAATTATATATTTTAACCGTAACAGCAATTGTGCAGTTCTAATTTGAAATCATATCATATCATTTAAATAATATATATACTAATAGGTATATAAATGCGAAAATTTTTGTTTGTTGGTTTGTTTGCTCCTCTTTCACGCAGCAACAGAGCAACGGATCGACCTGATTGTTTGCATGGGTATAGCTCAAGAGCCGAAGAGTGACATTAGCTACTTTTCATCATCATCATCATCATCATAATCTCCTTTTTCATCACTACGTGGGTGGAACCGCGGGGCGTAGCTAGTAATAAGTAATATTGTTACAAGGTTACGTTGTCAAATTTTGAAAAAGGTAAAAAAAAAATAGGTATGTGTATTATTAAATTGGCCCGACTTAGGCTCCGGTATAGTTGGTGCAGTGCGCTGTAACCACAAACAACAGTCTGGCAGAGTAAGAGACAGCTGCGACGTCACCTGTCGGGGCTGCTCTACCGTAAATCCTCCGGACGGTCACAGCGAGGGGAACAACGGTACAGTCATTTAATTATTATATGTATATTAATTAATACACCAGAAATAAGTATATTAAGCCATGTATTGTATTCACCTGTACGCTTCGACCAAAATAAAATTAATGGACGGGCCCAGAAGAAGCGAATTTTTGAACATTTTATAATGTTAATGTTAATGCGCCGGCGCTCACTTCGTTTCAGTCCTCCATCGATCTGCAAAAAGGCCGGTTGAAAGGGGCCTGCATCCAGCGTTTCCCTGCGGTCTCTTTTAGGTCGTCCGTCCATCTTGAATCTTGTCAGTTTGAGCCTGGGTTCAATTTCCCCTGAAAAATTTGTTGGTAAATGGAAACTCGCAGCTGGATCATTATAATATGGTGAGCGTTTAGCGCGTCAGTTACTTCTATACAAAATGTAGGCCTATTGAACTACCTGGCACTATTCAAACTCTACACACAATTGAGAATGACTCATCAACCGGCGGAAACTGTTCAGGGGCTCGATTTTCGAATCGCTCGTATGATAATTTGCACGTTAATTATCAATTTGAAAAACCGACTTCAAACGTTTACTTGGATCACATATTTTTCCAGTTATTATGATTCAAAATCGAAACTGCTAAACTGTTTTGATGAAATTTCTATGGAAACAATCTGAAAGTATAATCCAAAAGTATAAAAAAAAACCGGACAAGTACGAGTAGGACTCGTGCTCTGAGGGTTCCGTTAGGCGGAATCCTCAGAGCGCGAGACCAATAAAAAAAACTGAAGTTAAAATATTGAAAGACAAACTTAAGTTTGTAGTTGACAATAAGGTTCTTCCATACATTCGAACTACAAAATGTAAGTTTGTAATAGCAAAATAATTATTTTTAAATGATATAACTTCAAATTCATAGCTTTCGGATTTATTCCTATATATATACTATGAGACCTTGCCCCTTGCCAAATTTCATGATTCTAGGTCAACGGAAGTACCCTATAGGTTTTGATTCCCCTGTGAAATCGCAAAATATACGACATAAACGTTCATATCTTTTGATTGCGTTGACTTACAACTTTTATTTTTTTACAGCCGAAAGAAACCGTAGACCCAAGTATTTAATATAAATTTCAACTTGCTACCTTTACGCGTTCTTGAGAAAAAGGGTCTTGACAGACGGACAGACCGACAGACAGACGGACAACGAAGTGATCCTATAAGGGTTCCGTTTTTTCCTTTTGAGGTACGGAACCCTAAAAAACAAATCGACTTGTTGTTATGGGCATGTGTGTGGGTTAAGCCCGTGCACGAGTGTTCGAACGAGACGAACGATGCGCAGTGAAACGAAGCTTCACATGCGCAAGGACCAGCGCAAAGTACTACTAAGCACTTCTACTGCCACTTGCATTCAGCAAAAAGTTGACGACGATGCGTAGTAGGTAGTTACTACTTGTACTTGCTACTTGCACTTACTAGCAAGCTACTTCGCGTGGTCTGCAACGGACTTTACCAACAGGCGAGTGACTTGCTCGTCTCGTCACTCCTGCATAAAAAACTATTGCAGTTTCGTGGCAACTTCATCAGGTGTTTGTATTGGACGGATATTATAGAACTTGTTGGTGTACATGACCTGACCCATCAGACTGCTCTGCACGTGTAAAGGACTGAAAATAATAACGCCCAGACCCGTGAGTCCCGCGACAGGTACTTAAGTTCATATCTGATCTGGGGCCTTACGGACAACATCTAATTGCGGCACCTAATCCGCTCAGTTGGAAAATCACGCGAACGTGAACCTTATCGCGCCCAGATACGGTTTGCGGTCGCGTGATTTTCCAACTGAGCGGATTAGGTGCCGCAATTAGCTGTTGTTCGTAAGGCCCCAGGAATCTAACCCAAGACCTCCTAACAAAATTATTGAAGATAGCCCCCGTCCTTGAGATTCCTTTACCACATTAACAGTATTAACACCTAGATATGCTATGCGTTATTTCCAATAAACGCACAATAGATGGCAGTATCGAAGCTATCCCGCGGGAGGTGGACGGCATGAGAATGAGACGCGCAGACGATTTCCGACTAAACACTGTCTTAGGGAGTGGTGAGAATGCGAGCGACGAGCGATTGGAATCGTTATACCAATATAAACTTGAAAGTATTAGACTGCTCGGTGCATCTGCATACACGCAACATAGTAATAAGGAATGTATACTGTATACTCCTCTTTAAAACGTAAATATTAGTAAGAGTTGACAAAGTTGACAAAGGGCATGGACTGCGAAGTCCGTGGAGCTGTCATCATCATCAGCCAGAATACGTCCATAGCTGATTATATAATAGGGCTAATAGGGCTAGTCCCCCTTAGAACTCTACACTGAACACCAGTCTGCCATCTGCATCCACTGGATGCCCGCGACTCTTAGGATGTCGTCGGTCCATCTAGTGGGAGGCCTACCTACGCTGCGTTTTCCAGTTCGTGGTCTCCACTCCAGAACCGTTCATCTCCATCGGTTATCGGTTCTTCGAGCGATGTAGCCTACCCAATGCGATTTCAACTTGCACATTTTAATAGCTTATCGGTGGCTCTGGTTTTTGGCGAATATCCTCGTTCCGGATTCTATCACGCAAAGAAACTCCGAGCATAGCTTTCTGAATCTATCAGTCAAACTGTACCAATAACAAATAAATTAAATAAAAAATAAAACCGCGGGAGTGTATGTTTGTTCTTCTCTCACGGAGCAACGCATCGACGTGAATTTTTTCGTAGAGATAGTACGAAATTTTTTATCTAAAAAAAATTTTCACGTGGATCCACGTGTGAAACTACGGAGCGCAGCTAGTAAATAAATAATAATAAACAATTTTTTACGAAAAAATAATAATTGGAAACTTTGATGAAATAACCTAATGTTTTATTATAGAAACTGACGTGGTAATTCCCGTGTAATATAAGTAACATGTAAACTAATGTTCATTGCTAGGTAAAAATCCATCTATCTAAGCTACCGCATACGATGAAGTTGGCGGAAAGTTTATTTCTTGCTCTAGCTCACGCAGATTGTAACTCCCCTCTCACACTCTTGCAGACCTTGCAGTGTTTTGTGTCCTCCCCTCTCTTACATTCACGTCACGTTTACTCTTACCGCTTATCGCTCGTAGATGCACCTAGCCTTTAGGCGCCGCCTATCCTCCGTGCCGCATTGCCATTCCATCGTCGTCCCTTGCATGACATAGCGTATTTACTCCGTGATGTCCATTGTGTAGACACTGGGCCATTGTCGGCCATTGTTATGAGCTTGCCAGATTACCGTCCGTCTGATACGCTTTATGACGTCTATCCGCTGATTGTGGAGCCACACACGAATGTGATTTGTGTAGGTAAAATTGTAGGTCAGATCAGAAGTTGGGACAATGAAATTTACCTTATTTTGTTACCTAAGTCAAATATACAGGGTTACAGTACAGGTAATCAGTTAAGGGGCGGCCTCAAAGCGTTAAAACGCGGATTTATACACAAAAAAAATAATCGTGACATTTTTGCACACACGCACGGCCATCTGACCCCAAACTAAGCAAAATTTGTAATATGACTGCCAGAGACTAATAAATATAGTTGTTTTTTTTTATACTTACGTAAATAGTAAACAACACCCAGTTATAGAACAAACATAAATGTTTATCACGTGAATGTTTGCCCTATATAAGTGGGTATCGAACCCACGCCCCCAAGCGCATAAGGCAGGTTCACGAACTGGGCCAACGGGGTTATCGGGGGTTCTACGAAAAACGCTTATTTTGTTCTTTGTCCTAGCGAGAGTCTCTTTAGTTAGATGTTGATTGAGGCTCTTTGCTATACCCTAAAGACCATTCATCGAAACGACGGTTGGATCAAAGATAACCAGCATGACAGCTCCCATCAATGAGTCATGAGTCAAGGTTTCATACTGAATTTTTCCTTCGTGGTTTTCACACGATTCTTGATTTTGGATCTCTTTCAGAAGTCTTGATCATTATTTATTGCTATCAAGTTATCGACCCTACCTAAACCTAATAAAAAGCACGTGTCGATTAAGATACGACGTCAAAATTCGGCTTTGCGTTCCTAAATTTCGTGAACGAATAAATCATTTTACCTTACCGATATACAATTATTTGGACTATATCATGGCACGATCTGAAAGCTATTAAGTGAGGCCGTAAAGCATATGGTCAGTGCAGTAAAGCCATTGTAAGGTATACCTAGCTATGTTACACCATTTACATAATTGTGCTTGGCTGCAAGGAGGCGTCATGTAGAAGTAAACAGTGACCTGGGTTACTATTTCATAATAGAGGGATGCCGGTCCAGTGTACAGGGTTACGAGGATGGTCGGTCCATTTAGTAGGAGGCCTACCTACGCTGTGTTTCCAGTTCGTGGTCTCCACCCAAGAACCTTTCATTTCCATCGGTTTTCGGTTCTTCGAGCGATGTGGCCTGCCCATTGCCACTTCAACTTGCAAATAATAATAGCTATGTCGGTGACTCTGGTTCTTTGGCGAATATCCACGTTCCGGATTCCATCGCGCAATGAAACTCCGAGCATATACTCGTAGCTCTCTCCATTGCCCGCTTTGCGACCCTGAAATTTTTCCAAAAGGCCAGCAGTTAAGGACCACGTTTCTGTACCATATTTCATCACTGGCAACACACACTGGTTAAAGAGCCTTGCTTTTAGGCACTGTGGTATTTTGGACGATAAGATGCCATGTAAAGCTTAGATTATGGCATTGTTGCTCTACAAATATTTAGTTCTTGTAAGTTTAATTTTCCTCTTTTTCTTTCACTTGCTGAAATTTTGCGTCATCATCATCATTTCAGCCGTAGGATGTCCACTGCTGGACATAGGCCTCCCCCATCGATCTCCAAAAGGGCTGGTTGGAAGCGGACTGAATCCAGCGTTTCCCTGTGGTCTCTTTTAGGTCGTCTGTCCATCTTGTGGGTGGACGTACTACGCTGCGCTTACCGGTCCGTGGTCTCCATTCCAGAACCTTTCGGCCCCATCGGCCATCTGTTCTGCGTGCCCACTACCAATTCAACTCGCTAATCCGGTGGGCTATGTCGGTGACTTTCGTTCGTCTACGGATCTCCTCATTTCGAATTTTTGTGTACCCGCCGAGTCCGCCGACTAATAATCCATTCCTTGTGTAGCTAAAAGTTTTTGAACTGTCTGTAATTATAGGTTTCTCCGTTAAAGTATAGCACGCCCTTAACTCCGACGCAAAGCTGCCCCCCTCTCTCCTGAGCGCAATACCTCGCCCCCTCACATTTCCGGGCGAAGCGACGCGTGACGCGAACGGTCACGCACGGAGTGGCTCAAGCTGTAAGTGGAAGCGGGAAATGTAACAGATTAAATAATAGTTGAATCAAGCTTTACCTCATTCCTCTAATAATACTTCACATTTCTTGGCGAAGAATGGATTAAGGTATAAGCGGACGCGGAATACGGTAAAATCAGAAATTAGTTTAGAATTCGAGTATAGATAGATTAAGTTAGCTAGGTTAGTTGACCGCTCGGCTACCATCGCTCAGAACATCGCGCATCTACTCAGAAATACTGACGCCTAGCTACATCCTTGTAGAAATGCATCATTTTGTCTTACAACGTATAAAGTTTAAAGGAATCCTCGACGAATCCGAAATGAACTCACAAGTCACAACATTGCAACGTGTAAATAGCTCAAGCATACGTTCATCAAAATAGGTCATAGCTAAGTATCATCACTACAATGAAACCTACTTTCAAATAAAATAAATCGCAGCAGAATTGGTCCAGCTGTATAGGAAAAATAATTAACATGTGCAGATACACACCAACACAACTTCTTACCCCAAACACATCAATACCTTCTCAGTCTCGTCCTTTCGTCGCAGGTAAATAGTGGAAATGTCATGATCTAAATGCTAGCAGTCAATATTACCTGCATCGGTGTACTATCTCCGAGTAGAACATCTACAGAGGAACTTTTCCTAAAACGCATAACTATTTTAAAGCTTTTTCTTATAAGAAGGCGCTCGAACATAATTATTGCCAAATCACCAACATTTAAAAAGCCGAAAAGAAAAAATATATTCCTCACATTTGTACGCCGCACTTGGCAAGGAAATGAGATAAATTTCAATTTGTACGATCCTATATACTTCTTTGTATGTATGTATCTATGTGTACCTAAGTGCTCTGACAAATTTAATATATAATATGATTTGAATTAAAAACAAAAAAACAGCAACGCCACATTGAAACTGCTTATAAAATACTAAATGAAAGTGAGTGAAATTTTACCGAGACCACAGTAAGAGCTTTTTTAAATAATAATAAAAAATTACGGCTTACGAAATATGTCTGAGTAATCGGCAAAATGCAAGTTGATCTCACATGGCAAATTTTTCGCGACGTCCTATTACTTAAATATATTTTCGGTTACAGACAAATTCTGCATGTGCAAGAAAATTTTGCGGAATTTTGTACAATCCCTTGTTGAAGTTTGAACCTGTGGGTTGAAATCGAACTCTATCATCAGTAGGTAAAATATCATCGGCTATATACGAAAATGGCAAGAGCTGTTCTTTTTAGGGATTTTCTTATCTGCTTCCACGGCCTTGTGCTGAATGTACGATTTCAATGCAATGTTTGTATGATTGGTAACTATAGTAAGATTTTAATTTGCATCATGGATTTACTATTGATCACTTTAACTTTTATTAACTATTTAAAGACTACAAAAATTTTACATTACACAACGCTGAGCCCAATTGATATCTCGTACATCCAATTGCGATGTATTTATTGTAACTTCAGCCATAGCGTTATACAAAATATGATCAAAAGCGAAACAAGAAATTGTAACGCTACCGCAAAACCATATTGCGCGTACAAACAAGATAAAAAAAAGCTCAGCCTAGCCTCTAAAAAGCTAGCGAAGGTGATCACAATTAGTGGTTTTCATATTGCTTTTTAAAATTTTCTTCTTTGCTTTCAGAGCAAATACATGCTTAGACCTAGTTTAGTGATAGAGGTGAACCTGATTGAAGCCACGGAAAGTGCCATTGGGGTGGCAAAGTTTTGGTCTAAAAGCTTCATTTAAAAACAGAATAATAATTTACGAAACATTGATCACCTTTGACCTTTATCATTTAAATACTTTGGATTTGCCTTAAACTCGAGTAAGAACCGGGCAAAGTCTGCCAGAAATAAAGGGTGCGAGGTGAACTCGTATTGCTCACACAGACATATTCTAACTAGTTGTACAAACGCACACTTCAATATTGAGCGGCACACAACTGCAAACGAGATGATCAAACTAACGACCAAGGGGGCGGGAGGTGTAAGAGCTAAAGGGGAATACATATAACACTTCCATTCCGAAATGAGGAAATCCGTAGACGAACGAAAGTCACCGACGTAGCCCACCGGATTAGCAAGTTGAAGTGGCAGTGGGCAGGGCACATATCACGCAGAACAGATGGCCGATGGGGCCGAAAGGTTCTGGAATGGAGACCACGGACCGGTAAGCGCAGCATAGTGCAGGGTATACGTCCACCCTCAATATGGACAGATGACCTAAAAGAGACCGCAGGGAAACGCTGGATGCAGGCCACTTCCAACCGGCCCTTTTGGAGATCGATGGGGAGGCCTATGTCCAGCAGTGGACGTCTTACGGCATGATGATGAACACATCCATTTATTTTATCTGAGAGGGTGGAGGACCGAATAAGGTAGATACTTGACAATGTACGAATGTACAATGTACTACACACGTACGAATCACGTCCTGTAACCGACCCCCCACACCCCTGACTCGTCTATCTTATGGGCAGAAGACATAATAGTTATGGGTCCTACGATATAACGTCCGTGAACAAAAATGTGATAGGTATATCTGGGGCTCGAATCGCCTTATTTAATTTGGACACCACATAAATCGTACACGGGACCTGGCCAAACGTTTATGGTGGCGACTGGTGCCCAGAAAGCTGGCGTCTACTTTAGCAAATAAATAGCATTGCCAGTCAACGTGGCATGTATCAACACACTAGCGCCTTCTCATCTCTCAACAATGGATCGGGCTGGCACTGCCGCGACTATAGCTGAAGACCTCAGATGGCTCAAATATGGATATTTAGACCTGCATGTTTGTGCCTTTTGGGGTTTAGGACCGTGGGGGCCGACCGCTAATCGAACTGTATAGGGACCTGGCTAAAAGTTTAGTGGAAGCGACTGGTGACCGGAATGCTGGCGCCTTCTTTGGCCAAAAAGTCAGCATTACCTTTCAACGTGGCAATTCTGCCAGTATAATTATTAGTTACCAATAAAATGATTATGATTATGTATATTGGTAAATTTTCCTTCCACCAAGGGGCTTTTAGATCCGTTATTTTTAATTAGTTTTAGTTATTCCTCATTAAATCGTCTCTTATGGCTGGATATGCCAATGATGATAAGTCGATGTCGAGTTAGGTTGATGAAAGGCTAGTTCAGTTAAATTCTACATCGTGACTGCATTGGATTCCGAAATACCTAATTAGTTTCACCCTTCGTCCTCCCCTTTCTTTTGCCCGTTTTATGATAAAATAAAATTCTTTTACACTACAATCTCGGTTGGTTGTTTGGGTATCCTGACCGGACGTGGCGTGCTTACGAATGGTTGTACAGGTTATACGATTAGCAGTAGCGCAGGTTTTTTGGTTGGTAGGTGAAAAAGTCAAGTCTTCTAAGCTCATTGGGAAAAGTACACACCTAACCCAAGGGCCAAGAAAGGGGAAAATACGAACGGAGCCCCTAAATTTTTTTGGAACTGCCCGTAGTACCTATATACAATACTATATACTATGTACAATATATTATTAAGCCTCATCTGGGCATCTGTAGTAACAAGCGTTGCTTAAAAGTGGAAAAACCTCGTTGAACTGTCTCTTTGAGTGAGCAAAAGGAAGTTTAACGTGAGATTGTTTTTGTTTTTGAGTAGGCCCCTAGCACAGATTAAAGTGGGGTTTTTCTGATGTGCGAGCACATTTGTTTTTGAACTTAATTCGATCGAGCGAAATGTTTCGGTCTTTACTGTTTTCTAATTAAAACATTCAATTTTGATATGACACCTTTTTCATAATTTTAAGCTAACCATGGAAGTCAACAAACTAAGTAATACTAGAATGACCAAAATTTACAATAATAGACAGATTTTTATTTATGGACAAAAACTTAGAATGTATTTTGAAAAATATTCTAAAACATACACATTCAAATTTGTGTTTTCCCACAAACCGGTCCCAATTCAGCATAATGCTAGTTGCGAACAGCCGTGCAGCGCTGGTCTTCCGTTGGTAATTGCTAAAAGTGGGAAAAGAGGGCCTTAAAATGATAATAGTTTAGAGATGGCGGTAAACCTCCTGTGCGGCAGAATACAGCTCGGTGGTAATTGTAACCGTTTACCGCGCAATTCTGACCACTTAAGCAGATTGACACCGCAAATGGTCTGCGGTGAGGATTCGAGTCATTTTGCATTTACTGACCGTTTTGTTAACCGTTGCGTTGGTTGGGTGTGAAAAGCTTATTACTACCTACAGGCACTACCTACTGGATGTGCTACGTATTTTTTTTTTATGCATGGCTTAGAATAACTATATACAGAAACCAAGTACATTCGCAAAATTTAAGCCGTTTAAATGGAGCCATATATGACACCAAACGACGCTCGCGCGGTCAGTGCCCGCTGTAATAGTGTTCCGTGGTCAGTGCCCTTAGTCAGGTGATAGTGTTAAGAGCTCCCAAAAAAATTTACTTAATTATTGCCGCATAATTTTTGCGTCTGTGTGCGTGACAAGGCAAGTAAACACAGCACACGTAGCGGAAGAGAAGTAGAAGGCGTTGTTTGGAAACTTACCATCTCTGTGTAGTTAATCTAAGATGCAGGGTTTTAAATTAATTACACCCTTGTAACTTGTTATTTTCCTAGGTTAACTTACAATAATACGGTTCTTTCTTTGAGAGCTGCACGGTGTACGCCATACGGTGTACAGCCCTCTGGCATTTGGGCTCGGATAACACATTATTGCAGACCACTTGCCAGAGGACATGATCGCAGCAGTCCTTCGTTCCATTAAAGTTCTTCCTCCATTAAACATCTTCGATTGTGCCGCATCGATCACAAGGAGGTGACTGATTGCACATTGATTTTTCCAAGGTATGATACACAAAAGTACGGTGGCTCAAATAATACGTCTGACAATTTCATCAAAATTTTAAAATACCTGAACGAAAATAGTAATTTTGATCCATTTTTGATACCATAGCAAATAACAATAGTTATGGGTTCGCATTACCGGCATGCTAATTACGTAGGTATTACAGAGGGAAGAATTAAAAAAAAAATGCACGAATTAAAGTAACAATACAAGAGTATGATGTAAAATATAGGAAATGACGAAAAAGAAAAAAGAAAAAGACGAAATAATGAAATGAATAAATTGATGATGATGATTCTCATGAAATAAGTTGATAATACTGTGCCTGCAAAGTAAAAAAAATCATACCCATTAAACTTTTTTTTTATTGATATTTGAAAAAACATTGTACAAAATTGCAAAAATATTCAAAATTACCTAAAATGTAGTTTTTTTAAGTTACAAAAATTGTACCTACATTTTCTATGACTTAGCAAGTCCAGACTTTTTAGTGATTTTAAGCATAAATTACGCTGTAGATCACACCCACATCAGTCGTAATTCCTTCACGTCGTTAGCTCAAATCCAAGCGATTGTAGATTGTAGGATTGGCCCCTCGCGTGCGTCGACTATACGCACCAACGTAGTTAGGTAAAACAAGTGGCCACCGTGTGTTGCCAATTAATCTTTAGGGTCATTTACACACAACTTTTTTTTTTGCCATAGGATATTTAAATCTAAATTGCACGCTCCTCCACCGTATTTTTGTAGCATTTTGTAAGCGTAGAGCATTGCGAACATTGCCTGAACATTGCGAATGAAAGATCTCTAACCAACTAAGTAGCGGACCGCTTGATGGTAAGCGATTACTGACGCCGGTCCGGGTGTCTTCTGTGAAGTTTTGTGTCCGGGGTAGAGCAAGCGAGATGAGCGGTCGCTCTAGGCGCCAGATAGCAAGGGACGCCAAAATGCCAAAAGCGAAAAAATCGAGCAGTAATTAATTTTTTGAAAAAAAGAGCAAAAACCGACTTCAATAGTATACCTATAGTTTAAACAGAGATTGAAATTCCTTATTAAACAACTGTACCGTAATTCGAAACCTAATTATACATGAGAGTAGCGTACTTGACTTTCGTTGTGTACTAGCCGTGCTATGATTAGTCCGCTCGTTCGCCTCGTCCAATCATCGTTGACTCCGCCCCTTCCGCTCCCCTCTAGCGACAACCATCACCACAGGCAGTGCGCTGAGCGCAACTTGGCTTCATTGGCGTTTGGATTTTCATACAAAGCGGTCTTAACTAGAAATATTACAGACCGCGTCGTGCTAGTGAATTTTTTCAGATTCTTATATTCCTTATAAAATAAAATAATAAGAAATAATCGTTATAACAACTGATAAGTTCTGCACATCGAATTGAATTTGAATTTAACGGTGTTACCGTTCGGTTTTTAAATATTTATATACTTTTACTAATTGCATTAACGTGTGTTTTAGTATTTTAAATAGATAATAAAGGTCCAGCTCCAACGATGGAAGAGACTGCAGAAACAAGGACAGGAAGTAAAAGGAAGGTACATAAACGTTCAAGCTCTGGATCCAGTTCTTGTCTTCATCAAGTTCTAGTACTTCTAGTTCATCGTCATGCGATAGTGGTAATAAATCAATCCGGAAGAACAAGAGCAAGAAAATTAGTAAGTTGAACAGATCATTTTCCGAAATAGCTGACATCAAATCCCGTTTAAACAGTGCCAACCAAAGTAATTACCGTCCTAATTCACACTATGACGACAACTACCTTAGTTTTTGCGCAGACCCAAACACGAGTGGTGAATCCTACAATGAGGAACTTTACAGAGCACCCACAGTTCAATTAGTTGTCACCCCAGTTGTTACACTAGTTTTTAAGAGTTTTTTGTCCTCTGTATCAAATTTTATGGTGTGAACAATAAAGAGTTAATCAATCAATCAGCTGAACTTCCTAACGAAAACAATTCAATATACCTGTAAAGCAAAAACCAAGGTCATGCAATTGACTATTGCAATTGACGAACAACCTGATTGGAATAGCGCCCACCACTCTGACACTCAGAAACACTACCCTCATTCCTCTGGGTTTACAAGCCTTGATTCCAACGAAGAAATCAAGCGCTGCGACAACTCTTAAGTTTTCAGTACGAATGGAAAACACATTTTTCAGGGCAGACCTATGCTTTGCTTAAACAAAAAGAAACCCTTCAAGCAGATTAAGTGGATCTAAGAGCAGCATGCAACATACGAATTTGAATTCAGCAGAAATTGGTCTGAAACGGAATAATATAATTTCCGAGGTAGGTATTCAAAGGTGTGACATTGTTCAAATAGTATGTGGCCATGTAGCTGAGCTAAGTCAAAGCAGATGAAATACTGACGGCATTTGAAGATCCATTCCATAAAAATGAACTTGGAAAATTTCTGCCTTCATGCGCGCCACTCTTTTCGAGAGTGAGCCCTATGCTTGAAAAAGCTGGTTGCGATAGAAGTAAGTTCTTTTGGCCGCCCTCTGCTCCAAAGAAACACACCTCTGAACAATCCTGGTCTGTCACAAGTGTCACAACCAGCATGTAATCAACATTATAAGGTTCAAGGAAGACCATTACCACAGGCAAAGCAGAACACTACAAATAAATATGTTTCAAACAACTCTTTTCGAGAAAGAGTTGGTAAACAGCAGTCTACAATGACCACCTTGTACTCTACAAAAGATGTAATTCCCCCTCATCCCACCGGGATAGGAGAGGAAATAACCAAAGATACTGACTCGAAGCCATTACATGCCAGTCAGCTACAAAAATATTACGCTCGATGTAAATGCTCGGGATTCCACCCTACATTCTCAACATCATAAGTGGCTACCGTATACCGTTCAAAACGAAACCACCATTACATCTGCCGAGAAACGTCACCAACCAAATACATTACTCGTCAGAAACGACAAAGTGTCTTAAGAATTGCAAAGCTACGCTTTGCGTCATCGATGTTCCGTCAGACCGAAAATTGATGAGACCAATTGTCAACCACTTGCCATTCAGAATCAGCCCGGCTCGGAAAACATTTGCCTAACTAAGCAAAAAGGACGCCGTTCCAACTGGCTCCTACTTTCCGTGATGTACCCATTCCGATAACTGACCGGCTTGAGCTTTTGGGTGTTACTCTATTTTCTACCCTCAACTTTAGCTCCTATATTGAGGACATGGCTCAATTGGCTGCCAAAAAGCTGGGTGTACTATCGAGGGTGCGACGGCATTTCACGTCGGAACAGTTGCTTTCACTGTATCAACTTACTATTTCATAACTTACTCTGTTTTTCACTGTATTGTTCGTGCATGGAGTACTACTCTCACCTTTGAGATGAATCAGCTAAGTATCGGCTTGGGGCATTAGAGTCTATCGAGAAGCGTGCCAAGAGGCTCATCGGCAACGAATCCATGGTTCAGACTAAGCTCCTTAGTCTTGAGCATCGGCGCAAAGTTGCTAGTCTATCGGTCTTTTATCGAATACATTTCGGAAAGTGTGCATCGCATCTTCATGATCTAATTCCCTCCTGCCCATGCTTCTATCGGACTGCCAGAGCGGGCACAAAAATCAACACCACTTTATAGTTGGTATTCCGAAAACCTGAACGAAGCGCTTTGATTCCACTTTTATTGTGCGAACTGCTAGTCTGTGGAATGTGCTGTCTGAATGGGCGTTCTCTGATAGTTACAATCTATGTCTTCAAATCACGATTGAATCAGTTTTTTACTAGGCAAGCGTGCTCCACCGTATACCGCATCATCGCTTAACATCAGGCGAGTTGGTGGTCAAGCGCAAGCTTATTATATATTTTATGATAATATCTTAAAAAGTGCGGAAACAAAGTTTGCAAATTATTGTATTCTGTCGTAAGTCTACTTGAACAGTTTGGTTAGTAGTTAAACCAAAACAACCAATCTGAAGAACTTAAGCCTTATAAGTGAACACTTAAGCCTTACAAGTAAACTCAAGCCTTGAGTTTTACACTGACTCGAAAGTCACTACAGGTACTGTAATGGTGGCTGAAAAAATTACAAAATCGACTCTCGCATACACAATCCCCAACCATCACATTACGTAGCCAACGACAAGAACGCGAGCAAAATCATTGTGGGAAGGCAAGTTTGAAACCAGGACTTTCAACTTACGAAAGTTTCATAAACTTTCATTACAACTACCTATAAATAATGTTACAAGATCAAGGTCATCACCTCCAATCAAATGCACTTCACATACAGTGCCACGAGACGACAGAACAATGATGTCACGGTATCATACCTTCTCAACGAGAGTGGTACAAACTCGCAAGCACTAGTGACTAGTCAGAAGTATTCAATATCTTAGATTGACAAATTATAAACTTGTTGTATCACAATAATTCTAGATTAAAAAGTGATTTTGAACTCTCAATTCGTACTCTGATTCCTGCTCTGACAGCATGGCTATCAACGCTGGCGTCTTGCAGGGTTCTGTGTTGTCGCTAACGCTCTTCCTTCTCCACATCAATGACATGTTGTTTTTGAGCAATATGCATTGTTATGCGGACGAAAGCACGGGCGATGCACAGTATACTGGTCGTGCTAACACCTCTCGTGTCGTAGTTGAAGGAAGTAGGAACAAACTACTGTCTGAAATTAAGGTGTCTCTTGAGCAGGTCCCGGGCTGAGGTGAACTGAATCGGGTTCAGTTCAACCCAACAAAGACGCAAGTTTGCGCGTTCACTGCTAAAAAAGCCCAATTTGTTGTAGCTCCCCACTTTCAGAACAAGGTTTCGGAAAGCATTGGAATCCTAGGTGTCGACATTTCTACAAATGTATACCTATGAACCTGACTAATATTATTGTCAGTGTTGATTTGTACCTACAAATGTTGTGTCTCTAAAAATGTATTAATATTCTTCTGACATTCAAAAGTGTACAGTGGTGTACCAATTTGAGGAATAAATGAATATATAGTTTCGCGGTCATATTGCGAGCAAGGTTAAGTTCCGTTTGTTCGAGACAAAGACTTTTGCTTTACAAAGTCAAGTCCAACCTTACATGGGGTACTGCTCCCATCTTTGAAATGGAGCACTCAAGTATCAACTTGAACCACCTGAAGCATTACAGCGTAGAGCTGTCAGAATTGTCGACGATCCCAAGCTCACTGAACACATAGAGCCGCTCAGCATGCGTAGAGACGTTGGGTCTCTTTATGTCTTTTATAGAATTTACAAGAGGAAGACTGAACTGTTCGATCTGATGTCAACATTCCGGGTTTTATCATCGCACCAGCCGCCACTTTCTGAAAGTTCATCCACATATTATAGATAGGTGGAAATCGCACACGGTGCGTTTAACGCGATCTTTTTTGCATTACACCTGCAATTTATGGAATGAGTTCCCTCCTGTGGCATTTCCGAGTAACTATAACATGGGGTTCTTCATAAGGGTTGTCGAGTCTTTAAGGGTCAGCAATGTATCTGTGATGCCCCTGGTGTTGCAGCTGTGATGCCCCTGGTGTTGCAGTTATCCATAGGCGACGATGATCGGTTACCATCAGGCGGCCCGTCAGCTTGTTTGCCACCTATGGCATGATTTGACATAAAAATAATAGAATACTGAAGTCGTATCCTATAAATTCCTAAATTCCAATTATATTCTATCTTATAGTATAACTACTTTAAATATATCACATTGGCGTCACCATCACCACCAGACGATAACAAACACGTCTCTCATGTATAATTAGGTTTCGAATTACGGTACAGTTGTTTAATAGCGATGTTTTACCTACAAATAAAACATTTATTAAACATACTTACCTAATTCGAAACCTAATACTTTCTAATTCTGCCTGGTGGCCATTTACACGAGATAACCAATGAAGCCAAGTTGCGCTCAGCGCACTGCCTGTGGTGATGGTTGTCGCTAGAGGGGAGCGGAAGGGGCGGAGTCAACGATGATTGGACGAGGCGAACGAGCGGACTAATCATAGCACGGCTAGTACACAACGAAAGTCAAGTACGCTACTCTCATGTATAATTAGGTTTCGAATTAGGTAAGTATGTTTAATAAATGTTTTATTTGTAGGTAAAACATCGCTATTAAAAAAAACATACAGTCGAATTGATAACCTCCTCCTTTTCGAAGTCGGTTAAAAACTTAGAAAACCACAAACCAAAATGTCATTTGTGTATGTAATTTTGGTTAATGTTGAATTTTTCAAACAGCGCTGAATCAATTTTGATAAAATGTATATGGGACCACCTCTGAGGTATGAACTATCAAAGAAAAAAAAAAAAAAAACAATTTATAATTAGCGGCGTAATAGCGTAACAAATATACAACAACAACAAAAAATACAGTGGAATTGACAACCGCCTTGCGTCGGTTAAACAAAATTAATATAAATTTTGATGGCACCTCGTGCCTCAGGGTGGGCGCGCGGTGTTTGTGTTATTTTTAGACATCATACAATTTTGCTATGGAAATAGTTTATATCCTTTTTAGCACATGGAATACTTTTTATCCCGGAATCGATTCCTGCACGATAGTTTTCAGAACTGACAATCTTGCTCTAGCCTAATCATTAAAAAAAAAAAAAATATTTAAAACGTTTATTTGATCAAATTTTTTTACAAGCTTATGAAATAGGTACAAAGATTTAAAAAAAAACAAAATAAGAGTGTCATATATCGAGTGTCGTATAATCAGCTATATAGGTAGGCTGCCAGTCGCCTTTACAACTTCAACAACAATATCAGCCTATCACCCTCACTCTCACATTCACACACACACACAAAACACTCATCACCACTTAAATCCTCCCATTTGCTAAACCCCATTATGCAACACAACCTGGACTCAGCCACATTAAGAATAGGTTTAAGGAGGTAGGTTTCCTATAAATCTGTATCTATTTATTTTTAGGCTATGTAACACATTTATATTAATTTATTCTACTCATTATAGCGTAGGTAGGCCTCCCACTAGATGGACCGACGACATAGTAAGAGTCGCTGGCATCCAGTGGATGCAAAAGGCAGGCTGTCGTTCAGTGTGGAGGTTAAAGGGGGAGGCCTATGTTCAGCAGTGGACGTCTTCTGGCCGATGATGATGATTGATTCTACTCATTGTTTAACTGTTTTTTTTTTTCTTTCTCTGTACTTAATGTTTAAATTTAATTATCTAGTAATAATAATATATTTTCAAAATTACAACCATTAAGGTGTAAGCGCGCGCGATATTTCATGTACAATATCCTGTTTGGACCTTAAGATACAGGCTTAGCCTAGTTTGAGGCCCTCAGGCAATTGCTTTACTGTATCTTTGCCATTATGTGAAATAAATAATTTTGTATTGTATTTGTATCATGTTCCCACTGCTGGGACGGTTTCCTCACGATGTTAAGGTATCTTCAACGGTTTGAGCGATGGCATCGAAAAAAAAATTGGTTTAGGTAATCTACAAATAATTGGTTTACTGTCGCACAGAGACGTTACTTAAGCTAAGGAATACTTAAAATTTCTCTGTCAACTTCTCGTTGACGGAAATTGTCACACATGAAAACGAGACAGAGCAATTTTAAGTATTCCTTAACTTAAGTAACGTCTCTGATTGCGGCTGTTAGGTACTCAAAATTACTTATACCTATGCTTAAGGTAATACCGAGGAATGAAGAGATCCGTAGACGAACGTAAGTTACCATGAATTATAAAACAGACATGAATGAATTTGTCGATACCAGGTACCAGGGGATAGCAGAAACGATGGAGATGAATTTTAAAGGCTACGGCTACCTATTTTAAGTGATTCTGTTTAGGTAATTGCCAAAAATTGTGCGACCGCAAACCATATTTCGGCGCGTTAAGATTCACGTTCGCGCGATTTTCCGCACTGCGCTGTTTCGAGCCCGCGTTAAGAGGTTAGCCGTAAGGCCCCTGGTTCACAACGTCCACTTCTCTAAATGTCCAGTTTACCACTATAATAATTAGGCAAGCATTTCGGAACAGGAATCAAACAAAGAAAATATTAATTTATAATTTTTATTTTCGATTTGTATATATATCAACCAGTAAGAGGCCGGGTATTTATACAAAATAATATTATTATTAAAATCCCTTTTAATGGAAGAATTATACAAATCTTATTCTAATTTGGCAAATCCAAATTCAATAATCTTCACGTAAATAAAATTATTACGATAATAATTAAAATATACATTTTTACAAAACTGTAAACATTACGTAAGCTAGTAAATCTACGAGACTAATTTTGTTATAAAATACTTTAAAATTCAATTATTTCTAATAAAACAGAATAATTAGAATTAAAACAAAAAAAATAGATTTACAGATATGCAAATTCTTCAATAAAGTAATAATTTCAGTTTAACTAATTATATACAAATTACGCTATAAATAAAATTAAAATTATATTACAAATTTACAGTAATAATTACGTTTACACTTTACCTACAAACATTTGCACACAAAAATACAACAGTTACAATTGTAAAACTAAACAACTTTTGTCAATTTTTACAAAAAAACTTTTTTGTAAAAAAGTTGTTTCATACCGACTGATGTATTTCCATTCTGTTAAACAACTAGTCCTGTCCTTTTCTAACGATTTGAAATACAAATTGGGAAGAAAGGAAGGCAAGATACGTACAAACTGATAGTTACACTCAGTACAAATTCAGATCTCACGGAAAGACTTGGAATCATTAAAATACTACAGTACGTTCAAATATTGCACGTTCAAAACGCTAGTGCCCGATTTTCGACAGAAAAAAATATACAAGACATTTTGGCAGTAACAGATTTACGTCAACGTCAATCGCAGGGTGAAAGAAGGTCAAGGAAGTTACATATTACAAAGTCCTTGAAGAAGGTAGAGTTTTGGCGCCAACGTGGAATAAAACCATGGCATCTCATTGTATTATTTTTCTAAACTTGTGTATTTTCGAGTGTTAATGTGTAATAATCGTGGATTATTATTTATTAGTGTTCTTGGACGTCCTCGAGTGTGAAAAAATGATATAATGCGGTGAAACATAATATTTACGTAACATGTACCTATTTTCGTGATATTTCCAAAGCTCCATAGAAGCCTCTTGTAAAATCGCCACCACTTTAGACATGACATTGACTTGACCGTGACTTACTTTGCATGACTCTGACTGTGATTATGACTTGTTTGATGACATTTCATTAAACTTGATATTTCAATACTCATCAATACTCGACACTGACAAATGCACAAGGAGTGCGACGCCGAAATCCACACAGAGGCAGAACAAAAAACTTGCGTTTGTTCAAAAACGCTCTATAAAGATGATGCCACAAGTAAAATAATCTGAGATTTCCTTGCGACTAGTCGGCCATGTTTGCATACATGCCAAGTGGTACGTTAGCTGTCAAGACAACCACCCCTAGTGATAGGCACCATTTTGTGCAATCAACTCGCCGCACAGCACGTGACGTTGTTTCCTATCCCCATAATAGAGAATCCTTGTTTTTTTTTACAAATCATACAAATATTCCCACTTGATTAAACATAAAATACTGCCAGAACTAAAATTGTTGCATATCTTTTCTTGCACTGCAATGAATAAATATGCTAATAACTTTAGTTTATGGTACAGAACAGATGATAGGGATGATAATTTTTGTAACTTTCAGGTTGTAGCAAAATTTTAAACACTCGTTGACACATTGAAAGCGCTCCACACAAAATGACACGTCGACTCGTGAAGCCAAAATTATGTACAAAGCGATGTTTTTGGCCTTTTCAAATCAAAACGGTGGACTCCCTACACTAATGTCGATTTTGAAGGCTTCAGATGACTAAACTAACTAAAAACATTGCTGGTTTTTTACGGCCTTACTTATAAACGTTACTTAAGTTAAGCAATGCTTAAAATTGCTTACAGCCGCACTCACAGCCGCAATCAGAGACGTTACTTAAGCAAAGGAATACTTAAAATTGTTCTGTCTCGTTTTCATGTGTGACAATTTCCGTCAACGAGAAGTTGACAGAACAATTTTAAGTATTCCTTAGCTTAAGTAACGTCTCTGAGTGTGGCTGTTAGTGTATTAGACAGGACAGCAAGGTTTTTAGTGAGCTTCTGTAATTAAAACTTTAAGGATGATATTGGCATCGATTCTGATGTACTCTAAACTAAACTAAATTTGACAGCTCCAAAATTGGTGCTATCCTCTCTCACATATTGAAATGAAAAGAGAGGCCTATTAATTTTAATCCTGTCAGATTGGTTTAGTATATAGTTAGTAGTTAGTGGTATGACAGAATCCACGCCAATGTAATCAATTTTGAAGACTTAGTTGACAGAACTAAACTAATTATAATATTGCTGTCCCTTTTATACCAGGAAAGTAAGATAAAGACAGCAATACTAGTAAGTTTATATTTGTCAACTAAAACATTCGAAATCGACCGCAATGCCAAGTTTTCATAATAACCTTCTTCTACCAGAACTTGAAATGTATAGCTTTTTTTGTTACTGATAATCATTGTAAAGCCTGAAAATACAAATACAGTTTTCTTTCACATGGGTATTGAGATTTTGGCTTATGACATGACATTAGATACCTTGATTATTTGAAACTAATACTATAATAAAATAAAGCAAACAAAGCATTGTTGGATTAGAATCGCGGCCACATAGAAAATCACATTGAAATATGGTTGTTTCTCTAGTCCTATATTAGGTACAATGCAATAAGGTTAACCTTTCAAATTTTGGTAGAAAAAAATTTGGGTACTTGTTTGTGTTACCTCTGTGATAAATTTTCACACAATATTTTGAAGAGGCAAAACTTAAAAAGTACACCTCTTTTGTTATTCTTCTACTTTTACATAGCGGCAACATAGCATAATTTTTTTTTTAATGCTTTTTTATTCTTTATTTTTTTAACAAAATGTTAATTCGTTTTTTTTTCAATATCGAATTTTGCGGGTTAAGATGTATTGTGTGAAAATTAAGCGCCGGGAAGCCCTTTAAATCGACATAACTACCCTACTATCAGAAACTCGGTGGGCCTCTCTTGCTCTTACGTATTTATGTACATTTTACACCCCACTCCATGTCCTTAACATTAAATGTTTGGCATTTGTTTTGTGACTCCATTTATAACTATTTTGTACCTAATCCACTCTTGTAGCCATCCTATGGCACTTCTGCATTGAGGCACCAAATTTTTAAGGCACAATATTTTTTGTACAAAAAAGAACTTGTCGCGGAATTATTGGTAGAACTGTAATATCCTTATTTAAATAAAAGTTTTTGCAAATCAAAAGTTATCTTGTAATTTAACATCACATACAGAAATTTCAGCTCCCGATGTTTTTTTTTTTACTTGAACCCCTCTCTCTAGATGTTGGTCTTTTTTTTTGTTCTGTCGTTTTCTTTACGTTACTAACCGAACCATTTGCTACTCTAGGGTTACCAGACTAACAACCAAACTACTGCGACTAAAGGGTATTAATAGTTCGGAGTTTTATATCAACCAGACATAGCCACTGAAAAGTTGCACTAGTTCGGTTACCGGACTAACCAAACTACTGCGACTAAAGGATTGAAAACCTTTTTTTTTTACAATTACAAGAGGACCTCTAACACCCGGTTTCTGAGAGGCTGATCAACACAAAAATTTACTAACACGTTGTTATGTCAACTGACGTGATTGGTTGAACGAAAAAACAACAGCCAATCAGGCCACTTGTCATGAGCTTTGTTAATAGATTAAGTTGAGCAGGCTTTCAGAAACTGGAAGTCATCTACTGTGGGCCTAGTGCGAGTTTTTCTAGTTGCGTTAACGTACACGACCGCGTTAGCGTAAACCACGATTCGTATGAAAAAACTGACAAAGCTAACGCGGTCGTGTACGTTGACGCAACTAGAAAAACTCACACTATGCCCACTCGTATATTAGAACTTTTATAACATACAGCACTCCAATCAATTCCGCGACATACATACAAACATATTAATTGTATAAAAATGTATACTATAAAGCAAGATTCTTTGTAATATTGAACTCTTCACTTATGGCACTGCACTTGCACATATGAGTTAGCTTAGAGTCGCCTTGAAATTTATTAACAGATACAATGTTCATTAGTATATTCTTTCAGTCTTCAATCCAGAAAATCTCAATAGGCAATAGAAATCACAGTTTTAATGTTTTGCAGTTTTATATGGTGCCATTTTTTGCCAAAGGCCATTCTTAACAATGTTTTGTGGACGTTTTTGCGTTGAAATGACACTATAAATACACTTTTGTATGCTTTTAGCTGTTTATAGGTTTATCTTTGACCCGTCCGCGTCGGACGTTTCCGCAAAAC
The DNA here is from genome assembly GCA_914767915.1 of Agriopis aurantiaria. Classification (NCBI taxonomy): domain Eukaryota; kingdom Metazoa; phylum Arthropoda; class Insecta; order Lepidoptera; family Geometridae; genus Agriopis; species Agriopis aurantiaria. The sequence continues at coordinate 10,610,529 of OU612003.1, read as the reverse complement.
CGTAAATACAATGGAGGCTTAATGTTTAAACTGCTAGTTAAGTTTTAATGAATAAATTTCGACAATAAACAGTTGTTGTATTAAATTTTGCTAAAGTCAAATTCTTTATTCTTCAATCTCTAATTGACAAAGGGCACGGACCCAGGAGTCCGTGGAGAAGCAAACAAAAAACAATTTAAAAAAAACATTCAAATTTTATCTGACGATTCAAAATTCAGTCCATGAATGATCTCAGATTGTAATTTTTTAAGTGTCATTTCAACCCAAACACAAAACGTCACTCAAACCTGCACACCCAGCACGCGGTCCACAACAAAATCATACCTCACATCTTCAGTCTTAATTTCTTCCTTTTCAAGATCTCCCGTTTTCTCCTCGAAGCTTTCCTCTGTATTTATAATTGGGTTTTTACACTCGACTACTTCGACTAGTCGGCTTGCTTCGGCGATTTGCTCTCTGCGAAGTTCGTAGGATGTTTTTGAGGAGCGGCCGTCAGGAGTTCTCCTTTCTTCAAGATCTGCTTCCCAATCATCTTCGGATAGGATTTCCTCTACCTCTCCCTCTTCGGTTGGCAGGACTGGAATGGTTGGTTTGCTTCGAGTGAAGAATGCCATCTTTTCTCTGTAACAATGGAAACAAAGTTAATTAAACACTGTTTAAAACTATCACGGTGGTTCATAAGCTACGGGTTCGTTGCTGATGTGCTTCTTGTACGCGTAAACAATTTCCAGAACTGAGTTCCCAACTGATACTGGGGTTGACACAACATGGCAAACATGGCAACATGGCATGGCCGGATTAGCAAGTTGAAGTGGCAGTGGGCAGGACATATAGCACGCAGAACAGATGGCCGATGGTGCCGAAAGGTTCTCGAATGGAGACCACGGACCGGTAAGCGCAGCGTAGGACGTCCACCCACGAGATGGGCAGACGACCTAAAAGAGACCGCAGAGAAACGTTGGATGAAGGCCGCTTCCAACCGCCCTTTTGGAGATCGATGGGGGAGGCCTATGTCCAGCAGTGGATGTCCTACGGCTGAAATGATGATGATGAAGAGCTTCTTGTCAAGTTTCTCGACAGGCTCCAAGACTTACTTGAATGTGACAAGGTCAGGGCGCCGGCCGCCCTGCCGCGACCGCCGGAGCCGGTAGATCTCCCTGCAGGTCCGGTGGAGCAGCTTGGTCGCTCGGTCGCGGCCGGTCTCAGTCGAGTTGGAGATCAGCCGCCGGAGGGTCTCGTCTTCCGCCACCCACTGGGCCACGGCGGGGTCACCGCGAGCGCACGCCTCTTCTAACCTGTCAACGAAATCGGAAAGGTTAGGTCTAAGCAGTAAGTAGGTTTTAAAAATACATATATAAAAATATACTTAGTCACGCAGAAAGGGTGTACTAAGCCGAAAGCCATGCTTTAGTAACCATGATAATGAACAACTTTTTACCCCCTTTTTATGTGGAGGCGCATGGTGGGAGGGTAACCTTTGTACGCAGCACTTTAATCTCAGGTCAACTCACGCTGAGCTAGAGGTCGAAAACTGATGTTCATTATGAAGACGTTTGGAAAAAATAATAGATAGTAAATTTTTCCCCCTGCTGCCTCCCCCCCCCCCCCCCCTTGTTGTTCTTAAATCGTGTGTATATTCTTGACACACGACTCTTGGTAGAATACAGAAGAATACTTGGTGGAATACAGAAGAATACTTGGTAGTATACAGACGTAAAATCCCATGGCCATGTATGTGTGTGTGAACTGACCGTTTCTTGAGAGTGGTGAGGTTGGCGATCTCTGTGTTGAGGTCGGCGAGGCGTGTGTGCTGCGCGCGCAGGTCGAGCGTGAGGTCGAGCGACGTGCGCGGCGCGCGACCGCGCCCGCTGCCGCGCCGCACCGCGCTGGCTTGAACGCGACCCCATCTGCAGGGAACAAACACATTATGATACCACAAAATAAATAGGCACAGAATGCCGTCTTGTGCTGATGGTAACTAGAGCAAACACACCGATACAATAACGAAATATTAATAATTTTTTTCATTGTATAATTTCTGTTTTGTAATGTTGATGTTGTAGTGTTTTGTGCAAGAATTAAATGTTTTTCTTTCTTTCTTTAAATAAATATTGTATCCCTCTCTCATTTTTTGACGAAAAAAGCAACGAAAACGCAATTTTCGCGTTCTGTTTCTATCAAATAGAAAGATCTATATGAAATTCAATTTCTGTAATATTCATTCATATAATTTCTTTCAATTTACAAAAGTATTTTTTCGTAAAACTCGCTACAGGAAAGTTTGCGAGTGGATTTCGTTAATTTACTGTCATAAAATAAACATTTGTAATGGTATCATTATTTCATATTCGTCCTGGCAATTACGGCTTTAAAGATAAGTAGATTTGATTAGTTCGACTTAAATCAAACGCCCAAATCGAGTGACGTAATCAAACGAGCGCCCCTTCCCCCTTCCCTTGTTTGCTTACCTAAGGGAGCGTCTCTCGCGCAAGCTCCGGTCAAACGGGATTCCTAAGGGCGGCGGCGGATGTAGGGCGCCGCGACGCGCGTACGCAGCCATCGACGAATCAGACTCCGAGCGGTTTAACCTGCAAACATATATAACGTAAATACATGAACTACAACCAAAAACTGACTTTAACGCATATTAACATGATTTATTCCCATTTGCCCTCATAGTTATTCCACGAAGTGGCGGTGGCGTATGGGATTTATATAGAACATTGATGGAACAAACCGACGTTGTAAAGTACCGTGAGGGCAGATGGGATCAACCTACAAGTTTCAAATGCGTCCACACGGTGTGAAGAGAGCCTAACTTTTAAGCTGATTCATCTACGTACCTATTCTAGTGCATACGATATTATAGCTGTCACCGTCGCACTTGTGTCAAACTCAACGAGATGACTGCGACAAAACTAATAACGCAAGTCCTAGGTCCCGTTTCTATTTTACTTTAAAGCATTATTATAGTCCAATATATACATTTGTAAGGTTTAAAATGTATGTAAAAAGTTATTTGGCAAAAGATCACACTGCAGTTACTGTAGACGAGTCACCAATATTGTAAAACGACAGACAACGCAAAGCCTTAATCGCTGGTTCTAGAAGTAAGAAATTTTGCCAAGTATACCTTAAAAGGGTCGTTTTAAAAAACTGTTTTTCAATCGCATTGTGATTGAAATTTGACGTAAATTTATACTAGACAAGGTCTTACCTGCAAATGTACTGCCCTTTGCCAATACTCTGCGGTTGAGGTGAAAACGTTTGAGATCTCTTGATGGTGGCTAAAGGCTCTTCGGGCGTGGAGTTTACTTGTTGGCTTTTCCTGCAAAAATACAACAATAGCATCAATTTCCACCTGAGGTGAAACCAACATTAAGGGCATTGAAATAAAGTCGGATATGTATCTGAAAAAAAGAGGCATATAATCCTGTGTCCCTTTAATACCTTTGAAAAAGGTAATTTTAAGCCCAAAAATAACAAAATTAAAATTTGTTCAACAATAAACAAGTTATAAATATTTTAATTTCATGCTAGACAGAGAGCACGCTATAGCACGTTGTGACGTCAAGCCGTGCGCGTGCCATACAAATGCTATACTGACATACGCTTTGTGTGAGAGGGACAGAACATCCACTCCCTATTCCCACCAAAAACTTTAAACGCTTATATTTCAGAAATTTATCAGTCAATTTAAATTATTTTTTAGTCAAAGTAAAAGTCAAATCATTTACTGCACATTATGCTAAATAGGTGAAACTTATATAAACATAATGACCCAATAATCATAAAAGAAGTAGCAGTCGTCTGAATAGTATGTGTAATCAGTGTAATTTATATAATTATATCCTTTGTTAAGTTATTTGTAATTCATGAAACATTAGGACACAGGCTGCATGCCTGTATTTAAGTAGTAAAGTTATTTTTAGTAAGCGTACTAGCTTTTTGCGTCGTTTCTGTCGTTTTTAACCTAAATAAAACTACTTGTCCGCATCACAATTATTTGCGCAGAAGGTCTATCAAATTTAGTTTGGAAATCAGACAGAATCGACGTTACTAACAGCTAGTAATAGTACTAACAGAAGTGTGGATTTGGTTTACCTCAACCACCGTCTGACCAAAGGGAGAGAAAGAGAGGGGAATATGTTATTCTCACTCTTTTGCTCCCGTTGGTTGGACGGCTGTCCGTCAAACAAATCCACAAGTCTGTCAGTGCTTTAACGTACACGACGACAAACATTTTGAACAAAAAAGGACAAAACTTAAACTAGATACATTCACATTGTGCCGTTCCATGCTTTTCATGCAAAATACCGTTTTAAAATATATATCGTAACTCTTCATGCATAGGTGATATTTGTCGATTATAAACACTACACAACAAAACAACTCATAAACATATTTTTAACAGTTATATGATTCTTAACGGGATGTTTACCGTGACTGTAGTGAACAACCGTGATAGTTTAAAACAGTTTTTAAAATATAAATAAATAAAATAAATAAATGAAAAATATTCAAATTTTGACTTAACGGGACGTTGCTTCAGCGTCGCTTAATTTTTAGAAGTGAAATTACTTTCTTATTTTTTTTTTGTTAATATATATAATGTTTTCTCGAGTGAAGTATAAGCCAAGCCTATTCTCATAATATAATAATTTAAATCGGCGAAGCAATCGCGTAAGATACACACAATTTTTTGCGATTTGAGAACTTCTTCCTTTTATTAATGTTGGTTACAATTTTCAAATGTATCGAGATATAATACTTATGGAGTCACAAAAGTGCAAAAAAAATTACCGAACTAAACTCGACGCACGCTAAGCAGTGCGCAGACTTTTTGGTTAGTTGTAAGGCAACCGTGATCCGGACTACAACGCCGCGCGATGCCAGTGCTACGATGCCAAAACGGACAAGCGACGTTAAACACTATGTCAGCAACATAACGTCTAAATTGGCATTGTTAACTATATAATTGATGTCTAAGACGTACTACGAAGCTTGGACGTTTTTTGACTGTTTTCACGTAGTGATTGTGACTCTATGTGATACAATACCTGTATCTCGATGCCCAAATGGGAACTTTTGAACCACATTGTATTGCCATGGCAATGGATACAGAGGAAATAGTAATACCATTGAAGTAATAGGTTTTTTAGACTGACAATACATCCACCACCTCCCACACATTGCGTCCCAACGAAACACTTAGAAATCTTGATAATCATGTCTAATTGGTTAAATTGTCACACAAATGCAAAGTTCATAAGATTTTTGAAAAAGTGTAGTTATACTTATGTCAAAGTGTTATTCAGTTGCCTCAGAAGTAAAATAAGAATTATTTTTTAATCATAAAAATTTGATTTCGCAAATATCACCTTTATAACACAAAACAATAAATCAAGTATCAACTCCATTTGATCTTCATTATATGTATAACTCAATTACTATCAGAACCAAGGAGCTGTCAGAATTTCAAGAAATCAAAAGCGGTCTTTTTTCACGAAAAAGATTTGACAGTTCCGAGTGGGGTTACCATATCAAAATGTTAATAGGGTTGACATTTCAACAAAAGTCCGGACATTTTAGTCACAAAATTCAAACACTGCTCACTTCGTTACAATGTTAACAAAGTACTGATATTACATCGCCCAAACTAAAACTGAAAACCGGAAAAATTACAAAACCGAACAAAGGTCTAAAAGTCCGGACATGTCCGGGCAAATCCGAACGGATGGTAACCCTAGTTCCGAGGACCTCAAGAAAATAATTGAGCTAAAATAACACACACAAACAAGCGTCCGGTCACAATGTAAACATACCTATATACAATATATACAAAGACGGACGGTATATGACTATTTCTCTAAGGCTGTGTGGTCGTGGGGGCGCCCGTCTGCTTCTAGCCGACGCAAGCGCTTCATGTATCTGGCGGGAGAAAGTTACCGTCACCGTGGTCACAAGCTCTGTTAGTAAAAGGGACATGGCAATCTAAACTATAATCTAAGTAGGACAGGTTCCTAATTTGAACCGTTTTACAAAGACGGGAAAAGGATGTTGTATGCTTTCAGCAGACGCAAGCACTTCATGTATCTGGCGGGAGAAAGTTGCCGTCACCGTGGTCACAAGCTGTTAGTAAAAGGGACATGGCGAATCTAGCACTTTATGTATCTGGTGGGAGATAGGTAAGTTACAGTCACCGTGATCACAAGCTCTGTTAGTAAAAGGGACATAACGATCTAAACTATAGTCTAAGGAGGACAGATTCCAAATTTGAACCGTTTTACAAAGACGGGAAAATGATGTTGTATGCTTCTAGCAGACGCAAACGCTTCGTGTATCTGGTGGAAGAAAGTTACTGTCACCGTGGTCACAAGCTCTGTTAGTAAAAGGGACAGTAATCCATTCTATAATCTGTGGAGGATAGATTCCAAATTTAACCCATGTCTTTCTAGCAGAAATTTCACCGTGGTTACCTGTTTATTTAGTAAAAGAGGTAATCTAGCCTATAATCTAAGGATATATTTAAAATTTAGGCTGTATTACATAATAATATCGTATGTGCAGTCGCCGTAAGCGCTCATCACCACAAATCTGGTCAAAGAAACGTTACTGTCACTATGGTCACAAGCTCTGTTAGTAAAGGGACATGGAAATTTAAACTGTAATGTAACGTGGATAGATTTTAAAATGGGAATGTTTGCACGAATGCTGACCGTATATAACTATTTATGTCATATTTTGTATACATATCCTAATTCTATTAAAGAGTATACAGCCCGCCTGTTTTTGAGGGATTATCCATGCGGGAAAAACCGGGGTGATAAGCTAGTTTTCAATTTAAAAAAATATACTCCAAGTCTGCAATGTTTTTATTGATCTTAAGAATATAAAAAGAGTTTATTAAGAAATTTTGGGTACAAAAAGGTGTTTAGATAGCAATATTCAGGAGGTGACCTACCTCAAGATCCTTATTAATCCATTATTAGACCTTCACCAATTAGTAACAAAACAGCCGGTTCTATTTAAGGTGGTACGTTTAACCTAAGGCGGGAAATTCAAATTTCAAACAGTTTTCTTGTCCTTGTAGCTAGGCCGGGTAATTATTGTAAACGATCATGATGTTTGCGCAAATTGATTATTATTCTTTACAAAATCATGTAAAGCTGTTTATTTCTAATGCACATTAATACTCTTTTATATCTCTCAATTAATATTCAAAATTCAAAATTAAATTAAACTTATCCATGGCCGAAATGGCCAACTCCACTTATCACGTTTAGTTATTTTATTTTATTATTGTTAGTTTAACTTTTTTCATTATTTTTATTTCATATTAATATGTACCTTTTTAATTATTAAGAAACAAGTAATGCATGCTGTGCTTCCTATAAAAGGTAACACATTTAGCTAAGTTCATTTATAAGATTTCAGTGTATGTAATAATGTAGTTATCAATGTGAAGCCTTAATAAATAAATACTTACATTTGTACTAATTTTTGCTGTTTCAAACGGTTTATTTACAAATGTAAGTATATGGTGCGTTACTGTTAAATAGCTGTACATGATAATGTAAAGAACAACCAACGATTTGCGCAAACGATGTGTCATTTTAAAATAATTACCCGGCTTACAAAAACAAGAAAAAAAAAAAAGAAGGAATTTCCCGCCATTGGTGAAACCTACCACCTTAAGATTAGTTACGATACTTATCTATACACAATTTAGAAAATATGTTGTCTTATTTGTCTGTACAGACTGACATGAATGAGATAGATATTTTAGAAAAAACTATAGTAAAGAACTTGGAAACTCACCTCCTATGAAGTTGCCTAGCGCCTTCAGGGCAGAAGTTGCACTCTGTGTTAGTTTCTTTTTCTGCTGTGGTAGGAAGAAGATACTCTTCTTCTTCTTCTTCTTCCTCTAACGCTATGTCCACGGGAATGTAGTCTTCGAACGAATCCTCTTCCACTATCTGTGGATGTTGATTAAATTTTTTATACATGATCATAACATAGTGAAAAAAAACTAAGGTTGTGTCGAGACTCCATACTTTTTTAGAACTTTTTGATTTATTGAGTAAAAACTCTTCATGTTTGCTTCCCTACGTATTTTTTCTATAGTCTGTCCAAGCATTTATTTGCTCTGACAGCTACGTTAATCACTTTCGCTAGGTTTTTGAACGTAAGACTGTAGCAGGTACCCGATAGACTACAGTGAAATAATAAAAGAAAATGTTTTAATCAGCTTTGAGTTTTTTTTAATATTATTATTTATCTTATTAAAAAAATACATATTATTGTTACACAACTCTGCCAAACTGCATAGCAGTTTGTAGGCAGACATCTACTCTCTTTAACAAAATTTCATCATGAACTAGTAGGAACACAACATATTAGACATACTAATTATATCACTAATTATAATATTGGATTATATATATAAATATGTGGCTATAATTGTTATTGCAGCTGTCAGAGCAAATAAAAGCTTGGACCGAGCATAATTGTGAAGAGTAACTAAAATCAAAGCTGTTTAAAATAAATAAATAATGCTTCTAACTCATAGCTAGGATTCCCCGTGTTGGGGATTTGGATCACACATAGACACTGACAACATACAGAAGCAGAGCAGAAATAGAAAAAAAAAACATCTACACGGCCGATATACAAACCCGGGGTTCTCCTGCTCATAAATCAAACATGCTTCCACTGAGCCATACAAATCGTCGCCATAGACCTACTGGTTCCAAACAGCCGATGAGCAAGAGACAGCAACCGACTGGGAACAATATATGTAGGACTAGCTGACCTGACAGACGTTGTCCGGCCTTATAACTGTCAAGCACGCAAAGTCAAAATTGTAAATCTTATTGTTTTTCACCTTGGGTTACATTATTGGAGTTTTAGTAAGGATCCCTATTTTTTTCTTGCAATTCAAATAGCCTATATTAATCAGTGATAATGTAGCATTCAAATGGTGCAAGAATTTTTAAAATCGGTCCAGTACTTTTTGAGCCAATTCGTTACAAACATACTTACATACAAATCTTTCCTCCTTATTATATTATTAGTATTAGTATAGAAGTATAGATATAGATAAAGTTACGTACCTGATTAAGTGGTTCTCGCGACTCCTCGTCTTCCGACGCCGAATTATCATTGCAGTCGATATTGCACTCCGCACTCATCATGCTCTCTGGACCTGGAATTAACAAAATGTTCATTCGTTCACTCGTTCTTTAAAATATCTCATCGTCATCATACCATGTTCCCACTGCTGGGACACAGGCCTTCTCTCAGAGAGAGAGAGAGAGAGGATGAGCCTTAAACGACCATGCTGGCCCAGTGCATGTTGGTTTAAAATCCCTGCAGGATCTAATGGCCTCCCTTCATTTTTCTATCGGACTGCCAGTGTGCACGAAAAGTTGACACCGATTCATGGTTGATATTCCGAAAGCCCGTACGAAGCTTGATTTCCCTTTTATTGTGCGAACTGCTGTCTGTGAAATGCACTGCCTGAATTAGTGTTCCCTGATATTTATAATCTATGTGTCTTCAAATTGTGAAGACACATAGATTACATGAGAAATTGACATGAGTGAATCGGTGTCTTCTAGGCAAGCATGCTCTATCGTAGACCACATATTGCATTGGCAACGAAAAACTTTTTTCACATAAATGAAATTGTCAAAATCTTTTATTTTTATGGCAGACTAGCTAGGCGTATGACCACAGCGCACCTGATGTTGCGTGACGGTGTGGTCGATGATGGTGAGCACTATAAAGTTTTCCACCACACTAAGGTTTCTTCACGTTTTCCTTCAACTGCAGCTCAGGCTCTTGTTGGGATTTGAACCCACACCCTGCGGATTAGAATACGAACGCGCCAACCACTATCACCGCTATAATTTTTAGATGCTCTCAGTTACCTAGTAATTTAAGTGAAGTAACTCACCTCTATTCCTTGTAAGTGTGGAAGTCTGACTCGATATAACTGTAGACTCATCGGAGCTTTCGTCTCTTCTCATGCAACGAAAACTAAGCACGTTGTACCACTTCTGAGACACCACATCCGGCTCAAAGTCGGCCAAGCTCACTTGCGCACAACCCTGTGAACGAATCAAGACCTTAGTGAACTGACTATATGGGAGATATTTGTGGGAATTAATGCAGTTTGGTCAGATAAGAAATCGCTCTCGCCTCGGTGGTTGTTCACATGGCACTCGAGGCTCGAAGCCGAATGCTCGATTTTGGCTAGTTTTCATCATCCTCAGTAAAAAAACTAAGTTTTTCTAAAAGAAGTTGAAGTATAGAGCCGCATACAAACATGTTTTCAATACAAGCGACATTTCAATCGCCTTGACACTAACTTAAACTTCGAATCTTATTTAATGGTGAATTATTGTTTATTAAGTGTTTTTGAACGTACTCGAGTGTAGGGAAGCGATGTAATGAGGTGAAACATGTATTTTCGTGATATTCCCAAAACTCCGTAGAAGCCTTTAGCAAAGTCTCCGCCACTTTACTAGGGCATGACTTGGACTTGACCGTGATTCATTTTCTTGACTCTGACTGTGACTGACTTGTTTAACGTTATTTAATACCTTGTAAATGTTCATCATTCCGACTGAAGGACCCTGTATCCATGGTCAAAAAATAAATAATAAAAGTATAAAAAAATGCCTTGGCGCAGTCACTCATTCTTTGGCTATCCTACCCAACACTCACCAGACACTCGGTGCCGCTAGCGAGGTTCACTTGTAACGTGGCAGCTCGGAGGGCGCGCGGTCCCGCCACGGCAGCACGCTGAGAGTGTCGCCACGCCACGCTGCCACCACGCCACGCCACCGCCCCGCTACCAAACGCCACGCCACATCCACCTCCCACTACTAACGCGCCGCGAACCGCACTGTGGAACATAATTTACCATATAAGCATATTGCTAAAATTACAGTTTTGTGTAGCGCGAGCATTTAGGCGCGTTCTGAATCACGCCAACAGCGCTAATGAAGACTAACACTGCATAAAAAAAATTAGCGCTGTTGGCATAGATTGGGGTCAAGCCAGCCCAGAGTATGCTCCAGGTCGGTATCCAAGCATTGAAATAATTATATCTTACAGTCAAAACTACTTTTGAATACGAATATCAGTTTAAAATAAGGACTCTGTCAATCAAAGCAATTTTGACTGATTTTCACATAAAAAATTGGTTTTGACCGGTTGTAAGTTTTGACTGTAACATATTATGATACATTAACATATTAAAATCCTAATATTCGGGACATTTTTGCACACACGGTCATCTGACCCCAAACTAAGCAAAGCTTGTAATATGGCTGCCAGAGACTGATATACATACATATATCTTTTTAAATACATAATTACCTAAATAGATATTAACACCCAGATACAACAACCACCCAGATATAGAACAAACACAAATGTTCATCACATAAATGTTTGTCCTAGGTGGGAATCGAACCCGCGCCCCTCTGCCGTCCCGTCCGCTGGTGTGCAGCGTTGCACATTTTGTCGCAATATATCGACGCTGTAATCGACGTCAAACACGTTGTAACAAAATGTGCCAGCAACGCTACAAACACCAATGGAAGCCAATACAAAAAATGCACTTACACTTCGGTTCCTAAGTCAATAAACAGTGCGTGCAAGTTTCTCGCCCGCAGGATGCCGATCTCTAATGCGCTCTCTTCGGGACAGTACCGCAATTTGATTTCAATTTGGGCACTGTTCACTGCAACAAGAAAACAATCGTCACTAGGTGGTAAAGGGGTTTTTGGGGGGTACACAACAAAAGGCAGTTGTTTTTCTGGGGGTGCACAGGTGACCGTCACCGGAAGCGCGCGTATTCGCTGATAAAGGAGCTCTAATGGCTCCGAAAAGGATGGGAAGCTTGTCTCGACAGATAAAAAAAATTGAGTGTTTATGCAAAATTACGGTAAAATTGGTTCGGAAGGAACTGGTTCTTATAACTACAGCTTGCAACATTTGACCTAAAGAAACAGCAAGTTAAATAAAAGCTTTAAACGAATCGGAAATTTTTGCACACTCGGTTATCTAACCCCAAACTAAGCAAAGCTTGTAATATGGCTGCCAGAGACTGATATACACACATATAACAAATAGATATTAATTAATACCCAGACATAGAACAAATACAAATGTTCATCAGATGAATGTTTGTCCTAGGTGGGATTCAAACCCACGCCCCCACGCCCCACGCCAGTGCAAAAGGCAGGTTCGCTACCAACTGAACCACCGGAGCTATAAAAACAAATTGTAAATTATGCATACCTGCATTGGTAGGATCATTCCCGGCCTGCGCCGCTTCGAACACGCCAGAATCACCTGCCACCGACTCGTCACTCACTGCTGCCGACACAGATCTAGTATTTGTACCTGTGAGTAAATGGCAACATTAAATAAAATAAAAAAGGAAATAAGTTTTTATTAATAATAAGTATTTTCTTAATAAGTTTTTTTTATACGTGAGTTCTTACGTAATTCCCGTGTAATATAAATAAAATGTGTGAAAACCACGTCAGGTTCTATAATAAATTATTTTTTTACACTTTTCAAAAAAGTTTTCAAAAAAGTTTTTTCGTAGTCTTCTCAGTAAACCCTTTCATTTGATGTCCATATAAAATCATGTCAGATGGCCGATGGGGCCGAAAGGTTCTGGAATGGAGACCACGGACCGGTAAGCGCAGCGTAGGACGTCCACCTACAAGATGGACGGACGATCTATAAGAGACCGCAGAGAAACGTTGGATGAAGGCCGCTTCCAACCGGCCCTTTTGGAGATCGATGGGGGAGGCCTTTGTTCAGCAGTGGCATCCTATGGCTGAAATGATGATGATGGTGATGATGATGATGATGGTGGTGATGATGATGATGATGATGATGGTGGTGATGATGATGATAATATCATGATGCTTACCACTAGATGAGGGAGTTCTAGGCGAGAGCGGTGGTGGCGGTGTCTCCGATATAGGAGAGAGTGGCTCGCACGGCCGCCCCGGGCCTTGTAACTGCACCGGTACTGTGAACAAACGTGACACCCATTATAAAAGCATGGTTCAAGCCTGGACTATCACGGGGTATTCCAGGAACTGATCTAAGCGTTCGTAGCCAGGCGGTAGCATGTGCGCTTTACAATCTGACGGCACCCGGTTCGATCCTCAGCCCTGCACCAATAGGCACGATGACAAATATTTTTAATACCACATAAAAAAGCTGATCACAAATAGGGCCCATTAACGAAAACAAAGTTTTTTTTTTTTTTTAATAATTATTTTAGTACTCACCGTGATAGCACAATGAACAAGCAATATTGAACAAACCAATAGTTTTTTTGGCTTTATACTTTTTGCATATTTAGCCAATGTCTGACAACATTTTTAAGTAATAGATGCTATAGTAGCCTGAAAGTGGTTAGGGTTAATGCAAAAAACACTTTTTTCCAACTTACTCGTCGCAAGTCCGGTAACTTCGTTCAGTCCGGTGGTGACACCTATTCTCATTTCAGCTAATTTTTCTTCTAGTTCTCTCTGCTGCCGCCTTTGCCTTTCCACCTAAAACGGAAAAGAAAAATGATTTACAGGCTTATTTAGAAACGCCCATTAGGTCAGTTTTAAATAAAATCTGTCTCTTTTTACGCTTGATGCTTTCTTCAAGAGTTGACAGGATGTTATATTGTAGCGTAAATGATTATAAGCTAACCAAACATTTGGAAGTAATATGTAGTATTGCCTGCAATGATTAACATTTGCATGGATGATGGATCTAAAGATTCTAAAGCATAATTCTGGAAAAAAGGTGTTCTGGCTCCACGTATATACAGTAATACCCCGATTTACGCGACCCCGTTATGCGCGGTTTCACTATAACGCGAATTTCAAATTTCGCGCTCAATGCCTCGCGTTACGCGAAAGAGTGCGTATAAACATAATGTAGTCATCAACTTCTCTATGGTAATAGTATGTATTGCATAGTGTTCTTAGAATTAAAGCGATATGTTTAATCATAAACCTCGATATACGCGAATTTCAGTTAACGCGATTTTTTCCGGAACGTATCCCTCGTATAAAGCGGGGTATTACTGTAGTTTTAAATACATTTTAGAAATACTAACGAAATAAACCCTTTGTCTATTACCTATAACAATATCTAATTTGTAGACTAACCGCCTCAGATAAAAATATGGAAGCGTTACACCTACAGTTGCCCTTTTAGCACTTACACCGAACCCCATCCCCTACCCTTGGTCGTCCATTTGATGACATTTTCATCATCTCGTTTGCAGTTGTGTGCCACTCAATACTGATGTGTGCGTTTGTAGAACTAGTGAGAATTATGTCAGTGTGTGCTACGTGTTCACCTGGCCCCCTTTAGTTTTTGGCAGACTTTTTTAAGGTAGATCCAAAATATATATTATCAAAGCTAACCGCACATATAACTTTAATAGTTATTGTGGTTATATTCTAATATCAATTTGGACATCTTCGAGCGTCGACTCGATATATACAGTTTTAAATATGTTTGATTGTCTGTCAAAAAACGTATTTTATTTAAGACATCAACCATTTAATTTTAACAGCACCTTGACACTGTCTCAATCAATCAATGCAAATTCCGAGTTGCCATAAAAACTCTCATTTATTTTCCTCATTCGCAACGCCGATCCGTATCTTGTAACCTGACACTGACACGGTATCGGGGTTATTTTTCACGAGTGTGAATGCTTGCCCTCTGGCAGCCTGACAGACACTTGCTTTCGCTTTCCCGTCTAGAGGTCAACTGATAGATCGGATGATAAATCTGATTGTCTTAAAGTCATACTGTATTCTTTTCTTAACACATTCTTCCTTTATATTTTTTGCTAATAAATTCTAATATAATTTAAAGATTTCGTTTTGGGATAAGATGTCATAAATAATAGCCCATGTGCCATTAATCTTTTTCACCCTCCGACGCTAACAGAGGGGTGTTATAAGTTAAAAAGGTAAAGTTAAGTAAAATAAACTTTTGTAACAAGTTCTCTGAATGTAAGGACACTTTTGTGACCGGTCGTTTAAATGTAAATACACTTTTGTGACAGTCAACTGAATGTAATGACACTTTTGTAACCATTCATCTAAATGTAAAGAAACTTTTGTGACGAGTCATTTGAAAGTTATGACACTTTTGTAATCAATCATAGGAATGTACTGACATTTTTGTGACCGGTCATCTCAATGTCAAGACACTTTTGTGACCGGTCATCTAAATGTAAAGACACATTTGTGACCGGTCAACTGAATGTAAAGACACATTTTTGACTGCTCACCTGAGTGTAAGAAGGCGGGGGCGGTGGCGGGCTGGCTGAAGAGAGGCTGCTCCTTGGAGACAGCGAAGGTTGAGATGGTGACGAGCTCGCTCCAGGCGTCGCGCTCTCAGCGTTGTAGCTCGTACCGTGTAGTAGCCTGAAAGATGCAACAGATATTGAAGAATGGTGGACTTTATGCATGGACTGTCGTGGTTCGCGGTGGCGGCCAGTTGTGCTAAGCCGGGGGCTCTTGGTAGGACCACGCAACGCCGTTAAGTGGTTTTAACGCAGCGTCAAGCTTTGCTCCTAACCGCTGTGCATGCTTCGAAGGAACAGCAGATCACTCTAGACGTGTACATACAATTCAGTGTCCGACACCGCATTACTCTAACCGCAGAGTTGTGCGTTTCGATCAAGAAACCCCGCCCCGGCTTTAATCAGGAAAAGTAAAAGTATAGTTTAAGAAACTAATAAATACACATAAGTGACTTGTCAAAACCAACCAACTGAGGCCAAACACTGACAGACGTTGTGCTGTCAAAAATTACAGTATTGTTTGTTGCCTCGAGTTCATACAAAAATTCCATAGAAAAAAGCAGTTTAGTCTTTTCCCGAAATTTCCAATTTTCCGCGCGTCTTTTCCAATGTTTCTTTCCCTTATAACCTTATTCGAACATTTTAAAAGTTTACCAAATCGATCCAGCTGCTCTCAAGTGATGCGCTTTTTCAACGAACAGCATTGAATTTTTATTTACTGTATATGTTGCAACTTGCAAAGTTTCATATCAATACGACAATAAGAAGTAGGTTAAAATCTATTTGTAAGATATGTTTACATAGTCACTAAATGAGTGTTAAAAAGGTTCTAATTTGCGACATGACGCAATAATTATGTTTAATATGTTTATATTGCCCAATGATCACAGACATCTTCAACTTTTAATCAGTCAATGATTAAGATAGTAATTAAGGTAAACTTGCGCAAACGCTAGTGCGTTTCATAATTCGAATTAACCTAACTATCTGAATGCTTAGCTAAAATGATAAAGTGTTTAAGTTGTGTAAAAACTGGCCACAATATTAATGAGGTAAAGATAAATAACTACCCAAACCGGAAAATGGGTTTAATTTGTTATTAATAGATAGATAACTCTTTATTGTTTGCACCAGAAATGATAGAACAATCATACATAGAACAATCAGCAGCCAAGCGCGAGTCGGACTCGCATTGAGGGTTTCGCACCCAAAAAATTTGGTTACGTTCGTTTAGTTCGGGAGACGGGATGGGTGCACGCGACCGACTAGCACTTGGCCGGTATTTAATATAGTATGTATTATAAGCATGCCAATTTTGACGTTTACACGTATTAAAATTTTTACAGTAGAGAAAAGGAAAAAAAGTTACAAAAAATGTTTGTTGTATTTTCTTTAAGGAACCCCTCATTTTCTTACTTTTTGATTTTATTATCACATATTCTGCTGTAACATTACATATTGTATGGAAATTTCAACTGTCTATCTATTACGGTTCAAAAGACTGTGTAGGACAGAGTCAGCGACCCTATTACATCTATGGACACCCTTTGGGTCTGGAACCCTAAAAAGACTAAAGCTAGTGCAGCAACTGCCCGTCTTGTCGCCTATATCTTAAAGGCAACTTGATTGAATAGAAAAGTTTGACTCACCTCTCTACTCTTCTATGCAGATCCACCATATCAATCGGTTTATCTGCTGGAAACGAAGCAGCGATCTGCGGCCCTCCATAGATATCCGTAAAACTTATCCCGGAACTAAGCGACCCTTTACTGCTAGCCGTCGAAAGGGACCCTAGGCTCGAACTGCTTGACACTGACAACGTACTTGCTGACAACGTCTTCAGCTGCCCTTCTAACGTCGTCATTGACGTTAAGGCATCTTTCAACTGCTGTAACAATAACTGTTTTTCTTCATGTAGCCTCAATCGATCCGCTATGCATTTATTCGACATTTCAAACGCATTCTTCAAATCTTGCTCCAACTTTTTACACTCTGTCTGAATATCGCACATCTCCTGTTTAGACCTCGTTCTTGGCGTGATACTCCTTAACTCTCTTAATAACTGTTCTTTCTCTTGGAATAATAATAGTCTGTCCTTGTCCGACTCTGCCTGACCCGGTTGGACCTTGTCTTCTAAGTCGGCTAGTTGCTGTTGGATTTGTTGAATTCTTTTTCTAGCTTCGTCGTATTGTAGGCGTACCCGCGCCATTTCTGCTAGCCTGGTACCTATTGGTACGAGATCAGCGCATAAGTCAGTTTGTGAGGCGGTGCTGAGTTTTTCTTGAGGAAGGCTTAACGTGGAAAGGTCAGGGGAAGCCTCGCCAAGTTGTAACCTAGTGAGGTCGTCCTTTAGTTTTGCTAGAGATTGCATAAGGTCCGCTCGTTCTTTTTCACCAGATGTCAGGGATTTCTGGATATTTTTGAGCTCAGTCATGATAGCTTGCGCTTCGGTGATGTTATAGCAGCCTTGTTGAGAGCTCAGTTTTTGTTCTACTCTGTAATCAAGAGAATATTTTTTGATTATCTTGCCGTTTAAAGAACACACGGTTGTTGGGGGACTGAGGCCAAAAGCACATTTCAGAGATTATGGCACAAGCTCAAAGAAAAGTCTGGTAACTCCCTGTCCGGCACGTTCCTGGGGCAAAGGTCAGCCATTGCCATCCAACGCGGTAATGCAGCGAGTGTTTTGAGCACCTTTGCGCCGGAAACATTTAGGGTGAGTTATTAGACTAAATATTATGGTTATTTGTGACTGATTTATTTTCATAACTGTGATATAAAAAACTTAGATTTCGTCAAGTACCTATTGTAAAAGATAAAATATACATGAATATATTCAAGGTGTGAGTGAATAACAACAGAGACAAGGCATTCTCTGTTGTTATTCATTCGACGATCTGATCACACTCAACACAGAAGGCATTCGATCAAGGACTCCTTGAAGAAACTCCAAAACTCCCAATACCACAACACCTGGTGAAATAGGGGTGGAACAGTAATTCTAGCGACCCAAAGCCTTACTCTGTTATTTCAAAGAGCACTGTTGGCTTCGGTAGGCTGGCAAGGACAAAAACGTAGACCGCATCACCGCTTAACATCAGGCGAGTTGGAGGCCAAACGCAAGGCTATTATTATTTAAAAAAAAAAGCAGGTCTAGTCATCTATTTTGAATTAGAATTAGGCTTCTGATGTTCATGATTATACTTACTCAGCCAGAGTGTCGACACCTCGCCTTGCGCTGGCGACCTCAGCCCTCGCCTGCCTCAGCTCCTTCCTCAGCTGAGCGACCCTCCCTCTCGCTTGCGTCACTTCAGATCGGAGGAGGTCCGGATCGTGACGGGACGTCGTCGATGTTGTAGTCATCGACGTGGTTGAAGAACAAACTGTACAATAAAGATCAATAAAAAAAAAATACTTCAAAATTTGTAAATACGCAATTTTATTTGGATGTTTTTTTTTACCCAATTACTAAACCGATTTTGTGAAATGTGTATGGGACCATACAAAAGAAGAATTTTCCAAATCGGTTTATATATGAAATAGTAACAAACATTACAAAAAATAAAAAATAAACTTTATGAAGCAGATGAGTCGACTTTCCACGCCACCAGTCATTAGTGTGCAAGCTGCAAACTTTACTATGTTCTAGTTTGAAGAGCAGTTACAAGACCTAACGAGATTCAACAGCTATAAAGCTATAAGCATCTCAGGGTGACGAGCGTTTTGCAGCCACGCAGAGTATAGTCTGTGGAGATAACCAAAAAAAAACTTCGTTCCTTAAGATGTATATGTATACATAGCATGTATAACATTTATCTATAACACAACTGTATATTATGCTTATTTCTATTAATTTTATTTATTTATAAATGCTTGATTACTAGTCCTAGTTACTACCTATTCAAAAGCAAGGTAAACTATGCAACTAGATTATAATAAACGCATAACAAATAAGTGCTAAAACGGGGTTTAAAATAATCCTCATAGATATATATTTTTATTGATATACCGGTCTCTGAGACCCCGTGCTTGGTCTGTACGTGTTCAATTGAATTCCATTTATAAAATATGCATGGTAATCAGCTTTCCATAGAGATTGCATATCTCGGAGTATTTAAGACCACTAATAATACTTTTGAAATTTATCTTAAAGCAACTCAATGCAATAGGCTCAATAATTGCCACCCTGCTCAAAATCGTGTTTAATACATTTTTTTATTATTTTATCACATTTTTTTTTTTTTTTTATAAACCTTATTTCTATAACGAACCTTTAAAAAACGCCTATTCGATCTAACTGTTCTCAAGTGTTGCGCTTTACAAATGAACAGAATTTATTTTTTTGTAGTTATATTACATTTAAACGTTTTAAACGTTTTTTAAACTTTTGTTTACCTCAATGTTTCAACTCTACTTCAATAGCGAAAAAAAGGAAGCTAAAGTTTATAATTATAAATTATATATACCTATATTTCTTTGCATTTCTTTTAATTGATCGTGTGAATAGCACTTTTTAGCACAAAGATGACTTCACATAAAACATGGTGTGAATTAAAATTGCAAGAACATTTGACGTGCACCACAGTGCTACTGGTTTTATGCACTACTTTTTGCACTTGATTACCATAATTACGTTCGTCTCTTCATGTTTATTAAAATCGAATTAAGAGATTATGCTTGCATCCTCTATCTGGCTCATATATTTCAACATTTTCAAAGATATAAAATGTCAGAAATGTACTTATGTAAAATTTACGCTACAGTAGCTTGATCAAGTTTTATTTAGCTTGAGAGATGTTATCTCAAGCTATATAATGGAATAAATAATGGTATTTAGGTATTTATAACGAAAATATTTTTTGGATTATTAGATGACTTTTTTTTGTTTTTTATCTAAATCTTAAGACATTAAATAACAGTTCAGTCTAGAAATGTTGTGTACATAGTTTATTTATTTATTTGATAATGTTGTACTCACGACTAGTTCTAGAGGCGGCGAGTGTGGAGAGGGCATTATTCAAATGCTTGTACTCATCCTGGGCTAAACAGTATCTCTGCTTCTTCACATCGTACATCTCCTTCTTCGCCTGAGGACAAATAGAAAGGAACGTTAAAATATGATAACAGTGAGGACTCAAGTAAAATTTACAGCTGTCCTCACTGTTGAAAATTTCACTTGAGTCCTAGAATTCATTTTTGTTTCAGAATTCCACATAGATAAATGTGGTTAGGGTTACCAGTTGAAGAAAAAAAAATCAGGCGAAAAACCCGGACGCTTAAAGAAAGAAACAAGAAGGACGCTTTCATTTCATTTCTAGAATTAAGGACGTTTCTGAATTCTCCCCACATTCCGGACAAAAGACTGAATTCCGGAAAATTCAGGACGTATGGCAACCCTAATGTAGTAGAATGTTACATTTTAGTCTCAATTGTTAAGACCCGTCCGTCGGGTACCTACTTAAGGCCCTCGGATTTAGGATTCTGTTTGAGTTTTTGATGTGAAACATATGTTGGCGCGCCTTGGCAGCAAAACCGACGTGACGGCTAACGACATGACGCTCTCTTATGCTCATGCTAGTCAATTACTTTAACTCGTTTCATGCCGTAACTCGAATTTTTCCCAAATTGAGGCAGAAAATATAGATAAAACTAATTTTGACGCATTAATGAAGTTCATATAAATTATTTCAAAAAGGGACATTGATATGTCAGAAGGCCTAAAGAGATTACAAAATTTTAACTATTTCAAGCGAAACCAAAGATAAAGGTAAAATTAATCTTCTTTTTTATCAAAGAGTAGGTAATAGTAATATTACAACACACACAAACACAAAAATAGTTCTACCCATAGACCGTGGAAGGTCTAAAGACAATCCAAATGCTTGACCAACTGATTGGCTTGACCAACTAACAGTTGGTAATCGGTATACTAAAACTAAAGTGTAACTTTAATACTTTGCAACATGGAGTGCCTAGCAATTGTAAGAAATAACACCCATTCAGACAGACTACATAATCATCGCCTATTTGGTCAAATACAGGATAACGTTAGCTTATATTATACGCTCAAATAACTCAAATAGCAACGACATCCAAAATGTATACTTCACACCATAATATAGGTACCAGGGGCAGTAAAAAATCACATAAAATGAGGTGTTACATCTGCCAGACATCTCTCGACAGCTCAATCAATATTTGATGTAATCATAAACTCGTGGAAACGGCCGCAAAATTACTGTTGACTTTTGTGCATTGCGACCGATCGCAGCCGCGCGCGTCTGATGCGTCAAGTCTTAGCACTATGAAAATGTATGGCGCCGCTTCCGAGGTCTACGTCAGACGCGTGCGGCCGATGCTTGACGCCATACATTTTCAAATCGCATCAGCCGCGCGCGACTGCGATCGGCCGCGATGCACGGAAACCTACCTTAAGACGAAATATGCTTCAAATTTGAAGACTCGTCATTACGAATATTCAAAACCTTTAAAATCGATTATTTGACATTATTTCTTTATGTTTAATAAATGTTCTTGAAATATTTTATTCGGATATGTTCACCGATACACGATTAAAGAAATATGGCTCGATAGAAAAAAATCGTAAACTTTCCAAAAAAACACCCGTTTTTACGTTCCCTTCAATGGATTGAATCAACTTCATTCTGATACTATAGATGATATTACTATCAAAAAAAATAGTGTCTTATCCTAACAATCATTCAAATACTTTAGTGGTCGCAGTTTTTTGTAAAAGCGTAAGATTATTTGTAGAAAATAAAGAAAAAATAAATATTGTAAATATTTGAAAGCGCGCACGCCGCATTACCGTCATACAAATGTACGGTTCTCTACCATTTCGCCTTAACAGATCTTATTGGTATAAATAATTACACAAATTTATGCTTGCCTAAGTTTTAACATTTTAAAATATTATCACTAAAATATCTAACTCTGTTTGTTTGCCGAAACGACTGTTTGGCAAGGTAGTGTGCATCATGCATGTGGACGAACATTTTCTTACGAGAAAACCGGCAAGGGTCGTGTTTATTTTTTAAATAAGCTCGTCTTAAAATGAGAATGAAAATCATCTTCATTAATATTAAAATAATTTTCATGAGTAATTACCACGATCAGTAACAATGTATCGTGTTAGCAAAGTAGTGTGCAATGTGCATCCTCCATGTGTTTCTCGCGAGAAATACCGCAAGGTTCTTGGTGTAATCTTCAGTAATAATAAAATAATTTTCAAGAGTAAACATCACGATCAGTAACAATATCATATTAATATCAATATCGTTGAAATACTAAAATAACTCTATCTGTCTGTTTGTCTAAACAACTGTTTGGCAAGGTAGTGTGCAATATGAATCCTCAATGTGTTTCTCGCAAAAAAAAACGCAAGGTTCTTAGCGTAATCTTCAATAATAATAAAATTATTTTCAAGAGTAATCATCACGATCAGTAACGATATCATTTTAGTATCAACATCATTTCCAATTTCCATATTATTATGATCTTAGTTTTAAACTTCACTCATCCAATTTACAATAACAGTGTCGAGTACCTATAACGATTTGTCTTGTGAATCGTCCCATAAGTTTGGTTTGGTCAAGCACGAAATAGAGTAACGTTTTATGTTCAAAAACCCCAAATACCTAATATATCAGGCAGGTCAACGTATATCACATACCAACACGAAATTCATCAAGCCGAAACCAAAATTAACGAGTCATTAGATCAAAATTCCACAGAGTATTTTTTGTAGTAACCATTAAATACGGTATATGATGTGCTGGGCAATGACTTTTTGCTTCGGAATTCGGATAAAAACCTGCCTACATTCATCAGTCAGTACGGGCATATCCTGTTGTCGGAACGAGAAGTCAGATTATTAGTATAGCATTGTTTCAAGTCAGGGTCATGAATAATAAATAAAACGAATTACGGAAATTTGTCGCATGGATCCAGTGGTCCTGGAGACCTGCTGCAGCCGACTCCAGGTGTGCGGCGGACACTGGGGAAAGGTTCCGTTCCGGCTCAGAACTTGCGTCGCGACGTAACCTTGTCCTTCATAATACGCCACTTCAGACACCGGCACTAAACGCACTTCAGCGGAACGCATCTGACGCACAGACAGTATGTTCTCATAAATCGCCTCGTCCTCCAGGTTCTGACCTTCCGGACACAGGCGGTAACCGAACTCACGACTGATCTCATCGAGGTTGGCGTACTCGGGCCGTTTGCGGAGCTCCTCCAGGTTCTGGTACTGGGGTTCGTCCTTGACGCGGAGGCCGGCGGGGCGTGTTGATGTCGGCTCCACGCGCACGTTGTACTCCGGCTCGCGGACCATCCTGGCGAGCTGGCGGCCGCCCAAGCAGCCGCGGCAGTACGAGTGCGCCCCCGCGGACGAGGCTCGCGCGCGGAACGTGGCCCGCATCTCGGGCTCGGGCGGCGGAGGCTGGGACCACATCGTGAGCGCCCGCCGCAACGGACACATCTTAACCCCCAAAAGGGCGCGCGTCGACTGGCGCGGGCGCGCGGAGCTCGGATGGCGCGCGGCGGAATGCGCCCGCGCCGCCGAAAGAATGCAATCTCGGGCGCATTTCGGAGGTCGATCTCTCCGAAGGGCCGCGGCCGGGGTCCGGGCGCTCCCGCCTCCCGGGCCGCAGCCATCTGTCGTAATAAGTTCGTCGAATCGAAACGCGCGCCCGCCAAGGTGTCGCCGGCCAGCGTCGTCGCCGTAACGGACCCTCGGTTCTCGCACACCCGAATCATTCATATGATTCTCGTTTTGTGACCGAATTCGGCGAACATAAATCGCGCATTCCGCGACGGCATGCGGCATCGTGTCAGGCGACAATGTAACAATGAGTCTATTGTTATTATTTTGTTGTTTAGAGTCGCGGTGCGGTGGATGGGCGACCGGCGACTGTAAACAATCGCCGTAATCACGGTAATCGGAATGAAGGAGACGAGCTCGTCGGCGCGGAATGCAAAAAGCTGGCAATTTGACATGTGGCGGCGTTGATGCGGTGGCGCGCAGTAGTTAGCGCGAGATTTTCTCGAGATTTTCCACGTAATCAATTTACGCGGTTTGACGTAGGAACGCGGGCGGCGAGGGGTGCCGACTGCCGGAGACATCTGGCGGCTGCGCCCCTACAGGTAGACGCGCACATTTTTGTTCCGGAATTCCTTTACACGCATTTGCAATCCCGCTCCGGCCGGACCGAGCGGGCCGAGTAGTATTATTATTTCTGTTAAAAAACGGCCGGTTGCAAAGCTGAAGAGAGACGCCGTGGAGTTGACGAGAGCGTTTTAATAGAGCATAATCCTGGCATAGACCATTCTCACACGGTTCGCGGAATTCCCGGCATTTTTATCTAGCCGACTAACAACGGGCGTAATTCTTAGCCGCTATGCGCGGACGCAATTTCCATGGACACGAGGACAAAAACATTCACTACACTTTATTTGTGGTGTATCGTTGCATTGAGATCTTTCAAGATAAAACTGCGCGGCCCTTCCGTAACCATTCACACCCTAAGTTGCATATTTAGTGGATCAACTGGATGGGGGCGAGTTCTAACTTGGAAGATCTTTGAATCGCTATGTCGGATACTAAACCTGACAAATTTTCTATAAAGGCCAAACATAATTTCAGGTAAAAAAAATAAGGTGGGTGAGTATATGTCGGAGCTGCCACCGCAGGTTTTTGTATAACATATATATTTTTATTCAAGATAATTTAATTATTTCGTGAATTTGATGCATCATAGATTGTACTCTCCAAAACTCAGTTTATTTTGTCCAAATTCGTCGATTAGTTCGTTTGCTCGCTCACTTTAAAACTCAGCTATGACCGCGTATCATTTTTTTAAATCGACTGCGCAAGAATGAGTGTTTTTGAAAATGTTTTTTTGTATGTATGTTTTGTTTGATTTCTTTGGCACGCCCTACAGTCTTGAGTCTAAACGGCTTAACGAATTTCGACACGTGGTGTCATTTGAATCGATTAATAGTGGAAGTGACATAAGGTAAAAGAATACAACTATAACGCGGAAAAAAAATGAGGGAAAATTAATAAATAAACTTTGCTAAATACCTAATTACTCTGACAGTTCTCTAGTACATGCCTCAATTTGATGGAGTCCTAAGTTCAAATTCACGAAGCTCCCGAAACTAAAAAAAGGTGAAATAAGTATAGTTTCGTAACGCTTTTTGGATGATGCCCCCTTACCAAAGAATTCCAAAAAGGATAGGCCCAAATTCTTTGCCTCTTACTCTAACCATAGACAAGAGTAATAATACTTTTGTCTATGGTTCAACGTTTCGTAGAATTCACGTAAAAAGTACGAAATAGGACAATTTAATTCATAAAGGCACGAGTTAACAAGTTGATGGCGTACAGAACGAACAGGTAATTTGGCGAGATGCCTACATTCCTCTGTGAGGTATGTGCGAAGAATAGCACCATGTGTTTTTGCCACGGCAAAAAAATCAGGTAATAACGAAATTAACAGGTGCACGATAACTGGGTTGGATTGAAATTTCGAGCTACGCTGAATCGTTTTCTTCTAGGCAAGCATGCTCTATCGCAGATCGCATCATCGCTTACCATCAGGCGAGTTGGCGGTTAAACACAAGCCTATCTAAGTGTCAGTGACACCAGTTATAACTCAAGAATGGCTCGACCGTGTTTTCATGATCTTTGATTTGGTAGTTTCCTCTCCGCCCGAATAGCAGAATAAGTTCGGCAAATTCACGAAAAAACAAATTATGAAAAAAATCAATTTTCCCATACATTTTATAAGGAACGGCAAGAATTGAAGTCTATAGATTGACAAATTGCATCATAGCCACAAAAAAAAGGGGGGGTTTCTGTCGCTACCAAGAGGGTTGCTTCAAGGAGGTTTACAACGCAGGTGAAGCTGCGGGGCGCAGCTAGTTATTTAATAATAATTTTAAATCTATACAGGATAAGTCAAAGATAATCCAAAATAATAATAAATAATCGTAAGTAAATAATTAGTAAGGGAGTGGATAATTCTTTGCCTGCAAGTGGGCACTATGGCTGTAATTTTTTTTGTAATATAAAAATGTCATAATTCCGGCTTTTGAACGTTTTACTTAAAGTTGTTGTTTTTAAGTACAAATGTTCAATAACTCGAAAACTGTAAGCCTTTTACGTAACACAAATTTATCTCCCCATTCTCCTGTAATTAATTATCTACTCATTACGCCATAGCGCCCATAGCGTATATATAAAAGCGAATATAAAAGCGAAATACAACTCACTGACTGAGCGATTGACTCATCACGAAACTACTTCATCTACGACGCTCGAATTAGGCAGGCAGATTCCTAATGGGGTATAGAGGTCCTCAAGAAAGGAATTTGCGAAAGAACCGAATCAATAAGGGGGACAAATAGAGGTTGAAAGTTTATTTGAAAATACACGCGTACGGAGTCGTGGGCAAACAGCTAGTTCTCCATAACTATAAGTTCTAATCCAATAATGTACTTTACAGAAGATAAAATACCATTTACCTATCAATATTTCCCTTGATAACGTTTCTTTAGAGACTTCTAGCAAGAGTACCGCATAGTTTTCCTTATACGGCTCCACCGAGCTCTACGCGGAGTCTAGAAAAATGTGAATAAAATACACGCATAAAATAAGAATTTCATATTCTCAGTATAAATCTGTATGAAGGTTTCACTAGGATTGTTCATAATAATTATTTCTTTTGGAATCTGCCTTCGGGGTTCCATCTGCATCTGCCTACCCCAGACCGGTATTTCTACTCGCTCTACAATACATCCCTCTCTGTTTAACCCACTGAAATGTCCCTATGACTCGTCCCTTTCCCTCTCACGGCTCACGAAACTAATTTTACGTCTTTTTCTTTTCGTTGCTTCTCTGCAGCAAACGAGCGATACAATCGAATTTTTCTCTCCCTCTAAAAAACTGATATGTATTTACTTTTATTCAAAATTTATGTCCTAATAAAATACGTAATAGTACAACGTTTACGACTCTCATAATAAATATCAATGTAACACAGAGTAAAAAAAAATTATGACCGAATTTGTCACATTTTAAGGCGTCTGGATTACGTCCAATCGAAGTGTGTAGTAAAATTTTCTCCATTAGATAACGTCGACTGCAACCCGAACTACGACTCTCGAAAATTTTAACAGCTTAAAATTAACGCATAAAGTTTTCTTCCTTTCTGTGGACAATCATCAAGTAGGCATTGATCATCAGATTATTTCCAAATTTATAGTTTATGGTTGTTTACAGTCCTATAGGTGATGTAAACTTTGACAAATTTTTCAGGCCCTTGAAGTTCCCCATTATCACACCTACGTAGGACGATTGGTCACACTTTATCAAGTATATTTTCGCGGCATTATTTTTTCTTTTCTATCCAGCCAACTCTATCTATCCTGAAATGCTAGCCACAAACACCAAGCAGGTTTTAACTTAAAAACAAAGCTGTGCTGGCGCGCTAGATATCGGAGGCTGTATCCGAAATTCAACCTGGCCCGGCCGTCAGTTGTTTTGTTTTTTATTGCCCGCTCGAGGGCCGGAGGCTTGGATGCGATTAAAATTCCTGAGATGCCTCACGCCTTCGTCCCTTTGGTGCTGCAAACGATGTAGAAATGACATAAAAAAGGCTATAGTAAATAGCTACAATTTCATGGGTAAGTATAGGAAACATTTTTCAAACTAAATAGATGCATGATTTCTTTTTGACTTAATTATCCCAATATATTTTTTCCACCCTTTTTTTAGATAATGTTAAACTAAACAAAATACATGCTATAACTAACAAGTAACAGTTAGACTGCCCATAGACCGTTGAAGGAGATTCGTCTTTAGCTCGACTACATGAAACATCGACAGGATGTATACAAAATCAAGATTCAGGTTTAAAAAAGTTACCGTCTAAAGTTAAAGCATTTCCTAAATAAAAAAAATAAAAATAAATATATTTCAGGACATTTTTCACACACGGTCATCTGACCCCAAACTAAGCAAAGCTTCTGATATGGCTGCCAGAGACTGATATAATTGCATATATAGTTTTAAATACATACTTAAATAGATATTAACAACCAGATATAGAACAAACACAAATGTTCATCACATAAATGTTTGTCCTAGGTGGGAATCGAACCCACGCCCCCAAGCTCAGAAGACAGGTTCACTACCAACTGGACCAACGGGCTATCTAAGATGCCTATATGCAATCCTCTTGTTAACAAACATGTAGTACATTCAGTATTTTCGCCTTGTTTCGACATCTTTGATACGAGTTAAAACAAGAGACAAAACAAAACACCAACCGTCTTACCACAAAAGAACTTATTTATATCGCATATCGCAGTGAAACAATTGCTAAACACATGTCTAAAGCGTTCGTTATATATCTCAAAGGTACTCGATACAAAGTTATCAGGAAGACAAATCATTTTAGAGATGGTTTCTCTGACCAATCCACAAAAAAATATCACAAATTAGGGTTATTTTCATATATTTTTTCTATCGAGAAAGTTGTTACTAATCGTGTTACGGACTCAGGGAATGCCTAGATAACATGTTCAATTTTGATATGACACCAAATTCATAATTCTGATTTCTATATAATTCTAGATAACTGACTTTTAACAATTATTAATACAGCAGAAAGTCATTCCATGCGGCGTTACATAATTACATAATTTACTAACTTTTTACATAATTCGAATTTTCTCAAGTTCTGTCAGTTCTAGTCGTTGTTAGTTCTTTTCGATCACGCCACGGGCCGCTTCGAGAGCGAGAGATCCCTGCAAGAAGCCAGGCCCACAAGCCAGCATTACCATATTACAGAAATGATTACCATTACAACATAATACAACATGCGCTAGCACATAACGTGCCGAGACCACGTCAACAATGACAGTACAAACTAGGATTACATAATGTATAGGAATCTATATATTTATGCCTGTTGGCGCCTTGGAGATTATCTGTATAATATATTATCTGTATGTTTAAGGTAACTTACATACAAATCTGCATATAAATAACAATTACCTAAATTATTAAAAAACATAACCCGATTGCATTGTAGGTATATAGAGTAGGTACCTAACTGACAAGTAACAGCGGTGCGCTGCGTACCTATCTATACCTATAGTAGATACAGAGCTCTTTCATACCGCTTTATCTCGTAAACTACTGAGTATTTCATAGTAGTATTTTTTTACCTATACTGTCCCACTGCTGGGCAAAGGGCTCACCCATTCGCATCGCATCGCGGACGACATCTTGAATTCTTGTACCTTATGTACAAGACTACTATTATTAAAATTATTCAAATGACAACTCGCATTTCGTGATCCATTAAGCCGTTTAGGCTGTATGTCGTGTCGTGGCAAATAAACCTACATACATACGAAAAACATAACCCTCCTTCTTGCGCAGTCGGGTAAAAATCATAAAAAACTTGCTTATTAACCCAAATAAAATTAAATAAGACGATGACGTCAACAAAGATGGCGATGCATTTGACATACTTTGATATAAACCTAGCCACTCGTGCATATGGAATTTATATGACATGCAAACTCGCACGATGATTATATCATTGTGAGACGATTTTACAATACATATTGCTATAACACAAACTATAAATTTGAACCGTCTGATACACAATTTATGGATAGCGTCATGACGTTATATGGACGAATAATGTACCTTCGAAATATAATGCATAGATAATATAACACTGGCGAGGAAATTAAGACACTAAAATATAAGCTGTGACAAATATGACGATGCAGAATTTAGGTTATATATATTGGCATTATACAATATATACTTAACAAAATTTTAAGTAAAATAAACGATAGTTGATTGAATCAGGCGTTACATAGCGGATGTCCATCTTCAATAACATCATTATCATTAGGTATTACAAATTATTATAACGATTTTATTGTTACAGATTTAATAATTTTTTGTTTCAGGTTAGATTAATTTATTTCTCTTTTATTTAATTAATATTTTATTTCAGGTTAGGCTAAATTAGCATCACAAAGCAGTAGAATAATTTATCCCAAATTCCTTATTGTACTTGAAACGACGCAGAAGCGGAATTACACTAGGGATTCGACATAAAAAATTGAAGACAGTAAGTCAGGTTATAAAGATAAAGATAAAGATTATTTATTTGCACAAAACACGAGTAAATCATACACACATTTAAAACGCATGCACAATAGGTGGTTTAAATATTTGTCACTTTGTATCATGTTTTGCCTAGTTTATAGGCGTACAAATCTAGAGAGATGGTATAAAAATACAGTAAATATTATTTATATAAAAAAGTATTAATGCTTATTAGTAGTGATGCTGTGCCGAGCTATATTGCAACTATGTATCGAAGCAAGGTGTTGAATTACAAGTAACACCCAGAAGAGGCAAGGCAACAAAATACGAGTAGGGAAAAACTACATGAAATATGCTACATATATGGTATGCTATTTGCTAGTAAGAAAATTCAACAAAGATAGCAAGAATTATTACGCTACATTGTTATGTAGCATATAGTTAACATAGCGTAGGACGTTCGGTTACTCGATGGAGTGACGATATACGTAAGGCAGCTGGCAGTGGCTGGAAGCGAAAAGCTGAAGATCAGGCTGAGTGGCATACCTTAGAAGAATCGTATGTTCATCAGTGGATTAAAGTATGACGATGATGATGATAAGGACGATGACAATATGATTTAAGAAAAGGAATTACTATTTCAATAGGTAACCAAATAATATTAAAATGTACGTAAAACTTGATGGTATATTTGATTTGGAATCAGATGCCAGATTCCACTTTCGTCATAAATAGAAATATTTTGGGTCTCATAGAAGCTGAATAACTACACATCGAAGACCCTGTGACTATAATGCCACGCATAATTAACGAAGAATTCCAAGCATCAATCCGTCACAGCTAAGACATAATGAAAAGGGCACGACGAGTATTCATTTCAATAAATCCGAATGCATTCTAACGTTACAAACGATTATCCGAAGAGAGAGAAAAGGCAGAAGAGGAAAAAAGATAAAAAGGCGAAGAATATATGACAGAAGGGAGGCGAGGCGGGCGCACGAAACCAGCAGTTTGACGTGGTTGTTTTTTAACGCTCATATTCTTATTATTGGGTCCGGCTGGACCGCTCCCGGTGTTACGAGCGAGGAATGCACCATAGAATGACGACTCACGCGCAGACTGGACAGTTTTGAAGCACTACTTTTATATACTATCTATATATTTATACCTTTTTGTATATTATTCTGTTGTTTTATATCTGAAAAACTTTCTTCATAAGTAAGCGATATAGGTATAGACTGAATATAATAAATTTGTGTTTCATTCAAATCTATTTCTAATGTGTTTAGTTTTATTTTACTTACAGAGTTAGATTTATATTCATTGAGCTTATATACATCTCTGTCATAACATTGTCCACTTCTGTCTTATTAGGTATAACCTATACTACACAAGTAATAAATATCTCCCATCAAGTTTATAGATAGATAGATAGAAAGAAACTCTTTATTGTGTACACCAGAAATATAAATTACAACACGATAGAAAACACTTACGAGCTAGTGCCACAAGTGGCGGCCCTATCGCTAAAAGCGATCTCTTCCAGGCAACCATTGGATGGAACGAATTTACGTAACAGAATCGACGGGGGATGCTAAATCACTTTTAATGATACCATTAAAATCAAATTATTATTATTATTTATTTCGTATTGAAAGCTCTAAGGTATCTAAGTTACCACCAATACCCGTAATGGCTGGTTCATTGTACTCCATTACAAAAATTATTCTACGCACTGCGGCCATTATCAATTCCATAAATATTTTCATAGCAATCAACCTATCAGCTCGGAACGCTAATCGTACGATAAACTGGTCATTACTACATAATTGTGTGTTCTAAACTTTTTGAAATGACATCCATCATTGCCCTTGGCCCTTGCAATGCTATTAAAAAAACTGAAACCAAAATGGCTGCCGGACCGACGATGGTCAATTAAAATCCATTTAAACTAAGAACTTCTAACGTATTTTATGGGCAAGTTAACGTCCTTACAAAGCGAGGTAGCGTTCATCTCTCGGTTATTAAAATAGTCTTGAAGAACAAACGCTTGTATCACTGGTATTAATTTTTGATGAACCGTTTAGCGAACATAATACTCGATGAAAAAATTACACGCCGAGTTGCTTTTCAATTAACATCAGCAACTTTGTGAGATAAATAATTTACATAAATTTAGCATATACATTGATCGTTCCGACATAATATATACTGGAATCAATTATAAGTTTTATCTTATAACCGTGCGCTAGTAGAGTAGCAGTTTTTTTAGATATAACTTGAAATATGTTATTTACATCACAATGAGTTCCGAACACAATGGGAACAGACATATCTACCTACGACCTTCGAAACGTAAACAGCTCTGGAATGTGTTGAAAAAAATATAAACGAGCAAACACCCTCGTGAGAAATGTTGAAAAAAGGCAGAGGGATTCTTTGTCGAGGATGGGAATCGTGGGTTCCGAGAATTCGCGTGCCATACATACAACCATACAAACTTGCACGCATTTCGTAGAATAGATATAGCGCGGTCGCATAACTCCCTTCGTTGCTAGATAAAACAAAAACTATATTTCCAATTAAAACCACATGGGTTACTGTAGTTGAAAATATGCAGGTATTTTATGCATGCATATAAATATATATTCTCATCCTTAAATTGTTACTCATAGTTATAGTATAGATGGATTGATTTGTGACTATGGCAGATAATATTGAAACTGAAACATTAAATAATAGAGCCAAAGATTTCATACTTAGACTATGTAAAAAGAGAGCATTCAAAAAATGGAAAACCAAGTCGAATAATAATGAAATCAATGCAGGCACAAAAAATCACTAGGTATTGAAACATGACTATCACTACTAAAATTTAGTATAAAACACTGTTTTGAACTATAACGGTTATTCATTACAGTTATTACGGTGATAAGGTTGTGGATGGAGCTCCCGATATTGCGGCGTAGTTACTTGCACCATGTTCACACCTTGCACCATGTTATGCCATGCCATTGAACATGGTGCATGTAACTGCGCCGAAATATCGGGGGCTTCATCCACAACTTTATCACGGTAAATATCCTATTAATAATCATAAAACTAAAGTGTAGTACAGTCCCTGTACATACAAACAGAGCCTGAAGGCGGGGCTGTCCTCATAGTTCAAACGTCAACAACATGATTTATAGCCTCGTTGCCTAAACGATAATTTGTAATCTGTACTGGAATATTGGAAATGCTATGTAGTTTTACTCTGAGTTGCCGTGCAAGCTATTTGCTACATAAGGGTCTCAATTTTAAAATGTTGTCAAATACCTATATTTTGATGGTAGGCAAGGCAGGTAGAAAGGGCAAGTTTTGTAGTTGGGTGTATTATTATACTTTGATATTAAGCATTTCGCGTGTATTTTACATTATTTTGATTCCTGACGTTTTGTAACACTCTGCAGTGGTCACAGGTAATGCAGTGGTCATTACACGCGATAAAATCCTTTAAAAGTGTTATTAAAAACTAAAATACACAAAACAAATCACAATATTATAATTTGAGGCCTATTTCTACCAACTTATACCTACAGAATTTTAGCATAATCGGAATCAGGGCGGGCTAAAATTGAATTACATATTCCGACCTGACATGTACCTTATCTAAGATTCCGACAACTGGTATTCGGGTTCTATTGAAACGTTGTTTTCTATAGGCATCGTTTCGCACACATTCCATCATTATGTGTTCAGTACGTCCTCGAAAACGCCACACTCGTCACAATGTTTAGTTAACACGAAAATCTAAGATATTATTATAATACTTATATTATAACGTTCATGGGAAAAAATTGAAGCTACTATCTTTCAGTGCTCATTCTATTTGGTTCACATTGAGTTCGATAAATCCTCTAACTTGAAACATTAAGAACCAAATCAAGCCTACAAAATGCATAGTGATCTAGCAAACTAATTTAGTTTTCCGTTCTCTTGAATACCAAACTAAATTATCTCAAGAATGTGGTCCCCACTCCCATTCATAGCCAAAATGGTGTAAGAGGGAAACAACCACATTCACCTTTTAGCTATATGCCTGCTTTATGGGCACTAGAAGTAATACTAATTAATATAGTCTCTACTTTAGGTTAGTATGTGGCGTCTATCAATTAGCATAATTTGGGAATTTAATTCAACAAACTCGATATGTATAAGACATCTAGGTAAAAAATAAATAGGTGGGCAAGTGCTTACATTAACTAAACAAAATACAAGCTAACAAAAACACTACAAAAACAATCAGACTGCCCATATACATTGAAGGTAAAGAAATCTAAATGCTCAAGCCCACTAACAGTTGGCAGCGTACCCAGCATGCTGGCGGCATTGATTAAACAAAGTGGACAAACTCAGAACTTAAATTAATAAATAAATAGAAAAAAAATACAGATATACCGCTAATTGTAAGCAATTAAGCATGTATAGGTATGATATGTTTGTTAAAGGCTTGTATCCTACTACTGAGAAAATTTACATACAAGGATTCGTTGGAGATATCTACAGAGATGAAAAAAATTGCACAGGTTTCGAGCTCAGGTTTCGAGCTTAACAAACCAAGCGAGAGGTCACAAGTCAGCCCCGTAAAGGCTATCTGGAAAGCTGAGCGTTAAAGAATTTCAAACAGAAGCAACAATTTTAAAGCTTTAACAGCCTACGAGCACACCGACACAGCCTTGACGCTGCATGCTAACATTGCTAACGCATACACGCGTGTATTATGTGAGCGTAACCAGGGTGGTGCTTCGGGGCCTGTTTTGTTTAAAGTATAAGGTAGCAAATATGGTCAGTAGGTTTTTTTTTCATTGTAAGTTGGTTTGCGCTTGGCCGCCAACTCGCCTAATGTTAAGCGATGATGCGGTCTACGTGACATGGCTAATGGCTTAGTAAATGAATCAGAACTTCATATTATTAAAAAAATATGTCTTGAGGTCCTTAAACAGTTAAACCAAATATAAGATTTTCGCAAACAGGTTAAGATGTAGAAGTGATTTACGAAAGTTTCGCACTTTTTTGATTTCAAAGGTTTTTTTATCGGGTTCACGTGCCCCTCCTTTGCGTAATCACAATTTGGTCCAAGTAACTTCAGCTAAAGGCATGAATACACATAATTGCAAGCCTGGCAAGGTCCAGTCGTAGGTCGTACGGAGCCCGCACGCGTCCCTGCGCAAAAACAATCTCGGGTTACTTACGGCACAGTGGAGCCAGTAAGGAATCTTGACATGTTAGCTAATATTTCAAAAATTGTATGTTACACACAATTTTTTATCGTTTGAACGCCAACCTGCCTGATGTTATGCGGTGATGATTTTTCGTGCCCTCTCTGGCAGTCCGATAGAAAAATAGGCAGGAGGGAATTAGACCATACAGATCCGATGCATACTCTCCAAAATTAATCATATAAATGACCAATAGACTAGCACTTTGCGCAAATTAAAAATTAAGCCATGTTATTGTCGCAATTACTGAAGATATCGATAAATCACAACACAACCGTGATTACGCTTTTAAATTAAATAACGTGTAATTACTTATATCTTGACAAAAACATAACTTCAAACCATTCTGTCTACTATCATCCATCCACCCTAAAAACAATACCAAGAATGTTCCAGACGTGGCTACCGAAAATTCTAAGAAGGATCCTGAAGCTTAAGTGTAGACTCGACCAGCGTCTAACATTATCCAGGTTGGGTAAATAACTAAATATGAGTACAAACCTAGAACTGCAGGATTAACTTTCTTTGTACGAAAGGTAATTCATTTAGTTTACTACTCCATCATCATCATCACCAGGCTATCGATGTCACACTGCTGGGATATATGCTTTCTCTCAGAGAGGATGAGCCCTAATCCACCATGCTTGTCCAGTGCATGTTGGTTGCACGTCATATGTCTTTGAACGTTTTTTGAGGTTCTTGGACATACCGGTTTCCTCACGATTTTTTCGTTCACCGTTTTTGAGCGATGGCATTGAAATTGCACATAATTTACTTAAGTACTAAATAAGTCATTGGTGCAGGGCCGAGGATAGAACCGGGTGTCGTCAGATTGTAAAGCGCATATGGTACCACCATCGCACACTAGTTTGTTACTGCTACGCACAATTTTTAACACATAATCTTAGATTAGTTTTTTTTTTTGTTCTTTCTAGTTAGCTACTCAAATGACTTGATTAAAAAAGTTGAGAGACCTGTGTTGTGGCAGAGTCGGTTTACTTGGTTACATCAGCTATGGCAGGTTTACGATGTGAAACATTACCCGGCCAGGCTGTAACAATGGGGCACGCGCGGAGGTCGTCGCGAGGGTCGAGGACGCGCTTGCGCAGCCTTCCACGTCCTTCAGGCCAAGCCCAGCTAAAGGGTCTGTTGCTACGGAATAAAACTGGCGTGTTTTGAAATGGTGACGTCTTTGTGCACGTTCTGAGCTTGTTTTGGGATTAAAAGAGGCAGGTTTATGTCAGGAAAGAGCGGATTTTATTTTTTATGAGTAAGACTGTAACAGAGAACGTATTTTGAATTTGAATCAAAGAAATCTGATGCGAATATAATTATAGTATGGCATGGTTTTGTAATCAAGAAAACAAAAATATAAACTAAAATAATGTCTCAAAGTCGTATCAGCAACTTTTGACACTTGAAAAAGCACTTAAAATTCTCGCAACCGCACTGAATAACGACGGTCCTCAGAATCTGTGACAAACAACTTGAAGAACGACAATCAATCCTGTCGTGGTATCACATCGAGCATACAAACGCGATTGTAACCCGAGCCAGGG
Source organism: Agriopis aurantiaria (assembly GCA_914767915.1). Lineage (NCBI taxonomy): Eukaryota > Metazoa > Arthropoda > Insecta > Lepidoptera > Geometridae > Agriopis > Agriopis aurantiaria. The sequence continues at coordinate 10,573,179 of OU612003.1, read as the reverse complement.
CGAGCCGAGCCTTCCCAGCATCGCCACAAAAAACATCTCGGTAAAAATGTGACAAAGCCCTCCCGTCCGGCCGTCATCCTCTTATGATTGAACCAAGGAAAGTAGCATTCCATTCCCCGATATAACACGACGAACATATTTAATGAACTCGAGAATCTCGGAATACAGAACTCGTTTTATTTTTAAGATCAGATTTAAGAACACAATGTGCCACGGCTCCCGAGTTACACACCAAAGATTAGATAGTGGTAAATGATCCTTTGTGTAAACCAAGGGCTTCTATATTTTATACTTTTTATAATTTTATGATCTCCATTATAAATGCGTAAGTCCTGTGTAAATTATATTACGAGTGTTAAGAGAATTCCTTTGATGTCGCTTGGTTAGTTTTATTGGAATTCCGATTGAGAGAGTAAGAGTAGGTAACTACATAAAGCGAATTCTTTCAACAATTTAGTTTACGATCATTGTGGACTATAAACTACTCGATAGTGCTACGATCCAAGTTGCATTCTATAAAAATGTCAGATGTATATTTCGTAGTATACCTACCAGCGTGACCTTTTACGGACGTACACATTTGACAGATGGTGTCATTAGCTACGAAGCGAGCTGGTACGTTCCGTAAAAAAGTCATCTTTAAAAGTTTTTGAGTCTTTTTCCTCCATAATTATAATGGACCGTGAACACATCAGGTCAACATTTCAAAAGAGTTTGGTAATGTCAATGGTTTAAAATAAGACGTGTGGAATGTTTATCATACGGAATTCCTCAGTTTACGACCGGGGTGGAGGATTTTAGAGCCGCGTTGTTAAATTGGGGTAGGGCCTTTTAATGCGTCTTTGTAAAATGTTTACTGCAATGCAAATATGCGGCACCTACGGCAACTAAGGAATATTGTGGAAGGTAAAATGTAAACGATGGAAATATCGGATCGAATATGCAAATAAGGTACAACAGGCCGTAATAATCCTAGAATATCTGAGAGCACTAATATAATGCAGCGTTTGCAGCTACCGTGCGCCTGGCGAGCGCCACAGATAATATATTAAGTCTAGATCTAGACTTGATTATGATATATCTGAGTCTAACATTACAGAGCCTGGTTCTATGCCAGCAGTAAATCTGAGGGGAAGCGTGGGTTATTATTATGTCAATTTCATGCTCTACGGGAGAAGTTTCAGTCTATTAACAAATTACCAATTAGTACTATGTCCATGGTGTTTATAAACCAATTAACACAAAACATTTCAATAAATAAAGCTAGCAACAGCAACTATACTTATAATATAAAAAACTTACAAAAGTAAACATAACTAAAATGCATATTAATGCTAGTAATACAAACAAAATATAAACCACTTGACTTGCAAATAGATAAACTGACAAAGTCAATAAGATTACAAAATATATCATCAAAGTTAGATAAACCATAGAAAGCTAAAAGCAACATTTCAATACATATCATAACAAATGGTCGTACCGACTTCCAGAAGCGATACGTTTAGATAGATAATATGCAAAGAGGCTCTACCATTTTTCATCGTGCCTGTACTGCACTGGTGGTGGAATTGATTAAATCCATTAACATACCACGACGATATAAATCGTCTGCCTCAACACATTTGTCATAAGAATCCAACGACAAGTACATATTTTAATCTCAGAGCATAATTTCTTTCCGATGTGAGCAAAATTTAAATATTTGATTATAATCTATGCCGTTGAAATAATCCGATTTCTTTTTGGTACCATTATTTTTGATTATCTCTCGTTCTATATCAAGGACAGACTTGGATGTATTTCTAATTAACGGCATTGAAATTCCATTCAATTTTTATCGTTTTACATTCCAATCGTCACAGAATTTAACAATGCGTCTTTCATATTAAATTTCATTTGAGTCCTTTTGGAGCGGCCATTAAAACACGTGCATCCACACTCATACATTTGGAATGTGTAGAATGGGGATCACAGCCGCACAAAGAAATAAAAAGCTTCATGTAAACCGTACGGACGATGACAGCGACAGACCGGAGCAGTCATGCCTTTCTTATTTTAATATCTGTGTTTGCTCTTCAAAGGGTTGTTATGTAAGATTTACTTGCATTTAGCACTTCGGCTTAAACATCACTTTTACTTTTGTTCTCTTTATGATATTTGTAAGCTCAATTGACATTAACAGCTCTTCAAATATTTCAAAAGTAGATACTAAAGTATAAATAGGTGCATCAAACTAAATTAAGTGCATCGCTTATATGTTAGTCATTTTAAAAGTGTCAATATCTTTCTTTACTAAACTGAAATCTTTATTATTTTATAACCAGTAAACGGTTAAAACTTTAACAGGTAATATACATATATCGTTTCTTAAATTGTTTGTATTTTAAAAGCACTACATGGTTCTGTCACGAATATGAAGACCATTCCGGTAGCATTTTTTAAATGTCATTCTCAATCTTAAATGAGTATTTTCGGTTTGAAACTCGCCTTAATGGCTTACAAGAGATATGTGATCGATGCAACTGAGATAAATGAAATACGCTTAACGGATGGTTCTTTATTTTACGACATGATCGGATGCTGCTTTCCAATGAACATGCAAGAGAATTTGTGGACGTGCAACATGAATAAAGTTTATTTTAACGTACACGAATACGGTTTAATTAAATTATGAAATCCCGAGGAACCTGTATTAAAATTCCAATGATAAAGCATCATGAGAACGCGTTTTAAATCCGATTGTCATAAAACGTTGTGTAAATCTATAAAAATGTGGACAGAGTTGCGGGTCATTGAGGTCATGCGGCTTATACTGCATTCCGACAATTCTTCATAGCACTACAATTACGGAGGAGGAATTATCATTATCCATAAAGGAAAATTTCCGAATAGATTGAACGTAGACTTCGAGCGATTACTTCAGTAGAGCTAAAGACTGCGAGCATAAAATCAATATTCGTGTTTCCATAGGAACCTATTACTTACAATGTCGAGGTTTACGGAGGTGCAGTAGCAGTAACAGAGGATCGTTAAACGTTTGAAGCGATTCATTTGCATGCTGAGTTTCAAGGAGTGTTTTTAAACAATTTGAATAATTGTTACGTTCGTGAGCGGACGGACGTGGACGACGCTACTGTATCCAGATTACAGGTTTTGCAATGTCATGACTAATTGCAGGGCGAGAGGCAAATGAAATTGTTGGAGTAATTATACGCCTGTTGTGAGCATCTGGAGATGCTAATGATAATAATGGACTCGACACCCAATGGACTACTTCGGTTTTGTTACAGATCGAACGTATTTTACATACTTTTTTAAATTTTTCATTCCAAGAGTTTTTTTTGTGTAAAAAAACTTTGAAATGTTAGTATTAAGTGATATTTATTGCATTTCTGTTCTTAATATGTTATATCAAATATTTACTTAATTATGTATACAACGCTGAGATGTCACACATTACCTGCCTTGTTTTCTAAATACTTTTCCATCCGGTTTTGCATTTTTTCGCAACAAATTTGTAACGTCGGAAGTAAACATGGATCGGCTTTATACTCCAGTAGCAGATATTAATCTATTGAATGCAGCGTTGTCTTTAATGATAACTGGATAGGAACCTATGTAGTCACTAATTGGTGGCAGCGAGCGTGCCCATAGGATATCGTAAAGATGACCATCACATTAACCACCATGTCGTAAAATGAGCTTGCGAGTCGACAAAATAACATTCTCGACTTTATCTGTATAAAGCGATCTTTATTTCTTGGCGAATGGAACAGTAAATATAATGCTTAGATGAATCTGCCAATGCTTGCCAATATTTAATTAAATCTAATGAATCAAGGAAAATCATTTCGTAGTTTTAATGCAGAACGCTGTATTCTGATTGGAGGAAAATCAATAGAAGAAATATTTCACGTGAAGCATAAAATACAATTTTTTTGAAGTCGGACCAAACCGACTTATCAACTTTCGTAAAACATGAAGTTAATGATAATTATAAAGTTTATGTGAAAATATTCGTTGCAGTCGAAGTTGATAAATTTAATACAACTTACGATAGCGTGGGTTGCATAGGTAATGTAACATTGATTAGTTTTGATGATATCGAGTGGGAGGGCGAGACAAATCGTTCCGAACATTATCAACGCTCATTATGTAAACCTGCAGGTATTAATCAAAGTAAGTATCATAGATTTTTTGCTTGGCTTATTTGTGAATCAAAACAAATTCAAAGTCGTAAAGATCGTCGACACTAGAATCGTTTTCTGAATTTATATTTTTGTCGCCATAAATCTTATCCATTGATAGTCTAGATTGTGACCAAGTAAAATGTAAAAATTAATATATTTTAATGAATCTTTGAAACAATTGTGAATATCAGAAACAATGTTCTTACTTGTAAGAATTACATTCATTGGAATGCTTAGTTATACTTAGTAGTACGTACACCATTTCCCTTAAATGTCCAATACGTCCCGTTATGTCCAAATGTTACTCCAATTGACCTGTGCCCTCGACATTTATAAAACTATTTCAAATATGCTGATAACAGTAACTTTTTAAAGTCATCTGCAACGACTTAAAAAACTTTTCAAAAAGAATGATGCATAGCATGTTTATCAGGTAATGTCATCAGCTCATTATACTTTTTGTTTGTAGTCTGTATGTCGATGTTGACAAAAAATAAATTGTGACTAGACCAGACTAGTCTATCGGTAATAAATTTAAAACTAGATTGACGACATGGTTTTTATGTGGTATTTTGTCTGACGTAAAGTGTGGAAAGATTTGTAGGAAGAAATGCGTGATGTAAAGACATTTGTAAATCAACGACAGATTTATTGGATTGAATTAAAGTTCATTGGCTACAAGCTACAATGTTTGCATCTGCAATAAATTCGTCTAGTCGATGACTAAAAAGACTCCGTTGCAATAAAAAAAACAGAATCTCGGTTATATTTATGAGCCTCGTTTGTTTAAAATTTAAGACCACAATCAAAAAGTCTTGAATCATTCTGTGTCTGAAATTCTGGACCTTAAAACTCTAGACCGCAAATATATATTGAATCCTACATGTCCTAAATAATCGACAGAAACATCATACAGCTTGGTATCATCTTAAGACTCAACATAATATAAATGTACGCTTGCTAGCATATATTATTATGTTGGTATCTCTGCGGGCTTCAGCTGTCCAACTTTTTGCTTGTACAGTTTTTGCTCACGGCGTAACCTGGTGGCGGGATAATAACCATAACTATTATTTATGGACGGTGTATTTCGTTTCAAATTTAGTGTAATGATGAGTGCGGGACGGTGGAACCGCACTTTGGTTTTGATAAGTTGGAGACAGGACCGGATTTTATATGGTAAGGTTTGAGATCAGTTTAAGGTTTTAATCATAATATAAATTGGATTTGCCTTAAACTCGAGCTGGGAACGGAAAAAGTCTGACAAAAACTGAAGGGGGCGAGGTAAACACGATTGCAGACGCTGACATATTCTTACTATAACTACAAACGCACAATTCTATATTAAACGCACAAACTGCCGATCAGATGACCAAAATGTCGTTAAATGGACGACCAAGGTGTGCGCTATAAGTGTCAAAGGGGAACTGTAGGTATAACTTCCATTTATTTGTTCTGGCCAGAATACCGAGTACAGCGATCTTGGGCACACATTTGACTAGAATAAATGGGAACAACTGTTTTCCCATTTCTTTCGTGGTCATAATAAAAAATAATCAAAAAAAAAAATTGTTCTATATATTTTTAAACATTAACCGAAAAACAACATTAGCAAAAATGACCGTGCACATTTCAAAAGTAGACAGTAATTTTATATTCAACTAGCGGTTTGCCCCAGCTTCGCACGGGTATAGAGATTATAGCATATGTCACCCGGGGATAGAGTAGCTTCCCAACAGTGAAATAATTTTTCAAATCGGTTCAGTAGTTTTGGAGCCTATTCAATGCAAACAAACAAGCAAATCTTTCCTCTTTGTAATATTAGTACAGAAGTATAGATAAAAACATTAAAAGCGCGAGTGTGATAGCGGCGCGCCATATTCTGAGCCTTAATGAAAAGTTCAGGACACCGGAAAGTAAAAATAGGTTTTAAACAGCTAAAATAAAAACTCGAGATGCGAAAAAAGATAATAATCGTACTTGAACAACTGACAATAACAATTTTAAAATAAATTGTCTGACGAAGGACGTTATTATTACAGATGTACTTAAGTTAGATTTTTTTGAGTTTTTGCTTTACCAATAAACTTGAATATGTTTTAGTCTCCTTAGTTCAGCTCTGGGGCTTACTGTCTATTGTCAGCAAAACAATCACATTGTAAACCCGTTCCCCATATCAGTTTTACAGTCAAACCATACTCCAGGGTCATTAGATTTTACATCTATGTTTACTACCTTTTTAAGTCACAGAAGAAATGGATATTTTCATGCAATAAAGCTTCAGCTCATAATTATACATGAATAAGAATTCGGAATCAGTGAATTTACTTAGGTATTAGACAAACATTTTTCATACTAATAATATCATTTGAACAGCTCGTTTTTAACGTTACTTATATAAATTTCAAAATAAATCAGACAAACGTAGGTATATGAGAGTTTAAATTTTAGAAAGGCATTGATATTTGTTGGAGTTTAAGAGAAATGGGCCACGATTTTGTTTCAATTATTGTAAGTCTGGTGATTACTGAAAAATCAGAATTTAATGAGAACAAAATTAAATAACACAAAAAAAATGCCAACCCATTCAAACGAGAAGATTTAAAACTTTTACGATCCAGGAAAAATCTAACCAACAACATAGAGCCAAGAACACTAACAATTCCAACCAAAACTTAACTACATCTCACGAAACAAAATAAAACAATCTATTGCGTACAAAAAATGAAATTTGGAAGCTGCCCCACCTCCTCACCTGTATTCAACCACACTACAAGAACATGTGTACTTTACCACTCTGTCTAAGTAACATTTTCAAAGTCTTGGTCTACATCACTCACCACTGGTAGAGACCCGTTCTAGTGTGTAATAGCGACAAAGTTCTTAACTGTTTCATTAAATTCTGGTGCCCCAGGCATGGCATCAGGTCGACCTTGGTTCCTGGAACGTCCCGGGTCAGTTATAATGGCCACCGACGGTAACCACCAATTACGTATCATCACAATAAAAATAATACAAATTATACGTGCAGCGTTTTCAGAGATACTCAGATGGGGCTCAGAATCTTCGTTGATGCGGGGATTATTAATTTTTTAGTCCGAAATTGTTCATTTGTAATTTGGATTGAAGATTAATTTAAATAAGCACCATAAGGTATAAAGATCATTATGTGAGAAGCATAGTATTTATATTCACTTTGTGAGAAGCCAAAGTTAGCAACGATTTTGAACACCAAAGACGTCACTTTTGACAGTGATAGTTATTAGACTCTTTTAGAATACCATTGAAATAAAAACGGACTCCAAAATTAGACCTCGGAACTAAGGCATCATCAGAACGTTTTTTTAAATCTAAGATATCCATTGTCCAATCAATTGCCTTGCCTTGACACTATTACTCACAGTTTCCTCGTCATTTCATTGTTTCCCGAGCAATGGTAACCCAGGCTGAGTGAAACGTGCCTTTTCCGCTGTAGCTATCTGAACTTTGCTCCTCAGCAATCCATTGTCCAATCCAGTTGCGTGCACGGTTCAAAACAATACGGCCGGCCACTTATCCGCTATCTCAGTTATCAGCGCAGTGGATGACAGTACTGAAGATGAACACAAGAATCCCGAATTCACTCACACACACATAGAAAGCCAAGAAGCCAACCACAACCTGGACAAAGTTTTAGAGCTAGTTATAGCTAAATTGTATATGATTCAACATTATATGACATGAATCGACATAATATAAGCACCAACAAAATGTAGCATTTACCGAGAATACCACATTTTGGAAATTGGCGGGAAATTCAAATTTCATACAGTTTTTTGTCCGTTTAGCTAGGCCTACAGGTTCCCCTTTAGCACTTACGCCCCCCTTGGTCGTCCATTTGATGACATTTTGTCATCTCGTTTGCAGTTGTGTGCCGCTTAATTATGAAGTGTGCGTTTGTAGAACTAGTAAGAGTAAGTCAGTGTGTGCAATACGGGTTTATTTCGCCCCTTTCGATTTAAGCCGCCTTTTTTCGATACTAGCTCGAGTCGGGCAAATCCAAACTATGTACGATCAAAGGGTGAACACAATAAAGTGTATCTCTAATTTCACTTGTTTTCGTCGGACTCTCTCTTTATATCTTTCTTTATATGACCGACTTAAGATCTCCAAAACACACAAGCTCGCGTTCTGCGCAACTGCGTACGTGCACTAACGTTTCCCAGCTATCAGTAACCATCGCATTCCATTCTTATCTCGCGTTATCTCCAGCCCACTGAACGAGCGCTTAATGTTCTTTTTACTACATTAATTATAGATAACATGGTCTTTTTATCACATTTTAATTGCTCGCCTTTTAGATGGAAAATTGTATGATTTACTATTTTACTAGCTGTTTATTTGTCGTGGTTATTTATCGACTTTGTAGGAGATGAGAGAACATCGTAGGATTTATTTAAGTTTCCAACTAAAAAACAAATGCAGCGGGACAGTTCATTTTTGAAACTTACATTCCAGGAATCGTAATTTTCCGTGTAACCCCAGAAGAAGAAAATTAAGAATTACCTACAGTTTCCTCTTTAGCACTTACACCTCCTCTTGGTCGTCCATTTGATGACATTTTGAGCATATCGTTAGCAGTTGTGTGCCGCTCAATATTGAAGTGTGCGTTTGTAGAACTAGTAAGAATATGTCAGTGTGCAATACGTGTCTAGCTCAGTCTTTTGTAAGCATTTTTAGGTACTAGCTCGAGATTAAGGCAAATCTTAACTATATCAATCTCAGACTCTATCTAAACATTCCTGTGCCGTAATTAACTGCATCGGTTAGTTACTGATTTGATTCTGAAGATAGAGGGGACAAGAACGAAACCGTAGTAAAAATTACAAATTTAATCAGTGAGGTTGACATTATTTCATAGTATAGTGTTATTTTTACGACACCTCTACCAATTCTATGTAAAATAAATCCCTGAAATCACTCGGTAAACTGCTTTGCTAGTCATTCGTCCTGTGTCGCTCCATCTCCGTCTCTGCATTGCCAATTAAATGTAAATTAGGTTTTGCATTGCATATATTCAAATCTCACTCCGTAACAAACGCTAATACATATTTAATTGTCCACACCCCGAACAGTTTTATATGCGTACCAAACAAACACGTGGATGTTGGTATCATTTGTAATTTTAAAATCGCATTGTACTAACAAGCAAAAAAAAAACACTTTTTACCACTTTACTCCGACAAATTAAAAGAAATGGAAACAAAAAATATATGTTTGTAATGCTATGATAGTTAACAAAAAGTCAGGTGTTGTCACTTTTTGCATATACTTTAAAATACGCGACCGAGAGAGCTACAGACGGTAACAGTCCCCTTAAAAAAATAACATATTTGATATAACATTTATGACATTTTTAAATTCACTGATAGACAACGCACATTCTAAACCGCTGGGTCTAGGAACGAAAGGGAGCACTTTTTTTAAAATCCAATATCACACGTTATTTATTTGTTCGATTAAATTTTCTAGTCCAATTAACTAATCATTATCATAATCATAATCATATTTATTAATAACAGTAGTTACAGGTCATGTCTATTACAAAATGGGTACAAAATTCAAATGATTATAGGTCCAAATATTGAATTGATTATTATTTCCACTGGAGACCAGACACGAATACTCGATTATAGTACAATATAGGTAATATTGTACCACAACCGAGCACTAACACTAACTATTCAAACAATGATAATATATTAAGGTAGAGTGACCTTAATAAAAAAAAAGTAACGGAGGCATACGTTAGGTACTATGAATAAAATGAGTTATGCCTAACAAATATTGTACCAAAATACATAAAACCTCAAAGAATTCGAATCCACAGGAAACATAAAGTTATATGATTATTTACGGGATATTTACCGTGGTAAGGTTGTGGTGGTTGTGGTTGTGGTGGTAACTTTAGTGAACAACCGTGATAGTTTAAAACAGTGTTTCACAGGAAACATCTCAAGAATTTGTCCAAAGGGTCAAGTATCCTTTGACTTCGATATTTAAAACGGAAATTCACCTAGAGCCTTGATATTTGCCGACAATTTTAATGTCCGAATTGAGGTTAGTAAGTATGAGTCCGAGACATTTTTGCGAGGTGATAAATATTTGAGTGAAGGATAAAAGTTCACGAGCGCTTTCAAATAAAACCTGTGGTTTAAGTATGTATCTCAAGTTTTAAAGCATACTTTAATGTGTTTGTCAGGCGACGTAAAGTTATTGCTTTGTTATATTAATTTACATGTGTACCTACCTAATGTATAATGTATATTAGTATTACCATTACATGAAATAGAGAATATGGCAAATATTATCATCAGTCAAGTTCGTGGCCAAACGTAGGTATAATATATATATAATATATTTAAAAAAAAACGCTATTTTAATATAATGACGCGCAAAGAGGCCAGTGCACCAGATAGATGGTTTCTGTTCCCAAGCATCAGGGTTTAATGCAAAACGTGGATAACATCGGCACAGGACCGGAAGGTTCTGGAGTGGAGACCACGAACCGGAAGACGCAGCGTATGTAGGCCTCCCACTAGATGGACCGACGACATTGTGAGTCGCGGGCATCCAGTGGATGTAAAAAGCAGGCTGTTTAGCAGAGAATTAATATTATTATATTAACATGGTTAAAGCAACTTGATTACGAGCAAACGGAGCACTTACGCAGTCATTGACATAAACACATACACGCACATGAACCTACTATACTTTAATTTAAAACTACCCTACATAATTATAAACTGTTTATAAATATCAATGTGAAATTACGATGTAACAACGAAAGAGCGGTCTCTCCTAACACAGGTTGTCAAAACTTGAGATGCCAAACACCTGTATTTTATAAAAATCAGTTAATAAAGAATTTTGAATTTGAATCAATGAGGAATGAGATGGTGTTGATGATGAAAGGAATCAAAACTCATCCCATCACTTTAATGTCAAAATGATTTTCAAAACAATATTTCTTTATTACAAACCGAAAAGACAAAACTAGTTAGTATGAATGTGTGTTACAGTGAGATACTATGTTTATTCTCAGTCAACTTTGCATAGCAATTCCCGTAGGATAGCGGATGAAACCGCGATGCTATGCCCTGCTAGTATTCTGTAGTTATTCACGATTAGTACCGTAGAACCCCTAATTTTGCTTCGGCCGTAAATGGTTCTGAACTCAGAAAATAAATGGAAGTATTATACCTACGTACAGTTTCCTCTCTAGAACCTACAATTGGTCGTCCATTTGGTCGTCCATTTGATCATCTCGTTTGCAGTTGCGTGCAGCTCAATATTGAAGTGTGCGTTTGTAGAACCAGTAAGAGTATGTCAGTGTGTGCAATACGTGTTTACCTCAACCTCTTCAGTTTTTGGCAGGCTTTTTTCGGTACTAGCTTGAGTTTACGGCAAACCCTAACTATATATGATCAAATGTTCCGAAGCTATGGTTACGATGACAACCTACGCGAGTATGTGTGTGTGGTATGTTGTACCTATGCAAAAAATTACAAGTAAAAATTCCACCATATAGATTAAATTGTGTACGTAATTTAAGAGTTCTACAGGCTGCATCTAACGAATGTAATCCATCTTGACCCAGAAGATATCCACTATCAGAGATAACCTTCCGGTCTTGATTGACGTCAATCAATCTATAAGCCACAATGCACGTAAACAAAAAGATACAATTGTATTGATCAATCTCCGTCATCGGTGACCTGAGGACCTTGATAACGTGATTGGCCTAAGACCTGATGATATTACACTGATTGAAATTCTCTGTGCTGATAGCAAACTTGACAAGAATTAGGAATCTTTTGCACATACTTAGCAAAGTAAGCAAATCTAACAGAGAGCGATTGTTTACGAGTTTTAGGGTTTGTTTCAGAATGTGCTATTAAAGTACCTACTTGCTAACCATCGCATAAATTATGTGGAAGATAAAACTTTCACAATCCTTTTTTATCATCTGGATACTTAGTTCTATATTACTCGGGCAGCGAAATGGCAACGCTGCATTTTACTTCTTTTTTGTCAAACTCCCTAACCAACTATGAATTTTATCAGCAACTTGATCTGACATAAATTAATGGAAACTTTATCTGATGGTTAGTCCTTTTTTAATGATTGTGAAACGCATAGACAATGAAATTGATAAGTCCTTATTAGCTTAACCGGAACATTCATTGGACATTCTGAAATGAAGGCTTGATCGAGGGTGTTCTTCTTGTTATTAAAGAAAATCTGTTGAGCCGTTTGAAGTTTATGAGGTTTTTTGTCAGGTGTTTAGTATAAAGTAGGCAACTGCCGACCAACTTAGGCTTTACCTGCTGATCAAATTGAACATAAAAATATCATCCCGTTGAAACTTCACTAGAACACTTGAAAGTAGTCTGAAAGGGTTTCAACTACTAATTACCCATTTAAAGTTATTTGAAAATGGCAACAATATCAAATAATATGGTCATAACTTCACATGAGGTAAGGCTATTCTTGATGAAACCTAAATTTGATATGGCAGGAAATAACGCTGGTCGGGCTAGAAAACCACGTTTATTGATCAAACTCGCGAAGTTTGAATGAGCGTGTCTTTGTTGAAAGATAGTTACGTTCAAAGGAAGTGTATCTATAACGAAAACGGTTAACTATTGTTAACTGTTATCAATTACGAGTAAAGAGTAACTACAAGAAGCAAGTCAATGCGAGCAATGGTGGCCGAGCGGTAGCATGTGCGCTTTACTATCTGACATCTGAAGGCACACGGTTCAATGCTCGACCTTGCACCAATGACTTTTTTATCTAAATAAATTATGTGCAAATTCGAATCCATCGCTCAAAGACGGTGAAGAAAAACATCGTGAAGAAATCGATATGTCCAAGAACCTCAAAGTTCCAATAAATATGACAGTCACCAACATGTACTGGGGCCACCAGAATGGTGGATTACGGCCCATCCTTTCTTTCAGAGAGAAGGCCTGTGTCCCAGCAGTGGCAACATGATATTCTGATAATGATCATAAAAAGAAGCAATGCAGCATATATTGGCCAGAAAACGCATGAAAATCACACATTCCTGAGGTAATTATGAAATACAAAAACAAGGACGCGTCGATTAAACTTTCAACACATTGTTGATGTAGTGCCAGCGGCTGTCCATGTCCAGGTGTTACTGCATCCAATTCATTAGGGAAGTAAAACGCATAGAATAATTTAACAATTACACAAGCGTGAAATGGTGCATGAGAATTAACTGGTAGAAACCGGTAAAATCTGGAAGAAACTAGATAAATGAAGATAGCAGAATATGTTCAGATCAGTGATGAAAATAGTAAAGACCGGCAATATCTGATAGGTACCAAGTAAATAAGAGTAACTTTCAGAATATGAACAAATAAAAACCTTCGAAAGAGACCGTTGAAAACTATAAAACAGCATATAAACCAGAATTCTGAGTAAAGATGGCATAATATCCAATTCAGTGGATTGAAAACCCCCAATAAAACATTTCATTACTCAGCTTATTGTTTTTTAAGCCATAGGTGACAACCGAGCAGTGGGCCGCCTGATGGTAAGCAGTCACCATCGCCTATGAATACTTGCAACACGAGAGGCATCACAAATACGTAGCCGACTAGCCAACCCTTTAGGACTCTATTAACTCACCTTTTAAAGAACCCCATGTTGTAGCTTCTCGAAAACATCGTGGAAGGTAGCTCATTCCACATTTTACTACTACTTTTTGAAACTTTATGGAAAAAATATCAAATCATACATTGTTTTATAACAAAAAAACATTATAGTTTCATGTTTAACACATTTTGTGCAGGCATTTCACAAGTAAATATTTGTTTTTGTTGGAATTTTGAAATTCTTTTGGCATTGTTGTATTATTTTGCATGAATTACGCAGCTGGTTGTAGTAATACGTTTACATATTATTTTAGGTATTGTTCGAATTATTTTTACACGTGAAAAACAACCTCGATGAGTACATAGTTGTGTTGACAATGTAAATTTCAGTTCAAGCTAATGATTACAACGTAGGTACGTAGTATTTACACTATGTGACATTTTTCACTAGATGGAAACTACAATATATAAAATGATATGAAAGAGCACGCCACCACGCTTTGCGCGTGATCGTGATTAGAAGTAACTAACGCTATTAGATAGATCAATGATTAAATTATACAAATATACAGATATCGCAACAATCATTAATTGAAATCAGTAACGATAATATACCTAAAAATGTAACAAAACTTATTGTTCCATTCATAGAACATACTAACATAGACAATGAGACAGTTTGTAACAAAGTTGCAGTCAAATATAACGATGTTAATGTCCCTAGAGACATGTATAGCGTAACTACTGCATCAAGAATTATTGCGGCTCTTCTATTAAACATTTTACAAAATGCCAAAGCATTAGAGTGAGCTTGGTACGTCCATAAATTACTCAAACGTACGAGTGCGTGTCGTGTCATAAATCCTTGGTCACCAATTTCCTGATGAGCACCGGCGCTGGCTAATCTCTATGTACTCGAATGATTCACCGTTTAGACTCGAAAATTGTGTAAACGGTTTAAAACCACGTCGCACCGTAAAATTTCATATTAGACTCTAAGTCTGAAAGAAATTTACGGGATAGTTATTGTGGTAAGGTACTAAAAAGTTGTATACTGCTGTATTAACTGTAAAGTACGAAATATCATAATAGTGTTGGTATGCGTAGCTTTTCCGGTGTCATGGTTAGAGTAAGCGTAAGTTTGCTAATCGTTCGGATATTTTCGTCCAAAGAATCTTATAAATATTTATGAAAATTAGGTAATTAACGAAGACTTTCCGGATGCTATGAAAGTAAAACAATCAGCAACGATTTATTTAAACTTGAAACTTGTAAAAAATGCCCATTTGCAGTAAACACATATAAGATGGATTATAAGGGAGGCAGATGATAATGATGGAAGATTCAAAGTCAACGCAAAAGTTTGTAGGTCAAACCAAACGTGAGATTCGAAAAATAATTAAGGCCCCTTCTATACCAAAAATCTCAACAAAAAGCAAAAACGTAAAATTGCGACACATTTTAATTTAGCACACAATATGTCGAGGAAGCCTCAATATCGACATCGTGTTACATAAAACTACAGAATGTTATATTCTCGGTATTTCTCCGTAATGACTCACGAGGCTTGTTATTAGCTTGTTTTGTCAGATTGTTAGTTACCTGGGCTGAGGTGTTCATTCATAGTAGATTTTAGAGATGGGCAATTCGGCATGTTTTCAAAATTAATATTATTCGATGTTTTTATCTGCTCGTTATTCTATTCAACAATAAAACACTGTTTTAAACTATCACGGTTGTTCACTAAAGTTATATGATTATTTACGGGATATTTACCGTGGTAAGGTTGTGGAATGAGCTCCCGATATTTCGGCGCAGTTACATGCACCATGTTCACGGGAAGACTGAAGAATGCGGGTGGTTGGTTGGTAAATATCCCGTAAATAATCATATAACTTTATTCAACAATAGTTCGTTAATATTATTTTTCTGAATAAACAATTCATTGTTGTAGAAATAACATATTTGGAAAATATTTCAGTTTTCCGTATAATTCCACATTTTACTTGAAACTTTAAATCAACATCCTTGTGTAACTTATCGTATTGCGATTCAAATATGTATATTCGAATAATCAGTCACTTTACGTACTTTATTAATTTGAATGCTCTTAAGTAAATTACAATCGTGACATGACCTATTCGTCAAGCCATTTTAGTTGTTAGTTATCACAGATAATGGTACAGATCTGTGTTAAGTTAGCTATAGCTAGGTTCGGGTAGGTATCATTCACTGGCATGTCCTTTTCTCTATTTGTACTATCCTGCGTGATCCTGCGTTATGGTATTTCCAAGGATGTTATAAAAATGGGTATTTCTCATTTTTGACAATCTCCGTATATGTCATTTGCGTAATTGACGCTTTAATGTTTGACATTGTGCATATTTAGCAAATAGCGTAAACTTACTGTCCATTGCCATTTTGCTTGTTTGGCATTTATGACGTTCGACGTATAAGCCGAAATCTCGAATAAATTAGACAAAAGAACCAATTTAACTTGTCTATCTCTACCTTGTTTTCGTTTGTTAGCAGACAACGGAAGTGGCTTAGCATCACGGCACCATACAATAGATGTTACTAATGCCTAGGTGTTAACGATCTGCTTATCTTCCTACCGATTGTGTGGTGCTGTTTTCTAGAATGTTGTAATAATAGATTTCAATATATTAGAACAAATGTATTAGATTGTTTTATAATAGTATCAAACGAATGATATTAAATTTGTATACTTTTCCGTCTTCCTTTATATTTTGTTTGTAATCCCGTTCACGAAAACAGTTTTAGTGGCTTTGATAAAGCTTACTGTACGGTTTTTTTTGGGAGAGTTAAAGCGATCGAGCTATTGCGCATCACTAGAATAACAAATTTTCTACGAGATTTCATATGCGACTGAAGCACAGTCTTTTAAGTACGTTTATTTAAAGCAGATCGTATCTAACACCTAATAATAATCGGGATTGAACATTACAAAATCTCAATTTTCTATTTGATCAACAACGTTCGTAATTTCTTTATCTATATAGTACATTAATAGTGTAACTTTGCAATAATAATGTAGCACTTTCTTATTCACTGTAGTCATGTACGCCAGTTTAATGCGAAAATTATCAACGATTTCGCAATTTAAAGGTTATCAATGTCCTGCAACTATCGCATACAATGTGTCAATTCAATGGAGGGTCCGCATTGGGTCTTGAATTAAATAAACTGCTTGCATAAACAGAGTTATTTGTATCCAATAATGGTAGCCACTTAATATGCTAGTGGCGTAGAAAAATTCACAGGGTTATCTTAAGGATAGGGCTGACAAAACGAGTTGCATTGCGAAGATCTCAGTACCTACTAAAAACTGGGACTGGAATATAAGAATCATTTTTAAATTGGCCAAATTTTGAAAGTTTTGAAAAATATTATATACCACACAAGTCACAATTTAGTAAGAAAGCAGAGACTGTAGAAAATCTCAGACCATATGGAATACATAGCTGATAGAGCATAAGATATATTGAGTTAAGAAAATTAGATAGAAACAAAGAAAGAGAATGTAGTCAGTTAAACACTAAAATTCTAAATGAGTAGAACTAAATAACGCGAACGTGAACAGATAACGAAACATCGATTCCTTGGCAACCCTACATCAAACATATTAAAGCACAGAAGCCCCTCGACACTATGGGTGCCTACGTGCAAGTATGTGCTCACAATTAAATCTTGCATTCGCCATTCAACAACCAAGACATCAAAGTATTATCATCCTTACAGGATCGTCATAAGGACCTCGTAGTTTATAATGAGCGAAAGATAAATTTGCTAAGTAATGTAAACGTACTTGGTTTAAGCGTCCTCATACAGAGGTGCCGCGACGGTTTGCGTAAGGCAGATGTGGCTAGGACTTAAAGGGTTTAAAGAGTTGGCCAACTAGGTTCAGGTTACATTTAGGGACTTCAATTCTTACTGATATTATCATTCCTAAAGTTGGATGACTTTATATAAATCAGGGGCAGATAAATAGGTCGAAATTATTACGCAGCATCATTAGGTATGTCTTGATTAAAATGCTAATTTGGGTACAGAAATAACATTCATCAAATTCAGAAACATTTTTCGAACCGCAATTTTCTAACAGAAGCCAGTGATTTCCTCTCAATTTAGGAACATAACGCTAAAGTTGTATGTTTATTGCTAATTCCTTCGCAGAAGCACATTTTCTAGTGGCTCTTCTCGGAAACTCGTGTCGAGGCATCACGGAATGCGGCTTAGAGCAAAAAATAGACCAAAAATGTAGGCTAATAATATGTTCTAGGATCCGACGTTATTTAAAAAGCGAATCACGCCATTGCGATCACACGTCGGTCTACTGAAAATAGGCTGATAGGTGAATAATAATAGAAACTGAACTTAGCTTGTAAATTCTTGCTTGCTTTGCTATGCTTTGTAATTGTCATGAATCCGTGAATGTTATTAGAAATTAAGCCACAACATTCCTGATCCATTTTACTCTATCATCCAAGCCTTCAGGCCAGCACGTAGCTTCTAAAGTTAAAGCAGATTCGTGGAAGGAGCAGTTAAAACAGGTGTAAATTCCAGGAGGTTCGATCATTGCTGCTGTAATAATAAAAAAATAGTTAAAATTTTAACTTTATGGAAATGATTATCAAAATATTGCTATCAGATTTCAGAAGCTGCCTCTGGCTGAAATTAGTTTAATATCTAACACAATATACCTAAGCAATATGATATTCGGAAATAATAACTATTGATAGAAAAGTTTACATATACTCTGCACCGTTATACAGCTTAGGAACTAATTAGGGACTTAAAATCACCCCTAAAGCTAAGTAAGCGAACGACAAAATAATTTCCCCTGTTGCATGTCGCATGACTGGACGGCCGAGATCTCAGGTTACTCACACAAATAGACATCAGGAAAACCTTTGCATTGCACTAAAAGAAATCCTGAAGCAGGTTCCTGGTACCACATGCATATATAAACGAGTGCATTGTTTATTAAATGAGTTTATTTTCCATTAGTCCGTGGTTTAGTTATGACTGTTCCAAAGGAATGCGCTTATCATAAAGGGAAATTCAATATAGACTTGTAATTTTTTTTGTTTACTAATGTGTATGTAATTGTTTTTAGGATTGTTGTAACTCTTTTGTAACATCACTTTCATCTCTTAAATCTTGCAGATTATGAAAGTCTTTTTCTAAGAATTTGGTAAATTATTATATGCTTCATTTTCATTAATGTCATTGATATGCTGTCATTGATTGCTATTTCATTATTATGCCTTCATTGGTTTCATCGTGCCTATCTATATTACTAACCATAGTTTTTCAACTTCGCTCGTAAATTGATCTGCTGGTACTTTCGAAGTGTTGTCGCACACAATGATGTCACCTGTTGTTTAGTACCTCAACCAACAAGCCATGTTTGCTTTGCTGTTGCCACGTCTTCTTGTTTAACGATCACCGTGGAAAAAGTCATCAACGTCTTATTTATTTGGGTAGGGTTTGGCAATTTTATTATAAATAGGCATGTGTCATGTTTAATTTATTACAAATAACCGGCTTAGCGAGAAATATAACTAAATACATTACACACACTGAAAAAAATAATTTAAATTGGCTGATAAATCTTTGAGATATGAGCGTTTAAAGTTTTAGGTCCCCACCTAAAACTTTAAACGCGAGGGAAATATGGGAGGGGATGCTCTATCCCTTTCTCACAAAGCGTGTGTTAGTATAGCATTTGTATGGCGCTCCTGAGCCGTGACGTCACGGTTCAGTATAGTGCGCTCTGTCTAGCATGAAATTTAAATGCTTATATCTTATTTATTTTTGAACCAATTTTAATTATGTTTTCGTTGATGGGCTCTATTTATGATCAGCTTTTTTTATGAGGTAATAAAAAAAATATTAGTCATCATGCCTATTATCCTCCCTGAAAGACAATACTTTAAATCATGTATTAGTTTCATAATAAGCTAAAAAAGTTACGATCAAACGGGGTTTTGTGTCAATTGGTTACTGGGGATTTCGGTCTATTAAAAAATATATAATTAATCATTCTGTGCTACTTTATTGTATTATGTTAATTATGTACTATCGAACTTGTAATTTTTATTTAAAAATCTATTGGATCTATATGGATAGCAATTTTAAGTACTCTAACCTTAAATTCTGAATAAAAACACGAACAATAGACCTAAATTCCAAAACCAGATATAAAATGCGCCGAAACAATGCACATATCCATCTATTGTTATCTAAACAATGTAGCGTTAAAAATACCGCGGATAGACATAGACAGTAGTCGATATTATCAGCCAACCCACTTAAGATAACATTCAATCGAAAGCTCATTGAAACCTAGACGGAGATACCGAGATATTTCTGGCAACAATATCGATCATAATCGGGAGTCTATAAACCTCTCTAACTCACAGATAAGACTTTTTCATAAATTGTCGATACCGAAGAAAGTGATTTAGATGATGCTGTAAGTTTAAATCGATTATTGCTGGGAAAAACTAGAGTCGACAAAAGACGACAAAATCGGATATCCGCGGTAGCAAAATGTCGTGTCGATGTCACGGATAAAAAGGTGTTTAGTTCACATCCCGTAAGAATTTCGGTCCTTTTGGAGGCCGATGGGGGAGGCCTATGTCCAGCAGGGGGACGTTCTATGGCTGAAATGATAATCATGATGAACAATGTAACAGTAATTATACCTCATATACTTGTGCTAAAACTTTACCTATATTATCTTTTTTTCTATTTCTAAGACGTTTTCATATTTTTCTTAGATACGAATTTTACCATATTGGGTTTTCTAATTTATAAAAGTACTCACCTCGAGGGCCTCCTGGGCTGTGTGGAGGTAGTCCCTCAGCATCGCCTCCTGAATGCTCAGCCATTCTAGCCTCGGGTCTTCCAGCTGCGTCACCTCTGAAAGTTAACAAAGCATATTTGAGTGAGACTGACTAAAATTATCATTAGAGTTCACCAGTCACCCTGTTGAAAAGTAATTTAGACTTTTTAGGAAAATAATAGTAGAGAGTGACGAAATTAAAGGGAGATCAGATCGACAGAAGAGATCAAAAGACGCACAGCAGTAATATATATAATATAACGTTTTATTAAAAGACCACAAAAACAATGATAACATATACACTACAATATAACTATTATCTAAGCTTTCAATAAGAAGGCCTAAGAATAGACCTCCCCCTTCTCTTCCCGTGGGTGCCGTAGAAGTCGGCTAAGGGATCAACCAGAAGACGGGCAGCAGCGTCTTCTGAGTATAAAAACACCGACTGCGCTCGCCAACCCGCCTGCCAAGCGTGGCGAGTATTGGCAATCCCCCCCCATTATATGATGAATACAAAAAGGACCAGGCCCCCAGTCCCCGGCAGCCCCGCTATTCCTGGCTACGGTAGCGGTCATGGTAACGGCGGGGCCAGGGGTGCTAAGAATCCCCGGCAGACGCTCGGCTACCAACCCCAACGACGACGACTGGCCCTGGTAACACACAACATACGCACCATGAGGACTGATGAGAAGATTGTTGAGCTGGAAGAAGAAATGGGTAGGGTACGTTGGGATATCTTGGGTTTATCCGAAGTCCGTAGAGAGGGCGAGGACACGATAACCCTGAAATCCGGTAACCTACTCTACTACCGGGAGGGCGACCAACAGTCCCAAGGTGGTGTCGGCTTTCTCATCCACAAGTCCCTCATTAACAACATTATCACCATCGACAGTGTTTCGAGCAGGGTTGTATACCTAATACTCAGAATATCCAAGAGATATTCGTTGAAGGTCATTCAGGTATACGCACCGACCTCGTCACACCCACATGATGAAGTGGAGGTTATGTATGAGGACATTAGTAGAGCCATACATACGTCCGAGACCCACTTCACTGTTGTTATGGGGGACTTTAACGCGAAGTTGGGCAAGAGAAGTGATGATGAGTTGAAAGTGGGGAAATTTGGCTGTGGGCAACGGAACCCTAGGGGACAGAGGCTGGCCGACTTTCTGGAGAAAGAGGGACTTTTTATGATGAACTCTTTCTTTCAGAAGCCGCCTCACAGGAAATGGACCTGGATGAGCCCCGATGGTTCTACGAGAAATGAGATAGACTTCATTATGACCACCAAGAGACAAATATTCAATGATGTCTCTGTGATTCACAGGGTGAAAACCGGTAGTGATCACCGAATAGTAAGAGGCACATTGAATATTAACGTTAAAATTGAGAGGTCCCGCCTAATGAAGTCCACGCTCCGACCGAACCATGCCCATATTCAAAACCCCGAGAGCTTTCAACTCGAGCTGTCTAATCGCTTTGATTGCCTGGAGAACTTTGCTTCCGTGGATGAGATTAATAACAGGTTAGTGGAAACTGTCCATGCGGTAGGTTCTAAGTTTTTTAGACCTGGCCGGCGCACAGATAGACCTCAAAAATTATCCGACCATACCCGTAACCTCATGGCTGATCGACGCTCGTTACAACTACAATGTTCCGATGACGCTGACTCATATAGGCAGCTCAATAGACAAATTTGGAAGTCATTGCGGCACGACATACGTACCTTTAATACGAACAGTATTAAAGAGACGATTGAGCAAAACAAAGGCTCCAAAGTGTTTGCAAGAGACATGTCTATTGGGCAAAGCCAGCTGACAAAGCTGAAGAGGGATGATGGTAGTGTAGCGTCGACCAAAGCCGAGGTATTAGGGGAAATCGAAAGGTTCTATGGACAGTTATACACTTCGGTTGCTAAACCTGTGAGCAGCTCGGCCAAAGACCCAAGAGCCAAGCTGAGCCGACACTATACTGAAGATATCCCGGACATCAGCCTGTACGAGATTAGGATGGCCCTGAAACAGCTCAAGAACAACAAGGCGCCGGGGGACGATGGAATCACATCAGAGCTTCTGAAAGCGGGTGGAACACCGGTACTCAGAGTCCTTCAGAAGCTCTTTAATTCTGTCTTACTCGAAGGTATAACGCCAGAAGCATGGAACAGAGGCGTGGTGGTGCTGTTCTTTAAGAAAGGTGACAAAACCTTGCTGAAGAACTACAGACCCATCTCGCTTCTGAGCCATGTTTATAAGCTGTTTTCGAGGGTCATCACGAATCGTCTCGATCGCAGGTTCGATGACTTCCAGCCTATCGAACAAGCCGGTTTCCGAAAAGGCTATAGTACCATAGACCACATCCACACGCTACGCCAAGTTATACAGAAGACCGAAGAATATAACTTGCCACTATGTTTAGCGTTTGTGGACTATGAGAAAGCCTTTGATTCGGTCGAGACATGGGCGGTGCTCGAGTCTCTCCAGCGATGCCGTATTGACTATCGGTATGTCGAAGTGTTGAAGTGTTTGTACAATAACGCCACCATGTCGGTCCGAGTACAGGAGCAGAGTTCGAAGGCAATTCCATTGCGAAGAGGCGTGAGACAGGGAGACGTTATCTCTCCGAAACTGTTCACTGCCACAATGGAAGATGCTTTCAAGCTCCTGGAATGGCAAGGACTCGGCATCAACATCAACGGCGAGTACATCACTCACCTTCGGTTTGCCGACGATATTGTGGTCATGGCAGAATCGATGGAAGATCTCAGCATGATGCTCGAAGGCCTCAATCGAGTCTCCCAACAGGTGGGCCTTAAAATGAACATGGACAAGACAAAGGTTATGTCAAATATCCATGTTGTGCCCACCCCAGTATCAGTTGGGAACTCAGTTCTTGAAGCTGTTGACGCGTACGTCTACCTAGGACAAACCGTCGAACTAGGTAGGTCCAACTTCAAGAAAGAGGTCAATCGGCGAATCCAACTCGGCTGGGCAGCGTTCGGTAAACTACGCAACGTCTTCTCGTCCAAAATACCTCAGTGCCTTAAGACGAAAGTCTTCGACCAGTGTGTGTTACCAGTGATGACATACGGCACTGAAACGTGGTCTCTCACTATGGGCCTCATAAGCAAGCTCAAAGTCGCACAACGAGCTATGGAGAGGGCTATGCTCGGGGTTTCTCTACGAGATCGAATCCGAAATGAGGAGATCCGTAGACGAACGAAAGTCACCGACATAGCCCACCGGATTAGTAAGTTGAAATGGCAGTGGGCAGGGCACATATCACGCAGAACAGATGGCCGATGGGGCCGAAAGGTTCTGGAATGGAGACCACGGACTGGCAAGCGCAGCGTAGGACGTCCACCCACAAGATGGACAGACGACCTAAAAGAGACCGCAGGGAAACGCTGGATGCAGGCCGCTTCCAACCGGCCCTTTTGGAGATCGATGGGGGAGGCCTATGTCCAGCAGTGGACGTCCTACGGCTGAAATGATGATGAAGCTTTCAACAGACGGAAAAAACAAAACATGAATGATGATAAGTAACATAATAATATAAAGTAAAATGAGAAAAGAAAAGGGGGTTCAGTAGTTATTGTCTGTAAAGTGTTGTATAATGTAGGAATTACCTATGTTATGTTGTTGAACAAAACACGAATGAATAAGGACGTATTCTGAAATTATTTATAGGTAAAAAACAGTCTTCAATATTCTGCAGCCAAAATTAACTTAATAACAAGGCGACATAACGAGATTTTGATCGAAAACTTCCAATGAACAGGTAAGTAAATGATCACTTGGCTTTTGTGATGGCCAATCTCCTTTACCGGAAAAACATCATAACTTACGAGCTTAAACGTTAATCGAATCATTTTTCTATTACCACGATTTATTAGTCATCATAAAAACTCGCGGAGCATTCGTATCGATTATCTAGCGATTATGGCAAATAATCGACACTGTCACGGCGATATTGATGGAATCCGATAAAAAATATTATCGGATAGAGTTTCAGTGCACTGAGGGTGTTTATTATCGGTGTAACTTAGTAGTACATTTATTTTATTCTAATCATATAAAAATTGGTGAGGAAACCGGTATGTCAATGAAACTCAAAATTTCAAGGAAATATGACGTTCTCCAACATACACTGGGCCAGCATGGTGGGAGTCCCATCCTCTCTCTCTATCTCTCTCTAAGAGAAGACCTAGGTTCAAGCAGTGGGAAACTGGGAAAATGATTGGCTGATAATGATGATGATGACATATGAAAGAATATAATCGCGGTAAATGCCCAAATTATCGATTGTCAGTTCAAATCTTTACAGATCTGTGGAATGTCTTGACGACGACGACTCCATAGAGCGCCTTGTGGTGCAGGGTAAGATTGAGAGGACGAGACCACGCGGCAGATCACAATTACGGTGGACCGACTAAATAAAAGCTGCACTTAACGGTCCCGTGAACATGTGCACGAGAAAAGCTACATCACGTGACGAATAGCAAAAGATTGTGAAAGAAGACGCGAGACACCACCCTAACAGATGACCACGACCACTTTGCCAACAGTGCTAACGACTAAGAAGAAGAGAAAATGTCTTGAACCAATTTTGCACATCCACCGCGTATCAAGCATATAATCTGCAACAAGTAGGCAGCAATCAGGCAATAGCTCCGGCCTTGCGTACTCCAGAATTGAGAATGATAATTGAAAGATGGCCGTGTCACGCGTTCGCCGAGTGATTGTATGCATCGCAACGATTGGATCACTTGGATCTCGTCGCTATGCCGTCTGCCGACTCTTCAATTGGGAATTTAGCTCACAGCTGAACGTGTACCTAAACTTCAAGCTAATATAAACCCTGCTCATCTATGATTCAAACTACCGGTCTTTGTATTGATATTGTATCAAAATATGTCAGTAGCTTGTTATTTTATTTTCACAGAGAAATGGAATGTTACGTAGAGCTTTTTATAGTTACTAAAAAAAATGTGTTCAAGTGTATCAATTATGATAGATTTCAAATTTCAAAACTTTATTCATTACTGTAGGAAGTAACCCAAGCATCACTTGTACAAATAGTAAACAAAAACACCAAAGGCACGTCCGAAATAAAAATTCATGAGGCAACGTCGAAACTAATAAACAATATCAAAGTTAAATCGAAGTTACCGTAGTGGCACAACCATAAAACTTAGTACATCGTGACTTCGCCCCCTTTGATGGAATCCTGACCACACGCATGGGATATGATTATAATGCACCTGCGAACGTCACTTAGAATTCAATAAGTGTCATTGATCAGAACTGCTATCAAGGAGATCTAATTTATAAACCCAAACCGATACAATTTCTAGAAGATTAAGAACTTAAGGATTATGTAGTAAATTGTTGTAACAAAGGCAACTAAAATAGAGACTTCTTATAGGAAGAAACCTAGTACGCAGAAAATTACTTTGTATCAGTGGTGTAGATAAAGTAGATCATTAAATATTAGCTAAACCAGACGTCTCAGTATACACGCGTTCAATAAACATCCACGGTGATATAGGCAAGTATATATATATATAGGCAGATATTTAATTTACACTAATATTATAATGAGGAAAGTTCCTTTTTGCATTCAAAAGTATAAAATATTTTTAAAAAAACACTGTTAGAAAGCTACACCATGCCTGAGTGACATAGGTTATGTTTTGCTCACAAAACGGGCAAAATGCTGCTTAGTCTAGGTCTTTCGAACAAAATTGATAAAATTACCAAGATTAACAAAAAAAGTTTAAAAAATGGTTTGCTTTAACAAGAACATAAATTAATTAATCTCTAAGCGCAGTTGAAGTGAAGCACAAGCTTGGTAGAAGCGTACAAAAAAATGCAGAGATGCAGATGATATTATTTAAACAGGAGATCGCAAGCATAGATAGTCTCAGCACACAGACAAATATGTAAATTATAGTGGCATTACCCCAGAGTAAAATTTCAACGGCAAACACTTTACGTGAGCTTTATTTTATTACATTCCAGTAACAGAATAAACTCTAGTTTCTATGAGAATTCTCGAATAATATTGAAATTGCAAATAGTTAATAGCAGTGTAGTGTTTCTTGTCGACTTGTTCGTAGCAAGCAACTCAATAATTACCAGTGCATCCGTTGTGAAACCAAAAATTATCTATGCAAATTTTTGTCATATAAAATTTATTTTCAAAGTCAGATTTATGATTTCCTGGGAATTAAATTAAATTTTAAATGCAAATCTTCATATAAGTAATCAGTGTATTAAGCATACTGCTCAAATTATAAACATATGAAATAGCAAGGTAGCAGTAGTATGTAATCGCTGCTTTACCTTTTTCGAACTACCCTCAAATTAAAATTGTATGTGTGCATTCTAATTTGCTAACATTTAGTTTAGATATAAGTTGTAAGAAGAGATCCTAGCCTACAAATTGAAATAGTTAATTAGATTTAAAATTAACACGTTTCGTTTCGACTGAATAACGCTGAGTACTACCAAATTGTACATTAATATGGTGATAAAAATATTCCAAAATCACTCTAGTAATGCAGATAAATCCACTAATGTATAAGTAGATATTTTCTTATGTAGTGGTAAAGCGAGTGAGTATGATGAGGTGATGACCATTAATCTCGAATATTTTACGCGAAAATCGTTATTTTGCACTTGAAACTATGAGTTTTATTCCATTATTCTTAACGACTCTTCGCGTTAGTGATGAGCGATGGGAGTTTTAACGCGATACCTGCACAACAGTAACTCAACTACGAATAATACAACAGAAGTGGTAAGTAGTTACGCTGCGGCCACACTATCGGGATTCGGGATTCGGCAAATGTTCGCATTGCCACAGGTCTGGCCGAGTTGTTCATGAATTAGAATGTATTCGAGCGAGCACGAATGTCCATCGCAGTGATGTCGGAAAATTGGAGCCAATTGCAGTGTTTTGAGAATATATGACATTTGATTTGAAGCTTATGTGGACAAGAGAATCGTCGATATACTATATAAGTTTTTATTGCGACGTGGGACGCGAACATAATAAGTGAGATAATGTGGCTCCAGCATTGGCAAATAAACTACATACGTTCGTCATATTAAATTGATTAAGCAAAATGGTAGGTGTTAAAAATTCCCGAAACCTTCTCGTAAGAATATTTCGATGAGGTAAAAAAATATATATTTAAGACTATTTCAGAAATACGTATTAGGTTTATGAAAATTTCATTTCTAATTTTTATTAATGTTAGTCGATGTTAGTGTACAATAGGCGGAATAAAAATGTATTAGTTTTGTGGTTCATTTGTTTACTTTTTGAGCATATCGTGTGCAGTTGTGTGTTATATTGAAGTGCACATTTGTAGAGCTAGTAAAAATATGTCAGTGTGTGCAAAACGCGTTTATCTCGCGTTTTTTTGGTACTAGCTCGAGTTTAAGGTAGATCCAAACTATATCAAAGCACGGCACAAAGTATGGGCTATATTCAGGATGTTTTAAAATGATGTAGAGCAGATTCTGGTACATTCAGGGACAGACTGTGTAAGCATTTATGAAAGTATGAGACCCTATATAGAAATAACTACATTTTGAAAAAGAGTTTAATTTCAATGTGTATTAATCGCTAAAACCTAAGAAATCCATTTTAAAAACTTTGAGGTTGCGTTACTGATGCTACTCATAGTGCATTCACTTTACAACTCCTGGCAAAATGCCTTTTTAAGTAATGGTCAGAACATTAACTGCAGAGCAAAATATTCATGGTTTAACGCTGATGAATGAATGCTATCGGCTGTTGTTAATGTATGTAAAAATAATATGTTTATGCTATTTCCATTCATTTATTTGCTCTGACAGCTGCAATAACATTGTAAAAAGCTAGAAAAAAATATTTTCTTGTAATATTTTACTGAAGTAGATACGTACATAGACCTAGTGATCAGAATTCGTGGTTTTCATTCGCCTTTTAAAATGTTATTTCAGTTGTCAGATTGTAACAAATAAATACTTAATTGGACCAAGCCACCATTGGCTGTTAAAAGCCTAGATAATATTTTTGTTGTAATTTTTATGTTATCCTTGTTTTGTGGTATTTTAATAAAGAGTTTTTGTATTGTATTGTATTGTATTGTTCAGGACAATAGTTTTTATAGTTTTTAAATCTAAAGGAGTTTTACCGGTAGCTATTGAATAGTAGCCACTAACCACTTCCCGGCACCATAATGAGATGTGAGCGCAATGCAATAATGTTATATATAAACTGAGGTACATGCGTTTTACAGAGGTCTGCGCGGCGATACAAACACAAGTTAATTAGATTGAGTGTACTCAGTCCGTCCTGTGTCTGGCTACGACGCAAACGTACGATGCGCTATTTTGGAGTATGAAAAATAACCAAAAATGCCATGTTGTGTATTTATAAAGTGAAATACTTATACTTACAAGGCTGTAAGGCTGTAAGCTCTATGAGTCCTATATGTAGGTAGGCTATAGTAAAATATCGGCATGTTTTTAGTGCCGTTTAGGTTTTGGCGCAATGGTATCAAATTTTTGTATTGTCATCCGGATTCAATGTACATACTTGCAAAATTTCAAATCGATGCGACAATTTAGAAGTAGGTTAAAATCGACATTCAAGATTTGTTTACATAATCAGTTACATGTGAAGCTAATAAAATATATAAATTAAAACTTCAATACGCTAAAACAGATGACCAAATTGCAAGAAATATGTAGATGAAGAAATGTTATCAGCATTGCAGGAAATTAAACTTCTACAAATTACACACGCAAGGCAAATAGGAATCATTAAGCCCTCCCTTTAGATTCTATCAACTCTGACTAATATATCTGAGAGGGTTTTAAATCGATACTATTTAAATTACTTATATCTCCAGTTTACATCATTAATGTAACATAATCGAGCCATTAATACACAACTGTACATTAAACTTAATGAAGTGAACACTTGTTTACTATCAATAGTGTGGGAACGCATCACGCATGCGAAAAAATCCGGAATTACAAAACCGGATTAGCTGCAAGACGTTCACATATTTGTCACTAGATGGCGGTGTTTTCAATAAATAGCTTCCACGTTAAAAGCAACATTGTAGTTCATTAGAAACTTAGCTGAAAGTACAAATCTAAAAACGTATTTGCGAAATAGCAGTCCTTATAATATTGCCAAGCAAACCTTGTACGACGTGTAGAAAATTTAACAATTTAAATGCAACATGTAGGGGTGAATTAAGCCTTTATTTACGCTGTTGTCGCGTCGAGTGGTATTCCCATAACTTGGAGTTTTACATGCGTTTGCGCAGGCGAACGTCACATTTACTATTCGATCCACTACGGCCAGGGTTGCTATTGGCAACGTATATGGCAACTACTTTATGCTATCGCAAAATTATGGCTCGAATTTACATCTTTACCGAACAAAAGACGCTTTACGGATACACTGGTATCTCTAAACCTTTTAGGGCAAAATTTTACTATAGTGGAATCTATATTTATCTAGCTGGCAATATCGAAATCCATCTTATATAATAAATAAAGTAATATTTAAATCCAGTTCCATAGGAACCTATCCGCACCTTTTTTATTTCGCATCATCAATTGTTGTTCTCAATTGTTCAACACCTCTCTCTAAGAGGGAGGTCTTTGTTCAGTAGTGGACGTTTAATGGGTGATGGTGATGATGATGATGATAATCAATCCCAAACTACTACCTAAAGAACTCAAACAAGTCATTCTCGTAAATTACTAACGTATAGGCAGTACAAAGTAATGTACTGCAGCCAATATAATATGCAAATGAAAAGGTGGACGTTTATGGCCTAGCCCATACTGCTGTACGCATGTAGATGGCGATAGGCCCCGTCGGGATAATATTCTCATTACTTAGGATAGAACAGCTGCTTAATTAGGGTTAAGTTAGTGAGTTTACATAATTATGGTATGTGCAATGAAAAGATTTCAAGCCAAGAAGATAACAAAAAAGCTCTAGGCCGTACGTATATGGTACGACAATATCTTGACTCCGTTAACGCAGCGGTATCATTTCTTTATTAGTCCAAAGTCATGCCGCGTCGCTTCAAGTACCAACAGTCGTGCGTGACCGTAAATCGACAAGAATTTACACCGAAAAAACATAAAAACTAACAAGCCGCGTATATCGACGACGATCGCAGATATTGTCCTGTGGGTGGTCTCGCATTGGATTTGAAAAAAGCAAGAAAATGGCGGAAAAGCACTAGGTGCGCTTATAAATAATGCATTGGAATGCTTGTGCGTGTCATGTCGTGCGAAAATGAACGCCGCTGCGTCTGCGCAACGCACCGTTACCGGATCCAGGATAGCGTATTTAAAACGAGCTACTGGTTGCGTGCGAGTGTGCGAGCTGCTAATTGCGATGTTAATTGCACTTGCACTGTTGATATCAAACGTGGTGTCGCATCCCCAACTCTGGTTAGTAATGCCAACTATTGTTTACTCTGTGATAATGGTAACAAAGTTCATAATTGCGACAATCATTTGAGTTACCGAGCGAAAAAAGCGTTACACACAAAGTATACTGAAATCAACGTGATATTAGATGAGTTTATAATTTTTTCTAATTAAGAAAACTAGTAATAATTACCTTGAAATTGAGGCGAATAAATTAATCCATAAAACTCAAGAGAAAAACACCTTTTAGTAAGTTCTTGAAAGAAGACAGATGCTTTTATGATCGATGGAACCGAGCCTTTAAAAGATCCCCCCTTTTATTTTTCATCAACTGAATAACACAACGAACAAGCCATTTGCCCGATGGTAAGCGCAACGTATACTCGCAACAGTTGCTTTAATATAAATATAGGTATTAAACATAGAATATAAATATATTCATAAATACAGGCTGATCTTTTTAAGGAATTCAATAATTGCTGCAATTATCTCCTAAGAATAGAATTCTCGGACTCGAGACAAACCGACTATCGCAACTATACAATCTCTGAGCTACCGTTTTAAGCACGTTCGTTATTTACAACGATTACCATCGCTTTACCCTCTGCCATCAAACTCAGTATGGTTTTTATCTCGCATTGACTTTGTTTGCAACATCGTTGAAACACATTTCTCTTTATTTTCATGAAAACATGAAAAGACGAGCATGTGTTGAGAAATAATCACGATGATAATCTCTGAGGCGCATCTCCAGTAATCTCCACACGACCGTTTGCCTCGGTCGTGAGAGCATATTTTGGGAAACTTTTGAATAGTTTTGATTGGTCTTTGAATAAATTAGCCTTAAATTAGATGGAACTGATACAAACAACGCATGAATCCCTATCTTTAAGATCACTTCACGACATTACTAATGGCTTGAACGACACTAATTGAAGGTCTCGGCCCTTCATCTACATTTTCATATCACACATAATTTAATCCAAAACAATATCTATGCAAAGCAGCTTGTCTATCTCCTAATACTATAACACAGTAGCAACGAAGCAATATGTATGCATCGACTAATCAATTCTGTACGAGACACGAAGATGCATTTGCGTAAATAAACCATACATATACAATCTACTCATAACAAGAATTATTTTAGAATAATCAGGATTCCACACGGTAAGTGTGGAGAATCTCACGGAAATGCAACGCATTTTTTTTTACAAGATATTCGCCTTTGCATATATCGTACAATAATTACACCATGACAGCTATAAAATATAAAGGCATTTCCATATGCATTTTAAAAACTTGAAGCATTCGAAAAGCTGTTTTCCAAATCCGGATATCGCATCCCTAGTCCTTGACAGTAACGCCATCTATTCACCCGTCCAAACAGTCCACATCTCGATTCCAAATATCAAATTCAAGATGGTGCGCGCTTCAATAGGCTAGACATGAATCAAACTGATCCATAATTCATACGGAATAACTAAAGCAGTATCTACTTCGTAAACCCCCCGCGTTGGGCATTTTTCACTCACTACGATGAATAAGAATACACTAGAACCAGAACATAAATAATAGTTAGCCGCGGCTTACAAACAATTCTTTGTGCCAAAATGAAATATGTATTGAAGTAGGTAGGGAATATCCAATTTGCTACCGCTTGATTAAATGAATAAGTTACTACAGTGTTGCAAGAATTGCAAGTTGCCTGACAACTTTGATGTAGGTATGTAAGAAGCAGCTATTGATCACGGAGGAAAGGTCGTTTACGTCCTTGTAATCTAAGAATTTAGCTATTCAGTATGCGTCTGTCATGAATTACGAGTCACTGCAGACTATTTGTCAAACTGTGCTTTAGCAACAAATTACCTGTCTTGTAGTTAACTTCCGAAGGCTATTTAAATTCTCACGAGCTTTGGCCTGAAGTTATATACAATTATAATAAGTTAAGAGAAATGTTACGAGTACCGCTTTTCTACTTCTACCAACAAATTTAAATCCAACTTGCCTCTTCAATGGGCATGTCAATATTGACTTTGAACTTGAAGGATTTCTAACAGCGGCAGAAATTATTCGGTAAACAAAGCTATTGTATCTGAAGTAGCTTATCTTTTTCTAAAATACGCCAAATGGCTGACCAAAAAGTAAAGACGTAAAGGATTAAGTAAAGCATATCACTGATGGCAACATTTTTGGGAATGGTAATAAACAACTGAGAAAAGCGGCGGAAATATATATATATTATGCAAAGTAAGCGGGAGAGTACCACTAATATAACTTATTGTAGTGATGTGATTGATATATTTAATGTAATAGAAATAGATTAAGAAGAAGATTCCACAGATGGAATGGTAGATATTAAGTAAGTGGAAGAAAAAGCTAATAAACCTATTTTAACAGAAGAAGAAAATGAAGAGGAAGGCATAGTGCCCACAGGTAACAAAGCTGTGGGTAAGCATGTTTAATAAACTGCAAAATTAATAGTAGTAGAACTTACGATTGACATGGTTGATGTAATATCTCCCAATCTGAGGATCGTAGGCCTCTTCCCAACCGAGTGGCAACTCATTGCCGATGCAATCCGCGAACGTCTGAGGCTTTGTATATCTGAAACAATGACAGACGCTTTTAAAGAACACTATAGACTGTGTGAATATGCTAAAAGATTAAAGGAGAGATTGGAATTCGTAGGAAATAGAACATGTTTCACATCCAATTTAAAATATAATGATAAAATATATAATAAGTCTAATATTTCAAAAACAAAAAAACTCACTTTTTTAACGTCAGTAAATTAGAATATTTCAAAGTATGTATATTATTAAGGTTTCCAAAGTCCAAACAGAAGTTTACAAAGAATAACAAACAGGTGAATCTAAAAAACATTCCCATACATCTTACATCAGACATATTCCCACGAAGGGACCGGGAGCCTATTAACTCTCTATAACTATGATTAAGGCAAAATAAAAATAACTAAGTATGGACCCGGTGATTATTTCCAAGTTTTCAACCGGATAATTTTTACTAGTTATTTCATAATCTAGACTGTATTACGAAATTTGGATTAATTCAACTTCATCTTTGGGTTAAACATGAAACTTGACCATTTAAAGCACAACCCAAAGCTAAGATCAATAAATGATGAATGATATTCCTTTTTATGTTTTTTATTAGTTTTAGTTTCGCGGAATTTTTGCATACTAACAAAAAAAAACCCGATCGGGTTTCTAGTGTCATGCAAAATATGAATCCTTGTCACAATGATTTCATCTTTCTCCAATATGATGTCCTTTTTGTGGTGTCAGTTGTGTTAATGAAATGTATTGTAATTGTATATTTCCATTTAGGATTGTTATTTTAGCTCTATCGTTAATATCTTTCTCTATCGTGTTATAAAATAATGGCTATTTATCTCTTTTTTTTACTACTACGTGTTACTACGCATGACATGTTTTAAACTCAATTTTTATAGTCACAAAAAAATTACTATCTTTAGTATAATTATTTATTTTTATAAACACATGCCATTAAAGAAACAACCGCCTATGGATTCAGGAGATTTGGGTATCGCTTATCCCAATCGCGAAATGCCTTCAAACCGGTTTAGGCAAACACCTGTTCAGACAAAAAGGCTACGTCTAAAGCAGTATATCGCCGGTATATGTGACAGCTTCGACTAGTATGGCAAAAGACGCAATATAGACGTCACAGCGACGTTATTAAAATTCCAATCCAAGACTAGTTTTGGGGGGAAACGCTGACTTTATGATCTACTCGTACGTATCCTATGAGAAAAACACTAAGATAAAAAGTTCGCCAATGACCAAAATTGGCGTCATTTTTTTTTCGCGATCTTTAACGATACTTTAGTAATTAGATGCAGAATAAAATGACTAACGACAGTTATCAAGGGGTATCATGTATTGCAATCATACCTTACATCAGTCTAAACTAAATTACCAACATAGGTTATAAAAAAATAAAATAAGAGATAGGTACATAATTAAGATTTAAAGTCAAATATCTTATCTCTGACTGCGTTTGTAGAAAAAGTATTAATACATTGATTCGTCTGGTAGTCTTTTCCAAGGTTTCAACAATGGCCACGGAATAAAACCAAATACGCCACATCTTATAAGTTGTGATTTGGTCTTTTACAACGAAATATATAGCAGATTTAGGTGAAGTATTGCTCATAATGAATACCAAAGCGTAAATTTTCTTAACAAATCCATATATATCCAATCTTAATTAATATCCATAATATTTATTATAATTAAGTTACTCCTAGTATTTTTATTCCATGCAGGATTTTAAAATATGCTTTTAATTATCAGATTCACAGATCGTCATTAACGTTCCGCACAATTCCTGTTGGTACAATGTAAAATGCATTTTAAATTGCCATCGGGCAGTCAATGCAAAAAATGCAGGTGCAATTTCCTCTCGTCTAGACTCTAGGCAGGAGGGAGATAATGCGAGCCGTGGTATGAGAATAATTAATGATGGCCAATGGTGCCCGGGAGCTGGGCTGGGCGTGGTGCACTGGCGCCACCGCGACCTGCTTCCAATCGATACGGGTTCCAGCATGATTCACGACCGGTCACAAAAAGCGGCCCAACACGCATTTCCGATAGTGACGAAACTGCCTCGTCTCATACGCATCCCACTTAACGGTTTTCGTGACTTTTAATATGGCATTTATACGGTAGTCGGTTATTAAGTAAGATTCCTCGGTTAATTGGCCACGTTATGTCCAGTTTGGCGTACGTGCAGCTTTTGGGTATCGACGTTTTCATTTACGTGTCTCTGGTTTACCGTTCGCCAGTTGTTTTACAGTAAGCAATGAGGTGATGTCGGTTTCATGATTGTGCAGTTCCACAAATTCCGATAGAGGCGCAGAAAGTAAGCTATAATTCGATGTACTACTGGAAGATCAATTTGTAACGCAGATTAACATTTAGATAATGACATTGACACACTGACGAGTACCTACTTATTTGTAATCGATATTCTATGAATCTAATAATTTGAAGTACATAGTTAAGTTACGTCGTTTGAAGAGCGAACTGTAGAACCTCTTTAGTAAAAATTTGAAACTCCTTCCGCACGGCTACCGAATGCGGCGTCCATTTCAAAACACGATCGCTCTTATCGAGGTGAGGGGATAGAGGGCGCGTGCGTGTGCGCATCCAATGCATCGCCGCTGGAGAGAGATGAGAAAACTTCCACCACGGGAGCGAAAGGGATGGCGGTAGATACAAAGTTGCTGCGTCTTGGTGGAATGGAACGGCAGAAACCAGTCCTGTCAGCGGGACGTCAAGACAAGTCAAGTTCTCGGAAATGGTGACCCGTGTCACGGAATCCCTAGCCGCACACAGGCAGGCTTTCACACGCACACCCACGCAAAACGCATCTTTTACTCTCATCAAACATTGACGTGACAAAAATATGATTGGTGTCATAATAAGGGACTTTTTGTTAACTGGTTTTAACTTCATCTTATTATTTTTTTGTAACTTACCAGAAATTCAAGCATAGGTATGATTTCTTTACCTGTACTACTATCAACATCAGTAGGTATGTTTCTATTCTGATGACACTACGTTTGCAGTTTGCGGGAAAGCCGTCTTTATGTTTTCGCTATCATGATAGCATTGAAAGGTCGCATTCCAGCGATATAGCAAGGAAAAAGTTATCAATATTACAATGATAATGTTATATTAGTGATAATGCTGATTGTAACTAATAAAACAATGTTAAATCGTCAAGTGCGAGTCGGGCTCGCGCACTGAGGGGGTTCCATGTTCCATACCACCAAAAAATACAATACGGTTGGTACGGTACGGTTTAAGTCTTCCAAAATAGACGAAGCAATTGCTACGCAGCCACAGTTAATTATTTTGCTACAGGCGCTCGAGTATAACAAAATTATAACTTTGTAATGAACAGAAATTTGTCACCGACTCGCACTTGGCCATTATTTATTATTTGTTGTTATACTTTAGACTTTAGAGTGTGTACCTACTATAATCATGCCAAGATTGACGCTTGTACGTAAGTATTACCGTTTGTACATTAGAGCTAATACAAAAATACGTTTGTTGTATGTACGTATACCGCCAATCTTTTTTTTTTTTTTTTTGTTAATCCGCCATAACTTTACATTTTCTGTGAAAATTTCATCAGACTATCTATTGCGGTTCGAAAGATACAGCCGTTAATAGGTAAGACAGACGGACAGACAGACATACATCGTAGTCTTAGTAATAGGGTCCCGTTTTTACTCTTTGGGTACGGAACTCTAAAAATCAAAATGTCAGGAATCAATAGAAACGATAAGATGGTACATTATCTCAAAATCTGAAGTTCTTTACATCATAGCATCATACCTAATTCATCAAATCTCAAAAATTTACTTGAATTTTAGCTTTCCGCTTCCAAAAGTTAATATCAACGCCACCTACCAGTTTTAGTTAGAATTAAATGCTGTTCAGCTGGTCGAAAGTTACAAGCTCAATGCGTATTCATAATTCCGATCAATACATTTTTCATTCATTTTCAAACCGCAATACTTTTTTTGCGTAGCAACTAATTTCATAAATATTTTGTATGAAATGCCCTCTTGTCGCATTATTTGTTCAGTATCTAATACCATAATTTTTGTAACAATAGATTGGCCATTGGCCTATACATTTTACTATGGTAAAAAACAGAACTCGTACTTAGTTGGTAAGTACAGTATTATGGAAGTGGTTTGTAGGTCCCATCGAAGCTATTAAATCCGCATGCGTTTCATGTCGTACGATTCGCCAGTGCATCTCGGTCTCATTGAAAAATAGCACGGCAGAAGGCCAATGTACCGTCAGTCGCCATCCGCAAATAGCAGCGCGAAGGTTGCTGCCCGCTTTGGACTATTTTGCTACATGCTTCTGCAGATTTCACGCCACATATCACGTTGACACTATGATCTACGAATAGTTTGTGCTTGTAACCTTGAACAAGTCCCACTTTAAAACTGCGCTTGTGATGTCTTTGTGGAATCCAATGGCAGAAACGTAACAAAGAGTCGAGACATTTTAGTTGGAAGCAATTCCGCCGGCGCCGGCTAAATCGAGCCCGTTGCCAAATTGCTCAGAAATTCGAAAAGTCCAACGACTAAATCCTGGATTACGACAAACTTGGAGCACGTCTGGTCGGAGGCGGTGCCACGCTGTCTCACACATATCGACCGACCGACAGACGAACACGCACACCTACTAATGCTCTATAAATACCACCAGGGAAATATTTTAATCCGGATGGCCCGTTTAATGCACATTCCATAGGCTTGGGAACAATTTCGGTTTTCTTACTTATTTATTTTCTTACTTATTAAGCGAGGACCTTAGAATATCTACCTAGGTAGTTATTCTAAGGTGAGGACGTTGCCCCAATTTGGTTTTTTAATGAAGATAATCTGTCGTCTGGAACTATGTCAGCAGTCACGGTGAAGGATATTGTTAGGTTAACAACCTGTTCTATTAAGGAATGAGAATTTTTGACTTGTGATGTCATTGCTAGTGGTTATTCGATGTTGTCTTGTCTTCGCTTGAGCATAGCTCAGTCATGGACAGGAAGATTGCGTTAGACTGTCCAAAAAAGGCACGGCGCTAAGGGTCAACGTGATTTCCTCTCGCATTCCGAACGGCTGACACATTGGTTGCTTCAGCGCAGTTATAATCAAATTAAACACAACTTGCAATGTGTTCGACGAAGCATGCCGACCGGATGATCCAATATATATATGAATATAAAATTTCATATCAGAACCGATACACGCAGTACAGTTACCCCGTAATGTAAACATTCTTGAAGGGTTGCGTCA
Source organism: Agriopis aurantiaria (assembly GCA_914767915.1). NCBI lineage: Eukaryota > Metazoa > Arthropoda > Insecta > Lepidoptera > Geometridae > Agriopis > Agriopis aurantiaria. The sequence continues at coordinate 10,534,114 of OU612003.1, read as the reverse complement.
TGACCAATCACCGAATTTACTCCTAAATTGCCTGCGATCGGTCGAAAGTCTACGGTCGAAAGCGGTAATTAAGTGATGGTAACCGCAGAGGCTACTATGAAGTTATGACGTCACGTTATTCGATCATTGACAAACGACATTCCACCGCCAAGTGTGAACCGTGTTGTTGAGACGCACGTCACGTCATTCCATCAAGGTCTCATACTCGTCTCACACTCGTTAAGTGCTCGAAGCGGAATATTAAGTTCCTTTACGATAAACACTATTTTAAAACTCAAAATTTCACGACTTGTAATTGGACAAATGAGCTCCAAAATTACAAGGAACGTAATTAAACTGTCCGTGTAAAAAATCGAACGAGAAGTCTCGCAATAAAATATCATCGAAATAAGCGAGCGAGCAACTTTCGAAGCGGTCAAAGTCTTGTACAATTGAATGTTGCATGCTGTCTGTTGGAGTGACGGACGGACGGACACTGGGTTGCATAAACACAGAATATATAGGGTTTCCGTTTGAATCACGTCGCATACCAGGCGCCTTCGTCACGCCTGCGCCCGCTGCCGGCGCGTGCGACACAATATCAAGAGTAGCACGACTCCGCTCACTAACACTCGATACTACGATACCAAGTCTAAATACTGTCTATACATAATGACGAATTGTCCGCGGCCATAATATCGGCGCGGCTCAGGAATTTCTAATTGATATCGCATTGTAGTCACTCCCATTCTGTTTGTAACTTGCTCGAGTAATAACTAGGTACTTACAATCTGATGAAGGAGATTAAGCCCCATAAATTTGTGCATTCAGACCAGCTGTCATTGTAAATCAGTCCAGGGCGTACTCTAGTACGTTGAGAACAAAACTTTATTATCATCATAAATTCATTGTTCTATTTGTTTTGTTTCTTCAACGATGCATGTTAATTAATTAGGGATTTAAGCGAACGTAATAAAAACTGCCCATTCATACATACTAGTGACCGGTTTTTGGATTAAAATAAAAACTGGGGGGTACTAGAATTATCCGAATAAAACGTACAGAAATACTAACGATGTCTTTGGCATTGAAATCAAATATGTCAATAAAACTGAGCAAAAGCAATCGCAGTCGCAGGCCAGTGGAATACCGCCCTCTGAGTATGACAGAAATGTTGCAAATGGTTTGTAACGTCGTTTTGCGCGAGTCCACGACGGCACAAATGATACTTTCCCAGCTGTAGAAAGTTAAACATTAGGAAAGGCACCAAGGCGGCTCCATTCACATGGCGTTGTTATTGGAGCGGTGTGAGGACCGGAAAGGAAGGTTAAACATTGGCCAAACAAGTGAGTATCGATGCGGCGGAATGCACCGCGAATGAATAGGAGGCGCCTTCTGTGAATGTTTGTCAAGGAACAGAATTCCTCGTTCCATTGTTCCATGGACGGCTGGACGCTGGAAACGACTGTGGGATGCGAAACGAAACGATGCCACTTACGTCTCTCACTAGTCACTACCAACCAACAACTATTACAACAAAGTTGTATTGAAATATGTATTTGAACGAAGATTTGTTAATTATTCGACAAAACGAAGGCACGTTGAAGGCTAATTAGCTAGCTGCATAACGATAATGAATTAACATTGCTGAAAACTCCGACGCTAATACGAAGCAAACAGTCAATCGTCCGTTTATCTAACAACACAAACGCAAAATCTTCTAACAAATTAATTCTAAGTTAAAGCTTGCTGAAATCAAGTGTCAGAATAGAATTCTGATTGAGTAACAGCTGTACTAAATGCAAACCACTTCACACTGGCTCTAAAACCATAATTCAAGCAGGATAACACGGCCAAGGAGGCATGGTAGTACCAACAGTTGGAATGAGAAATTATCTACTGCGAACTTTGCTGTCGCATATTTTCGCCCACGCCCAAACCGCAGGTCGTCAACAATTTATTCAAAATCAAGGATTTGTGCCCGTTCGCCTCAGAAGCCTCCGAGTACTTTAATTATTGGTTATTCTCGGAATATATTTCTAATGTTAGCCATATCCATTGAGTGATGTTTAATTTTGTTCTCAAATTCCTATGTCACATTTGCATATAAATATGACTATAAATTGTTTTGGCTGTATTGGCTTTTTAGCTTATACATTTTAAATTGGTGTTTACATACTATTTTTAAAATGTAATTCTTGAACCAATGTTTGAATCATCCTCATCATTTCTGACAAAAACTGATAGTTTCCTTCTTTGACCGCTTCTTCCACTGTTTGTTCCGTGCCTACATAGCTTAGCTACATACTCGATAATAATAATTACCTATAATTGATAATTTAAATTTGGAAACCCTGGCTGCTGCTTTAGCTTTAGTTGTGTCGCAACTCGCAGCAGCTAATGCCTTCTCCAAAGGTACAGTGAAATATGTATAATTTATTATTCACAGCATTAAAAAGCATTTACGCTTGTAAAAATCACATCAAACGTATAATTTAATTGTCTTATTTGCTTTAGATCTTTAATTAATTTCCGATATAAACTAGCTTTATGAATATGCAACTAAATATCGATACTATTTTTATTAGTCGTTTTCAAGTCAAGTAACGGTGAAGCAGTTCTGTTTTCTGTCGCATGATTCGATTGGAATCGCACGTTTTACCGGCGACGCTAAATCGTCAAGCGTTTATAGAGGAAACATCCAAATAGGCAACATTCTTTAGACGCCTTGGCATCCTCCGATGTCTAATCGAACAACGTTATGCAAATTAGGTACATAGTTATACAATTTTATGAGCGAAGACCATCGAAGACTTATCAACACTACCTTTATGGGGGACAAACGGTTACAAATTCCATCTACTTCACTGGCGGGCGACACACCATATTTTGTAAGTTCATTTTTAAATAACATGTGAAATGAAATTATCGCGCGGATTTACATTAAGCGTTCAGGCACTTAGTGTTTGAAATTGCACTTAAATAGACTAAATAAAGCATATAAAAAACCTAAAATAGATGCTCACAACAATGAAAAAGTCGTTACAGGCAGTGAGTAAACAACTACTTTATGGCGGCATACAGATAAGCGAGGAATGCCAATTTTGATTAGAAACGAGAACAGTACTGCTTTTATCGCATACTTACATAGATAAGTATTAAACATGCGTGATTTTTTAACACTTTTACATTATTGTGACGATAGCGTAATTGTTTTCGTCGAATCATCAAATTTTGTTGCGACCTTTTCTTGCTACTAAAGTTAACCGATACTGAGTTTCTATGGAATGTTAGCAATCTTCGATCCGACGGTTGGGCAATATCTCGATACCACGAGCGATTTCTAAATGACCATTGCGTCTACTAGAGTATTTTTAATGACCGACCGTCTTATTAGCGGTGGAATCAAAATAAATCCGTAGATCGTAGCAGGCGTCGACGACGGTGCCGACGCGCGTCTGTGTGTATAAAATCGCCAAGGACACATTTATCTGAGAGGAATGTGTAAAATAAACAATGGTGTACGCTATACCACGTCTGTTCGCAGCCACACGCCGCACCCTGCTGAACAAATTTCAACAAAACGTCTCTAGAAAAATTCTCTGCTTGAATAAACTACGTCTTTTAAAAATGTCAATGCTTCCCAAACAACGTCATAACTTTGTGAAGGAATAAAATCACAAAGTTATTTAGCACCTACTCTATTAGAGTCAAGAAACGCAGTAAAATGCCCAGCCCCTATAGCGTTACGCTTGAAGGAGCACGGACTTGTGTTGTGCGTGGGAAGCACATACTTGGGTTACACAATCTTGTGAAGATAGCTTCGTTATAGACAAGTAGGTATATTGCAATGAAAATATGCGAAAACGCCGAGAAAATGAATATTAATGATGAGCAGAGGTTACGGTCCATTATAACCGAAGCTAAAGGAAGCAGTGATATATTTATTCTGCAGTATTTGAAGAATTCTTTCAAACGTGTTCAAGAACAATTATATTATTAAATTAGCCATCCACGACACGCATTTGCCGACCGCAGACATGGAGATCGCATTCAGACATTCCATTGCGGGCATCCTTGCGTTCTCACATCTAATTTGCCAGCACTTAGCTTAGCACATTATCTGTAGGTACTCAACGCTGGTTTCACTCGAAACATGGAATTATGCATAACGACCAACGGAACGCAACACTCTGGTATGCGAGAACAATGTACCAGCGCAGTGAAACTGCATTCAACCGATACAATTAAAGTAATAAACACCGGCGAGGTATAAGTTCTCATTCGCCTGTTTAATCGATGCTGTCATTGTCTTCCAAGCTTCCTTCATTGTCAACGATACAATGAATAGTTTTTTCCTCGATTTTGTTACAATGCGTAGCTGTCGAACGCCTCTTTCTACAGCGAAATTTCTAGCTTGAAACTTTTTTGCTGATGTATCATAGCGTAGTTGTTGTAGCGTGTTGTTCTTGAATCTGCATTCATCGCAAAATGATAATAAAGCAAGAAAACGCCGTAAAACCAACACTTGTAGAAGTTATCAAGTTCCCAGAATTGTTACGAAGCATCTTCGAGCCTGGGATGACGAAATTAAATGGTTACATCTGCACTGGACTTAAAATGCAGGTCTACTCATCAACTCACTGGCAGCATTCTCGAGTCAAGTATTTTTCTTCCTTAATTGCATAGCATTCCAAAGTTACGCGGACTCATAAACTCATACACAAGTAATGTGAGGGAACGTTTTTCATAGTAATGTTTAGGTTCTTCGTATAAAGTTAATAGCGTCATATGCTCTCGAGAAGTGTCCGGGTTATTTTTAGCATTAATAAATTGGCTTAGTGGCTCGTTTTATTGTTTGAGCGTTTTGCACAATTGGATGTTCAGTGTCCACGATAGACATCCGCGGTGGCTCTAACCGCAACTATTTCTGGGTCAATTTTGTCATTTTTGACTGCTGACGTTTTTTACTGTCTATATAGCATTATTGTCTAAGAACGCAATATTTTGCATTTCAAAAATCTGCAACCATTTATAGTTGATTTTATTTCACATTCCTGCTTACGCCAGAATAAATACACCAGTTACTTGATAAGGATATTTCAAACAAAGCATTTTTAGATGAGCAAAGTCATTAAATTGTCTTGAATACCATGTAATTTCGTCCGCATGGAATGCAGTTTGCCAAAAGGTTTCATAAAATTACCACTTTATGTTTCCTGTGGCAGCGGCAAATTTTATTGTGGTGTCAATGTACCGGTGCCTGGCGCTCATGAGCCTTCTTAACCGAATCAATTTAATCCACATTCACACTTTTAAGCAACATTTGTCGAGCGTACAAGCCTGCTATTGCTTTAGCCGTTGGGTACTGCGTTATCTTGTGTAACTACAATCACTATTGGGCCTGACATTAACTTTATGAATATGGTAGTTAAAGGCTTTATTTGAATGCTTATTTCTATCATCGTATTTACTTTAGCAATTTCACATGGAATTTCCATTATGAACCCTTATAATTCTTAATTTTTCTTCAGTTTTGATCTACAGATTTCGTACTTTCAGTTCCCAATATCATCCGAGTATGTATTATTATCGATCTATAGATTGTTCTCTAGGAGGTCTGAATGCTAAATGTTACGCTGTATAACATCACCAAGGTGATAATTGACCATTTTAACTGTAACTGCAGGTGTTAACTTTTGTTAGGGACATGTTAAGACAATGCAGGTGCCGTTTCAACTATGGTAAATAGATACGGCTAGAGGCATGATCGGTATTTAATAGGGATGTGTTGAGCACCTGCATATCGGTAGGGGGATGTGGGGAGTTGCGACGAGGCGCGGGAGGGGAGTGCGCCGCTTTAGAAAGGCGCGACCATCGCCGCAGGCCCGGGCCGCATTCTACGGCTTGTCATTCACACCGCGCAAGTTGCCTATGCATTCCATCTCCCGGCGCGTTCTCCACGCATTGCCACCATACGTACAGCGCACCTTACGAAACCACCGACCGCACCATCTAGACAACATACCACATTCGTACCCGACACATAAACGCTCTATCGAATTATTTCTGCGCCAGTTCAGTCTAACATTACTGTGAACCAGTTGCGTGGCCTCATTAGTAGAGTTCCGACTCTACCGATCACCGACTACGTACATACGAAAACGAGACCACAATACGCATTCCGATGGATAAACAAAATGATAACCATAATAATTTGTGTTTAGCTCATTTGTTGTCACTAAATTGTGGAATGTCGTGTGAAATCGAGGTTGTCGGACATTCTTGCCGCCAGAGCGCAGCACCGTCGCGACCACTGAATCGTTTGTTTTTCACGATTTATTCTATTTTAGACTGACGTTTATCACTTGTAACTGTTTCAAGTGAAACAATCCCTTGTTATTCGACCATACAACCATCCAAAAACATAAAATCCGATTAAATTCTGTTTGAAACTGTTTTTGGAATGTAAAGTTTTGACATGGGGCTCTTACGGGTTAACACTTCTCTTTGGAAAACTTACCTGTCTCTCGGGTCGATCCACGTCGTTTTCCGACTGTTATGGTCGATGAAATACAATTTGCCGTCAAAGTCCCTCGCATAATCCCATCCGTCGGGCAAGGGTATCTCACCGTTTCGTCTCCTTGGCATATTTCACTGATTAAATCCATTCAAACGAATAACGAAGCACACTCGCGAACTAGCTACACGGCCATGTTGAATACCTCATTACGGAGTGTGACGTCACGCGGGATCGGCCAATGGCGGCGAAGGGCCCCCACGATGGAATGCGGCGCGTACGCGAGAACACTCGGGCAGTTCCGTACGTCACTCGAGCGGCAGCTCCGATACACACGACCGCAACACGCGACACCGCGTCGCTGACTGAGCCCGCTGTCGCTGCCACGTTATCACCGCACATGATAATATCCACAGCACCTACTGTCTAAATGCATTCCTCGACCACCTAATGTTTACATTACATGGTCTACTAGTGACTGATGCTATGTACGGCTCGGACAACGCGAAACGAACTGGCAATGTAAGCAAACGTACCAAACCAACATACCCATTCAATCTATTTACGATTCTGGCTATATAAGTTGGTATAGACGGGCGGCTATAGGTACGTACAGCGCATTCCACTGCGTACCTATACATGTATGCAAGTACCTATCCACATGTGTACCTAGCCTAGCGTACATACCTAATATAAAATACGCACAGATAGGTACAACTTGGGAGTTTGTCTGACTTTATAGTGCTATATCACAGCAGAGAGCACAGTTCAGAATGTTATGATGTGATGACATTGTAGATCTGTATGACCGACTAAAATACGCAAATGTGATGATGCTAGAATGGAATGTGGAACATTAATAAGTATGTCGCTTCAACTTGGTATACAGGGTTACGCGGAAAGCGTATACTAAGCCGAAAGGAGTCCATAGTACCAAAGATTAGATAGTACCTAGTATATAATCTTTGATAGTACCAAAGATTATTATACTAGAGAGGGGAAAAAAAACAGCTGTTCCATACCTATAAGGAAAATAGTCCGAAAGTTGTTAATTTGATATTAAATCATAAAATTTATGGTGTCTATTGTAAATTGTAATTGTAATTGTTTTTGCTATTACAAACTTACATTTTGTAGTTGGGATGTATGGGAGCACCTGTTTGCCAACTACAAAGTTAAGTTTGTCATTCAATATTTCAATCTTTTAAACTTTTATTCGTCAAGACTCGGTTCCCGGGATGGACCTATTTATTAAGTTTATACGGAACCCTCAGGGTGCGAGTCCTACTCACACTTGTCCGGTTTTATTGTTTACTAAGCCTTCAAAATTCTGCGTTGTCGTACCTACTTTTTATCCATCACTAGTGGACATCATAGTCTAACATAGTCATAGGTAATAGGTACCTAATTAATAGGTAGATATATCGTATCTATGATCAATGTAGGTAGGTACCTATAACCAAAGATTATTTAGTATAACCCGCTAATGGCGCTAAAAGCGAATTATTACGGGCACCAACCGTTTTGTATTGTCACAATGGTTTTTATGGGTAGATGAGTGACCTACATACCTACCTAAGTATATCAAGAGTTATTCCAAGGTAGGTCAGATACCTAGTTACAATGCTGGATGCGCTGGATGTTGGTTGGTACTTGGTGCCTTCGCCACCCGTCCGCCTTGTCATTCCTGAGGTAAAAGCACAGTAAGTAATAGCACATGTACGTAATAAAACCCAAATAAAACATATTGGTTGTTACGTCTATTGCCATACGTCCGGAGTTTTCCGGACTTGTCCAGAAATTAGGCTTTTGTCCGGAACGCGGCGGGAATTCCAAAAAGTCCGGCGTTTTAGATATGAAACGCTAACATTTAAAAATCCAATAATCTTAGATATTCTAAGCCAATAATAATTGATACTTTAAAAATCCGGTAACGTATCGTACTTACCTACTGTATTCCTCTAACTCTTTCTGTTTGGTACAATTACTACCTACCTACTTACGTAAAATCTATACTAATCTATACTAATATTATTTGTTTGTTTGTTTGCATTGAATTATATAAGCTCCGAAACTACTGAACCGATTTGAAAAATTCTTTCGCTGTTAGGAAGTTGCACTATCGCTGGGTAAAATAGGCTACATTATATTTTCAAAAAAATTAGGGATCCTTACTAAAACTCCAATAATACCCGTGCGAAGCCGGGGCGGAACGCTAGTATTAATTTTTTTTTAAATACCGAACATTTGAACGACCAACACTTTTTGTCTTACGTGCGTGGTATTGTAGGTATTGAACACGGAACGTATATAAAAGGTACTCTTTGCACGGAACACTATTACTTAGTACTGAATTACTGATACATATGTTTATCTATACTGATACTAAACTAACCTTAATTCTTTGAAAACGTTGTTTTTGTGCTGAATTAAAATAACGGCCTTTTCTTTCAGTACCACAGAACACATAATATATTCAGTACTTTTCGAACATTTTAAAATATTTTTTTTGCACAATTTGCTGTCTGGCTGCCACTGTCAACATCGATTCAAATGTCAACGCTAGTCAGATCACGTTTAATTTTAACTTATCTATTTTATTTAATAGGGATATTGACAAAATTTTGCAATGGCCTTTAATTTAAAGAATATGGTGCATATTCACTTTAAAAAATACTTTTACCTCCATTAGTTCATTTATTGAATAATTATTAGCTCTTTTTATTTAAATTTTTAAATGACGCATCAAAACGCGCCAAATCGACGTTGTGACGTCAATATACTTAACTACAGAGTTGCGTTCAAGGCATGCGATAGAATAAAGCACCACCGTTTACAACATCATCGTCAGTGTGAAAAACAACCGAGACACAACTTGGCTGTTACGAGTATTTGAGCGTACACTTCAGTTGCAATTGAACAATAGTGAAATCGATGGTTAAAAAAACACTGATGTTCATCTGTCATTCATTTTCAAATCTCACTCTAGGTGCCCCGAACGCATCTTTCGAACGGAATCTACCCATTATATTACTCTATGCTGCCCATGTAAATAAACAAACATCTGTCACAGTCGGCCGTGAAATGCTGCCGTTGTTGTTATTTATTTGTAAAATTATTTAGTTGAAAATGGATCGTAAAACTTATCATTGGTGTGTAGTGCCTCAGTGTCCTAATGTTTCGAATGCAATACTTGCGAAATTATCCATAATTGTACCGTCTAAAGCTGAAATACGAAGAAATTGGTTGTGACTTGAAAGAAGATAGAATGCTTCACAAATATTAACAACTTCGTCGATTTACGTTTGTGAAAATCATTTTGAAGTGAGTATCACCATAATAAACTCGTTCTATACTGAGAAATTCAGTAAACTTTTACAGAAAATGGATTTGATTTCGATATGTTTGCTTTGTTTTGTTTTGGTTGTGCTGTCATCACCATATTGACGTCACGCACTGTGATTGGATTTTCGAGTCACGTGACACATAGATAAAAAATCGTGATTTGGAAATCGAAATAATTAAATTTAGGAGTGATTATTATTATTGAAAAAATATTGAAAAAATCTCTTAATATAAAACCTTTCAATATAGCTAGGTTTCATATTTTATTTCCACCAGTGTCAAATACCCTATTATACATTGAATTTAATTTAATTAAGAGTTGTGAAATCGACGTGAAAATACACGTTTTACCCGACTATTACCTGACACACCCAACAGATGAATGTCACACTCTCCGTAGGAACGTGGATCACATCCCAAGACAACCTCTGGTTTGGATTCCCCCCTTTAATATAATACTCTTTGTTTGGATTCCACAGCACGTGTTCCACAGAGCCCGCATGATCGTGATCGCCCCGAGCACGGAACACTATTAATCGAGCAACGCGGCAACACTGTCATATTTAGGTAGTATTTCTAATTTTGGGACCCGTGAATAGTTTGATAGTTTCAGTATCACAGTGATACGAACGTATTTTGTTTCAAAAACTCCATAAATGGCTCCAAAAATTTAGAATTCTGCACAATATTACTGGGAATTTGATTGACTTTGTTGTTAATGTTATTATTTTACGATAACATGATCAACTTGACAATAGGGATATTGACAAAATTTTGCAATGGCCTTTAATTTAAAGAATATGGTGCATATTCACTTTAAAAAATACTTTTACCTCCATTAGTTCATTTATTGAATAATTATTAGCTCTTTTTATTTCAATTTTTAAATGACGCATCAAAACGCGCCAAATCGACGTTGTGACGTCAATATACTTAACTACAGAGTTGCGTTCAAGGCATGCGATAGAATAAAGCACCGCCGTTTACAACATCATCGTCAGTGTGATAAACAACCGTGACACAACTTGGCTGTTACGAGTATTTGAGCGTACACTTCAGTTGCAATTGAACAATAGTGAAATCGATGGTTAAAAAAAACACTGATGTTCATCTGTCATTCATTTTCAAATCTCACTCTAGGTGCCCCGAACGTATCTTTCGAACGGAATCTGCCCATTATATTACTCTATGCTGCCCATGTAAATAAACAAACATCTGTCACAGTCGGCCGTGAAAATGCTGCCGTTGTTGTTATTTATTTGTAAAATTATTTCGTTGAAAATGGATCGTAAAACTTATCATTGGTGTGTAGTGCCTCAGTGTCCTAATGTTTCTAATGCAATACTTGCGAAATTATTCATAATTGTACCGTCTAAAGCTGAAATACGAAGAAATTGGTTGTGACTTGAAAGAAGATAGAATGCTTCACAAATATTAACAACTTCGTCGATTTACGTATGTGAAAATCATTTTGAAGTGAGTATCACCATAATAAACTCGTTCTATACTGATAAATTCAGTAAACTTTTACAGAAAATGGATTTGATTTCGATCTGTTTGTTTTGTTTTGTTTTGGTTGTGCTGTCATCACCATGTTGACGTCACGCACTGTGATTGGATTTTCGAGTCACGTGACACATAGATAAAAAATCGTGATTTTGAAATCGAAATAATTAAATTTAGGAGTGATTATTATTATTGAAAAAATATTGAAAAAATCTCTTAATATAAAACCTTTCAATATAGCTAGGTTTCATATTTTATTTCCACCAGTGATATGCATAAGACGTGCGACGCCAAAATTCACACAAGAGGAAAAAGGTACAATATCTAGATAATAATTGTCAATGTCTAATAGTTGTCAAAAAAGTAAAAAATGACAACACGTCGCCAAAAATTCAGCGTTGTAATTTTCGTTTGAATTACCATATTTTGTTAAAATTTTCAGCCTTTTTCAGTGAAATACGATATCTGAGAAAAACCCAATACTTTTACTATGCCGTCTAGTGATAGTGAAGATTTTGAGAGTGCAGACGAGGGCAATAGTAACCAAGACAAAAAAGAAAGAAAGAAACGCCTATCCTCCTCGAATTATAGTGATAGTGCTCCAGAGACCGACCCAGGACTCCACAAGACTCCTACGAAAGCCACCAGCCCGCAAAAACCAGCTGCCAAGGTAAAAAAAAAACGAATAAGAACTAGTTGATATAAGACAACATGATATTTGTGGACTTTGTAATGTGGTTTCTAAACTAATGAGCAGTGTCCGTTCAAAACCGAACATATTTGCAAATATTTTGGCATAATAAACTAATGTACCTTTAAATCCGAAAGTTTATGTGTGTCTGTTTCCCACACAACTCCGTAAAGACTGAATGGCATTTCACATATTTCATGGTCATTACCATGAAATATGTGAGGATATAACTTGTACCCTGGATTGATACATATGCTTTTTTATCCCAGAATAATATATGGTTCCAGTAGGATAGCAGGTGAAACTACAGGGCGCTACCAAGGGTGGATCCAGGGGGAGGGGCCTTGGGGTGTCATGACCCTCCCCTGGACTGGGTCCAGGACCTAGGTGGACTAATTAATATAAAAATTAATTATAACAATTAAATTATACCTACTTCTTGTGACTTGACCATGACTATGTGACCTCCCCCCCCTAGCACCAAAGCTGGATCCGCCGTTAGGCGCTCCTAGTAATTTACTATTCTTCCAACAAAATAACAAAAAAATGCAAGCTATGTTTTATTCTGTATTTTATTTCCATTGTTCAACAGACAGAAACGGATGGCTGGGATGATTTCGAAGTAGATGAAACTGAGGCAATTGATACAAAGGATGTATCTAAAGAAAATAAACTTGTTAAACCAAGCAATGAAAAAGAATGTGACAGTAAAAAGTCTCTAGATACAGGCTGGGATGACTTTGGAGATTGGGGTCATGACGGAATTGACAATTCACAAAAGGTACTCTTGACGTTAATTATTCTGAAATTACGACACTTTTAACAGATTTTATGGTGTTTTTTACTGACTTCGAAAAAGAAGAAAGGTTATCAATTAGGCCCATGTTTTTATTTTTTATGTATTTATAGCGATTACGCCTATCTGTACACCAATTTGCGTGTTTCTTTTTTAATCATGAAGAAGAAACCCTCGACGTGGTCCCACAAAAATGTCATTAATCAGGGATCAGTAGTTTTTAAACCAGCTCAAATAATAGCGTAAACGTAGTAGGTTTGCCTATGAATTTGGCGATACCAAATCACTACAATACTTTTGTTTTGTCTTTTGTTCGAATCAAATCAAGAAGATATTCATGCATGGATGTGTAATCGTAATGTGTTAAAGAAGGTTTAAAGTATTCCACAATCGTAGGTGTTTTTGTTAAAAAAATCGACTTCAAAAAACCACAAAACACAAACATCCTAAGTTAATATGCCACTACAAAGAACAAAATAATACTCTTGATAACTTGGGTGCTCCTTTCCAAAGATGGGAGCAGTACTCAATGTGAGGTCGGACTTGTGCTTTAGTTCAAATTACACACGACAATTAAGAGCAAGTCGCTGTGCTGATGAAAAATCTGTTTTAAGCTGTCACTGAATATATTGGCCTTTAAACTATAGCACAGTGATGTTTGCATACTACATGGAGGTAGCATAGACAAAGACTGCTGAAAAAATTGAACTCATGTTTCAGGAACAGGTAAAAGATCTTCCACAAAAGTCTCAACCAGCAGAGCCGAGTATAAAGGAAGTGACTGACAGAATGGCAGCAGCATCCACGGGCAGCGGGTGGGGCTGGGGATGGAGTGTGGACTCTTTACTGAGCACTGCCACTGCTGGTTTCTCCACCATAACTAGCCAAGTCTCACAGGTATTGAACTTGAAGCGATTGAATGTTGATTTTTCAATGTACCCTTTGTGTACGGGTAATGTACCCTTTGGGTACGGGTAATGTACCCTTTGGTGGCGGAGGAGTTGCCCCCCAAATTCACTTCCCAGAGACGAAGTTTCAACTCCATCCCTTGGGGAATACGGCATTTAAGCAGATCATGGTTACGCAATTCGTGACTTATCTACAGAGGTCACCTGCTTCCCCGGCTCACCGCCACCAATACAATAATTGCTCGGCTCACCGCCACCAATACAATAATTGCTCAACCGCCAACAGTTGAAGTTCATCCGCGGTCAGCAGAGGTGTCCGTCCCAGCAATGGAGCAGTCAGTTTCGGAGCTGCCTCAGACTGCGCGATATTTAATTATCTCTACAAATTCCAGGGCATCTCAACAGTTTTAGAAACAGGTATCGGAGCTCCGGATCCTGAAGAGCTTGTGAGACTCAAGGCCAAAGAGTATCAAGCCAAAGGCAAGTCAGATGTAGAATCCAGCAACCCTATAGAACCTAGTGTGAAGAAAACTGAAACTCCAAGTGAAGAGTTGAAGGGAAGCAGTGGGGATGCATTCCAGCTTGGAAGCTTGCTGTCTGGTGTCACCAAATTTGTCGAGACCACTGGTAAGAAAGTGGCACTAAAAGTTTTTAAATTCTGCATGATAAAAAGTTTGTTATTATTGATATGTATGATGATAGTATATATTGAATATGTCCAATATTCATTGCAGGTACAAAAGTAATAGCAGGCGGTTTGGACACCCTCGAAACGATCGGCAAGAAGACCATGGAAGTCCTGCAAGATGGAGACCCCGGGCTGGCCAAAAAACGGGCAATGTTAGGACTCGATCCTGGAGATAAGCCCATACTGTCACAGGTATAAAGCTTTAACTAACTGGTCTTTAAAAATTGGTTAAAAATTCCATGCCGTTAATTTTTAATTTTTTTCCGGGCAAGTGCCTTTTTTAATTAAATAAAATACAAGCTAAAACTAACACTACAAATACAGTTAGACTGCCCATAGACCGTTGAAGGTTAACTAAAGTCGTATGACAGCTCATTCTACATATCATAGATCTGTGAAAATCATATCACATCTGGGCATTTTACTCTATCTTTTTTGCCTCACATCTGCAATATGTGGAATGAGCTCCCCCTGCGGTAACTCACATAGGGTTCTTCAAAAGGGCTGTATGTTAATCCACCAACCCACAACTGGGCCAGCGTGGTGGATATAGCCTAATCGCCCTTTCGGGGTAGATCAAATCGAGCAGTGGACTATTAAAAGGCTGATTATGCGTTACCCGGCTGAGGACAGAAGTGTCACAGCAACAAACAATATTGTATGCTAATGGTTTGTTTAACTTTTTTTTTTCTTTTTTAATTGTTTTTGCACATCTTAGTTTATTTAGAGTCCATTGCTTTTTTCTTTGTTTTCGCAATATTCTACTTCTATATTTTTTTATTCACATGTTATAGCGTTCATATAATGTACTCTGTTTTTTATAAGTAGAAACTTTTAAATGTTGAATTAGACAGTTAGTTTCTCTGATATATACATAAATAAATCTAAAAAAACAGTTTAGATGCCACGTTAGTTCTTTAAATTGTATTTAAACCCAGCGATTATTATACAATCATAAAAAAACAGCGAAGCAGAACCAGAGTCACTGACATAGCTGTTAAAATTTGCAAGTTGAAGTGGCAATGGGCGGGCCACATCGCTCGAAGAACCGATAACCGATGGGGAAGAAAGGTTCTGGAGTGGAGACCACGAACCGGAAGACGCAGCGTAGGTAGACCTCCCACTAGATGGATCGACAACATTGTGAGAGTCGCGGGCATCCAGTGGATGCAAAAGGCAGGCTGTCGTTCAGTGTGGAGGTTAAAGGGAGAGGCCTATAGGCATCATCGTCTTCTGGCTGAAGACGATGATGATGATGAAAAAAACAGCTTCAGAGGTCTACAAACTCTAACACAGCAGGTGACTCAACCTATACGAACTTACTGTTTCAGGTCTTGAGGGAGGCTAAAGACAAGGCCGACGAAGAAGACAGAGTGAAGGATGAGAGGAGAGAAGCTAAAGAGGTGCATTACGAGACGCTGTTTGATGATTTTGAAGGTCAGTCACTGTATATGAATATAAAAAATTATCCTAAAATAAATAGTTAAAAAATCACTTTTAGGGTTCCGTACCCAAAGGGTAAAAGCGGGACCCTACTACTAAGCCTATGGTGTCTGTCGGTACAAGCGTCAAACTTGACATGATTATAATACATACTCTAAAGTATAACAACAAATAATAAATGATGGCCAAGTATGGATATATTTGTCTCTAGTATTTCATCCATAAGGAAGTGGTTATGTGACAACTTTTTCAACAATTATTTGTGAAAATTTAGGTATCATTCTGTCTTAAATATAATCTAAATGGCCTCTTTGTCTCTAGCTAATTATTAACTCTGTTGATTAAGACCGTTAGTTTCTCTAAGATAATAAAAAAAATAATTAATAAATAAAATGTGATTCCAGGTTTAGTCCACCTCGAGGCGCTGGAGATGTTGTCGAGACAGGTCAGCATGAGGATCGACGAGCGCATCAGAACAGCAGACCCTGACAAGCGACAGGACATCAAGGAAACATTGCAGCAAGTTGCCGGTAAGATTATCCTTAACAGATTTCTAAGGGCCTGGCCCGGTCATGTCCTTCGAATGCCGGAGGACCGTTGGGCCAAAACCACACCACAATGGCTTTATGTAAAATAAAATTCACTCGTATTTTCTTTGGTCAGTTCATGATTTTATTTTCAGCTTTCGTGTATTCGTAATGAAAAGCACAGTGTTTACCACGGGGTTAAAGACTTATGAAGTTACTTTCACCCCTAGGGTAACAATGTACCATATTTTTTTATTAAATTAGAACGGCTGTCAAGGCATGTTTGTAAGAAATTTGTTGTATCCAGTTGCACCCATATAAACGAAACGTCAGTCATTCCATACCAGTAAGCAACTAAGATGCGGTGTTCGACACGTTGATTAGAATGTTCCATCAAAGTCCACTCAACCTGGTAACAGATTTTCCATCTTATTTCCGTTCTATTTACTTCTTTTTTCTGTAAGTGGGACGATGCAGGCATTTTTTTTTATTTTTTATTTTTTTACCTATACTGTCCCACTGCTGGGCAAAGGTCTCCCCCATTTCCTTTCACGAATCTCGGTCCTCCGCCACCTCTTGCCAACCTCTCCGGAATGAGTCAAGATCGTCACGCCAGCGTTTCTCGGGCCTTCCTTGACTGCGTCGTCCATCGGGCATCCACTGCGCGACGATCCTGGCCCATCGGTCGCCTTGAATATAATATTAATAAATAGAAAGATCTTTAAGGGCCAAGAGTCCAGCTGAAGAGTCCACGTATCGTGGCGTACAAGCTGACGTGGGCAAGTCAACTCTTGTCGCTTAAAACCTCACGTCAGACAAAGAGATGATGATGGGAGACATACTTTAGAACAATTATTATTCATGTTCAAATGGCTACGTGTTTCACCCACATTTTTAGGGTTCCCGTACCCAAAAGGTGTAAACGGGACCCTTTTACTAAGCCTACGCTGTCTGTGTGTCTGTCCTACATTTTAACGGCTGTATCTTTGGAACCGTAACACATAGCCAGTTTAAATTTTCACAGAATATGTAATGTTACGCTTACGGCGGATTAACTAAGAAATAATAAAAAAATACAATAAACCGGCCTTTAAAAGGTAGGACAGACGGACAGACAGACAGCGTAGGTTTAGTAATAGGGTCCCTTTTTTACAAGGGGTAAGGAATCCTAAATATGAAATGCTGTTCGTTGGTAAGCCCATCACTTGAGAACGGGTGGACGGATTTGGGAAACTCTTTTTAAAACTGTTTGTAATAGTCAGAGTAAGATTTTCAGGGAATGAAAAATTACCCCGAAAATTTAAACATCTGGGGACAAACAAATTCCTATTTGCTTTTGGATTTTATATGAATTCAAGACCATCATCAACAGCCAGAAAACTTCCACTGCTTAGCCTCCACACTGAACGAAAGCCTGCCATCTGCATCCACTGGATGCCCGCAACCCTCACTATGTCGTCGGTCCATCTAGTGAGAGGCCTACCTACGCTGCGTCTTCCGGTTCGTGGTCTCCACTCAAGACCATAACTCGGTCAAAATTAATTAAAACTTGAACAGTACTACGTCTGTCGAGTCAGGTAATGATTGAAAATCTGAATTATGCGTATTTCTTTTCCAGAATTATGTGAAATGCCTGAAGAGGATGATGATGATGAAGACACGTCGCAAGGAGACAACAAGGCGGACGCCTTCCACGAAAGACTTCAGACCTCCACGCAAGACCTTGGCCTCAAGCTGCAGTTCCAGCCGTTGGTCAAGTTAGTGTCACACTAATACTAAAGTTAGGTCCACACATTATAGACCAGTGGAAATCGCACACTGTGCGATTCACACGATCCTTCTTGCCTCACACCTGCAAAGTGTGGAATGAGCTACCTTCCACGGTATTTCCGAGAAGCTACAACATGGGGTTCTTCAAAAGGCGAGTTAATCGAGTCCTAAATGGTCGGCAACGTATTCTTGCATAGTAGCCTTAGTAATAGGATCCCATTTTTATTCTTTGGGTATGAAACAGGGATGTAACGGAGGTAGTTTTATCGGAACCGAAGGCGGACTCGGAGTTTTTAAATTTGCTTTATCGGAGTCGGAGGCAACGTGTGGTGGAGGTGAACGTGTCGTGTGCGTAACAAATTAACAACAAGTGAAAAAATTATTGACGATAGAGTGCACGTAGTGGGAGTCGGGGGGATTCCCCGCGCGACATGTAAGAACCTGTTCATAACAGTCGACACAGGCCGCCGCCGCCGCTATGTTATGCTTCGACCTCCGATTAAAACCTTCGATTTAAAAGTGTCGGAGCCGAAGTCGGAACCGAAGGTGTAAAAATAATCGGAAGTTACGACTTAACGGAACCGGAGTCGAAGCTCCGTAACATCCCTGGTATGAAATGCGGACTGATGGGAGCTGATAAATTTAATTTAATTTCCAGACAATACACAGAAGTCCTCGACTGGCTGGCTACAACAGAACTAACAGACAAAGCGGTGTACAAGCGCTGCGTTGGCGCATTAGCCCAAACCACCGCGCTCTCAGTCCAGGCGTACCACAAGGCGGGGGAGTTACTGCTCACCAAGCCGAGGAGGTCCACCGCTGATGAAGCAGACGCACTTACACAGTAAGGGATCTGTGATTCTAATATCATCCTTCTAATAAAGTTACATGGATTATTTACGGGATATTTACCGTGGTAAGGTTGTGGAATGAGCTCCCGATGTTTCGGCGCAACACACGGGAAGACAGGATAGAAGACCGTGATAGTTAAAAACAGTATCATCCTTCTAATATTATAAATCCGATAGTTTGTGTGTACAAATGTTTGTTACCACGAATCGCCGTAACTACTTTTTTGTCGCGTATATGTCCGCGTTTGACCACCAACTCGCCTGTTGGTAAGCGACGATGTGGTCGAAGATGAAGCACGCAGACTTAGAAGATACAAAACCGATCTCGATAACCATGTACAGTACATTTGTTACACAAAATAGATAGCGGTTTTTTGTTGTGTATTTACACTTCGGGAAAGCACACGAAGGCATAATTTCGTCAGATGTTTGGTAACAATCATGTAACAATAGTCTTGTGTCGCACTCCCTACGGCTAGAGACCGACTGAAAAGAAAGTGAGCGCCGGCGCTCATTTTATAATCTTCAAAAATGCGCTTCTTCTGGGCCCGTCCATTCATTTTATTTTGGTCAAAAATTCAAATAATCCACCCCTAAGTATTCCTGGTGCAAAGGTAAAACAAAGTGAGCGCAGGTGCTCATTTTACAATCTTCAAAAATGCGCTTCTTCTGGGCCCGTCCATTCATTTTATTTTGATCGAAGATTCAAATAATCCACCCCTAAGTATTCCTGGCGCAAAGGTAAAACAAAGTGAGCGCAGATGCTCATTTTACAATCTTCAAAAATGCGCTTCTTTTGGGCCCGTCCATTCATTTTATTTTGGTCGAAAATTCAAATAATCCACCCCTAAGTATTCCTGATGCAAAGGTAAAACAAAGTGAGCGCAGATGCTCATTTTACAATCTTCAAAAATGTGCTTCTTTTGGGCCCGTCCATTCATTTTATATTGGTCGAAGATTCAAATAACCCACCCCTAACTATTCCTGTTAAGTTTGTTACATTTGTTGTTATTCTTGTCAACCAGTAACCATGGACAATGCAATGTTCCAAACGTCACGAATGATGTTAATTTAAAACACCCGCGATAAAATCCGCAAAACTTTAATTACAGTAAAAAAAAGGTTTATACTTAGAATAAATACTCAGAGAAGGTAAGTTTCCAAACAACGCCTTCTCAAAACGTAAGCTACAAATTCGCTTTGTAGCTTACGTTTCGATTGGTATTTTAAACGATTTAAGCAAGAAAATTAATGGATTACCTGTGGAATGTCACACCATAACTCTTATGCTGCTTTTCTGATTTGTTGTGGTACGATTTCACCGCGCAAATGGTCATAGTAAAATTTTATATTTTTTTGGAGCCATATATGGCACCATTTGAATGGCTTAAATTTTGCGAATGTACTTGGTGTCTTTGTGTAGTGTTATTCTAAGGGTTTATATTTCTTCTTCCAGATTGACGGTGGTGCTTACGAAACATATCAGCGAACTGGCGACGCTGTTCACGGAGAAATTGAACTCTATACCGGCTGAAAACAAGGAACAAGTCAATACTTATATCACCAACATATTTTTAGAGGTAAGTTAACGCGTTACCAAAGTGGGGGGAAATGAGACTTTAAAAATGAGCGCGTGCGCAAACGCATGCGCCGTATTCAATAGTATTGATACTAAATACTCACTCCGGTCGTCGCATTTAAATCTTACACTAGACACTATATACAGGGTTACGCATATAGACTGTACTAAGCCGAAAGAAGATAATTCATCATTATGAACAACTTTTACTAAGGGACAAGGCTATGGAATTAAAAAAAAAAAAAAAACAAGCATGAAATTGCGAAAAAAATCAGCTGTTCTATATTTTGTCGAAAGGCAATGACCGTTTTCTATGGAACAGCTGATGTATTTTTTCGTGATTTGAGTTGGTCCCATAGAAAAAAATATTCATAATGATGGGTACTAATGGACCCCTTTCGGCTTAGTACACCCTTTTCGATTAACCCTGTATTTGTCTGTATTGACGTTCGTATTTCCCAAGGTTCAACAAATAGGTGATTGATAAAATCTTTTTTTTTTGTTTTTTATTGCAGTAGGCTTTTTGAATCTATATATTTCTAATCTTTTGAATCTAGTTATCAATACTGGTTTTAACTAATGATTTATTTATATATTATTTTTCAGGCTGGCAACAGTTCCACGTACATACAAAACGCATTCCAGCTCGCTCTGCCCATACTGCAAATAGGCGCTGTGTGAACTAAACCTAGAAAATAACACTAATAAATTATGTGATAATTAAATTAAGTACTATGAAAAATTACTTTATACAATACAATACAATATTATAAATTAAAAATTAAACACACCGTAAATACAAATGAAACTTAAACTAACATAAAAAACAAATATACGGCCTTATCGCTTAAAGCGATTTCTTCCAGGCAACCTTTGGATGGATAGGACTAAAGAAGTTGAAAAACGGTCGGTGGTGCACATAAAATATAAATAAATATATATACATACATATATACACTAAATACGCAATGCTGCATACATACCATAAACATTATAAATAAAATACATAATATATATATATATATATACGTACCAATTAACACGAAGAAAAATAATGTGTACAGACTTGATTCTTATGAGGTTAACAAAAGTTCACCTACAGCTCACCCCCACATCTTGCAGAGCTGGAAATCTCACGCCGTTAGATTTTTCCGCTCCTTTATTCCGCGGACCTGCAAGGTTGATTGATTGATTGATTAACTCTTTATTGTTCACACCATACAATTTGATGCAGAGGACAAAAAACTCTTAAAAACTAGTGTAACAACTGGCGGATTTATCGCTAAAAGCGATCTCTCCCAGGCATAGGTGACAAGGTGTGGAATGTAAGAAAGATAAAGATTTAAAGATTTTTTTATTTCTTTAAAAAGTAACACCTTAAAAATAATAATTTACTGTTGGTCCCCTCACTAGGACAAAGCCTGTCTCGTGGAGGCCATAAAACAAATTAACAAAAAAGAAATACTTATATTCGACGAAACTACGACAAGAGCTCACAAGTAATAAGAACTAGATTAACAAAACAAATAACATACCATTGAGAAATAATGTCCTTCTCCCAAAGGTTTTCCCGCCGAGCTTCAGCATGAAATGTGTCAAAAAGGGTGTCTATAACTACCTCTCCGGGCTGGCAAAGCACCGTCAACATCACTAGTGTCGCAGGTGTTCATAGGCGGCGGTTTCTGCTTACCATCACGCGACCGCATGCTTGTTTACCGTTCTACCTAAAACCTATTCTTAATAGTCCGTAGTAGAAGGCAGGCTGTCGTTCAGTGTGGAGGTCAAAGGAGGAGGCCTATGTTCAGCAGTGGACGTCTTCTGGCTGATGATGATGATGATTCTTAATAGTAAAATTTATCCATCGTTTATCACTAATCAATAAATTCGAAAGTTTGTAGGTGTGCAAGTGTTTATGTTTGTCCTCAGTACAGTAACAGCTGAACGGGTTTTAATGAAATTTGATGTGGAGGTAGTTTATGCCCTGTACCCTTAGTACAAGTTTTGATAGTTTTCGAAAACTTTTTTTTCGTTTACGTATTGTTCCATACATTGCTGGGCTGAAAGGTATTCGAAAACTTTTTTTGTATTAGAGTGAAGCAATCTATACTGCCGTTTACTACCGATTTTAGTTCCTCCGCGTTTCCGCTGGAGGCGCTTTACTAAAATGTATGGAACAATACGTAAACGAAAAAAGTTTTCGAATACTATCATATCTAAGACTAGGGGCACTGGACAACACATGCTTTATCCCGTAAAATGTGTTTTCATGGTTAGCGTATAACAATTATGTATGGACTTTTGTGTATGGTGTAAAGTTAATTGTTTACCAAAAAGGACTTGGGGTACCGCAATCTCAAAAGCATTCTTACATTACCTTGTCTCGCTCTCTAGGCTAATATTAGAGAAAGACAAAATTCAACGAAAGATTTAAATAAGAATGTTTTTTGAGGTTGTCGTACGCGACCTGAATATTTTAAAACAATGGGCATGGTGACTAATATTTTTTTATTACCTCATATGAAAGCTGATCATAAATAGAGCCCATCAACGAAAACAAAGTTAAAATTAGTTCAAAAATAAATCTATATATATATTATATTATCTATATAATAAAAGTGAAATTCATTTACTCACTCACTCACTCACTCACTCACTCATCACGAAATCTCGAAAACTATTTGACTTACGGAGCTGAAATTTGGCAGGTAGATTCCTTAAGGGGTGTAAAGGTACGCTAGAAAAAGATTTTGCGAAAGGGCTGAATTAAGGAGGGCAAATGAACGGTGAAAGTTTGTATGAAAGTCCTTTGTTTTTGTTGTTAGGGGAATGAAATTTGGTATTCAGGTTAATGGTTTTAAATAAAATAAAAATTTAAATATTTGTTTCCGATAAAGACGGATTAAGCTATACAGCAGTGCAAGTACCGTTCTTTATCGACCGTCAAATTCGCTAAAATGCCATAGAATCGATCACAGCGAGTACTGAAAAAATGGCATATTATCGAATTTGACGACCTCAACTGTCAATTTGAAGATCGATAAAAGAACGGTACTTGCACTGCTGCTTTGTATAGCTTAGTTATACTACACACGCGTTGCGAGAAAGGGACAGAGTATCCCCTCTCTATCCCCACCTAAAACTAAATGCTCATATCTCAGAAATGTATCAGCCTATTTAATATATTTTTTTCAGTATGTGTAATATATTTAGTTACATTAATCGCAAAGCCTGTTATTTGTAATAAATTAAACATTAGGACACATATCTATTCTATTTAATTAAACCCAAAATCTATACTAATATTATAAAGAGGAAAGAATTGATTGTTTGTTTGTTTGCATTGAATAGGCTCCGAAACAACAACCGATTTGAAAAATTCTTTCACTGTTGGGAAGCTACACTATCCTCGGGTAACATAGGCTATATTATATTTTCAAAAAAAAAATAGGGGTCCTTACTAAAACTCCCATTATGTAACACACGGTGTAAAAAAAATAAGATTTAAAATTTTGACGTTGCGTGTTTGACAGTTCTAAGACAGGACAACGTCCCAAAGGAAAATGTCCCGAATTGTTTTTGTCTTTGTTAGGATAAAATAAGAATACAGTTGTGTTAAACATCATCCTTACGCTACAATTATTCTGACAATAAAGTTTTTGTACAAAATTTATTGTTTTAGTCTTTTCACAAGCCTTTATTTAACTTGCCCTGTTAGATGGAACAAATCTAGTAACTAAATAGACCCGTTTTTCTAAACCGATTGAGCTGATATGTAAGTTCGGTGACAATGCAATGTTATGGTACCATCGAGCTGGTCTGATGATGGAAAAAAATAACAATTAAAATCGCTTTAATTACAATTTAAAAACAATTTCTTTAGTAGAATCGGGGCCCTGGTCACGAGCTTACTCTAAATTTAAAACATATATCCTATCGGTAGAAAATGTGCGTTAGATATAGCTTTTGCCGAAGCTCTCTCTTATAACACCAAACAACAATAGTGCCACCTAATTGTGACCCAAGGAAGGTGTCGTCATTGTTTCCACGTGTTTTTTTCGACGGACACAGTTCCTTTCTTCTTTATTTGTATGGACAATGGACGCCTGATTACGATTCAGGATGTTACTCCAATGTTGCCAAATATGGAACATACGTAGGTACGTAGGTATATGAGTTTATTTGTACTTACCTATATACTCCGCAGGGAAACGCTGGATGCAGGCCGCTTCCAACCGGCCCTTTTGGAGATCGATGGGGGAGGCCTATGTCCAGCAGTGGACGTCTTACGGCTGAAATGATGATGATGATATACTCCGGCCGCGGAGATAATGAGTATAACAGCTGCAATTACATTTTAAAAACTAGGTTGAAAACATTATTTTGTCATATTTACTGTACTGTAATTGGCTACTATAAAATATTACGTCCAACAAGTATTATATACCATACATAAAAATAGTAGATTGTAACATAAGGGCGCAAAATAATATTTTTACGGCGAGGGCGCTTTTTTGAATGCAGAGGGAAGTGAGGGATTCTATAGTAGAATCCCGAACGTAGCGAGGGATTCAAAGTACGTCGCCCGAGCCAAAAAATATTTTGCGCCCGAGTGATACACTCTACTTTTCATCTATGAGAAAATAAAAGGCACCTCATATTTTATTGTAATATTATTATTTAATAAAACATAGAGTAACAACTAAATTGAAATTAAATAGTATCTAATAATAAAACTACTAAAAACTTATATTTACATTTGAGACATTTAGGCAATTCGGTATGCTAAAAAAAAATAACCTATGCCAATTCCAAAACCATTTCGAGATTTTATCTTACCAACCCTTATTTTTCTACTCCGACCTTTTAAAACGATAAGATGCCATTTATTTTAACATAAAACTAAGAAATCATTCGACTTTCATTGTCCTCTAAATGACGTCACATTGTAGCATTTTATTTTCTGTGCCTTTTAAGAATAAAAATATTATACATTTGACACACTGTTCGTCACACAGAATAGAATATTTTTTCATTTCTGTGGTTTGACTGTCTGGTTTTTTTCAGGGCTGCCAATATGGGGTGCTTTTTTAGGCTTCTCAACGCAACGAAATTTTGTGCTATATGGTGACGTCAAATAATTTCAATTTTCAAAAAAATATTGTAAAATAACTACTCAATAGAAAACAAAAATATTGAAATTAGTTTCTTAAAATAGCCTTATCTACGAAATAAAAATATAAAAAAAAATACCAAAAAAAAACTTTACATACCGAATTCGGTATTTAAAGCTCGGCTTTTTTTTAATTCAGCTGGCGGCGCGACTATGTGCCTTCGTACCCAGTCTTTATGCAAACATTATTTGCGTTCGATTTCTTTGGCGCTGAACACTAAGATGTTCCAACTTCAAAAAGTGCGCCACAAAGAGGATTGAAAACTCATTAATGCCCGCTAAAAGTTTCTAGAAAACACCACCATGGGTGCACTTTTATGCATGTTTATCACAGATTTAAAAAAACGTTTAGGCATAGATTCAGTTTACCCTCTACGCGCTTAGGTAATTTTTTTACGTTTAAAAACCTTGCAACAACCATGTTATAATAATATACTCCGCCAGGTATAGCAATCCGAGAAAAAAATGTCCACGTGGGCGTCCCGCAATGATATCATGATGTCAATTTACAAGAGGTTCGAGAGAGATGACGATACACCACGTAACAGCTGATTGAATAAAGTGGCAACTGGACAGTGACGTCATTGCGGGACCACTCCCAGATTGCTAGACCTTGTTTTCTTAGATCATGATTTCGTCTATTCCAAAGCTAAAGGTGCGTTCGCATCTGCGAATAATCCCTTTTCTTGCAGTGGCCGCATGTCGATAGCCCATAAATCTTGCTACGGTTTGAAAAGTTTGAGTCTATAGAAATCTGAATAAGGAGATATGATCGACAAACGTTTAGCGGGAGAAATGTGTGCTGAATTGATCGACGGTGCCCAGATGTGAAGGTAAGATTTCAATTTTGTAAAGATACCAAAGTTCTTACACCATTGCATCATGACCGCAGATCAGATAAACAAGGGAGAAATGCCATAGTACAATCGTTCGTGTTTAAATGTCTCCATTTTCAACTGGCTTCAAAAAGGAGTTTCTCAATTCGACTGTATTTTTTTGTATGTATATGTTACGCGATTTCTCCGCCAATGATGATGATTATTTTTTTGTTTAGTAGACCTTACTTCAGAGGTGGTCCCATAAAAAATCCTAAAAAAGATTTTCAGATACTTTCTTTCAGATACCAGAAATTAACTCAACGCTATTTAAAAAAAAAAAAAACTATAATACAAAGGTGAGTTTTTGGTTTGTGGTTCCCTTTAGGAAATTTACTACATTTTTGTTAAAGTTTTTACATTTTAGGTACCTATACCTACCTATACAGGGTGTCCCAGAACTCAACGTCAAGCGGGCACGGGGCAAGAGGGGGGGGGGGGGGGGTCATACCAGTTCCAGGAAAAATAAAAATAAAATTCCATATCAGTGGCAAATTTATAAAAAAGAGGAAAATCGTCACCTTTATTCATATCTTTAGTTATTCTGACCTCAAAGTTAACTAGTTTACAGTGTTTTTTTTACTAACGTGGTCTATTGCAATCACAAATCAAACAAAAAGAGTTGCTAGGTTTGTTAAATTTATCGTATTTTCTTTGAGTTGTGGTTGAAAAAATAATATCACCTAACTTTGATGGTTCAGTAAAAAAAAAAAAAAATTATATGGCACCACCCTAGGCAAGTTACTTCAAAAGATGGCCTATCAGTCAAGATTTCAAAATGGTAGATTACCTGACCATCGCGTGTTTGTCAATGTTCACATGGCATACTCACAAGGTCGATTGCCTAGTGCACGTGCCACCGGGGGAAGGACACAAAGATATGACGAAGACATCATCTTAAATGAAATCGAAAATGATCCCAGTACTTCAGTACAGTCATAGCCCTTTATCGCGGTGTATTTGTCGGTGACCACCGCACACTATTCATTGTTCTATTTCTCCGAATTTTCTATGGAAAACAAGCGTTGTGATGACCTAATTAGATTTTTAAAATGAGTATGTTTTGCGATAAAAATTGGCAATAAATGTTATAGAGAAAAGTTAAAAGTATTGTACCATTTTGAAATCTTGACTAAATGGGCCATCTTTTTAAGTAACTTGCCTAGGTCATACCATATCTTTTTTTTTACTGAACCATCAAAGTTAGGTGATTTTATTTTTTAAACCACAACTCAAAGAAAATGCGATACTTAATTTTAACAAACCTAGCAACTCTTTTTGTTTGATTTGTGATTGCAATTGATAGCATGTTTATTAAAGACCACGTTAATAAAAAAAAACACTGTAAAATAGTTAACTTTGAGGTCAGAATAACTAAAGATATGAATAAAGGTGTCGATTTTCCTCTTTTTCATAAATTTGCCAATTATAACTTAACCAACTGATATGGATTTTTTATTTTATTTTTCCTGGATCTGGTATGACCCCCCCCCCCCCCCCCTCTTGCCCCGTGCCCGCTTGACATTGAGTTCTGGGACACCCTGTATATTGAAGCCGTAGGTATTATTTTTTTCTAAAAATTATAACCTGTGAACAAGTACGGCTCACTTTCTCATTTTTTACGCACACTAAGTAACTTAGTGACTTCAATGAACGAACTATATTTATAATAGTCCACAAATAAAAATGGGGCGACAAGGTCGTTTTGCTGGGTGAGTTCGATTGAAGGCATCAAGCCTGATTTAGGCCAGATGCGTTTGCACCCGCCACGCCACTTTACCATACTTATCTCCATTCTGTGTCTCATCTAAGACTGTAACACAATGTGTTGCATGATGTCATGCAACATGTCATGTTGCATGAAATATGGCAGAAGGTATTTGAAATGACCTTGCGTATCCAACGGCCATGTAACTCAAAATCCGGGAATCGCGAAACGTAACAGCTGCAAAAACTCGGATGCAAAGTGCAGACAGGGAGGGGGCGTGGGACAAAACGGCACTTCCGACACTCCAACAATACAGGTAAGAAAAGTATCAACGAAAGCAAAAGTGTTGGGAAAATAATTTAAGCATGTAGAATTGTTCACGCTGCGCTAATTGAATAGCAATATAGGGACTCAGAGCAGACAAACAAAGGAGTATCTCAATGACAATGGCGTCGATTCTGTCATACCACTCACTAAACGAAACCAATCTGCCAGGACTAAAATTACCTGCCTCTCTTTTTACTTTAATATGTGAGAGAAGGATGGCAACAATTTTAGAGTTGTCAAATTTAGTTTAGTTTAGAGAACATCAGAATCGATGCCAATGTCGTCTGCTTGGTGAGTTCAACTAAACTAAGGCATCAAGCCTGGCCAGATGAGTTCGCACCCGCCACGCCACCTTTCCATATTGTTTGACTGACCTGAGATAGGGGACGTAGCTAGTTACTAGCAACTTTGTGACGCCACGAGCAAGTTGCTGGCCTGATGGTAAGCGTCACGCTTGCCCGTACAGTTCAGTGCCATCCAGATTTTAGAAATTCAACAGTTCAAATCCCTCCGGTAATTCACTGCGCTCGTCACCCTGACTGAGATAGGTATACGGCCGTAATTTCAATGCGATCATTGAGAAAAAAAAGCCAATTAAATGGGTTTTTGAACTAACATTCAAAATTATGGGCAATAACTGCTAACTGAGCAAGCGTGACGATTACCAGGCGAGCGAATGTGCTCGTATTTTTCACTCAGTTACATAAAACAAAACATATGCCTTATTATGGATGATTCGGATCGTGATCACGATCGCGTGCCATCTCACTTACGCACGTGGTGCGAGTAAATAGATACGAACGGGACGGCATGCAATCTCGATCCCGATCAAAGAATCATAATAAGGCCCATATCTTTTTTACTCCCAACGTAAAAATAGGGGTGTTATAAGTTTAACGGTTTAACGTATGTATTTGTGTATCTGTGTCTGTCTGTATCATCGTAAAGTAGATACCTACCAAACGGCTGAATCGTCTTTTTTTCTTTGTTTGAAATGTGACTTGATCGAGAGAAAACCTCAGCCGTTTATAGACGAAATCTTATAACGGGGCTTTAAAAAAAAAACTTTTAATTTATTTGTGAAACAGTTATTTCATTGACTGTACCGGAAGTCGGCGCGGTGCATGTACCTTTGTGTCCGTTTCCGCCGATTTGCCACCCTCTTCAATGAGACGAATCTAAATCAATTTTGCTCTTCAAAAGTAGCAAATAAATCAATGTGGAGGAGTGTGCAAATAAAATGTTTTTGGTAATATTTATGGACTAAAGCTTGTATGCATATTCACTCGAAAAATATTTATTGAGTTCGGAGGAAAAAAAACAGTTTTTCCATTAAAAAAATTCTAATTAACACTTATAGCCCACCGGACATAGCCCACCGGATTAGCAAGTTGAAATGGCAGTGAGCAGGGCCCATATCACGCAGAATAGATGGCCGATGGGGCCGAAAGGTTCTGGAATAGAGACCACGGACCAGTAAGCGCAGTGTAGGACGTCCACCCACAAGAAGAGACCGCAGGGAAACGCTGGATGCAGGCCGCTTCCAACCGGCCCTTTTGGAGATCAATGGGGGGGGGGGGGGGGGAGGCCTGTGTCCAGCAGTGGACGTCCTATGGCTGAAATGATGATGATGATGAATTAACACTCAATGGAGTGTATGGAACAGTTGTTTTTTTTGCATTATCCAGGGTTGGTCCCAAAGAAAAAGTTGTTTTGATGATTAGAAATGATATTCTTGAATATGCAGTCGTCTAGTCTAGAGATACACACGGTAAACTCTCAAAGAGAAGGTAGGTAAGTAAAGGGGAAAAGGGAGAAAAGGAAGGAAGGAAGAAACAGTAAAAGGAAAGGAAAAGAATGGAAGGGAAGGGAGGGCGTGGGGAAGGTAGGGTAGGTAGATAGGTATTTTTTAACTTATTCCACCTCCGCCTGATCGCGTGCCACAATTTCATTATTTAGCAATTATTCAACCACAAACAAACAAAAACCTGCCACCGGATACGGAATTATTAACCTATAATTATCTAGAAATACAATATTAAATCATATTGCACACAAGTTGCTTATTAGCCTGCTCTATAGACCTCCCCTTTGGGAGGCAATTTCACGGTAGCGGCACAAATGACTATTGGTTTTTCAATTCTTAATCATATTTGCGCTGCGTAATGATTTCCGATATGAAACTTATTATTTTAAAATACATGGCGCAAATAAGAACCCATAGAATTTTTAGGAAGTAGTAAAATTGAGAGATATTTTTTTACAGTAATAAGAAATAAAAGGAAAGTTTTTTTTTTTTTTGCTACGGCGCCATTGGTTGTTGGGGCAATTTTGCCATTAACAGTGAGGGAGGTGATAGTGAGATTGTCTAAAGACGAGGTAATCCTGGTTGATGAAACTACTAACAGAAAATAACAAATGGAAAAACTAAAGACGGATATTATTAGAACGAATAAAATTAGCAAATGCAAAAATTACTTTTTTGTCTAAAACCAAAGTTGCCGATATTCTTGCTCGTATTGACCATCAAAAATGGGGCTGTGCAGGACACGTGCTACGTTGCAAATTAAATAAATGGAGTAAGCTGGTCACTCCATGGTACCACCCAAAGGGACAGCACAAGAAGACAGGGACGTCCAACAAGGAGATGGGATGACAACATTCGGCTGACCCTTGGGCCATACTGGACAAGAGTGGCAGATGATAGAGAGCAATGGAGACAGTTGGAGGAGGCCTATGCCAAAAGGCACACCGAACTGTCTATTATGTCTTCTGTGACCGAACTGAGAGACACGTTATAAAATTGTAGAACTAATTTTTAATTTTAATTAATGTAAAAATCTTATTCGAAATAAATGGCTATTTTGTATTGTAATTTTTAGCAAGATTTTATGTTTAGATAGCCCGTTGGTCCAGTTGGTAATAAACCTGCCATGTGAGCTTGGGGGCGTGGGTTCGATTCCCACCTAAGACAAACATTTTTATGTGATGAACATTTGGGTTTGTTCTATATCTGGGTGTTAATATCTATTTAAGTATGTATTTAAAATATATATATATATATATAGGTATGTATATCAGTCTCTGGCAGCCATATCACAAGCTTTGCTTAGTTTGGGGTCAGATGACCGTGTGGGCAAAAATGTCCCGAATATTATTTCATTTTTATTTATATCCTTCACTGGTAATATACAAAATTTGTAAACAGTTCTTGGAAGTAAGCTTTAATTACTCAATTGTATGCCATATCACAAACAAGCAGACGAGCTGCCCGATGGTAAGCAGTCACCGTCGCCTATGGATACTTGTAACACCAGAGGCGTCACAATTACGTTGCCGACCCTTTAGGACTCGATTAACTCGTCTTTTGAAGAACCCCATGTTGTAACTTCTCGGAAACACCGTGTAAGGTAGCTCATTCTACATTGTGCAGGTATGAGGTAAGAAGGATCGTGTGAATCGCACAGTGTGCGATTTCCACTGATCAATGATGTGTGGATGAGCCTTCAGGCGGTGGCGGCTAGAGCGATGGTAAAACCACGGTTCGTGGGGGAGAAAAAAAAATAT
Organism: Agriopis aurantiaria; assembly: GCA_914767915.1. NCBI lineage: Eukaryota > Metazoa > Arthropoda > Insecta > Lepidoptera > Geometridae > Agriopis > Agriopis aurantiaria. The sequence continues at coordinate 10,501,864 of OU612003.1, read as the reverse complement.
GCGCCAGATTCGCTCTCTTGCACCTCTTGCTTCTAATGCTTTGCTCTGTGCGGGAAGCCTTGCCCAGCGCACCTCCTTCGCTACTGCTACGAGCGTCCCTATCACAACAGCCGTGTTGCTTTTAATCTGCGACAAACATGATTAGCTTTCGGATGAAATTACACGTTATGGTTTGAAGCTAATTATACGGACAATATGAGGCCGTCACAGAATAATTAATAGTTGCTGGGACACGTGCCCAATGACGTATTGAAATTGTGATTATTACGGAAATTGTTTTACGGTCATTTCATTTTGATTGGAAACAGATGTCGGCTGTGATAAATTGGTATTGTTTTTATAACGGTGACTTTTTTTTACCGATTCGGAAAAAATATAGTGCGTGTGGTTTTTATCATTTTTTTCGAAAAGTTTCTAGTACATAATATAGCTGTAATGTAAAATGAACCTTTACGGTTCTCTCCATAATTATAAAATCTGTATAATTATTAAGATATCGTAGACGTCATTTAGTACGGTACCATCTCAACGGTTGCAAATAATTATTACTTGTCTTGATGACATCATTATGTTTACTGTATTCACTAAGAAGCACATGTCATATTAAGTCATTTACTTTATTTGTTAGAACTAGCCTCGACGGTTAATCCTGTACTTGTTGCAGTATAGGTGCTATTTGATTTTGCAAGCTTGTGTCGATTTTTTCCGGGATAAAAAGTAGCATTCTCTGACCCTTGCATGCACTATACCTATATGCAAAAAGTCATGTCGATCCAATGATCTGTTGCTGCGTGAAAGAAAGACAAACAAACACTTTCGTATGTATGATGATACTAGCTGTCGCCTGCTACTTGACTTTCATAAAAACTTTCAGCCCTCTGTTGCCCCCCTTATTTATGTCCTTTTCACAAACTCCGGCTAAACCTCTACATCCTATAAGGAATATAAGTACCTGCGAAATTTTAGATCAAGTAGTATTCGAGATTTCGTGATGAGTCAGTCAGTCAGTGAGTGAATGTATTTCGATTCAGGAAACCTCACTATATCATAAAAATATTCAATTATCCTGTATGAAGGTTATATGTATATTTAAATGAATAGGACCATTGGAAAAACTAATTTCCCATGGTTTATCTAGTCGGACTATCGGAAATACGATTTGCCCGTGGTCCTACCAATAGGACCACCGGCAAAAAAACACCCGTGGTCCTACTAGAGAACCACGGCAACAAACGGGGACATTATTGTACTATCATATTATGAACAACTTTTACTTTGTGACAAACCATAAAATCGTGAAAAAATTATCAGTTTTTCCATAATTTCGTTGAGTGTAAAAGATCTTTTTTATAGAACAGCTCATATTTTTTCCCGACATCAGGGTTGGTCCTATAGTAATAGGTGTTCATATTTTATTTTATGAGTATAGCGATCCCCTTTCGGCTTAGTAAACCCTATCCGCGTAACCCTGTATAAAGAAAAACGTAGTAAAGTAACCTGTAAAAGGTACTGCTTCTATCAAGTTTCATAATTTCTTTAAGTAAGTACAGACAAGTCAGAGTAGGGGTTATTTCCAGACAACGAATATCATTTAGAGTGCTTTTCATGAAAGAAGTCCCCCAGACGCGGCGCTGTCATCGCGTATCAATCACTATCAGTATCATTTCTCGAGTAGAACTTTAACAACTTTTGGCATCGTACACGATTCTTTCACGATGGAAAATTAATAAAAATCTCACTAGCGTCCAAACACAGTAACAACACCTGACAACTACAACATGGAAATTTAGTTCCGCTGTTTGCCGTGGGACTTCTTTCATGAAAAGGACTCTAGCACCTTTTTAGCACCCTTTGTTCTATAGAAGTGCTGTAAAACGCTTTAAATCTTCTTGAATCATAGAGCGGCGGCAACACAGGTAGTTATGGTTTCTTGAACAATTGTGGCTAAGTGGCAAGTTTATGAATGGCAAAAAAAACAAGATAATTAAATACTTTTTGTTTAAATTTGACTAGTTAGTGACCTAATTAAGTGATCTGCCCCATCTATCCCTTGGCATGCTAATGGTCCGTTGGGTAAAATATACGTCCTTTTAAATTACATAAAATAAAAGAATATTACTACAGGGATATACCTACGTCCTTGTTAAATATTGTATTACTACGATGTGCACGGACTGACAGGATAATGTCAGTTAGGATTGATAGGCTTGATTGTGGTTATCTATATAATAATAATCTATGACAAATTCTATGCCATCTTCGATGTGATATGGTTTGTAATTGTGCTAAATTACAAATTAACGATTTCTCATTTATAATAACTATTAAACATAACAATATATATTATAGTTATTGTTTAATGAATAAATATACGTCCGAATACGCATACCTACGTCTTTTCATTTCTGCGAGCCACGCATCTCTAAATAACAGTCCTTTCATACACTTATATAAAAGAATCACCTGACTATAATGGATTGCATTGCAATATTAAAATAGAAGACATTTATAAAATACCTAAAGTTATATGATTATTTACGGGATATTACCCGTAACAACCGTCATATAACTTTAGTGAACAACCGTGATAGTTTAAAACAGTGTTTTATAAAATACCTGTTTAAAAAATATTAAAATTGGTAAGAAAGAATATGAGCTCATCAATAACATATAATTCAAGAATTCTATAAAAAAAAAAAACAATACGCCAATCTGGCTTACAAATATGCCAGAATTTAAATAAATAATGAGGCAACAGCCACGCAATGCTAAATAACATTGACATTGAAAATAACAAAACAGATTCCCTCCGAACTGACCACCTATCACATCAACAGATAACAACGTCACGTCTAAAAATAATTTCGCGCCAACTCAAACGGAAAAATAGCGCGAATAGGCCTCCTTCGCGGAACATGTGCATTTGTGCATCCCCTTTCTAAGGCCTCAAGCAAGACACCTGTGTCCCTATATAAAAATTACAATGGGCGTCCTTGGTTCCTTATATGCCATTGTTAAGAAGTTCGCGCCAAGTGTCTATCGAAATCGGCGCACGAGCACGAGGATCGAGCCGGCCTAAGCGCGGGAAAACGCGAGCGTCAGTCAGTCGCAATCAGGAGCCGTGCGCGCACGCAACCACGCGTTTGATACTTTCAGACTTTGAGGTTAGAATTGGCGCGTCGAGTCCGCCAGGTGCTATCTCCCCTCCCGTTCTAACTCGGTGCAACTACACCACCCCTCTCGCGTTACCTGGCCGCAACAGCTGTTTTCTCCCGGGAGATTAGTCAGATGTTTCTCGCGAACCAGTCGGAGCTCACCTGACGCGTTAGTTGGACATGGCCGCCGGAGGACGCACGCCGAAGCAGAGACGATTCGAAATGTCAGCAGGGATGGCAACTTTGAGGAACGTATCCAACACTCCGAGGAGACGAAGAGGAAGCTGCAAGTGTTTATTTGGAGCACCTGATAGAGATGAAACAAGGAGGTTAATGGCAGAGCAGTACGCAAGAGAAAGGAAGCGTTTTATAAGGAGGTTTAATTTTGATGTTGAGACGGAGTGCGCGTACAAGGCTGCCAAATTAGATTCGCCGGTGAAATTTATGGATGAAGATAAGGAGAATTCGATGAGTCCTGGGAGGTCCGCTGCAGAGGCTTTGGCTTGTGTAAGCAATACAGAGCTGAGGGTGTTGGGCTCGCCCTCGAGAAGGAGTACCAGCAGTAATGCCAGCTCCCCCCGCACGCCGCGGACACCCCGCACACCGCGCGCGGCCCGCACACCCCGAACCCCGCGCACCCCCGCATCCAGGAGACAGCTGCAAATGACAGGTTAGTACTTTCGCAATTATTTGTAGCCTGTGGTCCAAATCTTTTGTCTTGTTGGCTTCATCCAAGTCAAAATGCACGTCCTGTCGCAAATAATGCAAGGGAGTATACATATAAATATGTAGATAATTATATATGTACAGTATATGTATAAATATTGTACAGTATATGTATAATTATATAATATGTCGAATGATAAATTATTTAATATTAATAACTGTTGTAATAAAGTTAATATAGCTCCTGTAATGTAAAGAAAAAATTGCTAAATCTATCGATCTTCCCCATGAGCAATGTTAGAGGATAAAAGTGAACTAAACTGTTCAACCTGTTCCAGCTCCATTTTCAACAATTCTTCTAGTAATCAAGAGAGTAATAGATGGTGGTAGGAATCAAAATCTTATATTATTTATTTGCGGGAAAGCTATATCAGAGTAGGTGGTTGCAATGGAGGCGTGCAGATTAAATTAGAATATTTCTAGTATTCCCCCCCCTTCGTGTTTATAATAATTTATAATACACTAGCAACGCACCCCGGCTTCGCACGGGTGTAAGTCCTATTTGTTTACACCTTGGGTTACATTATTGGAGTTTTAGTAAGGATCCCTATTTTTTTGGAAAATATAATATAGCCTACTATGTCACCCGGGGATAGTGTAGCTTCCCAACAGTGAAAGAATTTTTCAAATCGGCTTAGTAGTTTCGGATCCTATTCAATGCAAACAAACAATCAAATCTTTCCTCTTTATAATATTAGTATAGATAAATGCTTCTTTGATAATAGTCAATAAAAATTGTAAACTGTTTTGGAATTAGATTCCACTAGTATCGGGTTGCATTGCATGGTTCCTTGTAATCTAAATTCACACAAAGAAAACACTTCGCCAAATCTATAATATCCCACAAAACATTAAAATATGCAGACTCGTCGCTTCCGGTCATCCAAGGCTTTTGCAATTTTCAGACCTAATTTAAACTTTATGTTGAATTTTATTTATAAAATGTTAATAAATTCAGCATAAATCACGAGATTCGGTTGCTATGCCACCATATACAGGAACGACAAGGCACAGAGAAACCCTTTACCTGGCGTCAATCTGGCCCACGCTTCGTGTATTTAGTATTCCTACACCGTCTTGCATAATGCTTTGAGTATATTGATCCAGGGAACCCAGACTTGTATTTTAATTCTTTAATTTCACGGGGTCACGCACGTCTGCTTATCCCTTTTTAGTTTTGTTTTCAAAAGAGATTTAATTTAAATCTTGCATGTTGACACCACATCGCAGGTTTCAAAGAAGTTAATTAGTTATATAATTTTGTCGATACTTTTTTTAGAGAATATTATGGTTCGCTAATCTGTAGTTTTTTTTACACCAATTGGATAAAAATGCTGGTGAAGTCATAGAAGAAAAAAGTCGAAATAAATTTAATTTGTTGGCGGTAAAATTCCAGTCTTTCTAGACTTTGATATGTTTTTGGTTGACTCTAATTGTCAACTTCGATGATCCATTTGAAAGTACAAAACAATTTGCCTTTAAAGATGAGCATATCATATCGGAAAACAAGTTGTTTAATCATTTATTAGTCATAATTTCAGCATACCATGTTCCCCCCACTGCTGGAATTATGGCCTTCTCTCAGAAAGAGAGGATGGGCCGTAATGTAATCAACAACGCTGGCCCAGTGCATGTTGGTGAATGTCATATGTCTGAACTTTTTAAAGGTTCTTAGACAAACTCGTTTCCTCGCGATGTTTTCCTTCGCCGTTTTTAAGCGATTTATTAGTGATGTAAGTATATTAATTAGATACCAATTTTCGATAACACTGCGATATAGGTATAAAGCTCTTAAGATACCTAATTGTAATTTGATTTCAATGCTAGAATATATTTGCTGGATGATTCTGGATACAGAGTAGTTTGGTTGTCTGTTTGTCGAATAAATTTCGACCTTGTCGTTTACTTAATTATTTTTTTCGATTACATAAAGGATTTCAGCTTTTGTATACTTAAATATATATTACAATCAGATTCAGCAAATCAGTATTTAGTTGTAAGCAAGTGCACTAGTTACATATCATCAATAAAAATAAACCATAACTCTTACCAAAGCCAAGAGTTCTACGACCTTTTCATCTCGAAAAAAGCTTCCTATCTGATCAGAAATTCGAGTCATGGTGCTTGTATCCTATGCTTTCATGGCTTTGGGGTCGTCGTCCGGTTACGTCATCTATGGTCCACCAGCATTACATTTTTTGTTTCACTTTACCAAAGATCCCAAAAACAAACTTATATTTACCGCTCCTTGACTCTCTTTATAGTCAATTTCAACGTTATACAGTTACGTTAGCAGTTGTCGCTATTTCATGAATAGTGTTATTAATTTTGTCAAAAACAAAGTGATAATAAAAACATAGGTGTATGTTTAAAGATATCTTGTATGAATCATTTGGCTACCATAATTAAGCTCATGCCAATCGATGTAGTAAATTATAGATCGGAATTAAAACCTTTTTACAATGTAACTGGAGGCTTGTTGTTTCAAGTTGGTAGCGATTGGATCCACATTTATCTTCGGGGTAACGACCTGTATAATTACTGTTTCGTTTGATTTGGTGATTAGAAACACACGCATGCATAGTTTGAAGCTCCTTCCGGTGTAGAACGTTTATTTTTAGTGAAGATTTCTAACAACAATTTATTTTAGACTTTTTTCTGTTAATTATAAATGTTTTATGACCCCTTGGTTAAAACAATGAGAAACAAGGGAAGGTTCTCAAATCAACACGTACTATTCTGGAGATTGACGACATATATATTACTATATTTTACTATAGAAGCATACCTATATTGACCATAAGTACTTATTGTGTTTTTCAGAAATCATATATGTAGTAACATATTACAAAGGATACAAACAAAGGCACGTAATAAAAAAACTTATATATCAAAAATATAAATAAATGAATATCGAATTTTTTTTTAAAAACAAATGGATATGAAAAATTACTCAAAAATATCGGATCAAAGACCTCTATCAAAATTAATGACGCATATCATAAATGCCAGACTCCATAATATATATTTTGCTGACGATAATTTTAAAAGACAATAATTTCCGAGCCCGACATGCTGGCCGTTCTACCCGTTAATAAATCAGTCGGTGTAAATTGTTTTGTTTTAGTAAGGACTTAAGAAACAAACACTGCATTGGAATTTGGAAACAAGGTACAACAATAAGATAAACTATATACCTATAAGCTCGTACCTATACCGGATTACACGTAACGGTGGTACAGGTCAATGTGCTCATCGTTATGAACAAATTTTATTATGGGACCAACTCTGAAATCGTGAAAAAAATATGTGATGTTTAATTGAAAAATGTAATTAATAAGACTTGATGACGTATAATATGGAACAATCATCGATCTATATATATTCTTTGGGAACAATATCTATTTTTTTCACTTTATCTGGGTTGGTCACAGTAAAACTTATTCATAATGATGAATACAATGAACTGCTTTTGGCTTAATACCACCGTTGCGTATAGCCCTGCATATTTCATGTATATATTTATATTTTTTACAAAAATAACTCTGTTTGACTGTCTTTTCCACGGTGAAATGGCTAAACCACAAGACACAGTGAAGTGGAAATAAATTTATCCTAATTTAAAAGAACTACTCCAAATTAATTATATACTGACTGAAATTAATTTGGCACCTCAAAGTCTGACAAATACTCCACGACCTCAATATGTCCCTGATAAGGAAAGATTGAAAGCTATTCCAAACACCAATGCAAAATATATCAGTACCAATATTGACTCGATAAAATTCTGGGTTAAATTCCTTGCATGAGCTGTTTAAATAAACATTTCAGGTATTTACTAGGGAGTGGCAACTACTTGACCTTATTTGAATTGCTGAATGTTAAGGTGTGGTCATTTTCTGGCCGTATTCTGTAGTTACACTGATAAAAAGATTTGATGAAGGGTAATTTAGTCGTCAAATCATTTTAAATAAGGTGGGTTCCCTGATAAATATAATCTGAGTGGCTTCAAATCACGAGTGAATCGGTTTCTTTTGGGCGAGCGTGTTCCATCGAAGACATCATCGTGCGTGATGGCGGCTAAGCGCATGCATATTTTAAATTTTTATAATATTAGATATATATAGATAGAAACTCTTTATTATATACACCAGAAATAATAATTACAAACAGATGGAAAACACTTACGAACTAGTGCCACAAGTACAATAATATTGGTAACAAAGAGATTTAAAGCTCATGCTGATAAGTAGGTATAGGGGAAATATATAGATCATCATCATCAGCCAGAAGACGTCCACTGCTGAACATAGGCCCCCCCTTTAACTTCCCCCCTTTAACCCCTTTTAGCTGTCGTTTAGTGTGGAAGCACACTGAACGACAGCCTGCCTTTTGCATCCACTAGATGCCAGCGAAATCGCTGGTCCATAACTTCTTTGTTAAATTATAGCTTGATATAATCAGATGTAAAGAGATAAAAAAATCATCTCACCCAAGATGATTTACGATGTAGATTGCGTAACCATCGTTAGTCAACTACCTAATCTATTTTTGTAATTTGCAAGCTATAATGCTAATATTAGAACATTGAACATCGTATTAGAACATCTCTAGAGGGGGAAAAATTCTTGAAGTTTCAATAAATTGGAAAGCTCACGCGTGTGGTTTCCCACGTTATATTTATGCGTTCCAAATACCCTTTTGCCAACATGCTGGCAAATTTCCCTTATTACCCGATACCTGCAGGCTTGATGTAATGTCAGCTATTACTCGACCGCAGACACCTGTTCTGACATGTTGTATGACTCATGGGCAGAAATACTTACATATTGATACTTTCGACCCATTAGGTCATCTTTTGAATTAGGTGTGTCGGTCCCTAACTTTTGACCATATTTGGTTTGGGACGGTTAAAGTTTTGTATGCGAATTTGTATTTGGATTCATCTTTACCAAAATACGTGGTTTAGGTTGGTAAAGTCATTAACGTCCAATCCCCCCAAGCGTTCGTTTTACCTTCCCAATTAATAAATTAATAAATAATTAATTTATAAATTTATAAATAAATAAATAATTAATAAATAATGTAATTTTCTTTCTTACGCGGTAATAATCATGAATACGTCATGAATGCGTTCTCTATTTTGCGCATTAGAACATTATTTAAATTATATAAAAATACCTACAAAATCCTTACTTCATTTGCTATATTCATTCGATCGTAATTTAAAATAAATACTTTTAATCCTTTAACTTATCACGTGTATTTTATTTTAGTTTCTGATGTTTCAAACTCTTTGTCCGTGCGCTCACAGGTCTAGATGACGCATACATGTACGTATGCAGTATGTCCATAGAAATATTATGAAATTATTTACAAGTAGGTACCGCCAATGATTATATCCAATGAAGTTTAATTTAAATGTGCAATAATAGACGACACCTGCTGTGTCGTCTCTACAAGTCGTACATGAATGGATATATATAGAGAAAACCTAAGAAATTATTTCATTTGATCAATTTTCAATTTGATTTAAACATGTTTCCATATATGAAAATAAATTCTAGTAAAATTTTATTTATTCAGTTTTTATTGTTTGAAAATTTGTTATTATCTCAATAAAAACTGGTTTGAACTCATTGAAATATTATTATCGATGATAGAAAAGAAAACAAACAAACGAACAAACGAATATACAAACGTACGTTCAATCACTTTGTATATTAATAATGTTTTGAAAGAGATATAAGACGTACGAAAAATGGACTTTCGTTCACGTAAACATTTTAGGCAGACAGAATACTATATATAAAATATTGAAAATGACGTTACCGTCTGTTGATTTGTTCCAAATTCCTTACCAAAAGCAAGCCAACTCGCTGGCAGTCGGTCAAAAATACCTAGGCATTTTAACATTACAATATGTGGGAAAGTATGTACTTGATGAGACAATAGGACAATACGAGGAAGTCTGCGGTGCGTTTGAATTGAAATATAGCTTGAACACCTTTAATATAGATAGCTTTTGATATTAGCGCGGGTTTAGCTGATGCAAACTTAGTAGAATCAGTTTCATTTTAATTGGTGGCACCATTGAAAAATCATCATCATCAGCCTGTTTGATGTTCGTCCACTGCTGGACATCTGTCTTTTTCTAAAGAACGCCACCAGGCACAATCTTCTGCTTTTCGCATCCACTTGCCACCAGCCACCATTCGCAGGTCGTTGCTCCACCTGGCTGGAGGTCGTCCTACTCTACGTTTGGCGATACGCGATCCCCACTTTAGAAACCGTCTACTCAACGGTTGTCAGTTCTTCTACAGATATGGCCAGGACATTGCCACTTCAGCTTCCTAATTCTTTGATGTCGGTTACTTTAGTTCTCTGTCGAATAATCTCATTTCTGATTCTATCTTTCAAACAAACTTCAAGCATAGCTCGCTCCATAGCTCGCTGCGCGATTTTAAATCGATGGACCAGCTTCACTGTCAGTGTCCATGTTTCAGCAGTGTTTGAGTCATTGTAAATTACGGAACCCTAAAATTAAAGAACAAAAAAGATAGATAAGATAAATAACTTGGGGTCACAATCAAAATATTGTTTGTAATTTCAATGGATGTTATTAGGTCTAGTACAAAGTTCACGAAAAAGTGCCTTGCCTCGTTTTAATTACATAGATGCATAAGAGCTTTGAGTTTCTGTAAAAGAGCTGGAACTGTTTCTTATAGCACTCTAATAAGATATTTCGAAGTCTAATATAAAAACGGGCTTACTAGCCAGTACTATCTTTTTCGCACTTTTTAAACCTTTTAAAGATATAATTCGCTAAGTAAGAATAAAAATCGATAGGGCATTCTTGTAACGTTTCAAAAGTTTTACAATAATTTATCTATTGAAATATTTTATTTCAGTGAAACAAGTGAAAAAACCAAGTACGTTTTTTTCTATCTCCACCGCCATAAAATTATGTAGGACAGACAGTAAGTCGTACATCAGAGTCACTAGCATTCTCTAACTAAATATTAAAAATATACGTTAAAATTCAAAAAATCCCTAGCAACAATACTGTACCAGTAATAAGAATAATCTCGATTTAAATTCCACGTTCCCTCATGCGGAACTGAGCCCGGGAGCCGTGACGGGACAGCCCTCCGTAGTCAGCCACCGTGCCATCGGTGCCTGAGAGGAAGCCCGTGGGATTTTTTACTGAAAGCATTCAACTTTTTTTCGAGCACTGCTTGTTCAGATACTGCGAGCGCTTCTAAAATCTAAACCACTACAAGGCAATTCAGACAATAAATCAAATTTATAATGCTGCCCGCATCGTATTTGGTTTGATCAAGTTGGTTCATGGCTCTAGCCTCTATCTGTCTCTACGTACGCAGTTATTCACATGTAATAATATCTCATTTGACTGCATCTGTCCTGATACAGTGTGTCGATAGATTTCATTGACCTTTCAATCGGTCTATTTCTTTGAATGTCTGTTACATTGGCTCACGATTTAATAATTTCCGTGTGCGTCTGGACTAACAGAACATTTGAATTCAAAATGACAAGAATAACAAAGTTCACAAAACATTCCAAAAAACAGTCAATTACGAGAAGAACTCGTGCGAGTCCAAAAAAAAAACTGAAGTTGATATAGAATATTGATAGACAAACTTAACTTTGTAGTTGACAATAAGGTTCTTCCATACATTCCAACTACAAAATCTAAGTTTGTAGTAGTAAAATAATTATTTTTAAATGATATAACTTTAAATTTATGACTTTCGGATTTATTCCTTTATATGTGCTGTAAGACCTTGATTCTTGCCAAAATGAATGATTCTAGGTCAACGGGAAGTACCCTATAGGTTTTGATTCCCCTGTGAAATCGCAAAATATGCGACATAAACGTTCATATCTTTTGATTGCGTTGACTTACAACTTTTATTTTTTTACAGCCGGAAGAAACCGTAGACCCGACTATTTAGTATAAATTTAAACTTGATACCTTTACGCGTTCTTGAGAAAAGGGGACTTGACAGACGGACAGATGGACAACGAAGTGATCCTATAAGGGTTCCGTTTTTTCCTTTTGAAATACGGAACCCTAAAAATACTTCTAAAATTTCTAAATAGTGTTATTGAATACTCTTCCTCATATTCAGCTGTTTTGTTACCACTGAGCAAATATCAAATCTAGAGTCTAGATGTATTTGGGTAACAGTAACTCATAAGCTTTCCTTTGCCTTTCTGAAGCCTTATGGAATACTGAAGAGTTCAACAACCTGTTGCCCTGATAACGTTGCTTCCTTGTTCAACGCCTTATCCGATAATGGGCACACGCCATCCACCATGTATAATGCACTGTAAACACCCTGTATAGTGTAAACACCATATACAATGAGCACGTGTATTTGAACAGGTTTGTATGGAACAACGACCTGACAACTTGGCTTGAGCTATTATGGGAGAATTGTGGTTCAAAACTAGTTAATACCTTTGTAGCATCGGGAGCGTATAAAAAAAATTCAAGATATAAAGCTTGCGCTTGACCGTCATATCTCCGCGATGATGCGGTCTTTGACGGAAGGAGCACGCTTGCCTAGAAGAAACCGATTCTCTACATAACTATCGGGGAACAATATGGCAACGCATTCTAATAGTGCTAACAGACGCGTGGATTTGGTTGACGAACCGCCGTCTGACCAACGGGAGAGAAAGAGAAAATTGTATGGTGGTCCGTCACCCAAATCCTTCTCGACTGTTAGCTACTTAACAGTGTGCAAATAAAAATGGAATCAAAGAGCTTCGTTCGTGTTGCCTGAATACAGATGTCGTTTTTTTTTTTTAAATTTCTATTTTTTTTTGTGAGATAAATTATTCGTTTTTATTCTCAATAAATAACTTAATTTTAATCGAATATGAAATGGTGTAGCCTTTTCGTACCCCGCTCTGACCGCCCAATGGAGGGAAATGAGGTCATGCAGATCGACTAAACACAGTCGAAAATCTTACTAAAACTTTAAAAAAACTTAAAAGTTATTATGTTCTTCATGTTTTTCTATAGATAAATGGGTTATAGATTTTTTTATAGTAAAAGCGTTGCCACACCTAGGCTTCAAAGACCCCTTTTTAAGCAAGCACTAAACGAATTATAAATTAATTTCTTTTAAAATTATAATTTTCCTTGAATAGTATACCAACTACTATCGAAGAATCAGCAGCAAACTAGTCCATAAGCAAAAAGGAAGCCTATAAAATATTCTTTAAAAAATATTTAAGGCCGCGCTCGCCTGTCAGAGATCTCTTTGGCACATTTGCAATATTTTATAGCATATTTTTTTATCGCTAAGTAGAAAAAAACGACAACACGTTCTTGTTAGAATAACATAGCAAACGTTTTGAAGAAATTTTTATGCTGAAATGTTTTATTTTGGCGTAAAAGATCGAAAAATTATAATTGTGTGGAATTACACTAGAAATTCATATACAAATTAAAAATGGACTTCCGCAAAGTAACGCCTGATTCAATCAACTATCGAGAAAAATGCTTTTTAATTTCCTCCGCTTGTTATCCATCATATAGGGTTACGTGGGAAGGGTGTACTAAGCTGTGAAGGGTCTATTATAGGTACTCATGATTATGAACAACTTTTGACAAGGTTTAAAGGAATCAAATCGAAAAATTTAGTCGAATGTATGGAATTGCTAGGTATTTTGGGCGGCCCCTGGATCCGCCAATGGGTTAGTACACCCTTTCCGATAACCCCGTAAAATATCTACACGAAAATTGATACCCGATCATTTTTAGGGTTCCGTACCCAAATGGTAAAAACGGGACCCTATTACCAAGCCTACGATGTATGTCTGTCTGTCCCAGATATTAACGGCTGTATCTTTGGAACCGTAAGAAATAGCCAGTTGAAATTTTCACAGAATATGATATGTTACGGCGGATTAACTAAGAAATACTAAAAAAGTCAATAAGTAAGTAAAAACGAAAGGCCCCATACAAAAAACGTTTTTTTAAATGTATTTTTGTATTAGCTCTAATGTAAAAACGATATATGTACGTACAAGCGTCAAACTTTATATGGTTATAGTACACAGTTACACACTTGTGGTGATACGGAACCCTCAGTGCATGAGCTCTCACTTGGCCGGTTTTTTTTGTTCTCACTCGGTCTAATTCGCTCACTTAATTTTTTTTATCATCAAAAGTCTTGAAAATATTCGAAAAAGATAGTAAGCGCAGCTTTAAAGCTCAGAAACCGCTCTACGGTTATCTTTCCTCGATCTTTGAAATGGCTGGAACTAATTTTACAAGCGTAACTAAAGTGAAGGTAGAGTAAAGTGTATCTGCCTTGTTCTTTTTAGTACGGACTAGGTATGCGTTTGACCACAAACTCACCTGATGGGAAGCAAAGATGTGGTCGAAGATGCAGAATACTTTAGGAAAAACCTATTCACTTATTTCTTGAACAACCCCGGATTGTATCTGTTAGGAAAGACATCATACTTAATTAGATTACGACCCCTAAGATATCCGTGGGTCTAGGATGAAAGATTCCATGGTTTCTAGAATAGTCGTCAATTTTTGCTATTTTTTGGTGAGCGCTGTCAAGACCAGGCTTTTCGAAAAAAAAAAAAATAGGCACGCGTCTACCTTCATAACTGAAAGTAGAAGCGTTTGCAACGAACTAACGTTCGTTGCCCTTTCACGGTCAAACGGTTAAGTCTATATTGATAAAATTTGGCAAGAAAATTGTGTGAATCATTAGGACTTAAGACAATTTTTATCCTGGAAAAATGCAAAAAAAATATGTTAAACACTGGTTTTCCGCGGGTTACTGCTGTATTAAAAGTCGTACCAAAAACCAGGTTTCATATTGTACGTCTCGCATTAACCAACCCAGTTTTACCTCAACAATCACACGGAACAAGTTACTTCACTTATCTCGGTAGCTGTAGCCTCGTTCGTAAAGGAAAGTCGAGAAATTGCTTACACATGAATCATTTTCAAAGAACACAGAATACGCTCGAGTTTGTACGTGGAAATGACACAGTTTATAGTCAAGTTTATTGGCACAGATTATTGTAGTAGTTTGTACGCTCTTGTTTACCAACATTCGAGTTTATTCTCCATGCATATTATAACGCTTGTGTGTGGTTCCCGTTAGCTAAGGACACAGTTTCTTGTGAACAGTGGGATAACTCGGAGATTTTCTTACGGTGTGCCAGTATGCGATGGTGACGACCGACAGTGGGACGATCCGTGTGCGTAGTTTCCAGTTTAGAAACGTCAGAGAGAAAACCGGTCCAAATAAGCGATAGGTGGCAAATCTGGGACTGATCTGTCCCTTTTTGACAGGCATGGCCAGTTTCAATACGGCTAATAAGTTGTCAACGTAAATACGTGAAAATGTTTTAAAAAGGCTTCCATACGGAGGTCCCATTTTTTTAATATATCTTGTTACTGAAAAGGTTATATCGCAAAGTGTTGTATATATTCTGAAAATAAACCTCGAAAGACACAACCAATTCGAAAAAGAGCTCGTAGCTTTTAAACCACTAGACATATTTTAATCAAACAGCTAACAACCATTGCAATGAAACAAGCTTTCAAATAAAAAACGCGTTCCAATCGACCCAGCCGTTTTGATAAACTCACCTCACTCTAAACGCCAAAGCGGGCACAAAAAGTCGACACCGTTTAACGGTTGTATTCCGAAAATCCGTAGGAAGCGCTTTGATTTCACTTTTATTGTGCGAACTGCTGGTCTGTGGAATGCGCTGCCTGAATGGGTGTTCCTCGACAGTTACAATCTGGCTTTCCTACTGGCTATATTTACTGTGGCAAAGGTGAACAACCGAGATCGGGTTTAACTATAAAACTTGCAAAAACGTGACGCGATGTCTCGGGATTACTATCATCCCATCCAATCGGTACAGAACTTATACGTGCTGGTATTTTGCTTTTCCCAAATTGGCCTGCTTCATCATCATCATCATCATCGTCATTTCAGTCGTCCACTGCTGGACATAGGCCTCCCCCATCGGTCTCTAAAAGGGCTAGTTGGAAGCGGCTTGCATCCAGCGTTTCCCTGCGTTTAGGTCGTCTGTCCATCTTGTGGGTGGATGTCCTACGCTGCCCTTACTGGACCACGGTCTCCATTCGAGAACTTTTCAGCCCCATCGGCCATCTGTTCTGCGCGCTATGTGCCTTGCCTACTGCCACATCAACTTGCTAATCGGGTGGCAATGTCGGTAACTTTCGTTTCGGTCGGTAACTCTTCATTTCTGATTCAATCTCGTAGAGAACCTCCACAGTTCAATTGGCCTTAGCAGGAAATTTTTAAAGCATTACTATACGGGGTGACTTTCATTAGGGTGTGACCGGTACATAGTGAAGAAAGAAAGCCTATGGCATAGTTGTATTAAAAAAAAAAACAGTTTTCGAGATGCTTTGTTGTATGAATAATTATTAATGAAAAAACAGACTTCAAAATTAGTGAGTACGTAATTTCGTTTATTTGGAAGACATATTTCAGTTGGTTTAAAATCAAAATAAAAGTATTAGTAATTTTACTAATTTTTGAAAATTTTGTAAAATTACTAATTTTGTGAAGACAGTTTTTTGACTGATAATTATTTTATTTGAAATTCAAATTTTAATGTTGTTTTCGTTGATGCTCTATTTAGGATCAGAGGTAATGAGGTAATAAAAATAATTTTGCGACATGCCTATAGAATCCAGTTTTTTTTTTTTGTTAATATTTTCATGACCGTGGATTCAATGTCCTTTAGCCGTAATCTTAAACAGTTTACATAGTCATAATAGCGTCAAACAAGTCATAGTCACAGTCAGAGTCAAGCTAAGTAAGTCACGGTCAAGTCAAACTCATGCCCCTGTAAAGTGGTGGAGACTTTACAAGAGGCTCCTATGGAGTTTTGGAAACAACCCGAAAAGACACGTTTCACCTCGTTATATTACTTGCCCACACTCGAGCATGTTTACGAGCACTTAATGAATAATAATTCACCATTTAATACACATTAACACTCGAAAATGCACAAGTTTAGGAAAATAATAGCACAAGCCGACATGTTTTTTCAACGTTGGCGCCAAAAACCCTAGAATCCAGTTTCGTGTGAAATGTTCTGTTCTCATGAATCATCGATCAATTGAAGATTTCGTTCTATTGATGAATAGTTGAAATAGATAAAATATATTATGTCAATAACCGTCACCATCTGTGACAAAACCTTTTATTAAAAGCCCATGCTTCATGCATCCTTTTTCACGCTCACACATTTCAACATTTTAAGGCCCTCTTTTCCCATTTGATCATTCTAGTTTTAGTTTCTACTTCCATGGTTAGAAAAAAAAAAAAAAAAAAAATTGTGGCATATCAAATTTTTTTGTTTTATCTTTGAAACCGTAAAGACCGAAAAGCGATTTCTCTCGATAGAAAAATATATAATATGAAAGTAACACTGATTTGCACGTTCCTCCCTGTTATTTTGGACGACGGACGACTGAGATATTCGAGAATATCTTTGTACACAGCTTTCTATGGAACTATAAAAAAAACTTTTAGAAAAAATAAATGTAACTCGTTTTATATCTAAAGTTTCCTCTTTAGCATTTACACCCAGCCCCACAAAGCGGGCAATGGAGAGAACTATGCTCGGAGTTTCTTTGCGCGATAAAATCCGGAACGTGGATATTCGCCAAAGAACTGGAGTCACCGTCATAGCTATTTAAATTTGCAAGTTGAAGTGGCAATGGGCAATACACATCGCTCGAAGAACCGATATCCGATGGGGAAGAAAGGAACCGGAAGACGCAGCGTAGGTAGGTCTCCCACTAGATGGACCGACGACATCGTGAGAGTTGCGGGCATCCAGTGGATGCAGATGGCAGGCTATCGTTCAGTGTGCAGGTCTAAGGGGCAAGCCTATGTTCAGCAGTGGACGTCTTATGATGATGATGAAGCCTCGGGGCACAGCTAGTATTTCACAATTGAAATACTAAATACCCCGTTCGTTTGTTGGTTCCCGTATGCGGATGGTATTCCGGGAAAGTATTTCACATGAACCGTAAAGTTGCATTGTACAACGCCAGTGCAGTTTGATTCGAGGAATCAATTGCAAGTGTAATGATATGTAAATTCAAATGGGCTGAGTGGTCAGCCTCAATGTCAGGGATTTTAGACCGACCGCAGATTTTATCACTTTTAAGCAAAGCTTGTTACTACAGGGCCCCGATTCTACTAAGCCAATTGTTTTTAAACGTCCCAATTGGAGCAATTGCCCCAAAATTTACACTTATGACACTTAATACATTAAAAAAACTTACAATTTTGAGGCAATTCATTAAAAAAATTAAATCAAAACAATTACAATTTAAAAACAATTGGTTTAGTAGAATCGGGGTTTTTGAAATTGCCTGAATGGGTGTTTAATCGCACTTAGCGGAGCAAAACCATGGCGCTTACACACAGTCGTGCGGTTCGATACTTCTATTATTGAGGTCTATCTCATATTTTTCGAAAATTATAGCTGTACCTAATGTGAAATGTTCCTTTACGGTTCCCTCCATATATATGAAATCTTTATATTAAGATATCGTAGACATAATTTTGTAAATAGGTAATTGAATTAATAAAATAAAACCAGGGAGATTAACGCATATCAGTTTTGCCTTTTTATATCAAGCGACATGCCCTTAATCGTGTTTCGGTCTTTACCAACCTCAAGTTAAAATCTTTCGCAAAGCACCTAACAGTGTGTTCCGGCAGCCGGATCCCATTCCAGGTAAGCCTGACCTGGAATGAGAATTGGCTCTCAAGTGAATTTAAATAACTAAGATTTTAGATGTTCGTTAACACACTTTTATTATAACACTGTTTTAAACTATCACAGTTGTTCACCATAATTAATATACGTAACTGTATATAATAATTATGATTATATTAAAAACTATACGTAATTACGCATACGCAAGTAATACAGTGAGAGTGTTTTGTTGGGACATAGGTTCGAGTTCCAGTGATAACCGTAGCAAAACACTAAGAAAGTGTTTTTTTTTAATGTAGCTAATAGTATGTTAGCAATTGAAGCAATTGAGTTCATATTTTGGAGGAAAAACCGAAGGTGGTAAGCCAGGGTAGATCGTTTTGTCTGCATCTAACTTTGATCTGTTCGACCAACCACCGGCATTCTTCAGTTTTCCCGTAAACATGGTGCATGTAACTGCGCCGGAATATCAGGAGCTCCATCCTTATCGTGTTTTTATTGGTTTCACTTTTATCTCAAAAAACAACAGTACAATGAAATAAGTGAATATTATATGAGACTAAAAGTATTTTGCATGGAACAGCTATTATTTTACAACTTTACGTCTGCCTTTTTAAAAGCTCGACATCCCAGATCAAATCTTAATTTAATTTAAGTGTAAAAACAACAAAAGGTCTAACATCCACGAGATCGCGAGGACCGGTCTGGGTGGATGACACACGAAAAAATAAGAAAAAAATTAAAAAACGAACTAAACTGACGTTTATTTATTGAGTCGGGTTTCGGGCCGCTACCTGAGTTACGCAGTGCAACTTTGTACTCTGTTGAGGGAGTTGCACACTGGGCGACGGCAAAAAGTGCTTTCCGTAGAGCAGAAAAAAACCTTGTAGCACAAAAAATTATTACTTATTCTTACGAAAATATACTGCCAGTGTCTGTACCACACATTTTTCCGTGACCTGAATAACTACAGAGTTGATAATTATGTAAAAAAAAAGAGTATTTTATTCAAACAAGAAAATTACACATATTTGGAAAAGAAACACAAATTAAACCTAAAACTACTTACAAATATATATACCCTAAACTAAACCATAATCTAAAAGCTATTGGTCGAAGGAAAATTAGCAATTATACTTGCAGCAATTTTTTGGCCTAAGTAGGCGCCAGAATTCTCTTCACCAGTCGATTCCACCAAACGTTTCAGTTCGAGAGCGGCAGGCCCCCATGGTCCTAACCTCACAAACATTCAAACACAAACACAAACATTCACAACATTCACAAACATTCTGTATAGATATATTTGAACCGTTTCAACTTTAGTCGCGGCAGCGACAATATGTTGATCTATGTTACTAAAAATAACATAGACAACAAAAAAAATTGAATAGTGAGCAAATGGAAAACAACATTTTTTTAGGAAAAATTATATATTTTTCGCTTAAATGCCCATTAGTTGTGATTATAAAATACGATGACCGCTTTTTTAATTTTACCCCAAGATATTATTTCTAGTGTGCCTATCACTGAACATCAATTGTAACTTTGTACCAGTAATGTAGACTGTACAGTTTTCTACCGCCTTCGTGCCAAGCCTCCAAAATAATCCACTGTGAAATTACCTTTATCCTCATAAGTTTTTATCTTCTCTTACAACAATGGCACGATGTGGTTTACCGCTGTTTTTCGTTTACGGAGTTCCTTGGATATACATAAAAGAAATGATTTAAACTTTGTACTGCTTAAAGCGCGGCCTAAAACCATAAAACTGTATTAAATTTTTTGATTAAAGACGCAAAGGAACAAGTATTAATTGTTTTTTTTTTTACTCTCCTATAAAAGAGCTGTTAATCTTCAAATGTAAGATTTTCGTGAATCAAAACAGTTTTTTTTTTAAATTAATATAATGTACTAACTTATATTCCAAAACTTTATCTCTCGTTTTTAATGTAGTCTGCACCTATAACTGTGATGGCGTTTAGTTTAATTCTTGTGCCTCGTCTACGTCATGTAAAGCAAGGACGTAAATCATGTTGGTTCAATAAATAAAATAAAATTAACATTTTCGATCAAGTCACCTTTCAAACAAAATAAAAAATAATCACCACTTCACATATCCACTATGGCACGACTTGGACTTGACCGTAACTTACTTTGCTTGACTTTGACTATGACTATCTTGTTTGATGATATCAAATAAAATTTGTATATATGTATTTCAATACTGGACACCGGCAAATGCTCAAGAAGTGGAACGCCAAATAATCATCTCAAAAGGAATTTAAAAAAACCTCTAAAACTCCACCCATAAAAATATCTGCCTTTCCATTATATAATATCAATAGTATCAAATATGATATTTCTATAAAAGTTCAAACAAACCTCATGTTTACCGACCGACAAAGTGTAAGTTTCAGAAAACTTAGAAAGTTATCGAATTACCTCACCCGTGAGAAGTAACAGGGCTTGAGTTTTGGTGGCCGTGTAGCATGTGCGCTTTACAATCTGACGGCACCCGGTTCGATCCTCGACCCTGCACCAATTAGATGTGTCACTCGCTTTATATTAGCTTCACTTGTACTAACTAACAATGTAAACAAAACTTGGAAGTAAATTTCACCCTACTTCTAATTGTCGTATCGATTTGAATTATTGCAAGTAGGTACATGTAATTCAGATGACAATACAATAAAGAACCATCGAACTTATCCGATGTTCGAGCTCTACTTGTAAACCTCTCAAGTTTGTGCTCATTTGCCACTTTGTATGTGTTCTATTTTTAACGTTCTTCTCACTACATCAAAACTCATCTCTAGTACTTTATTATGTATCGATCTTGTCATCAACTTGTACCAAGGATCCATTTGATAGTTCTTGCTTGTAGGTACTTACCCAATTCTTACAATTGATATTTCATGTTAGCTTAATTTGCCAAAAAAACAACTATTCTGTATCGTTAGTTTTTTCTTCATATTTTACGTTATTAATGCTGACATAAAAGGTCAGTTTGGTTATCAGAAAACATGCGTATTTGAAACACATTAAGATAAACTTGCTAACCAACAAGCAGTACACATACTGGTACTAAGATAAAATTTTACTTATTGTTAATTATATGATTAATAATTACTCATAGATACTGATAAATATTTTGAAGAAATACCGTCGAAACAATTAACATTTGGAATATTCTGTCGCAAATAAAACCGTTAACAAAATACAATTTAAAAAGCGAAATAATAATAACAGCTGAAGAACTGCTTCGTGCACATTGATGAATGTTTAAAAATTTATTCTAGTAGGCACAGTTATTTTTCTATTAAATTTTTATGTTTGAAAACTAATTTTAAACATAATGAAAAGTGTTCTGCACATTTGTATTATTATTTTCTATATTCATTCAATTCAATCATTTTATAAATGTATTTCAAATGTTGAAATGCGCGAGCGAGATAGAAGACGCAATTATGATGACACCTGCTTTTTTTTTCATTTTTCGTCTTGAGATAATTAATTTTATTAACAGACTAATTAATTTTTTACTTTGAAAAAAAACAAAAATATTTTGAAATACATACTAATATTAGTTTTCCTTCATTTCAGATTATTGGACTTTACGAAAGCACGCTGATGCGGCGTCGAGTGACAAGGAAAATTAGCATTTAAATAATCACCTAAACTTAGATATCCTAATCTAGTTTAAACTTTACCCATATTCAGAAACGTTTAATAAGAAAGCATGTTTTATCTACAATGTAATGTAAGTTGGACATCCCTGCTTTAGGGTATATAATATAAGATCTTTGCATTTCAGAGACAGAAGATCGAATCTGACAAAGCATTTTAAAGCCTTCGACCAAAATAATATTTTGGTTATAACATACCTTAGACTAGCTTATCAAACGTTTGTGAATAAGAAAGTTAGATTACTCCCCATTGTAGAGAAATATATTTTGTAAATTATTAAATTATATTTTATTATTGCCTCGTGTTCCTGACAAATTCGAAAATATTGCAAATGGTTTTGAATATCTCGTTTAGAGGCTAAAATTTTGATCATCGTTTATTATTGACGTCAATTCTGTTGTATAAATTTTTAAACGAATGTTTACTGTACTAATATTTGAAATTTAGATAATTGATTTAGAATTTAATTGACTAATTACAACATTATTTATAACTCGTTTTTCTTTCTATTGTTTTTCAACATCTGTCAAAAGAATGGAAATCTGAATCATTTTTAAGCTGTTAAATTTAGTTATAGCATAGACTAAAATATTATAGAAAATCGTACAGCAAAATTGTCGATTTTTTTTAAATACAGCAGTGCAAATACCGTGCTTTTATCGATCGTCAAATTGACAGTTGAGGTCGTCAAATTCGATAATATGCCATTTTTTCAGTACTCGCTGTGATCGATTCTATGGCATTTTAGCGAATTTGACGATCGATAAAGAACGGTACTTGCACTGCAGGTTACAAAAAATCTGTTTATTGTTAAGATACTAGTTTCTATTTTTGAACAAAACTTAAAAATCAAATCTAAAAACAACAGACATTTCATGCAATTATTTTATACAATTCGAATAATGGTTTTCTCGAACATGTTCGGTTATTGGTTCATTACTGTCGAGGTATATTTGTGAGTAATAACTATGTTCAATAGAAGTAATATACGAGCCTTGGTAGCAATCAGAAATTGATGGCTGAACGTTATGTGTGCCTCATCTTCGCCTTAATCTACATTTCTTACGATCCTCCAGCAAAATAATATTTTTGCTAGCTGCGACATCAATGTTGCGGTATCAGTAATATGACGTATAATATTTTACAACACATTTGCTCAAAAAGTGCACTTACGAAGCCTGTATACATCGTTCGAAAGTTAAACATTACGTATCATACAACGGAGCGTGCGGTAATGAATTTTACCGCACGCTCAGATGTATAGCACGGTGCGTGTACTTTACGGTATTTTTTTAATTTCCATTTCCATAAAAATTGTTTCATTTGTAGCCTTTTTTTCTCGCAAATATGTTGTAAAACGTTGTATGGCACACGTGCGGATTGGTTTTTACAAACTCGTGACTATGGTAAGCCCTCGACTTCGTCTCGGGCTTACATTCGTCTACTCGTTTGTAATAACCAACTTACCGCACTTGTATCATAAATAACTATTATTTCTCATGATTTAATTTTCTACTTTTGCTAGTAAAAATATTTTTTAGTGGACTCTTTCCATCTGTAGTTCTCTCGCCCGCTCAATATCACATTATGAGTGTGAATTGTCAAAAACTCCAAAATCATGTTTTGGATAAAATTCTAAATAAAGAACTGATTTCATATAATAATGTGTGAACGAGAGAACTTCTCACGGGAAAAGCCCCCTAAATCACAAAATTAACATACATATACACATGTATTAATAATCATGTTCAATTATGTAGAATCTAGTCTATGATCTCTGCAATATTGTTTTACTTTACTGGCCGCGGCAAATAGTACGTGACCTCGGCCAAGTAGTACGCTTCCTAATTAATCTGTCCCTTAGTTGATAAGTGTTTTTTATTTTATTTTAAACATCCACGAACGTTTTTGTAATCATGAAAGGCAGTGGCTGTAGAGAAAAACAAAAATTACATGAATTGAATGTTGACTGACTTTTGTACAATATTCTAAACTAAAATTTAGACAACATTAGAATTCGCTGCCTAAAACAATCGACGGCAGACCGCAGACGGCAACGGCAGACGGCAACGGCAGACGGCATTACTTTACAGTATTAACTTGTATGAAACCGATTCCGACATACGACTGAAACTACCAGGCAGTAGTTGCAATCGTATGTCAGAATCGGTCTCCTGCCACCGCGGCAGATGAAGTAGATTGCCGTTGACTTTGGAATTCCACCTTTAGTGGAATTCTACCTTTGTATCAAGTTTTATTTATATAAGTTTTAAGAATAATACATCAGAATCTGCATAATTGCCTTATTTCTTAGAACAGGAGTTATATAACGACTTGAAGTCAAGTTGCAATAATGAATTTATGTACTTTTTTACTTAAAGTCACTCCTATTGTTTGCTATTTTCGTGGATGAACTTTTAGACTAGAAGAGTAAATATATAAAAATAATAGGTTTAAAAATGTCTGTAGGCAAAGTTTTACTAAATGTATGACCATTGTACACGAGGACAGTAGCTTGCGCGAGTACTTACTACAACTGCGCACGAAATAACATAATTAATATAAAAATAAAACTACGAGTAATCGTAAAATACGTGATATAATATTCTATAATGTAAAATGCGTATCGAATTCCATACAAAAAACAATTTCGGAATTCAAATTTACATGGATTTCGTTTTCGTTCGCTGTTCGTGCTCAGTAATTGCGCAAGCTACTACGAGCGTGTGCGTCGGGCTTTATGTTAATAGTATAGGTTGGTAGGACTTGTTGACAAATACGTTTGTATTTAGCTTTCCTTGTAATATTTTTAATATATTTTACCGAACCTTAGTATCTTACTAAAATATTTTACATCGTTTCTAGTTTGTAATACAAAAAAATATGCTTTGCAGTATATAATGAAGTCCAAATGGGATTACTAGTATTTGCTAGTATCAATAGTTTCATTATCCACCATCTATCTTCATCATCTGACTAATTGTACAATATTGTAGTGTCATTACGTAGATTTGCAAAGTTTTAAATAGGTACGACTAAAGTTATAAAGTTTGAACAGTTGCATAGTACGATGCATAGTAAACTAGCGCAAGTGATATTCGTGCGAGCACTGCGCAACGCCTGCAACGAGCTACAATATTTTTTTAGAGAAAGACACAAAGCAACTGCCACTGCCACTAGCACTAAGCAAAAAGTGTTATAGCTCGTTACTCTACATAGTTACGCAACGTTACATAGGGCAATACGCAGTACCCGCGCGAGTAATACTTGCGCGATTACTACGCATCATCAAAACGGGCATTAAGGCGCTTGCAGACGATGCGTAGTACATGTAGCAAGTACCTTTCTACTTGTACTCGCTACTTGTACTACGCATGGTCTGAAACGGCGTTTAGACACACACATTCAGGTGAAGCGTTTTTATGCTGACAAAAATTTATTTCTTTTATAAGAATATGTACGCTTTAAGAAAAACTTTTAATTTAGGTAATTGTAATAAAGATTATTGTAAATCTATTATTCGTTTATTTTTCTTCCCAAATCACATAAACAGGATTACTTTTTTAATAGTTTGCAAATTTTTCTAAGCATTATTTTTTTTCAGTCTGGTCAGCATAATGCCCACAATATCGGACTATTATGATGGTAATATTCGTAGGTAATTAAAATAATATACGTGAGCGTAATTTCAATTTCAATTTAATTTCAATCGCTCTGCAACGCTCTACAACTTCCACATTATGCGAACTGCTAGTCTGTGGAATTCGCTGCCTGAGTGGGTGTTCCCCGATAGTTACAATCTGGGTGTCTTCAAGTCGAGAATGAATAGGTTTCTTCTAGGCAAGCGTGCTCCATCGTAGGCCGCATCATCGCCTAACATCAGGCGAGTTGGCGGCCAAACGCAAGCCTATTTATAATTAAAAAAAAAAAAAAAAGCAACTGTGAATGATAACATCGTAAGGAAACCGGGTATGTCCAAGAACCACAAAGTTCCATAAAATAATTGAAACAAAATTTCAAACGAACAGTATTATTTAGCACCATGGCATGTCCCGACATCCCAAGCAGATTGGTGACTAACCAAATAAATTACTTCCTGAAGCCATGAACCCCAAATTTTGCCATCTCCCACGCTGTTCTGGACCAAAATAAAAGTGTAGGACAAATTTCAGTTGCAGCGGGTTCTGCAGGTATTTTTGCATATTTTATCTTGCGTAGGCTCAGATGTATAATTAATGTGCGTCGATGTAAAATCTTTAGTTGGACCTAGTTTGAACAATCGTAGGTATGCTAAACTATTAAAATAAGATAACTATCAAAATCAAACCAACACCCTTAGAATAACTATACAAAGAAACCAACATTCGCAAAATTTAAGTCATTCAAATGGTGTCATATATGGCTCCAAAAAAAATATATATAATTACTTTGACAATTTGCGCGGTGAAATCGTACCACAACAAATCAGAAAAGCAGCATAAGAGTTATGGTGTGACATTCCACAGGTAATCCATTAATTTTCTTGCTTAAATCGTGTAAAATACCAATCGAAACGTACGCTACAAAGCGAATTTGTAGCTTACGTTTTGAGAAGGCGTTGTTTGGAAACCTACCTTCTCTGAGTAGTTATTCTAAGCCAACACCAGAACACACCAAGATATTAATTTTGACATAATAATGTTTATAATGCGAAAGATACTATACCAACTGAACCGATTTTGAATAAATTTGGATAGGAAGTAGCTAGGTGGGACATATTATGATGATTTTTCTCGGAAAATGTAGAAAACCGAAAACCCGAGAGCAGTATCTAGACCTACTATACAGGATGACGCATATAGGCTACTAATCCGAAAGGAGGTTATTGTACTCATCATTATGACAAGTTTTACTATGGGGCAACACTGAAACCACGAAGAAAAAATCTGCTGTTCCAAAGAAAACGGTAACTGACACTCGTCAAAATGTTTGGAAAGGATTTTTTTGTAGCCTAAAATAAAATACTTACTATATGTATGTATATCAGTCTTTGGCAGCCATATCACAAGCTTTGCTTAGTTTGGGGTCAGATGACCGTGTGTGAAAAAAATTCCTAAATGTTTATTTATTTATTTATTCTCTAAAGAGATGATAAACTTTTAATAGGCGTTACTCAGAAACTTTGTTGGAATCTAATCTTTAGGTTTTATAAAACAGATAAAACAAATAAATAACTTTCATCGTATATATACTAGATCTTTTGTCAACAAAAAGTACCAAGAACGCTGGCTGCATTCCCGCGTTGAATTTCCAAAGAAATTCGAAGAAAGAGCCAGCTCTCTTATCACCAGATGTAATTATAATACTTGGCATCATTAGATACCAAGCTTTTTGCATAAAATAAATTATGTGGGGATAAAAAAAATCAAGGAACCCTAAAATAATAAAAAAGCACACGAGGAAGGAGTGACTCACCAAATCAGAGTGGAAGCCATTCCCGGTGATTCACGCAGCTTCCCAGTACCTCTGTTGGGATTACTGGAATTCCATGAAGAGTTTTCGAACAGTTTTAAAAGGGGTGGGTGCCGCTTTTTATTTGACATCGAGTTTTCGTTATAAAGCTTAAATATAATTCTAGCGAGAGACCGGGGAGAGTGGCATAAACAAAGGGAGGCCTATACCCAGCAGTGGGTCACTCAGGGCTGATGATGATGATGATGATGATACAAATAATTTATTGCGTAATAAAAAGTAAGCTAGCGTTTATCTCAGTGGCTTCCTCATCAGACAAACCAGCAGTGCAAGTACCGTTCTTTATCGATCGTCAAATTCGCTAAAATGCCACAGAATCGATTACAGCGAGTTCTGAAAAAATGGCATATTATCGAATTTGACGACCTCAACTGTCAATTTGACGATCGTTAAAAGAACGGTACTTGCACTACAGGGGTGCAAGTACCGTTCTTTTAGCGATCGTCAAATTCGATAATATGCCATTTTTTCAGTACTCGCTGTGATCGATTCTATGGCATTTTAGCGAATTTGACGATCGATAAAGAACGGTACTTGCACTGCAGGGAGGTAATTATAAGGTGGCGAAAGCGTTTGGTCTGAATCAGGCTAAAGTCTTTAGGTGCTTTAGTTGAACTCACCCTGCTGACAACCTTGCCGCCAATTTTTTGCAACATTATTTTAGGTCACATTTTATTACGATAAATTGCCAAAGGGAGAAACAAAAACATAATTTTAAATCACTGTTTTAAACTATCACGGTTGTTCACTAAAGTTATATCTCGAACTCGAACCTAAGTCCCGACAAAACACTCACGTCGTTGTCGGGACTTAGGTTCGAGTTCGAGTTCCAGTGATAACCGTAGCAAAAGACTAAGAAAGAGGGTAGATCGTTATGTCTGCACCTAACTTTTTAACTGTTTTCCAACCACCCGCATTCTTCAGTCTTCCCGTGAACATGGTGCATGTAACTGCGCCGAAATATCGGGAGCTCATTCCACAACCTTACCACGGTAAATATCCCGTAAATAATCATATAACTTTATAATTTTAAATCTTTACCTTGCCTTCAGTTTTTTGTGCCAAATCAAAAACTTATCTTTCTTCTCTTTCACGTAGCAACAGATCAACGGATCGACCTGATTTGTTGCACAGGTATAGTTCAATGGCCGGAAAGTGACACAGGCTACTTTTCATCATCATCATCATCACCATTTTTCATCACTGCGCGGGTGAAACCGCGGGACGCAACTAGCTTAAAAAAAACTTCCAACATTATATCCTATATTATATACTTTATACCTTTTCATTACAATACAATACAATAATAACAAATTCATTTCAAGGTCTAAAAAATGAATGTTCTGTTTTAGTTTTCAATCAAGTGGCGCCATCTGTGTTTCCGCTGTTGTCTCTCCAATATTTAGAAAACGCCTGATTCTTCAGCACTGTCAAAGAAATAAATAGTTAAAAAACACAACGTTGCAATTTATTCGTTGTTTATTTGTGTATTTATTGGGTTAAAAATATGTATTTGATGGGAACAAATGACTCATTCGGTCCCACGCGAACAATTAAACCGCCGTCCCGATGATTCACTGTTCGATCAGACATTGTTCGGATTCTTGATATCCGTAGAGGAGGTAGGAGCAACTTTGAGAATTATTCTCAAACATAATGAACAGTATAATAATTATCAATAAAAAAACCGACAGCTCTAAAAAAAAAGAAAAATATAATATATTTTATAAGTAAAATATGAAATGTCGGTTCTTTGGATGAAACAATAATGTCATCAAAGTAACCAAATTTTCCAGTTATTTTCATTTAAAAGCCAAACTATTGAACCGATATTGATGAAATTTCTATGAGACTAATCTATACATCCTCTCAATTAAAAAAAAAATATATCAAATCGGTTCATAAATGACGAAGTCAGTTAACAAACCTCCTATTTGGAAGTCTGTAAAAAATACCAAGAGATCTTTCCACAACTAGATGCTGATACATTTAAACCAGGCGTTATTTACCCGAGCGTTCATAGCGAACGCCTTGGATGTCGCTTTTATTGGTCATTTTGTCCCCTCTCTCCCCATGATGATATATTTTTACTACTTGGTCAACTCTAGAGATAAGCTGTTTACTCAGTAACATCTGACTTAGTTATTGACAAAGATCTTGTATATAGAGTGCTTTTCATGAAAGAAGTCCCCCAGACGCGGCGCTGTCATCGCGTATCAATCATTATCAGTATCATTTCTCGAGTAGAATTTTAACAACTTTTAGCACTCTTTAACGATGGAAAATTTATAAAAATCTCACTAGCGTCCAAACACAGTAACAACACCTGACAACTACAACATGGAAATTTAGTTCCGCTGTTTGCCGTGGGACTTCTTTCATGAAAAGGACTCTACCCTAAAGTTGTAAAAGTTGAGAAGTATATGCCAGGCCACTTAAAAAGAACAGCCAATGATGTTCAATATTCATTTCTACATGCCAGTATATTTTTGATAATATTATGTAGTTTGTTTTCTAGTGGCGCCCTCAGCACAAATTGCGTTAAGATATGAAAACCGTGGTACAACGCCTGGTAAGTTTGTAGGAGCATCTTGTAGAAGTATCTTATGCGGTAAGAAAACAGGAAAATAATCTTAGAGAAATTTTATTGCAAGTAAATTTAAAACAGGCGTTTCCTTACATATTAGGAAAAGAAAACTATCGTTTTTGTTTTGTTTGTTTTAATGTATGTTCTCTCCTTCTACGAGTTTTTTTTATTTGATACTTTGTATTAATTACCTAATGAAACTGGGTTAAATGAAACGGTGTTACTAAGCCGAAAGAAGGTTATGCTCATTTAATTACTGTGAACAACTTTTACTAACCTAACCCTGAAATTGCAATGAAAATCTGCTGAATCATATTAGAATTAAGACATTCTGTAAAATAAAGTCAACGAAGCGAATGGAATAGCTAATATTTTGTCGTAGTTGCAGGGTTGGTCCCATAGTAAAAGTTGTACTTACCTACTTACTACTTTTCCATGTAACCTTGTATGTACAGCAAAATCTTTTTGTATTAAGAAATATCAAACCCTATCATTGATAAGTACTTAAGTATATTATGGAGACCACGGACCGGTAGGCGCAGCGTAGGACGTCTACAAGATGGACAGACGACCTAAAAGATACAGCAGGGAAACGTTGGGTGCAGGCCGCTTCCAACCGGCCCTTTTGGAGATCGACAGGGAAGGCCTATGTCCAGCAGTGGACGTCCTATGACTGAAAATGAAGTATATAATGGACTTCATATAGATAGGTACTAGGTACATATTACATGTTCAGTTAAGTTCTTTCGCACGATTTCAATATTTTTGAAAATAAAATTTTACTTATTGGTATTTCACTAAAACCGATAGGGCAATATCTCAAATACCAAGCAATTTTCGTGTTGTAATTTTATCGGATGGCGGATGAGTAAATCGCAAAAAAAGGAAATTTTTATTATTCTCCTCCACAAAAATAAAACAACACCAAAAAACTTAAAACCGTTTGCAATGTTATCAAAAATGCTCAAGGGGTTTTATTTTTTTATTCCATCTTAGCGAATTTTTATGTATTAAAATGTTGAAAATTAGCGTAATAGTTATTTATGATACAAGTGCGGTAAGTTGGTTATTACAAACGAGTAGACGAATGTAAGCCCGAGACGAAGTCGAGGGCTTACCATATGACTATGGTAAGCCCGAGACCGAGACCGAGGTTGTAATAACCAATCCGCACGTGTGCCATACAACGTTTTACAACAAATTTGCGAGAAAAAAACAAAAAATGGAAATTAAAAAATTACCGTAAAGTACACGCACGGTGCTATACAACGGAGCGTGCGGTAAAATTCATTACCGCACGCTCCGTTGTATGATCCGTAATGTTTAACTTTCGAACGATGTATACAGGCTTCGTAAGTGCACTTTTTGAGCAAATGTGTTGTAAAATAATATAGCTCTGGCCGGTGAGCGCCAGAGCCTATACCTAATTATAACGAAAAACATGCAAAGCCAGTCATTTGCTTGCCAGATTTTTTCAAGGGAGTTTTTGTATTGTCATTGCATAATTATCACCTATAATTTATGTATAGGACTGACACGTGTAAAACTCGTGCCCAAAAAATCGAGTCAAACACGCTTTTAGTCTTTTATTTCGAAAGTCATCACAATCGCCACATTAGGCATCATTTCACAGCCATTTGCATCTGAACACCTTTTAAATACCCCCATATTTCTTTTTAAAAGTCAACAAGAAGCCTAATTGCACTTTTGAATTTGGAACGGGGTTCAAGTTTAAATTTCGAATGTGGAATGCGTGGATGAGTGATGCGTGCGCAAGAGAGCGGGTTCTGATTGGCCATTGTTTGAGATGCAGCTTGTATGCATGCTGGACAGGGTTGCCACATGACAAATTTTTTTCTCGTATCTATTCTGGTAGAATATCGGACAGTAGCTGTCAAATAGGAGTACCCAAATCCTATTTATTTTGTGCAATTGCTGTCCATGACCATCAAGCACCAATACCAATACCGACCACAGATTACACTAGAATGGTTATCGATCCTTTGCGTAGGTTGAAAAGGATAAAGCATCATCATCGTCTCAGGTCATCATCAAAAATATACTTACCATCTACAATACAAATGTAAAAATTTCACATATTTTTACAGACTTTAAAAAAAGAGGTTCCTAATTCGAATCGGTCAAATTCTCGTTTTTTTTTATTAGTAGGTAAATTGAACAGCGAGTTCTTAAAACAAGCCACTTTAGCGTCGAAGATAAAATAGGCTTATGCCCTCGGCTTTTTAGTTTTATTGCGAGGACAGCAATATTGTAATTAAGTATATCTTTATCTATCTCTCTTTTTTTTGCCAAAATTAAACGTCGGTATTCATTTTAATAATAATAATTTTAATCTTTTTAGTTAAAGTAAAAATAAAATAAGTAAGTAAAATTTTAACTGAAATTGGAACCATAATCTATTTTTATTCAACAATAATATTATAATAAATATAGCAATAATTATAGGGGTGTTATTAAAGACCCCGGGAAACTTTCTACATGTAATATATTACAAACTGAACCTCTTTGAACAATTTTAAGAAGTAAATTTTTATATTTTATGCACTTGAGCATAATAAGCAGTTTTAAACAGCTTACACCAAACATAAACAAGAACTTTACGAGCATGAGAAGTGAAAAGATAATTATTTTGAAGGCCATTACGTAATGATTTCTTATCGTATCTGTACGAGAATTTTCTCGTACATCTGGCAACCTGGCAACCCTGCATCTGGCTTGATGCACCGGTGTACTTAAAGCCAAAGTCTGCCTAGGTGTATAACACAATGAACGCAATAAATAGGATTATTACAGATTTAGATAACATAGAATTGTGTAATGGTGTAGGAACCAATTTCCGGTTCATTCAAAATAGGTAGGTAGAGATAAAATCCCTGCGGCCACCTACGGAACCCGTACCTTGAGTTACCAGTATCGCACTTTGATTTTTTAGTTCTACGGAACCAATTCCATACGAACACATTGTTTTGTACGTAGTCAACCTAATTAACTATAGTTAGTAGAAAAGTTAACCAAAGTGGTATCAAATAACTAACTAAGTGCGTGTCGAGAACGAAGCTCTGTGGACCTCCCCTGTGGAGAGGTGGCACCATCCTTGTGTTAACAATAAGAAGGGCATATATATAATGCACGTGTCTTCAATTTAAGCCCATTTATTATGTAAGTCTTCATGTGTATGTATAGTTTTGTGAACCTAACAATAATTTAAAAAAAAAACCAGAACTGATTCGCTCTTGTACTTGCTTAAAAAATATTCTCAGATAACAAGGTAGCTAGCTAATCATTGAACATTTGTACTGCAAAGAATAAGGAGAAAGAATAGAGCTTTAAAAATAAATACCAAGTGTCAAACTTCGAAACCGCATAATGACATGTCATGGGGCATGCGCGTGCGTCCCTTGCATTTCTGATGCGTAAAATGTATTCAATTATTCATGGCGGTCGCAAATAAGAAGGATGGGTCTATTTCCGGTACAATTTGGCTTGTTTGCATGTTAATGTGAAGTTTTTGATGCACCTTTTGCTTTATTGTTTACCACTATGGACAATATCGCTGTGGCAGGACTATTTTGTAAGTCAGTTAGTTGTTTGGCTGTTTTCTTTTGGAGTCCACCGGGGGAAGAAGGTACCGATAGTTATTCAACTGCCAAGCAGTAGTGTGCATACATTACTGTGTTTCGGTTTAAAGAGCAATTAGTGAAAATACAGGGCCCTGATTTAATAACTTCAAATACGCGCGGAACGCGGCGCGTCATCGTCATGTTAAACTCTAAAATTTGGCCTTTATTCTACAAGAAATAGAGTTCAAATTTTTTGAGTTTAAGTTAACGCGTCCCGTTATTCAGGACCATGTGCGTACGTGTGAGCAAATATCTAAAATATCTCACAATCATTCATTCAGTGGAATTAATATGTCCACCTGCGTGCGATAAATAGTTCGCACTTGGCCGTTGCTTATTCAGTACAGAAGAAAACGAAACGATACTACACGAAACTAATAACTCAAGTACAAAAGACCCTAATTACTATATTACACGGTGCCGGAATCAACCCTGTAATTGGCACCAGGGGCCCCTAATCGGGTCTATCAGGCCGATCTAAGACAATGTGGCTCACCGACTCACCCCCGACCCCGAGACAAGGGGCAGTTACCAGGTGTATTACCTTACTGGTCGTTGCGCATCTGGTACTTGGCCTAGGAAGGTTTAGAAAGGTACAAATGAAGCAGGGTTTTTTTAATTAACTTATACTGTTGGCCTTTTGGCCTCTACAGCTTGACCGGACTAGTTAGCGAACGCAGAGTGTGTTCGGCATAACTTGGTGGTTTAAGTTTTTAGGCGACTAGCTCAAGGGCACCTCGAAGGTACGAACCTCGGCTTGGACCGTCGCCGAGAGTGGGAACTTGCCCAGGCATCCCAGAGGGGGTGTGCCCTGGAGCCCAAGCGGTTTGTTGAACTGATTGATTATTTGGAGAGAATCTAACCGATCTACGATCCCGCCGGCGGGATCGCTGTGTGTGTGCCTCTGGTAACCGACGCCTGGGGCCTTACGGACAACTGCTATTACAGGCACCTAATCCGCTCAGTTGGATCCAACTGAGGCCCCAGGATGTCATTTTTTCACGAGTTACATCTACTCTACTTTTTCTCATTGGCTGCGAGAAAATAAATGTGTAGTATTTTACTTATGTTTTATTACATTTTATCACATTTCACTTTACAGCCGCCCAGTAGGTACGTACAGTACGTGTTATTTATTTTTGTACATAATTCGTGCTTGTTCCAAATTCAAAATATTTTTATTCACTCATTGACTAAAAGAGAGTTTTATTTACTGTGATCGATTAATCAAATGGCCCTTTTCGAGTGGCTATTGTAAAAAGGAAGGAGGTTCTCAATTCGGGTGGTTTTTGTGTAATGTAGGTATCTTCGCCGATCGTCAACCGTTTTTTCTGTACAGGTTACGCGGAAAGGGTTTGCTAAGACAAAAGCGGTATATAAAACTCATCGTTGTTTTTTTTTTTGTTTGTTGTTAATATATTGTTTAGTGCCTTTCTATAAGTTGCTAGCTCTACATCACTTCGGTGTCTTCGTGGCTATAAGACATTGTAAAGGGCGTTTAAATTGGCTTTTTTCCAATTAATGACCACCTGGACGTGCTTTACCCTTCAAGGTGCTTCGGAAAAGAGGAGTGTATCGTTTAATGGTAATTTATAGCTCTGTTTTTGTCAAGAGTTTAGAAGTTACAAAATTCGACTCGTAGTAGCCGATAATATTTAAGGGGCCATATCCACAGCGGTGTGAAGAGATAACAGACAAATTTGATTTCTGTCGCCTGCAGCTATATCTAATTTTTAAAAATTGGATTTTGTGGATTTACTGGTGCCGAAGCCGATGTTTATGGTACTGAGACGTGGTCCTTAACTGTTGGACTTTTGGAAAAACTCAGAGTCACACAGCGGGCAATGGAGAGAGCTATGCTCGGAGTTTCTTTGCGCGATAGAATCCGAAACGTGGATATTCGCCAAAGAATCAAAGACACCAACATACCTGTTAAAATTTGCACGCTGAAGTGGCAATGGGCAGGCCACATCGCTCGGAGAACCGATAACCGATGGGGAAGAAAGGTTCTTGAGTGGAAACCACGAACCGGAAGACGCAGCGTAGGTGGGCTTCCCACTAGATGGACCGACGACATAGTGAGAGTCACTGGCATCCAGTGGACGCAAAAGGCAGGCTGTCGTTCAGCTTGGAGGTTAAAGGGGGAGGCCTATGTTCAGCAGTGGACGTCTTCTGGCTGATGATGATGAGTGGTGCCGAAGCCAGCTCGAGCGCAGCGTAAACAAAAATAGTACAAATGCGCGAATAAAGCCAGCGTTAAATTTAGCTAGATTCTAAGTATTGATAAATAGCTTAATATTTTCTACATGGGTCATGAAAGAATAGAATGTAAACGTGAATTTTTGTTGCAATTTTTTACCGACTTCAATAAAGGATCTTCGCATTTCGGTTTTAAAATGTTTGTTACCTCTGAACTCCGTCATTTATAAACCGATTTGTTTTTATTTTATTGAAAGGATATTTTCAGATTGGTCTCAGAAAATTTATGAAATTTATGCTGACGTGTTTCTGGCTCAACGCATAAGCAGTGCCATTCAGCATGGTAATGCCGCCAGCATGCTGGGTACGCTGCCAACTGGTAGTGGGCTTGAGCTTTTGGATTGTCTTTAGAACTTCAACGGTCTATGGGTAGTCTAACTGTATTTGTAGTAAAATACAAGCTAATGGGTTCGATTCCCATCTAGGACAAACATTTTTGTGATGAACATTTGTGTTTGTTCTATATCTGGTTGTTAAATGTATTTAAAACTATATATGTATGTATATCAGTCTCTGGCAGCTATATCAAAAGCTTTGCTTAGTTTGGGGTCAGGTGACCGTGTGTGCAAAAATGTCCCGAATATTTATTTAGTTAATATTTTGTTTAGTTAATAAAGGCACTTGCCCTAAAAAATACAAGATAAATGATTAATTAGTTTGGCGTTTGAATGAAAATAACCGAAATTGCGTATTTTGCTAATTTTGTGACGTCGGTTTTTAAATTGTTTTTTTGTTTTTTGTTTAAGCGGCACTGGGCGGCCCATGCTTCTGATTCTATCGGTGGCCCACCACGGCGCCCTATAAAATCTGCCGTTCAGGGCAAGCCTTCCCTGACGCCACACCACACCACACCTACCAGCTTTAGAGTAAGAATTATCTAATGAAATTTCTTCTACTTCCACGAATTCCTATCCTCCACCAAGTTCGGCATATCGGGATAGAAGGCATGGGGAGGTCTTTTAATTTTGCCCATCAGAGGGACAAAACAGGCTAAACAAAAAATCTTATGCAGCGGCAGGTATTACAGATTTCCTTATCTTCTCATTCTCTAACGTAATCTTCCAAAACATGCTCAGGCAAGTTTTCTTAGATTTCATTTCAAGCTTCAAACATAATTCTTAGAATTTTCCATGTTTTATTTAATCGGAATACTTTGATATAGAATGTAGCCGTAAAACTCCATTACAATGTACAGTTTCGACATGCAAGGCCCTTCGGTTCGATTGCAATTACGAATCGTAATCGAAACCGATTTTGAAATTGGAAACGCATGGAAATAGCTGGTGCTCATGCAAGTATTGCTTGCAGTTTGGTTAATATAATTGGCGCAACTTGTTACTTATATTTTGGTTCGTGCAAGCACTCATGAAGGCACTGAAACGTGGTCTCTCACTTTGGGCTTCATTAGCAAGCTCAAAATCGCACAACGAGCTATGGAGAGGGCTATGCTCGAGGTTTCTCTACGAGATCCAATCATAAATGAGGAGATCCGTAGACAAACGAAAGTTACAGACATAGCTCACCGGGTTAGCAAGTTGAAGTGGCAGTGGGCAGGGCACATAGCACGTAGAACAGATGGCCGATGGGGACGAAATATTCTCAAATGTAGACCACGGACCAGTAAGCGCAGCATAGGACGTCCACCCACGAGATGGACAGATCACCTAAAAAGACCGTAGGAAAATGCTGGATGCAGGCCGCTTCCAACCGGCCCTTTTGGAGATCGATGGGGGAGGCCTATTCGCAGCAGTGGACGTCATCATCATCATCATCAGCCAGAAGACGTCCACTGCTGAACATAGTCCTCCCCCTTAACCTCCACACTGAACGACAGCCTGCCTTTTGCATCCACTGGCTGAAATGATCACGATGATGAAGCTAAATGTTATACTAGGCGTTTATCTGAGGATTCGTATCAGAAACGAAGTTATTCACCAGAGAACCAAAGTCACCAACATAGCTCAGCGTAAAGCTAGCTGAAGTGGCAGTGGGCAGACGTGTTGTAGAGAAAGACGCCCTGAGACTCGGGGTAGCGATATACGTAGGACAGCTGGCAGTGGCTGGAAGAGAAAAGACGAAGATCGGGCTGAGTTGAGTGCTATGGGAGAGGCTTATGTCCAGTAGTGGACTAGTATACACGGCTGATTACGATGAAGCTAAATACAAGACGTTAAATTGTATTGGTTGGTATTTGTATGAGCCATTGTGTGATAAAAAAAATCGTAGAGACAAAAAAAGACAGCGCGAACACGCATCTTGGGTCACCCTAATGAACCACGGCATAATGTGAATGCGTAATTATTATTGCAAGGTTTGAAAAACGTAAGAAACTCCATTACATATTTTTGCAGGATAGATCGCAACAAAATTTAATTGTGTCATTTTCTAAGATTGAAAAATGAATTGCTTGTGGTCTTGAAGATAAAATGCAATGAAATTATGTTACAGCAATTCCTTTAAGAATTCGTAGAGGCATAGACCACTACTGATGTAAAACTGACATCAAGCCTGGCCAGGCTCTACAAACTGATCTGATCAGAGATATATACCTCCAAATATATTCACCACAAATGTCCATAATGTTCTACATCTAAATGTAAATGAGTTGCCATCTGCCTCGCCAACTGGCGGTGAATTAATTACGGCACGCGCCTGCATACGACAATATTTGATGGGTCTCGCTGTCGCGTAATTGTTTATAAAATTATTGTAATTTGGAAATGGAATAAAGTGGCAATCTATAATAGAATGTATGAAAAGGTCGTCCGTACCCACCCCGTGGAAGAAACTGGCGACCGAAATGCCGGCGTCAACTTTGGGCAGTGCCATTAAGCGTATGGCGTGACAACGCTGTCAGCATTTTGGCAATTTTTCCTGCCACCAAAGGGCATTGAGATTAGTTTTTTTTCTTTTTTTTTTTTAAAGGGGCAATTTGTTTTTTTTACTAAACAAAACACGAGCTAACATTAACACTACAAATACAGTTAGACTGATTAAATTAATAAACTACTTAAATTAATTTGGTCTATGGGGTCCATGTACCAAAAAGTAAAAAAAAAAAAATTCGCCACATTTAATCGACGCCGCTGGTGATGAGAGCTGGCTCATTCCTCGCGCAGAGAATTTCTTTAGCAATTCAACGCGGGAATGCAGCCAGCGTTCTTGGCACTTTACCACACGGACAACATCTTGTTTTTGATTTTTGATTATATTAGTGATAATTAGTATATAATAATTAGTATTAGTGATAATAATTAAGGCTTTTTGATTTTTTTCTTTGTTTGATATACCCAATTATTCTTGAATAAAGTTGTCATTCAATTTTAAGTAGTTTTAGGTTTGAAATTTAGTTCTTGCATTCAATTAAGGTAATAACTCTGTTGGGTGCGAGCTTAGGTTACTATATACATATATTCATGCATTCTGTCTAGGATTCTAGACCTAGACTTCGCAGATATTCTGCTCACTCTTCGCAAGCTTTCTGCAAAGAAAACCATCGCTAGGAAACTGGCACGAAAAGGACACTATGGCAATTTCAGGCCCAGCGTACAAACGTTCTGTTCTGAAGTCTGTCCGCAGAAATCTGTCGTCTGTGGCATTGTAGCTACTATTATCTACCAAATGGATAAACTAATTTTGATTTAGTTTTTTTTTGTTTGTAAGGTGGCTTGATCAAAAGTTTTCAGCTATGATTCAAGAAAACTAGTTCAGCCGTTTGAAGATCATAAGAGCCTGCCGGGTTTTTTTTTAATGTAACCTTGTTTTAAATTTCGGGTGGGCACAAAAAATTGACATCGTTTTATGGTTGATATTCCGAGAACCCGTACGATGCGCTTTGATTCCACATTTATTGTGCGAACTGCTAGTCTGTGGAATTCGCTGCCTGAATGGGTTTTCCCCGTCAGTTACAATCTGGGTGTCTTCAAGTCGAGAGTGAATCGGCAAGCGTGCTCCATCGTAGACCGTATCGTCGCTTAACATCAGGCGAGATGGCGGCCAAGCGTAAGCCTATCCACTATTAAAAAAAAAAAAAAGATATCCTAACCTACCCTTTACTCCAGGGGTCTCCATAGACTGGTCTTTCCAAAAACAACGGTCTTCGTTAATTAGCATGACAGCACGCGCCGATGCTCTGATGCTGATAGATCAGCGATATGGTGTCGGGGGCTTTATGGTCATTTCCGACCCCATAATTGTCATTTTAGTAAATTACTGTGTAATTATTATGGTATCGAAATATTTATGAGACCCGGTGACCTTTTGAATGGCAAGTTTTTTTTGTCTCTGTATGTAGGTCTCTGTACATCTTGGTATTATTTGTATAATTATACGACTATAGAATGAAAACTCAGAAAACCGTACATTCTGATCACTTTTGTTTAGTTTTTGAATGAAGCAGTTTTTTTATTTTATTATTGTTAAATATTACGGATATCACTACATTCAAGGTGGCTTCAGGATTTTGAAGTTGGAATTCTGGGTGGCACTGCCACTATGAAGGCGTGGCCACCTGGCGTGTGATTTGCACCCAAATCCATAAGAACTTGTAATTATTTGCTTACGATGATGCATTTCTTTTAATAACTTTTCCCTAGTTTTATTTATTATCTAATAATAGGCTTGCGTTTGACCGCCAACTCGCCTGTTGTAAAGCGACGATGCGGTCTACGATAGAGCACGCTTGCCTAAAAGAAACCGATTCACTCGTGATTTGAAGACACCCAGATTGTAACTACCGGGGAACACCCATTCAGGCAGCGCATTCCACAGA
The DNA here is from genome assembly GCA_914767915.1 of Agriopis aurantiaria. Taxonomy (NCBI): domain Eukaryota; kingdom Metazoa; phylum Arthropoda; class Insecta; order Lepidoptera; family Geometridae; genus Agriopis; species Agriopis aurantiaria. The sequence goes on along the minus strand of OU612003.1, from coordinate 10,460,734 downwards.
ATAGCAGTACGCATAATAAAAGTGGAATCAAAGCGCTTCGTACGGGTTTTCGTAATATCAACAAAAAAGCGGTGTCGATTTTTTGTGCCCGCTCTGGCATTCCGATAGAAAAATGGGCAGGGAATTAGATCACGCAGATCCGAAATGTATTCGAAAAAAAAAAGATACCCAAATCCTGGATTCCATTCGTATTTATGGCTTTGTTTCTACAGTTAGGTACATGTTGTTACCACCTCGTGGCTCGTGGTATGCGTTTTGATCTAATAAATCGACGCCATTGTATGCAGATGCGTGTGCGCAGCATAATTCAGCTGTTAGCTCTGTGTTGCCAGTGTTACTTAAGGGCGATGATGATAATAGTAGCACTTATAATTTTCGTATCAAACAAACTACTGGTCCCCGATTGTACTAAACAAATGGTTTTTAAATTGTAATTTTTTAAATTGTAATTTTTAAATAATTGCCTCAAAATTTACAGTTATAAATAAGTTTTTATATTAGAAAAATACCACCACCTTATATTATAACTAAGTAAGTTTTAATTTTTAGGAACTGGTCTCATAACTCGTAATTTTCAAGTTTTAGGGAAAGTCCTATGTTAGTACTTTTTGCTAAATTCATCAAGGTCGGGTCAGATATTCAAATAGTCGTGAAAACGTTTCAGATAATAGGACAGAGAGACGGAGAGGAAGAGTAAATTAAGCCATTAGTAGAAATAAACTAAAATTGTACCCAAATGGAAAAAATATTCTATTTCTCTGACGTCTCGTGGTTTTCTTATTAAATTTTCTAGATGATATATGTTTAGGGAAATTTCATTCAGCCAGAATAAATTCCATGTTTCAAAAAAGAAAAGAATTTCCACTAAATGTGTGTTATTTATGTTATGCTTTTTTTAAATGTTTTTAATAACAAAACAAAGTACAAGCTAACACTAACTCTACATAAACAGTTAGACTGCCCATAGATCGTTGAAGGTCTGACTCCAGACAATCAGACTGAAGACAATCCAAATGCTCATGCCCACTACCAGTTGGCAGCGTACTTAGCAAACTTGCCAGGCAAACACGCCAGCATTGTGTTATGCTTCCTCTTGTACTCTATCAAAATCCCAGTAAAAAGAGTATTTTTTTTGTGTAGGTATATTTATGCGAGTATGGCAACCCTAAGCTAGTTACTTTACTTGCATAGAAAATGGTAATTCACGTAAAGGCTATCATTTATTCTGGATCTTTGTTGTTGGTTCTGGAATTTATGGGCACGAAAGCAATTTGTTACAAGTAAATGAGTAAATTTGGATGAATTGGGGAATTTTCGTGTGTGCATGAATAAATGAAGAATCTATCTATTTCTATCAAAGGCGATGTGTTGTGTATGTTCCATATGGACTCTGAAACGGCTGGATCCATTTTGACTGGACTTTCACTGGCAGAAAGCCGATGATATTAGGAGTAATCCCCGCGGGTCGCAGCTAGTTGTTTATAAAAATAGCACCTATTAAAAGTATCACAGCAACATGGTAATGTTGCTTTAGTTACCTATCCTTTATTTAGGATTTTCAAAATCGTGAAACATTTTTATTTATTTTTGGTTTTCTCCTCTCCAAGAATCTCTGCAAAAAAAAAATGTAAAGAAATTAAAAACTCAAAAAAATACAGAAGAGGTTTTTTTTCGTTTATAAAAAACTACTTAATCAATAAATAAACATTTTTTAACACCTGATATGTTTTCTCGATTTCAGTCTCATAAAAAATAGCAAAAGTAGTTAATATAATAATAAGTATAACCCCTTATCGGTTTAGAACCACCTCTTTTTTCGTCGGTAAAAACAAATCTCTACCTTTTAAACCTAGGTGCGTGCTCTATCAGGAATCAGTTGTATCAAAAGGTATTATAAGTTCTATGTGCATAAAGACGTGAAATAAATCATCAGAACGCACGGCAACTCTGCAGGACGTCCCGGGAACATGCGCAGACGCTGGCACGAGCAGTGTTAGGGGGAGTACTACATAAATCCACACAACACATTCTTATTTTGCTTGTAACATCTTTTAACACACCTAACCTAACATGCTTAGAAACTCCGACAAAAAAAAACTATGTGCAGTGTTAAGATTTTTGTTTCTAGATCACATTTTATACAAGTATGACTCTCCGGTTTTAAAAAAAAAATTGTTAGTGTAACATCTTGATGGGAGAAAACGTCCCTTTAGTCACAGTTAGAACGAGTTCGACGAAAATAGTAGCGAAAATTTAACCATAATGAAAACAATTGCATTCATAATGTTATGTATCTAATACTATAATTATGATATGTGTGTTATATATTGTAGTGATCATTTGACAAATTTAATTATCATTAACACGTTAATGTGTGAAAATTAAGTAATTAAACTTTAAATTAGAAACACCTCTTACATATTTGAAGTTTAAATACATCTTCTTTAGTAATTTAAATTGTGTATTGAACTACTAATTTAAATAGATTACAGAATAAGTCAAAATTAAAGGATAAAAGATTTACTTTGAAATATACTAAAATTACTAAGAAAAACTACTACTTTTATTGCGCACTAATAAGAATTTGTCGCAATAACGTTGCGGTAAAAAGCTTTATTCGCAAGACAAGCTCTGAAAAACTAAAGCCGAAGAACGGGCATTCTGGAAGGAGGGAAGAGAGGCATTTCCCTGGAACTGGGACACTGCAAACTTAAAATAAATGAATCGCTAACATTATAAATGCGAAACTTTGTGTATGTGCCGCTTTTATCTGCCCCTTAACCCGCTGTTGACAGTACGGCGCGTGCGCAGATCCTATCAGGCGTGGCATAAGGGCGCATCTGCCGCCCCTTGTCTATTCAAATTACATTACTGATAACGACATTACTGTTAATTGTTAATGCGGTTGCGTTATCTAGTTTAATATCTCTGTTACTGTGGAAAAAGTTTATTTGGAACTTTTGGTATGTTTCACCTCGATGAGTCTTTTCGTGTTGTTTTCAAAATACCACCCAATGACAATTTATATTATCTTTGCTACCACCGCTTTACTTCATATAGTATAGGGCATGACTTGATACTGTGATACTTGGCTTGAAGACGCTTGCAGACGATGCGGAGTACAAGTAGCAAGTACAAGTTGCAAGTAGCTACTACGCATCGTCTGCAACGTTTTGCTTAGTGTAAGTGGCAGTGGAAGTGGTTAACAACACTTCCACTGCCACTTGCCACGCAGCCTAACTCCGACAGTATGCGTGGGTTCGATTCCCACGTAGGACAAACATTTGTGTGATGAACATTTGTGTTTGTTCTATATCTGGTTGTTAATATCTATTTAAGTATGTATTTAAAAACTATATATGTATGTATTGTATATCAGTCTCTGGCAGCCATATCACAAGCTTTGCTTAGTTTGGGGTCAGATGACCGTGTGTGCAAAAATGTCCGAAATATTTTTTTATTTTTATTTAAACTATGACTTATTTTAAGATGTGTAATAAATTAGAAAATATTTTTAATATAATTTAAGAGTATATATAACTTACTTTTCCACAACTTGTCCTACCGTCCCATCAAATATGCCGAATTTGCTCCTTTTCAAAATTTTGCGTGAAGACCTTATAACTTTGAATAGACACTGCACGGAACGGTTCACATCTACACCCAGCAGTTGGATAAGAAAAGTTGGGTCATCTGTATCATACTGTTGGTTATAACACAATTATTGTTATTTTTTAAAGTAGGTATGTGTCCTCGTTTTCTTTCAAAAATCCATTTTTTTAAAGTAACGCTTATTTTTCTTTAATTATGAAATGGGCTAGCTTTTTACCATAACTCACCAGATGGTAAGCGACGATGCAGTCTAAGATGGAGCACGCTTGCCCATGAGGTGCCTATTCACTCCTGTCTTGAAGAGACCCAGGTTGTACTTTGTAGGGAACACCGAGGCAGGAAGCGCATTCCATTCCTGTGCAGTTCGTATTAGGAAGGAATTTTGGAAACGCTGCGTGCGGACTTTACCAAAGTTCACGATGTATGGATGGAATGTCCGCCTCGATGACCTATGGCGAAAATTGGTTGACGGGATCAGCTTGAACAGCTCTTGTGCACATTCTCCAAAATGAACGTGATAAAAAATGGACAGACAAGCCACCTTCCGCCTGTGCAGGAGGCTATGAGGCATCTTCCCTTTAACCAGCGCTTTGTTTAATTAGACGAATGGCGCGTCTCTCTACCGAGTCCAATGCTTCGAGCTGGTATTTAGCAGAGCCGTCCCACAAGTGACTGCAGTATTCCAAGCAGGACCGCACTTGCGCTTGGTAAAGCTTAAGCAGTTGGGCAGATGTAAAAAACTGCCTAACCTTGGATAGAATTTGCTCACCTTTTTTATTTTGATATCTGGCAACCATTTCCTCGATATTTATCTATTTTATTTATTTTATTTTATTTTATTTGGAAAACATACAGTGATAAATAACTAAATTACAGATACATTGTATAATTAAACACCATTTAGCAGTTTTCGCATATTGAAACAATTTTTGCACATGGAGATGAAAAGAAAGATATTAATATTATGATAGAATAAAAAACAAAATAGGTATATTATACTATTTTATGCTAACACAAGACAGTCAGGGAGACACACCAAACCAGCTATGTCTCCAAGTCGCGAGTGAATCGGTTTCTTAATAGACAGGCGTGCTTTATCGTAGACCGCATCATCGCTCAACATCAGGCGAGGTGGCGCTGAAAACGCAACTTAATAAAATAAAAATTACTGTGATACTAGTAAGTTTTATTTTAATAAATAATCACGTTAGTTGAAAATCAATTATTTATCTAAAACTTGTAAAAAAGAAGCGTATTTTTTTCGGGTGCTTTTTTCAGAATTCTTACAAGATTATGTAAAAGTTTATTTGTCGAGTCACTTCTGTGAAAATTTCGTAACTTTTAATTTCTTTGAAGCGATAGGCAAACAATGTTTGGGTGGATATGTGTGTGTGTATTAACAACATCTCAATTTAGACAAAAGAAACATAAAATTATTTTCACTTCACGCATTTAAAAAAGAATGCTATTAGAGATGTACTTTCTCGGAAAAGTGCTGTAAAAATGAAGCGGCTCGAAAGCCTTTCGTCACGTTCACGGCAAACTAGCTTACTTATAGTTACCTAACTAAGATCACTTTAGATTTTTTTTTAGTAACACTGGCTGCGCTTGCCGGTTTCACCCGCTATCCTAGAGGAACCCGTTCTTTTTCGGGATAAAAAGTAGTATGTGTTTGTGTTAATGCAGCGTAATATAGTACCTACCTATAGTATGTGTTGATAATGTATGTAATAAGCTGTCTCTATCCAAATTTCATCCAAATCGGTTTAGCCATTTCAGCGTGAAGAAACAACAAACACAGCGACACACTCGCTCTTTCGCATTTATAAAATGTATGTGATTATGTGATATGATATTATGCAATAGCCACGCAACCCTATCGTTTTCTTAGTCCAATCAAGTTGCGATTTATAACAATTGACATATATAGTTAAAATCATTCGACTTTATAGAACGTCCAATAAAGCTCAAAATACTCAATCTCCTTTTTTACTCTAGAGGGGAACAAATGGACACCAAAATTGAATTTTTATTGGTAAATAAAAGTGCATGTACGCATCTGTCGATAAGAATAGATGATGGAGCTTAAAAAACGATTAATTTTGGGGTTAGGAACAATCAAAAACACATGGCCGTGCAGGGTAGCTATTAAAAACGCAATTAACATGCTTTGTTTTGAAATTATCTAGAAAGAGTGTTCTTAATCGTAATGGATTCTGGTTTAAGTTAAAACAAGACTTATAGTCATATTCAAATAGCATGGCAACTACTACTAAAATATAATAGTTTTCACCACTAGTTTTCATAGTAGCGCTTACTGCACCGTTAATGCTTCTTAATTTGAATTTTATCTACCTACTAGCTAATGGCGAAGTAGGAACACTGTTAATTTTATTTCAATTTTTTTTTCTGCATGAAGACCCTTGATGAGTTTCGGGGTAAAGATAACAAAGGCTATGAATGGTCCCACAATTATAGGGAACTTATCTTTGGTCACTTAACGGCATGTGATGATGATGCTGATGGCTTCTAGAAGGTTCGACCGCATCCACGCAGGATACAGAAGCGCCTGATCAAGGATGGTCTCAGGCCTCGTCCAAGTAATGCAAGACGTTCGGCTTGCACCGAGTAGTCCGACGGAGGGACACTGGTTTTTATGACCAATGTACTTGCAGCAGCCAATGTAGTTAGTAAAAAAAGCTTTTGTGGTCCAGTCGCAACAGCGTCATGCTTGCCATGTTTTTTGGACCCCTCGTTGTACACATTGTATGTCACATGTTTCATACATTTTCTCTCCGTTATGACCCCATATCTTTTTCTAAATATATCTGTACACTTTCCTACTCATTATACTCGTACATATGAGTTTTTTAACAAAATTTTGAACTATTTTACAAAACAACCCAACAGTAAGCCCCTTGCTTGGGCCATGGATACTAAGAGAGTCCTTGCCTGAATGCTTGGGAATATTGGTACACACAATCCCACATTGTCAGCCTTCCATACAATTTTCATCCACATTCTTAATTTTCTTTTATTTCCACGTTTCCCTTTATAGATTTACTTTTTTTTTCTTTTTTTTCCCTGGGCAAGTGCCTTTATTAACTAAACAAAATACAAGCTAAAACTAACACTACAAATACAGTTAGATTTTCTTGGACTCTATATTGTGCATAATTCATACGATATTCAGAAATATCCTTCACCGATGGATATGCTTCTTCGACTGTTCTTTTTGTCGAAGGTCCCTTTTACGAAAACATCTTTGGTGCACAACAGAACAGATGGCCGATGGGACCGAAAGGTTCTCGAATGGAGACCACGGACCGGTATAAGCGCAGCGTAGGACGTCCACAAGATGGACAGACGAGCTAAAAGAGACCGCAGGAAAACGCTGGATGCAGGCCGCTTCCATCCGGCCCTTATAAGACTGATGGGGGAGGCCTATGTCCAGGGAGCCACAAGTGGCAGACTTTACTTAATTAAAAGTCTTTCTTCTTTTATTATAATATTTTTAGCCACACACGAATTTTTATCAAGTGCCTACTTTGATACCCCCATAGCCCCACACTTATCTTAGCACTTAGAATAATATGCCCGTATAATGCTTATCTAGAGGGCGTGGTTCACTCGTTACCCACCATCAGCAGAGATTTTTATTAATTACATAATTCTGCAGATAAAGTGGTTAAAAAAGAGAAAGCGGGTATGGGGGCCTTGAAGTTGATTGGAATAAATTGACGGTGACAAATAATTGTCTATGGAGATAGAATTTAATGTTTATTTCTTAGAATAACTACCCAAAGAAACCAAGTACATTCGCAAAATTTAAGCCATTCAATTGGTGTCATATATGACACCAAAAAATATATAAAAATTTTACTATGACAATTTGCGCGGTGAAATCGTACCACAACAAATCAGAAAAGCAGCATAAGAGTTATGGTGTGACATTCCACAGGTAATCCATTAATTTTCTTGCTTAAATCGTTTAAAATACCAATCGAAACGTAAGCTATAAAGCGAATTTGTAGCTTACGTTTTGAGAAGGCGTTGTTTGGAAACCTACCTTCTCTGAGTAGTTATTCTAAGGTTTATTTGTTTTAATAGAATATAGCATTGCCAAATCAGAAGGGAAATTTCGATTTATTTTTAAACTAGCTGAAACCCGCTACTTCGTATGCGTAGAGCTCGGCCTTCGGCATCGCTACTACAACCCGTTATAGCCTATGTGTTATTCTAATGTATAAGCTATATTATTGTAAACTTTAATTAAAATCCATTCGATAGTTTTGCGTGAAAGAGGAACAAACATCCATACATACAAACTTTCGCGTTTATAATATTAGTAGGATTACTCTGAAATTTTCTATGTAGGTACATTCTTTTTATAATTTGGTAGAGCATCTTTATGCCCATCGTGGATCGGACACGAGTTCTAGAACATCCTGTATGTTGACTTGAGAACCTACTCCTTTTTTCGCCAGTTATAAATAGTAGTGCTCTGCGGTTTTATCCACTGTCCTACAGGAGTCTTTCGTTTCTTCGGGATAAAAAGTAGACTGTCTTTGTGGTAATCGATGGTACTCGTATAAGCTACAATCTATACTACATTATACTATTAGCTAATATAAAATATAGAATTATACATATATTATGTAGACAAATGTATTATTTAAAGTTGTTCAGTTTTTATTAAAACAGACACCTCATAAAAAACAATGTTATTTTTCTGTATTTTCTTTCCTGACGGAGGGCGGGGTTGCAAGTGAACTCTCTTGCACCCTGCTGCCGGCGCCCATGTATACAAGTGCTATACTTTGTTTATATTTTATGTGTTTTTAGATAGTTAGTTAGTTTTAGTTTTAGTTAGTTTTTGTATGTGCAATATGTGCATTTTTTTTTTCAAAAACTTGCATAACTACTGGGTGCATGAACTATGTTGAATATTTTCGCTATACTTCTAAGCCGCAATTTTATTTAAAACGGCTCACATACTTTTTTTTTTTTTATATTAGTAGACAAACAAGCGACGGGCTACCTGATGGTAAGTAGTCACCGTCGCCTATGGACACCTACAATACCCGGTGCATTGGCGGTGCGTTGCCTACCTTTGAGGACTCTATTCATTCTTCGCTTGAAGCAATTGAGGTTATATTTTGGAGGAAAAACCGAAGCTGGTAAGCCATTCCACAATTTACGGGTGCGTGGCAGAAACAATCGATCAAATCGAACAGTGCGAGACTTCCACGCATCTGTAATATGAGGATGGCTTTTTTAGGAACACTAAGAAACTTCAATGAAATAATTATTTAGTCCACATGTAAAAAACGGGCGGCAAGGTCGTTTGGTGGGCGAGTTTGAATAAAGGCATCTGGCCTGATTTAGGCCAGATGCGTTCGCAGCCACCACGCCACCTTGTTAGTTTGATCTGTTCGCCACCATCGCCACGATGCTTCACGTTGCATGCTTTATTTAAACAAGCCAGCTGATCAAAGTTTCTGCAACAATAACATAACCCTGACAATCGAGTCAAGTAATAACACAGGGCTACGCATATTTACTGTACTAAGCCGAAAAGAGGTCATAGTATTTATCATTATGAACAACTTCTCTTCTCTTATCTGTCTCTATCTTTATTATGTACTAGCGGTCCGCCCCAGCTTCGCACGGGTATAGATTATAGCCTATGTCACCCGGGGATAGTGTAGCTTCCCAACAGTGAAAGAATTTTTCAAATTGGTTCAGTAGTTTCGGAGCCTATTCAATGCAAACAAACAAACAAACAATCAAATCTTTCCTCTTTATAATATTAGTATAGATATATATTATTTATTTTTATTTATTTATAGTATACTAGCTGCGCCCCGCGTTTTCACCCGCGTGAGAGAAATGCTGAAAAGTAGCCTATGTCACTATCCAGCCCTTGAACTATACCCATGCAAAAAATCAGGCCGATCCGTTGCTCTGTTGCTGCGTGAAAGAGGAACAAACAAACCAACAAACTTTTCGCATTTATAATATTAAATAGGTATGATATTATAGTATATTAAATTATTATTCCATTGACGAATACATAACAGAGAAATATATTATTTAGTATTTATTGCCGTCCTTCTCTTTTCATATCATTTAGCTGTTCCCGACGGGGTCCACAATTGTAACTAAAATACTTTTCTACCACCTAAGAAACATTGTGGAATGCTAAAATAAACGAATACTAACCGCGTCTGTCTGTCTGTATAACCGTTAACTCCTAAACCACGCACCGGATTTTGATGCGGTTTTCGCCATAAGTTAAATAATGCGCCTGAAGGCTCATCCACACATCATAGATCAGTGGAAAACGCACACTGTGCGATTCACACGATCCTTCTTGCCCCCATACTTGCAAAATGTGGAATGAGCTACCTTCCACGGTGTTTCCGAGAAGCTACAACATGGGGTTCTTCAAAAGGCGAGTTAATCGAGTCCTAAAGGGTCGCTAACGTATTTGTGATGCCTCTGGTGTTACAAGTATCCATAGGCGACGGTACTGCTTACCATCAGGCAGCCCGTCCGCTTGTTTGCCACCTTTGGCATAAAAAAAGAGAGGGGATTTGCCATAATCCCCACGCTTGGCAGGCGGCTTGGGATCGCTGTACGTTCACCGTGTAATAGAAAGACAGATAATATCTTTAATTATTTTTAGGGTTCCGTACCTCATAAATTTGGCCTATTTGTGACCTATAAGGTCTTTGTGTGTTTAAGCTATTTTAAAAAACTTAATTTGGACACAAATAAACTTTTTCTTTCTTTCTCTTTCTTTCTTTTAAAAGGAAAAAACGGAAACCTTATAGGATCACTTCGTTGTCCGTCTGTATGTCCGTCTGTTAAGACCCTTTTTCTCAAGAACGCGTAAAGGTATCAAGTTGAAATTTATACTAAATACTTGGGTCTACGGTTTCTTTCGGCTGTAAAAAAATAAAAGTTGTAAGTCAACGCAATCAAAAGATATGAACGTTTATGTCGCATATTTTGCGATTTCGCAGTGGAATCAAAACCTGTAGGGCACTTCCCGTTGACCTAGAATCACAGAAGTTTTATATATAAACCAGCGATCCGCCTCGGCTTAGCATGTAAATTACACTAAACTCGCGACCCGCCCCGGTTTTGCAAGGATGTAATTTACGTGCGAAGCCGGGGTGGGTGATTAGTTTACTATAATACCCTGAAATCGTAAAAAAAATATCAGTTGTTCCATACATTTTGTCGAGTGTCAATGACAGATTTCTATGGAACAACTGATATTTTTTCGTCAGTAAAAGTTGTTCATAATGACGAGTTCAATGACCTCCTTTCGGCTTAGTACAGTCTATATGCGTAGCTCTTTTAGTTAGTTGTATTATCATAGCATAATAGAAGCCAATTAATGGTTAACATCATACAGAAGGCGGTAGCTATCGACTTGTGTCTTTCTTTAATACCTAGTAAAAATATATTTTATTGTTTTTCTTTTAAAAGTATGCAATGTAAGTGAAGGTGTTAAAATTATAGTGTTCCATTACAGACATTGTGTAGCCTATTTGGGAAACCGTTAGACTTTAAAGTGTGAGGTTGCGGGTTCAAATCCCGGGCGCGTACCAATGAGCTCTTTATAATTTATGTACGGATTTTCATACCACTGGCTTTTCGGTGAAGGAAAACATCGTGAGGAAACCTGCATACGTACGTAGAAATTAAATGGCGTATGTAATTACAAAACATTTGTTGGTTGTTAATCAACAAACTGCAACTGGGCCAGTGCAGCGTGGTGGATATGGCCCAATTACCCTTTCGGGGGTAGGCCTGACTATTTAGTGCGTTTGTGGCCCAAGTCCAGCAGTAGTTATTAAAAGGCTGATTATGCTACTAGTTATAGGCTTCGACCAAAACAAAATTAATGGACGGGCCCAGAAGAAGTGCATTTTTGAAGATTACAAAATGAGCGCCGGCTCTCACTTCGTTTCAGTCGGTCTCTAGCCGTAGTAAGTGCAACACGCATCTATTGTTACATGATAACGAAACATATGACAAAATTATGCCTTCGTGTGCGTTCCCAGAGTGTAATTTACACATTTAAATACCGATATAATTTTTTTGTAACAAATTTACTGTACATGGTTATAATTAGGTGTTGAAGTATATGTCCAACGGTTTTGCCTCGTTTTTGCTGAGCAAGTTCAATGGTTATGGCCCGTCCATTAATTTTATTTTGGTCGAAGGTTATAGATCATTACGCCTATGCAGTGTTCTTGCCACAAAGGCATTTTTTATAAACGTCGTGACATTTAGAAAAGAAAAAAATGCATTTGTGGGAAAAACACCGCGCATAGGTCGGACGTTTTGCTAGATCGTTCTTCTGACGTGGAGTGTTAAATTTTTGTATCTATACAACACTTCATGTATATAAAAAAATATTTTTTTTAGTGTTACTAGTTTTTTTTGTTTTGTTTTAGATGATAACAATTGGGCCTTTTTTGAGGCAGTACGCCGTAGTTGTCACAGGTGAGTTAATTAAGGTGAGTATTCAATAAGGAAGTGTTCTACTATGTAATGTTTTTAGGGTTCCGTAGTTCCATACACAAGGGTAAAACGGGACCCTATTACTAAGCCTACGATGTCTGTCTGTCTGTCCATCTGTCTGTCTGTCTGTCCGTCTGTCCTACTTACGTATTAACGGATATATAGCCAGTTGAAATTTTCACAGAATATGTAATGTTACGGCGGATAACTAACAAATAATAAAAAAGGCAAAAAGTTAAAATGAAAGGGGGGGGTACAACAAACGTATTTTTTAACGTATTTTTGTATTAGCTCTAATGTAAAAACGGTAATACGTACAAGCGTCAAACTTAACATGATTATAGTACACACTCTAAATTATAACAACAAATAATAAATAATGGCCAAGTGCTAGTCGGTGGCAAATTTCTGTTCATTAAATGTTATACCGAGCGTCACTTGCAAAATAATAACTATGTGACGGCGTAGCAATTGCTTGGCTATTTTGGTAGGCGTTAAGTCGGAACAAATTGTTCTTTTAAATTGATAATTATTGTATTTTGTGGTGGTACGTAACCCTCAGTGCGCGAGCCCGACTCGCACTTGGCTGGTTTATTAATATTAGGTTAGTCGAAGTTTTTTTTACCGAGTTCAAAACAGGAGGGGCTTCTTAATTCACATGTAGGTACAGTGTCAGCTGTATATAGCGACACTCCTTAACGTCGAAATTACTTGACTTTGGTTGGTTTACCTTGTCCGTACAACGATACACTCTACGTCCACATCCACATAAATAACGACAATAACTTCAATTACAGTAAACCTCTGCTCTCTAAGCATAGGAATGTCCATAGGCTGGTCGTCTCCAGGTCTGGTGAAGCTCCGAGATGTGAATCAGACAACTCTGGCCAGAGCGATCACAGAGAAGGAAGGCTCTTGGATAGTTTCCTTCTCATTTCTGGCTGCCATAGTGGGTGAGTAGACTAATTTATATTGTGACAGTTGATTTTGAATACCCCATATTGTACTATGACTACGAGTCTGCACAAGGAAGATCTATGGATGGATCCTCGGTCTGTATAACTTACAATCATCATCAAAATTCAACGGCAAACGTAGCGTCTATCGATCCTAAGTCTCGATGAGGTGTCAATATACGTATTAGACAGCTGGGTGTGTCTGGAAGCAAAAAGCACTACTCTTTGTTCTCCAGGAATACTGTTTTTTTTCTATTCCAGCGGTCTTCGCCGCAGCATTCCTGATGGACCAAATCGGAAGGAAGCTCAGTGTCATTCTGGCTGCAGTTCTAAAGATAGCCGTGGGAATAGTCCAAACTCTGGCTACGGAGGTGTGGGTGGTGATGATGACGAGGGCCCTGGTGGGTGGACTGGACGCGATAGACTGCTGCGTGATTCCGGCGTATGCTTCTGAAGTTGCGAGTGTTAGAGTTTTTACTTTATTTCGTTTATGGTAGAGATGAGAATATCCTTACTTCTTTTAGTTTGAGTAGCTAGGGGTACATAATCACAACCGCAAAGTGAAGAATATGTTATTTAATTATCTGGTGATATGAGTACGTTAATTACTAGCAAGTTTAACAATCAATTGCCGTATGAATCCGTAATTTCGAACATGATATGTGAGGCACAAGTGGGAGATGATATGATCTGCCACGTCTAAATAGTAAGTCTCCTCCTTTCCATATCGAACGGCGGGCACGAAAGTGCGACATCTTTCATTGTAGATATTCCAAAAACCCAACCGAGGCTATTTGATTCCACTTTTATTGTACGAATCGCTAGACTGTGGAATACACAGCCTAAATGAGTGTTCCCCGATAGTTACAATCTGGGTTACTTCAAGTCACGAGTGAATCGGTTTCTTCTAGGCTAGCGTACATCATCGTAGACCGAATCATGACGGTGGTCAAACGCAAAACTAATTTAAAAAAAAAATACTTAAACCAAGCATGCTTATTTAATAACTAAATTTGCCGCGCGGCTTTACAATAACCATGCTAATTGGTAGCAAATTCATGTGAACAGCTGAAGAGCATCCTATAATAGCATATATTATCAAAACATATCTGTCAGTGCCTGCTGCTGATACGCGTTAGATCTGTGCATGGCTTTATTCTTGACTAATATTTTTCAGAAAGAAATTCGTGGCGCTCTTGGTACCATCTTCAACATATTTATAGCTCTTGGTATAGTTGTGATGCTGGCAATTGGCCCTTTCTGCTCATACATGACCCTGAACATCCTGTACACGGTGGTCACCCTGGCAGCGACACTGCCTTTGGTCTTCGTACCTGAAAGTCCGTATTTCTTGTATGCTAAAGGTAAGTTCCCATTGTACTGAAACAGTTAGTGGTTGGCTTGAATAAACAGGGATACGCGAAAAGGGTGTCCATAACTTCCATTAAGCCGAAAGGAGTCATTAATACCCATAATTATGGACAGCTTTTACTAATGATACAACCCAGAAATCGTGGTAAAAATATCAACTATTCCCAGCGGCTGTTCCATAGAAAACTTTCGCACTCGATACAATGGAAACGGGTTGATAATTTTGCATCCTGACCTAGGAAATCTTAGGGCCTATGAGTTCTATGTATGTATGTCTTGAATCTTGTCCCAGGTCGTAAAGAACAAACCCACAAAGTCTTAACTCTCCTGCGAGGCTCAGAAGATCTTGCCAAAGAAGAAATTAAGCAGTATTCCCTCGTTAACAACGCCGGGCTAAAGGTCAACCGCTGGCTTCTCTTTAAAGACCGCACGTTTCTCAAAAGCCTGACCATTTCCCTTGTCTTCAATGTTGGAGGACAGATGATGGGACACAACGTAGTCTTGTCCTACCTACAAACGATCCTGGAGTTAACGGATACGAATGTTCAACCAGAGGTACCAAACCAGATCTTTCTTTCCAACTTTTTAATTTTCTTTTTAGATTTGGCTCCAGACATCCTGTTTATTTAGCTAAATTTAAAAAAAATACTGTTGGTCAGTTATTTCTATGACCGAGCCAGCCTTCTAGGTAGACTAGGTCTAACGTTTGCTATCTGCCACTGCAATTTCTGCTTTATGACTGTTATGAATGAATGAATGATTTTTGTTTTATTGTAGGTTGCTTCGATAGTTATCGGATGTGTGTCCGTATTAGCCAGCATCAGTACCTTTTTCTTTATGAAAAAGTATGGAAGGAAACCCATTTTGGCTTTCACTATGAGTGGGGCTGCGGTAGGATTGGTAAGTAGGATTTTTCATAATCCGATCCGTTTGGTCATATAAAAACAGTCAGACGCAAATAAAATTACTTTTTCATTTAGGTATATTATATTGCGATTAACCACGTTTCAGATTGGGCTAGGATTATTTTTTGAAATGCAAGGAAGTGGTTATGACACCAGAGGGTACTTCAGTTATGTTCCAGTTCTCTCCATGGTCCTGTTTTACTTCTGCACTGCGTCAGGTGAGTTTTTACATGACTGCATAATAAAGGAATGTTATGATTTTTACATTCACCAACATGCACTGGGCCAGCATCGTGGGTTACTGCCCAATTTCTCTCTCTCTCTGAGAGAAGGCCTGTGTTCCAGCAGTAGTAACACGATAGGCTGAAATGATGATGATATAGTTTTACAGGCAAGCAATTATTCATACAAAAAAAAACTACTACTGGGTTATGCAGAAAGACTGTACTAACCGGAAGGGGTCCTTTATACTCATCAGAATAACTATACTATGGGACCTACCAAGAAATCGCGAAAAAATAAATGAGCGGTTACCATCGAGATACAATTTCTATAGAGTCACAATCTTTCAGTGAAAATAGTCAAAAAACGTCCGAGCGTCATGTATCAATTATATACTTCACAATGCCACATTTACTCAAATTTAGTCGTTATGTCGCTTGCATAGTGTTCAATGTTAGTTGTCCGCTATGTCATCGTAGCTCTGGAATCGTCCGGCGTTTTAGTCACCTTCGGTTACCTTGTAACTAACCAAAAAGTCTGCGCATTTCGTAGCGCCTGCCGAGTTTTGGTTCGGATATTTTTGGACATGATATGTATTGTATCTCGATGGCTGTTACATACATTTTGTCGAGTGTGTAAACGTTTTCTATGGAGATTATTATTGATCGACAAAACTTAACCCAGCTTTTTGATTTGTTGTTTTATTTTGCTGACTAGGAAAATATAAGAAATCCTGCTTATTTTCAGGGTTTTCTACCATCTCCGCGATAGTGACGTCGGAGCTGTTCGACGGACCAGCTCGGGCGACCGGCATTGCTGCTGTGAACATGGTTGCAGCTATCATCATGTTCCTCCAAGGACAGTACTTCGTGACTCTGGTCTCTGCTGCTGGGTTCCCTACTGTATTCTGGCTGTTCAGTCTCCATGCTGTGATGACGTGTCTTTTTGTAGTGTTCTTTGTGCCAGAGACTAAAGGGCGGACTTTTGTGGAGATCCAAGAAGGACTAGGCCGGAAATGTGAGAATATAATATCCACGGTATTATAATATACTCCGCCAGTATGCTATTCAGAGACGCAAAGGTCACGTGGGTGACACAAGGGTACGTCATCGATGTTTAATTATAATAAATTTTTATATTTAACTTCGTTCGTTTGCTTCGAAACTTGCTTCGTTTGAGCGGACAAACAAAATTACCATTGATATGATTTTAGGGTTCCGTAAGCAAAGGGTAAAAACGGGACCCTTTACAAAGCCTTAAATATCTGTCTATTTGTCCATCTGTCTGTGCGTCCTATCTTTAAACGGCTGTATCTTTCGAACCGTAATAGATAGCCAGTTGAAATGTTCACAGAATATAACTAAGAATTAATAAAAAGTCAAAAAGTAAAAACTATAGGGTAACCCCATACAACAAACGTGTTTTTGTATTCGCGCTAATGTAATACGTACTGTAATACGTACAGGCGTTAAGCTTGGTACGATTATAGTACACATAGTCGTAACCGACTACGGAACCCTAAAAACTAAATTAAAATCATACTCAAAAAAATCAAAATCGAGAAGTCCTTCTAAAAACCAAAATCGGGTTACCCGTTTGGGAGCTAACTACCATTCTACAGACACGCGTAATTTTAAGGAAAAGTTAGGTCTACAAATTTCATAATTTCAACGACATTTGCGTTGTTATTCTGAAGATAATGCCCAATTGGTTTTTCTGGTTTAGCACTCTTTGATTTTATATTTTCAAAAATATGCGAGAGATAGAGTCACCATAATCAGCCTTTTAATATTCCACTGCTGGACTTTTAGCCTACCCCCGATAAGGTGATTGGGCCATATCCACCACGCATGCTCAGTTGCGGGTTGGTGGATTCACAAACGCCATTAAATTCCTTCTCCGTACGTATGCAGGTTTCCTCACGATATTTTCCCACACCGAAAAGCCAGTGGTATGAAAATCCATACATAAACTCCAAAGAGCTCATTGGTACGGGCCCGGGGTTTGAACCCGCGACCTCACGCTTTCAAGTCTCGGTCTCCCAAATAGGCTACCACGGCGAGATAGAGTGGGGACTCTTAATACAAATCTACAGATATCGCCTTAATTGAATCCGTTACCATTTTACCACACCATGAGGGAAGATAGTATGGTTCAATGAAAAAAGCATAAATGTTTATTTTATTGCACATTTCACTTTCGTTTACGACGGCTCCTGATTAGGGTGTGGTTGAATTGTTTCGAGATATATTATATTGTTTATTTTAATGGTGCATCCGTTTTGAGTTGTATTGTGGAATAATTTAAACTTAAAAAAAAAAAATAGACTTGCGTTTGACCGCCATCTTGCTTGATGCCAAGCGATGATGCGGTCGACGTTGGAGCACGCTTGCCTAGAAGAAACCGATACACTCGTGATTTGAAGACACCCAGATTGTAACCAACTAACTTCTCAGTAAGTAAGCTTTTGGACGTTTCTCTGTCATCAACTTTCAACTTTGGCTTCTATATTGAGAACGAAGCTCAATTGGCTGCCAAAAAGTTGGGCATCCTATCAAAAGTGCGGCGTTACTTCACGTCGGAATTCGATTCACTGGTGATATGAAGACACCCAAATTGTAACTATCTGGTAATTCTTTTAGATGTAGGTTGGCAATGATTTTGGTTTTCAGTGTCTCAATGTTTTTGAGTATCGGACCTCCGACTCCTTGGAGTAACGAAATATCATTACCTATCATAATATTATATAGCGTAGTGCAGTACTACATAATATATAAACTGCGGCAAAGTTTCTTAAAAAAACTCTGAAAAATGTCCACACCTCTCCTCCAGATGGCTGTAACCTGACTCCATGGCATCAGGCCTGCTTTTTGCGCCAGTTTTTGCTCAAAAACCGATAAGCAAACCGTTTTGGTTTCGCGATGATTTATGTTACCGTGGAATGACACGTTCCGACCCATTTTGTGGTAATTTTTTTTGCTTGTGTTGGTATATCTTGAAGTAAACAATGTTTGGTAGAAATGAGAAAGCTTTAAGTCCGTCTGTATATGTAGTTAGTGGTTCTTTCTATACCTCTATCTAAACTCACTTGAGATATAAAATTATGTTTGTTTAAATATGTAGTTAGTTTTGAATTAATGATAAATTAAATAATTAAATATATAGTTGTTGACTCGACGATCATTGTCCCGAGTTGTATCGGTGTATAGCGAAGAGCCTCGACCAACACCTTAAGAGGCTCTCGCTAGACGGTTGGGTCAAGGGTCAGATGCAGAAGGCGGTCATCCTAGACACGACGCGCATTGTCAGGAGGTTCCTCACTCTGCAGCCCTAACCACCGGTAGCTTGGGCCCTGCCCCGCTGCCGGTGGCACCCTAGTTTTTAAGTTTTTTATGTTATTTTTTATTTGATGTAAAAAACTTAAAAATTAAGATATAAAATAAATAAAGTGAAATATTTAATAAAAAACAATAATAACCTGACTGCATTGTATACCTAAATAGTAGGTAACTGAAAAGCAAAAAACAAGTTTTCTATTCTATAAAATTTGCAGATGGGAGCAATTTCAACGTTATTTAAAATGATTTACTCTTAGCACGGCAAGCTCATTGAACAGTCGCTTATCCATACTCTCCTGGGGGGCATCTGCCCCCCTGTTTATACCTGGCTACGTCCATGGCTAAGAACACTGTAGATCAAGTCGCCTTTTATACATAAAGATCGGTTCAGCCGTCTGCTTTTTTATCTAAATTCTAAAAATTAACTCTTACAAAGATTTATCTTGTAAATTTAAGAGCATACATTCTCCATCATTCGTCATCATCAATCAAAGTGCATTCGATACGCTCTTCAGTATCACCCGCCGTTTATAATCACCCCGTTCAATTTAATAGAATTTGGTTCAGTAAAATTCGTTGACTACATCGAGAAAGATAGGAATAAAAACAAAACAATTTTGAACCCCCGACGCAAACAGAGGGGAGTTCTGTGTATCTGTATGTGTGTCTGTGGCATCGTAGCTCCCAAATGGCTAAACCGATTTTGATTTAGGATTTTTTTTGTTTGAATGGTGGCTTACTTGATCGAGAGTGTTTAGCTAAGATTCAAGAAAATCTGAGTTTATCAGCTCTTTTATTGGGCGGTTTGTTAAAGAAATCACTTTACGCTTGAACTTAATAGATATAAATTATTATTGTGAATACCAGAAATATAAGTTACAGATAAATAAACTTAAGAGCTTAAGAGCCCTCTCACTTTTTTGACGGAAAGATTCAAAAACTGAATTTTCACGTTCCAATTCTATCAAATAGAAAGAGCTATAGAAAAAAACAATTTCTGTATTAAATAGGTGTGTATTTTTTTACAGAATGGATTCAAATTTTGGGGTTTTGGTCTCAACAATCACGGCTCTATTTTTTAGTTTTTGCCCAAACATCCAGATACATAAATTTACACGCATTTTACATGCATTTTGTAATATAGCTTAGAAGGTGCTTATGCATGTTAAAAAAAAAACTTAAGAGCAAGTTCATCATGCCCTTTGTCTCTATTGTGCTATTAAGAAGCCTAAAACCACAACACATGCCTTCAATAACAAGTTAACTAACTTTTACTGGCATATCCGTAATCCGCCCTAAGCACATGTTAAGTTACTACAGTGTAACAAACTGCCTGGACAAACTTATCTATGCAGGTGGCCAAATGCGGGAACTAATATTTTTGACGAGTTTTGTCAGTTTTGTATAGAAAACTCGATGGTGGCGGTCCCTTATTTAACTGTACGGGTAAGTCACTACTTATATCCGCCGTGGATCGGATGACTTGCGCTCGGGCAGGAATCGAACCCGATACTTAGGAAGCGGATGCGCGGACGTCAATTTTGTAAGGATTCAGTGAAGACAGCTGTCTTGTTAGTTCAAATTGGACTCGGTAATGGGGTCATATAAATGTATTCAACGAATTGAGTTAACTCAAGAATACCAAACACAATACTTAAAAAAACACTAAATAAACGAATTGAAGGTCGTTTAAACTATCTATAAGAAACGAAGGCCTATTAATAGTTCAAACTAATGATCTTATATGTGTCCTCTTTGGATCCAACGATCTCTAATTTCAGGTAAAGTGCCCAAAACGCTGGACGCATTGCCTCGCTGGATTGCGGGGCTAACTTTTTGACTAAAATACAAGCCAGCATTTTGGTCGTTTTTTTTATTGAATGTAAAGAGACCGAACTGAACTTTTTCAAGCGTGACCCTTACCATCAGGCGAGCAATATTTTCGTCTCGTTTATTTGCATTAAAAAATGTTGTCTGCTAATCGTCTCAATAGTACATAGTCCATTATTCTCTCAACCGAACCCAAGACAACAGTTTAAAACGATGCGGTCCACTGACCGAGCCATCTATGTTAATAGCTGTGCCCCATATACGGACGACCTCGACATCTCGAGAATGGGGTCCGGGGACAGACCTTTATGATAGATCGAGCTTACTTACTGTGTTTGTGCATATCTGTAGCCTGCCTTAATTGCGGAGACGACAGAGTAATCTACTCTTTCGAGTTTTTTTTTCTTCTATCATCTGCCATTGATTGCGGACTAGCAAGTCGAAGTGGCAGTGGGCAGGGCACATATCACCAAGAACAGATGGCCGATGGGGCCGAAAGGATCTGGAATGGAGACCACGGACCGGTAAGCGCAGCGTCGGACGTCCACCCACAAGATGGACAGACGACCTAAAACTAATAGGCCCTTTTAGAGATCAATGGTGGGTGGCCTATGTCCAACAGTGGACGTCCCATGGCTGAAATGATGATGAGGATGATGATCTGCCATTGTATATGCCAAAGATAATGCGCATGAATCTATTTGCCATGTCTTCTCATCTTTTACATTTTCTTGATGTTTGGCTCGGGCAAAAGCATTCAGGAGTTAGATTTTAAAGCATGATTGGAGCATAATTCATTGGGTCCGCTGATTGTCAATAGAAAGGCAAACGTTATAAAACGTCCTTGGGCAAAAGTCAATGGCAAACGATGGACTGTCAAAGTAATCTTCGTTGAACAACATCACGAATGGACCAGCATTGCCAAACAATTTTAATTAGCTCAATACAGGAAGAAGTTTGCTGAGCTGTCTGACCTCCAGTGGCATGTAAAGAAGTCACAAGAATAAAAACTAGCTACAAATTTGCAATTTTTGTTTGGTAAGTTTTTATCACCAAACCAATAAATTTTTTCCACCTTTAACAGGACCAAAAAACAATGTACCAAAACGACATAAAAATATAAAAATATAGTGCTTCCCGTGGGATCCCGCACGCTACGCGCTCGAATCCCGCCGTCACGGCTACTGAGCAAGGAGTTGCACATATAGGTTGATGGACGCAGATTATAGCCGTGCAGAAACTCAAGTACTGAAAAAGTGGGAAATAATAAAAGATATTAACAGGGGAGAACGGCGAAGTTTTAGCCGCGGCACGTTAACCAGCGATAGCTACCTGATGCGACTTGTAAAGAGACTAGATTACTTTGAATTTGAATGCATCGATGTCGATATCAAGATTTCGAACATCCCATCCAAACATTTGTATCTCAGATATCTAGTACTTGACAAATTAAAACCATCTATCGAAATTTTTACTAACTCGCATGTCGCGTCTGTATCAAGTAATCGTACTTGATACAGACGCGACATGCGATGCATTTCGTCGATGAGTGGTTATCGAACGAAGTCGGCGTGAGTCGACGAAGTCGGCGCAATTGGGCTGGTCCTTATATATAGGTACGTCAATGTGGTGTGGCTTCCATGTAGAAAATTCGCACCAGAAAACTACAGATGTCATGTCACGCCATGCCATGTTGCGTTGCTTAGGTACTTAGGTACCACGGCTTAGGGGAGTGGTGTAGCAACAATGAGATAAGTCGACGATAGTGTCAAAATCGCTGGTCGAGTACCTTACCTTAGGATCCAAATAAATGACCTAATAATAATGGTGCCTAGGCCCAGAAGTGCGATCCTCTGGGACATGATGTTTCTATGAAAATACAAAACATGCAAAATATGCCTGATACTTTTTATAGTAGTCTGCCTTCGTCGATAAACGCCTAAATACTGCCGAATATTTTTTTAGTTGTGTCTCTGTGATAATCTGTGTCGAAAAACACTCATAGAAAGTACAAGTTACATACAAACTATCATATATTCTACGAAGTAATAAATGTCATAAAGGTGAGTAACTGTGAGATTTCCCGGTGGCTAATGGTTGCGTGTCAGTTTTGCTAAATTGAAATGGAATGGTACCTAACTTTTCCTTTTTGTTGTGTTCTGCGAAACCAAGATTTCTTTGAGGCGTTTTTATATCGCTCCGAATTCCGATAATTGATGTGAATATTTTATTAAAGGACTGAGCAGGGTTGTAAGATATGGGGTTGTAAGTGCTTATAACATTGAAATTTAGATTCTAAGCAAGTTGGTCGATTGAGGGTTTTTTCGCAGTCCTGACGCTTTTATACTAAAATTGTAATTGTGAAAAGTTTCATAGACGTTAAAAGGACGGACAGACGGACGGACAGAAAGAACTTATAAAAAGTGGCTTCAGTGATGCAATATTTGTTCAATACTAATACTTATTCAACTGGCGCTGGCGCAGCGACCCGAAGCGGGTTGGCCTTCGAAACAAGATAACGCCATCGGTCCCGATCTCGCGCTGACTCTCGTCAGTCGGCTACTTGAAGATCACGAAGGTACAACAGTATATTGGGTTACGCGAAAAAGGTGCACTAAGCCGAAAGGAGTCATTGGTATATCATTATGAACAACTTTTACTATGAGAGCAACTTTGAATAAATTAAAAAAGATCAGTTTTCCATTCACTCTCGACAAAATGTATGAAACACATTGATCTATACATGTACTAATTTGAATTCTTTGATGAAACAGCTGCTGTTTTTTCCCCGTAATTTCAGGGTTGGTCTCACAAAACTTGTTCATTATGATGAGTACTATGGACCCCTTTCGGCTTAGCACACCCTTCCCGCGTAGCCCTGCAGCGTCTACAGCATCTTTTCAGCGATAGCTAGGCCAGCTGACGGGTTGGCGGCCAAGATACGCCTTCTTGACATTCATCATCTTCAACCAGAATACGTCCACTGCTAAACATAGCCCTCCTCCTTAGACCTCCACATTGAACGATAGCCTGCCACCTGCATCCACTGGATGCCCGCGACTCTCGACGCGATGTCGTCGGTCCATCTAGTAAGAGGCACTATATATGCTGCGTCTTACGGTACTCCACTCAAAAACCTTTATTCCCCATTAGTTATCGGTTCTTCGAGCGATGTGGCCTGCCCATTGCCACTTCAACTAGCAAATTTAAGAGCTATGTCGGTGACTCTGGTTCTTTGGCGAATATCGACGTTCCGGATTCTATCGCGTAAAGAAACTCCGAGCATAGTTTTCTCATTGCCCGCTGTGTGACTGAGTTTTTCCAAAAAGCCAACAGTTCTTCTTGACATTGCGATCCTCCATATTCTCAGCAGGTAGCCAGCAGATTTTTACACTATTAGATAAATTTTGTGTAGGTACACATTATTTAACAGTACATACTAGGTAACTGATGGAGTAATATTGGAGTAGCAACAATCGGAGCACAAATCAATTGATGTAGAGTCAAAACAAGTGTACATCCTCTTGGCTCGTTAACACTCCACTCCCAGATCCATTGGGTCGTGTCGGAAGCGTTACATTTGTATGAATTTCGTTAACGTACACTTCCACAGGATGCAGGGGTGCATGTGTTATGGACTCAGGATGACGTTGCGGATGACGTCACATATACGCATTCTCGGATTCAAGCATAGGTTACACTTCCGTCTTATCAACTGGGTTCTAAATAGTTTTTATTTTATTTGGACTGTTTGACAAAAGTTTGAATAGAGTCCTCAAAAGTAGACAACGCACTGACAATGCTCCGGGTATTGTAGGCGTCTACAGGGTTACGTGGAAAGGCTGTTACTGCAAAAGCTAGTGGACTTTAGGAGAAGCCTACACACGAAAGATCAATAAAATTAGTTGAAAACAATATTGTACTCACCGCTGGCCGCTGCCACCAAGTGGAACCCAACTCGTGCAACTTAACCAAAGCACGCTGAGATAGGTGGTATTTGGCAGCTGACTTTGACAGTTCAGCTGCGTCTCTGATTGGTTGTTGGCTCTCGACGTGTGGTTGGTCCAGGGTATGGAGGACATAGACGCCGAGTTTGAGAAAAATAATGTTTACAGTCAACTTCTTGGAATTCGTTTACAGTAAACTTCTTACGTGAACAGGTGTACTAAGCCGAAAGGGGTTGGTTTACTTATCATTATGAGCAACTTTTACTACGGGACCAACCCTGAAATCACGAGGAAAAATATCAGCTGTTCCAATCATTTCGTCATTTTGTAATTTTTTTTGTTTTTTTTTGTTTTTTTTGTTGTTTTGTCGCCGCTGGTCGGTGCGCAGGCGCACGCCTACTAATGTTCCGCAGATTCATGCCGCCACAAGTCTATTACCGTTTTCTATGGAACAGCAGATTTTTTTTATTCGCGATTACAGTATTGTGACACAGGCCTTCTCTCAGAGGGAGACGATGGGCTCTAAGAATCCACCATGCTGGCCCAGTTGGTGACTGTCATAATGGCATCGATTCGACGCACTATAAACTAAACTAAACTAAATTTGACAGCTCTAAAATGCTTGCCATGCTTCTCTCACATATTAAAATTCAAAGAAAGGCAGATAATTTTAGTCCTGTCAGATTGGTTTAGTTTAGTGACAGAATCGACGCCAATGTCTTTGAACTTTTGGGGTTCTTAGACAACCGATTTCCTCACGACATTTTCCTTCACCATTGTTGAGCGATGGCATCGAAACAGCACATATATTTATTTAAATACTAAATAATTAATTGGCGCATGACCGAGGTGCTGTCAGATTGTAAAGTGCGCCAGCTACCGCCCAGCCACCACCGCTCATAATCATAATGATGTATAATGTCCTTATTACGGTTAATTCCACCATCAAACATCAGGCAACATCAACAGAACAACATCAAGCGTATTAAATAAATCAATAAATATTCGGGACATTTTTGCACACACGGTTATGTGACTCCAAACTAAGCAAAGCTTGTAATATGGCTGCCAGAGACTGATATACATACATACTTAAATAGATATTAACACCCAGATATAGAACAAACCCAAATATTTGAACCCAATCGCACCCACGCCCCCAAGCACAGAAGGCAGGTACACTACTAAAGACCAACTAAAGGGTTATCTAAACTGGCAGTCAAAATGCAAGCCTATTCAAAAATGTCCACCCAAGCTTATAACCCTGTATAAGTTTCTACTACAACAATCGTAATAATAAAGTCATCAGGAATAATAAGATGAGTCATCTGTATCATTATATAGGGCATAATTACAAAGCCGATAGTTAAATCAAGACATCGCATATTCCCGTCATTACAGACATACATTTCCATATAAACACATATTTAGTACAGTAAGGCTGCATTTCCACCAGAGATGTGTTATGCAGCTAAGCTATGAACGAGGTAAAGCTAAGCTACAAAACTATGAGAGCGTTTCCACTAATGTTAAGAGGTATAGCCGTCCCAGGTGAGACGTGCTATATGAAGATACGCGACTCTTGTACACTGCTCAGAGGGCCAAATGTGAGTTTACTAGTAGCGTTTACTTATTTGATTGCGTTAACGTTAACTACGATTTGTATGAAAAAAGAGCAGGTTCATCTACACGCGCTAGATGGCGTTGTTTTTATTTCATTCAAATCGTAGGCGATCGAGTAAGTTAACGCTATTGGAAAAACTCGCACTAGGCACTCTGCATATAGCTACTTACTCCATCGCGCATCCCTATAGCTCACATACATCCGCCTTCCCCATCCGTAGCTCCCATCCACAGCTCCAATCCGTAGCACGTATCCCTCTAAAAAACATAGCTTCGTTGAACCCTCAGTACTAAGCTAAGCTATGAAAATAAAGGTACCTTATTGGTCAAACACATCCGTAGCTACACAGCGTAGCACTACTCTGCTGGAAAAGCACCCTAATGCAGTAATCCAATCAGTTCCTGGTGTGTGATACCCGTGCGCGCTCCCTCCGTCACGCGTCGTATGTGCCAACCGTCTCCGAGGTAGGTTTACTGACTCTGACGATTCGCATCGTGCTGGATTCTACTAGGCCTGGTGCACTCCGCGCTTTACGTATGAAGCTACAAGTAGCCGACTTGTCGGACCTGTCGCGCGATAGACAGAGATAACGCGAAAAGAGTTACGCGATAGAAAGAGAGGCAAAGCTGTAGGTAGTTAGCGCTCGCACGTCCTGAATTGCACTTTATTGTGTAAATAGCAAGAGTCGCTACTTAATTAAGTCCTCAACTTTGGCTCCTATATTGAAAACAAGGCTCAATTGGCTGCCAAAAAGCTGGGTATCCTACTGAAGTTGCGACGGTACTTCACGTCGGAGCAGATGCTATCACTGTACCAAGCACAAGTTCGGTCGTGCATGGCTTTGGGATGTATCGTTATTAACTTTTTATTTCATGGTTCTTATCTAGCAGTAAACAGTGTGTGTGATGGTACATTTCCCTATTTGAAGATGCGGGCGTTACCAAACTTTAAGTTATGCCTTAACGGTAACATGACCACTAACCGCTTTACTACATAACGGTTACCTACGATAATCGGTGTAGTTAAATACTTACTACTTATCTAACTCTTTGATATGTTTTTCGTTGTTGTTCTCTCTGATATTCTGTTCGGTGTTTCCTTACTCTCTATCGAGGTAATTTCAGAAAGAAATATCAGCAAATACTATCAGTAAATACTATCAGTAAATACTATCAGTAAATACTATCAGTATTTTTTTGCAATATTCAATCATCATCATAATCATCAACTATTTTTCACCCACTTCTGGGTATAGTCTCCCCTTCAGAGCGCCATCTTTTCCGGTCCTGTGCCAGTCTCGTCCACTGCTTTCCTGCTGTCTTAGCGATGTCGTCCGACCAGCGGACTAGTGGTCTGCCCGGTGGTCGCTTTCCGTTCTGAGGCCACCATTCTGTGGCTTCTTTTTCCACCGTCCATCTTAGGGACCATCTTGGTCAGAAGGGTCTGACCAAGTGTCCCGCCTATCGACACTTGAGTCTCGTGATTCGCTCAACCACGTCTTCGACCTTCGTTATTCGTAGAATTTCCACGTTTGGTATACGGTCCAGGAGAGAGATGCCTAACATGACTCGTTCCATCTCACGTTGCCACTTGGATCTTGTGCGTGGTTACTTTAGTGGGGTACATGTTTCAGCACCATACTATTATTATTTAAGTATATACTTAACAAAACTACTGCGCTTCGTGTTTTCACCTGCGTGGACATATGACAAGTGTTTGGAAAAAATATTCCAATTTGTAAAAAAATTTGCAATTGCAATTTGCAATTTGTTTGTGTTTGTTTTTTTTTGTTTGTTTTGTTTGTATTTGTATTTGTTTTTTTTATTTGTTTCCAATTTCCATGGTTATACTTACTACTGGCGTGATCGAAAGATGACATGTATTTTCGGTTGTTTGCAAAGCTCCATAGAAGCCTCTTGTAAAGTCTCCACCACTTTACTAGGGCATGACTTTGACTTGACCGTGACTTACTTTGCTTGACTGTGAATTACTTGTTTGGCCATATTTTATAAATCTTGAAATATTTCAATACTTGACAATATAAAGGAAAAAATTGAAACAAATTTGAATTTTGTAAATTTTATTAAATTAAATATTCTATTTATAAATAATTTAAACCCAATCGTAAATACTAATAGGCGAAACAAATGATATACAAAAGAAAACTATCATATAAATTATATTTAAAATAAGTACATTATATTTATATGTATCACTAAAAGAGCTTTATGCATCCTACAAGGACTTTGGGATGTAGCTGTTTGATATAATTATTTATTAAGTAAATCATTATTATTATGTTAATTTAACATCGATTTAGAACATTGAAAAAATTTCAAATTTATTAAAAAGTTTTCTCATCTTTTTGTTACTTCAAACATTTCTTGTTGTTTTGAAACTAAACGTAACCATTAAAGTGCAGTCGCTGAAAGAATGCATCTGACAGTTGCCATAACGTTGTAATAGGCTGAACGAAGAAAGTAAACTATGACAATTTTTTACTAATGTTTGAACGAACGTACGATGCAATTAAATTTACTTTAATTTACAATTTTATGGTAATCAATATACAACAGTAAAATGTTAAAATAAAATTGTTCCATTCAATGTTATTGCAGCTGTCAGACGCATTTTCTCAACGGCTGGCCTGTAGTTAGGTGCAAAAAGATGTAATTTTCAAATCACATAAAAATTAGTCTAAACAAGTTTAGATCTAAATCTCACTACAATAAGATACAAACTAAGACCTAATCGGTGATCACGTTCGTCCATTTTCCAAAAAGATTTTTATAACTAATATAAAGGAAACTAAGCTTTAGGTTCCAGCCTCACGATACGTTGCGATGGTAGTGCGGCGTCCCACATACTAAAATGCATGGCACTCGTATGCTACACGATGCGATCCGGCGGCGTCACGCTCATGCCTCTTGCACACCAGAATGAATAGTGCGTTTTTTTTTTCAATTGCGTTTACCTACTCGATCTCGTTAACTACAATTTGTATGAAGTAAGGACAGTTTCATCTACATGGCGCTTGATGGCGCTGTTCTTATTTCATACAAATCGTAGTTACCGACTTACCGTTAACGCGATCGATTTAATAAACGCAATTGGAAAAACTCGCACTAGGCACTCCGATTATAGAACAGATGAGATTTTTGCTTTCCATTTTTTATGAGTCAAAATGCAACGTCGCATCGCTTGGCTGCGAGGTCTCCAACGCGACGAATGACGCCGTTTCGTTACCGCCGCTGCCGTCATCGCCACGAATCGTGTGACCAGTCCCTTACGTAGAGATCAGATTATTATCAGTTTTTGTTACACCAGAAAATTGTTTTTTATTTGCAAATAGATTTTAGACTTATCTTAATTGATTTTTTAACCTTGTAAGTTCTTTATCTACCACTGTTCCTTCAAAATAGCAACGCCATGGTACGCAGAAAACACTATTTGTAAATTGAATTAGAAAATTAGATATTGCATTGTATTTAGGGTTACCGTATGAAAATTTGAATAGTCCTGATAATAAAGCCAGACGTTTCAAAAAAGTAAGGACATTTGTTAATTGCAAAGAAGATTTTGATTTATGTTTAGGGGGACAGTAATCAAGATTTACTCGTATTAGATCGCCCAAGCTAAAAAAACCGGACAAAGTCAGGACATGTCCGGACAAACTTGGATGGATGGTAACCCTAATTGTATTGCAAATAGGATTATGACCAATAAAAAAAAATATATGCCTTATGGAAAGGTTTACTTTACATTACCTGTTATAAGGTTTAGTATACTCGTCCCAACTTTTTTATGTTGTGATAGCTACCTGTTAATGCAATATGTTTGATCTAACAATGTACCCGGCATGTGTCGGAGGAAGTATAGACCAAATAACGAAAAAAAAGTAGATCGTAAAAAGTGGAACAAAAACAGTAAATTCTGATCACTTTTACTAGATTTTTGAACGTCAAATTGTTGAAAAAGAAAGGAATTGTAAGAAATGTTTTCATTCAACTTTTTATAATGTTATTGCAGCTATCAGAGCTAAATAAAAAGTAGACCGACTATAAACATGATCTATATTTTTTTATTAAGATATTTTACAGCTTTTTACGTAAGTATTGTGATGTGTCAGTAAAATAGAATCAAAATGTCATTTATTATAATTTAGAACAAATAAATAACTATATTAGTGTTTAAATTAAAAGTTCACAAAGAGGATAACTATTTCTAAATAAATAATGCCAAAGGTTATATCTATAATTACCGTAAAATCTATACTAAAATACTAAATAGATAATTAATTATCAAAAGACTAAATTTTCGCAACCTATGTGGCACATTTTGTAAGCGTAATATAAAGCTGATTCCACATGAGCCAAGTAAAACTAAAGTATCTCATATACCATTAAAATTATTTCAAACAACAAAGAACGGAACGGGTAGTAGGTACTTGGAAAAAAGCGGAAAAAACATTACCGCTATATTTTTTGCGTGAAAGCGTCTCTCCCCTTTTTTGGTAAGCAAACCTTTAAGAGCATATTATTTTACGACGATGCACAAATAACTTTGTTGCGGAGTTGGCTAATTCTTTGGTCGCGCAGATTGAATTAGGCTCTTTTTCAGCTTCCCTCAATTAAATGACGTAGGCGCACAATGGCGTAAGTGCAGATGAGACAACGTACAGTAGTCTATTTTCAGAATAAATACAACATGTCACGAAATAAATATAAACATTTTGGCGACAACAACTATTGCTAACTATGGCGGAACCTTAATGAGGAAGCCTTACAAAAAACCGTTTTCACGAAAAAACACCGGTTAAATAAAACCAGAAAAATCTAATACAGTAAAGTTTCACTAATCCGGCACTTCATTACATCAACACGTCCAGTAGTCCGGCACTCTACGCCTTTCTCCGCCCGCGTCTTCCCCTTTCCTCAGCCACTACCTACACCCACTTATGCTCTTTCTAACCCAGATTACTTAAGATAGTTGTCATATAGATATTTGTAATTTGTATAATTATACATATACCTACATATGCAATGCTTTATTATATTTACCTTGAAATTCCCTATGTAATCTGGTAATCCGAATATTCCAATAATCCGGCATCTCCTAATATTTAATAGTGACCGATTAGTAAGACTCTTGTACTAAATTTAAACATTTCTTTGCAACATTTTAGTAACAGTAATTCATTGAAAATCATTTTTTATTTATTGTTCACCTTATTTATCGGACACATGTGAAATAAATCTTAATATACAGGATTATTGGTAAGAACTAAAGTTGTTGAATATCATGTTGGGAGCTGCCAAAGGTTGCTACGTTGCTAGGTAGTTATCAATAACCCTGTACATAACTTATAAGCTTATAACTATTGCCTTTGCTATCAATTTACTAAGATTTCGTTTTCGTTAAATATTTTAACAAAAATTTAGTAAGCCTCTAACGCAAATTCAATAGAAAATTTTACGAAACACCTAGTCAAAGCTAATTTTACGTTTTGCTCCTTTCTCATTCAAAAAGCTACCATCTCGCTTCCTCTTTCTAACTACAGGTGGCGCTTCTCCCGTTGTAACCTTTGGCGTCATTTGATTTTCCTTCTCTATTGGCACAAAGTTGTCTTCCAACACTGTTTCGGTAAGTGGCTTCATTCCTATCCAAGTACTTTTGTCTTTACGGTACCACTCGTAAGGTCCTTCTAAAGCTTCCTCATTGACATAGTCAAAGTTATATTTCTTCGTCATATTATTCCTGTCTATTCTACATGACTCTTGGAGAATGTTCGCGAAGTTATCGATGGCTGCTTGATCTTGAGGATCGGCTTCAAAAAGCCGCCTTCTGGCTCTGGACTGCTCTGGCAGTTTGCGCATCTTGTCTTTCTTTTCTGGTGAAGTATTCTGTAAAAGAGAGAAAATATATCTTAGTACGAAAGACCATTTAAAAGAGGCCAAATATAAAATAGTTCACACTAATCTTTCCAAGTGGCCTGCTCATCTATGCTCGGTCCATTGATTTTCTCTGACAGCAGCAATAACATTGTAAAAAGCTAAATAAATACATTTTCTTTTCATATTTCACTGAAGTATATCGAATACCTGCCAATACACTCATGTTCAAAAACCTGGCAAAACAGGAGTGATCAGAATTCGTGGTTTTCATTCAGCTTTTTATAATGTTATTGCTAAAATTTGGGTGATGCCAGCTTGAAACAGCTTTATGCATGGCACAATATAAAGGAAAGTTTCTAAACAGACAGTCTATCTACAATAGTGAAAAATACACCAGATGACGATAGTAAAACTGTATCCAAACTCATGTCCATTGTCAGTAAGGATAACTTTAGGGGGCTCAGTTTTCCAACCTAATTCAGGTGAAAAAATCAGGTGAACATTCATTCAAAATTACCATACAAAGGGTACGCATTATCTAAATAGGACAAGGTTTGATAACTACGTAGATAAGACGATGTTTTAGAGATCCCTTCCTTATTGACTGCCCTTAGAACACAGCTTGAGCAAGCCACGCTTGTTGGTATAATCAAAAATTAGATAAGATAATTGACAGTTATTTTAAGTCTACAGTCTATAAAGTCTTCATAAAAATAACAACAAAATTCTAAAGGTTTATGCTACAGTGTAGTGCCCTAAGGCTAGGTGAAGTTACATCCAGAAGTAGCCGAGAAATTAGACACAGAAACGTAAAGCCCAACTCAGTGGCGCACTTTGGGCAACTAGCAAAAGAAAGTCGTATAGGCGTCATTATAACGTTTAGTTACAACGTCACCTTCCCTACGTCCAGCAATGATGATGAAATAAAGTAGGTGAGTAATGTTTCCAAAGAAACTTGATCGCATTGAAAATGACACACGAAACCAAACGCATCAAGTAGCCAAAACAATGGGGTTTCACAAGCCAATCGGATGTTTAGCAAACAAGCCGTCCTCACTTGAAGTAAGTCTAAACACCGGTGAATGCGAGTGCGAATGACCGACACCGACGACGGACAATACCAGGGAATGTAAACAGCCAGCGGTAAATGGCCGAAGATGAGTGAGTTATTAGATGATCAGCTGATCAGCCAATGGGTGGGTTGATAGATCCTTAAGCACCTCGAGAGAGATACTGACCTGGAAGCTTGCAGAAGCTTAAAATGTGTGGCTTCTAAGAAAATACATGCAAAATGTAGAATGAGGTTCCACTCGTGGCAGTAGCTATAATTTAGAGGTCGATAATGAATCTGTGATGCACTGTTGCTACATGTATCCATAAGCAACGGTGATGGCTTTACCATCATCCGTTAGCTTGTTTGCTAGCTATGGCATAAAAAAATCATCTCATAAGGTATATATGAGATGGTTTTTTGCAAAAAAAAACGTAAAGTTTGTGATTTCGTGTGTTTGTACGAGGTAATTTCTAGAACTACTAAACCGATACTAGAAATTCTTTCACTGATACAAAGCTACACTATCCTCAAAAGATATTGGCGTATTAAGTTGACAACGCAAGCGAGAAGCCACTGGCGAGGCCAAAAGAGGTTATACTAAAAAAGGTAAAGCTTGTGACTTTGTTGGTTTGAATAAGGTAATCTCTGGAACTATAGAACCAATACTAAAAATTCATTTACTGATAGAAAAAAAATCATTTACTGATAGAAAGCTACACTATGCCGTAAAAATATAGGCATACTTCTTTTTTCCATAATGTGAGCAAAGCCGCGGGAAAACCTTTTTCTTTATGTTCTATAAGTTGTGTTGTGTTCTTTTATTGAAAATTGTTTTATGTTCTTCTAAAATAATTTATTTGTTCTTTTCTAATTGGAATTAATATTGATGGATGATCTTGTCACTAAACCCAAGACCCAGTCGTCTTAGGTACCTGTATTTTTGAAAGCCCTCAGAAATTGTGGTAAACATTATCTATTATTTCTACTCGTGGATTATAACATTCATCATCATCATCATCATTTCAGCCGTAGGACGTCCATTGCTGGACATAGGCCTCCCCATCGATCTCCAAAACGGCCGGTTGGAAGCGGCCTGTATCCAGCGTTTCCCTGCGGTCTCTTTTAGGTCGTCTGTCCATCTTGTGGGCGGACGTCCTACGACACGGATTATAACGGATTGTCGGTGGATTATAACATTACTAATGTTGAATTGGCATAGTTATAAATTTAAATTTTAATGAGTTTAACAAAGTTCTTTTAGTGTTAGCGTCAGATCGAACAAACAAGGGAGACATGCTTTAGTATTATCGTTCGGGTTCAAATTTCTCCGTGTTTCCATTTTTTCACTATACCTACCAGTAAATCGCACGGCTCACTTAATTTTCTCACCCAAAAAGACTTGCAGCGACACCAATGAACTAATTAATAGTCCACATTCAAGAAAAGGGACGACAAGGACGTCTGTCAGTCTGTTTGAGTCAAAACATCAAGCAATATTTAGGCCAGATACGTTCGCACCCGCCACGCCACCCCACCATATTTCCCGTATTTGTTTGATCTGAGGTGATAGCGATTTGCTTCGAGTATGTCCTAACACTGCGACCAGAACCACCGGAGGATAGGGAGCATTCTATTAGTACACGGTGAACGCACTACGATCCCCAAACCGCCTGCCTAGCGTGGGGATTATGGCAACACCCTTCTCAAAAAGGAGGCCTTTGTCCAGCAGTGGACGTTTAATGACTGCTGATGTGTGTGTGTGTGTGTGTGTGATACTTTTTCACTCAATCGAAGAAACCGGTAAAACTGAAGTTAAGACAAGCACGAGTAGGACTCGCGATCCGAGGGTTCCGATGGACGGAACCTATAAAGAGCGCGAGTCCAAACAAAAAAATAATATTGAAGCGTGGGGACTACGGCATCCCCCCTTTTCTAAAAGGAAGGCCTTTGTTTAGCAGTGGATGTTTACTAACATAAAGATGTTATGTGTGAGGTAGTACCATTATTCAAAATATCGTCTTGCACAAAGCCTCCTTCACTGCAACAGTCGACTCCAGCATTACTCACATTAACACATCTTTCAACAGCCTTCGCTTCCTCATAACACCAATTCGCACCAGGATTAACACTCCAACAAAAAGCCTCACCAGTCCGAGACGAAACTGCACTCAGTTTAGTACATATGTTACCGGAAATGTATAAAACCTAGGAATTGTGTACAATTTCTAGGAAATGTATACAATGCCGAGCTAATTTAGCAAATGTGTTTTTTTTTCTTTCTAAATAAATTAATATCTGGATATATCCTAAAACTGCGAGCAGAACCACCGGAGAGAGGGCAGCAGCGTCCTATTAAGTACACGATGAACGTGCTGCGATCCCCAAGCTGCCTGCCAATTATGGGGATTATGCCGGATAAAGAGGGAGGCCTTTGTCCAGCAGTGGACGTATACTGGCTGATGATGTGATGTGTGAAAAATAATTTATATTTTTCTAGGATATATAATTATGTATTTCCTCGGCATTTTATGCTATTCTTAATGAAACTAAGAAATGTAAGAATATTAGGAAGTGCCTCGGTTAGATCCGACACGGAGCACCCAGACTTGAGTCAGGTTCGACATGAGTGACAGATATCACAAGGAGCATCCCGATGCCACCTAGTCTTGTGGTCCTTACCCCTAGTGTAAGTATATAAAAAGCGTGGGAGCCAGAAGATCAAGGGAGGTCCTGAGTGGTGAAGCGACACTCAGGGGGCGACCGCAAGAGCTTCTGGCTAGCCCGACTTGATTTGGTTAGGTTCGAAATGAGTGACAGATCCGACCCAAAGTTCTTCCTAGAGTATCCCGAATTAACCATATATCCGGGATGATTAGGTAATGTATAAAATTCCTAGGAAATATATATAAACCAATTTACATATCCCATTCGTTTTAGACATTGTATTAATTTTCTAGGAATTCTGAATTATGACGGATTACACACATTTCCTATAACATATACATGATACAGAGCGGCCAATTTATCTGTTGTGTTGTCCAAATGAAGCAACTAAAAATCTTCAACGGATGTCTATCTGTTTTATTCAGAAAATACTACAGTGTCTCCCTCACTCAACTTCAGAGATAAGTTGGCCGGAAGAGGTAAATGAGCTCTCACCTACCCTCTAATTGGGAGTCCGTTATATTCTGTCGTTAGTTAGACTTGCAAATTAGTTGGCTACCATCTACCACTGTACCTGCTCGGCCGGTTTAAATTGTGCAAGCAGTTCCGTGAGTACCTAAGTCTAAGTATAATTGTGTTGGTCTGTAGATGCGTTTCTCAGTACTAAATGAATGTATAGCAATATCAAGGATGAACTTCGTATAATTATGGTAGAACTTCACTTAGGTAAGTTCATTATATCAATACTACAATATTATAAAGCGGAAAGATTTGATTGTTTGTTTGTTTGCATTGAATAGGCTCCGAAACTACTGAACCGATTCGAAAAATTCTTTTACTGTTGTAAAGCTACACTATCCCCGGGTAACATAGGCTATATTATATTTTCCAAAAAAAATAGGGATCCTTACTAAAACTCCAATAATGGAACCCAAGGTGTAAAAAATAAGATTTACAATTTTGACTTTGCGTGTTTGACAGTTCTAAGACAGGACAACGTCTGTCAGGTCAGCTAGTATTATATATAAATTATTACCTCGGCAAAGTAACTCATGGATTGTTCACTGACAATAAAATTAGCAATTTAATAAAACCGTGCATTCCACTATTTCTATTTTTGAAGTTTTTCTCATATTTTTCGTAAAGTATAGCTGTAATGTAAAATTACTTTATATACTACTTTATAAATAAATTAATATAAATTACTTTATATATTACTTTTAATGTAAAATTTTATTTATGTATGGTAATACATAAATAAAATTTTACATATATACAATATACAGATTTCATAATTATGGAGGGATCCATAATTATGAAATCTGTATATTAAGATAACGTAGACATCATGTAGTAAATAGGTATTTGAATTAAACCAAAAAACAAGGAGAAAATCGCAAATCCTTGTCACGTTCATTTTTTTTCGAGCGAAAGTCCGGTCTTTACTGTTTCCTAGATTCCCATTTTTCAAGGACTATAATGTCTTTTAATTGGGTTATAATGTCTTTTCCATTTTTATAATTTTAAGCTAACTACAAATAAAATTAAAATAAATATTCAGGACATTTTTGCACACACGGTCATCTGACCCCAAACTAAGCAAAGCTTGTGATATGGCTGCCAGAGACTGATATACATACATATATAGTTTTAAATACATACTTAAATAGATATTAACAACCAGATATAGAACAAACACAAATGTTCATCACACAAATGTTTGTTCTAGATGGGAATCGAACCCACGCCCCCAAGCTCAGAAGGTAGGTTCACTACCAACTGGACCAACGGGCTATGGAAGTAAACTAAACCTAGAATGACCTAAATTGCTAATAGTTGGAAAAGAGGGCCTTAAAAACGTCAGAAAACAATTTATGATAACATAAAATAATCAGTACCCTTTAAAAGGGTTGCTTAGAGTCATGCAAAGTAAGTCACGATCAAGTCCAAGTTATGCCCTAGTAAAGTAGTGGAGTGTTGAAGCCTTTTGGAAAAACTCAGTCACACAGCGCAGCAGTTTCTTTGCGCGATAGAATCCGGAACATAGATATTCGCCAAAGAACTAGAGTCACCGACATAGCTGTTAAAATTTGCAAGTTGAAGTGATGGGCAAGCCACATCGCTCGAAGAACCGATGACCGATGGGGCAGAAAGGTTCTGGAGTGGAGACCACGAACCGGAAGACGCAGCGTAGGTAGGCCTCCCACTAGATGGACCGACGACATTGTGAGAGTCGCGGGCATCCATTGGATGCAAAAGGCAGGCTATCGTTCAGTGTGGAGGTTAAAGGGGGAGGTCCATGTTCAGCAGTGGACGTCTTCTGGCTGATGATGATGATGATGATGATGAAAGTAGTGGAGACTTCACTGTCATACTTATTCATACTTCAGCTAGCGACGCCATCAAATTAGTCTTCCTCAAGGAATTTATATATCCTTGGTCTTCCTTTCTCAAAGCATCAAATAAACCGTTGACACTGTGCACAGTCATCAGTGTAATTTCCAATTTGTCTGTCAGTGAAGATTAGACAGCGAGTCTAACAACTAAATATAAAACAAATAGGTCGAATGCCGATGCCTTGTTTTAGGCATCTCCTCAATTAGTGCTCGCGGCTATTTTTACAAATGACCAATGCACTTTAGGTCACCGAGTCTGCAATTTGTCTAGAAGCAGACTTTTGCCATAAAATTCATCAGCTCTTGTACAATTGCTGTTAAAATGATTTAGAGGTTTTTTAAACCATTAATGGAATAGCTAGATATAAAAAATCTTATGGGCTTTTTGTTGATAAAAATGTTCATAATACGTATCTTTTTTTAAATGGTGGCAGTGATTTTAATCTTCCGAAAGGCTTTCGACGTAACTAAATGTTGGTTGTTCAAAGACAAACTAAGAACTACAAATCATAAAAGTCTTGAGCATCGGCGCTAAGTTGCTTTTTATCGAGAGTGTGTATCGGAGGTGAAAACGTCATGATGCAAACGAGGTGCAAGTTAATGGTGCAAACGGTACATTGGGGGCTCTACATGATCTAATTCCTGCACATTTTCTATCAGACTGCCAGAGTGGGCACGAAAAATCAACACCGCTTCATAGTTGATATTCCGAAAACCCGTACCAAGCGCTTTAATTCCACTTTAATTGTGCGAACTGCTAGTCTGTGGACTGCGCTGCGTGACTGCGTTCCCCAATAGTCACAATCTGGGTATCTTCAAATCACGAGTGAATCGGTTTTTTCTAGGCAAGCTTGTTCCATCGTAGACCGCATCATCGCTTAACATCTAATTAAGGTATAAAAATGCAACTAAACCAAAATATATTTTAACAATATTCTAACATAGACATAATTTAGTTTTTTAACTTTAACAAAAAGTAATAAAAATACTAACATTTGTACGCTGTAACAGGCAAGGACATAAGATACGTTTCCATTCTTACGACCATGTATGCTACTTTATAATTATGTACTATGTGTACCTACCATGTTCTGACAAATAAATATTTTAAAATTTGAATTTGAACATCAGGCGAGCTGGCGGTCAAACAAAAGCCTATTATTGAATAAAAAATAAACATATACACAGATATACACGTTAAACTTATAACACGCCTCTGTTTGCGTCAGGAGTAAAAAATAACTAAAATCGTGCTACAAAACGTAATGTTTAGTTAACTCAGTTCACGACGTGTTAGATAATGATATTTTAATGAAGACTTTATCTAATTTGTAAGTGTATAATCACGGTATTTTTAAAATGGCTTTAGAAGTTAGAACAAAGTGGCTAAAAGTAGCATTTGATATGCATCTAAACGGGGCATGGTACTTTGGTGTAATGTTAAAAAGTCCCTTTATAATGTAAATGTAGTAAAAATGTTTAGATCCTTGTACGGATAAAAAGTAGAGTGGAAATGCATACTTAAGGTACGGTTAGATAAAAAGGATTTTCTATGAAGCCCTTCCTTTGTGTCCGTGTTCTTTAAAAGTTTAATGGAAATTGTCGATTTTTATGAGCATCATGGCGTGATTTTGATTACGTACAACCTGTCGCATACAGCTTCCCGATTTGTTCCATGATTTTTCATAACCGGTTTGAACTTTTGGGCGTTGCTCTGACTTTTTTATTCCTCTTGATGTAAATTTTTTAGGCCGTCCGAAGGGTGTTGTGGGGTCGAATTAGTAATCGAAAGCCTTTACCAGAAAAGTTACGCAGTATAGGGCTACCAATAGGGATAAAACCACATAATTATGTTAGTAAGTTAAATACTTATATTATGTTTGAGGGCTGTAGAAAGGATGCAGACTAAAAAAAATACGGAAAAAGAAAAAAAAATTATCTCATGCCTTGGATGTGGCGTTGATCCAATCCCATCTAAGAACTACATAAATGTATATAAGGACGAGCGTTCCGGAAGTTGACACCCAACTGCGTCACTGTCCATTATAAGTTAGTTCCCAAAATATAGAGAGAACAACTATCCATGACATCGAAGACATAGGTGCGTGTCACCCACGTGACATAGGTATTTGTCTCGGAACGCTATACCTGGCGGAGTATATAAATAATACTATGATAAATGTCATAACAATTAGAAGCCACATTGATGTAATTAAAACAGTAATTGAGAAGCCATAAATTATTGCGATTATCCGTCAAAATAATATTAGATAAAGCCCATAAAGATAATTAAAAACATGAGGTAAAACGCGAAAGTCAAACGTTTATAAGTTAATTTTGTGTGTAAACCTAAAAATTTATTCATTCTAGGCGTGTATACCGTCTTCGACCACACGTACGAGTAACTGTGTGGTCATACGGCTAGCGAGTAAATAATACAAAAACAATTTAAAGTTCATTATTAGTTTCCCTTTAGAATCTTAATAAAAATCAAGGTAACATTAATATAAAATTTATTCGCAGAAAGTAACTTCGAACATAAATTACGATTGATATCAATCGTCTGCATTAAAAATGCGTCTCCAGAATAAGGGCGCTGCGTTTATAGTGCAACAAGGCTTACAATGGTGAGGGCACTGGACTAGCACATAAAAAAACTGCACTGTTACTTATGTCTCAGACACAGTAGCAGTACTTTTTTTTTCGATCTGCAGATGCAACAGTTATCGCTGTCGCAAATTTGAACAATTTTTAAGAAGATTTCGAAAAAAATGAACTGGTATTTATTTTACAGATTTTTATTTATGAACATAACATATTTTGAAAAATATTATAAAACGCATATTACAAATTGTTTTTCTCCACAAACCAGTATGTTTTGAATGACATTGCACTATTTTATAGCAGTTTCCATTTAGATTTGTTTTGACGGAAGAGATCGAAAATCTAAATTTTTTCGTTCTCGTCCGCCACCATGTCGACATACAACAACATCATATTAACATAATATATTATATCAACATAAAAAGCCTATCCATAATCACGTGATCATCATCATCATCAGCCGGAAGACGTCCACTGCTGAACATAGGCCTCCCCCTTTAACCTCCACACTGAACGACAATCTGCCTTTTCCTTTTTTTTTATCACGTAATATTTTATAGCAATTTTTTACTTTGCTTATAAATTTTCTCCCCCCTTGTGATATTTCGTTATTTAAGTTATTTTTTCCGAACCCCTAACGAGCCTCACTTGATTAATAAACGATCCCAAATAGCTTTATCTTTATCCATTAATTTATCTTCAAAATTGTTGAAAATGTGCAAAAGATCTCTGATAACTCTTGAGTCAGTGATTTTTATTTTGACCACGTTCATCGTAAGCTGTGTCGCGGCGTACCTACGCATGTTTATTCATGATATCACAGATTGGGTGATAGTTACTATACAAAGGGCGAGATATACAAAAGGATAGTCATCGGACCATGAATCTTCACGCACAGACAAACAAACCTAAAATTTTATAGTGGAAAGGATTTAATTAGTACTGCGTGCGGTTTTTTAAAACAAATTCAAATGCCGTAGAAAACATTAAAAGGGATTGCAATTTAATAAGGGTTTTATATTTTGCATCGTTATATTTTCTGTGCACCTCGCACTAGAAATGATAACTACGATTGGCAACGCTTGTACTACTTTAGTGGAGCAAAACCATGGCGCTTACACACAGTCGTCACTACTTCTATTGTTGAGGTTTTTCTCATATGTTTCGAAAAGTATAACTGTAATGTAAAATGTATCTTTACGGTGTCCTCCATAATTATAAAATCTGTATATTAAGATATTGTAGACTAAACATCATTTAGTGGATAGGTATTTTCATAAATTAAGACAATCAGTGTTACTTTTTTTTTTCGACCGTGCAAAATGTCCTTATTCGTGTTTCGGTCTTTACGGTTACCTAGATAAAACATAAAAGTTTGATATGGCATCAGTTTAAGTAAACTTTAAGTTATATAACCATGGAACCATGGAAGCAAACAAACTAAAACTAGAATGACCAAAATTGTTAAAAGTGGTGAAAGAATATGGGTACCTAATATTTTTAAACACTTTTTTTTATATTTACTGGTTATCACCATTATCAGCCTATCATGTTCTCACTGGTACTGAGACGTGGTCCTTAACTGTTGACCTTTTGGAAAAGCTCAGAGTCACACAGCGGACAATGGAGAGGGCATGCTCGGGGTTTCTCTACGAGATCGAATCAGAAATGAGAAGATCCGTAGAAGTTTAAATATTATAAATATTAAATATTATTTAACTATATTAATTATAAATATTATAAATATTAATATTTATTATTTAAAATATTAAATATTATTTAAATATTATTATAACGAAAGTTACCGACATAGTATTATTATCTATCTATCCCTATATTTATATCTATCCCTGCTAAGTATATCTCCCTGGTTTGTCTGGTCTGAGGTACGACTATTCCATATTTTCTAACAATTTATGGCCCTCTATAATTAAATAATAAATTTTAATGCACAATAATTATTAATTAACAAGGAGAAGAATGATTATAACAAGGATGCTTTATAGGCCGTAAAATTAACGCACAGTTATGACTCGGTTTTATAACCGTCTTAACTAAACTGTTGTTGGAGCAACGAAATTGTAAGATTTTTATAATAGGAATCAAAAATACTTATGTTTGTTTAGTTGTTTATTGTCTTGGTACAGGATTACACAAAATGGTGGTATACTAAGCCGCAAGAAGATATTGTATTCATCATTATCAATAACTTTTATTATGGAAACAACCCCGAAGTCACGAGGACAAAAAACCAGCTGTTCCATGGATAAATTACATTCACACTAAGTATATGTTATAGCGAGCGATGGTGGCCGGGCAGTAGCATCTGCGCTTTACAATCTGACGGCACCCGGTTCGATCGTCGGCCCTGCACCATTGACTTGTTTCATCATCATCATCATCATCATCATCATCATCATCATCATTTCATTTCATTTCAGCCGTAGGACGTCCACTGCTGGACATAGGCCTCCCCCATCGATCTCCAAAAGGGCCGATGGGAACCGGCTTGCATCCAGTGTTTCCCTGCGGTCTCTTTTAGGTCGTCTGTCCATCTT
Source organism: Agriopis aurantiaria (assembly GCA_914767915.1). NCBI lineage: Eukaryota > Metazoa > Arthropoda > Insecta > Lepidoptera > Geometridae > Agriopis > Agriopis aurantiaria. The sequence goes on along the minus strand of OU612003.1, from coordinate 10,417,215 downwards.
GTGGGTGGACGTCCTACGCTGCGCTTACCGGTCCGTGGTCTCCATTCGAGCACCTTTCGGCTCCATTCCCAAGTTTAATTTAAATATAGGTAATTATTAGTAAATTTAAGGGTAGTTGGTTTGTTAAGATCCATGAGTGGGCGAATTGGGGTGCCCTGTAACTGCCTATCTTATGCCATGATAAATTAAATTAAATCAAAAAATAATTGCTCAAGAGGTTTCATTCTCTAATTATAATTTTTTATTGTGGACTTTTTTTTTCTCTCAAACGGTAAACTAGGTTGTCCGGACAGTCGATAGGTTAAGGTTAGTTTCAATAATATGAAAAATATAATCACATAAAGTTATATGATTATTTCCGGGATATTTACCGTGGTAAGGTTGTGGAATGAGCTTCCGATATTTCGGCGCAGTTACACGTACCATGTTCACGGGAAGACTCAAGAATGCGGTTGGTTGGTCGAACGTAGCAAAAGGGCTAAGAAAGAGGGTAGATCGTTATGTCTGCACCTAACTTTTATCCCGTAAATAATCATATAACTTTAGTGAACAACCGTGATAGTTTAAAACAGTGTTTTATATAATCACACGTACGTCATATTATACGTATACGTATACTCAATAAACTGATAAACTATATTTCTTTGTTTACCTGAAAACCCTCTTCTATATATCTATATATAAAAAATGAATCCCTATTTACCTTGGTCACGCCATAACTTGAGAACGATCCTCCGATTTCATTCATCTTTTTTAAGCTTTCCAATACTTTGTAGAATGTTCTTACGGAGAGAAAAATTATGAAAATTACGGAGAAAATTGGAAAATTATAGATAACTTAAGGACGATTTTAACTTCGCGCGTTTGACAGCTCTAAGGCAGGACAACGTCTGTCGGGTCAGTCAGGAAACAAATATTAACTTTACCAGTATATTATGAACGCCTAATAACTGCTTCAAAGCCAATATTATCGGAAAATATGACGTCACCATCCTGAAAGCAAATCTTATCAACACTAAATTTACCACGTTTCCTGAAATCAGATCCTGTAAACAGGATCTCAATTGATTTCCTGAAAGCGTTTGTTTACTGTCAACCGGAGGTGAGCGGGAAGCGGCGTTCTATATTTAAACTGCAGTGGGGTGCTGAGTCTGCCCTTGTAGGGTGGCCAGGTTTGAATGGTTTTAGCTTTTTAGATAAGGTAGAGTAGTTTGGGGTTGGAGGTTATAGTGAAGATAGTTAATCTATAAATAAATATCTAAATAAACACATTTTTGACCAAAGAAAACAAAATGGAGGAGGTTCTCTTGTCAACGAGTCGGTAAGTATATACAGCAGTCCAATTTTGATAATTCTTTTTTTAAGGTACATATTTTCCCAGATCACCCTGCGATACAATGGTGTGGCGCAACGGGTTCGGTGAATTGAATTTAAAATTAAAAAAATTGGAGGCTGGTGCTTGTCTAGGAAAGAAAAAAGGAAGAGTTGGGGAAGACCATTGCCCAGCAGTAGGACAACACAGGTTCAAAAGAAACGCGTAGCGCAGAAAATGACAGCAGCGTATCGCTACTATACTAACTCGACTCACACTTTTCCGGTTTATCGATGTATTTTTTTCTCATGTATTACCACTGAAAACATTTAAGTACAAGTACAGAAGACTCACTTCGCAAAATCATTTAAACAAGTAGCGACTCTTGCTACTACGCAATAAAGTGCAATTCAGGACGTCCGAGCGCTAACTACCTACAGCTATATTAACTTAGAAGTTGCCTCTCTGTCTATCGTGTAATTCTTGTCTTGTTATCTCTATCCGTTGCATGGCAAGTCCGACAAGTCGGCTACTTGTAACTTTATATCTAAAGTGCACGATGCGCCAGGCCTGGTAATACCTGAAATAAATAAAGGATTTTTTTGCTTAAAGTTAAGGTAAAGGTTTTCTAAATCTTCTGTCCCAAACGTATGGTCCCGCGAGTGACCAGTAACCGTAGTGCGTAAATGCGCACGCGCCTCGGACCGCTTCAGGATGTAAGATGGCCGCCGCTTCCGACCGCGAACTCTAACAAGTGCAATGACAATTGATATGTAACAGCTGCTTGCTGGTGCCACAGTAGATAATAAGCTAAAGCAGTAGTGTACTTTAAACAAACGCCCGAATCGAGTGACTTAATCATATGAGCGCCCCTTCGTCCGCCCGCTATGATACTTCACGGTACGCTCAGAGCGAGAGTCACACGCGCCGCGTCATTGAAATTCGCCGTGTGTTTGAGTTGTCAGCGTAGAAGTAGCGTAGAAACAAAATAATGAAAAATTTCGTAAGACCCGATAGCAGCAACCCTAGCCCTGTGACCGACAGAATAGGCATCGAATTCCAAGTCAACCTACTGCTTTAGCTTATCTGCTGTGCTGGCGCTCTTGATACGTTTAACTTGTTTTATGATGCATATGAACTGGGCAACTTGAACCAGTTCAGTACATACTCAATTAATAGCAGTTTAGTTAGTAACTGTGTAATAAATGAAGATGATAAATGGGACTAATAGATGGGCCAAGAGGTGTAGGTGTCTGATAACGGATGAAGCGCCCGCAGGCTGACAAAACACTGGCGCCATGACCTCGACGCGACTGGCAGACTGGTCGAATGTAGCGGGTGGTCGCACAGTTTGGAAAGATATACGTTTGCCCAAGAGTGGAAAAGTATACGTTGAAAAAAAGTATAATAAACCAGACAGCACACTGACACAATCATCTCGTTCTCTTATCCTATCCTGTTTACTCTTGTTCAGATTAATCTGTGTTATTCTATTCTCGTTCCCCCTAAGCATCTAAAGCCAAACGTATCCTAACCCGTACCATCCCATCAATCTTCTAAGCATGGCATTGAACTTGAGCCAGAATTTTAAATTTGTTCCAATCATCTTCAAGGGCAAGGGCTCCATAAACGTTAATGGCTGACCACTGCAACCATGATGCAGTCAGTGGATAAAATAATTCAAACTACAGATTTTTGACCGAGCGAGGAAAGGTCTCAGATGTATTTGTTTGACAATAACTTGCGAACCGATCTTGAAATTTTGTAAGCAAGTAGTTCATGCTAATACAATTTTTTTGTTCGAATATGAGATAAAAAAACATACAGTCGAATTGATAACCTCCTCTTTTTTGAAGTCGGTTAAAAAATCGGGGTAGTGATGACATAGTCGCGAGACATTATTATATTTTCAAATAAAAAAAAATTACAAGGTAGGTTTATAAATGCAGGAGTTCTGAGATAACTTACATTAAAAAAACAACAGAATCGGTTAAGACTAAGAACCCCCCTAAGACTAAGAACCGAGTTCTCATGGTGAGGTTTAAGACTAACCCCCCGGTTCTCAAGGGGGAGAGTGTCTCAAAGGGGGGGGGGGGGAGTGGGGGTTATAAATGCTACATTACGTGATTAACGGACGGCCCCTTATTTGATCTAATTTATTATAATTTTAAGGCCTCCCTCTCTACGAGGGAGGCCTTTGTTCAGCAGTGGACGTTTACAGGCTGATGATGATGATGATGATGATTATAATTTTAACTCAATTTATAATACGATTTGGCATGTAAAATAACATTTTATGAATAAAATATAAAATAATAATATATTAAAAAAAAACTCACAACTAATAATCGGTTAAAAGTGACAATTTTTTTTTTCAATTTGCTAGATATTTTTGCTCACACGGTCCTCTGTCCCCAAACTAAGCCAAGCTTGTGATATGGCTGCCAGAGACTGATATACATACATAATTATTTTTAAATACATATTATAACCTGATATCTAATGAACACAAATGTTTATCACATAAATGTTTGTCCTAGGCGGGAATCGAACCCACGCCCCCAAGCTCAGAAGTTAGGTTCACTGCCAACTGGACCAACGGGCTATCATGTTAAAGTCGGTTAAAAAACATTAACCTCCTGGGGCAGGGTGTGACGAATCTTAATATAGTCCAAAAATATTTTCTGGTGAACAAAAGCAGTGTCTTAGCGGGGGATTGTGAAAATAGCAGCAACGCGTGAACCGCACGCGACGGTGCAACGTCGTTAAAATGCACCAGAAACAGAACTGCACGGAGACTGGATTTAAATAGCTTTGGACCAGAACAGAAATTTTAGTATTGCTGACATTGCGAAGATCAGTTTTAGGAAGCCTCTTTAGTCAAAGGTATTTAACTAGTGTGTGTTGCCAGTGATGACATCTATAGTCATAGTCATAGTCATAGTACTTTATTGGTAACAAATAAAAGGTACACGTCACAGAAAATAAACGATAATAAAATAATTTAAAATTATTACAATAATAAAGGAAATTACACTTTCACGCAAAAACAGATAAACAATATTATATTAATAATAGTCAAAATAAAATAAAATAATCAAAATTAAAACATATATGGTATAATATATGGTACCTACCTACTGAGACGTGGTCCTTAACTGTTGGCATATTTGGAAAAACTCAAAATCACACAGCGGGCAATGAAGAGAAATGTGCTCGGAGTTTCTTTGCGCGACAGAATTCGGAATGTGGATATTCGCTAAATAACCAGAGTCAACGACATAGCTATAAAAATTTGCAAGTTGAAGTGGCAATGGGCAAGCCACATTGCTTGAAGAACCGATAACTGATGAAGAAGATAAGTTGTAGAGTGGAGATCACGAACCGGAAGACGCAGCGTAGGTAGGCCTCCCACTGGCTTGACGACATCGTGAGAGTCGCGGGCATCCAGTGGATGCAGATGGCAGGCTGTCGTTCAGTGTGGAGTTCTAAGGGCCTATGTTCAGCAGTGGATGTCTTCTGGCCGATGATTATGATGATTTAGACAAGTATAAATTTAGCATTTTGTATAACCCCCGATAAAACAGCTAATAATCTTTAAACGGCTGAACCTTAGAATAACTACACAAAGAAACCAAGTACATTCGCAAAATTTAAGCCATTCGAATGGAGTCATATATGGCTCCAAAAAAAATTAAAAAAATTTACTATGACAATTTGCGCGGTGAAATCGTACCACAACAAATCAGAAAAGCAGCATAAGAGTTATGGTGTGACATTCCACAGGTAATCCATTAATTTTCTTGCTTAAATGGTTTAAAATACCAATCGAAACGTAATCTACAAAGCGAATTTGTAGTTTCCGTTTTGAGAAGGCGTTGTTTGGAAACCTACCTTCTCTGAGTAGTTATTCTAAGGGCTGAACCGATTTTCTTGAATCTATCCATTGATCCATGATCATAACTAAGAACACTTTCGATCAAGTCACATTTCAAACAAACAAAAAAACTTTATCGAAATTGGTTCAGCCGTTTGACAGCAACGATGCCACAGACAGACACACAGATATACACGTTAAAATTATGACACTCCTTTTTTTGCTTTTTTGGGGGTTAAAAAGAGATTGATTCTGAAGAATTGAATTATATTTAGCTGTTTTCACATTAGGGTTTCCATATTATGAGCTGCCAATAAAAAATAGAATAAATAAAGGATTTCCTTAAAAAAAATTGCCATAGGTGGCAATCAAGCAGACGGGCCGCCTGATGGTAAGCAGTCACAGTCGCCTATGGATACTTGTAACACCATCACAAATATGTTGCCGAATCTTTAAGACTCTATTACCTCGCCTTTTGAAGAACCCTATGTTGTAACTTCTCGGAAATACCGCGGAAGGTAGCTCATTCCTTTTGTTGAAATCGGTTAGGTTCCATCAGAGATAAAAAGAACCACTAATATCCAATCAATAAACTTGCTTGTGTAGGTACTGCGGGTACGAAAATCTCCAATGCAGTTCAGTCAATTAATTCCCATGATATAACTTCAGTGTCCAATAAAGAAGCTCAACGGGTCAACGCACAATGTGGGCTTCGAACACCAGAATTACTGAAACCCTGATAAATCGTTAACAGATAAATTGGTGTACAATTTAAGGGTCATTACTTGATCGAAGTTCTAACCAAGCCGTGAATTAGTGGATACCCGCATGTCTGAGCCAGCATCCCTCTCGAAACGAATTGTCTGTAATCTGTTAGTAATTTACATAATGTTAAGGGGATAGTTGTCTTTCCGTTGTCAAGGGCGACGACATTTGAGATTCATCTGACTCGGAATAACACACCGAACATTTAGTCTCCGCATCGTGCTATCATGGTTGATATTCCGAAAGCCCGTACGAAGCGCTTTGATTCCACTTTTAATGTGCGAACTGCTGCCTCTGGAATGCGCTGCCTGAATAGGTGTTTCCTGTTACAATCTGGGTGTCTTCAAATCGCAACTGAATCGGTTTCTTCTAAGCAAGCGCACTCCAAGGTAGGCATCATCGCTACGCAACATTAGACGAGGTGGCGGTCAAACCGAAGCCTATATATTATTTAATAAATAAATAAAAACACTAATATAAGATATGCCATGCTTGGAGTTTCTTTGAAAAATTGAATCAGAAATGAGATTATTCGACAGAACACTAAAGTAACCGACATAGCTCAAAGGATTAGCAAGCTGAAGTGGCAATGGGCTGACCATATCTGTGGTCTACATTTAGACCTGACAACCGTTGGGGTAGACGGGTTCTAGAGTGGAGACCGCGTATTGGTAAACGTAGAGTAGGACGCCCTGCAGCCAGGTGGAGTGACGACCTGCGAAAGGCGCCTGGTGGCAAGTGGTTGCGAAAAGATCGTGCCTTCTTACGTTTTTCAGGAGAGGCCTACGTCCAGCAGTGGATGAACATCAAATAGGCTGATGATGATGACTAAGATTATAATTGCGAAAGAGTCAAAAATAATGGAGCAATTGTGCGAGATAAAAAAAACCGTTTCAATTACCGTTTTCTATGGAACAGTTTATATTTTTTCCGTTGTTTTAGGGTTGGTCCCACAGTAAAAGTTGTTCATAATGAGTACAATAACCTTATTTTGGCTTAGTACAAGTCTTTCATTATGACAGTCGTTTAAAATCGACGAACTTTAGTGTTTGATTTGCAGTATACATACTAACGTTTTAGATATTTGTTTAAAACTCCTTGGCATGCTTTTGTTTCAACAAACAGGTATGCTGTAATATAACCATATTTCCAAGACGATGGTGAAATTAAGCCCTTCTACAAGCAAGCTCTAAAGCAGTCCTTTGATGAAACCGACCTCGGAATTAAGTTTGTTTGCTTTTGTCTTATATCAAAGGAATTAGACTTTGTATGCCGTGATTGTACAAGAAATTACGGGTGACGAAAGAACTTTACTAATAAATTACAGTCAGTTAGAAGTTTGGGAAAATAAATTTAATACCCTATACACATTGTCTTTGGAATATTTGAACTAAACCTTTTTTTAATAAGCTTTTATTAACTGGCAATGTTTGTTATTTTGTTTAAGTCAAATCGTACAAGTTGAGTTAGAACCAGTTTATCCTAACCGATTTTGCTGAAATTTTGCATACACCTTTATTTCTGGTGACAATACAATATGCAATACCTAAAATTGTAATATTTTCAATATTGTCGCCACCACAAGATGGTGTACTTATATTTATTATCAACCCTGTTAATGTTAACAATGACAATTTATATTATCTTTGGTATCAAATGAAAGCTGAATATAATGTGTGAAAACCACGTCAGTTTCAATAGTAAAACAAATGAAAGCTATTAATTTATAATTTAAAAACTCTAATTATTGAACCCGATAACCGTTGAAGTAAAGAAGTGTTCTAGAGTGGATATCAAGAATTGGCAAACGTAGCATATAGGACGCCTTAAGACTTTATGGAGTTACGGCATACCTACCTACGTAAGGCTGTATACAGGATTACGCATATAGACTGTACTAAGCCAAAAGGAGGCCATTGTACTCATCATTATGATGAACTTTTACTATGGGAGCAACTCTGAAATCACGGGCAAAGTCAGCTGAATTGAACTGTTCAATCTGATGCCGGCGTCACGATTTTATCATCGCATTAGTCGCCACCGCCTAAGAACTCTTTGACATATCATAGATTTGTGTAAATCGCATACTGTGCGTTTTACTAGATTATTTTTGCCTCACCCCCGCAATATGTAGAATCAGCTCTCCCATCCTGCGGCATTTCCGAGTTACTTTGACATGGGGTTATTCAAAAATCATAGGTCGCGGCAACGTATCTTTGATGCCCTGGGTGTTACAGGTATAGGCGACTGTGATCGCTTACCATCAGGCTACATGTTAGATTGTTTACCACCTATGGCATAAAATATATATTTTTTGTATACCCTTCATAATTGTATCCAATATAACCTATCCCGTATAAATCAACTCCATAAATAGATACCTAATCTAAGCACCATCTTACAACACCCTCTGGTGGACAGACGCGGAAGCTGAGCCACAGTTTAAACAATAGTTACTGCATAAGATGAGGGTGCATATATCGACCAACTTATCGTGAAGTTGACCAAATGAAGTAGCTATGAATGTTCAACGGCTGGCTATCCATTTTGTACAGAAAATATGATCATAGCGCTTCCTTTCAATTCTACAAATAAGATGGTCGGGCACACAAGGCGAATACAGAATAGATAATAGTTTTAAAGGGGAAGAGCCTCGTGAGAAACCACATAAAAAAGCTGGAAAAAAAAGTTACGTCAGTGTAATTAGATCTTTATGGAGTAAGAATGGTGAGGAATTAATGAAGCTAAGGGTCGTGGAACAGACATTATTTAATATTTATTAGATTTAGTATATTAAATAGATATCATCATCAGCCAGAAAACGTCCACTGCTGAACATAGACCAGAAAACGTCCACTGCTCCCCCTTAGACCTCCACACTGAATGACAGAATGACATCCGCGACTCTCACGATGTCGTCGGTCCAACTTAAAAAAAAATATATATATAGGCTTGCGTTTGACCACCATCTCGCCTGATGTTAAGCGATAATGTGGTCTACGTTGGAGCACGCTTGCCTAGAAGAAACCGATTCACTCGTGATTTGAAGATACCCAGATTGTAACCATCTAGTAAGAGGTCTGTACCTACGCTGCGTCTTCCGGTTAGTGGTCTCCACTCAAGAACCTTTCTTCCCCATCGGTTATCAGTTCTCCGAGCGATGTAGTCTGCCCATTGCTACTTCAACTTGCAAATTTTAATAGTTATGTAATTGGTATACCTATATCGGTATAGATCTTATTGGTATAGATCTTAATAAGAAGGAATCAGGCGTTATTTTCATTATCAGCATAATCACAATAATTATGTTCCCACTGCCAGGCCTTCTTGCAGCGAGAGAGGATGGGCCCTAAGCGCCCATGCTAGCCCAGTGCATGTTAGTAAATGTCATGTCTTTGAACTTTTGGGATTCTTGGACATACCGGGTTTTTGTCGATGTTTCCTTTCATCATTTTTGTGGCGTTGGCATCGACAGTGCACATAATTTTATAAGTAATAGGTGCAGGGCCGAGGATCGAACCGGGCGCCGTCAGATTGTAAAGCGCACACGCTACCGCTCTGTCACCATTGAAAAATATCCTCCACTCCACACTTCAATATTGTGTCAAGTGTATACCTATAAGAAATAAGGGATCAACTAAAAAAAATAAAAAATTTAACTGCACAGAAACTTGTCAACGCGGGTTCGGTACCTACTAAGCCGAATGAAGTCAATTTCCCATTCTTGTACCCATCATTGTGAACAACTTTTACTAAGGGGGCAAACTATGAAATCGCGAAAAATATATTAGTTGTTCCATAGTAAACGGTTATTCACACTCGACAAAATGTATAAAAATCTATTTTTGTAAAGTAGGGGAGAGTGGGGGAATGGCGAACTGCTAAGGGAAAATTTAAATAATACAAAAGTGTTTTGAGGTAGAGTTGTTTTTTAAACGTAATCAGTCGGTCCATTTATCCTACTAAGTAATCCTAAAATCAACATGTATGTATAATAAATAAGTATAAATTAAGCGTATTAAAAATCCTTCCACGCGGTATAATAATTGCTCTAGAATTCATTAATTAAATTACCAATCATATTATTTATACTTTCATTCCCAAGACCCTTTAAGTGCCACAAAATCAGAACCCATGACAAGTTTCCATTTCTAACCCGTAAAAACTCTAGATTCAACCTAGAAACAGCAAAAACTCACATTTCCCATAATTGTAAAGGCTTGGCCATACAAGTGATGCATCTGAGCAATTTAATGGCCACCGACGTGCGCAGGAGCGTGAGTTTTTATACCAAGTCGTTTGTAGATTGTTGTTGGTTGTCACTGGACGTAAAGACGCAAGACATAGAAAACTGGTGGTCTAATTGGTGAAAAAGTGTTCTACGGTTTTGGAATATAATTAGTCAAAAATAAATAAGGGATTTTTAAAAGCGTTAAACTGCACTTCGAATAGTTTTAAATATGTCTTTACTCGTAATTTTGTTCAATTGTGCGACAAAATCGCCGTCATCATCTTCAAATGATTAAATTCAGTATCATAAGCCTTTTTCATCTTTATCAAGGTGCAGCGTCAGAAGCTCGAGTAATACTTCCACTGGTCACTGAAGAGGCCAACATGGGATCCGCAACCACAGCGCTAGCAAAAATAACCCATTTTGGATGAATTTATGCAAGACCCATTAACGACACATTTCAATATAAAATGTTCTAGGAATATAAATTGACGGTAAGGAAGGGTGATGAAAATGCCTCGGATGTTGTAGATTGTAAGCAGCGGCGGTGACCACTTACCATCAGGTGACCCGTCGCTAGTTTCCCAATTATTCTAATTAAAATAATATTTATAATAATTTCTTCATAACAAAATAAAACCGTTTGCTCTCCCATCTTGTCCAGTGCGTACTTACGGAAGTGTAGCTGGCCGCAGTGGTATTGCCACTGCAATGCCCTATACACAGATCAGACCATCCATAGAATCTACGCCTTAATCACTGTTAGTATGAAACCATTATATTATATGGCAAGCTCTTTACGACGAAGGAAGAAAGAATGTGGTAGATTTTTTAACCGACGCAAGGTCCAGGTTATCAATGCGACTGTATGTTTTTTTTAATGTTTGTTACGCGATTACTCCGCTAATTATGGATTGATTTTAATGATTATTTTTTTGTTTTGTAGTTCATACCTTAGATGTGGTCCCATATAAATTTTACCAAAATTGATTTAGCGCTTTTTGGAAAATTCCACATAAATCACATAAACAAGTGACGTTTTGGTTCGTGGTTTCCTAAGTTTTGATGAGGACTTTCAATCTCTGTTTTTACTATGTAGGTATAATCTTGAAATCGGTATTTTTTTCAAAAAATTATTATTGTTTTATCAACCATACACAAATAAAATCTGATTAAATTGAGAATCTGGTCTTTTTTTGTAATTTTATGCAGTTCTAATAAGTTTTACCTAAACTCCGTTTTATAATCTTAGATATTTTATGTAAACAAAATATCTTTTGTAACGGTAGTTTACAATATTTGACCAAAAATATATTTTATTAAGTTTTTCTAGTCGTAATATGATCAATCATTAAATAGCAATCGTTTTGTACTATTTATTTTAGCGTAATATCTGTTCTATACAATGTTATAATAAAAAAATCAATTTATGATAGAAAATATTTTATTAGACTGGTAGGACAGTAGTGGTTCTAAACATTTCTGGCCACCGTTTGATTTGACCTCTATTTCTTCTAGCATAATAGTCAACGCCTCTATAATCAACGCCATCTATTACAATCTTTTAATAATGTTTTTTATAATTTTGAACTATCAGATTATTCCCTATTGTACCGCGCGAGAGCAAAGCCGAAGAAAATAGAAAGTAAAATATTGATCATAAGAGAAAAAAGTTTTGAGCAACTGGCATTTCACTTTGACAGTGACTTTTCGTGACATTTCTTTGTTTACATAAATTAGGCTTTTATTACTATATATATACTCGCCATGCGCCTGCCTCGTGTTTAGGAACACAATCGTACAATTTTAGGTACATATTTAAATTGTCGGACATAAAACGAAAAAATAAAGCCATTATTGTCAAGACAAATATAAAACAAGTAAACCATAACATTAAAATTATTTATTTTATGTCAGTAATTTTACGAAATCTGTCTCCAATATCCCATCTCGAGAGTATTACGAAAAACTACTTTTGTAAATTGGAGGTAATAAGTTGATATTATATTGAAAAGTGTTAAATTATGTTCGATCCAAAATCTGAAGCCGTTGTTTTCAATGAAAAATATAGATCTATAAACAAAATTGTCTATAGATATTTCTATTTTATATAATTAGCACGCCAAAAGAACAGTTTTTCTGGCGTTCTGAAAAAAAAAACGTTGGTTTTTTCGTCAAAAAGATTAAGAGGGTCTTAAACACGAAATTATACCTAATTGTGTACGTGGATGATTTCATGTGTAAGTACTTTAAAAAATCCTCAATTTTCGTGGACGCCATATTGAATTCTTGTACCCTATGTCACTCCCACTATTAAAACGATTTAAAAGACACTCACAATCATTTCGAAATCCATTAGGCTGTAAGGCGTGCCAAAGAAACCTCATACATCCACTCGAAAAACATAAACCTCCTCCTTGCGCAGTCGGGTAAAAACAGTCTGAGTTAGACATGTTTTACATCATTTTAATTCCTGATGTTTCAAACACATTGCAGTGTCCGCATCCGACAAAAGTGTTAAATATCCATTTGTAATAATCATAAAAATCTAAGAAACATTATGTTATTGATATGTTTTCCAGAAGAAGAAGAAAAACCCAGTCAACTTTTCGATAAAATATTTTTTTGTTTTCTGCAAAGTTGTTATTTGGCGTTTGGCGTGAATGCCTAGTAGGTATTGAATTCAGAGCAAGGGAAGTACTCTGAAATAAAACAATAAATATATACAACACAGGTAGAATGCGATAGGACATGTTCATCGTCAAAGAGCGATAGATTCAAATGACACAAGACGCAAATAATAATTGCAGCCTTGTTGAACGCGCATATTTTTTCTCACATTTGCGAGGAAATTATTGTATTGAAACCTCCTTGAATCAAATTATTTTTAGGTGTTTGTTGAAGAGGTTCCAACTTCTTTGAATAGCATGTTTTAATACTGAAAATGTAAAGATAAGATCACAGTAATTCATCACGTTTCAATTTTGAATTTAATTTCCGCACTAACTAATAAAAACTGCTTTTGCGACGATAAAGAAAGCCTTTCCGAGCCGGTGAGATGAAAAAGTTACTTTTTCGTTAAGGATCGGCAAATTTTTACATTCTTCTTGTAAAACGTCCACGTTCGCCTGCAAAGCCTTTGATTGCCCAATCCTCGGCTAATGAGAGTCGGAAGGTATCATCGTCACCTCAAATTGCGTATTACGTTACATACTTGCGCACGCGCCTGCATCCAGACATCATTATGGCAGGGCTGCCTTGGAATGTCAACTTTAGAAGAAGAAAAAAAGGTTTTTGAAATGCAATGTAAGAACTTTTTTGATCAAAGTGTACGAAGAATGAGGTGAATGGTGTTTTGGCAAAAAAAAAATCCTCACTACAATTTAAATTTTCTGAGGGAACTATTGACCTGTATCGGCTTAATTCACCCATTTCGTGTAGTTTAGCTCGAGAACATGAAGGACTTTAAAAGGTTTTTTTTAATCTACGTCACCACAACAGCTAGACTGCTTTTCATTTTAATTATGCACTTTTCTATCTACGCCACTGGAGCCAACTGAACTGTGCCAACGCCCCAGAGCCTCACTTTGATATTTCAAGGAGTTGGGTTGCCTGGAGTAGGTGCCAGTAGGGGGAAATGCACATTGCACAATACACCCCAAGCGGGACGTTAGTCTCTAATAAGAAGGGAAACATGGCAGCCCTGAACAGTGAATACTGGATACGTGTCACTGACACTTGAAAACGCTCCTTTGTGACGCTACATTACGATATGTACTCGTTGGAAACGGAGCTTAACTGAGTAGTAACTACCACCAACTTACCTACTGTGTGCAAGGCGAGACACGGCATCCGCTAATATACCGCACTCTCCGACAAAAATACCACCGAATGTCGTTGCAATTTAGCCGGAAACACACGTGGGTAAATTACCAGTTCTTATACAAATAAGTTAAAATCTCGGCAATGGTTTGAGGCCTAGAAATCCCAGTCCCATCTCAATCGCTCATTTGATGTTATTTCTTAAAAATAAAATATTTTTTGTGAAAAATGTGTTTCAGTCATTTTGCGAAGTTAATATTCAGTGTTGTGCTAATCATAATTTCGATGATTTGTAACTGAATCTTAAACTGGCTTAATTACTTTAGGCTCTAAACTTGTAATGGGCCTTTTATCTTTATTAATTTTTTACCTGCAATTTGCCTCTGAAAACAAGTAAAATCGATAGGTGGACTATCGATAGAAAGACAACACTATTTCGGGCTGCCTAAAATTCGAACTTTAGATTTGCAAGAAGCTACAACATGGGGTTTTTCAAAAGGCGAGTTAATAAATTCTTAAAGGATCGACAACTTAGTTGTGATGCCTCTGGTGTTACAAGTACGCATAGGCGATGGTGACTCTTTATCATGGATGGAATAAAAAAACTATAGGAACTTACTACAGAGTTATGAAGACTTAGTGACTATAGAATACGGCAAATAAGAAACCAAGAGCTTTCCATGCCATTAGGATACATCGAAGAAATAGAGCATTCCAGAGGCAAGGAACGCGTGCAAGATGCATTATCACTGCCTGTGAGGTAATTTCCTCCCCCAGGAGACCATAGATTGTATCAATCATACGGAGGAAGGATCAAGCAATTTACTTGTACACGACCAATTTATCTGTACAGTTCAATAGAGGGGCTAACGTAGTATTTTCTAAACAAAACTGACTGCTACCCTTCGAAAAATGACAGTTCTCTTATTTCGTCGCCTTTACAGATAAGTTGGTCGCACTGCAACATTGAACTGGGATTGAAAAGGTCTTGGTTTTTTTCCGGCCAGGTGGTGATATTGCAGGAATAGGGTTATTGGTCACGTACGGAGCTGGTTGTAGCTATAATGAATCAATTTCCAAAAAAAATTAAAAGGAAAATTGAAAAGGCTCTTTTTTTTAAATAATTTATAATTACCTATACCTACCTAGTAAATCATAGGAAAGCTATGATTAATTCACAAGAAAAAATTTTTTAAAGTATAAATTGTAATTTCTTAAACCCCCGATTATAGGCCTGATAATTTTCAAACGGCTGAACAATTTTCTTGATACATATATATAGCTAAGATGAAGTCACCCTTCAATCAAAAAATAATGCCACACACAAATATACAGATTTAAAGGTTAAACTTATAACACCCTTCTTATTCCGTCGAGCTTAAAACCCTTTTGAAAAACGTTGTAAAATTCACGTACGTAGGTATGTAAGTAATTTCTAATGACACCCATTTAGATTTCAATTCTTTTTTCCGGTCCCTTTTTCACATTTATGTTCTTGTTGGGATTAAGTTTTCGGCATTAAATTATATAAATCGTAATTATAATGTACATGGTAAAAAGTGGTTATTTAATACGTTATAACGGTGTTATAACTACGATCGGTTTCATATTCACTATCACAAAGCTCGTCCGTGGCATTGCGGCTTCAGTAACTAGCTAACCAGATTCTATTCGATACGTTTTATTTCAACTCGATCAGACAGATGTGGTTACAACCGAATTGAAATCGATCGGATGCTGCGGTTTCAAAGGATCGGTTCTATGCTTATTGAGGGAAATACGTTTTGATTTTATCCTTAGAGTTTTTACGTTTTGTTTTATTATCTGCAAGTTGGAACTAAGTTCTTTATGAAGAGCCCTTTGTGCGTATTCTAACTCGCGTTTCAACTTTTTTCAAGATCTAACTATTTCATTGATCTTCTTGAATGAACTTACAGTCCAGCCACTGAGATAGCGTCTGAAAGCTGCAATAGCATTGTACAAAATCTGAATGATTTTTTTAAACTATATTTTTAGGGTTCCGTACCTCAAAAGGAAAAAACAGTACCCTTATAGGACCACATTGTTGTCCGTCTGTCCGTCTGCCAAGACCACTTTTCTCAGGAACGCATCATAGTATCAAGTAGAAATTTATATCAAATACTTGGAGCTATACTATCTTTCAGCTGTGAAAAAATTAAACTTTAAAGTCAACGCGATCAAAAGATATGACTGTTTATGTCGCATGTTTTCGCATATTTTGCGATTTCACAAGGGAATCAAAACCTATTATAGGGTACTTCCCGTTGACCTAGAATCATGAAATTTTGCAAGAAGCAAGGTCTCACAGCATATATAAAGGATAAATTCGAAAGTTGTTAACTTGAAGTTACATCATATAAATAATATTGTTTTGCAATTACAAACTTACATTTTGTAGTTGGTATGTATGGAAGCACCTTATAGTCCACTACACAGTTAAGTTGGTCTTTCAATATTTCATATTTTTTTTTGTTGATTTTTTTCTTTGGACACGGGCTTTGTGGGTTCCGTCCAAGGGAACCCTCGGAGCGCGAGTTCTACTCGTACTTGTCTGGTTTTTTTCTATAGTATATTAGTTAGTTCTTATACGTTCTAAAAGCTAGTAAAAGTGACCACAATTTAGCTACGTTATTTTCGTTCAGCTTTTACAATATTATGGCTACCGTCAGACGCATTCTACTTAAATAAAACCTAAGCTGTACGAGTAGCTGAAATTTGAATTTAGTGTCAGAAATTTTCATAGAGGTTTCTCTAAAAATATGTCGGCAAACACCTAACAGTGGTATAATATAATGACTTACTCGAGAGCCATTTCCTCTACCCAGTCTAAGATGCATGTTGATGCATCTCCGACCTCTCTAACATCATCTGATGATCAAACGCTTATCTACTCCGTATGTAATTAGTACGACTGGATTTCCAAAATGCATTCAGTATTTTTTTACCCAAATCAGTGTCAAACCCCACCTATGCTCATTGCATGTTCCAGTTCGTAGCGCAACAAGAATCGATCGATACATCGAGCATCCGATTGGTTCCGTCCACGGTTCAACTAACACGAACAATCGATGGACAGGATGTGCTGTTCAGCCGATACTTCGGAGACAATAGCGCATTCATAGTTCGGGAGATACCGGACCATTTGGTTACGTGGCGGTGGATTTAAAACTGTATCACGGGCAGCTTATCTCATTTCTAATGAGCAGCTAAGCTTAATCAGAGGTTGAAAACATTGATTTACAAATACGTCGAAGTGGGTTCTTGTACAAAATTCACGATAAAAATGTCTTGAGATTACATTATTATGTCACATAATAATGTATGTCAGATAATATTACGAATAGCAGTCTATATCGTATCCACAGGTATATTTTCACTGATTTACTACACAACTCATCCTTCAGCCTTTCGGCTACCAATCCACAGCTCGACTGTCCTGACGGCTTTTTTTTTTTTTTTTTTTTTTTTTTTATGATTGACTTTTACTGTTGGCCTTTTGGCCTCTACAGCTTGACCGGACTAGTTAGCGAACGCAGAGTGCGTTCGGCATAACTTGGTGGTTAAGTTTATAGGCGACTAGCACAAGGGCACCTCGATGGTACGAACCTCGGCTTGGGCCGTCGCCGGGAGTGGGAATCAGACTTGCCCAGGCACCCCAGAGGGGGTGTGCCCTGGAGCCCTAACGGTTTGTTGAACTGAATGATTATTTGGAGAGAATCTAACCGATCTTCTAACAGATCCTGTGGGTCTACGATCCTGCCGGCGGGATCGCTGTGTGTGTGTGTGCCTCTGGTAACCGACGCCTGTACCAAAAACTGAATATTTCCTATTGCTAGGAGCAGTCGGATCGGGGTCCTGACGGCCACTGAACGACCCAATATATACTTTCCCTCTCTACTTCAATTAGCCCCTCCTACTACAATCGCTAACAACCAATGACAAGTGACACTGATTTTGACTTTGACACTCATAAATATTCATGGACGTAAGCACGTCCATGTAAATATTGATACATATTTACAACTATTGACAAGAATCACCACAATAAGTCTAGGGTTAATAGGTTATTATTGGGCAAACGTGCTCCATATTCGCCGCATCATCGCTTTCCATCAGGCGAGATCGTGGTCAAACTTTAGCTTAATCAGATGTAAAAAAACATACTTTTTTTTCTACTTCTAAGCTTTTTTACAATAGTTTTAAAACTTAAATCTAAGGTGGCGCCTCAGCGGGGCTGGGCTCAAGCTTCCCGTAACCAGGTTAATAGACTGAGGTACCTCCTGACGATACGTGATAGATGGACGACAAGGATGACTGCCTTCTATATCTGTCTTTTGACCAAACCGTCGAGAGGGTCCGTGAAATTTGGCAAAACGGCTTTCAAATGAAGGTGGGTTATACTACATATAGATATAGAAAAAGTGGTACACTTATTCCATTCGATTTGAAACGGTCTTTTACACGATGTATGAAAATAATATAAAAGTCTTTTAATTTCTTTAAAAACACTGCAAACTGTGGAGAAGTATTGTATAAATTTCATGAGGTAGGCCTCTTAAGATTTTGGATGGATTTCACTTAACGGATTCGTTCAATCATTTTAGTATTTTGTAGGTATCTTCTTATGTTGATTATAAAAGACTATTCTTTTATTTCTTACTAACTGCACCCCGCGGTTTCACTTGCGCTTATTACTTCTTATATCATAAGCTATCTGCCAATGAAAGTCCCTTCAAAATAGCTCCAGCCGGTTTGGAGTCCATAGGAAACATACCAAACATACATACACACAAAAACACATAGCATATATAAGAAGATACTTCTAAAATTTCAGGAAATCGTGTAAGGTACAGTGACTAAACTGTCCAGCATCTCCCAGCCTATGGTAATGACGATTACATTCGTTGACGTGATAATACCGCGGCCGTTTATAAACATCGAGTATCAATTACAAATTCCGATCGTAAAGCTAATGATAATGTGGGACACCTTGAACGGCTCGAATTCTAAAGACTTTATGGCATTGTAACAATAAAGATCATTTTGGAGCATTCTATTACGAATATTTAGATTGATTGATTCTTATTTTGGATTCTATGAATCTTTATTGGGACTACGTCTACGTAAGGTCAGCAACTCACCTGACAATAAGCGATGAGCTCAATAAAAACCCAGACAAGTAGGAGTTAAAAAAAATATTTGAAATATTGAGAGACAAACTTAACTTTATTATTACTTTATTTAACTTATATTACAACGGGACATAAGTACAAGTTTTTTTTTTCACAGCTGAAAGCGACCGTAGACCGAGTTCATCTTTTATATATATAAATATATAAAAATGAATCCCTATTTACCTTGGTCACGCCATAACTTGATAACGACTTTGCCGATTTCATTTGTCTTTTTTTTTTGTTTTTTCTGTAGAAGGTTCTTACGGAAAGAAAAATTATGAAAATTGCGCAGTAAATTGGGAAATATCCATAGATTCGTACCTATACTGAATCTATGGAAATATCAGAAAACTTGACGACGATTTTAACGTCGCGCGTTTGACAGTTCTAAGACAGGACAACGTCTGTCACACAGCTAGTTTGATATAAATTTTAACTTGATACCTGTTGATACCTCAACGCGCTTAAGAGAAAAAGGGCCTTGACAGACAGACAGACAAACGGACAACAAAGTGATCTTATAAGGGTTCAATTTTTCTCCTTTTGAGGCACTGAACTTTTCGAGCCTTTTTAATTATCTCCTTCCCCAATATGTAAAATATCAACATGCAATGTTATTCTAAAGATAACGTCCAATAGGCGGTCAATGCAATCGCTGACTTTCACTAAAGCGACTCACTAGAGCTTGAAAGCTGAGTAATCAGTTTCGTTTGCAGAGCTAGAAGCCTTGAACTTATTGTGATGGACATCGGACATCACTGCGTTGCGCTATCGGCGCACACGCATTCTTCTTTATACAGGGTGTTTGTGGACAAAACGTAAACGGAAGATACAGTTAAAAACAAGGTATATTTCTTTACAATTTTTTTTTTGTTTTATTTCGCATCGTTAATTTCGCATTCGATCACGACAAAAAAAAATCTTTGATAATGTGATATGTCAAACAAAGGAGTGCTCTTGTATGCACAATAGTTAATCAATCTATGAGTCCTGAGAAAATGAAAATATACATGAAGATGATTTCAAAGACTTACGCGATTATTAAAAATAAAAAAGAAACACCCAAAAAAAAAAGATTAAGATAAAACTGTTAAAAGTGTTTCATTTCAGCGTTGTATTAAGATATTCTAAAATGTTCATTCCTATTGTACATTTAAGCAGGGGGAAATGTGGGGGTCTACGCTCACTGGGTCTAGGTGGAACTTTTTTCATTCTTTATCTATGGGAGAAAGGCCTGAAGATGGAACAAGACTTACACTATGAACTATGGGCTAGTATTTTGCTCCTAGAGGAAAAGGTCTTGAGGAATTCTTCCTCGCGCGTCGGTACCCAAATAACTCAATTTTTTTATTATTTCCGATATTGGAGTAGCGGTAGGCTTTGTAGTCTTAATGATATTTTGTGTAGTCCGTAGCACACATATGCCAGTTCCAGGCAACCGCCAAGCAGTAGTGTGCAAAATTACGGTGCTTCCAGTAAAATAACTGAGCTCTAATATTACAGGGTGACGAGCGCAGTGAATTGTCACGTTGGATTTTGAACTGTTGAAGTTTTAAATTCTGGGTGGCATTGAACTGTTACGGGCAAGCGTGATGCTTACCATCAGTTGAGTGATATGCTCGTCTTGTCACGTTGCATAGAAAACTGGCGTTTATTTCTTTGTGGACGTCAATAATACAAGAATAATACAATTATACACTTGAATTGTAACATTTACACTACATTTATTTTTTACATAATATATTTGTGTACATTTTTAGGATTCCGTACCCAAACGGTAAAACGGGACCCTATTACTAAGCCTACGATGTCTGTCTATCTGTCTGTCCGTCTGTTTGTCCTACCTATTAACGGCTGTATCTTTCGAACCATAATAGATAGCCAGTTAAATAATTTTCACAGAATATGTAATGTTACGACGGATTAACTAACAAATAATGAAAAAGTCTAAAATTAAAAACGAAAGGGGGGTCCCCATACAACAAACAAGGATTTTGTTTCACGTATTTTTGTATTAGCTCTAATGTAAAAACGGTTATATGTACAAGCGTCAAACTTGGCATGATTATAGTACACACTCTAAAGTATAACAACAAATAATAAATAATGACCAAATGAGAGTCGGTGACAAATTTCTGTTCATTACCAAGTTACAATTATGTTATACTCGAGCGCCTGTAGCCAAATAATTAACTCTGGCTGCGTAGCAATTGCTTCGAATATTTTGGAAGGCGTTATAATAACTGGTAATTCGGTTACTTGGACGACCTAATTGTATTTTGTGGTGGTACGGAACCCTCAGTGCGCGAGCTCGACTCGCACTTGGCTGGTTTATTGAGTAAGTTTTGTGTCAGGGCATCCTGTATGAATGCAGGGATGGTCACACTACGCGCCTCCACAATGACACGATGCGATACGCTGGTCAAAGACCTTTGTTGCTAATTGTGCAAATGGTTTAGCTGATTTCACGGACAGTCACAGTCTGGTGTGTTTTTCAGAAGTTTCCGCAAAAAATAAGGCATATTATGTTCTGATGCCTCTCCACTTTTGAACTTGGCTATCAGCTCGGTTAACTTTCCTTTATCTTGTAGCAAGTGAACAAGTCTATTGATAAATTTGTGTAGGCTGAGTGGTCCGCCCCAATTCTTTTTTTCGGGGTTTATTTTTAACCCTTGCAATACTTTCTCGAAATATATACATATATTATAATATTCGTAATAACATAGGAAGGAACGAACTTAAATAGCTAAACCGCGATATAACGTAGGTACTCCTATTATAAATTCAAATCGACAGGAAAATTATTTATGGTGACAACATCACCGCAAATGGTCTTTACGATTAAATAAATGGACAAAGGAATTAATTAAATCTCAATTAATATTGATTTGTTATTGTTAAAGAAACGAATGACATATTTTATACAGACTTGAACTCACTTATATAGACGTAATTGCGGTTGTGATAATAATATTTGCTAAGAGAATGTAAACAAGCAAGATTATCATATTAAAATACTTGACACTGGCAAATGCACAAGACGTGCGACACCAAAATTATTTTATGAGGAAAGTAACAAAAAATATTTATTTTTAAGGCACTTACCTACTAAAGAAATCAAAACGATAAATATAGATATTAGATAAACTACTATTCTATTGCCCCATTTTCTAAATAAATCAAAGATACCTAAACTGAAAAAGTAACAGAGTCGAAAATGAAAAAGATAGACGATATATCTGTATAACCCTGATAGCTATAATCGTGAGTGGTGCAAATACCAATTACGTATTCTAGCGAAAGAAAGTTTTTAAACTAGATAATGCTAACGTATTAAAATGAACAGTGATTGTCGTTGGAGAAACTTGAAGGTAAATTGCACGAAACAGAGAAAGGTGGTGCCTGTTAGTATCGAAGGCCATAATACATTTTGGATCACTGCATCAACTAAGTTAGTTTATAAATAGATTCCGCTGGAGAATAAACTAAAAAATACAGACCAGATTGTAATTAATCCTCAACAAAAGCCGTTCAAACAATAGATGACAAAACAGTATTGTCTCCCGTGTCCTGTCGGGTATTGTTTTATTCAAGCCACCCGTGATTCCCGTATTCCTATAAAATTTAGGTTTATAATTTTAAAAAACTGCTTTAAATATAGCAGTTGACTACAACGTAAATGATCGTAGTTTATTAATAATTATTAGGAGTTTTTCGTTTCAATAAAACTTTACATTCAATTTAAATTTAAAAAGAAATGCAATTGAGACGGAAAAGAGATAATATTATTAAACGACTAAACAGATTGTTTACAAATATATGAATCACCACAATAAAACTGGCAATCAAATAAAAAACCACATAAAAATTGATCCTGCTATTTTAGAGAAAAATATGAAGAATAGGCAAACACTCATTCGAACTCTTACCCCAAACGCTATAATATAACTATATGGAATAAGAAGTAACTGGTTTTTTTCTATGCTCAAACCTTCTTCATTGCATCGTAGGTAAAACTTTACACTGCTGACGTCTAAAAAAGTGTTACATTGATTATTTTCCATTTCTCTTAGATAACATTGTGAAAGGACAAATTTTTCTTTGTTTGATAAGCTTAAGATAATAATTACACAATCGTGACTAGGTTTTGTTAATTGATATCGCGATATCATTGTTTGGTTTTGTATACTTAGTAATTTTATTAAAATTTTACGTAACCAGTAATCATAATGATTAAAATTATAGTCAGATAAGAGTCAGCTCATCTCAGTCATTTGATATGTAAAAAAAAAAACAACTTAAGTAAATTTTATGTCATGTTGAATGAAATTCTATCTCCAACTTACTCGCGCAATATAAAACTATCAACAAATCCGGACCCCTCGGTTCAGTAACCCCATGTAGGGAAAAATCAATACAAACGCACGCGCCGACTAGAGAATAGCGATCGATATTGTCTTTCGTTCCACCCTCTTCGCCACATCTGTTCCAGTCCCCTTACTACCATATTTAGCTATACTTCAACCATAGCTGCCTCGGTGAAGACACGTTAAATTACCACCCTTGATCAAACAGCGACGAACGCAGAATAATTCCGGGAGCTCGACAGGGGAGCGTTCTCGGCCCCATTCTATTAATAAAGCGAGGGTGTTTCAAATGAAAGGGAGGATGGTTTGTTTTCTACCGGTGATTATCAAAGCAGTTTTGGACACGATTCATAGTTTCCGTTGCATTTCTGAATTATGCAGTTTGGTAATACGTGATTTGTTTAATGGAAATGGTCTTTTGTTTGTTTTTACTTTTTAGATAAACATGCGTTATTTGAAATTCCTATCAGAGTTGTATCACACACATGACAGCGGTAATAGATATCATCATCATTTTCATTTGAATAGGTAGAGGATGAATGCTGCATAAACAACCCATAAACTCCACGTTAGTTTTTTTTTTTTTTCATTTATTATCTCAAGTTTATGTTTATCTTATTGCACAGGATTTCAGTAAACTTATCTGATTTACGTTAATCATTATCAGCCTATCACGTTCCCTCTGCTGAGACACGGGCCTTCTCTCAGAGGGGAGAGGATGGGATCCACAATGCTGGCTCAGTGCATGTTGATGAATGTCATATGTAATGTTTTTGTAAAGGTGTCGAATAAAATTTATTTTCTTTCTTTCTTTCTTATATGTCTTTGAAGTTTATCGGTTTCCTCACGATGTTTTCCTTCACTGTTCTCGATGGCATCGAAACTGCACACAATTTATTTATGTACCTACTCCAATAAGTCATTGGTGCAGGGCCGAGGATCGAACCGGGTACCGTCAGATTGTAAAGCGCACATACTTCCGCTTGGCAGCCATCGCTCTATGTTGTATTCAAAAAAACTCACTTAGAAATCATTATTAATGAAATTTCGCACTACGTTACACCACAACCTAAACTCAAAGAAAAATAAATAAATAATAATAAATAAATAGATAAATGTAAAACGCGCAATAAATATAAATATGTAGTCATATTTAAAGTAACGGGATCCAGAACTATCATAATTAAAGTAACACTATCTACGGAAGCGATCGGAAGCCAGTGAAAGTGAATCCATCTCTCCTGGCCTGCTATCGGGGTTACGCTCCAAATCCTGCGCCGCATTACGTAGAGTTACGGGCAGATTATCCTACAGAAGATAACTTTAGTGAGATAACGTTTTCTTCAGTTTTATAGACCGTTACTGCATTATTGTTACATGTATATTTTTATTGATATATAGGCTTAAGATTGACCATCATCTCACCTGATGATTCTGTTTCTTCTAAGCAAGCATGCTCTATCGTAGACCGCGTCAATACAGTTCAACCATACTAACAAGGCAAGGCAAATAAGCTTGTAAAAAAATAACAAGCAAACATCGATATTAGGTAGGTAGTAAATAATCACAGACAGAAAAGACACAAATAACTCAACGCCCTACAAAGTCTATAACTAACCGCGATGAAATACGATCTAACTAGGTCTAGATACTCAAGACTAAGGCTAACAAGTTAGAATTAAGTATCAACTGTATAAACAACCTTGTCGTAATAATGTATGATCGAATCGAAATGAAACTTCAAAATTAATTAGTAAAAATAATACCACGAAATGGTACTAAAACGTTTCAAGTTGTAGCAGATACAGAGACAAACATAACTATTTGTTATACAAACAAGTTACTGTTCTATGTTAATAGATTCAACACTGTTCAGTGTAACTTGAGTGTTTTATGAGCTGGACTACATGTTTATTAAGTAACTAAGCCAGTTTGAATACGATATTATCCAAGGAATAGGAAAAATACAATTCTGTTATTATCAAACAAAGTATATAAATTGGTCACTAATAACTTAACTAACTATTCAAATAAGTACCCCTAACTATTCCTGGCGCAAAGGTGCCCAAAAGAAAGAAAGCAATAGCCAACCTTTTCACCAGGAACTAGCCGGAGCGGGAGTCACCACACTTTCCTTTGAGTATGTGCCGTATCTCCGAAATGAGCTTTTTGGCCTCAGTCCCCCAACAACCCATGGTCTTTACGGGTACGAGCACGAAAAATGTCATCAAACTGTTCTGTAGCGAATCCCGTTATTTATTAAAGTTCCCCATATATTATTTCACGAGATGAATTTATTTTTTAAAATCTTATTTATGTATCCGAATTACAACTATCATTATTATGATGACATGAGGCAAAAACCTAGAAAAGGTAACTTCCTGTCACAGTCCTTCCAGTGCGAAAACGTGGATATTTAGTTTAGTTGGAGCAGTCTGCAAGTTCAAAGTAGCTCAGCAAGCAAAAGAAATAGCTCGGGAAAATACTTCGCCAGAGGTGAAATAAGTCACCAGCATTGGTCAGCGTATTAGCAAGATGAAGTGGCAGTAGGCCAGTCATAACTGTTGAAGCACATAACCGTTGGACTAGACGTGTTCTAAAGTCGAAACGACAAATCCGCAAACGTAGCGTAAGGCACCCAAGAAACAATAGCTTGACGATATACATAAGGTAGCTGACAGTGGTTGCAAGCGAAAAGCCACAGATAGGGATAAAAGGCGTGGTTTTGGCGAGGAATATGTCCAGCAGTGGACAAAAATAGGCTGATTTATACGGTTAGTATGCACACAACTGTCAACACGCACGCAGAAATTAGAAGCATTTGGGTGGTCATAAACGTTACATTTAAAGACCACCTGTCTGCTGATGGCGTTAGCCAAAAATATGGTGCTTATTGTATCTATCAGAACATGTTAAGAATGCTAATGTTATTTAGTCAAAAGCCTAAACCAACCTCTCAATCAATAATGTACTACCGATAAACAAATCAGTGCCCAACAGTTCCTAATAAACAAACAGTTGTTTCGTCACTCCGTTAGTTTAAATCCAATCAACGTCCATAAATATGCCAAACAAACACTTAGCGTTGGAGAATGTGACGAGAGGTCTTGTAGTCTCGACCTCTAGTTAAAATACCAAGAAATTACAACAAGACAATAGACTGGTCCTATAAAAATCTTGGTAACAGAGATACGTGAATTCTAATTAACATCTGAAATCAGAAAAGCTTATAGTTGTACGTAAACTTGTAACTTGTAAGTTTATATTTGTAGTTTGTAATTGTTCACTACATTCGAATCAGAAATGAGGAGATCCGTAGACGAACGAAAGTCACCGACATAGCCCACCGGATTAGCAATTTGAAGTGGCAGTGTGCAGGGTACATATCATGCAGAACAGATGGCCGATGGGGCCGAAAGGAGACCAAGGACCGATAAGCGCAGCGTAGGACCCACAATATGGACAGACGACCTAAAAGAGACCGCAAGGAAACGCTGGATGCAGGTCGCTTCTAACCGGCCCTTATGGACATCGATGGGGGAGGCATATGTCCAGCAGTGGACGTCCTATGGCTGAAATGATGAATTTTTCATTGCTTTAGTTAGAAGTAGTCATAGTTATTTATTTAAGTCGGTACAATTATGCACACTTTCGAATGTCAGTTCATAATTTTGACAAGAAAAACTTAACAACTAACATTTAGCCAATGTAGAAATAACCAAATTTCGTAAAGGTTTTTGCAGAGCCAGTCCACGTGTCCTTGTTGTTTATACATAGGTACGTACATTGACACAGTATGCCTTTCCAGTAAAGGTGTGTTTGATGACATTCATTAAACGAGTCTCATTTAGTTCTAGAACTTTGTTGCATTAGGGATTTTACTATAATATTCAACTCAGTTACTTATGCCTCATGCATAAGTAACTGAGTAACTGAGTTACGACTTTTTCGTAGCCTCAATCTAGATACATTTAGCTTATCTTTATTACGTGTATAGTTTTGCTAACGATGTAGGTTTTTCCTGTGTACATTATAATTATTTTCATAGTAGAACATCGAGATACAATACAAATAGATGATGTAGAGTCACAATCGTGCGAAAATATGTCCGATCCAAAGCTCGGCGCACGCTACGAACAGCGCAGACTTTTTGGTTAGTCACAATGGTTACAAGGTGACCGCGATCAGACTACAACGCCGTGCGATACCAGAGCTACGATGACATAGCGGACAACTAATGTTGAACACTATGCAAGGGAGTTTTGGCGCCAACGCGGAAAAAACATGTCGGCTCGTTGGATTATTTTCCTAAACTTGTGTATTTTCGAGTGTTAATGTGTACTAAATGGTGAATTATTATTCATTAAGTGCTCGTAAACGTGCCCGAGTGTGGGGAAGTGATATAACGAGGTGAAACGTGTCTTTTCGTGTTGTTTCCAAAACTCCATAGGAGCCTCTTGTAAAGTCTCCACCACTTTACAGGGGCATGAGTTCCGTCCATCCTAATCCTTCCTATATCCTAATTTTCGCGTATCGTTTCCCTACCTTTAAATTCTAAAACTAAACTCATACGACTTGAATATGGCAACTGCATCAATCATGCGGAGCCAAAAGCCCCAACTCGGGGAAGAAGAAAAAAAAAAAAAAACCGGACAAGTACGAGTAGGACTCGTGCTCTGAGGGTTCCGTTAGACGGAACCCTCAGAGCGCGAGACCAAAAAAAAACTAACTGAAGTTAAAATATTGAAAGACAAACTTAAGTTTGTAGTTTTTTTTTTACTGGGCAAGTGCTTTTAATAACTAAACAAAATACAAGCTAAAACTAACACTACAAATACAGTTAGACTGCCCATAGACCGTTGAAGGTCTAAAGACAATCCAAATGCTCAAGCCCACTACCAGTTGGCAGCGTACCCAACATGCTGGCGGCATTACCACGTTGAATGGCAATGCTAATGCGTTGAGCCAGAAACACGCCAGCATTTTGGTCACGCGTCGCATTAACCAGGCGCTCTGAAAGATTTTTGAAAATGAGGTGAGCTCCCGGTCCCCAAGGGCCCAATGTCTCGACCCCAAACGCCTCAAATATGTAACCACTGCCGAGGTTAGCATATTTGCGACGCTTGTGCTGTTCTGCCGAATTAGCAGCCGCGCCAGCCCTACCCTGTGTCTCAGGAAGATGTGACGGCGCCAAAGTATCGACACAAGTTGCGTCCCATACAAGGGCCGCCCCAACCTCCAGGGCACAAGTGTCATACCGTCAGGCCTCTTTCCATCGTCACGCGCAAGACCACTCGGTTTGAGCACAGCTGCGACATTGGCGGTGGAAAGTGCCCTGCGTATGATGTCATTCAGGCTAGCGTGTCGGCCAATACGACCAGCGCTTCTCGAGCAAGAGAGACCGTGGTGACCGAGCTGGTCAACAGCAGTACCACACTGACAGCGATGGGCCTCACAGCACCTTGCACCCAAGCGTAAGCTGACAGCTAGACGAAATGCGGTTGGATCTAAAAGGCTACCTGTGTTAAAAGAGGGCATGGCTTGCAACCAAAGTCCCGATTCCCAAACAGAGACAGCAAGAATACGAGCGCGATCTGCAATACTAGGACACGTATCTAGTAGCGATTTCCATGCTAGTTCGCAGATCGGCCGATCCCACAGTCTCTGGGAAGACAACTTTGAAGTTTGTAGTTGACAATAAGGTTCTTCCATACATCCCAACTACAAAATGTAAGTTTGTAATAGCAAAATAATTATTTTTAAATACCTTCAAATTTATAACTTTCGGATTTATTCCTATATATGTACTATGAGACCTTGCCTCTTGCCAAATTTCATGATTCTAGGTCAACGGGAAGTACCCTATAGGTTTTGATTCCCCTGTGAAATCGCAAAATATACGACATAAAGGAACCCTAAGAGCGCGAGACCAAAAAAAAAACTAACTGAAGTTAAAATATTGAAAGACAAACTTAAGTTTGTAGTTGACAATAAGGTTCTTCCATACATTCCAACTACAAAATGTAAGTTTGTAATAGCAAAATAATCATTTTTAAATGATATAGCTTCATATTTATAACTTTCGGATTTATTCCTATATATGTGCTATGAGACCTTGCTTTTTGCCAAATTTCATGATTCTAGGTCAACGGGAAGTACCCTATAGGTTTTGGTTCCCCTGTAAAATCGCAAAATATGCGACATAAACGTTCATATCTGTTGATTGCGTTGACTTACAACTTTTATTTTTTTACAGCCGAAAGAAACCGTAGACCCAAGTATTTAGTATAAATTTCAACTTGCTACTTTTACGCGTTCTTGAGAAAAAGGGTCTTGACAGACGGACAGACAGACAGACAGACAGACGGACAAGGAAGTGATCCTATAAGGGTTCCGTTTTTTCCTTTTGAGGTACGGAACCCTAAAAAACACTATGCAAGCGACATAACGTCAAATTGGAGTAAATATGGCATTGCGACTATATATTATTTGATACAATGTATGTACAACGACGCTCGGACGCTTTTTTGACTGTTTTCACTGAGAGATTGTGGCTCTATAGGAATTGTATCTCGATGTAGTAGAATAGCGAACGGCTCTATTGATATGTTTTGTTTTAGCATCAAGCCTGATTTAAGCCAGATGCGTTCGCACCCGCCACGCCACCTTACCACATCTCCCTCGTTTGTCTGATCTGAGGATTCGACTAAATAGATTGTCTGTCAAAAAGCATATAATTTGATAGGTACTTCAAAACCGATGAACTGTTCAGAGTACAAGCAAACAAGCCTTACCCAACACGTGCTGCTTAGGACAATGCACCGAAAGCTTGAAAGCAAGCTTTGCAGTTGAATGCACGATAACAGGTGATAACAGGTCAGGATTAGATGAGACGTGACATGTGTCAACAGACATGCATCCGGACCACTAAGTAAGAAATGCAGAGAAGGAGAGATATATGGCTGTGTCATCACATCTTCACGAGAAAAAAGTTTTAATCGAGAACTTCCCTTCTTTTAATAAATCGGTTAACAACTGTATGAGACATAAAAGCAGGTGAAATAAGTAGGTACGTACCTAAAAGCACCTGCGTAGGGAAAGTCTACTTTAGTGGATGGTATTTTCGTGTGCATTCCAATTAAACACGCACCTGCTGTTCGGAATAAACCTTGGAAACTAAATAACTGTTTAACAAGGTCAGTTACAAGGGAATCAGGGAATATAGATTTGTGCTATTCCTAGATGGAAATTCCAACAAAAAGATAAGTACCGAGTGTTACGCACCATTTATATTATGACTGGACCTTGGAACTGAGTTGAAGTGTATAACACACTAAAATCTATTAGTACCTGTATACACAAAAATAACTTGTAAACACAAAAACACTGTTTTCCTATCTAAATGTCAAAAACCACTAACAAACTAGACATTGTCAATGTCTAATTTTATTTGAGGGTCAGAGAGAGAGGTTCGTGGAGAAATCAATAAAATCGTGATAAAACCATAAGCAGTGTTCTATCCCTTATTGCAAGGGTGTGTCGGTGAAATAAAAGAGATAGCGAATGGGGTTGTAATTCGGTAGGGTAGTGATAATTTCGCGCATGCGGCTAACGATTTAGGGCACAAATCTACTAGATTTAGGCGGCTTTTACAAAGAGCTCTATAATTTTTACGGTGGTATTTTATTCGTCAAATATATCTTTGTCCAATGTAAATTTGATCAAAAAAACTGGACGACTTCATAAAAAAATGTTTTCGTTTTTAATATTAATCTAATGATAATAGTAGTACATAAAGTTCGCTCGTCTTTTCTCCATTTTCTTAAACTACGCAAATTACATATAAATCTTTGACAAAGCTATTGAACGAGTGGAATGAGCATCCGTCAAAGATATTTGATCAAATAATGGACATCGAAATTAGACAATGATATATGACGAATGGAATACCACCCTCAGAATATATGCTCTGATATTAGGTATTCTGAGTTCAGTACGCAAGCATTTCATTCAATACTACGACCAACGATCTGTTACTATACTGACTACGTCCATCACAGATATTAGTAGATCTGTGACGACCATGGACGTGTTATAACATCCATGACTACGAATTAGTACGATACTTGGTTTCACACTGAGGTTTCACTTATAACCATAGATTAACAAAATCGAGGTCTGTGCTAGTAACCATATATTTGGCGTAGAAAAAAACGCGGGCAATGGAGAAAACTATACTCGGAGCTTCGGAGTTTCTTTGCGTGATAAAATCCGGAACGAGGATATTTGCCAAATAACCAGAGTCTCCAATAGCTATAAAAATTTGCAAGTTGAAGTAGCGATGGGCAGGCCACATTGCTCGAAGAATTCTAACCGATGGGGAAGAAAGGTTCTTGAGTCTAGACCACGAACCGGAAGACGCAGCGTAGGTTGACCTCTCACTAGATGAACCGACGCCATTGTGAGAGTCGCGGGCATCCAGTGGATGCAGATGGCAGGCTGTCATTCAGTGTAAAGGTCTAAGTGCGAAGCCTATGTTCAGCAGAGGACGTCTTTTGTCTGATAATGAAGATGATCTTTTAATTACGAATGATTTTTTTTAAAGGAACGTGGTCCATCGTAGATTGCATCATCGCTTAGTAAGCCAAATAAT
The DNA here is from genome assembly GCA_914767915.1 of Agriopis aurantiaria. Lineage (NCBI taxonomy): Eukaryota > Metazoa > Arthropoda > Insecta > Lepidoptera > Geometridae > Agriopis > Agriopis aurantiaria. The sequence goes on along the minus strand of OU612003.1, from coordinate 10,384,993 downwards.
TAATTAATTAATACTATATAAAGTTAAATTACCACTGACTGACTGACTGACTGACTGACTGACTGACTGACTGACTGACTGACATAGTTGTTTGGAGACTTGGGGGGGTATGGGGAGAAATGTAAGTATGAGGTCTTGTAGGGGGGGAGAATGTAAGCTCAGGAAAAATACGGGACCTTCGGAAGGTCAACTCCTCGACGTGGACCCCCTACGGATCTCGGAAAGTAAGACAGGTGGGGGGAAACTGTTTAAACTAAAAATGGATGTTAACCTTGGACCTCTTTAGAGAAATGAAAAAAAACATGGCTCCCATACAAAAAAAAAAAAAACCCATACAAACTTTGGACGTTCGTAACTCGAAAACGGTTCGACATAGGAGGGGGGGGTTCGAACAAATGTCATAGGCGATCGGGGGCCCCAACTGGCGGGGGCCCCCAAATGGATGTTCAGGGGCCCCAAATTTTCAAAATGGTCCTAGGAGGCTGATTTTTTGTTTCCGAGGGTATGTTGAGGTGCTGATTGCATTTTTGAAATTTTTTTTCAGTTTTTTTTTTTTTTTAATATAGCTGCCATACAAGGGATTTTTCCACATACCGAGCAAGTGCCGTGGTGAGGCCGTCAGGCCGAACCACGGCACTTGCGAGGTCACAAAGCTCAAGCGAGGCCGCAGGCCGAGCTTGAGCGCCTTAGGCCGCGAGGCCGTAGGCCGAGCCCACTGGTGCGAAGGTCGTGGTGAGGCCGCAAGGCCGAACCACGACCGTCGCACCAGTCACAGGCACAAGTCGGCGAGGCCGCAGGCCGAGCTTCAGCCACGAGCTCAAGCGAGGCCGTAGGCCGAGCTTGAGTTCCAATGGCGCGAGGCCGTAGGCCGGCCACTGGTGCAAAGGGTCGTGGTGAGGCCGCAAGGCCGAACCACGACCCTTGCACCAGTCACAGGCACAAGTTGGCGAGGCCGCAGGCCGAGCCTCAGCCACGAGCTCAAGCGAGGCCGTAGGCCGAGCTTGAGTTCCAATGGCGCGAGGCCGTAGGCCGAGCCACTGGTGCAAAGGGTCGTGGTGAGGCCGCAAGGCCGAACCACGACCCTTGCACCAGTCACAGACAAATTACTGACATTTATGAGGTCACCAGCCGAATTCAGTGCGAGGCCGAAGGCCGAGCCGCTCGTACCCCTTTTGACGAAAAATACTGGATTGGTGGATATATATGGTTTCTTCGACTGAACTTGAAATTTCTTTTGCGTTTCCACCACCATTAGGAGATTAGTACCCAATCCACTTCAATCTTCATTTTCGGTCATGGATATCAAAAATCATCATCATCATCAGCCAATTTTCTCATGTATTTTGATTTCTTACCCATTTTCAACACACATTCACCGTTTTCTTAAAGTTTTTTCAAGTCGAACACAAATGACGACCCCAACCCAACAGCACGAAGTCCCCGCGGGCCGCTTGCGGCCCGCGCACCCACGCAAAACACTAGTTTATAATATACAGTTGGTACGTAACAGGCAAACAATATGCACCGTGCGAAGCAAACAATATGGAGCAATGTGTTCAACAATGGGCAAGGTCGCTATTCTATAAACAGATTTCTTAGGCTACATGCACACTCGCTATTAAATGCAGTTTAATGGAGAACTATAGGTATCTCCCAGAACAGTTTTGCTCTCTATCTTACGGGAACTGTACATATAAATACCTAAATAGTATTTATTCAGGATAAACCACCGGACCGGAAAGCGCAGCGTAGGACATCCACCCACAAGATGGACAGACCATCTAAAAGAGACCGCAGGGAAACGCTAGATGAAGGCCGCTTCCAATCGGCCCTTTTGGAGATCGATGGGGGAGGCCTATGTCCAGCAGTGGACGTCCTACGGCTGAAATGATGATGATGATGATGATGATTTAGGATATGGGTAGCCGAGTATAGTGGAGTAACCACAGAATCGACATAGGTAGTTTCAACGCTTTTATCAACGACAATCGCTCTACAAAACACGATGAAGTGACTTTAGTTGACAGTGTCTGAAAGCAATTGCCGAAGATCAGCCTAAGTGGCCTGTGGCATGCATTTGATCAGGCCTATGTCCAGCTGTTGATTGATAAGGGCTGATGAGATGCAAGAGAATTTAACCTGCGACAGGATGCAACATGCAAAAATATGTATTATGCAACCTGTGATGTCAACATGCAACAGGGTTTATAATGCAACAGGATTTGACATTCAACCTGATTTAACATGCAACAGGATTTAACATTCAACCTGATTTAACATTCAACACGATTTATTGTTACTTATTTATTTATTATTTAACATGCAACAGAATTTCATTCTGTAACAGGATTTAAAATGCAACAGGCTTTCGTTTGTAGCAGGACTTAATATGCAATAGGATTTAACATGTAATAAGCCTTAACATTCAACAGGATTTCATATGCAACAGGATTTAACATGCAATATATGCCTACTAGATAGCTTTAATTGAAATGATAACTGGCTCGTAATTTATTGGTTACTAGCAGGCAGTATATATTTCTACCCTATTAGTGTACAGTATTGTTATCTATTCTTCATGTAACTATAGCCTTGGATTTGCCTGCGTCCGTGCACTTGCAGCGACCTTCAGTTTTTGATAAGGCACGCTCGGAAACGTTATTCATACTATAGGTACCTACATAAACTGAAAGATAAACGAATGATGCGATTTGTTTATATGAAAAATCTTTCAAACAATTTTAAATGCATACAGGATTACGCATATAGACTGTACTAAGCCGAAAGGACGTCATTGTACTCATCATTATGATCGACTCAGTTCAGTTGTTCCATAGATAACGATCATTGTCAAAATGTATGGAACAGCAGGTAATTTATCGCGTTTTCATGGTTGGTCCCATTAGACAAAAGTAGTTCATAATGATGAGTACAATGACCTTCTTTCAGCTTAGTACAGTCTGTATGCTTAACCCTGTATACTATAAATGACTTTATTGAGGACAAATGGGCTTGGAAACTTTTGACTTTAGATAATATTGTCAATTTATAGAATTTAATTGACATTTTGTTATTCATATATAATTTATTACTAAATTAAATTATTATTTGCTTTTGTGACGATCAAAAATGATTGATTGAGTGCATATTCAAGATGAAAATGTTTTTCAAAGCCTAACTTGAAACGGTTTGCTACCGAGAGTATCTAGCACTTAACTTCATCTATGTGGCTAATCATAAGTACTTAATATTATCAAGGAAGATACTTTGGATCCTTTGATGTTATAAATGCGAAAAGTTTATAGGTTTGTTGGTTCGTTTGTTCCTCTTTCACGCAGCAACAGAGTAACGGATCGACCTGTTTTTTTTGCATGGTTCATGGTTCATGGCAGTTCAAGGGCTGGAGAGTGACATAGGCTACTTTTCAACATCATCATCACCATTTTTCATCACTACGCGGGTGAAGCCGCGGGGCGCAGCTAGTCATTATTATAGTAAAAAAAACTCTTATATGACTCATAAAACCAAACTGCAAGCCCAAAGTCGAGGGTTTTGGTAGCCATTGAAGAGTTCCACTATCTAGACTTTTTATTTATTTATTTAATAATAGGCTTGCCTGTAACCGCCAACTCGCCTGATAGACATCGCGAGTTCTACTTTGCATGTCTGATTGTCGAAGTCATTGAAGATCGATCAAATCCTCCAATCTCTACAGATACAGCCTACAGATAGAAAAATAAACTCTACATTTATCACACGTTTTTGACGGGCCCAGAAGAAGTAAATTTTTGAAGATTACAAAATGAGCGCCGCCGCTCACTTCTTTTCAGTCGGTCTCTAGCCGTAGGAAGTGTGACACATGACTTTTGTTACTGACAAAATTATGTCTTCGTGTGCTTTCCCGAAGTGTAATAACACAATAAAAAACCGCTATCTATATTTTGTAACAAATGTACTGTACATGGTTATAATTGGGTGTTGAAGTTGAAGTATATATAAGTGCGATGGTTTAACTCGTTATTACTGAGCAAGTTCAATGGTTATGGCCCGTCTATTCATTTTATGTTGATCGAAGGTAAAACTACATTATAAGACAGAAAGGCTTAAAAACTAGTGCAGTAACTGGCGGGAATATACTTTGATGGAAACATTTCCAGCGTGCAACTAGCCTTGTGAAGTTGTGATTGCCCGCTGCCCGTGCACTTGCAACGACCTTGGGCTGCGATAACACACGCGCAACGTCTTGCATAAACAATTCTGAAAGTTCGTGTATGCTGCGGAATAATGTGGAAATACCGTTGGGTTCAGATTTAGATTCAGCGTTCAGAATATAAAACATCAGACCAGTCTATTGACTTTGGAATATATCGATGACTATAGCCCGTTGGTCCAGTTGGTAGTGAACCTACCTGCTGAGCTTGGGAGCGTGGGTTCGATTCCCACCTAGGCCAAACATTCGTGTGATGAACATTTGTGTTTGTTCTATATCTGGTTGTGAATATCTATTGAAGTATGTATTTAAAACTATATATGTATGTATGTTATATGATTATTTACGGGATATTTACCGTGGTAAGGTTGTAAATATCCCGTAAATAATAATATTACTTTAGTGAACAACCGTGATAGTTTAAAACAGTGTTTTATATATATGTATGTATATCAATCTCTGGCAGCCATATCACAAACATTGCTTAGTTTGGGGACAGATGACAGTGTGTGCAAAAAAAAGTCCCGAATATTTATTGATTATTATTTGTTTTCATCCACTGCAATGAAAGTTTTAGAAACTGCTTACCTCATCGTGAGACGCGACATTCCCAGCGCGAGCCCGACCTAGACGACATTTCTCCGCCACTTTTATTTTCAATCTACCCACAAAAAATAATTGGTCCAAGGAAACTACACAAAAACAGGGCTAATCATAGTTTTTCTAACGAAACCGAGAGTGTTTCGTCTCAGTCATGCCATGGTCACAAAGATTAGGTTGGGACAAGAATTTTGTGGACCACTTAAAAACAACTTACATTTCGATTAGATGCTTGTTTTACAAGTGCCTTATCGGTGAGGTTTTATGGTTTGAGCATTTATGGAGGGCTGAAATCACTTTGACTGTAAATTGATCATCATAGTCAGCCTGTATTAGTCCTCTGCTTGACATAGGCTTCTCCCAAAGCACGCCACTCAGCCCGAACCTCGGCTTTTCGCTTCCATTGCTATCTGCCTTACTTATATCGTCACTCCAACGATTCTCAAGATGCGTCTCACTCTCTTGAGCGATGGTGGCCGGGCGGTAGCATGTGCGCTTTACAATCTGATGGCACCCGGTTAGATCCTTGGCCTTGCACCAATAAGTACAATACGCGCAGTTTCGAGGCCATCGTAAAAATTGGCGAAAGAAAACATCGTGAGGAAACCGGTACATCCAAGAACCTCAAACAGTTCAAAAACACATGGCCAGCATGGTGGTTTAGAGCCCATCCTCTCTTGATGTGAGAAGGCCAGGTGTCCCAGCAGTGGGAACATGAAAAGCTGATAATGAATCATAATAATGATGATAACTAACTCACGGCTTCTTACGCTACGTTTGCCGTTTCATGGTCTCCTCTCCAGAACACGTTTGCCCCAACAGCTATCGGTTCTGCGACAGTTATGGCCGGCTACGTTGAGCAATGTCGGTGAATTTGGTTATCTGGGGAATAACTTCGTTCCAGATAAGACTTAGAAGGACGCATATTGGATTGACTTTGGAGCTGAGAATGTTCAAACTGTTTTCAGAGCTGGCAGTACTCGTTAGCAAAGTTAAAAATAGGTCTCAACCAACAAAATGCTACATATTGGGTTTAAAATACAAGTAACATATTTTTTTTCTTTTTTATCTTAAAAATATTGTAAATATATATATAAAGGATATAACAGCATTAACAATCCACTAAGATTTTATTTTTTTATAGCCGTCCATGTCTACGTCGAATTACTATAAAATAATGTTAATATTCTAAGTACACAACTGGCAGCGAGCGAGGCATTTACATCAGATTGCCAAGAAAGCAGGATTTAGATTTAGCTTTAATATTAATTGAGAACCTCTTTTTTGAAGTCAGTTGAAAACAATAACAGTTCCTTATCATTGACATAATTATTGCATTGACCGTGGTCAAGAACATCTAGCTAGATCTAGATAAACTGGTTTTTGCGATAACATGATTGTCTATATAGCTATCACTTAATGCTTTTACTGTCTGATAAAACTTGAAGGAATAACTATACGTCATCGGTTGAGATAACAAACATATCACAGTTTTCATTATTTTCATTCTCGAGTCTATCCCGGATATTTCAGAGGCATCGTTGGGGCAAATGGGGCAAATGGGGCCGAAAGGTTCTGGAATGGAGACCCGGACCGCTAAGCGCAGCGTAGGACGTCCACCCACACGATGGACAGACGACCTAAAAAAGACCGCAGGGAAACGCTGGATGCAGGCCGCTTCCAACCGGCCCTTTTGGAGATCGATGGGGAAGGCCTATGTCCAGCAGTGGACGTCCTACGGCTGAAATGAGGATGTGATGATTGGGGCAAAAGCAAGCAACAACCGGCACTGATGATTTAAAATACAATTATTGAATGTGAATGTAAGGGAATATGAAACTATTGTACAGCATTGGACTGAAAAATTCTAGGCTATTGTCTATTGTGGTGAGTTTTTTATGGTGTTGAGCTGGTCTATGATATTATGAGGTACAGCGCCTGCCAGTTATGCCTCATGTCAAAATATAGTGGCGGGTGACGACTTGCCTCCCACTAAATGGACCCCCATAAAGGCTGCCTTTATATCAACTCTGGAGGGGCAACATTGGCATGGGTGGCAGTATTATACCTATCCTTACCTAGGAAATGTAGGAATATAATATTCAAAGCTAAATATGATGTAAAGAACAGTCTCCGAAAAGTTTTTGTTATATACTTTTAAAAATATATAACCTTTTTAAATAGAGTCAAAAGCAGCATTAGAATCCATTCCTGTTAAAGTATTAGAAAGTTTCATAGCTTACTCAGTTCTATAAAATTGCCATAGTTTACGTGTCAGTTTGTTGGATAAGCATCTGGATTTGGAGAAAACCCGTTTGATATAATCATGGAGCAAGGTTGTTGAACTATCTCCAGCACATGTCCCAGTTCCGGGCCACATTCCTTTTTGTTACTTTTATCATATAAATTGTTTATGGTAATAAACAATGTGCTAGGCTCCAGCAGCTGGGGAAAATCGAGTAACAGAGCAAAGCCAATGACACTCATTCGTTTATTCACTGACAAATACATTTTTATTTAAAAATCAATAATGTTATCAATAAAAATCTAAAATAATAGGGTTTGGGGACTGTTATTTCTACAACAAAGTACCAGGAGATCAGGAATATTAAGAAGGTAAGTAGGTTCCTTCTTAATATTTAATATTATATTATTTCAGTTTTAAGGCCTTTTATACCCATTTGCAAGCAAATAAAAACTTTGACTTTGACAGCCTCTTAAGACTAATCCTTTATGTACCTAAGTAGTTACCAAGGAAACATCGCACGGCGAACGGTAGTGTGCGACAGCTAGTTCTCGCAACTCACTGCGCTGCAATTTCTCCGTACGTAACTGCAGTGTTTTTGCGGGCCTGTTGTTTATCGCCTTTCCCATTACGCCAAACTTGTCTAAGTACTATATTATGAACCTTGCATTTATGAATAGATGATAAAATATTTAGTCTCTAGACTATAATATTATATGTATTTTTTTTTATGTGTATGAATAGTGAAAAAAGAGAGCGTGTGTGTTACAATCTGGGCCTTCAAATCAAGAGTGAATCGGTTACTTCTAGGCAAGCGTGCTCCATCGTAGACCGCATCATCGAGTTAGTAGGTATGTCTACATTTTGTGTTCCTACTCTTTGCTGATGAAATTTTGTAAAGAGAGTAGATGTCTGTATCCTTAGCCCCAGATTTGATAGTTTTCAAAAACTTTTTTCGTTTACGTTTTGTTCGATACATTGCTGGGCTGAAAGATATTCGTTTTTTTTTTTCGTATTAGAGTGAAGCAATCTATACCGCCGATTTTAGTTCCTCCGCGTTTCCGCTGGAGGCGCTTTACTAAAACGTATGGAATAATACGTAAACGAAAAAAGTTTTCGAAAACTATCAAATCTGGGACTAAGCCCCCTGCATAGAAACTGCTATGCAGTTTTGGCAGAGTTATGTAACAATGAAATGTATAACAATTCACTAAGATAAATAATCCTAATAGAAATTAAAAAGTTTGAATAATCCTGAAAACTTTTCGGATCCTATACCTAAACATGATATACTACTGATATAGCGTTACACAGAACGGTGGCACATTGTTTATCACTATCTTCCTATATAATTGGTACAGTGTATGTATATATGTGTTATTTGTAGTAGTGTAGTGTTGTGTATTAGTTATTGGTAAGTAGATAATATTATTTGCAAATTCAGTATTTATTTGTATTATATGTATTGTCTACACCGCCGACCCTTACTCCTCTCTCAGTTATGTCCATCCAAAGGTTGCCTGGAAGAAATCGCTTAAGTCGATAAGGCCTCCTATTATACTGTCGGTTTTGTATTATTTATTTCGGTGTATAATAAAGTGATATATAATTTTATTATGGAAACTGGCGTGGTATTCACACATTTTTTTATATTTTTTTTTGTAACCAGCTTAATCTAACTTGAGTAATTCCCGTGTAATATAAATAAACTGATATATTGTTATTGTTCGCACCTTATTATGAAAAAGTTTCACTTTTGTCCTTGGTACCCTGAAATAACGAAAAAAGTTTGCTGTTTCATAGAAAAACAAAGTAAACAACAGAACGAAATGTAAGCTGAATTTATTTCGTGAATTAAGCGTAGGTCCCATTGTAAAATTATTTCATAATTAATGATAAGAATGATCTTTCAACTTAATACCAGAAAACAGTATTTGTGTTAATGTTTTACTCTTTTATGCTCCTTACTAAAATGTAGAGCAATAAAAAAGAGCCTTCAGATAATGCCGGCTATGATTATTACATTCCTAATCATAACTGCGCATTTTATTCATAAACCTATATTGAAGTTATTGAACGTTACAACTAGCGCACAATAAAAGAACAATATGAAAATCGCTTACCATTTTCCTAAATTCGGTTTCCGCTCCGTTCCACCAAAAAGTTCTAATACTTCAAAACTTCCTTCAATATCTCAAAAAGTATTAATTTAATTATACAGCCTATTTTTAATGAATTGATTCGAATTTTGAACTCACGTCCGAAAGGGCGGGAAATCAGTGCTCTCTCTCTACGCCCATGGAGCGCGCGCTGCGTTCGCGCCAACACTGACAGCAATGCGCGCGCAACGCAGCAGCTGATTTTAATGTACTCTAATCAATGAAACAATGCATTTTCGTCCTTTATAAAATGCAGTATAAGACTTATTTATCTTGACTATAGTCCATCATAATACGTCTTGATTTTCATAGTTTTTCTAATGATTTTACGTACAAATTAATAACAATGCATTTTTGTCCCATGTTCCATTTATAAACTTGACGCTGAAATCTTGACGTGAAAACCACGTTTGTATTTTATTCGCCATCCGGAAATAAACATTTTGTCTAGTATAATAATTTTCTCAAACTTGTGAATTTTCGCGTTTTAATTTAAATCAACGATCACAAGCCTACGTAGTATAGTATGAAAAATCTTTGGTGTAAATAAAGGATGATCTTGCTCGGGTGTAGGAATTGATATACTTAGTCGTTACTTACGAGGTGAAACTTAGTATTCCGTGTTGCTTCCAAAACTCCATAGAAGCCTCTAGTAAAGACTCCACTACTGTAAGTACGTACAAGGGCATGACTTTGACTTGACCGTGACCTACTTTGCTTGACTCTGACTGTGACTATGAATTGAATGAATATATTTCGTAAAACTTGAGCAAATGCTCAAAACGTGGTACTCCAAATCCTCTCAGGGTAAAAAATAATAATTAGGAACATGCTGCTTAATTTATGAAAATTTTGTACCTACTGTTTTTAACTTCAACAGATAACAAAAAATTGGTATTAATTCGAATTTAAAGGTCCAACCACACAAAATGCAAATGAATAAAATTTAGTTTTACTTATTCCATTGTTCCATACCTATATAGTTAAGTTTAATTGTTTGCGTGTGTGTTACAACGTACAATGAACACGTTCGAACAAGTATGTGTGACTCCTTACTTACCTAATATGGCAATGGACAGTGACCATTTATTTTGACCAACAACTTTACTGTTGCTAAGATTTATGATTTACTAATAAATATGCAATGACGTTTTTATAAATATGTAACATTTTGCATATACATATTTTATTTTAAGAATGGTGCGTTATATCCTAATCGAGGTAAACTAACTGACGCAAAAGATTTTGCGTGTTCAGGGCAGATTCTAATTCTAATTCTAGGGCTTAGTCCCAGATTTGATAGTTTTCGAAAACTTTTTTCGTTTACGTATTGTTCCATACATTTTAGCAAAGCGCCTCCAGCGGAAACGCGGATGAACTAAAATCGGTAGTAATCGGTGGTATAGATTGCTTCACTCTAATACAAAAAAAGTTTTCGAATACCTTTCAGCCCAGCAATGTATGGAACAATACGTAAACGAAAAAAGGTTTCGAAAACTATCAATTCTGGGACTAAGCCCTAGAATTAGAATTAGAATCTGCCCTGAACACGCAAAATCTTTTGCGTGATAAAAGAAGTTTTCATCACTACAGTAGTGGATTGTTTATATAACTTTTCACAAATATTATTAAATACCGCCCAAGTTCAAGTTTTACATACTTACTCTCATTTGTTATTTTTACAAGCATTTATTTAACTTGGCCTGCTAGTAGGTACGTAATATGTATGCGTGGGCGAAATCTTGCAACTGAATTTTAGACCAGTTAGGTATACCTACTCAACCAATTGAGCTGAAATTTTGCATACGTTTAGTTTGGATGACAATCCATGGGTAAGTGACGTCATTCTAAATCCAATATGACGGAATCCCAAAGATGGCGTTATTTTTAAATTAAATCAAATCATTTATGTATGTGCATTCCATTAATAAGGGTATCAAGGAAAGGGTTTACTGAGAAGAATAACACAAATTCAATACGGCCGAAAGCTTGTATAAAAAATTATTTTTTAAATTAATAAGTAATATTAATTTTATTAGCTCGATTAATAATAACCTAATGTAAAGTCAGTGAACTCGTAGATCAGCTATCTATCCAGTGTAAAGTAGACTATTCATGGCGTTACACTCGGCTTGCTAAGGACAGAGCCTATGCCTATGCCAGTCTGTGAGCGACATACGATATCTAGTAGCTCAGAGCTCTTGCTCTGACCTCATGCGGTTGCTAATCAACCTATTCATCATCATCAGCCAGGAGACGTCCACTGCTAACATAGGCCTCCCCCTTAGAACTCTACACTGAACGACAGCCTGCCATGTGCATCCACTGCTGCAACGAAACTCATACGACTTGTATATGGCAACTGCGTCAATCACGCGGAGCCAAAAGCCCCAACACGGGGAAAAGAAAAAAAAACCACTACTGCCACAGACTACACTGAACAACAGCCTGCCATGAGCATCCACTACTGCAACTAAACTCATACGACTTGTATATGGCAACTACGTCAATCACGTGGAGCCAAAAGCCCCAACACGGGGAAGAAGAAAAAAAAATCCACTGCTGCCGTAGAGGGAGAAAGAAACTGAATCTATGACTGCTGCCCACAGATAGTAGATCTGTGCTGCTGCCACTGATATCTGTGACAGCTGCAATTATTCGGACATTTGACAGATAAAAAGTTAGTTCCGTTTCCTAACCTATTTGCCAAGGTAAAGATTAGCCAATCTAACGTATCTAGAGCAAAATTTAAAAGAAAGAAAATGTCCAGCCTTCTTGCGCATCAATAGCGCTAACGCAAGCGTGTTGACACATTCTCACAAGCAAACACACCCACTTGCCTCCGTGATCCCATTCCTGCCGTCACGCTGGCTGAGCGACAACAATGCTGGCGGGATAGGGGACCTGATTGTCCAGTACGTGGCCGGCTTTATGATAGCCTGTGGGCTGTGATTGTCGCACTGATTGTTAGCTTTGCAAGCTTTTAGATACCTACCTACCGCAAACTTTGCAATCATCATCAACATGTGAATCCTTTGTTCCAGAAGACGCCTTTCCGCAAGGCTTAGAAGTCTTTTCAGTTTCTTGCGTCATCCATCTCGCTCATTTAAAAAAAAATGTAGATAAGTATATTTTAATATTTAGGGCTTCCAACCGGCCCTTTTGGAGATCGATGGGGGAGGCCTATCTCCAGCAGTGGACGTCCTATGGCTGAAATGATAATGATGATGATATTTTAATATTGATAAAATATGAAAAAAATATGAATTAATTTATGTATAATTATTTATTTTAACTTATTCAGGGCTAGCCTGTACCTTCTAGAGGTGAGGCCAAAGCCAACACTAAGAGACCCTGTTGAGTACAAAATACTATTATGGGGTGTGTTTATAATGGAATATAAAGCTATTGTATAAAATAGGTTTTAAAAAAAACTGGGCTATTTGAGGTGAACAACTAGTGGATAGAAGAATAGGTCTATAGGATGAGAAACGGCACCTGGCTTATCCTGTCTCATCTAAAAATATATTTAGGCAGGTGACTTGCCATCCACTAAATAGCCCCCATAAAGGCTGCCGCATATTGGCGCCGGGGGGGTAACATTGGCGTGAGTGGCTAAGGGTGTCGAGAGTTGTGCTGCACTTACACGAAACGCTAGTTGCAGCATTATGCCCTTTAACTAAGTAAGTATAATTATTATTATTTTGATGAATTAATTAATTAAAAGTAGTGTTTTAGTTGTAAGTAATTGATCATTGTGATTTTTGAAATGTAATTGTATAATTAGGTACAATACTTGAAATAACAACATCATCATCATCAGCATCATCGCCTATATTTATCATCATCGCTTAACATCAGGCGATATGGTGGTAAAACGCAAACCTATTAGTTATTAAAAAAATGGTCCTATTGTATTTCAAAATTTTAAATTATATACTTAACTATGTTGTTGTTTTTTTGTTTTCTCGCTTATTACCGGGCATACCGTCTGGTCTTACGTATTTTTAAGCCCCGACGCAAACAGAGAGGTGCTATAACTTTAACCTGTGTATCTGTGCGTCTGTATGTCTCTGCAGATGCAGATATCTGCAACTGTCAGATACATTCTTTCAGTGTCACTTCACAGTGCAGATATGCACTTTAAAAAATACCGGCGCCTGTACGTTGGTGAAATGCATTGTGTTGCATAGTGATATCAGGACGATGACCCTGGAAAGGTCAGGTTATAGCTGTTAGTGCCTACTGATAACGCGAACTCATTGTTTGTATCGCGCATGCGCTTTGAGGTATTTCCTTGTAGATATAAAATAATTGTGGAATACATGAAATATTTTAGAATTACTGTACTAAAGTTAGTTTTACTTGTGAAAATGTATAAGTCAACGTTTGAAACGTTTAATTTTCTGAGACTTAAAAAAATAAAATCTGAATGAATTAAAAATTTAAATTGAAACAATTACAATTTAAAAACAATTGGTTTAGTAGAATCGGGGCCCAGGAACACTTAATAAATAATAATCCACCATTATTACGCATTAACACTCGAAAATACACAAGTTTAGAAAAACAATACAATGAGACGACATGTTTATAGGGTTCCGTAACTCAAAAGAAAAAAGAGTTTCATATGCGTAGTTGTTCAAGAAAAAACAGGATAAGTTAATTTCACCACCGTGCGCGACGGGTTGGTAACTGTAGTGTCCAGCGCTGTCCAGAGCCATCTATGCGTGGTTACTGTAGTCACTGTACTGTAGTCAGAACTACACAAGTGGTTATAGGATCACTTTGCTGTCCGTCTATCTGTGAAGACTAAGGGAATCAAAATCTATAGGGTACTTCCCGTTGACCTAGATTCTCTATGTGGCCCTTGCCTACCTAGAATAATGAAATAATGAAATTTGGCAAGAAGCAAGGTCTCACAGAAGAATGCTTGGACCGGGTATAAAAGCAATGAGGAGAAAGAATAATGCGAATCTTCGTGGATTGAGAAAAAGGTGGCAACCCTTGTAGGTTGCCACCTTTTTCTACAAAAAATAAAGTGGATAGAGATATATTCTTTTTTCTTTCTTTTTTCCCATTGTTTTTTCTTCCTTTTTTTTTTGTTTTTCTCTTTTTGGCTTTTTTTCTCTTCTTTCTTTTTTCTTCCTTTTTGTACAACTTCCTCAGTGTAGGTACGTGAAAAATGAGTAATTGTGCCGTACTTACCCATAGTTTTTGCGAGCACGATAATTTTACTAAGGCATATCTGCCTTGTTTGTCTGATCTGAAGTCCTCACAATCAAAATTCTTTTTCCACGTCCTTTACACGACATAATGGGTTTTCCTACTCCCCATTACGAAGGGCATTGAGAGGGCTGTCACGGCATTCTAAAAATAATGAGAGGATCAGGGCAATGCCCCAGGGATTGGTGACTGCTGGATACACTGTGGCAGGGAGGTTTGGACACTTGGGTTACCAGTTAACAAAAAATTATAATAGTACCTATTTATCTAAGACGATAATATAATGGATAGTTGATGGATAAGATAATGGATAGGTATACATTTAGTGTCAAAAGAATAAAGTGTAAAAAAGAGAAAAGACTGAACTGTTTTATTTAATCATAGCTAAGAAGAACTCTTGATCAAGTAAAACAATCCAAATGCTCAAGTCTACTACCGGTTGGCAGCGTACCCTGTGTGCTGGCTGGCGTCATACATTATTCTACAAGCTCACTTTTACCCCAAAAGTGTTACATCTCGTCAATCCTGGCAACACCCCAGGATAAGTCCCTCTGAACATCTGACACTCCGATCCGATTGTAACAAACGTGTTTGGGATATCGTGAGAGCATCCCATCGCATGCGTTTCACTTCACAGATAATAAATATAAGTAGATAAATTGGTTATAGAAAGATTATGGAGTTGATTGATGGTAGACGAACCGGGATAGGGTCAAGGACATAAGGAAGGAGGGAAGTAGGCTTAAAATAGGTTACATACGACGCCTTTTATCAGCGATGTGCGTCAGTTGAACGCAAGTTTGCGTCGCGACACTTAAATCTGTGCATACGTGCATTTGCATCAATACAAACGCGAGATAGTAGGTAATGATGCACACGCACGTCAGTGTCAATACAAACGCGAGATTGAAATGATGCGCACGCAAACCTGCGGCGATACAAAGCGAGATTGTAATGATGCACACGTAAGCCTGCAGCAATACAAACGCGAGATTGTAATGATGCACACGCAACCCTGCAGCGATACAAAGCGAAATTGTAATGATGCATACGTAAGCCTGCAGCAATACAAAGCGAGATTGTAATGATGCACACGTAAGTCTGCAGCAATACAAAAGCGAGATTGTAATGATGCACACGCAAGCCTGCAGCTATACAAAGCGAGATTGTATTGATGCAGACGCACATAATTATGTGCATCGATACAAACGCGAGATAGTGATGATGCAGACGCGTATGTGCATCGATACAAATACAAAACGCGAGATTATTGATGCAGACGCGCATATGTGCATCGAAACAAACGCGAGATCGTATTGATGCACACGCGCCGCGCATCTACATCGATATACTTATAAATAATAGATATAACGATGGCACGACAATACACGCTGGTTTGACCATGAGTAGATATTTAAAACAATATCTGGGGGCTTAGTCCCAGATTTGATAGTTTTCGAAACCTTTTTTCGTTTACGTATTGTTCCATACATTGCTGGGCTGAAAGGTATTCGAAAACTTTTTTCGTATTAGAGTGAAGCAGTCTATACCGCCGCTTACTACCGATTTTAGTTCCACCGCGTTTTCGCTGGAGGCGCTTTACTAAAATGTATGGAACAATACGTAAACGAAAAAAGTTTTCGAAAACCATCAAATCTGGGACTAAGCCCCCTGATAATTGATAAATAATCTGAATCTACCAAAATTACAGAAGAAAACTAATAATTGATAAATCATCTAAATCTATTCAAGATTACCGAATAGTACAAAGCAAATAGGTCGAACCAAATAATAATACCTATCAAATTTTCGACCGAACAGTAGACACGGCATTTTACCCCAATTTCGGACGTTAACAGAAACCATTGACCACCAAATTTCCGGTAACTGCAGCTGCGTCAAAACAAAACCATCATTTGCATCCATTCACCGATATCAAATCAATGCATCCCTTCTTTCAATGGACCTTCAAATCTAATGAGGTTCCACAGAATATCGAGATTGGAATAGCCATGGGGTCCCTAAAAGTGACCCTACAAGTATGAGCAAATTATGTGGAACATTTTAACAACGTTATGTAACGAGTCATCATCATCAAACTTTTTCATGAATATTAAATTTTTTAAGCAGCGGCAAGAGTTCTAGTAAAACAGTATAATCAGCAACAAATCGTCTGAAATTTATTCTATTTTTTTAAATAAATCCTTGGCAACTTTCCTCACGTTCCTATATCTTCTTCTTCTATACTATAAAGAGGAATGATTTGATTGTTTGTTTGTTTGTTTGCATTGAATAGGCTCCGAAACTACAAAACCGATTTGAAAAATTCTTTCACTGTTGGGAAGCTACACTATCCTCGGGTGACATAGGCTATAATTTATACCCGTGCGAAGCTGGGCGGACCGCTAGTGTTTTAATAAAAGGTAATACAGTGACAAAAAGAAATATGTTGTTGTTCACTTGTTTCTTGTCGCAAATTAAGGCGATTTTAGGATTTTAATCTTAATTCTGACTGCATCAAGTCGATTTCTTCGCCTTCATCATCTTATGCGAACCCTCTACCATCAAATGGCGAACCCCTAAGGATTCGCGTACCCCACTAAGAAACGCTGGTCTAAAAGAACACCACATTTTATTTAAAAAAATCTATTACACAATTAGGTATTTTACATCAGAAGACGTAGAAGGTTAAATTACCTGTAACAGAACACTACTCTGAAACCAAAATTTATTAAACTTATTTTAGTACTTATTTCGAATCAGAAATGAAGAGATCCGTAGAACGAAAGTCACCGACATAGGCACATATCACGCAGAACAGATAGCCGATGGGGCCGAAAGGTTCTGGAATGGAGACCACGGAGCGGTAAGCGCAGCGTAGGATGTCCACCCACAAGATGGACAGACGATCTAAAAGAGACCGCAGGGAAACGCTGGACGCAGGCCGCTTCCAACCGGCCCGTTTAGAGATCGATGGGGGAGGCCTATGTCCAGCGGTGGACATCCGATGCCTGTCGGATGATGATGATAATGATTTTAAGTTGTGGCGTTTTTTCTCCTTAGCCAATAAAAAAACTAAAAGATCCTTCTGCTTCTCATAGTTGTTGCATTACATACTAACAGTAGTGATTATTACCTAATCTGTGACTAGATCATTGTTTTATCAGGACACTGACCCCGTCACACGTGGACAAACACGTGTGATTGCGTCTTTGTCCGAAATCATTGTCCGATTACTCCTTTCTTGAGTTCCGATGCTTAGAATTTCGTGAGGAGGGAGAACCTTAGAAAGGAACAGAGAAAGCGGTGGAGTAATTGTACATAGAGTTGTCTACTAAAAGTATGAATGCTTCGGAAACTTTTTGAAGTGATAACGTCTTATAAATCAATGAACAATACGATGCAGGCACGAAAATTTTTCATGTTCCGCCTGAGCCGCGCGTGTAAGTGAGAGCGCGGATCAAGCGATAGAGAGGCACGAACGGCCTTAGCGTTATCACGTAAAATTATCGTCCGTAAACCGACTTTACATACAACCCCTTTTTAAATATAATGTCGAATGGATAACATTTGAGGCGTGTCCGCCATTCTCGGGTTATGATTACACCAATGCAACATTATGCAACGTTGTGAAATGTTACATTTACACAACTAAGTGAAGAGACGAGCAAAATTGCTCACTCGTCCTTTACAATAAATAAGATCACCAAATGTAGAATAGAGCGCAATTCAGCCAGGGGCCTTACGGACAACTCCTTACCCGGTGTCAAATTAGCGCAGTTCGGAAAATCACGCGAACGTGAACCTTAACGCGGCCAGATTCGGTTTGCGGTCACGCAACATTTTTTCATCGCCTAAACTCAATCGTTTTAAACAGCTAGCTGTAAAGCCCCTGGTTGCGGTTGTGTGGCAGTTGTGTGGCATGTCACACGATGTTGTCTTGGTGTAATTTCAGCTTTAGTCGTAACAATGTTGAATTTGTAAGAGATTTAATTTAAATCCAAAGATAAGGTGAAATAAATCTTTTTATCATTAATAGTTGCTTATTATATCGTCTAAAGTTGTTGTCAAAGTATTCCTGTATTCAAATAAAAGTATTTTTACCATAACCACTCGGAAATAGGTTTATCCTTTCTTAGAAAAGTGTACACAAAGCAATTTATTATTCTTCACATTATTTGGAGGTAAGAAAAACTGTGGTTTCATTGTAAAATATGTAACGATTGGAAAAATTAAGTAACTTATTTTTTTTTTATGTATAAATAAATAAATGTCATCATAAAAAATCACAAAGAAAAATTGCCACTTCCTCGTCGAAAATCTGTTCGTAAAGAAATGTAATTCCACTCCATGCCAACCCTGTCCAATGAAAGCAGTAACCCCAAAAGTTGCACTTGTTAAGCCCAACTCAACCCTCATTCAGTCAGCTGTGACAGAGCTGCGTTCTTTTCAATACAATTTGAATAAGAACATTAGTTTCTCAGTTCCTTTGTGAGGGCCGAAAGAATTGTAAGGAGGCATGAGAGGGAAAAAATAGAACAAGGGAGGATCTCGGCAATTCTCACGGAGGATCAGTGCGTGACTTTAGTAATGCAGTTTTCTGTTAATAGTGTACATAATTTTTTGTTTTATAAACTAGAGTTCACAATTTTTTTTTGAGGGCATTCGTTACAAAATACAACCTAAGTAGCACTACATAAACAACTGCCCGTAGACTGTTGAAGGTCTTAAGAAAATTCAAGTGCTCAAGTCTTTACCACAGGCATTACCACGCTGAATGGCAATGCTTATATCTTGAGCCAGAAACACGCCAGCATTTCGCTAACGCGTAGCGTTAACCAGGCGCTCGGAAATATTTTTGAAAATGAGGTTAGCTCCGTCTCCAAGGGCCCATGTCTCGACCCCAAACGGCTCAAATAAGAAAGATTTATTAAATAATTGCCATCACCTTCTCAGATATTTAAATTCACAGGATACTTTAATAGTTAGTTTGTTTTAGTCTAGTTTTAGTTCAGTTAGACATATTTGTTCGCATCTCTCATCTCAGCCTTATACTCAAATTATATGTCAGCAATAAGGAACTATGTAGGTGCATCAGAAACCACAAAACAAGGTCAATTGCATCCACTTGGCATTTGTCCCATACGATAATTTTCATATAATGTGACATCTCGGTGACATCGACTTATTATGGTATCAGAAAATTATGCATTGTTAGGTACGTTTCCGCTTTTGATGTAATAACAGTGCAATGCAATGTTAGTAAAAAAATTAACAGACCAAGGCAATGTTGAGTTTGTGGCGTCTGAGATAATTGCGTTCTGAAATAATTGAAATCTAAGCAGTTACCGTGGTTCTTTGGCGAATAACCTCGTTTTGGATTGTATCGCGCAAAAATCCATTGCCCGCTGTGCGACTCTGAGTTTTTCCAAAAGACCAGCAGTTAAGGACCACGTCTTGGTTTCACATGTCATCACTGGCAACACCACACCAAAGACCCTTAAGTTAAAGACCTTTGTCTTTAGGCAGACTGGTATTTTTGACGAGATGATTTCACGTAATTTCCCGAACGTAGCCCATCCGAGTTGGATTCTTCAGGCGACCTCTTTGTCTAAGTGGGACCTACCTAATCAACGACGGTTTAACTTTGATACATTACGGATTATGACAGATTCGGTATGGTAAAGCTGTCAAAAACGGAAATGCGGCGGCGTCGTGTGGCGGGTCGCCCTCTTCCCTCAAATATGGTTGAGGAGAGCGATGGCTGGCACACGCGTTAACTCGTAAACGGGCGCTGCTTGCGGGAGCTGGACTGGTCGGTGTACTCGGTGTATACACGCAACATAGTAATAAGATTTTATGATTTGTATAATAATATATTTTAGAGATATAATAAGTTATATTAGCAATAGTTGACAAAATAAATTGTATAAGTTTACAAAGGGCCCCGGATTCCGTGGAGTTGCATAACAAACAATAAAAAAAAACGCATATAGCTAAATATGTGAATAAAGTCCCTGGACTAAAATCATCATCATCATCATCATTTCAGCCGTAGGACGTCCACTGCTGGACATAGGCCTCCCCGATCGATCTCCAAAAGGGTCGGTTGGAAGCGGCCTGCATCCAGCGATTCCCTGCGGTCTCTTTTGGACTGAAATACCTAAAATTAAGATCAAAATGCTAAAAAAATACAACCACAGACTAAGTAAAGCTACTTTGAATACAATTTATGATTCAAATAACACGAAATGAAAATGTAGCCCAAAATAATTGTCATCTAGTTACAGTGACAATTTGAAGTCACATTATTTCGGCCCTATTTTATGTCCTCAGCCTTCAAGATAATTGAACAATATGAGTCAAAGTCCGTTAAAATCACGGACCATTTCCACAACGGTCGTTCCTGTCCAACCACCGTACCTTGGTCCCTTCATCCTTTCAGTTCGGCATCCATCGTCACTTTACTTCCAACCTTCACCTGTAGCGGACGTAGGAAGCACTCATTGAACGATGCAGGATACGGGGCAAGGCAGTTGATGTTTAAACTGTGGTAGGTGGCTTAGGGGGGGCCCTAATGGGTTACATCCTCCCGCAATCACTGCAGGATTTTGTGACGCGTGAACTGATTTTCTGGGGTCGACACACGGGGCCATTCTTATTGAAGATTAAAAAAAAGTCATCTAAAGTAAGCCTTCCTATACCTTCACATACAATGGCGTCGATTCTTTCATACCAATCACTAAACTAAACCAATCTGACAGGAATAAAATTATCTGCTTCTCTTTTCATTTTAATATGTGAGAAAAGGATGGCAACAATTTTATAGCTGTCAAATTTAGTTTACTTTAGAGTACGTCAGAATCGATGCCAATGCTGGGCAATTCACATAACAGTACATATTCTCTAAAAATTTCAACTATTATGTTTCGAAAGATTCAGCCCTGACAGACGAACGGACAGACGGACGGATAGACAGACAGATATCGTAGGCTTAGTAATAGTGATGTATAGGCGCCCCTCCCTTTGTTTCGCGGCCGGCGGGTGACAACTGGTGCAGCCCGCCGGCCAGTAATAAACAAGCTTCCAATCTAAGTACGTGTTATTTCCCACCACCCTCGGACATATCATTTGGCGACGAGGATGGGATGGCCATGGCCGTGGCTCCCATATTTACTCTTTAGGTACGAAACCCTAAAAACTAAATCAAAATCGTTTCAGCTTCGTTGGGGTTGGAGTTACGATTTCACAGACAGACACACCTTTTGCGCCGGGGTAAAAAATGATTAAGAGCGAACAGTGATATCTACGTTTGATTGCGTTTGTAGCAAAGCGCGGCACCATGCGCGTCAAAAAAGGAGGCAGCTATTTTCAATGTTGGTTACCTCCTAATGTTGATACCAATTTTTGTTAATTGAATGGATAGGTATAGTTTCGGATTGGTCCCATAGAAATTTTATCAATATCGGTTTAGTAGATTTTAAATCAAAATAACTGGGAAAAATATGTCATCCTCATAAATTTTGAAATCAGTCTTTTTAATTGATTAATAGTATATAATTATTATACATCCAGCCAGAGTACCCAAAAACGACCAAACGTATCATAACGTTTGGTCAAAATGACCGGAACCGGAAAAAATCACCACCTCATTACATAACTAGCATAAAATCTTCCGAAGCCGTAATTTTCCGGCCGTGTGCGTGCGCAACGCGTTCAGACGCACGCACAAGATTGGCACCTGTCAACCCGATACGGCCGGTGAACAAGATGCACACAATCGAATGCAATTGCTCTCCTTTAAACCACTACATAACAATTCATTCATATTCATATTCATTTATTTCAGCATTCCACAATGTTTCTTAGGTGGTAGAAAAATATTTCAGTTACAATTGTGGACCCCGTCGGGCACAGCTAAATGATAAATAATGCACTTACAATGCTATTTTATTGCTACATAGCAAAATTTATTTCAAGGATGTGTTATATATACAACGTGTGACAGAAAAGTGTAATAATCTAAGATTATTATGTAGTATAAGAATAAAATCTTTGTTAATAATATTACACAGATCTATAGTATATCTGTGTAATATTATAATACCCAGAATATGGCGCGCCTCTATCTGACTCCAAAGAGGTTTACATATACTAAGATCTTGCTAGATCATTGGCATCTATTCTCTGTGATTCTGATCGATTCTAAGCTAAACTAAATTTGACAGCTCTAAAATTGTAGCCATCCTTCTCTCACATATTAAAATTAAAAGAGAGGCAGATAATTTTAGTCCTGTCAGATTAGTTTAGTTTAGTGAGTGGTATGACAGAATCGACCTGAATGTCTCACCTAAAATTTGTTTTTTCACGGTCTTAATGAGTACTTAACTTTTCAGGGAATGTTCTTCGCTTTCACGAAAGCAAATAGACTGGGCTTCATGTAGGCCAGCCCGGACCTTGTGAAAACCCGCCAAGCTTTCATGACTCCCTGGCTAGGTTTCCTGAAGGCGAAAGCTTGTAGCAGAGCGCGGCTCCATGCGCGCTCCTCCATATTTTAACCGATTTCAAAAAAGAAGGAGGGTCTCAATTAGTTTTTTTTTGTTTACCTCAAAATTCCGTCATTTATAATACCAATTTCTGTTTATTTGAAAAGATAGGTACCTATAGTTACAGATTGATTCCAAAGAAATTTTATCAAAATCAGTTTACTAGATTTTAAATCAAAATAACTCGAAAATAATATTTCATTCTGAAGTAAACGGAATTGCGTAATTACTGATTTTGAAAATAGTCTTTTAAATTGATTATTATTATCCATCCAGCCAGACCAACCAGGACAGACGACCTAAATAAAAGAGACCGCAGAGAAACGCTGGATGCAGGCCACTTTCAACCGGCCCTTTTGGAGATCGATGGGGGAGGCCTATGTGGAGCAGTGGAAAGGATGATGATGAATGATGATGAGCCTGACCAAACCAACCAAAAACCCAAACCAAAAAGTCACTAAGTACTAGTGAGAGCTACGCCTAAGGTTACAAAGGCGCTAGGTAGTTGCGCTATACACAAGCGCTACGCATAAACGCAATAATTGAGGAATTTACTTTACGAGGAACTTATAAATTGACCGAAGGGAAGGGCTGCGTTTTTTCTTTCCCCCTGATTTAGTCCTTCAACCCTTTCCGGTCAAATTGATCGAGCCGTGGCGCATCAATGATCAAGGACTACGGACAGTCGTGAAAGAAAGTAAACCCGCTTTTTTTATCTGTAAAATATATTTACTTACCAATATATTTTTTTTCATTTCCATAGTCTCGGTCAGAGACAAGCAGCGCCGGACCTGGGGGTCTAGACAAGAGCCACTTTCTGTTAGCGTTCACGCCTGCGGAAAAAATTGAAATTGTATGAAAATGACATTAGCTTGAGATAATTTATCTCTAGCTAATGTCATTTTCATACAATTTCATCTTTCCGCAGGCGTGAACGCTAACAGTGTGTGGCTCTTGTCTAGACCCCCAGGGGTAGAGCGAGAGGCGCGGTCGTTCTAGGCGCCAGATAGAAAGGGCAACAAAATGCCAAAAGCGAAAAACACAAAATTTTGTTGGGCCCTCGCGCCTCGTGGCGGTGGAGTAGCGTGGCAGGCTGCGGGCACACTAGTGTTGTTTGTAACCAGTATAAAATGTTGACGTGGAAATAGTTTATATCCTGGATTAGCACATGGAATACTTTTTATCCCGAAATACGAAACGCACCGAAAGACAATCTCGCTTTACCCTGATCAAAGGCAAGGGCCGGTCGGTGGCTGGAGTTAAGCAAAATACGTCACGGTCAATTCCAAATCATGTCCTAGATTTGGAACACACACACACACACAGAGAGAGACTCAAATAGAAAAGCCTCCAAAAGGCTACCAATGTCCAAAGTAAGTATTAAAAAAAATTACAACGAGGCGACAAGTTTTTTTTTCAAGTTGGCGCCAAATATCCAAAAACCTTATCCGTTCCTATTCGTGGGTAAAAAGTGAAGTCTATAGT
This sequence comes from Agriopis aurantiaria, assembly GCA_914767915.1. Lineage (NCBI taxonomy): Eukaryota > Metazoa > Arthropoda > Insecta > Lepidoptera > Geometridae > Agriopis > Agriopis aurantiaria. The sequence continues at coordinate 10,360,522 of OU612003.1, read as the reverse complement.
TTTTTTAACACCCGACGCTAAAAGAGGAGATGTTATAAGTTTAACGTTTGTATCTGTGTCTGTTTATCTGTGTCTCTGTCTGTGGCATCGTAGCTCCCAAACGGCTGAACCGATTTTGATCTAGTTTTTTTTGTTTGAAAGGTGACATGATCGAGAATATTATTTAAAAAACACTGTAGTCTAGCTCAGTGTTTTTCAACCTGTGGGTCGTGACCCCCAGGGGGGTCGCCAAGCCTTACAGGGGAGGTCGCGGGTAAAAAAAAAGGCAAGTGTTTTAGAAAAAACTACCATTTCAGGAAGTGGCTGTTTATTTTTAATAATTTGTCAAGACGTGGTTCTATTTTAGAGACGCAAATAACAAAATCATTTTCTAATTTAAACCTACTATGTTTTATGTAGTTTTAATATGGCCCTGGGGGTCTCCAGATTTTTTTAATTTGTAAGTGGTCGTATTCAAAAAGGTTGAAAAACACTGGTCTAGCTAATAGCTAACTATGATTCATGAATATCTATTCTGTTCAAAGGTATTGAAGATCAGTCCTTTTTTTAAAAATTTCTATGTGAGTTTACTTGTTCATATTGAACTCTTATCAAAGCGTTGTTTGTTGAACTCATGACCCAATTAATGCGGAAATGATTTTATTAACATTCAATTGACGTATCTCAACGTCGGTGTTACACACAATAGATAACAAAACAGCTATTTAGATAAATTATTTATCTATTAACGCGTTGCACAATAGGTGGTTGTGAACTTTAATAATTATTACAATATTATGTAAATTAAGTATCGTAGTAAAATAACGATTGTATTATTGTTATTTTATAGGAAGGCCTTAGTTTAGAAGTGGGTCAGGTTTTTTATGCTAGTACTTTTATGAGCTTTCAATACGCAATTTGTGCAAATAGTTTCAAGTATAATTTCGTCCAGTACGTATTTTGTACAATACACATTTCGTCCATTACGCATTTTGTCCAGTGCTGTATCGTATCGGTTAATATGGCTTATTTTATGCGCTTGTACAATTTACTATTTATCAGCTTCGACCAAAATAAAATGAATGGACGGGCCCAGAAGAAGCGCATTTTTGAAGATTACAAAATGAGTGTAAGATCATATCCCAATCTCAGAAATGAAAGCGTGATTTGTATGATTTATAACGATTTATTAATTAAACTCAATAACAACATGTTGTCTTTTCAATGTATGTTTTTCAACTGATCAAATTTGTATTACTGACGTTGACATTTCAAGTTCTGTATCCATCAAATCATAAATCAAATGTTGCCATCTTAATAAAGTGTGCAACATCGTAGGGTACGAATGAAAAACATGGCAATAAACTATCATGAGCGCCAGCCCTTACTTCGTTTCAGTTGGTCTCTAGCCGTAGGAAGTGCGACACGCGTTTATTGTCACATGATAACGAAACATCTGACAAAATTATGCCTACGTGTGCTTTCCCGAAGTGTAAATACAAAAAAAAAGCTACTTACATATTTTTTTAAATAAATTTTCTGTATATGGTTATAATTAGGTTTTGTTTTGAAGTATATGTCCGACGGTTTTGCCTCGTTTTTACTGAGCAAGTTCAATGGTTATGGCATGTCCATTCATTTTAATTTGGTCGAAGTTTATCAGCACATAATTATCTAAAAGCCTTTTTCTAGTGACTGTACAGCACGCATAGAGTCACGAAGCTAATTTTACGGTGAATCCCGACCACTAATGTAACCTCCAAAGGATCTGTCAGGACGAATCGATTCTACCGTAGTATATTGTGCCTTGTGCCATAGTCTTATTGTGCCGTGATACATGGTGGCGTTGGTTCTTCTCCCCCCACTAAGGCTTCCCCGCCCTCCACTTCTTAAGGCTACGCTCAATGGCCAAAGATATATCTTGTTTTCAATATTAAAAAATAAACATAAAATCACTATAATTAAGAATTTTGAAAAACCGATTATACCTAGACCTAGACCATATAGCATTATAAATATTATTTGTTATTTAATATCGTAATTATTATTTAGAATAACATTGCAATTATTGCAAATAATTAGTATAAAGCAATTTTCGCATTGATATTTTGTAGGATGACGGAGGAGATAGAAAACTCGTTTTTTTATCCCCTCCGTCATCGTCGTGGCTTCACCATCAGACCTTCGGCGCTGTAATGTATCGGAATCGTTAAAACAAACCAAATGAGTCCAAACTCGAGGGGTTTACTAGTAGCCACTAAGATCCACTTACAGCACCTCCATCAGATCAGTTCGATGGTTCCAAATTATTGTATTGTCATTCAGATTAAGTACATATTATATACTTACATACAAATTATTTTTTTGTGGTCCATATACTTAGTGGGAAACGTACCTACACTGCGTCTTCCGGTATATTATTATTATTATTAAGATTATTTATTTAAATAGTTTGTGCAGACATATTGAAACTCTTTCGTCGTCTCTTTGTTGACCATTGTCTGCAAAATGCCTAAATATAGGCGAAAAAGAGCTCTGCTACAGTTTTTAAGATGATGAATAAGAAACACAAAATTTCTTGAAGTAGGTTAAAAATCAGAAATCGAATCAGCAAGTTCAAGTGGCAGTCGGCAGGGCACATATCACGAAGAACAGATGGCCGATGGGGCCGAAAGATTCTGGAATGGAGACCACGAACCGGTAAGCTCAGCGTAGGACGTCCACCCACAAGATGGACAGCTAGACGACCTAAAAGAGACCGCAGGAAAACGCTGGATGCAGGCTGCTTCCAACCGGCCCTGGGGCTTTACGGACAACTGTTATTACAGGCACCTAATCCGCTCAGTTGGAAAATCACGCGACCGCAAACCTTATCGCGCCCAGATACGGTTTGCGGTCGCGTGATTTTCCTAGGCCAATGACTGAAATGATGATGTTGAGGTTAAAAAAATAGTATGTACGTTACGTAACGTGTTAGAAAAAAGGCCCAAAATCGGAAATGCACCGAATCTCACCAGGTGGCTGCAGGGTGTGCCACGAAATGTGTTTCACATCAATCAATCGCGACTACGGTGGGTATGGTTTGGGAAAAGAGCAGAGACTTCCCCTGTCCTTATCCTTTTTCTTCCCTTGTTTAGATCCAATGTAAATACATCTATCGTAGACCGCTCTTACATTTTTTGATGCAAAAAGCTAAGAAAACTGGAATTTTAGCGTCCTGATTCTACCAAATAGAAAGATCTATAGATAATTCAATTTCTGTAATAAACATTATTAGACATTTTAATGTTATGGCGTACTTGTTTCATATTCTTCTTGAAATTACGCATTTATTTTTTCGTTTCATTCCCGAAAATTCAAATAATTTATGAATTTATATATGTCGGAGAACACCCGGTACTAGGATGTTTTTTGAAGCTGTGACGTCATTAGTGCTGATGATACTGTTTCCATCACTGGGTTCTACCATTGGAGATAAAACCTTAACTGGCAGAACTACTCTCTTCTAAGCAACTTTGTAGTTTTTAGGCTGTACCAAACTGACTTATTCACGGGGTAGGTCAAAGAAACACATTGAAAGTTGTCATAATTAATCTTTGTTCTTTTATTTCTGCATAGACCCTAAGAAGGTACTCTATGCTAATGCTGATTTACCGCCACGTTCGTAAAACCCTAGACGCTTATAGAAGAAGGGCAAGAAACTACAGCGCCATCACTTTATCACAATTATTACAGAATAACACTTTTCATAACACTTATTGAGCATTAAATAGTAGTTAACAAAATAGTAACAGCACTCTAAGTGCACCGGATAACGCTTCAAGCAAGACTGCCTGTTTCTGCACTTTGTACTGTGCTCGATGAATGCCTCAAACAGAATGAGCCCGGCTCCACAACAGCTCGCCATTTTATAACAAAGATGGCGTCATGTCGTTGTGTAGTCATAACACTGTTCATTAAAGATCTACAAATAACCTACTTTACAGTAGTTTATAACTTGTTAAATAATCTTAACTATTTACAGAACTTAGCTCTTATTAACACTTAAGCTAAACATTTAAATAATCGAAACAAGGCGCCATGTTTTTCGTTTTGTAAATCGAATATCAAATCAGCTGTCTTTTAATGTAATCATTAACTAATGATTTTAAACCTAATGTTTATCGTCTACAAATCAAGACATGAATTTAGCAATAGATAACTTTACATTTAACTAAAGATTAAATAGTCTTGTGTCATTGTTTCCTGTCCGGAAAGAGAACAAAACATATTTTTACATTTTAGTTTTCTACAGTTAACTATACGCTTAAATAAGTAAACTAATTACATCAATCAGTTTGTAAACCTTTCTGGTCTTCATTTTAACGGACATTGTTGAATTCGACGTTATTATTTAGAAGCTGATATTGGTCTTGCGCCGACATATATATATGACTTATATATATAGATACCTAAATTATTGAAAATTCGAACGATGCATTTTGTAATAAAGCTCTGCGAGTTAGCGGTCAAATTTTAACCTATTATTTTAATTATAAAAAATATATTATTAAGTCTCTCTATATCTATTATCGCATTTACAAAGGGGGAGTATTCTGAAGAACTGTTCGATCCGATGCCGACGTCGGTCGCGATTTTATTATCGCTCTAGCCGTCACCGCATGAAAGCTCATCCACATAATATCGTGGAAATCGCACACTGTGCGATTCACACAATCTTTCTTGCCTCGCCTTCTAAACGTGGAATGAGCTACCTTCCGCGGTGTTTCTGAGAAGCTACAACATGGGGTTCTTCAAAAGGCAAGTCAATGGAGTCTTAAAAGGTCGGAAAAGTATTTGTGATGCCTCTGGTGTTACAAGTATCCATAGACGATGGCGGCTGCTTACCATCAGGCGGCCCGTCTGGTTGTTAGCCACCTATGGCATAAAAAAAGTTTTGTTAATTCAGCCGTTCGTGCGGCTAACACAAAAAAGAAAAAGAAACTTCTCTTTTCTGTGTGGTCCATCCTATCCCGGGCAAAGGCTTTTTATATTTATTTAAGGTTTTCATTCAGCTTACAATGTATTATTTATTATTTGCCAATGTACACATTACATGAGGTCCCTAAACACTATACGTCGGTACAAAGACCCTGTTGGGCGCAGCAATTAAATTTATTCTAACACATATCATAAATTATTATTAACTGTTAAAGCAAAAGCTCTTTTATTTATTAAAACAAAATAAAACGATAAGCTTAACATTTATGTACCTATTTCTAAATTCGTATTTTCTACCACGTTTCTACGTCATTGTTAAAACCATGGTCACCTTTGTTGCACGTGAAACGCGAGGTGAACAGTACTATTTACTACATCCTAATATCCTAATGCAAGAACTTTTACAGTGCACCGAAAAAATATACTGTATCCTGGCCTTACTTTTTTTTACTGACAGGTGTTCAGATCAGACAGATATGTCATTCATCATCATCAGCCAGAAGACGTCCACTGCTGAACATAGGCCTCCCCCTTTAACCTCCACACTGAACAACAGCCTGCCATCTGCATCCACTGGATGCCCGCGATAGCTTTCTCTATTGCCTGCTGTGCGATGAGTTTTTCCAAAAGGCCAAAAGTTAAGGACCACCTCTAAGTACCATATGTCATCACTAGCAACACACACTGGTCAAAGACCCTTGTCCTGTGGTATCTTGGACGAGAAGATGTCACGCAATTTCCCGAACTTTTACAGTTTCCCGAAAAAATACTTTATACTTAACTAATATCGAAAAAATACTACTTAGGTAAAGTTATATGATTATTTACGGGATATTTACAATAAGGTTGTGGAATGAGCTCCCGATATTTCGGCGCAGTTACATGCACCATGTTCAATCGGGAACTCATTCCACAACCTTACCACGGTAAATATCCCGTAAATAATCATATAACTTTAGTGAACAACCGTGATAGTTTAAAAAATACTAGGTAAGTACCAAATTCTTTATGGATTTACTGCACCTACTCTAGATACGATAAAAACTGCCTGTTTACAACGGACATCAGAAAAAACTTATTTTCAATTCGGCTAAAGTATAATATATGTATTACCATATTTTCCGGGGGAAAGTATTATGTACCTATCATGCTATGTCTATTTTGCACATTGATTCATAATGATTCTAATATTACAGTCAACTGTAGTGATTGTAATAGTATAAAAATGCGTTTGACAGCATTCAGACAACCATAGAATTGTAAAAAAAATATGAAAACATTTTCTTTTAATATTTTCAGTTCATATACCCAAGTAAATTTTAAAATCCGATTCATAAGTATTTATATTCTCTTTGATTATATATGTTGGTCATCGCAGGGCATCCAACGTTCCCTTTACCGATTCGTATAGTCTTATTGAGACACGTCTAAACAAAGTAGGTTAGTTATCCTTCATCCTAGTTTCACGGCAAACTACAGCTGCAAAATCTATTAAGTTTCCCCAAAAAAGCACCTGAACTGAACCCATCTTATTTATTATTTTTCTCATTATTGAAACAACATTGGTAAAAGGTAACGCAACATCTGCCCGCGGCGAACGGAAGCAGTTTTTGTGCCCACCGCAAGTTCTAGCCACGGATTTCCGCTAGAAATAGGTCAATAAGTCGCTAACGGTTCTTATTTCCAAATATTATTTTTACCAGGATTTATTTCGGGGAATGTGCATCGGATATCCTTCCGTCCCCTTTCTACTACAGCACAAGTAGAAAACGGCCCACTACCACCCATACATTGTGGATTTTCCTTGGATACGTACCAAACGTTTCGAATCCACATTTCTAATCCGTACGGCCAAGGATTAACAACCTGCCGGCGTCCCTGTTTCCTGAGAGATATAATCTGGGTCTTTTCAAGGCCAGTGTGAATAGGTATCTTCTAAGTCTGCGTGCACCATCTTCGACCACATCGTCGCTTACCAACAGGCGAGTTTGTGGTAAACGCGGACTTAGCCGCGAAAAAAAAACTGTCTACGCGGTCTATTTCTAGGTCTACGTGCTCCATCTTCGGCCACAACTTCGCTTTCCATTAGGTGAGCTCAGCCCTGGGGGAGAGCGAGGGGAGCGATCGCTCTAGGCCCTATACTTAGATAGTAAAAAAATATCGAGCATAAAATTATAAATTTAATATTGATGGCAACTCGTGCCTTATTGCGGCACACTTGCATTGCATAATTTTTGATGTGGAAATACTTAGTGTAGTTTACAACCTGGATTAGCAATGGGCTTTTTATTCCGGAAAAATTAACGATTCCTGTGCGATATAGACCTATACCTGACCTATACTTAGTTTTCAGAAATGAAACGCGGCGAAAGACAATCGCGCTCTACCCTGATGAAAAACTAGGGCCGGCGCAGGGTGAGTTGGTCGCCAAACGTATTATCATAATTACCAATTCTATATATTTAAAAAAAAGTTTCTAAAGAAAAGTTCTAAAGTGATTGCTTTTTTTTATTGTACCTACCTAATTACTAATTACCTGTACAAAAAAAATCTGACCTGTATTTTGCGATTAGTTAGTACCTACCTCAATACCTAATTATAAATTGCCTACGTATACGTGAATTAGAATTAGACTATGTAACCTACACCGGTAACTAGGTAGGCAAAGTAGGTATACCTACCCAGAGAAAAACTACAAAATACTTAGGTATGCTAAATTTCCGAAGCGCTGTTTTTGTCCCGAATTTGAGAATAGGTACCTAATAATATTAAATTAAATTAAACCTATCAGGCTTAGTATTATAAATGTAATAACTCAAGATAACCCATATTAAAGTAGGTAACAAAATATCGTTTTAATTGATATTCAATTAATTAATATCTAAAAATCGCATGGAAAATGAAAATGACGAAGTATTTCCAAATTATCACACCACTTTAGAATAAAGACGTCCATATCGCACTCAAATCGAATAAAAACAATCATATACAAATAATCTAATATTTCGCGCCCAGCAAATAGAAGCGCGTGGCGGCAAACACGAATTTTCCGTAACAAAAACTCATGCGCGCCGGAAAGTGCCTCGTTTGTTTCCCGCCATCCGGCCTCTCAACCAACCGAAAATTGGCGCCTAAATTCCAGCAAGCCAATGAGAGTTCTGGCCGCCATTTTCCACCAATGAGCGCCGAGCCCGCGCTCTCGCCACCGCGTCATTGTCATATCTTGGAATTTAGTACGGCACCAGTGAAGTGAATGAATACCGTCCGCAAACCCTTTGAATTTTCCACCGGGATAGCGAAAAATTTAAGAGGGGTGAGTTTTGTACTAAAATATGATAATTTAGTTCCCATTTTTCACGACCTAACCCATTACGTCACTTTATCTAACTCGTTTCTGCGAATATTTTACAATTATTTTATCATTATCTCGTTCTGAACGCGCCAAATTGCTACCTTAATAATTTAAATATTTGTTACGTGGTATTTGTAGTAACTTTTCATGATATTATTTTTACTAATAGCAAGATTGTATCTCCGTAATAATAACTGAACAAAATGATACTAACAATTCAGTACGAAATCTCGGTAATCGAGTTCGGCCAAAATGGCGGCGATGCACAGAGCTATTAATACATTCTCTCTCTCTTTTCCACAGTGACTTACACTTATATGTATGAAAGAGACAGATAATGTTCTATCACGAGTTTCGTAGTTTATGCTGCACACGTAACCTAGACACGTCTTCATTTTTCGTAAACAAGTTAGATCAAAGTGTTGCCATACTGTGATTTTCCGCAGTTACCCAATATAAATGGAGTATTAAAGAATATGAAACTCACAATTTTATTAACATGCCAGATTTTATAAGTAAATTGGGATATATTGTTTCATGATTTATAAATTTTTTCTACTATAAATTATGCAATTATTATTTTAAATAAATGTATAGTTCTCTATGAAAAATTTAATCTGAAATACACAGGTAGGTACTTATTAATTTATTAAACCTACGTTAACTTGGCTCCTTTGGTTAGTTTGGGGTCAGATGACCGTGTGTGCAAACATGACACGAATATTTCTTGATTATTCTAGTTTCACACAATCAAGGGAAATAAATATCAAATTCGCAAAACATACGTAAATGCACTGCGCGCTACTGCTATTATTTTATTTAATACAATAAATAACATAGTTTTAGAAGTAGTATCTACCTACTTATCAATCTAATTAATCTGTACAGGAAAACAAACAAAAAACAGGCACTTAAAAAACCGTTATTTATTAATTAATAAATTAATAAACTCCTACTAAGTCCAACAGAATATTAAACTAATATAGTAATTTAGCAGGACAAATAAAATGAACTCTCTACTTCCTTAACATACATTCATAACTGATAGAAAATGCTTAATTTTTATAGAAACATTTAATAAACCATTTTTAATATTATTTATTTATTCTTATTATCCACAGTAGAATATAAGTAATTTATAATAAAACATTCTTTTTAGATTTCCGCACATGAACAATTATTGGTTGGCTGTATTTATCAGTTTGCAAAAATAAGTGAATAAAATTTTTCGGGAGCTTAATCAAAATAACTAGTCGCACATGTTTTAAAAACAGACACGTAGCGCCATCTTGTGTGAAGCGGCAACCACGCGTCGCTTGCGCCGCGTCGTTGGTTGCTCACCGTGACCGCGCCACAGCGACGCCACTGTAGGCTAATGTTGCCAAAATAGATGTTCTGGCGCTAGATTTGGACGAATTTAAATGTAGGTATGTAGCTAGAGCTCCAAAAATTATAATAACTTCATATTATAGCTAGTTTATGTTATGTCAGTTTTAATTTTGATAGAGCTATTCATATTCATATTTTTTCTACAATTTTAGAAAATATTTATTTAGGTATTTATTACTGTTCAACCCATTTTCGCGAGTTGAAACAATTTTTTATCTATATTAAAAGCTGAGTTTATTTGTACCTAAAATTCAGATAATAAATAAGTCAAAGCACAAATATTAATTATTGTGGACTTCTTAGATACGTTTATATCATAACATAAGCCAGCATCTAGCAACATTAGCTGGTTGGCGATATGAATGTGCGGTTGCTAGCGACGCGCGCGCTGCCGCGCCGCGCCGCGCCTCGCAGTAGCCGAAAGTATTTCGGCCGTGTGCACGTCACGCGTCGTTCTGTCGCTCGCGTATCGTCGCCGCGTCACTACGACTTGTTTACACTCAACAAACCAACTCGTAGTTTTCTAGTTTTATTATTGCGTGATGAGATGAACCAAACATTTACCCAGTGGTTACGTGTGTCTACCGTGCAATAACAAACGTTCTTGTCGCTAGGTGCACGCGGATGCTATCGTGAAGTGAACTGTGCTGACATGTCTGCGTTAAGTGTGAGGGCGCCGGGCCTCCAGGTCACCACTGTGCTGGACACTAGGGCGCTGCGAGTGCGCGGGGTCACCACATTAGACGGAGTTAGAAGAAATCTCTTTGGCTGCACAGACAGAGAAGAAAACAGACGATTTGTGGAGAGAGAGTTGACGCGACAGCTCGAGTTAGACAGTCAGAGATGGGGGTTCGATTTTGCGAATGAGAAGCCGCTGCCCGGAGCCCAGAGGTTCGCGTGGCAGCTGGTACCGGCGTCAGCAGTGCCTGCGGCGTTGAGGAGGTCGCCTATCACCATCACAACACCAAAACCCGCCACCCCCAAGCAAGAGGCTAAAGTATCCAGTCCAGAGAGCAGTAAAACGCAGAAGAGAATAACAGGTCAGTTCTTTCACTGTAAATGTAAAATGAGTCTAAAAAGTTTTGATAACAAGCTTGTAAACAAAGACTTCTCTTCTACGTACATTATATACTTACCTAGTCTATGCTTGTCAACAAATCTTTTTTTTTTGCTTCTTTATACTTCCTCCTACACAAGCATTTCTGAGACTTAGTTACACCCTCAGAATAAGGACTAAAAGCTATACATACTTAAGTCCATTTTCAGAGGTTACACCAAACGTACATACTATTGCATAGCAGTTTTTTTTTCTGCAACAAATCTAAGGCAACAATTTGCAACCAACAAGCCAGTCACTATTACTCATTCATTGTGCAAGCCATAAATCTACCAACTAGGTAGGTACCTATCATAACAATTGTTTGTATTGTAAATTGTGTAATGGCTTGTGTTCACTACAAACACAAAATGTGATGTGCAACTAAATCAAACCGCTTATAAGATAGCATTTATCCTTTTATAAATATTTCTCAACTGCTAAGGAGATTAATGTTTTTCAGGCTTATGTATTGCGAGCAAGTGTACCCTATATTTGTATTGTTTCTATAATTATGAAGTGTAAAATTCCTAGTTCGACCCGATTTTGATATTTTAGGAATTGTTTGATGTATTGTCAGGCCTGAATGTAGTAGTTTATCACTACATTTTGCAGTAGGTGGCGTTTTTTTTTACTTGTTTTTCACCTACCAATGAGGTTCCTATAGGTACAATCTAGGTATATTCACATCTAGTAAACCTAATCAATAATACTTACTACAATTATTTTACTCTATTCCCTAGCAGACAAACACTGTGATAGCTGCAGCAATGTACTTACATAAACTAAGTAAAAAAGTTTTATTTTTCTGCCATTTATGTACCTATGTACCTAACCTAGAATCCGTTCACTGTCGGATAAAAGCAGACAACTGCAGTTAGTTATGCTAAAGTGAATGAAAATAATACCCTATGCTGTTTAGTTTGTCTTGTTAGTTTTTTTTAAAGTATAGGTTGCAGCCGTTATACCTACCTACCTACTGAAAAGGAAAAATAAGGTTTCATTAAACTTTTGTCAGCGAATGTTTGATAGCAAACAGACTTAAGTAATTTTGGCTAAATAATCGTTAAACAAGTCAAAGTCAAGTCAAGCAAATTAAGTCACGGTCAAGCAAGGATGTTATACCTATGCACCCTAATTGCGGTCAAGTCTTATTCAATCTGAGTGGTAATTTTTTTTAAAGCTGAAATTCACCTTCAAATTCATAATTGTTAATTTGTCAGATTTGACAAATACGTTGCAAGCTATAATGTAAATTTAGGCATTTCGGGAAACGTCTAGATTTGGTCTAACAATAATAATAGGTAAAATTCTTATTATTCATATCTGTTTTTTTCAGGGTTCCGTACCCAGAGGGTAGAAATGGGACCCTATTACTAAGCTTACTCTTGCTTGTCTGTCTGTCCTACCTATTAACGGCTATATCCTTCAAACCGTAATAGGTAGATACCTAGCCAGTTAGCATTTTCACAGAATATTTTACGGCGGATTAACTAAGAAATAATAAAAAAAGTCAAAAAGTAAAAACGAAACATACAACAAACGTATTTTTTTTTACATATTTTTGTTTTAGCTCTAATGTAAAAACGGTAATACGTACAAGCGTCAAACTTGGCATGATTATAGTACGCACTCTAAAGTATAACAACACATAATAAATAATGGCCAAGTGTGAGTCGGTGACAAATTTTAATTAATTACCAAGTTGTAATAATTAAGTTGTTGTTTTGTTGTCTGATAATTCCTTATTTGGATGACCTCTTTATCATTTCACCGGATAAAAATGCCATATCTTACTAATTTTGAAGTCGCTTTTTTAATTTGATATTTATTGTATTTTGTGGTGGTACGGAACCCTCAGTGCGCGAGCCCGACTCGCACTTGGCCGGTTTATTTATGAATCTTGTTGCATGAAATACATATTACAGTATTCACTCTATACAATCAGAGCTAGAATAAGTTCGTACATTATATATAATTTTTTACCTAAATAGATACCCACATTAAAAGGTTTCATGTACACAGTAGGTAATTTTTGAAATTTTTTGAGATTTTTTTTTTACTGGGCAAGTGCCTTTTATTAACTAAACAATACAAGCTAATACTCACACTACAAATACAGCTAGACTGCCCATAGACCGTTGAAGGTCTAAAGACAATCCAAATGCTCAAGCCCACTTGACACTACCAGTTGGCAGCGTACCCAGCATGCTGGCGGCATTACCACGCTGAATGACAATGCATATGCGTTGAGCCAGAAACACGCCAGCATTAACCAGGCGCTCTGAAAGATTTTTGAAAATGGTAATCATTGTCCTTTCATCTGTAATCTGTATCGATGCACACGATTTCTTATTGTCGTGTCACTCCTACAGTTACATAACGTGATAATATTATACGTAAATAACGCTGGTTCAACAAGATCTGCCCACGCAAAAACAAGCCATTTACTTAGTTGCACACATGGTATAATAATATACTCCGCCAGGTATAGCGCTCCGAGAAATGATGTCACGTGGGTGACACCCACTCACGTCATCAATGCCATGGATTCACGTACCCGTGCATAAGCAAGAGCAGAATAAGTAATTTACAACAAGTTCGAGAGATATGACGATACACGAAACAATGGCTGACTCTCTATGAAACAGCTGATTTTCTGTATTACCAGTAGCGTGAAATTATAACTCACCAATCTCCGTATATATTACCTGTGGGAATCCAATAAATCAATGTGGTTTTTGTATAAATAATGTAAATTCGTGCTTAACTTGAATTGCTTTGCTTGAGCAGACAAACGGAAATGCTTTTTGTATATTATTTAATAGATTATTAAAAAAAAAACAATATCTATATTAGCTGCAATAAACTGGCAACTGGACAGTGGCGTAATTGGGTGTCAGCTCCCGGAGCGCTAGACCTTATTTTCTTGGATCATGGCTGCACACCTACATTATTTGTTTCTTAGGTTGCATACATTGTCTTTATTTATGCAGCTAGCGATTAATTAAGTCAAAGAAATCGTTACAAGTCAAAAGCGAACTAATAACTCTAGTAAATTATGGTTATCAGTGCGACGATATGCAATTCGTCGCGGTCGGTTGCGAGAGATGTTGGCGATTGGTAACCAAACATTATTTAAAGCGATAACGCAGTGCAGCGAGGTCACATTCATCTGACTCCGACACCTCTATTTGTAAGTCCGATGCACTCGCTCCAATGTACCCGATGCCCTAACGCGAGTTTGCAGTTAAAAACAATGCGTCACTGAAAAATTAACTTATCTGAAAAGCTGCCAGACAAGTGCCATAATTTTTAAATTTAGAATGATTTCGATTTTAGGGCTCCGTAACCAAAGGGTAAAAATGGGACCCTAGTACTAAGCCTACAATGTCTGTCTGTCCGTCCGTCCGTCTGTCTGTCCTACCTATTGACAACGGCCATATCTTTCGAACCGTAATATATGACAGTTGAAATTTTCACAGAATATGTAACGTTGCGGCGGATTAACTAACAAACAATAAAAAAGTTAAAACGAAGGGGGGGGGGGGGTCCCCATACAACAAACGTATTTTTTAACGTATTTTTGTATTAGCTCTAATGTAAAAACTGCAATACGTACAAGCGTCAAACTTTGTATGAGTATATATTATTATTATAGTACACACTCTAAAGTATAACAACAAATAATAAAAATGGCCAAGTGCGAGTCGTTGACAAATGTCTGCTCATTACCAAGTTATAACTGGTAATTTCTTTACTAGACGACCTTATTGTATTTTGTGGTGGTACGGAACCCTCGGTATGCGAGCCCGACGCGCATTTGGCTGGTTTATTTATAATACCTATCGTTTTGTTTTATTATGAATGCAAACTTATTTAGCTACAAACTGATATGAAAATACTAGTAGAGATAGGAAAGTCAGACGGAATGGCGTCGCCGACATCATGTATTTTGTATAAATCTTATTTAAGACGAAATATGCTTCAAATTTGACGATTCGTCCTGACGACTATTCAAGTAGACCTTTAAAATCAATTAATTGACATTATTTCTTTATGTGTAATAAATGTTCTTAATTTTTCTTAATTCGGATGGCTCGATATATAAAAAAATCGTAAACTTTCCTAAAAAACACCCGCTTCCCTTAGTTAAATGGAATCAACTTCATTCACTTTCTATAGAAGATATTTTTATTTAAATAAAAATGTGTGTAATCCTAACAATCACGCAGTATTTTGTAAAAGCGTAAGATTATTTGAAGAAAATAAATATTGAAAATATTTGAAAGCGCGCACGCCGCATTACCGTCATACAAGTGTACGGTCCTCTACCATTTCGCCTCGCTGTAAGCATCATCACAAGACGGTTGAAGACTCGTGACAATCGCCTGCATACGCGTGCCCTAACCACTGGCTAATAATACCCTGCCTTTATAAGGTATCGCATTAAGTGTAACCAAATCTGCATATCGTCTTTGCAATATGATACGTACGTACCTACGACTGGTAATGGTGCCACCTGGACAATAATGGTTATTACAAAAACTGCTCTTACCTACATGTCTGTCATTTGGTCGGGACTGAATCTAGAAATGACGTTATATTTTCTTATCACTAACCTTCATAGATTAAAACTGTATCTGAATATTTTGTTCCACAAACGAGTCTTACATTTATTAAAATGTAATTGTATGTAATACGAAACTTAAGTTGTTCTCGAAATAAAACAAAACCGTACCCTTATAAATTGAGCTACAAAAGTCCCTCACACTTCAATTTAGATCCCATTTGCGAAATATTTTTTGCTCACCAAGGTGTCAGAATCTTCATAAAGGGTCAAACGAAGTTGCTTATTAAAATATTAAAGCCTCATAATTATAAATTAAGATTTCAACACTTGAATGATCTTTTTTTCTTACTTAGAGGGGAAGTCATATCGAATTGTTAAGCTGCTTATTAAATTGTTTTTAAGTGCCTTTTCGGTTATATTTTAATCAGTTTTAAGAGACCTTTATTGCATAAAATAACCCGGTAAATTAATTTACGTCAATATTTTTATTAATACTTCCTACAAGGAACATTCTGACCCCCCAGTAAGTGTTATCGTTAATGGTGAGTTAAATTTATGAATACGTACGATTATATAAACAGTTTGACCTAGATTCGGTTTGTTGTGATACATCGCTTCACACTGAGATCTACTACTATGAGCCTCCCACACTTGTCCCATTTTAGATTACACATGTGTGGCAAAACTGGTAAACATTAAGTTAGGTATAAAAGTGTACCTACTGGAACGCCACCATGCGTAGCGTACGTTCAATGGCAAATGGTTTTACTATTATTTATATATAACTACCATTTGCAAAAGAAATAACATAATCTAGCTAAAACAATGCAGTGTTAATTGATATATAGAAAAATACAATAACTGGTTCAGTTGCATTAGGGTGACCTATTTCCTCACAAACATAGCCAATTACGTATCATGAACTACATTGGTAAATTACATTGACGCTGGCTACCGAATCAACGCGAATGGATAGGGAGATAGTTCATCCTTGTCGCACCCACAACACAGATTGTCGATGACGCGGCGCGCGCGTCTCATAGTAGGAGTACGCATGCGCGGCACACGCTCCGCGCCGATTGCAAAATGGCTGCTTTTAAATTCGACCGTAACATGAACATCTTTATTTTATGTCCTAATTGAAATCGTACGTTTTACAACAAACAAATTTAATCACATCTCAAAGTATGAGATTCGTATTAGTGTTCTTACATTTTTATTATAAAAAATATATATATAACAATGAAATGGAAACGACTTAACGACAACTTTATCTCGGCACTATCAGTTGATGTGTCTATTATCTAGAACGATTGTTTGTTTTCTTTGTGTTTGATCAGGTGACGTTATGTATGCAGAACAGACAATACAAACATTGTTCGTTGTTTTTACCTGCTACATTCTTTGATACACAAAAACTGAATTAAATGTGTTTACTATGCCTGCAATAATTGCAGTGCATTGTTACCGAGTATTATATCTGCCTGTCTAGGCTGTGGCTTTCTATCAAGTCTAAAAGATTTTGTATTGAGTTTAATGCCCCGCGTACACTATTTACCAACTGCACCACCAAAAGCCCTTAAAAACGCATATCGCCTTTCACCAGATGTACAATCTTAGCGTTTTCTATGAGCATTTGAACACTCAAGGGTCAGGAATTCTTTGTCTGAAGTTGACCAACCGTGCAGACTTCGTAGGGGTCCAGAACCCGGTCACCCAATTTCTTACTTCCCTTCTCATTGCTATGACTGCACGTAATTACACCTTTTCTAGTGTCGTTGAACTCCTTCAGTGTTTTCGATTATGGGAACTTGGACTCCACCACGGGGTCTCTAATTGTACGTTTGGCATTAGAAACTGTTACAATTGCATTTCAAATGTCCGTTAGAATTGAAAATTGCATTTCATTATCTGGACTAATTACGGAGCCAGGACTTTGTTCTTCCGCTGTAGTTTTTTTTAGACGAGCAATATAAATGTACCTAGTCGTTAGGTATAATCACATACAAAACAAGATTGTTTTCATTATTAAAACAATAACGTAGGAAACGTACTTTATTGATCTAGTCAATATTTGAACAGTGAGTACCAAAGCAGATATAAATTGCTTCCTACAGTGTCATCAATTTCATGCGTCATCATCATCATGATTATTATCAGCCTATCATGTTCCCACTGCTTAGACACAGGCCTTCTCTCAAAGAGAGAGGATGGACCATAATCCACCATGCTGGCCCAGTGTATGTTGGGGAATGTCATCTTTGAACTTTTGAGGTTCATTTCATACGTCGTATAAACGTATTTTCCGTTTAAAATTACAGCCATATTTAAAACTTTTCTACTCTTACTTGGTCACATTTACTAGATTAGTTGTTCGCAAGGATATACGTTTGACCACACAGTAAATTAGTCTTCGTGTCACCCCTACAAATGGCACAGAGACTTGCATTGTGCACTGATTGTCGTAATGCTGAAGCGAGCACGGCGCGTACGCCGCAAGCGCCCTTTGTGCCGCACCCTCGCGGACACTGACTTCGTAACGGCTATATTGATTTTTTTAACTGACACTTTCCCCTTTCTAGTCATTCTGTAAAATAGTAAATTTAATATTATATTAGCTACATTTCTGGAACTAACCCAAAATATATTTATCTTATAATACAGCCGTTTCAATCTATTATTTGTTTGTGAAAGTTATGTAATTATGCTATTGTTTTTCTGATGTTCCTTCACAAGTGTGAACAAAACCGAAAGTTGTCCTCGATAAGAATCATTCCCATTCACAAGTGTCACAACTTCACTTATCTCTTGCGAATTCAAAAATCGAATGCGGGCGTTACAAAAAAGTTGTCAACACACGTGTTTGAAATTCGAAAATTCGAGCTGATAGGGGATCGTAACGGTCGCGCGGATCGCATCTGCTACCCCGCGGTATTGCACCACCCCACAGATAGGGGGTGTAATCCACCCCACTACAAATATATTCTGCATCGAATGACCGGGGGTTTGTAAAATCATCTGTTCTGTATCATTTAGGAACAACGTTACGTGTTTGCATCCGCCGTGTGTAAATTGAGTAGCATTGTTAAAGTAAAACCCTTATTTTGATGTGTTCAATTACCATCTGTCAGTTAAATTCAGTTCCTTCTCATCTTCCAACTATATTTTGGACAAAATCACAGTAATTTTACAAAATGCTCAAGAAATTCTATTTTCAGTCATATCCGTCTGAACAAATTTAATAAGGCTAACATAGATACCTATGTGCATCGGTAGGAAAATTTAAGATTTTTTTGCCCTTAATTAATGTAGATAACTGAAATTGCGGATGAGACTGCAGTTCCCAATTGATACTAAATATAGATAGACTTCACTAATACTAGTTCAATTACAAGTCAATACAAAAATAAATTGTAATAATATACACAATTTTAATCAAAATTTATAACTATACATACACCTAAGTATTACGACATACATATTTACAAATCGTAAGAAAATAGAATCGGATCTTAAAAGTTCAGCGTGGTCATAAATAAAAAAATAAACGGGTGGATAGGGAACCACTTTTTCGTCGGAAAAAAGATGTACTTATAAAATATGTACTTAAGAAAGACCTAGATAATGTAGAAAAAATAACATCCACTGGCCAAGACAGCGCGGCGTTTTGCTATCTTCAATCTGGGTCTCTTCAAATTACAAGCAAATCAGTTTTTTTTTCTAGGCAAGAGTGCTCCATCGTAGAACGCAGTGACATCAGGCGATTTGGTGGTCAAATGCAAGCCTATTATATAAAAAAACACAATTACATAGCAACAAACGGTCAGGACATACTTCAATTATAAAAAACGATGCACTTGACCATAATGCCAGCGGTCGCACCTACCCATTTCTTGCACTTGTTAATGCAGAAATGTAATTGTCTGAATCAACGATTCAACACTAATGGCTAGGGCTGACAAAACAAAATTAAAATAATATGGGGATGTTAATTGTTAAGACGAAATATGCTTCAAATTTGACGATTCGTCCTCACGAATATTCAAAAGTAGACCTTTAAAATCGATTAATTACATTATTTCTTTATGTGTAATAAATGTTCTTGAAATATTTTATTCGGATGTGGTCACCGATACACGATTAAAGAAATTTGGCTCCATAGCAAAATATCGTAAACTTTCCTAAAAAAAAAAAAAGTTTTACGTTCCCTTCAATGGGTTGAATCAACTTCATTCTGATTCAATAGAAGATATTTTTATAAAAAAAAAAAATGTGTGTTATCCTAACAATCATTGAAATACAATAGTGGTCACAGTTTTTTATAAAAGCGTAAGATTAATTGTAGAAAATAAAGAAAAAATAAATATTGAAAATATTTGAAAGCGCGCACGCCGCATTACCGTCATACAAATGTACGGTTCTCTACCATTTGGCCTTAAATGTATTGTTTTTTTAATTGCATGTAAGTTCTAAAAGATTCTAAGCGTTCCTCCGAAGTTAACAGTTGATTCAGAGGTCTTCCCATGGGTGACCAGACCACTGACACTGATATGACATCATAATGATCACAGTTCCCGTCATTGGCTGGAGTCACACAGTCTCTGACTAGTTCGGGAGCCTCTGGGATCATTACTATAGCTTACTATAAATTATGCCCGAATAAATGATTTTGTATTTTAGTTCGGCCCCGCGTGCATACTACTGTATTCGCTACTTGCGATCGTCGCTGTCATAAAAAATATTATCGCTAACAACGTTAACTTCTGACAGTTTCGCAATTTATTTTTGTTTACGATTACTGCCGCCGGTTGCTAGTGGCGCTAGCTTATATCAACACTAATATTATAAAGAGGTAAAGTTTGTGAGCTTGTTTATTTATATTTTATGAGATAGGTTCGGTTATAGGCTAGGTTGTTTCACATATAGGTAGTATATCAGCACAGACAAAAAATTTTTTAGCTGAAGTCCAATTAAAATCGTACACAACATAAAAAATATTGTCACCAAATGTTAAATAGAAAGTAGTATGATAATTTAAACTGCCTGTTTTCATTCGTGATTCTATTCACTTTTGCTATCAGTTGCAGTTTCTACCGTAAACTTACCATGCCGGTTGCCTTATTAATACCGCAAAAAAGCTACTTAGCCTATATAACACTTCCAACTTTCTATAAGTTCTATAAGCAGTTTAGTATTATATTAGTTTACTATGAGTTCGTTTCCATTTATCTATGTTTTATGCACTGACTAACGATTAAATGGTAAGTAATATTTTTTTCTTGTTATTGTTATTTGCAATTCTAATTTTGTAGCATAATTATAACCGTAGTGGTCGAAATAAATAACTTTGTATTGAATTAGTTCTCTTGTGGCAGCCCTGATCGCGGGAGTACGTTAGGGTTCTCACGGGTGCGCGTGCGCCCACGTGGTGACCCTAAGGAAACGCCGTGTAAGATATGGTTCAATGCCCGTAACGTCCACAGGATAAAAACCGACTTTCTGAGGGTTTCTACAAAACCACTAACCATAAAGTAACCCCTTAGCGCACCTGTCTAAGACTAGAAGAACAATAATGCTTAAAAGTTTTTTTGTAACGAGACTTACGTATTAAAGCCCCACTTAAAACGATTAGTAAGTAGCTATTTTATTTAACTACCTACTAAACAAAAAACCGAACAACAATTTAAAAGAAATATACAAAAAAAGCTAAAATGCACACTTGAAATATCTAAAAATGTTAATACAAAATGTTTGTTTAGCTGCTGCGCTGTCCCGCGCGCGTTTCAGTAAATTCACGCAACGTCTAGTCATATTCAACTTCGGGCTTTTACTGCGACATCGTACGCGACTGTGATCTTTAGTTATTCAGTGTAATATATTCGATGAATAGTTCCCAATCTATACTTTGACCTGTTTACATTCAGAAGAAAGACGATCTTAGCCAGATCACAGTGTAGTTTGTATTACGAAAACAAGTACAAAGCGTTTTGATTCCACTTTTATTGTGTGAATTGCTAGTATGGGGAATGCGCTCCTGGTGGGTTACCGTAATCTCAAAAACATTCTTTTAATAACCTTACATTGACGTTTGTCTTGCTCTGCCATTAACCGAGAGAGCGTGACGAAACATGGTAATTGGTAACCCACCTGAATGGGTGTTCCCCGATAGTTACAATCTAGGTGTCTTCAAATCGGTAGACCGCATCATGGCTGAGGTGGCGGTCAAACGCAAGCCTATTCCTTCATCATCATTTCGGTCATAGGACGTCCACTGCTGGACATCGGCCTCCCCATCGATCTCCAAAAGGGCCGGTTTGAAACGGCCTGCATCCAGCGTTTCCTTGCGGTCTCTAAACCTTAGTATAAAAAAATATTATTCAGCCCTTTGGGAGCTACGATGTCACAGATACACACTTAAACTTATAACACCCACTTTTTGCGTCGGGGGAAATCATTGTTCCTTTAGGTTAGCGCATGAAAACGAAGGACGCTGCGGTGAAAAAAAAATACTAACAAGATCTCAGTTAAAAAGATACAGTTAACCGTACACCGAAACTACAGTTGTATACTTTCTAATTGCCGGCCTAGATTAGGTAATAGTGGCTATGTAATGCCACAAATTGTAAGACTGTTTTTGTTCCTCAATACCTCATACTGTATTTACGTTTTGTTACACCTACTCTAGTTAAAAAAGGTTAATAGTGTCCATTTTTTACTAACCTACCTACATACTACATAGTAATATAAAGTAACTGTTAAAATACAACGCTAGAATTGTAATCTATGTCGTAGCGGCATTGATTTACAAATACATGGATGTTGGCATCAGTGCAAACGAAAAATAGCATTTTTTTTACCTACATTTTGGAAAAACTGACAAACTAATTTAAATGCACGATACAGGTTGACTAACGACGACGATGATGATGATTTGCTTTGTTTGAAAAAAGAAACAGTGTTGCATGTTGCAACAGTTATCTCTAAACAAACTTATTTATAATTATTTTTTGGTTTTCTCGATTATTAAGCACAAACACGAAACGCTTTGATTAAAAATCAATGGCGGTACTTGTAAATCATACTTACTAATATTATAAATGCGAAAGTGTGTTTATTTGTTGGTTTGTTTGTTCCTCTTTTACGCAGCAACGGAACAACGGATCGACCTGATTTTTTGCATGGGTATAGTTCAAGAGCCAGAGAGCGACATATAGGCTACTTTTGATCATCATCATCATCACAATTTTTTATCACTACGCGGATGAAACCGCGGGCCGCAGCTATTAATTTCATATATTTTATTTCTATTATATACATATCATCCGTCTACCTGTGACCACGGATACTGCAGTGTTCAAATAGTCAGGAATTAAAATAATAATTAATGTAAAATGACGTTTTAAAATCCTTTATTAAAGTGTTTAATTTCAAAGCTTATTTATGCCAAAGTTATTATTATGACCTGATAATGACCAATGCTGCGAAATTCCTATTTGATTGAATCACAAAAATTATCTGACAATTGTGACAAATAACAATACATTTTCCTGTGTCAGGTTAAATCATTACACGTACTTGATACCTTACCGGAGCTTAGGTCATAAACATAATAGTTAAAATGTTTGAGGAGCAAAGCGAGCATCTCTTTACTACTTTTAGAGATTATCAATTCAAAAAAACCGACTTCAAAATTAATAAAATATGCAATTTCGTTTGGATGACAATTGTTATATCATCCAAGTAACAAACTTTAACAGTCATTTTTATTTAAAAACCAAATGACTGAACCAATTTTGATGTAATTTCTTTGAGACCAATCTGAAAGTAAGTAATATCCTCTCAAATGAAAAAATTTATCAAATCTGTTTATATAAATGACGGAGTTCTGAGGTAACAAACATAAAACAATTGAGAAACCTCTCCTTTTTGAAGTCGGTTAAAATTCAATTCGAACAATCGGAAGAATTCGTGAACACCTATGGAATACAATACAGGTTGTGGTCTCAAACTGCTGGCTTCATGTTGACTTCTGGGGACTCTAAATACACTATAACCTTTTCACTGAATGACCAATTGACCATGCCCACAGACCGAAGCCCTGCCATAGAATAAATTATACACTTCCCTGCCAACTCTCACCCTTCAAGTAAATGCTCGGTGAATCCTTCATAAAAAACAGCTGATAAATCTGCCGTGTTCCGCTACAAGCCCAGGGGTTTTTATATGGGAACACTGCTGACCATAAAATGCCATCATTCCCTTGACGACGAAAGTGGAATTCCACTCTTGCTTTCGATAATATCTTTGTTATCTTTTTAATTAGGTCATAATGTGAGATTGTAGTAATTAAGAAGGTTGTCGAAAAGTCTGGTTCTCGGTGTATTTTGTAGGCGTGGTGTATCACGATCAGTGATGTTAAGCATCGGACGATCAGGTCAGTCTTCGGATGGGTGACCGCGAGTGACACAAAACTACCACTCTTTCTATACGGACTCCTCGCGATGTAAGAACGCGGTGTAAGCAACTCATATCAGTTATCGTTACAAAATGCTCCAAATTTCTCAGCACATAGACTATAATAACACATAATCAAAAGTACTTTTACTACGCTACTTACAAACTACATAATAAAGTTCTTAAAATATATCCTGGTTAATGTAACCTTATCTAACAGTAACTTGTTCATTTGACCAGAGCTCTATTTAGTACACTTGAGCTTAACTTAGTCGGCCATTAACATAGCCACTTTATGTAAAACAGACATAGACATTGTGCAGACCTTTTTCTCCTAGTAACTGCGGCCAAAATCATGGTAACTTTGCTAGTTCTGTTGGTAGACTGTAGAGTTAATAGATCTGTGTCTAGCTCTAGTTGATCGTAGTTGGTAGTAAAGCATAATTATAATAACACATACACGCTTGTGAGATTGTAACAAAAATACATGGAAAATCATGCCCCTTGGAAAGGATAATAATAATAAATATTCGGGACATTTTTGCACACGGTCATCTGACCCCAAACTATGCAAAACTGATATACATACATATATAGTTTTTAAATACATACTTAAATAGATATTAACAACCAGATATAGAACAAAAATAAATGTTCATCATATAAATTACTGAATAGTTTGTCCTAGGTGGGAATCGAACCCACGCCCCCAAGCTCAGAAGGTAGGTTCACTACCAACTGAACCAACGGGCTATCAGGATTTCAATGTCAGACCAACATCTTTGACAAATCCTAAAGAATTAGAGATGTTTTAAACAAGGTTGCCAAATTTATTTCTATGTCATTTGATCGAATAAATTTGGTCACAATCTCCCAATTATTTTAAACCATTATCGACTCTTGGGAAACTAAACTATCACCAATTAGCTTCCGAAGGGGTTTCCAATCGATCCAATGTGTCCGGGGTAGATAGGCTATCAACATACACGCTTGTTAAACGGTTCCCAGGGCACACGTGTGTGGTGTTATGGGAAATCGATTGCTACCGTTACGGAACAAAGGATGGGAGACCAATATTGGTAGGTAATTAATATTGACCGTTAAGAGAACCAAAATACGACAAAATAATCAGAACATTTCCTTTTTGATCAAATCTAGCAGAGACGCATTTTAATTAAACAATTTATTTATTCAAATTAGCACCGCACAAAAAAGAATTACACTAAATGACATTAATAACTTTTTTTAAAAAGAACATTACAAATGTCAATAACGAAATAAATAAATAAAATAAGTCTGTTTTTTTTTACTATGGACGCCGAAGTCCGATGTGTAGTGTTTTAAATCTGGCGGAATTTTAGCAACGCAACGGTCGAATATCTTATATTCATGTACTACCGTTTTGGTACTGAACAATGTCATAAACTAGCTAGCTCATTTTTAACTGGGCTATTTAAAATGATTGCGAGACAGGCAGCTGTAACCGATCCCACCTCGTGCCATCTGTTAAACTAACACTAATTGATAGTTCCAATCAACGAATCAGTCCCCCAGTTCCAAAGCGGCGATTTGGAAGTTGAGGGGAGCTTTTTCCCATTTCGCACCGGATCAATAAATAATTACGAGCCTTTAACCTCGTGTGAATATGACCTTAGCGTGTAGGTACTGAGTTTTTCCAAGGCACGACCACAGAACCAGAACAAAAATAATAATAAAAAAATACCTACATTGTAATGTACTTTTGAAAGTTAATAAATAGGTAATGTTGTCGACGTCAAATTGTTTTGGCAGTCTCAATTTCTCAAGTGTCAACTGCCCTACGTCAGTCCAAATAACTTTTTATGTTAAAAAATATAATCATTTCACACTCCTCAACTCGATTTTACTTCGAACAAAGCAGACTCAATCGAATTTCATTATTTTCAATTTGGGCCCGCGCTTCATTATTGTTTTAAATGGAACGCGTCAATTTCAATTTAGGAACGAGTCGGATTTATTTTTAACGTCAGCTGTCGTCAGAGAATAATGCAGCGATTATAAGTTATAAATTCTGTATTCTAAAAAAGAATAAGATTTGAAAGGTCATTGTTTCAAGCGTTCGAAATTTGAATAAAAACCGTAATGTTCCGCATAGTGCGCTTGCGCATGTATAGTTCAACAGCTGTAGGGTTGCCAGTGGTTACCGTAACGGCTACTACTTATTATTACTCAGCTTCTTAGTATGTAAACATGTGGTTAAGGACACTTGTCCACACATTTTACTTGAGCGCGGAAGTGAGACATAATGAGCAAGTCGTGGGAAGGCCAGCTTAATTACACTTGACGCAAGGACGCTCTGGTAGGTGTGAACTCTAACGACAAACCCTCTCCCATGACCGATCCTTAAAGTTTCCTTTATTTTTGGGGACGTAATGTCGTGTCACTTAGTCCTAATGCCCTTGCCTTCTTTGTTCTCAACAAATGGAACCACATTAATGGTTTATAACTCTTTGTGAACCCGATAAGAATCCCAACCTTGGCGTGGAACGATAACATTAATAGGCCAACTTGACCTTATTGCTTTATGATGATACGATCTGCACAACCGCTGTTCATATTGCTGTTTTATGGACTTAAGACTAGAGATATTATTCTTTATATGTATATTTATTGTTTTAACATAACTGCTACTATTCATCTGTTATTTTTTGCACATCTAGAATACCATGTTGCTAACATTAGTCTTTGAAACAAAAAATTATATTCACAATTATGTAGCCATTTAACTATTAGCGTGACACAGCACAGCTTTTAAACATCGTAGACCGCATTATTGCTTAACAACAGGCAAGGTGGCGGTCAAACGCAACCCTATCAATAACAAAACATTTCGTAATTAAACTCTTTTGTTTTGGCGATTTCCATTTTCGTGACTTGTCTGAAAAAAAAAAACAGTTATGCTGACACAAACTTGAATTTTAAAATATGTGCCTTAGTTTTAGCGAGTGTTCAGGCAAACCATTAAGGTGAATAAACGACTGTTAGCTTCTTTAAAACCATCCTTCCTGGCCATAATAGCTGCCTGCTGCAACTTTAGCTTGAGAATAATTCTCATTATGTAAATGCCAACTCTATAAAATAAACTCGGGGCGTGGTATTGATGTATTATAACATTATTTCCATTCTAGAATTACAAAATATCAGGTTATAAATCAAGCAACATCAACACATTACTTATTCTCTAATTTGAATAACTAAAGGACAATCGTAGCACTCGAAAAGTGGTCGGATTGGACATCTCGATTCGTCTTACATTCTAATGCATTTAGTATTGTTGTTTGAATTAATAATGATTTGGGCTTGATCGGTTCAAGAATATTCTTAATTGAACACAATCGAACTTATTTTATCGTCTGCTGAATGTATTTTGTCTTTAAACTCTATCATATCTTTTGCCTCTAGAAATAAGTACAGATTTCTTTGGTACCTATTCAAATGGGCTTTTTGTCAAGAATTTAGCCATAATTTAGTTTCTCCATGTCTATTCTCATAGCTGAGGTCACTTCACCTGTCCAGTGGGCGTCCCACACAACGTTTGCATAGTCATAGCTTGCTCAACGAAATTGTAATTCGAGAATGTTGCCCCAGCACACACTTGGCTGTAAAATCCTCGACTGTTGGCTGTAAAACTAATTCTGGGCAAACAAGTGTAGGTATGCTTCATCACGTTGACAAGCCCTCTGATTTCGAAACGTTTGCATGTGTCTATTTGTTCAAGGGACAGTGAAGCTTGTCGAGTAATGACTTTGAACTTCACTTAAAGATTGTACAGGTTCAGCTTTTTAACACTTTCAGAAAAGTGCTGCACCCTTCAGTTAGACAACTGTGTTAAAGTAAACAACGTTAATAGAGAGGCGATACCACCAACTGTCGATTTCAAATAATGACCCATTTTCATTGTCTTTAAATAGTATCCAAATTTATGTAGTGACAAAAGTTTTGGGGTCACAAATGCCTCTTTTGTTGACACCAACGGCATAGAACACGTGTGAACTTTAACTCTAGATTCGACACAATTCTCTCCTTGAGTCCAACACTTCATTCTCTGTGACAATTCAACTGTCACAAATGTCCCGTGAAACTACATCCATCAAGAGGATCGCACCCTCAAAGTGATGGATGGCATTCGATGAATAGAATTATGGTAATACTAGATTGAAATGGTAATTCGTCATAATTATTGAGTCAAGAGTACGATTGAGAAAAGGAATGTCCATTTCAAGTTTCACACCTTTGCTATCGTGGTTGACAATTTCATTTCTATTGTACATATGCCTAAAGATTGTACCTACTGATAATGACAAAAACTTTACTTAAGGACTAATTTTGAACGCCAACATGTTAATTCAAGTTATTATTGAAGAAGACATGGCCTGAATATTCCAATAAAGTATGCCAACATCTGCAAAAAAAAACGGCGTATTTTTTTCCTTAATCATGTTTTTCACATGGGCAACAACACACTTGTTTGTTATGGTAATAACAATTTCGATTTCCGCTCACACCAACAACAGTTCAGTTCTGATATGTTGATAAAACGCATAAACATTCAAGTGACGAATCGCTTTGGAATTCTAATACTTTATGTAAAGAGACCTCTGTTAGAATAGTCGCCTACGTCTATGAGCGACCAAAGCTAACAAACCCTTTGACCCGTCCATCTGGCCCTGACACTTCTCCAGCTTTGATTGATAACGACACACATAAAAACGCCAGCCATGTAATCTTAAAAAAGAAGATCTCCATTGAAAATCTCCCACTCGAAAAAATAGATTAAAATTATACGCCCTTTTGCCACAGTCGTTTCTAAAGAAGCCACTACAATAAAAATATTGTATTGTCAAGTAAGAAATTCATATTTCAAACTATTCTTGTAGATAAGAATTAGTGATATAAAGTTACAATTTGAAATTTAGATTTGTTTGTATTTTGATGCGCACGCTATGAGAATGGAACTGAATAATGTAGCTAATTGTGTGTGAACGGACTGTTCAATAGTAAATATGAATATTTATGATAATTAGGTGAAGTGAATGTTGCAATGCATTGAAATTCGTATGATTGACAAGCTGTGAACTATCATAGGTTAGTTTGAACGTTGATCTCGGAAATTTGTGGATCGAATTTCCAAGTCAACGGTCAAGCAAATGTGGATCTTAGTTATCCTATATCCAAAGTGTCAAATCTACAAAGCATTTTAAATCTCCAAATATTTCATCCAGCGTATACCAGCTTCAACAATTTAAACATCGCCAGAAGTTTGGTCCTTGTTCAGACATTGCAAATGAGCCCGCCCATTCATACATTCACTTCACTCCATCCAACCTTCAGATAATTTTGCCATCTTTCTTCGAACCAAAAAGATCAATGCCATCAACATTCCAGCATCTACTTGCAACTCCTTCATGTACTTGGACTAGATAACACACCGCGTCCAAAGTAACGGTGCCTTCCACTGGGGCCATAAAGGGTTAGCCTTAACGGTAGTGTAGTGTAGCATTGACCATGCCGATTATTTGAGCCTTGAAGAGGATTACTGTTTAATTTACTCCGTTTCGAATCGCCTTCCGTGTCATTTGTTACCGTTGTTATATTGAGCGAAATATTTTTAAGTGTCCTCATTTGTCATTAGTAAGTTGGTAATTTCGTCATTTCTGTCACAGATACTTCTAAAGCTACACGCGCTAGCTACGTTTTTACACTCAATATTCAATATGTTTATTGCGTTTTGCGACATATTATGTGTGCATTCAGATCTTTTTTTTTTTGTACATCATAAATAACATGTAGTACATATATACCCTGTTAGGGTATGGCAACAGTAAGAACGTAATGATGTTTTTACATCGTCGAAATTATCCTTGAAAAATTCGTCCAGTGTTCACTTGACAAGTAAGTTGGTATTGGTAATAGAGTAATATTTATTATAGTGATATAGGCGTCATTTTTGTCACACATACTTCTAAAGCTTTTTTTGCACTTTACAATTGGTTGTTGAGAAAAGCGTGTGACCCACCAGCTTTTTTATTGCAGTTAGTCTATTGTAGTTTTTGTATGTTTGCAGCAAAACCATGAAGGTGATAAACATATATTTTTTTTTGTAAAAATTTAATTTCTTCTATCCCGTCGCAATTTCTTTGTTTTGTTTTCATCTCCAAGCGAAGCTTTCTCTCTTGGCTCTTAGTCTTTTTTGATATTTTGATTATTAATCATGTTTATTATTTACATTAATATATAACTAAAGACAATCCAAATGCTCAAATAGTTTCCTAACTACATTTCAATGGTCGTTATGTCTCTTGAACGATTGTTTATTTTTTTGGGAAAGCCACGACGCGTGTGCTTTGTCTCGCCTCGAACCAGCAATTGCAGCCATGACTATTTTCATTTCGAATTTTAATCAGAAATGCGAATGACGTTATCAATAAATCTT
This sequence comes from Agriopis aurantiaria, assembly GCA_914767915.1. Lineage (NCBI taxonomy): Eukaryota > Metazoa > Arthropoda > Insecta > Lepidoptera > Geometridae > Agriopis > Agriopis aurantiaria. Next base: position 10,330,227 of record OU612003.1, on the reverse strand, counting down.
TTTTTTTTTTTGGTGATGTCTTTCTACGATTAGTAATTTCATAGAAAAAAATTAAATTATCAGCGTCAACGGCGGAAGGATATGTTTGAGTAGCTGTTACCCGCGACTTCGTACGCGCAGATTTATATAAACTTTCAGCCCCCTTGATTCCCAAAATCCTTTCTTAGCGGACCTCTACACCCCATAAGGAACCTTCTAAACAGCTTCGTAGGTCAAACAGTTTTCGAGGTTTCATGATGAGTCACGTCAGTGCATGTCTGCATGTCTGTCTGTATTTCGCCTTTATATAATTAGTTTATTAAGATTACATAGATCTTAAGCTAATCTTAAATGCTAGTAGCTGTGTGATTAAATATACCTAATCCAAATAGGTATCCTATCTAAATAGGTATCTTCAAAACATATTTTAAATATAATGCCAAAAAAATATCCGCACGTCGGCTTTCCGCATCCCCGGTATCTGCAAGCGGCGCCTGCGCACAGGTTCGTCGACCCGACGCTGTGCTATTGATCGCACCATAACAACACGCACACATACATATTACGTGACGTGTCACCAATAGACTACTGGACTTACGCAAACTTGTAAATAAAACTGGACACCTTGGACGGAAGGTTTCCTGATTGACAACTTGGCGCTGATATGTTAGTTACGCACGAAGATCTTTCTCCGACAAATATTATGTCACGAATATTGATGCAATCAGATTCTGAACAAAAAACCGACAAATTGCCTTGGTTTTTGACGTAAATTATTTTACTAGTACCTATAAGCCTATAACGACAAGGCAAAATCTCATTTTTATCAATTGTTATTTTGCCTTGACTATAGGTAGATAAATAGATAGATAGAATATCTTTATTGTGTACACCAGAAATAAAAATTACAATCAGATAGAAAACACTATGCTAATACGATGATATTATTTTGTTAAATTTATAAAGGATCAATCACCTCTTATAAATTATGATTGAATACCTATGTAAAAGAAATTACCTTTCACAAAATTGAAATACATAAAAAAAATCGTTAAATAGAGATCTGCTTCCTTTTGAAATCGTTTAAAAATAACAAACTTGAATAAACTCAAATTTTACATTGCCCAAATCTTTCCGTAATATTTCTGAATTTAATTGAAACAGAGCCCAGTTTCACTTTCAAAACTTTTCGCAACATTTACAACATTGCCAATACAAATTATAGTATCAAGTAAGTGTAGGTACCTACTGTGTCGAAAGCAAGCTGTCTTCGTGTAACGGTATTTCTACAGCGCTTTCGCGAAGCCTCATTCTAAATTCAAATATTGTTGCGCATACGCGCTATGTCAACAAACAAACTTCGGTTTGTTGTTGTATTTTCATCTTCCGGCTGCTTTTTAGATGGTGTCTGTGAATTTTTTTGTCAGGCAATTCTCGAGTGCATTCTTTCCACTAATTTTGGGAAGTCTAGTTTTTATGTCAACAGTAATAAACTTTCTCTTACTACATTTTAAACATTTTGAGAAATGCACGTAAATCTTACTTTTTAGAACAATCATCATTCGATATCATCATTATCTCGGCTAGTTTACCAACCAGCTAAAAATCTGGAGCTTAAAACTTCATTGAAATTTTTCGTCTAAAGATCTTAATCTACATTTTCTTAAATTGTTATTCCAAAAGGCCCGTTATTAGATTGCTTGCATTTAAGTCCCGACCGGAAACTTTGGCAAAACTTTTACTCGCAGCTCTCTAGTACCCCCAAAACCGTAGGCGCGGGGTGGATGAACTCTAAATCCAACTTTTTAACAATTTACACAGCTCAGTGTAAAACTGAATAACATTAGTTCTAATTGGAGATTACGGTGTGATGTACTGTTATCGGCTTCGCTGTAATTGCCTGAATTCAGAACGTTTATAACGTTAGAGAATCTTAATGAGACATTGTGAAATAAGGCTGAAGCTGAAACGAGGTTTTTAAATAATTTCTTTGTTTTGTTTTTAGTTTCCTGCGCTAATTTATCAAAAGTATACTTCCTTAGCAATTTGCAGCGTTACATAAGTTTATTAGCTGCACAACGTTTGCTTCTTAGCTAATTGCACCAGCATAGCTTTTATTCTTTGTTTACGAAAAGCATTATGAATGTAAGACCTAGACATTATTAATTTAATTCTCCAGTCTGTATTATCATCCCAGACAAAGTACTCCAGTTGATGATTCATGAATGTTCCCCCAAGATAATTTGGTACTCTCCATGTTTACGATACTATATTTCGGACAGACACACCTACGTAAACACTGGGTGTCCACGTGTTATTTGCTTTCCAAGCTTTTCCTGCGATAATGGCGACACATAAATCACACGATAAGTGTTTCTTGTCGGCTGGGGTAGAAACAGTTGCCAAATTGTACTGACTTGCTAAACTTCTGTTCTCAGTTGGACTTGATACCTTCTTCTTCTGAATGATGCCTTCTTAGTCTGAGACTACCTTTCGTAGTTTGCCCCAAACATCTAAACTCAAATAAGAAAAGACACCTCATCCAGTTTAACCGATCGACTAAATCCTTCACATACGCGGGTGAATTCGTTTTGTCATTACTATAAAAACACCATAGTATCGAGAGTTACAAATTCTTTATGGGTAATAGCTAGTCATTTAGAATTGAAATTGGTGTCACGTCACGGGCGATCCCTTTAATCCTTTGCTACAACCGCTGCATGCATAATTGTTTTGTCAAAAATAACGGTTCTTCAAAGCTACACTTCAAAAGGACACAGCTAGGATGCATAAAACCGCAGCTACCAAACACCAAAACAATAGAACAGTTTACAAACAAGCTCGAGTTCATTGCACCAATAACAAGCGCGAATGATAGAGACAGAAGCAAAGAATGGAAGGTAAACGCACGTCAAAACTCGATTAAGGTTATTCAACTTATTTTCGTAAAACTGCCAGTGCAATTGTCTAAGACAATTCTACGACAATCATATGTAGGAACGTAATGGGTGCTTGAGCACAGTCCAGAAAATAGCTCTTGTCTCATCGTAGATTGTCTTTTCTATACGAAGATTGAAATGAGATTGGAAATCGGTGCTATTACGCTACTTGTTCAATTTTCAGTAAATTGCATTCGAGAGTCACTCGGGCACGCTTCTGTCTCCTACATTCATTACACTAGCCGCAGTCAATCATTGACTAAGAATCCCTATTACAGCATGCGATGAAAAACATTATACTTCGACGGCCTGCCTTTAAGTACCCGCAATGATGGATGCACTAACCTATAAAAACCTATAACGAGCTAAGAATTATGTTTTGCTTAATCTATACATATAGTCCTTACGATGCACTCTACTAACTTTTTATCGTAATAAACCACTCGTGCTCAACAGTAAAAAACGCCAATTATAATAATGTCCTTAGTCTATTGCTAGCGCAATATAATTTAAAAAGCTCGTTGTTTTGTCACAGTGTAATTCCCATGGAAATCACTAGCGTCAATCAAAACCTGTGTAATAATTTGTTTCAGCGTGGGCACATACAAAGGAGCTATATCATCATTATTTCTCAATAATTGTGCTGTAACTATATAGATTATTATGCAGTCAATACCGGTTCTGGTTCTCGTCTATTGCGTCCAGGCACGAACCCGATCATTACCTTGGTCCATTCCATCACTTTAGCCACGCATCATTCTGATGATCCATCTTTCCTGTGTAATCTAATAGAAGAAACACACTTAAACTTTCAACGAGTTGAACTGTCGACTGCATTTTAAGGGTTCCGTAGTACTACAAGGAGTCCGTCTCTCCGTCCAACCCTTATAACTTCTATAGTTATTAAGACACTAATTACGCCCGGTAAAGTTTCATACGTAACTTTTAATCAAGTTTATTCTTTGCGTAATATGGCCTACCAAAATGGCAAAAGTTGGTCCTCCCTGCATGTGTAAACCATTAGACAGAAATAACTTGCCATGCTGGTAGGGTGGGTACATTCAAAACCTTTATTCAAATTTATTTCGAACATTTTCAGATTATAGCATTTTGAGTTATAGCGATAAAACTGTAATAAATTTAAGACTTTAAAGCCCAATGGTCCTTAACCTTTTCGTGAAATTATCCTGACAAAGATTGTTTCTCAAGTAATTTTCTTTTTTACTAAATCATAAAACGTAAGTATATGTTATGTCGTGAATGTCAGGCAGGATGATACATCACAAAATTTGGCATCGTACCCCGAGCTTCGTCCGTTTGAATTTTTCTATACCTATCCACCAATTCCTGAATTATGAATGTGATCACAATTATATGGCTACGGAACCCTACCATATGCGTGTCGAGACACGCTCTTGGCTAGTTTATAATAACCGACTTATGTTTGTATACTTTGCATTTGTAACTGCCCTAATCGTCGACATGGCCTACAAAAGTCAACAGCCACGCCGCCACTTCCTACGCAGACCAGTTGGGAATTAGAAATCTATATTCTTGATTGCGACCGAACGTCGCCACAAACGGGCGATTATCTTAATAAGCGGTCGTTTTGTCCTAGACGGATAATTGTTCTGGAATGTTCCCCGCCATTCCTTCTAAAACCGCAGGCTGAAAAACGTAAAAGCAGATTAGAATGTCCTCCATCATAGTCTCTTGCTTTTATATTTTTTTAATAATCTTTTTTGTTTGCTTATTTTCAGGTAAGCGACAAATAAATCCTCAAAATATGATGGTGTATGTATTGGTATTGGATGTAGGGTATGTAGTTATGAAGTTTATATCTCAAAATTGATTTCATTGATGACACCTATGCCGCATAAAGATTTCAATAATATCATTGAATATATTAGATTTTAAACAACATTTAATCGACCATTAAGGTCCCGAAGTAAATCAGATTGAATATTTAATATCCATACTCCCTTAATAGCAGTAATTTAATTGAGGTTCAAATCTCGGACTACATTCTCCCATAATCGTAAAATCCAAGCTGTAATTTGATCAAATTTAAATAAATGTCCAGCAATAAAACAATAAGCATCGCTATTATCATAATTCATGCTGTCCCACGCATTTCTCTTATGATATAATTTGTCAGATTTTATGTTAGGAGTGTAGAAAAAGCTAAATATATTGTTGCATCGGTCATCATCATCACGTTAATTTCCAACACAAACTTCTTTTGTTATGCGTGTCTCTCACTTTGGTTTCGGTTCTTCACATATTCAAAAATGGATCATTTAGAGCTCCGTTATTTGTTCATCAACGTCTTTCAAACGAATAGCTACTAAGCATCTCTCAGTTTGCACAACCAATTCAATATGTAACATGTTTAAGATCCACATGATGGTTCCCACTTTTTTTCTCATGGATACTCCATATTAGTGGGTTTTTGTTTCCTTCGGCTGAATAAATACAGGAGTGTGTGAAAGCAAAGATTGTGAAGCCATTATAAACAAAACTTGGCCAAAATAGCGGTCAAATTTTAAAATACCTTAGTCAAGGCAATAACTTTAACTCATGGACAGCAAATCTTTCAACATTAGTTCATAAAAGGTTTGAGATTACAGGACAATCAGCTGGATTTACTTATCATTGAGTGGTATATTTTCGTCCAAAGCGTTTAGATAAGTAGTTCAAGGGGTATCGGCTTCCCAGACAAGTGGGTTACTATTACTATGAAGGGCCTTCAAAAATGCTTTTTTGTCCCACTAACCGCATTCTGGAACAAATGGATTCAGATAAGAGTGGTTTGCTTTTTCGGCGCGATTATTTTAATATCCCAAGGAAAATTGTTGGAGAAGCTCAAATCAGTTTGAGCTCTAGCGTATCTTTCTCTATTTTTGTTTTGGGATTATGCACGCACGTGTTCCGTCACGCTATAAGCCCGTTGGGACTAAAATACCTGGACCTTCCCCAACATCTTTGGTTTTATGGAAATCAGAAACACTTGGGAAAATATATTCATGATAATACTTCCAACGCGTCTGGTACTACAGCCAACTAACTTGTACCAGATGCCGAAAACAACATATGGAAGTACCTAGGTATATTTTCTTTTCAAGATATTTCTATTAAATCAGCAACATAACTATCAAGTCTTCTTGCATGGGTATATGAAAGTGATTATTTTTACATACTGGCATTAAATAGGTATTGGCTTCATTCGTTTATCTTGTTTTGTTGTAATTACTCTTCATTGCCTGTAATTGATTTAACGACTGATGCGGTCGCTTCACTCAACTTTGTCAACGTTCTCAGAATTGCAACAAGCGTCTTGAGGTGTCTTATTAGACCAGTGATCCCACTAACCACTAACTTGTTCTTAGAAGCCCTACAAAAGTCTTATTATCATCTAACAAAGTGTCAGGTTCTCTATCCACTTCAGAGACAACAAAAAGGGATAGACCGTCTTGCCCTCTCGCTCGTTTACTATTCAAGAGCGCTCGTAAAACGATTTTGGGAACGGACAAAAAATTGTTTTGGTTTTTTCAAGACGGGAACGAGGCGCGTTATAAAAACTCTTCTAACCTTCTTTTTGGAGATATCTTACGACGTCATAAATAAACTACTACACGGCTCGTTTTTTTATTGTTGGGAGTGAAATTTGAATTTTGATGATGCGATCCAACGGTCAATCCTAACATCCTCACACGCGTCCTCGGTTTAATATAAAACACGATATTGCTCCGCGTGTATTGTTATTGCGTTTTATTATTTTTCTTATCTATGGCAACTGGGTCACATCTAATCTAATGTATTTCGCAAACCGGCTATTGAATCCTTTGTTCGCTGCTGTATTTTACTTGTGGAACGTTGTGTTGAGCCCCGGTAAATAGTGATCTTTTAATTGGTCAGAAATCGTGTTGCGTCTATCTAAGGGAAGCTGCATGGCCACTAGATGCAATCTCGTCGGAGATGTGCGGTCAATGACCGGGCGAGCGAGACGACAATATGTGTGCGACCGTGACAAATAATGTGCGCGTACGCACAGAAAAGGAATGAAAATTATTGTTTGACTGTTTATTATCCTTTTTTGTTGTAGGTGTGTCAGTGCGTGTGTGCGTCTAATATTGAGTCCTTGTGCGTTTTGTTATTGTTTAGTTTAACCTTTCGTTACATGCTCTCGGAATATCAAAGAGGGAATTTATTTTTTCTTTGACATTGGTTTCGCCAAGTTACGGTGGGGCAATTAGGGCCCCTAGAAATGAGTGGACTGTATTTGTTGATTTGAAGAGTGGTACACACAAAACAAAGAGAGGGATTCGGACAGACGGGAACAGCACTTACTTGGTATTCCTCGTTCTCCGCTCCAAAGGTCCAGTGACGCCTTCGACACGTGTCACTATTTAGGCTCTTCGTTTCACACACCACAGTTATATATACGGCGAACCACAATAATGTTATATGCCAGACCACAATGGTCAGCCGGTGAAGTATTAGATCACCAAGATGAGTGCACCAAAACGCGAAAGCAGGTCAAAATTACACCTTAGTGCTATGCGCGCGGAAGTCAATGACACACTGTTTTACGGATGGCTCTTGCACTGCGCGCTAACCTGCATAGGTACATAATGTCCGTTGCAAATATAGTTCACGAAGCAGGTTCTTGTTAGTGCTGTTTGAGGGTAAAGGAGGAACATAGGAAATGCACCAAAATATAAACAATAAAAAAATTAAACTATAATCTGGCGTAACCATCCACCCGCCCTTAAAGGGTCACCTTTAAAACAATTATAAGGCGAGAGATTTAACTCTATTTATTGAAGAGTGAGAATAACGCTCAATGCGTATGAAGCACTAACAAGGAATCCGTAAAACAAAATGGGAAAATATAAAAATAAGATATGGCATAATGCAATATGATATAGTATATAATGTAATATAAACTTATAATATAATTATGTTAACTTAATGTAAAACGCGAAGTGATATTCATTTTACTACTGCGTTGGAAGAGGGCATAAGCGAACGACTGGACGGAGGTAAGTTCTCCCGGCGAGTCTCACAGTCGCTACCCGTATGATACCATCCTTGGAAGGATGCACTTTCTCTACAATTGCTAAAGGCCAGGCTAGAGGCGGCATGTTGTCGTTGATCACTACTACGACAGTACCCGGAGTGATAGGCGTGGAAGGAGTATTCCATTTCTGTCTAACCTGTAAGCCGTGTAGATATTCCATCCTCCAGCGGTTCCAGAAAGACTGGACCAAATTGTCCAATAACGCATGCCTATGAAGCAAGCTGATATTTTCAGTGCTTACATCAGGCGCTGGCAACGAAAGTAGAGGCGCAGTGTGTAAAAAATGACTCGGCGTAAGAGCCGAAGGCTCCGCGGGGTCTGAGCTTAGTACTGTCAGCGGGCGTGAATTTAATAAACACTCAACCTGCGTAAGAACAGTACAGAGCTCTTCGTATGAAAGCAGTTGCTGTCCGATGACTCGGAACAGAATTGATTTCGTAACCTTAATCATGCTTTCCCAACAGCTACCAAAATGCGGCGCGTTGGGGCATATTGGCTTCCAGGTTATGCGGCTTTCAGCGCACTCCACCTCAAGTTTCGGGTAATAATCATCCCTAAGAAACTTATAGAGATCGCGGAGATACGATGCGGTGCCCTGAAAGTTCGTAGCGTTGTCGCTATGAAGAACCTTAACAGGTCCTCGTCTGGCGAGGAACCTCTTGAACGCGGCCAGGAAGCTGGGAGTGCTTAAAGACGTAGCGACTTCAATGTGGCAACTCCTCGTGGTCATACATGTAAAACATACAATCCAGGCCTTCTCGCTATGCACACCTCGACGGCGTACAGGAGTGTAAGCAATGGGTCCTGCAAAGTCGCAACCTGTTTCTGTAAAAGCTTTAACCGCTGGACGTGTACGTACACTAGGCAAATCAGCCATTAGTGGGTAAGTCGGACGCGGCTTAAGACGAAAACAAGTGTTGCATTTGTGAACTCTTTGTCTCACTAGGCGGCGTGCCGACAATATCCAAAACCGTTGTCGCAGCAACGACATTAATGTCTCAGGTCCAGCATGCAAGTGTTTTACATGATAATAATCAATGATCATGTTCACTACATGATCATTGCGTGGCAAAATAACTGGATGCATTTGAGCATAGTCCAGCGACGAATTGACAAGGCGACCGCCGACGCGGATCAGACCGTTGTCAATAAAAGGCCTCAAACGATTGAAAGCCGGAGAACAAACCTTGTTGTTTTCAATATTATTATATTCCTCTGCAAAGTACTGACTTTGCAGAGCGCTAAGCATTTTATTTTCAGCAAAATTTAAATCCTCGGCAGTCACTGCAGTAGTGCTGCGGCGAGGTATCAATTTTGCGAATTTACATACGTACGCAATTATACGCAGTAACTTGCCCCACGATGAAGTGCGTAGAGCGAGACCATGTAAAGCGCACTGCTTTACAGGCGTGCACACAGTGTGCGTCAAAACCTTTTCTTCTGGTACGTCAGAAATAGGTTGCCCATCTAGGCTCTTGAGAGGCCACTGAGACGGGTGTAACGAGGCCCACGGAGGTCCATGGAGCCACAGAGGGTGCGAGATGAGTTTCTCGGGAGTCACACCTCTGGACAAAATATCCGCACTATTCTCAACACCGGGACAGTGGAAAAAATTATCAGGTGGAATGTTTTCCGTTATCTGTACGACCCGATTGGCGACAAACGTTTGCCACCGGTGTGGCGAACTTTTTATCCAATACAATGCAACCTTAGAGTCAAGGAAAGCATAAGTCTTGATAAGTATGTGATCGGCGTAATTGTCTTGGACAGTGCGAAGCAACTTGGATAGCAAAAGTGCTCCACACAGTTCAAGGCGCGCGATCGACATTGGTTTCGTAGGCGCAACTTTACTTTTTGCACATACAAGGCGTACATTGTTACCGGCAGCGGAGCTGGTGTGCATGTATACCACTGCGCCATAAGCTCTAAGACTGGCGTCGGAGAGACCCAAGAGGGTGACGTCACAGTCATCCGATACGCCCACATGACGTGGTATACGAAGCTTATTAAGTGCCGGTAACTCGGCGCAGAACTGTCTCCACATATTAATAATGTGTGCAGGTGGAACTTCGTCCCATTCTAAATTTAATTGCCAAAGAGACTGAATTAATATCTTCACGTAAACCACCGTCGGCGCTACGAAGCCCATAATGTCCCAAAGACGGGCGACTGTAGACAATATCGAGCGCTTTGTACAAGTGTCATCACTCGGCGGGGTAACTTTGAAGTAAAATGAATCATCTTCAGTAGACCAATGGAGGCCTAATATTTTATTGGTCGATTTATCAAACTCCACTTCAGTAGGGAGCTTGTGCGTATCGGGAATATTATCCAACACCGCGCGGGAATTGCTGTTCCATTTCACAAGGTCCCACTGTGCGCCCTTGAATAGTTCAATCAGCTCATGTGACGCGGCTACTGCTTCACCCTCATTGGGCAGCGAGAAAGCAACGTCGTCCATGTAGAGTGAAGGTAGTACAATACTACTAGCGAGCGGGTACTTCGCGCCATCGTCTTGGACAAGTTGAGTTACCGTGCGCAATGCATGGTATGGACTCGACGATAAGCCGAAACACACGCGATTGAACTGGTATAGCACGAGAGGATCTTGTGGATTGAACCGATATAAGAAGCACTGATAACGACGGTCAGCTTCACGCATAATTATTTGAAGAAATTGCTGACGGCAATCCGCGGTCATAGCGACTGCGTGCAGGCGAAAATTTAAAATAATTTTAAATAAATTACCTTGCAGGTTCGGACCGGTATGTAGGATGTCGTTAAGTGACCGTCCGGAAGTGGAACGGCTACTAGCATCCAGTACTATGCGAAGCTTTGTCGAGGCTTTATCTTCGCGAACGACTCCGTGATGGGGTATGACGTAGATCGGCGCAGGGTCCTGCGGATCATACGACGGCGCCGGAGACACGTAATCTTTCGCGAGATAGTCTTTAATGACGTCATCATATGCCGACCTCAATTGAGGCGAAGCTTCTAGCTTTCTTTCTAAGCACATAAAACGTTTACGAGCTGCTTCTATAGAATTCCCTAGGGAATATGGATCGTCCTTAAATGGCAGGCCTACTACGTATCTGCCACTAACAGGATCGCGTGTAGTAGTCGATGCATAAAAATCCTCGCATTCAATATGCGTTGGATGCTGAACGGGAGCAGAAGGAAGTTCTTCTAGTTCCCAGAATCGCCTGACTAACGAGTCAATAGCGGTAGGCTCTTGAACGAGGCAACATGTCAAGGCCATATGTATACTTGTTGTAGGTATAGTGGGTGCTGATCCTATAAGGATATAACCCAGAACCGTGCGCAGTGCAACGGGTATTGACGCCTCGCGCGAAGCATGGACGTCAGGTAATAATAAATGCGGAAATAGGGAAGCTCCAATTAACGCATCAATCCCAGCAGGTACGCCAAAGCTTGCGTCCGCTAGGGGTAGACCTTTCAAGTGTGATAGTCCAGACGTATCTACCACAGCTGTAGGTAATAAATCAGTTACTTTCTCCACCACGAGTGGTGAAATTTCAAAGTTTATATTGTCATCAAATCGAGAATAAAACTTTATATCGATCGAGTTAGTTTGCAAGACCTTCTCCGAACCACCAAAACCTCTAATAATAGTACGTTCCGCGTTAAGAATTCGGATGCCTAATCGATCGCAACATTCTCTTGTTATAAAATGACTTTGTGAAGCGGAATCCAATAAAGCCCGTATTGTATGACGCTTTCCATCAGAAGCGTATACTATAATTTGAGCAGTCGATAATAAAATAGTATTGTGCGTAGCCTCCTTCCGAATAGATAAGCTAGAATCTTTAGTACCTGCGTTAGTCGTGCACAATGCAACGTCTGAACGCGGGACTGCAGTAGGTATCGAAGCAACAGGTGTCTTGCATGACTCATTCGCCTCCTGCGCCGGCGGTGATAAGACGCTCGCAGCGGGTGCCCTACGTCTAGATAACGGCGGCGGCGGCGCGCGGCTACTGACGTCCGTACGCACGAAATGCAATTTCCCATGATGCGCTTTTGCACATACTTTGCAGTTTGGTCTCACTGTACAACTCGAAAGCTTATGGTTTAGTGCTAAACAATTTACACACGCATTATTATCTTTGACGCATTTGTAACGCTCCTGAGGACTTGTAATTTTATTAAAATCAGCGCACTTATTTAAGTGCGTGTGCGTCACGTTGGCGCATAGACATTTAAAGGCAGTAGATGCACCAGGCTTATCAATTGTACTTACATAAGCCTGATATTTAGGTACTTTAGAAGTAATGCCAGTGTTAGGTTTTTTATTATTATTATTTGAAAGAGTGTTTGAAGCGCAAGTAGTTCGTTCAAACACTTTGGCACGAGTTGTAATAAATTCAACGAACTCGTCATATGTTGGCATTTTATTACCATGCTTGGTTTCAAACGCGCGGACCGTTTCTGAATCTAGCTTCTTCAAAGCAATGTGCAATATTATAAGATCAGATAAGTTATCTAATTTTAGATTCTTTAAAGCGCTCACTGCACTTGAGAAGTTATCCATAAAAGAATCGAAGCTAGCTGCAGAAGCGACTTGGAAAGGTTTGAAATCAAACATCTGGGCCAAATAGGCGGAAATAAGCATCCTCTTATCCTCGAATTTATTGATAAGCGTCTGAAGAATCAATTCATAATTTTCAGCACATGGAGTGATGCCTGAAATAGCAATTTTTGCACGCCCAGTTAATTTAGGCAAGAGATAATATAATTTCTCACTTGGCGTTAACATCGGATTTTCATGTACGGTAGATTTATAAGTCGCATAAAACATCGGCCAAGACTTTATATCACCATCAAATTCCAATAGCTGTATCGGAGCCAACCTAGGCCTACCCTTATGCAATGCAAGAGAAGTACCCCTATCATCCCATGATGGGATACCAGGACAGACGCACTGAGTATGTATTCTCTTTATTTTACTATACAGAGACTCAAATGCAAAAAGGCATTTATAGTCTGGCTTCGCTGTTGGAGTTAATAGCAAAGTGCGCGTATTATAATCGTCGACAATCTTTTCATATTTATCACGCAACGAATCGATCTGTGAAGACTGATTTAGAAAATGTTCCCTTTTTGCGTCATTCGTAAGAATGTCACTCGCGGAAGCTAAGTCACAACACTGTTGTACTATGTCGAATATCGCTTCGCGTTTTGACAATAACATCGCTATCTTTGCATCGATGATTTCACTACTTGTCGACATTTTTGCTATTTTATATACTACTACTACTATAGGCAATTAAAACTGGACACTAAATAGCAGATGATACAAATCGATGCATGGATAAAATGTCACGAGTATACAATGTATTAGTATCTTGCGAATCGCTGATAAGAATATGGTAAATGTTATACGGACAAATTATGTAGGTTATTATTAGCAAACGCGCGACAAGAGCGCTGTGCCTGCGACGGCCGAACTACGCTACGCGGTCGGATAATATCGAATGACTCGCGAGGTTCGAAACGACGGAATCACGTAGGCACAACGTTAAATGCACGCGAGGGTAGTTAATAAACTTGTGGTATATGTGTTAAATTTTGGTTGTTTTACTTATATAAATGTAATATTTATGTAAAATATATATAAATATGGACAGATAAATATTATATCTGGCTGATTTTATGCCTAGCTCAATGCTTACGACAGGAAATCTGTAGATTTAAGGAGATAAAATAGACGACGCAATGTCACGCTATTTATATCAAAGTAATTTATAATTATATTCGCAATGAATAATAATAAGCTTATTAGGGCCTATAATATATACCTTAATAAGAGAAAAGAAGCCGGAGCGCAATATCCGGCTCGAAGGAACACTATGGTTTCGCCAAGTTACGGTGGGGCAATTAGGGCCCCTAGAAATGAGTGGACTGTATTTGTTGATTTGAAGAGTGGTACACACAAAACAAAGAGAGGGATTCGGACAGACGGGAACAGCACTTACTTGGTATTCCTCGTTCTCCGCTCCAAAGGTCCAGTGACGCCTTCGACACGTGTCACTATTTAGGCTCTTCGTTTCACACACCACAGTTATATATACGGCGAACCACAATAATGTTATATGCCAGACCACAATGGTCAGCCGGTGAAGTATTAGATCACCAAGATGAGTGCACCAAAACGCGAAAGCAGGTCAAAATTACACCTTAGTGCTATGCGCGCGGAAGTCAATGACACACTGTTTTACGGATGGCTCTTGCACTGCGCGCTAACCTGCATAGGTACATAATGTCCGTTGCAAATATAGTTCACGAAGCAGGTTCTTGTTAGTGCTGTTTGAGGGTAAAGGAGGAACATAGGAAATGCACCAAAATATAAACAATAAAAAAATTAAACTATAATCTGGCGTAACCAGACATGTTACGCCTCATACGTGTTTGTATGTGTCTAAAACTCTAAAGCTATTCTCACACAAAAGGTCTCACGAAATTTTATGTCGCCGCCATCCATAGCAGAACAGAGTCTTTTGAATGGCACAATGCACCGAGGAACTCAATCCTCCTAAAAAGGATTAGGCTTTATATATTGAGAGCCGAAACATAGTCGCTTATACCAGTTCACATCATCTCGACACGTCTCGTTCATTCCAGCGATATGTTAAACTAGCAATAAATTACTCTGACATTAAAAATTCAAATAAAAAGCTAATATCATTCGTCACCTGTCAGCCTGTCACTGCCAAACGTCACTTTCCCGCCAAACGCGATCTGCAAGCTCGATTCACATGCTATACTTTCGAGAGCAAGACGAGTTACTCTCGCTTCGGTAATTTCTAATGATTATGCATCAACGGTACCTGCGCAGTGCAATCCACGAGCTCACGCAACGGACAATGTGCATTCAGCCATTCAAATTTAAATTTCGATGAAAAACAGCTCACAATCGCATAAAATGCACTGTTTATTGCTTAAAATACACAAATAATGCCAGTCTCATCGCTATTGAGGGTCAAACTGTTGCCATTGTTGGATAAGTTGTCCAGTTTCAATGGGAATAGGTTACGAACGAAGGGACAAAGGTGGTGACATGTCTAAGAGAGAGAATAGGGTGCTCTAGCCCAAAGGCAAGGTTATGGTAATGAGATTTAATTGAGTTTATAATGGTCAGGATGATGGATAGCCAACGAGCGACCAAGGGCAACGTTGTCACTGGAGCGCAAAAATTATCGTGACTCAGCTAATTTTGAAATGTTTATATTATGACTAAACATTTCTCGATGGAAGAACTATTAAACAGAAAGATTCTAAACGATTCAGCAAACACGCAACAATAACGCACTATTCCACATAATCACAAAGTAAATGTACACAAAAAACTATGACTATATATATACACGTTTTAAAAACAACGTATCTGTGTATCGGTCTCCCCAAAGTCTGGCTCCGTGCGGTAGGTCTGAACATGTAAATACAGGAACTTGGTAAACATTACGCACGTGCTCCTCTATTTAACGGATCGCCGACAAAGGATACACTGTCTTATGGGAAACAATCAAATAGCATGTAACGGTTTTGTTTCCCAGCCTTTTAACATTGCTTAGATCAAACGACCAAAGTCGAAAATTTGGGGTCAATGTAACCGATAATGATTTAATGGCGTTACTGAGTAACATCAATAACAATATCGCGTAGACAAACTGTCTGGTGTCGTCCATTTGCTATAAAATTATCGCAATGATAAAGTGGCACGGAGCGCAATTGATTTTGCGCAACGTTTTCCATGAGCAGGCGCTGCGTGAAATTGGGCCAAGGGTCAAAGACCCGGCCTTTGTTAAAACCCTTTATAAAATAACAATAGAGTGACAATGACAAGACGTCGAAGATTGTTGCAGTGAAGCGCTATTGAAATCAAGTGTCAACAAAATCTAAACCACGAAAGGTAGCACGAAAGACTAATGAGAGAACATTAAATTCAATATCTGTAAAATGTGTTCACTTCACTGAGATAATATCTGTAATAACGTTTAAAGCAAATAATGTGATCATCTGTATGAATATTTGTTCAGTTGCACTCGTCAATCTCACTTTCCAAGATATTGTAATTGCAACTTTATTTTCATTTACATAGATTCAATCTCAGCGTAAATAAAAAATATGTATATCTGAAAAGTAAACGATTTACGTTTTGCTATCAGTATTAGTTGGTAAAGATAGATATTTGTGGAACTGTACGGTATAGTGTGCGCTGCCATGCAGTCTGCTAGAATGCACAACTATACAATACACAAGTATTTTGTGCTCATTAACGTGAGTGTATGTCGATGACGTTATGTTCATTGGCACGAACGCATGCGAACATTATGCAAATTTTGTTTGTTTGCTTCATTGTATAAAAGAGAGATCTTACTATTATTTTGCGTTCATTTTCTTATGCTCCTCTTGAGTCAATAGCATAATATAGACAAAATAGAGCAAAATGGGGTCCTTAACCTACATTTTGCTATCATAAATTCCCTACTTTCAAGATAGTGTCAATAACTTATCATTCGTAGTTCGTTTGTAGTATTGAAAAATATCCGTTTGAATTTCTTACCTATGGTGCTATTACTGATACCGTGTTTATCAGTTCTCACTGTTTACTGCCAAATTCGATTCAATCTCTCATAGCATGACGATCGCGACAATATAAATAATCCACAAATTGAATTAAACATTTACGTTATCACGAGTGTAAAATCAGTTCCCATAGTACAATTGGTGTTCATTATTTTGCTTATTCTAATTAAGGTGCGCGACCCTCCCCCTGTTTCATAGGGCTCGATTATAAAGGATTTTTGGAGATTTAATTTGTGTGAACCTCTATGCAGGTTACGCTACGTTGATTTCTGATTTGACTCTTTGTTTATTTTTCTGTCCAAAGTTTGATTTTTCTCTATTATTATTCCTAATAGCTTTAACTTTATCGACGTTAACTATTAATCATATTCTTATTAGAATATACTTTCTTGGTGTTTTATTTTTTTTTATTTGTAGGAGGTACAATTCAAATAAAACCGTGTCGGGTAGTTACAGTCGACATGATTAATGCGTTTAGCGATACCGTAACTATCGTTGTTAACGATAACTATGTTGCCAACCTTGGATACAGCAATTCAATAAACCATGGCTTACTTTTAACCGTTTCTTACCTACGATTGTTGTAAAGGTTTTTGAGGCATTGGTCAATATTGTTGAAATTTCATTACTCAACATTCTTAGAATATTTGTCTACTAAACTAGTTGATTATAGCTCTCTACTAAATATTAAGACATCAACTGCTTACAATAACCGATCCCATTCCAAATCCCAATTCGTTACTGTTACGTCTATTCTTGCAACAAACTTCAAAACAATTCCGAATTTATTTCTTTGTTTTAAACAAAGGTACAAATAGTTACAAAAGTCTGAAGTCTTATGTAAATTAAGAACAAAACAATTAGAGATCCCTTAATTATAGTGTAACCTGTTGTCGGCAATCGAGGCGTGATGAATTCTTTTGCTCTGTACAATGTTTTGATTGTTACAAGCGTTGCGTGCTATGCCCTTTCTATGTATTTAATGTATGCTAAAGTATTCGAAAAAGCTCGTTCAGATCTGCATGCGATCTCCGCTGTGGGAACCTCGGCCCTTTGTCTTTATTGTAACATTTTGCTGTGAATACATTAAAAGCGTCAATTGTCGGTGACGTAAAACAAACAATTGTTTAAGATAATGACAGACTTGTAAAAAAAGTTAAAGTCCAAGCCCATTACTTTATCGCAAGTGATGCAACGCAATGTCTTCTTAATAGATGTCGATGTTAACGCAACGCATCCACAAGTGCTGCAGGGTACCATCAGGCGGGCCTTTTGTTATTCGTCGCTTACCAACAGTTCAGTTCAGTTCATTTATTTATCAAATATGGGTACATTAGTGTACACTTATGAACGTCAAAATATACAATATTTATAATAAAAGTGTAAATAATCAATTAAATTAAAATAAAATGTCAACAGTAACAATACAGGCGAGTTGGTGGTCAAACGCGGACACAACCGCGTTAAAAAAAAAACTGACCACAGCAGCAGTAAATTAATTAATTAATAATTGTAAAAGAACAGGCGTTTTATGAATATTATCTGGTTTGGTCCTGTTTTGGAACTAATGAATTCGATTCGGGTCCTCTCAAATTTGCGTTAAATGAGCATCAAAAATAATGGTTATTTGAGACATTTTAACGCTGTTCTATAATATAATATTTATAAGTTTTCAGATTTTATTAATGGGAGTATCTGAACAATTTTTACGTAGAATTGTTAAAGGACAAGCGTTTTATGAACATATCTGGTTTGGTCCTGTTTTGGAACTAATAAATTCGATTCGGGTCCTCTCAAATTTGCATAAAATGTGCAGCAAGTTGAATCTAAAACAAGTTTGAGCAGTTTTCAGTGAGACTTTCTCACGTATCGCCAACTCTAAATTTATTTTAATTCAATTTTAAATAGGGTTCAAGGTTCGTGCTACAAAAAAAAAACATGAAAAAATTGACAAGAATATGCAAAAGCCAATATAACGTATACGAATAAAATTATTATGATTGCTTTATGTATAGATTAACTAACTTTGGTGGACACCTGAAGTTCATTCAGTCTACAACTGTAAAAGAAGTTACTCAACCTCTATTTGCATCAAGCATGTCTTTGGTAATTAGCATAACTAGTAAACACTCATTGAAATTCGCTGTGTTTTTGTGTCACGCATCCGTTATCCATTGCTGGTTCTGTTCACGGCTCTAACATTGCATATATTTGCAATGTACCTACTTCCCTAGTAAGGCTGGAGTTTCTCAATCATATTAATGAACATGTTAATTCGCAAACCTTGAACTCTAAAAATATTAATAAATCATGTATGACGCTGCGTTGCCATCAAATATGAAAAATAATATTTATCCATCATTAATTAATAGTATGGTATAACCATACTATTAATATAAAGATTGTATGCTAACCATAGATCGTGCAACTCAGCCTCGCAGTCTACTTGTCACATGTTTCTAAAAAGAGCAGCAAAAAACCTAAGAGCTTTTTTGTCTCAACGATCTAAATCAGCACAGGAAAGACACCTTGTTCAGATGGAACATTAATTTAGCATCACAAAAACTATAGTGCTAAAAAGCCGAGCTAAAAAAGCTTTGGCGAAAGATGCAGATGCAGTTAAATGCCAGCAAGGCGCAGGCCTAACGAGGTTAACGTTATATATGCTGTTCTGCTATTTTAACGACTACCTATTTTAAGCCTCAACGGTCTTTCACCGAATACGAGTACACGCAATTATACCCATTACTGTAATAAAATAATTAATTTCAAAACCTATAAAGACGGGTTATTTTTATTGGTAACCCGTCTCCTCAACAGGCGAAACGAAACCCTGCGTTTCCTTTCCCAAGGCATCTTGACCCATATTATACAGTACCATATTCATATCGGAACATAATTACAGTGTTTGATCCGCCAATGCTTGACCAATTGCGTTTACGATAACCCCCAGTCACTCTTCTAACAATTTTATTACTCCGCCTCACTACCCTTTGTGTTTAACTTTCACACGTTTTAAAATGTAGAATTTGTTCATCAGAACGACCGGCCAACTCGTAAAACCTCGTTAGTGAAATACGTTTACCGTCCCCGTATAATAATGTCGTAAAAATAATATTTAATATCTTAAAATCTGTTCGTGGTCGAATAAAAGCAGTGAAGTCGCCTTTATCGATTCGACTCATTTATTATTTACGATCTACCCTTCAACACAGAACGCATCACTAATCGGTCGCTTAAAGCACTAATTGGAACATCGTGACGATCCACAACTTGTATTTGATTAGATTATGTTATTTTTTTCTCGGGGCCAAGGAAATAGATTACTCCTTCCTCTTGGGTGGTCCTTCGATGCACGTTCCACAGCACACGATTATATCAACTCACATTAATGTTTTTTGTACCGCCCGGGTGCAACGTGACCGACGCCTAATAGAAACATAAAACGCATCCTTAAAAATCGATCCTCAAAAAACTTCCATCCTGTCGATGTCGTACGAAAAGGTACCGCTCACTCGAGATAACCATAATCTTTAACACTAGCATTTTAAAAGCTCTCGAGTGGCCATTAACGGAATGGCATTTGCCAACTTTCCAGTTAGAAACTCTAGCACTTCAAGGAAACTAGTAATTTGAGTGGGTAATGCGAGAACGCAACCCAATAGGTCGAGAGAGAGCAGCCAGATGGGGCAATCTCGCAACGCAACACAGCTGCCGGAATTCTAAACCACTACACCGATTATAATTGCCCAAATTGTCTCATCCGCCAAATGGTGCACTTAGGACCTATCTACATGGTTAATTTATGCATAAAATGGTCGTTACGGAGCTGTTTATTCGACGAATAAAGGCCACAAAGAGAAGCACCAGCCATTACCCTTTTGTTTACGTGTATTATCTCGCAACGCGATGACTGTACCGTGTACAAATTCAATGTCCCAACTGGGAATGGAAACGAATGTAAATTTTCATTAATTTACCTAACAATGACCTGCTATTACAGTTAGCAGAAACATCTAAATAGTCCATTTAAAAACGAGATTACACCAGAGCGTCCCCAAACATGCACGATTTAACACCAAACGCGAATTCGTTATACACGTAGAATTATCTTGAGAAAAAAATATGTTAACCTGTTGTGCACGATATTAGCATAGCACCGTCTATTGTGTATTATATTCCACATATTCATGGGTAAACACACACCGCTCTTTGTATCTATTGTTAGAGTAATACTTAGCAGCATCTACCCTCGCGGTAATCCCATCCTTTCTTTCCATTGTTGACACCCTGTGAGAGGAATTTCGGAGTAGCCGCGTTATAAATTTGGTACAGAGGTCAGACTTCTTAGAGCGACCTTAGGCTATCAGGTCACATCTCACAATACCTTAAACCTTGTTTACTATTGTCCGACCGATGTTTAACCGATTCTTTTCAGAAGTGGTCCTTCGAGACAGATCTCGTTCACAAAAGAAGACATCTCAGAACAATGTGTTTGGACAATGGTTTTTTGTTCTTTCATGATATTTAGCTACCGTTCCGGCCGTTAAATCTTTATTGCAGGTATTATCGATCTCATTGTGTTCCCAATTTATAACGTTTCGGCTCCTATTTCAGTTTAATTTGAATAACGTTCATGGGAACCTCCGTTTTATGTTCTTAATGTTTATATCCGTACATCTTCTCGTTTCAAAGGATTGTTGGAGTATTTATTGCGAAATCAGTAGCTGGCAGTGCTCAGACGAGAGCGACACTGTGATTTATGTTTATGGAAGGCATAAAATACCAAGATGCGGTTGGCGCATTGATTGCTTTGCGTTCGAGAACAAAAATAGACTGCACTGTTTATTTTACAATTTACTTACATAAAAATATAATGCGAAAAATTATGTCAACGTGCAAAATGGAACATAAAAGATCGTGTTTCGTATTTTAATTCCCATAGTTCTTTATCGCGTTTTCGTGTAAGTAAGTAAGTCACTCGGGAACCTCGCGTGCTTACGCAGTGTATTCCAGTAGCTCATCCAAATGACTATCCAGTGAGATAGTTCATGAGGCCGATAATGTCGGCACTTTGATCGCCAACTCCTTTGAACTTGCCGCCCGGCAGGGTGCACCGCATCATCCAGTCATTAGGGTTCATTATTAAGAACACCTACACGGTAGCGATCGATATATTGAAAAGGAAACAGTGTAAAAACCCGGCTTTTTCACTCTAACATAAACATAACAAGTTTGAGTTGTGTGAGGTCGTGGCTTTCAATTTCTGTGCTACTTGAGCTTGCTTTGAATACTTGCCTAGCTCTCATTTCATGTTGTTGAAAACTAATTTGACATTGGCATTATGTACTTATGCTGAATAAATGACTATTAAAAATACATAGGCAAGGCAACACTATAATTATTTTAAACTTTTCTACATCTAAACAAGTAAACGTCTCACTCACGCAATGCGCTATCTGTATAAATTCCAACGATAATTTCCTATAATGATAGACCAACAAACCATCGATAAACATGCTCAGACCGCACGTTTGAAAGAAATAGACACAATATATAGAAAACAACGTTCGAGTAATTGTTGCAAGTTCCAAGGAACAAGTAGTAATTTGCTTTTCAGTGGTGGCACCTAACTCCTCCAGCTCGTCAGTTAATGATTTAAGTCTGAGGTGCTAAAAGTAAATAAACTGGTTTTTTATAAATTTGTATAGATATGGGAGCATGCTATATTGGTTAAAGTACATATTTAACTTAATTCTTTCTGCCAACATAGTTATTAATGTTCATCGTAATAAATCATATGCTATCTTCATTAAATTAAAATACTTGCAATATCAGATTCTAGAATGAAATTCAACCGTAACATTATCCGCAAAAATACACTTCCCGAAGTCTGGAACATGAATCAACTTGTGGAATCGCATGAATAATGCCACAGGGACGTCGAACTTTCAACGCAGGAGCTTCTCCGCGATTTAATCTCAGACACATGTGCGAAATTATTGCCTCAACCGAGATAAATGTTCTCGAGAGAACAGGCACGCTTATGCAAGATACAAATATAACGGTGAAAGTCGAGAGAGAATCGCCTGAACCCGTATATAAGTCTTAAAACTGACAAAAAGCCGTTTATACAGCTAGAATTTCATATTTTTAAGAACATCAATTACGCTAGTTTCATGTGCGAGAAATGAAATTCTACCAGTAACACGTAAGCAGCATAAAGTTACAGCACGGTAGGCCCCAGCACGCAACAATGACTTCCATTCCGCTCACTTTCACAATCGTCTGAACGCCCACAGCCAGTTTCTAATGCTTAGCCAGCTTGTTTAGCTAATAACTTTGTCATTTCGGACTGTGTGGACCTTTGTAATTAATGCATAAAAGAAGATAATACATAATACAGGGACAGCGATATCTTAATTGCCCTTGTGCTATGGTTTTAAAAATCCCACTCTCGTATTGCTGCATTAAAAAGCACTTGACACTGTAATCCGATTATTTAGTAAACAACACTATCTCTATCGATCGTCATACTATCAACAATATTATCGGTCAAATAGGCGATCTCTTCAGTAGTTACTAAAAATAATGTTGCGCTTTTGACATTGACATAATTTAGTCTCTATAACGTTTTTCTATTAATTATTACCTGTATCGGTTTCGTCATAATCATAACCTTAGTCAACCTCTAATCTTTCGTCCTTATCTATTGAACTGATTTTAACGACTACTGTTTCTAGACTATTCTAGACCTCATTAACTAAGTTAAATAAATGTAGTTTGAAATTGATTTTTTCAAAACATCTCACTAGCTTAGCTTACTAGACGCTATAAGTGAATCGTCCAATATTGACTGTCGAACTCAAATATCGCTCACTTGGTAGTAAAAACTTAACAAAAAATTGAGATACCTAATTCTATGGTTAAACTGCAGACAACGACATCCTGTTTGGTAGATTATTTAGATAATTGCAGTGCATGCAGATCGGTCTAGACATTGACAGGTTTAACCAAGGTCTGACCATATAATTTATGTTACTAGGCGGAAAGTCACAATATAGTAATTGGTAATATAATCCTGCAAGCTCATATTAATTCTATTTATACGTAAAAATAGAAAACAATCACAGATCTGTAGAAACCATCGTTTTTATGCATAAGATCAATTAAACAATTTAACATGATTGTTTTATATTACTAGAATTAAAGTAACATAATGTAAACATTATATACATTTTGCCATTATGGATTACAGTTCTACAGTTATGATTAGGAAACTTAAAATAATGACGCCATTAGTGTTACTAAATGGGTTAATGAATTAACCTGAATGTGCGTGTGTGAGTCAATGCAAAATGAGTCAACTGCCCCTTCCGGTTGTGATATGCCATTGTTTAACTGCGGACGATAATACTGAGTAAACGGGTTATTTATGGCCTACATTTGGATTTTCCAAATATTTAAACATCGATATTTAAAAAATAATATTGATGAGCCTCTTATGTCGTAAGAGGCTTGTCGTGCGTGTCCAATACAATAAAAATAAAATAGAAACAGTGAAACTAGTGACACAAAGTGGAGGGGCAATAAACAGTATCAGATAAATACTTTTTAACAAAATGTTAAGAGCTCAATACGAGTCGCTACCTGGTCGCCGCTTATTTGTTTAGGCTGCCACGTTTCAAAACCAGTAGCCGAGAGAGTATACGTATAAATATATGCGAGTGGGATTAGTTTTTGTTACTTTTTTTATCGGGCACCGTCCAGTTGCACTAGAACCACGAGCTCCTTTCCTAGGGCTGTCCGAGCCCGAAGAGCCAATTGTACGCGTATCCGCTGCCAGCGCGCAGTTTTGACATCGTCTCGCCTTTCACTTGGCCTAGATATTTGGGAACTGGTTCGTAATCAACAATGCAGCCATTCGCGCTGTTCACGCAGCTAACAATGCATTTCCTGTGACGCAGCTGTGAAAAATTACGCCTGGGTTTAGTTTAATCGACAGCCCTATTAATAGTGCCAGTGAACTCGCTTCTAGCTGAAGGAACTGGTTCTATAAAGGCTTCTCTCCCTCTGCTATTGAGTGACCACACCCTGTACAATTTATTAGATTGAACTTGATTTCTCTGCCATCAAGAGAAAACTAATTTAGGTCGACAGTTCGACATACAGGAGGCAGCCCTATACCGTAAATGAATAAAATAAAACGAGCTGGACGTGCGCTAGCGCAGGCGGAGCAACCTGTTTGGAGGGACGCGGCTAACGCCCACGCTTCACAAATCTGCGTTTGTGACTAGCTGCGTCGCTCGCTACGTGCACCACACACCAATTACTACACAGCTACAAGCTATAGCCGACGACGCCCGCCAGTTCACGTTTGGACTTGTTTCGACGCGATGACCGAAATTGTGGCGGAAATGCCCGAAATCGCTTAGAACCTGGTATAAAAATAAAGAAAGAATAACGACTATGACTCGCCTGCATCGTCATATACCTATTATACACGTGTAATATTCAGGTGTTCGTGATGAACTTCAATCTTTAGAGAACACGAAACACAAAATATCCTTTCCCAAAACTCGTGTCCCTGTTATTACGAGGAACAATGGGAGGGCCCGCCTCCATTTGGGCCAGTGCATTGACTGTAATGAGTGCCACGTTTCCCCGGATCCTGAATCGTGACCCAAGGCCCTGACTCATTCCCACGAATACGGCAACAGCATTTGGACGTCGCATTTGTGTATAGCCGCAAGGATCTTTAGTAACCACGTGAACAACTCTCACAAAGCCTTCGCAATTTTCGTTCCACCGCAGGTATAATTGAACGAGATTATGATAATGACATCTGTTTCGCCATTTACAGGCTACTTTCATGAAAACGGTTGAATTTTGTTCAGAATCGACAACAATAGGCCACCTGCGGCAGGTGGTTTTGCGGTAACTGGAAAACGATAATTTGAAAACGTTGGATTCACAGAGTGCCTTTCGTCAGATTCCGTCAAGTTATTCGCGATTCGCGAAGAGATGAGAAATTGATTGTAGAAAATTGTAGTCCACAACAACCACGCCATAACTAAGAACTAGCAGTTATTTATTTTAAATGTATTATCGGAACCCAACGCGGTACTATTTTTTCATTTACCTAGACGTTTTGTTTTGACCCTTTAGTAATGATATCTTCTGAATGAAATTCTGAAAGCGTATTATTTATTTAAAAAAAAAACAGATTGACCTATTCGTTTCGTGTAAATTTTGAGAGTATGAGTACGTTTTGATTTTGAGTAGTATTTGTTATCACTCCCACCAGTCCCACCCAAAATATGTAACAAATTAACAATTCAAAAAGCGCGCAGTGGTTTCCCGGGTGTCTTGCCGCCGTGATCAAAGCCTCCTCATTTCCAGACACGTGACACAAAAAAGGATTCTTATAATATCTCCGACAGGATTTAACTTTTTCTTGCTTACCAATTTCATCCTTTTTACCGGAGGTTATAAAGATGTTGACGGTGTTGCGAAGGCCGGAGACGTATGCATCAATACGCGGCCTTCGCGCGCACGTGTGCTGCATTCTGACGAGATGCACTGTTGCTCTAGCTACTCGTCAGACAAAAGATATCATATTATAAACCTTATATGTAATAAACAAGATCACTTCTAATAATAGTTACTTGTAACGATTCCTTTACTTAATCGGCTTCTGAAATTTTATTTCAGTCCAAGTTTTTCTCAGTATGTGTTATAGCTCTACTGAAGCGAAGTGGTGGTAGCGGGCGTCGATATTTAGGTCGCTCAAAATAACTGCTCCCGCTGCCGATTGTGCTAGAGTGTTACGTGGATGACAGTATTCCTTATTACTAAACTTCTATCTACTCATAATGACCATTATCTACTAGAATAATATTTCACTTATAATTGATATCTTTGTGAATGTGACAGTTTTAGGGCAATGCACTCAAATATTCCTGGTTTATGAACTTAATAATCTGGCACCTAAAGATTCAAATGAATACCAAATGCTCAATTGCTCTATTTGGATCAACGAGCATTGAATATCTAATAACGTTTGTTAATTCACGTGAAGTAACTGTTTAAACAGAACTAATAGTTGCCACATTATCAATTCAAGGTCCAGTTTCTACGAAAACAGAATTACTACGCCAAACGGTTTGAAATTATCAAATTCTACTACTACTACTACTACCACATTAGCCTAAACTCGATAAGAGATAGATAATACTGGTGATAATGTGTGTGTGAGTTGTTTGCGGCGGGACTGGCGCGCGCGCATCCTCCAAGGCCATATTGTTTACGGGTACACCCGCATGTTTACGCATGTCCGATAATATCCGACCGGGTCCACTAGTCGGCCGCTACAACACAACACACACCACGCGGAAGCACTTTGCGAATCGATCACGTGTTGCGAGAAAATGGCGGGAACGCTTCGCCGAACGTTTCGGCGGGAAACGTTACGCAATCCTGCGAAAGTACTCGTATTTTCTCCACTCACGCATCTAGCATAGTTATATTTACATATTACTATTTATAAGATCTCGTATATCATTCGGTGTTTGTGATTTTATTTGTGGCATCACCTTATCAGCCACGTTGTTGGTTGGTTGCGTAATATCATGGAAATTCAGCGGTTTCAGAGTCAACAGACGACGCCTGACTCCAGTGTGCGTGGACCTGATCTCGTCACGTAACTGTATTACTTACGTTATTACTTCTTTTGAGGTTATGTTGTTGATACCCACGGGCCACGTGCCTAACATGTACGAATTGGCGGGAAACGTCTGAGTCCACCAGTTGACCTTGGCTCTCGTGACGTCATTGACATAGTTCCCGACTGCAACCGACGCTTTTTGCGAATCTGACTATTTATTCTTATTATTGTAGTTTTCGAACGCTATACATTTCGATGATATTTTTATCTTAGCCAGAAACTTGCGAGTCAAGTTTTTCCTAATTTTGCGAAGCTGATTATTCACATATTATTTAGTTTTAACTCTTATGAGTTATATAATTTATCGTTTTTTTACTTTTTCTATTTTCATCTGTTTAGGTATTGTTGTCTCAAAAAAGTTCTGATTGTTGTTAGTATTTCGATTTACCTTATTTCATTTGGTCCTTTTTATCATGGCTTAAAAAATCCTTTTCTAAGCTGCGGGCGCAAACTTTTCATTTGTTGTTTTTCAAATAATAATAGATCTGCTTTTGTAGCATATCATGTAGGTTCCTATATCAGTTTGTACAAGAAGTCGAGAACAACAATTGAGATGCCTCGACCAGTTGACACCCAATCCGCCTTAACCTTGAGCGCGTCGCGTGTTGCCATGGCGGTTTTTTGTGGTACCATTTCGTTGATTTGGTAGTCATCGGTGAGATATCGTGGCTCGATCCTCTGTCCTTGCTTCTGTAAAAATTATATTTTTTTAATATTGCGTCAATTTTAGCACATTAATAAGTCGCCGTAGGATTATTCATGTTATCGATGCGTATACTACACAGTAGTATTATCTCATGATTATATTCGATATTGATTACGTTGTAATCGTTATATCATTCACAAACACACCCATCTTACACGATCAATAGTCAAAAACTTACAAACTTCCAAGAAATGCTCCATTTTATTGCATTCGAAGCACCCGCCCCAGTAACGCACAGCCGAAAATCATTACAATGCAGATTAAACAGTAGTAAAAAGAGTCGTAAAACTTTTATAGTTATTAAGGCAATATTTTTCAAAATTAGAAATGGTCACAAAGCCCGTCGCCGCCCTTTGGGGATTAGAAAAAAGGATTCCGGTGCATTAAGTGCGCTAGAACTACTTTTTTACTGTTCTTTCCTCTTGGATAGAGTCGTAAAGATGTCAACTGCAGCGAGGCCCGGTACGGCCATCCGGGTGTCTTAACGAACCTTTTACCTATGAGCTCGTAAACTTTTTACCAGTTCTCAACCACGCCTTACATGTAGATTTTATGGATGGTTTTATTTGTCCCTGCATAATATGCCTGTGACACCATAAATTAATATCAATCCATTTTTAACATTGCGTTTCTCTCTTTTCAGATTTCCTGAAGCCCCGCAAGCGGCTATCGAACAGCGGAAAGAAGTCTCCCGCCCACAGCCACAAGCACGAGTGCGGGCACGGTGCGCACATCCGCCCGCCCAAGGTGGCGCGTCTCGCCCAGACCCACTTCAAGCGGACCAGCTAGGCCGTCCACACCACATACAGAATTGAACATTATTTGGACCAAAAATCTCCTCTGGGCAGCTACAATAGTAAACTCACTTAACTTTCCTTATCTACTTCCACTGCTTTCTACATTACTCAGATGTTCAATTTTGCGAAGGGCGCCAAGGCGATCGTGCAAATGTTTTTTTTCTTAATTTATTATTTGTCGCAGAACAATAACTAAAATAATGTTAAGGAAATTGTAAAATAGTTTGGGAGACATTATGAATAGCGTTTATTATAATTTAATATATTATTATTGTAATGTTTAGGCAGTGTCACACGAAACATCACAGTTTTGCTCAATGTTCAACCATTTTGCAGATGTTAACAGTTATCCAAAAATTTCACAAGCTTTCAATATCCCCCGACTCTGGTAATATTTATATTGTGACAATTATCGTTTAAGTTTTTTATGATCTCTTTCAAGTAAATTAAGTTAAATTATGCGTAAGGTAGCTTTAAGTTTTCATGACTCGTAAGTTTTGGTTCGCGCGGTAATGTTATTTTGTACGCCTGTCCGGTCAGTTGCAGTGGTTTAAAAGGTCACAATTAGTAAATGTCTTGGAGATGCTAAGATAATATGGTAGAAATATGATTTCTATTCATTTTTAATCCTAGCTTTTCTGACACATTTAGTTTTTTCTCAAAATTCTTTTGCGCCTTTTTTACGCTGAAGCGTGGGAGGCACAAAAGATTATTCTCAAAAATCCATATAGTATGAAAGCAACAGCAATTTAGTATAAGTTAAATACAAATACTCAATTGAAGTCCATTTTGTTACCTCTTGTAACAGAGTTAATGCAAATTGCCAAAATATAAAGGAATATTAAGACTTTCATGTAGTTAAGATGTTTAATCTTACCGCTGATATTTGAGTATTTGTGTTTTCAACAATATTACTCCCTAATAAAAACTTTCTTAGTATATTTGTTTTTGTTGTTGTATTTTAATGGATTATAGAACTTTATGATTATATTAACTATTGTTTTTATTGGAACTATCTCGCTGTTCCCTTGAGCCGTCTATAAGTCTTGTCCCAAAATTGATTATTGTTTCCGACTGCGACCTTTTATTGAAAGTACAAATTTCTCATTGGTTTTAGGACAAAAGGTCGCGGTTTTTACAAAACTTAAAAGACAAGCCATCAAATCATTTTTATCATTCATTCATTTATCATCCACTTTTTACCCGCCTGCTCTAAAAGAAGGGTAATGTTTTTCTCATTAGTTTCGTTTTCAACGAAGTTACGTTTTGTATGTCTAATATTGTTTGATACAACTTCTGTTGTATACATTATCCTCGATTTCTTACCAAAGTGCTTGGTAGATCCGACAATACTTCGGTAGAAATGAAATAAAAAATGAACTTTTATTATAAATGACTAAAGGCGATAAGTGCTCTATAAGTTTTTATAATGTTGTAAACATTTTATGACTACAAATGTAGAAGTACTATATGATTTGTTTAAAAATATTGATTGACTGTTTGAATTTTATTAATTGTGTTTCTATTGATCTTTGCACACGGTGCATCTAATCTTAGCTTGAGAAGGATGACATACGTGCTTCCTGCTTTCCAAGTTGCGCAGGTTACTTGCACCGTGTGCGAGGCTCAGAAATGTTCTCTCTCAGGCCGACTTTTGCATACCATGCATGCCGAAATTTCAAACCGACATATTAAATTCGTAAATTCGTTCTCTATAGAAGTTCTTCAATTGCAGGAAGTTGGTATCTTTCTAATTCGATGTGCAAAATGCTAACGTTTTGGGCATCCCATTACAAGATACCTATTGGAAAATTCATTATTTTAATTGGGCTATTTAATAAAATATCAACCACAGAAATGTACTCGGCCTGCGAGATAACATAGTAAATATTTAATTTAATTTTGTTGTTCGAGATGTTTACTCAGATATTGTTATGTGCCAAAAACTGAGAAACACGACGGGGTCTAAAATTCATTCGCCATCGCGGATTGTGCAAAACGATTGGCACAATCCTGCGTGCTCTTCAATTTAATTTTAATTGTTTCTTTTAACACCTGTGATGTATTAAATATGATCTCAGAACATAATTATATGCAATTATCATATTTAATATTTTGTTTAAAATAGCAGTAGTTGCTGAGTCAACATCGAAGTACCTAACAAAAACCGTATCCCTGGCGAGCGACATTCGAGATGAGAAATAATTTAATACATCAAATTATTTTATTTTGTTAATTAGATTTAGACTAAACGACAAGGTTTTCTGTACTTTAGCAGTTTGAGAATAATGTAAAATATTCGCCCTCCGCGGCACTGTAGAAATACGCACGATGTAGTTATTCGCAAGCGGAGTTTCTTTCATTGTAAAATTATGGAATGTGTAATAGAAGTTTTGATAGGGATACAAAAAAAGTTTAATATATATTTGTACGTTTATTATGTAATTCAATAAGCTGCAGAGGCGAGAATCTAAACCAAGACCAGTGGGCGAAGTAATTTGCTTGCGTATTTTATATTACGCGTAATAGGCTTGTATTTTTTTTTATATCTTTTGAAAAGTAAAATATCTCCTAAGATTTTCATGCTAGACCGTAGAGAGTAGAGGTAGTGTTAGAGTTCGCCATACAAATGCTGAGTATGAGTATCCGCTCTCTATCTCTACCAAAAACTTTAAAAGATTATCTCAGAGATTTATCAGCCAATTTAAATTATATTTTGAGTACGTGTAATGTATTTAATTTATTATTCGCTAAGCCTATTATTTGTAATAAATGAAACATTACGCCTCTTCGAAAAATACTTACGTATCGAATATTCCAATGAATTTGTTTTCTAGATCAATGGAATATTCGTACTTTGTCCACTGGTACAGAAGTACAGAACTATGTACGTAATGCACTACACTTTACATGCAATAAATTTACACGGAATATAATGTAATTCTGATTTTACATACATGGTACCTTAGTGACGTTTACTTTATGTATTTGTTCATCTAAGTTATTTGCATACCTACCATCCATTATTTTCAATAGCTATCTCAAATATAATAATGTAATATTATGTATAAAAATTTAGTTAAAAAAGCTTATTTCAGTCTATAATTTGTTGTTTCTTTTTAAGACCTCGATCCTAACAATTCCGATTCCTAAACACAGAACTCGACAGACTTCGGGCTCTATTCTGATTTTTACAGTCCAGCCGCTCAGAGAATGCGCCTGACAGGTGCAATGACATTGTAAACAATCTGAATAAAAACCAATGAATTCAATGAACGTAGTACATATAGATCGTAGATGATAACATTTTATTTTCATATTTTATTGTAGTATATTATGGCTACCAGACTAGCTACAATCTTACCTACGTTCAAAAAGCCAACGGTCCGAATTTACAGTGTCACAGTTTTACAATGTCATGGCAACTATTAGACGAATTCTTTCAGAGGCTGCACTTTAGTAACGTCTTCGTTATTAAACTATTTTGACTTTGATTTGCTAAAGTTACCAAAATCTGTTATGACAAAAATTTATTGGCAATTTCTAGCAAAGCATCGTCAACACCGCTAGTGTCGCTGGTGACCATAGGCGGCTATTACTGCCTACCATCGGAGGAAGGCAAGCCCGATTGCTGCTCTTATTTTTAAAAAAATCGGTCAAGCCCGAGTAGGACTCGTACTGGGCGCTCTGAGGGTTCCGTACCACATAAATTGTTAACTACTATAGTACAATAAAGGAGTGCAAAAAGACATATGCCCAGGCTGTCACCCATCCAAGTACTGACCGCGCCCAACGTTACTTGACTTCGGTGTTCGTATGAGACCCGATGGTAAATAGAAATTTGTAACCGACTCGCACGTGGTTCGCACAAATGCGCAGAAATTTTCAGAAAACTTAACGATTTTAACTTCTCATGTTTGATGAATGTGAATTTACCAGACAAGCAGTTATATTTTTTGACAATCATAGCTAAGACGGTTCAGCTAGTAGTATAATAATTACCTATAGAGACTTGCTTAGGTGACATGAATGCCTGTGGCAGCAAGTAGGTATCTATATTTTTGGCAACGTATTTGTGATGCCATAGATAAACATATATGTGATGCTAATCCTAATGGTGTAACAAATATCCATAGGCGACGGTAACTGATGACATTAGGAGGCTCGTCTGCCTGTTATCCACCTACAGCATAAAAAAAAAACAAAATGTTATACCTCAAAGGTCCCATTCACCATTTCGTGAAATTATCAATGTTTGCTTAGTAGTTTATCTTTGGCTAAGCCATAAAAAGTAATATTTAGGGATGATACATCTCTGAAATATGGCTCCACAGTGCTTCGTTGAAATGCTAGTGCAAAAAGTCTCGTACTAATTCTAAAGTAGGTAGTATGGAAAAATACTATATTAAATTTACGTGCTCATATTTTTATGTTACGTAACTATGCCGATTGTGACCCGATATTTTTACAGGCTTTCGAGGGTGGTCCACTCCAAATATTGGAACGTTTCATTTATGGCGTAAAATTCAAATTTCAGACAGTTTTGTCCTTGTAACCTTGGCCGGGTAATTATTGTAAACTAGCTGACCGACAGACGTTGTCCTGTCTTAGAACTGTCAAACGCGCGAAGATAAATTCGTCCTTAAGCTGTCTGTAATTTTCAAATTTTCTGCTCAATTTTATTTATTTAAGAACCTTCTACAAAGTATATAGAAAACTGTAAAAAAAGACGAATGAAATCGGTAAAGTCATTATCAAGTTATGACGTGACCAAGGTAAATAGGGATTCATTTTTAACCGACTTCAAAAAAAAGGCGGTTAACAATTGGACTGTTTTTATTTATTTTTATTTATGTATATTTGTTATGTGATTACTCCGCCAATTTAGAATTGTTTTTGATGATTCTTGTTTTGGTTGATAGGTGGTCCCATATTTTTTTTATCAACATTGATCCAGTGCTTTTTGAAAAATCTACAAAAATATCTTATAATTCAATGTACATTGTAAACATTGGACAGTGCCACCAACTTAGCTGTTAAGGTGGGTAACATTGGAACTACCGTTATTTCTTGGTGAATTTCATACTTTGTTCTCCACTAGCGACGCTGTCAACCTGTGCTGTCAACTAAACAGCAAACATAGAGGAACAGACTAAAAAAAAAAAACAAAGAATTTTCTCCATGGCGACCATGCCCTGTTGTTTTTCGTTAAATTTTTCATGACCGTGGATACAGGGTATTTGAGTTGTAATATTAAATAGTGTCGTGTATTTAGTATTAAATATTTTATATATCTAGTGTTCAATAGCGTCAAACAAGCCAGTCAAGCAGAGCACAAGTCAGAGCGGTCAAGTCAAACTCATGCACCAGTATAGTGGTGGAGGCTTTACAAGAGGCTTCTATGGAGTTTTGGACCCTTATTAGGGTTTATTATTTCTTTTTAGGGTTCCGTACCCAAAGGGTAAAAACGGGACCTACGGGTTAACTGAGCCTACGCTATCTGCATGTGATGTCTGTCCTACCTTTTAACGGCTGTCTTTTGAAACGTAATAGATAGCCAGTTTTTTTACAGAACTTGTAAATTACAGCGTATTAACCTAACAAATAATAATAAAGTCAAAAAGAAAAAACTAAAAATGGCCCTACGGACCGCGACTGCAAACCGTATCTGGGTGCGATAAGGTTTGTGGTCGCGTGATTTTCCAACTGAGCGGATTAGGTGCCTGTAATAGCAGTTGTCCGTAATGCCCCTGGACGTGATGTCTTTTTGCACTTTTTGTATTTTGTGGTGATACGGAACATACGCGAGCGCGCTCAGTACGCGAGCCCGACGCGCGCTTTTTTATCTCTGCGGAATAAATCCCACTAAAAATTTAAAAATAAAGATAATTTTTTAAAAATATACCTATAGATGATCACGGCATTTACGCTAATCGAGGTTTTCTCTGCGGTGTCATTTAGGTCGTCTGTCCATCTTGTGGGTGGTAGTCCTACGCTGCGCTTACCGGTCCGTGGTCTCCATTCGAGAATCTGGCCCCGTCAGCCACCTTTTTGCGTGGTATGTGCCCTGCCCACTGCCAATAATGTAAGTAATAAGATGCACTACCTACTGATAAATAACTTTACATGATGATATGAAGAATACTCATCGATAGTCGTAAAAACAGATGCCATGCTAGCTACGACAAAAAAAAATGTTTTAAAATTGAACAATCCCACCATACGTGAAATGTACCCACCACCACCTTAAGGGTGGAAAATAAGGGGAGAAATCTCCGAATGCGGTTAAAATCTTTGAAGGTTGAAACTACTCCTAGTATCCGCCTGAGTAATTCCCGTGTAATATACAGTAATACCCCGGACTTACGCGATAGGTGGGTCCGAGCGATTGCCGTGTAAGTCGGGGTTCAACTTTGTTCAAATGTTTTAATGACTCCCTGGTCCATTGGTTGAAGCAAGCTGGTAGTGTTTGGTGGCAAAAATACAACTTCCACTCGTGGATCGAAATTAATTAGAGTTCTGGGAGGATGACCCGGTGCATTGTCAATTAGTAGCAAAATGAAAAACCGCGTATCTCCGAATTCGCGTAAAACGGGGTAGCATAAGTCGGGGTATTACTCTACCTAAATAAAATGGGACAAATCTATTTTATTGAATTTAGATGTATTTATTTAAATGTTTTAATTATTAATATAAATATTCGGAAAATAAAATTCATTAGATAAGGACTGGGGCCTTACGGACAACTGCTAATGCGGCACCAAACTAACGTTAAATCCGCTCAGTTGGAAAATCATGCGAACGTGAACCTTATCGCGCCCAGATACGGTTCGCGGTCGCGTGATTTTCCAACTGAGAGTTTGGTGCCGCAATAGCAGTTGTCCGTAAGGCCCTCGAGGACTTGAGTGCGTGCGCTGGTCAAGCGGAGCTGTATACCCTCAGAATAAATGGAAGCGTTATAAGCACAGTTTCCCCTTTAGCACTTAATCAGCACCCGGTTCTATGCACATCGTCGCTTACCAACAGGCGAGTTGGTGGTAAAACGCGGACTTATCAGCGTTAAAAAAAAAAAAAAAACTTACCTGTTTTTGTTTGCTCTGAGGCACTTATCTTTATAAATATAGTAGTTAGAAGGTTCTAAAGGATTAGCACGGACGGATAGAGCGAACTTAGTTCTTGTTTTCTTGTAATAATACGGTATCCTACAAACAATACACTAGATGGCGTTGTACAGGCTTAAAACGCGCAAACGTTGCGTGATCAAACTAAAGTGAGTTTGATTAGTTTTTCCACCACTAGTTGTATATAATATTCATTGTCTTTTGATTATATATCTAAGTATATATATTATTTTTGTCTGACGACGACTGATAGTGAAGTCGTCTGTCGTATTTGATACGCAGGACCGCCACGCCGTCTGACCAACGGGAGAGAAAGAAAATAAAACTGGCAAAGTGCGCGTTGGGCTCGCGCACTGAGGGTTCATACCACCACAAAATACAATAATTGCTATCAATTTTAAAAACCTTCTTGAAAATTTGTAAAATGTGGCATTACAATTCGTTGAAAGAAAATGAGGTCATCCAAATAACCCAATTACCAGTTATAATTTGGTAATGAAAAGAAATTTGTCACAGACTCGCACTTGGCCATTATTTATTATTTGTTGTCATCACTATATCGTACCAAGTTTGACGTTTGTACGTATTACCGTTTTTACATTAGAGCTAATACAAAAATACGTTTGTTGTATGGGGACCCCCTTTCGGTTATACTTTTTGACTTATACAACCCCCATACAACAAACGTATTTTTGTATCAGCTCTAATGTAAAAACGTACAAGCGTCAAACTTGGCATGATTATAGTACACACTCAAAAGTATAACAACAAATAATAAATAATGGTCAACTGAGAGTCTGTGACAAATTTCTGTTCATTACCAAGTTATAACCGGTAATTTAGTTATTGAATTTTGTGGTGGTACGGAACCCTCAGTGCAAGACTCGCACTTGCCCGGTATTACATTAGAGCAAATACAAAAATACTTACGTTAAAAAAATACGTTTGTTGTTTACCCTTTTAATTTTTACTTTGTGACTTTATTTTTATTTCTTAGCCGGCCTTAGCTTTTACATTACCTATTATGGGAAAATTTCAACTGGCTATCTTATTACGGTTTGCAAGACACAGTTATAAAAAGATCCCATTTTCACACATTGGATAAGTACGGCACCCTTAGAAAGGCAAGAAAATCATGAGCTGGAATCTAAGCTGGATAACCACTTGGAGTAGCTAATCTATCTATATTAATTATATAAAAATTAATCCCTATTTACCTTGGTCACGCCATAACTTGAGAACGAGTTTAGCGATTCCATTCATCTATTTTTTTTTCAAGTTTTCTAATATTTTGTAGAAGGTTCTTACGGAAAGAAAATTGCGTAGAAAATTTGAAAAATTCAGAAAGAAAACTTCAATTTTAACTTCGCGCGTTTGACAGTTCTAAGACTGGACGTCTGTCTGGTCAGCTAGTTATGAAATAAAACTAGGTGTTGGATGCTCGTATGAAAATGTTTATTGATATCACAATCAAGTCTACAACTACCCATTCGAACCACGTCTTAGAACCAGCCTCGATTTCTATATTGTATCCGTAAGTAACAGTAAAATAAGGCTTATTCACTCTGGCCACAAAACGAATATTGTTGGTCAGTTACCAAATAAAGTAAACATATATAGATACATACCTAGGACCTCTATAATGCTTAAAATTGTGCCCTCTCTCAACTTCTCGCTGACGGCAATGGTAACACGCGAAAACAAGAGCAAATTTAAGCATAAATTATCGTTAAAATACTTGATTGAGACCATTGATCTAGTAATAATTTCTCTATGATTGAGTAACAAATTGACTTTGATTGACTAACAAACTATAACTTTGAAATTTGACGAACTAGCCGCCATCGTAATGTAGGTAGAAGTGGTAGGTACCTAGGTACTTCCATGTTTACCTAACTGCCAACGCCTAACTTTGCAATTCAAAGTTCTGTTTTTCTGGGTAGCGCGATCGTACTGCACATGAATAACATAATTATTCAGTAGGATCAACTTATTTATAGATTTGACTGGAGGAGACACTGCCGCATTATTTCAAACCTGCCCGTCGATTTTTTTTTAGTTCTCGCAGTGGTAAGTTGATAACGTTAAGCGACGACAATACCATCAGGCGTTACTTCACAGATACACGAGAAATCGGGGCTAGCTATCAGTATGGATGATATATAGAAATACAATAATTAGACAAAGCGCCATGGTACGGCCGAGGTCGATATTACAATCTAATAATACAATTTTGACCAATTAAACAGTGACTAATCTGGATTATATGCAGAAACATTCTGGCGTGCTATAAAACATTCAATTCTAAACACTATATTATGTACCATGACATTCTACGTGTCCACATCGAGTGAAAAGTAAAAATACTACAATCGAAAAGTACAATAGACTAATCAGTACAGCATATTATTCATTTGTAGTAACTCAAATATCTAATGTTTATGTTAGAAAGTTAATAAACTATAACAACAAATTGTTAGGTGTTAGACCTAAATTTTTAAATTATAACAATAAATAAGTAATAGTGCTTGAAACAATGACAATGAAAGAAATTGCAAAGGAAGTTATTGTCTCAAAATACATTTTGGAGTCATATAAGTAGTGGCAATACCAGAGACATTTAATAATTTGATAAACATTTAAAACAGCAAGCATGGTGCCTTTACACCACCCTGAAATATTTAGTAAATAAGTACAATATCTATTTAATTACTTATATACACATTACGATAGAATTATTACACTTAGGCACATCAATTGTTATTAAATTACTTTTTATTCAAAATCGTGAACCTGTCACCACTATTCTACTACCACGAATATAGTCCACAGTGAATAATTAATTTAAATGTGATTAGGTCGTATCAATAACCTTAAATAATAGATAAAATCATATGCCTCACTTAAAAACGTTAGCAAGTTAATCTTTGCTTAAAACTGCTGTCAACTTCTCGCAGAGGAAAATTGTCACGAGGAAAAACTAAACAAAGCAGTTTTAAGCATCGATAAACATTTTTTAAGAAGGTCGTACGTTAGTAATATTATATTCAAAGAAATTATGCAAAATTACCGCATTACAACTTTGCGAACTACAACATACATTGAAATATTTTTTATTAAAATGTTATGCGACTTCTTTTCACTTATATAATACTAGTATATAAGGAAAGAGCTTAAAGCCTCAGACTGTCGGGGATTTTTGATAAATTTGTACTTTAATTTCCCCGCCACGCCTCTAACTAACCGTAGCATTAAAATTACTAAACAAGTAGGTACTATGTTTGTGTCAAATTACTTTCTAATTAACTTGGTCGTAAATCTACGTTACGGAAATTCTATTCTAGCATAAAACAGGTGTAGTTACGATAATAACAGGCGCTAATGCGCAACATCGAAAACACTGAGAGGACGCTAGAACATTTAATTCAGAATTTATCAATTTAGTGATAAGTATAGAACATTAGCTAGAAAACTTGACGAAATGACATAATTTTTTAAAGTACGGTTACTAGAGATGCACCTAAACGAGTGACATTATAGCAACTGACATTTAGGATCGAAACAAAATAAATCAACAAGCATGAGCACAGCAAGGACAAAGTCCGTGTTAGTACAGAAAAGTATAGGTATACCTATTACCTCAGAATACTCTCTATATTGAGCCTATTACCTACCGGGTGACTTTACACAAAAACGGAAAAATTTGAGTGCGTCAAATAATTTATAATAATTATAAGAAATGAGTACAACCCTGTTGCTTAGTTACTTTACTGATATTTTACAGTTTTTCACACATATATATATATATATATATGTGCAGTTTTTTAAAGCCTCTCTATAGCATAGATATCATCTATTTTTACTACAAATTTATGGCAACTTTTTCATGCAACAGACGAAATGGAGAACTGAAAAAATTAATTGTAAAACAACTATGTATATGCCATGGTCTTCTATATACATACATCTCCGTCACATTATTTTTTTTCCGTTTCGGTATTATATTTTTTTTCGGAAAAGGTCTACGATTGGCCTCCAACTCAACTGATGGGAAAAAAGTATTTCAAAATAGGGAGTTTTTTCTTCTAAATTATTTATCAAAATAATGTAAGTAACGAAAGGGAAAGTTTACCCTATTTAGAGAAAATAAAAGATTGAAATGAAGTATTAGGTACCAAACGAGCAAATCGTGCCCCTGGTGGTAAGTACCTAGATCTATTGTAGTTTAAAGAACATCATGGTTGTTTGAAGAAAAAAAAACTAATTTATAAAAGCGTCGTTCACTGATTGACTCTTCACGGAATCTAGAAAATTACTTAAGTACGAAGCTGAAATTTGGCAGGATTCCTTATAGAGTGTAGAGGTCCGCTAGCAATCATTTTGCGTAAGGACCTATCTTAATTATGGTGGTTGACATTTTATATGAAAATCTACGCGTACCTACTAAGTCGCGGGCAACAACTATAGTAATTCATCTTAGCCTACATGCGATGAGACAAGCTAGAGGTACCTAGATTTCGTAAAGTTTGTCTATGGTGTACTGATTTCTAAAATAATTATGGTAATAGAGAAAGACTACAATTTGGTTATTTCCGAAATTAGTCATCCAAGTCACGACTCCCAAATGTCCGTTGCCAAATTCCCGTAGATTGAAGAACTTCTACCATTCACGCAGACACTCCACTATTTCTATCTATGCGTACTTCATCCATAGCTCGTATAAATCTTTGATAAAGTGTCTAATAAAAAAAGCCGCCTGCTAGTCCTGCTACCGCTATAATTATATCCCTGATATCATTTTGACAACGGTCTGGATCCTTCTAACTAGTCAACCTTCTAGAAGTTATACATCTAAAATCATAGGATCCAAACCGCAATCTGCCTTAACGTCTAAAGCCCTAATCACCCTATAAGCTCTAGATAAATATAAAATATTTTAGACATCTATAGTAAATATTACCTTTATCGGTTTTGGTGACAAAGTGTGGGTTAATTATAGTAGGTATATTTAGAAGGAAATTATTATATAACAGTCCAGTTTGTCTGTTCCCGTTTACGGAAATTGGACGGCAAAATATTTAGTTATAAAGGTGTACAATACAAACAGTATACCAAGCGACGACTTCCTACCCCTGGTAGAAAGTCCACCTTCTACCACTGATGGTAGAAAGTCGTCTTAACCAAGAAATGGCAACACTGTCATTCCATTAATGTCAAAGATCTCTAATTAAAGATCCTTGATTTGTAACGCTTTAGCGCTTATTTATTGCCATTATCTCGGGTTATACTGTACCTATACTTATCGGGAAGCTATGTTAATATTACCTATAAATAGACATCGATGTGAATATTAAAATATCAACGAGATTAAATTACGTAGAAAAAGGTTACCATAACTTTAATTTCCGAGTACAATGTAGAGATAAGATTTTAAAAAGCGAACAAGACTCACCGGACTGCGAATGACAGCCTAACTCGACTAGAAAACCACATTTAAACATTAATAGACGGTGTAAAAATAATGTTTATAAACATTGGCCTATAAGTATCTAATTAATTATGTCACAGTACTTCCTATCTGAAAAGCTTAATAGTAATTATCACACATAGTTTTATGTTTAACTAGAACGACGAATATACAAAAACTACATTTCTACGGATTACTAGTTCGATTAGCAGCTCGCTCTTGTTAATTACATATCTAACAAACATGTGACATCAGACTTGTTCATGAGAGTAAGTATTTTTAATTATTTTTGATCCCGGTTCCCAACTCTAACGGAAATGCCTTCCATTTTTCGTTTTTTCCCCCCCGCAAAATCTATAGCATAGCCGCATTTCAAGATTGCTGCGCGGTTTGCGCAGGCGCAGTTGTCGATAGGACATTCAAATCAAATTACATAGTATTATCGAATACAATTTTTGAATATTAATACTTACATGAAAACTATAATATAGGTAGTGCGGTATACTTTATTTCTCATTAAAATGTTTAGTACCTTTAAAAAGTGCATTATAACTACAATAATGAAAGCTGCTAGCATTCAGGGACATGTGCTTACATCGAAAATAGTTAATCAGTCTAGTAACAATAAAATCTCGAAATCAAGCGATCAACGCAGAATGTACAAAATGGATTGTGATCAGCAAACACCTTGAGTAAACAGCGGCGTAACGAGGGAAAAGTTTGCACATGTAACCCAACAACTATTCCCGCAGATTTATCCGGTTAACACCAACTTGTTTTTATTCGGTCCGCCAGAGAGACATAAAAGTAACTATTGCGCAATCAAGGTAATTTTTGAAGGTATTTTCGGGTATTCGTACGACCAGTAGGTAGCGCTGATAGTGCTTGACGTTCAGCAACCCATTCGACACTGATTGTATCCTTTAGATATTTGAAGCAATGTCGAATAAAAAATATTGTCTTTCTTTCTTTCAGTAGTACCTATGTTCATTCAAGTAGAATGTCATATTATATACCTAACCGTTATGTAAAAACATCTAAGTATGATATTGACGAAATGCAGTATGCCTACTTTTGCGTTTTAGAAAAACAAATCTAAGTTGCTACCCATATATGTATACTGGCTCTATTATAATAATATGTAAATATTAAGATGCCCCTAGGGCCTAGGCCCTGGGTGACATGCGGGCTACTTCCCTAATATTACTTACTGAATTAACTACCGACACTAATAAGGGGCAAACGAAATAGTAACTAACATGCAAATAATAAGAATGATTATTGTCTGACACTGGGTTATTGTCGAGACAGCAGCTTAGGGCGTACCACGCCACGGTTTTTACTATAGATACTGCGTCGCGACGCATCCACTAGACATTCAGTGAATTAGTGAAACTGTATTTGTTTTTTTTTAGGCTCTGATAGACATCAGTATTTACTCAAGCTGAACATTCAGAGCAAAATACTCACGAAAATATATTCTGGAAAAGGCTGTATACATTCGACTGCAAAAATAAGATTTGATTCGCTAGAACGTGTGTGGTGTCTCTTCGGAACGCGTCACGAAATTTATAAGCAGTCTGTGGATTTTGTATATAGTCTGTGGTTTGCACACACAGTCACTTCCTCCTTGGTTCCCGCGGCGGCAAAATAGTAGCTCAAACCTAGTTTAAAAAAAAAATGTTAACCAGTGGCCCCGTGAGGGGTTTGTATTAACAATGTAAGCTGACATATTACTTCTAGAAGTAAAGCTAAAATACTTCAAGTTGGCTCAAAAGTTTCAATGAAGATACGGTCGTATCTAGCCCTAAATTCTAGCCCTAAAATACTTTTGCGCCTTTCTGTATTGTAGAGTTATAGAAAACTAAACGCAGCCAAACAAACTCACTGAATCTCTTAGAAAGGTACGTCGCGACGGCAAGGTAACCACTAATTGCGATGCAAATGAAACAGGCCCAAACTTAAACGGGAATAGGAACGGGTGAAAAATAAAAGTAAAATAAAAGGGATATTTGGATGTTTATTTACAATTTGCTCTCTAATAATAAACTATATGATTATTATTGAAGTAAAACTCAAGCAACATAAGTGCTCATCCCCGATCACCCACATATCAATTTAAAACATGTTAATAGTCCTGGCTTGGCTCGCAAGCCGCTACAAGCTACATTAAAACATACAATACCCAATAACGTAAGTTAGGTCTCGTACCAAACGGTACTGCCAGTTAGAAAATCAAATGAAATCAAACATAGAGCTACGAAAGTTTCACCGACACAATGGAAACAACTGCAGGCAATGATCACAGTAGAATGTAATACTTG
Organism: Agriopis aurantiaria; assembly: GCA_914767915.1. Lineage (NCBI taxonomy): Eukaryota > Metazoa > Arthropoda > Insecta > Lepidoptera > Geometridae > Agriopis > Agriopis aurantiaria. Next base: position 10,286,481 of record OU612003.1, on the reverse strand, counting down.
GCAAAAAAAAAGAGCTACAATTGTTTTTATTTTTACATTGGCAACACAATTGTCTGTCATTTGTGAACTCACTTTGAATTACAATTTATACTGCTCGATAAATTAGACAGTGGAAATATTCGGAGATATCATTATACTCATCATTATAAACAACTTTTACAATGGGACCAACCAAGAAATCGCGAAAAAAAATGCTGTACCATGTTAGAATGTCAAAGTCAAAGTCATTGACACTCGACGAAATCTATAGACCAGCTGATTTTTCTTTCGCATATTCAGGGCTGGTCCCAGTTCATAAAGATGAGTAGGTACAATGATATCTCCGAATATTTATTTTGCCCAATAAATTAATTTGTATTTTTGTATTTGTATTTATTTATTTTGTATTTCCACTGACTGCCCAGTATCATTTGTAATTCAAAGTTTTCACAAATTCCAGTCACCCAGGACGTTACGCTATGCATCATCAGAAAATCTGTGTTGCTTATTATGTTTATAGTTTTTAGGTTATGTCAGGGTTGCTATTACATCTACTCTTTTTTGCCAAGCTGTAGATAGTCGCAACACGAGGAAAGTACCGCGAACGAAGGCAAAGGTACAATTACATTAACAGAATTTCCATAACATTACTTGACTGCCGCGAAGCATTAAAATTTGTACATTTAAACCGGTCAACAGACAGGGTTGCCATCCGTCCGAATTAGTCCGAACGTTCAGATTTTTGTCAGGCTTTTTTGTTTGGGTTACCACATTAAAGCAGTGTGCGCAGTGATTGAATTTACGACTAAAATGTCGGGACTTTTATTGAAATGTCCGGACCTAAGGACTTTTCAAATTTTGATATGGCAACCCTATCAACAGAAGACGCATCGAACGCTCGAGCTACGCGCTGTGCGGTGAAACCAACACGAATTAAAACTAATCATACACGGGGCATCCGTTCATTTAGATTTATCGCAGAATCCAATTTTATACAATTAATTTTTTTATTGCAACAACCCAAAATTTACATCAGTGTTCCTTTTTCTCTCGACGCACTAATAAATTAATATTGAGTAAAATCCATCGAGATACAATTCCTACATAGTCACAATCTCTTAGTGAAAAAACGTCGGAGCGTCATTGTACAGTACATACATTGTATCGATTACATAGTTCACAATGCCACATTTACTCCAATTTAGACGTTAGTCGCTTACATAGTGTTCAACGTTAGTTGTCCGCTATGTCATCGTAGCTCTGGCATCGCGCGGCGTTGTAGTCGCATCGCGGTTACATGTAACTAACCAAAAAGTCTGCACAATTTTGGTTCGGACATTTTTTTCTATATGTATTGTATCTCGATGGTAAAATCACAGAATCAAACGGAAGTACCGTTCCCACGATACAAACGACCGAATAATATGAAACGTGCCCCATATAATAATACCACATAATAATAAGGCGATTTCTCGTCACCGTAAGCAGTATTACAAACTAAAACGTGAAAGAGAAAATAATAAAACATTTCTTTAATCATAGAAAATACGTTAACATTCCATCAGTTAATACGCTTAAATTAAACCCCAAAACTCCGTAAAATCCTTAAAACAATAAAATCACTATATCAACTAAGTTTGGAGGCAAACGTATGTGGTGCTAATAATTATAGGATATATGGGCATAGTAACATAGCTATAATAATGTGCACAATTACGAACAGAGATCAATGACTAAAGCCTCGGCAGAGGTGCAATCTCGCTCTTACTATATTAAGCCGAGTGCATATCGCATGCAACATCACAATAAATCTTATAACATGTACCAACCATACTCAGTATACAGGGTGTTCGGTTATAGAATGGACATACTTTGGAACACGATTTTTGATTCAAACAAAGAATATAAATTGTCATTGCATTATGTATTAAACTCTTTGACCGCCACGGGTCGCGCGTCGAAACTGCGCAAAGCCATTTTTTTACGTGTTTCCAGATGATCTCAAACAAATTCATATTTCGAAATTATACGCTAAAGAACGAGCTTTTATTTTTATCAATATATATATAGAATTTTGTTAATCCGTTACAATATTTCCCGTAAATAAGGGTCAAAACGCCACGGCCACGGCCACGGACCGGTAAGCGCAGCGTAGGACGTTAAGATGCACAGACGACTTAAGAGACCGCAGGGAAACGCTGGATGCAGGCCGCTGTAAATAAGATCCTCTAATATATCCAAAGTATATCCGAGCAACCTGTATCACGAACATTCGTAGTAACACGTGGTAAACGTTACACGTTGTTGCATACAATCTGCACCGGGCTTCACTGCGACACATAATGAAACTGGGGCCTTTGTTTTGTTAATTTACATTGTTAATCACAAACATTTGATTCCATTTTTAACGGACAAAAAAGCGTTTAGATTTTTAATGTGTAATAATTTAAAAAAATTAAAAAATTCATTAAGAAATTATGATACTCTGTCGAGTTAAGACGAGGTAGGTGTCACGCATGGAAACGAGACAAAAACCAGTTTAGTTTAACTTTTTTAGCATTCTGATTTCTAAATTAACGTTATAAATTTTAAAACAGTGTATTACAATCTCCAAACAATTTAATAAATAATTTTGATTAAATTCAATTTGAGATCAAAACGCTCAGATTGCAATAATCTGATTCATTGTTACACTGCATTACATTTTACGACAAAGGCCCACAAATTCATTTCAAAATGTCTTGAATTATTCGAGCATTATAGTGAATAGGAGAATTTATTAATAATATATATATATATTTCCATTGTAATACTAGGTAAGTAATATATAAGAAACTAAGCGATTGTTAGAAGAAGAAATCAATAGATATAAATACGGTCTAGCTTGTGACCGATTAAATATTGAAATCAAAATACTTTTTGCATCCATGTGATGCAAAAAAAAACATGTTTTTCTCAAATAAGGCAGAAAAACTATCAGTAACTTTACATATTCAAAATAATGCTCGAAAAAAATACCACAGGATAACATAATATCTAAATAATAAAAATATATTAAAGTAATATTATTGTCAGGCAGCAAAGCTATGTACTAAAACATTTTTTTTTTTAATAATAAAAGTTAATTATTACATAGTCTTGTCATTAAAAATTATTTTGTATTTCAAATAGGAGAATGTATGATACTTCTACATTAAGTTTCGAGAACTGCGATTAAATGTGATTATCTATAAATTAAACACTTAACACTAATTAAAAATACTAACGATAGCAAAATTATAAAAACGAATTAAAAACTTGTAGAGGGCGCCACTTACGCTCGGCCTGTAGCTGGTCTTAGTACTGTCCAAATGTTATGGACGAGACAAATGGAAGGCACCGAGAAAAAGACTCACAAAAAATTCACAAACATTCCAAAAGCTAATGCTTTGTCAACTTCTTACATACGTGAAGTGTCACGCGTGAAAACGAAACAACATTTTAGTTAAAACAAGCCCAATAGATTATGTTTTTGGATAAAACCGTAAGCGCTTAGTATTGCTGTTCTAAGGCTGACGTCAGCATGAAGGGGAACGTCACAGCTTTTATTGATTTCTATTGAAATTGTTTATTTCATCGACATGTGTCAACGTACACTTTTTAGGTTTATATTTAAAATATTGATTTTAACAGTGATGACATATGGTACTGAGACGTGGTCCTTAACTGTTGGCCTTTTGGAAAAGCTCAGAGTCACACAGCGGGCAATGAAGAGAGCTATGCTCGGAGTTTCTTTGCGCGATAGGATCCGGAACGTGGATATTCGTCAAAGAACCAAAAGGCGGGCTGTCGTTCAGTGTGGAGGTTAAAGGGGGAGGCCTATGTTCAGAAGTGGACGTCTTCCTGCTGATGATGATGATGATTGATTTTAGTACCGTGTCTATATATCTCGGTGCGTTCCACAAAGGTTGTACGGTTTGACTTATTTAATACTCATATACAGGTTGACTGACCAGCGCAAGCGGCGCGCCTCTAAAACTTATTGATGCCGATTTTAAAGGTTTTGACACAAGTAAACTAACTAAAAATATCGCTGTCTTTTTCCATAACAGTATTTTAGACAAAGACAGCAATAGTTATAGTTAATTTAGTTCTGTAATCTACCTTTAAGACCGATATTATAATCACAGCGAAAATACCTCTATTACAATGAAACTCAACGTGCATCGTCTAGAAGGAAATATAACACTATGTACAAGAGAAATTTTATAATTTTGTTGATACACACCTTGTATACGATACTGATTATTTAACCGACTTTTTGGACTAAATTTAGCGCTTTTCAATATAACACGACAACAAATTTGTTTTAAGCGTTTCAGTTTAATTATGAGCGTTGAATTGACTACCAAAAATATTTTTACGAGATCTTAACATTAAATTTTTCCCAATATTTTTATGTTCAAGGTTTTGTTATTAAATTTTAGAAATACGCGCAGATATTCACCATTTTCAGAAATAAAGTTTAATGTAAATTTTGGCGAATTTTTCTCTATATTTTTAATACAAATAATTAGATGATTATTGGTTTACATAACATAAATTATGTAGTGACCGTCGTATTTCTTTCTAGACGTTGCAAATGCACAAGGCAAAGGTACGCGGTATTAAGGACCTGCAAGAGTAGTATTTATATTTAAGGCAAACTAACACAATCTCCAAGTCAGCAAACTATAATTAGCAGTTTATAAAGTGTCACTAAACACATCTATCAAATTATAATCAATTGCAGTCATAAAATAATTGCATTTTAATTTTTTTGATTTTTCAAACATTTATACTTTCAATTAATGAAAAATTAGTTTAAAGATTGTTGTTCTATCTAAAGTGAATATTCATGCATTACACCTCTTAAATAACTATTAGTGTACTAAACGTTTTATAAAATTCTTAGTATTTTTTTTTATTTCGTTTAAAATAGTTGAAACTACGTCTATACAATTAGACCATCACCGCGTCCTAAACACGTATTTATTCTAAGTATATTTATAATATAAAACTCCGATTAATATTTTTTTTAAGTTATGAAACACAGCATACATGTTTGTTTGCGTGAACAAACGCGGGCGCGACCGTACTACACGAAATTATATGGAACGTAACAAACCATATTTTCAATCTCAGATACCTAAAGCAAAACCTTTATACTTCTACAAGAGTTAAAATCAAAACATTATAATTGACAACCGCCCTCACTTTACAACTAAAACACGGCGCCGTGCTCATATTCATATAATAAGTTTGCGACACACGGCGCCGGCACTCGAAACTTATTACACAGTAATCGACCACTAATAAATTCCACATTGTAAACATTTGGTACAAACACTAGTTTTCTAAGATAAAATATTAGTAAATGCAAACCTACTTTACGCTATTGCAGCGAAAAAAAAATTACGCGAAATTTACAATCAATATTATACAACAATGTTCTCCATCGACACCAGGTTTATAGACAAGAAAATAAAAGTTAAATTAACCTAACACAATTATACCGTCAGTTAATTGCGCGACGAAGGCGCCTTATTCAAAATAAATTACAGAAAAAATCTAAAAATGATTAAACACATCATTAAATATTTAAGTAAAACGCGATCCGTGGAAAGTACATAAAGTACACATATGTAGAAAGTACATAACCTTCCATCGTCCACGGAACATCACAACTTGTATACACATATATAATAACCGATACCACTGTTATATAAATAGACAATCAATCAAGGAACATTGTATATAACAAGCTTTACACACTAGACATAGTTTTTAATAAAAATCGCAGTGTGTTGAAGTGTCGATCGAATTTTCGTTCCTTCACTTGAGGTCACTCGAGCGTCCTTGCCGAAGATACGAAGAGCATACAATAATAAGTGTGATTAAAACATTCCTTTATCTCACGATAAGCGACGCTGAGGCACTCGGACCGTCTCTGTCTAACATCATTTATAGTTAGACAAGTGCTTACACCAATAAATAAAATTTAAATCGTCTACCGTTATTCCTTAATCAATTCGATACAATTTAAAAGAACATCGAGAGTGTGACAAACTTTAGTTTAAAATCACATTCATAGGTAAATTAATATCGAAGATAATCTTACTATGTGATAATATATATAGTCTCAAATCACAAAGATTGCACGGTGCACACTAATAGTCGATCCAACGTTTCTAGGCATTCTCTTGAGTTTGCATTTCTTTTCCCATGACTAATGAATTCTGACGTCATAATAGTAGTTTGAACCATGTGAAGGGTTCCATTGATTCCAAAGTCATCTTTCTATAATATTCAACTCTCTGAAGCGGTTAATTTGAATTCAATATTCTAAGCATTAGAATCATCAATTAGGCATCCATTTCAAATCTCTATTTCTTTACACAGGTTAACCTTTAAGATTTGACTGTAAAATGGAGAAAGGTCATGGCCGAAGACGGTACGATCAATCGCTAGGTAAAGTCTTCATGACCAAAAAGTGTGGCTGATTTGCTCAATGTAACAGAGATAGTCTTTGAAATTCTATCTGCTTCCAGGTCGGTTGATTGCTTCTCAAGGTTAGTTCGACTGTCATGTGCTGAAACCGTGGTAAATGTGGTGTGAAGGTCTACTCAGTGTACCAGAGGTGTTGCTGAGGGTGCTGCGGCACGAGGTAAGTGGGCGAGTAGGGCTGCAGGTAGCCGGGGGGCAGGCGCGCGCCGCTCGCGTGGTGCGCGGGCGGCGGGGCAGCGACGCCGCCTACTCCGCCGCTGGAACATGGGAAACATTGTTTAATTTTATAGCACAGAATCCAGAGACGGATAGCTTAGCACAATGACGATAGAACCACTTGACTGCAACGCAATAAAAAATATATATAATTCCTTTCCGTGCACGGTTGCATGGAAGAGATCGCTTTAAGCGATAAGGCCGCCTGTTAAAAGCCTAGATAATATTTTTATTGTAATGTTTATCATATTCTTGTTTTATGGTATTTTAATAGAGACATTGTATTATAAGTTACACTTTGAATTGAATCTATTTCGAGCGGGCCCATCCTATGCGCCAATTGAATGATTGACTTGAGTCTCCAATCACAAGCGGGGGCTTGTGATGAGGGGGCTCCCGCGACCGATATGGCTTACATCTTGCACAAGCAAACTATGACTCATGCGCCACGGTTATATTATCTTTGGCTTAGCAAGAGCAACCAACCCACCGGAATAAGAAAAACTCTAGATCATTATCACCTCTGGTTTAAACTTTCAGTCATATTGGGGCCTTTTTTACAATTTTTCTTGGGAAGACTGATGATCTGATTGATGATACTCACGTGTGGTAGTGATAGGTGGGCACGTACAGGGGCGGCGGCAGGTAGCCCCCGGGCGACACGCCCCCGGCCGGCGACAGCACTCCGCCGCTACTCGTCCTGCAGAGGACCATACTGTGTTATTGTCACAAACTATAAATCGACCAAATTCTTATGACACAAAAAAAAAGTTACTAACAGCCGAGCTGAACTAAAACGCCGTTGACATGTTTTTTTTTAACCTCCGACGCAAACAGATGAGTAATATAAGTCTGTAAGTAAGTCTGTCTGTGGCATCGTAGCTCCACAAAAACAGTGTGGAGAGAAACATCTAATTTGTCAAAGAAATAAATTTGTTTCATTATTTATGAAGGTTTCTTTTTCAATTTTTTTTTTTTTTTAAATATATGTTATTCGTTTCCGTTCAAGGTTGCCTGTAAGAAATCGCTTCAAGCGATAAGACAGCCTGTTAAAAGCCTAGATGATATTTTCATTGTAATGTATGTTTTCCTTGTTTGTGTAGTCTTTTAATAAAAAGTTATATTAACTCTAACGGCCACACTTATAAACATTACTTAAGTTAAGTAATGCTTAAAATTGGTCTGTCTCGTTTTCACCTGTGACATTTACCGTCAACGAAAAGTTGACAGAGCTTTTTTAAGCATTGCTTAACCTAAGTAACGTTTATAAGTATGGCCGTAAGTATCAATGTGATTATTGTATATACTAACTTGTAGTGCGGATGGTGCGCGGGGTGGTGATGCCAGGCGTGCTTGTGCGCCTGCGGGGGCGCAGCCGCCACCGTCACAGCCACCGCCCCCACGCCGCTGACCGCGTGCGACACGCCGGCGACTGCATGCGGCACTCCGCTGACCGCGTGCGTGACGCCGCTGACCGCATGCGGTAAGCCAGTGACCGCGTGCGACACACCGCTGACTGCGTGCGACACACCGCCGACTGCGTGCGGTACGCCATTCACTGCGTGCGATACGCCGCTCACCACGTGCGGTACGCCGCTCACGGTATGTGAAACGGCGCCGACGTTGTTAACAACGTGCGTCGCTATGCTCGTGGCGGGTATATATTCTCGACAGCCGCCGCTCTGTAACACGAATTAGAAAATTGTTTCAAACTGACACATACATCATTTCAGCCGTAGGACGTCCACTGCTGGACATAGGCCTCCCCCATCGATCTCCAAAAGGGCCGGTTGGAAGCGGCCTGCATCCAGCGTTTCCCTGCGGTCTCTTTTAGGTCGTCTGTCCATCTTGTGGGTGGACGTCCTACGCTGCGCTTACCAGTCCGTGGTCTCCATTCCAGAACCTTTCGGCCCCATCGGCCATCTGTTCTGCGTGATATGTGCCCTGCCCACTGCCATTTCAACTTACTAATCCGGTGGGCTATGTCGGTGACTTTCGTTCGTCTACGGATCTCCTCATTTCGGATTCGATCTCGTAGAGAAACCCCGAGCATAGCCCTCTCCATAGCTCCATAGCTCGTAGCTGACACATACATTCTTTGATAATTTATTTTATTTTATTTTATTATACAAGGAAAACATACAGCTGCTAATTAATACAGTAGATATAAGATAAACAGTTACACAAAAGCCAAAAAACATGTTTTCACTAATACAAACTAGAAATAGTGTAAATGCCCCGTTGCAACACCAACTAGGGCCTGGATAGATTAATAGTAATTGGAAAACACACATTCGAGGTCTTTACATAAGAGATAATAAATTTGTTACCAGAAAGAAAAAATAAATAAATAAATAACATACAAATTGCAAATACACACAATAAGTTTGGATCTGCCTTAAACTAGAGCTAGTACCAAAAAGTCTGGCAAAAACTGAAGGGGCGAGGTTATGATCAGCTTTATTATGAGGAAAAAATACAACATAGGTCTATTGGAGGTTGTAAGTTTAAGTGAAAGTATAAAATATTATAAGCGTACTAAGTCGCGGACAACAGCTAGTCATCCTATACAGGTATATCTTGTTCAGAGGGTACAACGCTTTAAGTTTAAATCCCCACTAAAATCTTCGGTTTCTTCTAGGCAAGCGTGCTCCATCGTAGACCGCATCGTTGCTTAACATCAAGCGAGATGGCGGCCAAGCGCAAGCCTAACTAATATAAAAAAAAGCTTAAATATTTGAGAGTTGCTTGGGGGCAAAAAAACCTTTCACCAAACTTTAGGTGATAAAGAGAAACACACACCAAAAACCAACAAAACAATACCTCACACACATCAAAACAATAGATAACAGTAAAAAAATGCCGACTCTTAGCTTAGGAGTCAGCTATTAAAAATTGATTGGTGAAACCGAAGATGCTTAAGACTCTACTTAGATTAGGAGTTCCTTAGGCGTCGCATTGTTCGTGGTTAGTGACAACGAGCATAAGATTCCCTGCCAAGAAGCCAAGTCGAATAATGTCAATTAATCGATTTTAAAGGTCTACTTTTGAATATTCGTTAGGACGATTCGTCAAATTTGAAGCATATTTCGTTTTCCCCGAAGAATATCGCTGTGTATCTGATTCTAGGTCTGGGACCTTTAAAATCGATTAATTGACATTATTCGAATAATGTCAATTAATCGATTTTAAAGGTCTACTTTTGAATATTCGTTAGGACGATTCGTCAAATTTGAAGCATATTTCGTTTTCCCCGAAGAATATCGCTGTGTATCTGATTCTAGGTCTGGGTGTTAGTTTTCTGTGTTTTAGTGTGGGTTGCTTGGCTTCTTGACAGGGAATCTTATGTTCGTTTTCATATCCGAATAATATATTTCAAGAACATTTATTAAACATAAAGAAAAAATGTTCTTGAAATATATTATTCGGATATGGTCACCGATACACGATTAAAGAAATTTGGCTCGATAGAAAAAAATCGTACTTTCCTAAAAAGCACCCGTTTTTACTTTCCTGCAATGGATTGAATCAACTTCATTCGAATTCAATAGAAGGTATTTTTTATTTAAAAAAAAATGTGTGTTATCCTAACAATCATTCAAATACTTTAGTGGTTGCAGTTAAAAGCGTAAGATTATTTGTAGAAAATAAAGAAAAAATAAATATTGCAAATATTTGAAAGCGCTCACGCCGCATTACCATCATACAAGTGTACGGTTCTCTAACATTTCCCCGGTTAAATTGAAAAGTAGTCAATTATCGGAAACAACTTACGCTGTCTCTCTTGTTGTGTTGCGGTATGTATTGATTACATTGGTAGTCGTTCGTTTGACGTATCGTGGGTCCACTCTGGAACAGAAAAGGTTGATATTGTTACAGTCACAGTTAGTTTTTGTTTAAATTAAAACGGCAGTCAAGGCATTTTTGTAAAAAAAAATTGTAGCCTGTTGCACCCATATAAACGAAACGTCAGTCATTCGAAATCAGTTAGCTGTGATGCGGACAAAGAACTTTGAGACCTAACCCAAAAAAGTAAGGTCCAAGTTCTTTGGATTCGGGGTTCGACGCGTTGATCTAAATAAGAATGTTCAAGCAAGGTTCACTCATTCACCACTCTTTTTGGCCCAATCAGTTGATAAGCATTTTCAAATTTATCATTTACCAACCACCAAGCATTTTCCACCCACTTTTGAATATAATTATATCTCTACAGCGGGCCATCTTTTCCAGTCCTGTGCTAATCTCGTTCACTGCTTTCTTGCACTCTTAAGGATGACCGCCGACCAGAGATCCGGTCGTTTAATTTAAACTAATGCTTAAGACTGTGTGTAAGTGTGTATGTTTTGTCTATGGATTTAAAAGAAATTCGGCATGAGCTTTTACCGCACAGATGCCGCGAGCACGTCAAATTGTATGAAAACCCAGCGTGCCGCGTTATTTGTACCTCACGAGAGAAAATGACTGAGTAATCAGAGGTCACAGATTCTAATGGGACAAGTAAGCGTTTTAATCTCAGATTAGACAAACAAGGAGATATGCCTAAGTACAATTGTCGTTTGTGTTCAAATGTCCTCAATATTCATTTAAAGTGGAAATCGTCCTGGAATAGTTGCCAGTTCTTGCAGGATAGCGGGTGTATCCGCTGCTAGTTAAGTGCTCACCGGTTGCATGTGATGGTGGTGTTGCTCCTTGGCCTGCGCTTCTTGTTGCGCGAGCGCCAGTAATCGTTTCTTTTGACTCTGAGGCGTGGCTTGCGGCGCGACGGGACGAGGCGCTTGTTGCGGGACCGCTTGCTGAGGCTGTTGCTGTTGTTGAGCTTGTTGCTGTTGCTGTGGGTGAACATAGGTTTCAACATTTTTGTAAGAGCAAGTATTGATTATATTGAAAGTCGTGGGAGACTAGACTTGAAAGCGAGAGGTCTCGGGTTCAAATCCCGGGCCCGATTCAATGAGCTCTTTGGAATTAACGTACGGATTTTCGAATTGAATTGAAGAAAAACAGCGCGAGGAAACTTGTATACGTACGGAGAAGAAATTTAATGGGGTATATGAATCCACCAACCCGCAACTGGGCCAGCGTGGTGGATATGGTTTAATCGCTCTTTCGGAGGTAGGCCTAAATCTAGCAGTGGACTATTAAAAGGCTGATTATGCTAAGCATTGATTTTAGAGCATTTTACCCGCCTGAGGAGAATACAGTTTTTGGGGATGTATATGTGGAGAGAGCTATGCTCAGAGTTTCTTTGACGTAGCCGAAGAACTACAGTCACGAACATAGCTGCTTAGATTTAAAACCGATAACCGATGGGGAAGAAGGGTTCTTAAGTGGAGACCACGTACTGGAAGACGCAGGGTAGGGCGTAGGAGCATCTTCCACTAGATAGACCGACGACATCGTGAGAGTCGAAGGCATCCAGTGGATGCAGATGGCAGGGTGTCATTCTTTTTGGCGTTCGAAGGGGGAGGTCTATGTTCAGCAGTGGACGTCTTATGGCTGATGATAATGTATGTATGTCTGTCTGTTCCTATGTGATCTTCTGCTTCCGATTTTGAACTGCTTCTGCTTGGCTAACTGGCAAAGGTGTGGTAATTACCCTGACGGACTCTGCAAAAGAGTCCTACCACTACAACACAATATGTACGAGCAAATGTATTGGCTACTTCAAAGAAATGCCTTGCTGTCAATACGGAACAAATCACTTAAATTGTGCTTACGTAATACGCATGGCTTGTTTCTATGCAAGGGTAGATGCATACCGTGTGATGGTGGTGGCAAGCCTGCTGCGGCTCGTGCTTCACGTGCTTGTCGTCCCGCGGGGAGCGCGCGCTGCAGATCACTCCGCCGGTCGCGGTGGGAGGAAGCTGCGCCGGCGCAGGGTTGTGCGCAGACGTCACCACGGCTGCGCATTCACCGCTGCCGCCTGTACGACAACACTTGTCACTTAGGTCTGATAATGGGCACGAATATTAGACATGTTCTAATATTGTTAAGTATTCAGAGAAGCTTCCTGCGAGAGGTTGTTGGCTAATTATCAATAACCCTGCGTACGGTTTAGGCGCCAACACGAAAAAACATGTCGCCTATAAACTTGTGAGTTTTGGAGTGTTAATGCGTAATAATGGTGGTATTTATTATACGAGTAGCTAGTGAATAACGAGGTGAAACGTGTGTATTTTCCACATTACATGTATGTTTCCAAAATTTCATAGAAGCCTCTAGTAAAGACTCCACCATTTACTAGGGCATGACTTTTAGTTGACCGTGACTCTAACCGTCTTACCACAAAAGATTTAAGCACGCTTTAGACAGGTGTTTAGCATATTTTTCGCAGTGAAACAATTGCTAAACACATGTCTAAAGCGTTCTTAAATCTTTTGTGGTAAGACGGTAATACTTTAACTGCTGTTTTATTTTATTTATTTATAACAATATTTCAATACTTGACACTGGCAAAGGAACAAGACGTGCGACATCAAATTCCTGCATTTATTTGTCCATAGGATTGAGCGTGACCGCTACCTTGCCTGATGTTAAGCGATGATGCGGTTTACGAAAGAGCACGCTTGCCCAAACAGATACTCGTGACTTGAAAACATCACAATTGTAACTATCGAGAGAAAGAAAAATCTAATAAATACCTTGTTATCTATACTATACTATATATATAATATTATAAAGAGGAAAGATTTGTATGTAAGTATGTTTGTAACGAATTGGCTCAAAAAGTAATGGACCGATTTTAAAAATTCTTTCACTGTTGTAAAGCTACACTATCCCCGGGTGACATAGGCTATAATCTATACCCGTGCGAAGCTGGGGCGGACCGCTAGTATGGTATATTTTGGAAAGTGAACTTTTTTGTTTGTTTTTTTAACCGCGTATAATTCTGCGTTTGACCCCCGGTAAGCAACTTTGTTGTCGAAGATGAAGCACGCAGACTTAGAAGAGACCTATTCACTCTGGCCTTGAAAAGGCACAGATTATATTTGTCAGGAAACAAGGAAGCCGGCAGGACCTACCTCTGTTGGTGTGATGTTGGGCGGCTCGCTGCGTGTTGCGGCGCGGTTGCTCGCCCTCGGACTCCGAGTCGGATATGGTGATCACGGAGACGGCCGGGGACGGCGTGTCGCGGATCGTGATAGTCTGCGCCGCGCAAGGGCCGCTCTCCCACGCACCGCCGCGACTGTTTCTGTAACAAAACACCAGTTAGTTTGACGTCAGGTTATTTACAGTCCTCTGCAAGTTGGGATATTCCCTAGCCACAACCTTACCACGGTAAATATCCCGTAAATAATCATATAACTTTAGTGAACAACCGTGATAGTTTAAAACAGTGTTTTATTCCCTAGGCGTTTGGAGACCTCAACATTATGACAAGTCAAGACATGTCAAGGATGGTTGCCAGACGAGTTCTGGAAACTATGGCCGAGGGAAGAGAGATCTCAGTCTATGGAAGAAATCGGCATTCGCATTTTTTTGGTTATTCATCGATAATATTGCGCTTGACCGCCACCTCACCTGTTAAGAGATGATTGAGTATGCTTCATCATCATCAGCCAGAAGACATCCACTACTGAACATAGGCCTCTCTCTGAGAAGCGCTACACTGAACGACAGCCTGTCATCTGCATCCACTGAATGCCCGCGACTCTCACTCAACCTTTCTTCCCCATAGGTAATTGGTTCTTCGAGCGATTTGGCCTGCCCATATTGCAACTTCAACTTATGTTCTTGTGGAAAACGTTAGCAACCCTAGTCGCAAGGGGTCGCAATAGAGGTCGCGAGGTCCCAGTTTGGGGCGAACTACTAGCGATGTGCATGAAACTCACGTGTTGTTGTGTTCGTTATGGTGGTGCCTATGCCGCGAGGGCGGCGTGCCTTCCTTGACGCGTTTCTTGACGGGCGACAGTTGCGTCGGCTCCTTCTTGCCGCTGTTGCTGACCATACTGGAAATGTATCGGCAAATAAATTAGTACAACACACTTTATAGTCATGTCTATTTTTTTATGAGTATAGATATGTGGCCGAATATGGAGGATGTCTAGATGGATGAAGGTTCTAGAATTACTTTATTCACTCTAGCCGTCAACATGCCTAGACAGGGGAGTTCCATTCATGGGCAGTACGTATCATTAACTAAACTAGTAGATTATTAAACAAAATAAAAAATACTTTGATGCACCCTCCTCACCTTTGATACCCTCCTTTTTGGGTAGTTGTCTGTTATTGTTATTATCTAGCATTACCTCTTTACAAGGTTAGGTCAACATGAAAGCTATTTTTGGCTTTTAAGTTGATGTAACCTTGTAAAGAGGTAATACTAGATCAAACGTTTGTATGAGATATAATTTGCTAGACGCTTTTCAAAGTTATAGCGTCAACTTAGTGTGAGCTGTCAAAAAGCGATTAATATAATGGACATTATAAGCAAAACTTACGCTTCGCAACTTGCATCACAAAAATTATAGACAAACAAATATGATACAATATTAGGGGAACATTAGTTTTTGTGAAAATTCATGTTTTTTTTTCTGGTTTATTTGGAAGCTGACTCAGAGATGTTTAAGGTGAATTAAAAATAGCCCTGTATCTAATTATTGGTAGATTGTTATAGCACCTGTAATGTTGTGTTTGGTGATGCGGTTGGTAGTGCGGCACCGCTGTCGCCTGTTGCTTCGTCGATCTGTTGACAACGCGCCCATTGTAATACATTCCTATTCAAACTTCAACCACAGAACATAAAGGGTACAGAAAGTCGGCTCAGGCTGACCTTGATTTTAATTACCTACTCGTCGTAGCGCTAGTTGGCAATGTTGTGTTTATCGGGCGAATCATCGCGCGAAACTATAATAATTACGCGTAGTGCCCCGCGACTGGCGTCGACCGATTCGCTGTAAGTGCGCGTCTTTGTGTGCGTGCGACCTATGTGTGCAGTCGTCCTTCTGTACTGTGCTGTGCTTCAAGACTATGGACTAGACTTTAAAGGTAGATTTTAGAAGACCATGTTGTTCAATATTTCACCTGATGGGTCGGAACGAGGGTAAAGACTTGGTATAAACTGCCTACAAAAAACACTTGCAGGGCCCCGATTCTACTAAAGAAATTGTCTTTAAATCGTAATTGTTGCAACTTTAATTGTTAAATAACTGCCTCAAAAATTACAGTTTTAAATATATTTTTTACACTAGAAAAATACAACCACCTAATATTATAACTTAGTATAAAAAAATATTAAAAACTGTCAATTTTGAGGCAATTATTTAACAATTAAAATCGCAACAATTACAATTTAAAGACAATTTCTTTAGTAGAATCGAGGGGCAGGTGGATTGATTACAAATTTCATCTACAAAGTCGACTGGAGCAAAAAAAATTACTGACTGAACAAAGAGAGTATGTATGTTTGTATATTTGTTCGACGATAAGATATGTATCGTTGATCCGATCTTCATAAAATTTTGTAGGCAAGTAATTCATGCAAAAGAAACGTGTTATTGGACACATTCCTAATTTTATAATTACACTAGCGACCCGCCCGCCCGGCTTTGCACGGGTGTAATTTACGTGCGAAGTCGGGTCGGGTCGCTAGTTATATATATAAACCTTTCGTGAAAAATTATGTAACTGGTGGTGAAAACCGCTTCAAAATCCGTTGCGTAGTTTTATGGATTTAAGCATACATAGGGACGGACAGACAGCGACAGCGGATTTATTTTATACTATGTACTGATACGTAGAAGTTTGAATTAGAATAAAATCATTTAGTAGCCTATTATTATGCAAGATTGTAATTAAGGGACACATTTCACAAAAGAAACCTTAAGAATAAAAGGTCGAAAGTGAGCAAAATCGTTTAGAGCTTGCGTTTGACCATCACCACGCCTGTTAAAGTTATATGATTATTTACGGGATATTGTCTTCCCGTGAACATGGTGCATGTAACTGCGCCGAAATATCGGGAGCTCATTCCACAACCTTACCACGGTAAATATCCCGTAAATAATCATATAACTTTAGTGAACAACCGTGATAGTTTAAAACAGTGTACCGCGCCTGTTGTTAAGAGGCGTGTTACAAAATGCACCGTTCAATTTGAAGTATTTGGATTAAAGGGTATAAAAAGAAAAAAAATAGCCGTAATTTTCAAGATAAATATAAAATAAGTAAGCCACAACACATATTTTTTTATTTTATGTCAGTAATTTAACGAAATCCATTCTCAAACTTTCCCACCTAAAGTTTTACGAAAAACAACTTTTGTAAATTGGAGGTAACAAGTGGATATGTTGAGGTTTTCCAAAATCTGAAGCCGCTATATTCAATAAAAAATACAGATTTATTTACTAAAGAAACTAAATTTTCTGCAGATCTTACTAATTAATACCAAAAAAGAATAATACCAAATACTAATAAAGAATACCAAATAACCCAGTTTTCGATACATTTTTCGTAAAAAAATGTGATAGGACCCTTAACCGTTGATGCGGTCTAAGATGAAGAACGCTTTCCTATCACTCGCGATTTGAAGACATACAGATTGTAACTATCAGGGAACACCCATTCTGGCAGAGTAGTCCACTGTGAAGCTGGAGGTAGCAGTTTGGGGCGGACTGCTAGTATTACCGAACACTACCATATCCGCTATTGGTGCAATGTTACTGACCGCTTGTGCGGGTGGTGGTGCGTGTGGGGGTGCGGGTGGTAGTCCCACACGTCGGGCTCCGGTAGCGGCGCGGGCTCCACGATGAGCGGCGCTCGCCACTCGCCCACGCCCACGCCCACGTCGCCCACCGCGTGCTGGTGGTGCGCGGCTGCGGCCGCTGCCGCCGCCGCCAGTTGCTGCACCTGGAGACACCGAACAAGACATACAGTTTGCACTTCTTCTTATTCTTCGTTTGAAATATTATAAAAGCGAAAGTTTGTATGTATGGATGTTTGTTCCTCTTTCACGCTGCAACGGAACAACGGATCGACTTTTTTTGCGGGTATAGTTCAAGAGCCAGATAGTGACATAGGCTACTTTTCATCAACATCATCACCATTTTCCATCACTACGCGGGTGAAACCGCGGGGCGCAGCTAGTATTAGTATAGATAAAATAGGTATTATTATTTTTGTACCGTACACAAAGCCGTTGTATAGCTGCATAATTTAAATTTAATGTATTTAGTAGATATACCTAGCAACTTGAGTCTATGTCAAGATGTATAAATGAAGAATTGAAGATACATACGTACATGTGTACATGTGTAGATACTGACCTGATACGCCGGCTGGCAGAGTATTGAAGAAACAAACTGGTGCGGGAAGGGTTCCGCAGCTCGAGTGGCGTACTGCCTCGCGCCGCCCACCGCCACGCGTCCGCCCTGGTACAGCTGATACTAGAATAAAATTTACCATATATAATACCTTTTTAGAAAAAAAAAGAAGAAGAAGAAGAAAATAAAAAACGAGTTTAAACTATACCTACAAGTACAAACTTAAACTAAAAAAGTTGAAAATGATACTGATCAAACGCAGATTGACAATTCAAACAGAGACTGAAAGTCCTCATCAAAACTTTTGCTGAATACCACAAACCAAAACGTCACCTGTGTATATATTTTTGGCTTTTGTTAATTATTATTTTAAGTTATGTAGTGGGCTAAGACGTGTGTGTACTGACCAGGTTGTCGTAGGGCGCGGCGCGCAGGCGCTGCTGGTTGATGGTAAGCGCCAGGTGGTGCGCGGCGGGCGCGCCGTAATCCGCACCGCCCACGCCTCCAACGCTGCTGCCTGAACGTCGGCACACCTGACACAAAGTACAAAAATAGTTTAAGATTACTTTATTAGCAGTAAGACAGCAAATGCCGCTTGTATGAAATAGCCCCAATGCAAGAAAATCAGAAATTTTCTTTAATTTTCATATTAACACCATTACATTTTGGACAGTGTGCATCGGATCTGCATGATCTGATTCCCTTCTGCCCATTTTTCTATCGGACTGCCAGAGTGGGCACGGAATGGCTACTTAAAGTACCTGAAATGAACCTGTACGAAGAGCTTTGATTCCACTTTGATTGTGCGAACTGCTAGTCTGTGGAATGCGTTGCCAGAATGGGTGTTCCACGATAGAAACAATCTCCTTCAAATCGCGAGTGAATCGGTTTCTTCTGGGAAAGCGTGCTCCATCGTAGACCGCAACATCACTTAATATCATGCGAGTTGGCGGTCAAACGCAAGCCTATTTTGCAAAAGGCCAACAGTTAAGGACCACATCTCAGTACCATATGTCAACACTTTGGAAGCAATCGCAATCTGGTCAAACGGTCAAGTCTCTTCCAACGCGTTAAAAAATGATCATGATCGTCTTACCTCCATCATTTGAACGGAAGCTTTCACGTTGTTACAGTGCGCGTAGTCGACGAGGTGCGCGAGCGTCACGAACGCGTGGTTGAGTGCCTCGCCGGGCGTTATTCGTCTTTCTTGGTCCATTGTGAGCATCCTTTTCAGTAGGTCGATGAATTCTCGTCGGTCCGCCTTCTCGGCCAACAGCTGCCCGCCTTCGAGGTCCGTCGGCACATTTACCTGGGAGACAAATGGATCATAATTATAATCTCTGCTTCAAAAACCAACCTAAGTATGCATACAATTGCCTGACCTATAAACATATGTTTATCAATAAATTACTTTGACTTTGACATAAACAATTTCAGTCAAAATTTAAGATATAAATAAGCAGAAAGAACAGAATACTACGTTATCTGTTCCATTAACAAGCATCAATAGTTGTATTAGTAAGTCGTAACGGCTGGCCTTTTGAAAAAATTCAGAGTCATAGCGGGCAAGCTATGCTCGGAGTTTCTTTGCGCGATAAAATCCAGAACGTGAATATTCGCCGAAGAACTAGAGTCACCGACATAGCTATTCAAATTTGCAAGTTGAAGTGGCAATGGGCAGGCCACATCGCTCGAAGAAGGTTCTTGAGTGGAGACCACGAACCGAAAGACTCAGCGCAGGTAGGCCTCCCACTAGATGGACCGACGACATCGTGAGTCGCTGGCATCCGTGGGTGCAGTTGGCAGTCTGTCGTTCAGTGGGTAGTTCTAAGGGGTAGGCCTATGTTCAGCAGTGGACGTCTTCTGGCTGATGATGAATAGTTGTGTAACTAAACAGTTAGTACAGAAATGCTAAGTCCACCGTGTCCATCTAAGAGTCACTGCAATATACTTTTAACATGGTATTGCGTTTATGAATACAATATAGCAACGCTGTATGCAACATTGCTACCGGTAACCGACAGCATAAGAGCTTAACCAGGATCGTTGGGAGAACGTCTTACTCGCTTTTAACTCATGCACAAAAAAAAACACCATCTCATGTCAATAGTTTTCATGAGTCTACCGACTAAAAATTTGTTCACTAAACATTCAAATTAGCAGCTCTTTTAGAGTGGCATTGAATACTAACTTGTCCGATGTCGTCAAGGCAGTTGAATATGTACTTCCTGGCCTCCTTGCTCTTGATTCCAGTCTCGAGCTCGTGTTCTTCGGGCGTCTTCAGCCGCCAGAATGGGTATGTGCTGTCAACGTCCCGGTAGAAGAACTTCGCAGTTTTACTCGCGCTGGGAAAATAACACGATAGATGGTTAGCCAGTTTTTCGCCATAGGTCGTCGAGGCGGACATTCCATCCTTACGTCGTGAACTTTGGTAAAGTCCGCACGCAGCGTTTTCAAAATTCCTTCCTAATACGAACTGCACAGGAATGGAATGCGCTTCCTGCCTCGGTGTTCCCGACAAAGTACAACCTGGGTCTCTTCAAGACAAGAGTGAATAGGCACCTCATGGGCAAGCGTGCTCCATCTTAGACTGCATCGTCGCTTACCATCAGGTGAGTTGTGGTCAAACGCTTGCCCATTTCATCATAAAAAAAAAAAAAAAAAAAAAGCTATAGGAAGAATACCTACTAAGAAAAGAATTCTCCAGAAAAGTAAAGCGGATAATGAGTGATGAATAAGTATACTACCGCTGCTTTTCCAGATGCAGTATGAAGGACTGCAAAGCTACAGAAGGTATATGATTAAGGTCGGGATTCCTTGAAGAAACTACACAACCCTCTAAAACCAGCGACGTAAGGACGTGTTCCGTTATTTTGAAGAGCTGGGTTTGGGTAGGTTGTTTGGGGCAAGTGTATTATATACCCCAAAGGGGTAATCAGAGCATGTCTTAAAAAAATACTGCACTTTATTAGAAATAATGATATTAAGACCGTGTAAGGGTGACACTTAGCAGCTTATCTGGACCTTCTGTTATGGAATGGTGATGGGAGAACAAGTATTTGTAGTTTCATTGCACACTATCAGTGGAAAACCCTGTAAATAACCTAAGCTTGCGACTTTTCTCTTATGGTCCATGTTCCGAGGCCTCTGATAGCATTCTTTGAAAAAATGTAGTTGCCTCTTTTGGTCAACCTTACAGGTGATTGGAGTGTAACGATCACTGCTGGCACCCTCTAGCGTAGTTTACCTGTTGAGCATGTGTTCTGTGGGTAGTCCCTGCGTCTGCGAGATGTATCTGATCTGGTCGTACTCCGAGGAGCCGGGGTACAGCGGCCAGCCAAGGAACAGCTCGGCGACCACGCAGCCCAGCGACCACATGTCGATGGCCTCGCAGAACGCAAGACCCAGGATTATCTCCGGCGCTCTGGAATATATGCCATAACTGTTACATTGAAATCAAACTACGACGTTTCTTTATGGTTGACAGGCTAGGTGTTTGAATCTGAGGTTAAGCGATGGTGCGTTCGAAAATCGAAGGTGGGGTAGCCTGGAACGGGAGCTGGCTCTCATACCTGCCTTTTGAAGACAAAATAAGTAGAATGCGCCCATTGAAGCATCCAGCCTCATATTTTTCCTAATTTTTTAGATCTTGGGGTACCTACGGTTTAAGCCTCCTTCGAGGCCTTCTTTGCATTAACACCTTTGCTAGTTTATTTGTGTGACTCTGCTGTCGCTTTCGATAAGATCGTTAATTTTTATTTCTTCTTCCACTGTAGGCATTTCCAGGTTCTTGTGCAAAGTCTCATTTATTTTGTGACATACCAGTAACAGTGTGGTCGAAAATGGTAAACACGCCTATTGATGCTGCCGGAACTCACCGTTATATGCTTGGCGACAGATTTTCAACTTGAGGGGGTGGCACCGCAACCCACCGTTATATGCTTGGCGACAGATTTTCAACTTGAGGGGGTGGTACCGCAACTCACCGTTATATGCTTGGTAACAGATTTTCAACTTGAGGGGGTTGCACCTAGCCAGCCGGGCATTAGATAGTGCTACCACATGCTATGGTTTCCTCACGATGTTTTCCTTCACCAATCACTCAAGTTCATTGTTGGGATTTGAACCCAAATTTACAAATATATTCCTCCGAGAGAACAGCATCAGCAATGAGGTGACATACCTGTAGTATCTGCTCTGCAGGTAAGTGTTGCAGACTGCCTTGCTGACGTGCGACGCGCTGCCGAAGTCTATCACTTTGACGCGGTAGGGCTGCCGCGCCGGCTCCACCAGCATTATGTTCTCCGGCTTCAGGTCCGCGTGGATCAGTCCCAGTTGCTGAAAACAACACCCAACAATACTTTAAGAACCTCTATCCATATTTTAAAGCTTATTTTAAACTTCTCTTTATTACTCAGGTTTTGTCAGTCAGTTTACGGAAAGAAAGATTTAATAATCAAATTGAAGTATTCTGCAAGTACAAGACTAGCTAAATGCCCGCGACTCTGTGCGCGTAGATATTCAACCTCATTTTTTTTTTAATCCCTTTCTTAGTGCTCACCTATATTATATAAGGAACACTTGTGCAAAATTTCATACTTCTACGACCCTGTGGTTTATTAGGCTGTGCATTGTCTGTAATGTCAGTGAACGAATATTAGAATTTTAAATACATTGTTTCCACTGTCATTTCAAGATTTTGGGGCTGCTAAAGTCCTGTTTTTTGAACAAAATCAAAATAATCGATGAACACAAAGGCAGAATACAGAATACAGAATACAGATTTTATTAATAACCCCAAAAGTTACAAGTCAGATTGGCATTAAATAAATTCGATAGTAAAATAGTACAATCGCGTCTCATTAAAATATTTCAATTAAAATTCAATCATAAAAGTACATGTGTGACGCAGTCAAATAATTAATTAATAAAAAGGATAAAAATAATTCAATTACAATTACAACAATTACAATTATAAATATTCAATAATAATAATCTCAATAGTCTTGCAACTTAAAAAAATCATCCATGTTATAAAACAACGATTCTAAAAGCCAAGCTCTAAGCTTAGTGTTAAAGCACGCGGTGGATGGTGCATCCCGGATAGAAGCGGGTAAGCGGTTGTAGATCGCGGGCCCTAGGATATAAACTGATCTCTCCGATTTGACGAGCCGGTGCCACGGCGTTACTAATTGCGCTTTCTTCACGTTGCTCCGCAGATCCAACGTACTATGCACGCCCCTGCGCTGAAATGCATCGAGGTGTGTGTGAGTGAACAGGGCAACCTGGTATATGAGTTCACAGGGCAGTGGCAATATCTGAAGCTCTCGAAACAGTTCAACGCAGGAGACGTCACTTTGTACCCCGCATATGGCACGAACGGCACGCTTTTGCATTGCAAAAGCCCTATTGCGATCGGCAGCGCGGCCCCACAGCTCCACCCCGTACGTAATGACGCTGTGGACAGTTGCGAAGTAGCACGTGCGAACGACGCTGCGAGTGGCAGTGCTCGCGAGCCGCCTGAGGGCGAAACACGAGCCCGCGAGCTTCTTGCACAGCTCCTCCACATGTGTCTCCCACGTCAATGCGCTATCTAGGTGGAAGCCTAACAGTTTGGTACAGGGGACCTGTTGGAGTGCAGTTTGACCTATTGCTACCGAATACGCTTTTGTCTTGTGGCCGTTGAGATTGAAGGCCATGAAGCAGGTTTTGTCCCTGTTCAGCGCTAGTCCGTTTGACTTGAACCAACCGTCGAGTTTGTTTGCCACCGAGTTCAGCTTTGATTCCAGCTGGACGTGCGTTGGCGCCATAATTACGGCGGCAACGTCGTCAGCATACATGTATATCTCAGCATCGTCGATGGCATCGGGCAGGTCATTTAGGAGGAGGCTGAACTTGGTGTTGGATAGGCAGGAGCCCTGCGGGACGCCCATTACGTTCTCCATCTCGGTCGATTCGACGCGCCCCCTGTCACCTACTACAACCTGTGTTCGCTGGGACATGAAGGAAGTCAGTATGGACAGAGCCGGACCGCGAAAACCGTGGACCTGCAGCTTGTCTGCGACGAGACTGTGATCGGCTGTGTCGAACGCGCGCGACAAGTCACAGCAAAGCAGGGCTACCTGTAGCCTCGACTCGCGCGCGCTCAACACTCGCCACACCACCTCGCGCACCATGTCTGTGGTCGCGCGGCCCGCCCTATACGCATACTGCCTGTCCGACAAACTATTGCGGTCCACTAAAAAGTTTAGAATTCTTCTATTGAGGCCAACTTCGAACACTTTACTTACGGCAGGGACAAGAGAAATGGGACGGTATGACTTGGGGTCCGCTTTCTTGCCCTTTCCTTTGTACAAGGGGCATATCTTTACCCTTTTTAGAGACGCCGGATAAATGCCCTCCCGCATACACGAGTTGAATAAGTGACAGAGAACATGCGCCACCGGGCCTATAGCGGTCTTTAGTACGCTCGCGGACAAACCATAAATATCAGTACTCTTCTTAGGAGCAATACGTTTTGTCGCTATTGTACATACTTCGAACGGGGTGAACGGCTCCATTCTTATCGACACGTCGCTCGCGGATTTTCGGACTCCGAGTGCAGCCAGGGCGATGGCGCTGTTTGCGGCGGGCGCTCCGCACCCAATCGCCGCGGTGACAAATTCGAGATTGAGCGCGTCCACAACATCTTTCTTTGTGTCGAACGTTTGATCGCTTGCGTCTCGTACTAAGTCAGTATAGTCGACTCTCTCGCGGGTAACACGACCCAACTCGGAATTAATAACACGCCACATGCAACGCGGGTTCTTTTGAATCACGTTGGAATAATGACATACTCGCTTTGGTCCTTCGAGCTAGAACATTTTAGAGTTAATTTTGATCCGTCGAAACATGCAAACATGTGGGCCTATCCTCTATCTCTTAGAGAAAGCTAGTGTCCCAGCAATAGGAACATGAAAGGCCGATAATGATCAGCCATGCTAATAGTGGTCCACTCACCTTGAGCTTCAACAGTGCCGTAAGCACCTGCTGCAGTATCGGCCGGATGTACTTGAGCGGCAGCGGAGAGAACTTGTTCTGCTTCAGGAAGTCGTACAGGTTCTGCTCCAGCATCTCGAACACGAGACACGTGTGCGAACGGTGCTGGAAGCATTCGTACGCGCGCACGAAGTTGAACTCGTCCGCCGACTCTTGGGAGAGCCGAGATAGGATCGACACCTGGAATATACAATGTTACGTATAAGTTAGAGAAAGAAAATACATTTATTCGACGTTGCTACATAAAACTTATATCTAAAACTTTTACTCGCCATCTGTAAAAAAAATTTTTTTTTTATCTTTACCCGAATGTTATTTCTAAATCATGATACACAACTTCATCACGAACATCGCATTAGTATGTCATTCAAAACCGGGCTCGTTTCTGGGAAGCGACCAGTCAACCTATATCCACAAGTGGGCCATTGAAGGTAGCAAGTTATTCTCGACAATTCCCATGTCATGTTTCATTTAATATGCATTTTATTCATGCAATCGTAAAGTGCATTTCAAAATGTTTTGAATGTGATTCTGATAAGTAAAAAGTGCGCTGAAATAGCGCAGTGCAGAAAATCACACAAACGCGAACCTTAACGCGCCGAGATACGGTTTGCGGTCGCGCAACTTTTCGCATCACCTAAACAGTATCGCTTAACACAGGTAGCCGTAAGGCCACTGTTCCTAATAATGACGTCATGACACACATGCAGGCCTACAGCTAAAGACGTCATCAGGCTATTAGTTCACACAGTTTTTTATAGACTAGCGGTAAACAAGAGCATGCGTTACCTAGCACCTAGTTCACACGTGAAATCGAGGCCGACCGCGCTGAAAGTGCCAATCGTAGCCACTTTAGAGAGAGAAGGATATCTACAGAAAAACAGTTCCTAACATCGCAACATCACTATTTGTGCGTGCGGACTCTAGCCGACGACGTCCCGTTCGTTTGTTCTATATCAACAACCGTTCAGCTATGTCAGAGGCCTCCAGGCGGTCTAAAACTCTGACATTAGGCCAGTCCATACTAACTTTTTACCGACGAGTTCACTCTAACTAGATTTTTAAAGGTACTAGAATTTTTAAACCTCAGTCCGTTGACACCTAACGGTGGGGTGAAATTTTGGCAGCACCAGCACCATTACTCTTATTACTCAATAAGAGTAATGCGTGGTGGATAAAAAGAGGTGTCACATCGCTGTGCATGTATTGAAGCAGTGACCGTTTTTTGAACCTATTACTCTGTACATTTTCTACACGGTCTTATAAGATCTTCAAAGTAGTTTTATGTATAATTTGGCGTTGCAGCGGAGGCACCCTGCTCTGGCACTTCAGCGTATAAACACAAACATCCACGCTGCTGGAATACTGCCAACCTTGTTATAATAGACGTGGCAAAATAAAGTTCTTCCTGGATATCTTTAAGAAAAAATAAATAGACTAAATAGTTGGAGAAAGTATCCGCCCGGTTCGCGATTCAATCGTTCATTTTGTATGCATAAGCACTTGGGTAAAAGTTTCCCTTTATTTTGGTGGGCGAGAAAAACAACATTCACGGTTGGACGAGTATCGGAACGAAGACAACGAAGGGGACTGTCGGATGGAGAAGGACTTTTAATGTACTTTTTGGCACGAATTCAAGCAGTTTTAGTTTTCTGTGTTGACATTTTTGACACGTAAAATAGTGTTGTGCAACGCGGACAGAAACCCAACACTTTGAAATAGTGCAGAGCGTAAGGAATGGAAATAGCAGAGCACTATTTTATATTTCAAATGGGTAGTATCTTTTGGCAGCAAATGTATGCCAGGCATCAACAAAGTTTCCAGAGACTTTGGTACAGCTAACCTTATTCATGGAATATCATTCATACAAATGATTTTGAAGTCTGTTATTTAAATTGATAATTGATCTTACCTCAATCTGCCCCTGGCGTGCATAGCTAGGGTGGTTTTTGAGGATCTTGATGGCGACTATCTCGTTGGTGCCCTTCTTCCAGCATTTGACCACCTGACCGAAGGTGCCCCGCCCGAGGAACTCCAACACCTCATACCTGGAACAATAAAAGAGACACAATTAGAATGAGTTTTCAACTTTTTGAGAAATGTTACTGTCCTTCAAAGAGGTTTCATCTTGAAGTAGTCTATCACATAAGGCCTTTTCCACTCTTCTGGATAAACAAAAAACTGAAAAAATTACGGCTGAAAAGAGCTCACTAATTTTTTCTATTAAAAAAACGCATTAAGTTAGGTCTAGTTGTTTTGGATAAAAATTACAACACAAAAATATACACTGATCTCTTACTCAAATTTGTTTTAAAAAAACCAATGAATTTATTTCTCATAGCTATTGGTTGGATTTTGTGCCCAACTTTATGGTACACTCTACCCGGAGTCAACCAGGTCATACATAGAGCCATCTTGTCGTTTAAGACGACGTTTACATTTTTAGGCATTTGCTACTGCACAATAATGACGAGTAAAGGCGGACTTCCATGCATTACGGCAAATCGCAGCCGCACGCGTCTTACGCATGCATCTAACGAGCGCGGCTCATGAGATTTGATCGGCCCCAAATTTGCCGCCCCTAAAATCTGCCGCCCTAGGCTCTAGCCTACTCAGCCTGCTGGTAAATCCGCCCCTGCTTCGCACAAACGACCACGACTGATCTGTCAAAAGCCTAAGTACTTAAGAAAAATTATGAATAAGAATGTTTACCTGTTGGAAGAGGAGTAGAGCACCTCATGCTGGACCAACTGGTAGTCGCCATCAGCGCCGCAGCCGGAGCCTGTTCAGTGTCACGGCGTCAGCGTCACGCGGCGGCGGAAGCGGTGCATGCGGACATACGACACGGGGCTACGTTAGTTAGTATAACCTCAGCAAGGGATCAATGCGGAGAATAAAAAAATATATATATAAAAAAAAGGTAATGGTGATTGGTTTGGTTAAAATTATGGTTCATAACTTCATACTTTAAGGTGGTACGTTTCACCTAAGGCGGAAAATTCAAATTACAAACAGTTTTCTTGTCCTTGTAGCTAGGCCGGGTAATTATTGTAAACGATCATGATGTCAGCGCAAATTGATTATAATTCTTTACAAAATCATGTACATAGTAGCTATTTATCTTTGATGCACATTGTTACTTACATTTGACAATAAACTAATTTTTGCTGTTTCAAACGGTTTATTGACAAATGTAAGTCATATGGTGCGTTACTGTTAAATAGCTGTAAATGATAACGTAAAGAACAACCAACGATTTGCGCAAAGACTTGGCAAACAAGCTACGGGCCATCTGATGGTAAGTGGTCACCGCTGCCTAAAGACTCCTATAATACCCGGGCATTGTCAGTGCGTTGCCTACCTTTGAGGACTCTATTCACCCTTCGTTTGAAGCAGTCCAAATTATACTTCGGAAACTGATATACATACATATATATCTTTAAATCATCATCATCATCATCATCATTTCAGCCGTAGGACGTCCACTGCTGGACATAGGCCTCCCCCATCGATCTCCAAAAGGGCCGGTTGGAAGCGGCCTGCATCCAGCGTTTCCCTGCGGTCTCTTTTAGGTCGTCTGTCCATCTTGTGGGTGGACGTCCTACGCTGCGCTTGCCAGTCCGTGGTCTCCATTCCAGAACCTTTCGGCCCCATCGGCCATCTGTTCTGCGTGATATGTGCCCTGCCCACTGCCATTTCAACTTACTAATCCGGTGGGCTATGTCGGTGACTTTCGTTCGTCTACGGATCTCCTCATTTCGGATTCGATCTCGTAGAGAAACCCCGAGCATAGCCCTCTCCATAGCTCGTTGTGCGACTTTGAGCTTGCTTATGAGGCCCATAGTGAGAGACCACGTTTCAGTGCCGTATGTCATCACTGGTAACACACACTGGTCGAAGACTTTCGTCTTAAGGCACTGAGGTATTTTGGACGAGAAGACGTTGCGTAGTTTACCGAACGCTGCCCAGCCGAGTTGGATTCGCCGATTGACCTCTTTCTTGAAGTTGGACCTACCTAGTTCGACGGTTTGTCCTAGGTAGACGTACGCGTCAACAGCTTCAAGAACTGAGTTCCCAACTGATACTGGGGCGGGCACAACATGGATATTTGACATAACCTTTGTCTTGTCCATGTTCATTTTAAGGCCCACCTGTTGGGAGACTCGATTGAGGCCTTCGAGCATCATGCTGAGATCTTCCATCGATTCTGCCATGACCACAATATCGTCGGCAAACTGAAGGTGAGTGATGTACTCGCCGTTGATGTTGATGCCGAGTCCTTGCCATTCCAGGAGCTTGAAAGCATCTTCCATTGTGGCAGTGAACAGTTTCGGAGAGATAACGTCTCCCTGTCTCACGCCTCTTCGCAATGGAATTGCCTTCGAACTCTGCTCCTGTACTCGGACCGACATGGTGGCGTTATTGTACAAACACTTCAACACTTCGACATACCGATAGTCAATACGGCATCGCTGGAGAGACTCGAGCACCGCCCATGTCTCGACCGAATCAAAGGCTTTCTCATAGTCCACAAACGCTAAACATAGTGGCAAGTTATATTCTTCGGTCTTCTGTATAACTTGGCGTAGCGTGTGGATGTGGTCTATGGTACTATAGCCTTTTCGGAAACCGGCTTGTTCGATAGGCTGGAAGTCATCGAACCTGCGATCGAGACGATTCGTGATGACCCTCGAAAACAGCTTATAAACATGGCTCAGAAGCGAGATGGGTCTGTAGTTCTTCAGCAAGGTTTTGTCACCTTTCTTAAAGAACAGCACCACCACGCCTCTGTTCCATGCTTCTGGCGTTATACCTTCGAGTAAGACAGAATTAAAGAGCTTCTGAAGGACTCTGAGTACCGGTGTTCCACCCGCTTTCAGAAGCTCTGATGTGATTCCATCGTCCCCCGGCGCCTTGTTGTTCTTGAGCTGTTTCAGGGCCATCCTAATCTCGTACAGGCTGATGTCCGGGATATCTTCAGTATAGTGTCGGCTCAGCTTGGCTCTTGGGTCTTTGGCCGAGCTGCTCACAGGTTTAGCAACCGAAGTGTATAATATCTTTAAATACAAATAAATAAATAAAAGATAATATAAAGGAGATAACAACAATTGGTTGACATTACGTTTGTGGTTACCTTGCGGCTGGGGCGGGTGGTTGGCACCGCCCGCCACCAGCTGCTTGCTGTGCGCCGTCGTCGTAGCGGCCTGCGGTGCCGTCTTGTGGACCTGGCTCCGGGTCGGCTCGCTGCTATCTCCGACGCTGGAAACAACGGGACACGTTCACAAACTGCTCGGAGGTACCAAAGGTCTTATGGCTACCAGTTTTAAGGGATTGCGAATAGTTGCGCGACTGCAAACAGTATCTCGGCGCGTTAAGGTTCACGTTCGCTTGATTTTCCGTACTGCGCTGTTTCGAGCCCGCGTTAAGTGGTGGCCCCAGTTACAGTAGATATATATATAGGTAAGCTACAGCAGTAGTTAGACTCGGACGTGTCCTTAAATTCAACGCCTACTGTCGGTCACAGGGCTAGGGTTGCTACTAACGGGTTTGAAGAAAATTTACATAATTTTGTACGTTACTTTTACGCTTGATATATCTACCTTGTTTGTCTGATCTGAGGTGTATACCTTATCCATTCGGTCGTAGGTAAAAATACGATAGGAGTACTTTAAAATCAATAAAAATTACTTAAGGAAAGGGCTTCAAAAAGAACTTAAAATTCAGGAACTGGCGTTTACATTTTGCAACACAACGTAGCCCAAGATAAGATATCTCAAGGGTTATCAGACGACCCAACACTGCAGATGTTGGCAATTTGTAACAAAGCCTGACCCTTATCAGCCGGAACCCAAGGGGTGACTTCTAGTTGCCGCATCATTGTTGATTCAGTAGTTTGCATAGATAAAGGAATCCTATTAATTGCTTTATTTGGGGTGATTCCTGTTAATAGTTGACAGGCTACAACACTATAAAATACCACAGTACCTAAAGACAAGGGTTTTTAACTAGTGTGTATTGCCAGTGATAACATATGGTCACGTGGCCCCTAACTGCTGGCCTTTTGGAAAAACTCAAGAGTTTTACAGCGGACAATGGAGAGAGCTATGCTCGGAGTTTCGTTGCGCGATAGAATCCGGAACGTGGCTATTCGCCTAAGAACCAGAGTCACCGACATAGTTATTAAAATTTGCAAGTTGAAGTGGCAGGCCATGGGCAGGCCACATCGCTCGAAGAACCAATAACCGATGGGAAAGAAAAGTTGTGGAGACTTGTGTGGAGACCACGAATCGGAAGACGCAGCGTAGGTAGGCCTCCCACTAGATGGACCGACGACATCGTGAGAGTCGCGGGCATCTAGTGGATGCAGATGGCAGGCTGTCGTTCAGCAGTGGACGTCTTCTGGCTGATGATGATGAGTAGCTTGCCGGTTATAGCGCTAGAGGTGTTTACCCGACCTGTGCAGGTTCGAATCATGCCGGTGGTCGCATTTTTTTATAACAATTATAAATTTAGTGAAATAAAATTTAAAATTTTCAGAATCCTTTACTGTTTGAAGGATAGACTACTTATTTTATAGCGATTTTTTCATAAAAAGATGACTTCAAAATCTGAAAAATGGTTGGCCGTAACTGGACGCCCGGCAGATGTGAAACATGACGGTAAAAGAAAGCGTAATAATGTTTGCCGTCTTACGAGTCGGTTTTACGGCCAAGACATGCCAATAGATGCTTCACATTAAAAAAAATATACAAATATGCCATAGGCTTGTACCATGTACCTGTCAGACCCTATATTTAAGTTTCTGTAAAAAGTCACCCAGTTTGTCATTACCAAACAGACCTAAAAAAATGTCCTGGATCTATGATCATTACACAATAATTTATCTTTGTAGACCACACACCGAGATAAATTAGCTAAACGCGACCATAATATCACACACTTGCATTAAAAGCTATTAGAAATGAGTTTGCGCGCGTCTTAAGGTAGACTTCCGTGCATCGCGGCCGAACGCAGCCGCGCGCTGATGCGACAAGTCTTCGCACTAAGAAAAATGTATGGCGCCGCTTCCGAGGTCTGCGTCAAACGCGTGCGGCCGACGACTGACCTCGCCATACATTTTCAAATCGACTTGCGTGCATCGTGACTATCGCAACGACGCAACGACGCGTCGTTGCGATAGTCACGATGCACGCAAGTCTACCTTTACAGTTGCGTCTTTTTTAGTCTGCATGTCTTCAGACAGCAATACATTGTACAAACGATATAAAACTGTATAATTAAACCTGAGTGGTGTAATTACTTAAAGATACCTCCTATCTGGGGTAGTGGCTAGTCGTGAAAGTAGAGCAAGAGGTACTTTCACGCTTCCTTTCTATTCCAACGTAGTGAATAAAAAACTTCTATAAATAGAGAGGGTATTTCGGTGCAAAAAGGGCCGCCGTCTCGTCTATGGTAAGAATTCCTTAGTGACTCTATACAGTTTGGTTTCGTCTTTGTAATATTTTACCTGAGCCACACCTGAGCCTTGCTTAGTTTGCATTTGTTTAAATGTTACATTTTGTTTAGTTTATTATAAGCTAGCTGATTCAACAGAAGTTGTCCTGTCTAAATTTCAATACATATGTGTGAGTTCATACAAAAATCTCATAAAAATTAAGTTTCGATATTCCCGAAGGTTTATATTTTTTTGTTTTCACCTAATTTGATAGAAAGAGACTTTACCTACACATCGCACAGTTGTTTTCTCAAAACTGTATGTACAAAACACAATCTAGTTTATATTTCCCACTAGCAACGCCCCGCGTTTTCACCTATTATCTAATAGAAACCATGCTTTTTTTCGGGGTAAAAATTAATCAAGGGTAAAAGTTAACTCCATCCCGAATTTCAATCAAATCTGTTCAATTTGGGTGTTCAAATTTCGAGTGAATCGGTTTCTTCTAGGTAGGCGTGCTCCATCGTAGACCGCATCATTGCTTAACATCAGGCGAGTTGGCGGTCAAACGCAAGCTTATTAGTAAAATTAAAAAATACTGTTACCGAGTTGAGTATGAGTACAAACAACACACACACATAAAATAAAAAACACAAAATATAATGTCAGAATTTTCTGCAATTTTGGTTTCATACTCTCCGCTATAAAGTCAAGAGATGCACCCGCATCTGTGTGTACCCACACTGAGCAGCTATATCGTGATATCGACTGACTCACATATCACCCAAATCGAAGTCTTCGTATCCATCCTCCTCGTATTCATACTTAAGCCTATGTATGGACAGATCCATCTTTACATTGTCACCATCCAACAGAACACTACACTTCACTCAAATATTATCCAAAATCACATACAAACTTCTGGGAAACATTTAGATGCGTTCTAAAATCGAATTTCGAACTGCATTACAAATTTTAGCCATAACTAAATTCAAATTTTAAAACGGATGCGTGCGCGCACAGTACGTTTACAGGGGTGGAGTGACGCTTCTGTTCTGACTGAACTAAGCCAGGGGTTGGAAAAGGGATGCCAGGTAGCCAGAGGCAAGGGCCCGGCACCCCAAATTCCCAGCAACGGAGCCAACGGGCCTATACACTCGGCGCGGCGGGCCCATTCAACAATAATGGACCTGCGCCGGCGCAGTTTTGTTTGCGAGTGAAACTCTGTTTACTTGTTATTAATTAATCTCTATTGTAGTCGCTTTGGAATTTGTTGAGTTAAATATGTGAGAGCTCCGATGAGAGGTGATAGTCGGTTTATGAAATAAACACTATTAGAATAAATATTAACCTTTTTGTTAACAAACATTCGATTACCTATTATATTAGAGATCATATCAACTTCTCGCTGAAATGTATGACGAGCGAAAATTAGACAAAGTATTCTGAATATGCTGCAAGTGGCCAAAACGCAAAGTTCACATTACATAATATGCGCCCGTACAAGTTCCACGCGAGAACTGATCTGAGATTCTTCCATTCTCGACCTTATTTCGACAGAACTAAATTTCGTTTCGTAAAATCAAGCACAAAATTGCCAAAGTGCTGTGAAAATACGCAACGTGCCAGAGAGAGAGAGAGAGAGAGAGAGAGAGAGAGAGAGAGAGAGAGAGAGAGAACGGTTTACGATTAAACAAATTAAATCTAATCTAAAAAACTTTTGAAATAAAGGCGAGTATAGAATGAACTCATTGAGTAGAACGCATCTTCCTGCGTCTGAAATGCCAACGGGATCTAAGTGAAGCGAAGCGCTTTGATTCCACTTGTATTGTGCGAACTGCTAGTCTGTGGAATGCGCTGCCTGTTTGGTGTTGGGTGCCTGAATGGGTATTCCCCAAAGATAATATAACCACTTGATCGCGCATGTAGTCAAAATTCCCTTAAGCAAAATGATGCCACGGCGGTCGCGGGGGGCAGTTTGTGATTGGAGACTCGACACGACTCGACGCTTGTGATTGGAGAATCAAAAGTCATTCATTCAATTATTTTAGGTTGACATGTTAGAACTTTTGGCTTATGCGGGGTATAGGATGAGCAGTCAAGTGGTTATATTGTCATTGGTGTTCCCCCATTAATCTGTCTTCAAATCAAGAGTGAATCGGTTTCTTTTAGGCAAGCGTGCTCCGTCGTAGACAGCATCGTCGCTTAAGGGTCCTATCACATTTTTTGATGGCAAAAGCATCGAAAACTTGATTTTTAGTTTAATTATTCTCACAACTCAACAATACGATCTGTAGAAAATTCAGTTGCTGTATTAATTAGTTCTGTATTTTTTATTGAATGTAGCGGCTTCAGATTTTGGTAAAACTCAACATATCCATTTGTTGCCTCCAATTTACAAAAGTAGTTTTTCGTAAAACTTTAGAAGGGAAAGTTTTCGAATTGATGAAAAAAAAAAAAGAAGTGCGAAATAGATACCAATGGTCGTTGAGCACAGCCCCAATCCTTATGGAAATCCATTACTTCCTAACCGCCACACTTGAACCCCAGCATTACGCCACACTAAGGCCGCGATTTCGAACTCAGCAGTATCATCATCATCATCAGCCAGAAGACGTCCACTGCTGAACATAGGCCTCCTTTAACCTCCACACTGAACGACAGCCTGCCTTATGCATCCACTGGATGCCCGCGACTCTCACAATGTCGTCGGTCCATCTAGTGGGAGGCCTACCTACGTTGCGTCTTCCGGTTCGTGGTCTCCACTCCAGAACCTTTGTTCCCCATCGGTTATCGGTTCTTCGAGCGATGAGGCCTGCCCATTGCCACTTCAACTTGCAAATTTTAACAGCTATGTCGGTGACTCTGGTTCTTTGGCGAATATCTACGTTCCGGATTCTATCGCGCAAAGAAACTCCGAACATAGCTCTCTCCATTGCCCGCTGTGTGACTCTGAGTTTTCCCAAAAGGCCAACAGTTAAGGACCACGTCTCAGTACCATATGTCATCACTGGCAACACACACTGGTCAAAGACCCTTGTCTTGAGGCACTGTGGTATCTTGGACGAGAAGATGTCACGCAATTTCCCGAACGCTTGCCAGCAGTTTGTGTGTATTCATTTGTATGGAACCTTTCTGTCGCTTCCGCCTCGCCGCTCGCTGATATCGCTAACACACAACACTGCCAGAACACTGCCAATTAAGGCCGACCGCACACTATTCAAAACATTATATTTAAAACATAATTGTAAGCATGATCTGGTCCAAAAACCGAAAAAGTGTCCCGGGTTTATCTACATCTTTGAAGGCTTTTAGCCTTTAAAAACGACGTTTAATTTAGCTTGCAATGAAATTTAGACTACTATGTCAACTAAAGCCTTCAAAATCGACTGCAATGTTTAATTTAGCTTGCAATGAAATTTAGACTATTCTGTCAACCAAAGCCTTCAAAATCGACTGCAATGTTAATTTAGCTTGCAACGAACTGTAGACAAAATGCACAGATCATCAGATCATAATGATTTTAGTTCGGACATTTTCGAGCGCTGCCCTGATATCTATAGTTTTAATATATTTGATCTACAACATCAACGGCACAAGTTCAAATTACGATAGATTAATGAAGTGAAAGCTTCAAAGGCTCCTATATTCAATACCCATCATCTCCTTCAGTGAGGCGTAAGATCTCCGTAATGAATTTGCCGCTGCCTATTTCAAGGCTCGTTCATCATGAGATACCTTGTTAGCTTCTACTTTATCTTAATAAAACTGTTACAAGGCTGTCTGGTACTTTGAGACAATTTTTATTTACAGTGAAATAAATAGTATTATGAAATGGAAGGTTTTGTTTGTTATAAATCTTACAGTTGGTGGAAATGTATCGTTTTTAGGGTTCCGTACCAAAGGGTAAAAACGGGACCTTATTACTCACAGAATAGAGAAGATGATTTTTTTCTTTTCTGTGCTATTACTAAGCCTACGATGTATGTCTGTCCCGTCTGTGCGTCTGTGCTACTTATTAACAGCTGTACATTTCGAACCGTAATAGATAGCCAGTATTTTTTTAACTGAATATGTAATGTGCGCCGTAACATTACATATGTATACAATATGTAAAAAATACTAACTAAGAAATAATAAAAAAGTCATTAAGTAAAAACGAAAGGGGAAGAAATCTATTCACTCTAAACTTATATGATTATTTACGGGATATTTGCCTTTTTTTTGTAAGTTTACGTGTTTTGTTTTTTTTTTTACTTAAAATATAACTTTAGTGAACAACCGTGATAGTTTAAAACAGTGTCCCTATTCACTCTAGACTTGAATATGCCTAGATCGTAGTGCTCAGGAAACACGGGTAAAATGTTTGTAGATGTGTATACTCACGTGACGTCGCGACAGCAGGGTCTGGTGCAAAGCACGGGCGGGGCGGGAGGCGGCGCGGCCGGCGGTGACCGCTCCGCATCGCACGCGCGACTCTGCACGACGGGCGCGGCGCAGCAGCCCGGCGCGACGCCTGACCAACACCTTTTCTGGAAATACCACACCTCTTATTAAAAATCTTTATTCAAGACCAACAGCACAAAAATATATACATTAGTTTTAATTAGTTATTTTAAAGTACAGCCATTATTAGGTCTATAATAGTGGTAGTAAAAATGTCGTGGAAAATCACTACTAAAAATCAATCATTATTTACCTAGCAAAACACATCTGGAAACACATTTGGAATGAGCTACCTTCCGCGGTGTTTCCGAGAAGCTACATCATGGGGTCCTTCAAAAGACGAGTAAATCGAGTCCTTAAAGGTCGGCAACGTATTTGTGATGCCTCCGTGGTGACTGCTTACCATCAGACGGCCCGCCTGCCCGTTTACTACCTATGGCATATAAAAAAACTACGAGCTTATATGTAAAAAAGCCGATGTTTGTATGTATGTAACTATGTATGTTCCGTATGGACTCTGAAACGGCTGGACCTATTTTGACGGGACTTTCACTGGCAGATAGCTGATGTTATAAATAATAATTCCGCGGGGCGCAATATAACTAATTACTTATAAGATTGGACATAGTGACTTCTTCGTCAATTGCTGGCGCTTATGATTTGTGGCACCCACTTTGGAATAATAAGAAGCTTTGGAGCTTTTACACTTCGAAGGTAACGAATGTGTGTGTTAACAATCAAGCAATCTCTCAGACAACTAATGTTAAATGCATCATCATCGTCCAAAATCTTCTTTATCCCAATACACCTAGCATAGGTCTCTCTCTTGCTGTGCCATCTGCCTTGGAGCCGTACCGCCAACTGCTTTAAGCGATTCTGTTTAGGTGATACCGCAAACCGTATCTCAGCTCGTTAAGATACTCGTCCGCGTGATTTTCCGCAATCACCTAAACTTAATCGCTTAAAACAGGTGACAGTAAAGACAGTTATATCGTAGTTAGTAAAATTATTATCGAGTCTAACTAATATTTGAGTTTAAAACGTCCTATTTCATTTCATATGACATCTAGCGACAAATGGTTGCCTGGAAGAGATCACTTTTAGCGACAAGGCCGCCACTTGTGTCACTAGATCGTAAGTGATTTCTATTTGTTTCTAATTTTTATTTAAACTGGTGTACACAATAAAGAGGTTCTATCTATCTAGCGCAGAATAGCGAACCTTGCTTGTAATGGCGACACAAGGCGTCCGGTTTTAGAACCTGTCCCAAGTACCAACCAGAGCTAGATAGCAAGTGCCTAATAGAAGCTAGTATAACATCTAGAACTAGCCTCGCCACTGACATAAATCTAAGCTGACTTTACAAATAAAACCAAATATGTGAGACGGCATGTGAAACCAGATTATTTCAACGATAATTTGACTTGAAATAGCGCCCGGAGCAGAAAGACAAATCTGATAAAGAGGTAAAGCTGGTATGTACCAGACTAATATGTTTACTATGAGCCTTGCTAGTGTTGAAAATTGCGATAGCATCAAAGAAACTGATTCACCATCTCAAGATCGTGATGAACTTCGAAGATGAACTTCTTCTCTGTGTGCAGAGGTGCAGATGACAGGATGTCGTGTCAGTGTGGCGTGCTAGGGAAGAGGCCTTTGTTCAGCAGTGGACGTCTTAATGGCTGACGAACATGTCTGATGTTAAGCGATGATGCGGTCTACGTTGGAGCACGCTTGCCTAGAAGACATCGATTCGCTCGTGATTTGAAGACACCCAGATTGTAACTAATGAGGAACACCCATTCTGCTTGAATTTGCGCTGAATCTGCGCATTCCACAGACTAGCAGTTCGAACAACAAAACTGGAATCAAAGCGCTTCGTACGGGTTTTCGGAATATCAACCATAAAGCGGTGTCGCCTTTGCGTGCCCAATCTGGCTCTCTCTGAGAGAAGGCTCGTGTCCTAGCAGTGGGAACACCCTGATAATGACTGCGATGAGCTGGGTCATAAATGATGTCACTGGTCAGTCAGCAAAGGAATAAGTGGTTAATTGAGCCGCATGCTCCAAAGGAAGAGACAATCAACAGTCAGGAGGGACAGCGGTCGATCAGGAGTTAACTAAGCGTAAACAGATAGTGGCTACTTGAACTAGTTTGAATAAATGATGAACAATAAAAACATTAACTATGTATTTGGCAGAGGAGTAAATGTTTCATCATCATCATCATTTCAGCCGTAGGACGTCCACTGCTGGACATAAGGCTCCCCCATCGATCTCCGAAAGGGCCAGTTGGAAGCGGCCTGCATCCAGCGTTTCCCTGCGGTCTCTTTTATGTCTATTATGTCCATCATGTGGGTGGGAGTAAATGTTTACTGGATAGGTAAGTACCCATTTCTCAGGTTACATTATGAAATAAAACCCCCGACAAGAGAACTGATGATCTAATTGAATCCCCGTTGGC
Organism: Agriopis aurantiaria; assembly: GCA_914767915.1. NCBI lineage: Eukaryota > Metazoa > Arthropoda > Insecta > Lepidoptera > Geometridae > Agriopis > Agriopis aurantiaria. The sequence goes on along the minus strand of OU612003.1, from coordinate 10,247,121 downwards.
CCAGTTGGTAGTGAACCTGCCTTCTCCGTTGGGGGGCGTGGGTTCGTTTCCCACCTAGGACAAACATTCATGTGATCAACATTTGTGTTTGCTCTATATCTGGATGTTAATATCTATTTAAGTATGTATATATTATGTATGTATAACAGTCTCTTGCAGCCATATTACAAGCTTTGCTAGGTGTTTATAATTAAGTTTTAAAAAAAAACGCAAAACAGATTTTCTTGAATCATATCTAAGATCAAGTCATTCCTTTGCATTTAGTAATAGGTGCGGCTCTTAACGTTCTACATGAAAGAGTTTGTTTACATGGGCATTAATAAAATATGTGTTTAACACAATATCGTTTAAGAAAGTCAAAGTAAACCTGTGTGTACGTATATTTACGTTATCGCTATCAGCACGGACGTCACGAGTATCGTCAACAAAGTACGACCCCTAAAGCGCCACACCTTGTTTACGACTATATTGCTGAAGGTATTCTGTTATTTGAAATATTATAAACATAGCGATTGAGAAAATACTTTTACAAACAGATAAACAAGGCACTTAACTCATACTGGACACTCTCTCACCCATCCCATCCATGACTTGACCATTGATGATTTCACCCATCTAGTGGGTGGCCTACCTACGCCGCGTCTTCCGGTTCGTGGTCACCACTCAAGAACCTCTCTTCCCCATCGGTTATTAGTTCTTCGAGTGATGTGGCCTCTTTAACTTGCAAATTTTAATAGCTGTGTCGGTGAATCTGGTCCTTTGGCGAACTAATAATGCCCCAGGCCCCGGACTGATAGCATAGTAAAAATATAAACTATGATCACAGTGATCAAACCCAGCGTCGAGAAAACGATACACGAAATAATGACGCGATGCAATTTCGCAAAAGATGATATTTCGGTTCTAAGTTCTCGTAACGCAGTACAACATTAATTTAAACAATAAAACACCAATTCATGTTCAAACACGCGTCATTAATGTTAATATTACATGATGAAACCCATCGCCGATTTTAGTACAAGCTAACGACCGACCTATGCAAATCAGACCGAGAATGTTTTGAATAGGTCGTTGTAACTCTAGGACGTAAATAAAAATAGTACAAGTTTGGACGAATGTGGAATAACGATCATGCATAGGCCGGTTCCTTTCATAATATACAGTGTGTTCACATGGCTGCTTTAATTTTTAATTCTCTTCCAGGAGAAGTGGTAGGTTGAAAAAGTGGTTGGTAAGGGAGTGCTTCTATGAAATGGAGGAGTTCCTAAAGAAAATATCATGTCGTTTTTATGCTTATGATTTGGCTTGTTGATGGATTTATAGTGTTTAAATGGTGTTTAATTAATTATTGGTGTAAGTTCTTTGACATAATTTGTAAATTAATGCAATTTTGCACGCCCTTGCCCTTGGGGCTGTTAATGGATGTACGTGTAATATTTTAAGACCTTTTACACCCATTGGCAAGCAAATAAAAACTTTGACTTTGACTATGGATCTGCCTTAATCTCGAGCTAGTACCGAAAAAAGTCTGCTACAAACTGTAGGGGGCGAGGTAAACACGTATTGCTGACATATTCTTACTAGTCCTACAAACGCACACTTCAATATTGAGCGGCACACAACTACAAACGATATGCTCAAAATGTAAGCAAATGTACGGTATAGGGGGGGAGGCGGTAAGTGCTAAAGAGGAAACTATAGGTATGTACATATAACGATTCCATTTATATATATTTTCTGAGGCCGGCGGTTCATGTGGCTCTATACCTACACAAAAAGTTACACCTATGGTTTTAAATTATACCTTGGGTTGCTAGATCGGTTGGCGGAAATTCCAGGAAACAATAAAAACGTATTAGTTACCTACAGCGGCTACAGCTCATAATATTCATGTAAGCAGTAAGAAGCTTTTTCTTGTTTACCTCCTGTTTTAATAGGAACATCTACGGAAAATGCAAACAAACAACCATTTGAACCAGGACACAGAATAAATAATAGTAAAATATACTTAATATGGCCATTGGCCAACTGAATATACAGGTTTACCCAGAAAGAGTGTACTAAGGCGATAGGGTTCAGTTGTACTCATTATTACGAATAAGTTTTACAATGGAACCAACCTAAATATCGTGAATAAATTATCGGCTGTTCCATACATTTTGTTGAGTGTGGGTGGCCGTTTTCTATAGCAGATTTTTTTTCACGTTTCCAGGTTTGGGCCCATTGTAAACCCCGTCCGGGTTTGTGCGCCCTTTTCGCGTAACCCAGTAAGTTTACATTCCATTTCGAGTAATATTTTACACGATCCTCACATAATCAGATGCCACCAAAATAAAAACCTAATCGTCCCAGACGTAAACAAGTCTAGTTCTATAAAGAATTTAATGAGACATTGGCAATTCTGTGTATTGTGTCACGGCTTCGTAGGTATTCGCGGTAATGAATGCTGAAACTGGCCGCGCCAGACACTGTCGTGCCAGGCGCTGTTACTCTCTGAATTGGAGGCAGACAATGTAATTTGTCATAGTGGCGTGTCTGTCAAATTTGTGTCCAAATATTCTGAAGACTGAAGTGGGACACAGGCTGCTGGTTTGTTTCTATAACACCACGAGAGCAATTTAGAGGTAGTCCATCTCCATTCGCACGGCCAACTGCTTTCGAAGCAGTGAGGTGTAATAATAGAGACGTTATAGGCCAGGGACGGCGAACCAATGGCACGCGACACAATATTTTGGGCACGTCACCTATCACAAAAACTCTGCGAGGATCTGCGAAAGACTGCAGGTAGATGCTGGATGCGGCTAACTAAAGACAGGTCACTATGGCGCTCATTAGAGGAGGGCTATGTCCAGCAGAGGACTATTATTATTATTTTCCCCGTAATCACAGTCAAAATTATGTGATGGCACGACTATGACCTCATTTAACATTACTTTAGAAAAAATGGCACGTTGATACATAAAGGTTCGCCAACCCTGTTATAGGCGAACAACACGGCTTTAAAAACTGACTAAACGCAGCATATACCTACCATAACACGATGCTCACTTACCTACGCATGTATGTGTGCATTTTGTGAAATAAGGGAAAGAATATCAAATACTTTTTACGTTATATCAATTGTTAGAAAGAGACAAAAATACAATTGGTTGTGGACACTCGGAGGGCGTGACTGAGAGACGGCTGGACGAAGTCGGGCAGCCAACCTTGCATTCGTCTAGTCAATATGGTGGCGGGCACAACCTATCTACAGGTAGAAATATCTTAGTTTCTAAGAGTTTTTAGTCCACTATGGAGCAATTTGACATATTGTTTGGAGCACGCTTGCCTAGAAGAAACCGAATTGTTATAGTAGGTACTTGTTCCAGTCAATTTACTCCCACGTTAAAACTTGAAGAGAAGATTCCTGTTTATATTTTTGACAAAGGGAACCGTGCGAAACTTTGTTTAAATAGAGGTTATCGTGACGTGACGATTTTTTTTAACAACGATGCTAATCATTACTTTAAAAATCGTATACTAATATATAAAAGCGTAAGTGTATTTGTTTGATTGTATGTTCGCGCAGCAACGTATCGGCGTGATTTTTTTGCATGGGTAAAGTAACATTAGTAATTAGGCTACTTTTTATCTCGGAGTAATTAAAGGCTCCCGTGTAATTGCCAACTGGGGTGAAACCGCGGGCAGCATTTAGTCGAATATATGTTATAAGCAGGCGGCGATGGTGGCCGAGCGGTGGCTTGTGCGCTTTACAATCTAACGGCACCCGATTCGATCCTCAGCCCTGCACCATGTATATTACCTACTCAAATTATGTGAAGTTTCGATGCCATCGCCCAAAAACGGGGAAGGAAGACATCGTGAGGGAACCGGTATGTCCAAGAACCTCAAAGTACTAAGACATTGGACATTCACCAATATTGCAGTGGGCCAGCATGGTGGGTTAGGGCCCATCCTCTCTCTCTGAGAGAAGGGCTGAGTCCCAGCAGTAGGAACATGATAGACTGAAATTATGATGAGGTAGTGTAAACTCAAGGCCCCTCGGCAACTCGGCATTCCGTAATAGAACCAATACTAATAGTTATATTTTCATAAATGTCTTTTCAAAGGCACTCGTCAACATAGCGGAGGTCACTGAAGTCGCACCGATCAATACATTTGCATTATAAAGCTCACCGCACAACCTCACTGCACCTGTCAATGCACATCATACTCTTCATAATCTTTCAGAGCGCCTGGTTAATGCGACACGTGACCAAAACGCTGGCGTGTTTCTGGCTCAACGCATATAAGCATTGTCATTCAGCGTGGTAATGCCGCCAGCATGCTGGGTACGCTGCCAACTGGTAGTAGGCTTGAGCACTTAGATTGTCTTTAGACCTTCAACGGTCTATGGGCAGTCTAACTGTATTTGTAGTGTTAGTTTTAGCTTGTATTTTGTTTAGTTAATAAAGGCACTTGCCACAGAAAAAAAAACATATTCTTGAACACTTGAGAGTTGCCACGCATGACGGAGAATTTCTATTTCACCGCACACTTTTCTGTCATCAAAGGCATTGGTATAGGAATTGTTTATATGGTTCCGTATCCAAAGGGTAAAAACGGGACCCTATTACTAAGCCTACGATGTCTGACTGTTTGTCTGTCCGTCCGTCCGCCCTAACTTTAAACGGCTGTAACTTTCGAACCGTAAAATAGATAGCCAGTTAATAATTTCACAGAATATGTAATGACAAACGTATTTTTTTACTTATTTTTATATTAGCTCTAATGTAAAAATGGGAATAAGTACGCAAGCGTCAAACTTAGTATGGTTATAATACCCACTCTAAAGTATAACAACTAATAATAAATAATGGCCGAGTGTGAGTCGGCGACAAATTTCTGTTTACCACCGGTACTCGAACGATCACCGAAGTTATGCAACGTTCGGCGCGGTCGGTCCTTGGATTGTATTTTTGTATTTATTTATTCAATTAGCACGGTTAAAACACCAATTACACTAATGATATTACATAATTATGGAATTTAAATACCTACCAGATTAACTAATCATATGTCCAAGAGTACTTACATTTATATCAAAATATACAACACCAATACAATTGGCTATTATAATAATATGTCAAAAAATGGATGTGTGACCGCCTGGGCATTGATGAATTGTTGTTATTTTGCACTACTTTTTGTACTTTAGTAGCTAAAAAGTTATGTGGTGGTACGGTACCCTCAATGCGCGAGCCCGACTCGCACTTAGCCGGTTTTATTTTTTGCTCCCGACGCAAACATGATCAAGAGTGTTTTTAGCTTATAAACTCAATAAAATTTGTTCACCCGTTTGATGATTATCAGTTCTTTTATCGAGAGTAAAATTAAATTATTAAAAAAAAAACTGTGATTGACGAGACGAACAGATAATTCGCCTGATGGTAAGCGTCACGCTTGCCGATAACAGCTCAGCGCCACCCAGAATTTATAATTTCAACAGTTCAAAACCCACCACCTTGAGATATTAGATATCGTTATGCTCAGTAATTTCGCTGGAAACAATGCCCTTCAATTCAAAACACAGTAATGCACTTATGTTTATCTAATCCACGTCAAAACGATTTAACGCACTGTTGAAAACTCTATGAATAAACATAAAGGCGAGAACAAAGCAAATTGCTGTTACAATCTAACTACACGCGTGCGATGCAAATCGGTGTTTCACTTTTTCAAATACGAAGAAAAACACATGCGATAGGAATACATACATATGTGTCCTGAAAATCTTGAACGCATAGCGAGTCCACTGATGCACGACAATGACTTTCAGTTTTGTTGTAGCGTCTTGGAATCCGAACGCGGCAATGGATAGCCGACGGCCAGCTAGTATTGACGCATACAAGAAGAAACGATGCAAAACAACAACTAACTCTACAAAGCTATTCACACACAGACAAACAAGCTAAACTACATGCTAGTGGAGGAATTCGCAATCGAACATAATGACGCAGACTACGATGCAAACTCAAAAACTACAAAACTCTACGTGCACTAATGCAAACAATGTTAAATACAGTCTAAAGTTGTCTCTAGATCTGAAAGGAGAAACAAGAAACTAAAACAAAGATACTCGTATAAAACACTAGCAAACTAAGAATTTGTCAATACGGTGAAGGGTCGAAACGTTAACATATAGATCTTGACAAAGACTACATGCAAACTCAAAAACTACAAAACACTACGTGCACTAATGCAAACAATATTAGATACAGTATAAAGTTGTATCTAGATCTGGTAGGAGAAACAAGAAATTAAAATACTCGTATTAAACACTACAAGCAAACTAAGAATTCGTCAAGACGGTAAAGGGTCGAAACAAAAACAAATTCATATGGACAAAGACTACGTGCAAACTCAAAAACAACAGAACACTACGTGCACTAATTCAAACAACGTTAAAGAAAGTCTAAACTTGTTCAAAAGAGGTATTGTACAAACTCAAACAGAGATACCCGTATAAAGCAATACAAGCAAACTAAGAATTCATAACGACTGTAAAGGGTCAAAACGAAAACAAATAGATAATGATAAAGACTACGTGCAAACTCAAAAACAACAGAACACTACGTGCACTAATGCAAACAATGTTAAAGACAGTCTAAAGTTGTCTCTAAATGTGGTAGGAGAATCAATCAATCAATTATGCAATAAATCGTTCCGCTCCGCACTTTGTTGCCATACCTAATTAGGGTCATTATATGAATTTCATAATAAGCAATCAATTATTGAGTATCGAATTATGTGGCGTACTAGTTAGAGTATTGATCCTACTTAAGACAGGCCACAAATATGGAAAGTAAGTGAAGTCGCGTAGTCTAACGTGGTAAAATTCTGTGAACGAGAACTACATGCAAAGTAAAAAGCAACGCGTCCTAGTTATCCATTTTCACATCAACAATCGTAGACAACAGCAGATTGTCTGAGATTTGTATCGTCATGCAATCCGCATGCACATTCTCGAACATGACGTACAATCTCACTGCACTGTTCATCATACGATGGACAAGCTAATCAGACTATTTACAGTTAAAGTAATAAAGTCTACAATGGAATGAGAAGTGCTGTGCGTCTAGATTAGTAACTAGAATCTTTTCGTAATAATTGTTCAAGAAATTCATCTGGAATTTTCTTATTGCGATATGGTGGTAATGGTACGTTCGTGGGATACATCCTGTGAATGCAGTCATGTGACGCCCACGGTCATCACGGGCTTATGAATAGAAGGGCGTTAATTTCTTAGATGTACATCAGAACAGAACTAGATACCCGGTTCCAAGGTGGTCGAAACGCTTCTACATGGATTGAACATTCATCATAAGAATAAAGGCTCAGAAAATGGCGCGCCGCTATTTCAACCGCACATTTGAGTTGACTTTTTAACCGACGTAAGGGCGGATGTTATCAATTCGACTGTATGTTTTTTTTTTGTGTGATTACCAGATGTTTTCCATTTATTGTGGTCATTCATCATCATCATCATTTATTTTGGTCATTATAAAAAATATATTAAGTAAAACAGAAATTCGTAAACTTTGGTCGCGTTTGTCTCGTCGTCCATTTTGGTCGGGCGTTCAATAAAATAAAGGGGCTAGGCGGAGTCAAGTTGTGCAATTCCAGGTCACCTCCGAAATGTATACGATAGAAACCCGATGAACGTGCAACCTTACGTCGATGCCTTTGCAGTCGAGACATTAACAAGGTATCATTGCCTATCGGCCTCTTGGCTAGGTCTCGTTGGACTTCAGTGCTTCTAATCGGTACATGCATAATATCCTTCTACAAAAGGTTCCAGACATTTTGGGTTAGCAGTGTGACAGGTAACCAATTTGTAGATCAATGGAGACAGGCCTCGTACATTAGGAAAAGCATCTTTCTGAGAGGTCTGAGTCTGAGCAGTGGAAACATGATGATAGGCAGAAGTGATGTAAAAAATTATACGTCCAGCAGTTGATATAGGTTGCTATGTCATACCCAATGAGAACTTTTTAAACCGGGGAATTCAATACGAAGATTTGATATTTAATCTAGATAGATAGGTTCCCATCAAAAAGTGATTAAATTGATTCATGATTTTGTCGTGCTGGATGAATGTAAAGATTAGATATAAATAATAAAGTCTTGCAACAGTAACTTATAACGAGATAAGATTTTAGAATTGGAATTACGATAATCTCTTCAGATGATTATTTATAAGAAATTGCTTAGCAGCTCAAGAATGTGGAGTTTGTGATTTAATTGTATGGCATATTTTTGTAACTCACAGAGATGTAGTCGACACAGCACAAAAACATGTCATGTGGGACGTACAAACGTACATAACATACACATTCCGACTAATTATCCGACTTTCTATCAAAATAAGAAGGGGAATCCAAATACATAATTAGGAACATAGTGATGTTAAAAAAAAGTCTTGCGCTTGACCGCCACCTTGCCTGATGTCAAGCGATGATGCGGTATGTCATGAATTATGATTTATTGGATGGAATTTGATTTTTGAAGGTCTTTGTCATAACTTTCTATTTTGTAAAACTCGGCGTTAATAGACTAATTGACAATGTATTTTAGACTAGTACGCTTTTCAAAACTTTCATCTAAACTTAGTTTTGAGTAAATTACAAAGTGCTCATTAAGTCCTAAAAAGAGGGTAGTTCGAAAAAAAAATACAATTGCGTAACCGTCTATGGGAAATAAGGAGCACAGATTCTCTCGAGAACAAAAAAGCCGTCCATTCAACTCCATTCGCCGGTGTTTGCGGGCCTGAGCCACGCGAACCGTGTCAAGGATCGGCAACCATCTCAGCCCAGGCTAGTGTTTAGAAAGCCTCGACTTTAAAGGAGACTACGTGACCCCGTGTCGAGACCACAAAGAGCTTCTCGTGATAGTTAGCAATGTTTGTCTTCCACTATGGGAAGTTTTCTGACGGAACTTTTTAGATGTGTAAGATGTGTTATATTACGCTTATTTTTTAAGGGCTATACGGAACGGTGGTCTTATAACGAAAGGTCTTACTTTAACTAAGGGACACTGACTAACCTACGTAACCCTGAAATCGTTGTTTCATCTATACTAATATTATAAAGAGGAAAGATTTGATTGTTTGTTTGTTTGTTTGCATTGAATAGGGTCCGAAACTACGGAACCGATTTGAAAATTTTTTTCACTGTTGGGAAGCTACACTACACCCGGGTGACATGCTATATTATATTAAAAAAAAAAAATGGATTCTAACTACAACGCCAACAATGTAACACAAGGTGTAAAAAAAAATAGATTTACACCCGTGCGAAGCCGGGGTTAATCCTGAAATAAATGAATTTTGAATTTGAATTTGGTGCGTTGCTAGTAGAAAAATATATGCATGGAACAGTACCTATATTTAATAATGGTTTCAAGTTTGGTTCGAAGTATTGTGGTCGACGCCTTCGTATGTTACATTCTCGACTCAAGTCGCTTTGTTTATACGTTCCTTACTGTTAATCTCGAGTGTATAAAATGGATTTGTTTATATCAGCCATTTTAACGGCTCGAGGGCCGGATGTGAGCAAACTGCGGTGACGACAAATGCTTGCACAGATAACGCTGTGGCAAATGCTTCACGGAAACGACGATCGAGTTAGCAATGGCTGCTTTCAGCAACGCGCATTGTTGGCGGAAAATGGACTTTATAGTTTGTGTTTAGGAATCAAAGTATAGGTAAATTGTAATGAGACCTATCTTCGCTCAGACAATAAAAAAAAAAACAGTTCAATCTAGAGAAATTATTCATATTCTATCTGAATAAAACAGTAACCAATAATTGGCTAAACATTTCCCGACAACTGACAGGGTGTCAACGACAAGCCCGGGGAAGCGAATCGTCCACTCCAGACTCTCGGGAACATTTATATGGAAACTACCTCGTCACGTTGTAGGCCCTCTTTGTCTGACAGTTACGCAGGTGACCGGGATGTCAACAACGTAACGTCAACACAATACCTACGTAACAAACAACATTAGGGTCGCGGCGACCTCAAAACAAGATTTGTTTTTAATATCTTGCTTGTATATCTGTTGTTACAAAATATTTTAATAAGGCAGATTGTACCTGTGAAACTTCCACAATTATTGGCATAATCATGTTAATGCGATTTAATAATACCATTTAAGAGCCCGGTTGCAGTAACAGTTATCTCGCTCGCACATTTTAGCATGAAGATAAAAATCACACATAACACAACATCAGCCAGTAAACGTCCACTGTTGAACAAAGGCCTCCCTCTTAGTAAAGGGGTTTTTCCATAATCCCCACGCTTGGTAGGCGGCTTGTGGATCGCATTACGTTCACCGTGTTCTAATAGGACGCTGCTACCCATTCTCTGGTGGATAAAATATCACTGAGTGGGAATTAGAAACAAATCGATTAGGCATTACCTTTCAAAGGAAAAACATTACATATATTTTAAAGCAAGTTTCATGTTAATATCTTATAAATTTTTAAGGATAGCTAATAAAATCGTATCCTGTTTTTTACAAAATATATAAATCAACGCTCAAGTCGCGAAAAAATCAGTTTTAAAGACATTTCGTTGAATGCGAATGACATTTTTCTACGGAATTGCTTTTTTTCACGATATCAGGCTTGGTCACATACTAAATTATCTATACTAATATTATAAAGAGGAAAGATTTGATTGTTTGTTTGTTTGTTTGTTTGCATTGAATAGGCTCAGAAACTACTGAACCGATTTGAAAAATTCCTTCACTGTTGGGAAGCTACACTATCCCCGGTTAACATAGGCTTTATTATATTTTCAAAAAAAATAGGGATCCTTACTAAAACTCCAATAATGTAACCCAAGGTGTAAAAAAATAAGATTTACAATTTTGACTTTGCGTGTTTGACAGTTCTAAGACAGGACAACGTCTGTCAGGTCAGCTAGTAATATATAAAAATGAATCCATATTTACCTTGGTCACGCCATAACTTCTGAACGACTTCACCGATTTCATTCATATTTTAAAGCTTTCTAATACTTTGTAGAAGATTCTTACGGAAAGAAAAATTAAGAAAATTGCGCAGAAAATTGGAATTGGCGATTTTATCTCGCGGTTGAAACCGCAGGCGCAGCAATTACTCAAATTAATATTTTCATCTTAAAAAATTAAGAAAATAACGAAAGAGCTGCTTCTTATACAATAAAAGTTACAAATTTAACAGTTTAAGTTAACCTTGGCGAAGTATTCGTTGGATTTTTTTTTTCATCACACGCATAAGCATGTCAATGTTGCGTTGCATCACTTATTATTATATTCGATAAAAATCCGTGAACTTTCAATAAAATTAATACCGCTAAACACTTTTGAGATAAGAGTGGTGATTTTAGCTTGACCTTCAAGGATATTTTAAACTACATAAATAGTCTGCGCTTAAAAATTTCCGATCTCCAAACCAAAGGTAATGTAGTAGGTAATGTAGACGTAAACCATACTAACTTCAAATCACGAGTGAATCGGTTTCTTTTAAGCAAGCGTGCTCCAACGTAGACCGCATCATCGCTTAACATCAGACGATGATGGTAAACGCAAGCCTCTTATTTATAAAAATTTATATTACAAACAGGGTTACGGGTGTTCTAAAGGGTGTATAAGGGGTCTACCCCTTTTGGCTATACATATAAAGTTGTTCATAATGATGGGTACTATGGACCCCTTGCGGCTACATAATTTTGTTGAAAGCTAAATGGGACATTGTTATAACGACATAAGATTTTAATTAGTTTGTCGGTATTTCTATGTATTCTTATAATTATGTAATCTCTGGGCACTTTTTAGGGATATGGAGTACTATAAAGAACCCTTGTAAGATCGTTAGCTGTCGATCAACCAAATTTTTTAAAACCTTAGATAAGTATTTCAGTTATATTTCGTGAACTTTGCACTAGTCCCCTACATTAATTTGTTTTTAAATCAATGTTCACCTTCGATAGATTTATAATTCTCAATGATACTTCATAATATCTAACGACTTTGAATTTGACGTTCACAAAGATCATTGGCCGCAGAGTGATTTCTGACTTCCTTAGTAGCTAATTCACATGGTCGTGTTGCTCTTCCTATATTAGTTTCTATTTTTGGTGTTACGGAGCCTCGTAGGTAGTTAGTCTTAGTCATACTGGTGGTTAAGGCACCAGTCCAAAAGCAGACGGCGTATATTTGAGCTGGATCTTTATAAGGCTATCCGCACATGGCACGAATCGTTTAAAAGTGGTTCACGACAAAAATTGCGCGCGTAATCGAGATTGTTTTATCTTATAAAAGGGTAAAGTTTTCAAGTTTGTGACTTCTATGCTAATAAGTAATTTGCTAGACGCAGTGATGAAAGGTAGAGTAAGGTGGTACACAGTGGTAGCCGAGGCAAAGTATGCAGAGCGTTGATTGTCCGGCTACAATATGGGTCGATGATATTATCACCATCGCGGGTCGAACCTGGACTTGATCAGCGCAGTACCGATGTAGATGGCATAGCAAGAGAGCCTTATACCCAGCATTAGGGTTAAGGAATAATGATTTGCTTGGCTACCTAATCTGACCGATTTATTGTTAACAAAACAGAAAACTGCGTAAGCAACATGTTCAGATTGACAATGTCTTGGGGTTTGGAAGAACAGGTCGAAAAACAAAAAAAAAAACAACAGACTAGTCTCGCGTCACTCATGCTACACCGGCAGACTTATATAATAAGCAGTTGACATTGTGTGAAAGATATGTTTTGAGAAAGATACGCATTGGGAAAAGGACATAATACGCAAGATACATTTTGAAATAGGGACGTTTTGCAACCAGTACACATTTTGTGGACCCGGGTGTGTCCTAAAACTGCGACTAGAACCACCGGAGGATGGGCAGCAGCGTCCTATTAGAACACGGTGAACGTACTGCGATCCCCAAGCCGCCTGCCAAGCGTGGGGATTATGGCAACACCCCTCTCTACGAGGGAGGCCTTTGTTCAGCAGTGGACGTTTACAGGCTGATGATGATGATGATGATGATGACACATTTTGTGAAAGAGACATTCTGTGACGGAGCCTTTCAATCGCATCGCATCATGTGTGGAGGGCCTAAAGATTACTGTGGGCTATAACTGAGTCATTTGTATATTTCAGTACATTATTTCACAGCTTCAAGATATCGAACTGTTACATGGTAAGATTACGTCAGTTATGTAGGCGATATACAATAAATTGTATTTTTTTTGTTTGTAATGAATCAATAATGATAAAGTAAGTAGTTAACAATTGCATCATTGGTAATGTAGTTAAATCATTATTCATCATCATCATCATCATCAGCCAGAAGACGTCCACTGTTGAACATAGGCCTCCCCCTTTAACCTCCACACTGAACGACAGCCTTCCTTTTGCATCCACTGGATGCCCGCGACTTTCACAATGTCGTCGGTCCATCTAGTGGGAGGCCTACCTACGCTGGGTCTTTCGGTTCGTGGTCTCCACTCCAGAACCTTTCTTCCCCATCGGTTATCGGTTCTTTGAGCGATGTGGCCTGCCCATTGCCACTTCAACTTGCCAATTTTAACAGCTATGTCGATGAGTTCGGAGTTGAATCATTATTACAAAATGGTATATTAAGCAGATTATTTCCGTTATTTGTTTTCAAATGTTATTTTGGTTATACAAAGTTTCTACATAACTATTTTCGTAAATTTTGTTTGCCAGAGCTGAAATAAGAAAACATTTACATAGATGCCCTAAGATTTTTTAAATAAAAACTTACGGTACAACCTATTTCGAGAATTATTCGCAGTAAGGTACTTTTTACAATATTAAAGTAACTCACGAGGTAATTTAGTAGTTTACCTACCGATAAAACGCTAACACCCCAAAATTAACCAAGAACAAATAAACTATTTTTACCAAACATTTCTTTCACAAAATCCTTCCACGTAAAGTTTTGGTGGCATCTCTTCAATGTAGCTCCATTTCCAATCTCCCTTCAGTAAATAACCCAAGTTTTGTACTCATTTTATTACTCTAACAAAAAGTCTTGGGAGGCTACGATAGTCTCTTAAACATTCTTAAAACAAGTATTTTTTAAACCGTTGATAAAAATGCTGATACTTAATGTTAAAATGGCTAAACTGATTTTCTTGAATCATACCTAAGAAACATAAAAAAAAATTAAAAAAAAAAAAAAACATATAGATTTAGCCGTTTGGGAGCTACGATGCCACCTTATTTTTGCCAGTTATTTGGATTAAAAAACCTGATTAAAAACTACTAAGTCGATTTTCATGAAGTTTCAATGGGAACCAACATAATTGAAGACCTCCTAATTTTTAAGTAATTTAGACACTTTAATGTAAAAATATACACTTTTTGTGGTTTTGTTTGTAAAATGATAATAAACTTTCGCTAGCTCGACTGCAGTCTCTAGTTTTAGCCATAAAAGCCAAGTAAGATTGAAACACTGTTTTAAAATTTACTATTACAGTTGTTCACTACAGTTGAGTTCAGTCGTTACATGGTGCATGTAACTGCGCCGAAATGTCGGGAGCTCATTCCACAACCGTACCACGGTAAATATCCCGTAAATAATCATATACCTGTAAGTAAGGCTGAAAATTAATGTCCAAGGTCTTGGTAAAAAAAAGGCCCCTTGTGCTCACGCTCCGTAGCCCTATGAATCACCGAGGAAACCCCCTGTAGTGACGTCATCCGAATCGTTCCAACGCTCTAATGAGCTTTTACGACCAGCCACATTAATTAAATGAGTACATTATTACTACCTACCGAAAGTTTGTGTGCAAATGTGTATGTTTGGGTGGACTCAACGCCAAAACTGCTTAACCGATTTAGATGAAATTTGGTATGAAAGTAGTCCATACCTCACCTAACACAGGCTACTTTTCATCATCATCGTCATCACCATTTTTCATCACCACGCGGGTGAAACCGTTAGGCGCAGCTAGTAAGTAATAATTCTACTACAACGGTCATAGTAGCGCGACTACGCGCCACACAGAATATAGATAAAATTGTTTCAAAATCTAAAGAAATTACGCACTTTTGGCATTATTGACCGAGCGAAGCAAAGTTTTCATAGTCTACTTACGCCTCTACGGTATTAGATCGGCGTGTGTATGTATATTTGTTTCTTTATTCGAAGATAACTTGAGCATATTTTATGATGATCGGACTGTTGACTGCATGAAATTATGTAGGCAAGTAGTTTTAAATGCAAAATCGACCAACATGTCGTGAAGATACAGGGAGTCGCGAGGTAGAGTTAGAAGCGAACAACAGCTAACTACGACTAAACGATAGAGTCGACATTGATGAAAAGGAAGTAGTAAGTATTATGACTCAGCACAAACCCAAGGTGCTTTATATTTCAGAAAATGTGGGATAGCTGGAAAGTCGCGGCCAGTTAATTTTAAGACCCCAATTCCCACCACAACTATCTCGATCGCACACTTTTAAAGATATCACTGAATAAAAAACAGATTGGACATTATCTTTAGAATAACATCGCAAAATGTTTTAAAGCAATTATCATCAATATAACATACGAATGTTATACAGATTCCTCGAGATATCTCTTAACCTTGGCAATATTGCGCAACTGTGTTTCACAAGTCTTGCTTCATACCACTGAAGATAGATTAATGATTGTTAAAAAAGTAATGGTCATATTCATTTCGTTCCATTGTTAAGACGTATTCGTTCCCTTCAGAAACGTCATCGTGGAATCAATCGTCTGTCAAAACGAGCTTATTGTATTTGATAGCCAACGTTGCCAACGCTGTAGTAAGGACAGCCGTATAAGGCGAAATGGTAGAGAACGTACATTAGTTTGACGGTAATGCTTGCATACGCCGCGTGCGCGCTTTCAAATATATTCAATATTTATTTTCTACAAATAATCTTACGCTTTTACAAAAA
Source organism: Agriopis aurantiaria (assembly GCA_914767915.1). NCBI lineage: Eukaryota > Metazoa > Arthropoda > Insecta > Lepidoptera > Geometridae > Agriopis > Agriopis aurantiaria. The sequence goes on along the minus strand of OU612003.1, from coordinate 10,231,132 downwards.
ACTGCGACCACTAAAGTATTTGAATTATTGTTAGGATTACACACAATTTTTTTTTAAATTAAAATGTCTACTGAATGAAGTTGATTCCATCCATTGAAGGGAACGTAAAAACGGGTGTTTTTTTAGGAAAGTTTACGAATTTTTCCTATCGTGCCAAATTTCTTTAATCGTGTATCGGTTAACACATCCGAATAAAATATTTCAAGAACATTTATTAAACATAAAGAAATAATGTCAATTATTTGATTTTAAAGGTCTACTTTTGAATATTCGTGAGCACGAATCGTCAAATTTGAAGCATATTTCGTTTTAAAGGTAGGACAGACAGACAGACAATGTAGGCTTAGTAATAGGATCCCGTTTTTTCTTTGGGTACGGAACCCTAAAAAGGTCTACTCTGAGCTCGAACACACCGGCCAGTCTCGACCGCCCTACTAGATCGTAACGACTCCGGTTTATGGGTCGACACGAGAGCTCGTATAATTCAGGCAAGACTCTCGAATCTCCAAATACAGATGTATATTAGGTACTTTATTGGCCCGCCTTGTTGCCACCGTTATGGGTTTCTACGTATTTTTGTCGCCAAGGGATGATAAGTAGATTCAGCTGCCAATTATGTAGAGATTGCTTTTATTGGAGCCACTTTTTGATCGAGAAATAAGCTTCGATTACTTATTTACTTACTTATGTACTTCATTTATTTTCAACGCGAAATCGTTGTTAAGGATACGTTACCTTGCGGTGCGCTTATAGATACGTACGTGACTGATTTTTATTGTTTGTTAACGATTTCCTTTTCACCTTGCGAGAGAACTTCTTGATTTAAACAGACAATAATAGAATAGTTAAGGATGAGGGTCACAAATTATTATTTTTAGCGTTCCGTACCTCAAAAGGAAAAAAGGAACCCTTTTAGGATCACTTCGTTGACCGTCTATCTATCTGTCTAGACTGAAGGGAATCAAAACCTATATGGTACTTCCCGTTGACCTATAATAATTCAATTTTACAAGAAGCAAGGTCTCACAGCACATAATTATAAAAGAAAAATCCGAAAGTTGTTAATTTGAAGTAACATCACTTAAAAAAAGTTTGCTATTATAAACTTAAATTTTGTAGTTCGTATGTATGGGAGCACCCGTTTGCCAACTACAAAGTTAAGTTTGTCAATCAATATTTCAACCTTTTTTCGTCGTGACTCGATTTCCGGGGTGTATGAACTCTATCTACAATCTACATACATATTTATTAAGTTTGTATGGAACCCTCAGGTTGCGAGTCCTACTTACACTTGTCCGGGTTTTAATTTTTATAAAAGAGTACTCTCCAACAGTTGAGCTACCTGCCTTCTACTGCAGCCCACCTGATGGTTTGTGGTCACAGCCTCCTAGATACAATTGTATTGGGGGTGCATCGCTTACTCTTCAAAGTTCGGATACTCCTTACCCTCTAGCAGGTTATTGCATGAGACGACCAACATGCGCGCCGAGAGATAACTATATTTTATCGTGCAAAAGCAAGACAGGCGTACGCATAAACAAGGCACGACCCGTGCACCCACCAGCTCAACCCACCAGTTGGATGAGTGAGAATCTCTAATGACCCGTACACCCACTCGGGACTAGGGGGATCTGTCGAGATCCGCACACCCACCAGTGGGATGAGGGGGAATCTCTCAAGACCCGTACTTCCACCAGTGGGATGAGGGGGAATCCTTCGACACCCGCACACCCACCAGTGGGATAAGAAGGAATTTCTGTTTACCGGTGTACTGGCAGCCCATAGCTCAGCGTAACATTAGAACTATGAAGCTGGATAAGGCTACTGATAAAATAGATACTTATAAACATAGCCACGTTTTGACGTGGCGACCACAAAAAGTGACGACAGCATTGTCGTGGTGAGCATGCCAGGCCTGCTGGGCGGGCACACAAACGGTACACCGTTTCATGGTTGATATTCCGACCGAAAAAACTGAAGCGTTTTAATTCAAATTTCATTGTGCGTAACGACTGTGACAGTGGAATGCGCTGCCTGTGGATGTTTCCCAATAGATACAATCTGGGTATCTTCAAGTGTGGTCCATCGCAGACCGCATCATCGCTTAACACCACATCACGCGGAATGGCGGTCAAACGCAAGCCTAAACCCCAAGTTAAACGGATGCACCAGTAAAGAGAAATGACGCGCAATAATTCGATTGCCAGGCAATCTCGCCCGGACTCCCCTGGACGTAATTTCTGACTGGTTGCTGCTAAAAATGCTCCTCAGATGAGCTTACGGTGAAATGAAGGCGCGGTGCGGAGATGGCTTCGCGATTCAATTCCGATCTGGTTTGCGAAGTTTTTGTGTTTTTACAATTAAATTACACACAAACCTGACCCAAAGTTTCATAAACACAAAACAAAGAAGCCCCTACCGAAAAATCCGACCCATTTGACTGCAATTCCGTTCATTGAAACGATATTAAATAAACAGCTGTGCTGCTGTATGAAAGTAAATAACGATTCATTCAAATTACGCTTCCCACACCCCCGGCCCCTATCTCATCCGATACCATACTAAATCCAGTACAAATTACATCGTCGGCGTATATTCCATTTGCGGCACAAATGACGTTAAATCGCAATCTGGCCGGGGCACACCCTCGCGCCCGCGTTTCATTACGATTTCATATTTTACGAGGAACATCCTCGCGAGATTCGAAAAACTCGTAAAACCCTAAAACGTTCATTCGATAATCTTTATCCTAATAGAGATCTAAGCACTTGGAGTTTAAGAACTGCGTGTGAATGTTTGTTTAAACTGTTGCTATGGTGAGAATATAAATGCAATTTTCTGAATTGGCTATAAACGCCTATTTCAAGACGACTCTCTCTTTCTAACGTGTACGTTTGAGCCCGCGCACCGACCAGTAATTTCTTTAGACATTTTTTAAGATAAAAAAATCCCAAGATGGAATAAAAAAAATCGATTAGACATTATCTTAAGCATGGCATTATTTAAATGGTTTTTAAAAAAACTACAAAAAATAGTTTTTTTCGATCTCCGTAATAATAAATCTTCAAAAAGAAAAAGTTATATTTGTAAAGTTATATGATTATTTACGGGATATTTACCGTGGTAAGGTTGTGGAATGAGCTCCCGATATAATAAAAATAATATCCCGTAAATGATCATATAACTTTAGTGAACAACCGTGATAGTTTAAAACAGTTATATTTGTATTATAATGTGTATTAAGATATTTTTGCAATTGATTTGATTTGCGTTTGCCTGATGTGAAGCGATGATGCGGTCTACGATGGAGCATGAATGATAGATGGATGGTCTGTTAGACTTCACAGGTAACTATTTCAAACATGGTACACAAAACTGAATTGCATAAAGCGCATGAGTCAACATCGGACTAGACGCCTCGTTTCGACTTTAGTACCAGCAATGTGGGGCGTTTCGAAAGCCAGGCGCCTGCCAAACTTTGGTGCGTGTTGCCAACAATGTAGACGCACGTCTGCCATTGCACCAACACTTTCACAACCCGCGGTTACTGTGCGTATTGTACTATCTTAAGGTCTGAAAGATTTGATCGATCGATAGGGTCATGTTTTATTTTTATTTTGGTGGAAAGTTATTTAAGTAGGTGCTTGACAATCAGAGAGTTATCTGTGATTGAGTTGGCAAGAGTATGACTTGAAACATAGTTGCTTTGAATTTGCTTCTGTAATTAGAAGTAGAAAAAATCGTAAGTAAATTTGGCATTGATTGGCCAATTTGCAGTTACGCAAATTGTTTTAACCCTTAACAACTCGCACGAGGAAAATCACAGAACTGCTCGCACGGGGTCTCCCAGGACCCTAGTTTGGTATCGAAAATTTCTGATAAACTATTAATAGAATTAAATATTAAACTTAATACAAGATAAATGCACTTTTAACTAAAACCTCAAAACGCAACGAAATAAAAACTAATATGAACTAATAAAAAACACAATTCAAAATCTTCTTTTGAGGCACAATGAGATCAACGTTCAGATATCTTAAATTCCTTAAATTCGTCGAACTAATTGGACTCGTTTTCATCACAAGTTAGACAATAGATCCTGGAGTGATCATTTCATGCTAATTACTCGCAGGGATTCACTCACTTGAGTGCAGCAATGTGTGCGTATTCTCCAACGTCCTGTTTGTCTCTTAGTGACATCTTTGAGGAAGCGGTGTCTGACGGAGCTAAGTATAATTTTTTTGCGCCTAAAAGTGCGTTGTACCCACGCGAGTAGTTAAGGGTTAAACACCGCACACAAAGTATTGTAGGAAACACTAAACGCGCATGTCTAAGTGTCGTTTCCGGGTTTCAGCACAGCAAAGCCTAGGTACCGTCTCGGTCCGTTCCCGTCACGTTCACTTCGGTCACGACAGCATCACAGATAAGTAACAGTTAGTCCGATCATGGTATTCTTATTCTTGTATAAACTGACCGCGACGTTGGTTAAATGGGTAACGGTATGAGTTACCAAGGTTGGAAGTGTTCACGTGTACTCATCGATTTACAGACAAATAGATGTCGGGTCGAATACAAAAATCACGAAAAAAAAGTGTTAAGTGTTAAAATATCAGAACAGACAAACAAGGGAGATATGCCTTGATACAATTATCGTTCGTGGTCAAATGTCTTCGTGTGTCAGCCTGATTTAAGCCTGATGCATTCGCTTTCGCACCCGCCGTGTCACCTTACCATATGTCCTTGTTCCAACTAGTACTTGTTTTATCTTTATTATTTCTGATCTGAGGTTGAAACAGTGTATTAATTTAGCTTCCAACAAAATAATGTTGACTAAATGCACAGATCACTTTAATATTGCGTCTGTTTCATTCTGACATTTCTGACCAATGATCCGATGTCCATAGTTTCAAATACCTTTGCGTGTACTAGCAGATCGTGCAGAACGAGATGTGCCCGACCCGACATGAACATAAGTCATGTTTTTCGCCACAAGGTTCGCCAAACAACACCAATATTTACGAAGGAAGGCAACCCGCTTGGAATTTATTTCGGAACAATGAAGCTCTCTGACCCCGGCTAAAGCGTTTCATTTTATAAAGTTGTTGAAAAGTCCACTTTATTTCCATCGTCTTGTCGTCAAATATGTCACCACGGGCTTAACACTGCTGTGTGAATACTAAAATGTAAGAAATACTCCAAATATGACGCACACAGAGGAGGTAAACAAGAGGTTTTATCAGGGACGGTGGCAGCCCGTCCTTACGCCTACTCATTTCGGAGGTACGTTTCGTCTGCCCTCTAACTTAAAGGGCATGAGCACCGAAAGTCACGCACTACTTTGGGAACTTTAAATACAGAAATGTTTTCATCCCGAATTCTCAGAACAGTTTTGTTGGTAATATTAGAGTTCGTTGTAGCTATATAGATAACAAGGCGACGAATAGCTCCCACATTAGTGTTTACGTTTGACGTTCGATCGATATGAACGATTCGAAAAATATTGCGCAATTTTTGTTATCAATTCCGCATTTGACCACCAACTCGCCTGTTCGTAAGCGACGTTGAATTTACCACAACTGCATCCGCTTCGAAATAATCTGCATATTGTGGCAGAGTTAAATGGTAGATTAGATAACTTGCCTAATTCAGTTTCATTTATAAATACAATGCTCATTGCTGCAATCTGTCCCAATTATATAATAACTAGCTGCGCCCCGCGGTGTCGCCCGCGTAGTGATGAAATATGGTGATGATGATGAAAAGTAGCCTGTCACTCTCCAGCTCTTGAACTATACTCATGCAAAAAATCAGGTCGATCCGTTGCTCTGTTGGTGCGTGAAAGAGGAACAAACAAACCAACAAACTTTTCACATTTATAATATTATAATGAAGTATGATCCTGCGTTGGTACTTTATCAATCTCATTTTTATTTTAGGTATAGGTATATTACACTGTGAATTCCTGTTCTCACCGAGAAATCCAAACAATCTACGACCACATGACTGTACTCCATTGCAAGAAAGCTTCCCAACGGCAATTTTAATTAAAAGAAACACAGTCTTGCCAGATAAATCTTCAAGTCTAACAATAGGATCTCAACCCGCTCTGAGCTCCACGTTGGTATAGCGCGACAAACTTATTTGTTGAGATGAGTGGGGGAACCACTATCGTATTTTATAAAGAAATACCAGATGGGAACGCGTTGATGAATTTAAGTTCTCTTACTTGATCACCTCTAGAGATAAGTTGGTTGGTCTGCTGTGCGGTGGCTGGCTTGTATTCTGTGGCGCACGAGGTCGAGCCAACCAACGGCAATGGGCGGACGGTAATGGCCGCCTTTCCCACAGATGAAAAAACTTGTTAGTACTTAATGCTCGAGTGATGTAGACCGCTGGACAGACGTATTGGAAAATAGACACGATTGAATCTATAAAGGTTTTCCAAAGCCTTAGTATGTTTGTTTGGATTCATTGGAACTGTTGATGTGACAAATTCTGACATCAAAGCATCTAATTTATTTTCTTCCGTTTACGAACGGTTAAACTCGATACTAGATTAGTGACCTGAAAAAAAAATACGAATAGGTATACGTACAATTCTGTCAAAAAATATCTATGCCCCAGATCTGACGTCAAAGAATCTTATTATTTTCTTCCATTTACGAACGGTTCCATACAAGTAATCTCGATAGGTACTAGACTAGATTTTTGCCATGCATAAAATTACTGGTACGTGTTCAAAGAATTGTATTGGGATTCTTAGATGTATTTTCAGTGATATACCACATAAATCATACATAATATTGCGCCATGATCACCTTCTGAAGAACTCAATTACACTAGTTTCGCAACCATGAACCGTTGCCAAAAGATAAATCTGCCACACCAGTACCATTTGACCACCATAGACCAACCTTCGGATCACCTTGTCAATTGATTGATACTTCGTGAGATACGGATGTCCAAACAAATTATTTACGACTTCAAGTATTTGATTAGGACAACAGTAGAACAGTGGTTTCCCTACTGTTTTCGTCGAGATTAATTGATAACCAAAATGCATCCCTAGCGTCTAGGAAATCGCCGTTGAGATATTTATTTAGATAAACAAATCTATAGAATAAAAATCGATGTGCATTGTGTATGTTCTCCGTATGGACTCCAAAACGGCTGGACCGATTTTGACAGGACTTTCACTGGCAGATAGCCGATGTTATAAGGAGTAACTTAAGCTACTTTATCCACGCGGTTGAAACCGCGGGCGCAGTGAGTAAGCTATACAAGTGGAATGGAGCGAAGTCAGTGTGGAGGTGTAAGGGGTGGTCTATGTTCAGCAGTGGACGTCTTCTGGCTGGTAATGAAAAGTAGAATGATGTTGGTCTGAGATAACTCCTCGCCAACGTGATTGGCGAAAGACAGCGCAAGAACGGGACCGATGATGTATTCTACTGTCGAAGACCGGAGTCCAACAGTGTCCAAGACATTGTATACATTGCATAAAGAACAGATCGAGTTTTGCCCACCAAATCGCCTGATGAAACGACGGAGACGCAACAACAAAGTATGTAAGGCATTTATGATGGCTTTGACAGAGAGGATCACATTTGCATTTGAGCTTGATCATACGTGCAAAGCTTTGACGTAAACTACAGCTTTTGAACTTGAGCATAACATGTGCATTGGTCTCCAGCAATATAGTGTGGGGTTTTAATGACGGAGTTAATGTCTCTGGATGATATTCCGCGTGCTTTGACAGGGAGGACATTTGGTCGGTTTCCGTATGCGAGCTGTTAGGTGTGTTTGTGTTGCTATATATAGTTGGCCGTGTGTATTCTCCAGGCAGAAGACCGGTAATTACAGAAGCGGTGCGGCGCCGACGCTAGATTGCCTGCCAATTGAGTTATGCCGCCGCACGTGGAAGGGAAACGCAGGGGCTGCGCGTCATTCGAATTCTCTGACTTATGTACGGTTTTTTAAACTATATAATATGCTTGCATTTGTCGCCAGTCGCCACCTCTCGTTGTTAAGCGATAACGCGGTCTACGATGGAGCACACTTGCTTAGAAGAAACCAACTTGAATACACCCACATGTAACTATCTGGGAACTCGCGGTGAATTATCTTACTAAGATTACCCCTACTTGATGCGTCAGACAAGTAATGCTGGATTTGCTTGAAGAATTAATTATCTCTATTGGGATCTCATATTTACATCTATGATCAATAGAGGAATAGCGTCATGGGGAATCAACAAGCTACGATTTTGTTTTTGTTTGGCATTCTCTACACGGCCACTTTTGATACAATGCAAGTTGATGCAAATAGACCGTTCCGTTCTTATTGTTGCCATACCCTAACATGGTAATATGTACTACATGGTATTTAAGATCTACTTGCATAAATTTCGTGCGAGACAATTTCCGTAAGCGAGAAATTGACTCTACAATTTTGAGTATTTTTAAACTTATAAGTAACGTTTCTAAGTGAGGCAGTATATGCGTGAATACCGTAGAATACTTCTTTTTATTCATAACTGTATAATGATTTTTTTTACTGGTGGCATTAAAAAGTAAACAGGTTATTTGCGGCGCCAAAGACCACGTCAAATTAATTAATTAGCCAATCAAAAGGCAGTAATGCTTCCAGCCATAAAACTTGATGCTTTTCATGTGGGAATTGTATAGAAGCAATTATTTCCGTAACTTAAACTACATATAAATCCTAATTCATATTATAAAAGCGAAAGTAACTGTCTTTCTATCTGTCTGTTTGTTCGCTTTTCACGACCAAAAGGCTGGGCGGATCTTAACGAAATTTGGCAGGAAGATAGTGTGCATCATGAGGACGGACATACGAGTACTTTCCCCCCAGAAATGCGGAAGAACTGGAAATCGCGGATAACACCGCGGGATCCAGCTAGTTTTATATTTATATGCGAAAGTTTGTGTGTGCCTGTTTGATCCCACTGAGGTCCATAACGATTGAACAGAGTTAAATTAAATTTCGAATAGACATGGCTAAAAAACAATCTCTATTCAAAATTTTACTACATTATTTTCATTACATTACGCGTCTGTCTGTCTGTATGTCTGTATGGCCGCTAACTCCTAAACCACGCAACGGATATTGATGCGGTTTTCACCATCAGTTAGATACATTTTCACGGAAGGTTTATATATATAACTAGCGACCTGCCCCGGCTTCGCACGTAAATTACACCCGTGCGAAGCCGGGCGGATGGATCGCTAGTTATACCTACAATAAAGATATTCTGATAAGATCTTATCCTCTAATAAATAATGATCCCCGTAGCAGGTGAACTCGCGGGGCTTTGCCAGTTTTATAGAATCACCCTCAATCAAAAACGTTTGATAGGCTATGCAATAATATGTTGCGTCAACTTCACTGTGACGACAAGTACCATGCGCTGTGATGCCTGTGATACAAAACACATTTCAGATATAGAAATTTTGTTTAAAATTGGTACCTACTTTAAACTAAAAACTATTTGTTGTTAAACTTTGCCGTGAACTTTTCATATTAAGTTTAATGAATGGCGATAACGACCTTGAAGGTAATGAATAACAACATGCTAACAGCAGTACTGTTGTTAAAGCTGTGATAAAGCACTTAAATTTTTCCCGGTTTTTGAATGTTTCTGGGCAACATATTTTTTTTTTCTCTTAAATCATTTTTCGGGCAGATACGAACATAAAAAAAAACATATCCAGTAGGAAATCCCGGGTGAAATCGCGCGTCAGTGCTAGTGTTACAATAACAGTAAATTGGCAAAGTTCGTATCTAGCCAGCACTAGAGCCAGCACTGGAGCCGGCAAACATGTTTATTTGTGTCGGGCCAAAATGATGCCGTAATTGACGGGTGTAATTATCTACTGGGTGTCTGACACTAGGTACGGACAGTACGGACGATATATCACTTACGAGATTTTCTACTTGATAACTGTTTGTTAACTTATTCGATGAGTTGACGAATGTTTCATCACAAGCTGCCAAATCGAGTTTTTAGGGTTCCGTACCCAAAGGGTAAAAACGGGACCCTATTACTAAGCCTACGATGACTGTCTGTCCTACCTATTAACGGCTGTATCTTACGAACCGTAATAGATAGCCAGTTGAAATTTTCATAACAACGAATAACAAATAATGGCCAAGTGCGAGTCGGTGATAAGTTTCTGTTCATTACCAAGTTATAACTGGTAATTTCGTTATTAAATTTTATGGTTGTACGGAACCCTCAGTGCGCGAGCCCAACTCGCACTTGGCCGGTTTATTCTAAACAGGTGAGCTGAGCAGTAGAAACTCTGTGCTCCATAGCTTCTAAGCAATATACTACGCGCCGAAGTACCGAAAAGCTAAAAAAGCTAGTAACTAGTAATATCAAGTTAATCTAGGATGAACATCTAGTACTATTGTACTAGATGTTCATCCTAGATTAACAACTAACCTTAGTGAAGTTCTATCACACGCGTAACACTTACAAAATGTGTGTGTCAAAAATCTTAATAGCAGTTATAATATTCTGTTCTAGCAGTTTCATTACTGCAATGACCATACTGTGAGCTGATGGTAATTGCAACACAACAGTTGACGGCCTTATCATATTACTGTTCATTCTGTCACTGATTAACACAGTTTCTGCAGAACTAAGCGAAACAATTGAGGGAGATTATCGCCTTTATTGTATAAACATAGAGAGCAGCTAAGACATTTAGACTCTTGTCCTAGCGGCGCCGTCAAGATGGCTTAAGTCCTTGTCCAGCAAGCTTATTACCATGTAAGCCTTGGGTTGGATCGTGAATGACTGTAATCTCTACCATAGTCCTGCCCTGTTACATCTCTGTTAGTTAAAGCTTAAGCAGTATAATCACAGTCACGGAATGGTACCCCAGAGATGGCATCCGGAGTAGAGGCAGAAAGTGCAAGAGATGGGAGGATGGCATAAAACTAACAGCTAGTCCGAACTGGCGAAAGGTTACCCTTGATAGAACACAATGGAAAGAGTTAGAGAAGGCTTTTGCTTAAAGGCAACTGAGATTAGGGACATTCTATAGCAACTTATGTCAGTTTTAAAGGCTATATAATATAACTAGCTGAATCCCGCTACTTCGTACGCGTAGAGCTCGGCCTTCGGCCTCGCTACTATAAACCTATATGCTATAAACCTCACGGAGCCCGAGACCTTTCCAACGAATGCAAAACCGTGGAAATCGGTTCGTGCGTTCTGGAGTTATAGCGTCAGGAAGGAAAACCCGACTTATTTTTATTTAGTAGATAATAAAGTAGAATCGCATTTAACTAGAACAATATGATTCCTATATGTGCAGTTGAATGGTATGTATAAGGTGGGGACAGAACCAAACTCAGAGCGATTTCTTGAAACGCGTGCAAATATAAAAGATCCGCTATTCACAAACGTTTGCTAATCAACTTCATTCAAGCTAAGTTTTCTAGGTCTATTCGTAGCGGCAGAGACCTAAGCGCACTTAAGCCCACTTTGGTTCCTGCGGCATGTTTCATTCGGATTTCTATTTGAGCCGGGAGGCATCATCAATCGCGCATGATAAATTATCATTGCTTCGAGCACCGCTCGCTCAGGGCTTCTGACACAAGATGAAAGTGGTACAAATAGACGGAATTAGCTCGTTCGAAACGTGTAGACAATATGCAAAGTAGTTGCAAGATACCAACGCTGGATGCAGGCCGATTCCAACGGCCCTTTTGGAGATCGATGGGGGAGAGGCCTATGTCCAGCAATGGACGTCTTACGGCTGAAATGATTATGATGATGATGACCGCTGTAGGTGGTAAATCAGAGTCAAAATTTCATACGACTTTGGTCAATCAGAACGAAGTAAGCAATTTAGTATAGGACGAGCGGCCAGCCCTTACGCAGCGTTTTTAACTTTAGGTGGAACTGACATGGCTAGGAGGTAGTTGTTAGGTACCTATATAAGACAAATTATCGGGCGTTCAGGTGAAAAATTACCCTCGGTTCCATACTGTTCCTTTCCCAAAACCACTCTTTCCCATAAAACGTGTATTCCGTTTCCGACAGGTTTCGCCCGCGTAGACAATTATGAAAAGTGAGTAGGTATCCAACCCACGGTAACTCTCAGTTGTAAATGCCACTCACGGTATCTGAAGACCGTTCCGATCGCCTAACCAGAACTCCAAAGTTTTTTTTTGTTTTACCGCTAAAAAAAAAAAAATATTAAAAAATTATTTATTAAAATTTATTATTATTTTTTTTTTATTTTTTTTTAATTATTTATTTTTAAATTATTTATTATTGAAAATTAGAGTTGCCTCATTGGTTGCCTCCTTAAAATTAATAGACTCCTGAAGGTGTCTATAAAGGTGTCTCCTAATAATGATAATAATTGCATAGCAAGACTTGAAAAAATGGCAAGAAGGAAAACGGCAAGAGCTGCAACATTAGCAAGACCAGCAAGCAAGCTTGGCAAGACAGGCTCCTCCAATCTCAACAGCCGGCAAACAGCAAGATTTGCAAGATTGGCAAGTTTAGCATGCAGGGGGAAAAACTAAAACGGCAAGAACTGCAACATTGGCAAGACCAGCAAGCAAGCTTGGCAAGACTGGCTCCTCCAATCTCAACAGCCGGCAAACACCAAGATTTGCAAGATTGACAAGTTTAGCATGCAAGGGGACAAAACAAAAACGGCAAGAACTGCAACATTGGCAAGACATGCAAGCAAGCTCGGCTAGAACGGCTCAACCGTACGCCTACGCACGTATAAACGTATACGTGTGTATGTATGTGTGGACTTCGATGGAGTAATATTATCAGGACTTTGACTTGACTTAGACAGACGGTCACAGCCAAGAAACGGCTAGAAAACTATGACTACGAATAATAATGTGGTCATATTTCTAACCAGTTTGGTCTAACTATACCAGTTTGGCCAGCGTGCGAACGCGTCAAAATGACTCTGTGTGTTAACGTTATGCTCATTATAGTCGTGTATTACTCAAGGCTCATAATAAAAAGAATTTGTTAACATAAAAAAATACTATTGTTAGCTATAGGTATGTATAATAGCAAAGGTGTAATTAGTTATACCTTTACTACTGCGAAGCCGAATTTCTATGTTTTTTTAATCGTAGCCCTATACCTATTCTTATGTTACACAAATGCCTAAGAAGATGGGAAGGTACATACCTCAAGGTAAGTAAACATCAGCTAATAATTAAAAACTTCACAACAGGGACGAATTAAGGGACTCAAAGTTTATAATTATGTGAAGGTCTACACGCACGAAGTAGCTACAACTATAGTATAACGAGTTCATTCTAATGTTCGGGGTTTCAAATGTACGATAAGTCACTTTATACTTTTCACTAGTACTATTGTCCCACAATAATACAGATTACGACCCGACAATTAATGGTCGTGCGCCGGCGCGCAACCATCTACTTGCGTGGTTCGGGAGCAACTGGCGACACTCCGTTGAAATATGTGCCATCAGCAAATTGACACAAAACATGAAGCCCGACAAGGAAACTCCCTGCAAAACAAAAGTAAAAAAAAGGAGGAAAAAGCAGAAAAGGTCAAGCAAAGTCAAAGTACAGAAGCCAATAATAATTAAAAGTTCCTTCTTTATTCCTGTGAACATGCCATGCGATTTTTTTTTTGTTAACTCGGAAGGGAAGTACGAAACAACAAGGGTCCTGTGAAAAGTTTATAAGTGGCAACAATTTCCTTTTTTATGTCAGCAAAAACAGCGTTGTACAGTTTGTTGGTTTGTGAGTTACTTAATTTTTTTGACGTGACAACGTCTTATAAATCTATGAACGCCGGCTACACACACAAAAAATTGTCACGTGCCGCGTAAGCCGCGCGTGCAAGCGAGAGCGCGGAACAAGCGATAGAGAGGCACGATCGGCCGAAGCGTTATCATGTAAAATTATCGTCCGTAAACTTAACTTTACAGACAACCCCTTTGTTAATAATTACATTTTATGATAAATTGCTATTAATTTATATTATAATAGAATTCACAATAACATAAATTTCAATACAACATTCAAACCACAATTTCACCTTAATCCGTCCTTTTTTGGGAAAATCCTACAACAGTATTTTTTTTTATTATAGAAACTGACGTGGCTAATGCGGTTGAAACTATAGTCGGAGTGACCGGCTTAATCTTACGTGAGTAATTCCCGTGTAATATAAATAAAAAGTATTTTTTTTATTTAAAACTATTAACACGAATACCAAATTTCAGGTCGCGAACAAAAAAACACGCCTTCATGTAAACCTTAAACCTCTATTTGCTCCTCTTGATTCGTCCCTTTCGCAAAATCATCTCATAACAATCATTCTTAGCGGACCTCTCGTAAGGAATCTACGTGCCAAATTGCAGCTTCGTAACTCAAGTAGTTTTGGAGATTTCGTATTGAGTCAGTCAGTCAGCCATTGAGAGTGAGGAGTATTCCGCCTTATAAATATAGAGATAGAATAACGAAACATCAACTAATGGTTTAAATGATCGCAACAAATAAAACACCGAGTTGAGAAGATTGCATGAAATGGTTTCGATGGTCGCATAAATAAGCCAACACCCTATAACAGGATAGACGAGGTGCAAGCAAGATAACATCTCTCTCCAGCTGTAAACCAAGAAGGAACGTGCGATCGCACCACCTACCAGCTTCCTTTCCAACGTCAAACGACTAATTTCATAACGGGTTTCAAGGTGCTGCTGACATTTCACGAAACCGCATTCAACTCCAACAAATTGGAACCTTAAACAGTTGTGATAGGCTCTAAATTTGTGCAATTTTACATTAGATTGAATACAAAAAGATTGTTAGTGAACTGGAACAAATTGGAAGCGTTTCGCTTCCACGTCTATCAAACATGCAGCCTTGCAGCGAAAGGAAAACGCCTAACTATAGTTATTTGATCAATGTTAGCCAATAAAAATCTCAGGTTGTTGGTGCTAGTTGACTATCTTTAAAATATTTAAACTTATCCCATTAAATCATCGCTACTTGTGAATATCAATTTATCAATACACTATATTTTGCGTTAGACACAGACGAATTCAGATGTAGTAATATTGAAATAAACAAATGCATAATTGTTGATTCTACACAAATCCAGCGAAATAAAACTGATATTATTTTCTGCATTTGCGTTGCGCCAGAATTTACTACCCTGTTTATATATTTCGTAGAATGGAACTATTAATTTGTTTACAGAAATAGTTGATGTTTAAATATATTTGATTATTCTTGTAGACAGATGGATATTTGAGCTACATGCCAAGCGTACGATATGTCGGTGTTTCGAAACGAAATATCAAATACCTAAGCCAAGTTTGATGTTACGAAATATTAATAATATAAACCGCCAAATTAACGACGTACCTAACATAGTGATTTCCATAATAAGTGATATACACCAACAATTTTTAAATAAGAAGATTACGCATTTATTACATTATATGTGACAAGCTAAAGAACCGTAGAAACTTGTCCCACAATATGCAAACTATGAATAAATATAAAAAGAGACGTTCAAATGAACACTACGGATTAACATTTAAATCCATCCAATATTAAAACCACAGCCAAAATAATAGTTACTACGACGACTCCGCTCAGTGAGTCAAATCGGTCATTTCTAGTGAATGCTGATAAATCAATCAGCGAGGCTCGAGGCTACGGTTTGTTCCAGATCCTCTTCCGATTAATTTAGAAGCGGGTGAGATAACAAAAGGGTAATTATAAAGTACATATTTCTAAATCGCACGCAGTACAGTTAATGCAGTAACACAACTGTAATCTTACTAAATACAACTCAATCTGTATCTACAAAATTTAAATATAACTAAGTATATATAAACTTAATAAAAAAGGAGAAAACCAATTGTCAATTAGTTATATCGAAAGTACGCCAATTGGTCTTCCAAAGGCTTGATAATCCAATGGCTGGTAAGTACTTAGTAAAATCGGGACAAATTGTAGGAAATAAGGAGGCATAGCAATGGCCTATACTGAACCACAAAACAAATAATAGTTGATGATTGAACTGATTGCTTTCGATTAGACTTGACAATGGATTAAGGTGGGCCGATTATGATGGACTGGTACATCACAGAATAACATGTATTTTCTGATGCTGAATACGCTGAAATGGTGATCACAATATTTACTCAACTTTTAATTGATACATTCTGACGTGGATTGATGAGAACTTTTGCATTGCCACTAAATGCATGGATTTTATTGTACTCTTCATAAATTTGAAACAGAGTTACTGCGTTCGTTAAACTTTGTCTTAATTGTTGCCCATCAATTTGTTATTGGGTTTACAGTAATTTATCAGCTCGCTTCTGTTCGGTACCGGCAAGTGTTTCCGAGTTTATTTAGACTCGTTTATCGGAGCGGTCATTAAATAAATATTGGAAGGAGTATTGGCCGTTATTTTAGTGCTTTCTATATTTGGAAACCTGTCCAAATTTAATGACACTGTTTCTTCGCCGATCAGATTAGTATTTCTAGAGCAGTACAACAGTTAGAACATAGTTTTATGATTATTTGTTGAAATCGTTGAAGCAGATATGGATGCAAAAGTACAAAGCGACAGAACATAATGACAAGAACAATAAATTAATAACGATAACCTAATTAGATAATAGCATTAAATAATACATCGTGTTTTATGATGAGTTAGACAAAGAGCCATGCACGATGCAATATCATCAACTTTCATATAATTGAAAAGTACAAATCGTGTTTTTTACATATATAATTGTAAAGCAAGCAAGTTGAGTTTTCATTGTCAAAATATGGATCAAATAGTTAGTAATTTATCCCTAAACAGAAAATAACAATGAGCAATAACGGCACATCTATAACATTTAAGTGCTATAATTAATAACTATTTAAGTGCTATCTATACTAATATTATAAAGAGGAAAGATTTGATTGTTTGTTTGTTTGCATTGAATAGGCTCCGAAACTACTGAACCGATTTGAAAAATTCTTTCACTGTTGGGAAGCTACACTATCCGCGGGTGACATAGGCTATAATGTATACCCGTGCGAAGCTGGGGCGAACCGCTAGTAATTAATATAGTTGTGATTTACCAACAATTCTACATTAGATAGAGTAGATGTTTAAAAATACTGACATAATGTAGGTATTATATGAAATCTATACAAACAATGAAATTGAACTGGTACCTAGTAGTAATTTCGGACTGTGTAGTAAACGACAGAAAAAGACTAAATTAAAATGAGAAAAATATATGTAATGCCACATACTAAATCTATAGTCTGATCGTTTTAAATACTGGCAGATGTAATTCTGTTCTAGTTTTATAAAAAACTAGCTGACCTGACAGACGTTGTCCTGTCTAAGAACTGTCAAACACGCAAAGTTAAAATTGTAAATCTTATTTTTTTACACCTTGGGTTACATTATTGGAGTTTTAGTAAGGATTCCTATATTTTTTTTTTAATATAGCCTATGTTACCCGGGAATGGTGTAACTTCCCAACAGTGTAAGATTTTTTCAAATCGGTTCAGTAGTTTCGGAGCCTATTCAATGCAAACAAACAAACAATCAAATCTTTCCTCTTTATAATATTAGTATAGATTATGGGAATACATCAAGCAAACGTCAAAGCTTTTATTTCCGAATATATAAATCGAAGAATCCTTATAAGTATGGTTTATATGACGACCTTAGAAACTGAATTTCAACGAGCCGAGTTTCGCAACGACTCAATACTCGGCACATTGAAATTATTTCAAAGCGATTTAAAGAAACTTGAATTGTGTTGGGCACGAGGCGCCGAAGCCTTTCAGTGTTGAATTGAATGAGAAAATTAAATTCACTGTTTAACAATTTGTAGCTACAAGGTACCTACTGTTGTGATTATATGAAGGAGACCAAAAAGGTCACAATCGCATATAACACCGCATAGATAACATTGACAGATAATAGAGCATGCTAAAAGAGAACAACATAAAACATGACAATATATACAATAATATATTTGTAAGACAATCAATACAATCAGACACGGGTCAGAAACATTAGAAATACCTGTAAATGAGTGAAACAATGGGCACATAGAAACAATGGCTACATGTAATTTCAACAAGCGTCCATCGTCCAGCTACAAGTACGATTCTCGACGACTAAAGAGGAAACGTGGCTCTAATTGAAACAACAATAAAACGAATGAATCAACGTACGCTAGATGTGCCTGCAATCTGTTGGTTCCTTTAGCATATTTTATTTAGTCTGTGGCAAGCCTCCAGGCTGATTTGTGACAGGAGTTTTGGCGCCAACGCAGAAAAAACATGTCGGCTCGTTGGATTATTTTCCTAAACTTGTGTATTTTCGAGTGTTAATGTGTATTAAATGGTGAATTATTATTCATTAAGTGCTCGTAAACGTGCTCGAGTGTGGGAAAGTGATATAACGAGGTGAAACGTGTCTTTTCGTGTTGTTTCCAAAACTCCATAGGAGCCTCTTGTAAAGTCTCCACCACTTTACAGGGGCATGAGTTCGACTTAACCGTGACTTACTTAGCTTGACTCTGACTGTGACTATGACTTGTTTGACGCTTTTAAGACAAAGTAAACTGTTTAATATTACGACTAAAGGACATTGAATCCAGGGCTAGAAAATTTTAACAAAAAAAAAACCTATTTGTGACACGGTGAAATGTCAAACAACTACTGTGATCATGATCATTGATTTTTCTAAAGTGTTAAAAAGATTATTCCATTTAGGGAGTCCTATTTATCGATAGCATTGAGTTCGATGGATATTACAATAATTAAACAGACTTTTCTTCTTTAAATCTTTGGAATCGTATTTATTTCTTTAATTCGCTTATATTTCGATTTATTGAATGTTTAAGCGAAATACAAGACAAGGCTTGTCCCGGCGGGATATAATTAATGGCAGAAATGTCCTGCATTTCGAGGGAAATGTGGGACGCTCGGCAGCTCTATTCCTTCCGCGAACTATAATTATGAAAGTAATTTTAGTATAGTGTGTGTTTTGAATAGTGTAGTGTATCTTTTGGATTGGATCGAAGGGGAAGATTTACGTATACAGATGCACAGTGAAACACTTTCTGCACTCTGTCCCGTCGCGGGTCGTTAGGGTAAGAGAGAACCTAAACTAAGTTTAATCGAAAGAAAATGTTCTTGGCAATTGTTAGTACCAAAAATGAATTAGAGGTGACATAAAACACGTAATGTGATATGATAATGCTATTCAAAACAGATTAAAACATATAAACTTAAAGTAAACATACTTCGGGTAACGCTAAAGGCTATTGTGACTATATACAAGTTTACAGGTTACATAATTTAGTAATTAGCCGAATAATATACAAGACTGAAGCCATATTCTGTGGCGTGTTAGCACGTAGTAAACAAACCAGCAAGCGAACTGATGTTAGCATACCGTGACGTAATATCTGTTCAAAAATTTACCTCTCATATAATTCCCAGTTTTTGTTTCAATATACACGTTGAATGGTCTTCATTACCTGTAACAGAGAGATTAATTATGTTAAAACACGGGGTAAAATTAATTAGACCTCACTGGAAACCGTTCAGATCGTTGCGTGATAATAATCTTGACGAAAGTTGTGAGCGAAATGGGCCAAATTACAAGTGTTGGTGGAGTGTTTAGTAGCTGTCGATAGCCAGCTTTTGAATTGTATTAAAATTTAAGGCACACAGACTTGATAATGGAGTGGAGTTAAATTGTTTTCTGAAAATCCTTTTAACATTTTAATATTCACTAGCACACAATAATAAACACAATAAAACGCAGACTAATCTGATGCAACATAAGATTAATAAGGTCTCTTAAACAAGCCAAGAATATTCTTGGCTAAACAATAAATACCATAGACAAAATAAACTTCCATGTACTTGTAAGTAAGTATCAACATAATTAAATACATTTTCGATAAACAGTTCAGTGCAGCAAATTATACAACATGCGGGTCATAATTTTCCATTAGGCTAATAACCTTGCATTTAATGTTATTGAACTGCACGATCTAACAAGACCACTTAACTGGACGGGGCACCATAATAATCGCGTTAGTTAAGCCCGGATCTACTTAATTCGATTAGTCAAATACTTTTGAAGATGTCAGTTTCCCTTAGCATGAATTAAGTTTACTTATGTACGTACAATTGTAGTTTGTTTAGGCGTTTTGAGACAATGCTCCACTTAATTCTTAATTTTCTAGTTAAGGGTCAATATCTATGTTTGTGAGGAGTTATAGGCAGCACGTTTGGTTTGTGCAAAACACTAACAGTGCGTGTGTTGTGCGTCCTATACGTTAGTCTCTGTCTTCCCCCGAGAAAGCTGAACGTAACAGACAGCGACGGGCGCACGCACATTTTGTTAGAATTTATTCGACTTTGTCCACCGAGGGAAACATTTGTGCCGTACACTGGTTGAATATTACTTTTATAAGAAGTAGAGACAATGTTTGATCAGTGGATATGGCTACATCGCATTATCAATGTTAATAAGAGGATTATGCCAGCCAAAAAAGTTCAATACAAACACAACACCGACATAACCACAGAAAAGAGAAGTAAAAAAGTAAAGTAAGTAGTATTTAAACAACAAAATAATATGTCTGTGGACATAACTAACATTGCATATGATAACACTGATCGTAATGCAGTTACAATTTTATTGTTTGTTACACATTGTTTTATTAATAAAATACTCGACAATGAGTATAAACTATAGAATCATGCACTGGCCACCACATAGTTTTGTAAATCATCTTTGTCTATTTAGCAGACTAGAACATAATGATCCACATAATAGAACAGGTTTTTGGGTATATGACATTTTAATATTCTTTCTGGTTGTCTGCACGCCCACACGTCCCTTAGGCCTTGAATGTTGACATTACAAAATATTAATATCCATTAGTAGTGAATGTTTCTTCCAGAGTTATTTTCAATTACTTTCGTCGCAATCGTCGTATCGTTTACGGGAAAGTATTGTTTACATGTTTACATAATTTGTATATTTGAAATTTGACCTTTTCAGCGTGTTCAAGTTCATACTTGGTTTGTACTTTGTAACGTAGTTGTAGTTTTGTTCTTATAAAATCAGTCGGCCCATTTGTCTTATCAAGAGCTCTCAATTGGGCGTGTCCGTTGGCAAAAATCTCATTGCAGTGCTGTTATGACACCCTTTTCCTTTGGGGTTATAAATGCATGTACTTATCATTTTGTCTCCTTGAGCACTATGATTCTGAGCTTCAGAATAATTAATATTGTTCTTATATATGGCTAACGTAACGATCCTTTCTGTTACTTTGACCACCTTTGAGTACCTATTATCTATAATTAATGAATTTGGCTGTATACGCAAAAAAATACCAAAATAACCGATTTCGTGATAAGAACAGTTTATGGTAGAGACATTTAATTTCGTTTATGATTCCGTTCTCTGTTGGCACAACGCCTAAGTCAAGGAGTGCCAAATGCGGGTACGGCAACGTACTGACTAAACAACACGCAACTTATGTGACAGTACAATACAGGCAGAACACTACTACGCGATCGTACAACGAGAATATTGCCCACATTAGTTCACTGCTGGATTTAGGTCTCTCCCGATTAACAAAGCACGCCACTCAGGTCAATCTTAACGTTTTCAGCCCCTAGGAATTGCTTTACGGGAATCGATATACCTTACCAGCCTAACACTTTTATTATAATCTTAGTGCGCTCTGAATCCAACGAAAACAACGAAACGAAAATTCCAACGAAAATTCCATACTGCGTGTATATCATATTGCGACACTGTTTGGAACTTACTAACGTATGGTGATTCAGAGCTATTTGTGGAAGAATTACCATTTATACTGTTGTACTATCTAAGACATAATCGTAACAGATATAACAATTGTTATAAAAGAATTTGCCAAATCAGGGGTGCAAGTACCGTTCTTTTAGCGATCGTCAAATTGACAGTTGAGGTCGTCAAATTCGATAATATGCCATTTTTTCAGTACTCGCTGTGATCGATTCTATGGCATTTTAGCGAATTTGACGATCGATAAAGAACGGTACTTGCACTGCAGATTCTAAAAGACTTTCTGCGAATAGCAGAAAAACAATATAAGCAGACAAAATAATATCTTAGTTGAAGGCTAAAACCTGCAGATAGAATCGTTCAAGCGAATTTTCCATCATTTTTATAAGAAAATGATATGAGAAATGTCTTAATTTGCATAACTTTACAATAAAATAAATATATAGGTGAAATAAATTAAATTTGCAGCCATAGCCTCCAAACTAGGTGTGGAGACACCTGTGTTTTGGTTCTTAGCCTTACCGTCATGATGTTATAAAATGTTGGTAGTTTGTATATTATTGTAAACATGATTTACACATCGAAGTAGTAACTAGGCAAGAAATAGTCGAATATATGAGTGAACCAAAAAAAAAAGCATTTCTCCAAAGAATTGGAAAAGGCTCCTGATTTCCATGTAGGATGACTCGTGAAACTCGACCAATCAGGGGTGCAAAACACGTTCGTCACGATTCCAGCCTTGACCTTATCATAATTATGGCGTAGAGTACTCCAAGGCCGACCGCGAACTACAAACGTATATCGATCAAATTGAACGTCACAGGGCCAATCCCTATACCTACACTTACTTTCTACTGGACATACGTCGAAAGACAGGTAAAAAGGTAGTGAAGGGTCTTTTGGCACATTTTACCTTAACTAATTATTGTAGAGATATAGCAGTCAAAAGATCTAGCATAGCATAAAAATTTTAATCAGATTCGTTATTTGATATACCTAAAATCACAGAAAATCACAAATCGGCCAACGGGGTATGTTCACTTTTGAAAACAAAGATTGTCACTCAAGTCAATTCCAGCTATCAAGATCTTAAATAATTCCATCGCCATTATTTTCATGGATGGAGCATTCATTGGAGGTCGAGAGCGAGACACATACCAAATAGAAACTGCTCACAAATTAAGTCGTAAAATGTACGGCTCTCAATGTTTACAGAACGCTAAATGATTTTACAGACTTGTAAATAGCTGGTGGCATGAAACATCGTGCCAAGCCAAGGGTATGAAATATTTGGTGGTGGATTTTTTGTTTTCTCAAATATTGATGGAGTTAGCAAGAATATACAGTGGGTAGATACCGGTTGACGATAATGATGATTAAAACTTTAATTGAACATGATGTGCAGAGTGCAATAATCTTATGTAAGCAGATATGAAGAGAATTTCAAGCGGTGCATAAGGCATGATGTCATGCAACTATACAAAATATGAAGCACCGCAACAATGTTCATAAGAGAGAGACCTGTCCGGCTAGTTTGTATGAGCATGACATGAACCCGACTCCATTATAGTCCATATCAAGTTTCTTGACAAGAATGAGTAGAGTTATGGTTGCAGTGGATAAAGTTCTACATTCCTTACTGATAATGAATAAAGTACATCTAGTCGACAGCGTGCTTGAGTAACATAGTGACAGCATGAATGGGCATAATGTCTTGGGCATAATGATACAAGAATAACGGTAGAGGTAAAATGGCATCTTATTTAAACCATTAATTAATGGAGTGGATATGTGGAATGAGTATAATGATTACAAAAAATACGCATGAGAATAATGAGTATTAATATTATAGTAATCAAGATGTTAGAGCTTCGCAATACACAATAGTTGTAGACAGATCTACAAACATAATTAGGCAAAGATTACATACAATTTGATGCATATGAGGCAAAAAGGCTACTTTGCTATGAAGTCGTCGATGCAATAACTAAAATTGACTAGGAAATTACCGAATAATGGACTATAAACCGAGCTCTAGAATGCAGAAGTGAATGTCAGTTGCATATTCACAGCTAATATCATGTGTGATATTTACTGTGGTTATTTTCAGGCAAACTAAGAAACTTTGCTTGTTCGAGGTACTCTGAACCAATGCTTTTATTGCTCACAGCCTGGATTTGTAAACTTATTCCGAAATCGACTACCCAGTCTGTCTATATTAGGCAAAACCGTATCGTTTACTGCACCGTTATCGTGCGTCAATGACTCAATAGCCGGCGATGTGGACACGTAGACATCGGACAATGTGACATTATTTTTAAAGCCCCGTCTTGTCATTGAGACTTCAATCGACAGCCTGGCATTGTGCCGCCCAACGTCATTGGTGGTTAAGAGCTGATAGCTTGTTTACTGGTGTACGCAATTAGCTACCTATTTAAATAAACAGCATTTTAAATACTTTTTTGGAATTTCGATGTATGCCGTATCCTCTGCCCTATCAGTTATTCGACCACTTTTCAGGCTGATAGGCACTAGAAAATGACAATCGAATATTGTCAGTTGCTGTTATATCTCTAGGTCACCGATAGGAAAGGATGTGGATTGTGGTTTCATATATCGACTCTCTCGTCAATTTGTTTATCGATATTCACCACAGTAGTTTTCAATATAAAGCACACAGTTTTAAATGAATTTGCACTACATGTTTAATAAAACATTTTTATCCTTCGAATCAAACCAGACAACCTTCAAACCTTTCGCATAAGGCAATTTAAAACGGACTTGGCATGTTTAAAAAATCGGCGCGTTTGGTACCCCCTCTCCCTTCACGCATGTTTGCGTGTTATGAGGGACAGTCTACCAATGGAGTCGGATCTTTCAAGCGTGGAGCTTCAATACTATTATGTGTGCAAGGAAGGAGGCTTGGCAGGTCCAGTTATGGTGGAGGAGGCATATCACTCGACGCAACCGGTTTGACGTCAGTCCAGTCGGGCAAGGCAACGATAACTGTGAGATAATAACAGATAGGAACCTGTGGGAGAGGAAAGGATACTACATGTTCCATTTTTATGCACCTTACTTCGAATTATCACTGTGGCTCAACTTCACTAAAACCTCAAAAAAATCATCACCATCTTCAGCCAGAAGACGTCCACTGCTGAACATAGGCCTGCCCCTTTAATCTCCACACTGAACGACAGACTGCCAACTGCACCCACTGGATGCCCGCAACTCTCACAATGTCGTCGGTCCATCTAGTGTGAGGCCTACCTACGCTGCGGCTTCCGGTTCGTGGTCTCCACTCAAGAACCTTTCTTCCCCACCGGTTATTAAAAAAATGGCAAGCTAGCAATTTATTCTACACGCACGCAGTGTTTCAATAACTACTTTTTCGTGTAGGTACGAGAATATCTGACGATACACAAATTACAGACGTGAATTCTACCGCATTCTAAACTGAAAGTATAAATGAGACAGTACAAAGAGAAAAATAACGACAGCGTCGTGGTCACATGTTTTTAGATAATAAATGTGGGAAAATGTGAAAACATCCATTCAATCATAGCTGAGTGCTTTTCTTAATTCTTATTAAAAGGCTGATTATAGTTAACTACTCCTTATGTACATTCCTTCGTTCGAAGATCTAAATAGTGCAGAAATAATTAGATTTTTGTTTCCTCGACCTTCATTTGGTTTTCGTCACGTTGTGCTATGAATAAAAAACTGAATAAATATCTTCGTTTATTCAGAGATTATAGAAAATTCAAAAAATCAATTCAATTAAAATTTCAATTCCGAAGTGTGGAAATACACGTTTAATTTAAAAATTACTTAAGCTCTTCGTGTGTGTGTACTGTGTACACTGTACAAGGCATACGACCACGGGCCTGAGGTCTAGAGTGGTGATCCAATTCGTTGACTAGATGAGTTGGTCCACCACTCCTAAAACGCTTGAGCTTGTGTTTTGATCCTGGCGTTGTATCGAATATTGTCATTGCTAACATATTTTGTTTTTGTACGAAACTTGTAATAGTACTTGTGGAATGTAGAAGACAAAATGATTCCACGATACTGCAGTGCAAGTATCGTTCTTTATCGATCGTCAAATTCGATAAAATGCTATAGAATCCATCATCAACGAATTTGACGATCTCAACTGTAAAATTTGACGATCGATAAAGAAAGGTACTTGCACTGATGGTTACGTAGCATGAGTTTCAGCTATGTCCAGCAGTGGACGTTCTATGGCTGAAATGATGATGATGAGAAAACACGTACGAAATCTACACTTCTGATCTGAGGTGTTTTCTTTAGCAGCACATGATAATTGCATAGCTGAATTCTTATTTTCTTGGTCATCTCCAAGGATCTCGGACACGTGATTCCGAGAGTCTCCGTAATGCGAGCAGGCGTGCATTGTCTTCTAATGTATTCGTGGAATCGAGCTCATGTTGCCATTTCTATGGAACAGCTGATGCGTGAGCGGCCATTGTTATCGTTTTCATTTCTTGTTGTTAATAGCGAATGCAGAATATCATGCAAATTAAAAAGCAATTTCGATTAGCAACGTAGTTTATATACTTGAAAGTACCAAGTAGTGAAGGTAACAGCAGAAGTAGTCTTGATTCAAAAATTGAGGAAGTAAAGTCGAAGAGACAAGCTCATTACTTAAAAGATCAAAACCTAGACGCACTTTTAGAATTTTCCGTGGCAGCGAAGAGTTTTTCTGTGTTAGGATAGTATCACATTATCTGGTCTTCAATAAGATAGATATTATACTGTATACAATCTTTATAAGTATCTCTGACACCCGATGGAGTGACGATATACGAGAAGGAGCTGGCAGTGGCTGAAGGCGAAAAAAAAAATAGGAAAAAGGAATGGCGAGAATTTAAAGTCTTTAGGCTAGAATAGGAATCCTATATACACTACACTCTCATCATCTTGATATTCTTGGCTTCCAAATTGTCGTATAGGAAAGCTATCGGCAACCATTTTGGAAAAAAGATAATTCGAGAAAAGTTCCGTAGCATTCTAGGAAGGTAGAAAATAAGGAAGGTTTTGGAAAAGTATAGTCATTGACGAACCTTAGAGAAGTCCGGAGTGATTTTAGAAAAGTATTATTCACAGAATAGACAAGTAAATAGAACGGAAATGAGAAGAAAAATCTGTCGCCAGGCATTATGACAGAATCTTGATTGAACATTCTTATTTATATCAACGCATCGAACTCCGCATCCAAAGAACTTGGACCTTACCTTTTTGGGTTAGGTCTCAAAGTTCTTTGTCCGCATCACAGTTGCTAACTGATTTCGAATGACTGAGGTTTCGCATTTCGCAACTGGCTACAACAAATTTCTTACAAAAATGCCTTGACAGCCGTTCTTATTAAAACAAAAAAAATAAACTTTTCTGTAGTATTAATTGCTAACCTAAGCCTTTAAAAATAATTAACGAATGGTTATTAGACCTGATTACTTTTGGCACGTGCACCGTCATTCCACGTCGTGTTTTACATGCACAAGTCCCACGTAGAGAGTACAAAGGAGCTACATCTATTCATCTATTTTATTAGTTGGAATTATTCTCGATGGCCTCCAACAAAGATGCTGTCTATTTCTGTTTGGAACGCGTGATCGTGTTGAGAGACGTAAGAGTTTGGTTATGGCCTTATGGATTAACAAGCTTCTACCGCGAAGAGCTGGCTTACGGTTTCTGTTCGAAAAGTACCCAAAAACTAGATTCTGTAAAGTATAGTGACATGGTATGTATGACAACAATTGATGTCATTTCATTTCATTTATTCAATAACATACAAAACAGAATGCAACAATTTTAAAATAATACTGAATTTACATATTAATATGTATGACAACAATTGATGTCATTTAATTTATTCAATACTGAATATACAAAACAGAATGCAATAATTTTAAAATAATACTGAAATTAAATTTTATGTATCACATTCTAAAACTATGTATGCCTAGGTGCATTATAATAATTAATAACATCATTATGGGTAAGTACTTATAAATAGATTATTAGTAAAATATTGAACCATTAATTAATTTTTAAACTTAATGCTGACATGCAAACAATAAATTAACAAATAATTTTATTTATTACTTCATACATAACACATTTTTCTAATTAAAGTGCGAAATCTTTTTATATTGTTTTTGTAACGGTTATAACTTTAAATGGAATATATCAATGTCTCTGTTGGAGTTGGAAAATCACGCGACCGCAAACCGTATCTGGGCGCAATAAGGTTCACGTTCGCGTAATTTTCCAACTGAGCGGATTAGGTGCCGCAATTAGCTGTTGTCCGTAAGGCCCCTGGATTTCGTTGTATTGGCGGCTCATTCTGACAATAGAAGGTTGTATAAGACGTGTTATTTGAGAAGACCTGTAAGCCAAAGATAATATAATTGCGGATGTAAGGAGTAGAAGGGTCACAGCAAAATTATCATAATAATATGCGCCAAAAATTAGACCACATATAAAAGTGTGGTCATATTTCGAACTAGTTTGGCCCAACTTTAGCCAGCGGGATGTTAATATATTTTCTTTTGGCGGAAGAGATTTAAAAAAAAAACTTTCTGATTTTGTCTGCAATCATGTAAAATATCAACACGAAAATGGCTTTATATCATTTGCAATTGCTATTCTAAAGATAATGCCCAAGCTTTTTAAATTCTCACTAAAGTGTTTTTGTAACTTCTAAAATGAAAAAAAAATGCGTAGTGATATTTTTTTACAACCACTGAATTGAACTCTAATAGTCTGTAACGCTACTCATTACGTGAGCGATTGAAAAACAGAGACTGGTCGTACGACCAGTTTTGTATGTAATACAAGAAAAAGCACAGCATTTCCAATAGTTACTAAGTACTAGTTAATGGTGACTAATTAGACAAGCTCGGATAGAGATGTTAGTACAATATGGCAATTGCGCGACGCTATTGCAGGAATTCTTATCGAAGCCTTGAATGTTAGAACGTGTACAACCAAAGTGTACAGAAATAACTCTTATTGGTGAAATATACGAGTTTACATTTTCTCAAACATGGTATTCAGTGCCAATTATTTAAAGAACACACTTCGACCAAAATCGAAGTATGTAGGAAAACAATACATAAAGATCGACGTAGGAAAATTTAATTTTTTAACCCATAGATTACTACAACTAGAATGTTGTTATTTATGAGTACACGCCTCGGGCGGCCTCGGCCCTGTATGAGAGTGATGGACCGCCTAAATGTCATGATAAACAATGCGGCCTCAAATGGCCTTATTAAAAAATTGATAGATTCCCTCCGCCTACGCACTGCGGTGGAAACCGTTTTAATTTGCGTTACGGCAAATATTTTCCGCGCGCGTTTTAATGCCGCGCTGTCTGATGTAGAAACAATAAAAGCAGAATGGATTTTGGTGAAAAATGTGATGTTGAAATCAATTTTGGATAAGGCTGGTGCGCAGTTGGCTGTGAAGCCGGGAGTCACGGCCAAGGTCGGTCGAGTCCCCCCCTACCCCCCACCCCCGGGTGCCGGCTACGTCGATACCTCGCCTCTCAATGAACACTCCAGGCTCCAGCACATTCCCGGTAGCCCCGGCTATAGTCGCACTTTACACGCGCCTTGCTAATAGCGACCTCTAACATCGGATAAGGCCAGATTTGAGATATAAACAACTTAGAGCTCGGGTACGGTGATCGATAGAGGTGTCTTGACGACCGCCCTGGAATAACTTGCCGGTGAAGCGGGATTTATATATGTCTGGTTGCTAAGCTTGATTTCCAAGAAGGTTCCATTGCAGGAAAAGGAAATTTTGTTGGAAATAGAATTGAGGAAAGAAACTTATAATAAGCTATATAGCATATAAGGGGCCGTCGATTAATCACGTGATGTTTTTTTAGCATTTTTTAACCCCCCCCCCCCTGCTCCTTGGTGATACATGGCGAGGTTTAAGACTAAACCCCCCCCCCAAATCACGTGTATTTTTAAACTACAAAGAATTTTATTTTTTTAATATTATCTTTAAATACAGGTATAAGTAAAGTATAATCTAATTTTATTCTGAAATTAAGGACCATGATAAAAATGTCTAGACAGAAAGGTTGCACGTTGTTTTTGACTGGCGCTTTTCGGTTTAGAAATCGCGTGTTTGACGAAAAAATTAATACACGTGATATCTTACTCCACCCTCCCCCCCCCCCCTCCCCTCTCCCTCCTTGTGATCTATCGTGATTTTTGCTAAACCCCTCCCCCCCTTTCAAGCCTCACGTGATTAATGGACGGTCCCTACACGTGATATCTTACTCCACCCTCCCCCCCTCCCCTCTCCCCCCTTATGATATATCGTGATTTTTGCTAAACCCCTCCCCCCCTTTCAAGCCTCACGTGATTAATGGACGGTCCCTAACTAAATGAGGTCTCTTCAGTTATGAGAAATAAGTACTTAGGTACAGTGTTTTTTAAGTCCCGATAAAAGAGCTGATAACTTCAAACGGCTGCACAGATTTTCGTGAATCATAGCTAACAACAACACTCTCGATCAAGTCACCTATCAAACATAAAAACTAAATTATAATCGGTTTTGCCGTTTGGGAGCTACGAAGTCACATACAGACACACACGTCAAACTTATAACACCCCTCTTTTGCGTCAGGGGCTAATTTATATATATCTGTAACTTGTGGAGCACAATAGGTAACACAGAAAGTTTTCTCTCAGATTAGAAGAACTCTGCAAGGTGGACATGTTTTAGATAACCCGTTGGTCCAGTTTAGATAGCCCGTTGGTCCAGTTGGTAGAGAACTTGCCTTCTGAGCTCGGGGGCGTGGGTTCGATTCCCATCTAGGACAAACATTTGTGTAATGAACATTTGTGTTTGTTCTATATCTGGTTGTTAATATCTATTTAAGTATGGATTTAAAACTATATGTATATGTATATCAGTCTTTGGCAGCCATATCACAAGCTTTGCTTAGTTTGGGGTCAGATGACCGTGTGTGAAAAAATGTCCCGAATATTTATTTATTTATACTATGGCTTGAATTGCGTTCCCCTTACAAAATATAATGGAAAATACCTGACAATACATTCAATAAGCATTCAATATACGAAAATAGCAGCCTCTGATCGTTGAATAACCCACTGCTTGTAAAGGATAATGCTATCAGCAAACATATTACTTATTCAACCGTATCAGCCAAGAGATAAGCAGATAAAACTGTTTGTTTGCTGTGAGTACTGTACCTAGCCAACAGAATAATTTAAAAGGGACTGGTTACCGAGAAACAATTCTAAAGGTAAGTGATGTTAAACCACAGAAAAGAGAAGTAAATAGAACGGAAATGAGAAGGAAAATCTGTTACCAGGCATTATGAGTGAACCTTGATTGAACATTCTTATTTAGATCAACGCGTCGAACTCTGCATCACAGTTGCTAACTGATTTCGAATGACTGACGTTTCGTTTATATGGGTGCAACTGGCTACAATTTTTTTTACAAAAATGCCATGACAGCCTTTCTAATTTAGAAAAAAAAAACTTTGTGTGTTAAACAGTTCATTGTAAACTAACCAATTACTCATACAAAATTGGAGCTACAGATAGTTCTAAAGGCTGTCTACAGGAAAACGACACTTTGAAGCAGGTACTTCTGCATTGCAAGGCCACAGAAGACATAGATACGATTAAGGTCGGAACTCTTTGAAGAAACTTCACAATAAGTCTCCAATACCACAACACCTGGCGAAATAGGGGAAGAACAGTTTAATCAGCGACCCAAAGCCGTGCTCCGTTATTTTAAGAGCAAATGCACAATACATCGCAAGCGAGATATCAGTGCAGGTCTTATCACCCCCAAATTAAATTA
This sequence comes from Agriopis aurantiaria, assembly GCA_914767915.1. Taxonomy (NCBI): domain Eukaryota; kingdom Metazoa; phylum Arthropoda; class Insecta; order Lepidoptera; family Geometridae; genus Agriopis; species Agriopis aurantiaria. The sequence continues at coordinate 10,199,361 of OU612003.1, read as the reverse complement.
GAATCAGGAGTGGTGTTTTTTTTAATGCCATAGGTGGCAAACAATCAGATGGGCTGCCTGATGGTAAGCTGTCGCCGTCGCCTATGGTTACTTGTAACACCAGAGGCGTCAGAAATACGTTACCGACCCTTTAGGACTCGATTAACTCGCCTTTTGAAGAATCCCCTGTTGTAGCTTCGCGGAAACCCCGTGGCAGGTGTTAATAAAATAGGAGCTATGAAGCAATATCGCATTCGTGGTAGACACCACAACCTATGATTTACGATTGAAGCCTTTAAAGTCGATACTGTATACCACGTCGTCAGCTCGTACCTATCTAAGTTTTGCCCATGCGCGAAACTGTGACAAATATATGTAATCTACAGCTGTGGGAAGAGATACACACTAATCGGCGCCCGCCTAAAAAGTAAATAACTTAAGCGACAAATAATAAAACCCCAGATTACACCAAACCATTATAATTTGAAATAAAACTAATCGTATAAACCTTATACGATTCGGAGGTAAAACTAAAAACGTGTTTTAGAAAGCCCGTTTTTGCCGAATTATTCTATCGAGAAAAGTTTAAACAATCATGTTTCTGAAATTACGTTGAACTTATTTATATCCTCAACTATTTATAACTAAAATATGAATTTGGCACTTTATTTCTTGTATCCACCGACACCGGTATCAGCGGGTAATATGTTTTTTTTTTCTTGTAATAAAAGTTAAAATTGTCTTGTAAAAATTGTTTTCGGGTAAAATCAAAATTGTGTTTTTTTTTTTAAACGGATTCTGGTATGGGTGGATACAACTCGCCGGTATCCGTGGCTAATTCAAACCGATACCGGGATCCGTGGATACAAACCCCACTGTTTGCCATAACCGTGCAAATTGATGCAACGTAACTTACGTAACCCAAGCTGACTACATATCAACTTTTAACAGTAGTGCTTACTAAGTATGAATACAAAAGACGATCACATGGCGGAGTATGATGAATGAATGACTTTTGAATATCCAACCACAAGCCGCTATTCGGTTGAGTCTCCAATCACAAGCCGCCAATCGATTCCCCCGTTTCCGACGTGGGTTACTTTTGCAAAAGGTAATTTTGTCTACATGCGCGATCAAGTGGTTACAAATTATATTTGGTACGGTACAATCCCGAAGTCAGCAAGGCAATCTAAATTATCCAGTAGAGACTGGAAAGCATGAATCATCATACTAGATACGGTTCAAGGTTTTCAAGACAATAATAAACAAGCGGTGATTCCCACATCAACTTGCTTTTCATTACTCAAAATAGAGCCTTACAAAGTAATGGAACAATTTTTAGGGAATCGACTTCAAAGCAATATTATATATTGTGTGGAACGATTTTTGTTCTTTTGTGGTTTAATCGTGAGAAATAGTTGAACAGTATCCAATTTCGTTTGCCAGTGCCCTGTAACTTAGGCAAGTAGACTACCTACATTGTAAACGGAAGCACGAATTGTTGCCCAATGCTACATCTGAACGAGGCCGCACAATCGAGTTTCACCTTTGCCTCAATGCTCTACCGAGCTCAACTGCATACAATGTAAAACGTTTTCAATTTCTTATATTGCAATATCTAATACCTATATTAACTTGATATTACGAACTAGCTGAATCCCGCGGAGTTATCTGAGATTTTCCAGTTTGCAGTTGGGCATTTTCTGGGGGAAAAGGTATAGATCCCTTCTTATGATGTTCACTATCATCTTCCCAAATTTCGTTACGATCCCACAGAATACAGAGAGACAGAGTTACTTACGCGTTTATAATATTAGTTAGGACATCTCTCTGTTACGAAATAGCGAAATGCAATAGAATTACTTGAACTCGGAATCTCAGGATACTCGGAATCGCCATGGATATCTGTAACACCAGGGGCATCACAGCTACGTTGTCGACCTTTCAGTTTGTAATTATCTAGTATTCATGTGTAATAACGGTGGATTATTATTTATTAAGTGCTCGTGAACGTGCTCGAGTGTGGAAGTGATATAACGCGGTGAAACGTGTCTTTTCGTGTTGTTTCTAAAACTCCACAGAAGCCTCTAGTAAAGCCTCCACCACTTTACTGGGGCATGAGTTTGACATGACCGTGACTTACTTTGCTTGCCTCTGACTGTGACTATGACTTGTTTGACTATATTAAATGCCGTGATTCATAATTAAGACATGGTCAAAAGGCCTCTGTAACCAGACCAAACACCCTCTAACAATAACCTCTTTTTTGCTTTTCGTCATTGGCGTCGAGCAAAAATATGAAACAGTATAGTCCAGGAGAATAATATATCTGTCTGAACGGTGAGCACAGGTGTACCGCATACATTACAAGCATGACATGTAAATGGCTTGATTTATTGCCGAGCTCCATGTCTCCAATACTGTATCGAATGGAAATGTTTCAGCATGATATATGGCGCCGGTACTACTTTCCAAGAGTTGATTCCATGACATGTACGGTTTCGGAAGATATCTTTCTCATTTTCCTTACTAATGCGATGTTGGTCGATCGCGTGCGTTGTACATTTAATTTTCGAAAACCGTGACCTTTTGTTAATATTCATGACACTGTAATGGTTCCTTTCTATTTTGAGATAATGGGCGCCATTTAGGAGAAAAAAACGGACTATGTTCTGCTACAAACTATTTTTCGGAACAACAGCGGAAGATTAAGAAAAACTGACGATTTTTTTTTTTCATATTAAACTAGCTGCGCCCCGCGGTCTCACCTGCGTGGTGATGGAAAATAGTGATGATCTTCTTTCGAGTCGATGTTCCGTATATTATAATTTAATTTTTAAACTAAGTTTCTAGACCAAAATTTTGCCACCCCAATGGCACTCTCCGTGGCTTCATTCAGGTCGTCTAGTGTGCAAGTTGTAGGACGCGCTGCACAGTCTATCAGGTGTGTCATTGTCTGAGGGTAATAATTGTATTTCGTACCAATAGAGATGATGATGAATAGTAAGTAGCTAACTATATGTAAATCCTGGACATAAGCTATCTATATTCCAAATTTCATCCAAATATGTCCGACCGTTTCAGGGTACTTTCGCGTTTGTAATATTAGTGTGATAATTTAAATTTATAAGGTTGTCGTGTTTTCACTACTGTTGCAATCAAGCGTGCTTAACCTTAACCTGTGAACAAATTTTAATCCTTAAGATTTACATTTCGCAAAGTTTTACAACGTGTTATATTTTTATACGTGCTATAGAGGGTTATACTTTTGCTGGAATCCAGACATTTTTCATTATTCCGGGAAGGCAGGACGATAATGAGCGGCGGGGCGAGGGTTAAATTCCCCGGGGCTACCGAATATGCAGATATGGCGGGCCTTGTTTTTCAGCGTACTGTAATATTATTACTGTTTACCCGAAAGTTCTATGAAGTTAAAGGTCATTTCAAGTTACAGTTATATGATTATTAACGGGTTACTTACCGTGATAAATTCAAATTATTTATCTGTCTGATCATGGTACATACATATAAAGTAGCATACATGGTCGTAAGAATGGAGACATATCTCAAGTCCTTGCCTGTTACAGCGTACAAATGTTAGTTTTATATATATACGCAGTTTTTTGTAAAAGCGTAAGATTATTTGTAGAAAATAAAGAAAAAATAAAAATTGAATATATTTTAAAGCGCGCTCGCTGAGTATGCAAGCATTACTGTCATACGTCTGTCTGTACGTTCTATACCATTGCGCCTTAAGGTATAAAATACAACTAAACCAAAATATGATTTAACAATATTCTAACATTGTAATTTTTTTTTTTAACAAAAACTTATATATATATATATAATAATAATAATTAATATATATATATAATCTAAATGAAGTTGATTCCATCCATCGAAGGAAACGTAAAAACGGGTGTTTTTTTAGGAAAGTTTACGAATTTTTTCTATCGAGCCAAATTTCTTTAATCGTGTATCGGTGAACACATCCGAATAAAATATTTCAAGAACGTTTATTAAACACAAAGAAATATTGTAAATTAATTGGTATTAAAGGTCTACTTTTGAATAGTCGTGAGGACAAATCGTCAAATTTGAAGCATATTTCGTCTTAATTAACAAAAGAAACATGTTAATTACTACATAAATTACTTATTATTATTGATACGTGATAATGTTGTGGTTTTCTAGTTACCTTCTGCCAGAACTACACCTAGATAACCGGCCAGTTTTAAAAGCAATTTTAAAGTTATGTTTTACGAAAACTAGTAATCTAAACCACCACAGGAAAGAAAAAGACCACCATTATCTATACTAATATTATAAAGAGGAAAGATTTGATTGTTTGTTTGCATTGAATAGGCTCCGAAACTACTGAACCGATTTGAAAAATTCTTTCACTGTTGGGAAGCTACACTATCCCCGGTTAACATAGGCTATATTATATATTTTTTTTAAATAGGGATTCTTACTAAAACTCCAATAATGTAACCCAAGGTGTAAAAAATAAGATTTGTAATTTTGACTTTGCGTGTTTGACAGTTCTAAGACAGGACAACGTCTGTCAGGTAATCTAAACCACCACAGGAAAGAAAAAGACCACCATTATTATATATATATATTTTTTTATTTTTTTTTTAAATAATAAGTTTTTTATTTCGTTTAAACACTGGTGTTGGTAATATTATTAGCGTACAAATATTTGCTTAGGTGTATAGTGGTGTACCTTTAGGATCACTATACCCTGCACTAGGTCTCGTTAGAGCCTGTATTGCAGTGTACAGTTCCTTCTGGCCCTCTGGCCACTTTAAGTGATACTTTAAGTGATATTAATAATAATAAGTCCGATGTGGTCTTAAAGTCACGGTTTCTTCTATATATGCATGCGTGCTCCATCGTAGACCACATCATCGCTTAACATCAGGCAAAGTGGCGATCAAACGTAAGTCTACAATTTTTTTTAAGATGTTGCCTAGGCAAGGCAGCCGCCCCTGCTTAAAAATTCTGAGTTAGTAAACCACATTTTCCGTCACCCCATAAATTACACAAGAAATCACTTTTACATTCAATCTTACGGAAAATTTACCGTAGTAAAAAATATCGAAGTTTAAGAATAAGTAACATCTCACAAGTTAAATGTGGTAAAATTATTGTACACCTTTTCTATACAATCTTAAAAGCAAATGTCGCAAACTACGCGGTTCGCCCTTACGGTTTCACCCCACAACGACATTCCCTCCCCGAATACTCACTCTAATATTTACCCTGCGGAAGCGCCGCTTCATCTCGCTTGTAAGCCAAGAGCAAACACGTAGCGAATACTAAGAACCGATAGTCGTATTGATTCCTCGTTAAGAGAACATCTGGAGAACTTTCGGAGCTAGGAAAATTACCGAAATTTCTTTTTATCTTGAAGAAGTCTTCCAATATGCGGTTTCCAAGTGGTTTGTATTGTATTGTAACGCTATTTGCTTTGGTTTTGATGTCACGTACGAAATATACTACATTGATATTATAAGCGCAAAAGTAACTTTTCACTTCTCATGCTCGTAAAGTACTTGTTTAGGCCCAGTGTAAGCGGACTAAAACTGATTTTTATGCTCTAGTACAGAAAATTTTTACTTTTCCTCGACTTAAATATCCACCGTCTCCTTCGGCTTGGGTTGATAAACGTCTCGGACAAAATTACTTGTTTTAAGCAATCTATTATTAATCAATTTATTTATTATCAATTTATTTTGTTTTGTTTGTTTTAATTACTTGTTGTACAATCTACTATTGTCACTCCTGTTTCCTTTTCACGACTAAACAGATGAAGGCAATGAAATGCATGAAATCCGGTAGAGGGCACAATACCTTAATCTCAACAAAAAAAACGGGCAAAAACAAGACTACGCTAGTAGAAACTATGACACTCAATCATAGAACTTTCTGGCGTCTTTGAACTTGTTCGTGATCAGAATCTAGATATGTTACTTAGAAAACCTGAGGACGTCAACAACAAAGATAAAATCAGTCTGAATATAAAAGGCATTTAAAGATGTTGTTTTCAAGAGGATACTGGCAAAGAGACAAGAGAATATTGATAAGAAAGTACTTATATCAATGGTAAACGTATATCTATAGATATAAGATGATGAGGCTGATAAAATCCACAGTTCAGTTTCACACAACTACAGGATAATATTCAGGAGTACTGATCCTTCGTTATTTCCATTGGCTTTTCAATTATTGTTCCATCTATTATTACGAGATCGACGCAGTAACGTTATGTTTATTGTTTTGGAAAATAAACGAACAATTTTTTCAATATGGGCTCGGATAATGCTATCTTTCAAACGACTATTAAAGATTTAACCAATAACAAAGTCGTTTTATTGAAAGAACTGTACATAATTAATATATTCAGTAGCGCGACTACCTATCACAAAACGGAGAATTCGCAACATGGCTAGGGATATAGCCTCCCGCAGGGTTCCATTGAGCAGTACCCGGGCGTCTCAGTCTATTTTTAGGGGCTCGGTGAGGTCTCAACCCCTCCCGTTCTGACGTCACCACCCCACCCCTTCGTCCTACCGTGCCCTACCCACCAGCCGGTCGGGAACGCAATTCACGCCGAGAGCTCCGAAACATGTTGTTAGGGACAGATATATCGCTCATTGTCATTGAGGCGGAAATTTTTGTGTATAGCACCCAAAATTGGTTTGGCTCGTGCCATATTTGTTTATTCGTATCCTTTGATTTCGGGTTAATTTCCAAACGATACGTGTAACCAACGGCGGACCGATGACATCAAAAGTGGCATAAGACCGGGAAAAGTGGCATAAATAAAGGAAGGCCTATACTCAGCAGTGGGTCACCAAGGGTCTATGATGATGATGATGATGATACACGTGTAACGGTTAATGCTAAAATAATCATGTATTGTTGGCTACCAAGTGGAATAGAAAATGAACGTTCATTAAACAGATATTTATCGGAATGAGATCTCAGAAGAGAAAATCTTAAGAAATAAGAAGCGTGGGCGGGCCGGGGATCGGGATCAAAATACGAGTCGGTACTGCACTGGCCGTTTTCTAAATAATAGACTGCAATAGACGAACAGACAGTTTAATAACTACGTACTTACGTGGGTGTGCGCAGAGCTGTTGTCTTTTACTTTTCAATTTTGTCGGTTTAATTAAATGTCGACGACCGCGTCTATCGTCTTGGCGCTGAATGGCACATTATAATCTGAGAATAATAAAGCGTCCGTCCGAACCTGGTAAACATAATTTTTATTCACAGTGAGTACATTCACACCTCGCTTACGTACAAAACAATCTAAAATGAAGTTTTACTTGAAGCAACATGGCTCAGGGAATCCATGTGCCCGCTTCATCAAAACTCGCGACAGCTTTCAGCTAATTTTGTATACACGCTGGGATATAGTTTAACCGGACCTTTTTATAAAAGTGTAAACGAAACAAAGCTAGAATATGGATTATGGATAATGGATATGACTGTCTCGCGGGAGAAAAGAGTGTATCGCAGTTCGCGTGTTAAGCCTGCTGGGTGGTTTTCGCGTAGAACGCATGCAAATGCGTCATAAATCGCTGATCATCATTATCAGCCTATCATGTTCCCACTGCTGGGACACAGGCCTTCTCTCAGAGAGAGAGGGTGGACCCCTAATCCACCATGCTGGCCCAGTGCATGTTGGTGAATGTCATGTCTTTGAACTTTTGAAGTTGTTGGACATACAGGTTTCCTCACGATGTTCACCGTTGTTGAGCGATGGCATTGAAACTGCACATAAATTATTAAAGTACTAAATAAGACATTGGTGCAGGGCTGAGGATCGAACCGGCCACGATCGCTCAAATTGTCATTGGCCAAATCGGTGATCGCTGCCGCTAAAGTACCGTGTCCGACCATGACTTCTTGTAACTCCTTAACATTATGTTGACATGCCTACGTAAAACGTGATACAAGGCGGCGTCCTAATGTCTTGTAACTAGAAGATGTTACACAAACAATATTTCATTATTCAGACCTTTATTTAGTTTCACGAAGTCTAATATTTGGTAGGTAAAGCCAAAGGTCGCCGCGTGAGTCTTGGGGTGAAACAGTAAACTAAGTTTGCTTTTGTTTTCGGAGAATTTATGTGACTACTAGCCGTGGATACCGTTTCACAGCACTTTTTCGGGATAAAACGTATCGTATATTAGCATTGATATACAAATACATCGGTGATATGAGTCTAGTATAAAATGTAGTGTCCAGAGTTTCACTACACATCATCAGCCATTAAACGTCCACTGCTGAATCCCCACGCTTGGCAGGCAGCTTGGGGATCTCAGGACGCTGCTGCCCATCCTACGGTAAGGTCGGAGTTTTAGGACATAACCCCGGGTAGAGTCCAGAGTTTATAATAGATTATTTTTAACCTATACATATCCATTGCTGGGAGACCTTCTTTCCTTCCATAAATATATCATAACAATAGATATTAATTTTAGTAATTTTAGTAGAGCAGATTACTTCAATAGTTAGTAACATTTTGGTCTACTTTTGGAGATAAGAGATGTTTGAGCGCTGCTAAACCCAGATTGTAACTATCGGGACCTAAATCAGGCAGCGTTTTATTCTTCTTACATTTAATCTCGTTCAACGTGCGAGCTTCCACATTATCTGTTAAAAAACGCAACAGAGAGCCGTATCTGTAGCACATGTCCCGCCGCTCCCACGGCTAACAAAGAGACCGTTGTGAAATTACCAGACACCATTAAAAAGTGGCTAATTATCACACATATTAGCCCATTTGATACGTAAAAGTGCTTATTAGCGGAGCTGTAATGGATGTTAGTAGGTGTAGTGTAAGGCGCAAGACACACTCGGAAGACGTGGCCCGGACGCGGGCGCTCTCCTTCAAATCAATTTCAAACTTATCTCTCTTTTAATTTGATAAAAAATAAAAGGTCAAGCGCGTGCCCCACGACCTCTGCAGTCGCGCGACGCGTCGCTTTGTTTGTATCTTATGCTCCCGTAGCAGCTATCTCGCTCGCAGATTAAAATCATTTTTGAAGACATAAAATCGAATTGGCAATTTCTTTAGAATAACATTACAATCCAGATAATTTTAATTTTGGAGATTGAGATCCAATTGCGAGAGAAGATTAAAGTGCTTTAGAAAACACATTTAGTAAAAAAAAAAACTATAATAATGAAAGTGATTTTATATCTTCAGGGTAATGTTTTAAATATGCGAGCGAGACAAATGCCTAAAATAACAAAGCGACGCCTCGCGCGACACGGCAGTAGACGAGAGGCACAAGCTCGACAGTGTATTTTAGTATTAAATTATAAGGAAACAAAGGTTGAACTGGTTTGACCATGAAAGACACAGCTCTGGCCGATGAGCAGGCATTTAAAGAACACTAAGGTTTAAATTGGTTTAGACGAAAGCATCCTTCTTCCATCTTATGAGTGTGTCTTGCGCCTGAGAAGTTGCCTGGAAGCCATTCGGGGTCAAACAAGCAAAAAGATAACGAATTTCAGCACTGTTTTTGTATCCGCGTATCTTTACCAGAATTACATCTAAGGCCACGTTTTACTCGTGTTCCGTTCCGGTAGATTAATTTGATACCGGGTTTTACTTCCTGACAGGACCTTACTCAAGAGGGTGTGGTCGCGGTTTTCGCGCTCTCTTGCATTACATTGCTCATTCAATATTTAAAGATAAAATGACTAATTGCGTTATTGATACACTAGTTGCACTGTACTGTTTGTTTTGGTTCCCGTCTTCGCCAGCACGGTCGCTGGGGTCCAGGGGCACTTGGGGCTACGTAAATTATTGTCAATAATTCTTTATAAGGGGGGTTTGGACCAGTAGTAGACTCAGCTAGCAATGGAGCGTGAACATAGAAGAAAATGAGACTATTGCCATCCAGTGGGATCTACTAATAATAAAAAAAACATTGAGAATTCTAGTAGGTACTTTTCATTCAGGACCAAACAAGGTTTTATAAAAAAAAAAACAATTTTTAGTGCTACTAATTGGTAGTTTTCGACCTTTTGATTCTTCTCGTCTACTATATGTTTAGATTAAATTATTGAATGTGCGAGCGAGTAAGTGCGAAAATAGTGAGAATACTCTTAACCAATCGAGTTTCCAAGCTTTGTAGCTACTGCGCAGTGACCTCGATCCTTTTCATTACAATAATAAAGAACCTTAAATATCGGAGCTTTCGAACCAATTTAATTACGTTAAAGGCCCTGTCATTTTTATTTACAATATTTTTCGAGGAAATGAGCTCAATACAGTAAATCAGTACTCGGAACTTGAAGCGTTTGTTATTGTATTTTATTAAAAACTAGCCGCGCCCCGCGGTTTCACCCGCGTAGTGATGAAAAATGTTGATGATAATGATGATGATGAAATGCCTATGTCCCTCTCCAGCCCTTGAACTATACCCGCGCAAAAAATCAGGTCGATGCGTTGCTCTGTTGCTGCATCATCATCACCATTTTTCATCACTACGCGGGTGAAACCGCGGGGCGCAGCTAGACTGCCATAAACTAAAGAGGGCGAGATGTACACGTATTGCACACACTGGCATATTTTTACTAGTCCTACAAACGCACACTTTAATATTGTGCTCAAAATGTAAACAAATGGACGACTAAGGGAGGTGTAAGTGCTAAAGGGGAATTTGTATTTGTATTTGTATTGTCAGACGTCGAAATGTAAACTACAACCTGCCGCCCGCTTCCTTGTTTCCTGAGAGATATCATCTCGGCCTTTTCAAGGCCAGAGTGATCTTCTAAGTCTGCGTGCTTCATCTTCGACCACTTCGTCGCTTACCAACAGGGCGTCAAGTCTGCTAATTTATTTAAAATCCCATTGGCCTGCCACTCCCACGACACTCCACTGTGATTCTATTATGAAAGTGACAAAAAGGGTATTCTGCTAAAACTTCAGTGGCCTTTCAACGGAATGGCGTGGGAGTGTCAGCCCAACTGCGATCGATGTTGCCTGTCAAAACCTACCACAAGTTGTATTATTTAATACCAAACTATTATCTCCTTTTTTGTTAATGAAATTGCTATATTATAGATTGTATTGATTGTACAAAACTTCCTCATCAATAAAACACACCAATTATAATTATAAAATGCGTTTAAAGGAAATAAACAGTAAAAATACCGATGACGAGGCGGTATGGCCTTAAAAGCTTTAGCTTGCCCAAAGAGCAAAAAAAGTATCCTGTCTGTGACATAATTAGAAAAAAAACGAAACCAAAACGAAACTAAAGCGCAGCGCAAAGTAAATAAATAAATTAATATCCATAATTGTTATTTACCTAGTAATTTATCAGTGTAAATAAGTATCTGATTGCTGTGCTAAAAGAGCAAGAAGTGTAAGTATTTATTTGGGATTTATGTTCAATAAATTGTGTGGTTTGAAGTCTTTTCCAAGATGTACATCATAATATTATCAATCTTCATGAAAACTTTTACTTTTTCAGAGAAGATACTGCAGAATTGTGCACTCTTCAGACAGCGACTAACCTCACCTAAGGACCTTCCAAGTTTTGGATCAGAACAAAACAGTAAGTAATTGCTATATTAATTATTAACCTAATATACCATTAGAGTTTCTGTTTTCAAGATGCTGCTTTTATTGACTTCAGGCTATGAACTATAAAGTTTATTAAGTAACATAAACATTTATTTCTGAAACGCTTTTACAATATCACATCTGCGTAAGTTATACATAGTCTAATATAGGTTATAATTGACTTAACAGTGGGCCCCAAACTCGGCTAGGCCAGTCTCTTATTGACCGTGAAATAGAAATTAATTAGAACAGAAATTAATTAGATGGAGCAGGGATGTGTAGGTATGTGAGGGTGGGATGAGTAAAGTGAACTAAGTTTGAAGCTTTACAAGATCTTCAGTATCTCTGTAGGTAGCTGATAATTATTATTAAAGAATAAAATGACTATGGACTTGAATCTATCATGAAATTAAATAAAACTGTTTTAAATAAAAGCTATTTTCAATAGTAATTTATATTATGCTTATTGTATAATCGCCGCATCTCCAATGTAAATGTGCACCTGGAATCTGTAACAAAAATATTGTTTTTAATTGTGATGTTTTAGTTACTAATTATTAAATATCTCCTACACTGTCATGCAAAGAAATATAAAGTAAATAGAAATGTATGCATGTTTTAACCCATGACGTGACTGTATAGGTATACTTACATATTTTTAAAGTCTTCTTTCTCTCCACAGCCTGTCGACGAGAGCCTGTTGCAATGCGCGGCCCGTTGAAGTTCGGGGTTGACACGGCGGCTATGCGGATTCTGTGTCGAATATACTCTCCGCTCCAGATCTTAATTAATCTTTAACCTATAGGAAGCAGAAAATGATTAAAGAAAAGTTTTTTTAATACTATCGCCTCTAGTATATAATCTTTGATACTATCGAGTAACGAGAAGTCGCTCGTCTGATGATAAGCGCCACGCCTACCCATAACAGTTACAGTGCCACCCAGAAACTTGGTTGCAAACCTGCGCATCACTGCAATACTCTCGCTATCTTTAGACGTTAGCCAGTTTTTAATGTACTGAGGTTACGAAGGAGTATTGTGCGGCATATTTGGATTTAATTTCTTTTAACCTCTTTAGAGTGTGGTACACGTATGTAACTTGGATGACAATGCATTATAATAGTACAATGGAGCTTTTCTGATGATGGAGTCGGAAGGTAGGAACTAATGAACGCAACAAGATAACACCATCGAGTTGCCCCCATAAATGCTTGTTTAAAAAAATGTTTTTACTATTAAGTTAAATTATTAGTGACTGATTGTGAGCTGTAGATACATAACAATAAAGACATCACACAATACAATATTTTAGTTTAATTTTTTATTTGAATATGTATGTACTTACCAAGCAAAAATAAATTCGAATTAAAAGCATACCTCAAGTACATACAAATATAGTAGTTACCATAGCAATAAGTAATCCTATGTAGGTACTCACCTTGCCTTAATTTGATACCTTTCTTGACGCTGCATTGGCCATACGACATATTTTTTGTAGACAGAGGGGTGGTTCAACGCTTCTGTGTCTTGTCTCACAACCCTCGTAACTGTGGTCTGTAAGACGTTGTGAAACACACTCTGGCCAACTAGTGTCTGGTAAGATCCAGTCGCGTAGAACCTCAGGTAGATCCCGAAAAGGATCTATAGTAAGCCTTAATAAAGCGCGGGATTTCCGGCGCTGGAGCAGCAGTTGGCGTCGGCGGTCACTGACGTTGGCTAATGATAAAATACGCCAACGTAATGTTGGTACTGCAGGCCTCATTTTGTAAATCAACTTTCTTTTACTTTTTAGGGCTCCTGTGTTTATTTAAAGCCCTTAATAAACACTTGTACCCTTGCACTTTCACAAAAAAAGGTGTGTCTGTCCAATAGCAACTCAATCGTAGTTCGATGTCAAAAAGTCCATTGGAAGGCCATTGAAACAAACGTCAAATAACGAGCAGAATACCAAATGTTCAACTATTGAATTTACACTGATACGCCACTGAAGAACAGAATACCAAATATTACAATGGCAGTTCGATGGAAGGTCATTGGAAATCCACTGGTCTTAAATAACTAGCAGAATACCAAATGTGTAAAACTATTCCAACGACACTCTATCGACACTCCATTGAAACATTCATAAATTAGCAGACTTGGGCCCCAGGTGAGTTGGTGGCTAAACGCGGACTTATCCGCGTTAAAAAAAAACAAAAAAAATAGCATACAACATAAATAATATCTAACCACGAACAGTTAGCGCGTGTATGTCAAAATGGGGTCGCTCTTCAGGGAGTCCATAAATTAGTACACTCGCTTCACTTTGACAGTATAATCGCTGCGTGATATATTACGCAATAGCCTACAGGGCTACCGACATATAGTAGTTGGTCAAACTAATGAACTATTTTTATCCATGAATAGCTGTCAGTTTTGTTCAGAAAATAAGATACTGGCGCCTTTAAACACTTCAGGTAAGTTGGTAGCACTGTGAACTGGATCACTGTTTGCATTTCTACAACTTTGTATACTATTCACTAACCTGGATCTATTCGCACCGTTATTTTTATAGACGACTTTATTTACCTGAAACAAGAATAAATTAAGATTAATTTAGGGCAATAAATCTTTTGGCACTAAACTAGATTAGGAGTTGTATTATGACTAAGATATAACTTTTTTTTCGACGGTGTTTATGGAAGCGAGGTCAAGTAGTAGGCGGATTTACTGCCCTACTGTTATTACAGGCTGTCTTTGAAGTGGAATGACTGACTATAAATATGGCTACGAAAAAAGATGAAACTACCCTCCGCCATAAAATCTCTACTTCTTATTGTTGGTGTATATCGACATATTGTTGTTTAACTGTTCTTTTCAAGATATTATTAACTACTAGTTGTTGCCCTCGACTTGGTACGCGTAGACTTATGACCCCTTAATTCAACCCACAGTCCGAAAAGTTTTGCGGATGCCCCCCATAAGAAATCTACCTGCCAAATTTGAGCTTTGTAGGTCAAGCAGTTTTAGAGATTTCGTGATGAATCAGCCAATGCTATATAGCAACCGTATTTTGCTTATTATGGATTGTATCCATTGCCAAAAATTTCAAGTTACAGCCAAACAGTCTTCTAATCATATAATACGAAATCATCAAGTTACTTTGACTACGCGGGACATCTATGTAATTTTTTATGAACAGCCCGCCTCCTAGCAGCTTTGCGTTAATCATAATTTTGTACAATACATAGTTGACTTGTAAAGCACTGATTCACTTGACGTAGAAGGAAACAAGAACGTCTATAGAGCAAGACGAAATATCGTCTCGCCCACACAGCATCCGCTCCCAAACTTGTCTATCCATTAAGGATACATTAACCATTACGCGTTCACGATACAAGCAGTAAAACAATTTGAACAATTTTTGGACATCATCAGGACAGGACAGCATGGCATATTTTTTTTAAATAATAAGCAGCTTGCATTTGTCCGCCACCTTGGTAAACGATAATGCGGTCCACGATAGAGCACAATTACCAAAAAGAAAAAAAAAATTGCTAATACTATAATACGCGTTAGAATAAATTTATGTCAAACGAAATGCATACTGGACGAAATAGGACTTGAAAAGAATTTGAACGAATTGAGTAAAAGACCAACTAAAAGAGATACAGCATAATTATCTTAGTCTCCTATCATCTTCGTCTTCGGCTTCGTTCTTCATCTTAGTCGCTATCATTGAAAGCAAGAGAAAACCAACAAGATTTAAAAAGCTTGTTACATCAAAGATATTGTCCCGTTTTTACCCTTTGGGTACGGAACCCTAAAAACTGTTGACATCAGTGCTTAAAAATGTAGCTTATAACCTAACGTTCCCCACTGATAGAACGACAACGACGAATGTATTTTTTTTTTAGTTTCATGCTCTTAGTACACATTTTTAGGAGCAATAAACGAGTTCTACATGCGAATGGCGAATGGCCCAGCCTGCCTAGCATGCGCACCGCGACAAAATCTTGTCGTCACTCTGTCGAGCGAGAACGCGACAAGGCGCCTACGGTTTCTTAAACGCCTGTCACGCTTTGACACGATAAAAAGAGTCGACAAAATTTTGTCGCGTCGCGCAAGATTGCCAGCATTCCGCTACATTTCGTTTCTGCTACATTTCGCACAAGTATTCCGCTAGGCTCAAGACAGGGAGAATTTAGCTGAGCTGACGGCAAACTTCTATTAATGAGAAACTGCAAAAAGAAGAACAATAGGTATCTATAGTTAAACACAAGAAACCCACTCGAACTTATTCCTGTAGATTAACTAACCACCGACCGTGTAGAGAATTTGGAGGCGGATAATTCAATTAGGTACATATTCATAGGCAATTGAATAAAAGCCCCGGACTGGAAAAGGGTACAACCGTTGTATATTGTCTATGACGGAATTCATTAAACCGGGTAACTTGAGTTAACAAGGCCCTTCAAAGTCGGTGGAGCCGTGACAAATTATTATTAAAGAGCATTCAATTACTCCTGTATTACGAAGCATTTACGTTTAAACATAATGGGAACCAGCAGTGACTGAAAGCGAAAAGCCAAAGATCGGGCTGTGTAAACTAGAAATTGAAACATAACCATTGTTATAATTTTTGCCATTATCGTCCCACTGCAGGGCAAATACCCTTTCCTTCCTCCTTCGTTTCCTCACGGTCGAGAGCTTTTGTGATCAAACTGCTGCAGTAAGAGGGCTCGTTACTAAATCTCTTTTTGGGCCTACCGAGGGGCCTTTAGCGCTTGGTGTACACATTGTTGTGGTTACCTATTGTTTTCAAACAAAACCCTCGTTTTCTGCAAAAATCTACACCATGTAGGTAAAAGTACCAAAATCCACCAAGCATAAGTTAACTCCATTATATTTAAACCGCTGGACAAATTTTGATCAAACATACTTAGCTATGAGCCACCGCAATGAAATCTACTTTTTTATGACAAAAGCTGCAAACAGGCATGCGGCGTTATGGACACCTGCAACATTAGCGATGTTTTCGCTGCTTTACCAACCAAAATAAAAAATTACTACATTATTATCGGTCCAGCCGTTTTTGCTAAAAGTGGTTAACAACTTAACATACAACCGTCGTGGCTCTCCCTAGCGTTTGGATGCTATGAGACGGAATACTATTCCGAGGTTAAACTATAATTCCTAGAATTCTAGGTGGCCAGGCCTGGTTATGGTTACTATTCATAGTAACCATAACCAGGCCTGGCCACTGAATACATATTAGTGCCTGGCGCACTCCGCACTTTAGGTATGAAGCTACAAGTAGCCGACTTGTCGGACCTGCCGTGCGATAGACAGATAACGCGTCAAGAGTTACGCGATAGACAGAGAGGCAACTTCTAGGTTTAGATGTAGGTAGTTAGCGCCCGCACGTCCTGAATTGCACTTTATTGTGTTATATGATTTTGCGTAGTGAATCTTCTGTACTTGTACTTATATGTATTCTGTGCCATAACCAGCTCGTAAACACGAAGCCAGTAGTTGAAATAGCTCATTTGTGAGTTTGAGCCTTGGTGTCGGGCGACGACCCCCGAGGCTAACATCTAGGCGTCAGCACGACCGCGACTCGGCCCAGGCGAGTTGTTATCGAGGTGATAATATAATCGAGACACGGATCGCTAGTTGCCTTGACGAAAGATTTGATTTTAAAAGTTTTTGCTGGCTGGTTTTTAACTCGGATTCGATGTCCGATAGTTGCGGCATCCGATGTCGTCATTGTTTTCTAGTGTATACAAAAATGGCTTTATCTACCTCTTAGTAGTAGTAAGAGGCTCTTACCTATTGGAAGTAACGTTTTTTTGACCGACTTCAACAAAGGAGAGGGTTTTAAATTAGATTGTATTTTTACCTGAGAACTCCGTCATTTATGAACAATTGTTTAATTAATTTTATGAATAATGATATGGAAAATTATTTTCTTAATGGAAAGGATACTTTCAGATTGGTCCCATAGTTTCGTCAAAATCGGTTTAGTAGTTAAATCAAAATAACTAGCAAATTTTGTTACTTGGATGACAATTGTGGTCATTCAAATAACGAAATTGCGTATTTAATACTAATTTAAAATATAGTTTTTTTTTATTAATAATTATTTTGGCGACAGCTTTATAACATTGTCATGTGGAAGTAAGGACATATTTAGCATTAAATTTCGATGGAAACGAAAGGGAAATACCATTGCCGCCGAGTTTTGCTCAGAAAACGTTGGCACACTATTCAACCAGAAGTTTAAATTTAAGCCTTTGACTTTGACTTTAGCCTTAAATACTGCTGCATTTTTTCCCACAATATGCCGATTTAACGGTAATATGCGTCTGCGTCACTTAGTTTTTTAAAGTCAATTACCCTTGAAACTTTAAGAGTTCCAAAAAAGTTATTTGCATAAGTACTTACCAGCAGAAGCTACTAGAATTTAATATGCATTTGAGTTTAATGACAGTCCCAGTAAACACAGTGGGCGTTGGTATATTTATTTAATGCATAGTAATGTGATTTCGATGGAAATTTGAATGGAAGGCCGGCCGCGCTGGATTTGGGACGTACTACTTTTAAAAGGCTTTACAGATTAATTATTTTGACGAGACTGAAACCCAGGCTTATTAAACTTTTTTTTTTATTGCGAATTGTGGAAGTTTGTTTTAGACTATATAGACTTTAGTAGGAGTAACCCGCTTAATCCTAAGTGATTCCCGTGTAACAAAAACAAGATGCTAATTGTGTTGTCTAACTTGGCAAATAAAGCCCGTCTGTCTTTGTTTGAGCTGTATGAACAAGGAAGACAATATAAATAATAAAATCATATGAATCCTTGGTATGACTAATCTCTTAGCAGCCGGTCTAGTTATTTATTGGAATGTTTTAACTCTAGCATGATTAAAATTCAATCCAATAAAAAAAAACTCTAATTTGGACTGTTACTGAACGTCCCCCACTAACGTCCCTATGAGGGACGTTGGATTTGTTGAAGGTTTGTACGTAGAGGCATAACTACAACATGCAAACATAAATCGTAAATAATGACGCCGTAAACAAAAATAAATGATCAAACGAGCTTACCAAGTGAAGTTCGATAACAATTATGTGAGCGGCTTCATTCGACTCGATTTTATACACACTTCAGGGCCCCGATTCTACTAAAGAAATTATGTTTAAATTGTAATTTGTAAATAATTGCCTCAAATTTTTTAATACCAGAATAATGCCACCACCTAATATTACAACTTAGTATAAAAAAATATTAAAAACTGTTAATTTTGAGGCAATTATTTACAAATTAAAAATGAAACAATTATAATTTTAAAACAATTTCTTTAGTAGAATCGGGGCCCAGTTTCCATACTAAAATCATTAGCATCAGCTCTTTTTTGCGTGTAGACTTCTTGCATATTAGCATCTTTGCAATTTGACATAACGCAGCTGTTACTAGGCTGTCTGCCACTTCGCTTTCAACTTTCTGTCTTACAAAATCCAAGTTGATTAATCAGAAATAACTAGTTTCATAATCTAGATTTGACGTCGAATGCTCGATCAAGCCGAAAGATCTTGTCTCTTAAGAGCACTGACCCAAAAGTTCAATACAACTACTAACCTTGCGACCAATTTAACAGTACAGTTGAATGAGGGAGCTATCATCGTGTTTACTGTACAAAACAGACGGCCTCCCGTGGATAAATTTAGTTGCCTCATCTGGTCACGTTTACAAATAAGATGGTTGCACTTTAGTGCAGGTAATTTCTAATCTATAACTAGATACTTGTATCTACTTGAATAATGTTAAGGTCGCGCTTTCAGCCAGATGTATCTCTTCTGTACATTTTCAATATAAAAACATTGATGTAAGTAAACTTTTTAAAACAGTCATTGTATAGAAAGGTGAAAAATCACTATATAGAAATAAATATAAAAAAAATAGAATTTTCATTGATATATTTTCTCTTATAGCAAAATGAGAGAGAAAAAAAACTCATAAAAAAATTGAGTTTGAAATTTGGTCAGAATAATTACAAGAAATTTTTATTGAAATTGTTTTGACTAAGTATTTACTCAATTTAAATCAAATTTTATTTTCACCTTAGTACAGTCTATATGCGTAACCCTGTATTGCTCACCTAGTCGCAATCTAAACGAGTACATATCGATATTATCGGTCCCATAACACGACAGTAGGAAACATCGATCACTAGCTTTTACTCACACAACGGACCGTTAGAGAATAATGGACTTAGATTGATGGTGCATAAAAGCTATTGTTGTATGCAAGTGTATGATTTAATCTATGAATTTGTTACAAACTTTTAGATCAAATGCGGGTAGAGAAAGTAGATGAACAGTATCGAGCATGAGAGGTTGATAGTAGAGTTGTTGAAACTGTCTTATAATTATTATTTTTCCCTCTTATACCTTAACAACATTATCTATGACTTTATTATAGAAACTGACGTGGTTTTCACACATTTTATTTATATTACACGGGAATGCGGTTGAAACTATAGTCGGAGTGACCGGCTTAATCTTACGTGAGTAATTCCCGTGTAATATAAATAAAATATTATCTATGACTTTTAATAATTTGTTTTTTTTCCTCAGACCTAACAATTTTAATACTTAATTTGTTTTTTTCCCCCGCAGACCTAACAATTTAAGTTCCATGTCTTTTAATTATTTTTTTCCTTATAGGTAACAACTTTAGTTCCATGACTTTTTTTAAATACTAATCTTGCGTTTGACCACCATCTCGCCTGATGTTAAGTGCTGATGCGGTTTACCGAGGAGCACGCTTGCCTAGAAGAAACCGATTCACTCGTGATTTGAAGACACCCAGAATTGAACACCCAATTTGGTTTCTTTTCCCTCATACCTAACAACTTTCGTTCCATTACTTTTTTAAGGGATTTTTTTCTTCGTACTAAAGTTTATGTAAAAGTCTACGCGTACGGAGTTGCAGGCAAAATCTAGTGACCCTTTCCGTTCAGTATCGCCAGGTAATAAGGTAGATGAACACTGGGGCTTACCTACCTATACGGCAGATGGTAAACTAAATTTTAGCTAAAGCAAAGAAAAGAAGTTTGTAAAGATACTTTTTAAATTCTACTTTTATGGTAAGGAATCTAAATAGGCAGCTATTAGTACATGTTTGTCAGCTACGAGTGGTATAACAACGGTCTTAACAACAATAGAAAAGTACATCTTTGCTATCAGAGAAGTAAAATGTCTATATTTCATGAGGCATCAAACAATAGAGTCGGTGTTAGACAATAGTTATCTCGGACGTGTACAAATGAGCGCATATTCGCGTCTAGGGGCAATGCACTCCCTCAATGCAGTCGCAGTGGCCTCGGCGACGTGACGCTACATCTCTCTACACTTAGTAACAGTATCTAAAATCTAGCGGATTTGTTACTAATGAGGCATACGGTTCCCGAATAAACCCCAACTTTTTTGGCTCATAAGACCACTTTCTAGATGTAGAAGGTCCATCTAGGTAGACAGCCCCCCCCCAATTTCATTGGCTTGCCTAGATATTATTTTAAAGCATACGGTATAACCCCCTTTTTGTCCCGCAAATGGGACGGACAGGAATAATCCCTTTCGAAGTTGTTTGACGCACTGCCATTGAGTTGTTCACTGTTCAGATACTTTAAATACCCCAAATGTTTATGGTCTATGACTAATGGTGTAATATAAACTCAATTTATGACATTAGAATCTATTTTTGTGGACCTCCAATTACATTACAACAGACCTCTAAAAAAAATTTCACTGCCGTAGACCCATCGAAGGTTAAAAATAGACCCTAGGGGGTTGATATTGACCACATAAGAGTTTTTTTTTTCTAAATAAAAAGTACTTAGCTCTATGTGATAATCCAGAGTATAAGCTACGTCTATACAAAATTTCATCCAATTCCGTTCAGCCGTTAAGTGGAAACAAAAATACACACACTTTTTATGACCGTTTTTTATCGAGTTTTCTAGGAAATCAAATCGCGTTGTTAAAATAGAATAGAAAAACTCTTTAATAAAACACAAAAAAAAAAAAAAAAAACTAACACATATTCGGGGTTTTAATAGGCGATAGCAAAGAGCCATCTCTTGTTTAATTTCTTAATTTTTAGCGTTTAGATTATTTGAGATATCCGTAAAAGTAGTCAATTTGAGAGTGGGTGGGAGGAGTGGAGTGGGCGTTGGTGATAAAACGAAATATTTTAATTATCAAAAGATTTTATTGAAATAGTCTCGAAAAATCACTAGTTATTTTACAAAGCATAAACCTGGCAACTAAAGACACTCCGAGAGGAAATTTGAATGGGGAGCAACGAACTAACAATGGTAATGACGCTAGTTGCACTAGAATTGCTTCAATTTACAATTGAGTGTTCTCTGCTCTCTATAGAGCTAAATATCGAGAGAATGATCCGAACATTGCGCCTCACACAATATCATTTGGTTCTCAATCAGCATCGGAACAAGTATTGATAAACCGGCCAAGTGCGAGTCGGGCTCGCGCACTGAGGGTTCCGTACCACCAGAAAATTAAATAACGAAATTACCAGTTATAAATTGGTAATGAACAGAAACTTGTCACCGACTCGCACCATGCCATTATTTATTATTTGTTGTTATACTTTAGAGTGTGTACTATAGTCATGTTAAGTTTGACGCTTGTACATATTACCGTTTTTACATTAGAGCTAATACAAAAATACGTAAAAAAAATACACGTTTAGTTTTTACTTTTTTGACTTTTTTATTATTTCTTTGTTAATCCGCCGTAACATTACATATTCTGTGAAAATTTCAACTGGCTATCTATTACGGTTCGAAGGATACAGCAGTTTGAAGGTAAGACATCGCAGGCTTAGTAATAGGGTCCGTTTCCCGTTTTTACCCTTTGGTACGGAACCCTAAAAAGAAAACCCCGACTACAAAATGCAGCTTATGGCACTGGGCATGGAGGCGAATCTAATGGCACCTCACATATCAATATCAGTAAAGCTGTTTAGGCTATATAAGAGACTATAGCAGACCTGACAGACGTTGTCCTGTCTTAGAACTGTCAAACACGCAAAGTCAAAATTGTAAATCTTATTTATTTCACCTTGGGTTACATTATTGGAGTTGTAATAAAGACCCCTATTTTTTTGAAAATATGATATAGCCTATGTTAACTGGGGATAGTGCAGCTTCCCAACAGTTAAAGAAATTTTCAAATCGGTTCACTAGTTTCGGCGCCTATTCAATGCAAACAAACAATCAAATCTTTCCTCTTTATGATATTAGTATAGATAATATAGAAAAATTAAATAAACAAAAAAAAAATTGCCGACACGGTACGCCCGGCTGATGTGAAACCGCATAAAGAGAGCGTCATATCGTTTGCCGTCACAGCATACGAGTCGATTTTACTGCTAAGACGCGCCAATAGATGTTTCACATCAAATAACAAACATACATATATACGTCCGAAAAACATTAATCTCCTTCTTAGGCAGTCGAGTAAAAATGTGCGTCTTATGGTAGTATATACGATAAGGTGTGTATGTAATGTCACTAACTACGTCGCATCGTAGCGTGCCTATTTATAAATACACGAATTATTTTTACATTAATATTATGTATATGAATGAACAAGTATAGGCGCCAACGAAGTCGGCTTGCTAGCACCTCTGAGTTGGCTTGCTATCCTACCATTGGAAAATATATTTCGCCGGTCCTGTACAATAAGTCAATCCGTGCTCTCACTCTAAAGTTACATTGCTGTAGACTTACATTTAGTAGAATAATGTTTTAGCAAAACTTACAAAAAAATATATGTTTTCTTAACTGTTATGTAATGTTTTCTTAACTGGACTGTCCCTATATTAACCAGTGTTGTAGATTGCATGTTGTTTAATTGTTCATTTAAATATCATCTTATTTAAGGTTGTATTGGTTTATCGCCATTTAGTTCGCTCCAATCTAACTAGATGGCGTTCAACAACAACACAACACCTATGTGTCTAACATGCAACCGACAACAGCGTATTAGGGACTATTTTAATATGTAAGAATTCAAATGTAATGTGACTATTTTCATAATTTTTGTGTACCTATGAGTCTTGTCACTTGAAATAAATGATTTATCATTATTATTATTAAAGATGAAAAATCAGGATCTTGAAAGTGGTCAAACCAATATTTTTAGATATGAACAACCAAAAAACATTAGATGTTGCTCGCTACTTCGTACGCGTTGACTTTCATGTAAACTTTCAACCCCCGTTGACCTTCTTAATTAGTCCCTAGTTACACTTTAAAGACTGCCAAATTTCAGCTGCGTAGCTGCGTAGGTCAAGTGGTCCCAAGATTTCTCGATCAGTAGTGTTATTTTCGTCCATAAATTTAAAATAACAGTTAAGTAAAACGAATCTTTATTGAAAGGTAAAAAAATCCAAAGATATCTAAAAAAACATTCCGTTTATAAAACAATAACTGTCCAATAAAAAACCATTATCAACGACAATAAAACCCGGGCCGTGGCAACGATACAACCTGAACCAACGAGCTTAACTTGGCAAAATTGAAAATACCGCTTTCTCCAATACATTTCACTTCTTCTTCATGATACATAAACAGGCATAGTTATATTGTTATTGACATTACTGTACATATTTACACAATAGATAACACAAACGCGGTGTGCTGTGAGCATACGAATGAAAGAACGGTTCACGACATATGCGACGGCGACACACTTCGACACAATGCGACACTTGGATGTGTATAACAGAATGTCAGCGACAATGTACGTGTGTATAATAATATAGAACACTTGTCTTGTCAACCGGACTCGTAATAGCTATCGATTGTGCAGACCACAGACTATTATTATCTAAGTAGACTTCACAAGCGGTCCAAACTATATGAAAACTAAGAAAAGTACTTACTCTGTGACACAGAAGACATAATAATACACCTGTATCTAATATATTTGTGGTATTCTTACAACTCAGTATTACACAATTACCCATTTTCGTTTCTAACTGACACGTGTTGTCGCGGCACCGATTGAGCAGACTGATTTTAGCCGGACTCAATTACGACGATTAATCATAGTTGTATTGGAAATATGACAAGCAACGTAGGTCGACTTGTGGCGTCTACTTGTATATAGGTCTGTGGTGCAGACTTTCCAACGAATAAACCGAAAGAAAGAGGACTTGTATTACCAGTAAACACTGTTGCCAAGAATTTAGTTAAAAATTGTAGAAAACCTTCCTTAAATGTTAAGTTTACGCTATATTTGCGACAGTATAAAAAAAAAACTTCAGTGAAAAACCAAGTTTTTTTTAAAACCCTTTTTTGTAAAAAAAATATTCACCTTATTATGAGACTTGGATGGATGGTGTGACGGTATAGCTACGAAAGGCAGGCTGGCATTGGCTGGAAACCAAAAGACCGAAGATCGGGATGAGTAGAGTGATTTGGAAGAGGCCTATGTCCAGCAGCAGGCCTAGCACGGGGCGTCCACAGATTGTCTTTCCACCACGGCCCGTGCTAGCCTGCAGTGGACTAAGATAATGGCTTGAACTCAAAAGACCAAAGTTCGGGATGGGTGGAGTGATTTGTGAGAGGCCTATGTCTAGCCGAAGTTGACTAAGACAGGCTCATTACGTCAATTCTACTTCAGTTTGCTAATATGCTAAACTATGTCAGTGACTAGTTCTCTGGTGAATAGCTTCGTTCAGGATACGCGATGACAATGACTAAGAAGTCAAAACGCTCTATCAAAAGATATAGATATACTATTTAAATTTTTATCCGCGAGAACCTATAATTAGCTTCTGGATCTATTAAGATTGTTATATTTTTTTAAGGCTGTTGGTCTTCCTTTGAAATAAATAAAAAAATATAGATGTAAGAAAGATGCTCCATTAAAAAGAACTGGACTGTTCAAAAGGTAACTGTTTTGAGAAACGGTTTAGTTAGCTGCATTTATAAGATGATTGTATCCATGAATATCCTGAATATAACATACTAGCGGTCCGCCCCAGCTTCGCACGGGTATAGATAATAGCCTATGTCACCCGGGGATAGTGTATCTTCCAAACAGTGAAAGAATTTTTCAAATCGGTTCAGTAGTTTCAGAGCCTATTCAATGCAAACAAACAAACAATCAAATCTTTCCTTTTTATAATACTAGCTGACCTGACAGACGTTGTCCCGTCTAAGAACTGTCAAACACGCAAAGTCAAAATTGTAAATCTTACATTACAATCTTACAGTAAATCTTTTTACACCTTGGGTTATATTATTGGAGTTTTAGTAAGGATCCCTATATTTTTTGAAAATATAATATAGCCTATGTTACCCGGGGATAGTGTAGCTTCCCAACAGTGAAAGATTTTTTAAATCGGTTCAGTAGTTTCGGAGCCTATTCAATGTAAACAAACAAACAAACAATCAAATCTTTCCTCTTTATAATATTAAGTATAGAAGTATAGATTGACCAATAGCATGCAAGTACAGCAGGATCATTCGAGGCTGTTTACGTACTGCTCCTGGTATTATCGCATTCCGTCACAACATCCTGGTTCGGCATCTAACACATGCCTTCTGTTTGGCTCTTGGACGTTCGTGCGTACAGAATTATTGCGTAAATATTATGCAAGAGGTATTTATATCGGTATCTGATTTAAATAGAGTACGGCATTCGTTCGGCCGTTGCCACACATATCGTGAAATCAATAGAACGAAGAGTATGTTCTGTGACTTTCCATAGAACTATAGTCTGTTCGCGGAGAAAGACTAATATGGGGCATTCTCTGTTAAGTACAAAGGACGCACTATCTACGCCCTATGTTATTTGCGACCAATCACATGCAGTCCCTGATTCACTATTAGTCTTTCTCCGTGAACGGACTATAGAATGGGAATTGGGTTGTACGGAGTAAAGTAAATACAGCAGTTTGGCTCTGAATTCTTTTCATCACCGTCTTCACCAATATCTACGCTAAAACTACAGTTTCGATTCTCTGGAATGGTTTATTCGCGGTAACTTAAATGGCATAAGACTCGTCCTCTCTTTCATCCTACCTAATTTTCCCCACTCCGTCCTTGTCAGATTCTCATGCATCGACGTGTCGACCGCGGAATGCAATCTTTAAAAAGTGAAAAATAGAATACGCAATGAAAGAAGTTAGAGCCGGCCTTACGGCTACCTAGTTTAATCGATACTGTTTAGGTGATGAGAAAATTTGCGCGACCGCAAATCGTATCTCGACGCGTTAAGGTACACATTCGCGTGATTTTCCGAACTACTTTTTTTTAAGCTATATAAGTTATTCAACTCATTTCATCATACTGGGGTTTAAAATTTTCCTACAACACAATCCTTGTTAGGGTTCCGTACACAAAGGGTAAAACGGGACCCTATTACTAAGCCTACGATGTCTGTCTGATAAAAAAGTCAAAAAGTAAAAACAAAAAAAAAAAGGGGGGGGGGGTCCCCATACAACAAACGTATTTTTGTATTCGCTCTAATGTAAAAACGGCAATACGTACAAGCGTCAAACTTGGCATAATTATAGTACCCAGTACACACTCTAAAGTATAACAACAAATAATAAATAATGGCCAAGTGCGAGTCGGTGACAAGTTTCTGTTCAATACCAAGTTATAATTGGTAATTTCGGTTATTGAATTTTGTGGTGGTACGGAACCTTCAGTGCGCGAGCCCGACTCGCACTTGGCCGGTTTATTTTTCATGCACTGTACACGTGGTTATATCAAATATACGTAAGCATATCACGTAATATTGGCGATTTTTATTACGCATGGTAATTAGCTATCTAGGTTCAATTCATAACTCAAAGTTATCGTATATTCATCAGTAAATAGATTAATATGAAAAGATAATATTATAAATCATGTATTATCTAATCTAAGTAAGAACATAATATTTTTATAAACCACGATAACCGTCTTTATTGAGTTTATATGGGCTGTTTTTATTTACGTTTTAATGGTATTTCCATAGTTTGTAACTGACAACTAATCGTTAACTCTTCTCTCTTTTATAACTTTGGTAGACTTAAGACTACGGTCGGAGAGTGTCTCTATTTGGTAGGCTTAATATTGATTGCTAGCCTAAGTAGGAGCATATAATATCGTCCATCGAAGTAATCAACCAAGTCAGTTGCTGAGAAACAAGAGGCAGCATTATGCTGATTTGAAAAAAAATTATCCCTATTTACCAAAGTAAAAAAGGATTCATTTATATATATATATATAGAATAGATTAATGTTATTGTTACAAAATAAACATATTTCTCTTTTCTTTCTTTTTCATATCAGCTTGAGATAAGTTGCAAGCAAACAACACACTTCGAAATAAGTATCGTTTGTCATCGACAAAAAATATCAATGTGAAAACGGTGATTGACACTCGACATAATGTATGGAACAGGTAATTTTTCCCGTGATTTCACGGTTGGTTCCATAGTAAAAGTTGTTAATAGTGATGAGTATAGAGATCTCCTTCCGGCTTAGCACAGACTATATGCGTAACCCTGTGCATCAAAAGACAAACTACTTTTCCCAAAATGTGCAACTGACCGCAGGTAAGACCGCAGGGTTCAGCTAGTTCTTACAAAAGTGCATTAAGCGAATTGATGAGTCTCATTTGACGGGACAGTGCAATCGGGCACAAAAGCCATATCGGTAACAACCGTGAAAGTTTAACGCTTGTGACCCGGAGATACAATATCCACGGTGAACTCGCTGTGAAAGTTTGTGACACTGACTAATCGCCATGAAACTATGAAATAAAGCGAGCGGTTTGTGTACTTTTGATGGTGCATGCAAAGTTTTTCAATTGTAATGCCGTATTAAAACGGGATTTACTTTTTGAATGAAAATTCATTTGAGTATTGAAATATAACTAGTTTTTGAACACGGTTGACCAGACGCGGCGGCTGATTTCGTAAGCTGTCAAGTTCAATCGCATTGCGATTGTTCAAGAACGTCACCACTCGAAATATTAACTAACTAGCGGTCCGCCCCAGCTTCGCACGGGTATAGATAATAGCCTATGTCACCCAGGGATAGTGTAGCTTCCCAACAGTGAAAGATTTTTTTCAAATCGGTTCAGTAGTTTCGGAGCCTATTCAATGCAACCAAACAAACAATCAATCTTTCCTCTTATTAATATTAGTATAATAGATGATTATGAACCCTATTAGAAGATATTATATAAATGAACTTCAAGCGGGATGGTGCGATGCGATCCATACCCTAAACCAGGGTTTCTTAAAATGGTGTCCATAACCCGAGTGCCAGGGGTCCACAGTCCCGAGGTTTATTTATTAGAATTCGTTTTATGTATGCAGTTATTTAAATAACAAAACCAAAAAAATCTCCAAAATTATCGTCGCCAGGGGTCTTACGGACAACTGCTATTACAGGCACCTAATCCGCTCAGTTGGAAAATCACGCGACCGCAAACCTTATCGCGCCCAGATACGGTTTGCGGTCGCGTGATTTTCCAACTGAGCGGATTAGGTGCCTGTAATAGCAGTTGTCCGTAAGGCCCCAGGGGTCCGTAAAATATCTAAAATTTTGAAAGTGGTCCGTGACTACAAGAAGTTTAAGAATAATTACCCTAAAACCTTTGAGCCTTAGAGACCTTATACTCAAAAATCTAAGGTGGATATTCGAGTGAGCAGGTTTTCAAATCCAGCATTGTGAAAGCAAAATAACGAATATTTTTTGTCCACATGAACGGCAAAGTAATATGTAAAGTACCAGGCAGTCATGATCGACAAGGAGAAAACTATCACTGTCAAGTATTTTTAAATATGCTCTGATCACTGCACGAATTGTTCGAGAGAATATACTAGTTGTCATTTTGAACACGAAATCGTCCCAGAACTAAATTTAGTGTAATGATATAAAAATTAAATGAACTGGGCGTGTTGGTAGTGCAGTAAGCAATGTACCAGGCGGTCATGATCGACAAGGAGGTACCTATCAAGTTTGGCAATGTCGCTGTCAGCGTAGCAACAGCGTCAGGTTACGTAACCTGCGGGACGCGGGAGGTGTGCAGCAGGTCGATGACCCAGGCCCGTCGGTGCCAATTCGCCCATCGCATCACATCACGAAATCTCCATTGCACAAACACGATGCAACTCGACAATTCGTGAGCAAAAAGTGGTCCTGCATGCTATATTTGAAAATATGTCAAGGCACGAACATTTGCCTTCAAACGTCCAAGTAAACTTGTGAGTTGTGAGTAATCCGCTAGAATTTATCGCTGACAAATAACATACTAGAAAAAGTTGCAACAAGCGAATACAAGGAAAATCAGCAAGAATCTGACAAGAATAAACCGGCCAAGTGCAAGTTGGGCTCGCGCACTGAGGGTTCCGTACCACCACAAAATACAAAAAGTAGTGCAAGAAGACAATATCACGCCCAGGCAGGCGGTCACCCATCTAAGTACTTTTTCTTTCGAGTCGATGTTCCGCAAAATACAATTCTATGTACTGACCGCGCCCGACGTTGCGACCACCACCGATAGATACAATTAAATAAAATTAATATAATTTTTCAGAATCCTTTGCCATCCACAGAACCCCGGCACCATGGCAGTTCAATTAAAGGAACACAAACAGGAAACGAGGCAATAATAAAATATACTACATAGTTCCATTTTCGCGAGACGTCCGGGACGACCTTCGAAGTTTTTCCTCTTTGAAATCTGATGCGCACCAAGTTATTACGGTGCAATGAAAAAGTCGAATCGGTAGTTTGTCTCGTAATTGTCATCAGCAGAGCGGCAACGTCGCCAAAATGAGCCGAACCGTGTCCGATCTGTTTTATTAACAAGAATCGAGGTCCAACTAGTCAAGACAAAACATAGAGCTGGTGCGCAATTTGTCGTCTCGCCTCTCAAAACATCAGCATAATTCAAGCCATTTATCAAAGAGAATTGCCTCGAAATTTCAACGGCCATACGTAATTGCAAAACAAATCTGGGAAATTTTGCAAACAGCTCCCAATTTCAACTTGGCAACTTCTGTGCGAGATATCAAAATGGAGAACTTGTACTACGGAGTACTTGCGGCCCGGTTCTCATTACAGGCACAAAGTGGTCACGCCGAAGGCGGCTGGGCATGCAGGGCCCGGCAACCATCGTGATGCCAAATTTGGCACAAACACGAGTTGGCAACATCGCCGCGCCGCGCCGCGCCGCCGCCGGCCCGGTTGCTCGCGAGTGCACGTAGACGTACCTACTTCGCTCCACGTAAACAAACACTATTGCGTCACACGCCGCTACGGCCGAAATTATGCCTAAACATTTGCGATACACAGTCGAAATCGGGTTATACGAGATCGCGTTGATTAAATTGTTTTCCACCAGCATTCTGATAGGAGAATATTTTGGAGCTATTACGAGGCAGCGTTTCGAAAACTTTTTATACCCGAGGCAGTATCGTTTTGCACGAGCAGTTGGTGGCACGCTTAGTTCCACTCGATCACTGACCCCACGTGCAAACAACCGCACTGACGATGATTTATTGGTGAAAAAAGTTAGACTACAATTTGGAAGACAAGACCATCTAGCAAACTAGTCTGGTTAGCAATCACAAGCCTTGTTAGAATAACAAGGCTAACATAAAAAATACAATTGAGGATGAAAATCACAACAGTAAAGTTTTGTTTGACATTTCACCGTGTCACAAAAAAGCCCCGAGCCCTAAATAAAGGTACTACGCTTAGAATAACTACTCAGAGAAGGTAGGTTTCCAAACAACGCCTTCTCAAAACGTAAGCTACAAATTCACTTTGTAGCTTACGTTTCGATTGGTATTTTAAACGATTTAAGCAAGAAAATTAATGGATTACCTGTGGAATGTCACACCATAACTCTTATGCTGCTTTTCTGATTTGTTGTGGTACGATTTTACCGCGCAAATTGTCATAGTAAAATTTTTATATTTTTTTTGGTGTCATATATGACACCATTTGAATGGCTTAAATTTTGTGAATGTACTACTACTGTGAATGTATTACTTGGTTTCTCTGTGTAGTTATTCTAAGGTACTACGTAACCTCGCAGTACCGATCGGCACGTTTGTCCCAGTCACGTTGGACCGTCACGGGGCCTCCGCTTGCGTCCACGTGCCGGTTTCCAGTTTCAGAAGCTGTACAAACAATCCATAATATTACACTACAACTTGGACTGTTTTTTGAATTCTACAATAAATAGTCAAGGCCGCTGGCTGTTTGTGAAGTCGATTATTCCGAGGTCGGAGGCAGGTGTTTTGATCAAAGTTGAAAATAAAACTTTAGTTATAAATTAAATTTGCAATTATGGTGGAATCAGTTCCGTGTAAAAATGTTCTATAACATACTTACCTACACCGGGGAAACGCTAACTAAATGCAAAATTCTAGTCCATTGTACGTTAGCAATGCCTTATTGCAACTTGTTCAAAGGTAAGCGAGAACGTGACGCCAATGACCTAAACAATCGTTTTGCGCAACTAAACGAAAACGTCAATTTGCACAAATTTTTTGCTTGATCTGATACTTCGCTTGGCTTGTTTCAAAGGAAATAGAATGTCCTATGTTCCGTTACAGTATTTTTTGAATACAGTATTTTGATAGTTTAACAATACTCTCGAAGAATTACACATTTCGAAGATTCGGATACCTATATTTCGGAGTGTACTGTGAGATTGCAGGATCTAATTCCCTCCTGCCCATTTTTCTATCGGACTGGCAGTGTGCACGAAAAGGCGACACAGCTTTATGGTAGATATTCCGAAAACCGTACGAAGCGCTTTGATTCCACTTTTATTGTGCGAACTGGTAATCTGTGGAATGCGCTGCCTGAATGGGTTTTCCCCAATAGTTACAATCCGGGTGTCTTCAAATCACGAGTGAATCGGTTTCTTCCTGGCAACCGTGCTGCATCGTAGACAACAACGCAAAAAAAGTAACCCATGAGAAAACTTCCTTATAATCGGTGAGTAGAACTTAATATTTTCCAGTAAGTTTATATATAAGCGACGCTTCACAGCACTTGAGAACCAACTCCTTCAAGAGAAGCGTGGCTAATCTACAATCTATCATCTCACATCACAGAAACGGCTATAATAATTATATATATATATGTATGGAAATATAGCTCATATATATCTTGATGCAGTTATTTATTTATTTATTTACTTCAAAGGAAGACCAACAGCCTTAAAAAAATATAACTATCTTAATAGATATACTACGATTTGTAGTATATGCATCAAGATATATATTATGAGCTATATTTCCATAGGATCATACCGTGTTCGTAGTCTACGAACACGGTATCTATGGAAAATTACCTCTCATGGAATGCCCTTTACCCTAAGAAAATGGACTAGCATATTCGTCACGTGATTTATAAAGCGTACAAGGCCGTCTGTCAAATAGTATGTAACCATTGGAGCCTTTCACAGGTACCTAGTACATGAAAATAGTGTACAACCCTACAATTTTGGCATATGAGTAAAGAATGTAACATGTTTAATTCGTTTATGCCTAATATTAGCACTTCTTCATGCTACTAGTTCTGATTATGTGCCTTTACCCCACGTGGTGACAGCAACATATCGTCTATCCCTCTGTCGTCACTGGCCGTCTGTCTTTATTTGTATCTAGTTGACAAGCGCACTAGATACGGTGCGACAAACTTATGAATCGTATGTGAGAGCCACAAGAAATACTTTCTGAACAAAACTGACAGCCATCCTGTCGAAAACTGTTAATTCCAATATTTGACCACCTCTACAGATAAGTTTCGTTTTCGTTGAGTGACGTGAGAAGAGCGGATGAGAAAACAGAAGAACACAACAAATACATATTATACCACATTAATGAAAGGGCTGGGATATACGGAGTAGGGTTTATGGTAAAAAAATACTTGAAAAACGAAATAATAGAGTTTAGAGGAATATCAGACAGGATTGCCATTTTGAATGTAAAACTTCCTGGTTATAAACAACCAACTTCAATTGTTCAAATATATGCTCCAACGGAGGTTACCCAGAAAGACATAAAAGATGAATTTTATATCAAACTCAACCAAATTATGCCAAATTTATATAAAAAAGTTATTGTAATGGGAGATTTTAACAGCCAAATTGGGAAGAGGAATAAGAACGAAGATAATGTACTTGGACCATACTCAACTGGAAAAAGGAATGACAATGGACAAAGACTGATCAATTTTGCATTAGAAAATAATCTACACATCATGAATAGCTACTACAACAGAAAACATAATAGAAAATGGACATGGGTGTCACCTGATGGGAAGACAAGGAATGAAATAGATTATATTCTCACAAACAAACCAAGAGTGTTTTTGAATATCGATGTTGTTAATCAACTCAACTACAGCACAGATCATAGAATGCTTCGAGGACAAACGCACACATTAGAACCAAAAATACCTAGGAAAAACATTCAAACTAGTAAAAAACCAGTACCCTTACCAATTCCAGAAAATATTTTAGAATCACTGCAGAGAAATTTAACAACAACAAAGATGACCAAAAGTGTCCAAGAGAAATACGACATTCTTGAAAAAGAACTAAAGAAAGTTGAAAACCAAACTAGAATAAATAACGTAATTAAAGACAAAATAGGTCCAGAAGCAAGAGTGTTGATCATCCAGAGAAAATCTTTATACAAAGATAGAAAAAACAACAGAAAGAGGATTGAAAACCTAAGTAAAGAGATAAATCTGCAAATCAGGAAACATAGACAAGAAAAGAGGAACAATACAATAAATTATTACATAGAAAAATCAGGAGGAGTAAAGAAAGCATGGGATGAGCTAAGAGAAAGTAGAAACTGGATAGGCAATTTGATACACCATAAAAATAAGAAAAACAAGACCAACAGAATTGAAATATTAGAAGTTGCCACAGATTATTACCGAGAGCTGTATAGTGATGACGAAAAACCAGACGAATATCATAAACCAATTGAAAATGATATATATAGCAATGAAGAAATCCCAAGTATACTGAGAGAAGAAGTGGAGAAGGCTATTAAATCACAAAAAAGAGGTAAAGCACCGGGGGAAGACTGCATATCTAATGAACTTCTAATAGGATCATCCGGTGTAACATTAGACACTATCACATACCTATTTAATGAAATTTTAGACACAGAATATATACCTTGTCAGTGGACCACTTCATCCATAATACTACTTCATAAAAAAGGACAGAAAGATAATATAGCTAACTACAGACCGATTAGTCTAATGTCTAACGTGTACAAAATATTTTCTAAAGTATTACTAAACCGTTTAACAAAGACTCTCGACGAAAACCAACCCAGAGAGCAAGCAGGTTTTCGCAGTGATTTTTCAACAATCGATCACATACATACCATAAAACAAGTTGTCCAGAAATGTAATGAATACGGCATTACTTATTATTTGGCATTCGTAGACTATAATAAAGCGTTTGACTCTTTAAAACACTCAAAAATATGGGAAGCGCTTGCAACACAAGGTATTGAAAATAAATACATCCGACTGATTAACAACATATACAAAAACATGAAAGCTAAAATACGAACAGAAAGAGTCGGAGAACATTTCCCTATAAAAAGAGGAGTCAGACAGGGTGATCCACTATCACCCAAACTTTTCTCGGCAGTGCTTGAATACATATTTAGACGTCTCGAATGGAGCAAATACGGATTAAACATCAACGGAATGCAACTAAACCATCTAAGGTTTGCAGACGATTTAATTATAATTTCTGAAGACCCAAGAAGCCTGCAAGAGATGCTTGAACAGCTTGTGTATGAAAGTGATGGAGTTGGGCTCTCAATGAACGCTACAAAAACCAAAGTAATGACAAACCATAACAAAATTCCCATCACAGTCAACGGCACTAAAATAGAATATGTTGAAGAATATACATACCTCGGACAGATAATATCACCAAAGGACCTTACAACAAAAGAAATAAAAAACAGAGTACAGCTAGCATGGAAAAGATATTGGTCCCTTAAAGAAATAGTCAAAAATCCACAGGTACCACTCAAATCTAAACAAAAAATATTTAATGCATGTATTTTACCCATCATGACATATGGATGCCAAACATGGAGCCTAACGAAACAAAATATGCACGAAATTGAGACCTGTCAACACAGTATGGAGCGAAGCATGCTCAACATTAAATTAAAGGACAAAATAAAACTAGAAACAATACGAAATCAAACTAAAATTACTGATGTAAAATATTGCATAAGGAAACTAAAATGGAGGTGGGCAGGTCATATGGTAAGGAGTCACAAAGAAAAATGGGCTAAAGATGTAACTGAATGGTGTCCTAGACAAAATAAAAGAAAGAAAGGGAGACAGCGTCTTAGATGGGAGGACGATATTCGGAAGATAGCGGGGGTCACCTGGAAGAGGATGACCCATAATAGAAAGGTGTGGAAAGCTCTAGGGGAGGCCTTTGCGGGATCGCAAGACAATCTAAATACCGGTGTCTAATACAGAATATAATTAATTTAAGATTAATAAGATAGTTCATAATTTACTTGTATATATACATTGTAAGATTGTAAATAAAGGCTACTATTAACTATTACAGATAAGTTTGTCGGTCTGTCAGAAGTCGGTATATTGGGTGTAGGTGTACTTATGCGTGGGGCCATTTTTGAACTGAGTAATACTTTTATACTGGGTTATACAGAAAGTGTGTACTAAGCCGAAAAGGATCCATTGTAT
This sequence comes from Agriopis aurantiaria, assembly GCA_914767915.1. Lineage (NCBI taxonomy): Eukaryota > Metazoa > Arthropoda > Insecta > Lepidoptera > Geometridae > Agriopis > Agriopis aurantiaria. The sequence continues at coordinate 10,162,957 of OU612003.1, read as the reverse complement.
TGTACCAGCCATTATGAACAACTTTTAATGTGGAAGCAATTCCGAAATCGCAAAAAAAAAAATATTACAATACATTGAATTTAACAACAGTTATGCAGCTACACGTCTTTGTAAAAAGTAAAAAAATAATTATAACTCATCATAATCATCATCATTTCAGACAGAACGTCCGTACTGCTGGACATAGGCCTCCCTCATCGATCTCCAAAAGGGCCGGTTGGAAGCGGCCTGCATTCTGCGTTTCCCTGCGGTCTCTTTTAGGTCGTCTGTCCATCTTGTGGGTAACAACTAAATTAACTAACTAAATTATTATAAATAATCAGGCAAGTTGCAGCAGTATAGATATAGGGAGGGGCTTTGTACGAATTTATAAAAAAACCGGTTATAAATCAATATTGAAACCACACCTGCGAACTCGTCAGAAAGACTTGAAACGTAAACCAATATACGGAAGTTAAAACACACAGTCAAGGACTGCAATCCGATTTCGGTTCAGCCGTGAAGCGAGCCAGCGCTGCGGAGGCGGGCAAGGCGTATGTACTTTCAAAACTGCCCCAGATGCTGGCTAACGGTACAAAAACCAACTCCCGACAGATGCCGCTGCTTAAATAGTTGTCGTAGGGGCTCGCGATTATCGAGGGGGGAATCTTTTACAAACTTCGGGTTTATTGATATCTGCAATGAATTTATACTTGAGGCAACCATATGCTGCACGCGCCAGTAAGGAGAAGATTATTTTTAATAATAAATGTTACAATGCGGGCTAAAAAGGGTCTTAATCTGCCCTTTTATAGGAACTTGGAATCTCAAACGTGACTGCAATTTAAACTTGATTCGTGGCTTAAAATCCTTTAAGTTTTCGTAAGATATCGGATCAACAAGCAGCTTTCTCTTCGCGTGCTCCATTTGGAAGGATATTCGATAGCCTGCTGTGTGAAATAGCGGTAGAACTGGCCTATTGTGGTGGCCTTTTAGCTTGTTTGACCTTACCGACATTTCCATATTACGGGGATTATTTATTAATCGATATTTTACAAGGCTACTTTGTCCGTAGATCCTTGGCGTCGAAGGTTGTCTGAGGGACTGACTGATTCATATCCTCGCCAAATACGTAGGTAAACTAAGGCCATCCAACCCTTCGTCAAGGTAACGTGTAGTCCGAACATACAATGCCTCCTGCTCCTGGGAAATTATTTCTCAATGAGAAGTCTTGCGAAGGCAACAAATCAAATTAACTCCTAACGTGTTTACTGTGGAAATATTGGCAGACTTCGTATTGAATCCCATTCCGATAGACGCACTGAAGGTATAAACATCAATCTACATGAAAATGGACGCTTCGCTTGGAAACCACACCCGTTTATAAAGCGAGACGTGATTACATATTCATCATGGTATATGCTTGAGTTCTCAAAGTGACATTCGCCTCTTACGTATGTGCCCACTTTAAATGTATATCAGTTCTATCAGATATTTTTCTCGGTTATGGACTAATTTCACATCCCGCTGTTCTCTTTAAAATCACCAGATTTCTGTACAAAAATACTATATCAAGAAATCACTAATTCTATTTTAATATTCCAGCATTATACTCGAATGCTGTGAACTTGGTTGCCACATTATCGACAAAACAGGTTGTTATATATTTATCAATATTTCATAGAGGTTGCGCGGTTGTGAAGATATAATTTTGAATCGTATATGAATATAAAGTGTTGTTTAAACTGCCAGAACAGCCTCATCTGCGCAATATGTTCACTCGTGATCTATTCTTATAATTTTGTTCGAAATCAACGTGACTAAGTTATATTAATATATACTAAAAGAAAGTGCTAATTCTTCGCTTTCCCGCCACGTCACCTGATATGTGTTCACACATTTTCACCGAGAAACAAAGGAACTGAACATGAAACTACGGTTTGCGCACAGAAAGTAATTCGAAGCCATTATTGTTCTATTTCAGATTTTGTTGATAATAGCAGATAAGGCCAAAATACATGTACATTGTCAGAACCATGGTATTCCCGATCTTTCTATAATGGATCATATATAGTTTGGATTTGCCTTTAACTCAATAAAAGTTCATAGACACAGGAAAGGTGAAAGGAAAGAGATCGTGGGGTCGGAGCTTAAAACAATGGTCTGACCAGGTGTCTCAGCGTCAGGTGAAACGGAGTCAGCGCGGGCGACAGCGCATTTCGATCTTTTGATGAAGGGGGCGCGGTGAAGCGCGGAGAGAGGTTACTAGCGCCGCCCGATTCCTCAAGGTTATTTATTGGCTTGATGTACAGCCTTAATGCCATAGACATGTTCGCTGCGGGGCGCGCGCCCTGCTGGCAGGCGCTGCTGCGGAGCCGGTCGGCCGCCGTGCGCACCGCTCCGATAACGCACTGGTGGCTGCGGTACGAGAGTGCCACTCCAGCCCTATACAAATATGCCCTATATATATATATATATATATATGCATCGCACGTGGAGAGCGTATCACACGCCCATCACTAGTTAGCTTTAATGATTAATCTTAATTTTTTTATCCATCATTTAATTAATATAATTTGTATTTGAATAAGTAATGGGTGCAAATCTAGATAATAAACTATTTCATTTCATATGCATAATTGTATTCACTGTTGCCATTCATGACACCACTGATCGGCATTAAAAGCGACAGATTGTACAGAAAGTAGCTGGTCGGGATCAACACAACGCTCAGCATTGAGCCAGCGACTGAAGGAGGAGTTGATAATGGTTTATCTTATCTTTCTGGGTGCACTAGTCACAAAACATGAAGGCACGTTCAAGTCAAATAAAGATAGTATTCAACATGAAACAGATAAATACAATGTAACAGGCATTTACATACAGTTCCGAACATTCTGATATAATATCGTATCTCATTCACAAATGAAGAGATATCTTCGGACAAGACGGATTGTAAAACGGAGAAAGAAATGCCGTTAGACTCGGAGCTCTTACGAGAAGTGGGTGAAACACGGGATTCATCCCCTAAGTTACTCTTTCACGCAGCAACACAGCAACGGATCGACCTGATTTTTTGCATGGGTATAGTTCAAGGGCTGAAAAGTGACAGACTACTTTTCATCATCATCGTCATCATCACCATTTTTCATCACTACGCGGGTGAAACTGCGGGGCGCAGCTAGTAATATTATACAAGCAAAAGTAACTCTGTCTCTCTTTAGGATGTTTGTTCGCCTTTCAAGACTAAACGACTGAGCCGATCTTAACGAAATTTGGCAGGATGATGGTGAACATCATAAGGGCGGACATAGGGTACTTTTATCTCAAAAAATGAGGAAAAACTGGAAAATCACGGGTAACACCGCGGGATTCAACCAGTATTATATATTTACTGGTAAATATCCTCCTTACATTTCCTGAAATCCCTCGGCTAAGAATGTCGTACGTACTGACTATTCACTAAAATCTATTCACTATAATCATGTACCTTGTAGCCGCTGTGGTCTGTCTGCGCGTGCTGTAGAGTTTGGTTGGACTGCGAGTGTGTGGGGCTCACAACGCGGCGCTTCTTGGCTGGCTGGCGCGCCGGCGATATAGCCGGCTGGAACTCTGGCTGGGTGCTTTGTGGCTGACTGCTGCGATATGGCGCCGGCGGCTCCGTGTACATGACATGCATTCCCTGAGGACAAATGGAAAAAACGATGAGAATAGGTCGGGTAACAGTTCCTGTGACAGCATAATCAAACTTCGAACCATTTTTAATCGACTTCAGGTTATCAATTCGACTGTTTAATTTTTTTTTACATTCATGGGGGATCAAAGGATACCGAAACAATAATTTCAATGGTGATGAATTAGTATTGGTTTACTTTTCAAGTCTTTCTAACGAGTGTTCAGAATTCGTAGTTTTCATTTAGATTTTTACAATGTCACAATGTTTGATTTTTGCAGCTGACAGAGCAAATACATACTTTGTTTATTATTTATTTAGGAATACCTAAATCACGAATTCTGATCACTTACTGATCACGCTAGATTATTGAACGAAAGACACGCAGGTACCTGGTGTACGCAGGTGAAATATTAAAAGAAACCCTATTCATTCACTGTAAACTGTATAAACTCGTCTAAAGCAGTTGGCCGTGCGAATGGAGTTAAACTACCACTAAATTGGTTGCGTGGCGTCATAGTAGGTACAAAATACGGTGGTACGGTTGTGGAATTCCCTACCGGTCTCCATTAGACAATCCCTATCTATCAACATTTTCAAGGACAGAGTGAAAGACTTTTCAAAGTCTAAAACTGGCAACTGGCTGGTGTGCTCATAGTGCGAAGGTACTCCAGGGACTTAGGGTATAGTATGTACTTACTTGTCGCATCTGTATTATGTGTATATATATATTTATTATACTATGTATCATTTAGTAGTAGTGGTATCATTAAAAGTGTTTTAGCATCCCCCGTCGATTCTGTTACGTAAATTCGTTCCATCCAATGGTTGCCTGGAAGAGATCGCTTTTAGCGATAAGGCCGCCACTTGTGGCACTAGCTCTTAAGTGTTTTCTATCGTGTTGTACACAATAAAGTTTTTATCTATCTATCTATCTAAAATACTGCGCGCACTTCCCATGCTTTCGGTGTCTATGCTAACAAAAGTCTGTGTAGCAAACGCATTAAGTATAATATGTACGTCTAGCTTTCGAAAGACATTTGCGACCTGTGCCGTCACTAATGCAATTCTTTCGACTGATGTCTGCGGTTATAGTGCGACACGGCTTACAATGAACATGTTCCAAAGTAGAACCACAGCTGCCGTCTTATTTTCTTTTTAGTGCTGAAGTGAGAAGTATGTATGCTTGAGGTAATCTCCGGAACTACTGGTCAGATTTTGAATATACTTACTATCATTATTAGAAAGCTACTTTATTTCTGAGTAGCATAGGATTTGTTTTATAATGATTGAAGTTAGTTTATTTTGTATGTTTTTTTTTTTTTTTATGCCATAGGTGGCAAACAAGCAGACGGGCTGCCCGACGGTAAGCAGTCACCGTCGCCTATGGATACTTGTAACACCAGAGGCATCACAAATACGTTGCCGACCCTTTAGAACTCGATTAACTCGCCTTTTGAAGAACCCCATGTTGTAGCTTCTCGGAAACACCGTAGAAGGTTCATTCCACTTTACCACATATGGTAAAGTAATAGTATTTGTAAAACAATTCAGAGAAAATATAAGCTGATTGTCTCCTTTATCGGCGCGCGCTGACGAAGCGGTCAATATAGCTGTTTTATCGTGTTTATAAAATTTGTAATAAAGATTTTATCTATCTATCTATATAGGATTATAAAGTACGGAGAAAATTAAATTATTTATTGGTTCTATAAAAAGCTCACGGTATTTAAATTTTATAATCAAGCCACTATAACGGTGTATATGTTAAAAAATTCAATAAATTCTTTATGGTCAAGTGTAGGAGTGCACTCTATGAACCGCTACTAAAACAAATAATATTATTGTAACGAGAACTTAATGAAGATACATGCTGATCACTCTTTACATGCTGTAAAGAGCAAACATAGATAATATTATATTCTCTATTTAAAAAAAAGGTGTACATTCAAAGCCGTGTCGTCCTGGAACATGGGCAGACGGATCCGCTCACCATCGGGTGGGCCGCCTGCTATTTATACAATATAGCTAATTACTGTTACAAAAAGTGTCGCTACAATTTGGGCTCACATCCGTGAAGTAGTATTACTCATACCACAGGCTTTTATTCCGGGATAGATACCGCGAGCACGTCCATGATGCCACGTTGCATGAAAACCCAGGAAACAGCATTTTTGTACCTAATATGACGTCACGAGAGCAATTTAGTGGTAGTTTAACTCCACTCGCACGGCCAACTGCTTTCAAAGTGTTTTTACAGTTTTAATGTTATATTAGACAAACAGGTGGCGACGGGTCACCCGATGGTAAGTGGTCACCGCCACCTATGTATCTACAATCCCTGGAGCATTGGCGTTGCGTTGCCTATATTTGAGGACTGTTCAGCTGTTCGTCACCGCGATATTCTTTACTATGACGCAAAATAACATTTTTTCATTGACGTCTCACACTCCACTGCCAAGACGACGGAAACTAAAATGAATTATGCGGCGTTAGTTGGAGCATTCATCCAATTTAAGATAGGCCATAGACAGGTTAGACATGTAAAGTAGACGAGCTCGGTGTCAATCCTGCTAAGGGTCTGCAATTTATATTTTGTCCGTGACGAGTTTTTCTACCTACCCGAACGTAACAACTCTTTATTACAATTTGAAGACGTCGCGACTTAAATTACCCATCGAGGCTGTCTCGTTTTAATATTTCTCTTCTTTTACGTCGAGGTAATTCCGCAGAAAGCGTCGTAAAATCGAGTTTTCATTTGCTAAGAGCACCCATTACCGTCTACATTCCGTGAATATGCTACCAGCTACCACGAGACCCGTGTTACCGAGCCAAATCTGAGACGGTTCATTAGTAAATAAGGAGAGTAATTACTATGTAGGCTATGACCACAGAACAGACAAACAAGGCAGATATGCCTTAGTACAATAATCCATCATGTTCAAATGTCTCCGTGTTTTCCACATAAAAGAAAAAATTAATTGATTAAATTAGTACGGCTGTCAAGGCATTTTTGTAAGAAATTTGTTGTAGCCAGTTGCACCCATATAAACGAAATGTCAGTCATTCGAAATCAGTTAGCAACTGTGATGCGGACAAAGAACTTTGACACCTAGCTCAAAAAGGTAAGGTCCAAGTTCTTTGGATGCGGAGTTCGATGCGTTGATATAAATAAGAATGTTCAATCAAGGTTCTGTCATAATGCCTGGCGACAGATTTTCCTTCTCATTTCCGTTCTATTTACTTCTCTTTTCTGTGGTATTTTCCGTCACTTTCTTCACTATACCGCTAAGCCGCTTAACGGAAAACTGTAAGTACGGAACACTATAATTTTTTATACACACTAAAAAACTTTCAGCGCCTAACTAACTAACAGTCCACATGCAAAAAAGGGCGGCGAGGTTGTCTGCAGGGCTAGTTCGACTAGAGGCTTTGATTTAATTCCACTTTCATTGTGCGAACTGCTAGTCTGTGGAATGGGCGTTCTCCGATAGATCTCCGACAAGCTGGGTGTCTTCAAATCGCGAGTGAACCGGGTTTCGTCTAGGCAAGGGTGTTCCATCGTAGATCACATCATCGCTTATATCAAGCGATGTGGCGGTCAAGCGCAAGCTTATTGATTAATAAAAAAAGGAATCCAACCTGATTTCGGCCTGATACGTTCACACCCGCCACTCACCTTACTATATCTCCCTTGTTTGTCTGATCTGTGGCAGAGACGAAGGCCTTTAGGCGCTGCGCAAACGTATAGACACATTTTGTTTGTCGACACGGCACACCACGTACCAGTCAAGTGGAAGCAAGACACTATGTCTGCGCAGAGACTGCTGATTTCATACTGGTTATATAGAAATCAAATATTCATCGGTAGCTTGTATCCGACACAAGACACAAAAGTGCCCGTGTTTGCGCCCTGCCTAATAACAGTTACTTTGAATCCATTTACTAGACTAGATTGTTCGTAGTCGATATAGTTAGCAGACGGAAGGGGAAACACGAGCGGAGCAAAACAATCTAGGCTTACAATGAAACCTGATTCGCCTTGAACAGTCGAGACAGCGGAGTCACCCAGCCGAACGTGAAATCCGCTTATTGCAATAAAACTAAGACAAATATGCTTGTAAGGCTTCGAGTATGTAGAAACTAATAATAAATCTGGGTTTGTTAGGGCCACGCCCACAGTATCTTTTTCGCACAATTTCAACATTTATACAACAACAACATTACAATTTAATTTACAACACAACATTACAATAACACACACCATTAACTACACAACACAAACTTTTTTAACCTGGATTGCAATTTTTTTCTTCTCCAAAATACAAACGATGTCCCTTACAAAGACAATCTTCTTTTTTCTATTTCTTCTCCCTAACCAAAATATCATAGTATAATATAGCTCTTAAACATTCGCAAAATTATTTTAACATAATGCCCGCGATTTTGTTTTTTAATTACCACTGAATAATTTTAAATACAACCTGTTGAAAGAAACGGGCCCAACGGAAGACCAGCGCTGGTTAACAGCCGGCATTATGCTGAGTTGAGGCCGATTTGTGACCTTATAACTTGTGTCTATAAGCTATTTATTTAATTTGGTCACAAATAAAATTTCTTTCTTAAGTAACTTTATACATAAGCCCCCTTAATAATAAATGCGGAATTGTTTATCATCATCGTCATTTCAGCCGTAGGACGTCCACTGCTGGACATAGATAGGCCTCCCCCATCGATCTCCAGAAGGGCCGGTTGGAAGCGGCCTGCATCCAGCGTTTCCCTGTGGTCTCTTTTAGGTCGTCTGTCTATCTTGTGGGTGGACGTCCTACGCTGCGCTTACCGGTCCGTGGTCTCCATTCGAGAACCTTTCGGTCCCATTGGCCATAGATCTGTTCTGCGCGAAATTGTTACTATGTCTTAAAAAAAGAGCGAAGAAGATAAAGCGGTTCTAAGCACAGCTAAGTATTCCTAGGCTATTTGACGAAATTTTTCGGTTATTTGTAATAGCAAAGGTCGCCTTTATTCTCTCTGCAAGGTCAGTGAAGAAAATATTGATATAATCAGAGAGCATGCCAAAACGCCCCGCGCTCTTTTAAATATTTATCTCGTACTGTTAGCTAATTTACGATATTATTACAATTTATTGGCTATTGGCAAGTGTTTTAGGTTTTAACGTAAGAGTTTTATAAATGCGTCATTGTAGATGAAATAATGTATTTGTAACAAGCGTCATGTGTTTACGTCAGTCGGATCGAAACGCGCGCGCATTGCGAAGGAAATTTATATCTTTCATATTGTGCACGCATTTTATGCGCATATTTGTCTCGATTGAAACAATTACATTTCATCTACTAGCAGACCTGGGCTTTTGGCTTGTCGTAAACAATTTTAAAAGACTAGGTAGTTTCAGTGACAAAAGCCCAAAATATATACTTTAGCCGAATTGCAAATGTATAGTAAATCGTGAGCATTTAACGTAATTTGGAAAGATATTCGAAAAGCACGCCAGTTTTTAAACAGCAAAGGGTTAATTCACACTGAAATAGCGCTGATCTAACCTAACATTGTAAGATGGGATTGTAATGATTTTTTTTTGTCGTAACGCAACATTCGATGCATTCGTGTTGCTTTACGGCAAAATATTTACGGTTCCAGCAGTTTAAGTACCGTTCTTTATCGATCATCAAATTTGACAGTTGAGATCGTCAAATTAAATAAATCGCCATTTGATCAATACGCGCTATGGGCGATTCTATGGCATTTTATCGAATTTTACTATCGATAAAGAACGGACGTACTAAATATCGAAGGGGATGAAACAGCGCAGAAAGAAAAAAAATATGCCATAAATTGTAGCGTAGTGGGTAGTACAATGTTTTTTTCTCCATTTTCTGAAGAAATCACCCCCTAATAAAAACAGAAAAATATATCAGTTTTAAAAATTAATATATATGTTTATAATATAACAGTTTTATTAAACGATAACTGCCCTAGAAATTTGAGATTAACTATTTTTTTTTTTTTCATGTTTTGCAACACTAATCGTGTGTTATATGGCTATTCAGGCCACGTACTGTGGCCAGGGCCTAAACCTAAAAATAAGCCTTACTCCAACACAAAAAAGCGAAATAGGTCTCACGAAGGCTGACGTAGTTTCACCACAGCTACGTGTTGTTGCGCAACACGTAAGTAGAGCTTAGAAAGTTTTGTTAGACGGTCTTGTACGTAGGTAGAGGCTGTTTTCGACTTTATTATAAAAGCTCTAAATATGGAAGATCTAGTTGTGCTGCTCGGTTTCGCCCGCGATTTACCAGTTCCCGCACATTTTATTATAAAGAAAAACTAATGACATTCAGCAACTACGTTTTTATTTATAGCGCCAATCATAAGTTTCCACTCATAGGAGAAATGTGTATCATAAGAACGCTTAAATATTATACATGGATAGAATAATAAAGTTAATTTATTTAAAAAACAAACTACTGCAAGATACTGGTAACATGGGGTTCTTTAAAATGCCTCTGGTGTTACAAGTATCCATAGGCGACGGTGATTGCTTACCTTCAGGCGGCCCGTCTGCTTGTTTGCGAACCGCGAGGGCCTATTAAGCTTCTGGATCTATTAAGATTTTAGTATTTTTTAAGGCTGTTGATCTTCCTTTGAAATAAATCTATACTAATATTATAAAGAGGAAAGATTTGATTGTTTGTTTGCATTGAATAGGCTCCGAAACGACTGAACCAATTTGAAAAATTATTTCACTGTTGGGAAGCTGCACTATCCCTGGGTGGCATAGGCTATAATCTATACCCGTGCGAAGCTGGGGCGGACCGCTAGTAGATAAATAAAAGAACTCTTAGATGTTTTACATTGTCGCTCTAAGCAAAATATATAAACCTAATCCAGGATAATAAACAAAATTTCAGTAAAAACAAACCAAAATTTTTCGAGAAATGCCTTTGAGAGAATAAACGAGCCGGTTTATTCTTGTACTGTATTTATTGGAAATTGTTTCTCAGAAAAAAGTAAAAGAATAACAACATTTACAAAATCGCAATAAAATAATGCAATAAGATAATCCCATCAGAAAAGCGTTTCTTTGAGAGGCAGAAAATAGCCAGGGATCAAGATACCAAGGGCCTACTTACGAATGGAACAAGATGAAGGAAAAATGAATTTTCATTCGTAACCGGTACAACGGAATGAGGGTGGAAAAGAAAAGCCTAGGATTGGAATAAAGGTAGCCCATTACACTGGCCTATGCCATGGCCGTCAGATCAATCAAACAAACAAGATATGCCTTAAGGTGGTACGTTTCACCTATGGCGGGAAATTCAACATTCAAACAGTTTTCTTGTCCTTATAGCTAGGCCAGGTAATTATTGTAAACGATCATGATGTTTGCGCTAATTGATTATTATTCTTTACAAAATCATGTGAAGCGATTTATCTCTAATGCACATTGTTACTTACATTTGTCAATAAACTAATTGTTGCTGTTTCAAACGGTTTATTGACTAATGTAAGTAATATGGTGCGTTACTGTTGAATAGCTGTACATGATAATGTAAAAAAACAACCAACGACTTGCACTATAACGTAACATAGCGTATCGTCTTACACTATAACGCAAAAACTGTAAGAAACTTGCTACGACACATGTGTAGATTGGCGGTGGACATCAGACTCTGTACAACAGGACGTGAACAGTAAACCGCTGGTTTCACCAGCTGAACGGAACTGATGGTTAATTAAACCGGCGGCTTCGAAACTTGATAAACCGTTAACTTTGATATGTCGAGAGAAAACGTTTATCGAGGGCAAAAAGTCGAGGGTAAAATGGTCATAATTAATTTGCGAGTAAACATTATACCGAGAGCAGTTTGTCTAGACATGATAATTTTATAACGACGTGGACAAGGTTGTTATCTTCCACTTGGGTGAAGTGTTTGTTACCGGCCGAAGCCAATTTTTGGACACCCTGGTCTGGCCTGGGGAAGGATTTGATGATGAGTTAATGATATTCACTCATCGAGTTTAAATACCAATATATTAGAGTCACAATCTCTAAGTAAAAACAGTAAAAAAACGTCCGAGCGTCGTTTTAGATACCTCAGACATCAATTATATGGTTCCGAATGCCATATTTACTTAAATTTTGACAATGGCATCGATCATCGATGTACTCTCAACTAAACTAAATTTGACAGAGCTCTGAAATTGTTGCCATCCTTTCCTCACATATTATTAAAATTAAAAGAGAGGCAGATAATTTTAGTCTTTTCAGATTGGTTTAGTTTAGAGAGTGATATAACAGAATCGACACCTCCAAAAATAACTGATTATAAATTGTAAATATGTATATAAGTAGGTAATATATGTATTAATAATTTCGTTGATTGTCCTGTAATGCTCATTGTTTTGAAGTTATTTAAATATTATTTTCTACTTTTTAGTTTTAGTTTGTAAATGAAGGTATAATCATGAAGTCGGTTCTTTTTTTTTTCTAAAAATTATCTTTATTCCATTTACTTTCAACATGCTACGCTTTTTAATTTTTTGTAAATATTGCATTCATCTAGAACTAACTATATTAAAATGATATATATACAAACTACTATACTACAATTAATTTTATTTTAAATATATTTAAAGTTTAGGTTGGGTAGTTGGTTTAAAGTTTGTATCGAACGTACCGACATAAAGACGAAAGCGCGGGTAAGTCAAAACTTGGGAAAATGTTTATAATTTTACAAGCCAAATACGTACTGCTATTTTAATTTACTTACGGTATATTGTAACCTTTTTTTTCTGCGTGCTAAGCTGAACTCGCGGCGCTTGAGGTTTCTCACGGCACAGCGTTTTCCTTGAAGGGTAGATATTACCATACTAATGATTCCTTTGCGAATGGTTGTGAACTTTAATTATTCGTTTAACCCACTCCACGGTTAAAATAACTGCGCGGAGAAAGGCAATGTTGAAATATATTTTTAACCATAAATAGACAAATCAATTAATTTGATGTAAATTAACTGGGGACGGATGTTTTAATAACGGTGCAGTTTTAGAGCAATTTCCGAACTTTCTCCAAATTATTTTGTGATTTCCTTCCAAAAACGTCCATTTATTTCCTAAAATAAATATATTTTAGAAAGTTAATTTACAAATCGGCGAAGCTCTAGTCTTAGCGAAGCTTTTTCTTGCAGGGACAACTTACCATAAAGTTGCAAAACCAGTGACATTTTACTTCATGTACTTGAACTTTATACTAGAAGAGTAGCAGAGTATTGGATCCAGTTTTGTTTTACTTAGAACTTTTTACCACCAACATGTTAGACAGTTGAAATATTGATGATACAAGTGCGGTAAGTTGGTTATTACAAACGAGTAGACGAATGTAAGCCCGAGACGAAGTCGAGGGCTTACCATAGTCACGAGTTTGTAAAAACCAATCCGCACGTGTGCCATACAACGTTTTACAACACATTTGCGAGAAAAAAAAGGCTACAAATGAAACAATTTTTATGGAAACGGAAATTAAAAAAATACCGTAAAGTACACGCACGGTGCTATACATCTGGGCGTGCGGTAAAATTCATTACCGCACGCTCCGTTGTATGATGCGTAATGTTTAACTTTCGAACGATGTATACAGGCTTCGTAAGTGCACTTTTTGAGCAAATGTGTTGTAAATATAATTTTACTTAATATTATATATCTGGATAGGTCTATACATGTAGATATTCAAGATATGCCCATCCGAACATTAGCGTCCCAGGTGTCTAGTTTATGAATCGCTATCCGGCGATATATCTACTATGCCGCATTGTTCTCTACTAAGTCGTATCACTTTAAACGTCAATGACCGCTAAACAATGAAGTCGGCATGCAACTGGGACCTATATACACTGGTGCGCTTTAAGCTTGAGCCTACGGAGTTGGTATCATTGCAAAAGTTGCATTGGGCCGGTCCTAACACATACGAGTAATTATATGTCAATGAGATATAAGTAAATTTCTGGTAGCCGATATACTTACAGTGAAATATTAAAAGAAAATATTTTCCAGCTTTTTTCAACGTTATTGCATCTGTCAGAGTTAAATAAAACTTGGATGAAGTGTTGCAAAAATTTGCTGCACTATGGCTGCACACTTACAGCAATGCCAGGAGAAAGGGTAGATCGCGGCATCGCCAATTCTCAAAAAAAATATTGAAGTTGTAAAGTTATACGTACAGTTTCTCCTTTAGCACTTACAACCCCCCTTGGTCGTTCATTTGATCATCTCGTTTGCAGTTGTGTGCCGCTCAATATTGAAGTGTGCGTTTGTAGAACTAGTAAGAATATATGTCAATGTGTGAAATACGTGTTTACCTCGCACCCTTCAGTTTTTGGTAGACTTTTTTCGGTACTTGCTTGAGTCAAACCATTTATATCATGATCAAAGCGCCAGTTTGACTATCTGTAACTTCAAATACGATTCAATAATTCCTCGAAAACAGCGGAAGTCTGTACTGTATCCTATAATCCTATTGTGGCTAGAGAACAATGGTCAAAGTCGAAACGTAGCATTATCGGATGAACACACACTTTCTAAACGGAACCCGCGGGAGGTGAACGGTCAACTTACAGACTAGGGCACTGCCGGGAGTTTTGGCAATGGGTGGAGTTAAACAACGATATTTAAAACAACTGATTCAACATTACTTTATCTTATATCTCAGGATGGCGCTGGCGAGCGCAGTAGGTAAGGATGTTAGGATTACCATACATCATAATTAAATTGTCATTGCCATACATGTATATCAAAAATTTAAAACTCCTTACATAAAACCGATTTTTCAGTAAAAGTCCGGACAGTTTAGTATTTTTTTTTTTTTTTTTTAGGAGACTTAAGATTACTATTATTAAGTACATCGCCCAAGCTAAAAAAGCCAGAGGAAGGTTTACTTAGTAGTCCGGATATCCGGACAAATTCGGACACGGTTATCACCATGTCCGAATTCGCCCTTAGGTGGTGCAGGGCGTTGAAGCTCTAAATTCTGGTCCTGGTGGCACTGAACTGTTCAAGCGTGTGTGTATCAAGCATAACGCTAAACGAGGCGGCGAGCGCCTTGTCGTCTTGTAAATTCATTAAATAAATAAAAAACCGGACAAGTACGAGTAGAACTCGTGCTCTGAGGGTTCCGTTGGAAGGAACTATCATAGCGCGAAACCAAAAAAAAAAACTAACTGAGGTTGAAATATTACTTAAGTTTGTAGTTGACAATAGGGTTCTTCCATACATTCCAACTACAAGATGTAAGTTTGTTATAGCAAAATAATTATTTTTATATGATATAACTTCAAATTTATAACTTTCGGATTTATTCCTATATATATGTGCTATGAGACCTTGCCTCTTGCCAAATTTCATGATTGTAGGTCAACGGGAAGTACCCTATAGGTTTGATTTCCCTGTGAAATCGCAAAATATACGACATAAACGTTCATATCTTTTGATTGCGTTGACTTACAACTTAAATTTTTTTTTACAGCCGAAAGAAACCGTAGACCAAAGTATTTAGTATAAATTTTAACATGATACCTTTACGCGTTCTTGAGAAAAAGGGTCTTGACAGACGGACAGACAGACAGACGGACAACCAAGTGATCCTATAAGGGTTCCGTTTTTTCCTTTTGAGGTACGGAACCCTAAAAATTGCGGACAGACTTTTAAAAAACTGCCATTTGCAACATAAAACCAACGTATACAGACTCGCCCTAAGGCGATGACTTTAAGAGATATTAACGTGAAATTAGAACTAACAAGTTGCTAAATTACTCCCATAAACTTTGTAACCGTATTTTTTTTAATTTGAGACCATCTACCTCCGAAAAAGCACTTCTAACCTCACAAAAACAAACTCTTATTTTAGTAATCACTGTACGTCGAGGCTTAATGTGAAAAACGTGACATGGCTGACTGATACCATGCCATGAAGCATAATAACGCGCTATCGGCATGTTGTACATCGGCCAAAAAAGGCATAATTGTTAATATTTTGGAAACTTAAAAAACATCATCAGCCAGAAGACGTCGACTGCTGAACATAGGCCTCCCCCTTAGACCTCCACACTACACGACATCCTGCCATCTGCATCCACTGGATGCCGGCGACCACAGACCTATATCGAAGTAGACGCCACAAGTTGACCTATTCATTCATATTCAAATACATTTATTTTGTAAGTATTATTTACATGTCAAATTAGTATGGAAAAAAATGTTATTAAGCAATAAAAATAATAATAAAAAAAAAAAAAAAAAATGGTATACTAACAATTGTATTATTTATTAATATTGTATTATATTAATTATATTATATTTTGCATTCAAGGGATTCCTTGAAACTGTAGAACGTCTGATCAACGAGCCAGCGCTTTAAGCGATATTTAAAGCGCACCAGGTTGACCTACCTTGCATGTCATGTTTCCAATACCGTCGGCTAAAATAAAAAATCGGCTAAAATCAGTCTCCTCAATCGGTGCAGCGACAACATTGTCAGTTTCAAACGAAATTGTGCAATACTGAGTTATATAAGAATACCACAACTAGAGTTGGCCGATAGAATAAAGACATTTCTTTTCACAGGGAAGTAAGAAAAATTTTACACGCTTAGTTTTCATAGATTTAGGACCGCTAGTGAAGTCTACTTAGATATATAGGTCTGTGCCCGCGACTTTCGCAATGTCGCCGGTCCATCTAGTGAATTCTAGTGGGACCAACTATTTTCCGTGAGAAATCATAATTCAATAATGAGTATAAGATTGTGCTGTACAATTACAGTTTTTGCGTTAGCGGTATGGTGAAAAAAGTAGGTGAAACACGGAGACATTTGAATGCGAACGATAATTGTACTAAGGCATATTTCCCTTGTTTTTCTGATCTGACATTGCAACAAATTTCCCCGGCCTAATGTATTATGCATGACACAACTTTTAACACAGGAAAAAACATCTAATTTCACTAAAGTTGGCTCATCATGAAATCAATATGGGCGTTACCAGGTGGAAGTTTTAGCTTAAAGGCATTTCCCTTGAAACTTTGTTTTTCTATTGGAAACGATGCTTCTGAGAAAAACAATATAATGGTGGAAAAGGTAGGTAGGTACTATACGATCGCAGCAAGCAGAAAGGCGTAAAAACTGTGGCTAGAGCGAAGCCGAGGCACACATGGCTTAAGTCCATCAATGCTCTATTGCTTCTATGATTATTACATTACTAGCTGCGCCCCGCGGTTTCACCCGCGTAGTGATGAAAAATGGCGATGATGATGAAAACCCTATGTCACTCTCTGGCTCTTGAACTATACCCATGCAAAAAATCAGAACGATCCGTTGTTCCGTTGCAGCGTGAAAGAGGAACAAACATCCATACATCTATACATCCATATTTTCGCGTTTATAATATTAGTAGTAGGATTTTTCTCGAACAGAACTAAGTCATGCATGAAAATACTTCATATTTGGGATTTAGAATGAAGCCCTTGAAACTGTCATAATTGACTTTAAATTATAAAAACATATGTATCAAAATAGTAGATTTTCATACCCAAGATACGCACTACTATCTTTCCAAATTTTATCAAAATCAATTCATCCGTGTAGTCGAGAAAAGGTACAATCATAAAATGTCGCCTTCGGGCTGATTTTTCCAGTTATTTTGATTTAAAAACCAAAATACTAAAAAACCTAAGAATTTTCTAAGTCGATTTATAAATGACGGAGTTCTGAGGTAACAAATTTATATTAAAATTAATAAATACATACAACCGTATTGGGAACCACCATTTCTTCCTTTTACGAAGTCGGTTAAAAAGAAAAATAAACTCTTTGAGCATGATGCCACGCTGACAACAATTGTTTCTACCATTCAGAATAGAGTTTTGGCGCCAACGTGGAAAAAAACATGTCGGCTCATTGTATTATTTTCATAAACTTGTGTATTTTCGAGTGTTACTGTATATGTATAATAATGTGGTGGATTATTATTTACTAGCAGACCTGACAGACGTTGTCCTGTCTTAGAAATGTCAAACACGCAAATTCAAAATTGAATTTTTTATTTTTTTACACCTTGGGTTACATTATTGGAGTTTTAGTAAGGATCCCTATTTTTTAATTTTTTAAATATAATATAGCCTATGTTAACCGGGGATAGTGTAGCTTTCCAACAGTGTAAGAATTATTCAAATCGGTTCAGTAGTTTCGGAGCCTATTCAATGCAAACAAACAAACAAACAAACAATCAAATCTTTCCTCTTTATAATATTAGTATAGATTAAGTGCTCGAGTGTGGAGAAGTGATATAATGAGGTGAAACATGTATTTTCGTGTTCTTCCCAAAATTCCATAGAAGCCTCGTGTAAAATCTCCACCACTATACTGGGGCATAAGTTTGATTTGAGCTTGACTTACTTTGCTTGACTCTGACTGTGATTATGACTTGTTTGACCCTATTTCTATGTAAACTTGTTTAATATTACGACTAAAGCCTGCTGACTAAAGCTGTTGCCATGGTCATGAAGGAAAATAACAAAAAAATACATTCAGAATAGCATATATTAGCAATATTAGCATATAATTATATATCTGACAAAAGCCAGCACACACACCGTCACCGTTTAGTCAGCGGCATGCGTGAGCGCGGCAACACAATGAATTGCCGGTCGCCGTTATGCGTTTCGGTTTTCGTGTCGACAATAGGCGGCTAACGGTGTCGGCGACATTTCACTATTGGCGAATGGCGAGCTGACCTGGAGCCTCTCTTAATGCGGGCTCGAAACAGCGCTCAAGCAACGCAGTGCGGAAATTCACGCGAACGTGAACCTTACTACGAGCCGGAAGACGCAGCGTAGGTAGGCCTCCCACTAGATGGACCGACGACATTGTGAGAGTCGCGGGCATCCAGTGGATGCAGATGGCAGGCTGTCGTTCAGTGTGGAGGTTAAAGGGGGAGGCCTATGTTCAGCAGTGGACGTCTTCAGGCTAATGATGATGATGAACCTTAACGCGCCGAGACACGGTTTATTGTTGCGAAAATTTTCACCTAAAAATCACCTAAACAGAACAGGTAAAACATAAAACAGGTAGGCGTAAGGCCCTAGAGCAGAATAATTGAAATGCTGTGAAATATATTTATGTACAGGGTTATAAGCTTGGGGTATACTGAGCTGAAAGGAGGTCATTGTACTCATCTTTATGAACAACTTTTACAATGAGATCAACCCCGAAATCGTAAAATGATGACCTTTGAAATTAAACACTTTCAATACTGATACTGCAAAATGTTGCAAAAAGAGAACACAGGGAAACGCTGGATGCAGGCCGCTTCCAACCGGCCCTTTTGGAGATCGATGGGGGAGGCCTATGTCCAGCAGTGGACGTCCTACAGCTGATATGATGATGATTATGATGATGACTGCAAAATGTTAGAAAAAACGTCAGTATTTAAAATATAGTAAAATTAGTAATCAGCAAATCGTTTGCTTAGCCACAAAACAAATCATCTATCTGTGTGTATATTTTTTATTTTTGTTGATTTTTTCAAAAAGCCCTGAATCAATTTTGGGGCCACCTCTGTATGACAATCAAAAAAAAAAATCATCAAAACCAATTCATAATTGGCAAAGTAATCACGTCACAAACATACAACAACAACATACAGTCGAATTGATAACCTCCTCCTTTTTTTGGAGTCGGTAAAAAAAAAATATGCTAAGTAGAGAGTTAAAGAATCTTCCCTTCTGATAAATTTTAAGTATTGTGTGAATGTATTATTTTTTACTATGGGGTTCTTATTCTTATTCGAGATGGGGGCGATAAGTCCTGCACTGACGTCCCACTTGGGGTGTATTGTGCATTTCCCGCTACCAGCACCTACCCGAGCCAACCCAACTCCTTGAAATATCGGAGTAAGGCTCTGGGGCGCTGGCACAGTTGCTACAGCGGCGTAGATGGTAGTGATGTAATGATGGTAAAAAGCAGTCTAGCTATGGGGCTTTTTATAAAAGTATTTTAATTTCATACTAGACAGAGAGCGCACTATTGCAAGTTACGATGTCAAGCCGCATGTGCGCCATACAAATGCTATACTAACACACGCTTTGCGGTAAAGAGACAGAGCATTTTTATCTCTCGCTAACTCACCTGATAAGTGATGATGCTGTCTACGATAGACCATGCTTGCCTATTAGAAGAAACCGATTCAATCACGGGAACACCCATTTAGGCAACGCATTCCACAGACTAGCAGTTCGCACAAAAAAAGTGGATTCAAAGCGCTTTGTACAGGGTTTTCATCCCCTACCAATCCCACCAAAACCTTTAAATGCTACACCAGAATTTTATCAGCCAATTTAATATTTTTTTCAGTATGTGTAACTTAATGTATTTAATTAAGTACATGCTTTGATAAGTCTGTTATTTGTAACACCAGTAAACTAGCCTATTGTTCTGTCAATGACTAGTCTATGTTTTGTCTGCAGTCAGCACTTCGATCATAAAAATACTTATCAGGCGAGTTGGCGGTCAAATGCAAGCCTATTATTAAATAAAATAAAAGACTGTATTGAGACTTGGCCACGCGATTGGTGGAGGCGTCAGGTGTCCAGAGTGCTGGCTTTTTTTTTCACCCAGAAATTGAGCATTGCCATTCAACGTGGCAATGCCGCTAGCATTCTGGGGACCTTTCCACTAATGGTCTTTTAGTTTAAGTTATTAGTTTTTTTTAAGTAGGTTGTTTTAGTTTTTAGTTATTTAAGTTTTCGTTAAGTTTCTGTTTTTTAAGTTGTGAATAATAAAGGAAAATAAAAGGCTACTTGCAATTTTTTATGAAAATGATGATGAATATTTTTTGTTTATTTAATACCCAACGTTTTTTCAATAGGATGGCCTAGTTGCAGAAAACTCCCACACCGCACTGCAACTTAATATTTTAGCCTGTTTCTTATTTATATTTATCTCTTGACAGCTGCAATCGATTTTAAAAAGCTGCATTAACACTGTAATTTCATCTTGTTAGCTAGATTTTAAACGTACAATTATTGTAACTAGTAAACGATATAATACAGTGCTTTTACAATATTACGAGTATATGTATCAAGCAAACATGTGACTTAGCTCACCACACTTGATTCACCACATTTATATTGATAGTTTAGGTTGTACGGTCAAACATATTATAACCTACTGCAGCACCATCCATAGGTATACAAATATTAACATTGGATAAAAATAAACAATGTGCGCAATTATTCCTAGGAACAAGGACTCCAGAGACCTCTTCATGAATCAATTGACTAGTAAAACTACCTATACCAGAATGAAAATAAGATTCCTATTGGAGAATCTAAATTGGAATCTTCTAAAAATAAGTGGTGTCATGTGTTTACCTTCGAACGACACACGAAAACGGTCGCGGGGAAAATTAACGCCAGGTTAAAATTATACTAACGCGGCGCACCAGCTGCCCGCATGTATGCACCAACATTATTACCAGCAAGAGTAAAAATAAAAAGGTAGAAACTTACACGTAGGCTGGCTGGTTTCGTTCGTACCGCTCGTAGAAAGCAATCAACCGAACATGGGCGGGAATCAGTACTTTTCCACTTGCTGTATCTGACCGTACAGCCAAAAAATGATAAAAGAATATATTACTCACCTTTCGAAGTCAATTTTCTGACTGTATGACTCCACTACCATGCTGAAGAGCACACGAAAGCGGACAAAGGGTCCTTCAAAACACAGCCATTTTGAAACCGTTCTAAGTAAATGTTACGTGTACGTTGCGTACAGTGTTTTGGGATCGTTTACAAGAAAACACAGTTAACCGTTCGCACTCATTTTGGTTTTTTTGCACAGTAGAAACTATCACTAAACATTTCACACACTTTAGGTACCGATTTCACTTCATACTTTCGCACACACCCGTTTACGTCGCAATGTCCCTGACGGACAGAAGCAAGCGACAAACTCAAACTCACATCACATCATAGAATCGAATGGAAATTTTTGCGCTGGCTGTGTTGCTAACAACAAACTTTCAAATCCTACTAGTGTCACAAAAGAAATATGTCAGTTGTCACCGTCCGTCATTTCGTAGTTCCTTCGTTCTAATCATGACCTAATGAAGGACTGAGAAGTGTACTTAAAAAGCGGCAACACATTATATCAACACTAGACTATGTTCAAATTATCTTTATCCATTGTTGCAGCGTGCAGTTAAAATTACAACATCTAAAAATAATGTATAAAACACCTCGTGACATCCTAAAAATTCTTAGGCACAAGTTAATCTGAACAAACTCACAACAGCCATAAAGTCAAGAAGTCAAGTAAAAATTTACCTGACTTCTATATTATTACATAGCTGTAGAGTTGAGTAGGGAGTCCATACTTCCTACTCTCTAAGGCCACCATTTGGTTTTCAAATCAATAAAATTAAACTTGCTAAAATAAGCTCGCGTTGAATAATTGAGTTGTAGACTTGTAGCATTTGAACATTCGCTATTCTTTAGATTTACTATTAATTGTCTTATCTTAGGCATTGATATATACAAAAGCTATAGAGTCACAAACATGTAAAAATTCGAACAAACTCTCTGCGCACGCTACGCATTGCGCCAACCTTTTGGTTAGTTGTACTGTATGGCAACCGCGATACAACTACAATGCCGCGCGATGCCAGCCAGTGCTACGATGACATAGCGAACAAGTGATGTTAAACACTATGCAAGTGACATAAATGAATGTCCAGGTTAGAGTAAGTAAATGTGGCATTGCAAACTAAATATTATAATAATTGATGTCTAGATATTACTCTCAGACAGTTTTTGAATGTTTTCACTTAGAGATTGTGACTGGTATTGTATCTCGATGATCCTATGTTCTTAGTTGATTTTTGCGTACCTATTTTGATTTCGTTCCAGATATCCAAATATAGTAAAACAGGCTTGATACCTTGCAAAATTGGTCAGAGCTTTGAAGATTCGGGGTCGCAAGATTACAATTTGGTTTTAACTACAAGTTATAACAACTAAAGTTTTACTTTTTGTGGGCGTTTTGGGTATTTTGATAGAACGTCAATTCTACGGTCTGCATTATCATTTTACCAAATTGGTAGATTTTTTTCCACTATGACAACATTTTTTTGTGAAAGCTAACCATAGACAAAAGTACACGGACCTCATTCTCATTCGAAACAAAATAATTGTAAACAAAAAAAAACTTTTTATTCATAGAAGATAATTTTTACAAAGCAGAGATAATCCCGTTGAGCATCTCTGCTGTCCATTTTACAAAACGTTTGAATGATATCATCAATGAAAATGTTGTTAGTTCCCAAAAAAAAAAAAAACCGCACAAATATTTTATCTTCGAACTAAAGCCACAACTCTCTACATTGTCTATGGTACAGCGCGCGTTATTCAATTTTGTTGCCTAGCAACGTGCTTAGAATTTCAAAAGCGGTAGTGCCTGCCACTCTGCCACTCCTGCCAGTGCTAGTACAGTATTTTTCCGATTTCGATTGCAGCGTCATGCCTCAGCCCTCTATGGGCATTGACGATGTGCACGTGTTAAAAAAACTCCCCTGAATCACTGTGAATTAAAACCTTCCGACTCAAAAAACTGATTTTTCCTTAATAACAATGTTGTTTGGAAAAAATATTTAAAAACACTTGTGCGACTCAGTGAAATGCTAAAATTAAGCGGGATGTTAGGTATTAAAATTATTTACGTCTTGCTGTTTTCTTTATTCAGTTTTATTAATGCAGATGATTATGAAAATGACGACAGACGTAAGTTCATTCCATAAAATATACATAAGCACTTAAATACCTACTCAAGCACAAATTATTTAATTACTTTATTGTGTTATTTACACGATTCACACTCTAATTGTCTACCCCATAGACTAATAATTTATAATAAATACTCCGTCAGGTATGCTATTCCGAGATGCAAAGGTCACGTGTGTGACACAAGCCTACGTCACCGACGCTGTATTACCAGTAGCATGAAATCATAACTCGCTAATCTCCGTGTATTACCTGTGGAAGTCCGATAAAACTATGTGGCTTTGATTTAAATAATATATATAAAATTATTATTTAACTTGAATTGCTTCGCTTAAGTGGACAAACAAAATTACAATTGAAATGCTTTTTTTATTTCATTTACCAATTTCCGTGTTTGTTGCAATGGAGTGGCAACTGGGCAGTGACGTAGGTTTGTGTCTCCCGGAATAGCAGACCTTTTTTTATTGGATCATGAATACTAATAATTAATTTATACTATAACAGTAATCTATGATCGAGAATCCTTTCCATCCTAAGGTTGCCTGGAAGAGATCTCTTTTAGCGATAAGGCCGCCAGTTGTTACACTAGTTTTTAAGATATTTTTGTCCTGTATATATAGGACAAAAATATCTTAAAAACTAGTGTAACAACTGGCGGCCTTATCGCTAAAAGAGATCTCTTATCTATATATATAATTTAATGGTGTGAACAATAAAGAGTTAGTTAATCAATCAATCAATCAAGATCTCTGTACATCGTGATGTACATGAACTTTCATAACATTTTGGTATTTTATTCTTTTTTCCTATTTTGGCGTCGCACGTGTTGTGCATGCCCTAGTAAAACGGTGAAAACTTCTAGAGGCGAGTGTTCTTATTTAGCAATTTTACTATTCATGAAAATCTGTTCAGCTGTTAGAAGAATCGGGGTTTAATTACCTATATTTTTTTCAGTTTATGCTTGTTTTCTGGATAAAGTAGTAAGTATGTGTTATTCCAGGTCCAGGGTATATAGTTTTGATAGCCCGTTGGTCCAGTTAGTAGTGAACCTACCTTCTGAGCCTGAGGGCGTGGGTTCGATTCCCACGTCGGACAAACATTTGTGTGATGAACATTTGTGTTTGTTCTATATCTGGTTGTTAATGTCTATTTAGGTATGTATTTAAAACTATATATGTATGTATATCAGTCTCTGTCAGCCATGTCACAAGCTTTGCTTAGTTTGGGGTCAGATG
Organism: Agriopis aurantiaria; assembly: GCA_914767915.1. NCBI lineage: Eukaryota > Metazoa > Arthropoda > Insecta > Lepidoptera > Geometridae > Agriopis > Agriopis aurantiaria. The sequence goes on along the minus strand of OU612003.1, from coordinate 10,138,231 downwards.
ACCGTGTGTGCAAAAATGTCCCAAATATTTATTTATTTTATTTATTTATTATTTAGTATATATTATTATACCTACTACTAGTATATAAATAATAAATAATCTTTATTTACTATAATGCACAATACATATTAAAGTAGCAGCGTAGTAGTATATGTATATATAGAAGTCTATACGTAATTGCATCTAATTTCATACTAACGGAGTTAAGCGCGGACAAACATTAAAACATTCTTTTTTCATTAAATATCTAGTGTTTGCTATTTCTTAGTATAATTAAGGTTATGGTATATTACTTCTGGCAATAAATAAATATTCTATTCTATTCTATTCTATTCTATTCTATTCTTTCTATTCTCATTCTTAATAATTTGTATACACACAAACTTCGAAGACTAAGTCTTCTCATACGAGTTCTTTTTACGTTCTTTGGTACATAATTATAATGTAGATACATTTATTACATATACTTACTACAAAATTACACCACTCCATAAAATACAGATATGAGTAAATAAAACGGGTAGTTATCTACCTTTCTTATCAATACTTCTATTTCCCTAATTAATAATTATGGTCCTTCGAGCTATGATCACCTACCAATCTACACCAAAGACAGGCATCTTGTGTGTAAAGTGTACATTGTATGCACCTGTATTATAAGCCTGCTTTACATTGTGACCATCCCACCTATTTCTACGTTGGTATATAGAATTTTGGAGCACACATCCTGCCGTTGACCAGATTTTGTGTCGACAATGAAATGTCACAAAAAGGCATATAAATAGCGCTATAATGGAGGTTTTACGTGGACATGCGTGCGCTCTTTTGTTCGAAACGGATGTGGAAGTAGGCAAACAAGTCGCATTTCACGTAAACCTTTTTGTGGTGCAATAAAGGTCAATTTTGAGTGTTGGTAGCTGGTGGCAGCAGCCAAGCATGAAGAGATGACCCCTGCTTTGATTGATTATGATAATTGACTTGTGTTTGTTATACAGTGACCAACTTGTATCTTCAGTTGAATAGGGGAGCGACTTTTTTTTATTAAACCGAAAATCCTCGTCTGACATATTAATTCTCCGTCATTTGGCTCTCCCTCATTTGGACAAATGGTGCGCTTTGTCCCAACTACCAACGCAGTTGCTAATGCTGAGAAAAGTTTTTTTTTTTTTTTTACTTTTTTGAAGATAAATAAACATGAAAAAGACCTGCATCGTAGTTTTTATCAAAAAAATTCTTTTCAGATATTTAATCCGTTTTTAATCATTATTTAACTTTCATTTTACAAATGGGGGAGACCTTTGCCCAGGAGTGGCACAGTATAAAAAAATATTCGGCACATTTTTTTACACACGGTCATCTGACCCCAAACTAAGCAAAGCTTGTGATATGGCTGCCAGAGACTGATATACATACATATATAGTTTTAAATACATACTTAAATAGATATTAACAACCAGATATAGAACAAACACAAATGTTCATCACACAAATGTTTGTCCTAGATGGGAATCGAACCCACGCCCCCAAGCTCAGAAGGCAGGTTCACTACCACCTGGACCAACGGGCTATCTAAATTTAGTATAGGTTAACAAAAAAAAAAGTAGTTACTTATGATTTACGGGATATTTACCGTGGTATGGTTGTGGAATGAGCTCCCGATATTTCGGCGCAGTTAGATGCACCATGTACACGAAAAGACAAAAGTGTTTCATTTTACGTATTTTTTTAACGCTTGCGTATGACCGCCATGGAGCCTGGTATTAACGGCCGGTTATCCTAGTCACGTAGGCATCAAAACGCTCCCTCAGCCCCCGCCAAGTTATAGCGACGATGTATTTTGCCACGCAAGAGTCAGGAGGCCCGCGGGGGGAGTGCAACGACAAAAACGAACATAGGTCCGACCTTGATGACGCCTGGCGCGGGACTGAGCGAGGCGCGCGCATTTTCTCGCGACCTTTTTACGCTTGTAATTTCACTAAAAAACGAAACTATTCACTATCAAAAATCTATCCAAACCAATTTTTTTTGAATAGGATTGCCTTTCAGTACATGCAATTACCAAGTTGTTACGAGCTTTCATTAGAGCATAAAATGAAAAAAAAAAAAAACTAAATCGACTTTGTTTCAGATTTTTTTTTGATCGAGGAAATTTTATTCTATCGTGTTTTGAACCAAACCATAAACTCAAACACAGATGTATCTGTGACATGTATTTTTTTCCAGCTTAACTATTGTTATTTAACTAAATAAAATTGATTAAAAACCGTCAAATTTGGTATAAGAGTCCGGTCTACGATGGCGCACGCCTAGAACGCTTGCCTAGAAGAAACCTATTTAAAATCTTATAGTCTTACCTTTGATAAAATACATGTAGGTACATGTATGTATTTTATCCGTTATTTTTAACCAATAAAACACCTATAGCCTATTATTATATAGCGTAGTTTGAATTGACCTTTAAAGGTAGCGTAGTATGAAGAGGACTTGCTGATAAGTAAACAGCTATTTCATTAGAATCCTTCCGTGACCAAAACGATAAAGTTTTCCATGCAGTACACTCCATCCTAAGAGTACACCCTAAAGCTTTCTAAGAATAATATTACTAAGAGTATTAATGCATAGAATTCGGATGAATATTTTGTGTTACCATCTTCGACCGCAGTTGAACTTCGTCATCATCTGTCGTGACTTATGAGAGATTGTATGCAAATATCAAAAAATATAGTTACAAAGGAGAAATTGTGTTTTTTTAAATCAGGCAAGTGCCTTTATTAACTTGAGAAAATACAAGCTAACACTTGATAATTTGTTCTTGAATCGTGCGTAGCTAAGAACACTCGATCAAGTCACCATTCAAACAAAAAAACGGCATCAAAGTCGGTCCAGCCATTTGTGAGTTACGATGCGACGGCCAGGCAGGCAACACACGTTAAACTTAAAAAATTATAATATGAAATTGTTTATACTGGGTTTTATGGGACACCTTTCAGCTTAGTACTCTTTCCGCGTAACCTAGGCTTGTAAAGGTATGCGTCGACTTGAGAACCTCCTTCTTTTACATGGACTTAGATTGATTTAGTCTCTTCAATTTATCTCAAATCCAATCTCCAATTTTCTCAACATTCCAACTTTTCAGACTGGCTTATAAAAGTGTGCATTTGTTTATGTATGATATGAAGTAAAACTATGAACAGTGGTTGAAATTAGTGTTTTATTTAAAAAGAAAAGTTTATATATGAAAAAAAAGTAGTGGGGCTAGTGAAGTAGAGACTGAAAAAGCGCGGCAAATTTAAAAATATCAGCATTGGAACCCCAAAAATGTGTATGAAATGCCTGGAATAATCTCACTTGATACTTGTAAATTATTAATTTTTGTTGTAACACAGTCAAAACACAGTAATGTTTGCATTTCATATTAATTTTGGGGTTGCAATGCGGATTTTTTTAAAGATGCGCTTTTTCAGTCTCTACTTTCATTAGCCAGACTCTATGAGTTGATTGAACATATTCTACAAAAAGTTTTATAATTATCTTTAACCTCTTTTATAATCTTCCATCTTGACTATAAAATTATTCGACGTTTTAATCTCCGCGTGTACCACTGAGACAAAGTACCACAATGTTATTATTTATGGACTGAACTGTAGGTATTTATGGTGTTCTGTAATATTGAGGAAATGCGTTCGGTGTCGTAAAGCGGCGCATGGTACCAGTTGGTAACTCGTATCCTTGCGATAGTGGTGCAAGTTAGAAGCGGTAGAGTAGAGCGCTTGAATATGGAACCATAAAATGTTTTTTTTTAACTGTCAGATGCCTTTATTAATTAAACAAAATACAAGCTAACTAACAATAACAATGGTAATGCCGCCAGCATGCTAGGTACGCTGCGCTGATAGTAGGCTTGAGCATTTGGATTGTCTTTAGACCTTCAACGGTCTATGGGCAGTCTTTTGTAGTGTTAGTTTTAGCTAGTATTTTATTCAATTAATAAAGGCACTTGAAAAATAAACATTAAAAAAAACTAACACTTCAAACCTAAATTACTTTGCCTAATATGTGCCAAATATACAAAAACAATAGGGTATTTGACTACTTTTGGGAAACTATTGCACATTATTGTCTGATATAAAATAATGTATACTGCATTTATATTTTCTGGATATCAGTCGTATTTGCGATATAAATCGATGTTAAAGTTTGAATAAAAAAATATCGCGCCAAAACGCAGACCTGCGTCATAGCTCCGGTCGAGCGACGATTGACGTCACACAAAACAAAACAACTGCAGCCAGGCAGCAACAGTTTGATAATCACTAATTTTCTAATAGAAGTAATGGTTTATAAATGTTGTGTAGTGCCACAATGTACAAATACTTCCATAAAACACCGGAAAAACTATTCGTTTCTGTTCCAATGGACCCCAAAACTCGCAAAAAGTGGTTGGAACTAAGTAGCTCGTAGAGAACCCAAAAGTATTGGAGCTAATTCAAGTGTTTCTATGTGCGAAGATCATTTTGAGGTACATATTTGAGTCTATATATTTCTATTATAATTTGTGTTTTTATTGCATTACTATTTTATGTACTGTTACTTTCTTTTTAAACATTGTAAAGCTCGACATAACCTAACAAAATAGTTATATCCACTTACTACAAATAATCTTTGCTACAACATACTTTTTGTACAACTTGATTGAATGTTTTGCTTGGAGAACACTTAAAAATTAATACTGACATTGTAGTTTTTACGTTTTGAGTTCTGCAGCGTAGAAACAATGAGGTGGATTATTATTAAAGAAATATGCAACCATAAAAACATTAATTTTGGGTAAGTTACTGCTGTCTGCTTGCACAAAATGTTTCTCCATTCTTCTCACATTTAACCTCCGGAATGTTTTTGGTGAAAATTTCTAGATAAATCGCTCTCAAAATAGCTTTACAACATTAAATTCGCAAATATCAATACAAAATCTGTTTGTTTAGATTTGTGTGACGTCACTAGGGATGAAGCCAGTTACAGACCGTTTTCGATCACGTGATCAAATGTCGAAAATACAGTTATTTTATTCGCGTTTTTTACAAAAAATAAGCATATTTTTATCAAAAAATCAATGAAATATGCTTTTTCATTATGTCATGTTTATGGATGGCGTCAATTGGCATAATATTTTTAATACAGTCAAGTACCCTATTGTACTGCCCAATGACTGTTGACAGGTGATGTCACGCACGTCAAACAGGTGTGCGTTGTGTGTGCGTTGCTTACGATATAATATAATTATAGTGCGGCGCAGTGCGAGTACGACACTATATCAAATAAATACTAGCACGAACACAATACAACACTGCACAACAACAGAACAAAAATACAATCACATTACACATCAGCAGCCATTAAACATCCACTATAGGACACAGGCCTCCCTCTTAGAGAGGGGTGTTGCCATAATCCCCACGCTTGGCAGGCGGCTTGGTGATCGCAGTACGTTCACCGTGTGCTAATAGGACGCTGCTGCCCGACCTCCTGTGGTTCTGGACCTGCGACTGCGACCTGCGACCAGAACTATCGGAAGAAAAATACAATAACACAACAAAAATACAATAAAACAACACAAAAAACACAATAAAACAAAAATACAACACAACAACAATGTTTAGGACAATACACGCTAATATCCTGTAAAATACGCCATACTAAATGTTGACTGAATAGCTGAAAGTTTCCAGGGAGGGCCAATAAACTGGGCTCCTTTTATTCTGCAGATCACGCGATGTTCCCCGAACGAACCGTTACTAACCCGGGTTTTATGTAGGACGAGATATTTTAATTAGATTTACTTTTGATCTACATTAAATTAGTTGAATTTTGAAAAAAATATAACGTAAACAGAATAACCATCAGGGAATGCAAAGTAATTCAGATATAAAAGCGAAATACCACTGACCAAATTACAGACAAAGAAACTTAAGAGCCAGTGCCACCACATTTGGCGGCCTCACCGCTAAAAGCGATCTCTACCAGGCAACCATTGGATGGATAGAACTTACGTTATAAACACTTGGGTGATCAAAAGATACCAAAACAATAATTTGAATCGAGTCAATTTAAATGGAGTCGCCCATGGTCACCTAGCTGATTATATTCCCAGGTAATGAAAGTCAACTAAAGAGTTGACTTTGATCACCCAGGTGATCAAAATGGAATAGACCTAATTACCTACAACTACACACACTTTCATATAATAAGAAGTATTTTTTTACAATTAATAAAATAAATTAAAATGTTCTGATTCTGACCTTCCAGTATACATGCTGGTATCGCCAGACCAGCACCAGCGCACGCCTCGCCTCGAAGACTTCTTCTGGACAGGTTCTGGAGACGGACCGCCTCCACCAGAAGCGCCAATACCCATACCATCAGCTCCAACAAAACCTGTCATCAGGACTACAACAGTTCTGGCCACAGTCTACCTCGACTCGTACCCGCCACAGGTTAATGTTAAGTATTTTAGGTGTTAAGGGTTCTACAGAGATAATGCTATAAGTTTAAGTACTTAATTATAATTATGTAAAAAATAGATTCTTAAAGGGTCGGCAACATAGTTGTGATGCCTCTGGTGTTACAAGTATCCATAGGCGATGGTGAGTACCCCGTGTGCTTTTTGCTAACTACGGCACAAAAAAATGCAATAATAAGTCCTCAAAAAAATTGAAAGTTAGGTAAGTAGAACAAGGATGTGTGGAAGGAATAGAGAAGTCCTTTGGATGCGTGAATTCTAAGGATGTGTGGAAGGAATAGAGAAGCCCTTTGGATGTGTGGATTCTAACGATGTGTGGAAGGAATAGAGAAGATTTTTAATGTCTTCCATAACATTTTTAATGTTAAGAATTATTCAACCAGCCACGTTCTTGGTATGGTGTTCTTGGTATCCTACGGTCCTGTTTTTTTTGTTGTTTTGTTCGTACTACTAGATAAGGGAGCAAAGGCTTCTCTATTCCTTCCACACATCCTTGTTCTCGACCACGTTGGGCAAATCGAGTTGAAAGACGCGAAGATCGTTACACCTCTACGAGACCGACCAGGAGATCGTCAACCGTATAGGTATACGATCTTCGCCCAGCTCGCCGGGTGCATGCCGATCTCGTGGCGTGCCAAGTTCTATATAAGTTTGGCTTTCTCGGTCTGTACATCGGCAATTCTAGTTTTTGTGGGAATTGCCACTGCTACTGTTACCCCACCAATGTTTAGCTATGGTAATATCCTAGTGTGATAAAACTATAAAAGTAAATTTACTTGTTGATCAATTGAATGCCTTCGAGCCACGTGATCTGATCTGAATTATGCTATATTTAGAGGTTGAGATAGTAATCAATCTTTTTAAACTGATTCCTATTAAGTTCACCAAGTATTAACCATTGCATCCACAGGCGGTGACAGACAAAACAACAGGAGAATGCGTACTTAACTGCGGCGAGCCCGTTTCACCAGACAGCTTGGAGCCCGAGATACCAGAAGACCGACGGTATTGGCTCCTCACCGTCATCCAGGGGTCAACGCCTGATCTGCTGCAGTTGAAACTAGCCAGGCTGTATCAGAAGGCGTTTCTTAGGTAAAACTCGAAAATACTTGAGTTACCATGCTGCGTGCCTTGGATTCTGATCTCATACTTGATGTGATCCAGCTATTTACTTTTCCTACGATTTATAAGTCTGGATGCCCACCACAATAGCTTATTGTCTTCATTTCTAACATACTTTAATCTCGCCTCTCTATAGGCAGTAAAGAGAGAACGAGAGCTAGATATATTTTTATGATAGATCAAATTAACATTTCTAAAGAGATTGTGATAAAGAGACTTACAGTTTTTTCTTTCCTGGAGTTTTGTCCTCGTGGATCTTCCGGGAATTTATACATAAAATTTTCTGCGTGTTAGAAGAAAGTGATATTTCATAATTATCATGCCTGTGGACATCAGCTCTTATTATAAGGCGTGATTTTTCAAATTAGCCACAAACCATTCTGCGATCTTGTGTAACATTTGTCATTTCAAGTCATGTCTTCTATTCCAGACAACAAGAGAAGCACCTCGGCATCATCAAATCACTAGACGCACCCACTGCACGAAAGAAGCACGACGTCCACTCATTCATAGTAAATCAAGACTTTAGTAGCGTCATAAATCCCAGTACAAACACGCTTTTTAAGTACCTCGAAATACAGAGCTCTATGGGAACTCAAGAGACCGAAACAAAGATTGGCCACGATATGCTTTCAACAGCATATCGACTAAATGCAACAGAAGAAAAATCTCAAGATATGGTAGAATTTTTCCCAATAGAAAGCTTCAATAACACAGACGTTAAGTCTAAAATGAGAGTAACAAACGTTATTGTTCCTAAATGGATTTTGGCAACACCTACCGTAAAAATAAGAAAGAGAGAGGTAAGAGACGAGAAGGAAGAACTAAAAGAAGATTTGATTGATATTCCTCTTGAAAGTGATGGAAATGAAACTCTGTTGTTTAAGAGAGAGATTATAAAACCAGAGCAGCAACCGCCAGTCCAAGTTCACATTCAGAACATTACTGAGGTAAGAACCTACAATTTAACGTCTACAAAAACAATAAATCATGGAGAAAATACAAAAATGACGACACTGCTGAAGAGCCGAAATGATAGAACGTGGAAGAGAAATTTAAAGTTACAGTCAATAAAATGGTCGCATAATAACTGAGATCACTAGAGTTGATGTGCAAACAAAGCATTAGTCAATTAGTTGTTCCATAGGGAAATGGTTCGATTCCGGTATGTTAGGACAGAATCTTATGATATATAATAATACTTAATAACGATACTATTGTTGTATAGGTACGGTACGTATACGACAATATAGTCACCATCACAATATATGTTGAACCTGAACACGCGAACAACAGTAGGATAAGAGTGTTCATTAATTTCCAGTCAGCAGAGACAGGCAGCGTCCAAATAGTCTACGTAGTGTTGGTTGGAGGTCGCGCGGTGCCGGCCGCTGTTGCTGCGAGGGACATGCGCCTCGTCAGAGACGCTGAGGTTGCGAAAGAACTAGGCGCTGTCGTCACTACTAAGGCTGAGCGTGAGTAGGATCATACAGTTAATACAAGTCTTGATATACATTAGGTGTAAGTATAGTTTATAAGCAACACAATAACATTCTCAATCAACTTACTTTTTCGGATACCTTACTCCAGTTAACCCTGTACCATTCATTGTTCACTGTTACATAAACGGGAAGCTTCAGTAGAATGGGATAGATGGAACAAGCTAACGTCGTCGGCTACCTAAAGCCATTCTCTGTTATTTTTAGGAGCTCGGTTGGTTGGGTAGATTCGCAGAGACAAATGCACTCATCCTAAGCGGGATGGTCTTAAAATTAGAATAAGGAATTAGGCTAACGTTACGACGACAATGACAATGGCAGTTCTAAATTTCTAATGGTCACCAGATCGTTGTCGTCGAGGAAGCGAGAGGAAAGATGCCACGCTACCACTAAGTGCCCAAGCGGACACTCCGCGCGTAGTTAACTGATGCCGAGGAAAACTCTGCTTGATGATTGTTTGTAGGATATACTTCAGCGATGTTACACGTGTGAATATACAGTCATACAAAGTGATTTGATTTAGATGACATATATTGGGCATTACTTCTCCCAGCAGCGTACCTGAAAGCAGCAGAGGGGCTCGAAGGCGAGGCGGACGGTGGAGGTGTGCACGGGACCGAGCTGTGGGCGCTAGCCATTGGAGCTACTGCAGCCATACTGTTACTGTTGGTGTTAATGGCTTTGCTGTGTGTTGCGCATAGGTAGGTATATTGGGAAAACATCGTGAGGAAATCTGCATATACGTACGGAGAAGGAATTCAATGGCGTATGTGAGTGTGATATGGTTTCGGAGGTAGGCTAAAAGTCCAGCAGTGGACTGTTAAAAGGCTGATTATGATGATGATTATGATGTTTATCATTATTTTGTCAAATGTATTGTACAGTTTTTTACATCAGACGTAACGCAAATCGAGCAAATGGAAAACGATGCTGCGGTCGAAGACAAACAGGCAAGCAATTGCCTTAATTTTTGATTCGTATTATTAGTCAAGTGCCTTCATTTAGGTAGGTACTATACAAAATACAAGCTAACACTGAATATTTAAACTACTTAGCGTTGAATACAACAAAAAAACATTTGGATTACCCATGGACTTGTTGAAGGTCTAGAGAAAATCCAAATCCTCAAAACCCCTACAAATTTACAGTGTACCCAGCACGCTGGGGGTATAACCACCTAAAACACTGAAAACGAACATACCTACATGGAAATAATTCTGTAGGTAGTTGTTTCCATTATATTTAGATTTCAGGATTTAAGAACAATAGTACAATATATATCTTGAACATACTTTTCAGGAAAAAGGCACTCAAATCAGCCGAGTCAATGAGAGCATACCGCAATGAGCTGATGCGAGAGGTTGAGAGAAATCAACTGAAGCAAGTTCACGAGGAAAAAGATGGAAAGGTTTGTCATAAATCTTTATTTAGCATACCAGAGGCGATATTAGCTGTCTCAAACTAATTTGCAGTAATCTTGTCCAACGGGCAATTCCAGTCCAATTGAGCATCCATTCCACAAGAGTGCTCTAAAACATTTTGGTAAGCGTATTAAATGAAACATCGTTTTACATACCATTTACGAATAGTATTTTTTGTCATATATTGATGTTCCGCCGTATCAATCCGACATATCATGCCGGTTCCATTCATGACTCCATCAATATTTTTACCTGGATGACCTACATCTTGATGATCTACATCATCTTCTTTTATCTTCCAGTTGATCAGCGTAGTTTCTCCTAGCAGGACTCGACCGAGCAGCACTTTGCTACCGATTTACAGAGCCGCCAGCGCATCAAGGTATCTACAAATAATTACTTTACGATAAATGTTCTGAAGGAACTCAACCTGATTAGGCCGAAAGACTTCCTTAGATCTAAGGTGGACATAAAGGCAATTAATTTCTTATTTCTAGTACATCCACAACCTCTTCGGGAGTGTCTGAAGTGGCGTCAGCTCTACGTCGGCGACCAAAGAAACCCCATGCTTTGAGGATGCCACAGAAGAAAAGAGGTCTGCAATTTCTTCTATCTACACTTGGAGCAAAACCATTTCCGTTATCTTTGTTACCCCTCACAACTTTGCAAGAATCTGCTTTAGATGTGTCTCACTGCTTTACTTGCACTAGTTACCTATATTACTTTGTAGAACAGTTCCGAAATCTGATCCTCAATGTCTTGTGCAGTGGGAACTACGGACAGTCTTCTCGAAGCAGCTGGTCTGGATAGTTCTGATAGTGGTCAACTTTCGGTACCTCACACGCCTACTTCGTACCTCTCCATGCCTTCAATCAACTCTTTCCCAAGGTATTGGATTATTGAATATTGAAATTGATCTTGCACTTCTGACTTACCCATGCGCCCCACTGTTACTTTTGGCAACATCAAAACCCGAATGTTTAGCTAGGTCAAGTATCTGAATCTTAATATAGCACAGACTTGGTAAAGCTAATATAGATACGGCTGGCATTATGGTACTGACTGATTATCACCAAAATTGATGTGTTGCTTGATGGCAACAAAATTTGAAGGTCTATCTATCTATGAAAGTTAGGCGTACGTAGCCTAGATAGCCTATTGTCTGAGACAGTCCACAGATGCTTTTCTAGAAAAAAAAAGTTACTAAAGGACTGTGTCCATTTCAGACCCATAGAACAAGTTTAGTAGAAAATAATTAAACTGGTAATATCTGTCCGCGCTGGATTAAAAAACATCTAAACAAAGTGGGCAATATATTTTGGTCAGGGTGAAATAGCGTATTTATAAACAAATTAAACCTTTTTTGCAGAGGCAACATAGTAGAACCACTATCACGAATCCTGGAACCAGTTTCTGTCAGGCATCTGGACATAGATTCTCCCGTATCCATCCCGAAGAACACCAAAAACCAGGAGAAGACGAAAGACCTGATTCCTCGAAGACAGATGGCGTCGCAGCTCGTGAGGCTTGGTAGTATAGATAAAGACCCTGGGGTTATAGGGCCACTGGTGTGGGACCTGCATTGTCAGAGGATTAAGGATGGTAAGTTTTCAGCTAGAATCTATGAATTTTTAAATAAAACGAATCTGAATCAAATGTCAATGACCAGCAGATAATCTAAGATAAATCGTTCTGTCGCAGAAGCGAAAATTCAACCCACCTATTATTGCTGACTCGACGTTCTCTCCACAGCATCTAAACCCCCAAGTCCAGCCAAATCAACCGCCTCCCGCAAGGACCCTAGTTCCTCGCGAATGCGCCAGCGGTTTAACGAGCTCATGGACGATGCCTTTACGCTATTCGGCAGTGCGGGTTCAAGTCCCGACTCAAACACTACTTACACTGTCGAGGGCAGCAAGGACAGCAAAGAGAGCAAGGACTCTAAGGAAGAAAAAAAGCCAGGTAGGTATTCCAAAATAACGCAGCACTCTCATCACCCAAAGCGTAACCAAAATTATTCGGTTCAATATACAAACATCATACATGATCTAATTCCCTCCTGCCCATTTTTCTATCGGAATGCCAGAGCGGGCACAAAAAATCGGCACCGCTTTATGGTTGATATTCTGAAAACCCGTACGAAGCGCTTTGATTCTACTTTTATTATGCGAACTGCTAGTCTGTGGAATGCGCTGCCTGGATGGGTGTTACCCGGTAGTTACAATCTGGGTGTCTTCAAATCACGAGTGAATCGGTTTCTTTTAGGCAAGCGTGCTCCATCGTAGACCGCATCGTCGCTTTACATCAGGCGAGCTGACGGTTAAACGCAAGACAATTATTAAAAAAATATATATAAAAAAATCGCTTTTCAACGTGGCTGTGCTACGATCACGTTAGGTACGCTGCAAACTGTTTGTTCATGCGAAAATTCTTACACAGTCTTGATTATTTTCAGAAGATGCCAGTGCTCAGTTGGGACAGTTAGCTCAAGCGCGTAATGACAACGTCCGCCTGCCAGGGTCACCCTACACTGCGCTAGACACCGTCAGGGGAAGATCAGCCGGCCCTGGGCCTGGGTAAGAAACATCGTTTACTTTGCAGAGAACACCCAGATAATTGATTTGCGCCACATAACTGTCCATTTCTTCCGCATGCAAAATAACGCCTGATTCAATCAACTTTGGTTTATTTTAACGACTCACAGCGTTTTTTTTTACTATGGTAACGCTTAATGCTTTTCAGCAGAGAAGCCAGTACATCTGCTACGGCTGCTGACGGCTCCCGACCTCGTACTTCCTTCATCCGCCCCGCAGGGGAGCGCAGGGCGCCGCCCCCGGCCAGGGCCTGGGGACCTACGACACCACAAGTAAGTACACATCATGTGACATTTTAGACTATGTTGAATTTTCTTTTATGCACTAGTGAACTTAATTAGTACCTAGCTAAGGTATCTGGTACTTTGGTACTTAGTTGGGTACCTAAGTTGGTATGTGGATCTTCTTTATTCTTCTACTTTACAAAATCATTATTATTGCAATTTGCAGTAACATCACATCTAAGTGTGTGCCATGCAAAAATTCTGTATGAACTATTGGCACTCCAATTGCTATGCGCAGTAGTACCTACCGCTTAAAACCAAAGGTACTATACCTGTAGCAGGCCTAACACGGGCCGTGGTCAAATTGTCTTTCCACCGTTTTTATCCGCGCGTAGACGCCAACGTTGTCCATCATGCCCTGGGCCAGCATGGTACCCATGGATGGTAGGGCCCATCCTTTCTCTCTCTCTCTGAGAAAAGGCCTGAATCCCAGCAGTGGGATATCATAGGCTGATATGATGAAATACAGTTATCATCGCGATGTCCTCACGATGTTCACAATGACAGTCACCGAGATAATCTGGAGCACCCAAAAACTGCCCCCCGATTCTACTAAACAAATTGTCTTTAAATTGTAATTGTTGCGATTTTAATTGTTAAATAACTGCCTCAAAATTGACAGTTTTTATAATTTTTTTATACTAAGTTATAATATTAGGTGGTTGTATTTTTCTAGTATAAAAAAATATTTAAAACTGTCAATTTTGAGGCAGTTATATAACAATTAAAATCGCAACAATTACAATTTAAAGACAACTTGTTTAGTAGAATCGGGGCCCAGGATCATTGTAATTTGTAATCAACTAAGCCCTACAAAAAGGTCGCACTACTTTTCACCCACATTACCTATCACCTGTAATCTCATTGCACGTGTCGTTCCATAGTCTGTTACTTTTGCATTGCTTTTGTTTTTCATATTTTCTTACAAGCTTCTTTCTTTCTTCTTCCAAGTAGCCACCAGCTAATTAGCATCATATTCACAGCAATGGGACAGCGAGACGATGATCATTTGACAGTCCATAGGTCGGCCAACCATCAACATGGCTCTCGTAACGGCTGAAGGCAGACTGCCGGCTGAAGACCCTGCGATACCGCTTATATCGGCTATCAAGAGTGAGATACAGAAGATGAGGGAGCACGCTCATAAGCCTGATACTTAGACCTAACTTGGCTTATTTAAGTGTGTTTTTTTACTTTTAAAGAGCAAAGGATCTACCAAAATTAAGCATTGAAATTAGATCGGACTATCATCTTAATTCTCAATATTACTGGTAAGGTGACCTAGAAGGAGGTAGGTACTTAGTGCCCTACCAGACCTAGAAAGTGCCTACTAGACCTAGAATATGCCTAGTGCTCGCCAAACCCAGAATAAATCTAGTGCCTACCTGCCATAACTAGAATGTGCCTATCAGACTTAGAAGGTACGTCTACTAGACCCAGAAGGTGCAAACCAGACTTAGAAGAGATCTACTAGACCCAGAAGGTGCCTATCAGACCTAGAAGGTGTGTACTAGACCTAGAAGGTGCCTACCAGAATCGACTAAAAACCCTAAATTATGTTACGAAAATGTCGGGTATCAAGAGTCAAATTGAAAGGACAAGAGCAGCTTGGACGTAACTTGGCATCTGTTGACTTACAAAGATGACGCTGGCAGTCACATTAGTAAAAAAATACTTGTACCAATATTTCTAGCTAGTAAGCCATAGCATTAAGTAGTTTAAACTATTAGAACTAATGTAATATTACAAACAAGTGCAATTACTATTATTCTGTTAGGTACCTAACCGTTGTTTTAAATCTAGTAGAAAATATTCTTAGTCGATAGTAATTTTTAAATTGAAGTAATGTTAACTTAATATGGATTTACTATAATGTTATATAAAACCCGGATTCAGTAAGTATGAATCTGCCAGTCGTCAAGTTTTTGAACAATACAATATTTTTTATGATTTTTGTACAAATTGTTTTGTTATTTACAATTTATAACGTTTTGTATGAGGTACATAACTACATACTTATTAACACAATCATGTGTTATGTACATGAAAATTACATATTTTTAGGAAATTGAGGTGGGAACTTAGCGCTTAATTTTTATACAACTTTAGCCATCCTGAATTTGAAATGTTCTGCGTGGCTTTTTACCCGACTGCCCAGGAGGAGGGCAATGTTTTTCAGGTATTAGGTAGGTATGTATGTGTCTGTCTCCATATTACCTCTGTAGCCAAAGCAGCTTAGATTTTAATTTTAGAGGTGACGTTAAAACTCTAGCTTTAAGATTCGTTTTCATGTCTGGAATGTCCTAGACTTCAATTTAATATACAGAGGATATTGTACGCTGTACAAGTGTACATGCACTGCGAAAATAGTGGCATAATTGTCTATACATACTGGCTATACAATTGTTTATGGCGCGTTATGTTCACGCATCGGCATCGTAACCTATAACTGAAATACTGAATGCTGCACCGGTGCGGCGCGGCGGAGTTATATTAGATAAGCCGCGGTCGGGCAATTAGTGCAATATTCTCTGTATATTTGATCTAAGCTCCTAGGCTACATTTTGTAATCGGTTTTTTGTTTTTCTTTTATCAATTATAGTTGTTTTATTTAGATTTTTGATTATCCTATCAGTTTCACCTAATGCCGTAAATTTAAAATACAATGTAAACTCTATATAGCAACATTTAAGGGACTGCGCATTTTATGGCGTTATTGAGAGTTGTCGTTGAATGGAGATAAGAAAAATCAATATTATTTTGCTATTATAATATGAACTTACTAGTAAAGTATAAAATTACAATAAGTAATATTGATACAAATAACAAAGCTCTTTGCGTATAGTCCGTTATATTTGTATTGACGTTTTTTGCTGCTCCAGTATTTTATTTTACTTTACTGTTTTATGCATATTGTTATCGTTATATAGAGTGGTTGTGATACTACATAAAGTTAGTGTGTCATTGTACGGACAATAAGGTAAATCAACCAAAGTCAAGTAATTACGTTTTAGGGAGTTTTTCGTTAAATAGAGTGTCGCTATATAATAAATAAATAAATAAATTTTTATTTCCATAAAAATACATTTCCTATGTGACTCAGCAGATAAGTACCTAATCGTTATTATTTCAGTTAGGAATGTTCTGTTACATAGTCAGTGCTATACCAATGGGCCCCAAACTAGGCTAGGCCTGTATCTGGGTGGCCCGGTTCAATCGGGTTACAAAAATTGTTTACGCGCGACTTCGTGATAAGTATACACTATTTAAAATACTAAACGATCAAGAGTTTAAAGTTACAATGTGAGATACAGAGTGCACAGAAATATTAGTATTAAAATTAGTGATTAATTAGCGAATTTTCAACTTATTAAATTATAATTATTACATATAGAGTTTACACTGTATGTAAAAAACTGCATTTCTTTTGCTTTAGACATGTATTTCCTTGATTAGGTGAAACTTATAGGATACCAAAATAAAACTAATAAGGTATGTACATTGTACAATTTTAAAATTTGTTGGCCGAAGTGGTGTTAACAATTAGGTGGTGAGTTCCCAGCGGTAGCGTACAAGCCCTTAGCAAGTTTGATGCCAATTATTAGTAGAAATTAGAATAACAATGAACTTTACCTACTTGATATTGTTTTACAAACTGTGTTCAAGAATCTCTATTAAACTTTATACCTGCATAAAAGTCGATTTTAATTTACTTTATGTTGATCCTTTCCCCACTTGCCATGCTCTATTTCTACTAGGATAATAGGATTACCAGGATACTAAGATATCGGTCTATTCTACTTTAATCGCCTGGATGATCAAAGTGGGATAGACTAAGATTTCCATGGATGTGTCGTGGGAGTGAATTGTCAGCTCGTAATGGCTTGACGCTTTTTCATTAATTAAAAAACAGGAACTACTGTAGAAATATATTTATTTTGTACTAAATATAAAAGTTTCAAAATGTTAAACTACTCCCAACTATTGTGATATTTACATAGTTACAAGACTTATGTATTAAGTTTAAAAAATTGGACGTAACTGATTGACCAAGTCGTGTCGGGGCGTACAAAAAGCATTCAATTTTGAAGTCTCTTTCGTGTTACGTACAGCTGAAGATCACTACTCTTTTTTCAACATCGCCACAACTTGATCAATTGCATCACGATCAACTTATGCAACGATGAATGAGGGAGCCACCAGCGTGCTTTCTAAACAAAACTAACAGCCGTCCGTAGAAAAACTCTAATTCATCATTTTGCCAACTAAGTGGATCCGATGTAAGGTACCGTCTTCCATAAAAAGGTTAGGTGTAGGTAGTTTGTTATTTTAGATGTCCAAACATGTAAACAAAGATGGCGGTCAGGCAACCAATAATAATTGAAATTGAATTGAATTCAAAATACTTTACTGCCAATCTGTGTAGTCTTACTTAGATTTTAAAATAGACTTTATCGACAAACTGATATTGCTGGCGAGCAAATCCAGAGCTGTCATTGGTCGTAAAACATCATGTTTGTTCACACTGCGCGTTCCGAATCACCCTAACAGCGCCAATGAAAAACAACATGGCACAAAGACATTTTCTTTGTTGAGTTGGTTCTCATCAGCGTTGTTGGTAACTTTGGCGTTACTGGTGTAAAAAGGAACATGTCTACAGTTGGAATACTAAAAAGAAGTAGGAAGTACTAGGTATAATGTAATATACTTTTTACAACATTAAATCATAAAGTTTTATATTGTTGCTTTTTCATAGACAAAATATTTCAATATACACAGCTTTCTTTGGTTTCAAAAGAAAAAAGTAATTCTTTTGCAAAATGCACCACAATAAAATACAGACTTACAGACTCCACCGAGACCTTAAAACTAGTAATAAAATACAAAACTGCTTATATACATTTACGACTAACTATTCAAATAATTAACACAAAAATTATATTACAAATAATAATAATAATATTGCCAACACTCATTCGCAAAACCAATATCTTTACTTCACCAAAACAGAATAACCAACCATTAATGCATTTAAAATGTTGATCGCTGCTTTTAGGCGAAGTTCACATTACATACGCAGATTAATGCGTTCTTATCACCGAGCTTATTCAGCCATTTTTATAATTTATTTTTTTAATAATAGACGTGCTTTTGACATCCATCTCGCCTGATGTTAAGCGATGATGATGATGATGATAATAAGTATAATCAGCCTTTTAACAGTCCACTGATGCGTTACGCCTACCCTCGAAATGGCGATTGGGCCATATCCACCACGCTAGCCCAGTTGGAGGTTGATGGATTCACATACGCCATTGAATTTCTTTTCCGTACGTATGCAGGTATCTTCACGATGTTTTCCTTCACCGAAAATACGCAACATGCGAAGGATAATATGATTTACGATTAAACAAATGAGATCTTAAAAACGAATGACACAAAGGCGAGACTTTAAAAAAAACTCAGTGAGTCGAACGCATCCACCTGCGTCTGTAATGTGAACGGGGCCATACCCAGCGCAATTTAAAAACCATAGCACGTGAGAGCAACTAAAAGCAAATCGTTGTAATGTGAGCTTTATATCGTGTAATGTAAAGCATAATTTTAAGTGACGAAAGATTCAAGTCGACCCGACGTATCGCATGGGATAAGCCAGGTTGTTAAAATGTGTTTAGGTACTCAAAAAAAACCGACCCTTCCACGCTACTCGAATAGGCACCAGCAAAGTTGTATGGAATTTCATCCGTTTTCCTTTGAAAATCTATTATTGTCGAGTTTTGTTTCAAAAATAGGTGCAAAAAGTACATTATACAATTGTTAAAAAAAAGATATACAACAACTCAAACAATACCAGCTTAGTTAACACTATGGCACTATCCAAGCCTTGTTCCGCAATAACTGCACTATACTGGCCACGCTATGATGGCCTCGTGCTAACTTAGCTTTTGCTAGCGTGCCGTTTTTCTGCCTTCAAAGCTTGGTCATCATTGCAGTCCTTGCTGTCGGCGCTATAAAGACCTCGAGTTTCAGTCTCGGTATTCCAGCTTGTCCATCAAGGGCTGCAATGCTGACCGCGCTGTGATGGTCTGGATCTGCGCTACGCTGCGCTTTCGGCCATCATCATCGCTGCCAGCAACGCAGTTATCACAGACCGCGACAGTAATGTACTGTTATAAGGTACTGCCGGCTGAGAAGGCCCACTGTTATGTTAGGCCCAAGTACCAGAAAACCAACTAAAACACGTTTGATTCGCGCCTTGCTCAAACCAACCACGCACGGACCAATAACGCAGGAACGCAACGGCGTACATTACTCTTTGTTATTTACATAGTGTTAGGCATGTTTACCTGAAGCGCGGCTGGACCCGCGCCGTATCGTATAAATCAGTGCGTAACCAGCCAGTGGTTTCATTGGTCGTCTCCTAACTCCGCGTAGCATCAAAGTACTTCTCACAGTGGCGACGAGGATGGATTTTTTGTGTGATTTTATTTTTATTTGTTTCAAAAACGTTTGAATTGTGTTGGAAGGCCCACATTTTTTTGAAGGCCCAGCAATTTTGTTGCTTGGGATTTACAAAACTTAGTTGGGCCTTACAACATCACATTAATTTGATAAGGCCCATTTATATTATTTTAGAAAATCACCGAATACTTTTTTTTCTAAGCAGTTAGTTCTTTTCGTTAATTCAAAATATTATAAGTGTTTTTATTTCTTCTTCTTAAACTGTATTTAGAAAAAAAACTAAGCAAATTTCTAATACCTACAAACTTTTGACATTTGTTCGTAGGACACTAAATGACTCCTTCTCCGAAGAAGAAACGGGGCCTTTGGTCCGAGAAGAATTTTAAATCAGCTATTGCAGCAGTACAAATTAAACATTTAACTCAACGCGCTGCAGCTGATAAATACAATATACCAAGACGAACATTAAGGAATCACTTGAAATCTGGGGTAACCTCAAAAGTTATAGGAAAACAGACTACTCTCACTAAGGACCAAGAACATGAACCATGTTGGTTTACCTCTAACTCCAAGGTTCATAAGAAACCAGGCAAGTAGGCAGCAACGGTGAAGGGCCTTCGAACCCACAATGGTGGTCTTCTAACCCGAAGTCGTATAGTAAGGCCCGAAGTATGAAAACTTTTAATTCACAAATCTTCATTACGAATTAGGGTTTCTGCTCGAGAATTTTCGAGAAATTTGCCATTAGTCGAGACGGGAAAAAAAAAAAAACGCCTCGAGAACTCGAGAAATCAATTCCGTGCGCTAGGTTACTAATAAAACATGCTTATAATACGTGACGAGTCCAGAGTATCGTTTGACGCATCCCTGGTCGAGCCAACGTTAGCTGCAAAAGACGGTCATTCGGCAAATTACAAGAAGCGATTTTATACGTACCATTCAACGAAAAGAGTTTAAATTGCCTAAAAATGAATCTGATGTTATGCGATTCATATTACAATTTTACCAGAGGAAAAAAAGATAACATTGCCTTTTTGGAGCAAATAAAACAAAGTGACGATAAAAACTCCGAATCTGCGCGATTCAGCCTAAGCGTCGATGACTGGACAAGTTTAAAATGCCGGAGATATTTTAATATTTAACATACACCAAACAGGTGCCACGTTTTATAGCTTGGGCCTTGTCTATATCCCGGGAAAATGCGGAGCCAAAAAACCCAAAGAAACTGTGAAAAAAAGATTGCAAGAGTTTGGTCTATGTTTTGAACAAGACATCGTAGCTGTAACTAGTGATGGCCCTAATGTGTCTAATGTGATGGTCATAATTTGGACACGAAAGTCCGACTGAAATGGGTTTGTGTTTGAATCACGAGAAATAGAAATGGCACCCGTTTAGAATGTGTTATCATTTTATTCTCAATAAGCTTCCACTGCGCCACTAAATAAAATAAAATAAAATGTGATGAAATAAATAACTGAAGTGTACAGTATATTTATAAGAATAGCCAAATAAGAAAAATAGAACGAGATGTCGACGAATACAAATTTCGTCTTACCGAATCTTCAAGTTAGACCAATTTTTTCCAACTGGAAAATCGAGTCCAGTTATTGCTGGAAGAAAGGGGCTTAGAAGAGGCACTAAGCAAAAATACAAATATGGAGAAAGGTATCGACGCAAAAGCTCGAAGTGTCATCGTGCAAAGCCTCTCAGACAAGTTCATCGACATTGTAAAAAAGTGTACGACGACAACTGAAATGATATTGAAACTAGAAGAAATATTCGAAAGAAAGCCTATTCAACAAGCTATATTAACGAAAGAAACTACTATCACTAAAATGCGAACACAACGAAAACCTTCAAGAGCATTTTTTAAAATTCG
This sequence comes from Agriopis aurantiaria, assembly GCA_914767915.1. Lineage (NCBI taxonomy): Eukaryota > Metazoa > Arthropoda > Insecta > Lepidoptera > Geometridae > Agriopis > Agriopis aurantiaria. The sequence continues at coordinate 10,116,453 of OU612003.1, read as the reverse complement.
AAATACTTATTAACGAGTTAGAAGGAAGTTTATTTATTAGCGTGCCGTCCGCCTTATGCTATACTCTTTGCTTAGATTTTTACTCCATGGTTGTACATTGGTTGTACAAAACAAAAACGCTTCTGGCACCGACTCTGATTCAGTGATGGATCAGCATGCTTTGGTGTACCTATTGATATAATAAGTATAGCGTTTATGATGAGATATTAAACGCTGCAATCGATCATTGTATTTCTTTGATACAATACGCATTCCTCACACCACGTTGCTTTCTACGTACTACGATTTCGAACAGCCTGCGCTGGAGCCTGGATGCCCAAGGATCCTGACTCTGCTAATAGGTTAAAGTGCCCAGTGATTTACGCAGGAGAAAATCAATCGTTGCGTGGGTGAGTTTTTGAGAAGCACGCTTAACATTCCTGTGCGTGTCTCGTGGTGCATACTATGTCAAACGCCAACAATGCAACTCGCATGGCGCGCGCATCGTCGCCGCCGATGCCGTCTTCTTCTACACCGATGCTTGGTGGACACGGAACTGGTCTGATAGAAGGTGCGTCGAATTGCAGTTTATGGAAATTTTCTATAAAGATGGCGCTGATTTTGGATGGAGTTTGGGACCAAATCGAGGACGCTGAAGATGCAATTGACCCTGTGCGCAATCAACGTGCGTTTGCGCGGATATGTCTGTCACTGAAGGCTTCATTATTTCAATATTTTCAAGACGCTAGTACGGCCAAGGATGCCTGGATGAAGCTGAGTCTTATATTTGAGAGTAAAGGTCTGTACAGGAAAGTACTACTTCTCCGTCAGGTACATGGGGTACAATATAGTTAACATTCTGACATGAGTGAGTACATATCGGCAGTTATGATCTTGGTGCAGCAGTTGGCTGATGTAATCTTTCCAATGAAAGATTACATGTTTGGTTACAAAAAAGGAAAATGCATATTTGATGTTCGAGAACCTAAAACAGAATTTAAAAAAAAAGGCCACTAGAAGTAAACTCTTCATAAGGAGAAAACTATCAGAAGTAAAATACGTGGATACGGACGCCCTAGCCCAACATTTTGTAAAGATGGAAGAAATGTTTTTAGAGCTACAAGAAAGCGACACATTGCTGATTGAGGAAGAAAAAGTCAAGTCAGATCAGTTACTTCAGGAAGAGTAGAAAATCCTGCCGATTTTGTGGTGCAGCTACGTCAAACCAGCTACGGCAAAAGATGTCGTCCTTCCACCCGTTACCAGCCACCCAACATAGCCAAATCTCTTCCTTTATATAAGGATTTAGTCACGTCGTCTCACGTTTTTCTAAGAGATGATACCGTCCGCCGTGCATTGCAGCAATCTTAAACTGGTCCATATAAAGTGTTAGAACGCTCAACGGACGGCAAAACATATACCCTTGAGTTAAAGGGCAACAAAGTGGTGGTGAGTCGATCGACTGAAACCAGCGTTCGTAGACCACACCGAACCCTACCCCGTTCCGAGTGTCCCTCCTAAACAAGTGGTACAGCCACCACTACGTTGTACTCCAGCCTCGCAGCCAGCATTAGCAGCTAAACCTATGATGCCTTAGATAATATTACTAGATTTAATAATTTAGATTAATCTAACTTAAGGTCATCTACTTGCCAATGTGTTGCTACACTGGCAGGTAATAATAATGTACATACCTACCTGTCTCCCATGAGAGATTTAGTGACAAATGTTGATATTGTGTTGTATTTCGTGTAAAAATGCAAGCAGTAAAAAGGTAAAAAAAATATGTAAAAATTTCTTAAATTATCTAAGCCTTTTATTGTATGAGAAGGGTACGACGTATCCATCCTTGAGGTTGAAACATTGCAAACCAAAACACAATACTTAGAAAGAATCAAGGAAAAACAAATTTAATAATTCATGGTGTCCAAGAAACTGAAACCAATTTCTATGACCTACTGAATTGCGTCATCACAACCCTGAACACTGTTAGCGAGAAAGCAGGCATAGACACTTGGGACAGATAGGAGATGACCAACATACAAAGAATCGGAAAGAAAAATGATAGTAAGACGCGACCTATATGCACGACGCTCACCTTGTATTGGCATTGTATTGGTAAATTGAACTCTTAAGAAATAAGTAGTATCTACCAGGAAATATCTATATAATCGAAGATTATCCTAAAGAAGTGTTAATACAAAGGAAATAATTAAAAAACAAACTACAAGAGAAAGATATATTGCTTATGATCGATTAGTAATTAAAGAAACGAAAGATAAGAGAAAGCGGTCACCTACAAAATCACCAAACACACCAAACGTCAAGACAATTAGAAACACCAACAAGCCTAAAATGAGTAGAGTCAAACTATCTATGTCGGAAAAGAAGATAATACTGAAATTGAGGAAGATGTAATGGACGGTAAAGTGTTATATGAAAAAGACGATGAAAAACTCCGAACATGTAAGAATCAAGAACACAAAGAAAAATTAGAAGAGGAAAAGATGAGAAAATCTGAAAAAGTATAGAGAACAAAAGTAAAAAAATATATCAAGGAAATTAATCAAAATATGACAGAAAGGGAAGAAGTAAGTCAAGGTGCGTCTTTTGAAGTAGAAGAAACACTAGATTCTCCTAGAAAATCGAGGTCTGGAAGAGATATAAAGAAACCTTAAAAGAAACCTTCTCCTTTACAAGAATATCAATTGCAATTAATTGACATAAAAAAAAACAAAGTATTGAAACTGAAAAGGAGTCTTTATGGGTTAAAAGAAAGCCCAAATTGCTGGAATATACAATTTAATAAGATTATGCTAAAAGCAGGACTGAGACGATCAGGTCATGATTTTTGCTTGTATTATAATAATGATGTACAACTATTAGTGTTTGTCGCCGATGTGTTAATAACAGGGAAAACAGAAGAAGTGAAAAGGATAAAGGAGGTATTATAACAAGGGACTTCACATGAATCCTCCTGGTAGTCAGCAACGATTAAACCAAGATGAAGAAAAGGACATAGTAGATGTTCTCATAGCAGCTGCAGAATTTGGATCACCTTTGTCTCGATTGAATATTTAAACAGGAATCGTCGTGCCTGTTTATTTGATAATAAATTGCCTGGCAAATGGTGAGTCAAACATTTTTAGAGAGGCACCATGATGAGCTGACGGAGCGCTCAGTGCAAAACATCAAAAGGGCACGTGCAGAGAAAACAATAGAGGAGATGGATAACTACTTCGAAAACTTGGAATGCACTTTAAAAGACGTGCCAGCATCTAACATTCTCAATTACGATGAAACAAACTTGTCCGACAACCCGGGCTCAACAAAATGCATTTTTAAGCGTAAAGTGAAGTATCCCGAAAGAATATTAAACCATTCGAAAGCAAACATATCTATTATGTTCGCTGCAAGTGCAGACGGATCTTTACTGCCAGTGTATGTGGTCTACAAGTCGGAGCATTTGTGGTCGACATGGTGCTCCAATGGCCCAGATGCAAGATTTAATAGAACTAAGTCGGGGTGGTTCGATTCCCGAGTTTTTGAAGATTGGTTCGAAAGCACGGTTATTCCATGGGCCACTAATCTTCAAGGCCCTAAAGTTGTAATAGGCGATAATTTATCGAGCCACATGAATCCAAACATTATAAAATTATGTGAGCAGTATGAGATACGGTTTGCTTTTTTGCCACCCAACTCTACCCATATCACACAGCCTTTGGATGTCGCTCATTTTGGGCCGTTAAAGAAATGTTGGCGTAACATTCTCACCGAATATAAAAAAAAAACCATCAGAGGCACAAATAAATAAGGGTCACTTCCCGATATTATTGAAAGAGTTGCGAAAAAATAGAAATGTCAAACAAAGATAATATCAAGGCCGGTTTTAAAGCTACGGGAATCGTACCTCTTAATCCATGCAAAATAAAGAGCAAACTGCCAGATTATGAACAAGAAAATAAATATAAGATAGATACTTGATTATTTGTAAAAGGCCAGAGGACCAAATCCTTTAAAAAAACAGTAGTGAACAAAAAGTTAAAAGTCGAACCCAGAGCTTCGATTTCATCTCGAGACCTGGAAGCACTCATGCCTAATAAAGAAAAAACGTCGCAGAAAAAAGAAACATTGGATAAAAAGACAGCTGAAACTAAATTAAAGAAAACTCCGACTGAACAAAACCGAGTTACTATTCTATCAGATGTTCGATTGTTGCAAGAAAACCAGAGATATGTTGATGTAAGACAATGTAGCTCACTCAGTCTTAAAAAATTGTGCAAATTTTGACCTCAGTACTGCAAAGAAAAACATAGAAGAAATTAACCCTTCCGAAAATCCAGTACCTTCCATTTCTGGAACCTGTAAAACTATCAAAAGGAAAACCCCCCATGCTCAAAAATTACAGAAAACAAAGAAAATGAAAATTGAATATGATAGTGAAAATGATAGTGACGATGAAAACTGCGATAATTATTCTCTGCGGGATACATCAGAAGAAGAAACGACTATGTCAGATGATATGGAAGATATCTACAAGTCCATTTTAGAAAAAAAATACCTAAAAATTAATAAAGAGAACACTGTTAGAACCGAAAATAGAGCCCCAGAAATTCAAGATATCGAAAACTTCGTGGAAGTAGATGATGTAGCAATGAACATGAACATAGTAACTCAAAATGAAGAATTGCCAGATTGTGATACGAAAAAATTGTATAGGTGAGATGACCAAGAAAATATATTTAAGGATACAGACGAAATAAAAACCAACCAAAGATCGAAGAATTTGAGGAAACAGAATACCTTATTTCTGATATGGATGTAATTACAATGAATAACCATTTGGACAAACTTGTAGATAAGGCTTAAAAACGTGAGGTTAAAATAAATAAAAACCAAATAGAAAAAGCCAAAGAAAATATTTATTATACGGATAAAATTGGGATAGACCAAGAAGAAAAAACTATAGAATGTAAGGGAATGAAAAGGATGAACTTAAATTTTGACGAAATAAATAAAAAACAAGATACTGAAGGACGTGAAGAAACAACTCAAGAACTCGAGGAAACAAAATGCCTGAAATGGGATATGAACGATAAACTAAATGAAAAAGATAATTCTGAAAGATGTAGACAAACAGACCTGAAATTTGATATGAACGAAATAGAAATAGATAAGAAGACTGAAGGAAGTAAGAAAACAGTAGTTATGAAAAGTTTTGATTGACACGGCGTCTATAGCCGTGCGCCTGAGATCTCTTCAAAAAGCATTACCTTTGTATCGAGAAAACCAGCTTAACCTCCAACTTTTGCAAAATACAACCGACGATTTCGACTTGGAAACTGATGAAGTCGAAGAATTGTGCCTTCACACAATTAGTGAACTTAGAACCCTGTACACCACCAACGCACCAAGCATGTAGATGTGAGATATCACTTTGTGCGTGAGGCTATTGTAAATAATCATTTGATACTGAAGTATAAGGAGACAGCATAGGTACATGGTTGCAGATAGTTTAACGAAACCACTTCCACGAGGGAAGTTTGAGTGGTGTTTGAGAGATATGGGTGTGTGTACTTGAGAAGTATGATAGGTATGCAAATGGACATAAAGGTTAAGGAGGAGTGTTGGAGCAAAGAGGTGCTACTGCACGACGTGATGTAACCTTTATGTCAGTGTGTGGCTGGTTAGAGGATTTTGAATAAGACATTCAAAATTGTTTTTGAATATGTCAATATGAAAATATTCTCCACATAGAAGTTTTAAAATATGGTTTTTCTTATTTGAATTCGTGTTCATTTAAATATGTATTTCTAACAATATACATGTGTGCATGTATAAGTGTTTGCGCATTGAACTCTGCTATTTTTTGTGTTCTTCAATAGTTAATAAGAGCACATATGATAGGACGAGGGTTCCATTAATGCCTTACTAATAATCTCACTATTGAACTTGTGCGCGGACGCGTTTGCTTCAGGAAGACTAGAAGTACGAATGGAAACCACGAATCAAATGGCTCGGCTAAACTCGGCTTATGCAGCACGGAAGAAAGTTGTATGTAATTACTGTAAAAAGGTAGGCTATATAGCGAAGAAATGTTTTAATAAAAGACGTGAATCGAAGAAGTACACACGCTTTATGCATCCCGATTTATTAGCGGCCTGAACAGCTGAACACCCAAAATTGCAATTAAGACGTCTAAATGTTTATTGTACGTCACATGTCTAGGTATATGAAGGGCTCAGATTTCAATGATTTGATTTTAATTTGCTGCCAAACGCGTTTCCCCGGATAACCGTATGCAGAGTTATTTGTGAATATCACTTATTTTATTTCACATTGGGCGGACTGCTACAGGGTGACCCTATTCATCTACCCATGATCAAACAAATTACTTACAAATTAACAACACTATTTGCTAGATCATGTCCTTCGGACGAATGGTTTATTCCTGGTGTAAACATCGCATAGTCCCACCAATCATGGGATTACAAGGATATCCCATTCATACTGGTCCCATTTCGTACTGGGACTACGAGGAAGTTTCGTTCCTTTCTCGTTCCATCACTTGATGAATCTGAGCAATGGAACGACGAGGACTTGAACAAATAGGATCAAACATAAATGGAAAAAAATTCAATGTTATAAAATTACATTTTAAATAATAAGGTAAATATTGATCTGTCATCCATGTCTATTGTTTTTAACTTTCCGGGGCTTTAATATGAAGAATTGTACGAACCACTGCACACCAAATATGCCGGCAGCACCTGGGGTCTTAGGGTTGCCTTTTTAAAGCCATTCTGTTTAGGTGATGAGAAAAGTTACGTGACCGCAAACCGTATCTCGGCGCGTTAAGGTTCACGTTTGCGTGATTTTCCGAACTGCACTGTTTCAGCGCTAATTCAAGTCCGCGTTAAGAGCCCCTGTTTCCATCATTGGCCTTTTAACTGTACATAGTCCTCGAAGTGTGATATGACAACACAGTTACTTCTTTATCTTACTTTGTTTTGAGTTGGTTACTATGTTGACTGCATGGTGTGACTTGGTGCTAGCCGCCGCCAGCTGCCTTTGTCGTTCGATTCTTCATCCTACAAACACAATCACTATTAGAAAAGATAAACAACAAACTATGAAAACAAACACGATTGATCATTAAGTCTTCGATCAAATAAGCAAGGTTTATTGCACCAACCATGGCCTACCTAAAACTGCTCCAAAACGTGCCGGTGCAGCAGTTTGCATTCAGTAGCTCGTTACCTAGCAATGCGTAAACATCACGTGCTATAAACAAAATATGTATCACTTCAAACCCACTGCTGGGACACAGGCCTTCTCTCTTAGAGAGGATTGGTCTTAAATCCAAACCATGCGGGCCCAATGCATGTCGGCGTCTTTGAACTTTGAGGTTTTTGGACATACAGGTTTTCTCATAATGTTTTCCTTCACCGTTTTTGAGCGATGACAACGAAACTGCACATAATTAATTCAAACATATGTAGCTAGCATGTATGCCAGTATTTTAGCCATAGGAAAGATTTATTTTTTGTTTAAATTAGAACGGCTGGCAAGGCATTTTTGTAAGAAATTTGTTGTAGCCAGTTGCACCCATATAAACGAAACGTCAGTCATTCGAAATCAGTTAACAACTGTGATGCGCACAAAGAACTTTGAGACCTAACCCAAAAAGGTAAGGTCCAAGTTCTTTGGATGAGGAGTTCGACGCATTGACATAAATAAGTATGTTCAATCAAGGTTCTGTCATGACTGGCGACAGATTTTCCTTCTCATTTCCGTTCTATTTACTTCTCTTTTCTATGATTTTCGCAGTGCACGTATAGCGTTCAATGTCCTCTGTTTACTTGATCGAAGTTGAAATTGTAATTGCAGTTATATAATACTCTTTTCAAAGATATATCAGGGGGGGGTTAGACAAGACCCACTTTCTGTTAGCGTTAACGCCTGCGACAAGATGAGATGGTATAAAAATGACATTAATGTCATTGTCAATGTCATTTTCATACAATTTCACCTTTCCGCAGGCGTTAACGCTAACAGAAAGTGGGTCTTGTTTAACCCCCTAGAAGAGATTGACGATAAGATTGCCTTTTGTGTCTCTGTTAATATGTAATGTATTCTTCTAGTAATATAATTTCTGTTATCACACATACAATACATCTATTGTATACTAGCTGCGCCCTGCGGTTTCACCCGCGTAGTGATGAAAAATGGTGATGATGATAATGGTAATGAAAAGTAGCCTATGTCACTCTCCGCCCCTTGAACTATACACATGCAAAAAATCAGGTCGATCCATAGCTCCGTTGCTGCGTGAAAGAGTAACAAACACACTCGCATTTATACCACTCGCGACCACTGTTTTTATTTACAAAAATGTTGGTCCAAGACTCTAAAGTCTAATGTTATAATTTTAAATAACTACATTTACAAATATAATTTGTAATTCTACATGGATCTTTGTTATCTATACTAATATTATAAAGAGGAAAGATTTGATTGTTTGTTTGCATTGAATAGCACTCCGAAACTACTGAACCGATTTAAAAAAACACTTTCAATGTTGGGAAGCTACACTATCCCCGGGTAACATAGGCTATATTATATTTTCAAAAAAAATAGGGATCCTTACTCAAACTCCAATAATGTAACCCAAGGTGTAAAAAAAAAAGATTTACAATTTTGACTTTGCGTGTTTGACAGTTCTTAGACAGGACAACGTCTGTCAGGTCAGCTAGTAAAGTAATAAAATGATTTGATTTGATTTATAATATTAGTATGATTTTACCTGAATAATTGTGATTGACACGGTTTCTGGTTTGATTTCTTCCATGAGTTTCTGATCTTCCGACATCGGCTCTTCAGGTTCTTTTTTATTTCTAAAATTAAAACAGTAAACCAGTTTAGTTTTTTTTTTCCATAGAATAACCGCTGGAGTTTTACACGGGCGACTGTGATAAGATGAACCTAATGAGCTGATTAAAAACAACGAATGTTGATCACTTTCGCTAGGTTTTTGAACGTAAGACAGGACGTACCCCCGTTGGGGGTCGAGACATCGGGCCGTTGGGGACCGGGTTTGTCGAAAAAATCACCTTACGTAATGAATGGACGCCCCCAAGCCTTTATTGACACCATGAACTTGATCTGCACTCGTAAGACTGGTAAGGAGGTAGGTAACTTACTTTCTACTGCCGGAATGGAATCGTCCCCCCTCTCCCCGTATCCTGTTCATTGCGTGTCGGTGTCTCGACTCGTGCAGATATTTCTGAAAAGCAACAAGAGATATTATTGAAATGCTGAACATCTACTTCATAGGGTGCGTTCCGAATCACACCCAAAAGAGCTAGTAAGATCCAACACGGCACTAAATAATATATTTTAGGTTACGTTAACATGAAAGCAATATTGCTTTGCGTACTTATTTGTATGGGATATAATTAATAAGTGATGGCAACTTGAAAATTCAGGCTTCAACCTTCAACTATATTGCTTTCAACCTTGTAGAGGTAATGCTAGATCAAACGTATTTATTTATATGAGATATAATTTGCTAGACGCTTTACAAAGTTATGGCGTCAACTTTGTATGAGATGTCAAAAAAGCGATTAACATAATGACATGTAGACAGACTATAGGTGTTCAGTGAGCTTGGTACCTATTTATTTTGTGGCTTTATCCTATCGAGATACAATACCTATAGAGTCACAAACGTGCAAAAAATGTCCGAACCAAAACTCTACGCACGCTACGCATTGCGCCGACTTTTTTGTTAGTTGTAAGGCAATCCGACTACAACACCGCGCGATGCCAGTGCTACGATGACATAGCAGACAAGCGACATAACGTCTAAATTGATGTAAATGTGGCATTGCGAGCATCGAGATAATTGCGAGCTATATATAATTGATGTCTGTACTTAAGGTATGTACAACGTACAACAACGCTCGGACGATTTTTGACTGTTTCCATTTAGAGATTGTGATTCTATAGGTATTGTATCTCGATGCCAGTTGCGTAACAAATAGGGTGGCAGAACGGGTAATGGGCAACGGCCCATGGCCATGCCCCCCCCCCCCCCCCCCCCCCCCCGGCCGGAAAGGCCCCTGACCCGAGAGGACCGCGAACTCAGGAAGATCAATATAGTTTTGAATTAACTAAGTTTAAGTTACCTATTAAAACACCATACACATTTTGAACAAAAAATACATATATAACAAAATACGAAGGTTTATGAAGAAAAACTTGTGATAAAATGTTATTTAAGAAATTATATGGGATTTGAAAGGTTACGCAACTTAGGTATTTTATCCATCGATCATTCAATGGCCCGACAATTTATTTTGATGATATAATCCAACGACATCCGTTGCCGTCGAGACGGCGGGGCCTTGGTGTGCTGAAGCACGGAAGTTTGTGCTGGACCTGGGGCGCCGCATGAGGGAGAAGGGCCTCGATCCACGATCGGTTTGGTTCCTGGCACAGCGGATTTCCCTCGCAATTCAGCGGGGGAACGCAGCCAGCGTATTGGGGACTTTCGGTCAGGGCTCGGTCCGCGGAGGACTTTTTGAGTAGGTAATTAGTATTAATTGACTATTTATTGTGTATTATTTTTAATACAATGGAATAATTTTATGTAATATAACTGTTAATTAGTATAATTAATTATATGCCAATTTATGATTATGTATACATTTTAGCTAAAAAGAAAGCTCGAAAAAAATATATATTATTCACATAATTTAAAAGCGTTTTATCGCTGCATTTTGTACGTAATTTACGTGCCCCATCTGATGCTTTATCCTCAACTTACGGGTCGTTCCTTAGGTATTTTCCCCTGGTCGTGCAGTTTAGCGCGCGCGGCGCGTCGCTTCAGTATTCGCTTGTACTGCCGCGCGTTCACATACAACAGGGGCTCCTCATCAGACCCCGCGCCTGACGTGGAGGCACCTTCTGACGCTGCCGTGGCGCCCGCTGTGGCCGAGTTGTTGCCGTTTACCATCTGTCAACCATTCAAAATACAAGATCGAAAAAAAAAAAAAAGACAAAAAAAAAAAAATACACTAGATTTTTTTCTTTCTTAATTCTTCTTACATATTATTATAAAAGACGATATACATATAAGAGGTGTGTGTATTATCTTTGGTAGTACCAAAGATAATTATATACTAGGTAGTACCCAAAGAAAAGTTTTTGTTTGTTTAAATTAGAGCGGACGTCAAGGCATGTTTGTAAGAAATTTGTTGTAGCCAGTTGCACCCATATAAACGAAACGTCAGTCATTCGAAATCAGTTAGCAACTGTGATGCGGAGTTCGACGCATCTACATAAGAATGGTGAATCAAAGTTCACTCATAATACAATACAATACAATACAAAACTCTTTATTAAAATACCACAAAACAAGGATAACATAAAAATTACAACAAAAATATTATCTAGGCTTTTAACAGGCGGCCTTATCGCTTAAAGCGATCTCTTCCAGGCAACCGTGCATGGAAAGGAATTAACAACAATTAATTTTATTATTAATGCTTGGTAACAGATTTTCCTTCTCATTTCCGTTCTATTTACTTATCTTTTCTGTGGTAGTACCAGTAGAACACTACTGTGGCCTTACGGACAACTGCTATTGCGGCACCAAACTAACGTTGAATCCGCGCAGTTGGAAAATCACGCGACCGCAAACCGTATCTGGGCGCGATAAGGTTAACGTTCACGTGATTTTCCAACTGAGCGGATTTAACGTTAGTTTGGTGCCGCAATAGCACTTGTCCGTAAGGCCCCTGGGGCCTTAAGGACAACAGTTAATTGCGGCACCTAATCCGCTCAGTTGGAAAATCAAAGGCCCTTGGTTGCATTCGAAGTGTTCAATATCTGAGTAAGTATACATACGTATAAAAAGGTGGGTTGGTTAAGACATTTTGGGGGAGGTTGAACCCTAAACCCCGGCCTACGGCCAACTTTTCAAAAATGTGTCACTTTCCACCATCTGTGGGCAAGCGGGTAGAAAACGGGAATGATCGAATATATTTACCATAACAATGTTGGGCTGGTTGACGATCTGCTGTTGCTGCTGCACCGCATTCGCGACGTTCGCCACTTGCACCAAGTTGCCGTTCAGGTTTATGACTGGAAATTCATACAAAAACTAGGTAAATACAATACAAAAAGCGGTAAGCCTCCATACTGGCCATCTCAAGCTGGGAAATATGTGGTGACGATCATATATTAGAATATAATGAACAATGGATGGTAAAGAACTAACAATGGGTTGTAAAGAACTAACGATGGAATGGGAATGAGTTAACAATGGATGGTAAATAACTAGCAATGGGTTGTAAAGAACTAACGATGGAATGGGAATGAGTTAACAATGGATGGTAAATAACTAGCAATGGGTTGTAAAGAACTAACGATGGAATGGGAATGAGTTAACAATGGATGGTAAAGAACTAACAATGGGTTGTAAAGAACTAACGATTGAATGGGAATGAGTTAACAATGGATGGTAAATAACTAGCAATGGGTTGTAAAGAACTAACGATGGAATGGGAATGAGTTAACAATGGACGGTAAAGAACTAACAATGGGTTGTAAAGAACTAACGATGGAATGGGAATGAGTTAACAATAGATGGTAAAGAACTAACAATGGGTTGTAAAGAACTAACGATGGAATGGGAATGAGTTAACAATAGATGGTAAAGAACTAACAATGGGTTGTAAAGAACTAACGATTGAATGGGAATGAGTTAACAATGGATGGTAAATAACTAGCAATGGATGGTAAATAACTAGCAATGGATGGTAAATAACTAACAATGGATGGTAAATAACTAGCAATGGATGGTAAATAACTAGCAATGGATGGTAAATAACTAACAATGGATGGTAAATAACTAGCAATGGATGGTAAAGAACTAACAATGGAATGGGAATGAACTAGCAATGGATGGTAAAGAACTAACGACGGATGGTAAAAAAAAAAATTGATGGTAAAAAACTGACAATGGATATTAAAGAGCTAACAATGAATGGTAAAGAACTAACAATGGAATGAGAATGAACAAGCAATGGATGGTAAAGAACATGAATGGTAATTAACTAAAAAGAAGGTAATGAACTAAAAAGTGCTGGTAAAGAACTAAAAAAGGAGGTAATGAACTAAAAACAAGGTAATGAAATAAAAAGTGATGGTAAAGAACTAAAAAAAATATGGTAAAGGACTTACAATAGATGATAAAGAACTAACAATGGATGGTCACAAACTAACAATAGCATGTAATGAACTTACCAGCGGGCTGGTGGATGATCTGGTGTTGGTCTAGGGTAGGCTGTGCGTTAGATGACGGCTGATACAGGAAGGTTTGGCCGTCCGGTGTTTGAACTAGCTGCATTGGTTGGATGCTACCGCCCGCTCCTGTAAAATACACGCTTTCTTATGATTTATCAAGAAATTTGTCAGTACTTACCTAGAATATTATTCACTGCCACTAGCTGTTGCCCTCGACTTTGTAGGCGTAGTTTTTCATATAAACTTTCAACTTCAAACTTTAATCCAGCCCTTTCGCAAAATCCTTTCTTACATGCCAAATTTCAGCTTCGTAGGTCAAGTAGTTTTTGAGATTAGGTGATTTAAAAAAAAACAATTGCTGTTCGTTAGTCTCGCTAAAACTAAAAAAAAGCATGACTTATTTAAAAAGAATTTAGTTTGCCTCATTACAGGATTGGTTTAGAAGAAAAGAATTATTGGAAAATTTGTCCGGAAAATTAAGACATTTTGGGAAAAACTGAAAGTGCTTTTTTCTATGGAATTTGGACAGAACAATGTTTCTCGAGTCAGCTAATTATAAATAAATTACTGAAATTAAATATGTATCATACCTTGCAGGCCAGATATAGGAAGTACTTGCAGTTGTTGTATTTGCTGACCACCAGCTGCCGCCACCTGTACCATACAAAAATTACAAAACATTATAGTTCACTGAGGGCAATGATAATTAATTTAAAAGGAAATTAAAGAATTTTAAAATCAATTCGGATTATTTAAATTGAACCCACAAAAACACAATATAAGGAAATGTATGACAAATAAAAAATTTAAAAAACCATTTAATTACAAAGGTACTACTACCTGGATTTGCGGTGTTCCAATCTGATTGCATGTGATATTAGAATAAAGTTAGACTCTTCATAATAATAAATTCAAATTCAAATTATTTATATGAAATATACCTACCTAGAAAGTGCAGGGGCCTTACGGACAACAGCTAATTGCGGCATCTAATCCGCTCAATTGGAAAATCACGATTTGATTAGGTGTCTGTAATAGCAGTTGTCCGTAAGGCCCCTGGACTCGATTAGCACAGGACCGAGGCAGATGGCATACCAAGAGATAGGCCTATACCCAGCAGTAGGATAAGGAAGACTGTGTATGATGATGATGATGACGATGATGATGGTTAATAAAAAACAAAACCACAGTTTAAATAATAGTTACTGTTTAAGAAACCAACCTGCATAGTATTCGAAGGTATAGTGTGCACCACAATTTGCTGCCCGTTAGGCCCTTGCAGCATATGGGGACTGTTGCTCATCTGCAGCACTTGCAGCTGCTGGCCGTTGATGGTCATGACTTGCGTGCCGTCTGACGTCTGCAGTTGCGCGTGTTCCATGGTGTCACTGATGGAAGTGATGGAGATTATGTAGTAGGTACCTACATTGTCGTGTTTTGTGAGACATACCCTAAAGCCCATACAGATTCACGCCGAGAAACCCCGAGAACGCCCGAGAAATGTGAATGTGAGCTTCGACCAAAATAACGAAATGAACGGGCCCAGTAGAAGCGCATTTTTGAAGATTACAAAATGAGCGCAGGCGCTCATTTCTTATCAGTCGGTCTCTAGCCGTAGGAAGTGCAACACGTGTCTATTGTTACGTAATAACGAAACATCTGATAAAATTATGCATTCATAATGCTTTCCCGAAGTGTAAATACACAAATAAAACCGGTATCTAGTTTTTGTAACAAATGTACTGTACATTTTTATAATTAAGTGTTGAAGTAAGGTATATGTCCGCGTACTTCTTCTTGGAAGTATTGTCTATCTGCATATCCTTACTTTTAAATCAATGTATGGAACCGATTTTACCAATCAACCAATTACCCAACTTTTAGGGAAAAAACATTTCAACTGGCCACATAATTTTTGCGTCCGTGTGCGAGACGAGGCAAGTAAACACAGCACACGTAGCGGATTTGTAGCTTACGTTTTGAGAAGGCGTTGTTTGGAAACTTACCATCTCTGTGTAGTTAATCTAAGGTCCGACGGTTTTAACTCGTTTTACTGAGCAAGTTCAATGGTTAGAGCCCGTCCATTCATTTTAGTTTGGTCGGAGCCTACACACTTTAAAGTAGGTACCTTTAACAACAAATAATCATAGCTTTCAAAGCATCTTTTTAGGAATCAAATTTTGTAAACCCAAAAAAAAAGAGATTCTTATCTATTGATAAAAGACTGGTTGTTTTATTAGGTAGGTATGTAGTATGTATATACAGTACTATGTACTACGTACCATCGTAGTAGGTACATAAAAACTCAGTGCGAGTAGGACGGAAACATAATATAGTAACGTACCTAACACTATGAGTAGGTATCTACTTATTAGTAACTAGCTGCGACCCGCGGTTTCACCGCCAGATAGGTAAGTAGGTATATCAGATACCTTGCCAGTGAAAGGCCCGTCAAAATCGGTCCACCCGTTTCGAAGTCCATAAGGAACATACCTACACATACAGTGAGATGTAATAATACCCATGATAATACCTACATCGAAATTTATATCTAAGTAGGTAAGTATAGATACATTGGTATATTATGTCAGTACTATAGATACTACAGGTTGATAAGAAAATTATATTGCGGAGTAAGTAGGTGGGTACTAAGTGGGTACCTATAATTATGTTTACTATACATAAATGGGTGAGCTATGTAGTACTAATTATTTTAATTGACAGAAACTGTACAGAGCAGGTGGATATTTAACTCCAGCTGGTATAGAACATTATAACTAAGTTCGAAAAAATTAAATCAACACGTCACAAGTGCGAGGCCGTGTGGCATGCAGCATTGACAAAATGGCTGCTTTTAATGTAATAATAACAGGGATTCCTAACTGCAAACGCGCGTAATAATCTTATTTTTTCGGGGAATAGCCGGTGCGCCTATCTCCAAGGAATAATCCGCGAAAATAAATTGTTCACTTACATTGGGTCCTCACTGGAATTTCGATGATTGGTTGACAAAAGATAGACCAATGGTCGAAGTCAATGATCGCGAGAACGCAGTAGATTGGTTCGGCGCATTACCACTCCCAACGAAGCGCGGCTGGTCGACTATCCAATCGTTCACGTAATTAATGCGTTGTCTATGGTCTCAATTATCCAATCTCGACGACAGAAAGCGAATGTTTGAAAATCTACTAATAGTAAAAGCACAGATCTACTACCTATAGATTTTCAATGAGCGTGGCTAGCTCAGTGCCTCTCGCTCATCATCGTATTTTCGCTCACTGCGCTTCTTGCAGCCCAAAATGCTACAACCAACCATTGTAAAATATCTTTTACAATTATTTCTCAGAGGAAACACGCATTTATCACATTAAATCACCAAAAAAAGGCAATAAATATAATTCAGACCCGTTTTGTTTGTCACTGATTATTACAGATTTTGACACTTGAGGTACCAAAAACAGGTCACGCCGATAAGGACAACAAATTCTATTTATGTCCTTTTCGTACTTGTGCTGAGCCATATCAAGTTGTCTCTTTCACTAAAATATATTGCCGATCTGGTTGTGTATATCTGTGAGTAAAAGCTATGCATTTTTTACTAGTTAGCGAAGTTCCAACATAAATTATAAAAAATCAATGATTTATTTGCAAATTAACACGAGTTTCATTCAAAATTCTTACGAAATAAAGAATATCCTATTTCTACTAAACAGAGTAAAAAATTTGATGAAAGCAACATTTAAAATTCATAGACTCAAACAGGAGTTTGTCTTGTCTATGAAATTCTGTCAGATCAGCTTGAAAGTAAACTTCGTTTTTTATTTTCTTATATTTTAAGCATACGAATTTTTGTCTCTTTTAATATACACAAATATTCGTCATAGTTTGTTCTTTTTTAGGCTAAAGATAGTAAAAAGGGATCGAACACAATTTTTAGTTTATGGTTGCCATTTTGTTTTGCGAAAACGACGCTATCGATCTTATTGTATTGATCGTATTCTTCATATTCTGAATGAAAGTCATTGTTTTACTGTAGAATTTGTGAATAAATCTGCGAATGCTAGCATAAACGAGGCAGTCGTAAGATGAATTCCTCAATACCTGACGATTTGACCCGTCAAAACTTAGCATTGGAGACTGCAAAGTGTCTAAGTAGGTTATGTTTCAAAAAAGGAATTTTTGTATTATTCTCTTGTTTTCTGTGACAACATTGTGAAAAATCTGCATTTTTTAGGCGAAATATTCACAAACACCGCAAAAGTGAACGCATTACAACAAGAAATCGTGGAGATCAATTTGTCAATTTCTGCCTACATAGAGGAGAGTCGCAAAAATTTTGAAGATTTATGCTTGGACCAAGCAAACAACGCCACGAGCTCGCATCAAGCTGTCCAGATACTTTCCGAAAAATGTAAGTAGTCCTTTATCATCCACACGTTCTAGTTAGATTCTACCTGGTTTGTATTCTTATCAAGAAACTTAATAATTTCAGAAATGCTAAGATGTCCTCGCCCACTTCCGTCAATAACAGAATCCACAGAATGACCAAAACTATCCAAGAAGATAACAATAACAAATTCAGTGAGCGACAGCAAGCTCGCTCCTTCATCGCCTGGTATAAGCACATGATAGACAATGACCGCAACAACCTTGGCTTGTACTTATCCGACGATGCAATGCTGGAATGGTTTGGCCGTACAATCAAGGACAGAAAGAAAGTGACTGCCTTCCTCAAGTATGACATGCAATGCTCCCGTCATGATTTCACTTCAGTTGAAAGTATCGAGAAGGTTGAACTGAGAAGTGATAGACTACAAAGGTTGGTTTCTTTCAAAATAAAAGTTGCAGTAGGCAGTTAGCTTAAAGGCATGATTCTGAATTCGGCAGCACGCAGCACTACTGGTCCCCACACATTGTCTATCTGTTTATATGAAACTAGCGGACCGCCCCGGGTTCGCACGGGTATCTAACAAAAATTTCAAAATTAAAAATTATTACGCCTTGGGTTACATTATTGGAGTTTTAGTAAGGATTCCTAATTTTTTTGAAAATATAATGTAGCTATGTCACCCGGGAATAGTGTAGCTTCCTAATAGTGCTAACAGACGCTCGAACGCGTCTGACGGACCGCCGTCCAACCAATGGGAGAGAAAGAGTGAGAATATCATATTTCCCTCTCTTTCTCTCCCATTGGACAGACGGCGGTTGAGGTCAGCCGCGTTCGAGCATGTGTTAGCACTATAACAGTGGAAGAATTTTTCAAATCGGTTCAGTAGTTTCGGTGCCTATTCAATGCAAACAAACAATCAAATCTTTCCTCTTTATAATATTAGTATAGATATAGATTACATTCTGAGCTACGCAACAATGCCGTGGCCAGCCTCTGAATTTAATCTCATAAGCCTATAGACAATGTTTGGGGACCAGTAGTACTGCGGCAGCTTTGTTGCAGCAGCACTGCTGCGTGCTGCTGAGTTCGGAATCATACCATTGTTTTAATCAATAAAAGCTTTGATGCTAAGGCTGCACTCATAGTGATAAAATGAATGTTTGTATTATCACAATGTATTTGCGGAGACTTCGGCACTTTGGGCTAACACGAAGAAGTTCGTGTGTCGACGTGCTCTGCTTTTAGTAAAATCTTCTTATAATAGCCTTCTGTACTGTTTATTTTTATTTTTTTAATTGAAGTTGCGTTGTCATCGTCACCTCCATTTTATGTACTTTTTCTTATCTTGCAATGAAGTCAATTTATATCATTTCCATGTTAGATACAATATTACAAAATCAGCCCATCTTTGTGCACTGCTAGACATAGGCCTCTCCAAGAGCGCACCCTGGTATTATTTCTTCCAGTCACTACCAGTTGCCTTAAGACTGTACATGATAATTCTCGAAAACGACTTGTAGACATGGCTTGGAAGGGTCAGTCGTCCTTAATTAGAGTTTAATATAATAGTGGAGTGTTGATGTGAGTGTTGATTTATCGTCCTTAGTGTCAGATTTAAGATGAAGGGCATGTCATAAGTTGCCTGTAGAAGACCTTTATTTTCAAAGATCTCTGGTTTAATGACTCCCTAGTGAGGTGATCGACTTCGTCAAGTGGGGAGAACCCCACTTGACGAAGTCGATCGAGGGGCAATTGTTTGTTAAACCACTTGGTAGAAACCAAGTGGTTTAACAAACTATTGCCCCTCGATTTTGCTTAAGGCCCTTTTCCAACTTTTAGCAACTTTGGTAATGTTAGTTTTGTTTGTCTACTTCCATGGTTAGCTTAAAGTTATTGAAAATGGTGTCATATCAAAATTGAATGTTTTATCTAAGAATCCCTAAAGACGGAAATACGATTAAGAACATTTAGCTCGATAGAAAAAATATATGAAGGTAACACTGATTTGAGCTTTTCTCACTGTTTTTTTTGGATTTTTAAAATAACTATTTATTAAATTATATCTGCGATATCTTAATATAAAGATTTCATAATTATGAAGGAAACCGCAAAGGTACTTTTTACATTACAGCTATACTTTTCGAAAAATATGAAAAAACCTCAAATATAGAAGTAGCGAAACGCATGATTGTATGTAAGCGCCATGGTTTTGCTCCACTAAATACGACTTTAATACAATTTCTTAAGCCTTATGGTCATCTGTGGAATAAGCTTTGCTTAAAGGTGGTAAAACCTGGCCTTACTTGCTTTTTCAATCAAAAGTGCGCTAGATGATTGGAGGTCACCCCATAAGTTGGATAACTTTGTTACTTAGTGCTTCTTCTCCTGTCGAAAGTTAACATGGACTGCATCATTCTTCCATGAGCTGCAGATTTTCCCTGGAAAGCTTTTGTCTCCTTGTTATTAGATGCATATCAAGATGCGGTGTTCATACTCTTATCTTTAAGAACGTCCACTTGATTCAGTCTATGATCCATAACATTTATGATATCCAAGGTAGAGAATCGGCTTTCCAGCTTTAACTTATTTGGATCCAAACGGACAAAATGGACTGTTGTTTTTTTTCGGACTTTATCTGAGTAGCACTGAACAATGGACGAATGACTTACCATCGAGCGAGTGAGATCATCTTGTCAATTGCATTATAAAAACTACTACTATAACATCCGCAATACTTATTACAGAAAAGAAGATTCCGTCTTGGCCAGCCCACTAAACTCCCCAGAAATAGTGAAAAGCGAAAGACCTAGCAAAAGGAAACTGTTCCAATCGTGCAGCAGCCCTGAATGGGCCGAGGGGTGCAAACCACTTGATGACAATGCAGATCAAAAACGAAGCAAAACTCAAAATGAAACTGTAGAGATCCAGTGCAATGGCCGCAAAAGGTTATTCTCTGATGAAGATATTGGCAAAGGCGATGGGGAGCTCGGACGTAAACTCAAACGTAAATGTATTCAAGATTCGTCTATTACTCCTCCAAATAAAGAAGTTGGGCAAGGCGACTGTTTGCCATCAACGAGTGGAACTGACTCTGATCGGTCTCACGACACTTTGAATGCTCAGTTGCCGAAACTAGCGGTAGAATGCAATGGTTACATTGAGTTTACAAGGTCAAGGAACAGCCGTAATGTAGACTCTATGAAATGGGAGCGAAAGTGTAAAATGCAGATCAGTTATTCAGAAGACCCGTTAAATATTGGTGAGTATATTATATGGATGTTGAGGTATACGGATGAGACAAAATGCCGGAGGAATTTGCTTGCTGCATTTGAGGAGGCGGCTAAGGAGGAGTCTAAGAAAATTTAAGGCAACATAGCTGCATCAGAATTAAATTTTGTCATATTGCATACTACAATATTCAACAGCATGATATGCTTTCATGTGTTGAGGTAGGTATCCACTTGACTAATCCTACGGATCCGCCAAAGTAGAGAGTGGAAATGGAACATTAAGGTGGTACATTTAACCTATGGCGAAAAATTCAAATTTTAATCAGTTTTCTTATCCTTGTAGCTAGGCTGGGTAATTATTGTAAATGACACTGTGTTTGCGCAAATCATTGGTTGTTTTTGACATTATAGTATACAGCTATTTATCAGTAACGCACCATATTACTTACATTTATCAATAACCTGTTAAAAAAAGAAATAATTTGTTGATCTACAAATGAAAGTAATAATATGCATTAGAGATTAATAACTTTGCACAATTTTGTTAAGAATAATAATCAATTTGCGCAAACACCATGATCGTTTACAATAATTACCCGGCCTATCTACAAGGACAAAAAAACTGTTTGAAATTTGATTTTCCCGCCATATGTGAAACGTAGCACCTTAAAAATAGCTCCATCTGGAAATGTTAATAACAAACTTTTCTATCCCTACTCTAGGGTGCATTTAGGCGACATTGCCTGCCTTGCAGATAATCTTAAGTTAATTTGACATTTGCCAGTTTAAATTAGACAGCCTTAATGCACCCTTATAAATCTAGTTTTGTCAGCTGCAGAATTTTTTGGGATAATTTCTTTTGCCACACTAGACAGCCTTTAATTTTACTATAATATTATAGTTAAATCAGTATATATTGCCAAAAGAAAATGTCAGGATTATTTTACGTTCTTTGTGTAACAACCAATATCATATGTCGGTGAAAATCGCACACAGTGCGTTTTACGCGATCTTTTTTGACTCGCACCTGCAATTTGTGGAATGAGCTCCCTCCTGCGCCATTTCCGAGTAACTATAACATAGGGTTCTTCAATAAGGCTGTTAATAGAGTCTTTAAGGGTCGGCAACGTATCTGTGATGCCCCTGGTGTTGCAGGTATACATAGGCGACGGTGATCGCTTACCATCAGGCGGCCTGTCAGCTTGTTTGCCACCTACGGCATAAAACAAACACTGAATATAAGCAGTTGATCAATTTATACATTGTTTGACATTAACAATAGACAACAATGTAGAGTCTATGAAGAGGCATTTCTTCATAAAGTCTCCATTTTTTGTCTGTGCCAAAATATACTGGTTTGACTGTAGTAATAATTATGTGCTCTCCTCGCAATTATTTTGATAACAATGTGATAATGAAGATATTGTATTTTTTCTATGTTATAGAATTTATTTTTATGTACCTTTATGATTATGATAGTTTTTATATTTTGACCAAACTGTACCTCTGAGTATTATGAATTACATCTCTAAGGTCTGATTTTTCAATTGTAAGTAAATATCTAAACGAGAGGTGTGACCTCAGATCAGATAAATACGGGAGATATGGTAATGTGATTTGCCGGGTGCGAACGCAACTAGCTTAAATCAGGCTTGATGCCTTTAGTTGAGCTCATCCAGTTTTTTTGCATGTGGACTATTAGTATGTGATGTGTAAGAAATTTGTAGTGACAACGATGTGTCACGAAAGGTTTCTTAGTGTGCGTAAAAAATGAGTAAGAGAGCCATACATCAAATAGAGACATTTTACATGATAGATAAACGTGTCGGGCGAACAGTACTTTGTTTTTATTTTATTTACTAGCTGACCTGACAGACGTTGTCCTGTTTTAGAACTGTCAAAAAAGTCAAACTGTCGAACTGTCAAAGTCAAAATTACAAATATTATTTTTTACACCTTGGGTTACATTATTGGAGTTTTAGTAAGGATCCCTATTTTTTTTGATAATATAATACAGCCCACAGAAGAGAAAAAAATTTCGTTTAAAATAGAACGGCTGTCAAGGCATTTTTGCAAGAAATCCGTTGTAGCCAGTTGCACACATGTAAACGAAACGTCATAATATAACTACATAGGAAGGAATGCAATAATTCGTCAAGATTATTATTAATCCAAAAGGTTATGAACGCCATTTTGTTAAAGTTTAAAACTGACCTCGTGGTGCAATACGCTTCAGTTCCCTGTGCATTTTGCGCAATTATTTCGGTAAATGCTGCTATTCCAAAAAAACTGCACGATTTTTGTGCAGTTCAAAAAACTAGTATGAGTTCAACAGTCCTTAACGTAAATTTATCTACGACATAGTTAAAATAGTTCCAAATTAAACTGCACGATAAGCACGAGGGTTAAAATAATTTAGCTAAGAGTTTTTCATCGATTTTGCTTTTTTTATTTAACAAAACTAGTGTATTAATGCATGTGCTTGTGTAATAATATTGAATTATTATCCGTTAAATAAGATTAAGGCAAATTCGTAGGTTTGCGTGAGTGTAGGCAAACAATGGGAAGTTGCAAATGTGATTTTTTTGTTTTGCCCCAAAACTCCATAGAAACTTGATTAAAAAGTTTCCATGACCTTACTAGGTCATGATTTGACCATGATATTGACGTAGGCTATGTTTAGAGTTCGTTTTATGTGACTTTAAATGGGTAGAAAAATAAATATATTACTTGATACGGTTAAATGCTATTTTCGTGAGGAGCCATTAAAAAAAAAACCTCATCCTAAAATTTAGAATGTGGTATCACAGCTAGTGATGGGAAAGTTTTGTGTGCAGTTTTAATTTTATCGATAATCTTAATAGGCATGATGACTATTTTTTTTTTATTACCTCATAAAAAAGCTGATCATAAATAGAGCACATCATCGAAAACAAAATAAAAATTAGTTCAAACATAAATGAGATATAAACATTTTAATTTCGTGCTAGACAGAGAGCGCACTATACTGAGCCGTGACGTCACACCTCAGGAGCGCCATACAAATGCTGTACTAACACACGCTTTGCGAGAAATGAATAGAGCATCCCCTCTCTATCTCCACCTAAAACTTTAAACACTCATATCTCAGAGATTTATCAGCCAATTTAATTTATTTTATCAGTACCTATGTGTAATTTATTTAGTTATATTCATCGCTAAGCCGGTTAATTGTAACAAATTAAACATTAGGACACATGCCTATTATATACTTTAGCATATTAGATGGTAGGAATTCCACTAGTCGATTAAAAAAAATATCAAGATTGACTTGCTTCGTTCGTATGAACAGAAATTAGTCACTGACTCGCATTTGATCATTATTTATTATTTTTTGTTATACTTTAGTTAGAGTGTGTCTGTGTACTATATTCATGCCAATTATTACGCTTGTACGTATTATCGTTACACTACATTACATATACATTAGATCTAATACAAAAATACGTTAAAATACGTTTGCTGTATGGGGACGCCTCTTTCGTTTTAACTTTTTGACTTTTTAGGGTTTCATACCCAAAGGGTAAAAACGGAACCCTATTACTAAGCCTACGAGTCTAAGTCTACTAATTTACTAAGTCTGTCCGTCTGTCTATACCATTAAATATTATGGAATCGTGGGTGTGACTTATTTAAAAACGTGGAGTTTTAGTACAGTTGTATGATTATTAACGACTTATTTACCGTGATTATGTTGTGGATATGGAGTTCCTAATGTTTCGGCACAGGAAATGACTCAAAAACGTTATAAATAATGTGTAAATATTCCGTAATCATACAACTAAATAGTGAACAACCGGGATATTTTAAAAAGTGGAGTTTAATGTTTCGGGATCGCAATTGAAGCTGGCTAGGTTTTTTATTGAATAAAATTATCAATAATGAATATCAAAGTTAGTTGATTGAATCAGGCGTCACTTTACGGAAGTCTCAAATGTGCATCACAATTATCTATAAAGAAAAATAATTTATAACTTTATAACTTCCTTTAGTTTGCGTTTTCTTGGGAGTCGAAGAATTTGAACAGGCAGGTGAAGCTATTTTAAGTCTCTTTGGAGATTCAAATGAGGTTGTCTGAGAGTAGTATGAAGACGTTGGTGTTGGTGATATGATTTAATTTTTAACCACTGAATGTAAATAAATAATTTATTTTTGTGATATTGCTAATGGCTTCAAGTATCTTTTATTTGTCGTGATACATATATGTCCAAAATTTTTTTTTAACAAATTGTGCTTGTTTAGTAGGAATCCAATCACGTCTTCCTGTTGCATCAATCCATTTTTGCCTTGTAGACGGATTGCCTGGAAAACTGTAATAAATTCAATGTCTATTTATACAATAGAAAATTACGGGAAATGTAATAGTGCTAATAGACGAGACGGACTTGGTCCATACGTCTGTTAGTACTATAAGAAAAATCTAAATGTATCGATATCGATAAAATAATGGTAACCACTATTATTGTCAACGGCTTGTCAACAGCTTTATAATTAAAACACGGTGAAATAATAAAATTATAAACAATTTAGACATACCGGTGATAGGATATGCTTCCTTTTTTTTAAATAAAATCTTTGCTAGCTAGGCGTCACGTAATTACAGCGCAAGATGCATTGTGGAATAAATTCGATGGAGCAGCTACGCGTTCAAAATCAGTTAGCAATTGTGATACGGAGTTCAACGCGTTGACGTAAATAAGAATGTTCACTCGTATGCCTGGTAACAGATGTTCCTTCTCTTTTCCGTTCTATCTACTTCTCTTTTCTGTGATACAGCCTATGTTACCCGGGGATAGTGTAGCTTCCCAACAGTGAAAGAAATGTTCAAATCGGTTCAGTAGTTTCGGAGCCTATTCAATGCAAACAAACAAACAAACAAACAAACAATCAAATCTTTCCTCTTTATAATATTAGTATAGATTATGTGTTTGCGTTTGACTACCATCTTGTCTGATGTTAAGCGATGATCTGGTCTACGATAGAGCACGCTTGCCTTTAAGAAACCGATTCGCTCGTGATTTGAAGGCACCCAGATTGTAAGTATCGGCGAACTCCCATTACTACTAATCTAATCCACAACACACCCCAAGGTGGACGTCAGTGCAGGATTTACCGCCCCCATCTCAAATGAAAGATAAATGTACGAAGCCTTAGTACAGTAATCGTTCTATAAATATGTCTCTATTTTATGATATGCTTTAGTAACTAAAGTATATCTCCTTTTTTGTCTGATATGAGGGTGTAACTTAATTGTTGTAATGGGTCACTTGGAGTAGCGCTCAACCTCTCCTACGGGGTGATAGCTGATAACGGGTGCCATTTTTATCGGTTCCAGAGTATTTAATCCTCATAATTTATTTGTTTGCTAACCTGTGATTGAAAAGTCAGCCCTGAACTACGTTCAGGCAATGGTCAGTTCTGTTCTGTATTGTCTAACTTATTATGTACTTGTTACAGCTTATATTAAGGTTACATTATGCATGCATTATTCTGCGACAAAGATAATTTATATTGTCATTGTTCTGTGACAATAGGCCTGTGTCCTAGTGTTTCATTAATTACAAACTAGCTGTGCGCCGCGGTTTCACCCGCGTGGTTATTAAAAATAATGATGATGATGAAATGTAGCCTATGTGTTAATCCACGACAAGCTATCTATATTCCAATTTTTATCCAAATCTGTCCAGCCGTTTCTGTGTGAAGGAGTAGCAAACATATATACACACACTCGCTCGAACACAAACTTGGTGTGCTAACAGGCTTAGCGAAGGATATAATAATAATAAAAATATTGGCTGATAAATTTCTGAGATACAAGCATTTAAAGTTTTTGGTTGGGATAGAGAGTGGATGCTCTTATCCTTTTCTGCAAAGCGTGGTTAGTATAGAATTTATGTATCGCGCGCACGGCTTGACGTCATATGCGCTCTCTGTCTAGCGTGAAATCAAAAAACTTTTTTTTTGTTTTCGTTTTTAGGCTCTATTTATAATCTGCGTTTTTATGAGATAGGTAATTTAAAAAAAATTAGGACACATGCCTATTCAATTTGATTTTGCACCTTAATTTTAACTAGATGTACGCTAGAAAATGTTGCAATTTTTAGAAATGCGAGAATTTCTTTTTGTATGTAGCCAGTACATATTAAAATATTTGAATTTAGAATATTATTAGTTAATAGATTAGTATAACATGAATGTGTAGATGCTAGGAAGTCTTTCGGGTTTCATATTTCTTTTCACCTGTTTTTTCTTAAGCTATTATACCGCATTCATGTATTGGCCGTGATTGTCCCAAGATTTAGGGCATTTTTTTTGCAATAGCAACATACAACACAACTGGTATTAATGTACCTACCGTTTTTGACCTGTCCAAAGAGAATATAATCACTTGGACCTGTCATCTTATTTAAGAACTCTCTCACATTTTTTGACGTTCTAATTCTATAAAATATTAACATCTATAGATGATTCAATTTTTGTAATAAATAGTTGGCCTTACGCCCAACTCGTTACGCGGACCCAAACTAACGTCAAAACCGTGCAGTTCGGAAAATGACGCGCACCTGAACCTTAACGCGCCCAGATGCGGTTTGCGGTCGCGCAACATTATCTCATCACCTAAACTGGATTGCTTTAAACAGCTAGGCGTAACTTCTGTATTTTTTATTGAAAATAAATGCTTAAATTTTTTGAATAATTAAACCTAACCTAACCTTATTGTCTGGTAATTTACTAAAGTATTTTTTCCGAAAACTATTGGAGTGAAAGTTTGAGAATGGATCTCGTTAAATTACTGATATGAAATAAACAAATTTAATGGTTTTGTATTCGTCCTGACAATTTATTAAGGTTTTTTTTTCATTTTATTTCTGAAAATCCAGATACCTATATTTTTACGATGCATTTTGAAATAGAACTCTTAAATGTTCTAGAAATACTGGAATAAAAAATGTAAGTCTACCTGTTTTAGAATGTATTATGTAAGCCGGTCAGTTCAAAAACATAAGGTACAAAAATAAAGAAAAAAATTGCTCAAAAGTGATCTATCTACCCTTAGTACAACATTTGATAGTTTTCAAAAACTTTTTTCGTTTTCGTATTGTTCCACACATTAGTAAACTGCTTCCAGCGGAAACGTGGAGATAGTAAATCGTTATTAATCGGTAGTTGTTTCACTCAAATACTGAAATAGTTTTCAGCCCAGCGATGTATGGAAAAATATGAAAACAAAAAAAAGTTTTCGAAAACTATCAAAACTTGTACTAAGGGCACCGAAGACAAAAACGGCCAGCGTGGATGTGGGGTTAAAGGTTATTTCTCATTTACCCTAAATTAATAGGAAAGTAACTGCTTTACTGAATGTCGATCTCTATTTCCGATTCCGCTTTAACCACCGATTTGTTGATTCTTTAGGATTTAGTTTATTGTAGGGATTGTAGATTTAGTTTACAATAACATTTGTCAAGATAGGTTTTAACTTTTAGACTTTCGCGATTTGAACAGATGTTTTAAAATGTTTATCGGGCGTAATAATTCGCGATAACTCCCGATAAACATTTAAAATATGGTAGATATTGTTTATAGTAAATTGGTAATGTTCACAATTCTCCCATGTGCTCAAACTTTTGTCAAAAGATGTCCAAGAACCTCAAAAGTTCAAAGAATTGACGTTCACTAACATGCACTGGGTCAGCATGGTGGATTAGGGCCATCCTTTCCCTCTGAGAGGAGACACCCTTCCCACAGCAGTGGGAACATCAGACTGAAATGATGATGATGATGGTGAATCTATTTGTCACAGTTTCCACATGTTAAGTAGACCTAGAAGAATATTATATTTGCAGTTGCTACTAAATGATGTAAAAGCACTGGTACATATTTTATATGTACATGGCAGAGGTACATATTTTATGAAGACCTAGCTGAGTGATTGCATTAGCACGAACTATACTGAAAGTCATGTTAAGGCACTTGTCTCACCGCGCGCCGGCGTGCAAGCGATTAGCTATAAACTATATTATCGCTCAAGAAACGAACAAAAGATATAGATTCCGTGTCAATAAATGAGACACATGTATTAATAGTTGATCGCTGGTCGTTCACACTGCAGGCGAGAACTCTCTCTGTGTACTCGCTCAGCGATGCTCGCTTGTAGGTTTGCGCAAGACCGGCCGCGTTGAGCGAGTGGCGCGAGTAAGCCCCCGCTGTTTTTTTTTTTTTTTTTTTTTTGCTGCAATCGCTCACTCGCTTTATAGCCCAGCGAGACAACTATAGGAACTAAACACTCTTTTCTCGCTGCTCGCTAAGTATCTAGTTTCTAGCTCTAATCGCTTCTCGCTCGTCGCCGGCGGTGAGACAAGTGCCTAAGTCCCTGGGTTTTATTAGCAAGGGTAGCAAATTCCCTGACAGTATAAGATTAAATGTTTTAGTTTTAGTATAACTTGCAGAAATTGCATATAATGTACTCTTCAAGCATAGGTGTGCCCAAGAGGTGGTATTGGGCCCTATAGATTATATTTTATCTCATTTTTTTCTGTTCTGTCCGAGTCTTTTTTTCCATATTATTGTAGCCATAATTTGATTAGACGTTGGATTGTAAATGAGATTTTCGAGTATGTTAATTATTTACTTTTAAGTTTTATGTTGTTACTCATTACTTGAGAAGTAATGCTATGGGCAGTTTTTTGTTCTAATTATGCTAGAGATGTATAAGATGAATAAAACTTGTTTTAAATGAAATGTTTTGTACATTTTGAATTTCACATAACCATTTACCCATATTCATTTGTCCAATTCATAATTGAGTTCAGCTTAGCAAAAAAAAATTTAAAACATTTGAGATGCCGCTATTGCTAATAACACTCTGAAATAGCTTTTGAGGCATATTCTCTCATCAATCACTCATCAGCAGGAAATTAGATGGGGTATTAATATTTAGTTTAGTTCATATGGGGTATTCTTTCAAAATATCACCACATTATAATTATTTTGTACTTATACATTATTTTCCTTTGATATTTGACAGGTAAAATGTTCTGTTTCTAGACTTTTTTGCCAAACTGTACATTCATTGCGAACCTGCATTATGTCTACTCTCGCTGTAATATCCATTCTATGAAAAAGATACTTTAATATCCATAACTGTGCCCATAACCTTACAGCTTGGCAAAAAAAGTCTTGAAAGGTAAACATTTTTTGTTATTCTAACAATACTGTTAGTAAACACGTCAGTGAAAGTTCTAAAGAAAATAAAACAAGAATACCTAGTAAAAAGTATAATTTTACACAATGGCGATGTTCTTTGCGTATACTTACACCGTTATACTAGACCCCCCCCGCCCCCTCCCCCCCTAACTGGGTAACAGTGATTTTATTAATATTTTTTTTATCTTATCACGACATTCGCGACAACCATATATTGCATATTTATTATCTATTGTACTCAGAGCAAATAAAAATATTGTATAAGTAACATAGGTACATACTTCGACTAAAATAAAATGAATGGACGGGCCCTAACCATTGAAATTGCTCAGTAAAAACGAGTCAAAACCATCGGACATATACTTCAACACCTAATTATAAAAATGTACAGTATATTTGTTGCAAAAAATAGATCCCGGTATTATTTGTGTATTTACACTTCGGGAAAGCATATGAATGCATAATTTTGTCAGATGTTTCGTTATCATGTAACAATAGACACGTGTTGCACTTCCTACGGCTAGAGACCGACTGAAACGTAATGAGAGCCAGCGCTCATTTTGTTATCTTCAAAAATGCGCTTCTACTGGGCCTGTCCATTCATTTTATTTTGGTCGAAGAGTACCTATATACAGGGTGGCGCAATAGAACGTGCATATTGCATCATCTTTTTTTGCGGGGTAGAAAGCGCGCGGGCGGGGGGGGAGCCTACATCGTTGGGGAGGCGCGCTCATGGAGTTTTAGTCACTATGAGCCACTTCGATGGGAAGCGTCGCGCATTTTGCGTGCGCGCATTTTACGAGAACTCTCGTTCATACATTGTTACTAGGCGACTATATTGTTCTGAATATAGACTACGGTGAATTAGTGAAGCTCCGAGTGCAAATTTAATTAAAATATGGGTAAAGCGTTTTGAAGAGACCGGTTCAACGTTTAAACCACAAGCAAAAGGTCGTCCAAGAACATCTAGGTCCGAAGACAATATTGAGAGAGTTATGCAGTCGGTACGAGGAGATCCACAAATGTCTACTCGCAAGAGATCGTCTGTCTTACACTTATCGCGACGAAGTTTGCAACGAATTTTAAACTTGGATCTTAAACTGCATCCATACAAGCTGCAATTAACACAAGAATTGAAAGAGTCTGACTTCGGAGTAAGGCTCGCATTTGCTAATGAAATGCTTAATCGATTTTCCAATTTTGACAATATCCTTTTCTCTGATGAGGCCCATTTCCATATCAATGGGTTCGTAAACCGCCAAAATTGTCGTTACTGGAACAGTGAGAATCCCAAACTCAAACACCAGAAACCACTGCATAGTCCTAAAGTGACAGTATGGGCAGCAATCTCTGGCAGAGGAATAATTGGTCCTTTTTTCTTTGAAAATGCGCGGGGGCAAAACGTCATTGTTAATACCGAACGCTATGTTGCGATGTTGGATGGTTTTTTGGCTCCAGAACTTGAAAATTCAAGAATAATGAATTCTAGGACTTGGTTTCAACAAGACGGAGCTACCAGTCACACATCAAATGACTCCATGGCGGTTGTGAAACAGATGTTCCCTGGCAGACTGATTTCTAAAAGGGGCGATATCCCATGGCCCCCACGTAGTCAAGACTTGACACCTCCTGACTTTTTTTTGTGGGGATACCTCAAACACAAAGTCTACAGCAATAATCCGAGGAACATCGATCAGCTCAAGGAGAATATCCGTGGTGAAATGGCAGCAATTACACCAGCATTACTGAAGAAAGTTTTTAATAATTTCCGTTTGCGGTTAGAGGAGTGCCGTCGTAGAGAGGGTCAACATTTAGATGATGTTATTTTTAAAAAATAAATTTCTTTTATTACTATACCATTCCTCAGTTTTATTTTAACTATACCTTTTGTATTTATTTTTTTATAATTTTTTTTTATGTGCACGTTCTATTGCGCCACCCTGTATATAGCCCAACAACGTTTCGACTTTGTTAATAAAATTAGTATGTCCACAATAATACCGACTAGGTAACTATCAATTAAAATCATTTTAGTGGCATATCAGTCTTCCTCAAAGAATATCACAAACCAAAATGTTTGGGCCAGCAAATTCGATTGACCCAAAACCACAAAGTAAATAGGTACAGAAGGCCGGCTTCGGCTGATCTTAATTTTAATAATCTACACGCACCTGTAGCGTTAGGGCTGGCAAAGCAACTAAATGTACTGTAAAAAGTTTAGTTTCAATTAATAACAATTTACTAGGTATAATGTGACTTTAATACACATTTCTAATAGAAAAGGGTAATCAAATAAATATTTAACCTATTTTTTTGAAGGTGCGGTATATATGACAGTTTGAGTCAAGAAAATCTGTTTGAAGATTATCCTGTCCTTTTATCAGAGGTTTAAAAAATATTCAAATAATACAACAAAAACAAGGATACAATAGTTTTTATTTTGATACAAAGCAAAAACAGCGTTTTTGTCAACTTTTTTTTTGTACATAAACATTAAATAAATTATGACCTGAGATTATTTCTAGATTTCATTTGATTTAAGATACATACCAGTGTAGTCCAGGTGTAGTTTCTAGTCTTTCAAACAATAATAAATAAATAAATAAATAATCTGTTATAGCTTTTTGCTATTTACTGACTGCTGTCAGCAGTAATATAATGAACGGACTTAATTAATATTCAAGGCATTGTCATATCATTATGTACATAATATATGATAATTTATCATAATCAGATCAAACTACATTATTACGTGGCACCAATATGGCAAAATTGTTAACTTGCAACATTATTTTCCTAAAACAATGATATTTCGATATAAATCACGATGAAACCACTACCCTGAGGGCTAGTGCACCAAAGCTGAGTGGAGCGAAACTGGGTTGAAACACAAAAATAACAGGCACAGACGTGCCGTGTATTGCTAAGGTACGGGCACTCGCGACTGATGTTCGACCGACTTGATCCGAAATCGCTGTAAGTACGCGTCTTTGTGTCAGTTTGTGTGCGTGCGCTTGTTAATCGTTTATCTGTATCTGTTTATCTGTTAAAATAAGTTGTATGGAGTTGGCCTTCTGTACATATTTATTTTGTGGTTGAAATGTCAGATTTTCAGAAGTAAATACAACACAATATAATAACGAAATAACATTTCATCCTATTCATAATTGGTTCTACAAGTTCTATAACCTTCCACACATGTGTCAGGAAGATTTTTCAATTAGAACATGTTGTCTGTGCGTTTAAAAACTAACTGGACATATAAAAATAGATGGGTAAAAATGGAGACAATAATATTAATAGATAGGTATATACTAAGCTTTGACAATGTGTGATACAGGCACAGGATATGCTGCTCGCCATCAACAAATAATTAAAAAAATATAACTTGTATTCAAGTTATTTTTTTTATTTGTTAAAAAATAACTTGAATAAGTACTCAAGGAATATAATATTTTTGGGGTGTATGTAAGTGTGTTTGTATGTCTCTAAATTTACCCAAGCCTTGGGTTAACACCATTAAAATAATGGATCTATAGACATGAGAACAATTCGTTCCAGTGTATGTGCTCCATCCAGTTTAGTAATGTTTGGGTCCCAAACATTATCAAATTGGCTAGATCACATAAAAATATACATCTATAATGAACCATATTTTAATGGTGTTAACGATCAAAATAGTATGCAAAAATATCAGATAAAATAAACCCAAATTAGATAGCAAATCTACCGCATTCAGTCTCTTTTAGCAAGGGAATGCCATATTTTGATGAAATTTATAGCGATTTTCTTTAAAAAAAATTAAAGGGTCTTTGATCAAGTATAAATTCACATGCCAGCTAAGGTACAAGTTTCCTGATATTGGCGTCGATTCTGTCATACCACTCACTAAACTAATCCAATCTGACAGGACTAAAATTATCTGCCTCTCTTTTCATTTTAATATGTGAGAGAAGAATGGCACCAATTTTAGAGCTGTCAAATTTTGTTAAGTTTAGTTTATCGATGCCATTAGCTAGCCAAAATGCCTTGACCAATTTCGAAAGAGTAAGATGTTATTAGATTCGTTTTCATGTTTGGAATGTCACAGATTACATTTAAAAGTTGTGTCTAATAGTATCCTAAATCGGTTCTTTGTTTTTCTTTTAATAACATTCCTTGAGAAATTTAAACACAGCTTTGTTGAGCACCAGACCTATGATTAGCCTCCCATCATGACTTTATTACAAATAAAATACAACTTTATTACAATAAAGTTATGTACGAATGTTGTTAATAATACCATGATGAACCAATAAGATTTAAAACTGCAAAATGCTTAGAGAAGAGATATGTAAAGATAATAATAGAAACAAAAAAATAAATGCTAAAACATAATTATATAACATAGCACCTACCGTAACTAAGAAAAATTAAAAATATAAATTGGCTTATCCAATATTGGCGTACATGTTTAAATTCAAAATACCTATATAAATAAACATGCAAATATTGTCCTACTACAGCCATCCCAGATAAGGCATGAATGAAAACACATACTTTCTATTTCTAAGTTGTAAACAAAGCAATTCTTATCTTAGAAAACATTGTGATTATTAATGGCATTATTTAATCATCATCATCATCATCATCATCAGCCAGAAGACGTCCACTGCTGAACATAGGCCTCCCCCTTTAACCTCCACACTGAACGACAGCCTGCCTTTTGCATCCACTGGATGCCAGCGACTCTTACTATGTCGTCGGTCCATCTAGTGGGAGGTCTACCTACGCTGCGTCTTCCGGTTCGTGGCATTATTTAATACCTGCCCATAACTAGTGTTGAAAATACTACACTTTGCCATATTTTTTTAATATGTATTCATAGGCACAATTATAGTAATGGCACACAGTTGGTATAGGTAACAATATTTTGTGTTGTTATCTGACAATGGCAAAGCAAAAATGATGGCACTGTAGTTAATATGTGCAAAGTTACGCAGAAAGGGTGTACTAAGCCAAAGGGATGGTTTGGTGGCCAAAACGTAGATCCCGAGTAACAAAATTTCACAGTTATTTTGATTTAAAAACCAAACTACTGAACCGATTCTGATGAAATTTCTATGGGACCAATCTGAAAGTATGTCAATACAAATAAAAAAATAAAAATAAAAATCGGTTTATAAATGAGGGAGTTGGTAACAAACATAAAATAAATAAAAATATTACAACCAAATTGAGAATCCCCTTTCCCTCTTTTTTGAAGTTTGTTAACGAAATTACTGCATACTATTCAAGAAATATACAATTTTCATTGATGCAATAAGAGTAACGTAAACTAGAAAAGAAAAAACTTACAGGTATCTTATCTACTAGAGTTCTAGTAATAATTATAATAGACATAATATATATAATTATCATTCGTATTCTTTCGGCCATCACTGCAAAATTAGCTTTAATTTAAATAGTTTAAAGTTCCTTTTGTTTTGATACTAAAATTTCTAAGACACTCATGTCAGATAATGTGGAATGCCTTTTCTTAACCCCAGTTCTGTGCAAGTGTCCATATCCCATTTCAATGTTACTTATAATACACCAGTATGCATTGTTACATACATGCATTGCAAGGCTCTCATAACTAAATTAATGGACCGAAACTAGGGATGATAGAGGTGGTTTTATACCAACCGAAATCAGTTCTCAAATTTGGCTTGTCAGAGTCCGAACTGGAATCGAAGTCGAAGTAAGTGGCGGAAACAGAAGAGAGATGTGTTAAAGGAAAGTTAGTGAAAGTCATCGACAGAAAGCTCATGAACGACAACTACCTACAAACTTGTTCCGAACAAGTTTATGTTCGTTCGTGCTTGCTGACCGCGGTCACCACCGTTTAGCACCTCCAATTATAATCTTTGATAAAAAAAAATCAGAGCCGAAATCAGAATTGTAGGTGTAGTACCAATCTGAAGTTCCCGACTTTTCGGAATTGGAATCTAACCTCCGTAACATCCCTACCTGAAACCCATCTAAGTGCAATGACACATGATCTGCCAAATCTCCATATAACACCTGGCAGTGACAAGTTACGTGCAAGGAAAACTTGTCAGATCCATCTTACTTCACTTAGTTGGGTTTTTGGGCCTTATAGATGATTTATGCTAGTCTGTGGAGGGCACAAGGCATGTGGCACGGATTTATCACTTCACGTAAATGTTATAAGAAAGCATAGGTGCCGGAACGAGGGCTACACAGACACACGGGGTAGCATGAAATGCTTTACATAAAATATTCGTAAAGTTTTAAATTCATGCCGCGCACGGGTCACGGCTCGTGCCCGCCAGGGTCTAGCATAAATCATCCTGAAGATTACGATAATATCCCAACATCTTATTAAAATATTTAGTTTCTAACAATACTTGGTAATTATCATTATAACACTATGAGAACGCCAATATTTCCTACAAGGGTGGATCAAAGCCACCATCATCATTATTAAATGCATTTACCTCTTCTATTTCTTCTTTCGCATCGTTATCTTTTGCATCATTATCTAAGACCGGGTCATTCATTGGATTGTTTACCTTTAAAGATGAGCTTAACTTGGGAGGCTGAGGTGCCGGGGTAATTTTTGGGGATGCTGACGGCACAGGTATACTCTTTGTTGTCAATGCAGACTTTAATTTCTCTATTTCCTTTTCTAGCTCTTCAATCTTCTGCTTTTTCTCAGCTAACTGACTCGTCATCGTGTCTTTCTCCAATCGTAAAGTCTCCAACATAGCACTTTTACTCACTTGTAGATTTTTTAGTGATTGTAACTCTGTCTTGCATAAGTCGACGTCGACGCGTGTGTGGTTCACCTGGATCTCGGATTTCATCAGTCTGCTAACATAGTCGGTCAAGTTGGACTGCAGTTCTGTTTTTTTCTGCTCCAAGTCAGTAACCTTCCCTAAGTATGTGTCACGTTGTTCGAGCACTGTGAGGGACTCTTCCATGCAGGTGGCGGACTGCCGCGTACACTGGTGGATTTGCGTAGCCAAGGCCTGCAACTTGGCACGTAATTCCGTCTCTAAACTCCAACTATTGAAGAGTGAAAGCATTAACAGTATGGTGACGGCGAAGACAGCGTACATAGGCCATCGACGCATGTTTTCTATGCCCATATTCAGAAGCAGTTCACGAAAAGGTAATCGACGTGGTGATAAGGAAAGTAATTTATTCAATTTTCAGTTTTTTTGTGATATTGAAGTACCTAGTTTGAGAAGTGACTATTTGTTGAGTTTAGCAACAGAGTTTTTTTTTTTTTTTTCTTCTTCCCCGAGTTGGGGCTTTTGGCTCCGCATGATTGATGCAGTTGCCATATACAAGTCGTATGAGTTTAGTTTTAGAATACTCGTAATATTAAACAGTTTACTTTGTCTTAATAGCGTCAAACAAGTCATAGTCACAGTCAAAGTCAAGCTAAGTAAGTCACGGTCAAGTCGAGCTCATGCCCCTGTAAAGTGGTGGAGACTTTACAAGAGGCTCCTATGGAGTTTTGGAAACAACACGAAAAGACACGTTTCACCTCGTTATATCACTTGCCCACACTCGAGCACGTTTACGAGCACTTAATGAATAATAATTCACCATTTAGTACACATTAACACTCGAAAATACACAAGTTTAGGAAAATAATCCAACGAGCCGACATGTTTTTTCCGCGTTGGCGCCAAAACTCCCAAGCAACAGAGTTGCTACAGAGTAGAGTTTGACATTGACACTTTGTAAGCTTTGACGTTTTTATGACAGTGATAGAAAAGCAAACTCAAAAACCATAAGCAAAACATATTTTTTGTCTTTTTAGTCTAGCTGCAGAGGCTTTTGAACCATAATAAACAAAATAACGATCCCAATCAGGGCTGCCATTCGTTTGTGCCGTTCGTAGTGCCAGCCATGCCAATGACATATACGTAGCGCTTATGACAAATATATTTGATAACATTACAAAGTTATTTTGTATGTCTGTTCGTGATTCGGATTGTGATTGGGTTCATGCCATCTCGCTCACACGCGTGGTACGAGTAAATAGATGCGAACGGGATGGTACGATGGCCACCAATAAATAGTAGTATTTTTTCTTCTACAATAGGCAGCATAGTGATCACGTGACCAAGTTCTATGAACCATAGACAGCTATCCTTCATCGACTTCTTTGGTTTATAGCCACGAGGTTTTTAGAAAATAATTCAATTTTTAGTGAATTATTAGGAAGCTAATTCACTTTATTGGAGCAAAATGCCACCCAGCAATCCTTTGCCACCGAAAGAGAATGCACTTTTCAAAAGAATCCTGGTATGTACGGTTGTAAACACGATTTGATCTTGGTTCACTTGTCATTCTCGGCGAATAACTTGAATTTATGAAAGAATGGTCTCCGTGCCGACAATATTTCAGTGATATTATGTAGTTCAGAGCTTACTGCTAACATTAATCCGCGTATTGAATATATTTCATTTAATTTAGGGTATAATTTATGCTTTGAGAAATTTGATAGATTTTGGCCCTAGGAGCGCTGAATCTAATAATAAATAGAGGTTACATTCGTAATAATAAGTACTTCGTTATCTTCCAGCGTTGCTACGAACATAAACAATACAAAAATGGGTTGAAATTTGCGAAGCAGATTCTGTCGAACCCAAAATTTGGAGAACATGGAGGTAAGCTATTACCACTGTTGTGGTTTCTTCAACATAATATTAACTATGAAAATATGATTCTGAATCATGCCCAAAACCCACAAGTAAGTAAAAAATTCAGGTAAAAGCCTCTTTTCTATGAAACTGCTTCCTTAAGACATCACACTGAACACATACACTATAATTCCTATTAATACTTGGTCCAAGTTTGACAGCTATAAAATACTAAAATCTTGTTGTTTTTTAATGTTAGATTGTTAACTCGGTCCAAGTATAAATTTTCTCTGACAGCTGCGATATTTAATATAACATTGTACTGAATAAAAACCACGAATTCTGATTACTTTTGCTAGGATTTTTAACATAAGAGTACTCTGTATACCTACTTCAGTGAAATGTTTTTTTTAAATTAGCTTCTTACAATGTTATTAAAGCTGACAGCTTCGATAACATTGTAAATCAAGTCAAGCTGAATCTTGTGATTTAAAATAAAATTAATACTTAATATGCTTGCGCTTGACCACCATCTCGCCTGATGTTAAGCGATGATGTCGTCTACGACGGAACACGCCTGCCAATTAGAAGAAACTGATTCACTTGTGATTTGGAGACACCCAGATTATAACTATCGGGGAACACCCATTCAGGCAGCGCATTACTGGCTTGCATAATCTGTGGAAAAGGATATTGTGTGAAGAAGAAAAATACTGGATAATATCTCAACAAATGTAATTTTTTGCAAACAAACCCTAGGTAGCCTCCAACTTTTAAACTATGTGGATTATTTATATGATCATATTTCATCCTGGTTAATGTAAGTTCAAATAATTCTATATCTGGGGTCTGACATGCTTTGAACCTGCAGTGGAATAAAGGCAGAGATATCAATTATCTTTTACACAATAAGTGCATCCAATTTCAGAAACTCTGGCAATGAAAGGATTGACGTTAAACTGCTTAGGTCGCAAAGACGAAGCATATGAGTATGTACGTCGAGGGCTTCGCAATGACCTCAAGTCTCCTGTTTGCTGGCACGTCTATGGTCTTCTCCAGCGTTCTGACAAGAAGTACGATGAAGCGATCAAATGTTACCGTAATGCTCTCAAGTGGGAAAAGGAGAATATACAAATCCTACGGGATCTTTCATTGCTTCAAATTCAGATGAGGGATTTGGAAGGCTATAAAGTAAGTTATATTTAATTCATCACAGTAATCAAACTAATTACCTGACTCAAAGCAAAAAAGAGGATATTCAGTGTAGATGTACATATGATAGCCCGCTGGTCCAGTTGGTAGTGAACCTGCCTTCTGAGCTTGGGGGCGTGGGTTCGATTCCCATCTAGGACAAACATTTGTGTGATGAACATTTGTGTTTGTTCTATATCTGGTTGTTAATATCTATTGAAGTATGTATTTATAAATATATATGTATGTATATCAGTCTCTGGCAGCCATATCACAAGCTTTGCTTAGTTTGGGGTCAGATGACCTTGTGTGCAAAAATGTCCCAAATATTTATTTATTTATTATATCCATTTATATCCATTATTATATCCCTCCCACCTACCGCTTAAAGGCTTCAAGTGAATTTGATAAATAAGGTGTCGATAGATTCCTCATAAGTTTAGGGATGGTCTTATATGGGATTGTTAATTTGTTGTACTGTATTTAGCTGTAAGATTCCCAAAACTTTCAAAATAAAATAAATAAATAAAATAATGATAAACATGATAAGATGGCAACATACAAGGACGGGATAATAAATAATACTGCACCCCAACAGATCTGTATCAGGTCAGAAGCCGCGAAATTACCTACTTTGTCTTTTTTTCTGTTCTCATTTGTGGGACACAGACTTTCTCTCAGAGAGAGAGAGGATGGGCCCTGATCCACCATGCTGACCCAGTGCATGTTGGTGAATATCATGTCTTTGAATTTTTTAGATTCTTTGACTGTTTTCCTCATGATGATTTCAGCCACAATTTTTATGGTTCTGTACCCAAAGGGTACCCAAAGGGACCCGGGTATGTCCTAAAACTGCGACCAGAACCACCGGAGGATGGGCAGCAGCGTCCTATTAGTACACGGTGAACGTACTGCGATCCCCAAGCCGCCTGCCAAGCGTGGGGATTATGGCAACACCCCTCTCTACGAGGGAGGCCTTTGTTCAGCAGTGGACATGTACAGGCTGATGATGATGACCCAAAGGGTAAAAACTGGACCCTATAACCAAGCTTATGGTGTCTGTCCGTCTGTCTGTCCGTCCTACCTTTAAACAACTGTATCTTTTGAACTGTAATAGATAGCCAGTTGAAATTTTCACAGAATATGTAATGTTACAGTAGATTAACTAACAAATAATAAAAAAGTAAAAAAGAAAGGGGGGTCCTCTTAAAACAAACATATTTTTGTTTTAGTTCTAATGTAAAAACTGTAATACGTACAAGTGTCAAACTTGGCATGATTATAGAATACACTCAAAGGTATAACAGCAAATAATAAATAATGTGGCTGCGCAGCAATTCGGTATGCTAAAAAAAATTAACCTATGCCAATTCCAAAACCATTTCGAGATTTTATGTTACTAGCCCTTATTTTTCTACTCTGACCCTTTAAAACGATGAGATGCCATTTATTTTAACATAAAACTAAGAAATCATTCGACTTTCAATGACCTCTAAATGACGTCACGGTGTAGCATTTTATTTTCTGTGCCTTTTAAGAATAAAAATATTATACATTTGACACACTGTTCGTCACACAGAATAGAATATTTTTTCATTTCTGTGGTTTGACTGTCTGGTTTTTTTCAGGGCTGCCAATATGGGGTGCTTTTTTAGACTTCTCAACGCAACGAAATTTTGTGCTATATGGTGATGTCAAATAATTTCATTTTCAAAAAAATATTGTAAAATAACTACTCAATAGAAAACAAAAATGTTGAAATTAGTTTCTTAAAATAGCCTTATCTACGAAATAAAATAATAAAAAAAAAAAAAAAAAACTTTACATCCCGAATTGCTAAGACTTTTTTGGAAGGTGTTATGCCTGAACAATATAATTTCGGTTAATTGGACCACCTTATTGTATTTTGTGGGGGTACGGAACCCTCATTGGCGAGCCTGACTCGCACTTGGCCAGTTTTTTTGTGGGCATTCTATAGAAGTTATATAGTTATATATTATTTCCTCAAATACCATTATTTGTAGACCCCTTGTTATTTCATTTTCAGGATACGCGATACCAACTATTCATGCTGAGACCAACACAACGAGCCTCATGGATCGGTTTCGCGATGAGCTACCACCTTCTCGGAGACTACGAAATGGCTAACAGTATTCTGGATGCTTTCCGTACAAACCAAATGAAGGGCCCCTACGATTATGAGCATTCGGAACTGCTCCTCTACCAGAACATGGTGTTAGCGGAGTCAGGGCAGTATGAACGGGCCCTGCATCATCTACTTAAGTTCCAAAGTCAGATACTCGATAAGTTATCTATTAAAGAGACCTGTGGGGAATATTATTTGAAACTGAAAAGGTAAGTGTCACTTTCTATTTATTCTTCACAAAAGGTATGTTTTATGTTACCTCGTTTCTCCGTCATTTAAATACTGATTTGTTATTATTTTTATTTGAAAGGATATACATTCAGATTGGTCCCATAGAAATTTCATCTAAGTCGGTTCAGCAGTTTAGTTTTTAAATCAAAATAACTGGAAAAGATTTGTCATCCAAGTAAACGAATTTGCAAAATCAATGAAATTGCATATTTACTAATTTTGAAGTCGGTTTTTTATAATGACAAATATTTTACACATGTTAAAGCATCATCACACAGTACAAGGTACAAGGCAGGGACAAATGTATTACTCACGATGTTTCGTCACATCTCTTAGTGATCATCCTGGTACACTCTTATGAGAGACCAACCTCTGCATGTATAAAAAAAATTGCCAGCCAATTAATATAACATTTTTTATAGTTCATAGTTCATAGTTATTTTATTAATATCAGAAAGATACATGTCAAATACAGGTTAAAAAAGAACTTAATATAATGATTACTATAAATAATTAATTAAGAACGTAATTACATTTTAATAACAATAATTTCAATTAATTTATAGCAATATCAAATCAAAATAATTAATAGCGTTAATTTTCTTATTTTTTTTTATTTTTTATATTAAGATGTCATAAAAAATCATAATCAACATCATGCACAAAAAATAATAATAAAATAAGTCAAAGAAATAACAATTAAAATTAAATGGATAATATTATTGAATAATAACATAAATTAATTTTAATTTTGTGCGTCTTTAAATATGTCAAAGTCATTAAAAGTTTGCTCGACAACGTTCAAGTTTCCAGCGTTTTAGGCGAACTTTAAAGCAACTTAGGCTCTTTCTTTAGTTCAGAAGTGGGATACTTACTGGGTTACGCGGGAAGGTTGTACTAAGCCGAAAGGGCTTCACAGTATCCATCATTATGAACAATTTTTACTATGTATAAGGATTTTGGTCGCGATTACAGAGTTGCTCCATATTGTAGATGGGGATGGCAGCAACTAAAACTAAAATCGTGACAAAAATATCAGCTGTTCCATTAAAAACGGTCATTGATATGCGACAAAATGTATGGAATTGTAAATGCATTGATGTGATTTGTTGGTCTTATAAAGTAAAAGTTAATCATAATGATGAATACTATGGACCCCTTTTGGCTTTGTACACCGGTTCTGCGTAACTCTGTAGACATTATCTGGGGTTTTTGTTTTTAGTTCAAATTTCAAACTATATTTTGTATACATCCTTACTAATATTATAAAAGTGAAAGTAACTCTGTCTCTCTGTCTGGAATCTGGATGTTTGTTCGCTTTTCACGATTAAACCGCTAAGCCGATCTTAACGAATTTTGGCAGGATGATAGTGTACATCATATGGACGGACATAGGGTACTTATTCTCCCAGAAAATGCGGGTAGCACCGCGGGATTCAGCTAGTATATCTAGAGCAAAAAGTGACTAAGAGGTGAAAAATTTGGTGCTTGTACATATAACTAATACTAGTACAAATCACATGGACTAGCTGGGTTGAATTCTCCTATCCCCCCTACGGTCCATCAAAGTCGCACAAATGTAGGGAAAAAATTATATCGTTTTTCTCATAGTACTTTTTCTTAATTTTCAGGTTCAGAGAAGCAGAGCGAGTATATGAGGATTTATTAAAGAGGAACCCAGAGAATGTGATGTATTATGAGAAGTTAATAGAAGCTAAACAAATCACTGATCCTGATGAGAAAGTGGCCTTCTTTGATGTATATAAGTAAGTTCATAATTTATTTGTAGACGTTTATATGGGGTTACGCGTAAAGGGTAAACTAAGCCGAAAGGGTACATTTTTTTATTCCACGATTTTAGGGTTGGTCCCATAATAGAAGTTGTATATAATGATGGTTATTATGGACCCCTTTCGGCTTAGTACACCCTTTCTTAAACCTATATACGCCATCACCGCATTGCCCACTGATAGGCATAGCCTTTTACGGCTGTGGCCTAGCCATGGGAAGGTGAAAGATACACAGAGAGTTACTTTGGAGAGGTTGGCCTCCTCGGTGGTGGAGGTTAACGGAAGCAGAGGCGGAGGTTGACAAAAAATCATTGATCATTTTAATAATGAAATAAAATGTATCTTTTGCTAGTCAAAATCAAGAAGGGGCAAATTATATATATATTTCACATACAACGATTTTTCCCCTTCTAAGTGGTTGTTTAGAGGTTCATATATAAATCCAGTATCAGTTTGGGGTAAGACGACAGTGTGAGAAAAAAAAAAAATGTCCTGAATCAAAATTTTATTAAATAATTGCTCGCTTGGAACTGAGCCTGATTTCCATCTGTCCGTTTGGACAGACAAGCAGATGGGCCGATGAACAGATGGACAGACGGGTAGATGAACAGGTAGGCAGACAGACTAACAGAGGGGTAGAAGGATTGTTGGATAGACGGGAAGATGGGACCTGGCCCGGGAGACGTATCATTTCGGTCTGTGTGTGTTTCTTGATTGGCATCAGCTCTAATTTTTTCCGAGCTTGTTTTCCGTCATTGGCCTCGTCCTGGGCCTTTCATACCTTTCATTCGGTCATAATAATGAACGATTATAAGCATGTTTGTGAAAAAATTA
Organism: Agriopis aurantiaria; assembly: GCA_914767915.1. Lineage (NCBI taxonomy): Eukaryota > Metazoa > Arthropoda > Insecta > Lepidoptera > Geometridae > Agriopis > Agriopis aurantiaria. Next base: position 10,071,460 of record OU612003.1, on the reverse strand, counting down.
TGTCGATGTGTTGCAGAAAAGAGTACCCGAAGGCGATAGCGCCGAGGAGGCTGCAGCTGACAGTGGCGCTTGCACAGCCTGTCTTCCAGCGACTGGTTGACGACTACTTGAGGCACGGCCTGCATAAAGGCATCCCACCACTCTTTGTCGACCTCAGGTGAGACGAACTTCAGACAGTTATTTTACCTCCAGCCGAAGCAAGCCTTTCGCTCTGACAGTTTGGACATTTGTTATGGAACCAACCCTGAATTACAATCTGCGTGTCTTCAAATCACGAGTGAATCGGTTTCTTCTAGGCAAGCGTGCTCCAACGTAGACCGCATCATCGCTTAACAAGTTAACACCAGGCGAGATGGTGGTCGAACGCAAGCCTATTAATAATAAAAATAAATAAAAACACGAAAATCATAAGCTGATCCATTGGAGTGAGTGCGAACGAAATTTTCTAAGGAACAACTGATTTTATTTTCGCTATTTTATGGTTGGTCCCATAATCATAGTTGTTCATAATGATGAGTACATCTTTACGGCTTAGTACCACCGTCCTTTGTAACTCTGTATAGATCAGTTATCGTGTGACTAGCCGATCACAATGACGATTGACGACTTTTTTAAATTCATCATACATACTCCTTTATTTGGAATAATAAAAAGATTTACAAGGCATTAAATAACGTCAATCAAGTCATAGTAAATATTCGTAAAATAAGTATCACTCTTTTCACTATTGCACGCGCCGCCTTCTACTTCCTCTATGAATCCTCTCCATCCTAAAGTTGTCTGGTAGAGATCACTCTTAGCGATAAGGCCGATTGCACTAGTTTTTAAGCTGTTTTATCATGTGTATGTAATTTATAGTGTGAACAATAAAGAGTTTATCTATCTATTTATTCGATACTCATCGCATGCCCAGTCCTAGTCACTTTCAGAACTGTCACAAGACTACCTATATTTTACGGACTATAGTAAGATTACTGAAAGCTTTCTACCCATCAAAAGACAATAGTGTGACTAACAAACTACTCAAGTTAACTAGGTCGGATCTTCGTCTGATGATAGGTACTATCTCAGGATAACCAGGTGACCTAAACTATCACTTACAAAAAATTGGAGCCACAGTCAGCCCTCTGTGCCGAGGCTGTCAACAGGAGAACGAGACTGTGGAGCATGTACTACTGCATTGCAAGGCCACAGACGATATACGATTAAGGTCGAGACTCCTTGAAGAAACTCAACAACAAGTCTCCAATACCACAACACCTGGTGAAATAAGGGTAGAGCAGTTTAGTCAGCGACCCAAAGCCATACTTTGTTATTTTAAGGAGCTCAGCTGGTTTGTGTAGGCTGGCAGGGGCAAATGCCCTAGTGGGATGTCAGTGCAGGTCTTAACACCTCCAGTTTGAATTAGAATTAGAATATTACTGAACATTACTTTCTCTATTTTCAGATCGCTATACGCTGACCAAACCAAAGCAGACACGATAGAGAAGCTTATACTCCAATATGTAGACAATCTCACCAAGACTTGTACATACTCCTCGGATCCGAGCGAAGTGAAACAACCCGCCAGTGCGCTGCTATGGGCGTATTACTTCGCAGCGCAGCACTTCGACTTCAAACAGCAAACAGAAAAAGCACTGCATTATATCGACGAGGCGATAGAACACACGCCGACTTTAATAGAGCTGTTTATTGTCAAAGGACGGATTTATAAGGTAAGGTTCTTTAATGACTTTTTAGGGTTCCGTACCCAAAGGGTGTCAACGGAACCCTATTACTAAGCCTACATTGTCTGTATCTGTCTGTCTGACCTTTTAAAGGCTGTATTAGCTGTAATATCCAGATGAAATTTTCACAGTAATGTTACTGTGGATTACCAAGAAATAATACTAAAGTCAAAAAGTAAAAACTATAGGGATACAACAAACATGTTTTTGTTTTTGATCTAGTTTAAAAACTGTAATACGTACAAGCGTGAAACATGGCATGATTAATACCAAAGATAATATAGTCGCTTGATCGTGCATGTGGTCAAAATTCCCTTTTGCAAAATGATGCCACGTCGGTCGAGGGGGGCAGCTTGTGATTGGAGACTCGACGCTTGTGATTGGAGAATCAAAAGTCATTCATTCAATTCGCAACTAGGATTGGCCCCGCTCGAAATAGTTTAGGTTGACATGTTAGAACCTATGGCTTATGTGGAAAAAGGACGAGCAGTCAAGTGGTTATTGTCATTGATTAGTACACAGTACACACTCTAATATAAAATCACAAATTCATAACAAATACTGGCCAAGTGCGAGTCGGTGAGAAATTTCTGTTCACCACCGATTCTCGTACGATCACCGCAGTAAAGCAACGTCTAGCGCGGACGGTACTTAGATGGGTCCCGCCTGGGCATAATGTTGGTTTACGCATATTTTTTTAAAATTTTATAGGTTCTATATATAGCTAGGTTCTCTCTAAAATAAGTTTAGGGGTGACGTGTAAGAAAATAATACGTTTGACATGATTAAACGACGATTTTAATTTATTTTACCATGGGGTAGTTTTTACTAAAATAACGCCAACAAAATAGGCTTCAATATAGATAAACTATTGGTCTAAAAAACATTAGAATCATCTGTAAAAGTACAACACAGCAGAGAAAACTAAGAAAAGAAACACAGAGGATGCGGGGTCGGCGCTTTCAGCTGAGTTGCAGCGGTCCCCGAGGCAGTAACAGACGGTTTCCTCGTTCTCGCTGTAGCAGCCGGGCTGGTCATTGGGGGCCAAACCGCAGCTGCGGATCACTTTCACTTCAAGCTCGCGGTTCGCGGGATCCTTAGAGGGTACTGAAAGGAGAATGAAAGACCTTGTATCTTAGGATCAGTTTTATGATCAGTTGTCGTCAACTCTGTTGTCCCATTTTCTTAACTAAATTAGACAGCTCGGAAATTGTTGCTGTCTTCTTATTACACATGGAATTGAAAAGAGACATCTGTCAGATTAGTGTAGTTTAGTGGACATACAACAGAGTGTACTACAGAATACAACACGCCATTATCAGCCAAGAGCCCTGATCCGATGGCCGACCGACATGTGAGCTTTACAATAGCGTCGATTCTGTCATACCACTCACTAAACTAAACCAATCTGACAGGACTAAAATTATCTGCCTCTCTTTTCAATTTAATATGTGAGAGAAGGATGATAACAATTTTAGAGCTGTCAAATTTAGTTTAGAGTACATCAGAATCGATGCCATTATGCACCGCACCAATGACTTATTTAGTAATTAAATAAATTATGTCCAGTGGAGATGCCATCGCTCAAAAACAGTGAACGAAAACGTCGTGAGGAAACCGTTATGTTCAAGAACCTCATAATTCAAAAAAATAATTATGACATTCATCAACATGCACTGGGCTAGCATGTTGGATTAGGACCCATCCTGTCTATTAGAGAAGGCCTGCTTCCCAGCAGTGGGAACATGATAGGCTGATGATGATGAATGACTTCTTTCCGGATTCTGATACGATTCCTTTAGTGGTAATCTGAGGACTTGAAGAAGAATTGGAGGCACTTACTGGTCTGCACAGTCTTCTGACAGAACAAATTGCTTGCGCATGGCGACATGGGTATGACCCTCGACAAGGTCTCGTCATCGTACTTGTTTACGTCCAGACACTCTGCGGTTTTGGAACTATCGCAGTAGAAGCAATTTTTGACCCTGGAATATCCTGGAATGATGAAAATCATGTTACTGATTAATTAAAATATTACAATCAAATAATCCGGTGGATGCAGATGGCAGGCTTTCGTTCAGTGTGGAGGTTAAAGGGGGAGGCCTATGTTCAGCAGTGGACGTCTTCTGGCTGATGATGATGGCGAATTAAATAATTTGTTTATCACTTATATTATATGTGTGCGCGATGGTGGCCGGGCGGTAGCATGTGCGCTTTATAATCTGACGGCACCCGGTTCAACCCTACGCCCTGCACTAATTACTTTTTCTGTATTTAAATAAATGTTTCGATGCCATAACTCAAACGGTGAAGGATAACATCACGAGGAAACCGGTATGTCAAAGAACCTCAAAATGGTAGAATTTTGGTTTTACGGCAAATTAGACACTTTTGTGTAATATAGTAGGAAGATATTAAACTTACCACCGCATACTAGTGTGCTGAGTACGACTGCTAAGAGTATTCTCTGAGAAAACGCCATTACCTGAAAATTATAACCTTAATTTAGTTGGTCGCATGCCCTTGATTTTTACAAGTTTTTATTTAACTTCACGTTTGTCTGGTTCCGGTCAAGTTTGTCCACTTCCTAACTTGTCCATTTCCAAAGTTGTCAACTTCCTAATTCGTCCATTGCTAACATGTCCTTTTCCTAAGTAGTCGTACAAATTCCTGAGTTGTCCACTTCCGAATTCGTCCATTCCATATTATATGTTAGAAGTTTAGAATAACTACTCAGAGAAGGTAGGTTTCCAACAAAGCCTTCTCAAAAAAAAAACGATTTCAAAATGAATAAATATTTATCGAGTTATTTTGATTCAAAAACCAAACTACTGATTTTGATGCAAAATTAAATAAAAAAATAACTTTCCAAATCGGTTTAAAAATGACGGAGTTCTGAGGTAACAAACATTAAAAAAAAATTATTATTAACTCCTTTTTTTTGGAACTCGGTGTTTAAATTGTTAGGTATACTTTTCAACTTTGTATGAAAAGTTGGTGCTAGGTGCTATATGTGACGTGAAAGCCTAATTGCCGTCAAGTCAATATACAAACCTCTGGTTTCCAATTCATGGAATTCTCGTTAAAGTCGTGCAGATTTTTTAAAATATGAATTTAGATAACCGGATATGAATTTAGATTACCGGTAGACAAATTTTTATAAAATCAATGTCTAAATAGGTTGCAACGAAAATGCGCAGATTACATAATAATTAGCATGGTTTAGTCTACTTTTGGTTTACTCATTTTTGATCATCATCATCATCATCATGATTACTAATTTTTGATCGCTGACCCAATATACAAAGCTTTAAATATCTTTGAATTATACTATCAAATTAATTAGTTTAATATACTTACGTTTTTTTCTTTTCTAAATAATAGACTGAACAATAGTCCGAAAATTAAACTGCTTAAACAGTATATTTGATATTCCGAAACACACTTTTTGTCACTCTGATGTAACTTTATCCGACAAAACACTGCTTACATAAATTACATCACACTCAAAGCAGTAATTAGCAATCAATGAGTTAAAAACAATTTAAGCAATTAAATATCGTAACGACTGCGTGTTATCAGTCACTGGACTATAGTTTCCGTATAATCTACAGGGTTATGCGGAGAGGAGGTACCGAGCCAAAAGGAGGTCATTAAAATTAGGTCATTTGATAAAATTAAACTACCAACCCTGAAATCTCAACAAAAAACCCACCTATTCCATGTATTTCTTTGTATGTATATTTAAATGACAATTTTTTGCTTAGCCAAAAGGTATTAGCATGTGTTGCAAAAAAAACAAAAAACTGTTATGCTATTGATCTTATTTGCTTACGCCACACGTAGCCTGTGTATTTTCAAGTATGTAGGTGTACTTTCAAGTAGGTGTATTGTCAAGTAGTTGTATTTTCAAGTAGGTGTATTTTCAAGTAGATGTATTATCAAGTAGGTGTTTTTTTTCAAGTAGGTGTATTGTTAAAAAGTTGTATTTTCAAGTAGTGTATTTTCAAATAGGTGTATTTTCAAGTAGGTGTATTTTCAAGTAGGTGTACTTTCAAGTAGGTGTGTTTTCTTTGCGTGATGGTAGGGTACTTTCTAACGCTCGGCTGGTTAGCTACCACCCTCAATTTGAAAATCTGTCGCCAAGGACGTTACTGTTTGTTCCAGACCACGCTGTGTTGGGAACCATTTCCTATTTGTAGACAAGGCTTGTTAATCATCTTAATTTTACCTCTTTAAGGTATCTATTCGTTAAACTGCTTGTATGCTGACAAAGCGGGACCTGGAGAACTTTAATTTTCTTACACATATACCAACTTTGTAACCCAGGCTCACGGGCTCAATAAATAAAATTTAAATTAAAAAAAAAAAAAAATTGCCATTAAAAACATGACCATTTTTAGGTGGGGGTGGACGGCAAAAAAAAAAAAAAAACTTCATTAAACTGATGCCTTAAAAACATGACCAACTTGCAATCAAAATAAATGGATGTTATCTGTAACCCTTGACATGCCGTATCATTACTTAAACATACTGTTTAGAAGATTAGAAGCTTGTTACTATCTCTGTATCGAAAAATTACGCGAATTAAATTATATTATGAAACGAATGGAAGTGTAGAAACAATGTTATGACACAAATAGTAGTTAAAGGCATTTATTTAAAACTAGCTGCGTCCCGCGGTTTCACCCGCGTGGATTACTCGTTACATCATCAGCTATCTGCCATTGAAAATCCCGTCAAAATAGGTCCAACCGTTTTGGAGTCCATAGGAAACATACATACATACATCGATTTTTATATAGAAGTCTAGCTGCGCGCCGCAATTTCACCCGCGTGGATTACTCCTTATATCATCAGCTATCTGCCACTGAAAGTCCCGCTAAAATCGGTCCAGCCGTATTGAAGTCTATGGCATTGGCGGATCCAGGGGGGGGGGGGCATGGCCCCCATAGCCCCCCCCCCCCTAACACCTAGCAATTCCATACATTCGACTCAATTTTTCGATTTGATTCCTTCGTTTTTAGGTACTCAATTCAATATTGAGACTAATAATTTTAATTTTTTACCCATTTTGTAATAGACATGACCTGTAACAACTGTTATTAATAAATATGATTATGATTATGATTATGAACCTTGTCAGAATGCCCCCCCGAAAATGAAATCCTGGATCCGCCCCTAGTCTATGGGAAACATACATACATCCCCATTTATGTATAAGAAGATTACAGCATATCTATCAGGAAACAAGGAAGCCGGCAGGTCGTTCCAATCCTTGGCCGTACGGATTAGAAACGTAGAATCAAAGCGTTTAGTACTTATCCAAGAAAAATCCACAACGTATGGGTGGTAGTGAGCCGATTTCCTACTTGTCCTGTATTAGAAAGGGAATAGAATAGTTTTTTTTTCCAGAAGTAATATACCATAACCTTAGTTCTACTTAGAAATAGCAAACATTGGATATTTATTGTCTAAAATTGTCGGCGAGCCTCAAACTAAGCACGAGGCCTGTATCATGTACATTTGTGTGATGAACATTTGTGTTTGTTCTATATATCTGGTTGTTAATATCTATTTAAGTATGTATTTAAAACTATATATATATGTATATCAGTCTCTGGCAGCCATATCACAAGCTTTGCTTAGTTTGGGGCCAGATGACCGTGTGTGCAAAAAGTGTCCCAAATATTTATTTATTTTATTTATTTATCTTTCTTGAGGCTCGAGTGCAGTTATACAAAACAAGTTGTTGACAAACTGTTAGAGAATATATACAATACTTATGTGGGGTAGGTACTTAATAAAAAAGTGGAGTAGGATAAGGTCGTGTAGCTCCGACATTCCCTGAAAACAATCACGACTCGCTAATTTACGGCGGTGTTCCAGACTGAGAAGTTTCTTAGCCACTAACTTCACAATTCCGCTTTCATAGTTTTGATAATCGTTTTTATGATTATTCCAGCACGCCGGCGACCCAGTGTCGGCGTACCAGTGGCTGGAAGAAGCACAAGCGATGGACACAGCTGATCGTTATGTCAACAGCAAGTGTGCGAGGTACATGCTGCGTGCAGGCCACGTGAAGCGAGCTGAGGAGATGTGCGCCAAGTTCACCAGGGAAGGTAAGAAAAACCTGCAAACAGCTGTTTAGAACAGTGGTTATTAAGGTGGGACGTTTCACCTATGGCGGGAAATTCATATTTCAAATAGCTTTTTTGTACTTGTAGCTAGGCTGGGTAGTTATTGTAAAATGACACAGTGTTTGCGCAAATCGTTGGTGGTTCTTTCAAATTCAAATTCAAATTATTTATTTGTCAGAACATGGTAGGTACACATACATATAAAGTAGCATACATGGTCGTAAGAATGGAGACGTATCTCATGTCCTTGCCTGTTACAGCGTACAAATGTTAGTTTTTTATTAATATTTTTATTAGTTTTTGTTAAAGTTAAAAAGGAAAAAAATAAAATTATGTCTATGTTAGAATATTGTTAGAATCATATTTTGGTTTAGTTGTATTTTATACCTTAATTAGATGTTTATTACTACCTATGTAAGCTATTATTATTATTATTTTATTTGTTTATGTCTACATTACATATCAAAACATTTTCATCAAAACATTTTCTTTACATTATCATGTACAGCTATTTATCAGTAACGCACCATATTACTTACATTTGCCAATAAACCGTTTGAAACAGCGAAAAATTGTTTATTGGCAAATGTAAGTAATAATGTGCATTAGAGATAAAAAGCTTTACATGATTTTGTAAATAATAATGATCAATTTGCGCAAACGTAATGTTCGCTTACAATAATTACCCGGCCTAGCTACAAGGACAAAAATCTGTTTGAAATTTGAATTTCCTGCCTGAAACGTACCACCTTAACCTTGTAATGGCAGACCAATAGGCAAGTTGTTTAATTATTATGATGGCCTTATAAAAATCTTTCTTTGCGTGATAGAATCCGGAACGTAGATATTTGTCAAATAACCAGAGCCACCAACATAGCTGTTAAAATTTGCTAATTGAAGTGGCATTGGGTAGGCCACATCGCTCGAAGAACCGATAGAGAAGAAAGGTTCTTGTGTGCAGACCACGAACCGGAAGACGCAGCGTAGGTAGGCCTCCCACTAGATGGACCGACGACATCGTGAGAGTCGCGGGCATCCCGTGGATGCAGATGACAGGCTGTCGTTCAGTTTTGAGTTTTAAGGGGGGAAGCCTATGTTCAGCAGTAGACGGCTTCTAGCTGATGATGATAAAAAATCACCAACAGAATTAAAATAGCTATAAGCATTTTAATTTCATGTTAGACAGTTTACGCGATACCACGTCACGGGCTCAAATTCAAGTTTTGCCCTTGCGTAAAACGGGTTCGTGTCCACGGATCCCGGGAACAGCCTGAATTAGCCTGATCACGGTATCCGTGGCTACGAACGTGGCTTAGCGGATAGAGCGCTCTGGTCGTAAACCTGGTTGGCGCAGGTTCGAATCTTGTTGGTTATCAAATTATTAAATTATCTTCTTTTTTTAATATGTTTTCGTTTGACCACCATCTCGCCTGATGTTAAACGATGATGCGGTCACCTTGAACTACGCTTGCCTAGAAGAAACTGATTCACTCGCGATTTGAAGTCACCCATAGATTGTAACATCAAAGCGTTTCGTACGGGTTCTCGGAATATCAACCATAAAGCGGTGACGATTTTTCGTGCCCGCTTTGGCAGTCCGATAGAAAAATGGGCAGGAGGGAATAAGATCGTGCAGATCCGATGCACACTCTCCGAAATGTATCATAATTGTAATCCTAAAGGAACCGTACATTTTATCTTAGTCCTTTTTATAAGCTACCCCAAAACTCAAACATCAAATCCGTGTAGAAGAAACAAACAGGCAAACTTTTTTGTTAGTTTTTTTACATTTGACGTATATCTATTTATTGTATTGTGATAAATTATTTTAATTAATTGTTGTATTACGATAATCTATACCATTTGGATGAATACTTATATTTGATCTGTTTTGCAGGTGTGCCAGCAACGGAAAACCTGAACGAGATGCAGTGCATGTGGTTCCAGACCGAGGCGGCGGCGACGTACCAGCGCGCGCAGCAGTGGGGCGAAGCCCTGAAAAAGGCACACGAAGTCGACAGAGTGAGTATACCTCCCCTTATTTTACACTGCGATACAAGGTTGCGGAGTATTTTATAACTGAACGCTACAATGTATAAAAACGCTCCATCATACCGGTTATTCTTGAGCGTGTGATATTGTTTTTGTGTCTGTCGCACTTTTATATTCACTCCGCAAAATCATTTAAATTAGTAGCGACACTTGCGACTACACAATAAAGTGCAATTCAGGACGTGTTAGCGCTACCTACAGATTAGTTTTTACTAACATAGAAGTTGCCTCTCTGCCTATCGCGTAACTCTTGTCGCGTTATCTCTGTCTATCGCGCGGCAAGTCCTTCATTCTTCAAGTTGGCTACTTGTAGCTTCATACCTAAAGTGTGGAGTGCGCCAGGCCTAACTGTTAAAAAAATAATTAATAATAGGCTTGCGTTTGACCGCCAACTCGCCTGATGTAAAGCGACGATGCGGTCTACGATGGAGCACATTTATATAGAAGAAACCGATTCACTAGCGACTTGAAAACACCCAGATTGTAACTATAACTATGTGATAGCCCGTTGGTCCAGTTGGTAGTGAACCTGCCTTCTGAGCTTGGGGGCGTGGGTTCGATTCCCGCCTAGGACAAACATTTATGTGATGAACATTTGTTTTGTTCTATATCTGGTTGTTTCTATCTATTTAAGTATGTATTTAAAACTATATATGTATGTATATCAGTCTCTGGCAGCCATATCACAAGCTTTGCTTAGTTTGGGGTCAGATGACCGTGTGTGAAAAAATGTCCCGAAAATTTATTATTTTATTTTATTGGAGAACAGCCACCCATTCAGGCAGCGCATTCTACAGACTAGTAGTACGCATAATAAAAGTGGAATCAAAGCGCTTAGTACGGGTAATCGGAATATCAACCATAAAGCGGTTTAGATTTTTTGCAACATAACTAACAGTACTAACATAACGTATTTACTTCCACAGCACTTCGCAGAAATAATGGAGGACCAGTTCGACTTCCATTCGTACTGCATGCGGAAGATGACGCTGCGTTCGTACGTGGGCCTGCTCCGGTTAGAAGACGTGTTGCGTTCACACCCGTTCTACTTCCGCTGCGCCGTCGTCGCGATACAAGTGTACCTGCGGCTTTACACCCACCCGCTGCAGGACAAGCCGCAGACGCAGGAGCCCGATACAGGTACGTGGCTTAACAGTTAGCTGGCTTAACAGTTAGCTGGCTTAACAGTTAGCTGGCTTAACAGTTAGTTGGCTTAACAGTTAGGTGGCTAAAACAGTTAGGTTGCTTAACAGGTACTTGGCGTCATCGTCAGCCTATCATGTTCCCACTGCTGGGACACAGGCATTCTCTCAGAGAAAGAGAGAGAGAGAGAAAGAGAGAGAGGATGGGCCCTAATCCACCATGATGGCTGTCATAATGTCTTTGAGTTTTTGAGGTTTTTAAACTCACGGTGTTTTTCAACGTTTTTTAGCGATGGCATCGAAACTGCACATAATTTATTCAGATACTAAATAAGTCATTGGTGCATGGCCGAGGATCGAACCGGGTGCCGTCAGATAGTAAAGTGCACACGCCACCAATGCAAGCATGCACCACAAATGCAGGAACACCGTACAGGTACACTTGGCAGTTGCCTTGACTAGTACCTTGCTACCTGGCTTTCTGAACTCTGGTTTTTAATGGACTAGTCATGCGTAACCACAATCTCACATGATGGGAAGCGATGACGTGGTCGAAGATGTAGCATGCTTGCTAGGAAATACCTATGTTTTTTTTTTACACCTTGGTTTGTGCCAGTTTGGTAGCACAGAAGAAGGTAAGGAAGGAGTTCCACCCCTCAGCTGTTCTGTTAAAAAATTGGATTGGAAATGCTTAGAATCTTTTGACTCAAAAGATGTTATACGATATTACTAAATAATTTTAATGACACCATCTTGGTGCCTACTATGAATTTTATAGCAAGTTGATTGTATAATTTTTAAACCGCTTCGCAATTATACATTTTTTAAGGACCAAAAGCCTGTGTAAAGTTTGGTTTTAAAATCAAGGTCGTTTCATAAACAGACTTCCAAAAAGAGGTTCTCATTTCGATATTCTTTGGGGTGTATGTTACGCAATATCTTTGCCAATATATTTCAAGGGTGGTCCCCCGTGGGTCCCATGATTCCACCATCACCGTCGGGTGATGGTGGAATCATGCATAACCTTATCACGGTAAGTAGCGCGTTAATAATCAAACAACTCTAGAAATTATAGATATGCTATTCAAACGGACCATAGTTACCTAGACGTCCCAGAGGATGTAAGTTTACAAAATTATTCAAGACTAGCCGACCTGACAGACGTTGTACTGTCTTAGAACTGTCAAACACGCAAAGTTAAAATTGTAAATCTTATTTTTTTACACCTTGGGTTACATTATTGGAGTTTCAGTAATCATTCTTATTTTTTTTTGAAAATATAATATAGCCTATGTTACCTAGGGGATAGAGTAGCTTTCCAACAGTGAAAGAATTTTTCAAATCGGTTCAGTAGTTTCGGAGTGCTATTCAATGCAAACAAACAAACAAACAATCAAATCTTTCCTCTTTATAATATTAGTATAGATTACATTTTCTTCTATTCATCTACAAATCCATGTTAGACTCTGTAATTGGTGTTCTAAAGCGTTTGATAGTACTGCTAGCCATAGCGTACATGACAAGCAAGCAAACAATTACTAATAGATTACATCGGATTTCAACTTAAACAGGTCAAAACATCTGGTCATTTCAAGTAAGTTTTTTTGGATACGTTGAATCACTCGTATGCACAGCTGTGTTTATAAGCGAGCCTAAAAACTAGCTCTGCTAGTTCTCGCTAGACACGGTTCTAACTTTCCATTTTACTATCAAGGTTGAATCGTGATTGATTAATCCATTTCTGTTATAAACTAACCTGATTTCTACAATGCAGGATGCATATTTTTTTCTACCATAATTACAAGAATTGTATGTTACGTCATGTCCTAAGCTAACTATTTGCATAGACATGCAGTGGCGGATTTACACATTTCCCGCCAGTAGGCTACTCAAATTTTGCCGCCCCCACCGACCTCTACAGTTCAATGCCCTAGTTTACAATCATGCGACTACACACATTTTAGAAAAAAGTTATCTAATTGGTCAGACATATTATTAGGTATTTTTTTATGCCCTATGTGGCAAACAAGCAGACGGGCTGCCTGATGGTAAGCAGTCACCGTCGCCTATGGATACTTGTAACATCAGAGGCATCACAAATACGTTGCCGACCCTTTAGGACTCGATTAACTTCCCTTTTGAAGAACCCCATGTTGTAGCTTCTCGGAAACACCGTGGAAGGTAGCTCATTCCACATTTTGCAAGTATGAGGCAAGAAGGATCGTGTGAATAGCACAGTGTGCGATTTCCACTGATCTATGATGAGCCATGTTTGGATGAGGTACAGGCTAGGTGTTGAATGTTTGTGTAGACCTAATAACATTTAAGTATATAAATCTTTTAATTTCTGCGAGATATTTAACAAAAATGGCCCCAAATTTGCAGTCCCTAAAATCTGCCGCCCTAGGCTCCAGCTTACTCAGCCTGCTGGTAAATCCGCCACTGTAGACATGGCTAATGCTATGCCAACTTTACCATAATCTAAGTTGAATCATATTCGGATAGTGTTACTTAACTCCTCGGTTGGTCGCAGGTTAACAAACTCTGCTTGGGTAATTGTTCTTAGCAATTAACTTCGCCTGTCACCAGACATGACCAAATTACTTGTAATTTCACTTTTACGACTCCTACGCAATGTTTAACATTTGACAGGTACAGTAAAAATGCGAGGGTAATAAACATTTTCCATTGTTTTTTATTTTTAATAATTCTTTGTTTTACAAAATACAATACAAAATCACAATGATTTGTTTAAATAACAATTTACAATAACAATTGTCGCCGTCATTATATCATTTATAACGAGGCAACAATATCCACACACATTATATTATCACATCATTCCACACAGTTCGTTGAGAATACTGACATAAATAAATTACCTATCAATTAGCACACACCACATTCTCTTAACAAATAATTTAATAAATAACTCGTATCAAAGTCTTTTAGCGTCCGTTTTGTTTAACAACATATCGCTTTGAAGAACTACACAAAAAGTCGCGTTCTTCAAATATGGCAATGCGGGTGGTCCCGCTAGTCTTTCGTACTTACACTACTTAGGACACTTTAACATCACATTTGCGCTTTAATATTTACACTCGACCGCGCGTCGCGGCGTTTATAGTTCAGACTAGAGCTTTGGTTTCACCGTCCGTAACCGGGCGTCCGGTACCTCTCCCGCGCGGCCTGTGCCGTCGTTTGCGGCGTCAGAAAGTACACGTGAGCGCCCTCTCCAGGCAGTCTATATGAAACGAAAGAGCCGGGGCGGCCCTCTCCCGCCGGGTTCACAGGCCCTATCCATTCCGCGTCCGGGTTCACGGGCGGTAGCGGCCTCTTGTAATTGACATCTGTGTCGCCCTCCAGCGAGGGCGGGTTGTGACTGTTGAGGTCAAACTGCTCGCCAGTGTACTGCGGCCGCTGCACTTGCGTCGGCAGTCTGTACTGCTGGAGCGTTCGATACGCCGGGTTCGCGATCGGGATGAACTCGCTGTCAGGGTTTATCGTTGGCCTCGGTAGCCGGTCGTTCACTAGCGTGTCGTCTGCTAGAGATACTGGCTTTGCTTGCACGAGTTGTGCATTCGCATTCGCGTAGCCAGGAACTGGCTCACTATCAGGATTGATCGGAGGCCGCGGATGCCGCTCGTTCACCAGCGTATCTCTGTCTAAATTCGGGGGATTTGTCTGGGATTCAACAATCTCGTAAGCGTACTGCAGGTTGATGTTGTTGTTGATTGGCGTTCGGACGGTGTCCAACGGAGCCGTCACGGCGATACCGTGCACGTCCTGCGTACTGTCTTCTAGCTTCTTCCCGAATATATCGAAAGAATTCCTTGTGATGTCATCAAAGTAGCTCTCGTCCTGCTTTGTGTAATATCCGTGACTGATCGGATTTGGAGTCGTAGGCTGCCTCGAATGGACCACAGACGCGGGCTTGTCGTTCTGAATCGGAATGTGATTAGGATTAGTGTTTCTGAATTCTTTTTCCGGCGTGTCTTCGTAGTCCTCGTCTCTCGGCTTCGTTTTGGGATAGTATCTACTGGAGGTCGGCGTTTCCGTGGTCACTTGCACGCTCTCGACCAAGTATTGCTGGTGATATCCGGGTGATACAGAAGGTGTGATGCCGTTGAAGTCGTTCTGCACGTTGAAGGGTTTGCTGTAGCTGACCATGGGTCTGAATGGTTCAGGATCGAGCTTTGGAGCCCTGAACGGGTTGTGTTCAGGTCTCGGCTGTGATTGGTAGGCGAATTGATACACTGGTCTTCCAGTAATTGATTTTGGCTTGTGCGTATGGGGCCTGTGCGAGTGAGCCTTTGGTCTGTTCGTCGTGTAGAAGTCAATAGTCTGTTGAATGTCAGCTATCTGCTGGTAGAAAGAGTTTGGCCTCTGTTTCGGTTGCTGCACGTACACCGGTTGCGGTCTAGGTTTCTGTATGCTGAAGTACTCCTGTGTTAACGTTCTAGTGCCTTGTTTCTGAGGGAACAGGAACAAAGCATCGGCTTGATCGATGGAGCCGTACGAGACGTCTACATTTGGTGAGAAGCCAGATTGAGTATTCACATTTTGTTGCTGGTACACCTGTTGATTCTGTTGTTGATATACTTGTTGATTCTGTTGCTGATATACTTGTTGATTTTGTTGCTGGTATACCGGCTGGCTAGATGGCACAGTTTTGTAGTAATTCCTTCCATCGAAGTATGTCGCCGGCGAGGGTGAAGTTTTCGGCTGTTCATCAAAGAAATAGAAGGAAGCTAATCCATCTTCGCTTGGCTTCACTCCGTTATAAACAGGCTGCAGTTTGGTTGTAGGGATATCGTTTTGAGTGTTGGAGTAATAAGCTCTCAATGGCACAGGCGTCGATGTTACCTCGTGGGCATTGTTTTGCATCTTCTGTGGGACGTTGTACACTACGTATGGCTTTTCTGTCGTTGTTGGTGTCTTGCTATCGTAGACATCAGGATAATCATAGATGACAGAAACGGATAAAGGTTTAGATGTGAGTTTGGTCCTGGTTTTGTACACAGGTTTCTCTGTTTTCGGTCGTGTGGTAATCTCGTCTGGTAGGTTGTGAACGCGTACAGGATGCCTCGAGGGTATGCGTTGGGGTTTCCTCGTTTTCAGTGTAGTAATGATTTCCACCGGAGGTGTAGTAGTGTAAACAGTAGTCGGCGTGTCGGTGGTCTTGACAGACTCCGTTGTCGTAGGTCGCGTCTTGTACTTGTTTCGGTGTACTATATGTGTCGTCGTCGGTCTCGTAGTTGTCTTCGGCCTGACATAAGTCGTGATGGTCGGCTTTGTCGTTTTCTCCTCTAATGGTGCGAAGAAATCTGGCGGTGGGGGCAGGATGATGCCCGGTACGAGAGGTCCCGCAGGCACCTTATTTTTGTAGTCAGCGCGGTAGGAAAAATTGTAAGGCGGCGGATAATAGATCGAAGGGTCGTCTTCGTCGTACAGGTCCGTTTGGTTGCTCGGTGGTGGTAGGAATGCGGCGCCCGGGGGGAATCCTTCTGGAAAAGAGCCGTTCATGGATGGGAGGAAAGGGAATGCTCCTTCGCTCGCATTCCCGGGTAGGAATGGGAACGGAGGACCTGGCTGCGGTGCTCCCCCGGCAGTAGAGTTTCTCGGATCACTACCCGGGGGGTAGGGCGCTCCCGGTGCGAAGGGGAATGGCGGAGGAGGTACAGGGCCTTCGCCCTCTCCAGCATAATAGGGAGGGAAAAAGGCCGCAGGGACACTGCCGTTCGGCGTGAGGAAGACGAGCGGTCCGTCGTCGGAAAGTCGTACCGGAAAGGGCGGTGGCACTTTCGGTTTCGCCGGGAGCTTTACTTGCCTGTTGGGCGCCACATAGTCATCGATCGGCGGCCACGGCCGGCGCTCGTTCTCTTTCGTGCGCTCCGGGAATGAGCCTCCTTTCAATACCAACAGGTGGTCTTCTGCGAGCCAGATCTCTTCTTTCTTCAATCCGCCGAGACTCTGCAAGTTATCTTTCGTTCTCGTTTCGGAATTAGGCTCGTAGCTCACGATTCCCGGACGCTTAGGCGATTTAGCAAATATTTCATTCTGTATCAGGCCATATTTCCCCTCCGCCACTTGATCTGACAATGTTTTTTTGTCCTCGTCTACCTCCTTGGGTTTAACGGGCTCCTTGCCCTCGCCGGCGCTGGACATGAGCATGCCGTCGTCCCAGATGCCCTGGTTCCATCCCACGTTGCCGCCCGACTGGTCCGGCGCGATCGCGCCCACGAATTTTCCGCTCTCGCTCTTCTGGTCGAAGATAAGAGAATTTTTCGGTGTTCCATATTCTTTTTCGTTTTTAATCTTGATGTGTCCGCCGACGAGGCGCTTGATCGTGCGCTGCGATTCGGCCACATTGGAGTCCGCGGGTGCGGCGAGGCTGCGCTGATCGCGCACAAACGAGTCGGGCGGCAGCACGTAGGTCGGCACGAGCACGCTTGCGTGCGCGCATGCCCACGCCAGCGCCAGCAACAGCGCTAACGCCGCCCCTCTCACCATCTGAAAGTGTAGAAAACAACATTGTTAGTAATGACACCGACCGTTATCGCACTTACTTAACAGCTACGCAACAGCCATGAACTTATCTAAGTCAGGTTTTATTTTTCGACGGAACGCGTCGTTTCGGCGTTCATGAGCGGGCGAAGTGAAAGGACGGCGGAGACAAAAACTTTATCCAGTGGTGCGGGCACCGGCTCGGCACTGGCGCGCCGCGCGCCACCACCCGCCTTATATCAAGTGTGGCCGGCACCACCTCCGACCCGCACGGCATTGAGAATTGAGAATCGACCGTTTAATTGGAAATTGAATGGCGGATTAGCGCCCGCGAGACAGGAAGGCCGTGAAGCCTAAATGACTACGAAAAAATCGAACTGCCATGCTTAATTTGACTACGTTGTTATTGTTTCGAGTGGATATCTCCGAGTCATTGTTATTTATTGGGTCGCGGCAACCTCCACGGAGAAATGAGCGCTCATTACCCGAGCCCGATCGCCTCGATATAGAAATCAGTTTTGAAACAATCATCGGGTAATTTTTACAATTTCCTCGGGCACGAGCTTCGCAACGTAATCCTCGATATGAAGTCACGAAACTACGTTTATCATTATAACAGCTCTTTAGCGTTCCTAATGGATACGTCTCCATAATGAAGACGCCGCGGCGGGTTTTATTCACACACCCCGTGGGTGGAAACTAAGTAGTTTTGTAATCCGGTTGCGGAATGGAGGCTTAATTAGAGTTGAACCGCTCGGAGGCGAACTATATCAGTAGGAATAATAGTAGCGGTAGTTAGCTGGGGCACTGTAAGGTACAACGGTGTACGGTGGGCGCGCCCGCGGGCCCGTGAAAGGCACGGTCAACCGCGTGATCTCGCCTCTGATAAAGCAGTAATTGTGCCGAACTATAGAAGTGGATTAGATTAAGAGCGCACGGCGGGCGGAAACAGCCTGTTGGCTGGCGACTATTTAATTGGTTTCGATTGTACTCAACTGCTTTACCTCGATAGGTCACCGTGGCCTTTTCCTTATATTAATTTCAGAGTCGGTTCACGTGCGGCCGAATTTTGTACGTACTTTAACAAAAGATCTTGATTGTGGAAATAAACTTGCTCATTAACCGCGCGATTAATATTAAAAGGCCTTGATTGGCTTAATGTTTGTCGGCAAACTATTGGGCAATTGTTGCGCAACTGTCGGTGCTGTCTAATGATATATCAACACATCTTAGGAATCGTTAAAGGTACTAAATTGCAACAGCTTATGAACAGGTGAGTTGTAAAGTTCAATGCGAATTTGGCATTTGCTGCGCTCATCGCGGCATCTCCGTTGCATCCTTTCGATCTCGAGCGTTAGTAGTTAGCCTTCACAAAAATGTGTCGCGGGTAGCGATTGTTCAGTGCGCGAAAACCCACGATATCACAGCGTATTGTTGTAAGTAATTATTCGACATGAGCGATGGAGACCAAAGACAAGCGCGACCTTGTCGCAAGGTGCCCGATTTTTGCGGTCAACACAAAACGTGTAACGATTAACCAAGCGGTTTGGTGTCGCTGCGGCCCTCGCTTTCGACAGCGCTGCACAACCTTGCACTGATAAATAGACTAATGGAACAAACAAATCGCCTCGTTCTACAGGGCTCGATTCAAATGAGCTCGTAAAAAAGCTTTCTTTGATAGTTTCACAGTGACGGCGTTGGGAAACTCTCGGGTGATGCATTGTAGCCGATTTGTATTCACGAGGTTTGCGGGTAACTTTCCTTTGCCTTTGTCTGCGGCGACCGCTGGGGATACGATGATTGCAACGTTTCACTGTTTATGGTTGTCACCAAGCATTGGTAGAAAAGGACGACTTTTACAGCAAAAGGTTTGTATTAACACGCAGAGGTTTATCAAGAACGACAGCTCTCAGGCTTTCTGTGCCACCCAGGCTGTGCGTGCTAACAATCTAATCTTTTTTGCCGGTTAACGTCCTACAACTTACAATTTGCATAATTACGTAGCCAAGTCGCTAACAGATTGAGGTTTTATGCGTTTGTCACAACATTCAGAGAACAACTTAGCACCTTTGCATAGAACAATTTCCAAAAGTTTCATGAGAAGTTGAACAGTTTTGGTACTATTTTACTGCGACACGGGGTTAACACATACGTTGGTTTCTCCAGCAATATAATTGCATACATTGATCTCCTTGACTTCACGGAACGACGGAAACTTAACTAGCGTTTATTTATTATAGCTTTGCGACAGAACTGTTTGTTGACCACTCCTTAATGTCCGGCACGCATGTATCTAATTGAGCAATGGTTAATAAAATTATTTCTATCGATACAATCGGCTTGTGTCGAAACAGTCTTGATACTTTAGAGGTGCACGACATTGGGACTCAGCGTGGCGAATTACGATATAACGTGTCCTTAAGCTGAACGACGTGCTTGTCAAGTGTTACTTATACGGCTTAACGATGGATTAATGGCGAATAAAACTATATATTCAGTGTCAATTGATTCATTTGTAAAAACTGCATATACTTTGTAAAGTACTTACTGCATTTGCTTCACTGTTGCAAAAAGACAAAAAAGCCCTGTATCCGTATCAAGATCAAACTCAGTCCATTGCTGCAAAAACTGGTTGTATATCAGTCACAAAATATGAAACTGTTACAAAAAAGTTCAACTAGAGACCTTCGTGTTAAATCGGATAATTATTATCTCTGATTTAAACGACTGTTAAGTATACGTGCAAAAACAGCTGGTTAGACTCGGACCTATCAATCAGAGGTTTGAAAGCTTGCAGTCAGATGTAATGATAATGGAGAGTGCGCGAGCGCATCATTAGTTTAATAGAACGTAATAAGGGGTGTCACCGAGTAGATTATAGAACTAGAAATCATATATTGTAAAACAGGTTTTGTACTAAAATTATTTAAGCTTGTAAATGCCTTTTCGACTTTAGATGCTTATCGTATGATTTTTGTTTTAGATATAGTAAGTAGCAACCCTAAACATGCCAAAAGACGGCGCGTGCCGCCTGATTGATCTATATCATTATCCGCCTAGCTTCATGTCAGCTAAATTACTAATCTTTTGTGTGTGCCTTATATTAATGATACTATGATTCAATTTAATGTGCACTCCTCTTGCGAAACTTTACTAATGGTCTGAAGTATTGGAAGAAATATAATACGCCTGAATCCAAGGCAAAGCTAGATTTGAACTTGAAATGTCTCTATGTTCCATAAAAGAAAAGGAATAAGTAAGTAGGAGCTTAGTTACATTTGATATTTTCTGAAGTTTTACATGAGGGGAGAGAAATAAAAGGCATATGTATTTTTTACAAAAAGACCTTGATTATTATGTTATCAATGAAAAATGCCATAACAAAATGCTTTCTTTTTTATTTTCTATATATAAGACATAAACAAAGTAATTCAAATTATCTGTGCGAACGGTTATTCTTCTGCCTTAAATGTCAGACGGTTTGCATTGGCATTCCTGGTCCTAATGCTAATCATGTCATGGCTTGACTACAATTATTGTCGTACAAGTCATTCGCGGTCAAGGCGGTAGCATCTTACAACCTACCACTATACTAGACAATGTACAGACTGCTACCAGTAGGGACTCTGCCTTATTTGATTCGCTGATCTTTTTTACCAATGCTGCGGCTGAAATAGTTACTATGTCTACCAGTTTTGTCTGCATCAACTACATCTAATTTGTTGCATTTTCACGTCTAAACGGTTAGACAGATTTTAGCTAAATTTGGCAGGATGATAGTGTACGTCATAAGAGCAGACTTTCCCCTCCAGAAAAAAAGGCCGTAAAACTAGAAAATCGCGGGTAGCACCGCGGAATTCAACTAGTATAATCATACTTTCAATGACTTGCACTATTTTTAAAGCAGTGGAATTACATAGTATTTGTAGTGAAGAGTTGTGACCTATATACTCAGCAGTGGATGTATATCTCCTTAGTTATATAACTCAATTTATGAAGGAGTTTGCATCTACTCTTACATGTTGCGAACAGGAATATTTACTTGGTACTTGTATTGATTGCAAATGGCAATATTTCTTCAAATGCACGATCATCCTTACTGTTGGCGTGCATTCATAACCTGTTTAGAAGCACCTAAGTATCATCCTAGCGACGCATGTTATTATGTCACCGGTCAGACTTCTAGGTCTTCTAGCACCATCCACTATCAAAGCCACATTGTTTATTTATTCATTAGTAAAGCTAAATACCATGTTTATTATGTCATTCTAATTCATTGCCTATTTTTATGCCTGACAAAGAGGGCATAGCAAAGTAAGCGAAATTTAAGTCTGCTTTAGTGAGTTCTAAGAGCTAGATTCAATATCTAATGCAGTTTAACTCATTGGAAGTAGTCATTTTAGTTTTATAATTTCGTTTTGTCGTGGTTAAGATGAAACTGATTCTATCCTTGCAAATAATACTAAAGAAATTGAAAGCAGGGCTGTGGATGTTATGTTTATTATAAGAGATTCAAGCCAAGTTAAATATGTTTTGTTATTTCATGGAACTGTAGATGTCTACCTTGCTATGGTACGTAACGAAACATCAGGCTATTTTTGACGCCAAACGCGGTGACCTTGCATTCATAATGTGGGAACTCTTTTTTAAAATTCTACCTCGTTAGCTATAATGTAGATTATCTCGAATTTGGAAATGCGAGTATATGTTACTGTAATTTTTGCTTCGGTATTTAGAATTGAATGTGGCTGCGCAATGATCTGTGATATCTATGTTGACATTGTCGCATAGAGAAGCTTGCCTATTGCTTACCGTGAGAGTTTTTCTTTATGCCCTAAATCATCTACGGTAGTTTAAACAAGGTCTGATTTTCAACCGTGATATAAATTTAGTAATTTTACGTATTAATTGTATCTACACAAAAGTAATCTTCTGATGTTTATTTATCTATTAAAAGCCATCTGACAAAAAAATCTAGCCCTTAGGAACTTAAAATTCATATCTTGAAATGATTCAACATCAAATAGTTTGATTGTTTCATTTTCTTTGATAGATTTCTCCAAAACGCAGATATGTGTATTGAAAACAAGTTTCTTTGTAATTGGAAATTCAAGGTCGCCGGTTGTTAAAAAATTGATCTACTTGTCCGCGTCGTGACCGTTGTGGGCTGCGCACGCGTCTCGCCCATTCTAAAGAAATATGATTCGAAATTCAAACTATCCACCTCTGGCTCTGTCATAGGCTCCATTGTTGCCAACTTTATGATTAATACATATTACCTTTAAAAACCAAGGTGAACCTTACAATACAATATTACAAACTATAAACATGAATATTTCATACCACACTCACTTTATTATATGTCAGCTGTTATATTAAATTGTGCAGGTATTTTGTACCTTTAACGCGGTCTTAAAAACATCAAGATGGTCTTATTTATCGATAAAAAACATGTTTTATGCATACAATGCGATAATCCCACCCTTGAGTTTAAGAACAACCTTCGCAAACGATTCTCTTCCGCGTACTATCGATGATTCCATTTCGACTGTTTAAAATTAATAAAACGTCTGTTTAAAGGGTCCTACCATATTTAGAGGCATTTTCAGGCCCGGAGTTAGAATTTTAGTTCGGGGTCTTAACTCTTATTTTGATTTTAAAAATACTTCATCAATATTATCAAAGCTTATTAGGCATGAACATTCAGATAAATAACAGGCACTGAGGACTAAACAACTGGGAATAATACAAGTATAATTTTTTCAAACCCCATAAAAGAGCTGATAATCTTCAAAAAGCTGAACAGATTTTCATGAATCATAGCTAAGAACAATCAAGTCACAATTCAAACAAAAATAAACTAAATCAAAATCGTTTAGGCCGTTTGGGAGCTACGATGCCACACACAGACACACGGATATACAGATGCACAGACACAGATACACACGTTAAACTTATAAAACCCTTCTTGCGCCGGGGATTAAAAATGGGAATTCGCTCTCCAATTTCTAAATAGCAAATATTTCCCCCCGTGATTGCTCCTAGCGACGTACCTCGCTATCTTTAATGGTCCTTGAGATTAAGTAAAGGAAGCGTAAAACTAGACCATACAAGTCGATATGACTTTTAAATGGTAACAATCTGAATAATCAGCTCCACAAATGCATATATGGGACGATGTTTTCGACGTGATACGATTTTAAAATAACCGGCCACTTTGTGTGGACACTTTCTTTTGTCTTTCGTAATGTTCTATGTCTTATTTGCACGTAAAACTTCGCATGTCTGTGATTACCGCATCTCCTGTCATTTTAGCTTTCCACCATTGTACTTCCGAATTTCTCAGGGTAATGATGTCTGTTCTGCGTGAGCGTTGTTAACTTTTGAACTTATTATCTGTTTGTTTTCTGTACATAATGGTAGCTCGTTAGCAAAGAAACTTTGTCAAAGATGGTATAGATGTTAAAAAGTAATTGGCTGTCTCGGTACGGGCACGTTATATGAAGAGTAAGGACCACTTAGCAAGGAGAATGGTACGCATTAGAATGGGTAGATGTAGTAAATAAAAGGAGCGCCGAGTCTGAAATGACTGATGGATAGGAATTATGAACTAGTTTATTTTTACCACTATAAAAAGCCGATAATCTTCAAACGGCTGAATATCTTGGATCATAACTAAGAACACTCCGCCAAGTCACCTTTCAAACAAAAAAACCCAAATCAAAATCGGTTCAGCCGTTAAACCATTTTTTTTTAAACTTACAATCCCTCTTTGTTTGCATCGAGTGTTAAAACGGCGTAAATGCTGCACTGCGACACCAGATAATTGGAAAAAGTTAAGAGATTGATGGTATAGGTATACCGTATGCAATTTGTTGAAATTTAAAATATTTCTGAATTCTTTTTGCATAACTTTAGTTGAGAATGCAGTAAACTCAATTAACCTTTAATTTATCTTGTTACAGGTAAGAATTTATCAGTCACAAGAATCGAGGTAAGTAGAACTGCGGAACGTGCCTCGCCGATAACGCAGAGGGCGGCAGCATCGCACCCGCGATCGCGATGTGGTAAACATCAATTAACCGATTTCGGATAGATAATCGTCTCTATTAGTTTGTTCTGTATTGTTTAATATCAGGCGTCGCTTGTGAAATAGGGTTTCAAAATTTTTCCGCCGTTTTGCTATTACCTTTTGGTGTTTTTCGGAGCGTGGCCGACAATAGCAACCTTATTGCGCGGGGTCCTTCGGGCGCGTGCGGGGAAAAGCTGCATGTTTTAATGGGCACTTTTGTAATGTTTCGAGCAATTGCGCCAGCGATCGCTTTGCTATCGGCAAGATTGTCGGCAGCAATTACGTTCAAGGTGCGTTTTTTCGTTACGTGAACGGGGTGGCTGTCAAGACGAATGTTGTTCGTCACGGCGATTAGAGACGCGGTGCTGATGCGCGGGCGCATTTAATAGCTGAGAGCGTCCATTGTTCATCCTGCCTGACACACTCGCGAGGCGACAATCGCTTCGAGAAAACGAATTAACTACATTATATTTACACAGCGAGAAGTGTATTTTTTAAAGCGTATTCTCAAATGCTCCTTTTTTACTGCCGTCAATGTTACCATCGAGCCGGATACGGTTTTTTGTTGACGTGCGGTCGCGCGCATGACGCAACCGTGTGTTTATATTATCATTATATGTAAAGCGTTTTGATTTAGTCGGAAAAAGTTAGGCAATTCGCCGCAAACATCACGAGAGAAAGACAGATTTAGAGCGAGGTTTGATGTCACTGATAGCGATAGAAATGAAAATGACGCGGAAAATATAAATGTAGCTTTTACAAACAGTGATTCACGGAAGGTCAAGGCGAGTTCAGATTAAGGCTCGGATATAAGCGCGACATTCTTCGCCAAAGGTGAGCTGCTTTGCACTACACGGTGTCTCATCGAAACCTTTTACATCCGAAGGAGTTCAAAGCCACATTCTTACACTTGTGCATTAATAACGATAGCTATTACAACTATAATATTACATCTATTGACATATTCACTGGCCCGAGTCGGTGACAACAATGCGGTCTATTCTGTGACGTCATTAATTAAGGCATTTGTTACGTTTGATTGTTGCCGATTAAACCTAATAGATTCTTTCGTTAGAAGAACATGGGCTTAAGATGCAATGAGGATAATAAATTACGAGATATTGCATAACAGGATGTCTATTAGCAAGGTAAAATATTTTGATATTTTCATTCAAATTGTTTTAATTTGAATTGTTATCGTATTTTATTAACATATTGTTTAGTGGCGCATGACTGACATATTCTACATGACATCTACACTAAAATTATATAGAGTTAAAGTTTGCGACTTTGTTTGTACGAGGTAACATCTGGACCTACTGATCCGATTCTTAAAATTCTTTCGCTAATAGAAAACTACACTAACCCCGAGTAATAGAAGCTTTATTAAAACGTGAGCGAAGCCGTGTGTATAAGCTAGTATCTAAATATAGCGGTAAATACCCACTTTCTCGTAAGGTGCAGGTTGTAGCCAGTTTGTGAAATCAACACACTTTTGACCACCGAGAAAGTGAAATAGAGGTTCGAGGCTAGATTCTCAACCCTTGGTGCTAATTGATACACTATTCGAAATTTAGAATACTAAAATAATTTAAAAAAAGAAAATAAGATTTTTTCTTTCGTTTATTTGGATTAACAATAGCCAAAATTACTGGTAAATTTATTTCTTTCAATATTCTCTTTAGTTATTCTTTTGACAATATTTTGCAAGTCGCAATGCAATTCCGCGTACCTATTGTTATTTTCCAAACCAAATCTCAAACATTTCCTATTCTTAAGCTCATTCCAAGGCTTGCTGTTATTGCACGAGATTCTAATCTTAATTTTATTGTGCTGATATAATTTTCCACGCGTTTAATTTGTTCCCTGTTCACGGACACGAAAAATAACACTATTTATTACCTCCGTATAGTTAAATGAACATTTAGAGTTAAATTCACACGGTGCTTGCGATCCGGATGGAATTTTTCACAGATAATCAAAATCGCATGCTTATGTATAACATTTTGTTTAATGTTATGTCATGTACATGTTATATGCAAGTTTGCAGTGTCCGACTTTCGAAGCAGCGCTACTTTCATTCACTTGCTTGGATTATTATTATAGAGAACACGATCGGATAGCTCCGATAGACTGTGATATAACTCAGAGTCTGCACGATTATTTTATATCATGTACGATATATGAAGACTTAGAGAACTCTCGATGGTTGCACCGCGGTTTTTCACGAATGCAAATTAAGTTTTGTCATCGTGACCGTAGATTAGGTTTTTCATTGAAGAGCAATTAGGAGTCAATCGTCCAGTACGTGATATAACAAACAATTATCCAGTCGCTTTTAGTCAATGGAATTTAAAATAGTCACGTAATCGAATCGACAAGGCAAATCGATTGTGAATTTGCACACGTTCGTGTGTAGGTCCGGTTGGGATTCCGTTACCGTAAAACGTTCTGGCGTTTTCTCGATTGAAAATAAAATTATTTAGCATAATTTGTCATTCAGAATTTAGCGGCTATGGGAAACCCCACATGTTTAAAATTCTTCACACTATCGATTGATCTAAACATGGGAACAATAACATTTATAGTAGCTCCTTCTTTGGGATGGCTAATAACTTCGGTACTTAACTTCGCTAACTTCGCGGTGAGGTAATTCAATTAAGCAAGTTAGTTTCTTTTGCATCGGCAGGTATTATGTTCTGTGGAAAACGTTACTGCAATTCTGCAACTTTAGATATCGCTTATTGTTTCACTCAATTCGTATTGCAAATTCGATAAAATATATTGAGTTTTCAATCCATAACGGTTTTCGGGTCGCCTAAAATTGGCTTTCATTCAACGTGCATGAGAATCGAGTACTCACGATTTTTTAAAATTCATTTTACGAGTTCAATCCTCGCGTGGGTTCGTACGGTGGGTGTTCGCAATCGAAATATTAAATAGGGACATTACTATAACGGGAACCGGCTCTGTGCCAACCGAAAAGATCAGTGCATAATATGGTCACATTCACAGCACAATTCGGTCCGTTGAGCAATAATTATATTCGTAGAGGACGCGTATTACACTAACAAAACGTCTGAAACACGCACTTTTGTTTGCATTTTCTCACAGGTGTTTCTTTACCTAACGTCATTGAGTTTTATGTCGAAGGCTGGTCTCTGTGAGACTTTAACTTTAATATTGTGTCGCGATGCCGAGTGCATTGTTGCCGGACTCATTGTAGAGCCGGCGACTAGCCCGTGAGATCTGGGTCGGGGACCGTCCTAGCTGAACTAGTAAACAAAACACAAGCTTACATTTACTGATAAAGGCTGAGGCTGCGGCTGTTCACGTTCTGCATACACTGTTCAGTAGCACATGTCAGTGCTAGAGTCACTTCACTAATGTTCACTGGTGTTCAGTCACTGGCACATACTGGGGGAGGTAGTAGTGTCGCGAGTGTCGCTCGGCGGTGGAATGTGGAGTGTGGTCCCGAGGGTCACCGCGCCGGTCAGTGGTGGGGTACGTGTGTTCCGCAGGTCTTGCGGCGCATGAGTGCTCGCGGTGGAAGGGATCGCCGGTGTAAATACGCCGCCGTAGCGCGTGCTCGCCGCCCACGCACACAGCCTCGCGCCGCACCAACACAGCCAGCCCGGCTCTCGTCTGTACACGAGACGTGACACACGGTGCGATGCGCCTGAGCTTCCATCTATGACGGCTATTGATGAAGCTGATGGGATAACCCTAATGCCTCTGTACAGACGGATGTTTGGGTAACGGTTCGATTAGGGGCTCGCACTTGAATTATTCATGTTTGTGATGTAAGGAACTTGTTGGCTAGTCACAGAACCATACGTGACCTCTTCAAATCACTACTGAGCATGATTAGCAGAACATAAAAACATTAAAGATCAAAGACTTCAAAGTAACCACTCGTTATTTACTTGCTAATCAAATTCAGGTAAGTACTAAATTTTTGAAGAATCATTGAGACAAAATATTTGGCAGTGTATAATATCCACGTCCGGCCAATTCTAAGATTAATGATGCATCGTATTTACGCAATAAATTTTCACCCACGATATGAGAAAATTAAATCTTTGAGGAATTTCTCTGCTGTAATGGTAACTATTATTTCTGAGTCAAAATCACGGAATCCACAAGTTTCCGTTAGAATCCCTTCCTAATATGGTAGCACATAGACGTATGATTCTATTCAGAAATATTTGTGGTCTACGTGGTTGGAGTTATATGCTCCATAATGGAAAATACTGATGATGCCAAACCGATAAGGATATGTGAGCTTTTTATGCAGTAGACATTTCAAATATTATAAAAATCTCAGTTCTAACGTTTGAGTCAATGTAGAAAACCAGAAATGCAATAAGACCACAAAAAAAAACAACAGACAAATTGATTAATACATTTGTATGAAATCGTCGGATTACTCATTGGGTTTTCTGTTTAACGTCTAACTTAACCCTTGCGGTTAACCTTCTCTCTGTTCCTAACATTACCAATAGGTATAAGATTTCTCTTTTTGTGCATTCGCTAAAACCTGAGGAAACTTTGTAACAATCGATTTCGTGCGGTTCATTTTAAGTCCGAGAAATATGGTAATCTGCATGCATCGTAAATAATTGTAAAAGCTTCCGAGGCTTTTATTGCATTAGGTCAGAGAAAGCTTCGCTAAATTTATGAATAGTTTTCTAACATGAGTATGCCTTGTTTCTTATGACGGGAGAGTGAGTATTAACCATTATCATCATTCTGTATATATGTTGCACACTGGGAGTAGAGATCTCCTTAAAGATGTCTTATGTTCTTTTGCTTTACACATTCATTTGCCACCAGATTTCTTCCAGGCAACCTTTGGATGGACAGGACTAAAGAAGTTGAAAAACGGTCGGTGGTGCACATAAAATATAAATAAATAATATATACATACATATATACACTAAATACGCAATGCTGAATACATGCCATAAATATTATAAATAAAATACATAATATATATACGTACCAATTAACACGAAGAAAAATAATGTGTATAGACTTGATTCTTAAAAATAGGAAGAGATTTGGCCTGCCTGATAGAAACAGGCAGCGCATTCCACAGTAGGACAGCTTGAAAAGTGAAGGACTTACAGTAGGAAAGATTGACGTGAGAAGAAGGAGGAATTTTTAGCTGGAGGGCACGACAGGATCGCAAAGTACTGGAATGAGCTTGAATAAATTCAAAGCGCTCCTTTAAGTATAAAGGGATATTGGGATTAAACAGAATTTTATAGACAAAGGAGAGGACATGAGAATTACGGCGAAGGCGGATAGGTAACCATTTGAGCTTTTGGCGGAATTCAGATACATGGTCATATTTGCGTAAACCAAATATGAACCGAATGCAGAAATTTTGTAAACGCTCGAGTTTGTCGAGTTGCTCTTCGGTTAAATCCAGATAGCAGGCGTCTGCGTAGTCTAATATTGGGAATAAGAGCGATTTCACGAGCGCAGTTTTAGTAGAAATAGGCAGAAAATTACGCAACCTTCTGAGTGATGCTGCAGAACCATAGATTTTTCTACTTACTTCAGCAATCTGAGAACACCAATTAAATTGCCTATCTATAGAAATTCCCAGGTTCTTAACTGTCTCGCTAATAAGGATAGGAATTCCGTCAAAAATCACTTGCGGAAGACGGGACCAGTCAATTCGGGTCATTTCTCTTCGGGCTGGCAATACATCGACAACACCGCTATACAAAAAGTTTAACCTACATCCTACTTAGATTCATGTGATATATTTTACCTATAATCCAACGAAGGCCTAAAAGTTTAGCTCACTACGAAGTTGGCTGACACATAAATTTGTCTAAACTAGTTATTCAAATTGCAAATTCACAATCCACTTGACTTATTTGCCAGTGCAAGACAATTGTCATTTGCAAACCATTGACTTTGATCATAATATTTGCAAAGCTAAAATGGTCGTGAGTACTTCAAGTTCATCGATTACATAATCAAAACTAATAATAAACGTCATTGGCTTGGATATGAACACGTTTGCAATGGCTAATCGAGAAAAGCCAGGATACTAGTATCTGAGATGCGCAATTTTCTGAAATTCTCAAGTCCAATCAGTGAGGAATCTTCGGCATTTTTCCAAATCAAAACTGTTCAAAGGGACTTGTAAAGTTTTATACGTCTAAAACCCCTTCGCATTGATAACCTTCCTTATTCTACCGCTGGGTATAGGCATCGTCCCATCCCACCTGCCTACGTCCTGTGCGAATCGAGTTGGAACTGCGATGTTGGAAATATCGTCGCGTCGTGGATAACCAATGCAGTGCCAAGAACTATTGAGCAAAAAATAGTGACTATTTCTGTGACGATAACTTAGCCTCGTTATACTGTGTATTAAAAATGCCATCTAAAACCAGTATTGCAAGTATCGTTGGCAAAAGCCAATTTTGCAGTCTTACGTGTATCAGTCATTGACTTTGACCATCTCGTCAGTTCGAGATGGTAACTGGGCAGGCGAAGTGGCATCGCTCACAACTGAGATGGTGTACGATGGTTGCGCAAGTTTTCGAGTCATCGACACCGGCGCGTCCTCGGAAGGTCGCGCTCCGGACCCCGCCGTCACGATACTTGTGTAGACAGTACATGAGCTCAGAGAAAAGCCAGTTTTAGGCGACCCAGCCAAGTTATCATTGTCACTTATGACGTTTGCTGAAAGTGATGGAATCAACATAACTGCGTCCATGAAATATGGTTTTCTTTTGGCTATGGTTACTTGTCAATAAATTATGGAACTTCATAAGCGTGCTTATGTCAAGAGTGACTCCTTAGTTTGGCATTACAGTAGTCTGCCATGGTAATGACTTACTGGAAGTCTGTATCAGTATCGCGTGAAACTAATAGACAAATTGTTAGCGAGTTGCTAAATATTGAAAAAACAAAACTGTTAATGCAGACTCGATGTGTTCCTAATCGAAATACTTTAAAGAGAGTTAATTTGTGAGTTTAATTTGCTAAGCAGTTTTGGTTGAGAACATGTTCTAGATGTTTTATTTATATTACACGGGAATTACTCACGTAAGATTAAGCCCGTCACTCCGACGCCAAGCCAAGCGAGACGCAGCTGCGCGCGCGCATTCACCTTGAAAAAGACTGCCCAATGCGGTTGAAACTATAGTCCGAGTGACCGGCTTAATCTTACGTGAGTAATTCCCGTGTAATATAAATAAAATGTGTGAAAACCACGTCAGTTTCTATAATAAAATGTTCTAGATGTCTTAAGATTTGTTAGTAGCCACGATTAATTGCCTTGATATCTAAGCCTTAAATTATGTTGGTAAAGTAGAGCACTGGGATAATATGCAACTTGATAAGACCCGACATCACCTACATACATACATGCAGCAGTAAAACAATGTCTTCGCTGGTGTGAATGTGTTGTATGTCATGATCTCGTCGCTTGTTGGAAGTTCCACTACTGCGGTACATGACACCGGTGTATTAACATAACATCTCAACAGCCGGCCGGCCGGCTTATCGGCCGCATCGATTTGTTTACGCCGCGGTCCCGGATCTAGGTTTTTAAGGTTGTTTTTTGGTGGGGAAATACGGTGGTTGGAATTCCTAACATTATCTTTTTTTGGGCGTACGATCCCACATTCCTGACCCCGAATCTTCTCGTCTCTAGCGATCCCTCCCTGCCGTGTACAAAACACCTTTTGATTGTTTTTTATGATCAAGGATAACCTTTTAGGGAAAAGGACATACCTTTTTTATGAATTTGTTATTTACTTACTACCTTAAATATTACAAAGTAACAGGGAAACAACAAACACGAATGCAGTTTGTGGTTTTTAATTTTTGTAAAAATCCCTAATCCAAGTCTTGCACTCAAGTTATTAGTAGAGACTCATCGAAAAATATTCTCACGACAGTTTTAAATAAAAAGCACGTATTATTTGCAATAGGTGTAAATGAAAATAATACGTGCTTTTAAAGTACAACTAAATATTTACTTTTGTATCACTAGACCTTTTCTTTATGTTTTAAACGTTTATCGGGACTTATCACGTATTATCACTTCTTTATGTTTTGAAAGACACTGACACTTCTGGCCCACATTAAATCTTATTCAAGACTACTATTGACACGATTTCTCACCTGAAATTTGTCAAATATAATTAAATATTATTCACGTACACAATTAAAGTCTTATTCTATTTGGCGATTTTCTCCACTTGCACTAAATTTTTCACTAGCTCAGTTACTGCGTCCTTTATATTTCGCTCTACTACAGTGACCAATTCTAAATTGATTTGTATTATATTGTCACTTCCGTTATAGTAAACAGAATTTCCTCCGTCTTCATCGTCCATTTGTCCACCGTAATCAACTTGAGTATATTTTTCATCTTATTTTTTTTTTAAATAGCGTCAGCCTTGCACTATATTATTTTAACTGCACTTTCTTCTTGCACACTTGGAATTTTCACATCCTTTTCGGTGGCGTCAATTCGCGCTGCTCGTTTATTATTGCCATTTAATTGTATTTTTTCTCGGAATCGTGTTTCGGTGGTGTCGCCGTGGCGCGTCCGTGCCGCATTCCGCGACACACCGGCGCTTGCGCCTGACTTGACCGTTTGAACCACTTCATAACTTTGGCGGCCCTACCATTTGTATCGAAAACTTTGACACTACATTTTTCTCGACTATCATTGTTTGGAGCCATGAGCGTCTCTCTGTTTTATTATCAGCTTATCATGTTCCTACTGCGGGGATGCAGGCCTTCTCTTTTAGGATGGGCCCTAATCCACCATGCTGGCCCCTGTGCATGTTGGTGAATGGCATAAATATGTTTTTGAACTTTTGAGGTTCTTGGACACACATGTTTCCTTGCGATGTTTGTCCTCCCCGTTTTGGAGCGATGGCATCGAAACTGCACATAAGTACTGTTTAAGTACTTAATGTCTCATTGGTGCAGGGCCAAGGATTGAACCGGGTGCCGTCAGATTGTAAAGCGCACATGCTACCGCTCGGCCAACATCGTTCTTTCTGTTTAGTGATTCCTTAAACAGTTTAACTTTTTTCTTTTAAAAGGCAAAGTTGGTAAGCTAAGCTTCTGTTAGATCTTGAAATACTTTACTAGCTTTTGCATGACGCTTTCATCCTTTGATTTTACCATTCATTGCTTGAGTCTGTTAGTCATCTGACGTAAGATCATATTTCGGCCCTAGAAGCATCAGTGAACTCACCATCTCGTAATAGAACCAATGTCACGGCTTCGAGCTAAATCATAACTCGAATCGTCTTACGCATCGTCAAAGTCATTGACATCTTCCTTTGCGACGTAAACAGCTGTTATAATTCGAGGAATAAGAGAAATACAATTGAGTTTCGGGCGATTCGTCAATTGGTAATGTTTTGCTTTTGATCTCTAGGATACAGGGTTAATAAAATAAATTCTTTGAAAAATGTGTGACCACAACGAACTTCTCGGGCAAAAGCTCTTAAAAATGATTAGTTTATTTCAGTACAGAACAAATAACTGTTGTTGTTTATCTACGGCTTCTGCGAGGTCATTTGCACGCATAGCACAATACTTAACCTGTTTGCTTTTGACACGTAATAACAAACAACGTTTCGATAGTGTTATTTAATCAAACATCTTGAATTAGTTCTTTTTCAAGGTTCAATTACGAATATTTGTTCGACTTTTCCATCTTGTACCAATAGTAGGGTTCGCGAATTCGATGAGGCGCCACCGGCCCGCCACTGCGCGATAAAATTGGATTCGGTCCGCTTAAATTATGTAATCGAATATTCATGACGCCTCTCTGGAGTCTCTGGTAGAAGCACTGCTTTTCTTATACTGATTGTAGAATGGACTATACACTACACTGGTTTTGTGCACTGGCGCCGCATGCATTATCCTGTAATTATTCTTATATTATTGTCCCTTATAACCGACTTCGGGAGGAGGTTATCAATGCGACTGTATCTTTTTTTTGTATTTTTGTTACGCGATTACTTCGTTTATTATGAATTTATTTTGATGATTCTTTTTTTGTTTCGTAGGTCATACCTCAAAGGTGGTCCCATATAAATGTTATCGAAGTTGATTTAGCATTTTGAGAAATCAACAAAAACAAAAAATATATACACAGATGACGTTCTGATTTGTGTTTCCCTCCCCCCTCTTTAGTGTATGAAAAAGCTTGATAGTTTGTTTTGTTTAATATACCTAATTTCATTTATTTTGCATAGTTTTAGTTTGGGTTTTTGTCGTCCTATGATTATACGCTCTTTGGCATAACTTTGTTATTACGTGAATCGTAACAATTTCGTAACATGTTTAGTTTTTATCGAGTCCAACACTTGCGGTTTAATCGATATTAGAATCGATTACATGTTTATAATCAGCTCCAGCGGTCATTGTGGAGCGATAATCTATATTTGCTCTAGTTATGCAAGCTTCGAGAATTTCCGGTATTTTATTCGATCATCATCATCATCAGCCAGAAGACGTCCACTGCTGAACATAGGCCTCCCCCTTTAACCTCCACACTGAACGACAGCCTGCCTTTTGCATCCACTGGATGCCCGTGAATCTCACAATGTCGTCGATTCATCTAGTGGGAGGCCTACATACACTGCGTCTTCCGGTTCGTGGTCTCCACTCCAGAACCTTTTCAGATTTTATTCGATGCCGGTTTGTTATTCGTAATGCATATAATTAATAAAAAAAAGCGTTATATAACAGAAAAAGTTGATGTTGATATAAGTAAAAAAAAAGTTGATTTGGTTTTTAAGCTGTGTTAAAAGGTAAAAAAAGACTGACTGACTTGTTATTATAGTGTACCAATTAACTATAATCAGTTTTATTGTTCCGTTATTTTATATTTTATTATTATTAAAAAAGCCTTATAATAGAAAAAGTTATTGATAAAAAAACGCCAGAGTGGGCACGAAAAGTCGTCACCGCTTTATGATTCATATTCCGAAAATCCGTACGAAACGCTTTGATTCCACATTTATTGTGCGAACTGCTAGTCTGTAGAATGCGCTGCCTGAATGGGTGTTCCCCGATGGTTACAATCTGGGTGTCTTCCAATCACGAGTGAATCGGTTTCTTCTAGGCAAGCGTGCTCCAAAGTAGACCGCATCATCGCCTAACATCAGGTGAGATGGTGGTCAAACGCAAGCCAATTATATATAAAAAATATACGATTTTTATTATTTTAGAAGTTGATAAGATATGTAATCTTTGTGGAAAGGTAAACAAAGCTATTTCTATAATGACTTGTATAGTATACCAATTAATAATAATTAGTTTTACGACTCAGAATTCGATCTTGTTATTGTTTATGAAGGATTCAAATGTAACATTAGCATCGCAAATTTTTATAACATTTAAGACAAGTAAATTTAATAAATTTTTCCGTGACGTCTTTTTAAGATGACCCATTAATTCGCTCTGACTATATTATTGCGACCACATAAATATGTATGCCGTATTTGACATTGAGGTGTGTAAAATTTTTCGCATTCCGATATTTTGACGTAAATTTTATGTGTCCTGCTGATTTGAGGAAATTGGGTCCAAAGTGTATTACGCGTGGATCCTCGTCACTAATGATGTTATAACTTAAGTATTTAAATGGAATTTTAATTAAAT
Organism: Agriopis aurantiaria; assembly: GCA_914767915.1. NCBI lineage: Eukaryota > Metazoa > Arthropoda > Insecta > Lepidoptera > Geometridae > Agriopis > Agriopis aurantiaria. Next base: position 10,035,150 of record OU612003.1, on the reverse strand, counting down.
TACAGTAAAAAATTGAACGGTGCCAGAATGTTAATGTACCTATAGATTAGGAGGTTCTAGCACCTTTTAGCTGTTATATCGTGGTCGTTTAAAGGTTTTCTATAAAAAATATTAGATACCAGTTATTGTTTTACGGACATGCCTTTATTAACTAAATAAAATGCAGGCAGCCTAATCTACGAGATACCTATATATCAGAGGAACATCGAAAAAAGCAAACAAACCACGACAAATCCCTCACAAAGTTTTACTGCTATTAGACAACTAAGAAGAAAAGCCATTAGCACATAGAAATCCATGATATTCTCTAAATCGCAGGTCAATTTTTGCATGACGATAGGAAGAGGTACCTATGTGTCCAAAAGGTAGGTATACACCTAAGGAAAGTTGTGGCCATCATAATAAATACCTTAACCCTTTTTACGCTACAGGTTGTGATGTGGTATTCGATATTGCCTTCCTATGCCAAGCTTGAGACGAAGGCGAGTGGGACCACTAGTTTTTCTTTATGATGGCAATGCAAATAAACTACTTCGTGGATTCGTCTTCATGAAAATAAACAAAGAATCTCAATTAAAAGTTGCCGCCAAAAATTTAAATATGAACTGGCATTTTATCGTGTTTGAATCAATTGTTGGTGCGTTCCCAAGAGGTGTTGCAAGAGGCCTCGCTCTCGTTAATTTAGGCAGAACTTTTAGCACATCCTCGACTTGCTAACTAGCTGCAAGTTGCGCAATTACAATTATCAATATGCTGAAGAATTTTCACGAGCTGATTCAGAACAGGGAACTCTACCACACCTATATCTTTATTTTCTTAACGACATGTCGTTGTCAAACTTCACCCGCCCCTGGCGCCTTAGCGATGATGGATTGACGTATTTTGTACTATGAATGAACTCTTTCATAGAATCAAGTGGTCCATAATAGCCAACTTCCTCAGAAGATAAGCTCATTGGAGTAGTGCTGTCTTTGCTAATGTTTAAAGTCTACAATACTGAAAGTCTATAAATGGAAGAAAAGCAATTTTTTGAGCTATGGTACAAAGCAAATAAATATTGGGTGCACGAATATCTATTTCCTTTTTGTCATTTTGTTGTTACTCTGTTACAACAAAATACGTGCAGTTTTGCCGATTAAACAAATAGTTCTTCATGATGCAAACTCGGATATGCTTCGTTGGTCAGTTGCAAAATATAAGAACACAAATATTTTATTATTTTATTTCATAAATTCTCACCTTGTTAGCTGATAAAATGTTTGAGGCCTGCTTTGCATTCCATTCTAATTTCTACATTAGAAAATTAAATCTTGGTTGTTTTAAAATGAATATAAATTACGATAATATCAAAGACTGACAAGGGACTGAGAAGAAGTTGAAGAATCAAAGAGAGGTCCTTACGTACCCAGCATTGGGTTATTCAGGGCCGATAGTAATTAAAGGATGTTAAAAGATAACGCCTTTTATCAATACAATAAAATAAATTATGTGCAGTTTCGATGCCATCGCTCAACAACGGTGAAGGAAAACATCGTGAGGAAACTGGTATGTCCAAAAACCTCAAAAGTTCAAAGACATGACATTCACCAACATGCACTAGGCCAGCGTGATGGATTAGGGCTATCCTCAGAGAGAAGACCTCTCTCCTGTGTTCTATCAGTGGGAACGTACACTAATAATAATGATGATCAATATAATGATGTGTGATATAAAATGTGTCAAATATAATTTATTTATTTATTACAGGCTCAATCCGCCTCAAACACTTAACACGTTTAATATTTTACTGCCTTTGTTTTTATAGTCCGTCAATTAGAAACTAATTTGGCTTTGAAATAAGTGATACCTACTTGTCGTCCAGCGCAAAAATGCGGACCTGATTCTGAGGACGTGGGATCGTAAATGTAAATGTTAAATTTTATAATAAAAAATGCTCTTCAAAGTTCGAACAGATGTTACTCTTACGTAATATGGAATTCGCAATATGTAGGTAATATTCGATACAAGCGCTTTTTTCATCTATTGAGATTTTATTTATTTATATATTTTGATGATTATATAACCGATTGGTGGGAAATTGAAATATGCTACAAAATAATAATGCTATATAAAAGATTATGACTTTTTATGTAATAGCGAGTGCTATTTTAGTTTCAATATAAAAACAAAAAATATATATTTATAGCATTGCTATTAGGAAATACCAATACGTGAATGCTATCAATCAAAAAAGATTGTAAAGTTCCTTTTGTTCAAGAAATATACATTTTATTGATTGGCAAAATCTCATATTTTATAATCGTAGTTTCTTTTTTAACATTCCAGCAGGCCTAGCACGGGCCGTGGACATATTGTCTTTCCACCTTTTTTATCCCGTGAGAAAAAGACAAACGTATCCATATTCTAGCTTTGTCGCGTCTAGGCGTGGATAAAAACGGTGGAAAGACAATTTATCCACAGCCGATGCTAGGCCTGCAGGTGGATATTTAATTTACTCTAATCTTTATTAGACGATTTTACTATCGTTTTTTCAAATCGTATTCACATCATCAGCACCGAATATCCAATTTCTGGGCATTCCCATTTCCCAGTTCCCTTTGTTTCTACCATTATTTCTGTCCGTCACTAGTCGCATCCATGTCCTATTTATCTTCCATTGCATTCAAATTGCATTCAATGAAATTCGAATTCTTCATGTATCATAGTTAAGCACCTACCATTACGTTAACAGTACCTAATCATAGTTTAGCGACGGTATTATTAAAGATTAGCCCTAAAGATCACCTTCGTGTGTATCCAAAGGATGATTAAATACATGTTCGATTTTTAACAATCGCTTGCTGCATTGTTCTGCAATTTCTGCATCTATGGAAATCGTAACAAATCTGAATTTTTTGCTTATTAACGATTAACTGCCTTTTGTAATGGAAGCATCGTTGTTAATTTGCTGGAGCGAAGTCACTTAACTTACATCAACATCATCATCATCATTTCAGTCATAGGACGTCCACTGCTGGACATATGCCTCCCCCATCGATCTCCAAAAGGGTCGGTTGGAAGCGGCCTGCATCCAGCGTTTCCCTGCGGTCTCTTTCGGTTTTGTGGTTTAGGTTGTCTGTCCATCTTGTGCGTGGACGTCCTACGCTGCGCTCAGGTCCGTGGTCTCCATTCGAGAACTTTTCGGCTCCATCGGGCATTTATTATGCGTGATATGTGCCCTGCCCACTGCCACTTCAACTTGCTAATCCAGTGGACTATGTCGGTAACGCTTACGTTCGTTAACTTAATCAGTTGTAATTTTTTCCTTTAAGTCTTATTAAGACTAATAATAAGTTGGTAATATAATATAAGCCTCGGGGGCAATGTGAGGCACCGTTTGCAATAGTGGGGGGCAAGTCGTCTCCTGCCTTTACATTTTGGTGCAATGAGATAAAATTGGCAGGTATCCTTTTCTCATGCCATAAACCAGTCTCGAAATTTATTAATTCTTATATTGTACGATAATGTCTGCCCTTCCACGCTTCCCTTTCACGCATACTCAATAACTATGAATGTATGACACTCAGGGCCTCCTGACGTTGATGTGGTAGACATTAGAAAGGCAGCAGACCGACACATGCTAGAAAGGAAGTAGAACCATAAGGCATATGCTCAGCAATGAATTATCCAAAGCTAATGATGATATTGCATAATTTTGTATTGATAATAATTTAATATAATTGTATAATTTTGTATTGATAAATAATTTATGTTACATTTATATTTATTGTAATTTGTTGTTATGTATATTATCTTGTAAAACTTCGGTATTTCTATTTATTTCTTTTTGTCTTTTATAAGGTGTTTTTGATGCACGACACAACCATTTGTTCCAACCTGGTGGATGACTGGTAGAAAATGTTTAGCATTAAGCCCTCCAATTGTACATATCTACTTAAAGTATTAAAATAAATATTGAACAGTTAAGATCAAAAATAATTGTATCAGTCTTCAGTATAACTGGTGCGATATGATTATAAACATCAATAAGTAACAAACGCGGTCTAATTTAGATCCCACCGCAAGTTCTCACCTTTCTTGACTTGCCCTTGCGAATTATTCATAACGGCTCGTAAAAGACCAAGGTCGTCGCACTGGCGAGATTGCGGATTCAGCCAGCAGCGGACAAGCCGAAAACTATAACAAATAAAATGCAAACGAGCGGGATGTACGCGGATCCCGGCCGGACGACGGTCGCGCCGGACGCCACTCTTGGCGCCTTTTTATCTTTTTCTTTTTATTATGGCGAATTTATGGCGGGCGATATAAGCTGCCAGTATTACGCGAGCCGAGCGCATTTTCTTTTAATATTCGAAGGCCCTGTCTGTATCGAAGAATGTGGTTCTCGAATGTTCTGCAGGAATTTCGTCCTGCACATTGTCCTTGGACTCTCAACTGCTCAATGACTTGGGCTTAGGTTACATGTCAAACGAGTTTAAATGTGAGACATAGGCACGGGTTTCCCCCCGTCTCAGTTCAGTGTTTTGATGTCCCTTGTGTCATTTAATCGAACTGCATTTTTCTGTAATGCCCATCCATACCCGGTTCTTTAAAAAATATTATTCCTATCGATGATATCTTTCCAAGCAGCCAATGAACGAGCAATATGGGGGATATTTATAGAAGACGAGATTTCCAATATGAAATGGTGATAACTGGCCAAGAGTGTGTCGAGACACGCATATGGTAGGGTTCTGTAACCAAAGCCATATAATTGTAGTCACATTTGTAGTTCAGAAAATGATGGTTATGGAAAAATTCGAACGGACGAAGCTCAGCTACATTTCAGAAATGTATCATCCCGACATAGCATATACTTTTTATGGTTTAGTCCAGTGGTTCCCAATTAGTGGTACGCGTACCCCTAGGGGTACGCGAAGTTGTATCAAGAGGTACGTGCGGCAATCTCCTGACTAAGAAAATTTCTATGAAAGACGTCACACCGTATAATTATGCAGTCCATTTGTAGTCCGTCAGTCCAACCGACTGCATACAGTGTTTCATACTTTACTGGACCTCAGAAACTGAGTATGCCGGACCGGACTTGCATTTGGTGTGCTTGAGCCGAGTTCGAGGGGTACGTTAGTTTGAGGTCTTTCTTGGAGTGATACGCAGGAAAAACTAATTGGGAACCACTGGTTTAATCAATAAGAAAACAAAAAAAGAGTTGAAAAAATTCTTTGTTTAGATAATTTTACGATCAAATGAGCTAGCCTTTGAGCTAGAACGTCTTGAATGCCGCCTTCCGCGGTGTTTCCGAGAAGCTACAACATGGGGTTCTTCAAAAGGCGAGTTAATAGAGTCCTTAAGGGTCGGCAACGTATTTGTGATGCCTCTGGTGTTACAAGTATCCATAGGCGACGATGACTGCTTACCATCAGGCGGCCCGTCTGCTTGTTTCCCAACTGTAGCATTATTTTTTTAAATGCAGCAATGAAAATTTAATCACCATTACACATGTGCCAGTAGTTTTATAATTGAGATGTATACTAAAACTGTAATTGTATCTTTTATGCACTTATATTGATAACTATAGAAGTTAGAGGGTGCAAAAAAAATAATAGACAGATGGACGGACAGAATGATCTTATAAGGGTACTTTGTAGGGCTATGGAACCCTAAAAATAACGAATTGAATTGAAAAGGGTTGCAGCTGTGCTGGAAGTAAATATTTTTATTTCAAAGTTTTAAAAGTAATATTTAAAGGGAGTTTAATAAAACTTGAGTTTATTTAAACTCAATTCTCTAGAAAAGGGTTACGAAACTAATGCATACAGCGAATGACCATTTAACAGCGATTAAATCTAAAATAGATGCCATCTCGATATATTACGCAACGGAAGCAATACCAGTCGAGTCCCCGTGAACGTAACCAGGCGTCATAGAAAGTAGTATGAAACGAAGGGAAAGGGCTGATATCGCAAGTCCTGCGTCCGCTAGATAATTGGCTGGTACTATGCAAGTAAGAACACGCCAGGTGCGTTTACCTCGAACGGTGGCCGCGTAACCTTCACGGTACATGGTTTTCCTAGATCACTAGATGTACTACTAAATAGCATAACAAAACTTACTATGCATAACACATATGTATACATACTTTCTCAACAACCTGATCTGGATATTTTGTTTGATAATATGGGCAAATTCAGTTTTGTCGTCCTTGCCCATTTAAGCTGCAGCATGGAATGTTTTGGATTATCTGTTAATTATACACTTAATTTGTAATAAAGAATACAGCATATGTATATAACACATATGTATACAGCAGGAATTGTACTGTGGCAGTGTCTTTAGGATTGTTCAAAAGGTTTCAAGGACACATTGCAATTGTTCTCAAAAGATTTAACGAAAGAAAGCGTGATGATTTTCTAAGAGGGATGTTCACTCATAAACTTTTTTATGAGCACGAAGGCTCAATGGTACATACAGAAGGTGGGTCAAACTTTAGAATCAAATATATATAAATATAAATAAATATATATATATATATATACATATAAATAAATATATATATATATATATATATCACATACACACCTATATCATGAGTTCGCCCAACCGAACTATTCAAATAATGCACGGTACAGCAGAGGGTCATCAGTGAGAATGCACAATACTCCCCGAGCAGAGCACCCATACAGGGTAACCATGCATATTTTAAAGTCACGCGGTTTTAAAAGGCGAAGATTAACCACCTACACAGGATACTCGAATATTTTGAGAAGGGAGAAACAGAAATATCAGCTGAGGTTATGAGTGAGTGAGTAACGCAATGAGTGAGTGTATTTTGTCGGAACTCGGGTTCGAATTCCAGTGATAACCGTAGCAAAAGACTAAGAAAGCGTTTTGTCTGTGCCTAACTTTGAACTGTTCGACTAACCACCCGCATTATTCAGTCTTCCCGTGAATTTGGTGCATGTAACTTCGCCGAAATATCAGGAGCTCATTCCACAACCTTATCACGCTGAATATCCCGTTAATATTCATATAACTGTAGTGGAACACCCGAGATAGCCTAAAACATTGTTGAATCCTTCATGTTCCTCATTTTGCAAAGGAACATTTTGGCAGGAAAATATTTCATTTGCTCAAGTTTTAAGGCAACTTAAAATATAAGGATTTAAAAATAAATTAAAAGAACTGGCGCCCCGTTAAAGAAAATAGGGGCCCGTTATACCAAGGAAAATATATTCGTGAAATCGTGTGCAAACACTTGGGTCATATTTATTCAGGTGCCGTACTAAACTGCGCAGGAGTTTATCACATATTTTTGTATACATGCTTCGTCGTAAACAGCTCTCACATATTATATTTTAACAAAGTAAAATATCCTTTACCTACTTTCGGCTTCAAATCGTGGAAATAGTGACGTAGTATTTTAAACATGATTAAACAATACAGTAGTTTATTATATTCTTATATTTGTTTAAAACAAGAGACATAATGAATGAGATATTGTGCAGTTGTTATCAAAATTTACATGAATATGATAATTGGAACACTTCTTCCACGATAACATTCTTGGTGTTTACTTACAAATAGTTCAAAATTACGTTGTAACCGTAACACATTAAAATACGTCTTAGATAGAGCGTGTTGTAGAAGTAGAGTCCTAGCTTGTAGGTACATAATTATCGTTATCAAAATCAGTCTTATTCCGTTGCTGGACATAGGCATCTCCCAAGACTTGCCACTCAGCCCGATCTTCGGTTTTCGCTTCCAACCCACTGCCAGCTGCCGCACACCTAGCGTAGGACGCTCTGAGGCTCGATGGAGTGATGATATACATAAATATATTTTCAATTTATTTACTCAAACCGCTTACAAACAGCTTCATTTCAAATTCTTTTTTTTTTTGCTAAATGCAAATTACACAATTCTATTATATAACATTATCTAGTATTCAACATCCTATAGGAGCAAATAAAGATATAATGATTATAATTAACTCTCCCACCGACCAGGGTCTGGCCGTACTAAAACGTGGCCATGGCGCGACCTTGCGACCTTCCTCACCTTTGGTCACGTGTCACGAGAAGCTTCGTAGTCGTATAACTGTCCGAGGTGTCATACTGACACTGATTCATAAGGGACCACGTGTTCCCATAGTTCCGGTAGTAAATGACACTAGAGAGTATGACATCATCATCAGATGGTCAAAGAATTAAATATTGACGTTGAATAGGTCAGTCGGATAAATACTGTAGCAGGCTACCATTACGTTAAAAGTTAGAAAAAAGAAACATGTCACAAATAATCTTGAAGAAATTTCTCATTGCTTTCTAAAAAGAGTTGGCATTGACATTGATAAACCATACACACTTGCAAGCCGAAATGTTACCAACATCCATTACGTACGTCAATTATACCGGCGACATGGCGGTGCCGTCATTATGCTAAACAGCCGGTCAGGCCGAAGCACGCGGTCATCTCCGCATTCCTCGCGGACGGTGCGCATGCGACGGAATTCCCGCCCAAAACGCGCAAACAACAAACCAGTCGTGGCAACCTTCGAGAGAGATGACACTGTCGCCAGGCGAGATATCGACTTTATATCTGAGCAAATAAAGTGGATGTAACATATTTAGAATACTGGCGCCAATGAACATAAAAAACGGAATCCCAAATGAGGACTGTTACCATTTTTGTAAAAAGACATTATAATATGTGATTAATGTCGTTCGACTATAAACAAGTCGTTAATAAATGATTTTAGATATTTTAATATTTCTTAACATGGATCGTCGGCGCGACTACTGTATTAGCATAAACACAAAATAGTTTAAGTTTTAGAAAATAATAAGTTTAATTTTCGCGAAGGTGCCTTTATATGCCAACCGAATTTGAACATAATTCTTGATATATTATAATTTTTGAGGGCAAAGGCCAATATATTGTTTTATGAGGAAAATAACCAACTAAGATTTTTTGAATCTGTAAAAACTGGATGGGTTATTATCGAGATATCCGAATAAACAAACTCCCACGCGGATGTTAAAGTGCAGAAATCGATTAAAGAATAACAAGCGAATTAACTATGGCATTTTAAAATTGGAGCTTTTGTATATTTTATACATAAATTAACTAACACAATTATAGTAATGGATTGAATTACCATACAATTTAAACAAAGCAAGAATTTGATGATAATAATTTTTTTGCATTTTCTTTTTGTTATATCGCCCGTGGAAACAAAAGTATTAAAAAGACATGAATTACCTTAACATTTTATCCCGATGTGTATATAAAATAGTACATGTTCTCTTGATATTTACGATTGGAATGTTAGGAAAATAAAGAATATAAAATCTTTAAGAGGTAGAGGTTTTGTTTGCTGTTATGACACAATAAATATGAAACAAAATACATGTAGCATGCAATGTTATGTAAACAGAATGGAGGCAATCAGTTCATGTAAATTATGCTGTCTCAGATAACTCGAATGCCTTTTAAACCAAAATCTTTGCCGTGATTTTTGCGGTTTTGCTGAAAATATACATAATCCTAATTGGGGATTGCCTTCTGATTTATTTCCGAAAGAAAAATGTTTTTCAATTTGTCATTAAAACGAATTAATGCAAGTCACATTAATCACTCAAAATACAAAAACAAATATAAAACCTTGTGAAACCCGAGTCTTGTATTGAAACTAAATGGACGCAAAATTTTAAAGTCAACAGAAAAATCGATCCCCTTGCATATAATGAGATGATGTGATCTTTTAACCAAAACCCCAAGCGTGTTAACGCTACATATACAGTAAACACACGTCTTGGGATGGCATAATTTGAAACAGAATAATTTGTGTTATAATCAATGATACAGAATTTAAAAATGCCATCTTAATCCTCGCTCTTATATATTTTCATTCTATCACTAGTCTCTATCAACAAAGTGGTAATTCGTATGATCCACCATGATTTACATGATGCGAGAGTTTTCTCATGCGCCGGGAACGATGAACAATGGTGCATCCACTCCACTTGACAATGGTAACCGGCCACTTTCCACTTTCCCGAGACTTCCCACCATGTATGAAAAGCTGTTGTCAATTACACTGAGAATTTAACTTAATTTTATGACAATGATAAACAAGATCATTGCCATTAGAATCTGGTCTTTGTCTATAGAATTCATCAACATTTTCAACACTGAACCGACTTCGGTCCAAAGTGGGCCGAAGTCGGGATAATATGGCAAAGTGGGGTTATATAAAGGGCTCTGACACCGAATGTCTTTGTGGTGTGAACCCTCAGACAATGTCACACTTGATGAACTGTGCAGCGTGTCCTACAACTTGCACACAAGACGACCTGAATGAAGCCACGCAAAATGCCATTGAGGTGGCAAAGTTTTGTTCTAGAAACTTGATTTGAAAATAGAATTGTATTTTGCGGAACATCGACTCGAAAGAAGAAGATCAACATTTTGAGAATCAACGTATTAGGAATTCAACTTTCTAGGCAGGAAGGCTCTTTAAGTTCAAGACATAAAAAATGTTATTCTCCAGTCAATCAACCGTTATTTGTAATAGCTTAATAATAAAATTAACACTGTTTTATTCATACAGTTAAATGTTATGTACCTATATTATTCAATTCAATAATTATGAACAAGTCATGAAATAATAACACACCTTGGCCAGATAACTTTACGAGTACATTGTTTGCAACACTTATCACACCAGCAAAAATGTGGGAACTATTCACAGAATTAGCTACATTTACTTATGGCGAATAAAAACGTCAGATTAATATCACCAAGTGGCATATTAATACGAAATATGTGGAGTTTTAAATACCATAGGACTTAAATTTGTTACGCCGCCCACGCTTGTTATCGTTAATAATATTTTAGAGACGAGGTTTTAGTTTTCTCCAAAGGTCTAGAATTCTGGATTCCATCTAGAATGTGTCTCTAAACGAGTATTTTTGTGACAACCAATTAAATTCTCAGACATCCGGCAGAGCAACGAATTTTAGCGATGCATCGATTAGAATAAAATGCGCGTCAAGTATAAGTTTTCTGTTTACGTTTCTGAAGATATATGAATAGGAATTTTATTAAATTCCAGTCTATCGTTTAAATACCACGTTATACGTTATCAGTGATTAATTGTACGAATTCCTAATTTACGCGTTTATATTAGTTAGGACACGTTCCTAGATTTTGTGATGGAAGTAAGGTTCTCACTGAGGTTTCTGACCGTTGGCCATCCAGCTGCGAAATACTTTGACGATATTGTCATCGTGCGTCGACTCTCGAGTCGATTAGCATATGATCAAGGCAGGATGTAAATAATGATGATGATTAATTTAGTAATTATAATTGTGATCCTATTAAGGGTAGAGCTTATTCGTCGTTAACAGTGGACGATATCTTGGCTAAATAAGAACGTGAAAAAAAAAATACGTTGTTGGAAAACATTATCCAGCATATTTCTACGTACTTGTCTCCAGTTATTACGTAGTTTCATCACATAATCATAGAAACGCCGCTCCGTATTTTTCTCCGGTTTGCGGTGTCCCAACACATAGTAACCCAGTATGGCAGTGCTTTCTTGTAATAAGTGTGTTTGTGCAATCGGCCGATGTCCGATTGGTATCTAGATGGAGCGTGTCGGCAACATCTCTTTGATGGAGGCTTTTTTGAATATATTTTTTATGGTCGACAGGCTAGGTCATCATAATTTCGGCCTATTGGTCTTCTCTTCATGATCTTGCCAAACGATACTTGTTATTGAAGTTGCGCTTAATGCGTTAACAATTATTTCTTTTCTATCTTTTACTTCCTCTTTATTGCCTGTCTCATACATTCTTATCTTATTTATTTTATGTTTTGTTGCAGTAGCTTCTGAAACTCGATTTTCTGCTAAAACATTTTTAATAGATATTGCAAATGAAGGTACGTGCCCATTGTCAATGCTTTTCAAGTTAGATTTTTTGTATTTTTTTAGTTTTCTTAATTTTTTTTGAAGAGTTGAGCAGAACTATCCTTTAAAGTGATTCAAGTTGATAATATTCTCTTCTTTTTTCTTAGGTTGGTTAGTATTTGAACATAAACAACACGCATTAAAAACTATACTGTTATTAGTAAATTGCGATCATCAAGTTCTTATCCTTCCAACCACAACATCCGCAATTCAACATCAGATTTTTTCAAATCTCACATCGCAAGCAATTTGAGGGATATACAAGTCAACAGAAATCATTTAGCAGAATCATTATGTCTTCCATCTGTATGTTACAAGCAAAACAACGCTTTGTACTCGTGATTATACTTTTTGCTATGAAGCCTGGGGAAATCCACTTACTGTATTGTATGTGGCACTCGCAACCTTTTTTGTTTATTTAAAATTATGACTTATGTCGGCTAGTGAATGTGTTAATTTGCGTTTTGATATTTGTAAATGCTCATACTAAGTAGAGGAAAAAAATTATATTCATAGATCTTGTTCACTAGTTTGCTTTATTTGGAGGGGTTTTCGTAAATCTTGATGTCTCGAGAATTTTTTTGAATGCATTAATAATACTCAATGCGCAATCATTTATTGCAGTTAACATGCAGATCTAAGTTAACGTAATTAGGTAGGTATCTCATAATGACCCTGATTATATAGCAACATTTTGCGAACCGGATGGATCAATTCCATAATAAATTTATCAAAGGTATTCGTCTAGCTAGGATATATTAATATTTCGTAAGCCGTATTCTTTTAGCACTTTGACAAATTTGTACTCAGACAATTGATTGCATCAGGCGTTAATTTGCGGAAGTTCAAAACTGTTATTCAGATGAATCATTTGTTTTTATGATTCGTCTAAAAAGTTTTGAAATCCGTACTTATTTTCTATCATCTATTTGGCGACTAGCCTTTGTTACTCATATTATTATTGTAGATACTAACATAAAGCTGCATTCGTGTAAAAAAAAATAGAACACTGTTTAATATATTTTACGTAAATTTGTACGTGGTGAAGAAACAAGGAGTTTGAATGTCGGTATATCCAAGTTAGGATAAAGTTATATTTTATATCTGTGTTTGGTATTTCTATGGCATTTATACTTTACCACTTACCGCGAGATTTGATTGGTTGAAATTAAGCAATAAATCTCAAAGGTCAGCCATTGTATGCTGGTTGGAATTGGAACTGCTGGAGAGCGGAAATATAACACGAAATGGACATTTTGCACAGGGTTGTCACGGGAGCTAATATAATTCCAGATGTGATTTGCAATATATTCACAACAGGGAAGATGGCGGTCAAGCGCACAAGCCTGTTTTTAATAAAAAAACAAATGGAACCAAAACAACTTTGAACTTATTACTTCATCAAATATTGCGTGAACATTTAAGTTTCGTAGGACCAATAAACCTACGTTAGTGTAAACCGTTCGTCATAGTTTAAACGGGTTATCTCTATCTATCTTTATCTTCTTTTCTTTCTTTATTACATAGTATAAATTAAAGTCGCTTTCCGCGTCTGTCTGTATGGCTGCTAACTCCTCCTAAACCACGCAACGGATTTTGATGCAATTTTCGCCATCTGTTAGATACACTTTCACGGAAGGTTTATATGTATAACTAGCGACCCACCCCGGCTTCGCACGTAAATTACAGCCGTGCGAAGCCGGGCGGCTGGGTCGCTAGTTAAATTATAAAATTATAAATGCGTGTTCGTTTGTTCGTGTGTTCGTTTATTTCTTTTTCATGCAGCAACAGAACAACAGGATTTTCTGCATAGAGACAAGAGAGCCATAGGGAGTGACATAGTTTTTTTAATCCCTAAAAAAGTACGGTGGCTAAGGGAATGCCCACGCGGATGAACAGTGGGGTGCTAGTCTAAACTAAATTGACAACTCTAAAAGCATGGTTACTCTCGTCTCATAGAGCTCTTGTCGTAGAGATTACATTTTTATTTAGTTTCATATTTTAAAAGTTTCAAATAAAATCTCCTGGAATTGTTTTTCGTCATAAAAGTATACTGCATTCGTTACCCACCAAAACGGAGAAGATACATCTGTTTCAAGTACGATGTTGTGTTAGCGTGTATGATTGCTATAATTTTTCTCCAAAACCGCTACACTGATTTTAATGCGGGTTTTTATTTGAAAGAAGATAGTTCTTAACTATGTTTGATTAATTCATTGTGGTGGTTCTTGGTCATGTTTAATCAAAATCGATTTAGCCCTTTAAAAGATACCGGCTCTTGTTTGGGTCGTGTTTTTCACATGTTAATGTATATTACTTAGTTGTAAATTGTCATCACTGTTGAACATTCCATAATTTACATCATCGTCATCATTACAGCCATAGGACGTCCACTGCTGGCCATAGGCCTTCCCCACCGATCTCAAAAAGGACCGGTTGGAAGCGTCCTGCATCCAGCGTTTTCCTGCGGTCTCTTTTAGGTCATATGTTTAAGTTTTTGGTATTTTAGGTGTTGCATAATTCATATGCAAAATAACAACGCTTGTAGACAGCCCTAGTGTCAACCATATATGATTAAATTATAACTACATTAGACAAATGGCCCGAGGCCCCAGAATGTCATATGCATGTAGCACACTGCTTTTCGTGTATGTATATGATATAATCGACAAATATAATAATACCTTACATGACAGCCGAGGTCATTGCCACATACCTATTGTATGACTGGTTCGTATAGCGAACAACAGAGTATACAGTACAACAAGAATGTTCAATAGCTATAACATATCTTAAAACTTGTAAAATTTGGCATTAACATGTAAATATGACCAAATATCTTACACCAAGCAATAAAAATGCAATTTAAGCACCGATCTTTATCTTAGTGATGACTTACATAATAATATTTTTGTGCAAAACACTGAAGGTCACCAATGCCATTCGATGGGTATTTTTATTTTTTTAACTGGTCTATTTATTGATGCCTTACATAATATGAAGTCATTCATAAGTGCTAAGAGAATTATATGATGCTGTTTTACTAATCTGCATGTTTGCGGGTGAATGTTTCTTCTAGGCAAGCGTGCTCTACCGTCAAAAGTCATTCATTTATTGATTAATTAATTTCATGTAAAATTATAATATTTTAAAAACACAAAAAGGGTGTCTACGGGCTGGCAAAGCATAGTCAGCACCGGTAGTGGTGGAGCTGTCCATAGACGGTGGTTTCAGCTTACCATCAGGCGGACGGCATGCTTGTGTGCAGCTCTTATTAGAAAAATAAACACTTTAAATCTCAGCCTTCTCCAACGCTATCGGAAGTGCAGGAAAAGCAATGGCCCGAAAATACCTCCTTGACCCAACCTTACATGGTGCGCGAGGCCTTCCTTCCGCCTAACGGGCGCCACCTCGTGATGTCATTATCAATTCGCCACATGCTTTATATTTGCATCGCTTTCTATGATATAAACATAACCACCGTATTTCCGGACAGTTGCATCGCTACACTTGAAGCTGGCTGTAACTTAGACATAGGCTTTAGAGCTTTTACGTACTGTTGTTATTATACTATGGGATTAATACTGGAATCGCGAAAAAATATCAGCTGTTCCATACTTTTCGTTGAGTATGAACGACATTTTTCTATGAGCAGCTGTTTTTTTTTCACGAATCGCAGTTTTGCTTTCATACTAAGCAGGAAGGGGTCATTCTACCCATAATTAGTTACCCATCATAGTAGTTCATAATGATCATAGTTTCTCAGTTCTGTGTATCTGTACAAAAGCTTTAAAGCTATTACCTATATCATATTCTAATATTTATTCTATACTAGTTGAACCGACAGACGTTATCCTGTCTTATAACTGAAGAATGGCAGAAGTTAAAATCGTCGTTAAGCTTCTAAAATTTTCCAATTTGCTGCGCAATTTTTTTAAATTTATCTTTTCGTAACAACTTTCGACAAAGTAATAGAAAACTTAAAAAAAATATGAAATCGGTAAAAGTTCGTTCTCAAGTTATGGCGTGACCAAGGTAAATAGGGATTCGTTTTTTTTATATAGATGACGTAAAACAAGTTAGGGTATCTAATCTTATCTTCATCATCATCATCATCATCTTCTTCATTCGAGTCGATGTTCCGCAAAATACAATTCTATTTTCAAATCAAGTTTCTAGACCAAAACTTTGCCACCTCAATGGCATTCTGCGTGGCTTCATTCAGGCCGTCTTGTGTGCAAGTTGTAGGACACGCTGCACAGTTCATCAAGTGTGTCATTGTCTGAGGGTTCACGCCACAAATATCGTCATCATCAGCTAGAAGACGTCCACTGTTCCATTGAATCTCATCTTAACTAGTGTCAATTCAATAACATTATTATGCGATTCGAGATTCAATGACTGCCATGTGAGTGCCAGTTAGAATTGAGATTTAATGACTCACTGAGTGCCACTGCAGTGACCTTTACTTTTGACAATGATTGACAGACCAAAATAAAAAAATAAAAACTACTTTGGTACATTTTAATATTTTTGCCATTGCCATGAATCTTTCTTCAACTTGTATTACTAGCTCCATCCAACCAGTTCTAAAACCTATCATTGAGTAAAAAGTTTATGGTAGCTTCAGCGAAAGTAGAAATAACTTTCTAACAGATTTACTCGATGTAAAAGTTACCGAAACAATTTCGTATATTAGACTCAAGCCTAAGGTCAAGGTCAAAATCGACGGCTTACTCCCATGCACTTTCTTTATTAAAAGCATCGTATTACGACCATATCTATTAGTTTAAATTTGCATAAACTTAGATGTTTTGGGGCCCATTGTGTTCGGGGTCTTTGAAGGTGAGGTATTGACGATACTGCTCCTACATGTCAGAGTAACGAACTTAAGACCACCCACTAAGATGTTTCGACATTATCTTTGCTCTAGGTCAGGTCCAGCAACAGACCGTGCTACAATGAACGATGGTGGCTGGGCGGTAGCAAGTGTGATTTACAATCTGACGTCACCCGGTTAGATCCTCGGCCCTGCAAGTTCCATAATAAGTTCAGTTTCCATGCCATCGCTCAACAGCGGTGAACGAAAACATCGTGAAGAAACCGGTATGTCCAAGAACCTCAAAAAAGTTCAAAGACATGTCATTCACCAACACGCACTGGGCCAGCACGGTGGATTAGGGCTCATCCTTTATCTCTGAGAGAAGACCTGCGTCCCAGCAGTGGGAACATGATAGGCTGATAATGATGATGAGGTCTTGCAACCGACCTGGCACCATACGTAATGGCTCGCCACTCTTATGGGTCCTGCACGATAGGGCAAGAGGGTGGCGTAGGTCTTGGGCATGCCTGGGTTATTTCAATCGTGTCCCAGACGATGTAGCTTCCGTGGCAAAAAACTTGACCGCATCTGTAGTTCCCGAATCGGCTTAGAATCAATTTATATCTAGACGGTATAATAAATCATTTTGTAGGTGGATATAAGGCAATGATAAAGATGATGATCTTAGCTTTTATAAAAGTGAAAACGAGACGATCGCACACGAGCTGCCTGATCAAAAGACTTCCATTGTTTATGGCTAGTAAATTTGAAGTTTTGTATAAGCTATATCAACCTCTTGGACGTGTCGATAACCTGATGTTATATGTTTTTCCTATGCTTTACCGCTGCAACCTTGCAGGGAGAGGACTTTGTAGGTCATGTAATGTTCAGAAAGTTGGGCACCGAGGGCACGAGAGTAAATGCTGCATGGTCTACCCAGAGTTATCGTTAGTTGGCAACACAGTCGCATTGTATTCTCGTCGATGTAACACGTGGACTTGATCCTGCAATGGCCCTGGAAACTTAGGTTGGTTTAGAAAAAGATTATAACAATCCACGTTGCATGACAAAGTTTCACGTCTTCGTCCGGTTTGGGTCCGCAATCCGTTATGTCGGTCACAGCGCCCGCGGCCGGGTCAATTGATGCTGCGGTCATCAGAGCGTGTCGCGAATGTGGCACGGATGCCCTGGCCTCTGCGCCCCTGAACTTGACCCGATGGAATCGGCTTTTGCACTGTGCTCTTGAAATGTTTGAACGTGACTACGCCGACTTCCAGGAGGTTGGGGTGAGAGTTATTCTTGGATGCTGTGTGATCACATTAACATTATAATTGCGACGGCAACTTGGTCTCTTTGCAGCCTCAAAGTTGACTTTCTGGCTACTATAATGTTTCTACGTTAAACAAAGTATGTTATTACGTAGACTTAGATAAACAACCTTGCACGAGTACCTACAAATTGTGATATAAATGAACTATTGTTTATTTCAGGACGTATTTATCATGAATTTCATTCAGAGTAAGGGTTCTTATGAATGTGACTCACTCAATTTAATATAAAAGTTTCCGACAAAAGTTGTGGTATTATGCCAAAACAGATAAAGCGCCGACGTGACGAATGTTGTTTACAAATAATTTTACGAGATACTTCTTCAAATCAATGACTATTACATTTGAGTTAAATTCAGCGCAGTCCGTTCACTCGACCATTTGATTCACACTTTTTTACATTATTTACTTAGCAATTAAAACGATAAAGTAATTCCATGCCGACGTGTTGCAAAAAACTGCCTATTTATAGAGGCATTAGATGCGCAAGAGTGCCTCTGCGCCTCTAGCTCCGTGAACTTGACCGCACGGTCGGATGCGCCCGCACAGACGGCCGGCCAGCCTTCTAAACATGGCCCGCGAATCCGCTATGATTTTGAAACGGCCACGTGTGGTCACTGCCAAGTCTAATGTGTTTGATCTTTACTCATCTGCCTTACACAAGTTTCATAACTTCAACGTAACTATACTCAATAATGTCTTGGAATATTCTCGTTGGCAAAACATTCGATTTGTATCTCCATTTAATTGCTATGTTTTGGCCGTTTTAGCAATTAATTCCTCGTGATTTTAGCGTGTTTCGTCGAGATATTAATAAAAGCAAGAGCAATAAACCTTTAACATGTATAGAATTTTCATTTCAATATACATTTTGATGCTATTTTTCAACACGTTTAACGGCGTTATAATATTTTTCACTAAGCCAATTTTTCGTAAAAAAATTTGGCTCATAGCGCAAACGTTTATAAACTGCACGATATTATAGGAAAATTTTTGCTTCATTCTTTAGCTGCTCAAAAAAGCAGTGTTATGTTTTAACCGTTTTGTATCAATGTCAACAGCTGATAAATTGTATGTAAGAGAAATTATATTCGACATGATAAAACACAATAAAAGCAAACGTATGGTGTGCGAAAGGGAGAAGGTAACTTTTTACTGCGCAACATTGTAAGGAGTGTTTTTCATTAACAATTGCTGTATTATTATGGAAACTGACGTGGTTTTCACATATTTTAGTTTTTTTCAAATGCGTTAGTAATTCCCGTGTAATATAAATAAAATTTGCTATTTTGTTTACAATAACAGATCGTTTTGTCAGAACTGAAATAACTACCTCACTAATCTACTATTGCGTAAAATTAATTAGTATACTTAACTACAGAACGCAAACCAATAAAAAAACTAGAACAACTACATATTATCCATAAAATATTTATTATGAAAACAGTTACCAATTTATGCATATTTTTTGCTAGGAACTTTTAACCGCGCCTTCTAAACTTCTGTCTAAGGCTAATTGAGCGCATTATTAAATTATTAAGATCTTTGTCATAAATTTTGTTAACCTCTCCAAATATGGCCATTGGGGCTTGAGAACCTGCGATCATACCTTGTCGTGGGCGGTAATGCCCATTAAATAGAGTAACCGAAGTTGTCGGCCGCTGGCTTGCATCACGCCGCACTGCTCTGTTTCTAACGAAGGTCACCAGCGTCCGCCTTATATGGACGCCGGGGAATGATGCAAAACATGAGAAGCAGGCCAGAAATGCATGCAGACACGCGTGAGTTATGCCCCTACGTGTTGAATGCTCGCCGATAGTCGTTGACCCACTAAAACCAGCGGTGACCAAACATACAAGTCGTGACATACGAAAGCATACGCCTTTGTGAACTTACGGTATTCCGCCTGTCCTTCTAATTATTTCACCGTACGTTGACTTCAAATGAACCTTTTTACTCGCAAAGCCAAAATAAGGATGCTGGCTGGCTATGTATGTATGTTTGTATGTTATCAATAACATACAAACATACATACATGTTTGTTGTATGTTAACTACGGCTAAACGCCTCAGTTGATTTTAATAAATACGGTAGATAAATTCATGTAGATTCAGGGATCGATGGTCACGGGTGGATGGGCGGTAGCTGGTAGTGGGGGTGAAAAAATAAATTTGACACTTACTTTCTCATGGGACATATCATTGGATGGGTCTTTTTAAAATGAAAGTGACGTAAGTATAGTCGTTTTTTTAGGTTCCGTCTACGAAATATGATCCACCTAAAGTATCGTAGTCGTATTTTAGGTTCCGTTTACGAAATATGATCCACCAAAAGTATCGTAGTAGTTTTTAGGTTCCGTCTACGAAATATGATCCACCAAATTTTAGGTTCCGTCTACGAAATATGATTCACCAAAAGTATCGTAGTCGTTTTTAGATTCCGTTTACAAAATAATTATGATCCAACAAAAGTATCGAAGTCGTTTTTTTTTTTTTTTACTTATTTATAGAAACATGCTTTTAACTTTAACTCATTTATGTGATCAATTTGATTTCTTAATTCACTTCGTCAAGGCCTCGGCCATATTCGTGTCGAATTAATTAACAGTTTGTTCGTGATTTTTACTATAACTGTCTTGTTAATTAATTTCAATAATCGTGGCCCCAACCATAAATAACTTAATAAAAAGTTAACCTTACGGGTCATGTTTTTTATTCATTATCGAATATTATTTAACTATACCGATTGATCATAACTATTGTATCGTTATTGATACTAGTTACACCAGTTTTTCGTAACTTTTGAAGACTTTCTATCTTACTTAGAAACGTTAGTTAAATTAATTTACGTTTAAAACTGCTTTATCAATTTCTCATCTGCGAAAATAGTGGCGAGATAATTGAAAACTTTTTTAAACACTAGTTTAAAAAGCCGCAAAATATTAAATAATTATAATAAAATAGTATTCGGGACATTGCACACACGGTCATCTGACCCCAAACTATATATATAGTAAAAATATATGTATATGTATATTTTTAAATATACATACTTAAATAAATATTAACAGCCAGATTTAGAACTAACACAAAATATGTCCATCACATGAATGTTTGCCCTAGGTGGGAATCGAACCCACGCCTTCAAGCGCAGAAGGCAGGTTCACTACCAACTGGGCCACCGGGGCAGTCAATCAAGATAATCCCATACCAAGTTAAAGTTATTCTAAGCTCCACAATCTTTGCTGTTTTAACTATCAGCAAGTTTGTATCAAAACAGAGCAGCAATGTCCAAAGCATACGCAAAGCATACCCGGTACAGGCTACGGTATCTAGATGTCCTGGCCCTAAATGCCGAGGCAATAAATCGGCCAGGGCGGGTCCGTTGCGAAATATCTAGCATATCAACATAGTAGCCTTTGCACAAAGGAATTGTCGACTTTAGCTCTACATTAGACGAATTGGGTCGAAATAGTTGCATTGGTAGATAAGCGATCGTTAAATGGACTACATTTAGGTGACTTGACTGTAAATAATGCTGTTTTATTACATCTCTAATAGTCCAACCTATATTAGATATAGAAGAGATATGTAGCGTTTATGTGACGCAGCGTAGGTAGGCCTAAATGGACCGACGACATAGTGAGAGTCGCTAGCATCCAGTGGATGCAAAAGCCAGGCTGTCGTTCAGTGTGGAGGGTAAAGGGCCTATGTTCAGCCGTGGATGTCTTCTGGCTGATGATGATTATGATGATGATGTGGCGTTTCTATGAATGGGCAAATAATGAGCGATATTTTTTATTGTAAAAATAGAACATGTAAAATTTCGGGTTTTGCAACGCCGCCAACATGGAAAGAACATGTCGTCTCATCGTATTATTTTCCTGAACTTGTGTATTTTAGAGTGTTAATAATGGTGGATTCTTATTTATTGAGTGTTCGCGGACGTACTCGAGTGTGGAAAAGTAATATAACACGGTGAATAATGTATTTTCGTGATGTATCCAATACTCCACAGAAGCCTCTTGTAAAGCCTCCATAACCAGGGCATGACTTTGACATGACCGTGATATACTTTGCTTGACTGCGACTATGACTTGTTTGACGATAAATACTTGTCACTGGTAAATCTATACTAATATTATAAAGAGGAACAATTTGATTGTTTGTTTGCATTGAATAGGCACCTACTAAACCGATCTGAAAAATTATTTCACTGTTGGGAAGCTATACTATCCCCGGGTGACATAGGATATTTTTTTTTTTTTTAAATTAGGGATCCTTTCCAAAACTCCAATAATACCCGTGCGAAGCCGGGGCAGACCGCTAGTGTACAATAAGTGCAAGACCAACCTAGAGGAAAGATTAAAAACACCAAGTCGCTTGTATGCTGTAGCCAAATCAATCTCAGATTCCCTCAGGTTCAGTTTAGGATGATACCTCCTTGTGAGATGATACTCGACACTTTTTGTCCCCACGATCTCTCCCTAAATTATAAACTATAGTATTTTTTTCTTGTTACTCATCATGAATAAATAAGCAACGGAGTCATTTAGCGGTTTCTGGCACTGAGCTGGCTAAAATTTACCGATTTTAAGCCACTTGTTATTCTGCAACCGCGTTACCCAACCAACCGAATCCTTGTGCGTTGTTTGCTCATTCTGGAACGTTGTTTTGGTGAAATCTGGCAGCAGATTCATTCCAATTGGCATCAGTAGCATTTCGCCTTTAGAATCTCTAATATACGCACTTTCTTTAAAATGTTTACTGTATGAACCATAAATATTATGATTGAGGCCAATTGGCCTGCACTGCAATGTGTTATCAAATCAGCTTCTCGGTATCAGGGAATGATATATTCTACATATAATTAATGCCAAGAATATTATTAGTTCATAGAAATCATTTATTTGCTTCGTGATAGGTGACATTATTCTACGAAGATTTCCGCATACATGTTTGCTTGGAATTAGCTATTTTTAACTAATTCAAATTTGATATGATTTATTACATTAAATGAACATGTAGTAGAACAAAGTATATACATATGTGGTATACTCTTATTTAGATCCGGGATTTGGTGTTTTTACCTACTACGGCGACGGGACGGAGATGTTATATACGTTTAAATAAAACAAACTGCATCAAAATTGGCCCTGCCGTGTTGTAACGGGCAGCGCAGCGCGAGCGCGTTTCTGTTAGCGAGTTACTTTTTTGCACACATGCATCGCAGGCTGGATAAGGAAATGTATATAGCAGCTTCAGTATACCTGCTAAGTTTTACCCGAGACCCGAACCATGAATCATAGGTTATACTGTGGGTTGCCACTCAGCCATCAAGGTTATGAAAGCTTAGCCTTTGTCTCTAGCGCCGTAGCGACATTACGAATGCTTGTAATTCTTGCTCACTGAACCGCCTTTATTATTCTATCATTATGATAACAAACTATGATTAATGACTCCTCGCATGGTGCGATCAGGAAAAATCTTCCAATGACGCCGTATAAAAAACGTACTGACCATGAAAACTTGCATTTTGATATAAATGAGTACTGTGTTGACCTTCCGAACTGTGTTTATTACCTTTTAATTAGTGACTCATGATAAATCATCAAGTTAAGCTTTAACACACATTATTAGGCGACACAAGACACAACAAGTGTCCACGTTTGCGCCCTACCTAAATTATTTACAGCATTCGTTGAAAAATAGGTTAATTCGTTATAATTATCTCTATGTTCAGCAGGACAGAAAATTTATCGTTACTGCATTTTCGTTATATATAAGTATATACATTTAGTTAAAACAAGGATAATTTTTGTAAAATTTCATTCTTTAGTTAGACCCAGCGGTTAAGAATGCTTTGTCTGTCAGCGAATGAATTTAAGATTTTTAGTAACAATAGATCTATATCCTGAACAAAACATACTCGTTAATAATTATAGTGCTTCTGATAAATCTGTATACATTCCATTAGGGGTGTGGCCGCATAATAGTATATCTCTAATGTTAAAACACGACTTCATTGTTCTCTAGATCAATGCTACGAATGAAACTGAAGAGTGTTCACGATTTCGTATTTATCTGTCTTATTATAGGTTTATTTCAATACAGTCGCAAGTACTCTACACTCAACACGCTCGTAAAGATCACATAGCATGCCTGAATTCATAAGATTCTTAAATATGTATGAGAAATAAAATAAATCACATCACACATCACCAGCCAGTAAACGTCCAATGTTGAACAAAGGCCTCCCTCATGGGTAGGGGTGTGGCCATAATCCCCACGCTTGGCTGGCTTGGGGATCGCAGTACGTTCACCGTGTACTAATAGAACGCTGCTGCCCATACTCCGGCGGTGCTGGTCGTAGTTTTAGGGCATACTCGGGTCTACTAAAAATATCACATCTAAATACAACAAAAGCACTATTCTAATAAAAATCTGCGATAAAAAAGCCATTGACTTCCCGAAGCAATTAGAATCACCTAACGAGCAGACGATTAATGAGATCTATTTTTTTTATACCTAAGTCACCTTTGAAGATTTCCCTCCGTCAACAAAAAAAAGGTCACCTAGAAATGACCGCACTTGGAACTTCCTGCCAGCGGTGCAGAGTGCACGCTGATGACTATTATTACCTATTAAGCAAATGCTTTAGGACAAGTACTATTATACGTTTTAAATTTTAAATTTTTTATACTTTTGTGTTTTGAGATACTGTCTTGTTGTTTCAAGAAAATACTTTTCAAATATTGAGGGTTGTGTAAATATTAGACTTGATTTTAAATGAGGCCAATATAGCCTAAGGGGGATTAAATAAGGCTTTATTTAAGTTTTGTTTAATTATTATTAGGGTTTTATATTCTACTGAGGGGTTTTTAATTTAAAAATTATTAATCCTTTGTGATTTGAGATACTTTTTTGTCGTCGTTTATATACGAGTTTCATCTAAAATATGACATTTACATTCGTCGTAATCCCCGACTGTTATTTTCCATTCAAATAGCAAAATAATTACTTCTAGAAATTTGCTATGCATACAGAGGACGTACACACTAATTATCGCGGTCGCAGATCTCTGGTGGACATCTGTCTTCATTAATCTATTACGAATAATTAAAAAATGTGTTAGTCATTTGTTGTGGAATCGCGAGGAATGCATACTGCCGCGCCTTTGCCTTTATCTTCGTATTTTGAGTTATTAATGGCTCTTGCGATTAAGGTGCTTGAGATCGTTTACCCAGACATATTTTTTTGTAGTTGTGCACGTTTCTTGCTAATAATATCAATGCTGTGATCCGTTAGAATTTAACGGCAATATGCATATCTTTACTAGCTACGAGAGTATATTGATTTTCTGTGTTTTATTTTTGTGTTGTGTGCAAAGAAAGAACCGCCTTGATCGCGCATGTAATCAAAACTCCCTATTGCAAAATTCAGCCACGTTTCAAGCTAATATAAGCGAGGTAATAAAAAACAAAAATCTAAAAATCAATTAATAATTGGCAGAGTAATCGCGTAACAAACATAAAAAAACAGTCGAATTGATAACCTACTCCTTTTTGAAGACGGTTACAAAGTAGTGTGGATGCTTGCCAAAATCTACATTACCATTTATCGAATTATGTGTAGGCTCTAAAGTAGACCATACATGTCATATTAAATCTGGTTTGGGATAGTCACAGATGGAAACATATTTTTCGCCATCTCTTACAAAGGCTCGATACGCTGAGCAGATAAACTGCGGATGAAGAAACTTATATAAACAAGGCCAGCTATTTGCTTATCGTTAAGTTTCTATTTTCATTAAATTTACTTGTGCCCACGTAAGTTATCGTTCCTATCAATATAGATAAGCAAAAAGCTGCCCGACGCCTCGTACTTGGTGTCAGTCAGATTTCTACCACAACCACGTTCTTATCTGCCGGGAAACTCCTTTCTAGATGTAAATATTTGCAAGTCTCCTTTCTAATTGCCTTTAATTGGTTCACTCTTAAACCCTGGTCTAGGTGAGTAATAGAGCTTTAATGTTTATCGTTTTCAAAACGAGCTTTTGTATGGAGTGCGTTGAACAAGAAGTTACTACCAAAAAATATTGCTTCAGTGTTTGGTATTCGTGGAAAAAAATATTCCTTCAACTAATAATTTCATAACAACTAAATAAAATGCAAGCTAACACTTACACTATATAAACAGTTAGACTACCCATAGACCGTTGAAGGTCTAAAGACAATCCAAATGCAGTTGGCAGCGTACCCAGCATGCTGGCGGCATTATCACGCTGAATTGCAATGGTAATGCGTTGAGCCAGAAACACGCCAGAATTTTGATCAAGCGTCGCATTAACCAGGCGCTGTGTTTTTTTGTAAACGAGGAGAGCTATGTCGCCGAGGACCCAATGTTATCATTGGTATATTATCATCTAAAAGATATGTCATTGTACTGTGGTCATTGTAAAATATAGGAAAAGGTCCCCATATTTCCACATTGTAAAGCTTACCCCCACATCTTGCAAAGCTGGAAATCTCACACCGTCCGATTCTTCCGCTCCTTTATTCCGCGGACCTGCAAGGTTTGGAATATCCTTCCCGCAATGGTCTTCCCGCCGAGCTTCAACATGTAGCGTGTCTACAACTACCTCTCTGGTTTGGCAAAGCACCGCCAACACCAGTAGTGTTGCAGGTGTCCATAAGCGGCGGTTTATGCTTACCATCAGGCGGACGGCACTACTGTTTGACGCTCTTTTTTTTAAAATTGACATCATCTTTACGATGACACTAAGGCTTGGTTGCACCAAGTAGTTGTCAAAGTTAAGGTTTATGACAAATTTGACAATAACAATAACGCTGACTTTAGCAGTTACTGCAAAATGCGTTGCACCAGCGTATTCCTTATCATAGTTAAAGTTACCAGGGTTGCAAGTCAAGTGAGACCTTATTTACTCCAGATGCATAGGTGGAATTATATTTTATGCATCTGACAGATATTTAAAATAAACAATAGCGAATCGTGGGCAGTTACGGTTAACAGCTAAAGTTATGACGTCATTTAACAATTCTCAGATGGTGCAACTAAATTTTTGCCTAACCGGTACTTTAACTGAAATGTCGATGTTTGTTAAAGCTAAAGTAACATGATGCAACCCACCCTAAGAAATAAAAATTCCAGCCAATAACCATTCATCAATACCTGTAATAAATACCGGACTCTGACGTTGCTATGACGTTTATACGCAAAAGGTCTCGTGGTTAGACCCTATTATCATTTACATGCCTTCGGTTAAAAAACCGGTCCCTATACAATGGTGGTTCGTCACCACTTGAGGTAGGTCTTTAAATACGTACTCCACAGGATGCGGATGACAAGAACGACGTTCAATGATGTGCAATTAAAATATTCATCGTTGGCAAAACAATATTTGTATTCTGAGGGAAAATATTGAAGCAAGTTCTTCGCCCACAGGAGATCCTCTTGACATGCATGTTCCGCCATTTGGACGTAATATTCTGACACTAACATCACGTCTGTTTCCATCAATCTTAGGTATTTTTTTTATTATACTGGGATACGCGGAAAGGGTGCACTACGCTAAAAGAGGCTCATTAGTAGTCATAGTACTCATCATCATAAACAACTTTTACTATAGGAGCAATTTTGAAGTCGCGAAAAAAATGTCAGCTGTACCAAAAAACTGTCATTGCATATCACCCTTTTAATAGTCCACTGCTGGACTTAGGCCTACCCCTGAAAGGGCGATTGGGCCATATCCACCACGCTGGCCCAGTTGCGGGTTGGTGAATTCACATATGCCATTGAATTTCTTCTTCGTACGTATGCAGGTTTCCTCAAGATGTTTCCCTTCACCGAAAAGCCAGTGGTATAAAAAACTCCAAAGAGCTCTTTGGTACGGGCCCGGGATTTGACCCCGCGACCCCACGG
This sequence comes from Agriopis aurantiaria, assembly GCA_914767915.1. Classification (NCBI taxonomy): domain Eukaryota; kingdom Metazoa; phylum Arthropoda; class Insecta; order Lepidoptera; family Geometridae; genus Agriopis; species Agriopis aurantiaria. The sequence continues at coordinate 10,007,088 of OU612003.1, read as the reverse complement.
TTTCAAGTCTAGCGGTCTCGCAAATAGGCTACCACGGCTTCAATGTGAATTAAAGGTAGTGGAAATAATAGATAGATACCGAGAATTAAACGCTGGCATCCAGTGGACGCAAAAGGCAGGCTGTAGTTCAGTGTGGAGGTTAAAGGGGGAGGCCTATGTTCAGCAGTGGACGTCTTCTGGCTGATTATGATGACGATGAGAGAATGAAATAATTTATTCCTACGTCTATTAACATTACGCATCATGCGACGTCTCTTGATTGACGTAATTAATGACGTATACAGTTTAGTAATCGTCACAACGATGCCGCTTTTTACTTATAATTGCTCATATAATCCATGATATAAAGCCGGCACAATGCTATGTTCCCATTACGACCAATTAAGGAGTTACGGGCGCGTGCAAGTTTTTTCTTCATTTTGTTGAATGTCGCAGAAGCAGTTTTTCAATGTCTTCTATTTCTTTGCTTGGAGTGTTTATGTTATAACGTCTTCTGTTTGTTACCATTAGTTGAAACTTTTAATATAAAATGACAGCTACACTATAACCATTCGTTTATTTGCTCTGACAACTGCAATAAAATTGTAAAATAAAACTGAATTAAACATTTTCTTGTAATATTTCACTGAAGTGTATCGGTTACCTGCTACAGTCTTACGTTCAAAAATCTAGCGAAAGTGATCAGAATTTGCGGTTTTCATTCAACTTTTTACAATGTTTCTGCAGATTTCAGAGCAAATCATTGCTTAGACTTAGATTTGCTTAGAGTTTTGTTATGCATCCTACATGTTCTCACCCAAGCAAACGTTACGTTTTTTCTTCAGCAGTCATTCTTTGTCCGGTTTTGTTTGACTCTGATTATACAATTGTGATGTTCTTACATAATATTTAATCGGAAATATCCGGTGGTTCCCATCAATGATAGTAATTATAGAGATTCCAGTTTAAGATAGCCATTTTCTAATAGCTGTGGGACTCCATCTCATTCACCAACTTGAGAACTTGCGGGTTTGTTCGGGTATGTTTGTCTTGCGCTGAACATGCTATCGGTTAAGCTGTTCACACAATTTGTGTTTGTTTCTTGTAATTGGTTGGGACCATGTCTGTGCCAGACTTTCACGACTTTATTACCGTGTGAAGAAAGTTTTTCTTTCTTTGCTCTGGTGATTTGTCACTTTTACCACTCTTATGCTGAATATGAAAGCAAACTTTTTTGCAAACGTCTTCATTAATGCAAGCGTGATTTGTTAATTAGCTGTGTGGTTGAAAGCCTCGTTTAAAAAATACTTTTTGAGTTTTTATCATCATCATCATCATCAGCAGCAGCAGCAGCAGCCATTAAACGTCCACTGTTGGACAAAGGCCTCCCTGTTAAAGAGGAGTTTTGCCATAATCCCCACGCTTGGCAGGCGTCTTGGAGATCGCAGTACGTTCACCGTGTGCTAATGACGCTGCTGCCCATCCTTCGGTGGTTCTGGTCGCAGTTTTAGGACTTACCCGGGTCCGGGTTAAGTTTTATTAACACTGCCAAAAAATCTACTTAATAAAAATAATAAATTCATTCAACCAACGCACAGCAAGGTCGCGAATAATGAAATTTGCACAAGTGTTCCTTATATAAACACTAATAAAAAAGGTTTGAAAATTATATCTATTGGGGAGGCCGAAAAATGTGAAGGCTGAGCCCTACGCATCCAAAGTCACGGGCATTCAGCTAGTCGTGTTTGTTTTTGAGTTCATGTATTTGTGTCAGTTCCTTTATTACACTATCAGCCGCACTCAGAGACGTTACTTAAGTTAAAGAATACTTAAAATTGCTGTCTCGTTTTCCTGTGTGACAATTTCTGTCAACGAGAAGTTGACAGAGCAATTTTAAGCATTGCTTAACTTAAGTAACGTCTCTGAGTACGGTTGTAAAACTTCCAATTTGCTGAACCGATTCAGATGCGTGTAGTTATCGCGTGAATTCTTACATTATCCCAGGTGACAGACAATCGTATATAATTTTTTATTTTTTGATTTGTTAAAAATAAAAGAGTTTTGCGAAAAATTTAATTAAATGTTACTCAAATCAACATTTCAGCCATAAGACGTTCAGTGCTGGACATAGGCTTCCACCATCAATCTCCAAAAGGGCCGGTTGGAAGCGGCCTGCATCCAGAGTTTCCCTGCGGTCTCTCTTAGGTCGGTGCGGTTTCGGTTACACAAATACAGAAAAACAAATAAAATCCGCTAGTAAATTTTTGGGATATAAGCGTACAAAATTTTAGGTTTTAGGTTTTATATAATACTAGCGGTCCGCCCCAGCTTCGCACGGGTAACCTATAGATTATAGCCTATGTCACCCGGGGACAGTGTGGCTTACCAACAGTGAAAGAATTTTTCAAATCAGTTCAGTAGTTTCGGAGCCTATTCAATGCAAACAAGCAGACAAACAATCAAATCTTTCCTCTTTATAATATTAGTATAGATATATAAATTAAACACAATCAGTCTGGTAGCCTATTATAAGTTTGTTTTCCTTTCCCCTTTACCTATCCACCAATATTAAACTAATTAACAATTGCAGCACCTCTCTTTCAAAAGAAGACGTTGATACAATTAACAGAACAATAGCTAATATTCACATTGCGTTTATGCTTCATACATGTTTTAGCTAATGAGTTTTTCATGTCGCCACATCAGGTCGACCATGTTTTGGTTGTAACGGGCACATCGCGTGCTATTATGATGTGGCGGTATAATTGAACGTTGCGTAAGCGTCGATGTAACAGTTGTAATTGTGATTTACTCAAATGATTCCACTTTTGTGTAGTTCATTTGGTTTTGTGAATGTTTATTGAATTTTGTTGGTCAGATGACCGTGTGTGCAAAAATGTCCTCAATATTTATTTAGTACAAACAAACACAAATGTTCATTACATAAATGTTTGTCCTAGGTGGGAATCGAACCCACGCCCTCAAGCTCAGAAGGTAGGTTCACTACCAACTGGACCAACAGGCTATCAAAAAATCAGCTGTTCATACATTGTTTTAATACTATCGTAGTTCGTTACATTAAACTAGTGCAAATGTAACCGAACTGTGATTGAATATGCTAATTGGGTGATGTTTTAAACTGCGAACAATTAAAACAAACAATAGAGTTTATGCAACGGATTTCAACAATGAGTTTTGCATTTTTATATTAATAAGAGAGTGGCAGACGAGTTCATTGACGCCATTTAAGTTAAAAATAAATTGTGAGAGGAAAAATTAAGATTTGTTTGATAATCAGAACAAGGTAAAATATAAAATTAAAATTATGTGAGAAAAATTAAGATTTGTTTGATAATCAGAACAAGGTAAAATATAAAATTAAAATTATGACAGAAAAATTTAGATTTGTTTGATTATCAGAACAAGGTAAAATATAAAATTAAAATTATGTGAGAAAAATTAAGATTTCTTTGATAATCAGACCAAGGTAAAATATAAAATTAAAATTATGTGAGAAAAATTAAGATTTGTTTGATAATCAGAACAAGGTAAAGTATAAAATTAAAATTATGAGAGAAAAAATAAGATTTGTTTGATAATCAGAACAAGGTGAAATATAAAATTTAAATTATGTGAGAAAAATTAAGATTTGTTTGATAATCAGAACAAAGTAAAATATAAAATTAAAATTATGTGAGAAAAATTAAGATTTGTTTGATAATCAGAACAAGGTAAAATATAAAATTAAAATTATGTGAGAAAAATTAAGATTTGTTTGATAATCAGAACAAGGTAAAGTATAAAATTAAAATTATGAGAGAAAAATTAAGATGTGATTGATAATCAAAACAAGGAAAATATAAAATTCGCTGTATCATTAAAATTTAAATTTCTTTATTCTTCTTTTTTTATTTTCTTGGGTTTAGCATCTCCTGTTATGTTTTGACAACCTGCATGAAAAGAGACGGCTCTCTCGCTGTTACTATTTATTATTATTTATATTTAATATTATCACAGTCATTAGTATCAACAATGTAGTTATAAATATAGATAACTAGCAACGCCCCGCGGTTTCACCCCCGTTATATACTTACACCCTTGAAGCAAACTCAGCAGGTAGCGACAGCACCCTCCTTTGTCTTAGATGATAATTTTTTTCTATGATGTAATCTGTCATTGTCTATACTTCAATTCTTGTACTTGTTTTTTGTAGAGAAAATATTAAAACACAAAAAAAAATCTGTTGATCCGATCGCTACCAAACTTGGACAGGATAACTCGGTGGGCTAACCTGAAGATTGCCTGAAAATTTTATCAGAATCGGTCAAGCCGTTTCTGAGTCCATGTTATTTTTGTCAAATGAAACACCTGTCTGATAGCCTTTTCAAATAATTCAAAGCACGAATCTTTACTGCGTGACAACATAACTAGTTACAATTTAAATATAGCAAATTAAATCAGGCTCGCATCTAACAATGGAAGACTTTACTTAATTAATTCATAAATGCTTATATTTTATTGTAATTTCGTCACGATCTGATACTAAATACCGATCGTTTGAGAGCTTTATTTACATTATCATATAAATGTATCATAAAAGTGTCATGTACAATTGTACATTCGTTGCCATCCGACTAAGATCGCTTTAGAGTTTTTGAAACACAGTGTTTTGTATTAATTTCAACGTGACACCTCCACGCGTTTCTGAGAAAAAGGGTCTTTGCAGACAGACTGACGGACAACGAAGTGATCCTATAAGTTTTCCTTTTGAGGTACGCAACCCTAAAAACGAATACAGTGTCGTAGTTTTGAAAGAATTAAGTATTTAATTGAAATGAACATTGTTGGCGTCCTTTGTCTGTGAGACTGCTCTTTGTGACTACAGCGCTAAGGAAAAGCTAATTGCGCCATTACAATGTCAGACGAGATCGTGACCGGCGCGCGCGCCACTTGTCTCTCCCGCCCATTGCTGTATCGAATTCCAATCGATATTTGTGTCGAGACGGTGTACGGGATAATCGCACCATTTGTTAAAATCGATTTGTTTATTAACAATCGTAAACATCATTGACAGTATACACTTCTGGAATAAGAATACGAATGATGTTCGCAAATATATAATTTGCACTGAGCTACGACAAAAATACGATTCGACATATTTTTTTAAATATCAGGAATCTTAAATGGCATCACTCGTCCTGTCTCAAATTTTATAAAAACAAGACTGTAGTTTAATATTATATGCTGTCACAGCTAACATTGAAAAATTCTAGCTAGATTATCTTTTGCGTTCAGACCGTTACAATTTTGCTTTTCAGAGTGTTCTGAAAAGCAATCATTATTTCAGCCATAGGACGTTCACTGCTGGACATACGCCTCCCCCATCGATCTCCAAAAGGGCCGGTTGGAAGCGACCTGCTTCCAGCGTTTCCCTGCGGGCGCTTTTAGGTCGTCTGTCCATCTTGTGGGTGGACGTCCTACGCTGAAAAGCAATATATATGTAATTAAGTAATAGAACGATTAGCTTTTTAATAGCTTACTATTTTGATTCGCTTCGTCGATTAATCCGACGAGCTTACTCCGAAAAGTACGATATGGGCGTTTTCAAACCGAAATAAACAGGTTCCTTATCAGATCAGACAAACAAGAGAGATATGCTTTAGCACAATTATTGTTCGTGTTAAAATGTCTCGCAAGTTTCTCTCACTTTTTTCACTATATATAGTGCCACATCGTCTTGCCATATTGTTGCCTTGTTTATCTGATGTGGTCCTTCTATATGCAAGCATATTCCAACCTAGTCTGCGTCTTCGCTTAACATCAGGGATTATGTAAACAAACGCAAGCCTTTTTTTATTTTATTTTATAAGGCTTCCGTTTGACCGCCACCTCGCCTGATGTTGAGCGATGATGCGGTCTACGATGGAGTACGCTTGCCTAGAAGAAACCGATTCACTCGCGACTTGAAGACACCCAGATCATCATGAAAAAAAAAGTTATGTCGCTGTTTGTTAATATCTGAATATCTTTAATCGTTATCCTTTATTTTATTAAACACCTTAACGCCAGCTATAATTTGTCTCGGCTACTTTGTACTTACAAAGCAATATTTAAATTGTATCCGCTACCAGTTGCTATAAGTGTGAATTACGGGACTTTATGGTCTATTATTGCAATTACAAACATAGTGTAGGTATGTACGCGTAATGATGAAGCAAGTAAGATATAAATAGTACCACATACATATATTATGCTTGTATAGGATAACCCGGCAGTTTAACTTGTCAAGAGATTTTCCGCGATTGAATATTCAAAGCCCGAGTTTTTCTTCCGATTAATCCTTTTCAATGATAAACAGCATCTTTCAATGATGTACAGATCTCAGTGTCGTCATTACGAGTGGATTATGTTAAACAGTGTATAAATTTCAGGCTGCTTGAAGCAATGTCAAGTATATATTTTTTTTAATAATAAGGTCGGCAAACAAGCCCTCCTTCTGGAGCGATCCGCCTGACGGTAAGCAGAAACCGCCGCCTAACCGACACCTGCAACACTAGCGATATTGACGGTGCTTTGCCAGCCCGGAGAGGTAGTTGTAGACACCCTTTTTGAAACGCTTCATGTTGAAGCTCGGCGGGAAGACCTTTGGGGGAAGGATATTCTACACCTTGCAGGTCCGCGGAATAAAGAAGCGGAAAAATCGGATGGTGGGGGATTTGTAGCTTTGCAAGAAAGATTTGGCTAAAATCACGATAAAAGTATTAGCTTTTCCATACATTTCGTAGAGTGTGAATGATCGTTATGTACAGCAGAGATTTTTTCGCGATTTCAGTGTTGGTTCCATAATAAAAGGTAATTTTAAATCTTTATTTAAAGTGCTTTTTCGCAAAGTGAAAATGTCGCACATAATAAAAGTTGTTCACAATGACATACCACTTTTGGCTTAGCACAGGTACTCTTTCTTTACATCCCTTTATTTTTTAAGAAACTGGTCTGTCTTTACTTACTGCCACTTAACATCATATATGAGCTGTCAAACGCTTAACCAAACAAAATAAAACTTATCAATATATAAAAATGTGTGGGTGCTAATGCCTGGTAACACAAAAGTAGTACAATTTATAACAGTTTGAATATTTCGAAATATATCCTGGGTACCAGGGTCGTTTTTGTAACGCACATTATGAATTACCTTGAGCTATGAAAGTTATGAACTTGTAAAGAATTTTGAGCAGGTCATATTTTGTTCTTTATAGTCTAGATATCTAGATAAGTAGTAACCTAAATCATCATGCGCAAGGTGATCAGATATGTGCATAATGTCTAGACCTAATCATGAATGCTTATGCTTGCAATATTAATGTATAGATAATGTCAGATCTGCAATGTGCATTATCATGAAGGTAACTAAATCCTGCGGTTCTGTCCTGAATAGGTCTCTGGCGTTGCTATTATTCTTTTCTCATCTCTATGCTTTTCAAAAAGGTGTAGTTATTTTTGAATTCATAATAATTGTCTGTGTCAAAAATTTCTGTTTAAATGATATAACGTCTTTAAAATAGTTTCATCTTTATATGCTGCAATTTACATATGTATTACATTAAGCAATACATCTGTCAATTACCACTTTCATCAGGTAGAAAGAAAGTGACGTGGACATAAACAATGTAGAGTGCGCTAGAATTGCCATCCAGTTAACTCTACTGTCAGTCTATCAGGCTTGATTTGTCTATACATAATTATCATGATATTAAATTGATTAGCACAGCATACCTTATCTATCGGTTCAGTCATATATTAGCACCACTCGACATCCTGTTCAATAAATGATCTGCTTTAAATTACGGATCACTTAACACTAGGATATAGAAATAATCTCAAGGAATTCTAATCGTATGACGTATTTAATGATTTACAAATTGTCGAACATTTCTTGCATTTAAAATGTTTTTATCATAACAGCGTTTCTTATAATAATAAACTTATGTTGTGAATTGAAGATTGCAGAAATAAGAAATTTGGAGATAATGAATGGAGGAATTTATGATGCGAAGGTTCAGTCATACCAAAGATTCCTTCTTCCTTATTTCAAAGAGCTAAAGCTTGTACATTGAATTTATAGTGTTCAAGTTTATTAGCGTTAGGTAATTATTTTATACCGTAAATGTCTTTTACAAAACATAATCTGTGTGCATGATTGGCAATAAAAGTTTATATCTTAACGGTTCAAGTTTGATAGACTATGGTGGTTTTAATTATGTATGTGTACAAGCTTTGTTGTACTCGTGACAAGGTTAAACATATATTATGATTTATTATTCATTCGTAATTATATGTTCATCTGGACAAATGAATTAGCTTGTTGTAAATGATTGTTTTACAATATTACAGATTATTTATTTGTCTCGGGTCTAGCCCAGACATTTGAGATGCATTGGTGGGACCGAAGCCAAAGATGCCTTGTTGAATATAAAATACAATAAAAAAAAAATATAAGTATATGATTTAAAAAATCTGGGATATAGTGGTGAGTTCTTGATGGTGTTGAACTGGTCGGTATTAGGTACGGAACCCGCCAATAATTAAGCATGTCACAATAAAAAATAGTTTATGACAGGCAGTTATTTGACCCATAATCTACAAACTAAAGACTACAAGTAATATAAATAAAAATCTTGACTGACTTGCCACTCACTAAATGAACCTCCCTATAAAGGCTGCCTTATATTGACGTCAGAGGAGCAACATTGGCGTATGGCTTAGGGTGTCGAGAATTGTGGATATAGATAATTATTATTATGTATGACAAATTCTTGTATTTCAAAAGCTCTTTCGTGTAGTCTCGGCATAGAAATTAATGCGGATTTTGTAAAGTTTTAAAAGACCTGCAATGATTGTTACATCAAATGCTTTCTTGCTTTGTTGACTTGATGGTATACTCGTTTGTTTTTATTGTCTCCATATAACTTGTCATTTGTTACTTCTCCATTGGTTTTATTTTGCATTTTATTGGCATCACGTACGGCACTAACTCCAAGTTCAAATCGTGACGATGTTTAGAAATCCCCGCAGTTACGGATCAGTACTATCTCAGCCACATGCACACATTAGCGCCTAACACCTTCGAAGGTTCAACGACACAAACGCGGCTGGCCTGGTCGTCACCAGGTAAATACGTCTGTTGAATATGTATGCCACGATCAAACCTGCACGATGGCCATCAAATGCCCATCTAAACATGATCGATTTGGCTAACCAAGTGTCACGAACAATGCCATGTAAAGTCATGACAAGAAACTTTGTATGAAAACAGAATAGCGGCATATGAACCTAAAACAAGCGTGATTCTACAAATAAGCAATGACCTACAGAAGTGGATACAAGTAAAACTAACAAAAACGATTCCCAAAAAATTTGTGTCTAGGTCACAATGTTAGCACTTATTACTGTACTGCTAAACTAAGTACTAAACACAACATGGACAAAAACACATAACCAAAAAAGAAATGACTTCGTGTCGAGGTAATGCTGGTTTTGTTACTTAGAGAAATAAAACCGAAACAAAAAGCAGGCAGCAAAAACAGTCAACAACATAAAACACGTTTCAGATGTACAAAAACATAACACACGAGTTACGTCTGCATAATTATATCCTGTTGTGAAAGATAAGTGTTTGTCTTTTTCTATAACGTCATCTCGACATCTATTGAGTACAATCGTGCAGTATCAATACTTCAAATCGATTATAACGCCAGTGTTGTTTGTCTAACTATCAAGTTGGTCTCGATGACCATCTGTGTGTAACGCATGAATATGTATAAGGAATTGACGAATTAGTATAACGCGTGCACCAAGTGGGCGGGATGCGGCGGCTCTAAATAAGGCACTGCATCTTACGTGATTCATTGGAATCCCTTCTTGACGTAGCCTCCATCCAGTGACCATAACAAGCTGACAGATGCTCTGTATTGTCATTTTTGAAGTTGTTTGGGTAGTGTTGTTGTTTTTTTGGGACGAGAACCTTGAACCGAGGACAGTTGTTTACGAAAATTACACATTGTTCAACACTGAATCCTCGTTGAATACAAGCATCAATATATTAAAATGAGATCAGAGACACTTTGTTTCCTTTCATGTTGTGTAACGTAACATTGTAAATCATAATTATACAAATGTTGATTACCTCGTCGGAAAACCCATTTTTAACTTCACACAATAACGTGCTCTTGTCACTGTTAGATTTATTATTTCTCACAGCTATCCTATAATTTCTGTTTACCTGGAAGTAGACAAGTTCGTGGAAGAAGCCACCCATTCATCCATTGCTCTCTCTGGTCTTTTTTGGGATTTTACTTTTAACGATTCTGTAACGCTATCATTCTTAATACACGAAGAAGTTATGTCCTTCTCAGGGGCAATAATGTTGCGTTTCTTACATTGGAGTAATTATACTATAATTCACACTCATGCTGTGTTGTAATCGTTTCCAAGAAGCACTCTCTGATGCATTTGTTATTCCGGGTTGTGATAATTTAATCATATCCTCCATAGATTACTTTGCTGCACCATATTGAACCTTGGCCCATCACAAACATTGATTTGAATCGAATGTATCATCTTGTCCTTGAAAATATTGATTATCATCTGCTTAATGAGTCTAATACATGTGCTGCTATATATGGTAAATGCATTCGTCACACATCCTGTCAGAATACTGTTTCTTGATCGTTAGCAAGAAGTCAAATTAAATGACGCCGTGTTAAGTGTTTTAAGATGGAAACAAATTAATTCTTCTGCAAATCGATTTGAATGTAAATGCAATTAGAACTAACATGGTATGATTGTGTATACGTGATTGTTTTTCTTACTTCCATTCCTTGAATGGAGTCATCAATCTCGGTTTTTCTCAGATATTTTTTGTATCTCCCATTACGACGAAATAAATAACTATTTAAACATCCGGGACAAATGAATTCCTTTAGTGCAGTAGTGTCCGGGTCGCTGGCCCTTTTGTGTGTAAATCTTGCGATCTTCTGAATTATTTCTTTTGTGTCCTTACCAAGGATCTAAAATTAGTCATGAGTGGTCAAAGTATTTTTTTGCAAGTTATTAAACAGTGACTCAAGTGTGCTTGCTATTTCAATATTTAATTTGTCTGTCATTCTTTGCTTGTCATCATTTAGGTATGCTGTGACGTTTGATTGGACATTGCTTTTGAGCTTTATGCTGATGTCATTCTGGTGTACGGGAATTTGTTACGGCATAATGGCTATTTTTACCTGTGCCGTCATTAAACTGTAGCGTAACAGTAGCTACATCACATATACGTTTGGTAGGCTGAACACACCTCTTGCTTTCAATTTTATGTCTTGCCGTAATCGTAAATATACCGCGCTATTTATGTTTACCATTAATTGCAGATATTAAAAAGAATACCTACACATTTTGCTAACAAAGTAACATTGAGAACAGACAATTATGTCCCACATCTATGAAAGTTTTACTCCGAACTGTCATAATTATTATCTGACGACGACGCTTCTACATTCGAGAATTATCTATATTTCTATATCTATACTAATATTATAAAGAGGAAAGATTTGACTGTTTGTTTGTTTGTTTGCATTGAATAGGCTCCGAAACTACTGAACCGATTTGAAAAATTCTTTCACTATTGGGAAGCTACTCTATCCCCGGGTAACATAGGCAATTTTTTTTTTTTTTTTTTTATAAATACTTACTAATGCTAATAATACTAATCCTTACTAAAACTCCAATAATGTAACCCAAGGTGTAAAAAATAAGATTAACAATTTTGACTTTGCGTGTTTGACAGTTCTAAGACAACGTCTGTCAGGTCAGCTAGTGTTAAATAAACAGTAAGCGCTTTTACATTTAAATCACTACATAGTATAAAATAAAGTCGCTGTCGCTGTCTGTCCGTCCCTATGTATGCTTAAATCTTTAAAACTACGCAACGGGTTTTGAAGCGGTTTTCACCATCAGTTACATATTTTTTCACGGAAGGTTTATATATATACAACTAGCGACTCGACCCGAGTTCGCACGTAAATTACACCCGTGCAAAGCCGGGCAGGCGGGTCGCTAGTTAGCAATAAAAACTGATGCAGCCATCAATGTTTATGCGCTTTCAGAATAGGGATGCATTGTACGTAAATAGTCTTCAACAACAGAAGCTATCAGCTAATCTCTATTCATAGGGATTGCTTTTATAAGCTTCTCTTTGTCTTTACTGTCATTATTAGTCGTACCTGACAAATGTTCAACCATTTAGGCACAAAGGTTAACGTATCCACAATCCTACGTCACGCCCCCGCCGTCAGCGCTCCATTCGCGTGATGAGTTGATGAGGTCGCGGTGATGCGTACCACGTGCGTCGCCCACGCGAGGCGCCGTCGCTGCTGCGTCAACCACCTGTCTCTGTCACGCATACGGTGCCGCATTGCTCATTCTACAGACCTTTGTGGGTGAGCCTGTGTCCTATATAATTAGTCACGGCTTTGCATTTACTTTCGCATCATATTCTAACTTCTCCAAGTTTCATAAATTAAATGTTTGCAAAATTAATGTTCTAAAGTTCTAAACTACCACAACTCACAACTTGATGACGAAAAAAAGAATCTGAACAAAGCCGAGCTTTGTTGATTTCCCTTGGATACGTACCAAAGTTTCTAATTCGTACACCAAGGATTAGAACTACCTGCGGGCTTCTTTGTTTCCTGAAAGTTATAATCTAGGTCTTTTCAAGGTCAGAGCGAATAGGTATCTTATAAGTCTGCGTGCTTTATTTTCGACCACACCTTCGCTTACCAACAAGCGAGTTAGTGGTTAAACGCCTACTTATTGCACAATAATAATAAAAAAACGCTTGATATTTGAAAAGTGTATACGCGTGTGTGCTATAATTTTATCAGATGTTTTACTGTTATAATTTGTTATTACAATAGATATATATAATATCTTATCTAAAAATGTTTGATTCTTCGTTCTTTTCTATAAATTCCTCTTCAAGTACGAAAATAATCCATTTAATGCTAGTACATTTCCCTATTATAGCTTATCAAAAACTTTGTCTTCGAACGTTACGATATAGTAGTTGTAACAAAATATATTTAGATTCCTACACTAAGCTTGCACTGGCAAATCTTTTCCGGGTCACCAAATGACCTAGCCGAGTTTGGGGCTCACTGCTAAGTCAATTAACGTCTTTTAGACATAATTGATATCTATCTATGTACATACACATTTGTGCTCCTTAACTGTTGGCCTTTTGAAAAAACTCACCATGTGAGTCATGGAGAGAGCTATGCTCGGAGTTTCTTTGCGCGATAGAATCTGGAACGTGGATATTCGCCAAAGAACCAGAGTCACCGACATAGCTGTTAAAATTTGCAAGTTGAAATGACATTGGGCAGGCCACTTCGCTCAAAGAACCGATAACCAATAGGGAAGAAAAGCTCTAGAGTGGCGACCACGAACCGAAAGACGCAGCGTAGGTAGGCCTCCTACTGGAGTGCCCCAATGGATGCAGATGGCAGGCTGTCGTTCAGTGTGTAGGTCAAAGGGGGAGGCCTATGTTCAGCAGTGGACATCTACTGGATGATAATGATGGTGATACACATAATTGTGTGATAATGTTAAAGCGTTTCAGAAAAAAATGTTTACATTACACTGAGCTTATTGCTCATTCCTCCGTCGATGTAACACGCACAGGAATCGAGTGGGTTTTTCTCAGTAGTGTTTACTACGGCTGCTGGTTTTATCGAGCACGATGATCGAATGCAAAGCACCGCGGATGTGACCAGGTGCTAATGGCCATGTTTGCAGCAAATATGACGTGCGCACGAGTCTGTTAGTACAGGTTTTTCGGAACGTCGATTGCTTAACAATTTGTGGGATAATTTTAAAAACACCGTCATGTGTTCGGCATGCCTGAGTAAATACCATATTAGTACAAAGGTAATGAAAATATTATCTTAATTTTTCTCTATTGTTTTTGATTTTGACGTACCTGGATGTAGTCTCATTCCATTGTTATATATTGAAATTGTACGTGTAGTTAAACGTATTACCACAGGCACAGAGTTCATTGTAGGTACGTGCTTTTCTTCCAAAATGGGGGTGCAATATTATGTCCAATTTAACATTTATAGGAGCTACCCATTAAATGAAGAAGTAAATTTTTCTTTCTTTAAAATTGCGATCTCTATGTATTCAATATCATTGTATTACATTTCATGTACTTTGGTTTATAAATGTAGAAGATATGATGTTATGATGTGACAATCTGAGACGGACGGCACACAGGACACATCGATCTTATAGGGGTACTTTATCGTGCTACGGAATCCTAAAAAAGATAGGGTTAACATCGGGTATTAACAGTTTTGACATTCTTGAGAAGTTAGTAAGATATTGTTTTAAGTGCCTTTAATAACTAAACAAAATATACGCCTGGTAACACCAAATTCATAGAGCCTAATATGCAAAATCCAGTAGGGTTGTCAATGGTCCAAAGACAAACCAAATTCTCAAGCCACTACCAGTTGGCCGTGTACCCAGCATGCTGGTAGCATTACCATGCTGAATGGTAATCCTAATATACATTGAACCAGAAAAACGCCAGCATTTTGGTCAAGCGTCGCATTGACCAGGAGCTCTAAATGACATATGAAAAATAAGGCGAGTATCCGGCCCCTATGGACCCAAAGGCTCAAATAAGTAAGGTGATACTTGCGCTATGAATTCAGTTCATTATAGTAAGAAATCGCGGTGCATAATTTGTAAGGGCGTTGGATTTCCCAGGTGCTCATAATTGACGTAAGTTTGAGTCATGGCCCTTTGCCCTTCTAGGTATCAAGACACCACCGAGACTGGTGATTGTGCTGCCAATTAAGGAATTTGATGGCGATTGTAAATTATTATGTTTACTGACTATGTCACTTTGGATTGTCGAGTGATCGTTGTTACAGGCATTCATTTTGTAATTTTGTAAACGACTCATGAAATTGACTTAGATATAAATTCATTACTTAAATATGAAAATTATAAAAGGTAACTGGATAAAATAGATCAGTATTTGTGTTGCATACTTTGTCAGTACTAATCAAATCAAATGAAAATTCTCTAAAGAAAGTAGACGACTTGTCTTTACCTTCAGAACGTTACGAGTGAGATCCTATATTTACTAAAGTCCTTTTTTTATGCAAACTCTACTATCAAAAGCTCGCAATATGCAAACTAATACAGTTTCGTCGAATTTATTAATACGGCATAAAATACTATTTCAACATTTCAATTTAAACCAAAGCACGAAGGCATTACTGTCTCCGCGAATGGAACTTGCAAACAACGTATTTATCATTGCGCGAGAGCATGTCTTTGGAAGTGGGCCGACGGCGGTACCGATAAGACATGGCCACTATAGAACAATTTACATAGCCCCTGGCCGGCGCTGGCTAAACAGACCCAGTTGAGGTGAAACTACTGCTTATCTACAGGGCTACGCATATAGACTGTACAAAGCCGAAAGGAGGTTATTGTACTCATCATTATAAACAACTTTTCCTATAGGACCAAATCGTAAATCGAGAAAAAAAATTGCTGTTCCGTAGAAAACGGTCATTGTAGACAATGTATGGAACAGCTGTTTTTTCCGCGATAGTAAAAGTTGTTCATAATTATGAGTACAATGACCTCCTTACGGCTTAGTACAGTCTGTACGCGTAACCCTGTACAACAATTTATGTAGCCCCTGGCCGGCGCTGGCTGAACCGACCCAGTTGAGGTGAAACTACTATCTATATATATCTCGTGACAAAACTTCCTTTGCAAACACAACGAAGCGGTAAAGTGTTGCAATTTCTATGTGTTTGCAGTTTATAGACATTCCAAAGAGCGAAACGTCCATAGAGCAAGATGTCCGAAATTCCCAATTATGCTGCAAAATGTACTGTGATAATATACGGAGTTCATTTTGGTGGTCAAAAAGTAAAAAGAAAACGACCAACAAATTAATATACTATGTCATCATCAGCATTTCAGCTTATCATGTTTCTACTGATGGGACACAGGCCTTCTCTAAGGGAGAGAGGATGGGCTGTAATCCACCATGCTGGCCCATTGCATGTTGTTGAATGTCATGTCTTTGAACTTTTGAGATTCTTGGACATCCGGTTTCCTCACGATGTTTTCCTCCACCATTGTTGAGCGATGGAATCGAAACAGCACATAATTTATTTAAGTACTAAATATGTCATTGGTGCAGGTCAAGGATCGAACCGGTGCCGTCAGATTGTAAAGCTCACATGCTTCCGCCCGGCCACCATCGCTCTAAATACTGTAATAATAAATCTGACTAAACTCAAACGTTAATAAAACAAAAACTTTTCAAATTCTACCAAAAGAGAAAAAAAAAACATCCATTGTAGCAGTATTATGAGCATCGAATGCTATTCTCTCTTTCGTAATAATTACATCATCAGTCCCTTAACAATGTGCCTTTACACCGCACACCTGACTGTTACATATTCTCACAGTTATGTAGGTATGCTTAAGTACTAGTGGCACTGCCAAATAAACAATTTCAGACGTACAGTTTAGATAAGGTTTTCTAGTTGAATCAGTTGCACGTTTGGACGTAAATCTCATCTTTAGTCTGGCCGATTTTAAGTTTTTTACTGACTCGTTGATTTGACTCTTTTGCACCATTTTCCAAATTAAACTTAAAAAAAAAAAAATGGCTTAAAAAAGCAATGTCTAATTCAGCTTGCCACTAATGAAGACTGTAGAACGTATCTCGAAACGTTAAGGTTCGCGTTCACGTGATTTCCCGCAGTGACCTAAATTGAATCGCTTTTAAGATGTCATAGTACGGGCACAAAATAAAGAATATATTTAAAACTACGGATCAGAGCCCGTACTATGACATCTTAAAAGCTATTCAATTTAGGTCACTGCGGGAAATCATGTGAACGCGAACCTTAACGTTTCGAGATACGGTCTACAGTCTTCATTAGTGGCAAGCTGAATTAGACATTGCTTTTTTATATCGCCAATAAGTCCGCGTTTGACCACAAACTCGCCTGTTGGTAAGCGACGACGTGGTCGAAGAAGCACGCAGACTTAGGAGATACCTAAAAGCCACGCATACACATTGTTGTAAGGATTTCAGTTTTCTGTCGGTATTTCTAATACACATGGTTACTAATTAACCAGCCACCTTTTAAAGGCTGCTTCTGTACATTTTTTGTTTCTGCTACTTTTGAAAATTCGCAAGAAAAACCAACAGCTGCACATAGAAAAAGTTCATTGACCTGCGACAAAATGTATCGGAACAGCTGTTGTTTTCGTGAATTTTGCACTAAACCCAATGATATTGTATATCAATGGTAATTCAACTAGTCTTAAGAAACAAGTGGAGAACAGTCTCGACCCGTAGTAAGATATGCACAGCCAATGCCAACAGGAAAACTTGTAAGCTGTACTTGGTCGATAATGATAGATTAAAGTGTTATTGCAACCAAGCATAGCCTTTGAAGACTTGTTAAGTACGATGCGGTACATTCTTGCTGTAATGATTACAAAATAACTGTATTATCTTAGTTTATATAATTTTCACATTAGAAAACTTTGCTTTTGTCCATGTCGCATGTGCGAAAAAAAATGTATTGATAAGCTGGCCCGACAGACGTTGTCCTGTCCAAATTTGTCCGAAAGAGTTTATGGTTCATACAAAAGTCCCATAGAAAGAAAAAAGAAGAATAGAAGATATGGGTTTGGGTAGATATGGGTGTTCTCCGATAGTTACAATCTGGATGTCTCCAAATCGGGACTGAATCGGTTTCTTCTAGGCAAGCGTGCGCGTTTCGTCCGCGCGGATTACTCCTTTTCTTCCCCAAATAGCATCTGTCTAACACTACTTCTCTTGAATTACTTCTCAGTTGTGGGTAAAATAAACTGCACCAACTGTACTACTCCTTTTAGTTTTTTCTTGTTGTCAATAAATTGGATGTTATATTAAAACAGTCAAATCCGCGCATGTAGCGTAGACAGTGTTAGAAGTATCGCATAATGTTTTCCTAAAACAAACTACAATGTACGGCAACTGCACCACCAATTTAACAAAACAATCAGTTAACGTTTTTGAACTGTATATACCACAACAAACTTTAATTTCTACCCAATTTGTATTGTGGGTGAAATAAGCTGCGTCACCAATTTAACAAGTGTGTAAAACGTGATGGAAGAGAAAGGATGATCCAGATGCATGGTGAGCCGGTTCGTCGCTAGCCAGTGATAGTTGCCCCACACAATGGTTTCAGGAACGACTAGTACAACCAGTTGTACCACCATCACTTGACCACGCAACAAAACAACCAGTTCAAAGCATCTCAATGGTCTTAATTGATTGCTGCTATTGTCGCAAGTCACGAGCGAGTAAACCAAAAATCTTTATCAGCTAAAATCACGTGAGTTCACCTACCTGTAAAAGTTGGATCCAGCTGAATTCAGTTCGATCTCAGTCGTCTTGAAAGTAGCACGTTAGACGTCAATACAACAATGTCAAACTGCTCCATAGTAAACTGTAAAAACTTCAAAAGCAGTTGGCAAATAAGTTAATCGTATAACATATTTGCCAACTTGCCGACTGAGATCGAACTGAATTCAGTTGGATCCAACTTAAGACGGGTAAAAGTAAACATTTTTTTAAACATGCTTTTAGCTTTAGCAAAGACAATTTAATCCGCCATCTTGGAGCAGCGGCCACATTGAATTTAGTGTGATGTCACTCACGTTATCGTTTTCTACTCTTCGAGCTCTTTCATTTGATTTCTATATTAACAGGGTTGACAAAAATATACACCATCCTGTGGCGTCGTCGCCACAGGATCGCCACATCATAGGCATCAGGCGAGGTGGTCAAGCGCAAGCTTATTATACGATAAAAACGCTTCCGCTTGTTAATTGCATCTAGTACCGTTGCACGGTCTTCTACAAACCATGCCACATGTGATGAAAGCTGCACGATCTCATTAATTTTGTTAAAAATAAGTTAACAGTCGTTTATTTGTTGGATAAGTCATCATTAGTGGTTATGTAATCTTCTAGTGATCTTACCTTATTGTTTTAATCTTTTATGCCAATACTAGCTGCGCCCCGCAGTTTAACCCGCGAAGTGATGTAAAATGGTGATGATGATGATGAAGAAAGGTAGCCTATGTCACTCTCCGGTCCTTGAAATATACCCATGCAATAAATCAGGTTGATCCGTTGCTCTGTTGCTGCGTGAAAGAGGAACAAACAAACCAACAAACTTTTCGCATTTATAATAATTATACTAGTAGGCCGCCCCGGCTTCGCACGGGTATAGATATATAGCCTATGTCAACCGGGGATAGTGTAGCTTCCCAACAATGAAATAATTTTTCAAATCGGTTCAGTAGTTTCGGTGCCTATTCAATGCAAACAAACAATCAAATCTTTCCTCTTTATAATATTAGTATAGATAGTATAGATTTGTATGATAAGTAGATCCGTCAGTATATTAGCTCTGCTCGTATTCGCAAACTGCTGAGACGTCTGCATGGAATGCATCAGTGACGTCCCTACTCCCACTATATTATGTAGATTTGAATAAGAGAGAATACGCGCTGTATTCTTTCTCTTTTCATCTCAATCCGCCGTTTTTGGGGTTCCGTATCCAAAGGGTAAAAACGAGACTATTATTGAGCCTACGCTGTCTGTCTGACCTCTAAACGGCCAGTTGAAATTTTCACAAAATATGCAATGTTACAATGGATTAACTAAGAAATAATAAAAAAGTCAAAAAGTAAAAACTAAAGGTTAACAAACAACAACAAACTAACAAACAAATTAACAAACGTATTTTTTAACGTATTTTTGTATTCACTCTAATGTAAAAACGGCAATACTTACAAGAGTCAAACTTGGTATGATTATAGTACATACTCTTAAGTATAACAACAAATAATAAATAATGGCCAAGTGCGGGTCGGTGACAAATTACTGTTCATTACCAAGTTATAACTGGTAATTTCATTACTTGGACGACCTTATCATTCGAACATCGACCTTATCATTTCACTGAATCGAAATGCCATATTTTACTAATTTTGAAGTCGGGTTTTTTTTATTGATATTGTTTGTATTTTGTGGTGGTACGGAACCCTCAGTGCGCGAGCCCGACTGCGACTTGGCTGGTTTATCATTGTAAGTGAAGGGGTGTTTGACGACCGACGGGATTTGTCTACCTGTGACCACAAGCACTGCAGTGCTCGATACGTCAGGATTTTTTTTTATAAAATACTACCAGGGCTTCTCAAAGTGGGGACTTTGAGAAACACTGGTTTAAACGATATAAGGGGTAGGCGTATATAAGACTCGGGTATGCCCTAAAACTGTGACCAGAACCACCGGAGGATGGGCAGCAGCATCCTATTAGTACACGGTAAACGTACTGCGATCCCCAAGGCGCCTGCCAAGCGTGGGGATTATGGCAACACCCCTCTCTAAGAGGGAGGCATTTGTCCAGCAGTGGACGTTTAATGGCTGCTGATGTGTTTATAAGACAATTCCTTTCAGTGTTGTACTTCGAACTTGTAATTCCAACGGTTATCTGCAATACGATCGGCATATCACGAATGCCACAGCCTCGTAGAGTTTATACCAACCATCACCACTGTTCATGCGATTCTATCGTTAACATATATAGATTTCAAGAGTAGTACAGAATGTTCCTACAAAATGCGCTCGCCATTAGTTGAAGTAAATTATATCACTGTCACTATTTCACTGCGCTGCTCAGGGGCATTATGGCTACCTCTTATCACGGGCTTGAAACAGCGCAGTGCGGAAAATCACGCGAACCTTAACGCGCTGAGATACGGTTTGCGGTCGCGCAACTTTTCGCAATCGAACAGAATCGCTTAAACAGGTAGCCGTAAGGCCCCAGGTGTTGCCGGCATATTTGGTGTGCAGTGGTTCGTACAATTCTTTGTATTAAAAACCTCGCGTTGAAGTTGCGCTGCAGATGTCGGGCATTAAATCTGTGGAAGGCTTTAAATATGGAAATAGCAAAGTTCTCATACTGCTTTAAAACTGTAGCTTCATGTTCATTAATAACGCAGAAGAGATAGGCACTAGGTGCGCGGGCGCAAGCGTCGATCTATTGTGAAAGCAGACCACCTGCTCGTTTGTCTGGAACAATGACATTGCGCGGAGGCGCTTGCGGTTTCAATAATAAACAATGATTGCTGTTATGATTATTGAATTTTGATGTGATGTGTATGGCTGACCCGTAAGGTCACTTTCATAATAATTCCATTGTAATAAAATAAGCCCTACTTTTGCCTCTTCTATTTTCTCCGTACTGTCAATGAACTGTTTACAGATTCGGGTTTCATCAAACTTCATTAGATGGCATTGCTATTCAGGTGTTTGTTTTAAACTGATTAGGAGGCCAACTCTAAAACCAAAGATTAAAAACCATAAAAGCATGTCTTCTTATTGCAGATCTCATTGTCTTTACCTATGTTCTACTCAATACTGGCTATATACAAGCGTGTGGAACGAAAACGTGAATTAAAAAGCGTCTTTGACTGTAATATTGGCAACAATTAACTTTTTGATACCGTTTATATGTCGCTTACATAGCAAAGCAGCTGTCTATCAAGCCCGTTTGAACTTTTTTTCATTGGGTTCATGAAAACTCTTTATTGTGTCGACGTGTGTTGTGAGTGACGTGTCTTGACATATGGTACCGAGACGTGGTCCTTAACTGCTGACCTTTTGGGAAAACTCTAGAGTCGCACAGCGGGTAATGGAAAGAGCTATGTGATATCCGAAACGTGGATATTCGCCGAATAGCCAGAGTATCCGAAATAGTTATTAAAATTTGCAAGTAGAAGTAGCAATGGGCAGGCCATATCGCTCGAAGAACCGATAACCGATGGGGAAGAGAGGTTTTTGATTGGAGACCACGAACAGGAAGACGCAGCGAAGGTAGGCTTCCCACTAGGTGGACCTACTACATCATGAGAGTCGCGGGCATACAGTGGATGCAGATGGCAGGCTGTCGTTCAGTGTGGAGTTCTAAAGAGGAGGCCTATGAGCAGTGGTTGTCTTCTGGGTGATGATAATATGACGTGTCTTGAGAGAGGCCTATGTTCAGCAGTGGACTGATTTGAGCCGATCATCCTGACGATTAGTTTATCTCAGTACCAGTCCTTTTACAGCACAGTTTTTAACAAACTGAAAAGACAGCTCTCATAAATAATTTAAGTAACTAGGAAGAGCATGCGACATCTTTAATCAATGCGGACGTTTTCACGGTTACTCTACAAATATTAGCGCAACCAATAACCGAGAATTACTAATAGCAAATTCTATTGAGCAAAGTGTTCCGACCTTGTACAAGATTGGAATTTGTAATATTGTTTTGGTTTTTCATGGACTTTTCCCTAACTGATTTGAAAATGATTTCCTGGATTTGGTATTACATTGATTTGTTTTATCTGATTTCCTGGCAAACTTTCCCTATTTTTACCCACAGCGGAACTGTGAAGTTATATGCGTTTTGTCTACGTATGACCATTTTTCTCCGAAACGGCTGGTCCGATTTGAATGTAGCTTTCATTTACTTGAAAGTGGGTTGCATTGCGGTAGTTTCTGGCTATGTTTGAACAAAATCTGTCCATCGATTTAAAGTTAAGAGTGTGTTCCGAATTGAAATGTTTATTTTTTCTCTTGATGTAAAGCTGGCTGTTCGATTATACCACATAAAAGAGAAGTAAATAGAACGCAAGTGAGAAGGAAAATCTGTTACCAGGCATTATGAGTGAACTTTGATTGAACATTCTTATTTAGATCAACGCGTCGAACTCCGCATCACAGTTGCTAACTGATTTCGAATGGCTGACGTTTCGTTTATATGGGTGCAACTGGCTACAACAAATTTCTTACACAAATGCCTTGACATCCGTTCTAATTTAAACTATTTTTTTTTCTTTTCGAACTTCCCCCGTATTTTTGGGGTTCCCGCTTATTTTGATACCATAGTTTAATATTTTGAGTACCTCTAGCTACCTACTATAATATCCTTGTACCAGTCATCTAACTGAACACCCCGTATAGTTAGTTTCCACAATATATTTTAAAAAGAACTCCGTGTGCGATACTCGGTAGCTAGCAAAAAACTACTGCCAAAATTGAAAAAGTCAAGAAGAGACCTGTTCCTGGACTTCTGAGGTATATCAACAACAAAATTTACCAGATAATTTATATCGTCTAGCTAGAGAAGTAGACTAGTGGAGTCGGTGACCCGATACATACGAGTATAGCTTCCAACTCACATTGCAGTCAGCATTCAATAAATCAGTTATTTATTAATTTAATGCTCCCGATCTGTCGCTTTTTGTCGATTTCACACGACGATATAGGCTTCACGTCCACTATGACAAAGATATAAAAGCTGCAAAAAAATTGTTTAAGTAATCTACGAAAAGAAAGCGAAGTGAACCGAACTGACGAGGTGCTTATTTCATCAGATCTGAGGTCTTACGGCCAACTGCTAACGCTGTATCAAACTAACGTTAAATTCGCTCAGTTGGAAAATCACGCGACCGCAAACCGTATCTGAAAGCGTTAAGGTTCACGTTCGCGTGATTTGAATTAAATTTGATATAAAGGTAGTTTATACTGTTGCTTAAACTCGATCTAAGCATTTATTTGCTCTGACAGCTGCAATAAGATAAAAGTAAACCACGAGTTTGATCACTTTCACTAGGTTTTTGAACGCAGCTACCTGATGCACGTCAGTGAAATATTAAAAGATTTCTTTTTATTCAGACTTTTACAATGTTATTGCACCTGCCAAAGCAAATAATTGTTTAGACCGTGTTTAACTTATAATAGGATACTTTTTATCAAATCAAATCAAATCATTTATTTGCTAGAATACATTACATTAAAAGGTCTTAATATTATATTTATGTCACTTTGTACTCAGTCTGCAAGCAGACGTGCAAATGCTCATTTTTATACTAAATAATTTAAATAGGTATTTTAGAAACGAATAATATTAGAATTAAATTCCATAAATTCCTTAACACTATAAAAACAATGGTTAAGAAGCCAATTAGTCAATTCTTTATTAAATTTGTTACCGTCCAAAATTTTTATATCATTAAGTACCTTATTATAAATGGATATACACATATTACACACATTTTTATGTACAAGTCTTTTCTGACAGGAGGTTGATACAATAGGTTAGTGAACTTGACTCTTTTCTGACGGGTAATAACTTGACTACGTTTTTTAAAATAATCTGGGTACTCTTTGGTGAAAATACAAATGTCCTTAATATACAAACATGGTAACGGAAGTATGTTGCATGTTTTGAATAGTGGTCTGCAGCTGTCCAGAAACCAAGATCCATTTATAACCCTAATACATCGCTTCTATTCTATCCCGCATTTCAGTAGGATAATGGGAGAAAGTAGAATATATTTTACTAGATTTACACGGAAAAATATAAAGGTAATATTGTAGCTCTGTTAAGATTACATGAAAATGTCTATTTGATAGTTTTTTTTAAATCTCTTGCGTATATTTCTTTTATTGGACATCAAGCTTGAGACGGCTGTTCCGAGTTAGTGGGTATATCCTTACACATTCCTTTTGAGATACGGTACTTTTGAAGCAGTAAAACAAAAAACGGTTCGTATCTGATTAAATCGATACTTTGCTGTGCTGTAAATGGCGCAGTTTGCGGTTTAATAGTCAGATTGATATCGATAACATTTTATTCGATATTCGACTGACTAATGATCGTTATCTAGATTCTAGATTATAAAAGTTGTTATAATTTTTACGTTATTTATTGTAATTTGGTACCTTGTGTTGCCATGCCCAATCAAGATTGTAGGATATATCTACATGAAAACTATTTATTTGTCTTAAAATCACGTTTTATTTAATTAATATTAATATTACACAAGGTGCAAGAAATGGCCGTGGCCGCTAGCGTTGTAAGAAGAAAGCTACAAAAAAATGTTGCCAGCTCCCCAATAACAGTCACAGACAATGTATGCTCATGCCGACACGATCAAGCCAGCTTGATCAAGCTGGATTGATCGAGTCGACCTGAACAAAGATAACGTAGCTTATAATATGTCGCTTACTTAGC
Source organism: Agriopis aurantiaria (assembly GCA_914767915.1). Lineage (NCBI taxonomy): Eukaryota > Metazoa > Arthropoda > Insecta > Lepidoptera > Geometridae > Agriopis > Agriopis aurantiaria. The sequence continues at coordinate 9,981,878 of OU612003.1, read as the reverse complement.
ACATACTAATAGCGCCATCTGTCAAGCCCATCGGAAGCAGGTTTTTAGGGTTCCGTACCCAAAGGGTAAAACGGGACCCTATTACTAAGCCTACGATGTCTGTCTGTCTGTATGTCTGTCTGTCCGTCTGTCCGTCTGTCCTACCTATTAACGGCTAGATCTTTCGAACCATAATAGATAGCCAGTTGAAATTTTCACCAAACATGTAATGTTACGGCGGATTACCTACGAAATAATAAAAAAGTCAAAAAGTCAAAACGAATAGGTACACAACGAACGAAAGTTTTAAACGTATTTTTGTATTAGCTCTTAATTTGTAAACGGTATCAGGTACAAGCGTCAAACTTGGCATTATTATAGTACACACTCTAAAGTAGGTATAACAACAAATAATAAATAATGGCCAAGTGCGAGTCGGTGACAAGGTAATAAAGTTATTGAATTTTGTGGTGGTACGGAACCCTCAGTGTGCGATCCCGACTCGCACTTGGCCGGTTTATTTCAGGTTGGCGCCAAAACACCTGTAGGTACTTCTTTATCGTTTCAGTGAAAAGTTCACAAAACCTCTGAACGTGCATTGGCTTTTTTAAATAACAAAACCAGTAATTGTATACTGATAGGTAGGTACTTTATTGTGGTGACTATATCTGGAATCGCGTCACAAACAACATAATTTAGCGGTCATTGTATTTAAATGTGAATTATAGACGTGCGGTGCGACCCACTTCTGATATTGTTTTGATTACAATGAGAAACCAGCTATATTGCATTGCAAATATTAATTAAACGAATTTGAATGAAATTTAGCACGAGGGTAGCCTAAGATCAGACAAACAAGTGAGATATGGTAAGGTGGCGTGGCGGGTGCGACCTTTAGTCTAACGCCACAGAGAAGAGAAAAGAGAAGTAAATAGAACGGAAAAGAGAAGGAAAATCGGTCGCCAGGCATGAGTGAACCTTGATTGAACATTCTTATTTAGATCAACGCGTCGAACTCCGCATTCAAAGAACTTGGATCTTACCTTTTTGGGTTAGGTTTCACAGTTTTTTTTCCGCATCACAGTTGCTAATTGATTTCGAATGACTGACGTTTCGCTTATATGGGTACTAACTAGCTACAACAAATTTCTAACCAAAAAGCCCTGACAGCCGTACTAAAAAAAAAAAAAAACACCCAGCTGACGATGCCTTTTCTTGACGCCCTTTTTTGGCATGTTGACTATTAGTTAGTTCATTGGTGTCGCTGCAAGTATTTTAGCGTGAAAAATGAGCAAGTGAGCCGTACAAACAATATTTGCGTTAAGCGGCAGAGATTTTTTTCAGATGAAAAAGACATTTTAACATCGTGTTCAAAAGTAAATAATTGCGCAAAGGCATATCTCACTTGTTTGTCTGATCTGAAAAGGTAGCTTATACCTTGTATTCTCACTTGGCTATTATCATACTGAAAAAAAAAAAAAAACAGGGCGTAATCTTATAAGCCTGCGTGCTGTTGCAACGTGCGTGCAAGTTGATGGTCAAACGCGGACTAATTCCCGATAAAAAAAGGATCCTGTAGTTAAGCGGGTGCTACTTGTTTACAATGCGAACTTCAACTTCAATTAAAATTACTACTTCGAAGCGGATTCGGTATAAATTTATCACCCCTACACATAAAAATTTATCTATTGTAAAGATTCTAAACCCGATTTTATTATGTCAGCGACAAATTATATCAAAAATAGGTCACTAAGAAAACCTGCTACATCATTAAATTGATAATTTATTCGGTAAATTGCGTCAAAATGCTGTTAATAGCTTAGTTGAAATTTGTTTGGAATAAGCGACAAATCATAAACTGGACGAACTGGCCGCAATCTTGTCGTTTAGACTCGGAGTTATTTCGAAATTCGACGTAGGGCCGCGTCAGGGCTATTCGTTAAAACATACAATTAGCGTGGTCAAGCACTGATATACAATTAACCAGTTAAACCAAGCGTTGTGAATTTTGTCTTTACATGTTGCGTCGTCTCTATAGAAATTTGAAAAAAAATAATTTTAAAATCCGATCGACTTTAGGATAGGTTCTCAATTCCCGTATATTTTTTGTTACGTAAAGTACGTATTTGAGAACGTATACGAATCTACGTGGTAATTTTTTATTGCGTAGAGGAAACCCTCGGGGTGTTTCCACAAACATTTCATTACTTAAGCTCAGAAGGTTGTAAACCAGTTCCAATAATAAGAATATTTTTTACGAGCGTATTTGGCGATAACAATAATTTTGTTTGATTTTGACTTTGATCCTTAGAATAACTACACAAAGAAACCAAGTACATTCGCAAAATTTAAGCCATTCAAATGGTGTCATATATGGCTCCAAAAAATATATAAAAATTTTATTATGACAATTCGGTATGCTAAAAAAAATTAACCTATGCCAATTCCAAAACCATTTCGAGATTTTATGTTACTAACCCTTATATTTCTACTCTGAAAAACAAAAACTCTTTAAAACGATAAGATGCCATTTATTTTAACATAAAACTAAGAAATCATTCGACTTTCATTGACCTCTAAATGACGTCACGGTGTAGCATTTTATTTTCTGTGCCTTTTAAGAATAAAAATATTATACATTTGACACACTGTTCGTCACACAGAATAGAATATTTTTTCATTTCTGTGGTTTGACTGTCTGGTTTTTTTTCAGGGCTGCCAATATGGGGTGCTTTTTTAGACTTCTCAACGCAACGAAATTTTGTGCTATATGGTGACGTCACATAATTTCAATTTTCAAAAAATATTGTAAATAACTACTCAATAGAAAACAAAAATATTGAAATTAGTTTCTTAAAATAGCCTTATCTACGAAATAAAAATATAAAAAAATACAAAAAAAAAACTTTACATACCGAATTTGGCAGTGAAATCGTACCACAACAAATCAGAAAAGCAGCATAAGAGTTATGGTGTGACATTCCACAGGTAATCCATTAATTTTCTTGCTTAAATCGTTTAAAATACCAATCGAAACGTAAGCTACAAAGCGAATTTGTAGCTTACGTTTTGAGAAGGCGTTGTTTGGAAACCTACCTTCTCTGAGTAGTTATTCTAAGCTTTGATCATAATTATATCTATAGTTTGGATTTGCCCTAATCTTGAGCTAGTACCGTAAAAAGTCTGCCAAAAACTGAAGGGGCGAGGTAAACACGTACCTATTGCTCACTGACATATTCGTACTAGTTCTACAAACGCACACATCAATAATGTGTGGCACACAACTGCAAACGAGATGATTAAAATGACATCAAAAGGATGTTTATTTATCTGAGGATTTTGAAGTATTTTTTTTTATCTTTCATTACATACCTAATACACCTATATCGATTATGGATGTCTATGTTTTTTTAATCAGTAATGATCATGGGCGTAACTCGCAGTTCTCGGAAGGAATCTATGAATTACAAAGGAAGTTATTGCATCACTGCTTTTTCTACGCTCTGTCATCTTTTGGCCGGACTGCGAATGAGTCATTCCAACCGTGATGGTAACCGCATCTTTGTTTGACCACAGAAGAAAACAGTTGTCTATTTCTGAACTTATTGTTGGCGATGTTTTGGCTCTAAATTCGCCTTGTGATTTTGACAAAATTATCGATCCCGGTCTCTAAAAGCACTTACTAACGCGTGTGGGCAGATATAAATTTTCAAGCTTATCATCACGTGCTCAACTTCAAATATTGCCCTACAGTGCAGCTATTGTTAGAACTGGTTAAATGTGCAGTTTTGTATTTTAATTATGAATGACCTCCCCGACCCTCGTAGCAGAACCACGGCCGTTCCATTAGTTTGCGAAATTCATCCAAATTGGAGCAGCAATTTGTGTGTGCGACGACTACGTGTCCTACAAACATTGTGTTTCGCAATTTTATCGCATTGTAATTTTTTTAAACATCGGGAAGAAAACGCGTCATCATCTAACAATTTTGTTTAAATTAGGAGACTGCGCTCACTTCACCACTGTCACCTTCAGCTCATATCAGTCGGATGTCTCACCTAAGGTACGCTTCTTAGCCCGATTCTCGGATTTACTTTCTCCAGTGACTGGTGATTAATACCAGTCACAGAATAAAGCGAGAGCGAGTGTGGCTCAGCGGTAGACCGTACGACTTCCAATCATACGCACCATGGTTCGAATCCGCTCGGCCTCGCACCAAATGACTTTTTCTAGTCATGTGCGGGATTTGCACTCACTCTAAAAAACGGTAAAGGAAAAACATCGCAAGGAAACCGGCATGTGCAAGAATGTAAAAAATTCGAAAACATGTGTCATCCACCAACCCGTACTTGGCCAGCAGGGTGGATTATGGCTTATACTCTCTCCATGTGAGAGAAGGCTCGTGTCCCAGCAGTGGGACCATAATAGGCTGATGATGATGATGATGACTGAAGAAAGCAAATCCGAGCTTACTGCCTTGCGTATATTTCTACGTGAGATCTCATCAAACCGAAAAACTAGTAGAACACAAGTTAAAAAAAAATGTACTAAAACCAAACACAATAGTAGTAGTGTACGAAGACATATTTTTTTTCTCGAACGTAATAAATTGTTTACTAAACGTGTTCACTTTGCTGAGTAAATCAACACCCTCAAGTATTACTACAATTTTCTGTTATGCGTTGTATAATATCTCTTTATTACAAACCGAAACTAGAAATAAAATCTAAACTAACATCAATACGGGAATGTGATTATTGACTTAATGTTACGATCGTGTCACTGACTGCATCTCTGTATCTCTTATTTGTAACATATTATATACGTCTTTTATTAGTTCGCAAACAGCTTTGTTCAAAACGCTTACACAATATTTTTTACAATATATGGTAGGTACATTTTAGGGGTGTTAATAGTAACGCCTCTTCTTTCGTTTCTTTTTGGTTACCTCTATGGAGTCTAGGCAAAAGGGTTTTCTGTCGGATTCCGTATTAAATTACCACTTGGGATGTAACCACTCTTGGGAAATTACCTAATTCTAAAACCGTTCATGGTCTTATTAGTACAGTCACAGCCCATCACGTAACTGCCCTAGTAGAGTCTCAATTGATCGTTGAATCGCGCACGTGTGACGATGCGCGTGACGAACACACGGCTTAATTGGACGAACCTTGTGGAAAACTAAATTGATTGTGCAAGACTTTGAATAGAGCTTGGAAATTTTACCGATGTGGTATTTTGGTATGTTCTAAAACCATACAATCAAAGTCACAGAAGAAACTAGAATCGCTACCGGTTTGCATGGGGCATCATTTCCTTTTCCATCCACGTCACCACAACAGCTAGACTGCTTTTCATCATCGTCATCATGCTCACTACCATCTACGCCACTGGAGGTCGTGTGCCAGCGGCCCAGAGCCTCACTCCGATATTTCAAGGAGTTGGGTTGGCTCGGGTAGGTGCTGGTAGGGGGAAATGCACAATACACCCCAAGCGGGACGTCAGTGCATGACTTATCGCCCCCATCTCGAATAAGAACCTTATAATGATTTATTTAATAATGGCTGTGTCTCAGCAGTGGAAACATAATAGAATGTTCCCATGCAGTGCTGGGATACAAGCCTTCTCTCAGAGAGAGAGAGAGAGAGAGAAAAATGAGGATGGACCACCTTGCTGGCCTAGTGTGTGTGTTGGTAATTTTGGTGAATAGCTGCTCTTTATTTTAGCTTCTTTTTTTAGGGTTCCGTACCCATAGGGTAAAAACGGGACCCAACAACACAAAAAAAAAAAAAACAATGGCCATGGCTAATGATGGTTCTTTAATCATCGTTGGTCAGGATCCATTCCCCAGGTTAAGGTAGATTTATCTATTTATTAGTACTTTAACCAGCTGGGGATAACCATGACAAGTTGCCATCCATTGTCTAACTACCATCGCGCCGTCTACCTTTCATTGTCAAGATTTTTTGCCGCTTATCTACTCTGGACCTGCTATTTGTCATCTTGTATGTTGAATACTCGACTTTCTAAACAACATTACACTAAAACATTCTTCGGACAATCTTTAATGTTCTAAGATTAAATACATTGCGATTTCAAAATATTGTTTCCATATAACAAGTCTAACAGCTATTCTATGCAAATATCGAGAACGGTAAAGCGTCAGATGGCAACGGTTAAGCGTTGCGCTATGACATCCGGCACACCCTGGCACATTCTGCACATTGGTGCAGTTCGTTCGACCGCTCGAATGTCCTGGTTCATTATCCACGGAGCTTCTTTCTGATAGGCTTTCTGTCATCATCGTCATCATTATCCTATCATATTACCTCTGCTGGGACTCAGGCCTCTCAGAGAGAGGATGGGCTCTAATCCACATGCTGGCCCGGTGCATGTTGGTGAATGTCATGTCTTTGAACTTTAGAGGTGCTTGGACACACCGGCCTGTTTCCTCACGATGTTTTCCTTCAGTCGTTGAGCGATGGCATCGAAACTGCACATAGTTGAAATGTTTATGTTCGAAATAATTTTGAATAAAGATTTTTATTCTGACCTATCAAACATTGTAAGTTACAGGTTTCAAATGTAGTGCGGGGGGACCAACATTTTACCACTTTGGCGGCCCATATTTCGCAAATGATAAACTTGATTAAGAAAAGAAAAAAATTATGTTATTTCCTAAAATCGTTGACATGTATTTATTGGAATACTTACCCGAATTAAATCAAAATACATTCTCATCTGATGTTCACCATATTATTACTCTAACTGTATATTGACAGAACTACATATTTAACTTAACTGTGGGTAACGCTATCACGTTCACATGATAAAAGACAGGCCAATATTTCTAAGTAACAAAGCTTTTACCGTTAGAGCGAAACAATATAAAAAACAGCTATAGACTATTAATTTACTACCCACTATGAGATAGGAAAGTGTGGGGATTCTCCTGACACCAAAATTCTAAGTGTCAATAGAGTGAACCTAAGTATAATATATAAATGCCTAGTCATTGTTATCTAGTCTACCTTGTCCACGGACACTGCAAAGGGTTTGAAACGCCAGAAATTAAAAAAATTTAATATATAAAAGTAGAATTAATATAATCTTCTTCTTATACATAAAAGGCGATGTGTGAATGGACCCAAAACGGCTGGACCGTTTTGACAGAACTTTCACTGGCAGATAGCTGATGTTATAAGGGGTGATCCAAGCGGGTGAAACCGCGGGGCGCAGCTATTGTGTTATTGTGTTAAGTGTGTTCAGCTATTGTGTTAAGTGCTTAGTTTATCATCATCATCATCATCATCATCATCAGCCAGAAGACGTCCACTGCTGAACATAGGCCTCCCCCTGTAACCTCCACACTGAACGACAGCCTGCCTTTTGCATCCACTGGATACCCGCGACTCTGCGACTCTACCCGCTGCGTCTTCCGGTTCGTGGTCTCCACTCCAGAACCTTTCTACCCCATCGGTTCGAGCAATGTGGTCTGCCCATTGCGACTTCAACTTGCACATTTTAATAGCTATGTCGGTTATCGGTTCTTCGAGCGATGTGGCCTGCCCATTGCCACTTCAACTTGTCATATATAACTAGTTTCTAAAGTTTATAAATTTTGTTATAATTGGTTTTTACACCATTTAAAAGTTTAACACAAAGATTGTGACGTTATAATAAGCAGCCGCTATCGCCTGCCTATGTATTGACGCGAATTAAAAATTAGTAAATAACTCATATTAGAAAATTTATCGACTGAACTTGATGACCAACCGAAGACAATAATAACAAATATATAATTATATATATTTTTTGTTATGGAGTGTAGATAGAGATGGTTTAATCGAGTCAATTATTCAAGCTTTGTCATTTTGATTCAGATCGAAATAATATAAAATTACGCTAAAATATTATCCGCCATGAAGAATATCAGTCACCATTTCCTTGTTTTGGTCACAAATCGCTGTCAGTATCGCCTTGACCTTTCCAGGATCCTATTTCTAAGCAAACAATCAAATAAAATTACACTTCCGGTCTATCAATTGACAGTGTTCCATTCAGAATCGAATAGTTTAGTTAAATATTGATAAAAACAGTAATATAATATTTTATGGGTCTATTTTGCATCCGCAATGTTGGTCGATGAGCTACTTAGAACTACTTGTATTGTGTAAATTTATGTTGAAAATGTTTGGTTATAGTTAAAGGGTCATAATAAGATATAGGCCAAGGAGAATATTGTCCGGAATTCATAAAAATGTTATGGTTCCGACATCACAGATTATATAAAACGCCACCTCTATGATCTACGATGGAGCACGCAAGAAACCGATTCACCTGCGATTTGAAGACACCAGTAACTATCTATCAGGGAACACCATCGAGACACAATTCCTATAGAGTCACAATCTCTCAGTGAAAATAGTCAAAATACGTCTGAGCGACATTGTACATACATTGTATCAATTATATACTTCACAATTCCACATTTACTCTAATTTAGACGTTATGTCGCTTGCACAGTGTTCAAAGTTAGTTGTACGTTATGTCATCGTAGCTCTGGCATCGCGGCGTTGTAGTAGGATCGCTGTTACTTTGTAACTAACCAAAAAGTCTGTGCAATTCGGAGCGTGCGCCGAGTTTTGGTTCGGACATTTTTTGGCACGATTGTGACTCTACATTTCATGTATTGTATCTCGATGGGAACATCCATTCAGGCAGGACATTCCACAGACTAGCAGATAAAAGCGGATGAAAGTGGAATCAATGGTAGTTTAACTCCATTTGCACGGCCGAAGGGTCTTTACCAGATAAAGATCGGTTTTTTTACAGCTTTTCTATCTACGGACAAAAAATGCTAACGCAATGCAAGTACATTGCGCTTAAAATGTATATCCATTAGGTACTGACATTGAAATAGTTTTTATCATGCTCAGTCGCTTTTCTCAGAGCGCATTAAATGGATCATGCCATGCGCGTGCGCTGCGGTGGCGCAACCAGATTGCGAAACTGTCTCAATAATGCTCTATGGCGTCTATGGTCAGCGGCCCTAAATACCACCCATTGTGTCGCCGGCACGGGCCATGTTGTTTATATCATTGTATTAAAATGGGACCTTGATTTAAAAACCGTTTTTAAAAAGTTTGTGACATACCAAGTATACATATATTATACTACTAGCAGCTATTCTATACGCTACTTGCATACCAAATTTCATCCAATTCCATTCAGTTGTTACGGATTGAGTGTGGACAAACATACCTACACTGAGGAGGAGGACACAAAAACTTTCGAATTTATAATATTAGTATGCATCAAATGGAAGCAGATTTTTTAATTCCCAGGTTGTTAATCAGAATTAGGAAAAAATTTGTAGGCTGATATACTCTGACATAGAACTGGCCATCCTAATGTCAATATTTTAGGCCGCCTTAAGGCCTCTGGCTGAACGGTTGTCGCTAAAGAACAAACGGGATCTATAATGTTGCATCTAAGTAGTACATTGGGCTGCAACACTGCTGAGGTTGCATTTAAGTGCTCTAGCACATTGGACTGCAAGTGCTGCAACACTGCTGATGCATCTAAGTGCTCAAGTACCTTAGGCTTCAGTGCTTTCTTTCCTCAAGATATCTCGGAGCCTGCAGACTCCGGGATCTCATATGTTATGGTTTGAATTAGATAAATTCTTTATTGTTTATCGAAATTACATTACCTATACAGTACTCAAAAGCTTTAAAAAGTTGTGTGCCAATTGGAACCCATATCGCTAAGAGCGATCTCTTCCAGGCAGTCTTAGGTACGAAAATGATTCATAGGGGATTAAAACACCAAGGCAGCGGCCTTATTATAGAAGTTTGATCGGGATCGAGATAGTATGCCGTCCCGTTCGCATCTATTTACTCGCACCACGTGCGTAAGTGAGATGGCACGCGATCGCGATCACGATCCGAATCATCCATAATAAGGCATCAGGTATAGCTCACACTCGAATCATAACCCAAAATAATTGCAAAGCGCGACCGTCATCAGCAATCAGTGCCCACAAACCCAGTAATTACGAGCAAAGATCTATTTATCACAGGCGACATCTGTACCCGTCACTCCCGCGCCGAAACCAATGAGAACGACAGTGACCAACAATATCAATTGCTTGTTTATGTCGGCACAGTTAACGTAATACCTCGTAATCACACGGCCGACGGGTATAGGTAATCGATCATTAACATTCATAATGATAGTCACGCTCTTGGACAGACACACTTCAAATACTCTGATTTTCTATGACCGCAATATTATGCTTGTTTACGGACAGTTTTTGATGTAAAACATCTATTGGTGCGCCTTGGTAGTAACAGCCTTTTGGGACTTCGCTGAACGGCTTAAACGGAAGATCAGCGCTGTTTGGTAAACCGTTTTTGTGACGCAGAACATTAATTAAACTATAGGTATAGCTTAGCTATCATCATCATAATTTCAGCCATAGGACGTCCACTGCTGACATAGGCCTCCCTCATCGATCTCCAAAAGGGCCGGTTCGGAAGCGGCCTGCATCCAGCGTGTCCCTGCGGTCTCTTTTAGGTCGTCTGTCCATCTTGTGCATCTAGTCTTGTTGTTGCTTAGCTATAGATATATAATACAGGCAGTATTATATTACTTTGATTAATATTGCTGATATCACAAAATAAAATAATTTTTCTGTCTTTCTTTCTATAGGTTTTTTTTTTTCTTTTTGCGCGGATAAGTCCGCGTTTGAACTCCAACTGATGACTAAGAGACAGGCTTTGCCTAGTCTGGGGCCCATTGGAACAACTTATTATTATTATTTAAACAGTCGAATTTCAATGGAAGTGCGGTGGGTCAATTTTGAACCTATGGTAATAAGGGACGACTTGACTTACGCCTTGACGCCGCCTTCAGTGGGCGTTGGGCTTCAGTCGAAAGTTTATTGGAGCGTGTGTGGTTACAACGCTGTCGTGGCCGGACCCCACTCGTGGTTCCATTAATGTAACGCGGCGTGACATATCGTCTGATATACTTATACTGCATACTGTATGACATAACAATGTATGTAATTAGGTACAGGCAGCGTCCCGCGGTTTTACCCTCGTCTTACCGGAACCTTATGATGTTTACATTGGATGGCTTGAGAAAATAACAAACGGATATATATTTCAGATTTATAATATCTAAATGCCCGCGACTTTGTACGTGTAAGGCTCCGCTTCAGCCTCGCCAATAGATATAATTGTCAAATACCTTCCTTAATGCTAACCTATGTTATATAATAACACTACTTGTGCAACATTTCATGCTTCTAGACCCAGCGGTTAAGGCTGTGCGTTGTCTATCAGTGAATTAATTAACTAAATTTTTTCCTGAGTAAATCAGGCTCGTGTTTTTACAAGCTAAGTGTTCTACAGAACCCTTTACTGCGTTAAAAAGGAGCCTAAGTACTTATTCAAATTTTTTCATTGTCTGACGTATTGATTCAAGATATAAGCTATCTCCAAACCAAAGAGCAATGTCCACTATGGACCTTGCAAACAGCAAAATTAGAAGAAAACACTTAAACTGTTCCGCGCTGGACCAAAACATCCATACAATAACCCTCCTTTTTGTGCATTCGGGTAAAAAGACAACGTATTTTCAAGCAAACCTGTTATATCATTGTGTAGTTAAGCGGGATCAATAAACAAAATTTCCCATTAATTTTACTGATGTGAGACCATTCGTGTTGCAATGTGGGTATCATATTAATCAATCAAACTATCTTTGGTAGTTTCATGCATTAGTAAGCTGAAGAGATAAGCTCTGAGTGTAACGACATGTGTGCAAACGAAATAAAAACATAGTAAATACCGTAAATAATCATATAACTTTAGTGAACAAGCGTGATAGTTTAAAACAGTGTTTTATAAAAGTATAGGACCTATACTTTCTTATACTAAAAGTACTTCTGTAGCGATGATACCGCTGCCGCTTTCTCCAACGCCCCGCTGTCGCTCTTACCATGCTACCCCTTGAGATTAGCAAAAAAAGGGATAATAAAAAAAAAAAATAACGAAAAGATAATAGAAATGAGTTTATATTAATATGTAATATCTGTCTAAAAGATATGTAATATGATTTTTCCCTTGTTCACAGAAAACTTGGCGCCATCAGAACTGAAGAAACTTAGGAATAAACAGAGGAAAGCGAAGCGTAAAGCGGAGCAGGAGAGCGCACTGCAAGCTCAAGTACAGGTAAAGGGCACATTCAGTGCCTGATCATAAAATAACCCATGAAGTGTGGTACGGTACGGGAGGGAGAGAGGCCAGGGTGTGACTAGGGTTTTGTTCACGGAGAGGGCAGTTGAGGGAAAATTCAACGTTGCTTAAAAGTATTTACTCTTTGAATCTTTGATGCGGGAGCACTCTGGACGAGTGCTAACTCACAATGACATGGAATGGATTTTCCGTCATTAAACTTTACGAACATACAACATAGCCTACCGACATAGCTATTAAAATGTGCAAGTTGAAGTCGCAATGGGCAGACCACATTGCTCGAACCGATGGGGAAGAAAGGTTCTTGAGTGGATAACACGAACCGGAAGACGCAGCGTCCGTAGGCCTTCCACTAGATGGACCGACATCGTGAGAGTCGCGGACATCCGGTGGATGCAGATGGCAGGCTGTTGTTGAGTGTGGAGTTCTAAGGAATTCCACACCCCCTTAGGAGGCTTATGTTCAGCAGTGCACGTCTTGTGGCTGATGATGATGAAATTTTACCAAAGTAACAAACTATACAAGTTTATATTAACTAGATTCGCCTAGCGGTTATACATTTTTCCGGGGGTAAAAAGTATGCTATGTGAGGATTCTTCTACCTCCTTAATAATCTCATCAAGATCGGTGCAACCGTTTTGCTATGAAAAGGTAACAAGTATGGCTTCGACGATAGAATATTGCTTCAACGAAGTTTTTTCATCACGTAAGGACCAAGTACTTAGCATAGTAGACAAAAGTGTCATGAGTTTCTTTACCTGTAGATACTTATATGTAATGTGTATATATTAGAAATACCGAGACACCGCAGCTTAGAGAAACAAGGGAGGTATTTAGCAAGGCGCAGTGGCGGGTGCGAACGCATAAAGCCTAAATCGGGCATGATACCTTTAGTCGAACGCACCCGCGGACGAACTTGCCGCCCCTTTTTAGTTTATTGGTATAGCTGTAAGTCTCTATGTGCGTGAAAAATTTAGTAAGCGTGCGGAACGTATAGTTTTTCCGTTAAACGGTTTAGCAGTATAGTGTTATAATTTTTAAAATAACATTGTGAAAATCTGTACGAAAACATTTTCTTTTCCTATTTTACTGTAGTATAATGACTACCAGATACAATCTTACGTTCGAAAAGCTCGTAAAAGTGAACGCAATTTACTGTTTTCGTTCAACGTTTTACAATGTTATGGCAACTTTGATAGCCCTGTTGGCTCAGTTGGTAGTGAACCTGCCTTCTGCGCTTGGGGGCGTGGGTTCGATTGCCACCTAGGGCAAACATTCATGTGATGAACATTTGTGTTTGTTCTATATCCGGGTGTTAATATCTATTTCAGTATGCATTAAATTAAATATATGAATGTATATCAGTCTCCGGCAGCCATAGTATAAAGTACAAGCTTTGCTGTCATTTGACCGTGTGTGCAAAAATGTCCTGAACTGTCAGACGCATTCTTTCAGCGGCCGCACTATAAATGTGTATATTCCAGGTGAAGAGAGAGCAGCATCACAAGGCGCGAGCGCAGCAGGAGCAGGGCGATCCCGAAGCTCCCCAGCTCGACGAGCTCGTTCCCGACAAATTAGCTAGAGTGAGTTACCAAAGACCGCCACCCCACCGCGACCGCCTGAAAGCTCATCCACATATCATAGAGCAGTGGAAATAGCATACTGTGCAATTCATGCAATATTTCTTGCCTCACACCTGCAAAAATGTGGAATGAGCTACCTTCCGCGTTGTTTCCGAGAAGCTACCACATGATGTTCTTCAAAAGGCGAGGCTAGATTCTTAAAGGGTCGGCAACGTATTTGTTTTGCCTTTGGTGTTACAACTATCCATAGGCGACGGTGACTGCTTACTATATAGGTTCTCATTGTTTGACCCCAAGGGCATGAAAAAAAAAACTGTTTTTCATGTAGGCTAATTACGTGATTAAGACTGACATTAACTCAGGGCCCGTAGCGTGCCCTCTTAAACGATAACGATTTAGAAGACTGTGACAAGTTACGCGACCGCAAACCGTATCTCTGCGCGTTAAGGTTCACGTTCAAAATCCGTAGTGAGCGCTTTGATTCCACTTTTATTGTGCGAACTGCTAGTCTGTGGAATGCGCTGCCTGAATGGGTGTTTTCCCGATAGTTACAATCTGGGTGTCTTCAAATTGCGAGTGACTCAGGTAAACGTGCTCTATCGTAGACCGCATCATTGCTTTACATGAGGCGAGGTGGCGGTAAAACGCAAGCCTATATTTTAATTCTAAAAAAGCAGTTTAAAGAAATAATTATTAACATTTCCAAAGCCAACGATAACAAGTATTAGCTTTATAGTTACGTCTCTCATGGAGCCATAGGCAGTATCATAATAAGCGATTTCCTATTCCAAGCGGAAGCAATCTAATGGCACTAAGGAGCACTGCATAATTGCATTCAATCAGTTAACATGCAGTATCTTACCTATAATAAACAAGTTCGCGTACCGTAATACTTATTTTGTTTCCTGTCTGACAAAGGAAGTATTTGTTGACCTATCTTAGTACAAAAGGTTATTTTTAGCTGTCGCATAGCTGAAAATAACAATAGGTCACAGAAGGTAGATTTGCCTTTGTTGACCGAGCGAAGAGAGGTCTAAAATTCTGATGGGATTCTTCAGTGTTTCAATGTATGTATTTAAAACTATATATGTATGTATATCAGTCTGGCAGCCATATCACAAGCTTTGCTTAGTTTGGGGTCAGATGACCGTGTGTGCAAAAATGTCCCGAATATTTATTTATTTATTATTAATGTAAAAACGTATTTTTGTATGTGCTCTAGTGTAAAAATAATAGACACTGGCCAGGAGTCGGTAACAAATTTCTGTTCACCGAAGTTAAGCAACGTCGGGCGCGCTCGGTACTTGGATGGGTGACCGCCTGGGCGTGATGTTGTCTTTTTGCACTACTTTTTTGTACTTCAGTAATTAACAATTTATGTGGTGGTGCGGAACTCAGTGCGCGACCCGACTCGCACTTTACCGGTTTATTTAAGTTTCATCTTTGTTTATGCTCGATTAAAATCTACTTAGTAAAAATCTTAAATTAATTACTTTAATTCCCTGACAATGCACATCCTAAACAGGTATAATAAAATAAAAATAAAACTGGGTATGTTCACGCAATTTTGCACGAATGTTCCTTATGTAACGTAGGTGAGCACTAAGAAAGGATTTGAAAAATAAGCTATTATGTATAAGCAAGGCCGAAGGGAATTAAGTCGCGGGCTTTTAGCTAGTCCAACTATATTTAAGCAAGTAGACACTAGTTGGTTAAAATTTGCAAGTTAAAGTGGCAATGGGCAGGCCACATCGCTCGAAGAACCGATAACCGATGGGGAAGAAACGTTCTTGAGTGGAGACCACAAACCGTAAGACGCAGCGTAGGTAGGCCTCCCTCTAGATGGACCGACGACATTGTGAAAATCGCTGGCATCCAGTGGATGCAGATGGCAGGCTGTCGTTCAGTGTGGAAGTTAAAGGGAGAGGCCTATGTTCAGCAGTGGACGTCTTCTGGCTGATGATGATGATGAAGCAGACTAGTGAAATCTACCTCAAAGTTTATTAGACTGTCAATTATCTTTAACAATCACGATCTAATTCGATAAGATGTCAAGAGACAAGGCAATTAAATGCCCCGCTCAAGGCGAGTGTCGCCGAGCGCAACATGATTGTAAAATTGTTTGTTATGTCATTGTGTATGTGTAGTCACGACGAATTGGCTGCACGATTATTGAACAGACATCTAGACAACTGCTACGTTACTAAAATAGTTTGACACTCAATATTATGATACCCAGCCTGCACAGACGAAAGGCATATCGCGACGCGATAGGCAGACGCGGGTCGCGATCAAAATTGTGTGTCAAAAGGAAAATAAAGATGTTCATTTTCTTAAACAAATAATATAGAAAGTGCACCTTTTTTCCAAGAACACACTTCGATGAAAATTCGACTGTGTCTCGATCGTCCAACATAATTTTACGTATTATCCACGAAATGTCTGAGCTAAGTAATACAAGCCATGACGGCAACTGAGCATTTATGAAATTATAGATGCTTGCCTCGGCTTCAAATCCATAATATGCTTGTGTTGCCTGCCGCTGCAATAATTTACTATCATCATCAGAGCCATCTTCATATCGAAGTTTGGAGATCAGTTTGGAGACAAAACTTGAAAAGGTAGCATTCCGATCTAGGCGACCCCGACCGGCGACTCACCGCGTCACGCGACGTATGGGTCGCTTGCATTGTTTAGCACTCAAATTCATACAGAGCAGTGAGTCGCGCGACTAGGTCGCGGTCGCCAAGATCGGAATGCTGCCTTAAGAGAAGCCGAGACAACAGAAACGTAAATGACTTGATGATATTAAAAAGTGGACCGGATTGGGCTACTAGCATCTAAAGAACGTAGCATGAGATCACTACAAGTTTTGCCTACCGACCTCTAATGTATTATAACTACACTATGTACTTGTAAACATGTAATTTTGTACTTTAATGTGTATTTCTTGTGTCGTTTCAGGCAGAAGACCCGTTAGAGCAAGCACTGAAGTTCCTTCAGCCGCTGCGGACGCTCGGGGCGGATAGGATAGACACACATTTAATGGCGTTCGAAATTTACTTCAGAAAAGGTAACTTTATCTATACTAATATTATAAAGAGGAAATATTTGATTGTTTGTTTGTTTGCATTGAATAGGCTCCAAAACTACTGAACCGATTTGAAAAATTCCTTCACTTTTGGGAAGCTACACTATCCCCGTGTGACATAGACTATAATCTATACCCGTGCGAAGCTGGGGCGGAACGCTAGTTTATTATAAAAATCTTATAAATCTTTCTAATGCTATCCGATAGGCCGCTATCAGTATTCGAGTAGTTCGTCAAATCGCGATGTATGCGGGCGAACATGAATGCCTCTCGCGGTGCTGTCGGTAAATTGTGCTAATCAAACAGTATGGAATTAGGTTTTGCACAAAATCACATTTGATTGGATCATTCACGGTTCAAGCGACATGAAATAGCCGGTTAGTCTGCACGAGCGAAATGTTACTTTATTGCAACGCAATAAAGCACAGTTTCAGTTGACTGTCACAGACTGACAAATCGATCGTTCGACCTGCACGCGATTGCGCTCTGCGTGAACTAAACCGTGATTTATTATAACGCTATAAAGCATAGTTTGGTTTGCGCGGACCGACGGTCGAATCTACATCGCGTCGGGCCGTGAGGCCGAATACAAAGCAGACACGAAAATTTGCACGATAATGTCGTAAGCATAATAATGCGTGCAGTGTACCGGAATTATGATAGGACTGGCGCCATCTCTTGGTGCGCTAAAATACATCAGTTGCAATCGAAAATGTCACTCTTACTCACACTGTCAAGCATTTGGTCAGTCTGTTTTGTTTTAAAGTGTTTGACCGCTCTTAACGGTGTTTTATTTTGAGCCAATCACAACACAAGCTAACATTTTAGCAGATTCAAATCGGCGCATATATTTACCGAATATATCTCGATCAGTTAATCTAATAAAAATCGTGTGGAACAACTGCAATACATAAATTACTTTGAAATAAACTATATGTATATTTTGTTTCGTGTATGTTCCAGAGAGGCCCCTTCTAATGCTGCAAAGTCTGAAACGTGCGTGGCGTTTGAACAGCAACCACCACCACCTGCACGACTGCCTGGTGCGGTGCCAGCGCTGGCTGAGCGGGAACCTCAGCTCGCTGCACCCGGACGTCGTCGCCGTCATACACGCGGAGATGTCGCCCGTAAGTCACTCTACTTGGTTCTCAACATTTGGGCCATTGCAGACAGCAACAGCCTATTTGACAGAGCCGTTAGTACAAGATGTGATAGTTTTCGAAATCTTTTTTCGTTTTTGTATTGTTGCATACATTTTAGTAAAGCGCCTCCAGTGGAAACGCGGAGAAACTAAAATTGGTAGTAATCGGCAGTATACAGGGTTACTGGAAATCAGATAGCATCCTCTTAATATGTCAAAATAAACAACTTTTTATCTACGATTTGAAACAAAAACCAACACCAACATCATTTTCATCCATTTTGTCGGGAGTGAATGTTTTTTTTTTTGTATGAAACCGGTAACCCTGTATATGTAAAATATAGTTATGCATTGCCGAGTTTGGCATCCATTGGATTGTAAACATACTGTTTTTTTCAAGCTCCTCAAGAGTGTTTCAAGCTAGTTGTCTGTATTGTTTGCGGTATATGGGCAAGGCTTGCAAGGTACTCTTTATAAACTCTGGTAGTTTAAGAACCAGTCGACAGCTCGAGTCAACTAATATTCTTGTCTCGGTTCTCATTCGGCAGTGTTAACAGCTAGCTAATTCAGCCTTTGTGGTTACAGATGGTGAACGGTCGCACAGAGCTGCAAATCGCCGAGCAGTTTATGGCAGAGCGAGGGAACACGTCACAGGCATGCGCACTGTGGGGTGCGCGTGCGCTGGCGCGACTCGTTCCCGCACGCACTGCGCATACTCTACGCGCCGCCACCGGCACGCACTACTCCGACCTCTCTATACAGGTGATTATGGATGTCTGTCTTTTATATATATATGTATATAATATATTGCTATCTGTTGCTCGCAACTTCCTTTGTGTATACTTTCGTATCATTTCCATTCATCATCATCATCATCATCAGCCAGTAAACGTCCACTGCTGAACGAAGGCCTACCTCTTAGAGAGGCGTGTTGCCATAATCCCCGCGCTTGGCAGGTGGCTTGTGGTTCGCAGTACGTTCATCATGTACTAATAGGACGCTGCTGCCCACCCTCCGGTGGTTCTGGTCGCAGTTTTAGGACATACCCGGGTCCAACATCTTCATTGGCCCCCCTTAATTAAACCCTTTCGTAAAATCCTTTCTTAGGAGCCCTCTACGCCCATCTCGAGTAGTTTTTGAAATTACGTGATGAGTAATTCAGTTGGCCAGTGAGTGAGTTGTATTTCGCATTCATATTATTACTCTTTATATCATCAAGCGAAACAAAAAATTAAGCAAGTTATTCATAATCACTTATAATTTTATTCTTATAGATTGCAATCAAAGATAATATAACCACTTGATCGCGCATGTAGTCAAAATTCCCTTTTGCAAAATGATGCCGCGGGGGGCAGCTTGTGATTGGAGACTCGACGCGACTCAACGCTTGTGATTGGAGCATCAAAAGTCATTCATTCAATTCGCGCCTAGGATTGGCCCCGCTCGAAATAGTTTAGGTTGACATGTTAGAACCTTTGCCGCATGCGGGGTAAAGGACGAGCAGTCAAGTGGTTATTTTGTCATTGATTGTAATGCAGCGGCGCAGTCCGTGACTTTTGTTATACTAATTACTTTAGCTATACACAATACAGGGAGAGGAGTTACTTAAATCTTATTCTAAGTTAAAAATAATTTAGTCATGTTTTCATTTTTTTGTTTCAACTTTCCAGGGTTGCGTGGAAGTGCTGAACAGTTTGCGGGAAGGCGACTTTGGTCCGTGCGAGAAAGAGATAGAAGAATATGTGGCTGCTTGTAACGCCAAGTTCCCGTATGCGATCGCGTTTAAACCTCCCGCGCCGCCGACGGACGTGCCCACCTCAGATACTGATAACCAGGTGAGATAATATACACATCTCTGTCTTTCTATCCACTTATCTGAAAATTAAACGAGCAAGAACGATATAAAGTATGCACCAACTGATGTAACCATCGCAGATAACCGGGTGGGGTAGCTACTATTTATACATGTCGCTTTGATTAAAAAAATACACCCAAGTTATGCCGAACGCACTCCGCGTTCGCTAACTAGTCCGGTCAAGCTGTAGAGGCCAAAAGGACAACAGTAAAAGTCACTTATAAAAAAAATAAAAAAAAATGTACACAAAAATCTCTCCGTTCCGGTAGCAAAGAGTATGGAAGTGAAATTTTGACAGCCCTAGGAGCCTCTTAATCTAATTCGAGATAGGGGCGATAATACCTGCACTGACGCCCCGCTTGGGGTGTATTGTGTATTTCCCCCTACCAGCGCATACTCGAGCCAACCCAACTCCTTGAAATATCGGAGTGAGGCTCTGGGGCGCTGGCACAGTTGCTCCAGAGGCGTAGATGGTAGTGTAAGTAATGATGATGATAATCAGTCTAGCTGTTGTGGTGACGTGGATGAAGAAGGCAATGGTGCCCCATGCAACCCAGTAGCGATTCTAGCTTCTTCTGTGGCTTCGCAATGCCACAGCACATGCTTAATAGTTTCGTTCTCCTTTATGCAGCCACGACACAGTGGACTGTCCGTGGCTCTCTCCGGCTCTAGGAGCCTCTTTTTAGTTAAACAATAGTCTTGCGTTTGACCGCCACCTCACCCGATGTTAAGCGATGATGCGGTCTATGATGAACACGCTTGCCTGGTAGAAACCGATTCACTCGCGTTTTGAAGACAAACAGTTTGTTACTATCGGGGAACACCCTTTCAAGCAGCGCATTCCACAGACTAGCAGTTTTCATAATAAAAGTGGAATCAGAACGCTTCGGCTGGGCTTTCAGAATATCAACCATGAAGCGGATTCGTCTTTTCGTGCCCACTCAGAAAAATGGGCAGCAGGCAACTAGATCGTGCAGATTGGTTGCACACTCTCCGAAATATATCCGATAAAAAACCTATAGACTAGCTACTTTTCGCCGATGCTCATTGCGCTGACTAGCAGTATGTGTGCTTTCGATTGTTTTGAGTCACATTTTCCACAATCACACATAAAACTCCTTTTGCCTGCTATGACATTACTGAATATTCCACAATCCTCATTTTTTCAGGTTATGGAAGAGTCAACCCCCCTTCAGCCCAAAGAAGTAGCTGTCAACAACTGAATACGTCCACCGGTTCCATTAGACGATCGCAGATAGGTTGTGAAAGCATATGAGATAGGACTTTACCATTAATACAATAAAACTGATATTAGAACAGACGTTCTTTAACGTAAGCAATAAAAGAAGCATTGTAATGTAAACTTTGTCTCATAGAACATTACTATCGCGGAAGCCACAAAAACTTGTTTGTTTTTTATCTGTCAGTTTTTAACCTTCAAAAATATACATAGGTGGGCTATTCAAGGATCTGCTATATTAGTTTTGTCACCGTCGCTCTGATTTGGATTGTCATACGTGAGACGGGGATAGAAACAATGTCGTATGCACAAATAGCCAGTCTGATACCGGCAAACATCTTGAAAAATTACTTTTATTGCGTAATAGTAAAAAAAAAAACGACTTCAAAAAAGAAGGAGGTTCTCAATTCGATGTTTTTTTCTTTTCTTTGTTACCTCATATCTATGTCAGAGTCACCGACATAGCTGTTAAAATTTGCAAGTTGAAGTGGCAATGGGTAGGCCATATCGCTCGTAGAACCGATAACCGATGGAGAAGAAAGGTTCTGGAGTGGAGACCACGAACCGGAAGACGCAGTGTGGGTAGGCCACCCACTAGATGGACCGACGACATTGTGAGAGTCGCGGGCATCCAGTGGATGCAGATGGCAGGCTGTCGTTCAGTGTGGTGGTTAAAGCCATGCCTATGTTCAACAGTGGATGTCTTCTGGCTGATGATGATGATGATGACCTCATATCTCCGTCATTTATAAACCGAATTGTTTTATTTTTATTTGAAAGAATATCCTTTCCTATTGGTCCCATAGACATTTCATTCGGTAGTTTGGTTTTTAAATAACAATAATTGTAAAAATATGTCATCAAAGTAAACGAAATTGCGTATTTACAAATTTTGAAGTCGGTTTTTTTAGTTGATAACAATTTTACTCTAAAGATGTTTGCCGGTAGGTATGATGAAGTATTTAAACATCAAGATTTAAGATTGTGGCCCTCGGTCATCTAGTGGAGCTAAGCTACGGTAACGATGGCTCATGTAACCTAGCACTGGACGGTATATAGAATATAGTTTGTTAACACTAACTGTCAGGTACAGTTTATTTACAAAGTATGGTTATATTATACTTAATCGCATGTCTATCCCCATTCATAAACGCCTAGTACATATAGGGTAGTTATTGCGTGTTTCGTCTTTATCTCTCTTTAAAATTTTTTACTTGTTCGACAAAGACAAAGTATGAAGTAACTATTCAATTGATACTCCTCGTTTATTAAGAAGGGGGTATATCTCAGATCAGGCCAACAAGGGAGATGTGGCAAGTCGGCGTGGCGGGTGCGAACGCATCAGACTTAAATCAGGACGTAGACGACTTGGCGCCCTTTTTTTGTATGTGGACTATTAGTTCATTAGTGTCGCTGAAAATTTCTTGCAGACGATGCGTAGTCCAAGTAACAAGTAGAAGTAGCAAGTGTTTACTACGCATCGTCTGTAACGGAGTGCTTAGTAAAAGCGGCAGTAAAGTGCTTAGTAGCACTTCGCGCTGGTCCTTGCGAAAGTGAAGCTTCGTTTTCCCGCCCTGCTCTCGCGACGTCCATTGCGAATTGTTCGTCTCGTTCGAACACTCGTGCGAGTACGTACTCGCACGCGAGCTGTGGCGTCATCGCGGCGCGAGTGGCTACTTTAAATTTGAACGCTTACTTGTACTTGCTACTTCTACTTGTTACTTGTACTATGCATCGTCTTCAAGCGCCTTTAGTGTACGTGAAAAATAAGTAAGTGTACTGACAATTTTTGCGTTAAGCTGTGTAGTGTGAATTGTGGGTGAAAACGAAGACATTTGAACACAAACGATAATTGGGCCAATGAAAATCTCCTCCTCTTGTTTGTCTGATCTGAGGGGTATAATATGTATAAGTCGATTAACATAAGCTGACGGCAACACTTCACACACAAAATCCGAGTCAGATTTTTTAATAAATAACAAGTTTCTGACCTTACTTCAGACTATTCGCAATGAGAGGTTTTCTGACAGCTGGAGGAACGTAGTTCTGCAACCATCGATAGATGGCGCTGACGAGTAATGTTTCTAAAAAAAATGCATTTGTTTGATGAAAATGCAAAGGGATCGGAGGCCATACAGCCAAATACGGGTCTTTTTTGCAAAAACGCAAAGTGAAAACAAATCAGTAAAACCTATACATGCATTAGTCTTGCAGCAAAAACAAATACTTTATTTGTTGGCAAACAATAACCACAAAATACTATACTACGAAATAAAATAACACAAAAACAAGCATGGCAGACAGATATTGTCTGTCTGTGAGAATATGTTTTTTTTTTAATTGACCATTCTTCGTCTGTGGTTTTGCCAAATCTTCAGATCCATGTCTAGTCAACGCCATCTATCGCATGTTTATGAACAATTTTTATTGCCATTTGGAAAAAACACCCATTATTGACATGGATTTTGACAATTTCAATGTACAAAATCTGACAAAATTCATTGGTAAATTACGAGAATTAAGTGGCTGTGTGGTGGAAGATTGTGAACACGCCAAGTCTGGAATGGTAACTGGCTCCCAACTGAGAATTTCTACAAAAGCAATTCATGCATTTTTGTTCCACATACCAACCAGCCTGCACTAGAGAAAAAGTTTTTTTTATGATGTTTGTCCAATGTGACGTCACCCCAATCCCTGGAGTTAACTAGTTACACTTCACAGACATCGCATATTATTTTTCCGACTTTTCACGGAAAAGTTATTGGTTTTCTCGAACGATGAGTGAGTCTGGTGTTGCCAGCTTTGTTAATCCATCTGTATTAAAACCCTGTTACGGAAACTTTGAAAGTTGTAAATTACCTCATAAACATGGGGTTTAAAGTGGAGTTAGTATAGCTTTTACCTATGTTGTGTGAATAAAAAAAACCTTTAAAACAAAAAAAAACCTTTATTGTGGGAATTTTGTAATTGAATACTTACCTGAGGTTTGATGAAGTGACATTTAACATTGTCTATATAACATTTTTCACATCTCAAGTGGGCTAATATAGGTTGATAATTATAATGTTTAAATACAATTAAACCTACTCATTGAAAAAAGGTAAAAGGTAATAGGTCTATGCTAACGCCATCTGTGAAAACTTTTTACTGGCTAGTCCCAAGGGGTAAACATGGTTTCTGTTTTTAAAACAACCAAAAAAGGGCGAAAAAACAAGCCAAAACGAAGAAAAATTTCTAGAATTTTCTGCGTTGGAGTATCTCGGTACGGTAATTTCGGATTGGTGTATCATATCAGATTGTCACAAAGACTAATTCCTCTTGCACACGGCGCAATTTATTTGCGCAGGCGCAGGAAGATGCACCTAACTTTATATATGTGCCTACTGCGTTTCGCAACCTTGCATCATGTGTAAGAGGCCTAAAAACAGCAACGAGATTGCTAGAATCTTTGCCTCGAATTGTTTAGAAGTGACGTTGTTATTTTATTATTTGTCGTGGCCACTGAAGCAAGGATTGATTTTTGAAGCGGTATGTCTACGGTGTACTTTATCTGTGATTAGCTACGCCCCGCGGTTTTACCCATGTAGACGTTCTCTCCGTTTTCCGGGAAAGTACCTCATGTCAGAATACGGCTCCAAACTATCCCTACCTAGAAAAATAGAAGTTGCTTAAAAGAAGGGTAATAATTAAATGTCATTATTGGTATTTAATTATTTATACCAACAAACCTAGAATTTAGTTACTTACTTAGCATTTTTAATATGTATAATGAAGTCTCGAAGCCCCTTGTACATATCAGCAAATATCTTGAAAAATTACCTCGAGTAGTGGATTGTTAAGTCTGGCGGAACGAAGGAACAACTAGGGAATTTCGACCGCCCGAGTCTGCGCCATTGGTTGCTACTTATATTGTAGTTTTTTTTATTTTTATGTAGTCATTTGCGTTTGACCGCCAATTCGCCTGATGTTAAGAGATGATGCGGTATACGATAGAGCACGCTTGCTTAGAAGAAGCCTATTTACTCAGAGATTTGAAGACACCCAGATTGTAACCACCGGGGAACACCCATTCAGGCTGCGCATTCCACAGACTAGCAGTTCGCACAATAAAAGTGGAATCAAAGCGCTTCGTGAGTTTAAGAAATATAAACTATAAAGCGGTGTTGCCTTTTCGTGTCCACTAGCAGTCTGATAGAAAAATGGGCAGGAGGGAATTAGATCATGCAGATCCGATGCACAGTCTTCGTAATGTCGAATGCATAAAAAAACGATAGACTAGCAACTTTGCGCCGATGGTCAAGACTAAGAAGCTTAGTCTGAACCAGGGATTCGTTGCCGATGAGCCTCTTGACACGTTTCTCAACAGACTCCAACGCCCCAAGCTGGTACTTAGCTGATCAATCCCAAAGGTGAGAACAGTACTCCATGCACGACCGAACTTGTGCTTGGTACAGTGATAGCAACTGTTCCGACGTGAAGTACCGTCACACCTTCGATAGAATACCCAGCTTTTTGGCAGCAAATTGAGCCTTGTTCTCAATATAGCAGCATTGTTCGCAAGAACAAAGATAATGTATGTTCGCGCGATCAGGGCCCCGATTCTACTAAAGAAATTGTCTTTAAATTGTAATTGTTGCTATTTTAATTGTTAAATAACTGCCTCAAAATTGACAGTTTTAAATAATTTTTGTCACTAGTAAAATACAACCACCTAATATTATAACTTAGTGTGAAAAAAATAATTAAAACTGTCAACGTTGAGGCAATTATTTAACAATTAAAATCGCTACAATCACAATTTAATGACAATTTGTTTAGTAGAATCGGGGGGCAGTTCGTAAAATTGTGAGAGATGTCAATTTAAGACTCCGTATTAGGAATCAATACGTCTTTGGTCGGCCTTCAGTGGCGATGGCACTCGATGTTAAGTTTTAAGGCTTTGTTTATTGTATCTTAGTTGCGCAGAGCTTTCACGCTCGACCGGGCCTGATTCTCACTGTTTCACTGTTCATTTTGTTGTCAGACCGAAGCTCCGGTATTTGCCATACTTTACAGATATATCATTGGAATATATCGGTGGACATTTTTGAGCGCTGACCCAATATCCATAGTTTTAAATATCTTAGTGTGACACTAAGATAGTACGCTAAGGCCACAGACAGATTATTGCTGGATGGTTCTCGTTTTACGGGAGGTGCTCAACTGAGTCAGAACCCATCTTAGAACTTTCTTTTCATCACCACAACTATACTCCACAAGGAATATCTATCTACTTATCCAAAGGTTGTCTGGAAGAGATCGCTTTTTGCGATACTGTGCCTCTGTTTAATTTATCTCCTTTCTTTGGTGTCAATAAAATGTTGTATTGTATAACATATCTCAATGATGGCCAGGCTAATTCTAAACTCGGGTACAAATTGGGTCAAAATAATACAGTTTTGAAATCCGTAATTGGTACTGTAATGGAGTCCGGGGCCTAAGCGTAGTGGTGATGGTTTGGCTGTCCCTTTCGCACGCATGGTACAAGTGGGATCAACATCGCTACTAGACTTGCAGTAAGACCCCAGGGGCCTTACCGCTACCTGTTTTAAGCGAATCTGTTTGATCACCCAAAGAAAAGTAGCGCGACCGCAAACCGTATGTCGGCGCGTTAAGGTTCACGTTCGCGTGATTTTCAGCGCTGTTTCAAGCCCGCGTTAAGAGATATCCGTGAGGCCCATAGATAATGAAAGAGCAGTGAAATAAAAAGCTTTCTCAGGAATCAGGCCTTATAGTACTGAACTCTTTTCTCCCCCGCTTTAATTTAATCAAAGAATTTGAAACGCTACCGTGTGATATCTCTTTTAGCATAGGTAGTCCTAATTCTAAATCCTGTTAAACAAATTTGAACGAATAGCAATAATGAACTGTATTAATATACTGTGATGGCTATCATGTACTATCATACAATAATTTAAGGGCATAACTCGGCGTCTAAATTTCATACAGCTAGTACAAAAACTTGAAAAAACCTTTTTTGTTTTCCTTGTCATGAAATTAACGTACGTTTCACTGGTCCGATTTCAGCCCGTAAGCATATCGGGAGATCCATCCACATATTCCACATCCTGATTACGGTAATATAACTGAGTTTTGGCGCCAACGTGAAAAAACATGTCGCCCCATACTATTTTCCATAACTTGTGTAAGTATTTTCGAGTTTATACAATAATGGGGCATTATTAATGCTTGACACTGGCAGATGCAGAAGACGTGAAACGCCCAAAATTAAGAAGAAATAATAATAAATTATAATAAACTTCCATATTAAGTTGTCATCTCTTTGCGCGCGCCTCTTTTTAGTGAGACTGACGTAGTTGAAAATGAATTTAAAAAAAGTAAAACACACTAGTGCGTTTTATTTGTAATATCACACTGTTTCCTAAAAAGACCGCAGGGAAACGCTGGATGCAGGCCGCTTCCAACCGGCCCTTTTAGAGATCGATGGGGGAGGCCAATGTCCAGCAATGAACGTCCTACGGCTGAAATGATGATGATGACTTTTTTTGATGGCGATAGCTTACTTTTAGCAAGGATCATATGAATCCTTGCTTTTACACTATGTACACAGACCCACTAAGGACACTTTTCGACCAATAATTTTTGGAAAAAAATATAACAGTAGTAACACAAAATGGTATACTTTTCAAGTCTGTACTATATATATAAAGTTGTGTGAGGATTAGACACTGCTTTGCCACCTTAATAGCTCTATAAAATAAACATGGTTTCTGTAAAGTATAAGCATAAGTTGTATTTACGCAAAATGATAGTTTTCTTCGTAAATTACACCAAGTGTGCCCTGAAGTGTTCAACAAATATAATAGTGTTAGAATGTAAAAGTTCATTAATAACTCATTCAAATTCATCGAGATACAATGCATATAGAGTAGTAAACTCGGCGCATGCTACGAATTACGCAGACTTTTTGGTTAGTTCCAAGGTAACCGCGATCCGACTACAACGCCGCGCGATGCCAGAGCTACGATGACAGCGGACAACTAACTTTGAACACTATGCAAGCGACATAACGTCTAAATTGGTGTAAATGTGGCATTGTGAACTATATAATTGATACAATGTCCGAGCGTCATTGTGACTCTATACGTATAGTATCTCGATGTTCTAATTATTAAAAAAATCGTCCGTGCCGATAACAACTGGGGTACGCATTGTAAATAATTATTTTTAAGTTTGTACTGTAAAATATTAGAATTCTCAGTCTTCGACGTACTTTGCTGACTATTTTCGTTGTTAAGGTATTTGTAAAAGTAGTTCTTTTTTTGTATTTGGTTTGATTAAGTTCAGTTTTTCTTTTCGTTGTAGATATGTGTAAAGTTTTGACAATAAATTTTATATTAATTAGTATCCCCTGGTTATTTGTAACATAGACCTATTTTCACTGGAGCTACGTATAAAGGAAAATTATGTTTTTAATTCAAAAATAAGCTTTAGTGTGACCGCCTTCGCTGCTGATGATAAGCAATGATGCTGTCTGCGATGGAGCATGCTTGCCTGAAAGAAAACGATTCATTCGCAATTTGAAACCGAGATTAGATTATATCTATCGGGAAACGCCCACTCAAGCAACGCATTCCACAGCCAGCGGTTCGCACAATGAAAGTGGAATCAAAGCTTTTCGTTCGAGTTTTTGAAATATCAATACAATACAATTCAACACTCAAAACAAAACTCACACACAAACAAAACAAAACATACAACTCTTTATTAAAACACCACAAAACAAGGATAACAAACATTACAATAAAAATAATATCTAGGCTTTTAACAGGTATCGCTAAAAATAAATAAATAATAATATCGGAATCGAAATGTCTCTTGTGCCCGCCCTGGGGCCTTACGCCTAGATGTTTAAAGCAATCCAGTTTAGGTGATGAAAAAATGTTGCGCGACCGCAAACCGTATCTGGACGCGTTAGAAAGAAAGAAAGAAAGAAAAAGTTTATTTGTGACCAAATTACGTTTTTTTTAAACATATTAATGACACAAGGAATATAAGGTCACATATCGGCCCCAACTCAGCATAATAAACACATAAACTCGTTAAGGTTCACGTTGGCGTGATTTTCCGAACTGCGCGGTTTTAACGTTAGTTTGAGACCGCGTAACGAGTTGGGCGTAAGGCCTCTGGCCGTCCAAAAGTAAAAGGATCACCGGTCTTACGGATAACTCCTTACTCCTCAAACTAACTTTAAAATCACGTGAACGTGAACCTTGACGCGCCCAGATACGGTTTGAGGCCGAGCAACATTTTTTCATACGTTTTAAAAAAAATTGAGTCGTAAGGCCTCAGAATTTTCAATAATCATGCAGATTCGATTTATTTCGACTTTATCTGAATGCATTTTACTGTTATTCTGTAACAAGTAATTATGAGCCAAATTAATTCGTTATTAAATAAATATTCGGGACATTTTTTCACACACGGTCATCTGACCCCAAACTAAGCAAAGCTTGTGATATGGCTGCCAGAGACTGATATACATACATATATAGTTTTAAATACATACTTAAATAGATATTAACAACCAGATATAGAACAAACACAAGTGTTCATCACACAAATTTTTGTTCTAGATGGAATCGAACCCAAGCCCCCAAGCTCAGAAGGTAGGTTCACTACCAACTGGACCAACGGGCTATTGTGGTTTTATATTGTGGTTTTCCTAATGATTTCGCTGGAAAAATAAGTAATGGGCGATTTTGTGGCTTATCCTTAATAAACTGAACAATAACACCATTATCAAAATTTATCATTTGCCTATTCACAATGAAATAAAATTGTTTTATTTCTACACAATTATTATGCTGGAACAGTATTTCAATTAGGTAAATTGATATTTTAATAATAATTAAGTAGTAATTGTAAAACGTACTCTCAGTGGATGTGGGCTATGTTTACAAGTGTTTCCATCTTGAGTTTTAGCCAAACAGCTGTTTATGTACCCAGCAGTACTGTGGGGTATTTGTACTTCTTGACTTGTACATAAAGTAATAAAATTTTATTTTACAAATATTTAAATTTTTGTTTTATTTTTACATTGTGAATATCCTTTACCTACTAATATTATAAAAGCGAAAGTAACTCTGTCTCTCTGTCTGGATGTTTGTTCGCTTTTCACGATTAAACCGCTAAGCCGATCTTAACGAATTTTGGCAGGATGATAGTGTACATCATATGGACGGACATAGGGTACTTATTCTCCCAGAATATGCGGGAAAATTGGAAAATCGCGCGTAGCACCGCGGGATTCAGCTAGTTATGTATAATTTGTAATCGTAACTAGACGCATCCCGCAATTTTACCCGCGGAAATAATTCTTCGGGAACTGCACATTTTTGGGCTAAAAAGTTGCCTACACTACACCGGCCCTTGAACTATATTTCGCTGTTGCTGCGCGAAAGACAAACAAAAGATACGTATCAGTGATTTTTAGTTGAAATGAGACTAGGCATCGAATATATTTCTTAGTCTAGCTTTAGATAGCACCAATCCAACCGGTTTTATTGGTTTGAGTTTGTAAGGTAAAACTAAGATGTACCATACATGCATAAATGCAATGCTTACAACCATCTATTAGCATTTGTTTTGTTTTTATATTTATTAGTTGATACTTGTCTCAAAAAATTATCCCAAAGCTTAGCCTTCAGTGAGTATTCGTTTATAACGTCGAAATGCAGCTTTTAAACGAGTTGTCTGTCTTTTTTGTTTAGAGGTGTGACTGTGTGTGATTGCCCTTTTAATGAGTGTCAATATTA
Source organism: Agriopis aurantiaria (assembly GCA_914767915.1). Classification (NCBI taxonomy): domain Eukaryota; kingdom Metazoa; phylum Arthropoda; class Insecta; order Lepidoptera; family Geometridae; genus Agriopis; species Agriopis aurantiaria. The sequence goes on along the minus strand of OU612003.1, from coordinate 9,950,902 downwards.
GTTCAATAACAATACCTACAGTGTACTTATTCGTTTACAATATATATATTTTGAATGGGCAGTCTCAGATCAGATACAATGGAGATATGGTAAGTGCGAACGCATCTGGCCTAAACAGGCTTGATGCCTTATTGATAATTATCATAATCTACACCGAACCGGACCCGACGGGCGACGGCTAGACGAGCTCGAGAGGTGAAAAGATTGGACAGATACCAGTGGAAGGAATTGGGGGAATCCTTTGTCCAGCAGTGGGACAATATCTACAGGTTAAAATAACAAAATACTACAAAACATTCAACGGTATAGCAACTACCTAGGTACTGGTATAAAAAAACTTCTCATAGGTAAATCCTTATGTTAATTTGAACGCTAAAATCAATTTGACGCCGACTGTGTAGGTATATAAGTATAGGTACCTATATGTGGCTAGATGACAATGTATTTGTGTTCCTTCACATCATGTCCTAAAACTACTATAACATACAATAATATACACCCATCGTGCGGTACGGGTGAGTGGTAGTGTTTATCTATGGTTGTAGGTAGGTAGAAGGTACCTACGTAATTTGATAAGGTCATTGCGCCATTATACAATTTATCTCACTACGCAGTTTAGGCAAAATTATAGTGAACTAGTGCTCCGTGGTTTTACTTGCAATTTCCTATGCGACTGAAATAGTAAAATTTCAGGGTTTTTTTTGTTGCAATGTATTCACTCCTTTACATTTACTCCGGAAGGTCGAAATAAAAAGCTCTGGGGCCTTACGGCTACATGTTTTTGATGATTTTGTTTAGGGGATTGCGAAAAGTTGCGCGACCGCAAACCTTATTTCGCCGCGTTACGGTTCATGTTCGCGTGATTTTCCGCAATGCGAACCGTACCCGCCCGAACCCGCGTTAAGAAGCAGTAGTAAGGCCCCAGGGGCTGTACCATTACCTGTTGCAATTCAGTTTAGGTGATAGGATGTTATGTGATATTATAGGATGTTAATAGGTGATGGTAGGTATGACTAATGTTTCTTAATAGTTTTATTGTTTGATTCTTATGTAGGATACCTACTATCACCTTATTAACCCTATACTTGGCAAGGTTTTTTTTTTGTTGAAATCTTTATAAACTTTACATAAAATGTGTTCTTGGGTATCCATAGAAGGGAGAAAAAAAATTAATTTTTTATTTTTATTAAGTGTATGTATTTGATATAAAAATTTGCTTGTATTTGTTATATTTTTTTTTTGTATAAATTTAATATCTTTTATAAATTTTTTGTCATATTTGTTTTATTATTTTAGTCTGTGTTTTGGTTAGAGTTAGTAATATCTTATGGGAGAGGCTATTGGCTCCCGAATTTCCCGAAATACAGTATTCATTACTAGTTCGGAATCAATGGGTTATAATATTTTATTTTGTAAATTTTTATAATGCCCAATAAATTAATTTGTATTTGTATTTATTTGCTATGATAGCTGCAATTACATTGTAAAAAAAAACGGCTCCCTTATTTGTCTGATTTAAAATCAAACTTTACAACCGCTGCGATCAGCGGGTAAGGTGATACTGATAGTAGATAGATAGATAGAAATTATTTATTGTGTACCTACACCAGAAACAAAAATTACAATTATTACAAACAGATAGAAAACACTTAAGAGCTAGTGCCACATGTGGCGGGGCGGTATTATCGCTAAAAGCGATCTCTTACAGGCAAATATGATAGTGTGATAATTTTAACGAGATCTGGTGATTTAATGTACTAGATACAATGATTTAATGATTTTAGATTAGTATATAGTTATTTTAAGTTTTAGTTTTTAGTTATTTATTTAAGTTTTCGTTAATTTTCTGTTTTTTAAGTTATGCATGATAAAAATATACTTGTACAAAGAAGTAAAATACACTCAAACTTTCGCATTTTTTTATATTACAACTATAGTGCGATAGTATGGCTTAACAATTCGGTGCGTAGTAACACGCGCGCCGCCCGCCGCAAACGCTGCGCTCGCGCATCGAGCGTGCTGCCGCCAGTTTTTAAACCGGCTTAACGGCTTAAGATTTGCCAAATCGGTATTTTTAACCTAAGATATAGGACAAACTACAAATTGTAGCGACTTGAAAAAAATATCGCTCATGAGGGAAATTCAACTTGATTAATTTTACCAGCACAGAAGTTTATTTTACTTGCTACATTTTTAATAAAAAATATTATTCTAAAGTCTATTTCATCACCATAGCCACTCAAGGTCATGCCTCAAGTTCTGTGCCGGTTACTGTAACAATGTTTTCGTTAAGGAATTATTTACACCGATGGCCCCGACGCGCGCCATTAGGTGTGAATCGTCCCTATATGAGATTGGGATATGGGTGAGTATGAATTCCTACGGAATGTATACTCAAGGGGGATAAGCCTAGGCGTCCTGAAGGCGACTTCTTTTAACTATTGATAATTAGCTAAAGCGACCCCGCTTTAATACATTAATTGTACTTAATTCATCCGAGACAAAGCCACAAAAAAATATGTGTGTTAATCTATCTTTCTACCAAAAATCTTGCACATTGGATCAGTTATCATAAAGTTGAGGGGAGCAACCACTATTACTCAAGGAGGGACGTACATAGTAGGTAAAGTAATAATCTTCATCAGGATTCTGTTCTGTACAATTAGTTAAAATTTAAGTTAGCTTTGCGCGCAAGAAGTACGGGCGTTGGACGCTAGATGGCGCTAATAATAACTGTGCACCATTTCGTCAAGCACCATCGGCGCATCTTAAACTCTTAAAATTAGGAGGAATCCGACCCGTATTTTTATTTACTCTATTATTTTGGAAGACAGTTCAAAATAGCGGCGGATTTGAACCGGGTTTACGTACGCCTCCGCTTCTTTGCCAATCAAGCTGTGAACTGTGAGTCATCAACGATATATTGGAACAACCAACAACGTAGGTCAATTTTGACTGTCTACCATAAACGTTTAAGTCAAAGCCCAAGTGCAAAATAAATTGCTGCTCCACGGACTCCCGGTCCGCGGATTAATTTTATTAACTATTTATCTTTTTTAAATTTATATAAAACCTAAAGGTTTACGTTTGGCCACCAACTCATCTGATGGAAAGCGATGTTGTGGCCGAAGATGGAGCACGTAGACCTAGAAGGTAGGTACTTATTTACTTTGGTCTTTGGTTGTTTGCTGTGATCAGCCCAGTGAGATGTAATTTGATCTTAGGGTCAGCCCTGCCTTTTCTTGCCCTGATGATTCCAGTCCAAAGTCTGTTTACCTGGGTATATAAATGGTCTGAGGCACTATGGAGTGTGTGGCTGATCCAGTTCTAATATTTCAAACATGGTAAACGTATACTAGAATTTTACAGGTAGGTCGTTTTTGAAATTTTTCTTTGGTAGAGTGGGTAGGCCGTCTATCCTAAGCTACCTGGGTACGTATAAGCACAAATACGTACCTATTATCTTATAAGATACTAAAGTTGTGTGAAAAATCATCGTTCGGAAGAAAAAGCAGGTATAGGTATACCTACATAACTGAAAAAAAAAAAAAAAAAAGTTGCAGTAGAAGTAGAGTAAAAGCAGTAGTAGGGTAAAGTAGCATTAAAGATACTGTACTGTTCCCACTGTGTATACCTATTACCTACTTTATGATAGCAAATTTTGCAATCATTATTTACTTTATAATTTAATTAGCAATATATATATATTAATCCCAATTAATTAATGCCATAACAATTTTACCTTGTTTGCAAACGTTTAGTTGAGTCGCGGCTTACGGGCGTATGGACGGCGACATGTGGGCGATGCTAGCGGCCGTTTTGCTGGCGAGCTCGGCAGCGGTAGAGCAAACGCCACCCGTACTGCGGTGCCGACACGAGCGCTGCAAGTACATCGGCTACAACATAAACCTTGGCTACCGTTATAAAGTGGACGGTAGGTATAATTTACAGTACTTACTTTAGTATATATGCATTTGAATGCATTTCAGTCACGAGTCATACAGAACGTTCTGATTTTTTTAAAATACCCCTCACTGAATTTGAACCACTGTTCCAGGTAGCAGAATAAGCATCATTCACGATGCTGGTAACCTAACCCTGATGATTGATTGCGACGGGGCCAGCGTACTGGAGTCTCCAGCACTCCCGCGCGCCGAGGTTGCGCTGCGCGTGTCGGACGTAGAGCTGCGGTACTGCCCGCCGCCGGCCACCGGCTCGCTCGATGACACGCTCTCCGTGCTCAACGTCATGCTGCTGTACAGCGAGGAGGACACGCAGCCGCGTGGCAAGTTGGCCTTCTACAAGCTGCCGCCCGCACCGCCACTCGCCGCACGACACTTCGTCGGCCTCGACCGCCTCGTCTACCTTGACGTGTTCGCAACGAGGAGTGCGCGCGCAAGTCCCGCACCCGGCTTCCTCGTTCCACTGCGGAGTCTGCGCACGCTATCCATGTGGAACGTGGAGCTGGCCGTCGGCGAGCTGGCCGCGGCACCACCTACGCTGCGCGTGCTCGCGCTGAGCAGCTCCCGTGTAGAGCGGCTGCCTGAGGCGGTTTACGCGTCGACTGCCCTGCGCGAGCTGACGGTCCACAGCATACGACCGCTCGACGCGGTGACAGTGCCGTCAGGACTGGTCGTGCTAGAACTAGACTCGCCCGCCACTACGCTTCGCCTGGACGCCGCTCCCGCGCTCGAGACGCTCTCGCTGTCTCACTGGACGGAGTCGATGCCGCCGCCGCTGGCACGCTGCGACTCCCTGCGCGAGCTGCGCTTGAAGGCTCCTGCAGTGAACACGCTGCCGGACGGCTGGCTGACGAACTGTTCGCGTCTGGAGAACCTCGTGATTCAACATGCGCGGAACCTGACCGCTTTACCGACGACACTAATAGTTGGCGCGAACGCACTGACGCATCTCGCTCTCAGTTCGGGGGAGCTCGAGTCGCTGCCGGCTGGGGTGCTAAACGACTTGCATAATTTGAGAACACTCGAGCTAAACGACAACCGCTTACGAACAATTCTGAGGTAATCGATCGCCTTCGGAACTATGTTCGAATTGACCGAAAGACAGGTAGCAGGTGGCAGACTCAACTCATTTTCTTTTCAGCGGTACGTTTGCTAAGGCGCGGCGGGTGCGAACACTGAACCTGTCCTCAAACGAGCTTGAGGGCGGCGCGATAGACGCCCTGGCGCCGCTCGAAGAGCTCACCGAGCTAAACCTCGCGAGCAACTCGCACCTCGTCGACGTCTGCGAAGCGGGCGGTGAGTCACAAACGAACCGTCTATTCAAGTTTTTGAAACGGTAACTTGAACCGAGGATCTTCACTCGCAGGTTATTCACCGATACGCAACTCGACGAAGTTGACAAAGCTGTCCCTACACGAAACTAGTGTGACCCGCATCTGCCGAGACTGGCGACAGAACATGACGCTTCTCGAGACGTTAGAGCTGACCCGCACGAAAGTGTCATCGCTGTCGGTAAGTCGCTTCATACTAAGTTTTGTTCGGCAGGTAATCTTTCGCGACAGCTCTTTAAGCTAATTTTCATTTGCAGTTCGAGGACCTGCAATTCACGCGGGTCGTAAAGGGGCAGGTGTTGCTGGCGGACACGCCAATGGTTGCAGTGGAGATGACGCGTGAGGACTTCAACAAAGCGTCGTTTACGCCGCCAAGCGGTGCTCGAGTGTACCTCAGCGGGAGGTTCAGGACAAACAAATTAGCGTGTGACTGCCGCATGTACTGGACGCGGCAGGCTCTGGAGCGTTACCCGCGCGCGCTAGTCGGCGTCGACGAGATGCACTGCGCCGGCGGCAGATTGTTGCGAGAGCTGCAGCCAGAGGACATGGAATGCACGCGGCCCGAGGAGTGCGCAGCGGCCGCACTGCCAGCCGCGTGCGCATGCACCGTGCGCCCTGACAACGACCTGGATCACGACCGGTGGCTGGTGCGCGTGCGCTGCGAGCGCGCTGCACTGGTCCGCGTGCCGCACCCACACCCCCACGATAACACTACGGAGCGCCTCTATGAGCTGTGGCTGGCACAAAACAACATCACTGAACTGCACGTCGACGACCTGCACCACATAAAAGTCAGTACCTACCTACTCGTTAATTACCTACTAACTCACCGATTGTGATTGTGGTACTTTCCTTTTAGGGACTCGACCTGCGCAATAATTCTCTGAAGACAGTGGACAACGAGACGGCGACGAGACTTGGTCGTGTCGGCGGTTTACTGCGTCTTGCCGGAAACCCGCTCGAGTGCAATTGCAGCGCCGCGCCGCTCCTGCGCGCATTGCACGGGCGCGCGCCTCTCGACACCGACATCGGCGAGGCCAAGTGCAGCGACGGCAGCGCGCTGTACGCCGCGCCCACTGCGGACTGTCCCCAGCGCACGCTCCTCGCCATGCCACTGTTCGCGGGGCTTGCAGCCGCGCTCGCAGCGCTGACACTCGCGCTCTCCGCCGTGGCATGTCTCGCATCCCGCGAGCACCGCTACTTCTTGAAGGCCGTGCTGCATCGGTGGGGCTGCGTGTGGCGAGCCGACGACCCGGAGGAGGATGCTGACCGCCGTTTCGACGCGTTCGTGACCTTCTCGCATGAGGACGAGGCGGTGGTGCTCGAGATCATGGCGCGGCTCGAGCCACCCTACCGTCTGTGCATCCACTACCGCGACTGGATCCCGGGGCGCATGATCCCCGAGCAGATAGTGGAGTCGGTGCGCGAGTCACGGCGCACGGTGGCACTCGTGTCGCGGCACTTCCTGCAGAGCTCGTGGGCGCGCGCCGAGTTCCGCGAAGCTCACACGGCGGCGATGACGGATGCGCGACCGCGGCTCATAGTGGTGCTGTTGGAGGAGCCGGCCGCGCTGGAGATGGACGACCTGCTGCAGCGCTACCTCAAAACGAACACCTACGTGCGCTGGGGGGACCCCTGGTTCTGGGATAAGTTGCTGCTGGCACTGCCGCCTTCGCGCCAGCCGGATCCTTCAAACTTACAGCACACCTCAACCGACCGGCCCAACCGGTTAGCTCTCACCGACGATACGGTGCCCGCCACTGTTCCCACGTTACTTCATCCAGCCGAGTCCACGGTTTGAGCGGTTCGAGTGATAACAAGCACCAAGCAAAGTGTGGAATATACTTCCCCCACAAGTCTTCCCGCCGAGCTTCAATTTGAAGCCTTTCAAGAAAGGTGTCTACAACTACCTCTCCGGGCTGGCAAAGCACCGTTAATGCCGCTAGTGTTGCAGGTGTCCATAGGCGGCGGTTTCTGCTTACCATAAGGCGAAAGGGAAGCTTGTAAGCCGCTCTTATAAAATATTAAAAAACAATGAATAATGCTTCCGTTACTGCGAGGTAACGCAGCGAACGAATAAATAATTCAGCATGCCTATATTTCAAAGCACGGCCGGGAATAAGGGCGGCTGAGTGAAAATATTTTAAAAATCTTCACGTTCGTAGCTTGATGGCTAGAAGGTATTCGTGGAAAAGATAATAATGCGACTCTACTGGGACAAATCGGTGTTAGACAGGCTTGTAGCTCGTTGCAGACGATGCGCAGTAAACTGGCGGAGGGCCAGGACTGGTGGATAAATCACATCTCACTAAAATTAGGTTTATATGTTAATTCTAAAATATTTTATTTCCAAACACTGGAGTTTTTATGTATGATTTTTTTATTTGTACTTACCCTCCTTGTAGTAGTAGCTACGTATCTCAAATAAGTACATAATGCTATAATTGTAAAACATGTAAGTTATTTTTGAAAAATTACATTTATTTTTTAAGTAACAAATAAAACATTGTATGCCCAAAATGGGTGAACTGTGATACCTACTACATTACCTATTCAAGTATGTACTAGTACCAGTATTATGTACCCGTTTTTACAATAAAAGCTATTCTGATTCTGATTCAGTTTTTTAATCGATTTTGGCAGTGATATTTTTCTAGCTCCTATCCTGTTTTCACCGCCAAAATATAAAATACTAACAAACTGTCAATTCTATATACCTGAAAAATAATAAACAAACATAAAATTTTGTTAAAATATTTATTTCATACTGCATTATTTTATCTTCATTTACGAATTATGCGAACAAAATCAGTGCATATTATTTATAAAAGTAATAGTTTATTAATTACTACTTAATCGTTATATTTCCATAAGTGTTTACAACAGTTTTTTTTATACAATACCATCTATATGATTAAATATATATCTATATCTTTTCTGTTTTCCCCCTGGGGGTAAATAACGACAACAAAATCCCCATAAACCCTTTCGAGTCATGGAAGAAATTTCTTGTCTTCTATTTCACCCTAACCTGACAAATAGGCGAAAACCAATGGAGATTTCCGTTATTGGTTTATGGTAAAAAGAAAAATACAGGAAGGCATTCTAAACATTTCAACCACAAATCATGGGTTCCAGTTGGATGGAAAAAAACTAGAGTTGTATGCACTTTCCACCTATACCAGTTCTTTAGGAGTGTTTTTACATTTGTTTACCAAGAGGGTTCTTAAGAAGGCTATCCACTATCGTGTAATCCCGCTCGCACGCACCGTGCAAGTGGGCACGAGCGGGATGAATGACAGCGATAGCGAGTAATAGCTCTTTTGTTTTTCTTTCCTGCTGTAAAGTATACTAGTATATAATCTTTGTTATTACAAAGATCTCATGCTATACTGTAATTACTAATTAGGACTAAGACACAAAAATTAAATGTTAAAATGTCAAAGTAACAGACTTCAAATGCCAATGAAAGATTACCTGTCTATCCGATATATATTTTTTCCCGACAATACGTCCAGGTAAAATGGGCTTAGAAGTTGGGCAATTGGAGGTTTAGCGAAAGGCAAAAAAAAAATTCATAAAAATGCGATAGATGGCGTTGATGAGACATGGAACTGCAGGCCTAGCACGGGCCGTGGACAAATTGTCTTTCCACCGTTTTTATCCACGCCTAGACGCGACAAAGCTAGAATATAGATACGTTTGTCTCTTTCCCGCGGGATAAAAACAGTGGATAGACAATTTATCCACGGCCCGTGCTAGGCCTACTGAAGATTTTGCAAAACCACAGACGAAGTAAGGTTAATAAAAAACACTTGCTTATTCTCATAGACAGAAAATATCTATCTGTCTGTCTGACACTGTCTGTCATGCTTGTTTTTGTGTTGTTTCTTCTTTTTCATTGTACAAATGCGAGAAAAATTATGTCTCTTTAGCGCCATCTATCGATGCTGCAGAACTATGTTCCTCCAACTGTCAGAAAACCTCCCATAGAGATGGTATTGACCTTGTTGATGTACTTTTCTGTTATATATCTATTTTATAATAACTCATTACTTTATTATTAAAGTATGGTCATTATTAAAAAATATTATTCATAGATATAATTATCTAATATCACATGATTCTTATTACAAATACTGCATTATTCATAACGTCTATACATACAAGATTATCATGATAGTAAATATTAAACATAGCTGTTATTGTCTCGTTAATTCTATAAAATTATTAATTGCAAATGTTTTATAAAGATGTCAAATTAATTATTTGCTAGGGCTTGTCATTTTGTCCCAGTCAACTGCCGCAAAGTCGATTTCTATTTTAGTATGTTTCGGTTTGAATTGCCTGAAAACAGAAAAGTTGTAGTTTATATTTCTGTCACAGTAGATATTAGATATATAGGTTAAAACAGTAGTTCGACTTAAACAAACGCTCAAATCGAGTGACATAATCAAACGAGCGTCCCTTCCACCGCCCGCTACGATACTTCAGAGCGAGTGTATACCAAAAAAAAAAAACGGATTTCACCCGCGCGTCTCGCATCGCCCGCATTAGTGTAAAACACAACCACGGCAGCGCGGCAGTCGCGCGCAGCTCCAGTGTACACAACTCGTGTACTTGGACTCGTCATGCGGCAAGGAGTAATAAACACAGGATAAGCGTAGTGTTGGCGTTTTGGCGATTAGCTGGGTTCGGTCGCGGCGCGCAAAACTGTAAATTGTTTATTTCACTTTTCAAAATTGTATTTGTTGTTTATTTTTTAACTTCATTTTTAAGTTTTCTACAATATAAATATAAAATTAATAAATTATATAAATTAAATTGAAATTACCTAAATTAATTTTCAAATTAAAATTTTACGCTGGAGACAGTGTCAGAGATCGTTAAACATTAAATCAAACTATACTAAACTAATGCTATGCTATGCCATGCTATGCTATGCTCTATACTATGCTATGCTATGCTATGCTACGCTATGCTACGCTATACTATACTATACTAAACGAAACGAAATATGCGAAAGCCCGTTGGTCCAGTTGGTAGTGAACCTTACTGAGCTTGGGGGCGTGGGTTCGATTCCCATCTAGGACAAAAATTTATGTGATGAACTTTTTCTGTTTGTTCTACGAGTATACCTGGTTGTTAATATCTATTTAAGTATGATTAATTTAATTTAATGTAATTTAATGCAATTCAATTCCATTCAATTCAATTTAATTTAATAAAAAAACATCATCATCCTTCAAAGAACCTTCCTCCATATTTGAAGTCGGTTAAAAAGATAAGTACCTACTGTTTGACCTACCAGTACCTACTCGAGCCAATCCGGGCGGTCTAACAGTAGGTATTACTACTTACCTTTTTATCCGACTACAAATAAGGAGGAAGGTTCGCAATTCGACTTGTATAATCTTAGTGTCTGTCTACTTGGTCCACAGTGTTGCACCACAGTGTTGCACCGCAGTGCTGCAACGCAGTGTTGCAACGCAGTGTTGCACCGCACTGTTGCAACGCAGTGTTGCAACGCACTGTTGCAACGCAGTGTTGCAACGCAGTGTTGCAACGCAGTGTTGCAACGCAGTGTTGCAACGCAGTGTTGCATCGCACTGTTGCGCCGCAGTGTTGCAACGCAGTGTTGCAGCGCAGTGTTGCACCGCATGTCGCGAAGCACCTCAACAGGTACTCTGCGAAATACCCGTATGCATAGATCACTTGTCATCATGTGAGCTGATAATTAGTTGCTGAAAGTGTACTATATTAAATCAAAAAACATGGTTATATTTAAGGTTAGACTGAGTGATGAGCACCGCGACGGTTCATACGTTTACACTGATATGTGGCTGATGCAGACTCTGGTACCTGGAGCGCTTGGCTTCCTAGGATTTCTGATACTGATGCACAGCTGAACAGCCTCTGGTACCTGGAGCCATAGGCCTCCAAGGATTTCTGATACTGATGCACATACTAATGCACTTGTTTCACTGTCAAGTGTCAATAATATCAATAGATAATTTTAGTAATTACACCACAAAAAAGTTTTAGACGAAAAAAATCTCACTTCTGTGAATTACACAATAAATATCATATGGTAATAAAACATGCCTCTGTGTAGTGCATATCAGTGTAAAAATAGAGGTACACACCGTTTTCCTTCCAATGAGAAAAAATAATATTGATAATTTTATTGCATACCTACCTTGCCAAAAGATTCGCTTTTTTTACTAGCTAAGGAAACATTAACTTTTTTCTGAGATTCGCCACTGTCATTATAGAAACATTTTACTGTTTAAAGGCAAAGTTTATTTTTATTGTTTCATTCAAGAGCAATGTTTATAACCTCAAATAAGCCACAAATGACAGCACCAGCGAAGGTGGCGCCATCTGAGATAAGTTTTGCCTTGGTTTGCCTGTGGCTTCTCATTACCCAAAATGTATGAAAAATACTGCGTTAGTTCCCTAATACTCACCCTGTGAAATCATTTACCACTGAATAAAACTCAAAATATGTAGTGATGGTCAAAATATTTTCGGATTTGAATTAAATAAAGAAATTTCGTTAGTGAAGCTACTTCTCAAAATCTCTGAAATATTGGTGCCGTCGTTTGGCTTTAGACCTCAGCAGCCATTAATCGATGCCACAGACTTAAAATATTCAAGGATGGCTGAAATATTTTCGGATTTAACGTCTTCACTGAAATATTGAAGATGTCTTCTAGTATTAGAACTGAACAATCTATAATCACCGTTACTGATTTAAAATATGCAAGGATGGCAGAAATATTTTACGATACAAGTCAAGATTCTCTGAAATATAAATGCTCTCATCTAGTGTTGGACACAAATCACGCAAAATCCTCAAAAAAAAACTCACCTATGTTTCCAAACAATTTGTTCAAAATATTCAAAAATAGCTATTTATTTTTTGATGTAACTTCACTTTGCTGAAATACTGGTGGTGCCACCTAGCGTTTGATCTGAGAAACTCGTATTTTATGCTACTGATTCAAAATATTTAAAGATGGTACCGCACTGTTGTACCGCACTGTTGTACCACACTGTTGTACCACACTGTTGCACCGCAGTGTTGCAACGCAGTGTTGCAACGCAGTGTTGCACCGCAGTGTTGCACCGCATTGTTGCACCGCAGTGGTGGACTGCAATTCAACCAGTATATAAAAATACTGGTCGAATTGAAGGTACTCTAAGGTAAATGAGAACCTTCCTCCTTATTTGAAGTCGGATAAAAAGGTAAGTAGTATTTGACTTTGACTAAGGTAAGTAGTCCCGCTAGTGTATTGTGCATTTCCCCTTACCAGCACATACCCGAGCCAACCAACTGGTCAAAAAGTAGGTACTTATGTTTTTAACCGACTTCAAAGAAGGAGGAAGGTTCTCAATTCGACTAGTATTTTTTTATACCGGTCGAATTGAGAACCTTGCCCCTGTTTTGAAGTCGGTTAAAAACATAAGTACCTATTGTTTGACTTTCCACATTTTCATTTTTTTTTATTAGAAGCAGTTTTTTTGCTTCCATTATTACCAAGCAATTTTTTGTCTGTTAAAATTGAGAACCTTCCTCTTTTTGCAGAAAGCCGCTTCTCGTAAAAACGTGAGAAAATGTGGATGGAACTCTCAAGTCAAATTAACCATCACATTAATTTAAATGATTTTTTAATTTTAATTTTATAAAATTATCATGAACTTAAATTATTTTATATTATCTTTTAATTTTAGTTTTATCTTTCTGACTCTCTCTCTGCTTCTCTCCGTCTCTCTCTCTCTCTCTCTGTCTGTTTGTCTGTCACAAAGAAACACTCCGACTCTAATAGTTATATTACTGAGCATACATAATAATGGATACGTTACGGCCTAGTCATATCCATTTTATTTGTATCTATGTTATTTTTTCGTAGTAGCTTTACCTAGTCTGTGCTCTAAGGTCATTGGCACCACTTGGTTGCCGCGTCAAGTGGTCGCGTTCGAGCCATCGATTTTTATATTATCCTTTGTTTGAAAATACAGTAGGTGTTGATATAATCGCACTCGAAAGATAAAACCAAGGCGAAAATCAAGCGCGTGCGTCCTTCCCCGTTGAGGCACAGTGCGGTACTGAGGTTGAACGGAGCATGTTTCGCTATTTAGATGCAAAGCGCAACAGAATAAGACTGAATATCGGACTTGCCGTTTGACCGAATAGTTGCTTAGAACTAAAGGACGTAAGTCTCAAATCGAATATAATTTATTATGAGAGTACTAATTAATCTAGGTAAATTTTGTCTTAACACTGGAAAACAAACTATATTTTCCTTCGGTGAGTATTTATTTTAGATATGTAACTGAAGTACTTTCCAAGTAAAATCAAAAAAAATTGCAAAAAGGCACTATTTTCAAAACATTAAAGTATCGAGTAAATATCTTGCTATTATGTTTCTGTCTTAATGGCGGAAAAAACATGAATTGAAAAATCATATGTATCAATTATTACGTTGATAGGATATTTGGTTTAGTTATAATATCATGGCAAATTAGCATAAAATTTCGGATGCCCCCTCTTAACGGTACGCTCAGAGCTACAGTCGCGCGCACCGCGCGGCGACATTGGGATTCACCGTGTGTGTCGTCACCATAGAAGTCGCGTAAAAATAACGAAAATTTCTTAAAACTCTTAGTTGCAACCCCCTCATGAAGTACCCCATGTTATAGTTACTCGGAAATGTCTATTTATATTGTTACTTCATCAAGTAGCAATCCAACTTAATGGGATTCTTTAAAAAAACAGGTTTGAAAAGTCAGCACTTTTTTATTACAAGTGCTTTTTTATTAATCACGTGACTTTACTGCAAAGTATGAAGTCACAAAAAAATAATAGAGGCAACAATAGGCATGATGACTAATATTTTTTTATTACGTCATAAAAAAGCTGATCATAAATAGATCCCATCAACGAAAACAAAATTAAAATTAGTTCAAAAATAAATAAGATATAAGCAGATATAAGCATTTAAATTTCATGCTAGACAGAGAGCGCACTATACTGAGCCGTGACGTCACGGCTCAGGAGCGCCATACAAATGCTATACTAACACACGCTTTGTGAGAAAGGGATAAAGCATCCCCTCCCTATCCCCACCTAAAACTTTAAACGCTCATATCTCAGAGATTTATCAGCCACGTTTAAATTATTTTTTCAGTATGTGTAATGTATTTAGTTATATTCCTCGTTAAGCCGGTTATTTGTAATAAATTAAACATGAGGACACATGCCTATTGTGTGGCGAGTAAGAACTTGTTTGCTAGCTTTTGACATTTTGCGGCGTTTACGCAGAAGTATAATAATTTGAATTTTGATTGTCCATTTATAATACAAATATTGAAATTTATTAGGATTAAATCACAAAATTATAGCCAATTTGAGATGGTTTTAAAGAAACAGTCAAATTTGCGTTTTGATACAGTATTGCCTCGATGCATGGTGAAATAAGATTGTCTTGAGTGTAGTATCTATAGGAGGTAATGTGTTCTAGCTAACAATGGTAAAATTTTCATCAGCATCATCATTTCAGCCATAGGACGTCCACTGCTGGACATAAGCCTCCCCCATCGATCTCCAAAAGGGGCAGTTGGAAGTGGCCTGAATCAAGAGTTTCCCTGCGGAACTGCTACTGGGTATCGATAGGCGACGATTCGATCATTGTCTCCTATAGAATTAGTCATCGATTCTAATCATAATTGACTCGAGCCTGATTGATAACAATCTGGCAGTTCGTTGGCAATAAAATACTTACCAGTATTCTACACCGGCGGCATCCAGCATCCTTTTAGAAGCGATGTAGATGGGCTTATGGGCACCTTTGTCTGACAAGTACACGACCTCCCTGATACCGGACTGTATGATCATTTTCGCGCACTCGTTGCAGGGAAACAGACCAACATAGATGGTGCAGTCTTTGACGTCTGCAGAGTTCTTGTTGAGAATTGCGTTCATTTCTGCGTGGCAAACTAGAATAGAAAATAAATCATCATCATCATCATCGTCATCAGCTAGAAGAGGTCCACTGCTGAACATAGCCCTCCCCCTTTAACCTCTACGCTGAACGAACAGCCTGCCTTTTGCATCCACTGGATGCCCGCGACTCTCACAATGTCGTCGGACCATCTAGTGGGAGGTCTACCTACGCTGCGTCTTCCGGTTCGCGGTCTCCATTCCAGAACTTTTCTTCCTCAAAAAAAAATTACTGTATTGTAATTTTATTTATTTCACACAAGTATAAAATTTATTTGTTTTAATCAAAATGCTGATAATCTTTGAACTGTCCGTTCAGTTCAAAGATTATCAGCATTTTGTTAATAATAAGTATATAGTTTTTTTTTAAATCAACGAGCTGATAATCTTCAAGCCGCTGTACAGATTTTCTTAAATCATAGCTAAGAACACTATCGAACAAGTCTCCTTTCAAACAAAAATACTAAATCAAAATCGGTTCAGCTGTATGGGAGCTACAATGCAACAGAGTACAGACACACAGATACGCACATTAAACATAATTATAACACTTATCTTTTGGAATCACTATAATCTCATCACTCTTTATCTTTAAATCAAAATAAATGAAAATTTCAGTTACTTGGATGGCATAATATTGTCAATATTAAATTGATAATAATAATAATTATATTAACAAAATAACGCCCTATTTTGTCACAGCATCATCATAAGCTTTTCATGTGTCCACTGCTGGGCTGGCATCATTGCTGTCACCTGATGAACAGTACTGATGCGTTAGCCTAGTCCTCCTTAAGGAGGACTTCCTCATCTTATTCCTCATGTCTGAGGGTCGTGCCCATCATCTCCCATCAACCTCTCTCTGATGACAAAACGTTACCCTAGTATGATGTGTTTTTTTGTTTTTCAAATATTGTCAAACAACATATACAGGGTGTAAGGGGAACACTCTCGAAGCCAAAAGAAGGTAATTGTACTCATCATTATGAACAACTTTTACAATGGGACCAGCCCAGAAATGGGGAAAAAAATATCAGCTGTTCTATAGAAAACGGTCATTGACACTCGACTAAATGTATGGAACAGCTGATTTTTTTTTCCGCGATTTAAGGGTTGGTCCCGTATGTACTAAAAGTGGTTCATAATGATGAGTACAAATACCTTCTTTTGGCTTCGAGAGTGTTCCCCTTACACCCTGTATAGCGAATACTCTTATTGTGTAACAACAAAAAAGCACGCAAGACTATTATTTAAAAAAAACACAATGTGGTGGTGACCACAATATTGTTTGGTACATACCGTATAGAAACTTGCTATCTAAAGGTGATGGTGTATTCTTTCCCCATGGGAAGTCATCATCGCTGCACCCGGTAGGCATGCCATTGTAACTAGAAAATAATAAAATTAATTTTAAAAAAAAGGTTTTGGTATTCTTCCCAGTAAACCCTTTCATTTGATACCCAATCATGATGGTAGATAAGAAAATTTTGTTCGCCATCTTGGATCACCTGCCATATTGAATTTAATGTAACGTCATTTCTTTTTTTGTATTCTTCTTAGCAAACCCTTTCATTTGATACTATCATGGGGATGCATAAAAAATAATTGGTCGGCCATATTGGATTTGGAATGACGTCATTTCGCTCACCATGCATTGACATCCAAACTAAACATGTATGCCAAATTTCAGCTCATGCAATCGCATGGGGGTAACTGCTCTAAAATTCATCAGTAAAATTTGTACCACACTTATAAACATACTAACAGAGCAAGTTAAATAAAAACAAGCTTACACACATAATGAAACCAAATCGAAATGAGTTCTTTGTACTATCATAAAGATTTTTTTTACAATGGAACAAACACTGAATCTGCGGAAGAAACAGCTGTCAACGAAACTCAACAAAATATGTATTTAGAATAGATTTTATTTTAAATAACTTTTCCTTTTAAATTACCTCTTATTTTTTTAATGCAACTGACAAGACAATCATTTTGTTCACTTGATGCTAACTGTCATATTTGCCCATAATAATTAAGTTCATTGGTCACATAGTAAAAGTTGTTTTTAATTAAGACTACAATGGGTTCGTATCATTGTTTTGCGTAACCTTGTATATTGTTGAAAAAATAATAAGAAGTTTTTGCAAGGCATTGTGTTAAAATATTTTTTTTTTATTGACAGATAGTCTTATGCTTGGTCGCCTCCTTGCCCGATGTTAAGCGATGACACGGTCTATAATGTACAAATTTGTCGCAACGTCGCAACTAACTGTTCTAATCTCTAGTAAAAGAGTTTACTTGTCTACAGATGCTTGTATGCCATGACTTTCCAGTCAATGTTGCGCATAAGAAGTTATGACCATTAATCAAAAAGTATATTTGTGTGTTTATCTGCCTACTTACCCTACTCCAACAATTCTGTTCTCCTTATTTACAATACACGCACCAACTTGGTAAGATGGGTCTTTACTGCGCTTTGCTGCTAAGAATGCTGTAGCCATGAAGTATTCTTGCCAGTCGAGGTAACCCCCTCGTTTCATCTGAGGACTGTCACTGAAATAAGTATTTTATATTTAGTATTTTTTTTGTATAAGTAGTAGTATTTTTATAATTAATGTAGACATGACATTTTTCGTTTGTTCATTTATAAAGAACCATATCAATACTGACCAGTTGCGAAAATGAACAGGTTCTTTTGACCCGTTCCTTTGATTGATAGATTTCAACCAGTTTTCGTGGTTTGTGAATCTGTCAGTCCTTTTAATAGGTTGTGATAACCGTAGGGTAGCAAAGACGTGTTATATTCAGACAGATATTGTATGCTTTTGCATGTTGTGATCGCAATAAAGACATATTCTTATGTGGAATGATTTTATTTTTTTATCATTTCACTCATTAACACAACTAGTGGTATGAACCATTCTAATTTCCTTCTATCAATAGAAATTTTTTCATTTGCATGATATTTTCGAGCGTAACATTATACGTACGAGCAATTTAAAAATCAAGCTCCTGATCTTCGGCTTTTCACTCCCAGCTGCCTTACATATAATATTGTCACTCCACTGTCTAAGGGCGTCCTATGCAATGTTTATTGTCTCCACTCTAGAACATGTCTACTCCAGTGGTTATTGTTCTCCACACATTGGTTCGGCACTTCGGCATCAACAGCTTGACAGGTCAGTTAGCAGAGCGGCCGGAAATTAAAAGTCGATTCAGAGACTTATGGGAGGCTTTGCCCATAGCCACCAGGTAACCATGTTAGACATACAGATTGGGGACCGCAGGTTGGGGACCTACCTCTTTTCGTGATTGATAAACAGCCATCAGTTGGTCCCCTTTTAGTAGATTCTTATTATAGGTTGGGGATACCGATGCCGCTTTCTAATACCCCAACACCAGGGCCAATGATCCTGGTGGTGCTGTAAATGCCTTAAATTAAATATATCTTAGTAGATATTTGTAAACAACTTACTTCGGCAAACTCATATTTGCTAATCTTTCTGATAAATCCATTTTTGCTTATTGTAATAGCGTATGGGGACGTCCGTTAATGGCACAAAGTTATAACTTCATAATTTGCTTCCGTTTAACTCAATTCAATAAATATTATAATGCAAACAAAGAAACTAAAACAAAACTAGGTACTCTTTGACTAGTTAGTAGTAAGTACATAGAACTGATACTGAATGAAAGGTTAGAAAAAAATCTCAATGATAGGTGCGTTCGGATAGGCTATGCTGGCATTTTTAGCATTGTCAAAATTGGCGTTGATGTAAAGCGTTCGGTTTGAGAATTTTGCAATTTTTGCCACTTTTGATCCCTACCCTAAACGAACGCTACAGTCACCAGCGGTGACTGACACCGTACCATCAAACACCGTAGTTCAAAGATAATATAATCCGTAGTTGACCGTAGATTTGACGTAAAACGAGTAACTGAAGAATTATTACAGTCGCGCGCAAACAAAACACCAAAACACCGCGAAAAACAAACGTCAAAATCCTAATGTCAAAAAACGATCACAACGATCCCATGTCGCGAGGTGGGTCAAAAGTGGCAGATTACGATGGCATTTTTAGCTGTTTTCGACCTATCCGAACGGTGAGCGAAAACAGTTAATAATGCCACTTTTGCACACTCATTCCCAAAACGAACGCTACATGTGATCATTATTGGCGTTTGTAACAGTTATTTTTGCCACCAAGGGGCTATCCGAACGCACCTATAGTAGGTATGTATAACAGTAAAACGTCAAACGTCACGCAAGTTACATATTTGGAAGCTGTCAATGTCACATTTTGTTTTGTTTTATCGGCCATTACTGAGCAAGTTAAAGCTATTATAACCATACTGACACACCATACGCCTGTGTCATAGCAGTATAAAGCCTTCTTCACTATAGCTAAAGATGGGATGGAACCTTTAGGAGATGCAATCGTGATTTATTTTATTGATCATCAGCGGGGAAAACGCAGTTCCTTCAGTAGGAGTGGGCAGTATAATAAACTTTGTTAAAATTGAACACGTTAAGTAAAACTAGGTAGAAGTTAAGTAGAAGTAGTACGTTTGAGATGCAGGTTTCACCTCTGCTGTGCCAACTCAGCCGACCAACCGCACAGGGGAATAGTATATGACATTTTTAAAGACTTATGTAAGTACATACATAATTAGGAATCTACCGTGTCGGACCTCGATAAGTTGATACTACAATTAATGAAATAATAAGACACGAGTAAAAAGCTCCAGGGGTTGCGGAATATTGCTGATGGTAAATTTTCGTCACGTAGTACGTGTAATTTAACAACTTTGACGACTGGAAATATTTTTTTAGTGGTAATTTGTAATAATCTTTCCGCCTAATATTTTAAAGCTTGCATTGTTTGTAACCAGTATAAAAAAATTATGTGGGAATACCATATTTAGTTTATAGCTCTCGTGGATTAGCACAGGGTCTACTTTTTATTCCGGAAAAATGATCAATAATTTCTTTACGATGGTGTAAGAAATAAAACGCGCCGAAAGACAATCTCGATCTACATACATACTCTGGGCTAGGGCCGGCGCTGGGAAAGTAATTCGAGGTGAAACCTATATTTTTGTGTTGTTCTATACTAGACTCCATAGAAGTTAGAAGCTATTCTAGTCGTCTCCACCACTTTACCAGGGCATGACTTAGACTTAATCAGGGGCCTTACGGACAACTGCTATTACAGGCACCTAATCCGCTCAGTTGGAAAATCACGCGACCGCAAACCTTATCGCGCCCAGATACGGTTTGCGGTCGCGTGATTTTCCAACTGAGCGGATTAGGTGCCTGTAATAGCAGCTGTCCGTAAGGCCCCAGGACTTACATTGCTTAACTCTGACTGTGACTATAACCTAGGACTAGGTATAACTTGTTTGATGATATAATTAATCTACAATTAGGTATAATAAAACTTGAAAACATTTCAATATTCGACACTGCCAAATGCACAAGACGTGTAACGCCAAAAGCATCAATTAAAGAAGACGAAGTTAATTATTATTTCAGACTTTCGACCTAACTAGTACTAATATGTCAGAGTAAATATAAACTAAAACACTGTTTTAAACTATCACGGTTGTTCACTAAAGTAATAAATGTAATAAATGCTGAATTACTCATCCAGTTTAATCTACAGCTATCCTGTGAAGAGTTCTTAAAGAGAAAAAGGAAACTTTAAAAGAAGTTTAATCTTCACAGAAATAATCTTGAATAAGTAATTCTTATAATAATTATTCGCTTATTGTAAGCAGTGCCGGTTTTAGCACTACCAGCGCCCTGGGCGAGACTTCTGCGCCCTGCCATTCAAACCGGAAAAAAGGCATAGAATAGATTAGATAGAATAGATATATAGATTTTTATACCTATACCTGCGGCGCCTCTTTATATGCGCCGATGGCGCCCCTTTTTATCTGGCGCTCTGGGCGGTCACCCAACCTACCCTAACGCCGGTACTGATTGTAAGTTGCAATTTGTGACACTTTTTGAAACGCCATATTTTTCTAATAAATAAAACTTTTTTGTTTTTGAGTTAAGTTTTTATTTTATTCAGAAGACGAATAAGACTCAACTATAAATAAGGCCGCCCGTAAAGGATTGGTTAAAAAAAATATTATCAGAAATTCTCGAGCGCATCAGATTAAGGTAGAGTGAGTTAATTACATGCTAAAAAGTGTATATTCCACTAATTTGACAATTTGAGTGACGTAAAGAAAGGGGAGGGCTACACAGTACCGGCGTTAGGGTAGGGCCTGGTAGGGCGACCTCCCAGGGCGCCAAATAAAAAGGGGCGCCAGAGGTGCCTATAAAGGGGTGCCACAGGTATCGGTCTTCTATCGAATACATTTCGGAGAGTGCATCTGATCTTCATGATCTACTTAATTCCCTCCTGCCCATTTTTCTATCGGACTGCCAGAGCGAGCACAAAAAATCGACACCGCTTTATGGTTGCTATTCCGAAAACCCGAAGGAAGCGCTTTGATTCCACTTTTATTGTGCGAACTGCTAGTCTGTGGAATGCGCTGCTTGAATGGGTGTTCCCCGATAGATACAATCTGGGTGTCTTCAAATCACGAGTGAATCGGTTTCTTCTAGGCAAGCGTGCTCCACCGTAGAACCGCATCATCGCTTAACATCAGGCGAGTTGGCGGTCAAGCGCAAGCCTATTATTTATATAAAAAAAAAAAAAAAAAAAAAAAAAATATATAATCTGACGATTTCCGCAAGCCGAAGTAACAAAAATTCGGACCTGCGCCGCGTGATGCCTAATATAATATTCCCCTCTCCGCGTTTCTATTCCGATCTCACTCTTTCATCTAAGGATGAAATGGAGCCAGAAGAGGAAGATGATTCTACTCTTGAAGATGATGATTAATTAATCAAGTATTAAAAAAAAAAAAAAAAAATTCTTAAAATTACAAGTATTCAATGGGGCCGTAAGGTTCTGGAATGTAGACCACGGACCGGTAAGCGCAGCGTAGGACGTCCGTCCACCCACAAGATGGACAGCTGACGATCTCAAAGAGACCGCAGGGAAACTCTGGATGCAGGCCGCTTCCGACCAGCCCTTTTGGAGATCGATGGGGGAGGCCTATGTCCAGCAGTGGACGTCCTATGGCTGAAATTATGAAGTATTCTACTTAAAAAACATACTCTTTTTTATTTGCATGCTATTTCCTAAGCTTTTCAATTAATTAAGGTCAATGATTTAAAAAATAAAATATTTTTTTGTCAGATTAGGCGAATAGATAATCGTTAGATTATGAGACAGTACGTCTAGGACATAAAGATGAAACATATATATCTTAATCTGACGCGCTTGAGTATTTCAAAATGGCGATTTTTATTTGTTTGTCACATCAGATTATTGAATGAGAGGCTTTTTAGGTTCACTTAACACCCCCTTAGAAAATCTGACGCGCTCGACTTTTTTTTTTCATTTTCAACGTACGTACGACCACCCGCATCATGCAAGCGATCAGCAGTGCAAGTACCGTTCTTTATCGATCGTCAAATTCGCTAAAATGCTATAGAATCGATCACAGCGAGTACTGAAAAAATGGCATATTATTGCATTTGACGACCGCAACTGTCAATTTGACGATCGATAAAAAAACGGCACTTGCACTGCAGATTAGCATACGTACATTATTAAAAATACGTAGGACATTGATGCTATCAATATCTGACGCGCTCGAGTATGTCCACGCAACAGTTTTTTTTTAAATATATTTAAAAAGTATAGTCCGTCCGTCCCATTAAATAACATTTTTTTCTTCATATCATATAAATAATCTTTAATATCATTTAAGCTTTGCAACCCAATAGGTCTCTATGACGCTCGAGTAAATCCCCATTGTGATCCTCCACAATGTGACTACGACGATATGGCTTTCGTTACGGAACCCTACCATATGCGTGTCTCGACACGCTCTTGTTTAGTTATTTATCTTTATAAATGTAGAAAATGTGCGAAGATATAGCATATAAAAAGGTATAATATTATGTTTTACGTAAGTGACCGTGAAAAATCAGAACGCAAATATTTAAACCAGTTACGTGAGTTCACGTAGCCTTACTGTACCACTTGCAAAACTCAATGAATTCATACATATATACAATGGCAAAAACTAAAAATCTTTTGTTATATATTATGTCTCAGTCGAGAGAGCTAGAAAACTTCTCAGTTTGTGTTATAGTGTCGTCAAATCCAAACGAAAATATTTAAAAAAAAACATTTGTATTTGTGAAGTGGATTTACTTATTTTACTTTTTGTTTTATTTGTTCGTAGTTAAAAAAATATGATATGATATTATTAAGTTTTTTTGTACAGCAAATTAATGACACAGTAATTAGTTACCTGATAAAGTTAGTGTAGTTGTATATAATTAGGTAAGTAAGTATATACTACCTTTTTGAAATTTGATTAATTAAATTGGGTAGTATTTAATGGGTGCTAACTTTGAGATAAACAGTCCATGACTTTTTAGGGTTCCGTACCCAAAAAGGGAGTAAACAGCATCCTATTAGTCTAGGCCTACGCTGTCTGCTCGTCTGTCCTACCTTTAAACGGCTGTATCTTTCACACCGTAATAGATAACCAGTTGAAATTTTAACAGAATATATATTATGTACCCTAATATTACGGCGGATATATTATGAAATAATAATTACGTCAAAAAACGAATGGATAGGGTGATATACAACAATGTAATTTTTAAACGAATAGGTTTTTTTTTAATTTAAAAATAGTCTTGCGCTTGGCCGCCAACTCGCCAGATGTTAAGCGATGATGCGGCTTACGATGGAGCAACGCTTGCCTAGAAAAAAACCTATTCACTCTCGACTTGAAGACATCCAGATTGTAACTATCGGGGAACATATCGGTATTTTTGTATTTGCTCTAGTTTAAAAACGGTACGTATTACCGTTTTTAAACTAGAGCAAATAGAGACAAGCGTCAAACTTAATATGATTATAGTACACACTATAGGTAAAGTAAAACAAAAAATAATAATTATGGGTCAAGACAAACTTCTATTCACCAAAGTTAACAAACATCGGGCGCGGTCGGCACTTGGATGGGTGTTTACCAGGGCGTGATGTTATCTTTTTGCGCTTTACTTTAGTAGTTAACAATTTATGTGTTAGTACGGAACTCTCAGATTGCGAGTCATATTTGCACTTGGCCGGTTTATTACTAAACATAATAGATACAGGCTGTAAAGGAAATATATCTAAAATATACAGTTATCGTGATAAGATTGTGGATGGAGCTCCTGATATTTCGGCGTAGTTATAGGCACCATACTCACGGGAAGACGCGAAAAGGCTCAAGAATGCGATTGGTATAATAGATCAAAGTTAGGCGCAGAAAAATGAGCCGGGGTCTTAGAATACTGCTTCGGTATCCCCTGCCTGTCGCAAAAGCCGACTAAAAGGGGGTCCTTTGGGCTTGTGGGTGGTCAGATTTGGGGATCTGACCTCCCATTCAGCAAGCCCAGGGAAGACAACGGCGCGGTGTGGCCCACGCCGTTGTAAAGGAAAGCAACGGAAATGCCCTGAGCATTTCCCGGGAGCGTTGCTTCAGGCAGTGTGCTAGGAGGATACCGGTGCGTTCCTATGGAGATCCCGGTACCCTCCGTCTGGCTCAGAGGTCGGCCACCGAGGGGGTTTTAGTGGGTGCAATCTCACATAACCTGGCTTCACCCCTATGCAGCTGGGTATCTTTTGAAGATTTCCCCCCCCTGTTAACAAAAATAGAACAAAAAAGTTACAGACAAAACGATCGGTCAACGGAACAGAACGATTGCTTCAAGGAGGTATATAACGAGTATACAACGCGGGTGAAACCGCGGAGCGCAGCTACTTACTTATATACTACTTGAATAAATTATTTGTTGTTTCGACGCCATCGCTCAAAACTGTGAAGGTACTTAAACATCGTAATAAAACTGTGCTTTGAGCACATGCTAGGCTACATGATACAATGATGGTGATATCCAGAATTGGACGTAACTTATGGTCACCCCACATGTATGGCGCGTTAATTTCAAATACCAGCTACATTCTAAGCCAGTGTTTATGTTCCACAGTCTAAATTAGGAGGTAGGATCAGTATCGATTCAGTGTTGACATGCGATAGGTATTGCGTATTGAGTCAGTGATATTCGCTCAATAAAATTTAATTCAACGAACAGTTGAATCATGTCTGTTGGATAAAATAAATAAATTGGCAGTTAATTGGTTTATAATTCAGTGTGGCATTTGTGGTGGAAAGAATATTAAATTATTGGTTGCAGTTAAGTTTTTGATTGTTTTGCCGTGTGTTGTACATGTGAGTAATAAATCTTTACATAATATTTAAAAGCGAAATTCACTCATCACGAAATCTCGAAAACTGCTTGACCTACGAAGCTGAAATTTGACAATTAGATTCCTTTAGATGTAGAGGTCCTAGAAAGGATTTTGCGAAAGGGCCGAATTAAGGAGGACAAAAGGGGGTTGAAAGTTTATATGAAAGTCTACGCATACCTACGAAGTCGCGGGCAACAGCTAGTATATGTATAATTTACAAACAAAATTTTACCTTTAGCAAAGAAAATATAATATGTCTTTGTGTCATGGTTACACTTAGAATGGGCTATCATAATTAAACACGTATTGCCTACAACATTTCATATCTGTGCTGCTAACCATTGAGGAGTTCCCTAGTCAGGACCCTGAGTTTAGCAACCATGTTGTCATGATCAGAACTGAAAATAAATATACGAAATATCACTACTTCCAAGTGATACTCAAAACTAGTAGGTACGTACGTACGTGAATAGTTACTGGTATATACTAAACTTATCATGTCCTTGCTGTGCTGTATCCCATATACTCGGTCCAAGTTTTTGTTTGTCTGACAGCTACAATAATCCGAGCAAAGCGCTCTGATTTCATTTTTATTGTGCGAACTGTGGAATGAGCTGTCTCAATGGGTGATCCCCATGAAGGCATGACGACTAATATTTTTTTATTAGCTCATAAAAAAGCTAAATAATAAATAGAGCATCGACGAAAACAAAATGAAAATTATTTCATAAACTAATAAGTTATAAGTATTTTAATTTCATGCTAGACAGTGAGCGCTCTATACTGAGCTGTGACGTCACGCCTCAGGCGCGCCATACTAATGCTATATTAACACACGCTTTGCGAGAAAGGGACAGAGTATCCCCTCTCTATCCCAACCTAAAACTTTAAACGCTAATATCTCAGAGATTTATTTTTTCAGTATATGTAGTGTATTTAGTTATATTCATCGCTAAGCTTGTAATTTGTACTAAATTAAACATTAAGACACATAATTATATGCCAAATTGTTATTACATAATGAATTAACATGTTGAAAAGAAATTCAAGAATGATTACCTAATAACAAACTCTTAAGTGGGACAAATAAGTAAGGCAAGAGTATAAATTTAAATTATACGTTTTTTATTCATATCATGATCATAATAATCATTACCAAAATTAAGAAACTGAACAAACAGGCAAAAATTGCTCATGTTATTTAGCAAACTTAAATAATATACCTACTGCATTATTATGCAAATAAAACCAAATAAGTACAAAGCTTCAAAATGATCTATAAAGTACTTTATAAAGTACTGCCAACTGCCAGACACAACAACTTGGAACTACAAAAACTTGGACAATAAAATTATTTGACGCCCATTTCCTTAGGATTAGATCTCATAAAAGTGAGTTTTTAAAACACTGTACAATGTTGTTGCAGATGTCAGCAAAAAGATATGGATCGAGTATGTACCTATACCTAGGCTAGTCTACGTACGTACGTACTACGTACCTACCTAAGTTCATTTTTTAGAGTTTTTACCAAATGCGAGTAAGGAAGAAGAAATAATGAAATTTTAAACCGGAGAAAAGGTAAACATAATTAACACTTTGTGCATCGATATATAAACCCACCTAATACCTACCTTATAATCTTAGAAGCACGAAACGGACGGCACTGAAACGTGGTCTCTCACTATGGGCCTCATAAGCAAGCTCAAAGTCGCACAACGAGCTATGGAGAGGGCTATGCTCGGGGTTTCTCTACGAGATCGAATCCGAAATGAGGAGATCCGTAGACGAACGAAAGTCACCGACATAGCCCACCGGATTAGTAAGTTGAAATGGCAGTGGGCAGGGCACATATCACGCAGAACAGATGGCCGATGGGGCCGAAAGGTTCTGGAATGGAGACCACGGACTGGCAAGCGCAGCGTAGGACGTCCACCCACAAGATGGACAGACGACCTAAAAGAGACCGCAGGGAAACGCTGGATGCAGGCCGCTTCCAACCGGCCCTTTTGGAGATCGATGGGGGAGGCCTATGTCCAGCAGTGGACGTCCTACGGCTGAAATGATGATGATGATGATGATGAATCTTAGAAGGAAATAATCTATAACAAAACACAAAAATTTCTGTATAAAACTAAGTATGAGAAAAATAACTATGGAATATACAAATAAATTATATTAAAATTAATTATCTAGAATATATAAAAACTTATCATATTTTCACATGCTTACGAGCACATAAAAATGAAAAAAGTGAACTTAATGTGAACAAAATATATCTCCTTAATAATAATAAAACTAAATTGTAAGAGCAAAAGTGCCATCATTATGAAAATCAACCTATTGAACGTGGTAGTGAACCAGCTCTTCAAGGTCTTGCAGGCCTCCAGGTCTTCATTTCTGGTGAAGAGTCTACTGAGCGCCCTGGCGCTATCCAGGGCTCTAGTGCCTACGGGATGGCCGGACGACTATCACTTGAGAGGTAACTCGTATATTTTTTTATTTTCTTACGACAGGATTTTGACTTGCACGTCTTGTGCATTTGCAATATCAAGTATTTAAATATTTCAAGTTTTCATTGTCAAACAAGACATAGTTACAGTTATAGTCAAGCAAAGTAAGTCACGGTCAAGTCGAAATCTTGCCCCATTAAGTGGTGAAGGCTTTACAAGAAGCTTCTATAGTGTTTTAGAAACAACACGAAAACACATGTTTCGCTTCGTTATATCATTCAAGCATTTTAGTCGCGAGAAGTTTAACAAAAAAAAAAAAATGCGCTATAATGTATTACACGGGGACACTAATACGCCAGCGCTGGAGCACCATTGCTACTAGCGACAATAGTAAGCCTATGGGATAGCCAGTTTAGTATCCAGTTTTAGACAGTTACACGGTACGGTTACAGTTACTGCGGTGGACAGCAAAGACACAGCAGATATGTAAGGTAAAGCAGTAGGTTGACTTTAAACAAACGCCCGAATCGGGTGACGTTAACAAACGAGTGCCCCTTACCCCACCCGTCTCGATACTTCACGATAGCTTCAGAGCGATAGTCGCACGCGTCACGTCATTGAGACGCCGTGTGTGTGTCTTGTCGGCGTAGAAGTAGCGTAAAAAGTTATTGAATTTTTTTCTAAAACCTAATAGTAGCAACCCTAGCCATGTGATCGATTGTAGGCATTGAATTCAAGGACCCGTTCGAGTCGAACTACTGCTTTATTTCTACTGTGGCTAAGATGACTATTGAGCTTACCTACCTTATTTAGATCACAAAACAATTATTAAACTTCAGATGGAGCTCATTTTGACTTCATCGTGGTGGGATCGGGGTCTGCGGGTGCGATAGTTGCAGCGAGACTTGCGGAAGAACCTTCGCTTCGAATACTGCTCCTCGAGGCTGGTGGTGACCCGCCTCCTACAAGTGTGGTAAATATAATTTACTTTATTATTTTCTAATTTTCAATGCACAAGATCCGCAGTATAACTTGCGCAAGTGTTCAGAAGAAATCATCATCATCAGTTCGAAGACGTCCGACGAGTGCTATGCTCGGCGTTTCTCTGAGGAATCATAATTATCCAACATTTCACCATTGTTATTCATCAGAGAACCAAAGTGACCGACATAGCTCAGCGTATCAGCAAGCTGAAGTGGCAGTGAGCCAGTCATATCTGTCGCTGAACCGGTAACCGTTGAGGTAGAGGTGTTCTAGAGTGGAGACCATGATTCGGCAAACGTAGCGTAGGACGTTCTTTATACAGGGTTATTTTTCACAGCCAGGTCACGTTTAAACATTTACGCGGTTTCGAATGAGACGGAACACGAGGACCCAGCCCAAGCGTAGGACTCGACTCATGCATCTTCAAATAGGTAAATAACAAAGTTATATTCATACAAGCTTAAACACATTTTTGGGAGGAAGGTTTTTTGGGCGTTGTAGGAAAGCTGCCTGCGAGAGGTGGTTAACTAGTTGTCTGAAGGAAGCCTACGTAAAGAGAATCTTTTACCATGCATAGGAGGCAATACATCATGTGGTGGATACGTGTAGTTGGCTAATTTTGTCATTTATAAAAATTACTTCCTGAAAAATAGACTGTGTCAAGCTAAAAATCATTATCCTGCTCATGAACTGGAACAAACGTGTAAATAAAAAGAAATTACTGAGGTGCATTTTTTTGTTCTAGTCTAGTTTTTACCAATTACGCTATTTTAATAAGTCGGATTGCATCACCAATGACTGAACAGACTTGGTTATACGAGTTACGAGAACTGATGGAAACGTAATTTTTTTACGTTTGATAAATCATAAGAATAGCAACAAATATATTACAGCATAGCTGATACATTTAGGAGTGACCAAGTATTTTATAGCTTTTCTTTTAATTCCAGATTCCCAGCCTCTTTGTGACTCTTTCCGGGACAGAATACGACTGGAACTACAAAGTACAACTAGACAAAGGCATTGGAAACGGTCGGCCTGAACATAATATGCTTTACCAACGAGGAAAAGTTTTGGGAGGAAGTTCCTCTGTCAACTACGAAGTCTACTCTAGAGGAGTGCCTCAAGACTATGACGACTGGAGCTTAGTTGCACCTGGCTGGGCTTGGAACGATGTTCTGTACTACTTCAAGAAATTTGAAGGCATGACAGACCCTTCTGTTTTCACACCAGAAAATGCATTTCTCCACTCTGCAGAAGGACCTGTGCTTGTATCTCGACCGGCTGAGGACCCCCTAGCAGCAAAAATAAACAACATAATGTTTGCTTCGTATAGAGAGATGGGTATACCCACAGTTTTGGAAAGTAATGGCCCAGATATTTATGGGGCATCCAAACCGCATTTCATTTTTGCTAAAGGAAGACGATCCAGTACTGCTGAAGCTTATCTAAGAAACACAAAAACATATAGACCAAATCTACTTGTAGCGAAGTATTCGAGAGCTACGAGGTTATTAATTAAACAGAACAATCAGGACGGGACTCTTCAAGCTTATGGTGTAGAAGTGCTTTTGAGCAACGGAAAGAAAGTTAACGTATTCGCTAAACTGGAAGTTGTAGTCTCCGCTGGAACTATCGACACGCCAAAACTGCTAATGCTTTCTGGAATTGGACCTCGAGCGGAACTAGATAGAGTTAGAATTCCAACGATCATCGATCTTCCCGTTGGGAAAAATTTGCAAGATCACGTGTTCGCTCCAATGACGTTCACTGGGAAACCAGGTTTGAAAACAGCGTTGAACAATCTCGTCGCTACAACTCATTTAGATTCCTTCCCTGTTCCGTTTCAAAGCACTTACTTTAGGTTAAATAGTGTTCCTACTAGTTATATGGACGAGCGACCTCAGTATCAGACATTCAACCTTTACGTTGGAGCAGCAGCTTCACTTCTACTTAACTACGGCTGTATAGGATATGGGTATACCAATCGTATATGTTCATCACTAGCAAAGACCAACCTATACAGAGAAATGTTTGAAACTATCCAAATACTTCTGCATCCATTATCGAGAGGAAGAGTAACATTAAAGAGTAGTAACCCTTTAGATGACCCGTACATCGAATCAGGATATCTGAGAGAGAGACAAGACTTAGAAAATTTAAGAGAAGGTGTGAAGTTTATGAAGCGATTGGAAAACACTACCTACTTCAGGCAAAATGGTGGTCAGTTCGTGCGACAGGATATACCTGAATGTAACGAAATTAATTATGATTCAGACGAATATTTCAACTGTTATATTAAAAACTTGGTAGGTTCAATGTTACATGCTGTTGGAACATGTAAAATGGGACCAAATGGCGTTGTGGATGAGCGTTTAAGAGTTCATGGCATTGCACGTCTGAGGATCGCAGATGCATCTGTTATGCCTGAAATCCCTAGTGGCAACACAAATGCTCCAACGATGATGATCGGCGAGAAAGCTGCAGATATGATTAAAGAAGACCACGGCTTCATACAAATTATACAGCGGTAGCGCCAGTGCAATGACTTTGTTTCGACTGGTTATGCTAAGTGTCTGTTATAAGGTGTTTTAGTCATACAAAAAAACAAACTAGAATACAAATGATTCTTGCACAATTAGTCATGTAACTAAATTTGTAATAGTTATACAACTATGTAATGCAATATTGTAATAAAAAGTTGTCAGTTTGTAATGAAGTAATTAGACCGGAATCGAAGCTAGTTATGTGTACTAGAAGAGTCAAGGTAAACTTGATTATAAGCGGCAAGGGTTTAGGGTTCCGTACCCAAAGGGTAAAAACAGGGCCCTATTACTGAGCCTACGTTGTCTGTCTGTCCGTCTGTCTGTTTGTCCAACTTACCTTTAAGCGGCTGTATCTTACCGTACCGTAATAGATAGCCAGTTGAAATTTTCACAGAATATGTAACGTTACGGCGGATTACCTAAGAAATAGTAAAAAAGTCAAAAAATAAAAACGAAAGGCATATTGTCATACAACAAACGTATTTTTTACGTATTATTGTTTTAGCACTAATGTAAAAACGGTAATACGTACAAGCGTCAAACTTGGTATGGTTATAGTACACACTCTAAAGTGTAACAACAACAATAAATAATGGCCAAGTGCGAGTCGGTGACAAATTTCAGTTCATTACCAAGTTATAACTGGTATTTCCTTACCTGGATGACCTCCCTTATCATTTCACCGAATCGAAATTACTCTATTTTACGAATTCTGAAGTCAAGTTTTTTAAATTGATAATTATTGTATTTTGTGGTGGTACGGAACTCTCAGTGCGCGAGCCCAACTCGCACTTGGCCGGTTGTTATGATAAGATATAGGGTAATTTAGAAAAACTAGTTACAGGCAAAGTCGATGGAAAACGATCTCGAAGTCATAGCCCGATGCGTTGTCCTACCAGATTCGGTCCACCGACACACCAGTGTACAATGCACTGCATGTCACCGAAGATAGAGGAAGGTGGCTTAAGATCATCAGGGAGGGACTGATTGGAGGTGGGGGCTACGACCCTCAGACACGAAAAACACCATGAGAGGAGAAGGGCGTTAGATCACAACTTTAACTGATGCGGTCGACAATGGAGCACGCTTGCCTAAAAACCGATTTACTCCTAACTTAAAAATATACGGTGTAAACTTGCTTACTATGTTGTATTAAATATTTTTAATGGCCAATTAAAAAAGTAATTATGTCAAAGAATGAATTAACAATGTAATAAATACAATGATACTAAAACTGACTAATGATGCAGTTGGTAATTGGTCGTAACAGTGAAACCGGCTGTCCTGAATAACTGGATTATTGGAAACACTGTTTTAAACTATCACGGTTGTTCACTAAATTTATATGATTATTTACGAGATATTTACGGTGATAAGAGTTCCCGTGAGTGAGAGCTCATTCCACAACCTTACCACGCTAAATATCCCGTAAATTATCACATAACTTTGGATTATTGGATTCGTGTATTGCGCCTCTTTCACACTACGTTACCTCACCCATGATGTACGACGCAAAAAATAGCTGAAAATGACAATAAACCTAGGAGCTTTGTGAATTTTACGCGATCGCCATCACGACTCACGACTCTCACAATGTCGTCGGCTCGGTCCGCCTAGTGGGAGGCATACCACAGACCTATATCCAAGTAGACGCCTCAAGTCGACCTACCTTGAATATTATATTTCCAATACAATTATGACAAATAGTCGTAATTGAGTCAGGCTAAAATCAATCTGCTCAATCGGTGCCGCGACAACACGTATCAGTTTGAAACGAATATGGGTAATTGTGTAATACTGAGTTGCAAGAATACCACAAATAGAGTTGGCCGAAAGAATAAAGACATTTCTTTTCACAGGTAACACACTTTTAGGTACGAAAAATTTGACACGCTTTGTTTTCATACAGTTTGGACCGCTTGTGAAGTCTAATTAGATATAGGTCTGTGAGGCATACCTACGCTGCGTTTTCCGATTCGTGGTCTCCACTTGAGAAGCTTTCTTCCCCATCGGTTATCGGTTCTTCGAGGGATGTGGCCTGCCCATTGCCATTGCATACTTTTTATCCCGGAAACTGTACTGTTTCTGAAGGAATGTCTACGCGGGTGAAACTACGGAGCACAGTATCAAACAGCGAAAGTGTGTTTGTTTATTTGTTCTTTCATTCACGTAGCAACAGAGCATTAGATCAACGGATATAAAACATATTTATTACAGAAAAAAATTACGCTTCCTGAGGGATTGTCTGCGAGTGAAACAGCTGAGCGCAGTTAGTACGAAAGCATTGCCATTCGGACAAATGCTCAATTCGTACAATTCGTGTTTATTTAGTAGTTTCTACAGGATTTTGCTTGACGTAATATTATCATTTCGTACAATGACATACTATAACATAAACATGGATCAAGACAGTAGGCACTTCCTGTAATTAGAGAGGGGAATTCAAGGGTTCATTATCATTACCGATGCGTCTGGGGGTAAGTATCGAGCATTACCATCACAAAAGACTCCTTTCTCGACTTATGGAAATCACTACCAGGGATGGATTGTTCCGGAATACTTTAACTAAGACTCGGTACTAGAATCGTGCGGAAGCGATTTGTAGACGCATGCAGTAATAGTTAAAAGTATATTTTTTTTACTTTTATTAAAACAGACCTAACAGGTTAACAACAGTTGAATCGCCCAGAGCCCAAACGTCTTGGGACTAAAACGCAGGGTCAATCCAAATCCGTCCACGTGCTGAACATAGGCCTCCCCCTTAATCCCCATTACTTAATAGGTTGATTTACTTGATTTTGAACAAAAATTCAAAAAATATGTCGCCAATTATTTTTGGCTATATACTTTTTTCCAAATCATTCTCCATCCAACTGCAAACTTTTTTTTACGTCGGACTAGGGACTAGGCTAACCTTTGACCAAGCACGCTTGATGGAAAGCGATCGATGATGTTGGTCGAAGAAGAAATTTAAAAGCAACCTAAGTATTAAGTCACCGTTATTGATAAAAACATAATATTATAGCACAAGATAAGTAGTTATTACGTATATAGGTGATGGTGCAATAAAATTTTGCAGAAAGATAAAAAAAAAATTGCTGGCGTAATCACCATCCCGACCTCCCGACCCCCATGTCATCTAAAATAAGCAAAGAAAAGACCCCCTTTAAGACCCCCACTCTATAGTGTTTATGTAAACTTGAATGGCCCCGAAGGATCAAGGCAGTTCACAAGTTATTAGAGTGACCCCGGGACCTCGGTCTCTGTGACCCCGGGACCCCAGTTTCAAGTGTGAGTCGTGATTTCAGGCTCGTTTACATGACAAAGACTTGTCAAGAGCAGTTAAAGCAAGATTATCTGTCGTCGAAGGCGCTACTGATGCGAGAACCGACTACCCAAGGAGGGTAATGATTTTCAGGCGTATGTAGGTATGTTTGGTATTTTTTTGTTTGAACGTTTGGCCCGTTTGAATTTTGATTATTGCGAGTACAAGATATTATTGATTAGTAATTTTGCGAGTCATTAAAGTATACACTCGCACTTATCAGTTATCGTCTAAATGTGATTAGTACTAATCACCAAACACCCGCATTATTCACTCGCACAAATCACTAATCAAAGTGCATACCATGAACACAACATTTTGTTGTTTCTATAGTAAGTAGTACCAGATAAAGAAATGTGCTTGTCATGTCGTTTAATTTTATTATTTTCCTAAACTTGTGTTACTTCAAGTGTTTATGTGTAATTAATCTTGTCTTCGTACTCCGAGATTTATAATTACCATGTAGTTAGCCCTGCGACACTTGGATCTACCCGCACACAGTATTTAGAGCAGAATGAAAAGAACTCGTCTGCTCATACCTACTAACGTACCGTCGGCCGTGCCTACCTCAGTGCCTCACTGGTATATGTGTTCTGTGGTGCCTCCGCTCGGCATCGCACGCAGTTTCGATACACACGGATCGATTTATTTTCTGTAACTTTATCTTCTGATAATGCCTAAACGCAAACGTGACGAAAATAAGGAAGAAAAGTGGATGAGAAAATTAAAAAAGTACGAAGAATAACTGAACAGTAAAAGACGGAAGAGGGCTAGGAAAATTGCTGGAATCATTGGTTGTCAAAGAGATTTTTTCTTACGTTTCCCAACTTCTTAACTTAAACCAGCATGGTTTCCTACCTCGCAGATCTACTTCCACTAATCTAATAGGTTATGTAACTGATATTCTTGAAGTTCTTGATAAAGGTGGGGAATCTCACGCAATATATACTGATTTCAGTAAGGCCTTTGACCTTGTGGATCATGATTTGTTGCTGGCCAAATTACAATGTCTAGGGATTCATGGTAGTCTTTTACGGTGGTTAAAGTCCTATTTAAAGAATCGATCTCAGTTGGTAGTTGCTAAAGGATTTAGATCTTTGGAAACAGAAGTTCCATCAGGAGTACCCCAGGGATCTCATTTGGGCCCTCTACTGTTTCTCATTTTTATCAATGATTTGCCTGGTTTATTGAAATCCAACGTTAAATTATTCGCTGATGATCTAAAACTCTATAGGACTATTTGTGATGAGAAAGATGTAGAAGAGTTACAGGCCGACATCGATGTTGTGAGTCAATGGTGCAGGCAAAATCGTATGATGTTAAATGCTTCCAAATGCTTTTATATCAAGTTTTCTCGTAAGCACGCTCCTTTTTCGGCTTGCTACAAAATAGATAACATTCCTTTGACAGAACTTTCTTCAATACGTGACCTAGGAGTAATAATTGACAATAAGCTTAGCTTTCGTGATCACATCAATTATACTGTCAAGAAGGCATTTAAGGTAGGCGGTTTCGTTATCAGGCAGTCAAAAAATTTTCGAAACGTGAGTCTCTCCATCCACCTCTTCTACAGTCTCGTACGTAGTATTTTAGATTACTGTAGTGTTGTTTGGAATCCTGTGTACCAAGTGCACTCAGACAGGTTGGAGAGGGTCCAGAAGAGATTTCTGTACCATATTACCTACATGGACAATCGCTGTAAGACACTGCGATCCTATGAGTCTCGGCTCAAGAACTATAAAATATTGCAACTTGAAAAACGACGAAATGTGACAGATGTTATTATGCTATATAAATTATTAAATGGATTAGTCGATTGTCCGGAAATCACAGAAAGAATTACGCTTAGGGTTCCTCGTCCAGGTAGTCGTTTATTAAATAGAAACACTTTTGTCCTTCCCAGCTGTAGAACTAATATGTTAATGCACTCACCGGTTTGTCGTATGTGTGATAGGTATAACGGTATAAAAAATGATTTTGACATTTTTCACCATAGTTCGGTAACCTCAGCTAAGTACCAACTTAATGTATTATTATAGTTATAATTGTATTTTGGGCTTTTTTGCAGCGTTATTGCTATTGTTATATTGTGTTATTTTGTGTTTTGTTTCATGTTTTGTTGCTAGTGACAGCAGTAATTAATAAATTATTTAATTTATTAATTTCATATCTAGATGTAACATGAGTGCTAGGTCCACATCTAGAAGGAAATACATTTAGTTAGATATTAAGTGTTTGTTAATCTAAAGATAGTTCACAATGTATTTCCAGTTTTGTGGTCTTTCAATAAAAAAAAATAAAAAAAAAGACAATCTCATATTCAAGCGACGAAGAAAATGGTGTTATTCCCGAAGGTTGGTTACAATGTGGTTCAGCTTTATTTAATTTGATTGCTTCGAGCTAATACGCGAGATTAGCATATAGCAATATTTTATTCACTTATCTGGCTCCGAGTTAATACGAGAGATTGACCAGTGGCTATAAAGATAAGCGCGCTCCGCGCAATGCTACCCACATTCTTGATGCAAAAAATGTTTATTCTTTTTTGCTGTTATGTTATTTAGAACTAATACACGAGATTAGTCAATAACAATACCTACATTTTTTCTGCTCAGAGTTAATACGAGAGATTGACCAGCAGCTAAAAGTTACCAAGTAGTTTATGGAGAATATTTCTATTTCCAGAACACCTCGAGTCTGAAGAAACCCCAATAGAAGGTATTTATGTCGATGAATTTTCCAACTACGCAGTTGACCATACTGAAGTACTAAGCGTTATTCCTACGCCTTCGTCGGAAGAACCTACTACGGTTCCGACGGTAGAAGTTCCTGCAGATGAACAAACTATGAACATAGATCCCGAAATTTTAGAAGCTCTCGGTGATTGTGAAATCGAGAAAGATGAGTGGGGTGAAAATGTTCACCCCGAAATCGCTCAACGATTTAAACAGATATTAATTAATGGATTAAAAAAAGAGCAAAGACAGGAACTACTCAAGAAGTATCTTATTCCTAAAAATTCTCTTTCTAAAGCATCTACTCTTAATCCCGAAATCGGAGCCATGTTACCTGAGACTTGTAAGAACAGAGACAAACGCTTCTTTGACAAGCAAGAACAACTCGGAAGGGCTCTTTCTACGGTTGAAATAGCGATGACAGCACTGTTAAGAAAAGATTTTAAAGTACCTGATATTATGCGTACCCTAAATGATACTGGGAAATTAATAGCCGACTCTCACTATAATGAGACTGAATCAAGGCAGTTTTTAATAATACCTTTTATTGACAAGTCATTAAGTGACCATTTAAAGGCAGGAAAAGAGATAATTTCCTCTTCGGCGACAAGCTCGAGGACCTGGTGAAAACTTCAAGGGGTATCAAGAAAACAAGTCAACAAATCGTAGCGACTCCGTCAGCTTCCTCCTCTTCGGGAAACTGGAAAGGCCCATCGGATCGTGGTCGGCAGCAACGCAGTGGCCAGCCGTACACGATTCGGCCCGGTGGGCAGAGAACAATATTCCCAGCGCGCGGCCGAGCGGCCCCTGCGCACGCGCCGCAGCCGCGGAGCTGGCCGCTACAGCCACTCCCGCCAGCAGTGGCGAGACGCCCGCTGCCGTTGCCGCCGCAAGTGTCGCGGCCGCCTCCCCCGCGTCCGCGTCACCGCCCTCAGCAGTAAGCGTGCAGGTACCTTATGCTGGGAGCCTACAATATTATATAAATGTTTGGAAATCAATGACTAATGATGAGTTTATATTAAGTGCAGTGTCAGGGTACTCGATTCCGTTTCATACTACACCAAGGCAACGCCCGGAGGACTATCCTAGGAGATTATTTTCACATAATGAACCGATCGCCGTAAAAAGCGAAATCGCGCATTTATTAAAAATAAATGCGATTACAAAATGCAGTCCAGAGTTAGGGCAATTCATATCTGATATTTTCCTAGTTCCAAAAAGTGATGGTGGATTTAGATTCGTATTAAATCTCAAAAAATTTAATAAATTCGTTAACATTGAACACTTTAAGATGGAAGATATCAGGACGGTGACTCGGCTTATGACAAAAAATTGTTATATGATAAAAATAGAATTAGGAAATACTAGAATAAAATGCTTAGAAAATGCCAATCAGACCATAAAATGCTTATCAAGTTTGTTTTCGTAATTAATTATAAAAAATCGTGTCTTGAACCAAGTAATGTTTGCTACCCGATATTAAAAGAAAAAGTATTTTGCAGCGCACTCAATTATTACTGAATGTTAATAATATTCAGATAAGGGAGTTTGCGCGTTATCTTGGAACTCTCACCGCAGCTTGTCCCGCGGTTCAATATGCATCCATATTAAACTGCATACAAAGTCGTTGGAACGAGCTAAATATTTGGCACTACTTAATAGTAATGATAATTATGACAGAAATATGGCAATTCCAACTAGTTTATACGATGATCTTTTCTGGTGGAAAAATAATATTTTAACAGTCGAAAATTCAATTCAAGAAAAGAAATACGTTCAAGAAATTTTTAGCGATGCATCTTCGACCGGATGGGGTGCCGCATCAACTGGTTTAAAAACTGGGGGACAATGGTGTCCTGATGAGCGACGTCATCATATAAACTATTTGGAACTGCTCGCTGCCTATTTTAGTTTACAATCATTCGCTGGTGAGAAGAAAAATTGTGATATATTGTTACGTATCGATAATACCACAGCTATATCTTACGTTAACAGAATGGGTGGTATACAATTTCCACATTTACACCATGTAATGCCACCATGATATGGAATTGGTGCGAAGAACGTAATATCTATGTCTACGCATCATATATCAAGTCCAAACTTAATGTCGTAGCAGACAGCGAGTCACGTCGATTAAATGTTGACACGAAATGGCAACTGAATAGAGAAGCGTTTGCAAAAATAGTAAGTCGCTTAGGTCGACCAGACATAGATCTTTTTGCGTCACGACTCAATGCCAAATGCACTAAGTACATTTCGTGGAAAAGAGATCCGTATGCCTTTAACATTGACGCTTTCACTATAGAATGGACATCCTTTTTCTTTTATGCCTTCCCACCCTTCGCACTAATTTTAAAAACTCTTAGTAAAATTATCGCTGATGAAGCAACTGGAATAGTTGTAGTCCCTCATTGGACATCTCAAGCATGGTACCCACTGTTTAGGTCCCTTTGTATTACCGAAGTTATATATTTACAACCAAGTAAATATCTTCTTTCTTCACCTTTCAGATTAACACATCCCCTGCACTCCCACCTTACCCTGGCAGTGAGTGTGTTATCCGGGAAGGATACAAAAGAAAAGGCGTCCCAGATTCAGCTTTGAGCATTATGCTCTCTTCTATTACGGACAGTACTAAGTCCCAATATTCTGCAAGTTACAAATTATGGTGGGCTTATTGCAATAGAAATAATATTGATTTTTATAATATTGAATCACATTCTATGTTAGATTTTCTGACAAAGTGCTTTGAATCAGGGTCATCATACGGCACCTTAAACAATCACAGGTCTGCTTTATCTTTGATTTCCAATAACAACATTGGTCAAGATGAGAGAGTAAAACGTTTTTTCAAGGGCGTATTTAAGTTAAGACCTACATTTCCTAAATATTCTACCACATGGAACCCAAGCATAGAACTTGATTACCTAGCTGATTTTTATCCATATGATGTAATTAAAATAGACATTTTGACTAGAAAACCAGTTACCTTGTTAGCACTCGCTACTGCTCAAAGAACTCAAACTTTATCTCTAATAAAGGTTTCGAATATTCAGATTTACAGTGATAGGATTGTAATTCCAATCAAAGATTTGATTAAAACTTCTGGTATAGGGCGAGCACAACTTGTAATTGATTTACCATTCTTTACTCAGAGAACAAGTATTTGTCCTGCAAGTGCTTTACAAAGGTACTTGTCAGTAACATCGTCGTATAGGACAAACACCGATGATAGATTGTTGTTAATTAACCCATAATAAAACCCTATAGGCCTGCTTCAGCGCAGACTATCGAGCGCTGGATTAAACAGACTCTAGGAGATAGTGGGATTGACACTTCAATATTTACCGCCCATTCCACGCGGCATTCTTCTAGCTCGGCAGCATCTCGGGCAGGCATGAGTGTCGATGCCATAAAAAAAGTGCAGGATGGTCTGGTCAGTCAGCTGTATTTGCCACATATTATAATAGGCCGATTATTGATCTCAACACGAATATATTAAGTAATCTAAGTTAATTATAAAACTCGATGTATAAATGATTAAAGTAAAACTGTAACAGGTAGCTTTAATTATTAATATTATTAATAATATACCTAGTAAAATAAAAGAAATGATTAATTAAGTATAATATCATTCGTTTTTTTTTGTCTCCTCAAACTACACTCTTTATTTATTTTACCGACAACATTGATCAATTAGGCATTCTCTGAACATCATGGTAATTATAAATCTTGGAGTACGAAGACAAGATTAATTAATCGATCAAACGAACTTACCTGAAGTGAAGTTCGATCTTAATTATCTTGTCTTCGTCGAAGAGATTTAAGGTCCCTCCCTACCCTACCCCCAATACCTAAGTAATCAATGTTCCTATTTCCTCTAAAAAGAATGAGGCACTGAGGTAGGCACGGCCGACGGTACGTTAGTAGGTATGAGCAGACGAGTTCTTTTCATTCTGCTCTAAATACTGTGTGAGGGTAGATCCAAGTGTCGCAGGGCTAACTACATGGTAATTATAAATCTCTTCGACGAAGACAAGATAATTAAGATCGAACTTCACTTCAGGTAAGTTCGTTTGATCGATTAATAATGGTGGATTACCTATTGTTTATAAAGAATGCTAAACACGCTTGAGTGTAAGTGATTGTAACAAAACGGACGTGACGTTGCCTGCTAAACTACGAATGACAACCAGCCAGCTGCCATGAACACCCCCTCCCTCACGCCATGCCACTGTCAAGCTCGCCAAGCCTTTGAGGGGAGTGTATATATAAGCCA
Organism: Agriopis aurantiaria; assembly: GCA_914767915.1. Lineage (NCBI taxonomy): Eukaryota > Metazoa > Arthropoda > Insecta > Lepidoptera > Geometridae > Agriopis > Agriopis aurantiaria. Next base: position 9,908,893 of record OU612003.1, on the reverse strand, counting down.
GCCTGCCAGCTGACTCTCTCTGTTCATTTCGATTGCTGAATAAATGAAGTAGTCGCCACTCTGAGTGTTTTATATGTCATCCCGTTTACATTCAGAAGAGGGATAAAGAAGAAAATGTAATACCTACGCGCACTGCGGCTTCATGACACTTGGCCAAATTGATTCTGATCCTCGAAGAAGACTGCATAATCCTGTCTATAATGACGAAGTTACTGCTTGAGAAGAATTTACGGTGACGTAATTATGTACTGCAAGAAGGTCGCCTCCGCCTAGCTAAAGCATCGTGCTGCTTATTTGACCTGATGCAATACGAAGTAAAAATGCAGAATAATGTCGCCAAAGTTATGAAGATCTAACACCACCCACCCTGTTTTCTCATCATTCGACGCCCCGTACTGAGCAAGAATAAGAAATAAGGATATCGCGTGCTGCCGCTTCCGTGGCATTTGAACACTGCGAACCCTGCTTTCTGCCCGTGACCTTACTACCCACTACGTGCGAAAACTGTGACATCGAAGATTTCAAGATTCCATCTCGGGCCGCAAGACACGTGACAAGACACTATTATTTACCTACCTACCAGCCTGCCCGCTTGCGTGCCAATCTGCCCGTCTGCCTGCCAGCATGGGGCCTGCATCTGTGTGGCGTGTAGCAGCTGGGCGACGTCCTAACCTAACTAGGGCCTGAAGCAGCGGAGGCCAGCCTGCATCAGTTGGAGCTAGCGAGCCTAATAGCCAGGTGTGTTCGTTTCTACTTGCCATTATGCTTATGAGATATACCTATTTTTGACCTTATTGCCACTAATTCAAGTTAGGATTAGAAAATTTACAATATGACCATTAACTGATAGCAGTGAGCATATCATGCACATTTCCTAAGTAACTATCGTACCTAATTGCCTATTTCCAATTCCGATAGATTTAGTTGTACCTACAAACGTGATTTAGACTGTACAAAAGAAAAGACGAAAACTAAATCATTGTCTTTGCTTTATAATTTACATAATTATTATTAGTGACTACCTACTCATTCGTCAAAACGAAACAAAAAAAAATTAGTTGCACTCGAAAGTTCGATAATTTTCTTCCGTGATCATAAAGAAAAAATAAACTGCAATGGTTGGTAGATTGACGTGCAATCACACTCGCGTGCTTATGAACATGTAAGATTTAGGTTAAACAGCCTTTACATGTCATACATAGATTAGATACAACTATTCACTCCAGTTTAATCGATGCCGAATTTGTCTAAAGATTTATAATTGACTTTTACACTTTTGATCAGAGAAACTGCGAAACCTGTAGGTAGATTAGGAAAATTACAATGTGGAAGTGCTAGTTTCGTTAGTTCGTTGCCTCATTTTATTTCTAAGTCGAGTCTGTGGGTAGGATGGAAAACAACTTTTATTGTCATGTCTGCGGGTAGACTGGATAATAATAATTAAGCAATTTCTCGCGTTTCAAAGTTGTAATTTGTGATGGAATATGATTCAGATTAGGTACTGGTGAATTGGACTGGTGTTACTAAAGACTGAAAATTTGTCATTAAAAACCTAAAATTATTCAGTTGGCGAAAGAAGCCTGATTTTTCTGGAAATAAATCAATAAACGAGAAAATAAACTGCAGGTTGCAATTCTTTGTTGTGATCTGTCGAAGACGTTTGACGTAGCTGATCATGCTATACTTGCTGTAAAACTGCAGCACTATGGTGTGAGAGGCGCGTCACACGCCTTGCTGACGGATCTCATGCAAAACAGATCGCAAACAGTCGTATCATGCGGTGGAACGGAAAGGTCTGAACCATTAACGTCGGTGATGGGGGTGGCGCAGGGCTCCTCAGTCTATAGACAATAGACAATATTTTATTTGTAACAAAAATCCATACACACTTAGAGCTACACACAAATTTAAAAGTAAAAAAAGTTGGACTTTTGCCACAAACCGGCCCCAGCTCAGCATAATGCCGTTTGTTGTCAAACGACGCTGGTCTTCCGATGAGGCCGGCAAGTGACGTCACGCACCGCACAGGTGCGCGTACAAGTAGGTACATACCTCAATCACATTCAAAACAATGTAATTTACAATAATTATAATGAAAAATCCAACAAAAGACAAAATATGCTATATTATTAATTTCTGTGATGCTTCGCTAGTAGCATTTTATTTATTTAGAGTAGATAATAATTATATAATAAATAGAAAGTTGTTAAACTGAAGAAAAAAATAAATTATATATATATATATATGTGCTTAGACAACACGGAGCTAAAGAAAAAGAAAACCAAAAGTTAGTACCTACTTTACCTATTTACTATAGTAGTTTAAACAGCGCTTGTATCATTTCTAAGGAGTTCTTCGCCCTTTTGATGACTATAAATAAATCTTTTGAGATAAAATCTAAAACATTGTATACTTTGCAGGTTCCTTATTGGCGGAGGAATATTGTTCCAACACTTGGACGCAGCATAACGGAAACTGCCCCTGAAAGCGGCTGAACTGTGGCGTTCCGTCAAGAGCTGCGTCGTGCATTGGCGAAGACGTCTACTACTTGACTTCCATGACAACTTCTCGTATAGATAACTCGGAGATTTGTATTTCATGACACCAAACATTAGACATGCTAAATGTAACTTTCGGCGATGCATCATTTTTAAAAGTTTGTGTTTATTAAGAAATGAGGTCACGTGTGACCTCAACGGAATCTCAAAACAAAAACGTGCACAGGCATTTTGAACCCGTTGTATAAGCTTTTTAGTTTTTGCTATTAGACGTGGACCAAAAACCGTATCCACGTAATTCAATTTTGAGAGAATGGGTGACTCTGTAAGTTGTATTCGTAAATCTTCTTTTAAAAAGGGTCTAATTTTATACAAACATTTCAATTTATAAAAGCAGTTTTTGACGCAATTCACTATATGCTTCTCGTACCGCAACTCAGAGTCCATAAACAAGCCCAGATTTCTCGCTTCATAGACACGCTCAATAGGCTCGCCCATAATCGTGACATTTATTGTTGGATTGAGTTTATCTAGCTGATGCTTAGAGCCAAAGATTAGATATTTTGTTTTAGTTGGATTGGCCATGAGGCCGTTATTTGTAGCCCATGTCGCTGTTCTATCGAGATCATCATTTAATTTTTTAATAGATGCGTTGATATCCTCTAGTTTGCACGATATGTAAATCTGAATGTCATCAGCATAGATATGTACTTTGCAGTCCCTAATATGCGTGACAACGTCAGCTGATGACAGCGTAAAAAGAACAGGCCCCAAAATTGAGCCCTGAGGTACCCCCCTATTCACAGCCAACTTATTTGATAACAGTGACGAGCCATCGGCGCGATTAATTTTCACAGTCTGATATCGATTTGAGAGGTAACTATCAAACCACTTAATAGCCTCATGATCGAACCCGTAATGGCTCAATTTAGAGAGAAGAAGAGTCGCATTCAGAGAATCAAATGCTCTTGAAAAATCTAGCAAAACTAATTCTGTACACATACCTTTATCTTGTGCGCAGAGTATATTATCAGTGACATCAAGCAGGGCTGTCGCAGTACTGCGCCCTTTTCTAAAACCTGACTGTACTACAGGTAAAATATTATTTTCTTCAATATACTCTGTTAATTGCATACATACGGCTTTCTCCAATATCTTGGACATGCAAGGAAGAATACTAATGGGTCTGAGGTCTTTCAGGTCAACAGGATTAGAAATTTTGGGTAGTGGTCGAACAATAGCGTCTTTCCAATTACCAGGGAATGTACTAGTTTCAATGGAGGTGTTAACAAGCGCTAGTAAAGTATCAATGGTATATGGAAATGTCAATAATATCATATTCAAATTAATTCCATCGCAGCCCTCAGCATTCGATTTTAATGTTCTGATTATTTTAAATAATCGATCTAGACTAATTTTTTCTATGTGAAATATTTTATCAGTAAATTTGTTATACTCAAAATACGTTAAATGCGATATAGAAGTATCTGAAGAGCCTGGTATGTTTAAAAAGTGATTGTTAATAATGTTTGGATCATTAAAAAGAGAAGGTAACTCAGTGTCATTTTTCGGTAATAAAGTATTTTTCAGGTTTTTCCAAAGTGTCTTAGGGTTTTGTATATTGTTATTTATGTTATATCGAAAATAAGCAGATTTTTCGTGATAAAGTGCTTTATTAACAATAGTCTTTAAGCTTTTGTAGTATTGTTTCTTACCCTCGCATTTACTGTTATGGTAGTCCGCAGCGGCCTTATCGCGCAGCCTCATCATAACTTTTATCGTGTCTGTAATCCAGGGGTACGAGCGATCTCTAATGACTACTGACGTGATGGGTGCATGACGATCAAACACAGTTATAACACTCTGGTTAAAGGTGCTTACCATTTCATTTACATTGGAAAGCTGTGAAAAAAGACTCCATCGTACGTTCTGCAAATCATCATTAAATTTATCGATGCAAATTTTTTTCGTAGGCCTGAACGTTATTGTGCTAGGGACCACTTTCATACGCCTAATATTAAACTCGCACACCACTAAGCAGTGACCAAAAAGAGCCCCCACAGGTTCTAAATGTATTCTATTTGTACGTAAATCCGTGCAAACTACGTCGATTAATGTTTGGCTAGTATCAGTGAAGTGGGTGGGTTCAGTGACCACTTGTTGTAAATTAAAACAAGATAGGAAAGTCTTAAATTTGACAGTGAAGCTGTCATTCGTAATTAGAAAATTAATATTAAAATCTCCTAAAAAAAATCAAATTGTCGTATTGAGGACTCGAACTTATGGTATCAGTGATCGCATCAAAAAATAAATCGACACCTATCCAGCTGGGTCTATATCCAGTGCCAATCAGAATCTTCCGTCCGTTGAGGTTCACAGTGAGCCACATTTGTTCGACCGTAGTATGCAGTGGGTCTACCGGGTGGCGCCAGGCACGCGCTGTCACTCCGCGCTTTATGTAGAACCCGACGCCGCCGCCGCGCGCGCGGGGCCCGGGCGGCCGCGGCGTGTTGCGCAGCCGGTAGCCCGGGATCACGGGCGCGCGCCCCTCCTCACCTGCACGGATCCATGTCTCGTTTATCGCCAAAATGTCTACACCGCTCCGAGCCACCGAAACTATAATATTGTCATGGTTAGTGCCAAGGGAACCTGCGTTGTATAAACCAACTGTAAGATTTTTAGTAAGCATTATAATAATTAATAATTATAATTGCATTTTCATAATAACGATCGATCAAACAGACGTAAAAAGGAATGTTTTTACAAGCACTGTTTCTGACAACATTACAATTATGACAAAGAGCACAGGACATTGAACAAATATCAGTTTGATTATGGCTTACAAGCCACGATTTTGCATAGGTAGTTATAATTATGTCTTCTAAACAAATTGTCTCTATTTTATTATAAATTTTTAATAATGCATCTGGTTTTATTAAGTATAAGGTTAGGTAAATTAGGTTTCTAGATTGTAAAATCACTATTTCGTTTAATAAATACGTTACTACTAAACATGTCCTATCATTTATTGAGAGTCGCCGCCAAAGATTTTTTTCAGTTCTTCTGAACGCACACGATGAGCCACCATGCCTGTTTCTCGGCGTACGAATATACGTCCGTCTCTGGTCCAAACGTACTTCCAGTCTCGCGTACGGGCTTCTTCTCGCGCTTTGAAAGAAACCTTTTTATTCTGCTTGGAGGCGCTCTCCAATATATTGTTCTCTCTGCTCCTGAATGATCTTCCGGACGCTGTGACCGCAGCGGAAATATTTATGTACGCTGATGATGTAGCCGCGTTAGTCACAGCACCCAAGGTGGACCTTCTGGAAGAGAGATTGAACGATACAACGTCTCAACTGGCGAGATGGTTCAGGGTGAACGGCCTGGCGCTAAATTTACCCAAGACCCACTTCGTTCATTTTTGCCTCTCAGGTCACCAAACCCGTCTCCTAACGGTTAAAGTGGAAGGTAAAAAGATAGAACAGGCCGAGACCACGACTTTCCTCGGATTTGAGATTGATCGGAGCCTGACATGGGAAACCCACATCAACAAACTTTGCGGCAGGCTGGGTAGCGCATGCTTTGCCTTGAACCGAGTTGCTAGAGTTGTGCCGGATGAGATAGTGAGGTCGTGCTATTTTGCCACTGTCTATTCCCTGTTGCAATACGGTACGGAGTTATTCGGCAGGGCTGCGGACTGGGAGTGTGTTTTTTTTACTGCAAAAGCGCGCTGTCCGATCTATTGCAAGGATCCCGCAGGATGTCTCCGTACGCCCACATTTTAAAAGGCTTGGGATTCTGACTTTGCCAGCACTGGTTATATTCCAAGTTGCGGTATATGTCAGATTGAACCAAGCCTCTTACAAAACGCTTGACAGCGACCGCAACAAGGGCAGGCTGGCAGAGGTGCCTCGCGCACTGGAGAGGTCGACTAAATCGTCGCATGTTATGGGCCCGACCGTGTATAATAAGTTGCCGGAGCACATCACCGCGGCGCCCAGTTTAGGCAGCTTTAAGTCACGACTCAGACGATGGCTTATCGAGCAGACGTTCTACAGCTATGATGACTTTATTAAATTAAAATTGTAATTACTTACTTAAGCTTAGGCTGCAATGATGTTTAAATTGATATGGTGATTTTATTTGTTTACTTTGACATAATGCTAATTAATTATTATTTTTTGACATTGTGATAATTATTTTTATTATTATTTCTTTTATTATTAATTTATATTAATTTGACATTGATTATTTGTTTTTGTAATTGTTAGATATGATAGGTAGACTATTAGTACATTTTTACCAATTACCTAGTTTAAGTTAGAATAGATCTTATAAGTATTTACTTTAGTACCTTGATACTAGTAACAAAGATGACTTGTAATTATTAGTTACCAATAAAATGATTATGATTGTGTGTGGAACACTTACATAAAATGAAATTGTAAACAAGTTAGACTGAGATTTTACTCTATAAAAGTGTAAAAAGTGCTTACCAAACCACAGGGGTTAAGGCGACCGGCCACCCTGACGCTCGGGGCTGCTCTCTGTCTCGCCGTCCTGCCCCCACAGCCGGCTGGAATACACCAAAATACACTTTACATAGTAAGCAAATAGATGCCAAAATCATTTGTGATATGTTCTCATTGTTCTAAAGGACTGTTGAAATCTGCAATAATTAATACATTTTTGGCGGTCCCGGACCGTCCTGTGGTGCCTGCGTCTGCTGAATTGGTAATAGCAATAATTTTGCTCAAGCGCTATAATTTAAAAGTCTGTTTTTGTATTGATTATTCACAACGCAAGTATATACATTGAAAAATTTTAGAATGCCCCGGTAAAAGAGCTGATAACCTTCATCTAAATGCTGTAACGTACAGTTTGCAAACCAATTAAAAGAAAAAAAAAACATTTAAACCTATTTTCAAGCTATGAACCAAAGATAATATAAATCGTCATTGCTATGAACACTCTCGATATGATGTCTAATAGCAAAAAACTAAATCAAAATCGGTTTAGCTGTTTGGGAGGTACGATGCCATAGACAGGCACACATATACATAGCCAAACACACAGATACACGTTAAACTTATAATACCCCTCTTTTTGCGTCAGGGGTTAAAAATTTGTGTGTAAGAATACCTGAGAGTGATTTCTCCGTCGAGGCTTGCAAGCAGGTCCTGCCCGAAGCTGATGCATTGGAGATCCATGTCTGTCTCCCAAGTCTTCACACTTCCTGCAAATTGATGTAACCTGGTTACACATTGGCATCAATTCTGATGTACTCTAAACTAAACTAAATTTGACATCTCTAAAAATGTTGCCATCCTTCTCTCACACATTAAAATTAAAAGAGAGGCAGATAATTTTAGTCCTGTCAGATTGGTTTAGTTTAGTGGTATGACAGAATCGACGCCATTGTCATCATAATAGTCTAGTCTATTTTAGCCCCCTGCTTGACATAGGCTTCACCAAGGCACGCCACTCAGCCCTATCTACTATTTTCTCTTCCAGCCAGCTGCCTTACTTATATTGTCACTCCAACGGAACTCAGGGCGTCCTACAGAAAAATGAGACCGTGGAGCATGTGCCATGCACTGGAGAGCCAGAGAAGACATACGATTAAGTTCGGGACCCCTTAAAGAATCTCCATAACAAGTCTTTAATACCACCTACAGCTACACCACCCACTTAAATACAACTGGCGAAATAGGGGTGGAACCTCAGATCAGAAAATTGTCTGGAAATAGCTATACTAGTGTATTTATATAGGGTATCTTTCCTTTGGGCTATCTTACCTTCAATTATTCTGTCATATATCTTAACTTCGTTCCGGCCCTGCCTGCCCCGCTTCTGCCGGAGCACTGGCGATGATTTTATGTCCAGGGGTGCAGTGCTATTCACTGCCTGCTCCTCAACAATGCTCTCCATCATCACATCCTCCTGAGGTTGTATCTCCTCAGCAACCTCCACTTGCTGAGTAGGTTCAGGTGTTGCTTCTCTTTTGTCAGGAAATTCATCCGGTGCTTCTGTAAATAAAATATAGTTTTAAAAACTAAAAAACACTAACAATATGTGACTTGATAAAACAAGCCAAAAAAACCAAAGTTTTTTTTTTTTTATAAAAATAAAAAAATAAAAATTAAAAAAAAAAACACTCGAGATGTTTCATCATAAACAGCCTTTTAACAGTCCACTGCTCGACTTTTAGCCTACCCCCGAAAGGATGATTGGGCCATATCCACCATGCTTGGCCAGCTCTTGGCTCGAGGGGTTTACTAATACTCATTGTAGTGTTCCACTATCCAGGTCCTGTTTTACCTTGAAGACGGTTCTTTGTTTCATGCAGTGTGACCGAGTTTATCTCAAGCATGCCAAATAGGTTTCTTGTGATGAAGTACAAACCTGTGCATTGTAAAACTTTCGAAAACACAATAAAAGAACAATAGAAGAATAGAATTTGAACAGGTAGTTTCTGTCCACGCTGCGCTAAAACATCAATACAAGGATTACAAGGGGACAGTGTCTCTCAAGATTCCAATTGACATTGGTGTTATAGACAAGCATGGCGCTCACCATCATGAGATCAACTACTTTGTCTCGTTATTTTTAAAAATAAATATAGTTATTTATAATAACAAACTTTCTTTAAGTAGTGTTTCCGGTTCAACATACTCTTCACCAGTTAGATACGTCACAATTCTATCATTTATCCAGATGGGGTCTGCCAGGGTATTTTCAATGTACACATCAAGTTTCTTTGACAGTAATCTGACTAGCAATTCTGAATGTGGAGTGTCCCAAAGCTCGTATGGTATAAGTTCTTTCATGAGGATACGTACAATATTCGTGCAATGATCAGCAGTTGTGTACTTTGTGTTAGCCTCAGAAATGGGATGTGACATATAATACACTATGGAACAGCCTGGAATTTTTTCTTGTCGTTTTAAAGGATCCACCCCTGGGTGTTTCCATTGAAGTGGAGATGAGCAGACTTGTGGACATGTGTAGGAGAAACAAGGGGACTTGTGTAGTGGACTTGGGATGAATTTTGGCTCACCCCACTCCGCTGTATTTCTGCCCTGCCCAATATATTGATTTCAGTCAATGTGATTGGTGTTCAATGTGGTTGGGTATACTCTCAAAAGTGTGACGGCACACTGAAACGGTTGCTTTAATTGAACTAACCACAAATTCAGTTGTGCATGAGTACTGCTTGTACTTTTTTTAATGCCGTAGTTGGCAAACAAGCAAACGGTTTGCCTGATGGTAAGCAGTCACCATCACCTATGGATACTTGTAATACCAGAGGCATCACAACACAACTACCTTACCTACTACTTTGCCAACCTTTAAGAATCTTATTAGGTTTGTACTAGGCAAGCATGCTACATCATGGACAAATCAAATAAAAATGATAAACAATTAGCTGATTTGTTGAATAAAGCGGCCAAGTGCGAGTCGGGCTCGCACAATGAGGATTCCATACCACCACAAAATACAAAAAGTAGTGCAAAAAGACAACATTATGCCCAGGCGGTCCCATATCCAAGTACCAACCACGCCCTATGTTGCTTAACTTGGTGGTGAACAGAAAATTGTCACCGATTCATGCCTTTAGCCATTATTTATTGTTTTACTTAGAGTGTGTACTATAATCATGCCAAGTGTGACGAGTGTTACCGTTTTTATGTAGAGCAAATACAAAAATATGTTTAAATGGATGGTATGGGGACCCTTATTAAATGTTTGCTTTTTTAATTTATTTTTATTTCTTAGTTAATCCGCTGTAACATTACATATTCTGTGAAAATATCAACTGGCTATATACCTATTACTGTTCGAAAGATATGACGGACAGATAGCGTAGGCTTAGTAATAGGGTCCCGTTTACACCCTATGGGTACGGAACCCAAAAAATTAAACTTTCACAAAAATGTATTGAACACATTTTTTTTTTTTCATTTACATAGTTGGTCCCATAGAAAAAGTTGTTCCACCACCATTGAGTGTAACTCTATGTATAAATATGTACCTACTTGAAAGTTACAATTTACCTTAAACGCACTACCAACCATTTGGTCCAGCATTTGTTTGCAAGCGAATGCCACCCAATATCCTGTGAGATGTACGGCAAATACCATGATGATACGAGATTCCGCTCCAGAACCGTCGATATCACACTCAGCTCGGTCGTGTCATACTCTTTCCACTCTTGAGCCAACGGTTTCTTCAAGTTAGGCAAATAATGCTTCATAAACGCCAAGTATGGATATGTTTTGATAAAAGCCTCTACATCATATTTTAAAGGCTTATTTATGTGCAATAACCACTGGATACACTTGAAACTTAGAAGCACCGACACAATAAATAAAGTAATGACATAGAGAGGAAACCAAACTCCTGATAAGAGGGATATGCTGGTGATGTAGTTCAGTAGAATGCATATAACAGTTCCACTGCTCGATATAATCGTTAGGTTCTCGAGGTTTCGTTTTAGCAGCATTTTGAAGGCGCTTTTTACACTATTATCAACAGATTTTTCCGAATGTTTTACGCCTGGTTCTAATCATGTTAGATACACGGAACACTTATTACTCCTGGCGGTTATATTCCACGAGAGGCTTGTTGACTTGTAGTTTTGTACACTATACTACATAGAAGTCTACTGTTACATACCGTAGTAATTACTATGTTAATTGCTACATAATACTATCATAATGTATTTGTTTTGTTTTGTTGATAATAATCACATAATAATTTAATTTCTTAACTTAAGTTTTTTTTTAACTCTGTAACACCGGGCAGGCATAAGCTTTTAAGGCCATACCGCCTAGTCACCGATAGCAACCGCCACTGGTTGCAACCGCCCGGCAACTGCAACTTAGCGTAATAAAAGCAAGTTTTATTACGCTAAGTCTTCAAATCATTGAGATATGGCTATCCGCGTAAAACGGTTGGCAAACGTGGCGCAAGAGTACTCTGGCGCAGTCGCTGTGGACGCTGCTGTAACTGCGCTGTCTGCTTATTTTTTTGTATTAAAGTGTTCCATGGTACTACAAGGAACAGTTATAAGTTCATTCTGTCTTTTTTGAATAGCTTAATGTCTATTCTATAAATTATGTTCACACATAAATATTCGAAAAAGGGCTGGATACTGAACAATTCATCGAAACGTATTTGAGTATTAGCTAGAAAACATATATTTCACAAGATAACTAATTAACTATAACATATATATATGTAATGTGTATGAAAGAAACATAACACATTTTATTTGCTTTCAAAAATAGTTTATGCATTTGAAATCGGTGCAGTATTTATCGAGTTATAGTGTAAAAACTAAATTGCCCGGGCGCCATCTTTGTTGGGGGGAGCTCCCCCCTCCACCACTATGGCACTTTACGACCGACAGTTTCGTGTTTCTGACACCACAAGGTATCCAACGATACCAGTCGTAGGTATATCCCGGAAGTGCAATTGAAAAGTTTCATTTTTGTTTTAATGTGAACCGTACTAAAAACTTCCATGGTATATCCACAGTGTATCGTTTCATAGGGTATAATATTATAATTAAGATCTTTGATCAGTTTACATCATTTTACAAGTTTACATCATGATTTACATTCTATGGTGGTGCATAAAATAAAATATTCTAAGGGGTGGCGGGTGGGATTTGGAAATGTCGTTTTTTTGGCGCCAACGTCAAAAAAACATGTCGCCTCGTTGTATTATTTTCCTAAACTTGTGGATTTTGAAGTGATAATAATTATGTTATGGTGGATTGTAAGTGCTCGTGAAGGTGCTCGAGTGTGGAGAAGTGATATAAAGAGGTGAAACATGTATTTTGGTGTTGTTTCCAAAACTCCCTAGAAGCATCTTGTAAAGCCTTCAAATACAATACGTAAATATAGACAGACATCGTAGGCTTAGTAAATAATAGGGTCCCAATGTTACCCGCTGGGTAAGGAACCCTAAAAGTTACCCGGATCGTTACGAAGAGTACACGAGAGAGCTAATGTAAGATTGGCAACCTCGCACTCGGTGTCCACTTTTGACCGACTAGTAGGCCATAACATTGCAACGCGTCATACTTAAAAGTTAAATTAAACAGAAATATCGCTGTAAATACTGAATACTCTTTTACATAGTGACATTATGTCGTGTTGTGCTGTGTTTTGCCCATCAAGAACAACTACAGGAGGAGTAAGAGATCCAGAATTATCATTTCACACGTGAGTCTTTTGTAGCATTTATTACGTAAAATAACCAGTTTCAAAGCAAAATATTCATTTCGCTTAAAAAATATACATCTTAGTCGTCATATAACTATCACGAAGTGATAAATAGTTACAAATTAAAGCTTTAATTTAAGATAATTAGATGCATTGTTTTGCGTATGCCTGCTATTGATGTACCACTGCACATTTCAAACTTCGTCGATATTATGGTCGACATTTAATTAATCATAGGTAGTCTTGCGTATATCCTTCATATTAAAAAGTGAAACATTGCCCGTTATTTCTTATTCTGCAACGGCTGAACGGATATTGATGAAATTTCGTAACGATAGACCACTTAGCTGGGTTTAAGCTGTGTTCCATCAAATATAATTTTTTTAGGGTTCCGAATCCAAAGGGTAAAATTGGGACCCTATTATTTACTAAGCCTACGATGTCTGTCTGTACGTCAGCCCAACCTATCAACGGCTGTATCTTTCGAACCGGCCAGTTGAGATTTTCACAGAATATGTAATGTTACGGCGGGTCAACTATAAGAAATAATAATAAAGTTGTGGCGGAACTCTTTTTCACCAGTGCGACCTTCGCAGCCGCCTTTATTATTTTATTTCAATAGAGTTGTATTGTTTTTTAAGAGAGAAGAGATCTGTCAAGAGGTGAAAAATAGATGTTTTCGATTCCGCAAAATAAATTGTTTCAATAATAGGAGTAATAGTATCCTAAAAACTCAAAAAGTTAAAACTAAAGTGGGGTGGGTCCAGGCGGGATACAACAAACGTATTTTTGTTTTTGCTCTAGTGTAGAAGCGGTAATACATACAAGCGTCAAACTTAGCATGATTATAGTTTTTTTTAATTGTTTATTTTAATTCTCCGCGGACTCCTGGGTCCGTGCCTTTTGTCAACTTTTACAAATTTTTTTAAACTATATCTGGTGTTACATAAAACTAATGACTATACAAGAGGAATATACAAATTATAAAATCTTATAGATTTATAGTACACACTCTAAAGTAATACTCTAAAGTAAGTTAGACTATAAAAACAAATAAAGGGCAAGTGAGAGTCCGTGACAAATTACTGTTCATTACCAAGTTAAGCAACGTATTCGGTTACTTGGACGACCTTAAAAATCGTATTTTGTAATAAGTTTGTAGTAAATTGTATTTTGTAAAATAACTGTATATTTGTATAAAAACATTGTAAAACATTACATTTGTGAACCTTTTTATCGATAGATCTGCACTAGCAGTCACTTCCCTACTCACGCACACTCAAGCAGTTCTAGAAACGCACGCCAACATAAAATAACCACGTTGCCAAAGCATTCACTCTATCCATATGATACTACATTCATGATTGTTTTTTTTGGCGTTGTTTAAGGCAAATATTAATCTGTGGTTTGGCCTCTTGTCTTGTTTGGCTGATGAGTTTTGGCGCCAACGTGGAATAAAACATGTCGTCTCGTGATAATTTTTCTTAAACTTGTGTATTTTCGAGTGTTAATGTGTACTAAATGGTGAATTATTATTCATTAAATGCTCGTAAACGTGCTCGAGTGTGGGAGTGATATGACGAGGTGAAACGCGTCTTTTCGTGTTGTTTCCAAAACTCCATACGAGCCTCTTGTAAAGTCTCCATGCCACTTTACAGGGGCATGAGTTTGACTTGACCGTGAGTTACTTAGCTGGACTCTGACTGTGACTATGACTTGTTTGACGCTATTAAGGGTCCCTTTGCATAATGCGTAGGTATAAAAGTCGTACTACTACACGCGCACGGCCTAGACGCACACAGCGACGGGACGACGGAGAACAAACAAACCATAATTCAATCAAACCATATTGCTAGTTTTAATTATTAAAATTTACTTTCGTCGTACGTTTGTATATTTTATGTTTCTTTTTTGCACCAAATATTTTACCTATTATATTATAGTTTATAGACTTTTCCGTGTACATACAGCGATGTTTTCGAGTTCGAGGTGCTGGTGTCAAGCGGCGTAGGTCTGCTTTCGACGGCGTCCGAGCGCTGACTGACACGCCGTTTCAAATGATAGACAAAATTAGACAAAAATAATCAAAGGAAAACAAACCTTATCGTGCATAATTTAAGCCATGTCGGTTCTAGCAAAATATTACAAAACGTTAGTAAAACTCTTTTATTTTTCCTATGCCTATTTGAAACATATTTGAACATTTTTTTGCGTCGTTTTGTTTATAAATATGCATACTAATGGGTTGTATTTTTTTAATTGATTAAAAACATATATTTTTTGAGAAATGTGTTCCGAAACACCACTAGTTTTCGTAACTTTTGTGGTAGGAGGCTACGAAAAATATTTTTAATTAATTATTGTTAATCATTTTATGTATAGTTTTTGCGTCGATAGTGTAAAAAAAGAGGTTTCTATCTGTAGATAATAATACTAAATGACTAAGTATTACATAGTCGTCGGAAACGGAACCTAAAGTTAGCTTATTTTTATCAGTTGACGGGCTAGCGTCCTTAAGACTAAGATAACTGCATAATATTACGACTAAAGCACATTGAATCCAGGGTCATGAAAATTTTACCAAAAAAAAAAGACTTGTTTGGCTCAAAGAGAATATAAATATTATAAATAGTAAATACCTCTTTGGTAAATACTATTTGGCTGTTGGCTGCGCTGGCCGCTGCGTCGCTGCGTGCCATTTTCTTTTCTTGAATATTATTTTAGTTGTAATCGCTCAGCATTTTCTCTGTGGTTTCTCTTACAAATCTAGAGATTTTAGTATTAGATTTATATTAAATGTAATGTAATTAATGAATGCACGTGTTGTGTTTCCCAATATTCCCAAGCTCTGGTGTCAATAATTTTCGTTCCGTGAATCTTGTTTTGGCAATGTAAATCAAAGGAATCTTGTTGCTAGCTTTGTGGATTTATTTTGATATTGTTGCACCTTATCTAATATCTACAAATTACTTACCGTACATAAAGGAGGCATAGTTTTGCCAATATTATGGCCTTACGTCGTTTCAACGAATAGGCCATTTTGTTGCAAAATAATCTGAAGGGATTTGGAGCGAATAAGTTGTGTGCAATAATGGCAACGTGCAGTGCAAACAGTTCCGACGTTCTACAAGTCCTTAATAGGTATATGGACGAAAATATGGGTCTTCGAAAGGTTGGAATAGGGAATACCTAGTAGTAGGCGTTGAATCGCCTTCCACTCGCGCCGTTCTCTTGTTCTAACGTCAGTTCAAAGCATTAACTCTTTAAGGTACCTATATAAGTGTTTCAATTGCAGGTTTAAGAATGGTTATTAAATGGAAGCTGCTTGGGAGGAGGTAAAAACACATTAATTGTACTCGCTTCTATGCATCTTTCATGTCTAGGATCTATCCTGGTTTCACACCAACTAAAGTTTATATTCGAGTTCTAGTGTCAATGTTATTTATCAGTATTTATTGATTGGGTTTGTTTCGTCATCAGTATGTCTACTTGGCCCCATAAGACAATGGAAAAATATTACAGAAGCCACAAAGAAAAATATTCTGTACAATCTATAGCATAACAATCTAATTATAGTTATTATTTTTAAAAAGTTAAAAAATAAATCTGACTTATTTATTTTTTGACAAGTGAATTCAGGTCTTTTAATCAATTTTCAAAGTCCACAAGGTGCAGATTGTGTGTCTTTCTGTACAAACAGAGCTTGAAGGTGTCATTAAAAATTGTTTAGCAAGCTTACTTAAAAAGAGAAATTGTTTTTTTTTTTTACTAAGTCCACCATCATAATATGCGGTTATACTTCTGTGAGCCTTTGCAGTGGTAATGTA
Source organism: Agriopis aurantiaria (assembly GCA_914767915.1). Taxonomy (NCBI): domain Eukaryota; kingdom Metazoa; phylum Arthropoda; class Insecta; order Lepidoptera; family Geometridae; genus Agriopis; species Agriopis aurantiaria. The sequence goes on along the minus strand of OU612003.1, from coordinate 9,892,333 downwards.
GTGGGTGATTTCGTTAGCAATGGAATTATATATTCTTGTGTTGTTGTCATAGGCTTTTCATAACAGGTCTAGAATTTATGAGTTTTTGAAACTAACATCATCACTTCATTATCTAAATGAGGCCTAGGCCTTTTGGACACCACTGCTGGATCTGAATCATTATCTTCATTATCTAAAGAAATTACTAGCTTCTCCGAGGGCAACTATGCGTATCCGTTCAGCTGGGGCAATATCCAAGTTAAAAAAATAAGTATAATTTTTTGGGATCCGTACCTCAAAAGGAAAAACACGGAACCGCTATAGGATCACTTGTCACCAAACTTATGGTGGTGTTATTATGAGATTCATTCTTGTTAAAGTGTGGTTGGTTTTTTAAACATAGAAAGGTATGATGATATTATTTTTATATTTATTTATTTACATTGCCATATAATGCGCTGTAACATTTAAAATGCACTTGATACACATTATACCCTGTTTATAGGGTGTTGCAAACAGTAAATGGTTTTACTTATTCTACTTAAAATTACACTAAGAATAATGTTCATAAAATACTTATGAGATTGAAAGATTTTTCTTGTAAAAACTCGTCTATTGTGTAATAAATTTTTTTTATCAAAAATAATTTCAGTTTGTTTTGGAACTTTCCGTCATGTGTCTCTTCTCTTATTTCTTTCGGTAGGTGGTTGAATATTTTGTACATCATGTACTGAGGACCTCTTCTGACTATTTCTAGTTTTGGTTCTGGAGCCACGATCTGGTTTTTTCTGCGAGCGTTTGTGTTAAATGTGAATAAATTAGTGTGTTTTTTTACAAAAGTTGCTGCCTCGAGGATATACAAAGATGGGAGTGTTAGGATGTTTTGTTGTGTAAAGTGGGGTCTACAGCTGTCTCGTTGTCGGATGTTCATTATTATTCGAATACATTTTTTTTGCATTATAAATAAGTCTTTTGCATCAGTACTGTATCCCCATATTATGATACCGTACTTTAGCCAGGAATGGGCGTACGCATAGTAAGCGCTTTTAGCTGCTGACATATTTGTATTTGCTTTTAAAACTGATAGCGCGTATGTAAACTGACATTTTATTTTTGATGTTTTTAACGTGGCTCTGCCAGTTGAGATACGAGTCCATAGTAATGCCCAAAAGTGTTGCGTTATGTGTTTCGTTTATATTAATAGAACTTGTTAAGGTGGTGAGATTTAAAGGCTTTTTTTTGGTATGGATGGAATTGGATTAATTTTGTTTTGTTAGTATTTAATTCCAAGTTGTGTGATGTTATCCAAGATTTTACCCTTGTAAAAGTATCTATTACTTTGATTAGTGCGTTAGTGTCTGACGTACATTTGAAAATTAATATGTCATCAGCAAATAATACACACGGGGAGTCTAATATTTTTGGTAAATCGTTAATGTATATTAAAAATAGTATACAGGCCAACACACTTCCCTGGGGGATGGACCAGTTAAGTGTCTGTATGTCTGATTCTGCTGTTTGTTTTATGATATTGTTTTTAGTATAATGTTCAATTTGCACCATCTGTTTCCTATTCAATAAATAAGACCTTAGCCAATTGTATGGTTTTCCTCCTATTCCTATTTCGTGTAATTTTTTTAATAGTATGCTATGTGATATTTTATCATATGCTTTTGTCATATCTATGAGTAAGCCTATGGAGTATTGTTTATCTTTTATGTTTTCTAATATGTGCTGTGTAAAGTTATAGATTGCGAGAGTTGTAGAGGAGTTTTTACGAAATCCGTATTGGTTTTTATCCAAAAGCTGGTATTTTTCTAAAAAGTTGTAAGTTTGGTCTGATACTACGCGCTCAAATATTTTAGATAACGCAGGTAGTAGTGCGATTGGTCTGTACTGGTTAATATCTGTACACTTTCCGTTTTTTTTAAAGATCGGTTTAATCTTGGCTATCTTTAATTTTTCAGGGAAGCATTCCTCATCTATAGATTGGTTTATTAGTTTAGTTAATATTGGTGTCAGTTCTGTAATGCATTTTTTTATTAGTGTTGAAGGCAAATCGTCCACTCCGCAGCTATTTTTGTTAGGGAGAGTCTTAATAATTTGAAATACTTCACGCTCCGTCACAGGCGAAAGAAACATCGAATTTGTGATCGGTGATGCTGTTTCATGCTTAGGTAAATTCGCAGCTATGTTTCTTGCACATGGTTTACCTATGGATGCAAAGTGGTTATTTAATGTGTTAGCAACGGACTGTGGCTCTTCTACAATAGTTCCGTTTACTTTAAGTTTGATGTTCTGGTTTTTAACGTTAGTTTGTTTCTTAGTTGTTTCTTTAATTATGTTCCACATTGTTTTGGTTTTATTACTTGACTTTTCCATTTTTTTGATGTAGTTAATCTTTTTAGACATTTTTATGCTTCTCCTCAATGTTTTTTGGTAGAGTTTATAGTGATTTTTCAAAATCTTATTGTTTGTATCATTCATTAGTATGTGTAGTGTTCTTTTATGTCTGCATGATATTTTTAAGCCTTTGGTTAGCCATTTATTTTTCTTATCTGATTTTATGACCCGTTTTCTATATGGTATATATTTGTTTAACAATTCCCTGATCTTTTTGTCAAAGTAATTATAGTTTATATTTATGTCATTAGTTATGTTTATTTCATTCCAGTCTGTTTGGGCAAGTGCATTTTTAAATTCACTAACATTTTTCGTGGAGAATATTCTTTTCATAATAGTTGTTTTATATGGTTTTTTATTATTGATTGGTTCGAATTGGTAGTATAGAGCTTTATGGTCTGATATTCCAAAGTCTATTACTCCTGTTTTACTTTGATTTTTATAATTTGTGAACAATAAGTCTATGCATGTTGCTGTTTTATTAGTAACTCTGGTTGAATCCTTTATTGTTTGGTGCAAATTATGTTCAAGCATAATATCGTGTAGTTTATGATAATTACTTTTCATTTTGTGTTTATCTAAATTAAAGTCTCCACCTATTATGATATGTTTTTTGAGTTGCAATGGTTTAATTTTTAATAATAATTTATCGAGAAAATTAAAAAAATGTTTCAATCTCCCGATCACTGCGATACACTACAACTGATATGACATTTTCTTTAGGAATTTCTATTGCACAAGTTTCAACAATAAATTCCACCGTTAGTTCCGTTATATCTAGCCGTTCTTTGAATTCAATATCATTTTGAAGTAAGATTGCCGCTCCTCCACCTTCATGGTTTTTCCTATAGTAACCGGCTGCAAATTTGTATCCTTGTATGTGTACCAAATTCTTTTGATTTTCAGTTATCCATGTTTCTGTTAGGCATATAGCCTGTATTGGATCATTTTCCTCTATAATGCTTTCTATATCATCTGTTTTGTTTTTAATGCTTCGTGCATTTTGAAATATTATGTTAAAGTCGTTCCCGAAATGTTTTATTCTGTGAAATGCTTTTGATAGCATTTTGTTTTTGTAGTTTGTTGTTTTTATTTGTTGTCGGATCCAAAACAAATTGCACAATCGGCAAGTCTTATTTGATTTGCAAAACTTACTTGTGTGTTTGGCACCAAGACAGTTTGTATAAAACTTGTTTGTTTTTGCATAGCTGAAGCGTGTACTCACATCCATTGATTTAAATTAAGGCTACATGTAAACTTGTATATGACTATTACTTTTACAACATGGGCATACCATTTCTGCCGTTGATTTATCATTCACTAATGTAAAAGTGTGAGAAGTTTCTTTCTGCACTGCTTTGGATATGGGCACTTTGTTATCATTTTTCTGTCTCACCTTGATGCTGTGGCGAAGAAAGCCAATAAGATCATAACTTTTAGGTATATCTTTATCACAAACCGTCAGCTCAACGTTTTTAACTGAACCACTGTCTAACTTTTTCTGAGCAAAATAAAGGAATATAAAGTCAGGCAAATCTGCAATGTGTGGCAGTTAAAGGGGGAGGCTTATGTTCAGCAGTGGACGTCTTCTGGCTGATGATGATGATGAAATCTGCTATATTCAGTTGTTCTAGAGCACTAATAGCCGAGGCAAACCTTTCTATAAAATCGTTTAATTGTGTAGCATTGTTGGATACATTTTTAAGTTCAAAAATACTGTTCAAATATGAAGCCGCTAATACTCTTTTGTCTTGGAATTTAGCTGTTAGATTGACATATAATTATTTTCTATAGGGAGGATGCCTGCAAAGACTCCTAACGCTCTCCCTTGAAGACAACCCACAAGGTACTGTACCCGCTAGCCGTCCCCAAGTTTTGGGTTTTCATGAATATTAGTTTTAAAACTTTCATAAAATAATGGCCAATTTTCCGGTTTGCGTTGAAAGTAGGTAGATTTAACTTAGGTAACTTAATGTCAACAGTTGCATGACCTTTAGCGTGAGACGACGTTGAAGTTTTCTCCTCAACTGAAATCAAGGATCTATGGTGTTTGACTGCAGTGTATAAGTGTTCAAATGACAACCATTGCTTATAATCTGTTTCATAGTCTGGAATTATATCCAATTGTAATGTATTGTACTCATCGAGTAGGAACTGATCATAGAGTCTATCCTATTTTTTTTTATTCATTTTAATGTGGAGGGAAGTTTTTTAGATAATCAAGACTGGAGCTAACGGAATACTCCAGTCTTGATTATGCTAGGGATGGGGGTGGGAGATTATGGAGGGGTTATAAAAGGGGAAGATTGTGGTGATGTGGGAGTTAGAGAGAGGACAGGAGGTGGAAGTAGAGTTTTGAGTTAACGACTGCTCGCCCCGATTTCATATTTGATTTCGGGGCGAGCAACCGGGACCTACAATTTAAAGTGTCATCCGAGCCACTTTGAACATATAAATGTTCTAAATTATTTAGCCCGAGTCAGAATTACAATTAGAGACCTTTAACAAAGTTCTAAACTTTATTAAAAATCTCTAACTCAAGCTAAATGCTAATCTCTTTATTTTTTATATATATTTTTTTATATTTACTATCCTTAAATTGCTATGGATCTTAGGGCTAAATTATTTTCCATACTTAAGTTGCTAGGGAGGGAGAAATGGATAATCTGTCTGTCTCGCCGAGCCTGCCTTTCTCGTTGAGCCAGCCTTGCTATTTGAAAGGCATGCAATCTTGGCAAGTTTGGTTAGCTCGGCGAGCCTAGCCATACATAAATTTTTTTGTTGTTGGAGGTCTTAAACGGTCTTGCTGTTTGCAAGGCTGAGTCTATCCTATTAGCCCGGTCAAATTAGCCCAAAAAATAGGGGTACCCTTGCATTACCCTTTTTTTGTTAAAATCTTCATGAGCGTGGATTCAATGTCCTTTACTCGTAATATTAAACAGTTTACTTTGTCTTAATAGCGTCAAACAAGTCATAGTCACAGTCAGAGTCAAGCTAAGTAAGTCACGGTGAAGTCGAACTCATGCCCCTGTAAAGTGGTGAAGACTTTACAAGAGGCTCCTATGGAGTTTTGGAAACAACACGAAAAGACACGTTTCACCTCGTTATATGCAGTTTTCGATCAGAGTGTGCCAAGGAAAGGCGAATGAAATCTGTACTTCTGCTAGATATCCTGTCTGGTTCACCTCAGATATCATTAGAGACATTCGTAAGAAAAAGTTGCTGCATAGGGCATGGAAGCATACTCAATGCACAAAGGATTACCAAACCTTCTCTGAGATTTGGGTTAAACTTAGGAATCGTATATCTGAGGCCTATAAGAGTCATACTGCATCTATAGAAAGCAATCTGAAAAAGCGTCCCCAGCATTTTTGGCAACATGTATCTAGTTTAAGATCCAAAGGCGGTTTTGAGCCATCTGTGGTATATGAGGGAACTGCACTAGAGGGAGTTCTGGCAGCTGAGGGTTTCGCTGAATATTTTTCAGGGGTGTTTCTCAAAGATCCCCCATCTTTAGATGCAAATAAATGCACTGATAGCCCTTCTGAGGGAGGCATGATTAATATTCCACACATATTTCCTAAGGATGTGGAGCGCGGTTTGAACAAGCTCAAAGTGAGCAGCTCTCCTGGACCAGACCATCTGCCGGCTTTTATTCTTAAGTCTTCAAGGAAATATTTGACCTTTCCCCTATGTCACATTTTTAATCTCTCTCTGGAAAGTGGCGTTTATCCGCGACAATGGAAGTTATCTAGGGTCACTCCAATACCCAAGTCCAATAACAAAACTGCTGTAGATGAACACCGCCCCATTGCCATTTTGTGCTCGCCAGCCAAAGTCTTTGAATACATCCTTCATAATGAAATTTATAGGCAAGTCTCGCAGTATCTATGTGACGAACAACATGGATTTCGGCCGGGAAGATCAGTAAACACGAACCTTCTCAGTCTCGTGGACTATGTTTCGAGTTGTCTTGACCGATGCTTGCAAGTGGACGTCTTATATTTTGACTTTCGCAAAGCATTTGATAAAGTTGATAATGACATATTGCTGCAGAAGCTCAGTAACATCGGATTCTCTCCTCGCCTACTCAAATTCTTTGCAGACTTTTTGCGTGACCGCCGGCAATTTGTGAAGTAAGGTGCATATATCTCGAAGCCCTACCTTACCTTACCACTGAAGACCAAACTCAGCTTTTTCGTAAACAATGATAAAAAACATACACTCAATATCATGCATATAAATATACGTAGTTTGAGGTACAAAGTTGACGATATAGAATTACTAAATAACGAACATAAACCAGATGTAATTATGCTGTTTTACTGAAACCCATTTACGTGAAAATGAAACTAATATAATACAACTGGATGGGTATCAAAACGCAGCTCACTTCTCAAGAAAAAATAAAACAAAAGGTGGAGTAGCTATCTTTGTTAAAAATTCTATAAATTATAGAAAACTGGACTGGATATCTGAGTTGACAATTGAAAGTCACTTCGAATGTTGCGGCATATCACTACCTGAATTAAACACTATTATTATAAGCAACTATCGGCCTCCTAACAGCAATTTTAACTTATATATAGAGACTCTTGAGGGGGGGGGGGGGGGGGGGGTTTGTAATCATCTTCGTTCAAGACGCTCGTATAATTAGATATCAAACATCACAACCAAGGTAAGTTCGTTTGATTCTTAATTATTCTTCGCATCTTTCCGAAGAAGATGATTACTGTTTACATGCAGATGTTTAGAGCATCGAAAAAATACCACAACATAATAGCGATCAGCACAATGTTTATTTATTCTTCAGTAATAATCATATATTATAATTGGTAAATATATTATTTAACAAATTATATAATTGGTAATCACAAAAAGGGAAACCTGAGGTAATATTCAACATGATAATTAATGATCAGTTATAACTGCGAATATAAGGTATCTGCATTTTAATTTTGTAATTAGTAATTAGTTTTGGCTTGATTTTAATACTTTTTTTATTATAGTACTTAAAAAAATAAAAAATAAAAAACATTCGAAAATTCAGACCAGCCTGCTGTTTTCCGAATAATTTCAAGATTTACTCCTGCCCTGTGAACAGCTGATTTCGACTCGTGTCGCGTATTAAAAGCTTAAACTTTGATATAATGCCACTTTTTTTTTAAATAGATTTTATCCAATGTCTGAGAACCTACCCTTTTGTGTGGCTTTTGATGAAAATGAAAATGAAAAACAAACTGATAACTGATAAAAAGGATATCTTCTTAGAGACGTATGGCATAAGTTCTATCTATGTATGTTTTGAGGCACAGTGCTGGACATACTTTGGAATTTTCATTAATATAACACAATAAATTTCATAACACAATGGTTGAAAAGCATTTGATCTTTAACCTTAACCTTTGTTTTATGTTTTTATCAGATCATCAATTTTGATTTGAATCTTTTCTGAATCAAATATTATATTTTGAATCCCAATAAGCCTAAGTATCTGCATTCATTGTTCAGATGTTAATGCCAGAAGTGTGAATATTTTTAAGGATAAATCTTCTAATGAAATCAGATTATTGGGGAAATAATTATTTAGATAATTTAATGCAACATTGGGATCCCAGGCGCATATTTCGGCGCAGGAGGTTTAATACGATAAAAACCTTTAAAAACCGTTAATGTTATCATGAGAAGTAAATGCATAACAGTATGGACAACTCTGAACAATAGCTGTTTAGTATACTGTAACCTGCATGAATTAAAAATTTCTGTCAAATATTTAATCAATTTTGTAAAATTGGAATTATAATAATCTAAACCTTTGTTCTTACAATATAGCCACCAAGATTTTACAGATGAATAAAATTATATTGATTTAGATGCCATCATTATGTCTAACGACGCATTAGAGATTCCACGTGTCAGTAGCGACTGCCTGATAATTTCCCTGCCATCAGGGTCAGATCCGCATGTAATGGATGCTGCTCCCCATTTTCTTCAATTGTTTTGCCATCCATGTTGGGCCGGCCACAGCACGTCTTAAGGTCGTGATGTTCTTCCTAATTACTGGCAAGAAAGCCATGTTAAATGGGAAATTTTATTTAAATATTCTTCTACGATATTAACACTGGTATAAGGCTTGATAGCCTTTCAGCAGGCCACTAGTGTGTTGAGCACCTGAGGCACAACTAACACTTAAATATGAATTGAACGGCAAAATCCGTTAAATAGATATTACACTTTTACACAAATTTAAATTTTATGTGGGTAAAAACAGCATAGCATTCGATTTATACGTTTTTAAATTTATTTTCGTTGTGTTTATATTTATTTAGATTAGAAAATACTTAACCCTTTTTTATTATAACATCACTGAACATAAAATGTTACAACAGGGGTAGAGCCCAGTTACGGACGGCTGCTACGGAGATGTTGCGACGACGAAAATTTTAACGTCAATGATTCCAAACAGTGCGCAATAAATATAAACAAAATGGCACGCATCTGCTACGGTGGCGCCACCTGACGAGTTCCGGTTACAATGCAATAAATAAATAAACGCTGGTAATCCAACGTAAATGGTAGTTCCCACTCTATAAAAAACTTCCAGTTACGGTTAATTTATTTAATCGTTGTAGTATGTATGGTCTATTCTTAATAAAATATTGCAATTATTCAGTCGTGACGCAAATATTTTGAAGCAATAGAAAACTATAGAAAACTCGCAAGTAATTCGAGTGTGTTTATGTGTAGTGATCGTTGTGATTGATCCCAGTGGCCGTGAGCTGTTTCATCATTACAAACTGTCCTCCATCCAGTATTCTTTTTCAAACATCTTAGTGTAGACCCATCCGTAGACGACACCGAGACACGCCTACATCACCAAACCAACATAACTAGCCAATTCTCTGAATTTACTCTCTTTGCTAAATCATTTTTTATTAGTTCGTTTAGTTATTTCTTTGTTAATAATTGTATACGTTTTTTTCTTGTCTTCTGGTCATTAATTCAATTACATTGTAGATGAATCAAGGGTAAAACCAAGAAATGTGAGCATTTTTTTTTTTTTTGGGCAAATTTGATTCTTAACTTCATTGCATTTCCTAATTTCAAAAGTATATTTTTGGTTGTTTCTACAAAGACAGCTGTGAAAAGAATTCCCGATACATAAAAAATCATCCAAAAATTTTACGGATAAATGGCCTAAGAAATTTAAATGCCGTAGACCCGGTTTTAATAACTTTGTAATTTTTGGGCAGTGTTCTGAAACGAAGGTAGATTCTTTCACTTTTAGCAATTAACAGTAAAAAATACGCATCTTTTAAGTGGCCATAAAGTTTCATCAATCAATTTGAATGCGGTACGTTATTAGTTCGCTGGGGGTACGATAGTCTTCCATTTTGAAGTTATTGACGTAAATAAATTTATTTAATGTTAACTTTTCAGCCAAGAAATCATCTTTTAAACTGTTTTACACACAATTCGTTTACACTTGTTATCGCTTCGAGGTTCGAGCAAAGAAAGAGGGTGATTGCAATGCAACCGCCACTTATATACTGTGTTCGTTGGCAGTCGACAAAAGACTGTCAACTGTCAACGAACACGTGTGAACTTCGCCAATACAGTTTCATTATAATGGTGTTGTTAGTTCATCTATACATTAAATGATTAAACTAAAGTTGTTTTACATTCGGCCATCCGACTCAATTACACGTCCTCGTGTATACGTGTCATGTATTATATGATAATAGACATTATACGTGTTAATTAAATGTGTACTTTACAATCTTATTTTGAAGTCTTATACTATCGTTTTATGTTACATAATATCAGAATGCAACTGCATACTGAAAAGCACATCATATCAGACTAAAACCGAATCTGGTTTAGTTAAGTCAGTACGCAACTGCGTACACTGTCTCTTACGCAACTGCGTACATCGGCTCTTACGCGACTACGTACACCGGATCTTACGCAACTGCGTACAATGTCTCTTACGCAACTGCGTACATCGGCTCTTACGCGACTACGTACACCGGATCTTACGCAACTGCGTACAATGTCTCTTACGCAACTGCGTACATCGGCTCTTACGCGACTACGTACACCGGATCTTACGCAACTGCGTACAATGTCTCTTACGTAACTGCGTACTGGAGGCTCCGCTGCAGGCTCAGCTGGCAGGTTCGACGGCAGGCTCAGCCGCAGGCTCAGCCGCAGGCTCGACATCAGGCTCAGCCGCAGGCTCGACAGCAGGCTCAGCCGCAGACTCCGCGGCAGGCTCCACTGCAGGCTCCGCTGTATGCTCCGCCGCAGACTCGACCGCAGGCTCGACAGCAGGCTCAGCCGCAGGCTCGACAGCAGGCTCAGCCGCAGGCTCGACGGCAGGTTCAGCGGCAGGCTCGACAGCAGGCTCAGCCGCAGAATCGGCGGCAGAAATTTGCATATATAACAATAAGTACACTAATCGGATATATAATCTGAAGAACTTTTAACATGAGCACAGTTATTTAGTAATTAGTATTAAATTAATCATTAGCAAAGAAATTATAATCAAGAAAACGCAAGGAATAAAACAGCCACTTTGTACAATAACTATTAATTAGGGCTCTAAAAAAAACATGACTAGCAAACAGGTTTTGAACCACTTAACAAAAGACAAATTACACTCTGTGGACATGGGAAAATAAGAAGACATCTGTAACTTATTAATCCCGATTCTGATTTGTTAACTTTTCAGCCAAGAAATCATCTTTTAAACTGTTTTACACACAATTCGTTTACACTTGTTATCGCTTCGAGGTTCGAGCAAAGAAAGAGGGTGATTGCAATGCAACCGCCACTTATATACTGTGTTCGTTGGCAGTCGACAAAAGACTGTCAACTGTCAACGAACACGTGTGAACTTCGCCAATACAGTTTCATTATAATGGTGTTGTTAGTTCATCTATACATTAAATGATTAAACTAAAGTTGTTTTACATTAATTCTCTTAGATTCAAAATATACCGATGTTTTCCGTTAGGTTTAAGGAATGTAAAAAATAGGCGAGATGAATTGTTTTTACAATGAGAACAAGTCGAAATATAACCTGATTTCAATAAATCCGTAACAATCATCGATTATGTCGGTATCTTCAGGATCATATTCCCTATTTTTAGGTATGTGTTTGTTATGGATCGGAAAAATGAATTTTATAACCTTCAATCCAAGACAAAATAGTTTTCTCATTCGTAATCTGACGCCAATCATAAAAAATAAACTGAAGTCTGCCAGCAATAGGCAAAGAAGTATAATATGATGTAAGTATCTGATCTGTGACGAAAGAGCTAGCGTCGTCGTCGAGTTTGTAGGTAGGGCTTCGAGCGGTGAGTTGTTGCTGGTGGAGGCGCACGCGCCAGCAGCGGCGGCTATGGCTATGCCCATACCGGCCCGGTTACACTCGCGTCTCGGCGGCTGGTGCCCGCGGTACCCCCCGTGCGTTTAAAGCTAGGAGCCGAAGTACTCGGCTGTGAGCGGAGCGGGTTGATGTCACCCCTATTAAATCTCAGCTCTGAAGCAGACTGTGATATGGTCTTACATCATTTTAGGTGTTGAGACAAGTCTGTACCAAACAAATGCTCATCCATTTTAGTGTTTTTTATAACATCTCGTTTTTGACTGCTAATGGAATTTACAATGGCAAATCGTCTTGAAGGAGATTCTCTGTAGTAAGTATCGCACAGCAAACGCCCCGTGTCACTCAGCGTTTTTATAACGTCTTGTGAAACATAATGTGTTGTTAAAGCCAAGTTCAGTGCTTTGCCGATTGCTGATATACAGCTTGACATTTGGTTTTGGTTTTTGCCTTCATATATGTAAAATTTTCAGCGGGTAGGTAAATATTGTTTTAGAAGCGCGATCTAATCTTCTTTAGACATACCGTTACATAAAAAATTATAATCTTAAAGTAGGTACATTTTATCCACACACACTATATGTCGGATAGGTATATCGGTATCGGGGTAAGTCGTTATCCACACACGATATACGTCGGGATACTGTTTCCACACGCGCTTTGCGCCGGGAAATGATAATAATTATAACATGAGAGCACAAGATGCACGAGCTATATGTCGTGATAGGTATATCATTTTACATGTAACTAAGTCTGTATCCACACACGATATACGTCGGGATGCTATTTCCACACGCGTTTTACGCCGGGATATGATAATAAGTATATCATGAGAGCACAAGCTGTTCACGAGTAAAAATTTTATTTTATGTACTTAGGTGCCCACCTTCATAAAATAAAATTTTATGCCCATGAATATCTTTTTTGTCCAACGTTTCTAGGAAACCTCCGTGACTCACCTTGAACTTCATGATCACTGCATGTACATATAGATCGCTGGTCAATGGCTTGGGCTTCGTAATGATGACCTGAATGCGCGGAAGATAACAAACTATCCCTCTTAGATGAATCTTCGGACGATGACGAAATTCTTCTTCACTTCGTTTTTACTAACTTCTTCACTTTTTTATATCCACGATTTCATCTTTATCCTTAACTGATCGCTTTCTTTTTCCCATCTTATTTTGTTTTTGGAAGAGGAGCAATTTTACGTGTGACTCGGACAACACAAAATCACGTAATGAGAGGCGACGGAAACCAATATGGCGGCGTGAATAGTGGTGGGAAATACTCGTAGGAACATCAAAAAACTACTTTAATCGATTTTAAGGGTATAAAAATTACTCTAAATATGTGATTAGGACAGCATCATCTCGCGTGCTGCTGCATGTAAACAGTAATCATCTTCGGAAAGATGCGAAGTATAATAGAGCCCACTAGAATCACACCTCACTCACAAACATGCATCGATAACATTTTAACAAATACTAAGAAATATGAAATAGAGATAATAAACTTAGGAAAACTAACTGATCACACAAAATAAAAATACAGACAAATAAGTTATAATGAAAAATACTGGTTCATTGAAAAAAGAAATATTGATGTGTACTTAGATTTTTTTATGAAATACATATCAACTATGAGTTTTTCAAATGTTTTTACCCAAACCGATGCAAATAAAGCTTATTCTGAATTTATAGAAATATTTAGTATGATATTCAATTTATGCATACCTCTACAAAGAACAAAATTATTTCATAGGAAAAAACCAAACTGGAAAACTTCAGGTATTGCAATTTCAAGTAAAAATAAAAGGGAATTATACCTAAAAACATGTTCTAAAAATTCTCAAGAAAACCTTACAAGGTACAAAAAATACTCAAGGACATTAAAACGTGTAATACAATACTCAAAAAAGCTACAAATGTAAAATACATTAACAATAGCACTAATAAATCAAAAGCCACTTGGGGTATTATTAAACATTACACGTGCCCAACAAATCAAATACGCACAAGTATAGACAGCTTAAAAATTGATAACGTAGATTCAACGGATACAGAAATGATATGTGAAAAATTTAATAAGCATTTCATTAATGTAAACAACTCTACACAACAAAACCAAAATTCAAACGTATATATGACCACTAAACATCTAACTGAAAAAAATTGCAAAACTATTTTCCTAACCCCTGTAGACAGTGCAGAAATTAAAAATATTGTCAAAAGTTTTAAAAATAAAAAATCATCAGGACACGATAATATTCCAATGCAGCTGATAAAAAGCAGCATAGATATTATTGCCGAACCTCTTGTTCACATTATTAATTTATCAATCTCCACAGGATGTTTTCCTGATGAGCTGAAAAAGGCTTTAATAAAACCCATCCACAAAAAAGGTCCCAAAAATGAAATAAACAATTATAGACCTATTGCACTCCTACCGTGCATCTCAAAAATATTTGAAAAGGCTATATTTAACCGGTTATATACTTTTCTAGATGTAAATAATATTCTCAGCCCCAACCAATTCGGATTCCAAAAAGGTAAGAATACGTCATTAGCAATATTCAGTATGCTTAAGCAGGTCTGGGATGATATAAATAACAAAAAAACAGGGGTTGCTTTATTTTTAGACTTGTCAAAAGCGTTTGACAGCTTGGACCATAAAACGCTGTTAAACAAATTAGAACGTATTGGTATCAGAGGTCAAGGTCACAAACTCATAGAATCATAAAGTTATATGATTATTTACGGGATATTTACCGTGGTAAGGTTGTGGAATGAGCTCCCGATATTTCGGCGCAGTTACATGTTAATCATATAACTTTAGTGAACAACCGTGATAGTTTAAAACAGTGTTTCATAGAATCATATCTAAATAATCGTTTTCAAGCAACTTCTCTACAGGTATATAACAGAAACTCAAAAACAATAGAACAAGTTCAATCAAAATTTGAGAAGGTTTCACTTGGTGTCCCCCAAGGAAGTATCCTTGGGCCACTATTATTTCTGATTTACGTTAACGATTTACCTAAACAAACAAAGCACACGTGTGTAATGTTTGCAGATGATGCTACAATTTACATTCCGAAAACCTCCACCAATGAAGACCTTGAAACTGAAATAAAGACTAATCTTACCAATATTATTACGTGGCTCGAACTGATAAATTTGAAGGTAAATATTGATAAAACTAAACTAATGCATTTTAGGAATTACAAACAAAAAACACTGCAACTAGACATTCAAAATAAGGGTAACAAAGTTCAATTTGTAAATAATACAAACTTCTTGGGAGTAATAATAGATACAAACTTAAATTGGAAAGATCATATTCTTAAAGTAAATAACAAATTATCTCAATACTGCTATGCTTTATCTGTAATTAAAAATGCAACAAATAAAAGTATCGCTACAAACGCATACTATGGAAATGTATATCCTCATTTAAGTTACGGAGTGATATTTTGGGGAAACTACGTAAACGTAGAATCCACCTTTCTTTTGCAAAAGAGATGTATTCGTGTAATTTATAATTTAAAAGACACTGATTCATTACGTCTCACATTTAGGGAAAATGGCTTTTTAACATTAACTTGCATTTATATTCTAAAAATTTGTGTGTTTGTGAAAAATAATGAAAACTACTTTAAAAAAAAAAAAACAAGTCTTACTGGCTTCTTACGCTCAAAACAAAAATATAATGTCGACATACCTCAAGTAAATAATACTATGTTTTCAAAAGGTTCCTTCTATAGTGCAATTAAATTATATAACCACCTACCACTGGAGTTGAAGTCACTAACAGTGACAAAATTCAAGCATAGATTAAAAGACTGGCTGCTATCCAAAGTATTTTATAGTATAAAAGAGTATCTTAATGATTATGTTATTTAATAAAGTTGTAAATAATTGTAGTAGCATATTTTTTTGTAAATTACATCTCACTAAAATTATATTAGGTTTATTATGTTATTTCTAAAATTATTTTTAAGTAACAAGAGGAGTTATAATATTTTATTTTCTTTGTATTTACGTAGCAACGTGTCTCAAATACGTAATATTTTAAATAAATAAAAAAATGAATTTATTAGTAAGTAACAAACAAAACATTGTATGCCCGAAATGGGTAAACTGTGATACTACTAAAATATAACACCTTATAATGTGCCAGTTTTTACAATAAAGATTATTCTGATTCTGATTCTGATTCTTACTCCATCCGGTATAAGTCAAGGATCTGTTCTGGGACCTCTGCTCTTTCTAATCATGATTAATGACTTGATTAAGGAAGTAAGATTGGCCAAATGTTTGCTGTATGCCGATGACTTAAAGCTCGCTCATGAAATAAAGTCACAAGCTGACTGTGATAGTTTGCAGGGTGATATTGATTCCATCTATCGATGGAGTGTTCGTAATAAAATGTTATTCAACCCCGACAAATGCTACGTTATGACCTTTGATAGAAAACGTAAACCTCTTCGTCATACGTACTGTATTGGTTGTGATGTTATGAAGCGAGTGTCTACGATTAAAGACCTAGGCGTAACTTTTGATCGTGCGCTCACATTTAATGACCATGTAGCAATTACAGCGAAGGAATCCTACCGGCGCCTTGGCTTCGTTATGTGTAATGCCAAAGATTTCCGTGATCCTCACGTCCTTCGACTTTTGTTTACTAGCTTGGTTAGAAGTAAGTTGCAGTCGAGTGCATGTGTGTGGAGCCCGCACTGTGACTCACACATTTTGTCCCTCGAGAAAGTGCAAAAAGCTTTCTTGAGAAATTTTTATAAAAAGACCTGTGGGTATTACCCTTATCTTTATCCCACCGATTTCTTGCTTGGCTAATTGGGGTGTGGAATTCAAAACCATTTCTGATAATTATGGCTTTAATCGACAAAATACAGCGTAATGAAAATTATGAATGATATAATATTATTGACAGATTATGTCAGTACTATGAAAACTAAAATAAGGTTGCATACACAGATTGCATATCACCACATTCTCCCCTGGTTAAGAAGTATCATAGTCCCGGAGATAGGCAGGAGGGTGTCGTTCCCTTGATGATCGACGGGATGTGTGCGGGGATTGATCTGGGGTATCATATTGCTCTTCGTTATCTGAATCTTCGATATCTGGATCCTCAGTATCAGAGTGCACATTCCCAGTGGGAGCGAGATGCCGGTTTGAGACCACTAGCTCTCTGCCGTTTTGTAATCTTACATGTGAATGTAGGGGGTTGGTCTCGACAAGTTCGACTTCCTCTACTATTGGATCATATTTGCTTTTCTTTATGTTGTTCTTTAAAAGTGCCTTCTCTGCCTCTGTAAGCCACGTTGGCATGGACTCTCCGCTTGCTGATCTGCGCGGGTGAGTAAACATTCGCTCATGAGGAGTGCAACCTGTCGCTGTGCATAGTAATGATCTAATTGAATGTAATGACTGTGCGAGAACTTTTTCCCAGCGAGTGATGGGGAGATCTGATGTTTTTAATGAAAGTTGCACAGTCTTCCAAATAATACCATTGTATCGCTCGGTTTGGCCATTGCCTTGTGGATTGTAAGGTGTAGTATAGCTTGTGGCGACTCCCATCCCGTGCAGGAAATCTTTCAGATCAGCTGATACAAATGCTGTTCCTCTGTCTGAATGTACATAGTTAGGTATACCAAATACAGAAAATAGCTCTGTTAGCTTCTGTTTAACAGTTTCTGAACTTAGGTCAGAGCAGGGGAAGGCGAATGGAAATCTAGAGTATTCATCTATTATAGTGAGTATATAGCGATTGATATTGCCAGTATGACATGGTAGTGGGCCCTTGAAGTCAATTGAAATTCTTTCAAATGGAGCGGTTGCTTTGATTAAAGTGCCCTTTGTCCTATGGAATCTAGGCTTTATTTCAGCACAGACCTTGCATGACCCTGTGATTCACCTGACGTCTTCGACTGAATATGGTAAATTTTTCGATCTAACCCAGTGAACCATGCGCGTTATACCGGGATGGCATAGATTTTTATGCAGTTGAAAGAGTTTGTCGCTATTTGATTGTGTCATTGCCGTTATATTTGCTCGAGAAAGAGCGTCAGCTACAATGTTATCCTTGCCTGGACGATATATTATATCGAAATTATAGCTTGAAAGTTCCAAACGCCATCGTTGAATTTTATTATTTTTTATTTTAGAACTATGTTTTTGATCAAACATAAATGCTACTGATTTTTGATCGGTAATGAGTTGAAATGTCTTACCCATGAGGAATTGTCTCCACTTTCTTACGCTTTCTACAATAGCCGCAGCTTCCTTTTCAATCGCTGAATGATTGCGTTCAGGTGTACTCAAAGTTCTTGAAAAAAACGCTACTGGTCTTCCTTTTTGAGTTAAAGTAGCAGCTAAAGCGTGATCAGATGCATCCGTTTCTACAGTTAGTAGAATGTTGGGGTCGATGATGTTGATTGCTGATTTTGCTATTTCTGCTTTTAACGATTGAAATTCTTGTATTGCTTCAGGTGACAGCGGGATTTTGTCCGATTTTGTAAGGAATTTTATCTTGTCTGAGAATTTTGGGATCCATTTTGAATAATGAGCAAAGACACCCATGGTCCTTCGGAGTGAGGATAGATTATCGGGTATCGGCATTTCCAAAAGAGGGCGAAGACGCTCAGGATCCGGTTTGATTACGTTATTACAGATGTTGTAGCCAAGTAAGTTAATTTCTTTTTTTGAAAATTCACTTTTCTGTAAGTTTAAGGTTAGATTGTAACGAGTTGCAATCTCTTGAAAGGAGCGTAATCTTTCATCATGCTCATCCTGATTATGACCACAGATAGTAATGTCATCTAAGTAAGCATATACTCCTTGTAGGTGTTCTTTTTCTATGATAGTATTGATGGCTCGTTGAAAAGCTGCCACTCCGTTGGTTACACCAAACGGTATTCGACGAAATTGATATAGATTTCCGCAAGCTTCAAAAGCTGTATATGATCTCTCGCTCTCTAAAATTGGAATCTGATGGTAAGCGCTGCGTAAATCTATTTTGCTGAAGATTTTATATTTACCAACTTTTACTATAAGTCCATCTACTGACGGTAAAGGATAAGCATCGAGTTCCGTGAATCTATTTATTGTCCGTGAGTAGTCGATGACCATTCTTCTCTTGTGATGCTCGCTAGACGTTACGAGAACTTGTGCTCTCCACGGTGATAGACTTGGTTCGATTATTTTGTCATCTAGAAGTTTTTTTGTTTCAGCTTTAATAAATGTAGCATCTGAATCGGAGTATTTTCTGGACTTTATAGCGATTGGCTTCTCAAACGGTAGTAGATTATTAAACAAGCTGACAGGTTCGATATTTGCTTCAGATAGAACGCATAGCTTGAGTGTTGGTTGAGAACCACCGAATTTCATTTCTAAAGCTTTATGATTCTGCAATACATCATGTCCAAGTATGATGTCTGAACAAAGTCCATCCATAATCATGAGATTAACTTCAATAATTTGATTTTGTAAATTTAGTTTAAGTCTGCATGATCCTTTCACTTGCGCGCATAGATTTGTTGTAGCCATTGTAATCCTTTGCTCGCAGGGACTGATATTCAGATTGCAGTAGTTAACAAGACGTCGATCGATAAAACTGGCTGTGCTACCAGTGTCAATGAGTGCCCTCGCTGTTGTTTTGCCGTTTATGATTACCGGCACAGTTGCTTTATTAAGATCTGTTGATGACAATATGCAAGAAAGATATGATGAGGTGGGCATTGCATGATTATCGTGTTCTTCTTCTATTGTCTCACTTGCTGCTACTCGGGGACTTCTGCTAAGACACACTTTCGAGAAGTGTCCCCTTTTACCGCATTTCATACAGGTCGTATCGGAAGCTGGGCATGTGCTGCGAGGATGACGTGGATTTCCACAGAAGTAGCATAAATCACGCCTTTTTGTATTATTGGTAGCACAATTTATAGTGGGCGTTGGTTCTCGTTGGTAATTATCGTTTTGGATTTGCGCCATTTCTAGAGATCGTGCTTGTTCATACGCTTTGTCTAAAGTAAGAGTACTATTTTCTAAGAGTCGTTGTCGTATTGCCGATGACGATAGCCCCGAGATAAAGGCGTCTCGAACGTATTCACTTTCATTTTGTTCGGCGTTTACTGATTTAAAGTTGCAGTCCTTCGATAAGAGTTTTAGCGTTTGAATATACTGATCAATTGATTCTCCAGGCTGTTGTTGCCTTTTAGCTAGTCGGTGACGAGCATATATTTCATTTGCTGGTTTCAAAAATAATGCATCTAGTTTTTGTATACCTTTGTCATATTCTTTGGAATCTTTGATGTGTGTATATAGGACTGGTGATAAATAATTGACTAATAATTGATATTTGTAGTCGTTACTTACTTTTTCTTTGTTTTGTATTGCTTGAACAAAATTATTGAAAGTTTCCTTCCAATGAGTCCATAAATTCGATTGGTCCGAACTAGCTGAGGGATCGGCTTCGAATCTTTCAGGTCTCAGATATTTGTCCATTTTATTTTATTTGTCGATTAAATTGTGGAATTCAAAACCATTTCTGATAATTATGGCTTTAATCGACAAAATACAGCGTAATGAAAATTATGAATGATATAATATTATTGACAGATTATGTCAATACTATGAAAACTAAAATAAGGTTGCATACACAGATTGCATATCACCACATGGGGTTTAACTCATTGGAATTTAGGCGTTCGCTCGACCAACTTAAGACCGGCTGTAAGATACTGAAAGGTGCCATAGATTCGCCTGTCTTGCACAACCGTATGTGCGCTCTGTATATTCCAGATAATTATATCCGGCACAGGCCCAGTTTTAGAAATAAGCTCTTTTCCACTGGCTTTAGCCGTACGAAGTCGCGTGACTTTAGCCCGATGTGCCGCATCATTCGTGGTCTCAACGCATTCCTTAAAGAGTACCCTGAATGTGACATTTTTTGTGATAAATTGCCTGCTATTCTGAAATCTATTTTGACTTTTTGTGAACAATGTTTTATATGACCGTTAAATGTAAGAACACTATTTTAACTTATTGTAATATTTATAATAATTGACATAAGCATCGTATATATTGGACTAATTTTGTAATAATGTAATTTAGATAATAAGTGTAAGTGGCGTTAGCCGTTCTTATTATTATTCAATAAATAAATAAAATACCAAGATATTATTTCGCCATCATTCTGACGTAAAAGATCGGAATAATCATTATCGCGGACCTGAAAACTTGAAGCCGGTCCTTGATTCTGAGAATTTGATGAATCTGAATACGGTGAAGGCATTGGAGTTGTTACATATTTTCCAGTACCAATAATAGCGTCATACAATAAATTATCGATATCCCTTTGTACTAAAATCTTCGTTCGCTCATCTCTAATTTTCCTTAATTTGGTTGCGACGGCTGCAGCAAAAATGTCGTCGTCATCAGATTTTTTTGCTTCCATCTGCTTGTTTACGTTGTTCATAATCGATGAAGCTTGCCCGATTCTCGGGTCTTCATCGACAATACGGCGTTTAAGCGAGTTCTTCGGAGCCTTAAACTTTTCAACTGGCCTTTCATGAAGAGATTCTTGATCTTCATTTACTGTGTCATTCTGGATATCTTGTGATACCTGCAATAGTAATAAGATTTCCTTTTTCAGATGCCTAACACTTCAGAAGAATGGATGATCGTAGAGCGCCAATTTGACCATCTTTGGAATTTCCCTCATTGCATTGGACCTATGGATGGCAAACACGTTGTTATTTAAGCTCCAAGTAATACTGGAAGCGACTTTTTCAATTACATAGGTGATTTCAGCATTGTGCTTTTAGCACTGGTTGATGCAAATTATAAGTTTACGTACGTAGATGTCGGTTGTAAAGGAAGAATATCGGATGGTGATATCTTAAAAAATACTGGTTTCTATGCTAATCTTCAGCAAGGAAAATTAAATTTGCCTGAACCTTACCCGTTATCCGGAAGGAACAAACCAATTCCACATGTCATTGTGGCAGATGATGCTTTTGCATCAGATATAAATTTAATGAAACCATATCCCGGTCAACATGACAAAAGAGAGAGAATATTTAATTATCGGTTGAGCAGAGCGAGACGTATTGTGGAAAATATACTATACTAGCGACCCGCCCCGGCTTCGCACGGGTATAATTTAGAAAAATAAACCAGCCAAGTGCGAGTCAGGCTCGCGTACTGAGGGTTCCGTACCAACACAAAAGACAGAAAGTAGTGCAAAAAGACATCACGCCCAGGCGGTCACTCATCCAAGTAGGTACTGACCGCGCCCTACGTTGCTTAAGTTGGTAGTGAACAGAAATTTGCCACGGACTCGCATTTATCTATTATTTGTTGTTTACTACAATCATTTGCACAAAAAAAGGGGCACCAAAGCAAAGAACCAATTTTATTCTTCCTATTAGTTTGATTGATAATTTTATTTAGGTAGTCTTGTCCTCAGAATTTTGTAAATTAATTAGCAAGGAATAGTTTTCGTCAGTTATATCATAACATTTTGATTAAATTAATGAGTAATAATGTTAAAACTCTAAAAGCCAGTAGTCTACTGCTCCCTAAGTAAAAATGAAAAACTTGTTTTTTCTTTTTTAGGATGTAGTGCAGATAAGAGATTGGTATGGAGTGTGACCCCCTCTTGCCGAAATCACAGCTTGCATTCGTCTGGGCATGTTAGCGAGTATGTTATCACTTATGGTTTCTTGCGGAATACGTTCTCACTCCGCGGTAATCACATTCTTTAGCTATCTGCTAGTCTGCGGAGCCGGCTGCACTGGTCTCACTCGTCGCTTCAGAACGTCCCAGACATGCTCTATAGGATTGAGGTTGGCACGTCGACCTAGCCAATCCAAACGATGAATATACGCCTCTAGCATATACGCTTCCACATCGCCAGACCAGTGAGCGCGAGTGTTGTCGTCCATAAACATTTAGTTTTCGCCAAGAGCAGCCAATGCGGGTTGTGCATGAGGAATTAGAAGTTCAGTTTTGTATCGGTGTCCAGACAGTGCCATTTTCGATGAATACTAACTCTGTACGATCCAACGATATTATTCCTGCCCAAAAACATAACAGAAAAACACGATGAGAGGAGAAGGGCGTTATATCACAACTTTAACTGATACGGTCGACAATGGAGCACGCTTGCCTAAAAACCGATTTACTCCCAGCTTAAAAATATACGGTGTAAACTTGCTTACTATGTTGTATTAAATATTTTTAATGGCCAATTAAAAAAGTAATTATGTCAAAGAATGAATTAACAATGTAATAAATACAATGATACTAAAACTGACTAATGATGCAGTTGGTAATTGGTCGTAACAGTGAAACCGGCTGTCCTGAAGAACTGGATTATTGGAAACACTGTTTTAAACTATCACGGTTGTTCACTAAATTTATATGATTATTTACGAGATATTTACGGTGATAAGAGCTCCCGTGAGTGAGAGCTCATTCCGCAACCTTACCACGGTAAATATCCCGTAAATTATCACATAACTTTGGATTATTGGATTCGTGTATTGCGCCTCTTTCACACTACGTTACCTCACCCATGATGTACGACGCAAAAAATTGCTGAAAATGACAATAAACCTAGGAGCTTTGTGAATTTTACGCGATCGCCATTACTTCATCCTCAGTCGGAAATAAACTTGTTGCTCAGTGACGCTGGCGGCGGTAGACTACCGCACCACAGACAAAACATCCATACATAGTGCCCTTGAATGGTACCACAGATAAAATCATTACCACAATCTGTCGATTATCTCATACTGCTTAATCATCAGCCAGAGGACGTCCACTGCTGTATATGCTTTCCCTTTAGAACTCTGAAAAACAGCCTGCCATCTGCATCCACTGGATGCTCACGACTCTCACAATGTCGTCGGCTCGGTCCGCCTAGTGGGAGGCATACCACAGACCTATATCCAAGTAGACGCTTCAAGTCGACCTACCTTGAATATTATATTTCCAATACAATTATGACAAATAGTCGTAATTGAGTCAGGCTAAAATCAGTCTACTCAATCGGTGCCGCGACAACACGTGTCAGTTTGAAACGAATATGGGTAATTGTGCAATACTGAGTTGCAAGAATACCACAAATAGAGTTGGCCGACAGAATAAAGACATTTCTTTTCACAGGTAACAAACTTTTAGGTACGAAAAATTTGACACGCTTAGTTTTCATACAGTTTGGACCGCTTGTGAAGTCTAATTAGATATAGGTCTGTGAGGCATACCTACGCTGCGTTTTCCGATTCGTGGTCTCCACTTGAGAAGCTTTCTTCCCCATCGGTTATCGGTTCTTCGAGGGATGTGGCCTGCCCATTGCCATTGCATGCTTTTTATCCCGGAAACTGTACTGTTTCTGAAGGAATGTCTACGCGGGTGAAACTACGGAGCACAGTATCAAACAGCGAAAATGTGTTTGTTTATTTGTTCTTTCATTCACGTAGCAACAGAGCATTAGATCAACGGATATAAAACATATTTATTACAGAAAAAATTACGCTTCCTGAGGGATTGTCTGCGAGTGAAACAGCTGAGCGCAGTTAGTACGAAAGCATTGCCATTCGGACAAATGCTCAATTCGTACAATTCGTGTTTATTTAGTAGTTTGTACAGGATTTTGCTTGACATAATATTATCATTTCGTACAATGACATACTATAATATAAACATGGATCAAGACAGTAGGTAAGTAGGCACTTCCTGTAATTAGAGAGGGGAATTCAAGGGTTCATTATCATTACCGATGCGTCTGGGGGTAAGTATCGAGCATTACCATCACAAAAGACTCCTTTCTCGACTTATGGAAATCACTACCAGGGATGGATTGTTCCGGAATACTTTAACTAAGACTCGGTACTGGAATCGTGCGGAAGCGATTTGTAGACGCATGCAGTAATAGTTAAAAGTATATTTTTTTTACTTTTATTAAAACAGACCTAACATGTTAACAACAGTTGAATCGCCCAGAGCCCAAACGTCTTGGGACTAAAACGCAGGGTCAATCCAAATCCGTCCACGTGCTGAACATATGCCTCCCCCTTAATCCCCATTACTTAATAGGTTGATTTACTTGATTTTGAACAAAAATTCAAAAAATATTTTGCCAATTATTTTTGGTTATATACTTTTTTCCAAACCATTCTCCATCCAACTGCAAACTTTTTTTTAGGTCGGACTAGGGACTAGGCTAACCTTTGACCAAGCACGCTTGATGGAAAGCGATCGATGATGTTGGTCGAAGAAGAAATTTAAAAGCAACCTAAGTATTAAGTCACCGTTATTGATAAAAACATAATATTATAGCACAAGATAAGTAGTTATTACGTATATAGGTGATGGTGCAATAAAATTTTGCAGAAAGATCAGAAAAAAATTGCTGGCGTAATCACCATCCCGACCTCTCGACCCCCATGTCATCAAAAATAAGCAAAGAAAAGACCCCCTTTAAGACCCCCACTCCATAGTGTTTATGTAAACTTGAATGGCCCCGAAGGATCAAGGCAGTTCACAAGTCATTAGAGTGACCCCGGGACCTCGGTCTCTGTGACCCCGGGACCCCAGTTTCAAGTGTGAGTCGTGATTTCAGGCTCGTTTACATGACAAAGACTTGTCAAGAGCAGTTAAAGCAAGATTATCTGTCGTCAAAGGCGCTACTGATGCGAGAACCGACTACCCAAGGAGGGTAATGATTTTCAGGCGTATGTAGGTATGTTTGGTATTTTTTTGTTTGAACGTTTGGCCCGTTTGAATTTTGATTATTGCGAGTGCAAGATATTATTGATTAGTAATTTTGCGAGTGATTAAAGTATACACTCGCACTTATCAGTTATCGTCCAAATGTGATTAGTACTAATCACTAAACACCCGCATTATTCACTCGCACAAATCACTAATCAAAGTGCAAACGGGCCTTAATACCATGAACACAACATTTTGTTGTTTCTATAGTAAGTAGTACCAGATAAAGAAATTTGCTTGTCATGTCGTTTAATTTTATTATTTTCCTAAACTTGTGTTACTTCGAGTGTTTATGTGTAATAATGGTGGATTACCTATTGTTTATAAAGTATGCTAATCGCGCTTGAGTGTAAGTGATATTAATTATTATTATTCATCCAAGTAAACGAATTTTCCAGTTATTTTGATTTAGAAGACCCGATTTTTCGCAAATTGAAAATTTATTTGTTAGCAATAATCTTGGACGTCTGTACAAAGATTTCTCGGACCAAAGTGGCTTAAGTGGGTATTGGCTTTTTCCCGTAGCACCGTAGCAGATTTCGTAGCACATGGCTACGATGCGGGATGAAGAGAGTCTAATTATACTGTCATCCAGGATTGAATTCTACATGTGGGGAAGCGTGGTGTTCGTGGTGTGGTGTGTTATGGTTGTGGAATGAGCTCCCGATATTTCAGCGCAGTTACATGCACCATGTTCACGGGGTTCAATATCGGGAGCTCATTCCACAATCTTACCACGGTAAATATCCCGTAAACGATCATATAACTTTACTGAACAACCGTGATAGTGATAGTTTAAAACAGTATTTAATCTATATATATAAAACAAAGCCACGTATGTTACACCATTTATAACTCAAGAATGGCTGGACCGATTTTCATGATCTTTGATTTGTTGGATTCCACGCCGCCCCGAATAGCAGAGAATTATTAAAATATCGGAAAATACACGATAAAAAAAATAAAAACAAAAGAAAATTCATCTTCCCATATATTTTATATCATTATATAGAACGGCAAGTTTTTTTTTTTTTTTTTTACTGGGCAAGTGCCTTTAATAACTAAACAAAATACAAGCTAAAACTTACACTACAAATACAGTTAGGCTGCCCATAGACCGTTGAAGGTCTAAAGACAATCCAAATGCTCAGGCGCACTACCAGAACCACTACCGTTTGTTGTATGCCCCGCATACAACAAACGTATTTTTTTTCACGTATTTTTGTATTAGCTCTAATGTAAAAACGGTAATACGTACAGGCGTCAAACTTGGCACAATTATAATACACCCTCTAAAGAATAACAAATAATAAATAATGATCAAGTGCGAGTCAGTGACAAATTTCTGTTCATTCATCATCATCATCATTGTCAGCTTTTATCAACCCACTGCTGGGTATAGGCCTCCTCTCCCTTGCGCCATTGATCCAAGTTATAATTGTGTTATACTCGAGCGTCACTGTAGCAAAGAATTAAAGATGTGACTGCGTTGCAATTGCTTCGACTATTTTAGGACAACTGATCGTTATATTTTATGGTAGTACGGAACCCTCAATGCGCTGATGGTTATAGGTATTTTATGGTAGTATGGAACCCTCAATGCGCGAGGTCTAATCACTAATGTTTTTAGTTTTACATAGATAAAAACTATGGTTTTGTGCTAAGCCAAAACTTTGTGTTACTATAAAAGTAGGCATACCATTCCGGTGAAAGGGCGGGACTAAAGTAGAGTGGATTACAGGACAGGGACAGGGACAGGGCGCGATAGGAGTAGATTGAATTACGGTATGGGAGTGGAGTGGAGCGGACAGCTGCGGGACTGAAGTAGATTGGATTACGGAACGGATACGGGACTGGATTGCAAAAAGGCGGAAAGGTAGTAAAGTGGATTACGGGACGGATTCAGTCTTTGTATCGGAAAGGGTGGGCCTGTATTAGAGAAGATTATGGGACAAATGCAGGACTTGCGCGGATGGGGCGGAAGAAGAGTAGATTAGGGACGGATTCGGGCCTGGAGCGGAAAGAGCGGAACGGGAATTGAGTGGATTTGGGAGGTGAATGCAGAACTGGAGCGGAAAGGGTGGTACAGGAGTAGAGTGGATTACAGGAAGGATACAAGACTGAAACTAAAAAGACAGGATGATGACAGATGTAGATTTCAATACTACGTGAGCGAAGCCGCGGGCAACAGCTAGTAATAAATATATAAACAGGTATGTCAAGTATTGTTAGAGAATATTTTATCCCGAAAAGAATACCAAAATCCATTAAAGAATAATTATGTTATTCAGGATTTAGTAAATGCGGTAGATAATGGGGAAAATTGCGGATTTCTACTTAAAATTGAATAATTTGCAGCAGACGAGGCTTAAGAAAATGAGATTTTGGATCTCTGCAAATCCATTATAGAGAAATATGGACGTTGAATCTTTTTTAGGGACTGAAAAATAGGGCTACAATTTATAAACACAATGTTAATGGCAGGTTGTTATTTTGTAACTAATTAACGGTTTCTGATAGCAGATTCATCAGGTTCAGGAAAGAAATCAAATAAACTAATAATTACTGTATTATGACTTTATTAATGATATACCTACTATTTTAGTTTAGTTTTATTTTTATAGTTCTGTAGCGTAACCCTTATATTGTAACCGCCCGCTAGGTACTTATTTTGCGCTACGCGTACGAAGTCGCGGGCATCAGCTAGTATTGTCTCCCTAAAACGTTACGAATTTTTTGATCCTTTTTATCGAGTGGTGTAATTAAATTTTGGATGTACCTAGGTGGTAGATGTGTAGCTGCATTATCACACTCTATCCCTGATTTTATTATTATCAGGTTTTTGAAGCACCTCTATATGGAAGTTAATTTAACGACATATTCATGTCAAATAGATAATGATGGTAACATCGAGATATAATACATATAGAGTCAAAAAACGCGTGCGCCGAGTTTTAATTCGGGCACTTTTTCGGCACGATTTTTGGTTAGTTACAAGGTAACCGCGATCCAACTACAACGCCGCGCGATGCCAGAGCTATGATGACATAGCGGACTACTAATGTTAAACACCATGCAAGCGACATAACGTCTAATTTTGAGTAAATTTTCACTGAGAGATTGTGACCTCTATAGGAATTGTATCTCGATGGACGGCAATGATTGATTGATGATTCTGATTCAATCAACTATTTAAGCAATACGTATTTATACGTACGCTAGACTTTGCTAGTTTAGTTTAAATCTACCTATTACCTTCCTCGATGGAATGGCGATAACGTAAGGCAGATGACAGTGGACCGCTTTGCCTCGTCACGGTCCGCAACCCCAAAATACTGATCTTGCAATGTTTCTAATACACAATTTTCTCATTTTCTGGTGTATTTTCAACTAACCTTCCAAACCCACTTTAGGGCTCCTAAGTACGTGGCTCCAATAGGGATGTGAAACGAATGAATTGCAACTCACAACGAGTGCGATTGCAATGCAATTCCGGCGCTCGATCGAGCCCGTATCGAGTCTACACTTTCAGAAATACATTACGGAGTACGTGCGTGGTTGTGAATGGTGCTTTACCTAAAGAAAACCAGGAGAATAGAGTAGAAATATTTGGGAAGTTACGAACATTTTTATAGATAGGTATTCAAGGATCATCGGCTATTCAGCAGTGTAAGTGCCGTTCTTTATTGATCGTCAAACTTGACAGTTGTGATCGTCAAATTCGATAAAATGCCATTTGATCAGTACTCGCTATGATCGATTCTATGGCATTTTATCGAATTTAACGATCGATAAAGAACGGTACTTGCACTGCAGTGTCGGTAATACAATGAGAACTATGCACAATACATCACTGTATTACCCTACAAAACTGTTTTTGTGAGATGGCAGGAGATGATCGAAACTACCTACACATAATTTGTCGAAGTAAGTCATTAGTGCAGGGCCGAGGATAGAACCGGGTGTCGTCAGATTGTAAAGCGCACATGCTGCCACTCGGCCAATATATATAGCTATACAGGTGACAGTTTAAAAAAATGGAAATATATAATTATTTGGTGACCACACCAATTTTCTTGATGGTAAGCGACGACGTGGCTTAGGATGGAACACATTGATCAAGAAGAAAACTATTGACTCTAAGCCTAGATTATAAGTTCAGGAAACAAGGAAGATAGCAACGAGTTCCATTTTGGGCAGTGCCTACGCATTAAGAATGTGGAATCAAATCGTTGCATACGGATATAATTTTCGTTTTGCTCATGGACGCGTTTACAATTATACAGTTTGTCTATAGACATAAAAAAAAAAAACTGTACATATAACTATTGTAAGGGCCAGCTCAATGCAAGTTTTTCAATGGCATCGACCCGTGTGAACCCAGTTGCACGCCGAATTTGTTGGTGAGTGATTGTCGTACTTGAGATTGAAAGCGATGCAACGTAGTTAACAGTTAATGTTTCAAATTCAAGAAATCTGGGATGCAAATATTTGCACGGACATAATATGTAATCGTTTTAAAAACAGCATGACAACAGGATCTTAGAAATCGGGAAAGTATTTAGGTAACAATTTTTGCATGCTCTGGTTTAAAGTATTACAAAAATGTCAAATAAAACCCCGACTGTAGAACGAGTTCAACATGACACTCGATAAAACTCTTAACTAACTGGGTACCATCGTCCCGAACTACGGTCCGCACCAATAACGTTCGACAACACTCCGTAGTTACTGAACGTATGAGGTGACAAGGCGCCGGGTGCTTTTTATACCCCCTACCCCTAACTTGCCCTTTACATGTAGGGCTAGGGATGTGCGTGAAGTAAACTTGATACTTATCGACTTTTCTTTATTTTCATTGATAGTAGTATCTCTGGCTAAACAAAAGACGAGGGTCGGGCTAAGTAGAGTTCCCCTATGTCCTGCAATGTTTACTTATAGCCTGTTAGCTATCGGATGATCGTTGACAGTTGCAGTTCTTCATCATCATTATCAGCCTATCATGTTTCTACTGCTGGGACACAAGCCTCCTCTCAGAGAGAGAGAGAGAGAAAGAGAATGGGCCCTAATCCACCATGCTAGTCCAGTGCATGTTAGTAAATGCCATTTATTATGTCTTGTCAAAAAAAGGAAAACATAGTCAGAAAACCCTTTACGATGTATTCCTTTACCGTTTTTGAGCAAAGATATCGAAACTGCACATAATTTATTTGGATACTAAATAAGTCATTGGTGCAAGGTTGTGGATCGAACTGTATGCCGCCAGATTGTAAAGCGCACATGTTACTGCCCGGTCACTATCGCTCCCGCGACGTTAATGAGCCAAAAGAAATGAAAATCAAATCATATGTTTTAATTTGCCTTGTTAGTTTTTCTAACGTTATTTAAAAATATATTTAAATGTTCTTGACACATTCATAAAATTTTGTTGAGACTTACAATATTTTTTTTTGTAGTTTTTTAATGCTATAGAGAAGCAATGGTCGTTTGAAAATAATTATAAATTATAATTATATCGATATCAATACTTTTAATCCTAAAATGTTGTCCCATCACTAAACGATTGGCGACACGTGACGAGTCCGGGGACAGCATCGAGGTGTGACGTTTTATTAGAATATTTTATTGTTTCCGCCAATATACTGAATGACCGATAAAATATGGAAAATATTTTCCATCGTAAAATATATTTTTATATTTACATAGGGTTTTGTGATGCCATTAGGTCGAAAATTCCAGGGTTCGAATCAGACTTTGATATCGGGACACTGCGAAATAAAAAAGGTAGCTAGGTTTTGTAGCGATGACAGCAGTAGTGCGTTCAAATTCCATTCCACAGGGTGTGGGTTCAATTCTTAACAATGGGTTAGAGTTGCCTGTGAAGATAAACATTCTGAACAAACCAACCCATGATGGTAGGGCAAAGTGATCACTACCAAAGTAGCACTTTGCTAGGCTCGGCTGCAGGCCACCTTTGCTATTAGTATGTCGCTTACGATGTTTTCGGTCACTCCGCTTGAGAGTGCAACAACAAAATCAGCTGTTGTAGAAAACGGTTACTGACACTCGACAAAATGTATGGAATGGCTGATTTTGTTTTAGTAATTTCCTGGTTTGTCCCATCGTAAAAGTTGTTCATAATGATGAGTACAATGACCTCCTTTCGGCTTAGTACAGTCTATATGTGTAACCATGTATCACAATATACTTACCACATACCTATGTTTAAGTAGGCTTCACAAGCGCTCCAAACTGTATGAAAACTAAGCGTGACAAACTTTTCGTTCCCAAAAATAGTTATCTTTGAAAATAAATATCTTTATTCTGTCGGCCAACTCTATTTGCGGTATTCTTACAACTCAGTATTGTACAATTACCCATTTTCGTTTGAAACTGACACGTGTTGTCGCAGCACTGATTGAGCAGACTGATTTTAGCTGGACTCTATTACGACGATTAATCATAATTGTATTGGAAATATGACATGCAAGGTTGGTCGACTTGTGGCGTCTACTTGGATATAGGTCTGTGATACTTACAACATGTCGGCCCTGACTCGATTAATTGCTAAGTCAAGATCGTGACGACACCGCTTCAATTGGGATTACCCACAGGGATTTCCTCGCATTCTGTACAATAATCCCGTAGTATCAAACGTATACACAACACTTACGCGTCACATTATGCCATGATAACAATATGAACATGTCACAGACGATAATTTTGAAAATTCAGACGTTTTCACCACGTAAACCTACCTACGCACAGAGCACTTCAAGCCATCGAGCTCACGTTTTTTATACGCAACTAGGGTTATCATAGCAAAATTTGAAAAGTGCTGACAAGGTGGCAACACATGCCTAATTTATACAACAACACAGACCTATATCTAAGAAGACTTCACAAGTGGTCCAAATTGTATGAAAACTAAGCGTGTCAAATTCCTACTTACGTGTGAAAAGAAATTTATTGAAAAAAACTAACAACTTTTAAAACAAAAGTTTTATTTCTTAAAAAGTACACCCATTTGTGTTATTTTATTACTAGTTTCAAGTACATCAAATACATAATAAATCCAATGATTCCAATCCATCCAATTATTGATTTACAGTTAATGGTATGTTCTTCATTGACCGAACGAAGTGAGGTCTAAGTGTTTACAGTGGGACATTTCGGCGTTTAAACAAGTTTGTACGTTTGTTCGACGATAACTTGAGTAGGACTTATCATAAATTATTATACATTAATCATTAATTATTTCCTATTTTTCGCTCGTTTCGACCATACCAGCTGTTCAAGTCAAACTTGAGTATTATTATGTTTAGACTTTTAGTTCGACAATTTGTCATGAGATGGCGCCACACATAAAATTAGCACGCGCAAGCGTTACATTCGTTGGAATATGGATAGTTTACGTGGTACTTCTTTTAAAATATACTTCTAACACTTGATACGGAGTTTCATTTTGTGACAAATTGAACCCTATTCTCAGTACAGCGATTCTCAGAGGCTTAGTTTTAAACATGGTCCTTCACGAGTCGGACAGACAGCGATCTGTCAAGTAGTTGAGTGTGTAAGTCATAACCTCTCCAGTTACGCACTAGAAACCGATGGTGGATCGCCATTGAACAATGTGCTCATCGTGATCGATCTGTCAAGTGGATCGGTGCGATTTGTCGGAAAGTGCACAAGATCACTTTCCGCCGCGGAAGCAGAAAGAGGCTAGAGGAGGCACCGAGCGTGAAGTCAACAACGACGTGACCGAAGACGGAGCCTTTTGAAGACTTCACACCAGCAACGTGTATCGAAGTTGAACATTAGTGAGGTGATTGGTTTGCAAGTGAAAAATTGTGAGTACATTTTATATTTATTAATATCTGTGAAGTGTCATTCCAAAACGTCATTCAGCGACTCAGCATAAATCTGAAGATTATTGGGACTTATAGTTATCAGAATAATATATTTGAACTAATTAGGAACTTGTGATATTTCATGCATGTTAGCTTAACTTAGAATAATTTCTCAAAAAGTGTTTATACGAGGAATCCACGCCGGTTTTCACTCAGAATTTAATACGGTTTGAAACACTTAGAAAAATTTTGTAGTGATTTTAAATACCAAGTGGTGTCATAGTAAACCGTACAAAATGGCAAACATAATAAAATGTTTGTTGGCTTCTAAAAAAAATATTGAAAGGGGTTATGATAATTTTAAGAAATCTCCAAAAGATCGGTTGTCTAAAGAATCTTACTTGCAAATTAGGCTTGAAAATTTGGAACAAGAGTGGAGTATTGTCAAAGAAAATAACTTGAAATTATCAGCTGAAGCCACCGATGACATTTTAAAACACGATTATTTTGAAAGCGATGTTTATGAAAACATCGAGGAAACTTATATCACTTACAAACTTGATTTGAAGGAAGCTCTAAATATTCTGGGCAACTTAAAAACTGTGCATAGCTGTTTAAGTACCACAACAACTAAAGCGGACTACAATGTTCGTCTTCCGAAAATCACAATCCCTACGTTTTCCGGTCAATATGCAGAGTGGCCCACATTTCGTGATCTGTACATGTCACTGATACATAACAACAACTCAATAGATAATGTACAAAAAATGCATTATTTGAAAGGGCATCTTTCAGGTGAAGCGGAACAGCTTTTAAGACACGTTCCCATCACAGCAGCTAATTACCAGGAGTCATGGTCTATTCTCAAGAGCAGGTATAATAATAAAAAATTCCTAGCTAATTGTCTATTGAGTCGGTTTATGAGTCAGCCCAGCATTGGAACAGAGTCATGCAGTGCAATTAAGGATGTCTTAGACACAACTAACGATACTTTGAATGGTTTGAGAAATTTGAATATCAACGTCGATTCTTGGGACGTCATTGTGGTGCACATTATTTGCACCAAGTTAGACTCTGAATCGCGTAAGCTATGGGAAGCTAAAATAAGTATTTCAGACGATCTTCCTACTTTGCAACAGATGAGAGAGTTTTTGGAGTCCAGGTTTAGATCTCTCGAGTTCTTGGACACCAAAACCAAACCAAAGTTTTCAAACCAAAAACCCAAAGTTTTGCATGCAATCACCACAGATTCCAATGTTGGTTCAAATCAGTGTCCATACTGTAAGAAAGGAGATCATAAAATGTGGACTTGTAAAGAATTTGCGAATGTTGATTATGACACCCGATACAATTTTGTGCAAATCAGTGGTCTTTGCTTCAACTGTTTGGGTAGAAATCACTCGGCGAACGCTTGCCGGTCTTCTACCAAATGTCGCGTTTGCAAACGCAACCATCACTCTTTAATTCATCCAACACCATCTGTAGAATCGCATACTTCTAGTTTAGATAAACCAGAAGAAGTGGAGTTAGAAGTAAACACCACAGTGTCCAACGCCAAGGCAGTTTTAGACAACCCTGTATCAACTTCGAATGTCAGCGCACATTTCACGAAGCAGGCCAGACCCAGTCAGATTTTGTTAGCTACCGCTATCGTCAACACTTCAGCAAGAAATGGTAGCGCACAGCTTCTAAGAGCATTGTTGGATCAAGGTTCACAAGCATCTTTTGTCACAGAATCGACTGTCCAGTTGCTTGGTCTTAAAAAAATACCCAACAGAAGCGTCATATCGGGATTAGGTGGCGATAAAGGCAAATTAGCCTCAAAGTACATAACTGTGATAACGATTCAATCGCGTCACGATCCCAATTTCCAGGTGGAAGTTCGAGCGCACGTCCTAAGTTCAATTACGAGTTTGCTTCCATCCGAAAAGGTCGAGTGCATAGATTGGCCAGAGCTAGCAAAGATCAGTCTTGCTGATCCACATTTTACTAACCCAAATAAAATAGATCTTTTGCTTGGTGCAGACGTGTACGGGCAAGTATTGAGAGATGGTATGATCAAAGGTCCTAATGGTCTGTTAACGGCCCAACACACAGCCTTAGGATGGATTTTGTCAGGTCCAGTTTATCAAAATCATGGTGAATCATTTTCAGCAAGGTGTCACCACAACACTATCGTGAGTTTGCATGCTCATGTAGACGACAATGAGTTGCTTAAACAATTTTGGCATGTTGAGTCGGACTCTTTTGAGACAAAAATGCTCACTCGAGAAGAGCAATTGTGTGAGGAATTTTACAGCCAAACTACTAAAAGAGACTCAACAGGACGTTATGTCGTAAGTCTTCCGTTTAACGAAGTCGACCCTCAATGCAAGTATGGAAATTCGAGACAAATTGCTCTCAAAAGATTTCATCTTCTAGAGCATCGTTTCGAAAAGAACCCCGAAATCAAGACAAGATACTCCGAAGTAATGCAAGAATATCTCGACCTTGGTCATATGGAACGTTTGAAAAGCACAGATAAGCAGTCAAATGGTGTATATCTGCCGCATCATGCCGTCATACGTGAAGATAAAAGGACGACTAAGGTCAGAGTAGTGTTCGATGCTTCATGCCAAGGAACAAACGGAGTATCTCTCAATGACAATTTAATGGTTGGCCCTACACTGCAACAGGATTTACGGCACATCATAATGAGATGGCGCACGCATCCTATCTGCCTTAGTGCTGACATCGTTAAAATGTACCGCCAAGTCATCGTGACCTCTGAAGACACAGATTTCCAGCGGCTAGTATGGAGAAACAATCCGGAATCTGACATACAAGATTTTAGATTATTAAGAGTCACTTTTGGTACAGCGTCTGCTCCTTATCTGGCGGTGAAAACGCTGCAGCAGCTGGCAACCGATGAAAGCGCAGAAGCTCCTGAAATAGCAAAAAGAGTTAAGACTGATTTTTATGTAGACGATCTGTTGACAGGCTGCCAAACAGTGAAGGAAGGAATAAAGATATATACAGAAATGAAGAAACTATTGGCCAAAGGTGGATTTGATTTGCAGAAATGGATTACAAATAACAAAGACTTAGCAGAAGTAGTGATGGATAGACAAGGAAACCAGGAGAGAAAGGTAGACATAAAGATGAACGAAGTAGTGAAGGTTTTAGGACTCACCTGGGACAAGGAATCAGATTCCTTTCATTACTCTGTGCAACTGCCTGTTTTGCTGAATCCCATTACGAAAAGAAGGGTAATCTCTGATATCTCGCGTCTGTTTGACCCCTTAGGTTGGGTCGCGCCCTGTGTCATTGTTGCCAAAGTCATGATCCAGAAACTGTGGTTAGCTGGAATAGATTGGGATGAAGAGTTGTCTGAAGAATTGCTTCAAGAGTGGTTGAACTACCGATCCAAACTGGTTCGGGTAAGTGAAGTTTCAGTGCCGAGATGGGTAGAAGCTTCAAATGACGATGTATGCAGAGAGATTCATGGCTTTTGCGATGCAAGTAGCACTGCATACGCTGCGGTAGTTTATTTGAGAACGGTTGACGCAGTGGGCAATGTACACGTTAATCTCATTGCGGCCAAAACCAAGGTAGCTCCAACTATGCAAGTGTCTATACCACGCCTTGAGCTTATGGGTGCCGTTTTAGTTGCTAAGTTGGCCACTGAAGTAGCCAGAGTGCTGGAAGTTGATAGTGCAAATCTTCGGTGCTGGACAGACTCAACTGTAGTGTTGTCATGGCTTAGCAGTCATCCAAGTAGGTGGACAACATTTATCGCTAACAGAACTTCTGAAATCCTAACCAAACTAGACAACACTCACTGGTCTCATGTAGAATCTAACCAAAACCCCGCAGATGCAGCATCTAGAGGATGTACTCCCGATCAGCTGGTTCAAAATACGATATGGCTGCAAGGTCCATCATGGCTTAAAGAGTCAACTATTGAGTACAGACGACCAAAGTCGATATCTACAGAACTAGAACAAAAAAAGGTCAAGGTCCATCTATTCATTGACACAATGACTGATCCTCCCATTTGGACAAACTTTTCATCTCTCCACAGACTTATACGTGTCATTGCTTTTTGTCGGAGATTTTTAAAGATTAAGGACGTGTCTATGAAGCTACACAAATTTCAACCTTTCGTCGAGAGTTCAGAGCTTGAGGAAGCCTTAGAATCTTGTATTCGACAATGTCAATTGTTGGAATTGGAAGGGGATATAAGAAAGTTGAAGCCACTCAACCCGTACAAGGATGACAGAGGAATTTTAAGGGTTCGTGGCAGAATCCAGAACTCAAATCTTCCAGAAGATGCCAAACACCCGATCATCCTTCCTCACAAAAGTCATCTCACTGACTTAATTATTGATGACGCCCACAAAAAAACACTGCATGGTGGTCCTCAGTTAATGTTGACCTACTTGCGAACCAAATATTGGATAGTGTCAGCCAAAAATTTGGTCAAAAAACACGTACACAAGTGTGTAGTCTGTGCTCGACATGCAGCGTCAACCAAAACCCAATTCATGGGTCAGTTACCACCTGCAAGAGTGACGCCAGCAAGAGCGTTTCTTCACAGCGGCGTTGATTTTGCAGGTCCCATTAATCTGAGGATTTCAAAAGGTCGGGGTAATCGTAGCTACAAGGGATATATCTGCCTTTTTGTCTGTATGGCCTCGAAAGCCATACATTTAGAGGCCGTTAGCGACCTCACATCACAAGGTTTTATTGCAGGATTCAAACGGTTTGTTGCCCGAAGAGGACATGTGAGCGATATTTGGAGCGATAATGGCACAAACTTCGTAGGAGCTTCCAAAGAACTTAAAGACATGGTTAATGTAGAGCGTTCTTCCGTAGCCGTTGAAATTCGTGAGTGGTTAAGCGACAACAATGTCACGTGGCACTTTATACCACCACACGGACCGAATTTCGGTGGTTTATGGGAATCAGGAGTAAAGTCCACCAAATTTCATTTGAAACGCATCATAGGAGACTCCACTCTCACATTTGAAGAAATTACTACGGTTTTGTCGCAAGTTGAGGCTTGTCTCAATTCACGACCTTTGTCTATGCTGCCTGATCAGACGAATGTTTTACCACTCACTCCAGGGCACTTCTTAATTGGAGAGCCATTGATAGTAGTTCCTGATCGCTGTTACGAACAAGACAACATCAGTAGCTTGAGACGGTGGCAACTGATTCAGAGAATGACTCAAGACTTTTGGCGACGTTGGTCGAATGAGTATCTTGTTTATTGTTTGCAGCGCTACAAATGGACGAAGATCACTCCTCAACCAAAAGTAGGAGATGTAGTCCTTGTTAAGGAAGATAACCTTCCACCAGGAAGATGGTTACTGGGAAAAATCGTAAACCTACATCCTGGTTTGGACGGAATTACTAGGGTAGTGACTCTCAAATGTAACAAATCTTTTATTAAACGACCTACCTCCAAGCTTTGCATATTGCCGGTGACCGATTGATACAATTTCGAGCTGTAATGGCATGTTATTCTAGTTTAAATGTTAGCTTAAGGTATTTCTTGCATTGTAAACTCATTTAGAATTTAAGTTTTTACTCTCACCAGTTTGTTAATTCTAAGGCTGTCGAAGAATTGTTTGAGTTATAGTTAGTAGAAGGCATGTTGTTCTAATTCTACACCCCCTTGAGCTCATGGTGGGCGGTGTTCTGTGTGAAGAACGTAAATAACGTCCTTGGTGGGCGGTATGTTCAAGTCAAACTTGAGTATTATTATGTTTAGACTTTTAGTTCGACAATTTGTCATGAGATGGCGCCACACATAAAATTAGCACGCGCAAGCGTTACATTCGTTGGAATATGGATAGTTTACGTGGTACTTCTTTTAAAATATACTTCTAACACTTGATACGGAGTTTCATTTTGTGACAAATTGAACCCTATTCTCAGTACAGCGATTCTCAGAGGCTTAGTTTTAAACACCAGCCATAAATAAAGAGCCAAAAAAAAAAAAAACAATAAAGAGTTAATCAATCAATCAATCAATCATACCAGTCGTCAATCTCTGTTACTTCGCTAGGCATATTACCGCATCTTATCCTTGAATCTATCTCAAGTTAAGTGTATTATTTCGAGGGATCATCTGTCTGGCCTTAGTTCCAATTTGGCAGTAATGCGCCCGATCGAGCTGATTTACTTGCTCTCAACGTGCTATATGTACGTCCGTGAGGTAAGAACATTCTGAATGTGACGCAAGGAGTTACTTGAGACAGCTCTATTCCTAAACGAGCAATAGGTACTAATACTTGATAGCAGTTTTGATTTATGTAAATGGATCTTTGTGTCGGAGAATAAATGATTTTGAATCGTTTTTTTTTAATAATAGGATTACTTTGCTTTCAAATCTAAATCTCGAAGATGGCTTTATTTTGATGAAAAAAGCTGTGTAAGTATGCGTGGGCTACGCGTAAGCGCATCCAAATACAAACGTTATTTCCGCAGTAAAAAAAAACTTTGGGAATGTAGCATTAGAGTTTTGCTGAGTTTTGAATAGGTATAAGCTCTGAAATATCATATTGCATAATATTATCATACGCATGCACGCACGCATGCACACACACACACACACACATACACACATTATATTTTAATAGCCTTATACTTTTATCGCGAAAAAAATAATCGTATCACTGACACCGGGCCCCTTATTATGGATGATTCGGATCGTGATCGCGATCGCGTGCCATCTCACTTACGCTCGTGATGCGAGTAAATAGATACGAATGGGACGGCATGCAATCTCGATCCCGATCAAAGAATCATAATAAGGCCCCTGGTCCAAAGTAGCAGGTGTCAGTGATACGATTATTTATTCTGCCACCGTATACTGCATTTTTTTCGTTTAATTTTATTGACATTATCTGTCAATCTAGTTTTTTCGATGTTCGTTTTTGTTTTCCTGAAATTCTTTTTTTTTTGTTTGACATTTATAACATTTATATATGCGTTTCAATTGTTTTGAATAAAAAATATCTTTGTAACTGTACAAAATGTACCAAATTAAACTTGATTAAAATAGACAAAACTTTTGCTGAAGGGAAAAACGTCAAAACGTCATCGGTGTATATTTTTTTATTTTCTATTAAATTTATGTCGGACCACCTCTGAAGTTTTACAACCGACCAAATATTTTTTATTTTACTAACATTAATATTGACGGTGTAATCGTGTAACAAACGTACACAAAACATAGTCGAATTAAGAACCTCCTCCTTTTTTGAAGCCGGTAAAAAAAAGATCAATCATTGAGCAGAATAATAGTTGTACCACCCTCAATTATAGTACTTTGGTTTACCAAAGTTACAGTGACTTTATTGTAGCAGATGAAGTCGTTGTCCCTGCTAAAATAAGGAAAATGGAGAATCTGTTTCATTCTAGTGTAAAAAAAAAACAAAGAAAAAGAAACCCCAGCCAGAAAGAGAGTAGTTGTTTTTGCTGTCTTATCTCTAAGCAATTGTTGTTTGTAACATTATCTAACTGAAGGACTGGAGAGGTAATAAGAAGGCGCAAACAAAAATACGAGTGTACCTGGTAGGCTTGAATAATGTACGGCTGCGGTGTCGTGACGTCAGGATGCGGTTTTATTGCAAGAGAAGAGCGATTTTATTACAATGAGCGTTTTAGTGCTCTTCTTCCGGTAAGCAATAAATGGCGCTTTTTATTATGTACAATCATTCACATACACATAATCGCTACACACAATCACATGTCACAACATTAGCTTATCAAGTTGTGTATATCTGTGCTTATCATAATATTAGATCACAGATCTTGTATGTCTGTGTATTAGATCGATGCGGTGTCGACAATTGCGGTTACACTCTATGGATATAGACTCAGTCACTCAAACTATTAAACACAGATTAGGTAGTAGATCTGTGCTATTAAACTATTAAATCTTTTTGAAACGCTTCAAAATTGACAATCGGCGGGAAAACTTTTTGGAGAAGGGTAATTTCACACCTTGCAGGTCCGTGGAATAAAAGGGCGGGAAAATCGGACGGTGTGGGATTTCAAGCTTTGCAGGACGTGGAGGTGAGCTTTTTGACTTTTGGAGTCGGGATGCATATGTGAGAATGTTGGGTAGTGGAAGCCTGACGCAGGAATAAGATCGAAAAAAAAAAGCAGAGCATTCCCCAAAAACAAGCGATAAAAAATGCAGAACGATAAATAATTATGAACGAAAGATTCATCAGAATCAGAAAATCTTTATTGTATAAATTATACATGGATGGTAAAGTAAGTAAGTACTAGTTTCAACAGTTTCGTCCATACACGAACATACAATATTATTAAATACTTGACAATTAGTTAAATTTTATTGTATAACTTTATATCACAGTTACATAGAGATAATATTAAATTTTATTTATTATTTATTAAAAAAAAATACATATTTAAATCTTTTTTTTGCAAGTTAGCTACTCCTAGCGGATATTTATGTAATTCTGTAAGTAACCTGTGAGTAGTGCTGTTGGCTGTATTATTATTAAGTTTATTAATCTATCCACCTTATTGTTACATTTTATAATATGGCTGTTTATTGTACCATAATAAACTCAAATCATGAGTCAAGATTTATCACGCTCGAACTTATTAGTCGCCACCCGCTCCGCTTATGATCAAGCTCAAGGCCAGTGAATTCAATCAGTTCCCGGACAAGGTGATCCCCGCATCTAAGGGCGCGTGCATAAATAAAGCGACGGCATTCCCTCGTTCGGAAGTTATGGCTTCCTTGCAAGGGATGGACAGTGCTTGATGGTCTGCCAATGATGGGAGGATTGATTACATTACTTTGTAGCTTTTTGGAAATGTTTGAATGTATATATTTGTTGTTTAAGTTTATCTTTTGTATCGGTGAAGTCAAAGGTAAACACAAAATGTTTGAGCGAGTAAATTCGTAGAGGAAGGTTAATTGACCAACACTAGTTTTAGAGATTTTAGGCCCTCTGAAGGCTTTTGAAGTGGCGTGGCAGCATTGTGTTAGTCACAGAAAAGAAACGATTTTTTTCTCTCTTCTGTGGTGTTAGTATAAAGCCGCAATTCAGGATTTAGTTCTAATCAGATTGCAATTAACTGCTTAAAATATATTTCTATAACGACAAACGCCATCTCTTCAGAACTTAGTTTTGGACCATCGTCAATTGAAAATAATAAACCGGCCAAGTGCGAGTCGGGCCCGCACACTAAGGGTTCCGTACCACCACCAGGTTTCCATAGGTGATGGTGATTGCTTACCATCAGGCCCGTTAGTTTGTTTGCCACCTATGGCATAAAAACACGTGGAAAGTAGTACAAAAAGATTGTACCAAATGTTACCAAATTATCGTATTGACATCCGGATTATTCCGGATTAATAAAGTTTCAAATCAATACGACAATTAGAAGTACTTTAGTTAAAATTGATTTCCAATATTTGTTCACAAGTTAGCTACAAGTAAACATAACTATTGATATATAAAGAGTAAAAAAAGTGAACCTAATATTTTATGCATGTTAAAGGCATACTTATAATACTAAGTTTTCACTAGTTATGTGAATATAAGAAGGCCTGTAACTTAATTTGGTCGCTGGTATTAGCAATTCCGCTTTGTATTAGCAATTCCGCTTTTGATACTCATCCGTAACACAATATATTTAAAAGCTAAGCAGTAGCAGTAGTTCAACTTTAAACAAACGCCCGAATCAAGTGACGTAATTAAACGAGCGTCCCTTCCGCCCGCTACGATACTTCACGGTACGCACAGAGCGATAGTGCACGAGCCGCGTCATTGGAAATCGCCGTGTGAGCGTAGAAGTAGGGTACAAAATAATGAGAATTTTCTTAAAAGCCGATAGTAGCAACCCTAGCCGACGGTAATGCTGGGGTTTGAAACACATTGAATTCAAAGACACGTCCGAGTCAAACTACTGTTTTAGTTTATTATAATTATATACCATGTCGGTAGTGCATCTCTCCAACCGTTTTCCGGACTGGACTGTACAAGTTGTAATAGCGTATTTTGAGAGGCTTCAGCTTAAAGTATCGCGGAACCCGTACAATGTATAGCGAAAATTGGCAGCAAAAGTGTGAGCTCGAGTCGAATGCATTTACACCGAGCGATTTTTTTTGGATAATTTGTCAAAGTCAAATCATTTATTGCACATTATGCTAAATAGGTGAAATAGGTGACTGGGTTACGTGGAAAAGGTGTACTAAGCCGAAACAGGTTCATAGTACCTCAGTCATTACAACTACCACACCTTAAATAAAAGAAATAAATAACTACAACTTTTACTATCTCAACAACTCTGAAATCGGATAAAAATATGTTTATACGTCACTCAGTAATTTTATAAACATTTTATACATATAAACAAATATATATTTTTAATTTAAAAAAAAACAAGCTTTTAGGCGTCGGGCATATTTAAATTTAAGGGACGTCAATTTATTTTTCGTATTGTTCCCAGTAAACTCTTTCATTTGGTACTCATATTATGGGAGTGCATAAAAATAACTAGTCGGATTTGGGAGTCCGCCATATTGGATTTAGAATGACGTCATTTAACTAACTATAGATTGTCTTCCAAACTAAACGTGTATCCCAAATTTCAGCTCAATCGGTTGGGGGTAACTGATCTAAAATTCAGTTGCAAGATTTGTGCCAATTTTTTTTTTTTTTTACATAGCCATATAATGCGTTGTAACATTTAAAGAAAAATACACCAAATACACATTTTATCTTCTAACAGGGCAAGTTAAATAAAAGCTCCATCTTCGACCGCACCATCGCTTTCCATCAGGCGAGATCGCGGTCAAACGTTAGCCTAGCCCGATGTAAAAAAAAAAAAGCTTGTGAAAAATTGTTTAATCTAAAACAAAAAAATATATAAACCTGCACATACAAGCAAAAAAAAAAAAACCCGACAAGTACGAGTAGGACTCGTGCTCTGAGGGTTCCGTTAGACGGAACCCTCAGAGCGCGAGACCAAAAAAAAAACTAACTGAAGTTAAAATATTGAAAGACAAACTTAAGTTTGTAGTTTTTTTTTACTGGGCAAGTGCCTTTAATAACTAAACAAAATACAAGCTAAACCTAACACTACAAATACAGTTAGACTGCCCATAGACCGCTGAAGGTCTAAAGACAATCCAAATGCTCAAGCCCA
This sequence comes from Agriopis aurantiaria, assembly GCA_914767915.1. Lineage (NCBI taxonomy): Eukaryota > Metazoa > Arthropoda > Insecta > Lepidoptera > Geometridae > Agriopis > Agriopis aurantiaria. The sequence goes on along the minus strand of OU612003.1, from coordinate 9,847,718 downwards.
CTACCAGTTGGCAGCGTACCCAACATGCTGGCGGCATTACCACGTTGAATGGCAATGCTAATGCGTTGAGCCAGAAACACGCCAGCATTTTGGTCACGCGTCGCATTAACCAGGCGCTCTGAAAGATTATTGAAAATGAGGTGAGCTCCCGGTCCCCAAGGGCCCAATGTCTCGACCCCAAACGCCTCAAATATGTAACCACTGCCGAGGTTAGCATATTTGCGACGCTTGTGCTGCTCTGCCGAATTAGCAGCCGCGCCAGCCCTACCCTGTGTCTCAGGAAGATGTGACGGCGCCAAAGTATCGACACAAGTTGCGTCCCATACAAGGGGCCGCCCCAACCTCCAGGGCACAAGTGTCATACCGTCAGGCCTCTTTCCATCGTCACGCGCAAGACCACTCGGTTTGAGCACAGCTGCGACATTGGCGGTGGAAAGTGCCATGCGTATGATGTCGTTCAGGCTAGCGTGTCGGCCAATACGACCAGCGCTTCTTGAGCAAGAGAGACCATGGTGACCGAGCTGGTCAACAGCAGTACCACACTGACAGCGATGGGCCTCACAGCACCTTGCACCCAAGCGTAAGCTGACAGCTAGACGAAATGCGGTTGGATCTAAAAGGCTACCTGTGTTAAAAGAGGGCATGGCTTGCAACCAAAGTCCCGATTCCCAAACAGAGACAGCAAGAATACGAGCGCGATCTGCAATACTAGGACACGTATCTAGTAGCGATTTCCATGCTAGTTCGCAGATCGGCCGATCCCACAGTCTCTGGGAAGACAACTTTGAAGTTTGTAGTTGACAATAAGGTTCTTCCATACATCCCAACTACAAAATGTAAGTTTGTAATAGCAAAATAATTATTTTTAAATACCTTCAAATTTATAACTTTCGGATTTATTCCTATATATGTACTATGAGACCTTGCCTCTTGCCAAATTTCATGATTCTAGGTCAACGGGAAGTACCCTATAGGTTTTGATTCCCCTGTGAAATCGCAAAATATACGACATAAAGGAACCCTAAGAGCGCGAGACCAAAAAAAAAACTAACTGAAGTTAAAATATTGAAAGACAAACTTAAGTTTGTAGTTGACAATAAGGTTCTTCCATACATTCCAACTACAAAATGTAAGTTTGTAATAGCAAAATAATCATTTTTAAATGATATACCTTCATATTTATAACTTTCGGATTTATTCCTATATATGTGCTATGAGACCTTGCTTTTTGCCAAATTTCATGATTCTAGGTCAACGGGAAGTACCCTATAGGTTTTGGTTCCCCTGTGAAATCGCAAAATATGCGACATAAACGTTCATATCTTTTGATTGCGTTGACTTATAACTTTTATTTTTTTACAGCCGAAAGAAACCGTAGACCCAAGTATTTAGTATAAATTTCAACTTGCTACCTTTACGCGTTCTTGAGAAAAAGGGTCTTGACAGACGGACAGACAGACAGACAGACGGACAACGAAGTGATCCTATAAGGGTTCCGTTTTTTCCTTTTGAGGTACGGAACCCTAAAAAAGGATTTATATACATGTATTGTAGTTAAGAAAATCAAAATAAATTGCATTACGAAATAACGTACCTATCGACATGACTTTGTCGTGTCGCATAAGGTGACTCCGTATGTACTAATATGAAATTGTCGGATTGGCGCGGAGGCGGCGGGAATCCGCTTACCTACTTGTTTCTGTTGAGTCGAGCTTTTAAAATAGTTTAAGTGATATTTCATCCACATCTCAGATCAGACGAACAAGAGAGATGTGCCTTAGTACAATACTTGTCGTTCGTGTTCAAATGTCTCAATTTTCCTTTTATGTTTTTTTTCCAAGATTTTATTTGATGTGCCTTGCAACTGAATTTTAGACCAGTTATTCTCTATAGATTGAGGTAGACATACTTATGTAAGTTCGGTCAGTGACAATACAATGCTATGATACCATTGAGCTGGTCTGATGATGGACACTGAAGGTGGGCATAGGAGCTCTTAAACGAAACGATGTAACCCCGTCGAGTATGGGTTCTTTAGATTTGTCTTTCAAAGCACTTTGGTCTTAGATGAAGAGCGGACACCTAAAAAACTACTATTCCCCTAAACCGCAACTGTATATACGACTCCCTAACAAATTTTTTACGCACACTAAGAAATTTGTAGCGATACCAATGTACTAATGGTCCACATATAAAAAGGGGCCACGGTCGTCAACAAGGGCGACAAGGCGCGTTCGACTAAAGACATAAAGCCTGATTTAGGAAATAATACTAATAATAATAATAATACACCCCTTTCGGTTTAGTACACCCTTTCCGCGTAAGCAAGTATTAGAAGTAGTAGAAGCCCCCATGTGCTTCAATGATAAATTATTGAAAAGTCAGGCAATAAAAGTAGGGATAAGGGGAGGATGGGAGGGATGGCGACATATTGCTGGAATATGAGAAGTTGTGAATAAACTGCTTGTTCCTAACTCGGGTGGAATTGAGTGTCGCGCTGTCTGTAAAGTTCAAGGATGGTAGCTTGAGACTTGACGCAATGTTTATACACTTAGTTCTCTTCACTTTCAAAACAGGGGATATTTTGTTGTACAAGGTTATAACGAAAGGGTATGCTAAGCCGAATAGCTGCTGCTGCCTGTAGCTGCCCGAGTGAAAAAGTACCGAATTCCTGCGTCAAATAGCCAAAGAAATTCGCGAGGAATGAGCCTATACGCTATATAGCTTTTAAATGATATCTATCTTTCATGCTTTTACCATACCGGTATATACGTTTATAAAAACATGGCATCCTTCGTGAGACTCGGCGATGTCCACGAAATTTTTACTAGGAATGGGGACACCTTGACTATGCCCATACAAAGGCTAACCAAGTCTCACATGTACCCGAATATTTGGCATACAATTATTTAACGCCTTGCCTAAATCCATAAGGGACGCCAAGTCGCTTTATTCATTCAAAAATAACCTTAAGGTTTTTCTGACTGAAATGGCGCCGTATAGCGTAGAGGAATTCATTCCAAAACTGGAGTAAATAATTATTGCCTAACTATAATTGGGCTATTCATCATCATTTCAGCCGTAGGACGTCCACTGCTGGACGGGGGGAGGCCTTTCCCCCCATCGATATCCAAAAGGGCCGGTTGGAAGCGGCCTGCATCCAGCGTTTCCCTGCGGTCTCTTTTAGGTCGTCTGTAATGCAGGTAATTGGGCTATTAAGTATGATGAATTGTTAATGGTGGTGAGCTGGTCTATGGTATGAGATACGGCACCTATCATTATCATTATAATTACCTACTAATTTTCTGCGACCTTGCACGTCCTTACACATCCAAAAGTATTATTTTTTACGCCAGATTTAGGAGCTGAACATAAAAATACCTTTTTTGATACCTACAACACAAGCTTTGCTTAGTATAGGTTCTGTGGACCAACCTATAATTATGTTATCTTAAGCCGAATATTGTGTACATACCTAGGTACTATAATAAAAATAATAAGTAGCTAGCTTAGTATTTTTAAGTATTAAATTTAGTGGCTTTTGTATCAATGAAATAAAGAAACTTAACTTAAACTTAAACTTCATAGATAAGCAAGTATGTAGGTATCTTGTCCTGTATCTAACGAGCCTCCTTAGTGTGCAGATAAGTATAATTACCTCCCCCGAGAGTTTATCTCGGCTCAGCACGATAATGAGGGCTTTTTCTACATCCTACACTTGCACGGATTGGCATGTACTTACCTACTCGTATGTACTATACAATCTCACAAGAGTGAACGCTTAGAATAACTACACAAAGAAACCAAGTACATTCGCAAAATTTAAGCCATTCAAATGGTGTCATATATGGCTCCAAAAATTTATAAAAAATTTACTATCACAATTTGCGCGGTGAAATCGTACCACAACAAATCAGAAAAGCAGCATAAGAGTTATGGTGTGACATTCCACAGGTAATCCATTAATTTTCTTAAATCGTTTAAAATACCAATCAAAACGTAAGCTACAAATTCGCTTTGTAGCTTACGTTTTGATTTTGAGAAGGCGTTGTTTGGAAACTTACCTTCTCTGAGTAGTTATGATGAAAATAGAGCAAAGTAAGTTACAACTTTTGTCTGTATCTGTTTAATTATCCAGTTATATTGATATAAAATCCAAACTACTAAACCGATTTACTTTCGAATGGGAGACCCTTTTTTCCGAATAGGCAGAAGGGTTCTGGAGTGGAGACCACGAACCGGAAGACGCAGCGTAGGTAGGCCTCCCAACCGACGACATTGTAAAAGTCGCGCGCATCCAGTGGATGCAAAAGGCAGGCACTGTCGTTCAGTGTGGAGATTAAAGGGGGAGGCCTACGTTCAGCAGTGGACGTTTATTGACTGATAATGTGATGTGATGAGAAACATAATATTCTCATGTAAGTGAAATGTATTTCTTTATGAGAATAATAAATATCTTTAACCACAACATAAAAAAATATTTGAACACCTCCTTTCTTGAAGTAGATTAAAATACTTTTATGACGCCAGCACTGTGCAGAATCGTGTGACTGTTTCAGTCAAAAAAAAATCACGTGGTCTCTGCTATGTGCTCAAAATCTAAAAGCCTCACTTCAGCTTCAAGTCAGTAATATGGCTACAATGTCCGGGACAAAGCCTCAAAGCCTTGAGTCAGCCGATTCCCGGATTATCCGGTAAAGATTTATTGTGTTGTCCGTTCGGCGCAGTCAGCGCTGGCCCCACTTGAGGAGATTATAGACGTACGAGATAACGTCTGTAATCCTTTTTCAATTGACGTGGGTATATTTGGTAGTTTTGCTATGAAGACGAATCGGTAAACATGGAGTTTTAGCTAAAATCTGAAGTGGGATATGTTTTCAACCGATTTCAACAAAGGAGGTTTCAATTCGTCTTTTATTTGTGTGTGTGTATAAGGTGTTTGTGTGTGTATGTGTGTGTATATAAGGTGTTTGTGTGTGTATGTAATGCAATATCTTCACTAATGGGAGGTTTTCTGACAGCTGAAGGAACATAGTTCTGCAATCATCGACAGATGGCGGTGACAAAACATGATTATATTTTTTTTAGTAACTAAAAACCAATGAAAAAAAAAAAAAAAAACATTATTAAAATATTTATTACTGTATAAACATTCACAGATATTTTAACAGATAAATTATACTAATGTAAATTAAACATGCTTAAACAGAGATTTAGTGCCCTTGATAGTATTATCTAACGGTCCTCACACTAGGCACAGCTTGTATCGTGAGGACCTGGATACGATTACAAGTGCACAAGAGTTAGATCTCGACAATTACCACAAAATACGATCTACGAAATAAAGGAACACAAAAACAAGCATAACAGACAGTGTCAGACAGACAGTTATTGTCTGTATATGACATAGATTCAGTATAATTCTCCCTCTACAGTATATGAGAATAAGCATGTTTTTTTATTTACCTTTCTTCGTCTGTGGTTTTGCAAAATTTTCAGATCCATGTCTAGTCAACACCATGTATTATATTAATGTACTTTTTTTTCTTCAATTAGCCCTTCGGATAACCTTTTATTTAATTTTGTGTGGTCCCATATTTTTTAAAAGAAATAACTGGTTTTTAATTTTCGTAAAAAATTATGATTTATGACGTGTCGTGGACGCAACTAGCTACAGTTTCTAGTAAATCGTGAAACCCGTGACGTATGAATTTCGTCAGTTCCGGTGTGGGGCAGCGCGCGATGACAGCGCGCGCCGGAAGTGGCACGCAACGCGACCGCATCCGGCGCTACTGTTGCCATTCCTCACTTCCGGTCCGACCGATTGACAGGAAAGTTTCATATTAGAGGAAAAGTTAAACTTCCACCTTTACAACAGTTAACAAACTGAGCTCCAATGTAAGCTGACCCCTATCTCGATACGCTGGGTTTTATAGGCGCTTGCAGACGATGCGTAGTACAAGTAGCAAGTACAAGTTGCAAGTATCTACTACGCATCGCACTTGCACAGAGCAAAATAGTACTTCCATAGCCACTTGCACTAAGCAAAACGTTGCATACGATATGTAGTAGCTACTTGTACTTTGTACTTGCTACTTTTTCTACGCATTGTCTGCAAGCACCTTTATACAATTTTATACTATGTAAACTGACGTGGGTTTCACACATTTTATTTATATTACACGGGCGTGCATTCACCTTGAAAAAGACCGCCTAATACGGTTGAAACTATGCGGAGTAGCCGGCTTAGTCTTACGTGAGTAATTACCGTGTAATATAAATAAAACCTTTTATACAAGTTGACGTCCTCACGGTGTAGTAGGTAGGTATCTACAGGTAAGTCATCATCATCATCATCATCATTTCAGCCATAGGATGTCCACTGCTGGACATAGGCCTCCCCCATCGATCTCCAAAAGGGCCGGTTGAAAGCAGCCTGCAAACAGCGTTTCCCTGCGGTCTCTTTTAGAACGTCTCTCCATCTTGTGGGTGGACGTCCTACGCTGCGCTTACCAGTCCGTGGTCTCCATTCCAGAACCTTTCGGCCCCATCGGCCATCTGTTCTGCGTGATATGTGTCCTGCCCACTGCCATTTCAACTTGCTAATCCGGTGGGCCAGGCAAGTACTTGCAGGTAAATTTTCAATGCCGTGAAATTACAATTTAACTGATGAAATTATAAGTGTAAGGTAGTTTTTTCTTCAGTGTGGACATCTATACTAATATTATAAAGAGGAAAGATTTGATTGTTTGTTTGTTTGCATTGAATAGGGTCCGTCTTTCACTGTTGGGAAGCTACACTATCCCCGGGTAACATAGGCTATATTATATTTTCAAAAAAAATAGGAATCCTTACTAAAACTCCAATAATGTAACCTAAGGTGTAAAATCAATAAGATTTACATTTTTGACTTTGCGTGTTTGACAGTTCTAAGACAGGACAACGTCTGTCAGGTCAGCTAGTAATAATTATATAATAATGCACGGCTCGATCATTCAATGGAACCGTAAGGACCCAAAACTCCTCGTGGTTCGCTTGCTCGAACCGTTTGGACATCAAATGGCAAACCCTGCACAGTTCGATTATTGAATCAAACCGTTAGGATCTAAAAATCCTCGTGGTTCGCTTGATCGAACTACGCGATCGAACCTCACGGCCGGAGCGTAGCCACATGCCCAGCCCAGAGCCACTTGACTCGCATATATACGGTTTCCGACATCCGTGACTTTTGTCCTTGACGGATTTCAGTATTTCGGACTAGGTCTCTCCTGCGACATATTATACTGATAAAAGCCTTCGAGGTTTATTGTCGGCAGCCCACCGGCAGAATGTATGTTTATTATGAGGTGAGGTAGTTAATAGAAGAATAATGCATAATTCTTATCACACCGCATTATACTTTTTGTACACAAAATCTTCAGGCAATTTCCGTGTTCTTTGTGTTTCACAATCGAATTTGAATTTCCTTCACTGCTGTCCCGCGCCACTGCTTGTTGTCCGCCGCACAAAAGAAAGTTATTATTATTTTTTATTTCTTTTGTGAGAACAGCTTGTAGAAGGTAAATTTATAGTATGACTAGTTGAATCCCGCGGCGTTACTCGCGATATTCCAGTTTTCCGCATTTTTGGGGAAAAGTAGGTACCTTTTGTTCTTCTTTATGACGACCAACACTATTTACCTGCCGAATTTCGTTAAGATCAGTCTAGCATTTTAGCCGTGAAAAGCGAACAAACAGACAGAGACAGAGTTACTTTTGCTTTTATAATGTCAACAAGCATTCACATTTCAGATTTTTGTTCCCGTCTGCAGCTGTCTTGCTCGCACATTTTCACATCACTAAAGATATAAAATCACAGAGTGACGATTTCCAAAAGGTAACAAACTCATATTTTGCTGTCTATCATAACATTACAAACAAAGAAATGTTTAATTTGACATGAAAAAACTACAATGTTGGCATTTTCAAGGCTCTTGCCTTACTCTTGCAAATATTTTTTTTCTAGATCAACGTGTTCCATCCTCGGCCCCATCGTCTCTCGACGTACTCGACGCATATTTTTTGCGACGTCATTTTGCTGTGAGTCTGAATTGAGCGATCGTCGCATGTTATAAAAACTCGGGACTGAATTATGGATTATCGGGACGCGGGATAATAATCATCAAAATCGGCACTGTCCTGGCAGAATCGGGACAGGTGGCAACCCTGCATGTGTGATCAAACGATTTGCACCACACCACATACGAAGCCACTTCAAAGGAATCAAAACTCAATAGTAAACTGATGCCTCAAAAATTTATTCTGGAACCACAATTTGTTTCAAACGTGAACCGACAAAAGTCGCGCCACAAAACTCAGCTGACCTTTTATCGCTCAGGTGGGTTACGCGCTTAGAACCCGTTTTCAGAGCTTGTGAAGTACATATAATATACTAGCTTCCGCCCACGGCTTGGCCCGCGTAGTTCTAGGGAAAAATTATGGAGTTCTCTGCAAAAAGTTTTATTTTAGGACGCTACTGAATACGTTTTATGTGTTTAATCCTGGATATTGATAATCGGTACATGGTGGTTTATAAGTAAGAGATCTTTGGTTAAATTCCTGGCCTGGCAGATGTTTGAATGATGAATAGAGTTAAATAACAACAAAGCGAACGACGCGACCTAGTTTAAAAAAAAAAAAAAATTGTATATCACTTGTGCTTACCTCGCAGTCCGCTTGCGGCCCAGCGAACCACGTGACCTAGAAAGTTTTTTTTAACTTTTTTTGTACGTCACTTGTGCTTGACACTTGCCCATGCGCACCGCTAGCGGCCAAGCAAACCGAGCAACCAAATTTTTCTTGATAACTTTAATGTGCATGACCAGGGCCCTGATTCCGTAACTTTAACACGCACGTAACGCGACGCGTTAAGTTAACCTCTGTAAATTAGGACTCTATTCCCTAGGAATAAAGACCAACTTTTAGAGGTAAACTTAACACGGCGCGTTACGTGCGTGTTTGTAATTACAGAATCAGGGCCCTGATTTTGGCACTGGCCCACGGATGCGTTAATTTTTCGGTATAATAAGTAGCAGTGAATATCTGGAGTATAAGCTCTCTCCCTATTTAATATCATAAAAACTGTTAAACAGTTAAGTACGCAGTTGAATGATTGAAATTATCCTACAGGAATCTTACATATTATTGTCGGTATAAAATAGCATTTGTTTTATACCAAATTTTATCGAAATTCGTTAAACAGTCACGGATTTGAGTGATTGATGTTATCCTACAGGAACCATACATATTTTTGCGGTAAAAAGTAACTCATGTGATAATCCAAGTAATATGCTACCTCCATACTAAATTTCATCGAAATCCGGAGTTGAGTGAATCAGAATCAGAAAATCTTTATTGTATGAACTGTGTACATGGATGGTAAAGTAGATTAGTAAAAGTATCAACAGTTTTGTCCATCACGAACATACAATATTTCTTATAACTAAGTGGTGACAATTAGTTACATCTTTATGTATACATAATACTATATTAAAGTTTCAGGGATACAATCTCTTCTCTATCTCTACATAGTATAAATTGAAGTCGCTTTCCGCGTCTGTCTGGCCGCTAACTCCTCCTAAACCACGCAACGGATTTTGATGCAGTTTTCACCAACAGATAGATAATTTTTCAAGGAAAGTTTATATGTATAATAAAACCTAATTAAGTTTTTATGTAAGTACAAAAAGACACTATTTTGCAACCACGTCGCAGAAAAATGGCTTACGTAGGCTAAACCGGAAGGGATACACAAAAATGATGTACTAGAGAATTGTAGCTCTTATCTAAAAATCTAAAGAAAGCTTCGCGATGGTATATCCCTATCTGTTATTGTTGACTCATAGTAACCATTCCTTTCATTAAAACTTAATTTTAAAATTGCGTTATACTTGCGAAGCTATTTAATCTTATTCAGTATAATTCTTATCCAAATAAATATAACAGTATTCTTGGGCATTAAATTAAATTTATAATTGTCTTTACAGTATACAATGCTAATGAATACTTTAGAAGATATCAAAGGTTAAAGCAAACGAAAAAATAATGCACGGACCGGAGTCGCTCGGCCACCACAGGCCGCTACGAACTACCGCTATTCCCGCGCCTCCGCGCTGTTTTGCTATTGTCTACCTTAGGGTTACGTACCCAAAGGGTAAAAACGGGACCCTATTACTAAGACTGCGATGTTTGTCTATCCGTCCGTCCATCCGTCTGTCCATCCTATCTTTAAGCGGCTGTATCTTTAGAACCGTAATAGATAGCCAGTTGAAATTTTCACAGAATAAGTGATGTTACGGCGGATCAAATAAGAAATAATAATAAAGCCAAAAAGTAAAAAGTTAAGGGGGTCCCCATAAAACAAACGTAATTTTTAACGTATTATTGTAATTGCTCTAATGTAAAAACGTTAATACGTACAAGCGTCAAACATGGCATGTTTATACACTCATATGCAACAAAAAAAAAAAACCGGACAAGTACGAGTAGGACTCGTGCTCTGAGGGTTCCATTAGACGGAACCCTCAGAGCGCGAGACCAAAAAAAAAACTAACTGAAGTTAAAATATTGAAAGACAAACTTAAGTTTGTAGTTTTTTTTTACTGGGCAAGTGCCTTTAATAACTAAACAAAATACAAGCTAAAACTAACACTACAAATACAGTTAGACTGCCCATAGACCGTTGAAGGTCTAAAGACAATCCAAATGCTCAAGCCCACTACCAGTTGGCAGCGTACCCAACATGCTGGCGGCATTACCACGTTGAATGGCAATGCTAATGCGTTGAGCCAGAAACACGCCAGCATTTTGGTCACGCGTCGCATTAACCAGGCGCTCTGAAAGATTTTTGAAAATGAGGTGAGCTCCCGGTCCCCAAGGGCCCAATGTCTCGACCCCAAACGCCTCAAATATGTAACCACTGCTAAGTGTAGCATATTTGCGACGCTTGTGCTGCTCTGCCGAATTAGCAGCCGCGCCAGCCCTACCCTGTGTCTCAGAAAGATGTGACGGCGCCAAAGTATCGACACAAGTTGCGTCCCATACAAGGAGCCGCCCCAACCTCCAGGGCACAAGTGTCATACCGTCAGGCCTCTTTCCATCGTCACTCGGTTTGAGCACAGCTGCGACATTGGCGGTGGAAAGTGCCCTGCGTATGATGTCGTTCAGGCTAGCGTGTCGGCCAATACGACCAGCGCTTCTCGAGCAAGAGAGACCATGGTGACCGAGCTGGTCAACAGCAGTACCACACTGACAGCGATGGGCCTCACAGCACCTTGCACCCAAGCGTAAGCTGACAGCTAGACGAAATGCGGTTGGATCTAAAAGGCTACCTGTGTTAAAAGAGGGCATGGCTTGCAACCAAAGTCCCGATTCCCAAACAGAGACAGCAAGAATACGAGCGCGATCTGCAATACTAGGACACGTATCTAGTAGCGATTTCCATGCTAGTTCGCAGATCGGCCGATCCCACAGTCTCTGGGAAGACAACTTTGAAGTTTGTAGTTGACAATAAGGTTCTTCCATACATCCCAACTACAAAATGTAAGTTTGTAATAGCAAAATAATTATTTTTAAATACCTTCAAATTTATAACTTTCGGATTTATTCCTATATATGTACTATGAGACCTTGCCTCTTGCCAAATTTCATGATTCTAGGTCAACGGGAAGTACCCTATAGGTTTTGATTCCCCTGTGAAATCGCAAAATATACGACATAAAGGAACCCTAAGAGCGCGAGACCAAAAAAAAACTAACTGAAGTTAAAATATTGAAAGACAAACTTAAGTTTGTAGTTGACAATAAGGTTCTTCCATACATTCCAACTACAAAATGTAAGTTTGTAATAGCAAAATAATCATTTTTAAATGATATACCTTCATATTTATAACTTTCGGATTTATTCCTATATATGTGCTATGAGACCTTGCTTTTTGCCAAATTTCATGATTCTAGGTCAACTGGAAGTACCCTATAGGTTTTGGTTCCCCTGTGAAATCGCAAAATATGCGACATAAACGTTCATATCTTTTGATTGCGTTGACTTACAACTTTTATTTTTTTACAGCCGAAAGAAACCGTAGACTCAAGTATTTTGTATAAATTTCAACTTGCTACCTTTACGCGTTCTTGAGAAAAAGGGTCTTGACAGACGGACAGACAGACAGACAGACAGACGGACAACGAAGTGATCCTATAAGGGTTCCGTTTTTTCCTTTTGAGGTACGGAACCCTAAAAACGGACTATTTTGATTTTTTTCCCATCCTGAAAAAAATTCAATACGAAAAACGTTTTAAACATTTGAAATTTTATTGGCAGTTTAAAAAAGAGTCGTGGTGTTTAAAAAAGTACGTTCCAATTTAAAATTTTAGACAGGCTGGTTTTTAGAGAAAACAACTTTTTACCACCCACATTTTGTGACGAGAATTCCCGAAAGTTAATATCGACTCTAAATAACTTTTAGTCAATTTTTATTTAATTGTTTCATGTCCTTGACATTTTAAAATGTTTTTAATGCTGTTTAGCTGTTTGGAAAATGCTAGATAAAGTGATAAAAGTCAGCATAATTATTGCGCTGCTTGAGGAAGATTGCAGCCAATGGGTCCGTGGTTCAAAGGCAAAATTTTAGTTGTTCGACATTCCAAAGGACCTGGCAGCGCTATCAACAGACTGGTCCCGTCTAAAGAAGGCCTGATTGTGGGAGAAAGCCATGTACCGAACCACGACATGATCGTTTTCTGGTGATTCAAGCGTTGACAAATCGCAAATCTTCGTATGTGGACCTCAAGAACAACCTCGAAGAAGTAAGAAATGTGCAAATTAGTCTATGGATGGTCAGGAGGAGACTTCTCACTGCCAATATAAGTAGTCATCGCCCAGCTCGCGACCCTAAATTACTCCGTGAGCACCGAGTTTCCCGGCTTAGCTTCGCTCGAAATTGTGTTTAATGGACTCAAGAAAGCTGGGATAGGGTATTGTTCTCCAATGAAGCCATAATATCTCTGTACGGTGAAGACTGACGTCGGCGAGTGCTACGAAAACGAGAAGAACGTTTTGCAGAGGCATGTTTTGAAGAAATCACACCTTATGGTACCTCTGTTATGTTTTTGGGCAGGAATAAATTCGTTGGATCGTACAGAGTTAGTATTCATCGAAAATGGCACACTGTCTGGACACCGATACAAAACGGAACTTCTAATTCCTCATGCACAACCCGCATTGGCTGCTCTTGGCCAAAACTAAATTTTTATAGACGACAACACTCGCGCCCACTGGTCTGGCGATGTGGAAGCGTATATGCTAGAGGCGTATATTCATCGTTTGGATTGGCTAGGTCGACGTGCCAACCTCAATCCTATAGAGCATGTCTGGGACGTTCTGAAGCGACGAGTGAGACCAGTGCAGCCGGCTCCGCAGACTACCAGATAGCTAAAGAATGTGATTACCGCGGAGTGAGAACGTATTCCGCAACAAAACCATAGGTGATATACTCGCTAACATGCCCAGACGAATGCAAGCTGTGATTTCGGCAAGAGGGGATCACACTCCATACCAATCTTTTATCTGCACTACATCTTAGGAAGCAGTAGACTACTGGCTTTTAGAGTTTTAACATTATTACTCATTAATTTAATCAAAATGTTACGACAAAACTGACGAAAACTATTCCTTGCTAATTAATTTACGAAATTCTGAGGACAAGACTACCTAAATAAAATTATCAAACAAACTAATAGGAAGAATAAAATTGGTTCTTTGCTTAGGTGCCCGTTTTTTTTGTGCAAATGATTGTAGTACACACTCTAAAGTATAACAACAAATAATAAATAAGTGCGAGTCCGTGAAAAATGTCTGTTCACTACCAAGTTAAGCAACGTAGGGCACGGACAGTACTTGGATGAGTGACCGCCTGGGCGTGATATGTTTTTGTACTACTTTCTGTCTTTTGTGTTGGTACGGAACCCCTCAGTACGCGAGCCTGACTCACACTTCGCTGGTTTATTTTTTTAAATTATACCCGTGCGAAGCCGGGGCGGGTCGCTAGTAATAAATAAGTGCGAGTCCGTGACAAATTTCTGTTCACTACCAAGTTAAGCAACGTAGGGCGCGGACAGTACTTGGATGAGTGACCGCCTGGGCGTGATGTCTTTTTGCACTACTTTCTGTCTTTTGTGTTGGTACGGAACCCTCAGTACGCGAGCCTGACTCGCACTTGGCTGGTTTTTTTTTAATTATACCCGTGCGAAGCCGGGGCGGGTCGCTAGTAATAAATAAGTGCGAGTCCGTGACAAATTTCTGTTCACTACCAAGTTAAGCAACGTAGGGCGCGGACAGTACTTGGATGAGTGACCGCCTGGGCGTGATGTCTTTTTGCACTACTTTCTGTCTTTTGTGTTGGTACGGAACCCTCAGTACGCGAGCCTGACTCGCACTTGGCTGGTTTTTTTTTTTTTAGTTATACCCCTGCGAAGCCGGGGCGGGTCGCTAGTTATTTTATAAGTGTTTCTTATGACAATGGTATTTACGCTATAGATTATCTTCTCGCGGTAGCATTCGTTCCTTTTTTACAACAAAATACGTCTCGATAACGGTCGAGACGCCTCTTGGCGGCTCAGACCATTGCCTTATAGTACATTAGCGCCAATCGCAAACTCCACCCGTACCGTACCTACTGTTAGGCGCCACACCACCCACCATTCCGCAGTGTGCGAATTCCATACCAGAAATACGTTTCTCTCAGAGAGGGTACGGCAGGAACTCATGTCCTTTGATGTGCGAAAGTAGAGTGGGCCAGATGGCATTCCAGCCATCGTTCTTGAAACTTGTGATCCCGAATGGACATCGGTCTTAACGCGACTTTTCCTACTTTCTTATTCAACAAGATGTGTGCCATCGTCGTGGAGATTGCCCTGGTCTACCCAATCCCTAAGAAAGGAAATCGGGCTGATCCGTCTAATTACAGGCCCATAGCGATTAACTCTCTTTTCTGTAAGGTGATAGAGCGAGTAGTAAACACCCAGCTCCTTGGATACCTGGAGCAACATCAACTCATCAGCGAACGTCGATACGGTTTTCGTCGTGGTCGATCAGCTGGTGATCTTCTGGTATACCTTACTCACCGCTGGGCAGAAGCCGTTGAGAGTAGAGGGGAGGCACTTGCGGTTAGTCTGGACATAGTCAATGCTCGCGTTGCGCAAGGTTCTGTTTTATCGCCGACGCTGTTTATTCTCCATATCAATGACATCTTCTAAACCAGCAACATGCATTGTTATGCGGACGACAGCAGCGTTTACCGCAAAAAAAAAAACAAAAAAAAACATTTGCTGCAGCTCCTCGTTTTCAGAACACTTCTCTTACGGTTTCGGGGAGTATCGGAATTCTGGGCGTCAAAATTTCTGCAAATGTTTCGCTGTCATATCGCAAGTGAGGCTTGCTTCCAAGAAACTTGGTGTACTCAACAAGGCGAAACGGTACTTCACGTCGAGTCAAAGACAAAAACACAAAAAAAAACACAAACTTTACAAAGCGCAAGTCCGACCTCACATGGAGTACTGCTCCCATCTTTGGACCGGAGCACCCAAGTATCAGCTTGACCCACTTGATGCACTGCAGCGTAGAGCTGTAAGAATTGTCAATGACCCCAAGCTCACCGAACATCTAGAACCGCTCAACATGCGCAGAGACGTTGGGTCGCTCTGTATCTTTTATCGCATTTACAACGGGGAGTGTTCTGAAGAGCTGTTTGATCTGATGCCAGCGTCGCGGTTTTATCATCGTACTAGCCGCCACCGCCTGAAAGTTCATCTACACATCATAGATCAGTGGAAATCGCACACTGTGCGATTCACACGATCTTTCTTGCCTCACACCTGCAAAATGTGGAATAAGCTACCAAATGTGGTGTTTCCGAGAACTCCTACAACATGGGGTTCTTCAAAAGGCGAGTTGATGCGAGTCCTTAAGGGTCGGTACCGTATTTATAATGCCTTTGGTGTTACAAGTATCCATAGGCGACGGTGACTGCTTACCATCAGGTGGCCTGTCTGCTTGTTTGCCACCAAAGGAAAAAAAAAAATATTTAAAAAATGGTGATTCAAATAAGTTTGAATACTACTTCTGTAGATACAGATACAGAGTGAAAATTGAATTTTTCATTTGTTTGAATTATTTTGGTACATATTTGCTCACAAAAAAACAATTATTTGTGATAAATAAAATTAAATTTGGGATAAAACGCAGTTTTAAACACTAATTTATAATTTGAAATGGACACACAGCATTTTAATTACACTATACATACGGTGTTTCATGCTTTTCTTACAGAATTTAGGTATAATCTTTTTTATTCGTCATTTAATACAGCTCTTTAATGCTAACTATTATTCAAAATATTTTGAGTACAGCATTTTATGCATCAGCATTTGTATAGAACTAAGCTTTTTCATACAAATTTGTCAAATACTTACGACATTTTTCATGTCTGTGAATACAAAACCAATTGCTGTAACCTACTGAAAATCATGCTTCTAACTTTAGGACTAAGATATTTATATAGATTCATGGACAATGATAAAACAAATATATTTTCTCTTTACACCATCTTTCTACGAGGTCTTAGAATAACTACACATAGAAACCAAGTACATTCGCAAAATTTAAGCCATTCAAATGGAGTCTTATATGGCCCCAAAAAATATAAAAATTTTACTATGACAATTTGCGCGGTGAAATCGTACCACAACAAATCAGAAAAGCAGCATAAGAGTTATGGTGTGACATTCCACAGGTAATCCATTAATTTTCTTGCTTAAATCGTTTAAATACCAATCGAAACGTAAGCTACAAAGCGAATTTGTAGCTTACGTTTTGAGAAGGCGTTGTTTGGAAACCTACCTTCTCTGAGTAGTTATTCTAAGTACGAGGTATATTTTTTAAAGTATATATTTTTTTCAAAAGAAATTGCGGTTTTTTGGCTCTGGTGTAAAGTTAGGATCTGGCTACTTACAGCAGTTTCGTTTTCTTACGTCGATATATTTCGTATACACCTTTTCTGCAGTAGAAAAATTGACTCTGATTCCACAAAGTTTCCCCAAAAAATTATACCGTAGCTTAATTGAGGGTAAACATAACCATAATACGCATTTATTGCAACGGCTTTTGATGCAATACTACTTAATATGGATAAAGCATAACAGTAACTTTTTATCAGTAATTCATTGTATTGGTTATTTAACTAAGATGGGCTTACCAGTTGAGATGACAATCTGATGTAACACCTAAGAAGTTTGACTCATTGACCTCATTAATTTTATCATCATTATGTGTTATATTTAGCTTCAATGTGATAAAAGTTATCCTACAGGAACCGCTAATTTTTCCAGGATCAGAATTAGCTTATGTTATATTATTCAGTGTATAATCTAGCTCGATACCAAATTTCATAAAAATTTGTTTAACAGTTACATAGTTGTGTGATTGAAATTATCCTACAGAAACTGTGATATTTTCCGAGACAAAAAGGATCCTGTGTTTCAATGTGGCTGCTTGCCTATTTCTATACCAAATTTTATATTTATTAGTTGAGCCGTTGTGGAGATGGTTGAGTAATTGAAATTAACCTACAGGAACCGTGCATTTTTCCGGGATAAAAAGTAGCTTATGCTACATCCATACCAAATTTCATCTAAATCGGATCAGTGGTTTTGGCGGTGACTTCAGCCAAACATAAACACTTACACATTTACACATAAACTTTCGCATTTATAATATTAGTAAGGTATAACACTTTTCATAAAAGACCAGACTCAAATAAGCTTTCACTAACATCTGCCTTTGACGAATGTGCATATCCCATCAAACACAATACGGCTCGCCGTTTCATTACTTCACAGGATATCACCTCGTCATCCCTATCAAATTACCTATTAAATAAGACGTAATCAGCATTAATAATCACCATCTTGTATTTTTTCAGGTACACGTTAGACAAACTTTAAAAAAATAACTATAAATATTAGAATAACAGAACAAAACAAATGTAAAAAAAAAAGTTAATACCTTTGACGAACACATACGTAGTATAGTTTTTTTTTAATCGCGGATAATTCCGCGTTTGACCATCAACTCGCCTGTGAGTAATTTCCAGGCTTGACGGTCTTCTGCCAGCATTTTCACCTCCCTGTACGACATGACATCTGCCTTCTCTTTTATTTGGTCTAAGAATATTCTTCTTGGTCCTCCCGGTCCTCTCTTTACTCCTACTTTTCCCTCTATGATGGTTTTCATTAATATTTCATGTCGTACAAGGTGGCCAAACATCTTTCTTCTTCTAGCTATTAACACACATTTTCATAATTAGGATTCCACCATTTCCTAAACTTATTGTAAACAGTTACAGTCTCTATGTTCTCTTTGTTGTTCATTGCAGCACAAACCGCACAAACATTCTCTTTTCTACAAGGGTCACTGCATGTGTACTGGCTTTTCCACCGGAAGAAGCGGCTGTATAATTCAGGAAAATGAATGAGGCTATGCATGGTCGCTGCCAACTGAAAGACGTTGAATTTCTTCGAATCAATGTAAGAGCCAGGCGGGAGAAATCTGTAAACAATAATGTACCTGTATCAAGCTAAAGAGCTATTAAAATTAAAATAATTATGTTCGGGAAATTTTTGCACACTGTCATCTGACCCCAAACTAAGCAAAGCTTGTAATATGGATGCCAGAGACTGATATACATACATAATATTATATATTTGAAATACATACTTGAAAAAATACCACCCAATAAAAAATATATTAATATATAATATAATATTAATATTTTATTTATATTACTCGGGAATTACTCACGTAAGATTAAGCCGGTCACTCCGACTATAGTTTAGTCGGAACTATAGTCGGAGTGACCGGCTTAATCTTACGTGAGTAATTCGCGAGTAATATAAATAAAATGTGTGAAAACCACGTCAGTTTCTATAATATAATATTAATATATTTATTTTTAAATATATTACCACCCAGATAAAGAACAAACACAAAATTAAATGTTCATCGCGTAAATGTTTGTCCTAGGTAGGTATCGAACCCACACCCCCAAGCGCAGATGGCAGGTTCACTACCAACTTGGCCAACGGAGCTATTACCTACCTACATCATTCACTTAACGCGCTTGCAGACGATGCGTAGTACAAGTAGCAAGTACAAGTTGCAAGTCCCTACTACGCATCGTCTGTAACGGTGTGCTTAGTGCAAGTGGCAGTGAAATTGCTTAGTAGAACTTGACACTGGTTCTTGCGCAAGTGAAGCTTTTCTTTCCTGCCCTGCTCGCACGACGCCCACTGCGCATCATTCGTATCGTTCGAACATTCGTGCAAGTACGTACTCGCACGTGAGTTATGCGCGTCACCGTTCGAGTGGTTAACGCCTACTTGTACTTGATACTTCTACTTGTTACCTGCACTTGTAAGCTACTTCGCATCGTCTGCATAATAGTAATCTTAAATTTATATATCATATAAATTATATGTCAGCGCAAAGGTGCCCAAAACACTCGCTGCATTACCGCGTTGGATGGCAGTGGCTAACCTTTGCACCAGGAACGAGCAGGAGCGGGAGTCATTACACTTTTCTTTGAGCTCGTGCCCTATCTCTGAAATGACCTTTTTGGCCTCAGTCCCCCAACAACCCATGCCTCTACAGCAATGGCCATATTACAATTAGATAAAAGGAAATTGAAAGAAAACATTTCAAAATAATTGGTGTAATTTAATATGCTGATTTGGTGCCGCTGCACACTCCTCCGCCACCTCCTCGCCCACCCCCTGCGACAGCACGTAGCTTGCGTGTTTGGTATTATCACACCACTATATCCCGTCTCCCTTATGTTTCTCGAACTTACAATCAGACAGGCATGCTAGATTGCCGCTCTTAAAAAATAACTTGCTTCGTTTGATACACCTTTGTAATTAAATTAAATAAAGATGGAAGTAAAAAAAATCGTCATACGAAAGTTACAATGTTTACTTACAACCTTCTTCCAAGAAATGTGAAAACAAATGATTAAATATTATGTATGTAGTATAAAAAGTATGTCAATTATCTATTTTATTTATATTGCGACAAAAGACATAAGGTATTATAGCTATGAGTACTAATTCAGTAATTAAGTTGATTTTGAATGACTTTCACCTTAAGATAGTTTATATTTTACTTGTAATTTTATTGAATAAATATAACAATAAACCTTCACGCTAATTAAGTTTTTGTGATTATGATTAAGTAATTTCAGGGGTATTTTATTACTTATATTTATCATTTATCATTTATTTATTATTAATTAAAACGGTAAAACACCAATTACATTAATTATCCAAAGTTCAAATACATTACAAATTAGAATACAAGTCAAATATGTACAAAAAAATAGGTCAAATTATACAAACAGAAACACATTACAATTAGTTGAAGTTAATTACATTACTATAATAAACAAAAATAACATTGAAAATTACAAAATTACAAAAACATAACAAACAAAAGACATAAGATATAAAAACCACTCATCCGTTACTTTCACAATAATGTAGGCACACTGACATTATATCTGACCATCCGTCCTCAAACAATAATGTAGGCACACTGACATTATATCTGACCATCCGTCCTCAAACAATAATGTAGGCACACTGACATTATATCTGACCATCCGTCCTCAAACAATAATGTAGGCACACTGACATTATATCTGACCATCCGTCCTCAAACAATAATGTAGGCACACTGACATTATATCTGACCATCCGTCCTCAAACAATAATGTAGGCACACTGACATTATATCTGACCATCCGTCCTCAAACAATAATGTAGGCACACTGACATTATATCTGACCATCCGTCCTCAAACAAATCACACTCAGGATTAACAGCCAAGAGAGCGTTGAACGCGGCGAGTGTACGCGGGATGGGCGAATAAGAGCGCGCTACCGTACGGCAGCGTGGCACGACGAACAGTTTGTGCCGTCTACAGCGATAATAGTTGTCTGGTATAAAAAGTCGACACAGCTTATCGAGCAGACTAGGCGCGTCGATGTCCCCACGTATAATTTTGCACATGACGGTAAGTTGATGCTTTTCCCGCCTGACTTCCAATGAGTTGAAGCCCAGACAGCCCATCAAAAACTTTGTCGGGTACATGAATGGATAATATCCGTGAACTCGCTTATACAAGTACCTGAGGAATGCCTTTTGCACCTTCTCAACCTGGAGTATATAAGTAGTTTCGTGCGGATTCCATACGCACATCGAGCTCTCTAATTTGCTGCGAACTAATGTGCCAAAGATCAAGCGGACGACGTGCAGATTACGGAAATCTTTAGAATTTCTGAGTACGAAACCCAACCGTCGAAAAGATTCCTTTACCAGCGAATTTATGTGGTCGTGAAACGAAAGCTTTCGGTCGAATGTGACACCCAAGTCTTTCACGTTAGTCGAGCGAATTATGCTAACGCCATTTATTTTGTAATCGTAATTGATTGGGAGCCTCATTCGACCAAAAGTCATAGCATGGCATTTGGAAAGATTCAATTCCATGCCGTTCTGATGACTCCATTGTAACACTGCATCAACGTCTCGTTGTAGGGCAACGCAGTCTGCACTTGACCTCACCTCTATGAAGAGCTTCAGGTCGTCAGCGTATAGCAAGCATTGGGCATATTCCAAGACGGAAGGGATATCGTTCACCATTAGCAAAAATAAAAGAGGCCCCAAAATTGAGCCCTGACTTACACAGGAACGCGTGTGATAGGGTCTTGACTCAAATAATCCTAGCCTCACAAACTGCTGGCGATCACGCAAATAGTCTGCAAGGAGCCTGAGAAGCCCTGGAGCGAAGCCGATGGCAGCGAGTTTGGCCAGCAGAATGTCGTTATTCACCCTATCAAACGCCTTCCGGAAGTCAAAGTAAAGGACATCAACTTGAGAACCACGGTCTAATCCAGTGGAGATAAACTCAACAATAGACAACAGGTTGGTGTCAACAGACATTACGTAGTTACGGATGCAATTAAGTTGGTTTTTTGAGACGATTTAAACTGCACGCACCCAATTTTTATTTATTTGATAGTATTTGTAATGAGGATGAAAAAGAAAAGATCTTTCGGTACCTGCGAGACCCAACACCCAGCCCTCTTTATCTTCGTCCTGCTTTTTTGCTTGCCTTTTTTACCCTACTCATTAGATAAGACAATATGAACTCCTCTCTAAATACACCTTGCATACTTCTAGTCACTAAATTAAATAATTGATAATGAGAAAGGAGAAGCATAAACTCACCTCGAATAGGTCGCACCGCCGAATACAATGGGCACCGTATTATGCTGCAGCGCTGTCAGTACTTTCTCCGTCACGTAATCTTCAGCAAAAGAATTCTCCAGCGCCAAATAAAAGTAATAATCCCTTTCCAATAGAGTATAACAGCTGTTCTGCTGATACTTGGAACAGTTCAACGGTCCACATGACCCATATATGTCCACGGTGAGCCCATAATGTTGTAAAGCCTTTTGTAAGTTTTTGACAAACTGATCTCGTCCACTCCTCGTCGCACAATTAGAAACAAACCATGCTGCAGCTTTAGTTTTGTTCTTCAGTTTTGCAGACACATTATCATATATATCGGGAAATTTCCGACGCCATTGCATGTCAGTTTTGGGGCCAAGGATCTCTGCTTGTTTATTCTTGACAACGATGTAGGGAAGCGGAATATCAGAGTTCAGTTTATAAGTTGCAGTCCAGTTAAAAAAACCATCGTATTTGCAGTTGCAAACAGGGTAGTTATCTGAAGACTCTATATTTACATATATGTATTTCTGATTCGGAGACCGTCTTCTTGGTAGACTTTGCACAGACATGGTACGTCCATTGAACGCGACCGCATGAAACTTCGTGATGTCACCTTTGAACAAATTCCTGTTAGTGGTGATGTAGCAATTTATCGCCGAACAGTTGTTTTTGATAAAAGATCTTTGGCCTTTCTCAAAGTAGTAGAACGGAATGTAATCGTACTCCGTCCAGAGCAAAATGTATTTAATGTCATTAGGAAGTTTTGAACGTTTTCGGAGAACCTCTGAGTAGCGAGAGTCTTTGGCGGCATACTCCAGAGCTTCTCGAGCCATATTTTCAGTATCATTGGCTGGAGTGGAGACTAGCTGCATCAAGAAGAGGGTAGTTGCGAAAATGCTTATGACCAGAAATAGTAATTTGTTCAGGAACAGTCGGCGAGTGCTCTTGGTGAAGCACCGTTGCATCTCCTCGACTTTATGTTCAGGCACTGACGGGGTAGTTCAGTTTCAGGCAGAATTTGGAAATTTTGCTCGATTTCTTGGTTTGAATCTGGAAACAGAAGTTTAGCGTTAACAACACCACTAAGAATATTTTTCTGGTTTAACTTTTCTTACTAAAGATGATCAAACTTTTCGACTCCAAAAATAACTGATTATAAATTGTAAATATATAAGTAAGTAGGTAACATAATGTATTAATAATTTCGTTAATTGTCTTTTAATGCTCATTGCTTTGAAGTTATTTGAATATTATTTTTTTCAGTTTGTAAATGTAGGTATAGTCATGACGTCGTTCATTTTTTTCAAAAAAATATCCTTTTCTTTGTCATATCTGTCATATCTGTCATGCATCATGTACTTGAATCTGATTTACATTGAAACCAATCAATATTCGCTATACGTTTACGCATTTTTGCTGCTTTACTTAGCTCTTTTGTTAAATACTAGCTTCCGCCCGCGGCTTCGCTCGCGTTGTTCTAAGGAAAAATTATGGAGTTCTCTGCAAAAAGTTTTATTTTAGGACGCCGCTGAATACGTTTTATGTGTTTAATCCTGGATATTGAAAATCGGTACATGGTGGTTTATAAGTAAGATATCTTTGGTTAAATTCCTGGCCTGGCAGATGTTTGAATGATGAATAGAGTTAAATGACCGAACCCAGCGAATCACGCAACCTCTATTTTTTTTTACTTCTTTTTACCTTCCCTGTGTTTGAAATTCGCCCTCGCGTTCCACTTGCGGTCCAGCGAACCGCGCGACCTAGAAAGTTTTTTTTTAACTTTTTTGTACGACACTTGTGCTTGACACTAACCCTCGCGGGCCGCTTGCGTTCCAGCGAACCGCGCGACCTATAAAGTTTTTTTTTTACTTTTTTGTATGTCACTTGTGTTTGATAATTGCTTTCGCGCGCCGCTTGCGGCCCAGTGAACTGCGTGACCTAGAAAGTTTTTTTAACCGTTTTGTCCTTCACTTGTGCTTGACACTAACCCTCGCGGACCGCTTGCGACCCAGCGGACAGCAAGACCTAGAAAGTTTTTTTTTAACTTTTTGTACGTCACTTGTGCTTGACAATTGCCCTCGCGGGTCGCTTACGGCTCAGCGAACCGCGCGATCTAGAAGTTTTTTTTTTCACTTTTTTGTGCGTCCCTTGTGCTTGACACTAACTGGAACCTGCTAGTTTGGATGACAATGTTATTTGCTAAAGTTAAAAGATTGTTTAAAAAAAGTATTTTTTTTAACTATTAACTTATTACCCTTTTTTAGGGTTCCGTACCTCAAAAGGAAAAAACGGAACCCTTATAGGATCACTTCGTTGTCCGTCTGTCTGTCTGTCTGTCTGTCCGTCTGTCAAGACCCTTTTTCTCAAGAACGCGTAAAGGTAGCAAGTTGAAATTTATACTAAATACTTGAGTCTACGGTTTCTTTCGGCTGTAAAAAAATAAAAGTTGTAAGTCAACGCAATCAAAAGATATGAACGTTTATGTCGCATATTTTGCGATTTCACAGGGGAACCAAAACCTATAGGGTACTTCCCGTTGACCTAGAATCATGAAATTTGGCAAAAAGCAAGGTCTCATAGCACATATATAGGAATAAATCCGAAAGTTATAAATATGAAGGTATATCATTTAAAAATGATTATTTTGCTATTACAAACTTACATTATGTAGTTGGAATGTATGGAAGAACCTTATTGTCAACTACAAACTTAAGTTTGTCTTTCAATATTTTAACTTCAGTTAGTTTTTTTTGGGTCTCGCGCTCTTAGGGTTCCTTTGTGTCGTATATTTTGCGATTTCACAGGGGAATCAAAACCTATAGGGTACTTCCCGTTGACCTAGAATCATGAAATTTGGCAAGAGGCAAGGTCTCATAGTATATATATAGGAATAAATCCGAAAGTTATAAATTTGAAGGTATTTAAAAATAATTATTTTGCTATTACAAACTTACATTTTGTAGTTGGGATGTATGGAAGAACCTTATTGTCAACTACAAACTTCAAAGTTGTCTTCCCAGAGACTGTGGGATCGGCCGATGTGCGAACTAGCATGGAAATCGCTACTAGATACGTGTCCTAGTATTGCAGATCGCGCTCGTATTTTTGCTGTCTCTGTTTGGGAATCGGGACTTTGGTTGCAAGCCATGCCCTCTTTTAACACAGGTAGCCTTTTAGATCCAACCGCATTTCGTCTAGCTGTCAGCTTACGCTTGGGTGCAAGGTGCTGTGAGGCCCATCGCTGTCAGTGTGGTACTGCTGTTGACCAGCTCGGTCACCATGGTCTCTCTTGCTCGAGAAGCGCTGGTCGTATTGGCCGACACGCTAGCCTGAACGACATCATACGCATGGCACTTTCCACCGCCAATGTCGCAGCTGTGCTCAAACCGAGTGGTCTTGCGCGTGACGATGGAAAGAGGCCTGACGGTATGACACTTGTGCCCTGGAGGTTGGGGCGGCCCCTTGTATGGGACGCAACTTGTGTCGATACTTTGGCGCCGTCACATCTTCCTGAGACACAGGGTAGGGCTGGCGCGGCTGCTAATTCGGCAGAGCAGCACAAGCGTCGCAAATATGCTAACCTCGGCAGTGGTTACATATTTGAGGCGTTTGGGGTCGAGACATTGGGCCCTTGGGGACCGGGAGCTCACCTCATTTTCAAAAATCTTTCAGAGCGCCTGGTTAATGCGACGCGTGACCAAAATGCTGGCGTGTTACTGGCTCAACGCATTAGCATTGCCATTCAACGTGGTAATGCCGCCAGCATGTTGGGTACGCTGCCAACTGGTAGTGGGCTTGAGCATTTGGATTGTCTTTAGACCTTCAACGGTCTATGGGCAGTCTAACTGTATTTGTAGTGTTAGTTTTAGCTTGTATTTTGTTTAGTTATTAAAGGCACTTGCCCAGTAAAAAAAAACTACAAACCTAAGTTTGTCTTTCAATATTTTAACTTCAGTTAGTTTTTTTTTTGGTCTCGCGCTCTGAGGGTTCCGTCTAACGGAACCCTCAGAGCACGAGTCCTACTCGTACTTGTCCGGTTTTTATTTACTTTAAGTGTCAAAAGTGACATTGAGGCAATTCACTAACAACTTAAAAACTGTATAGTTTAGTCAAACAAATTGTCACTTATGACACTATTTTAAACTTACTTTAAGTCATTGATGTAAGTAATTTTAAAACAGTCATTGCTTTAAGTGTAATTTTTTAAGCAATTTATTAAAAAATAACATTTGGTTTAGTAGAATTGGGGCGTCATGGAAAGAAGAAATGGAAAGTCATGGTCATTGTAACGACTTGTAGTTTGTAGTTGCATCGTGTACATTGTAACGACTTGTAGTTTGTAGTTGCATCGTGTACATTGTAACGACTTTTAGTTTGTAGTTGCATCGTGTACATTGTAACGACTTGTAGTTTGTAGTTCCATCGTGTACATTGCCAAATAATATTTACTAAATTACATCTTTGTTCGCACACTCCGCCGCATCGATATCCACTTGTTTGGCCAATGTTTAACCTTCCTTTCCGGTCGTCACACCGCTCCAATAACATCGCCATAATATGTATTGACATGACACCGATGCGGCTCTCGGTGCCTTTCCTGTTTAACTTTCTCCAGCTTGAAAATAATAATTTGAACCATCCGTCATGGAATCACGCTAATGCTACAAATACTCAGTATATTCATGTTATACCAGTGAGGTGTATACGTTATAGGCGAACAACAAGGCTTTAAAACTGACTAAACGCCTTCGACTAAAATAAAATGAATGGACGGGCCCAGAAGAAGCGCATTTTTGAAGATTACAAAATGAGCGCCGGCGCTCACTTCGTTTCAGTCGGTATCTAGCCGTAGGAAGTGCAACACGAGTCTATTGTTACATGATAACGAAACATCTGAAAAAATTATGCCTTCGTGTGCTTTCCCGAAGTGTAAATACACAACAAAAAACCACTATCAATTTTTTGTAACAAATGTACTGTATATGGTTATAATTAGGTGTTGAAGTATGTGTCCGACGGTTTTGACTCGTTTTTACTGAGCAAGTTCAATGGTTATGGCCTATCCATTAATTTAATTTTGGTCGAAGCTAAACGCAGCATATATCTTATACTTTATTCGTTTGTATATGTGCATTTTGTGAAATGAGGGTAAAATATGAATGACTTTTTAAGCTATATCTGTTGTTAGAAAGAGACAAAAATACAATTGGTTGTGGACACTCGGAGGGCGTGACTGAGAGACGGCTGAACGAAGCCGGGCAGCCAGCCTTGCATTCGTCTAGTCAATATGGTGGCGGGAACAACCTATCTAAGTAAAAATATCTTAGTGCCATACAATTTTTTCATGGTTGACCGGCTATTACGCGTTAGACCACAGCTCATGAGCGTATTCAAAGATGGTAAGCACGCCTAGCCTGAAATTAGAACTGGCTCTCAAATGAGACCGCTGGAATACAAGAAAATGTTTATTATTTTGTTCGCTACTTCTATGCTGATGACACATACCGACGGCGACACACGGCTAAGCTCAATAACGCGGCGCGCGCGACTATCGCTCTGCGCGTACCGTGAAGTATCGTAGCAGGCGAGGGAAAAGGCACTTGTTTGATTCATCACCATCATCATCAGTCAGAAGACGTCCACTGCTGAACATAGGCCTCCCCCTTTAACCTCCACACTGAACGACAGCCTGCCTTTTGCATCCACGGATGCCAGCGACTCTCACAATGTCGTCGGTCCATCTAGTGGAAGGCCTACCTACGCTGCGTCTTCCGGTTCGTGGTCTTCACTCAAGAACCATTCTTCCCCATCGGTTATTGGTTCTTCGAGCGATGAGGCCTGCCCATTGCCACTTCAACTTGCAAATTTTAACAGCTATGTCAGTGACTCTGGTTCTTTGGCGAATATCCACGTTTCGGGTTCTATTGCGCAAAGAAGCTCCGAGCATAGCTCTCTCCATTGCCCGCTGTGTGACTCTGAGTTTTTCCAAAGGCCAACAGGCTCGTGTGATTAGGTCACTCGATTTGGGCGTTAGTCAACGAAGATAATAATTATATTGACCCACTATTGACCTATTTAGCAAACATTTCATACATACATACACTCGAAAAACATCCCTTCTTCTTTCGCAGTCAGGTAAAAACGTAGCAAAACTGATTAGAATTCGTGGTTATCATTCGTTTTTTTACAATATTCTTGCATCTATCAGAGTAAATAAATGATTGGACGAAGTTTAGACTCATGATTAGTGTTTGTAAATCAATAGCCTTTTCACCCGATGCCCTCTGATATGGACTAACAATTGTTCATAGTTGTTCTACAACAAACAACCGGCTACGGGAAAGCTATTTGACCTTCAACAGTGGATACAACATGCCACAGTAATGTAGGTACATAAATATGGTTAGCTTCGTCCATGGAAATATTTTTTTAAATTACCCACTAGGGCTGTTTAAAAAGTTTTTGATGAACTTGGATAACACCAAGGCCAAGCTCAACGCGAAGGACGATGGTGGCCAAGCGGTAGCATATGCGCTTTACAATCTGACGGCACCCGGTTCGATCCTCGGCCCTGCGCCAATGACTTATTTAGTAACTCAATAAATTATGTGTTCACGACATACGTGTGACATTCACCAACATGCACTGGACCAGCATGGTGGATTAGGGCCCATCCTCTCTCTCTGAGAGAAGACTAGTGTCCTAGCAGTGGAAACATGATAGGCTGATAATGAAGGCTATGTTCAACGAACATGTTGTTTCGCAATTGTTTGCTAGTAATGGCTTCACTCTGGATAATTTAAAGGTATGTTTATGAAAGGCAGAAGTTCAAACAATTTTGCGACTGAGGCTAAGGGAAGAACACAATGGGGCTGGGCAGCTTTTGGAAATATCTGTCGAGTCTTCTCGTCAACCATCCCACAAAGTCTTTGTCCTTGAGTCGTATTCCTCATCTTTGACCACCACCTCCCATTAATCTCTCTCTGAATATCTTTTGCCATCGTCTTCTATCGTCAGTGACATAGAACACGTCGTAAACTGAGGTGTCGAGGAATCTTATCGGACAACATAATCGGGCTGTATAATCTGCGCTCATTACCAAATTTAATTGAAATGCTCGAAACTTAATCGATCTTATGACTCTATCGTATATAACAACTAGTTGCCGGAGCAGGTCAGCTCGCCTGCCGCTATCTAACCTAAGAGGTTCCTATAATCTAATTGATCTTATCTCGCCTGCCGCTATCTAGCCTACGAGGTTGTCGTACGTACGTAAAATTCGTTGCGCAGCGCCGGTCCGGAGAGCCAGAGTAGTCGGTGAGTACCTGCAGGCAAAAGAAAAGTATGAACATGAGGCCAAATTAGCACAGACAAGAAGTTGGAAGCAATTTTGTGAAAAGCAGGACAGGGAGGGGGTATGGGAGGGGATTTATAGAGTTATAGGTAGGGTAACAAAAAGGCGAAAGGATCTGCCCCTCATCGAAAATGGGAGAGTTCTAAGCCAAAACGAATCGGCTGAACTTCTGGCCAGAACATTTTACCCAGAAGACGAGACAGCGTGAGACAACGACGACCACAGATTAACCAGAACAGACACTGAAAAAGTAAACAGTTGGACGCATGCTGAAAAACATGACCCGCCGTTTACTATGGTAGAGCTCATGGCATCTGTGGATAGTTTTAACCCCAAAAAGGCACCCGGTGCCGACGGAATAACAGCCGGACATCTGCAAAAAAGCAATCGTTCAGAAGACAGAGCTTTGCCTATCACGGAAACCTGGGAAAGACGACTATACAGTGCCGAAATCCTACCGACCGATTAGCCTTCTGCCAGTGATGGGCAAAATCCTGGAAAAAATGATTTTAGGCCGAATAAAATGGCACCCCGCCCCAGAGAATCACGGAAGACTCTATGACCTGATCTAGTATATTCTTGGCAAGTTAAGACAGAAAAAGCTGCTAGTTATGGTATCATTGGAAATAGAGGGAGCTTTCGACAGCGCCTGGTGGCCTAAGATTAGAGCCCGTCTGGCTGAGGAACAATGTCCTATAAATATCAGAAGAGTGGTGGACAGCTACCTGAGAGACCGCAGGGTGCGGATCAGGTACGCCGGAGAGGAGGTCACCAGAATCACAACGAAAGGTTGCGTACAAGGATCGATCGGCGGACCGATCTTCTGGAACCTCTTCATCGATCCACTGCTCCAAAGCCTGATAAAGTGAGGTGACTACTGTCAGGCATTTGCGGATGACGTGGTGCTAGTCTTTGATGAGGATACTGCGCTGGAAGTTCAGCAACAGGCAAATGCCGCCCTCGCACATGTCTGGGAGTGGGGTGTACAAAACAAGCTGAAGTTAGCTCCGCATAAAACAAATGCAATGGTTCTGACGCGGAAGCTGAAATTTGACCCCCCACACCTGAACATGGGCGGGGTCGACATTGCTCTGACGAACGAAATCAAGATCCTGGGACTCTGGATTGACCACAAGCTGCCCTTTAACATCTGCATACATCTGCAGAAAGGTGTTAATGCTGTACAAACAGCTATCCAGAGCCGCCAGGGTCAGCTGGGGCCTCCATCTGGAAGTCATTAGAACGATCTACACGGCAGTAGTAGAGCCAGTGGTAACATACGCAGCTAGTGCATGGGTGCCAGCGGCAGAGAAACGAGGGCTCCGGAAGCAACTCAACGCACTGCAGCGGAGATTTGCGCAAAAAATCTGTAAAGCCTACTGGACGTTCTCTCTAAACTCGGCACTGGTCCTGGCCGGGCTACTACCCCTACACCTCAGGATACAGGAAGCCGCAGCGCTGTACGAGGTGAGGAGGGGGGTAGCACGGCCAGAGCTAGGAGACAGAGAGATCGAGCGGAGGATAGCTTACACAGATTCCCCACACCCAGCAGAGCACAGAGGGAGACAATTTATTTGCCTGGGCGACCAAAATGCCGTAGACAGGTACAGTGGGCATGCAGTACGTATTTACACTGACGGCAGCAAAATTGACGGTAAAGTTGGAGCGGCATACTCCCTTTGGAAGGATGCCACCGAAACTAAAAACCGAAAAATCCTGCTGTCATCCTACTGCACGGTCTACCAGGCTGAATTGTTAGCCCTTTGCAAAGCCACCGAAAAAGTCACGAGAAATCCGGAGCGCAGCGTCGGAGTTTATAGTGACTCGCGGTCAGCACTGGAAGCAGTGGTCAGTAACGGCTCGCTCGGTCCCCTCGCAGTCCAAATCCATAAAAACCTTCAAAAGTGCAGTAGCCAAAATAAGGAAATCCAACTGTACTGGATAATGGTGCACGCGGAACTCGAGGGGAACGAGAGAGCAGACAGCCTGACCAAGGACGCGGCCCTGAAATCCAAGACCAAACCAAACTACGACATCTGTCCGATTTAATTCATCAAGCGACAGATCCGAAGGGTCACGCTTGACGAATGGAATCGGAGATATAAGTCTGAGCAAACCGCAAGCATCACAAAAATGTTTCTACCTGATGCGGTCTTCGCTTTCAGGCCCGTGAAGAAAATTAAACCAACTGGCCTGCTCACACAGATCTTTACGGAGCACGGTGGGTTCTCCGAATACCTGTACAGATCACTGTACAAGGAGAGCCCATCGTGCATTTGTGAACCCGACAAACTCGAGACAGTCCCCCATATCCTTTTAGAATGCCCAATATTTTGTCGGGAACGATTCGAGGTCGAGCAGTTGATCGAAACAACTTTAAACATAGAAAACATAGCCTAAATTGTAGATAATAAGGAAATATGTGAACAATTTTTGAAATTCCGTATTTATATTGCAAATAAAGTAGTATTTAGAAATAAAAATAGATAAATAATTAATGTTAAACACATATAATTATCTATACGTGCATTAACATAGACGATGATAGAAAATATACTAGTGATATAATATTAATTACAGAAATTATACAAATAGACATAAATGTTGAGAAATAAATAGAATAAACAACAAAATGTAGAGAGCACTAGCCTCTCCGATAAAAGAAACTATGTTAAGATATTATGCCTTTATGAAATAAAATAAGTAGTGTTAAGTAGTACCCAAATAAAGTTGCCAGTCCATACCAGTAATATTATCCTGATCATGTTAGGGAATAGCTCGCGGGCAGGGCCTAGAGGCGCCCGGACAGGGGAAAAAAAAACCTACGAGGTTCCTTTACTTAATCGATCTTAATTCGTCTGCCACTATCTACCTAAGAGATTCCTGTAACTAATCGATCTTAATTAGCTTGCCTTTATCTACCTACGAGGTTCCTATACTTAATCGATCTTAATTAAAATAAATAAATAAATATTTGGGACATTTTGCACAGACGGTCATCTGACCCCAAACTAAGCAAAGCTTGTGATATGGCTACCAGAGACTGATATACATACATATATAGTTTTTTAAATACATACTTAAATATATATTAACAACCAGATATAGAACAAACACAAATGTTCATCACACAAATGTTTGTCCTACGTGGGAATCGAACCCACGCCCTCAGGCTCACGGGCTATCTATATATATAATTCGCCTGCCACTATCTACCTAAGAGGCTCCTGTACTTAATCGATCTTAATTAGCCTGCCGCTATCTACCTAAGAGGTTCCTATAATTTAATTGATCTTAACTTGCTTGCCGCTATCTAACCTACAAGGTTCCTATACTTAATCGATCTTAATTCGCCTGCCACAATCTATCTAAGAGAGTCCTGTACCTAATCGATCTTAATTAGCCTACCGCTACCAAAGAGGTTCCTTTATTTTAATTAATCTTAACTCGCCTGCCGCTATCTAACCTACGAGGTTCCTGTACTTAATCGATCTTAATTCGCCTGCCACTATCTACCTAAGAGGTACTCAATCGATCTTAGTTTTTACACAACAACCAATTGGTGGAGCGGGTTAGGCCCTTGTCGCTAAAATGATGCTGGATGGGTCGACGACAGTCCCGGACATTCAGTGGATGCAGATGGGAGCCTGTCGTTCAGTGTGATATTCTAAGGGGGTAAGTACCTGACACCCATAAAAAGAATCACAACTACATATAATTAACTTTATAAGTTCTATGAAAACCGCAGCTCTAGTTAAATTTTTAATAAAGTGGTGACTACAGGTTATTTGCTCGCGTGTCCAAAGTAATTTTGCAACGTCGCTCCAATCACACTAGACGTAACCACAGAGTCTAGAAACCGATAAACGTAAAGTAGTTTCATAGAATATAGATTCAGGTACACGGAACCGTGGTACTACGCCTTAAGGAGGTCATTGTACACAATCTACATGGTTATTATGGAAAAACTTTTACTATGGAGCCAACTCTGAAATCACATAAAAATTGCTGTTACACAAATTACATAAGTGTAAATGAATTTTTTATTGCAATAGTTTTTTTCAGGTTTCAGGGTTGGTCGCATTGGAAAAGTAGTTCATAATGATAATGATGAGTATAACCTACTTTCTGAATAGAGCCGTTCTGTGTACCTCTGTATAAAATAATGCATGTTGAATATCCTAATATAACTAGCTGCGCTGATATTTCTATTTCAATTCTTAGATATCAACAATTATCTGGAAAAATTACGCACTTACTAATATATTTGAGAATTTAACATCAAAACTGCACAAGCATTTTTACTATAAAGGTATATATTTAGTAAAGATTAATAACTTGTAAAATTACTCGATCTAAATCGACGTGTGTATGTATGTGTATTCCCTATGGACTCCGAAACGGCTGGACTGATTTAAACGGCCTATTATCCGAGCAGCGAAGGCAACAAAACGCTCCCTCAGCTCGCCAAGTTATAGCGACGATGTATTTTGCCACGCAAAAGTCAGGACGCCCACGGGGGGAGTGCAACGTTAAAAACGAACATAGATCCGACCTCAATGACGCCTGGCGCGGTACGGAACGCAGCGCGCGCAAATTCTTGCGACCTTTTTACGCTTTTAATACACTAAAAAACTAAACTATTATCACTATCACTATCAAACATCTATCCAAATAATTTTTTTTGAATAAAATTGCCTTTCAGTAATGCAATTTCCAGGTTGCTACGAGCTTTCATTAGAGCATAAAACGAAAAAAAATAAACTAACTCGACTTTGTTTCAGATTTTTTTGATCGAGGAAAGTTCATTCTGTCGTGTTTTGAACCAAATCATAAACTCAAACACAAATGTATCGGTGACATGTATTTTTTCCAGCTCAAATATTGTAATTTAACTGAATAAAATTGATTTAAAACCCTCAAATTTGGTATAAGAGGCCGTTAAAGGGACTTTCACTGGCAGATAGCTGATGAAACCGTGGAGTGCAGCTAGTAGGAAATAAAAAACAAGGAAAGCGTTCTGCATAAACTTGCTACACCGACTACGAAGTGGGGTATTTCGTGCCCGTTGCAGGTTTGATTGCGAATATTTTTCACTAGCATCGTTTAGAAATGTAGTTACTGCTCACAATCACTCCCTGCACACTTAACTCCAGTTACTGAGCAAACTACGATTCAGAAAAAGGACACTTGCAAGAAATGGAGTATGTTGTAAACAACATGGTATAAGACATAGACATAGACATAGACATCATTTATTTGTGGCAAAAAAATACAATAATTAGAATGGTTAAAAATTTATTAAACTTAAACAAATCTTAACTAAAGCTTATCATATTTTTTTGTCACAAACCGGCTCCAACTCAGCAAGATGCCGGTCGTAAACAACCGGCGCTGGTCTTCCGTTGGGACCGGCTGGTGACGTCACGTACAAACGTACCACACGGCACCCCAGACGCTCCACCCCATTCAAACCGGGTAAAACATGTATTCAAATCGCGAAAATGTAAACGTTACATATTAATATAATCTGTGGCAAATTTTATATCAAACCTTACTTACTTTTATTTTAATTATTTTAGTTTATTTATAGCTCTTAACTTACCTGAGAAAATCGTGCGTGACATAGAGACAGATAGTAACTTTGATGTATCGCCAAAGGAACCCTTCGGTTTCAACATTTTAGTACAGAACCCTAAACATGGTGTGACACTCGGATTTATTATAAACATCGACGTTTTGTTTGCACTCGGAGCTCATACAGACTAGTCAGTTCACTGTTTCATTCAGAGAGCCGGTGTAGTGTCGCGGTCTTATCAAAACGTAATTCGTAAAACAACAATAATTTAAAAGTGTATAAAAATTAACCAAATAAGCATGACATTGATAAGATAAGATATTTCTTCGCTGTATACTTGTATATCCAACTGCCCAGAAAAAAAACTGTGAATATAATGTAGAGATTTGGCGCCGACGACGTTAAAAAAACACATGACCGTATCAAAATAATTATGTTATAGACTACTATCTAAATATACTATATAAAACTATATACTATATAAAATCTGCAAGACAGCCCGCTGAGCCTGCTACCTAAAAACGGAGAAAACTGAGCGATGGGGATATTAAAGGCGCGGTATATATCCTCTTTTCCAGTGAAGAAATTGCCCTCTTGAACCCTGAAGCCTTCTCGATCTTAGAGGGAAAACACCCGCTTCCAGATTTTTCATTAGCTGAGCGTGGTAGCGTCGATTATGTTGAAATATCTTACATGAACGAGGCCAGGGACGCGTGGAGAGTAGCGTTTCTAAACTCTTTTTTCCCATTGATTCCATCTTCGCAGCTTCTCTGGGATGGACCGATCTGTGAGCAAGTGCGGAAGCAACTTTTCAATACGTGCTTTAGCACTGCAGATCATGCTCGTCTCTTGACCGTCGTCGAATTGAAATCAGGATTGAGGCTTCAGCCCGTCCTTCTCCCAACACTGGATTGTTG
Source organism: Agriopis aurantiaria (assembly GCA_914767915.1). Classification (NCBI taxonomy): domain Eukaryota; kingdom Metazoa; phylum Arthropoda; class Insecta; order Lepidoptera; family Geometridae; genus Agriopis; species Agriopis aurantiaria. The sequence continues at coordinate 9,811,491 of OU612003.1, read as the reverse complement.
CTTGAGACTATTTCAACTTGCTTTCGCTTGGGTGCATCGTGCTGTACTCCACACCGCTGCCAGTGTAGCGTTGCTGTCGACCAGCTCGGTCACCACAGGTTTTCCTGCAATAGGATTTCTCGACAAGCCAGCGTTAACAAAATCATCCCCCGGGCTTTTACCACTGCTAGCTGCGCTGCCGTACTCGAACCGAACAGTCTAACCTTGTACTTAGCAATGATAAAAGACCGGACGGTATGACTTTGATTCCTTGGAAGATGTGGCGGCCTAAACTATGGAACGGTAATTGCGTTGATACTTTTGCGCCATCTCATCTTCCCGGTACGCAAAACAAGGCTGGTGCGGCGGCTGAACCCGCAGAAGGCCTCAAAAGGCGCAAATATAGGAGCCTATACAGTGGGTACATATTTGAGCCTTCCGGGGACGAAACTTTAGGACCGTGGAGACCAGGCACCAAAAATTATCAAAATTCGGTCAAAAAAATCTATCAAAATCTGGTCGAAGTCCCGTGACCAAAATGCTGGTCGGTAGTTTGCGCAACACTTCAGTATTGCAATCCAACGCGGCAATGCGGACACTAATTTAGGAACGATGCCTACGGCAGCGGTTTATTAGATTAGTGTTATTTAGTAATTATATTTATATTAATTAAGGTGAGATAATTGTAAAAATCAGTGTGATAGACAATTTAAAATCACAAGTAATAGATTCACCTACATTTTATACTCCTGGACAATTTTTTGCGGTTGGTGTGCCATTTCAAATACGTAAAAATGGGTAAGTAAGAGAGTAAATTCCTCTCTAGGTGATTTTGTTTAACAATATTGCGGTTCTACTGCTTGCGTTTATAATTTAACGACTCTTTAATTTGGAATTTGCTAAATTGCATTTAAATAATTATTGATGTGAAACATCTGTTGCCGTGCCTTGGCAGTAAAACTGACTTGTATGCTGTGACGGCAAACGATATGACGCACTCATGCCGTCATGTCTCACATCTGCCGGGCGACCCGTGTCAGCCACTTATCATATCAGCTTTTTTATTTTATTGAATACGGCTTAGAAGGAATACGGTATACCTCAAGGGTGGTCCATTAAATTTGAATAAAACACCTCATCATCATGGTAAGCTAGAAGTCTACTGCTGAACATGGGCCTCCCCCTTAGACCTCCACACTGAACGACAGCCTGCCATCTGGAACCACTAGATACCCGCGACTCTCACGATATCGTCAGTCTATTTAGGGGGAGGCCTACCTACGCTGCGTCTTTCGGTTCGTGGTCTCACTCAAGAATCTTTCTTCCCCATCGGTTAAGTATCGGTTAGCGATGTGGCCTGCCCATTGCTACTTCAACATGCAAATTTGAATAGCTATGTCGGTGACAACACCTCTAAGTGTGAAAAATTCAGTGGAAAATCGCGGTTAATGAACTTTCTGAGAAGTTCAGTTAAGTTCAGTTGTTTTTTATTATTTTTAGAAATGCATTATTCATATCTCTTTTCAATTGTAATTTGTTGTGGATGAACTGAAACGTAACCTACAATTTTAGGTCGACCATAAAATAAGTTATTATAATTTTAATGAATTCGCAGGTTAATTATACCTTATACCTATATACGCTGTAAGCCAATAAGCTGTAGTCCAGTCACATCTTTTGACGATAAAACCAACGAAAACTGCATTTTTCCCGTTTTGCCTTTGGAAATAGAAAAATCTATAGCAAATTCAGTTTTTGTAATAAATAAATCTGTACTGTTAACCGACTTATAAAAGAAGAAGGTTTACAACTCGACTGCATTTTTTGTATGTTTGCTATGCGGTTACTCCGCCAAAGTTTTATTTTTGGTAAGTCATACTTCAGAGGTAAGTAGTTCAAATTTTTTTTTCGTTATTTATACAGCGCTTTTTGAAAAAAAAAAAACAACATAAACCAAAAGTATATACACAGGTGACGCTTTGGTTTTTGGGTTGATTCAGCAAATTTTTCTACTTTTTAGTTTAAGTTTGTACATGTAGAATTTATAGAACTAGAGTTTAAAAAAAAAAAACTTTATTGTTATTATTGAACATAACAGTTAAAAAAAATACTCAACATATCAACTTATTATTTCTAATTTACAAAAATTGATTTTAGTAAAACTCTCGGAGGGCAAGGTTGAGAGTGGAGCTTATTCAAATTACTGACATAAAATAATCAATTTTAATGTTATGGTTTACTTGTTTATGTTCGCCTCAACAATTACCGCTCTATGTAAGCCGAGGATGGAGCCCTAAACTATCCATCATGCACGTATACCAAAATGTAGTAGATGAGAATCGCGGTGAGCCAGTCAGACTAGAGACCGCGTTCCATTGACCTTCAGTCGCGGAACGTGCGCCATACGGCCCGCGCGCCCTCTCTTCACAACCCGATTGAAACGCACCCTACAACAAAATCACAATAACAATCCGCAGAATCTTACAGACACTCGATAAACTACAGATTAACAACGTTGCCACCAGAAAACACCGCGCTTCCCTAATGCAGCAAAATTTTTCAAAGATAATGTAACCCCGAATCAGTGCGCATGTGCCGTGTTACCGGGAGAAATGAAGATGGCTGCCGCGGTGAAAGTAAGAGTGATCCTGTTTTGTACATCACTTTCAGTCGGGTTACTACATCAGGGGAAGAAGCAACAACAGGTGTGTACCGTCGGCAGAAGAGCTAAATTCGCTTGGCGGGCTTCTGCGTTGATTTTCAATGTTTGGAAATGTTTTTCGTGAGGCTTCTTTTCATGGTTCTAGTTTTATGTTTCGTCATCTCGGAGTTTCTTCATTCTATATCTTTTTAGACTATTCGTTTTACTTACATACAATATACTCGAAATTAATATTATTCAAGTTCTTTGCATTTTAGTAATGTGGTGTATCTGCTTAATCTCGAATGACAACCATTCATAATGTAGTTTAAGATGTCGTAGCCTCTGTATTTACTCGTATTTACGCTGTAATACTGTTAAAAAATACATTCACAAATCAATCTAACTAGACTTGTACTAATCATTACAATAATTATTGTACAATCTAATTGTGCAAGTAGTCTCTTCCCTTCTCTCAGTGTAGAAGGTTGGCAGTCAACTTCTTAAAGTTTTCCTTGTCCAGCGCAAATCTGAAGAACTTACTCTACAGGGTTGTAATCTTGGGGTATACCCCTACTACAGTCCGGCCGCTGAGGTCCGCTTAAGTCTAACAGCTGCAATATTATTGTCAAAATCTCTATGAAAACTTTATTATTCTTGGTGTATCATCATCACCATCATCATTTCAGCCATAGGACGTCCACTGCTGGACATAGGCCTCCCCCATCGATCTCCAAAAGGGCCGGTTCGAAGCGGCCTGCATCCAGCGTTTCCCTGCGGTCTCTTTAATGCCGTCGGTCCATCTTGTGGGTGGACCGTATATAGGACTATATACGCTGCGCTTACCGGTCCGTGGTCTCCTTCTATTATTCGCCGGTATTCTTGGTGTAAAAAAATTCATTAAATAAAAACAAGATATTGTTAGCTAGTTACCAATAACTCGGTATACGCAAAAAAGCAAGGTAATCACCTGGTATTCGCTTAGTCACGCACCACTCTGTGTAATGACTGGATGTTTGAGTGCACAAATGCACCAGTTAGTGCAATGACGTTGGCGTCGATTATACGTCTTTGGATGATTGTTAATGGCACAAATATGTAAACACAATGGATTGTTTGCTGAATTTTGATAGCTTACGTACGATCCTGATTTGGAAGCTAACATCAATAATACAGGCCAAAGTTGGGTCGAATAATCTTTATACCTTGTAGCTAGTAAAATTTTGTACTTAGCCCTATTTTACACCATCAGTTCTGTCGATGTAAGTCAATGTGTACAAATCTGGGCGCACCAACAGGGGCTGTTAACTGGCTATAGGGTTCCCAAGAGACAGGCTTTGCTTAGTTTATGGCGCCTTGGAACAATTGTATTGCGGCTAGCAATAAAAAATCCATTAGTAAATGCGTAATTTTAAAATTGAATAACAGGTTTCTGGGATTAAATTTATGTTATTATTCCATATATTAATTTTTCTTCTTAATTCAAAGTTTTTTACAATACATAAAAAAATACACAAACTGGGTGTAGTAAACACCTGTATCTCCGGAATCAGTCCTTCCAGTCCAGTCAGAATTTATAAACAAATTTATTGTTTTTTTACACTTGGTGCTTAGGTCTAAAAAACCCGGACAAGTACGAGTAGGACTCGCGCTCTGAGGGTTCCGTTAGATGGAACCCTCAGAGAGCGAGTCCAAACACAAAAACAACAACAAAAAAGTTGAAATATTTGAAGACAAACTTGAACATTCTCTTGGAACATTAAATTGGACAATAAAATTCTTCCATACATTCCAACTACAAAATGTAAGTTTGTAATACCAAAACAATTATTTTTTTATGATATAACTTAAAATGTATGGCTTTCGGATTTATTCCTTTATATGTGCTGTGAGACCTTGCCTCTAGCCAAATTTCATGATTCTAGAATCATGAAATTGACCTAGTTAGACTAGACTAGACTAGAAACCCGTTGACCTAGGTCAACGGGAAGTACACACATGTACTTACACACAAGTACAATATATGCGAAAATATGCGACATAAACGGTCATATCTTTTGATTGCGTAAACTAACAAGTTTTATTTTTTCACATTGATAGAAACCGTAGATTTGAGTATTTGATATAAATTTCAACTTGATATCTTTACGTGTTCTTGAGAAAAATAGTCCTGACAGACATACAGACGGACAGACGGACAACAAAGTGATCCTATTAGGGTTCCGTTTTTTCCTTTTGAGGTACGGAATCCTAAACATCAAACGAAGCTAGGTGGAAATTATAACACGGACAATAAACTGTATTCACTTTTAAGAGACACCAAAAAAATCATAGTTATTTCAAGAAGACAGGAAAGTAACACTATTCATAAATACATTGAAAAACGAATATATACCTAAAACTAACCACATCAAGAGGTGGAACACCGGTACTCAGAGTCCTTCAGAAGCTCTTTAATTCTGTCTTACTCAAAGGTATAACGCCAGAAGCATGGAACAGAGGCGTGGTGGTGCTGTTCTTTAAGAAAGGTGACATAACCTTGCTGAAGAATTACAGACCCATCTCGCTTCTGAGCCATGTTTATAAGCTGTTTTCGAGGGTCATCACGAATCGTTTCGATCGTAGGTTTGATGACTTCCAGCCTATCGAACAAGCCGGTTTCCGAAAAGGCTATAGTACCATAGACCACATCCACACGCTACGCCAAGTTATACAGAAGACCGAAGAATATAACTTGCCACTATGTTTAGCATTTGTGGAAAGAGAAAATGAGAAAGCCTTTGATTCGATCGAGATATGGGCGGTGCTCAAGTCTCTCCAGCGATGTCGTATTGACTATCGGTATGTCGAAGTGTTGAAGTGTTTATACAATAACGCCATTAAGCCGGTCCGAGTAGAGGAGCAGAGTTCTAAGGCAATTCCATTGCGAAGAGGCGTGATACAGGGAGACGTTATTTCTCCGAAACTGTTCACTGCCACAATGGAAGATGCCTTCAAGCTCCTGGAATGGCAAGGACTCTGCATCAACATCAACGGCGAGTACATCACTCACCTTCGGTTTGCCGACGATATTGTGGTCATGGCAGAATCGATGGAAGATCTCAGCATGATGCTCGAAGGCCTCAATCGAGTCTCCCAATAGGTGGGCCTTAAAATGAACATGGACAAGACAAAGGTCATGTCAAATATCCATGTTGTGCCCACCCCAATATCAGTTGGGAACTCAGTTCTTGAAGCTGTCGACGCGTACATTTACCTAGGACAAACAGTCAAACTAGGTAGGTCCAACTTCAAGAAAGAGGTCAATCGGCGAATCCAACTCGGCTGGGCAGCGTTCGGTAAACTTCGCAACGTCTTCTCTTCCAAAATACCTCAGTGAAATGATGATGATGAACCACATCAATATCAAATGTGCAAACTAGCAGTGATATACAAGCAATATTAAGTATTTTTAGATTTAATCGAACCCATAAATAATTAATCGTTTTTTAACGAATACCTAAATTACCTAATGCAACTATTATAGATATTTATGTGCGATCATAACCGAACTGGTACTGGTCTAGCGTGGATTTCTGTCACCCAGGGCAGTCATGCCGCACCCCAATTTTGTGAGAAAAATAACAGGATTTTGGATAGGGAGGGCTGGTAGTGCCAGGATCATCATCATCAGCCAGGAGACGTCCACTGCTGAACATAGTTCTCCCCCTTTAACCTCCACACTGAACGACAGCCTGCCTTTTGCACCCACTGGATGCCAGCGACTCTCGTAATGTCGTCGGTCCATCTAGTGAGAGGCCTACATACAGCGTCTTCCGGTTAGTAAATTATAAATTAGCTAAGCCTTTTTGACTATGTATCTAGATCTATACACATACCAACACATTATTGGCAAGTAAACGTCCACTGCTGAATAAAGGCTAAATAACTATTGAATTTTATGGTGGTATGGAACCTTCAGTGCGCGAGCCCGGCTCGCCCTTGGCCGGTTTATTTGATTTACGCGTCACTGGAAGATAGGGAATTTGCGGCCGATTGCATCGACGGGCGACCGCAGTGCCGCCCCTGAAACCTGCTGCCCGGGGCAATGGCCCCTCGGCCCTCATTACATCACTGAGACTTTGTTTTAAAGTTAGTGTAAGGAACAATGTGATATTTGAATATTATTGATGGATAATGTTTTTACGTGGATGTATTGTTTGTGTGTGTGTCAGCTCTGTGAAACGCGAGATAAAACTAATTGTATGCGTCTGATAACACATAACAATGTATTGTTGACTTCTGTGGACATACCTCAAATGTTCTGTTGGCAATGATCTGAAAACTATAAAAAAGTGTCACCAGCACACGAGTAAAACTAGGTCTTCGAGGGTTCTGTACTGTAAAAAAAATATATATAAAAAAAATTATATATTTTTTTCATATATCAAAACTTTTGGGTTTAGGAGGTATTGGATTTGGATATTTCAAAAATCTCCTACACCAAGACCTTAAATATAAATAATTTATAACACAATAACACAATTGTGATATAAATTATTGATAATTATTTAATTATCATTAATTAGTGATATGCAATTGCATAGCTTCAAAATGATTGCTCCCTTTTGAGGACCTATAAACAAAAAACAAAAGATTTCAAAACAAAACAAAAAAAAACGAAACGTGTAACAAACTTATAAAAAAAAACGATTTATGGTATGTATATAAGTCTCTGGCAGCCATATCACTAGCTTTGCATAGTATGGGGTCAGATGAAGGTGTGTCCAAAAATGTCCCGAATATTGAAAAAAAAAACCATTTAGATCTGTAAATTTTAAGTCGATACGTTCCTGAAACTTGCAGTCATATACCGACCGGGGTCTCACCATAACCATTATGGGAGACTTACCAGTTCTGATACGGAGCCCTAAGCATCTGTATCAATAGAATTTGATAACGTACGCATATGTCTTTGTAGCACTCGTCGATGCGTTAAAAATTTTAACAATGTTGTTTTTAATGGTTGGTGAAAGCTAGGCTTTTTAGGGTTCCATACCAAAGGGTAAAAATGGGACCCTATTACTGAGCCTACGCTGTCTGGTCTGTCCATGCGTCTGTCCTACCTTTAAACGGCTATATTTTTCGAACCGTAATAGATAGCCAGTTGAAATTTTCAGAGAATACTTGTATGTAATGTTACGGCGGATTAACTAAGAAATAAAACAGTTATAAAGTAAAAAGGAGGTCACCATACAACAAACGTATTTCTTTCAACCTTTTTTGTATTAGCTCTAACACACTAGTGCGGCTAGTGCGCACATGAGTGTTGGCCACAGAGAACTGCGCACTACAATGCATGCCCACGATGTTGCGATGCTAGCTGACCTGGGAAGTTAGACAAGACCCACTTTCTGTTAGCGTTCAACAACTTCAACTCTTAGTTTGTGGCTCCCGTGAAGAATGAAGATTCTTCAACTCCGCCAATGTCCCGTAGACAGACTGTCAAACGCAAGGTTTTTGTACGGTTTTGTACTGTTGGTCGGTAAATAATAATGCAGAGTTTCTGTTAGCGTTAACGCCTGCGGAAAGATGAAATTGTAAGAAAATGACATTAGTTTGAGATAATATCTCTCAAGCTAATGTCATTGTCAATGTCATTTTCATACAATTTCATCTTTCCGCAGCCTTTACCGCTAACAGAAAGTGGGTCTTGGGGTCTAGAGAAGAGCCACCTTGTCTAACCCCCCATGTCTAACCCCCCATGTCTAACCTATGCTACGTTACTCGTGAGATAGAACAAGTGGGAACGGGCTTAAGTTTAGTTGCCGCGAAATTCGCGTGTAGCTTGATATGTATGGTCTTGATATTGAATAAAGCTAAAGATACAAAATGCATAGCAGTACACAGCTGTCTGTGGCCGGCTTAACCATGTCAGTGCGTAATGTAGTACGATGTATAATGTTTCTCTGCGATGATATAGTTGCAGTTTACGACTAGAAGCCATCTTCGTCGCTTGTTTTTAATTTGTTCTGTGATCGGTGTTTTTTATTTTTTCCTCAATTCATTGGCTCGCGTATAGTGTAGACTTATCTTGGTTGGATAAAATAAATGTTTCAGTTAATTCAACCGCGCCGCCGCGCCGCGCCGGCGTGTCTAGCAAATCTCTTGGTTCGAACTGTCGTGTTTTTTGCCAACATGAAAATTGTGCTTTATGTGATTGCTTTAGTAGTGTTTTCCTTACATTGTGAATAAAGTGTGATGTAGATAGAAAATTTGTGAAGACTTGAGAAATGTTTATTTTGAACTGCATTTTTTCGTGTCTAAATTAAAAGAAAGTCCTGAGAATGGGTATGCTTTTATTACAAGCTATTGATTTTTTGTCTTTGTAATATTAGTGTAGTTTTACGTTTGTAAAAAATTACACTGAAATGACACTGAACTAACAAAATGGGAGAAAATTAACAATCTGTACGACTGTTATAAATATTTAATTAACACCTATAAAAGTTTCAAAAACCTACGTTTCAGTTTCCTATCCAGTTCAGGGGCCTTACGGCTAACCGTAACTGGGCACGTTAAGGTTCACGTTCGCCTGATTTTCCAACCGAGCGGATTTTACGTTAGTTTAATACCGCGTTAACAGTTGGCAGTAAGGCCCCTGTTCTGTTGTTGTGTTTGTTTTGTTAATGAAACTTGCATAAGAGAGCGGCTTCGCAGAAGAAAAAAGAATTGAATTTTTGTAAGCAGAGTAGCAATATTTTACGTATAGGTACGCTCATCCCATGGTTAGGTATTGCTGACCGGTATGGATCAGTGGTAGCGCGACTGTCTTATTAGCAGGAAGTCCTAGGTTAGATTCTCGGCCAGGAAAATATTTGTATGATGAATTTATTGGAAATATCTGCTTTGTTGTATGGATGTAAGTTGCCCGTAGGAATGTCATGGAACACATAATATATGTATGTGTTCTATTTATTCCCCGAAACACATGAAATCGTACAGTGGATGTCCTTTCAGCTGCTCTATGCAGCATGTTTTAGTATTGAAATTGTCCGGTTTTTTTTGTCTGGATAACTATATTTGCGCAATATCGAACTCTCCACTATATTTTACATTGGCTGCAAAAGATAATATCATAGTGAGTCTATCGGTAAGTTTGCTGGCAAAATAATTATCAAATTTATGTTTTTGTACATGTTTAGGAATTTAAAGTAGCCGCAAGTAGTAGTAAGTAGCTGTGTAGTAGTGATATTATTGAGCTAAGTAAAGCAGCAAAAATACGCAAACGGAGCGAATGTTGATTTGTTTCAATGTAAATCAGATTCAAGTACATGAGGGGGGGGGGGGGGGGGGCTATGACAAACAAAATTATTCGTAGTAAGGAGAACCCAACGAACCAAATGACGGTGTGGTTGAAAATGGAAAACACGCCTAGCCTGAAACGAAAACTTGAACTTGAACAAAAGTTTGATCATCTTTAGTAAGAAAAGTAAAACAAAAAATAAAGCTTAGTTGTGTTCTTAACGCTTAAATTCTGTTTCCAGATTCAAACCAAGCCAAGAAATCGCGAAAAACGTCCAAATGCTGCCTGAAACTAAACTACCCCGTCAGTGCCCGAACATGAAGTCGAGGAGATGCAACGGTGCTTCACCAAGAGCACTCGCCGAGTGTTCCTGAACAAAGTACTATTTCTGGTCACAAGCAGTTTTGCAACTACCCTCTTCTTGATGCAGCTAGTCTCCACTCCAGCCAATGATACTGAAAATATGGCTCTAGAAGCTCTAGAGTATGCCGCCAAAGATTCTCGCTACTCAGAGGTTTTCCGAAAACGTTCAAAACTCCCTAATGACATTAAATACATTTTGCTCTGGACGGAGTACGATTACGCTCCGTTCTACTACTTTGAGAAAGGCCAAAGATCTTTTATCAAACACAACTGTTCGGCGATAAATTGCTACATCACCACTAACAGGAATTTGTTCAAAGGTGACATCACGAAGTTTCATGCGGTCGCGTTCAATGGACGCACCATGTCTGTGCAAAGTCTACCAAGGAGACGGTCTCCGAATCAGAAATACATATATGTAAATATGGAGTCTTCAGATAACTACCCTGTTTGCAACTACAAATATGACGGTTTTTTTAACTGGACTGCAACTTATAAACTGAACTCTGATATTCCGCTTCCCTACATCGTTGTCAAGAATAAACAAGCAGAGATCCTTGGCCCCAAAACGGACATGAGATGGCGTCGGAAATTTCCCGATATATATGATAATTTGTCTGCAAAACTGAAGAACAAAACTAAAGTTGCAGCATGGTTTGTTTCTCATTGTGCGAGTAGGAGTGGTCGAGATCAGTTTGTCAAAAACTTACAGAAGGCTTTACAACATTATGGGCTCGCTGTGGACGTATATGGGTCATGTGGACCGTTGAACTGTTCCAAGTATCAGCAGAACAGCTGTCATACTCTCTTGGAAAGAGATTATTTCTTTTATTTGGCGCTGGAGAACTCTTTAGCTGAAGATTACGTGACGGAGAAAGTACTGACAGCGCTGCAGCATAATACGGTGCCCATTGTATTCGGCGGTGCGACCTATTCGAGGTAAGTTTATACTTTTTCTTTCTCATTATCGAATCTTTAAATTACTTATTTATTGAGTGGGGTTAAAAAAGCAAGCAAAAAACCAGACATGCGACGCGTGACCAAAATACTGGCGTGTTTCTGACTCAACGCATAAGCATCGCCATTCAGCGTGGTAATGCCGCCAGCATGCTGGGTACGCTGCCAACTGGTAGTGGGCTCAAGCACTTAGATTGTCTATAGACTTTCAACGGTCTATGTTCAGTCTAACCGTGTTGGTAGTGTTAGTATTAGCTTGTATTTTGTTTAGGAAATAGACACTTGCCCATGAAAAAAAAGCTAGATGAAGGGCTGAAGGGTGGGCTGGGTATCTTTTTCATCCTCATTACGAATACTACTACATAACAAAATAGCGTGCTGCTTAGCAGTTTAAATCGTCACAAAAAATCAACTTAATTGCATCCTTAACTGCTTAATAAAGTACCCCTTAAATTACTTAATCATAATCACAAAAACTTAATTAGCGTGAAGGTTGTTCAAATCAACTTAATTATTGAATTAGTACACATAGTTATAATATACACATAGTTATATGTTATATAAAACTTGTCTTTTGTCGCAATAAAAATAAAATAGATAATTGACAAACTTTTCATAATGTTATTAATGCATTTATTTTAACATTTCTTGGAAGAAGCCTAAAGCATATTTTCAGTTTGTCTATAAATAAATACCGTTCACCACAACCTCCCGTTATCTATATCATGGCGCTCTTCATTAGGACTGTCTCCAAGTTATTATGCTGAAAGCGGAAGCAAAAGCTATGTGTGTGTGAAAATCAATTTCTACAGTATGATAATTAAGAAACGCTCTGTGCATAACCGAAATTAATTATCCCAAAAAAGCAAAGTAGTTAGATACAAGTAATAATTTAAAAAAATTGACAACCGGCTAGTTTCGAACCTATGCAATGATTCGGATTACCACCCTATTTGCTCTTAGCCACTGACCTATGGTGGTTTTCCAGTCAGCTTCCAATTTTTTTATTCGTCTTTTGCAACCAACCCAAGCGTTGTAGCAGGTTCGAATTCCGGTCCTCGAGTTATTGAATTGTCTACAGTAATATATCACAGAATAAGGACTAGTAGCTTAGAAGTTGTGCTAATTTAGCATAAACGAATTAAACATGTTACATTCTTTATTCATATGTCTTTGTTGCTACCAGAACAAAACAGATATATTTTTGACAGGACGGCAAATTGCAGGGTTGAACTCTGTTTTAATGTACTAGGGACCTATAAAAGGCTCTAAAGGCTACTATTTGACAGATGGCGTGCTACACTTTGTAAATCATGTGACGGATTCTACGTAAGTCCATTTTTTTAGACAAATAATTATAATTACACAAATACTTGTCACAGTAACAGTGACGCCAAGGCGTGTCACGAGCCATAAAACTCAAACACTAATACAATTATAGTAAATCAGTATTATTTAGAGTAAATCCTAAAGTGTGAAGCATTTCTATATAAAAAGGCTTTCTAAAAGCGCTTGCAGACGATGCGAAGAGGCTTACAAGCGCAGGTAACAAGTAAAAGTAGCAAGTACAAGTAGGCGTTCAAACTTAAAGTAACCACTCGCTATGCGCGTCACCGCGCATAGCTCACGTGCGAGTACGTACTTGCACGAGTGTTCGAAGAGAGACGAACGATGCCCAATGGGCGTCGCGCGGGCAGGGCGGGAAAGAAAAGTTCACTTGCGCAAGAACCAGTGCGAAGTTCTACTAAGCAATTTCACTGCCACTTGCACTAAGCACACCGTTGTAGACGATGCGTAGTAGGGACTTGCAACTTGTACTTGCTACTTGTACTACGCATCGTCTGCAAGCGCGTTAAGTGAATGATGTAGGTAGGTAATAGCCCCGTTGGCCAAGTTGGTAGTGAACCTGCCATCTGCGCTTGCGGGTGTGGGTTCGATTCCCACCTAGGCCAAACATTCACGCGATGAACATTTTTGTGTTTGTTCTATATCTGGGTGGTAATATGTATTTTTAAGTATGTAATTTAAATATATAATATTATGTATGTATATCAGTTTCTGGCCTCCATATTACAAGCTTTGCTTAGTTTGAGGGCGAGTTGAGTTTGATACAGGTACATTATTGTTTACAGATTTCTCCCGCCTGGCTCTTACATTGATTCGAAAAAACTCGACGTCTTTCAATTGGCAGCGACCATGCATAGCCTCATGCATTTTCCTGAATTATACAGCCGCTTCTTCCGGTGGAAAAGCCAGTATACATACAGTGACCCTAGTAGAAAAGAGAATGTTTGTGCGGTTTGTGCTGCAATGAACAACAAAGAAAACATAGAGACTGTAACTGTTTACAATAAGTTTAGGAAATGGTGGAATCCTAATTATGAAAATGTGTGTTAATAGCTAGAAGAAGAAAGATGTTTGGCCACCTTGTACGACATGAAATATTAATGAAAACCATCATAGAGGGAAAAGGAGGAGGAAAGAGAGGACCGGGAGTACCAAGAAGAATATTCTTAGACAAAATAAAAGAGAAGGCAGATGTCATGTCGTACAGGGAGGTGAAAATGCTGGCAGAAGACCGTCAAGCCTGGAAATTACTCCACTGACAAGAGCTACGCTCTAGAATGTTGAATGAATGAATGTTAATAACGTTGGCTCAGGTTAGATTTTTTTATTTATACAAAAATTGGCTTGCTCTTACCACCAAGCCACCGCCAAGCTGGCGTTACCGCCAAGTCGCCTCACTCGTGATTTGAAGACATTAGATTTTAACTATCGAGAAAACCGAAATAAGGCAGCGCATTCCAAAGACTTCGCACATTTAAGTCAAAGTAAAGCCGCTTCGATTAAAAATATATAATTATTATTATTATGTAGTTACCTTTGATAAGGTACATGCCAAAGATTTCATACTTCTCTAGGCCACCTCTACTTTCTACCTCTGCTTTCTAGGTCTACTTTTCAAGGCCAGAGTGAATAGGTATCTTCTAAGTCTGCGTGCTTCACCTTCGACCACGTCGTCGCTTACCAACAGGCGAGTTGGTGGTCAAAAGTGGACTTAGCCACGATTTAAAAAAAAACTATACTTCGTAGAAAAACTGTACAGCATTCGTCAAAGGTAATTTTTTTTTCTTACCTACATTTTGTTTTGTTATTATAATATAAATTTAAGTTTGTCTTTCAATATTTTAACTTCAGATAGTTTTTTTTTTGGTCTCGCGCTCTGAGGGTTCCGTCTAACGGAACCCTCAGAGCACGAGTCCTACTCGTACTAGCCCGTTTTCTTTTTACATATGTTTTGTTCTGTTATTCTAATATTTATAGTTATTTTTTTAAAGTTTGTCTGTCGTGTACGCGCAAAAATACAAGATGTTTATTATTAATACTGAATACGTCTTATTTAATAGGTAATTTGAAAGGGATGACGGGGTTGATATCCTGTGAAGTAATGAAACGGCGAGCCGTATTGTGTTTGATGGGATATGCACATTCGTCAAAGGCAGATGTTAGTGAAAGCTTATTTGAGTCTGGTCTTTTATGAAAATAATTATATTATCAGCAGAAAATGTCAGCAAGTTTTCGGCCTATAATTTTTTCGTTGGATCGTTTTTCGGCGAAACGTACTTTCGGTAAAAAATGTTTCGGCTAATAATTTTTTCGTTCTACCAACCAACGGCGAACCGTGCTTTCTGTGTACGGTTGTATCGTTGAAAGGTTTTTCGGCGAATCGTGCGTGACTCCTTCTCGGTATATGCTTATAATTTTTATGGTGCGCTTAAACTATGCGAACCTCGTGGCCAACTCTGATGCTGGACGCTCCAGTCATGCAAGTCGCTGAGTACGATGACAAACGTAGATCTGGTGTTGTTGGTACGTGGTACATTCCACGACTGCAGTGTGTTTTCAGGCCCGGGCCTTTGTAAAATTTCCTGTCAGCACCAATGACTGCTTGGTAGTATATTTATGATAGATCGTTGAATGACTGTTTCAATTTACTTACATTAATGGTCAGCACAAATGGAGCACTTAAGCAACACATCCGAGGCCGATAAGGACGAGCTGTTGGAATTGATCATATTTAATCGTATGCCCATATGCACATTAAAGGATTATAAAAAATACTAAATAAAGTTAAAAAATTCAATGTACCGTTAGTCTGAGATGTACCGAAAACATAAATATTATGAAAATAATGAAAATAAAATTGAGAAAAAGATTTGACTGCTACGTAGGCACGCCTGGGTGTCAGTTTTCAAAGGCCTAATTGTTGGAAAGAGGTGCTACTGCACGACGTGATGTAGCCTCTATGTCAGTGAGTGACTGGTTGGAGGATTTTTTTTGAATGGCAAAAGTTAAATTAACATTTTTTCAGCAACAAGTATGGCAGAAGAGAGAAAATAGAAGTCGAAATTTTGAATGTATTAGCTGAAACAAAGATAATATCCTATAAAATACAGAGGTGAATTAATGTTGTAACAAAATAAAATGAACATTTATTACAATTATTATAATTATTACATATATAGGGCTGAAAAACTAAAATAACTACAATTTAATATTATTTACAGAAATAATAATTATTAATTATTTCTATTTGGAGTATTTTGATGAATATGTCGATATGAAAATATTCTCTACATATATGTTTTAAAATACGGTTTTTCTTAAAGTTATATGATTATTTACGGGATATTTACCGTGGTAAGGTTGTGGAATGAGCTCCCGATAGTTTAGCAACCGGTTTAGCAACCGTGATAGCTTAAAATAGTGTTTTAGGGTTTTTCTTATTTGAATTCGTGTTCATTTAAATATGTATTTCTAACAATATACATAAGTGTTTGCGCATTGAACTCTGCTGTTTTTGTGTTCTTCAATAGCTGATAAGAGCTCTATACATAATTATGATAGGACGAGGGCTCCATCACTAATAAGCTGAAAGATATTGGGTAATATCCTTTGGTAATATCGTAACCAAAACAACTATAGGCATTAACAAAAAAAAAAACTGTGGTTGGCATCAAAATGGCGTTCTTGCTGTAAATATGTCAGCCAAAGATAGACCAAAGAAAAGCAAAAAAAAAAACAGCCGTTTTTGATTAAAAAATCTGCGCTAGCCACACAAACACCGCCGTGGTAGGAAGAAAAGATAAATAGCCTACGCCAAAAGTAGCCGGAGCCCCCATTATTTATTTTTTATTTTTTTATTTTTTATTTTATTTATTCATCTTATTTAGTTATAGATAGTTTAGCCACCGGCAGTATGAAATCTGTTAAAGCAGATTTTTTTAATTGGTATAAACTAGGTGACCCAACAAACGGTGTCTTGGGGCTGCCTCTTAACGCCAGCTCGAAACAGTGCTGAAACAGCTCAGTGCGGAAAATCCCGCGAACGTGAACCTTAAGGCGCCGTGATACGATTTGCAGTCCCGCAACTTTTCGCAATCACGTAAACCCTCGACAAAATAAAATGAATGGACCGGCCCAGGAGAAGTGCATTTTTGAAGATTAAAAAATGAGCACCGGCTCTCACTTCGTTTCAGTCGGTCTCTAGCCGTAGGAAGTGCGACACGCGTCTATTGTTACATGATAACGAAACATCTGACAAAATTATGCCTTCATGTGCTTTCCCGAGGTGTAAATATACAACAAAAAACAACAATCTCTTTTTTGTAACAAATGTACTTTAAATGGTTATAATTAGGTGTTGAAATATATGTCCAACGGTTTTGCCTCGTTTTTACTGAGCAAGTTCAATGGTTATGGCCCGTCCATTCATTTTATTTTGGTCGAAGCTTAAACCTAAACAAACTTAATCGCTTAAAATAGGTAACCGTAAAGCTCTCCAAATTTTCATAAATTTGTTTAAGTTATGGCCTGTTTTAGCTTATATAAAAATCCCATAGAAAAAAGCACTCTCAATTTTTTATATTTTTTTCCAAACCACTACTTTAACCTTAGGCAAAAACATATATAATTTCGGTTAAGCCATGTTCAAGTTTTTGCGTTACTAACGCACGCAATTGATTATTATATAATTATGGATATAGAAGATAGATAAGCTGTTAAGAGCGTGTCAAGACACGCATATGATAGGGTTCCATAAATATGTTACAAAAATCCTTGAATGTAATTCTCTAGACTTAACAAATGTTTTGAAATATGTTACCGCGACGTAATGCTTAGTTTTCGTGATATTATTAGATAGAAAATTACAAGTAGAATACTATATTTTATGCAAAAATAATATTTACTAAAGTCAAGGCCAATTTAGTTATCTTTTTTATTGCTTTGGTCTTTAGAACAAGCTATTGTTTCTAATCTGGCCCACGAATCTACTAAACCATATTTTTTTAATTTCCTCAATAATGGCCTCAAAATTGACAGTTTTGAAAAAAAAATTATACTAGAAAAATGTCACCACCTAATATTATAGCTTAGTATAAAGAATATTAAAAACTGTAAATTTTGAGGCAATTATTTACAAATTAAAATTGAAACAATTACAATTTAAAAACAATTTGCTTAGTAGAATCGGGTCGATGACTGGTGGAAAACTATTTATACTAAGTTCTCCATTTGTGCATTACTACGTTATATTTTGTAAGTGTGAAAATAAAGTATTAGATACAGTATTATAATACGAATATTTATCTTTCAAATGTTGAAAATATGGGAAAGAGATAGCTCAGGTCAGTAAACGCGGCCTTAAAGTAGATTCCTGCGTAAAACAATAAGCACAATAAAGTAAGTAATTCGTATTCTAAGAAAAATTATTTAGTATGAAACGACTTGTAATTTTTAGGGTTTGTTACCCATAGGGCGGGTGTCCACGGGACCCTATTACTATGTCTACGCTATCTGTCTATCCTACATTTTAAATGCTGCATTCTTGCAACTGTAATAGACATAGCCAGTAGACATTTTCATTAAAAAAATGATGTTACAGTGCATGTGCAGAGCAGCACAAACTGCGCAAATATTTTAATATCGGCAGTGGTTATATTTGAGTCGTTTGGCCCTAACGGTTTGGGGTCAAGACTTTTGGCTTTGGGGACGGGTAGATAGGTCACGGTTTTTTCAAAAAACTTTCAGAGCGTCTTGTTAATGCAACTCGTGACCAAAATACGTGCGTTTTTCTGGCTCAACGCAACAATGTAGCCATTCAGCGTGATAATGTCGCCAGCATGCTGGGTACGCTTCTACCTGGTAGTAGCTTGGGCATTTGGGTTGTCTCTAACTTTCAACGGTCTATGGGCTATCCAACCGTTTTTGTATAGGCCAATTAGTTTTAGGATATAGTTTTAGTGTTATCTTTTATTTTCTTAAATTAATAAAGGCACTTGCCCTAAAAAAATATCATATATTTAGTTTTAGAATTCCTTAAAGCAATATTTGAAACCTTCCAAATATTATGCGTCAATTTTTACATAAGTATTATTATGATCTAAGTAGATATATGTATACTTATTATTTTCTAGCGTACCAATGTACTTAATACTTAATAACATGACTAATTAATGTTGACAGTAAATATTTGCCTAGTTTCTATACAAATTTGACTGATCAGAACTTTGTAGTTTTTATTTTGTTTCTGTCGTTGAGTTTTAGCATGTTTTATGTACTTTACAAGGAACTGCATTTAATTTTATTTACGGTCTTACTTATAAACTTTACTTAAGGTCCAGAATATGGTGCACCGCTATCTCACTTTCACTTTTATATATTAAATAACTAAACTATTACTAACTAAACTATGGCTAACTAACTTTACTATTTATTGTCTATTGTTCAAAAATGTGCTTCAGTCATTATGCTATACAATATCACAAATTTTTATTATGACCACTATAAATAGGATAAACAACTTTTCCCATTTAATCTGGTCATTAATTATTTTTTTTATAAATTATAGGCTTGTGTTTGGCCACCATCTCGCCTCATATAATAAACCAAAAATTTGTTCTAAATATTTTAAAAGTAAAATGACCGAATCTCATTTTGTAAAAGTAGACACAGCCGCACTCAGAGACGTTACTTAAGGTAAGGAATACTTAAAATTGCTCTATCTCGTTTTCATGTGTGACAATTTCCGTCAACAAGAAGTTGACAGAGAAATTTTAAGTATTCCTTAGCTTAAGTAACGTCTGTGAGTGCGGCTGACAGTCATTTAATATCTTAAGAAATGCGTGAGCTAGATCACTGCACCTGGTATTTTGGCCTTTAAATATGCTTAAAATGGTGCCGTCAATTGCTTGA
This sequence comes from Agriopis aurantiaria, assembly GCA_914767915.1. Lineage (NCBI taxonomy): Eukaryota > Metazoa > Arthropoda > Insecta > Lepidoptera > Geometridae > Agriopis > Agriopis aurantiaria. The sequence goes on along the minus strand of OU612003.1, from coordinate 9,792,010 downwards.
CAAAAATTGTCATAAGCCATAAAAGAGAGCGCAATTAGCATTAATTAAAATTGCTCTAAAGCTTTCAACGCGTAGATTGTTGCAAAGACAGCTCAATAAGAGTTTAGAGGCTGACAGAAGCGACCTTCACTGAAAGAACGCTTCGGGCGTAAATTCGAATGGCGTGGACGAATCCTGGTAAATAAAATATTCCTTAGTATCACACTTTTTTTATCGATAAATAATTTATTTATAATAGGCATGATTCCTAATGTTTAATTTATTACAAATAACCGACTTAGCGATGAATATAACTAAATAATTACACATACTGAAAAAAATTATTTGAATAAATAAAAATATATTAATAATTTTAATAATTAATAATTAAATCGGCTGATAAATCTCTGAGATATGAGTATTTAAAGTTTTAAGTGGGGATGTTCTATCCCTTTCTCGCAAAGCGTGTGTCAGTATAGCATTTGTATGGCGCTCCTGAGCCGAGACGTCACGGCTCAGCATAGTGCGCTCTCTGTCTAGCATGAAATTAAATTAAATTAAAATGCTTATATCTTATTTATTTTTGAACTATTTTTTTTTTTTTTTGTTGATGTGCTCTATTTATGATCAGCTTTTTTATGAGGTAATAAAAAAAAAATTGTCATCATGCCTATTGCTCAGTGTCTTCAAATAGATTGAATAAGTGTCGAATACTTGCCTTCGTCGTCAAAATACGATAGTGTGAATGCGAAGAATTAAATTCTTGAGTAATATAACACTGGTGTATGAGGAAAAAATGCTTCTGTTTCACAATGGTATGACAAAATGGTGGGACGGTGAGTTTGCCCCCGATTTTTAAATTGTATTTTTCATATAAATAGTAAACTCTGTCAACTTTCAAATGTTTCTTAGTAAGGCCGTATGTATTTATGTTTTTATATTAATTAGGTGTACCTACTTATCTATTTTAATTTAGAAACAATCTCACATATTATTAGGTAGATAAAATGGTGTTTTTCAATGTTAACCTATGTTATATGTTGTTTTTAAAATAGTGTAATTACAACTCGTAAACCTATGTTGAATTTAAACAGATTAAAGTAAAGAGGATGCAACCAACATCTCTGTCAATGTGGAATTTCATAGTATATTTATTATATAAATTGTATTCCTTAATGCTGGCTAGACAAGATGGACAGGCGACCTAAAAGAGACCGCAGAGAAACGCTGGATGCAGGCCGCTTCCAACCGGCCCTTTTGGAGATCGATGGGGGAGGCCTATGTCCAGCAGTGGCTACCTACAGCTGAAATGATGATGATGATGATGATAAATGCTGGCTAGATGGAGTAGACAACAATTATCGAAGCAACTGGTAACGTGCTCGAGTGTGGGTATGTTTAAATGAAATGAAACGTGTCTTATAAAAAAAAAAGTGTTGTGTTTATATAGTGTTTTTTAGTCTAGTAAAGCCTCTATCACTTTATGGGGGCACACTAGGGCATGACTTGGACTTTACTGACTTTGCTTATCTTTGCCTTGTTTTACGATATCTACTAAAACTTGGTAAATCTTTAACGCTTGTACCTAAGTACTACTAATTAGACAAAATATCTAGAACCAACACTCGAAAGAAAGAAAAAATAATTGTAGCTATCAAATTTAATTTATATAGAGTTAATAATAGCAAGGAAGATATACTAAGGAAAGCCAATAGCGGAACATTAGAGCGTAGCTCGGAAATTTGCCTAAAAACGGTACGAACTTAGATGGTGCCGTAATTTGAGCGTGATATAGGTTGTCTCGAACTTCCGTAAGCGCTGCAGTCAGATAATGTACGAAAGGGTTAGACAAATTTCCGAGCTACGCTCTAATGTTCCGCTATTGTCTTTCCTATTAGTCTATCTTCCTTGATAATAGTTAGAAAATTATAAAACAGAATCGATGTTACTAAGATAATTTAGATCTTGCGTAAGATAATAGCCTTATAATTATAATTATAGCAATAATTGTTGTTGAATAATAAATGTTGTTAAACAATAAATTATACTCAAAATGTTACAGTATTATGTTCAAAATATATATAAATGGGTAAATTTTGTGTGTTTAATTGTGTGACCAATATGTGATATCCCTGGGTTTATCTACTCAAAACAGAGCTGTAGCATATACATAATTATAATAGAACGGTGGTACTATAGTGAAAAGAGAGTCATTGTAGTTATCATTGTCAACAATTTTTACTATAAGATCACTGTAACTTCGAAAAATAAAATGCTGTTCTTCACATTTCATTGACTGTGAATGATATTATTTTATGGAAAAGTACAATCACCTCCTTTCGGCTTAGATCCACCGTTCTGTGTAAGCCTAAAGCATATGAGAGGAAGAGGAATGGTAGTAGTACATTCCCGGAGAGGGGGCGCACAAAATGACTTGGGCAAAGGTAATGAAATATTCACCTCAAGAGTTTTCTCTACATCTCTATCTTCTCTATCTCTTCTCTTCTTCTCTACATAGTATAAACTATAATAAACTATAAACTACATAGTATAAATTAAAGTAATTTTCTGCGTCTGTCTGTATGGCCGCTAACTCTTCCTAAACCACGCAACGGATTTTGATGCGGTTTTTACCATCAGTTAGATAATTTTTCACGGAAGGTTTATATATATATAACAAGTGGCCCGCACCGGCTTCGCACGTAAATTACACCGCTAGTAGTAGGGTCGCTAGAAATAAAATAAGAAACACTTAAATCGGTTTAGAAATGTCGAAGCGTACAAATTACAAAAAAACTTGGGATTGAATTGAGAACTTCCTTCCTTTGAAGGAGGTTAAATAGTACCTCGTATATACTTTTCTTCGTGAAGCACGAAAGCCTGCGAAAAATAGCAAAAAAACTCGAAAGATCCGAGTTAATTACAAAAGTTTGGTACGTTTTCTTAGCAGAGCGCCACATCCATACAAAAAAGTACTAAGTTTTGTAGTTACGGGTCTGTGCGTGCGGGGAATGGATATTATTAAAACCCGACTGCAGCAAAATGGTAGGTTATGTGTATGGTATCATCTTGGAAATATATCTAGGTGAGTAGATTATGTAGTGTAGTCAAGCAGACAGACAGCTCCACCACCAGCTCAGTCCCACCTAACCGAAGACTCACAGCTGGAGAAAGTCGTCTATTCTCAGTAGTTCAATTAGTAGTTCAATTGATTGAACTACTGAGATTTTTTAGTCTCACTAGTTCAATGAAATAATTTGATTGTACCACTGAGACTCAAGAAGTTTCAGAAGTTCAGTTACTAGTTCAATTGATTGAACTACTGAGCCTTGTTAGTCTCATTAGTTCAATATAAAAAATCATTGAATTAGTGAGACTAAAATATCTCAGGAATTCAATTTCAATAAACTCTGAATTATGAATTATCCAATAATTCACTTAAAATTGACTCTATACTTTATTATTACTCTTAGAAAAACTTTACATTATGCTCAAAAAGCACGTCCAATATAACATGGAATTGTCCCTGACGCCAAGATGAGCTGGGATAATTTCATGACACAAATTGAAACTATCTAAAACACTACCGACTTATTTAATTGTATATTCAGTCGGGCAGAGCTTCTTCGCAATAATTTAAAACAATAATAATTCAAACTTATTGGACAAGGCGATTGGGACGAGAGACTAAGTGTGCGAGTACCTTCACGCGTGAGGTCTCACAGCAAAGAACCCCGCTCCGTTTTTTTTATAAGTGACTTTTACTGTTGGCCTTTTGGCCTCTACAGCTTGACCGGACTAGTTAGCGCACGCTAAATGATTTTGTTTTAATTTTTATTTGTTGATTTTTACGATATATTTGTGGATAAATATGCGGCTTACATACAATTGTTAGGTAGATATGCTTCGTCTATTATTTGGTAAATGATTTGTTTTTTTGAGTGTTGATTTTTACGTTATCACACACACATCAGCACCCATTAAACGCCAACTGCTGCTGCCTTATTATGGATAATTCGGATCGTGATCGCGATCGCGTGCCATCTCACTTACGCACGTGGTGCGAGTAAATAGATACGAACGGGACGGCATGCAATCTCGATCCCGATCAAAGAATCATAATAAGGCCCCTGGACAAAGGCCTCCCCTCTTAAAGGGGGGTGTTGCCATAATACCCACGCTTGTCGGGCGGCTTAGGATCACAGTACGTTCACCGTGTACTAATTAGACGCTGCTGCCCATCCTCCGGTGATTCTGGTCACAGTTTTAGGACATACCCGGGTCCCCAGTACCCGGGGTTTTACGTTATATTTGTGGATAAATAAGTTTATTCCATTCTATCCGACTAGTAGTTCGATGATTCAACTGTTTGGACAATCGGTTTACATAAAATTGTTAGGTAGACATAAAATGTATGTCTACCTGACAAAGTACCTACTACCCTTCGACTAAAATAAAATAAACGGACGGGCCCTAATCATTGAAATTGCTCAGTAAAAATGAATCAAAACCGTCGGACATAATATACTTCAACACCTAATTATAAAAATGTACAGTACATTTGTTACAAACAATTATAACGGTTTTTAATTGTGTATTTACACTTCGGGAAAGCACGAAGGCATAATTTTGTCATAATTATGTTTCGTTATCATGTAACAATAGACGAGTGTTGCACTTCCTACGGCTAGAGACCGACTGAAATGAAGTGAGAGCCGGCACTCATTTTGTAATCTTCAAAAATGCGCTTCTTCTGGGCCCATTCATTTTATTTTGGTCGAAGTATATTTGTGGATAAATAAGTTTATTCCATTCTGTTCGACTAGTAGTTTGATGATCCAAATGTTTGGACAATCGGCTTACATAAAATTGTTAAGTAGACATAAGATGAATGTCTACCTGAAAATGTACCTACTACCTAGTAATTTATGTAACGATACTCATCCAGAGAGTGCCAATGTCCGATGACAGTTTGCGTCTCGCGTTCATTACAATTCTTTCGAGCTGAAAATTATGCATAATTCGATAAAGCCAGTAGGTACCTTATGCTTTATCATTAAACTATGCATTTTTGGTCTAATAATGTTCTTGGTTTTAATACACAGTCATGTTTGTAACATCATTTAAAAAAAGGTGACCATTTTAATAGCACACTTTCAAGTTTATATACAATAATAAAATTCTATATTTTTATTATGCATAACTTAATAAACAGAAAATTAACGAAAACTTAAATAAATAACTAAAAACTAAAACTTAAAATGTCTATATACTAATCTAAAATCTAATAAAATTAAATTGATAGTATATTTATGACTATGAGTAAATTTTAAATTTGCGGTTACACGAATGTGTCTAGCAATCAGTCAGCGGTATATTAAAGTGAAGGCTAGCAAAAGTAATCACATACATAAGAAGCCCATACATGCACAGTGCAAGATTGGCAGTTTTAATAGTTTCGTAAAAGTACTACATGAAACAAGTAAATTTCTTATTCTAGAGGTAGGTTCTAAATTATGTTTTTAATTAAACGTCAATTAAAATTACGATGTATGCAAAGATTGATCGAAACTTAGTCTTGATTTTCCAAGTTTCCATAATTGCCTTTGCTGTTTCTTCGAGCTTGATCTAGCGATACTCGAGTATTAGACAAACTGTAAGTAAGTATTTCCAAACATCTTTACTGTATGTCGAAGAGATGCACCAGACTCACCATCATCACAAGCCGTCTGCTTCTCAACCAAATGTTTGGAACCCGAATTTTATTTTTACTCACTAGTACAAGTCTTGTGATTTGTTTCTACTTTATGCAGCTGCAATATACACCATATGATGCCACGGGACGATTTGCCTTGAAAATACTAGAAAATATCACCAAGGACGTTCGTTACTCAAAAGTTGACGGAAATAATAATAATTTCAAACATTCGATTGAGGAATCTAAAGAAAATACCACCAGAGATTTTTGGAAGTCAAAAGTTAACCAAGAGGAGAGTAAACTCACAAAGTTGAATCAAGAGTCTCTAGAATATATCAAAGACCTTATGTACTCAAAAATTGACCGAAAAAATCTTTCCAAAGATCTTAAATATATGCTGCTCTGGTCAGAGTATGAATACGCTCCGTTCTATTTCTTCGAAGATGGTCAAAGATCTTTTATCAAGAACAATTGCTCGATGATAAACTGCTACGTCACCACTAATAGGACACTCTTCAAAGGTGATATAACAAAGTTTCATGCAGTCGCGTTCAATGGACGCACCATGTCTTTAAAAAGTCTGCCATACAGTCGTTCCCCGAAACAGAAATACATATATTTCAATATGGAGTCTTCAGATAATTATCCCGTTTGCGAATATGAATACGATGGTTTTTTTAACTGGACTGCAACTTATAAACTTAACTCTGATATTCTGTTCCCTTATATCACCATCAGAAATAAACAAGGAGAGATCGTTGGTCCCCAAATCAACATGCGATGGCCTGGCAAGTTTTCTGACGTAGATGACAATTTGTCTGCGAGACTGATGAATAAAACTAAAACTGCTGCGTGGTTTGTTACTCATTGTGCGAGTAGGAGTGGTCGAGATGGCTTTGTCAAAGAATTGCAGGCAGCTTTACAGCTTTATGGACTCGTAGTAGACGTATATGGGTCGTGTGGGCCGTTGAAGTGTCCCAGAAATGAGACGGACATATGTAACTCTTTGTTGGAAAGAGACTATTTTTTTTATTTGTCGCTGGAGAATTCTTTCGCTGACGATTACGTGACAGAAAAGTTGTTGACAGCGTTGCAGCACAATACACTACCTATTGTGTTCGGCAAGGCAAACTATTCCCGGTAAGTCAAGTTGCTGCTTTATCCATGTTTATTCATCGTTATGAACCAATATTTTACTCACTGTTGAGCATAGGTCTCCAGTTGAGTAGGTCTCCTCTTTAACGCGCGTTATTTTCCGATCCTGTGTCAGTCTACTGCTTTCCTGCCACATTGACGATGTTGTCAAACCATTGAGCTAGATTTGTCTGCCTGGTGGTTGTTGACTTTGCTGTGGTCACCATTTTGTGAATTTTTTGGTCCATCGTCCTTTTCCATACTGACCAAGTGTCCCACCTTCCTACACTTGAGCCTAGTGATCCGTTCAACCACGTCTTTGACTTTCATTCGTAGTCGAATTGCGTTTGGTTCAGTATCCATACTGGACCAACGTAACTCCCGATCCTTAAAATGGTCCGTACTATTGCTATTTTGCTCTAGTTTTAACCATAATCAACAAATTATCTTATGTTGGTGTGAAAATATCGCAGAAACTACAGCACCCAAAGGTCTCTGTCTTCTCTTTCCAGACAGTGCGACCTGTCAGATTCAACTAAATGACCAGTCTGAATCGCTTTGACGTGAGAAATACTCGCTGAGTTGATCATATCTACAAATTACCTCTATTTTCACTTTGATCCGCGGGAACCAGCACCAGAATGATTAAAATTGTTGTTTCCAGATTTATTCCACCCGGGTCTTATATACATTCGAATAAAATTGACGTCAAAAACTTGGCAGCTACCATGGATCAGCTCATTAAAACTCCTGAGATGTATAGAAGTTTCTTCAGATGGAAGAGCCAGTATACATACAGTGACCCATCTACGAAGGAAAATGTCTGTGCGGTTTGTACTGCACTGAACAACAACGAAAAGTTTAAGATTACAACCGTTTATGATCAGTTCAGGAAATGGTGGAATCCTAATTATAAAACAAGATGCTGATCGCGTGGTCCGTGGCTATGTGTTATATTAACATAGTAGCCCATTTCATAGTTTCATTTTGACCTAGAAATATGGTTATCGTGTGAATTATAGTACTACTAGCGGTCCGCCCCAGCTTTGCACGGATATAGATTATAGTCTATGTCACCCGAGGATAGTGTAGCTTCCCAACAGTGAAAGAATTTTTAAAATCAGTACAGTACTTTTTGAGCCAATTCGTTACAAACATACTTACATACAAATCTTTCCTCTTTATAATATTAGTATAGATAGGTACTTTTTTGCCTCTTTTGATATAACCGATTTTCATGAACAAAACAACAAACGAGTCACAACAAGTCACCATTCAAACAAAAACTAAATCAAAATTAGTTTAACCGTTTCGAAGCTACTATGCCACAGCAAACACACAGATACACAGACACAAATATATACAGATACACACACGTTAAACTTAAAAAACCCCTCTTTTGCGTCGGGGGTGACTAAGAATAACACGTAAAAACTGCAATAGCTGGCGTTTGTATAAAAATTTACTCACGTACTCACACTTCAACCAATCTCGGGGACTCGTGTGGTCAAAATCCCCTCGCACCCACTACAGTCCGCCAAAGAGACCTAAAAATCGAATCTTGCACTGCCATGGTAATTTTTCAAGATATTTGCCGGTATTTGTACATGGTAGGGCACATCACTAGCGTTTTAGATAAAAATCTCCTGTGTACGGGGGAAAGTGCCTATCGTTCGGTGATGTCATTATAGAGGGCCCCGGGGTACGCAACCGATATACGCGGAGTACGAAACTAAATTGTAATGGAAGGTGGTATATACAAATTACATAAATAATTACACGGCGTATAAAAGAAAGTTGTAGTAGTAATAGTAACTGTAGTAACAGTAGTAGTAACTGTTGATCTACCCATCAAAGTGATAAGTAGAATACAAGTTTGCGAAACTTCTAGGAAAAGATTGTGTCCGCCAAAATGACCAATCACCTGATCTACGAATTTTGTATGACACTTTTTCTGACGGCTAAATCAACACTACTGCCTATTTTAAGGCTGCGATAAAGATTTGTAGCATGCCATGGTTTTACCCGTACCTACCGTGTCAAAAAAATAATATAGAAAAGAGCGGCAAAAAGGCAAACGATTCGTCTGATGGTAAGTGGTAGTCGCCACCTATGGACACCTGCAACACTAGCGGTGTTGTCGTTGCTTTGCCAGCCCAGAAATATGTTTGTAGATACCCTTTTTAAAACGCTCCACATTCAAGCTCGGCCAAGACCTGCATGGGAAGGTCATTTCATACCTTGCAGGTCCGCAGAAGAAAAGAGCGGTAGAACCAGACGGTGTGGGATTTCTAGATTTGTATGATGTGGGGGTGAGCCTTTTGACGGTCTCGGGATGTGTGGTAGTATAATTCCGACGTAGGAATAAAGTTAAAAAGCCCTTAAGAACATTCCCCGAGAAACAAGCGGAAGATGTAGAGAGACCCCACATCTCTACGAAGGCACAGGAATTCTAGTGGCACGCCGTTGTAGGGAATCGAGAGGCTGCAGCTGGTATTCCAGGACGCCATTCCAGAGGTAGGATCAATACTCCTAGTGGGATCGTACATGTGCTTGTAAAGCAGAAACCGATGACCCGGCGTCAAGTATTGCTTCGCTCTGTTAAGTACACTTGAGTTTCTTGGAAGCGGGTTTCGCTTTGGCCTCTAAGTTACACCGAAACTGAATATCACTTGAAATGTTAACGCCAAGGATCTCCATGCTCTTGAGATCTTCAGAGGAATTTCCTGAACTGAGGAGCAATAGCAAATCGAGTTTATGCACACGAGAACGCACAACGAACGAACTTGTGTCTTAGTGGGGTTATATTTGACTTAATTTTGATCACCTTGATGAATACAACAAAATGAATACAGCCTAAATTACTCCTTATAACACCAGATATATGCCAGTGAAAGCCCCGTGAAAATCAGTCTAGCCATTTTGGAGTCCATAGACCCCAAAACGATCCACACTCATCGATTTTTATAAATGAGAAAGTAATTGATTAGGATTTAAATGTCGGAGCGATGGTGGCCGAGCAGTAACATGTGTGCTTTTCAATCTTACAGCACCCGGTTCATCATCGGCTCTGCATCAATGACAAAATAATTTATGTGCAGTTTCGATGCCATCGCTCAAGAAACGGTGAAGGAAAACATGGAGAGGAAACCGGTATGTCCAAGAACCTCAAAAGTTTAATGACATGACATTTACCAACATGCACAGGGATAGCATGGTGGATAAGGGCCCATTCTTTTGCCAAGCGTTTTGCCTCCTCTTTCTTAATTAGAACAGCAAAACAATGGAACGCCTTGCCCCTGCCTGTGTTTCCGCAGCATTACAATCTTGGAGTGTTCAAGTCTAGGGCTAATAGGTTATTACTGGGCAAACGTGTTCCATCTTCGACCGCATCATCGCTTTCCATCAGACCGCGAAATCGCGGTCAAACGTTAGCCTAGTCCAATGTAAAAAATACTCTCTCTGAGAGAAGGCATGTGTTTCAGCAGTGGGATAAGAGATAGGCTGATAATTATAATAAAAAATAAAAAAGAGCCCCTAATGAGCTCGTATTTTTATAATTATAATAAATGTACGTCTCCATTATTTAGTAGATCAGTGTTCCCTCGACTCGCAGCGTTCAGTACGAGTACAAAGAGTGAGTAAGTAGATTTACCGCTCCGCAAACTGCTCCACCTATTTACTTTATTCAATTACCTACTTGCGTTGTACTAAAAACGTTTATGTATCGATACATACACATAGTTCATTAGGTAGTAGGTACATTCATTAGAAACTCCTTTCTTTTAAAAACTATAGTTTTTTACTTTGTTATAGTAAATATCTATAAAAGATATAAATATTATGTATGTTGATGTACTAGGTATGTGATTCTTCATCATCATCCACAGCCTTCCTTATCCCACTGCTGGTATAGGCATCTCTCTTGCTATGCCATCTGCTTCGGTCTTGTGCTAATCGAGTCCAGGTTTGACCCGCAATACCTAGTAATAATATCGTCGACCCATCTTGCAGCCGGACGACTAACGCTCCGCTTACTTTGCCTCAATATTACTCCACCTGTCATCTGGAAGAAAACTCGCCAAAACTCGCCAAGATGCACTGGCCAGCGTGGCGTGTTAAGGCTAACCCCCTCTCTTATGTGATTAATGTGTTTTATGTGTTTTTTTTAGTTTCTTTTTTGTTTTTGAATTTTTTGTTTCTTTTTTTTTGATGAAGTATTTTATTTCATACTGTAGGTAAATTTTTAACAAATTCTTAAGACCTGATTTGTTTTTGTCAGCGTACGTGTTATGTTTTGATCAGCGCAGAGTGAATGTTGAGTTGGTACCAAAACAAAACAGCTCTAGTTTCTTGGTACGACATTAGTTTAGTAAATATTGTAACACTAGCTGAAACCCGCTACTTCGTACGCGTAGAGCTCGGCCTTCGGCCTCGCTACTACAACCCCTTATGGCTGTGTAAGGGGTATACAAAATTTCGTGTTTATAATATTAGTAGGATGATAACAAAAATAACTTAACAATCGCATCGATTTAGATCATAATTATTTGAATTTTGTACTTGTATATTTTGTATTTTATTGTATTTGCATGAACTATAATATGTATACGTTTTTTTTAAGTAATTGGTAATAGGCTTGCGTTTGATCACCATCTCGTTTGATGTTAAGCGATGTTGCGGTCTACAAAGGAGCACGCTTGCCTAGTAGAAACCGATTCACTCGTGATTTGAAGACACCCAGATTGTAACTATCGGGGGGGACCCATTCAGGCAGAGCATTCCACAGACTAACAGTTCGCACAATAAATGTGGAATCAAAGCGCTTCATGCGAGTACTAAACAAATTGAGCGATCATCGCATGATAGAAAAATCGGGACAAAATTATAGATTATCGGGACGCGGGTCAATTTCATAGAAATCCGGAAATCGGGCAGTCCCAGCAGAATCGAGATGGGTGGCAACCCTGGTTAAAATCGACACACGAAATTAGTTACAAGTGAAGCTAATATCAAGCGCGTGAATAGGTTAAAATCAATTTCACACTGAAATCTAAATTAAACAGCGAAATCCCTGCAAAGGTGCTAGGTCTTGATTAAGCGCCAATCGGCACCACTGGCAGTACATCGCACAAACTGCCTGCTCCCAATGAGGCGTGAAGATTTTTACGGCTTCACTAATTGACCGCCAACACCGGTAGCTATAAAAGTTATTAATTGGTTTCCCGCCAAACCCGACCACAGTCAACGTAAACAGTCAGAAGGAAAAGGACCGGCCAAATGGATCTTTTTCAACGGTACAAATAAAATGAATGGATGTCGCGAGCAGTGACGGGACATTTACTTGCGACTGTCTGGCAACAATGTCGATCGACATTTCGCTCGTCCACATATCGAAGTTGCGGTCGAGACGTTGCCCGAGGAAGTAGTGTTGGCGGAACTCAGAGTGACACGCGTCTTCACTACTCAAATGCCGTCGGGCGACTATATTCGAAGGGCACGACACGAAGTCGCTCGCGAAGCGTCAACATGCGATATGTCCCGCGACACATATGTTGCCTGCGATGTCGGGCGATGTCACTCGCGACGTCTCCCGACACTTAGAATTCGTGTCGGGCAACAAGGTCGCGCGACAAATGTCCCCTAATGAAAACGGGGCTTAACAAATCACAGACTGCAGTGGTTACACTGTGTCATGACCGGAAGCTGTAAATACTGGCCGCTACTACTTCCGGCTGATCGACACGCATCGCCCGCCTTTTTGCCGGATACAGGCTTGGATAAATGTAGGTTTGTGTCGGTCCGGGTTAGAAAGGGCGGGAAATAGAAAATCGAAACGTTTTTATTATGTGTGGAAAAGTCATAAATCCTAATTGATAAATGTATACTGTTTTATTAAAAAGTAGTGAGCTTAACGCTTAGCTACTTAAAAGGATTGGATTTGAAGACTTGGATAAGTTGACAAAGGGTACGGAACCCTTAGTTCGTTGAGCGGCACAATAAACAACAATAAAAAATGCCTTTTTTGTTTTCGAGGGGGAAATGCATTGGGATGCAGCCAGGTTATGTGGGATTATACCCACAAAACCCCCCTGGTGACCAGCCTTAGTGTTTAACAAGAGGGCTCCGGGATCTCCAGAGGAACGCACCGGAGCCCTTGGCACTGCGGCTCGTCCCAAGAAAACAGAAAGCTATTTCCCGCAGATAGAGTAAAGCATACTAGCAGTACCCGTGGTTTCACCCGCTATATTACAGGTAGGGCCGCCAACTTTTTGTAGAAGAAAAAAACAAGGAAAATTTATTGTAATAATATTGCAGCGTAGGTACATGCTGGCGGCATTACCACGCTGAATGGCAATGCATGATCATTGAGCCAGAAACACGCCAGCATTTCGGTCAGAGTTGGCTCGTTAGTTATAGGTAAGTGAAGCTGAAATAAAACGTGGAATGTTCAACCGGCCAAGTGCGAGTCGGGCTCGCGCACTGAGGGTTCCGTACCACCACAAAATTCAATAACGAAATTAGCAGTTATAACTTGGTATTAAATAGAAACTTGTCATCGACTCACACTTGGCCATTATTTATTGTTTGTTGTTATACTTTAGAGTGTTTACTATAATCATGCCAAGTTTGACGCTTGTACGTGCTGCCGTTTTTACATTAGAGCTAAATACAAAAATACGTTTAAAAAAATTGGTTTGTTGTATGGGGATGACCCTTTTTGTTTTTACTTTAATCCTTTTTTATTTTTTAGTTAATCCGCCGTAACGTTACATATTCTGTGAAAATTTCAACTGTCTATCTATTATGGCTCGAAAGATATAACCGTTAATTGTTAGGACAGACGGACGGACCGACAGACAGACAGACATCGTAGGTTTAGTAATAGGGTCCCGTTTTTACCCTTTGGGACGGAACCCTACAAAACCATGATCGATCTACATATAGATCCCAGAACACGCCACACGTGTTAACTCGAGCCGAACAAGTGAAGCGTGCACTCCTTATCAGTGTGTCTTCACTCTAAACCAGGAAATGAGATTTTTGTCTCCCCCCTCCTGAATGGAAACGAACCCATTTAGCCGGGCTTACTTAACAGTCATTCAATTTAAATCGGGCTATGGGTGTTTTTCATTTAGTCCGCCTCTGATGGAGTGCTGAAGATTAAAGAGTTTTGAGTGGATTGATATGGTGAGGCAACTTTGCAAACATTATACAGGGCTACGCAGAAAGGGTGAACCTAGTAAGCCGAAAGGAGGTCATCATTAAAAACAACTTTTAATATGAGGCCGAACATGAAATCGCACAACAAAACAAAATATATGGAACAGTTGCTCGATACATTTTGTTGACTGTGACTGACATTTTTATAAGTATTCTTTTTTAGAAAAAAAATACTGTTTTTTCTCGCGCCATTTCAAGGTCAGTACCATAGTAAAAATTGTTCATAGTAATGTGTACAATGACTTCTTTTCAGCTTAGTACACCCTTTCTGAGCAAATGAGTGATGGTGGCCGAGCGGTAGCATGTGCGCTTTACAATCTGACGGCACCCGGTTAGATCTTCGGCCCTGCCAATGACTTAATTTAATACTTAAATAAATTATGTGCAGTTTTATGCCATCGCTCAAACGCAGTGACGGAAAAACGTGAGGAAACCGGTATGTCCAAGGTCTCATTCGCCATTCATATGACATTCGCCAGCATTGTGGATTACGGCCCATCGTCTCTCTCTGAGAGTAGGCCTGAGTCCCAGCAGTGGGAAAACGTTAAGCTGAAATTATGATGCGTAACCCTGTATTGATGCAGAATAGCATTGATTTTGATAAATATAATAGGTAATTATCGATTAAAAAAACCGACCTTCAAACTAGAAAGCGATCGAAAACAAAAATGCCAAATTAACAGGCGCTGGAACAATCTTATTCGTATTATTAGAGCAGAATCAGAAATGACCAAAGATAATGAAATATAGGTATGTGGAATTATACAGTAGATACGTAAAAAACTGGTTGAGTTGAGAACCTTCCTCCTTACCTTTACTGTAACTTAAATACATGTGTATACCTATAGATAAATGTTTTCCCTTGTTTTTGTTGAGTATGGTATCATTAAATTGCCTTGTACGTGAGTACTGATTATAAACTTAGTCTTTATGAATAAAATGTTTAGAAACCTGTCCTTTCCGTCATAGGGTTTTTTCTTTTCCAGTAAAACTATACCTAAACAAACAACACTCCTAAGACTATACCCTTGGGTTTTAAACGTATAGGTGCTTATTGTATAGCAACTGCCGTTCTTATAAGATCACGTAGAGTTGTTTGGTCCAAATATATGGTTCGTTTAGCAAAGCAAACGCACCGATGTCACAGAAGCTAAAACAGTAGTTTAACTCAGACTTGTCCTTGAATTGAATGCCTACTTTCGTTTACAGGCAATGACGATTTATATTATCTTTGTTCACAGGGCTTAATATGTATTCTGTGACAAGGTTGCTTTGCTACTATCGGGTTTTAAGAATTTTTTTATTATTTTGTTTGCTACTTCTACGCTGACACACACACGGTGAATCTCAATGTCGCGGCGCGCGTGACTATCACTCTGATTGTATCGTGAAGTATCGTGGCGGACGGAGGAAAAGTCGAACTACTGCTTTGTATCTACTGTGCCGATGTTCTTTTTTATGAGATTCACAAATATGAGTGAAGTTAATTTTTGCACGTTTTTATAAGATTCCGAAGCCCAAATTCAGTAGCTACACAATAAGAAAATGTTGGACGGGAAACCTGGAACCTTGAAAACCTTGCCTGCGAAATATTATCGGAAGGCGCATGTCGACTTTTGAAATTGTTTGAAGAATTCATCTTGTGATTGGAGCTAGCTTATAGTCTTCTATAGAATCAATATGACTTTTAGGATTCCGTACCCAAAGGGTGTAAACCAGCCCTATTACTAAGCCTACGCTGCCTGTCCGTCTACCTTTTAACGGCTGTATCTTTGAAACCGTAATAGACAGCCAGTTGCCATTTTCACAGAATATGTTATGTTACGGCGGATAAAGTCAGAAATAAAAAATATTATAACTAAAAGAGGTCCCCATGTAACATGTTTTTCTTAATGTATATATGTATGTATGTACTTTTTATAAAACACTGTTTTAAACTATCACGGTTGTTCACTAAAGTTATATGATTATTTACGGGGTATTTACCGTGGTAAGGTTGTGGAATGACCTCCCGATATTTCGGCGCAGTTACATGCACCATGTTCACGGGAAGACTCCGACGGGAAGACAACCTTACCACGGTAAATATCCCGTAAATAATCATATAACTTTTGTACTTTTTATGTTATGTAGTTTAATTTTTAAATGTAAATTTTTTGCTTGCGTATTGCTTTAAGTTCAAATGTTTGCTGTGTTTACAGGGAAACATCCATTTATCTATCTCGTATCTACGTATTTATGTACAAAGACGAGCAGATAAGGCCGAAAGTCGAGTGACGCTACACATGTCGTTCTTAAGTCTGGGACAAGTGGCCAGTAATGGATATCTATTAGCCGCAGGCACGATTTAGGGTTGTGACGACGATTTATAAAAAAAATATACAAAAAAAAACCGAATCAAAAACTATATGTAATTTACTGCGTCTTCCAGTTTGTGGTCTCAACTCAAGAACCTTTCTTCCCCATACATACATACCCCATGTATAAACAAATACAAGGAATGGTTAAGAGCATTTAACAAAGGGTTAATAAAGATTGGTCAGTGCTGGCCCAGGACAGAGACTTTGCCCAGCAGTGACAACGCAGGGTAAGAAAAAAAATGTAAGTAGCCCTTATTTTAGGTTTTGTGGGAACCCTAAGCAAAAGCCTCATCCATTACAGTGATCCCGCACGCCACGCAGCCACTTGCGGAGATCAAAGAAAGCTAAAAGCAGGTAAATGAGGAACGCGGAAATCTTTTATCGCGCCACTTTGCAGGTAATGTTGGCTTAGAGCGCGATGAAAAAATAAATGGCCTTCGAAATTTGGGATGTTTATTTAAAAAAAAAAACGCAAAAAAGCTAATAGAACTCGTTCGTCGAGGGATCCGCATACTAGTGAAATAATAGTAAAAAAAAAAAACTCTAAACTTCGCCTTTTCGACCTACCGAAAGAAATTCAAATTTATCCAGCAGTAATGTTTTAATATAAAAAAAAAAACTAAAAACTTGAGAACTACATAACTAACTTGCTTTATGACCAGAAGCGGTATGTAGTCTCGATCGGTCTAGGTTGATTTTTCATGAAAAGGAAAATAAGAAAATGAAATGCATTAATTTATATGATTTTACCCGCGGTAAATATCCCGTATCTTTGTCCTACAAAAACGCGCGGTTAGGGCTATCTATAGACTAGGATATAGAGAATCCCTAAGAGATGTTTTTAAGCAGGTTAAAATTTTAACATTGCCAAGTTTATACATTTTTTAAAATATAATATATGTACGTAAAAACATACACAGATTTCACAAAAGAAGTGATATGTATAACTGTAAGACAAGGAACAAGTCTAAACTTGTTCTGCCAAAGATTAGACTAGCCAAAACTGGCAACTCCTTTGTTATGAATAGTTTATTATTTTATAACCTGCTACCCGAAAGCCTAATAAACAAAAATGACACTTCGTTTAAGGAAATAGTAAAAAAAATTTTAATACAAAATACTTATTACAAAATTAATGATTTTATCTGTGACAAAGCCTCTTTGCGCAAATTGTGTTTGGACTGTAAAGATATATGTAATTAATTCTATGGACATGTTTGTAAATTTTTGTGATAATGTAAGTGGGTGCCTATTATTTTATTTTTATTACTGTTGACATTTTATTTTATTTTAATTTAATTGATTATTTACACTTTTATTATAAATATTGTATATTTTGACGTTCATAAGTGTACACTAATGTACCCATATTTGATAAATAAATGAACTGAACTGAACCGTATTTACTGTGATAAGGTTGTGAATAGACCTCCCGATAATTCAGCGGGGTTTCGGCGCAGACTAAGAAAGAGGATAGATAATTTTGTCTGCACCTCATCTGCAATTTTGAACTGTTCGTCCAACCACCCTGTGTTCTTCAGTCTTCCCGTAAACACGGTGCATGTCAAAAAAAGCTTAAAAACAGCGTAACGTAGAAACTAGAGTACCTGTATTAAAATATAAGAAAATAAAATTAAGTACCTACAAGTTGAACTTGTTTTTTGCTAACCTGTGTTTGGGAGCAACGATGCCACAGACAGACGCATCGACTCACAGATATACACGTCCAACTTATAACAATCTCCCTGTTTGCGTCGGGGGTTCAAACTAAACAAATCGTCAACCACATCGCCCCTGATAAGTTTAGTAACCGCTATCGAGTGTCGTCGATCGTCCATGGTGACAATAAAACTGAATGCGGGCATTTCGGTCCCGCGCCTAACCATTTTTATCTTTCGTCCGTCCGTTGCTTTTTACGGGTTAAGTATCTTGGAAAATCGAAGAATGAGAGGATATCGATCGTTTATGACAACGGTCATCAAGTCTTTTTTACCCGACTTCGAAAAAGCAGGAAGGTTCTCAATTCGGGCCGTTTTTTAATGTTTGTTAGCCAGCTTTTTGCTAGCCAGCTTTTGTAAACCAATTCGCGTGTTTCTTTTTCTATCATGTAGGAAAAAGCCCACAACGCGAGGTGGTCCCACAAAAAATTCATTGATCGGTTCAGTGGTTTTTAAACCATCTCAAATAATATGGATTTCTACTAGAGCGCTTACGAATTTTGCGACAACAAATCATTACAATAATTTTGTTTTGTATTTTGTTCAAGTCAAAACAAGGAGGTATTCCTGCATGGACTTGTAATCGTATATATAATTAGTAGTTCGCCCCGAACAGAGTTAAAGTATAATAGGTATATCACAAAAAAATTAAAATACATAATCGTTTAAAAAACCGACTTCAAAAAACCACAAAACCCAAACATTCTAAGTTAAGCCACTACAAATAACAAAATAATATTTTAACACGGATTTCGAAGTTCGGGTGTCAATGTAGATCTATTCTTTATATAATCTACTAGCGGTCCGCCCCGGCTTTGCACGAGTATAGATTACAGCCTATGTCACCCGGGGATAGTGTAGCTTCCCAACAGTGAAAGAATTTTTCAAATCGGTTCAGTAGTTTCGGAGCTTGGAAATAACTACACAAAGAAACCAAGTACATTCGCAAAATTTAAGCCATTCAAATGGTGTCATATATAACACCAAAAAATATATAAAAATCGTGCGAAGCTGGGGCGGAGCGCTAGTTATATATAAATAAAACTTTGACAATCTTGACAATTATGTATGACTTTATTTTTTCGTTTTATGCCCAAAAATTCAGAAAATCTAACGATTGCATTTTGTAAGTAGATACTTATTGAATTTAAAAAAAACATTGTTTTGGCCCCACCTTTTTTTTAAATATGGACTTGCGTTTGGACGGCAACTGGCCTGATGTTAAGCGATGATGCCCGAAGAACTGCGACAAACCTAAAACAAACCAGAGTATCAAGTGGCTGCAGAAACCAAGTCGTATCTGTTCAATCACATCCATTCGCAGGGTTGTCGGTGTCGGATGGCCGCGCTATCCCAATAAACACCGACAAAGGGTTACCGAGACGATTTGTACGTAACCAAGGAGCAGACACAGAGAGGAGATGGCCAGTAACTTTTGAAGTGAAAACTTCTTTAGCCGCGCTGAGCAATTTTTGGTAGGGGAAAAACTTAGGGGTTCCCGTCACCGACATGCTGATTTGACAATAGGCTAGTAAACTGGTGGTTCACTGGGATTGAGAGGGGAAGCTAGCTCTGTCCTTTTCCTGCAAAGCGTGTGCTAGTATATCATTTGTATGGCGCGCGTGCGACTTGACGTCATAACTTGCTATAGTGAGCACTCTCTCTCTCACTCTCTCAAAAAAAAAAATTAGCCAACATGCCTATTATTCCAAAGTTTTGAGTTCTCGCTTCTTTATGTGTTGAGTTGTTATAGGCAGCCTTCTGCTATGACTCAATCATAATGTCAACTTTATGAACTAAATCGTCTTCTACATCCTTAACCAGCCGATAATATCTGCATGGCTGTGTAGTGGAACTGACCGTGACTTAAATGGCTACCTTCTAGTAAGCACCTCATGACAGGGATAATTTGGATTCCTTTTTTTTTTTCTCCTGAAGCGAGTATTTATAACTTTACTATAATAATTACTGTACTCCACGATAGATTCGTGATTTATCAATTCAGTGCAATCAATGAGACACCACTTTGTAAGTGCGTAGTATAAAAATCTATTTAATGACCTGCATTTAAAAAATTTAACCCTTTGAGTTGTGAAACTTTATCTCACGACACATTTTTTTAAAGTGGATAGCTAAATTTACATACAGTCTTCTTATAAAAAGGTTTGATCCATACTATGTGACCATAATATCTATTATGTACCATCTTGTATTACGTAGATATCTACGATGTTGACAGTGACGTCAGACCAGCCGGTACAGTTGTTTTGCTTATGCCATCTCCTCTTTGTATCTTCTCTGTGTGCATAACCCTACGTAACTCGACCTAAGGATGTTTCACACCCCTCACTCTTGCCCCTTCGGAATCGAAAGGGTGGTTATTGCTTCTTTTTGTTTTGCTGCCTTTTCTAACTATTTGAAATTCTTGTGAATGAATTGAAATGTACAATAAAAAAAAATTACTTCTTCAATTTAACCGCAGAAAAACTATCAAATTACTATTGCGTTATTGCAAATAGATAAATAGAGCTTTGTTCGTTTTAGAGAGACAAAAACTTTACGAGCATGAGATATGAAAAATTTTTTTTATCAAGGCAACAGTATTTGTATTTTAAATAAAAGAGGCCATCATATGCCCTTATTATAAATACCACAGCTATATTTTCTTACTTTTTAGGGTTCTGTACCAAAAGAATAAAAACGGGACCCTATTACTAAGCCTACAATGTCTGTCTGTTTGTCCTACCTATTAACGGCTATAATGCTATATCTTTCGAACTGTGATAGATAGCCAGTTGAAATTTTGACAGAATATGTAATGTTTAAGCGGATTAACAAAAAAATAATAAAAAAGCCAAAAAGTAAAAACGAAAGGGGGTCCCCATACAATAAACGTATTTTTTTTAACGTATTTTTGTATTAGCTCTGTAATGTACGTGATGTAAAAACGGTAATACGTACAAGCGTCAAACTTGGCACGATTATAGTACATACTCTAAAGTATAACAACAAATAATAAATAATGGCCAAGTGCGAGTCAGTGTCAAATTTAAGACATTCCATCATCACCAAGTTATAACTATATAATTCCTTACCTGGATGACCTCTTTATCATTTCACCGGATCGAATTTAATTAGATTTTTTATTGGTGTAGAATTTGTAACATAAGTATAGACATTGTCTGAAATAAAATGATTATTATTAAATTATTACTAATTTTAAAGATGGTTTTTTAAATTGATAATTATTGTATTTTGTGGTGGTACGGAACCCTCGGTGCACGAGTCTGACTTGCACTTGGCCAGTTTTTGTTTAATCAGAAAAGTTAAAATATTAAAAGACAAACTTAACTTTGTGGTGGACAGTTAGGTTCCTCCATACATATCAACTACAAAATGTAGGTTTGTAATTGCAAAACAATATTTTTTTATATGATATTACTTCAAATTAACGACTTACAGATTTGTTCCTTCACATTTCCTTCAAATTTGATTTGATTTGAAGTATCATATTAAGTTTTGATTCCCTTGTGAAATCGTAAAATATGCGTAAATATGCGACATAAACAGTCGTATCTTTTGATAGCGTTGACTTACAAGTTCGATTTTTTTACAGCTGTAAGAGACCATAGACCCAAAGTATTTGATATTTTTTTGAATTGATACCACAACGAGTTTCTGCGAAAAAAGTCTTGACAGACAGACATTCAGATGGACAACAATGTGATCCTATAGGGTTCCGTTTTTTCCTTTTGAGGTGCGGAACCCTAAAGATTGCCTGTCACCAGTTAAAAATACCATAAACTTGAAAAGGATGCTGGGTACTTATATCTGGTTGATAAATTTTTCATCAGCTAACACAATAACGGGAATCCTCGGCCTTAACGGGTCGTAGGCTCGCAATTTACAGATTGAATTTTTACGACGCCTCCGACACTCGGATAAAGTGATAAACAAATGGTGGAACGGAAGGAGGAAGTTAAGAAAGTGAAGCATGAATTTTTAGTGGGGTACTGACTGGTAGTTCTAGTAATTCGAGCCCCGTTGGCCCAGTTGGTTGCCCAGTATAGTGAACCTGCTTTCTGTGCTTGGGGGCGGGTTCTATTCCCACCTAGGACAAACATTTGTGTTTGTTCTGTATCTGGGTGTTAATATAAATAATTATGTATGTTTTTTTTTTACTGGGCACTTTATTAACTAAACAATATACAAGTGAATACTAACACTACAAATACAGTTAGACTTCCCATAGACCGTTGAAGATCTAAAGACAATCCAAATGCTCAAGCCCACTACCAGTTGGCAGCGCACCCAGAATGCTGGCGGCATTACCTTGTTGAATGGCAATGCTTATGCGTTGAGCCAGAAACACGCCAGCATTTTGGTCACGCGTCGCATTAACCAGGCGCTCTGAAAGATTTTTGAAAATAAGGTGAGCTCCCGGTCCCCAAGGGCCCAATGTATTTAAGTATGTATTTATAAATACATATGTATGTAATATGTATATCAGTCTCTGGCAGCCATAGTAGAAGCTTTGTTTAGTTTGGGGTAAGATAAATAAATAATAATAAATAAATATTCGGGACATTTTTGCACACACGGTCATCTGACCCCAAAATAAGCAAAGCTGGTAATATTATGGTTGCCAAAGACTGATATACATACATAAATAATTTTAAATACATATTTAAATAGACATTAACAGCCAGATATGGATATCTGGGTGATAGATATAGATAATTTGATTGGATTAAAATTTAATAAGGAACCTGTTTTGCTTACTCTAGATTTGAAGTAACCCATAAGGAAAAGATAATGCTAAGGTACCCGAATAAAGGTAATAATACCTTTCAGGGAATACAGACTTCGGCAAATAACTTTGCACCCTCGCTGTGCATATAAAAATGTCATTATCATCATTTCAGCCTTAGGACATCCACTGCTAGACATAGGCCCCCCCCATCGATCTCCAAAAGGGCCGGTTGGAAGCGCCATGCATCCAGCGTTTCCCTGCGGTCTCATTTAGGTCGTCTGTCCATCGTGTGGGTGTGGACGTTCTATACGCTGCGCTTACCGGTCCGTAAAAAAACAAATAGTTTGAAAAAAAAAACTGAATATTTCTAATACAAATTGTAATCAGGCCATCAGTCAGACACAAGCGATGTCTAAGTACGAGCATAATTCCATTCTCGGTTCTCCGCACTTCGCTCTGAATGCAGGGTAATTCTACTATTCCGTATTTTTCCGCGCAATTCTCAATGGCACTGAGAATGTCTGAGCCACGAGTACTGTGACCATGCTTTAAGCGTAACTTTCTGAGAATATTTTTGGAATTAATCTGATTCGTCGGCTCCGTGCGCTTGGCCATCGCTCGCATGAACAAACAATGCAATTTCGACGCGCATTTCGGATACTATGACAACGGACCAGACGCTTTACTATCTAAAACATTTCAAGTCGTCAAACTACTTTAAATAGGTACTACTACTATAGTATATTCAAATGACTTGTTTGCTGATGATTTTATAGCTCAAGCAACAAAATTAATTCCACTAAAATTAAAAATTAAAACACGCAGTTGAGAAAAGACCTCATAAGTTAAACCACTAGACAGATTTTGACCGAACAGCTGAGAACAATTGCAATGTAACCTTTTGCTTTGGCACATTTTGTTTAAATTTTATTGGATTTATCTCCAACTAACTTCCTCCACTTTCAGTGGCTATTTATTTCCTTAATAATTTTTATTTACACAAGGAAATTATACATATTATATACAACTTATTATTATTATACACATATTTATTTTCATTCTTAAATTTAAGTTTTTTTACAATATTCACCTATAAAAACATAAAATATTATAAAAAAACCTAAACCTAGGATGCCGCCGGCAGCGGGGCAGGGATCAAGCTACCAGTGGTTAGGGCTGCAGAGTGAGGAACCTCCTCACAATTATTATGATTATATACCTGCTTTTGAATTAAAAAAAAACATATTCTAATCTTTCCAGGCGTTTTGGAGAAAAATTGTAATAGCAATACAAACATACACACTAACACACCGCACCTAACACATAAATATACAGGTATCATGAATGCGTGTTACATACTAAAAGTTGTTGATCTACATTCTACCCATTAAAGTCAACAACTTTAAAACACAAGTTAACTAAATTATCACAAAAAATATCACGTGATCTGCCCTTTTGTGGAAGGACACATTTTTTCCCTGAAATTTAGCAAACTTATATGTTCTATAAATATTCACTTTGAAGTGTAGATCAATATCAATATAACACAATAAATACATCTGTTATACCCCGTATATCTCATATACGGGACATTTTTGCACACTCGGTCATCTGACCACAAACTAAGCAAAACTTGTAAAATGGCTGCCAGATGATACACATACATATATATTTTTAAATACATACTTAAATAGATATTAATTAACACCCAGATATAGAACAAACACAAATGTTCATCACATGAATGTTTGTCCTAGGTGGGAATCAAACCCACGCCCCCAAGCGCAGAAAGCAGGATCACTAGTATCACTACCAACTAGACCAACGAGCTATCTAAATCATCTAGCATTATTATCTTTTCCGTTTCGACATGGGTAAGAATAAAGAGATAGATGCTTATCTAATCTTATTTCTCAATCATGGTCACCGTATAGCCCTAGCCAATTTAATAATGCCAGCTTGTAAGCCATTTTACACCCGCCCCCGGCGTATAGAGATTTTTCTCCTAATAACATTATGTTAGCTAAAAGCAGTAGAGACGTTTGAATATGGCAAATGTGTATTTTATTGCGTATTTCTTTTCGCTTTTTGGGGTTGTTTTTTGCAAAATGATTACGAATTTTACAAAAATATATTAACAAGTGTTAAAAATAAGAGACGGATTCGTTTTGTCTGCAAATCATATGTTTGTGCTACACACGAAAATTGGTTTTAGTATTGGGTTGGTAAATTGGTTTGGTATTGGTTAGTTACTGGTAGAAACTAAATTAAATTAATGACATAAAATTAATTTGGTCTTAAACAGGTCAAACCGTGTTGATATTTTCTGGGATGGCGAAAGAGATTAAAAAAAACCTCACTACATAGTTTTTTTGCCAGTAATTGCGAGCTTATACCTAAGCGGTTTACTCTAACATCTCCCACGTAAAACTTTTGCGATTTCACGATTGGCCATTGTGCTTATTTACACTGCAATTTACAATGAGATCCTGTTGGCTAAGTATACCTTTTCTAGATAACCCTGTATAAATGTTTTAGTAAAATTAGCTTGGTGTCTAGCATATTAACCAGAGAATGTTAGTTGACTAATTTCCCATGAGTTTGCAACCGAGCACTAAAGACATTTCTTAATGAATAATTTTTTTGCGAGTGAAATTCATAAAGAAGCAAGCATTTTTATTAAAAACTATCTGACACCGTGGAAACTGATCGGTGTGAGCTCTAGCTGCCCAATTAGCACGAGGTCGCACAATGGCGTAAGGAGTGGCATCTTTTGTATTTGGATGCTAAGGTTTACTTTGCAATCTTTACGTCACCCAGTAAATAAGTACATACATACTAAGATATAATTACATTTGAATGAATACATAGGTAAATTTAAATGTACTTTTCATCATCATCATCATTTCAGCCAAGGACGTCCGTCGTCCACTGCTGGACAAAGGCCTCCCCATCGATCTCCAAAAGAGCCGGTCGGAAGCTACCTGCATCTAGAGTTTTCCTGCGGTCTCATTTATATCGTCTGCCCATCTTGTGGGTGGACGTCCTATACGCTGTGCTTCGGCCCCATCAGCCACACGTTCTGCGTGCTATGTGTCCCACCCACTGCCACTTCAACTTGCTAATCTGGTGGGCTATGTTGGTAACTTGGTAACTTTCGTTCGTCTACGGATCTCCTCATTTATGATTCGATCTTGCAGAGAAACCCCGAGCATGCAATGTAATAGTTATTTATGATACAAGTGCGGTAAGTTGGTTATTACAAACGAGTAGACGAATGTAAGCCCGAGACGAAGTCGAGGGCTTACCATAGTCACGAGTTTGTAATAACCAATCCGCACGTGTGCCATACAACGTTTTACAACATATTTGCGAGAAAAACACAAAAAATGTAAATTAAAAAAATACCGTAAAGTACACGCGCGTTTTTCCGTGCGGTAAAATTCATTACCGCACGCTCCGTTAAATGATGCGTTTCATTACTGCACGCTCCGTTGTATGATCCGTAATGACTTTCGAACGATGTATACAGGCTTCGTAAGTGCACTTTTTGAGCAAATGTGTTGTAAATTTAATTTTACTCAAGTTAAACGCAGCCCTGCACCAATGACTTATTTAGGTATACTACTTACATAAATTATGTGCAGTTTCGATGCCATCCCTCAAAAACAGTGAGGAAAACTTCGTGTAGAAACCAGCGGGCTCATCATAGAAGTTTGATTGTGATCGAGATTGCATGCCGTCCCGTTCGCATCAATTTACTCGCACCACGCGCGTGAGTGAGATGGCACGCGATCGTGATCACAAATCGAATCACGAACGCACATCCATAATACCATAGCTGTATGTCTAAAAACCTCTAAAGTTCAAGGACGTATGACGTTCGCCAACATGCACTGGGCCAGCATGGTGGATTAGAGCCCATCTCTCTATCTATGAAAGAAGG
The DNA here is from genome assembly GCA_914767915.1 of Agriopis aurantiaria. Taxonomy (NCBI): domain Eukaryota; kingdom Metazoa; phylum Arthropoda; class Insecta; order Lepidoptera; family Geometridae; genus Agriopis; species Agriopis aurantiaria. The sequence goes on along the minus strand of OU612003.1, from coordinate 9,765,198 downwards.
CCCGAGCAGTGTGAACAAGACTAACAGAAATGAAGATGATGTTGGAAAAAAAACCGCAAAAGATGTTGTTTTTCAAAATGCGTTTTAATAACAAATATCGATAAAATTCTTTAATGATACACTATTATCAATTCCCACTATAAGCCTTTATTAAGGAATTATTTTCTACAAAGTTTAATGCGAACAATGTAATTTAATTAAAGAGAAAGTAACTCGTAACAATTTAATATTATACAGAGTTGTTTTACATGCTTGCAGGCAGCTTTTCGATATCATATTTAAAAACTTTTGTCTAATTGATTTTTTATAATTTCTACCAATTTTTTTATTTGAACAAAAAGGGCTAAAATGTAACAACTTTATGTGGTCTCAAACAAGAATAAACGCGCGGTCTAAGAGAAGCATCACAGCCAACTATTGTACCTGCGTTTTCCTATGTATAATATCTATTGATTTGCGAATTTGGTATTATGATTCGGAGTGGTCTTCAGCAGATAAAAAAATAACCCTGTTTATGAAGTGGTAGACTTAATTCGCCTGAAACAGATCACCTGAGCAAATAAAGTCCACAAATTTGTAGATTTAATTCACCTAAGAGATATACAGGCGATGTAGAAAATCTACTTTATTATGGAAACTGACGTTGTTTTCACACATTTTATTTATATGCCACGGGAATTACTCACGTATGTATAAGCTGGTTACTCCGACTATAATTTCAATCGCATTCAGCGGTCTTAATCATAAGTGAGTAATTCCCGTGGCATAATAAATAAAATGTATTATTTAGGAAATCTACTGCTTGCGAAACGTCTCCAGTATATTGAAAACAACCCTGTATTATGACGTTGTCAAAATAATGCTGAATGCGGCTGAAACATCACTTGGCAGTGTGAAGTGCATGAATTTGTAGACTTCAACATCGTTTAGTTCATTCGGGTGAATAAAAAGTAAATTCAGGATTCTATTTCTTAGATTTATCATCTAGGTGTTTTGAAGCAAGTGAATTGCACCTTTAATCTTTGGATAAAATCACGATGGGGCTGTGGCTATACAGAAGAAGGTTTCTGGCTTATTTAAACAGATATGATTTCAATGAAGTGCGAGGGCCAATAGACCCCTTGGAATACCACAGTATGTTTGTAACTTGGGCTTCACTGTTTAGTGTAATGCTCTGCGAGGAAATGAAGATTTGGATGTAAGTAACTAACAATAATAGTTGGTCTACAGGTAACTAACAATAATACAGCTTATCTATACTAATATTATAAAGAGAAAAGATTTGACTGATTGATTGTTTGTTTGCTTGTTTATTTGTTTGCATTGAATAGGTTCCGATACTACTGAACCGATTTGAAAAATTCTTTCACTGTTGGGAAGCTACACTATCCCCGGGTGACATGGGCTATATATCTATACCCGTGCGAAGCTGGGGCGGCTCGTGCTCTGAGGGTTCCATTGGACGGAACCCTCAGAGAGCGAGACGAAAAAAAAAACCAACTGACAATCAAATATTGAATGACAAACTTAAGTTTGTAGTTGACAATAAGGTTCTTCGATACATTCCAACTACAAAATGTAAGTTTGTAATAACAAAATAATAATTTTTCTATGATATAACTTCAAATTGATGACTTTTGGATTTATTCCTATGTATATACTATGAGACCTTGCCTCTTGGCAAACTTCATGATTCTAGGTCAACGGGAAGTACCTTGATAAGTTTTGATTCCCCTGTGAAATCGCAAAATATGCGACATAAACGTTCATATCTTTGATTGCGTTGATTTACAACTTTTATTTTTTTACAGCTGAAATAAACCGTAGACCCAAGTATTTAGTATAAATTTCAACTTGATACCATTACGCGTTCTTGTGAAAAAGGGTCTTGACAGACGGACAGACAGACAGACGGACAGACGGACAGACAGACGGACAACGAAGTGATCCTAGAAGGGTTCCGTTTTTTCCTTTTGAGGTACGGAACCCTAAAAATGTTTTTATAATCAATAATATAGTATTATTATTAATCTTTATTTTAAGGTACGTTTCGCCATTGGGCTCGAGTATCTTTGCATCTATAGGAACAGTGCTGTTTTCTATTACCTTTGTACATTATGTACCGATGTACGATATAAACGTACTGACTGAATGCGGGACATATCTACTGCTGATGGTGTATCAACTTCTTATCACGATATCTGTCGTTAGAGGGAAGAAACAATATCACAAACTCCTGGAAGCTTTAAAAGATGATTTTCATTACATTTGTACAAAGGGACATAAGTACAGGTTATATTTTTTGTTATGGCTATTACAGTATTTGCTATTTGTGATCGCTGCTGTCAAATAAATGGACAAAAGCATGTTGAGACACGCTTATGCTATGATTTCCTTAGCCAAAGCCAGTTATGATTATGAGGTCACATTCAATGTTCAGAAATTGGTGGTTATAGAAAAAATCGAACGAACGAATCGTGTTTAAACGCGCTCTTTGCCAGTTATTTAATTTTGTTTCGAAAGCTTTAGGCCAATTCCGCATTATGTGATTAATTTGCCAGAACAAAACAAATTGGATGGCTTAGTTCTAAAAGTCACTAAGTGCTAATTTTGCGATTTTAAATTACCAGTTCAAAATATTCTACTTAAAACCACAGTCACACATTCATATTACAGAGAGAAATTCTTTGAAAACCAACGGTTTACGTTCAAAGCATGTATTCTTATGGTCATCGTGACGGCTATCACTGGCGGAGGCATGATCACAAGTGCCTGCATCGCAGTGGCTGTTACTCTATGTAGACAGGAGTATAGCGCCGAAAAACCACTGCCGTTTCCGTTTTGGATCTTCGATTATGATTTACATGCTTCTCCAGTCTACGAAGTTCTTTTCATCGTTTCAACAACGGGCACGCTTTTCTACGCTTATATATATGCATGTAAGAGATTATATAATTGTCGTGTAATTCTTTTACAGTAACCAGTGTATTAAAGCTCGTTTATGGAGACGCAGAAAATCGCGCGGTGTACGAGTACTTGCTGCGCGGTCTAACACAGACGCGGTACCAACGTGTGCAACGCCAAACACTTCTACGAAAAGTATCTGTACAATGCGCCGCTTGACTCCTCCTGTTCAATGCCTTACGACTCCTTAACCATAGCTTGAGACAACTAAATCCACCCATTTTAACTTAAATTTTCATTGGACATCTAATAAAATAAAATAAATAAACATATTGTAACCAACAGATAAAAATAAGTGAACCAGTCTAGCGATTTGCACAATGAAATTTTATTGTAACAAAAAGCTTAGTCATTAATCCTTAAGAGACAATTTGGCGATATTTTCAGCATTACCTCATCGTATTTTGTTTCACAGTTATGGCGCAGAGTCATGTGATATGGATTCGAGAAATCATCTGCAGAGCTGATATTATAAGTTGGAATTTACAAGACTTGTTGGTTGATGTCTTTCCGCCAAATAACAGCGAAGAAAAAAAAAATTATGCAACTCTGATAAAGCAACGAATGAGAGAGATCATTGAAATGCACAACTCCATGTTCAGGCTGATAGAAGACTATGCAGCCGTTTACAAGAAATGCTTACTATTCGAACAGACTGTATCCTCTCCAATAATATGTATGACTGCGTTTTGTTTTGTTGAAGTAAGTGAGCAACGATGAAGAAAAATTACAGCTTATTGCGCTAAAATTTTCAACTGCTTGTTTGATTTCTGTTTTATTTTACGAGTATAACACACGTTGGGCTCGGCTATAGTTTCGACAAAAGTGCGTTCTGTGGTTATTTTCAAGGTAAGAGAGTACGCGGAGTCATTGCTTTGCTTGTTTTACAAAATAAAAATACAACTGTAAAAAAAAAAACGATATGTATGAAACGTTACACCTTAATTTACTATAATTCTGATGAATAAATTTTTTTAAGTTAACTTCTTATCTTTTCTATTTCTTTTTAGAAATACGAAGCAGGAGAGATTCAAGTTATATTGTTACTTTTATGCTTCGGAACCACCGCAGTGGTGTTCACTCCAAATTATTTATGCACTCATTTACTTGAAAAGGTACGTAGCAATGTTAATTAGCAATTTTTAAAATCGAGCCTTTTACTGAGTAAATTAATTTAATTTTTCATAATTTACACGGCAAACCCTTTCATTTGATACCCATATCATGATTGCAGATAAGGAAAAATTGCCCGTAATCTAATCCGCCATATTGATTTCAGTATGACACCATTTAATTTTTCATTTTTTTCTGAGCAAACCTTTTAATTTGATATCCATATCATGGGGGTGCATAAAAAATTACCGGTCCACCATCTTTGGGAGTCCACCATATTGGATTTTAAATATCGTCAGTTTAGCTGACCATGCACTGTCATCCAAAGTAAAAGTGAACGCAAAATGTTTGTTCAATCGGTTGGTCAAACTGTTTTAAAAGGGTCAGCACGCTAACTTCTGATCCTGAGAATCAAGTTCAAAGTACACTGATCATCTGTCCATACGATTTATATACAGGTGGCGCAGCTATTTCGCTTGAACATTTGATATTTCTTTTAAAGATATAAAATGATTGTCTACTTTTGTCCAATGAGCCTTGATAATTTAACGAAATATATTTTTAACAATTTTTTGGTTAAATTATTTGGTCATTTTTAACTAACAAAAAAAAACAAAGGATGAGGAGAGTCTAGACTACACGTATATTTTTCACCTCACGAGTAATATACTTAGTTCAAAATAGGTTAGAATCTTAGAATAACTACTCAGAGAAGGTAGGTTTCCAAACAACGCCTTCTCAAAACGTAAGCTACAAATTCACTTTGTAGCTTACGTTTCGATTGGTATTTTAAACGATTTAAGCAAGAAAATTAATGGATTACCTGTGGAATGTCACACCATAATTCTTATGCTGCTTTTCTGATTTGTTGTGGTACGATTTCACCGCGCAAATTGTCATAGCAAAATTTTTATATTTTTTTGGAGCCATATATTGCCATGTGACACCATTTGAATGGCTTAAATTTTGCTAATGTACTTGGTTTCTATGTGTAGTTATTCTAAGGTTAGAATATATTGTAACGTAATGCACATGCGAGCGAAGCCGCGGGCACAATTAAGAAGAAGAAAAAACATGTAATTTGTTTCTTACTCGTAGGTTCAATCCGTAAGTGACGCGTGCTGGGATATGCCATTTTGGAATGGCGGGCCTGTGGTAAGGCCTTATCTCGTCTATGCGCCCACTACCACTCGCAGCATGTGGATTTGCTGATATCTCTCTCAAAACTTATTCTGCCGTAAGGATGTTGCAAATTTTTGCTCGGACCGAGTAAACGTTATTCGAACGCGAACATAGTGGATACGCTGTAAGGCCCTTACAGCGTGTCCATCATGTTAGCGTATAGTCCTTTTTTATCTAAGACAAGTCCACGTTTGACCACCATATCGCCTGTTAGTAAGCGACGATGTGGTCAAAGATGAACGAAGACTTAGAAGATACCTATTCACTCTGGCCTTGAAAAGGCCCAGATTATATCTCTTAGAAAACAAGGAAGCCGGCAGGTTGTTCCAATACTTGGCCGTACGGATTAGAAACGTAGATTTGTTTGCAACTGTTGCCCCGGGAGCGTGAACATATCCACTTGCCACTTACTGGAGTAAGTGGAAACGTTCGCGATCATTTTTGCGCGAACACATAGTGGACCGCACTGAGTTTATGGGCGTGCATGAGTAAATATAAGCCTTTATCCTTTATATATATTAATTTATTTATGATATGAAAAAGGTCTGTGATATAAACAGTTGCAAGAGAATAGAGTGGGCAGTGGGCGTGTGTGGGGCAGCGGAGTTTATTGAGAAACCAAGAAGCTCATCGGAAATCACTAGTTTAGCTTCTTAGCTTTGAACATTTGCGCAAAGGTGTTATTCTCTCGGTTTTTTATTTGATAAAGGTTTTATGGTGTGTTTTGTGTACTAATAAGTAATATGTGATGAATTTTTTCAGGCAATAACGCGAGCCTATTCTTGCTTCAATATGCTTCGTCAAGGAGACTTCAATTTATCTGAATAATTTTCTTACGTATGACAATATCCACTTCATTACGATCGTAACAATTAAATTTTGAACATGCACGCTGATTTTAATGGACTATGTTTTCCCCGCGGGTTTAATGGACTATGTTTTCCCCGCAGGTTTAATGGACTATGTTTTCCCCGCGGGTTTAATGGACTATGTTTTCCCCGCAGGTTTAATGGACTATGTTTTCCCCGCGGGTTTAATGGACTATGTTTTCCCCGCGGGTGCAAGGGCAGCATTTGCTTCTCCACACCTCTGTTACCTTTGTTAGCATGGAATGTTGTAGACATTGGTGCAATCCCCACTAGTTACTCCGCATCCTTTTCACTGATGTCTACAGTTGGGTCGTAAAATTTTACCAAATCTGCTTCCGGCATTTTACCTGCCTCTTATTGGTCACGATGAGCGCTGGCCACAACTTGGAAATTTAGAAAAAAAAATACTAAGTTTGAAATAGTTCCCACCCAGCTTCATAATCCAAAATATAAAAAAAATATTTTACGTTTTGTTTATATTTCACGGGAATTATTCATGTATGATTAAACCGAAATCAAGAGACCCATTGGGGGTTTCCGGTGTATATTTGATCCCCAGTAATTGGGACAAATGTTACGTCAGCGAATGAAAGAGGAACGTATCCACGAGGCTGATGAAACATATACGTATTACACGTCCATGAAAAAGCTCTATGCTAACGGTTTTGCAGTAGCAAAACATTCCCTAGGCTTAGACACAGCACAACATCAGGTTTGACAGAGCGAAAATGCTGGCACGGGAGAAATTCTTTGTGCCCCGTAAATTTATTAATTTTATTACAATTTCTCAAAAACTTACAGCTAAAAACCGTAATTTGTTTGCAAGAAGTCAGAAAGTCATAGAGAGTGAGAGTAAAGTCAGAGATGCCATTGACATCAGTCGACGCCCGAACTTTAATAGAGATGGAGGGTGGAACCTGCCACCGACTTGGAATCCTTGTCTTCATGGAGTTCGTGGGAGTGACAGTGAGACAAGTAGCGACGTGGTGAGCTCCGTGTGCTGGAGTATTTCTAGTGAGGTGAGAGAGCTCCAATGCGGCGAAACATATTTCTCTACCCGCTTACGGTTCTTACCCCCGCACCCGATCCAGCAACTATTGTAATCACGTGCGCGTCGCATGGTGGCCCGCAGAGCAAAAAGAGACGCAGTCGCGCGCACGCACTCACTTTAAAAAGACCACCGAATGAGGTTGAAACTATAGTCGGAATAATTGGCGTGAATAATTCCCGTGTAATATATAAAATGTGTGAAAACCACGTCAGTTTCTATAGTAAAATTATTTTTGTTCTTTGCATCTGTTTTTGTACTAACTTAGAATATTTGTTATTTTATGTTGTTTTTTACAGATAATTTATTAGGAGAAAAACATAATTAAACTTCTTGCACGCTGAAATATTTTTTTTTATTGATAATTTTGTGAATCATATGTATTGTAGGTACGCATGTACAAAATAATCAAAGGGGACAAAAATGCAATCTAGCTGGCGGTCAAATGGAAGCCTACTATAACAAATGATGAAAAAAAAAATTGGCCTGTAATTACTCTAGCAACGATCGAGGCCTTTAAAGTCCAGCCCAAAGAAAAAAAAAATCTGCAATAAAAGTGCAGTATAAAAGTATGTTATCGCTTATATAAGGTTACATGTACAGATATTTCTATGGAAAATGTGGAAATGTTGGAGGAATATGCCTTTGTATAACAGTTTTGATAAATGTTTTTTTTTATCATTACATCAAAATGGAGCAGACTCTACTAACTCTCTACTACTCTCTGATTATTACCAATCAATTGAAAAGTTTTGATGAGGAAAATAGAAAATAAATAACGACACACTAAATTCAATATAGCGGACGCCCTAAGATGGCGCCCAAATTTTTCTTATCCACCGTCATGATAAGTATCAAATGAAAGGGTTTGCTGAGAGCAAGACGAAATTTATTTTTCAAATGATTTATTTTATTACATTGTCCAGTTTTCCCGTACTTTCCCACTTTTTTGTGTGACCGATGTTTTTGTTAAATTTATGAAAATTTTATCAAGATTGGTTCAGCCGATTTTAAAAAGTAACATAGGCAGAATAACAAGAAAACAAGCAATATCCTGTTTTAGAATTGATAAAAAATAATGCTAGATTTGCGTGCCTCAAACTAAACTAGCTCACAATAAGCAGAAACATTTGAAACTTGAATCAGATAAGCCGAAAATCCCTCGCTGGCATCCACAAAGGCCGTTTGTAACGGTATATCGCTGTCTCGAGAACTGCACTTTTAAGATATTGGCTCCCGGCTACCGCGGTACTCTAGGGCTGGCAATATATTTAACAAAATGAGGAAAGAAGTCGAAAAATGTTTTTTATTACTCATACTCGGAAAGTAGGTCTGAATTTGCCTGAAGAGCGGGTTGAAAGTAATACATTTCAGCCCTGGGGAGAATCACTTTCAACTGACAGTGACAGTTGCCAACTGACAGACACTCAATTATTTAAAAAAAACTAGTTCTATTTTCACATTTAAAGTGAACAATGTTCCAACTTTTTTTTTTCCTCCTCCGAGGATTATGTTCTTCTCATGCATTTGCAAGTGTCAGAAAGCTAAAAAAATAAATTGGAATTACTTTTACATGGAAAGTGGGCAGGGCACATATCACGCAGAACAGATGGCCAATGGGCCGAAAGGTTATGGAATGGAGACCGCGGATCGGTAAGCGCAACGTAGGACGACCACCCACAAGATGGACATACGACCTAAAAAAGACCGCAGGGAAACGCTGGATGCAGGCCACTTCCAACCGGCCCTTTTGGAGATCAATGGGGGAGGCCTATGTCCAGCAGTGGACGTCCTACGGCTGAAATGATGATGATGATGATGTGTTGCCATAATCTCCACGCTTGGTGGCTTTGGGATCGCAGTACGTTCACCGTGTACTAGTAGGGCGCTGCTGCCCATCCGCCGATGGCTATGGTCTAGACCTGGGTGTGTACTAAAACGGTGTGGAATGAAACAGAATGAAAAAATCAGTAGGTAACAACCCTAGCTAGAGGGAATTGTGTGTTTGCCACTATTGAGTCTCATATCTTATATGTTAGCATGTTCAAAATGGGTTTTAAATGGTTTATATTTGTGAAATTGGTTTTTTGTAATCAGTGCGGATATTTTCGGGACATTATTGCACACACGCAGTCATCTGACCCCAAACTAAGCAAAGCTTGTGATATGGCTGTCAGAGACTGATATACATATATATACCTATATAGTTTTTAAATACATCTAATCTATATACATAAAGAGAGACAGGGGAGAGTGGCATAAACAAAGGGAGGCCTATACCCAGCAGTGGGTCACTCAAGGCCGATGATGATGATGATATACATAAAAATGAATCCCTATTTACCTTGTTCACGCCCTATTTACGTGAAATGATGAAAACGAAGATAAGTGATAAGCTGATAAGTGTTTATTTAGCTTCAAGCCTTTTACAACCTTTTATGTAACTTGCCTTTTATAAACATACTAACAAGTGTGTTTCAAATCTTGCCACTGAATTTTAAAACAGTTGTTTCCAACCGTTTGAGCTGATTATAGTTTGGATGACAATACATGGTTAGATAAGTTTGGATGACAATAGATGGTTAGATAAGTTTAGATGACAATACATGGTTAGATAAGTTTGGATGACAATACATGGTTAGATAAGTTTGGATGACAATACATGGTTAGATAAGTTTGGATGACAATACATGGTTAGATAAGTTTGGATGACAATACATGGTTAGATATGTTTGGATGACAATACATGGTTAGATAAGTTTGGATGACAATACATGGTTAGATAAGTTTGGATGACAATACATGGTTAGATAAGTTTGGATGACAATACATGGTTAGATAAGTTTGGATGACAATACATGGTTAGATAAGTTTGGATGACAATACATGGTTAGATAAGTGATATCATTCCGAATTTAACGTCGCGGACTCCCAAAGACGGCGGACCAGTTTAAAAAAAATAAAAAATTATAACTTTATTTCAGTATAAACACGGGTCTAGCCCAGACATTTGGTAGGCATTGGTGAGGCCGAAACCAACACCAAGAGGCCCCGTTGAATATAAAATACAATATTATTGAATGTGTATAAAATGGATTATAAAACTATTGTACAGTATAGGATATAAAACGTCTAGGATATTGAGGTGAACAACTTGTGGATGGGATAACAGATATATGGTATGAGGTATGGCACCTGCCAATTATGCCTCATTTCAAAATACTTAGGCAGGTGATGACTTGCCACTCACTAAATGGGCCCCCCATAATGGCTGCCGCATATTGACACCGGAAGGGCAACATTGAAGTGGGTGGCTTAGGGTGTCGAGAGGTGTGCTGCACTTTCACTAAGAGCTACTAGCGGCGTTATGCCCTTTAACACTTCCACCCTGGAGCTTAGATTTTTAGCTCTTGCGGTTTCCACCCCCAGACGGCCGGTTAAGGCAAGCCAGGGGTCAGAGTCTTTGGGGTTTTAGACCCATGGAATCGGGGTACGCTTATTATTATTATTTTATTTCGGAAAATATCCATATACACAGTATTACACAAAATTGAAAGAGAAAAATAAAATTTTCGAAATAATAACTACAAACATAAAAACAAAATACAATTACAATTATTTTACAATACACAATCAATCAATTTAATGATATAATTAAAGCTTCTTAGCTTTCTTAGCTGCCCATTAGGACACACATCCACTTGTTTTGGATGGGGCAATCCATCCAGCCAACAATTATTTGCAGGATGCCGTTGCGGCCGCCTCACGCTCGCTGTCATAGGGATGCGATTTTCTTACGAATCCATCGCATGGAAGTCATCAGTGCGTGCCCCAGCGAACATCTCAGATGCACTGCAGAAGCGAGGCAATCGCATCAGTATCCTAAAAATGTCATTGTATTGAACCCGTAGAGCACTGGCAGCTCGGCGAGTGTGATTTATCCAGAGGCTGCTCGAATAGAACGACTGGCAGTACGACTTAAAAAGAGTGATCTTCACTTCCATCGAGCAGCGAGCAAACCTACGCGCAATCATATTTCCCCGGACAGCCAGCGCCCCCATGAACCCACATGTTAGTTTCAAAAGAAAGGATTAGCTGAAAAAATATATACGAAAAACAAAATGACGTTACACTAAATTCAATATGGTGGATGCCTAAAAGCTATTTATAAAACAATAATTTTATTATATCTTCAAAAGTCGACTACAGTAAAATTCTATGAATTTCTGCCTATCAAGATAAAATGGAAGCAGACAAGATGCTATTAGCTTATATAATTTAGCAGTAGATCTAATGTGGGCAAGCCAAACAAGGGTAGTAATCAAATATTTGCTGAGACAAACTGCCTCGGGGTAGGTTCCTTGTAGCTAGGGATAAAAATATTAAACGTATCGATGTTTTGACATTTTGACTACTGTGGGAGCAGTTTTTTATTTATTATTTAATAATAGGCTTGCGTTTGGCCGCCAACAACTCTCCTGATGTTAAGCGATGATGCGGTCTACGATGGAGAACTCTTGCCTAGAAGAAACCAATTCACTCTTGATTTGTAAACGCCCAGATTGAAACTATCGGGAAATACCCATTCAGGCAGCGCATTCCACAGAGCTGGAAGAAATCGATTCACTCTTGATTTGAAGACACCCATATTGAAACTATCGGGAAATACCCATTCAGGCAGCGCATTCCACAGAGCTGGAAGAAATCGATTCACTCTTGATTTGAAGACACCCATATTGAAACTATCGGGAAATACCCATTCAGGCAGCGCATTCCACAGAGCTGGAAGAAATCGATTCACTCTTGATTTGAAGACACCCATATTGAAACTATCGGGAAATACCCATTCAGGCAGCGCATTCCAGAGACTAGCATGGGCTTTCGGAATATCAACCATAAAGCAGTGTCGATTTTTCGTGCCCACACTGGCAGTCTGATAGAAAAATGGGCAGAAGGGAATTAGATCATGCAGATCCGATGCATACTCTCCGAAATGTACCCGATAAAAAACCGATAGACTAGCAACTTTGCGCCAATGCTCAAGACTAAGAAGCTTAGTCCGAACTAGGGATTCGTTGTCGATGAGCCTCTTGGTACGTTTCTCAATAGACTCCAATGATCCATCCCCAAGGTGAGAGCAGTACTCCATGCACGACCGAACCTGTGCATGGTACAGCGTTAGCAACTGTTCCGACGTGAAGTACCGAAGTGTAGTAGAATAGTAAGTAAGTATAAGCTGTGTTGAGGAGGCATTTTGCAGTGTCTGGGTAACTTTCATGATAGCCCGGCAGCATTTGAACCTGTGTCATCTGGGTTTACGCCACAAGCGCTCTAACCACTAAGCTACGGTCGTTTGCCTGTCGCCTCTAATTTCTTGAGATATCTTTGCAACCATTGTAAGCATTGGGATGCAATCTATAAGTCTTGCTAAGCAAGTACTTATCTAGAACGTTTACAGCAGACTACGTAGTGGCTTTACCTAGACTGTGACAGCAGATGAAGCTTTTTTATTAAATAAAATAAAAATAAAACTATAACATTGAAATAGTAAATGCTAGTGTGAAACAAAAATTCATTTTATAAAAATTAAAAAACTTTTTTTTTATCGATAACGATATTTTTCTGTCTGTCTTCGTTTCATCCCTACACATGTTCCTTTATTTGTAGGATAAATGTATTTGATTACAAGTAGTAAATGCAATTTCTAGAGTAGGCTGATGAAAAAGCATTTTATTCCTTGGTATTTGTCTTAAGAATGTCTCCTAAAATGGTCCGCAAGTAACTTTTTTACTACTGTGTTATGACAAGTAGAATGCACTGGTTAAAGAGTTTCGTCTTTAGACATGAAGACATAAAGTACAACATAATGGATCTGTATTTTTTCCACCAGTAAATAGTTCGCATAGCGTTTTAAAAGCTTACCAAACGTTTAAAAAGGAAAGTATTTATCCCATTCACAGAGTCACATGTCTTAACAATACAGCACCTAAACGACCTTAGATAACTTAATTCACTTCCGGTACTTCGACCCTTCGCCACGTGACCGGAGCACAAATGTACGCTTACAAACTTCGGAGGTGTCGATAGCCTAATCTAGTTTGGTATTGTTGACTCCTTTCCAATGTTAAGGGTTTCTCGCAGACGTGAGTTCACTTTTTAGAGGGTAACTTTTGTAAATGTAGTGAGTTAAGTATTGTATCTTCCTATACTAGTGAATTTATGTAATTTCTATACGAACATGATATAAGTATTTTAAGGGTTCCGTCCCCAAAGGTTGAAAACGGGAGCAAGTTGCTAATCTTACGCTGTCTGTCTGTCAGTCCTACCTTTTAACGGTTGTATCTTTCGAACCGTAATAGACAGCCACTTGAAATTTTCACAGAATGTGTAATGTTACGGCGGATTAACTAAGAATTGACAATATATAGTATCACAATGCATATAACAAATTCACACTATACTTACTTGCATTCCTAAATCGCGAGCTTCTCCTACAATTGACCTGGTTTTGGATAGCCCGTTGGTCCAGTTGGTAGTGAACCTGCCTTCTGAGCTTGGGGGCGTGGGTTCGATTCCCACGTAGAACAAACATTTGTGTGATGAACATTTGTGTTTGTTCTATATCTGGTTGTTAATATCTATTTAAGTATGTATTTAAAAACTATATATGTATGTATATCAGTCTCTGGCAGCCATATCACAAGCTTTGCTTAGTTTGGGGTCAGATGACCGTGTGTGAAAAAATGTCCCGAATATTTATTAAAAAAAAAAAAAAAAAAAAAAAATTGACCAGAGACTGCTATCAAGCCTGATTTTTTTTTCAAGTATTTTTTTTTTTTTAGCTATAGATAGCTTTTTATTTAAATTACACAGAAATTTCTCACGTAAGATTAAGCCGGTCACTCCGACTATAGTTTCAACTGCATTAGGCGGCCTTTTTCAAGGTGAATGCACGCGCGCGGCTGCGTCTTGCTTGGCACAATGTGTAAAAACCACGTCAGTTTCTATAATAAAGTCTGATATAGCTATTAGTTATAGTTTACAATAATATTGCGCCGGGGAGGGGCGGCAGACGGAGAGGGTTAGACGTTCATTTCTCAGGTTCCACTTCCAGTATTGATATTGCTCGGTAATACGCCGAAAGCTGTTGGCTTTCATATCGAAGGAACGTGTAGAGGGTACATCCATTAAATTTATTCCATAAAAAGGTAGTTAAAAAAACTAAATAACACACAGTGAGCTTGATTTACACGTTCTTAGTAGATAAGTAATTTAGTGCTTTAGTAGCATCGAGATACAATTCCTATAGAGTCTCAATCTCTCAGTGAAAACAGTCAAAAAACGTCCGAGCGTCATTGTATCAATTATATATTTCACAACGCCACATTAACTCTAATTTACAATGTTAGTTGTCCGCTATGTCATCGTAGCTCTGGCATCGCGTCGTTGTAGTAGGATCGCTGTTACCTTGTAACTAACCAAAAAGTCTGTGCAATTCAGAGCGTGCGCCGAGTTTTGGTTCGTTTTTTTTTTTGGTACGATTGTGACTCTATTATTTATTGTAACTCGATGATGCGCTACGATAAATAAGCGCTACGCATTTTGAAAAGCTCTACGCAGCCGTAGCACTACGCAGTCTTATTGAGCTAAATTTCCGCTACAACTTTCTCACTCGCATCTTTTCAATATTTTTATGGCATCCATTAAAAAAACGGGACCTGCTATCATCAGTTCACTATCAAATCCTACACCAGCTATTTCGTTTCGTATTGGCTTGCGATTCGCTGGGATTGCCTTAAAATATAATAATATCATCTACTTGATTTGGGGGGAAGGAAGGGGTCTGGCAGGTAGAAGGGAGGTTGGGAATCCCTTCCTTGTCATTCATTCTTGCCAGATCCGACTCAGATCGTTCGAATTGAGTCAGAGAACCGACACAGAGCAGCTGTATGTCACGGTTTATTCGTGGTTTATTCGTTCTGTTCCCTAAATGTTCGTCCCACTGGGAGTGAACAGGGTTTTGTTCGGTTGTCCCCGCTCCACCCTCTATTTTGGCTGATTTGAGTGCTGTGAGAGTTGGTTGGTGGTTTTGATCGAACGATTCTCCGACATTCGGATGACATGGCCGGACATCGATTATTTATTTATGCATTATATTTATTTCTTAGAAACTACATACATTGAAAAATTACGTACATTTTACGTTGGTGAACAGAAATTTGACACCGACTCTCACTTCGGCGTTATTTATAATTTGTTGTAATACTTTAGACTAAAACTTTAGAGTGTGTACTATCATGCCAAGTTCGATGCTTGTGGTTAGTATTACCGTTTTTACATTAGAGCTAATACAAAAATACGTTTATTTCGTATGTATTTACGGACCCCTATTTCGTTTTAACTTTTTGACTTTTTGTTCCGTCGTAACATTACATAATATTATGTCAAAATTTCAACTGCCTATCTATTACAGTTTGAAAGATATAGCCGTTAATAGGTAGGACAGACGGACAGACAGACAGCGTAGGCTTAATAATAGGGCCCCGTTTTTATCCTTTGGGTATGGAACCCTAAAAACGAACGACCTTCGCACTCCGCATGCACACAGTCAGCGCCGCGCACGCGCCCGAGCGCTTTTGTACAAACGCGGTGCATTGACCCCTAGTTTTGAACGCTGTACATTGCTGGTTTGCAAAATACCAAATCACTAAAACAATAAGTATATGGCAAATTAATATTGGTAATCGATTGTGTTTAAATAGTATAATAAAAACAACTTTTAAACTTTTGCGATATGATCACATTTATTTACCTAAATAAAATAATGTGCAATAAGTCCCAGTAAACATTTAAAACAAATAATAAAAGCATTTTTTAATAGAATAAGTGGCAAACAAGCTACGGGCCACCTGATGATAAGTGATCACCGCTGCATAGATAATACCCGGGGCATTGTCAGTGCGTTGCTTACCTTTGAGAACTCAAAGCATTTGCATTTCGGCTTCGGGAGATTTTTTTTTACACTGGGTAATTAATGGATTCTAAAACTAATATTAAATGCCAGTTCTATTGCTCTCTGTACTCTATTGCTATCGCCTGGTAATATTTGTTTAATCTACAGCGACGCGCCGCTGCCGCAGTATTGCTCGATAATCTATGCTCTATATTTAACGCTAGCTATTGCCTGCGACTTCGATTGTGTAGTCTATAGATGATTAAAACGACGCATACCTATGAACTGAGGCCGTTTTATCTGCTCTTACGGCTTGTAACCAGGAGCTTTTAAAGTTTTTTGGATTATCTCCTTTTTTAGTTTTTTTTTTAATTTAACACGAAAGCAGGGCGTGAATTTCTCATAAATAGAAAAGTTTTTTTTATTGATGGGCTCAGTTTTTTTAAATCAAACATTAGTACCCAAAGGGTGAAAACAGGACCCTATAGCTAAGCCTACGCTGTCTGTCGGTCTGTCTGTTTGTCTGTTCTACCCTTTAACGGCTGTATCTTTCTACCCGGTTGAAATTATCACAGAATATGTAATGTTACGGCGGATTAACTAAAATACGAATAAAATCAAAAAGTAAAAAAAGGGCATGCAACAAACTTTTTTTTAAAAGTATTTTTTCATTTGCTCTAGTATAAAAATGGTAATACGTACAAGCGTTAAACCTGGCATGACTATAAGTACACGCTCTAAAGTAAAAGTGGCCAAGTGCGAGTCTGTTCACCGAAGTTAAGCAACGTCAGGTGCACTCGGTACTTGGATGGATGACTGCCTGCGTGATGTTGTCTTTTTGTACTACTTTTTTTTTTAAATCAACAGTATATGTGGTAGTTCTAAAACTTTGAAGTGCGCGATTGAGATAGCCGCACGCTTTTAGACAGGAAATAGACAGACATGCAACGTAGGAGAGCTTGCGGGGTCTATAACTGATAAAGGTCAGTGGACATTGCTATATTGAGCCCTTATTAATAAAGAAAAAAAAAACAATTTTTTTAAGTTATGGAAAATAATTGCTAAAAATGAAGTTAGAACATTTAAAATAACTAATAGTATAAATTTTTACAATAAAAGCCATTAAACTACAGTAAAAACACGTCACACGCCTATCCAGTCTGCTCCTTGAGCGCCATAAAACTTTATTGGCAGCTACATAATCACTGGAGAAACTATACAGAAGTTCGGTTAAAAAGTCTGCTACTACGTGCTAGGAATGCCAGAAGTGAAGTCGATAAAGTCATAGTATAAAAAAGTGCAGTGGGATGTCTTATACTCTCAAGGCTGAAATAAAATTATTACACCGAAGCAACTGTGACTACTGCAATGGCACAGAATGCCAGGACTCTTAGAAGAAACTCCATAGCAAGTCATCATCTCTATAGCTTAGAAATCTAAGATTTTTTAATCGGTATATAGGTTGTGCCGGCCACCATATTGACTAGACGAATGCAAGGCTGACTGCCCGACTTCGTTCAGCCGTCTCTCGGTCACACACTCCAAGTGTCTACAACAAATTGTAGTTTTGTCTCTTTTATTTTATTTTATTTGGAAAACATACAGTGATAAATAACTAGATTACTGATACATTGAATAATTAAACACCATATAGCAGTTTTTGCATATTGAAAAACTTTTTGCGCATGGAGATGAAAAGAAAGATATCAATATTATGTAAGAATAAAAAACAAAATGGATACATTCTTAGAATAACTATATGTGTAGTTAATCTAAGGATACATTATATATTTTTTATATGCTATGAAACAAGACATTCAGGAAGACACACCAAACCAGCTTTTTACGCTATATCAACAGATATAGCATAATTAGTCTTTCATATTAATTCTCTTATTTCGCAAAACATAATAATAAGTTCATAATATCATCTAAGGATGAACCTGTGACTAAGAATTATACGTAGGTATACAGTAGGTACACAGTAGCTTATTCAAAACGTTTGAATAAGTTACGACCCATCAACGACGCATCCGTATATCCTCGCCAATATCAAACTCCCAGACATTAGTATAGCAAATTTCCATAGACCATATTTTATTCAATATAAAATTTTAACTGTCGCCTCTCTATATATATTTGAAAACTGTAAATTTGTTAGAAAGTACCCACAATTCTTTAGAAAATTAGTTGAAAACCGTAAATATCGAATAAGGTCTAACTATAAACATAAATTAATCTTACCAAAATCTAAATTAGCACTGCATAGATCCGGCCCAAATCCAATGGCCATCAAAATATATAATAAACTACCAGTACAGCTAAAGGATATATAAAATGAAAATAAATTTGACAAAAGCCTAAAAAACGTATTGCTAGCAAAATGTTATTATAGCTTAAACGAGTATTTAGAAGACAAATCAATTATGGAATAAATCGATCCGCTCCGCACTAAATTGCCATACCCAATCAGGGTTATTATGTGTTAAGTACCTAATATAAACATGCTACCTTAATATCTGTATGTGAACTTCATAATAATTATGCAATAAATGATTGAGTATTGAGTATATCTTTTTTTAACCTTTTAAAATCAACAATACAACTTTGGTTCATATTATTATAATTTGCGTAGTAAAATGTATTACACTTAATTTTTTACTGTGTCCGAGTGAGTGAACTATCTCACTTTCAACGAGGCTCACCTCGCGCGAAATAAAGTAGCCAAGTTAGTGCGGAGTGTGTAAGAGGGTAGAAATATTGGATGTGGTATTTATAACTAGGTATACTACCAACAAAAAAAAAAGTGTGTGCTAAGTGTGTGTAAGACCACACGACAAAAGTGAAAACTTCATCATAGTTGACTATATCTCTCTTGCCTCAAGCCGACTTTGCCTGAACAATTATCTGAGCTCACGCGAGTTCAGTGCTTTCTCCTCATCCCAAAAAGCGCTTGACGTGCCTAAAGAAGTTTTCTGTTTTTTCGCGTCACTTTCGTGTTCGCTTTTGCGCTCGCTTTCGCGTTCGATTTCGCGTTCGCTATCGCTTTCGCGTTCGCTTTTGCGTTCGCTTTCGCATTCGCTTTCGCGTTCGCTTTCGCGTTCGCTTTCTTGTTCGCTTTCGCATTCGCTTTCGCATTTGCATTCGATTTTGCATTTGCAGTCGTATTAAATTTCATATTCATATCCATACCACTACCTCACCTTCACACTATACCTTCTCAATCAACCTGAGTTGTTCGTACTCCTAACCACTGCATCAGTATGCACGCCGCGATCCCCAAACGCCCCGTCCGAGTTGCAATACTTATAGCAGTTTAGTGCGCCTTCGTATTGTATTACACCGGCATCATGAACGGCACGTGACTTCGAAGCTTTGAATATGTTTCTATTGAAGGATAAGAACTCTTTTCCCCCGAATTACTTAAGACTGCGCTCACCAGCCACAACGCGCACGCAACACTCGTATCTCTTTCGCCTCATGTTTAACCTCCGATAACACCTCTCGTTTTATTTAGTTTTGTGTTTGGGGTGGTTTAGTGTTTACATTTTTGAAGATTTTTTTATCGTACGTTAATATTGTTTTAAGATTTTTTTTTAAAGTTGGAAATGTAAGGAATTGTTCTGGCCGGTAAGCGCGGCTTTAAATTTTGTGTTTTCTCGTAGCTCTGACAGCTACAACGTTATCTATACTAATATTATAAAGAGGAAAGATTTGATTGTTTGTTTGTTTGTTTGCATTGAATAGGCTCCGAAACTACTGAACCGATTTGAAAATTCCTTCACTTTTGGGAAGCTACACTATCCCCGGTTAACATAGGCTATAATATATTTTCAAAAAAATAGGGATCCTTACTAAAACTCCAATAATGTAACCCAAGGTGTAAAAAAATAAGATTTACAATTTTGACTTTGCGTGTTTGACAGTTCTAAGACAGGACAACGTGTCACGTGTGTTCAATCAACTATCTAAGGACAACGTGTGTCAGGTCAGCTAGTGGAATATAAACATAAGGAATATAATTGACTCCGCACTTTGTTGCCATACCCAATCAGGGTCATTATGTGATAGCTACCACATGCTACCTAATATCTGTATGTATATTTTATATTGTGCAATGAATTATTGAATATTGAGTATTAAACCAAAATAAAATAAAGACGCTCGAGGCCATCAATTAAGTAGATTTGATGTTAACTTTAAAAGGAATGGTAACGTCAGCCATTTTTCTTTTAGACTGGGGAAGTAAATTATATTGTTAACGATCCGACAGACGTTGTCTTGTCTAAGACAAGACAACGCGTTTGACAGTTCTAAGAACTGTCAACCGCGCGAAATTAAAATCGTCGTTAAGTTTTCTGAAATGTTTAAATTTTCTGGTCAACTTTCTTATTTTTTCTTTCTTTAAGAACCTTCTACACAATATTAGAAAAATTATGATAAAAGATGATTAAAATCGGTAAAGTCGTTCCCAAGTTATAGAGTGACCAAGGTGATTAATTTTTAAATAATCATATGTATAGTTTTGTGTGTTTGTAACCTATAGTAAACCAGGATAATAAAATTATGACCACCCGTACGACGCTACGTCAATATATAAGATTCTTATAATTATATCTTTGCGCTACGCTGTCTCGAATCTTCTGTCTGCTACTAAAACGACTTCTTTCATCACAACATCATACAGATTTAATTCTCATACCATCCGAGACTCAATCTCTAAGATTGGATATTTATGAGTCCCAGTGTGTGTACACTTCATAAATAAATCTATACGGAACTGGACCGCCTTATAGCCAATACACTCTGCGATGAAATCACACTATTGACATGAACAGTATATAAAGTTCTCTGTTATTTAAAAATAAGGTACGAAGGATTTTTTTCACGCTATATAAAAATACTTTTAACTAACTAACAATATAACGAAATATTAGAAGAAGATTTACCGTTGTAACTTTTTTTATTTTATCTTTTTGAAACTTAGCAAATTGTATATTATAATTTAATTCAGATGCCACAACAATAATTTGGTAACATCGAACTTAATATGTGGTGGGGATTAGGAAGTGGATAGTAAAACTCATCAAGGGTGTAAATAAAAAATTATTAATGAAATCTCCATACCTTGTGTACCATATCACACTGACTGTATTTTGTACAATCTTCCAGTACTGTTCCTACCTATAGCTGCAATGAAAATCCACGGTTCTTAGACAAATAGACAATAAAGTATTGACTTATATACTTCGCGAGGACAGGGCCAATAGGTTATCGGACCGTTTCATCATCATCATTTCAGCCATAGGACGTCCACTGCTGGACATAGGCCTCCCTATCGATCTCCAAAAGGGCCAGTTGGAAGCGGCCTGCAACCAGCGTTTCCCTGTGGCCCTTTTAGGTCGTCTGTTGGGTGGACGTCCTACGCTAAGCTTGCCGGTTCATGGTCTCCATTCCAGAACCTTTCGGCCCCATTGGCCTTCTGTTCTGCGTGATATGTGCCCTGCCAACTGCCACTTCAACACAACAACTTCAAATCGGACCCTTTAACTATGTTAAAATAACGAAAAGGGCTTGGTGAAAACATAATAATTGAATGTAACATCTGTACCGAAGATGTTATTTAAATAGGCCTTAAAATTTCAAAGATATACCTAAGCATTTACCGTCTTACTACAAAAGATTTAAGAACGGTTTAGACATGTGTTTAGCAGTTGTTTCCCTGTGAAAAATATGTTAAACACATGTTTAAAGCGTTCTTAAATATTTTGTAGTAAGACGGTTATAGTCTTTGGTGTACACGTCAATACAGACACCTTCTTCCTAACTTAGGAGATAGTCGCTGACTTCGTTGGCGAGATTTGAGAGGTCGTCGTATTTTAGAGCAATGCGATGTAGTTCGTAGAGAGGTCGAAATGAACGATAGCGATACGAATGGCGATATTTTTAAGTACTAGATATACTGGGACGAAATATACGTATGAGCATATCCTTACTTTTGATATCTTTGGAATACAGTGAGCATTCGGGTGCAAATAAATAATTTATTGGGAAATTATCAGTGGTTGTAAAACTGTGTTTCACGATAATATCATTGGACCTTCGGTAGCTGAATAGCAGTAAGGCCGAAAGTAAGCATTATACCTGAGTAGAGATAGAATCAAAACTCACGGCTCTAATTTTTAAGATTGAGATTGCATGTGATTGCATCTATGTTATCGGTTTATTAGGTAAAAAAAAAACCTAATAAATAAAAGATAAACAATAAGGTAATCTTTACTTTTGTCACGCCATAACTTGAGAACGACTCTACTGATTTCATAATTATTATTTTTCTAATAATATTTTCTAATTCTTTGTAGAAGGTTTTTGTGGAAAGAAAAATTAAGAAAATTGCGCAGAAAATTGGATTTTTTTAGAAAACTTAACATCGAATATAAATGCGCGTTTGACAGTTCTAAGACAGGGCAAGTCTCTGTCGAGTCAGCTAGTATTATACAGGGTGTAAGGGGAACACGGAGCGCGGTGCTCGGAGTTTCTTTGCGGGATAGAATCCGAAACGTGGATATTCGCCAAAGAACCAAAGTCACCGACATAGCTGTTAAAATTTGCAAGTTGAAGTGGCAATGGGCAGGCCACATCGCTCGAAGAACCGATAACCGATGGGGAAGAAAGGTTCTTGAGTGGAGACTACGAACTGGAAGACGCAGCGTAGGTAGGCCTCCCACTAGATGGACCGACGACATAGTAAGAGTCACTGGCATCAAGTGGATGCAAAAGGCAGGCTGTCGTTCAGTGTGGAGGTTAAAGGGGGAGGCCTATGTTCAGCAGTGGACGTCTTCTGGCTGATGATGATGAAGGGGAACACTCTCGAAGCCAAAAGAAGGTAACTGCACTCATCACTATGAACAACTTTTATTATGGAACCAGCCCTGAAATCGCGTTCTATAGAAAACGGTCATTGACACTCGACAAAATGTATGGAACAGCTGATTTTTTTTCGCGATTTCATGGTTGGTCCCATAGTAAAAGTTGTTCATAATGATGAGTACAATTACCTTCTTTTGGCTTCGAGAGTGTTCCCCTTACACCCTGTATAACGCAAGAAAACTTTTTTGTAGTAACTTTGCTCTCGAGCTCCAAGACACAAGCCCCTTGCTTATATTGGGGCTCACCGATATACTCGCGTGTCTTTACAGAATCATAGTTTACTTTTTAACTAACTTCAAAAAGGAGGAGGTTGTCAATTCAACTGTATGTTTTTTTGTATGTTTGTTATGCGATTCTTCGCCATCTCGCGACTCTAAAAATAATTTATTAGGTATAAATTATTGTTAATAGGTAAGTAGGTATATATGTATCAATAATTTCGTTGATTGTCCTTTAATGTTCTCTGCTTTGAAGTAATTTAAATATTATTTTCTACTGTTAAGTTTGTACATGTAGTACAAACATATACTCTTGGTTAATTTTTTCTGAAAATTAACTTTATAAGAGATTAGTAAAGTTGTTTATATCATCATCATATATCATCACCAGCCATTAAACGTCCACTGCTGAACAAAGGCCTCCCTATTAAAGAGGGGTGTTGCGATAATTTCCACGCTTAGCAGGCGGCTTGGGGATAGCAGTACGTTTACCGTGTACTAATAGGACGCAGCTGCCCATCCTCCCGTGGTTCTGGTCGCAGTTTTAGGACATACCGGGGTCCATGTACATCATCATTATTATTATTTTATTATGGGTTCATTCTTTGTAAATTTCCTATTTTGTGCGTAAATTATGCGTCGACTTAATCAGAACATTCTAATTTTTTCCGTCAGTTTTTTTATACCTACCTACTACAGGGTTATGCACATGGACTGTACTAAGCTGTAAGGAGGTCATTGTACTCATCATTTTGAACAACTTATAATAAGGGACCAAACCTGAAATCGCGAAAAAAAACAGCTGTTGCATACATTTTGTTGAGTGTTGACCGTTTTCTATGGAACAGTAGTTTTTTTTTTTGCGATTTCAATGTTGCTCCGATAGTAAAATTTGTTCATAATAAAAATATGAGTACAATGACCTACTTTCGGCTTAGTACAGTCTATATGCTTAATCCTGTATATCTTTAAATCATCAAAATAATTAAAATACATTGTAATGTTTGAGAAATAATTCCAACCAAAAAGCTGCAAAAGCCCAACTGCCTAAAACAAGCAAGGCAAACAGAAGAGGGCAAGAAATATGAAATTCCCAGTAGATACCGTCCCCATATAGTAATAAAAGCCAGTGGATATTAAGATTCAGGGAGTACCTTGCCTGAGGGCCTGATCTATTGGCTCCCTCCTCATATTATGCGGTGACTTATGTGCCTGCAAATAATAGAGGGTCTGAGGACGTACTTAGTTAAACGGAAAGTGTATTTTGAGATGTAGTTCTTGCCCTAAGGCCATTACGCCACTAGAGAAGTAATCATGATTTTTTTGTACGTTTTTCTTTCAATATTTTATTTTCACAGAATGTTAATTCTTTAGTTTCTAGTTTTGTCGCAGAGGACATAGTTATATACATCTGTATATAACTATATGTGGTCCAATACCACTGAATCGAGACAGAGTCGAGGCTGACAAGTTGGCATGGAAAACTCATCTCTTATTACTTTTATTAGGGTCTAAAATTATACCTTATTTACTTGAGTTTAGAACAATTGAAGCGCGTCGGAGGTATGACGTATGTTTTAGATGCTAAAGAAATCGAGACTGTGTTGAGGCTTACAAGTTGCCAAGGAAAACTCATCTCTCTTCATTTATGTTAGGGTCAAAATTGTACCTTATTTACTTGAGTTTAGAACAACTGAAGCGCGTCGAAGGTATAAAGTATGTGTTAGATGCGAAAGATTGTATTGTCCGTGGCTCAGATCAGACAAACAAGGGAGATATGCCTTAGTATGATTATCGTTTGAGTTCAAATGTATCCGTGTTTCATAGCTTTTTTCCGTTATTGTGCTAAACTGCTTAACGCAAAAATAGTACGTACGGCACACTTCGACTGCCCCGATGGCCCAGTTGGTAGTGAACTTGCCTTCTGCGCTTGGGGGCGTGGGTTCGATTCCCACCTAGGACAAACATTCATGTGTGATGAACTTTTTAGATAGCCCGTTGGTCCAGTTGGTAGTGAACCTACCTTCTGAGCCTGAGGGCGTGGGTTCGATTCCCACGTAGGATAAACATTTTGTGTGATGAACATTTGTGTTTGTTCTATATCTGGGTGTTAATATATATTTAAGTATGTATTTATTTCAAAATATACACTTATGTATTTATGTATTAGTCTCTGGCAGCCACAGTACAAGCTTTGTTTAGTTTGGAGTCAAATGACCGTGTGTGCAAAAAATAAGTCCGAATATTAATTTATTACTTACTCCTTTTTCGTCTGTCCATCATGTGGGTGCACATCCTACGCTGCGCTTACCGGTCCGTGGTCTCCATTCGAGAACATGTCGGCCCCATCGGCCATCTGTTCTGCATGCTATGTGCCCTGCCCACTGCCACTTCAACTAAAAGAAACCGCAGGGAAACGCTGTATGTAAGCCGCTTCCAACCGGCCCTTTTGGAGATCGATGGAGGAGGCCTATGTCCAGCAGTGGACGTTCTATGACGGAAATGATGATGATGATGACTCATTTTTCAACTTGTAGTGACATCAATAATCTAACAAAAAGGGCAAAATGGGTGGCAGAGTCGTCTACAGGCTGAGTTCATGAGCACTTTAGATCTAAAAACTATTTCAGAAACTATTGCTAAGAAATGGAAGCAGAAATAAAGTTGCCCCGCAATGTGCAGTCAATATTTGCGGATCGTTCCTGCCCCGGGGTCAACTTTAACTTCTGTTTTAGTGGAAAGTGGTGACCCACTGACGGTTGCCAGCGGGTCAGTATTAAACTTAAAGATATACTTGTGTCAATATGCATCCTATTTATTGAACTTATTTCCTTTGCAACTTGCGTTCACTGTCTCGTTCGTAGATATGAACATTTCTGAACGTACGTAAAGACAACTCTAAGAAACATGAGACCTTGAAGATATCATTACAGGGCTACGCATATAGACTGTATTAAGTCGAAAGGAGGTCATTGTGCTCATCATTATCACAGAGGACATTATGCCTTTATGAACTATTTTGTTTTTGTTTGAAAAAAATGGGGCCCAAAAACAAAAGAAAAAAAAATTAAGCCCTAGTGTAGTATTTCTAGTCTTTAATTTATTTAAGAAAAAAGTTATTCCATACCTTTTTTTGTGTTAATGAACCCTAAAATCACGAGGATAAAACCAGATTTTCCATAGAAAATGTTCATTAACACAACAAAATGTATAGAATAACTTTTTCTTAAATAAATTAAAGACTTAATTTAATTAATAATTTTTTTAATTTAATAAAAAAAAAAATCGTAATTTTTTTTCTTTTGATTTTGGGCCCTATTTTTTCAAATCTTTTTAGGCCATTTTTTATGCCATAGGTGGCAAACAAGCTGACGGGCCGCGTGATGGTGAGCGATCACCGTCGCTTATGGATAACTACAACACCAGGGGCATCACATAATATACGTTGCCAACCCTATATAAAAGACACTATTAACAACCTTTTTGAAGATGTTATAGTTATTCGGAAACGCCACAGGACGAGCTCTTTTCACAAATTGTAGGTCTGAGGCAAAAATATCGCGTAAAACGCACCGTGTGCGATTTTCATCGACCGACGATATGTGGATGAACTTTCAGGCGATGGCAGCTGGTGCGATGGTTATACCTACCACAATGCATCAGAACGAATAAGTTCTTCAGAACATTCCCCGGTGTAAATTCGATAAATGATGTATTTCATATTCCTTAAAGTTATATGATTATTTACGGGACATTTACCGTGGTAAGGTTGTGGAATGAGCTCCCGATATTTCAGCACAGTTACATGCACAATGTTCACGGGAAGACACACACACATGTCTTCCCGTGAATGCACCATGTCCTTGCCCTCAGTACGCCTGACGCGCACTTGGCCGGTTTATTTTTATTTAATTCGGTATGCTAAAAAAAATAACCTATGCCAATTCCAAAACTATTTCGAGATTTTATGTTACTAACCCTTATTTTTCTACTCTGACCCTTTAAAACGATAAGATGCCATTTATTTTAACAAAAAACTAAGAAGTCATTCGACTTTCATTGATCTCTAAATGACGTCACATTGTAGCATTATATTTTCTGTGCCTTTTAAGAATAAAAATATTATACATTTGACACACTGTTCGTCACACAGAATAGAATATTTTTTCATTTCTGTGGTTTGACTGTCTGGTTTTTTTCAGGGCTGCCAATATGGGGTGCTTTTTTAGGCTTCTCAACGCAACGAAATTTTGTGCTATATGGTGACGTCACATAATTTCAATTTTCAAAAAAATATTGTAAAATAACTACTCAATAGAAAACAAAAATATTGAAATTAGTTTCTTAAAATAGCCTTATCTACGAAATAAAAATATAAAAAAAATACAAAAAAAAAACTTTACATACCGAATTGTCACAATATCTGATTTGCTAAACTTATCTGATTTCTGATTTCTAGCACTCAGGCCTCAGCCTATACGACTTTGCAGTATCAGTGCAGTCACATCCGCGAGTGCTGCTCAAACAAACCCGGGCGGACAAACAGAAGGCTTGTAATCCAAGCACCATGCACCATCGTATCGGATAACGGGGTTTTAATTCTATTTTCCTACCTAGTGGTGTAATGATTTGTTTTCACAACTCGTGTTGTAATGAAGTAGTGAAAGAGATATTTAATAAAACACTGTTTTAAACTATCACGGTTGTTCACTATTATATGATTATTTACTGGATATTTGCCATATCACAAGCTTTGCTTAGTTTGTAGTCAGATGACCGTGTGTGCATACATGTCCCGAATATTATTTATTTATTTACCGTGGTAAAGTTGTGGAATGAGCTCCCGATATTTCGGCGCAGTTATTATACATGCACTGCAGTTACATCCCGTAAATAATCCTAATTTGATTATTTAATCATAATATATTATGGTTATATTATAACTTTAGATATTAATGTTTTTTTTTAAATATAAAATAAAGGGAATAACAAGGAGGCAGGTCACTTTGATGGTAAGTAGGCACCGCCACCTATAGACAGCGTTATACTGCGAATAGATATTGTTAACCGACTTCTAAAAAGAGGAGGTTATCAATTCGACTGTAAGTTATTTTTTTGTATTTTATATTAGTAAACTTTAAATAAATTAATTATATAATTTTAACTTACTCAATTTCGCTTTATTAATTTTCACTACTAATTATCGTATCATGATAATACAATTATTTTGTACCATTAAACTGATCTGATGATGGAGCTTGGAGGTATGGATAGCTTGGTGGAGGTGGTGGCTTTTCAATAGCTAATAGCTTTAGGGCTCAATGATCGGCAACGTATCTATGATGCCCCTGGTGTTACAGGTATCCACAGGTGACGATGATTGCTTACCATCAGGCGGCCTGTTAGCTTGTTTGCCACCGTTTATTAAAAAAACTATTGGTAAATGTTTTGTAAAAAAACCGGACAAGTACGAGTAGGACTCGTGCTCTGAGGGTTCCGTTAGACGGAACCCTCAGAGCGCGAGACCAAAAAAAAAACTAACTGAAGTTAAAATATTGAAAGACAAACTTAAGTTTGTAGTTTTTTTTTACTGGGCAAGTGCCTTTAATAACTAAACAAAATACAAGCTAAACCTAACACTACAAATACAGTTAGACTGCCCATAGACCGCTGAAGGTCTAAAGACAATCCAAATGCTCAAGCCCACTACCAGTTGGCAGCGTACCCAACATGCTGGCGGCATTACCACGTTGAATGGCAATGCTAATGCGTTGAGCCAGAAACACGCCAGCATTTTGGTCACGCGTCGCATTAACCAGGCGCTCTGAAAGATTTTTGAAAATGAGGTGAGCTCCCGGTGCCCAAGGGCCCAATGTCTCAACCCCAAACGCCTCAAATATGTAACCACTGCCGGGGTTAGCATATTTGCGACGCTTGTGCTGCTCTGCCGAATTAGCAGCCGCGCCAGCCCTACCCTGTGTCTCAGGAAGATGTGACGGCGCCAAAGTACCGACACAAGTTGCGTCCCATACAAGGGGCCGCCCCAACCTCCAGGGCACAAGTGTCATACCGTCAGGCCTCTTTCCATCGTCACGCGTAAGACCACTCGGTTTGAGCACAGCTGCAACATTGGCGGTGGAAAGTGCCATGCGTATGATGTCGTTCAGGCTAGCGTGTCGGCCAATACGACCAGCGCTTCTCGAGCAAGAGAGACCATGGTGACCGAGCTGGTCAACAGCAGTACCACACTGACAGCGATGGGCCTCACAGCACCTTGCACCCAAGCGTAAGCTGACAGCTAGACGAAATGCGGTTGGATCTAAAAGGCTACCTGTGTTAAAAGAGGGCATGGCTTGCAACCAAAGTCCCGATTCCCAAACAGAGACAGCAAGAATACGAGCGCGATCTGCAATACTAGGACACGTATCTAGTAGCGATTTCCATGCTAGTTCGCAGATCGGCCGATCCCACAGTCTCTGGGAAGACAACTTTGAAGTTTGTAGTTGACAATAAGGTTCTTCCATATATCCCAACTACAAAATGTAAGTTTGTAATAGCAAAATAATTATTTTTAAATACCTTCAAATTTATAACTTTCGGATTTATTCCTATATATGTACTATGAGACCTTGCCTCTTGCCAAATTTCATGATTCTAGGTCAACGGGAAGTACCCTATAGGTTTTGATTCCCCTGTGAAATCGCAAAATATACGACATAAAGGAACCCTAAGAGCGCGAGACCAAAAAAAAAACTAACTGAAGTTAAAATATTGAAAGACAAACTTAAGTTTGTAGTTGACAATAAGGTTCTTCCATACATTCCAACTACAAAATGTAAGTTTGTAATAGCAAAATAATCATTTTTAAATGATATACCTTCATATTTATAACTTTCGGATTTATTCCTATATATGTGCTATGAGACCTTGCTTTTTGCCAAATTTCATGATTCTAGGTCAACGGGAAGTACCCTATAGGTTTTGGTTCCCCTGTGAAATCGCAAAATATGCGACATAAACGTTCATATCTTTTGATTGCGTTGACTTACAACTTTTATTTTTTTACAGCCGAAAGAAACCATAGACCCAAGTATTTAGTATAAATTTCAACTTGCTACCTTTACGCGTTCTTGAGAAAAAGGGTCTTGACAGACGGACAGACAGACAGACAGACGGACAACGAAGTGATCCTATAAGGGTTCCGTTTTTTCCTTTTAAGGTACGGAACCCTAAAAAGGGTAAATTTGGTTTAAATAGTTTCACTGTTTTTTTTTGTGTTTTTTTAAAGTAATAGATAGGCTTGAGCTTGGCCGCCACCTCGCCTGATGTTAAGCGACGATGCGGCCTACGATGGAGCACACTTGCCTAGAAGAAACCGATTCACTCTCGACTTGAAGACACCCAGATTGTAACTATCGGGGAACACCTACTCAGGCACCACATTCCACAGACTAGCAATTCGCACAATAAATGTGGATTCAATGCGCTTCGTACGGATTTTCGGAATATCAACCATAAAACGATGTCGATTTTTCATGCTAGGTCTGGCAGTCCAAGAAAAATGGGCAGGAGGGAATTAAACCATACAGATCTGATGCACACTCTCTGGAATATTTTAAATATAATATAACAAATATATTAATATAATATATGCAAAGGTTGGCCATTGCCATCCAACGCGGTAACGCAGCGAGTGTTTTGGGTACCTTTGTGCCGGGAACGGTTAGGGGTGGGTAATTTGAATAGAAATTAGTTTAGTTATTAGAGAATACCAAATATTTTGGATTTATTTGACATAATTATGTATTTAAATGTAAATGAAATAAATGATTTATCTTTCATATCATCATCATCATAATCAGCCTTTTAACAGTCCACTGCTGGACTTTTAGCCTACCCCCGAAAGGGTGATTGGGCCATGTCCACCACGCTGGCCCAGTGCGGGTTGGTATCGTATCTTTCATATACTTCGCATATAATATATAACAAAAATAATATTTTTGTTATATTTGTTACAAAAATAATATTTTTGTTATGTTTCTATCACACTACCGTTACAATTTTAGTTGTACGTCACCTCTCATCAATAAAACAGCAATAAAGTCGATATCGCCGGCCGATCGTAAAGCGACCCCGACACTCCCTGCGCCGAATGACTTTTATAATGTCTCGAATAAAAGCGCGACTCGCATACAATCGCCTTTTTTTACGGACGAACTATGTCATGGCATGCAAAATTTCTTGGCCAATAGTCACAAAAAGCTTAGAAGTTGGTTATTAAATTGGATATACACCCACTGCAATCGCACTGATTTGTACGGAAATTATAAGTTATTATTGAACAATCATTTTTTTAAACAAGCTTTTAGCCATAACAAAGGAAATTTTGTACTAATTAAGACCATTCCAAAGAGCCTAAACACGATGGTGTTATCTTGTTGCGTTCATCAGTTTCTATCACCACCTTCCGACGCCATCATCAAAAAAACTCCATGGTACCATTACATTGTGAGTTATATACATAGGTGTACAAAATTAGGCTTGCAAGTTTTTTTTATATTTAAAAATAAATATAAATTAATAGGCTTGCGCTTGGCCGACAACTCGCCTGGTGTTAAGCGATGATGCGGTTTACGATGGAGCATGCTTATTTAGAAGAAACCAATTCACTCTCGACTACAAGACACCCAGATTGTAACTAACGGGGAACAACCCATTCAGGCAGCATATTCCATAGACTAGCAGTTCGCACAATAGTGTGGAGTCAAAGCGCTTCGTACGGGTATTCGTAATATCAACCATACCATTAAAAAAATACGCTGTTAAAATAAAAGCTTGTAAAAATATACGATAAAAATCCTGGTCTAGGCTTTGTTAAAAACAAACTGAAAGTTTCCAATCACAATATGAAAAGCAATAGCATTGGTTACGTTTCAAAGTATACTGATAAACGTACATATTGACTTCTAAGAAATTGAATGGCGTACTCCAGAAAGGTTCAATAAGAAACCAGTACCATTGCTTCGAAAGTAATCGTAATTTTTAACCGATGAAAGGAGGAGGTTATCAATTCGACTGTATGTTTTTTTTTATTCAATTCAATTCAAATTGTTTATTTCAAGTAACCATGGACTCATACTTAGCAATATTCGGACAAAGAATTAGGAATAAAAATAATTGTAAAATGTCAGTGGAAAGTCAAAATAAAATTAACATAACATACAATGTCAAATATTAATAACAAACTAAAAATACCGTAGATCAAATAAAATAATTAAAATGTCACATGAAAATTTTAGTACTTAACAAAAAATTAAAAAAGTCACAGAAATAAAATACATAAGCAAATAGAATTAGAAGATTATTACTGTTATAAAAATTACAATTTCCCGATCGGCAATGGAACTTTGACATGCTTGTCACAGCCATGCCGAATGTACACACAGTCCAGCCTATAAGCGATCATAGCCAAGACGGCGTTAGGGCTGGCCCACACCCGGCGTACCAGGGGTGCACTCCGTTTGCGCATAGTAGCGTGAAAACAGTCAGTGCTCGCCATTGCGAACATGCCTGATGCACTACAGGAGTAGGGCAGCCCCAATACCGCCCGGAACGCGTTGTTGTACTGGACGCGGAGGGCACTGTAAGCCTTTTCAGTGTAGTTCACCCAAAGGCTGCTCGTGTACAGAGATGCTATACGTGTACGTGTATGTATTAATGTTTGTTACGCGATTACTCCGCCAATTATGAATTGATTTTAATGTAACTTTTTTATGTTTGGTAGGTCATAATTCAGAGGTAGCCCCATATACATTTTATCGAAATTGATTCAGTGCTTTCTGAAACAATCAACAAATTACAAAAACCAAAAATATATTATACACAGAAGATGTTTTGGTTTGTGGTTCGCTTTAGAAAAGGTTTGATGAGGACTTTCAATAATTTTCTACTTTTTTACTTTAAGTTTGTACATGTAGGCATAAAGAAAATCAAGTCTCTCCATGAGGGATGTGAACATGCAGTGGTGATGAGCGAACTTCTAATGACGATAATTATATTTATGTCATTGGTGACCAAGCGCCAGCTAATATCGCCACTGTGCGACCGCAACCTAATTTAGATCCGTCCAACCAACGGGACCGGGAGCTCACCTCATTTTCAAAAATATTTCAGAGCGCCTGGTCGCGTGACCAAAATGCTGGCGTGTTTCTGGCTCAACGCATAAGCATTGCCATTCAACGTGGTAATGCCACGAGCATGCTGGGTACGCTGCCAACTGGTAGTGGGATTGAGCATTTGGATTGTCTTTAGACCTTCAACGGTCTATGGGCAGTCTAACTGTTAGTAGTGTTAGTTTTAGCTTGTATTTTGTTTAGTTAATAAAGGCACTTGCTCAGTAAAAAAAAAAAACAACGTGAGAGAAAGAGAAAATTGTATCTTCATTTCCCGTTGGTTGGATGGCAGACCATCAACCAAATCTGACACGTCTGTTAGCTGCTTTATAGGATCCTTTTAATTGACTCAATAGTTTTAAAAGTAACATTCGATCGAGTTTCTACGTTACGCTCAGGTGCATCTGAGTTTGCATGCCGCCCGCATTCCACATTCAATTCCGGCCAATGGCGGGGTCGTAAAGAGAACACGTGGCGGCACTTTATTGGCTACGCTTGTTCGACAAATCGAGTTATCCGCGCTGTGACATTTATGTGAGATTAGATATCGTACTTTCTCATATTATATGCACTTTATTAATATTGTATGACGTTTAGTTTCTACTTGCGATTTTGTCCTATGAACTCCTATGCACTAATATTATGGTCACTAGTCACTAAAATACAAACACTTAGAAGATCGCCCTTTAAAGATTACCATAAATAACATTGTACCTAAGTGTCTTATAGTAATTAATTAATAATTTTTAAGCCTCATATGGTTTTTATTAAACAAATCTGCTATTATTTTAACTTTCTATTCCGTGTAGTATGGTGTAAGAATGGCAATTTGCTGCACTCGTGCTAGACGTACGCATCAGTAGGCAGCCAGATCACGACTGCCGAGCCGTTAAACTTTTTACGACCATGTCTACCAACGCCATCTATGAACGGAGATTGGCAACTCTACAGTAAATCTGCTGGGATGCTCTGGAATGCTATAAACTGCATCTTTTACGGCTCAGCTTGCGGCGAGTTAAATTTAAACGACTTTAGTCGTTTGTAAAACGTTTTATTGACACATGGACTAAATCTATTCTGGTGAATAGTTAGTTATCTGGTTGTGGGACAACAAAGTATTATCAGGTAACAATATCACAGGTAAGTACTATATAACAGGTAAGTTTTTATCGGATACATTTCGGAGAGTGTGCATCTGATCTGCATGATCTAATTCCCTCCTGCCTGCCCATTTTTGTATCGAAATGCCAGAGCGGGCACAAAAAATCGACACCGTTTTATGGTTGATATTCCGAAAACCCGTACAAAGCTCTTTGATTCCACTTTTATTATGCGAACTGCTAGTCTGTGGAATGCGCTGCCTGAGTGCATGTGTGTTCCCCGATAGTAACAATCTGGGTGTCTTCAACTCACGAGTGAATCGGTTTCTTCTAGGCAAGCGTGCTCCACCGTAGACCGCATTTAATGGTCGATATTCCGAAAACCCGTACAAAGCGCTTTGATTCCACTTTTATTATGCGAACTGCTAGTCTGTGGAATGCGCTGCCTGAGTGCATGTGTGTTCCCCGATAGTAACAATCTGGGTGTCTTCAAATCACAAGTGAATCGGTTTCTTCTAGGCAAGCGTGCTCCACCGTAGACCGCATTGCATAGAAAGCATGCTTTACATCAGGCGAGTTGAAGATCAAATGCAAACCTGTTATAAAAAAAAAAACAACAATCAGGGTAAGTAGTGCCGAAAAAGCATTAGTTTATAACATTTTCTGTAAAAATTATATCAATTAAACTACCGACAGAAGCTTGCGTGAAAATCCTAAAGCCAAAAGAAATTTCAAAAGCAATACTCATTAATAACCTGGCTTCTTCTTTCCTACGCACTTTGACACGAAATAAACTGGCAATCAGAGGAGTGCGGTGTCGGCGGGAATCCTCATAAATCCGGACTCGACTCTCGGTGTATTCAATCTCTAGGGAGGTAAGTTCATGAGCGGGTTACTAGATGGCGCAATTTTATTATTTTCCTACAAACAGTTCACTTCTTAGTGTTTTGGTGCCAAAGAGGTGGGTTATTATTTAGAGGTAATCAAGCGATAGGGCTGAGCGGTAGCATGTGTGCTTTACAATCTGATAGCACCAGGTTCATCCTCGGCCCTGCACCAATGACTACTTAAATTAATTTTGTGCAGTTTCGATGCCATCTGATATACTGGTGTGTCCAAGAACCTTCAAAATTCAGTCGTATGATATTCACCAACATGCATCCCAGCAGGCTTATTGGCCCCAGGGCCAGCATGGCTGGATTTGGTTTTGGATGAGGCAGATTACGGTCTATCCTCTTTCTCTGAGTGGAGGTCTGCGCCCCAGCAGTGGGAAAATGAATGGCTGATAAATGATGAATCAATTAAAATCACGAGTAGGCAAATGATAACTACGAGTAAATTGCAGCGAAAAGTACATATAGATCGTTGTAGCGAAACGATTCTATTCACGATGTTTCTTAACTCCATAGAAGCCACTAGTACGTTCTCCGCCGCTTTACCCGGGCATGAGTTGGACTTAACCGTGAATTTGCTTAACTTTGAATGCGATTTGCCTGATCTTCCAAAACTTGAAATATTCACTACTAGAAAATTCAGTTATAATTGATACTGGCTAATTAAGCAAATAATTTAAAAACCCCCGATAATGGCTGAAAATCTTCAAACGGCCGAACAGATTTTCATAGCTAAGAACACTCTAATAAGTCACTTTTCAAACAAAACATTATTAAATATAATTCGGTGCAGGCATTTGGGAGCTACCTACAATTCCTCAGACCTTTGATGATAATATATAATTTGGATTTGCCACTCGAATCTTACTAGTACCGAAAAAAGTCTGCCAAATACTGAAGGGAGTGAGGCAAACACATACTTATTGCATACACAGACCATTCTTACTAGTAACTGTTGTACAAACGCACACTTCAATATTGAGCGGCACACAACTGCAAACAATATGCTCAAAAGTCATCTTCGTCAAGGTTGGCAATTTTTGCCGAAATATTCATTCTATAACAAGACGTAGCGCAGTTTTAAATAGTTTTAATAGACAATTATTATAAGACGAGCGCAGAAACGCTGACGGATCGCAGGCTTGGTCGGTACCAATTGACGTGACCACAGAAGAGAAAAAAATTCTACTTCTTTTTCTGTGGACGTGACACTCAGTACCTTCACTGGGCGTGTCTTTAAGACGTTTTCATCAGATGTAGTGACTGAACACGTTCGCCTTACATTAACTAGTTATAGAAAGTCTTCGGTGTAAGTGCTAAAAGGGAAAGTGTATGTATAACGCTTCCATTTATTTAAAAAATCTGAGCCACAGATAGATAAAAAGATTCATTTATACATGGCAAACTTATTACACCCCTCTATAGAAAATGTCTTGTCATTTTACACGGTACTGCGAGGCTTACATTGATCTGCATGAAGGCTCTCGATTTTTGTGGCTTTTCCATCTTGGCAAACATCTTGGTATCCGTTACAGCAACGGGTCGAGTTTCCCGCGGCTTCTATAAAAGTCAACTTTATAAAGGCTGACCGCGAACGCTTATACTTGTGTTTGACTTCACGATGAAGGTTTTAATAAGATCTATTGAATTCAAAGAAAAGAAAAAATGTTACATTTTAAGGATTCAATATATTTTTTTACATTGATACAAATACCTTAATTAACTAAACATAATACAAGCTAATACTAACACTACAAATACAGTTAGACTGCCCTTAGACCTATCCCTAAAGACAATCCAAATGCTCATGCCACTACAGGTTGGCAGCGTACCCAGCGTGCTGGCGGCATTACCACGTTGAATGGCAATGCTTATGCGTTGAGCCAGAAACACGCCAGCATTTTCGTCACGCGTCGCATTAACCAGGCGCTCTGAAAGATGTTTCAAAATGAGGTGAGCTCCCGGTCCCCAAGGGCCCAATGTCTCGACCCCAGACGCCTCAAATATGTAACCACTGCCGAGGTTAGCATATTTGCGTTGCTTGTGCTGCTCTGCCGAATTGGCAGCCGCACCAGCCCAACCTTGTGTCTCTGGAAGATGTGATTTTAGGATTTCGTACTTTAAAAATTTACTAAGTTAGAGAGCACAAAGAAATATCACAACGATACGTTGTCAGTTATTCAACGACGCAGCTGCGGCCTCCAGCGGCTAGCACAGAGTGCTCATCGAAGACCTGAGTAGTCAATAGGGCCACTATTTATGTACGGCCTTTGAGTAACAGCGGTTTCAGCGGTTGCTTAAATAGTTTTTCACATTTACCACCTTACGAACAAAATTATTACATTTGCCAGATCTCTCTTAATTTTATTTTCGTGTTCCGTCAAGTAGAGTTCTTAGCTTGAAACACCCAATGGCCTGTAGCGAAAGAAGAATATAATAGAGAAAAGGTGGAATGAGGCTTATGATAATGATGAGTATTCATGAGATCCCCTACAAAGTTCATATACGCAGAGTCTCGAGCTTTTGTCAGAGATTGTTGGCAGATAGTCTAAAACACCTCTGAAACTTACAAGCAAATACCTCTTGCAACAATCAGTGTGCCAGTGAGTCACTACATTAGTTTAAAAGGAGGTGCCTACAATATGTTTTCCGTGACGTTTATTTTATGGCGTAATAAAATGTCCGGCGACAGACGGTCAGTCAGTTACGAGGGTAGTCGTGAAACGCCATTCTTTTTCTTTTGTATTTAGCTAGTAACGTAGCCTAGTGTTATTAATTTAAGGACCCTATTTTTGTAGGACTATTGCAAGTACTTTATATTGTGATATGACGAGAACGGAAGACAGAGTAGATTACGGGATGGATTCGGGCCTGGAGCGGAAAGAACGGAACGGGAGTAGAGTGGATTTAGGGGCGAATGCAAAATTGGAGCGGAAAGGGTTGCACAGAAGTAGAGTGGATTACAGGACGGATGCGAGACTGAAACTAAAAAACGGAAGGTAGTAAAGTAGATTTCAATACTAAGCGAGCGAAGCCGCGGGCAACAGCTAGTAGTATATAATTATACTAAGATGTTGTAAGTCAACCTGTCAATAAATTCTAATCTATTATTTTCTATTCTGTTCCGTTCCGTTCCATTCCATTCCATTCCGTTCCATTCTGTTCCTTTCCACTCCGTTTTGTTCTGTTCATTTCTGTTCTATTCTACTTTAAGATCAGGTAACATAAGCAATAATAAGCATTTAAAAGCCGTACAAAAAAATGCATCGTAAAATTTTAGGTATCTGGATTTTCGGGCAAAAACAAAAAAAAACGCCGTAATTGTCAAGACGAATAAACAAACAAACAAACAAACAACAAACAAACAAACAAACAACAAACAAACAATAATGTCTGGGTCTATAACCACCATGCGATTATTTTATTACTGACTCGTTCTTTGCTGATGATACCTCATTCTTATTCAAATCAAAGAGAGTATGAGGATGAATCGCGGTTACCTTGTAACTAACCAAAAAGTCGGCGCAATTTGTAGCGTGCGTCGAGACACTTTTTGGCACAATTGTGACTCTATTATGTATTGTTGTACCTCGATTGTTTACTTCACTTTCCACAATGTAATACTACTTACTTTTTTAAAATATAAATATAGGCTTGCTTTTGACCACCATCTCGCCTGATGTTAAGCGATGATGCGGTCTACGTTGGAGCACGCTTGCCTAGAAGAAACCGATTCACTCGTGATTTGAAGACACCCAGGTTGTAACCATCGGGGAACACCCATTCAGGCAGCGCATTCCACAGACTAGCAGTTCGCACAATAAATGTGGAATCAAAGCGCTTCGTACGGGTTTTCGGAATATCAACCATAAAGTGGTGACGATTTTTCGTGCCCGCTCTGGCAGTCCGATAGAAAAATGGGCAAGAGGGAATTAGATCGTGCAGATTCGATTACCTACTATTGTAGGTAATTTCACTTTTAGTTATTTTTTCCCAGTGAAAAAAAACAAACCGTATGCTAAGCCACAAAAACGCAAAAGTATGGTGAAAGGTTTCATTCAAGAAGCGGCGGCGTAAAAAGTGTTCTAAAACCAAAATATTCTTTTTAGTGCTGGAAATACGTACAATCTTGCTTTACGCCGCTCCCGCCATGAAATCACCCGAAAAATGTCGGTATCTCGCTCAAGTAGATCGTTGAGAGATGGTTGAGAGACGATAAAAAAATCGACGATGAAATGACGGCGCATCCCTTTCTATATGTTAGGAGATTAGATAGCTGAAGTATGCGGGAAAGTTTCCGAACAAGCAGTGTTACTTGAGTATTATTATGAAAATTCGTATTAACTTTAAGAAGGTAATAAAATTAAGTAAGCAAGTAGCGCTCCTGATTTAGCTCAATATTTGATTTGGTCAGTTCACTAGGGTGATTAGACCAAGTAATTAAGAGTCGTATTACTAAATACATTTTTAATTCATTGATGTAAGTTTAAAACTGCAATTTCATTTTTTTTTTTAATGTTAAATATTTGGACGGGCCCAGAAGAAGCGCATTTTTGAAGATTACTAAATGAGCGCCAGCTCTCATTTCGTTTCAGTCGGTCTCTAGCTCCAGGAAGTGCAACACGCGTCTATTGTTACAATGATAACGAAACATCTGACAAAATTACGCCTTCGTGTGCTTTACCGAAGTGTCAATACACATCAAAAAACCGCTATCTATTTTTTGTAACAAATTTACTGTACATGGTTATAATTAGGTGTTGAAGTATATGTCCAACGCTTATGCCTCGTTTTTACTAAGCAAGTTCAATGGCTATGGCCCGTCCATTCATTTTATTTTGGTCGAAGGCTATATGTGGCAAACAAGCAAACTTAAGCCCCTGGGTTAAGTCTGCTAATTTATAAATGTTTCAATAGAGTGTCGATAGTGTGTTGATGGAATAGTTTTAGATATTTGATATTCTGTACTGATTGAGACGCCATTGAAATGTTAACAGAATACCCTTTGTCACTTTCGTAATGGAGGGTTAGTAGAGTGTCGCTGGAATGGCAATTGTATGTGATTTTACTTAAATTAGCAGACTTGACGTCCAGACGGGCTCCCCCCTGGTGGTAAGCAGACACCGTCTCTTTGAATATAATTTTTGTAAAAGAGGGTTCTTCAATTTATAAACTCACTAGCGGCCCGCCCCGGCTTCGCACAAGTATTAAAAAAAAAAGTAGTATAGATAAATATAGCTTTTGTCACCCGGGGATATTGTAGCTTCCCAACAGGGGAAGAATTTTTCAAATCGGTTCAGTAGTTTTGGAGCCTATTCATTGCAAACAAACAAACAAACAAACAATCAAATCTTTTCTATTTATAATATTATTATTATAGTATAGATTAAATAACATGTTTCAGAAAAATTACTATAAACCCTC
Source organism: Agriopis aurantiaria (assembly GCA_914767915.1). NCBI lineage: Eukaryota > Metazoa > Arthropoda > Insecta > Lepidoptera > Geometridae > Agriopis > Agriopis aurantiaria. The sequence goes on along the minus strand of OU612003.1, from coordinate 9,724,332 downwards.
CGGTCACTTATTTATACTGATTAAAGGTCCATTATTTGGGCAACAAGTATTTAAAAATTTATTGTCAATGTCTAGATTAGCCTAGAAATAATTTTTTTTTTTAACTATTATACCAATATTTTTTTTCTAATAAAATGTATATAGCTATACTATAAAGATTATTTTATCCTGTCCTGGTTAATTTCCCTGCCAATGTTGGCTGTCGTGTTTATAGCGTTGTAAACGTAGGCTGGTTTTACTATAACAACCTGTTTTATGTCCTAGGACACCAATGTAGACACAAAGGAAATCCCTGTGTTTTACTGTTTTAATTTTGAAATATATTTTTAGAGTTCTGTACCCAAAGAGTAAAAATGGGACCCTATTACTAAGTCTACGATGTCTGTCCGTCTGTCTTCTGATGTTGAAAACTCATCCTGAGTTTTCAAAAAACTATGATAGAACTAACTTATTTTTAATAGAAGTCTAAGTACCAAATTTCGCGTTTCCAACTTCAAAAATTACGAACTTCCATACAATATTATTTTCATCCTTATTAGCACCTTTATTTTAGCGTTTTTTACAGAAACTTTCATCCGTCATGTAACCCCTTTAGGGGACGAATTTTCTAAACTCTTTCTTAGTGCTTGCTTAAGGCTTCTAGGCCCACTCATTTAGACTGTGCGTTGTCAATTAGTGAACGAATTAAAGATTGTTATGAAGTAGATTACTCTAAATAAAGGTAAGGTAAGGTAAGGAAATAAGATACTAAAAGTACAGGGGCCTTACGGACAACAGCTAATTGCGGCACCTAATCCGCTCAGTTGGAAAATCACGCGAACGTGTACCTTATTGCGCCCAGATACGGTTTGCGGTCGCGTGATTTTCCAACTGAGCGCATTAGGTGCCGCAATTAGCTGTAGTCCGTAAGGCCCCAGGACGTAACATCCAGTATATTCAGCTATTTTCTGGGCTAAATTGCTCAAGTATCAACATCGTTCGAACTAGTATTTTCTTAACATTTTTTCCTGGGCGTTTCGGGTACGCCCAGCGCTGGGACCACTGATGAGACTCGAGTTATTACTACACGGACGCATTTATACTGTCCTTTGGTGAAGATACGATGGAGAAAAGGTATAATTTTCTTCACTTATTCAGTAAGTTCCTATAGCTGCGCTGCTGTTTCTCTTAAACGGAATTAAAAACATAATGGCCCAAAAATATTCACTTGTAACTAACTATGTACGTAAACATATTATTATGGTCAATTTAAACCTCAGATCAGACAAACAAGGGAGATATGCCTTAGTACAATAATCGTGCGTGTTCAAATGTCTCCATTTTTCATTCATCATTTACAAAAAAGGGCGACAAAGTCGTCTGCAGGGTGAGTTCGACTAAAGGTATCTAGCTTTATTTAGTAGTCTATTTACTAGTCTTGATGCTTTCGCACCTGCCACGCCTTCTTACCATATCTGCCTTGTTTGTCTGATCTGAGATTTTAACGTTCTAAGTATAGACAGAATAATTTGCAAAAAAAATAATATCCGGATTACAATTCAATAATTTGGTTCACATATGCCAAATTATGTGCCACAGACAACACATAAAACAGTCAACTATTACTTTAGCCTACTATAATTTATAGCTATTTGAATGCTTAATCAAAACAGTCAACTATATAACTTATAACACCAACTTATTTTGTGTGCTTAATCAAAACAGTCAACTATAACTTATAAGTGTCAACTTATAGCTATTTTGTCTGCTTAATCAAAACAGTCTACTTTAACTCATGACTGTCAACTTATAGCTATTTTGTCAGCTTAATCGAAACAGTCAACTTTAACTTATAACTGACAATATATAGCTATTTGTCTGCTTAGTGTAGTAAATATTTCCAAACAAGAAGCACTCACTTATGCAACATCAAACTTGCCCATCTACTGGCTCCCACAATATACGTCAAACTTTAAAAGCCTCCATACATGTTGTTCCTTAACTTTATTGAGAAATGGCTCCTAGAATTGATTCTGACATCCTCCTTGCGGACTTTAAAACACGCTAAAATGTCTCAACACCACTTCCCACCTAAACCGAACCTTCTCACCCTAAGCTTAAAGCAATTTTTGGCTTGTAGTATTTCATGAAGTGTTTATAAAGAAAAGCATTTCTTCTCCATATTTATTAGTTGCTCTTTTTGTGTGTAATGGATTTTTAAGTGAATAAATAACAACAAAAAGAGAAGACGTTGCTTTTTTACATTTGGATCAAGTTAAAGAAGGTGTTGATGAGTTTCTTGCTGTAAATATTTCTGATAAAGTAAATTTTAACATTAAAATTTCAAAATTAAAACATACTTCACTGAATAGGACTAGCCGCAAAATATGGTTTATTCAATAAAATTGTATTACCTAATTGTTTTTTTTTATACCCCTGATAAAAAAGCTGGTAATCTTCAAACAGCTGAACAGATTTTCTTGAATCAAAGAACACTTTTGATAAAGTCACCTTACAACAAAAATATATATATATATTGGTTCAGCCGGGGGCTTGCGAGCTACGATGCTACAGACAGACACAGTATGCTTTAGTGACATGGCTTAATGATTAGATTTAGTAACTGGGATAAGTGACTTGGCTTAGTGAAATCACTAAGCCAAGTGGCGTAGTGACTTGGTTTAGTGACTTCAGTGACTTGGCTTATTGACTTGGCTTAGTGACTTGGCTTAGCGAATTGGCTTAGTGGCTTGGCTTATTGACCTGGCTTAGTGACTTGGCTTAGTGACTTGGCTAATTGGCTTGGCTTAGTGACTCGGCTTAGTGACTTGGCTCATTTTTTTGACTTGGTCACCTGTCTTATAATAATGTCTCGTTAGTTGGTGAAAATATTAGGTACACACCCCACAACAAGTAAAAACTTTTACTAACAAAAATATACGCAGACTATCTGTTATTCAATGCACCGTTTTCAATGATTTGTTGGTAATCGTTAATGAAAACCGAAGGGAAACGCTTTTTTTTTCGTCGACGAGTCTAGGCGGGGTTGGCTGGGCGGACGGCAATATATTTATGAAATGGTCGCGAGAATAATTTATACGAAGACAGTTTCGATGCTATTCGATTCCAATGTGTACAGGGTTTTGTTGAAACTTTTAATCTTGATATTTGATTGTTAGTAGAATTGATTAGATAGTACTATTTCTCAGTAGTTAGTAATGTTTCACATCAAAAGAACAAGCGCTTCTCCAGAGATCAACGTACACACTAAAAGGCCAAAATGAATAAATGGTAAAAAAAAAAGTTCCGTAATCAATCTAAGTGATAATAACTATTGGTTTTGAAAAAAACCATCTTAAAAGGCTTATATATATCTCTAATATTTGTATATAAATAAATAAATAACCTAAAACTCAAAGAAGCATGTTATGATATATTTTTTTTATATCATCCCTATACCGGATTTAAGGGGATTGTAGGGTTTACATGGAGTAAAATTTTATGAATGTTACAGTGATAATTTATAAATTTAACGGGGGTGAAACTTTGAGAATATATTAGAAAAAAAAATTGTGTTGAATTTTTTTTCTGAAATAATGGATACTGTAAGGTAGCGGGTAAAACTGCAGGTAAAAAAAAAATTGGCTACAAAACCAAGTATCAAAATCGTTTGCGCGTGGTATAGTGCAAAAGTACGCGCGCTGTAGGCGGGCAGAACGAGAAGATGAAAAATCACAGATGACTTTTTTTATTGCTCGAGTCACCACTCTCGGGAAAAGCCGGGGTAATTACGCGGAAAAGTGTTATACTACACGATAAATACTAAAGACCTCTTCTACATTTATCAAGGAGATAAATAATAAGTAAGAGAAAAGAATGAGCTATTTTCGGTGTGTACAGGGTTATGTTTAATTCAGCTGAAACTTCTCGCATTTAGCTTCCTTCATCATACCTGACAAGTTCAATGACTTTTTACATAACTTAATAAGTAAAAAAAAGCTTTGTATGAAAACATTTTGCCTTGTATTTTTTTGTAGACGTTGCGGCTCTTCATTTTAGGATATAGCTCCCCCCAATTCCACATTAATTTTACGCTTTTATTAGCTTGGTATGTATGTATGTTTGTTTGTATGTAACGGAATCTTAGAACATGCATTTCACCCCTTTTAAAACGTCAAATTAAATTGAAACTTTGCACTCTTATGAATGACCGATGACAATGCAATAATTTTAATAGCTTGTTATCCCCATTATCCTTACTACGATCTGCAGGACTAGCGATTTTATTGCGAGCTTTTTAGTTTATAAACTATTTAATTTATTTGAGATTTTTTTTATTTTTGTTGATTTTTTTTTATACTTAAGTAAAGTTAATAAAAGTGGTCCGGTAAGGAAGCAGCCAGGAAAAGATGAATAAAAAATAAACCTCTATACTTAGGTTGTACGTAATTTTAGTAGTTTTTTTTTTTTTAATAATTTATTGGCATAAAGTTGGAGCACGACTTAAGTTTTTGATTTAGGTACTGTAAGTACGGGACGTACAAAAGAATAGTAACCTTTACATTTTCTCAGATATGATTTCTATTAATATTTTTTGTGATTTGCATTTTCTATTTACAAAAAGAAAAGTATACAAATAGGATATAACAGCATTTAAAAACCACTAAGGATTATTAGTAATGCCATAATTATGGAGTTTTAGTCTACGCTGATTTACTATATAATAATGTTATAATATCTAAGTAAGTACACAACTGGCTCGAGCGAGTATGAGTTGTTACTTGGAAATAAATTATTATTATTTTTAATCTCACACACTTGGACTATAATAGTATTGGCCTTTCTTATAGTAATATCCACACAATGTTTGAGAAATTTAGCCTTAGTTGCAACTGAACATTTATATATAGAGTCTCGTATGCTGGCCTCGGCTACACCGCCAGGGTGTATAATAGGGGTCAATACTTTACCAGTGTTGCCTGCCGCAGCAGTGATGTTCTTACTGCAAAGATAATACAATGTAACCGTGGTTATAGTCATCATTTACTAGCTGGCGCTCTTCGAAAACAATGCTCCAAAACCTGAAAAAATGGCACGTATAAAATAAAATAAACTTCCTAAAGTTGGAAGAAAGCGTACAGCCGCGCTCACAAGTGCCGATATATTTTCATTTGGAGTGTTCTTCACCAGTGGCGCCGCCTGTGTGTGACTGGTCGAGTTATTGCACTAGGGATGAGTGGCCGATCTGCCGTGGCCGTTTGTGTTAGAGAAAAAAAAAAGCTGCTTTGAGTCGACTATGTCTGAGTTTGATATTTAATTTGTGACAATTTGTGAAATGTTAATAAATTTTTAAGTTTTAATGTGTTAAAGGTTTTACATTGCCATAGTAGATTGTACAACTAGGGCTTAAAACAAGTCATTATAGCTGAGACATTAATCAGCCCGAGCTGAAAGCCGGGGCGGATATTTAAGTAGAGGATGATTATGAGATGAGAAAATGAAACAGTGATATTGTAAGTAATACTTACCTATACTTAGAAGACTTCACTAGAAGCTTCTATGGAGTTTTGAAAACAACATGAAAATACATGTTTTACCTCATTATATCACATCGCCACACTCCAGCACAATTACTAATAGTTAATAAATAATAATCCACCATTACCATACATTAACTATCGAAAATACACAATATTAGGAAATAAATGAGACGACATGTTTTTTCCGTGTTGGCGCCAAAAGAAAAACACCGAAATTTTACAATGTTCTATTTACTCATTTTTTTATCGCTCATTAATGGGCAAGCTTACGCCATTAGACCAAAGTTGGCACCAAAACTTTTTATTCGACAAAAGTTACGTCTGGGTCTTTGATAATACCCTGTTATTATCAGAGACCGAAGTAAAGTTCCTACATGTATTACAAACTGAACCTCTTTGAACAACTTTAAAGAGGTCCTGTATCGTGTACGAACCAGAACAGTTCAATCCAATTTAATCCAATTTTATAGAGGTTTAGTTTACTTTTATGCACTAGAGCAAAAAAGTAAACTAAACCTTTAAAATTTTTTCAAAAAGGCTCATAAAAAGCAATTTTAGTCCGCTTACATCGGGCAAAAACAAGAACTTTACGAGCATGAAAAGTGAAAAGTTCATTTATTGCACAAGTAAACATAATTGATGCATTAAATATGTTGAATTCTGCCTACTATTCAAAATAGTATTTATTTAGAGTGCTTTTCATGAATGAAGTCCCCCAGACGCGGCGCTGTCATCGCGTATCAATCATTATCAGTATCATTTCTCGAGTAGAACTTTAACAACTTTTGGCATCGTACACGACTCTTTAACGATGGAAAATTAATAAAAATCTCACTAGCGTCCAAACACAGTAACAACACCTGACAACTACAACATGGAAATTTAGTTCCGCTGTTTGCCGTGGGACTTCTTTCATGAAAAGGACTCTAACTAAAAGTTTGTCACAAAATGTTAGTGTAAAGTATTGTAGCTATAAATAACCTTAACTCTAGGTACCTATAAAGAATACGGGAACAAAGTGCCTCAACCATAATAGAGAAAATAAGAAAAGCGATAATTTATATTAGACATTTTAAAATTTTTCAAATAACATAATGTAGTAGTTTAAATTAGAATTAAATTACTTACTAGCCTAACATTGGGCTAGTAAGTAATTCAATTAAGGGGTGACTTACACAAGCGCAACGTACGGAAAAAAATGTTTGCGCCAAACTGTGACCTTGCGTCTCCAAAGTTGTATTGAAATGAACTACTTGCCTGTAAAATTTCATAAAGATCAGATTAACGGTAAACAAGTTATCGTCGGACAAATATATAATGATGAGTACAATGACCTCCTTTCAGCTTAGTACCACCGTTTCGAGTGACCTTGTATAGGTATTTGACGTGTAGGAGCATATATCTGTTATTACCTTTGTAAAATGTTTTCACTTTCCTTTAACGACTTCTGAACATCATTTTTCATCCCCTTTACAGGCAAAAGAAAGAAAATTAAATGAATGGGCGACTCAACGAAACTGTTGTAAAAAAGAAAGAAATACCATTTATAAATGGAAGGAGTCCTTTATAAATGAACGGAAGGAAGGGTGGGACAACTGTCACTGCTGCATTAACTCAGTGGGACAGAGTACAGGCATCGTCAATATCAATTTATGGGCACTGAACTGGACGTCTGAGGCGTTTTTCCACGACATTATACGTAGTACAGCCATTTAGAAAATTATATTTTACCTACCTATCGTTATTTAAAGCTATTTTGTTCGACTGATATATTAAAAAAAGTGCTTGAGATAGAAACAGAGAGAGTTATTTTTATTTTATAAATAATAGGTTTGCGTTTGACCACCGTCAATCTCTCGAGCTCAATTTTCAACGCCTGATTTTACACAATTTTGTTCAGCAAAAGACAAAAAAAATCTGCACTTAACTTTGCACTTTTCTTCTCGATTCTTGTCTTCCCGTAAACATGGTGCATGTAACTGTGACAAAATATTGGGAGCGCCATCCACAACCTTATCTTGGTAAATATCCCGCTAATAATCATATTACTGAAATATACTAAAACTGGTGTGTAAAATACTAAAACAGCGAAAAGATGGCCCAAAAACCGCTAGATTAAAATGGGGTTGGACGGAACATGTGGTGCGTATGCGTCCCGACCGATGGGCCAGGATCGCCACACGCCTGATGGACGACGAAGTCAAGGAAGTCCTAGGAAACGCTGGCGTGATGATCGTGACTCATTCCGGAGAGGTTGGCAAGAGGTGACATAGCTGTTAAAATTTGCAAGTTGAAGTGCAATGGGCAGGCACATCGCTCAAAGAACCGATAACCGATGGGGAAGAAAGTTTCTTGAGTGGAGACCAGGAACCGGAAGACGCAGCGTAGGGAGGCCTTCCACTAATGGACCGACGACATTGTGAGAGTCACGGGCATCCAGTGGATGCAGATGGCAGACTTTCGATCAGTGTGGAGGCCTATGTTCAGCAGTGGACGTCTTCTGGCTGATGATGATGATGGCAAGAGGTGGCGGAGGACCGGGATTTATGGAGGGAAATGGCGAGACCTTTGCCCACCAGTTGGACAGTATAGATTAAAAATACTTAATTGAAGATTTGTACGCAAATAAGACTTTGAATTGAGCTTTTAATTGCAAGCCCTCGGAAATATAATTATTACTCCCTCTGACATTCAAAACAATAAAATTAACTTTTTAATCTCTAAAACGGTTTAGAGTGTAACAAAAACATCGTACATCGCAAAGCTTCCACTGGCCTTTTGCTTATTAAGTTTAATTTTTAATATTCGCGCTCACTCCGCGTAAAATTGCACCCGCAACGAATTGCGCGAAGAAAAAACACGCCACTTACGGGAATAATTCATATTTCCCGGGTTTTAGATGTGGGATGAACGCGAGTACTGTGAAAAGTGGGAATTTAATATCAGGCTTTGAGCGGAGGTATCAAAACAGGCGTGAATGTTTGTATTTAAGATCACCAGAGGCGATGTAGCTGTAGAATGAAAAATGGTAAAATAAAAAAAAATAAAAAATAAAAAAAAGTAAAATAAAATACGATGTTAACGATTTTTTTTAATGAAGAAAAATATATTTTATTTAAAATAATAATAGGCTAGCCTTTGACCGCCAACTCACCTGATGTTAAGCGAACATGTTAAATTTAATGTTAATTTATGTTTAAATGTAAACTTCAAGACTTGTACCTACATGCTTCGACCAAAATAAAATGAATGGACAGGTCCAGTAGAAGCGCATTTGAAACGTACCCCCAGGGATGCTTGGGTTATGTCCTACCTAGCAGTGGGCAGGCGCTTCAAAGAAAGATTCTATGAGAGTATAAGTTAAAATTTAATCAAGAAAAAAAGTGAAGTTACATGCGAGTTAGACTGAGGGTCGTGAGCTCGGAAGGTGGTGAGAAAATATGTTGGTCTCTTGTTAGGAGACTTAGCTTTAAGAGCGTAGGCGCCGATCGCCGCGTGGCTCGACGCGGCTCGTGGCACGTAGGAAGTTCAGCTGGGCAGCGTGACTCGGAGACAGCTCCGTGTGCGGCTGGCGAGGATCAGCGTGCTGGGAGCGAGGGCCAGGAGTACTCGAAGGGCGGCCAGTGTATGGTCAGCGTGGCGGCAGCGAGAGTCAGTAGTACTCGGAGGGCAGCCGGTGTATGGTCAGCGTGGCGGCAGCGAGAGTCAGTAGTACTCGGAGGGCAGCCAGTGTATGGCCAGCGTGGAGCACGGGCAAGGTTGCGGTGCCGGGAGAAAAACCCTGGAATGCGTTAAAGGCTACGCATCAGGAGTGGCACAATAAGAGCCGCTCGGTCCAGCCGCGTGAGTTCCATGAAGGTAGTGGCAGATCGGGACAGGCGCCCATAAGTCTCACGGCGTGGTACCGGCGTTGCAAACATAATTTTGATCGGAAGGATCCAAGATACAGAATAATGCTTGAAGAGCTAATAACACAAGACGAAGAAAGAATGTGGTACAGAAAATTACTAGGAAATATATTTTACACTTTTAAAACACAAAACCTAAACACTTCAACAAAAAACTCACCCGATTATCTGCAATTCGGGGTCCGAAGTTAGATTAGGTTGAGATAGAAATTTGCGACTTCCACTTGGAAACGTAGCGGCACCAATAGACAGAATTTATGGCCGGATGGCCTTATATCATCTAATCCTTCTCGAAAGTAAGTATTTCCCAAGTTTTTTATATTATTTTGTTATTAAATGAGGGTTGATATTTGTTTCGTTTAAAAGTGAAAGCGATCTGACATTACGTCAGTCACTTTCATTCTGTCAACGATCTTTATGTCAACGTGGTGACTTTTTTATTCGTTAAGTTTGGCTGCTAGCGTATGTGCCATTTGCCATGAACAGAAGATATTTTTAGAACCGTTACACATTTTTGAAGGTAACAAAATGAGCGCCGGCTTTCATTTCGTTTCAGTCGGTCTCTAGCCGTAGGAAGTGCAACACGTGTCTATTGTTACGTGATAACGAAACATCTGTCAAAATTATGCATTCATATGCTTTCCCGAAGTGTAAATATACAAATAAAACCGAGATCTATTTTTTGTAACAAATATACTGTACATTTTTATAATTAGGTGTTGAAGTATATGTCCGACGGTTTTGACTCATTTTTACTGAGCATTTTCCATTTTCAATGGTTAGAGCCCGTCCATTAATTTTATTTTAGTCGTAGCCTACATGTACAAACTTAACCTAAAAAGTACAAATGACAATTCTTCTTCATAAAAGTCTTAATCAAAACTTTTGCTGAACCAACCAAAAAGGTAAGATCCAACTTTTTTTGAACCACAAACCAAAATGTCATTGTGTAAATTCATTTTTGGTTTGTGTTGATTTTTGCCACAAAAGAGGCCATTAAATAAGATTTGAAGTTGAAGTGTTGATTTTTGCAAAAAGCGCAGAATATATTTTTATTAACTATTTTAGTACTTGTTTGATTTAATAACTAAACTACTGAACTTTGATTTTGATGAAATTTCTAACGGACCAATCTGAAAGTATTTTATATCCTTTTAAATAAACAAAAAATGATTTTTTAAATCACCGAGTTCTGTGGAAACTTAATTGGTACCGAATTAAGAACCATTTCCTTTTTTGAAGTCGGTTAATTAGTCGGTATGCTTACCTAGAAAATACTTTAAATTTAAAATTGGAATAATATTTTCTTATCATCAGGGCGTCAAGTTTGCAAATTTAATTAAAATCACATTGTATTGCCATTCCAGCGACATTCTACTGGACCCTACTTTATACTGCTGCAAGCCACAGTTATTCCATCTACTTCCGTCCAAAAGTCTTCCGTCTCAGAAATCTCACCCACACCCTCGAAACGGGAATCCATTATAGGTTATTTATGTAGTGGCCCCGCAAAATATTTATCTGTGTCGATAATGCGCCTCACCCAGCCACAGGAAATGAAAACCCACGGTGTGGACTACGGGATTGGGGGGGTTCTGGATAAATAATAAATATCATTTCAATTTAGAATAAGAATGGGTTTTTTGGCTTGGATTTGGAATATTTCTGGAATAAGAAAATAGGTTTTGCCAATAGAGACGTCATACTCATTAAAAAAGCACTAAACACATGGCGAAATTTTATTATAGCTACCTACATAGGACCTATAGAACTTTACAGTCTTACAGCCTTGTATAGCCATCCCAGTATAAGTATTTCACTTTCTAAACACACAACATGGCGTTTTTGATTATTTTTCAAAAATGGCTCATCGTACCTTTGCCTCGTTGCCAGACACAGGACGGACTGAGTTCACTCAAGCTAATTAACTTATGTGTGTATTGCCGCGCAGACTTCGGTAAAACGTATCTACCTCAGTTTATACATAACATCTATGATTAAAGTACTGGTTTTGGTACGGTGTGAATAAAATATGTGTAATATTTTGTTGGTTTTAAACAATGTTTTAACAATACCTGAATAAAAAATATTCCTTAAAATAAAATAACGCATGGCAATTGATTTATACAATTTAAGTAATTTCTCAGTTTCTCCTCACAGCATACCCTGTTCTCTACCTTTTCTATGAATCCTATCCATTCAAAGGTTAACTGTAATCACTTTTACTGATAAATCCTTCAGGTATTAGAATCGCCGCCGCGCTGCCAGTTTAAAAAATATATATTATACCTATGGTTGGTGGCATCTGGCCATCAATTCGCCTGATAGTAAGCGATGGCGTGGCCGAGGATGGAGTACGTCGATCTGGAAGAAATCTATTCACTCTAGCCTTGAAGGTGCCTAGATTGTAGTTCTCGGGAAACAAGGAGGACGGTACGGAGTTCCATTCTTGGGCAGTACGTATCATAAATGACGACCCAAATCATTGTGTACGAATTTTTGGAATTTCCGCGAGGAAAGGGTGGTAGTGTGCAGTCCTTCTAGTTGTCCTGTAGTAAAAGAGGAAGGGTGGAATAAGGTCATGAAGCTCATGCACACACACGCCGAAAAGAATCCGATATAAAATAGATAAGCTGCTTTATGATGGTTTGGTCAACGGTGTGACAATTAATAATATATTATCCATATACCTATTAATAGTTTATTGTATACCGATGAATGGATTCAATAAAAATATTTATGACCAAAGATATTTCATTATTTTAATAATTTTATTATAGTATCTAACATAAATTATCGTTAGGATATAAAACGTCCTTAGGTTCAGGTGCTCAAATGAAGTGTGACAGTGTTATTAATGTTAATATTAGTGCGACATTTTCGTTTTGCGATAAAAGCACTTTAAATAAAGATTATTAAAAAAAATCGGCGCCACCAAAAATGGCAACAAAATATAGATAAATTTAATCAAGAAGCACGCCTTTACTCACTGTCGCACATTAGAGAAATGAATCTTAACCGAAAAGCAATATGGATAGTTTTTGTGAAGAATGGTCATTTATTTCAAAATCGGTCCCCACAATTAGTACGGTTTAATAGGTATTGTAGAATCTACAATTTGAGATATAAATGTTAAAGATCGAGGTACTTACTTTTTAAGACCGGAAATGTGGTTTCGCACCTAAAATCACATCAGCACGTCTAGTACGGAATTTAGTCTAAAGTTCACGTAGTTATGTCCACAGAGAGCCCGGAGCGTGAAGTTACCGCGATTCAATCGAACTCCAGTTCCTCTACTCTACTGCATGCGAAGTGCATCGCGGAGTCTTCGCCCAAGGGACTCTGCAATTCCACGACAAATTTAATCATTTGAACGTGTTTACTGCGTTTTGGACTTGGTTGTATGGATATTATTTAGAATTTAGGCTCATTGAACAAAGATGGTGGCTGCACGGTCGCATGTGTGCTTTACAATCTGATGGCAGCCGGTTCGATACTCGTTCCTACACTAATGACTTATTTATAGTATCAACTTATTGTTAGTGCCGTTATTGTATTATTTGGGGTAGAAACACTTGAACCGTGGGGGCTAAGTGCCTGTGATATTTTTAAGGATTTGTCGTAGAGACTGAAATTTTCTTTGCGTGTCCAGAATGCTGGCCTGTATTTTGTTCGGAAAGTTAGCTTCGCGATCCAGCGAGTCAAATTAGAGATTGTTTGAACTATCAATTGGCCTTCATTGCTTATACTCGTAGATAGTATAAATGATCTTCAATTTGTTAGTTTAGTTTTTTAAGTTTTGTGTTTGGTATTTATTAATTTTTTTGTGAAACAAATAATTGTTTTTTTTTTTGGATAGCATTTTAATCCACAGAGTGCTACTAGAAAATAATAAAGATGTACGCATCAACTTGTGAAACTCTTCCTCTGATAGTTTTATATTTCTCGTCGGATTAAAATGTGATGCATACCTATTTATCTTCGAGAATTGAACTGAGCCTCAGTTAGATACGAAGATATTCAACTCGACAATGCTCTAACAACATGGATCATGAACGTGGTGAACATAGTGCATAGTGCATGGCGGTCTTCCCGTGAACGTAGTGCATGTAACAGCGACGAAATATCGGGAGCTCATTCCACAACCACGGTAAATTGTTTCGGTTGGTGTTTGTTCTATATCTGGTTGTTAATATCTATTTAAGTATGTATTTAAAACTATATATGTATGTATATCAGTCTCTGGCAGCCATATCACAAGCTTTGCTTAGTTTGGGGTCAGATGACCGTGTGTGCAACAATGTCCCGAATATTTATTTGTTTTTTTATATTTATTTAAATATCCCGTAAATAATCATATACTTTGACAATTTATATTATCTTTGGTAGCTAAGAACCGTGATAGTTTAAAACAGTGTCTGACTCTACCACCATCATCATCACAATCAGCCTTTAAACTGGCTTAATCTTACGTGAGTAATTCCCGTGTAATATAAATAAAGAGCCTTTTAATAGTCCACTGCTGGGCTTTTAGCTTGCCCCTGAAAGGGTGATTGGGCCATATCCACCAAGCTGACTCTGCCAACTCCACCCAAATAAAAAAAAAACTGCACGAAACAGCAATCAGCTCTCAGCACGAACTGAATCTGCTAAACAAACCCAAAGACAAGTTCAGCGCAATAGTGTGGAATAAAAAAGAGCTTTAAAAAATGAGCCGGAATCCCCTTGCGAATCCTCGCGACGGAATGAAAATTGGATTTGGCTCTGATTGGATTTTTATTTACTTAAGACAAGAAAAATTCAGCCGTGAAGGCGACGGAGGCTCTCTTATTTCTTATAAATGGTTTAGAGACGGGACTGATTAACGAATGGGTTTCGTAGCTTTGTAGCTAGCTAGCTAGCTTCGTAGGATGTATAGACAAAAAGAACACTGAAATATGAAGAGATAGGAAATGAAAGTGAGGTTTGGATAACGCGTATGTATAGTATAGACTCTATACTATACATACGCGTAATATGTCTCCATCATTAGACCAGGTATATATGTATAGAGTATAAACCATCATCGGTATTATGGGTATTCTTGTTAAACAATTTTTATTTGTGATTTAAAATGTGTTCGTACTTATTGCACTAATAAATAATTGATTGGAAATGTTATAAAGTGAGTGTGTGCTGTGAGTGTGTGCTTGTGTGTATTTAGAAGCTTTTATTTAACTTGCAATCATCACCATCAGCCAGAAGGCCTCCCCTTTTAACATCCACACTGAACGACAGCTTGCAATGTATGTATGTATGTAACTATGTTTGTTCAGGTGGAATCTTGCAACGAAATGTTGAAGCTGATATTTTCAACCGATTGAGATGAAATTTGGCATACTTTTGTAAGTTCGGTGACAATGCAATGTCATGGTACCTTCAAGCTGGTCTGATGATGGAGACAGAAGGTGGCCATAGGAACTCCTAAATGAAACGACGTAACCCCGTCCAGTTTGGGTTCATTGGGTTTGTCTTCCCAAGCACTCTGGTCTTAGATGATAATTCAATATGGCGGACGACCTAAAAATGTTGTACCATTTTGTTAAAAATAAAATTGACATATCTTTCATTATTTCCCCATTAGAAAAAAACATCAATCTACAAATAAATAACGCCAACTCCGCAAAGCAATGTTAAAAACCCCTAAATAAACCCTCAGTGACGCTGTATCAATATCAACAGATTAGACCTGCTTCGGCGTCCGACCGAAAAAACATTCGGTAAGAGAGCGGAAAAATAGAGATGCTGTCAGACATATTTTTACCGGACTTATACAGTGAGGTACCTAAGTATATTCTGATCATGGCGTCTTTATTTGCCATTCAGATTGGTTATTCCGCACGCATGCTGGGTGCGCTGCCAACTGGTAGTGGGATGGACCATTTGGATTGTCTTTAGATCTTTATCGGTCTATGGACTTTGCCCATAGAACTGCGGTTGACAATGTAACGATAATATCAGTGCTATAAACTGAGTGTGAAAAACATAGAAAAAAAAATACAGAGAAAAAATAAAGAGTAAAATACAGAGTCAGGTACTTAATAAGGTTTTATTTACCAATAGAGACGTCATACTCATTATAAAAGCACTAAAATCATGGCGATGTTTTACTATAGCTACCTACACAGGATCCATAGAACTTTACAGCCTTACAGCCTTTTACAGCCGTCCCGTCCCGTTATTTCACTTCTAAACACACAACATGGCATGTTTCATTATTTTTCATACTCCAAAATAGCGCATCGTACGTTTGCAACGTCCTGTGTCTGGCAACGACGCAAACGGACTGAGCTCACTTAAGCTAGTTAGCTTGTGTTTGTATACCACACATACCTCGGTACAACGAATTTACTTCAGTTTAAAACAATATTGCGGTCAGGACGATTTTTCTATTTGTAGCCCTTTAGCATATGTATTAAAGTTGCCGGACCATAAATATATACGGATGTTATTCATCTCTAATGAAACATGCGAAAAGTCGTTGAAATTGTTCAAAAGCCGAGCTGAAGGGAAACCATGAATACATTCGGCAAACGCCGGCGTGAATATAAAATGAATGAATAAAAATGAAAGGCGATGCCAGTGCTGTTAATCATCAAGTTTGAATTTCATTTTTACGCTTCATTCGATATTATGTACTCTAACACCCCTATTAATAAACTTGGACTAGCCCAAAGACTACTATATATATACGGAGATAGACTGGCAACTCAGCCATATTTGAAATCAATTATATGTGCCTCCATCTATCCGCCACTAACGGTACTACATTTAACCTACAGATGAATAGCAGGTTGTATTAATTCTATTCTACTACAGAAAACGCTTGTAGTTTTATACAAAATGTATGAGATTTACACAACTGGTGAAAAATTCACGTGACCAATCCCATACATTCCGTAAAAAACTACAATCATTTTCCATAGTAGAAAAAACATCTTGCCTACTGTAAAAATTAAGTCCGCTAAGCATAAGTTTGGCTGCAGCGCTCCGTCTACTTCAGAAATAATAAGCTTTTTTGCGAGCTTTAATAAAATATTTATTAAACGGCTGTACAGTTTTATACAACTCATAAATAAAATTATCAAATGAATACGCTATAATGTAACACAATTATATCTTGAAGAAATAAACAGAAATTTGTCACTGACTCGCACTTGGTCATTTATTATTGTTTGTTTTTATAGTTTGGAGTGTGTACTATAATCATGCCAAGTTTGACGCTTGTACGTATTACCGTTTTTACATTAGAGCTTATACAAAAATATGTTAAAAATGCATTGGTTTTAATTAAACATTATACTATGCTAAATCCTATAAAAAAAAAAACACCTGATAAGTTAAATTTTTTGTTTTATGTTTTATATAATAATCAAAAGCAGCTTTAACAATCTCTGTCTCATCGCTTGGCTGTGATTTTCCTGACAATATGTTTAAGATTAGTTTGCACCAATCGATATTAAAAAACTCTGCAGGCGTTGTTTGTGCAATTTAGACTTTAAAAAGTTTAAATCTACATTTATAGATATTATTAATTGTATGTATTCTGCGATTTAATTTTTTTTACTGTGTTTGTCTAAAATCATAGGTAATATTATGTATTATAATTATGTTCCATTTCGCTCGAAGAACCGATAAACCGGAAGAAAGGTTCTTGAGTGGAGACCACGAATGGTAGTTCCTCATGGTTTTCGAGGTCTTTATTGCAGGTTTTACAGTGGTTAACTAAATATTATTATTTCCTTTCTGACCATCAATCCACTGCAATAACCAACAGCTGCACAATTTTCTACATCACTAGTGGATGCGTTCATCATTATTGATTGAGTGTTGATGGGATCAATGAGGATCAGTATCGTTTTTAGTTGAGAATGCAGATTTATAGAGCTAAGAAATCCTTAACATACAGTGCAAAAATATTGTTTTACGACAAAAAATAACGAAGTTTTGACCAAATTACTAGCGAAATTCACTGGTCGGCTGGCGTGATAGCTTGTGACGTCACTGGGACGTTCGTCGCCAGTTACCCGTTGGCAGCTATAAGGCGCGCCGTGTTTTGGGTGGATAATTGTGATTTTCGATACAAATTAAGTGCCCGATTTGTGTCTAATTGATCTTTTAACTATGTACAAATATTGTATAGTGCCGAAATGTACAAACACCTCTATTAAAACGCCAGAAAAACAATTTTTTTTAATGTGCCGAGAGACCCAAAACTTTGTAAAATATGGTACTCCGTTGTAAAAAGAGATGATAAAACTCCACCGTAGTAAAAATATAATAGTAAGTTATCTTCGAAGAAAGATACATCGTGCGGCTTATATGTGCGCATGCCTGTACGCACGCACCGCAGCACGCACACAAACGATAGGCGTGACACTTACCATCAGGTTTATTAACATATCATACCTTACTCGTCTCGCACTCAGTTGTATATTTAAAAAATATACTTACAATATTATTGACATAATATAATCAGAGTAATGGAGATAGCCGAGACCGATATTTGTAAAAGAATAAAATTATACTTTTACCGGGTCGTAGATAGCCACCCGCTACAAACATTGATTTATTTTAGGAGTATGTACCTTATTATTTACAATCGTAAAATCCGTATATCCGTATCTACGTGTTATTGTTTCATTATAATATACATAGGTACCTATAAAACTCAGAGACACGGACAACCCTGCGTGTTCGGACATGAGTAGATATTTAAATCTCCTACGGGCCTCGAGTCAACTTACTATTATTTTTACTATGACTCCACCCTCTACCCAAGCTACTAGACATGGCTGTGTAGATCATTTCGATGTTAGTACCTACATAACTATACCTACCCATTATTTAGTTGATATGGAAATAAGTTGTAACCTACTTTTACATTCTGGCGTTTTAAAAGAGGTGTTTGTACATTTTGGCTCAATACAATATTTGTACATAGTTAAAAAGATGAATTAGACACAAATCGGGCACTTAATTTGCATCAAAGTCACAATTAAACACCCAAAACACTGCGCGCCTTTTAGGGGCCAACGGGTAATTGGCGGCGATCGTCCCAGTGACGTCATACGCACCCACGTACATTTCTTTTAGCGGCAGGAACGGCATAATGTTTATTACTTAATATCTTCGTAAGTAATGGTCCGATTTGGATAATTCAAAAAGATATGTCATGAAGAATAAAGTGAGTACTAGTTCTATTGAATTTGCTACTACTTTACTAATATGGTACTGAGACGTGGTCTTTAACTGTTGGCCTTTTGGAAAAGCTCAGAGTCACACAGCGGGCAATGGAGAGAGCTATGCTCGGAGTTTCTTTGCGCGATAAGATCCGAAACGTGGATATTCGCCAAAGAACTAGAGTCACCGACAGCTGCTAAAATTTGCAAGTTGAAGTTGCAATGGGCGGGCCACATCGCCCATTGCCATTGCCATCGCCCATCGCAGAACCGATAACCGATGGGGAAGAAAGGTTCTGGAGTGGAGACCACGAACCGGAAGACGCAGCGTAAGGAGGCCTCTCACTAGATGGACCGACAACATTGTGAGAGTCGCGGGTATCCAGTGGATGCAAAAGGCGGGCTGTTGTTCAATGTGGAGGTTAAAGGGGGAGGCCTATGTTCAGCAGTGGACGTCTTCCGGCTGATGATGATTACTGATCCTCATTATAAACTCTTCCTCATCAATTTCGATATTTTCTTTTTCATTTGATTTGGAGCTCAAATATCAAAATAATCGCGTATTGTTTGTAAGCCGGCTGAAGTATCTTTTTCACAATTCGCTCCTTGCGAATGACCCATTGATAAATTATTTATTAAAAGTGATTTATATTTGCTTTCAAAAACAAATGCACCAGGCATTCTATTGCATATGCTCAGTGACCATATGGAGCCAAACATATTTTCTAATGGGTCCTGTCATCCTGTGGTTGAAATTTAATAACAATATAGTTAAGTTGATTTTTGTGTAAAGAATTTACAAGCATTTGGAATCCTTCTTTAGTCTTAATCCAGCTTGTTATGGACCGAACAACCTTTTCCCTCCCGTCATTTAAATATCGTAACGATCTTAAAACTGGAAGAGCTTCACTCCAAAATAACTGATGTGGTGATTTCGGCGTTACTGCAGCAAGTAAAAATGTCTTCCCTGAATTTCACTGTAAGATCCATTCACCGAATCAAATAATTTATCGAAGAACATCAAATGATGTGCAGTTTCTTCACATTCTTTTGGTAACTTCAAAAATCAAGCAACATTGTTTTCTATAAATCTCATAATTTTGAGATTGCAAACACAAACCAATCTCGAAAATCTTCTTAAAAATCTTTTTCTTCTTGTGTATCCGATGTTACACCACCTTCATTAGGAACCATTGCAGCACTTGTATCATTTACATTTGTATGTCCTGCGTTTGGTTGAGATTGCATGCCTGAAACACAAAAATATTACTATAGCTTTGCCAGAGGCTCTACCTATTATAGACAGCTGTCATCCGAAATGAAGATCTCGACGAGATCTATCACTTTTGCAAAGGAACTGCTAGTCCAGGATCGACGGTTTCCAAGATATCGCCCAAGCAAGTTTGACAGCTGTCATCCGAAATTAAGATCTCGACGAGATCTATCACTTTTGCTAAGGAACTGCTAGTCCAGGATCGACGGTTTCCGAGATATCGCCCAAGCAAGTTTGACAGCTGTCATCCAAAATGAAGATCTCGACGAGATCTATCACTTTTGCGAAGGAACTGCTAGTCCAGGATCGACGGTTTCCAAGATATCGCCCAAGCAAGTTTGACAGCTGTCATCCGAAATGAAGATCTCGACGAGATCTATCACTTTTGCGAAGGAACTGCTAGTCCAGGATCGACGGTTTCCAAGATATCGCCCAAGCAAGTTTGACAGCTGTCATCCGAAATGAAGATCTCGACGAGATCTATCACTTTTGCGAAGGAACTGCTAGTCCAGGATCGACGGTTTCCAAGATATCGGCAAACGCAGTTTGACAGCTGTCATCCGAAATGAAGATCTCGACGAGATCTATCACTTTTGCGAAGGAACTGCTAGTCCAGGATCGACGGTTTCCAAGATATCGCCCAAGCAAGTTTGACAGCTGTCATCCGAAATTAAGATCTCGACGAGATCTATCACTTTTGCTAAGGAACTGCTAGTCCAGGATCGACGGTTTCCGAGATATCGCCCAAGCAAGTTTGACAGCTGTCATCCAAAATGAAGATCTCGACGAGATCTATCACTTTTGCGAAGGAACTGCTAGTCCAGGATCGACGGTTTCCAAGATATCGCCCAAGCAAGTTTGACAGCTGTCATCCGAAATGAAGATCTCGACGAGATCTATCACTTTTGCGAAGGAACTGCTAGTCCAGGATCGACGGTTTCCAAGATATCGCCCAAGCAAGTTTGACAGCTGTCATCCGAAATGAAGATCTCGACGAGATCTATCACTTTTGCGAAGGAACTGCTAGTCCAGGATCGACGGTTTCCAAGATATCGCCCAAGCAAGTTTGACAGCTGTCATCCGAAATGAAGATCTCGACGAGATCTATCACTTTTGTGAAGGAACTGCTAGTCCAGGATCGACGGTTTCCAAGATATCGCCCAAACAAGTTTGACAGCTGTCATCTGAAATGAAGATCTCGACGAGATCTATCACTTTTGCAAAGAAACTGCTAGTCCAGGATCGACAGTTTCCGAGATATCGCCCAAGCAAGTTTGATGATGATGATGAATTAGGGCCCATCCTTTCTCTGAGAGAAGGCCTGTGTTCCAGCAGTGGTTTAAACTTCTTTGCTTTTGGGAAATAACATAAAAAACCGACCAGCGTTAAGAGGTAGGACGGACTGACAGACATAGCGTAAGCTTAGTAATAGAGTTCCGTTTTCACCCTTTGGGTACGGTACGCCGTACGGAACCTTTAAAAGTATCTACTCTGTTCTACCCATAGTACAAGTTTTGATAGTATTCGAAAACTTTTTTCGTTTTCGTATTGTTCCATACATTGCTGGGCTGAAAGGTATTCGATATTTTTTTCGTACTATAGTGAAGCAATCTATACCGCCGTTTACTACCGATTTTAGTTCTTTCGCGTTTCCGCTGGATGCGCTTTACTAAAATGTATGGAACAATACGTAAACGAAAAAAGTGTTCGAAAACTATCATATCTGAGACTAAGGGTAAATCGTAATTATATAATAATAAATACCTTGGATTGCTAATTCGAAAAGTCTATTCATTGGGTAATGGTCATTAGTAATACGGTACCATTGTGTTTACATTCTCTTTCGTTGTAGGACACGAATATGTTAACAGTTTTAATATGAAATTACCTTTTCCATCGCTCACGTTGCAACCAGCAACTTGAATGACATCTTGCAATACAGTGATAATAATATAGGTAGTGAGTCCTGTATCAGTTCAAAGTGTTCAAACAACTGCAAAACAAGTAATCATCACAGTTATTACCAGAAATTACCACGATTCCTAAACTAAATTCAAATTATCACCTAAGTATTATGCCATTGCAGACCATGAGAAGTACAAGTAGCAAGTATCTACTAACTACTAGTATCTAGTAGGTACTTGCTACTTGTACTTGCCACCTGTACTTCGCAAGGTCTGCATCGGGCTTTACTCAAGCTGTACTACGTGGCCTAGATAACTGCACGAGTTTTTTCTCCGAAATTTGAACAAAGCTTAGCATAAATATATTATGGGTTCACAGTTCGGGGGCACGTAGTATAGTATGAAATCTTTGGGGGGGCAACGATACGTAGTAAAATATGAAATCTCAGTTCGAAGGTAGCTAAATTGAAACGGTGGCACATGCGTTCAAATTAACACTAAAATAGGTACACAGAAACTTTGAATCACTCTACTGATAAAATTAGAGATATTACCGTGAAATTTATCGAAGAAATGATAAATTAATTATTAATAATGTTCAAAGAATAATTATTGTTGACGTTATGTTTTTTATTTTGAAACATTTTTGATGGATGATATTGACCACAGAACACTTATACCAGAGGATATTGACACAGTACGTTATGTTGTTTTAATTAGTTTAGTTAGGCGTAGCGTCGAGTTACATTCTCTTTCATCTCTTTGGTTAGGCGCGGATGGATGTCAGCAGCCTTAGAGCGTTCCGCCACTAATGTTCTAAATTACCACAGCATGGACTAGCCTTGGAATAGTTAATCCGTCTTTTGTCTTTTTCGATCGAGTTCAAATTTTGAAAGAGAGAAATAGACAAAACATTGCCTAACTATTCCAAGACTACTCCACGTTTATTAATAAGGGGGAAAGTGTTTTAGAAGTTATGTCATTGAGTTAGAAGGTGAGGAAAAAATGCCTAATTATTACGGTACACAAATAAACCAAATGGGCCAAAGTCGAGGGGTTTACAAGTAGTTATTGAAGAGTTTCCCTATCCAGCACCGGTTTCAGAAAGGCTCTTGAGTGGAGACCACGAACCGGAAGATGCAGCGTGGGTAGGCCTTGATGGACCGACGACATCGTGAGAGACGCGGGCATCCATGCAATGGATGCAAAAGGCAGGCTCTCGTTCAGGGTGGAGGTTAAAGGGGAAGGCCAATTTTCAGCAGTGGACGTTTTTTGGCTGATGATTATGACCATCCAACACCTGGTTCCATCACTAGATCAGTTTGATGGTACCGAATTAAAGTTTTTTTTTATCGCGGAAATGTCCACGTTTGACCACCAATGTGTGGTCAAAGAAGAAGCACGCAGACTTAGAAGATACTTATTCACTCTGGCCTTGAAAAGGCCCAGGTTATATCTCTCAGGAAACAAAGAAGCTGGCAGGTTGTTCCAATCCTTGGCCGTACGGATTAGAAACTTAGAATCGAAACGTTTGGTTCGTATCGAAGGAAAACCCACAATGTATGGGTGGTAGTAGACCGTTTACCTACTTGTTCTGTAGTAGAATGGGGATAGTAGGATAAGGTCATGTAGCTCCGATGCACATTCTCCAAAATTATTGTCTTGTCGTCCGTCTATATATAAGTGCAAATTACGACTCACCGAATAACATAATTATCACGAAATCTCGAAAACTATTTGACCTACGAAGCTGATATCACGAGCAACTGTAATAAAATGTGCCCACATCATGCTACTGCCTATATTAAGTAACATAAAAATTATGTATTCTGACGTTTTGCTAATACATCGCTAAACTGGTGTCCTAGATTAAGATCGACGTGGTGGCGCCACTTTCTTTACAATGTCAAAGGATAGTCTCGTATAGTTTCCCGCAGACACTGATACCACAGTAGATATAAATGAGCTAAAGCAGTAGGCTGACTTTAAACAAACGTCCGAAACAAGTGACGTAATAAAACTATCGCCACATACGATACTTCACGGTATGCTCAGAGCGATAGTCACGTGCGCCGCGTCATGGAGATTCGTCGTGTGTGTGTCATCAGCTTAGAAGTGGCATACAAAGTAATGATTTTTTTTAAACCCGTCAGTAGCAACCCTAGCTCTGTGACTAACAGTAGGCATTGAATTCAAGGACACGTCCAAGTTAAACTACTGCTTTAGCTTATATTATAGAATCTATTGTGCTGATAACTAACCGAATCTGGTTTTGTGCAGATAATATCGGTAAAATCGCCATTTATGGAGTCGGCTTGAACTATTTTGTCACTCCGAAAAGCTCTTTACACAAGATATGAAATGTGATATCCTAAAGTTAAATATCATAAAATATGTAATTCAAAACCAAAGTCAACGCGTCAAGCCGATACATCATCCCTTCGTGGAGATTTCTCGTCTCTCAATAGCGATCTCAACGAGCCCGATCCATCATATTAGATCCACAATACACAGTTTTCACATTAATGCAAGCAAAAATAATATTTCCATTCCCTAAGGCGAAGACCTGATAAGAATTTCATTATGCGATAGGTATTTTGAGGGTATGTTTACGTTTTTAGATGGCGTAGCGGCGCGGAGCGATTGGCGGAAAATTCAATAATTGCCTGTGATAATATTTTTAATCGACTTTAACATGTTAATAGTTGACAATAAATTTGTGTAAGTTGACAAAAGGCAAATAAAATACAAACACTCAAACTCTTACCCCAAAAGCATATACTTTCACCACTCTTTTACGGGTAAATAAATATATTGGTAAGAACTACAGGGCTTATCTTACATTAACATAAGGTTATCAAGTTTCAATGACTATCTAGCAACTAACTACTGATTGAAACTCGATAAACGTGTCTGTACAGGGGCCTTAAAGCAATCCAGTTTAGGTGATGAAAATATGTTGCAGGTTTTATACGTCCATGCTGTAGAATCACAGAATAATAAAGAGCATAGAATCAGTCACATGATTTAGTGTCACACAGTGGACGTCATATGGCAGAAACGATGATGATGATGATGATGATGATGATGATGATGATGATGATACAGACGATAAAAAGGCTTACAAGAATAAACATAAGAACTTTCAACGTTCTACACAACACACGTTTGATGACCGTATTGGCACTGGAACTGCATAAATTATAACGAGTGTAAATAAAACCATAGCACACTTTTTTACGCTTTTAATTAGACTCTTAGAAACTGCAATTTTATTCAGAAACAATAGAGCAGAATGAACATTGAGAACAAAATTAAATAGAAGCAAGAAAATGCGAGATCTGACTATGTTTGAATTAAAACTTTTCGCTGTCGCCGTTTTGATGAGGAATACTTTTTTTCTCTGCATATTTTGTAAAAATCTTCGCTTGAAAGGCGTACTAACTTGGATATATTCAACCAAGTCCAGTAAGTAGAAGATATTCATTTGTCAAAGTCAAAGTCATTTATTCATAAATATAAATTTACACGTCAATTCAAAAGAATAATAATAATTACAATAAATCTATACTAATATTATAAAGAGGAAATATTTGATTGTTTGTTTGTTTGTTTGTTTGCATTGAATAGGCTCCGAAACTACTGAACTGATTTGAAAAATTCCTTCACTGTTGGGAAGCTACACTATCCCCCCGATTAACATAGGCTATGTTATATTTTCAAAAAAAAATAGGGTTCCTTACTAAAACTCCAATAATGTAACCCAAGGTGTAAAAAAATAAGATTTACAATTTTGACTTTGCGTGTTTGACAGTTCTAAGACAGGACAACGTCTGTCAGGTCAGCTAGTGGTATATAAAAGTATATACATTTACATTTTGTTGTTTTATAGCCTGTAGCTAGACATAGCCTTGAATAAAAAGGGTCAAACATTTATCACCATGTCCATTTAATGTATAGGACTAGATGAAGGGTCACACCAAAAAAATACCGGTGGATAAACATATCCACGAAAATAAATTGTGGTAATATTTCGAACTAGATCGGATCAACTACAGCCAAATAGTAAATGAAAAGAGCTATAGTGGCTAGAGAGCTAAACTATTTTTAAATAATTATGACTACACTTACTTTGCGGGTAGTTATTTATGTTAACTATTTATAAGTTATAATTTTTTTTAAATTTTTACAGGCCTTGTTTTTCATTCTATTAGACAAACACTAGAAGTTAGAGATTTCAAAGAAGTCGTTACCGCCGCACTCAGAGACGTTACTTAAGCTAAGGAGTACCTACTTAAAATTGCTCTGTCAACTTCTCGTTGACGGAAATTGTCACACATGAGAACGAGACAGAGCAATTTTAAGTATTCCTTAGCTTAAGTAACGTCTCTGAGTGCGGCTGTTAGTCTTAAGGGGAATGGTCAGATGGACAGAATTTTGACAGGTCTAAGTTTAGTTACATTTCCCGTACAAAAATGGTACAAGGGAACTTTAGAGATTCTTAGACACTAGACTTCTCAGAGAGACAGAAAGGATAAGCTCTAATCAACCATGCTGGCCCAGTGAATGTTGGTAAAGGTCATAATATGTCCTTGAACTTTTATGGTTCTTGGATATACCAGTTTCTTCATGATGTTTTCTTTCACCGTTATTAAGCGATGGCATTGAAACTGCGAGGATTGAACCGGGTGACGTCAGCTTGTAAAGCGCATACTAGGTACTGATCGGCCACCATCTGTCAATCAAAGTACCTTTACAGGGTTATGCATTTACCCTGTACTAAGCCGAAAGGAGGTCATTGTACTCATTATTATGAACAACTTTTACTATCGGAACAAACCTGACATCGCAAAAAAAGAAAGCTGTTCCATACATTTTGTCGAGTGTCAATCACCGTTTTCTACGGAACATCTGATTTTGTTTCGCGATTTCAGGCTTGGTCCCATAGTAAAAGTTGTTCATAATGATGAGAACAATGGCCTCCTTTCGACTTAGTACAGGATAGATGCGTAACCCTGTAAGTACAGTACAAAGCGCACTGGCAAGTAGCACTGAACATTGTAATCTACCTTTTACTTCAGCCAATCCAAATATATCAGGCTAAGCGATACCGGCTTGCATTTCCATAATATCCGTTGTGCGGCAGCCAGGAAATGGAAGTATCGTATCAGCTACGAGTATGTGTGTTCAACTTTATAAACATAGTACCATGTTAACCTCTTTGAAATATTATGAATTAAATACTCTTAGATAAGCAAATAAGTGACGAAAAGAGAAAGTCACTAGCCTAATAGTTTTTTTTTTTTTTAATTTTCATGACCGTCGATTCAATGTCCTTTAGTCGTAATATTAAACAGTTTACTTAGTCTTAATAGCGTCAAACAAGTCATAGTCACAGTCAGAGTCAAGCTAAATAAGACACGGTCAAGTCAAACTCATGACCCTGTAAAGTGGTGGAGACTTTACAAGAGGCTCCTATGGAGTTTTGGAAACAACACGAAAGGACACTTCGTTATATCACTCGCCCACACTCGAGCACGTTTACGAGCACTTAATGAATAATAATTCACCATTTAGTACAAATTAACACTCGTAAATACACAAGTTTAGGAAAATAATGCAACGAGCCGACATGTTTTTTTCCCCGTTGGCGCCAAAACTCACTAGCCTTACAGTAAGTTATACGCTTGCCATAACAGTTTAGAGCCACCTAGAAGTAAAATTTTCATCAGTTTAAAACCTTGTGCGGCAAATGGCAATATATACCTCTTGCAGAGTTTGGCAGTTTAATTTAGAATGTACCATGCTTTTGTACCGTACCTATATGGACACCGATGGACAGACAACCTAAAAGAGATCACAGGGAAACGCTGGATGCAGGCCGCTTCCAACCGGCCCTTTTGGAGATCGATGGCCTATGTCCAGCAGTGGACGTCCTATGGCTGAAATGATGATGATGATGATGCTTTTGCTAATTATTCTTCTTGATGTGAAACATGGCGTGCCTTGGCAGTAAAACCGACTTGTATGCCGTGACGGCAAATGACGCGCTCTTTTATGCCGTTATGTTTCAAATCGGCAGAGCGTACCGGGACGGCCAAATGAAAAAAAATGGCTTGCGCTTGACCGCCAACTCGCCTGATGTTAAGCGATGATGCGGTCTAAGATGGAGCATACTTGCAACTTAACTCGCGACTTAAATACACATAGATTGTAACTACTGGGGAACACGAAATAATAAAAGAGGAATCAAAACGCTTTGTTCGGGTTTTCGGAATATCAAATACAAAGCGGTGTCGCCTTTTTTGCCCAATGGGCAGGATGGGAATACAATTGTCAAGCAGTAGTATGAAAACTTTACTATGTTCTGAATTGAGAGCCAATATTTCCAGTTAAATTACAGGCCAAAGAATTTTAACATCATAATTATATCTTAGGGTGACGAGCGCAGTGTTTTTCCACGCAGAGTTTTGAACTGTCAGGTGTCATTGTTACTTATGGGCTAGCTTAGGTTACCATCGGGTGAGTGACTTGCTCGTCTCTTTATTTTACTTATTTTGTTATCTTTACGATTAAGTAATAATTTTAATAATTTTTTGCACTTGTTTTCTGGGCTCTCCCGCATCAGCCTTTTACTTGCTTCAGCTTGACTTTTTGTTTAGTACTAATACAATGATGTATTGTTAAAAAGAACATGCAACAAGCCTGCATACGATGTTTGAACCGCTGGCGTTGACATGACTTTTTGTATTCATTCATTTGCATTGTTTGAAGTCACAAAGTTGTGGTAATTTAAAGCCGGCAATACACGTTGGCAACAGCTCGCCAAACGAAAGCGAGTACCAACGTGTGGACGGCCAATTTCCCTAAGCGTGCCATTGCTCATAGTCACTCGCCCAGCAGGCTGAGTGACACCAACGCCAACGTGTATACGGTTCAATTGGCATGCTTTTCCACCACTTGGGATCGCTCACTACGACTCTTCTTATTTCGGATCAGCGTCACTTATTATGCTCAAATCAAAGGCACTCCGGAAAGCCGTGTCCACATATTTGTCAGTATGCGCTTGGAATTCGTCACATAAAAATGCTCTCTACAAACGAGGACGTCTTCAAGTACTTGGAAATATATAGGTAGCTGCTTCTGGGTTCACTCGCGTGGATATTCCCTCAAGAACCGTTAATATTTTCGGGATTAAGAGTATTTTATGTCACTCTCTGGCCTTCCAACTATATCTATGCAAATAATCACGACAATCTTTTGCTGCCTGAAAGTGTAACAAAAAAACAAACATTTGTACTATTAAGTATGATACCAAATATCAATACCAAAATGAACCCGCTATTTTAAATCCCAATAAATCACAACATAAAAATATAAACATAATACATAAATAACTATGTACCTATTACTCAATTCTTTTATTAAGATTCTTATTTAATTTCAAATACAATTATTGACCTGTAATCGTTAAATAAATAGCAACCAATGCAATAACTTACACCGATATAAAAACTGACTACATGTGAACAGTTCCAAAAAAACTCGTGTACGTTGGCCGGTTGACATTGGTACGATCAAGCTTGACCAATAAAGATGTAGACAGTAGCGCTCGCCTTGCTCTCGTTGGCTGAGTCTCGGCGAGCTATTGGCAACGTGTGTAACCGGCTTTAGATGTGTTTCCCTTTCTTAGTGTAACAACGGATGATCCGGTTAGTTTCCGCATGATAATCCCGCAGTTGATTGTCAACTGTTCATGTTGGAGGCCTTCAGGTGGTCTGAAAACATTAAGGCTGACATTCATTACATGTGAACTTACTTTTTTTACTCAACATTTTTACCTAGTTCTAAAATAGGAGGAACTTTACTTAACCTCGAAACAATTGACTGTATTTTTTAACAGACTTCGAAAAAGTAGGACCCTCACACTTTTTTTTAATTTAGTTGTATTTTTTTTCCATATTTTTTGTAAATTTCATAAAAATCTGTTTGGTAGTTTTTTTATTCTTTTTTTAGGGTTCCGTACCTCAAAAGGAAAAAACGGAACCCTTATAGGATCACTTCGTTGTCCGTCTGTCTGTCTGTCTGTCTGTCCGTCTGTCAAGACCCTTTTTCTCAAGAACGCGTAAAGGTAGCAAGTTGAAATTTATACTAAATACTTGAGTCTACGGTTTCTTTCGGCTGTAAAAAAATAAAAGTTGTAAGTCAACGCAATCAAAAGATATGAACGTTTATGTCGCATATTTTGCGATTTCACAGGGGAACCAAAACCTATAGGGTACTTCCCGTTGACCTAGAATCATGAAATTTGGCAAAAAGCAAGGTCTCATAGCACATATATAGGAATAAATCCGAAAGTTATAAATATGAAGGTATATCATTTAAAAATGATTATTTTGCTATTACAAACTTACATTATGTAGTTGGAATGTATGGAAGAACCTTATTGTCAACTACAAACTTAAGTTTGTCTTTCAATATTTTAACTTCAGTTAGTTTTTTTTGGGTCTCGCGCTCTTAGGGTTCCTTTGTGTCGTATATTTTGCGATTTCACAGGGGAATCAAAACCTATAGGGTACTTCCCGTTGACCTAGAATCATGAAATTTGGCAAGAGGCAAGGTCTCATAGTATATATATAGGAATAAATCCGAAAGTTATAAATTTGAAGGTATTTAAAAATAATTATTTTGCTATTACAAACTTACATTTTGTAGTTGGGATGTATGGAAGAACCTTATTGTCAACTACAAACTTCAAAGTTGTCTTCCCAGAGACTGTGGGATCGGCCGATGTGCGAACTAGCATGGAAATCGCTACTAGATACGTGTCCTAGTATTGCAGATCGCGCTCGTATTTTTGCTGTCTCTGTTTGGGAATCGGGACTTTGGTTGCAAGCCATGCCCTCTTTTAACACAGGTAGCCTTTTAGATCCAACCGCATTTCGTCTAGCTGTCAGCTTACGCTTGGGTGCAAGGTGCTGTGAGGCCCATCGCTGTCAGTGTGGTACTGCTGTTGACCAGCTCGGTCACCATGGTCTCTCTTGCTCGAGAAGCGCTGGTCGTATTGGCCGACACGCTAGCCTGAACGACATCATACGCATGGCACTTTCCACCGCCAATGTCGCAGCTGTGCTCAAACCGAGTGGTCTTGCGCGTGACGATGGAAAGAGGCCTGACGGTATGACACTTGTGCCCTGGAGGTTGGGGCGGCCCCTTGTATGGGACGCAACTTGTGTCGATACTTTGGCGCCGTCACATCTTCCTGAGACACAGGGTAGGGCTGGCGCGGCTGCTAATTCGGCAGAGCAGCACAAGCGTCGCAAATATGCTAACCTCGGCAGTGGTTACATATTTGAGGCGTTTGGGGTCGAGACATTGGGCCCTTGGGGACCGGGAGCTCACCTCATTTTCAAAAATCTTTCAGAGCGCCTGGTTAATGCGACGCGTGACCAAAATGCTGGCGTGTTACTGGCTCAACGCATTAGCATTGCCATTCAACGTGGTAATGCCGCCAGCATGTTGGGTACGCTGCCAACTGGTAGTGGGCTTGAGCATTTGGATTGTCTTTAGACCTTCAACGGTCTATGGGCAGTCTAACTGTATTTGTAGTGTTAGTTTTAGCTTGTATTTTGTTTAGTTATTAAAGGCACTTGCCCAGTAAAAAAAAAACTACAAACCTAAGTTTGTCTTTCAATATTTTAACTTCAGTTAGTTTTTTTTTTGGTCTCGCGCTCTGAGGGTTCCGTCTAACGGAACCCTCAGAGCACGAGTCCTACTCGTACTTGTCCGGTTTTTATTTAAGGAGTTTTGTCGATATTCAACAATACCACTCCCATAAATATAATTATAGTTTGGTTTCAGAATTATTTGAAAAAAAAAAAATATTATTCATGTAAACGAAATTGCGTATTTACCTACTATAATTTTAAAGTCGTTTTTTTAAATATATTTATAATATTTTTGTTGTGTTAAGCGGTATCTTCGCCGATTTTGAACTCAAATGTGGTCCATTTAAAATTGGAAGATAATAATACACCTGTTAGGATGCACAATTCGGGGATGAATTGCGTATTTTGAATTGCATTCACTTCCATAAACGTAACATTTAATATTATAAATTTATTAAACGACATATTATACGAGAGGAAATCCATCCGTGTAGTACCAAATCGCCCAAAATTAAAGAGGCCATGCCCATTTTAAACCAATCTCACTTTCCTGTTACTTCGTGAAATATACTCCAAGCGCAGAGATGAAGTGGTTTTTTAAATTAAATGCGTACATGACCGCTTAGTTAATTGGACATGGCCAATTTATGTAGACACTGCCCAGCTGGAAACCGAACTTGAACGATGGATCTAGTCAGAATGAACCCCATTAATATTATAGTACTTAGAAAACAATAGCATCGATTTCTGTTGTTGAGAAAACACTATTATAAAATTGTTTTAATAAATGAAATGTATAACTTATCTATTTCATATTCTTGACTTTGACATCGGTATTACATTTTTTATTTGTATGAAATTATTGATAATTATAGCCTCTTATGTTCATGGTTATATGTAAAACTAGCTGTTGCCTGCAACTTCGTACGCGTAGACTTTCATATAATATTTCAAACTATATATATATATATATATACTGTCTCTCTTAATTCATCCCTTTCGCAAAATAATTTCTTTGCGGACCTCTAGACCCCATCAGTAATCTAGTTGCCAAATTTCAGCATCGTAATTACAAAACTGTCAACAAAAAATTTAACTCCCATTTACCCACCTAAATCCATCTTTTTCGAAAAAAAAATATACAGTATATTTTATTTTATTTCAATGGGACATGAAATTTGGTATTCAGGTCATTAACCAGAACATCAAAAACAAAGGACTTTCATACAAACTTTTAACATCCATTTGTACTACGTAGCAACTTTGAAGTCATCTGTGATGTTTACCTAAATTAAATAATACGTGATAAGTCCCGATAAACGTTTAAAACATGTGTTCAAATCGCGAAAGTTTAAAAATTACTAATCTGTGATGTTATGATAAATCAATATCTCTCTCTCTCTCTCTGTGTGTGTGATCTAATCAAATCCATTTCCACTCTTTTAACCACTCCTCCTACTACTTACTAGGGTACAAGCTTACAGTTACAAAATATGAGTTCCCTCTCCTACGGCGAAGTTTAGATTGCGTTTTCCACTTCATTGTCTCATTGCACCTTACTTCAGGTCTTTTGTGGCGCAAAACTTTGCTAATGTGAACATCGTGCAAGTGACGTATTTGCAGTTTACAAGTGACTTGGTTGGCAACTTTTAGAATGAGATGCTTACTAAAACAGTATTACCGTGCTAAAGTGGCAGACCAAATTCGTAGAGATTTTTATGCTCTACAATTTCTGCTAAAACTTCAAATGTCATTTAGGGCAAAGAAATCGAAATGTTTATAAAAAGAAAACTGTTTTAGTGAGACTTGTCTTTGAATATCTTGACTCGCGACAAATGTCGTGATTCTATGAAACTTTAGAAAACTTAAACTTTAGATTTAGAAATATCTTACCGAGAACCAGTTGTCTGGATAAATCTAACATAGATTTTAAGACAACTTACTAACTTGAAATGTAACGTACTATGTGTTTTAAATAAATAAAAAAAAAAAAAAAAAAAAAAAACAACTTAAAATTTCAAAACATATATTTGTTCGATTTTTTCTTACTACCTTTCATTGCAAGGTTTAATCCCTATTTGACTGGACTATAGTATAACAAAATGGGCCGTGGATCGAACCGGGTGCCGTCAGGTTGTAAATCGCACATGCTCGGCCACCATCACTCTTGCTTAGATGTATAATATCAAAAAGTTTGATACCTATATTTTAGTAACAAAGAGCTATCGCGGGCATGCCAAGAATGGACAGCGCCAAGAACCCAAGAAAGAATCTGAACAATAATTCCAAACCAAAAGTTTATTAGCACTACTGTTGCATAACAAGCTTGGCAAAGCTGTGTAACTTTAATATTTAATTTAACTATTTTGATAACTATTTTGGATTCGACAGT
Organism: Agriopis aurantiaria; assembly: GCA_914767915.1. NCBI lineage: Eukaryota > Metazoa > Arthropoda > Insecta > Lepidoptera > Geometridae > Agriopis > Agriopis aurantiaria. Next base: position 9,690,447 of record OU612003.1, on the reverse strand, counting down.
CAGAACTATTCGGGCTACGATTACTGCATGCATCAATTATTCGAGTTAAAACCAATCAGTTTGGCAGCCGATTTAATTTCCCTCTCATATTGAGCATTAATTGGGATACCGATTTAAGTATTAATAGATTTGTATAACAAAAATATTGTGTCCTTAATATTTTGAGATAACATTTTAAAATTACCAAAGTACATTTTTCAACGGTAGACAGTCATCATATATGTAAAGAAAAAAACAGTCGAATTGATAACTTCCTCCTGAAGTCGGTTAAAAACATATCAAATGCTCGAGCAAGATCGCTGCACTCGGTATTCTGGCCCTTAAAAACTTGTCAGTTCACATGTCCCTTCACTATTTAGACGGCTATTGGCACAATCATATTCCATGCTTTTCATTTTCTAAACAAACAGAGGAACAAACAGAAACAGACTCGTCAGTGCGCCACCACTGAACTACTACTATCTAAGAAAGTAAAAATTATGTTGTTTCCAGTAATAAAATAAGTAAATCACCTTTATTTGCTAGGTAACGATTCTTATTTTATTTGCAATCTAAATAATGCTGTTCAGATTTATCCAAACAGCAATTTTATTCTTCGCTTCGATTATTTATTCGTTTATTTTTAAAGAGTTCTTTCTTACAATTTTCTATTCGTCCTCATTGTTAGAGAGGTGTTCTGTTCAATACAACCTCAATTGAATTTGTCAAAGAATAAAATAACGCCTTGTACAGATACTATTTTTTGTACGAACGATTTTCTTGTTACCATATATTGCCAGTGTGACTCAAAGCGGACATGAGAGCTTCAGAGGTTATTTATTTCCACTAAAATTCCGCCAGGAAAATTTAAATTAACTTCAAGTGTAAGTATTTACAAATTGACACTATAGGCAGTTAAATAAAACCAGTGTATGTTGCCAGTAATTACATAATTATAGTAATGAGACGTGGTCCTTAACTTTTGGTCTCTACACAGCGGGCAATGGAAATAGCTATGCTCGTAGTTTCATTGCGCGACAGAATCCAGAACGCGGATATTTGCCAAAGAACCAGATTCACCGACATAGCTATTAAAATTTGCAACTTAAAGTGGCAATGGGCTGGCCACATCGCTTGAAGAACCGATAACCGATGGGCAAGGAAGGTTCTTGAATGGAGATCACGAACCGGAAAACGCCATGCACAGTATAATTGCACAGGCCCAGAATGGTGCGTTAGAGCCCATCCTCCTCTCTTTCTCTGTGGGAAGGCCTATGTCCCAGCAGTGGGAATATGATAGGCTGATACTGATGATGATGATCATCGTTCCCTATGTACGGAATAGGTCACTCACGGTGTCCTGAAGTATTTAGTTCTGCGCTGGGCTTGAGAGTTTATTAATTTGATGACGTTTTTCATAATTATTCTTCTTTGAAGGCTCACACCACAGAAGCATTCGTAGTTGGAGCCTTATATAAAACCCTAGTTGAACCAGATAGCTTGCCATGACATACATACTTTGTCCCACTTGAGACTGATGTTGGTTTAGGGTTTTCCATGTAGGGCATAATTAGTTATGGCGATTATAGGGAGATCTTTGACAGAGACAATATAATGGTGATGTGGACTGAACAGTTTTTGCCACTCGGCATAAGTAAATTAGCAAGTCTTCACTATTTCTAAACTTTGTTAACAGCTAAACAAAAATAGTAAGAAAAAAAACAATATTTAAAATAATTGGCCATCACGGATGCCCGGCAGATGTGAAACATGACGGCACAAATGAGTGTCATATCATTTGTCGTCACGGAATACGAGTCGGTTTTACTGCCAAGGCCCGCCAATAGATGTTTCAAATCAAAATCAATGAGGTAGGTATTCAAATTTATCCAAAACGTTTGTACCTTCTGTACTCCCAAGATCCATAATCTTTGTCAATATAGCTTGAGGCGCAGCAATTACAGTGCTAGGGAACCCTAAACCGCTATACTTAGACGTTTTTCGCTTATTTTCGTACCCCGTTGTTCATCGGAACCCGATTCTAGGCGGTTCAGTTACTAATTGGTACTCATTTACTTTGAAGATGTTTTGTTTAAGCTTCCAAAGTTTTAAGCATATTGTTTGTGGGTATTTAATTTTATTCTTATTGACTAGCTGCCAGTAAATTTAAAAGACACATCATGAGATTCATCATACTTTTTTTTCTCTTTAACAGGGCATTCGTCTATCAAGGTTCTGTGTGTGTTCTTAAAATAATGGATACACATATTACGTCCATTATTTGAAGAACTTCGTTCTTCTTTGGCCGTCGTTGAGACCACTTTAATCGAAGAGGGTTCTTCAAATTATGGACACATTAACTACTACGTTTGAGAAAAGGGATTTTTGACCTGTCTTTTTTTTTCAACGCTGATAATTCCGCGTTTGACCACCAACTTACCTGTTGGTAAGCGACGATGTGGTCGAAGATGAAGCACGCAGACTTAGAAGATTCCTTAGATATCTAAGTACCTAAGTGCTTTTTTATGCCGTAGGTGGCAACAAGCTAACGGGCCGCTTGATGGTAATCACCGCCTATGAATACCTGTAACATCAGGGGCATCACAGATACGTTACCGACCCTTAAAGACTCTATTAACAGCACTTTACAACTGCCCTTTTTAACAGTTTTTAGTAAAACGCTACATTTTCCCTATTCTCAATAATTAAGAGTAATTTTCTCATAGTTCGCGTGGCAACCGTGGGGAGTTGCGGTAGTTAGCGTGCTCTAATGGTGTAACGTTAAACTGCGATGCACTGGGCTAGATACGTGAGGAGATTATTTAAGGCTGCGGTGTCAGCCAGAGCTATATCTTCCTTACATATTCAAAAATTGGTTGTGGTGGTTGTCATGGTGGGCAAGTTTACAAACATTGTGGGATATGGCGTGCCTTGAGGATGTTATCCAGATTTTTAAATGCTGACCATCCAAGCCTCTATTCCAAAAGATAGAGTATGACCAAGATACACGTAACTATCAATCGTCTCTAGGCTCTCATTATCATGATTGGGTTCAAGGTGCCAGAAACGTTGGACATGGTCTTGGTGTGTGTGACCACTTGAAGCCAATTTGAGTCCCCTGTTAGCTCTTGTGTGAATCGTGAGATACCTAACTGAAGCTTGACCGAGCGGTATGTAGACAACCTGACCTAGGTTTCTCGCTCACGCCTCGACCCTTGAACATAGCCGGATCATCGCCACACATTACAAATCGGAGATTGGCGAGTCCCCTTCTCATTATCACATCACATCATCAGCCAGTAAGACAAAGGCCTACCTCTTAGAGAGAGGGGTGTTGCCTTGGCAGTTCACTTGGCGATCGCAGTACGTTCACCGTGTACTAACAGGAAGCTGCTGCCTATCTTCCGGTGGCTCTGGTCACAGTTTTATGACATATACCCGGGTCCATTTATCCGGGTATATTTACCTATTTATAGCGCCGCGAAATTGCGGAAATGTCTGATTTTTGTCCAAGGCTTGAGTGCAGAAGTTCACTTTGGGTGGCGCAATTTTGGAAGTCAGACCTCACTATGAAATATCCCAATTCCCGAGAATTTTTAAAAGAACCCATGTAAGAAACCTTTCACATGGGTTATTCTAAAAATTTACACTTTAAATACCATGTTTGAGAATTATGTCGACTATAAAATATCAATTACTTTATAGTTTTCAAAGTTACGGCCGCCCAAGCCGTCAGCCTGACAACCCGGACGGACGGGATCGGAAGTGACGTCACGGACGCGGTGCACTCCCGCCGGAAGTGGCTAAAAGCCTCCAAGTGCATTTGTCTAGCAGTTTCGTGTGGGGCGGAATCGATTGGACGTGAAAAGAGTTTCGATACGGGATGATAAATAGTTCAATAATAGATGCAACTGTGCGATGGAACTTAGATTCGCATAATGATATCACGCTCCCAGTTACAAGTAGTTACCTATTACATGAAAACTCGGTGTCATTTTATGTTGAATTGTTTCATACTTTAGGGTTTACCTCAGATCAGACAAATAAGGGACAGACCGCAAACCGTATCTGAGCGCGTTAAGGTTCACGTTCGCGTGATTTTCCAACTGAGCGGATTTAACGTTAGTTTGGTGCCGCAATAACAGTTGTCCGTAAGGCCCCTGGAGCTAAACCCGTTAAGGATTGGCAGCTGGTAGTTAAGGATGACGAGTTAGGTACACAGATATTATCTTTTCGGTTCGGGAAATGCAAAGCCCACTCGACGTTAATCCCAATATTGTGCTCACTAACGGCTGCATTCTATCTGGTATTATTCCATCGCAATTCAACCGTATTCAACCGCAGTTACCGCGGAATTCACTGGTGAAATAGAATAATCGTGAGCATTGAATCAGTGTCGCCACAAGTACGAAGCATTCTTCGAAAAACAAATACAACCAAACAAATATTCGGGACATTTTTACACACTGTCATCTGACCCCAAACTAAGCAAAGCTTGTGATATGGCTGCCAGAGACTGATATACATATATAGTTTAAATACATACTTAAATAGATCTTAACAACCAGATATAGAACAAACACAAATGTTCATCACATAATTAATACACATAATAAAGTTTGTCCTAGGTGGGAATCGAACCCACGCCCTCAGGTCGTAGCAGCAGGTAGTTTGTTCTCGCTACTAATATTTTGCACAATATTGTTCTGATAATCATATTTTAATGCAGTATGCAGTTTTCCTTTAGTGCTAGTATAAAGATTTAAAACAGCACAAGTTGTGATAGTCTGTTTCAAAATAAAGAAACAATTAAAATTTAAAATACAGCCAAGTGCGAGTAGGGCTCGTGCACTGAGGGTTCCGTACTACCACAAAATACAAAAAGTAGTGCCAACAATAATCTGTTCTATAGAAATTTACAATCGACAAAATGTATGGAACAGTAGATTTTTTTTTCACAATTTAAGGTTTGGTTCCGTAGTAAAAGCTGTTCATAATTATGAGTACAATTACCTCCTTCCTCTTTTCGGCTTAGTACAGTCTATATGCGGAACCTTGTAGAATACAGAATGGCTTTTCCATAATTTTAGATGTTCCATGACAGTCACGGTCTAATAATTTAGTTGGTAATATTAAAAATCAATATATTCGTGCAGCCGACAGGCGTCACTCGCGGCTCGCTGCCTGCATCCAAAAACAACAAGTTTTTATTCCAAAATAAACTGATGCAAGCTCGAAATAAACTCCCACTAAATCCGAAAAGAACTTTTTCAGATAGCCCGTTGGTTCAGTTGGGAGTGAACCTGCCTTCGGCGCTTGGGGGTGTGGGTTCGATTTCCACCAAGGGCAACAATTATGTGATGAACATTTGTGTTTGTTCTATATCTGTTTGTTAGTATCTATTTTAGTATGTATTTAAAACTATATATGTATGTATATCAGTCTCTGGCAGCCATATCATAAGCTTTGCTTAGTTTGGGGTCAGATGACCGTGTGTGCAAAAATGTCCCAATTTTTTTTATTTTTTTTTATTTAAAAACAATATAGCCAAGTGCGTGTTGGGCTCGCAAACTGAAGGTTCTGTACCACCACATAGCTTGTTAGCTATTTACAAGTTAGTATTTTACAATTGATTGTCCAGAAGACAAGATAATTAAGTGTTACTTAACTGATGCTTCGTTCGCGTGCGTTCTAAATAGAATCACGCTTTGAAATCACGGATCAAGATACTTGCATTCGCTTTATAAACACATTTTATATATAGATGAACAGTTCATTTTATCTTTTACTAGCTGACCTGACAGACGTTGTCCTGTTTTAGAACTGTCAAACACGCAAAGTTAAAATTGTAAATCTGATTTTTTTATACCTTGGGTTACATTATTGGAGTTTTAGTAAGGATCCCTATTTAAAAAAAAAAAAAAAATAGCCTATGTTACCCGGGGATAGTATAGCTTCACAACAGTGAAAGAATTTTTCAAATCGGTTCAGTAGTTTCGGAGCCTATTCAATGCAAACAAACAAACAAATAATCAAATCTTTCCTCTTCATAATATTAGTATAGATGATGCAAAATTCACGACATGCACTTAATTATTTTAGTTGTATTTTATTGCCACATTTTTAGGGTTCCGTACCCAAAGGCTAAAAACGGGACCCTATTACTAAGCCTACGATGTCTGTCTGTCCGTCTGTCCTACATATTAACGGTTGTATCTTTCGAACCGTAATAGATAGCCAGAGTTATAATTTCGCTGATAGCCAGTTGAAATTTTCATAGAATATGTAATGTTACGGCGAATTAATTAAGAAATAATAATAAAGTCCAAAAGTTAAAAATTAAAAACGAAATGTACGTATTTCTTACGTATTTTTGTATTAGCTCTAATGTAATAACGGTAATAGCTAACAAGCTACGTGGTGGTACGGAACCCTCAGTGCGCAAGCCCGACTTGCACTTGGCTGGTTCTATTTTTTTGTTAATTTCAATCTTCAACATTTTATAATTGATAATCCAAAAGACAAGATATATAAAGGTTAGATTGCTAAGTTTACTCCACTCATAATATAATCCAACAGTACTTAGGTATTTTTTATATTATAAATTAAACATCTGTTTCCCGTCACAAACTCTGTGCATTTCAAACCAATCACGAATACCAGAACACAATACCTAAATTAAATTTGAAACTGAAATACGAACCGTCTAAGTACTGCTCTCAAAGGAGTTGGTCTTGAATATCTAATTTAATTATGCGTCTCAAACTTGTCTACTGTAACTGTTGCTTTATAAACAGTACACTACATTCATACAGATTAACTTACCATCGAATATCTCTAAAACAAGATAATGCTCTTCGATCAAATGTATTCTAATATACGTATGTATTCTAGTATAGGTACTTAAGAAAATAATAAAACAAATAATACTAGCGTCTATCAACTAAGTTGGCCAGTTATTTGCCATTCTTTAAAGTCGTTAAGAATTAAAAATAATAGAAATAAGCATGTACATGAATTCAAAAGGATAGGCCCAATAAAACAAATTAGCGTTACTTGTAAATAATTTCATAACATTTCGATAGACATGTGTCATCTTGTCTACCTGTGATGGACACTGAAGCGTTCGAAGCGTCAGAAATTAAAATAATGCAAAATGCAAGCGTTAAAATCAATTACAACACTCTTCTTATACCTATTCTTATTCGAGATGGGGGCGATGAGTCCTGCACTGACGTCCTGCTTGGGGTGTATTGTGCATTTCCCCCTACCAGCACCTACCCGAGCCAACCCAACTCCTTGAAATATCGGAGTGACGCTCTGGGGCGCTGGCACAGTTGCTTCAGAGGCGTAGATGGTAGTGTAAATAATGATGATGAAAAGCAGTCTAGCTGTTGTGGTAACGTGGATGAAAAAGGCAATGGTTCCTCATGCAACCCGGTAGCGATTCTAGTTTCTTAGCACATGCTCTACAGTTTCGTTCTCTTTCATGCAGCCACGACACAGTGGACTGTCCGTGGCTCCTAGCTTATACAAGTGAGTGACTATTCAAGTTGCAATGACCGGTTATAAGGCGTACTATCAGACGAAGGTCCTGTGGTTGCAACTTCATTAGGTTGTTGGTGATCTTGTCAAGAATTGGGAAAGCGGCTTTAGCATACTTACAGTCATCTTTCTTGTCCCACAGATTCTGTTTGTAACACTCTTATAGATCGAATAAATTTTATGCAGTTAATTTGCGGACTTTTAGCAATTAGTTTAGAGTTTCAGTTCTGCTAGTTTATTATACTACGCCTAGAATGCATACCTGTCTGAATGTTGTTCCTACAAATAATATAATTACTTTAGTTCGAATCCGTGACGCCTGATAGTTGCAAACTTGGCTGTAATTGAATTTATGTGGTGATTATTGTCAAGCTTTGAGTTTTGTAAACAGAAGTACTAAACTTGGTCCAAGCAATAGTTTGCTGTGACAGCTGAAAAACATTGAAAAAAAAAATGTATAAAAAACATTTTCTTTGAAAATTTTATTGATAATTGATATCTGCTAGTTTACGTTCAAAAATTTCGTGAAAGTGATCAGAATACGTTGTTTTTTACACAGCTTTTTACAATGTTAATATAACACATATCAGAGCAAATAATGTTTGGCCCAAGTTTAGCTAAGTACCTTTTTAGGGTTCCGTAGCCTGACAAGGAACCCTTATAAATTCGTTCTGTCCGTCCGTCCAAATTTATTAGATCTTTCTAACTCCTGTAATTATTAAGGCAAGTGATTGAAACTTTGCATAATTACAGTTTTAGTATAGTCACCAATTTTAAAAGTATAAAAAGAATATAATTTTTGCGTTTTAGGGGTGGCTCTGGTACATGTGAATGGGGATGAAATATTTTTTTTCGTTGCACCCCCTTGTGTGGGATTGATATCGTTGCATAAATGTCTTTTAAAATTAAGGTTTCATACATCACTTTTTTATCAAGTGTATATTTTGTGAAATATGACCCGCCAAAGTGGCTACGGAAAACGGAACCCTACCATATGCGTGTCTCGACACGCTCTTGTCCAGTAATTCGTATTTAAGTTAACACTTTAAAGCAAAGCCGTATCATTAAAATTTTAAATTAAATTCAACATAATGAAATAACGCACACAAAATGCAATGCGACTGAAAATACTGAAATGACGTTGAGTGTTTAAGCTGGTGTCGATTGCGATATAATTCAGAGAGATCTGCTGAATCCATTCCATTCACAGCCAGTACTTACATACCGACATAATTAAATATATCAATATAAATAATAAAATTGTACAGGGTTACAGAAAAACACCGCAAGGAAACCACAGTCGCAAACGGAATAATAAACAGACTTAAAAGGTATTAAATGACGTTAATCAAGTCATAGTCACAGTCAATCAATGTAAGTCACAGTCAAGTCCAAGTCATTCCCTACTAAAGTGGAGGCTGGCTTCTGTGGAGTTTAGGAAACATCACGAAAATACATGTTTCACCTCGTTATATCACTTTCCTACATTTGAGCACGTTTAAAAACTCACCAATAATCCACCATTATTACACATTAACACTCGAAATAACAAGTTTAAGAAAATAATACAATGATGCGACATGTTTTTTTCACATTGGCGCCAAAACTGTTACTATGAACAATTTTCACTATGTTGCCAACCGCAGAAATACGACGAAAAAAATATTATGTCTTTGGCAAATTGCTACCATTCGCATCATCTTGTGAAAATTGACGCAATACCTCATTTTCTGGCGAGTGCTAGTTAAAGTCAGATGCACTGGTATGCGTGTTGTTTTAAGTCTGTAACTCCATCCCAGTTTAATAATAAGGCATAACTTTCATTTCTCAAACATAAACTGAACCAAACAAAGATTACACCTTAAATAAACAAAACTTAACCGCAGAGTAATAAATAATACAGAGAAAACACGAACCCAAATCAGCTGTTTATACATTAAAAAGGTAGAAAATGAGAAAGTGCGCCTGCCAGTGAGATGCCGTGACTTTCATACGTATCTTTTATAAATTCCGGGGGCGGGCGAGACGAATGTCGACCACTTGTCGGCCAGCGACGGTCGTTTGTCATCTCTGAATTTTTTATACTCTGCGGACGTGGAATTATTTTCTGGATTACAACGCTTTGGTTGATGTGATTGCGAGAGGGTTTTCTTTTGGTTTTCTTGGTGTTTCTTTGAATAGTATCATCATCATCATCATCATCATTATCATTATTTCAGCCATAGGACGTCCACTGCTGGACATAGGCCTCCCCCATCGATCTATAAAAGGGTCGGTTGGAAGCGGCCTGCATCCAGCGTTTCCCTGCGGTTTCTTTTATATCGTCTGTCCGTCTTGTGGGTGGACGGACGTTCTACGCTGCGCTTACCAGTCCGTGGTCTGCATTCCAGAACCATCCGACCCCACCGGCCATCTGTACAGTGTGATATGTGCCCTCCGCACTGCCACTTCAACTTGCTAAATGTATAGTTGAATAGTATAGCTTTAACAAATTATAATGAAACAGTAAATGTATTTTGACTCTATTTTAATAGCATAATATTATAATATTTAGTCACGATGGCACGGAGACATTGGAAATGTAAACAATAATTGTATTATCTCCCTTGTTGTATTAGTTTTCCATGAGGTCTAAAATTTTTACCGCAATATGCGGGATACTTCACGTTTAGAAGAAAAAAAAAATATTTTTTAATTTATGACCTTGGTCAATCAGCGGTCATTCTTGAAAAGCTCATAATAACAGGAAAAGTGGAAGGGAAAAGAGCTAGGGGTCGAAGCCCGAAACGATATCTAAACAGCTCGACACCAAAGTTAGTGATGCCATGCATGATGCTGCTAATTGGCATAGATGGCGATGAATTGTCCAGAAAATTTCCGGTCGGGATCATCACGATGCTCAGCAGTGAGCCGTACGACTAAGGAGGAAGATAGTTTTTTTTTATGAAATGGTTTTTGGTGGCCTTCTCTTCGATTTAAATGTCTCATAATTATTTTCAAAGATAGAAATGGACAAGTTAGGAATTGCACACACTTGACTGGAGGGGAAATAAGCTGATCGCATTTGGTACTCTAGATTGATGGAAAAAATTGACATTTCAGCCCTGCTTCGCTTTGGACAATTTAAGTAAATACCGGTTCTTTTTGCGTACATTTCATATTGTGTCCCGCTGAAACCTCAAAAGTTCAAGACATAATATTTGACATTTACCAACATGCACTGAGTCAACGTGGATATTCGCCAAAGAACTAGTCACCGACATAACTGTTAAAATTTGCAAGTTCAAGTGGCAATGGGCAGGCCACATCGCTCGAAGAACCGATAACCGATGGGGAAGAAAGGTTCTGGAGTGGAGACCACGAACCGGAAGACGCAGCGTAGGGAGGCCTCCCGACCGGAGGCCGACAGATGGACCGACGACATTGTGAGAGTCGCGGGTATCCAGTGGATGCAACAGGCGAGCGGTCGTTCAGTGTGGAGGTTAAAGGGGGAGGCCTATGTTCAGCAGTAGACGTCTTCCGGCTGATGATGATGACTGAGTCAGCATGGAGGATGGCCCATTCTTTCTCGCTGATAATAAATAGATATTTGGGATATTTTTGCACACACGGTCACCTGACCCCAAACTAAGCAAAGCTTGTGATATGGCTGCCAGAGACTGATATACATACATATTATATAGTAAAGTTATATGATTATTTACGGGATATTTACCGTGGTAAGGTTGTGGAATGAGTGAACAACTTTAGTGAACAACCGTGATAGTTTAAAACAGTGTTTTATATTATATAGTTTTTTAAATACATACTTAAATAGATATTAACAACCAGATATAGAACAAACACAAATGTTCATCACATAAATGTTTGTCCTAGGTGGGAATCGAACCCACGCCCCCAAGCTCAGAAGGCAGGTTCACTACCAACTGGACCAACGGGCAATCAATAATGGTGATGAGACTGGTTGATTTTTTTTAACTTGTACCTAGATCCTTTTTTTAATTGTTTCAATCATATACCCTACCTCAAGTCCTAGGACTCCCAGGCACAACTTTATCGGACATGCATCGGTCCGGCTCGAAGTTCCAGCTGGGAGTCCAATTTGTATCTGTATCCGGAGTCTGGAACTTCCGGTTCGAACTTCTGTCACATGTCTCGCGAGTTTCGGCGATTTCTATCGAGCTGGATTCGATTGTCAAAGGTATAAAGGAGATAGATGAACTTGTGACATGTTATTAGAAAATGGTTATTGACACTTAACACTATAAAATGTAATCATCTATATCATCAGCCTCTAACTGTCAACTGCTGGACATAGGCCTCTCCCAATGCACGCCACTGATCTCGGTCGGCAGTTCCTTGCATCCAGTTTTTACCCGCCGTTTAACGCAGGTCGTCACTCCACAATGTAATCTACAAAATGTAAGGAACAGCTGATTTTTTCCCGAATTTAGGGTTGGTTCCATAGTAAAAATCGTTCATAATGATGAGTACAATGACCTCCTTTCCGCTTAGTACAATCTAAATGCGTAAGCCAGTATAGTACTTTTTTCTTCTTCATACTCGTAACATGACATGGGTAACGTAGGCGACCAAAGGGACTTGATCATTAAGTTTCGAAATAACGTACGTGGGACCAATGAACTTTTGGAGTAGGTAATAAACACAGACCTAAGTCTGTTGTAATAAATTAACAATATGATTTTTAGGGTTCCGTACCCAAAGGGTAAAAACGGGACCCTATTACTAAGCGGCTATATCTTTCGAACCGTAATAGATAGCCAGTTGAAATTTTCGCAGAATATGTAACGTTACGGCGGATTAACTAACAAATAATAAAAAAGTCAAAAAGGGGGAAAAGGGTCGAAAGGGGGGGGTCGAAAGGGGGTCCCCATATAACAAACGTAATTTTGTATTAGCTCTAATGTAAAAACGGTAATACGTACAAGCGTCAAATTTGGCATGATTATAGTACACACTCTAAAGTATAACAACAAATAATAAATAATGGCCAAGTGCGAGTTGGCGTCATAAGAAGGTTCTCGTACGATCACCGAAGTGAAACAACGTCGGGTGCGGCCGGTACTTGGTTGGGTGACCGCCTGGGCGGTCGGTTGCTGGGATGTTGTCTTTTTGCACAATTATTTTTTTGTACTTTAGTAGCTAACAAGTTATTTGGTGGTACGGAACCCTCAGTGTGGGAGCCCGACTCGCACTTGGCCGGTTTTATGCAATCCCAGAAGTTACCCGCATTGCGAAACAAAAGCTGCCACATCTAGATGTATCGCGCAGGTTCACGTTCGTCTCAGCTGGTAGAAGCACCCTATGAGTTCGACTGTCAAACTTCTAAAATATGCACTAGAGGCATTCTGGCAGAACTTGTTGAACCCTATATCTGAAAAACAAGGGAGATACCTAGGTACGCTTTAGGACAATTATCGTTCGCGTTCAAATCTCTCCGTATTTCATACACCGCTCCATATACAGGGTGTAAGGGGAACACTATCGAAGCCAAAAGAAGGTAATTGTACTCATCATTATGAACCACTTTTAGTATGGGACCAAAGCTAAGATTTCAGGGTTGATCCCATACTAAAAGTGGTTCATAATGATGAGTACAATTACCTTCTTTTGGCTTCGAGAGTGTTTCCCTTACACCCTGTAGTTTTCCTACCTACAATGATCTTGATTGAAAGAAATGACGGTTAACGGCTACGATGATCAACTGACAATCTTTAGTCATCAAAGTTGTAGTTAAGATGGCGGCTGGTTTCGCACACAAAAGTATGAGTCCTCGCTCGTAGCTAGTATCGAACAAAATATAATTTCGCTTCGATCGCAACTGGTTACGAAACTATAGTTACGTAGGCGGCTGAAGCGAATATTTTTTTCACAAAACAACTAAAGAAAAAGGCTTAATGAGCAAAACGATTATGTTACATGACGAATGAGTGCAGACAAGGGATCGTTATTCAAAACCTCCATTTTCCACTGACCTCTCACTTTATACGAAAATCAAGACGGGATGGGTCTAGGAAAACTGGTTATTCTGGTACGAATTGTTGTGCATAACATCTTTGAGGAAAATTAGGTATTTTTACATGAATGTTAACGAGGAGGAAATGTTCGAGAGGGTTGTGATATTAAATAATGCTTGCTTTCATGGTTTTACTCATTTTTTCACTAGCCACATGTGATCGATGGGATTTTCCATCGGCAACCTCTCATGAGCCAATTTTCGTCTTCTATCTATCCATATCTTCTATCTTTTATCTATAATAAACTCATAGAGTTAAAAAAAAGTCTGTGATAAAAAAAAAAAAAAAAGAGAAGATATAAAAAGAAAAATCACACAAGACGCTTAAAATAAGCAGTTAAACACGGTAATATAGTTTTTTTTTTTATTTATGTCTGTTTGTTTGTTTGAACACACTCATGTCCTAAACCACTAGACGAATTTAAATGCGGTTTTTACGAATATACTTAACTATGACCAGATTAACTCTAGGGTCTCTCTATGTTGTTGCTCGACGTTTCGACTATGTTACAATGGCCATGGCCTCGAGCTGACTGAAAACTGCGTGCACATAGACTCTATGCTCTATGCCATAGAGTAAAGGAAACGAAACTACGGACGAGTCCGGCGAGAAGAGCGGGTGATTGGTTCTTCAACCCTCACTTGATCTTGAAAAATCGCAGGGTTGTCAATACGACACAAAACTGACCGTATCGGTATGTGTTCAATCGCGAAAGTTTTTTCTGGTTTCGTTCATTAAAAAAATCATAAATAATAATTAGTATTATAATTCATGGCACAGCCATGAATGTTTTTCTTATATCTTTATAATGGTACAAAATAGTTTAGAGTTCGTACTATTTTGTACCACTATTTAGCAATTTGTACTTTTATAAACCCAATCCACAGTACGATCATGATAATAGAATTAGGTCTAAACGAATCAGAAAATCCAGACAGAGGTACACGACATTTCTCTCTAAGCAAATTATGCAAACTCCAGAGTTATTCACGGATTCGACAAACTTTTAAGAAATAGTTTTTGCATGCGGCTTTGCTTACGTTCTATCATGCCTGTTAACTTGAGGTGTAAATGCTGATAAAAACTTTGCAACAAGGGTCAGCTTAGGTTAGATTTTGTATGGTTAACCCCTAATGGATTCGGATCACATAAATTTTGGGTTATTAACTCTTTAATCGATATTTATTTTGGGTCTGCCATTTTGTAAACTAACAAAATTTTATAGTTCGATTAGGTTCGATTTTTTATATATTTAACGCTATAATACAGAAGCAGGCAACAACGAATGTAGTGAAAATAAGATTACTAGGCCTATTCCATTGTTTGGAATTCGGAAATTTCAACATTTATAAAAAAACACTGAAAAGTTATAGTTATTATTATCTTATAATACTCGTGTATATAGGTAAGTATATTTTTAATGATGACTACAATAGAATTATGTGCATAATAATAGTACATTTATAGTCTTCTTCAATTTGGAAGCCTTCTTTGTTTTTATTAATAAATTAATTTTACAACACATTTGCTCAAAAAGTGCACTTATGATAACTGAATACATCTTTCGAAAGTTAAACATTACGGATCATACAACGGAGCGTGCTATAATGAAACGCATCATACAACGGAGCGTGCTGTAATGAATTTGTCCGCACGCTCCGTTGTATAGCACCGTGCGTGTACGTTACGGTATTTTTTTAATTTCCATTTTTTGTTTTTTTCTCGCAAATGTGTTGTAAAACGTTGTATGGCACACGTGCGGATTGGTTATTACAAACTCGTGACTATGGTAAGGTAACTTACATTCGTCTACTCATTTGTAATAACCAACTTTCCGCACTTGTATCATAAATAACTATTAATGTACAGACATACTTAAATTGTCACCATTTCGGAAGTAAAAATGTTATAGGGTTGTAACAGAATAAATGACTACCGCAACACGTCCGCTCTGTTTGCACGCCACTCACGAACTGATTTGAATTTAGAATTTTGTTCGCCAGGCTTCGTGATAGATGTCTTCTTTTTTGGTAATAAATATTTTCTATTTTCTTTTGAGCATTAACAGTTTGGTTCAGCGGAATAGTAGTAAAAAGATAACCAAACAGACAAATGGACTTTCGCGTATAGTAATTCTGTCCATCGACTAATTGTAGTCATTCTAAAATGTCATTACCATCATAATCAGCCCATCTTCTTCCACTGATGGAAACAGGCCTCTGCCAAAGCACGCCACTCAGCTCTTTGCTTTTTTGCTTTCAGCCTCTTTTTGCGACTTGAAGGGAGCACTAGCATCAACAACAAATAAGTATAATTCAATTCTGACAAAAAAAACTCTACACAGAACAAAGAAAGTCCTTCAATCATTTGCAACTGTTTACTTACAAGGATTTCTCCACGAATATTCTCGAATGTTAATCTACTTTCCAGATTTTAAGGCGATGAATGAATTTAAAGTTCAAAACGTTCTGGAGTAACAATTCTATTTCAAAGGAATAAGGTTTAAATTGATCTCAAAGAAACTAAGTCGACGGTACAGTGTAAAGCAGTAAACAAGCTACATTAAGCTTAATAAGTAGAGAATCGGTGTGTTCTGACCGCAACACTCGGGAGTCAAATTTATTTAAATTTCAAATTTATTTATTTATTACACATAAAATGGTACCTACATCAATAAAGATTGTCGACCCTAGCCACCAAACTGAGCGTTAGCCCGTATCTTAGTAGATAGATAGATAGTTCCTTCCGAGTTGACTTAGGTCAGAACATTGTACATTTGTATTGGTTTTTAGTGCAGATTTAACAAAATAAATATTCAAAATTAAATATAAATTACAATGGATGTCATTATTAATTCAGTTTCTATTCTATTATTATATTCTATTCTATGTCTGCCATCCGAAAGCTCTCATTTCCTAGGATAGCGGTGCCGTCACGTAGCGGACTCAACAATACGGATGCAACGGCCGTCATGCAAATGGCAGCACCACTTTTGGCGTTACGGTGTTAAATACTGCTCCAGCACCTCCCTAGAAAACCGCGCCACTTTGTTTACATAGGCAACGTTCTAGAGACGTAATTCACCTGCTGTATCACGGGCGTTTAATGACGACATCGATATCCTAGGAGCCCAGGAGTGCAAGTACCGTTCTTTATCGATCATCAAATTTGACAGTTGAGATCGTCAAATTCGATAAAATGCCATTTAATCAGTCTCGCTATGATCGATTTAATGTCTCTTTTTTACGAATTTGACGTTCGATGAAGAACTGTACTTACGCTGCAGAGCTTAAGACGGCTGACAATATTTCACATCATATCATATAAATATAATATTTCATATCATATCGTCATGCTCTGGTCAAAAGGTCTCTTATATTTCCCTGGTTTTCTCACGATTTTATCCACCGGAAGCTTAATTTCTGTAGAAACGTCAAATGCTTGTAACTGTAAACAGCGTTGCGTGGTAATGGACTTGTTTCCGTTTTTTATTTTACGTTTGCCTTTTGACTTGTGGTGATTTTGAGATTAGCCTTAATTCGCTTTGCCCCGAAGTGTTTGCTATTCAAATATTGGTTTATTTCAGTCGCTTAGGAATGAAGAATAACAGTGTTGTTTAACTTTTCAAGAAAGTAATTGAAGTAAGTACGTGAGTGGAAACTTTTAAAAGCGTTTGACTGCCCCGGTGGTCCAGTTGGTAGTGAATCTGCTTTCTGCGCTTGGGGGCGTGGGTTCGATTCCCATCTAGGGCAAACATTCATGTCATTAACATTTGTGTTTGTTTTATATCTGGGTGTAAATATCTATTTATGTTTTTAAAAATATTATGTATGTATATCAGTCTCTGGCAGCCATATTACAAGCTTTGCTTAGTTTGGGATCTGATGACCGTGTGTGCAAAAATGTTTCGAATATTTATTTATTTTAAATTGATGGAGCTTTGAACTTCAATAATTTTAATAGAAATGTACTGAAAGATTTTTAGAAAACTACTTGTTTTTTTTTATAAAACTTGAAACAAAGTACATATAAAAGACTTAAACCAAGTTTAACCATGTGACGAAAATAAAAATTTAACCCAACATCCTAAAGCGAAAGTAACTCTGTTTGCTTTTTACCAGCCATCAATATTAACGAAATCCGGCGGAATGATAGTGTGTCATAAGGGAGAACAAAAAAATATAATAAATTATGTAGAATAAAAATTTGCCTATAGATACTATAAACAACCTGGAGGTGATCTAACTGAGACGTGGTCCTTAACTAATAGTATTTTGGAAAAACTCTGAATTGCACAGCGGGCAATGGACAGAGCTATGCTCGGAGTTTTTTTGTGCGATAGAATCAGGAACGAGCATATTTGCCGAAGAACCATAGTCCCCGACATAGCTCAGAATTGCAAATTGAAGTGGCAATGGGCAGGCCACATCATTCGAAGAGCTGATTACCGATGGGGAAGAAAGATTATTGAGATGAGACCACGAATTGGAAGATGCAGCGTAGGTAGGCCTCCCACTAGATGGACCGACGACATCGTGAGAGTCGCAGGCATCCAGTGGATGCAGATAACAGGCTGTCGTTCAGTGTGGAGTTCTAAGGGAGAGACCTATGTTCAGCAGTGCACATCTTCTAGCTGCTGGTGATGATGACTATGAATGACCTTTAATACGTTGGTTTTAGTTTAAATAAATGAAAAAGGATTATATTATCAAAAGAAAGTAAATAAATAAACTTAAAAAACCTCCTAAGTAACAAATGTTATGACCAATTCGCACGACTCGAACGCGACGCAATGTTTTCGAAAGTTAATCTGCTGCGCCCGTAGTTTTATTAAGTTACAGTGAAACTATGGAGGGAATGAAACTAGTTGGGAATTTTTCCAAGTTTCCGGCGACACGGCGCCCGCGGGGGAGACTTTCACCTTAACAAGGAGTCGGCTCCAATTCAATTAGTCGAGAAAGTTCGACCGAGACGGACGAATTACGGCGACTTGTTTTTCAAATAGTGTAATTTGGTATTTTTACAGGAAACTGGCGATGAGAAACTTTTGAACTATTAGCAGTTAGTATTAAGTTTCATAAACAAAATAAAAAAAACTTCACATATATTCATACAATTTAAGTACCTACTACTTGCCAAATTCTTGAAAATTCATCAAACTGAAAATAAGAACTATATTTTTCATCGCATCTCGAGTCATTTTTACACTTACAAACGTACTAATTTAATTTTATCGAAAACTGCTTTTCCAATTTTGATGAAACTTAGTGCTTTAAAATTTAAAAAATAATTATTTCTAATATAATTTATTTTGATAACTTATTTCATAATCAAACAAGTAATTCTAAATTAATATGCTGGCTAAGTTACGCCAAAATTTCAAAAAATATCACAATTAACTCATACGTTTCAATGTTTGTTTGTAAAATTACCCTAAATTCGGTCCTTCATGTTACTCTAAAATGGTTTGGTATATATAGCCTGTTGTTCAAAAAGAGAAGAAATAAAATAGTTAATAACATTTACTAATTAAAATTAAACACTTGTACCGGATTATAGCGTTTATGTTTCATTATGTTAACTCCCGACGTTTGAAACACTGGAGTGTCCGGAGTCACAGTTAGACTAGATCACTGATGTCACAAAAACATAAGAAATTATTTAGTTGAACACTGTTTTTAACCAACTTCAAAAAGGAGGAGGTTATCAATTCAACTGTATGTTTTTTTTTTGTATTTTAGTACCCTGTCTACCCGTAAGCTTGGTGCCATTAAGTAAAAGTGACGTAAAATCCCGTAAATATTACCGAATGTTTGTATTATACAGAAATTACTCATGTAAGAATGAGCCAGTTATTTTGACTGTAGTATAGGGTTACACAGAAGTGGTGTACTAAACAGAAAGGGGCCCGCTATATTCATTATTATGAACAACTTTTACAATGGTACCAATGTTGAAACCGCGAAAAAAAATCTGCTTTTCCATAAATTTTGTCGAGTGTGCAACTATCCATGGAACAGCTGATATTTTTTCACAATGTCAGGGTTGTGCCCATAATAAAACTTGTTTTTAATTATGTATATTATGGACCCCTTTCGGCTTAGTACATCTTTTTTGCGTAACCCTGTAGTCTTGTAAGCAAAACGTGTGTGAACCACGTCAGTTTCCCAATCAAAATCATATATCTGTATTAATTAGTTGAATTTTGAGACGCTATCATGATTATTTAAGTCTAAAGCAATGCTAAACTTTTTTATCACACCGAAATCTTAAAAAAATACATCACCGCATCAAAACTCTGTGGGTACTTTATTTACAACAGCAGCGTATCAAAGGTCGTGGCTATACTACCCAGTTTTTACCCCAGGGAGCGTCGGTTTCCCAGCGATTAGAGCTTCGAGCCCATTTGATGTATTCATCCCCTTTGAAGCAGTAGGAAGCTGCGAACAGAGATAAAAGTACTGGTTTAATGTTTCTGCTGAATTTTACGTTCGATTTTAGTAAGAATTTAATTTTGCTCTACAATTGTTTGTTGTTTCGGATTTCGGCCTTACTCAGAGCAGTAAGGCAGGTAAGTAAGTAATGAAAAATAAATTAACAAAAGTTATTTCCAAATTTAAAGTGTTGTCCTAAATTTGAATAATTATAATATAATTTAGAATTGGTCGTAGCATCCCATGACCACCAGCTGTTTGATATGTGAGTTACCTCAAGTGACCAATTGACCATCGACCATGTGTTTTGTGTGTTAATTTTGAGTCTTCTAGATTAGAATACACAATAAGACTGTAACACTGCCATGTGGAATGACATACAGGGTTACACAAACACCCTGTACTAAGCCAAGAGGAGGTCATTGTACTCATCATTATGAACAACTTTTACTAAAGGACCAACTCTGAAATTGCGAAAAAAAACAGCTGTTCCATAGAAAACGGTCATTGACACTCGACAAAATGTATGTAACATCTGTATTTTTTTTCTCGCGGTTTTAGGTTTGGTCACATAGTATATTATAAGCGTAACCCAGTATAAGTAAAAAAATAATAATATAAAAAGGATTGCTAACCTGCACTAATAAAAGTTTCTATCATTTTCTGGAAACAAAAAAAACTAACCAGTTGGTTAATAGGCATGATTCCTAATGTTTAATTTATTACAAATAACCGGCTTAGCGATGAATATAAGTAAATACATTACAAATACTGAAAAAATTATTTGAATTGGCTGATAAATCTCTGAGATATGAGTATTTAAAGTTTTAGGTGGGGATAGAGAGGGGATGTTCTATCCCTTTCTCGCAAAGCGTGTGTTAGTATAGCATTTGTATGGCGCTCCTGAGCCGTGACGTCACGGCTCAGTATAGTGCGCTCTCTGTCTAGCATGAAATTAAATTAAATTAAAATGCTTATATCTTATTTATTTTTGAACTAATTTTAATTTAGTTTTTGTTGATGTGCTCTTTTTATGATCAGCTTTTTTATGAGGTGATAAAAAAATATTAGTCATCATGCCTATTCACAAAATTTCATCATGTTAACAATACAATCGGTTCCACGTTGAGAAAAATGTTGCCAAAAATGTCTTACCCACGCAAATAGGCGCCCAACTGGGCACACCTTAAATTTGACAGCGCCACCTTACGTCTACCGGCGGAATTGTGCATTGGGGCGACACTTCGTGACCAGACTTCAGTATGAGAAGACGTGTCGTGTCACCTAACGAAATACACTAAGAATTCGTACGAGCGAATTCAACAAGCGTTTTACTTAATGCTGTTTTGTATGCCGTGCCGTGAAACGTCTTCAGTTGGGGGAAAAGGTTTAAATTGATTCTTTTCTTTCTTTTGCTTTTGCTAAAGAGGAAAAAGAAATGTGTCGATTAAATGAATGTCTAAAATAAATATATCTTAAATAAATAAATAAATATCTTGAGCATTTGGATTGTCTTTAGACCTTCAACGGTCTATGGGCAGTCTAACTGTATTTGTAGTGTTAGTTTTAGCATGTTTAATTTTTTTAATATAAAATAAATAGTAGATTGGATAGCAAGTGCATAAACCAAGTCATTTTAGCCGAGATATTTATTCACTCGAGCTATTAAGTTTTTAACAGAATCCCAACATGCATACAGAAGCGGTAGATCTACAATTTCAGCCACTCGCAAAGTCATAGAAGCAGTAATGGAGGGCTTAGAAAATAAGAAAAAGGTAGCAGCTGTGTTTGTAGATCTGTCCAAAGCGTTTGATTCTGTCAACCATGAACTTCTACTTCAGAAGCTTGAGGTGTATGGTTTCAGAGGAAAAAGCCTAGAACTGATGAAATCCTTTTTGACAGATAGAGAACAAACCGTTGGAATTAAAATAAATTATAAAACATTTAGATCTAAATCGCAAATAACTAATATAGGTATTCCTCAAGGATCATCTCTGGGAAATATACTATTTCTCGTTTTTCTTAATGATGTTTCCAGCCTTAATATACCCGGAGAAATAGTACAATATGCAGATGACACAACAATAGTTTTGTCAGCGGATACGACGGAAGAACTTCAAGCTAACATTAGAGATGCCATGCACAAGCTTGGCGAATGGTTTAAGTTTAATGGACTAAAACTTAACGCAGATAAAACAAACATAATGTTCTTCAATGCCGTATCCTCGGACCGAGCGCCTGTTTCTGTCATTCTGCAAGATGACACAACATGTACCTCATCGAATCTTGTGAGACTACTAGGGTTCGAAATTGACCCAGCCCTGAAGTGGAAACATCATGTAGATGTAACTTGCAAGAAAATGGCAAAAGGTATATATGCGATGAAGCAACTCAAAGCAATGACTACACAAGATAATTTAAAAGATATTTATTATGCATATATCCACTCTACTTTGTCATACGGAATAATATTGTGGGGAAGTTCCACTGATTATGAGAGAGTACTAAAGATGCAAAAACGTGCCATAAGAGTTTTGGTCGGTGGTAAATTTGACGAAACATGCAGAGGGCATTTTAAAGAATTACGAATATTAACGTCAGTATCTGTATACATTTTAGAAGTACTCAAATATGTTAAAAAACATATACATGAATGTAAAATAAAACATGTGAAAAGTAAGCGGGCCATACGAAATAATAAAATATTATTAGAGACAACATACCCAAGATTGAACATGACGAATAAGAAACCAATGATTATGGGTCAAAATTTGTTTAATCAACTTCCAGAATTTATAAAGTCCATTACGAGCGAAATACAATTCTCCAACGCCGTCAAAGTGCTTTTGTTAGACAGGTCAATATATACGATTAAGGAGTTTTTTAATAATGACTATGGCCATTTAGAGCCTGTTTGATGAAAATTACCTATTTAATTTAATTTTTTATTCTTATATAATTATTATTTATACTATAGCCCTTTTACAGCTAAATACTAAATTATTAATTATACATTTTGTGACACGACGAGATCGGTATGATGCCCAACTCATAATATTTAATTATACTAAGATGTTGTAGTCGGCCGATCAATAAATGATATTCTATTCTATTCTATTCTATTCTATTATTTAAGTCGAGGATAGAATGGATTTTATGCACAAGTTATAGTTATACACTCGGCGAGGACATAAAACAGTGATATCGTAAGTGATATTTTATAAATAAGAGCGATGGTGGCTGAGCAGTAGCATGTGCCCTTTACAATCTGACGGCACCCAGTTCGATCCTCGACCCTGCACCAATGACTTACTCATTAAAGTAACTCATTAAGTCTTCGACCAGCGTGTATTGCCTGTGATGACATACGGAACTTTTTTTTTTTTTTTTTAATTGTTTACTAAATTCATGTTACAATATTTGTTAAGCTAATGTCGTACTAGAGACCACAGCTGGTTTGCCCTGGTACCAACTCAACATTCACTCTGCGCTGCTGATAAAAACAATAACACGCACGCTGACAAAACAAAACAAAAAAAAAAAAAACACTCAAAAGTGGTCTCTCACTATGGGCCTCATAAGCAAGCTCAAAGTACACAATACAGCTATAGAGAGGGCTATGATCGGGTTTTCTCTACGAGATCGAATCTGAAATAAGGAGATCCGTAGGCGAATGTAAGTTTCCGACATAGCCCACCAGATTAGCAAGTTTTGGCAGTGGGCAGGGCACATAGCACGCCGAGCAGCTGGCTGATGGGGCTGAAAGGTTTTCGAATGGAGACCATGGACAAGTAAGTGCAGCGTAGGACGTCCACACACAAGATGGACAGACGACCTTAAAAGGAACGCAGGAAAACGCTGGATGCAGGCCGCTTGAACCAGCCTTATTGGAGATCGATGGGGGAGGCCTATGTCTAGCAGTGGATGTCCTATGGCTGAAATTATGAACTCATTAAACAACTTTGTACAAAACAGATTTTGAATGAGATACTAATTAGAAAGAGAGGTAACTGAATCGTAGAAAGTAAAAGCTGGATAACAAAACTGTAAGTCTTAAAGCTAAGAAAATAAAGTTCCAGTGAAATAAACGCTATAGAAGGTTACGCGATTTTTAAATTCTTTGAAAGTGGAACACAAACTGTGATCCACTTTGAGAACATAACTCAGTGGAATAGTCCCGACGACCGCCCAAAGGAAGGCTATATACTCAAATACTACAGTCTATATACTATTATTTTATGTATACTTGTATATAACTAATGTAGGTTCAAGTGGCAAAAATCACGATTCTTATTCTTAAGATTTGACAAGGACGCATGCGTGAGGTTCGTAGCTCCGCCTTAGTGTGAAAAGGACGACTGGTGAAATCACAGGGTGGTCTTGAAACCAAATTTAGAAGAAGATTGATTTCAGATAAAGTTGGTGGTAATCGAAAGGTTCAGTATCAAGAATATTGTTTGTTGCAGATCTTGAGTGTCGTAAAGTAATCAGTGTTTGAAAGTGAAAACGTATTTTCAAAAACACAATTTTAGTTAGATACCAATTTTAGGTAGTCCATGGGTGACTGTGACTGCTTACCATCAGGCGGCTCGTCTGCTTGTTTGCTACATATAAAAAAATACTGTATCTATACTAATATTATAAAGAGGAAAGATTTGATTGTTTGTTTGCATTGATTAGGCTCCGAAACTACTGAACCGATTTGAAAAATTCTTTCACTGTTGGGAAGCTACTCTATTCCCGGGTAATATAGCCTATATTACCCGGGAATCAAAATATGAAAATTAGGAAAATATAGCCTATATTTTCAAAAAAAAAATGGGATTCTTATTAAAACTCCAATAGTGTAACCCAAGGTGTAGTAAAATAAGATTTACAATTTAAACTTTGCGTGTCTGACAGTTCTAAGACAGGACAACGTCTGTTATGTCAACTAGTTAGTAATAATATTGACAAATTTAAGTCAAAAGTCGTCATAATTAAAATAATAATTTCGTAACTAAATTTGACTACGATTTAATCAGACTTCAGGACTTTTTTGTTTCCAATGTCCAAGAATTAAAAAGGGGTAATTATGATAACAATGATAAAAGATTTATTTAAAAAAAATTCAATGAAAATTCAGTATCTTGAAAAAACACCTATATTATCACAAATGCTTGACTAGTTAGGTACCTATAGCAGATTTATCGAAAAATTTATACTTACCAACCGGCTACTTACTTTATAGCTAGCATTTATAGATAATTTGGTGGTTAGTATTTGTAAACTAGCAATGCCCTACAGTTTTAGCCGCTATCCTAGAGGAATTAATCCAGGGTATAAGCTTCATCCATACAAAATTTCATCCAAATTCATTAAGCAATGATATAATTGAGTAGTTAATTCATACGACACTTACATCCAAAATTTCTCATTTACAATATTTGTGATAGTGTGAAGATACGTAACTAAAAAGAATTAATTTTATTCTCAGAAAATGTCAGTTCAGTAAAAAAAAAAACACTGGGCAAGTGCTTTTATTAACTGAACAAAATACAAGCTAATACTAACGCTAAAAATACAGTTAGACTGCCCATAGACCGTTGAAGGTTGTTAGGTTCGCTCAAGCCCACTAGCATTACCAGTTGGCAGCGTACCCAGTATGCTGGCGGCATTACCACGCTGAATAGCAGTGCTTATGGGTTGAGCCAGAAACACGCCAGCATTTAAATTATCTAAATTATTAGTAAAGCACAGGTCTGGCCATGGCCACCAAAACATATAATAAACTGCCAGTGCAGATAACATAGAAAATGAGAATAAAATGGCTAAAAGATCAAGCTCGCAAAATTGACTATAGCCTAGATAGCCTATAGATTAATAGTTAGGTTTTAATTTGTCGTTTTTTTATTTATTTTAATGTTACAAAGTTATTTAGTTTTAATCCTTATATCCAAATACAGCAATATAAAAAAAAAGACTCGATTAGTACTTAAAAGACAAATTAATTATAGAATACATCGATCTGCTCTGCACTTTGTTGTCATTACCAATCTAGATCATTGTGACCTACCTTAAGCATGCTACTTAAAACCTGTATATGAATTTCATTATGTGCAACAATAAATTATTGAGTATTGCGTATTGAACAACTACAGATCTACAAAGCTCCTTTAATAACTTATGAAATGAATTCCCTCTATCACATAAACATGACTTGCCGAAGGCGTAGCACCACAACATTTCTGCAGCGTTCATTAATTTACAACTCACAGGAACTTCAAAGCCGAGTTTTTCTACAAAATCACATACTATCTTTTCCGCTTTTTTCAGTCTTCTTTCTCTCGTCAAACTTTAATTCATTACATGCTGAAAGTACGAAAAGTTCATATTTTTAATTAAAGATACTCAGACCGCCCCTGAAGCCTTGACTCAGTGAGACGTGGTTGGCTTATTTTTTTTCGGCACACTCATTCCCGCCTCTGCGACCCTCCCAAACAAACAGCCGTCTACTTTGAAAACAATTTTCCTTTACCTCAACAATAAACTTTCCAACCCCATAATAGAGTTTAAAATCGGTGAGTGACGAAATGGTATTACGTCCTTTTGTTATTAGCAAGGAGGCTTTCAGTTCACTTCATGAAAGCGGAGACAGGCACCGAGAAATAGGTTCAGTTGACCGCGAGCTTTTCGCGCGGGTAGTCGTGTGTAGGGGTGTTTTCCAGTCGCTTTTTAAAATCCCGGAAAAGTTTTTCGTCGTTTTATTCGTAATCGTTTTTGTGAATGTGAGTTATTGAAGTGAAGCAGAGGTGATGAAGCGGTGAAGGGGTTATAGAAAGGTAAGTTTCATTGTTTGAATTTGAGTCAGAATTCACTTGGAAAGCTTGACTTAGAATAAGACAGGAAGTGAAGCTCTCTAGGGAATTCTGCTCGACTGCATTTGAGGTAAGAATTTTCGCTATGGTTGCAATACCAGAAACTAAATGAAACAAAATTTAAATTTTTATATATTTAGTTAGTGTGGTAAAAGCTAAAAACTATATTTATTAATCTATATAAATAAAAACTAAACGCTGTTCGTGGGTAAGCGCATCACTTGAAAACGTCTGGGCCATTTTTTTTAAATTTATTAATTTTTTGCTCAAGTCCGAAAAAGGATTTGAAGGAAAGAATAATTAAAAAAGTTGTCCGGTTTTTTTATCTATAGGGTGTTTTTGTATGTACTTGAGACACAACTCAAATAAATTTATTGAAATTTGGACATGCAGGACAACGTCTATCAAGACAGTTAGTTTGAAATGACACTAATAATAGTCACACGTATTTTAAAGAAACTGAGAACTTTCTTAATACATTGTAATACATTTAAACTTGATATAAACATAATGACAGATTAGATTTTATTGTATTCTATGTACATATTTTTATATTAACAAAGGAATTAACATAATTTACTTTAAAGATTATACTGAATTATAAACGTTCCAAAGACGTCAACCTATGATAGTTTTTTTTTTTTTTTTTAGTTCTTCGTAAGTATATTACCCTCCAGTGGATGCAAAAGGCAGGCTGTCGTTCGGTGTGGAGGTTAAAGGGGGAGGCCTATGTTCAGCAGTGGACGTCTTCTGGCTGATGATGATGTTAATGATATTACCCTCTCACCAGTCCGTGGATGAATAGTATTGTTTATCCATGGATAAACATGTACAAACATGTAACAAAAATAAGCAAATAAATAGCATGAATAAAGTAAAAAAACTTACAGCACATTTTCGAACCCAAACTAAAGAGACTTGTTTCGAAGAATAAATATTTTCACTCCAGCTGAAAAGTTCAAGCGGTCGCATTCCAAGAGTATTTAGTTCTAAAAACTTTGAAACTTCGCCGTTTTACGGAACCGTAATGCCCTCATTGCTATTTATTTACTGAAACGTTAATTTAAATTTTGTTTTAACGAAAATCAATTTTAATTATAATCGCCGTTGAATTTTTTGTTAGGTATTAATTTACAATTGGTCTAAGGTTGTCTGTTAACTAACTTTTTGTATACTTAATAATGAAAAATAAATATACTTTAAAATTTAATTGGAAATCGTCTGTAAGATTTCACTTGCTATAATTTTGGTAGCTATAAGTTTGAGATGGATCATCATCACAATTTATTTAAATAATGACTGATAACGATAGCTTGCTTAAATTTTGTTTGTATTAAAAAAAAACATCAAATGCGCAAGTGAACTTGCTGCACCCAGTATTCTGGCCCTTAATCTTACGATAATAATTCCCGTATAATAAAAAAAAAAATTACACCATTTTCATGCAGATACAAATTTCTGACCAAAATCGCAAATGTTGTACTGAATAAACACGGACAGATATAGCGATGCCTTTAAAAGGTGAGCTTCTCGCAAAATTTTAGGCTGGTCAGCTAGCAAGCCAGCGTACGCTTGTTTCATATCTGGGTCTGAAAAAATAATTAAACGACCACAATTAAAAACACCACAAGACCGATATAAAACTATTTTGTGAATTAAATAGATATAAATACCAGAACACTAAGTAATATAAAAAAAATACCCAAACTTAATTGGTTTAGTAATTATCACAATGGATATTATGACTACTACCAAAAAACTATTTTTGATTCAAAAGCCGCTCACAATTTCCTACTACATTGAAGTGACGTTATTTTATAGTTAGTAAGTCATTATTTAATGTGGTGGAAAAATAAATCACTACAAACGATCACAAAGGGCATATATTTTGCTTAGAACCAAAACAGTGCAGAAGTATTATATGAAATCTCATTTCTGCACAGTTTTTTATTAATGCACTGTTTTTTGTTTTTTATTTAGATATAAATGTACTAATTCATGTTTTTTTTTTTTAAATAGGCTTGCACTTGGCTGCAAACTCGCCTGAGTTAAACGAAAAAATAAAATATGTAATGTAAGTAATGTAAAATGTAGGTATTGTGGAATTATAAATTTACCACAGAGGTTTAATGTCTCCCATTAAATTTAATATAAAATGTATGCATTAGAACAAAAAGATATTGGCTGAAAATAAGAATCGACGGAATAACGGTAGATTGGTAGTTGAAAAAAAAGTAGATTACGCACCTCGCTAATGCAATAATCTACTATTACAATACAAATTTTGTTTTTGGTATACGGGAATTACTTACCTTGACATTTTTCTTGTTCTTGTTTTTACGGAATAAAAATTTAATCACGTTATTAAATTAAGCCGAAAACTCCAACTATAGTTTCAACTGCGTTTGACTGTTTTTATGCGATTGAAACTTAAGTCAGAGTAATTTTAAAACGTAAACGAATCCCGTATAATTTAAACAGGACAAAGAAATGTAATTTTAATCGAATTACTCGTAAAATGAGGAGGTTTACAATTCGACTGTATTACATTTTTTTTGTATGGTTGTTACGCGATTACTCAGCCAATTATGAATTGATTTTGATGATTATTTTTTCTTTGGTAAGTGTTACTTCAAAGGTCCCATATAAATTCATAATCATTGATACAGCCATTTAAAAAAGCCATTAAAATGTACACAGGTGACATTTTGGTTAGTGGCCCATTCAGCAAAAGTTTTGATGAAGAATTTCAATCTCTATTTTAACTATTTGCATTTTTCTATTTTTAGTTTGAGTTTTTACACGAAGATATAGAAACCTTTAGTTATTTTTTTTAGTCTATAGTTAAGTTTAAAAAAAAACTGTAATTTAAAATAAAATACTTTATTTATTTATACGGGGCTTAGTCACGTTGTTAAACTAAACTTGATAATCCAACTATAGTTTTAACCGCGTTCGGCGATTTTTATGCGGTAGAAACTTTAATCAGAGTAATCTTAGAAAGTAAACAAATCCCGTATAATTAAAATAAGACAATGAAATGTAATTTATTATGAATATAACTTGTTCTCTGCTCGTTTTGTCCGTGAAAAATGAGAAAATCAGCCAAAATTCTAAGCCCTGGAATAATAAACCATATATACCTGAACTATTGGAGGCCTTAGGTCCGACAATAAACAGGGGGTTACTGTCTGGAATATCAGCATGTATGTCTGCTTTATGTAGTTGTAAATTCGGAACTTTTGGTATCACTGCCGTGTATCTTATTTCCTCTGGAAATAGAAAATATTGGATATTAAAATATATATAATTGAAGCGCATTACGCATATGTTAAACTGATCCAGTTTATTCCAGGATAGCCATGCTCAATCTTCGACTACACCTTTATCAATTAACGCCTAATCCGTCAACCATAAAATTGCACCTAACAGAAAGTACTCATGCAACACTTTGACTTTTAAAAACTTACGGTATGTAATGGTTGTAAAGTCTGTTATAACAATAGGCTCTTTGCCAGTCCTCTTGTATCGAAATGAAGTGTACGTTGATCTTTCGCTGAGACCGTAGACGTTGATGGCAAACACTACGTTGCCGGTATCTTTGTTGACGCTAAAACAGAATCAAAATTTAACTCTTGCTTTGACGCGATGTATTGCATTGTAATCCTCAAGACTGCTCACGAATTTCTGACTAAGGCGAATTTTTGCCTGAGTCATCCACGTGCGACAAGAGACCGGGCGAGGGAAGGCACTAGCACGTTAAGGAGCTAACAGACGAGGCCGACGGAAGGAAAAATATTTTTTTTGTTTTTCTCTTCCGTTAGTTGGACGGCGGTCCGTCAACCTAATCCATACGTCTGTTAGTACTATTAGACCTCGGCTTGTCTCGGCGAAAGTTGAGCGTCTTGTATTATTACACTAGAATTTAATTAAAAAGGTTACTTTTTGTGTTTATCGCGCTTAAACGGATAAAATTGATTTTTTGCTTCTCATGCTCGTAAAGTTCTTATTTATGCCTGGTGTAAGTGCAGCGCTTGCCCTATTCTATGAGGATAGAGCAAGAATTTCTTTCGCTGCGTTTCATTTCTGAAAACTACCGTACAGGAATCGATCCCGAGATAAAAAGTATACCATGTGCTCCAAGATGTAAACTATTTCCAAATCAAAATTTTATGCTGGTTAAAAACCAATGCAAGTATGCCTTGCCACTTAACACCTAGAAGAGGTGCGAGGTGCCATCAAAATTTAATTTTTGGCTCGATTTTTTTTCTTTTCTGGAATTTTGACGCTCCTTGCTATCCTAGAGCCTCGAGTGACCGCTCTTCTCGCTTTACTCTAGGGCCGGCGCTGTATAAGCTAACTAAATAGGCTTTTTATGCTCTAGTCTAGTGCATAAAAGTCTGCTTTACTGGAACCAGTGCTTAGATATTTTTGCTCTATAAAATTGTTCAAAGAACTTCAGTTTCTAATAAACCTTAACGAGAAAGTTTCCCCACGTCTTTAATAATACCCATAGAACTGGGCATTGTTACAGACCCAGACATAACTTTTGTCGATTAAAAAGAACACTGCACAAATTGTAGATTTAATGAAAAAAATTGAGTTTCTTTTTTTCGCAATTAATGTTAAAAGTCAAGTGTCAGTGCACTTGTGCATTTGTGCATAAAACCTATTTTATCCTCAACATACATATTCCTTGTTTCTGTCTGATCTGAGGACCTAATAGAGTTTGTCCACGCTGGGTCGTTGAAGTTTGAAATTCTCGGCACTACAACTATTACTGGCAAATATAGTGAGCATGGTCACTATATTTGCCAGTAAACTTGCTCGTATACTTCAATTTAGTAAAAAAGCTTACTAAAAGTCCTTTACTTCTGCATTGTTCAGTCCACTTATCTGGTAGTTATTTAACACAACAGTGGTGTTAACCAAAGGCAAGTGTATAGTATTCCTCTCTAAAATAAGCGGGTCTGGTGCTGGGCCCTTTGCTATGGAGCATTGTGAGTTTTCGGCAAAAAACTGACGGATACAATATAGATCATGAAGGATGCAAGGCCTGTAGATTTCTTCTTTGTCATCATCTTGAAGACCTGTGAATATTTCAATATGCAGATGAATTAACGTAATTGTAAATATCTGTATCGACTAATCATCATCATCATCATCATCATCATTTCAGCCGTAGGACGTCCACTGCTGGACATAGGCCTCCCCCATCGATCTCCAAAAGGGCCGGTTGGAAGCGGCCTGCATCCAGCGTTTCCCAGCGTATCGACTAATACAGAATTGAAATTGTCTTCATCATCGTCATCATCATCATCATCATTATCATCAGCCATAAGACGTCCACTACTGAACATAGGCCCCATAGCACGCCACACTGAACGACAGCCTACCATCTGCATTCACTGGATGCCCGCGACTCTCGGTACATCTAGTGGGATGCCTATCTACGCTGCGTCTACCGGTTTGTGGTCTCCGCTCAAGAACTTTTCTTTCCTATCGGTTACCGGTTCTTCGAGCGATGTGGCCTGCCTATTGCCACCTCAACTTACAAATCTTGGCAGCTATTTCGGTGACTAGTTTTCAGTGAATATCCTCTTTTGGATTCTTTCCGGACTCCACCACGCAAAGAAACTCAGAGGATAGCTCTCTTAAGTACAAAATCATACAATTTGAAAAAAATATAACAATAAGATTAAGCTATCTGCATGACGTCATGGTCGTTTTTTCTATCGGACGACTAGAGCGGTCACGAAATGGCGACACCGTTGATAGTCCGAAAACTCAAGCTAAGCGCTTTAATTGCCTTTTTGTTGTGCAAACCACACTGTGGAATACTGAAGTTCAGGTGAGCTGTGGTAAAAATAATGTCCAAAAAAAAACTACTCAGTGGGTCTTTAGTTACAATCTGGGTGTTTTCAAGTCTTGAGTGAATCCGTTTCTTCTTGGCATGTTTGCTCCATCGTAGACCGCATCATCGCTTAACATTTATTTATATATTTTTATTCCAAATTACAACTATCATTACAGGTTTTGACCTAATGCGGTAGTGTAGAAAATTTTCAACATCAAACAAGAAGGCGGTCAAAGCCCATTTCATTAAAACTTAGGTACTCGTCGCTATGTTTTCTTTTCCACAGGACTGCTCGCAGTGACGACTGACATGTATATTTTCCAGTCGGGGTTAAAAAATATATGATAAAGTTCTATGAATACATACCTACTAAATTTAAATCGTCTTCATATTCCTTATAATTATTTGCCTCTTTATTTCCTTGCGAAAAATCACAAACAACAAACAACAATAACAAATAGAGCTTCATATTTGAATGCTGTTACAAAAATGAGAACATAGCATGATGCATATTTTTTTTATTATAAGATAATACATATGCGTGTTGTTTTTAATTATGAAAAAGACGCAACAGTATAACGGCAATGAGGTGTCTAAATTAAGCAATTTTGTATCGATTTATAAGGTTAAGTGATTAGCCTAGTTAGTTCAGAGTTAACTAGTAATTGGTTAGTTCAGAGTTAACTAGTAATTGGTTATTTTGCATGATTATTAACAAACTTTTGTTTATAATCTACTAGCGACCCGCCCGCCCAGCTTCGCACGGGTGTAACTTACGTGCGAAACCAGGGCGGGGCGCTTGTTACATATATGAATCATCCGTGAAAAATTATCTAACTGGTGGTGAAAACCGCATCAAAATCCGTTGCGTAGTTTTATAGATCTAAGCATACATAGGGACGGACAGACAGCGGGAAGCGACTTTGTTTTATACTATGTAGTGATAGTGAAGACAGCATATGTTTTGTTTTTATGGAACGTTCACAAAAGTTGTAATTACTTATTTGATGGCAAAACTCAAAATGTTAACATACGTTTAATTTGAACTAGGAAAGTTTAAGAGTCTTTTTAAATGTAGATCCCACCATGTTCTAGAAGGCCTTGTCTAAATCATCATCAAAATGTTGTAGCAACATTTCTGTTTCTTATGGTAAAGCCATATGATAAGAGGGTTTGTGGTGCGCAGTAGAATGGCGCCTATGGCTGAGTCAAGACCGGTATGTGTGCGGTGGTATACCGCTGCGGCGGCGTTCTACTCTTCCAAAAAATAAATTGCTATGATATCGGTTGGGAATAATCAATTGCAATTATTGTTAGGAATGTCGAGATACAATACCTATAGAGTCACAAAATCTAAGTGAAAACAGTCAAAAAATCTATGCGTAGTTACCTAGAAATCAATTATATAGTTCGTAATGCGACATTTACTCCAACGTTGAACACTGCATGACATATCGTCTAACGTTATGTCGCTTGCATAGTGTTCAACGTCGGTTGTCCATTATGTCATCGTAGCACTGGCATCGCACGGCGTTGTAGTCGGATCGCGGTTGCCTTACATACAATTAAAAAGTTGGCGTAATGCGTAGCGTGCACCGAGTTTTGGTTCGGTAATTTTTTTGCACGTTTGTGACTCTATTGGTATTGTATCTCGATGGTTCTTAATCAGAAAATTCCAGCAATAAAAAAAAAAATATTTAAGGATCAATCAAGGATCAGTAGTAACTATAATTTTTTTAAATAATATTTTTTTTTGCTATAGCTTGTATTCGACTTTTTTTATTCAAATTAATCTTAAGGATGTACCTAATAAAAAAATTAAAAATAACGTAATAAATACAAAAATATATACACCATTTTAGACGGACACATTTCTTACACAGACACCATTTTCTGACCAAAATCGCAAATATTGTACTGAATGAACACAGTCACATACAGCGATGTCTTCAAAACGTGAGCTTCTCGCAGGATTCTAGGGAAACCAGCTAAGAAACTGGCGTACGCTTTTATCACATCTGGGTCTGAAAAATAAATGAAAAGATTAGAAGATTCAGAAAAAGTATATAAAAGAGCTCAAGAAATATTAATTGTGTTATACTAATAAAAAAAACGACACCTTTAATTTTCAGTCAAAAGTTTTTATTTATATTTTGGCAGCCATTTTAGAAATATTACAATATTGCATATTGTATTGTCACCAGAACTAAAGGTGGATACAGAATTTCAGCACAATTGGTTGGGATAAACCGGTTCTAATTCAGCATACAAGATTTGATCCAAACAAAAGTTAAATACTCTTATTTAAGAAAATATAATACTTCATCATACTTTATTATAACTGATTGTTGAGTTATGAACAACCGTGATAGTTTTAAACAGTGTAATATAATACTTATTCGCCTTTGAATTAAACAATTCAAGAATTAAAAAGGACTTACTACTTACTACTAAACCTAACCTTAAACATCCAAAACAACACTATAAAATAAAAGAATCATCAAAAACAATTCTAAATTGGCGGAGTATTCGCGTAACAAACATAAAAAATAAAATAAAAACACAGTCGAATTGATAACCTCCTCCTTTTTGAAGTCGGTTAAAAAAACATATTATAATTATTATATACCTGAACTATTGGTGGCTTTAGGTCCGATTGTATACAGGGGGTTACTGTCAGGATTATCAGCATGTATGTTCGCTTTATGTAGTTGTAAATTCGGAACTTTTGGTATCACCGCCGTGTATCTGATTTCCTCTGGAAATATCAAATAGACCAGGGATTTATTGTGTAAGATCATTACGGGATGATCATCGATTGGACCAATATACTCACCATTCCATCACCGATCGCCATGACTTAATTTAAATTTCTACCGGATTTAATTTTTTGAACCATTAAAGCTGAATGGAAAGGCTAAAGTCGGAAATATTTGGCTCAATTACCTACATGAATGTTTTTTTACATACTGTCCCACTCCTGGGCAAAGGTTTCTCCCATCTCCTTGCAGGTAGTGCCATCACCCGCCAGATTTGACCAGTCTAGCTGGAACGCGTTGAAGTCATAGCGCTAGCGTTTTCTCAGCCTGCCTTATGGCTCCTTCGTCCGTTATCAGGCACTGAGTGGTCTTCTGCGCCCATCTATCAGGGCTACGTAGTTGCTTTACCTAGTCTCTGATAATAGTGCATTTTGGCCACGTGTCCCACCAAACCACAATTTAATTTGGTAGCTTTTATGGGTATTAAGCAATAATGATAAATCAAAAACAAAAAGCAATTTTTCAGTTTCCATGTTTATGCAGATTTATATTTTTAAACCGATTATAAATTAGTACTTGGTAAGGTCTTGCAGGATGAAGTTTTATTAAATTCCAACAATGAGTAATAAACGTCCAGTGAAGGAAAATATTGTAAAGAAACCATATTTATGGAAGCACGGTAGTCTATGACACTTTTTAACCGGCTGACTCTAAAGCTATACCACTTTCAAACCAAAAATCCATTGTGATTCGGCTAAATTTGACAGGCTCCAATGAGTCGTTACCAAAGATCTTATATATACCCTTATAAAGGGGCCGTCGTCACATCGTGGATAACATCGTAGCTTAAAAGACCAGTTTTGTTTTGTTCCGTTTATACTTTCTCCGACACATGCCGGAGACATTGTTAGACAACTAACGCCAACTTCGTCAGCCATAATAAGTACTTCCTTAAAGAGACATTAGGCTAGGCAGACTAGATGTTTGGCCACAGCTCATCTGAAGATGTAAACTTTTAAAACTTACGGTATGTAATGGTTGTAAAGTCTGTTAAAACAATAGGCTCTTTGCCAGTCCTCTTGTATCGAAATGAAGTGTACGTTGATCTTTCGCTGAGACCGTAGACGTTGATGGCAAACACTACGTTGCCGGTATCTTTGTTGACGCTAAAACATAATTTAAATGTAAACCTAGCTATACAATTTCGAAAATACTCCCCGAGTGACCCTCTGGTATCTTTTAAGACAACCGCCATGTCTCTCGGGCGTAAAAAGACTGTACGAAGCAAAGTTTGAGCACTCTACGGTCAAGACCCAACAACAACATGGTTACCTTAGGTCAGACAAACAAGGCAGTTAGTTTATTTTCTAACCTACTTCAAAAAAGAAGAGGGTTATTAATTTAATTGTATTTTTTTAATGTTTGTTATCTCTAATTGGAACCATTTCTTTTTATTGAAAGGATATACTCTCAGATTGATAAGAATTTCATCAAAATTGGTTTAGTTTTTGGCTTTTTATTATATCCAGATTTTTCTTCGGGTATTTGTTTCATCTGGTACAACAACAACAAGTCTGGTACACTTGTTATAAGTGAAGCTAATATAAAGCGTGTAAAAACTTACTAAAAGTCCGTCACTTCTGCATTATTCAGTCCGCTTATCTGGACGTTGTTTAGTATTATACTGATATTCGCCAAGGGTACATATAATGTTTTCCTTTCCAAAATAAGAGGGTCTGGTGCTGGACCCTTTGCTATGGAGCATTGCGAATTATTGGCAAAAAACTGACGGATACAATGTAAATCATGAAGGACGCATGGCCTATAGATTTCTTCTTTGTCATCATCTTGAAGACCTGGGAATATTTCAAAAGAAAGATTCACGAAAAAATGTGATATTTTGCATGTAAGTGTGCCTGTTTACCCACATTGCACTCCTTAGGAGTTTCGTACTCATTACCGAAAGATATTTCATCGAAGCCCATTTCTACAATGAAATGGTCATCGAAATGGAGAGAGCTATGCTCCGAGATCTGGAAAATCTGGAAAGAGGATATTCGCCAAAGAACTACAGTCAGCGACATAGCTGCTCAGATTTGCAAGTTAAAGTGGCAATGGGCAGGAAACATTGTTTTATTTTTATTTTATTGAAATATATTTTCGTTGATATCATCATCATCATCAGCTAGAATACGTCCACTGCTGAAAATAAGCTTCCTCTTAGACCCTCACAGTCCACATTGAACGACATCCTGCCATCTGCATCTATTGGATACCCGCAACTTTCACGATGTCGTCGGTCCATCTTATGGGAGGCCTACCTACGCTGCGTCTTTCAATTCGAGGTCTCAACTCAAAACACTTTCTTTCCCTTTGGTTATCGGTTCTTCGAGCGATGTGGCCTGCCTATTGCCACTTCAACTTGCAAATTATAATAGCAATGTAGTTGGTGATTCTAGTTCTTTGCCAAATATCCACGCTCCTGGTTCTATCGAGCAAAGAAACTCCGAGCATAGCTCTTTCCATTTGATTGCCCGCTATGTGACTGAGTTTTCGGTTTATGTAGGTTTTAAATTTAAATCTTATTTACTAGTGCTTAGAACAGTCGAGGAGACAATTTTAAACGTACGTTAAATCGGAAAACGT
The DNA here is from genome assembly GCA_914767915.1 of Agriopis aurantiaria. Taxonomy (NCBI): domain Eukaryota; kingdom Metazoa; phylum Arthropoda; class Insecta; order Lepidoptera; family Geometridae; genus Agriopis; species Agriopis aurantiaria. Next base: position 9,652,332 of record OU612003.1, on the reverse strand, counting down.
TTACTTTTCCTTGACCGCTTGTGCGCCACGCCATACCACTCCACGCCACCATGCCATGCCAGTCATCGTTTCCGGTCCGCCCCAGCTTCGCTCGGGTATAGATTATAGCCTATGTCACCCGGGGATAGTGTAGCTTTCCAAAAGTGAAAGAATTTTTAAGATCGGTTTACTACTTTTTGAGCCAATTCGTTACAAACATACTCACATACAAATCTTTCCTCTTTATAATATTAGTATAGATAAAATTCTACATACCTATTAAATTTAAATCATCTTCATAGTCCCAACTCTGTTCCTCATAATTATCGGCCTTTTTATTGCCTTGTGACAAATCAGAAAAAATAAACAACAATAACAAATAGAGCTTCATATTTGAATTCTGTTACAATAATGAGAACTTGGCATGAAACAGGTTTTTTATTGTTAGTTTAATAACATAGCGTGTTGTTATTAATATTTTAATTGTGAACAAGACGTAACATTGTAATCGTAACAATAAATTGCTTAAATAAATTAGAAGCAATTTTGTATCAATTTATATCGATAATTGATTAGTCAGGTTATTTCATGGTTGACTAGCATTTAGTTATATTTCATAATTATTTCAAAAACTCATTTGTTTGTAATCTAGGCCAACTAATGATTTGATATTAACAACTCCTCCGCCAAATTTTATTTTATGACTGGCTTAGCTGCCAAACTATGTGTTGGATACCCGAAATACCCGTGCCTTAGTTCCTTCCATTTATCTATCCATACGTATTATCCATTTGTCATATTAGCAACATTCGTTTCATTATTCATAATATAGTAATTAGCTAAATAAATATCAAAATAGTTTATAAAACATAACACAAAAATACTATATAATATTTATTAATATGTATACAAATTTTATTGAGTTAAAAACTGACGGATACAATGATATCCTATGATATATATGACCTATATTTTAATATCAAACTATTGTTATTACAACAAAGCAAATTTTTTGTTTGGCTAAGAACGCACCAAGACAATACAAAGTTATACTTCATGTTTGTCTCGAAAATGTTATTATCATCGATATTGATATTAAAAACATGCAAAAGCAAATTGAATCCAAGAGAAAATGAATTTTAGTTTACCAGTCCTATGTAACTAAAAATGTTATTAAGTTCTTCATTATTAAATCTTTGTGGTCTTTGGCGGTAACTTTTACTTTCATATTCGTTATCTTCTGTAATTTTGAAACAACAAATTATCATTTTCAATGGTTGTTAATATCAAAACATATTCTTAACTAAAATAAATTCAAACTTACTTTTTCCACTAATGTATATTTCGTAATCATGATCAATCCTTGCCAAATCATGTTCGTAACTCGATTTTGGCTTTTCATAGTCCTGATTAATCGAGTACGAGTCTTTAAAGTGATGATTTTCTTCATATTTAGCTAATTTTGACTCATGACTGACAGGTACGATTCCATAATGTTCAGAACAGCAACCAACACTGAACATCACGATTATTAAGTACGGCTCCATTTTTGCACTTCTCGCATATAATTTGGAATCTAACTGTTTTATAGTTTGCATGCGGTACTTATAGGCAGAACTAGCTAAATGCATGTATCAAAAATATCTAAAGTTATATGATTATTTACGGGATATTTACCGTGGTAAGGTTGTGGAATGAACAAATAATGAACAATGATGCTTTAGTGAACCACCGTGTTAGTTTAAAACAGTGTGTTTCAAAAATATCTTCTATATCAGCAGGTACCTTGATACATGCGTGCTTATTTAGCACGCAAGCATTGTCTCAAAAACAAAATAAATCATTATCTAATCTAATTTTAGCTAATTTTCGCGAAATTTCTTTATGTGGGATTGGTACAATATTATCGTGATTGGCCTTGATTATATTGAAATATATTTTACAATGATTAGTTTTTTGATCGAGGTTATTTTTATGAAAAAACTCTAGCTAATAACAAAATTATATAATACACTAGTACTAGTGCAGAAAAACTTTTAAACTTTACCTTTTTTATAGTTTCAGTGTGTAATATATTTCATGTAAGAAGATTGCTTAGGTCTTTAATAATACTCATAGATCAGGATATAATTAAATACCTAGTTGTTTTATGCACTTGTTATACAATCTACAATTTAATTTGAAGAGCATAAGTTTTTATTTTATTTATCTGTTTCTTACCGACTCTCGTTCTCTTTCTTTCTCTCTCTCTCTCTCTCCTCTCGTTTAATATACACATCTTGCTCTTAACTTGATTTGTTTATATTTTTGTGCCATAATTTTCTTTGTGGTTTTTAATGGGATATATTTTTAAACTAAATTATTTAAAAAAAATTGTTCCGTATACCCAAATATTTTATCAAGTTTTTCTTATTCCTCTTCTTCGTAATACGACTTATCGCTATATCGAAGACCTTTGCTCTCCACGTACTCATATTTAGTATGATCATTTTCCTTTTGAGTAGAATAGAATAGAATAACTTTTATTGTTTCAAACTGGTGCATGAGTTGTTACAAATACATCATTAAGTATCACAGTTCTACCCTCTTCGGGTGTACAATATTTTCTTAGCCTAGATTTTTATTGTTGCCATTACACCATAAAAAAGAAAAAAAGAAAATTTAATAAAGAGGTATGCAGCTTAAAAGAGGTATCATTGAGATATATAATATGTACATTAGGCATCTAAAACTACATTTATTTACATTATTATATTACAATTAATCATTAAAATATTCTTTCACTGAATAGAACACTTTTAATATTAACCAGGCTTTTAACTTGCGCTTGAATTGTGCTATTTCCAGTATCTTGAATTCTAGTGGTAAATGGTTGTATATTTTAATTGCACTGTAGAATGAACCATTTGAGAACATAGCATTGTTAACCTGGGGTACTCCTACATTGTATTTTTGTTTTAATCGCAAGATGCCAGCACGGCTCGAACTGATTTCGTGAAAGTATTTTTCATTATTCTTTACGAATAGACAAATTTCTAAAATATAAATGCTAGCTAATGTCAGGAAACCTTTCTCTTTGAAGATGGTACGCAATGTGTCAGTATCTTTTAAGTTATAAATGACACGAATACATCGTTTTTGTAAAATAAAAGTTGATAGTACATTTACAGAGTTACCCCAAAAAATCACTCCGTAACTTAAATGAGGATATACGTTTCCATAGTAGGCGTTTGTTGCTATGCTTTTGCTGGTGGCATTTTTAATAATAGATAAAGCATAGCAATACTGGGACAGTTTACTATTTACTTTTAGTACATGGTCTTTCCAATTTAAGTTGGTATCCAGAGTAACTCCCAAGAAATTGGTATTGTTAACAAGTTGTACTTTATTGTCTCTGTTATGGATATTTAATTCTAATGATTTTTGTCTATAGTTTCTAAAATGCATTAATTTGGTTTTGTCTATATTTACTTTTAGGTTTATCTTTTCAAGCCATGTTACAATATTATGTAATGTGTTATTTATTTCAGTCTCGAAATATTCACTGGATACATTTTTCGGTAGGTATATCGTTGCATCGTCAGCAAACATTACGCATGTGTGTTTTGTTAATTTTGGTAGGTCATTTATATAAATTAAGAATAGAAGTGGCCCTAAAATACTTCCTTGGGGCACACCAAGTGAAATTTCTTTAAATTTGGATAGGAGTTGTTCTATTGTTTTTAATTTTTTGTTGTAAACCTGGAGACATGTTGCTTGAGTACGGTTTTTTAAATACGATTCTATGAGTTTAAGACCATGTCCCCTGATACCAATATGTTCCATTTTTTGCAATAAAGTGTCATGGACCACGCAGTCAAAAGCTTTGGACATATCTAAGAATAATGCCACTCCTGGTTTCTTTAAGTTTATGTCATCCCATACCTGCTTAAGCATGTTAAAAACGGCCAAAGATGTATTTTTACCTCTTTGGAAGCCGAATTGTTTATCACTGAGAATATTATTTGTATCTAGAAATTTAAATAATCTGTTAAATATAGCTTTTTCAAATATTTTCGAAAAGCATGGTAAAAGCGCAATTGGTCTATAATTGCTAATGTTATTTTTGGTACCTTTTTTGAAAATTGGTTTTATTATTGCTCTTTTAAGCTCATCGGGAAAGCAGCCTGTAGATATTGACAAATTTATTATGTGAACGAGAGGATCAACAATATAATCTATGCTGCTTTTTATCAATTGCATAGATATATTGTCATGTCCACATGACTTCTTGTTTTTTAAACATTTAACAATATTTTTAATTTCAAATCTATTTACTGGAGTCAAAAAGATAGTTTTTTCATTTTTTTGCGTTAGATGTTTAGTTACGTGAGTTTTTGGACCGTGTTTTTGTTGAGTGGACTTATTTATATTTAAAAAGTGGTTATTTATTTTTTCACATATGATTTCTTGATTAGTTATTTCTTCATTATCTATTTTTAAACTATCTACAGTTGTCTTTATACTATTAATTGGGCTTGTGTATTGTTTAATGATACCCCAAGTTGCTTTAGATTTATTTGTGCTTCTTTGTATATAATTTATATTAGTAGCTTTTTTTGAATATTGTACTATACGTTTAACTGTCTTAGAATACTTTTTGTACATATCTTCAGTTTCTGCAGATTTTTTTGTGCCCGTTTGAAAGTATAATTCCCTCTTTTTTTTACTTGAAATTGTGATACCTGTAGTTTTCCAATTTGGTTTTTTTTTGTGGAATATCTTTTTTCTTTGTAGAGGTATGCATAGATTAAAAATTAATGTAAATAACTCTATGAATTCAGTATATGCTTTGTTAACATCTGTTTGAATGTAGACATTGGAAAAACTCAATTGTGCAATGTATTTTAAAAAAGTATCTATGTAAACATCAACGTTTCTTTTTTCAACAAACCAGTATTTTTCTTTAAAACTTAAATTTGTCTGTATCTCTATTTATTGTGCAGTGTGATCAGTTAGTTTTCCTAGGTTAATTATCTGTACTTCATGTTGTTTAGTGTTTGTTAAAATGTTATCAATGCATGTTTGTGAATGAGATGTGATTCTTGTTGGCTCTGTTATAGCAGGGTGTATCTTGAAGGACTTTAGAGTATTCACAAAAATATCTCTTTTGTTTTTGTTAATGACACTGTCCAATAAGTTTATGTTAAAATCACCTAATTTGAAAACTTTTTTCTTATTTCTCCTAGCTCGAATAGTTAGTTTGTGTAGCAGTGTTTCAAGAGTCTCTATATATAAATTAAAATTACTGTTTGGAGGCCTGTAATTACTTATTACGATTGTATTTAGTTCAGGAAGGGTTATGCCACAGCATTCGAAGTGGCCTTCAATTGATAAGTCAGATATCCAGTCTAGTTTTTTGAAGCTGATAGAATTTTTGACATAGATAGCCACTCCTCCTTTAGTTCTAATTTTCCTTGAAAAGTGAGCCGCTTTTTGGTACCCATCAATTTGTAATATACTTACTTCATTTTCTTTTAGATGTGTTTCAGTATAACAGCATACGTCAGGTTTGTGTTCATTATTTAACACTTCTATCTCATCTACTTTGTATCTCATGCTGCGTATATTTATATGCATGATTTGTAATGAATTATTTTTATTATTACTGGCCACGAAAAAACTCAGTTTGGTTTTCTGTGAGATCGTTATTGGAATGGCTGTTTATCTGTTGTTTTTGTTTCTTCCTGAAATAAAAGGGTATAGTTCCTGGCTTCCAATTTTGTTCGACATTTGTTGTTATGTTAGTTTCAGTTTCTATGAGAGTTTTGTTTATTTTATCGAAATAATAAGGTATTGTGCCAGGTTTTATTTTATTTTTAGTTTTGGACTGCAATGCACGTGTTATATTTTGGTCTAAATATGATGAAGCATAGTCATCGGTGTTTATTAAGTCGTTTATCATTCTAGACAAACATTGAACAACATTGAAGTGTTTTTATAATTGCCTTAAGATTATGCTCTTCTAAATTTTGCCATCCACTACCATAGTATTCATCTTTGTTCTGCCATTCTGTTCCATCGTTCATATCATCACCAGTTCCATCGTTCATATCATCACCAGTTCCATCAACAACATTACCAAACGACTGCATTCTACAAGGTTAAAAAAGTGATAATTTTGAAGAAAAATAGTTTAACAATTAATTGTTTTACTTGCGTGTGTTAAAATGAACAAATTACAGTATTGATTGATGTATAATGCATGTACGATTGTTTTATAATGCTTATAGATCATGGTCATATAACTGTATTAATTGTTCAACTGTAATTGTAATTAGTCATTATAATTAAACATATAAAGGGGGCAATAATAATTGAACGTTGGTCTACTCCACAGGCCTTTATTACGATAAACACAGTGAGCACGTCAATTTGCACGAAAACTCAGTGTGCCACTTTTTTGTACCTACTACTTTACGAAAGCTCATCATCATCATCATCATTATTTAAGCCATAGGACGTCCACTGCTTGACATAGACCTCGCATCGTTCTCCAAAAGGGCTGGTTGGAAGCGTCCTGCATCCAGTGTTTCCCTGCGGTCTCTTTTAGGTTGTATGTACATCTTGTGGGTGGACGTCCTACGCTGCGCTTACCGGATCTCATAGAGAAACCCCGAGCATAGCCCTCTCCATAGCTCATTTGCAACTTTGAGCTTACTTATGAGGCCCATAGTGAGAAAACACGTTTTAATGCCGTATGTCATCACTGGCTGCCGTATGTCATCACTGGCAACACCACAGAAGAGAAAAAAATTTCATTTAAAATAGAACGGCTGTCAAGGCATTTTTGCAAGAAATCCGTTGTAGCCAGTTGCACACATGTAAACGAAACGTCATAATATAACTACATAGGAAGGAATGCAATAATTCGTCAAGATTATTATTAATCCAAAAGGTTATGAACGCCATTTTGTTAAAGTTTAAAACTGACCTTCTCGTGGTGCAATACGGTTCAGTTCCCTGTGCATTTTGCGCAATTATTTTGGTAAATGCTGCTATTCCAAAAAAACTGCACGATTCTTGTGCAGTTCAAAAAACTAGTACGAGTTCAACAGTCCTTAACGTAAATTTATCTACGACATAGTTAAAATAGTTTCAAATTAAACTGCACGATAAGCACGAGGGTTAAAATAATTTAGCTAAGAGTTTTTCATCGATTTTGCTTTTTTTATTTAACAAAACTAGTGTATTAACGCATGTGCTTGTGTAATAATATTGAATTATTATCCGTTAAATAATATTAAGGCAAATTCGTAGGTTTGCGTGAGTGTAGGCAAACAATGGGAAGTTGCAAATGTGATTTTTTGTTTTGCCCCAAAACTCCATAGAAACTTGATTAAAAAGTTTCCATGACCTTACTAGGCCATGATTTGACCATGATATTGACGTAGGCTATGTTTAGAGCTCGTTTTATGTGACTTTAAATGGGTAGAAAAATAAATATATTACTTGATACGGTTAAATGCTATTTTCGTGAGGAGTCATTAAAAAAAAAACCTCATCCTAAAATTTAGAATGTGGTATCACAGCTAGTGATGGGAAAGTTTTGTGTGCAGTTTTAATTTTATCGATAATCTTAATAGGCATGATGACTAATATTTTTTTATTACCTCATAATAAAGCTGATCATAAATAGAGCACATCAACGAAAATAAAATAAAAATTAGTTCAAAAATAAATGAGATATAAACATTTTAATTTCGTGCTAGACAGAGAGCGCACTATACTAAGCCGTGACGTCACGCCCCAGGAGTGCCATACAAATGCTGTACTAACACACGCTTTGCGAGAAATGAATAGAGCATATCTCTATCCCCACCAAAAATTTTAAACACTCATATCTCAGAGATTTATCAGCCAATTTCATTTATTTTTTTAGTATCTATGTGTAATGTATTTAGTTATATTCATCGCTAAGCCGGTTAATTGTAACAAATTAAACATTAGGACACATGCCTATTGTATACTTTAGCATATTAGATAGTAGGAATTCCACTAGTCGTTTAAAAAAAATTGCAAGATTGACTTGCTTCGTTCGTATGAACAGAAATTAGTCACTGACTCGCATTTGATTATGATTATTTATAATTTTTTGTTATACTTTAGTTAGAGTGTGTCTGTGTACTATATTCATGCCAATTATTACGCTTGTACGTATTATCGTTACACCACATTACATATACATTAGATCTAATACAAAAATACATTAAAATACGTTTGTTGTATGGGGACGCCTCTTTCGTTTTAACTTTTTGACTTTATAGGGTTTCGTATCCAAAGGGTAAAAACGGAACCCTATTACTAAGCCTACGAGTCTAAGTCTACTAACTTACTAAGTCTGTCCGTCTGTCTATACTATTAAATATTATGGAATCGTGGGTGTGACTTATTTAAAAACGTGGAGTTTTAGTACAGTTGTATGATTATTAACGACTTATTTACCGTGATTATGTTGTGGATATGGAGTTCCTAATGTTTCGGCACAGAAAATGACTCAAAAACGTTATAAATAACGTGTAAATATTCCGTAATCATACAACTAAATAGTGAACAACCGGGATATTTTAAAAAGTGGAGTTTAAAGTTTCGGGATCGCAAGTGAAGCTGGCTAGGTTTTTTATTGAATAAAATAATCAATAATGAATATCAAAGTTAGTTGATTGAATCAGGCGTCACTTTACGGAAGTCTAAAATGTGCATCACAAATATCTATAAAGAAAAATAATTTATAACTTTATAACTTCCTTAAGTTTGCGTTTTCTTGGAGTCGAAGAATTTGAACAGGCAGGTGAAGCTATTTTAAGCCTCTTTGGAGATTCAAATGAGGTTGTCTGACAGTAGTATGAAGACGTTGGTGTTGGTGATATGGTTTAATTTTTAACCACTAATTGTAAATAAATAATTTATTTTTGTGATATTGCTAATGGCTTCAAGTATCTTTTATTTGTCGTGATACATAAATGTCCAAAAAATTTTTTGAACAAATTGTGCTTGTTTTAGTAGGAATCCAATCACGTCTTCGTGTTGCATCAATCCATTTTTGCCTAGTAGGCGGATTGCCTGGAAAACTGCAATAAGTTCAATGTCTATTTATACAATAGAAAATTACAGGAAATGTAATAGTGCTAATAGACGAGACGGACTTGGTCCATACTTCTGTTAGTACTATAAGAAAAATCTAAATGTATCGATATCGATAAAATAATGGTAACCACTATTATTGTCAACGGCTTGTCAACAGCTTTGTAATTAAAACACGGTGAAATAATAAAATTATAAACAATTTAGACATACCGGTGATAGGATATGCCTCCTTTTTAAAAATTAAATACTTTGCTAGCTAGGCGACACGTAATTACAGCGCAAGAAGGCATTGTGGAATAAATTCGATGGAGCAGCTACGCGTTCAAAATCAGTTTGCAATTGTGATACGGAGTTCAACGCGTTGACGTAAATAAGAATGTTCACTCGTATGCCTGGTAACAGATGTTCCTTCTCTTTTCCGTTCTATCTACTTCTCTTTTCTGTGGGCAACACACACTGGTCGAAGACTTGGTTAAAAAAATTTAGTTGTAGGTTAACTCTATTCGCACGCTGTTATGTTATTACCACTTATATATTAAGATTTTAAAATCACCGTTTTTTACTGACCTGCATAATTGCTCGACAAGTAAGCTAATCTATGATATAAAATTATGTGATAACTTCAATGTTAGGGATCCTAGACGAGAAGAATCATACTTTTTATAGAACAGATTAGCTTGTCGAGTAATAATGCCTCAGAGGATAATTAACAAAAACTTTCTTTAACGTGTATGTCTGTCTATGGCATCGTAGCTCCCAAGCGGCTGAACCAATTTTGTTTTAGTTTTTTTTTGTTTGAAAATGGATTTGATCGAAAGTAAAGCCATGATTCAAGAAAATCTGTTCAGGCGTTTGAAGATCATCAACTTTTTAAAAGGGGTTTAAAAAACAATCTGGTCTTGTTAATATCTTGTGCTGATAAAAATTTGCTTAAAATCATACTATTCATACGGTCTTCTGTTTTTGTTTGTTTCTTTGGCAATAAAAATATATTCTACTAGTATTATAAAAGCGAAAGTTTGTATGTATAGATGTATGGATGTATGGATGTTTGTTCCTCTTTCACACTGCAACGGAATAACGGATCGACCTGATTTTTTGCATGGGTATAGTTCAAGAGCCATAAAGTGACATATGCTACTTTTCATCATCATCATCATCATCATCATCATTTTTCATCACTACGCGGGTGAAACCGCAGGGCGCAGCTAGTTGGCAATAAATATATCTTATCTAAGATCCTTTTGATGCCGGTACTGAATACATTTAACCTACGACTTGTATAATATTATAAAACGTTAGGACTTACATCTTCTTACTTCTTATGTGTGCGATACAAATAATTCGTCAAAATGCGAGTAGGAATTGCTCGTCGAAATTTTCATACTAGACAAAGAATTTTAATAAATTTATAAAAAAATATGTTTCAATATTTTATTCCATATTCTCAGTAAATTTTACTATAAACATTTGATAAAGTTTATACATATTATGAGTATATGTTCTTATAGTTTTACATATAACTTAATATTAAACGCTTATCAACTTGAGCCCAAAATCACAAATGTTCTTCTGTATATAGATGGAAGTAAAAAGCTGTGATTGGAATAAAAGTCCTTCTTTTATGGCTATTGGAACAAGAATATTGAATTGTGCAAATGCAGAGAGGACATCAGGATCTGAAATCAAAATTCGTGTAAAGCTTTTGTCATAGTAGTAATGATAGTTTAGATAGCCTGTTGGTCCAGTTGGTACTGAACCTGCCTTCTGTGCTTGGGGCCGTGGGTTCGATTAGGACTAGGACTTCGACTAGGACTAACATTCATGTGATGAACATTTGTGTTTGTTCTATATCTGGGTGTTAATATCAATTTAATAATGTATATATGATGTATATCAGACTCTGGCAGCCATATTACAAGCTTTGCTTAATTTGGGGTCAGATGACCATGTGTGCAAAATGTCCCGAATATTTATTAATTTATTTAATGAAGGGTCACGTAGATTTAGATGAAGGATTCACGTATCCTGTTTTACAGACATACTTCCTGTTTTCCAGACATACTTCCCGTTTTCGCACAAACGCCGTAATCCTGAGTCAAGAATGTTTTATACTAAAATGCCTTGGTATCCTATAAAACCAGTTGAAAAAAATAATAAGTAGCTGTGTTAAGCATTGACAATAATTTAGTTCTTTAAGGACTTATTATGTTATAAAAACAATTAAGGCCTTAAGCCAAAGACAATGCGCATCCGTTTTTTTTAATAATCACCCGGTGATGTTTTTATCTTCAAAATGTTGAAAATATGGATGTAAGCGCTTTGGCTGGTGAGCATGGTTTCATACAGTTGCGACATGCGGCGCTTGTGCCACGTATGGGTTACCAGCTTTGTAAAAGGAAAACTAAACCAGGGTCCCTTACATAATAGACTTATAATATGGCGTGCTACTATCTCACTCGCACATTTGATGTTTTTTTTATTATAAATTGACTGAACGCATGTTTTAAACAAGAACGCAAGCAAGATCTCTGTACCCGGTATTTTGGCCCTTAATTTCAAATTTCTCACGATGTTTTATTTTCCATAAATTAGCCTTTTTGGCTGATGTGGTACATTAATTTAATAAAATTTCATTTTAAATATACAAATCAGAACGTCATAATTCAAATATAATGTAGAATTTACATTTTTATGATCTGTATCACATTCTAAAACTATCTATAGCCATGTGCATTATAATAAAATCTTTGTGGTATGGTGAAAATTTTTGAATAATTCCGTTATAAGGAAATTTATAAATGAGCCCTTTTAAAAATATATTTTTATGTGAAATTTGAAATGCAGAGCGTCTGATTAATTTTGAAAATTCAAATGAATAATGCTTTTAAATTTTGTACTAGGTACACTATTTTATCATATATTTGAATGTTTACTAGGTCATTTTTATACCTCGTGTCTGACATAAATTGCGCAAATACCTGTGCTATTAGATGCTCCTGGGCCAATGAAAAATGGAGGGAATGCGTCCTGGACGTCCGAATGAATGTCTGCAAAATCTAGCCGTAGACGGGGAACATTAGGTATAACCGCTGTAAAGGTTATAGCACCTGCAAGATTACCATGAGTCACAGTGAGCCAATTTTAGGAGTTACGATGGTAGGGAACTTAGCACTACAACTTTCCATCCCCGGTCGAAGATACTGAGACAGAACCAAGACAAGGTGGAAAGGTGTTTTACGAATACGATGTTGAGAATGAAGTAGAGAAAGAAAGTAAGAAAGGCTGACTTCACCACCATATAGGACTCATAGTCGGGAAGAGAGAAAGAGAATTAAATTAACTCAAGGTAGATTTAAATTTAGCCGTTATAAATATTAGTCTCCATTACTTATACTAACCACGTGGAGACCACGAACCGGAAGACGCAGCGTGGGGAGGCCTCCCACTAGATGGACCGACGACATTGTGAGAGTCGCGGGTATCCAGTGGATGCAAAAGGCGGGCTGTCGTTCAGTGTGGAGGTTAAAGGGGAGGCCTATGTTCAGCAGTGGACGTCTTCTGGCTGATGATGATGATGATGACTTATACTAAACTTCTAGTTTACTGTGGCGACTACAATCTCTAGTAAACTAGAGGTTTCGATGAAGAACTCCAATTATAGGGAAAACGACAAGAAAATATATATTTCACCTTTGCGTAAACTTACGATAATTAACAGTGGCATAATCCGCTAAGACAATAGACTCTTTGGCCGTGCGTCGATACCTGAAGTAAGCACGGGGAACAGTTTCATTCAAATTCATTACGTCTAGGGCGAGAACTAGATTACCAGATCTTTTGTTTACGCTGAAATATACATAAAAGTAATTAATTGTTATTTTGTCACTATTTTTTGTAGTCTTTGTGTTGTATATATATTTGTGATTGAATATTATGCAAATTTAGTTGTGGTGTCAAATGTCAATATATGTATCAGTATGTTCAGCAGTGCCTTGCTGGTCCACTCTAAAAAGTGTAATGAGAATAACATTCTGAAGCTAGCTATTGTGGGCTAGATTTTGGGTGATAGTTTTTGGGAAAAGAGCGTGGAGGCGTGCTCGTCGCATAGGGTATGCCAGCAGTTCCGAGGGTTGCAACTCCACTTCGAAAATCCGTGGTGTTCGTTTCTTTTAGGTCCGTCTGGACAGTTACCACCACCTTCCTACTGAAGCGTATCGCTTAATATCTGTATCAAACAGTGATGTAAGTTCTCATTAACCGACTTCGAAAAGGAGGAGGTTATCAATTCGACTGCATGTTTTATTTGTTTGTTACGCGACTACTCCGCCCATTTAGAATTGTTTTTGATGATTGTTTTTTTGGTTTTTTGGCTGGCACCGACTCCAAAAATAACAGATTATAAATTGTAAATATGTATATAAGTAGGTAATATATGTATTAATAATTTCGTTGATTGTCCTTTAATGCTCATTGCTTTGAAGTTATTTAAATATTATTTTCTACTTTTTAGTTTCAGTTTTTAAATGAAGGTAGATACCTATAGTCATGAAGTCGGTTCTTTTTTTTTTCTAAAAATTATCTTTATTTTCGTTATATAAAGAACATTTCTACTGTCATGCTTCGAAACCCAGATATTTATTTAAGCTATATATTTTTTAGCGCTGTGCGTTATTTGTCAGCAAATTAATGTATGAATTTAAGATTTGAAATAGAATCATTTTCACACAAGTATACATCTTTAAATACCCGCGATTAATTTAGAAAACAGCTCATAACATTTAAATGTCTGAGCAGATTTTAGGCAAAACAGCTGAGAATTAATGCTATTGAACCTGCTTTCAAATATAAAAAAAAAACGCATTCAAATCAGTTTATCCGTTTTATACTGACACAGGCCTCTAAAACACATTCTCTTTTTCTGCTTCATGCTGGGTTTAACTTAGTAAAATAATTAATTATGGGTTTAAATATTAGGTACCAAATCGTTGCTTCCACCGAATGAAAAAATTACAACACACTGATTAGTGCGTTTTTGTGTTTATACTTACTAGAATTCTCTTATCTTCGCACTGCTAAGTCCTCTAACCATCAGGTTTGGCAGTGCGATAGTGAGATTAACAACAGGATAGAAGACAGTATTAACATCGATGTACAGAGGGTCTGGTATGGGGCCGTATGCAGGTTTGCAGTTGCTATTGGCAGCAAAATATTTTCTGATGCATTGCCAGTCGTCTAACGCGCAGGGACGGACGAGGTTTTCAGGTTCGTCATTTCCTGTGGAATATAATATTTATATTTATTCAAAAGTAAAAATATAAAATAAAAATTTAACTGCGAATGCCTATGATATTCCAAATTTAATGACGAATCTAACGCGAGACCTCACTCTTTAAAAACCCGTTCAGGATACGACATATAAAAGTAATCTAACGACCTGACTCGGCTTCGCACAGTGTAATTTACGTGCGAAACTGGGAAGGGTCGCTAGTTACATATATAAACCTTTCGTGAAAAATATCTAATTGATGGTAAAAACCGCATCAAAATTCGTTACGTGGTTAAGGAGGAGCTAGCTGTTATACAAACAGACAGACGCGGAAAGAGACTTTAATTTATACTATGTAGATATAAATCCGATAAACATTAAATTTCTTCTGGGCAGTTAGACAAAACAAAAAGTGGCATATACCTAGCAGCGGAAAATACAAGCCTGGTGATGAAAAATAATAGTAAGGATAATAATCGCAATTAAGAAGATACAATTATTTAATATTAGTTTACTTTTTTTCTCCAATTTTTGGGGGCTTTTAGACAACATGTCTATGTCAGCCCCATATCCTGACAAATCATCAAATTTCTAAATAAATGTATTTTAAACATTACTTATGGTATAATTAACCAGCTAAGTAAGTTTGTGGTGATAGAATGGCTTAAGCCTATAAAAAAGAATTTGCCAGAAAGTAAAAAATTCTAACCTCCTTGGAATTTGGATCAGATAGTATAAGATGTATTATTACTATGATTATTTTTTGTACCCATACATTGGATTAACAAATTCCAAGTTTGGTAAAAATCTGTTCCCTCTCGCGTTTGTTCCGGACTCATTCCATCAGTACATGATACACGTCTTCGGGCTCGTCACACTCCTCACAGTTTAGTGACGATACCATTCCCATCATGCATCCAAAAGCATTTAATGGGATGAAGTTATAAGTTTAATACTTAATCATACTATCCACTTCTGCTAAGACCAAAATACGTTTTATTATATAATTACGTTTTAAAAACCTAAAAACTTTGATTAGATTTATTTACCTGTAGGTCCATTAAAGCCAAACAACTTGTCACATCTATTTCTGACTTCATCATCATAATAATCGTAAGTACTGTTTCCTCGATTTTGTCTATTTCCACTGTAGTAATTGTTATCATATCCGTTTTTGTCTCTATATTCTCCAATGCAGTATCCTAAGCAAATATATTAGAATTTTGTAAAAAGTAATCAAACTACAGACAAAAAAAATATTTTGTAAGAAACTGCGTATAAAAATAAAATATAATATTCTACGAAACTGGTTCTGTAGAATGAATTGTTTTCTTTGTAATAATCATAAACCTTTAGAAACCACATATCATGGATGTCAATAATATAAATTGCTACCGTATGGAAATATTAGGAAATAAATACGTACACAAACTTTGATTGTAAAAAAACCAAGTACATACCACGTGGACCACGATATCCAAGATATTCAAGATTTTTATCATCTTCTCTTTCACCATTTCTTAATGGTCCAATATTGTAAGGTTGGCCGTCTAGCACGTCTTCGTAACCTCAAAAAAAAAGAGTAATAATCATTAGTTGGGTGATGATCAAACTCTTCTCTCCGACGAGATGGACCACTGGCCTTCTGAAGAGGCCACTACACCGAAGGCCAGTGATCACAAGGCTAACGATGATTGTATTTAGTCCACCACATATGTCACAATTTTTTTTATGCAAAACCAGCGTAATTTTTGTTTCTTCACTGCGAAAAACATTTCCTTGACAGTTAAAAAATAAAACAAAAATGGACATAAATAAAAATGGACTACGATCCTCCTAGCTAGAAAGAGTGAGTCCAACTTTAAACCCAACTATATTGGTTGCAATAGGTAATGACTCACCTACATTACCAATGTATTTAGGTTCATAGTTCTTATCGTCGCTTTTAAAGTCACTTTCTTTTTTATCTTTTCCATCATCATTATTGTCCCTCTCTAACTTTCCTTTCACCAAAAAAGGCCCAGCACCATAGGTGGTAAGCCCTATAAATCCTCCAAAGTTTCCTCCACCTGCTATACGTCTTTCTTTGTTTTCAACCACATCTTGATCGACATTTTCTGAACAATATGCAGAACTAAATAAACAAAATAAGATCAACAACTTCATTTTGAACATAACATATTATAATGTTGATTTGGTCTACTTCGACGATTATATACTTGCCGATTGCTAACAATTGTAGCGTGCAATGAATTAAGAATACTTTATGTACATTGTTATTTGGGAATATTTAAATGGTATCCATTATGTAGCATTAATAGTAATTATCGCATTTATTTTTCATTAAAAATTTCTGTATGGTGATCACATATTTAGGTTGGTTATGTGTGAATAAAAAGGCTTGGCAGAAGTATCATACCATCAGTTTATCGGTCAGTATAATATAACCTCGTATCTCTCGTCTCGTTAATACAAAAAATAAAATTGAAAGTACTTGAATATAATGACACTACCCAATAATACGGAATGCGGATTGTAAGTCTAGAAAATTAAAATTACATGTATAACTTTTATATAGTTATTTCTAAAGTGTGAAACAACACTTCAATAAAAAAGATACTTTAAAGATAGTTCACTACAGATATTTTTATATTAAAATGTTATAACGAAAAAAATACTAACGTGACGATTTCTTATATTTACATGTATAGTATTGGTATTGGTTGATTGGTTTCATGTGGCTATAACTGCGGGTTGATACAATAATAAAAAAGAAACGAAACGTAAACACAACACGAAAAAGATAAGTATATTTTATTGTATAATAAATCATCAATTATTCTTTAGAACCGTAATCCAGTATGACATGAAATATTTGTTTATTACAAGATGAATTACCCGGAATAAAAACTCGTTAAACCTTCTTAAAGAAACTTTTATAGGAATTCCTTATATTAATAAATTATTTATCATGCGAAATTTGCAGCAAAATAACACCAGTAAATAACAAAAGTCTTTTGAAAAATTATTATCCTACGCGGCGCTGTCATTGCGTATCAATCACTTTCAGTATCATTTTCTCGAGCAGCTCTTTTAACAACTTTAGTCATCGTACGCGGTGACAAATACAACATGGAAATGATAATTAGACAACTAAAACATGTTAATTCCGCTGTTTGCCGTGGGACTTCTGCCATGAAAAGCACTCCAGCAAGCCGAAGCAATGGACATGCACTCGGCGCTTGTTCGATTTTGTACGATGTATTTGGTTTACTTCTAATTGTTATAGGTAGACAATTTATTACAGCTGAGGACCTTGCACCAAGATACAACGGGGAGTGTTCTGAAGAACTGTTCGATCTGATGCCGGCGTCGCGGTTTTACCATCGCACTAGCCGCCACCGCCTGAATGACACAATGTATAGATCAGTGGAAATCGCACACTGTCCGAGTCACTCGATCCTCCTTCTTGCCTCACACCTGCAAAATGTGGAATAAGCTACCTTCCACGGTGTTTTCGAGAAGCTACAACATGGGGTTCTTCAAAAGGCGAGTTATAATCGACTCCTAAAGGGTCGGCAACTTATTTGTGATGCCTCTGGTGTTACAAGTATCCATATGCGACGGTGACTGCTTAACATCAGGCAGCCCGTCTGCTTGTTTGCCACCTATGGCATTAAAAAAAAAATATATATAAATTTTGCTAGGTTTGTTGGTGATAGCAAGCAATTTGACTGAAATGTTTTGATTCTTATTTTAAAAAGAAATTTAAAAGCATAAGAATATGTATAATCTGCTTCCTAATATCATTAAGTTCTATTCAGTAAGTTACGTTGTGCTATTATGTGTTCTGTGGTTATGTTCTTAGTTAAACCTTTAATAGTAAAAATAAATTATAGTTATTATTTTCAAACGCTGATCAACTTAAGCCCAAAATCACAAATGTTTTCTTGTATATAGATAGATGTGAAATGTTGCGCTGCGAAAAGAAGTGCTTCTCATATAGCGAATGGAAGAACTAGATTCAGTTGCGTAAAAGCTGTAACGACGTCAGGATCTGAAATTAAACAAAATTTAAAAATATCATGTTGTGTAATATATCTGTAAAATATATAGACATAGACACCAACAGGCTTAGACATCCGTTCATTATGGAATACAATATTTTACAGATATATTACACAACATGATATTTTTAAATTCTGTTTAATTTCAGATCCTGACGTCGTTACAGCAATTGTATAAGTATATTTGTTCCCTCCCTCTCAAATCTATAACAGCAGAACTGATTTGAAAGATACTTAAGATGTAGATAGTTTATACTCTGGATTACCAAATAGGCTTTTATTTTTATATTTAGGCATTTATAGGCCAAATATTTTTTATATAATAGGCCCGTTAAAATATACGATTTCTTTGCGATCGTCTGTGTACTTAAGTTTAAATATGATATTAAACCATGCGTATCTTAGAATCGAAATGTAATTTATTTGCTTAAAACCTATTTCACATTTTACATTACAAATATGTATTTCTGAATCATTTGTTACAAACATTAACTTAGTCATTCAGGTCATGGCTTTTATAAGCCCTACTGCCCGGATTTTGAGTATACCCTTTAGTTCTAATGAAACTTAAATAATTCCCATAGGAGTCTATTCCAAAATCACAGAGATACTTCTGAATGTAGATAGTTGTTAAGAGGCTGGACTGGAAGTTGAAGGCTTCTTGGATGACTGTAGGAATATTGGCTTCAAATAAAAGGAAAGCCGCGATTACATCAGGATCTGCAAATTTGTTAAGGTTAATTAATAAATAAACTAAAGGCTCAATTGCTTTGGAATAAGGTCTGAAATAGTAGAAGAAATTATGAATTAACCTTAATTGGTATTTATAAACGGGCTTTCGGCTTCGTTACTACAACCCGTTATAGCCTATGTGTTATTCTAATGTATAAGCTATATTATTATAAACTTTCATTAAAATCCATTCGGTGGTTTTTGCGTGAAAGAGGAACAAACATCCATACATACAAACTTTCGCGTTTATAATATTATAGTAGGATATTAACAGCAAAACAGGTATTATCAAGATTAATGCCGCGAGCTTGTCAAATTTTGTGAAAGTAAAAAATGCAACATGCACAATGCTGTTGCATTTTTTATACCGTACGAGAGTCATTTAGTGGTAGTTTTAATTTGCACGGCCAACTGCTTTCGGAGAGTTTTTAGTTTCAGTTTGAGTTCCAGTCCAGTGGTATAGTCATAGATGACATTAAAACACTTGACTAATGTCTCCTTGGATAATTTATAGTCGCAAACCCAAATCTTTCGGGACTCTGTAGCCATTTTTTTCATCATTTTAGCCCTCCTCAATATACTAGTAATATGCCTTCTTTTTAGCATGTCTTTATATCTGATCCTACGGCGATATCCTCCGCGTCTTAATCCGAACCCTGACAACATCACCACCATCGACACCATCTGCCTGATTTACGGCCTGCTTAGTTACTTCTTTCATCCTATCATCATTATCAGCTAATCATGCTCCCACAGCTGGGACACAAACTTTCTCTGAGAGAATGGGCCCTAATTTACTAGACTAGCACAATACATGTTGGTGAATGTCACTATGTGTTTAAACTTCGAAGTTCTTAGACATGCATTCGGTTTTTCACGATCTTTATCTTCACCGTTTTTGAGCAATGACTTCGAACCATGACTGTATAGATGGCATAGCCACTTCTTTACATAAAATAAAATTGCTTCAAGTTTTTAGTTATTTGTTACCTTTACTGTTAGCCATTCCAGGTCCTATGGAATATACTGGTGTACCGTCATGTATGTCTGCATGTATCTCAGCTCTATCAAGACGAAGGTGAGGAACTTTTGGAATGACTGCAGTAAAGGTTGCTGAATCTGCAAAACACAACGTTCATTTCATTATGTACTCCTTCAATGTCCGAGTAAAAGAGAGACACATAAAAGAGAGACACGTATATAAAGAAAGAAGTTTGTTATTGTCTGAGATATAGGGAAAGTGATAAAGCTGAAGAAGGGGACGATAGACTGTACCTACTGCTTAACTGCTTTTGTAGCATAATAATACTTTAACTGTAAAATGTGATAAGATTGTAGAATGTGGATGGCTCCATCCACAACTTTATCATAGTAAATTTTCCCCAATATTTCGGCGCAGCTAGTTTAGTCTTTACGTGAACATGGTGCATGTAACTGCGCCGAAATATCGGGAGCTCCATTCACAACCTTGCCAGGGTAAATATCCCGTTTGTAATCATTATGACTGTATTATTTAAGTAATTGTTTGTGGGCTTGAGCATTTCTATTACTTAGACCTTCAACGGTCTATAGGCAGTCTAACCGTTTTCAACCGACTTCAGGAGGAGGTTATCAATTCGACTGTATGTTTTTTTTGAATGTTTGTTTCTCGATTATTCCGCAAATTATGTATTTATTTTGGAGATTCTGTTTTTTTTTTTTAAATACGTTTTCGCCATGGACATAATCGACAATCGTCCATGCCTTTATTTGCTCGTTATTAAAAAAATCTCTTAGGCGTAATATTACAAGACTTTTTTAAATTAAACTGAAATAGTAATGAGTCCATCTGTGTTTTTTTTTTAAATTATTATTATCTATTTATATTGAAATATAGTTTTTTTTTCTCTCTCATTCTTCTTTACCGCACTTCACAACTTTTTTGTAGTGTTAGGTTTGCTTAGGATTTTGATTAGTTAAAAAAGCACAAAAACGTCATTTTTTATACCATACGTGACCGTTGTATAGTCAGAGCGGACAATCGGTTCCTTGCCCGTCCTTTGGTAGGTGAAGTAGGTTTTTGGTGAACTTTGACTCAGCTTTTGCACGTTGATAGCTATCACAAAATTGCCCGTGTCCTTGTTAACGCTAGAAAAAAATACAAAATGTTTTTAGGAAACGTTTTCTTTAAAGTAATCTAATATCGGTAATAATAAAACAATTTTTACCTTTTTGATTACAGCAAATCAGAATAATTATCTAGATCAAAAACTGATCAAATTTAATAAGCGCGCGCACAAAATTATTGATTTTGCCAAAGTATTCGTATGGAGCTTGAAAAAAATTATCGTATTATTGGAACTGGTAAAAACCCACTTAGCCAAAGTAAATGTTTTTTTTTTTGTGGGACTGCTTCGAGAGCTTTCCCTATTAAAAAAATCACGTTAATCTGTTTATAGATGTACAATATAAATGGATGTAATAATCGGTGTACAAACATAAAAAATAATATAATTATTAGTTAAAAAACCGATTTCCATAAAATTTGTAAAATACGAAAATTGGAGTAAGCACTTGAAAGCGCTTCGGCCATATTCGAAACCAAGTTTCGAAACTAGTTTCGAAAAAAGAAAAATGATTTTGTTTCTGAAACTGGTTGCTAAGTAGGAACTGTTTCCGAATTGTCATTCGAGTAGATGCGTTCGCACCCGCTACACAACCTAACTAGCTCCTATGCTATATTTTGTCTGATTTGAAATCACAATAAAGAAACTACTTAGCGCTTTTAAAAATTACATTATAGTAATTGTTATTAGTTATTAGATAATAATAAAAAATACCAATCACTTACTAAAACTCAGTAATTTTTGCATCTTTGAAGCCTCTTATTTCAAGATCCTTATGTGTTATAGTCATATTGACTATAGGTATGTAAAACTTGTCCACCGGTAGCTTCAGAGGATCTGGGACAGGGCCGTAAGCAGGCCGACAACCCGAGTTTGAAGCTAAGAACTTCCGCATACATTCCCAATCGTATTGGTCACAAGGATAAACTTTGTCTTCTTTGGAGTTAGGATCTGTAACGACGAAATGTAAACATGAAACATAAATATTTCACTTTAAAAATTCAATCTCAACAAACACAAAAAAATACCAATTCAGAATAGTGCTAGTATAGAATCATCGTTTTAATCAGCCTGTAGAGCATAATATCTCCCAAGAGAAGATCGATCTTCTAATTTTTGCTTTTTGCCAAAATCGTCGTTTACCTTACATTATATTGGCGTCGATTCTGTCATACCACTAAACTAAACCAATCTGGCAGGACTAAAATTATCTGCCTGTCTTTTAATTTTAATATGTGAAAAAGGATGGCTACAATTTTAGAGCTGTCAAATTTAGTTTAGTTTAGTTTAGAGCCATCGATGCCATTGTCGCTTTATCAAATCTTAAGGTTTTCTGATTCATGGTCTCCGCTCTGGAACATGTACCCCATGCTAAAAGTTTGCCCATAGTCTTTGGCTGGGCATGTGAGTTGGTGACTAGTGTTGCTGATTGATAGGCCACCATCGAAAAACTATCAATAGCACAGAAATAATAAATATATTTATAGGACTATCGTAACGATACTGACGTAACGATACGATTAATATATTTAGTATATCTGTGGTATCGATAAAACTATGAATTACTTGCAATAGTATCGATAGAATTGCACTTCGATAGTCGCTACAGTATTGACACTATCGGTATTATTTTCATCCCTGACGAGTTCGCTATCGATAGTATCAATTCTATGATAGTTTCAGACTATCAATGGTTAAAATAAACAACATCCTCTTGGGACCGATGGCGAACAACGGCAGAATGAAACTAAATAATCATATCGTACCTATGTTAACACCATGAACGGGATCATAATTCTTAAAGTATTCCTCATTTCCAAAGCTCTTTTTATCTGCATTCAAACCACCTAAACCAAACAAAAACACTGAAATAAACAAAAACTTCATTATAAAGAACACACAAAAAATAAGTATACAAATAGATTAAATAATGAAATTCACGTAGTTTTATAGATCAATGCACATAGCGTGATGTTCCAACAACATGCTAGTTTTAATACTCGAGTAAAATAAAACACAGTTTAATGAGCTCTTGCGTTAAGAAACTTGAATCTTATTGCAATGTTTTAAATGTTAAAATACAATTGTTTTGTACGTTTTGTACGTTTTAGTTCAGAAACAATTAAATTGTCAATGAGGTTGCTCTAACAATAGTTTGATTGTTGGTAATTGATTTGGTAATTTAGTGTATGTTACCAGCAGTGCAAGTACCGTTCTTTATCGATCGTCAAATTCGCTAAAATGCCATAGAATCGATCACAGCGAGTACTGAAAAAATGGCATATTATCGAATTTGACGACCTCAACTGTCAATTTGACGATCGATAAAAGAACGGTACTTGCACTGCAGTTTCGTTTGTTGCCAGTGGTGATCTGCTTGCCTATTGGAAATACTAGAGTCAAGTCTAGTAAATACTAGAGTAGAGTCACACAGATTATAATCTGAGCAGCTATGTCAGTGACTGTGGTTCTTTGGCGAATATTCTAGTTCCTGATTTGAGCAATAAATCTCTCCATTGGCCGCTGTCTGACTTTTGCAAGTTGAATTGACAATGGGCAGGCCACATCAATCGAAGAAGCCGATGGGGAAGAAAGGTTCTTATATAGAGACCACGAACCACAAGAAGCAGCGTAGATAGGCCTCCCACTAGATGGACCGACGACATTGTGAGAGTCGCGGGCATCCACTGGATGCAGATGGCAGGCTGTCTCTAAGTGTGGAAATCTAAGGGAGAGCCTATGTTCATCAGTGGAAATCTTCTGGCTGATGATGATTTGATAATTATCTATATCTGTACAAGAACCAACGAAGAACCAACAACCATTGGGTTCTAGAGTGGAAACAGCTTGTCGCAAACTTAAAATAGGGTGACTTGCAGCCAGGTGGAGCAAGGAACTGCGAAAGGTGACTGGAAGCAAGTGGTGCCAGAAGAGCATGGTTATATTATTAAAGATATTATGAAAACAGTCAATTCTGATCAATTTTAGCAATAATTATAATAGTATACTATAGGTAGGTACTGATATTAATGCCGCTACTTATGACACTAACTAAATGTTTTTCTATTTGTTTGTAGTTTTTCTATTTCTGGGGTACATAATAAAGAGTTTCTATCTTTTTCCTTTGGCGTCGATTTGACGTTTGGAGGTCGTTAAAGCCCTAACAGACGTGTGGGTTTGGTTGACGGACCACCGTACAACCAACGGGAGAGAAAGACTGAGAATAACATACTTCCCACTCTTTCTCTCCCGTTGGACAGATAGCGGTTGTGGTCAACCAAACCCACACGTCTGTTAAGGCTTTTAGATTACCAGGTGGTCTATCTTGAAACAGAGCTACCAGTGTAAAATCCTATAAATTTATATTTATACTTCTTGCTTTATTTTAACAGCTATATTTTAATATACAAGTTCTAAAGTCATATCTTAGTACAATTAAATTATAAAAATGTTTACTTATCGGGACAAATAGGGACGACATAAAAAAAATTAGAACCCAGATGCTGAAAGACACCCAAATAAACAGACAAATAATAAATGAAATACAAATATTATCAGCTTTATTTATTGCATAAATTGTTTAAAAAAAACTTTATTACCTTGAAATATATATGATAATAATATATATTATATCAGTTTATTTTGTCTCTAGAGTTGATGTTTTGTAAAAATGAATAAAAAATAACACGAAAAAATCTTTATTACTGCAAAAACAACAATACAATGAAATAAATGAATATTTTATGACAGTTAAAAACATTTTGCATAAAAAAGTACTACATCACTAAACTTGTCTATCGGTTTCTAGACTAGATAAGCGAAGAACCCTAATTCTAAGTAATAATTAAAATTCGCAAAACCTCACTGGCAAGAGGAAAAATAGTATAGGTAGCTTATTTTATTTGTATTAATTGTATCAATAAAGAAAACATGTATAAATCGATCGTAACCTCGTAGACTTAAAGACTAATCCAGTCCGTACTTCTACCTTTCTTATACGTACGGCCAAGGATTGGAACAACCGGTCAGCTTCTTTGTTTCTTGAGAGATATAATCTAGGTCTTTTCAGGCTTCGACTAAAATAAAATGAATGGATGGGCCCTAACCATTGAAATTGCTCAGTAAAAACGAGTCAAAACCGTCGGACATATACTTCAACACCTAATTATAAAAATGTACAGTATATATGTTACAAAAGATATATCCCGGTTTTATTTGTGTATTTACACTTCGGTAAAGCATATGAATGCATAATTTTGACAGATGTTTCGTTATCACGTAACAATAGACACGTCTTGCACTTCCTACGGCTAGAGACCGACTGAAACGAAATGAGAGCCGGCGCTCATTTTGTTATCTTCAAAAATGCGCTTCTACTGGACCTGTCCATTCATTTTATTTTGGTCGAAGTTTTCAGGGCGAGTGTGAATACTGAATACGTATTTTCTAAGTCTGCGTGCTTCATCTTCGACATCGTCGCACGTAAGTAACGCATCGAATTCCATAGAAATTTCAATTTAGAAATTCAAAATTTGTATAAATATGGATACTTAATTTACGCATCGGTTACTCGTACTTAGTTTCACCCACTGTATTTAAAACTACGATGGTACGCGAT
The DNA here is from genome assembly GCA_914767915.1 of Agriopis aurantiaria. Lineage (NCBI taxonomy): Eukaryota > Metazoa > Arthropoda > Insecta > Lepidoptera > Geometridae > Agriopis > Agriopis aurantiaria. The sequence continues at coordinate 9,626,436 of OU612003.1, read as the reverse complement.
CACAAAATGGAAATCATCTAACCTATTACGGTATATAATCTGAAAATTGTTGCCTATTTAATATGACATTGTTATAACGCACAGGACTTAATCTACGCTATTTATAAAATATACCTAAAAACTCTGATCATATTTTTTGTTAATTTAGTACTAGACTGTGTAACAGTGATTGTGAAACACATGTTTTTAGGGTTACGTACCTCAAAAGGAAAAAACGGAACCCTTATAGGATCACTTTGTTGTCCGTCTGTCTGCCCGTCTGTCAAGACCCTTTTTCTCAAGAACGTGTAAAGGTATCAAGTTGAAATTTATAATAAATACTTGGGTCTACGGTTTCTATTGGCTGTAAAAAAATAAAAGTTGTAAGTCAACGCAATCAAAAGATATGAACGATTATGTCGCATATTTTGCGATTTCACAGGGAAATCAAAACCTATAGGGTACTTCCCGTTGTCCTAGAATCATGAAATTTGGCGAAAAGCAAGGTCTTATAGCACATATATAGGAATAAATCTGAAAGACACGAAGTTATATCATTTAAAAATAATTATTTTGTTATTACAAACGTACATTTTGGTCATCTTCAGGTGTATGTCATCAGGTCATCAACTTACATCTTCAAACAGTTGGAATGTATAGAAGAACCTTTTAGTCAACTACAAAGTTAAGTTTGTCTTTCAATATTTCAACTTTAGGTTTTTTTTTGGACTCGCGCTCTGAGGATTTTGTCCAACGGAACCCTCAGAGCACGAGTCCTACACGTACTTGTCCGGTTTTTTTTTTAAATTTAATAATTGTCATGGGTTTCACCACCTATTCTTCTGATGTTAAGCTGTTTTTGTCGATGTGTTTTAAAAAAAAACTGTTTCTTAGACCAATCTCTAATTCAATCATCTACTATAAGTTTTACTTTAATTATTTATAAAAAAAAGCGATGTTATAGCTAACACATGCTGCCAGCATTTTGGGAACGCTGCCTACTGGTAGCGGCTTGTTAGATTAGTTTTAGTTTTAGTTATAAATTTATATTTAAGATAATTTTTATTTTACTTGTAATTTTTATTGAATAAATACACGTAATTACTAACACAAATTTAAAGTACACTAATAATATAACATAAAAAAGATAGAAAACTAGGTAATCAAGATTTTTCTATACATGATAATCTGAGTTTTCAATAATTGACTTAAGACACGCATCAGATAATCCTTTGAAAACAGATTTTAGATGATTCTCATATAGATGCGGGTAAAAATTGAACAAACAGATTGTTTTATTAATAACAGTTAAAATCAGAAAATAGGCGAAATTGACGAACGATTCTTTGATTACTGTCAATATATTCGTTTTAAATGCTGCTATTGATGATTTTACTTCAGGATCTGAAAAGAAAAATCAGGATTGATAATCTATACGTCTTACTAATTTTATAAACGCGAAAGTTTGTATGTGTGGATGTTTGTTCCTCTTTCACGCAAAAACTACCGAATGGATTTTAATGAAAGCTTACAATAATATAGCTTATACATTAGAATAACACATAGGCTATAGCGGGTTGTAGTAGCGAGGCCGAAGGCCGAGCTCTACGCGTACGAAGTAGCGGGTTTCAGCCAGTATATAATAGAGATAAAAAAATCTATAATTGCGAGATATCAAAATCGTTTTAAAATAAGCAAAAGAACACGATATGACAGTTTTTAGAATTTTTGTCTGTTTGTTTGTTTGTGCAGGCACATCGCCTAAACCACTGGACGATGGTGCAAGTCCTGCAAAAGGGTTCTACAGAGGGCTCGCTTTGACCACATTAGTAGAATAGGGAACAAACTGGCTTCGTACCCTGCAGGTAGTAAAGCGTTTTGGTCCCTAGTTAAATCAGTCGAAGCGAACTTCTGCCGTCCCTCACTACCTTCACTGCTGAAACCTGATGACACGCTGGCTCACACTGCTGAAGAGAAGGCAAACTTGTTTGCTTTTCAGTTTGCGGAGTCCTCGCGTCTTGATGCTGGTAGCGCGATACCTCCATGTTCACCTGGCTGTACGACATTTATGTCTGAAATTCGCATTCGCCAAATGGAGGTACGTAAAGTGCTCCACAATCTTGACGTGAACAAAGCCAGTGGCCCGGATGGTATTCCAGCCATAGTTCTGAAAACGTGTGCACCTGAATTGTCTCCTATACTGACACGCCTCTTTCGTCTCTCGCTTGAGACTGGTCAAGGGCCGAAGTCGTGGAAGCTTGCAAACGTGCCCAAAAAAGGTATTCGTGCCGACCCTGCCAACTACAGGCCAATCTCGGTCACGTCCATACTCTGCAAGACTACAGAACGTATCCTCAACAACAGGTTTCTGGCGTATTTGGAAGCTAATGATCTCCTCAGTGACCGGCAATACGGATTCCGCCGAAACCGATCCACTGGGGATCTTCTAGCGTATGCCACACACATCCGGAGCGAGGCCATCGAGAAATACGGAGAAGTGCTTGCCGTTTCCCTCGACATATCGAAGGCTTTCGACAGGGTTTGGCATGACAGCCTTATTAGCAAGCTCTCCTCGTTCGGCTTGTCCAACAGTTTCGTTGCGTGGATATCGGACTTCCTGAGGGATAGATCGATTCGATTTGTCATTGATCGCTGTTCGCCCGATCGATTGGCAATTAATGCCGGTATCCCCCAAAGATCAATGCTCTCTGCAACGCTCTTTCTGCTGCACATTAACGAACTGCTAATACCCGGTACCTTTGGGTACGCAGATGACATCACAGTAGTAGAAAGCTGTATTTCAAATGCACGAAACAGCGGCTCTCAAAGCCAGTCTCTCAGAGAGACCATAGTTGAGAACATAAACTTGTCCCTTTCTCCGATTGGGGCGATACCTGGTCAAGTTCAATGCCGCTAAGATCCAGGCGTGTCTGTTTTCCGTCAAAAGGACGCCATTCCAACTGGCTTCTACTTTCCGTGATGTATCCATTCCGATAACTGACCGGCTTGAGCTTTTGGACGTTACTCTGTCTCCTACCCTCAGCTTTGGCTACTATATTGAAGACAAGGCTCAATTGGCTGCCAAAAAGCTGGGTTTCTTATCGAAGGTGCATCGGTACTTCACGTGGGAACAGTTGCTGTCACTGTATCAAGCAAAAGTTCAGTCGAGCATAGAGTACTGCTCTCACTTTTGGGATGGATCAGCTAAGTATCGGCTTGGGGCGTTAGAGTGTATTAAGAAGCGTGCCAAGAGGCTCATCAGCAACGATTCCCTGGTTCAGACTAAGCTCCTTATTTTTGAGCATTGGCGTAAAGTTGCTAGTCTTTCGGTTTTTTATCGAATACATTTCGGAGAGTGTGCATCGGATCTGCATGATCTAATTCCCTCCTGCCCATTTTTCTATCGGAATGCCAAAGCGGGCACTAAAAATAGACACCGCTTTATGGTTAATATTCCGAAAACCCGTACGAAGCGATTTGATGCCACTTTTATTAATGCGCTGCCTGAATGGGTGTTTCCCCATAGTTACAATCTGGGTGTCTTCAAATCACGAGTAAATCGGTTTCTTCTAGGCAAGCGTGCTCCATCGTGGACCGCATCGTTGATTCACATCAGGTGAGTTGGAGGCCAAAAGCAAACCTATTAATTAAAAATAAACGGATTTAAATGCGGCTTTCACTAATAAACAAACTTGTACTTAGCTATGGTCAGATTGACGTACAGGCTATGTTAATTTGCGACCGGGCCGGATTGAGGGGGCAAATGGGTGTGTGTGTGTGTGCGTGTGCGTTCGTGCTTGCGTTTGTGCTTGCGTGAGTATGTGAGTTTATGAATTTTGTGTGATAAATATCGCTATTTTTGCGTTCCTGTGTACTATTACTCTAATATTAATAGTGCAATTTTTGTCAATCGTCGTGCTGATGTAAATTTTTGTCACCTTGACTCTCGTACGCCTTTGCACCAATGTGATACTCGGGGCAAGTGCTCGGAAAATCTGCATGTACGTCTGCTAACTGTAATTTAATACCCCGGTCCATAAAAATATCTACGGTGATAGTCAGATCATCTGTAAAGTACCAAATTTCTCATTAAAAAAAGAAGAAAAATAAAATCAAAAGAGGATGGTTATGTAGTAAAGTTTAGATTACAAGATTCATTATACAGGTTGTCCGATTAGATGACAGATATACCTTGAGAGCAAAGGTAATATAACCACTTGATCTCGCATGTAGTCAAAATTCCCTGTTGCAAAATGTTGCCACGTCGGTCGCGGGGGGCAGCTTGTGATTGGAGACAATATAACCACTTGACTGCTCATCCTTTACCCCGTCATATGCCAAAGGTACTAAAATGTCAACCTAAACTATTTCGAGCGGGCCAATCCTAGGCGCGATTTGAATGAATGATTTTTGAGTCTCCAATCACAAGCCCCTCCCCCCCCGCGACCGACGTGGCTTACTTGTACAACAGGAAACTATGACGACATGCGCATCTTTCATCCCATCATCATCTTTGGCTGCTACAGACATAACATTTTATTGTATTTTCTTGTCTATGTGTATCTTTTGTCTGCCTTGTCCTTTAATTTCTTCTATATTTACCATCGAACCCTTTTTTGTCATACCGTACAAGTTTTCTCTTACTTTAGACTCAATAATAATATAACTATAACATCGGGTTCTTCAAACTGAATGTTAATAGATCCCTTAAAGATCGGCAACGTAATTATGTGATATACGCTTAGAATAACTACACAAAGAAACCAAGTACATTCGCAAAATTTAAGCCATTCAAATGGAGTCATATATTACTCCAAAACAAATATAAAAATTTTACTATGACAATTTGCGCGGTGAAATCGTACCACAACAAATCAGAAAAGCAGCATAAGAGTTATGGTGTGACATGCTACAGGTAATCCATTAATTTTCTTGCTTAAATCGTTTAAAATACCAATCGAAACGTAAGCTACAAAGCGAATTTGTAGCTTACGTTTTGAGAAGGCGTTGTTTGGAAACCTTCCTTCTCTGAGTAGTTATTCTAAGGATATACGTTATTATTATAGTCCTTTTCAAATAGCATGGCACTTGACAACTACCACTAGCAGACTAGTTTTTACCACTAGCTTTCATAGTGGCGCTTAGCTATATGTTTTCGCGGTAAATTTTAAATCTTTAAATTAGTTCTGTGATGTCACAATCAATATTTACGAATCACTTTACATTCTATCGTACTTTTAAACCACCTGTCAAGTGACATGCTATTGTTACTCAGTGGTGTTATTATTAGGTATACATAGGCGACGGTGATCGCATACTATCAGACGGCCCGTCAGCTTGTTTTCCATCTATTGCATAAAAATATGAGGAAAACATACATCAATAAAATTGCTTTGTTTTTTTAAATATGGTAGGTGGAAGTCAAAACAATCTTTTTGTAATATAACAACATTTGCATTGCAGTCAGTTCTTATTCAAGGCTAGGTCGATCGTACCGTCACTAAAGATTAGTTGAGCTGTGGCAAAAAGTCTAGCCGTCACTCATTAAAAAAATTAAAGAAATTCTGAAAAAAACAAACTTACTAACCTATTTTATAATAATTTACGTCACACTTTGTGAGGGAATCCTTGTTAATCCGGTAGTACGTGAAACAAGATTTTTTCGAAATAAAAGTGAATTGTGGGATTCCAAAAACAAGAACCAATTTGTTGGTCACATTGTTGACGCTAAAATAAAAAAAGAAGTGTTAATTGTTGTTATATATTGATAGTTGTTAATTTTGGTTGTTGTTACTCAATTAATTCTTGGGCAAGTGATATAACGAGGTGAAACGTGTCTTTTCGTGTTGTATCCAAAACTCCATAGGAGCCTCTTTTAAGTCTCCACCACTTTACACAGGCATGAGTTTGACTTGACCGTGACTTACTTAGCTTGACTCTGACTGTGACTATGACTTGTTTGACGCTATTAAGACCATGCGAACTGTTTAATATTACGACTAAAGGACATTGAATCCACAGTCATGAAAGTTTTTACAAAAAAAAAAAAAGAGTCCGTGAATTTTGGCGCCAACGTGGAAAAAAATATGTCGGCTCGTTGGATTATTTTCCTAAACTTGTGTATTTTCGAAAGTTAATGTGTAGTAGTTAATGGTGAATTATTATTTATTAGGTGCTCGTAAACGTGTTCGAGTGTGGGCAAGTGATATAACGAGGTGATACATGTCTATTCGTGTTGTTTCCAAAACTCTAAAGGAGCCTCTAGTAAAGTCTCCACTACTTTACAGGGGCGTGTGTTTGACTTGACCGTGACTTACTTTGCTTAACTCTGACTGTGACTATGACTTGTTAGACATGCACTCTACCTTGACGTGCACTTTATTTTGGTATAATTTTACGATACGCTACTAGGAATCGTACATATATTATATCAATGTAGTGAACTGTTTCAGGGATATAACATCTCCCTGTCTCACTCTCCTGAGCAATGGGCCTCCTGCTGCGGCCTTATTATAGAAGTTTGATTGTGATCGAGATTGCATGCCGTCCCGTTCGCATCTACTTACTCACACCACGCGCGTGAGTGAGATGCCACGCGATCGTGATCACAATCCGAATCATGATAAGACATCTATAATAAGGCAACTGGTTTCAACACTAATGGTAAAGTAACTGGGCTACCGAGCTTTTTTTTAAAATTACATATTATGTATCTAAAGCAAAATTTTATCTAAATACAATACAATACAAACAGCGATATATACAAGAGTACGTTGCTCGGTTAAAGTTATTGTTATACTAGCAACGCACCCCGGCTTCGCACGGGTGTAAATCTTATTTTTTTACACCTTGGGTTACATCATTGTAGTTTTAGTAAGGATCCCTGTATAAATTTTTTATGTTATATAACTTATGTCACCCAGGAATAGTGTAGCTTTCCAACAGTGAAAGAATTTTACAAATCGGCTCAGTAGTTTCGGAGCCTATTCAATACAAACAAACAACCAAATCTTTCCTCTTTATAATAATTATTATAGTCTAGATAATTAGATAGATTCAAAGACTGACTACGTAGTAGCTTATATCTAGTCTGTGGATAAATTAGATTAAAAAAAATGGGAATATGTACTTACAAGCAATCTTTAATTTCCACCTTACTCATACCTTTTATCTCGATTTGTCCATGAGTTATAGTCATATTGGCAATGGGAAAGCTGAACTTTTCAACTAGCATGGGCATAGGGTCTGCCATGATTCCACATGTAGGAGTACAATTTGAGTTGGTTGACAAAAAGTTTCGAATGCAGTTGGTATCGTTTACGCAACAGGGACGCCAGGTTGTTACTTTCTCTGGTGTGCTATTTATGCCTGTAAATTTATAATTATTAAATATCTTGTTTTTATTAGGGTTCCGTCATCATCATCATCATCATCATCATCAGCATCAGCCAGAAGACGTCCACTGCTGAACATAGGCCTCCCCCTTTAACCTCCACACTGAATGACAGCCTGCCTTTTGCATCCACTGGATGCCAGCGACTCTTGCTATGTCGTCGGTCCATCTAGTGGGAGGCCTACCTACGCTGCGTCTTCCGGTTCGTGGTCTCCACTCAAGAACCGTACCTTACCTTAACCGTACCTTAGGGTTCCGTACCCTAAGGGTATAAACGGGACCCTATTACTAAGCCTACGACGTCTGTCTTTCTGTCCGTCCGTCTGTCCTACCTATTAACGGCTATATCTTTCGAACCGTAATAGATAGAAAGTTGAAATTTTCACAGAATATGTAACGTTACGGCGGATTAGCATTTATTAGGATACGGATTAGGATTATTAAAAAAAGGCAATAAGTGATAACAAAAACCCCTTACAACAAAAGTATTTTTTTAACGTATTTTTGTATTAGCTCTATTGTAAAAACGATATAACGTACAAGCATCAAACTTGGCACGATTGTAGTATACACACTCTAAAGTATCACAACAAATAATAATTAATGGCCAAGTGCGAGTCGGTGACAAATTTCTGTTTATTACAAAGTTATAACCAGGAATTTCGTTATTGAATTTGGTCCCCTGTCGTTTATATTTTTGAACTTTTTTATTTCCGCCGTAACATTACATATTCTGTGAAAATTTCAATTGGCTACCTACTACGGTTCGAAAGATACAGCCGTTTAAAGGTAGGGAAGAGAGACAGACATCTTAGGCTAAGTAATTGAGTCCCGTTTTCACCCTTTGGGTACGAAACCCTAAAAAGCGCGAGTACTGCAAATCGCTGTAGTGTTAAACAACAAACATTCATTTGTCTTTACATACGTGTGGGCGAAGTAGGTACGAATATTGGCTAATTCAATATCGAAATTCGATACGTACCTACTCGTATTTTACGTAGCGAATATTCGTACTTCGCCCATCTATCTTCCCACTAATGGATCAAACAATAATTTTCACTTGTAGCTTAATAAAAAATTTACTTCTACGAGTAAAATAAATAATTTGTTTCTGTACTTATAGCTTTTTAATTCTTTGTGAAAGGTAGAGTATCCTCCTCGGGGATAAAGATGTCTTCGCTTTGGGCGAACATTAATCACCAGCGTAATAAAAGATTCTAACTCAAAATTCCTTCGCTACGTTCAGGAGAAAACTATCGAATTTTTCATTAGGCTTAGGATTGAATATGACGCAAGCATTATTGCAAGAATGCCTTCTCGTCCAAAATACCTCAGTGCCTTAAGACGAGTCTTCGACCAGTGTGTGTTACCAGTGATGACATACGGCACTGAAACTTGGTCTCTCACTATGGGCCTCATAAGCAAGCTCAAAGTCGCACAACGAGCTATGGAGAGGGCTATGCTCGGGGTTTCTCTACGAGATCGAATCCGAAATGAGGAGATCCGTAGACGAACGAAAGTCACCGACATAGCCCACCGGATTAGTAAGTTGAAATGGCAGTGGGCAGGGCACATATCACGCAGAACAGATGGCCGATGGGGCCGAAAGGTTCTGGAATGGAGACCACGAAAGGTAAGCGCAGCGTAGGACGTCCACCCACAAGGTGAACAGACGATCTAAAAGAGACCGCAGGGAAACGCTGGATGCAGGCCGCTTCCAACCGGCCCTTTTGGAGATCGATGGGGGAGGCCTATGTCCAGCAGTGGACGTCCTACGGATGAAATGATGATGATGATGATGATGATGATGATTATATTCAAGTCGTGCCTTGCTTAAGCAGACAAACCAAATGACAATTGAAATGTTTTTTTGTATTTTATTTCATAGATTATTAAAAAAAAAGTTTTCCTGTATCTGTGTTTGTTACAATAAAGTGGAACTGGACAGTGACGTCATTTCTATCTAATTTTCTACTGTGTTAATGCACCTGTATTTTTTTCATGTAATAAAATAAAACCCCATGCATGGTCAAATGGCCACAAACATTGGCAGAGTGGTACTCCCCAGCTTTTCTACTCCTGTGGTTAAATGATTGAATTTGTGCATGGTTAAAATGAGTGATTTTTAGCTTACCAAAGATGCCATAACACTCCTCACTACTTTCTGACCACGTATTCCTTTTTGAGTTTCCATGGTCTTTTAGAGCGATTGTAAAATCACTAATTCCTAGTAAAATTATCAAGAAGTAGTATGAAAACATTTTTTTCTTCAACGCTATGCGATTAACTGAACTAAGACTTTAATTTTTTTTATTTATAACATGCGTTGTTTGAAAAGTTGTTGACCTATTCTAGAAAGGTCAAAATAAGGTCTATTTAAGGTTATGAAATAAAGATATGTGTGACCAATATATTTTTTCTAATTAAATGGTATATTAAGTTATTGTTTTCATTTTATTACTATATTATTAACCATATTCCTTATAAATATTATTTTCTATTTATTAAAGGTTTAACTCAATGTCTAACTTTTTCGAATAAAACTTGTATTTCGTATTTTCTAATACTGCTAGTTCCGTTAACCAAAGAAAAAAAATGGTAAGTAAAAATATTTTGTATATTTATTTAATACTCTATTGCACACTAACAAATAATGTAGATTTAACCTCCACACTGAACGACAGCCTGCCTTTTGCATCCACTGGATGCCCGCGACTCTCACAATGTCGTCGGTCCATCTGTCCTAGATTATATGATATTAATATCAAATAATTGGCCAAAGGCGTGTCAAGATACACGTATGGTTGGGTTCCGTAGGCAAAAGCATATAATTGTGATCACATTCATAACTCAGGAATTGGGAAGTTACACACTAAAAAATTCGAACGAACTCTGTGGACTTCATCCCAATATAACTTAATATACTTTTTTATAGTTTAGTTTGAAATAGAACTACATGAAAAATATTTTTTTTTTAAAGATTTTACGAAGAGCTCAATACTTTATCACAGTTTTATTGCTATAACTCAAAAAGTTAGAATCTTAAAATGTTAATATGTTGTGTAGTTTTTAATATGACCTTTCAGCAAAAGTTACAAATTTCTATGGTACATTTGCATCAGCATCTTGGCTTCTCTGGAACCATGTGAAAATATATTTACAAATATATATATATATAGCGCTAGATATATATATATATATTCATAATACTGTTGCAATAACCTACATTATTGCCATAGGGCGACAATGCTCGCCGCTGGACTTCGTACCACGCACATTGCGACAACACATGATGTATATCCTCCACCGACCCGCAGAAACAGCAGAGTGGTGATTCACTTTTTTCATTAGGTATTTGAATTTGTTGCCTGGAATGTGCCCGGTACGGAGTCTGAGTAGGGCTACCACATCTTGTCTCTTCATGGCCATTGTATCGAACCATGGGTAGCGAGGTAGTTCACTCTGCACTGTTCTGTACCAGATGCCTATAGTTTGAGACCGCTCGTTGAAGTATTCCTGCCAGTTTTGACCACACAGCTCTTTAACATTTCTAAGAAACTCGCTAGGGAGGCAAGTATATGGAATCCCGTCGCTAACCGCCTCTTTTGCGGCTTGATTCGCTTCCTCGTTACCCATGATACCGACATGAGAGGGCACCCACTGGATAATGACCACCTTATCTGCGGCTCTAAGCTTATATACACTGTTCAATATAGAACAGGCTATCGGATATCCTTGAAGATTCACGGTTAGCCGAGCCAAATGCTGGAGTGCACTCTTTGAATCCGTCATACTGCAAACTGGCTGGCGTTTATGTCTAATAGATATGATCATAGTATAATAATATACTCCACCAGGTATAGCACTCCGAGTAAAAATGTTACGTGGGCGTCCCGCAGCTATGTCATCAATGTCATGGATACACGTACACGTGCATAAGCAAGAGCAGAATAAGTAATTTAAAACAAGTTCGAGAGAGATGACGATACACGAAACAATGGCGGACTCTCTATGATTTTCTGTGTTAACAGTAGCGTGAAATTATAACTCCCCAATATTCGTGTATTAACTGTGGGAATCCAATAAATAAATGTGGTTTTGATAAAATTGTGTTTAATAATTATATTCAAGTCGTGCCTTGCTTAAGCGGACAAACCAAATGACAATTGAAATGTTTTTTTGTATTTTATTTCATAGATTATAAAAAAAAATGTTTTCCAGTATCTGTGTTTGTTACAATAAAGTGGAACTGGACAGTGACGTCATTTCGGGACAACTCCCAGAGCGCTAGACCATGTTTTCTTGAATCATGGATATGATAATGACTCTGAAATTGCAATTAGCTCACTGTGCACACTGCACTGTGCTGTGTTTATTCATAGATTAAAAGTGTCCATGTGGAAGTTGTTAGTTAAGTGTTTGTGTGATTGTGTGTACTTTAGCTTTACGGGGCGGCATAGTCATTTCATGACAAAACCCCATTAAAAATTAAAGATTTAAAAAAGTTTCTATGGCAAATAGTTTAGAAATTCAGGACGGACCAACTTTTTGCCACTTTGACAAGCCTTTTTCTTGCCCAAGGATTCATTTGATAAAAATGTATGTATGTAACTTTACCTTCATTTTTAACTTATTCATTGATACGACACTACACAACGGGGCGCAGTGAAAAACGATGTTTCATTACCATTTTAGGGCTACCCCTAAAATGCAAAATTATATTTCTTTTATACTTGTAAAATTTATATCTATTCTAAAACAGCAATTATTACTGTGCATTTTTTTATTGCAACTCCACGGACACCCTGGGTCCGTCCGTGACTTTTATTATACTTAACTACAATATGTAATTTTGTTAACTTAAAATGAATTTATTTTAGTTATTCACAATACAGGGAGAGGAATGTTAGATCTTAATATGAGGTTAAATGTTAAGGTAATGCGCATTTAGCGAATTCCAAAAATTTTATACATGCCGACAGACAAATGGGCGGATGGATGGACAGAATGGACATTTAAGGGTTCCTTATAAATAGTCTTACGAAACCCTAATAAGGCATATCTTTTAGGTTTTGGCGCGTGAAACATGAACGTTTGAAAACAAGACGCAGAGTTGACTCCTTAAATAAATTAATGTACACATTTAATTGCAATAAATTTATTTGTTATGGAATATTGTGACTTTATTTTTATAATTTTGTTTATTCAGATGTGACCTACCTGAACAGTAGGTATATATTGTGTTTTTTTATTTTTTTTATTTAGTAATTGGCTTGCGTTTGACTGCCAACTCACCTGATGTTAAGCGATGATGCGGTCTACGGTGGAGCACACTTGCCTAGAATAAACCGATTCACTCGTGATTTTAAGATTGTAACTATCGGGAAACACCCATTCAGGCAGAGCATTCCACAGACTAGCAGTTCGCACAATAAAAGTGGAATCAAAGCGCTTCGTACGGGTTTTCGGTATATTATTATCATTTAAGTGAATAATATCCATAGTTTATCCATCAATGTGTTTGCTAATCGAGATAAACACAATAATTTTACCTGTCCTAATCCAATAGAACTTAGTGTTGGCTTACACAATAAAGTATGAAAAATATATTAAATTATAATGAAATTAATGAATAATAAATGTTTAAAAAAATATTTAATACTCACGCTACAAACGCATAAAAAAAGAAACACTTGAAAAAACTAACAAAACTTATTAAAAAAACGAAGTAAACAAAACAAACATCAAACATCTTTTAATATACAAAATTAAAATTCAAATTCATTTATTTCAGGCAATATCACCCATAATTTAGGATATATTAAACAAAAATTAAAATTAAACAAATAAAATATAAAATTATGTCACGGTATTAATTTAAATGTCAAATATAATAAAATAAAAACAAAATACATAAACACACAAACCCAGTATTATAATCATGTCAGGTCCTCATTATACTTTCTCGAACAAGGTCTAGCGCTCTGGGAATTGTCCTACAATGACGTCAATGTTCAGTTGCCACTTTATTGTAACAAACACAGATACGGGGAAACAATTTTTTTAATAATCTATTAAATAAAATACAAAAAGCATTTCAATTGTCATTTGGTTTGTCCGCTCAAGCAAGTTAAGCACGAATTGAATATATTAAACACAATTTTCAATCAAACCCACATTGATTTTTTTGGATTCCCACAGGTAATATACGAATATTGGGGAGTTATAATTTCACGTTACTGTTATCACAGAAAATCACAGAATCCGCCATTGTTTCGTGTATCGTCATCTCTCTCGAACTTGTTGTAAATTAATTATTCTGCTCTTGCTTATGCACGTGTCCATGACATTGATGACATCATGGCGGGACGCCCACGTTACATTATTTCTCGGAGCGCTATACCTGGCGGAGTATATTATTATACCATGGATATACGTAAACAAAATATTTTTACGGGGTGTATTGCTAAACGACGAAAATATTCAATAATATCATTGTACTCGTCATTATAAACAACGTTAGGACCAACCCAGACATTGTCAGCTGGTCCATAAAAAAGTTGTGAATTAAACAGCTGAATTTTTACGTGATTTTAATGTTGGTTCCACAGTAAAAGTTGTTTATAATGAGTTCATTGATATCCATGAATGTTTCCGTCATCTTTAGATGATGATGATGAAACACTCGGTATATAAATTACATTTAAACAATCAATAAAAAAAATATTCAAAGGTTATAAAACGTTTTAAATCTATTAAAAATAGTCCGCAATAAGAGCTTTTCAAAGATGATTTAATAATAGTAACGACTGACTCGAAAATACAAAGCAATAAAAGCAACTAAATTTATAAGGTACGCATATTTTTAAACCTAAGTTTCTTTTTGAATTTTACCCCTCGACGAGTTAATTTATTAGCGCCATCTAGTGCAGGAAGGAAAAACTCTCATTATTTTGGAGATTGGGGACGACATTTTCCAAGAGCAAATCCATCATAGTTTCGATAAGAATCCAATCCAAAGTTGCACAACTTGTTTTGAATAAACATTGTCATAAGCAGATACGAGTGGAAAACGTAAATTTCTTTTAGCCAATGCTCCGTGGCTCAAAGGCAAAATTTTAGTTGTTCGACATTCCAAAGGACCTGGCAGCGCTATCAACAGACTGGTCCCGTCTAGAGAAGGCCTGATTGTGGGAGAAAGCCATGGATCGTTTTCTGGTGATTCAAGCTTTGACAAATCGCAAATCTTCGTATGTGGACCTCAAGAACAACCTCGAAGAAGTAAGAAATGTGCAAATTAGTCTATGGATGGTCAGGAGGAGACTTCTCACTGCCAATATAAGTAGTCATCGCCCAGCTCGCGACCCTAAATTACTCCGTGAGCACCGAGTTTCCCGGCTTAGCTTCGCTCGAAATTGTGTTTAATGGACTCAATAAAGCTGGGATAGGGTATTGTTCTCCGATGAAGCCATAATAACTATGTACGGTGAAGACTGACGTCGGCGAGTGCTATGAAAACGAGAAGAACGTATTGCAGAGGCATGTTGCTTGGACGGCCTATTATTCGCTGAATGTGTTTGCTACTTATTAGGTACCTCGTACTTATAATACTTATAGGATATTTTTGATAAAAGTGTAACTGGATGGTTTTGGTATATTTAGATATTTAGATTGTTTTTGATTTTGTATTTTGGAATTACACCTACCCACCGCGGGAAGAAGTCGGCTCCGGGAATCAGGTTTCCTTGTCCGGAGTACGACGCATTATAATAACTGTATCCACAAAATGTTTATCTAAATAAATTTTTATTTATTTATTTATATTTATTATGTTTTGAAGAAATCACACCTTATGGTACCTCGGTTATGTTTTTGGGCAGGAATAAATTCGTTGGATCGTACAGAGTTAGTATTCATCGAAAATGGCACACTGTCTGGACACCGATACAAAACGGAACTTCTAATTCCTCATGCACAACCCGCATTGGCTGCTCTTGGCCAAAACAAAATGTTTATGGACGACAACGCTCGCGCCTACTGGTCTGGCGATGTGGAAGCGTATATGCTAGAGGCGTATATTCATCGTTTGGATTGGCTAGGTCAACGTGCCAACCTCAATCCTATAGAGCATGTCTGGGACGTTCTGAAGCGACGAGTGAGACCAGTGCAGCCGGCTCCGCAGACCATCAGAGAGCTAAAGAATGTGATTACCGCGGAGTGAGAACGTATTCCGCAAGAACCATAAGTGATATACTCTCTAACATGCCCACACGAATGCAAGCTGTGATTTCGGCAAGAGGGGGTCACACTCCATACCAATCTTTTATCTGCACTACATCATTAAAGAAAAAAAATAGAAAAAAAAGTTTTTCATTTTTACTTAGGGAGTAGTAGACTACTGGCTTTTAGAGTTTAGGTTAGGTTTAAAGAACTTTATTACCACAAAGACAATTATTTGTCACTTAAGTGATAACATATTTATCTAAAATAATAGTGTTCGTCGTCGCATGCACAAAAAAAATTAAAAAAAAACCATAAAGGAAGAATAAAATTGGTTCTTTGCTTAGGTGCCCATTTTTTTTTGTGCAATAGATTGTAGTAAACAACAAATAATACATAAGTGCGAGTCCGTGACGAATTTCTGTTCACTAGGGCGCGGTCAGTACTTGGATGAGTGACCGCCTGGGCGTGATGTCTTTTTGCACTACTTTCTGTCTTTTGTGTTGGTACGGAGCCCTCAGTACGCGAGCCTGACTCGCACTTGGCTGGTTTATTTTTCTAAATTATACCCGTGCGAAGCCGGGGCGGGTCGCTAGTATTATATAATAGTCTTGCGTTTGGCCTCCTATTCGTCTGACGTTAAGCTGTTTTTGTAGAAGTGTTTAAAAAAATCAGTTTCTTAGACCAATCTCTAATTCAATCAACTACCATGTGTTTTACTTTAATTATTTATTTATTATTAAAAAAAACATAAAACCCCATAATCAAGTAAAGCGATGTTATAGCTAAGACATGCTGCCAGCATTTTGGGAATGCTGCCCACTGGTACTGGCTTGTTAGATTTGTTTTAGTTATACATTTTAATTTAAGATAGTTTTTATTAAACTTGTAATTTTTATTGAATAAATACATGTAATTACTAACACAAATTTAAAGTACACTAATAATACAACATAAAAAAAGATAGAAAACTACTAGGTAATCAAGATTTTTCTATACACGATAATCAGAACTTTCAATTATTGACTTAAGACACGCATCAGATATTCCTTTCAAAACACATTTTAGATGATTCGCATATAGATGCTGGTAAAAATTAAACGAACAAATCGTCTTATTTATAACAGTTAAAATAAGAAAATATGCGGAATTGACGAAAGATTCTTTGACTACTGTCAATATATGCGTTTTAAATGCTGCTATTGATGATTTTACTTCAGGATCTGAAAAGAAAAAAAAAGAAAAATCAGGATTGATAATCTACACATCTATACTAATATTATAAAGAGGAAAGAATTGTTTGTTTGTTTGTTTGCATTGAATAGGCTCCGAAACTACTGAACCGATTTGAAAAGTTTTACCACTGTTGGGAAGCTACACTATCCCCGGGTGACATATTAGGCAATAATCTATACCCGTGCGAAGCTGGGCGGACCGCATTAGTATATAATAAAATCGTAGAGCTAAAAAAGATCTATAATTGCGAGATATCAACAAAAAAATCACACAAGGCGTCTTAAAATAAGAAAATGAACACTTTAAGACAGTTTTTAGAATCTTTGTCTGTTTGTTTGTTTGTGCACATCGCCTAAACCACTGGACGGATTTAAATGCGGTTTTCACTAATATATGTATACAAACTTGTACTTAGCCATGGTTAGATTGACGTACAGGCTATGTTATTTTGCGAACGGGCCGGATTGAGGGGGCAAATGGGTGTGTTTGTGTGTGTGTGTGTGTGTGTGTGTGTGTGTGTATATGTGTGTGTGTATATGTGTGTGTGCGTGTGCGTGTGTGTGTGTGTGTGTTCGTGCTTGCGTTCGCGCTTGCGTGCGTGTGTGAGTTTATGAATGTTTGTGTGATAAATATCGCAGTTTTTGCGTTCCTGTGTACTGGTACTGTAATATCATGGTATAATAATATACTCCGCCAGGTACAGCGCTCCGAGAAATGATGTCACGTGGGTGACACCCACTGACGTCATTGATGCCATGAATTCACGTACCCGTGCATAAGCAAGAGCAGAATAAGTAATTTACAACAAGTTCGAGAGAGATGACGATAAACGAAACAATGGCGGACTCTATATGAAACAGCTGTGTTACCAGTAGCGTGAAATTATAACTGCCCAATCTCCGTTTATTACCTGCGGGAATCCAATAAATCAATGTGGTTTCTATATAAATAATGTAAATTCTTGCTTAACTTGAATTGCTTTGCTTGTCCGCTCAGGACAAAACAAATGACAATTGAAATGCTTTTTGTATTTTATTTAATAGATTACTAATTAATTTGATTCCCAATATCTATGTTTGTTTTAATAAAGTGGCAACTGGACAGTTTCGTAATTGAGTGTCAACTCCCAGAGCGCTAGACCTTGTTTTCTTGGATCATGTCTAATATTAGTGCAATTTTTGTCAATCGTCGTGCTGATGTAATTTTTTGTCACCTTGACTCTCGTATATTTTTCCACCAATGAAATACTCGGGGCAAGAGCTCGGCATATCTGCATGTACATTTGTTGACGGTAATTCAATACTGGGGTCCATAGAAATCTCTGCGGTCATATTCACATCATCTGTAAAGTCCCAAATTTCGCATTAAAAAAAGAAGAAGAAAAAATCAAAAGAGCTAGGTTATGTAGTAGAGTTTAGATTACAATATTTATTATACAGGTTGTCCCATTAGATTACAGACATACCTTGAGAGCAAAGATATTATAACCACTTGATCGCGCATGTAGTCAAAATTCCCTTTTGCAAAATGAAGCCACGTCGGTCGCGGGGTCGCAGCTTGTGATTGGAGACACAACGTGACTCGACACTTGCGATTGGAGACCCAATAGTCGTTCATTCAAATCGCGCCTAGGATTGGCCCGCTCGATATAGTTCTGGTTGACATTTTAGAATCTTTGTCTTACGGCGGGGTAAAGGATAAGCAGTCAAGTGGTTATATTGTCAGTATAAACTCATATTCTGTACACGATACTGAACCCCAAATAACACAAAAATAAGATCCTAATATTTGAACGAGCTGATCCATTGACAGATCTGCAGATAGATTTACTGAGCTAATCTGCTGATAACTGGAGGCTTAGTCCCAGATTTGATAGTTTTCGAAAACTTTTTTCTTTTACGTATTGTTCCATGCATTTTAGTAAAGCGCCTCCAGCGGAAACGCGGAGAAACTAAAATCGGCGGTATAGCTTGCTTCACTCTAATACGAAAAAAGTTTTCGAATACCTTTCAGCCCAGCAATGTATGGAACAATACGTAAACGATAGAAGTTTTCGAAAACTATCAAATCTGGGACTAAGCCCCCAGAGCAGTCAATTCTGAAAAATCAGTAAAATCATCGCATCGTCGCTTTACATCAGGCGAGTTGGCGGTCAACGCAAGCCTATTATTAAATTTAAAAAAATACTTTGATTTAAATAAACATCTTATAAAAGTAGGCTTTTTTATTTTTATTTGTCAGTATATATTTTCCACACTTTTTTAGTTCGTACCGTGAAGCTTGGATTTTCATATCCACGAATATATCCGTCGTCTATCAGAATACCCTTTTTGATTTAACACACATTTGATATCTGGCTAGTAATCTCTAGCTCTAGTCAAAATAATTATTTTCGTTCGATCTTCTGATGCTAGCTACGCTGCTACCGACAATCACTAGACTGCTGCTCATACTTTAACCCGGGCGATAAAAATGGTACATAATTTTCAGCATACTCTTTATTCAAGCGGGCCAATCCTAGGCGTGAATTGAATAAATGACTTTTGAGTCTCCAATTACAAACCCCTCCCCCCCTTGTGCAACAGGAAACTATGACGACATGCGCATCTTTCATCTCATCATCATCTTTGGTTGCTACAGACATAACATTTAATTTTATTTTCTAGTCTATGTGTATCATTTGTCTACCTTGTCCTTTATTTTCTTCTATATTTACCCTTTATTTTGACATACAACGTAAAATAATGAGGAAAACATCAATAAAATATAATGTACTCTGTTTTTATAAGTAGAAACTTCTAAATGGCCTCTTTGTCTCTAGCTAATTATTAACTCTGTTAATTAAGACCGTTAGTTTCTCTAAGATAATAAAAAATAAAATAAAATAAATAAAATTGCTTTGTTTTTCAAATATGGTAGGTGGAAGTCAAAACAATCTTTTTCCAATTTAACAACATTTCCATTGCAGTCAGTTCTCATTCTAGGCTAGGTCGATCGTACCGTCACTAAAGATCAGTTGAGCTGTGGTCAAACGCCTAGCCTGTCATTCATTAAAAAAATGAAAGGAATTCTGAAAAAATACAAACTTACATATTTTATAATAATTTACGTCACACTTTGTGAGAGAATCCTTGCTAATCCGGTGGTACGTGAAACAAGATTTTTTCGAAGTAAAAGTGAATTCTGGGAACCAAAAAACGAGAACTAAATTTTTGGTCACATTGTTGACGCTAAAAATAAAAATAAATGTTAATTGTTGTTATAATAGTTGTTAATGTATTGATAGTTGTTAATTTTGGTTGTTGTTACTCAATTAATTCTTGTTTGTTGTTTTTGTAAGTTGTTGCTGTTATTTGTTACAAATTTAATTGTAAGAACATACTTAATATCCCAAGAGAACTTTTTCCCGGCACTTGTTACCATACCCAATTAGGGTTATTATGTGATACCTATCTTAAATATGCTATATAAATTATTGAGCATTTGGAAAACATCTAGAGGAAACCGTTATGTCCAAGAACCTCAAAAGTTCATAGGTAGATATTTGACATTCACCAACATGTACTGGGCCAGCTTAGTGGATTAGAGCTCATCCTCTATCTCTGAGAGAAAGCCTGTCTCCAAGCAGTGGGAACATGGTAGGCTGAAATGGAAATAGGTACTTAATATACCTAATAGGCAAAACAAGAAATGAACCCAAAAGAACCTGATTAAACCTGATTAAACCTACATTATTATTGCGACCCGTCCATGAACGTAAAATTAACATAATTTGACTGCCAGAGTGGGCACACAAAGGCTTTTATGATTGATATTCCGCGCTTTGATTCCACTTTTATTATGCGAACTGCTAGTCTGTGAAATGCACTGCCTGAATGGGTATTCCCCGATCAATAATCAACAATCTGGGTGTCTTCAAATCGCGATTGAATCGGTTTCTTTTAGGCAAGCGTGCTCCATCGTAGACCGCATCATCACTTAACATGAGGCGTGGTGACGATTAAACGCAAGCCTATTAATTCCTCCGAACGAATCTAGGTTCATCCTGAGACCTTTTTGTCGGGACCATCAGCGAAACAGGTCAGCATTTCTTGCAAGTCTTGCAGTAACTCCACCATGACGACGATCATCATCATCATCAGCCAGAAGACGTCCACTGCTGAATTTTAACCCCACTTTAACCTTCACACTGAACGACAGCCTGCCTTTTGCATCCACTGGATGCCCGCGACATGACAACGATATCATCGGCAAATCGTAAGTTCTCGCCGTTGACGTCTATCTTTTCCCTTTCCTGTCTGGTGTCCTAAACATATCTTCCAGGGAGTTATTGAACTGTTTCGAGGATATAACATCTCCCTGTCTCACTCTCCTGAGCAATGGGATATGTTTAGTCTGCTGGTTTTGTACCTGGACGGCTGTCGTAGTAAAGACCTCTCAGCACTTAGATTTAACGCCAGTCTACTTGGCAGCGCTGCAGACACCAGAACAGCCCAGGTTTCAACACTACCTTTACATCTAATAATGGTAAAGTACCTGGGCCGAGCTTCCCTCTTTTTTTTAATTTTTATTATATATGTATCATAATAAGCAAAACCTTATCTAAATACAATACAATACAAACAGCAAAATAAACAAGAGTTGCTCGTTTAAATTTAGTCTATACTAATATTATAAAGAGGAAAGATTTGTTTGTTTGTTTGCATTGAATAGGCTCCGAAACTATTGAACCGATTTGAAAAATTCTTTACGTAATTCTTTACGTGAAAAGTCCCGATAAACGTTTAAAACATGTGTTCAAATCGCGAAAGTTTAAAAATTACTAATTCTTTCACTGTTGGGAAGCTACACTATCCCCGGGTAACATATAACATAGGCTATATTATTTTATTTTTTTAAATATGGATCCTTACTAAAACTCCAATAATGTAACCCTAGGTGTAAAAAAAAATTATTTTCAATTTTAACTTTGCGTGTTTGACAGTTCTAAGTCAGGACAACGTCTGTCAGGTCAGCTAGTGTTATATAATTAGATAGATTCAAAGACTGGCTACGTAGTAGCTATACCTAGTGGATAGATTAGATAAAAATAAAATGGGAATACTTACAAACAATCTTTAATTTCCACCTTACTCATACCTATTATATCGATTAGTGTATGAGTTATAGTTAAATTGGCAATGGGAATGTTTAACTTTTCAACTGGTATGTTCATAGGGTCTGCAATAATTCCATTTGTAGGAGTACAATTTGAGTTGGTTGAGAAAAAGTTTCGCAAGCAGTTGGTATCGTTTACGCAACAAGGACGCCAGATTATTTGTTTCTCTTCTGTGTTATCTGCGCCTGTAAATTAATAATTAGTAAATATCTTGTTTTTATAAGACAGTATTTTTATTTTTTAACTGCGAGAGTTGCTACTCCGTGATTGATTCGCGAATTTTTTACACATTATGATATCATACATGACTTCGCTGCACTTATATTTTTTAAAGTCAGTGTATTGGGGACTTAGGGCCAGGGCTTGGTGTGTGGAGGACTTTTTGAGTTGACCTTACTGTGTACCTTACTGTGTAATAAGAGAAGGTATATAAATGTATATAGGTGAAATATCTAAAAAAGTGCGAATACTGCAAATCGCTGTAGTGTTAAACAACTTTTATTAAACATTCATTTGTCTTTACATACGCGTGGGCGAAGTAGGTACGAATATTGGCTACGTAATAGTTATTTATGATACAAGTGCGGTAAGTTGGTTATTACAAACGAGTAGACGAATGTAAGCCCGAGACGAAGTCGAGGGCTTACCATAGTCACGAGTTTGTAAAAACCAATCCGCACGTGTGCCATACAACGTTTTACAACACATTTGCGAGAAAAAAAGACTACAAATGAAACAATTTTTATGGAAATGGAAATAAAAAAAATACCGTAAAGTACACGCACGGTGCTATACATCTGAGCGTGCTGTAAAATTCATTACCGCACACTCCGTTGTATGATGCGTAATGTTTAACTTTCGATCGATGTATACAGGCTTCGTAAGTGCACTTTTTGAGCAAATTTGTTGTAAAATATGTTTCAAATTCTATAAAAAATAAAATATCGAATTTCAAAAATTTTAATTAAATCCGATACGTATTTTACGTAGCGAATATTCGTACTTCGCCCACCGATCTAATGGATTAAACAATAAATTTCACTTGTAGTTTGATAAAAATGAATCTACTACGAGTATAATAAATAATTTGTTTCTGTACTTATAGCTTTTTAACTCTATGTGAAAAGTAGTATATTCTCCTCGGGGACAAAGGAGTCTTCGTCTTGGGCGAACATTAATCCCGAGCGTAATCAAAGATTAAGTAAACTCAAAAATCCTTCGCTACGCTCGGAAAAACTCTCGAATTTTTCATTAGGCTTGGGATTCATTATAACGCTAATTTACTATCAAAGCATTATTGCAAACTTTTTTTTTGCTTTAGTGTTACCGTTTAAATCATATCATCTGTGTTAATTGGCAGCTGTATCTTTTCCATGTAATAAAATAAATTTATTACAGCTTAACTACAACATGCATGGTCAAATGGCCACAAACATTGGCAGTGGTACTCCCCAGCTTTTCTCCTCCCGTGGTTAAATGATTGAATTGGTGGTTGAGTTTTAGCTTACCAAGGATGCCATAACACTTCTCTTTTGAACACGTATTCTTTTCTGGGTTTCCATGGGCCAATCCAATTCTAATTCCATGGGCTTTATGAGTGATTGTAAAATCACTAATTCCTAATAAAATTATCAAGATGTAAAATGAAAACATTGTTTTCTTCAACGCTATGCGATCAAATGAAATAAGACTCTTAAAATTTGTATTTATAACATGCCTTATGTTTGAAAACTTGTTGACCTATACAAGAAACATCAAATTTAAGGTCAAAAAAAGGTCTATTTAAGGTTATGAAGTAATGAAATGTGTGACTAATTGATTTTTTCTACTTAAATGTTTTTTTTTTTTTTATAAGTATTAAGCATATTCCTCATAAATATTATTTTCTATCTATTAAAGGTGCAACTCAATTCAACTAAATAACTCAATAACTCAATGTCTAACTTTTTCGAGTAAAACTTTTTTTCGTATTTTGTAATACTTACTGCTAGTTTCGTTAACCAAAGAAAAAAAAGGGGTAAGTAATAGTTATTTGTTATACAAGAGTGTAAAGTTGCTTTTTAATCACGTGCTCAATTTTGATGACCGAGCTAGCGAAGGATTCTATAATTGAATCACGAGCGTAGCGAGTGATTCAATTTTAGAAATAAATGTTAAATAATAATGCTTAATTTACTTTAGTTATTCACAATAGGAAGAGGAGAGGAAAGTTAGTTATATCTTAATCTAAGGTTAAGGTTTAGGTTAAAGTGCATTTAGAAAATTCTAAAAACTTAAGACTGTCATGCCGACAGACATAATTATAGGTGGATGGATGGACAGAATGGACTTTTAAGGGTTCCTTATAAATAGTCCTACGAAACCCTAATAAGGCATATCTTTCAGGTTTTGGTGGGTTAAACTTGTGTGAAAACAAGACGCATAGTAAGTAGACGTAGTGCTACCTTAAATAAATAATGTACACATTTAATTGCAATAAATTTAGGTACTTGTCATGGAATATTGGGACTTTATTTTAATAATTTTGTTTATTCAGATGTACCTACCTGAACAGTAGGTGACATTGTGGTTTTTTTATATTAAGTAATAGGCTTGCGTTTAATCGCCAACTCAACTGATGTTAAGCGATGATGCGGTCTACGGTGGAGCCGCTTGCCTAGAAGAAACCGATTCACTCGTGATTTGAAGACACACAGATTGTAACTATCGGGGAACACCCATTCAAGCAGCGCATTCCACAGACTAGCAGTTCGCACAATAAAAGTGGAATCAAAGCGCTTCGTACGGGTTTTAATATTTACTATCATTATATTATTATTATTTTAGTCAATTATATCTATAGTTTCATCCATCAATATGTTTGTTAATCGAGATAAACACAATAATTTTACCAGTCCTAATCCAATAGAACTTAGTGTGAGGTCACACAATAAAGTATGAAAAATATATTAAGTTATAATGAAATAGAAATGTTTAAATATTTTTTTATTACTGACGCTACAAACGCATAAAAATAGAAACACTTTAACTAAAAACTAACAAAACTTATACAAAAAAACGAAGCAAACAAAAAAACATCTTTTGATATACAAAATTCAAATTCAAATTCATTATTTCAGGCTACATCACCCATAATTTCAGTAATATTACACAAAAATTAACATAAAAATAAATAAAATACAAAATGTTGTCACAGTATTAATTTGAATGTCATATTAAATAAAATAAAAACAAAATACATATACACACAAACCTAGTATTATAATCATGTCAGTTCCTCATTAGTACTTTCTCGATATACGTAAACAAAACATTTTTACGGGGTGTATCACTAAACGACGAAAATATTCAATAATAACATTCTACTCGTCATTATAAACAACACAAACGTTAGGACCAACCCAAACATCGTCAGTAAAAAATTGCGAATGGAACAGCTGATTTTTTACGTGATTTTAATGTTGGTTCCACAGTAAAAAATATTTATAATGAGTTCATTGATATCCATGAATGTTTCCGTCATCTTTAGATGATGATGATGATGAAACACTCGGTATATAAATTACATTTAAACAATCAATATAAAAAATATTCAAAGGTTATAAAACGTTTTAAATCTATTAAAAATTGTCCGCAATAAGAGCTTTTCAAAGATGATTTAATAATAGTAACGACTAACTCGAACATACAAAGCAATAAAAGCAACTAAATTTATAAGATACGCAAATTTTGAAGCCTAAGTTTCTTTTTGAATTTTACCCCTCGACGAGTTAATTTATTAGCGCCATCTAGTGCAGGAAGGAAAAACTCTCATTATTTTGGAGATTGGGGACGACATTTTCCGAGAGCAAATCCATCATAGTTTCGATAAGAATCCAATCCAAAGTTGCACAACTTGTTTTGAATAAACATTGTCATAAGCAGATACGAGTGGAAAACGTAAATTTCTTTTAGGGATGTAGCGATGTTTTTAGGGTTTACTAACGCAGCAAACTGTGATTGTACTTCTGGATCTGAAAATACAACACACACGTTGGAAGACACAAAGATTGTACCAAATTATTTACCTATTATTCTATAATAAGCATAAACGGGATTTTTTGTAAGTCTCAAGAGAGAAGTTAAAAAAGGGGAGGCATACGAGTATTTTCAGCAGTGGATATCTTCGGGCTGATGATGATGATATATTTTTGGGAATATCTTTGCTATGTTTGTTTGTAAGTATTATGTATTATGTAAGCTATAGCGGCGGCAATTAGCTAAGAAGATTTCTACGTGAGTGTTTATCATAAAAATATCAAAAGAACAGTAAAGATAATATTATATATTATTATATATAATATATATTATTATTATTAGATTTTTTATATATTATTATTATATATTATGCTTTTCCGGACATTACGTCTCAGTTTGTCTAGTTCTTGAAAATATTGCGCTAACTGTAGAAATGTCTACTATGTCGCATAGCTTCGATCAAGTTTAGTACCATTACAACATACGCTAACGAATTGGTGTGCGACTTAATTTACGCTAGCCTCATACAGACTTGACTCCACTGAGTTAGTAACATTGAAAAAGCGTCATTGTTTGGCATCTTTACAATGTAACAGGTGTCAATGGTTTCTTACCGGAACTTTTATATGCATTGGGCCCAATGTAATAAGCACTAGGTCCAGTATTGTGGGTGTCCGCGTGTATATTAGCAAAGTCCAGTCTCAAATTAGAGACCCTAGGTATGGCTGCAGTGAGGATTAGATTGTCTGTAATAAAATTAACGTTACGAGTATTTTCAGTCAAAATCATCAATAAGTATAAAATGATTTAAAGGAGTAACTTATTAGAAGAGAGATGGTGGCTGAGCAGTAGCATTTGTGCTTTACAATCTCACGGCACTCAGTTCGATTCTCGTCCTTGCACCAATGACTTATATAAATATATAGTACTTAAATAAATTATGTGTAGCTTCGATGCTATCCCTCAACTATTAGCATGTCCAAGTAGTATGTCCAAGAACATCAAAAGTTCAATGATTATATTTTGATAATTATAGTAAGGAATTACAAATAATAGTGAATGGCTCGAGTTGAGACGGTGATGGTTCGTTTACAAGTTGATATGTGTGCTCCAACCTTTATTTTAGCAAAATTTTAATCCGCCAAACTTGAATTCTGTACCAATTTTGTTATCCAATAATACAGATAAATAACGATAATGCCAATGACAGTTTTTATATTTTATTTTAGGCAATTTTCTTTATTAATGTAAGTATTCAATATTCATTCAAGTTTTGGCTGGTGAAAAAAGGTGTACAATTTTGCCACTGAATTAGGTTCTTAACGTACAAAACAAAATACACTGTCCACTTGTATGAATGCTTTGGCCTCAGATTATCACGGGAGATACAAAACAGTATAAGCAACTTCTGAAGGAATCAGGACATAAGATTATAAATAAAATTAGCAAGAAACACTGTACTAGAGCAGGTGATAATAAAAAGTCCATATTGGACCATGTCAGTACCAATTTAAAAAACGACAAGTTCCACATGATAACTGTGAATTTTTCTTTGTCTGACCACAAACAAATATATTTAGAGATGAAGAAAATAAAATCCCCAGCAAAAATACATTCTCAGTACGAAGCAATAAATTACGAAAAGCTATTTCAATCAGTAGAAAGATCAGGACTGCAGGATATAAATGATGATTTCAAAACATTAGAAGAACTACTTAAAAAGTGCACACAAGACAGCAAAGTAACAAAAACCAAAATACTTAATCAACCACAAAAAGACTGGATAAATAAAGATGTATTAAATGACATTAACCAAAGGAACATTTTATGGACAGAATTAAAAAAGAATCCAAACGATGATAGCTTAAAAGAAGAATTTCATAGAAAAAGAAACAAAGTCGCTAAACTAATCCAAGACACCAAAAATGCATACTACAATAAAGAATTTGACAATTGCAATAAAAAACCAAAGAAAATGTGGAAGCTAGTGAACAACCTAGCAAACAATAAAATCAAACAAACGTGCGCTCCTTCAAAACTTGTAGTTGATTCAAATGAAATTACTAATTCGCGAGATATAGCACAAATATTTAATGATTACTTCTCTACCATAGGCTCACGTTTAGCAGACGAAATTCCAGACGAATTTCATAATAATTATAGTCATGCTTTACCACAATCTTCCACACAAAATCTACATCTCCATATTTTCGAACCATGTACAGAAAATGAAATTTTAAACATAATCAACAATCTTGACCCTAATTGCAGTGTTGGGCTAGACGGTATAAGCACAAAAGTAATAAAATGTATAAAACACTTGATAACACAAAAATTAACAGAATGCATTAACAAACTCTTACTTGACGGCATATTCCCCGATTCGTTAAAAATTGCGAAACTTAGCCCCATTTACAAATCGGGATCAAAAACAGACCCTGGTAATTACCGACCTATCTCTGTGTTACCAGTGTTGTCGAAAATATTTGAAAAAATACTACATACAAGATTAGATAAATTTTTAGAGTCCATAAATTTTATTTATGAACGTCAATACGGGTTTAGATCCAAAAGTAACACACTTACAGCAACTATTGACCTTATTACTAAAATAAAACATAATATAGACAAAAAGAATGTAGTCCTAGGTGTTTATATTGATTTAAAAAAAGCCTTTGACACAGTTAGTCACAAACTGCTCTTAAAAAAACTACAAGCCATTGGAATTACTGGAACAGCCTTGAAAATGTTTGAATCCTATCTAACAACAAGATCACAAGTTGTTAAAATTGATGGTTGCG
The DNA here is from genome assembly GCA_914767915.1 of Agriopis aurantiaria. NCBI lineage: Eukaryota > Metazoa > Arthropoda > Insecta > Lepidoptera > Geometridae > Agriopis > Agriopis aurantiaria. Next base: position 9,597,632 of record OU612003.1, on the reverse strand, counting down.
TTCAAAGTGACCCACAGCCCATGTATGCGCGCTGGTATTGTATTTAACACGAAATCACGATGAATGGCAAAATTCAAATGAAAGGAATGAAAAAGGGGGAACTCACGTCTTATCCAGTGGTTTTCAGCCAGGATCGTCCTGGATTCAATCCGCAAACTTCGAGAGGACACCGAACACTTCACAGCTAAGTTTTTCTATTATTTTAGTGGTACACACACGATCAAAATCAGTAAAAATATGTAATTATTACGGGAGCAGAACAGTCGCCGTCCATTGATCGAAAACGATTGTTTTTGAGAATGCATTCCGCATTCAACGCACTATATGCATGAGAGTCCGACAAGGACGGGGAGAGGAAATTTAGGTAGGATGAAAGGAGAGGTACTTGACTTCTGCCATTACAAATAAAACATTAAAACTAGAATCGAATTAATAGTTTTAGCGTAAACATCCCCCCCGCCTTGACAGGACGGAAGGCCTTCAATGATACAAGGCACATACAAAATAAAGGTCACTTTAACGCGCCTAACACAGATGCGTTAAACTAAAATAAAATCACAAATAGGTAATCTATTGAAGATAGCCAGTACTTAGCATCAAGTATAATTTTAAAGTAAGTTAAATCTAACTTTGTATTACAAATTATTCTAAATTTATTTATAGCTAAATTAGAGTTGTGGACTGTATATTTTATTGTGTTGGTAAGGGATAAACTTTAACCACGGGCCTACGATAAATCCCAGACCTCGTACGGACATCCACGACGCGCACGATCGAATCCTTGCCCTCAAACGTTCGTTCGATCACACCGATAGGCCAGTCAAGAGGAGCACTGTTTGCCGACTCCAGTAGAACGACAGTCCCCTTTTGGATAGAAGCAGTGTGCTTCGTCCATTTATTTCGCACTTGAAGGGTGTGAAGGTATTCAATCTTCCATCTCTTCCAGAATGACTGGACGAGATGGTCAACTAGACGTTTTTTACGCAACAGGTTGACGTTCACGTTGGATAGATCTTCTGAGGGTAGTGATTTAAGAGGGGTAAGCACTAGAAAATGTGAGGGAGTTAGCGCTAAAGGCTCGGCGGGGTCATCACTCAACACTGACAGAGGGCGCGAATTTAGCAGTGCTTCTATTTGAGTAAGCACCGTCAACATCTCCTCATACGTCAAGAGCTGAGTTCCCACTACTTTCGAAAGAATAGTCTTGACCGAACGCACGTTAGCTTCCCATGCCCCTCCCATGTGGGGGGCTGAAGCTGGGTTTAGCTTCCATTCGATGCGATTGTCACGCAATTCATTCGCGAACTTGTCGCAATACTCCTCAGATTCGAGCAATTGATACACGTTTTCTAAGTAGGCCTTAGCACCTACGAAATTCGTTCCCCGGTCAGAATACATCGTACTAACGGGTCCTCGTCTAGCGAGGAAACGTCGGAGAGCGTTTAAGAACGATTCACTAGTAAGATATGGCGCCAATTCCAAATGTACGCTCTTCGTGACAAGACAAACGTACAGGCAAATATAAGAGCGTACAGCGCGTATACCTCGACCACGATGTATAACGACCGAAAGGGGTCCGCAAAAATCCACTCCTGTATGACAGAATGCCTTAGCCTCATTAACCCGGCATGCAGGTAAGCTTGCCATCATAGGAAATTGATTTGTCGGTCGCACCCGAAAGCAAATGTTGCATTTCTGCACGCGAGTTCGCACAATGTTACGAGCCGACATAATCCAATATTTTTGTCGCAGTAGTGACATTAGAAGCTGCGGTCCAGCATGCAAATTCTTGCGATGATAATATTCAATTATCAAATTAACGATATGATCGCGACGCGGTAGTAAAATAGGGTGTTGACTGTCATATCCTATGTTGGCATTAGTCAAACGACCACCGACGCGCAAGATATCGTTTCTATCAACGAATGCGTTGAGTTTACGAAAAGCTGGCGGCAATTGTTTGCCCGCTTTGCATTTAGTTATTTCATCGGCGAAATAAACACTTTGCAGACTTTTAACTATTGCAAGTTCTGCATCTTCAAAATGGGAGAGATTATATTTTGTCGGTAATTTTTTGACAAAACGAAGGACATAGATCACTATTCGGAGCAATCTGGTCCAAGTGGAGACTCGATTGGCGAGCTCACACAATGGAGGAAGAGGTGGAACGTCCGGTTCAATTGTCGCCATGACGCTCACTTTCGCTTCAGGAATATCTTCTGAAGTGCTGAAATCATTATTCAGTGGCCATTCAGAGCGAGGTTGATAAGCAAACCTCGGTCCATTAAACCACAATGGATGCACGATCAACTGCGCGGGAGTTAACCCTCTGCTCAAACAATCCGCAGGATTATCTTGGCCCGCAATATGGTGAAAATGACTAGGGTCAAGTTTTTCTTGAATTTGTGAAACTCTATTCGCGACGAACGTTTGCCAGCGACTTGGCGTGGCATGTATCCACGCGAGAGCTACCTTACTGTCGGTAAACGCGTAAACAGAACACACCGGCAAAGAGTAGGTATCGATTACCACTCGCATTAGTTTGGCAAGAAGAAGGTTCGCGCATAATTCCAATCGAGCGACCGTAACAAGCGTTTTTGATGGTGCGACCCGCGATTTAGCGCACACTAGGTTGACCACGATATGACCAAGTTTTGGAAAGTACACATGAATGTACACCACTCCTCCATAAGCTACTTCGGAAGCGTCAGCGAATCCCAGTAGGGTAATGACGCAATCATCAGTAACACCAACGTGACGAGGCAATCTGACGTTTTGTAACAATGGCAATTCAGATTCAAACCTTTGCCACAACTTGACTACATTTGGATTAGGCGTTTCGTCCCAAGTTACATTTTGGTCCCAAAGTGATTTAACTACTAATTTGGAAAAAAGTGTGACAGGGGCAATAAACCCAGATAAATCCCACAAACGAGCAATTCGGGAAAGTATGTTCCGCTTTGTACACGAGCGTGGTTCGAGGTTCACAGTAAATGTGAACACGTCTTCGGCCGGCAACCAATGCAATCCTAATATTTTTAATTGATCAGCTGGGCTGAACTCCACGGCTTCAGAAACACGATGTTCGGGCGGAATACTTTCCATTACCTCAGGCGAGTTACTCGAAAACTTGACTAAGTCGAATCCTGCAGTTGCAAACATCTTTATCAATTGATCAGATAATTCGACGCCTTCTGCTTCCGATAAGCAACTCGTGGCTAAGTCGTCCATATAAATGTCTCGTTGTGCAACGCTGCTGGCCGCCGGATAGCGAGCTTGTTCATCTATAGCTAATTGGCGAACCGATCGCACAGCTAAGAAAGGGCTACAGCATAGACCGAACGGAACACGCGTCATTTCAAATATTTTAATAGGTTCATTAGGATCAAATCGATACAACAATCTTTGAAAACGCCAGTTGTCGTCACTCATTAATATTCTTAAATACATTTGCCGAATGTCGGCACTTATTGCAATAGGCAATAATCGAAACCGCAATAAAATTTGGAATAAATCATTTTGTAAATTCGGTCCAGTATGTAATATGTCATTCAACGACACTCCATTTGAAGTAGCACTACTCGCGTCTAACACTACACGTAAACGGGAAGTCGACTTGTCGGTCCTCACGACCCCATGATGAGGTATCACATAATCCGGTACATTAAAATCCGCGGAAACGTTATCGATCGCTCGCAAATAACCTTTATCTAAATACTCACGAAATACATTGTCATATTCCTTTTTAACTGAAGGGTCAGCCAGTAATTTCCGTTCGAGCGATAAATACCTACGCTCCGCCGTATACATCGAGTTACCTAAAGATGACGCATCTCCTTTAAACGGCAGCGATACTACAAAACGACCGGTTTCATCGCGTCGAGTGGTACTTGCATACAATTCTTCGCACTTCCGCTCGTCCGGTGACAACATATTATCAGTATTAGGTACTTCTTCTAACTCGAAAAACCGACTTACACAATTACCGAGCGATTCGTCAATCGTACAATAAGCGCGGACGACATTGCACGTAGCATTATGCACCGGAGCTTGACCTACGATAAGATATCCTAACAAAGTTTCGATACCTACCGGTTCACCTGCACTACGCGACACAGTGTTAGGGCGCAGTATACGCGCGAACAAATCGGAACCTAGTATGAGATCAACGCCCGACGGTGAGCTATAGCGGCTATCAGCTAAAGGTAGATTTTGCAAATAATCAAGTTGCGCGGTATCAATTGTTGATACCGGAAGTGCATCCGTAATCCGACTAACTACTAGCGGTTGGATAGTAAACTTCACCTCGTCATTATGACGAGAACGTAAAGTAAGGCAAGTTATACCTTCAACGGGATTGGTGACGTCACCGACTCCGGAGACGTATTTACTTGCAGTCGAGTACAACGGCAGGTTCAAACGCCGACAACATTCAGTTGTGATAAAATCGCGTTGCGACGCGCTGTCAATAATGGCACGTACCAGATGAATATTTCCCATTTCGTCAACAAAGTGACATTGGGCCGTACCTAAGAGCACGGAAGTCCCGGGCTTAATATCATCAGTTCCACTGACAGCAGCGCATTTAATACCTACAGCACACAACGCAACAGGACAGTCGGTATTGCACTGACTAATAGGTCCTACATCGTGTGCGCTGCTAGGCCGCGCGGCTAATGAACGCTCGTCTACCGTAGCCGACTGCTTGCTTTGTTTATTTACATTACTGATAAGAGCGATGTTGTGATTCCCGCTGTTCTGCGATGCAGTAACGCTCCTATTAAATGATGTACTTGCATTACCAAAGTGCAATAAATCGTTATGCGATCGTAAACACGAGGTACACCTACCTTTGGAGGGGCAATTGGGTAACGTGTGTTTACCTAAACAATTTACGCATAAATTATTGCGCTTGATTATCACAAAACGATTACGAGGAGACGTAGACAGGAACGTGGGACATTTGGCCAATGGATGATTCAATTGGTCGCAACAAACACAATTAGTGTGTTCCTGCACGTTCACAAAAGTTTTAACATTATTTGATCGTGATCCTGAAGATTTATTTGACATACGAGTTGTATTATTTGAATCTACATTTTTGCGAAATTGAGGCGACTTCATGTTATCTGTGACGTTGTAAGCTCGTTTCAATAGATGAGCATGTTTACGCACAAATTCCACGAATGCATCGCAAGTAGGCAGGCTATCTGAGTCATCGAGCGACATTTCGAACGCTTTTACTGTTTCTAGGTTAATCTTTTTGCAGCCAATATGTATGAATAACAAATCCTCCAAGCTAGCTATCTTCAATTGATGAAGCGCAGAAATAATCGAAGAAAACTTATCAATAAAAATTTCCAAGCTTGCGGGTGTGTTATCTATGGCTGGCAGGTTCATTAACCTGTCGAGGTAATTCGCGGCCATCAGTCGCCGGTCATTGTATCGACTTATTAAAGCCTTCCAAATAACGTTATAATTTTCAGCAGATGGTAAAATACCTTGGCAAATAGTGAGCGCATTGCCACTCAATTTACCCATGAGATATATCACCCTCTCGCCGTCAGATAACTTCGTATTTTCGTGAACAGCCGTACGAAAGGTTTCATAGAAAACAGGCCAGGTTTCCTGATCGCCAGAAAAAGAACACAACTCTAATTTAGGTAGCCGTATATTCTTTACATCCTGTTTATGGTTCTCTAATGAACTTTCTGAGCATTGTTTTTCAGATAATTGATTTACTTTAAATTTAATTTTAGTATAAAGTTGTTCAAATGCCATTAACGATTGATAAGAATTAACAGATTTCGCAGCAGTTTCCTCTAATGACATTTCGCAAGTACATTTCATTTCGAGCGTTTCTATATACCTATCACGCATGTTATCGATTGTAAAACTGGACGCTAGAAATGATTCGACCTGCGCAGGATCACTAGCATCTAACGTTCGCAGAGAATCATAAATCGATTGAACATGCTCGAAATATGCTGACAATTTATTCTGTAATCTATCAATATCTTTTTCTTTTTTAGTACTCGTCATTTTGTGCAAAGGAATTAATTACCAAAACAAATACTAACTAATTAGAAGTTATAAGTACTGGCCAGTAAATTAAATTACCTATTGGTTCAAAATGGCGGAATACGCACCGGCAAACAACGTGCAAAGCACGTGCCCGTATTTCGCGAAATATAGCAATTACCAGGTCGAGATGAGTAAATAACATCCGGCTCGAAGGACCAAAACTATGTATGCGCGCTGGTATTGTATTTAACACGAAATCACGATGAATGGCAAAATTCAAATGAAAGGAATGAAAAAGGGGGAACTCACGTCTTATCCAGTGGTTTTCAGCCAGGATCGTCCTGGATTCAATCCGCAAACTTCGAGAGGACACCGAACACTTCACAGCTAAGTTTTTCTATTATTTTAGTGGTACACACACGATCAAAATCAGTAAAAATATGTAATTATTACGGGAGCAGAACAGTCGCCGTCCATTGATCGAAAACGATTGTTTTTGAGAATGCATTCCGCATTCAACGCACTATATGCATGAGAGTCCGACAAGGACGGGGAGAGGAAATTTAGGTAGGATGAAAGGAGAGGTACTTGACTTCTGCCATTACAAATAAAACATTAAAACTAGAATCGAATTAATAGTTTTAGCGTAAACAGCCCATAACGTGTGGAGTCCCACAAGGCTCGATTCTGGGTCCTTTGCTCTTTTTAATCTATATTAACAACATGCATGAATTAGGTCTCAGTGGACACATTACTCTGTACGCTGATGACACATGCATGTTCTATTTTGGTCCATCTATACACGACATTGTTTGTCGAGCTCAAAACGACCTGAAAATACTTAATAATTGGTTTCAATATAACTTACTGACCATTAATATATCTAAAACTTGCTATGTTATTTTTAAAGCTAGAAACAAAGTAATACCTATGTATACACCCCTCACAATTAATAACGTGCCCTTGCAAGAAAAATCCAATGAAAAATACCTTGGCTTACACATGGACACCCATTTAACATGGAAAGCCCACATAGATCATATCAAAACCAAACTGATCACACTTCGCGGTTCCCTTCGGAACTTTGTGCGATGCATCCCACGCAAGCTACGTCTCACAATTTATAATTCACTTGTGAAGCCGCACCTGCTATACCTTGTCGAAGTGTGGGGAAGTGCGGTCAAAACAAGAATAGCTGAACTGCAAATATTACAAAATAAAATCATCAAAATTATATTTAACTATCCCTTCCTTACACAAACTAAAAAAATCTATAAAGAAACAAAATTAATGAATATAAAACAACTATACGCCTATAACAGTTGCATTTTTATACGAAAAACGATTAATAAAAACGTCCACACAAATTTGGTGTTTGCTAAACGGAAACAAAATGTTTCGTACCCCTGCACTCGCCGCGCTAGCTTCATTTGCCTGCCGAAGATACGAACTAACTACGGCAAGACAATGATTACTTTTGAAGGAGCGTGCCTTTATAATAAACTACCCTCGGACATTAAAAACACTAAGTCGTTCAACGCATTTAAAAAGCGGCTTGCTGAGCATATTATCAAGCAAATGTGATGGACGATTAATTAGATATATATTATGTACTGTATGCTTTATTATATTATTTTGTTCTACATGTTTGTAATGTTATTAGTTATTTTTGCGACGACGAACTGTAAATGTATTGTTAGCAGTGTTCTCATGGAAGTGATGTAACATCTTATATGAGAATAAATGTCTATAAACCTAGATATGATAAGGTGACGTGGTGAACGCATCAGGCTTAAATCACTTGTGATGCCTTCAGTTGGACTCACCCTGCAGACGGTCTTGCTGCTGTACTATCTTGCTTATTAGTTCGTTTATTGTTGGCACGGCAAGTCTCAAGGTGTGCGTAAAAAATGAGTGTGCCGAACAGGTTTTGTGTTTTGAATATTGCGGTATTGTGAAAAAAGTGGGAGAAACATGGATACATTTGAAGATATACGATATTTGTACTATAGCATATCTCTCTTGTTTGTCTGTTCTGGGGGGTTAGACAAGACCCACTTTCTGTTAGCGTTAACGCCTGCGGAAAGATGAAATTGTATGAAAATAACATTAGCTTGAGATAACATCTCTCAAGCCAATGTCATTGTCAATGTCATTTTCATACAATTTCATCTTTCCGCAGGCGTTAACGCTAACAGAAACTGGGTCTTGTCTAACCCCCCTGAGGTTTTGGCCCAGTGCAGACTGATACTCTGAGGTTGATTGTCAAGTTGTGGCAATACCGCACGAAGCCACGAAAAAGAAATTGAATTGAATTGATTGTTTTCTTTTAAACTTGCTGTTTAGGCCAGTAATGGACAATGCTTTTTGCGGAGCAAGAAAGTCATGTAGGTATTTAGTGTTATGAAACATATGTCGGCCAAGAGGATTTTAAATGTGTGTATTCGTATCCAGTGTATATATACATACCAACTTCAAATGAGGTGTAATCTTGCTTAGTGATTGGTTCCTTAGCGGTCCGTTCATACGTCAAGAAAGAATAGGAAGCAAACACGTACTTTCGGATATTGACGGCAATAACGACGTTGCCGGTTGCTTTGTTGATGCTAAAACCATAACACAATTAATACAGAAGAAAAAAAACCGGACAAGTACGAGTAGGACTCGTGCTCTGAGGGTTCCGTCCAACGGAACCCTCTGTCCGTGTCCCTGTCTGTCCGTCTGTCAAGACCCTTTTTCTCAAGAACGCGTAAAGGTAGCAAGTTGAAATTTAAACTAAATAATTGGGTCTACGGTTTCTTTTGGCTTTAAAAAAATAAAAGTTGTAAGTCAACGCAATCAAAAGATATGAACGTTTATGTCGCATATTTTGCGATTTCACAGGGAAATCAAAACCTATAGGGTACTTCCCGTTGACCTAGAATCATGAAATTTGGCAAAAGGCAAGGTCTCATAGCACATATATAGGAATAAATATGAAAGTTACAAATTTGAGTAATATCATTTAAAAATAATTATTTTGCTATTACAAACTTACATTTTGTAGTTGGAATGTATAGAAGAACCCTATAGTCAACTACTAAGTTAAGTTTGTCTTTCAATATTTCAACTTTGGTTTTTTTTTTTGACTCGCTTTCTGAGGGTTCTGGCCAACAGAACCCTCAGAGCAAGAGTCCTACTCGTACTTGTCCGATTTTTTTCATAGATAAACCTACTGTGTCTATAATTTGATGGAGGATAGACAAATTTGATAGACAAATAAATATGATAGGATAGACAAATGGACCCGGGGGTATGTCCTAAAACTGCGACCAGAACCACCGGAGGATGGGCAGCAGCGTCCTTTTAGTACACGGTGAACGTACTGCGATCCCCAAGCCGCCTGCCAAGCGTGGGGATTATGGCAACACCCCTCTCTACGAGGGAGGCCTTTGTTCAGCAGTGGACGTTTACAGGCTGATGATGATGATGATGATGATCAGACATATTTATATCAAACAACAGGATTTTCTTAAACTGAAAATTATGTAAAACAATTCTGCAATAGTATTTAACTTCATATACCTGACTCATCCAAATTTTTCTGTTATGGTAAAAAGTCAACTAGTATAATTATCTCCACGATCGCGATTATTAACTGAGTTTTAATGGTTTTAAACCCATTTAAAAGAGTTTTAAAACAGCTGTTTAACTTGTTTTAAATATCTTAGTTATTAACAGCTCTTACCTTTTAAACTGTATTTATAAATTAAAATATATACCTCATCATCATCATCATTTCAGCCGTAGGACGTCCACTGCTGGACATATGCCTCCCCATCGATCTCCAAAAGGGCAGGTTGGAAGCGGCCTGTACTCAGCGTTTCCCTGCGGTCTCTTTTAGATCGTCGGTCCATTTTGGGGGTGGACGTCCTACGCTGCGCTTACCAGTCCGTGGTCTCCATTCCAGAACCTTTCAGCCCCATCGGCCATCTGTTCTGCGGGATAGGTATGTGCCCTGCCCACTGCCACTTCAACTTGCTAATCCAGTGGGCTATGTCGCTGACTTTCGTTCGTCTACGGATCTCCTCATTTCTGATACGATCTCGTAGAGAAACCCTGAGCATAGTCCTCTCCATAGCTCGTTGTGCGACTTTAAGCTACCTATAAATATATAACTACTCAACTGAAAAAAACGGATAGGTACTTACTAAAATTCGGTAATGGTTGCGTTTCGCAAGCCTCTAACTTTCGCATCTAATTGAGTTATAGTCATCGACGCTATAGGAAAATAAAACTTTTCTATTGGCAGGTAAATCGGATCTGGAAGAAACCCACGTACTGGGGTGCATTGTGAGTTATCTGCTAGAAAGCAGCGCATGCATTCAAGATCATCGAAGGCGCAGGGACGATAGATTTTTTCTTTTCCTTCGCGGTAGTTGGAACCTGTGAAATTAGACTAATGATTTACTACGTCACAAAATTTCTGATTTCGCTTAAGAACGACGGATTACGCACCTTCTCACTAACAAAATCGTCATTTTTAATTGCAGCAATTATCATTGAGGTTAGGGGGCGTCCATAAATTACGTGAAATTTTTAAGGGGGGGAGGGGGTCGAGTCAAATCTCATCTAATCTTACGTTGGAGAGACTGCCCCGGGTCTCTGCAAATATCACGCAATTTTTTTCTGATTGAAACAAAAAAAAATATACTATTTTGGTCCATTTAATCCAGATTGTATATGCTTAAGATTTAATCTTAAGCGTTATCGTAATACGATTAAGATCATTCGCTAATTCGTTCGAGTTCATCTCTCTCTCTTTCTCATTAGAGTAGATATTCTTTTTTTAATCACAGTAGTTTCGATTTAAGTATTCTATTGTAAAAAAATTATTACACTTATAGTTAAACTTCTCAGCAATATTGATTACTAGTCTTAACTAGTCGTAAATAAAAGCACGAAGCAAATTTTTTTTCTTTTTAACCGACTTCCAAAAAGAGGCGGTTGTCAATTCGACTGTATGTTTTTTTTTTTTTTTTATTACAATAACAATCCAACGCGTTTAAGTAAGAAACCCACATTTTGAAAAATCTCATGTGAGATTGGGGGATGGGGGAGGGGGTTGAATAAAATCTCACGACATCTCACCAGGGGTCCCCCCGCTGGTGGGAGGGACAGAAAATTAAAAAAAAACACCTCACGTCCCTTTCGCCCCCTTAGTTGCTATGACAAGCTAGGCGTATTTAAATTATTTACGTATATGTTTTAAGGCCACGCTTAAAAGCCACAACTGTCTCATGAGACCGTTAAAAAAATTAACGATAAAACTAAGTGAAAATAAAAAAAAACGATTTGGCATTATCTTTAGAATAACAAATATTATAAAAGTAATTTTTGTGTTGAAATTTTGTAGGATGGTGGAAGAGATAGAAAAATTGTGTTTATCTCTCTCCTGCGCCATCCTATAAATAAATTAAAAATTTTTGAAAACGTGCAAAAGAGATAGCTGTAGTTAGTGAGCGTAGACTTAATATCAGAAAACATGCTCCCCGATTCTACTAAACAAATTGTAATTAAATTGTAATTGTTGCGATTTTAATTGTTAAATAATTACTTCAAAGTGACAGTTTTTAATTATTTTTACACTAATTTATAATAATAGGTTGTTGTAATTTTCTAGTATAACAAATATTTAAAACTGTCTATTTTGATGCAGTTATTTAGCAATTAAAATCGCAACACACGACTGCCTCATATGACGAACATGTTATATTGGTTAATAAAGAATCTGAATCTGAATCTGAATCAACAATTACAATTTAATAACAATTTATTTAGTAGAATCGGGGCCTTGGAGGGTTACACAAGACCCAGTTTCTGTTAGTGTTAACGCCTACGGAAAGATGAAATTGTATGAAAATGACATTGACAATGACAATGATTAGCTTGAGAGATGTTCTCAAAGCTAATGTCATTTTCATACAATTTCATCATTCCGTAGGCGTTAACGCTAACAGAAACTCGGTCTTGTGTAACCCCCCCTGTAGACAAAAACCTAGTATGGATGAAGCAAATCGTAGTTCTCAAACGGATAAACCGATTTAGATTTAGTTTGTTTCTCTTCAAAAGGTGACTTCGAGAAGGTTCTTAGTTATGACAAAAAAAAACTGATCATTTGAAAATTGTCAGCTCTTTTCTAGTTGAAAAGAGATATGAGCAACTTCCACAGATATGTTTGATTAAAAAAAAACATTTTTTTTCCAATGATGTTGTAAAAACATGGTAACCATGACCTGGTGCTGCAGTATCACCTGGAATCTGCAGGATACCTCACCAACTTATAGAAGAGATATCAGGAAAAGGTGTTCGGCTTTTTAATTTGTCAGTTAATAATATATGCTAGCAAATTTAAAATTTAGTACATGAAATTTAAAAAAAAGTTGTTTGATACTTACCTACGATATCATAGCTCAAATCATGTGTTCGGTCTTGATTGCTGTGACAACTACAGACTCCAAAAAAGATAATCAAAATGTAAAAGCACTTCATTTTGTTCACGAGAAACAAAACAATGATGCAAAATTTCTAGTGTGGCTTTATTTATAGGGATTTGATTGTTTCATTTAAAGGTTTGCGCCCATAACCATAATATATCGGCATGATTTATTATATCGTCCGATCACACTAGTATTATAAATGCGAAAGTTTATGTTTTAGTGTGCATTGTGTGCAAGTTTAGTGTGTATGTTTGATTGCGATCAACATCGTAACGGCTAAAAAGATATGAATAAAAATTGTTATAGTAGTTGTTATAGGGGTAGCTTATATCCTGGATTAACACATAGACTTTTCCTCCCGAAAAACTCATGATTTCTGCAAGGAAGCGGGTGAAGCCGTGGGACGCTGTAAGGTTTATATAAATTTTACTGTCAAAGTTGCTAAGACGTGTCAAGACAGAATATATTGTCTATTTGCTTACATGTTTTATTGAACAAATAACATAATAAATGTGCATTCTCTATTTGCTCAAATGTTTTATTGAAAAAATTAAATAATAGACGTGCATATTTAATCGTAAAATAGCATTGATTTCATCTGGTCAAATACAAATTCTGTACAACTGGAACGTAAGTTTTTGTACACTTGTCTACAATTATTTACGAGGGGTAACAGTGTGTAGGTTGAAAATATTTAAACTTGCCTTTTTTACCTACGACAGAAAGGAAAAGTTTTTGCGTTTGGTGAAAGTGTGTATTTTTTTTCTAAACATGGCTCAACTGATTTCAATGCTGTTTATATTTATAGGCAAGTTTTGGGATTTTAACTAAGTTTTATCAACATCTGCTCAGACATTTAAAAGTTTTATGCTTTTGTCGTAAATAGTCTCGATTTTAGTTGCACATTTGGATAGAGCAGACAATGTACCACTCCAGCAAAATGTCATGAGTCACTGTTTTAAACTATCATGGTCACTACAGTTATCCACTTTTAGGTTTCAAACATCATAATTGACAAAATTCCATACAAATCTTCGTCCCATATTTAACCACTTTAGTGGATGATTTCTTTTTAACAGGTAAGTAATGATTGAATAATAAATATATTAAAAAAAAGTTAAAGTTAAAAGCAAGTTTAGTTTAAAACAATAAATATATTATTTACAAATAAAATACAAACTTATTATAATAACATTTATTTTCTAAATAATATTTTATAATTATCAACGTTTGGCGTTTGTGGACTATGAGAAAGCCTTTGATTCAATCGAGACCTGGGCAGTATTACAGTCCCTCCAGCGTTGTCATATCGACTATAGGTATATCGAAGTGTTGAAGTGTTTGTATAGAAACGCCACCATGTCGATCCGATTACAGGACGAGAGCACGGAACCAATCCAATTTCAGAAAGGCGTGAGACAGGGAGATGTTATCTCTCCGAAACTGTTCACGAACGCATTGGAGGACGTTTTCAAGCTCTTGGACTGGAACGGATTAGGCATCAACATCAATGGCGAATACATCACTCACCTTCGTTTTGCCGATGATATAGTCATCATGGCAGAGTCGCTGGAGGACCTAAATACGATGCTCAGCGACCTCAGTAGCCTTTCCTAACAGGTGGGTCTCAAAATGAACATGGACAAGACAAAAATCATGTTCAATGTCCATGTTGAACCCGTGCCGGTAGTCGTTGGGAACGATACTCTCTAAGTTGTTGACCATTACACCTATCTTGGACAGATTGTTCAGTTAGGTAAATCCAACTTAGGCAAAGAGGTCGCCCGAAGAATCCAACTCGGATGGGCAGCGTTCGGGAAATTGCGTGACATCTTCTCGTCCAAGATACCACAGTGCCTAAAGACAAGGGTCTTTGACCAGTGTGTGTTGCCAGTGATGACATAATATGGTACTGAGACGTGGTCCTTAGCTGTTGGCTTTTTGGAAAAACTCAGAGCGGGCAATGGAGAGAGCTATGCTCGGAGTTTCTTTGCGCGATAGAATCCGAAACGTGGATATTCGCCAAAGAACCAAAGTCACCGACATAGCTGTTAAAATTTGCAAGTTGAAGTGGCAATGGGCAGGCCACATCGCTCGGAGAACCGATAACCGATGGGGAAGAAAGGTTCTTGAGTGGAGACCACGAACTGGAAGACGCAGCGTAGGTAGGCCTCCCACTAGATGGACCGACGACATAGTAAGAGTCGCTGGCATCCAGTGGATGCAAAAGGCAGGCTGACGTTCAGTGTGGAGGTTAAAGGGGGAGGCCTATGTTCAGCAGTGGACGTCTTCTGGCTGATGATGATGATGATGATGAATTATCAACGTTTGATCGCAATTAAAAAAACATAATTACAAAATAAAACCATCAATAATTCCTGATATTCTCCGAAAATTTAATAATTATTATTTGAGATACAATTCACTACTGATACCAATGTTTGGATCGAACTTCAAAAACATACAAAACCAAACATCGAAATCTCGATTATATTTCAAACATCATTTCAATAAAAAAACTTTAATTATCACGTATCCAGACTTTTTATTAATAACTACGCTAACCAAATCACACCAAACTCAGTAATATAGAACTAGAATATAGAATATAGTTCTAGAATAAAAATTCTACTTAAAACTAGTTTTAAGTAGAATCTTGACTCTTGAATCTTGAATCTTGACTGAGCGTCGTTTTGGAATACGGGCCTAAGAAATGCCAAAACCTTCTTGTATTCTTAATTTGCTTTTGGCATTGTGGCGCACCAGTAACCTAATAGTGTTAACACACGTATGGATTTGGTTGGCGGACCACCGTCCAACCAACGGGAGAGAAAGAGTGAGAATATCATATTTCCCTCTCTTTCTCTCCCGTTGGTCCGACAGCGGTTGGGGTCAACCAAATCCATACGTGTGTTAACACTATAACACTCTCGCTTCGCTCGTCGTCTCACTTTGCTAATAACTTGTTATTGAAATATTTAGTAATATTATTATCAATTAAACAAAAAAATTATATTTTAACGTAATTAACGGATAAAACATCATCGTTAGTGCAAGTCGGTGTTATAAGAATTTATAATGAATCCACACGCGAGTTTTGATGAAGTCAAATCGTTATGTACGAATCTTTGAAATTTCCTCAAACAAAGTGTGGTAGTGTTCTTATACTTGTCCTGTAATAAAAGGAGGAGGATGGAATAAGCTCATGAAGCTCTTGCGCACACGCGCCGAAATGTATTCGATAGAAAATAGACAGACAATACTTTACGGCGTTGCTCGAGGCTTTGCAATTTTTTGGCAACTAATTTGCTGTCAACAATCACCCTCATAGCACACAGGTTAACCGGTTTTAAAGCTTCTTGCAGCTGGTACTTGACTGCTCCGTCGAATAGGCGGCAGCAGTACTCAACACATGATCAAAATTGTGCTTGAAACAAGTGAAGCAACTGCCCCAGTAAGAAGTGCCGCCTAACCTTATTGAGGATGCCAAGTTTTTACTAGCCAGATTAGCTTTAGATTCGAAGTAGGCTCCAAAGCTCAGCGTTAGGGTAAGTCCTAGTAGCTTTAGATGGTCTGCCAGAGGTATGCATACATCCCGGAAAGTAGGAGTCAATGAAAACTGACACTTTTTGGACACATTTGGGACACTGCTAGTCTTGTAAGCGTGAGGTCGCGGGTTTAAACCCCGGGCCTGTACCAATGAGCTCTTTGGAGTTTATGTACGGATTTTCATACCACTGGCTTTTCGGTGAAGGAAAACATCGTGAGGAAACCTGCATACGTACGGCGAAGGAATTCAATTCAATTGGCGTATGTGAATCCACCAACCCGTACTTGGCCAGCGTGGTGGATATGGCCCAATCACCCTTTCGGGGGTAGGCTAAAAGTCCAGCAGTGGACTATTAAAAGGCTTATTATGATTCACAATACAGAGAGGATTGTTAATGAGTTTATATCCTTGATTAACACAGACTACTTTTTAACCCGAAAAACTCATGATTTGTGCAGGAAAGTGGGTGTAGTCGCAGGCAGGTTTTTTTTTTATATAAGTGACTTTTACTGTTGGCCTTTTGGCTTCTACAGCTTGACCGGACTAGTTAGCGAACGCAGAGTGCGTTCGGCATAACTTGGTGGTTAAGTTTTTAGGCGACTAGCACAAGGGCACCTCGAAGGTACGAACCTCGGCTTGGGCCGTCGCCGGGAGTGGGAATCAGACTTGCCCAGGCACCCCAGAGGGGGTGTGCCCTGGAGCCCTAACGGTTTGTTAAACTGAATGATTATTTGGAGAGAATCTAACCGATCTTCTAACAGATCCTGTGGGTCTACGATCCTGCCGGCGGGATCGCTGTGTGTGTGTGTGCCTCTGGTAACCGACGCCTGTACCAAAAACTGAATATTTCCTATTGCTAGGAGCAGTCGGATCGGGCGAAAAAGTCGGATCGGGCGTCGCAGGCAGGACGCTGTAATCTATATTTATAAAAGCAACATTCATCTACGCATTCACTCATTAATCACGAAATCTCGAAAACCACTTGACTTAAGAAGCTGAAATTTGGCAGGTAGATTCCGTATGGGGTGTAGAGGTCCGCTAAGAAAAGATTTTACGAAAGGGCCGAATTAAGGATGACAAAAGAGGGTTGAAAGTTTATATGAAAGTCAACGCGTACGAAGTCGCGGGCAACAGCTAGTTTTATATAAATTTTACTGTAAAAGTTGCTATGACTTGCCTAGATAGAATATATATTGTCTATTTGCTCATATGTTTTATTGAACAAATAAAATAATAGAAGTGCATACATTATTGTCGTAAATAATAGCATTAATTTCATCTAGTCAAATACAATTTCTGCCAACTGTAAGAACGTAAGTTTTTGTATACTTGTTTACAATTCACGAGGGGTAATAGTGTATAGGTAGAAAGTACAGGCTCAACCGATTTGTATTATGTTTATATTTAAACGCAAGTTTTGGATATTTAATTAAGTTTTATCAACAACTGCTCAGCCGTTTAAAAGTTATATGCTTTTTTCGTAAATAGTCTTGATTTTAGTTGCACATTTGGACAGCAGACAATGTACCGCTCCAGCAAAATGACACATGAGACACTGTTTTAAACTATCATGGTCACCACAGTTATCAACATTTAAGTTTCAAACAAAAATTAACGAAATCCATACAAATGTTCATCTTATATTAAACTCCTTTAGGAGATGTTTTTTTTTAACCCTTCCTTTATTTATGTATGTAGTAGACTTCCGTTTGTTTGACCGCCACCTCGCTTGATGCGGTTTACAATGGAGTACGCTTGCCTAGAAGAAACGGGGGTGCAAGTACCGTTCTTTATCGATCGTCAAATTCGCTAAAATGCCATAGAATCGATCACAGCGAGTACTGAAAAAATGGCATATTATCGAATTTGACGACCTCAACTGTCAATTTGACGATCGATAAAAGAACGGTACTTGCACTGCCGATTCACTCGCGATTTGAAGACACCCAGATTATAACTATCAGGGAATCACCCCCCACCTATTCAGTGCATTCCACAGACTAGAAGTTCGCAAAACTTTGTGACGATGCTCAAGACTAAGCAGCTTTGTATGATTTAGGGATTAGTTCCTAATGAGCCTCATGGCACGTTTCTGAATAGACTCCAACGCCCTAAGTTGGTGCTTAGCTGATCCATCCCAAAGGTGCGAGCAGTACTCCATGCACGACCGAACTTTTGCTTGGTACAGTAAAAGCAACTGTCCTCACGTGAAGTACCGTCGCACTTTTCACAGAATACCTAGCTTTTTGGCAGTTAATTGCGCCTTGTTCTCAATATAGGAGCCAAAATTGAAGGTAAATGTCAGAGAAACACCCAAAAGCTCAACTTCTCCAGTTATTGCAATGGATACATCCCGGGAATTAGGAGTCAGTTGGAATGGCATCCTTTTAGTGGTGAACAGACACGACTGGGATTAGTAGCTAACAATAAAATTATTTACAAACAAAAGGATGTTAGCACTTCGGTCTAACAAAAAAAGCATGAAAATGTGTTCTAATATTACTTAATTACATAAATCAAGATACATTTTAAAATATTTCACATTCAATTGAGTTTGACTCATATATCGTTACAACAATGTATAATATAGCTTGCAACAAAATATTAACTAAATGCACATCATTCAGCATATCTCAGCAACGCAGTGTTGACCTACACAAGAAAGTATGAAAAATATAATAAACGAAATAGTAACTTTTCAAAAAGATTTATTATTTACACTGTAAAGGACGCATAATAAAACAACAAAAACTAACAAAAACGTATTACAAACACTAAATCTTGAAATTTTATTTTGATATAAATGTTAACAATATAATGTGTATAGGGTATTTCATAATATAATTATATAATAAATTATAATTGATAAAATATAATAGTATCTCTAAACGATGGACATATTCAATGATATTATTATACTTATCATGATAAACAATTTAGTCTTTGGGACCAACGCTAAAATCTAGTATAAAAATCATAAGCTGTTCCACACACTTCCATGAGTGCTACTGACAGTTACTTTCTATGAAACAACTGGTTTTTTTCCCTCGCGATATCTAAGTAAGGGTAATATCGATATCAGGGTAAGTTCCAAAATAAAAGTTGTTTATTATGATGAGAACAATGATATTCTTGTATAATATATGTTTGTCATCTAGAGACACACTCGGTATATAACTTTCACTTACACAATTATTTTTTAAACCTACATGAAAAGTAATTGAAAAATCTACTTAAAAAGTAAAAATAATTGAAAAGTTTTAGCCCTCAATCGAGAGCTTTTCAGAGACGATTAAATAATAGTTCCGTTGTCTCGATATATATGGCGACACAATCGCAATTTTTCGTCCAGTTAAGTTATTAGCGCCATCTAGTAAAGGTCTTGAAAAACTCTCATTATTTTGGAGATTGGGGTCGACATTTTCCGAGAGCAAATCCATTGTAGTTTCGATAAGAATCCAATCCAAAGTTGCACAACTTGTTTTGAATAAACATTGTCATAAGATAATACGAGTGAAAAACGTAAACTTCTTTTAGGGCTGTAGGGTGGTTTTTAATAAACGTAGCAAGCTGTGATTTTACTTCTGGATCTGAAAATATATTACACACATTACAGAGGTTGCATCAAGCTATTTACCTAATATTAACAAAGAGAATAAGACAAATGGCTCGATTTATTTTTGAACAATTGTCCTAGTTTTTGCGTTTATAGTTAATATAATATTATAATAGTAGTTGATTAAGATGATTGAATCAGGCGTTACTTTCCGGAAGTTCATCTTCAAACCTGTTTTTTTTTACGAATTTCTGGTCTATTTCCGCTTTTACGTCGGTTTGGTACCATTAAAAATTAGGGATTAATAATTTTACACTATAGAAATTTGCTTTACAATTAAATAGGAACAATTTTATAGGAATTCGGTATGGCTAAATAAGCGTTATAAAAAAACTATAAAGTAAAATAATTTATCCCAACTTCCTTATTGTACCAACGTATATAAAAGCGGCAATAAAACATAAAAAACTAGGTTTGCGTTTATGATATTCATGTTATATTTTTACAGCAACTTTGATCTATTTCTCTCAACATTAATTTATTTATGGTTGGGGTATTTTTGCGATTATCATTGCTGTTTCTTAAAATTATTAAACAAGCATTTTCAGCAGGTAGCTGAAAATATTTCTACACGGTGTTTCTCACACAAAGATCAAAATAACAGTAAAGATGGTTAAATAGATAGATATGCTTTTCCGAACATTGAGTCTCAGTTGTCTAGAAATTGAAAATATTGCACTAACTAAAAATTTCTACTATATATGCCGCATGTCTTTTATCAAGTACCATTAATACCATTATACCATAAACTAACGAAGTTGGTGAGTTACCGAATTCACACTAGTGTCATACAGACTTGACTCTCCCCCCTCCTCGCGTCGTGCTCCTCATGTCTGAGGGTCGCGACACCCACCTCCCACCAGTCTCTCCTTTGTGATCTTACGCCATCTTTCCCTATCCTCGGCGACATGCAGCGCATCGTATACTGATGTGTCTAAGGTGGTGCGAATTTGATCGGACCAACGCATCGGCTAGGCTAGGCGGCGGCCTAGATATCGTTTTCCATCGACTTTGCCTGTGACTATTAACTTTTATAGATTTTCGCTGTCTTTCCTAGCAATATGGCTGAATTACTCCAAGATGCACTTGAGACAAATGGTAAACAATCTAGGCAATCTAGACTTAACTCTACTGAGTTGGTAACATTGAAAAAGCTTGATTGTATGGCATATTTACAAAGTAATATTAAGTCTATGGTTTCTTACAGCAACTTTTATATGCATTCGGACCAATGTAATAAGCCCTCGGTGCAGTATTGTGGGTGTCCGCGTGTATATTGGCAAAGTCCAGTCTCAAATTAGAGACCCTAGGTATGGCTGCAGTGAGGATTAGATTGTCTGTAATAAAAGTAACATTACGAGCATTTTCGGTCAAAACGGTCAAATTTCACACCACTTTGATTCGGCAAACTTGAATAGTATACCTATTTTGTTATCCTAGAACACAGGTTAATAAAAATAATGCCGATGTTGTTTTTTTTGCCAAACTTTTTATAATTTTTGTCGAATATTTTTTCTAAAGTGTTGGCGGTTAAAAAGATGTACAATATAGCCAGATAATTAGGTTCTTAACATTCAAAGCAAAATACACTGTCCACTTTTATGTATGTTTTGGCATCAGATCAGATAAACATGGGAGATATGGTGAAATAGCGTGGTGGGTGCGAACGCTTCAGGCCTAAATCAGGCTTGATGCCTCAGTCGAACACACCCTGCAGAAGGCTTTGCTGCTGTACTGCTTTCCTTATTAGTCCGTTTATTGTGGTCACTGTAAGTCTCTTACTCTGCGTAAAAACATAAGTATGCCGTAGAGTTCTTACGTTTTGCAGTGAAAAAAGTGGAAGAAACACGTATTTTTAAACGCCATTTGTACATATACTATATATTAGTACAAAGGCATATCTCCCTTGTTTATCTGACCTGAGGTTTTGGCCAAATGCGCATAGATACTCTGAGGTGATGATTGTTTTCTTTAGACCTTGCTGTTTGAAGGGCCTGTAATGAATTGTCCATTACAGGCTTTTTGTTGAGCAATAAATTTATATAGGCATTTAGTATTATGATACATAAGTCGGCCAAGACGCCAAGAGAATGTTAAATGTCTGTATTTTTGTCCAGTGTATTTCTACATCATCATCATCAGCCAGAAGAGGTTCACTGCTGAACATAGGCCTCCACACTGTACGACAGCGTGCCATCTGCATCCATTGTAGAGTATGTTCAGTATTTCTACGTACCGACTTCAAATGTCGTGTAATCGTGCTTAGTGATTGGTTCCTTAGCGGTTCGTTCATACATGAAGAAACCATGGCAAGCAAACATGTACTTGGGGATATTGAGGGCAATCACTACGTTGCCAGTTGCTTCGTTGAGGCTAAAACAATAACATAATTTAATATTGAAAAAGTATATAACTGAAAGATGGTTTCGTTACGTTGGACTTAATTATTCTTGCGCAATTATTGTATTTCTTTATTTGTTTGAAAGTAATAGGCAAACAAAACAAAAAAATTATGTAGGTAAGTTTTAGGTTTTATGAATCAAGAAATGTATAATAAAACCGGCTAACTGCGAGGATGGCCCCTGGCTAAGATTAGGAAGGCGGCAACTAATGCAGCTCCTGGGGAGTTTGAGACTGTTTTGTTACCTATGGCTTCCGTTCGGCTCTGGGGACCCTGGGATATCTCTATTGCTGCCCGGACCACTTTGGATTCAGGCTCCCTGGGTTACATATTTTCCATTTGGCTGGCAGGTCGAACCTAGACTCGATTAGCACAGGACCAAGGCAGATGAGATAGCAAGATAGCATAGC
Organism: Agriopis aurantiaria; assembly: GCA_914767915.1. Taxonomy (NCBI): domain Eukaryota; kingdom Metazoa; phylum Arthropoda; class Insecta; order Lepidoptera; family Geometridae; genus Agriopis; species Agriopis aurantiaria. The sequence goes on along the minus strand of OU612003.1, from coordinate 9,575,152 downwards.
AAGAGAGATGCCTATACCCAGCAGTGGGATACGGAAGGCTGTAGATGATGATAAAAATGGTGGAACAGATCGGCTTATCATTAAAAGAGTATATTTATTATTACTGTGGTATTTTGGACGAGAAGTTGTCACGTAATTTCCTGAACAGGTAATCGACTAATTTATGTCATCATCATCATCAACTATTTTGCACCCACTGCTGGGTATATAATAGGTCTCCTATGTAATTTATGTAAAATACCAAGAAATTTATAACACTAAAAAATTTGCAAAACTACTACTTTTTCTTCACTGACACACCCTAGTTTTTCCGGCGTGGTAAAAAGTCACCTGTATAATTGTCTCCATTGTGTATAGTTGTTTGCTGTGGAGGTCCGGCCTAAGAATAGACCTCCCCCTTCTCTTCCCGTGGGTGCCGTAGAAGTCGGCTAAGGGATCAACCAGAAGACGGGCAGCAGCGTCTTCTGAGTATAAAAAACACCGACTGCGCTCGCCAACCCGCCTGCCAAGCGTGGCGAGTATTGGCAATCCCCCCCTTAAATGATGAATACAAAAAGGACCAGGCCCCCAGTCCCCGGCAGCCCCGCTATTCCTGGCTACGGTAGCGGTCATGGTAACGGCGGGGCCAGGGGTGCTAAGAATCCCCGGCAGACGCTCGGCTACCAACCCCAACGACGACGACTGGCCCTGGTAACACACAACATACGCACCATGAGGACTGATGAGAAGATTGTTGAGCTGGAAGAAGAAATGAGTAGGGTACGTTGGGATATCTTGGGTTTATCCGAAGTCCGTAGAGAGGGCGAGGACACGATAACCCTGAAATCCGGTAACCTACTCTACTACCGGGAGGGCGACCAACAGTCCCAAGGTGGTGTCGGCTTTCTCATCCACAAGTCCCTCATTAACAACATTATCACCATCGACAGTGTTTCGAGCAGGGTTGTATACCTAATACTCAGAATATCCAAGAGATATTCGTTGAAGGTCATTCAGGTATACGCACCGACCTCGTCACACCCAGATCATGAAGTGGAGGTTATGTATGAGGACATTAGTAGAGACATACATACGTCCGAGACCCACTTCACTGTTGTTATGGGGGACTTTAACGCGAAGTTGGGCAAGAGAAGTGATGATGAGTTGAAAGTGGGGAAATTTGGCTGTGGGCAACGGAACCCTAGGGGACAGAGGCTGGCCGACTTTCTGGAGAAAGAGGGACTTTTTATGATGAACTCTTTCTTTCAGAAGCCGCCTCACAGGAAATGGACCTGGATGAGCCCCGATGGTTCTACGAGAAATGAGATAGACTTCATTATGACCACCAAGAGACAAATATTCAATGATGTCTCTGTGATTCACAGGGTGAAAACCGGTAGTGATCACCGAATAGTAAGAGGCACATTGAATATTAACGTTAAAATTGAGAGGTCCAGCCTAATGAAGTCCACGCTCCGACCGAACCATGCCCATATTCAAAACCCCGAGAGCTTTCAACTCGAGCTGTCTAATCGCTTTGATTGCCTGGAGAACTTTGCTTCCGTGGATGAGATTAATAACAGGTTAGTGGAAACTGTCCATGCGGTAGGTTCTAAGTTTTTTAGACCTGGCCGGCGCACAGATAGACCTCAAAAATTATCCGACCATACCCGTAACCTCATGGCTGATCGACGCTCGTTACAACTACAATGTTCCGATGACGCTGACTCATATAGACAGCTCAATAGACAAATTTGGAAGTCATTGCGGCACGACATACGTACCTTTAATACGAACAGTATTAAAGAGACGATTGAGCAAAACAAAGGCTCCAAAGTGTTTGCAAGAGACATGTCTATTGGGCAAAGCCAGCTGACAAAGCTGAAGAGGGAAGATGGTAGTGTAGCGTCGACCAAAGCCGAGGTATTAGGGGAAATCGAAAGGTTCTATGGACAGTTATACACTTCGGTTGCTAAACCTGTGAGCAGCTCGGCCAAAGACCCAAGAGCCAAGCTGAGCCGACACTATACTGAAGATATCCCGGACATCAGCCTGTACGAGATTAGGATGGCCCTGAAACAGCTCAAGAACAACAAGGCGCCGGGGGACGATGGAATCACATCAGAGCTTCTGAAAGCGGGTGGAACACCGGTACTCAGAGTCCTTCAGAAGCTCTTTAATTCTGTCTTACTCGAAGGTATAACGCCAGAAGCATGGAACAGAGGCGTGGTGGTGCTGTTCTTTAAGAAAGGTGACAAAACCTTGCTGAAGAACTACAGACCCATCTCGCTTCTGAGCCATGTTTATAAGCTGTTTTCGAGGGTCATCACGAATCGTCTCGATCGCAGGTTCGATGACTTCCAGCCTATCGAACAAGCCGGTTTCCGAAAAGGCTATAGTACCATAGACCACATCCACACGCTACGCCAAGTTATACAGAAGACCGAAGAATATAACTTGCCACTATGTTTAGCGTTTGTGGACTATGAGAAAGCCTTTGATTCGGTCGAGACATGGGCGGTGCTCGAGTCTCTCCAGCGATGCCGTATTGACTAGCGGTATGTCGAAGTGTTGAAGTGTTTGTACAATAACGCCACCATGTCGGTCCGAGTACAGGAGCAGAGTTCGAAGGCAATTCCATTGCGAAGAGGCGTGAGACAGGGAGACGTTATCTCTCCGAAACTGTTCACTGCCACAATGGAAGATGCCTTCAAGCTCCTGGAATGGCAAGGACTCGGCATCAACATCAACGGCGAGTACATCACTCACCTTCGGTTTGCCGACGATATTGTGGTCATGGCAGAATCGATGGAAGATCTCAGCATGATGCTCGAAGGCCTCAATCGAGTCTCCCAACAGGTGGGCCTTAAAATGAACATGGACAAGACAAAGGTCATGTCAAATATCCATGTTGTGCCCGCCCCAGTATCAGTTGGGAACTCAGTTCTTGAAGCTGTTGACGCGTACGTCTACCTAGGACAAACCGTCGAACTAGGTAGGTCCAACTTCAAGAAAGAGGTCAATCGGCGAATCCAACTCGGCTGGGCAGCGTTCGGTAAACTACGTAACGTCTTCTCGTCTAAAATACCTCAGTGCCTTAAGACGAAAGTCTTCGACCAGTGTGTGTTACCAGTGATGACATACGGCACTGAAACGTGGTCTCTCACTATGGGCCTCATAAGCAAGCTCAAAGTCGCACAACGAGCTATGGAGAGGGCTATGCTCGGGGTTTCTCTACGAGATCGAATCCGAAATGAGGAGATCCGTAGACGAACAAAAGTCACCGACATAGCCCACCGGATTAGTAAGTTGAAATGGCAGTGGGCAGGGCACATATCACGCAGAACAGATGGCCGATGGGGCCGAAAGGTTCTGGAATGGAGACCACGGACTGGTAAGCGCAGCGTAGGACGTCCACCCACAAGATGGACAGACGACCTAAAAGAGACCGCAGGGAAACGCTGGATGCAGGCCGCTTCCAACCGGCCCTTTTGGAGATCGATGGGGGAGGCCTATGTCCAGCAGTGGACGTCCTACGGCTGAAATGATGATGATGATAATTGTCTCCATAGAAACAAATGTAAGTTGCGCCACCAAGAAAAGAAGTAGCTATTATTTAAAAGAATAGATCAAGACTTAGACCTATTTAGATTAAGATTTTAACTATGATGTATATTGCAATTTATATAATATACTCAAAAATAGTTCAAAAATGTATTTAAAACAATTTAAAACGGTTAAGGCTTTTTTATTTTCTTTGTTTGATATACCTACCTTTGTACTTAAATAAATAAATAAATAACATCTGAATAAACGGCTATAAACATATTTAAAACAATTTTAAAACTATTGTTAAATTCATTTTAAATATCTTAGATATTAACAGCTAACCTTATAACTGTGTTTAAAAATTAGTCATCGAGATACAAATAAAAATAAAAAATTACATAAATTTTTGTATCTCGATGATTAAATTATATCAACTGAAAAAACAGATGCTTACTAAAATTCCGTAATGGTTGCGTTCCGTAAGCCTCTAACTTTCGCATCTAAATGAGTTATGGTCATCGACGCTACAGGAAAATTAAATTTTTCTATTGGCAGGTAAAGCGGATCTGGAAGAAACCCACGTACTGGGGTGCATTGTGAGTTATCTGCTAGAAAGCAGCGCATGCACTCAAGATCATCCAAGGCGCACGGACGATAGATTTTTTCTTTACCTTCGCGGTAGTTGGAACCTGTGAAATTATACATAGCACTGTGATTAAACCCATTTTTATTTTAGGCATTATCATTACACTAATCTTTTTTCTTGCCAAACATCTAGTATGGATCAAGAAAATACCAAAGTTATATGATTATTTACGGGATATTTACCGTGGTAAGGTTGTGGAATGAGCTCCCTATATTTCGGCGCAGTTACATGCACCATACCAATACATACCAAACAACAAGAACAATACACAAGAAAATACAAGAATACAAGAAAATACCAATACATGGCTAATAGTAATTTTTAAACTTTCGCGATTTGAACACATGTTTTAAATGTTTATCGGGACTTATCACGTTTTATTTAATGTCAATGGCTAACAGTAAATGATTGCTTTGTTTTATTTTTAACAGAACGATGCAAACAGAACGTTTGTATCTGTACGTCTGTGGCATCGTAGATCCCAAACGGATTAACCGATTTTGATTTAGTTTATTTTTGTTCGAATTGCGACTTGATCGAGAGTGATAGGGACTGTTCCTAGCACAGCTTTTTTTTCTTTTCTGTGTTCCTAGCTTTGACTCGAGAAATCTGTTCAGTTATTTGAAGATCGTCAGCTCTTTTCTAGTTGATGAAATGATATGAGCTACTTCCACAGATCTGATCAATTCTAAGTTTGTATTCTTTTACCAATGATATTGTAAGAACTTGGTAGCCTTGAACTGATTCTGCAGCATCACCTGAAATCTACAGGATACCCATCTCAGTTCCAACTTACAGAACAGATATCAGGAAAAGGTTTTTTTTTGTCAGTTAATAATAGACGCTGGCAAATTTTACAATTTTAAGACACGAGATAGAAAAAATATGTGATTTGATACTTACCTACGATATCATAGCTCAAATCATGTGTTCGTCCTTGATTGCTGTGGCAACGACAGACTCCAAAAAAAAGAATCCAAATGTAAAAACACTTCATATTGTTCGCAAGTAACAAAACAACGATGCAAAATGTCTAATGTGGCTTTATTTATGTGGATTAGATTGTTTTATATAAAGGTTTGTGCCCATAACCATACATAAACTTGATTTATTATATCGTCCAATCACATATAATATATTGCAATAATGTTATAAACAATATGTTATAATAGTATTTTAATCACATAATATAATATACGATAGTATGCGATGCTAGATAGATAAATGCGATGGTATGTATTTTAGTATGCAAGTGCGTATGTTTGAATGGACTAAACTTTGTAACGACTAAACAGATTTGAATAAAATTTAGTTATGGGGGTAGCTTATATCTTGGATTAACACATAAGCTACCTACTTTTATTACGAAAAGCTCAAGATTTGTTCAGAAAAGCGGGTGAAGCCGCGGGTCCTGTAACTTTTTTATAAATTTTACTGTCAATGTAGCTAGTGTCAAGATAGAATATATTGTCTATTTACTCAAATGTTTAATAAAAGAAATAAAATAATAAATGTGTATGTTTTAACGTAAAAAATAGTATTAATTACATCTGATCAAATAAAATTGCTGCCAACTGTAAGCACGCATGTCTTTGTAAACTTATCTACAATTTACGAAGGGTTACAGTGTAGGACAAAATATTTACCTACAGCAAGAAGAAGAGGTTTTTGCGTTTGGTATTAGTGTATAATTTTCTCTAAAATCAGATCAATCGATTTGAATGTGGTTTTATTTTATTTTTATATCCAGGTTTTATTGCTGTGTTTTATTGCTGTGTTTCCTAACTTTACTATGTTATATCAAAATCTTTTAGCCAATCAAACGTTTCTAACTTATTTCAAAGATTTTATGTTTTTTTGCACATTGGTTAGAGCAGACAATGTCCCGCTCCAGCATAATGTCAAAGTCACTGTTTTTAAACTATTATCAAGGGTTTTTCTACGGTTATAATAATTAATAATAATATAATAATAATAATTAATAATCACGAGTGAATCGGTTTCTTCTAGGCAAGCGTGCTCCATCGTAGACCGCATCGTCGCTTTACATTAGGCGAGTTGGCGGTCAAACGCCTATTATTAAATATATTTTAAAAAATGCGTGATGATTTCCGTGATATATATAATACTATCCCTTTAATAATCATAAAACTTAAGGTTATGAGTGTTTTATGGAATATCTTTAAATGTCAGACGTGTTCGAAATTGGAATTTGAATGACGTCAATAAGTTCCGAGTGTTCCGAATATTTATTTATCAAGATATGCATAGTCCTCTCCTGAGGTACGAACGACGCTTTGCCAATTTTACAAAATTATCCAAGGATGGGCCGTAGTCCACCACGCTGGGCCAGTGCATTATGGTGAATGTCATTATGCCTTTGAACTTTTGAGGTTCTTAGATATACTGGTTACTTCACGACCCTTCACCGTTTTTGAGCGATGGCATCATTTTTGGCTATGGAATTGTCTCCGAGTGATCTTTACATCAGAACTGAACGTACGTCATAATACACATAATAATGATGTACAAATTAAGTTTTTTTAAAAATCAGAATAGAAACGAATAATACTTTATTGTTCAACTGTGTACAAAGGTCTTAGGCTTATTAAGTATTTAGTCACAACAGTTGTGTTCATATAGAACATACAATAGAATTATTAGAAACACATATTATATTAAAATACTACATAAAACATTAACCACAATTATTATTATTATAAGCGCAACAATCGACCGCGGGGACTAGGTAACAATATCAATGTAATACATAATTCTATTTTAGGTAATAAACAGTGTTAATAACTAGGTATATTATAATTATTATTTATTTCTCAAAGTGTTCTCTCATGTTGTAATAAGCTTTAGATATTAGCCAGTTTTTTAAACTCGACTTAAATTTGAAACCGTTTAGAGTTTTTAACTCAGTAGGCAGATTATTATACACATGTATAGCGCTTATGAATGTACTTTTGTAGTACATAGCGTTATTTATTTGAGGAATACGCATATTATATCGATATTTTGTACGTAGGTTATCAACTCGACTCGACTTAGCGTTGAAATAAGTTTCCTCATTACTCTTTACAAACAAACACAGCTCTAATATATATAAACAGGTCAGGGTTAGAAAATTATTAACTATAAATATATTACGGAGAGTATCAGTAGGTTTCAATTTGTATATACTCCGTAAACATTGTTTTTGTAATATAAATGTGGACTCAACCTCTACTGAATCCCCGCAAAATATAATACCATAGCTTAGATGAGGAAACACATACCCATAGTATGCACTTATTGCTACTGATTTTGATGCGATACTGCTAAGAACCGATAGGGCGTAGACGTATTTTGTGATTTTATTATTTATTTTATTAATATGCGCTTTCCAGTTTAAGTTTTTATCTAAAGTAACTCCTAGGAAATTTGTTACACTAATTTCATTAACTTTGTTTCCGTTATTTGAAATGTCGAGGTTTAGAGGAGTGGTTTTATAGTTAGTAAATTGCAGTATATTGGTTTTACTAATATTAACCTTTAGGTTTATGCATTTTAGCCAGTCTGTGAATTGTTTTAATGTTTTGTTAACTTCTATTTCAAAATCAGTTTTACTTAAATTATTCTGGGGTATAAATATATACACGGCATCGGTAGCTTTCGGCTTGATATAAACGACGCATACTACAAGAGAGATACCGCGGTACGTGACGGAGGCCCACAGGTCCTCTGCGAGCTCCGACTCGAGTTCCCGCCGGCGGCATACGGCAACCTCTGGTCTCGCAGCGAGCAGCACGCCCCCGCAAGGCGTCACCCGGTCGCGACGCAGTAGTGTCCAACCGTCTGGCGCCACCTCAGCATCTTCCACCGAGCCGTCGAGGAACATCTCGGTCGCGGCGACCAAGTTCTCACGACACTGTCGCGACTTGCTGTGTGTCCGCTTTTTTCTTCCTTAGATGATTACGGCGTTGTACATCTTGTGTATTAGCCGGTGTAAATTCAAGTTTTAGTAAAAATCGTCATGCTAATGTAGTCTTAGATAAAGTAATAGATAGAAGAAAATAAGAAAAAGAAAGGTGGAGCGCAGCGTAGGACGTCCACTCACAAGATGAACAGACGACCTAAAAGAAACCGCAGGGAAACGCTGGATGCAGGCCGCTTCCAATCGGCCCTTTTGGAGATCGATAGGGGGGGGGAGGAGGCCTATGTCCACCAGCGGACGTCCTACGGCTGAAATGATGATGATGATAAAGAAAAAGAAAGGGATGGAAAGGGGAATTAGATGGGAGGAATAGTAATAGATAGAATAGGTCGTAGTAGGTATAATAATAGATCGTTGGGTTTCCATTTATCGTTCGCAACAAGACTCGTTTTTTGACGTGCCGATGTCATATGATTTATATTATATATTTTTGACGTTGACGTGCCAGTGCCTTGATGGCACAGAATGTGCACGTGTCTTTATTAACCCACAAGTTTTTTACGTTATGTTTGTGTAATGTTGTGTTGACTATTTTTGGTAAACAAAATATTAACGTTCATGATCCCTATTCTTGATCCAAGCATTTAATTGCTCTGACAGCTGCCATTGTAAAAAGCAGAACGAAAACAAAGTTTTCTGATTGAAACGTTTAGAAAAATGTTTGTAGCAGGTTCTCCCCATATACTTTAAATATAATAAAATAATGACTGTGATATCTCTCTATATATATAATAGCTTATTAGAAATACATGAGGCTAATTTACCAAAGAACAAGGATAAGCGCCAGTGCAACCTGCGTAACAAGGAAAAGCTGTACCAGCCAAGGACTAGGTTAGTTAAATTTGAGAAACAAGGTCGTCTCGCAAAAATATTAATGTACAATAAATTACCGAATAGTATAACCGAACTAAAATATAGTAAATTCAAGCAGATACTAAAGCATTTCTTCGAAAACAACCCATATTACAAATTAAGTGAATATACTTCAATGAAGCTCACGAAATCCTCATTTTTGTAAGTTTAGTCAGTTTTAGGTTAGTTTAATAGTTTTTGTGAAGTTGAGTTTTTCAGTTGTTGATTTGTTGTTTTTTGTTTTTAGTAGTTTAGTATTTATGTTTTATAATTCAGCCGATTTTATTTAACGCTTATAACATATTCCTTGTAAAAGTGACTTGCCTATAACGTTTAATGTTTTTATGGCCAATAAATATTTCTGATTTCTGATTTCTTAAAAAAAACTGATTTTACAAAGTTATTGCAGCTATCAGAGCAAATAAATCCTTGAAACAAGTTCAAATGTCCCTAATTTCTGTTTACTCCATTTTCTGTGCGCAAGATGTTTTTTACAAGACAACTTTGCCGTTTGATTTTTCCTAAGATATTAAAAATAACGTCACGCCATCTGCACCTCCACGGCGAAATCCGACCAAGTTACTTCTTCTTACCACTCCAAGTTTCGAGATTAGCATATTTTAAAAGTAATTCGCACCTGCTCTAGATCTGAGAACTTACGAAGTTGTCCCGACTTTGAGGTACTTACCTAATCCTTCTTGAGGTTGGGGTTAATTCGGAACTTTTGTTTTGATTAGTATTATAATGATATTAAAATGTTAATTCAAACTTTTTGAAGAAAATGTACTTAGTTACAGTATCACTGCACTTTGATACAAACTTTGTTTGTGACTTTGTAGTATTTTAAACTAGTTACTCGTTATTAATTTCGTTGTCAGGAACTGTTTAGAAATCAAGTTTTTATTATTTATGCGAACTGCTAATCTGTGGAATGCGCTGCCTGAATGGGTGTTCCCCGTTAGTTACAATCTGGGCTTCTTCGAATCACGAGTGAATCGGTTTCTTCTAAGCAAGCGTGCTCCACCGTAGACCGCATCATCGCATAACATCACGATGAGTAATGTATTCGCCATTGATGTTGACGCTGAATCCATCTGTTCTTCTTCCAGCGCGTCGTTTGCCTTCAGCTTTGCCCATCATAATTAACTTAACTTAACTTAACTTAACTTTTTCATGTCGCAAAACGTGGACTAAGATACCCAACTTTCCTTTTCTTGATGGTCTGCAGTAATTCACGGCTCTTGCCAATGCGCTGGAGAGTCTGATGTTGGAGACTTTCTGCGTCCAGCTAATACGTAGCATTCTCCGGTAGCACCACATCTCGAAAGCTCAAAGTAACTGCTGGGTGTTGGCTTTTAGAGTCGATCGAGTCGAACTTCGATACCGTACAATAATTTGTAATGCGTTTATAATCATTGTAAAATGTTTTTTCAACAAACCACTTCTCTGGCCTAAATTTAAATGAATGAATGAGTTTGTCCAACGTTATTCTCATTTCGTCACATTGTAGCATAAAAAAGTATAAATCAAACAAACGTGTAAAGTTTGGCATATTGTTAGAAAGGTGAATGGATGAGTCGTTATATTAAACCGCGGGGCGTCTCACTCAATTTCATGGAAAAAACTTTGAATACATTGTGGATGTTTGAAAATATTGATGCGGCATAAAAACAGACGTTGTTTTCACTCGTTTTTATTTCTTAATTACCTGCGTTCCGCGGTTTCACCCGCGTAGTGATGAAAATGGTGATGATGATTATGATAAAAAGTAGCCTATGTCACTCTCCGGCCATTGAACTATACCTATGTAAAAAATCAGGTCGATCAGTTACTGCGTGAAAGAGGAACAAACAAACAAACAAACAAATCAACAAACAATCACACTTTCACATTTATAATATTAGTATGATAATTTTTCATCGAGATACAATACCTATAGAGTCACGATCTCTATGTGAAAATATATGAAAATCGACCGAGCGTCGTTGTACATACCTAGACATCAATTATATAGTTCGCAATGCCACATTTACTCCAATTTAGACGTTATGTCGCTTGCATAGTGTTCAACGTTGCTTGTCCGCTATGTCATCGTAGCACTAGCATCGCGCGGAGTTGTAGTCGGATCGCGGTTACCTTACAGATTAACCAAAAAGTCGGCGTAGCATGCGCCGAGTTTTGGTTCGGACATTTTTTAGGGTTCCGTACCTCAAAAGGAAAAAACGGAACCCTTATAGGATCACTTCGTTGTCCGTCTGTCTGTCTGTCTGTCCGTCTGTCAAGACCCTTTTTCTCAAGAACGGGTAAAGGTAGCAAGTTGAAATTTATACTAAATACTTGGGTCTACGGTTTCTTTCGGCTGTAAAAAAATAAAAGTTGTAAGTCAAAGCAATCAAAAGATATAAACGTTTATGTCGTATATTTTGCGATTTCACAGGGGAATCAAAACCTATAGGGTACTTCCCGTTGACCTAGAATCATGAAATTTGGCAAGAGGCAAGGTCTCATAGTACATATATAGGAATAAATCCGAAAGTTATATATTTGAAGTTATATCATTTAAAAATAATTATTTTGCTATTACAAACTTACATTTTGTAGTTCGAATGTATAGAAGAACGTTATTGTCAACTACAAACTTAAGTTTGTCTTTCAATATTTTAACTTCATTTAGTTTTTTTATTGGTCTCGTGCTCTGAGGGTTCCGTCTAACGGAACCCTCAGAGCACGAGTCCTACTCGTACTTGTTTGCACGTCTGTGACTCTATAGGTATTGCATCTCGAAGTAATTTATGCAAAAAAAATTGAACATTACTGCTGCGGCCTAAAACAGAAGTATTTATGGGTGTACTGTAAAATATTGGACGAGACGTAGCTGAGGCCAGCATACTCTACACTAATTATAGCAGTATGCATAATAAAAGTTGAATCAGAGCGCTTCGTACGGGGTTTCGGAATATTAACCATATACAAACAGTGTCGATTTCAAGTAAAAAAAATGTTTTTTTTTTTTTAATCTGAATTTGTCCTAAGACTTTGTGGCTCCAAGGCACTGCCAACTTTTTGACGAAGTCACGCCAAAGGCCCTCCTTGTGAGTGTTCTTTTACAAAGTTACAGATTAAATTTCTCACTTTTTGACACTTCGCGGTTTCGTGTCTATAACTTTGTACAATACAAACATTTCCTGATGTGATTTGGGTTTTGTATGGAAAATATGAAAGACAATTTTGACTCTTTTCAAACTCTAAAAAGTAATAAATCATCTTCATGGGAAGGTGACGAAACTTCGTATTTTTTTTTAAAGTTTAACTTTGTACTTTTACCTATACATATTTTACCTATACCCACAATATAATAATATATCATAGTAAGTAGTAGTAGTTTGTTTCACTACTATGAAAGTTTTCAGGCATCATTCAAATTAGTATTATGTCCCAATTTGTTTTTTTTATTTCTTTTATTATTTGAGATTTAAGACAAATTATTTCATTAAATAATTAATTAATTATTTCTTTTCATTAAGGGTTATAACGCAGTGCAGAATTATTACACTATTTCAGAGTACTATATGAAATGTATTTTTTGTACATAAATAGGCCTGCGCTTGACCGCTATCTTGCCTGATGTAAAGCGATGATGAGGTCTACGAAGATCTCGCTTACCATTACCAAACCAAATATAAAATTTTTGTGATGTTTTATTATCATATTAGTTCTAAATAATCAAAGATAATAAATGCTACCCAACAAAAAACGAATAAAAAAAAATTAAAAAAAAGTTTTTTTTCCAGCGAACACTAATAATAATAGCTGTACGATTTTTTTTCGCCACCTCGTAATTAAGTAAAAAACAATTAAGCTTCTTCCAAACTTATCCAACAGACGGTTTGTACCTCAAATAAAATATTTTCATGCAGTAAAGTAACATTTCTTTTCTCCAATAAAAAAAATACTACCACAATACCGTTCTCTTTTTTGGATCTCATACAAAAAAGGGGATTAAAAATAACACCCTAATAAAACCTTATTGCCCTCAGGCGTATCTTCGACGGTGTAAAGCAACGTTTATTTTGTGTTAAACAATACTTATAGCGCTTAAAGCGGGCCGCAGCGGAAGCCCTTTGTGAGGTCACCTCATATCCTTGATTAGTTTAAAGAAGCGTCAGCAAAAAAACTGTTATTATTTTGATCGAACGAAGAGAATATAACTTTCGTACCGTAAGGTGCTTCCCATCTGCAGTTCACTTGCTCGTAAATTTTAGAATTATTGAAGATATTAAATCACAGAACTTCCAAAAGTGGCAAAACTATGTTTTAGTGTCTATAACATTACAAACAATGAAATTTACAATTTGATATAATATTTTAATTTGATTTGATTAAAATGGTTATAAGTACTTTTTTGTTTGTTACTATGTTACTCCCTCTGTTTTAAATGCCAACAAATGTTGATATTTGTAGAGGTGTTTTTTTGCTAGTCATGACCTGCAGGTAATTATATGTAATTATTGTCACGCTTCTGCTGACAGTACCACGGAATGGCCCGGAGTGTCAACATGCTGGCGTTTGTGGCTCTTTTACCTAAAATTAAAAGCGTTTTCCGGTTTTTCTTTCATTGCTACTTAATTAAAAGAAACCATTACTGCAGTGGCGCGGAAAACGAAAATGTGAGTCGAAGCGTAGCCGAGTCCAGCATACGTGAGTCTATGAATTATAATTTTGCCGCCAAACCTTGCATAGTATACTTTTATCAAATATTGCGTCCATAAACACTTTAAAATATTACTAAAATTTTGGGCTAAATTTTATATTAAACTTAAAAAAAAAAAAACATGTCTAGATGATCATAGCTTGTGCTATGAGTCAAGCACTTTTGCTGATAGGACGGTGTGACCAAAGATGTAGTACGCCGAGCATATAAAATTGATAATTAGTTTTCGTAAAAAGGAATACAAAATTGCCAATCTATGCACAGTACTGTCAAAATACGTAAACAGAAACAAAGGGTCATCCCTTTAGGTAGATGTAAATAAAGGCAAGTATAAAATAAAGACAGTGCGTAGAACGTATGAACCTGTTTGTAATTAAAACATTGCGTACTATCAAAGATTATATACTAGAGGTACTATACAATGTAAAAAACGATAAACAGTATGGCATGGGCATGGGGTCCATAGTACCCATCATTATGAATAACTTAACTAACAAAAACAAATAAAATTAAACATAAATAACCGTACTTCCCGCATAGTCCATACAACTCTGCTACCCCATATAAAGCAAGTCACGCTATCTCATTCACTCACTCGTTTATACCGAGCATAATTAGTATTAATTACTAGGCAGCTTAATTAATGGCTTTATAGCTTCGAAACAAAAGCATCGGCTTTCGCTGGCTCATTGCGAGATTATTAATTTTTATTTAACGATGACGCTCCCGAAATTATCCGTCATTTTCGTGAAATTATTGGCGCTTCCCGAAAAACTGTTTTGGTTAAAAACAAAATGAGGTATTACAAGTTTATCATGTAGCGCCAACGTAAAAAAACCATGGTATTATTTTCCTAAACTTGTGTTCTGTCGAGTAATGTGTAATAATGATGAATTATTGTTTATTAAGTGTGTTTGAACGTGCTCGAGTGTAAGTAAGTTATGTAAAGAGGTGAAACATAATTATATTTTCGTGATAATAATTATGATCACTTGATCAAATTTTTAACAATTTTTTTTTTTTTTCATTAATATTTATGATATTAATGATAAAATTTTCGTGATTCAAAATTGTCTTTATACCATGTGTATCCTTGTGTAGACACGACAAAGCTAGAATATAGATACGCTTGTCTTTTTCTCGCGGAATAAAAACGATGGAGAAACAATTTTGTACACGGTCCGTGCTAGGCCTGCATATAACAATTTGCAATTATCCACTTATGTCCTAGAAGTAACATCATATAAATTACCCCAAGACGGTATCCCAGGTGTGGCGTGTACACCGTCTCATCCCGTAATCCAAGATAATTAAGGTATACAATATTAAGGGAATCCCGTGTACATCGCGTCTATTATTCACGGGATAGTCTCGCCTCGAGAGCCGAGCGGGCGATGGGTGAAATCTCAGCAATAAAGTAGATTGCATTATTGAATGCTGTCGTTGGGGGTTAGTGCAGTTTCTTTTTAGTTGTTTAGCGGGTCTTGCACACTACGTTATATATTATGGATAATTGGCAATGCGAGAGCAATAGATGACCAACTTGTTCGCCTGATGGTAAGCGCCACGCTTGCCCAGAACGGTTCAAAGCCACTCAGAATGTTGAACTTCAACATTTCAAATTTCTGCACGACAACGTACTGCGCTTATCAGCCTGATATATTAGATTTTTTACAGGCCAATAATTTTACTGGAAACATTGCCCTTCAATACGAAACAGTTATATTTACATAACCAAAACCACCGCAGGATGGGCAGCAGTGAAGTACACGGTGAACGTACTGCGATCCCAAGCCGCCTGCCAAGCGTGGGGATTATGGCAACATCCCTCTCTAAGGAGGAGGCCTTTGTCCAGCAGTGGACGTTGCTAACGTGATGTGCATGTTTGCATACGGTTGAAGGTTGAATGACCGGTAAATTCTGATCACTTTAACTAGCGTTTTGAATTTTAGATTATAGTTTTTATTTGTAGAAAATGTTTTTATTCAGATTTTTACAATGTTATTGCAGCTGTTAGATGCATTGTCTCAGCGGCTGAACTGTGATTGCCGATAACTATAGAAATGGTATGAAATAATTCACAAGTACCGGCAATGATTTTAACGTGTAATATACGGTTAAACCCAAGAAATCATTTATCATCACCTCAGCCATAAATATCATTTGGAGAACGAATAATTAAAATTTATAAGATTATTAACGGGATATTTACCGTGATAAGCAATAAGTGAAAGTTTAGTGAATAACCGTAATAGTTTAAAAGAGTGAATAATTTAAAGTATGATGTTGATGAAACATAACTAAATTTTAGAGCGACTTGCAAAACAACCACCGTTGTGTGAAACAGCAACCGTAAACGAAAACAAGAATATCAATCGGACAAGTAAGAGATACAATCTAGATTGCGCCCCTTAATAATAAATACAATGACCATTCCCCTGAGCACAGAATGAGGGTAATAACATCCCTACAGGTCAATTGTACTACGACGCAGACTATGGATTTGACAGATGTCTTAGACGGACTAAGATCTAGTACAGATCTAGTATTTTTTGTAGTGATGACAGCTCTGCTTGTGTACTTATAGTTTGTTTATTCGACTTACATGCTGTAGGCAAGGTTTCAAATCCCAAATGAACACGAGCTGTCCTTGAAGAAAGACATCGTGAGGAAACCAAAGCATAATAGTTCACATATAAAAAGTCAGTCTGCAGGATGAGTTCGACTGGAGACAGAAACTCGCGTCAAGCCTGTTTTAAACCTTATGCTTTCGCACACTATATTTATCTACCTTGTTTGTCTGATCTGCAGTGCAAGTACCGTTCTTTATCGATCGTCAAATTTGATAAAATGCCATAGACTTGACCATAGCAAGTACTGATCAAATGGCATTTTATCGAATTTGACGATCTCAACTGTAAAATTTGACGATCGATAAAGAACGGTACTGGTACTGTAGAGTCCTCACTATTTCATAACATCATTTAATTATATCACTACAGCGATTATCGCCTCCTCTACAGTCATCGATCTTTATTCGAAGTCATCCATCTATTTCTTCCGAATCTGTAACCGCGGTCTACGTTCAACGTAGTACGTTCCGTAACTAACCCGGCAGCCACGTGCTGGTTACGTGAAATATTGAATCAGGAGTCAGTTTTACGTGTGAAATGATATATGGGATGTAGAAAGCTACATTCAGAGAAAGGCAGAGACAAGAGTGTTAAAGCTGAAAAAGTAATTAAGAAAACTAAAATATGTAATTTCATGTCACAGAAGTATTAGAAAACAATTACATTATCATCATCATCATCATCATCATCAGCCAGAAGACGTCCACTGCTGAACATAGGCCTCCCCCTTTAACCTCCACACTGAACGACAGCCTGCCTTTTGCATCCACTGGATGCCAGCGACTCTTACTATGTCGTCGGTCCATCTAGTGGGAGGCCTACCTACGCTGCGTCTTCCGGTTCGTGGTCTCCACTCAAGAACCTTTCTTCCCCATCTGTTATCGGTTCTCCGAGCGATGTGGCCTGCCCATTGCCACTTCAACTTGCAAATTTTAACAGCTATGTCGGTGACTTTGGTTCTTTGGCCAACAGGTGGGTCTTAAAATGAACATGGACAAGACAAAAATCATGTCCAATGTCCATGTTGAACCCGTGCCAGTAGTCGTTGGGAACGATACTCTCGAAGTTGTTGACCATTACACCTATCTTGGACAGATTGTTCAGTTAGGTAAGTCCAACTTAGGCAAAGAGGTCGCCCGAAGAATCCAACTCGGATGGGCAGCGTTCGGGAAATTGCGTGACATCTTCTCGTCCAAAATACCACAGTGCCTAAAGACAAGGGTCTTTGACCAGTGTGTGTTGCCAGTGATGACATATGGTACTGAGACGTGGTCCTTAACTGTTGGTCTTTTGGAAAAACTCAGAGTCACACAGCGGGCAATGGAGAGAGCTATGCTCGGAGTTTCTTTGCGCGATAGAATCCGAAACGTGGATATTACATTATCAGCTTATCATAATCCCATATCAGCCTATCATGTGTCCATTGCTGGGATACAGACCTTCTCTCAGAGAGAGACGATGAACTCAAATCTTTCATGCTGGCCGAGTGCATGTTAAAGAATGTCATTATGTCTTTTAACTTTTGAAGTACTTGGTACCAGTTTCCTCACGATGATTTCCTTCACCGTTGTTGAGCGATGGCATTGAAACTGCACTCAATTTAATTAAGTACTAAATAAAAGCCATCCTCATGCGTGATGCGTGGAAGTCTCGCACTGTTCGATTTGATCGATTGTTTCTGCCACGCGCCTGTAAGTTGTGGAATGGCTTACCAGCTTCGGTTTTTCCTCCAAAATATGACCTCAATTGCTTCAAGCGAAGAATGAATAGAGTCCTCAAAGGTAGGCAACGCCCGCCAATGCCCCGGGTATTGTAGGTGTCCATAGGTGACGGTGACTTACCATCAGGTGGCCCGTCGCTTGTTTGTCTACTATCATATTTAAAAAAAGTCATTGGTGCAGGGCCGAGGATCGAAACGGGTGCCGTCAGATTGTATAGCGCACTGTTACCGCCCGGCCACTACTCCTCTAGAAATAGAAAAAAAAAAAAAATAGAAATAGAAAATGATACGACATTCAAAAGCAAAGGCGTAGTATGAAAAGGCTCGTTTACTTTCATTAAAGATGAGGTCTGAGAAGTCTCCCACGTGACCCATACGCCCATACGTCAGTGTAATGCGCAACGTAAGCTAGTAGCCTAGTTTGCAACAGCAAGGTAATAATTACGTCAAAATAGATCTCGCACGCTCATAAGTTCGTATGACCTTATCAGCATTTGAGCGAAATTGAGCGAGCAGTAGACGAATACAACGACAATAAAAGACGCTCCGAAGAAAATGCTCATCACTCAGAAACAGGTAAGAAATACTTAAAGTTAATGAAGCTAGCTAAAACTCAGTATTACTGAGTAAGCACCTAAAAAAACATTTACACTTCTGCCGTCCCTCATAAACCGGCGTACAAAGAATTTCCACCTGTTTTCCACGATCCAATACCATTCGCTGTTCGCCGGGTCGCGTATCGGATTCCTCTATACCAAATACAAATAAATGCGGGATGATGTTACACCGTAACGTAACTCTTATTATGATCAATTTAAGTAAGTACTTTGCAGTACTAGAGTTGTTGATTATCAACGCGTCGGTCAGGCACTCGATGTCCATCACTTGAAATTCTGTTTTGCGAACCCGACATAGGGCTCACTTTTCAATACTTTGCTGATAAGCTGGACACACACATTGCGGACGGCTACGTATAAGACGTGTCTTAACTATGTTCTATACGGGCTGTCATACATATAAGCATACTAGCTGCGCCCGTGGTTTCATCCGTGTGGACATTTTCTCAAGAACCGTAAAAAAAATCGGGATATAAAGTAACCTATGCCACTCGCCGTTCCTCCAATCATCTTTGTGCAAAAAAACACGTTGGTCCGTTGCTCTTCTGTTGTGTGAAAGACAAACAAACACACATTCGCTTTTAAAATATTAGGATGGGCTGCGCGCACGCAATGCACGACTGCGTTGATGTGGCGTCAGAGGCACACACGACAGTTGCCGCGGATGCGTCGGCTGACCACGTAAACCAGACGTAAACCATGTTTTCTACCCCTATCACCTATTCCGGTCATCGCTCTCTCCTGTTGGCGTAGTGTATATATAGGTCAGCAAACACAATGAGGTTAAATACATAATACATATATATATATATTTTTTAATAATTTTTGTATGACTTAATTTACGTAATATTGAATTAACTTTTTTAAATGCTATAATTTACTTTGAATTTTTATGATTGTTACTTGAAAATATTGACTTTCCTACTGTAACCTATCTACAAATTAATTTTATTGTTATTGTGTACTGATTCGTAATTTTATTGAATAATTCGTTACATGTCTTGGCGTAGCTGTAAAGTGAGACGAGTATTTGCCTATAAATAAATAGGGGATGAAAATTTGTATGGAAGTTCATTTTTTTTTTTTTAAACCTAAAAGTTGGTTTTTTGACTTCTGTTTATAAGTAAAAGTTGGTGATTTCATCGTTTTTGGAAACTCATCCCTTAAGCGGGGGAGTACCAACAGCATGCTGGCCGCGCTCGCGGGCAGGCTCGACTGCCCTTACATTGCTCACTGCTGTGGAATGCACAGACAGATCTCATAGGGTGCCATTTTAATTACTAAATTACTTGTTTGACATTTTATGTAAATATATTTTTAAATTGATTAGATTTTTATTCTTACGTAGGTATAATGATTATTATTTTGATATTTTAATTAATTAAAAGTAGTGTTAGTATTTAAGTTGTAACTAATTGTTTGTGTATTGTAATTTTTGTAATGTGACTGTATTAATTAATTTGAATTGTGAAACTATGAGTTAATTTACTTGAAATAAATATTATATTATTTTATAAGCGGATTAAATAGAAAATGAAAGTTTTATGGAAATGTGTGTTATGAACGTGGAAATTGAGGTACCTGACCGAGACAATCTTAAAAAAAAATCTCCTAAGAAGTTGCTGATGGGAAATCCAATTGGACACAGCCTATTATGTCTTATGTGACACAGCTCGTAATAAATACGTCTCTAATATTTTAAAAGCTTCCCCCGACACCTTATTAGCTAGCTATTACCTAAGTAGCTCAGCTCGACATTCTTAACTATTTTTCTTTGTCACTTTGTAGTTGTTACGTTACGTTCTAACCCACATCCTAATGCAGTAACAAGTAGGTAGTGAGTTAATTTAGTTGAGTGGATTCGCCCGTGCATTGTCGCTTGTTTATCGCCTCCCCCTACCACCCTCTGTCGCAACTTAATGGTATTAAACTTTTGGTATAAATGTGTTTGAACTGAGGATTTTTTGCTTTGTGACGTGACAAAGGGCGCCAACATGAGTTGCCAAGTTTCCAATTGCTATTCTGTCGGATCACTCGAGGTTACACTATCCTCCGATGACATTTTACCGACTTGCGACCTATTTTGAAATTAGAATAAAATTACAGCCGTTATAAACCTCTAGGAAAGTCTGCGTTACTTTCACAGATACTTTACTGGGCATGACTGACAAGTGGGACTTGACCGTGATTTGACTGACATTGAATGTGACTTGTTTCACGATGTTTATTAAAACCTAAAATTATCGAATTACATAAAAAAACTATGAATGAACACTGCCTAAATAGACAAAATGTCTAGAGTCAAAACTGAAAAGAAAAATAATAATCCGGCTAAGTGCGAGTCGAGCTCGTGCACTGAGGGTGCCGTACCACCACAAAATAAAATTATTTAGAATTAAAAAAAACCGTCTTGTTCAGACTTCACTCCTAAAATAATCCAAGCAACTGCTACGCCGTCACATAGTTAATATTTTGCAAATGACGCTCGGTATAACTTGGTAATGAACAGAAACTTGTCACCGACTCGCACTTGACCATTATTTATTATTTGTTGTTTGTACTTTAGAGTGTGTTACTATAATCATGCCAAGGCTGACGCTTGTAAGTATTACCGTTTTTACATTAGAGCTAATACAAAAATACGTTAAAAAAAATTGTTTGTATATACAAACATACACACTTAAACACAAACTTAAACTTTATTATATTAGCGTGATATGCTATGAAATCTCGCAGATTTATAATATAAAACATCTTGCCCACCGGTTTTTTTTTAGTTTATTCACAGAGTTTTCTTTATTTATTCAGTGTTTCTCCCCTCAAAAGTTACTCTTAGCTATGTTCCTTGCCATAACAATGCTAACTTTCAGGCGCCACGAAGTCGCGACATCCCGTCTCGTATTCGACCCCTCCCGGAAAAGTAGCTACTCGTATATCTATAACAATTGACACGTTTCTATTTATTATCTTTCCGTTGGATTCCGGGACATCTAGCTCACGTTTGAAATAAAATAAAAAATGAACTTCTTCCACAAATATTTTCATAAAGATCGGATTAGCGGTACGACGTTTGGACGATAACTTTTTCGTCAAACAAACATTTGATTTCTTAGGTTTTGATTATTACACATTTAAATAGACACATTTGACCTGACTAACGTTGTCCTGTCTATATTAAAACAAATTTGTTTGAGTTTAGGTTTACCCGATTTTAATAATATTCTCGGTCCTCCGCCACCTCTTGCCAACCTCTCCGGGATGAGTCAAGATCGTCACGCCCAGCAGTGGGACAGAATAAGTTAAAAAAAAAAAAAATTAAAAAAAAAAAACTTTTCCCGAATAAATTTTTAAGCTACTTTTCACTAAGAAAAAGTGAAGAGTTGCGTAGTGTACGGGGGCGAAGCCGCAATGGAAAAGGTATAGTATTTTAAGGTTTTTTCTAGTTAGAATTTGTTTCGGAAAACTGTCATAGCTCGTTGGCATCAGTTTTGAAATAAAATAAATTATAAAAATACTTCCCAGGCAGTGCGCCTTCGAAAGTGTTTACCAATTCCTACTTTAATACCCAAATTTTTCAGTGGTGGTATTTATAAGAGCGGGCACTCTAGCCTAATAGAGATATTTTCAAATTATCAGCTGATTTTGTTGTAAATATTTAGATGACTCATTGACAAGTCGCCGTTACCGTGGCAACCATGGCGCCAAGCCGCGGAGCCGCCCTTTTTTATCTTATGCGCAATGCGCAGAAGTAATGCGCCTGTGCAGAGTACTTTAGACAAGTGTTCCGTGACTTTAGACATCATGTCTCAAACTTCAAGCTGACATCAATATTATCAAGCATTTACAAACATTTTTTTATTTACATTTTGGACAATTTTTCTAGTAACGTGTTTTTATGAAAACTTCTAATACTATAATTCATTTTGTTAAACACCTACTAAAATGAGTTCCCTCCCTGCGCAACTGACTTGTCCCTGCTGCCCTGGTTCTGCACGTGTTTTTAGCGCACATGGACTTAAGGTACATATAGGTCGGATGCACAAAAGTGTCCGTGGCCCAGCTGCTGCTTCACAGTTCACACCACCGGGCTCGGATCTCACTTCACCAAGCCAGGCATCAGCGTCTCACCCGTGTATTCTCGACAGGCTTGCTGGCTTGAAGGACAAAACGCCTGTTCTTAGGCATATCCCTAAAGGCGCGCGGAATCAGGCTGCTGGTAAGCTGTGTGAAATAATAGATAGGTGCGTAAGCTATAATAGCTTAGAGGATTGGTGTGCGCTTCTCACCTTTGCGTATGGTGCATTAAGAGTTCCATCAAGGGATGCACCTGGAAATATGACTACAAAGGTGAAGGCGAACATTGAGTCCCCTGCGTCTGATCAGCTCATCGACGAGTTGAGTAATTCTACATTTAATTCAAGGTCTCGGGCAATCGTTAAAAGTATCGAGTCAAAAGTTTTCGAAGGTGATTTACGGGGAGCTGTTCGACTCCTAGTGTCAGACGACTCTTTCGCACAGCATGACCCTGCCACGCTGGCTGCCCTAGAGCTCAAGCACCCCAGTCCTTCTCGTCCGCTCAGTTTCCCACCGGCGCCTGACGCATCTTATTCGCCAGTAACGGTGTCAGTGGAGGATGTCTCGCGGGCGTTGAGTTCTTTTTATAGCGGTTCTGCGGCGGGTTTAGATGGGATTCGCCCAGGACATTTAAAAGAACTCGCATCTAGTTCAGCGGGTGAAAATAGTCAGCGCTTGTTAGGATGTTTGACGAAACTTGCCAACTTCCTGTTGAGTGGCCAGCTGAATCTGCAAGTGTGCCCATATCTATATGGAGCATCTCTTTGTGCCCTCACAAAGAAGGATGGAGGGGTGAGGCCTATTGCTATTGGCAGCGTTTTTCGTCGGCTGACGGCCAAGTTGGCCTGCTGGTCTGTGAGAGAGGCAATGTCCGAGTACCTACAACCACACCAGCTAGGATTTGGGACGCGTCGGGGGTGTGAGGCCGCTATTCATGCAACACGAGCCTTCGTCATGGACCCAAGTAACGTAAATTGTGTATTGCTGAAACTTGACGTTCGCAACGCTTTCAACACTATTGAAAGAGACGTACTCCTGAGTGAAGTTAAGGATAAAATTCCCAGCCTTTACCCTTTTCTTTATCAGGTATATTATTCACCATCACATCTCTTTTTTAACAACTCTGTTATCTCTTCTCAAGTAGGAGCGCAACAGGGGGATCCGCTGGGGCCACTAGTTTTTAGTCTAGCTATCCACATGGCTATTTCGGATCTTAAATCTGCTCTGAACGTGTGGTATCTTGATGATGGCACCATTGGTGGATCTCTAGAAGATGTGTACCATGACCTGGCGGATCTTATCCCTCGCCTGAAAGAACTAGGTCTGGAGGTAAATCCCTCTAAATGCGAATACTTTCCCTGTGGTGCTGGAGCTCGCATACACTTTTCACGCTTTAGTGCGTTACTACCAGGCCTCAAGGAACTTACTCCTAATACTTTCACCCTTCTAGGGTCTCCTATTTTCCTTGAAGGATTGCCTGCCGCACTAACTTCCCATAAAGAGTTTCTCCTTAACGCTCAGGAGCGCCTCAGAGGTCTTTCAGCGCATGTTGCGATTGTTTTGCTGCGCACGTGCTTTGCCCTTCCCAAAATGACTTATCTCTTGCGGACCGCCCCTACCTGGATCTGTCCTGGTGAGATTGCTTGCTTTGATAAAGTTTTAAAGTCAACGGTCGAGACTGTTTTGAATGTCTCCCTTGACGAAACACAGTGGATTCAGGCGGCTCTCCCAATCCGGTATGGGGGTCTTGGGTTGAGGTGCGCACGTGATGTAGGCCTTCCGGCTTTCTTGGCATCGGCTCATGGAGTAGCAGACCTTGTCACTGTAATACTACATTCCAATGGTGTCGGGGCGAGCATTCCATTTGTTTCAGATGCTGTGTCAGCCTGGTTGGCCCTCAACACGGGCGCATCCAGCCCGGTTGCGGCATTGGATGTTCAGCGTGCATGGGATGACATTGGGGCAAAACGGATACAAAAGCAGTTGTTGGAGAGTTCCACAGGCGCTGACTTGGCTAGACTCAGAGCTGTGTCACAGTCTGAATCCGGGGCATGGTTATACGCGCTGCCCTCACCTCACTTGGGCACTTTAATGGACGACGACTCACTGCGCGTGGCTGTGGCCTTCCGTCTGGGCTGCAAGGTGTGTGAACCACACTTATGCATCTGCGGTTCCATGGTGGAGGCTAATGGCCATCACGCTTTGAGTTGTCGTCGCTGCTCAGGTAGGTTTCCTCGTCACCATGCCCTTAATGACATAGTTCGGAGAGCCCTTGTTTCAGCTAACATACCTTGTGTGCTTGAACCACCTGGTCTTTGCAGATCGGATGGCAAGAGACCGGACGGCTTGACACTGGTACCGTGGAAAAACGGCAAGTGCTTGGTGTGGGACGCTACTTGTGTCAGCACGGTAGCTGCCACCCACCTAGGTCGTACGGTACACTCCCCAGCAGCTGCAGCTGAGAATGCCGCTTGCATGAAGCGGCTGAAGTATGCAGCTATGGTGCCACATTACATTTTTGTACCGATTGCCGTGGAGACCATGGGCAGTTGGGCCACTGAAGCCAGAAGCTTCATTGGCGAGTTGGGGCGCAGGTTGAGGGAAAAAAATAACGACCCTCGCTCCGGCTCGTACCTGGTGCAAAGGTTGGCCATAGCCATTCAGCGTGGCAATGCTGCTAGCATTATGGGCACCTTTGCACCAGGTACAGTTAGGGGCGGGTTATTTGATTGATCGTTATATTTTTTATTTATTTTAAATATTTAGTTTGTATTTAATATTTTAATTTGTAGGTAGTTTGTTTAGATTTTATTATAAGTTTTAGTTTTTAGTCATTAATTTAAGTTTTTGTTTTTTAATTAAAACAAATTATAAATAAAATATTATTTAACATCAAAAAAAAAAAAAATAAATAAAAAAATAAAAAAAAAAAAAGTTAGAATTTTTATTTAATTTCATTTAGGACTAAGAAATTTTGAAAGAAGAGTTTTTAACCTTTTTTCGAATCGAGTTTCGGAAACAGAATTATATTTCTTTTTGGAAACCAGTTTCAGAAACAGAATCATTTTTCGTTTTCCTTAACTAGTTACGAAATTTGGTTTCGAATATGGCCGAAGTCAATTTTTCTTACTATGAAAACCTAGTTTAGTTTATTACGACCATTTCAAACAAAAATTTGCCAAATTGGTCTAGCCGTTCAAGTGATGCGATTGCCAACGAACAAAATTAAATTTTTATTTATAGAGACTATTAGAAAAAGAAACAAAACTTACAGTGATATATAACTAATTCACAAAGAGTTTTGATAACTTAGCACTATCAACACGTTTCCCCATATAAAAATCTAATTAACAGCTTGTTTACGCTAAAAATGTAAGCTCATATTGAAGTTCGAATATGACCTTAAGGGTCGATATGTCGTCAGCTCAAATTCAAGTTTTGCCTCTGCGCGAAACTGAGACAAAAATATGCTATCTACGCCTGCAGGAAGATATACGCACGAATCGGCACCCGCCTCAGAACTACATTTCGGAAGCGACATATGCTAAAAACTTCAAATTACTTAAGAACTATTTTAATTTTAAATAAAACGAATTTACATTAAATCTCATTATACAAATTACCATTAGAATATGAATAAATAAATTGCTACGAACTTCCAGAAGCGGAGAAAAAACTTAAAACGTGTTTTAGAAAGCCTGTTTTCGCCGATAAAATGTTTTAAAAATGTTAAAATGAATGTTTGCCGATGTTTTCGTCTGTGTTTTTTTGTTTTCTGTTTTTCCTATCGAGAAAAGTTTGATCAATCATGTTTCCAAAATTACATTTAATTTACTGGTATACTTAACTATTTATAACCAAAATACGCTTTTGTTGCTGTTTGCCATAACCGCGTAAATTGATGGAACGGTACCCAAGTTCACGACATATAAACTCTTAATACACAGACTAGGTAAAGCTACTACTAATAAGGTCGAGGGGTTACGAGGTTTCAGTTCAATGCCGATATAACCACTCAGTCCAAAACAACTAATTGTTCACACAACTAGTTTACAAGTACCATGCCGTAGTGTTTATTTTCAATATTAATACAAACAAACATGCGTAGCTTTGCTCGATTAAAAATTTGCCTCCAGTGAAGTACAAGTAATGTATGTGTAACAGCAATTTCTTTACGGGCAATTTTTCAGGTTCGTTCCATATCAACCCATTCTAATCTATGCTAATGAAATGGCATGTAAAGCCTACGCCCTAGGTCTTGAAAATTTAAAGACGTTTTACACGATAATATTATTCAAGATTATTATTAAAATCTAGACTTGTCATCATCATTTCAGCCGTAGGACGTCCACTGCTGGACATAAGCCTCCCCCATCGATCTCCAAAAGGGCCGGTTGGAAACGGCCTGCATCCAGCGTTTCCATCTCTTTTAGGTTGTCTGTCCATCTTGCGGGTGGACGTCCTACGCTGCGTTTACTGGTCCATGGTCTCCATTCGAGAACCTTTCGGCCCCATCGGCCATCTGTTATGCGTGATATATGCCCTGCCCACTGCCTCTTCAACCGGAAAGGACGTGGATTAGATTAGCAAAATCTAGACTATTTTATTTAATGATGCTTTGAACTTTTATTTTTAACTCGGTTTATATTTTGAAAATACTACAATATTAGGTATTGCATATCGTATCGTATTGTCAACAAAACTAAAGGTGTATGCTAAATTTCATCAAAATCAGTAGAAAAAACTGGTTCTAATTCAGTTTACAAGATTTGACCTAAACAAACGAATAAACATTGCAAGTTAAATAGAAGATCGGAAAAATAATCTTAATTTAAAAAGATTTAAATATTTACCGTCTTACCACAAAATATTTAAGAATGCTTTAGACATGTGTTTAG
Source organism: Agriopis aurantiaria (assembly GCA_914767915.1). Lineage (NCBI taxonomy): Eukaryota > Metazoa > Arthropoda > Insecta > Lepidoptera > Geometridae > Agriopis > Agriopis aurantiaria. Next base: position 9,547,491 of record OU612003.1, on the reverse strand, counting down.
CAATTGTTTGCTGCGAAAAATATGCTAAACACATGTCTAAAGCGTTCTTAAATCTTTTGTAGTAAGACGGTTAAAGTTTATTTTTATTTTATATTTCTTATGAAATACGAATAAGTTGCCTTCTATTGATGAATAACCGACCAAGCGAAGAGAGGACTGCGACAAGTCAGCGTATATGTATATATTATATGCTTGTATATTTGCCATAGATGGCAAACTAACAGACGGGCTGTCTGATGGTAAGCAGCCACCGTCGCCTATGGATACTTGTAACACCAAAAGCATCACAAATACGTTGCCGACCCTTTAATACTCTATTAACTCTCCTTTCGAAGAATTCCATATTGTAACTTTTCGGAAATACCGAGGAAGGTGAACTCATTCCAAATTTTGCAGGTATGAGGCAAGAAAGATTCCCGATGTACCGTTTGCACCATTGACTTCCATCATTAATGGCGCAAACGTAACTAACGTTTTCACCTCGTACCGTATGCACCATTGACTTCCAACATCAATGGTGCAGATTCAAAAAACTATGCCTACCATGAATTTTTAAATAGACAACAATTAATTATGGCGGTACCAGGTACCAGGATTCCTGTGAATCGCACAGTACTACTGGTTATATCGTAAGCCCATTCAACTACATCAAGTTTTAACTAAAAATCAACTAAGAAGAGCCTGCATTTTTTTTTAAATTAATTCAACTGTGTGTAGTAGAATCATAGTAAACTCTGGAACAAACTTCTTGAGCTTGCCCCCAAGCTAACATTGTGTAAACCAGCCTTAAGACCCACATCCTGTAAGCAACGAGCTTTGTCTACCAACCGATGTTGACTTCCGCTACACCCATAACGACTCTAACAACAACTGGAACTTTAAAACTTATCACCCCAACAACATGGTGCAAATTTGTCTGACAAAAACACCCTACGATAAGATTTATGGCTCTCACAAATGTATTTTTCTTGGTACTTTTCGCGTAAAAATATGTTTAATGAGCCATTAGCCTTGTTTTGTACTTTCAGAGTTTGCAAATTAATTTCGATTTTATTTTCTGTTACTTTGGGTCTGTTTCTAGGTTTTAGGAGCTAAGTAAGACTTTTTTTGCGAGGTCTTGTGCTTCAATACTATTTTTTTCACCGACTTCATTATTAATATTTCAGACGATGATGTACTGAAAGTGCAATAAATAATCTATATAATATTTATATATAAAAGCGAAATTCATCTACTCATTCACTCACTAATCATGAAATTTCAAAAATTACTTGTCCTACGAAGCTGAAATTTGGCAGGCAGATTCCTTATGGGATGTAGAGGTTCGCTAATAAAGGATTTTGCCAAAGGGCAGAATTAAGGGAGGTAAATGGGGACTAAAAGTTTATATGAAAGTCTACGCGTACAAAGTCGCGGGCAACAGCTAGTTAACTATAATTGTATTTTAGAATTGGTCGTTTTGAGAATTACGTATTGTAAGAATGGGACTTTTAGCGATAGAACATTTTGCGACGATGCAGCGATTTCTTCAACTATGTATAAAATATTGATAGTAAGGCAGTCTGTAAAATTATTCACACCAAATACCACAACTTGACTCCATCTTCAAGGCTGTCGGCGCAATCTTCAGTCGTTAGACCCCGCCCACTTCCGGTGTAACGCGCGCCGATACCATCCACTTCCGGCGAGCAGCCCTTTAACGAGCCGAGCTATCATTTGTATTCATTTTCTGGAGAGAGCTGTGGTTTTCCGGTGATTTATAGGAGGTTAGAGTGGCTGCCACTTTACCTCGGAATTGGGACTAATCGTATGGTGTTTTGTTGACGTGAATGCGGGTGTTATTTAAAAACTTCTGAAGTCGGACTCCTGCCCTCATGCTTATAATCTTACGCCATCTTCCTCTATCCTCGGTCACATGCAGAGCATCATACTCTAATGTGTCTAAAGTGATATGAATTTTGTCGGACCCCAGATCAGACAAAAAAGCGAGATATATCTTAATACGATTATAATATACAAACGAATACGATTAAACCCGTACAAAGCGCTTTGATTCCATATTTTTTGTGCGAGTTGCTAGTCTGTGGAATTTGCTGCCTGAATGGGTGTTTCCGTTAGTTACAATCTGGGTATCTTCATGTTGAGAGCGAATCGGTTTCTTCTAGGCAAGCGTGCTCCATCGTAGACTGCATCATCGCCTGACATCAGGCGAGATAGCAGCATACAGCAACCTATCTATTATAAAAATTAAGTTCGTGTTCCAATGTGTCCATGTTTCGCCCACTTTTTTACGATACCGCTAAACCGCTTAACGCAAAAACTGTAAATATGGCAAATAGTTTGTTAGTGTGCGCTAAAAATGAGTAAAATCATTTTTGGTGCACACTAACAAACTTGCAGTGATAACAAAATAAATAAATAAACAATGAACTAACTAATAGTCCACTTGCGAAGAAGATTGGCAAGGTCATATTATAAACAAATAATTTTAAAATTACATAGTCTGATACGTTTTGCACCGTAACATTTATTTACTTTTAGTAACTTTTAAAAGGAAAATTCTCCATGAAAAAAGTACGACTTGCAAAAAAGTTTATCATTTTAGTTATCAACAAGAATTTCTGAATCCATATTTTAATTAAGTATACAATTCCGTAAAGTAGGATGCTTCTCTACCAGTATAAGCACAAGGTTGAAATTTAGAATATTTTGTAGTTAAATAATAAACTGATGGCTTTTGCTGACTGTACTAAACACCCCTGGCTGCCAGACGTAGTCTCTGACGCCAGACAGTCTGGCGACACCGTTATCGATGTTCCCGCTGTCTGTACTTTGTTTTCAGTTAATAAGGGATGACAATCGTAGGTATAAATATTTAAATACGGTTTTGTCATGAAAATTAACACGATTTTATAATGTTTTCGTTGAGTCACGGTTTTTACTCAAGTTTGTAAGTAAGAGAATTCGTTTTTACCGGGTGACTTTTTATCGAAGCGGATAATTTAAGATGTGACAAGTGCATGAAGTTGACGCCTGTGGCATAGTAGTTTACCAGATTTTAAAATTTTATTTTTTTGTTATTTAGACTAATTTAGGGTGGAACACACCATCTACACCTTACCACGGTAAATATCCCTTTCATAATCAAATACCTTTAGTGAAGAACCGTGATAGTTTAAAACAATGCTTTAATTTAGGGTGATTTTAAACAAATGTTAAAGTTAGGGGTATATTTTTGGCCAGTGTACCACCAGCTTAATCTATTAGACGAATGAAGGGGAATTATTTTTACTACTGTTGTTTCCCTACCGATACGTCCAGGAGGTACAGGCGGACAGAAGGATAGACAGACAGCGTAGGCTCAGTAAATAGGGACCCGTTTTCACCTTTTGGGTACGGAACCTTAAAAAATTATAATTAATATCGGTATTTTTCTTCAAAGAAGATATCACGTAACATACCTACACAAAAAACAGTCGAAGTGCAAAAACATACAACCTATTTTCAAGTCAGTTGAAAAGAGATACTCGTACTTAAATGATTAAAACGCTCTAACTCCTATAATCCATACCCATTTCAATCGGCCATACCTCATAAATTACAACCGATTCGAGAGCCACAATAAATTGTGCTAAAACTCCGTGTTTGCATGTCCAAACGCGATTACCAGGCTACCCACGTATTTGTCTTTGGTTAAAAGCTGGCAGCTAATTGCAGGCTGGTGTGTCGGCAAACCTGTTAGTCGGTCTGACCGAGTCAACTGAACTTTCTGCACTGTCAATATTGGAATAGACACGTGTTTGTGCAAACTATAACTGTGCCTTAATTTTGTGGCTGATGGCGATATACAAACTAGAACTTAGACTGGAGCAAAGTTTTCACGACTCGGGTTCCTGCTGCAGACATAAAAATGTTTAAATACTGAACGGAAACTAAACCAACGTATTGAGACGGGGTGACATGGCATCCAGTGCAATTATGATTGCAAACTAAATATAACTGTGCTTTAATTTTGTGGCTGGTAGCGATATAGAAACTATATTTTCAAGACCAGGGTGAATAGGTATCTTCTAAGTCTGCGTGCTTCATCTTCGACCACATCGTCGCTTACCAACAGGCAAGGTGGTCTAATGCGGACTTATTCGCGATAAAAAAAAAATAACTTGCACTGGAACAAAGTTTTCACGACTCGGGCTTAGGTTTTAAGTTAAGATCCGGTTTAAAAACATTAAGGCTGGCCACTCAGCCTCGAATTACTGTTTAACAAAGCCTCCAAAGTAAACAAGTAAATATTATCTAACAAAATGAAGCCACAATCTAGTTCAATGATAATTAGCAAGATTTCATGTCGCATTTGGACCGTAGTGATTCTGCGAGCAGATTGCGCTGAGCTTAGGAGATAAAAGGGTAATTTCCTCTTGTACCGAGCAAGAGGATTTTGTAGTCTTTTTTAAGATAAGGGTCAGATAACTTGATGTTTTGGTTGTAAAAGTAAATAAAATAACAGTGTTGAGAAAAAGATTTATTCACAATGTTTTTTACAAGATTACTCGTTTATTGCCGAATAATAAAAACAAAGTATGATTAATTGATTAATATTGACAAATAATATAGGAATGAAGTTATTGACATGACTGGTCTGGAACAGGATAAAAGTTCGAATAAGCCGTGTTGTTAGCCCTAATGTCAGAGTTATTTGTGAAGCTACTGCACAGAGCTACCGGCAGCTATAGACGTTTGGTGACAGATAATTTTGGTTTCCAGTTTTACATGCTTGTAACTAACTAGCTTACTAACTAACAAATGTAGGTAGTGAAATCTTGAAAGTCGAGTTTAACTTTTTTCTGATTGTCGCATTGATTGGAAACTTTGCAAATACAACAACAATCGGCTCAGACGGCTACAATTGAACAATAATGCAATCGAACTGAAACTTTAAATTTGATTTGATGATACCAGAATTTGAATGGTGGAACTCTTTATAGCTACTTGTAAAACCCTGGCGTATTGGGCAATTTTGCAAATTAATTAATAGATTTGCGTTTGACCGCTGCCTCGCCTGATATTAAGCGATGATCTGGCCTACGATGGAGCAGGCTTCCCTAAAAGTAAAGGCGCTTGCACTACTAGGCACTACCACTGCCACTTGCATTGAGCAAAACGTTGCAGACGATGCGTAGTAGCTACTAACAACTTCTACTTGCTACTTATACTACGCATTGTCTGCAAGCACCCTAATCGATTCACTCACGATTTGAACACCCAGAGTGTAACTATCGGGGAACAATTCAGGCAGCGTATTCCACCGACTAGCAGTTTGCACAATAAAAGTGGAACCAAAGCGTATCGTCGTTGTTTGCCAATGTAAACGCCAGCTCTCTAGCCGTCAGATCTACGAGGCGCCTGGATAGTTCTATAACTAAATTCAGTAATGTTGTATCTATTTGTTGCAGGATCAGTAATCCCGATGCGACAGCCAGCGTGACGTCGCATCCACACGATGCACCAATGTTCATTCCTCATTTTACTGACACTTCTATGTGTTACCGTGAAAGGTGAGCTAGTTTTCACATTTTATCTATCTTAAAATTATTCCTTATCTGTAAGACAACACAGCCTAAAACTACTGGGTCTAGATCCATGCATAAAAGTTTGTATGGAAGTTGGTCATTTCTGATAATAGAAATTAGAGTTTAAGCATAACTTTCTGTTTCTTGAAAATATCTTTTTCGAAATATCGTTTTCTTAAGGGGTTAAAATTAATTTTAATAACAATTTAAGATTGTAAGTCCAATTTCTTACTAACGGTAATGTTTTGTTTTTTTTCAGATATTTCCGGTAGCTGGGAAGAATGGTGGACGTACGATGGGATTTCAGGTAAATGACTTTCTCTCAGTCTTACGCCCTTTTGAAAAGTACTAGTAACTTTTCTGTTTTATTTTGTTTTTCTTCTAGGAGTAGAAGAATATTATCTGTGTATTGAAAAGCAAAAAATGCTTCGAGCTTAGAATAACTACACAAAGAAACCAAGTACATTCGCAAAATTTAAGCCTTTCAAATGGTGTCATATATGGCTCCAAAAAGTATATAAAAATTTTAATATGACAATTTGCGCGGTGAAATCGTACCACAACAAATCAGAAAAGCAGCATAAGAGTTATGGTGTGGCATTCCACAGGTAATCCATTAATTTTCTTGCTTAAATCGTTTAAAATACCAATCGAAACGTAAGCTACAAAGCGAATTTGTAGCTTACGTTTTGAGAAGGCGTTGTTTGGAAACGTACCTTCTCAAGACTTCGAGGTTTTTTAATTGCAATTTGTTTGTGAATGTTTGAACTCACCGAACACCTAGAGCCACCAACATGCGCAGAGACGTTGGGTCTTTTTGTATCTTTTATCACATTTACAACGAGGAGTGTTCTGAAGAACTGTATGATCTGATGCCGACATCGCGGTTTTACCACTGCATCATCATAGAATGAGCTACCTTCCGCCGTGTTTCCGAGAAGCTACAACATGGGGTTCTTCAAAACGCTAGTTAATAGATTCTTAAAAGGTCTGCAACGTAGTTGTGATGCCTCTGTTGTTACAAGTATCCATAAGTGACGGTGACAGCTTACCATCGGGCAGCCATTCTGCTTGTGTACCACATATTATTATGCCATTACAAAACCCGAGTTAGGTTGTTTTAATTATGTGAAATTAGAGGGATATACCATTCAACATACCTGAATGGGTGTTCCCTGATAGTGACAATCTTCAAGTCGAGAGTGAATCGGTTTTTCTAGGCAAGCGTGCTCCATCGTAGACCGCATCATCGCTTACCATCAGGTGAGTTAGCGGCATGGGCAAGCCTATTTTCAAGAAAAAATTGCTTTGGTGGCTAAGATTTGTGAAAAACAGTCACTAAGTTGCCAACATTCGTTTTTACCTTCACATTAGGGTTGTGAATCTTTCCAACAGCCGTCGCGCTACTTTTGTGTTTTCCTCCAATTACTTTCGTATCATATCAAAGCACGCGTCCCCTACGAGTATCATAAAGCTATGCAACGTTCTAGTCACCTCAAAACGACGTAGCAACTAAACCCTTACACCCACACTACGATATACTACCCATAATAATGACTAGTACTAGATACTAGGTATAAACAGTAAGGATAGCAAAGATTTTCTAGTTGACCCTAGTGAAATAAATCGGCCAAGTGCGAGTTCGGCTCGCTCAGTGTGCGAGCCGAACTCGCACTTGCGTACCACCACATAACGTGTTAGCTACTAAAGTAAAAAACATAGTGCAATAAGACAACATACCATCAACGCCCAGGCAGTCACCCATCCAAGTACCAACCGCGCACGACTTCGGTTATTAAATTAAAGCAAAATTACGTTAAAAAAATACGTTGGTTATATAAGGACCACCCTTTTGTTTTTACTTTTAGACTTTTTATTATTTCTATCTATTACGGTTCGAAAGATACAGCCGTTAAAAAGTGGCTGGACAGACGGACGGACGGACAGACAGACAGATACTGTAGGCTAATAATAGGGTCCCGTTTACTCCGTTTACACCCTTTGGAAAAGTAGCTACTAAAAATCATAAATTTATTAAAATTTTTGGCATCGTTTTAATTTTCTTTTCACGGTCATTCACAAATGTCACATATTTACTAATAACGGTAACTGTTTTGTCATCGTAGATGATTATAACAAATTACAAACTGAATTGAGCAAAGTCAAAGTCATTTATTAATAAACATACGTTTACGGGTCCAGCAAATGTAACAATGAGGAAATGTATATGTTTTTACATAAATAATAATAAACAAAAAGTTATATAATAGAAATAATCTTAAAATTAGCAATCAAACAAAAAAATTATAAAAACAACGTATCAGTGTTATATTAAAATCTTTTACCGACAGTTTTTTTTTCTCGTCAAAATCATACGCCGGTTGATAAGGCGGCGTTTTAATCTAATTTTATAATAGCTTACTGTCTTTGGTAACTGGCTGTAATAAATAGGCACTACCCTAAATCAAATTATATCAACAATATTTAGTTACTTACACATAGCAACCCTCAACCTAATCCAAACCCTAAGTAACCTAACAATTCCTATTTATATCCATGCCTTTTCATAGCTGCTATTCTTAGATCAGGTATATGGTGTAAATAAACTAGCGCTATTAAAGAAAAAAAAATAGGCCAATTTTGCTAAGCTGGTGTGCGTGACGTCTACGTCTTATAATAGTGCTAACAGACGCTCAAACGCGGCTGACGGACCGCCGTCCAACCAACGGGATAGAAAGACTGAGAATATCATATTTCCCTCTCTTTCTCTCCCATTGGTCAGACGGCGGTTGAGGTCAGCCGCATTCGAGCGTCTGTCAGCACTATTACGCTTGCTTCGTTTCATTATACTTATCCAGTGTGCGTACATGATGATATCGTTTTTGAGGCGTCCCAGGGGTGCAAGTACCGTTCTTTTATCGATCGTCAAATTGACAGTTGAGGTCGTCAAATTCGATAATATGCCATTTTTTCAGTACTCGCTGTGATCGATTCTATGGTATTTTAGCGAATTTGACGACCGATAAAGAACGGTACTTGCACTGCAGCTTCGATTGTCTATCTTCTTACATGTATGTACATGAGAAGATAGACAGTGGAATCTGGAACGCGTAAACCACGTGTACCTTGTAAGATAGTCCAGCAGGCCTAGCACGGGCTGTGGACAAGTTGTCTTTATCCACAATTCTTATCTACGCGTAACGCGACAAAGCTAGAATATGAATACTTTTGTCTCTTTCTCGAGGAATAAAACTGGTGAAAAGACAATTTGTCCACGGCCCGTGCTAAGCTTCGACTATATAATAATATTATCTTCTCATGACTGTATGTATGTATATGAGAACATAATTGAAACTGGACTTAAAAGGCGTAGGCGTAAGGTGTAGGCGTTTTTTAGGGTTCAGGTGAGGGCAAATGCAACGTTTTGTGAAGGCAAATTATTGTTTGGTTCGAGGGTACACCAAACGAGTGCTTTTCCACTCCCTACTGACCAGGCTATGCCTTTGCATACTCATATATAAAGCTACCATCATCTCAGTTCTATATAATATCCCTTCCCATTCACAGAGTCAAGCCCAAATCTTGCCTCGTGACCTCTTTAAGACCCTTACTACTTATATTGTATATCGGGTAATGATCACTGATACAATCTTAATGATAGTGCGCGCTCACCCGTATCATTGTATGGGGCCCATTCGACCCTAACGCGGTATTTTAACCCTGCATGGATTTCTTTCACGGTTGATTTAACTTGACCGCCGGATTAGAGCTCTCGAATGTATGATCTGGGTTACGCAGAAAAGGAATACTAAGCCAAAAGGGGTCTATAGTACTCATCATTCTTATTCATTAAATTAGAGTTATTTGTTTGATATTTTGTTATTTATTTTTATTTCTTTGGACCTGGGTATGTCCTTAAACTCCGACCAGGACCACTGGAGGATGGGTATCGGCATCCTATTAGTAAACGGTGAACATACTGTGATTCCCAAGTAGCCTGCCAAGCGTGGGGAGTATGGCAACACCCTTCTCTAAGAGGGACGCATGAGCTTTGGCGCCAACGTGGAAAAAACATGTCGGCTCGTTCGATTATTTTCCTAAACTTGTGTATTTTCGCGTGTTAATGTGTACTAAATGGTGAATTATTATTCACTAAGTGCTCGTAAACGTCCTCGAGTGTAGGCAAGTGATATAACGAGGTGAAACCTGTCTTTTCGTGTTGTTTCCAAAACTCCATAGGAGCTTCTTGTAAAGTCTCCACCACTTTATTTGGGCATGAGTTTGACTTGACCGTGACTTACTTAGCTTGACTCTGACTGTGACTATGACTTGTGTGACGCTTTTAAGACTAAGTAAACTGTTTAATATTACGACTAAAGGCCATTGAATCCACGGTCATGAAATTTTAACAAAAAAAGGGATGCATTTGTTCAGCAGTAGACGTTTACTGGCTGCTGAAAATGCAAAAAAAAAAAACATCACGTGATTAATGGACGGCCCCTTAGCTATTCTTGCTACTACTAACTCTACTTATCAATGATTGATTACCTATTGATTTCCATCAAAAGAATGAGGTTAATTGATCATGTACTAAAACAAGAGAGGTAATAAAATCATTAAAGTGTAATGAATTAATGGTATATACAGAGTTAAGTATATACAGACTGTACTAAGCTGAAAAGAGTTCATTGTATTCATCATTATGAACAACTTTAACTAAGGGACCAACACTGAAATTGCGAAAAAAAAACAGCAATTCCCTTAGATTAACTACACAGAGATGGTAAGTTTCCAAACAACGCCTTCTCAAAACGTAAGCTACAAATTCGCTTTGTAGCTTACGTTTCGATTGGTATTTTATACGATTTAAGCAAGAAAATTAATGGATTACCTGTGGAATGTCACACCATAACTCTTATGCTGCTTTTCTGATTTGTTGTGGTACGATTTCACCGCGCAAATTGTCATAGCAAAATTTTTATATTTTTTTGGAGCCATATATGACACCATTTGAATGGCTTAAATTTTGTAAATGTAGTTGGTTTCTTTGTGTAGTTATTCTAAGGCAATTCCATATAAAACGGTCATTGACACAAAATGTATGGAACAGCTGCCTTTTTTCGTGATTTCACGGTTGACCCCGTAGTACAAGTTATTCATAATGATGAATACAATACAAAGTTTAGCCTAGTCGGATGTCTAAAAAACAAAAAAAAACCTCCTTTCGGCTTAGTACAGTCTAAATACGTAACCCTGTATTACGAACCTATAAGCTGCGTGCCACGGTTTCACCCCAAACGAAGCTGTGCGAATTATATTAAAACAACTAGGTACTACCCGCTACTTAGTACGATCCGGTAGGGTGTAACGCTCCTAGTTGCCCTACCTACCTAGGCGTAGTAGGTAGTCAGTAAAAACAACAGGAAGGTTAACAAAAAGGAATATAATTTTAGAGGGTAGTTACAAAATAAGCTTATGTTTTGCAACCGCAGTAAAACATATAAAAAAAGGTAAATAGACCGGGTCGGGGTAAGTTTACGCCCATGAGCCGAAATGCATTACGCGGCCCTTAAGACACACTGGCCTTGGATTTCCGAAACGGCGTCCACGGAGTGAAGCAGGTACTCAGAGCGTGTTGGGACCAACAGGGCAGTGCAGCGGTGTAGATACGCCGAACGGCATCCACGGAGCGATGTAAGTACTCGGAGCGAGTCAGGCCCACAGGGCAGTGCAGCGGTGTGGATCCGAACCAAGCGGCCGGATGTAGTAGCTAGTAGCGAGTACTAGTCGTGCGGGTGAACCCTGGAATTCCACATTTCGGGCGTCTTAGGAATGGTCCATATTTTAAGTTTGACTGCCACACTCGATGATGTTGCGGGAAGCGAAACCAAGCCGTGAAGTCTAATGCGATGAATAGAATCTAAGATGAGGCAGTCAAACTTGTAAATAATAATGTGAGAAGTAAAAGTAAAGAATAATTTCCGGGAAAACAATAAGTATGTTCCTGGGAAATAGTGTCCTTAATAATAAGAGATATAATTTAATTAAAGGACACAAACAAATAATATTTTCGTTAGGAAAATAATTTCCGAACGGAAATAGTTGTGTACCTTTTCTTGTGACCACTTTTCTAGTGACTAGGAAATTTTAGTATATGACACAATACAGGTGTAAAACAATACAGTGCAAGGGAAATAGTGATTAAAACTATCTAGGTACATTCAATTATGATTCGAGCGCTGCGTGTAGAAAATATAACGGTTTTGTCAGGTAGGTTAAAACCGTTATTGAAATTTAATTAGACACAAGTTAATTGCAAGGCATTTAAATCAATATAAAATAATAGCATTCGAAACGGCTGTTATTCTGCGGATCGAATAAAATATTAAAGCGGCTGTGTGACAAGATGGCCGTTAATATGAAACCAGAACACAATTGAATGTACTCACGTCATGCTTGTAAGCTAAACTACAATGGAAAATAGTTAAAACACTCACCCAATTTGGGGTAAACACACACTTGAGTTTATATAGAATATTATTTAGTTGAAAGTGAAAATCAAAGGCGGCCAACGATGTTTAATATGGCGTACGTAGCTATGCCAAGAGGGAACGTATCGCGGGAGCTAGCGTAATGTCAACTTTCCAGTGCCGCCGGCCGTTGCTTGTGAGCTCAGAGGTCGCGCACTATTCGCGGCGTCAGGTGATTAGCACCACGCGTTAGACGGTCGCTCATTGGCTTAGACGCGCGACCGGTACGCAGACTATGCGTTTACGCAGAAATTGCTCGTATTACCTAGTAAATATTATAAGCTATTTTAGTCAAACGTATTTATGAATTAGTAATATTAGTAATTGATTAATTTTAAAATATTAGTGTGTTAGATAAAATAGTTGAATAAATAACTCTTTTATTGGCCTATTTAAATCGGGCAGGTAACGAACCGTTACAAGGGCTCGGCCTTTAGTGCTATGAAATATACTTTACGACCTACGTACGACCTTCGGTTTTTCCTCCAAAATATGACCTCAATTGCTTCAAGCGAAGAGTGAATAGAGTCCTCAATGGTAGGCATCGCACCGCCAATGCCCCGGGTATCCATAGGCGACGGTGACTACTTACCACCAAGTGGCCTGTCGCTTGTTTGTTTACTATAACATAAAAAAAAACTACCAAATATACATTTAAAAAATCATTAAAATCGGTCGTGCCGTTTCGGATAAGTGTGACCACAAACACCGCGACACGAGATTTTTATATAATAGATGTACTAGGCCTAACTTCAGTCACAATCGAACTGTCGCTTTGATAGCACGTGAATTACTTGTCAAAATTGTCTATACTAATATTATAAATAGGAAAGATTTGATTGTTTGTTTGTTTGTTTGCATTGAATAGGCTCCGAAACTACTGAACCGATTTGAAAAATTATTTCACTGTTGGGAAGTTACACTATCCCCAGTTAACATAGGCTACATTTTTTTTTAAATAGGGATCCTTACTAAAACTCCAATAATGTAACCCAAGGTGTAAAAAATAAGATTTGTAATTTTGACTTTGCGTGTTTGACAGTTCTAAGACAGGACAACGTCTGTCAGGTCAGCTAGTGTGAAATAAAGCAGCTAAAATTACTTCCTGCGTTTTCACAGAGTGCACCAACAGTTCGAACACAAAAAACAAGCTTTACGGCATTACTTTTCACTCGTAAATACTTAAAAACAATTAACTTAATTTTCTTTAAATGTCACTTCTATGGTCTAGTGTAGTGTGTAATGGAGCAGTGAAGTTGACGTTTACAGTGTAGACGTCAACGTCGCCGCTGACTCGACCCGAAACAGAGCCATATTTATTGAGTACAATGTTTGGATGTCACAGTCATTGGTAAATATTAATTTATTCAGTTTGATCGCTTTCTACGTTTTCTCCTCTTTTTGTAGGTTTTCTCCAGCTAATTCCAGTTTTTTTATGTCTTTCGCTTTTGTCTGTCTTCTATAACTACGGCTGTGATGACAATAATCCAGCGTTTACTTAAGTCATTTAACAAAATAAAACTCTTCAAAAGCACCTACATGCTAGAATAAAGTGAAGCAATGACTGGTAGTGATGTACCCGGGTAATGATATCCGTCGCGACTCCTAATACTGGTACAGTTTATTTTAAACAGTAATGAAGGTTGGTACCAAAAGTTGAACTGTTGCAAATTGCTTTCTATTGCACGTGTGACGTTAATTACCATCAGACGTAGTTGTATATAGATTGCTCTAAATAGAGTCTATTTAGAATAGGAAATAATTTACTTTAAAAATTCGAATAATCTTTAATTAAAAAAACCGACCTCAAAATAAATAAATAAGCAATTTCGTTGATTTGCATGACTTTTTTTTCTAGTTATTTTGATTTATAAACCAAACTACTGAACCGATTTAGATACACTTTGTATGGAACTAGTCTGAAAGTATATTCTTTCAAATAAAGTAATTTAACAAATCGGTTCATAAATGACAGTGAACTGAGGTAACAAACATTAAAAAAACACAACCAAATCAAGAAACTACTTCTTTTTTTGAAGTCGGTAAAAAATTACTTCATACTAACTTCTACCCCAGCATTAGGTCAGTTAATATTTGTCAAAGACCCCAGCCAGTATAACAGCTGTATGAGTACGATGCATACGTTATTTATTTATTTAGCATTTTCTACGACATGAGTCACTGCACCACACTGTGCTTTTAGGGTGACCCTACCACCATATTACGTTCGATTCAATACACCATGATGACAAAATTTTGCGGTATCCTGAATTTCTATTCAATATAGAGGAACGACGGTAACAGTACAGGCACTGAATAGTTTTCCATTTGAGTGACGCTACGGACCGTCATTTTGATTTGTCACCGTTTAAAATTATGTGGGTTAGTAATCGTGTATTAAAATCGATGACAATACGTGACCTTGATGTAGTCTTTACTGCATGCTTTTATTTATTAACTTGCCCTGTTAGTATGTTCGTATGTGTGGGACAAATCTTGCTACTGAGTTTTAGACCAGTTATTCTAACCGATTGAGCTGAAATTTGGCATACTTACTTATGTTAAGTTCGATGACAATGCAATGTTATGGTACCATTGAGCTGATCTAATGATGGAGACAGAAATTGGCCATAGAAACTCCTAAACGAAACGACGTAACCCCGTCGAGTTTGGGTTCGTCGGATTTGTCTTCCCATCTAGGACACAAGTCCTAGATTCAATATCCGGATGCTTGAAGATGGCGGACAAAATGTTCTTAACTACCATCATGATATGGGTATCAAATGAAGGGGTTTCTGAGAAGAATACGAAAAAGCTTGTATTTAATAATAAAATTTAAAAAAATTTTTTTTTTAATTTGAATTATGTTTAATTTCAGCAACACCCTAACTGGTAATTTTTAAACTTTCGCGATTTGAACACATGTTTTAAACGTTTATCAGGACTAGAAAAAAAAAATCGCCAGACACAGAAGTCTGCTATTGCAGAACATTTGCTTGAGGCGGGATCCGGTCACTGGATCGAGCTCCACGATCCGAAGGTCCTCTCCACTGAACGACATTATTTTTCTAGAATGGTTCGTGAAGCTGTTGAAATTAGAAAACATCGCAATTTCAACCGGGAAGATGGATTTAAGTTAGCGGCGTCGTGGAATCCCATAGTAAGCAAGTGTACAAACCGCGGTGTAGGTACTAGGACATTTACCGATACAGTCAGTGTTGTGTGTCGTAGTGACAACCCTGCCATTTTTCAAGATCAAGTGAGGGTAGGAGAACAAAACACCCGCTCTTCTCGCCGGACTCACCCGCAGTTTTCAGTCAGCTCGTGACCACGGCCATTGTAACATGGTCGGAAACGTCGAGCGAAAGGTACATATTTTTTACCTAAATTAAATAATACGTGATAAGTCCCGATAAACGTTTAAAACCCTAACTGGTGTTACGCAAAGAAGTTTTGCCGCCTACGTAAAAATAATGTGATCACATTGCACATTATCTAATAATAAGTTAATTTAAAAAACAATTCGGCCTGACGGTATGACACTTGTTCCCTGAAAATTGGGGCGGCCCCTGGTATGGGACGCGATTAGTGTCGATACTTTGCCGCCGTCACATCTTTGTGAGACACAAGGTAGGGCTGGTGCGGCTGCTTGTTCGGTAGAGCAGCACAAACGAAGTAAATATGCTGCAGTGGTTACAAATTTGAGCCGTTTGGAGACGAGACATTTGGTCATTGAAAACCAGGAGCTCACTTCATTTTCAAAAATCTTTCAGATTGCCTGGTTAATGCAACGCGTGACCAAAATGCTGGCGTGTTTCTAACTCAACGCATAAACACTGCCATTCAGCGTCATAATGCCGCCAGCATGCTGAGTACACTGCCAACTGAAAGTGGGCTTGAGCATTTGGATTATCTTTAGACCTTCAACGGTCTATGGGTATTCTAACTGTTTTTGTAGTGTTAGTGTTAGCTTGTAAAATATTAAAGTTGTTTATTTTATGTCAGTAATTTAACTAAATCCACTCTCAAATTTTCCCTCCTAAAGTTTTAAGAAAAACTACTTTAGTAAATTGGAAGTAATAAATTATGTTGAATTTAATTTGTATTTGAATTTCTAGTGTAATTCTGCTTATACGTAGCTTCGAGTACAATAAAGATTTTGGGACAAACTATTTTCTCTATAGATATTTGTGATGCTAATTTACTTAATTTCTTTATTGTTCTCGAAACGACGTAGAAGCGGAATTACGCTAGAAATTCATATACAAATTAAAAATGGACTTCCGCAAAGTATCGCCTGATTCAATCAATTATGTTGAGTTTTATAGAAAATACATAATCATTTATTCGGGCATAATTTATGGTAAGCACCACAGAAAAGAGAATTTAAAAAAAAAAAAAATTGTGGTAAGCACAAAGCAGTATTGAATTATTGATCCCAGGGCTCCCGAACTAGTCAGAGACTGTATGACGGGAGCCAAAAATAGACAGTCTTGTACGTGTTACCGACAATTATACCCAAACATCTACTAAATAGGGAAACATTTCAAGTGGTCGGGGCTCGTTAGATGCTATCTATGTCATTAAGGTCACTGCTGTCATCATTTCACATCGTAGCCATTGAGCTAATGATAATGTTTGTAAAATGTTGAAATAAATCTTTACATTACAAATAATTATTATAGCTTTAAAACTAAAACGCGCTTACCCAATGTCGTTGAAAAAAACCAAAAGATTTACAATTTAAGGGTTATAGACAATTAATAAATAAATAAATATTTCGGGACATTTTTCACACACGGTCATAATATGACCCCAAACTAAGCAAAGCTTATTAATAAGCCTGCGCCCTAATTTTTTATTGCCTCATAAAAAATCTGATCAGAAATATAGCCCTTCAAAGCAAACAAAATTTAAATTTGTTCGAAAATAAATGAGTTATAAATACTTCATTTTTATGCTAGATAGAGAGCGCATTATGTGCAAGGTATGGCGTCAAGCCGTGCGCGAGCCATACTAATACTATAATACCATATCTGCAGGAGAGGGACAGGGTATCCGCTCTCTATCCCCACCAAAAACTTGAAACCCTTATCTCAGAAAAAAAAGAAAAGGCCAGATTATATCCCAAACAAGGAGTATGGTTGTTCCAATTCTTGCCCGTACGGATAAGAAACATAGAATCAAAATGTTTGGTACGTATCCAAGAAAAATCCACAATGTATGGGTGGTAGTGGGCAGATTTCCTGCTTGTCCTGTAGTAGAAATGGGATTGTAGATCATGTAGTTCCGATGCACTTTCTCTAAAATGAATCCTGTAGAAATTTACGGAGTCGTTACTTTACGGCGGTGTTCCAGAATGGCAGATAGAACCAGTTGGCGTCAGATTGCAAAGCGCACATGATACAGCTCGACTACCATCACTCGATAAACATAACCTGAGTGTAAACCGTTTTGTCAAATTTTAACAGCCTTTTGATGTTTCCCTTTAGGTCCCGGGTTCTGGGGTCTAATCAATCCCCAATGGAGCATGTGCAACAAGGGCCGCCGGCAGAGCCCCGTCAACGTCGAGCCGGACAAACTTCTCTTCGACCCCTGGCTGAGAGACATACAGTTTGATAAGCATAAGGTACGTTAGCACCAATCGTTTAAGGGCCAGAATACAAGGCGCAGCGATATCGCTCGCGCATTTGATGGCTTAGTAATAGGGTCACGTTTACACCCTTTGAGGCACGGAACCTTAAAAATTGTGAAACATTTGAACACAAACGATAATTGTACTAAGGCATTTCTCATTTTTCATTGCAACTATGCATTACAATGCATGCAGTGCAATGCAATGCGGCATTTTTGTAATGTATGAATGGGGTAGTTGTCAAATCGACACCTACCTACATGCAATAGTTATTTATGATACAAGTGCGGTAAGTTGGTTATTACAAACGAGTAGACGAATGTAAGCCCGAGACAAAGTCGAGGGCTTACCATAGTCACGAGTTTGTAAAAACCAATCCGCACGTGCGCCATACAACGTTTTACAACACATTTGCGAGAAAAAAACAAAAAATGGAAATTAAAAAAATACCGTAAAGTACACGCACGGTGCTATACAACGGAGCGTGCGGTAAAATTCATTACCGCACGCTCCGTTGTATGATCCGTAATGTTTAACTTTCGAACGATACGAGTGTACTTTTTGAGCAAATTTGTTGTAAAGGTATAATAAAACAGTCTTGAGTTAACTGCAATAGTGATTTTATGGATTTATACAGGGCATGCACCTTTATTAACTAAACAAAATACAAGTTAATAATAACACTACAAATACAGTTAGACTGCCCATAGACCGTTGAAGGTCTAAAGACAATCCAAATGCTCATGCCCAGTACCACTTGGCAGAGTACCTATCATGCTGGCGGCATTACCATGCTAAATGGCAATGCTTATGCGTTCAGACAGAAACTTGGTTTTATTGCTCATTCACATCTTGTTTGTCTGATCTAAGGAGTACAACATGACTGTGGTCATAATTTTGGCGGAGAAGTAGGTACGCTTCGGCTTCCGTGGTTAAAATACTCACAGCTTTTCGCAAAGACAGCATGCTAAAACTTGAGTTTTATGCTAAACCTCTTAGCAATCCCAACACGGAATAGGAATTACACTCCTCTAGTCCAAAAGCTACTTTATTCACAACGTAGTTACATACTTACGTTGTTACGTATTTAGTTACGTGACTACTGAATAAATTAAGCAGCTGTTCCAGCAGACTAAAGCGCTGCGATGCGCGATGCAGTGCTAATCTTATGCTAAAACATGGTAAGCTAACTGCGATAGCTTGGATAGCGCTTTTTATTACTTTTTTTTTTTTATACGTAGGATAACTATTGGTGAGCAATTTTGGCGCAAAAGGACACTGCTTTTTACCCCCAACGCAAAAAGAGGGGTGGTATAAATTTTAATTGTGTTTCTGTGTGCACATTGGTTTGTGGCATCATAGCTCCCAAAAACAGAACAAATTTTAATTTAGCTTTTTTGTTAGAAAGGTGACTTAATCAAGAGTGTTCTTAGTTATAATTTATTAAAATATGTTAAGCCGTTTGAAGATTATCAGATCATTAATCGAGATTAAAACAAAATTCAATTTATACTTGTTTAGAAGATAAGAATTTTACCAAAACAAAAAATTAATTAGTGTGCTTAGTCAAGTCAAGGTTGCAACATGTACGTTGCACAATATACTCAATAATTAACCTAACCACTATTTTAAATTAATATATTATACGTATCATGCATTAGTATACGCTTTTGATTTATTTGAGAATAAGGTATTTAATACTTATCTAATATTAAAATGAAAATCAGTAACAATACAAATGTTAACTTTGTAGTGCATTAAATGATTAGCTATCCAGGGAATGCAAGAGCCTGCATTATTACTTAGAATGTCTGACGGTAGACTAGATTCTACCCTTGACCGGAATACAAAATAATATGGGGACCGGTAGAGTAGTAAGGACTGGAAATCGGGGGTACAAAAGCTTTGCTGACGAGAGGACAGATAAAAGTTGTATTTACGTAAAAGTAAAATTAGTATTTTAGAAAACTTTATTGACGTACAAAATCCACAGCGCATCATGGTTAATATTCCTAAAACCCACCCTTTGATTCCACTTTTGTTGTGCGAACTGCTAGTCTTTGGATTGCGCTGCCCTATTCAGGGTGTTCCCCGAAAGTTACAATCAGCAAATCGCGAGTGAAGCAGTTTCTCCTAGGCAAGCGTGCTCCATCGTAGACCGCATCATCGCTTAACATCAAGCGAATTGTCAGTTAAACGCAAGCTTATTAAGCAATAAAAAAATAAGTAAGTTGTTAAGAGTCAATATATAAGTAAATAGTAAAATAGTAAAAAAAGTAAAAAAAAAAATATAACTAAATTTAAATGTCTTTAAAATTAAATAAGAAAATAAGTATTTTTGTCGTCCTATAGACAGTGACTATACTTACAAATGACATCATTTGTAAGTACGCCATACAAATTCCATCCTGACACTTTCTTTGCGAGAAGGGACAAAGCATCCCTTCCTAATCCAACCTTACCGCTTAGGTAGGTAGGTATAAATCGCACCCTAACTAAGCAAATATTTAAAAAAACCAGTATGTATTCATTTTTAGGGTTCCGTACCTCAAAAGGAAAAAACGGAACCCTTATAGAATCACTTCGTTGTCCGTCTGTCTGTCTGTCTGTCCGTCTGTCAAGACCCTTTTTCTCAAGAACGCGTAAAGGTAGCAAGTTGAAATTTATACTAAATACTTGGGTCTACGGTTTCTTTCGGCTGTAAAAAAATAAAAGTTGTAAGTTAACGCAATCAAAAAATATGAACGTTTATGTCGCATATTTTGCGATTTCACAGGGGAACCAAAACCTATAGGGTACTTCCCGTTGACCTAGAATCATGAAATTTGGCAAAAAGCAAGGTCTCATAGCACATATATAGGAATAAATCCGAAAGTTAGAAATATGAAGGTATATCATTTAAAAATGATTATTTTGCTATTACAAACTTACATTTTGTAGTTGGAATGTATGGAAGAACCTTATTGTCAACTACAAACTTAAGTTTGTCTTTCAATATTTTAACTTCAGTTAGTTTTTTTTTTGGTCTCGCGCTCTTAGGGTTCCTTTATGTCGTATATTTTGCGATTTCACAGGGGAATCAAAACCTATAGGGTACTTCCCGTTGACCTAGAATCATGAAATTTGGCAAAAAGCAAGGTCTCATAGCACATATATAGGAATAAATCCGAAAGTTATAAATTTGAAGGTATTTAAAAATAATTATTTTGCTATTACAAACTTACATTTTGTAGTTGGGATGTATGGAAGAACCTTATTGTCAACTACAAACTTCAAAGTTGTCTTCCCAGAGACTGTGGGATCGGCCGATCTGCGAACTAGCATGGAAATCGCTACTAGATACGTGTCCTAGTATTGCAGATCGCGCTCGTATTCTTGCTGTCTCTGTTTGGGAATCGGGACTTTGGTTGCAAGCCATGCCCTCTTTTAACACAGGTAGCCTTTTAGATCCAACCGCATTTCGTCTAGCTGTCAGCTTACGCTTGGGTGCAAGGTGCTGTGAGGCCCATCGCTGTCAGTGTGGTACTGCTGTTGACCAGCTCGGTCACCATGGTCTCTCTTGCTCGAGAAGCGCTGGTCGTATTGGCCGACACGCTAGCCTGAACGACATCATACGCATGGCACTTTCCACCGCCAATGTCGCAGCTGTGCTCAAACCGAGTGGTCTTGCGCGTGACGATGGAAAGAGGCCTGACGGTATGACACTTGTGCCCTGGAGGTTGGGGCGGCCCCTTGTATGGGACGCAACTTGTGTCGATACTTTGGCGCCGTCACATCTTCCTGAGACACAGGGTAGGGCTGGCGCGGCTGCTAATTCGGCAGAGCAGCACAAGCGTCGCAAATATGCTAACCTCGGCAGTGGTTACATATTTGAGGCGTTTGGGGTCGAGACATTGGGCCCTTGGGGACCGGGAGCTCACCTCATTTTCAAAAATCTTTCAGAGCGCCTGGTTAATGCGACGCGTGACCAAAATGCTGGCGTGTTTCTGGCTCAACGCATTAGCATTGCCATTCAACGTGGTAATGCCGCCAGCATGTTGGGTACGCTGCCAACTGGTAGTGGGCTTGAGCATTTGGATTGTCTTTAGACCTTCAGCGGTCTATGGGCAGTCTAACTGTATTTGTAGTGTTAGGTTTAGCTTGTATTTTGTTTAGTTATTAAAGGCACTTGCCCAGTAAAAAAAAACTACAAACTTAAGTTTGTCTTTCAATATTTTAACTTCAGTTAGTTTTTTTTTTGGTCTCGCGCTCTGAGGGTTCCGTCTAACGGAACCCTCAGAGCACGAGTCCTACTCGTACTTGTCCGGTTTTTAATTAGATTTTGACTAAGCTATTTCTTTTTAGCTAATCAAACACCTATGTTATCCTGTGAATATCGAAATTTTTATTTCTTGGTTTTGACGATAGCTCAATGATTCTTCTTCATCGTTTCAACGATCCGAACTAAAAACTCTGTTGATAATCATTTTTTTGATGTTCTAATTCCATGAAAACTAATTCTTCGTTTCCGTTTAACCCCCCAAATGCGTTACGCACCGCATGTCGGCGTAAGCGAAAAGTGCTTCGACGCGCGTATTGTGTGTAAGAAGATTTATACAATGGTATATAATATTATGCACGTATTTAATACTTTTTTTTTATTACCTGAAAGGTAGGTGAAATTCCTCATTTTAGCCATAAAATAACTCTTTCGCTCGCATTCGACGGGTACATAGCTACTAACGCCCTCTTCCTGAATACGTCCTTGTAAAATATGCTCGCTTTACAAACATTTCGACTCGACCTCGCCTTCTCTAGATAATTTGGTTGAACTGAACTCAGACTGCATAGAAAAGTATGGCAGCTCGTGTTTCTATACGTATTTTATCTTATACAAAGTTTACAATTTAAACACAAGTAGGTAGGCTAGCTATGGAGAGGGCTATGCTCGGGGTTTCTCTACGAGATCGAATTAGAAATGAGGAGCTCCGTAAACAAACGAAGGTCACTGACATAGCTCACCGGATTAGCAAGTTGAAGTGGCAGTGGGCAGGGCACATATCACGCAGAACAGATCGCCGATGGGGCCGAAAGGTTCTCGAATGGAGACCACGGACCGGTAAGCGCAGCGTAGTACGTCCACCCACGAGATGGACAGATAACCTAAAAGAGACCGCAGGGAAACGCTGGATGCAGGCCGCTTCCAATCGGCCCTTTTGGAGATCGACGGATCGATGCCTATGTCCAGCAGTGGACGTCCTACGGCTAAAATGATGATGATGATGATTGTTTTTTTATCGAGTATTGAAACTATCGATACTTTTTAGTTTTGAACTGCGCCGCTTGCTGCTGCATTTGTGTGATTGGCTTAAGCCCGCAGTTAAACTGCGACCGCTGTTTCACCCACGTGAACAATGATGAAAATTTACGATGTTGGAGATGAAAAGTAACCCTATGTGTCAATCTAACATATAAGCTAACTTCTTTCCATTTCCGTGAGTGAGTGTGTATGTTTGTTACTTCTTAACTCTAAAGCGGCTTAACGGATTTTGATAAAAAAATATGTATAGATTCTTTATTTAGGCCCTGGACCAAAACTTGCCATTTTCTTCATCATTGATCACGCGGGTAAACAGCTGGTGCAGCTAGTTATACATTCCAAAACTAAAAATTATCGATAGCTTGAATACTCGATAAAAAACAATGACCCATCTCTATTTTTTTTTCTGTCCGGACGCAGTGTCCGCGAGCCCGCGAGATACTTCTACTTGGTCAGTCTTTTTCTGAATTTTTGCGTTTTATTTTATTTCAGACAGGGTGTATTCTCTAACAGTAATCGAAAATACACGTTTTGAGTTATATAACAAAAGAAATATAGCATCTTTACCTAATTATGATTACTTGCAGATACTTTAGTTATTTACACAATATTTATATATTATGCTGAGTATATAAATATCACAGAATATAAATATTTAACATAGTTATTTCTTTTAATTATTTTCTCTTCTTAATCTACTTATTTATATTATTTACTGTTTTTACTACTTCAGTACAATAGCTTAGGAACAAACTTCTACTTTCTTTTCCAAACAAAATTATGCTTACATTTTCTTTTGTTATTTTGTAAATCTTCACCATCATCATCAGCCAGAAGACGTCCACTGCTGAACATACATAGGCTTAACCTCCACACTGAACGACAGCCTGCCTTTTGCATTCACTGGATGCCAGCAGATGGATGGATGAAAATCTTACCCATCTTTATTACACTTTACACAATTGTTTTGCCATTCGATTCCACTCCCTGGTAATAAAGCATATCTCCCATGGTTGTCTCATCTGAGCCTCAGGCCAATGCATATACAATGCAATCTTCTATGCATGCAAATTCAGTTACATGTAATGAATATTGTAACCGTGTTTACGTGGAATTATTCATTTACAGTGAACTAGTTCCGCGCCGCGGTTTGATCCGCTTTCCTACTGGAACTGTTACATCACAATCAGTCTTTTTAACAGTCCACTGCTGGACTTTTAGCTTACTCCCGAAAGGGTGATTGGGCCATATCTACCACGCTGGCCCAGTGCGGGTTGGTGGATTCTCAAACGCCATGGAATTCCTTCTCCGTACGTATGCAGGTTTCCTCATGATGTTTTCCTTCACCGAAAAGCCAGTGGTATGAAAATCCGCACATAAACTCCAAAGAGCTCATTAGTACTGGCCCGGGGTTTGAACCCGCGACCTTACGCTTCCAAGTCTAGCGGTCTCCCAAATGGGCTACCCGGAACTTTTTATTTCTACGGAATGAAAAGTGATCCGTCACTCTCCGGTAGTATGCAACAATTTTAGCTAACAAGTGCCTTTATTAACTAAATAAATTATTAATGGCTGCCTGGCAGAGATCGCTTTTAGCAATAAGGCCGCCACTTGTGGCACAAGCTCGTACTCGCTCGTCTTTTCTATCTGTTTGTAATTTTTATTTCTGGTGTACACAATAAAGAGTTTCTATCAATCTATTTATCTATCAAAATACAAGTTAAAACTAAATAAGGTAATAAACCAGCCAGGTGCGAGTCGGGCTCGCGCATTGAGGGTTCCGTACCGTGTCACATAACGTTAATATTTTGCTACAGTAACGCTCGAGATAACTTGGTAATGAACAGAAATTTTTAACTGACTCGTACTTGGACATTATTTATATTTTTTGGTTATACTTTAGAGTATGTACTATAATCATGCCAAGTTTGACGTTTGTACGTATTACAGTAGAGCTAATACAAAAATATGTTTCCTGTACGAGTTTCGTTTTTACTGTTTACCTTTTTTAGGGTTCCGTTCCCGAAGGTAAAAAACGGGACCCTATTACTAAGCCTACGATTTCTGTCTATCTGTCTGTCCGTTGGTCTGTCTGTCCGTCCCGCAGGACAAACATACAAAATACACTTTCGCATTTATATTATTAGAGCGAAAAGTGAAATGTAGCGGTAATGTATGGTAATTAATTCTCGTGATACCGTATCACTACATCGGGCGTTTTTGCAGCAGAATAGCCTTCATATTGTTTGCTGGAAAATACACCAGTTTTAGTTCAGTTTTATGTTCACACAAAAATATACAGGGTTACGCAAATACCTTGTACTAAGCCATTGAGCCATTGAGGTCATTGCACTCATCATTACGAACAACTCTTACTATAGACCAAACCAGCTGAAATAAAATCAGCTGTTCCATAGAAAACGGTCATTGACACTCGACAAAATGTATGGAACAGCTTTTTTTCGGTTTCAGGGTTGGTCCCTTAGTAAAGGTTATTAATAATGATGAGTACAGTGACCTCCTTTCGGCGTACTACAGGGTATGCGTGCGTAGTTAAAGGGCGGAATAAAAAAAAAGCTCAGCCAAATTCAATGAAATTTTTGTAATACCACCTCGAAAGCTTCCTCTATATAATAAAAATACTTTAATCGCTTCACAAATAGCGAAGTAATGTATCAAAAAGAATTATAAGAAAAATACGAACAGAATTAAGAACCTTTTTCCTGAAGTCGGAAAATACAAATTTAATCTTCGAGCAATATAAAATATAAGGACGGGCCCAGAAGAAGCGCATTTTTGAAGATTACAAAATGAGCGCCGGTGCTCACTTCGTTTCAGTCGGTCTCTAGCCGTAGGAAGTGCAACACGCAACTATTGTTACATGGTAACGAAACATCTGACAAAGTTATGCCTTCGTGTGCTTTCCCGAAGTATAAATAGACAACAAAAAACCGCTATATATTTTTTTGAACAAATGTACTGTACATGGTTATAATTAGCTGTTGTCCGACGGTTTTGAATCGTTTTTACTGAGCAATTTCAATGGTTATGGCCCGTCCATTCATTTTAATTTGGTCGAAGAATTTAATAACATTAACGACAAGAAATGGCTTCCAAGCTTGGAGACTTGAAGAGCTACTTACAGTAACTACCTAACTTACCAAAAGTATAATATATCGAATGAAATTGGTGGTTTTAGCGGGGGGCAGATACTATCAATCAATGACTGCGCCTTGATTAAAGGCTAGCAACTTATGCGGTTTGAAGATGACATACTGCGGTTAGGCACGCGAGCGAAGGTGTGACGTGCCATAAACATACTGGAAATGCTATAGCCACATTTTTTTATATATCAGTAGTTGCGCTTGACCGCCATCTCGCCTGATGTTAAGTGATGATGCGGTCTACGATGGAGTACGCTTGCCTAGAAGCACTAAAGAAAATTATGTACTTAGGTAGGCACTTACATCACATTTTATCAAAAAATAACATACAATCAGGGTAGGTGCCGCTGCCTATCTTCATCTCTTTTCCTTAAATATTATCATTCCTTTTGACGAAATTGATTTACTGCTCGAAAAAGCTGCGTAACCTTCAGAGCGGCAGCCTCAGAATTTGAATTATTCTGATACAGTTTAAACTCAGATAAGAGCAGGACCCAGAGCAGAAACTCGTGTAGGTCACGATGCTACTTCTAGAGTCCTAGATACCGACCAAAGCGTTTTCTCTTCTTTCCCTTTTTACACGCTTTATATTTGCTTTACTAACCTACTAACATTGTAGTCAAACCTTTGAGATAAGATTTTAACCTATTTCTAATTGTCGTATCAATTTGAAATTTTGCAAGTAGGTATGTGTAATCTAGATGGCAGTACAATAATTTGATACTGATCTGATGTGGATCAGGAAGTAGGTATAATATAATATCATAGAATTCTGCGATGGCGTGAATGGTACTGACAGAGCCACCTGGCGGAAAGACGCCAAACAAGCACGCCGCGGCACATGATGTTCGTTTTTTTTTTTGCTAGATGGCGAGATAAATAGAAACTCTTTATTATGTACACCAGAAATACAAAGAATACAAACAGCAGGGTATATATAAAATCCTTCACAAACAGATAGAAAACACTTACGCGCTAGTGCCACAAGTGGCAGTCCTATCGCTAAAAACGATCTCTTCCAGCCAAACATTGGATGGAAAGAATTAACGTAATTTACGACGGATAATGATGGGAGATTTAATGAGTTTTGTGCATAATTATTTTGTTTGTATTTTTTTAATATTTATATTTTCCATATATTTTTAATTTACACTTTTCAAATATTTTTTGTCTTATCTAGAAATCTTACGCCCTAAAACATGGATAAAATGGGAGCGTCTGTTTACTTCGAGCTCTGTTAATGCGAGGCATTGAATGATTTTGATAAAATAGTACTTCTGCGGGTATCTAGCCAAAAATTCAATAACAATTCCAGTTAATTATTATATTTTAATTAAATAGCCCACAAATTTCTGACGTCACATATTCAGGCATCTTCATACCCAACATAATTATCGTACGGGCGATCCGCTGTATGTTAACACCACAGAAAAAAAAATAGAACGGCTTTCAAGGTTGTGCCAGTTGCACCCATATAAACGAACGTCAGTCAGTCGAAATCAGTTAGCAACTGTGATGCGGACAAAGAACTTTGAGACCTAACCCAAAAGCGTAAGGTCCAAGTGCTTTGGATGCGGAGTTCGACGCGTTGACATAAATAAGAATGTTCAATCAAGATTCTGTCACAATGCCTGGCGACAGATTTTCCTTCTCAATTCCGTTCTATTTACTTCTCTCTCTCTTCTGTGGTCGATACATATTATTTAGAAGCCCGTATTGAACAAAGCTAAAGAGAAGTATCACACTGTGCGTCTGTGCGTAAAAAAAGCCGACCGGCTTAAAGTGGCGCAATGCTTTTTTTTTACGTAACAGCACTGCCATTCGTTTATTTTTTCTTTTCTTTGACTGCAATTAATACATAGTCGGCATCTTTGCTTAAAATCAGGCATGAATGGACAAACGCAAGAATATCTATCTTCTATATATATTACCTATATAAAAATCGATGTGTGTATGTATGTATATGTGTATGTTCTCTATGGATTCCGAAACGGCTAGACCAATTTTAACGATACTTTTACGGGCAGATAGCTGCTGTTATAAGAAGTTATCCATAAGGGTGAAACCACCCTGTGGTTTCAGCTAATTTAGTAGCTAATTTTAAATAAGAGAAATATCAAAAAACACGTTTAACAATTCTTCTCTAGTCGCATGTCTTCAAAATAAATATCCATTCTGCTATACTAATTACGGTTTTTCATCCATCTTAGGTCAGCGGCGTACTCCAAAACACGGGCCAGTCTCTGGTCTTCCGAGTAGAGAAGGACTCGAAGCACCAAGTGAACATCAGCGGTGGTCCACTATCGTATAGATACCAGTTCGAAGAGATCTACTTCCACTATGGCATGGAAGATAACAGGGGGTCGGAGCATCAAATTGACAAACACACGTTCCCTGGAGAGGTGAGTGACAAAGAGTAACTAGAGTTTGGTAGCCCGTCTAAAGTAGCCTATGAGTTTGGTGCTCTATGAAAAGCAAGATAAGTAAAAGTTTGGTGCTTCATTGAAATTAACATAAGAAAGAGTTTTGTGCACCCAATAATAAAGAGAATAGAATCCGTCACATGATTTACAAAGCATACAAGGCCGTCTGTCAAATAGTATGTAGCCTTTGGAGCCTTTTACAAGTCCCTAGTACATTAAAATAGTCTACAACACTGCAATTTCCCACCATGTCAAAATATATCTGTTTCGTTCTGGTAACAACAATTTAGGCATATGAGTAAAGAATGTAACATGTTTAATTCGTTTATGCTTTTTTTTAATGTGGCAAGTGCCTTTATTAACTAAACAAAATACAAGCTAATACTAACACTACAATACAGTTGGACTGCCCATAGACCATTGAAGGTCTAAAGACAATCCTAATGCTCAAGCCCACTATTAGTTAGGAGCGTACCCAGCATGCTGGCGGCATTACCACACTGAATGGCAATGCTTATGCGTTGAGCCGTGGGTGTGCTAGGTCCCGAAAGGCCCAATGTCTCTACCCCAAACGCTTCAAATATGTAACCACTGCCGAGGTTAGCATATTTGCGTCGTTTATGCTAAATTAACACTACTTCTACGCTTTAGTTTTTCTTCTGAGGTTTTGTGCTTTATGAAAAGAAAGATAACGTTTGGTGCTCCATGGAAAGTAAGAGTTCGGTGCTCTCTGACAAGTAACATAAATAATTATTTGGTGCTCTATGCTAAATAATAATAGGTATTATATTCGTACGTGCGACTAACTAATATCGTGTAAGAGGTAATTAAACGGCGTGCCAATTTTTTATTAATTTGTAGTGCAAGTTCATTGAATCCGTGACCTTTTTCAACCTTCGTATTTTTTGTGAATAATTACTATCTACTCTATTTGCGGGAAGTACTATAACTATTTCCTGCAAATAGGGCCGAGTATCGTGTATTTTGCATTATTTTAATTCGTAACGTTTAGAACACTTTTCAGTATCCGTGGTCACAGGTAGACTAGATAACAGATGTCCATAGAATGTTAAAATAAAATTATAATATATATATTATATTATGTGGGTATAGTGTTGAATATTTATAGTTTCTACGGAATTTTTGACGCCAACATGAAAAAGCATGTCGCTTCATTGTATTTACTCAAACTTGTGTTATTTCGATTCTAAATGTTTAACAATGGTGTCAACAAACAATTCTTAGTGTTCTAAGTGTTCTTGAACGAGCTCGAGTGCAGACAAGTGATATAATGAAGTGAAACATGTATTTTCGTAATGTTTCCAAAACTCCACAGAAGGTAAAGTCTCCACTACTTTACTAGGGCATGACTTGGACTTGGCCGTGACTTAGTTTACTTGACTCTGACGTGTTTGACGATATTTAATGTAACCCTAAAAAAACTCAATACTTGACACTGGTAAATGGACAATACGTGCAACGCCAAAATCCTCAAGGAAAAAACTAACGCATGTCACTGTCACTTTTATCAAGTAGACATGAGACATGCGAGTGAAGTAGACTTAATTTTTGTCATTTAGACTTAGCCCAATATAATATACGTAATATACCCTATACAAAACTTCCTTAGCAAAATCTTCCAAGATTTGCAATCCGCAACAAAACTCAACAAAGCTGAACTTCTCAAGTTCCTCCTTAGAGACTAATAATGGTTCGACAACTTGGAGGTGTTAATTTATAATAACTGCCTAATGAACGATAATGATTGTATTTGTAAAACAGCGGGCTATAAACGTCGAACTTCCGGGAAACTTCAGTAAGTAACGGCAGTGAAGTTACTTAAGTTACGTATATCGTGAACTAAACTGCCGATTGCCAGAATAGAAGAGCTGTTAGGAACTAAAGAAAACTTTGACTAGAAACCTGAAAATATAGGGACTCATATTGCGTGATAAAGGTTTTCAAACCGCCTTGAAATATTTATTGGGTACTAGCTGCCCTCCGCGGTTTCACCCGTAAAAATGGTAATGGTGATGATGATGATGATGATGATGAAAAGTAGCCTATGTCACTCTCCGACCCTTGAACTATACCCATGCAAAAAATCAGGTCGATCCGTTGCTCTGTTGCTGCGTGAAAGAGAAACAAACAAACCAACAAACTAACAAACCAACAAACAAACACACTTTCGTATTAATAATGTTAATTAGTATGATAATGAATAACGAGGTTCACATACTTACGTCCTAGAACGTGGGCGAAGACGCGGTTAAAAGCCATCATTATTTTTATTTACTGTAACCACGAGCAGAAGCCAATAAAAGATAAAAGCTAGTTAGACCTGGCGCATGTTTAGCATTCTAATGCCAAGGACCTAGTTAAGGTATCTTCCAATCTACCGCAATAAACTAGAAGCAGAGAAACAATGCCAACGATGCGGAGAGTTTGACCGCAGTCCCGCTAACTATGCCCGCTCTCTCTAACAGTACTTCACTAGGGTTTTTAGATTTCGTTAGATGTGACCGAATCAATGCGACATGATATTTTTATGTCAAACCCAAACTCGGTCCAAGCATTTATTTGCTCAGACAGTTGCAATAACATTGCAAAAAAATGAACAAAATCCACGAGTTCTGATTTTCTGATCACTTTTTTAACGTTTTTGAGCGTAACACTACCAGATACCCAATTTACTTCAGTGAAATATTGAAAGTGTATTTTTATTCTACTTTTTACAAGACTATTGTAGCTGTCAAAGCAAATAAAAGCTAGGTTTGAGACTTGAACTGAGTTTTAAAACAATAAAATATAATTAAGGTTTTATTTATATTACACGGGAATTACTCACGTAAGATTAAGCCGGTCACTCCGACTATAGTTTCAACCGCATTAGGCAGTCTTCCCGATCAGCTGCCGTTGACATCACGTGCGCGCCGCGCGGCGGTCCGTAGTGCCAAGCGAGACGCAGCCGCGCGCGCGCATTCACCTTGAAAAAGACTGCCTAATGCGGTTGAAACTATAGTCGGAGTGACCGGCTTAATCTTACGTGAGTAATTCCCGTGTAATATAAATAAAATGTGTGAAAACCACGTCAGTTTCTATAATATAATTAAGGTCTACTATTAATTATCCACAAAAGATCAAATGAGTCACCACAGATAACAAAATAACTTTGGCTAGCTATCAGCCTAATTAAAATTTCTCCTTGTCTATCCCATTCAATTAGTTGAAACAAAATCTATCGCCCGATTCCAACCTTCTGTAATTCTCCCAATTAACAAAGTGGCATTAAATGGTGAATTTCGATACTCATTTAATCGGTGAGAATGGTTTAGTTTCGGAGCTAACGTTCGTTCCGACCGGTGCGATTATTCAATAGGAATAACTTAATTGATTTGACTTTTTAAATGTCTTACCGTAAAAAGAACAACAAACAATTTGACAAAGAAATTACACATTTTTAAATGCGTTTTCTGTGCGTATTTGTTTTGAACTATCGTTAAAAGTTTTTTTTAGCTTTTCAAGGAGAAGATAAAAAAATATATATAGTTTATGTTGACTCTACAAATGGCGATGCCCCCGCCACCAAAACTTAAGTATTAGCCATCTCTCTCCTAGACCGCATACCAAACGTGACAATTCAACGAAGAACGAAGGTTGAAGACCTGGCCCCCGATTCTACTAAACAAATTGTCTTTAAATTGTAATTGTTTCAATTTTAATTTTTAAATAATTGCCTCATAATTGACAGTTTTAAATATTTTTTATACTAGAAAAATACAACCACCTAATATTATAACTTAGTATAAAAAAATATTTAAAATCGTCAATTATGAGGCAATTATTTAAAAATTTAAATTGAAACAATTATAATTTAAAAACAATCTGTTTAGTAGAATCGGGCCCTGGTTAAATGGATCACGAGACTCAAATGGAGATGGGCGGGACACTTGCTCAGAAGGAAAGACGGACGGTAAACCAAAGCAGTTAGAGAATAGTGGCCCCGAAACGGAAAGCGACCACCGGGCAGACCACCAGCCCGCTGCTCTGATGACAACGCTAAGCCAGCACAGCAGTGGAAGGAAAGGCTCAGGACCGGTATGGCGCGCTAAAGAATAGACCAATACCCAGCAGTGGGTGGGAAATTGTTATTGATGATTATGATTAGAGCTATAATTATAGGCCTAAATTTCTTTTTGGACTTCACCCCCAGTTGATTTGGGTTATGATCGTCAGCCAGTGAAGCTTACAGAAAGAAAAGAACTGAAAAGCTCTCCATTCTTTACAAAGTTCTATAACAGCAGACTACCTATATAGAAACTCTAACAATTACACTGATGGAAATCGATATGTCAGTCGAAGGCGTAGGACGCTTACTACAGAGGTATACTTTTTTCCGACAGTTTAATTTTATAAGTTTTTTTTTATTAGCTGTCAGTTAACCAACAGTGGTATGAAAAGGGCCAAATCACAGAAAAGAGAAGTAAATAGAACGGAAATGAGAAGGAAAATCTGTCACCAGGCATTATGAGTGAACCTTGATTGAACATTCTTATCAACGCGTCGAACTCCGCATCCAAAGAACTTTGACCTTAACTGTTTGGGTTGTCTCAAATTTCTTTGTCCGCATCACAGTTGCTAACTCATTTCGAATGACTGACGTTTCGTTTATATGGGTGCAACTGGCTACAACCCTACAAAAATGCCTCGATAGCCGTTCTATTTTTACAAAAATTTCTTTTCTGTAGGCTAATAGAACCTTATTAGGAAAAAACATTAGCTCTCGTTCTTAAACGTCCTTTGAAGAACCAATCAGTTGATTGTCGACCTTGCGGTCGCGTTGGCGTACTTACTGCGACTGAGGTAATAATTAATTCCTAAGCCCAACTCTTGGAAGCTTTTACAATAATAAAATTTAACTTGAAGTTAATTATTCTTTGTTTATTTGTTTTGCGGTCAAGTCTAGACAACTTGCATGTTAAATTATTCTGAACTAATGCTGTGTGCAGACTACAGACTTAGCGATCGCACGCAAAATAATACTACCGAACGTGAGCGAACGACCTGGTATAGATGTATCAGCGAAACCCAGCGCACATGAAATACATCGCTTGCGTACGCCATTGCTCGCCGAATGTAGGTATGTTACGAGATAAAAAGCGATCTCCTGTGTGTGGACATAACAGCGATGGCGAATGAGCATGCGGTGACTAACGGCACATGTACGTACGTTCGCCTATATGCGTTCACCTTTTTTATTCGCGTTCGTTCGCTATGTCTGTACACGGCATTAGCATCCCGTTTGAACGCTGAACGCTAAACACCTTGTGTATGAAACAACACTGTGCTCTACTTACGTTAATTTAGAATTTTGCGCTCATAATTTATGAAATGTTATTTTTCAATGTTTATTAAGGACACAGATCTTTATCGATTTCTTCTTTGTCATGGAATCTAGTTTCGAACTTTAAATATCGCCTTATATTCCTAACTTTTCTTCGAGACAGCGGAAAAGATGTATACCACCAAAATAAATTGTAATTAGGAAAGTTTCTTGATTTGTTTGATCGGATGTCAGTGCATAATGTATTTCGATGGGTTGTTGTAAAACCCCAGGATTAAAACATAGGCTACTTTTTAACCTTGAAATTTTTATTTACGCTTTCTGTGGGATAATGAATCCACGGGAATCTAAATAGAATTTTAAAAAAATATTTTAATTTTAAGTACACTGAAGCTTATATTTTCAACATGTTTCATGAAACATGTTTTAGAGATTAATAGCGTCCAGCTATGAATCCAGCATATATAAGCCTTTAATCTCTATACTGGCCTTATTATGTTTATGTTTTTAGATTCAACTGTACGGATTCAATAAGGAACTGTACCACAACATGTCAGAGGCTCAGCATAAGTCGCAGGGCGTCGTCGGCATTTCTCTCATGGTTCAAGTAAGTAATTAAAATTAAAATAACATACTCATGTTCGTACAAAATTCATGAAAAAAGCGTACTAACGTTACCTAAATACAGACAGCTCATTGGTCCAGTTGGTAGTGAACCTGCCTCCGGCGCTTGGGGGTGTGGGTTCGATTCAAACATTTATGTGATGAACATTTGTGTTGGTCATTTAAATTGTCATTTGTTTATTATTCTAAAAAGTATCAAAACAATTTCGATAAAATGTATACGGGACCACTTCTGAATTGTGAAACTACCAAACAAAAAAGAAACATCAAAATCAATTCATAATTGGCGGAGTAATCGCGTAACATTTTTTTTTTAAACAGTCGAATTCTTAACCTCCTCTTTTCGTCGGTAAAAAATATAGTAAAACGTAGAGTCGAATTGGTAAACCTCCTCCTTTTTGAAGTCTGTTAAAAAAGAAGTGCAAGGTCGTCTGCTAAATGAGTTGGACTGAGCAGTATCGTAGTGACTCGTATCTGTGTTATCGTTATCCTAACTATTTTACCCCAGCGAGAAAAACTTAAAAGCCACAATACATGTTTTTCTTCAAATTCTTTAAAATTGTATCCGCATTTTTGTACTTCTTTACAGATCGGAGAACCAACAAACAAAGAGCTGAGGCTAATTACCAATGCCTTCAACAAAGTTATATTTAGAGGTTTGAAATGTTAAATTACTTATTTTGATTTAAGTTATACTTTTGAGATTTATACCATCTATAATGCTCGTTTTACCAATTACAAACTACTTACTGTTAAACCAATTACTGTACCAATTCATGACCTTGATTTTTTACGGGCAAGTGCCTTTATATGCACAAGATTCAAGCTATCTAATACTAACAACTAAAACCACTACAATAACAATAAAATTGCTTTTTTTGCTAAAAATAGATCTACGTTTGGCCACCAACTCGCCTGATGGTAAGCGACGTTGCGGCCGAGGATAAAACACGTTGATTAGCAATCTAAAGACAATCTGAAATTCCGGATTTCCGAAATTCCGAAGCTCGCACAATAAAGGTGGAATCAAAGCTATTCGTACGGGTTTTTGGAATATCAAGTATAAAGCGGGGTCGATTTTT
The DNA here is from genome assembly GCA_914767915.1 of Agriopis aurantiaria. Classification (NCBI taxonomy): domain Eukaryota; kingdom Metazoa; phylum Arthropoda; class Insecta; order Lepidoptera; family Geometridae; genus Agriopis; species Agriopis aurantiaria. The sequence continues at coordinate 9,511,820 of OU612003.1, read as the reverse complement.
CGTGCCTACTCTGGTAGTCCGATATAAAAATGCGCATGAGGGAATTAAATAATGCAGAGTCGATGCACAGCACACTACCCAAAATGTGTGAATCTCACTTTTATATTTTGTGTTCAAAAGTGTAACTTATTTACAGGTAGTTCCTTCCCCATCAAGCACTTACCTCTAAGTTCTCTGCTGCCAAACACTCAGCAGTACCTGACTTACGAGGGTTCCACGACACATCCTGGCTGCTGGGAGACAGCTGTATGGATCATCTTCAACAAACCCATTTATATTTCTAAGCAAGAGGTAAAATACAAACAAAACTGAAGATTTGTTTGAGTTAAGGGAATAGGCATGATGACTAATATTTTTTTATTACCTCATAAAAAAGCTGATCATAAATCGAGCCCATCAACAAAAACAAAATTAAAATTAGTTTAAAAATAAATAAGATATAAGCATTTAAATTTCATGCTAGACAGAGAGCGCACTATACTGAGCCGTGACGTCACGGCTCAGGAGCGCCATACAAATGCTATACTAACACACGCTTTGTGAGAAAGGGATAGAGCATCCCCTCCCTATCCCCACCTAAAACTTTAAACGCTCATATCTCAGAGATTTACCAGCCAATTTAAATTATTTTTTCAGTATGTGTAATGTATTTAGTTATATTCCTCGCTAAGCCGGCTATTTGTAATAAATTAAACATGAGGACACATGCCTATTTAAAAGGACCAGAAATAGTAGTACCCTTGACAGAGCGTTTTTGAGCCTTTTGGGGTCGAGACGATGGGCCGGTGGGAATCGGGATACATCTGTCCCTTTCTTGCAGGATAATAATAAGGGACAGGATTTTAATTCGAGTCGCGTGATGGGCCTGCTCGCTTTATCCTACTTACTTCTTATCTTCTTTAAATTTTTCAAAACCTTTTTTCCGAAGTCCACCTGTGGGGGACAAAAGTGGAGAACCACGTTTTTAGATCCAAAAGTTCCAATAGAGGACAAACGCAAGCTTTGATAGGACTCAATGTTTTGGTTATCACAATTAAAGATAGTCAAGATTTCAACGTATGATTCAACAGTCAAGATTTATTTACCATGACTGTGACAGTATTTGAATTTACGCTAAGTCAATAGACGAGCATCATCATCATCATTAGCCAGAAGACGTCCACTGCTAAACATAGGCCTCCCCCTTTAACCTCCACACTGAACGACAGCCTGCCTTTTGCATTCACTGGATGACAGCGACTCTCACAATGTCGTCGGTCCATCCAGTGGGAGGCCTACCTACGCTTCCGGTTCGTGGTCTCCACTCAAGAAACTTTCTTCCCCATCGGTTATCGGTTCTTCGAGCGGTTTGAATAGACGAGTATATCTAAAACTTATTTGTGTCAGATGTATGCCCTGCGGAGGCTGATGCAAGGCTCCCAGCTGACGCCTAAAGCACCGCTTGGCAACAACGCGCGACCTGTGCAGTCGCTGCACCATCGCACCGTCCGAACCAACATCAACTTCAACAAGATTGGGATACAGGTACCTACACTCCTTATACACTCCTGCATCAGGGTCAAGGACTTCAAACCCATTTGGATTGTGTACATATCACAAACCTATATGTAAGTAGACTTCACAAGCGGTCCAAACTGTATGAAAACGAAGCGTGTAAAAAAATTATTTTAAAAATGAGGCATCAGTAGGTGCTGTAAATCATACCATAGATCAGCTCAACACTGTCAAGAACTTACTAGAATAACCATATTTCAATCATATACTGTAAAATAGTTTTATATTCCTTTTTACAAAATCTATAATTGTATTTTAAATTCAACGGTGCCTCTTGGTGTTGGCTTCGGGCGCACTGCCCCAATGCCTCTCAAACGTCCGGGCTAGAACCGAGAGTAAAAATAAATAATACACAAATAAACAAAAAATAATAATAAAAAAACATTAATTATTTAAACGAACATCGCTAATAATGTAGCCGTAAAGACGTGGCGCCTCTTTTTAGATCCACGAAATGAATAGACGTAAACTAAGAATAAAGACATAACAAAAAGACAAAGGAAAAATCTTACCAAACAAATTGAATGCGCAAAGCTAGACACATAAATCAAAGTTTAGTAAATAGACGTTAAAATCACCTTACCGTCTTTAGAGGCAGAGTGTTATCTGTGTAATGAACGCGCAAACTAGGGGCAGTAAATAAGCACAATAATCGCCAAGCTGGTTAACAACGTGCTCAATGCGGTACTGCATGGAAGCCCGATCCACAGATTATACCAAATGTTTACATGGTTTATTCGTAACAGGTTTGTAATGAGATCTCACTAATTGTCAATGTATTCAAATGAATGCGTGTGGACGTCAATTCACACCACAGAAAAGAGAAGTAAAAAGAAACGGAAATGAGAAGAAAAATCTATTACCAGGCATTATGATTGAACCTTGATTGAACATTCTTATTTAGATCAACGCGTCAAACTCCGCATTACAGTTGCTAACTGATTTCGAATGACTGACGTTTCGTTTATATCGTTTACTGGCACAACACATTTGTTACAAAATTGCCTTAACAGCCGTTCTCATTTAAACAAAAAAAAAAACATTTCTTAGAATTCTAACGGGGTCCTAATTCTGTATAATAAATTTATTATTTTATAGCAATGGCTTTCTTTTGGCTTACCACCATTGACTGAACCACCATTGCCAAAGCTATTTAAGATAAAAATTATTTTTATTTATTTTTATTGACAATAAGACCGTATATATGGCTCGAAAGCTTAGTAGAATGCGGTTGTGACAAAGCTGGACTCACGATAGGCTTTACCGATGCAACAGCAAAGACAATAAATTGTCGAGAAGCCAGCTAAGACCGTTCTGAGTCGGGATAGTAACTCACTGTAAGACTTACATTATCAAAAGGAGCTTAGGAATTTGCCACGATTTGACTATTCTAGAACTACCAAACTGGCTAACACCCGGTTTATGAAAGGCTGATCAACACAAAAATTTACTAACACGTGGTTATAATATCTCATGGTACAAATAGGTACCTAAGTACTTATTTGTAAACGTTAGGTGTATTTTATATTTTAAATTTATTTAAATTATTATTTTAGTGCGTATAATGAAGCTTAGTATCGAGTTTTTTGATACTAATTTAGATCAATTATGTGTATACATAAAAAACAAAGGAGTTAAAAAAAAGTCAACTGACGTGATTGGTTGAACGAAAAAACAACAACCAATCAAAACACTTGACTTGAGTTTTGACAATAGAATAAATTGAACAGGCTTTCAGAAACTGGGTTTAAGTGTGTCAGAATAGGCATATTTTTGTTTCATTTGCGATATATTAATATTAATACTGCGGGGTTTAACACTAAACTAGTAAAATCTTCCCAAAATGTATTGCTCGCTTCGACTAAAATAAAATGGATGGACGGGCAAATTGCCCATTAAAAACGAGTCAAAAGCGTCGGACATTTTCATTTCAATGTGTGATAGAAGGATGACAACAATTTTAGAGCTGTCAAATATAGTTTAGTTTAGCTACAGAACCGACAAAAGTGACTAAAAATATCAGATGTATGAGTGAGATAGCGATGGTTCATTAGTTTCACAAGTGAAACTTATAGTATAGGTATATTGTTATAAAACACATCAATATCTGTCTCGCTCATTCTTACTACTGCTGAGATAATTATGCTTGTCCTTCTTCGATGTTGTTATTTTACTGACTATCTATTTGCCATACTTTGTCAACGAATAAATTGTTTATTTATTTACAGGGATCAAGCAACTGCCCTGATATGTATCGCAACATGCACTACACAGGTATGTTTCTTTATAATATAAATGTATGAGAACTATTTTATTGCACTCTATGACAACTGAGCATGGTTTGAAGCATGTATTGAATGTGTTTAAAAAATGCACAAACAAAATCTACTAGTGCATTGTGGTAGCTAAAAACTTTTGCGTATAACTTTTAACCACGAGACATGAAAACGCAGAAAAGTCAAACGAGAGTAGTTTTGTCAATAAATTCTCGAACAATTTTTACCATTTCTGATGTCTACTTAAAAAAAACTTTGTTTTATTAAGTCGTTTAACTTTAGAGTGTAAACTATAATCATGCCAAGTTTTTACATTAGAGTTAGTACAAAATACGTTACAAAAACACGTTTATTGTATGGTGTTTTTAGTATTTCTTAGTTAATCCACCGTATCATTACATATTCTGTGAAAATTTTAACTGGCTATCTATGACGGTTCGAAAGATACAGCCGTTAATAGGTAGGACAGACGGACAGACGGACAGACGGACAGACGGACAGACGGACAGACGGACAGACGAACAGACGAACAGACGAACAGACGGACAGACGGACAGACGGACAGACGGACAGACGGACAGACGGACAGACGGACAGACGAACAGACGAACAGACGAACAGACGGACAGACGGACAGACGGACAGACGGACAGACGGACAGACGGACAGACGGACAGACGGACAGATGGACAGACGGACAGACGGACAGACGGACAGACGGACAGACGGACAGACGGACAGACGGACAGACGGACAGACGGACAGACGGACAGACGGGCAGACGGACAGACGGACAGACGGACAGACGGACAGACGGACAGACGGACAGACGGACAGACGGACAGACGGACAGACGGACAGACGGACAGACGGACAGACGGACAGACGGACAGACGGACAGACGGGCAGACGGACAGACGGGCAGACGGGCAGACGGACAGACGGACAGACAGACAGACAGACAGACATCGTATGCATAGTAATAGGGTCCCGTTTTTACTCTTTAGGTACGGAACCCTAAAAATATACTTATAGAAGTTTTAGCGGGTCTCGTTTGAATTCTTAATCAGTGATATCTTTAAAAAAAAACTTTCGAATATGATGGCTGTGGCCGGTGAGCGTGGTCTTAAATATGATATAGGGAAGCTGCTCGGAAAGATGTTCGCTAAATACCAATAACCCTGTATACACAGACGAAACCACGGGGCACACCTAGTCAATTATTTAGAACTAAACGTTATCAGCTACTTTGAAATAATGTTTTTAAGTAAAATGTTATGAAAAATAGCAGCTTGGTATTTCAAATTTAACACGCATTGCTGTCCATAAAAGCATAGAACAATTTTAACACGTTTATACACATTCCAGATACGCCCGTTTTCAAGCCAGTTTTTAATAAACTGTTCAGGAATGTCTGTAGAGCTATTTAATCGAATATTGGATTGTTTTCAGCACGTTACTCCCAAAAGTCTAGCTCGAAAAAAAGCGTTGCATGCAAACGCAGTAATGTTCCAAAGAAATGTCACAAAAATAGGTATAGTTGCATGTTGCACTTGACACAGCGCTTTTTTTAATTAAATTATTATTTATCTTAGTTTCATACTGCAAGATTTATATTGAACGTAAGAGAGATTGACTAGTAGCTATAAAGAAACCGCGATCCGCGCAATTTTTATGTCGGTAGTACTTATATTTTTAATACTTTGTGCAATACTTTACATAGACACAAACACAACGTGTATGTGTTGCTTCATTTTTTTGCGCCGTAGTGTAGTTCTATCTTCTTAATTCTTGTACAATATTGTATGTTTACTAATTGTACTTTTTATTTACCATTGCATATTGTGCTTTACCACAAATATATTTTTATGTCTTGTATGTATAGTTTAAAAACTAAAAGTTGGACGCAGATTGTAAGTAATGTAATGTAGTAGAACCATCCCATCTAGAACAAACATTTGTGTGATGAACATTTGTGTTTGTTCTATATCTGGTTGTTAATATATATTTAAGTATGTATTTAAAACTATATATGTATGTATATCAGTCTCTGGCAGCCATATCACAAGCTTTGCTTAGTTTGGGGTCAGATGACCGTGTGTGCAAAAATTTATTTATCTTCCCTCTTAGGGAAGATGTGGGGAGAAACTATATGATTATGATGACCCGCATTTTAAATTTATACAATAATATTTTAACACAAATATACATAACGTATTATTGTTGTGCTTTCAGCAACCCAATGGCCCCGAGAACACAGCATGAGGTACAGAAGCGCTGACGACCTCACCATACCTCTTAACTAAGAAAATTATATTATAATTAACTGTACTTACCTATATACTCGTATGACACCAAAAACTTGGACAACCTAGAATAGAATAACTATTAATCTTAATATATTATACTTTTGGATATTATATAGGTAATTATTTTTCTTGTATAACACCAAAATTTTGTTATAAAGTTTTTTATTTCAAAAAATTATAAATTATTTTAAGGTAACTTCTGATAATTGCTTGTTAAAATTTTCAGGTTTGTAAATATTATAACTTTAGATTTTAATTGTGAAAAAAAAGTACACGTTAGAACAAACAAACAATAAAGTAAAGCATTTAATAATGTTAATGTTAGACTAGTAGATGTAAGTCAATTACTATTATTAATCTAGTTAATTATAACAAGATTTGCTTAGCAATAAAAACGTATATATTAGTATTTTATTCATTAATATTGCCATTTCATTATTTTTTTTCACTTTCCTTCGATTATGATTCAAATTATAAGAAACCATTTTGGAAATAAAGTTCGATCATTTTCTTTTGTAACTGCTAATAAAATGTTTTTAAATAGCTATTAAAAAGTCAATTTTCCTAGACAATATCTTTACAAAACCTTATAAATATTTAAGCAGTATACCAAACCTGTAACATAATTGCTTTCTATGTGGCTACAAAAATAATGTAAAAAATATTTAAAAGTTAGGTTTAGATATTAGTGTTTGTTAGGAATGTGGTACAATTAGATGTGGATAGTTAATTATATAAATATTACTAAAAGTATCATAAACACGTCCACACTGTAAAGTGTATTTACTGCAAATTATATAACTACTAATAACAAGCTTTGATAGTATTATAGCAGTTTGTAGGTGATTAGAATGATGAATATAAAATAAAAGCAAATAAATTATAACATAGTATAACTAAATAACGTTGTAATACTAAGGTTTGTTTAGAAATGTTATCAATAATAATATATAGTTAACGAATTTTTATAAAATATATATCGAGGATTATGCTTTTGATGTTTTTATACAGCGTGATGTTTAATAAGTTATAATTTTTTTAAATCATACCAATTTTGTAAACTTTACTTAATTGATGAAATCTTTGCTGTTACCCTTCTAAAACCCCGCGTACATATTCTGTATGAAAGAATTGGCTTCAGTCAGACCCAACTATAATCCTGACTTTGTACTCATATACTTCGACTCATAGATACCAAAGGTACACTTTTCTGTGCATAATTATTGGGCCTGGCAAGAAATATTTTAATGTGTACACTTTTTATATACAATGGTTATCTATGAGTACAAAAAATATAGAGTTCGTTACGTTCGTTGAGGACGTTAAATTTTTTTTTTAAATAGGTATTTTAGTTTTGATAATCAGTTATGCTATGTTCCATATTTTATGTTTATCAGTTACTTAGTCGTATTTTAGATGTATATCTGTGTAATTAAAAAATAACAAGACAAAACTATATAGCTTTAGCAATTAAGTAAGTTCGTTAAGAAATAGAAATGATATAAAATGCTGAGTACTAATCAAAACTCCGGATGCATTGCGTAAAAATTTAATATATTAAAATATTGCGTCAATTCTGTTGTACCAACAGATAGATAGATAGAAACTCTTTATTGTGTACACCAGATATAAAAATTACAACACGATAGAAAACACTTACGAGCTAGTGCCACAAGTGGCGGCCTTATCGCTAAAAGCGATCTCTTCCAGGCAACCATTTCTCCAATTTATAAACTAAATACAATTTTTCGAGACGAATCTTCCTAAACTAGTACTTGTCCAATTTATTTTCTTATTTAATTAGTAATGTTTTTAATCATAGTAAAACGTATAGCGCTTGACCAAACTATTTTCAGGTTTTGCGTTATTTAGATGGCACGTCGTACATAATGAAACAATATGTACATGTCAAAAGTGAGAAAGTCTCTCTTGAGAACCTGTAATTGGCTTCTCATCGCTTTTCCATTGTATATTTTAGTGTAAAAAGCTGTTGGTTTTCCAATAAATAAATAAAACAAACAAATAAATAAAAAAGATACACAAAAAAATTCTTACAACAGAATTTAGAGACAAGGCCGCCACTTGTGGCACTAGCTCGTATGTGTTTTCTATCGTGTTGTAATTTTTATTTCTGGTGTACACAATAATGAGTTTCTATCTATTTATCTATCTAGACATTTGTACTCGGCCGCTAATTTGTAAGATGTACAATAAAATAAGAGTTTATATTAAATACTCGGTAATTGCTTGAAAAATGTATTTAATAGGATGTGTCATATACTACGCCTGTGTTAAAATTAAATAAAATGTTTATCATATTCCAACTTTTGTTTCATTTACTTATTACATTGCACACTACTGCTTGGTGGTTAAATAACTGGCAAAGGTACGGTACGTCCCCAGGCCAACTTACCTAACCTAAAATTCAAATAAACCCTGTGTAGGGTTTGGTTAGATGGGAATACAGAGGTTTTATTTTGTTACTTACATACACATGATGGTAAAGAGAATGGTGACATCTGCTATAGTCAGTCAGTAATAGCACACATGCAGCAGCACAGCAACTAGCCAGACAGAAGATGTCAGTGGTAGCATGTGCGCTTTACAATCTGAGGGCAACTGGTTCGACCCTTGGCCCTGCATCAATAACTTATTTAGTACTTAAATAATTTATGTGCAGTTTCGATACCATCGCTCAAAAACGGTGAAAGAACGTGAACGTGAACGTCAAAAGTCCAAAGACAAATGACATTCACAAACATGCACTGTGCCAGCATGACCCATATCTTTGTCTCTCTCTCTCTCTCTCTCTCTCTGAGAAAAGGTATGTGCCCCAGCAGTGGGAATATGATAGGCTGATGATGATAAATATCTTCATATCGTTTAAAAATTAAGAACCTATCTAAGTCGACACACCGTAGCTTTGCTTTGGGCTACGGCGTATAGAACGTCGTAGCATCGTAGCAAGCGTAGAGCTACGTACCAAGCGTAGAGGTTCGTAGCAAGCGTAGTTCCGGCGGAAGCGAGCCCGCAGACAACATGGCTGCCCGGACACATCCGGCGCAACATACGCTGTAGGTATCGCAGCGTTTCCTTTATGCTGCTGCTAATCTATGCTAAACTACTCTGTCACAGTGAAATGTACTAAGTACTTGCACAAAGTACGTAAGAACTAACAATAATAAAGCTTCACAGTTATAGCTGGGAAGCTATAACTGTATTCTAAAGCACTGGGAACCCTAGTGGGAACTAGAGATCCCAGTGCTTTGGAATACCCATAATACACGGAAAACTTTATACCCAGACCCAGATAGTAAATCAAAAGTAGGAAAAAAGCATGGATGAAATATGAAAGTGCGTTAAATCTAACACACACTATAATTATCTATATTGAATACTATTAAGATATTATAAAAAAATAAAAAATATGCCTAACGCGGACATATACTACCAGTCTACCAGACATCAACTTTTTTCTGAACTATTTGTTCCCTGGGCCTGAAATTTACATTTCTTTCTGCATGTATCAATACGAATAAATTTTTGGCTATATTCTGTTATGTAACATCGTACGCTTGGTAAAGTTGGACAAAATTTGGTATTCATTTAGGCATAGCCTATATCCGAAAAAAAAGGCAGTTTTTTTATTTAGAAAATCAAATTGGAAACTATTTTTTTTAACAAAACCTACACACACTTGGTAATACTTATACTTTACTTTGAAAATACACTTGGCCTAAGTTTTTGGTCCGTCAGCTGCAGTATTACATTGCACTTACATTTATAAGGAAATTCGAATATTCTGACCACCTGTGCTAGGTTTTTGAACGTTTTATAATAGCTGGTAGCCGAAATACTTCAGTTAAACATTAAAATAAAATATTTCCATTCCGCTTTAATACAATGTTATTGCAGTTGTCAGACCTCTAAAAACTTAGACAAAGTATATATTAATAATCAATTCGCATAAAAATATCTCACGGCTATTTTTAAAATGACATTACGAGTTTTAAAACTAGTAAATGTCCCACAGAGTTCCGTAGCCGGAAACTCAGGCGGCGGAAGTGGCCGACCGCCATATTGTTTGCGAGTGAACTTCCGGTGCAAGCCTCCACTTGTCTTGTTGAGTTGCATGCAGGTGGCACTTTACATATTCCCTTTTTAAAACGGTTTTTGATATCGTCAACTGATTTTTAGACTTTCTTGGTCTTACTTAGAACAGTCTGCTAAACTAAATGCATAAACCTAAACATATTTTTTTTTAGTTTGCCTTTAAATATATTTTTATAATGATGGGTGCTCCTTTCTGCTTAGTATCACCGCTTCATATAACCCTGTATAAGCTCTCTTGTGTAAAAACCCGCCGGAAACAAAGTTTTCTAAGTCCACCAAGTTAAGTTAGGTTATGCTTAGTTAGTTACAAGTTAATTGTAGATTAAGAAAGTATAAGTTGTCTAAGACCAGTCCTAGGGATACCGTAAATATATAGGAAGACCAAAACAAAAAACCAAAACAAAACCACCACCAAAAGGTTAGATTAGGTGCACCAAAAAAATACTCCATGTCCAATCTATACTAATATTATAAAGAGGAAAGATTTGTATGTAAGTATGTTTGTAACGAACTGGCTCAAAAAGTACTGGACCGATTTTAAAAATGTTTTCACTGTTGGGAAGCTACACTATCCCCGGGTGACATAAGCTATAATCTTTACCCGTGCGAAGCCGGGGCGGACCGCTAGTCACTGATAAACGAAATAAATTTCTCCTACAGATCGGTCAACTGTTCCACGGATCAGACATTTTCCTGTTATCAGCTGTACTACAGTACCTACTGTAAGTAAAAAAGCGTGGAACCGTCAACAGTGCAGCTTTAAAAAATAACCATGGGCCTGAACTGTCCCACGAAATAATTACCTGAAAACTATCGGAATCAATAAAGCCGTTTTTTCAGAACAACAAAATACCAAACATTAGTCATTTAATAGTATAGTTAATGGTATAGATAATATATATTATGTTTATTGAATTTCATCATTGTGATCATTATCAGCTTATCATGTTCCCACTGTTGGGACAAAGGTCTTCTCTCAGAAAGAGAGGACTGGTTCCTCCGGATCCACCATGCTGGCCCAGTGCATGTTGGGGAATGTCAGTCTTTGAACTTTTTTGAGGTTCTTTGACATACTTTTCCTCACAATGTTTTCCTTCACGGTATTTGAGCGGTAGCATCGAAACGTTTTTTTTTTGTTTTTTTTATTTTTTATAATAGAGAAGATTGCCCTTGGCAGCCATCTCGCCTGATGTTTAGCGACGATGCGGAGCACGCTTGCCTAGAAGAAACCGATTCACTCTCGACTTGAAGACACCCAGATTGTAACTAACGGGGAACACCAATTCAAGCAGCGAATCCACAGACTAGCAGTTCGCACAATAAATGCTGAATCAAAGCGCTTCATACGGATTTTCAGAAATCAACCATAAAACGATGTCGCTTTTCGTGCCCGCTCTCCAATAGTCCGATAGAATTATATTTATTATAATTTTATTAAAATTAATATTTAATTCAAGGACTAAATAAGTAATTGGAGAGGAGCCGAGGATCGAAACGGGTCCTGTCAGATTCTAAACCGCATACGCTACCGCTCAACCACCGTCTTTCCTTAACTAACACATTATTTACTGATACTGATTACACAACAACACATAATCTAAGTTTATTTTACCGCGATGTGCTATTAAGATATCCAAAAAGTATATTCTGCTGTTAACATTTTGATGTGGAGCGCTAAAGAGCTGCCTAAGTAATTTCATTGTGTCTCGGCGATGCGGCGAAGTGGTACAGCTAGCAAAAACAGTTAACAAAATTTTAATTATAATAATGGGACTATAAAAAAAATCAGTCTCATATATTCCGCTGGTTTGGATATTTGGAGAGAATGGGAGAGGATCGTGCCGTAAAATGGGCGTACTTGTGGCTGCCAGAGTGCCGAAGGCCCGTCGGCCATTCCAGGTATAGATGGAAAGATGAAGTGGAAAAAGATCTGCAGAAACTGCACGATCATGATTGGCGTGAACTTGCGAAAGATGGGGAAGAATAGCGTTTTTTAATATCGGAGGTCAAGATATATATTTTGGGTTGCTGCGTCAGCATAAGTAGTAGGTAATAATGGGAATTTTAGTTTTCTTAGGCGACTTCATTTACATCAACTGCTTCTGACTAGCTAGCAATAGAATTTAATATTACGCACTTCTATATTTACTCATTTCGTCTTCTTTAGACACTGCTGCGACTAAATTCTAAAACCTTAAACGCTTTTAATATGGGTACATATACAGGGTGTACATTGTACTGTAAGTACATGTTTGTGGCGTTGGGAGACTTTAGGACAATGTGAGCCAGCCGCTCTCGAATTGTAATGAGGACGTAGATAAACGTTTGGCTACATAAGCATTAATTTGGTTGACTATGTAATATAAACTATTTGATTGTGATAATGTATGTAATGCTAAAGTAATGGTACCTGTTACCTATACATACAAAATTGCAGAGCTATAGTTTTGATAGTATCTTACTGAAAAGACCGTGACCGTGAAAAGACCGTGAAACAACGAAACTAATCCCTTAGTTGTAACGGAACCTTGAAATATTTTTTTTAAAGTTTTAAAACTGTCTTTGATTTCTTTAACCATTTTCAAGTAATACTGTAGGGCTTTCTAATTTGCAAGCTTCCGGTGGATTATTTTGCTGACAGTACCTCTCACGCTGGTCGCGCAACCGAGTTAGCGCCCATTGACGGCGTAATGCACAGCGCACACCACTTATTGCTCAAACAACTCACTTAACGTACCCTGATCATACCTACCTAGTACTGAATAGTGCTGCAATTTCTGATCAAAATAAAAAAGGAGATAATCATCATCATCAGCCAGAAGTTTACCACTGCTGAACATCCTGAAAGCCTGCCATCTGCATCCACTGGATGCCCGCGACTCTCACAATGTCGCCGGTCCATCTAGTGGGAGGCCCACCTACGCTGCGTCTTTCGGTTCGTGGTCTCCACTCAAGAACCTTTCTTTCCCAACGGTTATCGGTTGTTCGAGCGATGGGGCCTGCCCATTGCCACTTCAGAACACTCCCCGTCATAAATGCGATAAAAGATACAGAGAGACCCAACATCTCTGCGTATGCTGAGCGGCTCGAGGTGGTCAGTGAGTTTGGGATCGCCGACGATTCTGACAGCTCGCGCTGGAATGCATCATCAGGCTCAAGTTGATACTTGGATGGTCCGTTCCAAAGATACTGCTGTCATTCAAATTACATAATTATACTTACAAAATTTCAAAACGATCTGCCAATAAGAAGTAGGTTATAATCGAATTCCAAGATAAAAAGAAAGATGCACATAAGAAAAAAAATTACTTATTTTATACTTATTTTAACATAACTATTTTTCATCTACCGTTTTCATTCTAGTTACAGTTTCTGTACCAAACCACCAAACAAAGCTTTTTCACAACACAAATCGCCCTTCAATCGCTATACTATCGCACCCGTATAAACTCGCAATCCAATACAATACTAAGCCATCTCTTTGACCGTCCGACTGTCAGCACAAAAGTGCAGACTCAATCAAACCGAGATAGAGTAGAAGAAAAAGTAGGCACAAACTGGATTGTCGCAGTTTCAATTCCATTTGGGCAGGGTACTTGTAGCTATTCTGTAGCGGCGGGCGGTTTGTCTAGGCTAAGGGTATCTGAAGAAATGAGCAGAGCGATTAATAATTTAAATTTAGTGGTTATGTAAGTAACAGTTACTAAAGTTATATGATTATTTACGGGATATTTACCGTGGTAAGATTGTGGAATGAGCAACAGTTATTAAATTTAGTAGTTATGTAAGTAGCTGTTATTAAATTTAGTAGTTATGCAATCAGACCGATCTTAATGTCCGGAAGTGAGGCTTGGACGCTAAACACGTAGTGGCGGAGAGAGAAATTAGGCACAAGATTTTGGGTCCAGTACAAAATGAACCAAACAAACAAAAGTACCAAAAAAACTTGGATATTGAAAAGCTGATCGCTGAACCAAACATCATGGGGAGAGACCAAAGCCAGAGAGTCCGCTGGACAGGCAACCTGCTGAGAGTGGTAGAGGATCGCAATGTCAAGAAGGCTCATCTTGGAGTTTTCAATGATCGCAGACCCGTCGGCAGGCCTAGATATTGCTAGAAAGATGCCGTAGAGTCGAACTTCCACGAGCTCCAATTCGCCGACTGGCGAGAGACAACGCGAGACCGGTGGCTTTCTCTTGTGTACCAAGACCCACTTCGGATCGCTGCGCCAGTGGAGTAAGTACCTATTTAAAAAATACTAGCAATTTTTATTTCCAACGACATAAACGTGGAAAAAAATGTCTAAACTAAAACTCGGCGCACGTTTCGCACGCCGACTTTTTGGTTACTTGTAAGTCAACTGAGATCCGACTACAATGCCGCGTGATGCCAGTGCTACGGTGAAATAGCGGACAAGAAGCGACGTTGAACACTATGCAAGCAACATAACGATGTCTAGGACTTATAACGACGCTCGGACGATTTTACACTATTTTCACTTGAATGTGACTCTATAGGTATTGTATCTCAATACCTAGGAATTTCACTGTCGTAGCTACCTTACACGCTCTTGCTGCCTCCAAAGCCACACCCCAACCGTGTTAGAGTATTCGAAAGTGTAAATCACGGTAAACACCAAGGCCCACAGTTCCCGCGTCGCTTCACGTGATTTAGCTCGTCATTAGTGGTTGTATAGAGCTTCTGTAGGTAAGAAGGTATTTAACACACAATTCTAACATAAGGACGTAGGTATATACATGAGCTGTTAAGGGTCCTCTCACATATTTTGACAAGAAAAGCAACGAAAACTGGATTTTTGTCGTTCTAATAATATGACACGGGAATTACTCAGCCGGTCGGCCGGGGTTTAGTTGCTTTGGCGTACGCAATAATTACCTTGAGTAAATACTTAGGCGTTTCTAAAGCCTTAAAGTAAATCCACAAAAACTACAACGAATAATCGGATTCTAAACCAAAAACAAAAACAAACTTTCCAAATAATAAATAGGAATTGCAAGCCAACTTGAACACCTAACTTGAACAAAGTAAGCAAAGCGATGATTACGTTAAGCCACCGTTAAGTTTGTATAAACTGTATATTAAGGCAACATTGAGTTTGAGCCGCGCTTATTTTCTGTTGTTACCCAAATTGTCGACACTTGAGTACAGATTAGCTTCGTTACCCCGCGGCGTATCCCGTGCCTGAGTAGGGATGGGACACAAAGCATAAAAAAGTATCGATGAAACAATAATTTATTAGTGAATAAAATTATTAAAATACTAGCGACCCGCCCCGGCTTCGCACGGGTATAATTTATAAAAATAAACCAGCCAAGTGCGAGTCAGGCTCGCGTACTGAGGGTTCCGTACCAACACAAAGACAGAAAGTAGTGCAAAAAGAAATCACGCCCAGACGGTCACTCATCCAAGTACTGTCCGCGCCCTACGTTGCTTAACTTGGTAGTGAACAGACATTTTTCACGGACTCGCACTTATTTATTATTTGTTGATATACTTTAGAGTGTGTACTACAATCATTCGCATAAAAAAAGGGCACCCAAGCAAAGAACCAATTTTATTCTTCCTATTAGTTTGTTTGATAATTTTATTTAGGTAGTCTTGTCCTCATAATTTTGTAAATTATTTAGCAAGGAATAGTTTTCGTCAGTTTTATCATAACATTTTGATTAAATTAATGTTAAAACGGACCTCGACGCTACGACCCTCGCTCCGGCTCGTACCTTGTGCAAAGGTTGGCCATAGCCATTCAGCGTGGCAATGCTGCTAGCATTATGGGCACCTTTGCACCAGGTACAGTTAGGGGCGAGTTATTTGATTGATTGTCATATTTTTTTATTTATTTTAAATATTTAGTTTGTAATTACAATTTTAATTTGTAGGTAGTTTGTTTAGATTTTATTATAAGTTTTAGTTTTTAGTTATTAATTTAAGTTTTCGTAAATATTCTAATGTTAAGTTGGCTTGTAATTTTTATTGAATAAATTCATTCAATAAAAAATAAAAAATTTGTTATAAAAGCCAGTAGTCTACTGCTCCCTAAGTAAAAACGAAAAACTTTTTTTTCTTTTTTTTTTCTTTAATGATGCAGTGCAGATAAAAGATTGGTATGGAGTGTGACCCCCTCTTGCCGAAATCACAGTTTGCATTCGTCTGGGCATGTTAGCGAGTATATCACTTATGGTTTCTTGCGGAATACGTTCTCACTCCGCGGTAATCACATTCTTTAGCTCTCTGATGGTCTGCGGAGCCGGCTGCACTGGTCTCACTCGTCGCTTCAGAACGTCCCAGACATGCTCTATAGGATTGAGGTTGGCACGTCGACCTAGCCAATCGTATCTCCAATTGTTCAAGTATTTATACAAGTATTTTGAATTGTTCGTTGGTGTGTTTAATTAATTAATTAATTTGTAAATTGTACCTCCAATGATGTTTAGCTCAAAAACGTACGCAGCAGTCGACGGTGTTCAGAAAATTATTTTATATTAGTTAAATATATTTTGTCAATACTGAATACTTATAATGTAAGCGAATGGTTAGTGGTTACAATTGAATAATGCAAGAAAAAAAATTAAAAGGCTTCTGCACGAATTATTTTTACTATCTTTCATAAAAAGCTGAATATAATTATCACCGATGACAAAATTAAGGAAGATATAAGCATTTTAACTAAAAAACTGTGTATTGTCTGTTAGTGAATGTATTGAAGATACTTTTAAGCAAAAAAATACGGTGGGACGAGCTTGACTGTAATAAAATAAACGAAAGATTATAAAAGCTATAAGGAAACTAAAGTATCGATATCAAAATTTCTTCTTGTCACATCCCTAAGTTTCCAAGTGGTCGCGCGGGTAGCTCGCGGAATAATGATTTCTTTGAGACCGACTGTTTGAGGAGTACACCATTACTGGCTCTCAGATACGTTTGTGCTGAACTTAATGGCGGATCACAATACGGCTCTAATTGTTTTCCTTACCTTTGTATGTTGAGGTGTGTTTACGATTTTTGGGCCTTGAGATTTTTGATCTTTTTCTCTTTTATACTTTTAGATGGAAAGCTCTTACTTACGTTAACTGAAGCAAACAGTCATCTTAGAAGTTTCGTCAGTAAATTAATTGTCTTTGCCAACTTTTTGGTTATTACTGTTAGGCTAGGATATACGATACGTTTGACCACAGCCCACGTGATAAGTGGCGGCGTGGTCGACCAATAGTAATTGGTCAAAAATGGCTCTACTGCAACCTCACTTGAACCAGTTTACGCTTGCTTCAATGCCTTGCAATTTATAGATTTAAACTTTACTGGTAAACTTTTAAATCAAACCTACTTGAATTCGAAAATACTTACCTCTGAATAATTTTGGGGTGGACAGAATTGATTTGATATAAGAAACCTTTGCAAAAGTAAGTAGACCGCATCATCGCTTAACATCAGGCGCCTTGGCAGCCAAGCGCAAGCCTATATATTATAATTTTAAAAAAATAAGTAGTCTCCATTTGAGAACCTTTCGGCCCAAACGGTCATCTGTTCTGCGTGCCTAGTACCACTTCAATTTTTAAATTGATAATTTATAAGTAACAATACAAAATAATGTGACTAATTTTAGAGTTTGTCAAAAACTATCAAAAATACCGGAAACCTAAAAAAACGGGTAAAAACGCGGGTTTAAACTTGTCTACTATTTATAAAGAAACAATAAATCATCATAAGCAAGCTAAAGCAATTCCAGCGTTCCAATGCGCGTAGGAACGACACATATGCTCCCATATTAACCGTTTTGGGCATATATTTTTTACCCATAAATTAACCAGTGGATACGGAAAACGGAACAGAAACGAGTTTTTCATGGCAGTGGGTTAAACTCGTGACTTTATATTGTGAAATTAAAGGCATAAATTATCAGCGGGACCGGCCTAGCTTAATCAACAAAACTAGTTGAAAATTTGGAATTACTAACGGTATAATATAATGTAATCCCGTGTAATATATAAACAAAATGTAATATGATAGTTTTAAAATTTGCAAGTTGAAGTGGCAATGGGCCAGGCACTTTGCTCGAAGAAACGATAACCGATGGGGAAGAAAGGTTTTTGAGTGGAGGTCACGAACCAGTAGATGCAACGTAGGTAACCTCTCACTAGATGGACAGACGACATCGTGAGAGTCATGGGCATCCAGCGGATGCAGATGGCAAGCTGTCGTTCGGTGTTCAAAGGGGAAGGCCTATGTTTAGCAGTGGATTTTTTATGACTAAGATATAATAGTTTTAAATAAATACGTCCGGCAACCTAGCGCTTTATTCTGTGTCACCGGGCTTCGGTGTGTAGCCTCCTTTAGATCTTGCTATTTAACTTGCATGAAAGATAATATGGTCCAAGAATTCGGTCAATGGTCAAATTCAAACCGTTGTGCAAGATCTCGTAAACAATCAACATTCTTTAGAGGAAATGGATAACATTCTGTTAAATGTTTTGTAAACGCGAAGAAAACTGCAACACATAATTTTCAGTCATCACCAAGTGACCGTCAGGAAACAACGCCAGTTATGAAAATTATAAATCACAGAAAGTTTTACACATGTCACCTCAAAAATATGCTACTCGCGAGCAATTGCAAGAAAACTTTGATAAAAATTGGCTTGTATTTAATATTTCTGAGCATAGCAATACTTATAGCTCTGCTACCGAATATCATCAGTAAAAGTGACAATGAAAAAGTGATTCCAAAAACTGCGAGATTCAAGTCTGATTTAAAATACATATTGTTCTGGAAACAGCAAAAAAGGAATAGGAAGAATTTTTACAATAAAGATGTGGAATATTTACCAGGGCAGACACAGTTTATCAAACAAAATTGCCCTCACATCAACTGCCACATCACTTATAACAAAAGTTTACTCGGTACGGAAGAGAATTTCGATGCGGTTGTATTTAATATCCTTGACATCCAAAAAATTAATGCCATTAATATGAACTTGGGAAGAAATAAGTATCAGATATACATTTTTAAATCCCACGAATCGTCCCAGCATCATCCAGTTTGCAATTCTTTATTTGATGACTTTTTTAACTGGACGTGGACTTATAAACTTAATTCTGATATACCTCACCCATTTATTAACATTCATGATGCACAAAATAATATACTCGGTCCAAGAAGTGGCATTGATTGGATTAAAGATATAAAACATACAGAAAAGTTCAAACGTAAAATAGACGGTAAAAAGAAAGCAGTAGCTTGGTTGGTCACGAATTGTAAATCGAAACATAAGCATCAGGACTTCGTCAATGATTTGAGAGAAGAATTAAAGGGCTACAATCATACTCTAGATACTTATGGCCCCTGCAGTGAGATGAGGTGCCCAAAAGGAGGCATCACTAACTGCTTTAAAATGATTGATAAAGATTACTTTTTCAACCTCATTCTAGAAGATTCCTTTGCAGAAGATTTTATAACTGAGAAGATGGTAAAAGGAATGACCTATGTGTCAATACCTATTGTTAGCGGTTCGACAAACTATTCAAAGTAAGTTATACTAATTGAAGAACAAATGGTTTTATTATGCGACATTCACATTACAGACGTGGTTTCGTTCTACTCGCCGAGCTATTTATATTATCGCGTTTATTCAATCGCCAATGAGATCTAATTTGTTACATTTACGAACCATTTTGTCTCTCTCGCACATCTATACTAATATTATAAAGAGGAAAGATTTGATTGTTTGTTTGTTTGTTTGCATTGAATAGGCTCCGAAACTACTGAACCGATTTGAAAAATTCTTTCACTGTTGGGAAGTTACACTATCCCCGGGTGACAGGGTATAATCTTTACCCGTGCGAAGCTGGGGCGGACCGCTAGTTACCAATAAAACGCTTAAAACAAATAGCTTTCGATTTCACGTGGGAGACCCCATATTGGCAGTAGTTTTTTTTTTTTTTTTTTTATGCCATAGGTGGCAAACAAGCAGACGCGCTGCCTGATGGTAAGCAGTCACCGTCGCCTATGGATACTTGTAACACCAGAGGCATCACAAATACGTTGCCGACCCTTTAGAACTCTATTAACTCGCCTTTTGAAGAACCCCATGTTGTAACTTCTCGGAAACACCGTAGAAGGTAGCTCATTCCACATTTTGCAGGTATGAGGCAAGAAGGATCGTGTGAATCGCACAGTGTGCGATTTCCACTGATCTATGATGTGTGGATGAGCCTTCAGGCGGTGGCGGCTAGTGCGATGGTAAAACCGCGACGCCGGCATCAGATCAAACAGTTCTTCAGAACACTCCCCGTTGTAAATGCGATAAAAGATACAAAGAGACCCAACGTCTCTGCGCATGCTGAGTTGGCAGTACTTTGCAAACTTTGACAGTTTTTTATTTGCTTTTGCGACAACTTTAGACTATATAGTAATATTATAATAAGCTTTTAACTTGCCGTGTTAGTTTGGGTCAAAACTAGCAACTGAATTTTAAAACAGTTATACCCAACCAATTGAGCTGAAATTTTAGCATGCATATTTAGTTAGTTAAATGATGTCATTTTAAATCCAAAATGGCGAATTCCCAATGATGGCGGACCAGTTATTTTTTTATGTACCGCCATGATATGGGTATCAAATAAAAGGGTTTACTGAGAAGAATACAAAAAATAAAATGACGTCACCTTAAATTCAATATGGTGGACGCCTAAAAGTTTGTTTTAAATTATAAATTATTTTTATATTTGATGTGTAACTTTTTTATCATTCGGGTACATATTTATTTCAGGTAATATTATGCTAACTATTAATATTATTATGTTATACAAAATTAAAAACAATTACGAACATAAAGCTGCCAACTGATGGTTCGAGCATCTTTCAATTGTCTATGGGAAGTCTGTGTGTTTTTGTAATGTTAGCATGTATTTTGTTAAAAACACTTGCCACACAAAAAAGTTATATAGGGGAGAGAGGGGTTAAACCTAACAAATTTTGGTTCAGAGCTCATATCTTTGAAACGGAAGATCGTATAAAAATGGTTTTTAGACCATGTCAAGGGAAAAATAACTTTTTCAAAAAACTGTATAATACAAATAAACAACTAACAGGTGCCAACTTAAAGAAAAAAAACCGATGTTAATTTTAACCCCGACTTCGGGACTAGTTAATATCTTAAAAAATATTGAAAAGCGCGACAAATATTTATATTAAAAAATCTTAAATTATTTTATTTTATGATTATTTACGGGATATTTACCGTGGTTAGGTTGTGGAATGAGGATGTAACTGCGCCGAAATATCGGGAGCTCATTCCACAACCTTACCACGGTAAATATCCCGTAAATAATCATATAACTTTAGTGAACAACCGTGATAGTTTAAAACAGTGTTTTATTTTATTTTATTTTATTTCAGATTTCTCCCTCCAGGATCCTACATCAACGTTCATGACTTTGATCTCAAAAAACTGGGCTCTGTTGTAGATTACCTCATAGGACACCCGGAAAAATACTCATTTTTCTTCGACTGGAAAACTTACTACTACTATACCACAAGAACTAGGAATTATCTCTGCGATTTGTGCACAAAATTGAACGAAAATTATGAAAGAAAAAGTTATAAGGAACTGAGACGCTGGTGGAATCCGGATTTTGAAGACACTTGTCAAAAAATTAATTTGTATCATATGTTTAGAGATACTCCGTAAAATGTATTCAACTTTTATTTAGGTACTTAGGTTTAATATTAAGTAAGTAAAGAAAAAACAAACTTCTTAACATCATGACCGGCAAACATTGATGCGAAAAAAGTATGGTTCGTCGATGTGAATGAAAAAGTATGATTCGTCGATGTGAATGAATAAAGTATGATTCGTCGATGTGAATGAAAAAAGTATGATTCGTCGATGTGAATGAAAAAGAAAGACACCTTAAAATATCTAATAACAAATGAATTTACGAAGGACTAAAGTGCGGCCGATGGAAGATTGTGTCTGACAGTTTTCATGATATTGTAAAAAGTTGAACGAAGTAGAAGTTGAGTTCCGATCACATTTACGAGGGTTTTGAGCGTAAGATTGCAGCTGGCTAATTGTAAGTAGCCAAAAATATTGGCCAATATACTACAGTAAAATATGAAAACAAAATATTTTTTAATGAATGAAAAGGCTAACTGCTACTTTAACTTGCAAACTTTAAATAGCTATGTCGGTGACTCTAGTTATTTGGTGAATATCCACGTTCCGGATTCTATCGCGCAAAAAAACTCCGAACATAGCTCTCTCCATTGCCCGCTGTGTGACTCAGAGTTTTTCCCAACAATTAAGGATCACGTCTCAGTACCATATGCAAACACACACTGATTAAAGACCTTGTATTTAGGCACTGTGGTATTTTGGACGAGAAGATGTCACGTAATTATCGCTGCTCGTCGTAGTTGGATTCTTCGGGCGACCTCTTTGCCTAAGTAAGACTTACATAACTGAACAATATGGTTAACCTCTAAAACAGTTTTTCCAATTTTGAATTCCCCAGTTAATACATTTACTGTGTTTCAATAAACAACCACATTTTTTGCAAAAAAAGTTACACAGACATTATTAAGTACCTTCGCTCCCACTTCGATTATTTTGCATTAAAAGGGCTGCCGATATCAGTCCTCAGGGAGGCATCTGTGATAGACGTCTCGGGACACGGATTTATTGAATCTGCCTTTCTATTTCTTTATTCTTTGAAAATGTGATGGGTCATCTATCTTTCTCGTTCGTTTGTTTAGTTTAGGAGGTATTCAATCGATTGAAATTTGAAGTTTGATCGATTTGACTTGGCGGCTGGCAATATATAATCAGATGTACCCGGTTATGTCCTAAAACTGCGATCAGAAGCACCGGAGGATAGGCAGCAGCGTCCTTTTACACACGGTGAACGTACTGCGATCCCCAAGCCACCTGCCAACCGTGGGGTTTATGGCAACACCCCTCTCTAAGAGGAGGCCTTTTTTCAGCAGACGACTGGCTGATGATGATGAGACTAGATTTGACCTCCGAACCATGGTAATTATGTTGTAAAGGTCACTAGCGGACACCCATACAAATACTAACCATAATTATATCATTAGTTACTTTTTCAATGAGCAGCATCGAGATACAATACATATAGAGTCACAATCGTGCCAAATAAATGTCCGAACCAAAACTACGAATATGAATTGCGCAGACTTTTTGGTTAGTTACATGGTAACCGCGATCCGACTACAACGCCGCGCGATGCCAGAGCTACGATGACATAACGGACAACTAACGTTCAACACTATGCAAGCGACATAACGTCTAAATTGGAATAAATGTGGCAATGTGAGGTATATAATTGATACAATGTATGTACAATGACGCTCGGACGTTTTTTGACTGTTTTCACTGAGAGAAGACTGTAGGAATTGTATCTCGATGATGAGATGTTTTTTTTTTCAGTCGGGCACCTTATGGTCCGTCCCGCGACCTTGCTCTCCCTACTTTTTATCATGCTCCTTTTATGATTTTAAATAACTTGCTGTATATTTATATGCCTATAAGGCTTCCCATCCATTAAACACATTCCCTAATGCGTCACGTCGGCAATCCCGCAGCCGCGATTGGTCACCAGGGACGCAATCAGTTATTTAACGGTGTCGACAGCTCCCGGGTGACTTCCGCGGGAAAACTGATTCGATGTATAGCTCTGGATACGTATCTGTATCTAAAGTATAAATAATATAAAATATTTGATCTGAATTATTAGACCGTTGACTTTATTACTGAAAGTAAAAAATTGGATGTGGCAGGTACAAGGATTGAAACCTAAGCAGCAAGTTTTAAATGTCTTTTAAATCCTCGATTGTGTGGAAAATTTGATAATTTATGGACATGAATTCATGCCAAAGAAGATTTCTAAAATATAAAATAGTACTTTACCATACTTTAAAAACAAATATAACATAAAAAATAGGGTGTCATCCGTAAGAGACCAATAAACCCCAATTTAAAAAAAAATATTATTTTCTTAATTTATTTACCGGTATATCCTTCGTAGACGTCTAGATATCTATTTCTTTACAAGCGAAACAATCACTCAAGAACTGACAGCTGACTACAAAATCTCGTCACTAAATCTCGAGCTACTTGACCTACGAAGCTGAAATGTAGAATATTTGGATTATGGATTGTAGATCTAGAAGTTCACTAAGAAATTATTTTACGAAAGAGCCGATTTATTTTGATAACAACTAGATCTTCAAAGTTGAAATTTTGCAGGATTCATATACAATCCATAAACCATGAGGTTCATAGTCTACGAAGATGAAATTTTGCAGAATTCATATACAATCCATAAATCATGAGGTTCATAGATCTACGAAGTTGAAATTTTGCAGAATTCATATACAATCCATAAATCATGAGGTTCATAGATCTACGAAGTTGAAATTTTGCAGAATTCATATACAATCCATAAACCATGAGGTTCATAGATCTACGAAGTTGAAATTTTGCAGAATTCATATACAATCCATAAATCATGAGGTTCATAGATCTACGAAGTTGAAATTTTGCAGAATTCATATACAATCCATAAATCATGAGGTTCATAAATCTACGAAGTTGAAATTTTGCAGAATTCATATACAATCCTCATGGTTTATGGATTGTAGATGTAGAGGTATAAAAAAATGTTTAACGAAAGAGCCGAACTATTTTGAAAACTACTTGATCTTCGAATCTGAAATTTTGCAGAATATGAAGTTCATGGATTGTAGAAGTTCACTAAGAAATTATTTTACGAAACTGTCGAAATTATCTCGAAAACTACTTGATCAACGAAGCTGAAATTTAGCAGGTAGATTTCATATAGGGTGAAGCCATTAACTACGAAAAAGTATTTATGATACGTATCTCAATCCGAAATACACGCTTATTTTGTTGAATTAACAGACTAACTGTCCTCCAAAATTCTAAATAAGTTCACTATCAGGAAGTGTAAAAACGAACAGCTCATTCTAAAACAATCAGACCCGAATTGGTGTAATTGTTTGCAGGAATTGGCCGCCATCGATGTACTGTTAACCGAACGCACCTGAGGCCTGGTGCATTGTTTTGGGTTTACTTGTTATTCTCGATCTTAAAGATAAAGTTGATTATATGTCGTTCATACACATGATTCTTTTAAAAACGATGATATGAGTAGCATGATAAATTAATTTGTCAATAACTAGGTATATACGTAAATAAATCTTACAAGTAGTTTTTTATCCCGGAGAGTGTGCATCGGATCTTCACGATCTAATTCCCTCCTGCCCGTTTTTCTATCAGACTGCCAGAGCGGGCACGAAAAATCGTCACCGCTTTATGGTTGATATTCCAAAAACCCGTACGAAGCGCTTTGATCCCACATTTATTGTGCGAACTGCTAGTCTGTGGAATGCGCTGCCTGAATGGATGTTCCCCGATGGTTACAACCTGGGTGTCTTCAAATCACGAGTGAATCGGTTTTTTCTAGGCAAGCGTGCTCCAACGTAGACCACATCATCGCTTAACATAAGGCGAGATGGTGGTCAAAAACTAGCCTATTATTTATAAAAAAATAAAAAATAAACTACTACTAATTATTCCATTAAATCAAACTTTTTAAATAAATGTAATCCAGATGACAATACAATAATTTGGTACATCAAACTGATCTGATGATGGAGACAGGAAGTGGATTATGGAACTCTTCAATTGTTAATAGTAAACACCTCGAGTTTGGGTACAATATTTTTTTTTTCACTATAAATATTACTCATTCAGAACATGGTCTGTTTTTGAGACAGTGCTGGCTTGTCTATATCGGAAGTTAATTTCCAAGCCCATATAATTATAGTGGTAAATTTTTTACATACTCGCCCTAGATTTAGTTTCAATACCAAAATACTACTAATTTATTCGTCATCAGGTGAATTGTAAATGCTTACAAGTCTACAAGTAAGTAGGAGACATTTTAGAGGATAAATTATTAACTAAAGTGGTAAAGTGTTTTATTCCTATCTACCCCCACCAGTCACACGTATGCGTAATCGAGAATATATTATCCCACATGCTATCACACTGAAAATAAAATCCTGTTTTTTTTCTTATTAGGAAAGAAAAGGTGTTATTTTGCGAGGAATCGGTTTTGGAAGGATATAGGAAAGTCAGTTTTTTTTTCAGTGCACATGGCATGTTTGAGGGAACTTACATACCTACTCAAAAACGAAATTCAAAATATTTTATACAATGGTAGGGTCTACAGTTACACTATTGTCTATCTAATTAAGCACACATTGCTTGTCTACGTGCGAACTCACACCTGAGCACGAGTTATGGTAGGCTGTTTACTGGGCCTATATGGGATAGGTGCCATTTGAGAAACAATCTCGCAAGATCTTGTGGTTTTCAAAAATGCCTATACATAAAAAAGACTCATCTATTGGTTGAACAAAATTGAGTTTAGTGTAAAAAAAACCGAACGCTTAGATTACTATTAGGTATATCTAAAGTATACAGGGTTACGCGCAAAGAGTCTACTAAGCCGAAAGGGGTCCGCTTTCTATAGATCAGCTGATAAATTTCGTTCGCGTTTCCAGAGTTGGTTCCATAGTAAAAGTTGTTCATAATGATGGGTGTTACGGAACCCTTTCGGCTTAGTACATCCTTTCCACGTAACCCAGTAGTATAGATACAATATTATATTTAAAAGATTTTTCCAAACCCTTTATAGGTACCCTTTATAAATGTTAAAGCTTTGTCATTGAAAGCGATATTTTTACAAGAAAACGCTGACATTTCTATTCATTGATTATGCCGTCCTTTGTTTGAAAACTGCTGAAATATCCCTTTAATTTTGCTTGTCTGCTAATTTTTACGAGATTTTATTTGACATAAAAATACGCAGATTTTTAAACATCCAGCTGTCTTTGTTAACTAAACAAAATGCAAGCTTACACCAAATAGTGACCTAGTGTCATACTTACATGACAATTTCGTCACAAATAAGGTAATATAGTTCATATAACATTGACAAATAAAAACGCAAATAGCAGCCGCCTTAGCAGTGCGTGGCAGCTTCAAACTCAAATTCAATTGAGCCTTTGAGATTTGGTTACAAATGTGGTATATAAGTGTAAAAAATATAGTTATTCGTCCCATTCTCTCAGCGTACAATTAAACGACTAAGAATAAAAATATTTTCAAAAATCTTTTAACGCCTGGTAAATGTGACGCGTGACCAAAATGCTGGCGTGTATCTGGCTTAATACATAAGCATTGCCATTCAGCGTGGTAATGCCGCCAGCGTGCTGGGTACGCTACTAATTGGTAGTTGGCTTAAGCATTTGTATTTTGGTGGCCTCAACTGGCCTCGAAAGCTTGACCGAGCGGTTGGCGAACGCAGAGGGCGTTGGGCCTAACTCGTTTTGGTTCTAGGGTGACTAGTTCAAGTGCACCTAGAAGGTACGAAGCCGTCGCCAGGAGAGAAGCTTATCAAATATTAAAACTAATAAATGTATAATATATTAATAAACTTGGAATATCTCTAAAATAGTTCGATAATAAAATTCCTTGTTTTTCAAAATTATAGCATAAAATCGCCCAATTTAAGTGTTTTTCAGGTAGCCTCATGAATTTTGTTTTTGCCTTCAAAAGGAGAGAAAGTTTAAAATCAAACGGTAGTCGCGAAACACAAACAATCTGACGTCACTCATTACCATAGTCGAAGTCCTGAGTAGCACAATGTAATTACAAGACAGTACCATACCATTTACTGAAATGCGAATTTTACTGAACACCGAACATGAGGGTCCCGTCATCATCATCATCATTTCAGCCGTAGGACGTCCACTGCTGGACATAGGCCTCCCCCATCGATCTCCAAAAGGGCCGGTTGGAAGCGGCCTGCATCCAGCGTTTCCCTGCGGTCTCTTTTAGGTCGTCTGTCCATCTTGTGGGTGGACGTCCTACGCTGCGCTTACCAGTCCGTGGTCTCCATTCCAGAACCTTTCGGCCCCATCGGCCATCTGTTCTGCGTGATATGTGCCCTGCCCACTGCCATGAGGGTTCCGTACCACCACATAAATTGTCAACTGCTAAAGTACAAAAATGTAGTGCAAAATGACAACATCACGACAGCGCCCAACGTTGGAACAGAAATTTGTCACTGACTCACACTTGGACAGTATTTATTATTTTACTTTAGAATGTGTACTAATCATGTCAAGTTTGATGCTTGTACGTAAGTACGTACGTTGTATGTAACACTAGAGCAAATACAGTCAATATTTCAACTGGCTAACTATTACGGTTCATAAGATTCTGTCGTTAAGTACGGACAGACGGATGGGTCAGTCAGCGTAAGCTGCTTGTAGGTAATAGGGTCCAGTTTACATCCTTTGGGTACGAAACTCTAAGAACTTAGACCGAATATAGTGTGGTCTCCACTATGTGCCGCATTTTTTATTCTAATATTGCGCTATACTCATGCAATAAATAAAAAATAAAAATAAAATAAAAACATACATTCAATCTTTAGTCACTGTATTCCATTTTCACCATGAAAGTAGGGTCAGAGACAAAGAGCTGTTGAATATTCGAGCAGGCGACGATCTCGACGATATGCTAACTACTTGCGGACTCCACTTGACTTGCCGACGGTACTGAGCGCTGAAATGTATGAATTTTTCAAGGATTGCTTACTCCGCGCTATTTTATCAGAGTCTGGTGTCAACGACCTTTTGACGCTGATGAGATGGAGGAAAGTGTTTTTGAAGTTTTGACAAAATGTGACATGTTTCAAGCAAATGTTGAAACTTTAGGCACCTACTTGATTTTTCGCAATCTTATTAAATAAACTGCCCAAGTGTGAGTCTTCCGTATCACCACAAAATACAATAATTATCAATCTAAAAAACCGACTTCAAAATAAGAAAAATGTGGCATTTCGATTCGGTGAAAAAATTATAAGGTCGTCCAAGTACCGAAATTACCAGTTATAACTTGGTAATGAACAGAAATATATCACTGGCTCACCATTGGCCATTCAAAAAAAAAAAATATATATTTATTGCAGTTTGTTGGTAAACCTAGATGTAATACAGACATAATCTGTTCTTAAGAGCCCCGAAAACAAACTATTATTTACTATTGAATTTTGATCTTACACCTACTTTAAGTGTATACTATAATCATGCCAAGTTTGACGCTTGTATGATTTAACGTTTTTAAATTAGAGCAAATACAAAAATACGTTTTAAAAAACCTTTGTTGTATGGGGTCGCAAAGTTGACATCCCAGATATTTTAAACGGGGTTTTAATAATAAATAACCACTTTTAACCACATTCATAATCCACACTGTAGTTACCTGCTTGGTTAATCTCAAGCATCATTGTCGTCTCACATAATCTTGTCCACGTAATTCAATCATCCAATATTCAGGACAATATTAAACCACGCCTACAAGACATAGTCGCGATGCAATTAAGTCAGGTTGATGAATATTCGAGAAGGTTCTATGGCACTCCGGGATGCAGAGGGCGCCACTGAGCCCGCGATTTGAATTATGCCTGCTCAGTCCTCACCTCAGTCGAGTGTGAGGTGATTAGAATACGGGGTCAGGACAAGGAGTTCCTTGAGCATCTAGAATAAGGCGCTCAAAGGTTTAGTATTTTTGAAGTGAAAACTTTTTTAGGCGTTGGGCCTTAGATTAACTGCACAGAGATGGTAAGTTTCCAAACAACGCCTTCTCAAAACGTAAGTTACAAATTCGCTACGTGTGCTGTGTTTACTTGCCTCGTCACGCAAACAGACGCAAAAATTATGCGGCAATAATTAAGTAAAATTTTTTGGGAGCTCTTATCACTATCACCTGACTAAGAGCACTGACCACGGAACACTATTACAGCGGGCACTGACCGCGCGAGCGTCGTTTGGTGTCATATATGGGTCCATTTGAACGGCTTAAATTTTGCGAGTGTACTTGGTTTCTGTATATAGTTATTCTAGCGTTGGGCACTTTTTGGGATGGGGAAAAGCACTGATCTCGCGTAACCGTCAGATACTCGTTCGGGTAAAATCGGCTCGAGTCGACTAAGGGAGCGAGAGAAACAGAGTCAACCTTGATTAAGTTTTCACTTCTGTCGTGCGGTCTTAATAAGCCTGTGTAATAAGCACACACTTTTTATCAGAAACGAGTCTAGATTTTTATGAAAATCGATTATATCAGCATATCTTAGTTCACTGTTCGACTATATAGACTATATAGGCCTCTCCAAATACACGCCACTTAGGATATTCGGTTTTTCGCTTCCGGCTGCTTCCAGCTGTCTTAAGTATATCGTCACTCCATCGAGTGTCAAGGCGTCCTACGCTACGTTAGCCGACTCGCAGTCTCTACTCCAGAACACGTATACCAACGGTTATCGTTTCTGCGACAGATATAATAATATATGGCTATTAATAGGGTCAGCAACGTATTTTTGATGCCCCTGGTGTTACAGGTATCCATAAACGACGGTGATTGCTTACCATCAGGCAGCCTGTTAGCTTGTTTGCCACCTATGGCATAAAAAATATAACCGGCTCACTGGGGCAGTGAGCCGGTTATATTTTTTATCAGCTTGATAATGAACTTTAATTCTCTGGTCAATTACTTCATTCCGCATACGGTCACTCAGAGAAACGCCGAGCATAGCATAATCCACATAAATAAACCAAATTATTATCTAAATAATTATGTATTTAAATGACTTGACAAGCCCGTTGGTCCAGCTGATAGTGATCCTGCCTTCTGCGTTTGGGGGCGTGGGTTCAATTCTCACCTAGGACAAACATTCATGTGATGAACATTTGTGTTTGTTCTATCATCATCATCATCATCATAATCAGCCTTTTAACAGTCCACTGCTGGACTTTTAGCCTACTCCCGAAAGGGTGATTGGGCCATATCCACCACGCCGGCCCAGTGCGGGTTGGTGGATTCACATACGCCATTGAATTCCTTTTCCGTACGTATGCAGGTTTCCTCACGATGTTTTCCTTCACCGAAAAGCCAGTGGTATGCAAATCCGTACATAGGCTCCAAAGAGCTCATTGGTACGGGCCCGGGGTTTGAACCCGCGACCTGACGCTTTCAAGTCTAGTGGTCTCCCAAATGGGCTGCCACGGCCACGTTACGGTAACGTTTGTTCTATATCTGGGTGTTAATATATGAAGTATGAATTTATAAACATATAAATGTATGTATATCAGTCTCTGGCAGCCATTATCACAAGCTCTGTTTAGTTTGGGGTCAGATGACCGTGTGCAAAAATGTCCCGAATATTTAATTTAATTTGATTTAATTAAAATTCTGAGCTTAAATTATACAACAAACAAAAACTTATACGTACTTAAAATTAATCACGGCATATAATTTTTTCGTATAACAGGATTTTCGATATACGATAACACTTCATCAAAACTCTCAGCACCTTTGGGATAACATTTCTGATGTAAGTTGCCATAGTACCACCATTTTCTGATGTTTTCGTAAGAACTGTGCATTTCTGTTCTTTTCTTGTCGTTGAGTAAATCGCAGAGCTGGCAGTAGCCTTTCTGTATGTTTGCTTCGTTTATGGTGTAATGTTTCTTCCAAGAGAAGTACCTGTTATAGGTGATGGGGTTTCTGGCAATATAGCCCAAGAGGCTAGCCAGTCTCTCTGGACTGTCGAAACGTGCATCTATGTAGGAGCCCGGTGGAAGAAACCTAGAAATTAGCAAAAGTAAGATCAAGATGAGTTTCAGGTCGCGCAGGCAACAGTTCAAAACAGCGGAGTCAACGCAACAAAAATTAAGTAACTCTAATAATAAATAAATTGTTAATAAACCAGCCAAGTGCTAGTCGGACTCGCACACTGAGGGTTCTGTACCACCACAAAATATAATAAGGTTGTCCAAGTAACCAAATTACCAGTTATTATAACGCCTACCAAAATCGTCGTAGTAATTGCTACACAGTTTGCTACAGGCGCTCGAGTATAACACAATTTATAACTTGGTAATGAACAAAAAATTTGTCACCGACTCGCACTTGGCCATTATTTATTATTTGTTGTTATAGTTTAGTGTGTGTACTACAATCATGCCAAAATTGACGCTTGTACGTATTATTGTTTTTACATTGGAGCTAACACAAAAATACGTTTGTAAAAGAGACTCCTGGAAACTTTGTTCTTAGCTGAACTGTGTTTCCGACGTAGTGTGTGCCTTTGTATAGGTACTAAGGTACCTCTACACCCATAAGGAATCTACCTGCCGAGTACTTTTCGAGATTGAGTGAGTGAGTGAGTGAGTAGATGAATTTCGCTTTTATATATATAGATATTATAAATTACACTTTACACTCATACCTCCCCGCTGGGATTATCTGTGTCATGAATACCATTGAACATACACAAAGATATGGTTAGCCCAGACCCAAAACAGATCTGATATTAAAATTAAATAAAATAAAATTAAAAGTCATCGTTCAAGCATCTGTCCGGCCGAGAAACCTCCTGCTCATAAGACAGGCTTGCTACAGACTACTGAGCCATACCGATCGTAAGGTCGTTGTGTTGTCTAGGTTTGAAGACCTTTCTTCAAATTCCATGTTGTATATTATTAAGAGAATTATTCTTCAATAATTCTCTTAATAATATACAACATGGAATAATATGCAGTATTTTTTGCACAGCAGTGAACTAAATGAACAGAAAAGCTATTACGTACAAAAAATTTGAACTTTTTAGTCTGTTAATTTGTTCGCCTGATTTAGTCTAAATGCTGGCCTTGGAGGTTTGATTATTAAAATAATCTAATACTTGTTGAAGTGAAGCAAAATTGAATCATAGTTTGCAAATGAAAACAAGCCATGAAGTCTCAACGAACAGTAACGAAACGGAGTTACAAAGTGACTAAAATTGTTTAAACACCCATAGTGATGCGTTTTAAAATTTCTTTTCCAGTTTTTAAATGTTGTATGTGATTTACTCGTGTTTAGTGCAAATTAATTATTTAATTAATTATTAATCTTAGTCTTTATTATCACTCACTTGCCATAATCAGCTCCCCCAATCACTACAGGCACGGTATTGTGATGATAGCCTTTCAAAACTTCTTTCGTCACGTAATCATCTGAAACACTAGTTTCAAAAGCTAGATAAAAATAGTAATTTTCAATAATTGTTTCACAGCCTTCTTTAGGACATTTTTCATCATTGCAACCATAAATGTCAATTTCCATTCCATGTTCTGGCAAATACAGTTTTAAACCTTTAGCAAATGTTCTTGCATGTTGGTTGTTACACTCTCCATTATGCCACATGATTGCTTTTCGCTTATTAGGATTCGATGAGTTGACATATGTATTATTTGAATTCTCTGGCCACTCCACTGCTAAGCTTGGCGCTATCAAATGACCATTTAAGTCTTTTACCTCAATAAACGGTGTAGGTATGTCCGAATTAAGTTTGTAAGTCCACGTCCAGTTAAAAAAATCATCCGCTTTAATGTTACAAATCGGGTACTCGTTTGCCGGAATCGTCGCATATAAAACATACTTCTGTTTATCTGATCTATATTTTGGTAGATTTCTCTTCCATTTATTTAACGTACTGATACTAAATACCATAGCATCAAATTTTGTCATGTTACCCAAAAGTGTTTTATTTGTTGTTAAATAGCAATTTAAATGGGCACAATCATTATCTATAAACATTTTTTCACCTTCTGCATTTACTTTGTACTTAAAGTCAGATGTCGTCCACAGCAAAATGTATTTCAGCTGTATGGTATCCAAATCGATTGCCACCTCTGGGACAGGATATCTCTTCAACTTGTATTGTAGAATATTAGTTTTAGTCACGGCGGTAAGTGCTAAGTGAAATGTATAAAACGCTAGAGCGACGTACGTCAATAAACCACAAAAACATAACATAAAGAACAATCTTGCAAACTTTGCCGTTCTTGATATTAAGTACATTTTAAACGATCTACCTCTAATGAATGCTGAGAGAACAATGAAAACCAATGACAGCCTCATCTCAATAAATGAACACAAAGAATGAGTGAGGCATCTCGCCTAGTGATGGTAGTAAACAAAACATTCTTTTCTTTTCAAATAAACAATTGTTTTGCGCGGTATTCTAAACAAGTTGCTTCCTCAGATAGAAGCTGTTTGTTAAATGTTATTGAAAGATTTCTTTTAACTTCACGCTACAATTTGTATCCTCCTAATATCCTGAGCTCAATATTTTTTTACTATAGAGTGTGTTTGTGTTATAAAGAACCATACATAAAAGTGTACAAATTAAAACTATTCCTTGTTAGGCCCAATATGTACAGAAAAGTGTACAAAATATGTACGCGGGGTCGGAGGGTTTCATAAGTATCATCAAATTTTCATACTAATTAACAAAAACAAAAGCATGTTTGTATGTTTGTTCCTGTTTGAGACAGAAACAGAGCTACGGATTGGCGTGATTTCTTGCATATACATGTTTGGAGGGAAACTGAACAAAAAAATATATACGGTTCCTGTGAAAATGTCCACGTGGGTGAAACCGCGGGGCGCAGTTGGTTCAAATAATATTGTTCTTTTGGAAAATTATATTTTAGTACAAAAGAAATTGTTTTGTCCAAAACGGAAGGTTATATATTTCGCGTGTATGTATGTGTTTTTTTTTACGTTTCTCTACTAACTCCAATTGCCGAAACAGTTCGACTGATTTTGATTTGAGGTGTCGTTACATTCCTCTTAATAATAATAATAATAATCTTTATTTCAGACTACAGTAGTCCATATTAGGTAGGTACAAATGAGATCGAGTTCCTTACATTATTGAAAATTAACTCACTTTGGCACAAACATAAATTTTTACAATAAAATTAATAAAATATTAAAAAATACTACATACATATGAAAATACAACATTAATATAAAACTATACTTAACTAACGAGACCTATAATAAGATTATTCCAGTATCTCTGGATGGAACAATCAGGCTTATCGGTTATTGTACTAAGGATGCTGTTGTTGCTACCACGCATTCTGCTCAACAGGGAGTGGGTTTTTTTTCTCATAATGGCGTGAAACCCATCAGTTCGCGCCTGTGTAAGCATAGCTGATGCGCTACAAAATCGTGGCAGCCCCAGCAGCATCCTAAACCCGTTGTTGTACTGGACCCTCAGAGCATTATGTCTAAAATGTCTAAAATGTCGTAAGCTACATACATTATACAATCGGTTTTTAGTGTTTTCGTAATATGACTTGGTTCCAAACTAAAGTTATAAGTGCAAACGATATCCTGCGAACATAATGGTAATAAGGTGTTTTTTATTTAATTTTTTTTAATTATTTATCTTATTGAATAACATACATATTATTATTACACAACTCTGCCAAACTGCATAGCAGTTTGTAGGCAGACATCTACTCTCCCTCAAGGATAACAAAACTTGAATAAAATGCCTGCTGCAAAACCTCAGAATAGATTTTGCCCACATTGAGTCAAAATCTAAGCATAATGCAAAGGATACCAATAAATCGCTTTACTTACAATAACTTTAGAACTGGCATCCATTCAATCACGTACTCTACTGCCATGGCCGTAAAATGCTTCTTCTCAAAGACGGCTTCAAAAGGGCCGTCAGTCTGTCTATTCGCAGCCGAAAAGCTCTTGAGGAAATTTTTCTATCAGTCGATGTCTCCCTCTATTTGCTAAGACCTGTTTCGTTAGAGGCGTAGCGCGTTTCCATTTGCTCACGGTTTTGTTAAGTTGTGATTCGTAAACAGCATCGATCAATCAATGCAATGTTGACTGAGGTGAAACCAGTTTGAAGCCATAATAGCTTTGTGTTCAGTTGGGTCAGATGTCATACCGCAGCATATGTTTTCGAATCCTAGAAATAATCATGAACTTCTAGTTTAAGAAAACTTCATCTGGAAACCATAACTTAGTAGTGAATTTTTATTTTTAGTGGTACGTTGGCTACTATCCATCCTTAAGTTAAAAATCGGTCGCCAATTGTCTAACCATGCGTTTTTTCCCATATAGGTTAAGTGAAGCCCATCCCTTGAGTTAGGGTCTTAGAATACGAATAATTTGATAGTCTTGTCGAAAGGGGCCGTTGAGTCCGTGAGTACTCATATTTAGAGATCTGTCTGCCCAATTAAGCAAGCCCAGAAAGGACAACGGCTTACATTGTTATTAAGCAGTTTCCTGAAATTGCTGTCTTAAGCAATATGTAAGGAGGGTGCCGGTTCCTGTGAATTCCAGTCCCGTGCCTTCTGTCAGGTAATGAAGCTGGCCACCGAGGGAATTTTAGTAGATGTAATCTAACATAACCCAGTTACACTCGACTGCAGCTGAGTATCATTCGAAGGTATAAAAAAGACCAAGCGTGTATACCACCTTTGACTACATTTTCACTTAACATGGGGCGATTTGTGTTCATACAGACTAGGCACCTGTCAGAAATAAAATAATCTTTAGTGTTATTAAAACCTAATTAGACTTGATTTAGTGCCGGAAAGTTTTCAATGAAGGTTGTCAACGTAAACTCGCAACGCTCTTTGCATGTAGGACGTCGAGTCTTTGGCAAATATGGACATCGCGTATGAAGTCAAACAAAATTACGTATTCCATAAAAATATACCCCTTTCGGCACGTGACGTCGTCGCCGACGCAGACGTGATGCCGTGACGCATTTATAATAATATTTTTATAGCTGTATTTATATTTATGTACACTCATAGGACTTGCTTGTAACTACATACTAGCAGATGCTCGCGAATTCGTACGAGTAGACTTTCGTATAAACATTCTACCCTGTTTGACGCTCTTAATTTGATCCTGTCGTAAAAACCTTTCTTAGTGAAAGTCATTTGCTTAATTTCAGCTTCATAGGTCAAGTACCTTTTTAATCTCATTCCTGCGTCGAATTCCACTAAGTATCGCATATCCCAACACGGTCAAAAAGGTCATTCCCACATCTTGCCAAGCTGGAAATCCTACATCTTCCGGTTCTGTCGCTCCTCTATTCCGCGTACCTGCAAGGTGTGGCATGTCCTTCCCTCGAAGGTGTTTCCACCAAGCGTCAACATGGAGCGTTTCAAAAAGGGTATCTGCAAACATCTCTCCAGGCTGGCACAGCATCGATAACGCCGCTAATTTCGCAGGTGGCATAGGCGACGATTACCGCTTACAATCAGATGTACACCTTGCCTGTTTGCCGCTCTTTTTTATAAATGATCATCATGATTTGTGAGCAAGTAATATTTCGTACAGATGTATATTTAATTCTTTATCAGCTGTATTCCACGGTTTCAATATCCCATAGGAACTGTATATTGTTTCGTGATAAAGATAAGTCTGTCAAGTCACTCTAAAGCCCTCGAATTTTATCTGTACAAAAAAAAACCCAAACAAATTGTTTTCTGTTGTGTGAAAATAGGCATTTGGTTGGCCTATTTTCACAGATTGAATGTTGTGAAGAATGAATAGAGTGCTCAAAGGTAGGCAACTCACCGCCAATGCCCCGGGTATTATAGGTAAGTACATCGGCAATGGTGACTATACTGTGGCCCATCGCTTGTTTGTCTACTATTTATACATTAAAAAAATACAAATCACAAATTATAAAACCTAGCGAAAGTGATCAGAATTCATAATTTTAGTTCAGCTTTTTAGTATTTTATTGAGTCTAATAGGGTTTAATAATATTTGAAAAATATCTGGAGAAACCGCATAGATAGCTCGGCTGTGTTCCTTTGTCTTCGGTTTAGACTGTAAACTATGGAATGCAGGCATCCCGTAGAATATCCAACATGCCGTTAGCGGTCGTCGCGACAAATACCTGCCGCAATGCCGCATCGATCCGTTATCGATGACAGCGGAATTTGGGATACAATAACGTGGGAAGATGATTGAAGGAACGGTAAAGCAGTATATAAACCTAAAATAAACCGGTCAAGTGCGAGTCGGGCACGTGCACTGAGGGTCAACATCACACCCAGGCGCTCATCAATCCAAGTACCGACCGCGCCTTACGTTGCTGGTGACCAGTGAATCTGTTGGCAATCCGCACTTGGCCATTATTTTTTGTTTTACTAGCAGTAACAGTAATCTTAGCAGTAACTGGATCGTCTTACTGAATTGATAAGACTACTGACACTATCCTATAGTAATGATTTCTAGAGGTCTTGACATCCGGTAAGATCACTAGGAATAATCTGTTTTGATAGTAATAGGACTGTCGCGTCAGTAAGTATTTGGAAAGGATATTCCCAGTTGTCTTACTGGTAAGGCTATGTTGTAAAACTACCAGAAACAATCAATTTTGACAGTTGTGATTTGTGTGAGTTTTGTACTGCTGCATTGATAATTATGTGATTCGTGCACAAAATAGATAAAAATGCGTGCGCCGTGCGTCGTGTTCGATTACACGCGTGAATAAACTTGTAGAGGCTGAGGTAATTAATGCATATATACACAGAAAAGAGAAGTAAAAGAAAAATGTTTCTCTTCTATGCATATATACCTACCTACTTGGCTGCGTTCAGGGTTGCCATTTTTTTCGTGTTTTTTCTTATACGCGCCCTAATGTGATGTGTGTAATGTTGTTTTTTAACCTCATAATGTAGTATTCTTGCTGCTTT
Source organism: Agriopis aurantiaria (assembly GCA_914767915.1). NCBI lineage: Eukaryota > Metazoa > Arthropoda > Insecta > Lepidoptera > Geometridae > Agriopis > Agriopis aurantiaria. The sequence continues at coordinate 9,472,849 of OU612003.1, read as the reverse complement.
TACAGATTATCACTTATAGCTGGGAAACAATAAATGGTTATTGCATTATATATTACATATTTTTTATTTTATTTTTTTAACATCGTTCTAGGCTAACGTTTTACCGCGATCTCGCCTGATCGAAAGAGATGATGCGGTCGAAGATGGAGCACGTTTGCGCAGTAATAACCTATTAACCCTAGACTTGAACACTCCAAGATTGTAATGCTGCAGAAACACAGACAGGGGCAAGGCGTTCCATTGTTTTGCTGTTCTAATTAAGAAAGTGGAGTCAAAACGCTTGGTGCGAATAAATAGCATTTCGACCAAGTAAGGGTGACGCGGGTATATTATATAGATCTGTTTTTGCCAAACCTTACATATTATTGCAATTAGAACGAAAATAAAAACAAAAATAAACTGGGATTTGTAAATTATATATAATAGGGTTTTATAAAATATCAATAATTAAGAGTACCTTTCCATACAATAATGACATATAAATGTCTTATTTAACCTTAAATTTCGACGGTTGTTTAGTTGCAACCGAGGTGTATGCTCAAACGCTCGGAACGGCCCAGTTGGGTCACGGTTGTTTTTCATACTGATGGTATGAACGGCGAAGTTGCACCCTGGGTGCGCTCCGACGCATCCTCTGAACGCACCCCTGGTCTCGGATTAGTTGGCCAACTATGACCCGCCAGGGGCCTTACGGACAACTGCTATTGTAGCACCTAACTAATGTTAAATCCGCTCAGTTGGAAAATCACGCGAACGTGAACCTTAACTCGCCTTAACCATTTTCGGTCGCGTGACTTCCCAACTAAGCGGATCTAACGTTATTTTGATGCCGCAATAGCAGTTGTCCGTAACGCCCCTGAACTTGAGTTGCCACCTTAATGGTTCGAGGAGATTAGTATATAGTTAGGCTTGATGTGTAAAAAACCCCGCACCAAAAACTTTACGACACAAAAGAACGAGGAATACCAGAAAATGGGAAAGAAATACCAGTAATAACCATGCAGCCCACCTGAGCTGAGAAAATCCGATGTCGGAAAAATGAGGTAAAATCGAAGTTCTGGGGAACTTTAAAAAGTCTAATTTTCTTCATACGCGACTGGGGTACAGGTACGGACTCGAGAGGGCGAGATTTGTATGGATATGACAAAAAATCAACCTTAAATTTATATCTTAAATTATTGAATGATTCAGAATTTGTTATAGTTTGTAAAAGTAAAAAAAAAAACTTTATTGACTCATTAAAACCAAAGGAATCCAATCACAAAGCGTCATTAAACTTTGTGACGAGAGTCTGATAATGGAGCTGGGAGATTAATATTATTATTTTGATTACCACATAAAAAAGGTGATCATAAATAAAGCCCATCAACGATAACGATTTAAAAAATATACATTAATAAGTTATTAGTAAGTTTATTTCATGCTAGACAGAGCGTATTATAGCCCGTTGAAGCCGTGACTATGCCTTACAAATGCTATGCTAAAACACGCTTTGCGGGAGAGAATCAGAGCATCCGCTCTCTATCTCCTCCAAAATCGTCAGAAATTTATCAGCCAATATTTTTTTTCTGTTAGGTGTAATGTATTCAAGTAAAAATTTTAAAAAAAAATTTAAGCAAACATTATCACTTATTCTTGATAAGGCGCTCATCAAAATAAACCAAATGAGTCCAAACTCGAGTGTTGGAATAAAATTGTAAAAGATGAATGAAAACCACGAATTCTGATCACTTTTGCTAGGTTTTTGAACGTAAGACTGTTGCAGGTATTCGATATATACTTCATTAAAATAATGAAAGAAAGTGTATATTTTTTCAACTTTTTACTATGTTGCAGTTGTCAGAGCAAATAAACAAATGGAAATAGTGCAGTAGTGAAGTAGGTCCATATTAAGTCAAACGGGCAAAGTAGGCAACATCAGACTACGCTATAATAAGGCAAAGTTGGCGATCTCGCTAGTAAGATTTCCCCCAATCATAACTTTCAGTGAATGAGAAAATATGCACGAATGCATCCAATATTTTATGAGGTGTCCGCCTGTGCAATTTGTTTCTGTTCTTTTATTTGGCGAAGAAATTTTTGTCATAATTACTTAGAAAATTTAATATCAAGACCTGCGACAAGACCTTTCCAAGCTAGCTGGCTATTTCTATATTATATACAAGCTGCGCCCCGCAGTTGCACCCGCGTAGTGATGAAAAATGGTGATGGTGATGATGATGATGAAAAGTAGCTTATGTCACTCTCTGGCTCTTGAACTACACCCATGCGAAAAACCAGGTCGATCCGTTGTAGCGTGAAAGAGGAACAAATAAACAAACAAACACACTATCGCATTTATTATAATAGTATGATATATTTATCCTGGAAGCAGTTTTGCAAAACGCGATGGATGCCACTTTGAATGAACTTTTTTCTTCAGGTGACGTCAAATTGCTTCCAGGATAAATATATATAAGCGAAATATTCATTTAGTGACCGAAAAAAATATCAGCTTTTCCATAGAAAACAGTCATTCCCACTCGACTAAATGTATGGAACAACTGATTTTTTCACGATTTCAGGGTTGGTCCCATAGTAAAAGTGTTTCATAATGATGGGTACTATGGACCTCTTTTGTCTTAGTACACCTTTTCCGCGTAACACTGTGCATTTTTTTTTGTTTTTACCTTATTCGCCGTTTTATTGTTTATAAAAGTATTTTTACTCTGTTCCGCGCCCGTCGGCTGCTAACAACTACTATCTATGTACTAACCGACAGCCTTCATACTATGTCTGCTGATGAAGTATTAATTTGTAAAAATAACGTATAGCTAGAGGTGCTGAGCCAAGCCGTAACTCGTCGGAACATCTTCGCATCGCGGACCAATTAGTACAAGATGTTGCCAAGCAGCATTCGCGGGCGAGACTTGTGCACGACGAAACCAAGACATTGTTTAACAAACAATTTTAAAACACTATGATTTGTTTTTCGAATTGAATGAGAAAGACAAAAAAAACTGTTATACGAGTATATACTTACTACAAAATATCTCCTATATACCTATCGCAGCCCGCGTGCTTCCTTCCGTTCGTATGGCGTGTTTGGTTATAATAATATTCTTAGCCAGGTATGACATTCCAAAACGCAAAGGTCACGTGGGTGATACAAGCCTATGCCATCGCTATTTATTGTATTAAATTCGTGTTTAAATTGAATTAGGTACTTCGCCGGAGCGTACAAACAAAATGACCATTGAAGAGTTGTTTTTGAATTGTATTTGATAGATAACAAAATTTTATGTTTCCCAATTTCTGTCTTAGTCAGAACGTAGTGGCCACTGAAAAGTGACGTAGACATGTGTCACTCCCAGTATGTCAGACCCCTGGCCTGTTACTGTGACTTCCCTTCGTGCACCCCCGCCCGTTTGGCAGTCACAGTCAGTCACTCTTCAGACGCTGGCGCGCGCGTTTATTTGATTCTAGCAACACACCCTGGCTTCGCACGGGTGTACCTAAGTCTTTTTTTATTTACACCTTGGGTTACATTATCGGGGTTTTAGTAAGGATCCCAATATTTAAAAAAAATATAATATAGCCTTTGTCACCCGGGCATAGTGTAGATTCCAAACAGTGAAAGATTTGTTCAAATCTGTTCATTAGTCTTATTCAGTTTCTTATTCAATGCAAACAAACAAACAAAGAATCAAATCAAAATTTAAAATATTATTATTATTTAAGTGTAGTTTTGTAACGTCCGATGTCAAGGTGTGAGTAAGCACCATGCCTACTGATATCGTGAGTGTCTCGATCATCCAGAATAGTACCTAGAACTACCACCGAGCTAAACAACACAATTGTTTTTAAAAAAAAATTATGTAACCAAATGTTTTAACATAATTCTTAACATGAACTTATTGTTGAATACCGTCCAAGAAATGAGCGTGGCGAGACTAGTTTTTAACGAATCCCCTGAAAGCGTTAATTACTTTTAACAGTAATTAATATGATTTAGGGATCTGGGAAAAATTAAACCGTTTATCTCTCGCCTTTTTTCACATTTTATTTAGATTTTTTCTTGTTACAGTACTAACGATGTCGATAAAATAAACATTCGATATTAATTATACAGGATAAAACATAACGGCAACAAGCTGAAAGGAGGCCCTTTTACTCCTTATTTTTATAAATAGCCTATTATTGGATGTCTTAGACGAAGAACGATGGGCATGGTTTTTATCATGCCACAACTGGCAACACCATGCCGCTACTAGGAACATCATCATCAGCCAGAAGACGTCCACTGCTGAACATAGGCCTCCCCCTTTAGCCCCCACACTGAACGACAGCCTGGCTTTTGAATCCACTGGATGCCAGCGACTCTCACAATGTCGTCGGTCCATCCAGTGGGAGGCCTACCTACGTTGCGTTTTCCGGTTCGTGGTCTCCACTCAAGAACCTTTCTTCCCCATTGGTTATCGGTTCTTCGAGCGATGTGGCCTGCCCATTGCCACTTCAACTTGCAAATTTTAGGAACATCACGGCGATATGAATATCTGATGGCTGAATCCCGCGCTCTCTTGCGCTGTGTAGAATTTTGTGTAATTGTGAGTGTGTGGGTGTGTGTGTATGTGTGAACCGTGTGTTCCACAGCCTACCCATTAGGAGCCATATTCGATATTTAATTTAATTTCATAATAATTATGATTTGTGTGTGGGTGTGATGTAATTTGTAATGACATGTGATGTTATTCGTTATTTCATGATGTAATTTGTATTGGAATCTTTTTTTTTTTGTAAATTTATTTCGCTTTTGATTTCTAATACTAGGATAGTTTTATGAGTTTCATTATTTTTATGAATTTCATTAATAAAGAAAAGGAATGCTGGGCATTTGGCAAAGTGGTGGGATGTGTTGGAATTGGTCTTATTCCAGTAGTAGATAGACACCTCCCTCCCAGACTACGTCATGACAAATGTTTAGATGGGCCCCCCCCCCCCTTCCTCTCATGCCCCGCACACATCGTTTATATGGACAGGACCCTACGCCCACATTATGGCCTGATTCTTTTGCAAAACAGAGGTATCAGGCAGGACGGGCGTCTATAAGATGCCACGTCTTAGCAATGTTGCTTATGTAGACACCCCTCCTGCCTGAAACCTCAGCTAAATCAGCCACCCAGATAATTAAAACAATGTTACTAACAATGTTGTTGTTGATTAAATTACCAAAAACGGCTTACACTCATAATATGTTTATCGGTAACGGCTCACGCAAGTTTTGATGGAGTGAATGTTACTTATGGTGCAATTTTATGGAGAAACAATATATATATATCGTGATTAAAACCATACTTGATTACCCAAAGGCAGGTCCCAAACTATCTTGATTTAATCCTATACTGAAACCGACCTGGCCAGATTGATTACACACAAACACTATGTTTGTGCAACATTATATATAGATAGAAGTGTATTAAACTTGCATAGGATTTAATTATAGGGAGATGTAATAGTCAAAGTGGATTGTGTTCAGAAGTAAACTAATGCTATCCTTAATATTTGAGGTCTTATAATCATCATCAGCCAGAAGACCTCCACTGCTGAACAGAGGCCTCCCACATAAAACGACAGCCTATCATCTGCATCCACTGGATGCCCACCACGAAAACAAATTAAACTATAACTATCAATTTTAAATTTCAAAATAAATAAAATACGTAATTTCGTTTTAAAAAACAGTTATTTTGATATAAACACCAAACTACTCAACTGGTTTTAGTGAAGTTTCTATGAGACCAATCTGAACAAATATACTTAAAAAAAAACAAACCGGTTTATAAAATATGACGGAGTTCTCGAGGTAACATTTCATTAAAACTGGTTCGGTAATATGGATTTTAAATCAAATTAACTGCAAAATTTTGAAATATTGCATATTTAACTAATTTTGTAGTCGTTTGTTTTTTTTTTAAATTAGAATTCATAAACAGATAACATATTTTTAACCCTCGACGCAAAAATAGGTGTGCCATAAGCTTAACGCGTGCATCTGTGGCATCGTAGCTGTCAAAAGGCTGAACGAATTTTGATATAGTTTTTTTTTTTTTTGTTTAGAAGGTGACGGGCTTGATCTAGACTTATCTAGAGTGTTCTTACATATGATTCAAGAAAATCTGTTCACCCATTTGAATATTATCAGCTCTTTTATATTATTATTTTCAGTATACTTGTTATAGTGCATAACACGTCTTCTTACTTTGTTAATCCAAGAGCAATGGAGTGTGGAATAGGCCGCAGCTATCGACTTGATACATCACCTATTGTGCCGCGATGAATTGGCGTCGTAGCATCTCGTAGCACTCCGTAGCGTCTCGTAGCACCACCGTAGCAAGTCTACCTCTCCTATCAATACCCACCACGTTAATTACCTACAGCATCTAGTATATACATCACGCTATACAGGGCTACGCATAAATGCTGTACTAAGGCGAAACTCTTCCTTTATACTCATCATTACACACTTTTACTTCGGAATCAACGCTGAAAACGTTAAAAAAAAATAGCTGTCTATGAAAAACGGTAATTCACACTCGACAATATGTATGGAGCAGCTGATATATTTTTGCGTTTTCAAGGTTGGTCCTTTAGTAAAAGTTGTTCATAATGATGGGTATAATGGACCCCTTCCGGCTTGGTACACCATGTCTGCTTTACCCTGTATTGGAATAATGGTAAACACTGTTATTGTAGCATCTCAGTAGCATTCCGTAGCAGCATGAAAGCAAGTCTGCGAGACTGGGTATATACCTTTGCTGGGTATATACCTCCCGTTGTTTATGCCAATCTCCCCGGTCTCTAGCTAGTCGCATCCACTCGCTCCCGTCAGATATAATCATCATTATCAGCCAGAAGACGTCCACTGCTGAACATAGGCCCCCTTTAACCTCCACACTGAACGACAGCCTGCCTTTTGCATCCACTGGATGCCAGCGACTCTCACAATGTCGTCGGTCCATCTAGTGGGAGGCCTACAGATATAATATTAATATTATAAAAGCGAAAGTAACTCTTATCTCTCTGTCTGTCTGTTTGTTCGGTTTTTACGTCTGTTTAGCCGATCTTGACGAAATTTGGCAGAAAGACATGTGTGCATCAAGGGGATGGACATAGGATATTTTCATCCCCAGTCATACAGAAAAACTGGAAAGTGGCGGGTTGGGATGATAAAACAAAAACAATTATGAATAAATTTTAAAACTTAATAACTTTTAAAAAGTTACATATAACCTTGCGCAACGTATCATTGCCGCGTTGGATTGTAAAACTGCAATCTAATAGTGTTAACACACGTATGGATTTGGTTGACTTCATAGAATAACTACACAAAGAAACCAAGTACATTCGCAAAATTTAAGCCATTCAAATGGTGTCATATTGACACCAAAAAAATATATAAAATTTTTACTATGACAATTTGCGCAGTGAAATCGTACCATAACAAATCAGAAAAGCAGCATAAGAGTTATGGTGTGACATTCCACAAATAATTTTCTTGCTTAAATCGTTTAAAATACCAATCGAAACGTAAGCTACAAAGCGAATTTGTAGCTTACGTTTTGAGAAGGCGTTGTTTGGAAACCTACCTTCTCTGAGTAGTTATTCTAAGGTTGACCTCAACCGCCGTCTGACCGACGGGAGAGAAAGAGAGGGAAATATGATATTCTCACTCTTTCTCTCCCGTTGGTTGGACGGCGGTCCGTCAACCAAATCCATACGTGTGTTAACACTATAACGCGACAATGTGGCTTAGCATTTTGGGAACGATGCTTGTGGGCAGTGGTCTACTAGATTAGTTTAGTTATATACATATATAATCACTACTACCTGATACTTGATATAGATTTTAAGTGTTCATACAAAATCTATGTACTATGATTTATTTTTCTTGTCAATATATTTCTTAAAAATAAAACAACACCCCTTTTTAAGGGTTTCGTAGTACTACAAGGAACCCTTATAAGTTCGTCATGTCTGTCCATCTGTCTGTCTATCCGTCAGTTCGTCGGACCTCTTTCTTTAGAAAATTCTAACTTCTACTGTTATTAAGATAAATTCATGAAACTTTGCACAATTACAGTTTTAATGTAGTTCATTTTTTTAAGGTATAAAAATATTATTTTGCTTTTCAAGGTCACCGTCCCAACACACAATCGTGTGAATGAAAAACGGAGTTATACTATGCGGCATAAGGTCCATTATAGAGTTGTAAGCAAAATCCTATGCGAAATTAAAAACTTAAAATGCTTAAAGGGTCATATTAAAAACCTTTGCTCAAAATTATTTGAGTTAGCGACTTTTTGAGTTATAGCGATAAAACTGTAATAAATTCAAGACGTACTAGCTCAAAGGTCATTGACCTTTTCGTAAAATGATCTGAACAAAGAATGGTTTTCTAATAGTTTTCTTATTAACTAAACCATAAAAAGTATATGTTATGTCGGGATACATCTCTGAAATTTGGCTCTGAAAAAAGCCACAGAGCTTCGTTTATTCGAATTTTTCTTTATCCAATAATTTCTGAACTATTAATGTGACCACTATTGTATTGCTTTACTTACAGAACCCCAACAATTTTGAACTATTAATGTGACCACTATTGTATTGCTTTACTTACAGAACCCCAACAATTCTGAACTATTAATGTGACCACTATTGTATTGCTTTACTTACAGAACCCCAACAATTCTGAACTATTAATGTGACCACTATTGTATTGCTTTACTTACAGAACCCCAACAATTCTGAACTATTAATGTGACCACTATTGTATTGCTTTACTTACAGAACCCCAACAATTCTGAACTATTAATGTGACCACTATTGTATTGCTTTACTTACAGAACCCCAACAATATGAGTGTACACGCTCTTGGCCAGCTATTTATTTGTAAAATTTCATATATACAATTTCTTCTCATTTCATACAATTATTTTCACACTGAAGATAGACTTATCGATATCTGGTATTCAACCACAAAATTGTGTAAACATTCTTTGAAATTTCTTTAGACACAGGCATTGGCACAAATTGATATTTTGTAATCTAAATTAGGTGTACTCCTTCTCCACTCCGCAAATCATATAATATTAGATGATTTAACTGATTAATGGTGATATTTTTGCTCGTTTTTGCAATATGTTTTTTATTATAACATTTAAGCGGTCTTTAACAAATTCTCATGTTGATACAAACAAGTTTTTATTAACGCAACCGTATGTTATTTTTTTTTAATAACTTAATTTAGTTTCGTCTAAATTTAAATGTAAACGGTACAAAAAATAATTGTTTTGCCGAAAAAAATATTGCAAAAACCATTTTCAAAATATCACCTATAGTAATTTTATATAATAAAAAATATTGGTTGGGCTATATCGTCAAAACATTTATAAAATAAACACGAACCTCTTGTCAAGTTTGCAATCTATGTCCTAATACATTTTTATCAAAATCCATTTAGCAACAACTGAGCGCCAAACATTCTCAACACGTCACACACAAACTTCCGCGTGTGATTTTAAATTGTTTCTAAAAAACTATCTCCTAAAAGTATGCGATAGCATCCGCTTAATGGTGTCGAAAATATTCTTAAAGGTCTTTACTCTAGATTCTGGGAACAACAGGTCCAACACACCTCTTTGAACATTCTTCATCGGGACTATTTTTATGAGGTCGTCTGGCTCTTCAGTCGTTGTAGTTCTCTTCGACTTTGCCGTACGTTGTAAAAAAGTAGAATTCAGAATGTATTTTGGGGGAGGCTGCGTCGGAGCCTCGGTCGTGAGCTCGGGGTGGAACTCTACGTATTGAGATTGATCTTTGTTCAAAACGTAGCTGACCTCTTCTGTTGTAGTGGAGAAGTCATCGCTTACTGTTGCTCTGTCCTCTGCTGTCACTATGTTGGTGTAAATATCTTGGAAGTTAAGAGCAGACGGGTTAGAAAAGCTGAACGTGTAAGGCGGTACGTCTTCTAATGAATCTCTTTGGGAGTTGACGGCGGCCTGGAAAAATGCAAAGTAAACCTTTTAATACTATAGTAGCATGATGACTAATGTTTTTTATTATCTCATAAAAAAGCTGATCATAAATAGAGAACATCAACAAAAACAAAATTAAAATTAGTTCAATAACAAATAAGAACGCTGGATGCAGGCCGCTTCCAACCGGCCCTTTTGGAGATCGATGGGGGAGGCCTATGTCCAGCAGTGGACGTCCTACGGCTGAAATGATGATGATGATGATGATGAACAAATAAGAAAACTGTTCACTGCCACAATGGAAGATGCTTTCAAGCTCCTGGAATGGCAAGGACTCGGCATCAACATCAACGGCGAGTACATCACTCACCTTCGGTTTGCCGACGATATTGTGGTCATGGCAGAATCGATGGAAGATCTCAGCATGATGCTCGAAGGCCTCAATCGAGTCTCCCAACAGGTGGGCCTTAAAATGAACATGGACAAGACAAAGGTTATGTCAAATATCCATGTTGTGCCCACCCCAGTATCAGTTGGGAACTCAGTTCTTGAAGCTGTTGACGCGTACGTCTACCTAGGACAAACCGTCGAACTAGGTAGGTCCAACTTCAAGAAAGAGGTCAATCGGCGAATCCAACTCGGCTGGGCAGCGTTCGGTAAACTACGCAACGTCTTCTCGTCCAAAATACCTCAGTGCCTTAAGACGAAAGTCTTCGACCAGTGTGTGTTACCAGTGATGACATACGGCACTGAAACGTGGTCTCTCACTATGGGCCTCATAAGCAAGCTCAAAGTCGCACAACGAGCTATGGAGAGGGCTATGCTCGGGGTTTCTCTACGAGATCGAATCCGAAATGAGGAGATCCGTAGACGAACGAAAGTCACCGACATAGCCCACCGGATTAGTAAGTTGAAATGGCAGTGGGCAGGGCACATATCACGCAGAACAGATGGCCGATGGGGCCGAAAGGTTCTGGAATGGAGACCACGGACTGGCAAGCGCAGCGTAGGACGTCCACCCACAAGATGGACAGACGACCTAAAAGAGACCGCAGGGAAACGCTGGATGCAGGCCGCTTCCAACCGGCCCTTTTGGAGATCGATGGGGGAGGCCTATGTCCAGCAGTGGACGTCCTACGGCTGAAATGATGATGATGATGAACAAATAAGATATAAGCATATATAAGCATTTTAATTTCATGCTAGACAGAGAGCGCACTATACTGAGCCGTGACGTCACGCCTCAGGTGCGCCATACAAATGCTATACTAACACGCGCTTTGCGAGAAAGCGATAGAGCATCCCCTCCCTATCCCCACCTAAAATTTTAAGCGCTCATATCTCAGAGATTTATCAGCCAATTTAATATTTTTTTTTTTGTATGTGTAATATATTTAGTTATATTCCTCGCTAAGCCGGTTATTTGTAATAAATTAAACATGATGATTAAACACATGCCTATTCTGAGCAAATACAAGGCATAAAAAATTCATTAAAATAAGCTCAGTCACATTAGGCAACCTTTATAATTAAATTATAATTCAAAACGCACAAGCTATTTATTGCGATACAATAAAGTCTACACAAAGTTTAATCCTAACTATAACCAATTATAAGTATATAGCATGTAGAGATCGATGGGGAGGCCTATGTCCAGATGCTCCAGCAGTGGACGTCCTATGGCTGAAATGATGATGATGAGGTTAGTGAAAACTGCATCAAAATCCGTTGCGTGGATTAGGAGGCGTAAGTGGTTATACAAACATACATACAGGCAGATAGACAGACAGACAGACGCGGAAAGCAACTTTAGTTTATATTACTATGTGTGGGAGAGAAATATTTATTAACAAAAGTCATAAAAACAAGCTTAAAACCTAAACTAAAATGCTAATGTTAAAATCCCTTGGCGGAGGATAAAGTGGCCAGAATGATGGAACCATGGGTATGTAACTTTTTTAAACCGACTTAAAAACTATGTTCTCTATTCGTCATGACTGAACACACTAATGCTTTTAATTCCTCTTAATTAAATAGAAAATATACTTTATTTCAATATTTTAATTAATATAGATTTAAATACTTTAAATGAAATAAAAAATAAACTGTCCTTTACGATACCAGTAAATTTTATTTACTAAACAAAATACAAGCCACAAAAACAGTTAGACTAGACCGAAAGCCAATAGACCGTTGAAGGTCTAAAGACATTCCAAATGCTCAAGCCCACTACAACTTGGTAGCGTACTTTATAATTATGATTGTATAGTACGAGGTAACCTCTGGAATTACTAAACCAATACTGAAAATCTTCTATTTATGGAAAGCACCAATATTCTTAAGTGATATAGATTATGACTGTGTTGTTCACAACAGCACATAAGACCTACTACTGTTTTAGTTAAAAGTAAACCTACCAAATATGCTAAATCAAAAAAAAAGTATATTAAATGAAGTTCTATTTACACATAATTTAGAAATTAAATAGCAAAATAATTAGAGTAAACTTAAAATTCATTAAACAAAAATAAATAGAGATGTTTTTACAAAACTAAATAGTTGTTTTTTTAGTAGAGTAGTTTTTAAGTAGAATATTTTTAAACAAAACAAATTAGAAAACTATGTATAAAAAAATATGAAAAATAATTAAAACAAAATCAAATAGAAAAAAATATTTTAACAAAACAAATAGAAGTTTTTTTACAAAACACAGTTCCTACTGGTAGCGGTTTATGTAGTTTAGTAGTTAGGTTTATTTTTTCTTTTTAATATCACGAAGATATAGATGAAAATATGTACTCGTAAATTATCTATTTTTGAACTAGGAATTAATAAGGACTAGGTTTTATTAAATAATTTTCAATTTCAAATAACTAAAAACTACTGTAAAATATATTAATTATCTTAATAATTATATTATATAATATTTAGACAATGATTTATTAAGGCTACCAAAATAATATATACGTGTTTCTAATTTAAGAGTAAAATAATATATATATATATATATTAATAAACCCTTAATAAATCATTGTTAAGATGTAAAAAAATAAAAATCAACGATACCAAATAGAAAATTAATAAAAATACAAATAGAAAAATATTCTAAACAAGCCGATAGAAAAATAATAGAAACAAAAGTAAATAGAAAAACAATGTTTAGAACTTACAGTGATCAGGAAGACCAGCCCTACGCTCCAACACATGACTTGTGATGCCAAACTCTCTGTACTGGCACACAATGTCATTCTCGTCCCGCCAAACACATTCTGTGCGAATCTCATCGATTGTGTTCTAAGAACAATGAATGTTATAAAAATACTATAATTACAGTTGTCCGGCTACGGGTTTGCTCGCTTCTCTGTAGTTAATTAGAAATTATTAGGTTAACTATGGCAGACGGGTGAGACAAACAAGAGAGATATGCCTAGTTCAATTCGGGACATTCGGGACATTTTTGCACACACGGTCATCTGGCCCCAAATAAGCAAAGCTTGTGATATGGCTGCCAGAGACTGATATACATACATAAATATAGTTTTAAATACATACTTAAATAGATATTAACAACCAGATATATAGAACAAACACAAATGTTCATCACATAAATGTTTATCCTAGGTGGGAATCGAACGTTAAATTAAATTAGCATTCATGTTCAAATGTGTCCATGTCTCTCCTACTTTTTACACTACTCTCAACTGCTTAACGGCACTGTAAATAAGTACACAATTACTAATTTTTTCACGCACGCCTATATATTATAGACTTGCAACGTCACCATCCACATGCAAAAAAAGCAAAGCCGTCTGTAGAGTAAGTTCAACTAAAAGCATCAGGCCTGATTTAGACCAGCAGTGCAAGTACCGTTCTTTATCGATCGTCAAATATGATCGACAAGTTCGATAAAATGCCATTTGATCAGTACTCACTATGATCGATTTTAGTCGTTTTATTTTATTCGGCATTTTATAGAATTTGTCGATCGATAAAGAACTGTACTCGCACTGCAGATTCGTTCGCACCCGCCTTGCCACTTTACCATATCTGGAAATTTATTCTCTAACGGCTTCAAATTAGCGCTAAAACAGCGCAGTTCGGTAAATCACGTGAAAATTAACCTTAACGCGCCCAGATACAGTTTGCGGTCGCGCAACTTTTTTCATCACCTAAACTCTGAATCGCTTAAAACAGCTAGCCGTAAGCCCCCAGATCTGAACGAACGCCATATAAAACCCTTTCCCGCTCTCTTCCACCCTTCCTTTTCCCTTATTGCTGAAAGTAGTCAGTAGTCACTTTCTCTTGTCAACTTACAGACATACAATCGCATTATTTAATACAAAATGTACCTACTCATTGTCAGGGTCTTGTAGTAAATAACTAACATTGGAACTCCATTGTTCATTAAAAACTGTTTGGGTGACATGTCAACTTTGTATCGAGCATGCGTATCTCTCACGAGATCATATCTCACAACTTTGAGTTAGTTACACTACAATTCTTCATCATCACCTCAACCCTTATCTACTTACTAACGATGGCCGAGTTATACTTTATTGGTAAAAACATTAATTCACAGGCCAATTAGGAGTATTGTATACTTTAGTTTGCATTGTCTTAATCGTATTTACCTACTATTTATACAATGCATACGGGTTTTTTTTAAATTAAATATTTTGTTTATTTGTACTAAAACCAACATCTACGTGTGAGTAAATATATGTTTGAAACACGTATATCCAACTAAGTATCTTCATACGAGCTTATTAATCGTCGCATTCTCGCTAAAGTTTGTACTAAAATAGTACGTGAAAGGCACTTGCAGATAGCGTATCTCGAACATATCCGCGAGTCGCGCTAAAATCGCATTTGGCTGCAAATAAAAGAAGCGGGCTGAACCCGCTCCGTACATGGTGATATGGTAGGTTTGATTCCGTTATACAACGTGATTTTTAACCAAGCGAAGAGAGGTCTCACAACTCTCACATCACATCATGAGGGATGATGCCATAATCCCCGCACTTGGCAGGTGGCACGGGGACAACAGCGCGTTCACCGTGTACTAATAAGACGCTGCTGCCCATCCCCATGCGGTTTCGGCCGCAGTTTTAGGACATAACCCGTTCGTCTTATTATTCTAATATATAGATCTCTGATATATAGGTATATCTGATATACATACTATTAGTCGGACGGTCCGACAAAGGTATCAGACTAATGGAACATGTCAACGTATCTTTGTATGTTTGTACTTTTTCGATGACAACTTATCGTAGCGTATCGTTGATCCGATATATAGTATTCATATAATTTTGTACGCAAGTAGGTCATTTCAATTTTTATTTTTTTTAGTCAAGTATGGGTAAAAGAATTGCAAAGATACAAGGTCGGCGAGGTCTCAGTTTGGGTGAACTAATCAGTAAGGGTGTCTAATCTGTGTTTCCACAGCATTACAATCTTGGAGTGTTCAAATCTAAGGTTAGATTAGTTATTACTAGGCAAACGTGCTCCATCTTTGCCCGCATCATTGTTTTCCATCAGGTAAGATTGCGGTCAAACGTTAGTCCGATGATGGGGAGAAAAAACCAGTTTATTTTGTAAATTTTTTATTCAAGTGTTAGAGTAAGAACACACTGGCACTAATGATCTAAACACTAGCACTATGCCTGCTTATAGGCAAGGGCTATGTCTACGAGGAAACTAAACTAAACTTGTGTCAACGTGAACGTACCAAGTTCCCCGCGCTCCGCAAGGACGCCTATGATGCGGTGTTGCAGTTTATTTAATTTCCTCTAAGGCATTACGTGGAAAAGCGTGTTTTCAAGTGAGCCACCTTACTCCGTCACCCTCACATGGGTGCCACTTGAGACACGCAGAGGTTTGTGGCTGTGCACATTTATCACTACTTTGAAGGTAATTTGTGCTTGGAATCATTTTCGTCGCCCTTTTTATGTAGAGAAAATCTTATAAGATTAGAGCTGGTGATTTCTTAATTTTTTAATCAACTTAAAAGTCGACTTTAAATTAGAAGTTTTCTACATTAACGAGGTCTAGAAACGTTCTCACTGGTAATGAGATATGGCTCACTGCGGCTGCTTGTAAGTTTGGCAGCGGAACATGATCTTAAAATAGTTCATACAGGACGTTAAAACTCCGTTTTTAAATGGTGATTTACACGAGACCACGTACATGACTCAACCAAAACTCAAGAGGTTTGAAGAGAAAGTGAAAGAAAACTATGAGTGCCTTCTTCAAAAATCCTTATATGGAAAAGCTCAGAAGCAATGAATATTTTTAATTAATTTTATGCGGCTTGGAAATGAACCGTGTATATAGTTATATGAGGAATCCAATAGCATTTGGGCAATAATTGCTTATCAATAACTGTTTATGTGGATGACTTATTATTGTTTTAGAACAACGAAAAGGAATATTGACCTAAGTGAAGCAAATTTTTTTTTTTTTGAACAGCGAAAATATTGTCCTAGTTGAATCAAAGATTAACAAATAGTCTTAAAATTTAGGCAGACTCGTATTTCGAATGAAAGCAAACATGAGATATGCTATCATAATTTTAAATTAAGATCATGATGTCCGAAATTAAATACGTTCTTTTTATGCAATAAGCTGCGATGTGTGTTTTGTGTCTTTTTGCTCCAATGCTCAACATTTTCTTTTCAGTTACATTTTAGTGACAAATCGTATAAGAAATTCACACTTTTGAGGATGACACTCTAGTCTCCGGGGATTCGATTGAATCGCGTATTTCGTACACGCTTTTCGGAGGACGTAAGTAAGTTTATTCTATTCAAAGAGATACGGCGCTCTTTTATAAAAACATACAATGGGGTTACAATTTAGGTCATTTTTAAAGTAAGTAGGTTATATTAATATGAATAAAATTTTCATTATCATTATAAAGTATTTCATAATAAATGTACGTTTGTTTTTTTATGTTGTGTTTGCATTGTATGTCTAGTGTCTACAGACAAATTCATAGATGACAATTAATTATGTTTAAATCTCAATATATTAACCGGTTTCTGTAAAAATATATGGTTAAAAGAATAAAATAATAATCGTTAAATTTAAGGTAATATTTTAAGGTTAAAAAATAATGTACCTTATTCTACAGTATTAACGAACTCGTAGACGACAGCAAATATGTTTTAGACCCGATTTCAATCTCGATTTAACGAAATTTTTGTGTCATATATATGGAAATATATGGTGGTTTATTTGTGTAAAACTAGCAGGAAAATACATTAAACAAAAAAGGCGTACTTTTCAAGTTCTGGTAGATCAAAGTTGCAAAAACAATGCATTGAGTTAAGCCCTAAGCTGAGAATGGCTGGTTGAAATTCTGCAATGAAACCGAATTACAACATTTGATATAACTATAAAATTCCATCTTAACAACTACCAAAAACTTACAGAAATACCCTGACTTTCTCAAACTTTCCGCGTTAACGTTTGGCGCTAATCCAAAAAATTAATTGCACCAAGCGGCGCTTAGCTACAGCTCTCGAGCGCTGAAGCGCTGTTCAAGCGCTGCTCAAGCGACGCGTTGCTAAGTGTAATTAGTGCAATCAGTGTGAATCACGTTTTAGTCAAGTATGTGCTGTTGTGTTGAGTGAGTGAGTCTCTTACTCAGTGTATGTATGGTATGAGATTTAATAGAGAAACATATCTCAAAGTCTTAACATATTATAAATTATTCTTTTTGCTATCTGTTGTCTAAGCGCAGCGGACATATTTATGAGCCCACGATTCATACGTCCAATGTCTCGCTCGCGCATTTAAATTGTTTTAGGATTTCGTACCCAAAGGGTGAAAACAGGACCCTATTACTAAGCCTACGCTGTAGTCCATCCGTCCGTCCGTCCTACCTTTTAACGGCTGTATCTTTCGAACCGTAATAGATAGCTACTTCAATCTTTCACAAAATATGTATTTTTACGGCGGATTAACAAAGAAATAATAAAAAAAAAAACATTTGCTTTAAATAGGTATTTGCTTTAATCTGAAATACTGTGGTGGTACGGAACCCTCAGTGTGCGAGCCCGACTCGAACTTGGCAGGTTCTTTGAAGTTATAAAATGACTAAAAGTACTAACTAACCCATACATTAGTACTGCTAATCTGTATGAATAAAGAAAATAACATCCTAATATTTTAAAAGCAAAAGCAACTCTGTCTTTCTGTCTGTCTGTTTGTTCGCTTTTCACGCCTAAACGGCTAGGCCGATACTCAGAAGGAGCTTGATGAAAACGAAATCACCCTTCCGAAATAGATTCTTGTGAGTTGATGTTCCAGTAGTAGTGGAATTTCAAGGAACACACTCCGTGTTCGAGTGGCTGTTATCGCGTTTTGGCCGAAATGTGTCACAGTTTACTTTAACAAGACAAAAATCAGAAACTAAAAAAATCTTTTTGCTGCTGTTGTAATTTGGTTGTAATAATATCCACTGGCTTGATTTTCTGGGGCAATTCAACAGAGGTGGAACGCGTATTTAAGGCACAGAAACGATGCATTAGAGTGCATATTAATAGTTTGGACTTAACAGCACTGATAGCTGGAGACCAAAATTTATCTATACTATAATACTATGTTTTGATTGTTTGTTTGTTTGTTTGCATTGAATAGGCTCCAAAACTACTGAACCGATTTGAAGAATTCTTTCACTGTTGGGAAACTACACTATCCCTGGGTGACATAGGCTATAATTTATACCCGTGCGAAGCTGGGGCAGACCGCTAGTTGAATATAAATTACACTTCCGTCTCTTTACATCTTTGAAGTAGCATGTTATGTTAAAACTAACCCGAACTATTTTCCTCTTACAAATGATAAATCTAAACGTAATAGATGTGACAAGCACAAGCTTCTCATAGAACACCGCAACAAGAAATTATTAAATGATAGCGTTTTTGTATGGGACCATTAATCTATAATAAGATGCCTAGAAACCTTAAAGATCTAAATATTAATCTGTTCAAATTGAAATTAAAAAAAATACTACTGACTAAGTGCTATTACACCGTAAAAGAATTTATTAATGATAAGTGATTAAATTGGAATAGTAACATTAACTAACTAATAATGTCATTATAATATTGTAGACATCGTACCTATTTAACTTGACATAACTACTATACTAAGACATTTCCTTTGTAAACTAACAATACTAATAACTTATAATTAGTGAGTTATGAATGCCAGTGCTAATATTGCATGTCCATTTAGAGACAAGTTTGTTTTCGGAGCTCTTAAGAACAGATTATATTTTGTATTACATCTAGGTTTACCAATTAACTGCAATAAATATATTTTGATTTGATTTGAAAATCATTCTCCAAAAGGTGGAATTGATGCCTTGTTCAGATTTTTCGTAAATTTTGACAGCCTTGCATATGATGTCAAAATCTGTTACGATAAAAATTGTTACTAATTCCCAATGGCCTATTAACATTTTAACGACTTTGACAAATTACAAATTTTCACAGATTTTGTATGGTAAAGCTGTCAAAAACTGTCATGATAAAATTTGTGGATAAGGGCCACAGAAAATATATAAGATTTATTTTAGTCCTGGGTTTCAAACATGCCCTTATTAGGCCGCCCTGATTCTCTACTTTACATAAGAATCTTTGCCATAAACGCGTGACGTCATAACATGAAAATGTAATTATATAGCCCGTTGGTCCAGTTGGTAGTGAACCTACCTTCTGAGCTTGAGGGCGTGGGTTCGATTCCTACGTAGGACAAACATTTGTGTGATGAACATTTGTGTTTGTTCTATATCTGGTTGTAAATATCTATTTAAGTATGTATTTAAAACTATATATGTATATATATCAGTCTTTGGCAGCCATATCACAAGCTTTGCTTAGTTTGGGGTCAGATGACCGTGTGTGCAAAAATGTCCCAAATATTTAATGTCCCAAATATTTAAAAAAAATTTTTTTTTTAAAATTTAAAAATGGGCTGCGTGTCTTTAGTGTCTATGAGCATATAAACTCATAACACGGTACGTAAAGTTATATGCGTGATATTGGCAATGTCAAGTTTGCTAACAAGATGAGATTTGTAAAACATTTATTTTGATTTGTCAAAATAACGTGGAGTCTTCCCTTTAGGGTATATATATAAGATCTTGCTAGAAAGTTAAGTGCGCATGTGTCAGGAGTCAAAAAATTATAAAAATGTAGTATCCAATTGAAAAAAGGGTTTGATTTGCTTCGTTTTCTAACCATTTTTACCGTGGTATTTGTTAGCATGGTTGTAACCACGGTAACCATGGTCTCTGTGTTACAACACGTTTCCGGCATGTTGTATGTGGTTACATACAGAATAAGAGCCTTTTGTACGCAAGAAGCATGGTTTTTTTTTCCACGGACTTCTGTACCACTGGGTACAGATTAATAAGTAGGGGATCGTTTCGAAACACCAAAAGAGCTCACAACGTTTATTAGATAACTTCCCAGTTTAATATAACACGTAAAGCACAACTTTAAAAATCGAAAGCTCTTTTTCAAACTTTTCACCGAGATCCTGAACATTAGCAAAAAGTCATTAAAAGTAAAGGTGCTGTTCATCATAGCTTGGGAGCTTCAAAGTCGGTATTAAGGTCGACTCGGAGGGACCCTAACTTATAAAAGTTCATTCATTTAACGCTTGCACGCTTCCGACTCGGAACGAGGCAAGATTTCAAATTATGTGGTGAATACTGTTGAATAACATTAATAAGGTTTTTTTTTTAAAATCGAAGTGTTGTTCTTATATAAAAGTTGTATCCAATTTAAAAAAATTACGACCGGCTGGATGCGAATTAACCTGAGCCATCCAAGTTTACGTCCCAAACGCGCTATCCGCTAAGATACGGACTCTGGTGCCATGGAAAAACGGCTAGTGCTTAGTGTGGGACGCTACTTGCGTCGCGGCTACCCACCTGAGTCGAACAGTTCGTACACCGGTAGCAGCGGGCCAGCAGCGCAGGATGCTACCTGTAGAAAGCGGCGATAGTACGCGGCAATGAAGCCGCTTTGAGAATTCAGAACGGGAGTAGTTAGGCGCACTACGCAGTCCCCTCTGCCGAGGTAGACGAACAGTCCGTTCGTGTCTGTTTATAAAAACTAGTTGGCCGCGATCGTCCGCCATACTGCGTTCATATCTGTCGCTGCACGGGGCTCTCTAAAAATTGTTGGTTGTGCTGTGATTTCATGTCAAAGGCGATCGGAAACATCTAATCTAAGTAAACACGGAGTTTCTTACTACACGCAATTAATTAAATTCATGAATAATTTTTAATAATCCCTCTAAAATACATTTTGTATAAACAATTTAACGACAGAAATTACGATACGTAATTTCGTGAAACATAGGAGATTATTGAACAATCCTGATTTCATTCACATGATATCATACATTTTATCGGTCATTATAGACCTCATCACTACTTTTCGTGTTTATAAATAATAGTGTAACAACAGTCATTCTCTGTTTCCGTGCTTGTATTGATTATGTAAATGTGTGCCGTACCGTTTACCTCATCTCCCGCGAAATCTGACAAAGATTTTAGTATTGGAAGTACGCCTTGTCATCTCCCGTTCTGAATTCTTAAAGGTAAAGGTAGGTCTGAATCGTAGCGTACGCAGCGTACGGATTTGTTGCTTTTTTTTATTTCTATGGCGCAGGTTTGCCGATCCAGTGCACGCAGTACCATAGAAATCTATACAAAGGAACAAATCCGTACGCTCAGTACGCTCCGATTCCGACCCAGCGGACGCGTACCTTTAGCGGTACAAAGTTGTGTGACAATTACATTCGGAGTCTAAAAGAAATATCCTATTATTCACCACTAAGGGGCGCCACTCGTCCATTTTTAGTCATTAGCATACGCGCCATCACCAGCGTCGGTCGCACCGACCGCGCTCACACGAACAAAGAGATTTTCATATTTAATTTTCTGTTTAGTATAATTGCCTACACATTTCCTCTCCAAACCGACCGTTTTCACAGCATTTGCATATAAAAATCCCACTATTTAAATAACTTTTAAATGGAACTCGGCTTGTACGCAATTTGTGTATTTTATTACGTCAGAAGGTGCTTTCAAGGAAATAATGACAAACACTTGAACTCTCAGAAACAATGCGTGTTTACGCATAACTTTCTATACCTTTGATAAAACGTAAACTTACGTTTTACTCTCAATCATGTCCAAGATATTGAAAGTATTGCTCGTGAGCGCTTACAGTTTTCTCTTTGTTCACTATTTGAAGATTACTTTGACGGACAGAAGTAGGGATTCAATAGAACTTGAATATGTCCAGCGTCAACCAGGAACTTTGAAGAAAATTCTCAAGGAAATCAAAAAATATGGAGCAAACGTGACATTGAGAAAACTGACCCTAAACTTTAAACAGCCAGAAAGATTGCCAACGGATCTTAAATATATCCTAAAATGGACTGCGGCGTTTTCTCACTCCTCTTCAATTTTCCCCAACGGGCAATCGGCGTTTGTTGGAAACAAGTGTGAATTCTACAACTGCTTCATGACTAATGACAAGAGCCTGCTTCCAGATCGTAGAAACTTCGACGCTATTATATTTGACGTCGAAAACAATTGGGACGAGCATCCAATCATCAGAGCTCCTCATCAATATTACATCTTCACTGCGTCAGAGTCGGCGAGCAACTACCCAATATGCCACCCTTACTTTGATACTCACTACAACTTGACTTGGAGCTATAAACTAGATTCAGACATCCGATGGTCCTACGTCACTATTATGGATAAATTTGACAAATTTGTTGGACCCAAAATTAATATGACATGGATAGAGCCAATGGAACCAACTTCTGAAATGGTTGTGAAGAAATTGGCATACAAGAAAAAAGCTGCAGCCTGGTTTGTTTCGCATTGCAAATCGAAAAGTCAAAGAGAAAAGGTAGCAAAAAATTTAAGTGCAGCATTAGCAAAATATAACCTTAAAATTGATATATTTGGTTGGTGTGGAGAACTAACGTGCCCTAGAGATCGTATCGAAGAATGTTTGGATATGTTGGAGCACGACTATTATTTTTATTTGGCGTTTGAAAATTCTTTGAGTGAAGATTACGTTACGGAGAAGCTTTTGTATCCGCTTCGGCATTACACTGTTCCTGTTGTATACGGTGGTGCTAATTATTCAAGGTATGAATCAATAATTGTATAATAGTTACCATAAATAACAATTATCACCTACCAAAACATAATTCACCAACCCGCACTGGGCCAGCGTGGTGTGTATGGCCCAATCACCCTTTCGGGGGTAGGCTAATAGTCCAGCAGTGGACTGTTAAAAGGCTGGTTATGAAAACATAATTATTACGAAACACTGTTTTAAACTATCACGGTTGGTTCGTCTTACCACGGTAAATATCCCGTAAATAATCATATAACTATAATTATTACGTTTCTTAATTTATACTATACTGTGAGATTCACTCATAGAAAAGTTTTTTTAAATCTTTGTGCTCACTACATCACGGTCTCGCTAAACGTAAACATGACGTGGATCGAGCGTACCTGGAAGTGGCTGAATGTACTTTGCAACATGTGATTTTTTATATTTATTACGCAATTAAAAAAAAGGTTGTCTTCACAATTGGTTTTTTTCAAACGTTTGTTGAATGGGTGTTGGGATCCCCATTAGTTTTACTTTTTGATTTTATTATTATTTCTTAGTTAATACGCCGTAACATTAGATAGTATGTGAAAATTTAAACTGGCTATCTATTATGGTTTGAAAAAAAGCTGCCAAAAGGTAAGACAGACAGACAGACAAGGCTTATTAATAGTCCCGTTTACACCCTTTGGGTAAGGAGCCCACCGTTCAATATAAGGAGATTTATTGATAGCAAGAGTCACCGATAGAGAGAGTTCTACTTCCTGGGCAACTCGGCGTTATGAAATGCAATATAGCAAAAGTTATCGTAATGAGAGTTGGACATTCCGTGTATTTGCACTCGTATGATTCACATTTTCGAATATAATTCATTTCCAGGTTTATGCCGCCTGGGTCGTATTTGGATATGGGAGAGCTAAACGCTACAGAAATTGCATTTAGAATAAACGAAGCCATGAAAAAGCCCAAAGTATATCAAAATTATTTCAGGTATAAACAATTCTAAGAGTACTTTCATCTATATTTACAGAAATACTTGAACATGAAGAGTTTCAAAAAGGGTGTCTACAACTACCTCTCCGGACTGGCAAAGCACCGTCAACCCCGCGAGTGTTGCAGGTGTCCATAGGCGGCAGTTTCTGCTTACCATCAGGCGGAACACATGGTTGTTTGGCAATCTTACTATAAAAGAATATTTTACCATAATTATTTCGGTCAATTTAATTTTTATACCATAGATGGCAAACAAGCAGATGAAATGCCTGATGGTAATCAGTCACCGTCACCTATGATGGATAATTGTAGCACCAAAGACACCACAAATGCCTTGCGACCTTTTAAGACTCTATTATCTAAGACACTAACAGTCTGACACACATACAAACAGTTTTGTACCTGGGTATATATGTCTATTCCTATCATAAGAAATATAAGGCTACAGGAGCTAGCATAAAGCATGGTATAATAATATTCCCCACCAGGGGCCTTACGGACAACAGCTATTACAGGCACCTAATACGCTCAGTTGGAAAATCACGCGACCGCAAACCTTATCTGGGCGCGATAAGGTTTGCGGTCGCGTGATTTTCCAACTGAGCGGATTAGGTGCCTGTAATAGCTGTTGTCCGTAAGGCCCCAGGTGTGGCATTCCGTGACACAAAAGTCACGTGGGTGACAAAAGCCTACGTTATCGACGCTGTGTTACTAATAGCATGAAATCATAACTCCTTAAACTCCATGTATTTTTAACCGACTTCAGGAGGAGGTTATTAATTAAATAATATACTTATTAATTAAATTTATGTTTAGCTTGAATTCGGACAAACAAAATGACAATTGAAATGCTTTTTTGTTTTGTTTGCTTTGTTGCTGTTTGATGCTTTATTTGTTTCCCAATGTCTGTGGTTGTTGAAAGGACTTTGCAATGAAGTGGCAACTGGACCGTGACGTAGGTTTGGGTGACTCCCGGAATGCCAGATCTTGTTTTATTGGATCATGGCATAAAGCGCACCAGGCCGACTTCGTTGGTGGTCTTCGTACTTGAGAACAATGTGACGTAGTCAATAGAAATGTCGACAGATTGCGGTAATGTTTAAGTAGGTATTAAACATCTGGAACCCAAATTTCTGGATCATTATCTTTATATCTACATCTACGCTTACTTGTCTTTCTTTTGTTTCCTCAGATGGCATAACCACTACAAATACACGGAGTCGCCGACAGTCCCTGATGTCTGTTTGCTGTGCAAGCTGCTGAACAATCCAATACTAGGCCATCGCGTTGTGACAAACTTCAGGAAATGGTGGCTCGCAGACTACAAGAAAGAATGTGCTGCTGAAAATAAGCGTATACGTTTCCAGCCTGAATGAAATAAATTCTAAAAACCATGTGCATTTTTTGTCATATTTAATTGGTAGGTACAAGCCTACGCTGTCTGTCAGTCCGTCCTACCTTTTAATGGCTGTATCTTTCGAACCGATAACGGGTCTATTTCACAGAATTTGTAATATTCTTAACTAATTAACTAAAAAAATATATATATATATATATATATAAACTAGTAGGGAACGACAACAAACTTTTTTGATCATGGAATAGGGTATACAAAGTCCTTGAGTCTAATTTATAAATGCTAAGACGTACAAGCGTCAAATTTGGCATGATAATAGTGCACACTCTAAATTCGAGTCTGTTACAAATTTATTTTCACCACTAAGTTAAGCAACGTCGGGCATGGTCGGTGCTTGCACAGAAAAGTTTTTTTTAAAGATACTTGGGTGGGTGACTTTCGTTTTCTTTTTGAACTACTTTTTGTATTTTGTGGCAGTACGGAAACCTCAGTGCGCAAGCCCGACTCGCACTTCACCAGTTTATTAAGAATAAATGGCATGCTTAACTGTATTTATCCTTGAAACAGTCTACATAACGAGTGAAACATCCAGGTAAATAAAGTTGTGAAACTTCATCAAACTAACAAACTTAATTCCAAGTTTCGCATTTGTGTGTACTTAAATTTAAATTTAAATAAGCAAGTCCGGCGCCATACATCATTAGACGGTAAAGTTGGCGAAGCACATACGTCTCAGCATAGTTTGCTTAACTTTGTATAACTTGAAAACGAATGCACGCGAATGATTTTGCACACTACAACAGGGACGTATGGATACGCTTTTAAAAACTAAGATAATATAGTAATCTATTATGAGAGCACACAGTGTGTTTTCCTTGTCTATTTATATCCTATGCGTTGACGACCAACTGGAGAATTTTTCAAAGGTCCTATGTATGTAATTTCTGGTGTAAATACACACACACACACACACACTGACCATACAGACTAGGCAAAGCTACTACGTAGTGTGCCCTCATACATTACATAGGACCTTCGAAAAACGTTTCAGCCTAAAGAAAGTCAACGTAGTAATAATTACGACCAACTTTTACTACAAGAACAAAGCTGAAATAAAGAAAAAAATATGTGTTTCATACAGTTGATCATACAACTTAATTTTAATACATGACTTAGGGTTGGTAAAAGTTGTTTGTAATGAAAATGATGAGTACAATGGCCTCGTTTCAGCTTAGTACCCAAAGATAATATAACCACTTGATCGCGCACAAGTTGTAAGTTGCTTGTGGAATATGTAAGCCACGTCGGTCGCGGGGGTAACGTATGGCGCTTGTGATTGGAGACTCAACTCTTGTGTAACTTTGGCTTACGGCCGGGTAAAGGATGAGCAGTCAAGTGGTTATATCGTCATTGTTAGTACCATATTACTACCTTCTTATAGCCTTAACAGCTAGACTGATTTTAACAAGAGAGGAATGCTTGGATTTCTCTTCATGCCCGGAAAGGCTACATTTTGCAAACAGGATTTTTATGTTTTTTTAATAATATTAGATACTGTTTTATTAGCAAAATATAAGCGTTTTTCCATATATATTCTATGAAAAAAAATTAAGCCAACGTTGCGTATCACAACGTCTATTTCGCAGAAAGTCTTGGAAGCAAAACGATACGACAGGAAAATTAATAGGCCGTGAAACGTCTGGATTTCAAATGGTCAGAATCGCAAGCCCATCCTTACTAATATTATAAAAGCGAAAGTAACTCTGTCTTTCTGTCTGGATGTTTGTTCGCTTTTCACGATTAAACCGCTAAGCCGATCTTAACGAATTTTGGCAGGACGATAGTGTACATCATATGGACGGACATAAGGTACTTATTCTCCCAGAAAATGCGGGAAAACTGGAAAATCGCGGGTAGCACCGCGGGTTTCAGCTAGTATTGTATAAATAACATTTCGTATTACAAGGATAATTTAGCAGAAAGTCTTGGCAGCACATAACACAACGACACAATAGCAAAATGACCGGACCGAGAAAACGTCACGAATTCAAATGGTCAGGATGGTAACTCTGAATCCTTGGTATTATACAGTGCATATCCATATAATACCCACGTCTAGCACCCACCTCTGAAGTACGGATCCCCAATCATAACTTAAGCACATTTCCGTTGCAACTTGGTTAAATAAATAAACTTTATCAAGAAACTTTCAAAGTTTATCTTAATATTTCGCAAGGTAATTTCTGTAGCTGCATAGTTAAGTGTTGCAGGTACGAGAGAGGATTTCTGTGATATTATCTTTTCTCTGATGGGCTTATATTAATTGGTAATTTTAATCATCATTATTTACAATATTTATGAAGAGACCAACCCAGAGATGTGAAAAAAAAACAGCAACTCCATAGTATATTTTGAGGCTGCGCTCAATGGCCAGAGTAATTTTTTTGCGCGAGTGAAATAACCACGCGCTTTTGGAAATGTATGGAATATATGTTTTTTTTTTTTTTTTTTTGCCACTTCAGGTTTGATCCCTTAGTAAAAGTTGTTAATGACGATGAGTGCATAATGCCCTCTTTTGGTTTCAGTACCACCGTTGCCGAGTGTGCAGATCCGCTAAGAAAGGATTATACGAAAGGGTCGAACTGAGGGGGGGAAATGGGGGGGTTGAAAGTTTATATGAAAGGCTACGCGACCAAATTCGCGAGCAAGGGCTTATGTGTGTAATAATTGCGAAAACCTAAGAAAAAGAGGCTACAACATGGGGTTCTTCAAAAGGCGAGATAATCGAGTCCTAAAGGATCGGCAACGTATTTGTGACGCCTCTGATGTTACAAGTATCGATAGGCGACGGTGACTGCTTACCATCAGGCAGCCCGTCAGCTTGTTTGCCTACCTATGGCATAAAAAAAAACATTCTGGTTTGTACATCTATAATTATGTACTATTGAATTCTTTGGTTTGTTATTACAAAAAAGCGAACGCTCTTTTATAGTGTAACTAAAAATACGCCTTCTCTAGGCCTCCGTGGTAAAGTTCACTAACCGCTCCCCCAGAAAGTAGTGCACAAAACTAATTAACAACTTGAACTCTCGTTCGGAGATTTCGTTAGCGCGAAGTAGTTGCGAACTTTGCTACGTCGACGCACGCACTTCAAGTTTTATGAGATGTTAGCTACGCCTCGTGGTTTTATTCGCCATTTCTTTGTGTTTAACTCGACGACTGTATCAAAACATCAAGAAAGAGCAGATAAATAAACAATTTTTAATTAAAAAAACACAATCATCAACATATGGTACTGAGACGTGGTCCTTAACTGTTGGCCTTTTAGAAAAACTCAGAGTCACACAGCGGGCAATGGAGAGAGCTATGCTCGGAGTTTTTTTGCGCGATAGAATCCGAAACGTGGATATTCGCCAAAGAACCAGAGTCACCGACATAGCTGATAAAATTTGCAAGTTGAAGTGGCAATGGGCAGGCCACATCGCTCGAAGAACCGATAACCGATGGGGAAGAAAGGTTCTGGAGTGGAGACCACGAACCGGAAGACGCAGCGTAGGTAGGCCTCCCACTAGATGGACCGACGACATTATGAGAGTCACGGGCATCCAGTGGATGCAAAAGGCAGGCAGTGTCGTTCAGTGTGGAGGTTACAGGGGAGGCCTATGTTCAGCAGTGGACGTCTTCTGGCTGATGATGATGATGAATCATCAACATCACTCAATAACCACCCTTATTCTCCCTTATCACTGTCCTCTGTCTCTACTTCATACGGTATCGCGACCGTTCCAGAAAAGGCTAGTTTTTTTTAGAACAGTGTTCAAATAATTTTATTGACGTCTGTGTTGTGACCAGAATTTATGTATCATTCTACAGAACGCTTAATACACATGAATGAAATGAAATGAATAAAATACGGCAAACAACTGCCCAGAAAACACGGTAGCGCGGTAGTTATGTCAACTAGTTTAAATAAGAGTAAGTTTAAGTTTCTATAAATTAAAGATATATTTGATTCTGTTTGTTCAGTGTGACTGCTACTTTTCAAAGGCTAATAAAATGTCTACCTCAAAATGTCCTAAAATGAACCGTATCGTTTTTATTACAAGTCGATGCTCCGCCGACTCATCAGTTCAGCGGTTCCGCCCTTTCCTTGTTCCAACGCTGCTCGGGGGTTTCCAACCGCTACGATTGAACCCAAATTGTGGCCCCAAAAAACTATCACCGCTCAGTCTTTTGTTTGAATTAGAAAACGGGTGAAATCAAACGAGTTCACGAGAAAGTTTTTACGTAGTTAATATTTTCAGCTAATCACTTACAAAAATAATCAATTTGGCCATTGGAATTAGTTTACGAAATTTCACCTTAGATGTTTGACCTTACATTTCAAATTTAAACAAAGCATAAATAAACAAAGAGTCTTCTCGCAGTTTACTGCAAAGTTAGTTACGAATATTTTATTTTGGAAACCAACTCCCAGTAATTCTGCTGGTCTGCTGGCGGTAATTAATGCTGTTTTGGTCTAAACTTTACTTTTACGTTAACGCCCAATTCTTTTTTCAAAATCTTTATCAAATTAAATCATATTATTTATTTGACGTTATTTAGATAATTACCTATATTAGCTGGTTTTGATTAAAATGGATGATATAATTTAGAAATAATATAGAGATAAGTGGTACAACTACTTGGAATTAAATACAATATGAGATACTTTTTGCCCTTAGCATAAGTATACCTTACACCTGTAAGGGAAAAGCTCCCATTAACGCTCATGTTGTATTGCCAGTGTTGTTTTTGTGGTTAAAAATATTGCAAACCAGCAATGTAAAGCGTACAAGCGTACCCACGACGCAGGTCGTTCGTTGACATCTAACGTCAGCTGATATTTTATTTGCATTACATTGCGAACATTAAGGAATATAAAAACAGAATTTTTGTGGTATCGTATCAGCAATCACCAGCACTACCGCCAGTCTTCGTTTTCGGAAACTCTAGTCCTTTTCACTTTTTTTCTCAAATTCTTGTTTATGTATGGCATTTTTGGATCAAGAACTAATATGTCGACTTGTTTGAAGTGCTTATTATTTCTATGATACGAAGTATATAATATGTAGTAGATTTTAAATAAGCTAAAAAACTGCCAATCTTGTTTGCTAACTATGGACGCTACCCGCTGTTTTCATACAAAAATACAATCTGAGCAAAACGCGGCTCCCGGTAATGGCAGAGTTAGTACATTTTTTGTTTTGCCCCCACAAAGCGCATTCGGGCGTGTATCTATTCATCATTTAATTTACATTTTGAACGCGGCCACAGCGCTCTGATCGTCTGTGGAAAAGAGAAACGCAGTATTGGCAAGTCATGCAATAGTTTTCAATTTAACTTTAATATGTATTTCTTAGTTTTAAAACTGCGACCAGAACCACTAGAGGATGGGCAGCAGCGTCCTGTTAGTACACGGCGAATGTACTGTGATCCCCAAGCCACCTGCCAAGCGTGGGGATTATGGCAACACCCCTTTCTAAGAGGAAGGCCTTGTTCAGCAGTGGATATTAATGGCTGATGATGTGTGTGTGAAGTATTTCTTCGGTCAACAAGAAATTGCAGTCTGGTCTTATACTGGTCGGTAAATCCATATCAGCTGTCGTATTTAGCTGGCCAATAAAATACTATGAAAACTCATAGCTGAGTGCTATTTAAAACTGGAACAGTCTTTTTACCTAGGAACATGGCAACCAAGGAGGTAACTAATCAAAGATTTTATTTAAATTTTGAACTGCCTTGCAATTAGAAACCTGTATAAAATATTTAAAAAAAAGCAAATGAACATATTGGCGTGAGAAAAATTATTGTTGATAAACAATTTACATATATGGATTTAATTTTACAAAACGTTTGTCACATTTTCACGTTAAACGTACTATAATTCAGATTCAAATTGACCTGTACCTACTCACAGTTCCCATATCAACACTGTATTATTCAGCTACCCTTATACGTTATACGTTTTAACAATATGGCTGGTTACCATATTCTCATTTACTTCAACAAGGAGTCGTGAATCCAGTGCTGTATACGTTTTTGTTTCAGCGTGAATGTGCAAAATATTAGTTGGGAATCGATAGCTTCAGATTAATAAACGAGTATGTTAATGTAGATAATACGATATATAGAGTTATAAATAATTATGATTATTAACGGGATGTAGGCTAGTGAAGGAAACTATTGAGATCTCGAATTTAGGCATGATGACTAATATTTTTTATTACCTTATAAAAAAAGTAATCATAAATAGAGCACATCAACGAAAACAAAATTAAAATATGTTCAAAAATAAATAAGTTATAAGCATTTTAATTTCATGCTAGACAGAGAGTGCACTATACTGAGCCGTGACGTCACGGCTCAGGAGCGCCATACAAATGCTATACTAACACACGCTTTGCGATAAAGGGATAGAGAATCCCCTCCCTATCCCCACCTAAAACTTTAAACACTCATATCTCAGAGATCTATCGGCTGATTTAAATTATTTTTTCAGTATGTGTAATGCATTTAGTTATATTCATCGCTAAGCCGGTTATTTGTACTAAATTAAACATTAGGACACATGCCTATTGAGGTGATGGTTTTCAACTTACCAGTGAGTAGAATCCAGTATTAGGTTGTCCAAAATGTGATCATTATACCATTATGCAGTGATACAGTGAGTGTGTTTTGTTGGAACTTAGTTTCTAGTTCGAGTTCCAGTGATAACCGTAGCAAATAAACTAAAAAAGAGGGTAGATCGTTTTTTCTGCACCTAACTTTGAACTTATCGGCCAACCATCCGAATTCTTCAGTCTTTCTATAAACATGGTGCATGTTACTGCACCGAAATATCGGGAACTCCATTCACAACCTTATCTCGGTAATTATCCCGTTAATAGTCATATAACTGTACTGAGCAACCGTGATAGTTTATAACAGAGTTTTAAAAGGAACACTTGAGCAACATTTCATGCTTCTTTATTCAGCTGTTTAGGCTTTGCGTTGTCTATCCTGTCAGTGAATGAATTTAAGATATAGAAGAGACTTCAAGGTCGAAAATTTCTTAAAAATAAGAAACTGTGTTTCTTTACATTAGGAAAAAAATGTAACAATATGTAGAATAAATTATTTACACTACCAACATTTGAAGAGCCAAATAGACAGCTAGAACCTAGGAAATTGCACACGTTTGACTCAGACAGGGAGTTAAATGAGTTTAAATTGAATTTTTGGGGAAATCAAAACAGGGTTTAGTCCCATGACTGTAGCGCCGTGTCTGCGAGATTCTTTCATAAGACGGACTCTATACCAAAATATAGACGATTGACGCGGTTTCCAAGTTAATTTATTCAAATATTGTTACTAGTAAATACATTTGGCGCTATACGAAAACACATCATAAAAATCTACACTAAAGTCAGCTTTAGTCGAAAACGTCTAGGAAAACATCATCATCATTACCACTATCAACTTTTGTGATTCACTCATCGGCTTGTTATTAGGCTGATTGACTGTCAAAATCCAGTTTGCTATGCTGGATATGGTTGATGAATTACTTGGTTTGTTGTCGCCTGTTATTTCGGGTTGATGTGTACATGCTTTCACAGTCGGTTCACTGACATCATTTGCTATATTCATATCTAAATTAGCCGGATTATCGATAGCTTGTGTGAGAAATTCGATCAAGTTTAGTTCGCTAGTATGGCTATTTAGTTTGGTTGTTGTTGAGCTACTTTGATTGATGTCATTTATTGTAGCGGCGGGATGCTCTAGTTTTTGAACATCAAGTTCGGATACATCATTATTTTCAATGTTTGCTATAGTCATGACTTCGGAATTTGCACTTGATGGTGTGATTAGTTCAATTAGGTTTAATTCGTTAGTTAATTCTGATATTTTTGGGGTAATTAGATCGTTGTCTGTTGTCATATTAAATGTACTCTCGGGGGTTTGATCACTAAATTCACTCACATCATTTTTTTCATTATTGTGTATATCCGTGGCTAAATCAACTAAATTTTTAGTTGATAGTGTGATCAGTTCAGTAATTTTTTTTTCTTTACTTTCATTGTTCGGTTCTGGCATTGCTAAGTAAACTAGTTCATTGTCATTTGTTTTGTATGATGTAGTTTCTGGTGTTTGAGCACTATATTCAATGACATCATTTGCTTCATTATTTTCTATATCCATGGCTAATTTAGCTAAATTTTCAGTTGATGGTGTAATCAGTTCAATCATGTTTACTATGTTACTTTGATTGTTAAGTTCTGTCATTGTTAGATTAATTGGTTCAATATCAGTTGTTATGACAATTAGATGTTCTGGTGTTATAACACTTGATTCATTGGCATCATTGGTTTT
Organism: Agriopis aurantiaria; assembly: GCA_914767915.1. NCBI lineage: Eukaryota > Metazoa > Arthropoda > Insecta > Lepidoptera > Geometridae > Agriopis > Agriopis aurantiaria. The sequence continues at coordinate 9,438,923 of OU612003.1, read as the reverse complement.
AATATTTTTTACATCCGTGGCTAAACCAGTTAGATGTTTAGCTGATGGCGTGATCGGTTCAATCAAATTTGGTTTATTACTTGGAATGTTAAGTTCTGTAAATTTATAGTTAGTTGGTTTGCTGTCAGTTGCTATATCCAACGTAGTTTCTGGTGTTTGATCACTCAACTGGCTGACTTCATTTATTTTGATATATTTTGTATCCGTAGCAAGATTGGTAAAATTTTCTGTTGATGATGAGATCAGTTCAATGAAGTTTGATTCATTAGTAAATTCTGATACTGTTGGGGGACTTGAATCGTTATCAGTTGTCATGTAAAATGCATTTTCTGGGGTTTGATCACTAAGTTTACTCACATCATATGTTTCAGTATTTTTTATATGCGTGGCTAAATTTACTAAGTTTTGAATTGATGGTGAAATTGGTTTTATCAAGTTTGGTTCATTACTTCGACTAATTAGTTCTGGCATTGTTAAGTAAATTGTTTCACTGTCTGTTGTTATGTTGTATATACTTTCTGTTGTTTGAACACTAGATTCACTGACATTATTAATTTCATAATTGTCTATATGCGTGTCTAAATCGGTTAGATTTTCGGTTGATAGTGCGATTGGTTCAATAAAGTTTGGTTCTTTACTTGAGCTAATATGTTCTCCCATTGTTAGATTAATCGCTTCACTTTCAGTTGTTCTATTGAGCAAATGATCTGGTATTATGACACTTAATTCATTGACGTCATTTGTTTCGTTGTTTTCTACATCAGTGGCTAAATCAGCTAAATTTTCAGTTGATAGTGTGATCAGTTCAATCAAGTTTTGTTCGTTACTCTCACTGTTTGGTTCAGGCATTGTTAAGTAAACTAAATCACTGTCAATTGTTTTGTATGATGTACTTTCTGGTGTTTGAGCACTATATTCACTGAAATCATTTGCATCATTATTTTCTACATTCGTAGCCAATTTGGCTAAATCTTCAGTTAATAGCGTTATTGGTTCAATTATGTTTGGTTCATTACTTCGACTGTTAGGTTCTGTTATTGTTAGGTTAATTGGTTCACTGTCAGTTGTTATATCAAGTAGATGCTCTGGTGTTATGACACTTGATTCGTTGGTATAATAGGTTTTCGTAATTGTTATATCCGTGGCTAAACCAGCTATATTTCCTGATGATGGTGTGATCAGTTCAATCAAGTTTGGATTGTTACTTGAACTGTTAGGTTTTGTCAATGTTAGGAATATTGGTTCACTATCAGTAGTTATATTAAATTGTCTCTTTGGTGACTCTGTATTTTTCACAATTGATTCATTGACTTCATTTGTTTCTTCAGTGTCAACATTTTTAAGTTTTTTGTAATTTTTTTGAATACCCCTAAATTCTGTAAGTGGTTGGTTACTAATTTCTCCAGTATTGTCAGGAATACTAAATTCTGTCGGTTTAATGATTAAGATTCTTTCTTATTCGGTGACTGAACTATTCGTTGACATTTCAGTCGTTAATTCAACTGGATCGCTTGCTATTTCTGTTGACGATCGAACTGTGTTTGGTTTTGTAGTTTCTTGTATGCTTAAATCATCAGGTTTTGATAAAATAAGCTTAGATGTAGACGTTCTTTCTAAGTCTTCATTTCTTGGTACATTTACGTCTGAAAGAAATGTATAGCTATTTATTAATTATATTATTATAATTATTTAAAATATAGGTCAATTCTATATTAGAGTTATTTGTAAGTTATTACTATGCTACTATAAAGGCTTATTTTTAATGTACAAATGATTTTTGCAAGCAGCTTTCCTACATCATACTTAACAACTTTTGTGTCATGAAAATCACAAAACTCAATATATTCATATTAAAAATAATAATAATATGATATAGAAAACCTGCCTATTAGGAGATTTCATAACTTCGGAAACATCCTTGTATAGTGGAATTTATCTTACCATCATCCGTCATGTATTTTAGTAACAGTTCTAAAAGAAGTTTAATTTTGTTTGTTTTATTTAATTTACTTAATTTTAAATCTTCTCCTGGACTTTCATTATTACTGTTCCTGCTGATCTCATTTAAATCACGAATGCTTGATGATGTCACTACTTGTAAATACAAGTTTAATATCTGCAAATTTAACACAAGATGTCATTATATTATCAAGAAATGGTGTTTTTTTAAAGTTTGATCATTTATATCTAACTGATAAACTACTAAGAGTTTGATTTATAATACTTTTTAACTGATTGGGCATTATAAAAACTTTTGAATAATAATTATAACATTTTGAAATTTACCGTAAAAACAAACAAACCAATTTTCAATGGGGACATTTTGTCCACATTTGTATTATATACCGATAATGAAATGAGTCCATTGCTTTTGTGCCTTTATTTATAACATTTTTCAGAATGCGTACTCACTACGCAATACACGTGGAGATTCGTAGTTAGTACAAAATTGATTTTATGATCAATATGAATCAATTGATTTTATAATCAATTGTGTACGATTAGTTTCGTACGTCGATTCATTTTTTAAACCAGATGGTCTCATACTAACACGATGTTTAATGGAAGCTGCTGATATGACTATACAGGTTTACGTATCATCATCATCATCATCAGCCAGAAAACGTCCACTGCTGAACATAGGCCTCCCCTTTTAACCTCCACACTGAACGACAGCCTGCCTTTTGCATCCACTGTCTTTTGTCTCACAATGTCGTCGGTCCATCTAGTGGGAGACCTACCTACACTGCGTCTTCCGGTTCATGGTCTCCACTCCAGAACCTTTCTTCCCCATCGGTTATCGGTTCTTCGAGCGATGTGGTGTGATTGCCACTTCAACTTCCAAATTTTAATAGCTATGTCGATGACTCTGATTTTTGGCAAATAACGTTCCGGATTCTATCGCGCAAAGAAACTCCCAGCATAGCGCTCTCTCCATTGCCCGCTGTATGACTTTTGAGTTTTTCCAAAAGGCCAACAGTTAAGGACTACGTCTCAGTACCATATGTCATACGGTTTACGTATAAGAGATGTATAAAGCTGAAAAAGGTTCATTATAGGTACTCGTCAATCTCGTCAATGTGAACAACTTTTACTATGGGATTAACCAAGTCACCAAAAGAATATCACCTGTTCTGTTCCATTTGTCTTTTCGAATGTGAATGACCGTTTTTATGAAACAGCTGATATTTTATTTACGATTTCAGAGTTGGGCTTCCAAAATCGGAAGGTTTTCAACAGAACTGGTTTCCGATACTGGAACCCAATATCGGAATTCCGGAGTTAGTTCCGGAACTAGCAAATCTTGTATTTTCTTTTATTCTAGCAAAAAAAGACTACATTTCCCAATGAAACTAGTAATGGTGTGGTGTAATCAGTATTATAATGAACTTGAGCCACATAAATAACACTTTAAATCATTTGGATACAAAGGACGACGCTTCAGTCTCGTAATTAAACTCGCAAACTGTGAAATGATCATAAGTATATTAAAATTTAAGAACATTTTAATATAGTTATTACTCCTTTATTAATAAAACCATTGCACATATTCAAAATCCCGAGAGCTTTCAACTCGAGTTGTCTAATCGTTTTTATTGCCTGAAGAATCTCGCTTCAGTGGATGAGATTAACGACAGGTTAGTGGAAACTGTCCACACGGTAGGTTCTAAGTTTGTCAGACCTGGTCGTCGCATAGATAGACCTCAAAAATTATCCGACCAAACATCTTAAACAGTAAAAACAAGTTCTATAATATACTTATCATGTTCGTATGGTAAGATACGGACTAGTAGACAATTTGCGTGTTTGAGTTATTGTAAGGTCTACTCTTAGATAATGATGTTTTAAATTATTTTATTACATGAGATAACCTCTCGAGATGGGTGCGGTCAAGGGCCGAGGGGAGCAGGGGAGTTAGAGACGCGTGAACATGGCTTAGAAATACTTATTTTGTACGTTAATGTAAAATGTTAAATATCGGAATTCCGATATTATGCCTTTCAATTCCGGAATTGAAATATCGGAAAAATTTGTAGAACAACTTTAGTTTAATCATTTAATGGATAGATGAACTAACAACACCATTATAATGAAACTGTATTGGCGAAGTTCACACGTGTTCGTTGACAGTTGACAGTCTTTTGTCGACTGCCAACGAACACAGTATATAAGTGGCGGTTGCATTGCAATCACCCTCTTTCTTTGCTCGAACCTCGAAGCGATAACAAGTGCAAACGAATTGTGTGTAAAACAGTTTAAAAGGTGATTTCTTGGCTGAAAAGCTAACAAATCAGAATCGGGATTAATAAGTTACAGATGTCTTCTTATTTTCCCATGTCCACAGAGTGTAATTTGTCTTTTGTTAAGTGGTTCAAAACCTGTTTGCTAGTCATGTTTTTTTTAGAGCCCTAATTAATAGTTATTTTACAAAGTGGCTGTTTTATTCCTTGCGTTTTCTTGATTATAATTTATTTACTAATGATTAATTTAATACTAATTACTAAATAACTGTGCTCATGTTAAAAGTTCTTCAGATTATATATCCGATTAGTGTACTTATTGTTATATATGCAAATTTCTGCCGCCGATTCTGCGGCTGAGCCTGCTGTCGAGCCTGCCGCTGAGCCTGCTGTCGAGTCTGCGGCTGAGCCTGCTGTCGAGCCTGCGGCTGAGCCTGCGGCTGAGCCTGCTGTCGAGCCTGCGGCTGAGCCTGCGGCTGAGCCTGCGGCTGAGCCTGCGGCTGAGCCTGCTGTCGAGCCTGCCGTTGAGCCTGCTGTCGAGCCTGCGGCTGAGCCTGCTGTCGAGCCTGCGGTCGAGTCTGCGGCGAAGCATACAGTGGAGCCTGCAGTGGAGCCTGCCGCGAAGTCTGCGGCTGAGCCTGCTGTCGAGCCTGCGGCTGAGCCTGCCGTCGAGCCTGCGGCTGAGCCTGCTGTCGAGCCTGCCGTCGAGCCTGCGGCTGAGCCTGCTGTCGAGCCTGCGGTCGAGTCTGCAGCGGAGCATACAGCGGAGCCTGCAGTGGAGCCTGCCGCGGAGTCTGCGGCTGAGCCTGCTGTCGAGCCTGCGGCTGAGCCTGCCGTCGAGCCTGCGGCTGAGCCTGCTGTCGAGTCTGCCGTCGAGCCTGCGGCTGAGCCTGCTGTCGAGCCTGCGGTCGAGTCTGCGGCGGAGCATACAGCGGAGCCTGCAGTGGAGCCTGCCGCGGAGTCTGCGGCTGAGCCTGCTGTCGAGCCTGCGGCTGAGCCTGCGGCTGAGCCTGCGGCTGAGCCTGCGGCTGAGCCTGCGGCTGAGCCTGCGGCTGAGCCTGCCGTCGAACCTGCCAGCTGAGCCTGCAGCGGAGCCTCCAGTATGCAGTTACGTAAGAGACATTGTACGCAGTTGCGTAAGATCCGGTGTACGTAGTCGCGTAAGAGCCGATGTACGCAGTTGCGTAAGAGACATTGTACGCAGTTGCGTAAGATCCGGTGTACGTAGTCGCGTAAGAGCCGATGTACGCAGTTGCGTAAGAGACATTGTACGCAGTTGCGTAAGATCCGGTGTACGTAGTCGCGTAAGAGCCGATGTACGCAGTTGCGTAAGAGACATTGTACGCAGTTGCTTAAGATCCGGTGTACGTAGTCGCGTAAGAGCCGATGTACGCAGTTGCGTAAGAGACAGTGTACGCAGTTGCGTACTGACTTAACTAAACCAGATTCGGTTTTAGTCTGATATGATGTGCTTTTCAGTATGCAGTTGCATTCTGATATTATGTAACATAAAACGATAGTATAAGACTTCAAAATAAGATTGTAAAGTACACATTTAATTAACACGTATAACGTCTATTATCATATAATACATGACACGTATACACGAGGACGTGTAATTGAGTCGGATGGCCGAATGTAGAACAACTTTAGTTTAATCATTTAATGGATAGATGAACTAACAACACCATTATAATGAAACTGTATTGGCGAAGTTCACACGTGTTCGTTGACAGTTGACAGTCTTTTGTCGACTGCCAACGAACACAGTATATAAGTGGCGGTTGCATTGCAATCACCCTCTTTCTTTGCTCGAACCTCGAAGCGATAACAAGTGCAAACGAATTGTGTGTAAAACAGTTTAAAAGGTGATTTCTTGGCTGAAAAGCTAACAAATTGGTCCGAGATTCCGGAGTTACGAAATTCCGGAATTCCGGAATGGAAGCCCTATTTCAGAGTTGGTCCCATAGTAAAAAAAAAAACAGGATGATAAGTCTAACGGATTTATTTTGGCTTAGTAAGTACCCGTATAACCCTGTATAGCATTTTTTTAAATCAAAATTGCATTCAACATTGATTACCGTAATAATAGAATAGTAATGAAATTATTATACTTCTAAGTAGGTATTATAGCAGGTAACAGGTGGAGACCACGGACCGGTAAGCGCAGCGTAAGACGTCCACCCACAAGATGGACAGACGACCTAACAGACCGCAGGGAAACGCTGGATGCAGGCCGCTTCCAACCGGCCCTTTTGGATATCGATGGGGGAGGCCTATGTCCAGCAGTGGACGTCCTATGGCTGAAATGATGATGATGTTTATAACAGCAATTTAATTATCTCCAGCTGTCAAAAAATAATACACATATAATGTATAAAAGATTGGCAAGCGACACAAATACATAAAATCACACATATCCCGGGCAAAAGACGCGTATACAATTTATCTAGTCTGGCCTTACAAAAACCGTCGAGATCACGCAATGGTGATCCGCTGACCAATCATCATTTCCTGGACGGTGACGTTCCAGACGGTAATTGGACGTCCACTGATAGCCACTACGTACGTCATTACAAAGGTTTTGCTAAAACAACTGACATTAAACTACACTGGTTAGGCCAAGGTTAGGCGAATAAAAATACTTGGCTAACAAAAAACATACGAGTCGCACCAATGCGTCAGGATATTATGTAACTTTTCTATTAATTTTACTGAAAATAAATAAAAAAGTTTATCTTTTAAATGTACCTATTCGATGCTATAATTTTTCACACATTATCGTTATTTTCATGCCACAAAAATCATTTATATTTCCGTGAAATCAATTACTACTGAAGCGAAAACGCAATATTATTGGAGTATTTTTTGGAAGAGAGTGGACATGGCCAACAAGTGAACTAGCGTTACAAGTTCAAAATGAGAAGTGACCATTATTCTGATTCTGATTCTGATTCTGACCTCTGCCTTCTGGCATTATGTCAAACTTAGCTGTTAAATCGTATTAGCGGCAGGCTGTAATGATGTTGATATTTTGTTTGAACATTTTGATTCTACGTTTCCATATCCTGTCTTGCCAAGGATTGGAACAACCTGCCGGCTTCCTTGTTTCCTGAAAGATATTGTTATATAGGGCTTTCAAAGTCAGATTGAATAAGTTTTTTTCTAAGTTTGCGTTCATATTCGACCAGACCACGTCATTGCCTACCAACAGGCAAGTTATCAAGCGCGATAAAAAATATTTAAATAGTTTCTATGATGATATGAACAAATTTTATTTTATGGTATTTGTAAAAATACTTTCATCAGGTAGCGATTCTGTTTAGGTGATCCAAAAAGTTGCGAAGGTTCACTTTCGCGTGATTTTCTGCACTGCTCTCTTTCAGCGCTGTTTCGTGTATAGCTGTAAGGCCCCAGAATACAGTCTGCTTGATTTGGAGCATGGTAAAAGACAAGGAATTACGAATAATGAAGTTCTTTAGGCACATTTCCAGGAACAATGATTAATGGAAAGACTAGTAGTCAAAGTAAAGTAACAGAAAAGAGAGATCGAGGCTGATCTACACGCTAGATAGACCTCATTAAGACCCTAAGTTTTCCATAACAGAGTGCTCGCATAACCGAGTAAACTGGAGAAACATTAGTAAGATCAATGGCTAAGAAGAATGACGAGGTTGGAAACCTGCCATGTCCATCTAACCGACCATGACCACCATGCCAAGAGTTCTGACTAAAAAGAGAAAAAAAAAACAAGTGGTAAACAAAATAAAAGAGCCAAATCAAAAAAAAAATGTTACACATAATAAATTAGTATAGTATGTATGTATAGCATAATCAGCCTTTTAATAGTCCACTGCTAGACTTTAGCCTACCCCCAAAAGGGCGATTGGGTATATCCACCACGCTGGCCCAGTTGCGGGTTGGTAATCGCTTGATTATAACCATATTATAACCACATTTTACCCTTATTATTAGAACCATGAATAGAAGCTGTTCTCTTTATGCAAAATAGAACTTGACTCTTGGCTTAGGTGTGTTTCTGCTAAGAAAATACTATTTATAATAATTTATTAAAAAACCCGAATACGAAATGTGTAAAAATACACAATTTCATTTACTTGGAGGACATACGATATTTGTTCCAGTTATTTTGATGTTAAAACCAAACTACTGAACCGGTTTAGTTGAAATTTGTATGGGACCAATCTGAAAGTATATCCTTCCAAATGAATAAAAAACCAAATCGGTTTTTATATGACGGAGTTCTAAGGTAAAAAACATAAAAAATATAATTGAGAACCTCCTTCTTTTTGAAGTTGTTTAAAAACTAACTTTTACCCGCAGTTCCACCCGCATAACAACGTGACTGTATCTGAATCTTACGAAATCAAAATAAATTTATTACATTTTGTTACGAAACTAAAATAAATTGGTAAAACACAAAGAAACAGTATTATTTTAAAAAAAATAGCCACATACTTACCAAGAAAATAATTTTAAGTACCTAATTATTCAGTTACACTATATTTTAAACATGAAAATAATGGAATACGGTATTCAAATAAAACGAAACATGTATTTAAAATGAATTTAAATCAATTTACTACTAATCTAAACCTTTGAACAAGGCGTGTCAAATCGAGAGTATTTATAAATAGGTACCTACATATTCCGATCTATATATTTTCACTTCTTTCTTACGCAAGACAAGTCCTTATAATTATATAAATAAAATGTCTCATATAATTTTATTTTTATTTTTTGCTATGGTTGGTATTTTTTTACTTTTTTATGATAAATAAGTAAACTTTTACATATTTCTTGAAAATATACTAAAAAACGGAATAAAACCGTAAATACAAATTATTTTTGCGAGATTTTTAAATAACTGTAGATGGTAGCTGCTTCATCATCATCATCATCATCATCATCAGCCAGAAGACGTCCACTGCTGAACATAGGCATCCCCCTTTAACCTCCACACTGAACGACAGCCTGCCTTTTGCATCCACTGGATGCCAGCAACTCTTACTATGTCGTCGGTCCATCCAGTGGGAGGCCTACCTACGCTGCGTCTTCCGGTTCGTGATCTCTACTCAAGAACCTTTCTTCCCCATCGGTCATCGGTTCTCCGAGCGATGTGGCCTGCCCATTGCCACTTCAAACAGCAACAACTTTTCCAACATGGACATGGACAAGACAAAAATCATGTCCAATGTCCATGTTGGTAGCTGCTTAACTACAGTAAATTAAAAGGAAATCATTTCATTTAGCATTATACCCGCCCAAAAAAGAGCGTAATGTTTTTCGGGTGTATGTATGTTTATTTGTTGGTGTTTTTTAATGTTTCTTTATTACCTCATTTCGCCTAAACGGCTTGAACGATGCTGTGTGAGGTCTCATAAAATTTGTCTCCGTGCCCAAATAATAGGCTACATTTTGCAGTCGGGTATATGGTTTACTTTTTAATAATCTTTATGTTAAAAATGTATTGCAGCTGCCTGTGCTAAAAATCTTGAAGGAAGCATATGTTCCAATTCTGCTTTATTTTTCAGGTAATACAATATAACATACCCTGTATCAAAGCAGAAGACACAAACTCCAAGTCTTCATCAACTCCTGCAGCCAAAACCGAAGCTCTTACTGAGAATGCGAATGATAACCAAGATACCTCTAAACGGAATTCGTTTGGCTTAATGGACCCCAACAACTTCATATTCACCCCTTTGAAGAACATGGCACATAAAGGTGAGTGGAGTACTTTGGTTTGCACTTACAGCCTAACTTAAGAACATAAGTTAAGGCGCAGTCTGATCTCGATTTCAAATTAGTTTTTCACCCACTCACGCCATGATCTATTTGCTATCTAAAACGCTTTGTGTAAGTCGAAAATCGTATATCATAATATATACGATTTTCTCTTATGACGACTTTGATTGATGATGATGATGACTTTGTGCTTGTGGTTACACATTATTTTGAGGGTTTTTATTTCATTTATCTAAATTTAAAAAAAAAAACAATTATCTGGTTAAAGTTTTTAAACACTAGTCTGTAGTCTAGTATCATGAAAAAAATTGTTGTCGCTGAAAATTCGGAGTATTTCAATTCAAATGCGTTTTTTTTTTTATAATTCAGATAATTTAACAAAATGTTATTCTGTTATGATTATAAACAGGTGTTTTATCAACTTGTAGTATTTTTTTGAATCTGATCTATCTTTTTTTTTTTTTTATTTATTTATTTTTTATTTAGTTTATTGGCACACAAAACAAAATATGGTCAAAACAATTTAAACTTAGAGTAGACTATACAATTTTAAACTAAACCATATTCCTAAATATGTATACACAACATGGTTTTTTTTTAAATGCAGTAGGTAATTGGTAAAGTATTACAATCAATTTATACACAATAATAATATTAAATAAACTTAACTTTTATTATGGACCGTAAAAACAATATTTCGTACATCTTTTTTAAATTTCAATAGTTTTTTATTAAAAATATCAATAGAGTCATGGTGGTCTTTCAAAATGTCATTGTATTGGCGACACATTCTCACTATTGGGTTATAAAACGAAGTATTATTCTTATATACCTGTAACTGTTAAAAAGCTATATCGAGCTCTAGGCTTGATGTTTATATTGATACTTGAAAGAAGCGAAGGTGAATCAATTAGGGAGCTATCTGTGAATTTCGTCACTTCACACTAAGCATATAAAAACACTTTTTTGGTTAATTATGCGATTGTACCGCGCCTAAAGCTAATATTTGCTCAAGTTGCTTTGTTAAGGGCCGGAGTACCGGGTGCAGTGATCTCACTCATGAACTTAATGTTTTTTAAAGATACACAATTATTTTGTCTATTTTTGAAAATTGTGCTTCAGTAATTTTAAAAGTTTAAGATAATTATAATATTTCAAAATATTTAGAAGAAATTTTTGTTTTAATATTTTTGTAATGGTTAGAATAAATGGGAATACTGTTTAACCCATTTTCTATGGTCATATAAAAAAATATTAAATATTTCAAAATACTTCCCAATATGACTGAAGCACAATCTTCAAAAGTAAACAAATAAAAAAAATGCGCGAGTGAGATAGCGGCGCGCCATAATTATTCTTGGGCCTTGTTCTTTGTTGACGGAAATTCTCACGCGCAAAAACGTGCGCATTTATTGACCCAAGTTAACTTTTCTTAGTAAGGCTGTTAAAAATAGAATTAAATTCGACGTGAAAATTGGAATATCTCTTTACCTTTTTAGATTTATGAATCACTCGTTTTTTTTTTGTATCTAAAATTAAGATTAAAATTCAATATGGAGTTCAGCTACAATTACACGCAGTGACTTTGAGATAATCTTTTAAATTGAAGGTCACAGCAGACATAAAGATCAATCAACTCTGCATCGGAATGACATCGCCTTAACTCGAGCCGTGCATTATTATTTCTATGAAAGTCCGTTATATCTTAACTGTAATTTTTTTGTGTTAATGTGTGATATTGGTGAGTGCTTGAAGTAAAATGTGTATTTTCGTTACCAAGCCTCCAATAAATTCTCCACCGCTTTATTAGGGCGAGCATTGGATTTGACCGTGACTTATTATGCTTGATATTGACTGTGACTATCGCAAGTTTGACGATATAATTAAGGTGCGTCTATAAGGCAAGGCTATGCGGATCCGGTCTAAAGTTGTGTGAAACTAAAAACATCGTTAAGTGAGATACTTATTTTTAAAAGACCAAAGTGCCTTAAATAACTAAATAAAATACAAACTAATACTAACACTACAAAAACAATTAGACTGCCCATAGACCGTTGAAGGTCTAAATCAATTCAAATCAAATTTTAATGATCAAGTCTACTATCAGATGGCAGCGTACCCACCACGCTGGCGGCATTACCACGCTGAATGGCATGCTTATGCGTAGAGCCTAAAACAAGCCATGTACTTGTTTTTTTTTTTTTGTTTTTTTTTTCTCTTTTTAATATTAAATGCCTGTTTCAGTAAATGATGCATTCGGAAATATGTTTAAACTCAATCCGTGAAGACTTCGGCTGGATTGTTTTTCAATCAGAATCTTCGAGCAGCAATGGTAAACAACTACTTTCAACTTAAAACTCGCCTTATTATGATTTTTGTTTGTTATATTTCATAAAAAAATATTAATTTTTCAGATTTTCTCCAGAAAAGAATTCAATTCAGACTCATAATTTCAAGTGAATAAAACGTATTGCCATAATAATATTTTTTGAACGCAATTCCCTGAATTATCTACACAAAATACAAACTAACTAACACTAAATACCTAAATTACTTAACCAATTAAGTACCTATACAAAAAACAGTTAAGGTAGACTTCCGAGCATCGCGGCTTACCGCAGCCGCGCGTGGCGTATGCATGCGTCTGTAACGCGCCCCACTGATGCGACAAGTCTTCGCACTATCCAAAACTGGAGTAAATAACAAATAAACTAAGAATGTTTTTTTTATATGAATATTTTATGGTTAATTTCTTAATTTTTGACATTAATATTATCTCTTCTCTATATCTATTTTTATTTTATATTAACTCATAATACGAACTTAAAAATTATAATTTAATTATATTATAATTAACTACTTACCTATAAAATGTCATGAATCGAATGAACGGTAGGTACTCAAATTATCGTCGAACAAACATACAAAAATAAATTTGTTTAAACGCCTATTTGTCCCACTGTAAACTCTTAGACCCACAGAAAAGACACACACATATCACATCATATCATATCATATGTCTATACACATTATTTTTCTTCGTGTTAATTGGTACGTATATATATTATGTATTTTATTTATAATATTTATGGCATGTATTCAGCATTGCGTATTTAGTGTATATATGTATGTATATATTATTTATTTATATTTTATGTGCACCACCGACCGTTTTTCAACTTCTTTAGTCCTGTCCATCCAAAGGTTGCCTGGAAGAAATCGCTTTAGGCGATAAGGCCGCCCATTATACTGCCGTTTATTTGTTTTTATGTTACTTTAAGTTTCATTTGTATTTTCGGTGTGTAATAAAGTTGTATTGTATTGTAAAAGACAAGTACATAGAACGAAAATGAGAAGGAAAATAATATATTCCCAGATTATGAGTGAACCTTGATTGAATATTATTATTTAGATCAACGCGTCGAACGCCGCATCACAGTTGCTAACTGATTTCGGATGACTGACGTTTCGTTTATATGGGTGCTACTGGCTACAACAAATTTCTTACAAAAATGCCTTAATAGCCGTTCAAATTTCAACAAAAAAATATCTTATCTGTGCTTAGACCTCACTTCGTTCGGTCAAAAATAAATGCTGTTCGTTAGTAAGTGCATAACTCGAAATTAGATAAAACGGTTGGACCGAATTAGCTAACCTTTTTATGTTGGTAATAGTACAAATATGGTATTAAGAGAAAGAAAATTTTTAAAAGTTGCCCGGAAAATTGAAAATTCAAGGAAAAATTTAAGTGCTATTTTTCTACGGGATTTTTGTATGCACTAAAAACAATAAATTTCAACTCAAAGCAAATTTATTTTGATTTAGATAGGACAATGTCTGTCGGGTCAGCTACTTCTAAAAGAAATGTATGATACTTATTTATTAAGAGGTACTAGTACTTAATAGTTAAGTAGTATAACCTCGCAGTGGCCAGTTGTGAATAAACTGTCGCTTCCAAGGCAAACTGTCGTGCCAATAAGCTGGAGCGCGCCTAGATAGCAACTGTCAGCCGAATGACAGCTTTGAACGGGAAACAACAATAAAAAACCGGAAAAACTGGAAAATACTGGTTTTGATAGTAGGAATGAAACTAGCTTTTTGGTTTTATAACTTTTTGTTGAATCCTTAAAAATGACGTTCTAGCTAGACAAAGACATGTAAAACTATGGATATCAAGTCAGCGCAAAAAAATGTCCGAACAAAAGTAGACTAGAATCGAACTAAATATTAAGGTAAATTTCTTGACAATTTATAAAACTGATTTCAATATTAGTAAGCGCTCGAATAAAATTATTCGTATTAGGACTGGTCAGAAACCAATTAACCTGTGGTAATTTTTTGCGGTTGCTGTATATTAAGATATCGTAGACATCATTTAATAAATAGGTATTTGAGTTAATCCAAAAAAACAGGGAGACAAGCTCAAATAAGTGTAACTTTTTTTACAACACATTTGCTCAAAAAGAGCACTTACGAAGCCTGTATACATCGTTTGAAAGTTAAACATTACGGATCATACAACGGAGCGTGCGGTAATGAATTTTACCGCACGCTCCGTTGTATAGCACCGTGCGTGTACTTAACGGTATTTTTTTAATTTCCATTTTTTTTTCTCGCAAATGTGTTGTAAAACTTTGTATGGCACACGTGCGGATTGGTTATTACAAACTCGTGACTATGGTAAGCCCTCGACTTCGTCTCGGGCTTACATTCGTCTACTCGTTTGTAATAACCAACTTACCGCACTTGTATCATAAATAACTATTTTCTATCGAGCGATATTTCTTTATTCCTGTTGCATTGCTTACTAGATGAAGCATTAAATTTTGATATGACACTTTTTTTATAATAATAAACTAAAACACTGTAATATACTAATCACGGTTGTTCACTAAATTTATGTGAGCTTTTTTTGGGAGCTCATTCCCCAAACTTACCACTGTAAATATCCCCATGGATATCATATCCCGTACATAAACGTAAATATTCATATAATTTAATATATATATATATCTATTTTTTATTTATATATATATATATGTATATAGATATCTATTTTCAATAAAAAACAGATATATATATATACACACAGAGATATATATATATATATCTGTTTTTTATTGAAAATAACTGCTTCAAATTTTGGAAAAACTCAACATTATATCAACTTATTTATGAAATAGATATATATATATATATATAATAAATATATATTTATATAATATATATTATATATATATATATATAAATATATAACTATATAACAACGACAGATACACGACGTCTATATAGTAGACAAGCTTTAATTGAAATGACCAAAATCGCTAAAAGTCGGAATAGAGGGCCATCCACGTGTTTGCAAATCAATGGTTTTAGCACAAAATATCCAAGTTTCAAAGTAAACTACTGAATTCCCGAACACTTCCTAAGTTTTACCACTAAGCCTTCGCATAGAAGTTAGGAACCTACTTCGTATCCTCAGCAAAAGTTTCTGAATTTTTTAAAAACTTTTATTTTTAAATGGCAGCGTAAAAGACTTAATGCGATAGGGATTTGAAATCTTTGAGCCTTGGAGCCTTAACGATTCAAGTTTTTTTAAATAAGTATGGGATCTGTTGTTATACTTTTAAGTTTCGGCTCCCTGTAAGCTTGTTTGCCACCTATAGCATAAAAAAGAACCTCCACTGCTGAACATAATTAATTTTAACCGTGCTAAAACTATCATGGTGAACATTTTGATAGAAGTCAAGATGATGGCATTTAAAATACGCTTTAAGCTAAAATCAGTTCAAATAGATCTCGGTAAAACAAATTTAAAAAAGTTTATAATTCACATAATTGATCTCTGTAATAAAATACAATCGCAATATTCTTTTATTTTTCGTTAGTAAAAACTATTAATGTAAACAAATGAGTTTCAAGGAACCACCAAATTCAAAATTGAAATTATCGACTTTATGACTAAGTCATAACGTCTTATTTTGGAAAGCTAGAAATAAATTAATTTTTGCGTAATGGAAAATTCGTCCAGACGATCTCATCTGTCGTATTAGCTGCAATTAGTGTTTTTAGGGTTGCGTACCTCAAAAGGAAAAAACGGAACCCTTATAGGATCACTTCGTTGTCCGTCTGTCTGTCCGTCTGTCTGTTCGTCTGTCTGTCCGTCTGTCTGTCCGTCTGTCTGTCCGTCTGTCTGTCCGTCTGTCCGTCTGTCAAGACCCTTTTTTTCAAGAACGCGTAATGGTATCAAGTTGAAATTTATACTAAATACTTGGGTCTACTTTCTATTTATTTCTATTAATTATTTTTTTTAAAACATGTATTTATGCAAAACCACTACCACCACAGAGCAATGTCAGACATTACTAATAATTATTCGCGTGTCTTTACATAGCCAGCAGTTGCAGATCCTTTTACATTGACGATTGTGTAACGTTTGGCAAAATGGTTTGGCGGAGTTCTGACTCGAGAGTTATTTGGCGGGCAAAATCTGAAAACCTACTCAATTGCTTATTCAAACCTTTTTAAAATGGTAATTATAGAAACTTTACTAGTTTTACAAATCAAATTAAGGTCATGCTTGGGCGCGGTTGCTACAAGAACCAATGACAATATATCTACTTGACAGCTCATCCTTTACCCCGCATAAGCCTAAAGATTCTAACATGTCAACCTAAACTATTCCAAGCGGGGCCAATCCGAAGCGCGAATTGAATGAATGAATTTTGACTATCCAATCACAAGCGTCGAGTCGTGTCGAGTCTCCAATCACAAGCTGCCCCCGCGATTTTGCAAAAGCGAATTTTGACTACATGCGAGATCAAGTGGTTATATTATCTTTGACAAGAACCTACGATATTATGAGAGTCCCAGACATTCAGTGGATTCCGATGACAGGCTATAGTTCAGAGTGGAGTTCTAAGGGAGAGTTCAGTAGTGGACGTCTTCTGGCTGATGATGATGATGACTACAAGAACCTAGCAATAGGACAGTCAAACGTTGTTCCCGTATTATATAACTTGCAATGTTTTTCTTGACGGCCTATCTATATCGACGGAACAGAAACCCTTAATTATTTTTCTGCGGCCTTATTATAATAAATGAAAAAAAAGATAAATAAATATAAATAAATATATATATATATATAAATGGTTCCACGAACCGGAAGACGCAGCGTTGGGAGGCCTCCCACTAGATGGGCCGACGACATTGTGAGAGTCGCGGGCATCCAGTGGATGCAAAAGGCAGGCTGTCGTTCAGCAGTGGATGTCTTCCGGCTGATGATGATGATGATGATATAAATGATTTAAATTTATTTAAAAAAATTCCAATATTTAAGTGTCTGATAATTTTAGGAATTTTAGTATATATTAAAGTAGCCATACAGAATAAGTTCACTTTTTAGCATGAGTGCAATTTTAACCGTACGTGGGCAGAGCTTCATCTCGGCCTTTGTGCGAGTTCGAATACCAGCATCAGTCCAACCATGGTATAATAATATACAATCCGAGAAAAAATGTCCACGGGAGCGTCCCGCAATGATGTCATGATGTCATTTTACAACAGGTTCGAGAGAGATGATACACCACGTAATAGCTGATTGAATAAAGTGGCAACTGGACAGTGACGTCATTGCGGGACCACTCCCAGATTACTAGACCTTGTTTTCTTAGATCATGAGTCCAACCAACATGCACTGGGCAAGCATTATGGATTAGGGCCCACCTCTCTCTCTCTCTCTCTCTCTCTCTGAGAGAAGGTCTGAGTCCCAGGGTTGGGGACATGATAGGCTGAAATGATGATGACATAATTTTTCCTTCAGGTGTATCGTTAGCGAATTACCATCCGCCAAAAAAAAACTAGGGTATATACTTTTTTATAAACAGAAACTTGTTAATTAATTTCAATTTCGAATCTTAGCGTGCTAGGTCGTCAATGCGAAACGCTCAAGAGCAGGGTTTTGTCATGGAAATGGAGACCGCGACCCGATGCAAATGACTGAATAATCTGCTTATTGAGATGCGGCGATGAGACTCCTGTTCCGGAGAACACAGTTGTTTACTATCGATTTGTCGTCTTTACATCTGTAGTCTATGAAGGGGCTAAGTTATTCTTACCCGAGCCTTTAAGTAGGTATCTTATCTCTCTGTAGGGTTATTTACCATTTACCCTTGCTTGCGCTTGGCCACCACCTTCTGTGCCACCACTTCGCCTATGTTTTATTGATTGAGTCAAGCGGTATTTTGTTGAAGATAATCTTATTTTCTACTTGTAATATGTACCATGTACCAAAGACCATCACTACATAGTATAAAATAAAGTCGCTGTCGCTGTCTGTCCGTCCCTATGTATGCTTAAATCTATAAAACTACGCAACGGATTTTGAAGCGGTTTTCACCATCAGTTACATAATTTTTCACGGAAGGTTTATATATATAACTAGCGACCCGACCCGACTTCGAACGTAAATTACACCCGTGCAAAGCCGGGCGGGCGGGTCGCTAGTATCGAATAAAATGACAAAAAAATATATGAGTAGTGCATCAAATACCTACAGTCCTACATATAATAAACAGAATATATGTGAAATTTGGTCGATCAGAAATCAACATAAATTTTTAACATTTCACTCTACCCCACTAGTTGGACGGCTTGGTCTGCAATTACTCCGCAAATCTCACAGCCATCTATTTGTGTTGTGGATAACAAAACAAAAAAACAAACAAAACAAAAAACAAAACAAAATAATACTAAGAAAAGAGATATTTTTCATGGATATCAGAGGTATTATTTTTAAGAATAGTACATTGTTATCCTAGGGGTGGAAGTAACTTATTTAGTCCCGAGACGGGGTTTGGCGCCCGAGCGTAGTGAGGGCGCTAATAGTTCGAGGGACTAAATAAGTCTTTAACCCCGAGGTAAACACTGTGCTTTTCATTACGAATACAAGGAAACTAAAAATAAAAACATGAACTGATTGTGTTAATACAAATCTGCTATACGGAAGTATAAACGAAACTCTACAATGAAGATCGGATTCCCGACAATTATTTTTTTAACTTCCTGACCTGGCAAGTGCACGAGAAGTGCAGGACCATAATCCTCTGAGAAAAAAAAGTTGGAACTTGGTTCAATACAAATGTGAAAATAGAACTAGTTTTTGATTTTTAATAATTTGAATGTCTGTCAGTTTTCAACTGTCACTGTCAGTTGAAAGTGATTCTCCCTAGGGCTGAAATGTATTACTTTCAACCCGCTCCTCAGGCAACTTCAGACCTACTTTCCGAGTATGAGTAATGAAAATAATATTTTCCAAAGTTATGTTAAGGTAGTATAATTATTTTTTTTGCATTTTTGGTATTCTATTTGCTATTGATAAATAATTGTTTGAATTAGGCGTGGTTTGCAGGATCTTCAAATCGGTATCTCGAAATAATCTCTAAGAAGGAAGTTGTACATAAAATCTGGCATCGTTTGCAAAACATCGCGATTTTTATGTAAATCTCCCGAACGATTAAAAATCTCTGAGTACTTGTATTTCACTGGATACATATATTATTTGAGAGGCTTCCCGACGAACGTATTAAGTATGCCATGGCCACCTCGCCGCCCGCAATTTTTCATCATAAAAGATAAATTCCTCTTACAACTTTGAGTGATCTTCGTGAGGTTATACCTAATTTTACGAGAAAAGTTTTGCTATTCGCCCCGTTCGGACTTGGGTACCGGAAAAGAAATTATATATGATTTGAAAATTTGATTTGGGAATCGATTTCCTTGCTATGACCATTGTTATAAGCGGATTAAAACCCACTAATTTTGAACGAAAGAATAGGTAGAAAGTTCTTGAGTGGAGACCAAAAATTGGAAGACGCAGCGTAGGTTCTAGAAGACCTCCCACTGGAAGGACCGACGACATTGTGAGAGTTGCGGACATCTAATGAATGCAGATGGCAGGCTGTCGTTCAATGTGGAGGTGTAAGAAGGACGCCTATGTTCAGCAGTGGAATATATTTTTAAGTTGCTTTTCTATTACTTATAACTTAGATATTGTAAGAAAAGTAAATATAATAAACAGCTCAAGACAT
Organism: Agriopis aurantiaria; assembly: GCA_914767915.1. Lineage (NCBI taxonomy): Eukaryota > Metazoa > Arthropoda > Insecta > Lepidoptera > Geometridae > Agriopis > Agriopis aurantiaria. The sequence goes on along the minus strand of OU612003.1, from coordinate 9,418,825 downwards.
ACTATCAGAGTTTTGTTTGTTTTTTTTTATAATCAAAAAAATAGTTTAGACAATAGTAAGAAAAAAGTATTTAATACCCGCTGTTAAATACCCAAAGACCTAAAAACCCTGCACTATAAACAGTAGGGGGGGATCTGCACTAGACAGGGAGGGGGTCGGTAAGACCTTAAAGAGACCACAGGAAAACGCTGGATACAGGCTGCTTCTAACCGGCCCTTTTGGAGATCGATGGAAGGCCTACATCCAGCAGTGGACGTCCTATGGCTGAAATGATGATGAACCTAATATATTCACAATTAGAACCTTCACCAAGTCAAGGCACGCGTTAATATAACATACTTATTAGGGTACCGATGGGTTGCTTCATAACTCGTGATTTGGTTTCGTTAACGGGTATAGTTGAACCGCGTTCAAGCTCCCCCGATCTATAGACCGTTAACTGCTTTGACTGATGATGGGATATCGACGATACATAATATAATTTACAATAAGTACATTATATAAGAAGGGATAACATAGTTATGTACTTATATGCACAAGTATATATCCATACCTACATTCATACTGAAAAGCTTCTTGAAATTATTTCATAACGGTAATGTTTTTTCAATCAAGTTTTTTTATTGTTATCTGTGAGCTCTTGACGTTGTTCGTAGAATAATTTATATTATTTTTTGTTGATTTGTTATAAGGTCACGAGCACAGAAACGAGAAGTAGATTTTTTTTTCTCTTCTGTGGTCACGAGACAGGCTTTGTCCTAGAGTCACCAATAGAAAAATATTAATATTTTTAAGGTGTACTTTTTAAGAAATAAAAAAGCCTTTAACTTTAAATCTTTATCTTTTTAAAACTCTGTTATACAATCTAAATAACATAAAGGCTATAAAAACAAACACAATGGCATCAATTCTGATGTTTTCTAAACTAAACTAAATTTGACAGCCCTAAAATTGTTTCCATCCTTCTCTCACATATTAAAATGAATAGAGGCAAATAATTTTAGTCCTGTCAGACTGGTTTAGTTTAGTGAGTGGTATGACAGAATCGACGCCAGTATCTGCCTCTCATAATATATTGGTATGTTCTCACTGCTGGGACACAAGACATATCTCAAAGAGAGAGGATGGGCCCTAATCCACCATGCTGGATCAGTGCATGTTGGTGAATGTCGTATTTCTTTGAACTTTTTGAAATTCTTGGACATACCGGTTTCTTCACGATATTTGCTTTTGCCGTTTTACGGGATGGTATCAAACTGTACATAGTAATTAGTGCATGGTCCTTGCGGCTAACTCTTAACGCGGGCTCGAATCAGAGCTACAACAGCGCAGTTAGGAAATTCACGCGAACGTGAACCTTAACGCGCCGAGATACGGTTTGAGGTGGTGCAACTTTTCTTTTCAATTTGGATTTCGTAAAATTACTGACGTAAAATAAACAATTTTAATATTATTTAACTTGTTTTATAATCGTCTTGACAATTACGGCTTTATTTTTTTCGTTTTATGCGCGAAATCATCGAGATAAAATTTCTATGTGTTAAATGGAATGACTGCATTTTGTAATATAAAAATTTAAAAAAATAAAAAATCGGGACATTTTTTCACACACGGTCATCTGACCCCAAACTAAGCAAAGCTTGTGATATGGCTGCCAGAGACTGATATACATACATATATAGTTTTAAATACATACTTAAATAGATATTAACATATAGAACAAACACAAATGTTCATCACACAAATGTTTGGCAAATATGGCTCATACCCATTGATTTACAAACATATCCATTATATATACCTAAATCAAATTTAAATGCTATTCATTAAAATTAATATTCTATTCTATTGTAAACTAGATGTGCCCCGCGGTTTCATCCGCGAGTTAAAATCTTCTAAAATTTTCTGAAATTTCCCAATTTACTACGCAATTTTCTTAATTTTGCTTTTCGTTAGAACCTTCTACAAATTAATAGAGAACTTTAAAAGAAAGGTGAATTAAATCGGTAATGTCGTCTCAAGTTATGGCGTGACCAAGGTAAATATGGATTCATTTTTATATAAGACGATTTAAAATATTAGTGTTAACGATCTATTACTGTACTACGTATGATTAGTGTAAAACAAACTCGCGCATAAATTAAGTTAACAATTCCAATATTGCCATGCCCCTGTACAGCGCAACGTAAATCAATTACTAACGCAACGTTAAATAGTTGCCAGTATTGCCTGCAACTATGTGAGAAAACTACATCATGGTCATAACTGCGTAGTTTGAAATAACGCAGATACCGGGCGGGTATTGACGGGGTAGAATGGTTTTGGAATCACTGAAAGTGTGCACAATATGACTTTTTTTTCTGTTCATTGAATAAACTCACCAACTAACTTGATGTTAAACGATAAAGCGGTATACGAAAGAGCACTCGATTCACTAGTGACTTGAAGACAGATTTGTAAGCACAGACCTATTATCCAAGTCGCCACAAGTCGACCTACCTTGCATGACATGTCTGCAATACAACTACGACAAATTGTCGTAGCTGAGCCCGGCTAAAACCAGTATGCTCAATCGGTACGCGACGACACGTGTCAGTGAAACGAAAATGGGTAATTTATTACGCATTACTGAGTTTTAAGAATACCATAAATAGAGGTGGCTGACAGAAAAAAGATATTTATTTTCAAAGGTACTTATGTACTTTCAGATACGTTTTTTTTTTTAGTTTTCTTGCAGTATGGACCGCTTGTCCATGAAGCCTACTTGGATATAAGTTTGTGTTTGGAACTATCGGGGAACTCTTATTCAATAGACTAGCGGTGGTCAGCAAAAGTAGACCATAGACAATTTTTATTTGTTTATAAAACACATAGGTTGAACAACATAATTATAAAATACTAGCGGTCCGCCCCAGCTTCGCACGGGTATAGATTATAGCCTTTGTCACCCGGTGAAAGTGTGGTTTCAAAACGGTGAAAGAATTTTTCAATTCTGTTCAGTAGTTTCGGAGCCTATTCAATGCAAACAAACAATCAAATCTTTCCTCTTTATAATATTAGTATAGACTAGCAGTCCGCCCCGGCTTCGCAAGGGTATAGCTAATTATATAGCCTGTCACCCGGAGATAGTGTAGCATTCCAATAGTGAAAGAATTTTTCAATTCGGTTCCATAGTTTCGGAGCCTGTTCAATGCAAACAAACAACCAAACAAACAAATCTTTCCTCTTTATAATATTAATAATATATATTATAGTATAGATTACATACTCCAAAGTAAAATCAGAGCACTTAGTTCGACTTAGTTAGTTAATTAACTACGATAAAACGGCATTTTATGTGGGTCTGATGTATGGGGTATGCTTTGATTATGTAGGTACCTACACGGGGGTATGTTGACTCAAATCCTTGCCTCAAGTATGAGACAGAATAGATGATCAATGAAACGAGAAAACAGCTGCACCAAAGGGCTGCATAGGAGAAAACATAGTTTTTTTAAGGAGTTTGAAGGCGGTTTCTTCAAGGAGGTAAATTAAGTAGGTGAAACCGAGTGGCAGCTAGTTGTCTATAAAATTTGGAAAAGCACTCCAAATATTTAAAAAAAACTTATGGCACTTGCCTGTTTATAATTAGACATACTGCTTACAGATAAACACGTCTCTTTTTCCACGGGGAGTTAAAAAATTATAAAGACCGACATATGCAGGCAGCGAATGTATTTCTGCGAGATGATAGTCTGAAATAACGCGGATGCCGACTAGGACGGGCGGCGCTGCGATATTGCATATTTGGGCGCTACATTGGAATCAAGGCGAATCCACCAAATATTTAGTGACATGCTTTAATTAGGTATATCGATATTATGAGAAAATGAACATTTTGAAAGGTTATAGAATACAGTTTCACCAATAATTTTCTCCCAACTAGTCGCCATAGTGATTATAAAGCCATGATATTATAAAGCCAAAATAGCCTTCACCGAACTTTTTTAACAAAATGTATACATTTTTAAGGCGGCAAAAACATGTAATTGTGTTAACTGCGGCCATTTTGTTTAGAATACGTAAAAATATTTTTTGATCACAAAATCTCTGTGACAAAAATATAACACAAAATCTCTCTGACTACCGGTGTGGCTTAGTAGTAGCATGTCTGCCTTCTGAACCCGGGAGAAATTTCCGGGTTTGATTCCTTGCTTCCTTTGATGCACAGAACACATATAAAGTGCTTTTCATGAAAGAAGTCTCCCAGACGCGGCGCTGTCATCGCGTATCAATCACTATCAGTATCATTTCTCGAGTAGAACTTTAACAACTTTTGGCATCGTACACGATTCTTTCACGATGGAAAATTAATAAAAATCTCACTAGCGTCCAAACACAGTAACAACACCTACTACAACATGGAAATTTAGTTCCGCTGTTTGCCGTGGGACTTCTTTCATGAAAAGCACTTTACCAGAGATGTTTGATTGATAAATTTGTATATTTGCTCTTAAATCTGGGTGTCAAGGGTGTCCTTGCCTTTGTGTTTTCTATGAGATTCCATATTTTAATTTATCTTTATTTCAAAGGATTCTCGGGTCTAGCCCGGACACATAAGAGGCACTGGTGAGGCCGAAGACAACACCAAGAGGACATGTTCAATATAAAATACAATTATTGAATTTGTATAAAAGGGAATAAATGAAACTATTATGCAGTATAGGGTTGTCAAAGGGCTATTATGGTGGGTTCTTTATGATTTTGAGTTGATTTATGGTATGAGGTGCGGCACCCGTCAATTAGATAAGTATGCCTCATCTAAAAACATTGTGACGGAGAATGATTTGCCACCAAAGATAATTTATATTGTCATTGTTTGCCACCCACAAAATCAGCCCTCCATAAAAGCTGCGCTGCTAATAATGCCCTATTTTTATGCCATAGTAGCAAAATAAGTAGACGGGCTGCCTGATGGTAAGCAGTTACCATCGCCTATGGATACTTGTAGCACCAGAGGCATCACAACTACTTGCCGACCCTTTAAGAATCTATTAACTCGCCTTTTGAAGAATATTTTTTATTTATTTATTTATTGAATGTAGATTATTAAAGCTTGCAAACAGTCGCAATGCTGTAAGTTTCGGAAACCAGAATAAATCAGGCCCAAATCTTATTAACTGAACCATTAATCACTGGCTAAGCAGTGTGTAAAAGTCAATCAATAACACATCGGAGCATCGACGTGCTCGCTCCATCGATCAGGGGAAAGAGTACAACTTGTCAGATTGGAGAGTGATCAGTCAACCCTCCATTACACGCGACTCAGTCAATCAGGAGACTGTTCCCGTTGACTAACGGTCAGATTTTGGGACAGAACTATAACCATGCTTTGAAGAATTTGCCGGACCCGGGTATGTCCTAAAACTGCGACCAGAACCACCGGCGGATGGGCTGCAGCGTCCTATTAGTACACGGTGAACGTACTGCGATCCCCAAACCACCTGCCAAGCGTGGGGATTATGGCAACACCCTTCTCTAAGTGGGAAGCCTTTATCCAGCAGTGGACGTTTAGTGGCTGCTGATGATGTGATGCTTGAAGAATTGTGGAAGTTTTTATTGCCGCTTGTTAATTTTTATTTCAACCTCATTATCATCATCATCATTAACAGCTTATCATGATCCCACTGCTGAGACACAGGCCTTCTCTCAGAGAGAGAGGATATGCCCTAATTCACCATGCTGGCCCGGCCAGTGCATGTTGGTGAATGTCATAATGTCTTAGAACTTGTCCATTTTGTGCCGTAACAAAATGAAAACAAACAGGCAGTTCAGATGAAGATGGATCACGGCAGACGCGTGGTCGCCCTGTCCGCGAGCTCTCGATGCCGTGATGGATAACGCAATCTGTAATATACTAAACATTGTTATTCCTACTGTGTTGTGAGAGACTAGTTCGCTTTGATTATTAAAAAAAAAAATCGGCACCCCAAATTTTAACGTGCTATTCCAAAAATGAAATTGTGCAGATTCCTTTTAAAAAATTGCACCACAACTCTACTTGTCTAGTGTCAAATATCAAAGAAATAAATTATTTGTAGCCTGTCTTCTATACTATAATAATATTATAAAGAGGAAAGATTTGATTTTTTGTTTGTTTGTTTGCATTGAATAGGCTCCGAAACTACTGAACCAATTTGAAAAATTCTTTCACTGTTGGGAAGCTACACTATCCCCGGGTAACATAGGCTATATTATATTTTCAAAAAAAATAGGGATCATTACTAAAACTCCAATAATGTAACCCAAGGTATACAAAAATAAGATTTACAATTTTGACTTTGCGTGTTTGACAGTTGTAAGACAGGACAACGTCTGTCAGGTCAGCTAGTGTTTAATAAAGTTAAAATCTTAATTTTCGACGTGCATTACTTCATTTGTAACTATATACACAAAACACTGTTATCACGGTTGTTCACTACAGTTAAATGATTTATCATCATCATCAGCCAGAAGACGGTCCACTGCTGAACATAGGCCTTCACCTTAGACCTCCACACTGAACGACAGCCATTGATCTGTATCCACTGGCGGCCCATCGGTCTCTCACGATATCGTCGGTCCACCTAGTGGGAGGCACGCTACGTCTTCCGGTTCGTAGTCTCCACTCAAGAACTTTTCTTCCCCATCGATTATCGCATCTTCGTTGATGTGGCCTGTCCTTTGCCGCTTGCAAATTTTAATAGCTATGTTAATAGCTGTGTCGGTGGTTCTTTGGCTAATATCCACATTCAACTTGGATCTGTCACCGGAAGGGCTTCCGGGTTGTCAAAAAACTTGTCACCCGAGTTGGTTATGTTACGTGCAACCCAAGGATTCCCTTTAGGGTATATCACGGGTATATAAAGTCCTTGGTGCAACCACGTCTTTGCGAATTTGCCAATCCAATGAAAAAACTTGACAGTTGAAAACAAAAGACACTGTTCCAACTGCAAAGCGTTGCATAAATTGTCAAAAACTTGTTCTGTATCAACTCCCAGCCTTCGACCAAAATAAAATGAATGGACGGGCCCTAACCATTCAAATTGCTCAGTAAAAACGAGTCAAAACCGTCGGACATATACTTCAACACCTAATTATAAAAATGTACAGTATATTTGTTACAAAAAATAGATCCCGATTTTATTTGTGTATTTACACTTCGGGAAAGCATATGAATGCATAACTTTGACAGATGTTTCGTTATCGCGCAACAATAGACACGTGTTGCACTTTCTACAGCTAGAGACCGACTGAAACGAAATGAGAGCTGGCGCTCATTTTGTTATCTTCAAAAATGTTCTTCTACTGGGCATGTCCATTCATTTTATTTTAGTCGAAGCTCCCAGCAACATTAAAGATGTTCCAACTCCCATCACTGCATATCCGCATACACCCATTGTGATGTTTTATTCATAGCCTCTACCTGTCATAGAGGATAACAAATCAGTCTTCGAGCACTGCAGCTCCACACAATGGCACTGCAATAAATAATGCTACCTGTCGTTACCCACAATACCATCTCGGTGACGCGACAACGCTATGAATAACTAGTGTTCCGGATCGAGTTCCGGACCAGTTCAGGAATATGCCGGATTATGCCGTTCCGTGTGAACCAGGCTTTACATTTTTAATGCGGTGATTTGTGACTTAGTCAGCATTGTTGCAGTTTTGGAATACGTAATCGGTGGGATTGGAATAAAAAATGTTTGTATATTATACCTCATACCAATACAAATATTTTTTGATATTTCGTGACCATGGATAAGGAGTCCTTCAGTCGAAATATTTATGTCGGTCAAACGTTTATCTTTCTATATATAAAACAAAGTTGTGTACGTTACACCATTTATAACTCAAGAATGGCTGGACCGATTTTCGTGATTTTTTGGATTCCTATCCGCCCGAATAGCAGAATAAGTATTAAAATATAGGTAAATTGAAATTTGAATAATTTTTTTCCCATACATTTTATATGGAATGGCAAGACTTGAAGTCTTATAGATACATACATATTAGTCAAACAAAAAAAAAATACACAATAGACAAAAAATGAAATTGGCATCTAAGTCAAAGGGGGTTGCTGTCGTTACCAAGGAGGTTCCTTCAAGGAAGTATATAACGCCGGTGAAACCGCGGGGCGCAGCTAGTTTTTAAATAAAATAAACTGTTCAATGGTCTCCTTTCGGTTTCGTACCACCGTTCCATGTAACCCTGTATAATAAAAGATTTATACGTGTCAACTATCTTTTATTTATTTTATCTAAGTATCTATATTTTATCATGAGAGTCACGGGTATCCAGTGGATGCAGAAGGCAGGCTGTCGTTCAGTGTGGAGGGTAATGGAGGAGGCCCATGTTCAGCAGTGGACGTCTTTTGGCTGATGATGATGATGACTATCTTTTCATTGGTCGATCAATCTTACTTTTGCAGTGAAAAAGTAATAAAACTTTGTTAGAATGTTTCTCATGATACACCCTTCCGAAATCTCCCATTATAAGTTAGCGCCTGGAGTCCGGATTAGGTCGTCCGGCGAGTGTGACCGCGGCTTTCCGGACCGTGTGGTCGCGCCTAAGCTTAGCCGGTTTAAACTGGATTAGAAACTCGTGTTTGATATTAATTGGGTTTTAATTCAGTTTTAAAACTGCGATTGAGTCGGTTTTGTTTAGGGTTCGCGGGGCATGTAGGACGAATATCTCGGCGTCTTTGTTGTAAGGTATATTTGATAGGAATTTGAACAATTTCATAATCCTTCAGGATGTCATACCACTGGCTTTTCGGTAAAGGAAAACAGCTTGAGGAAGCCTGCATACGTACGGAGAAGAAATTCAATGGCTTATGTGAATCCAACAACCTGTAACTGGGCCAGCGTGGTGGATATATCCCAATCGCTCTTTCGGCGATGAAAATGAAAATATATTTATTACTGTATAAACATTTACAGATATTTTAACAGATAAATTATAATAATGTAAATTGAACATGCTTATACAGAGATTAAGTGCCCTTGATAGTATTATCTAACGGTCCTCACCACAGAAGAGAAAATTTTTTCGTCCTCACACTAGGCACAGCCTGTGTCGTGAGGACCTGGATACGATTATAAGTACACAACAGTTAGCTATTTCAGTTGACATAATTTTACAATTACTTTAAATTAAAAAATACATAGCTACTTAATAATAATAATTTGACGCTATAAAAACAAAATATATAGAATATAGGCCTAAGTTCAGCAGTGGAGTCTATTTTTGCCCTCTCATGGCTTTTGCAGAGTGTTAATGTTAATTCTAAGATGGGATGCTTTTGAATATGATAACCTGACTGTAATGGAATCCGGGTATCTCTGGAAATCCCCCGTTGCAAAAAAAAACATGTTAACAGAGAAGTTGTATCGTGTACTACCAGTGCCCTGCAGTTTCACCCATTATTCTATGGGAATGGCAAATTTTTCCGGGATAAAAAGTAATTGGTGTGTTTAGAGTATAAGCCAATCTCATACCAAATTTCATTAAAATCCGTTAAATCCTTATAAAGTGGAGAATAGAATAATAGAATAGAATAATATATATTTACCAAAATAAGTACTAAGGTGCTTAAATAATAGATTTAAACTTCAGTAGTTGGTGGTTCCGTACTACGTCTGAAATAGGTTGGCGGTGAACCCCAAACTAGGCACAAGGTCTGTTTCTTGGAGCTCGAGTGCGCAGGAAATAAAAAAGACCAGAAAAAGTACAGTGTAAATTTAAAAAAAAATTGCTTTCGGATCTATATGGGGTACTTACGTACAAAAACTAAGGTAACGAAACCAAACAAATTATTATATATATTAAAATTCTACATGATAGAACGAAAAAACATACGAAGTAAAAGTCATTTTAAAATTTTAAGTGCTGTTTCACACTTGATGATTTATTATTTAAATGTCATAGACAATAAAAAAATACATTTGCTTTTTTTAAACTCACATTTAGTATGCTATTTTTGACAGGTCACCATGAAGCCATGAAGTTTCGTATTTTTCCGGTAAAATGTACTAAAAATAATGTTGTACTTCATTGATGAGTACCGCCCACTAAGTGAAGTGCCACGCATAATGAAATTAATAATATAAATAATAATTAAATTTATCTATCGCGCAATCACTTATTTGTAAAAGAAAACAATTACTTACCCAATGAATTATTTCATTTTTTCGGTATAATTATGCAACTATCGATTCTAAGTTCTATGATAATAATACGGTTAATTTAATTTTTTCGGTATAATTATGCAACTATCGATTCTAAGTTCTATGATAATAATCACATTTAGTATGCTATTTTTGACAGGTCACCATGAAGCCATGAAGTTTCGTATTTTTCCGGTAAAATGTACTAAAAATAATGTTGTACTTCATTGATGAGTACCGCCCACTAAGTGAAGTGCCACGCATAATGAAATTAATAATATAAATAATAATTAAATTTATCTATCGCGCAATCACTTATTTGTAAAAGAAAACAATTACTTACCCAATGAATTATTTCATTTTTTCGGTATAATTATGCAACTATCGATTCTAAGTTCTATGATAATAATATCGATGATCGAATACGGTTATACTCTACCCCATCCTTACTGTGAGCTATCAAAATTATCATCCTGTGTTTTGACAAAGCATAGTAACCGGCTTCATAACATTTTCGGAACATCTAAACATCCGTCCTCAAAAGGTACCCCAAAAGACAGGGATAATAGTAAAACTTTTAATTACACACACTATCGATTCACACACACTATAACAAACGGAAGAAACTTTCTGAAAGGCACAAAAGAAAGTAAACATGAAGTGCTGGTACCATAGACTAAATAATAGTTAGACGTCGCCTAAAGCCCTTCAGGAAATGTCATTGTAAGGTTAGATGTTAAAAATTATTATATAAGGTTTTACTTTAGGGTATATATAAGATACTTGGGTTTTATAATAGTTTTATTTCTTTTATAATAGTTGACGTAGTTATACAAGAATTTTCTTTCGAAAATATAAAAAAAAATCTACACGGTTCAAACACATGACTTCGGTTCTTTGAATAACAATCGTTATAGATTATCTATACTAATCTATACTAATATTATAAAGAGGAAAGATTTGATTGTTTGTTTGTTTGTTTGCATTGAATAGGCTCCGAAACTACTAAACCGATTTGAAAAATTCCTTCACTGTTGGGAAGTTACACTATCCCCGGTTAACATAGGCTATATTATATTTTCAAAAAAAATAGGGATCCTTACTAAAACTCCAATAATGTAACCCAAGGTGTAAAAAAATAAGATTTACAATTTTGACTTTGCGTGTTTGACAGTTCTAAGACAGGACAACGTCTGTCAGGTCAGCTAGTCAACTAATAAATGAAGTCTCATCATCCGATATAGACTTCTTCTATAAAGCGTTATTTCAAATTTTCTTAAATCTTTCGCAAGCAGCTTACTACATGATATTAATACAACGCTAAAAATAATTTTAAGTTCATATTCATTTATTTCGCAATGTATTTTGATGTAGGTACAAGAGTTTGCTCGTAACGTTCATCATTTTCCCTTCTCCCCTTTACCTACAGTAATGTTTTGTGACATACCAAACTAATAATGATGGTATGAGGGAACTTTTTGCAAGAGGCATTCCGCAGTTTCTGAGAAAGCCAAAGTGCTGTTAAAATTGTATAAACGTGTGCTTTAAGTATGTTATTTGTTTATTTTTGTTACACGCACGAACGCACTCACTCACGCAACACACACACACAACTTTCGCATGAATAATACTCGTATTAGTATAATTTTAATTTGTCTACCTAGTAACACTTGCCCTTTCTTATACATATAGTTAGCTAAATCGATGACGTGTCTATCAAGATTGTGCAGTCTATGGCAGGCACAGCCAGTTTGGTGGTCAGTTAGCTAGTTAGTGAGAGCGTACGGAATAGGGGTCCGTGGCAAACTAATACGAACTTTGGCGCTGCTATTTATCTCATTTTGTTGGGACTATGACTAGAACTATGACTTTCCCCACTATAAGGAATATGCGTTGATTAGTTCGCACTTTATGGCGCTTGTAGACCTGTTTATTATTATATTTATTAGGGTTTCACCTATTAAATTTGTAATAGAGGTAGTTGATAGTGCTAGGTAAGTTTAAAATATTAGGTATCTTTACTAGGTACTTATACTAATAAAGCCGGTGTCGCTCAAGGGTCGGTGCTCTCTGCAACGCTCTTTCTGATGCCCATCAATCAGCTAAAGCCCGATATCGTTGTTGGGTGAGCAGACGAAAGCACAGCACGGGCTTTAATTCCAGTTAGGGACCGTCCATTAATCACGTGAGGCTTGAAAGGGGGGAGGGGGTTTAGCAAAAATCACGAAGGACGGCCCCTTACTGAGAGAGCTCATGATTGAACGCATGAAATTGTCATTTAAAGCAGTCTTCGATTGGAGCGATGCTAACCTGGTCAAGTTCTAAGCAGCTTAGAATCAGGCGTCGTCTTGTTGGACAACTGACAGTTATCTTCCAAAAGTACGTCATTCCAACTGGCTTCCTTCACATAATTACCCTAATTGGGCATGGCAACAAAGTGCGGAGCACAACTGATCTTTCATTAATCTTAAACTGATTTTCCAAAGAATTTTCCCTTCAGCCGGTTCCCTAGGTAACCGTAGTTCCGTAACCAGTTAGGAACGAGGGAAATATTTTTTTGACGAAACCTTTTTCGTACAAAGAATTATTATGATTACCCGCGGCGCAATCACTTGTATACATGCCATTTAATGTCAGCCAATGTCCATAAGTTACACCTATTACAAATTGCAGAAATTGCAAATCAATTACGGTATATTTTGCTCCAGCAAATTTGACCGCCAAAAAGAAAACAACCAAACACTACGAGATGAGTTGATCGATAGACTTAGCCGAACTCTGCGGTAGAGATTCGAAAAGTTCATTCATTTAAGAGGGTAAAGCCGTTAGCACACTGGCGGTTTGCGAACGTATTTTCACTGAGGCGATCGGTTAGCTGCAGCATTGTAATTTGACCACTGGGTTCTCTACGTTTCTGTGGGGTATTCTCCTATATTATAAAATGTAATCCAAGAGTAACTAATTGATGTTATTTTCTGCACAGACGGTAAGGGGGGGTCAGCACAAACATATTTATGTGCACCTAAACACTATTAGGACTTTCACTATCATAAATTCACCATCATCAACATCGTCATTGGCAGCTTATTGAGCCCAGTGCAGAACATAAGCCTTGTCCCTCTTAACTTTATAACATCATCGCTTTACATCAAGCGAGTTGGCGGTCCAACGCAAGCCTATAACTATATAATAAAAAAGACGTCCCGTTTATGGCTTACAATATGTGATAAAACGCTCCAAAAAAATCTTCTTTTCATATGTTTTTTATTTTTATTATTTTTAAACTCTTGGCACAAATAGCTTTTTGCAAACCTGTTTCAGCCAATAATTATAGAACTAGCTGCACCCCACGGTTTTACTCGCGTAGACATTCCTTCAGGAGCAGTACATATTCCTGAATAAAAAGTATCCTATGTCACACACTGGCCCTCCAGCTATTTCTAAGAAAAAAATCATGTTGAAAGAGGAACAAATAAACAAACTAACAATGATGCAATCGCCACGCAGACGCTGCAAGCGCGATAAACCGTCGCTGCAATTTCATCGCCTCAGAATAGAGAAAGAACCAGAAACCGCCTTAAGCTGTGATTGCAAGCCGCACGCTGAGTCCAAAAAACAAAACCCACGTCCCGCGCCTGTCTCACCTCCACCCGCGTAATGTTGCCAGCTTAGACATTACTTACCCGTTTTTGGTTAAATGTTTTAGGTCAGATACTATTCACACACACTTTTAATGAAATCAATATACTGATCGGATCGACACAAAAACAAACATAAGTAAATAAAAAATATAATTACTAGCTACTACTTTTTATACATATACAGGGTTAATATGTTTGGGGTGTACAAAGCTGAAAAGGTACTCATCATTATCATCATCATTGTACTCATCTTTATGAACGACTTTTAGTATGGTACTTGAAATTGCGGGAAAAACAGCTGTTCATAGAAAAAAAAACAGTTGTTCATAATGGTGAGCACAATGGTACTTCTTTTTTGGTGGCTTAGTGCACCCCAAACAGACAACCCGTGTACTGCAAATTAAACGTAAAACTAACTTAGTTATTGTTACTTACCTATTAATTTCAATGGTTTTAAAATAAAACAAGGTTTCGATGAAAACATTTAATTACCTTTCTGCTGCGTAAGTTTCTTGTTTAAGTTTAAAACGGGCTATCATAATTAAATCCATGTACCAAAAATATTATGTCTGTCCTATTCACTGTTTAGGAGTTCCCTCATCGGAAGTCAACCCTGGGTGCATGAGCCATGTAATGATAGAATTTAGAACAGGCTATTATGGTTTAGTTCATTTACAAAATTTTGTGTCTGTACTATTCACCGTTGAAGAGTTCCCTCGCCGGAAGTCAACCCTGGATGCGGCAGCCATGTCATGCCTTTCGAATTAAAATATTTTTTTTTATCAGTTCACAATTGGCGAAAATATCTTGAAAATACAAAAAAACATACATACAGACGAACAAAGTACCTCCTCCTTTTGGAAATCGGTAAAAAACCGTTGTACCAAACAAAAAGTTCACCGATATCCGACAAAATGTATGGGACAGTAGATTTTTTCTTCAGTAGAATTTTCAAAAGTAGCTGAACAAAAGTTGTACAGACAACATTCCCTTTAAAGCACGCTGACTAAGTGATTACCAGTAACCCTGTATAATTATTTGTAAGCTGTAAAGATTTTTTGAAAATAATTATTTAGTATTAACTACCCACCAACAAAAGTTTTCATTCTAAGGAAAATTGCAACTCTCGATATTTGGTAACACCGACAAAATGGAGGTATCATTACTTACGACAATGAAAGACTGAACAATTTATTCAATTATCAAATAATACAACATCTAAATGCGCTACTTACGTATGGAATGTGATCCCATCTTGTTTTTTTTGTAGCCCAGCTGAATTTTTACACGTTGGGACGACACAGGAAGGCATAACTTAAATAATATTGCAACGGTAAAACACGTCACGCGCGATTAAGGTCACAAAGTAAACTAATCACGTTCGCGTAAAACTACTCTCTACTAGATTAGTTTTTGTCGCTTCGCTATTGGGTGCGTTTACGCCTTCTGGTTTTTTCTGTATTCTGAGTTCATCGCTATCACCAATGTGATAAAACCTTAAAGGGGGCTACCACCCTCCAACTTACCCCCTGTCTGACCGTACGGATTAAGCTTTTGAACAATAAAAAGGTTATTAGGAACACGGCGTATTTTCGGGGTAGAAATATGCTAAAATGTTTAAAAGTAGCAAATTATTTAATTATGCAGTATCTATACATATTACCGTAGTTTACAGGTCTGCAACATAGACCACAGACATGACAGAACGTACCTACTCCAATGAGGTGTAATAATAGAGACGTTATAAGCGAACAACAAGGCTTTAAAAACTGACTAAACGCAGCATATACTATAACATAGCATAGATAAGGGAAAGAATATGAAACACTTTTTACGCTATATCTGTTAGAAAAATACAAAAATACTATTTGTTGTGGACACTCAGAGTGCGTGACTGAGAGACGGCTGAGCGAAATCGGGCAGCCAGCCTTGCATTCGTCTAGTCAATATGGTAGCGGGCACAACCTATCTACAGGCTATCCCACGCCTCACGAAATCCAGCAAACTGACCCTCGTTATGGGCTCAGAGGTGTACAACATGTTGCCGGATGCAGTAACAACTGCTCCAAGTGCAAGCTGCTTTAAAAGCTGGCTCATCGAGCAAACGTTCTATGACTTCAATGAGTTTGGTGATAGCCAAATAAAATAATATTATACATTTGTGAAATAATGAGAATTGACATTAATATTTTTAATTTGAATTTGAATTATATTAATTTGTATAATATAATGTAAATGTCAATGACTGTTTTAAAAAGGGGGAAGACGCGTGACATCCAAACATTGTACCCAATAAATATGGCTCTGTTTCGGCTCGAGTCAGCGGCGACATTGACGTCTACACTGTAAAAGTCAACTTCACTGCTCCATTAGACACTACACTAGACCATAGAAGTGACATTTAAAGAAAATTAAGTTAATTGTTTTTAAGTATTTACGAGTGAAAAGTAATGCCGTGAAACTTGTTTTTTGTCTTCGAACTGTTGGTGCACCTTGTGAAAACGCAGGAAGTAATTTTTGCTGCTTTACTTCACACAATTTTGACAAGTAATTCGCGTGCTATCAAAACGCCAGTTCGATAGTGACAGAAGTGGATTGTGCCCCGGAGCCTATATTGTGCGGTCCACGTCAAGAAGTTCGTCCCGTATCTTCCCCCTATTTACTTACATCAATGGTAAATGTATATAATTTTTATATACTATTTATATTATAATTATTATTATTCTTTTGAATTGACGTGTAAATTTATATTTATGAATAAATGACTTTGACTTTGACTTTGACAGGTAAAAATATATTAGACCTATTTCGTAAGTATTTTCATTCATTCAAGGGACTAGATTCTGCAACTCAGGCTTAGCCTTGTCCAGGCTCTGTGGTACATTATTTAGTGTTTGTAATGTAGACTAATTTAAATTAATTATTTAAGTTAACTTGATAGCCCGTTGGTCTAGTTGGTAGTGAACTACCTTCTGAGGGGCGTGAGTTCGATTCCTACCTAGGACAAACATTTATGTAATGAACATTTGTGTTTGTTCTATATCTGGTTGTTAATATTTATTTAAGTATGTATTTAAAAATATATATGTGTGTATATTAGTCTCTGGCAGCCATATTACTAGCTTTGCTTAGTTTCGGGTCAGCAATTGCTAAGCAGCCACAGTTAATTATTTTTGCTACATGTGCTCGAGTATAACACATTGTTCACTTAGATGGTTAGAACGACTCCCTTAAGTATTACTATACCTTTTCTGTTACACGTTGTATTTATTGTGATTAAAAACATACATATTAGAATTACACGACTATGCCAAACTCCATAGCAGTTTGTAGGCAGAAACATTTTGGAATATATAATATATTTATAAAGACCTATCACGGGAACGGTTGGAATGGATAGCACCAAGAACCCAAGAAAAAAGAGGACTAGTTAGGTATACGAGCACATTGTTAAAAAAATTGTATAACCTAATAATTTATCCATTCCGAGAAGAATATTTCTCACAACAAAGATTTTCTTAGTAGATCTCCGAATCGTAGCAACCGCTACGATATTCGTAGCAGCTCTACGATAATTTAAATAAACATTTGCTACGGTGCTACGTCAATTTCCGAATTCTCAGTACAAACAACATCAGCATCCCCTCGCATTTTTCCGCTCCAATGCACAAAAACACTTATCTCCGCCATAAATACCCACTTCGCGGGGTTGCCATGATTATGTATCTAAAAGCATGTCACCGCGGAACTATTTGTCATATGCTAAGTGATTTCCCGCGTACAAGCGTGCGTACGTCGGATTTGGTGAATCATCGTTATATGTATTTATGTAACTGTGTGTACTTATTGGTGTTGAGGATATGAAAAATACTTGCTCTATGTTATGTGACGAATGGAGATGACGTGTGAAAATTATTATTATTTAATTTGTGACAAAATTTTTTGTTAACTATTGACTGTCTATGGGCAGTCCAACTGTTTTTGAATAATATCTAAATCAGGTACTTTAGTTATTTAGTTGTCGTTTAAAAAAAACTTTTTACAAGCTTGTTTTTATTTGCCTTGTTTTCTTGGGTCTAATCTTGCAACTGAATTTTAAAACAGAACCGAATGAGCTGAAATTTTGCATACACGTTTAGTTTGGATGACAAAGCATGCTAAATGACGTTATTATAAAACCAATATGGTGGACTCCTAAAAATGGCGGACTAGTTATTTTTATGCACCCCATGGTCTTCTGTACCTATTTATTTTGTGACAATACCTACATTCAAAATTTATGAGTACCCAAAAACACTCGTAGCTAATATAGTGACAAAAAGCTTACATCTCATATCGACGGTAATGTATTCAAGGGCCCCAACGCAGACGCTGTCCTGCCATGTGTCATAGACAGTGGCCCCCGGGGGACACGCAGAGACGGGCAAAAACTGAATATTGCAGACATGTTCGCATTATTGTTGTACAGGTCCCTTGTAGGGGACGACACGAAGGACGGTGATAGACGACAATAGAAATTATAGTTTAGTTGTAAGAAAATTATCCAGAAAGCCTTCAATAGCATGTCTTACGAAGGCACACAGAAGTCGTTAATTTTGTTTTTTACTGGCAAGTTCTTTTGTTAACTAAACAAAATAGGTTCAAGCTATCACTAACACAAACAACAGACAGCACAGACCGTTGAAGCTCTCAAAACAATCCAAATGCTCATGCTACCAGTAGTACCCAGCAAATTGAAAATTATTTTATTTATTTTTGTTTTTTTATGTTAATTAGGTCCATGTGCACGTGACATTCACCAACATGCACTGCACAGTAGGCCTGTGTCCCAGCAGTGGAAACGCGATAGACTGATAATTATTGAATAAGTTTGAAGTAACATCAAAAAATCGTTTACAACACATTTGCTCAAAAAGTGCACTTACGATAACTGAATACATCTTTCGAAAGTTAAACATTACGGATCATACAACGGAGCGTGCTATAATGAAACGCATCATACAACGGAGCGTGCTGTAATGAATTTGTCCGCACGCTCCGTTGTATAGCACCGTGCGTGTACGTTACGGTATTTTTTTAATTTCCATTTTTTGTTTTTTTCTCGCAAATGTGTTGTAAAACGTTGTATGGCACACGTGCGGATTGGTTATTACAAACTCGTGACTATGGTAAGCCCTCGACTTCGACTCGGGCTTACATTCGTCTACTCGTTTGTAATAACCAACTTTCCGCACTTGTATCATAAATAACTATTACTTGTAATAGAAGTGATTTCGTTGTCGAGTATCTATACTAATATTATAAAGAGGAGAGATTTGATTGTTTGTTTGTTTGTTTGCATTTAATAGGCTCCGAAACTACTGAACCGATTTAAAAAATTCTTTCACTGTTGGGAAGCTATGCTACCCCGGGTAACATAGGCAATATTATATTTTCAAAAAAAATAGGGATCCTTACTAAAACTCCAATAATGTAACAAAAAGTGTAAAAAAAATAAGATTTTGTAAAATTTGACTTTGCGTGTTTGACAGTTCTAAGACAGGACAACGTTTGTCAGGTTAGCTAGTTTATTATATTTTTAAATATATTTTTTTCGTGTAACCATGGGCACAAACCCCGCTAACTTATACATAATGTATAAAGGGAGGGCTAGTTTCAATAAAAGGATTTTTTGCATACTCTCCTCCTTCAACGATATTGTAGCGTCGTTCACGTCGCTTTTTGTACCAATCATATTCCAAGAGTCACTCGTGAAAGAGAATAATTTTGTAAAGTCACATTTCAGGACAAATCAGATAAAAAAGTTTTGACTTGATGATGAGCGGCGGTAACGCATATTCAATCAGTTATTTTGAGTTAGTAGTCAACTCAGCTGCAATAAACTCGTCCACGTGGCCGAGTTAACTCTATTTAATTTTACCTACTTTACAAGTGGTCAAGTCGACCAATTTTTGGTAAGTAACATTTTAAAATCTTTTTCTGTAACTTAGTATTTGATGAGTTTATATTTTGAAGAATCTTTCGAAAATTTGACTTTAAGGCTTCGACCGTTGCTAGAATGTCGGTGACCATTTTTATCTTCTTTTATTAACTTTAGGTAAATACAATATTTCAATGTATAAAGAGGACAAATTAAAGTTTCAACTAAAAAGAGGCGAATATACGAATGTTATGTTAGAATTAATAATGCTTAACTAGTACAGCTTTAGTTACTGTTCAAATAGAATCTTTTTCATATAAGATCCCTTTGAGACAAAAATCGTACGTGCAGTAAACCAAGTAGATTCTCTTTTCTCTATGTTTACAAGTTTTATACTTAGTTAGAGGAATGGTATTGAAATAGTCAAAACACACAGGTCTTAAAATTGACCAACAACATTATGATTATTCACATCAATGTTCTCAGATTAATACCACGTCAATAACATTAGATTAAGAATAATTTTAATTATTAGTAAAGAAAAAAAAAACTATTTCAAAACTATACCTACATGTATAAACTTAAACTAAAAAGTAGAAACATTACAGTTAAAACAGAGATTTAAAGTCCTCATCAAAACTTTTGCTGAATAATGAACCAACATACCAATATGGAAACATACGGAACATATGGAAATATAAGGAAACATACCAATACGTCAGTTTATATATTTTTGATTTTGTCGACTTTTTCAAAAAGCACCGCTTCAATTTCGAAAAAATGTATATCAGACCCTTAGAATAACTACTCAGAGAAGGTAGGTTTCCAAACAATGCCTTCTCAAAACGTAAGCTACAAATTCGCTTTGTAGCTTACGTTTCGATCGGTATTTTAAACGATTTAAGCAAGTATATTAATGGATTACCTGTGGAATGTCACACCATAACTCTTATGCTGCTTTTCTGATATGTTGTGGTACGATTTCACCGCGCAAATTGTCATAGTATTTTTTTTTTCGAGCCATATATGACACCATTTGAATGGCGTTAATTTTGCAAATGTACTTGGTTTCTTTGTGTAGTTATTCTAAGATGAGACCACTTCCAAAGTATGACCTAAACAAAAAAAGAATAATCAAAATCAATTCATAATGGCGGAATAATCGCGTAACAAACATACAGTCGAATTGATAACCTCCTTTCGTCAGTTAAAAAACAACAAAAGAATACTCTAAAAGATTGCAATAGGTATAGGCCGCCAGTAGACTGTGTTTGAAACGCTTGTCAGAAATGTTTATTAATGTTGGTGAATTTCCAGTCACCTCTGACAATCGTGAAAGGGAATCTGTCCTAATTCCCTAATCTAAACAAGTAAACGAAACTCAATCATCACGTCCGTACAACGTTATTAGGGAACGAGTTCAGCGTAGCCTGATCTGGAATGCAAACCGCGAGCCAAAGAATCTCATTAGCGGCACGAGACCCGCTGTTCTCGAGACGAGACCTATTCCGGAGATTTTAGAGGTATTTTGTAAATGGATTAGCTTCGAGCTACGTAAACCTGGAGCCGCTCAACATGCGCAGAGCTAGGTTGTCTTTCTGTATCTTTAATCGCATTTACAACGTTGTTCAGAAGAACTGTTTGATCTGATGCCGGCATCGTAGTTTTACCATCGCACTAGCTGCTACCGCCTGAAAGCTCATCCACATATAATAGATTAGTGGAAATCGCACACTGTGCGATTCACGCGATCTTTCTTGCTTCACTCCTGCAACATGTGGAATGTGCTACATTATGCGGTGTTTCCAAGAAGGTACAACATGATGTTCTTCAGGCGAGTTAATAGCTTCTCAAAGGGTCGGGCGACATATTTGTGATGCCTCTGGTGTTATAAGTATGTCTATGTTACAAGTATCCATAGGTGACGATGACTGATTACCATCAGGCAGCCCGTCTGCTTGTTTGCCAACTATGACATAAAAAAAACTAATATGAACCTGTCAAAAAGCCTGTTGCTTAGTGGGGATAAGGTTCTTGCTTTGCCCTGCAAAAAATGGAATAGAAAATGTTCTGATTTGTATTGCCTCATAGAGACATAATAAATTATTTACAAATACTTTTTAACACTTTTTAACACTTGTAACTAACCAACGAATTTATGTAAATGAATCTTAGAAGTCGATTTTAACCAAGTTTTAACTGTTGTATGGATTTAAAACTTTACGAGTCCGGATCTGGCTGACAATACAATAATATGGTACAATCTAGTTGCTATTAGTAAACCCTTCGAGATTGGCTTATTACCTACCATGTTATTATGCCAAGCTGTGTACTAATTAGATGTAGCACTGTTATTTTATTTCAATACTTATTTTGTAAGAAAATGGTAACTACAATTTATAGAGCTGTTAACAATATTTGCGGTTCCTGTCCAGTTCCAGACTTTTTGACAGTTTTAAAATCGAACCCAAATCGACTCGCTATTTCGATCGTAATAGAATACGTGCCTACGTTCGGAACAGTGAAGACATTGCGTCTTTGCATTCGAGCCAGTTCGCTCATTGGAAAATCACCTCCGCCTACAGAATACTGAGCATTGAACAACAGATGCTGTTTAAACGCTCATCAAAAACAGCTTATTTATTATTTGAATTACTAAATCTACATTAAAATAACAAAACTAATGTGGCATTTCAGAGAAATTATGACATGGGGTTCTTCAAGAGGTCTGTTAATAGAGTCTTTTTTTTTCTTTTTTTTTTATATAATAGTAAAAGTATTTTGTAGTAGTATATATCATTGCTCAAAGGATTGACAACGTATCTTTGATGCCCCTGGTGTTACAGGTATCCATAGGCAACGGTGATCACTTACCATCAGGCTACCCATTAGCTTGCTTGCCAGCTATGGCATAAAAATTACTATGTAAGAAATATATTTTAATATAGGAATTATTGGATTTTTCACCCAATTAAATTACTTTGAAACTATTGAAATACTCGTATAGTATTGGGAACGCATGGAAAGAATACCTAATCTGCAGTGCAAGTACCGTTCTTTTAACGATCGTCAAATTGACAGTTGAGGTCGTCAAATTCGATAATACCTATGCCATTTTTTCAGTACTCGCTGTGATCGATTCTATGGCATTTTAGCGAATTTGACGATCGATAAAGAACGGTAGTTGCACTGCTGATTCGAAAAAAATACAAGAATTATTCAATTTTGTGAATTAGTAAAAAAGTGTACTAATTGGTATAAAGACTAGAAGAAGCCATGTTTGGCCCCTTGTATGACATGACAAATTAATTAAAACCATCATAGATGGAAATGCAGAAACAAAGAGAGAAACGGCATTTTTAGACCAAATAAAAGAGAACGCAAAGGTCATGTCACACAGGGAGGTGAAAACCAAATGTAGTACCGTTAGTGGCGGATAGATGGAGGCACATATAATTGATTTCAAATATGGCTGAGTTGCCAGTCTATCTCCGTATATATATAGTAGTCTTTGGTGAAAACGCTGGTAGAAAACCGTGAAGCCTGGAAGTTACTCCACCGACAAGAGCTGTGTTGAATGAATGTTGAGTAGGGAATTCTTAGTTTAAGCCTATTGTTATGTAATTTTTATTTTTTCGGCAAACGTATATTGTGTAACTGCGTAATATCACTTAAATTGTTACTTTTTAAATTTTTATCCGCGAGGACCTATAATTAGCTTCTGGATCTATCAAGATTGTTATATTTATTTAAGGCTGTTGGTCTTCCTTTGAAATAAATAAATAAATAAATGAATGAAAATACTATATGAGAGCTAGTGTGTCGAGTAGGAGGCCACACGTAGACCTATTTAAAAAAAAACTAGTAAAAAAAACCTTCACACTAAAATATTCCAACTAAATTACTAAGTGCACACCAAAACCAGAAAGTATCTGTGTCTGAAGTATATTTTCATACAAATAAACCAACTGAAATAAGTATGTACTTACTGCAGTGAGTGTTTTGGTAAGCAAAACATACACAAATCAATGATAAAATGACCGAGGGTAAATATACTGAATTGACTTGATACTGAATTTAAATTAAAAACGTAACAAAAAGGCAAGAGCTCCGCTTCGCTAGTTTAATCTGTTAACAAATTAAAATCGGATAGAAGGCTGGCGGAAGCGATGGATTCATTTTGATGTACGTTAAGTAATTCTGGTGTGCCACTAATTAGTCCCATTGAACAGCCAGCAATATGCGTTTATCACCGTATCTGTGTATTAAATCTTAGAATCTAGTGCTCATACGGGAATCCAATATCTATGGACGTTAGATTTTATAGGTATTTGTAGCACTTAAGCAACGGAAATGCACGAATGAGCTAGATATCATTTGTGTATTTACAGGCAATAATTATGTTCTAATTTTAACCTATTTTTTGGAACCTTGTTTTGGTAGATTGTAACTGCTTTTTCTTACTTTATGGGACTCTAATAAAAAAAGCTCACTCGCATTTCAACATTCAGCATCTCAACTTTTTAGAAGATGATTTTTTACCAGATACGATTTTTTTTTTTAAGATTAGGCTCTATCTTAAGAATAACATCGCAAATATATATTTTAATAACTAAAACTATTACTAACAAATACAAAAGAAAAAAAAAAAAAAAAAAACAACAAATTAAAACCTAGCTATCATTCTATTAAACCGCTACCAGTGGGGACTGGTATTTTAATAGGATGGCGAAGGGTAAAGAAAAATATGCTATTTGTTGATTGTTTTTCCATCTCCTGCGCCATCTTATAGAATATCAACACGAAAATTGCTTTACACTAGGTGGTACAGGGCTGTTCTAATTAGTTTTCTTTCTCACTCAGTGACTTATTATTCTCAAAAAATTTGATAAAGTACGAAAAATGTAGCCTTTAAACGCAGCCTTAAGACATTCCAACGGAATCTATGAAAATAAAATGTACCTATTTTGGCAATGTCAATGTAAATTTTTAGTTTACCCTTGATAATGTTAAACTGTACGGTAATAAAATAAAACAGGTTAAAATAGGTTTACTTTAAAAAAAGCTGTGTGAAAATAAGCACTGAATTGCCATCTTATTTCAATGTAAACGAAAATTTAATGAAAATTGGTTTATACTCAAAAAGTATTAGTTTTTTTTTAAATATAAATAATAAACTTGCGTTTGACCTCCATCTCACCTGATGTTAACCGATGATGCGGTCTACGTTGGGCATGCTTGCCTAGGAGAAACCGATTCACTCGTGACTTGAAGACATCCAGATTGTAACCATCAGGGAACGCCCATTTATTTTAGTTGTGCTTTAGTGTTTATCCTCACCATGTGCGAAAGGTAACATTCAAGCCTTCGCGGCATTGATGGACTCGTTATGTGTGCCTCGACTTCGACTCGGCCATTTTTTACGAATCAAATGCTTGTTGCTTGCTTTGATAAAATATAGTTTGGATCTGCCTCAAGTTCAAGCTAGTAACGAAGAAAGTCTGCAAAGAACTGAAGGGGGTGAGGTAAACACGTATTGCAAACACTGGCATATTCTTACTAGTTAAACAAACGCACACATATAATATTGAGCAACACACAACTGCTACGACATGCTCAAAAGTCATCAAATGATGACCAACGGGGGGTGTAAGTGCTAAGTAAATGTAAGTATATAACGCTTCCATTTATAAATTTTTTCTGAGTGCTTGCTTCTACAATAATGTTTGTGCCTTTCATCCGCGGCAATCCTACTAATAATATAAACGCGAAAGTTTGTATGTATGGATGTTTGTTCCGCTTTCACGCAAAAACTACTGAATAGATTTTAATGAAAGTTCACAATAATTATACATTATACATTAGAATAAAACATAGGCTATAAGAGGATGTAGTAGCGAGGCCGAAGGCCGAGCTCTAAGCGTACGAAGTAGCGGGTTTCAGCTAGTACGAAGATAAATTTAGAACAGCAACAGCTGTGAATGCTGTGATTAACAATTCACGTCACAAACGAGAAAACGGCTAAATCTCCAAAACCCTTACCTTTCCATCACCTTCTTCACATTCATAATGTCACAAATTCACAACAAAAAAAACTCGTTCCCAAGCGCACATCAACGATTTTCTCCTACAACATTAATCGAGCCCATTGAAAAAACTCGGATGATTTTGTCCCGGCCTGTCCGGGTCTGTCCGGGTTTTGTCCGGAACCCATGTCAACCGGACAATGAGCGTGCGATGTGTTATCGCCATTTCGGAAAAACGTGGTACTCATTGTTGTGAATCAAATGTAATTTTTTGTCATATTCAATTATTCGTTTCTTTTGACTGGCTGGGAATGCTGGATATTTTTTCACATTATGTGTATTTTTTTACAATTACAATACACAAAAATCAACTTTAAAGCAACCAAAATCGTTGAAGAAAATCCGTCCTCCTATATTCGATAGTTTATTGCTTCACCTGACCCTGACTGATTAATGTCTGAACAATCTGTTTCCATACTTGTCATCCATGCCCTCATCAATGGCGTCACTAAACTTAGCATCGAAATATTTGTATATCTTTAGGGTTTAGACCACTCGATCTTTTTAATGCAACGAAAAAGAAACAAAAGGACATACAAATTCTCAAAACCACATGTAATTTCAATATTTCCTTCCTTGAATACTTCAAAGAATTCTGTTCTTGGAAATTTTAAACAGCAGTTTTGTAAACACTTTAACAATCACTACTTACAGCTTCATCGGTCATTTAAGAACACATTGTTGTCTGATTATTTCAGTCTTTCGCCGTCACACCGAAGTAAAACACCTTTTACAGTTTTAATTTTAAACTGAATTACCTACCTACGTAAATCAATAAGAGAGTTCAAAAATTTATAAACTTGTGAGACTTGCACTAACAAACAAACCCCTACAAACATAGATACCTCAACGAAGGTATTTTCAGCATGGCACGGCTGTTAAAATACGTCAAATGCTTGTTCCACATCCTCAGTCTGACTTTCCTCAGCTATTTCTTCTCTCAAGATAATTTAAACCCAATAATTCAGAAGAAAATAACCAGATACCTGCCTGATATCAAACATCTATTGATCTGGAGTACTCTGCCTGGATTAAAAGGCATTGGTCAAAGGCATTTCATTGAAAAGAAGTGTTATGTGTACAACTGCTACTTTACGACAAATAGAAGCTTGTTCAGTGACCTTCGTTACTTTGATGGGATTATCTTCAACCTCCAAGAAGTCAGTAAAGGCATTCAAGAACTGCCTAAAGTGAGAAATAAATACCAGAAGTACATTTTCGCTGCAAACGACTCTGCAGATAATTATCCAGTATGTGATCCAGTATACGATAATTTCTTCAACTGGACTTGGACGTACAAGTATGTGTCTCATTTTGATTCTTCGATAATTATATATTCCAGGCCTTTCTTGGCCAATATACGACAGACCCTAGTTAATGTACTTTTTCATCATTCGCTCTCTCCAACCTGATAAAAAGTTGTTAGAATTTCAAAATTTAAACAAGCTACTAAATGTAAATACATCCATATTATGCATATCATGACATCATTATTAACCATTTTACACACACTTCTTCAGCACGCCATCTTCTCGGCCAGCGTCCGTCTCGCCTTGCCTACTGCTTTTCTGTTGCCTTAAAAATCGCCACAAAATTTACCCACTCAAAGATTTTTTTAACTCTAGCTGGCTTTTGTCGTCCGACCTGTGACAATGAGCTCAGTGTTGTTGTTTTTTTTTTGTTCCACGAGCTAAATGTTGTAACTGCTTTAGCCCACTGTCTTCCCTTTTCCCGTATCCCTCCCATCTCCACTTGAGTCTCACAATCCATATCGTAGTAAAAAAAACCTGGGATCTTACTGGGTGCGGGTGCGACCTTACTGGGGTTCAGGTGCTGGTTGAAGTCTTTTACTTCACCTTACCGAAAACTTTATATTCTTTATTGTATTTTTAGAACAAACTCCACAATTCCCTACCGCTTCATCACCATCTATGACACGGATCATCAAGAACTAGGCAACAATTTCAATTGGCAGCCGATGGACCCGTTGAAACAAGACGTCATGCACGGACACAGCTCGAAGCAGAAAGCTGGCATCATATTTTTAGACAAATGCAAAACCAGAAGCAAACGGGAAGACTTTTTAATAAACCTTCTGAAGCAGTTACTCAAGTATAATATGACTATAGATGTGTATGGTAAATGTGGAACGATGGAGTGCAGAAGAGTAAATATGAAGCCATGTTTATGGAGGCTTAGGAAATATTATTACTTCTATCTTGCATTTGAAGATTCTCTAGCAGATGATTTTGTAACGAAAACTGTTTTGTATGGCTATGAGAATAATGCTGTGCCAATTGTTTATGGAAAAGCTGCTTATGACAGGTAAGATGCTATAGTGCTAGCAACTTTACTGTGTCAGTACATCACATAGTAATGCAAGAACGTAGTATAACGTTCATGTAGTAATGTTATTGAAAGTAAGGCGCAAAATGCACACTTAATAAGACGGGGTGCAGTTCCACGGACAAGGCAGTATAAAAAAGACAAACTAATCAATAAACACTTTTGGAGAACGCCAGAACTTTTTTATTTCATTTTTCTATCCTAATGGATTCACGTATTGAAAGTACAACATTTTTGGAAAACAAAAATTATTATTTTTTTTCAATTTTTTTTTTGCGATTTTTATTTCAGTTACGGTATGTGCATGATTATTGTGAAAGTAGCAAATACATATGTTTAAACTCCCAATAAAAAACTGATAATTTTCAAACGTCTGAACAGATATTCTGGAATCATTATATAAGAACATCCACAATCAAGTTACAATTAAAAAAAAAAAAAAAAATGGTTTACTGTTTTATGAGCTACGATACCACAGACAGGTACACACGTTAAACTTAAAACACCCTTCTTTTTGCTTCGGTGGTTTAAAAGGTATACTTTTTAAGTTTTGGCGATAATTTCCACCTTAAACTTAGGTTCTAGGTTAGCCCCTTACAGTTCTAACGTGGTGTTTCTCATGTGGCGAACGACTTGATCGGATTACTCGTCTTGTTAATCAAAGGTCATTATAATTTACTAGGTATCTACCACCTGGCTCTTTCCTTAACGGATACGAACTAGGAGAAGAGAAGCTCGCTCTGACTATGTACCAAATCGCTTACGACCCGCACAGATACCTCCAGTTCTTCAAATGGAGATCGTACTACATGGTCAAAAATTCCCAGGTATGTTCCTTTTAGGGTTTCGTACCAAAAGGGTGTAAACAGGTCCCTATTAAGCCCCCGCTGTCTATCTCTCCGTCCATCCGTTCATCCTAACTTTTAACAGCTATATTATTATCTTTCGAACCATAATAGAAATCCAAACGTCAAACTTGGCATGATTATGGTAAACACTCTAAAGTAAAATACATAATGGCCAAGTGCGAGTTGGTGACTAATTTCTGTTCACCACCAAGTTAAGCAACGTCATGCGCTTTCCAGTAAGTACTTGAATGGGTGACCGCTTGGGCGAGATGTTGTCTTTTTGCACTATACCTACTTTTTTTACTTTAGTAGTTAACAATTTATGTGGTGCACAAGCCCGAATCGCACTTGGCTGGCTTATAATAGTCACTAATTAATCGATTTCTTAGAGGCAAGCATGCTCAAACGCGGCTTGCGTTTATTCGCGAGATCGCTTGATGTTAAGCGATGATGATGATGAAGTCTACGATGGCATTTTTTAACGTAGAACGAGATCTAAAAGAGTAGTGTAGCGTAGTAATTACGTAATTACGTAATTACGTAACGTTACGTTACGTAATTTGGTCACAAATAAACTTTTTAATTCTTTCATTCTTTCTAGTAGTAGGTGGTAGTAGGAGTAGTGTAGTAGTTGAGTATTTTTCTATCTTCTCCGCCATTCTATAAAATATCAACACGAAAATTTCATTACACAATTTGCAGTATTTGCATTATTCTAAAGATAGGTATGGCCACCGAGCGCAGCCTTAGCGACTCATATAAACGTGTTTTTATTCAACAGGTCCTGGATGCCTGTACTCTATGCTCAGCCTTGAACAACCCCAACTGGCTGATGTACCAGCTCACGTTCACCAACTTTAGGTCATGGTGGAACGCGGACTACGAGAAGCGCTGCAAAGAACCTTCGACTGGGATAATGCAATCTTTCTATGTAGGATTTTGATATCTTCATAACTTTGTCCCACTTAGGGCCAGCGCTCACGCACAAGGCAAGGAACGGTACGGCAAAGCAAAGGTTTTTTTTTTTTTTTTTTAACCTTGTTTTAATGAATCAGCAGTGCAAGTGCCGTTCTTTTATCGATCGTTAAATTGACAGTTGAAGTCGTCAAATTCGATAATAGGTATGCCATTTTTTCAGTACTCGCTGTGATCGATTCTATGGCATTTTAGCGAATTTGACGATCGATAAAGAACGGTACTTGCACTGCAGGCACTGACTCTCTTCTAATTCTTCGGCAAACCGAAGCGTGCCATGCCGCACCGTCCCGCACCTCGCCGTCTGTGAGCGCCGGCCCTTTATTAAAAGACGTGTGGATTTGGCTGACGGACCGCCGTCCATCCAACGGGACTCGGGAGGGAAACAGAAAATGTTATCTTTCTCTCCATTTGTTTGGACGGTGGTCCGTCAGCCAAGTCCGTCTCGTCTGTTAGCTACTTCTATGAGGTGTCATCTAATAAACGCAAAGAAATTGGATTTTGGGGCGAATATTAAAGAAACATGTTTTTTATGAACATTCAGATGTTTTTTTGGTTACCGGTAAGTGCTTTTAGAAATTTTACTTTATTAGATACTTTGGCTAAATATATTACGTAGACAGACATGTACAAAACTCAGAGACGCACTCCGGAACGTGGATATTCGCCAAAGAACCAGAGTCACTGACATAGCTGTTAAATTTGCAAGTTGAAGTGGCAATGGGCAGGCCACATCGCTCGAAGAACCGATAACCGATGGGGAAGAATAGGTTCTTGAGTGGAGGACCATGAACCAGAAGACGCAGCGTAGGTAGGCCTCAATTAGATAAACCGACGACATCAACGTCGCGGGCATCCAGTGGATGCAGATGGCAGGCTGTCGTTCAGTATGGAGTTCTAAGGGGAGGCCTGTGTTCAGCAGTGGACGTCTTCTGGCTGATGATGATGAGACATGAACAATTCGTAGATAAGTAGGTACATAGTAGCAGTTTGAACGACCGAACGCGCGCATATGCATTTCTATTGCAAGTTTAATTCCCCGTAATACTTTAAGGACTAGAATTTCAAGCTGTTCAAAACACATTACCACAAGTGTACAACAAGTAAACAAGAGCCAAAATGGGGATTTAAAGTTAAATTAACATCGGGCTAGCGCTGGGTGCACAAGGCGTTAACTGGCAAGTTTCAGTGTTGATTTTGAGAACAGCGCTTTAAAACAACGTGGTTACGTTATTTTAAAGCGCTGTTTTGATAGCAACTCCATAGCGTACCTCATCATCATCATCAGCCAGAAGACGTCCACTGCTGAACATAGGCCTCCCCCTTTAACCTCCACACTGAACGACAGCCTGCCTTTTGCATCCACTGGATGCCAGCGACTCTTACTATGTCGTCGGTCCATCTAGTGGGAGGCCTACCTACGCTGCGTCTTCCGGTTCGTGGTCTCCACTCAAGAACCTTTCTTCCCCATCGGTTATCGGTTCTCCGAGCGATGTGGCCTGCCCATTGCCACATCTCCAAGCCGCCTGCCAAGCGTGGGGATTATGGCAACCCCCCCCCCCCCCCCCCATGACAGACATAGCGTACCTAAGATCAGCAAATAAGGGAGATATGCCATAATACAATTATTAATCGTGTTTTAAATGTCTCCGTGTTTCACCCACTTTTTTCACTACCTATACCTATCGTTAAACCGAAAAACTGTGAGTACGGTCTAGCTGTAGGTACAGCATCGGATTCTAGGTACTCATTTTTACGCACACTAAGAAGACGAAAACTGTGAAGAAAGCAATGAGAAACTACACCAACAAACTAACTTATAGTCCACCATGCAAAAAAGAGCGTCAAGGTCATCTGCTGGGTGAGATCGGCTGCATCAAGCTTGATTTAGGCCTGAACCAATTTTTTTAAATAATAGTAGACAAACAAGCAATGGGCCACCTGATGGTAAGTAGTCACCGTCGCCTATGGGCACCTAAAATACCATACTCAAAATAAAAACTGTTTAATTCATCTTCTCCTCAAACATTACTTAACTAAAACTTAGTTTTTTTTTTTTTTTTATAGAATAAGTGGCAAACAAGCAACGGGCCACCTGATGGTAAGTGGTCACCGCCGCCTATAGACACCTACAATACCCGGGGCATTGTCAGTGCGTTGCCTACCTTTGAGGACTTATTTTCACCAAGTCTGTTTTATTCCGCCGATTTTTATTTTGGCCAGTATCTTTTGGATATAATTCATACATTTTATATTAAACTTCATGGGAGACATTAAACCTCTGTGGTATTTACCACAGAGGTTTAATTAATAACCCTCTGTGGTATTTACCACAGAGGTTTAATTAATAACCCTCTGTGGTATTTACCACAGAGGTTTAATTTAATATAAATAATATAAATTTAATTTAAATTAAGTTTAGTTTAATATAAATTTGTATATCTAAATAAAAAATATAAAAACAGTGCATTAATGAAACACTATGCAACAATGATATTTCATATAACATTTATGCGCTGTTTTGGTTCTAAGCAAAAAATACGTCCCTTGTGATCGGTTTTGTAGAGATTAATGATAACATTACTACGTAGTTGAAAGAAAAAGAATTTGTATATCTCGATATAGGTTTATATCGTCATGGGATATAGTTGAGCCGCGGTTTCACCCGCATGGTGATGAAAAATGGTGATGATGATGATAAAAAATTATGTAAGTAAGCCTATGTGTTAATCCAGGGTATAAGCTATCTCCATACCAAATTTCATCTAAATCGGTTTAGTAGTTTCGGCGTTGAGTCCAGCCAAACATACACACTTACACACAAACTTTCGCATCTATAATATTGGTAAGATTTCTATTAAATCCCCTTATATTTTCGACGAATAGCAATGAAACTGGATTTTTGGAGTTCCGATTCTATCAAATAGAAAGACCTATAGAAAATTAAACTTCTGTGATAAATTGCCCTGTATTTTTTATTGAAAATAACGGCTTCAAATTTTGGTAATACTAAACAACTTCCGTCTTACCACAAAATATTTAAGCACGCTTTAGACAAGTGTTTAGCAATTGTTTCACTGCGAAAAATATGTAGCACTTGTCTAAAGCGTGCTTAAATCTTTTGTGGTAAGACGGCTTACTTCCAATGTATATACAAAGTAGTTTTCGTAAAAATCTAGGAGGGAAAGTTTGACAGTGGATTTCATTAAATTACTTAGTGACAATAAACAATTTTAACGTTATGATTCACGTTGTTGAGTTTAACGTTCATTATGTTTTGTTTTCGTTATGGTTTTATATTCGTATTGACAATTTACGGCTTTATTTTTAGTTTTTTGCCCGAAAATGCAAATACTAAAATTTTTACGATGCTTTTTGTTATGCGCCTCTTAAACGCAACTCTACATTAGCTACAGAAGTAAACAAAGTTTCTTACAAACCAAGCCTGAAAGCGTAACTTACCTAATGTACAATTTCTTAGCGTTTCACGGCGGGTGCTTTCATTAAAAATAAAGGGGATTCCCGCAAACAGCTTAGTATTGGCGGCTTTACTTAAGCTGCAACTTGCTCTCTCTTAGACTTACTTCACTTACCGAGTCTATCGGCGGCGGCAGAAATACGAGTTACTTATTTATAACTTCTTTCCCGACTTTTCGTTTAGTTTTCGATGTATTAAAAGCAAGTACGACTTAGCTACCTATATAGAAACATTTGTGGCGTTCAAAACTTTTTCTTATACGAATCTAGAGTATTTCCACTTCAACATCGTATACAATAAGGAATTAGGATCAACTATTTAACTTAATTTTAAAAGTAGCCTTAGCTAGTAAGTTAGCCTTCTAAATTATTTACATAAACAAAATTTTTCAGAGCTTGGTTATGATACATACTAATTTAAAGTACCTAACATGAAACAAAAAATAATAATGCTGAAACAAAAAATTCGTTATACATATCTACCTGAAAATAATGTTTAATTAGTCTGTAATGACAGCATGGATCTCTCTCTCTCTCTCTCTCTTTCTCTCTGAGAGAATGCCTGTGTCCCAGCAGTAAGGGAACATAGGGACCTGGCCAAAAGGTTGGTGGTCGAGGCGACTGGTGAACGGAATGCTGGCGCCTATTTTGGCCAAAAATTAGCATTGCCATTAATTGTGGCAATGCTGCCATAGCATACTCTTCCACCAAAAGAGGCTTTTAGATAATATTTTTGGGTATATTAATTTGTAAGTATATTGTAGTACTAGCTGAAACCCGCTACTTCGTACGCGTAGAGCTCGGCCTTCGGCTTCGCTACTACGACCCGTTATAGCCTATGTGTT
This sequence comes from Agriopis aurantiaria, assembly GCA_914767915.1. Classification (NCBI taxonomy): domain Eukaryota; kingdom Metazoa; phylum Arthropoda; class Insecta; order Lepidoptera; family Geometridae; genus Agriopis; species Agriopis aurantiaria. The sequence goes on along the minus strand of OU612003.1, from coordinate 9,384,497 downwards.
ATTCTAATGTATAAGCTATATTATTGTAAACTTTCATTAAAATCCATTCGGTAGTTTTTGCGTGAAAGAGGAACAAACATCCATACATACAAACTTTCGCGTTTATAATATTAAAAAGTAGGATTAGGTCATTTGAGGTGATTTTGAGCAAATTCGTAATAAATACAGAATTTTTTAGTTTTTTTTTTCGATAATTTCGAATACTTTTAGAACAAAAGTTGTTAGTTTTGATGCACCAAAGAGGTTTTGCGTTAGTTACCTTCGACCCTGAATAACGATTGGCACTCATAGCTAGACACCACATTCCTGTGTCGGGAACGCCATGGAAAACACAAAGACACGGACAAAAATACCCAAACTCATGCAGATATTTAGCGATGATGCGGTCTACGATTGAGCACGCTTGCCTAAAAGACACCGATGCACTCGCGACTTGAAGACAAAACGCGGTTGGCGGTTTTAATGATCGGAGGGGGCATATTTATACATAATATAAGTAGGTACCTAAGTATTCGCGATATTGCATGCAAGAACCTCATTAATTCCACTCCCAAATCTACCATATCCAAAACATTAATTAAGATGCTAAACGGGCTCCCGCTATCCTATATAGAAAGAGCCAAATTTTACGACCGCTCTGAATTCAATTACAAGACGACAGTCCATATCGTCGCAAAAGTATTTTTAACTGATATCAAAAAAATAGGGGTTCTCAATTCGGTTGTATTTTTTTTACGTATGTTTCTTCAGATGCAGAACTCCATAATTTAGTAACCGATGTAAGGAAAAAAATATTTGAACATACCTACTTTTAGATTGGTCCCATAGAAATTTCATTAAAATTGATTCGGTAGTTTGCTTTTTAAATCAAAATAACTGAAAAAAATGTGTCATAAGTAAACGAAATTCCGTAGGTTCACTAATTTTGGGTCGTTTTTTTATTTATTTATATTTTTTATTTGGTTTCAACGGACCATAGAACAGAGTGGAACATGGCATGGAACTCCGTCGTTTTTGTAAACAAAACGGATGTTCTAACTGTTCGTTGACCTCTCGTAACAATTTCAGTTCCCTAATTTATCAAACTCTTCAACTTCGCCGGGGCCTAGCTGTTTATAGCAATCCAAGTTAGGGTGATGAAAAAATAGTTTCGCGACCGCAAACTGTATCTGCGCACGTTCACGTGGTTTTCCGAACTGCGCGGCTTTAACGTTAGTTTGAGACCGCGTAAGGATTTGGGCTTAAGGCCCCAGGACTTACACCTTTTTTTGACCTACTTGAAAAACGGAGATTCTCAATTCGACTGTTTTTGTGCTAATATTACGCCTTTATCTTTTCCATTTCTAAACCAGTTTTATTAATTATTCTTCAATCATCATCAAATTGAAAATGATTTCTCAGGTTTTAATGACGACGGATTTTATAACTACCTAAAAATCTGTTAACAGTGTTTCAATAGGAAGTTCTATAAATCTGCACAACAGTTCAAAATGGCCATAAAGTTTGGCTGACTGAAGTGTAGTTTTTGTCGTCTCTGCAGGGACCATCTACATTTCTAATCTGGTTCTATAATCTCTGCCTCCAAAGTGCTAATAAATTCTAATTGGTTCAGTTCATTATGGACCAGACGTGATGGTAGGTATTGAATAAGCTAACCTAAGTTCTGGGGCCTTACGGACAACTGCTATTGCGGCACCAAACTAACGTTAAATCCGCTAAGTTGGAAAATCAAGCGACCGCAAACCGTATCTGGGCGCGTTAAGGTTCACGTTCGCGTGATTTTCCAACTGAGCGGATTTAACGTTAGTTTGGTGCCGCAATAGCAGTTGTCCGTAAGGCCCCTGTTGTTATCTCTACATAGTATAAATTAAAGTTACTTTCCGCGTCTATCTGTCTGTCTGTGTGTATGTATGGCCGCTAACTCCTAAACCACGCATCGGATTTTGATGCGGTTTTCACCATTAGTTAGAAGGATTATATATATAACAAGTGACCCGCCCCGGCTTCGCACGTAAATTACACCCGTGCGAAGCCTGGGTCCCTAGTTACCTATATAGCCTACGACCAAAATAAAATTCATTTTATTTTGGTCGAAGCCTATAGCTTCGTTTTTCTGCAATTACGTACCTATACCTAGTGTTATTAATAACTAGATGCGCCCCGCAGTGGACATTCCGTCAAGAAAGAAAAATCGGAGATAAATAGTACCTACCTCTCATCACCCCCCGGCCCTCCAAGTTTATGCAAAAAGTTACGTTGATTCGTTGCTATGTGAAATAGGAACAAACAAACTTACTTTCGAATTCAAAATATGCTACAACTTACAACTTCGTTGTTTTTTTTAAAGTGTTTGATAAATAAATGTTTGCAATATACAATATTGTATATATTTTTAGGAACATAAACATATGCTTACATTAGTTATAAAATTTATCCGCTAGTGGCTATTATGTATTCTGTGCCGCTAGTAACTACCTACACTGCTGTATACCTACCATAGCAAAATAAAATAATACCCTATTTTTCAAAATACTGTTCATTTTCTTTTTCTCATCATAATATACCTATAGGGTATAAAACGTCCTTGCCTATAGTATACCACCATTACTTTATTTCCTTACTAGCTGACCTGACAGACGTTGTCCTGTCTTAGAACTGTCAAACACGCAAAGTCAAAATTGTAAATCTTATTTTTTTACACCTTGGGTTACATTATTGGAGTCTTAGTAAGAATCCCTATTAAAAAAAAAAATTGCCTATGTTAACTGGGGATAGTGTAGCTTCTCAACAGTGAAGGAATTTTTCAAATCGGTTCAGTATTTTCGGAGCCTATTCAATGCAAACAAACAAACAAATCTTTCCTCTTTATAATATTAGTATAGATTATCTCTTGTTTAAAAAGTTGGCAACCCAGTCTCAAGATATCTAGATACGTACCTACTTGTAATGTAAGCACCAAAAAGCCTAATTTATTGCTCTCTTTCATATTGCAGCTATTTCAAAAGATGAAATACTCAAAGGGAAATATTAATTTACTTGAGTCAAGAGAACTCTGAAAACGTTAAATGGGGCTGCCTGTTTACCTTAGAATACAGTTTTCTGAACTTCAGCTCGGAAATTAACCTTCCTCCATCTTTCTACAACTTATGTAGAAGTAGGTAGATAACTACGAACCTACGTACGAAGAACGTACGTATAGGTACGTACGTAGGAACTACGTAGGAAGAAGTTAACTCTTTGTGGTGTTTTATTTCGGTAACGAGGGTTGGGAGGTTATATCGTCTAAAGATACCGGACTTCTTGTGATACCTACGTAAAGCCAGGCTATGTAGGATTGCACATAGGTAGGTACTAAAATCCCCTCCATCCCTCTACAAAGGAGCGGTCCACCCGACGCAGTTGACTCTTGTGTACAAAGTAGATACTTTTGTATAATGAAGCTTTCAATTAAATACCAAATTTTCAGAATCGATTCAGTACCTACCTACTTCTAGAGATTACCTCTTAGAAAGTCACAAACTTACAAACTTCACATAAGTACATAATATTTATTTAAAACTGAATCCATACCTGGTCACGCCATAACTTCAGAACAACTTTACCAATTTCTTTCCTCTTTTTTTAAAGTTTCTTTACTCTTTGTAGAAGTTTCTTATGGAAAGAAAAATTAAGAAAATTGTGGTGAAAATTGGGAAGTTTCAGGAAACTTAACGACGATTTTAACTCGCGGGTGAAACCGCGGGGAGCAGCTAGTATATTATAATAAATAGGTATTAGTGTAAATGCCTACAAGTGTATTCGATTCATACCTTAATTTACCTATTCCAAGGACTCTAAGGTAAAACAAATCCATTTGAGAATAAACAGAGGGTAGGTAACATACAACAACATTTTTCTCGGGCTTAAAATTAAACAGCCGAGAAAAAGCAATCCCGCTCGGGCGGCGGCGTTTGTGTAGGTACGTAAATTAGTTGCTAGTTCTGTCTGTGGACAAGTTAGATTGCCTCCTTGCCTTCTGCAAGGTGTTTAATTTTTCTTTTTTTTTTTCAAGTTTATAAAGTAGGTAGGTACACTATTTCAATTTTTGATTTGCTTTGTCGGTTGCGGTAACCTAACATTGTACAAAAAAGGTGGTAAACATTTTATTTTTATACCTCGCTCATCGCTGGGCTGAAGCCTAGAGCCACGACGCGCTTGCAGTTAGCCTGGACATAGCCAAAGCCTTCGATCGGGTTTTGGCTCAGGGCAGTGGGCACTCTTATCCAAGCTACCATACGGCTTTCCCGAGGGGTTATGCACTTTGGTCGCACTAAGGTAGTTGTCGACGCTTCCTGGGGCCTTACGGACAACTGCTATTACAGGCACCTAATCCGCTCAGTTGGAAAATCACGCGACCGCAAACCTTATCGCGCCCAGATACGGTTTCCGGTCGCGTGATTTTCCAACTGAGCGGATTAGGTGCTAGTAATAGCAATAGTCCGTAAGGCCCCAGTTCTGAAGTTTGCGCATTCACCGCTAAAAAAACCCTATTTAATTTTGTTGTAGGTAGCTCCTCACTTTCAGAACACACCCTCAAGGTTTCGGAGCGTATTAGAATCCCGAGTTACATTTCTGCGAATCAGTGGCGGGTTTACAAATTTGCCGCCAGCAGGCTATTCAAATTTTGCCGCCCCAACCGGACTCTAAAATTCAATACCCTGCTCACAATTTTTTTTTTTGTCAGTATTGATTTTTGCCTATCTTCCTAATTAGCTAATTAGGTACACCGGGTACACCACCTTTTCCCTGTAATTAGTATGGTCCCCAACCATACTAATCCATGGGAATACTAGGGAATCAATGTGTGAGTTCCTAGATTATTTTAACTAACGATCTAATTAAGAATGCACAAGAAATAGTTTTTGGGTATATTTCTAAGCTAATAAAAGCTCAATCATGCACTAAGGCAGGGTTAGGTGTGTATGCATTAATCACTATCACTATCACTTCACTATCACTACATAGTATAAAACAAAGTCGCTTCCCGCTATCTGTCCGTCCCTATGTATGCTTAGATCTATAAAACTACGCAATGGATTTTGATGCGGTTTTCACCATCAGTTAGATAATTTTTTACTGAAGGTTTATATATGTAACAAGCGCCCCGCCCTGGTTTCGTACGTTAGTTACACCCGTGCGAAGCCGGGCGGGCGGGTCGCTAGTAATAAATTAAAAAAGTGGTGGCTCCGTGCATGTTGAGTTGATTGTTTGGACCTAATAACATTTAGGTATATAAATCATTTAATTTCTGCACCACAAAAAAATAATAAAAAATGCCGTTATAATCTGTACCATAGGCTCCAGCCTACTCAGCCTGCTGGTAAATCCGCCACTGCAGCGAATGTATCAATGTACAGTTCCGCAGTCACATTGCGAGTAGGTACAATATTATACAATACTAACAATACAATAACTTTTATTTATATTACACGGGAATTACTCACGTAAGATTAAGCCGGTCACTCCGACTATAGTTTCAACCGCATTAGGTTTTAGTCTTAGCATTAGCATTAGCATTAGTCTTTTTCAAGGTTGTTGCACGCCATTGCACGCGCGCGGCTGCGCGTCTCGCTGCGTTTCTATAATAAAATACAATAATACTCTTTATTAAAATACTACAAAACAAGGATAACATAAACATTACAATAAAAATCAGGTGGCCCTTAGAATACCTACTCTAACTATGTAGTTATTCTAAGAGGTGGCCTTATCGCTTAAAGCGATAAGGCCGCCGACAGAGTGAGGCCAAGCTTGCTTCTAAGAAACTTGGTGAGCCTAACAACGCGAAGCGGTACTTCACCTCGAGACAAAGACTTTTGCTTTACTGGTGTTACAGGTATTTAGGGAACAGTGATCGCTTACCATCAGGCGACCCGTATGCTTGTTTGCCACCTATGGCATTAAAAAATAACGAACGATTACCGTACTTTGTTTTTTGAAACGCCGAAGAAAATTGAAATATTAATAAAACCGGCCAAGTACGAGTCGGGCTCGCACACTGAGGGTTCCGTACCACAACATAACTTGTTAGCCACTAAAGTACAAAAAGACAAAATCCTATCAACGCCCAGGCCATCAAAGTCACCCATCCAAGTACCGACCGCGCCCGACGTTGCTTCACTTCGGTGATCGCATGAGAACCAGTGGTGAACAGAAATTTGTCACCGACTCGCACTTAGCCATTATTTATTATTTGTTGTTATACTTTAGAATATAATGTACTATAATCATGCCAAGTTTGGCGCTTGTACGTACCTATTACCTTTTTTACATTAGAGCTAATACAAAAATACGTTTAAAAAAATACGTTTGTTGTATGGGGACCCCCTTTCGTTTCTACTTTTTAGCTTTTTTATTATTTGTTAGTTAATCCGCTGTAAATTCCCACCATATTATTCTGTGAATATTTCAACTGTCTATCTATTACGGTTCGAAAGGTAGGACAGACAGACGGACAGACGGACGGACAGACAGACAGACATCGTAGGCTTAGTAATAGGGTCCCATTTTTACCCTTTGGGTACGGAACCCTAAAAACAATATAATATAACAGTAATCTTTTTTTTTTTTATAAAATGGTTGGCCCAACATTTATTCTCAAAAGTTCAATTTGAACCAAACATAACAGGAGTCGAATCCCCAACCGCCCTCACCCCTTTTCCCATTTTCTGCGGCTCCTCTATTTCATAAGTGCCGGCTCCGGCAGTGGAGACAAACAAAATGCATAAATGCATCCCGGTTTTTTTTTTGCACTGGCAACTTTAAAATGACATTTCGATTTTCTTATTTTCTGACATTTGACGTTTCCAAATTGACAAGTATACCAAAACATCTGCGATTTTCCGTGCTAAAAATAAACTCAAAACACAATTAATCACACTTGTAGGCAGTTTATATTACGCTTAAACACTTAGTTAACTGCCGTAATTAAAATTTAAGCATTAAAGAATTAGAAATATTGAATTCCTTTGTTTAAAAAGTTAGGTTAGGTTGTTATGACTCAAGATGATTGTCTGTTGAGATGATACGAAGTTTTTCATATTGTGCCTTCGTATGTCTGCCTTATATGGGTTGAGGAGATAAAAGGGTTTACCTGAGATCGTGAAAGCCAGTTTTTAGTAAGTTGCCGACGCGACAAGTGTATAAAATAAATCAAGTTTATCGAAGCTGAGAAATTAATCTTATTCGCGATGAGTGAACGTGAAGGTGAGTCAGGGTCTAACTCCCAGACCTCTGACAAAGACAAGACTAGTACGAGAACACCTTCGCAGCCTATGCCAACTGGATCAAGGTAAATCAGTGCTTCCTATTGCTATTAGACTTGGCTATTTAAACAAAGAAACAGATTGAAAACCCACCCTTATACACTAATAGCTAATGTAAGCGGTTTCATTACAATGTTTTCCTTCACTGCTTTTGAGCAATGACATTAGAAAAATTGTTTAACTAGTATTGGTTTTTATGTGCTACTTATGTATAAATGTGCTTAATTTTGTTAATTACCTTTCTTATCAACTTATTGATGCTTGAGTTATTTAGCGCTTAGTATGCAACACATATATGATTTTTAGTAGTGATTTTCGACATTGTTACTAACACTATTACTGACCTATTAATGGCTGTATTTTAAAATAACTATTTAATACTTATGTATATATTTTTGTGCTGTTGGTCTCGAATAAAGATAAAATAAAATAAATTAAAAGTAAGCCTTTTTAAGTTTCTAAATTAACAACAACATACCAGTTTTGGCTTTTTTAGCTTTTTAGAGGCCAACGTCCAGCAGTGGACTAGTATAGACTGATTATGATGATGATGAGACCTCTTTGGACAGTCAATCACTAATTATTTTAAAAATACTTCATATTTTAGCAGTAGCAGAAACAACAGCAGCTACTATGCCAATGAGCCCATACAGTTCCGTGTCAGAGGGACGTCTGTTACGGGAGCGTCTCCTCCTCAGTTCGTCACACTAGAAGACATCATGAAGGCAGCACATGGCATGCAAAACATGGCGTTAGCTCATGAGATCGCTGTTGATAAGGACTTTAAGCTGGAGCCTTTTGAACCTCCTGACAATAGGTGAGAAAGAAAAAGAAAAAGAAAGATCGATGGGAGGATCTTTTTTATATGACTATCTCATAAATCTGACTGATTTTATGGATGGCATACGTTATGTTAGCTTTAAAGGCATCAATATTTTGCAGTTTATTCAATTTAAGATAGCCCTAAAGATAAAAGTCTAAAAGGTCCAGATAATTTCAGACAGATTCATGCAATAGAGTCATCGAAAATTCAACTTCTCTAGTTCGTGCCACCAAGCAAAGTCGCGGCAAGCATTTGAGCGATGTTATATTCCATGCTTGATTCCATAAAATGTGATATAAAGAAAATGTGGATATATCACACACAACTTGTTTTATTTATATTCAATCAAGCATCCTTATTGAAAGACACTTTCATAGATTTTTTCAATAACTATTTCTCCTCTATTTATCAAGTTTTGAAGTTTTGTTAAGGTACAGAAATGAGTGTTAGTGAATACTACCCATATTAGGAATTAAGAATCTTCTGTTTGTGCTCTTTTCAGTTACCAAAAACTAGTAAAAGAGACGTTGCACAAGGCATACTTTGACATTTTGAGGGAACAGCTGAACTCTGACCCTCCGGAGTACAAGCAGGCTCTTGTACTGTTAGAAGATGTGAAGCAGGTAAGCAAGAAAAAAAATGTTTACACTTTGCTGTGACTTATTGGTGATTTATTTTTGGTATTCGTTTTTTTTTTTAGTTGCTCTGAGGATTCCAGAGCCCCAATTCTACTAAACCAATTGTTTTTAACTTGTAGTTGTTTCAATTTAAGTTTTTTAATGAATTGCCTCAAAATTTACACTATCAACACATTTTTTTACTTTAAGTGTCAAATGCACAGATATACACAACCAGATCGGCAATATATTTTAGTGAAAGAGACAACTTGATATGGCTCAGCACAAGTACGAAAAGGACATAAATAGATTTTGTTGTCCTTATCGGCGTGACCTGTTTTTGGTACCTCAAGTGTCAAAATCTGTAATAATCAGTGACAAACAAAACGGGTCTGAATTATATTTATTGCCTTTTTTTGGTGATTTAATGTGATAAATGCGTGTTTCCTCTGAGAAATAATTGTAAAAGATATTTTACAATGGTTGGTTGTAGCATTTTGGGCTGCAAGAAGCGAAGTGAGCGAAAATACGATGAAATATCATTTCACACGTAAGTAAACATATAAAGCTTGTAACGATCACCTAAATAAATTCAGGATATCAATTCGCAAATATTTTATTCATAATTAGTCAGTTTTTAGGTCGATTTGTGGTCTAATTCTATGAATTTTATCAAATTATTCACTTAGAAAATAAATTATGAATGTTGCCAGTTTATGAAAGAAATTACCCACCGCAACTAACATAAATTATTCGTTCTGCAGGTTTCCAACTGATCCTGTCACATTGCTGAAAAAAACTGGCACATTGCAAGAAGTGCAAAATACCGACCCTTTTATGCCCATATGAATATGGTGAATGTTAATATTAAATATATATTAATGAGGCCACAGTTATGAAGCTGGAAAAGCAAAAGGCGATTTCGGCGAACCGATTCAAAAAGCTACGCGCTGTTCGTGAAATTTGTACTGTAAACATTAAAGAGTCTATTTATCTAATTATTTGCAATGTTATACATAATTCCATTCATGAAAAAACTAAACTGACCAAGCGCGAGTCGGGCTCGCGCGCTGAGCGTTCTTTACAATCACAAAATACAAAAAGTTGTGCAAAAAGACAACATCACGCCCAGGCTGTCACCCATCCAAGTACCGACCGCGCCCGACGTTGCTTAGCTTAGTGGTAAACAGAAATTTGTCACTGACTCGCACTTGGCCAGTGTTTATTATTTGTTGTTTTACTTATGTTCACTATAATCCGCTAAATTTGACGCTTGTACGGATTACCGTTTTTACACTAGAACAAATCCAAAAATACGTTTAACGTTTGTTGCATGAGGGACCCCCGTTCCGTTTTAACTCTGACTTTTTTATTATATTTTATTAATTATAAAAAATCATGCTATGGTTACTTTACAACCTTTTTTTTCTAGTACTATATTCTAATCCTAACAAATAAATATAATAAAAACGCAAGTAAGTTTGTAACTTTCTGTCTGTTTTTTTACGAGGAAACGGCTAAGTCATGGTATAATAATATACTCCGCCAGGTATAGCAATTCGAGAAAAAATGTTTACGTAGGCGTCCCGCAATGATGTCATGATGTCAATTTACAACAGGTTCGAGAGAGATGACGATACACCACGTAACAGCTGATTGAATAAAGTGGCAACTGGACAGTGACGTCATTGCGGGACCACTCCCAGATTGCTAGACCTTGTTTTCTTAGATCATGGGCTAAGTCAAATTTTGTCAGGACGATAGGGTGTGTCATGAGGACAGACAACGTACTTTTCTTCCCAGAAAATTGCAGGTAGCTTTGTGGGTTGCAGCAGATAGTGTATAAAATATAAATATTTAAAAGGTAGTATTGTTTCCAAAGTACTCATTGAAGATTCACTACCCATCATAGTAGGTAACTTACCCTAACTTATAGCAAATCATTTTAATGTGGCAGCACACCTTGTTGAAGCGAGAGGCACTGAGCTAGCCACGCTCATTGAAAATCTATAGGTAGTAGATCTGTGGTCAAATGTGACATTATTGAGGCAATTTATTAACAATTGTTTTAGTTACACAATTTGTCACTTATGATACTTTAGGTGTAATTTTTGATGCAATTCATTAACAACTTAAAAACAATCGGTTTAGTAGAATATGGCTCAGGCCTTTTAAGACTAATAGATTCAAACTAAATACATTGCAATAATCTTGATACAGGAAATCGTTGTTATGTTTTATGAAGGTTATGTACTTGACTAGTTCTGTTATGGTATCAAGTCAAGCAAAACTGCATTATAATATCTATTAAGTAAGTAAATAAATAATAATAATAAATAAATAAAGTAGACATCTACATTCAACAAATCAATCCGAAATGATTTAAGTCTCATTACGGTTTCATCACTAAACCGTTAAATGATCTTGACGAAATTTGAGAATGAGGTTTTTTATATTGTATAACACCGGCGACCGTTTGACCATCTTGCCTGTTGCTTAGCGATGATGCAGTCTATGGTGGAGCACGCTTGCCTAGAAGAAACTGAATTGATTCGCGACTTGAGTACACCCAGATTGTAACTATAGGGGAACACCCATTCTGGCAGCGTATTTCAGTCTAGCGGTTTGCACAATAAAAGTGGAATCAAATCGCTTCATACAGGTTTTCTGAATATCAAACATGAAATGGATTCACCTTTTCGTGCCGCCCTCCTAAAAATAACGGAGCACTGTTTGAGTCACTGACAACTGTTCTACCCCTATTTCGCTAGACCACAGACATCCAAAATAGAGGAAGTCGTGGTGTATATCTTGAAGTCTGTGGATATAGCCTTCATGAATATACATAAAAAACCTTTCACCTCTACAGGGTCTCTTCTCCATCCTGCTTCCGCGCCACAAGCGCATCCGCGAGATGATCGAAGAAGTCCTCGACTCGGACTTCATCAAGCAGCAAGCCCAGAATAACAGCCTGGACTTCCGTAAATACGCCGTGTTCGTGATAGACCTGATGGCCAAGATGGCAGCCCCGGCGAGGGACGATTTGATACAGGATATCTCTAAACTTGAGGACACTGTAAGTGATTATAATGGTTCGAACAGACGAGATTCGGTTTCCCGATGCGCCATGTCGTGAAGACGAGTCCTATCTACCTAATAAAACGCAACGCTACAGTTTAGCGATATTTAAATTATCAAGATTTCTAGACACAAATCGATGACGAAGGCCAAATCGTCGATTTCTATATTTTTCAATACTTGACGCTGCCAAATGCTCAAGACGTCTGACGCCAAAATCCTCTCAAGAGGTAAAAAGGACATCTCTGGGGTTGGTTTGGTCGGAGTCACACGAACCTGGGGAGAAGACGACAATGATGTATAATCCCCGATTTCGTAGGTGAAAGGGTATGTGACAGTAGCACTTACTGTTCCTCATTCCTCTGAAGATCTGGGGGTATTTCCAGTTTAGCACCGTGGCAGGCCACAGGGTTTTAGTGGGTATAATACCCACATAACCCGTCCCAATGCATTACCTAAAAAAATTTAGATTACAAAGAATATCGGTATCTTTCTTGTACTCTTTATTACTTTAATAATACTATCTATTATGGTACTGAGACGTGGTCCTTAACTGTTGGCCTTTTGGAAAAACTCAGAGTCACACAGCGGGCAATGGAGAGAGCTATGCTCGGAATTTCTTTGCGCGATTAAATCCGGAACGGGGATATTCGCCAAAGAACCAAAGTCACCGACATAGCTATAAAAATTTGCAAGTTAAAATGGCATTGGGCAGGTCACATCGCTCCAAGAACCGATAACCGATGGGGAAGAAAGGTTCTTGAGTGGACACCACGAACCGGAAAACGCAACATAGGTAGGCCTCCTACTAGATGAACCGACGACATTGTGAGAGTCACGGACATCCAGCGGATGCAAAAGGCAGACTGTCGTTCTGTGTGGAGGTTAATGGGGCAGGCCTATGTTCAGCAGTGGACGTCTTCTGGCTGATGATGACGATGATGACCATCTATTATGCAATTCCAGGTTGACATATTCCGCGCGATTCTAGAAACGCTAGAGATCCTGAAGCTGGACCTGGCCAATACCCTGATAGCGATGATCCGACCGCACGTACAGCAGGAGAGTGTCCTGTATGAACGTACCAAATTCGACGAGATATTGAAGGTGTCTGAAGGTATACTTTTTATTTTTGTAGCTATACAATAATTAAATAACAAAAAAAAAAAAAAAAAAAAAACATTATTCCCAATTAGGTTTTTTTAATTGTTTGTTACCTAAGAACTCCCGTCATTTATGAACCGATTTAGAAAATTCTTTTATTATTTAAAAGTATATACTTTCAGCATGGTCCCAAAGAAATTTCACTAAAATCGGTTCAGTAGTTTTTTTTAATATTTTTATTATGAATAGGCTTGCGCTTGGCCGCCAGCTCGCCTGATGTTAGGCGATGATGCGGCCTACGATGGAGCACGCTTGCCTAGAAGAAACCTATTCACTCTCGACTTGAAGACACCCAGATTGTAACTATCGGGGAACACCCACTGGCAGCGAATTCCACAGACTAGCAGTTCGCATAATAAATGTGGAATCAAAGCGCTTCGTACGGGTTCTCGGAATATCAACCATAAAGCGGTGTCGATTCTTCGTACCCACTCTGGCAGTCCGATAGAAAAATGGGCAGGAGGGAATCAAATCATGCAGTTTGGGTTTTAAATGAAAATAACTAGAAAATTCGCCGCCCGTGCTGCCCTCGCCCCTGTCTGTACAGACAGTGGCCTCCGGTACTGGATGGTCATCCTCCGTTTCGCTTTCACATGCTTCACTGCCTTTCACTGTCCACTGCTGGACATAGGCCTCTCCTAATGCACGCCACTGAACTCGGTCGGCAGTTCTCTGCGTCCAGTTTTTGAACGCCGATTTTTTTATAGTAATGTCTATCGTCCTTACTGGTGTTCTCCTAAATATTTACAGATGGTCTGAAGCACACCAGAGAATGGCTAAAGCGGCATATAGACAAGACAGGTCTAAGTATACCGGTGACGGATGTGAACGTCATCAGGAATATTACTGCGCAGACGCTGGCGAAAGCGTATCTTGAGCTCTTGGAGTGGGATGGATCTAATACTTACCCAGAGGTGAGAGAAATCAAAAATTTAATCAATCATTGTATAGAAATTATGGCTCCTCAGTGCAAGCCGATATACCATAAAAATGTTATTTTTAGGGTTCCGTACCCCAAAAGAAAAAAAACGGAACCCTTATAGGATCACTTCGTTGTCTGTCTGTCTGTCAAGACCCTTTTTCTCAAGAACGCGTAAAGGTATCAAGTTGAAATTTATACTAAATACTTGGGTCTACGGTTTCTTTCGGCTGTAAAAAAATAAAAGTTGTAAGTCAACGCAATCAAAAGATATGACGTTTATGTCGCATATTTTGCGATTTCACAGGGGAATCAAAACCTATAGGTTACTTCCCGTTGAACTAGAATCATGAAATTTGGCAAGAGGCAAGGTCTCATAGCACATATACAGGAATAAATCCGAAAGTCATATATTTGTAGTTATATCATTTAAAAATAATTATTTTGCTATTACAAACTTACATTTTGTAGTTGGAATGTATGTAAGAACCTTATTGTCAACTACAAAGTTAAGTTTGTCTTTAAATATTTCAACTTCATAGTTTTTTTTTTTGGACTCGCGTTTTGCGTGTTTCGTCCAACGGAACCCTCAGAGCACGAGTCCTACTCGTACTTGTCCGGTTTTTTTAAAATCCAGTCGAAGATTTTCTTACATAGCAATTTTTATGCAACTGTGACGAGACGAGCAAGTCGCGCCTGATGGTAAGCGTCACGCTTGCGCATAAGTTCAATGCTACCCAGAATTTTAATGTTCAAAAGTTCAAAACCCTGTGCAGCTTTTCATTTGATACCCATATTAACAGGGTTGACAAAAAATATACACCACTCGCCAACTTGTAGCGGCCATTATTTTTAATTTTAAATATTGATGTTGCAAAATACTACTTTATTGGCACCAGAATTAAAGGTGTATGCAAAATTTCAGCAAAATCGTTTAGTAGGAAATTATTTATTTAATACATTGCACACTTAAAAATTACGTGAAATTGTTTTAATTCAGTTGTATTGTCGCTTTAACTTTAAGGAATTTGGGGTCAATTATTTTACTCTACTGAAATTTGTTAATGATTTAGCTCAGTTTTCAAGATGACGCCAAGTAACGCCTGATTCAATCAACTATAGCAAGTTAAATGAAAATTGTATTTCAGACAATGACCCTGGACGCGCCTAGGTTCGCCGACCTCAGCTCTCAAGTGTACCGTCTGATATGTGTCGCATCTCTAATGCTGTCGAGTCCGACAGTCAGCGCCGAGCCCAGCGTACAAGCGGATCACAAGAAAACACTTATACAGAGGATCACTGTTATACTGGATCTCGCATCTAACGACATGTAAGTAACACTAAAGTTGCCCCATCATCATCAGCCAGAAGACGTCCAATAGGGTGTTTGACTGTATTGAAAATATTATGCCAATTGACATCATCCATAAACATGACATAATGAAAAAGCATATTTCATTGATTTTTTTATAAAAATATGCTTATTTTTTGTAAAAAACGCGAATAAAATAACTGTATTTTCGACATTTGATCACGTGATCGAAAACGGTCTGTAATTGGCTTCATCCCTAGTGACGTCACACAAATCTAAACAAACAGATTTTGTATTGATATTTGCGAATTTAATGTTGTAAAGCTATTTTGAGAGCGATTTATCCAGAAATTATCACCAAAAACAGTCCGGAGGTTAAATGTTAGAAGAATGGAGAAACATTTTGTGCAAGCAGACAGCAGTAACTTAACCAAAATTAATGTATTTATGGTTGCATATTTCTTCAATAATAATCTACGTCATTGTTTCTACGCTGCAGAACTCAAAACGTAAAAACTACAATGTAAGTATTAATTTTTAATTGTTCTCCAAGCAAAACATTCAATCAAGTTGTACAAAAAGTATGTTGTAGTAGGTGGATATCACTATTTTGTTAGGTTATGTCTTTACAATGTTTAAAAAGAAAGTAACAGTACATAAAATAGTAATGCAATAAAAACACAAATTGTAATAGAAATATATAGACTCAAATATGTACCTCAAAATGATCTTCGCACAAAACAAAACACTTGAAACACTTGAATTAGCTCCAATACTTTTGGGTTCTCTACGAGCTACTTAGTTCCAACCACTTTTTGCGAGTTTTGGGGTCCATTGGAACAGAAACGAATAGTTTTTCCGGTGTTTTATGGAAGTATTTGTACATTGTGGCACTACACAACATTTATAAACCATTACTTCTATTAGAAAATTAGTGATTATCAAACTTTTGCTGCCTGGCTGCAGCTGTTTTGTTTTGTGTGACGTCAATCGTCGCTCGACCGGAGCTATGACGTAGGTCTGCGTTTTGGCGCGATATTTTTTTATTCAAACTTTAACATCGATTTATATCGCAAATACGACTGATATCCAGAAAATATAAATGCAGTATACATTAAATTATATCAGGCAATAATGTGCAATAGTTTCCCAAAAGTTGTCAAATACCCTATTAACGATAGCCAGCAATTTGCATCCACTGGATGCCCGCGACTCTCACGATATCGTCGGTCCAACTAATGGAATCTACCTCTGCGCTGCGCTGCGCTGAATCTACGCTGCGTCTTCCGGTTCGTGGTCTCCACTCCAGAACCTTTCTTCCCCATCGGTTATCGGTTCTTCAAGCGATGTGGCCTGCCCATTAGCCGACTTCTGTGTCTTTTCTGTGTTATTATCTAAATAAAATAATGCGCGATAAGTCCTGATAAACATTTAAAACAACCGTTATTAATCATGTAATCATTAATCTGTGGTTAACAATGCTGTTATTTCAACTAGTTTATTTTTCTGTATACTTCTGTAATTTAATATCTTGTTGTATACTGTTTGATGATCCTTAAATTAAAAAACAACATTGGCTCAACGCATCGCCATTCAGCGTGGTAATGTTGCCAGCATGCTGGGTACGCTGCCAACTGATAGTGGGCTTGAGCATTTGAATTGTCTTTAGTCCTTCAACAGTCCATGGGCAGTCTTAACTGTTTTTGTAGTGTTACCACATGGCAGCTCGACATCAGGCAGTGTTCCCAGGTTGACATCGCCCATTTCATTTTCCCAGAGAATTGAAAGCAGTTCTGCCTTCGATAGCCGAGGAGGTTATCCTGCTGACTGACCAGCTGTTGGAGACTATGAGCCAGGTGCCGCTGACGGTGGAGACTAAGGATCTCATCCGGACGCAGATTGTGTCCCTGGGAGACCCGGACCATAGAGTTAGGCAGATAGTTCGTGAGTATTATCTTGTGTCTCTCTCTTATATTTGTCTCTCGCATAAGAGTGAGAGAGAAGAGTTAATATGAGTTGGACATACCGGTTTCCCCGCGATGTTTTCCTTCACCATTTGTTGAGCGATGGTTAAGAACCTACCTACTAAATAATTATCAATGTAATAAATAAATACGCAAACTAATTAATACTAATTATTACTTCATAATTAATAAGTACGCAATTTCGGTTACTTGGATGACACGTTTTTCCCCAGTTAAACTACTGAACCGATTTAGATGAAATTTATATAGGAGTATATCCTATCAAATATTATAAAGATAAAGATAAATATTATATGTATTTTATTAATATAAATAAATGTGTGAAAACCACGTCAGTTTCTATAGTAAAATTATATGTATTGTATAAAACAAAGTCGTGTTTGTTACACCATTTATAACTCAAGAACGGCTGGGCCGCTTCTCATGATCTTTGGTTTGTTGGATTCCTCTCTGCCCCGAATAGCAAAATAAGTAAGAAAATATCGGGAAAATTCACGGAAAAAATATATAAAAAAAAAAAAACATTTTCCCATACATGTTATATGGAATGGCAAGAATTGAAGTCATAAACATTGACATATTACATAATAGACAAAAAAATCAAAGGAGGTTGCTGTCGCTACCAAGGAGGTTCCTTCAAGAAAGTATTAACGCGGGTGAAGGGCGCAGTATCTTTATAAATAAAGGTGTTCTGTGGTAAACAACATTTTAAAAAATGCAACCGATTTGAGAAAAAAATCCCCAAAAGAAGTTAATTGAATCCCCATCATTTGAAGTCTGTTAAAAATAATGTTTAACAATGTTAGAGATTAATAATTATTAAAATTTTCAGGAACGCGAATACTAGAGTTCCTAAAAATCATACTAGTGTGCGCCGGCGGCTCGCGTCAAATCCCGGTCGGTCTCTCCGCGCTGTCCGAGGAACTAACGTCCATATCCGGAACCCTGCTCCGATACGTGATGCACAACAAGGCTGTTTTCACTGCACACTACCTGGACATAATTGAAGAAGAGTTGAGTAGAAATTAAGCTTGTCTGTTTGTAACGTTTTGTATGTTTATGTAGCGTCTTTTACATGCACTGTTAAAAAAAAAACATTACCTTCTTTCGGTTTACAATACAATATATCTGTATTAAACTTAAACTAACATCAAAAATAAATATACGGCAGTATAATGGGCGGCCTTATCACCTAGAGCGATTTCTTCCAGGCACCACCAGGCGGTAAAGTACCACTGTTCCATCTTACCCTGTGTATCAAATGGAACACTAAAATTCGTTCAGTTGACTAGAATTTTATTCTAACCAACCACTTTCCGTAGACATTTCGAATGTCATACAAAATACGCAACTGTGGTGTTGCGCCGTGGTGCTAGATAAGTTGGACATTTTTGTTATATGTACTTGTTTGACATGACATATTGCGGTGAAAAGTAAAACTATATTTTTTTCTTATCTGTGTTATAGAGAGACAAGGCGCTTTCATAATGAGTTGTCGCACTGCGTAGTGACTCACAGATAAAACAATGGTCGTACAAAACGTTCTTCTGTTTTAGTAAACTAACTTTTATATTCCAATTCATAGAACCATATACAGGTTTACACGAAGCTACTAAGACGAAAGCAGGTCATTGAGAACCACTTCAACAATACCATCAGTGATCGTGAAAAAAATCAGCTGTCATAGACAAAGTATAATGCACGCTCAATAAAATTGAGCAAAAAAAAAAATATTAATATTATTTTCACGATTTCAGGGTTGGTCCCACAGTAAAAGTTGTTCATAATGAATACAATACCTCCTTCCGGTTCCGTATGACCCTGTCCAAGTTAATTATCATCATTATAATCAGCCTATCTTAATCGAATGCTGGACATAGGCTTCTTCCAAGGCACACCAGAATTATCATAATATAAATAATAACCTTGAATAGTATTTACATCACTTCATTTAATAATAAGAAATAATACCCTTTTTAACTGCCTATCTCTTCTATACTATTATTGTTCGGGTGACTATGAAATTATAAGAGTAGAATGAAAATTCATAATAATAGATATTTTGTTGTCTCGTAAAACATTTAAAATGTATGTATGGAGAAATGCAATAAGAGTGCTTAAATTATTCGAAATTTTAGAGCTTTATTTAGGGTTTCAATCAATTTGATAAAACTCAAACAAAAAATCAAACAAAAAAAACTCAATAGAAAATATGCCTAAACTTTTCGATAACTTTTGGCTAGCCACGTTTAGGGTGCTTTTAAATGTATGTAACCTAACTTAACGTTTTCATATTATGATGTCCATAAATAAATAAATTAAGAATGTCTAGAGAGAACACTGTTTTAAACTATCACGGTTGTTCATTAAAGTTACATATTTATTTACGGGATATTCCACAATTACAACCTTACCACGGTAAATATCCCGTAAATAATCATATAACTTTATGTCTGGAGAGATCGCAATATGCTATACTTTACTAGTATTTCTTAGAATAATATAACCATGGCTGTGTAATCAGTAATAAAATAATATGAATAGTCCTGCTTCAAGTGGATTCATATGCAATTCTTATTCTCCTTATATTTACTACTTGGTTTGTTATTAAAATTACTTGATGGATCTAAAATGTTTGTACTCCTAAAATTTTCCATCATTGTCTATGAAATTTATGTAATTACTTTTAAAGGCTTTAATGAATTTGTGCTTTGATTGAAATAGATTTTTTATTTTACTAGTATTTCTTAGTATATTATAACCATGGCTGTGTAAACAGTAATAAAATAGTCCTGTTTCAAGTGATTTTATATGCAATACATTTATTCTTCTTATATTTATTACTTGGTTTGTTATTAAAATTACTTGATGTATCTATAATGTTTGTACTACTAAAAATTTCCATCATTGTATATGAAATTTATGTAATTACTTTTAAAGGCTTTAATGAATTTGTGCTTTGATCGAGTGAGATTTTTGTTTATTTATTTTAGCAGTATTTTATTTAGTTAGTTTACAATCTAGTATCCTAACTGACGTTTTAATTAATTAACAAGATAGATTACAATTGTATGCAATGATTTGTTACATATAACAAATTATCAAGTTTGATTTAAAAAATCATAATACTTAGTACAATATACATTACTTTGTGTTAGAATTTGTTAAGATTCATAATTGTTTGTAATTGACTTTTTAGAAGCAAAAAAACGGGAACAAATTTAGTTTTAATTTGAAACTGCAATGTTTGTATTTTATTTTGTATGTAATCAAGTGAATGATGCTCTAATAAAATGTTTATTTACGAACATCTTTATTTCTTTCATGAATCCTGTCCATTAAAAACTAGCGGTCCGCCCCGGCTTCGCATGGATATAGATTATAGCCTATGACTCCCGGGGATAGTGTAGCTTCGCAACAATGAAAGAATTTTTCTAATCGGTTCAGTAGTTTCGGAGCCTATTCAATGCAAACAAACAAACAAATCTTTCCTCTTTATAATATTAGTATAGACATAAGAAGTAGGTACATTAAAAGAAGAAAAAAAATTGCAAAATGTTGATCCTCGATACGGATCATTCTCGATAGATCCATTGCTAATCTAATCCGTGAAAGTTGTTGAATCGTCAAGGATTTTAATATGGTTGTGAACACTGTGCCCTTATTCAAAAACTGTCTTTATCAGCTTTACCCTACCATGACTCAAAATTCGTCTCGCAGTTTATTATTTGTTGGACGGTAACTTGCACACCGTTATCTGATCTATGGATCTGGCATTTTGTAGGCAAGTAGATCATACAAGAGCAATATCGGTCAAGAAGTTGCAAAGATCCCAAATATCTCGGTCGTCTAATTAAAATGAAATTTCATCAGTCAGTATAGCAGTTTATTTTAATCTTTCACTTTGTAATAACTTTAGGTTTTGCAGTGACTCGACGCGTTTGAAACTGGCTTCGACTTAGTTGCATGCGCAATCATACTATTATGACTTTACTTATACCATAAATTAAGTGGCAAACAAGCTAACGAGCTGATGGTAAGCGATTACGGTCGCTTATGCTATGGGTACCCGTAACCGCTAGGGGCATGATAAATCAACGCAGGTCTTGCCAGGGTCAAGTATTGAAATATTTTCAAATTTTACTTATTACAATATCGTCATAATTATCGTGTTGTTTTGAAATCTCCATAAAAACCTCACAAATTAGTCTTGACCAGTTTATTGAGGCCTTTGACTTCACTAACTTAGCTTGAGTCGGACAGTCAAGCAAAGTTAGTCAAGTCCAAGTCATAAACAACACTAAAATACATACTCTATTAACCCTTTGAAGAACCGTATTTTATAGTTACTCGGAAATGCCTTGAAAGATGCTAAACCATGAGAATGAAGTTAAAATCCAGTATCAGAAGCGTCGTATCATTAATGGATTTGCACAATAACAGGATATCAGCCTATGAGCTCAGTGACAAGAGCGCCGGAAGCGTGAATATAATTTATGATTTTAACCAAAAATATATATTTTTTTAGTTAATCTAGTTTTAGTTAATTTTACTTTCTGGCTCGGGTAGACTGCTAAGTCGCCATAATGTCAGGTACATAGGGTGGATATTCGCGTGCGGGCGATACTATGATTCATGCGCGACGCAACGAAATACCACCTTAGGTACATTCGGTTTGATAAAATTACAAACAATTATAGTCATCATTCTATTCAGAACCGCTGTGATGAGAGGAGGCACTCGAAGCTGACCCGCTACGGGAACCCTGGAATTAATAAAAAAACATCTGAGTACATCTTACCATAAAAAGGAAGGGAGTCGTCAAGCACTGGGATTCTTCGGTATATGTTTAATCACAGACATATAGATTAGATAATATAGATTAGATAATTTATTTTTTTTCAAAAAAAAGTAACATCTTGAAATAGTTATTTATGATACAAGTGCGGAAAGTTGGTTATTACAAACGAGTAGACGAATGTAAGCTCGAGACGAAGTCGAGGGCTTACCATAGTCACGAGTTTGTAATAACCAATCCGCACGTGAGCCATACAACGTTTTACAACACATTTGAGAGAAAAAAAACAAAAAATGGAAATAAAAAAATACCGTAAAGTACACGCACGGTGCTATACATCTGAGCGTGCGGTTAAATTCATTCCCGCTCGCTCCGTTGTATGATCCGTAATGTTTAACTTTCGAACGATGTATACAGGCTTCGTAAGTGCACTTTTTGAGCAAATGTGTTGTAAATAATAATTTACTGTTGGTCCCCACACTAGGACAAAGCCTGTCTCGCGGAGGCCATAAAACAAATTAACAAAAAATATATATTTATATTCTACGAAACTACGACAAGAGCTCACAAGTAATAAAAACTAGATTAACAAAACAAATAACATACCATTACGAAATAATTTTAAGAAACTTTTCAGTATCATAAGATAAGGGTAGAAGCCACTTTAGAACAATGCGTTTTACCTGGTTAACCGAAAAGTGTTTGACATCAAGCGTTTTAACTATTTTGTTGTAAATGAATGGAAACAGAAAATTAGGAAGTTTTTGAGGGAATTTGGTATGAACAGAGGCATGGGGAGTTCTGAAAGTGCGATTTTTTAGTTTCTCGAGGTAGTCCGGAGAGATTAGAGTGGTGCTTAATAAAAACACGAAGGATAAATAATTGACGGACAGTTAAACATTTAGCATCGTCGTACAGTGTTTTTGTGGGGTATCGGAAGGGCTTTATGAGCATAGTTTTAAGAACCGATATATCCAAGTAGACCTACCTTGCATGTCATATTTTAAATACAACTACGATAAATTGTCGTAGTTGAGTCCGGCTGAAGAGCTAAGCTGCTCAATCGGTGCCGTAACAACAAGTGTCAGTTTGAGACTAAAATGGGTAATTGTGCAATACTGAGTTGTAACAATACCGCAAATAGAGTTGGCAGACAGAATACTGATGTTTCTTTTAACAGCTAAGTACTTTTGGGTACGAAAATTTTTACACGCACAGTTTTCATACAGTTTGAGCCGCTTGTGACGTCTACTTAGATATAGGTATGTGGTCACGTGGGTGACACAAGCCTACGTCATCGGTAGGAAATATTTCTCGTAGCCTCCTACCACAAAAGTTACGAAAACTAGTGGTGTTTCGGACCCCATTTCTCAAAAAATATATGTTTTAATGAATTAAAAAAATACACTCCATTAGTATGCATATTTATAAACAAAACGAGGCAAAAAAAAAAGTTCAAATATGTTTCAAATAGGCATAGGAAAAATAAAAGAGTTTTACTAACGTTTTGTAATATTTTGCTAGAACCGACAAGGCTTAAATTATGCACGATAAGGTTTGTTTTCCTTTGATTATTTTTGTCTAATTTTGTCTATCATATGAAACGGCGTGTCAGTCAGTCTTGAATTGCTTTGCTTGAGCGAACAAACAAAATGACCATTGAAGCGGTTTTTGTATTTCATTTCATAGATTTGTAACAGATTTATTTCCCAGTTTCTGTGTTTGTTGCAATGAAGTGGCAACTGGACATTGACGTAAGCATGTGTCACTCCCGGAACACTCCCCTTGTTTCGTGTTAAAAACCTTTTAGAGGTCACTTGTCTAGACTCAAGAGGTTACGTTTGATTGAGAAGTTTTTCGACAGGTGTTGTATCGACACGTCACAAGATGGCGCTCAAAAATTTATAATTATACCATAAGTTTTTTTACTACTACGGTTTCTAGTTTATTCCCGTGAACTTGCTATCAATGGCACCTTGGAATCTTGGCTTCGTTGTAAATAGTGAGGCTAGTATAGATCTTATAGCTTTATAATACCTGTCTTGAGCCACTAGGAGATCTACTCTTGGAGCCGCTGCCGGAGCGTCGTGAGGTGGCCCGAGAAGACGCCTTGGAGCCCGAGGCCTTCGACGAAGCCCGGGACGCCCGTGACGAGGCGCGCGAAGTACGCTTGCTCGCCCGGGAGGATGCGCGTGACGACGCTTTCGAACTCGCTTTGGAACCCTGTTGAAGTTCTTTTATGTTATTTATTTGATCATCATTCATCATTTCAGCCGTAGGACGTCCACTGCTGGACATAGGCCTCCCCGTCTACCTCCAAAAAGGCCGGTTGGAAGCAACCTGCATCCAGCTTTTCCCTGCGGTCTCTTTTAGTCTAAATTTTCTGCCAGTGGCTGCCAAAGACATACATATATATTTTTAAATGCATACTTAAATAGATATGAACACCCAGATATAGAACAAACGCAAATGTTCATCACATAAATGTTTGTCCTAGGTGGGAATCGAACCCACACCCCCAAGCGCAGAAGGCATGTTCACTACCAGCTGAACTAACGGGCTATCTATATGTTAGCATCACAGAAAAGAGAAGTAAACAAAATGGAAATGAGAAGGAAAATCTGTCGCCAGGCATTATGACAGAACCATGATTGAACATTCTTATTTATGTCAACGCGTCGAACTCCGCAACCAAAGAACTTAGACCTTACCTTTTTGGGTTAGGTCTCAAAGGTCTTTTTCACGCATCACAGTTGCTAACTGATTTCGAATGACTGACGTTTCGTTTATATGGGTGCAACTGGCTACAACAAATTTCTTACAAAAATGCCTTTGACAGCCATTCTATATTTTTTTTTTTAAAATCTTTTGTGGTTAACATCTTACACTCACCTTATCGCTGCCTTTAGAACTGGCTCTAGAGCCCTTCCCGCTGGCTGCGGAGCTGGCCCGGGAGCCCTTCCCACTCTTGGAGCTGGCGCGAGACGACGCACGGGAGCCCGAGCGGGAGCGGGACCCTGATCTGGACCTACAAACAAAACATATCTAATGTATCAATCTGACTTTTTCTTGACGCCTAGTCTATGCTATGTTTGCCTCAGCTCTACTTCAACTGTCTCTCAACTGGCAACGGGCTGTTATAATGCATGACTTGATGGCGTCGATTCTGTCATACCACTCACTAAACTAAACCAATCTGACAGCACTAAAATTATCTGCCTCTTATTTAATTTTAATATGTGAGAGAAGGATGGCAACAATTTCAGAGCTGTCAAATTTAGTTTAGTTTAGAGTGCATCAGAATCGATGCCATTATCTGTTAACTTTAGTGATTACTTACCGTTTTTTTTTAACTTTCATATTTGTTAAGTACTAGGTCATCATCATCATCAGCCGGAAGACGTCCACTGCTGAACATAGGCCTCCCCCTTTAACCTCCACACTGAACGACAGCCTGCCTTTTGCATCCACTGGATGCCCGCGACTCTCACAATGTCGTCGGTCCATCTAGTGGGAGGCCTCCCTACGCTGCGTCTTCCGGTTCGTGGTCTCCACTCCAGAACCTTTCTTCCCCATCGGTTATCGGTTCTTCGAGCGATGTGGCCTGCCCATTGCCACTTCAACTTGCAAATTTTAATAGCTATGTCGGTGACTCTGGTTCTTTGGCGAATATCCACGTTTCGGATTCTATCGCGCAAAGAAACTCCGAGCATAGCTCTCTCCATTGCCCGCTGTGTCTCTGAGCTTTTCCAAAAGGCCAACAGCTAAGGACCACGTCTCAGTAAGTACTAGGTACTAGTTAGTAATTATATTATGACGTAATTTAGGTTTACTACTTTAACTCAAAAATAAGAATTCTTCCTTGCACCATGTTCATATGATATGATTAGTCCGTGGTCAACAATACTGGTATTTAAACTAGTAATTTTTCTGTATACTTCTTTAGTTTTAAATTTTGTTGTATACTGTTGGTTGATCGTTAAATAAGTTTTAAAAAAAACTATTCTTCTAAAACTAGTTGTAAAGAGGTGGCTGCTGCACCATATACGAGTATGGTTGGACGCCTATTGGATAGCGGTTGAAACCGCGGTACACTGTACCAAGACATTCTCCATCGCTCGCTACTTTCAAGGAACGGGTTAATGAATTTTAAATGTCAAAGGTTTGGCAGCCTTGTTAATATCGTTATGTAGATCAGCTTATTCGTATTATCACATTTCAGCCGTTGGACGGCCACTGCTGCCCCCCATGAGGCCTTCCCCATGAATCTCCAAAAGGGCCGGTTAGAAGCGGCATGCATCCAGCATTTCCCTGCGGTCTCTTTTAGGTTGTCTGCACATCTTATCGGTGGACGTCCCATGGTTGTGGTGGGTGTTGTGGATGGATTATTTGTATCATAATTACATAATTATATATATATTTCTTATTTATTCATATGAATTGCATATCAATTAGTATATTTATTTTAAAGAATTTTAAGTACAAGTGTGTATTAATATTAGAATGAATGTGTATGGTATAAGTAAAATAATTTCATAGTTTATTCTCTATTGTACACTGCGTCTTCTATAAATCCTTTCCATCCTAAAGTTGCCTAGAAGAGGTCGCTTTTAGCGATAAGGCCACCAGTTGTTACACTAGTTTTAGGGTTCCATCCCCAAAGGGTAAAAATGGGACCCTATTACTAAGCCTACGATGTCTGATGTTGCGTGGTGACACTTTATTGGATTGGGCACACATTGCAACACTTTTATTTGGGTTGATGTTGAATGGATCTATAGTGTGACGGTCTATACACTCAGTTTTCATGTCGAGACTTACCTCGCAGACCCCGACCGTGAGCCAGACTTAGACCTGGGTTTTCTCGAGCCAGACCGACTGCGTGACTTGGATTTCCTTGAGCCAGACCCGGACCGCGACCGGCTCCGCGACTTAGACCGCGACTTGGATCGCGAACGTGACTTGGACCGCGACTTGGATCGCGATTTTGACCGTGACCGGTCTGAGCCGGCTGGCGACTTCGAACCCGATTTGGAGCGAGAGCGAGACCTGAAATATGAACAGGAATCATTTCGTTGAAGCACTTAGAATTTCCTTTATAACTCAACTTAAAACTTTTTTTTAATGCTTATGAGTAGCGAGACATGCTAGTCACTCATCTGATAGTAAGAGCTTGTCCAGAAAGGCCGTATTCACCGCGATTCTCTCCCGCGTATTACGCCCGACCGTTGCGTCCAGGAGGAGCGTACTAACGCGCGAGCGTTTGGGGATGAATTTTCTCTTGATACGTGCACTCGCTTTGAAGTACTCGCGGAAACTGGACGCAACAAGACGTCTCTAGTTACTAACGCGCGCGCGCGTGTCGAGATACTAGAGTCTAGTATCTCGACTCGCGCGCACTACGCGCGCATATCGCATGAGTCGAGAGTCTAGTAAACTGCACGCGATTTACGCGCGATTTGCTTGTGGACGCGATGTAATGGCATCCAGTACCTCGCTAACGCGCATATGAATTCGCGACAAATTCGCCCCTTGGACAAGCTCTATGCGTCACACTTGCCCATAACAGTTTTGTGTAAGTGGCAGTGGAAGTGCTCAGTAGTACTTCTACTGCCACTCGCACTAAGCAAAACGTTGCAGACGATGCGTAGTAGTTACTTGCAACTTGTACTTGCAACTTGTGCTACGCAAAGTCAGCGACGGCCTTTACTGTAGTGAAAAACAAAGTGTCAGTAGTGTAGTGCTGCCTATAAAGAACACGTGAACAAAGTGATTTTTTTTAATCACAGCTAAGGACACTCTCTATCTAGTCACCTTTTAAACAAAAAAACTATATCAAAATCGGTTCAGCCATTTGCAGCTACGATGCCACAGACAGACACACATATACACACGTTAAACTTATAACACCCCTCTTTTTGCATCGGGGGTAAAGAGGTACAAGGTACGCTAACTAGGGCTATCTGTAAAAAGTTTCTACCGACTAATCCAATTAGATTATATCATCTGATGTCATTTTATTCCTATCAAACAAGTCTGATTAAAAAGTGGTACTACCTTTCTTTTTCCCCATTTTCTTCCTGCTTGTCCTCTTCTTCATCGTCATCTTCTTCCTCTTCTTCTTCTTCCTAAAAATACAATGAATACTCATTTAATAATGGGCCTGGCAACCTGTCCAAAATTGAATGACTCTTGTGCTGAGGATGTGGTTTTCAGAATGGACCAAAATAGACACACAAAACTTATTTTTGGGATGTGAAATTTTAAACTAGCTGCGCCTCGTGGCTTCACCTGCGTGTATTACTCCTTATATCATCAGCTATCTGCCAATGAAAGTCCCGTCAACATCAGTCCAGCCGTTTTGGAGCTTTTATATATAAAAAAGATTAGATTTTTTTAACCAGAATTTGGCCACCCTAATAGCACTCTCCATGGCCTTATTCAAGGTCGTCTAAAGTGCCAGTTGTAGGACACGCTGCACAGTCCACCAAGTGTGTCATTGTCTGAGGGTTCACACCACAAAGACATTCGGTATCAGAGCCCTTTATTTAACCCTTTGCCAGGTTATCCAGACTTCGGCCTACTTGCGACCGAAGTTGATTAACGGTTTTCCAAAAGGACCATGGTCCTTTATGACCTGGGGGAAGCTCTTCGGCAGGGACAATGTAATTGGAGGTAGAACTGAAACCTAAATCTAAATTTATCCTAATTTTAAACGAAATAAGTTACTCACGAAACATCGACTCAGATCTTAAAGATCTCAATTTTAGCTTTGTATTTTTGTGTTTTTTCGAAAGTATATCCTAGTGAAATAAAGATATTTAAGAACTGTATTACTGCACACCACATCAGTCTACATATCTACCTATATAAATAAAAATGAACACCTATTTACCTTGGTCACGCCATAACTTGAGAACGACTTTACCGATTTCATTCATCTTATTTTAAAGATTTCTAATACCTTGTAGAAGGTTCTTTCGGACCAAAAAATCATTAAGAAAATTGCTGTTTTTTTTTTTTTAAACTTAACAATTGTTTTAACTCGCTGGTGAAACCGCGGGGCGCAGCTAGTAGATAGATAGATAGATAGAAACTTTTTATGTTAACGTTTTTTTTTTTTTTATTATAGTATAGAATAAAACTGTTTTTTTTTTTTTACTTCACACAGGGTTTCAGAGAACAAATTTTCTTTAATTAATGGGACATTTACCTGGTGAGGTTCAAGTTGTTTCTCTCTCAGCCTCAGCATCCTATGCTCGGGGCCGCTGAGAGGTCTGTGTGTGACAACCAGCCTTGTGAGGGCCTGGGCTGCCACGCCGGCACGGGCGCGGCGTTTAGACAGACGTACGCGGGTCTCCAGTTCGTTGTAGTAAACACAATGGTTGCGGACCACCTGTAAGTAAAGAACATACGTTAGAATGTTTCATAACTTCGTGATTGTTTTTTTCTATTTATAATAAAAATAGGATACATCTGCATAATTATATCCCAATATTAAAGATTAGGAAGTTTTTATACTTAGTCAAAGATATATAAAAGTTAAAGCAACCAAAAAGAAAGGTAAAGAAGGTTAAAATTACTGTTAAAGCAATCTGTGCATTTAGTCTACACTCTAAATTTGTTGCAAGCTAAATTAGACATTCTTATAACAACATAAAGATTTAAATTCGTTTGTCGGTATTTCGCTATGGATATAAAACTCTATTCAATTATTATGTCAAATGCTTGATTACATCAATTTGTAGTAAACCGAACACTAAATCTCAATGCTGAACACCCGTGTTTTGTAAATTGCATTTACAAAACTATTGCATTTGTAAATCAATGACTGTTCCGAACTCCATAATGACTGCACACTTTTAATCAAAATTGGGTATAGAAGTCCATTAAAACAGGGTAGTTTTTATACCGGAAATATGTACAGTTCTATTATTTATTTATTTATTTATTTATTTCAAAGGAAGACCAACAGCCTTAAAAAAATATAACAATCTTAATAGATCCAGAAGCTAATTATAGGTCCTCGCGGATAAAAATTTAAAAAGTAACAATTTAAGTGACATTACGCAGTTACACAATATACGTTTGTCGAATAAATAAAAATTACATTACAATAGGCTTAAACAAAGAATTCCCTACTCAACAGTTGCCTAACCGCCACAACGCTCATGCAGAATAGATCCAACAAATCATAATCGATAAGGTTTTTCTGTAAATTTTTATTTCTTGTGTGCAATAAAGTTTCATGAGAACGAATATTCGAGACTTGAAAGATCTCATTAGGTAAGTTTTTTGTTATACTAGAAAATCCGAAAGACGTTATCCCAAAGATAATATAACCACTTGATCGCACGAGTCATAATTTGCTTGTGCATGACGTAAGCCACGTCGGTCGCGGGTCAGACTCGAAAGTCATTTATTCAATTCGCGCCTAGGATTGGCCCGCTCGAAAAAGATTATGCTGAAAATGTTGTACCTTTGGCTTTCGGCAGGGTAAAGGATGAGCAGTCAAGTGGTTATATCGTCATTGCGTTGTCTTGTCCACAGTAAATTTGTTTGAGATTTGATTCATACAAAAATTCCATAGGCAAAAGCACTTTTCTGTCCCCATCTCAGTTTTTCAAAGTGACCATGAAAAAACTGATATTGCAGGTCCTGGAATAACCAACCTGCAGTTCGTCGGGGATAGTGCAATACCGCGAAACTAACACAGGTAAATAACACAGAAATCGTTATGTGCGTTGGTACAAAAAATAGATTTGGCTACATACGTAGTTACGCGGTATTGACCGACGCTACTTACGCGTTATTGCACTATCCCTGACGAGTTGCTAAACTCACCAAGAAGTAGTTCTCCTCGTAACCCTTAGAAGCCTTACTCTTGACGTTCCAGTTGTATTCTCTAGCCATTTTGTACTCGTATGTATCTTCATCCATATACTGAACGTTTTCAGTGATGTCCCGGCGACGCTTCTGTATGGTTTCTTCTGTGGGTAAGCAGTAGGCAACAAACTGTTCTCCGCTTTCGTCCATCACACCTCTGTAAACAGATTAGATAATTACTTGTTGTCATAATCAGCTGCTACTATATGCCTTATGTGTTTTATCACTCCATTAAGTCTCAGGGTGTTTTACGCTATTGCTGTGTCACAGTCTCCAGTTTAGAACAGTCTCTCCAACGGTTATCGATTCTGCAACAGTTATGACCGGCCCCTGCCACTTCTATTTGCTAACATGACTTTGGTTCTCTGGCGATAAACATATCCCTCAAATATCTCAGAGGAACGCCAATCAATCCTTTCCATAGCTTGCTGAGCGAACTTAAAGATATGGATGGCTCTAATAGGTCTGTCCTTATTATTTTTTACTACGTCGCATATAAGCAGATAATAAATAAGAACCCATTAATTAAAACTAAAATTTAAATTTGATTCCACCAGAAACTTTAACCCCCTTATTAATAAACGTGGAGTAGTCTTGGAATAGTTACGCCGTGTTTTGTCTTCTTCTCTCTTTCACATTTTGAACTTGATCGAAAAAGACAAAAGACGGAGTAACTATTCCAAGGTTACTTCACGTTTATTAATAAGGGGGTAAATGCTTATATCTAAGAAATTATTTCAGTTATTTATCAGCCAATTAAAAAAAAAAAATATTATGTGTAATGTATTTGATTATATCCTTCGCTAAGCCTGTTATCATACTAAGAATATAAATGCGAAAGTGTGTTTGTTTGTTCCTCTTTCACGCTGCAACGGAACAACGGATCGACCTGATTTTTTGCATGGGTATAGTTCAAGAGCCAGAGAGTGACATAGGCTACTTTTCATCATCATCATCACCATCATCATTTTTCATCACTACGCGGGTGAAACCGCGAGGCGCAGCTAGTTTCTAATAAATTAAACATTAGGACACAAGCCTATTGTTTGAAAAGGGTTGTGATAATAAATACTATGAGATTGGTTTAGATTAGTGAGTAGAAGCCAATCACTGCCGTTAAAAAGAGCCTCGAGATTGAGAATGCAATAATTCTTACCGAATCATAGCCTGCGACATTGAGATTGCAATAATTCTTACCGAACCAGCCTGAGACATTGAAAATACAATAATTCTTACCGAATCATAGCCTGAGACATAGCTTCGATCTGTCCAGCAATATTCTTATCAGAAGGAGCTGGATCCGTATCAAATATGACTTGAGCGCACGGGTATTTCCACATCTCGAAGTCTGGGAACACAGACATGATCTCTACTGGAGTAACGCCTGGTTTGCTGTAATGTTTCTCTATAGGTTTCTTGTTATCGTCAAACGTCTTTTCAATAGCCTTAATCTGACTCTCACGGTCCATGTAGAGAGTTTCCTCACTGAATATCTTCTTGACATTGTAACCGACTTTCGCTTCAACCTGGAACAGTAATATAGCAACGTTAATGGCAATCGTTTAGTTAGTATAAATATCTAGGAGCTGTCTTTTTACTAAGTTAGATAATTTAGGGGAGATTACCGTCTTAGTTTTCTAATCAAAAATATCTATAAATCTAAGTATTGAGTCAGCGCTTAAAAATGACCAAACTAAAAGAGGACTAAACCATAATAACTATTAAGGTTACTTGGGTATTTAGTCTGCCAGCAAGCTCAAATTGACATTGTTGTAACAACATAGGATTTAAATTAGATTATCTGTATTTTTAAAATGTAAAACACTGTTGTCCCTTTAAATAATCATAATATATTTAAATGTTATAGACCATTAAAAATGTGATATGGTGCACAGCTGTATTATTTGGCTGTAATAGACGGAATGAAAATTATAACCTTTCATTGTGGTATTAGCCTCACAGATCTTGACCAAATTAGAAGCCGCAAGCATGTCATATTGTAGATAAACTCAGTGTGCCAAATTTTACTATTTTGCAATTTCACATTTTTGTATTGACATCTGATGTGCTAGTTCCTAGACAATAGATCAGACTGAATTGAGTTGGAGAGTTGATTCAACTTAAGACAGGAAACAGACACACAAATTAGGTGAACTTGTGGCTTCTAACCTGATACAGATCTGTTTTTATTACAGCTATTTTTAAAAACTGCATTATTATCCACCGGCCAACAGTACAAAACCATACAAAATCGTTAAGTTTGGCAGTCGATCTACGTGACATTGGCAGAGTAGTAAGGCATCTTCACAATAGCCACTAACTAAGAGTTGAAGTTAATACCTTCTACATGCAGATGTCATTATTTACTGTAACATCTACTTTCAAGCTAACATTTTGTACATCTTAAATTTGTAAAAATTTACAGGTAGGAGACTTGACTCATTATATTATAATGATTTCAGCTATAACAATTGAGTAATTGAGTAAAGTGGTATGATGATTTCTTTTAAAAATTACACAAGTGGTGGTATGGTATAAGTTGGTGTGAGCATGATGACATGGTAGTGAGTATCAACTTGAAAAATAAAAGTGGAGGTAAAGCAGTCATACCTTTTCCATAGACTGAGGCTGGAACCTCGTCTGTTCAGTAGAAATGTACTCAGAGCGGCGCAACCACGATACATTCTTGGCGTGGTGACGCGATCGTTTCGAATCTTGCGGCGTGAGCACGTCATCTTCAAGCAACTTTTCGTCAGCAGCGTCTAGCACTGCATTACCGTCTCCTTGATAAATGTCCCGGTTTATCAAGTCTATATGCACCCCTAAATCATGCTCTGTCAGCACTTCGTATCTATAATTCTTCTCCAGAGACGTAGGATTGTATTGAATGAAACGAGTCGACGGAAATGGGTACGTAATGAACTTCAAATCAAAGGGAATGTCTGGCAATGTGTTGCAGTACTTTACTCGAGTCACCAACTCGGACCTGAATGAAAACAAGCTTATAAATATTATAAATTTAACACGAAATGAAATAGTAAAGATTGATACGAGATCTACTTTCTAACCTCCTTTCGCCAGTTCGTTGAGGCCGCTTGTCTCGCTCAGGCTCATTATTATTTTGCACCGTAGGTGGCATTTTCAGAATTTCACTTCTAACACACCACTTTCTCAAAACATTTTTAAGCTCTTACATTAGAGAACACCAAACAAAACAAACATAAAACGAAATGTTTTATGTGGGAAACGAAACGAAACAACAATTGCTGTGATTGCAACCGTATTGCAACTAATATAATATTTGATTTGACTTTGACAGACAATCAGACAACTGACTTATACTTGACGTCTTGACTGCATGTGAATTTGACGACAGCTCAGTCAATGATTTTTTTTTGTTTTTTAACCATTACTGGTCAGGCTATAGTCATTAAAGCCATACTTGTAGAATTCAAAGCCATTTCTGATAATTATGGTTTTAATCAACAAAATACAGCTAATATAGCGTAATGAAAATTAGGAATGATATATCGAATAATGACAGATTATGTCAGTAATATAAGAGCTATATAATAAGGTTGCATACACAGGTTGCATATCACCACATTCTCCCCTAGTTAAGAAGTATCATAGTCCCGGAGATAGGCAGGAGGGTGACGTTCCCTTGATGATCGACGGGATGTGTGCGGGGATTGATCTGGGGTATCATATTGCTCATCGTTATCTGAATCTTCGATATCTGGATCCTCAGTATCAGACTGCACATTCCCAGTGGGAGCTAGATGTCGGTTTGAGACCACTAGCTCTCTGCCGTTTTGCAGTCTTACATGTGAATGTAGAGGGTTGGTTTCGACAAGTTCGACTTCCTCTACTATTGGATCATATTTGCTTTTCTTTATGTTGTTCTTTAAAAGTGCCTTCTCTGCCTCAGTAAGCCACGTCGGCATTGACTCTCCGCTTGCTGATCTGCGCGGGTGAGTAAACATTCGCTCATGAGGAGTGCAACCAGTCGCTGTGCATAGTAATGATCTAATTGAATGTAATGACTGTGCGAGAACTGTTTCCCAGCGAGTGATAGGGAGATCTGATGTTTTTAATGAAAGTTGCACCGTCTTCCAAATAATGCCATTGTATCGCTCGGTTTGGCCATTGCCTTGTGGATTATATGGTGTAGTA
Source organism: Agriopis aurantiaria (assembly GCA_914767915.1). Lineage (NCBI taxonomy): Eukaryota > Metazoa > Arthropoda > Insecta > Lepidoptera > Geometridae > Agriopis > Agriopis aurantiaria. The sequence continues at coordinate 9,349,435 of OU612003.1, read as the reverse complement.
TAGCTTGTGGCTACTCCCATCCCGTGCAGGAAATTTTTCAGATCAGTTGATACAAATGCTGTTCCTCTATCTGAATGTACATAGTTCGGTATACCAAATACAGAAAATAGCTCTGTTAGCTTCTTTTTAACAGTTTCTGAACTAAGGTCTGAGCAGGGGAACGCGAAAGGAAATCTGGAGTATTCGTCTATTATAGTGAGTATGTAACGATTACCATTGCCAGTATGGCATGGCAGTGGACCCTTAAAGTCAATTGAAATCCTTTCAAATGGAGCGGTTGCTTTGATTAAAGTGCCCTTTGTCTTAAGGAATCTAGGCTTTATTTCAGCACAGACCTGGCATGACCCTGTGATTCGCCTAACGTCTTCGACTGAATATGGCAAATTTTTCGATCTAACCCAGTGAACCATGCGCGTTATACCGGGATGACATAGATTCTTATGCAGTTGAGAGAGTTTGTCGCTATTTGATTGTGTAGTTGCCGTTATATTTGCTCGAGAGAGAGCGTCAGCTACAATATTATCCTTGCCTGGACGATATATTATATCGAAATTATAGCTCGAGAGTTCCAATCGCCATCGTTGAATTTTATCATTTTTGATCTTAGAACTATGTTTTTGATCAAACATGAATGCTACTGATTTTTGATCGGTAATGAGTTGAAATGTCTTACCCATAAGGAATTGTCTCCACTTTCTTACGCTTTCTACAATAGCCGCAGCTTCCTTTTCAATCGCTGAATGATTGCGTTCAGCTGCACTCAAAGTTCTTGAAAAAAATGCTACTGGTCTGCCTTTTTGGGTTAAAGTAGCAGCTAAAGCGTGATCAGATGCATCCGTTTCTACAGTTAGTAGAATGTTGGGGTCGATAATGTTGATTGCTGACTTTGCTATTTCTGCTTTTAGTGATTGAAACGCTTGTATTGCTTCAGACGACAGCGGGATTCTGTCCGATTTTGTAAGGAATTCTATCTTGTCTGAGAATTTTGGGATCCATTTTGAATAATGAGCAAAGACGCCCATGGTCCTTCGGAGTGAGGATAGATTATCGGGTATTGGCATTTCCAAAAGAGGGCGAAGACGCTCAGGATCCGGTTTGATTACGTTATTACAGATGTTATAGCCTAGTAAGTTTATTTCTTTTTTTGAAAATTCGCTTTTCTGTAAGTTTAAAGTTAGATTGTATCGAGTTGCAATCTCTTGAAAGGAGCGTAATCTTTCATCATGCTCATCCTGATTATGACCACAGATTGTAATGTCATCTAAGTAAGCATATACTCCTTGTAGGTGTTCTCTTTCAATGATTGTATTGATAGCTCGTTGAAAAGCTGCGACTCCGTTGGTTACACCAAACGGTATTCGTCGAAATTGATATAGATTTCCGCAAGCTTCAAAAGCTGTATATGATCTCTCACTTTCTAAAATTGGAATCTGATGGTAAGCGCTGCGTAAATCTATTTTGCTAAATATTTTATATTTACCAACCTTTGCAATAAGTCCATCTACTGACGGTAAAGGATAAGCATCGAGTTCCGTGAATCTATTTATTGTCCTAGAGTAGTCGATGACCATTCTCTTCTTGTGATGCTCGCTAGACGTTACGAGAACTTGTGCTCTCCATTGTGATAGACTTGGTTCGATTACCTTGTCTTCTAGAAGTTTTTTTATTTCAGCTTTAATAAATGTGGCATCTGAATCGGAGTATTTTCTGGACTTTATAGCGATTGGCTTCTCGAACGGTAGTAGATTAGTAAACAAGCTGACAGGTTCGATATTTGCTTCAGATAGTACGCATAGCTTGATTGTTGGTTGAGAACCACCGAATTTCATTTCTAAAGCTTTATGATTCTGTAAAACATCATGTCCAAGTATGATGTCTGAGCAAAGTCCATCCATAATCATGAGATTAACTTCGATAATTTGATTTTGTAAATTTAGTTTAAGTCTGCATGATCCCTTCGCTTGCGCGCATAGATTTGTTGTAGCCATTGTAATCTTTTGCTCGCAGGGATTTATATTCAGATTGCAGTAGTTAACAACACGTTGATCGATAAAACTGGCTGTACTACCAGTGTCAATAAGTGCCCTCGCTGTTGTTTTGCCGTTTATGATTACCGGCACAGTTGCTTTATTGAGATCCGTTGATGACAATATGCAAGAAAGATATGATGAGGTGGGCATTGCATGATTGTCGTGTTCTTCTTCTATTGTCTCACTTGCTGCTACTCGGGGACCTCTGCTAAGACACACTTTCGAGAAGTGTCCCCTTTTACCGCATTTCGTACAAGTCGTATCGGAAGCTGGGCATGCACTGCGAGGATGACGTGACGTGCCTCGTCTTACGTATTTTATTGCCATAAACGCTGGTTCAGCAAAAAATAAACAAATAGAAGCGTTACACCAACAGTTTGCCTTTTAGCACTTACACCCGGGATAGTACACCGAGGGCTCCTCAGTTGTCCATTCGCTTACATTGTGAGCACATCGTTTGCCAGTTGGTGGCATTGCCGCTCACTAGCTACTAAATCTGTGCCGCTCACTAATGAAGTGTGCGTATAGTAAGAATATGACAGTGTGTGCAGTATTGTTTACCTCAGCCCCTTCAGTTTTTAGCAGACCTTTTTCGGTATTATCTCGAGTTTAGAGCAAACTATATTATTTTAAGAGCGCGCGATATAGGTACACAAGGAGCGTTGGACAATGGCAAGGTGCTGCTTTCATTTTTCTTTAAAAATGTACACAAGCGATAGATTTCACATGGATTTTGGTGGAATGTGTTACACTTAATCCATCATTATTAAAAATTAGTACTAAGCGAAAATAATACAGTAAGCAACATAATTTTTTTCATGGCGCTAATAGCTAAATTAATGCTAAATAAAAGCGAAATGGGATTTTTCATGATGTGCATTTCCCAGTAATAAGACTAATGATACCATCAAAAATGGTCTAGGACCCTGATTCCGTAACGATCGTAACTTTAACCTTTTTTCCCACTTTTTTCCCTTTAAATTACTTTACTCTTTAAGTTTAACACTAAGAAAAACCATTTCGTTGTGTGGTTGATTACCGACAAAGATTTACTAAGCCACTACATAATATAACAAAAATATTAATTATCTACGCACATGGTCGTTCTTGCATTCGCATGTTACATTTGACACTGAATAATAGATAAAAATTGACAGTTGTAGTGACGTTGTCTATGGTTCTTAAAATTTTCTATGTTGGTGTGCCTGAAAGTGTAAATCATATTACTCTATGGTGTAATACAAAATTTCGTTCTTATTGAAGAAGTTGTTGATTGTAACACAGTTTCCGGTATTTAACATTAACTTGTCAGCTTAACTTCTGTTTGTTGGTATTTATTGGTGGTTCATTACTAATTAATAGCATTTTTAATGTTAGGAAATCTGTATGCTGAGATAATTTCGTAGATATAAAGGTATTATCTTAATTTTAGTCCCATACTTTTTGAAATTTTCCGGATGTCAATAACCGGATAAGTGCCTCACTTCACGGTATTCGATAAATTCAAATCAAACTTCATTTCAAGTCATTGTTCATTCGCTTCATTCGTCTGGCGAGTTTTCAGTCGCCATCTTTCTTTTCTCAAATTTGTCGGCACAAAGGTACGTTTTAAAATTGGATTATTATCGAAAATAAAGTTTTTTGTGCTTAACCATCTGTTTCGTTGCTGGCTCAATTGCATCTCAAGTGGAATACCAAACCGTAAGTGAAGTTCGCAACGTATTTAGTCCAATAAAAATGTCGGCCATGTGGTCGGTCATATTGGGGACTGGGGTTTCTACAACTACGCATTATGTTTTACTCGTAAAATATTGAAGTATATCACTTGGTGCAAGTGTAAGAACCGCCAGATGTTGAAGAAGCAATATAATTGGGGATAGTATATCGAATTGCGTTGTATTTTCGGATGCCGGTATGGGTCTTGATCAACGTGGCCCGAAGACCGCCGCTTTAACGGATAATTTCTGTTGCAGAAAGCATAATGGGTACCGTAGAGCGCGTAGGCGATGACCACACTTCTGAGGTGGAGTCTGGAGATGAGGAAGAAGTTGTTGGCGGCGGAGAACTGGCTCAGCATCTATTAAAAAGGTAATCATTACTTGTATAGGTTAACTAAATATTAACAACTTAACGATAGTAGATCGCTTATCAAAAGGCCTGTCGTGTGTAATAATCAATTTAGAAGCAGGAATCGTGTTCCGTTTAAAGTGCTAACCAAAACATGTTCCTAAGAAGAAAAAAAACTTATGTGAACATATGCCTACATGTGAGAAAAGCACAAAAAAGTTTCCCGTATATGAAGTTCTCATTACTCATGCACAACTTGGGTATTGCTAACTCCTGTCTAGAACAGCGTGTGCTGTCTCAACACATGGGAATCAGTGGAGTAAGTAGGTACCTAAAGTTTACTGCCGTATAATACTCTCTTCTCCTTAGCCTTATTTGTTTGCACATATTGCTCATATTATTTAAAACTTTAAAAGCCATGTTTGAGGCCTCCAGGCGCCCTAAAACTGACATTAGGGCTAGCTGCTTGGCTATTATGAACTTGGTTACTTTTACAAAGCGGAATTATAATAAGTAAGCCATTAATTTGGTCTATTTGAGCATCTATTTACACTAAAAGTAAATTAGTGCTTGCAGTGTATCTCTTTTAGTGTTTTTAACTGATCACCGATGTTCAGATGGGTGACCGAGAGTGCCATTTCAACTGAGCACTACCATGGGTCTTATTAATGACGCATGTTAATTGTGAAATTTTAAACATGTTCACTTGTTTTAAAACAAGAACCAGTAAGCGTAGTAGTAAGGGCCTTACGACTACATGTTTAAAGAGATTCTGTTTCGGCGATGTGAAAATCACGTGAGGCTTGAAAGGGGAGAGGGGGTTTAGCAAAAATAATGAAATATCACAATCAATACACAAACAATAGTCTTAAACCTCACCAAGGGAGAGTTAAAAAAAAAAAAAAAAACACGTGTTTAATGGACGGCCCCAAACCGTATCTCGGCTCTTTAAGGTTCACGTTCGCGTGATTTCCCGCACAGCGCTGTTTCGAGCCTGCGTTAGTGGTAGCCGTAAGGCCCCAGGGCTAGCCACGCTGCCTATTAGAACTTTTTACTTAAAAAGGTAGTTTGTAAGTATGACTTTATTTGTAGGAGGAAGAGGTTATCTCTAACACTACGAAACCGATTAAATGACAATTTATCCACTGGTAGAAAGCTAGGGATGGTGTCCCTTTGTGACAGGCTATATTTTGTTCTAAAGGCATCGGCAAAAAGTAGTACAATGAAAAAAAATATGAATAAGCCAAGAGCACACTTGTACCATGTGCTCATTTCTTTGCGATGAGTCACCTATTATAACTGGAATGTGGTCCACGAGCAATGAAATCTTTTAAAGGCAATGACACATGCTATTTGAAGTTTAATTAATAAATTAGGGCTAAGCTGCAGATGGCACTATACTCACTAACTACGCGCTGTTGTTTTACCCATTACATTCCCTCAAAACACATTTTTCCGGGATAAAAAGATCAACATGCTGATCTTCAACTATCGTTGGAACACTATAATAAGTGATTATTAACCTAGCAGTCCCATTCGATAAGATTTTTTTTTCTGCATTCAGGTTTTTTTTTTTTTTACCATACTTAATATCTATTGAAGGTACCTACCTATGTGGAGTTCTTGACAAGCAAAAAAACTGACCATCATTACAGAATAACTAGTCATGCTTAAAAAACTCCAGACATTGGACTACTTAACAACACCCAGTACGAATTGTATCATATCTCTTATTTCAATCAATTTTTTTTTTTTAATCAAAAATCAACCACAAAATCTAAGACGCGATTACGGGTCATTGAACTTATGACTCAGTGCTTCTGTCATGCTCTACTTGATCAGTAAAAACACTTGTAATTCTCTGTAACATGCTTTTGAATGCACTGAGCTGTGTAAAACAATTTAATTTTTTTCACATTTGAAATTTAGCCAATTTTTTTGTACCAACCTGTTTTACAAAATTTAAGCTACACTAGAAAAGTATTAGGAAAAATTTAATTTAATTTGTGAACTACGCCAAAAAGGCTGATCAACTGTGGATGGAAACTGCTAATTTGTACCAAATTAGTCATTTCCCATATGTTTGCGTTGTGTATTGGCCAAGATAAAAAAGGCAAATTGCAGCAACACTGCAAAAGCCACGAAGTAAAGTTGAAAAGAGAATTTGTTTTTCTTCCAAATGAACAGTGAACCAGCTAAATAATTAATAGAAAGAAGTCAATTTTCTTTGACTAAGTCTAATTTCTGCTATGTAATGTTGAAATGTGCCAATGCCATTCATTATTTTGCACAATAGGTACTTGGTACCAATTTTACAGAAAGCTTCTCAATTACTGGAAGTCTATCATGCGACATGTCTACAGCTCACAGTTAGTTCACCATTATTTATAGTCAAACAATACACAGGACTGTGTACTACTTTAGTAAGGCATAAAATCAGGGTAGTCAAGTCGTCTTGGATCAATATTTGCAAATAAGAATTTAATGATCATGTAATGTTTCTTTTCTTCTACAATAAAACTTACATTACCTATTAAACATGAAGGCAGATCTCATACATCCATAATAAATACAATATATGAGCTTCTCATATATCAATACGCTGAGTTGGTATGGGCTTGTGACAGAAACTATTACATTGTTGTTTTAATTTTATTAGTTATGTCTGTATATTTTGTTTCTGTCACAAACAAATATTTTTCTTTCTTTCTAATATGAACAGGGATCTCGACAGCGCGAAACATACGCTCTTTCCTTACGCGGAAATGCTGTGCTGGCTGACCATCTAAAGCTTGGCTGGCAATACATATTGGCCATAGCCCATAGCTTGCCTAACAGGCAGAGGTCAATGCTAATGTGTATGGCTCGTTTGGCATACCATGTTACCACTTGTCTCACTCTGGGTCATTGTCAGTTTTTCTGCACAAATCCAAGGTGCTCGTCTACACTCGGCAACATGTTGGTTGGCATTGGCTCAATCAAACTTTGTCAATATGGTCACTTTGATAGTCTCGGTGACTCAGCCAAAGTGACCATAGGGAAATTAATGGAGGCGAGTGCTCCTGTCTACACATTGGTCAGATTTGCCAGCTTAACAATAAGCCTAAAACTGACGTCATTGTATGTCATTTAGTCCACCGTTACATGACATTGGCATCAGGTGAAACAAACACTTGCAACAAACAAAAACTTTGCATATTGACATGGGAGTAAAGATTTTTTGGTAAAAAAAACTATTAAAAAGACAGAGATAGAGAGTATTAAGCTGACATTACCAATCACTGATGGTGTTTTGAACCAGTACAGGAATATAGATTATTTTAAAGAAGTTTCTGTCTAACTAATAAACTGATATTCAAGCAATTTTGATGAGATAAGATTTTTCTATTAAATGTAGTACTAAGGTATTATTATTAACCCGATCTGCTAGTGAAGATGTTTTCGAGAAAAACGAATCCAACTCTCATCCCTAAAAATATCTAATATTAGGTGTTTGCTTTTCGATGGAATAAACAGATCCATAGAGAGGCTGATCATCTATTTACAAGGCAATATGAGCGAGGTTGTTTATTTCTTGTGAAACTGGGCTATTTTTGTACAATCAGGTCATGTCTGCCATCTACTTACATTGGAATCGTGATTAGGATTTACAGTGATGGATATCTGATCATAGAAATTAACCCAGTTGGGTAATTATAGACATTAAGTATATATTTTTGGTCAGCTCTAAAATGTTTTCTGCAAATATCGCTGCTTCTGGGTCAGTTAAGCAAGATGATGACACTCCAGAGAAAGCCTAATCTGGGGGAAACCTTGCACTTCAAACTCGCAGAATAGTACATTGTTATCCTAGGGGTGGAAGTAACTTATTTAGTCCCGAGACGGTACGCTCGGGCGGCTAATAGTTCGAGGGACTAAATAAGTCTAACCCAGAGGTAAACACTGCTTTTCATTACGAATACAAGGAAACCAAAAATAAAAACATGAACTGATTGTGTTAGTATAAATCTGCTATAAGGAAGTAGAAACAAAACTACAATGAAGATCGGATTCCCGCCATTTATTTTTTTTACTTTCTGACCCTGGCAACTGCACGAGAAGTGCAGGACCATAATCCTCTGAGAAAATAAAAAGTTGGAACATGGTTAAATACAAATGTGAAAATAGAACTAGTTTTTTTTAATAATTTGAATGTCTGTCAGTTGAAGTGATTCTCCCTAGGGCTGAAATGTATTACTTTCAACCCGCTCCTCAGGCAACTTCAAACCTACCGTCGGAGTATGAGTAAATGAAAATGATTTTTAGGTTTAAATTAGAATGGCTGTCAAGTCATTTTTATAAGAAATTTGTTGTAGGTAGTTGGACCACATAAACGAAACGTCAGTCATTCGAAATCAGTTAGCAACTGTGATGCGTACAAAGAACTTTGAGACCTAACCCAAAAAAGTAAGGTCCAAGTTCTTTGGATGCGGAGTTCGACGCGTTGACATAAATAAGAATATTCAGTCAAGGTCCTGTCATAATGCCTGACGACAGAATTTCCTTCTCATTTCCGTTATATTTACTTTTCTTTTCTGAGCAAACAGTCGAGACATCATCTAAGCTTAAAAAATTAAAAGACCGACAAACATACATAAAATATTACATACACCTGTTACAGAGGTTACGTGTTACCGAGGCTGACAAAAAGAGAGCATACTCTTCTTTCCAGCCTCTGTTGCGCCATCTTACATTTGGTTTATCTCGCGTGTTGAGGGCTTTGTTCAAAAGCCTGCTAATTCAAAACATTCAACAAGATAGGAGTTTGGCAATGACGCTGATGAGGAACGTCATACGCAAAAATGACAAAACGCTTAGCTATAGGTATAGGTAGTTCCTGAATGAGATTAGCAGTGAGTAATAATGTGTTTCTCGTATTGTCCACAGCGGCTACACCCGCAATGAGATGCTGGCGGCCATCACGAACCGTCTTCATGCGGAAGCCCTAGCGTCGCTCCCGCCGGCGGTCCGCCGTCGCATCCGCGCGCTCCGCACCCTTCAGAAGGAGTTCGTAGACATCGAAGCCAAATTTTACAGCGAAGTGCACGCCCTAGAGTGCAAATACGAGAAACTGTATAAACCTCTGTTTGAAAAGGTGAGAATATGGGCGTCTTCCAAGGTCAGAGTGGATAAGTACCTTCTAAGTCTACATGCTCCATCTTCTGCTACAACATCGCTTTCTATCAGATGAGTTGGTGGCCAAACATAACCTATTCTATATAAAAAAGGGTTTTCTGTAAAGTCTGTTTACAGACGATAATTTTACGTGATAACGCTTAGGCCGGTCATGCCTCTTATCGCTTGCACTCAGGCGGAACGTGAAAATTTTTCGTGCGTGCAGCCAGCGTTCATCGATTTATAAGGCGTTATCACGTCAAACATTGTAGACAAGTAAATCTCTTCCTCGTTGTCCTGGTATCAATCTATAGTGAGGCAACATAATATATCTTCTGAAGGGTGATACTTATAAGTTTAGTCTAGGACTGACAAGTAGTGTTCATAGAAGACTCAAATTTGTTTATCAAATCGATGTTGCTAATCACTTTATGGAGTACTATTTTTTAATTTAGACCTTGTACTATCACTATGGACCTATCCATACTGTGTAACATTCGGCAGCCTAACCCAATGTTAATGTAATGGAAGATGCAGCTCAGTATGATTTGGCCAGATTGGTCGACATTACAGGATTGCTCTGAAGGAATCTGATCTTCATGATCTAATTCCCTCCTGCCCATTTTTGTATCAGACTGCCAGTGTGGGCACGACAAGGCGGCACCTCTTCATGTTTGATATCCCTAAAACCTGCACGAAGCGCTTTAATTCCACTTTTATTGTGTGAACTGCTAGTCTGGAATGCACTGCCTGAATGTTCCCTGATAGTTACAATCTGGGTGTCTTCAAATCACGAGTGAATCGGTTTCTTCTAGGCAAGCGTACTCCACCACATCATTGCTTAATTTCAGGTGAGGTAGCGAACAAAAGTAAGCCTTATAAAAAAAAAGTATTAAATTAAGTTGCAAGACAATTATGTTACCTTCATTGTTCTTCATTCTTACAGCGCGCTCATATCGTGAACGGCGCTTATGAGCCGAACGATGAGGAATGCTTGAACCCGTGGCGCGATGAGAATGAAGATGAGGAACTGGCTAAAGCCGTCCAGGGTGCAGCCATCACTGAGGGTGACAAGAAGGAGGAGGAACCTAAGCCTGTTGAGTAAGTTTCTACATATACCTTTCCTCAGACCATAGCATATTCAGTTTTATCTTCAGTCTGCCCTACAGATAAACTTTTTTACAATTTATCAAGTAAGAAGCCGCAAGGGCGTCAAATTTTATGAACATAATATATAATTATCAATTTAATTAATTTAGAACTAACTTCAAAACTTGTAGTTTTTTTTTATTTTTTATAATAGAGTAAAGTAATATACTTGGTAAATACATTAGTTATTGATCCCTAATAAAATTTAATTACATTAAAAAAAAAACTTTAAAATGTACACACTAGTGGACCCGGCAGACGTCGTCTTGCCAGGTAAAGCAGCGCCTGGTATACCTATGATATTTTAAATAACAATCCAATTGTCTGAAGCGCTACACGCGATAACATATTTAAAGAATGACATATTTTTTTTTCCAGTTATATTAGTTTAAAAAACAAACGACTATTACCGGTTTTGATGAAATTTCTATGGGACCAATCTGGAAAGTACACCCTTTCAAATATATTTTTTTCCAAATTGGTTTTTAAATGACAGATTTCTGCGGTAACAAACATAAAATAAACATACAATCAAGATGAGAAACCACTCCTTTTTTGAAGTCTGTATAAAATAAGAATGTTTTCATGTACAAATTGGCCTGTACAGTAGTAATCTTTATCCATGTAGTTCACAAAAAACTGACCATAGAATAAATGAAGTAGATATAATTAGAACATAAAATGATGACATATCTATCACCAAGCACTGACCAATCATGATTGATCAAAACATGCACTACCAACTGAGGCTTTATAATTATCGTCACCCATAATCACATAACCTATCTTCGGTTTCTTAAATTCTTCATATTGTTTCAGGCCACCAATGGACCCCAATGCGAAGGGCATACCCGACTTCTGGTACACCATCTTTAGGAACGTATCAATGCTGGCAGAGATGATGCAGGAACACGATGAGCCTATTCTTAAGACCTTGCAGGATATCAAAGGTATATACTTACCAATGTCATGAAGAGATAAAGTTTGTGACTTTGTAGGTTCTTATCTCCAGAAATTGTACAGTTTGACAAACTGCACTCCCTTCCCGAATTAGTTTATTTCTAAAACGTATCTAATATATATTTAATCTATTGTCATAGATTCAATACAACCCTTTGGGGATTTAAATCAAAATGATGACTGATCTATCACCAAGCACTGAAAGCCATGACGATCAAACATGCACTACCAACTGAAGCAACAATCTCAATTCACTAGAACCAAATGTTACTTACCAGGACAATACTAACTCCATTTTCTCTGTTCACAGTGCAAATGCATGAGGATCCCATCGGTTTCACCCTGGAGTTCCACTTTGCAGCCAATGACTACTTCACAAACACCATACTTACTAAGGAGTATGCAATGAAATGCAAACCTGATGATGAGAATCCACTCGAGTTTGAAGGCCCCGAGATCTATTCATGCAAGGTACGTAAACTGTTGTTTATTTGCAATTTGAAATAGTCTAGATTTTGATGAAAAAATAATAAATAGATTATAGGTTGAGTATATTGATTAAATATCTGTTATACGAGACACTGGCCTTAAAATAACTTTTACAACACATTTGCTCAAAAAGTGCACTTACAATAACTGAATACATCTTTCGAAAGTTAAACATTACGGATCATACGACGGAGCGTGCTGTAATGAAACGCATCATACAACGGAGCGTGCTGTAATGAATTTGTCCACACGCTCTGTTGTATAGCACCGTGCGTGTACTTTACGGTATTTTTTTAATTTCCATTTTTTGTTTTTTTCTCGCAAATGTGTTGTAAAACGTTGTATGGCACATGTGCGGATTGGTTATTACAAACTCGTGACTATGGTAAGCCCTCGACTTCGTCTCGGGCTTACATTCGTCTACTCGTTTGTAATAACCAACTTTGCGCACTTGTATCATAAATAACTATTACGCACCCTTTTTAAATAAATTGATATCATAGTAACTGTAATTTATCAAAACTAGTTATGATCAAAAAGTTAATATATTATGAGCTGAAAGAAAAAGTATTTGATATCATCCCAGCATTGCGGTTTTATCATGGCACTAGCCGCCGCAACCTAAAAGTTCAATCACACAAATCTGTGGAAATCGCAGACTTTTCAGATGGATCTTTTTTTTTGCCTTACACCTGCAAATTTGGGATGTGCGCCCATCCCACCTATAGGGTTCCCGAGCAATCACAATATGGGGTTCTTTGAGAGGGCTGTTAATAGCCCTTAAAGGTCGGCAACATACCTGTAATGCCACTAAAGCTAAAGGTACCCGTAGGAGACGTTACCACTTACTATTAAGTGACCTGTTGCCTTGTAAAAAACCTTTTTTTTAGTTTTAGATTAGTGACAAAAGTGGACATGATGACATATCTATCACCAAGCACTGAATTCATGATTAACCAAACATGCACTACCAACTGATGTTCCACAAAGCACACCAATTTTCAAAAAGTATTTTAAGTCTTATAACCTACAACTAAAAGACTTTCCATTCCAGGGCTGCGAAATCAACTGGAAAAAGGGCAAGAATGTGACAGTTAAGACGATAAAAAAGAAGCAAAAGCATAAGTCCCGTGGGTCAGTGCGCACCATCACCAAGTCTGTCCAGGCTGACTCATTCTTCAACTTCTTCTCGCCACCTGCCATGCCTGAAGACCCCAACTCGACCCTGGCTTCTGACATCCAGGTATGAAATTGTCATTTTTAGCTTTATTCTATATAACAAAATCGCTTGTGCTCAATGGCGATTACAAGGCTAGCATTTTGGTTAAACTATGATGCGGTCTATGATGGAGCATGGTTACCTTGAAGAAACAAATTCACTCGCGTTTTTTAAGTCTCTTAGATTGTAACTAACGGGAAACAGGGGGGTGCTACCCATTAGTTATCTACAAAGATAATATAAATTGTTTATCTAGTACAGTATACTAGGTTTCGCGGAAAGGATGTACTAAGCCAAAAGGGGTCCATAGTACCCATCATACAACTTTGCAAAGTGTATGGAACAGCTGATATTTTTTTCTTGATTTCAGGGTTGGTCCCGTAGTAAAAGTTGTTCATAATGATGGATACTGTGGACCCCTTTCCGCGTAACCCAGTATAAATACACATTATACATTCTGGCAGTTAGCACAATTAGAATGAAATGAAATGGTCTTAAGTTTTGTTAATGTCAACCATAATACAATTTCGCTTTTCTGTGCTCTAGCATAGAACGGTGGGCGACTAGCCAACAGGAGGGTACCCGCAAACCTAACTTCATGTAAATCCATTCATCTGATGCAAGTTAAATGTATGAATAACCATAGACGCATCCGTTTGCATTTATAAAAATTTGTATTTTGACACTAACGCTAAGGCGGTTGAAGTATGTTGCACTGTGTTTGTGCAGAAATATTTGAATAACTAGCTGACCCGACAGACGTTGTCCTGTCTTAGAACTGTCAAATGGGCGAAGTTAAAATCGTCGTTCTGTAATTTTCCAATTTTCTGGGCAATTTTCTTAACTTTTCTTTCCGTAAGAACCTTCTACAGACTAAAAGAAAACTTTAGAAAAAAGATGAACAATATCGATAAAGTCGTTCTTAAGTTATGGTGTGACCAATGTAAATAGGGATTCATTTTTATTTATATAGATGTGATGCTTTCCCCCAGGCCCTGCTGACTGCTGACTTCGAGATCGGTCACTACATCCGCGAGCGAGTCGTCTCCCGCGCCGTGCTACTCTACACCGGGGAGGGGCTCGACGATGAGGATGATGATGACTACGAGGAGGAGGTCAGTACTAAACTAAGCCATACATTACAACACTCGGGCGGCAACAGTCCAGTCTCCTGTAACAATCTTTCGCCTGCATTACACTTAGTTCTTTTCATGAAAGAAGTCCCCACGGCAAACAGTGAAACTAAATGTCCATGTTGAAGTTGTCAGGTGTTGTTACTGTGTTTGGACGCTAGTGAGATTTTGATTAATTTGCAATCGTTAGTCATGTACGATGCCTAAAGTTGTTAAAAGTGCTGCTCGAGAAATGATACTGATATTAATTTACACGCCACGACAGCGGCGCGTCTTTCATGAAAAGCACTTTACATACTAACTAGGCTTCAAAGCTGACTGCACACAATCATTTTACACTATTTGTTTTCTAAAAATTAAGTTTCGTCACACTATACAATCTAAGAGCACTATACCCACTGCCATCCAACTCTTTGCAGTCCAGGATCCTATCCCTTAAGGATATCAGGGTTGTCATTTAAATAAAAAACTCATCGTCCAGATGTTTTTTTTTGTGACAATGTTTCTGCCCAATTCTACCATCATCAAAATACTAGATTTAATTTTTGAGCTGCCAAAATATTGGTGATATTGCTACAAGTTGCACGTCAGAATATCTGCAGTGGACCATATTATTATTTCCCGCAGTACATTTCTCAACAGAGCTCGACAGACAGCAGCAGCTATTATAGCCCACCTTTATCGTGTAGCATTTTCTGCTAGTGCATTGATTGATACGCCGACAGTTTGAGGTGGATATAAGCATCCCTTTTTTATATTCTTGTTTTGACAATTGACCCAAGTAAAAAATTATCCTTTTAGTCAAAATTGGTTCATACAAAACAATATTTGGATGCATTTCTTCTATACTATACATATATCTTCAATAGGTAACTTGTTGTAGTTTAGATATCTTCTTGTAAACAACTATCTTCAGAAAACTGTTTCGACATACAAAATGACAATACTTAAAAGAGAATGACCAAAATGTATAAAGGTAATAATCATTATAGATTTATAAAATACGCTACTAAACACAATCGCACATTGGTTTTCAAATAGACATACCATATTGATTTTTAAATGGTTATTTAAAGGAGACTGGGCAAAAGTGGCCTATGAACCGATAGTGATACAGTTTTTGTATTTATCTAGAGATATCTCAACTATACCCATCGAAGAGGTATCAAAATCTGACCCAAAACTGCTGGGTTAGATTTTGCTACCCCTTTGCACAAAATTGCAGTTGCGGTATCACTGCATAAATATACAAACAATATCGCCATGGTTCACTTCCCAAACAAATTTGTCCAGGCTTCCTTATCTAGGGTTTTTAAAAGGCAGAAATAATCTTTGTAAATTGGGGGTCGCAACTGTCAAGAGTGGTGCTAGCAAAACTGGCAATAACAGATATATCCGTAAAAAGTTTTGTACTGGCCATTGCTTTTATTCTCGCCTAATAAACTAGGTTAGTTCTGTCTACTAAAACATTCAAAATAATTATTCTCTGATTGTACGTGGGTGTATTGTGTATTTTGCTCATTCCCTTTAGCTATTGTCCAACTGCCAACATATTTTAAACATTGCCACTCAGAGCGTTCTTCAGCTACTTCATGACTTGTGCCAATGAATTTGGCAATTAGTAATTAGACAGTGAATTCTACAGCCATCTCTATTTGTAGTTATATCTGCATGGTAGACAAGCTTGCTTAGTTATTTTATTTGCCTTTCCGAGTCAGACGAGGGTACAGTATTCTATGCCTTGGCCAATTTCGATGTGAAATGTTATTGCAAACCTATATTTTTGGACATAATTTGATGTAGGTTCCAAACTACATAGAAAGCTATATTTTCTTAGCTTCAACCTAAACAATTAAATAATATCGGTTGATACCGTCTTATGATTAAGATCATAAACTCTTAGTCAAAATGTTAACGAACCAAAAAAATTGCTAGGTCATAAGTATATTTTGCAATTTTTGTAATAACAAAGTTTTAGGTAACATTGTATATATTGTACAATATATTTACGAATACTTTTACGCATTAAAACAATGAAAAAAAAAAGGTATTTTAAATTTTAACTTGGTAATCACTTTTTCATCAGACACCTATATTTTCCATCATACAATTGTTTTATTGATTTCATTCGTTCTAAAAAAAAATATTACACCTGAACTCTCACTTTGACATTGACATAAGATGATACTTCTTCGTTCACTCACATCTTTGCTAAGAATGTATGATTTTGACCATTAGGTGTACCCACTTCTATTGTTTGCTGTACCGTATCGATAATTAAGATTTACATAAGTACCTTTACTTAATATCGGAGTTTGCCAAGGGATAGAGCAGTTTGTTTTG
This sequence comes from Agriopis aurantiaria, assembly GCA_914767915.1. NCBI lineage: Eukaryota > Metazoa > Arthropoda > Insecta > Lepidoptera > Geometridae > Agriopis > Agriopis aurantiaria. Next base: position 9,332,891 of record OU612003.1, on the reverse strand, counting down.
ATAGAACTGTCGTCCGCGTTCCGGATACGGTATTTCCGTCTGCCGCGGAGGGGCGCCAACTCGCAACCAACCGCGCTGTTATGGTTTCAGGAGGATTCGTACTCTGAAGAAGACTCCGGCACCGAAGAAGTATCTGACGCGGAAGATTGACGCGCGACGAACGTCCGGTCGCCCCTAGTGTTTATATAGCCCCGCGAGGCGTCACGCCTTCAAGCTCCCTCGTGTCTCATTGGTCTAGGCCCGTAGGACAGCACGACGCAGCCGTCATATATCGCGATCATATCTTTGCTAAATATTTTACCAAATGTTTGTACTTTCGCCAAGCGAAACGTGATAACAAATACACCCGCGACGCGTCCAATTCAAATTTCTTAGTATTTTGTATGCTAGATGTTGTAACTGAGTGTTCTCACGTTGTACGCTCTTTCTATGCATGGTTTATCTCGTGACGATAAATATGTTTTAGGATACTGTTTTAAATTGTGCTCTCGTGCTTTTTATTGTAGATTTAAAGCGAGATGTGGTGCCTTCGTATTGTATAATATGAATAATAAACAATGCATGTTAACTCGTTGGATGTCTGTTACGATTGTATTGCATTTCTAGACTAGTTATACATATTCTCGTTTTGTTTATTATTATATTTACAGTAATTAAAGCATGTATTTTTGTTAACGAATTTTACATGTTTTAGTTTGTGTACTTTGAAATTTCTTGTGATATTAATGTTCTCTAAGGCTATCCTATTGTTTGCTACGTTTAATAAAACTTAAGTACTGTCATTCCAACAAAATGTAGATTCCTCTGGTCATCAATTGTTAGTAAGACGCTGGCCATGGAAACGATCGTATAGAATCTCTTTGTGCCAAAACGCATTTCCACATCACTTGAATGATACTGTGATCTTTCTATATCTATAAAATAATAATAAAACTTGACAATAGCTAGATTTTATAGTATAGATGTATAGTTTTTTATTTATGTAACTTTTTATTGAAGTTTTGTAGCAGCTCTGGTAACTCGCGTACGGTAATGGCTTAATTCGGCATGTCTTTACGGAGACCATTAAATTGTATGCTTTTTATACAATGTGTTTTATTTTATTTTTTTATCCTTATTTGCATGCTAAAATTGTGAGAATGCAGATAGATGGTTGAAGAATTCACGATTCACGAGGTAACTAGATTGTCAATATTGTCATTAGAATTTGTTGCCTGCCGTCGAACACTTAGTACTTACTGGTAGTACAAGCCGGGGTAGTTGGCTTAATCTCTCAGTGCTATTAAAGAGATCGACATGTCTGGTGTAACTACTATTATTACATAAGCCCATTGCAGACCATGCGAAGTACAAGTAGCAATTACGAGTTGCAAGTACCTACTGTGCATTGTCTGCAATGTTTTGCTTAGTGCAAGTGGCAGTGGAAGTACTACTAACCACTTCCACTACCACTTGCACTAAGCAAAACGATGCAGACGATGCGTAGTAGGTACTTGCTACTTATAATTCGCATGATCTGCAAGCGGCCTTACAGTACTACCAGTTCGGACCATGCGGATTACTAATAACTGGTAGAACCACTGAAATAATCTGTGGACTTTACCAGTAGGACCGCGGGCAGCGAATGAACATTTGTGTTGTTGCGACATGTAAAGTTGACTGTTTATTTTGTCAGGAGGAAGAAGAGTGCTCGACTGAGGAGAGTGAAGATGAAGAACCGGCGCCGCGGCGGCGAGTTAAGAAGCCAGTGAAAGGCAGCGCAGCCGCCGCCGCCGCCGGGAACCCCGCCGAGTGCAAGCAACAGTAGCGCGCCCACCGACCAACAGGCTTCTACACCCCAGAAACCTCATGTGGATAACATCAAAATGTTAAGTTAGGCTAATATTGAATCTTGCGACTTTCTACCCAGTAGACGTGATATGAAAATAGCGGTGCGCTGGAGTGGGATACTGAACTGATCAGTCTGCTCAATTTCATCATCTCAGTAGAATGTTCGTCTGTTATGGATAACATCGGTTCCGGCGTGTCAATTATAAGCAAAGATGATGGTCAAGCTATTAATAAGTCTACAAATACTTACTCAAGATTTTCCAAGGTTTTTTGTGAATAAAAAACAATTCAGCGTTTCCTTAAAATTTTGGAAATATTGAGTTTGCTAAGTTTCGAAATGCGCCTAATTTCTCGTATCATTTCCAAATCTACCACAAATGTTGCCACTATGGTTGAGTTTGAGAGACTGCAAGTCCCACTTGCACGAAAACAAAGTATCTATAGTTAGCATGGATTTATTAATCTGGACTTTATAAAAATTCAAATGTAGCCCGGGGCTAACCTCCTTTTTGTGTCAGTGCAAGACGAATCCTGAGATTATGAAGTTAGCATAGGACTAAGTCACTAGCCTAGGGAAGCTGCGCAAGTGGACCTAAGTATTGGGACGTAATCTTCGCTCTCTTGACATAGCGTTATGGTATTTGTCGATGAGAATTATCTACGGGGTAGAATGAAAGTGGTTGGATTCAATTGCCGTGACTGAAGTAGGACTCGCTACGGTAACACGACTGATGTATGTTTCTAGACGCATTTGTTAGAACCTCTCAGTAAATTCACAATTCGCCAAACCTTCACATTCCTATACGTTATGTTGAAAATTATGTAAAATGGAATGTTTTTCGAAGATTCCGCCTTTTGCAGTTTCATTGTTTATTGTCCATTAGTTTAACTTGTGGTGCTCCAGGCTCTGAAGTAGCTGATAGGAATGTAACGATGCAATGCCTATTTGTTAAAAACTATCTTTTAAAAGTCTAAAAGACTATTATTATGACAACTTGTATGAGGCAATTAATTTATTCGATGTAAAATTGCAGTTAAGATTTGATGAACTTTATGTACCATGGTCATTTGATACATCACTACACAATAAACTTGTTTTTTTGCTTCCAGTCGCATATTAGGCCAATTATAAAATTGTATAAATATATGGCTAAATAATCTTTAGGAGTAGACTCGAGTCTTGTTAGGAAATTTACTACTAAGTATTGTTTCATTGTATCGGGCAGAAAAAGGCTAATATTCTGTAACGCCAGTGGTTTTATGTAACACTGGAATTTAGTAATAAGCTGCATTACGGCTAGGTCACACGATGCGTTGCGTCAGCGGCGTGCGCCGCAGCGGCATCTTATATACAAAAATTAATTGCATGCTACACCATGTGGAGTCGGTCCGGTACCGCAGCGCATCGTATGGTCTGGCCCTTACGTTACACCGATCTATAGGATATTTGTACACATGAACATTTTTAAAATAAATGCAATGATATAAATACTCTTTTTTTTTACTACAACTGAATCATCCAAACGCAGATTTTAGACCCAAAAGATACTTTAGCCATGGAAGTTCCCTTTAGGGTACTATACAAATTCCTTGACTTGGCATTGCCACTCGAAAAAGGCCCTAGATGTTAACCACAGAGAAGAGAAGTAAATAGAACGGAAATGAGAATGAAAATATGTTACCAGGCATTATGAGTGAACCTTGATTGAACATTCTTATTTAGATCAACGCGTCGAACTCAGCATCACAGTTGCTGATTTCGAATGACTGACGTTTCGTTTATAGGGGTGCAACTGTACAACAATCTTACAAAAATGCCTAGACAGTCGCTCTAATTCTTTTCTCTGTTTTAGGTGCCCTGCCTAACATTCTGAGTTATAAGATATTTTTACGACAAAAGAAAATCATGTTTCATTTCCAACTGCAAAAGAGAAATCATTGGTTGTGATTACATACAAAATATATAGTTCCATCATGCATCTGACCAATGGATCTAATGATAAAGAAAGTTCTCAATAGATCATACTTTCAAAATGGGATCCAACGAGAATTAAAAATCTCAATAGATCCATCGAGGAACTACTAATAGATCTAGTGAGAAAAAAGTTCTTGATAGGTAGATACATGATTTTAAAATGGGATCTATAGAGATAAAAATATCTATAGTTCCATTATGGATCTATCGAGAATGATCCCAAGTCTCCACTAGTACAGTCAATGGTACTGATAATTTTACTAAGGGGAATAGACGATTATTTGAGCAGTCGCGATGCGGCCATTGCCGCCGCGCCGGTCGCGGTTTCCATGATCGGAATGCTAGGTACCTTTAATTTTGTCTTCTGTGCTTTAGTACTTGTACTAATATCTCTAGTATATAATCTTTGCTAATATGTATTTTTTTGTCATTAGATACTTGAATACCTACCTATTCGGATTGCTAACACAGTATAGGATTTAAAAAATAAACACTTAATATAAGATCGATTTATTCAACTTTCAAAGATGTAACAACGTATTTTATCACGATTTGTCTTTTATAACACCGCGATCAGATCTGAGATTTATTAATAAATACATTTTGATAGAATCTAGGGTCTACTTAATGACGAATAATTGAAATTCACAACGCTTGTGCAATACAAAATAATGCTTAGACAATTCAACACTAAAAATTTATTAGGAAATTAGGATATGTGCATGTTAGCCAAAAAGTAGACCAAATTAAAATCTAGAAATTAATAATAACTAGTATCTCAATGACAGTTCATAGTACAAAATTTACTATGGCTGTCATTGGCTGTAGGTCACATTTTTGTCTGCTTTAAGTAGTTTTTGTACTCTTACCTCGGTAAGTGCTAAGTTAAGTACAGAATAACATTTCATTATATCTACGAATGAAAGAACGAATTTATCCGTAGTCAATTGAATTGGTTTGGAAAATAAAGAGTACACAATACTGCTATAGGGTTACGAAACATTAGAAACACGCCGGGCGAATCTTGCGAAGTCTCTTAGTGAAGAAGTTTCGTAGTTTCAAACTAACAAAGTAGCGTTTAATTTGTCCTACCATACCACCATCAATGTAATAAAGGCCTAGAAGGAAGGTCAATGCCGAAAACGGCCAGAAAAAAGGTGTGGTCATATTTCTAACTAATACGACCCAACTTATAACCACAGTGCGGAAGTGTCAAAATAGGTACCTGGGGCCTTACGGACAACAGCTAATTGCGGCACCTAATCCGCTCAGTTGGAAAATCACGCGACCGCAAACCGTGTCTGGGCGCGATAAGGTTTGCGGTCGCGTGATTTTCCAACTGAGCGGATTAGGTGCCTGTAATAGCAGTTGTCCGTAAGGCCCCTGAGTTTTGTAGTTGTAAACAGGGTTACGCATAAAGGGTGTACTAAGCCGACAGGAGGTCATTGTACTCATCATTATGAACAACTTTTACCATTGGACCAACGCGGGAATCACGAAAAAATCTGCTGTTGTTTTGTTTACTGTGGTTCATTTTTCTACGGAACAGCTTCTTCGATCCCGTTTCCGCGATTTCAGGGTCGGCTCCATAGTAATGAGAACAGCGACCTCCTTTCGGCTTAGTACACCCTTTCTGCGTAAATTAAATACTTAGCTGATATTTTATAATATTTTTTACGGTTTCTAGCCATAGCCAGGTATGCTTAAGATGGCTACATAAGGCTGAATTTTCATGTGACTTTCGTTATGACCCTCCATCTAGTATGTTATTCAATCAGTCCTTACCACCATTAGAATCTCAATGTACAAGTACGTTAAAATTAAAAATAATTCTCTCTAGACATAAATAGGCATGTAGAACAAATCACTTACATTCTCACTGATATTTGAATTTAAAAACGGGCCAGAACTGAACGCAATATCAATTAAATACAACCACATAATAAAACGACAACAGCAAATTGTAAATGTATACAAAATTTGAGCCATGAGTGGTTCAGTCTGAACGTTTTAGCACCATATTGTCTTAAAATTAATCTAACGTCTCGGTTATATTACAATGTTTTTAAAGGCCTCCACAGACAACGCGACGTCGTCGAGGCATCTTTTTTTCTTCTAGATGGAAATGTAAATAATTATATTTGGAAATAGGTTGTCCTAATGTTTCATTTAAAACAAATACCAGGCTTAGCGAAGGATATAAAAAATACCTACAAAAACTGAAAAAATATATTGAAATTGGGTGATACATTTCTGAGATATTAGAGTTTGTTTTTGGCGGAGATAGAGAGCGGATACTCTGTCCCTCTCCCGCAAAGCATGTGTTAGTATAGCATTTGTATGGGGCGCGCACGGTTTGATGTACATAACGTACTATGTGTCATAAAATTAAATGACTTTTAAAACAAATTTTAATTTTGTTGTTGTAGATGGGCTCTATTTTTATGATCAGCTTGATGAGATGATATGAGGTAACAAAATATTAGGACATGCCTACTAAACTCGTCGCCCGTTCGTTCCTTTATTTTCCACCGATTCGTAGATTTGATCCTCAGTGCTGACGTCATCGCTTCCTATTGTTTCTTAACAAATAAGATAAAATTTTGAAACTAGCGTCAACCGAAAACAATTTACTTTTCTATGGCCGCTTGTACAAAGTCACGTCGTCGCCTCTACTTTCCTTTGGCCCTTAATCGGGCAGAATTTTAATCATTCTTTATGCACCCACAGACTATAAATCCGACTGAGGTCAGTAATAAATCCATCAATTGAACCAAGTAATATAACCGAGCAACAATTTACAGGGACAACAATAATATCGCTATCATAATAACACAAACAACAGGGAATGATGCGATACGGTAAACATCGGTTAGACTTTACAGCAGTATATTCATCAGAAGACGAAAGCTGCACAACATTCATTAATGGCCATCATCTACAAAAGATTAAATTTTGTGTAGCATCTTAAATATTATCTGCATTTATGGCTATTTAGCCGTAAACCGAAATATGTCAATTTCGGAGCGGTCCATCGAGATACAATAACTATAGAGCCACAATCTCTCAGTGAAACAGTAAAAAAAAGACCGAGCGTCATTGTGCATACATTTTATCAATTATATACTTCAGAATGCCACGTTTACTCCAATTTAGACGTTATGTCGCTTACATACTGTTCAACGTTAGTTGTCCGTTATGTCATCGTAGCTCTGGCATCGCGCGGCGTTGTAGTCGGATCGCGGTTACCTTGTAACTAATCAAAAAGTCTGTGCAGTTCGTAGCGTGCGCGGAATTTTGGTTCGGACATTTTTTGTTTAGCATTGCGCCGACTTTTTGGTTAGATATAAGGCAACCGCGATCAGACTACAACGCCGCGCGATGCCAGAGCTACGATGATAGCGGACAACTAACGTTGAACACTATGTAAGCGACATAAATATAAATTGGAGTAAATGAAGCATTATGAACTGTATAATTGATGTCTAGGTATGTACAATGACGCTCGGACGTTTTTTGGCTCGTTTCAATTAGAGATTGTGACTCTATAGGTATTGTATCTCGATGGACCGGTCACATCTTTGGTTACGGACCTTTTATCGGAACGCAATTTAAGGGCCAGAAAACCGGGTGAAGCGATCTCGCTCGCGCAAAAGATTTTTTAGATATAAAATGACTTTTGAAAAATGTGCTTCGGACCCCAAAAAATTGGGATAAACAGTTTTCCAGACACAGTAAATTTATATTTAAAAATAAAATAAAAAATCGCTTTACCCGTTTTTTTATTGAATAATAAGCTTGCGTTTGGCCGCCAGCTCGCCTGATGTTAGGCAATGATGCGGTCTAGCACGCTTGCCTAGAAGAAACCGATTCACTCGTGATTTGAAGACACCCAGATTGTAACGGGTGGGACACCAATTCAGGCAGCGCATTCCACAGGCTAGCAGTTCGGATAATATATGTGGAAGTGGCATAAGCCCTGCAACTTTTGTCTTCTAGTGAATAAACTTCAAATATTTCACTAGCGACAAACAAATATATGCTGACTATGCTGATTTACTTTTAGACAAAACTGTCTGGTAAGTTTTGTAATGCAGAATTAACTAAGAACAAAATTCAAGTGATATATTACAAATTTGAATACTTATTCGATTTTCCATAACATAAGGGTTCGCTATCCTTATATTAATTTAGGCCAAGCCACTATTTACACGAAAACTGCCTTTATCTTCAAAAGGATGGTTACTAAAATAATCTACTAATATAAATACTAAAATATGATGGGTAATGAAAAAGGTCGACGTCTAAAATAATTTGAATCAAAGAAAATTTTAAACTGTTTAGATAAGTAATTCGAATACAGGGAATTTGGGATACAGACTGGACTTATTCAACATTCCAATTTACACATTTTTTTTCACAATTAATTAAAACAATAATATAAAAAATACCTTCACATCGTTAAATATTTTGACTTCATCCTATTAGGTCTGAATACATCCCTCAGATATATAGCCAGACCGAATATTATACATAATTTAACCTAAACTATAAAAAATTTACTACAAAATGTGAGGGTAAATCAACTTACAAACGTGCATGCAAAAACCCTGGGAAATATCAAATAATACAATATAAATTATGTCAATAAATAAAACTACTTGTTTGTAGAGTTCGCCAAATAAAGGAATTAAAAATTGGTACGGAAGACTTTAGAATTGATTTTGTCGACGACAAAATTAAATGTCAAATTTGTGCAAGTACGGTATTTAATCGCTCGTCACAATTTGACATTTGCCTACGATTAAGTTGATTTTGTCTACGACAAAATTAAATGGCAAATTTGACAATCTATAAAATACTATACTTGCACTACAGCAGAGCTAGTACGGTATTTAATCGAACGGCAAAATTTGGCATTAGCCATCGATTAACTTGATTTTGTCAACGGCAAATGTCAAATTTAGCAATACATAAAGTATCGTACTTGCTCTGCTGCAGAGCAAGTACGGTATTTAATTTATAGACAAAATTTGGCGTTTCCCATCGATTAACTTGATTTTGTCCACGATAAATGTCAAATTTAACAATCTAAAAAAAAAAAAAAATGTACTTGCATTTTACTTGGTATTTTATTTGAACGACAAAAACCGAACTTGCTAATTTGCAAAAAAATATATAATGACATAATTTAACGCTACAGATAGATTACACTGTAAAAGGACTGAACAAAGTTTATGATTTATTGCCATAAAAAATAATTGACGAAGTTTTTTTTAATTGTTAAGGAAGATTATTAGGCCTCTTAATTTTGCACGCAAACCTAGGAAAGTAAACGTCACCCGCGGCTTTACCCAGAAGTGGTGTAAAAAGTAGCCTGTGTTACGGAGCAAACAATATCTGCTATATTTCACTCCGTTCCATTCTAGCCTCGTTACAAACACACAAACTTTGCCATTACATTTAGTGTGATTTATGACAATGCCCTTACATCAAAGATATTTAAAACTACTGATTCAACATCTATGCATACAAAAATGTACACCTATTTACCTTGGTCACGCCATAACTTGAGAACGACTTTACCGAATTCATTCATCTTTTTTTAAAGTTTTCTATTACTCTGTAGACTTACGGAAAGAAAAATGAAGAAAATTGCCCAGAACATTGGAAACTTTCAGAATTTTTTAACTTCGCCCGTTTGACAGTTCTAAGACAGGGCAACATCTGTCGGGTCAGCTAGTTAATGATAAAACCTTATTAATATTTACAACCATTCACGAAAACGAAAACCAACCATATTGGAAATACGTTAGGTTTAGGGGTCGTAACTTTATACGGTTATGACAAATTTCTCAAATGCGCGACTATATAATATCGTGCTTCCTGTCTATACCATACTATTTATGTACTGCTTTTTATTGCCGTTTTGGAGCGTCAATGTTGAATCTAGTTTTGAAATATCTTTGCCTCACGTAAAGTAACTATAAAACAGATCTCGCACAATAAGCAGCTGTTTTACATTGTCAGGTAACTTGAATTGGCCAAGTTCCTACAACTGGTAGTACTATAGTCACCGCGTTACCAACTGAGTCGACAGGTCATAAATCATTGTCTAATCTATCTCGCTCGCACTTACTGGTCTGATGGTATGACGTTTATTGCTCGACGACTCAGTTGGTAACGCGGTGACTATAGCTCGAAATAGTTTAGGTTGACATGTTAGAACATTTGGCTTATGCGGGGTAAAGGATGAGCAGTCAAGTGGTTATATTGAAATTGCTTCCAAGCATGCTCTCTAAAATAATGGCGACATTGTTTTTTGCTCGGCACTCTAATGATCCTCTCAATAAAAGTGACAGAAAAAATAACATCTATATCCCTAAAATCCTGCTGGTATCATGCATAAGCCTCTCCCAAAGCACTCCACAGACCGATCTTCGCCTTATCGCTTCCAGCAAATCCAATTGCCTTACGTATATCTAGTCCCAGAATAGACCTGCTGATTTAGCTCGATGACCAAACTTGGTTTGGGATTGTCTAAAACAGAATTGGCACACATTCCCAAGTGATAAAGTCAGTTAAGTAAAACTGCAATGTAAAACAGCCTACACAACCAGATCTTGGCAAGTTCTGTCAGGACAGAATGAGACAGAAGTAGAAGGTGGCAGACGTCACGCGGGAGTCTTATTTTTCTTTCCGAAGGGCAGGTGAAGGCGACGCTTGCGAGGCTTCGGGAGACCCTCGTCGTCCATCAGAGAAGAGTCTGTCGATTCTTCTTCTGGAGGCGTGTTGCTTGACGGAGTTGGTGTGTCTGGAAGTTACAATAAGGACAATGAATCAAAATAATAATAATAATGAGATATTTTTTTTAAACGCAGGGGCGGCATTATTGCGAGCCGTCGTTGAGTGGCGACACCACGTACCCCGATTCCATGGGGCTAAAACCCCAGCGACCCCGACCTCCTGGCCGTCTGGGGGTGGAAACCGCAAGAGCTAAGAACCTAAGCTCCAGGGTGGAAGTGTTAAAAGGCATAACGCCGCGAGTAGCTCTTAGTGAAAGTGCAGCACACCTCTCGACACCCTAAGCCACCCACGCCAATGTTGCCCCTCCGGTGCCAATATGCGGCAGCCATTATGGGAGGCCCATTTAGTGGGTGGCAAGTCATCACCTGCCTAAGTATTTTGAAATGAGGCAGGTGCCGTACCTCATACCATAGATCTGTTAAACCATCCACAAGTTGTTCACCTCAATAGCCCTGGCTTTTTATATCCTATACTGTACAATAGTCCATTTTATACATATTCCATAATTGTATTTTTATGTTCAACGGGCCTCTTGGTGTTGGCTTCGACCAATGCCTACCAAATGTCCGGGCTTGACCAGGGAATCATTGGAAATAATGAGAATTTAATATATTTTAGTATATGTTTTATATAAGGGGAACGCCATTCAGGCAGCGCATTCCACAGACAAGCAGTTCGCACAATCAAAGCGCTTCGTACGGGTTTTCGGAATATCAACCATAGAAACGGTGTGGCATTTCCGTGCTCACTCTGGCAGTCCGGTATACAAATGCGCAGGAGGGAATTAGATCATGCAGATCCGATGCACTCTACGAAAAGTACCCGAAAAAAAAACCGATAGATTAGCAACTTTAATCCGATGCTCAAAAATAAAAAGCTTATGTTTAAACTAGGGGTATATACATATAATCGAGATACCACTCACTCGGTCACTGACTGACTATTCACGAAATCTCGAAAAAAGAACTTATGATATATAGCCTCTCCCTGAGAGAAGGCTTGTTTCTCAGCAATGGGAACATGATAGGCTGAAAATGATAATGTTTTAATCTAAGGAAGGTGAGATTTAGCAAGGAGATTGCTTAGGGGGGGGGGGGGGGGGGGGGGGGGTGTAGATGTAGAGGCCTGCTAACAAAATAAATTGCGAAAGGACCGAATTCAGGAGGTAATACCTTCATGCAGTGGCTTCTGCCTAGTGAAAGGCGTCCTGGTCTGCGGACGCGGGTCGTCTGCCATGGGAACTACGTCAGTACTGCGCGAGCGCACGATCTGACCCGAGGAGAGCGGTCGCCGCGGCGGCGGCAGTGGCGCGCCGCGCATAGACGCGCGGAGCTGCGGCTGGGAGAGCGAGTGTGTCGACCGCGTCAGGTCCTCGCCTGTCCAGTTCACACTGGAAGCAAAGGAAATGTTCTTCCAGCTACCGTAGCACCGTAGCGTACCGTGTAGCTTTCATACACACCCCAGTTGATCATATTGCTAAGTTTAAAATAAACCGACCAAGTGCAAGTCAGGCTCGCGCACTGAGGGTTCCGTACCACCACAAAATACAACAGTTATCAATTTGAAAAACCGAATTCAAAATTATACGGGGGTCATCCAAGTAAGGAATTTTAACTCCAGTTATAACTTGGTAATGAACAGAAATTTGTTACCGACTCGCATTTGGCCATTATTTATTATTATACTTTAGAGTGTGTACTATAATCATGCAAAGTTTGATGTTTTTACGTATTAGCGTTTTTATAATAGAGCTAATACAAAAATATGTTCATAAAAACGTTTGTATAAGGGGTGTGTTGTTTGTGAACCACCCTTTCGTTTTTCCTTTTTTCTTTCTTCATATATCTTAGTTAATCCGCCGTAACATCACATATTCTGTGAAAATTTCAACTGGCTATCTGTTGCGGTTCGAAAGATACATCCGTTTAAAGGTAGGACAGACAGACAGACATTGCATTAGCCCCCAACTGAGACTATCTTTATGAAACACGTTCTATCAACTCACTTATCCCCACCAAGTACAAACTGTACTTGGTCCCTTCCTTGGTCCCTCCGAAAGTCCGTGACTGGACTTCTCCGAACGTCGTTATTGGTTTTCACTTTAAACTCCTCGGAAGAATGTTTCTTTTCTTCCAATCTAGCTATTCTGTCTTCTGTGCGCCGATCGCGCGCCTCTTGCGCTAAACGCTCTTCTAGTTGTAACCTGGAAAACATACGAAATCTATACTAATGTTATAAAGAGGAAAGATTTGATTGTTTGTTTGCATTGAATAGGCTCCGAAACTACTGAACCGATTTGAAAAATTCCTTCATTGTTGGGAAGCTACACTATTCCCGGGTAACATAGGCTATAATATATTTTCAAAAAAAATAGGGATCCTTACTAAAACTCCAATAATGTAACCCAAGGTGTAAAAAAATAAGATTTACAATTTTAACTTTGCGTGTTTGAGAGTTCTAAGACAGGACAACGTCTGTCAGGTCAGCTAGTAGTTAATATTTTGTATGACAACAGAAGAGTTATGGGGTCTGTGAAAGCCGTCACACATATATAGAATTTTGGCGAAATTTGGAAGAATGATAGTGTATATAATAACAACGGACATTGAATTCTTTTACTCCAGAAAAAACGGAAAACTGGTGGATTCAGCTAGTAAGAAATAAATAAGTTGAGGGATGGCCAGCAGGTTAAAACAACACATTTTTTGAACATGGTAGTAAATCGAAATGAGGTCTACCTTGCTTCGGCGAGTCTAAGGTCCAGTGGGTAGTGTGGGGCATCCGCTTCGCTTCCCGAAGAATCTTCGCGCCAACCAAACGCGTCGGTTACTGTAATGTGATAGCAAGAATAATAAACACCTAACTCTATTTTATCACTACTTAAATTTTTTCATATCCCCGTATTGTAACTTTTTTTTTTTTCTTTTTTTTTTTTGCCATGTTATCTTACATTTTATATCTTTTTCCTTCATTTTTTTTCTTTAATTTTTTATGCCGTTCATAACATATATATTTCGTTTTTTTACTTTCGTTTACATTTCATCAAATATTTCTTAACATTTTGTCATAAACTTAACTAAATTGTAAAAGCATGTATGAAACAATATGTACATGAAAACAATAAATATGAATAAAAAGCAATGAAGCATAAAATATTCATAACAAATCTTACCTGCGGTATGCCAAATGTTGCCATGAAACACTGATAAAGCCAGAAAAATAAAGAATCTAGTCTATGGTGAAAAACGCAAGGCTCTAGTGGGAAAAAATGGCGGCAAAAATAAAACAAAATCACAATCGTAAAAAGCTTTCAAACGTGCATTACTAAATTTCAATATTATCTATGGATTTCTAGACTATGACATCTCAGAAGCTATTTTATAAAGCCAATATAATCTGTGATTCCCAATTCGAAATACCGACGCTTTGGTAAAAAAAGCAGCATTTAGAAGCGTTCTAGATTATTGCGCGAAATTTGTTAAAGATTAACTATCTTTTTCGAATCGTCTAATACATTTGTTTAAGGTAAAATGTTGTGAACGATAAGTTATCATGCATTTTTACTTTGATTCACCCAGAGCCCAGTAATTTGCTACACATTCTTTTTCAAATCTGACATAGCCGAATTCTTATTTCTATCTGCTTTAACTAAAAGAAGGTACAATATTGTAACAAAAAATTCATCAAATTTAACTTTTTAAATCATAATTATCAATTAAAAAAAACCGACTTCAAAATTAGTATGTACGCAATTTCGTTTATTGGATGACATATTTTTTCCTAGTTGTTTTGATTTAGTAACAAAACTACTGAACCGATTTTGATGAAATTTCTATGGGACCAATCTTGGAGAAAAAAAAAAACCTAATCGGTTTGTAAATGACTGAGTTCTGAGGTAACACATATGAAATATAAAAAAAAAAAATATATAGAACCTCCCACTTTTTGATATCGGTTAAATGTCTAATCACTGCATTATCTAGTTATTTCAAACAGTAAAATTTTACTATTGGTGAGAAAAAACAGTTTTGATTATTGAACCCAGGCAAAATAGCAAAGAAACCGAGTCATTGGTGGTGATCGGCCATTTTAGTTAGAATTTCAACATGAAAATTTAAAAACGTTCTTGGATTAATTCACATGCAAGGAAAAGGGGAAACCCACACCAAAGAGTAATGTACAAAGGAGTGTGACAAGGTGTACTTTTACCAGCCGACACGACATCACCAAAAGTCATACACTATCGTATCGGAGACTTCTAACACATGATGAGAAACACTATTTAAATATTTATACTAATAAATATTTTTTTTCATCACTAGCGCTCGATAAGTTCATCATTTATGAGTGAAATATCACTAGGGAGGTAAAGTAATTTAAAAATCGAACTATTCCCATGTCACAAAATACCATTGAGCTTACTTTTTTATTTTTTTCGACCATGTAGGTTCGTAACATGTCAGAAACTTTTTACTTTGTAAAAATTAAGTTAACAACTATGTTTTGCCTCTATGGTGTGAACCTGATGCTCATGAAGCTCATTTTTTGCGGGAAATTAAAAATGAAACTGATTTTTGTCTTACCTTACACTAGTGATGAAAAGTAGATTACAAACGCGAGTTGCTGATATTTTAGACCCTCAAACTATTATCTATATCTATATCTATCTATTATCTAGATATAAATATATCTCGTGTGGAAAATATCACCTTATGTAACAATCTACTATTACTTGCTTTATGCTTCATGAAAAGTCTCAGAACCTAATACAATGGAACGGAATCCAAGATTTTTTTACTGCAATTTTTTTTTTTTATAGGTTGTCGTTGACGGATCTTTGTCGAGTCGGCTAGTAAAAATACACTTAATATTATTTCATACATGCTTTAGCTGATTTTGATAGTGCCTGAAAGCTTCCTACCGATTGTGACAGATTGTGTATACATTTTCTTATTGTTTTTTTATTGAATTTCCACAACTTAAAATATTAGTTACACAGGTGATTGTTACTTACTTAAAATTAAATAAATAAATAACATTGTATGGCTTAAGATTATGATAAGTAAGATCTTATTGTTTTACTAGATCTAAAACAGGAACTTGACTAACCCCTTAAGGCGCTCTTTTCCGACTTTTAGCAATTATGGTCATTCTAGTTGAAGTGTGCATACCTCCGTGGTTAGCTTAAAATTATAAAAATGGTATCATAACAAAGTTGAATGTTTTATCTAGGAAACCCATGAGACCGAAACACGATTAAGCACATTTCGCTCGATAGAAAAAATATATCAAATTAGCACTGATTTGCGCTTTCATCCCTGTTTTTTTTTTGGATTCATTCAATTACCCATTTATTAAATTATGTCTGCGATATCTTGATATATAGATTTCATAATTATGAAGGAAACTGGTGAGGTACATTTTACATTACAGCTATACTTTTCGAAAAATATGCGGAAAACCCCAAAAATAGAAGTAGCGAAACGCACGAATGTGTGTAAGCGCCATGATTTTGCTCCGCTAAATGCGACTTTAATACAATAAACCAAGGATTATAGTCATCTGTAGTAATAAGCGTTGCTTAAAAGTGGGAAAACCTCGTCTTAAATGTAATATTATCCTAAAATTGTGTTAAAATGGGGCGATATTTCAAGATCACGAAATTAGACTTTATCTCAAGTATAATAAGTAAATAAAATAAGTTATCTGAATAAATTTCAGATGGAAGGCGATTTTTTTATATATATTTTGTAAACTAATCTACCAAAATTGAAAGTTAAGTACAGATTAAAATGTTTAGTAAAAAATAGATACAGCTTAGAGCTTTATCAAAAATCGTTGTAAATTGTAAACCTTAATAATATTAAGTATACGCTTTTAAGCTTGTTAGGTACTTCGAAGACATAAATAGGAAAAAACATTATCACATCTTGTTACATATGTACAACAAAACATATATATATACGATTTAAGTGTTTTAAAAATGGCTCATTAACATATATAATTTTTAAGATTATTTTCTCAAACATGGTATATGCTTTAAATAATGGACACATTACTTAAAGACGCACTTCGACAAAAACTGGACTTTTAAGTCTCAATAACACTTCCGAAAGTAACAGGCAGGGCAGAACTTAGTTATAACGAGCTTAGTGAAAATATAATTAAAAGTTACATAATATGTATAATGAAGAAATCATTTGAATCAGCTAATAAACTTTTGAGATATAAGCGTTAACCCCCTTATTAATAAACGTGGAGTAGCCATGGAATAGTTACTCCGTCTTTTGTCTTTTTCGATCGAATTCAAAATGTGAAAGAGAAAAGAAGACAAAACACGGCGTAACTATTCCAAGACTACTCCACGTTTATTAATAAGGGGGTTAAAGTTTTTGGTCGGATTAGGAAGAAATACAGTCCCTTTCCCAAAGTGGGTCTGCCAGCATGGATTTTGTATGGCGTGCTTACAAGTGACGTCATAGGTAAGTATAGTGCGCTCTCTATCTAGGAAGACATTAAAATGCTTATATTTTTCTTAATTTTGAACACGTTTAACCAGCCATGCTTGTTTTTTTTCCGAAGTATTATTGTCAAGCAACCATTTTATAAAATTACCCTAAAATATTTATGTATGTTTTTACGTGAATATCAACGCAATGTTTGAGAAAAGTACTATACAACTTGGCGGCAACTGAGCATCTATGGACTCGCGGATGCTGTCACATTTTCACATTGGTTCATAAATGCTTCAATTGTCTGTTTAAAAAATACAAGTTACAAAAAATGGCTCGTATTCTTTTTCTGTCTTTGACAGACTCTTAATAGGTAGGTTTAGAGATATGGTAACATTAGGTCGCATATCCGATATCAGTGTCCAGCGATAATATCAGCGGGGCTATGGTGAGAGTTTTATTTGTATAGAGCCGGCCCGCTACCGCCGCGCCCACTGTCCGCTGGTCGAAAAGCGGATGACTTATATCAGAGACTTATATCAAAATAGACATCGCGAGTTCACCAACTATGCACGCATGTGGCCTGTCTCAAGTTGGATCAATGCTCCAACTAGCACAACTCATAGTTAAGTTCGATCTCCGTCGTCATGGCAGTTCCACGTCATAAGTCAATGAATGATATGTCACATTGCGCCATAGTTAACTGCAAAACTTTTCGAGAGCCGAAAATTGTCCGTGAGAATTGACTTTAAAGAGTGGCCGTGAGGGTGATGGCGCATGCGAAGCATGATGAGTCCGCAAGGTAATTTTTTATTGAATTAGGTTTATTGAGATTACGAAGTCACCTGATCTTGCAAGCAACATAAAAAAATTGCATTAGTACCTTAAAAGAGAAAGGCTGTCTCGGATTAGCAATTTGAAGTGGCAGTGGGCAGGGCCTTTTGGAGATCGATGGGGGGGGGGGGGGGCTATGTCCAGCAGTAGACGTTCTATGGCTGAAATGATGATGATGACATTATAGTAGGTACAAAATGCGGTACGCTGGGTTTTAATTTAACATGACGTCTCGCGGTGTCTATCTTGATAAGGTCTGCGACTTATATATCTTATTGACAGGAAAGACTTTTTTCATTAAAAAAAAGTTAACCGCAACAATAAACCTAAATAATTTAATCTATATATATTATTTTTTTTATCCATATTTTTGCGACAATTTATGTAAAAAAGATATTATGTAAATCTAATTATTTGCCATTTTTTTAGTAATTTCAAATCTTAAACTAATTAAACAAATTTTAAATACCAATTTAAGTAGATAATTTTGTACGTTTAGCATCTGTATTTTCTACAAAAACTAGCTAACAATGTTAATATTTTTTAAAGATTGAATACATCATCGAAATTGTGAGCAAATCTTGTCTTTTTTAGTTATGGCCTTACTTAAAAACGTTACTTAAGCTAAACAATGCTTAAAATTGCACTGCCAACTTTTCGTTGGCGGAAATTGTTAGGCGCGGAAACAAGGCTGATTAATTTTAAGCAATGATTAACTTAAATGAAGTTTCTAAGTAAGGTCGGTACAAACATTCCAATAAAATCGAAACGAAACCACGACATCGACAAGTTCATTTCATTTCATTGATTAGCTCAATAAAACAAAACACGAACTAAAACATTTCGGTGTGTTTTCTATACTAATATTATAAAGAGGAAAGATTTGATTGTTTGTTTGTTTGTTTGCATTGAATAGGCTCAGAAACTACTGAACCGATTTGAAATATTCTTTCACTGTTGGGAATCTACACTATCCCCGGTTGACATAGGCTATATATCTATACCCGTGCGAAGCCGGGGCGGCCTACTAAAATTAATACATATTAATAAAATTTGTAATTTCAATCTAGCTCTGCTCGGTTTTGGCGGGTACTGGGCCTTATGGGTCACAGCACGCTGTACTAACTCGACACCAAACTGTTTAAAATATAATCGTTGAAATGTAAGACCCATATTGTGTCAGTGCAGTAAATTTTATGCGCTCTAAAGTGTAATGTCAAATTTAGGCGTCCTGTCCCGAATGCGTGTCATTCTTTTTGATTTATTTTCATGCAATGTCGTGGGTTCGTATAACAAAACAAAAACGCCTATCCGTCCATTGATCTAGGATCGAAATGCAAGCGTGCATTGGTCTGGCCGTAGCGTTCAAATCAAGGCACTCGGAACTTCCTATGTAGGTATATTGAATACAGTACAGGGCCCAGATTATACTAACTCAATTGTCAAAAGTGTAAATTTTGAGGCAATTCATTACAAATTCAAAACAATTGGTTTAGTAGATTCGGTGCCCTGACCTCTCCGACGAATCTCTGGCCGTCGCGACCAAGCCGTATAGTGCACGCTAGCATCAACACAATAATCTAATTCTCAGTAAAACACAAATAAAACCTATGTAAGAATGCGGTAGATGCATTCTAGCTTACAATGTGATCTTTGTCATTGTTTTTTTTTCGAATTCTCCGGAGTCCGTAAAAGAGGCAACTGCGAGATGGTCAATTTTCAGTGTAGGGCACAGTCACAGGGCACAGTGATGGTCTCGATACAGTGTTGCCATCGCAACATTCCAGTTTCTAGAGACGTTTGCCAAATTATCAAAAATTGTTTTACTTATACCCCTCTAATAATGGTGCTACGCGATTGAAACTGACTTTTTTCAAATTAAATAATAGGCTTGGGCTTGACCGCCGCCTCGCATGATGTCAAGCGATGATGTGGTTTACGACGGAGCACGCTTGCCTAGAAGAAACAGATTCACTAGCGACTTGAAGACACTCAGATTGTAACTATCGGGGAACACCCATCCCGCCAGCCCAATCCAGTCTTGTTCGCACAATGAAATTGGAATCAAAGCGCTTTTTCAGTTTTTCGTAACACCAAGCATGAAACGGTAACTTCAGATCTTTGATAATATCCATCATCATTTGAGCCTATCATGTTCACTCATGCCTTTTCTCAGAGAGAGTGAGATAGAGATAGAGTGAGAGAGAGAGAGAGAGAGTGGATGGGCCCTAACCCATCATGCTGGCCCAGTGCATGTTGGTGAATATCATGTCTTTGAACTTATGAGGTTCTTGGACATACCGGCTTCCTTAAGATATTTGTCCTTCAACGTTTTTAAGCGATGGCATCGAAACTGCACATAATTTATTTAAATACTGAATAAGTCATTAGCCCAGGGCCGAAGAATGAACCGGGTGCCGTCAGATTGTAAAGCGCACATGCCACCATCGCTCTCCATTGATAATAATGATGATAGCATGACATATATATGTTACCGGCAATGTGTATAACCCGGCATTCTATACAATGCCTAGGCAGTGTATACAATGCCTAAAACGTTCAGGTAATGTATGAAATATTATTTATTTTTCATACTTTGCCTAGGTATTCTATACAATGCCTAGGCAATGTATACAATGCCTAAAACGTTCAGGTAATGTATGAAATATTATTTATTTTTCATACTTTGCCTAGGTATTCTATACAATGCCTAGGCAATGTATACAATGCCTAAAACGTTCAGGTATTGTATGAAATATAATTTATTTTATACTTTGCCTAGGTATTCTATACAATGCCTAGGCAATGTATAGAATGCCTAAAACGTTCAGGTAATGTATGAAATATTATTTATTTTTATACTTTGCTTAGGTATTCTATACAATGCCTAATGCACAGCCGGTAATGTGTGCAAAAGAAGAGAGCGTGGAAGGGGGAGACGTGCGAGCAGGCAGTAAACTCCTTGCGACGCGGGCTGGAGGCGTGATGACCCACTAAAACAGCTTATAAACATATATACTCAAAGCTTGAGATGAGCAATGTATTTTATAAAGGACAATACCCATATAGCATTGTCTAAGAGTTAAGATTTAATTCGAGTTAAAAACCAGTTTGAAAACGTCGCACCATGTACAGAAGGGTTTAGAATGCATCTACCGCCGTTTTGAAGGTATTCACTCCGTGTGATCGTGGTAGAGCGATGCCTCGTCCGGCGCCTTACCTGAGCCGCAGAGCGACGTGTCATCTCCGATGCTCAGGTCGTCCTGGGAACTGCTCATACGACCTGCAAGTATACAAACTATTGGATTACTCAACAGCATACTGGTCTAGACCACATACTAGAAATACGTTGAGACTGGATGGAGTAACGATATACTTAACGGTCAGAATGCCGGGTGCAGCGATCTCGTTTGAGCGTTTGATATTTTTTAAGATCTAAAATAGGGTCTACTTTAGCAAAATGTGCTTCAGTCAGTTACATAGACATCTAATCCAGCTAATGAAATTTGATCGCACTTGATTTACCGGCGCCGATAGTTCTTGACTTTCAGCATTAATGCCGAGACGGAACAATTCGACACTGATTGTATCCTTTAGATATACGTTTTTGTAAAGGTGTCGAATAAAATTTATTTTCTTTCTTCTTTTCTATTTAGTACACTGAAGGGAACCAAACCCCTGTTCAAACTATTCCAGGACGGATCTACCAATGGACCGATCAATGGATCGGTCCATTGGTAGATCCGTATTGATCGATCCGTTTGGCATAATAATTTGTCCAGCAATGGCTGGACAAATTATTATGCACTAGAGACCCGCCCGCCCGGCTTCGCACAGGTGTAATTTACGTGCGAAGCCGGGGCGGGTCGCTAGTTAAACCTTCCGTGAAAATTTATCTAACTAATGGTGAAAACCGCATCAAAATCCGTTGCGTAGTTTAGGAGGAGTTAGCGGCCACACAGACGCGGAAAGCGACTTCAATTTATACTATGTAGAGATAGAGATGGACAAACAAGTAAATAGACTACATGGTAATGGTAAAGAAAAGTCTTGAGAAACTTATATGTAGACTAGCGGTCCGCCCCAGCTTCGCACGGGTAGGTATATATTATAGCCTATGTCACCCGGGGATAGTGTAGCTTCCCAACAGTGAAAGAATTTTTCAAATCGGTTCAGTAGTTTCGGAGCCTATTCGATGCAAACAAACAAACAATCAAATCATTCCTCTTTATAATATTAGTATAGATAATTCTTATTGGGATGGGGGCGATGGGAATGTATTGTCCATTACGCATTATGTAGACTATTGTTCTATGTTTTATTTGTATCTTGATTTTTTTAGCCAGGTTCACATTTTTTTAAGCGACATCAAAAAGGAGGTGATCAATTTGTATGTTTTTTCATTCATTAGGTTTAATCTAGCTGATATTAGAAATGAAAATAGGACACGACTGCCGTTTAGCTTATTTGGCAGAGCTGACGTTTAGCTTAGTTGGCAGAACTGGTGTTTAGCTTAGTTGGCAGAACTGACGTTTAGCTTATTTGGCAGAACTGACGTTTAGCTTAGTTGGCAGAATTGAAGTTTAGCTTATTTGGCAGAATTGGTGTTTAGCTTATTTGGCAGAATTGACATTAAGCTTGTTTAGATTGGCACTAACAAGAACTAGGAACAATATAGTGTTTGGTTAAGTATAAATTATAGACTGCTTACCTCTGCCCGCAGGCCGTCCGTTTACGTTTCTATAGAGAGTGGTCTCGAGGTACTGAAGACCGTTGTTGTTGATGATGTTGAAGCCGCAGAGACGTTCGATTTGCTTCCACCGGTGCATTCGCTCCTGGACGTATAAAAAATAAGAAATTTAAAGTAAATTTAAGTTACATTTTGTAAAGGTACGGCTCTTTCGCAGTCCACCTGGGGAAGTAGTAATATTTCATCAGTTATTCTACCGCCAAGCAGTAATGCGCCAATATTTGCTGTTTCGGATTGAATTGAAGGACAATGCATTGAATTGCAGTGAAATAACTGGTTTTAGAGAGATTTAACATCTAATCTAATAACCGCTCTTAATTATATCATATCCTCGAACATTTCCGTCGTCCAAACGCCCAGTATAATTTACCTGTAATTGGGCAGACCCGGCTCATGCCGCAATTTAGTTATGAAGTACAAGTAGCCAACTTGTAGACCTGCCGCGCGATAGACAGAGATAAAGCGACAAGAGTTACGTGATAGACAGAGAGGCAACTTCTATGTTTATAGCTGTAGGTATTTAGCACTCGCATGTCCTGAATTGCACTTTATTGTGTAGTAGCAAGAGTCGCTACTTATTTAAATGATTTTGCGGAGTGAATCTTCTTATTATGTCTTCTGTGCTATAGGTATGTATAGTGTGTCTGAAATCTATGTCTCTCTTTCCGTTTCACGGTAGCTAGATACTTGACCTGTTTAATTTAGCAATATCAAGGTTTCAGTCCGGCCTCGGGCGAAGCAAATCTGTCAAAACCACAGCATTAATTTGATCCGCAACACAAGGTTGCTTCTATACTCTATATCTTCTTCTATCTTCTATACTTGCACTTACGTGTTCTGTGAACTGGGCAACATCTAGTGGTAACTGACCTGTAACTCCTGCGTGACCTCGTTGAGCGCGGTGCGCGCCTCCACAATAGACCGGTCCACGTCGTCGATAGATTTCCCGTGCGTCGAGACGAACGCGCCAACTAAACTAGTGCGCTTCTTGCGTAGCTTCTCGCACTGAAACACATACAAACAAAGACCTGATTATTATGAATGCAGTATACTCAGTGGTTGTTATTGTGGTTATGTATCTCTTCTCTACATAGTATAATTTGAAGTTGCTTTCCGCGTCTGTCTGTCTGTATGGCCGCTAACTTCTCCTAAACCACGCAACGGATTTTGATGCGGTTTTCACCATCAGTTAGATACTTTTTCAAGGAAATTACACCCGTGCGAAGCCGGGCGGGCGGGTCGCTAGTTAAGTATATTTGTTTGTATGTTAAGTACAAATCTTGCAAGCCTAATTTGACCCAATTCCCAGCGTTCAATGAGTTGAAATTTGATACAACTATTAATGCATTAATATGGTACCATGGAGCTTTTCTGATGATGGAGTCGGAAGGTGATAATAGGACCTACTGAACGCAATAAGATACCCCATTAAAATATGAACATATTATTATATTATATTATATTACTTACATAAAAAGCAATGTATTTTTTTACTATTTACTTATTTTAAATAGGCGGTATGCCAATCGAATTGTCGTCAAAATCCATGACAAGTGTAAGCGTTGTCATGTAACGTTGTTATAACGGTAGACCTCCACCATGTATACTGACCGCTTCCCTCGCCTGCTGCAGCTGCATGTCAGCCTGCTGCTTCTTCCGGAGGTAGGATCGGTTCTCCACTTCGTGCGTGAGCTGCAACCACTGCTGGAGCCCGCTGGGCGGCGCCCAGCACCGGTCTTCCAGCTCGCCCTCCGCCCGCCTCAACTCTGCCCTCAGCATCTGGAATATCAAACAATATTTGTTTAAAAGATGTCCTATTACAATGACTCAGGGTTCAATTCTAACAAGTAAATAATTATCAATTTAGCGTAGGATATCCACCCACAATATGTACAGACGACCTCAAAGAGACCGCAGGGAAACGCTGGATGCAGGCCGCCCCTTCCAACCGACCCTTTTGGAAGTCAATGGGGGAGGCATATGCCCCATTAGTTAACGTCCTATGGCTGAAATGATGAAAAATAAAACCGAAACAAGAAGTCTTTTTTGGACGCTGTTTAAAAATAGAATAGCTCAGCTAATAATGATCAGCGATCACCGTCGTCTATATAGACGACAATCAATATTAAAAAAAAAAAACAATATCAATATTATTTTATCAATATTGATACCTGTAGCACCAGGGACATGACAGTTACGTTGCCAACCTTTAAATAATTATATTATTAGCCCTTTAGAAAAGCCCCATGTTTTAGTTACTCGGAAATGCTGCGGGAACATTCCACATATTACAATAAAGACCGCGTAAAACGCACAGTGTGCGATTTCCACAGATCTATGATAATTATGTGGATGAGCTTACAGACAGCGGCAGCTAGTCCGATGGTAAAACCTGAACACCGATATAAGATCGAACAGTTCTTCCGAACACTCCGTTGTGAGATAAAATATATAGATGATACGTCTCTACCCAACGTCTCTGTGCATGCTTAACGGCTATTTGTTGTAGACGATGCGTAGTAAACTGGCGCGAGTAATAACTTGCGCTAGTACTGCGTGTCTAGAGCAACAGATACTAATCAACTTCCATTGCCACTGGCACTAAGCAAAGTTTTGTAGTACGTTGCAGACGATGCGCAGTCAACTGGCGCGAGTAGTACTTGCACAAGTATTGCGCATCGTCTGCAAAGCGCTTTAGAGCAGTTAGGGTGTCGAGCAAGCATCAAGTAAGCGTTGCGCTAACTAGAGACCACATGCACACTTACTAGGACCGGACCCTACTAGGTAGGTTTAACTAGGGTGGTGCAAAAATCCAATATAAGACGTATACAGGATGCACCTAATTATTATGTAATACCCGTAATGTATCAATAGGTATCATAGTGACCTAATAACAACAATAAACCGATTATGGCAAGATATCGCTACTTCCTTGTCAAATTGATTTTTAATGTCTAAACATAGGTATTTCCCTGATTTTTACAGTGTTAATGAAATGACTATCTATTATTACTTATAATAAAGTGTTATTATAAGCAATTATAAGTAATAATAGAATAATGCACAGAATTGGACCCGTTACAGTGGTAACAGGTCCAATTCTGTGCCTTGAAGTATTATTTTTTTTGATGACTCTATATGGAATCGATTCTGAAGCAAAAACTGTAATTTATTCAATTTTTGTTGTCTGTTGTTTTTGTCTGTTTGTTTTGTTTGTCTGGCCGCGCATCACGCCGTAACTACTCAATGAATTCAAATGAAACTTAGCACGCTTTGAGTTCTTACTACGAGGTAAGACGCTGGATACTTTTTACCCCGAAATTCAGCATGGTTCCCTTGGGAGAGGGGATGAAAGTAAAAATGTGTACTTAGTTGTAATTAATTAACGCGTAGTCAGATTTCATCAATTCTTTGTTAGAAATGAGGTACTTTAAAGATTATACCGTAAATATTTCAAAGTCATCGGTTTCGTAATTTAGAAATTACATACAGCATTACCCTGAATGTCTATACTACGCGAGCGAAGCTGCGGGCAACAGCTAGTAATTAATTAATTAATTTTTATCATCGTAGATAAACGAACGGTCTTAATTAACAGAGTTAATAATTAGCTAGAGACAAACGGACCATTTAAAAGGTTCTTCTTATAAAAAACAGAGTACATTATATGAACGCTTAAACAAAGTCGCTAAATATAATATTATGAACATAAAAGCCGGTTTCAATGATAATTTGAACATCGTGCAAAGCCATTATCTACTTTATATTAATACTAGTAGCGTCCCGCGGTTTCATCCGCGTGGAAGTTGTTCTCTCATGAACTGTACACGTATTCATCATCATCATCATCATCAGCCTATTTAATGTTCATCCACTGCTGGACGTAGGCCTCTCCTAAAGAACGCCACAAGGCACGATCTTCTGCTTTTCGCATCCACTTGCCACCAGCCGCCTTTCGCAGGTCGTCACTCCACCTGGCTGCAGGGCGTCCTACTCTACGTTTGCCGATACGTGGTCTCCACTCTAGAACCCGTCTACCCCAGCGGTTGTCAGTTCTTCTACAGATGTGGCCAGCCCATTGCCACTTCAGCTTGCTAATTCTTTGAGCTATGTCGGTTACTTTAGTTCTTTGTCGGATAATCTCATTTCTGATTCTATCTCTCAAAGAAACGCCAAGCATAGCTCGCTCCATAGCTCGCTGAGCGACTTTAAATCGATGGACCAGCTTCACTGTCAGTGTCCACGTTTCGGCTCCGTATGTTAGTACAGGTAGGACGCACTGATCGAAGACTTTAGTCTTCAGGCATTGTGGAATGGATGACGAAAAGACATGACGAAGTTTGCCAAACGCTGCCCAGCCCAGCCGAATTCTTTTATCGACTTCCTTCTCGAAATTCGCCCCGCCTAATTGCAAAATCTGCCCCAGGTAGGCGTATTCTTGGACAATTTCGAGAGGTATGTGGTCAACATTGATAGGGATAGGGATTGATACGTATTATTTCCGGGATAAAAAGTATCCCATCCTATGTAAGTCTTCGGCCCCACAACTATATCTGTGTCAAATATCGCTTCGATCCGTTGCTTTGCTGCTGCGCGAAAACTAAACAAACAGAACAATAAACCAACAAACAGACTTTCCCATTTATAATATTATAGTGTGATTGAAATATAAATATTGATTGAGTTTCCTTTTGTTACGTAAGCCACTAATAAGCCGGATTAGTAAGTTGAAATGACAGTGGGCAGGGCACATATCACGCAGAACAGATGGCCGATGGGGCCGAAAGGTTCTGGAATGGAGACCACGGACTGGTAAGCGCAGCGTAGTACATCCACCCACAAGATGGACAGACGACCTAAAAGAGACCGCAGGGAAACGCTGGATGCAGGCCGCTTCCAACCGGCCCTTTTGGAGATCGATGGGGGAGGCCTATGTCCAGAAGTGGACGTCCTACGGCTGAAATGATGATGATGATGACGTAAGCCACTAACCACTTTCTGTTTCCAAACATCACAACACTGGCGAACGTAGAAATGATCCATTTTCATCACTTTATAACCGACTTCAAAAAAGGAGTAAGGTTCTCAATTCGGTCCGTATTTTTTTACTTCATTACTTTAATACATTTTTTTTTCTGCAACAGTTTCGATGCACTTTCTGCACCTGCGGGAAGTACACTGGCCGATTGAACTTTCGTCTTAAGGATTTGCACGGCTCTTAGGGAAAATAATTTTATAAGGAAAACACGAGGTATTTTTGGATTGAGAATAATTGATGCACGTGATAAATTTCAAATCTTTGCAGATTGTATAATCGTACATAGGAACTAAGTACTAAGTATTCTATATAGCAGTATCGACTTTCCAAAAATTGTCGGCCATGTCTGGGGCTTTCTTTAGTTTTGTTTTTGGCTCTGTTACACGGGCACTCCATAAATGGACAATAGCACAGAAGGCATTTTAGTACAAGTACAGAAGATTCATTCCGCAAAATCATTTAAGAAAGTAGCGACTCTTGCTACTACACAATAAAGTGCAATTCAGAACGCGCGAACGCTAACTAGCTACAGCCATATTAACCTTGAAGTTGCCTCTTTGTCTATCGCCTAACTCTTGTCGTGTTATCTCTGTTTATCACGCGGCAAGTTCGACAAGTCGGCTACTTGTAGCTTCATACCTAAAGTGCAGTGTGCCAAGCGAGCCCGTAGTCACCTGCCGCAAGACGGCCTGGTTGATTGATTTAATATTTTCTATAAGACATTAAGTATAGTTTAAAAAAATATTGCTTTTGTATGTTTATAGTTTCACACAGAGATCACAGTGGATCACACAGTGGGTGCCTAAAAACGGTCAAGGGATCCAAGGCAAGCCGAGAAAACGCTAGCGCGTTGATGTCGACGCGTTCCAGATACAGTGGTCCGATAGTTTGTTTCCAGCTTAAGTTTAGGATCATGTTGTCCAGAATAAAAACAATTTGATTTGATTAAGGCCTCGTTTACGGAACGCCGACCGGCGCGGGGTTGTCACACGGATTGGCCTGCAGCGCGTTGTGCCGTAAAATGTAAGGTCATGTAAAAGAGGGTTTATGCAGAAGCGTTTATCATTGCATGAGTGCGACAATGCGGCCGCCACCACTAGCGCCGCTGCGGGCATCGTCGCGGACAACGCCAACTCTTCTTCGTGATAGCATTACGAGGCCATACTTCCGCGTAACGCCCAGCGTCTCCATAAACGGGGTCGAGCAATTTTTAAAACGACTCCACGATTGAGACACGATTGAGATGGGCAGACGACCTAAAAGAGACCGCAGGGAAATGCTGGATGCAGGCCGCTTCCAACCGGCTCTTTTGGAGATCGATGGGGGAGGCCTATGTCCAGCAGTGGACGTCTTACGACTGAAATGATAATGATGATGTGACGATGATGATAAATTTGAAAAAGGTTGGAGAATGGAAACACCAGAATGAAATTCTAATTGTATCATGTCATTGTACGTGATTCTAAGTTTTTCCCCCATTTTGTAATTTCAATCGTATAGGGTACTTACCCCATCACAACAATGCAAAAAGCCCAGATTGACAATTTCCAACTTTCCCTAAAAATACATTGAGGTTTTGGAATCAAGAGTGACGTCGGACCTAAATAAATGCCAATCACGTTTCTGTAGACATGTTTGGCTTACTTTATATATAAGGAACACTTGTGCAAAAATTCATGCTTTTAGGCTCATTGGGTTCAGAATTGGCTGATTGGTTGAAAATAACTTTTTTTTACGACAAAAACGTTTAAGCTTACAATTCGAAATACTATTTAACCCAGGACTTACCTCAATTTCTGCTTTTAACTGTGTGACCTCAAGGTCCGAAGAAGCAGAGTTCAACAGGGGCGTATCACCGGCCTCACGCAGTTTCTTCTCTAGATTTTTCTTTTCGGTTGTCACGTTTTCCTACAAAATAGAATAAATATATCAATAAGTGAGATATAGTGCACATTGCAAGTTGGAAAGGCACAATCTAGAGCTCGCCTTGCCACCTACAAAAATCTATCGTCAAGCATCTTACGATGCTATAAAAATTTTTTGGAAGTGAAAACTTCTTTGGCTGCGCGGAGCGATTTCTGGTAGGGGCAAAACTTATGGGTTCGCGTCACCGACATGCTAATGTGACGTAATGTTTACAATTCTATCGGCAGTTCCCATGACTGCAGTTTTTAACTTATTGTTAGACCAACACCACAAATATAATACAGTATTTAGTTAAACTTATCTTATATTTTAGCCAATAAAAGGCCTAATGCAATTTTTTTGTTTACGTAGTTGGGTAAAAACACAGGTACAGAACGCTTTACATAAAGGAAAATTTTCTTTACGTATAATAGAATAAACTAATAGAATAAGCCTAGAATAAACTATCTAATCACATCATTATCATTAAACTATAATTTTAAATTAAATATCAGGTTGATATTTAATTTCAAATGACAAATGATTAAAGTAAGTAGTTTTGATTTTAGTTCATGTTTTATAATATTTGAAAGATATTAAAAATTTATTTATCTATTTTTCTAATTTGTTTGTTGTTATTAACATTTTTTTATCAAGATATTAGTAAAATTCATAACCCTAAACGATATGTGTAAACCATTTCAAAATAGAAGCTAAACTAGTTACGACTATGTTAACACCTATGTACTTATACTACATAATACATAGTTTCACAGACCAATAAACTAAATAGACCAGTATTGTGTAGATTTTATTTACGCAATGGGTGTAATAATTCCTACAACTCGAACAAGATAGAAACGTCACACGCATTTTCTTTATAAAATAACTCCAGAAATATTGGCTAAAACTTATATTGACAAACCACAAACAAAACAAAACCAAATCGAAATTCAATTCACCACGCGACTGTTTTAATCAAACACATCGATGAAATGAGTATGTTATATTCGTAGCTATTGGCGCCACTGAGCTATAAAACCTTATCGACCACTAATAAAAGACCTTCAAATTCTTACATTTCGTATCACATCAAAGATACATATTAGTGGTTATTTTTCGTTCCAAAAACGACCGCAAATATAGTTTGACATGTTGTATATTAATTATTATGTACATAAAAGTACCATAACAGTTTTCGTATGTCAATTAACGAGAAGACGAAATACCCAGTGATGTAATACGCATGGACCACAAACGTGATAATTTGAGATGAGTGTGACCGTTTCTACGATCGTAGTTCATCAATAATTCTATCCAAACTGATTATTCTATTTATTATCTAAACTGCATATAAGTCAACCAGTCAGGTCTTTGTCTTTCGCTCATTCATTATCAGCTATTCCATGCCCAGCATTGCTGGACTTGATTCCAGCTGATACGCTTTTGATTTGGCTAACAATAAGCATGATGAATAATAATGTTTTATTATCTCATCAAATAGAGGCCATCAACAAAAAAAAATATTGTTAAAAAATAAATAAATTTTAGTATTTTAACTCTGTGCTAGACATAGAGCGCACTATAGTGAGCTGTGACTTCAAGCCGCAGGCGCATCATACTGTACTAACATACGCTTTGCGAGAAAGGGATAGAAAATCCCCTCTCTATCTCCACCTAAAACTTTAAACGCTCAGAGATTTATCAGCCTATTTTAAAATTATTATTTCAGTATGTGTATTGTATTTAGTTACATTCATCGCTAAGCCTGTAGTATCTCAAATTATATCTCATACCTGTTCCAACCTGGCTTTTTCTAGCTCTTTCTGCATGTCATCCAGAGCCATTTCAGCCTTCCTCAGCTGCTCCATATCCCGCAGCATACGCTGGACTTGGCTGCGGCTGGCCCGCCCAGCGCGGAGCGCCGCCCAGCCCGCGACGACGGCACCCAGCAGCAGTGATGCCAGGAGCCAGTCTTTCCATCTACTGCCTTCTGAAAAACAGTACTTTATGTAGCATAGGAAAAAGGAGGATGGTGTAGAGGTATTTAGGTTACTATGATTATCTATGACACGGTGTAGAAAGCCAGAAAAGGAGGATTGGCCACTGCATCTGGAACGTGTCGAGGTTATCGCGTCAGCGTTTTCTCGACCTGCCTATTGCCATAACCATGCCAAGTTTGACGTTTGTACGTATGATCGTTTTTACATTAGAGCTAATACTAAATTACGTTAAAAATACGTTTGTTGTATGGGGACCCGTTTTTACTATTTTATTATTTTTAGTTAATCCACCGTAACGTTACATATTCTGTGAAAATTTCAACTAGCCATCTATTACAGTTCGAAAGATACAGCCGTTAATAGGTAGGACAGACAGAATGACAGACATCGTAATAGGGTCCAGTTTTTACACTTTGGGTACGGAACCCTAAAAATCGAGGTCTTTGGCAGGACAACGTCTGCCTACCAGGGGGTCTAGACAAGAGCCACACACTGTTAGCGTTAACGCCTGCGGAAAGATGAAATTGTATGAAAATTAAATTGACAATGACATTAGCATGAGATAAATTATCTGAAGCTAATGTCATTTTCATACAATTTCATCTTTCCGCAAGCGTTAACGCTAACAGTGTGTGGCACTTGGCTAGACCCCCAGGTCCGCTAGTTTTAAGTATCGTACCTACGGCCTTGATATCGAAGGCATGTACAGTACATATTATATGGAAGCACGCTACATTAGCCATTGTTACATAGAATCATACACAATGGCATTCGATCGGAGCACCATTCCGATAAACTACGTGCAACATCTGATTGTGGTTCGACTCGAGTTCATATCGAAATGGCGATAATTTGACGAATTAAAACATTCGTGTGCGCTTCACGTTACTTTGAATATAACTTAACGGCTTTAATATTATTTAATGCTAATTATGTAGACGATAACTAGGTAGTTAGACAAAATTTCAGTTAACTTGATACATAGGAATGGATGTTTTTTAACCAGTGAGGCAATCTATACTAATATTATAATGAGGAAAGATTTGATTGTTTGCATTGAATATGCTCTAAAACTACTGAACCGATTAGAAAAATTCTTTCACTGTTGGGAAACTACACTATCCCCGGGTGACATAGGCTATATTATATATCCAAAAAAAAACAGGGATCCTTACTAAAACTCTAATAATGTAACCCAAGGTGTAAAAAAATAAGATTTACAATTTTAATTTTAGGAATATTGATTTATCAAAAATCCATTTATGCAGTTTTAGTTTTCATCAAAATAGGGCCCGAGACTCTTTTGAGTAATTTTCGCTATTCCTCATAGTTTCGGATTTGGCCATCCACGCCCACTTGAAAAATCCACTCTGTATTTGATTTTCAATTACAGATTGAATAACTGAGGTAAAGAAAGATCGCACTCTGATATGAGTATTCCACAGTACGCATTGGAATTTAGATTTTATATCTTAGTATGTGATTATAATAAGATTGCAGCTGAATATGCAGCTCGCAAAAAACCTGTATAATGTAATTATGTTTGTTAGAAACGTGACATTACTTTTTAATACGACTCTACCGCAACTAATAGCATGAGCTAATTGAGCTAAAATAGTCGAGTTAGCAACAACGGGTTCTAGAGTGCAGACCGCATCGGCAAACGCTCAGGTTGGTTACCTAAAACAAAAACATTTTTATAATAATCTTACTTTGAATTTTGTCTTGCTGTCTCATTATCCGAGAAAGCTCAATGTAAGGTTATTATAAGAATGGTTTCGAGGTTGTGGTAGATCATTCAAACAAGGGAGATATGGTAAGAGGGCGTTGCGGAGGCGTCGCGGGTGCGAACGCATCCAGTCTCAATGAGTCTGGATGTCTTTAGTTAGTCGAACTCACCCTACAGACGACCTAAGCGCCTTTTTGCATGTGGACTATTAGTTCATTAGTGTCGCTGCAAGTTTTTTAGTTTGTATGAAAAATGAGTAAGTGAGCCGTATTACAGTTTTTGCGTTAAGCGGTTTAGCGGTATAGTTATAAAAAAATATGAAACGTTTAGATATTTGAATACGACTAACAAACTAAACAACCGAATTGAAAACCACCTTCTTTTTGAAGTCGGTTAAAAATATCTATCCATAAACCTGCACTAATCAGAGCTTGTGTTACAGGTTTATGAATATCTTCAATTTTCATAGAGCAATAAAAGGCAGTTAAGTTAAGTTATTTTTAAGTTACTTACTTTTGAATTTTTTTTATTTCGGTAAGTATAATAAAGTTATATATTATTATTATACTATAAAAAAATATAGACATGAGTAAGATTATGATCAATACAGATGACAGAATGGTGTAATAATACTTATGAGAGTTAATCTACCAATTAATGTGAACAACTTGTAGAAACAACAACCATTTGTGTGTTGTGTACAATATTATGGCAGCTGTCAGGCGCATTCTCTCAGCCGGACTATAATACAATTATTGACTTCGAATATGAGCCAAATCTGGAGGTTAAAGGGGGTGGCCCATGTTCAACAGTGGACGCCTTCTGGTTGATGATGATGATGAGCCATATCGGTTCAAGCATTGCGAGGTCACAGTTCGGGACGAACTTCTAGTTTTATTGGTCCCTACATTCTTTGCAGTCACATAAAATTATACGATTCACAATATATAGCGGCGACAGTAAAAATTATAACTATTGAAGGTCAAATCACTCGACCGCAAAAGGTGTGCCCACGGACCGCAACGTACCTACTAAGAAATAGTACAAAAAAATCGTATTACCATCATCGGTCAACTCCAAACGCTCACAATACAGTATGTAAACAAAATAACAGGCTCCAAGCAACAGCCAGATGTTGAACACCATCTATAATAACACATCGCTACACTAGTTCTTCATTTTTCACATAACTTTCAGGACAATCTTCAGGAAAAACAATAACGTATATTATTCATATGGACGTATAGTTAATTTTTCCGCGTACGAACGAACATATGGAGTGTTTGAACCGAACTAAAAATCACACTCGGCTTAAACGTGATGTAACTGTAGTGACACAACGCGTTTTGGAATTGACAGGATAATTAGAGTGATTAAGCTAATAGACTGCATTCATTTCCCTGTATGCAAAAGTGGACTCTGGGGTTAGAGTTATAACAATGATTTTACTATGGTTAAAACAGCGTATTTTGTCACGAGAAAATGGCGGGAAGATTAAAATATCTTTAGTAAAACATTGACACTTTGTTTGACTATAGATGAAAATGTGTCTTATTCCCAACACGGGACCAAACAGGTCCAATTTTTTTCCCACCGGGTCCAATCTTGATAGCAAATTGTAGGTAGGTATTCAAATTAATTCCCAACCAGGTTCAAGGATTAACAGAGTAGAGTTAAGCAAAAACACTGCTGACAAAAACAAATTGTTTACACGACTGTCCCCGAAGAAGGGTTGTGTTATTACACAACCCTTCCCCCCTTCCTCTTGGGTGTTTGGACTGCATGTATATTTCTCAAATTATTATATATTTTTTACTATGATTACGGCTATCATAATCTGCTAGGTTGGGATGTGTGCCGCTGCAAATTTTGTACTTCTGTAGTGCGAAAAGATGACAAGACTACGTAATGTGTCTTGTAAAGTCTATCTCGTTTTCGCGTGACAAAAAGAGTAGACAAAATTTTGACACGGTTCGCATGTTAGGTGTGGTAAATAAATTTGTAGAGGCTAAGTGGCCAGGCCCTCTGGTGCTCGTTTTTGGACGGCCTGTACGCCTAAAAACTACGTTAGTAGTTAGAAATTACATAGATAAGACATTACGGCAACCGTACTATGGAGAGGACATACAGAAGAGGTAAAGGATGGGGTGTGCTGTAATAATGGAATCATCATTATCAGCCAGAAGACGTCCACTGCTGAACATACGCCTCCCCTTTTAACCTACACACTGAACGACAGCCTGCCTTTTGCATCTACTGGATGCCCGCGATTTTCACAATGTCGTCGGTCCATCTAGTGGGAGACCTACCTACGCTGCGTCTTCCGGTTCGTGGTAATAATGGAATATGTGGTGTATAAGGCATAGACATACATTATAAAAATACACTAATACTGAAACAATAAATACATACAGAAATAAAAATATTAGATACATACTTATAAACATAAACCGAAAGCATAACGATACAGTAGCTATTCCGAGATATAGTACAGTTTCACACTTGAAGACTTTCTGTGAATGCCCGTTAGATTTCTATAGGTAGCTCATTCCACAGTTTAAATAGCTTCTACCGTGAAAGAGGAACAGAAAGTAAATTTATAACATCCCTTTTTGCGTCGGGAGTAATGATATAGCAAAACAAGATACACTGACCGCTGCGGACTGATCGTCGTTAACGTCAACACGTTGACAGTTGTTGGTTGATCAGTCCTTAGATGTCCACTAAAATCTAATCGCATGGTGAGCGTACAGACAATTTAATAACATGGCACAAGTAGTAATAACCTGCTTCGTGACATTGCATTTCGTACTCATCCTTTTTGCCGAGGAATGGTATGGGGTTATTGTTATTTTATGTACTCTTATTGCTTTATTTACTTCTACTTTGTAAAATATACGGTATATTACATTGTTTTAGTGTAATAATCTGATCGGTGGAAGGAGCGTAATTAAAGTTTGGGTTTGCCTTAAGCTCGAGGTAGTACCGAAAAAAGTTTGCCAAAACTGAAGGGGGCGAGGAAAACACGTATTGCATACACTATTCATATCCATATTGAGCACACAACTGCGAGCTATGCTCGGAGTTTCTTTGCGCGATAGAATCCGAAACGTGGATATTCGCCAAAGAACCAGAGTCACCGACATAGCTGTTAAAATTTGCAAGTTGAAGTGGCAATGGGCCGGCCACATCACTCGAAGAACAGATAACCGATGGGGAAGAATGGTTCGCTGGGCATCCGGTGGATGCAAAAGGCAGGCTGTCATTCAGTGTGGAGGTTAAAGGGGGACGTGACGTGAACGTAAACGTGATAATCATGTCTATAACACTTTCCTTATTTTTTTCTGAGACATTCAAATTCAACATGGGGTTTCAAAACTTATTACCGCCAAAACGGTAGTTTTTAGCTAATCTGCTTTTTATAGCCTACGCAATACGTTGTGTTGCTGGAAGTAGTACTCCAAAGGTGATTCATTGCTTTCTCGACCGACTCGGAGTCAAATTTTTATTTGCTAATTTTTTAGTGTGCCTGTTATGGTTTTTTTTAGATGGGGGGGCGCCACTCCTGCGCTCTCTTCACCGCGCTCACCAGCCAGTAAGTATCTCTTTCGCACATTTTCTACTATTTTGAAGAAACCACTGAGTGAGACTTGAAACAAACCGATTGGGCTTTAGAATGCCCAAACGCTTTCTTTCCTACTTGGATTTTTTTTATCTTTTAAGTGTTGTCCTTGAAGGAATGTGCACGCGGGTGAATCCGTGGGGCGCAGCTAGTACATAGCAAATACAAACTATTATAAAAATGTCCTATGATTATTGTGATGACAGTAAATAAACTAATGTTATTTTAATGGCTCGAATAATGTGTTTGTTTGGTGTCAGGTTTACCATTTTGTGTATATTACGCCTAATGTACCAACTAAATACTTTTTTTGGAAATAATTTACGTACCACTTCGATGGTCTGTAAGTTTTGAACGACTGAAAGATAAAGAGATATATGAAAAATTATAATTACATTTATTATTATTGAACAATATGCTTACGTTTGACTGCAACCTCGCCTGGTGGTAATGCGATCTACAAGGAGCACGCTTGCCTAGAAGAAACCGATTCACTCGCGACTTGAAGACACCCAGACTACGGGGAATTCAGGCAGCGAATTCCAGTCTAACAGTTTGCACAATACAAGTTGAATCAAAGCGCTTTATGACATGTGGACGGTTTGTAACCGGAGTCAAAATGGGCAGATGGGAATTGGATCATGCAGATCCGATGCACACTCTCCAAAATGAATCCGGTAAAAAACCGACATGAAATATAAAAGCGATTCTTAATAATGGTACAGACAGGCACACCACGAATTGACTATAGTACGGACGGAGTGCTTCAGGCCTGACTATAGTGAAGTCAGTCGGCTTTATTTTTAATTTTTTTTGGCTCTGTTTCTAGGATCTAGCTTATAACAATGTCTCACCAAATAAGGAAGGAAACAATCAAAATAAATATCCGATACATATGTTTGTAACGATAACCACCCGTTTATGGAACGATTTTAAGCATTACCTATTTAAATGGGATCTCTAGATAGGCTGGACAATTTTTACATTGAACTTTATTACAACAAGCTCAAGGTCTAGGTCTAACTGCCTATGAGCTAGCCTTCAATTAAGTGTTTATTGCGAGCAGTAGCTGTGGTAACATCTCATCTTGACTGTACTGTATTATAATTCCCACGGTGTATGTTTTCTTTTGTATGATATTGACAAAAGATTGTTGGAATAGGAATAATTATTTTTTGTTGTTAAAAAAAAATGCTAACCATTAAAG
The DNA here is from genome assembly GCA_914767915.1 of Agriopis aurantiaria. NCBI lineage: Eukaryota > Metazoa > Arthropoda > Insecta > Lepidoptera > Geometridae > Agriopis > Agriopis aurantiaria. The sequence continues at coordinate 9,294,739 of OU612003.1, read as the reverse complement.
CCGATCACCGAAAGCATATGGATACCTGTAACACCAGGGGCATTACAGTACCTTTAGTACAAGTTTTGATAGTATTCGAAAACTTTTTTTCGTTTTCGTATTGTTCCATACATTGCTGGGCTGAAAGGTATTCGTTTTTTTTTTTGTATTATAGTGAAGCAATCTATACCGCCGTTTACTACCGATTTTAGTTCCTCCGCGTTTCCGCTGGAGGCGCTTTACTAAAATGTATGGAACAATACGTAAACGAAAAAAGTTTTCGAAAACTATCATATCTGAGACTGTACAGATATGTTGCCGACATTTGAAGACTCTATTAACAGCCTTTTTGAGTAACCCCATGACTGTTATAGTTACTCGGAAATGCCGCACTCGTGCCACATATTGCACGCAGGTGTGAGGCAAAAAAGATCGCGCAAAACGCAGTGTGCGATTTCCTTAAATCTTTAAAACGTATAGTATGCAGTATGGTTTTAGTCTATTTTTGGTTAGGACATTTTTGAGCGCATACTCGATATGTAGATACTTATAGGTAGATTACTTATAATTATGTGATTAGGAAAAGTTGCGAGACCGCAAACCATATAACTCAGCGCGTCGCGTGATTTTCCGCACTGCGCTGTTTCGAGCCCGCATTAACAGGTAGCCGTAAGGCCTCTGTACTACAAGATTAAGGCTCAAGACGATGTTTAAATATTATTATAAACACATTGACATGTCATCCGCAAAAAATCCAAATCTCATGGTGACACAGCAAAGCAAGCGTTTCTGTTTTTATAAACTGTCTGGGTGTTCCGTTGAAATAACACAAATAATAATTCATCCGCAGATTTTGATTCTACAGTCCAACACCTACAGACGGTTACTAAGCTATTCAGTGCTATATTAAAAGGAAAAAGGTATATAGTTCCAAATTGGAAAAAAAATTAATAAAACTTTTAAACCCATGTTAATGAGCTGATAATCATTAAATCGCTGAACAAATTTTCGTGGATAATTGTTTTATGCCATTGGTGGCTAACAAGCAGACAGGCTGCCTGATGGTAAGCAGTCACCGTCGCCTATGGATACTTGTAATACCATATGTATCACAACTGCGTTACCGACCCTAAGAATCTATAAACCGCCTTTTGAAGATGCTGTAGCTGTAGATGCTGTAGCTGATGTTGTAGCTTCTCGGAAACACCGCGGAAGGTAAGCTCGTTCCACATTTTGCAAGTGTGAGGCAAGAAAGATCGCGTGAATCGCACAGTGTGCGATTTCCACTGATCTATGATATGTGATTGTGGATGAGCTTTCAGGCAGTGGCGGCTAGTACGATGGTAAATCCGCAACGCCGGCATCAGATCAAACAGTTCTTCAGAACACTCCCCGTTGTAAATGTGATAAAAGAAACAACGTCTCTGCGCATGTTGAGCGGCTCTAGGTGTTCGGTGAGTTTGGGGTCGTCCACAATTCTAACAGCTCTACGCTGTAATGTATCAAGATGCTCAAATTGATATTTGGGTGCTACGTTCTACAGATGGGAGCAGTACTCCATGTTAAGTCGGACTTGCGCTTTGAAAGCAAAAGCCTTTGACTCAACGTGAAGTACCGCTTCGCCTTGTTGAGCACACCAAGTTTCTTGGAAGCAAGCTTGGTCTTGCTTGCGTTGTGACCACGGTACTATACATTACTGGTTTCTACATATTAGTATGAAATTACTTCGGAAGATGGCGACACAGACGGCATGCCAGAAGTGCCGTCAAACCTTTTTTAAACTCTGAATTTGTTTGCATTCCTGTATCTGTATTGTATATGCCATTTATTCGAGATTTACTCAAGAATGTAATCTAACATTGATTTGATTTACTTAATTTCATTGCTTCAATATTATTTGGCATCATTTACACACATCTTACCTTTAGGCGGTCCAAATAAGACCACATCCATAGCCTTGAGCGCCAGTTTCTGCTTGTGTATGGGATCCTTTATACCCAGAACATTGCTCAGGTACTGCATGTTGTTCACGGCCAATCTGAAACAATTTACATTAGTTCTCGACTTGTTCAACAGATGGCGCGAAACACAGTTAAGTTTATCTATGGCAGAGAATGTAGATTAAAAATACATGTAAAATCGAAATTAATTAAAGGTCGTTGTCTGTGATGCTCCTGGAGCACCTGGAGCTGGACATATGACTATGTCCAGCAGCAGACAAGCAGAAGCAATTAATTTTATATTAAAAAAAACATCAAATGTGTGAGTGAGAGAGCGGCGCGCCATATTCTAGGCCTTCTCTGTCACTGATATGGCTATCGTGTCATCGCGCTTAAGGCCGATGCAGACCATATGCAATATGCATAGTACAAGTTGCAGACGATGCGAAGTAGGCACTTGCAACTTGTACTAAGCATGGTCTGCAACGGCCTCAAGTTAAGCACATGCAGACAATGCGTAGTACAAGTTGCAAGTAGCTACTACGTATCGTCTGCAAGCGCCTTTAGTGCGATAGGGAGGGAAAAGAGAATTAAATAGAACGGAAATCTGTTACCAGTCATTATGACTGAACCTTGATTGAACATTCTTATTAGATCAAGCACAGAAAAGTTTTTTTTTCCTTTCAATTAGAGCGGCTGCTAAGGCTTTTTTGTAAGAAATTTGTTGTAGCCAGTTGCACCCATATAAACGAAACGTCAGTCATTCGAAATCAGTTAGCTTCTTACAAAAATGCCTTGACAGCCATTCTAAACTAAACAAAAAAAACTGTGGTGATAAGACCACTACCCTGATGTTTCATTGATAATGTTGAAAAATGTATTTCCGCATTATGTACTATTTCGAGATCAGTGTACAATGTACACTCTATTAATGTTCTCTCGTAAATTGTGGTTTTTGCAATGAAAGAACCAATAAAAAGTGTAGAGTTGATGGATTCACCACCTGCTCCACAGCCGTTACATAGACCGGTTTGTATATTTTATTTACAGCAACAAAACATGATTTCTGAATATTCGTTTAATACATAAACAGGACAGAGACATTATCCAAGTATCCAAGTATCTAAGTAAATATCTGAACCGATCTTGATGAAATTTGGTAATGAAGTAGTATGCTTGAGCTTCATCATCATTGTCAGCCTGTATCGACTTATAGGTAGGAGGCGTATGTCTCAACTTCTTTGTGCCATTGTTTCCTGTCTCAGTCTATATCATCCACGCTTGACCAGGGCTCGATTTTTGGATTGCTCGTATGATATTTCGCACGAAAATATCTAGCGTAATTTTTTTATTTTAAATTTATTTAAATAGGCTTGCGTTTGTTGAACTCGCCTGATGTTAAGCGAGTAGGACTGACATATTGAGTCTATTGATAGGAAGCAAATTTGAATGGTTCAAAGCACTTGATGCGTTAGCAAGTGATTTGATTATTATTAAAAAAATGCGTCTTTTGTTTGTGATTTCTTTCGAAAGCCAGTAATTTCGCATGATATTTCTGTGCGAACCCCTCCTTTTTTGAAGTCGGTTAAAATTATGTTTCCGTTCGGCTTTTTAGAACGATTTTTTTGCACCACTGTCAGAGCTAATAAAACTTGGATCGAATATAGTATTAAATAGTTGATTCTCATTTTGTGCGACGTGGTAACCTTGGTAACGTGGCTCCCGTAACTTTGTGTTGCAGGAACAAAGTCTTGTACTGCGGCAGGTCCACCGATTGGGACAGCCATTCCACCGTCTGTTCAACGGTCCAGTTGTGCACCTGAGGACACAAATGATAAGGATAAGTAACCAGTCAAGGTGGCGCTTGCTAGCCGGGCCCCAGCCTGGCTACCACTATCAATATTACGTTAAAAAAAAAGGTATCAGAATTGACTGTTTTCGTTCAGCTTTTTACAATGTTATGGCAACTGTCAAAAGCATTCTTTCAGCCGCCGTATCAATGACCTCCTTTTAGTTAAGTAGCACCGTTGTATGTAACTCTGTAGATTTATATGCAAGGTAAGGGCTAGTTTGTTGCTCAGTTTAGTGCTCTATGCCTAATGTAAAAAAAAACACTGAACAGTATGGTACATTAATATTTCCAACTGAACGGTTACCATGTGTTTCCTTTTATATTCTGCTATAAAATTTACGGTCAAGGCCGAAAATCTGTTTGCAGTATGTAAAATGTGTAGGCATACTTAAATTTTATTGCTAGATGTCGAACGTAATGCATTGCTGTACATAGATGATGTTATTTCTCAGGCATTTGTTATTACTAGCCGTTTCTTAAGGGATTACTCCTTATAAAATCAGCTATTTGCCAGTGAAAGTCCCGTCGAAATCGGCCCAGCCGTTTCGGAATCCATAGGCAACATACATACTTTTTTTTTATATTGACTTGTACTGTTGGCCTTTTGTCCTCTACAGCTTGACCGGACTAGTTAGCGAACGCAGAGTGCGTTCGGCATAACTTGGTGGTTAGGAACATACATACAAACATCGCCTTTTATATTAGATATTATTTATGTCACAGACCATGTACTCTTATTGAGATTTGTATAGAAATGAAACGTCATTGAGTCCGCTAGAATTGGCTCTTGTCATTTCGCGATTGTGGAGCGGCGGCAGTGTAAATATTGGAATATTACCAGCACAGCTTGAGGTAAAAAAAATGGTCGAAGACTGCAATCTAATGCGAAGTAAATTGCCGAATCGGATTTGCATAGGACAATACCAGGCTATTGTCTATCTGTGCTAGCCTAGTTACATCTATATCTAGCTGAGCTGAGGCGGCAGATATTTAGTCGCGCCACGGCGTATGCATTTCCAATTGCAATAACATGTGAATTAACCTTAAAACATTTTAATTTTACTCTTCTTATCCGTACAGCCAAGGAATGGAACTATTTGCCCCGGCATATACAGAGGAACCCGTTCCTCGTTTTCTGAGATACGATTTATAGTTCATGATGGTCAGAGTGAATATTCAAAGTTTGCGTGCTCCATTGGCTACATCGTCGCTTACCAACAGGCGAGTTGGTGATCAAATGCGTAAAAGCAAAATCCTTACCTCAGATCTCAGCCAAGCCTCCCAGAGTTCCTTGACGGATATGTGCATGTCATCGTTGTGATGGAACGCACGCTGCCGCTTCTCGTACCCGCTGTCGTACTGCAGCTCCTCGCGAAGAAACTGGAACAAGACAAGTGGAACTATAATTTAATTTAATAATCTTTATTTACTATAATGCACAATAAATATTTAATTAGCAGCGGCCCCTGCACTAAGCGGGAGCTTGTATCGCAGGAACCAACAACAAGTTAACAACTTAGATTTCATGGGCTGACAACCATTGTATTAATCAGATACTAAATCAAATCAAAGCAGTCTATACAAATAAAACATCACATTACACATTCCCGAGATTTGTAAACGAAAAGACTTAATGATGAGAAGTTGGTGTGGTCCGACGCCATATCGCAGGTTCGCAGGACATGGGTTTTAATAACAACGATGAGTTAAGTCTTTGGCAAATTAATAACATCGTGCGGAGATGGGGGGGGGGAGTAAAGCACTTTCGAGTGTTCAGCTGGCTAGCCTACCATTCAGGTAGAAAATCTGACGCCAAGTTAACAACAATGTGTTCAGGCTACCTCATATCTGTCATGGGAACTAGCTCAGTCTTACGTAACTTTTCTTGTACCTCTGAGCCTTTGCTTTCATGAAAGTCAGTTTGGGCTTCGTTAAACATAGTCTGGCTTTCATGAAGCCTATATAGTCTAGGTTTCTTGAAGGCGAAGGCCAGTACCAGAAAATTTGATAGATAGGTAAACTCCAAAACCTAGACTAGGCCTCATGAAGGCCAGTCTGGGCTTCGTTAAACACAGTCTGGCTTTCATGAAGCCTGATCTAGATTAATTGAGGGTGAAAATTTGATAGATATACTCTTTATTGTTTATACCACGAATTACAAAAATACGATAAAAACGCTTTAAAAACTAGTGCAACAATCGGCTGAACACAAAAAAGCGACAAAAATTGTATAAAAAGGTGTAGTTCTCATTCCAGAAAGGCGTGTTAACCATCTTTGACCACACCGTTACTCAACATAATGTGAGCTATGTCACCTAGCTAGTCCATGTCCACCCATAATAGAGTCTGAACCAGTATCTGGACTTGGGTTCACAATTACATCTTGATCTTATACTAGCGGTCCGGCCCGGCTTCGCACGGGTATAGATATATAGCCTATGTCACCCGGGGATAGTGTAGGTTCCCAACAGTGAAAGAATGTTTGAAATCGGTTCAGTAGTTTCGGAGCATAGTCAATGCAAACAAACAAACAATCATATCTTTCCTCTTTATAATATTAGTACAGAAGAGTTGATCGAGACAATGAATAAAGATAAACTGCGCTTGAGCGGTTTTGAATGTCAAAGCCAAGTTCAATGACACTATTCGCGACTTGTGGCAGGTACACACCTACAAACTGTTAAGATTAATATTTAGAAGGCTTGTCATTATGACGAGGCGTTTGACTTGGAGACTGTGTAGGAAGCTACGGAACGTAAGCAACACATAGCTGAACAAGAGCAATGACCAATGAAATATACAATACAATACAAAAACTCTTTATTAAAATACCACAAAACAAGGATAACAAACATTACAACAAAAATATTATCTAGGCTTTTAACAGGCGGCCTTATCGCTTAAAGCGATCTCTTCCAGGCAACCGTGGAAAACCGTTCCAGGCAAAAAATATATCGCTAGCAGAATTAGATACAAGGCATATTAAGCCGAAAGTAGATCATTTAAAAAACTAGCTGTTCTATGTACAATGATTTTACACTCAACTAAATGTATAAAATTGCTGGTAATTTTTTCGCGATATCAAGTGGTCCCATAGTAAGAATTTATCAAAAAGCTTCAATTTGGTCTTTTGATCGACACGCACAATGCGCAAACTGCGGTAAGCGTTATGGACTGTTATGTTGTTGCACCAGCGTGAGGAAAAAGCGCTGACGCTGCGTTGGAGCCGCTTACCGCAGCGTTGTGCTTTCTCATCAAGAGACCTAAGCTTAATGATGAGTACATGGGCCTTACGGCTACCTGTTTCAAGCGATTCTGTTTAGGTGATTGCGAAAAGTTGCACGACCGCAAACTGTATCTCGGCGCATTAAGGTTCACGTTTGCGTGATTTTCTGTACTGCACTGTTTCAGCGTTGTTTTGAGCCCGCATTAAGAGGTAGCTGTAAGGCCCCAGAACATACTTCTTTTCGGCAAAATACCATCGTTCGTTGTAAACGATGAACGATTTGTGTAGTGGTTGGAGCCAGGTAACTTATTTATAATAATAAAACTGCGGAGTAACTTGTTGCTTGTAGCTTCTGTATTTGGTGGAAGAAGGGGCGAGAGAGCAACGAATGAAATGAATGTCTCTAACAAACGATACAGACATCGATTCTGATGCACTCTAAACTAAACAAAATTTGACAGCTCTAAAATTGTTGCCATCCTTCTCTCACATATTAAAATTTAAAGAGAGGCAGATAACTTTAGTCCTGTCAGATTGGTTTAGTTTATTGAGTGGAATGACAGAATAAACGCCAATATACTTCATGTTGAAGCTCAGTGATAAGACTAAGTATGATGGAACCTTGGAATAGACTGTAATGGAATATGAACCTTTGAGGGAAGGACATTCCACACCTTGCAGTTCCGCGGAAAAATCGGACAGTGTGGGATTTCTAGCTTTGCAAGATGTGGAAGTGAGCTTTTTGATGGTGACGGGGTGTGCGGTAGCGAAAATCCGATGCAGGAATGAGATCAAAAAGCTCTGCAGAGCATTCCCCGAGAAACAAGCGGAATGAACTGCATAGGGAATCCACATCTCATCGAAGGATAATTGGGTCCAATTCAAATCTTATTCGGCAATAAAACATTAAAACAGAGTGGAACTTTTTCATTTTAATACTGTAATATCTTTGCCAATAACTCTTCACTCCAGCCAAACATTCGCAGTATATGAATTACAAGATGAAAGGTTAATGGAACTGTTTACGTCACAAGCGCAAAATGCTGAAAAGCCAAATATTTGGAGAGATATGATTGACGTTCTCTCTGCTCTCAGACAGTCCGAATCGTTTGATTTTAATTAATATTGCGGTCATTGGCCTATTTAACTATTGCAGTTGTCTTCTGTTATTAATGCTTTGTGTAGATTCTTTCTGGTTTCTTTGGGCGTAAATCGATTGCAATTACTTTACGTGGCTGTAAAAGAACCCCCTTGCCAGAAGGGGGAGGCCTATGTTCAGCAGTGGACGTCTTCTGGCTGATGATGATGATGAAAAGAACAGATTTTCAACGAGTGTAAATTTACACGAGTTAATTATTTTACTCCTATTGATGTATAGTGTTTTTGGGACGCAACAGAGGGGTGTTCTGTTATCAGTTTAACGTGTGAATATGTGCGTCTGTTCGTGGTATCGTAGCTCCCAAACGGCTGAATCAATATTCATTCGGTTTTTTTGTTTGTTTGAAAAGTCTTGATCGAGAGTGTTTTAGCTTTGATTCAAGAAAATATGTTCAGCCGTTGGAAGATCATCAGTTCTTTTGTCGGGGCATTTTAAAATGTTGTAAGTTATATTTGTTTGGCATACATAAATTGCAGAATGTTTCATGAATTTTCATTTAGAGCACAAACAGAGCCCCCTTAGATGAAACTTTCTAAACAGGCTGATATGAATAGTACTTATCAAATTTTTGGCTCAGCACGGTTTGAATATTTGTTGTAACAAAGAATAGAATAATAATTGTAATTTTTATTTGCTATTCAATAATTGTTTGGTTGTAATGAATATATCAAAAACAAACAAAAAAAAATACAAAATATCACCATTTTGTCTGTGTATTTCAGAAATTTATCAAGTATTTTTTTTTCTTAATATATTAACAACCTATACATATTATATTAGATAAAACACTTTCGTTTCGATAAAAAATTCTATTTGTTGTGAGTATAAAAAACCTAAACCAATTAACTATGTACAACGTACCTATATGAAATCATTAAACTGGTGTTTAAAAAAAAAACAAATCCCAGTTTTTTTCCCGCCTTATCATGTGTTGGCTAATGTATAGCTTTGTTTTAGCTTGGCGAAGATTTCATGAACCTATTTACGAGCGGGTATAGTAAAGAGATATAAAACTACACATATCCAGATCATTGCTCAAAAACGTCCGGACTCCGGACCAAACACTTCACTTCCAATTGGATGACGCAACTTCCTTAGTCAGGAAAGCTAATGTAAAAATCTGCATGTTGGATAAATGCAAATCAGGATGTTCATGTGACAAGTGAACCGGTTCCTTCTGCGCAAGAGTACTTTCATCATTATCAGCCTATCATGTTCCCTAGAGGATGGACCCTAGGCTAATCCACCATGTTGGTGAATGTCATATCTTTGAACTTTTTTTGAGGTTCTTGGACATACCTTTTCTTTATAATAGATAAGCTTGCGCTTGGCCGCCATCTCGCCTGATGTTAAGCGACGATGCGGTCTACGATGGAGCACGCTTATATAGAAGAAACCGATTCACTCTCGACTGAGACACCCAGATTGCTCACGATGTTTTTTCCTTCACCGTTTTTGAGCAATTGTATTGAAACTAAACTGCACAATTTTTGCTGGGCTGAAGATGGAACCGGGTGCCGTCAGATTGTAAAGCGCACATGCTACCGCTCGGCCACCAACGATCGTGAACAAGAGTACTCTATCCTTCTCCAATACTTACGTCATCGCTCTCGCTGAGGTCGACGTTCCCGTTGGCGTCATCATCGAGCTGATTATGCAGCTGCGTGATGGCCTCCAGGCCGGCGCGGTCCTGCAGGCAAGACGCGTCATTGTGACACGCCTCAAGCAGAACTGTAATAGAAGAAATTTATTGGTTACATTATGGAGTACAGTGATGACATATTATAGAACTGAGACATGGTCCTTAACTGCTGGCCTTTTGGAAGAACTAAGAGTCCTACAGCGGTAAATGGAGAGTGCCGAGGATATTCGCCGAAGAACTAAAGCCACCGACATAGCTGCCAGTATTTGCAAATAGAAGTGGCAATGGGCAGAAAGATGGGGAAGAAAGGTTCTTAAGTGGAGACCACGAAAAGCAAGACGCATCATAGGTAGGGCCTTAGAACGACATCGTGAGAGTCGCGGGCATCCAGTGGATACAGATGGCAGGCTTTCGTTCAGTGTGGCGTATTAAGGGGGTGGCCTATGTTCAGCAGTTACTAATATCCCGTAAATAATCATATAACTTTAACATAGAAAACATTATTGCAAGACAGTTCTGTGAGTATTGATTGGTTCCTTGCATTTTTTTAATGTATTGGCAACTAAAATGTCTTTGATGCCTAACTTGTTCAAGTTTGACTAAATATCCAAAAACAAGCCATAGAGTCAAGCAAAGTAAGTCAAGGTCAAGTCCAAGTCATGCCCTAGTAAAGTGGTAGAGACGTTACTAGAGGCTTCTGTGGAGGTTTTGGAAACATCACGAAATACATGTTTCACCTCATTAAATATCAGTTGTTTACACTCGAGCACGTTTACGAGCACATAATGAATAATAATTCACCATTAAGTAAACATTAACACTCGAAAATACACAAGTTTAGGAAAATAATCCAACGAGTCAACATGTTTTTTCCACGTTGGCGCCAAAACTCTCGTAATCTTAAGCTAGGCTAGTGTTGCCAACTCCAAAAGTTCATAGCATCATCATAGCAGCTGAGCAGTATGTAGTCTTAAGACAAACAATAGGTACATCCATCAGAACAGAATACAGGTTAATTGAATGGGTAATTAATTTTAAACTGCGCATGTCTAATCCTGAACACGGCAAACGGCAAATTGATCGGATTGGTAATTGTGCCGCGACCGTGATAGAGACAGTTCAAGATACGAATGAGTACATCCCATCCTTACTCCTAATCGCTCGCAGTACCTACAGACTGTGCATAGAAAATGATCCTGCATACTGCGGTGCAAAGACTGAAAGGTTGGACCTTACTATTTGTTGCAAAAAAACTATGTACAGAAATCTAAGATATTTTTATAATACAACTCGAGCTCACAATAAAACGATACCTAATACAAAGCTCACAATAGAAAACTGGCATCTAGGTCCTATTACTAAAGGGACAACTCTGACTGGTTATAGGTGTGTAATATGAGGTTTTAGGTTTTAAACTTGCAAAACTTGTTGATTATTTATGTATAAATTTTTAGTCAATAAATAAATATTTGATTTTATTTTGAGATACTTAGTTGAACCAAACTCCAACTTTGTAATACACAGCTCTGGCCCTAATACAATGGCCGTTAAAATATATAATAAATTGCCAAATGAATTAGAAGATTTAGAAAAAGAAGTTAGTATCAAAAAGAATATAGAAGCAATTTTAGAATCTAAATGTTAGGTTTTACAACTTAGAATAACTTTTCAATGATCATCTTTTTTCATCATTTCAGCCAAAGGATGTCCAATGCTGGACATATGCTTCCCTCATCGATTTCCAAAAGGGCCGGTTAGAAGCGGCCTGCATCCATAGCGTTTCCCTGTGGTCTCTTTTAGGTCGTCTATCCATCTTGTGGGTGGATGTCCTACGCTGCGCTTACCGGTCCGTGGTCTATCCGAGAACCTTTCGGCCCTGCCCACTGCCACTTCAACTTGCTAATCCGTTGGGCTATGTTGGTACTTTTCGTTCGTGTACGGATCTCCTCATTTGATTCCTGACTCCTCCTGATTCGATCTCGTAGAGAAACCCCGAGCATAGCCCTCTCCATAGCTCATTGTGCGACTTTGAGCTTGCTTATGAGGCCCATAGTGAGGCTCCATGATAATATTGACGAAAATTATACGTAGATCGTTCCGTTCCGAATATTGTCATACATAGATTAACATTTCAATAAAGTAATACATATGGTATTGCTCAATTGAAGTATGTTAATTTAAGAACTTCATGTACACTATGTCTGCAATAAAATATTAAGTATTACTTCTGCAAAGTTTTGTGCATACAATTCAATTATAAAAAACGTCGTACTTAGCTGTTCCGCAGTTAATGCTCATATTAGCTTATAGTCTATTCTGTTTAACATAAAAGATAGCCATGCCCAGCACGGACCCAGCTCAACTAACTAATAAACAGAATAATCTTGCCAATCTGCATTTTTTACGAGGTCTTCTAAAGTTTTAATTTTGTGTTTTGGCGTTACAGTGAGAAAACCATGATAATTTCATTCATAATAATAATTTATGACAACATTTAATAATACAAGAAAAATACATCTTAGAAATAATAATATTAAAACAAAAAAAATTCATGTCGTAAACTTGCGTATTGAGTGCTACGTTCTCTCTTTTAAATTTTGAACTCGATCGAAAAAGACATGGCGCAGTAACCAACAATTCCGAGGTAAGGGGGTTAACGTGTAATAAGTAATGGTGGATAAATATTTATTAAATATTCGGTAACTTGCTCAAGTATTTTGTTTACAGGAAACTGAAGAAATCGGAAACAAATTAAAAATTCTTAGTTTATTTTAAGTAGGTACGTAGTGATTCGAAAGAACTAGGAAATGACAATGACACAGGCGAAGGTCGCGTTCTAGTGCCAAGAGCCTACCAAAATGAAGACGACCTACAGGAAAAAAATATGGTTTTGCCTGGACTAAGTCAAAGATGTCCCCGAAGTAGCCCAAGACTCGCCGGAACCACGGCTATGAGCCATAATCAAGTAGATAAAAGATGAGCGTGATAAATATAAAATTAATTCTAGTAGTGTTTAAAATTAAAAATACAAATTTATTTATAACATAGGATCTGTGTCCAGATTATCAGTAAATGCAGAGGCCATGTTTGTTTATCTAACTGCCTATGTACTGTAGGTTTGTGGTTGCAACATGTTTGAATGTCACGAACTCTGAAACTACACTACACGGTTGAAAATTTAAGTAAGAGATATTTTTAAGGTGTGTACAGAGTACAGACATAATATATATATATAAATGAATCCCTATTTTTTTTTAGTTTTCTAGTACCTTGTAGAACGTTCTTACGGAAAGAAAAATTAAGAATATTGCGCGGAAAATTAGAAAATTTCATAAAACCTAACGACGATTTTAACTTCGCGCGTTTGACAGTTCTAAGCAATGATCTTATGGTAAAATCTCATTGGTTCTAAGACAAGACAACGTCTGTCGGGTCAGCTAGTTATGCGATAAAACATACCATGCACTGTTTGTAAAGGCCATTTGTAAGTAACGGTCATGACGGGCATGTGGGGACTGCCTGGAAGGTTCACATTGCCCCATTGTAACAACCAATATGTATACATACATGTTATTTAAGACGATATCAAATCGAAGCATAACAGTTAACGCAAGAATCGTAAGCCAGATCAATAAAAGTAAAATAAACGCAATGAGCGTGATTCCACAACGGAATAAAGTTTTTTTTTCAATGCGAAATAAGGTTTTCCTTGCGGAAATGATAGCTCGACACTGACCTCAGCAGTAACAGGGTTATAAATAGCTCATTGGTATAGTAAGCACGTACATACATGTGCATTTGACTTTCTGGTAGGCTATGATAAGAATTCCAAGTACTTACATATTGAAACAAAATATCACCTAATATATTATGTGTTTTGAAAAAAAAAAGTTGGTACTAAGTTAGACATGCGCACTTGGCCAACTTAGTAACTAGGAGTGCATATGCTCTCTTAATGCCAAGCGCGCATAGGCGACATTGATCACTGCAACAGGCCCCCGATTCTACTAAAGAAATTGTCTTTAAATTGTAATTGTTGCGATTTTAATCGTTAAATAACTGCCTCAAAATTTATCGTTTTAAATATTTTTTTAGACTAGAAAAACAACCACCTAATATTATATCTGAGTATAGAAAAAAATTAAAAACTGTCAATTTTGAGGCAGTTATTTAACAATTAAAATCGCAACAATTACAATTTAAAGACAATTTCTTTAGTAGAATCGGGGGCCAGTTATGGCGCTCAGTTGCGAATGAGGCCAGACATGTCATGTCTTTTCATGTTCCATCCAAAACCCTATAGAAGCTCTCGTTAAGTCTCCACCACTTTCCTAAGGCATGACTTTGACTGTGACTATGACTTGTTTAACAATATTTAATAAAGTTTGAAAATATTTCAATACTTGACACTGGTAAATGCACAAAACGTGCGACGCCAAAATCCTCTGTAGTAAAAACCTCTCTTCAATACAAGAAATTCTAGAATCTTCCATATATATAACCTGTATTCAAGACAAGAAATTCTAGAACTTCTTTTTAGACTTTCAGACGTTCAGACTGACTGTATTTAGCGCGCTATTGTGCGACTAACAATCGGCAAGAATAATTTGCAAAATCATTATAATCTAACAGGAAAACATTTTGCGCCAAACTAGACAACAGTTAAATACTATCAACACCAAACATAGGTGTAGTAATATTTGCAAAACAATAGTACACATAATTACAAAACCAATTTACCTGTGGAGCCGACCAAATCAGGACATCAGAAAATACCGAGATCCCTCAATTGACTCTATAGATTAGGTTAGGTAATCATACCTATGATCCAAGAAAACAAGGTCTCCGCCGGGATTGGTCCCCCAATTACGGTACTGTCTAGTTGGCACTTTATTGCAACAAACACAGATATTAGGAAACTTTATTAATTATCTATTAAACAAACTCAAAAAGCATTTCAATTGTCATTTAGTTTGTCCGCTCAAGCAAAGAAATTCAAGTTACGCTCGAATTTAATATATTAAACACATTATTTATATCAAAACCACATTGATTTATTGGATTCTCACAGGTTATATACGGAGATTGCGGAGTTATAATTTTACGCTACTGGTAATACAGAAAATTAGCTGTCCCATAGAGATTCCGCCATTGTTTCGTGTATCCTCATCTCTCTAGAACTTGTTGTAAATTAGTTATTCTACTCTTGCTTGTGCACGTGTACGTGTATCCATGACATTGATGACGTAGCTGCGGGACACCCACGTGACCTTTTTTGAACGCTATACCTGGCGGAGTATATTATTATACCATGGTCATAACATAACGTAAGTATCTACTACCTACCTACTCAAAGTCGTTGACACATCTAAACTCTACAGTTATTTGGTATGTGGGCTCACAGAAAGATTTTTTTTCGTTTAGTGTGGGCTCCTGATAATTGGTCTGTCCAAACGTTAGCATCAATTTATTGCCTCGATGTACAGGTGATTCATAGTTTTATTAGACTGCATAAATAGACAGACATCAGTGAACAGAGAGTGAATTCAGATATATGATGGATGACAATGAAAGGAACGAAGGAAGTGTACAAAAGGGCAATAAGATATAATGATAAATATAACTTCAAAAACTTTTTGGACAAATAGAATAGAAGAATAGGTTTCAAATTAAAACAGATAACAGTAGGGAAACAAAAAGTATTAAGGTATGTTATGATTATTAAACTACTACAAAAAAGTAAAGCCGAAGTGTCGATGGCTGGACTGCATAAAATAAGACATGAGAGTGCAGCGAGTTTAAACATATTATGACAGATGATGACGGGACAAATGGAGGAAACGTATATAAAGGCAAGAACACAAGAACATAATAAATATTGTTACCTGGATTAGGTTTCAAATTAAACAAGTAGAGAACCAAACAAATATATTTAGGTAAAGAAGCTATATTTTAATTTAATCAGAGAGCAACAGCAACATTGTTGTTTTCTGTGATGGATTTATGACCTTATCAGGGAGCATCACATAAATAAAAAAAATATTTTGGGACATTTTTGCACACACGGTCATCTGACCCCAAACTAAGCAAAGCTTGTGATATGGCTGCCAGAGACTGATATACATACATATATAGTTTTAAATACATACTTAAACATACAACATAGACACACATAGATACATACATACATAGTCTGCAACGGAAGCATGTATTAGCATGACGTGATATACTAAGTGCACAATACACCCCAAGCGGGATGTCTGTGCAGGTCTTATCACCCCCACTTTGAATTAGATATATACCAAGCAACTATAATTTAATTTGTGACATGATGTAAATGTGACGCTAGGAAAAGTTACCCCAAGCATTATTATAATACTAGCTGACCTGACAGACCTGTCCTGTCTTAGAACTGTCAAACACGCAAAGTTAAAATCGTAAATCTTATTTTTTTACACCTTGGGTTACATTATATTGGAGTTTTAGAAAGGATCCCTATTTTTTTTTTTAAATATAATACAGCCTATGTGAAAGAATTTTTCAAATCGGTTCAGTAGTTTCGGAGCATATTCAATGCAAACAAACAAACAAACAATCAAATCCGTATAATATTAGTATAGATAATTATAGTAATAATTCATTTATTTCAGGTACTTATAACCCATACACAGCAAAACATTAGACAATTTATAACATTCAGGTCTCATTTCACACACAACTAAGTCGCAAATAAAAATTAATACATCAAAATAAATAGTTATGTCATCAGAAATAAAATTTCAATAAAATATAAAAATTTAATCAATTCTAGTCTAGTCAGTTTAGTAGTAAAGTAATTGGTCATGTCCAGGAATGCTACTGGACCTAGTACCTTCTCTTCGGCATTGGTAAAGCGACATGCCTGTTGCAGCAATGCCGAATGAAAGCACATCCAGTCTAGTCTATCATCGCCAGAACGGCGTTGGAGCTGGCCCGCACTCTGCGCACCAAGGACGCGCCTCGCTTGCGCATGGTCGCGTGGAAACAATCTGTTCGCGCCTACGCGAACATGCCCGAGGCGCTGCAGAACCGGGGCAGCCCCATCACCGCCCTGAACGCGTTGTTATACTGAACGCGGAGGGCACTGTTATTCTTTTCAGTGTAATTTTCAGTGTAAATACATTATAACAATAAGAATGAAACAAACTTTACCTTGGAAATAATAGAAGCTGAAGTAAAATTTGTGCAAAACTTGTTGTGAGTTGTATAAATACAAAAAAGGAGCTGATGAGCATAAGACATATGTACACAGGGTTACGCATATAGACTGTACTAAGCCGAAAGCAGGTCATTGTACTCATCATGTCCCTTTTGATTGTCTAAGTGGCTTTGAAAAACGGGGCTGGCATAATCGCATAGCAACTAAAGCCACAAACAAAAATTAGATTTTAAAAAAAACAATCCCTGAACTGTAATGGCACCAATGATGTATTACTCAATATTACTAAATAGACAAATACATAATTATATAACTTATTTATTGTGCACACTAGAAATATAAGATACAAAAAGTAATTAGATCAGGTATATCTCGGCACAGTTAAAAGTTCAATGATTCGCATTGACACAAAACGAAGCTGAACTGTGACGAAACATAATCTAAATGCATTTCCAATGACAAACCTGGAGGTTAATGAACTTTATCTCTCACTTTATGGATGCTGTATAATTTAATCACTAAATTATCTTTTAAGTAAATATTGACAATGAGAGTGTCTTGTGATCTACTTTGCATAACAATTGTTTAAAAAATTGTGTATAATTTTTTATCGCAGATTTTATGGAATCCGACCGTATTGATGCCGTAAAAACATGATTAAAAGTCACAAAATAACTTGTTTACAAGAATTTTCGATTAATCAAAATATTACGGATCGTATTTCGACTCCGAGCGAGCCTTAGATAAAGATCTGAACATTTTTCTTTTCCGGAATTAAAATCCGGTACATAACTCACAGAAAAGCATAATGGAACTTATTTCGCCTGAATCTTGCTCGATTAATTCACGGACAAAATCTAAGACTCATCTGTTATTTTCATACGATCCTGTATCTTTTGAAAATTAAATTCTTAGTGTCGATAACTGAAATACAGAAATCGTCAATAGAACAACACTACAAAACTACAAAAGAACACAATAATGATAAAACAAAAGGAAACAGGGAAGCCCTACGACAGAGACTGCCAAATCACAAAAAAACAACACGCCGAATTGAGCCCATTATTTTCAAGATCATCGTGACATCTGGCTTCCTCAGACTGGGTAATTAATATGCCGGGTTGAATCACATGTAGCTTTGCCAATGCACCGATGTTTACATGTCTTCAATGTGGAAAACAGTCTCGGAAATCTGGACAATTTGTTCATAATAAACCTACGCTAAGACTCAAAATATTGCTGCTTACAATTTGGTTGAAGTTTGTAATCCTTCTAGATTGTTGTCTATCCGTCATGTTTCCACCTCTCATTGTCTTTCACACACAGTCAATTGATACCTACTCATTTGCTAATACCATAGCAGCATGTCTGTACTTTTTTCTGAATTTAATGCTAGGAAAAAAACTACAAATTCTCTTGTAAAATTGTATAGATGAATGGAAGAAACGTTAAAAAAATAAGGATCTTATACCCAATTGAACTGCGTACCTAAAAATCGACTTCTATAATGAACCATATCATAATAACAATAAAGCTCCAAATAGTGTACAGAAATATAAGAGCGAAAACCGGTGCAAATTAGATGGAAATCCGGGAGCACTATATCCCTCTCTGACAGACACGGCCATTTGGTCAATACAATATGGCCGATGCCTGCTTGAGAATACGTTGTAGGAATAAGCATTTGTCATATTTTTGATGATACTTATTGCGGTTTTTCGAAATAAAGAGATAGATTGCTCCCCAATACAAGATAAGGGTAACATGATGACACGACACATTTACTTAGTATTGGCAAGAACGTGATGGTGGTATGTGGTGTGTAGTTCTGTGGTGTATTATGTGGTGGTCCGCTACATACTAATTCACTGAAACAACTTTTTATAAACAGGCGTACGAGTACTCGTTTGTTTATCATTCTGATGTATGAATTACTGGAATCTGAAAGTCATTAGCCGCGAGTTCGCTAAGGAATTCTGTTTACCTTTGACATACTGATCTTCTAATAGCGAGAATCTAGCGAGACCGGGGGAGTGGCATAAACAAAGGAAGGCTTATACCCAGTATAGTGGGTCATTTAGGGCTGATGATGATGACGATGATCTTCTAATAAGGTAGGTGCATAACTATTCTCATCTAAAAGTTTGGAAAGATTTTCCCAAACTGTTAGATCAATCAAATCTAGTAATATTAACAGATTGGAACATATCTGTTTTTTACTTGCAAATCTTGCAATGTATCTCTTACCAACATTAATTTACAAACCCAGATGTTGTGTCTAGTGCAAAATTCACGAAAAAGGTGTAATTAAGATACATTTTAGAAGTACCAACAAACTAATTTAAATCAACCGGCGCGCGTTTACCTCAGAGCTGTTCAAGAGTACCTACGTATCGTATGCCTAGGTCAAACTTTGAAGTTAGTTAAGAACAAATTCGAGAAAAAAGCCTTGCAATACAAGGATTCAGCTGGGATGGGAAGCATTTAGTAAACTCCGTCGTCACGTCGTCCATACCAAAGTGCCTCAAGCAGAATTCTTTAATTAGTGTTTCCTACCCGTTATGACAAACGGTGCCGAGACGAGACACTGACGGTCAAGGTGGTCCACAAGTTCGAAGTCGCCCAGCGAAGTATGGCGAGAGTTATACTCGGAGTTACTATACGGGGCAGAATTCGAAACGAAGTGTTCAACATAGAATCAAAGTTACCGACATAGCTCAAAGAATTAATAAGGAAAAGTGGCAGTGGGTGGCCTCATTGCCCGTAGAACCGATAACCGATGAGGTAGACGAGTTCTAGAGACTACGTTTAGGCAAACGTAGTAAGACACCCTCCAATCAGGCTGAGAGACGACTTCCGTAAAACAGCGCGTAAAAACGTTCACCACCTTTGACCACACCGTCACTTAGGTGAGTTGGGGTCCAACGCCTAGCCTAAAAATATTTTTTTTAACCACCCTATAAAACTTCTGATAACCTTTAAACGGCTGAATATATAGGAACATATTGAATTATAGCTAAGAACACTCTCGATCAAATCTCATTTCAAACAAAAATAAAACTAAATCAAAATCTGTACAGCCGTTTGGGAGCTACGATGCCACAGACAGACATATATACACACGTTAAATTAATAACACCCTTTGCGAAGTCTCTTAACAAGGGACCAACGTCATTTTTTTCACCACCTTCCGAGCTCACGACCCCAGTCTGTCTCAAATGCTTAACTTCAATTTTACTGAATAAATATTAGCTTATACTTTCATAAAATCATTCTTTGGAACGCCTGACCACTGCTAGGTAAGGACTTACCGCAAGCTTCACTTGGGGTACGTTTCAGTGCGAAATCGCAGTATGCAGTAAATATAAACAATGTCTTTCGTACGAATGAATATATTGTAGGGGGAAGCGAGCGGGACGCCTTCAGATCTATTTAACTCCCGTTTTATTGGGATCAATTGGTGTTCGTCGACTCAAGCGGTTTGTGAGCATACTCTTAATTGAAACAAATCTAAGGTTCAGGAATTTTTGTGTCGCACTATGCCTCTAATAAAATTTAGCAAATATAATGAAGGCAATTGAATAAAACCGTATAAATTTGATAACAAAAAACACGTAGTCATTTTCAAAACTGCGAATTCGACGAATTGCAGTGTGAATGACCTTCTAAACTGAAACGCTCCAAAAGAAAATATTTTTTTACATTAAAGTACGACGGCGACGGATTCTTTAATAAAACAGCGTGGGAAGGATAACAAGCTCTTTTACTAAAAATAAGCTAAACACATGACTTTGAAGAGCCATAAGGGGATAAGCTAGGAGCTAGCTTGATTATGTACACGTGGTTCCAGCGCGATATACTGAGTCATGATATGGCAGTCTAGAAACATAAGGATATCTCCTTATGTTTCTAGACTGCCATCGTAACAGACCAGATATGAACAACAATATAACATTATATGTATTACCGCATAAACTATTACGTATATTAGGGTTACACAGAACGGCAGCATGAAGCCGAAAGGAGCTCATCGTACATATACTTATCATTATGAACAACTACATCGGCTTGAGCTTATCAGTCAGCTTGCGACCACGGCCTTTGTAACAAGGTCGAAAAGTCGAGCAAAAGGTATTTTACCTAAAAATAAAAAAACCGGACAAGTACGAGTAGGACTCGTGCTCTGAGGGTTCCGTTAGACGGAACCCTCAGAGCGCGAGACCAAAAAAAAAACTAACTGAAGTTAAAATATTGAAAGACAAACTTAAGTTTGTAGTTTTTTTTTACTGGGCAAGTGCCTTTAATAACTAAACAAAATACAAGCTAAACCTAACACTACAAATACAGTTAGACTGCCCATAGACCGCTGAAGGTCTAAAGACAATCCAAATGCTCAAGCCCACTACCAGTTGGCAGCGTACCCAACATGCTGGCGGCATTACCACGTTGAATGGCAATGCTAATGCGTTGAGCCAGAAACACGCCAGCATTTTGGTCACGCGTCGCATTAACCAGGCGCTCTGAAAGATTTTTGAAAATGAGGTGAGCTCCCGGTTCCCAAGGGCCCAATGTCTCAACCCCAAACGCCTCAAATATGTAACCACTGCCGGGGTTAGCATATTTGCGACGCTTGTGCTGCTCTGCCGAATTAGCAGCCGCGCCAGCCCTACCCTGTGTCTCAGGAAGATGTGACGGCGCCAAAGTACCGACACAAGTTGCGTCCCATACAAGGGGCCGCCCCAACCTCCAGGGCACAAGTGTCATACCGTCAGGCCTCTTTCCATCGTCACGCGTAAGACCACTCGGTTTGAGCACAGCTGCAACATTGGCGGTGGAAAGTGCCATGCGTATGATGTCGTTCAGGCTAGCGTGTCGGCCAATACGACCAGCGCTTCTCGAGCAAGAGAGACCATGGTGACCGAGCTGGTCAACAGCAGTACCACACTGACAGCGATGGGCCTCACAGCACCTTGCACCCAAGCGTAAGCTGACAGCTAGACGAAATGCGGTTGGATCTAAAAGGCTACCTGTGTTAAAAGAGGGCATGGCTTGCAACCAAAGTCCCGATTCCCAAACAGAGACAGCAAGAATACGAGCGCGATCTGCAATACTAGGACACGTATCTAGTAGCGATTTCCATGCTAGTTCGCAGATCGGCCGATCCCACAGTCTCTGGGAAGACAACTTTGAAGTTTGTAGTTGACAATAAGGTTCTTCCATACATCCCAACTACAAAATGTAAGTTTGTAATAGCAAAATAATTATTTTTAAATACCTTCAAATTTATAACTTTCGGATTTATACCTATATATGTACTATGAGACCTTGCCTCTTGCCAAATTTCATGATTCTAGGTCAACGGGAAGTACCCTATAGGTTTTGATTCCCCTGTGAAATCGCAAAATATACGACATAAAGGAACCCTAAGAGCGCGAGACCAAAAAAAAACTAACTGAAGTTAAAATATTGAAAGACAAACTTAAGTTTGTAGTTGACAATAAGGTTCTTCCATACATTCCAACTACAAAATGTAAGTTTGTAATAGCAAAATAATCATTTTTAAATGATATACCTTCATATTTATAACTTTCGGATTTATTCCTATATATGTGCTATGAGACCTTGCTTTTTGCCAAATTTCATGATTCTAGGTCAACGGGAAGTACCCTATAGGTTTTGGTTCCCCTGTGAAATCGCAAAATATGCGACATAAACGTTCATAGCTTTTGATTGCGTTGACTTACAACTTTTATTTTTTTACAGCCGAAAGAAACCGTAGACCCAAGTATTTAGTATAAATTTCAATTTGCTACCTTTACGCGTTCTTGAGAAAAAGGGTCTTGACAGACGGACAGACAGACAGACAGACAGACGGACAACGAAGTGATCCTATAAGGGTTCCGTTTTTTCCTTTTGAGGTACGGAACCCTAAAAATGTCTGCAAATCGCATAGTTTAAAAGTTAAATAAAGATAATGTTAATTTGATACATTTTTTACCCATAAATTCACTGACACGCTACGGTCTTGGTCGGTGACGAAACCGTTTCGTGGACTTTATCTCATATTATTGTATAAATAAGTAAATTTTTTGCATGTGCCGATACGGTTGCTGTTATGGTGTGGTTAACTGTACTATTAAGTATTCTGTGGTATGCCTTGTAGTGACCTTTACACAGTCCGTCACTCTGTCTAAATTTTTAACCCTCGATGCAAACAGACGGGTGTTGATTACAAGTTTAACGTGTGTATCTGTGTCTGTGTGCATCGTCCCAAACGGCTGAACCGATTTTGATTTAGTTTATAATTTGAAAGATGACTTTATCGATCGACTTTTTGATAGCCCGTTGGTCCAGTTGGTAGTGAACCTACCTTCTGCGCTTGGGGGCGTGGGTTCGTTTCCCACCTAGGACAAACATTTATGTGATGAACATTTGTGTTTGTTCTATTTCTGGTTGTTAATATCTATTTAAGTATGTATTTAAAACTATATATGTATGTATATCAGCCTCTGGCAGTCATATCAAAAGCTTTGATTAGTTTGGGGTCAGATGACCGTGTGTGCAAAAATATAAAACTCCAAAAATAACTGATTATAAATTGTAAATATGTATATAAGTAGGTAATATATGTATTAATAATTTCGTTGATTGTCCATTAATGCTCATTGCTTTGAAGTTATTTAAATATTATTTTCTAATTTTTATTTTCAGTTTGTAAATGAAGGTATAGTCATGAAGTCGGTTCTTTTTTTTTCAAAAAATTATCTTTATTATTTTTACCGCAGGGTTACGCGGAAAATGTGTACTAAGTCGAAAGAATTCCGTTATACTCATCATTACGAACAACTTTTACTAAGGGACCAATCCTAAAATCGCGAAAAAAATACTAGCTATTCCATACTTTTTGTAGTGTTTATAAATGATCGTTTTCTATAGAACAGCTAAAAAAAAATATGCGATTTCAGAGTTGGCCCCTTACTAAAAGTTGTTCATAACGATGGGTAATATAGACCTTTTTCGGCTTAGTACACCCTTTCCGCGTAACCCAGTATAGTATAGGTCTACGTATCGCCACGAACTCACCTGATGGAAAGCGAAGTTGTGGCCGAAGATAGAGCAAAACAGAAAGAAGGAAAGAAAGAAAATTCATTGTATTCGAGTTGCACAGACCTATAGGTACTTATTAGATAGAATGAGCAGTATTTCGGTAAAATGTGTCCATTTCAAAGCGGAAAACGTGCTACATCACGACCTTGTGTTGCGGATCAAATTAATGCTTTGGCTTTGACAGATTTGCTTCGCTCGAGGCCGGACTGAAACCTTGATATTGCTAAATTAAACAGGTATTATCTAGCTACCGTGAAACGGAAAGAGAGACATAGATTTCAGACACACTATACATACCTATAGCACAGAAGACATAATAAGAAGATTCACTCCGCAAAATCATTTACACAATAAAGTGCAATTCAGCACGTGCGAGCGCTAACTACCTACAGCTATATTAACCTAGAAGTTGCATCTCTGTCTAACGCGCGGCAGGTCCGACAAGTCGGCTACTTGTCGCTTCAAACATAAAGTGCGGAGTGCGCCAGGCCTGAATATAGGTACTGATCAATGATCATACCTGTCCATTTGGGTAACTTAGTTATTATTATTATTTCTAAGTTAATCCGCCGTAACATTACATACCTATTCTGTGAAAATGTCAACTGGCTATGGTTCGGAAGATACAGCCGTTATAATAAATAAATAAAAGCCTAGATAATATTTTTGTTGTAATTTTTATGTTATCCTTGTTTTGTGGTGTTTTAATAAAGAGTTTTTGTATTGTATTGTATTGTATTGTAAATATATTCGGGACATTTTTGCACACACGGTCATCTGACCCCAAACTAAGCAAAGCTTGTAATATTACTGCCAGAGACTGATATACATACATATATAGTTTTAAATACATACTTAAATAGATGTTAACAACCAGAAATAGAACAAACACAAATGTTCATTGAAACACATAAATGTTTGTCCCAGGTGGGAATCGAACCCACACGCCCCCAAGCTCAGAAGGCAGGTTCACTACCAACTGGACCAACGGGCTATGTCAACTTAGTTATTACTATAATTATTTGTAAGTTAATTCGCCGTAACATTACATATTCTGTGAAAATATCAACTGGCTATCTATTACGGTTCGGAAGATACAGCCGTTAAAAGGTAAGACAGACAGACAGCGCAGGTTTAGTAATAGGGTCCGGTTTACACCATTTAGGTACGGAACCCTAAAAATGGTCCAGGTGCCGTCACCATAATCGTTAAGTTTAGAAAGAAACTAGTTGTTTCTGCTGTTGAAACGAATTCGAGGGATACAACATCAAAGAATGGAACGGCAGCATGTTCAGGGGCCGGACAACTGCTATTACAGGCACCTAATCCGCTCAGTTGGAAAATCACGCGACCGCAAACCGTATCTGGGCACGATAAGGTTCACGTTCGCGTGATTTTTCAACTGAGCGGATTGGGTGCCTGTAATAGCAGTTGTCCGTAAGGCCCCAGTACGAATTTAGCAGTGGTATTAATCAAGTGATCGGCGGTGTCGTCCCGTGCCAACAACTGTGTACGCTTACAATTAGCACATTTAAACAATGATGAGTTTACACGATTGCTTCCTTAACGAGCAATCGAGAACTTGACTTGTAGTATCCGAAACGCAACTTTAAATGGTGCTCTTTCATAACTGGATTTTTTGTTTGCACTATAAGATTCAAAAAACGTTAATTACAATAGGCATGTGTTCTCATGTTTAATTTATTACAAATAACCGGATTAGCGAGGAATATAACTAAATACATTACACATATTGAAAAAAAAATATTTATTGGCTGATAAATCTCTGAGATATGAGCGTTTAAAGTTTTGGGTCGGATAGGGAGGGGAAGCTCTATCCCTTTCTTACAAAGCGTGTGTTAGTATAGCATTTGTATGGCGCTCCTGAGCCGTGACGTCACGGCTCAGTATAGCGCGCTCTCTGTCTAGCATGAAATTTAAATGCTTATATCTGCTTATATCTTATTTATTTTTAAACTAATTTTAATTTTGTTTTCGTTGATTGGCTCTATTTATGATCAGCTTTTTCATAAGGTAATAAAAAATTATTAGTCATCATGCCTATTGTGTGTTATATTCTTCTGTTCAATTATTGAGTTCTACGTCATCGCGAAGACTTGCAGTAATTGATCCAGTTCTAGATGTTTAAAAATTCGTTGCTTGTAGCCTATTTAATTTAATTCATGAGTTTACACGAAAGCTTCCTAAACGAGCCATGACTTGTCGCTTCCGAAACTAAACTTTAAATGGTGCTCTTTTATAGCTGGGTTTTTATGTTTGCACGGTAAGAAACTACTTGGCCGTGCGAAAAGAGATAAATTATTACTAAATTGCTCTAGTGAGCTCGTGACGTCATAGTAGATGACAAAATGCGGTACGCTGTTTTTATTTTGTTAAACTTCGATCTTGCGGTTTGTAAAAATGGTCAATGCAGTTGTTATATCAAAACAATGTCCATTTTAGCGGATCAAGGGCCAAGAAAAGACATCGCGGAAGAGGCGATGAAACAATATCAATTGGCAACAGGTGAAGCGCGCGACGTTGGTGAGATGCACGAGCAACGCGGTCGAAAATAAAATTCACATGATAGCCTATACTCTATAGACTGTAGTAAGTATAAGAGAATGCCATTGATATGCGGGTTCTGATACAAACTTCTTCAGACTACGCTATAATTTTCTCACAAGAAAACGGCGTGAAAATTAAACTTTCTTTATTACTAAGTTATAAGCCCAGAGCTAAGCCATTTTTAACAGATTTCAAGAGGAGGTTATCAATTCGACTGTATGTTTTTTTTTTGTATGTTTGTTACGCGATTACTCCCTCAATATAGAATTGTTTTTGATGTTTCCTTTTATATTATTAGGTAGGCCATAAATCATAGGTGGTCCCATATTTTTTTTTGTGTTATACATTTGTTTTTAATTAAACAAACTGATGTCACTCTGAGTGTTTCATATTTCATCCCGTTTTAAACGAATCGCTTTGTAAGAAAATTTATTGGTTTGATTATATATGTATATATATCCCCGCTCCGCCGATCTACTACCTGGGAATACTGAAATGTGTACGTGCCCATACAATATGTACGCAAACAATATTTGTTGGACATGAAAAGTATCAGCTCTCCGGACTCCCATACATTTCGAATGCACGTTTTCTACAAGAACAAATGATTTTTTTAACGCGAGGTCTTTAGTAATGGTTGGTCATAACGAAGACTACAATGACCTCCTGGCTTAGTGCTAACACTGTATAAAACCTTTTCGGCTTAGCATACTCTTTCCAATTACTTAAGTAGGGCTTCCTTAAACTTCGCTATAATGTTCCGGACATTATAGCAAAGACTAAAGAATGCTATGTATATATATTATATCCGGAACTGTTATAATATTATTGCTTAGTCTAAAGATGGCTTTGTTTAATTTAACTTTTATTGTGCCAGTCGATAGTCTGTGGAGTGTCCACGATGGTTACAAAATACACCCAGCCTGGGTGTGTTCAAGTCGCGAGTGAATCGTTGTCTGCTAAGTAAGCGTGTCATCGTAGACTGCATCATCACTTAATATCAGGCGAGGCGGCGGTCCAATGCAAGCCTACTATTACATTTTAGAAAAGTCCGGAATCGCTACATGGCCGGTATTATAGCGCTATCTAAAGAAGCCCTACTTCTAATGAGTCACTGCACGTCTGCCGGCACGCGGACCGGTCTGGTACTGGTTATCACGTGAGCTCTCGCAACAGGAGCAGCTGGCGCGATCATTTGGCGACCCAGCGCAGCTTCACGCGACTTTTGTTCGTCTCACAGTCTCATATCATATCACGGATCACGCCACTTTTCCCAAGTGGCGTATCCAATTTTCCCCTTGAGGAAAACCACATTCATCTTCTGACTTTCTCTGGATTGCAGTAAGCTTCAACTTTTTTAGCCGGTAGTGGCCAGCTGGTAGCCAGTAGTTAAATATTAAAAGAAAACGGTTTTTTTAGATTTTGTACAATGTTATTGCAGCTGTCAGACGCAATCTTTTGGCTGTAATATACATCTATAGACAGGTACTATTTTCTAGCTCCAGCGTCCTTTTGTCAAGCAATAAAATCAAATGTATTGCAGTAAAAGTTAACTATTAGTATTTGTTTTTAGATTGGTTTATTTATTATTTTATTTATATTTTGTAGTGGTGTACTGTATGTGTGCCTGTACCGAGATATCACCAAACGGCTCCAACGGAAGACCGCGCTGGTTAACAGCCGACATTATTATTTTGGCCGCTTTGTGGCCTTATATTATTTGTGTCTCTAAGCTATTTTAAAAAACGTAATTTGATCACAAATTAACTTTTTCTTTTCTTTACTCGACCGCGTTAGCGTAAACCACGATTTGTATGAAATAAGAGCAGTTTCATCTGCATGGCGCCAGATGGCGTTGTTCTTTTTTCATACAAATCGTGGTTTACGCTAACGCGGTCGAGTAAGTAACGCAAACGAAAAAACTCGCACTAGGCCCACAGAAACTGCAACAGATGGTAAAGCAGGTGACCTAGTGCCTACGTAGGTATTTATCGCATGATGTTGGAGACATGCTTCCTATATTAACATAACAAGAAAATCTGTTACATTCATTATAGATCTGGTATACTACATAGACCTTGAACTCTTATCTGAAAAAATTCAAAAATCTTGATAAACCTTCGACTAAAATAAATAAAATAAATGAATGGACGGGCCCTAACCATTGAAATTGCTCAGTAAAAACGAGTCAAAACCGTCGGACATATAGTTCAACGCCTAATTATAAAAATATACAGTATATTTGTTACAAAAAATAGATCCCGTTTTATTTGTGTATTTACACTTCGGAAAAGCATATGAATGCATAATTTTGTCAGATGTTTCGTTATCACGTATATAACAATAGACACGTGTTGCACTTCTTACGGCTAGAGACCGACTGAAACGAAATGAGGGCCGGCGCTCATTTTGTTATCTTCAAAAATGCGCATGTACTGGGCCTGTCCATTCAATTTATTTTGGTCGAAGTGATAAACCTTAAAATAGTCAAAAGATTTCTCATTTGAATACAAAATTATGACGCGATCGGGTCAAGGCTTCTTGTGTGACGTCATGCTAAACGTGTTTTTGGTGTTTTGGGATTTCCAACTAAAAAGTCCCGAAATGTTTAACTTATATCAATAAGGAAAAGCTAAAAAGTATTTAGAAATACCAAAATTTATGAATGTACTAGCGACCCGCCCGCCCGGCTTCGCACGGGAGTAATTTACGTGCGAAGCCGGGGCGGGTCGCTAGTTATATATATAAACCTTCCGTGAAAATGTATCTAACTGATGGTGAAAACCGCATCAAAAACCGTTGCGTGGTTTAGGAGGAGTTGCGGCCATACAGACAGACAGACGCGGAAAGCGAGTTTAATTTTTATACTATGTAGAAAAGATAGAGAAGAGATAGAGAAAGAGAAGAGATAGAAATGAAACTAAGTGCAAGGAGCTATTTTGGGTCCATAAAAGCTGAATTTAAGTCTTCTGGGGCCTTACGGACAACTGCTATTACAGGTACCTAATCCGCTCAGTTGGAAAATCACGCTACCGCAAACCGTATCGCGCCCAGATAAGGTTTGCGGTCGCGTGATTTTCCAACTGAGCGGATTAGGTGCCTGTAATAGCAGTTGTCCGTAAGGCCCCTGGATAGAGAAGTCCCTCGCAGACCAGATGAAAATAAAACCAGCCAAGTGCGAGCCAGGCTCGCGCACTCAGGGTTCCGTATGCTATGCTATGGCATTTTATCGAATTAGACGATCGATAAAGAACAGTACTCGCAGTGCAGTTACGCTGCGAAACCTCCTGGACCCCTCTGGCCCATGATAGGGTTTAGGTAAATTATACCTAGACTAGCGACCTTCATATTATATGTGCGGCGTCGCGGTTTTACCATCGCACCAGCCGCCACCGCCTGAAGGCTCATCCACACATCATAGATCAGTGGAAATCGCACACTGTCCGATTCACACGATCCTTCTTGCCTCATACTTGCAAAATGTGGAATGAGCTACCACGGCTACTTCCTACTAGAGCTACTTCCACGGTGTTTCCGAGAAGCTACAACATGGGGTTCTTCAAAAGGCGAGTTAATCGAGTCCTAAAGGGTCGGCAACGTTATTTGTGATGCCTCTGGTGTTACAAGTATCCATAGGCGACGGTGACTGCTTACTATCAGGCAGCCCGTCTGCATGTTTGCCACCTATGGCATAAAAAAAATGTTATGTAAAAGATTACCGAGAATAAACCTCTAACAGTATATTCTAGATACCTTTAAAATACACAAGCACTGTTTGGGTTTAAAATTTGCACAGATAAAAGTAGATGTACATTTGTACAATCCAGGGGCCTTACGGACAACATGCGGCACCTAATCCGCTCAGTTGGAAAATCACGCGAACGTGTACTTTATCGCGCCCAGATACGGTTTGCGGTCGCGTGATTTTCCAACTGAGCGGATTAGGTGCCGCAATTAGCTGTTGTCCGTAAGGCCCCAGGAGTACTTAAAAAAATTGCGCACAGTTATAATCGCAAATCAGACAAGCACGATTATTATTAGGAAATATTACATTTAAGTTTCTGGCGTATCTGAGCGCGATAAGGTTCACGTTCGCGTGATTTTCCAATTGAGCGGAATAGGTGCCGCAATTAGCTGTTGTCCGTAAGGCCCCTGGTGACCATCACAGCTAGTTTAGTGACAGTGTATTCGAAGATGGTAAATATGCCTAGCCTGGAATGGGATCTGGCTCTCGAGTATATTACATACTAATTGACATTCTGTGCCGCGTTTACTTTCAATAGCTAGTTTAATTTTATTCTGTTTCTATTTTAATTGTACACCATTTGAATGACTAATGGTAAGATGTTGCTGATCAATTAACATTTGAATGGTAGTTTCAATGCAAGGCCAATCATTCATTGTTCTTATTTTACTTAGTTAGCAATTTTGAACGGGAGCCAAGAAAATATTTCAGATTCTGCATACTGTTATTAGTGTGAGTTTATTTCATTTCCCATGAGAGCAGTGTCATGTGTCATGGGATATCTTTTTGGGGTTCCATAGCCAAAAGGTATAAAACGCGGGGATTATTACTAAGCCTATGGTGTCTGTCTGTCCATCCGTCCTACCTTTTAACGGCTGAGTCCTTCGTACCATAATAGACAGCCAGTTGTAATTTGTACAAAATATATAAGTAAAATGTTACGGCGGAATTAATAAGAAACAATATAATAAAGTCAAAAGTCTGCCAAATGGCGTGACAGAGAGAGACCGGGACCGATGGCGTGCCCTTGTGTCGGCTAAGACTCACTTTGGAGCGCTGTGCCAGCGAAGTAAGTACGAGATAGCCCGTTGGTCTAGTTGGTAGTGAACCTGCTTTCTGAGCTTGGGGGCGTGGGTTCGATTCCCACCTAGGACAAACATTTATGTGATGAACATTTGTGTTTGTTCTCTGGTTGTTAATATCTATTTAAGTATGTATTTAAAACTATATATATGTATGTATATCAGTCTCTGGCAGCCATATCACAAGCTTTGCTTAGTTTGGGGTCAGATGACCGTGTGCAAAAATGTCCAGAATGACCGGAATATTTTTAAGTAAGTAATCTTCACTTTTGGAATGTATACTTAAAAATATGAATCTACCTTATAGACTGGCAAACTATAGCAATAGACAGAGATAAATGGAAACAGGGTATGAGGAGGCTTTTGTCCTGCAGAGGGACAAAATAGGTTATGAATAATAATAAAATGTAAATCACAGACATCAACATTCTTTTTATATAATTGATATTTGACAACGTATGATTGGGTAATAAGATTGAGAATTTTATAAAAGATATGATTGCAAACGCAACAAAATAAAATTTTAAAAGACATTACGAAACACAAATTCTATCCACTAGCGACCGAACACAGCTAATTAGCATGAGCTTACACGTAAGTGTGCGGAGTTTTCAAACGCACCTGAGTGCGCGCTTTGTGGTGCTAAATAGTGCTGCCAATCTCAAAATCAAAATTGGTCAAAATCGGTATATTGAATAACAAGCTTAATGAATTCAAATAACAAAAAACTAATTAAAAGTAGTAGATGCAAAATAATGTAAGTAATCAGTAAAGTATATATATAATATTTGCACTGATTATTACAACATAAAAAAAAAAGTTGTAAATATTATGCGTTTTTAGGGTTCCATACCCAAATGGTAAAAACGGGACCCTATTACTAATTTGCTCTCTAGTCTACACTGTCTGTCTTACCCTTAAATGACTGTATCTTTCGAATCGTAATAGAATCTATAGGTAGCCAGTTATTTTTTTTACAAAATATTGTATGTTATGGCAGATTAACTAACTAATGTTTTTATGTTTACACATATTTTTAAGTTACAATCCAGATCTTAATCGATAATAGGAGATATAATGTTTAGTAAGATTGTAATTTGTGTTGTGTATATATATATATATATTTATGGCAACACCCCTCTCTACGAGGGAGGCCTTTGTTCAGCAGTGGACGTTTACAGGCTGATGATGATGATGATGATATATATATATATATATAATAATAACAAAATATATTTAAAAAAAAAACGAAAGTCATGTCCCCATACGATAAACGTATTTTTGTATTACGAATGTCTACCATCATTATTACTGGGAGCATCAGATAGCAGAAACTTACAAAAAACTGTTGACTTATTTTTCCACTTGGTCCAGAAATTCCCTTAGACAATCCCCTGCGAAGGGGATTTTTAGACTCAATATAAAACAATGCAATAGCATAAAAAAGATCTATCATTAAGGCCCTTTTATTTTCTTTGTTTGATATAGATTTGTACTTAAATAAGCAAAAAAAAAAACATATCTCAACACGGAAGTTTACTAAGGTGATTTAGGTTTGTGGTGGTAAAAAAAACTGCTATCCTAGTATTCATACTAAGTTCCATAATTTATAAGAACTTTCGAAATTCAATAACAGCAATATTTTAAAAACTTAATAATACAATTATTACTTTATTGAGTTTTTAAAATTGTATTTATCTTAGATAAGGGCAAGGTTTATATGTCGGTTCTATCTCGAGTTTCCTGTCTTGACTAACAGATGTGCTAGAGGCCAGTAATCAAGACTTACAAAGTAATTTATATTACAAATAACCTAGGAATCTGTATATTTATTGTGTAAAACAAAGGGTAGGTGCTAAGTATGATAGTAGTATAAATATTTAATTCGCGATCAAAACTGAAACGACCCGACTGAAGGAAGAAAACAGGTGTCATGGAAAAATTAATGAAGATATTCATGGTCATGGTGCAACTTACTGTGGTCATTGGAGACTGCACTCCCAGAGTCGCCCGTAAAAGAGCTGGCTCTCACAACAGGGCCCCAGTGCTGCCTTCTAGCTCCTTCCCTACTCTCTGTCCTCTCCACATCATCTGCTTTGCACAAATTAAGACCTAGTACGCACCAATACAACACTACACCGATACGCATCGTGATCTCTCAATGACACTAATGCACTGACCGCACACAAACACGATTTTAAGTAACCGACGCCCGAATACCGCACACTATACTCATCCTAAAACAATGAGCTGCTTAACCATCCACTGTTTTTAAGGCCACATCACAAGTTCAATAAAAAACATTAAAACTACGAATTTTTATCACAGAGAGAACCAGCGAGGTCGAAAATTTTTGACATTACAATTTTGACGTTGACAACTTGGCAGCTAGAGGGAAAACCATAGGCTAGAATAAAGAGGAGGCGGAGGAGGCCAACTAAAATTATCTATGGTATTAGCGATGGGAAAAACTTCTGTAATCAACTAAAAATGCCTGAAATCGTGGTAATCAAAACCAAAGACTACTATATATATACGGAGATAACAACAAATATCTCAACCAATGAACGCACCTGATAACCTATTTACAAAAATATGTCAAATGACCTTGTCAGTTTGTAAACAATACAATACCTTGAAGAACTGTTTTTGATTAAAATAAACTAATTTCCTTGTTATAAATTGGCCATTTCGAAGGATTATCATATTTATTGCGGAGCCAAAACGAAAAGTGCTACATAAAAATGAACATCGATTTCGAAACGATGGCTGTTTTGGAGGAGGAATCGCACAATGTAAGTTCCCAATTTTCTTTGTCTAGCACCACGATCTAGCATTGTTGCATCCCTGAATCCCTGAATATTTATATTCAGAAAAACTTGTAGGAAGTCTTCAGCAAGCGATCCAAATCTTTCCTTGGTACAATTTTACAGCCAAATTACTGACATTGTTTACTTCCTTGTGTGGCAAAAAGTTACCATGGTCTGTGCTATGATTGATTTGCATATTTTGTATTGCACAACAAAATGAAAGATTTCATAATCGCTGTGTAATGGATTCTAGATCAAAACTGGCTAGATATTGTTAAGAAATAATGCAAATCCATAACAAAATAAAGATGGTTTCTACCCTTTATGTAGGTATATACCTAACTATTATCACCAAAGTTGGTCATAATAGATAATAAAGTTATCAGTGTAAACAGCAGTTATCCTAAGGTAGTATCACAAGCACCAATCTACATTTAATGGATAGGCCACTCCTTACTTTTTAATTGTGCAAATATTTCAAATCGGTCCACACTACATCTTTGAAAATACCAAGTCTTTTCCGACAAAACATTACAAACGAAGAACTGGTAAAGAGACTGAAACAGATAGTTTCCAGACTACTTTAAATAAATTTTACTTTCTGATCAGAATCTTGTTAGAAAATAGACTAGTACAATTCGCAGAGTGTGTGTCAGATCTCCATGACATAAATCCCTCCTCCCCATCTTTTTATCCATCTGACAGCTATGGCAAGCACAACCCGGTTGATACTTCGAAAACCTGTATCGAACTTTGATTCCACTTTTATTGTGCGAACTGCTAGCCTGGGAGGCGTTGCCTGTCCACGATATTTACAATCTGGGTGTCATCAAGTCGCGAGTGGACCGATTTCTTCTAGGCAAGCATGCTCCGCATACGAAGTAGCGGGTATCAGCTTGTAATTATATAAAAATGAATCCCTATTTACCTTGGTCACGCCATAACTTGAGAACGACTTTACCGATTTCATTCATAATTTTTTTTAAAGTTTTCTAATACTCTGTAGAAAGTTCTTACGTAAAGAAAAATTAAGAAAGTTTGGTAAATTTCAGAAAACTTAATGACGATTTGATCTTTGCGTGTCTGAGAGTTCTAAGACAGGACAATGGCGTCTATTCTGTCACACCACTCACTAAACTAAACCAATCTGGCAGGACTAAAATTATCTGCCTCTCTTTTAATTTAATACGTGAGAAAAGGATGGCAACAATTTTAGTGCAGTCAAATTTAGTTTAGTTTAGTTTAGAGTGCATCAGAATCGATGCCATTGTCTGTTGGGTCAGCTAGTTGTTAATAAATACGACTCACTTTTAAAATGTGTGTCAGTGAGTGATGGACTGCTTTGTGCCTATATAGGTAGAATGCTTCGGGCCTATATAAGCACTGCATTTTGGTGCTGTTTTTGAGTGTGTCAATTTCAATACTTTTTATAAATCTTTGATATATACCCTAAACCCAAAACCTAAACATCTGTAATAACTGTAATAATTCTGTAATAACTGTTACCAATGAAATGAATCAGATTATTATTTTAGACAACTAAGGAGTAACAAGAGCCACAAATTAGTTGATAGAAAAGCATGTATCTATTATTGTTTAGTCCTGGCACAAAATATTTGTGCATGACATGTGCTGTTTTTCTACTCAAAACAAGATTGAGTTCGGCTTCTGCTACTTTTATCACGAAGATACTACACTACTGCCATCTAGTAAATTTACACAAAATAATGAAGGTAATAGGAAAGCTGTTTTAGTTAACAGTAGCGAAAACAGATAGCGCTGATATAAATTTTACGCTTTAATTATTCGCGGCAAAATATTGTTTGAATCCATAAAACCAAAATAATGAAACCAAAAGAAATTAAAAAAATACGCAGAATATATTTTATATAAACTCTACGACGCAGTGATCAGGTTTGTACCATCTGAATGTGATCTTTGTTCTGAAGGCCATATCATGGAAACAGAGGGTGCACCCCTAATGTCTACAGCTGCCGTTGCATGCATAATGTAAACATTTATTTGGTAATAATAGGTAATCTAGGTCATCGAAAGTGCGAGAATCAGTCAGGTCAGTACCCGGAGCTCCATGCGAGATGCGGCGAGGGGCGAGGTAACTTTTGCGATGTATTTACAAAGACCATACGGACACTAAAATGCATTTTCAAATAACTATTTTTAAAATTATTTTTGCTACACACAATGCGATGTTGTGTCATATTAAAATCTAACTGAATTAGTTTGGTCAATAAATATTTCATACTATAGGTACTGAGTGCAAACAAGCATGCGGTCCGCCTGAAGGTAAGCAGAAACTGCCGCCTATGGACACCTGCAATACTAGCTGTTGAAGGTACTTTGCCAACCCTGAGAGGTAGTTGTAGACATCCTTCTTGAAACGCTTCATGTTGAAGCTCGACGGGGAGACCTTTGGGGGAAGGATATTCCACACCTTGCAGGTCCGCGGAATAAATAAGCGGAAAAATCGAACGGTGTGGAATTTCCAGCTTTGCAAGATGTGTCAAATTACCGCCAAATTGAAAATACTTCTCTGCTCTCGAAAGTAATGGAATGAGTGGTTAACATCCGGCTTCTCGTTTACCTGAGCACAACTACAATATAAATTTTGATAAATTTAATCCGTGTATAAATATTATTTTGTTCTTTGTAGTGGCACAATTAGTTTGAAGTCGGTTTAAAAAATAATAATAATTGGCCTCGCACTTGGCCTGTTTATAAGGCAAATACAAAAATTACTACGTTTAAAAAAACCGTTTCCCTTTGGTTTTGACTTTTTTATTATTTCTCAGTTAATCTGCTGTAACATTAGATATATTCTGTGAAAATTTCAACTGGCTGTCTATTACGGTTCGAAAGATACAGCCGTTAAAAGGTAGGACGGACGGACGGACGGACATACCGTCAGTTCATAACAAAGCTATAACTGGTAATTCCTTACCTGGATGACCTCCTTATCATTTCACTGAATCGAAATGCCATATTTTACTAATTTTGAAGTCGGTTTTTATAACTATTGTATTTTGTGGTGGTACGGAACCCTCAGTGTGCGAGCCCGACTCGCACTTGGCCGGTTTATATAGATATATATCATCACCATCAGCCAGAAGACGTCCACTGCTGAACATAGGCCTCCCCCTTTAACGTCCACACTGAACGATAGCCTGCCATCTGCATCCACTGGATGCCAGCGACTGTCACAGTGTCGTCGGCCCATCTAGTGGGAGGCCTACCTACGCTGCGTCTTCCGGTTCGTGGTCTCCACTCAAGAACCTTTCTTCCCGATCGGTTATCGGTTCTTCGAGCGATGTGTCCTGCCCATTGCCACTTCAACTTGCAAATTTTAATAGCTATGTCGGTGACTCTGATTCTTTGCGAATATCGACGTTCCGGATTCTATCGCGCAAAGGAACTACGCGCATAGTTCTCATATATATAGATGTAACAGTTAGTAAAGCTTTGACAAACTAACATTAACTGCACCTTCTTTGAATGCTAAAAATAAACATATGCGTCATGTCGTCGGCGCATTGGGGATGTAGATAAGTAGGCATACTGTGAATAGAATGGCAAGTTCACTGTTCAATCGCAGAACTGTTATCAATACGCCAGTTATATACGTTGTATTTATGAAATGTCGACAAAGAGCTCTTTTTCGCATTTTTTAAACATTTTTGATAATAAAAAATATTTTTTATAAAGTCATTGGGCATTATCTCTAGAATAACGTTGTAAATGGTAAAATAGTAAATTATACAACAAGTGAAAAAAAGGAAATTTAATTCGAGGGACTAAGTTGAATCTCGAGAGCAGCGAAGGATTCTAAAGTAGAATCCTTAGCGGAGCGAGGGATACAAGGACCGAGATGCTTTTTTTTCACGAGTTATATATTCTACTTTTTACCTTTGACTGTGAGAAAATAAAATAAACTAATATTTATACTTTTTATATTAATTTTTATTCTATTTTTTCGGAATTCAGTGTTAATGTGTATATGTTGCAGTCAAAAGTACTTTTGACTGGTTAAGTGTTTTGCCTGCAACACATATTCTTGTTTAGTTTGAAATTGTCGTACCTACCTATTAGATTTTGGCGGCTACTAATTATTTACGATAACTGCTGCTTTATAACAATTTGATTCCGGAGTCAGTGTCTTATTATCGTCACTGGAAAAACTTTTAAAGATCTTACTATTTATAATGATAATAGATTTGCCATTGACCTAAAACAACCACGATACCTAGCTCAAAAAAAAAAAAAGAAACCAAATAATGTTGGCGGGATATATTTTTCCTAATTTAAATTGGATAGCTCAATGGAACAGCTGCGACTACGATATATTAATTTTTTGGTTTTTAATTCGTATATCGTGCTTATTTCAAATTCAAAATGTTTTTATCTTGTTATTGATGAATCAGATGCTCTCTTTCGAGTGGCAATGGTAAAAAAAAATCATAACACATGTGCTGTCTTAGTTTCTAGCTCTGAAATTAATTTAATAATAACAAGATTTGAATGTGGGCTACATAGGAATATAAATTATTATTTTTATTCATATCTGCTATGCGTGGGGGCCGATAGCCAAATAGTAGTTATCGTCTGCCAGTTCTGCCACCACTTAAGTTGACGCTGGGGCAGATTCTGATCATTATGGTCAACAATCACCGCGGCGCCATCGTCGCCACTGCGCGGAGCTCGTTCATGGGGGGAAAAAGGTAATAATCCATTTTCTTAAGTCAGAGTTGGGGGAAAATTAATTTATGGTTATGATGACGATAGTTTATATACGACATGTTTGATCGCCATCTTATTTATTAAAATTGATTGTTTACTTTACACTCAACGCATATTGAATATACAAACGCATTAACAATAACCTACTTTTTGTTTGCGTCGTCGGGTAAATGTGACCAGGATGTTTTGCTTATACGTAAAGTACTTCTATACTCTATCTTATCAATGTTTACTGATTAAATAACTCAAGTTTCTAGATACCCAATTTTACTACCCAAGTCTGATGCATTGCTTGGTCTGAACACTTGAAGACAATGAGGTCTCGCGTGAGTGGCTCGTCCCATTCCAAAGCAATGATTACGATACGGCCTGAGTGTGTGCACTCGTACATCGACATTGCATCCGTTACTGAGTGCAGCCAAACGATAAGGTCACTTTACCAAGGTGGGGGAGTACAATGCAGTTGCGACACTCGGCAAACGGCAACATACGCACACGGTTCGTGTTCATCGCATATGCGATTTAAAAAATTGTTAAAAAAAAAAGAGCACGTATCGCTCTCGGTCGTTCGCACTGCGCAACGCAAGTCTGACTGGTTCAGCTGAACAGTGTGCGTCGAAACAGTCGCCGAGGCGGACACTACCCGGCCCGTTATCCCAACACATCGTAAGTGCAAAAATGTATTTCTAATGAGATTTATGTGAGAAAATTACTTTTTTACCGTGACCGGTCGATGAAAGTGTTGTGTATGCGACGTATTCTGCCCGAAGGTGATTTATTATTAGGTTATGAAAAGTTGTTAAGGTTACTACGCCGCATATCGTTTGAGCGTACGACGCAGTTTCGTATCGCCGCCGCGGCCGGTCTTTTGTTGCTAACTGCAAATACTAACTGCGTACATAGTTTTCGTATGTTGCCGGGTGATATTGTTTATATGGATTTTTATGATACGTATTTGCAACAACATTTATATGGTAATGAATTGACAGTTTTATTGAGTCTTATCTAACTAGAGTTGTTTTTATAATGTATTTACTGTGAGTATAGGTCATGGTTGATAGACTTAATTTGTTTTGCCCCTCTTTCTCACATCTGGAGATTTTAAATTAAATACGGCGCATTTTTTTTATCGTTTAACCATATATATAGTATTTTTTCTCTATGTAACATGTCAAACATTACATATGTTTGAAATGATTTTGTGTGATGTACACATGTTTATTTATAATTTTGTTTATAAACAACATAGCCGTCTGTGATAGATAAACAATGAAATCATCATACAGGCCACAATGCCGTTATGCAATTATGCCCAAAATGGGCGTGATTTTTAACTCAAAATGCATCTCGCATAAATGTTCAAAACGTAGTTTTAATAGGATTCCTTGTTAGCAATGTTTTAAAATTCAAATTTTTAACTTATTCATAGATTTTAATTGATAATACTTGATTTACTTATGCACTTAAGCGCATATTTTTTCTCCAATTAATTATCATACATATTTACTTACATAATTAAATGTACTTTCTAATTAGAGAACTTCCAGCTTCTGGCAGTGTCTGGAAGCGAAAAGCCGAAGATCGGGCTGAGTGGCGTACCTTGGGAGAGGCTTATGTCCAGCAATGGGATAAGTAAGCTACGCTGATTGCGGTGATGATGAAAACTTCAATTAAAAAAAGCTGATGCAACATTATACGCCGTGCATTGCCATATACTAAACAAATCGTAAAGCTTGTCACATACGGAGCAGTTAAATAATACTTTATCTTTTAGCATTCTGTGCATAAAAACTTACCGTATATGTAGATAGGTATCATATCACGGGAAATATATAATAGTAATTTTTAAACTTTCGCGATTTGAACACATGTTTTAAACGTTTATCGGGACTTATCACGTATTATTTAATTTAGGTAAAAAATATACCTAAATTAAATAATACGTGATAAGTCCCGATAAACGTTTAAAATATATAATAATATATGAAAACCGAACAGTCAGTTATCTGTCTTCGTGCGGACTTTCACTATTACCATTCATTTATTTGCTCTGACAAATGAAATAACATTGAAAAAACCGCAATGACAACATTTTATTTTAATATTTACTGAAGTATATCGGGTACAATCCAACGTTCAAAAACTTAGCGAAAGTGATCAGAATTTGTTTTTTTCATTCACTTTTTACAATGTTATTACAGCTGTCAAAGCTTATATATTATACTTGGACCGAGTTTATGTTTTCTATAAAGAGCGGGTTCGCGTTTGTTGCTGTTGGATTTGATAAACAGTTCGTCAGGAA
This sequence comes from Agriopis aurantiaria, assembly GCA_914767915.1. NCBI lineage: Eukaryota > Metazoa > Arthropoda > Insecta > Lepidoptera > Geometridae > Agriopis > Agriopis aurantiaria. The sequence goes on along the minus strand of OU612003.1, from coordinate 9,253,377 downwards.
AAGATTATGATATAGAGTTTAATACCTATAATATTAATTGTGATACGCAAAAAATGTGACCTTAATTAAATTTTTCTTCATGGGTTCTGCGGTATTGCCGCGGTATTGCCGCAGTTTGCCAATATCTTGTGTAGTCATGTAGACATTTATTCTGGAGATTGTCAGGTTTATTACCTGTATTTATCTCCACGTTTTTGTATCTGACAGCCTCTGAGCGATATATAATTATGTCAATATTGTTAAGTATCTGCCGATACTTACCAATTAAATATATATCATCTGAGCTCTGTGTTTACGCCCATTGTTTCACATGAAGAACGATATCGTTAAGAAACTGGTATGTTCCAGAACCTCACAAGCTCAAAGACGACATGCACTGGGCCAGCATGGTAGATTAGGGCCCACCCACCCTCTCTGTAAGAGGCCTGTGTCCCAGCAGTGGGAACATGATAGGCTGATACTGATATCAGATATACGTTCAGATACAGATATTATCGGCCCCGTGTGTGACAAGCTTTATAGTGCATCTTAAAAATACCTATATGTAGGTATAGATAGGTAGTTAAAATGAATGTACTCATGTAAGGTCGTTGTATTCATCCATCTGCGTTTTACCACGTCTTAATCTAAGTAGGTAGCGGGAATTTTATGCGCAATTTCTTGTATGAACCATTGTTTTGTTTCGATAAACTTTTAATTTTCTTGCGTAAAAGGTTGGTAAATGGAGTTCCATTCGCCTTGTGTTGTATGACCTTTTGATATCAATTACCTTCCTTAGTCAAATGGAAAAGTTTTTTTCAACAAAAATATAACAGCTATTGCCCGCGGTTTTGCCTGCGTTGTCAACAAAATATGCCTATGGCATTCAGGGTTAATGCAACTTTTCATCAGTAAAAGCATATTTGGTATCGGTATAATAATTACAGAGATTATATTGTACAAACATATAAAGTCATAATCTTACCTTTTTTATAATGTTAGTATATACCTACTTATAGTAGACAAGTATGTACTAAAAATGATAGCAATAGGTATAATTAGATATTTTTAACTCCCGATGCAAACAGAGGGGTGCTACGAGTATAAGTTCAACGTGTATCTGTGTATTTGTGTCTCTATGTGGCATAGTAGCCAAGTCGTAGCTCCCAAACGGCCAAACCTATTAGAATAGTTTCGTTTGAAAGGTGATGGAGAGTGAGTTAGCTATGATACAATAATATATTTTCAGCCATTTGAAGATGATCAGCTCTTTTATCGGAAGTTAAAAAAAAAAAACTTCTGTCATAATTAAATTATTTGTAGATTAAAATTATAAAGAATAAATATATAAAATGAAAAAAAAAAAAACAGATTTTACTTTCTTATACATAAATGTTATGGGTACACTTATTTTATTTATTTTATAACAGCGTGTAATTTTCAATATAGATAAAAATATTTTTGAATTCGGTTAAAAATTAATTTGCTGTTGTGACCTTATTCGGGTGAAGCGATTGAAGCGTGACCGGACGGCGGCGCGCCTAGCTATTGCCCGCACACCTCCACCCAAGTACCGATCTCTCTAACATCATACATGTTCTTGTTTTATAGGAGTCCCTCGGCGGCGGGGTGTACGGCTCGCTAGGGGCTGCATCGGGCGAGGGGGGCGAAAGGCGAGAGGGGGGCAAGCGCGGGCGCAGACCCGGCAGGAAGGCGCAGCTGGACAAACAAGACATGAAAGCTAAACTAGGTTGGTGCTAACACCTGGATTAGCTATGAAATGAACACATATACAAGTACTTACGTCGTGGCCAATGTTTGCCAAAGGAGAACTGCCAAATCTGAATAAAATGTCTCCTTTATTATGTGGAAAAAAATGTGTTATTAATGAAATTCCTATCATTAGTGTAATTCGTGTTTGTACGGTACTAATTGAAATAATATAATATTAATGTTATTGTAGGTATTACTATTTCCGGATTAATATGGATCAAAATCGGATATGCATAACGCTAGAAGACTAAAGCGGAACCCAAGCAGAGTAACCCGCAAAAAATCCAAAAAATGCCTTGGCCTTTTTATTAGTTTTTTTTTGTTCAACTCAACACTAAACTTTATTACACGTTTTTTTTATTAGTACACGTAAATCATACATGTTTATGCAGGCCGCTTCTGACCGGCCCTTTTGGAGATCGATGGGAGAGGCCTATGTTCAGCAGTGGACGTCCTATGGCTGAAATGATGGTGATGATGATGATGACACGTAAATACACAACTCGCCAGTGACTTTTCTTATCTTGTATGTTTTCTGCAGTATAATACCTATACGTAAGCACGTGACCAACGCAGGTGGCACAACAACATATAGACCTTTTTATGGTTGACAGGCTAGACGTTTGACCACAGCTTACCTACAGGGCTAACATGCGCACTGCCACAAAATTTGTTGACTCTTTATACCGTGCCAAAGAGAGATAAGCGTATATCTAGTTCGATAAAAAAATTCAAAGATGCCATACAGTGAAGCGCTAATCGCAGCACAGCCGTTCAAAGGTAGGACAGACAGACAAAGTAGGCTTAGAAATAAGATTGACATTGTTTGGGTGATGAATCCTAAAAATACTGTGGATGGTAATTGGTGATAATGATGACGATTCCATCGAAAGTCCACCTATCTCACAGGTTCCTCCGGGTGTGTTTCAGAACGCAGTCGGCAGTCGGCGCGTGAGTGCCGCGCCAGGAAGAAGCTCCGCTACCAATATCTGGAGGAGCTGGTCGCCGACCGGGAGCGGTCGGTGCTCGCGTTGAGGAAAGAACTTGATAAGGTGAGTCTTAAGCTGACAATACACGTTGGCCACAGCTCGTAAAGAGAAGGCGAGTGTGATTTGTGTGGCGTACGCTAAAATATGGACTTTCGGTTTCGGCGGAATTAGTATTTTCGGTTACTAAGGAGTTATTAGCTTCCAGATACGCTAGGAGCCTGTTGTTAAGGACACGTTCCATAGTCTTGTTGAGTATGACCGAGATTGACCTGTAGTTGGCAGGGTTGGCACAATTTGCCCGTTTCCAAGATTCCACGACTTTGGCACTTGACCAGTCTCAAGTGAGAGACGAAAGAGGCGTGTCAGTCTGTATAGGAGACAATGCAGGCGCACATGTCTTCAGAACTATGGCTGAAATAACATCCCGGACACTTGCTTTGTTCACGTCAAGATTGCGGAGCGTTTTATGATCCTCCATTTGGCGAATGCGAATTTCAGACATGAGTGTCGTGAGGTGAGCCAGGTGAGGTCAGAGGTATCGAGCTACCAGCATCAAGACGCGATTCACGAAGACCCCGCAAACTGTCTATACATTGTATAATTTACCTAGACGTGCCATTGCTCGTCGTCGCTCGTCTAGCTGGTCGAGTACAAGCCAACGCCAACGTGTATCGTTTGACGTGGTTTGCCACCACTCGCTGGCCATGTCTTGTTTCATTTCGGATCAGTGTCAGTTTTTCTGCACAAATTAAAGGCGCTCGCCTGCATTTGGCAAACCGTGTCCACGTGTTGGTTGGCATTGGCTTAATCAAACTTGACCAATGTGTAGACAGTAGCACTCGCCTTGTATTAATTTGCCTGCGCTCGCGTTGGCTGAGGTTCGGCGCGGTATGGCTAATGTGTATTGTCGGCTTTACATACCTATTGCCGCATCCACTTATAAGCCGATTTTGTCCCTAGAACGCTTATGGCTTTTGTTTTTTGTTTTTTGTGCTTTCGATTTTTTACTATCTTACTGATACTAAAAGCTACCATCAAGTATCAACAAAATCTACACTAATATTATAAAGAAGTAAAATTTGTGACTTTGTTTTCTCGTGGCTTAATAAAGCTACTCATCTAAGGCCACTTTATTGAGATGCTGATTTCTTTTGTTTAATAACTAAACTTCGATTCATTACCACAAAGCTTGTTATCCCAAAAACAAATCAAATGTCTTCTTCTCCATACACAAAAGTGTTATGTCTTACTTACCGTTGACCTGTTACAATTCCAGTATTACACATGGAACTGCGAATTAGACCAGGGCAGGATACCGGAAGGGCTCGAGGCTGTGCTTCAAGAGATCGGCGTAGTGAAGCAAGAGGACGCTAAACCTTTTTAAAACTACCCGCAAGTATCTTCAGGGTTCATCTTCATCAAAAACCAGGAATGTATCTGTAGGGCTATATCTAATTTCAACGCCATGTAGCCATAACTTTTTCTGTTAATTGTTTAGACCAAAAACCGATTGGCTCAAAGAGGAATTAGTTCAAATAATAACATAGATGATGACCTGACACTGAAACCGAAACGGCATTGCCTACACAAACTGAAAGACAATTTAGGGGCGTGTTTCGAATCATCACTAACAGTGCAATGAGAACCAACACGGCGGCGCGGCGGTACAAAGAAACTTTCGTCATGCTGTTTTCATGGCGTGATTTTGGAATGTTGCAAAACTAGAATTTCTAATACTTTGCTGTCAGCTGTCACTATCAACGTTCGGTTTACTACCACCACTGAATTACACTGCATTTTTTTCGATTGTTATTCACACTAAAATCATGTCTCGAATAGCGCTGTTAATGATGCTAAAGCATGGTGAATCCCATTTCTGAAAAAAACTTTGCCATCAATTATCATGTCTCGGCAGCGAAAAGCGATGTTAAAGCTGTCGCTGTGAATGATGCTAAAACACGGTGAATCCCACTTCTGAAAAAAATTACGTTGCTACCAAAAAAGGGTGCAAACCGTCTAAATCTTCTATTTAATTATTTTGATTCATAATAAAACTTTAAACTATGTGTATGTGTCAACGTATCTAAGTTCATAAGCGTCCATATTCATGACTTGTTTGAGGTTCTGTAAGGATGTATGTGTGAGATCAATAAGGATATGGAAGAAATATGTAAGTATATACTTTTTTAATAAGATTAAAAATAAGGTTTAATTTAGATATAAAACATGCCCATGCCACTACTTCTTATAGTATTTACTTTGATTTCTGTATGTACAAAAATGTATGTAAGTATATACGTATATTTTACTTTCATATTATATGTATACTGGGTGTAAGGGAAATTATCCCGCAAACGAAGACTGGTGTTACTGTTAGCGATTGCTATAACGGTATTTTTTTAAAATTATATTTATTTTATTTTATGCAACACCAGCTTTGGGGATATAAATACAACTGTTATTGCAAACAAGATTATTTCACTTGTTTTTAAAGTTCGCAATGTAATGCAAATAAAATATCCAGTTGACGTAAGAGGTCAACGAACGACCTCCGCACGCCACAGTCAGCCTCGCGCGCTTTTGTACCTACGCGGTGCATTGACCCCGAGTTTTGTACGCTTTACATTGCTGGCTTGCAAAATACTAAACGAAAAAGATATCCAGTTATAAGGCAAATGGTTATTGGTTTTCGATTAAGTTTAGACAGTCTTACGTGAGTAATTCCCGTGTAATATAAATAAAATAAAATAAAAAAGTTTAGACAGCTTTGGGAGCGTTTCCTTTATACCCGCTACGTATCGAAATTATCGTATTTAATCAACTGTAGAGATGTAAATGTAGCAACCTTAAAGGTCTCGGCTCACTACACCAGCCCAACATACTAAGTTAGTAACTGTATCGGCACATAAAAAAATATACTTCATATAATATATTTATAAAAAAATTCAAAAACGACGGGTAGTTTTTTTGCCGTGTGTGCAAAAAATTCCCAAAAAAAACATGTTAAACAATGCCTTTTAGACCGTCCTGCCACCGACCAACACCGTAGTGTCTATTGACAGTGGATTCACGAATTACAGTGCTTGATTTGCTTGACCTAAACCGCCTTCGGACCAACTGGAGAGAAAGAGGGGGAACTACGTTATTCTCACTCTTTCTCTCCCGTTCTCGGTTGTAGTGAGCCGATTCCTTAAAAGTATAATACATAATTACATTATCGTAGTTCTTCGTTTAACATTTTGTACATATTTTACAAACAAAACTGTCAGATCGGTGTAATATCGGTTTAATAAATTAATATCTGAAATCCTAAAATTTCGAGTGACTAAATATATCTCCATTTCACAAGACAATAATTTGTATCAAAACCTAACGTAGAATAATATTTTTAGACCCATTAGAATGCAGAATAAGTACCTATATAAATATGACACGCACTAAGAAAACGTCTCTCAGTTGCAGTAAATGTTAAACAGTGAATGGAAACAAACCGTCTTACCACAAAAGATTTAAGAACGCTTTAGACATTTGTTTTAATATTACTCTGTTGTTATAAGCTACTTTTCAGTTAATTTTTTTACAAGCTGACTCAACAGACGTCCTGTCCAAATAAAAAAAGTTTGTGATCGAGCTGTGATTTGTTTTGTTTGTTTCGATATGGTAAAACTGATTTGCTTATTTAACTTTTTTTTCGTGTTCTTCAGTTGTTTTCAGTTTTAGTTTATACTAAAACCCTACAGCAAAAAGGACGTTCCCGGATTTTTATGTACCGGGAAACTTTCCAACTTTGCTAAGAAACAAATTAAAAAAAAAAAAAAAAAGACATTGGACTATTGCTAATATTTTAACACAAAAAATAGCCAAATCAGTTCAGTCAAGTGATACGATTACCAACGAACAGCAATTCATTTTTATTTTTGTAGATTACAGTTATATCGCATGCTGTTATACAACTCTGTTTAGCTGGACAACGTTGCTCTTGTCGTAGGATTAAAAGCCGAACTTGTAAAAGTTAGCTGACGGTAAAAAAAACTAATATATAACACGAATAATGTATGCACTTTTGTTTTATCAATTTTTTTAATGGTTTTTCCGTATATAATTTTGTTTCTATTTTATTACGTTTTAAATGTTGTATATTATATATATACATTTCTTAAATAATAATAATACAATTGCCTGACCTATGAACTTATGTTTATAAATAAATTACGTTGACTTTGACTTTGCCACTAACTTAAAATCTTTAGTTAAAAAAATTGCAAAAGTAATCCGAATTTGCGGTTTTCGTCACTTTTTAATGCCACTGCAGCTGTCAGACGTCTTGTTCGATGACTCTAGTATAAGTATTGCGTATACATCATGAAACCATCGTCACTTTAATATATTATATTCATTAGCATTAATGACATTAATGATTAGTATTTTTTTATAAGGACTTATTAAGATGACCATCTTTTATGCATATTACTATGTTTAATTAAATATAAAGCCCAAGTGCCTTATTACCAAATAACTTGCTTTTAGACTTGCGCTACTGCATGCATCAAAAAGAGACAGTAAATAAATTCTGCGTTAGCAAGAAAAAGAAAAAAAATACGTGGATTAAGGTGGTACGTTTCACACATGGCGGCAAATTCAGACAGTTTTTTTGTCCTTGTAGCTAGGCCGGGTAATTATTGTAAAATGACACAGTGTTTGCGCAAATCGTCGGTTGTTCTTTACATTATCATGTACAGTTTTTTATCAGTAACGCTCCATAATACTTACATTTGCCAATAAACCGTTTGAAACAGCGAAAAATTGTTCATTAGCAAATGTAAGTAATAATGTGCATTAGAGATAAATAACTTTACATGATTTTGTAAAGAATAATAATCAATTTGCGCAAACATCATGATCGTGTACATTACGTGGCCTAGCTACAAGGACAAGAAAACTGTTTGAAATTTGAATTTCCGGCATACGTGAAACGTATCACCTTAAAGCGTGTCGCCTGCACATGCCCTTATTTTTGAACATTTTTACTATCCAATATCTGGTCTCATCGTAAATGTTTTTGTGGCTCAATAAAACCTGCGGTACAACTAGCAGTCTTAAACTAAAATGGTGAAGTTGATCCGAATAAATCTGCATTCAAGTAACAGTCTTAGTGTTAAGATAATTGTAATCTAAAATGGCGAACTTGGCACGAATAAACCTGTATTAGAATTAGCGGTCTTAGTGTTAGGCTAAAAGGGCGAGTTTGACCCAAATAAATCTTTATAACAAGTTGCAATCTTAGTGTTAGATGTAATCTAAAATGCTGTCCGTCTGACCTGATTAAACTTGCATTATTAGAATTAGCAGACTTGGTGTTAGGTAAAACCTAAAATATTGAATTTGACCCGAATAAATGTGCATTATAAGTAGCTATCTTAATGTTAAATAAAACCTAAAATTTTGAATGTGACCCGAATAAACGTACATTATAAGTAGCTATCTTAATGTTAAATATAACCTAAAATTTTGGATTTGACCCGAAAATATGTGCATTATAAGTAGCTATAAATATCACCTAAAACGTTGAATTTGACTCGAATATATGTGCATTACAAGTAGCAATCTTAGTGTGAGATAAAACCTAAAATGCAGTGGTTTTCCCGAATAAATCTGCATCAAGTAGCATACTTAGTGTTAGATATATCCTATGTTGCATTTGACCCGTATAAATGTGCATTACAAGTAGCAATCTTAGTGTGAGATAGAATCTAAAATGATGTGGGTGACCCGATTAAATCTGCATTACAAGTAGCGATCTTAGATATAATCTACTGTAGTAAAGTATACAACTAGGCACCATTAGGTAATATCTAGACTTAACTTAAGATTTATAATTAATGTATTTATTACACTCGAAAACTACACATTTAAAAACAACAAAAAAAGTAGGTACATAGAAAAAACAGATAAACATCTAACCACTTAAAATCAATATCAATTATATACAAACGTATAACAGTAGTTAGTAGTAATGGTAAACCTTTACTGCCGCTGTGGCTAGCGAAATTAATCAGATGTTGAGATTCAGCTCTGTTAAGGGCGAGATTCAACCGGACCTGTGTGCACACAATTAGAGCAAACTTCCCAAGGAAATTTAAAATCTAAACACCGACGAAACGGAAAAAAATTTACTTTATAAATGGGAATGACCGCTGTCAAAGTAGCGCTAGTATAGCCAGTACCACGTCATATCTGTACAATAGATTTGCAACACTTTTCTGTGAAAGATACAACTTGATATGCTTCAGCACGAGTACAAAAAGGCCGTAATTAGGAGTTTTTGCCCTTATCGGCGTGACTTCTCTTTATACCGTCTGCCTGCGTTCTGTCAGCTGACAGTTCTGGTCTAACCAAACCGATGGCAATTATTGATTTTTAACTTATTTTTGTTTGTATATTTGTTTTTGTTTCACAACGCTTGGTAGATATGCAAACATGGCCGACGTTCCGCAAGGAAATCTCATGTTATGTTAGGTTGTAGCATGCCCAGGTATGGAGCGTTCTTACGCTATCAACAGCGGCAGTAAACAGCGCGTATACTTGAATAGGCCTTAATTCTTTACTTATAATTATAACAATAATTAGAATTAAGTGAAACTATTAAGACCCAGAATATGGCGCGGCGTAACCTCACTCGCACATTTGATGTTTTTTTTTTAAATATTAAGCTTTATTATTTTAAAAATACTTTTATAAACAAGCTTTTTCGTATTCTTCTCGGCAAACCCTTTCGGTCCGTCCCAGCTTCGCACGGATATAGATTATAGCCTATGTCACCCGGGGGTAGTGTAGCTTCCCAACAGTGAAAGAATTTTTCAAATCGGTTCAGTAGTTTCGGAGCCTATTTAATGCAAACAAACAAACAAACAATCAAATCTTTCCTCCTTATAATATTAGTGTAAAATTAAACGCTAAGTCCACAGATCTATATCTAAATAGACTTCACAAGCGGTCGAAACTGTATGAAAACTAATGTACCGAAGCACATTTTTCATAAGTAGACAGTAATTTTATAATTATATCTTGAATAAAACATCAAATGCGCGAGCGATATCGCGGAACCCGTTATTCTGCCCCTTCTTTCATTCTGTATATTTTTTTAATTTTTGCGTCCCCTCAAATTTCGGCAAATTATAATTATTGATAAATAAACATGTACATTTTCTTAATTGTTAAGATACAGCAATGTATTTTAAGTAAATATTTTAATTATCTAATCAAGTGTGAATTAAATAAGCGCCTAAATATTATAAATAAATTAAGCAAGTATGAGTTAAGCAAACATTTTAATTAATAAATATATAAGCATATCATAGAATAAGCTGTCTAAGACAGCTCGTCAACGGGAGTGATACAATCGTAGTGTTAGACCATTTAATAATATTGGCATGTAATTAAGTCACGTAAGGTAAACGTAAACGTAAGGTAAAGTGGCGTCCTCATTTAAAAAAAACAGCAGGTATACGAAAAGATATTTAAAAAAATCGACATCTTCTGGTTCTCGAGAAGGTTAGGTCTGTTTCTTTTTAGATGTACAACTATGTAAACAAATATGGCTGACAGGCGACCAATGACAATCGCTAGCGAAGAAATTCAGAGCTGATTGGTCGAAAAACGCCATAACATACCTTATGTTACGCCAGTAACAAAATGTTAAACATCTATATTTAAGGTATAGGTATATTTTGGCGATAATGAGTTTTATAGATATAATGAAATGATACCTAATGTTACTAAAAATATTAGTTTTATTTATTTATTATAGTCTGGTTTCTTTATGGAAATACTTCATTACCTTCTCGAGAACCGGTTATGAACTTTTACTTACTTATCTTTTAGTAAACCAGTTTTTTGTTTATTAGGGCACCACTTTACTTTACCTTTCGCCTTAAGGCGGTTTTTTCGTCCGCAGTTCTCTCGCTTGTGTCATCATACATTATTCGCTGATAAAACTTGATATTTCAATACTTGACACGGCCAATATCTTATAGAATTAACGGTATTAATCAATCAAATCAAATTGTTTATTTCAAGTAAACACGGACTCTGATATAACATAACTACCACAACATAACTAGGAAATTGCATTCGGACATATAATTAGGTATAAAAATAATTGTAACAATGTCAGTGGAAAGTCAAAATAAAAATTTACAATATATATATATATATATATTGTAATATTGTATATACATATATATATTTATATATACATATATTTATATATACATATATATATTTTGTAAAATTTTATTTTTATTATAAACGAATAAGGTTTTGTCACTTTTTGGAAATACGCAGTAGGTGCTTTTATGTTTTCAATACTGTGAATAAGTTACGAGCGACTAAACTGCGGCCGGGATCAGCCTCCTTTAGTTAGTTAAGACCTTAATATGCCAAATAACACCAATGTTCGTGAACATTAATAAATGGCAACTGCTAAGCTATGTCGGTGTTCGGGCGGCCTTAAAAACTGACAACAGGGCTGGCCACTCAGCCCACACGAACTTAATCATAATTTAATGTTCACTACTTTTAATAATTTGTGTACTACATGTAACAGGGTATTTGACTGATTTTAAGAAACCATCTTAAATTGTTTATTATATTAAAATAAAGCAATCTTGTGATTTATACCTCATAATTTTCAGTATTTGTGTGTTAAATGGCAGATCAAAATTCAAATTATTAAACTCCCGTGTGTTTAGCTCCCATTTGCCATTTATGGTGCCACGTGACATTAGTGACGTCAAACATAAGCAAACGAGCCATATAATTGTAGCCTCTATTTACTTTTGTGTGACGTCATAAGGGCATTGGACCTGCGTAGTGTTTGCAGACAAGTCACGTGATCAATGAAAAACATATTTTTATTTTGTTTTTCTGAAAATCGGTAATGTATTTTATAGTTTTTAGTAATTGACTTTGGTTTTAAATAATAATCTTCTAGGATTGCACCAGCATGAATTATATTTTTAATACAGTCAAATACCCTATTGCTTATTTCTAATTACTTTAGTATCGTTAATTTGTTTGTACAAACTATCTTAAAAGCTAGGCCAACAATTAAATAGCTACAAGTTGTAAACAACCTGCGAAAATATACAATATTATCAGTTTACATAACTTTTATATAAATATAATGATTTGGTTTTTGAGGTTGGTATCAAATGGGCTACCCATTTGATATATAAATCCTCACTCAAATATCTGCCCGGCCGGGCTCTGAACCGGGACTTCTTTCTTATGGGGCAGACGTGCTATCACTGATGCAAACCGGTCGTCATTGAATTCATTTGAAAGTTTTTTAATACTTTACTTCTTCTTAGTCGGACACTGTTGGCAGAGTGGTCGTGGTTGGTAAGACGGTGGTACACGGTGGGTCTTCAACGTCGTCCATCTTCTCGGCGGCGATCACTGATTTTGCAATGCTTCTCCATTTTACTCGGTTCGTCGCATTACGTGAACACTGTTATGGTAGACTTAGTTGCTGTCTTAATGAGGTCCGTCCAGCGTGTAGGAGATCTGCCTCGACCTCTCTTTCTTTCCACTTGACCATAGTAACCCTGACTTGACCCTGGAATATTAGTCTTTCGATTGACTCTTTGGTCCTGCTGATATACTTTACTTGCTTCTCAAAAGTTGTTTGTCTAGTTAGACGTAAGTTACGCATAGATATTAGCATTTATTGATTATAGTTTAATATAAGTTATGCTTTTTTGTACTTCCTCCGTTCAATTATTATTTGTTTTATTGATTTTCGTGGCAAAATAGACGTAAATTTTTAATAAGATAGTGAAAGTTTTACAGGTAGAATGTTTTATTTTTTGTGTTGTGTCTAATTATACGTTACGTACGTTCGTTGTATGATGCTTGCTGATACATGATGATGCTTGCTACAAGAAATGGAGATAGTTTTTTTTTTTTTTTATTGCAATTTTATATTTATTTGGAGGTTTAAGACCGCCTGATCATGCATTTCATACATGTAATGATATAACATGTATGGAATGTATGATATTATATTTTTGAATCAATATGATTGTCCTTCAGCTACCTTCGGAAGACGTTATGAATGACATTATATTAGAATCGTTACCAGCCATATTAAAAAAATACAAAGCTTAGAGCTAAATCTCAATTATGACATTGGCATATAAAAATATTTTTTTACTACTTTGGCAACACATTATGAAAATAAAATATTTTTTTAATTAAAAAATAACGAAAAAAAATTATACTCTAATGTGTAGCGAATAAAATAAACTATACGTAAAAAAATATGTACTATCCCAAAAATAAATTAAAATTGCAAATTGTTATTTATTATTGTAAAAGAAGTAAATGAAAATAATTTAATTTTCTATATTAGTACTCAGTACAATACAATAACAATTAAACTTACAAAGACAATTAAAACTTTCTTTTACTTATTTTTTAATTAACTGCAAGTGTCTGTAATCAGCGTACTAATTATAAGCGAACTTATTATAGGAATATAGTTATAGCCTTGTGTTATTTGTCCAGAATTAAACCTAAAATCAATGAGAGTTTTTCAGAACCTTGAGTATCTTACAATACAGTAATACATACCGAAAATACATAAAAAACTTAAAACCAACATTAATAAAATATACACCAGTGTAATAGACGACTTTATCGCATAAAGCGTTTTTTCCCAGTCAAGCTTTGGATGGACTGGACTGTAAGAATTGGAACACGTTCGGTGGTTCACATTAAACACATATAAATATACAACTTGCATCGAGTTATCGCAAAACCTAAAAATAATTCTAGTATGATATAACAATTAATTTAAGGAGGTTAAAAACAAACAACTAGGCTAGCGTGCTCCATCGTAGACCGCATCATCGCTTAACATCAGGCGAGATGGTGGCCAAGCGCAAGCCTTTTTAGGGTTTTTTTAAAACCATGCCGTATCTAAAACTCTTAACTCAGCACAGAGCAGGCGACGATGTAAATTTCTAACATAAACCTTCCTTTTTACGTACCTACTATGCAATTTTATTTCAAGGCAATGGAACGACGTGTAATAAAATAGAGACAGCTATCAACTTATTCTCTTAGGAAATCAGAAATCCTGGTCCTCCGCCGCCTCTTGTCAACCTCTCCGTAATGAGTCAAGATCGTCACGCCAGCGTCTCTTGGGCCTTCCTCGACTGCGTCGTCCATCGGGCACCCACTGTGTGACGATCCTGGCCCATCGGTCGGGATGCATACGCGCCACATGTGCCGCCCAATCCCATTTAATCCGGCGGCTTTTTGGCCAACGTCAGCCTGTTATGGAACGCAGTGCGCTGTTGCGGACTCTCCATTCTCTAGATACCAAACACTCTGCGTTCCGTTGCTCTTTGGCAAACCCCAAGCTTGAACTTTTGAGAATCGGCCAGTGACCATAGGGCGGGCAAAATACATAATTATTTCGATGAGTCTACGAGTCCAGTGATATCCTATTATTCAGAGATTTCATCATATTACTGCATTAAAAATCTGTTGGGGTGTCTGTGGTTTTGCGTTATTTCAATGGCACGTTTTGTACATACTATACCTGGTTGCCTGGAAGAGATCGCTTTTAGCGATAAGACCGCCACTTGTGATTAGGTCTTAAGTTTTTTCTATCCGTTTGTAATTTTTATTTCTGTTGTACACAATAAAGCGTTCCTATCTATCTACCTTTTTTTTTTTTTCTAATTCAAAATTCTTTATTAACTGATTTTTATAAAATACAGGTGTTTGGCCTATCTATCTATCTATACATACATGCATACAATAAATACACAAGAAATGCTACATTAAATGTTATACATAACAATACATACCTTCTCTCTGGCAAGCTTCATTAGATGGGTAATAATAAACTTAGGCCTAAATTTCCTTTTGAACCATACTTTATATTTAGTTTACATTGCCATCTATCGAATGTGCAGGAAAGGAACTATTTCTTATTTGTATCGAAATCTTTTATATATCTTTGAAATACTCTCATTGCATTCTACTTTTATTTATACTGTAAATGATAGAAAGTTTGTCGGTAGTCCGCCTTAGGTTCGGTTTGGTTTGTATTTATAATCACTTCATCAATATTAAGTTTATATTTATAATAATAAATTGTTCTAAAATATTTATTTTATAATACCGAGTGCATCTCTAGATATCCAAGGATATCCTCATCATTACAAACAACTTTTACTTTGGACCCAAACATGGAGTCTAAAAAAAAAACAGCAATTTGTATTTTTTTTTATTAATTAATTATCAACGAAGTGTCTAAAACAGTAGATTTTTTCGCGATTTTATGCTTGGTGCCAGAGTTAAACTTATATTTTATGATGATGGGTAAAATAAGATCTTCGAATATGTGAGTCGTCTAGAAATACACCAGTATATATTCATTATGTTTTTATACAATAGTTTTAGTAATAAAAATAAAAAAAAATAACGAAAACAATAACGACCCTCGCTCCGGCTCGTACCTTGTGCAAAGGTTGGCCATAGCCATTCAGCGTGGCAATGCTGCTAGCATTATGGGCACCTTTGCACCAGGTACAGTTAGGGGCGGGTTATTTGATTGATTGTTATTTTTTTTTATTTTTTTTTAATATTTAGTTTGTAATTACAATTTTAATTTGTAGGTAGTTTGTTTAGATTTTATTATAAGTTTTAGTTTTTAGTCATTAATTTAAGTTTTCGTAAATATTCTAATGTTAAGTTGGCTAGTAATTTTTAGTTTTAGTAATTAGATTGAGTGGATAGTATAGATTGAGTTTTTATTGCAAATATATGAATTTGCCAATCGTATTGTTAATTACTTTAAATGGAATGTGTAAAACACCAATGTTAACTTCAACCGACAAAATACTTTAATATTGTGCATTCTGCCGCACACACGCGCGCCTGTGTTTAATATTTAGGCAGCTACTTGGTAGTCCTACAATAGGCATGATGACAAATATTTTTTTATTACCTCATAAAAAACCGATCATAAATAGAGCACATCAACAAAAACAAAATTAAAGTTAGTTCAAAAATAAATAAGATATAAGCATTTAAATTTCATGCTACACACAGAGCGCACTATACTGAGCCGTGACGTCACGGCTCAGGAGCGCCATACAAATGTTATACTAACACACGCTTTGTGTGAAAGGGATAGAACATCCCCTCTTTATCCCCACCTAAAACTTTAAACGCTCATATCTCAGAGATTCATCTGCTAATTTAAATTATTTTTTCAGTATATGTAATGTATTTAGTTATATTCATCGCTAAGTTGGTTATTTGTAATAAATTAAACATTAGGACACATGCCTATTAATGTCTTCATACTTATTTGACATAATCATTTCTTCGGTTTTGCGATTATTTTAAGTATTTATTATTTTATTTGCGTATTCATATTTAAATATTTATAACTGGTTATATAGCGTGCATTTTACATTTTTGTTCCTGACGTTTCGCACATTTACCGAGAAATTAAAATAATGTAAAGTACACGCTATAATTCGTTAAGAGTTATTATCTGACATATTGTTAAGAAAATATATTAATTAGAAGCATATATTTTAGGTCTATCAGATTAGTTAAGTTTAGAAAATAGGGCAATTTTTTTAATATTATTGTTTGAATTGTGTAGTTTTATTTTTATGATAAAAGTACCGCTTTTCATTATTTTTCGATTTAAGGTGGCATCTCATTGTCTAATTTTCACACAACTGCCAAAATAAAAAAAATTATACCTACTTTTATATCTTCGTTGTAATGGTATCTAGGACATTATGTAATTTGAAAATGAATAAAATTTCGCATAAATGCGTTCTCTCAGGTTACGTGCGTGACTATGTAAAAGTAGTAGGATAACCAAATAACATAAAAAAGGTAACTTTTTCATGCCCTGCTACAAAGTTGTGTGCTAATTAGGCACTGAATTATGCTCTTACGGGTATCACTACACTTACTCTACACATGTCGAATTGATTTGTGTTTAGGGAATTATTTATCAACCAACTAATTTACGCCCGCGTTTTAAACAATACGTAATAATACATTATAATACAATATCACTTTATTATACACCGCAAAATTACAAAGTAAATATAATAATTAAAATAAAAACTTTAATAATATTTTTGTCTTAGTTTATATTAATACAAAAAAACCAGCAGTGTAATAAGCACAACAGAGTATAATAGGCGCCTAAAAACACCACATATAAAACACAACACCTTCATTACATTTACTAAATTAACTCCAATATTTTTTACTGTTCTGTAAAAATCTGAATTACGTTTACATTCTAAATTAGGTCCATTATTTTTTTACTGCTTAGTAAAAATCTGAATAAAATACTATATTATGCAATTAGTGAATAAAGGACGGATTCAAAGCGTGGGCCATAGGTGAATCACGAGCAAGTGAAGGATTCTAACGACTGAATCACGACCGTAGAGAGTGTTTCGTGATGATTGAATCACAATCGTAGCGAGAGTTCAAGTGTTAGAATCCTGTGCGACGCGAGTGATTCATGGCCCTCGATATAAATCTGTTTTATATGGTATAATACACTTTACTTATTTCACTTTTGCATACCGGCTACCACTGACACGTAAAAAAAAACCTATTGCAGCTGTCACGGCTAAACATACTTGGATCAAGTTTAAACACAAATCAATTCGATTTTTATGAACAACATACTAAATACAACCAAACGGTAAACCACCTCATTTAAATACTAAATACTACGCATAGATGTAATTCATTGGCTTACTATTTAATTTATATAAAAATTTTAGTAACTAAAAAGCGGGATAAAAATCTAAATTTATTAGTTAACATAACATATAACAAACATTAACATAACATAGCATTACCATAATTTAATTGTAGGTTTAAGAAATGTTAAGGGGTAAGATATTATAAAATAATTGTAAAGCTTTTTTAATTGTTACAGATTTTTTTACGTGCTAGAAAATAGAATACTAAAGACTAGTGTCACAAAATAAATCGTAGTACAAAAATTACAGAAAAATTACATTAAACTCATCGCACTTTCGCACTAATTATTAACCAACGAAAAAATTAATGTTTTTTTGGCCTAATATACCTTTTTTGTTCTCAAATCGTGATTGGCCGGTATTAAAAAAAAAGCTGACTGCAAAAACATTTATTTTACTATTGCCCGCGACTTCATACGCGAAGTCTTCCATATCAACTTTCGACCCCCCTTTCACCCCCTTAATTCAGTCCTTCAACAACTTGAGTAGAGGAGTGAGTGAGTGAATGTTCTGTATTTCGTTTTTATATAATTATAAGTATAGATTCTTGATTGTTAATTTTAAAATAAACACTGCGCCTGCAGTTTTGAATCTCCAAATAAATTTTATGTATAATTGTTGTTATTTAATGAGAGGATTGGCCGATTTTCACTTTATGTTGCATTCAAGGCAAATATTGTAAATAAGGTAGCATATTTACGTATAAAATAGTTAAGTACTTAAAGTAAATAAGTTAATAGGTTAAAAAGTGTTGCAATACCGGAGACATAGTTTTTATTTAGTTATGTAAGTACACTTAAATGTGTTAGGATAACAATATTTAGTGTTATTGAGTAACTCTCTTGACAGTAAATATAGTAAGTATAATATTAGTAAATTTAACATAAGTCATGAATACATATTTATACAGTGACTATCTCCCCCAGTGAACTAGCTGTATAGTTAGGTGATACATCAATAGATACGCCGTTATATGTAAAATCTTTAAATATATGACAGTTTCAGTGTCTATGTAAAATGAGTGGCTTGGGCATGGACTATATTACCCTAAATAGCTAAAACTAATAGGCTTGCCGAATAAATCAAGATTCGCCAAACCACAAAAGTGGAGTGGGCACCCCGCCCACTCCCCGCGCGATCCCCTTATGCGGCCGGTCTAAAGTTTTAAATATAAGTGACTTATGTAGATGATCGGTCTTCTTTATAAAATTCTACTGCTGTTTGCTTTATATTTTTATATACCTAATAATAAATGTTATTTTGTACTAGTACGTGTAATGAGTGTTAAATAGGTACTATTAAAATAAAATGTATTTATGTAAATAGAATATTATGTCGTTTCATTTTACATTTCAGGCACCTACCTAGTCTTCAAGATAAAATATGTGTGCGTCAGGAAGCTCGGTATGCTGCCCTAATACCGTGTACAGACTTAGCCAGAGATATTTGTCACGATAGATCCCTCAAGCGCGTTAAGTTGTATGAAAACCCAGCGTACGTGCCGCATTTCTTGTACCAATTAATAGATAATAGGTTAGGGTTAATAGGTTATTACTGGGCAAACGTGCTCCATCTTCGACCGCATCGTCGCTTTCCATCAGGCGAGATCGCAGTCAAACGTTATCCTAGTCCGATGTAAAAAAAAAAAACTACTATGGAGTCACGACAGCAATTTAGTGGTAGTTTAACTGCTTTCGTAGAATTTTAACAGTTTAATGTTGCGCAATTTGTCATTTTTGTATTGAAATCTGACCTGCTACTGCCAAGACGACGGAGATCGAACGGAATAATTAAGCTTTGATACAACTTAAAAACTTGCGGGGTCTATCCTAATAAAAAGGCCTGTAAAATAAATCATACATCGGAATGACATTCATGAGAAGATTTATCGCGACGCATATGTTGTCCCAGCATTACGGGTTTGTTCGTCGCTACAGAACGCTACGTTTTTCTACACAACTCTGTGACGCTCAGGAAGTCGCTTGTCTGACGCTGAGGTCCGAAACAGATCCTATGTCACGCAGACATCTGAACACCCTGTGCAGCACCGGCACCACCACTGCACTTGCACATGGTATTTATTGCATTGCTGTTACATTTAATTCGACACAGCATGAACTTTTCTGGGATAAAAATTAAATAAGTTTAAAAAGTTAAGTAGTTTAATTATTAAAAAAGGTATAACCTACCTCCATTCCAAATTTCATGTAAATCCGTTCAGCCGTTACGGAGTTGAGTGCGGATAAACATACACACTTGTACCTACTTATAAACTTTCGGATATCATATTAGCAGCTCTCCGCGGCTTCATCTGCTATCCTACAGGAACCGTTAATTTTTAGGATATACCTAGTTAAATACTATTCAATGATTTAACCCAGAGTAAAAGCATTATCATACCAAATTTCATTTAAATCCGTTCGCCGTTACAGTTTTAAATGCGTACAAATAAATACCATTTTACATTTTCCTACTATTTAATAATTAATACGTCACTTACAGAAATAATATACAATAAATTGTCAATTAATACTAATTACCTACTCGAAAAGTCCTCCGCGGACCGAGCCCTGACCGAAAGTCCCCAATACGCTGGCTGCGTTCCCCCGCTGAATTGCGAGAGAAATCCGCTGTGCCAGGAACCAACCCGATCGTGGATCGAGGCCCTTCTCCCTCATGCGGCGCCCCAGGTCCAGCACAAACTTCCGTGCTTCAGCACACCAAGGCCCCGCCGTCTCGACGGCAAACGGGACAAAATCGTATGCTGACCCCAAGCACCTTTTTCCTACTTATAAACATTGCATTTATAATTTTAGTGTGATTCGGCAATGTACCTATCTGTCGCAGGGAAATAAGGATACCAGGGATTACGTGAAATCCCTGGGGATACCACAAAATTACGGCAAGTAGAATACTCTAGCTAGTCAATTACCTCTTCTTACTTTTCATAGTGATATGTCGTATCACTAAACTGAATCTAGTAAAATGAGAATAATTAATATTGATGGACTATTAGTTTGCGCTTACATTTACAGCTGTTCAATTCCTGGGTCAGCCAAAAAGTGCTAGGTATTGGATTTAACTGTCAGGAAATTCACGGTAAGTACCATTTTTTTACATTATGCTAGATTTAGTTTAGTGAAATGACGTATCACTGAAAATGGGTGTAGTATTTTGTCATATCACTAGATGTTTTCAGTAAGTAAAAGTAACATGGGTTTTTTTTACTGTGCTTCTTCCGTGATTTCTTGGTATTACTAGGGATTTCATGTATAATCTCTGGTATCCTCATTTCCCTGGGACATATCCTCAGACATTTCTAATCTACTACAAGTACCTACATATTTTTTATGCCATAGGTGGCAAACAACGGTCGGGCAGGCTGATGGTAGTGCTTGGTAGTGCAATATCTTATTTGTAAAAGGTCGATCACGAAACTTTTATATGGCTATATGAACCCCTGATGTGCTTGACCTAAATGAGTAGGTACTACTTCAATTTTTCTGGGTGTTATCCTAATATCCTTATGAACGTGGTTTGGAATGAATTAGCGTACTTAGACGCAGTGACCCACTAAGTATCTATAATAGAGGTCTAGATGAAGCATAGGCAGGATAGAGGGCATGAAAGGCTAGTTTTTAGGGTTCCGTACCCAAAGGGTAAAAATAGGACCCTATTACTAAGCCTACATTGTCTGTCCGTCCTACATTTAAACGGCTGTATCTTTCGAACCGTAATAGATATAATAGCTAGTTGAAATTTTCACAGGATATGTAATGTTACGGCGGATTAACTAACAAATAATAAATAAATAAAAAACGAAAGGGGTGTCCCCATACAATAAACGTATATTTACACGTATTTTTGTATTAGCTCTAATGTAAAAACGATAATACATACAAGTGTCAAACTTGGCATGATTATAGTACACACTCTAAAGTATAACAACAAATACTGAATAATGGCCAAGTGCGAGTCGGTGACAAATTTCTGTTCATTACCAAGTTATAACTGGCAATTTCTTACCTGGATTACCTCCTTATCATTTCACCGAATGGAAATGCCATATTTTACTAATATTGAAGTCGTATTTTAAATTGATCATTATTGTATGTTGTGGTGGTACGGAACCCTCAGTGTGCGAGCCCAACTCACGCTTGGCCGGTTATTTTGTAAAGGTGGTTGAAAAGATCCAAAAATGAAGCTCAGGGACTCATATTTGATACAGTCTATTAATAAGGGATGATGAGAAGCAAAAAAGTTAAAAATGATACCTGTTTTTCCGCCCAACCTTGTCTGTCACACCCTCTTTCAAACTTAGTTTGTCAGGTTAAGAGAGTAGGTAAATTAAATATTTCAAATTTAAAAATCATTTTATAGGTAACCAACGAATTAACTTAGTCAATCATGAGTTATTCAACGGTCTAACCTGATGGAAATATTACCCATACTAGTATTATAAAAGCGAAGTGTGTTTGGTTTGTTTGTCATTCTTTTGCGCAGCAGAAAAGCAACGGATAGAAGGGATTTTTGCATAGAGATAGTTGGAGGGCCGGACCAGAAGGTACAGTAGTGGGCAGGAACCCTAAGTATTTTATCCCGTTTTATTTTTCATTCTTATTAACCCCCACCCGCTTACCGCGTAGCCAGTTGCACCAATATAAATGAAAAGTCAGTCAATTAAAATCAGTTAGCAACTGTGATGCGGACAAAGAACTTTGAGACCTAACCCAAAAAGGTAAGGTCCAAGTTCTTTGCATGCGGAGTTCGACGCGTTGATCTAAATAAGAATGTTCAATCAAGGTTCATTCATAATGCCTGGCGACAGTTTTCAATACTCAATACTCAATACTAAATATGTTTATTGCGACATATGTATGCATGCAAACCTTAAATGACATGTTTATACATCTTAAGATGACAATTGACAAGTAGTACATATGACCCTGTTAGGGTATGGCAACAGAAAGAATGGGACGGTCTATTTGTACATCTTCGAAGTTATCCTTGAAAAATTCGTCCAGGGTGTAGTCACATTTAGATGTTTGAGAACATTAATGAAGCTGTTTTCTTTCTCTATGTCTTTTGTTTTATTTGGTAGTTTATTGAATATTTTTACAGCCATAGATGTAGGACCAGAACTATGAATTGCTAGATTAGATTTCGGTTCATGTCATAAGTTTATGTCTATATTGTGATCTGATTTTACGCGGCTTGTCGATTGCTCTTTTAAAGAAGTCGGGGTATTTTTTTACGAATTTACTAATTTCTATTATGTATATTGACATCAAAGAAAGGATTTTAAATTTAACGAAGTAGGACTTATGGAAGTTTGTGATAGTAATGTCAGGGGATTTTTGTTGGCCAAAATACGGATACACTTTTTTTGAGCAATGAAGCGATTGGAGTTTTCCTTCTCATTTCCTTTCTATTTTCTGTGGTTTTAATATGGTCTATTATGGTTGTTCACTGTAGTTAAGTTTATTTATGTGGTTATTCATCAAGGGAAAAGTAGCTGACTGAAGGGTGGTTTAAGTGACCATCTGCTAGACCCCATCTCAGCTCAACAGTCCTCGTAAACCGGAAGATGTCTGTTCCAGACATAACACAAGTTTAATGATACTTTGCTTGCCTACGTATAAGTAGCTATTGATTTTATATATATTTCAAGGTTTGCTTAGGTTTGAAAAACAGGTGATAAAATAGTATTTTATGTATTTCATGGCAAGCTACTAGAATTGTTGACGATCCCAAGCTCGCTAACAGCTGGATCCACTTAGCCTCCGAAGAGATGTTGGTTCTTATACTTCTGTATCTTTTATCGCTTGCTTTACGGGGAATGCTCTGAAAAGCTTTTTGATTTTATTCCTGCGTCAAACTTCCACTACCGCACATCCCGACACTTTCAAAAAGCTCACCCCACATCTTACAAATCTGGAAATCTCACACCGACCAATTTTTCCGCTTCTTTATTCCGCGGACCTGCAAGGTGTGGAATAACCTTCCCCCAAAGGTCTTGCCGCCAAGCTTCAACATTAAGCATTTAAAAAAAGGTGCCTACACCTACCTCTCCGGGCTGGCAAAGTACCGTCAACCCCGCTAGTGTTGCAGGTGTCCATAGGCGGCGGTTTCTGCTTACCTTCAGGCGGACCGCATGCTTGATTGCCGCTCTTTTTATAAAAATAAAGTTTAAGCTTCCAAAAAGGCTTAGAAAAAGAGCGTGTTTGACATCTATACTAGGTATATAATAATATTATATAGAGGAAAGATTTGATTGTTTGTTTGTTTGCATTGAATTCGCTCCGAAACTACTGAACTGATTTAAAGAATTCTTTCACTGAAGAAGCTACACTATCCCCGGGTAACATAGGCTATAATCTATACCCGTGCAAAACTGGGGCGGACCGCTAGTGTTAAATAAAAAAGAATGACGCCAAAATCTCTTGGAAAATTTGTGAATTGTACGTAAGTAAAGCTTGGGGCGTAGCTAGTTTTACAAACTGGTTTTTAATATTCCCACGGGAAATTGTTATTTCTTTGTGGAGGCAATTTTTCCCGGAAGCGGAAGGACACTGAATTGGGCAATTATCTGGGCACGCTCAATTTCTGTGGCCCTAATAAGGACGCAATAAGAGCTATTAGTGGCCGCCGGCCGTAGCCGTTATAGGTGATAATAGAATAAGCCTATAATAAATAAGGTATAGGCGTGTAGTATAGTAAGGAACTAACAAATTAGGATTGTGAAATAGTACATTGTTATCCTAGGGGTGGAAGTAACTTATTTAGTCCCGAGACCGGGTAGTAATAGTTCGAGGGACTAAATAAGTTTTTAACCCCGAGGTAAACACTGTGTTTTCATTACGAATACAAGGAAACTAAAAATAAAAACATGAACTGATTGTGTTAATACATAATATCTGCTATACGGAAGTATAAACAAAACTCTACAAGGAAGATGGGATTCCCACCAATTTTTTTTATTTTCCTGACACTGGCAACTGAAGGACCTTAATCCCCTGAGAAAAAAAAAGTTGGAACATGGTTTAGTAAAAATCTGAAAACAGAACTGTTTTTTTTTTCTATTTGAGTCTGTCAGTTTTCAACTGTCACTGTCAGTTGGAAGTGATTCTCCCTAGGGCTTTCGACCCGCTCCTCAGGCAACTTCAGACCTACTTTCCGAGTATGAGTAATGAAAAGGATTTTTTTTAAAATAAAATCATGTTTCATTAAAACACTCCAATCTAGTTCGCGTCTTTGTTTAACATCAGGCTGATCAGGCATTATGAGGACAAACGCAAATCTGTAAAAAAGTAGACAAGTACAGAAATACAGAAATACAGAAATACAGAAATGTTTATTTTGTGATAATGAAATTTAAGAACAAACACAGTTATTCAAATATGAGTGCGTACACTATCACAAAAACCGGCCCCAACTCAGCATGTTGCTGGTTGTACACAACCAGCGCTGGTATTATGTTGGGCCCGGCAAGTGACGTCACGCGCAATACCTGTGCGTGCGCGCGCATACAAATACATATAATAAAATATATATACAACTCGAATAATAAACACTAGAACAACAATTTTATACAGAACAACAATAACATACAGAAAAACAATTACGTACAAAACCAAGAATTACATACTGGCCCACGATCAGAGAGAGACAAATATATGGAGTTGGAGCCTAATACTAAATTGCACTGGTGTCATTTTTTCGACTTCCCTCGCCTTTTTGATGCATAAAAATAAAATTCTTTAGTTTATTTCTGAAGCCACAAATACTTTGCAGGTTCCTTATAGGCGGCGGAAGTACGAGTAGGACTCGCGCTCTGAGCTATTTACTTACATCAATGGCTCTGAGGGTTCCGTTGGACGGACACACACAGCGCGAGTCCAAACAGAAAAAACGCTATACCTTCACGCGTTTCTGAGAAAAGGGACAGACAGACGGACAACATATACCTACAGATGAATGGCCTAGTTCTAAAAGTAACTTAGTCCATTTTGTAATTTCTTGGGTCGGGACGTTTTACTGACAAAATTTTATTTAGAATGTCATATGTCATATGAAAATGACAAATAGATGATTTAAAAAATGATGATGATGTTTATGTTTAACATATCATGTTAAACTTAAAACATCCCTCTCTTTGCGTCGGGAGTTAAAAAACATTTAACAAACTTTAAAAAAACTGAACTTATAAGTACTTAGTTACTTATTTACTTAATTATTTACCTGTATCGTATTGCAGAGAAAATGTAATTTAATTAACCATGACCATCCAAAATAGGTATGAGGAAGTCTTTTGGTAAACTATATAATCAGTTCGGCCTTGGCAACCTTGGTGTCCTACTAACCTGTTCATCATTTCAGCCGTAAGACGTCCACTGCTGGACATAGGCCTCCCCCATCCTACGCAGCGCTTACCAGTCCGTGGTCTCCACTGTTCATAAACAGTCCGTAAACTAACCTGGGGCCTTACGGACAACTGCTATTACAGGCACCTAATCCGCTTAGTTGGAAAATCACGCGACCGCAAACCGTATCTGGGCGCGATAAGGTTTGCGGTCGCGTGATTTTCCAACTGTTCTGTTTGATAACTTTTTCCCTGTTATCCGATAAGAAAGGTAAACTTTGTTATGATTGATGGCTCCTGCCTTAAGCTTCGGAACTTTTAAATACTTTTACGTTTGAACAGGGTCAGTAAGACCTTTCTTTTACCTTTCAAGAATCGCAATAATAAATGTTTTTTTTTTAATTCGAGTGGCAATTTTTTTTTTTTTTTTTGTGATAAGTAATTAAGTAATTTTAAGTAGGTAACAAAATGTGCTGTAGAGACGGAAGAGCCGCCCTCTGGCACATACCATTTATGTCTAAAACAGGACTCTTGTCTACTTTGCATAAAGGTCTATAGTTGTATAGTAATACGATCTAAACCATTGATTGATTTGATAGCCCATTGGTCCAGTTGGTAGTGAACCTGCCTTCTGAGCTTGGGGGCGTGGGTTTGATTCCCACCTAGGACAAACATTTATGTGATGAACATTTGTGTTTGTTCTATATCTGGTTGTTAATATCTATTTAAGTATGTATTTAAAACTATATAAAACTATGTATGTATATCAGTCTCTGGCAGCCGTAACACAAGTTTTGCTTAGTTTGGGGTCAGATGACCGTGTGTGAAAAAATGTCCCGAATATGTTCTTTGGTATTATTAAACGAAAAAAAAACAAACTTTTGTGCGTTTTCACGGTACACTTTGTGTTTATTTCGCCTTGGTTTCAGATGGTTGGTCACGGATATCCGAAAACAATGTTGGTCCAATTATTTGACAGGTTTGATGCATGGTTGTTTCCTTAACTAAAATATTGCCGCCCGGTTTCCTGCCAATTTCTGTTTATTATTCTGGTTGAACGTTTTGTATATAAAAATAGCAAAAGCATTATTTTGTTAGATAAGCCTACGTTGAATAATTGGTGCGTCGTTTTTACTTAGAGGCATGGATAAAACTAAGGATCTAAACAAGTTCTTCGACAGGATCTGGAGAGCAGCCAGATATAAATTTAAGGGCTAATTTCAACGGTTAATTTTCATCAATTTTTTTACTTGTATTTGTTTATGCTAGTTTCACATTAATAGGACATGCCGTTAACTAAAATGAATTAGATAATATTTTATTCGATATTATTTTTGCAAATTTCATATAAATTTTCATTTAGGGGTAGGTATGTCTTTGAGTTACATAGTCAATGTAACTAACTAGTGCGACATCAAAACAAAACACAACATTTAAAAAAAACCCTGAGGATTCCGTACAAACTTAATAAATATTTATGTAGATAGTTCATCCAACCAGTCTTAAAACTGTTTATCAATATCAATGTATGTACATTAGATTAGGACCAACTTAGAAATACAAATTTATCATTTATTCCGGGAATCAAGTCTCGACGAATAAAGATTAAATTTTTTGAAATATTGAATATAAACCAACTACAAATGTAAGTTAGTAATAGCAAAAAAAGTGATGTAAATCAAATTAACAAACTTCAGATTTTTTCCTTTATACGCACTACGAGACCATGTTTCTTGCCTAATTTAATGATTCTAGGTCGGGAAGTGTCGGAAAATACCCAATAGGTTTTGATTCCCTTGCAAGTGTCAAAATATGCAGCTTTTGATCTTTCGATTGCGTTCACTTAAAAGTATTTTTTTCACAGCTCGGACAGTTTGCAGACTTGTGATTGAATTGTACTTATTTGATATTAATTTCAACTTGATACCTACACTCGTTACCGAGAAAAAGGGTCTTGACACACAGACGGACAACGAAGTGATCGTATGTTCCTTTTTTCCCTTTGATGTACGGAACCCTAAAAAGGTAGTCCTACTTTCCAAATTACAAAATCGGGGTCAAAGTTGTGCACAGAGCTAAGCCCTTAAGCGTAAGTACTGTCTATAATTTCGTCAGTCCATAGACATAGCACATCAGAAATTAGGTTTCGAAGTTTTGATTGAGACAAACATCTTCAGAACGAAGTGAAAATTGAATTAATTTAGAAGTGTCATTTGCAATCTGAGTCGTACACGAGTAAATATAAAAAAAAATATTACCTATCCTATGCATAACCATAATAGCTTTTTAATAGTCCAGAATCAGAATCAGAATCAGAATATATTTATTGCAAGAACTGTGTACAAAAGATGTTCATAATAACTAGGGTATCAACAGTTTACCCATTTCGGGCGTGCAATTTTTTTGTATAAAATTATATAAAATCCACTGCTAGATATTGGCCTACCCTCGAAAGGGCATATCCACCACGCTGGTCCAGTTGCGGGTTGGTGGATTCACATATATAGGCCATAAAATTTCTTCTCCGTACGTATGCATTGATGCAGGTTTCCTCACGATGTTTTCCTTCACCGAAAAGCCAGTAAGAGCTCATTGGTACGGGCCTGGGGCCTTACGGACAACAGGTATTGCGGCACCAAACTAACGTTAGATCCGCTCAGTTGGAAAATCACGTGAACGTGAACCTTAACGCACCCAGATACGGTTTGCGGTCGCGTGATTTTCCAACTAAGCGGATCTAACGTTATTTTGGTGCCGCAATACCTGTTGTCCGTAAGGCCCCAGGAACTTAATCCCGTGACCCGGTGATCCCGTGACTTCACGCTTTCAAGTCTAGCGGTCTCCCAAATGGCGGCCAAGCGCAACCCTATTTATACCCTATAAAAATTGGCTACCACGGTTTCATGGTCGAGTAACAAATGTTATTCCCATATTCTTGGTTATACCACAGAATACATATTAGTACATTTAGTTATACTTAAGTATACGTTGATAACCTCATTCCTTTTTAATTTTGGCATCGCACGTCTTGTGCATAAAACGGTGCCAGCCCCGGCTGTCCGATAGAAACATGGTTACGGGGGAATTTGATTATGCAGATTCGATGCAAGCTTTTCGTATTTCATCTTTTTCTTTTTTAGGTACCTAATAAAGTTTATTACTCTTTATTTCTATCTACCAACCTTGTCTCCGTAAAAATTGTAGCATAGACTGATTTTGTAGAGGTGCCTTGTTCTTTAGCCCTAAAAATAAATCTTTGACAAAAGTGCTTAGGTGCTTTAGCCAGTCTTTACTAGTACTTTCCGAGATTACATCGAGCTACATCATTCTCAGAGGGGCACATTTTACTCTGTTTTGGCATGAGTCCTTTGATAATTTATTCAGTAAAAGAAAACTTGGTTTTACGAGGGATTAAGCTGTAACATTTTTATCGACGTCGCAGCAACGATCGCAAATGCCCAAAGCAGTTTGGTAAGTTTCTTCCTTTATGTGGTTTCTGTAAGTAACCTGCTATGCAGTGGCATAGAGTGGGATGGCCCGGGGCACGGGGGGAGGGGGACATTGCCCCGGACGGCAGGTTACAGTGGCAGTGCGGCGGGTGGCGGTTCGGTGGGCTATCAATGCAATCTGAGAAAAGTAAATCGAACCTACAGTTTCCTCTTTAGCACTTACACCCTTGGTTGTCCATTTAAGGATCGAGCCCATTAGGACGGGCCGCAGCGTGTCGGGGCGCATCGCAATAATCACTTTCATACATTTTATATGGAAATCCGGCCCGCTGCGGCCCGTCCTAAAGTGCTCGGTCCGTTTTAGTTATGTGCCGCTCAATATTGAAGTGTGCGCTTGTAGAACTAGTAAGTAGTAGTTCCAAAAATCCAAGCTATACTTATAATCAAAGAAAGGAATCGGCATTGGTTGAAATAGTTTGGAGCACAGATGTTTGTTTAATTGCGAAAAAGGGGGTGCTGCCTTATTGAATATGGCCAGGACAAAATGTTCGGCTAGTCAGTATAACAAATTGGAAAAAAAAATGCGCATACAGTTAAACCATCTAACTACTAGTCTTATAGAATGGAATAAACGAGAAATCCACACTATGCCTGCTGTTTGGTATGGACACTTGGACAGTGTTGATTTACGATGACGTGGGTCAAGTTATGATTCCATCAGGATAATGATCCTTTGGCAAATGTTGTGGGTTAATTAATTTTATGGGTTGTAATGTAAGGAACACTTTGGTCAATAATTCTGAGTAGCCTTGATAATTTTGAGTACTTAGGCTCGTTAAGGTAAACTTAGCAAATTCAAACTCGTTTACTTTAGAAACTTAGAACTTAAGATTTCAACATCAAAATCCTGTGAAATAATATAGCTTCAAAACCTTCACAAAGAAAGATTCAACTAAACTAATGTTAATACCTCTTTCTGCTTGTTTTTATACGTCATTACGTATAAACGTTTATGACATTACATATACGTTAACTACTGATGAACAGGTTTAAGAAGAAAACAATTAGAATATTATGAAATACAATTTATGGATTAAATTTAACAGACCTTAGATATAGAAATTTTCAAAAAATACAGCCATATCTAATGGCAATTAATTAATTAAATAATGTACATGTAGAAATGATTAAATTATGACATTGTATTCACAACTTAATCAATGATATCTTCGAAAGATTGTAAATTTTCCGTAAAATGAACTATTGCTATCGTACTTAACCCTTGAGGTGCCTGGTGGGTCAGTCAGACCTTTAAATAATCTTCCATAAGTTTTAAAATAAGAAAACAAGCGCTTAGCGATTCTCAGTAGTTTCGCGATATAGATTAAAGTTTAGTTTGCTGCCCCTGCTCCAGTCTTCAGCGTACTGGCATCTGAATAACACATGTGTTAAGTGCGTTCGGGCCTGAGAGACCCCGAGTGAGTTTTCCTGATATGTGATGTATTTTTAATCCAATGATCATAATACATTTGTTGATTCACCTGTGCCTTAAATTAACGTAGGTAAGTTTGAATTTGATATCTGCATTTAGTTTAAAAAAAAAATATTATAAATATCACAATCTACTTTTTGCTACCCAAAAATCATATTTGATATCTGTAAATACCTCTTTTTAAATTTAGCTTTATGTTATATCTTTTGTTTTATTTTTTATTTATTTCCAGTATATACAAGATTATAAATAACAGAAAACATAAAAGCTAACATTCTTAGGACGTGGATTAAATGTAAGAAAATATAATTTACGGCTCCAACAGACCAATGCCGTGGGATTTTTATGCACCAGGCATACCAAGGGTTAATAGTTTAATTACTCGTATTTTAATATTATACAGAGTTACGCAGAGAGTAAATGTATGGAACAGCTGATATTTTTTCGCGATTTCAGTATGTCCAATAGTAAAATTTGTCCTTTTCGGCTTAGTACACCCTGTCCTTGTAACAAGAACATTATTAATAAATTATAGTTTATAGACGAAAAAGTTTCTTATCATAGAATTCTTACATACATTATCAACGTAGTACTTATCTTGAGTAAAGTAGTTCTTACAATCAATCATGCAAAACCCTGGAGACCGAAGAATTCAAGTTTTGAAGTATACACTTACATATTACAGAACATCACGTTAACAGAAGGTTATGTTCCTATACTTTTATATTAACATACTTAGAGCTATCACATTTACATTATAAGAAAATTCTTAGGTGATATAATTTAATACATTCAAAAAACAATTGTCTTGGATAGTTTAATAAACGGGATTTCCACCATTAGAGGTGGAATATTTGTTCAAACTTAAAAAGGACCATCCTGAAGTCGATTTAAAAGTAACACCGGCAGCAAGAAAATTGCTTGACATGATTTGGTAGAAATGTACAAAGAACGTAGTTATTCCTGGTTAATTTTAATTAATTATTAACTTTTAATTTTAAATAAAATTATTTAAACACTAAAAACGTCAAACACACACGTCAACCACGTCTATAAATTTCACGACAAACCAATGAAACGTATATCTACGAGTATTAATTTTATTACTATTTATAAAATAGACAAGCCTGATGTACGTATTAGTACATCGATCTAATAAAGTTTTTAAATAGATTACTAAGACAATAAAAATACTACTGCTACTGGAAAGACAATAGGGTATTTGACTACTTTTAGGAAACTATTGCACATTATTGTCTGATATAAAATAATGTATACTGCATTTATATTTTCTGGATATCAGTCGTATTTGCGATATAAATCGATGTTAAAGTTTGAATAAAAAATTATCGCGCCAAAACGCAGACCTGCGTCATAGCTCCGATCACGTGACTAATTGACGTCACACAAAACAAAACAACTGCAGCCAGGCTGCAAAAGTTTGATGATTAATTAATTTCTAATAGAAGTAATGGTTTATAAATATTGTGTTGTGCCAAAATGTACAAATACTTCCATAAAGACACCGGATAAAATATTTGTTCCTGTTCCAATGCACCCAAAACTCCCCAAAACTCGAAAAAAGTGGTTGGAACCAATCTAAGGTTGGAACTAAGTAGCTCGTAGAGAACCCAAAAGTATTGGAGCTAATTCAAGTGTTTCTATGTGCGAAGATCATTTTGAGGTACATATTTGAGTCTATATATTTCTATTATAATAATTTGTGTTTTTATTGCATTACTATTTGTTACTTTCTTTTTAAACATTGTAAAGCTCGACATAACCTAACAATATAGCTATATCCACTTACTACAACATACTTTTTGTACAACTTGATTGAATGTTTTGCTTGGAGAACAATTAAAAATTAATACTGACATTGTAGTTTTTACGTTTTGAGTTCTGCAGCGTAGAAACAATGACGTGGATTATTATTAAAGAAATATGCAACCATAATAACATTAATTTTGGGTAAGTTACTGCTGTCTGCTTGCACAAAATGTTTCTCCATTCTTCTCACATTTAACCTCCGGAATGTTTTTGGTGAAAATTTCTGGATAAATCGCTCTCAAAATAGCTTTACAACATTAAATTCGCAAATATCAATACAAAATCTGTTTGTTTAGATTTGTGTGACGTCACTAGGGATGAAGCCAGTTACAGACCGTTTTCGATCACGTGATCAAATGTCGAAAATACAGTTATTTTATTCGCGTTTTTTACAAAAAATAAGCATATTTTTATCAAAAAATCAATGAAATATGCTTTTTCATTATGTCATGTTTATGGATGGCGTCAATTGGCATAATATTTTTAATACAGTCAAGTACCCTATTTGCCCACGGCCTGTGCTAGACCTGCTGTTAGTAAGTATGTAGGTATGTATATAAATGTAAGACGAATCTAGCGAGTCTAGCAATTAAATTTTAGACGAGTTATCCTCAATCGATTGAGCTAAACTTTTGCATACACTATGCGACGCGTGACCAAAATGCTGGCGTGTTTCTGGCTCAACGCATTAGCATTGCCATTCAACGTGGTAATGCCGCCAGCATGTTGGGTACGCTGCCAACTGGTAGTGGGCTTGAGCATTTGGATTGTCTTTAGACCTTCAACGGTCTATGGGCAGTCTAACTGTATTTGTAGTGTTAGTTTTAGCTTGTATTTTGTTTAGTTATTAAATACACCATTAGTTTGGATGACAATGCATGGTAAATTGTATTACCTCATTCTAAATCCAATATGGCAAAGATGAGAGACCAGTTATTTTTTATGCACTCCCATTATAATTATGGGTATCAAATGAAAGAAAAATATGTATTTTTTTATGACGTCATACTAAATTCAATGTGGTGAACGCCCCAAGATTGCGCACGACATGCTCAACTAACATCTGGATCTAAAGCAGTTGTTTAAATAGACTATTTAAAACATTTGCCCGGCCGGCAAAACACAAAAAACAAGAAAGAGCGACCTAGTGGAAGAAAATAGTGTGGGCGTTCACACCTGCCTACACTATGACCAATCACGCGGACTCGCATAGTCGAAATCACCTCAAGCCCCGTGCGGTACGCCAAAGAGACTTAAAATAGATTATTGCGCAGTCAAGAGACATTTTTCAAGATGTTTGGCGATCTCTGTAACTGAATTTTAGGTGCTAGAAAGATGTACCTAACAATTCAGGACATTTTCGGGACATTTTGCACACACGGTCATCTGACCCCAAACTAAGCAAAGCTTGTGATATGGCTGCCAGAGACTGATATACATACATATCTAGTTTTTAAATACATAATTAAATAGATATTAACAACCAGATATAGAACAAACACAAATGTTCATCACATAAATGTTTGTCCTACGTGGGAATCGAACCCACGCCCTCAGGCTCAGAAGGTAGGTTCACTACCAACTGGACCAACGAGCTATGTTATAACTCTTTACTCTTTACGCTGGTTTCACAGCTGTACTGGAGACCCGTGCGACCCGTACATCAGTGAAACCAGCCTTACACCTTAAAACGATTTTTGTGTTGCATCAGACGTCTAATTATTAGCTAATTCAAGAAATGGAAAATGTTTTAAAATCGCTGCCGTCTTCACTCGTTCCCTGCCCTATGCACACTGGCGATGGGTCTTTGATGAAGTCTATTTTCATGAAGGATTGTCTCGAGTCGCGGTTCCTGTCTCGGTTGGATATGATGCTGGGCAGAGGCGTCACGTCGCGGCAGACGGTGTGGTCGCAGGTGACGCGAGAGTCCCGACGGCGAACTACGCGCCGGCAGAGCAGGGTCTCCTGGAAGGCTATGCGATACCTGTCGAAGAAAAGATGAAGTTAGTATGTACCTACTAGTAATTAGTAAGGATGTAGTGGTCAGCTTCAAGGCGCTTGTGAAGGTTCCACTGCCACTTGCACTAAGCAAAACGATGTAGACGATGCGTAGTGGCTACTAGCAACTTGTACTTGCTACTTGTACTACGCATCGTCTGCAAGCGCATTCAGTGGGCCTCTCGAAAGCCTCTTTCATGGAGTAACGAATCGATTTTTAACATGCGTAGTTTCACTCACTTATACTTACGTAAACTATTCTTGGAAGTCGATTATACTACCTATATCTAATTATAATGTAATTTTTTTTAAACTTTGCAATTATATGTAATCTGGGTGACAACACACTAATTTGGCACCACCGAACTGACCTGATGATGATGTAACCAGGGGGTGGATAGTGGAACTCTTTAATAGCTAAGCAATTTTTTTTTGTTTTTACAAGATTTTATCAGTATTTTTGGGTCAAATCTAGAAATTGAATTTGAAACAGTATTCCCCAAATGATTGAGCTGAAATTTTGCATACGTGACGTCATTCTAAATCCAATATAGCGGACTCCTAAAGATGGCGGACGAGTTATATTTTATGCACGTCCATGATATGGGTGTTAAATGAAAGGATTTGCTTAAAAGAATACGAAAATAATAATAATTTAAAATGTTTTTTATAAATTTTTATGGTTAGTTAATGTTTTTAACTATAATAATGTATTTTAGTACAAAAAAGGTCAAAAGTCTATCGCGTTGATTGACAAATGAGATACAGGATATTGCAAATAATCATATTATACCTTCACAAACTCATTCGCTATGTTGTATAACTTTTTCCTTTTTTGCCGTTTGAAGATACGTATATTTATATCGGCAAAAAACGTATACTATTTGGCATCATAATAAACTTACCTAAATTAAAATAAAGACACTTTTTCCTAATTCAATCTAGAACTCTAGATGCACTTCTATTATAGATTGTGACATATATTAATGTGTGCTCTATGTGCAAGACGTGGTCTCCTGTAATTGGGGATGCAGTGGTGCACCCAGCGCCAGTACATATGCGTTCAAAATGTACCTAGATCTATGTAATGGGTAACCTCTACTATTGATCCATATTGTTAAAGAGTAAATAAAGTACATAATTATATTATTTTATTGTCCCAGGAATTTCTATGTCATCGTTAACAGTTGGTAATACAAAAAAGCTTAAATTTCCATCGATGTATTAAGTACGGTATTTTATTACGCCAAAAGCCAAACTGTATCATTTCGGTCGCCGGAAAGTTTTCTTTGTTTTACAATCCGAGAATATACAAAAAATAATATTAACGAAAGATTTGAAGCATTGTCTGCTATTATTATTTGGCAGAGCATACCCCGAGCATCAAATTGTCGTGCCTGTTTTATTCAAATTTGATTTTTATATTCTATATTCAAGAACGTATTTTCCAGTTCAGTAGATGCCTATCAGACTTTCTGAACTTGTCTACGTCCGCCCACCGGGAATTGCTCTCCAGCACTAACAGAAAAGGGTCGCAACTTTTTTAACACACCGCATCACAGATAAACCGAACTTTAGCAAACACTATTAGTGTGCCGTATGTAAATCTAAAATCATTTGTAACGAATCCTTAGTTCGGACTAAGCTCCTTAGTCTTGAGCATCGACGTAAAGTTGCTAGTCTATCGGTTTTTAATCGGATACATTTCGGTGAGTGTGCATCGGATCTACACGATCTAATTCCCTCCTGCCCATTTTTCTATCGGACTGCCAAAGCGAGCACGAAAAATCGTCACCGCTTTATGGTTCACATTCCGAAAACCGGTATGAAGCACTTTGATTCCACATTTATTGTGCGAACTGCTAGTCTGTGGAATGCGCTGCCTGAATTGGTGTTCTCCGACGGTTACATTCTGGGTGTCTGCAAATCACGAGTGAATCGGTTTCTTCTAGACAAGCGTGCTCCAACGTAGACTGCATCATCGCTTGACATCAGGCGAGATGGTGGTCAACCATTATTTATTAAAAAAAGACTAATCTAATCCAATCCTACAGAGACAGAGATTGAACATATAGGTACGACTGTGCCTGACGCGTTCGTAAGCCGTGGCTAAGGCCCTATCCTGACTATCCGAGTGCCTATTTATCAATTAGTGCTTCCTGATTGGCTCGGCAACGATCCCGCGCCGCTCCCGTGCCAATCAGGAAGCAAAACGTTAGAACCCTAAAAACCCATAGTATGCTTAGTGAAAGTACGTATTAGGTACTTCAAATGTACTAAGTGCCTTATACATAACCATCAAGTCCGTTTGGGTCCTCATATTTTTGTCAATAACCAGTGACCTGACCCACGCAAGTCTCATTCAAACCTATATTATTACGAACATGTCTATTACATTATTTGCCACGCAACCCGACTACGTTATTTTGGTATTTCTGCATGATTTGGGCACTACAATTGCCTATTCAGTTTTATGATTTATGTCGCCTGTTACGTTCTACCATTCTTGACACTAAACCTGTAATCCCTATTACACAAGGAGATAGAATAATGTTTTTGGAGTGACATTGATTTATGATAAAGGTACCTAAAGGAAGATAGTGTTGGACGGGGATTAAAAAATATGGTTGATTTCGAACAATTTGTAATTTGTATTATTTAGTTTGAAATAAAACTATAAGGTAGACCAGGTAAATTAAAGACCATCGTAGTGCAGCAAGCTACTTTTGCGACATAGGATATCAAAATTTGGTCAAACTAAAGCAAAAACGCCATTTTCAGGTGATAGCCTTTCTCTATAAATCTACAAAATTTAATCATTAAGATCTTTTCAGGCCCTACTTCTGGTTTATTCTTTCCGGTCTTGCATCAATAGATCATAGAGAAAAATATGTAAATCACTATTGAAATAGGCGCTACAGAAAACACGGGGCAGAAATTCCATAATACATTTTATATATTTTTACAAGCGACCCGCTCCGGCTTTGCACGGGTGTAATTTACGTGCAAAGCCAGGTTGGGTCGCTAATTATATATATATAAACCTTCGGTGAAAAATTATCTAACTGATGGGGAAAACCGCATTAAAATTCGATGCGTGGTTTAGGAGTTAGCGGTTATACAGACAGACAGACGCGGAAAGCGACTTTAATTTATACTATTATGTAGAGATAAACAAGAGAAGTTGGTTGATAATTTTTCGGGATTGAAATCACGAAAAGAGCGGATTGGTCTCGTAGTATATATTTTTTTAATATTATAAGTACAAAGGACCCCTTTCGGCTTAGTATATACACCCTTTCTCTATAGCCCTGTAATTTATTTTTGAAATCGACACTCTCCTTTACTCTCTTATTAAAACTGAAAAAATCCGATAGAAAATACAAATATCGTACTGAAAACTTTTTGCTGACAATAAAATCATAAACCGACCAGCAAAATTGTATGGATAAAATGTAGCTATTTTCGCAAAGTTATGATTAAACGGCAAACTCTCCCAAGCGACCGGTAACTCGAAACAAATTAAATCACAACGGTGAGGCTCAAATTACGATTTGGCGCAGAGTCAGGAATTATATTGAAAAGGAAAATGTCATTATGGATTTTATGGATTGGCTGTACAGTGGTGTAGGCAGATTGTTACTTATTTTCCTAAATTCATACCCAACTTCAGATATATAAAAAAATATTCGGGACATTTTTGCACACTCGGTCATCTAACCCCAAACTAAGCAAAGAATGTAATATGGCTGCCAGAGACTGATATACATATTTTTTTTTTAAATACTAACTTAAATAGATGTTAACACCCAGGTATAGAACAAACACAAATGTTCATCACATGAATGTTTGTCCTAGGTGAAAATCGAACCCACGCCCCCAAGCGCAAGCGGTTCACTATCAACTGGGCCAACGGGGCTATCTAGAAATCTTGAGTCTAGAATCTAGAGATCCTGGTAGAGTTCATCTATACCCTTGTATGTTCATCATTTTTGTCAAGAGGTACCTACCTAATAAGACAGAACCTCTGTCTGCCCTTGCTCCCCATAATAATTAGCTCAGAGTAATCTTGGAGCAGTAACTCCTTTTTACCCGACTGCGCAAGAAGGAGGGTTATGTTTTTCGAGTGTATATATGTATGAGGTTTCTTTGGCACACCCTGCAGCCTAAACGGCTAATTAGATATAGATATGTGAGGTGTCATTTGAATCGTTTTAATAGGAGGAGTAACATATGGTACAATAATTTAAGATGGCCACCGTGAAACAAAATAAAGGGAAAAATAGTACCTAAGTAAAACTGTTCTGCCCACCATGCGACTTATGATGCCAAAACATGGACCCTCACACATGAGGTTATGCACAAAATCAGAGTAGCACAGAGAGCCATGGAGAGATCCATGCTAGGCATCAAACTCCAAGACCGAGTTCGTAATACCGAAATCCGACGAAGAACA
The DNA here is from genome assembly GCA_914767915.1 of Agriopis aurantiaria. Classification (NCBI taxonomy): domain Eukaryota; kingdom Metazoa; phylum Arthropoda; class Insecta; order Lepidoptera; family Geometridae; genus Agriopis; species Agriopis aurantiaria. The sequence continues at coordinate 9,214,215 of OU612003.1, read as the reverse complement.
AAGGTTCGAGACGTCGGAATCGCGGTAATGAAATTAAAGTGGAGCTGGGCAGGACACGTTGCTAGGCGCAGTGAAGACAGGTGGAGTAAGATCCTAACAGAGTGGTGGCTGAGGCAAGGTAAACGCAGCGTTGGTCATCCAGCTGCAAGATGGGTCGACGATATTATTACTATCGCGGGTCGAACCTGGACTCGATTAGCACAAGACCGAGGCAGATGGCATAGCAAGAGAGAGGCCTATACCCAGCAGTGGGATAAGGAAGGCTGTGGATGATGATGATGAAGTAAAACTTTGCTATATAGGTCAATATATCTATCATAATGTAGAACACAGGATATTTCTAAAATCTATAACAAAAAAAAAAAAAAAAAATATTCAGAAAAAATAAATGAAAATATTCAGTAGTTTAAAGCAGCATAAAAGAGCTCATCTGCTGTATCTACTATGAGTAGGTATAGATAGGTACCTACGCAGCGCGCTGCTATTGCTTTTCAGTTATCTATTATTTTTACAATGCAATCATGTTATATTTTTAAATAATTTAATTTACTTGTGTCTTTTACAATCGAATACAATATTTAAAAGAGCAAAAAAACACACTGGTTTATGTGTGGTTATTCACAATTTTTTATTTTGTTAAGTTTTTGCGTTTTTGTTTTTATTATTCCTGAAAGATGTTAAAGCACTGCTCAGACAACATTGTGATTGAAGATGGTAAACAATTCTAGACTGGAATAGGAACTTGCTCCCAACTACTCCCAAGTGAAGCTGCGAAAACATGCCATTGCGACAGATTACAACTTAAGGCGAGGTTTCCGTCTTTGATGTTTTTCGAAATCTAAGTCAAAGTTATTTTTTGAATTTTTTATCATTCTATTAAAGATCAAGATATCCAGTGTATAAGCTGCCTTTATACCAAATTTTATTGTTAGTTGCTATGGAATAAGTGCAGAAAAACATATACACACATCGCACACACACAAACGTATCCATTTGATGAATGACGTGAGGTTTGTTTGCCTTCTTTTTTATACCCCTCCGTTCTCTTGGTGACACGGTGTGAAGTTTTAGGCTACACCCGCTCCGCCTCTAACATCACGAGTATTTTTTTATGAAAAATAGAATAATTATTTTCTTCAGAATCTGTAGCAAGTGGCTTTTTAGATACAACTTCGCTCGTTCGGGATTTCACGTGGTCGCACAAAAATAGACACGTGATTGTCACAATATCCCTATATCCTCTATCCTCTCTATATCTCTCTATATCCTCTATCGTAATTATTGGTGATGTTATTCTAACCCTCTCCTCAGCCCCTCTATTTGAACCACACGTGATTAGAGGATGACCCCTTAAGCCCAATGATCGTCTGCAGTGACAAGCGTGCTTGCATTGCAATACAAGCCCGCCTTAAGGAAAGGAATTCGAAACTTTGTAACTAGAAAGTAAGTACCACGATGTTGAACATTATTTTTCTCAGTATTTTTCTCCTCGTCGACTTGATTACTCAATCTTGATTTGGCTCACGTCACGATTTCTTTTTAGCATTTTCTCCTTTTGTACCGAAAATTGCTTCTTATCTAGAGACTTAACAAAACCAATAGCTCAAGACAATTTTACGCATTCTAAAATTGGATTCCTTTTAGCGTGTTTCGTCAAAGAATACCTTGGGGAATACTTCCAGAACAATAAATTGGAGTAGGTCTATTGTTGGAAAATCTATTTAATTTCTAATGTATGAGTGATTCAAGCTTATGGAAAGTCATGAGTTCAAAGTTTATAGTGTATAGAAAAGAGAAATAACTTGTCATATTTGTTGTGTCAAGTTGTCATTTGTAGATGAAAAATACTTGTAGCATATTGCAGTCTAACGATTAAGTTTCTTTGCGACTAGAAATTTAATGAAATCGCAAAAAAATTACAAACATATTGTTCAATATTTTCAAATTAAATAAAATCCGTGAAATAAAACCTCACTCTAGGAAAAGAAATAGCCACTACTAATATAAGGAAACTGACCACTCCAATGATCATAATAAATACATAAATGAATAATGTTATTTTTGGATTCGGAAACATTTTTTCCTACAATAACTAAAGTCACATAAAAGTAATATTTTTCAGAATTAAAAAATAATTTAGTTTTAGTATTTGGCGTTGTTTGGTGGTTAATTTATTTTCTAATTTTGTATTTATTAATTTATGTATTTTAACAATTTTTATCTAAAATTTTCTGATTTCCACGTACGGAAAAGTGTGCTGTCGGTACGCTTGCGAAAAAGCCGGCAACGACCCGAAACTTTTATAAATTCATCTGCTTCTAGCCTAGTACTCGCGAAGAGCACAAGTGACAACGTTATAAATACAAAACTATATATAATAATATATATATATATATATATGTATATATATATATATATATATGTATGTATACGTATATATATATGTATATATATATATATATATATATACATATATACATACTATCTTATTATAAAAGCGAAAGTAACTCCGTCTCTCTGTCTGTTTGTTCGCTTTCATGACAAAATAGCAAGGCCGATCTTAACGTAATTTGGCGAGAAGATAGTGTATGCATCATGAGGACGGACATAAGGTACTTTTTCACCAAGTAACTCGAAAAAACTGGGTATTTGCAGGTAGCACCGGGATTCAGTTAGTATATATATATACGTAAGTCACATGTGACATATACGTGTGACTTGAGAACCTCCTCCCATTTTCGGCAGAAAAAAATTCACTACACGGTAAGTAATAATTTAAGCAACATTAAAGCATAACAAGAAACGTTTCATTGCGTTGCATTTTTACGTTCAAACCAAAATTACATACACGAGTTTGGCACTCACTAATGCTTACATATTAGTATTCTATTGATTTCAGTAGGAGCACCAAACTTATTTGTAAATATGCAATCACTGGTATTGCTACATCATTGTTAGATCATATTATACAGGGTTATTTTAATGTATCATAAACCACTTGTAGTAGCCTACATCATACATACTTAACAACTTTTTAGAAGCATTTATTTAACTTGCCCTGTTAGTATGTATGTATAGGACAAATCTTGCAACTGAACCCACCATGACTGATTGCACTGATTTTACACCAGTGACTCTCTACCGATTGAGCTGAAATTTGCATACAAGTTTATTTTGCATGACAATGTAAGGTTCACTAAGTGACGTCATTCTAAATCCAATATGGTGGACCAGTTATTTTATATGCACCCCCATGATATGGGTATCAAATGAAAGGGTTTGCCGAGAAGAATACGAAAAATAAACGACGTCACACTAAATTCTATATGGCGGACGCATAAAAGCTTGTTTTAAAAAGTTTTTTTAACTAATAATTTTATTTTGTGTAGAAACAACAGTTAGGGCTGTAAAAAGCAATTTATTTACTAGTTCTGAACGTGGGAGCCTACAGGCGAAGCTTAGGAACTTATTTACTAGGTCTGAACGTGGGAGCCTACAGGCGAAGCTTAGGAACTTATTTACTAGTTCTGAACGTGGGAGCCTACAAGCGAAGCTTAGGAACTTATTTACTAGTTCTGAACGTGGGAGCCTACAGGCGAAGCTTAGGAACTTATTTACTAGGTCTGAACGTGGGAGCCTACAGGCGAAGCTTAGGAACTTATTTACTAGTTCTGAACGTGGGAGCCTACAAGCGAAGCTTAGGAACTTATTTACTAGTTCTGAACGTGGGAGCCTACAAGCGAAGCTTAGGAACTTATTTACTAGGTCTGAACGTGGGAGCCTACAGGCGAAGCTTAGGAACTTATTTACTAGGTCTGAACGTGTAAGCCTACAGGCGAAGCTTAGATGCTTTGCACCCACAAAATAAAAATCTATAAACATCTCGTACAAACTTATTTTTGTGAATGTATTAAGTTTTGTAAGAAGTCATCGGAACAAAAGGGACACTACGTGAGGTCTCCGATAAATTATAAATAACCCTGTAAACCCACGTCATGACCTTTCTAAGAAACCATTAAAATAATATTATTGGACAAATAGAAACACTCCGTTGAATTTAATTAACGAACTGCCAAAATCAAATTCGAACGGAACCTTGCCTTGAATAATTTGAGAGCTAAATTAGGCAATCGTGCCTAAGCCTTGACGCCGTGGTCTATAGTCTTTTTTTTCCTGTAAATTATATTGATATAGAAAGTCAAGTATAGATTAATGCTACTGAGCTTGCACTTAAAGATTTAGGGCTGTTTCCAGAACGCTTACAGAATATCATACCAGAAATAGTATCATTAACTTACTAGCTGCCCGTTCCGCGGTTTCACCCGCATTATATACTTCCTTGAAGCAACCTCCTTAGAAGTGACAGCAATTTTCTATGACTTTTTTTTTCTATGATATAATGTATGTATTTTAATGTAACGTATATACGTATATAACGTATATTACGTTAATGTACGTATGTTATGGCTTTTTGTAGAAAAAATATTATAATGCAAAAAAAAAGTTAATCCAATCGTTATTAAACTTCATAGGATCCCTCTGGGATAATCTAAAGCCACCCTGAAAATTTAGTTAAAATCGGCCAACTCGTTTCGTCCATATAACATACATACATACACACATCGGCTTTTATATAGATGCTAGTAAGAAGTACTAAAAGGTTTAAAGGCTTCCACAGACCAACCGCGTGTTAGCCTTGGCAGTGGCACAGCTTGAACGCGGACCCGCACGTATTTTAATACAAGGCACCAATGAGATTATACAAATAAGATTATTGCAACGCACTGTATGAGTACCTAGTACAAGTTTTACGTTCAAAAACCTAGCTTAAGTCATGATCCAAGAAAACAAGGTCTAGCGCTCTGGGAGATGTCCCGCAATGACGTCACTGTCCAGTTGCCACTTTATTGTAACAAACACAGATACTGGGAAACATTTTTTTAAATAATCTATTAAATTAAATACAAGAAGCATTTCAATTGTCATTTGGTTTGTCTGCTCAAGTAAGTTAAGCACGTATTGAATATATTAAACACAATTTTATCACAACCACATTGATTTATTGGATTCCCACAGGTAATATACGGATATTGTGGAGTTAAAATTTCACGCTACTGTTAACACAGAAAATCATAGAGAGTCCGCTATTGTTTCGTGTATCGTCATCTCTCTCGAACTTGTTGTAAATTAATTATTCTGCTCTTGCTCATGCACGTGTACGTGTATCCATGACATTGATGACATCATTGCGGGACGCTCACATGCAATTTTTTCTCGGAGCGCTATACCTGGCGGAGTATATTATTATACCATGGCTTAAGTGAACAGAATTCATGGTTTTCATTCGACTTTTTTTACAATGTTATTGTATCTATCAAAGGAAATAACTTGTACTGAGTTTTGACTGAGTTTAATACCGAAACGTGAGAGCGAGATAAAAAATGCGAGAAGCATTTTTTCTTCAAAAACTGCTGTAATGTTTAAAGTTTTATTTATTTAACCTTCTTTTTTGAGTTTATTATTGCGAACTCTGTGTGTTTGCAAGAACCACGAATTAAATTTGAACAATCCTTTTTGCACAAATCGCCGAGCGAATTAAACAAAGCATTTTAATTAAAAACCTTGCTCATTTGAATAAAATATTTCAAGGCTTTTCTTTTTGCGTTAAGACGTTACGTTTCTGCCACGTACTTGTAAGTCGTGGAATGGCTTACCACCTTCGGATTTTTGTCCGAAGTATAATTTGAACTGCTTCAAACGGCGGATAGAGTTCCCAAAAGTAGGCAACGCACTGACAATGTCCCGGGTATTTGTAGGTGTCTATAGGCAGCGGTGACCACTTACCATCAGGTGGCCCGTAGCTTGTTTACCGCTTATTCTATTAAAAAAAGGTAAAATTGTAAAGGCATCAGAACAGTTTTAATGATGACTTGATTTACGTTTTTTTTAATTAGTTGTGGGATTTTAATGTAATATAAGTTTGTTGTCTTGGTTTTTATTTAGTTTCAGTTATAACTTTTTTACTGAGTATCAAATATATAATTTTCCACTGCTCACACGTCGTTCATGCGATCTTGTAATATAACCTGTTGCGAATGAATCATAACACAACTTATTATCTCACACGATTGACCCGACCTTTATTTAATTTGGAACCAATTATGAGCTTTACAACACAGTTATTGAGACCACTCAAACGCCACAGCTCACAGCAATTCACTGAGTGAGAGTTTAAAAAACCGATTGGGCAATATCTTTAAAATATTGCAATACTAGCTGCGCCCCGCGGTTCCACCCGCGTAGTGATGAAAAATGTTGATGATGATGATGAAAAGAAGCCTATGTCACTCTCTGGCTCATGAACTATACCCATGCAAAAAATCAGGTCGATCCGTTGTTCCGTTGCAGCGTGAAAGAATAACAAACTTCCATACATCCATACATCTATACATCCATACATACAAACTTTCACGTTTATAATATTAGTAGGATGATAAAGAAATTTTTGTGTTGACCACTTTTTGATTTTATCTATCTCCTGTGCCATCCTATAAAATATACCAGCATAGCACTCATTCATTATCTACAAAAAGATAAAATATTTTATTTCTTTGTACACTTACATATTAACTTTATCGAGAATATTTTGAGGAATATTAATTTTATTATCATAATACTAAATGTGTTTTTTTTAATAATAGATAGTAGATAGATAGATTAAATAATAATGCGCTTGGCTTCCGTCTCGCCTGATATGAGCGACGATGTGGTCTACGATGGAGCTCGCTTGTCTAGAAGGAACCGATTCACTAAAAATTCGAAAACTACAAGATTAGCAACTCTGAAATTGGGCAGATAGATTCTATGTGACGTGTAAAGGTAGCGGATCTTTTAAAAAGGATTTTGAGATCATTAAGATGGGCTAATGGATGTTGAAATTGATATGAAAGTCGGGTAGAAACGCAGGCAACAGCTAGTATAATAATAAATATGCGGTACCTAGCGGTAAGCTTTGGCCCGTCTAGACGGAACGTTGCCTAAGTTTTTTATTTAATAAGAACAACAATATAAAGTACTGTTACGGGCGCTACAATAACTTCTACTGACAAACATTAAATGAATAATGACTTTACTAATGTTTGTGCAATATTTAGTACATACTCTAAACAAAATACCATTATAGTTTAGTAATAGCAGTATAACGGATATAACTAAAGAAATAAAACGGTTGCTGATAATAAATTATGCTCATAACCACGTAGCGCTATGGGTGGTTACGTAGCCACCTGCTACGATTTACGTAGCGCTTGAGCTACGGTGCTACGAACTACGAAGCGTGGCGCGGTGTAAAATTAAGGGTCGGTTGCATTTCACGCGGTTTCAAAATAAGGTTAATCTTACAAAAAAAAATTTTACGCCTGTAAGAAGGAGGGTTATGTTGTTCGACTGTATGTATGTATGTATGTATGTTTTCTTTGGCACGCCCTACCGCCTAAACGGATTCAAAAAGAGGAAATTAATGGATTTCAACATGTGGGGGTGTCATTTAAATAATTTTAATAGTGAAGGTGACATTGGTTACAATAAATTAAGATGGCGTCCGTAAAAAAAAACGAAAAATAGTAAGTGAACTTTGCTAAATAGGTCAATATTATTATCATTATGCTCACTCAGCAGAATTCAAAAATCTATAACACTACTATTAAATACTCAGTAGTTTACGAGATAACGCGGTATGAAAAACTCTGTATCTACTACCGAGGTATCTATAGGTATAGATAAGTACGCAGCGCACCGCTGTTACTTTTTAATTACTTGCCTACTATTCATACAACGCAGTCGTCGGTCGCTCGGAGAACCGATAACCGATGGGGAAGAAAAGCACGAACTGGAAGACGCAGCGTAGGTAGGCCTCCCACTAAATGGACCGACGACATTGTGAGAGTCGCGGGCATCCAGTGGATGCAGATGGCAGGCTGTCGTTCAGTGTGGAGGTTAAAGGGGCAGGCCTATGTTCAGCAGTGGACGTCTACTGGCTGATGATGATGATGATGAACCAATCTCGTCAGTCTGTCTACATGCCCCTTAAAAGTAAGTTTGTTTTAATCTAGAACTTCAAACTTTTTTGTTAAAGTTTACTTCAAAATTGTTGTATTTAATTTTTAAAAACGTTGCAATAATGCCCGTAAATAATTATAATCGTATCAAAAGTTTTGAGATTTTAATTAGTGGTACAAATATTAAACTTGAACAAAAATATTGTCGTGGAAAAAGTAATTAGAAAACCTGCAAAAGACTGTTGTGAAATTGTTTAATTAATTCGCTGGAATATCTTAGTAATAATATATTTTTAAACGCTAAAAGTTTCCAAGATAAAATCTAATTAAACATGACTCTATAAACGGTCCGTTCGTTCACTTTAAGTATCGTATAGGTGAATCTAAATATTTACAAGATTTTATTAGTATGTCTATTAACAAGTATTTATGTATACAAGTATTAAAAATGCAACAAGGTTTTAATACAAAATGTGCAGAGAATAAATTAAACTTTATGCTTTAGAAGTCTTATAACAAATTTAAACATTTTACAATTTCTTTTACTATATACGACATTTTTTCAATGAAATATTTTGAAAATATTTAAGAACAACCTTTAGAGTAAATTCTTGCTAAGCATTTACGTCTACTAGTCCTCGACTAAGTATTTCGTAAATTCTTAGTGACTAGTAAAAAAAACGGTCAAGTACGCGTAGGACTCGTGCTCTGAGGGTTACGTTGGAACCCTCAGAGCGCGAGACCAAAAAAAAAACTAACTGAAGTTGAAATATTGAAAGACAAACTTAAGTTTGTAGTTGACAATAAGGTTCTTCCATACATTCCAACTACAAAATGTTAGTTTGTATAGCATTTTTTTTTTTTAAATGATATAACTTCAAATTTATAACTTTCGGATTTATTACTATGTATTTGCTATGAGACCTTGCCTCTTGCCAAATTTCATGATTCTAGGTCAACGAGAAGTACACTATAGGTTTTGATTCCCCTGTGAAATCGCAAAATATACGACATAAACGTTCATATCTTTTGATTGCGTTGACTTACAACTTTTATTTTTATACAGCAAAAAGAAACCGTAGGTTTAAGTATTTAAAATAAATTTCAACTTGATACCTTTACGCGTTCTTGAGAAAATGGGGCTTGACAGACGGACGGACAGACAGACAGACGGACAGACAGACAGACGGACAACGAAGTGATCCTATAAGGGTTCAGGGGTTTTTTTCCTTTTGAGGTACATAACCCTAAAAATATCAAAAAGAGTTTTTTTGTGTCTATATTTGTTGTTAATTTATCACTTTATCTTGATTAGGTCATGGGATATAAAAATAAATTAGAAAGGTTCCTTCGCTTTGAAGTTACTACAAAAGATTGGTGCGGCTGGGTCAGTACCGATAGGAAGATTGTAAAACCACATGACATATACGGGCCACGTTGTCAACATAAAGCTTTTAAAATGAGATTGTGAGATTTATTTATTTTCTTGCTCTTTAGGCGCCGTACAGACGTAGGTTAATGATTATATTTTTCGGCATATAAATTGGTTTTGTTTATTCGAAATAATTAAAAATATTTATATTATATTGAAATGAGGTGAGACGAGAACGCATTACACATATTGCTTATATTTTATTCTGTACATTTTTATGACATTTTTTTTTGTTTTTTTTTTTGCTTGAACCCTTTGAAGATATAACCTGGCTTCGCCCATGCTTGGTTGTATGCGTACCTGGCACTCATGACATTGTACAGTATCGGGTTGACAGTCGCCGACACGTAGTACAAGGCTCCGGCCACGTTGAACAGATGCTCGTTGATGACGTGGAACTGCGGCAGACGGTACCCGTAGATGTAAAACAGCCGTTGAACGTGGAATGGCACCCAGCACACGAAGAAGGCGATCACCACGGCCGCTAGCGGGCAAAAAAAGAAAACATATCAAGTGGCAATCATTTGTACTTAATTTTTCCGAAAACCCGTACGAAACGCTTTGATTCCACTTTTATTATGCGTACTGCTAGTCTGTGGAATGCGCTGCCTGAATGGGCGTTCCCCGGTAGTTACAATCTATCACGAGTGAATCTGTTTCTTCTAGGCAAGCGTGCTCCATCGTAGACCGCATCGTTGCTTTACATCTTATTATTACCATATTATTGCTAACCACATATTTATTTTAATTCTTAAATTTTAAATTTAAGTTTTTTTACAATATTTACCTATAAAAACATAAAATATTATTAAAAAAACCTAAACCTAGGATGCCGCCGGCAGCGGGGCAGGGCCCAAGCTACCGGTGGTTATTATTATTATTATTATTTTCCTTCAAATAAGTGACAAATTACTTGAACTTCCGACCTCCGACTCCCGACATTTACACATACAAAATAAAAAAAATACAAATTGTAAAGTATGTACGGCAATACTTTTTTTTAAATGTTTTTTTTGTAATGTCGTGTAACATTATGCTAATATGATAACCTAAGTATGGTGTAGGGAAGTAGCTCCTTCCCGTAGGGAACAGCGACCTTTATTTGTAATTTCAATCAATTTCATTTACGTGTCAATTTCACGCACGATAAAGTCCGTTAAAGGGGTTAACTTCAATATATTTAGTTACCTTAATTTATAGTTTATAAAAAAAACTCAAGTCTTTAGTATACCTACGTATTTACTCTATATAGTGGTACGATTACCAGTTCAAATATTTCATGACATCTTCGTCATAATATGCTGAATTATGCACAATAAATCCATTACAGAATTTATAGTTCAGTAGACAATTTTGCTACAGGTGTCAGTCTCAGCCACGAAGGTTTACGGCTGAGAATTTAAGGCGTCAATTTAATATTTCATGTCTTGGAAAAAGTAATTTGGATAAAGGAACGAACGAAACGAGGATTTTATGGTTGATTTGAGAAGCAAATGATTTTGGACTTTCGAGGCCGGTGTTTTGTGTTGTTTTTTTCTAAAATTGCCAAATAGCATGGCCCAAGAACAGATACTGTCTTTCTTTTTCGAGTATAAATTTTTTAAGAGAATAAGACAAAACATGGAGTAAATAAGCTTTATTAATAAAATAAAAACTTTTTTATCACTAGCTTTTTCGTATTCTTCTCAGCAACCCCCTTTTCATTTAATGTCCATATCATGATGTGAACATTTTCTCCGCCGTCTTGGGGCGTCCGCCATATTGAATCCATCAATTGGACCAAAGTGCTTAGGAAGACAAATCCAATGAACCTATACTCGACGGGGTTACATCTTTTCGTTTAGGAGTTCCTATGGCCATCTTCTGTCTCCATCATCAGACCAGCACGAAGGTACCATAACATTACTTTGTCACCGAACTTACATAAGCCAAAAATGGTTGCCTGGAAGAGATCGCTTTTAGCGATAAGGCCGCCACTTGTGGCACTAGCTCGTAAGCGTTTTCTATAGTGTTGTAATTTTTATTTCTGGTGTACACAATAAAGAGTTTCTATCTATCTATCTATCTATAAGCATGCCAAATTTCAACTCAATCGGTTGAAGAAATCTGCTTCAAAATTGAGTTGCAAGATTCCACCCGAACAAACATACATACATTGCAAGCTAAATAAAAGCTTGTAACTTGTTAAATAGTCATATTTTTTATTTGCAACTAATCCTGCAATAAACGTGGAGCAGCAATAGAATTTTTCCGTCTTTTATCTTTTCCAAGAGAACTCGAAATGTTAAAGGGAGGTTAAGACAAAACACGGGGCAAAAAGACTGTGCAATAGTCATAATGTTTGTTTATTTGCAACTGTTCCCCCAATAATGTTCCCCAAACTGCCTGCCAAGCGTGGGAATTATGGCAACATCCCTCTCTAAGAGGGAGACCTTTGTTCAGCAGTGGACATTTAATGGCTGATGATGTTTGATGTGATCCTGCAATAAACGTGGAGTAGCCATAGGAAAGATACTCCGTCTTTTGACTTCGAGCGAGCAAAATTTTTAAAGATTGGATAAGACATAACACGGTGTAATAAACACTGTGCATACCACAGGCTAGGTAAAGCTACTTTACATATCGCCATTTTGTATTTACGATGACGGCGCCCACCCAATGACCATCCCTGAACGTACACAAATCTATCAACATTGTCATCATCAGCCCTGAGTGACCCACTGCTGGGTATGGGCCTCCTTTTGTTTATGCCACTCTCCCGGTATCTCTCTAGTCGCATCCACTCGTTCCCAACAGTACTAAATCTATCAACACCACATTTATAGTAATGAATTTTTTAAGACCCCGATAAAAGAGCTGATAATCTTTAACCTTTTAGAACAGATTTTCTTAAGAATCATAGCTAATAACAATATCGATCAAATCACCTTTCTAACAAAAAACTAAATCAAAATTGGTTTAGTCGTTTGGGAGCTACGATGGCAAAAGCAGACACAGATACACCAATACACACGTTAAACTTATACCAACCCTCTTTTTACGTCGGGAATAATTATTATTGGTTGAATACATGAGGCTGTGGGTAGGGAATATACAAGCATACATATTTGTGTATTTACATTCACCCACACCAAATTAAAATACCCTCTTTTCGGCTTTGCGTACGTGAATAAAAGTTCTTAAATCTAGCTGCCCTAAGCATTGCAAATTGCTAAGTCTTGTATTTATGAAGGTAAGTAATTTTAGTACCCGTAATTTGGAGTTATTATCAAAATTTATTCTAGCTTATAAGATAACTTAGAGGATGTTGCCCAGACAACTATGCAAACAGTTTGTTGCACTAACTGTTATCTCAACACAACGAAACTAAACAAAACTTGTAGTAGAACTTGTTTGCTATGGCTGTAAACTTGTTTGTAATGTTAAGTGGGTATTTCGATACACCAACCTTCAATAGTCTATTGGTAGCTGATAGTGGGCTTTAGCATTTGAATTGTCTTTAGACCGTCAACAATCTGAGGGCCGTCGAACTGTTGGACGGAAATGAAATTTTGATCCAAAGAGCCCATGGGATGAAAAAGTTTATTGAAGTCTCGTTTTTATAAAGGTAAGTACCTAATTTTAGTATTTTCATTAAATTATTTAAAATTATAAGTGAGGTTTTGTACATCATGTTGTTCAGGTGTACCATTTACGAAATATCCGCCAAAAATAAATGTCGTTCATTTGACTTAAAAAAAAATTGTGTCCAAAACTCAAGATCTTACAATCAATCGTACGTGTACATGGTGTACGTGTACGTTTTCAATCACTTTACAAAGGCCCCCAAAGACTAAGTTGAAGTGGTAAAATTTATTTTTTGCAGGCTCAAAGATTAAGTAGGTTAGACCGTGAGATTAGGTCCTAAATTGCGCCCAAAAAACTATTTTATTCAAACGGTCAAGATACAAAGTACTCGGCCTCATTGTTTCCTGAGAGATATAACGTTTATTGACTCACTAGACTGTGGAACGTGATGCCTTGAACGTATTCCCTGATAGTTAAGAATGAATCGGTTTCTTCTAGGCAAGCGTGCTCCATCGTAGATCGCATCATCGCTTAGCATCGATGGTGTCGCGAGATGGCGGCCATATGAAAAGCTAATTAATATAAAAAGGTTAGAATATGGGTATCTTCGAGTCGCGAGTAAATGGGTTCCTTCGAGGCACACTCCATCATGGACCGCATCATCGCAGGTATTAAAACGCCAGCCTATTATTCCACAAATAAATCAAAAATTCGTATGGTCTCGAAAGTGAAAAGACATCTCCTAGGATTGAGCGTTCCATTCTCAACTTATATCATTGAGGTACCATTAGGTCAGTTTTAGTACGCGCACTCATTTTTCGGTGCGAATGTGGCCAATCGGTAGCATGTGCGCTTTAAAATCTGACGGCACCCGGTTCAAACCTTGGCCCTGCACCAATGACTTATTTAGTACCTGAATAAATGATGTGCAGTTTCGATGCCATCGCTGAAGGAAACTAAGTAAATTATTTTTTCTAACCTGGTTATGTATTTCTAAGTATAAATGTATATAGATGAAGGGAAAAATCATGAGGAAACTGGTATGTCAAAATTGTCCAAGAACCTCTAAAATGCAAAGACTTACGACATTCAGCAACAAGCACTAAACCAGCATGGTAGATTACGGCCCATTATCTCTCTTTGAGAGAAGACCTGAGTCCCATCAGTGGGAATATGATAGGCTTAAATGATGATGATGATTTATTTTTCGATAAAAAAACTACAATTGTCAGTTCTTTCTCAGATGTGATCAGAACCTCTGATTTCACCTTTTTCTTTTCTGTATCTAGGTTTAATGAACCAAAACGCTATCGCTTCGCATAAAGTTTAAGCTGGTAAAAGTTAACGATGTCTGGCTGAGGCTTGGGCTATTTAATACCCGCGTATAAAGAGGCAGGTAACAGAGGAATTTTCGGCGAGCGTGATAATTTGGGCCCAGGCGTAGCCGAGGCCGGCACGAGACCATAATTGATTGTATGATTGAATAACTCTTTATTGTTCACACTATACAATTTCATACAGAGGACAAAGGTATGATTTCTTAAAAGCTAGTGTGACAACTGTCTGCCTTATCACTAAAGGCGATCTCTTCCAGGCAACCTTAGAATGGAAAGGATTTGTAAAAGACGGGATTTGCAATAGATAGAGGATAGACTAAGAAATTATTTTATATAAACCATACACATACATTCTAATAGTAATACCACAGACTAGGTAAAGCTACTACGTAGAGTAATACGCAATAGTACTTAAAATACTTTAAAACAAATAAACTAATATGCAATTAATATGAATAAATAAGAATATATGTGTAATAATGATATAAATAATACGAATAAGCTGACATAACGTTATTAACAAGGCTGCAACTTTGATAAATAAGATTCTTCAATACGTTCTTTGAAAGAAGGGACCGATGGAGAATGACTGATAGATACGGCACGGGCAACAATTGAAATGCCTGAAATGTAAACGACTTACCATAAAAAGTTTCAGATCATGCGGGAAATTAAGGTGAGATTTTACCACTTTAAACAACGCTTATTACTACAGATGACCATAAAGCTTGGTTTATTGTATTAAAGTCGCATTTAGCGGAGTAAAACCATGGCGCTTACACACAGTCGTGCGTTTTGCTACTTCTATTTTTGAGGATTTTCTCATATTTTTCGAAATGTATAGCTGTAATGTAAAACGTACCTTTGCTGTTTCCTCCATAATTATGAAATATTTATATTAAGATATCACAGACATAATTTAATACATAGGTATTTGAATGAATAAAAAAACGGGGAGAAAAGCGTAAATAAGTTTTTTTTAAATTTATATTAAATTATACTATAGTTTTTGCAAAAATTTTTCTCTATCGAGCGAAATGTCCTTATTCGTGTTTGGGGAGGTTCCTAGATAAAACATTCAATTTATATATGACACCGTTTTAATAATTTTAAGCTAACCATGGAAGTAGACACACTTAAACTAGAATGATCAAAATTGCTAAAAGTCGGAAAAGAGGGCCTAAAGGGAGAGGTTGTTCTTCGATCATCAAGTCTTGCCACAAAGTGAAGCATTCTTTAACGTAGTGTGGGGTGGATGGAGTTAAACAACATATTGTATAATAGATGCCCAGTGGAAATCGAATGTCCGGGAAAATTTAAGACCAAACAGGAAATTAGACGTTGTGATACTAAATCAAAATTACCTTCTGCTTCCGATCCTATCCGACAAATCCTAAATATGACTTATCATCCTCCATTCCTTCATTCGATAGAATAGAAGATTAGTTAATTTACTAACTTTACCGAAAATAAATTTAGTTATGAACTACTCCTAATTTTGTAGCGGTTCCAAAGGTCACCGTAAGGTAAGTACAAAACTTTCAAACGTTAAATTTTCAACATTCCATTATGAGGGACGCTTTGAAACGGCGGACTGGACGGTAAGCTTAATTAAAATTCGCTAACGAGTATGATTTTAGGTAATCATTTTATTGTGAACGCTGTCTGTTGTAATTCCAGAGAAGCGACGAGTAGTAAATTTACTTTGGGGAATAAGCTTGTTATTTACGATTTTCCTTATCCTTATTTAGCGATACGGAACCTGCCCAATGAAATTATATTACATTTTAATAATGTAAATCTGAAAGTTGTTTACATGAGCATGCCTGTTTCCCATTCAACTACGTTATGTTTGAACGGATTAATATGAAATGTCGTGTGGCTTACATTTTTTTTAAATATTTTTTATGACATGAATATTACGTCTAAAGGACTTTGTGTCCATACAACGTGGCGCCAACGTGGAAAAAACGGCTCGTTGAATTATTTTCCTAAACTTGTGTATTTTCGAGTGTTAATGTGTACTAAATGGTGAATTATTATTCATTAAGTGCTCGAGTGTGGGCTAGTGATATAACGAGGTGAAACGTGTCGATTCGTGTTGTTTCCAAAACTCCATAGGAGCCTCTTGTAAGTCTCAACCACTTTACAGGGGCATGAGTTTGACTTGACCGTGACTTACTTAGCTTGACTCTGACTGTGACTATGACTTGTTTGACGCTATTAAGACTATGTAAACTGTTTAAGATTACGACTAAAGGACATTGAATTTTTGGTCATGAAAATTTTAACAAAAAAAAAATAGACATTACATTTTGATCCCAGAAAAAGGTAAGACTTCGGTAACGTTCTGCCGCCGACCAACATCGTAGCGTAACGTGTCATGATACGAATCGTAGAATAATCGGTGCCGGACTCGTGTCTGATTTCCCCCTTGGGGAGACATCAGGATTATTTTTAATCCTGGCGTCTCCCCTAGGCCGGGGAGATATCAGAACTTACTTTTAAAATAATATTTTGAATACTCCTGTATCCCTGTGTCAAGCATTAAATTGAAACCGTAAAACGAAACGAATCTTTGCAAAATTCCTATGAGAATTGCAAAAGACCGGATATTTGGAATCTAAGACATTCGAAATTATCCGAGGGTGTTCCCCAAATGGTTATAATCTGGGTGTCTTCAAATCACGAATGAATCGGTTTCTTCTAGGCAAGCGTGCTCCAACGTAGACCGCATCATTGCTTAACATCAGGCGAGATGGTGGTCAAACGCAAGCCTATTATTTAAATTTTAAAATAGAAGCTATTTTCAGATATGCAAACGTCTTAGTATTTTAGCAAAGATTTAATTTGTACGATTATCCTACGACAAAAACACGATTTTATAATGTTGTTGATAAAATTTTATTGGGCTTGTCGAGGTTTTATCGTATCTGGTAAATTTATAACGTTCTGGTGTAAGCCGAAAGCTTATAAATAATAGTGAGTAAAGTCACGGGGCACTAGTACCTAATATCAAAGTTTAATATAATCAATTAATAGGAATAAACAATAATAATCAATTAATGAATACTCAACGCATAAGCATTGCCATTCAGCGTGGTAATGCCGCCAGCATGCTAGGTACGCTGCCAACTGGTAGTGGGCTTGATCATTTGGATTGCGTTTAGATCTTCAACGGTCTATGAGCAGTCTAACTGTATTTAAAGTGTTAGTATTAGCTTAGATAGCCCGTTGGTCCAGTTGGTAGTGAACCTACCTTCTGAGCCTGAGGGCGTGGGTTCGATTCCCACGTAGGACAAATATTTGTGTGATGAACATTTGTGTTTGTTCTATATCTGGTTGTTAATATCTATTTAAGTATGTATTTAAAAAACTATATATGTATGTATATCAGTCTCTGGCAGCCATATCACAAGCTTTGCTTAGTTTGGGGTCAGATGACCGTGTGTGCAAAATGTCCCAAATATTTATTTATTTATTTGTATTTTGTTCAGTTAATAAAGGCACTTGCCCCTAAAAAATATAGGTGATTGAAGTAGGTAATTACATAAGACTAATCTGAAAGTCTCGGGGCCTGGGCAAGGAATGCAACATGAAAATGTTAACAAAAAATTCTCGCTTTGTACCAGGCCCTGTACCTGAATTCTTTCACAAAGCTTAGCAAAAGTTAAGTACCTACTACATCAATTTAAACGATTCAAATTTTTCGAGAACCTTGTTTGTCCAAACCTGTCAATAAAACTGGAAGGAATGTAACAGGAAATAATTAAACGAGCCATCGCTATGAATTTGGACGTTTCTACTATGGCCATTTAAATGATATTTGATATGGAGGAAGGAGGTAGCTTATTTCTTAGAGTAATATAATAGGCGTTACACCAAAGAATTTAATATACAAAATTGACAGGATTAGTCAAGTGGTGATGTGTATATATCAAGAGAAGCTATTGAATTATTGGCTCCATAGTAAATTGAATTTTACTATTTATGGAGTTAAGATGGTCCAAGAAAGCAAATAATTGGTTGAGAGCAATGACTGTTTTAAAAAGGGGGAAGACGCGTGACATTCAAACATTGTACCTAATAAATATGGCTCTGTTTCGGCTCGAGTCATCACAGTCTACAGTCGACATTACACTAGACCATAGAAGTTACATTTAAATAAAATAAAATAAATTGTTTTTAAATATTTACGAGTGAAAAGTAATGCCGTGAAGCTTGTTTTTTGTCTTCGAACTAATGGTGCACTTCGTGGAAACGCAGGAAGTCATTTTTGCTGGTTTATTTAAACACAATTTTGACAAGTAATTAACGTGCTATCAAAACGCGAGTTCGATTGTGACTGAAGTCGATTGTGCCCGGGAGCCCAATTCGTGCGGTCCACGTCAAGGAGTTCGTCCCATATCTTCCCCCTATTTACTTACATCAATGGTTAAGAGGTAAAAAAGTGTTTGAAACGTCAGCAATTTAAATAAAGAAAACAATTATTTTATGCTCAAAACACTACAACATCAACATTACAAAACAGAGACAAAAAATACATGCTATAAAATCTGGTAAAATATTTAACTTTATTTAAGTTTGCTATTGTGTCAGTTCAGTGCGTGTAGTGAAGCAAAGTATCGATACAAACTTATTAGTTTTTCGATGCTTATGAAACGTACTCAACGATCTAATATGTACTAGTATAGAGTGAAATCTTTGCCAGTACTATTAAGTAGCTATGAAATAAAATAATATAAATAAAGATAATTTTTAGAAAAAAAAAGGACATACTGTTGAATTGATAACCTCCTCCTTTTCGATGTCGGTTAAAAATTAACTTTAATGTGTAACAATAGCAAAAACCTAAGAAATCATTGAGTTAGTCGTAGTTTTGATACCTCTTTTTTATGTGAACCTCATTTGGAGTAGAAACAGCCTGACACAGCGTTCTAAAGTGAAACTTTTTTATCTTTTTTATTTAATTTGTAGCTTTCATGCTCATTCATCACTATATTAGTATCTACGTCCATCGATCTCAATCAATGTTGTCTGAAAGGCAAAACCACACACAAGACTAAATTCTCGACATTCGTTGAAATTGAATTTTGTTTAATTTTACTATCGTCGGAGTAAATTGAAGAACATTTTCAGAGGTAGAGGTTTTCAACATCAGTTTCACGGTTTCAACGAAAGGGGCCAAAAACGCAAAAGTCCAAAAACGCATTTTGCCTGATACGCATAACTCCAAACATGCAGTTAACCAAATGCATATTACTCCATATAATATTAAAACAAAATTAAAATCTTACTTTTTAACAATCTGATGTAATTGCCTCGCTCGCTGCCAGTTGTGTACTTACTTAGATATTAAAACATTATTATATAGTAAATCGGCGTAGACTAAAACTCCATAATTATGGCATTACTAATAAACCTTAGTGGTTTTTAAATGCTATTATATCCTATTTGTATACTTTTCTTTTTTAAATGATAATTAAATAAAAAATAAATAAAACTATTTATTTAATAATAGGCTTGCGTTTGACCGCTAACTCGCCTGATGTAAAGCGATGATGCGGTCTACGGTGGAGCACGCTTGCCTAGAAGAAACCGATTCACTTGTAATTTTGTATTTTTCTCAGCAAAACTTTTCATCTGACACCCGATATGGGGGTGCATAAAAAATTACTGGTCCGCCATATTGGATTTAGAATGATGTCATTTATCTAACCATGCGTTGTCATCCAAAACTAAACAGCTCAATCGGTTAGGGATGACTGTTTTAAAATTCAGTTGCAAGATTTGATCCAAACTAACCCATAAGTTAAATAAAAGCTTGAAATGCAGTGAAATAATTATGCATAAATAACAGTTTTAAAAACAAGATTTCGCTCGGTTTTATCATGTGCAATGAAAAGTGCTCCTGTTATTGCGCACGCACCACGCGCCATCTGTTTTCCTTTTGTATGAGAAAATTATTACGGAGTATAAAAAAGCGAGGCTCGAACAGAATGGCTCATTGAACAAACAGACAGCAGAGCTTGGGGGAGTCGCGTTTCGGGCGTGACAATATATTGGAATGAAATATGTTTTGTTTGCGAACAAATAACCAAAAAGGCGAATCCTTGAAATTTTCACTTTCTTGAGTAAACAGTACGTAGGAAGAAAGAGAAGCCGTAATTACTGTCATCTGTTTAAGCAGGTACTGCGTTCTTATTTGAAATTGAAATACACGGTGCGGTATATTTACATATATGTATGCGTATTTATGTTCATAATTTTATACTTAATATTAGAATTTACTACGAACTCGTGTATTCGCTGTGAGACCGACATTGTCGTAGGCGGAGCAGTCGAGACAACATGCAGTTATCTCGATAGAAGCCGTAGCGCAGTGCTAAGGGTTCTGGTGTATTCCTCTAGAGATCCCAGAGCTCTCAGGCTAGTCATCGAAGGGGTTTTAGTGGGTATAATCCCTCTTAACCAGGCTGCATTCCAATGCAGCCTAAGGTCTTTTGAAAATTTTGCCCTTATTCTTTTTCGAGATGGGGGTGATAAGTCCTGCACTTAAGTCCCGCTCAGGGTGTTCCCCCTCGTCAAAAACAAGGTACGTAGTGACAGCTGTGTCGTATACGCCTATTGAAATTACGTTTTAGATAGGATTAGTTATGTAGTTTTAAATCTATGAGATACACAAGTTAAAAAAATACTATCTGCCCCCGCGTTTATATCCGCGTGGAAAACTCCTTATATCACCAGCTTTCTAGCAGAGAAAATCCCGTCAAAATCGTTTAGGAATCCATAGGGAACATACATATATAAATACATACACACATCGTCTTTTATATATAAGAGAAGATTAATAACATTTAAATTTAAATTCATAACAGACTGAAAGAACAGACAAGAAGTAATGTTTTCTTAATAATTAAATGTAGACTAACTAACTTCGTAAAAAACGGCAAATGAAAAGAGATTTCTGTATTTATTTATATTTCAGTCCATTCCCAGATATGAAATCTGACAGCTGTCAGATATGAAATCTGACAGCTGTCAGGCTTAGTCTTCGTTAGAAAAGCATTTAAAGACACTTATTTTCCAAGTAACTTTATCTATTAGCTCTAAGAAAATTACCATTTATTTTGTATTCTTGTTTTGCTTTCAATTTCCTGTCATGTACCGTTAGCATCTCGTTTAATGTTGGAACAGTTATCTACATTTAAAATTCATAACCATTAAAGAACACCGTCTTATGAATAATTACGATTTTCAATTTCAGAAAAATTAGTCTGCAAGCGGGTAAGGATTCCATCTCACGGAGTAAACAAGATAATTATTCACATAATAATCAGGAATGTTCCAGCATTTTAGGCTAAATTACTAGAGCTTAAAACACACTCGTGAGACGGGACCCGGACGATCTACCTTCAAAACAATTTTAACTTTACGGTGGGTTGCACCGTCTTACTTTAGCCTTAACAAACATCGACATTCCTGTACAAGTAACTGTTAGGCAGAAATATGACGTCATTACTTTAATTGTTAACAGTAACTGGGGGCTTAGTCCCAGATTTGATAGTTTTCGAAAACTTTTTTCGTTTACGTTTTGTTCCATGCATTGCTGGGCTGAAAGATATTCGAAAACTTTTTTCGTATTAGAGTGAAGCAATCTATACCGCCGATTTTAGTTCCTCCGCGTTTCCGCTCGAAGCGCTTTACTAAAATGTATGGAACAATACGTAAACGAAAAAAGTTTTCGTTAACTATCAAATCTGGGACTAAGCCCCCTGTCCACGCTTCGCTATTGTTTATGCTAAATATCTGTCACATGCATAAAATACAATTCCAGCTATGCATCTGGAGTAAATAAGGTCTCATTTGACTTGTATCCCTGGTAACTTTAACTATGCTAGTGAATACGCTGATGCAACGCATTTCACAGTAACTGCTAAAGGTAAAACCTTAGAATAACTACTCAGAGAAGGTAGGTTTCCAAACAGCGCCTTCTCAAAACGTAAGCTACAAATTCGCTTTGTAGCTTACGTTTCGATTGGTATTTTAAGCGATTTAAGCAAGAAAATTAATGGATTACCTGTGGAATGTCACACCATAACTCTTATGCTGCTTTTCTGATTTGTTGTGGTACGATTTCACCGCGCAAATTGTCATAGTAAATTATTTATATATTTTTTTGGAGCCATATATGACACCATTTGAATGGCTTAAATTTTGCGAATGTAGTTGGTTTCTTTGTGTAGTTATTCTAAGGGTAAAACTGTAAAATCCTCGCCTCGTCCGCGCCTCTTACGAGTCACGGCTCGCGCCTGCCACGGTCTAGCATAAATCATCTTTTACGCCGTAGGGTAGTACTTTGATCATATAATCGACTTCAAACAAAGGGAAGGCAAGAAAATCTAAGGGATGATACCAAGCATGTGTTACGAAGTTACAAGGATAAACTTAACCTTGTTTTTTAAAAAATAATTTTAGTATCAACAAACAGTCTAAAACTAAATTTAAAACTAAAGAAGTATAAAGAAAAATAAATTAGTTGGCATCGTTGACCACGGATTAATAATATCAAAGATAATAATATATATTTAGTTTTTGTATTTATTTGGTATTTAGTATTTTTAGTTTTATTGTCCTCTGTATCAAATTTCATGGTGTGAACAATAAACAGTTAATCAACCAATCAACCAATCAGATATTTATCATATCACTAGCTGAATCCCGCTACTTCGTACGCGTAGAGCTCGGCCTTCGGCCTCGCTACTAAACCTATATGCTATAAACCTCACGGAGCCCGAGACCTTTCCAACGAATGCAAAACCGTGGAAATCGGTTCGTGCGTTCTGGAGTTATAGCGTCAGGAAAGAAAACCCGACTTATTTTTATATAGTAGATATCATTTGAACATGGCGCAAGGACGAAATCTTATTTTAGAGTTAAAGTAGTAAACATAATTTACGTCATGATATAAATGACTACTTAACAAATATGCAAGTTTAAAAATATATTCGGTAGGTAACCACTTAAGTTAATAGATAATGAGTCGTGCATTATAACAACAGCCCGTTGCCAGTTGAAAGACCATGAGTAGATTGAGTATTGCTGACTTTAACCCTTAAGTCGGTTTTGTACTAAGCATTATTTGTGTGCGATAGCTTAAGCCCACGGCTTCGCTCGCGTGTACATGAAGTTCAAAATCAAAATCAAAAAAATCAAAAATCAAAATATATTTATTGCAGTTTGTTGGTAAACCTAGATGTAATACAGAATATAATCTGTTCTTAAGAGCTCCGAAAACAAACTTGTCTCTAAATGGACATGCAATATTAGCACTGGCATTCATAACTCACTAATTATAAGTTATTAGTATTGTTAATTTACAAAGGAAATGTCATAGTATAGTAGTTATGTTAAGTTAAATAGGTACGATGTCTACAATATTATAATATCATTATTAGTTAGTCAATGTTAGTATTCCAATTTAATCTCTTATCATTAATAAATTCTTGTACGGTGTAATATCAGTCTTAATATCTTAGTCAGTAGATTTTTTTTCAATTTCAATTTGAACAGATTAATATTTGGATCTTTAAGGTTTCTAGGCATCTTATTATAGATTAACGGTCCCATACAGAAAATGCTATCATTTAATAATTTTTGTTGCGGTGTTCTATGAGAAGCTTGTGCTTGTCACGTCTATTACGTTTAGATTTATCATTTGTAAGGGGAAAATAGTTCGGGTTAGTTTTAACAAAACGTTATAAAATAACTTATCTGTACAGTTAACTGTTTTAAACTATGTTATCCGGAGAGATGAAAATGGGGCGCTGGTAACCAACTTCCTTACAAAACGAATAAATAAAAATTGCCTGGAAATATTGGGTTCGAATTTCATACCTATGTTCTTAGCGGTATTTTCTGTGCTATTCATAAAAAGGGCTTGTTCTTTTATAAAATAATAATAATAAATAAATATTCGGCAAATTTTTGTGCACACGGTCATCTGACCCCAAACTAAGCAAAGCTTGTAATATGGCTGCCAGAGACAAATATACATAAATACATACATTTATTAAATATTTTTAAATAGGTACATACTTTAATAGATATTAACACCCAGATATAGAACAAACACAAATATTCATCACATGAATGTTTGTCCTAGATGGGAATCGAACCCACACCCCCAAGCGCAGAAGGCAGTTTCTACTAACTGGACCAACGGGCTATCTATTTTATATAAGTAGAAGATACAAGATAAATAGAATATAAATAGAATAATAAAATTATCTGTAAAGCCGCGAGTAGCGTTTAATGAAAGTACAGCACACCTCCCTAAGCCACCCAATATTTTGTTTCATGTCACACTAGAAACAATTTTTTTAAACAAACTATAAACCATGGTAACTAAATAAACATACTCAATTAAATAACAAAAAAAATAAAAAATTATTTGTATACTGTTTGTGACTGTATAAATTAAATAAATTAGTAAATTTAATTGACTATCTAAAACTAGAATTACGTAATATAAATCAATTATCAATTATGTTTTTTCCCATAATTTCGTGCGCTATTTTTTTCCAATTTTCATCATTACATCCGCTTCAAATTACTTTATATTGGAAATATCTATCACCTACATTAACCCAATATTAGGGAAGTAAGCGACAATTTTTGGGCCCGTAATAAAAATACGTGACAAGACGATCCGGCTCAAATTTCTGTCATTTTCTATTAGACACGTGACTGGTTGCGCTCGTAAAGCAAATAAATAAATAAATATTTGGGACATTTTTGCACACACGGTCATCTGACCCCAAACTAAGCAAAGCTTGTGATATGGCCTGCCAGAGACTGATATACATACATATATAGTTTTAAATACATACTTAAATAGATATTAACAACCAGATATAGAACAAACACAAATGTTCATCACACAAATGTTTGTCCTACGTGGGAATCGAACCCACGCCCTCAGGCTCGGAAGGTAGGTTCACTACCAACTGGACCAACGGGCTATCAAAATGGTACCTCTTTTTGTCGGAATGAATCAGAAATTGCTTTTTAACCTAGTGCAAAAGAAGGAGGTTCGGAATACAGCTGTATTTTTTAAGTAAAATATCCATCAATGGGTTTAGCAGGAAGAAACTTTTTAACTCGCCTGATGGTAAGTGATTATGCATTCTACGATGGAGCATGCTTGCCCAGATTGTAACTATGCATAATCAGCCTTTATTAGTCCACAGCTGGACTTAGACCTACCCCCGAAAGGGCGATTGGGCCATATCCACCACGCTGGCCAAGTTGCGCGTTGGTGGATTCAAATACGCCATTTAATTTCTTCTCCATGCGTATGCAGGTTTCTTCACGTTGTTTTCCTTCACCGAAAGTCAGCGGTATGAAGATCAGTACACAAACTCCAAAGAGCTCATTAGTAAGCGCCTGGGATTTGAACCCGCGACCTTACGCTTTCAAGACTAGCGGTCTCTTAAATAGGCTGCCACGGCTTTTACATACATACTTTTTTAACATACTATATACTTTCGGAAACTCTTGGAGCTGGAATTCATCAATTGATTTTAGCAGGAAGAACATTCTTCTAATTGTAATGTACGTGTTTCCCCCGTTAAGCCAGAGCAATGTATTGGCGTGATTTTTTGCGCAGAGGTAGTTGAAGGGCGAGAAAACGTGACTTATTACCGGAAATATATGGCTCATATGGGATTATCCACATGGCTGAAACTACGAGGAGCAACTAATGATACTATACTTAATAATTTTAAGGATTTGTCTTGGAGACTGTATAGTTCTCTATGTGACCACAATGCTGGCTTGTATTTTGTTCAGAAAGTTAGTTAGTTATAAGTGAAACCAAAGCGCTTTGTTCGGGTTTTCAGAATTCGAACATAAGAAACGCATAAACTTACATCCAAAAACATTACCCTCGGGTAGTCGAGTAAAAACCAAATAATCATTAGTGCTGGGCATTGTAATCTAATGAAATTAATGTCTTGCGTCTTTGATTAATGTCGTCTTATCTAGTTTTAGTGAACATAAATCTTTTTGACAATGACCAAGCAAGGTTTGTATTGTCACCAAGGCGCGATTAAAAGTTATATCTTGAAGATAATAAATCTTCAACTAACAAATAAGTTCTGCCTACGTGCCTTAAAAGCTGAGGTAGGGTGTCATGAACTTCGAAATCAAAGATATTTTATAAGGATTCTTCCGATAAAATACTATTTGAAGAGATTTTTTAACCGACTCTAAAAAGGAGGAGGTTATCAATTCGACTGTATGTTTTTTTTTATTGATCTCTATTGCTTTACTACGTACATGTAGATAAGTAATAGGTACTTGCGTGGGATACCTAGGTAATAGACCCAGCCCAGTGACTGACGAAGGTTGTGACAAGTGTCTAGATCGGGCTAGCTAGACATTTATTTTCATACCTAGAATACCTAGATTTTATTTATAGTCTATACCTGAATTATCGATAGGGATTATTCAGTTTAGTAACTATGTGTTTTTGATTAATTACCAATAAGTACTTATGGATCTTAAGTGAAACACGGGCCACGGCAGGACACTTGGCGTACTGACGAAGGCAAGGTAAGCAGGCAAGGTCCCGTTGGTCATTCGCCAACGGGATCACCATCATCATCATTTCAGCCATAGGACGTCCACTGCTGGACATAGGCCTCTCCCAACGATCTCCAAAAGGGCTGGTTGGAAGCGGCCTGCATCCGCTTCCCTGCGGTCTCTGTTAGGTCGTCTGTCCATCTAGTGAGTGGGTGGGTGCCAACGAGATGGGTTGATGATATTATTAAAATCGCGACTCGAGTCTGGAACCGATTAGTTAGGGAATATAGGCTTGCAGTGAGATATAGAAAAATGATGAGTATGAAGTACGTACATTTATATAATTATTAACGGGATATTTACCGTGATAGGGTTGTGGATGCAGTTCCCTATCCCTAACCTCTTATCTTTACTCTCATCATTTCTGTTATCTTTGATCCCTAAATATCCCGTCAACAATCATATAACAGTAGTGAACAACTGTGATTGTTTAACCCCTCAAATGTGTTACGCACCACATGTCGGCGTAAGGAAAAACTGCTCCGATGCGCGTACTGTGTGTAAAAAGACCAATACCAATACCAATGGTATATATATGGTATATATAATATTATGCACGTATTTTATAATTTTTTGAACAATTTTTTTTTTATTATCTGAAATGTAAGTGAAATCCCCCATTTTAGCCATAAAAAAACTCTTTCGCTCGCATTCGACGGGTTAAAACAGTGTTTCATATAGTACGTACCTACTTATTAATTACCTACTTAATTTGTGTGTAGCTCTAAGTGTGTATGGATTTTTGTTACAAATAAAATATTGTCTATTGTCTATTGTCTATTGTCTTATTTGTTATTTATTTGGTACTTGCAACGGCTTGCGGTTTTTCCTGCAATTTTTCGGTTTCTCCCTATTTTGCTGGTATACGCCGGTGTCCATTATCCGTGTGCTCGCTACATTTTCTTGACAAATTTCATATATTATATTGATTGAACCGTGTATTTGTGAAAATATAAGAAGTAGCTATATAAATAGTAACTGTCACATTAATAATGTTATTGTCCTTATAACTAACCCTGTTGGTAGTGAAAAGACAGATACAAATCTAAGTAGGCTACATAATTACAGAAAACAGCGCCATTCAGGAAAATTTATATGCCTCCCGGTCGCTTATTGATACTTTTACAGCCCTACTCTCGGCTGCCAAATTAGGCAGAAGAATTTAGCTGTGTAAAGAAATGGAGCAGAAAATGAAGTTGTTCTAAAGGCGAAGGACAAAAACAACACACAACCACACAGAAGTGTATTACGATACACTCTCACCTCATGTATGTGTTCAATTTAAGAAGATTTTGTACTGTTGCAAGGCAAATAAAATTAGAAGTTTATATCAAACCCTTACTTATATGGCGCGTCCAATCGAACCGCATTTTTCAGAATCGCGGTGTCGAGTTTATCCGAGATTTAGATACCATTTCAGAGATTTAATTTATGTGTCAGTTCTGTTCTAGCCTGATAAATAAGTTTAATTTTATTAAAATTTCTCAAAATCTTTCAGCTTAAAAAAGTATTGAGACAACTTAGAATAACTACTCAGAGAAGGTAGGTTTCCAAACAACGCCTTCTCACAACGTAAGCTACAAATTCGCTTTGTAGCTTACGTTTCGATTGGTATTTTAAACGATTTAAGCAAGAAAATTAACGGATTACCTGTGGAATGTCACACCATAACTCTTATGCTGCTTTTCTGATTTGTTGTGGTACGATTTCACCGCGCAAATTGTCATAGTAAAATTTTTATTTTTTTTGGAGCCATATATGACACCATTTGGACGGCTTAAATTTTGCGAATGTACTTGGTTTCTTTGTGAGACAATGAATTTTTTTTTGTCGTCAAATAACAAAAATGCACGTTTTAACAGTAAACTAAGTGTTTCTATAATGTAATATCGAGCTAAAATAACTAATACAATACTGAAGTATTATTACATTTATGTTGGTAAAAACAAATCTATGTCAACCTGGTGAGTGATTAGCTCGTTGAGCAGCGTGAGTGCGTGGTTCTACACTACTGAGGAAAATCGCAAAAATTTTGTTCTGCTGAGTCAGGCTAAGAAAATTGAATAGAGTCTCATTAAAATGTTTTTTTTTTTATTTTATTTACTTTACACAAATAATACAGTTTATAGCATATTGTTGCACCAAAAAACCACAATTGGTTTGACATGGTGCTCACATTCACCGCGCACTAAAAAATAGTAGAGTCCATTCAGTCTGACTTAGAGATTGGAAAGAAGTGGAAAAGGGAAGCTCTCCGGTTTCCCTTATCTGCCTGGCCAAATAAAGGTGCCGTGGTGTCGGTATTGAAATACTAATCAAAGCCGACCAGTACGGACAGTGACAGCAGCAGGTGTCGTCACTTATAATTGTAGACCAAGGATGTTATATATACCCTAAAGGGAACTTGGAGACTCGGTGTTGGAGACTTTCTGTCATAGTCGGTAGTATGACAGAAATCTGTAACCATTGTCAGGCCCTGAAATAAACGCAAGAGGAAAGGGCTAAAGGGCTGTGTTGTTCTGGCGGTATGGTCATCGCCTAATTTTTATTTTTGGAGATGGCACATTGGAAGATGGAACGAGTTAAAACTTTATAAATAAACAATGAAAAAAAGTCAGATTAAAAAAATAACTTTATAATATTGTCAACCTTTATTCTTTGGCATGAAGATATCGCCTAACATACAACAAAAAAACAGCCGAATTTAGATTCTCCTTCATTTTACTTTAATTGTCATAAGTACAAAATGTTCATGCGCATACGATTATTCGGTCCACGCGATAGAAGTCGCGGGTACAGCTAGTATTAAAATAAAATGTTTGCGCTCTGCTTTTTTTTAACACATGTGCTACTTTTCATCATCATCATCATCACGCGGGTGAAACCGCGGGACGCAGCTAGTGATTTCATACGATTAGGAAGCTACCTTTTTTTTTTTTTTTTTTAGATCCTTAATTAAATAAGAAACAAGTGTTATAGTAAAAAAGTCTTAGTGGGTCTCACGCGAGTCTAAGCCACTTTTACTGGCGTGATGGAGAATAGCACACGTAACACCTAACGAAGTACAGAACGCTTTTTTTAACTTTACCTCGTCGGAATACGAGCCAATAGATACGTAGCGCTTTCGGTACCGTTTAAACTTGACTGGAATATTTAGTTATGCTTAGTACCGCGGTCCTATGAATACAAACGAGATAATCGAAGTGAGAACAAAAGGTGACAACAGTTACGTTTCTGTCTAATGCGTTTACCCAAAAGTTGGTCAGCACCGGAGTACTTATTGAGAAACGTAAACGCTAATGTTTACTGTATTTGTTTTTCTCGGCCTAATGGTGTTGACAAGGAAAGCTTAATTGCCCTGAGCCTGCCGCAAGGCGATACTTGTGTAGCGGGCATTTTCCGCAACTAGGCCAATCATTGGCCCATTTTGCGTCTCCCGGTTGCAGCTAATTCAGCCACCCGGTCTCCTCCAGGAAGGCCAGCAGCTCGCTTATGCCTGCGCAGGCCTCCCAGAGCGTCCTCGGTGATCCGAGGATAGTGTTTCGTTGTTCTGCCACGCTGCTGCACT
The DNA here is from genome assembly GCA_914767915.1 of Agriopis aurantiaria. Taxonomy (NCBI): domain Eukaryota; kingdom Metazoa; phylum Arthropoda; class Insecta; order Lepidoptera; family Geometridae; genus Agriopis; species Agriopis aurantiaria. The sequence continues at coordinate 9,183,606 of OU612003.1, read as the reverse complement.
CCAGCAGCAAGTGTGCAGCCGTTTCATCAGTCTCCAGACACCCTCTACATAGGGGACTGTCTGTAACCCCAATTTTAAAAAGGTGTTTGTTTAAGAGGCAATGACCTGTGACAACCCCAACAATTTGCCGGAGTTTATCACGTTTGAGATTCACCAATCTACGAGAATATCTCGGATTGAGTTCCGGGAAAGCTTCCCTTGACTGTCTACAGGTTTTGGTACTTGCCCAGTATTCTTTGTGGAGTCTTGTAGTACGTTGTCTAATCCAGGATCTGATTTGGTTGAAAGGTAGGGGGATTATCGGCTCGGGCCCTACAGGTCGTATGCTCGAGCCTCTCCGCGCCAGTTCGTCAGCCGCGTCATTTCCCCTGGACCCACTGTGCCCCTTGATCCATTGGAGAGTAACATTATTATGTTTACTTACGGTTTCCAGCAAGTTATGGCACTGTATAGTTAGTCCTGAGGTATGCTCGTTTCGCTGTAATGCTTTCAGCACTGCAGCACTATCCGAGAGAACTCTAATATTTTGGTCGGTTACCTGTCTATTTAGTACTGCTGTTGCCGCTTGGATGATACCTACACATTCTGCTTGGAAAATGGAGTTAAATTCACCCAGGGTAGTTGTTATATGTATATTGAGGTCTTCCGAATACGTACCAGACCCAGTGCCTCTATCTGTCTTAGACCCATCTGTACAGATCCTCACTTCCTTTATCCCAGAAGCTGTCGCTGTGTTGTGCGATAGGTACTTGAGGCTAAGTGCGTTGTTGAAAGGTTTTACCACAGATTAAAAGAGGTTGACGTTTAAGGTTTTCTACGCGTGATCAGCGTGACAAAAAGGTTGGCGCTTTTTCTGGCTCAACGTGGCATTGCCATTCAGGGTGGTAATGAGCTTGAGCATTTGTCTTTAGACATTCAACGGTCTATGGGCAATCCAATGGCATGTGTTTGTATAATAGGCTATGTAGTGTATTAGCTTGTATTTTGTTTTGTAAACTGTTTCTAAATTCTTTAATCTGCCTCGGACCTGTGCTATTCGATTCCAGTATTATAATAACCTTCAAATTCAGGACTAAGCTTGGCTGTATGTGCTGGCCCAAAAACGCGCACGCTGGCATAACGGCTGATTTCTCTTCATTGAGTGCCTCGACTGGAGGTTGGCCGTCAGCTCAGCAAACTTCTCTCTATCTTGTGTTAAGCGGAATAGTTGTTCGATGCTGGCTATGCTGGTCTACTCACGGATGTTGCGTAACCACCACTTTTTCCTTCTTCCAGCGCGTCGTTTGCCTTCAACTCTGCCTATCATAGTATACTGGAGAAGTTGGTATTTGTACTAGATGTAAAATTGATGTATACTAGACTGGTTTGAAATGGTTCCAAAAGATCCAGGAAATCCATTGGAATCTAGTATACTGTATCAATGTAAAAGAGCTTACATCCTAGCGGCTTCTACGAACTTCTACCAAGGTCTCGTTAGCCAGCAGTGTGCGATCGCTGCTGCCGATCCCGTGTCGTCTATTCAGCAAGTGCAACTCCTGACGCTGTTGGGCTAAAAATTAAGAATGCCATCATCGTTTATCGTCGTTTTACTGTTGTTTTTTTTCTTCTCTTATTTGAAATCAAAACCAATTCCAAATCCTCTTTACACACAATAAACATCGTTTATATATTAGAAAAATAAATGTTTCATCTCAGAAAAGAAAATACCGCAAGCGGTCAGACTCAGTGGAATTAAATTCCATCGTATACTAATACCTAGTAAGGTCCTGTCTCTAAGCTAGAACCCCCATATCGTTGGAAACTAGGCTATTTATATCGGGATTCCAGCTGGGCTGAGCAAGGTTTGCATGTGTGAAACGGAAAAGGGTTTCCGTTTAGTACGACGTATATATACGATCGGCCACTTGTACCATAAAATAAATAGGTACAGAAGGCTGGCTCCGTACAATAAGATTAATAAATAAATAAACCATTTATTTCAAGTGACAAGACTCATAGGTACACAAGATTAAGGCTTTATTTTACTTTGAAATATAATATGTGCCTTTCCTACGTGCTGTATTAGACGAAAGTACTTTTCGGTAACCAATTTACTGAATTTAATTTAATTACCCCTTTCTATTAGAAATTAAGTTGTTTTAAATAACTTAGTATATCTAATAAATTGTTTTTATTTCAATCTCCCCACAGAACATTATAGTTGCTTTGCCAGCCCTAGCACTCCGGTTACGCGTAAGTTATTAAAATAGAGGTCAGCTAAAGCCAGTCTTCTGTGCCTATTTATTTTGTGCTTGTACGTATAACGATCTTCAGCACAATGACTGGATGTTTGCTCACTCTTGCAAAATGTGTTTTTTTGCGTGCTTAGTCCAAAATTTTCAGCGTTCGTGAGTACAATTGTTTGTCACTAGCTTCTGGTTGCGGCTTCACTCGCGTAGTGAAATCATTTACAACATTATTAGATCTACCTACACATTATACCATTAGCTGCAGTGATGCTATTATTATATGTATACTACCTGTTGCCCGCGACTTCGTACGCGTAGACTTTCATTTAAACTTTCAACACCGTTTTGTCATTTTTAATTCGGCCCTTTCGCAAAATCCTTTCTTATCGGACCTCTATACCCCATAAGGAATCTACCTGCCAAATTTCAGCTTTGTAAGTCAAGTAGTTTTTGAGATTTCGCGATGAGTAAGTGAGTGAGTAAATGAATTTCTCTTTTATATGTATATATGGTATAGATAGATACATATAAGCTCGGAATGCTTGCAATTCTTAAGCTTTGTGGAATTAGCTGTTTTATTACATAGCATTGAATCCATTACAATGCGGCTTGAACACGGAACAAGTGACTTGTTCAACTTAGAACATGGGCGCGCATGCGAAAGCCTGATGCGTATGTAAAACATAATAAAACGGTAAGAGCCTATCTGTAGCGCAAATTTGATGCAACGTGCGGAAGTATATGTAATTCGATTCCAAGCTATGGTTTGAAGGCAAAGCAAAAAATCAATTCTAAATTGGCGGAGCAATCGCGTAACATACATACAAAAAAAAAACATACAGTCGAATTGATAACCGCCTCTTTTTGGAAGTCGGTTAAAAAGCAGACTCTGACCACCGGCGAGGGTAAGAAACTAAAATTAGAGTCAACCGATAAACGCAAAACGGTATAAGCCGATTATAAACGATAATAATGTCAATAGGTCATATTTATGTTCCTAAATGCCCAACTCCAAAAGATATCTTTTAAATATATGCTTCCATTAGCGCCATTTATGTGACAGTGTAATAAATAGGGGAATGCCAATACCAATTTCACTAGACGTACCCTTTTTACGTGACTATACTGAAAGTTAGGTCGTTGGGAAATCAGATAAGTGAAATATTAACTCGAGACATCGGACACGATTTGTCTGGTTCTCGATGAGGCAGGTGTTTGGGAGGTGCATTACGATTTTTCTGCAAAATGACTGGACCGATCTAAGCGCGTTTTGAAGTGAAAACTTTTTAGCCACGTTGAGCGATTTTTGGTAGCGGCAAAACTTATGGGATCGCGTCATCGACATGCTAAAGTGGTGTGTTGCGCCAGACCTGCGCTGTGTACATCAATCCAGTTTTAAGTTTTCACTTCTATTGGCAGTTCTCATGGCTGCCATTTTTTTTGTAAGCTTGTTCGTTGTGTATATAAAAATATAAAATCTATTTACCGGTTTGGTTAGGAGCTTTGTTCCAAATTGGTCACGGTTTTTATTGAATTTTTATTTGATACCTGAGCGATGGTGGGGTGGTAATTAAAACTTATCGGTGTTATAGAGTGAGTGTGTGACGTGCTCTTAAGAGGAGCCCACGAACCAGCAAACAGCGTAGGACACCCTGAGACTCGATGAAGTGATGATATAAATAAATAAATAAATACATATATGCTTTTAAATACATACTTAAATAGCAATTAACAACCAGATATAGAACAAATACAAATGTTTGTCTTAGGTGGGAATCGAAACCACGCCCCCAAGCTCAGAAGTTAGGTTCTCCACCAGCTGGACCAACGGGCTATCTATATACGTAAAGCACATCAGGCTGTAGTCAAAGCTCGGATCAGACAAGGGAGATTTGGTAAGGTGGTGTTGCAGGTGTGAAAACATCAGGCTTGACGCCTTTAGTTGCACTCACCCAGCAGATAACCTTGCCGCCCCTTTTGCGGATGTTGACTATTAATTTATTACGAGTCGCTGCAAGTTTCTAAATGTGCGTGAAAAGTTTGTAAGTGTTCCCATAGTTTACAGTGTTTGCGTTAAGCATTTTGTCGGTAAAGTGAAAAAAGTGAGAGAACACACATATATATTTAAAGACGAACTATAATTGTACTAAATCACCGACCCGACTGCTCCAGGCAACATCAAGTATTCCGTTATAAGCGCCGGCTACCAAAGGACATACACAAACCGATCCCGCCGGCGGGCTCGACGACTACCAGGATCTGTTAGAAGATCGGTTAGATTCTCTCCAAATAATCAGTTCAACAACCTGCTAGGGCCCCAGGGCACGCCTTTACTGTGGTGCCAAGTATGATTCCCCACTTCCGGCGACGGCCCAAGCCGAGGTTCGTACCGTCAAGGTGCCCATGAGCTAGTCGCCCAAAACTAAAAGCAAAAAGAGTTAGGCCCAACGCTTTCTGCGTTCGCCAACCGCCCGGTCAAACTGTCGTGGCTATCTAAGGTCAACAGCGTAGTCATTTATAAAATAATACTAAGGCAGAATCTTCCGTGTTTGTCTGTGAGGGACAAATACTAGATTGTCAACTGTGTAAAAAGTTAATAAAGACACTTGCATTATTATCAGTGGACTTTATTGCAGGTATAAGTAAAATATAGTTTCGTAAGCAAGTTTTCGGCTTGTCACTCTGCTGTAAAATCGAGTAGTTATCAAGCTTTAACGAGATCGTGTCAGGAATTAATTTATTTATTTTATTTTATTTATTTTATTTATTCATCAACAGAATGCTTACAGTTAAACCAAAGCGCAAACTATTTAAATAACAAAATATGATGTATACTACTAAATACAATCAACCAATCTTAATTAACTACTAAGAAATAACCCTAAACATGAGGAAATTATATTAACATTGTCACAAAAAATGTCAACATGCTGGAATTCACGTGTGAGGAGATTAAAACATACCGCCATTAAGACGGCGCCACTGCTGCAACGAAGCTGCGCGGAACTAATAATAATTGATGATTGTTCGATCTTAATCTTTATCAAGCTGCCCAGATGGCGCTTTTCTATAGCGAAATAAAATTGAGTTAAAAGTATTTAAATTAATGGTGTTCCGGCACATCAACGAAATTCAGATCCAACGTCACTTCCCTGAGTTGGTTTTAAAATGGTGCCGGTAAAAATGAAGAACTGGGCGTATACTTCCGCTGTAGACAGCCAATAACAAGAAGGCGGCGAGATGGCGTGTTTCATGGTGCCATTGCGTGGTGCAAGGCGTTTGCTTCGGCGGAGCAAGGGCATTTCTCGGTCAGTTCGACAACTACCACGGAACGAGTGACACAGGAGCTCCAAGAAATTCTAGTTTTAGTTTTCAGCCAGATTGGCATTATTATAGGGAGTGTGGTGCTTTTGAAGTGATATCAAAGCTAAGTATAACCTCATGTCAGATGTTCGTGTTTGATGGGTTGATTCTGAATATTACGAGATTATGTGGAAATCTGATTTTATTTCATAACTACCTTATTTTATCCCTTAGATTTATAAACTTGGCCATGTGAGTTTTAAGGTTAATGTAATAGGTAATTAACTTAATATGAGTGATGATCTACCCACATTTGTGCAGTTTTCATAGCCACGTGGTGTTGCAGTTTCATAGACATCTATAGCCACGTGGTGACGCAGTTTTATAGACATCACTACTAGGTTCAATTTAATTACTAATTATAGTGGTAACTACCACAGTAGCAATGACCAGTACTAAGTAAATTTTAAATAGGATTTAATATTTAGTCAACTCTATTTCTATAGCTAAATGAATTAGCAGTAATAGCAATTACATAGCATGCAATTGCTGATAAAGTGACGATGCTTAACCTGTATTTTTATTCTAAATTAAGTGACTCTTGTGAAGGGTAGAATAAGATAAGAGAAAACTGAAGATGTTATGCAATGATTTAATTAGGTCCTGACGCATGATTTAACAATTTTCAGAAGTGGGATAATATTCCCCACCGCATTCGGTCACGTGACAGACGGTCAAACCACAGCTGGTTACAGCGCAGCCCGAAGTCCGGATCATCACGCTGCCAAACGAGACGGTGGGCACCGTGGTATCCTGAGGCTGACCAGCGCACTCCACCACGTGCAGCCTACGAGGATTCGGAAAAATCTGGTATGATCAATCCACCTTATTATCTTAATGTACTAGTAAAGGCTAACATAGTGCCTGAATTTTATCCTGAAAAGAACGAACTACTAGTATTACAGTGGTTTAACAAGATTGAACAGCTGGGTGCTAAACATGGTTGGAGTGAAAATGTGAAAAGCTATTACATGCAGGCAAGGCTAGCAGGGTCAGCAAAGACGTGGCACAATACCTTGCGTAGTTACGAACTCACATGAGCAGAGTGGAAGGATACAATTCTAAAAGCTTTTCCACCAAGTATCGACTTTGCAGAATGTTTACGGGAGATGTTAGGTAGAAAGAAGATACCAAATGAGACAATTACACACTACTTTTATTCGAAGAGAACATTACTATACTAACCAAATGCGGGATAATTGGCGAAAAAGCTCTTTCCTGCATGATTGAAGATTTACCTTTTCACCTGAAAACTACTGCGAGGGCTGGAAACTACAGGACTTTAGCACAATTATACTCTCAATTTCTTTGTGTGAATGATTACAAACGAGCGGCGTCGTTTCAATCGCAATGGGCCATGCAGCAGTATCGCGAACCATCTGGAGTCGGACCATCTAGGGAACCAGCTGCAACAGCCGTCCACGATAATGATAGGAAGCCCTTCTCTTGTTTTCTGTGTGGTGAAATCGGCCATGTAGTACGGTTCTGTCCAAAGAATACTAATATCGCCAAATGTACTAATTGTGGAAGGACCAATCACAAAACGGAGCAGTGTTACCGAAAAGCATTGAACGTAGTTGAACTGTCACAAGTAAATGAATGTTAATTCAAGGATGTTCTTCTTAAATAGTTCTGAAGTTATCGCATACATGGACACTGGAGCGCAAGTAAATCTAATTACATATGACTCTGCTATGAAATTAGGCTTATCGTACAATCTTGCGATGTTTTTGTTAAAGGTTTCAATGGGTTTCCGATTAAAGCTCGAGGTCAGGCTTCAGCCTCGGTAGTTGTTGACGGGATTCAAATAATCTCGGATTTCATCGTAACAGATGCGTCTTTGAATCGTGTTGATGTTTTTATTGGACAACCGATCATAGATATACGGTAGCATCCCTGCTAGGGGGGGTGCAAGGTTAGTCTCGAAGGCTCTAAAAGTGGTGAAGCAGAAATCGCTGTCTTATACATTTTTTTTTTACTAAAACTGACAAGATTTAAAAAAAATCGTCTGAGGATATTCATGTTCCGCCACAATCTACAATGTAAATCGGAGTTTATAGTGATGTTCAGCTTGATGTGTCAACCATTGTCTTCGTTGACTCTTGCTCGTGTGCCCACAACGACGTTGAACATAACATTCCTGCGTTAGTATCATGTTTTCCAATTAAGGTTCTGCCGATCACCAATTACAGTTCGAGTCAGTACGAAGACGACGAGTCTCCTTGTCAGGACGAAGGAATCAATTGTCAGCACGAGCTTTTGTTTCAATTGAGACTGAAGAACGTGGTACAATAGAAGTTGGCGATGGACGCAAATTCATCATGAGTATCGACGTTGCTAAAGTAGATTGTGGATTCAATGATTCTCAGGTCAAACACGAATTAATTAGGAGTTTACAGGATTATTCGGATTGTTTTCCGCCGATACATCAGAGCTAGGAGTAACCAACAAAGCAGAAATGAATATTGAGCTCAGTTCGGACAAACCTATTTGTTACAGGCCTTACAGGATGTCGTTTGCAGAGAAGGCGATTGTTAGGGAGAAAATTTATGATATGTTAGCGAATGGCATCACCAATGACAACGGAAGCTGAAGGGCTAAGCTTGCTCAATTGACCTTAGATATAATTAAGGATGCAGGGCTGACCGTAAATTCAGAAAAATTCATTTCTTACAGAAACATATTGATTACTTGAGTTATGAAATTACTGGGGACGGGAGACAATATAAGCTGAAGCAAACTACAAGGAAACGACTAACCAACACGAGCTGAGGATGTTTTTAGGGCTAACGAGCTATTTCAGAAAATTCGTTCAAAACTATGCAAGCATTAGTTATGATCTATACAAGCTGATGAAGAAAATGCGACTTGGGAATGGGATCCAGAGCAACAAATGGTGTTCGACAGGCTAAAAGAGGTATTAGTTTCAAGGTCAGTGCGGTCTCTTTTTCGTAGCGAAGGCGATATCGAGGTTCACACTGATGCGAGTAGTAAAGGCTTGGCAGGCATTCTATTGCAGAAACAGGATGGAAATTTGAAGTCCATTGCTTATTTTAGTCGTAAAACCAACAACAAAGAGGAGGCTATGTACCATTCCTATGAACTTGAAGCGCTAGCGGTTGTAGAGTCGGTGAGAAGATTCAGGATATACTTGTTTGGGACCAAATTTAAAGTCGTTACAGATTGTGCAGCGGTCAGGTACACTTTCTTGAAGGACTTAATACCACGGATAGCCGGATGGTGGTTGTCAATCACGTAGACGCTCTTAGTCGTATTCCAGTGTATCCTGCACCAGTGGCTGATATAAACGTTGTGGACACATTTGACTGGGTTGTTTGTTTGCAAAGTCAGGATGAGGAACTTCGTATTATTAGAGCTAAATCAAAATCGGAGGATGATCACAACGACGTGTCTCAAAACTATTATTTAGAGGGTAGACTATACAAAATTATAAGACTGTGAAAAACGGCTAGTAGTGCCTAAATATGCAAGGTGGAATATAATGAGAAAATATCATGATTGTATCGGACATCCAGGGCTTAAGCGCTGCGAGACAATAATCAAAGAAAACTTTTGGTTTGCTGGGATGACGAGGCTTATACAAAAGTATGTTTGTTATGTTTTGTTTTGTTTTGTCGGTAACGTATTTGAGATGCCTCTGGTGTTACAAGTATCCATAGGCGACGGTGACTGCTTACCATCAGGCAGCCCGCCTGCTTGTTTTCCACCTATGGCCAAAAAAACCCTTGTTTAGTTTGCTTGTATAAAAGAAGTCAGTATGGACGTCTTGAAGGTGAGCTTCATCCTATAGAGAAGTTTCCAGAACCAATGCACACTCTGCAAGTGGATCATTTGGGACAGTTCTGCAAGAGTCAAGCAGGTCACTTGTATTTGCTAATGGCTATCAACTCGTTTACAAAATTTTTGGAGGCCGTTCCAGTCAAAACTTCGAAGAGCCGTGAGGTGTAATCAATTCCTTGGAAAAGGTGTTTTGCTTATTTGAATATCCTAAACGAATACTATCAGATAGCGGGTCTTGTTTTAAAAGCAATAGCTTCAAGAAGTTCTGCTTAGAGAACCAAATAAAGCATATAATCAATGCAGTGACGTGCCTACGTTCCAATGGACAAGTGGAAAGACATAACCGGAAACTACTAGATTCTTTGAATACTAGCGTCGAAAATGAAAGGAAATGGGATATTAGTATTCCAAGTATAACGTGGGGAATGAATCATCTAGTTAATTCTTCTTCGGGTTTTTCGCCATATAGGCTAGTGTTCAAAGCATCACGCAGTCTCTATCAAGGTATGGGAGATAACTTTTGTGACAGTTAAAGTACTGCAGAAGACTCGAGACACGCTGCATCGTTGAAACTGACCAAGACTTCGGAAAACATGCGCAAGTACTTTAACACCAAAAAGAAATCGCCGACAAAATATGAAGTAAATGACCTTGTACTGTGGAAGGGTTCTGCTGATAGAAATATCAACGTAAGGCGAAAGTTGAAAGAACATTGTAGTGGACTGTATAGAATAGCGAAGGTTCTCGGGAATGACAGATGCGTGATTGCTTCACTAAAAAGCATAAAAGGGTACAAGAGATTTACAGCATTAGTGTCTTCAGATTCAATAAAAAGATTTCAAGGAATCTGTTCTGGATCCAGTACAAACGACAGCGAAGTGGACAGTACGGAGTAACTGATCAAATCAAATCAAATCAAATCATTTATTTGCTAGAATACATTACATTAAAAGGTCTAAAGAAAGGGAAAGGAAAAAAAAGGAAAAAAAAGGAGGAAAAGGAAAAGGAGGGAAAGGTTTAAAGGGATTGATTTGCTAGAAGGGGGGACTTTCGTGTAGTTGCATATTATTATGCCAAACACATGTAGATATTATACATTTAATGAGTTTAATTTGTGGATTTATATATGAAAAAAAACGGTGAATGGATAAAAAAAAAAAAAGATGGTTAAATGAAAATCTAGTTTAGATAAAATATGGTAAAAAAAAAAACTGGTTATATGAAAAATCTGGTTAAGTTGAAATGTGGTTAAATGAAAATCTGGTTAAAATGAAATGTGGTTAAATGAAAATCTGGTTAAAATGAAATGTGGTTAAATGAAAATCTGGTTAAAATGAAATGTGGTTAAATGAAAATCTGGTTAAAATGAAATATGGTTAAATGAAAATCTGGGTAAAATGAAATATGGTTATATAAAAATAGAAGAAATGGCTAAGAGATTAAAAGAAAATAATGATTAAATGGGAAAATACAGTGTGGAAAATGGTTTAATGAAAATAAATTATAATATGAAAGTAAAAAAAAAAAATATGGTAAAAAAAAAATGGTAACAAAAACATGAATTGCAAAATAGTGATGATAAATTGAAAGATAACTTGCATGTCTTGTGTTTTATGGTATTAAAAATATAACACCTACACTAATTAAATTATGTTTTTAGATTCGATTGCAATCCAGTTGTGTAAATAAAATTTCCCCATTTATGGATGAATATCATTTATTTACATGTTTATTTTTATTTTAGGAAAAGGGGTTGAACTTTATATGTACACAGGATTTTCTCCTTTGCAGGGACGCAAAGGATGTCAGGATGGACGAGTGTGAGGAGATTAAAACATACCGCCATTAAGACGGCGCCACTGCTGCAACGAAGCTGCGCGGAACTAATAATAATTGATGATTGTTCGATCTTAATCTTTATCAAGCTGCCCAGATGGCGCTTTTCTATAGCGAAATAAAATTGAGTTAAAAGTATTTAAATTAATGGTGTTCCGGCACATCAACGAAATTCAGATCCAACGTCACTTCCCTGAGTTGGTTTTAAAATGGTGCCGGTAAAAATGAAGAACTGGGCGTATACTTCCGCTGTAGACAGCCAATAACAAGAAGGCGGCGAGATGGCGTGTTTCATGGTGCCATTGCGTGGTGCAAGGCGTTTGCTTCGGCGGAGCAAGGGCATTTCTCGGTCAGTTCGACAACTACCACGGAACGAGTGACACAGGAGCTCCAAGAAATTCTAGTTTTAGTTTTCAGCCAGATTGGCATTATTATAGGGAGTGTGGTGCTTTTGAAGTGATATCAAAGCTAAGTATAACCTCATGTCAGATGTTCGTGTTTGATGGGTTGATTCTGAATATTACGAGATTATGTGGAAATCTGATTTTATTTCATAACTACCTTATTTTATCCCTTAGATTTATAAACTTGGCCATGTGAGTTTTAAGGTTAATGTAATAGGTAATTAACTTAATATGAGTGATGATCTACCCACATTTGTGCAGTTTTCATAGCCACGTGGTGTTGCAGTTTCATAGACATCTATAGCCACGTGGTGACGCAGTTTTATAGACATCACTACTAGGTTCAATTTAATTACTAATTATAGTGGTAACTACCACAGTAGCAATGACCAGTACTAAGTAAATTTTAAATAGGATTTAATATTTAGTCAACTCTATTTCTATAGCTAAATGAATTAGCAGTAATAGCAATTACATAGCATGCAATTGCTGATAAAGTGACGATGCTTAACCTGTATTTTTATTCTAAATTAAGTGACTCTTGTGAAGGGTAGAATAAGATAAGAGAAAACTGAAGATGTTATGCAATGATTTAATTAGGTCCTGACGCATGATTTAACACACGCGCAAATGCGTTGAGTAGCGCCACAGCCCGCCGCGTGGGCGCGTTGTTGGCGTGGTGCGTCCGCGGCACGGAGCACGCGAACATCTGATGCCGGCGGCGGGTTCCGCAGCGCAAGTAGTTGTCAGGCACGTACAACCCAATACTGCTCAAAGTTTGTGGACTGTTCACAGTACTGCGCAGGATTAGTATGTAGTGAGTGACCAGCTGCTGCTTCCGTCTAAGCTCCAATGTATCAAGCCCTATCATCGCAGATACAAATAAGGATGGATACAGATATGGATAATACCCGTATCTCCGCTTGTATACATATCGAGCGAATTTCCGCTGGAGCCGTTCCACCAGCAAAGTATATTTGGCCTCTCTTGGGTCCCAAATCATGGCACTAAACTCTAATTTGCTGCGAACGAAGGCGTTATACAGCACCATAGCAATTTTAACATCCAAGAACTGAGATGCCATACGCATTATAAACCCAAGAGTTTTATTTGCTGTTTTACAGGTAGAAATAATATGTTCACGGAAGTCAAGACGGGAGTCTAAGGTAACTCCCAGGTCCCGAATGGAATTTACTCTCTCCAGTGCTGAGCCTTCTAGAGCGTATGGCGAGGTTAAAGGCACTTGTAACCTAGAGAAGGTCATTGTTTTGCATTTGGCAATATTAAAAGAAAGCTTATTTAAACGGCTCCACCTCTCCACAGACTCTATATCCTGTTGCAAGTCTGTACAGTCTGAGACTTGATCCACTGCGCTATAAATTTTCAAGTCGTCAGCAAACATCAAACATTGAGCTGTGTTCAGTACTTTAGGAAGGTCATCGACCACAAACGAGAACAGGCTTGGCCCAAGAGTGCTGCCCTGGCTTACGCCTGATCTTGTGTAAAATTCATTTGATCTATGCGTATGTAGTTGCACATATGTCTACGATCTTTTAAGTAGCTGGCAAAAAAAATTAAGAGCTTCGGAGATGCACCCATCCTTGACAGCTTCATTAACAGTACATCATTATCTACCAAATCAAATGCACGCCTAGCATCAAGGAACACAGCATCGACCTGTCTGCCAGCATCCATGTGTGCAGAGACATAGTCCACGAAGGCGATGTGGTTCGTGGTTGTCGAGCGGGTGGTACGAAAACCATGCTGTGCGTCACTCAGGTTGACCTGGAGCTGACGTGATAGATGTCGGTTGATGATAAACTCAAATAATTTACTAAAAACTCCTAGTACAGCAATCGGCCTAAACGTAGCAACATCTGTCGATGAAGCCACTTTGGGTACTGGAGTTACTCTGGAGATTTTCCATCTATCAGGATATAATGCCTCACTTGAGGAGCTAATGACTTCGCAATAGTTCAGAGGCCTCTGTGGAACGTGACAGTAATTTACGGCCGGGTTATGAGGACGTTTTGGAAGGGCTAAGTACGTGAAGGTGAACGAGAATATCTGAATATCGTTTTTAGGGTTCCTTACCCAAAGAGACTGCCCCGTTGGCCCGGTTGGTAGTGAACCTGCCTTCTGCGCTTGGGGGCGTGGGTTCGATTCCCACCTAGGGCAAACATTCTTGTGATGAACATTTGTGTTTGTTCTATTTCTGGGTGTTAATATATACCCATTTAAGTATGTATTTAAAAATATATACATATGTATGTATGTATAATTACAAGTTTTGCTTAATTTCCGGTCAGGTGACCGTGTGTATAAAAATGTCCTGAATATTTATATATTTAAAGGGTATATACGGGACCTTATTACTAAGCCTACATTGTCTGTCTGTCTATCCGTACCTTTTAAAGTCTTTCGAACCGTATTAGATAGCGAGTTGAAATTTTCACAGAATATGTAATGTTACGGCGAATTAACAAAAAAATAATAATAATGAAGTCAAAATATAAAAAGTAAAGGGTGGTCACTATACAACAAACGTTTTTTAAACGTTTTTTTTACGTCATGCTTTAATGTAAAAACAGTAATACGTAGGTACAAGCATAAAATTTGGCATGATTACTATTTAATCACAAAAGCTCTTACTTATTTGCTATATAAAAATAAAACCATTGTCCTTATTTCACTGAAGTATATCTGGTACAGTTTATGTTTAAAAACCTAGCGAAAGTGAACAAAATTCGTGATTTTCATATAGCTTTTAACAATGTTATTGCAGCTGTCAGAGCAAAAGAAAGCTTGGACCGAGTTTAATACTTAAAGAAGCATGTATAATTTTGATTATTTACGGGATATTTACCGTGGTAAGGTTGTGGAATGAGCTCCCGACATTTCAGCGCATCATATGACTTTAGTGAACAACCGTGACAGCTTAAAACAATGTATACTTTTGTATATATTACTAGCGGTCCGCCCCAGCTTCGCACGGGTATAGATTATAGCATATATCACCCGGGGATAGTGTAGCTTCCCAACAGTGAAAGAATTTTTCAAATCGGTTCAGTATTTTCTGAGCCTATTCAATGCAAACAAACAAACAAACAATCAAATCTTTCCTCTTTATAATATTAGTATAGATAGTATAGATGTGAAATTTCACTGAATTTTTCGTCTATAAGGAAAAATCTAAGCGGGCGGCTTTTGCAGTTCATGTTACCAACTGGCCTAAAAATCACCGTAAATTAGTGGGGCTTATTCTTATTCTATGGCGGGACCCCTCTGAAAACCAGAGCTGCTGTTTTGTCACATCATCTTTTGGTGAGTCGACCCCATTCGTCACAGTGGTTTTTTTTATCCCATGGTTAATCGTATCTGTGTTTGATGCTTGGAATACATTTTTTTTTTTTTTCCAGTTGTATCCTGCATGAAGATAGAAACTCCAATGTTCACACCTACTTTAATATTATGATATACAACGATATTGAATAAAGAAAAAAAAAGTTACATAAACTTACATAAGTTACGTAAACTTTCGTGATTTGAACTCGATGTATGCTTACTGGGGTTTATATTTTATTTAGGTAAAAATAAATACTTCGATGTGGTCGACGTTTCGACCATATTACAATGGCCGTGGTCACAAGCTGACTGAAAACTGCGGGTGATTCCGGTGAGAAGAGCGGGTGATTTCCTCTCATCTCATGATATGATCATGAAAGCAAAAAAAAAACATTTAAAACTAGTGAATTTGAAGCCTGTGAAACCAGGCGAACCAGGTGAACAGATGGCCGATGGGGCCAAAATGTTCTCGAATGGAGACCACGGACTGGTAAGCGCAGCTTAGGACGTCCTCCCACGAGATGGACAGACGACCTAAAAGAGACCGCAGGGAAACGCTGGATGCAGGCCGCTTCCAACCGGCCCTTTTAGAGATCGATAGGGGAGGCTTATGTCCAGCAGTGGACGTCCTACGTCTGAAATGATGATGATGTTGATGATGAAAACCAGGTGATAACATAGATCTTAAAAATTGAGTACATTGTGTTTTAGGTTTACCTTATCGGCGTAATGTTGGTACTCCTGAGACTTACCTAACATTCTTATGATGGCCTTCCTGGATTTAGACTGACGCGTCTCGCCGTGAATATGACCATTCAGAAGGCCCAGCTTCGTCTTCTCGCTGACTCTCGTCGACCTGGAATAAGCGCCACATTTAAATTGCACCCCCACGAATGTGTCACAGGTAAAAATAGTAAGTTAAACGGGTTTAATCAGGGCTCACATCAGCAGCCATTAAACGTCCACTGCTGGACAAAGGCCTCCCTCGAGAGGAGTGTTCCATATGCCCCACGCTTGGCAGGCGGCTTGGGGATCGCAGTACGTTCCCCGTGTACTAAAGGATGCTGCTGCCAGTTTTAGGACATACCCGGGTCCAGGCTCAGGGATTAATTTCAATAAAAATAGAGCTCTCCCACAGACTTTATCAAAATAGACACGGCGGCGACCACGTAAAGTTTTATAAAAAGGTCGCATTTTTTGTATCTATTTTGACGTCACGTTATATGTTTAACCCCCGACGCAAAAAGAGGGGTGTTATGACTTTATTGTCTACTTCAATGGTTAGCTTTAAATTTATAAAAATGGATGTCATATCAAAATTGAATGTTTTGTCTAGGAAACCGTAAAGACGAAACATGCGTAAGGACATTTCGCTCGAAAGATTATGGCTATTATGGTGGTAACAAGCGTAAATTAAAAGTGGGAAAACTTTGCTTTAAAATCCGCTCAGCTGTTACGAAAACATACACTTTTACACAAACCTGCGAATCATAATTTTTGTGTGATTTTCTTATGTAATATACTAATAATGGTTTTACAGAAGTATACATTCTCCCAAGTAGGTATTAACCATCTCCGCAAGCCACTTCACCACTTTATGTACCCAAATACCCAGGAGTTCTGAAGTCAATTAAATACCTTGAGGCTCTCAAACATTGGGGTAAGGGGCCAAAGTTTGTCAAAGGTTACAGAATAATAAACAAATGTACGATCACGTTACACATTCCCCTGGGATGGTATCCAGGGCACAGTATAATATGATTCGACAGATGAACAACTCCGAACCTTATCAGGGGTCTTGCGGCTACCTGTGTTAAGCGATTCTATTGGTGATAGGATCTTTGACCAGTGTGTGTTACCAATGATGACATAATGGTACTGAGACGTGGTCCTTAACTGTTGGCCTTTTGGAAAATTCAGAGTCACACAACGAGCAACGGAGAGAACTATGCTCGGAATTTCTTTGTACGATAGAATCCGAAACGTGGATATTCGCCAAAGAACCAAAGTCACCGACATAGCTATTAAAATTTGCAAGTTGATGCGGCAATGGGCAGAGCTATGCTTGGAGTTTCTTTACGCGATAGAATCCGAAACTTGGATATTCGCCAAAGAACCAGAGTCACCGACATAGCTATTAAAATTTGCAAGTTGAAGTGGCAATGGGCAGGCCACATCGCTCGGAAAACCGATGGGGAAGAAAGGTTCTTGAGTAGAGACCACAAATCGGCAGACGCAGCATAGGTAGGCCTCCCACTAGATGGACCGACGACATTCTGAGAGCCGCCGGCATCCAATGGACGCAAAAGGCAGGCTGTCGTTCAGTGTGGAGGTTAAAGGGGGAGGTCTATGTTCAGCAGTGGGCGTCTTCTGGCTGATGATGATGATTGGTGATTGCGAAAACTTGCGCTAACCGTATCTCGGCGCGTTAAGGCTCACGTTCGCGATTATCAGCCAGCTGATAATTTACCAATGGAGACGTCATACTCATTAAAAAAGCACTAGGTATAAATACGGCGATAATTTAATATAGCTACCTATATAGGCCCCATAGAACTTTACAGCCTAACAGCCTTTTAGAGCCGTCCCAGTATAAGTATTTCACTTTCTAAACACACGACATGGCATTTTTTATTATATTTCATACTCCAAAATCGCGCATGCGTCGTTGCCAGACATAGGACAAATTGAGTTCACTCAAGCTAATTAACTTGTGTTTGTATTGCCACGCAGACCTCGGTTAAACGTATCTACCTCAGTTTATATATTGTTATACTTGGTTATTCCTACTACTTACTATTCCTACTATATCATTAAAAAAGTAGGAAAAGTTAATATGTTACATTAGTCGCTTTTAATTTGTCTGTTTTAAATAAAAACCAACGTTTTAGTGACTGTACAAAATGAAAAATGTACCATGGGCCTCCGTTAAGTAAAGAGTGGTGAGCACTTGAATAATTGTCGGACCACTGCCCCCCTACCAGAAGCCTGGACCAACTCAACTAGTTAAACAGAAGAGTTGGATCACTATTTAAACCATTTTGAATACATTTAGTATTCAATTGGTACATTCTTGTTTCATTTCGAATAACGCCCTATCTGAGAAGCCTTCAAAAAGCCTGTTAAAGTTGTCGATGCGACAAAGAGGCGTTGACAAATTACCTCCGCTTGTCACTTGTGTGTTTACGATCCAGACCGCAGTATAACTTTTAGACAGTATAGAAACTTTGCCTACTTCCGCAAAGCACATGACTTAGCTAGTTTATGATGAGTGGAGTTTGGTCTAGCAAGAATTTCCTACAATGTATCCCTGACTAGCTACGTCCTGTGGTTTCACTTATAACATCAGCTATCTGCCAGTGAAGTCCCGACTAAACCAGCTCAGGCGTTTTGGAGTTCATAAACATACATACACACTTCGATTTTTATATGTATAGATACTTATATAGTATAGTAACTATTAACTAGCTGTTACCCGCGAGTTCGCACGCGTAAACTTTTATATAATCATACTTCTATACCCTATACACACCGTATAAAAACTTGGCATTCTTAGTGAGACTCGGTGATGTCCACGAAAAATTTACAAGGAATGAAGGACACCTTGACTATGCCCATACAAAGGCTAACCAAGTCTCACAAATATACCCGAATATTTGGAATAAAATTATTTAACGCCTTGCCTAAATCAAATTAGGGACGCCAAGTCGCTTTATTCATTCAAAAATATGCTTACGGTCTTTCTGACTGATGTGGCGCCGTATAGCGTAGAGGAATTCATTCCTAGAGTAAATAATTAATGCCTAATTATAATTAGAATGCAATTTTTATTATTCTTATTTTGTTTTAATATGATTTATTTTTAAATGTTGTCATGTAATTATTATTATGAATAAAATTATTATCTATACTATACTTACTTAATATTAAAAAGAGGAAAGATTTGATTTTATTATAGAAACTGACGTGGTTTTCACACATTTTATTAATAAAAAGATTTGATTGTTTGTTTGTTTGCATTGAATAGGCTCCGAAACTACAGAAACGATTTGAAAAACTCTTTCACTGTTGGGGAGCTACACTATCCCCGGGTAACATAGGCTACATTATATAATCAAAAAAAATAGGGTACCTTACTAAACCAATAACCAATACCAACCAACCAACAACCAACCAACCAACCAACCAACCAACCAACCAACCAACCTTACTCCAATAATGTAACCCAAGATGTAAAAAATAAGACAGGACAACGTCTGTCAGGTCCACAGAAAAGAGAAGTAAAAAAAAAAAAAAAAAAAACTCTTCTGTGGTCAGGTCAGCTAGTTATCAATATAAGGAATCTATCTGCGAAATTAAAGTAGTTTTCGAGATGTCGTTACGAGTGCCGGTACGTATTCGCACGCGAGTTGTGGCGTCACCGCGGCGGTGGCTGCTTATCGTTTGAACGTCTACTTGTACTTGCTACTTGTACTACGCATCATCTGCGAGCACAGAAGAGAAAAATTTTTACTTCTCTTTTCTGTGTCTGCGAGCGCCTTGACTGGTATTTTGCCGAAAGACATTAAAATAATTATGTCAAATTAGAATCAAAATTAATACCATACAGGATATCCACTTAACGAAATTCCACTTAATTGTAGTGAATTTATCAAAGCTCCTCATTCTGACTTCAAACACTCGAAATCCTTTTGAGAGGCATCTAAAGACATTATGGTTATTGAACATAATTATTAGTTATGAATATGAATGTACAGATAGTTACTTAATCCCTTTCAATTAACTGATTTATTGTTCAAGCAAAACTCAATTTACATAATTATAGAGTTAACATCTAAGTACATCAAATGTTTAATTAATAAGTTAGTGTATTTATCTTTATCCTGGCGGAAAGCTTCCCGTACACCTTTCATTGGGGAACTAGATTTTTTAATATATTGTGTAATGTGTTTTTTAGGGTTGCGTTTGACCGCCAACCCGCCAAAGTTAGGCTGGTATGATGGTATGATTTAAAGTGATGGTGCAGTCTACGGTAGAGCATGCTTTCCTAGAAGAAACCTATTCACTCGCTGAAGATTTGAAGACAACCAGATTGGGCCCACTAGGCCACTAGCCATTGGGCCCACTGGACCACTAGCCATTGGGCCCACTGGACCACTAGCCATTAGGCCAAGCAGTGTATTTTACCCTCAGGACTGATAACTCGGTGATCTGCAAAAATACACTGCTTAGCTCATCCTCCCTTCCTTTGCTTCCTTTGCTTCCTTTGCCAGGAAATGCTACCATGATATGTCTCTACCTCTAGAGCAATGATAGCCAACCGGTAGCATGCGTCTGTGCGCTTTAGAATCTGACGCCACCTCACCTGATTCGATCCTCGGCCCATCGTGAGGAAACAGGTTTGTCCAAGAACCTCAAAAGTTCAAAAACATTATATGGTATTCAACAACAAGCAATGGGCCAGCATGGTGGATTAGGATTCATCCTCTCTCTGATAGAAGGCCTGTTGTCCCAGAATAGGAACATGATAGCTGATAGCATCGAGATATAAGTAATACCGATAGTCACAAACGTGCAAAAAAATCTCCGAACCAAAACTCGGAGCACGCTACGTATTGCGCCAACTTTTTGGTTAGTTCTAAGGCAACCGTGATCCGAATACAACGCCGCGGGATGCCAGAGCTACGATGACATAGCAGACATGCGAGGTTGAACACTATACAAGCGACATAACGTCGAAATTGGAGTAAATGTGGCATTGTGAACTATATCATTGATTTTAAATGTTTATCGGGACTTATCACGTCCTACTTTATACATTTAAAACATGTGTTCAAATTGCGAAAGTTTAAAAATGACTATATAATTGATGTCTTGATATACAACGACGCTTGGACCATTTTAGACTATTTTAGAGATTGTGAGTCTATAGGTATTGTATCTCGATGTCTGATAGTGATGAATGTGCCTCTACCACAATAATATCATCATACAATGCGCTAACAATTACATTGAATTTTGTTTTTGCTAGAAATAGGTTGTGGTAATTGAAGTCTAGTGTTTTCTCGCGAGTCTGGAATCTGAGAAACACATAGTCAGAAATTCAATTTGGCAACTTAAAACAACTACTTCCTTAAAACACTTCTGTCTATGATTGCTTTGCAGACTCGTAATATGCCACTTCACAAATAGTAGGTACCTTACGTGGAAGTACTGCTATTGTTTTATATTCAAAAGCGTTCGTTTTATTCTCTGTTCTCTTTATTGTGGCACTTGTCAGCTGTCATAAATATGATTACCTTTGTCCCACTGCTATGTCCCTAAAACAGTAGATAGGTTTTTTAAATAAAATATAGCGTCATCATCATCATTTCAGCCTATCATGTTCCCACTGCACTGCTGGGGCACAGGCTTTCTCTCAGAGAGAGGATAACCCGTAATCCACCTTGCTTGTCCAGTGAATGTTGGTGAATGTCATATCTCTTTGAACTTTTGAGGTTCATGGTGTTAGCTTTTCAGCCAAGAAATCACCTTTTAAACTGTTTTACACACAATTCGTTTACACTTGTTATCGCTTCGAGGTTCGAGCAAAGAAAGAGGGTGATTGCAATGCAACCGCAACTTATATACTGTGTTTGCTGGCAGTTGACAAAAGACTGTCAACTGTCAACGAACACGTGTGAACTTCGCCAATACAGTTTCATTATAATGGTGTTGTTAGTTCATCTATACATTAAATGATTAAACTAAAGTTGTTTTACATTGGACATACTGGTTTCCTCACGATGTTTTACATCGCCGGTTTTTTTTGAGCGATGACATCGAAAGTGCACGTGGTTTATCAGATACAGAATTGTCCCAAGACAGATATGTACCTTAGCAACAAAAAGGTCTCCTACAAATAATAACATAGTTATCCAAGTAACGTGATCCCTTGTCGTCCCTATACACACTAAACCTAAAACTTTTCTCGTTAAAAGTCCCTAATATTTGATTGGATTATTCCATCGACTATCGTATTGGTTTCCGATAAATTGTGGTGGTATATTTCATAATAGTTCACTTTAATCCGGTCCAAACGTTTTTAGCACTGACAACTACAATAATAATGTAATCTATACTAATATTATAAAGAGGAAAGATTTGATTGTTTGTTTGTTTGTTTGCATTGAATAGGCTCCGAAACTACTGAACCGATTTGAAATATTCTTACACTGTTGGGAATCTACACTATCCCCGGGTGACATAGGCTATAATCTATACCCGTGCGAAGCTGGGGCGGACCGCTAGTGTGATAATAATTGTAGTTTCGATTAAGCAGACTGGTTTTAGCCGGACTCAATTATGACGATTAATCATATTTCTATTTTTTTTTTTTTTATCATAATTGTATTGGAAATATGGCATGCAAGGTAGGTTGACTTGTCACGTCTTCTTGGATATAGGTCTGTGGTTTAGTTCCGTTTGGCTTATGAGTGGCTTCTTTATGCATATTTAACTTTACAGGCACTTTATGAAACCTTACAATCACTGGGAAGTGCCTAATCTAATCCAAACTTTACGAAACTCTTCGAAGACTGATGCTACATGTGTACATTATCGCGTTTTTTTTATGTCGATTGAAAATATAAGCAAGAAATTAATAAGTACAGCATCTTTGCAACAGCCAACCAGTACCTTCGAAAAATATTCACGTCGCAAAGTAGGCATACACCTAAATACTTAATAGCAGAATGTAAGACAAGTAGCAATTATTATTACCGCAAAAGCCTGGGAGTAGGCTGTATACATTCCACAGAGTTGAATTAAGGAATCAATTAGAAACATCTGGAAGATCTTAAAAAAGCGGTTCCCACAGAAATATCGCTTTTGGCTAATAGCTTTGGCTTAACTCTAGGCTTACAAGAGACAATGAATAGTTCGTTCTAAAAGTTAGTAAAGTGGTATTTCTGTTGGATAAGCTACATAATGCCTTTAGCTAGAACCCAAGTCACTGTCAAAGCATTAAATAAATATTCGGGACATTTTTGCACACACGGTCATCTGACCCCAAACTAAGCAAAGCTTGTGATATGGCTGCCAGAGAATGATATACATACATATATAGTTTTTTGAATACAAACCTAAATAGATATTAACACCCAGATATAGAACAAATGTTCATCGCATAAATGTTTGTCCTAGGTGGGAATCGAACCCACGCCCCCTAGCGCAGAAGGCAGGTTCACTACCAACTAGACCAACGGACTATCTTGCACACACTGACATATACTTACTAGCTCTATACGCACACTTCAATATTGAGCGGCACACAACTGCAAACGATGTGCTCAAAATGAAAACGAATGGAAGACCGGTCGTAAGTGCAAAAGGGAAACTGAAGGTATAATGCTTCAATTTATATAATACTATGCAACGCACCCCGGATTCGCACGGGTGTAAGTCTTATTTTTTACACCTTGGGTTACATTATTTGAGTTTTAGTAAGGATCCCTATTAAAAAAAAAAAATATAGCCCATGTCACCTGGGGTTAGTGTAGCTCCCCAACAGTGAAAGATCTTTTCAAATCGGTTCAGTAGTTTTGGAGCCTATTCAATGCAAACAAACAAACATTGTAATATTTTCTCTTTATAATAATATATATTTTCTGATAAACCAGTGATTTTTCATCTTGTAAAATGTTGCAAATGATCGAAAGAAGGCTCTAGCTGCTGAGCGAGACCTTAATCCAGCACTGGATAGACATTAAACATAATAATATTAAGCGGGTGAAGGTTGAAGACTAGGTATAATTAGAGAGCCGTTCCTGCAATCTGTTTGTACATTTGTATATTGTACCCACCCTATATTTGATACTAGCAGACCTGACAGACGTTGTCCTGTCTTAGAACTGTCAAACACGCAAAGTCAAAATTACAAATCTTATTTTTTTACACCTTGGGTTACATTATTGGAGTTTTAGTAAGATCCCTATTTTTTTTGAAATTATAATATAGCCTATGTCAACCGGGGATAGTGTAGCTTCCCAACAGTGAAAGAATTTTTCAAATCGGTTCAGTAGTTTCGGAGCCTATTCAATGCAAACAAACAAACAATCAAATCTTTCCTCTTTATAATATTAGTATAGATATAGATTAAACAAGATTCGCAAATTATTGTTAATACTACACGGGAATAACTTATGTATGATTATCCGGTTATTCCGACTATAGTTTCAACCGCATTTGGAGGTATTTTTCAAGGTGAGTGCGTGCCTTAGAAAATATATTTGGAAGTATTTCCCCTTTAGCACTTACACCTCTTAGTCGTCCATTTGATGACATTTTGATCATCTCATTTGCAGTTGTGTGCCGCTCAATATTGAAGTGTGCGATTATAACATGTGCCTAGGTTTCTGATAAAAATCTCAGCATTTTTCACCAACTAGCACCGCTCTGTAGTTACACCAGCTGCCAAATTTTTTGAGTTTTGTGAATGTAAGTGTGTTTGTTGGCATGTTTGTTCACACTCAACTCCGTAACAGCTAAACGAAATTGAATGAAATTTGGTATGGAGGTGTTTTAATATTTCACTAAATTATATTAGCTACCAGCCACAATCTTACTTTAAAAAAGCAAGTTAAAGTGACGAGAATTAATTGTTTTCGTTCAGCTTTTTACAATGTTATAGTTACTGTCAGAAGCATTATTTCAGCGGCCGAACTAAAGTCACATACTATATATGGAATATTTTTTTTTTTTTTAATATTTGAATTTATTATTATATAGGTAAGTATCCATGCATAGTTGCCTTGAAGAAATAAATATAAATACGGGTTAAGGCCGCAACCAATCAAGTCCAATTAAGTCTACAAATGTAATGAAAATGTAATTATAACATTGCTACATCAAAGCCTATATTTGAATGTTGATTTGTTGTTATTTTGATGTTGTTTGAATGTTTGTTGCATATTAATTTGAATATTGTTATTGCTCATGGTGCTTGCTATTTTCTTACGGTGTGGATTTAAATAAATGTATCCAAATATCTATCGCTACGTATCTACATAAAGGATATTCATAATAACGCTTATTGGTTGTAAAGACGGCTTGAGACAGGACAGGAAAGGACAGGACAGGAAAGCGACCGTAACTTAGCGGCTGGAGTGCTTGGGACGTCAACATGGATTGCACAGGTTCGAATCCAGCAAGTCGTCAAATTTTTGAATTTTCTATTACGTTTCTTTAATAATATATTCTTATTCTTATAAACATCTGCCAAACTGACAACTTTTAGCTGACGGAAAATGTACCGCGCGAAACCGAGGCAAAGCAAACACGTTTAATTTTCTAAGTAAAAAAGTAAAATCTACCGTAGGTCGGACCACAGAATAGAAAATTTTTTCGTTTAAAACTTTTCTGTGGGTCGGACACACTAAATTATTATTGTAGGTCCCGAATGTTTGTTCTATAATTACAACCGTTTAAGCATGTCAGACAGGAGGGATTGTGGCCGAGCGATAACATGTGCGCTTAACAATTTGATGGCACCCGGTTTGATCTCCGACCCCGCACCAATGACTTATTTCGTACCTAAATAAATTATGTGCAGTTTCACTGCATCGCTCAAAAACAGCAAAGGAAAATATCGTGAAGAAACCGGTATGTCCAAGAACCTCGATACTTCAAAGACACACGACATTCACCAACATGCACTGGGCCAGCATGGTGGATAGCCAATCCTCTCTCTCTCTCTCTCTCTGAGAGAAGGCATGTTTCCCAACAGTGGGAACATGATAGGCCGATAATGATGATCCACGTCAGAGGCCTTTACGCGACCTAAAAAACTCTGACATCAGACTGACTCTCTATGTACTCAGCTTATACAAAATTTAATTAGTATTATTTTAAGCCATGGGTGGCAAACAAACAGACGGGCTGCCTGATAGTATGCAGTCACCATCGCCTATGGATACATGTAACACCAGAGGCATCACAAAAGACGTTGCTAACCCTTTAAGACTCTATTAACTTGCCTTATGCAAAACCCCATGTTGTAGCTTCGCGGAAACACCGTGGAAGGTAGCTCATTCCACATTTGCAGGTATGAGGCAAGAGAGATCGTGTGAATTACACAGTGTGCAATTTCTACTGATCTATGATATGTAGATGAGACAATTTCAAACACAATCTGGAACTCTCAACAAACTCAAACATGCTCAAGATTTCCTGTTTTAAAATTAATAAAATACTGTTTGGCCCTGGGATTCCTGGCGAAATTGTATTCCTTATCTGTGAATGCTGGAATTTTCCGAAATAAAATGTATATCAACCTGTTGTTAATATAAATTGGTCCACTTTGTTTGTGAAATGGAAATGAAAGAACGTGATTTTATGGGCGAGTAAAAGTTTATTATCAGAATGGATTAACCGCCCTTGATATTATGAAAGCGCGGAGTTTATGACGTTCAGTGAGTCGTATAAACCTTTGATTATTGTTACAGGAGAGGGATCTGTTTGACCCAGATGATGTGGCACGATTTTAATTTAAAACAATTTTTATTTTAAAAAAACCTATAAAAAACTGAATAATTATTGTTATACAAAAATATGAGAAAAGTATACCTAATTATTATTCCGTTATAGTTACTGGGGTACCGCTTTTTAGAGTTCCGTGACTAAAGAGGGCAAATTTGCCCAAGTACTAACGCTGTCTTTGTCTGTCTGTCTGTTCTACCTTACTATATTATCTTTGGAACCGCAATAGATAGCCAGTTGACATTTTCACAGAATATGCTGTTACGGCGGATTAACTAATCATTTCTTACATGTGTAATTTCAAGAATCAACAGGTTCCTTAGCACAAAAGGTTGCAACAGTGAGCTAAAGGTCAGTCTTCGGATAGGTGAGTGCGAGTGGAATTACACTAAACTAGGCACTACCGTGTTTCATATGGTACTTCAAAGTGTAGGTCCCGGTCATTTGTGCTAGAACTACAAGGCTTTCAGATGCCTTAAAACCGACACTAGAGCTATTCACTTAACCTTCCCGAACTTTATTGTGAGCTAACACAATTTTATTAATGCACTATAGTAAATAATAATAATAAAATAAATAATAAAATATAGTTAGGCTATTTAAGCCTATCAAAATAGAACCTACAATCATATAAAACGGAGCAATTGAAATAAACCGCCCAATGTGAGTCGGGCTTACACACTGAGGGTTCCGTATCACCACAAAATTCAATAACGAAATTACCAGTTATAACTTGTTAATAAACAGAAACTTGTAACCGACTCGCACTTGGCCATTATTTATTATTTGTATTATAATCATGCTAAGTTTGACACTTGTACGTATTACCGTTTTTAAATGAGAGCTAATAAAAAATACGTAAAAAAATACGTTTGTTGTATGGGACCCCACTTTCGTTTTTTTTTTTATAATTTTTTATTTAATCCCCTGTAACATTATTCGGCAAGCGCCATCAAAAGCGGTTTTCAAGCGAATTTTACGTGAACATTATTTAAAAGCTCATCTATCATCTTAAATCACTCACTTATATATATATATATTTATTATAATTTTTATTTATATGTCTAATATTAATTATAATTTATGTAGTAATATAATAGTATAATTTTGTATTTATAAATAATTTAAGTTAGATGTATATTTATTGTAATTTGTTGTTTTGTATATTATCTTGTAAAACTTTGGTATTTCTATTTATTTCTGTTTGTCTTTTATAAGGTGTTTTTGATGCACGCCTACCTACCATTTGTTCCAACCTGGTGGATGACTGGTAGAAAATGCTTAGCATTAAGTCCTCCAATTGTACATATCTACTTAATTTGTAAGTGTGCAATAAAGTATTAAATAAATAAATAAATAAATTACATATTTTGTGAAAATTTCAACTACAGCTAGCTAGACCTATAACTGTTTGTAAGATACAGCCGTTTAAAGGTAGGACGGATGCACAGACAGACAGACATCGTAGGCTTAGTTATTACTAGCCCGCTTCCCGCTTTTACCCTTTGGTTACGGAACCCTAAAAACGTGAACCAGAGTAACGCGATCCGGCTTTACCCGGCTTATGGAAATAAAATAAAGCCTGAGGCTATGATATCTAAAGAAAGTAAAAGAAACCTGTTGGCAAGGGCTTGTGTTTCTATGGTGCTGTGTTTACTTGTGAGTATTTTGTGTTGTGTTTCACACTAATGCGGGTGATGCGAGACGCGCGGGTGAAATCAGAAATTTTCCTTGCTTTATACGCATTCTTAACTCGGCGGTGACGATGGTTTCGCGTTTGACCGCTATGCGACGCGCCATCCCGCCTGATGTTAAGTGCACTTAAGGGCCAGAATACCGGGTGCAGCGACCTCGCTCGTGCATTTGATGTTTTTGAAAGATAATATAAACAAATATAGATCGAATTGAGACCCTTAATTCCTCCTTCTTTCATGGATGTCGGTAAAAAAATACTGTGCCTACTTTTGCAAAAATGCGGTTCGGCCACATGTTTTAAATGTTTATCGGGACTTATCACGCATTATTTTATTTTGGCAAAAATAGGTGCCTTTTACTTTAGTAACCGACATAGCCCACTGGATTATCAAGTTGAATGTTAAATGTATGGAAGTGATTATTGCGATGTGCCCCGGCCCGCTGGGGCCCGTCATAATGTGATCGATCCTTGAAATCGCGAAAAAAACAACTGTTCCAAATAAACATAAACAAACAGACAATAATAAACAAATAGACATTGCATTAAGTAAATATTCATAGGACACTCGACAAAATCCTACTAATATTATAAACGCGAAAGTTTGTATGTATGGATGTATGGATGTTTGTTCACGCAAATACTACCGAGTGGATTTTAATGAAAGTTTACAATAATATAGCTTATACATTAGAATAACACATAGGCTATAACGGGTTGTAGTAGCGAGGCCGAAGACTGAGCTCTACGCGTACGAAATAGCAGGTTCCAGCTAGTGTATAATAAATTTAAATATTCGGGAATTTTTTTCACACACGGTCATCTGACCCCAAACTAAGCAAAGCTTGTGATATGGCTGCCAGAGACTGATTTACATACATATATAGTTTTAAGTACATACTTAAATAGATATAAACAACCATCAGATATAGAACAAACACAAATGTCCATCACATAAATGTTTGTCCTAGGCGGGAATCGAACCCACGCCCCCAAGCTCAGAAGGCAGGTTCACTACCAACTGGACCAACTATCTATATTTATATATATTTGGGCTATCTATGTTTTTTTTTTACTTGGATAAGTCCGCGTTTGGCCATCAACTCGCCTGTTGGTAAGCGATGATGTGGTCGAAGATGAAGCAGGCAGACTTAGAAGATACCTATTCACTCTGGCCTTGAAAAGGCCCAGGTTATATCTCTCAGGAAACAAGGAAGCGGGCAGGTTGTTGGGTGTATGGAACAGCTGATTTTATTTTCCCTATTTCATGGTTGGTCCCATAGTAAAAGTTGTTCATAATGATGAGTACAATGTCCTCCTTTCAGTTTAGTACAGTCCGTATGCGTAAAACTGTAAAGTCAAACCAATTAATGTTATCACAAAGATTTCTTTATAATTAGCCATTTCCTGCGACGCGTAGAAAAAACTCCGACCAGTTGTTTTCTCACCCATATTCTTTATCTTTCCAGCTCCGATCTCGTACCTTTCCCAATCCTATCCTACTTCCATCCCAAATTTTCAAAAGCAAATCTAAGACATATAAATTTTTAAGAGCACTAGGTCACCAAATTTTACGTCCAGGCCGCTACTGAATTAAGGCCCTAAATTTAGGCAATATAGAAAAGGCACTAAAATGTTAAACGCCGTACCGGGCAGAAAATTATACCCATAACAGTAGACTAAAGTAATATTACAAAATGTCAACCATTACATTATACAATACACCGGCTAAGTGCGAGTCGGGTTCACGCACTGGTCCCGCGAGGGTTCCGTACCACCACAAAAATCAATAACGAAATTACCAGTTATAACTTGGTTAGGAACAGAAACTTGTCACTGACTCGCACTTGGCCATTATTTTTATTGTTTTTTTTATATATTAAAGTATGTACTATAATCATGTCAAGTTTGACGTTTGTACGTTTTACCGTTTTTACATTAGAGCTAATACAACAATACGTTAAAAAAGACGTTTCTTGTATGTATCCATTTGTTTTTACTTTTAGACATTTTTATTATTTGTAAGTTAATCCGCCGTAACGTTACATATTCTGTGAAAATTTCAACTGGCTATCTATTACGGTTCGAAAGATACAGCCGTCAATAGGTAGGACAGACGGACGTACGGACGGACAGACAGACAGAGATCGCAGATTAGTAATAGGGTCCCGTTTTTACCCTTTGGGTACGGAACCCTGATAGTAGCTTTTCCCGCGACTTTATTTTTAACCCCTTCTTGACCCGCTAGAATCGTCAAAGTTGTGAAATCCTTTCTTATTTAATGAATATGCAAGTGTAGCTGTGGAATGCGTAGTTCTAATAGGTGTTGCCCGGTACCTACCTACAATCTAAGTAAGTAAGCAATATTTATTTGCCAAAAAAGAAGAAGTACATATGAGCCTTAGATCAGGTAAGTCATTGATATGAGCTTAAATAATAGGATTAGAACATAGAATAATTGATGGTCTGATGATCTAAAGTTTATTAGTCGCGAGTGAATTTGTTTCTTCTAGACAAGCGTGCTTTATCGTAGACCAAATCACGCAATTTTATTTATTATTAATTAAATAAAAACTACAGCCATAACATGAAATTTCATGATTAGTGATTAATTGGTTGAGTATTTATTTTTATCAAGAAAGGTGACAATATGTCAATGTAGATTTTAAACGTTAATTCTTGTTATTGTAGAGAAAATAATAAAACACTAAAAAACGTTTAGCCGATCGCTACCAAACTTCACAGAATCTATCACTGGCCTAATTTGAAGATTACTTCAAAATATCATCAAATCCGGTCCAGCCGTTTCGAAGTCCACAGGGAAACATACAATACATACTTACATACATTCATATCTTATATACATCGCCTTTAATGTATATAGAAGATAGAAATTTGATCCTATAATAATATAACCTATTCAAAACCAGAAGACAATAGACATTGCGGTACTCCAAGGCCATTGTAATCCCGGAAATTAATAAGCGCATATAATTTCATATACAACAATGGCACTGATGGTCCATTTCATTTCGGGCAGCAAGCTGTTATCGTTATTTTTATTATATTTACTACGCTTTTTGTATGATAAGTGCGAACTAATACTTCCGTATTCCGTCATGGGTGACGAAAAAAGGATCTCTTAATTAATTCCCACATTAAATGTAATCGTATAATGGCTATCACGGAAAAAATATATTTTTGTTCGGGCGTGGCCTCAGATCAGACAAATGAGGGAGATATGGCTTAGAACAATTAATCGTTCGTGTTCTAATGACTCAGTGTTTTGCCTAATTTCAAAACAAGTTCGTTTTTTTAGTTTTCAATGGTTGCCTGGAAGAGATCGCTGTTAGCGATAAGGCCGCCACTTGTGGCACTAGCTTGTAAGTGTTTTCTATCTGTTTGTAATTTTTATTTCTGGTGTACACAATAAAGAGTTTCAATCTATCTAATTTCTTCACGATACCGTTAAACTGCTTAACACAAAACCTGTGAGTACAGCTCACTTACTAAATTTTCAACACACTAAGAAGCTTGCAGCAACACCAATGATTATAATAATACAAATAGTCTACATGAAAAAAGGTAGCAAGGTCGTATGCGTGGTGTGTCCGACTAAAGGTATCGAGCCTGATTTAGACCTCAAGCGTTAGCATCTACCACGCCACCTTACCATGTCTCCTTTGTTTGTCTAATCTGGGGACGTGGCCTCACCCCACAACACTACCAAGTCATCATCATCATCATCATCATTTCAGCCATAGGACGATTTCCAAAAGGGCCGGTTGGAAGCGGCCTGCATCCAGCGTTTCCCTGCGGACTGTTAGGTCGTCTGTCCATCTTGTGGGTGGACGTCCTACGCTGCGCTTACCGGTCCGTGGTCTCTATTCTAGAACTGCACAGGGGATCAATAGTGCTGTGGGCACAATCACTGTGAGCTTTATCAAGATAGAAGACACGAAATGAAATGGGGAAAAAATCAGCTGTTTCATACATTTTCACAAATGTGAATGACCTTTTTCAATGGAACAGCTGATCTATTTTTCGCGAGTTCAAAGTTGATCCCATAGTAAAAGATGTTTATAATGATGGGTAAAATGGACCCATTTTCGTTAAGTACACCCTTTCCGCGTAACCCAGTATATACATGCCCAATACGCATAGTTTCTCCAAAAAATTTCTGAAAAAACTTTCCGATGAAAAAATATTCTATCATTTCGTAAAAACATATTTAGGAAATGGCAGGCCATCTCACATTGATACAGAGTGCGTGGATATATGGCCTTAATAGCTTCCATTTGTAACCGGGTAAGGTAAACCTTCGGTTACGAAAAACCCTGTAGTCTCTTGCGACCTCTTTGCCCCAACACCTTGGAAACAGATAGCCCTCTAATGTAACAACTTATTCCGTCCTCTCTACGAAATCGAAAGCCTGATGCGGGCTTGGAAAACGCGTGTAGTATATAGGCACGCATTTGTTTCTTTTCTTTTGACCTCTTACAAAAATCTAAACGCATTTTTTAGGTAACAAGAATTTATTGAAGCCTTCTTTTCAAATGCACGGTACATATTTGCAATCAGCTTTGTACTTCTATTTATACGAGCTGAAATTTCAGTCTCTTGTTTCAACGTGGTTTGCTCAAAATTTAGTTATTATTCTGGGCTAGTTTACGATTATAAATTGTATATCTATAAGGGGAGTACTACGTAGTTGCGAAGAACGTTGTTACGATGCATGCTGTTGTGTTTTTTTTTAAATGAGTTTTCAATGCGAAAACTCATCCTATTGAAAACCAATAAATCGAAAGACGCTAGTTCGACGTACAGAAGTATATGTAGCTGTTCGAAGCACGAAAAGCGTCAAAGGCACGAAAATTATGGGCGTCAATCACGCCTCAATTATGATGTCCCATTTTTTTTCTAACCATCTGAATTTGGCGTCACACGTGTCGTGCATTTGTCAGTGTTAAATATTTCAATAACGTCTAGTTTTAGTCAAATAAGTCCTGGCCCCAGTCAAAGTCAAACAAAGTAAGTCATGGACAAGTCCAGGGGCCTTACGGCTAACTCTTAACGCGGGCTCGAATTAGTGCTGAAACGGCGCATTTCGGATTTTCAAATCACGCTAACATCAACCTTAACGCGCAGAGATACGGTTTGTGGTCGCGCAACTTTTGCCTACCTCTAAATAGAATCGCTTAAAACAGGTACCCGTAAGGCAGAGTCCTGTCAAATGGTGGATATTTTACGTGAGATTTAGCTATTCTATTTCTATGTTTCTGTGGAGTTTTGGCACAAAAGGACACGTTTCACCTCATTATAACACTCTAACACGCCAACGAACATATAATGGAAGAGCTCGTTTTTAGTGATAAGGCCGCCAGTTGTTACACAACTTTTTTTTTTGTCCTGTGTCACATAACCACGGTAAAAGTCCCGTTAATAATCATTTAACAGTAGTGCACGACCGTGATACTTTAGTAAAGTGTTTAACATTTTGATGGTACAAAAAAAATATGAATTAAAGACAGACGATCGGATGGATAGATGAACGGTTGCGAGGGCTCTAAATGAATCACGAGCAAGTGAAGGATTCTAACGACTGAATCATGACCGTAGGGAGTGATCCATGATAATTGAACCACTACACAACATAGCAGACGTTAGTTTCAGGACAATTCAATCAAGTTAAATATTACCCAACCAAGAGGGGAGAGGAGAGTAGATATCATGTAGAAAGAAAATCATAACTAAATACGTTTCAAGACAACTTATTCAGTCAAAGTGAATTTAGAACATAGCAGACTAGTTAGTTCCAAAGATTATTCAATCAAGATAATATTTCACCGAACCAAACCCAAATCCTAGATAGACTAACTACCAATCTCGTAGCTTTACCTAGTCTGTGACCAATCTCCGTCAGTGGCCCGTCTCAAAGAGACATAATTAATCTGCGCTGACCACATTTTGTGACCTTCAAGGGAACGTGACTCGTTTGAGACTTCAGTACTTAACTTATTAGTTAGTCATTCATTAAAGTTAAAACAAAGCAAGTTGTGGTCTTTCTGATGAAATTACTTTGATTTGTAGAAGAGTTACGTATCGTACTTTATGTAATTGATTTTATATAGATTACTAGATGTTGCCCGCAACTTCGTACGCGTAGACTTTCATATGATAATATATCAACCCCCTTTTGCCTCCCTTAATTCAGCCCTTTTGCAAAATCCTTTCTTAGCGGACCTTTCCACCCAATAAGGAATCTACTTGCCAAATTTCAACTTCGTAGGTCAAGTAGTTTTCGAGATTTCGTGATTAATGAGTGAATGAGTGAGTCAGTGAGTAGATGAATTTCGCTTTTACATATATAGATATATGATAAATAGTGAGCTACGAATACGTAGCATATTACGATTATTTAGACGTGCTACGAACGCGTAGATCCACAACCGGTGAGTAAATGAGCTACGAATACGTAGCATATTACGATTATGTAGTCGTGCTACGAACGCGTAGATCTACTACAGATGAGTAAATGAGCCACGAATACGTATCATATTACGGTTATGTAGACGTGCTACGAACGCGTAGATCTACTACAGATGAGTAAATGAGCTACGAATACGTAGCATATTACGATTATGTAGACGTGCTACGAACGCGTAGACCCACAACCGGTGCGTAATTATACGTATTTTGGCTCAGTACGGTATTTACTAAAATAAAACCGGTATCAAACTCACCTTATATGCAGCCCCATCCTCACATACAGGCACAGAATGAGGACAGCAGGCAGAAAGAAGAAGAATATGCTGCTCAGTTCCAAAAGCGGAGATGGCGCCATCAGGGCGCAGAACGCAGACTCCTTCGATATGTTGCCCGAATCTGAAATAGAAGACAGTACAGTTATTTCACGATTTCACTCTCTAGAATTATAAGCAAAATCTTTTGAAAAGTAAAGCTTAGAGATCAGACGTATATGTGGTGCCTCTGGTGTTTCAAACATCCATGGTCTTATACGGTGTATCTCTAGACCAGGGATTCCCAAACTATTTTGTGCAAGAGACCCCTTTTCCAAAATGAACTCCTTCGACCTCCATAGCCAAATAACTTTAAAAATCGTATCTTTACTTTTTTGTCTATTGTGACACCAAACGTGTCATATAGTATTGTAAACTATTGTCTTAATTATTCAATTCAATAAATTTATTTCGGGTCTTAGTTATAACTAATACGACACACTTGACGACTACTTTTACAAGATGAAAATCATAATTTAAAATTAGCATGACACAATATACGATTTAAGACTGTGTACCTATGGCGTATAATTGTGTCACCTATGGTTCGACATAAACGAAAGCTGATTTTGGGGGTCGATGAGGTCTTAAAATCGACCCCTATATTTTGATAAATTTTCATGAGAAAATTGTATCAAATTTACTCACCCAACCATCCGCAAAGTTTTTAAATTGGTAAGTATGCAATAAAATGGCTTTGTCAATAATTTGGCAGAATTGTCAGAGGAAATTTTTTTTTTTTTAAATACATTAAGTAATAATAATTGAATTTAAAAAAACTAGGTCGGGATATTATTGTAATTTAAAAGGTAAATTCTTCTGTAATGAGTTTGATATTTTTTTTTTAATTTTACTCTGTCTTTAATAAACATAATATTTCTTCAGAGTAGTATGCTTGACTCATCAAATAATTATAAATTTAATTAATTATTTTAAAAAACCGCAATTAGTTAATTATAAAAAAAAACACTTAATAGTATTTTTAAATTTACTTTCACTAAGAACAACACGATGAGGCTATAACATAATCTATACTAACATTATAAAGAGGAAAGATTTGATTGTTTTTTGGTTTGTTTGTTTGTTTGTTTGCATTGAATAGGCTCGGAAACTACTGAACCGATTTGAAAAATTCTTTCACTGTTGGGAAGCTACACTATCCCCGGTTAACATAGGCTATATTATAATTTCAAAAAAAATAGGGATCTTACTAAAACTTCAATAATGTAACCCAAGGTGTAAAAAAATAAGATTTGTAATTTTGACTTTGCGTGTTTGACAGTTCTAAGACAGGACAACGTCTGTCAGGTCTGCTAGTTATATATAATATTTGTACGTGATGTGGTACTTCCCCGGGCGGGCGCTGCAAAAGAGCCCTGCCACTATACTTACTACGGATCGTAACAATTCTACCGTAGTCAACCCAAAGTGATTTACTTGTTGCGATGAAAGTAATACGACCATTTTCCTCTTGTTGCTTATTTTTGTACCTTTTATAGACTCTTTTCCTTCTCTCCAAATATCCCGAGGGAGTTGAATATCTGAGTTATCTGACAGTTTATACGGTCGAATGAAGTAGGTATCATCCAAAAAGCCCACCCCAAATATATATTAAAATAAAAAGAATCCAGAAGTTTTTTATAGCCCTACTTCCTTGATGGTAAAACTACGAGTAAGTGTTTGTGTGTGCGTGTGTGTGTGAACGTATGAGTGTTTAAAACTGTACACACTGACATTTTTTTTTATTTTTTTTTAATGTAAAAAATATTCCCACAGAAATGTAATAAATAAAAACAGATATACGAATATGTATATTTTTCAGAGTAGAGAGCGATTTTTTTTTTTAAAATCCCTTAAAAATCAAATTAATGGTTTTATGATTTTTATAACTGCTGTACTTATAGGAGCTTTGCGATTCGATTTTTTGTGTGTATGTTAAGCAATATCTTTGTCGCTTGTGAACAGATTTCAATAATTTATTATTTTAATTTTTTATTTAAATAACATATAATTTTTATTTTAGTAATATATTATTTTTATATTTTATTGAATAGGCTACACCTCAAGAGTTCTCCTATTGAAGTTTGAATAATAGAGAGATGAATCTAGTTATTTGAACAGACCATTTTCCAGTGAAGTATTTTTTTTTATAAAAAAATACTTTCTTATCTTTTTCAGACTTACGTATTACCGACTGGAGTTTTTATTCAAGTTTTAGTCGAGAAGGATATATATTTTACATTCTAATAAATAAATAAAAAACACAACTAAAAACTACTTAAAAATACAACTTTCTTAACTTGATTGATATGTAAAATTACTTTCAGTTCCTTAAACTAAATTTTTCAATACCCCATTTTATTGTACTAGTGAAAGACCACGAAATCCGTCAAAACGTTCTTATATTAACTGATATTATATGAAGACAGTTTTTGCATAGAGACAACTTCATTCTGAGAACTCAGATCGACTACCAAACACAGTTAGCGTCAGCTGGTCTTGAGACTATATGATTAATAGTTTCAATGAACTAGTTCGCCAAGTATCTACGTATATTTAAGAGTTTCTTGCAAAACTTATTAGCATTCTTCTCTACTTCTAATTAGCTCTAAAGGTGCCAAGCCTGACTTAAGGCAAATGCGTTCGAACCCGCCACCACCTTACCATATCTCCCTTGTATGTCTGATCTGAGGATTTGTCCGTGATTTACTTTGCTGGACTTCGACTGTAACTTGTTTGATGAATATATTATTATATACTAAAACTTTAAAATATTGAAATAGTTTGACATGGCAAATACACAAAACATGCAAAGTCAAATCTCAAAGAAAAGTAACACATTCGCGTTGGGCGCTTTCAAAAAAACTGTACTTATATTTGTGATTTTAAAGAGATTCGACAAAATCTGATACAGTTTTGATGAAATCTCTTCCATTTAATTTCTAGTTATTAGATTATCTTTATCAAGATCACATCTTGAATAAGCCATTTTAAGTGTAGGTACTTAAGAATTAAAAGCCAGCCTGTATAAAAAGTTAAAGTTTTTTATAATTTTGAACAGATAAAAATGTTTGTGTTTTTATTTATAGCCATACTCAAGTCCAATATATGGCCATGAAGGAAAATCGATCTTAATTTTCCAATACAATTGTCCCCGCCACGCATATAATTTATTCCGAGGCAATACCTCGCATCCCTTCATTTCAAGGCAAGAAATGCTTAACCTTGTTGAAAATAAGATATTTGCCCACTTGAGGTTTAAAAATAACTGAACGAAACCTTGCCTACCCCTGTGGGAAGATAACTTTAAAAGCTTTACTAAATTGGATATGTAATGTTGGGCGTCCATCGACGCGATATCATATGGGAAACTAAATACATATACATGTACTTATAATAATTATCAATATAAATAACACATTGACACTGGCATATGCACAAGGAGTGCGACGCCAAAATACTCACACAGTAAAATTAAAATAAAACATGTGTTTTATACTTGTTTCAACTAAAGTTTTTTTTTTTTTTTAAACCCTGTCTAGACTGTACAATGTAATTTAAAGTACCTACATTTCTGTTAGGTTTGATATGGTTTGTGATACATAGATTCAGTATAATGGTTTGATAACTATAAGTTTTTTTTTTTATTGATTAATACCGTCATGGCCGTCCAAGATGGAGTAGGTACGCTAGCTATGTAAAAAAAGTTCTTACTAAAAATAATTCTCGGATAATAAATCTGCACTTGAACGTACACATAAACTTTGAGTAAATACCTAATGGCTCCGCAAATAACTAGTTATTCAAATGTAAACTTTAGACCAAACTATCTCAAATATTTATCTATCAACCAGACGTGATCACAGTCCTCAAGAAAATGTCGAAGACCTCTGAAAATTTATTCTAAACAAGCACAAAGAAATGTATTTACTGCCAAATATATATAGAAAGAATGAGGCATGTCCCATCTGATATGTCTATTTGAATTCTAATTTCTATATTTCAGAGTTTCCAAAGGGTAGTTCAAGGAAATAATAAAGTTAGATACCTACATCTTGTTTAGTGGAATATAAAATTTGTTTTACGTGCGTTCACATAAAATGTCGTCCACATTACAGTCACGGTGACAGTTACAGGAATCACTGAAATTCATCATCTTCAACATTATTTTCAGCCTATCATGTTACTGCCCACTGCTGGGACAACAAGCTTTCTCTCAGAGAAAGAGGATGGGCCTAGTCCACTATGCTGGCCCAGTGCAGCTGACATTGGTGAATTTCAAATGTCTTTGAACTTTTCTTTAAAGTTCTTGGCCATACCGGTTTCCTCACGATGTTTTCCTTCGCCGTTTTTGAGCGATGGCATTGGGACTGTACATAATTTATTTAGGTACTAAATAAGTCATTGGTGCAGGGCTAAGGATTGAGTCGGGTGACGTCGGGTGCTGTTGTAAAGAGCAGATGCTACCAGTCGGCCACAACCACTCCCTAACTGAACTTATGATTAAAATATAGAAAAAAAACTACTAAATTAGTACAGTGCTACAGAATACTACACAGACATAACAGAGGCCAGTAAAATTACGTGAACGTGAACCTTAACGTGCGGAGATACGGTTTGCGGTCGCGTAACCTTACGCAGTCACCTAAACTTAATCGCGTTAAAGAGGAATCCAAAAATGCTCACTTGGCGCCAGCACATGTACAGCAGTTTTCTGAAACATGCATTGTAGTTCACGAAAAATTTGCATAAATATTTTAGGGTTACTCCCACATTCCATTAAAAATTGAGTTACTCCTCTTGTCCCCATTTGAGACAACAGGGTCAACAGGATGTTTGCTGTTGTCGCCAATGCGGTACAAAAGCATATTTTTTTTCTATTCATTTTTTTCATGGACATAAGAAAACAAAATTGCCTAAAATCTTAACTACAAAAAAACAGCTTGTAACGAGCCAAACACAGGATATCACCTGGAAATGTTAATTATTTAAGTTTATTCTAGCATAACCTCCGTGCATTCGCCTCCTTTTTGTGAAAAAAATATAATCAAACCTCTTTGCACGTTTAATATTGTAAGCACTTACAAGATCATCTGAGACGACAAGGTCGAGGTAATAAAATCCAATTTTCGAAGAAGAGGGTTCTTCAAAAATTATTTGCACATTAATACCGTGTTTTAGAAAACTTTATAAATGTTAATTTATAAGCGAAATTAATGTATATTTGAAATTAAATAAATGCGAAAGTTTATGTGTATAACCTTATGGGTCATATTACAGACGTTTATTCAACATTATTTTGTACATTGTATAAGTGTGTTTGTCCCCACTCAATTCCGTAACGGCTGAACGGATTGAGATGTATTTTGGATTAGATATAGCTTATATTCATCGTATTCCTGACAGAAAAATTTAATTTATTACTAAAAATTTATGATTTGAACCTGAAACCTTTGAAAGATATTTCATTTCCATAAATAACAGCTCCTGTATAATTGTAAAATGGCAGCCAGAATACTGAATAGGTACGCTGCGCACTGGTATAGTTAATTGGGTATGGGTGATTCAACTCATACTATATAGGTAATATATACAACTCAAAGTTGCTAGTCTATCGGTTTTTTTTTCGGATACATTTCGGAGAGTGTGATTCGGATCTGCATGATCTAATTCCCTCCTGCCTATTTTTCTATTGGAATGCCAGAGCGGGCCAACCTCTTTATGGTTGGTATTCCGAAAACCCATACTAAGCGCTTTGATTCCACTTTTGTTATGCGAACTGCTAGTCTGTGGAATGCGCTGCCTGGGTGTCTTCAAATCACGAGGAATCGGTTTCTTCTAGACAAGCGTGCTTCACCGTAGACCGCATTATCGCTTTACATCAGGCGATTTGGCGGTCAAACGCAAGCCTATTATTTATATATATATATATATATATATTATAGCGCAAGACGGCATTTTAAATAAATCAGATGGAGCAGCATACGCATCCGAAATCAGTTAGCAACTGCATGTGGAGTTCAATGCGTTGATACGAATGTTAACTCGTATGCCTAGTAACAAATGTTCCTTCTTTCTTCCCTTCTATTCCCTTCTCTTTACTGTGAATTTAACCAACTTCTACGTTCAAGAAATTTTGAACCTTCGAAAATCAATTCTTTCTTAAATATTCGGTAGCCATCCTGAAATCTTCGAACTACTTTAATAAAGGAGAGTATCCATTTGCCTTTCCGAAAAGCTCAAAATATAAGATTAAATTAGGAACTTTATATTGTTCAGTAGGCGCTTTATGAGGTTCCCGAGTCTAGATCTTTGGAACAGTAATTTGAATATATTTTGCGAGAGTTTGTGAAAATTAGGAAAAAGGCCTGATTTATTTCGTCTTCTAA
This sequence comes from Agriopis aurantiaria, assembly GCA_914767915.1. Classification (NCBI taxonomy): domain Eukaryota; kingdom Metazoa; phylum Arthropoda; class Insecta; order Lepidoptera; family Geometridae; genus Agriopis; species Agriopis aurantiaria. Next base: position 9,142,230 of record OU612003.1, on the reverse strand, counting down.
GCAAATTTAGAAGTTCAGGCCCTTAAGACCCTGTAGTGAAGTTTGCTTGTTACCGCAATTTACCATTAGGGCTATACATATACCCCCTTATTAATAAACGTGGAGTAGTCTTGGAATAGTTACTCCGTGTTTTGTCTTGTTCTCTCTTTCACATTTTGAACTCAATCGAAAAAGACAAAAGACGGAGTAACTATTCCAAGGCTACTCCACGTTTATTAATAAGGGGGTATGAGTCTGATTTAGCCGAGCAAAAATATGGCGGTTACGAGTGGCCGAGCGTGTTAAACTTAGATTTTTGGTTTTTCACATATTTATAGAAAACTAAGAAACGAAACCCAGATCTGTTCTAGACACTCAAGAAAAAAAAAAAAGCTGAGTTAATGTTATTATAACTGTTTGTATCACTTTGTGGCTCGTGGCGTTAGGTTTAAATTTCAATACATGTGACGTCACACCAGGGGTCACAAAAATGTGACCACGTGTGACAGGACGGAGGGGGGGTCCAAAAATACTTAGGGGAGAAATATTTTCTTACATTTTTATTTTATTTTATTTGCTCATTCGGTAATAGATAGTAAAAAAAATATACTGTACGGCTGTCACCATTTATAATAAACTAGCTGACCCGACAGACGTTGTCCTGTCTTAGAACTGTCAAACGCGCAAAGTTAAAATCGTTGTTAAGTTTACAGAAATTTTCAAATTCTCTGCGATTTTTTTTTTATTTTTCTTTCCATAATAACCTAACGTACCTATGAAGTATTAAGTGCCTAAGTAGAAAGTAAATAATTAAGTAGAAACTTAAAAATGTAATCGGTAAAGTCATTCTCAAGTTATGGCGTGACCTAGGTAAATAGGGATTAATTTATATATATATATATATATAGATTACCAATTTTAAGGAATTGAATTATAATGCTCTAAAATGTATATTTTTTATTGACAAGTGTTTTTATAAAGTTGGTGATTTTCTTAAAGACATGCTGGAACAAGTTAATGTTATAAAATTTTGAAAGACAGTTATACATGCAATGACCGAAAAAAAAAATGGTACACCTTAATAAATTAGAATATTTGTGACACACATTTGTATACCATCATTTATGACAATATTCTTAAAAATAAACTGATTTTGATTTGATTTAAATAAAATGAGACACCCTCTTGATATTGATTAAACTATAATCATGACAATAGGTTCACAAACAGCAAAGACATCATCTATACTAATATATATATTATATATCTATACTAATCTATACTAATATTATAAAGAGGAAAGATTTGATTGTTTGCAATGAATAAGCTCAGAAACTACTGAACCGATTTGAAAAATTGTTTCACTGTTGGGAAGCTACACTATCCATTGACATAGGTTATATATTTATACCCGTGTGAAGCCGAGGTGGCATACTACTGTAATATAAAGACCAAAAAAGAAGTCGAATTGAGAACCTCTTTTTTTGAAATCGGTAGACATTTTTCTCTCTTTACAAATACGACAGAACGTCGTTTGCATCCTTGTGCGATGTCTCCTTAAAACGTCTGTCTCTGAAGTGACATTGGAATCCAATAAACGAATAAACGCAACTTGATTGTAATCTCGCGCAGACTCTACAGAGTACAGTATTTATTCCAGAAATTGGAATCAACAAAGGCAAGTATTGAAGATTATTGCGCATCATTGTATACATTATTAAAACGATCTCGATAATCCTATGTTTTACCTACAATTTTCCTGTATGTTGTATTTCCTTGGATGGAAGAACAATCTTCTTTGTCCTCGTGGTGAATACTGTAGATGTACATATGTACAATGTACAGTTACACCCTAGTTTCATCAGAATCTGTTCTGGAATTTAGTTGTGAATAGATAACAAACAGACAGAAGGACAGAGACAGTTTTTAGGGTTCCCTACCCAAAGGGTAAAAACGTAATCCTATTACTAAGCTTCCGATGTCTGTCTGTATGTCTGTCCTACCTTTAAACAGCTGTATCTTTCGAGCCGTAATAGCCAGTTGAAATTTTCACAGAATATGTAATATTACGGCGGATTAACTGAGAAATAATAAAAAAAGTCAAAAAGTAAAAATTAACCCATACAACAAACGTGTTATTTAACGTATTTTTGTATTAGCTCTAATGTAAAAATGGTAATACGTACAAGCGTCAAATAAATAATAATAATAACAACCACAACCACAACCTTACCACGGTAAATATCCCGTAATTAATCATATAACTTTAAATAATAATAATTAAAAAAACAAGTGCAAATCGGTGAGATGTTTCTGTTCATTACCAAGTTATAACTAGTAATTATTACAAGAACTTGGGACTTTAATTTTATCGTCTTCAAAAAGAGAGCGATACTCAATACGATCAGATTTTTTTTAAAGCCCATCCACAACCCAACAACGCTTTAATAAATAAAATAAACCACTTTCATATGTATTCCAATTTTTCGGACGATAAAATTCGGAGATAAAGGCGGAACAGGATTTTCTCGTTCAATGGAAGTACGAAAAACAATAGCAACTGTTTAGACTTAATGAGCCAAATGAAACCTATACCCGGCTTACTTGCTAACAGGGTGAGAATCATCACAAAGAAGTATTGTGTTATACGTGAATGTACCTGTTTGTCTCCCAGATACATCCAAAAAAAAAAACAAAATTAGGTAAGGGATTTTGATAAATGAGGAGTCGATTGATGGAATGTTAATTTTCTTTTATCCTCTGAGAGGATTTTGGCTTCGCACGCCTTGTGCATTTGCCATTGTCAAGTATTGATATATTTTCAAGTTTTATTACATACGCGCTGCGCCCCGTGGTTTCACCGGCGTTATATTCATGATAAAAGTAGCCTAAGTTACTCCTTATAACATCAGCTATATAACAGTGACATGAAAACCACGCATCTTCCTTAAACTTCTTGAAGCAACCTCCTTGGTAGTGACAGCAACCTCCTTTGATTTAGATGATATTTTTTTACACACACTTACGTACATACATACGTACATACATACGTACATACATACGTACGTACATACGTACATACATACGTACGTACATACGTACATACACACAAACAAGTCATCACAGTCAGAATCAAGCAAAGTAAGTCCTGGTCAATCTAACCAATACCGTAGTAATGTGGACTTTATTTTTATGAAATTCCGCTGGATAGCGGCTAAAATTGCGGGACGCTTCTGGTTTCAATTGAAATAATAAAATCGCTCTATTAGGCTAAACCCTTCAAATTCCAAATTAATGTTGTTTAAAAACATAATGAATTTTAGGAGCATGCTCCAATTCAGAACAGCCCTTAGCGCTCTCGAAACTTTTCGGGGTTATTGGAAATCATGTTAATTATATTTGTTCAAATTTGTACTTGAAGCACTACACGCAGCAAAATTTAATTTTTTTAATATTTTTTTTAAATCTGATTACTTTATTCTTACCAGTACGTATGCAGGTTTCAAATTATGCGGGCTGTTTTGAATAATTAGTCTGAAAGAATATGTACGGCATATTCAGGTGAATTTATTGAATGATTTTAGTCGGAAATCACAATTTCTTAAAGAAATGTTCAATGGCTAGTTAGTCAACCTTTTAGTTTTTGGCTTATTTGGTTTTCAAGAATCTCATTAGCGTGTTTTATATCCAATCTATTTTCTACATAGTATAAAATAAAGTCACTTTCCGCGTGTGTCTGTCTGTCTGTATAACCGCTAACTCCTCCTAAACCAATCAACGGATTTTGATGCGGTTTTCACTATCAGTAGATAATTTTACACGATAGGTTTAAATAATAAGTATAATAAAACGTACCCATGTGAAGCAGGGGCGGGTCGCTAGTAATTTTATAAACTGAAATATTAATTATAATAAGCATTCTATGGACCCGGATATGTCCTAAACCTGCAACAAGAACCACCGGAGGATGTGCAGCGCCGTCCTAATTAGTACACGGTATACGTACTGCGATCTCCAAGCCGCCTGCCAAGCGTGGGGATTATGGCAACACCCCTCTCTAAGAGGGAGGCCTTTGTTCAGCAGTGGACGTTTACTGACTGATGATGTACTTTATTTATACCAAGCACACGTCGATCTTTTTTTCACCCGCTATATAGTATAGATTTGTACAGCGCTATCCCATCTAGACGGTGAATACGTAACTGATCGAAAAACCTGATACCTACCTCATGCTAGTTACAAGCTGTTTGTATTCTTTCACAAACTTTACACATAAGTTACTTAGTTATTATAATATCCAAGTCTAAAAATATCTTAATATCGAAACCTACTTTCAACTCTTCGTTAACAACCTAGTTTGGAGCGAATGGATGTATGTTATGTAAGTTAAATATTTACTTTGGTTTTTAGGTATTTGTAGCAGTAAGTACTAAGTTCTGTCTATGAGTTTCAAAGTTTTTAGGTAGTTATACTTATATTTACCGCGCAAGTAGCTGAAAACCTTTTTTAATTACTCAGCCAATGTTTTTTTTTTGTTTCTATCTCGTACCTAATAATATACAGGGGCCTTACGGACAACTGCTATTGCGGCACCAAACTAACGTTAGATCAGCTCAGTTGGAAAATCACGCGACCGCAAACCTTATCTGGGCGCGATAGTTGATTTCCCAACTAAGCGGATCTAACGTTAGTTTGGTGCCGCAATAGCAGTTGTCCGTAAGGCCCCAGGGGGTCTGGACAAGAGCCACACATTGTTAGCGTTCACGCCTGCGGGAAGATGAAATTGTATGAAAATTACATTCAATTGCTCGAGATAATTTCTCTCAAGCTAATGTCATTGTCAATGTCATTTTCATACAATTTCACCTTTCCGCAGGCGTGAACGCTAACAGTATGTGACTCTTGTCTAGACCCCCAGGCATCCCCCAGGACTGTTTCTAAGAAGAACTTCTTGTGTATTTCCGCTTTAATGCCACTGATGTGGTATGTAGGTACGACTAATTATTGTTACAGCGTTGCAGAGAACTTTAGTTTAAACTTTTAAAATGGAGCATGGGCTTGGCTTAGGATAGCGTCTCTAGTACGTATACTACCTCAGTGTTTAATCAGGATCCCTTGATAATACTGGCAATTTTGCCGACCCTATCACCTGACAGAAGTGATCAGTTGCGAGTGGTCAGTGACATAACTCGCGTCGATTCGCTTCTACAAAGCTTTTACCATTTTTGGACGCGCTCGCGTTTGACCCAAGTTGTAACGCACAGAACTTTGACAACGATATTTTAGAGATTTTTAAATATATTTTGCCGTACGTCGCAACGTTCCATCCCACTTACAGCCTGAACACCTCAGACAATATTATAATAAACAGGTCAAGTGCGAGTCGGGCTCACGCACTGAGGGTTCCGTACCACCACAAAATACAAAAATTTGTGCAAAAAGACAACATTACGCCCAGGCGCGGTCACCCATCCAAATACGGACCGCGCCCGACGTTGCCTATCTTCGGTGATCGTACGAGAACCGGTGGTGAGCAGAAATTAGTGACCGACTCGCACTTGGCCAGTTTTTTTTTTTTTTTTTTTTGTATTACTTTAGAATGTATACTATAATCATGCTAAGTTTGACACTTGTACGTATTACTGTTTTTACACTAGAGCAAATACAAAAATACTGTTAAAAAAGTTTGTTGTTATTTCTTATTTAATGAGCTGTAACGTTACACATTCTGTAAAAATTTCAACTGGCTATCTATTACGGTTCCAAAGATGCAGCCGTTAAAATGTAGGACAGACGCATGGATAGACAGACAGACAGCGTAGGCTTAGAAATGGGTCCCGTTTACATCCGTTGGGTACGGAGCCCTAAAAATGAGGTGTCGATATATTACTCTAAGTTCAGAGATGGTCACCGGTTAGGCGGCAAATTACAAAAATATAGGGAATACAGGTAACGTAGGGTTTTTTTTAAACTGCATTATGTTAGTGTCATTTAACATTGAATAGATATTTTAAAATAACCCGCCAAAAACTTCATTGCCGGTCGGGCTTTTAGTTTTTGTTTGTGTCGAAATCGATGGCGATCGAAATTTCTTATTTCTTACTATTGTAAACGGGATGACATATAAAACACGCAGAGTGGCGACTACTTCATTTATTCAGCAATCGAAATGAACAGAGAGAGAGTTAGCTGGCAGGCTGGCTTATATATACACTCCCCTCAAAGGCTTGGCGAGCTTGACAGTGGCATGGCGTGAGGGAGGGGGTGTGTCATGGCGGCTGGCTGGTTGTCATTCGTAGTTTCGCAGGCAACGTCACGTCCGTTTTGTTACACTCGACCATCCTGCAACAATTGCTCCCGCAATTGGGAACAAACAACAAGGTTTAGTTTCTAATAAATTAACAATGTGTGCAGTCTGAGGCTGACTACACGACTGGCAATTATAAGGTCTACGGGCAACATTAAGGGCTGGTGGTAATATTAAGGGTCAATGGCAATATTTAGGGTCATTGGCAATATTAAGGGCCAATGGCAATATTAAGGGCCACTGGCAATATTAAGGGCCGCTGGCAATATTAAGGGCCGCTGGCAATATTAAGGGCCATTGGCAATATTAAGGGCCACTGGCAATATTAAGGGCCACTGGCAATATTAAGGGCCACTGGCAATATTAAGGGCCGCTGGCAATATTAAGGGCCACTGGCAATATTAAGGGCCACTGGCAATATTAAGGGCCACTGGCAATATTAAGGGCCACTGGCAATATTAAGGGCCGCTGGCAATATTAAGGGCCACTGGCAATATTAAGGGCCACTGGCAATATTAAGGGCCACTGGCAATATTAAGGGCCACTGGCAATATTAAGGGCCACTGGCAATATTAAGGGCCACTGGCAATATTAAGGGCCACTGGCAATATTAAGGCGTACTGTCAATAATAAGGGCTTATTGATGATAGCTTATAACGATCAGTGATTCATTGGTTCCATCAAACCTGTCGGTACCATCAAGGCTATGGTTACCATCAAAGCTATAGTTACCATCAAAGCTATAGTTACCATCAAAGCTATAGTTACCATCAAAGCTATAGTTACCATCAAAGCTATAGTTACCATCAAAGCTATAGTTACCATCAAAGCTATAGTTACCATCAAAGCTATAGTTACCATCAAAGCTATAGTTACCATCAAAGCTATAGTAACTATCAAAGCTATAGTAACCATCAAAGCTATAGTAACCATCAAAGCAATAGTTACCATCAAAGCAATAGTTACTATCAAAGCTATAGTTACTATCAAAGCTATAGTTACTATCAAGACTATTGAGGCTGTTAAAACTATTGAAGCCACCGAAACAATTTTCAATATACTACCGAAGATGTTAAAACTACTGGCAGTTGCTACTGGGAAAGTTAGAACTACAGAAATATCAGGACTAATATCAAAACCATAATAATTAATTACTATCACCATCAGAACAATCGACACTATCAGCAACTTAATTGGAAACAAACAGAACTACTACACTGCGCAAATGCGCTGCGCTGCGCAAATTCCTCTCGCTACAATTCATACGAAGATACTATTTATTTGTAACTTGACCATAACATTAAATATAGACAGCAACTAATGAATGGTAAGTGCTAAGTTCATCTTTGGAGCAGTAAAGGTATAACAGCTATGCCTATCTAACAATATCACAATGTAATAATTCCGTGGCAAACATTAAATCTGACACACCTGTTACATAATGAATATAAGGTACGTAGGTACTTAAAGTGCTCATATAAATTTATAGCACTGACAATCCTAAACTTATTTTAAAGATACATCATAACAACAACTAAACTAAAACAACGGCGTTAGGCCATTTATTAAGGTACCTACACCTTGCATAGTTAAGCACTAAATTAATTTTAAACTGGCAATGCTATTCCTATGCTATCAGCAAACTATTGCTATCAGTGCCTAACCATTACTTTCGTGAGAATCTACCAACTCGTTATGAGTTTATATTATGTGTTTAACTTCGAGTTGGGTTGCATCAATTTGCGCGGTTAAGTATGTCTAACAGTAACAAATTCATATTTTGGTTATTAATAGTTAATTGAGGACATAAACAAGTTTAATGTAATTTTGGAAACATGATTGAAACTTAAATGGTTCCTTAATAATCTACAGTTTTATTATTTGTTGCTTGCACTTATTTTTTAGTTCTAAGGCGTGCGCCGACTCTTGCGTAATAATTCCTGCAGGCGCAGATCGCACAGATTTGTCACTGTTTCGTGCAGGGGCAAAACTTGGCTTTGAGCTGACGACGTGGTACCGAGTATCGACTCGGCATAGATTTGAAATAAGCTACCCCCATGTGTTTCAGTTTTAACTGTGGTTTTATCATGCTCAGTACTGGAAATGCAATATCCCTTTGCGTTAAGGTGTGCGTTATTTTAGGTACAGCTTCCAAGACTAGTATCGACTAAAGAATCCTTTGACATACTTCGTCAACAAGATTGAAACATACAACTTTATGTAAAATTTTCTAGTAAATAAAATCTATGTCGAAGGTTGTCATATCTCCTAGGCTCAGTAGAGATGTCATGACTAGGCTTTGCATTGCTATTTGCTAGGCTCACTATAGATTTATTTCCAGAAAATCAGGCTTCTTTCGCCAACTGAATAATTATCAGGTTTTTAATGACTAATTTTCTGTCTGTCATGATTCAATTAGTAACACCAGTCCAATTCACCAGTACCTAATCTGAATCACATTCCATCACAAATTACTATTTTGCAACGCGAGAAATTCCCCAGTCTACCCGCAGACATGACAATAAAAGTTATTTTCCATCCCACCCACAGACTCGACTTAGAAATAAAATGAGGTATCGAACTAACGAAGCTAGCACTTCCACAATGTAATTTTTCTAATCTACCTACAGGTTTCCTAGTTTCTCTGATCAAAAGTGTAAAAGTCAATTATAAATCTTTAGACAAACTCGGCATCGATTAAACTGGAGTGAATAGTTGTATCTAATCTATGTATGATATGTAAAGGCTGTTTAACCTAAATCTTACATGTTCATAAGCACGTACTATTGGGATTACCCTCAAGTTGTGCGTAAGGAGTGTGACTGCACGTCAATCTACCAACCATTGCAGTTTTATTTTATGATCACGGAAGAAAATTATCGAACTTTCGAGTGCATCTGATACAATTTTTTTTTTGTTTCCTTTTGACCTACCAATGAGTAGTCACTAATAATATGCAAATTAGAAAGTAAAGCACGGGCCAAGACCAATGATTTAGTTTTCGTCTTTTCTTCTGTACAGTCTAAATCACGTCTGTAGGTACAATCAAATCTATCGGAATTGGAACTAGGCAATTAGGTACGATAGTTACTTAGGAAATGTGCATGGTTTGCTCACTGCTATCAGTTAATGGTCATATTTTGAAGTCATATACTTGTAAATTTTCTAATACTAACTTGAATTAGTGGCAATAAGGTCAAAAATAGGTATATCTCATAAGCATAATGGCAAGTAGAAACAAACACACCTGGCAATTAGGCTAAGGCTCCTCGCTAGCTCCAACTGATGCAGGCTGGCCTCCGCTGCTTTAGGCCCTAGTTAGGTTAGGACCTCGCCCGGCTGCTACACGCCACACGGATGCAGGCCCCATGCTGGCAGGCAGACAGGCAGATTGGCACGCAGGCGGGCAGGCTGGTAGGCAGGTAGACAGTAGTATCTTGCCACGTGTCTTGCGGCCCGAGATGAAATCTTGAAATCTTCGATGTCACCGTTTTCGCACGCAGTGGGTAGTAAGGTCACGGGCAGAAAGTAGGGTTCGCCGTGTTTAAATGCCACGGAAGTGGCAACAAGCAATATCCTTATTTCTTCTTGCTCAGTACGTGGCGTCGAATGATGAGAAAACAGGGTGGGTGGTGTTAGATCTTCATGATTGTGGCGACATTATTCTGCATTTTTACTTCGTTTTTCATCAAGCCAACTAAGTAGCACGATGCTTTAGCTTGGCAGAGTCGACCTTCTTGCAGTACATAATTACGTCATCGTAAATTCTTCTCAAGCAGTAACTTCGCCGTTATAGACAGGATTATGCAGTCTTCTTCGAGGATCAGAATCAATTTGACCGAGCGTCATGAAGCCGCAGTGCGCGTTGGTATTAAATTTTCTTCTTTATCCCTCTTCTGATTGTAAACGGGATGACATATAAAACACGCAGAGTGGCGACTACTTCATTTATTCAGCAATCGAAATGAACAGAGAGAGAGTTAGCTGGCAGGCTGGCTTATATATACACTCCCCTCAAAGGCTTGGCGAGCTTGACAGTGGCATGGCGTGAGGGAGGGGGTGTGTCATGGCGGCTGGCTGGTTGTCATTCGTAGTTTCGCAGGCAACGTCACGTCCGTTTTGTTACACTATGTAACCCCCAAATTATCATAGCTTTGAATACTTCTGTCGTCTATACTCTATACAAATACAAAAAGCTAAAAAAGTACTCAACAGTACTAACAGAGGCAGAAAGACTTAGTTCTACCAAAAACTTCTACCATATACCCTTAATTTAATAAGGGTTATAAAATTATTAATAATTAATAATTCGTTATTTAATATTACTTAATTTATTTAATTTAAAATTTTATGCCCTTAGACTTCCCATATAAATTCAGAGATCCCTATTGTTAGGCCCGAAAAAATCGGCACAATAAACGTCTCATCAAACGGAAGGAGTCAGGGAGGAACGAATGTGGGAAAATATCACACGCAGCGCTTTGGAGCTGGATGGAACTGTCAAGCAGGGTATTTATAAGAAAAAGGTGCACAATAAACAGGTACTTTTATGGAAAGGTATTATGTTATTATTTGAGCGCGGTATTGAATAAAAAGCTGGGGAATGATATCTGCCGAACGTCTCGTGATAACCAACTATAAAAAAAAGTGATTTCTCACACCTGATCTATTATTTATACTATTGTAAATAATATAAATTTTAAAAGGTTTTATCCATTTTTTTGTGTGTTATTGCAGCTGTCAGAACTAAAGGAAACTTGGACCAATACTTAGTGCTTTGAATTTTTTATATTGTGTAATATCTTTAAATCCTCTTTATTGCGTGTCTCTGGATTTACTTGGCCCAGCAGAGGCCTGGGAAAGTTCAAATTTCACTTAAGACTACTCCATACACGACATGTGGGTGGGAGGGAACGAGTGAGCGATACGCGCTTGTGCGCTACTACTTAGCCTGTTCAACATATTAAAGCGCACACCACTATGATAGCCCGTTGGTTCATTTGGTAGTGAACCTGCCTTCTGAGCTTGGGGGCGTGGGTTCGATTCCCGCCTAAGACAAACATTTATCACACTATCAGTTGGCAGCGTACCCAGGATGCTGGCGGCATTGCCACGCTGAATGGCAATGCTTGTGTGTTGAATCAAAAACACGCCAGCATTTCGGTCACGCACGGCGCTGTAATTTTTTTTTGAAAATGAGGTGATGTTGTTTATATTCCGAAAACCCATACGAAGCGCTTTGATTACACATTTATTGTGCGAACTGCTAGTCTGTGAAATGCGCTGCCTGAATGGGTGTTCCCCGATGGTTACAATATGGGTGTCTTCAAATCATGAGTGAATCGGTTTCTTCTAGGCAAGCGTGCTCCAACGTAGACCGCATCGTCGCGATGGTGGTCAAACGCAAGCCTAGTCATGATAGCCCGTTGGTCCAGTTGGTAGTGAACCTACTTTCTGAGCTTGGGGGCGTGGGTTCAATTCCCACCTAGGACAAAAAATTATGTGATGAACATTTGTGTTTGTTCTCTATCTGGTTGTTTATATCTATTTAAGTATGTATTTAAAACTATATATGTATGTATATCAGTCTCTGGCAGCCATATCACAAGCTTTGCTTAGTTTGGGGTCAGATGAGCGTGTGTGAAAAAAAAAATGTCCCGAATATTTATTTATTTATTTATTAGTATTAAGTAGCACGTTACAAAAAAAACATGCTCAAAAAATCTTATATCTTATAACATACACGTTTTTGTCTTTTTGTTAAATTTCACTTTAAAAATTATAAGTACCTATGTCTCTATATTTGTTCTATATTTCGCCATATATCTACCAGATACTACGTCGTTGAGCACAGGAGTAAAAAAGCGCGCTGGAGCGCATTTTTGCGTCACGTCTGCATATATAGTCAAGTCAAGTGTGAAGTGTCGAGCATCATAAGTCCTTCAGCGTGAACGATACTTTCAAGGCTTCGCATTCATATCCGCGGACTCGAATCGGAAGTGTTGTCAAAAGCTTCAGCAGTCACAACAGCGACGATCTCAAGTTATAATGTAAGTGACATGTAAATCCCTCTTCGCGGAAATCATATTTCGTAAGTACCTAGTATGCTTAGAATTTCATATGAATCTCATTATGGGACACGTTGACTGTAACGCTACAATGTGGAAACTGTCTTAAGTCTGAGGGGTTTAACAGACGTGTAGATTTGGTTGTCCTCAACCGCCGTCTGACCAACGGGAGAGAAAGAGATAAATATGTTATTCTCATTCTTTCTCTCCCATTGGTTAGATGGCAGTCTGTCAATAAAATCCACACGTCCACACGTCGCTTTTATAAAACTGATGACAGACGCGAGGGGCTAGGTAAAAACGAAAGGGTAAAATTACAACAAACGTATTTTTAACGTATTTTTGTATTAGCTCTAATGTAAAAAAAAACGGTAATATGTACAAGCGTCAAACTTGGTATGATTATAGTACATAAGTATAACAACAAATAATAAATTATGGGCAAGTGCGAGTCGGTGACAAATTTCTGTTTATTACCAAGTTATAACTGTGTTATACTCGAGCGTCACTGTAGAAAATTATTAAATATGTGAATGCGTACCAATTACTTCGACTATTTTTGGAGGCGTTAAGCCTGAACAATAACTGATGGTTGTATTTAGTGGTGGTAGGTACGACACCCTCAATGCGCAAGCCTGACTCGCACTTGGCCGGTTTATTTTTCTTCAAGATAGACTCATACTCTACTCAATATAACAAATATTATTAAAATCAGTTCATAATCAGCGAAGATATCGCGTAACATAGGTAAAAACAAAAAAACATACATTCGAATTAAGAACCTCCTTTTTTGAAGCTGGTTGGATACTTTTTTTTAAAGCGTGGGTATTTTTGTTTATTTTATTCTGTTTCGTTTAGAAGGCTACGCCAACTTGTTGGCTCGAGTAGCAGGGACTTGTGTCCCTATCTCTACATAAAATGAGACAAGATGTTTACACGTCTGGGGCTGACGATATTGTTTACGTCGTGACAGCTAAGCTTCGTAATGCTGATGTACTCGCATGACAGCATGTTTACAGGATTACTGGAATAGTTGGCTGTTACTAGAAGTATTAGTTACATAAGCCATGTGTAATAAAACCTTGCTTTGGTATTGTGATAAGAAAATCTGTGACGTAGCGAGATGGGGAGGGGGGGGGGGGGGGGGGGGGGGGGCATTTACGGCCCGGGATTCTACCGCCGCACCATCGCCTCGTGAAATATGAAATCTGCCGCCCACCTGTCTTTCGGTACCGTATGTAGTCTCCAAAAATCTAATCTGCACTGAACAAAACTACTTGCTGAAAAATTTCGCAACGCGTCGCTCACGCATTTCTACTTTATAGGTTATGTATTTTCATGACCACATAAGTAAATGATAATAATAGTGAATCGTCGAGTGCAGATGCGTGGAGCAGGCGTTAACCACGCGCACTCGATGTTTATTACTATATATAGTTCGCGTTTATTGAGATAACGAAAAATAAACTTTTCTTTGATTGAGATACATTAATTAGATTAACATTTTGCTGTCTACTATACTAATATTATATGTGAGAATGTTTATATGTAAGAGTGTGTGGTTGTCCGCAGTCAACTCTACAATGGCTGAACGGATTTGAACAAAATTTGTTATGGATGTAGCTTTTATCCTGGATTAACAACACCATGCTACTTTTTATCCCGGAAAAAAAACATGTGATAATACCGTGCCACTAGTCTATCTACTTATCTTTTCAGTCCGTCTCCAGCCATTGTAGGGTATAGGCCTCTTCCCGATTATGCCATCGTTTCTATTCCTGTGCGAGCCTCATCCGTTGCCTTCCAAAATGTCATAATGTCTTCTGCCCATCGGGCTGGTGGTCCATTCTGCTGAGCGTGACACGATATGTTAATGCTTTGCTTACAGTTGTTTCGGTGTTGAGTTGCTGTAACTGTTTACTTGATTCAGCCGCAATTTCCTAAGGTTATGGCTAGAATAAGGTGATCCATAACCAGTTCTCGTTATAATCCGCCATTGAACCACAAAAAAATCTAATAAAGTGAAATACTTTTGCACTTAAACGATAACAGTGTTATGTTTGGTCTATAGTAATTGTTTGACAATAATTTTGATTAGATTAATTTTTTTATGTTCTTTCTTACTCTTTTTTGGCCTGTCTACGGGGATGATAATGTTTGAGTTAATTCGGGAGAATTCGGTGGTTTTAATAAAATGGTCGTGAAACGTCTAGATCGCAATAAACTCCTCTTACCAAAGCATCTTTACGACCGTGTAAGCTCTAAGGCCGTTTATACATAAGGCGACGCAAATATTGGGTACATTGGGTACTCGGGTGACTTTAACAAAGCTGTGAAGCTTCCTTTGATCATTTCGTCGACCAAAAGCAGCAGCGGCTGCATAGCTTAAATAGGTGTCCGTGCGTCTTCTAATAAAGGAAATGTAATAAGCACTTATATACACACCAAATACGCCACCAGTTCTGCAACCAGAACCACCAGAGGATGGGCAGCAGCATCCTCCTACTTGAATGGTGGAACCTCCTGCGATCCCCAAGCCGCCTGCCAAGCGTGGAGATTATGGCACCCCCCCCCCCATGACAGGGCAGTTAAAGGGGGAGACTTATGTTCAGCAGCGGACGTCTTCTGGCTGATGATGATGATGACATCAAATATACCAGCAGTACCTGAGCAGCACAGCCGCGAAGCAGCTCGTGCGGTGTGTAGTGGTTTTTACTGCTCCTTGTGTTACAAAATGCGTGAGCCTGCGGTACTGCTGGTGCTGACACGTATTTTGTCTATAGAAAATTAAACAAATGGACGGTGACGGGCTGAAGTGACTTCGAGACTAAAACGCTACTCGAGTTGTTAAGGTATTCGATACCTGCGTCGCCTTCTGTACGATCAGCCACACGAATAATCTTCCCGAATGAAGGCTTGTAAGTGGAATGGATATACCTAGACAAGTCTCTAGATTGTAAGCAGAATATAGGGCGCGAAAATAGAACAATTTACGGTGGCGTGTCTGGGCTTTTGTCACTTACCTTATAGATCAAGGGCATCGTCAGTTTGAGGCCAATATTTTGTTCAATTATTTATGATTGGGTCGTTACCATCTGTTATACGCTTTGTCCTACCAATAGAACAAGTAGGAAAAATAACCACATTTGTTCTACTTGTGGAGCAACATAGTAAACAGATGGTAACTACCCCAATAGAACACCCGGCTGTGGAGAGGGCGATCACGGGTCGCGTGGGGGAAAACCTCTTAATGGTTTATGCATTCCTGGTACTTGGATTTAGACATACCGGTTTCCCCACGATGTTTTTCTTCACCGTTTTTAAGCGATGGCATCAAAACTGCACATAATTTATTTAAGTTCCAAATAAATCATTGGTGCAGAATTGGTGCAGGACCGAGCATCGAACCGGGTGCCGTCAGTTTGTAAAGCGTACATGTTACCGCTTGGCCACCATCGCTCAAATCACTTCAAATACCTAGCTACCTATAATAGACAAGTATGTAACCTAATCCAGAACGTTCTTGAGCTAAGCTCAGGTTTTATCACCTATTCAAAACCCAAGTATATACTCCACTCGTATTATACTTATCGTACTAAGACAGGATTTATCACGGTATGTTTGGAGTGTTAAATGCTTTCTACATTACTTCGACGTCTCGAGAATGAAAGATTTATTTATATTAATCACACCACATCAATCGACGAGGTAAAATTTTCAGACAAAGTTTAGTTTTCTCTTTGGCTAAATCATAAAAAGTATGTGTGTCGGGATGATTGATACATCTGTGAAATATGGCTAAATCCGCAGAGCTTCGTTACAAACGCTATTTTTTATATTTATATAACGTAAAGTCTGATTGATCAAGCCCACTATCAGTTGGCAGCGTACCCAGGATGCTGGCGGCATTGCCACGCTGAATGGCAATGCTTATGCGTTGAATCAAAAACACGCCAGCATTTTGGTCACGCGCCGCATTAACACGGCGATGTTTTTTTTTTTAAATGAGTTGAGGTAATTTGTATTCCGAAAACCTATACGAAGCGCTTTGATTCCACATTTACTGCGCGAACTGCTAGTCTGTGAAATGCGCTGCCTGAATGGGTGTTCCCCGATGGTTACAATTTGGGTGTCTTCAAATCACGAGTGAATCGGTTTCTTCTAGGCTAGCGTGCTCCAACGTAGACCGCATCGTCGCGATGGTGGTCAAACGCAAGCCTATTCATGATAGCCCGTTGGTCCAGTTGGTAGTGAACCTACTTTCTGAGCTTGGGGCCGTGGGTTCAATTCCCACCTAGGACAAAAAATTATGTGATGAACATTTGTGTTTCTTCTATATCTGGTTGTCTAATATCTATTTAAGTATGTATTTAAAACTATATATGTAATGTATATCAGTCTCTGGCAGCCATATTACAAGCTTTGCTTAGTTTGGGGTCAGATAACCGTGTGTGCAAAAATGTCCCCAATATTATTTATTCATCATCATCAGCCGGAAGACGTCCACTGCTGAACGACATCCACTGGATACCCGCCTGCCTTTTGCATCCACTGGATACCCGCGACTCTCACAACGTCGTCGGTCCATCTAGTGGGAGGCCTCCCTACGCTGCGTCTTCCGGTTCGTGGTCTCCACTCCAGAACCTTTCTTCCCCATCGGAATATTATTTATTATTATTTATTTATTATATATTTTAAAAACAGCAACTTTGCGCCGTTTTGTACTTACTTGGTGGGTAATCCCTGTAAGTGATGTCCGTATATAGCGCGTAGGGCGAAGCGCAGAGCACGGATATGACCCACAGGATCAGTATGATCCTGGAAGCCCGCGTGAGTCCCGCCATGGCGTACAGATGTAGAGGGTGGCATATAGCCAGGTAGCGCTCCAGGGAGAACGCTGATATCGTCAGCACGGAGACGTACGTTGCCCTGCAATCAACATGTCTGTTAGACACACGATGGTCAATTTTTGAATCGCTCGTATAATATTTCGCACGAAAAATGCATGTGAACGAAATCTGCATGTGAACTGACTTTCGAACGAAATCTATTTATATAAAAATGATTCCCTATTTACCTTGGTCACGCCATAACTTTACCGATTTCATTCGTATTTTTTTTAAGCTTTCTTATACTTTGTAGCAGGTTCTTACGGAAAGAAAAATTAAGAAAATTTCCCAGAAAGTTGGAAAATTTCAGAAAACTTAACCACGATTTTAACTTCGTGCGTTTGACAGTTCTACGACAGGACTACGGCTGTTGGGTATGCTAGTCCCAAATAAAACTAACGGAACCAGTAGTTTGAATAATTTTAATTTGCTTTCTATTAATAGGAAATCTTTCATTTTGCATGATATTTTCGTGGTAAATATCATAAGAACGCTTCAAGAATCAAGCCCCAGCACAAGTAATTATAACTAGCTGCGGCTGACGGAATCCAAGGAACATACATAAGTACATACACGCTATGGAAACGGCTGGACCGATATTTACGGACTTTCACTGGCAAATAGCGGATGTTATAAGGAGTAATCCCTGCGGGTGAAACCAAGGGGCGCAGCTAGTAAATATTTTTTTGTTTTCTTTTGTCAGCCTTCAAAAAAAACTAACCCAACGTAATAGATAGATCGATAGAAACTCTTTATTTTGTACACTAGAATAAAAAATTACAAACAGAAATAGTAAACACTTACAAGCTAGTGCCACAAGTGGCGGCCTTATCGCTAAAAGCGATATCTTCCAGGTAACCATTGGATGGAAAGAATTTACGTAACAGGATAAACGGTGGACTATAAAACACTTTTAATGATGCCATTAAATAAATACTACCAAATGATATATGGAGATATGTATATAGGTAGTAATCTAAACTTTTATACTAATCTTATAAAGAGGAAAGATTTGATTGTTTGTTTGTGTGCATTGAATAGGCTCCGAAACTACTGAACCGATTTGAAAAATTCTTTTACTGTTGGGAAGCTACATTATCCCTGGGTAACATAAGCTATATTTTTTTTTTTAATAAATAGGGATCTTTACTAATACTCCAATAATGTAACCCAAGGTGTAAAAAAATAAGATTTACAATTTTGACTTTGCGTGTTTGACAGTTCTAAGACAGGACAACGTCTGTCAGGTCAGCTAGTCTATACTAATATTATAAAGAGGAAAGATTTGATTGTTTGTTTGTTTGCATTGAATAGGCTCCGAAACTACTAAACCGATTTGAAAAATTCTTTCACTGTTGGGAATATACACTATCCCCGGGTAACATAGGCTAAATTATATTTTCAAAAAAAATTGGGATCCTTACTAAAACTCCAATAATGTAACCCAAGGTGTAAAAAAATTAGATTTACAATTTTGACTTTGCGTGTTTGACAGTTCTAAGACAGGACAACGTCTGTCAGGTCAGCTAGTATATGATAAAAACATAAACAAAGATGGTAGGTCAACATAAAAATCTTAAAGAAAACCAAACCAAAGAAATCAGAATGTTTTACTGCTAACTAAAAGGATTATATAGTCTAGAAGAATTACGACCTTTGGAATCGCGAACTCCCAAAACTCCCAGCAGTTTAAATCTGTTTCAACGGTAGGTATGTATCATAGATGTTTGTACTTACTAACCAGCTCATCTTTAGACTTAGTCAAATGATAGAACATAATAATATGGTAATGAGACGTGGTTCCTAACTTTTGACCTTTTTTAAAAACTCAGTGTCAGAACGGGCAGTGGAAAGAGCTATGCTTGGAGTTTCTTCACAAATAACGATAGAATCGGCAACTTGGATATTCGCCAAAGAACCAGAGTCGCCGACATAGCTGTTAAAATTTGCAAGTTGAAGTGGCAATGGGCAGGCCACATCGCTCGGAGAACCGATAACCGATGGGGAAGAAAGGTTCTTGAGTGGAGACCACGAACCTGAAGACGTAGCGTAGGTTGCCCTCCTAGATGCTTCAACGACATTGTGAGAGTCGCGGGCATCCAGTGGATGCGAAATGCAGGCTGTCGTTCAGTGTGGTGGTTAAAGGGGGAGGTCTATGTTCAGCAGTCTGGACGTCTTCTGTCTGATAATGATGATGATATATAGATTTCTATATAGATTTCGACTTGTTCAGTTGTTTGGTGGTGGCTCCCTCATGCAACTCTACGGATAAGTTTATCGTATTTATAAGTTTCTATCATTAAAAGGTTCTTATGCTCGATATGATCAGACAAAGTTTGAATGTTTGAACTTTCGAAGAGTTAACGAAAGCCTTGTAAGAAATCTTAAGAGGAAGCAACCGCTTCTCGCACTCTCCGTTTAGCACAGCTAATATTAATGATTTTTTAAATGTTATATAATTATGGTACCTATTTTTACCTAAATAAAATAATGCGTGATAAGTCCCGATAAACATTTAAATAGAAAAATTCAGGTGTTACTATACAACCTGTTTTTTATAATTATTTTTTTCCAGTTTATATATATACTATTTGTGAACTAAAATGAACCCATTTTCTACATGAATGAAAAGGAAATTTAAGGGAATTTAAATTGAAATTTTATAATTAAGAAAACTTAATTAAGTTTTCGTAACTTCATCAATTAAACACTCACAGTCATTTTATGTATATATATATATATATATATTTTTTTTTTGTAAATAGCGCTAAAGCCTTAAGCCTCTCTTAGAAACAAATTTGATGGCGAACTCATACATATCAGAACAAAGATTCAAAATTGCGTCCCGCCTTGTTTCACACTAAGCTCGTACTTAGGAGTTATCTAAGCCTCTTTACAGGGATTCACAGTGACAAAGTGGAATTAAACGCAAGACTTGATAGCGGGCCCTGACTTTATAGCGATTTGCTACAACTACGGTCTTTTGAGGCTAAGGACTCACGGAGCGATTTTTACCCGAGCCCGCTGCGGTGGCGGAATGGAGTTTTATTTTCAAAACTCACGAGACCGGAGTTTTGTGCGGTTACGCAGCCGTCGCGGTTGCAATTATCGCTCGCAATCTTGGCGGTTGATTATCGCAAGACGGGCGGTTGCAAGACGGGCGGGGAATTTCTGTACACCCCCCGCCCTCCGCTACCTACTGCGGACGCCCGCCAACCGATCGCAGAACGCGCGGGAGCAACCCGCCGCGGCTGCGGGACCGCGACCCGCGCCCGCCGGTACAAGATGACCGCCGGTGCAGCGGGACCCGCAAACAATCGCACACGCCAAAATGCGTCGTGAAATGTGCTTTAATTTTGTACACAAATATCTGTATTCTACAAAGGCTGCGGGCCCGCAACCGCGGCGGGCGCAGGTGAAAACCGCTTCGTGAGTCCTTAGCCTAGTATATTCAAATTATTTAATTGTCAGAACGTGGTAGGTACACACTACTACACATACAGACAGAGTAGCAAACGTACATACAAATTTAAATTTTGTACGTATCTCATGTCCTTGCCAGGTCTGGCGTAGAAATTTTACGAATAAATAAAAATTAGCAAATTGTATTAGAAATCACTTATTTTATACCTACTTTCATTAATTTCACTAAGGCGAGGTTTTCCAGCTTTTAAACAACGCCTAAACAGATGATCGTAAGGCTTAACATATGGTATTAAAGTCGTATTTAGTGGAGCAAAACCATGGCGCTTACACACAGTCGTGCGTTTCGCTACTTCTAATTTTGAGGTTTTAAGCATATTTTTCGAAAAGTATAGCTGTAAAATGTAAAATGTACCTTTGCGGTTCCCCCCACAATTATGAAATCTATATGATAAGATATCTTAGACATCGTTTAATAAATAGGTATTTGATTAAATCTAAAAAACAGGGAGAAAAGGGCAAATCAGTGTTACTTTCATATTTTTTTCTATCGAGCGAAAAATCCTCAATCGTGTTTTGGTCTTTAGGGTTTCCTAGATAAAACATAATTTTTTGATATCACACCATTTTTATAATTTTAAACTAACCATGGAAGTAGACACACTTAAATTATAATGACCAAAATTGTTCAAAGTCGAAAAAAAGGGCCTTAAAGAAAGAAAACAAGTCAATTACTTACATTCTATACTAATTTTTTTTCTTGTTTCTAGTCTCAATATTGTGTCAATTATTTAGTCTAGCTATACATTACATATCAGTACATTTTTATCAGTAAAGAATTCTCTAATTTCATATTAGCATTTTTGTTCTAATAACGTTTCAAGTTTACTTTTAAACATTCCTACAGTCTCTTATATTTTTAGCAATTTTAGTATATGGTATATTGAAGCCATACAAAATACACTTTTGGCATGAGTGCGGTTTTAGCCGTACGCGGGCATAGTTTCATCTCGAACTGTATGGGAGTTAGAATACCAGCATCAGTCTATCTACCAAAGAGATGAAGATTTGATTTTACAAAAGTAGCAATTTCTTGTTTTACAGACATTATGTTTCTGAGTGACAAAATAAATAAATAAATAATATTCGAGACATTTTAGCACACACGGTCATCTAACCCCAAAACTATGCAAAGTTTGTAATATGGCTGCCAGAGTTTGATATACATACATAATTATATAGTTTTAAATATTATACTTAAATAGATATTAACACCCAGATATAGAACAAACACAAATTTTTATCAAATAAATGTTTGTCCTAGTTGGGAATCGAACCCACGCCCCCAAGCTCAGAAGTTAGGTTCACTACCAATTGGACCAACGGGCCATCTAAATGGAATTAAATTAAACGCATCTTCCCCTGAGTTTATAGCGGTTCTCCACAGCTGCGGCCACGGTATAGATTATTATGTTGCGACCAAGTTTAGTAATACCAAAGTTATATTCTTTGAAAATAAACTTGTCGTCCAACAAGTTCTTCAATTTTGTAAAATGTCTATATCTACCACAGAAGACATACCTACCTTTGATTAATATACATAATCAAAGATACCTACCTACTATATAAATTATTTTCTCGTCATTGGATTGGATGAGACCAGCTGTTGAATGTTGAGCTTGTTTAATTAAAATTTGGCAATTCAACGCGGGAATGCAGCCAGAGTTCTTGGCACTTTACCACACGGACAACATCTTGTTTTTGATTTTTGATTATAATAGTGATAATTAGTCATCATCATCATAATCAGCCTTTTAACAGTTCACTGTTGGACTTTTAGCCTACCCCCAAAAGGGTGATTGGGCCATATCCACCACGCTGGCCCAGTGCGGGTTGGTGGATTCACATACGCCATTGAATTCCTTCTCCTTACGTATGCAGGTTTCCTCACGATGTTTTCGTTCACCGAAAAACCAGTAGTATGAAAATCCGTACATAAGTTCCAAAGAGCTCATTGGTCACAGGCCCGGGGCTTGACCCCACGACCTCACACTTTCAAGTCTAGCAGTCTCCCAAATTAGTAATTAGTAATAAGTAATAATTAAGGCTTTTTTATTTTCTTTGTTTGATCCCCCAATTAAAATTGAAGGAGCTGTCAAGATCTGACAGTTCTTAAGTGTAATTATCTGGGCCCGAAATTCGCCCTGCAGACTGCAGGTCTGCCCGTTTTTTCATGTGGACTATCATTTAGTTTACTTATTGGTTGGTGACATGACATTGGTGGAAAAATTAATTAGTGTGCGCACTCTTGAAAGATAGCCGCCAAATGCAATTGAAACTATAGTCGGGGTAACCGACTTAATCTTACGAAAGTATTTCATAGCATGATATAAACAAAATGTATGAAAACCACGTTAATTTCCATAATATACCTAGCTTATTTGTCTCCCCAAGTAAGATAAATCTACGTGTATACGGAAACTGTATAATAATTTGTCTATGAAACAGGAACGTTCACAAAAGTAGGTAAATACGTATTTGAAACAAGTTTGTATCTACAAGACAAATTGCAATTTCAAACACGCTCATCTCCTACGAAAACAGCTGGAAAACATCGTGGCTCTGGTTTCCGAACAAAGTAAGAAGCTTATCGGCCAACATGTCAAAATGTCAACTTAATATTTTATTCAATTACGACGATTTTCTTGTAGAAACGCAATACTACAAATTGGAGCTCATTTACAGAAGTAATCCAGGATTAAGAATAATTTCTTTCCGAAAGAAGTTTCAGGATTTAGAACAATTTCTTTATGACAGACATTTCGTGACTAATGCTCCGTGATATAACTTGAAATATCTTTCATAAACTAAAAGTAGGTAAGTACTTGTATAATACCTCGACTGACAATCATCACCATCAGCCAGAAGACGTCCACTGCTGAACATAGGCCTCCCTCTTTAACCTCCACACTGAACGACAGCCTGCCTTTTGCATCCACTGGATGCCAGCGACTCTCACAATGTCGTGGGTCCATCTAGTGGGAGACCTATATACCTACGCTGCGTCGTCTTCCGGTTCGTGGTCTCAACTCAAGAACCTTTCTTCCTCATCGGTTATCGGTTCTTCGAGCGATGAGACCAACTCATTGCCATTTCAACTTGCTAATTTTAATTGCTATGTCGGGGACTCTGGTTATTTGACAAATGTCCACGTTCCGGATTCTATCTAAACTACGAGCATTAGCTCTCTCCATTGCCCGCTATGTGACTCTGAGTTTTTCTAAAAGGCTAACAGTTAAGGACCATGTCTCAGTAACATATGTCATCACTGGCAACATTGTCTTTAGGCACTGTGGTATTTTAGACGAGAAGATGCACGTAATTTTTCAACCGCTGTGATATGAGTACAGTGACCTTATTTTGGCCTAGCACCGCCGTTCCATCTAAAAAAAATTGGACACAAGCCTAATATTCTGCATTTTTGTTGTCCTTAATAAAATATAGTTAGATTTTTTAATTAGTTATTGGGACTTGGTGAAAAGTTAGGATTTGGTAATCCAAATCCTAAACAGCAAACACGTTTTATATCATCAATATACAAATCTTAATCTACTGCAGAATATTTGAAATAACTTTCAATACTTACGCTTCCGATATCAGAGCTCTCAGTTTGCAGAAGACAATTCCCAAGCTGTAGGGATACTGATGCCAATACACTGAGAGGTCGTTGGGAAGACCTGCAACAATAAGATAGTACAACGTTAATCTCTGGTTTAACTCCAAAACCAATCAACTCTTACCCCGTTACATTAAGGTTCACTAAACGTTTGATAACATAATTATTTTGATTGTACCAAGAGATTGATGAGAGAGAGATTGGATTTATTTAGCCGCAAAGTTTTCCTAATTTCCGGTATGCCTAAAATAATCTTATAATCCTGATAATAACTTGTAGTACTATAATTTGTTCTGTGGTAATACTAGGAAATTCCTTTCTTATTTATAGTTAATGTGGCTTTCAATGTCAGTAACATAACTTTTGAAGGCTTGGGACAAACTAAGTACGGTTCGAAGCTATGTACTTAGGCTGTTTAGTAATTTACAAACTAAACCCCGCCTAAAGTAACTAGAATTCTTTAGCGTCTCGCAGAATTCCTCTCGATTTGTAACCTTTTCTAGAAATAAGTCAGAAAAACAAAAATCCGAAAGCAAATTTTTGTTAGCCCTTATTTTAGCATATTCTAAGGCTGTTCAATAAGACATAGCTTTAGTACTGTTACTTTAATTTTTATTGTGATTTTCTTCTATACACCATTGCAGTGCTCTGACGGGGTCTATGTACTAAGTTAATTTTTTTGGGTTCCGTACCCAAAGGGTAAAAACGGGACCCTATTACTAAGCCTACGATGTCTGTCCGTCTGTCCGTCTGTCAGTCTGTCCTACCTATTAACGGCTGTACCTTTCGATACGTAATAGACGGCCAGTTTTTTTTAAATATTTTTACAAGTCATGTCTTTGGAAATAATCTTTTCTTCTTGAATTAAAACCATTTGTAGCGTGGTTATGCAAGTGTTTTCTTACATACAAAATGCACTCGTAAATATATTGACATGGCATTGTCGGAATATTTTGAACAGTTCTCTCAGGGATTCTCTAGATCCAAGCCTGTAAATGCCTCTAATAGCTCTCTTTTGGAGCACGAAAATAAATTGAATATCCGCTGAATTTCCCCAAAGGATAATGCTATAAGGTCATAAAGGAATGAAAATAACTGAAATATACCATTCTTGCAGTATGAACAATAATGAAATGAACTAACTAGTGCTAACAGACGTGTCGATTTGATTGACGGACCACCATTGGATGATCCAGGGGGAGGGTCATGGGGGCCATGCCCGCCCCCCCCCAAAATACCTAGCAATTCCATACATTCGACTCAATTTTTCGATTTGATTCCTTTGAACCTTGTCAGAATGCCCCCCCCCCCCCCCCCCCCCAAAACGAAATCCTGGATCCGCCCCTGCGGACCCCCGTCTGACCCGAAATAATCTTATAATCCTGATAATACCTTGTAGTACTATAATTTGCTCTGTGGTAATACTAGGAAATTCCTTTCTTATTTATAGTTAATGTAGCTTTCAATGTCATAGAAAATTTTCTCTTTCTCTCCCGGACGGTGGTCCGTTAGCCAAATCCGTCTCGTTTGTTAACTGAATTAAATACCTATAGGTACTTAATTCAGCGCCAGTCTTATTATATTCTTTGATAAGGGTAGAGCGAGATTGTCTTTCCGCGCGTCTCGTTTCTGAAAACTATCGATCCTGTGATAAAAAGTATTCCATGTGCTAATCTAGGATATAAACTATTTCCATATCAAAATATTATGCTGTCTACAAACACAAGTGCGCCCATCGCTTTTTTTTTTACATTTTGACTCTTAGAGCGACCGGTCCCCTCGATCTACCCCAGAGCCGATGCTGCTTAAAGATTCTCTATTGTACGGGATGGGACTGGGGATCAAAGTCAGGGTGTCCATACACAGAATTTCTATCGAACCTACGCCATCGAGTTACGCCCCGAGTGTGCTTTTTGAATTGTTTGACAACTTAACACTTCAAATATAAGAAACAGACAAATATTACTTACATAGAATAGAAAAACAGCAGTCAGCTAAAATAGCAAGGTACCTAATTACCTATCCAAATCCAGGTACTTATAATAATAACGTACCTCCAAAGCTCTTGCTTAGCGGTTTTGGCGTACCCAGCTATGTTACAGCTTCTTCTTATTTTGTATTCTGTGGTTCCAGTCAAATAAACTTTAGGTATACCGTTAGGTAGGTATAATAATAAATAAATAATAAATATTCGAGACATTTTTGCACACTCGGTCATCTGACCCCAAACTAAGCAAAGCTTGTAATGGCTGCCAAAGACTGATATACATAAGTACATATATATTTTTAAATACATCCTTAAATAGATATTAACACACAGATATCTAAGAACAAACACAAATGTGCATACGTGAATGTTTGTCCTAGGTATGGGAATCGAACTCACGCCCCCAAGCGCAGAAGGCAGGTTCACTACCAACTGGACCAACGGGCTATCAGCTAACGGGGGTATAAGCTAGTGCGATACGATGTTCACGACGACCTAAAGATAATGTCAGATATATTTTTTCAATTGTCATAAATATTTCCCATCCTACTGTAATATTATAGATTCCAAATTTAAATATTTCATATCCAAATTCAATATATTCATTTAGAGCACATTAATCATGTCACACAAGCATAATAATGTAATGAATAACTTTTGTGTACGCCAAGAATTCTGACAGGTTACTTATTTTGCTGTTTTGATTTATTTATTTGCAACTGGTTACTGGGGCCGAAAGGTTCTCTAATGGAGACCACAGCCTAGGCTGCGTAGAACGTCCACCCACATGTCCCACATGATGGACAGATCACCTAAATGAGACCCCAGGAAAACGCTGGATGCCGGCTACTTACAACCGGCCCTTTTGGAAATCGATGGGGAGGCATATAATAATATATCTAGCGGCGTCCTAAGGCTGAAATGATGACGATGATGAACTGTACAAAGTCCTTAATGTTTTAATTACTTAAGAATACTTCTTAAATATCGTCAAACAAGCCATAGTCACAGTCAAATTCAAGCAAAGTAAGTCACGGTCAAGTGTGGTAGATACCTACTTCTACGATTTGGAAACTACACGAAAAGGCTTGTTTCACCATTATTATATCACTTCCATACACTCGAGCACGTTTACGAATACTTAATACCTAAATTATAATCCACCATTACCTATTACACATTAACACTCGCAAATACACAAGTTTAGGAAAATATTATAATGAGGAGACGTGTTTTTTTTCAAGTTGCCGTAAAACTCATTATTAAGTCTTGTTACCAAAACTCGTTTGTCTAAATAACGTTTGGCAAGTCAAAAAGTTCAGTTTTCGAGAAACAACCAGCACTGCTACTAATTGCTATCAAGTACCGACCCTAAATAAGGATTTTATCTTTATTTATTATTCTTTATTTTATTTTATATATTCTGTCAGAATATGACAAGGCAAGTACCGGAAAATAACTTATAACTAAATGGAAGATAAACTGAAAGTAATAAAATTTCAATCTTTTTTCAGCTAGCATTTCTGGCAATCTGGTTTAGTTTAATAAGTAATGGTAACGGAAAAGTAAAGACAGTAGATACAAGGATGCATCAGAAGTAAGTAACATTGTTCGTAACAAGTACTAGTAACAGTGCTGACATGGAATGTCAAACCTCTAACCCTTGATGTTTCGGGTCAGATATTTAAGTGAGTTCGGGTCAGTCCGGACGCATGATTGTGGTTTTCAGGAAATGAGGAAGACATTAATCCTTTTTCATAATTATAATCACAGCCCCAAATTAGGATAGTAATTCTGTTCACAGAGAAAGACTCCCTGTGGGGCCGTCCATTAATCACGTGATGTTTTTTTGCATTTTTTAATCAATTACCAATAATCGGAGTAGTATGTACCATTATTACATACTCGTAAGTAAGTCGAAGGTAGAATACTTAATTAGAAGATTCTACCTTTTTTTTGACGCTAATATTTATAAAATACAGTTTAACAAGAATTTATATTTTTTTTTATTATTATTATTTAAAGACAGACTACCAAATAAGTAGGTAAATACGCAATTTCGTTTACTTTGATGACATATTTTTCTAGTTATTTTGATTTACACCCCAAAACTACTAAACCGATTTGGATAAAATTTCTATGGGACCAATCTGAAAGTATATCCTTTCAAAGAAAAGTTTTGAGGAAACAAACATATAAACAATAAAATAAATAATAATATTAGGGATATTTTTTGCACACAAAAAGCAACCGCATTGAGAACCCCTCTTTTATTTGAAGTCGGTTAAAAGAACTGTTATTATTTTGTTCATCGTCGTGTGGATATCGAGGCACTCTAAAAAAGTTTAAACCTGAAAAAAGATAAACCAGAAAATTGCGCGTAAATCCAACGCGGCTTAAAATCCATCGATAAATAATTTTGTACCGCCCATCACTTCGTGAAGGCATAATAATTGATGATGATTGATTCGCTGATCTCGGTCGTACGTACGAATATACCTACATTGCGAACTAGGCTAAGAAAATATTGTACGCCCGAAGAGGGTAGAACTGTGATACTCAATGATATATTTATTTGTAACAACTCATGTACCAGTTTGAAACAATAAAAGTTATTCTGTTCTATTCTATTCTATTCCATACTACAATGCGACGCTGATGATGCATGACGTATGGAGTTATGCAATATGAGTATAATGGTGCGCACTGATTTGGGCCACGCTCAACAAACTATAACTTTCGCACATCTACAAAATCGTTGAAAATAATAAAAAAACATTGAGTAAGAATTTAAAAAAAAACGTTTGGGCATTATCTTTAGAATGACGTGGTAAGCGGTATGCAGTGTCGGACGCTTTATTGTATGGAAAACGTCTAGAATGGTCTGTTGTTCCGTCGAAGCATGCGTCAGCGGTGAGAAACAAGAAGCAAGTGTCAGCGTTGCAAACTTGAAACCGCTTACCACAGCGTATGCGTTCCGATCAAGGAAACAAGGGCTCGATTTTTGAATCGCTCTTATGTTTTCGCACAATAATATCATGCGAAATAAAATATTTTCTATTGATAGAAAGCAAATTCGAATGATTCAAACCAGTCGTTGCGTTAGCGAGTGCTTGCATTATGATAATAAAAAAATAAAAAGTTTTGTGATTACGTTCGAAACACATTCATTCATTTCGCATGATAATTCGTGAAAAATCATACAAGTGATTGAAAAAATCGAGCCCCAAAGCTTTATATTGCTACGCGTGACCGACGTTAACGACCGACTTCAGCAACGTCAGATAATAAAGCTTTATACGTGACCCTAGTTCTATTTATTCTGTAGCGAAGGTCAGTGCCACGTTAGGTTAATCCAGCAATATTATAATATAATTATTAATTATTAACGAGATATATTAACCGTTCCGTTCTCACCAATACGCACTAGGCCTGCGTGGTGGATATGGCCCAATCACCCTTTCGGGGGTAGGCTAAAAGTCCAGCAGTGGACTGTTAAAAAAGGCTGATTATGATGATGATGAACCGTTAAGCAGTGTTTTACTCTAGCACTATTAGACCTTACTTGCAAGATATTAAACTTCATTGTTCCGGCTCTAGTCTCAACAAATTCATTAAACCGTGGCTTGAACCCTACGGCGCGAGCTCTGGATTTAAGGTCTAGGTACGAAGGCGTCGAAGGCATAGGTAGTTAGCACTAATTCATCATTCCCAGACCTTTCCTAAATCCATTACCTAGACCAATCGTTAGCTTAATTGCAATCGGTAATTTGTCTACAGTAATTTATAAGTAGTATTGATCTTGAATTTTGTTTCAGAAAATTCACTTCTTTTGCGAACATGTGCTGAAATTGAGATTTTTATATGTATAGCTTAGAATAACTACTCAGAGAAGGTAGGTTTCCAAACAACGCCTTCTCAAAACGTAAGCTACAAATTCGCTTTGTAGCTTAGGTTTCGATTGGTATTTTAAACGATTTAAGCAAGAAAATTAATGGATTACCTGTGGAATGTCACACCATAACTCTTATGCTGCTTTTCTGATTTGTTGTGGTACGATTTCACCGCGCAAATTGTCATAGTAAAATTTTTATTTTATTTTTGGAGCCATATATGACACTATTTGAATGGCTTAAATTTTGCGAATGTACTTGGTTTCTTTGTGTAGTTATTCTAAGATGTATATGTTACTTAGTAAATATTCTGGTCTGAATAAAGATTTATTACTCGGCCCAAGTTTTTTAGTCGACAGCTACAATAGCATTGTAAAAAGATGAATGAATATGTTTCTGTCAAATATTTTACTTTAGTCGGTACTTATTTATATACTTAAATAACTTACTTAGACTGCTATACAATCTTCTGTTCAAAACTTAGCAAAAGTAGTCAGAATTTACGGTTTCATTCTGCTTTTTAGACTACAGGTACTGCAAATTCAAACACAAAAATAAATCAAAACGGTTCAGCAATTGGGAGCTACGATACCACAGGGTCACAGACAGACAGACAAATACACACAAATCTCTGTTAGATATATCGTCGGGATCCGGGCGTAAAAAATGCAAAATTAAATATGGGCCACCAAGATACAGGCTTTGCCTAGTTTGGGGCCCATTGGTACCGTACAGAATATCTGATTTAGTAATGTATTTTATTAACCCTCTTTCTTTTATTTGTCTTTTTAATACTGTGCAACTTTCTACTTCTGTTTGTATTCTGTGTTAATATCCATGTAACTTATGCTTAAAAAATAAAAAATAAACATACTTAAATAAACATATAAAGTGGGGATGAAAATACAATTTGATTGCAAGCCACAGGGAAAAAAATGTTTTAACCATCGTTTTTTTTTTATTGTAGTTTAAAACCCAGTGTTGTAGAATATGACTATCAAAAAACACTTACCAAACAACAGTAGCAGTAAATCGCTAACCGCCAAACTAAACAAGTAGTAGTTGGTAGCAGTGTGCAGGCCAGGGTGTCTCACGATCACCACACACACAGACACATTCCCCACCACCCCAGTGAGGAATATCACCACCAGCACCACACTGAGTGGCACTATCTCCTTCAAAGGCAGCCTGCGAGACCCCATCAGCCACCATAACATTTCTTCTTCGGTGCAGTCGAAATGCGTGATATTGTTGCATCGATTGAAAAAGTCATCGTAAGTTTCATTGTGGCGAAGAAATAACGAATCCATTTTTCTAATTGTTCAGCACGAAGTTATGGGAAAGTTACATTTTGTGTGTCACTTCTAAACATTTTTAGTTAATATTTTAATACTGTAACAGTTTTAGTGACGTATCTTAATTTTTTTAAATAAATTTTGTGTTCTTTTAATTTTAAAAAATGATTTTAATTTTTCACATCTTTTTGTTTGAGATTGATTTTAATCACAAATAAAAACTAATTCGTCACTAATTAATACTTCCAATACTGTTTTAGCTATAAATTTCACTTATCAGCCATCCTTTCTTACAGTCGCAAAATTCGCGCTAAACAGAGAACAGACAGCGCGTCGTCTCCACTCCAGACCAGTCTGAGAGAGTTTCGCGCGCAAACTGATTGCTTGCTGACACTTTTGCGGTTGCGGTCGTATTTACAAAAGGCCGATATCCGTAGAGGGAGAAATACTGAATCTATGGCGATATCAAACCGCGCGGCCAAAGATTTCATATTTCATATTATACTAGTATAGGTACTACCGGGTATGTCTATAATCTTTGAGCGTGATTATCTCGTTCGCGCGTTTAAATTTTTTTGAAGATATAAAATGACTGTGTGTAATTTAAAAAAACTAAATATATTTTGAACAAATATATTTATTTAAAGACGGATACAAATATTTTTGACAAAGTTTATATTTTGATATTATATATTTTGAAATTTTTATATTTTGACGTGTTGTTCCACAATTTAGTATTTATTATTTAAGGCCTTCTTTCCCCACTTTCAACAATTTCGGTCATTCTAGTTTTAATTTGTCTACGCCCGTGGTTAGCTTTAAAAATTAACACTGATTTGCGCTTTCCTCCGTTTTTTTTTTTGGATTCATTCAATTACCTATTTACTAAATGATGTCTACAGATTTCATAATTATGGAAGGAACCGTAAAGGTGTAGTACAGCCAGTACCGGCGTTAGGGTAGAGTGCGGTTGGGTGACTGTCCAGGGCGCCAGATAGGACAAAGGTCCTAAGAGGGCGCGAAACGACGCCCGGTCGGACAGTACCGGGCGGGCGCTCGCCCCTTAAATTCCCTGGGGGCAGTGTTCCCCCAGAGCCCAGCCTCAGCAGGAAATTTTATAATTTGATGTTATATCCCACCTCCCCAACCGGAGGGAGGAAGAACCCGGATGATGATAAAGAGGCGCCGCATGTGACCGTATTTATTTTAAAAAAAAACTATTGTTTGCCTTTTTTCAGTTCGACCTTGTTTGGATGGCAGATTGATTGATTTGGAGAGAGGCCGTAGAAATCTCGCCAAGGGCGCTGGTAGTGCTGAAACCGGCACTGAGTAGGTACAGCTATACGAGTAGGTACTCTTCGAAAATGATCAAAAATAGAAGTAGCGAAACGCACGACTGTGTGTAAGCGCCATGGCTTTGCTCCACTAAATGCGACTTTAATACAATATATTAAACCTTATGGTCATCTGTTTAGGCGTTTCGTAGGTATTCTTGAACGTGCTCGTGTGAAGGTGCGTGATTATACATAATGAGGTGAAACTTATGTTTTTGTGATGTTTCCAAAAAATACTTTAAATGTGTAAGCTATGCCCCGAGTTTCACCCGCGAGAATTACCTACTCCTTATACCATCAGCTATCGGTCAGTGAAAGTCCCGTCAAAATCGGTCCAGCCGTTTCGGAGTCTATAGGGAGCATACATAACATTATAAATACATACCTACACATCGTTTTTTTAAATTATAGAAGATTCAATTATGTAAGTATTGTACAATTCGAATTGTAACATGACCAAATTGATCACTCTGTACTAGGGCTTGGACTTGACCGTGATTAATTTAGCTTGACACTGACTGAGACTATGACTTGTTTGACGTCATTTAATATCTTGTGAACCTTATTATGGGGGAGGCCTAGTCCAGCAGTGGATGTCCTATGGCTTAAATGATAATTATGATGAACCTGATTGTTATTCCGGCTGATGGACTCTGTATCCATGATGCGATTCACGTACCTAGTTGGTATGTGTGCGAGGGCGTGTATTTACTTGGAAAGCACGTGGTTTTGGAAGCATTAACTGCAAATTAACTGCACTTTGGCAGTACGCTGCCGCCGTGCGCTGTATGTACTTGGCAGGCAGGACTTTAAAACTACCGCGTCTTCATTCGCCCGCCATTTTTACATAATTTTTTTTATAATCAATCAGCACAGAATAAAAATTAATATAATTTTAGTCGATTTTTTTATTCTTTACTCGATTATTATTTCGCAGATTTTGCACTTAAATTGTTCAACAACTTCAACTCCTATTTAATGGCCTAAATTGTTTATGGAGAAGCTTAATATTAATGAGTTCCGAATCAGGGGTGCAAGTAGCATTCTTTTATCGATCGTCAAATTGATAGTTGAGGTCGTCAAATTCGATAATATGGCATTTTTTCAGTACTCGCTGTGATCGATTCTATGGCATTTCAGCGAATTTGACAATCGATAAAGAACGGTACTTGCACTGCAGCAGTGCAAGTACCGTTCTTTATCGGTCGTCAAATTGACAGTTGAGGTCGTCAAATTCGATAATATGCCATTTTTTCAGTACTCGCTGTGATCGATTCTATGGCATTTTAGCGAATTTGACGATCGATAAATAACGGTACTTGCACTGCAGGTGCTTTAGTATAGCCACGTATAGCGGTAAGCGGTAACGATGCCAACGGGGGCGGTGCAATGGACAACATTTCATTTTTTTTTACAACCTATTTTTATTAGTTTAATTGATAGACTATGAAAAAATATTGGACACGTATTTTTTAGTTTTATTTTAAACTTAATAGTTATTTTTAAAATAATTTTTAAAACATATTATAAATTATAGGCTCTATGGCTGTTTATACTATAGCCAAACGAATATGAAAAAAATGTATGTCAAGGGCAATGTCAAATTTGTCAACATCAAATAGCAAAACAACATGTACTGGGATGCTTGGATGCAAATCAGATTTTACATTTGTTTAAGTGTTCATCATCATTATCATAATCAGCCTTTTAACAGTCCACTGCTGGAATTTTAACCTACCCTGAAAGGGTGATTGGGCCATATCCACCACGCTGGCCCTGTGCGGATTGGTGGATTCATATACGCCATTGAATTCCTTCTCCGTACGTATGTAGGTTTCCTCACGATATTTTCCTTCACCGAAAAGCCAGTGGTATGAAAATCCGTACATAAGCTCCAAAGAGCTCATTGGTACGGGCCCGGGGTTTGAACCCGCGGCCTCACGCTTTCAAGTCTAGCGGTCTCCCAAATGGGCTACCACGGTTTTTATTTATTTATATATTTAACGATAAAGTATTATGAGCGTAAGTATTTTATGCGTTTTAATCATTATGATCCTTCCACAACTTAATGTTCTTTTAATCACCTAGGCTTATTATTTATTCATTTTATGTAGATGGGACACGATGTTATGCCATTAATGACTACCAAATTTTTTTTTTTAAATATTTACGGGGTAATGGAAATAGATGGCAAGATAGATTCATATTTTTTAATTCAAGTTTTTGGCAAATTAACTATTGCTCGTTAATCCTATATTTCCATTATTTATTTATTTTTCAAATAACTTGAAAAATAGTGGATAGAATTTTATTTTTTATTTTTTTATGGGGTTTTCAATGACTAATCTCCAAATGGTTTTCGTATTTTTGACTCTTTGCAAAAATGAAATGTTGTCCAATGGCTACTTAATGAAGTCGTATTGCTATTTATAATAAACCACAGTAATAAACAGAGTAAATTGACACATAAAAAGTCACTTCTCAAAATAATACTACCAACTATCAAATCGTAGTAATGGATAATATAGTTTGGCTTTTTTAGTATAAAAGGATAAAACTACACATTATAATATGAACTACACCGAAAAATATGATATGAACATGTTGGCGGTAAGGCTACGTAGCTACGGATAAACATAATAAATAAAAATTTAGTAATATCTAGAGATTATAAGGTTACTTATTGCAATTTGACTAAATATTGTGGCCTAGTTTTAAGTAGTTACGTACTATTTTTATTTCATGAAAAAGTTACAACATAATATTTGTAATGTCATAAATATTATTCGAAACTATTCGAAAAAATTATATTAGTTTTTTTTAATTTCGTGCGTTTTTATTTCGTAATAAATAAATAAATATTCGGGACATTATTTCACACACGGTCATCTGACCCCAAACTAAGCAAAGCTGGCAGCGACTGATATACATACATACATCGTTTTAAATACATACTTAAATAGATATTAACAACCAGATATAGAACAAACACAAATGTTCATCACACAAATGCTTGTCCTAGATGGCAGTCGAACCCACGCCCCCAATCTCAGAACCCCTTCTGAGATTGGGGGCGTGGGTTCGACTTAGCCCGTTGGTCCAGTTCGTAGGGCCTACCAACTGGACCAACGGGCTATCATGCAGGGTAATCTATGCATTTGATATGATTCGGAACACTAGATGGCAAACGTAACAGTGACAGAAACGTCATTGTCATTGCATAAATTGCGTTTATTTTGCATTGATTGTCTATGGTTTTTTTATAATGGACGCGCGCGCAACTGGCGATTTATGCGATGTATTTTCAATTTATTGATTAATTTAACGTGTTTTTCAGAACAAAGAACTTTTTCAATGTTTCTATTTAGTTCATGCAAACGCTATCATTAGTTAAACGGGCTTCTTGATTAAAAATGTCCCAAATAGGGGATGAAATTGGTGACTTAGCTGCTATGTCAACAGAGCCAGACTCTCAAACAGCAAACGAAGGTAAATAAAAACAATTATTCAAATTACTACTGTGCCGAAAAAATATAAAGGTATAGGTAGCCTTACGAATTTAAGCTACGACAAAAAAATATGAATATTGGACATTATAGTACTACCAGTACTAGCTGAAACAGACGTATGGAGAAAATTCTTTCGTTCGGACTTCGGTCGCATAGACAGAATATCTGAGAGAGGCGGGAGATGCGGCTCAACCAACTGAAGTACCCTACAGCAGTATTAGTGTTACTGGGTGATTTTAATGGCCACTACAATGTCATACCCTTACCTGGGACACTGATCATCCTGTTTTGTAGACTGACCACTGATAAAGATAAAAACTTTCTTTAGCCATAAATCTCACCCACCTGCGCCCAAGATGTAATACAGGAGAAAATTCTTGCGTTCGGACTTCGGTCGCATAGACAGAATATCTGAGAGAGGCGGGAGATGCGGCTCAACCAACTGAAGTACCCTACAGCAGTATTAGTGTTACTGGGTGATTTTAATGGCCACTACAATGTCATACCCTTACCTGGGACACTCATCATCCTGTTTTGTAGACTGACCACTGATAAAGATAAAAACTTTATTTAGCCATAAATCTCACCCACCTGCGCCCAAGATGTAATACACACTATCAAATCAAATTAACAAAATCTCAAACCTGGCGCAAAACCTCTGGACACCATGAATGACTACTGCGTACATAGAGAATTCGCCCTCAAACAAATGCCAATAGCAGTTTTTGCCGAGGCAATCTGAACGAGTTACAAAGCGGGCCTTGTGAGGCAAGCCAAGCTATCAGTCCTCATTTTAAGTAAGATGGAGAACCACGTATTTGTAGTGGTGGCCATGGCTTTAATATTGTCTAGTTATTTGA
Organism: Agriopis aurantiaria; assembly: GCA_914767915.1. Classification (NCBI taxonomy): domain Eukaryota; kingdom Metazoa; phylum Arthropoda; class Insecta; order Lepidoptera; family Geometridae; genus Agriopis; species Agriopis aurantiaria. The sequence continues at coordinate 9,105,010 of OU612003.1, read as the reverse complement.
TAAAAAAATGAAAACAATGGAAAATCTAGATTATAAAATAATCTTCGCATTTAGTTTTATTTAAATGTTCGGAATCTTTCGAGTCCCACAACATTTTAAAACTGTCATAAAGTTGTAACACACGAATAGTGATCAGTTTCCTTATTCATTTTGGCATGCTCGCATCGCTACGTCACAATACCAGCGCCGAGTGAGCAGCTCAGGCTGCGGCGCCTTTGAGCACGGCCCCCGTACTGACACCGAATGGCTTTAAGTCGAGACAATGAGCGCTGAAGCAGCTCAAGCCACGTCCATACCGCGCTCGGGCCATGCTCGGTGGATCTAGACATGGCTTTTTAGGGGCATAAATTGCTTGATCTGGCTCCAACATAATCTCAGAACTGGACATTTCCCCTTGATATGGAAGTTTGACAAGCTGATCGTCCTACCGAAGCCTGGCAAGGATAGACAACAGCCGGCCAGCTACCGCCCATTACTAACTACTACATCACATTACTGCCGCACACTGCAAAACTGTTTGAGCAATTGCTTCTGCGGAGACTGTCCACATCAGATCATGGGATGAGCAGTTTAGGTTCTGCATGAAGCACTCCATCACACTCTAGTTGATCAATGTGTGATTCAGCAGACGCAGACGAATAAAGAGTAGTCAGTCTTCCTCCAGTCCAGTCCAGTCCTTCAGTCTTTGGCTCACTTTTTTTTTATACTAGCTCAAGCTTAAGGCACATCCAAACTATATGATCAAAGTCCAGCATAGACTGTATTTTTGCTTAACATCATGTGAGATGACAGTCTATTTACAAACTAAAAAAAAAGTATTTACTTTGATTGTGTGTTCACTTCGCAGCAAGCTCGAGCGCCAGTGCTGACGATGGCTACTCAACTACTGCGGCCACTCCAACCAGCAATGAGCATGCTTCTCGGCAGTCCAACCTGCAGCGTATCCAACAGAGGAAGCAGCAAGTTTACAACTGGCCACATAATAAGAAGTTGCTGAAGTTGGCCATTTATTCAGCTTGCCAGGTGAGATTTTGAGAGTCAATATAACTGTTACGTCAACTAGACCCTCTCAAATCGATCCCGGATCAGTTGACATACTGCATGGTTTGTCGACCCATGAATATTTTTCATGTATGCATATTTCCCTTATCAATCTTCAAAAGGGCCGGTTAGAAGCGACCTGCATCCAGTGTTTTCCTGCAGTCTCGATTAGGTCGTCCGTCCATCTTGTGGGTGGACGTCCTACGCTGCGCTTAGTAGTCAGTGGTCTGTGGTCTTTTGGAAATTGATGAGGAAGGGCTATGTCCAGTAGTAGACGTCGTATGGTTGAAATGAAAATGCATATTTCTAGTGTAAGGCAATGTTTCCAGACTCCAGATTGCAGCTGCAATGGTTGGAAGACGCCCGTGCCTGTGCAGCCAACTAAGGGCAATGCTCGCGCTGACGTCCAGCCACTAGCCTGCTTCACAGACCCTTGCCGGAATTGCAATCACATACTAGGTAATTCATATTTTTACCTGATAACAGCAACGCCATGAGGAAAGTAAAGATAATTTATTTGCACAAAACACGGCGATATCATAAAAATATATATATATTATTATGAAAAAGATTTCATATAATATCCATATTTTACTTTAAAAAAAGAATGTCAAAATAATAAATCATAATTATACAATACCGGCAGGCAGCCTTACTTTAGAGCGAGTTCTAATTCCAGTCTATGCGTCCCCACCATCTTTGACCATACCGTCACTCAGTCAAATGCCTAAACTGTCAATTATAAAATAAGCTTACAGCCGCACTCAGAGACATTACTTAAGCTAAGGAATACTTAAAATTGCTCTGTCTCGTTTTCATGTGTGACAATTTCCATCAACCAGAGCAATTTTAAGTATTCCTTAGCTTAAGTAACATCTCTGAGTGCGGCTGTTAGAGAGCTAAACAAAACTTGGCGAGAAATCATACATCACAGATTGAGACGGTGGATTTGCTAGAAGTTGCTGCCCTGTGCTAATTTCTCATAATAATTCCATAATGTGATGAATTGTAGAGAAGCATGTAACCCAGCTGCAAGGACTGCCAGTGGCAGAAGTCAACCGGCTCCTGGGCACGGTGGTCGATGTGGAGAATATCTTCATGTCCATGCATCGAGAGGATGATCACGACACCAAGCGAGTCTACTACTACCTGTTCAAGGTGAGTGCAGAAAGTTATTTGAAAGTAAACAGAAAAATTGTATTACCTGATTAGCTGCTTGCTTCCTATGGCTTTACTCGCAATTTTTCAGTTTTCCGAGGGAAAAGTATTTTGTGTCCGTGTGATGCACACTTGCATGCCAAACTTCATCAAGATTGTTTCAGCCGTTTAGTTAGAAAAGGTAACAAACAAAGAGAAATTTAAATAAAGCAGTTTTTAATACCTATCACATTGAACACTTTGCAGTGTCAATAAAAAAAAGTTTATATATTATGCAATTTCTTTTAATTGGTTGACATATTTTTTTCAGTTATTTTTTTTTAAAACCAATCTGAACAGATTAATGAACTAAACAAAATTGAATGAATTTTCCTAATCAGTTTATAAATGACAAATACATCTGTATTGAGAAATAATTTCATATAGGCACTTGTTTGCAATCGCATTTTTGCTCTCGTCTCTATCTAACACACAACAACTGCTATTATGCTCTTTTCAAACAGAAAATCTGTATGGCTAACCTTAAACTGCTTTTTCATCTACAGATCCTCCGCAAATGCATCCTAACTCGGTCGCAACCCCGCATCGAAGGCCCTCTAGGCCAGCCCCCGTTCGAGCGACCATCCATCGCCAAGGCTATCACTAACTTCGTCCTCTACAAGTTCAACACCCTGCCCCAGCGCGAGTGGCAAACTATGTACGATCTCGCCAAGATGTTCCTGCATTGCTTCAACCATTGGAACTTCGAGACGCCCAGTGTTAGGAGACTCGTAAGTATTTAGTTGATTGAATCAGGCGTTAGTTAAAGTTAAGTTAGTAGTTAAGTTAAAGAAGTTAAAGGAGTTCATTATCAAAACTGTTTCACTGAGGAATCTCTCATCATCAGCCAGAAGACGTCCACTGCTGAACATAGGCCTCCCCCTCTAAATCTGAGGAATCTGTAGTCTAGTGTAATTCTGCTTCTACGTCGCTTCAAGTACAATAAGAAATTTGGGATAAATTATTTTACTCTATAGATATTTCTGAATAATGCTAATTTAGCCTAACATGAAATACAATATTAATTACACAAAAAAGAAAATTAACAAAAATTTATTAATTCTGAAACAATTTTTTTTTAATAATAATTTGTAATGGTTATTAGCAAATATAAAGTAAACAATTTATCTCAAATTCCTTATTGTAATTGAAGCGACGCAGAAGCGGAATTACAGTAGAGGTTCCTAAGAAAAACAGTTTTTAGGTTCATAAGTATTTGTATACATTGAAAGGGTAAAATATAATTCTGCTTCACTGTCCCAATTTAATTACTAAGAGGGCAGATTTGTTTCAGTATGTTGTCTTCATTGCGTTACATACTATCAAGCTTTTTGTCTAATATTTTCAACTAGCCCTTAAATAAAAGAAGGTTCTCGATTAGACTTATTTCCTGAAGGTGTGGTCTTCCCACTTTTAAGTAACGCATGTTTCTTCAGATGACCATAAGGCTTAATAATATTGTATCAAAGTCGCATTTAGTAGAACAAACCATGGCGCTTACACACAGTCGTACGTTTCGCTACTTCTATTTTTAAGGTTTTACTCATATCTTTTGAAACATATAGCTTTGATGTAATATGTACCTTACGGTTCCCTCCATAATTATGAAATCTGTATACTAAATTATCGTAGACATAATTTAGTAAGTAGGTGTTTGAATTAATCCAAAAAAAAAAAAACAAGGGAAAAAACGCAAATCAGTGTTACTTTTTTTTCTATGGAGCTCAAAGTCCTTAATCTTGTTTCGGCTTTTACGGTTTCCTAGCTAAAACATTAAATTTTGTTATGACACCATTTTTATAATGTTAAGCTAACCATGGAAGTAGACAAACTAAAACTAGAATGACTGAAATTGTTGAAAGTGGGGAAATAGGGACTTATTTTTTATAGATCTATGTTTGGCCACCAAGTCGCCTGATGGTAAGCGACGGTATGGCCGAGGATGTAACACGTTAATCTAGAAGAAATCTATTCACTCTAGCCTTGAATATGCCTAGATTGTAGTTCTCAGGAAACAAGGAGGACGGCAGGGAGTAAATTAAAATTAACATAATGGAATAGGAGTGAGAGAGACGGTAGAAATAAACATGCACAAATTAAATAAGTGGAGTGGCTTTAGGAGAGACTTTCCTACTAAAATTCCGTCAAGACGATATCGCAGTTGTTTTTTTAACTCCCTTAAAAATCTAATCATATTTTTTTTATTACAGCAAGTCTCCAATCAAGAAGACCTATCAGCCTATCAAATCAATTATACTAGGTGAGGATCGATACCTTGCTTTTTATCTGTACGAATTTTACTTCTTTTGTAGGGAATCCAGAATACCCAGAATCGGTATTGCACTGCTAGAGGCAGCCACATCATATATGTTACAACAACCAGCCCTGGATCCACAACTTTTCCGAGCAGGGGCAAAAACTTCATTGGCGCCCCTCACCTCTAGCATTTGAGTTTAGTGATATAAAAAACTCATAAAACAAATATAAGTACCTACTTGGTAGAGTGGGTAGGATTATAAACCCTTAAATAATATTACAATCATTTATATTTTCAAATCAATCTTATCTTTCTTGTCTTACCCTCGCTCGTTCAAAGAGCTTCCCAACCACAGACCTACATCTAAGTAGACTTCACAAGCTGTCCAAACTGTATGAAAACTAAGCGTGTCAAATTTTTCGTACCTAAAAGTACTTACCTGGTATTTGGTATTTGTGGTATTCTTACAACTCAGTATGGCACAATTACCAATTTTCGATTTAAACTGACATATGTTGTCGCAGCCCGATTGAGCAGACTGATTTTAGCCAAACTCTATTACGACTATTTGTTGTAATTGGAAATATGATACGCAAGGTCGACTTGTGGCGTCTATTGGATACAATAGGTCTGTGTTTCTAACGTAAAGGAGTAAATAATCCTGACTACGCCCTTGAGGACCGGAGAGTGACAAAGGATACTTTTATCCTGGAATAATGTTCAGTTCCTCAGTTCCTGGGGTAACTGAACATTATTCCACGCGGGTGAAACCGCATGGTGCAGCCATGAGTCTACCATGAGCTGAATTTCACCTTAGGTCTTATCGCTTTTATATCGAGTTATAATTGGTGTCTCATTTTTCCATGGTGTCCGTATTCTCAGATGGCTGGTGTTCTGCCACGTGCCCGCGTTCTGCGACTCGCTACCCCACTACGACACGTCGCTAGTGTTCGGGCGCACACTACTGCGCGCCGTGTTCAAGTCCGTATGCCGCCAGCTCATGGACAAGTGCCACTCGGAGCGAGATCGCATGCCGCCCGAAAAACGAGTGAGTAATACTGTGTCAACACCTTCCACCCCCTGAAATTCTTGAGCGATCCATTTATATTGACAGAAATAGTTTGTTAAGTTGACACCAATGAATAAAAACAATGAAAAAACACGCCAATATTGCATTCATGACCTTGGGTGGAGCTATGGAGAGGGCTATGCTCGGGTTTCTCTGCGAGATCGAATCAGAAATGAGGAGACCCGTAGACGAACGAAAGTTACCGACATATCCCACCGGATTAGCAAGTTGAAGTGGCAGTGGGCAGGGCACATATCACGCAGAACAGATTGGCCGATGGGGCCAAAAGGTTCTGGAATGGAGACCACGAACCGGTAAGCGCAGCGTAGGACTTCCAACCACAAGATGGACAGACAACCTAAAAGAGACCACAGGGAAACACTGGATGCAGGCCGCTTCCAACCGGCCCTTTTGGAGATCGACGGGGGAGGCCTAAGCTATGCCCAGCAGTGGACGTACTATGACTGAAATGATGAAGAACTTAATAAACGCTCTTACATATTCTGAAACTACATTTCAAATTAAAACTTTAGAAGTTTTATTTCCAGAACGTTGCAAATTTAGATTAAAAGGTAAAAACACTGGCCAATTGCGATTCGGACTCCAGCACCGGGTGTGCTGCACCTACAAAAGTATGTTTTATTCATTCAGTGCGGGAACTAGCCCTTTAACTTTGTGCCCAACTTGCTGTCCGGTAGCCTGATCTAATATGCAAATTCAATATTTCCAGGTGTTAGTGCTAACACACTTCCCGCGGTTCCTTGCCTTGTTGGAGGAAGAGATATTCAGCCTGACGTCACCTATCTGGGATCCGGAGTATAAACAAGTACCACCCACACATCTGCAGGCGATACTCGATAACAAAACAAGTGAGCTATAACTATAACTTACACATATCTAAACATACATTTGTATAATTATTATCTTGAACACTTAAAAATACAAATATTTGTAATGTACTTTTTTTTTTAAGTTTCGCGTTTGAACACTTGTTATGTTTTAAATGTTTATCGGGACTTATCACGTATTATTTTATTTAAGTAAAAATAGGTACCTTTCGCCCGACTTTTCGACCATGTTACAATGGCCGTGGTCACAAGCTGACTATATTATATAAATATATTTTAACCTAAATAAAATAATACGTGATAAGTCCCGATATACATTTAAAACATATTTGTTATGTGCCCATATTTGTAGTGTAATTCGTTCGGTTTTTCTAATGTACAATCAATATCTTAACTTTCGTAATTGTTTGAAAATGTAAACAAAGATGGCGGATCGACAACCAATGAGAAGCGACAATGACAGAGCTATGCGTTGTGATTGGTTGTCAGTACCCCATATTTACGTATAGTAATTAGTTCAAGTATTTTTTTAGCTCTTATTTTTTTTTATATCATTTGGCGCATTCCGAAACATACCAATAGCGAATGAGTTTGTTTAGTTTTCTTTTTTCTTATAAGCGCTTTTGGCGTGAATCGGAACGCGCTCATAGAAAGACCTCCATTTGTTTTATTTCGCATTTTTATTCGCATTTTCCATTTCATTTGCCTCATTTTCGTGTAATTTATCAAGGCAATGTACTGTGCATACAGTTCTAAATAATAAATACGCCATATCATAGTCGAAACATTTGCATGTATGTTCTATGTATTAATTGTCATCTCATTATCATTGTTCACCGTTTTACATCCATAAATCATATCTATTAATGGTTATCTCAAATTAGGCCATTCTTGATTTTTATTTCAATCATTCTCACGATTTTCTACAACTTTCAAATCGCAAACAAATTTCTATCCATAATTACTTCCTTGAAAACAACAAACAGCTGCGTGCTGCGGTTTCATTCGGTATCCTACAGGAACCATTAAGTTTTCCGAGAAAAAATCCTATGTGTTAATCCAGTGTATAAGCTACCTCCATACCAAATTACATTGGGTAATTAAATCTTCCTTATGGAATAATGTGTCATTCGGTAATTAAATTTTCCCTATTAAAGACTATTTCATTGGGTAATGAAATTTTCGCTATGGAAGGTTATTTAATTGGGTAATTAAATTTTCCCTTTGGAAGACTATAACATTGGGGTATGAAATTTGCGCTATGGAAGTTTATTTCATTGGGTAATAAAATCTTCGTTATGAAAGAATGTGTCATTGGGTAATTAAATTTTCGTTATGGAAGAATTTCATTGGGTAATGAAAACCGAGTAAAACGCGAGTCGCTAGTAATATAAGTATGGTACGGCAGCGGGCGGCCCGAGACGAGGCGAGTTCGAGCGGCTCACCCCTACTGGAGACAGCAAGGACGGCTTCACCACCGTCACGCTCTCATCAGGTATACACACAGCACTCATTTTATGTCAGTAATTTAACGAAATCCACTCTCAAACTTTCCCACCGAGATTTTTACGATAAACGACTTGTAAATTGGAGGTAATAAAGATGATATGTTCAGGCATCCCCAAAATTGAAACGTTATAAAAACAGATATATTTACCGAAGAAATTGAATTTTCTATAAATCTTTCTGTTTGATAGAATCCAACGCCAAAATCCACTTTTCGTTGCACTTATCGTCAAAAAATATGAGGCTCTTAAGTTAAATTTGTTTTTCGGTGTATTATACAGGGTTACGCATATAGACTGTACTAAGCAGAAAAGGGGTCATTGTACTCATCATTATGAACAACTTTTACTAATGGACCAAACATGAATCGCGAAAAAAATATCGGCTGTTCTATGCATTTTGTAGAGTGCTAATCACCGTTTTCTATGGAACAGCAGATTATGCTTTCGCGATTTCATGGTTGGTCCAATAGTAAAAGTTGTTCATAATGATAAGTACAATGCCCTCCTTTCGGCTTAGTATAGTCGACTTAGTCTTTATGCGTAATTCTGTATTATATATGTAATTGTAGTTTACGTAAAATGGATCTAATATAAAAAAAAATAAAAAAATATTCGGTCTTGCCATGCTTGGGGTTTCGGACGCTTGGCTCATTGCATCTCATGGTAATGGTCTAACAAAAACATTCGTTTCATACTAACATTCACATCATTAATTCATTGTATATAATTAAGCTTCTTTCTCTTTATTATACTTACTCTTTATTATTACTTTTTATCCTTGCTTCATTGTTCATTTTACCAAGGAAGATAGACTAAGAGGAAAGACAATAGCGGAACATTATAGCATAGCTCATCATCGCTTTGCATCAGGCGAGATCGCGGTCAAACGTTAGCCTAGTCTGATGTAAAAAATAAAACTCGGAAATTTGCCTACAAACGGTATAAACTTAGATGGCGCCGTAATTTGAGCGTGCTATAGGTTGTCTCGAACTTCCGTAAGCGCTGCAGTCAGATAATGTACGAAAGGGTTCTACAAATTACCGTAGCGCTAGTATCGCAGAGAAGTTTTGCAGCATTTCAAGAGAAGCTCAACAAAATAAGTTCTAATAGATGGCGCCTTTCTTTATTCCCTTGAAATGTTATATAGAATGTTATATATATATATAGCACGCTCAAATTACGGCGCCATCTAAGTTCATACCATTTTTAGGCAAATGTTCCGAGCTACGCTCTAATGTTCCGCTATTGTCTTTCCTCTTAGTCTATCTTCCTTGATTTTACTAACATGCATGCAGACTGGAAACTTGATTGTTAGTGAAACACATTCTTCTTATTATTCTTATATAGGGTTACACATTTCGGCTGCACTAAGCTGAAAAGAGGTCATTGTACTCGTCAATATGAACAAATTGTATTATGGGACCAACCTTGAAATCGCGAAAAAATCAGCTTGACTTATTTAGTACCTAAATAAATTATGTGCAGTTTCGATGCCATTGCTCAAAAACGGTGAATGGAAACATCGTGACTGTGAGGCAACCGGTATATCCAAGAATCTCAAAAGTTCAAAGACATTTATCAACATGTACTGGGCTAGCATGGTGGATTAGGCCCCATTCTGTCTGAGAGAAGGCCTGTATCCCAGCAGTGGGAACACGAGAGGCTGAAATGATGATGATGACTAATTTTAACTAATTATTTACTCGTATATTAAAAGTTGCGATTGATCTCCTGATATTTCTGCACGACTTGCACTGGCAGACTTATAAACCGGAATATTTACCGTTGTAAGGTTGTGGAATGCTCCCGACATTTCCACAATTCATTCCACAACGTTACCACGGTAAATATCCCGTAAATAATCATATAACTCTAGTGAATAACCTTGATAGATTAAAGCTGTTTTTTTATAAACCGGGATTTAAATCACTTTAAATGTAAGTAATGAATTAGCATGAAAGTTTTAAGGGCTTAACTCAACCCCTTAGTTTTCACACATCGTTGACCCGGCCAAACTCGAAAAGTTTACTGTTACATTCTGTGTATTTATTTTCAAGTTTATTTATTTCACATGTAATGGTACATCAATAAAGATTCTCGACCCTGGCCACCAAACTGAGCGTTAGCTTGTATCTTGGTGTATAGTTCCTTCCGAGTTGACTTAGATCAGAACTTTGTACATTTGAAAATTAATAAAACAAACACACAAGATTTTTTTTTTTTTTTTTTTTCAATTAACATCGTGTCTTTATTCATTAAAAACTATCAGGACAATAAAATAATACTGTTCTGTTTTCCCCGGACAAAAATGTGTGAGAACTAGTCGCTGACTTGACCTTGAACAATGTTTAACATATTTATTGGACTTATCGCGCATTATTTTATTTAGGTAAACCTTTCGCTCGACGTTTCGACCATATTACAATGGCTGTGGTCACGAGCTGACATCCCGATAAACATTTAAAACGTGTTCATATCGCGTAAGTTTAAGTTACCTTAAACGATGTTTAACAGTGCCGTGTTTCCCCAATAACAGGTAGTATAAAGACAGAGTCTAGCGGCGTGAAGCGCGGCGCGGGGCCGGAAGCGGAAGCCCCGCTGGGCGCCAAGCGGCGCCGCCTGACGGCTGACGACTCCGGGGATGACGTCAGCGAGCGTACCGTCGCTGATATAGTCGCCACCATCAACGATCCCAACTACATGTGTGGGCCCGATGTAAGTACAGTAGGTGTAAGTAATTTACCTGTATAAATATTGTTGGTATCTTCCTGTTTTACATAGTAACAGATAAATGGAACGACGTGACTTTTAGGGTTTCAAATTTAATTTGGGTTTTAATGTAATGTCAATGTCCAAAGTTTTAATGTAATGTCCATTTCAAGATATTAATAACATTATAATAAACAGTGGTTTCAATGTAATATGTCCATTTCAAGATATTAATAACACTATAATAAACAGTGGTTTTAATGTAATGTCCATTTCAAGATATTAATAGCATTATAATAAACAGTGGTTTTAATGTAATGTCCATTTCAAGATATTAATAGCATTATAATAAACAGTGGTTTTAATGTAATGTCTATTTCAAGATATTAATAACACTATAATAAACAGTGGTTTTAATGTAATGTCAATTTCAAGATATTAATAGCATTATAATAAACAGTGGTTTTAATGTAATGTCCATTTCAAGATATTAATAGCATTATATATAATAAACAGTGATTTTAATGTAATGTCCAGGCGTTATTCCAAATGCAAGCGCCACGCGACGAGGCTGCCAAAGTAGAGGAACAACGGAAGCTTATAGAATTCCACGTCATCGGCAACTCGTTAACGGGACCCGTGAACAAACAAACTATGCTGTGGCTTATAGGTGAGAATATCATACTAATATTATTTATATAAATTATTTATATTAAATAAATATTTCGAATTTGAATATTGTAAATTCAAAGGTGTGTTTGTTTGTTTCTCTTTCACGCACTAACAGAGCAACGGATCAACGTGATTTTTTGCATAGTTGGAGGGCTGAAGATTGACACTTTTTATCCCAGAAGTATGCACGGTTCCTGAGGAAACGTAGGAAACTGCGGGACGCGGCTCGTTTTTCTATAGTGTTGCAGTGAAATCCAGTAACGACTTCTAGTTAATTCGATGTAGTGTCGGTCCCATGGCATTCTATAAGCGGGCTCTGAGCATGATATTCAAAATATCCCAAGACTTCTTAAAATGGCGCCCAACAGAGGACATAATTGAAACTATTTTAACATGTATGACGCTAATGCCCGTTTTCACTAACCACGACTAGGGACGCCTAACTACGAACTCCTAATCTAAGCAGAGTTAAGCGTTATCTTCTGTTTCACCATTCCATTTTTAATATGTGACTCCTAAGCTAAGAGTTGCTTAAATTGTTTAAAGTTATCTATGGTTTAGATGTGAATGCGAGCGCGGTGCAGGCTGTCAGTTTAAGAGTAGCCTATCATTAGACAGTAGACATGCCCGAATCGGTGTCGTAACATTAGATGACTCCTAACGTCACTAGTTATTGCCTAAAGTTTGGTAAAACGTTTTTACCCCATTTACCCCTTCTTATACCTCATTTAGGTGACTCTAGGGTTAGTGAAAACGGGCATGGACGGGTCTTAGAAAATGGCGCCCAACATGGGACCTGAACAAAAAAAATACTTTGTAATCTCCATATAGAGTTCAAGCTCACTAGTACATCAAAAATATGTAATTACTCATTTTGTCATCGTAAAAACATATTATATTCCTTACCAGGGCTTCACAACGTGTTCTCACATCAACTACCAGAAATGACGAAGGAGTACATATCTCAACTAGTTTTCGATTCGTAAGTATCTAACCCCCTAATTCACAAACGTTTGGTAAGATAGAAATAAAAAATGCTATTCTATACTTGTGGCACTAGAGCTCTTTAAGTTTCTTTGATTGTGTGTAACATTTTTTTCTGTACTTTAGAGTTTCTATCTATCTATACTATAAATTGTTAAAGTTATATGATTATTTACGGGATATTTACCGTGGTAAGGTTGTGGAATACATGCACCATGTTCACGGGAACACGGACTTAGGTTCGAGTTCGAGTTCCAGTGATAACCGTAGCAAAAGACTAAGAAAGAGGGTAGATCGTTATGTCTGCACCTAACTTTTTAACTGTTCTCCAACCACCCGCATTCTTCAGTCTTCCCGTGAACATGGTGCATGTAACTGCGCCGAAATATCGGGAGCTCATTCCACAACCTTACCACGGTAAATATCCCGTAAATAATCATATAACTTTAGTGAACAACCGTGATAGTTTAAAACAGTGTTCTATAAATTGTTGTTTTATCTTAACCAGTATATCTTCGAAGTTTCTTAATAAGACCGCAAAAATACTCGAACTTTTGCGCTTGTCTAATGTTTTGTACGTTCTTTTCAGTAAACACAAAACATTGGCTTTGATAAAAGAGGGCAGGCCGATCGGCGGTATATGTTTTAGGACCTTCCCATCGCAGGTGAGAAAACCCCCTTTTTACCATAAGGAATTTGGAGATCAAGCGACTATAACCCTTACATTTAGAACTTTCCTTCGATTCGTGCAAAAAGGTTTGAATCACATTGCGTTCAAGTAAAACATTACTGACTTCCTTGTTATCTTAAGGGACATTGCAACCTACGTCTCTTTCAAGGTCTGACCCTCAAGGCAGAAGCTTAGAAGACGGTTTTGGTATCTTATCGTAAGTACTGATTAAAAGGTGGATTAAAAGAAAGACCTTTGGGCTTCAGAGTGATCGATCAGATATAGGAGTCTTTATTTTTCTTTATAATTGACAGGCGAGTCGACAGAGGCATACTACCGAGTGTATTTTAGTAGGGGTAATCCTAGAACTACATCCTCGGTTCCCATGAAGCGAGTTAGCAATCCAACTCAGACCAATAAAAAATAAAGACCTCATAAAATCATCAAATAGACGAGCCCACTTTTTTTTATTACCTTATAAAAAGCTGATCATAAATTAGTAAATAGGTAGTAGATAGTGTTCGTAAATAGGTAATGGGTAGGTAAATAAACCCATCTACGAAAATAAACAAAAATTTGTTTAAAAAAAAAGTTCTAAGTATTTTAATTTACGGACAAAGAGCGCACCATAGCACTTTATGACGTCAAGCCGTGCGCTTGCCAAACAAACGCTTTGCAGGAGAGAAAAATATCGCACCCGCTCTCTATCCCCCACAAAAACTAAACGCTTATATCTCAAGAAATTTATCAGACAAATAAAATTATTTTTTCAGTGTGTCTAATGTATTTAATTTCAACGTTTTATTATCTAATGGTTGGTCGACCAGCTGCCAAGATGGGTTGACGGTATTGTCACTACCGCGGGTCGAACCTGGACTCGATTAGCACAGGACCGAGGCAGATGGCATAGCAAGAGAGAACCCTATGGCCTATACCCAGCAGTGGGATAAGGAAGGCTGTGGATGATGATGATGTATTTAATTAAAGCTATATATTATCACCAAGATAAACCTCAGCTAGGCTTGTTGGCGATAGGAAGCAAGTAAAATTTATATGTATATATTAATATTTCGTTTATTGCGTATATATGGGTACCTACACAGGAGATGGAAAATTTACAGTAAAAGAGCGCCATAATCGACCTAACTTATGTCATAAATAAATAAATAAATAAACCTTCGTTATTTGTAATAAATGAAACATACAACAACAATACACAAGCCTATTGTACTTTTCTGATGATAAAAAGTACATTTTTGTAAAAGTGAAAAATAAACGCAGGTCCTCAAAACTGTTAGACTCAGCTTCGTATGATACAAGTTTGATTGCATTGCAGGGTTTCAGTGAAGTAGTGTTTTGCGCGGTGACCTCTAACGAGCAAGTGAAGGGCTACGGGACGCATCTCATGAACCACCTGAAAGACTACCACATAAGGAACAACATACTGCACTTCCTTAGCTTTGCTGACGAGTTCGCTATAGGTCAGTTACATATACTCTGCTTTTTCGTTTGCATTCTTGGGAGAGACAAAGTGACTTCATTTAATAGGTAATGAAAATGGAGGAAATGGAGGTTTGTGGAGGAAAAATATTTGTAATGTGTGTATTTATTTCTATTATAAAAAAGTATAAGTATAAAAATGTTTTTTTTTTTTATTTTATGTTTTTTTTATTTTATTTTTTATTTTTTTTATTTGCATTACGATTAACGATAGATTTTATTAGTTGATATAGTAATACCCGCCGTCGCCTAATGCTCACCTACCATCTATTTCTGAGTAAAGGGGTATGCCGAAAACTAGCCCTGCATGACCCTTCGGGACCTCGCAGTACAGCGCTGAGCGTACCCCTATTGCCAAACATTGTATCTCCTTATGTTTCTTATAGTATATGTCCATTGTTTTTGTTTTTTGGCAATAAATATATACGTATATAGGCAATATATCTTATTATTATTATTTATCATTATCAGCCTATCATATTGCCACAGGTTTGTAATTTCGCTTAGACACGGGCCTTCTCTCAGAGAGGATGGGCCCTAATGTCATTATTATTGCCTATGAACTTGGAGGTTCTTGGACATACCACGATGTTTTCCTTCACAGTCGTTTGAGTGATGGCATAGAAACTGCACATGATTTAAGCCACGGCCAACTGTTGCCTGTGTGAGAACAGTTTTGTGTGTCAAAACTTGCCTTTTTTGTTTTGACGTCGTGACTCGCTAGGTACTGCCAAGACGATGATTGAAGTGGATTATGCGGCGTGTTAGTTAGAGCATCGATCCAACTTAAGACAGGCAGACATGGAAAGTAGTTGACCTCGCAGGTCCAACCATCATCATGATAAATGTCTGTGGATTGATCTCCTTGCTCAGTGGTACTGGGTACAATACAATACAATAACTCTTTATTAAAATACCACAAAACAAGGATAACATAAATATTACAATAAAAATATTATCTAGGCTTTTAATAGGGTAAAGATGTTCCAAGCTAAATCCGCTCGCTCCTCTAATGTATATTAAACAAGCTGACCCGACAGACGTTGTCCTGTCTTAGAACTGTCAAATGAGCGCAGTAAAAATTGTCGTTAAGTTTTCTAAAACTTTCCAATTTTCAACGCAATTTTCTTAATTCTTCTTTCCGTAAGAACCTTCTACAGAGTATAAAACAACTTATAAAAAAAAACGAATGAAATCGGTAAATTCGTTCTCAAGTTATGGCGTGACCAAGGTAAATAGGGATTAATTTTTTATCTACACTAATATTATAAAGAGGAAAGATTTGTATGTAAGTATGTTTGTAACGAATTGGCTCAAAAAGTACTGGGCCGATTTAAAAAATTCTTTCATTGTTGGGAATCTACACTATCCCCGGGTGACATAGGCTATAATCTATACCCGTGCGAAGCTGGGGCGGAGCGCTAGTATATTATATAGATTTAGCCCGCGCATTTTTAGTTTAAAAAGATATCTGTCACCCGATCGCAAGTCCTTCGTTTTATACCGATAGGCGATTTTCAGGTTACTTCAAGAAGCAGGGCTTCAGCAAGGACATTAAACTGCCGCGCGCGATGTACCAGGGCTACATAAAGGACTACGAGGGCGCCACACTGATGCACTGCGAACTCAACGCGCGCATCGTTTACACGCAGTTCACGAGCGTCGTTAGGAAACAGAAGGAGGTATGGACTTTGTTAACATTGTTGAAAGCCACCGCCAAGTTTTCATTGTATGTTATTTTACCAGAATTTAAAACAGTAGCGAGCTAATAAGCTAGCAGTAGTAAGCTTCTTAGTGTTGAACATCGACGTAAAGTTGCTAGTCTATCGGTTTTTTATCGGATACATTTCGGAGAGTGTGCATCGGATCTGCACGATCTAATTCCCTCCTGCCCATTTTTCTATCGGACTGCCAAAGCGGGCACGAAAAACCGTCACCGCTTTACGGTTGATATTCCGAAAACCCGTACGAAGCGCTTTGATTCCACATATATTATCCGAACTGCTAGTCTGTGGAATGCGCTGCCTGAATGGGTGTTCCCCGATGGTTACAATCTGGGTGTCTTCAAATCACGAGTGAATCGGTTTCTTCTAGGCAAGCGTACTCCAACGTTGACCGCATGCATCTACGCTTGACATCAAGCGAGGTGGTGGTATTTTTTTGCCACAAATACATGATGTCTGTCTATTTTTTTATATTTTTAAATACGAGTTTACCATCTGTACAGGGCCATAAATAATTTGCTAACAAACAAATAATCAAATGAAGAAGATTGAATTAATGTAATGTGTTTTTCGGGCGTATGTATGTATGTATGTGTTATGATCTCAAATGAGGGTAGTTCAGGAAAAACCAGTCTGTTGCTGTGATCTTGCCATAGTGAGATTGTGCTCAACCAATACAGGAAAGTCGGTGCACATTCAATAGTTTTTTGTTTGCATTTTTTATATCACCTCGTATAGCCTAAACGGCTTGACCGATTTTGATGTGTGATGTGTTATTAGATTCGACTTCATGCCCAATGTCATGGACTACATTTTGCAATGGCTTATTTTTTTCTTCTAAATTATCTACTTGTTAGTCTTTATATACCTTTTTGGTAGTCGGATAAAAATGATGCCGTGGTGACGAAATAAAGATTTCTATGTTTTCAGATCGTCAAAAAGTTGATCGATATGCGGCAAAAAGAAGTCAGGAAAATACATCCGGGACTCACTTGCTTCAAGGAAGGCGTAAGTGTAAACAAATCATATTACCTACTATTTCTGTTTCCATTAATCGTCTCTTGGCTCCATCATCCCTTGTTCATAACTCGCCCACACACACACCATACCATGTGTGTGTATGTGTGAGTGTTCGCCTCGAACTGTGACCTTGCAACCCATAAATCTTCGGAAACCCTCGATCGATTTTGCCGACTTGTGCCATTAGCCATTAGTATCTGAGACCTCATTTCCCTCGGTCAACTAGTAGTTCCCCCGAATTGTGACCTCGCGACCCATACATTTTCGGAATCCGATTTAGCCCATATTCGAATTTTAAATTGTATCGATTTGCCAAAAAAAAAACCAGCTTCGCGCGCCTTTGAAAGAGAGTCCTAAGGGGCTTGAAGGACACTTGAGGGTGCTTTAGCCACCCCAGACGTCTTCATGGTACACTGGGTACCATGGTCTTCAAGGTCTTCAGGGTCTTCATGGTACCATTCCTATCTTACTTGGTATATTTCACAAAGGTTAGGGGCCCGTAGCATTTGTTAATTTTGCTACTTGGATAATACGGCACTGTGTATAGTCACAGTAGATATAAGCTAATGCAAAGTCACCCTTAAATGGTGGAAATACCATTCATTAGCACCAAGCGTTTTGCCTCCTCTGAATTAGAACGGCAAAACAATGGAACGCCTTGCCCCTTGTCTTTATTTCCGCAGCATTACAATCTTGGAGTGTTCAAGTCTAGGGTTCATAGGTTATTACTAAGCAAACGTGCTCCATCTTCGGCCGCATCATCGCTTCCCATCAGGCGAGATCGCAGTCAAAAGAAAGCATAGACCAATGTAAAAAATGCATTGGTTTGACTCGGACGTATCCTTGAATTCAGTGTATACTGTCATCACATGGCTACGGTTGCTACTATCGGGTTTTAAGACAATTTTCATTACTTTGTACGCCACTTCTACGCTGACAACACACACATACGGCGATTGTCAATGACGCAGCACGTGCGACTATCGCTCTGAGCGTACCGTGAAGTATCGTAGCGGGCGGGGGAAGATGCGCTCTTTTAATTACGTCATTCGATGAGGGTGAGAAGAGCGCAGCGTTTTTGGCTGTAATGAGATTTACAATTATAAAATAATGATAACTTAAATCTTACCAAAAATAATAGTTTTAAAATACTTCATTACCTACTTGTTCCCTCCCCCCTCCCCCTGCAACCCCCTCCCCCGGACTCCCACAGGTTCAGCAAATTTTAATTTACTTTTCTTTTAGTATACCTGTTATGTTTTTTTAAATATGAGGCCGCAGCTACTCCTGGATTATTTTCCCTTAAAGTCAAACTATTTCTTATGGTTATATATCTAATGTGGTGTTGCAGGTGCGTAGTTTACCCGCGGAGTGCATCCCGGGGCTGCGCGAGGCGAGCCGGCGCGCTCCGCCCCGCCTCGACCCGGAGCCCGACTGCGAGCCCGCGCTGCTCAGAAACGTGCTGCATCAAGTATGTACTATTACACCACATACCTTTATCAGGGATAGACACCGCTAGGTTATCTACTTTGCGTGTCTATGACCTGTTGGATCATTGCTCTTACTAACACGCCGCATAAATTCAGTTCGATCTCCTTCGCCTTGCACGTCAGTCGTGAATATAAAAAAACCGGACAAGTACGAGTAGGACTCGTGCTCTGAGGGTTCCGTTGGAAGGGACCCTCAGAGCGCGAGTCCAAAAAAATAATTAAAGTTGAAATATTTAAAGACAAACTTAAGTTTGTAGTTGACAATTAGGTTCTTACATACATTCCAACTACAAAATGTAAGTTTGTAATAGCAAAATAATTATTTTTAAATGATATAACTTCAAATTTATAACTTTCGGATTTATTCCTATATATGTGCTATGAGAACTTGCCTCTTGCCAAATTTCATGATACTAGGTCAACGGGAAGTACCCTATAGGTTTTGATTCCCCTGTGAGATCGCAAAATATGCGACATAAACGTTCATATCTTTTGATTGCGTTGATTTACAACTTTTATTTTTTTACAGCCGAAAGAAACCGTAGACCCAAGTATTTAGTATACATTTCAACTTGATACCTTTACGCGTTCTTGAGAAAAAGGGTCTTGACAGACAGACGGACAACGAAGTAATCCTATAAGGGTTCCGTTTTTTCCTTTTGAGGTACGGAATCCTAAAAATGGCAGATTCCGCCTGTAATGCCAATAGTAGACTGTAAAAACTCTTTGAAACCAGTTGGACTTACAAATGAAGTTACAACTCCGGACTACCGGTAATCAGTTTCTTCTAAGCAAGCGTGCTCCGCCGTAGACCGCATCGTTGCTTAACATATGGCGAGATGGCGGCCAAACGTAGACTTATTCTATATTTTTTAACTATTTTAATTTGTCTATAACATTTAAAAATTTATTATTTATTAACGATTAGTAATTTATTACAATATATATATCATAATTAATTTTTAACTATTTAAAAAAAATTAAATACGCTATGTATATATTTTAAAAAAGTGTCAATAATGCACTTACGGTTATATTGAAACCAAACTAAGCAAACCTTGCTTTTTAATTATTTGCAGGTAAAGAACCACGCGGCCGCATGGCCTTTCCTCAAACCGGTCGACAAAACAGAAGTGCCGGACTATTATGACCACATCAAATATCCTATGGGTAAGTTAGGCATATTGTTCCATCCACTTATTTCACCCATCCTGCGGTTGTGGGACGATTGGGACAGCCGCAGGTTTAAAGATAGTATTGTAATTTTCAAAAAACTCTAAAGGCCTATTACTAAATGAACCGTACAATTTTAAGTATTTGTATTTTCGGGCAT
Organism: Agriopis aurantiaria; assembly: GCA_914767915.1. NCBI lineage: Eukaryota > Metazoa > Arthropoda > Insecta > Lepidoptera > Geometridae > Agriopis > Agriopis aurantiaria. Next base: position 9,084,988 of record OU612003.1, on the reverse strand, counting down.
AAAACGAATAAATAAAGCCGTAATTTTCAAGATAAATAACAAATAAGTAAACCATAACATAAAAGTGTTTATTTTATGACAGTAATTCAAAGAAATCCATTCTCAAACTTTCCCTCCTAAAGTTTTACGAAAAACTACTTTTGTAAATTGGAGGTAACAAATGGATATGTTGAGTTTTACTAAAATCTGAAGCCGCTACATTCAATAAAAAATACAGATCTATTTAATACAGCAACTGAATTTTCAACAGATCTTATTAGTTGTAAGAAAAATTATATGGTGTATGATGATGGATAGATGTTTACTAGCGTCGGTAATGGTGGCGATAAATAAGTACGTCACTGTTCACTTTCCAGGGGCCTTCCGGACAACTGCTATTACAGGCACCTAATCCGCTCAGTTGGAAAATCACGCGACCGCAAACCGTATCTGGGCGCGATAAGGTCTGCGGTCGCGTGATTTTCCAACTGAGCTGATAAGGTGCCGCAATTAGCTGTTGTCCGTAAGGCCCCAGGTGTTTATTTCAATCCACAGTTCACCATATAATATAATGTCAGAAGGGTGATGAGGTAATAACAATCGGTGGTGATATAAGACAGTTAACAAAGTTCGGAAGGAAGTAATATTAAGACCCTATAGGTGCGACACGCGAGTAGTTCCGCTATCTAAAACAGACTGCTTACCGAGGAGCGGTCGTCGTTTTCGATGCTTTGTCAAAAAATGTGATAGGACCGTTAAGACGAAATATGCTTCAAATTTGACGATTCGTCATCACGAATATTCAAAAGTAGACCTTTAAAATCGATTAATTGACATTATTTCTTTATTAAAGATATATGATTATTTACGGGATATTTACCGTGGTAAAGTTGTGGAATGAGCTCCCGATATTTCGGCGCAGTTACATGCACCATGTTTCACCACCCGCATTCTTCAGTCTTCCCGTGAACATGGTGCATGTAACTGCGCTGAAATATCGGGAGCTCATTCCACAACTTTACCACGGTAAATATCCCGTAAATAATCATATAACTTTAGTGAACAACCGTGATAGTTTAAAACAGTATTTTATTTCTTTATGTTTAATAAATGTTCTTGAAATATTTTATTCGGATGTGTTCACCGATACACGATTAAAGAAATTTGGCTCCATGGAAAAAAATCGTAGACTTTCCTAAAACACTCGTTTTTACGTTCCCTTCAATGGATTGAATCAACTTCATTGGAATTCTATAGAAGATATTATTATCATAAAAAATTGTATCTTATCCTAACAATCATTCAAATACTTTAGTGGTCGCAGTTTTTTGTAAAAGCGTAAGATTATTTGTCTATACTAATATTATAAAGAGGAAAGATTTGATTGTTTGTTTGTTTGCATTGAATAGGCTCCGAAACTACTGAACCGATTTGAAAAATTCTTTCACTGTTGGGAATCTACACTATCCCCGGGTGACATAGGCTATTCTATACCCGTGCGAAGCTGGGGCGGACCGCTAGTAGAAAATAAAGAAAATAAATATTCGGGACATATTAAGTACGGTTCTTTACCATTTCGCCTTAACTATAAGGCTAAGGGCTGGTTTCCATTGAAGTTTTCCCTTGTGCGGTGCAGATCTGCGCTCGATGGGCGAGCGTCTCAAGTCGCGGTACTACGTGTCCAAGCGGCTGTTCATAGCCGACATGTCGCGCATATTCACCAACTGCCGGCTCTACAACTCTCCGGACACTGATTATTACAGGTAACACATTTGGTTCGAAGGGCAATGGCTCTACAACTCTCCGGACACTGATTATTACAGGTAATACATTTGGTTCGAAGGGCAATGGCTCTGCAACTCTCCGGACACTGATTATTACAGGTAACACATTTGGTTCGAAGGGCAATGGCTCTGCAACTCTCCGGACACTGATTATTACAGGTAACACATTTGGTTCGAAGGGCAATGGCTCTGCAACTCTCCGGACACTGATTATTACAGGTAACACATTTGGTTCGAAGGGCAATGGCTCTGCAACTCTCCGGACACTGATTATTACAGGTAACACATTTGGTTCGAAGGGCAATGGCTCTACAACTCTCCGGACACTGATTATTACAGGTAACACATTTGGTTCGAAGGGCAATGGCTCTACAACTCTCCGGACACTGATTATTACAGGTAACACATTTGGTTCGAAGGACAATGGCGTGGTGTTTTAAAAATGGTTGATAGCTTGTCCGTGCTTTTTATGTTTGGATTGTTGTTATTGGCTTGGTTTTGTTTCCTCAAGATACCACGAATTAATTAAATACCAGTGAATTTAGTTTAAATAACCTGACACTAACTTAATACCACAGTAGATATATATTACAACAGTAGTTCGACTTACACAGGCGAGTTGGTGGTCAAACGCTGAATTATACGCGATAAAAAAAAACGCTCTAATCGAATGACGTAATCAAACGAGCGTCCCTTCCCCGCCCGCTACGATACCTCACGGTACGCTAAGAGCGATAGTCGCGCGCGCCGCGTCACTATCGCTCTGAAATCGATCATAGAAAACGGTCATTCACACTCTACAAAATATATGGAACAGCTAATAGTTTTTTTTCGCGATTTCAATGTACTTACGGCTTCCTGTTTTAAGCGATTCTGTTCAGGTGATTGCGAAAAGTTGCGCGACCGTAAACAGTATCTCGGCGCGTCAAGGTTCACGTTCGCGTGATTTTCCGCACTGCGCAGTTTCGAGCCCGCGTTGAGAGGTAGCCGCAGGGTTGATCCTTTTGTAAAAGTTGTACATAATTATGGATACCATCGTTCTTCTATGGACCCCTTTTGACTTAGTATTATTTTTAAACTCAAGCGTTGCTTTTATTAAATTTACAGATGTGCGAACGCCCTCGAGAAGTACTTCCACGGGAAGATGAAAGAAGTAGGCATGTGGGACAAATGAGAGTTCGACTTTGACGATTTTTTCGTCAACCATCTCATCGCGAGCGCGCAAGAGTCACCCGCGCCCGGTGAATAGACTGCTTTAGCGGAATATACACGTGAAAAGGACGGCCTTTCTCTTAGTGCTTTACTGTAAAAGACTAGTTCTAATGCTCAGTTTATGTTTACCATTCGCCTAGCAATAGCTAAATTTTGTCATATTTCTATAGAATCTAGGATTAGGGAAATATGCCAAATTGTTATAGTGAAATGTTTTGATGAATTCTTTTTAGTGAAAAAGGTCAGAGTTCATTTCAGTATCGATCTGAGTAGGAATGTTTAGGAACTACGCTTAGCGAGTTGTAGTATGAACATAGAATTACATTTCCACTCGGAATATGAAAAAAGGGGTCAAATTGAGAACCTTCCTCCTTTTTTGGAGTCGGTTAATGACACTTTTGTTGAGCATTCGTAATATCATATTGTAACGTAAAGTAGGGCAAATTTAATAGATCACATTTGACACCTGTCAGTGTATTGTTTAGTCAAAATAAATCTTCAAAATGCTTTCTTTTGTAATTATTACAATAATTTTAATTAAAATATATATATATACAATGGTGCAGTTTTAACGTTGAAAAAGAAAGTTACAGGGCTATGTTATTGAATTTTGATAAAGTGCCAAATGTGAAATTGGCCCTACTTTAATTATGAATGTATAGGCAGTTCTACATTTCTCCTATTTAATAGGAATTTACTATTTATGGCCTCATTTAAAAATTTACTTAAATTAAACAATTCTTAAAATTGCTCTGACAGCTTCTCGCTAACGGAAATTGTTATTAGTAAAAAACGAGACGGCAATTTTAAGCATTTACTTTAGTATTGTTTTTAAACAAGACCGTTACAAAGTTTTTTTTTTACATCTGGCTAGTCTTACCGCGATCTCGCTTGATGGGAAGCGATGATGCGGTTGAAGAATGAGCAGATTGAGCAGGCTTGCCTAGTAATAACCTATTAACCCTAGACATGAACACTCCAAGTTTGTAATGCTGCGGAAACAGAGGCAGAGGCAATGCGTTCCATTGTTTTGCCGTTCTAATTAAAAGGAAGCAAAGCGCTTGGTGGCAATGAATGGTTGACGCTATGCCGTTCGTCTGGTCATCCGGTAATGAAGGGGATATTGGTGGAACCAGTATGGAGGGTGGGCGGGAGGGTTAACATCAAAATGTTTCTACTATTTTTTTTATACGATTGTGGGTGGAAGACTAAACTTATATTTCGTATTTTTTCATATATAAATAATTGATAAGTAAATTATTTCATGTTGTTAGTGCTTTGTAAGATATTTGCTCAGACATTTTATACTTATCAAAGAAAATTTGTGAATATAACACATGTCATTATGGATTAACTAATGGTAGTTATTAGGTTAATACATGTTCCAATTTTTTTTAAATTCTCTGACAGCTGCAGTTTGTAAAAAGCAGAATGAAAACAGTAAATTCTACTACTTTTGATTGTGGTTTTTGAACGTTAGATTGTAGGCAGTGCATACAGGGCAACTGTTCGATAAAATGCCATAGATAATAGCGAGTACTGATCAAATGATATTTTATCGAATTTGTCGATCTCAACTTTCTAATTTGACGATGGATAAAGAACGGTAAATGCACTGCACATTCGTTCTACTATTCGAAATTCGCGAAAAACATCAGCTGTTCCATACAAAAACATCATTCAACAAAATGTATGAAACAGCTGTTTTTTTTCTTGCGTATTTTGACAAGTCGTAGAACAAAAGTTATTTGTTTTGATATACTGCTAACTGATTACCAATAACCCTGTATACATATACTACAGTGAAATAATATTAAATTTAATGATATTAAAAGATAATATTTTCATTGGCCTTTGCATTGTATTTGCAGCTGTCACAGCAAAAAAAAATACCGAGTATAGGTAGGTACTTTATTGTATAACATAACCAAATCTCGATCGTATGCTAGTTCGGCTCTAGGTAATGTATGCATTATGCATTGAAGACTTTTTAAAGCAATTGTTAACTGTGTAGGGACACTGATTGTTTTTTTAATGTAAATAGGTACATATGGCTGTCAATAAATTGTTTTTTTAAATTATATGCAGTGCCGTTTTATTTTTATGCTTTCGAGGACTGAAGTTAGTTATTTACGTATATGTTGTAACATTTTATTTACAGTGCCTTCTTTAAGTAAACATAAATTATCAATTATCAGTTACCGACATAGCTTACCGGATTACCAAGTTGAAGTGGCTGTGGGCAGGGCACATATCGCGCAGAATAGATGGCTGATGGGGCTGTAAGGTTCTCGAATGGAGACCACGGACAGGTAAGCGCAGCGTAGGACGTTCACCCACAAGATGGACAGACGACCTAAAAGAGACCGCAGGGAAACGCTGGATGCAGGCCGCTTACAACCGGCCCTTTTGGAGATCGATGGGGGAGGCCTATGTCCAGCAGTGGATGACCTAGGGCTGAAAAATATCAATTTAATAACTGGCCACATATACAAAATACAAATATGGTAGGGTTCCGATTTCCGTAGCCAGTCATTTGGTCTATTCCACTTTAATCACCTGGGTGATAATAGGTGACTCCGTTTAAATTATTATTTGAGTATCCTTTGATCACCTGCACCTAGGTGACCATAGGCGACTCGATTAAATTTATTGTTTTGGTATCTTTTAATCACCTATGAATAAAAAAATGTTCGAATTAGAAATATCATCATCATTTCATCCTATCATGTTCCCACTGCTGGGACACAAGGTTTCTCTCAGAGAGATGATGGGGCCCTAGCCCACTATCATCATCATTCGCAAAGTATCCCAAATTTAAAATATTTAAGTCAGTTATATATACCCAGGGCAGTTGTTTCACTTGTATCAAGCACAAGTCCGATCGTGTGTTGAGTACTGCTGCCATCTATTCGACGGAGCAGCCAATTAAGTACCAGCTGGAAGCTTTAGATTCCGGTACACCGGCGTGCTATGGGCCTAATTGGTGATGGCAAATTAGTCTCAAAAAAATTGCAAAGCCTCGAGCACTGCCGTAAAGTAGCTTGCCTGCCTATTTTCTATCGAATTAGTTTCGGCGAGTGTGCACAAGAGCTTCATGACATTCCACCTTCCACCTTTTACTACAGGACAAGTAGGACTGCACACTACCACCTCGTTACTCGTGAAAAATCCAAAGATATGTACACAACGATTTGGTTGGCCATTTGTAATAAATACGTACTGCCCAAGAATGGAACCCCTGCCGGCCTCCTTGTTTCCTGAGAGTGAATAGATTTCTTCTAGATTTAAGTGTTCCATCCTCGGCCACACCGTCGCTTACCATCAGGCGAGTTGGAGGCCAAACGTAATCTATTTTACAAGCTTTTATTTAACTTGCAATGTATGTATGTAACTATGTTTGTTCGCGTGGAAGAGTGGAATCTTGCAACTCAATTTAGAAGCAGATGTCTTCAACTGATTGAGCTGTTTGGCAAACTCGTGTAAGTTCGGTAATAGTGCTAACAGACGCACGAACGCGGCTGACCTCAACCGCCGTCTGACCAATGGGAGAGAGAGAGAGAGAGAGAGAGAGATGGAAATATGATATTCTCACTCTTTCTCTCCCGTTGGTTGGACGGCGGTCCGTCAGCCGCGTTCGAGCGTCTTTAATGCCCGAATGGCTCTTTAGGGTTCGCCGCATAAATAAAAACACCCACAGACACTACAACTACTATAATCAATGGCAAATTACACAAAACTATGCAGCTAAAGTAAAATTATGGTTTTGCACACGCTAATCGCGGTATCGCCCGGGAAGTCTCCTCTGTCTCTCTCGCGGACGGTTCGAGACGCGCTGTAGTGCCACCTCGCAATCACTAGGTGGCGCACCTGGTGAAGAAGCGCGTCGACGCCAGCCAGGCTCCGTTACATTTTCGCTTGGCGCGGGAATATTTAAATGGTGGGCGTTACGTCTGTTAGCACTATAATAATGCAATGTTATGGTTTCTTCGAGCTGGAACATTATCACGCATTATTTTATTAAGGTGAAAATAGGTACCTTTCGCTCGACGTTTCGACCATGTTACAATAACCGTGGTCACGAGCTGACTCACAAATTTGTATAGAGCTGACTGAAAACTGCGGGTGAGTCCGGCGAGAAGAGCGGGTATTTTGTTCATCTACCCTCACTTGATCTTGAAATATCGCAGGGTTGTCACTACGACACACAACACTGACTATCCGTAAATGTCCTAGGACCTACACCGCGGTTTGAACACTTGCTTACCACGGAATTCCACGACGCCGCTAACTTAAATCCATCTTCCCGGTTGAAATTCCCGGATGTTTTCTATATCAGTCTCTGGCAGCCGCTTTGATTAGTTTGGGGTCAGATGACCGTGTATGCAAGTGTCTGTCTGTCAAAATATACTATTACTCATTTATATTGCATTTATCTAAATCTCACGGGGTTATCTATACTTCTATACTAATATTATAAAGAGAAAAGATTTGATTGTTTGTTTGCATTAAATAGGCTCCGAAACTACTGAGCCAATTTCAAAAATTCTTTCACTGTTAGGAAGCTACACTATCCCAGGGTAACATAGGCTATATTATATATCTTCATCTTCATCAGCCTGTAAACGTCCACTGCTGAACAAAGGCCTCCCTCGTAGAGAGGGGTGTTGCCAGATTCTTACTAAAACTCCAATAATGTAACACAAGGTGTAAAAAAATAAGATTTTCAATTTTGACTTTGCGTGTTTGACAGTTCTAAGACAGGACAACGTCTGTCAGGTCAGCTAGGAGTAATAGTGTTCCGTGGTACACAATAAAAGGCATTTTTCAATACTGTATTGGTTTTATTCACTGCAGTGAAAGAACACTAAGACGGGAATGTAAATAGGTATATTTACATGGTTTTCTTTAATTTTAATATTATACCAGTCTCCTTGTATATATAACATCCAAATAAGACTTAAGTACCTTACTTATGTACTGCGTAAATAACTTAAATGCTCGCTTAAAAATATCTTAAAATAAGTAAATATAAGGTATACTTTTATTTCATAAGTTTGAAAATAATCGCTTTTAAACACAATTGTTTGCACATTTATTAAAGAAAGTTAAACTAACTGTTGAATTCAAAAGCGATATGACTTCAGACTAGATTTACTTAGCTACTACTTTTGCAGTTACAAAATTAATATATTTAATATTTAGGTACTATCGAAGAAGTTCCACACTTTACCGTACCTAGGGCTCCACAGGTCAGGACAATTTCACAATTTTAATACAAACATGTACTAGTTTTTTTAAAGACTCGTTTGATTTTGATGAAACTTGGTATGTTTAAATTAGCAATAGGTAACTGAAACAAAATTATTAATAATTAAAATCTAAAAACTATCTTTTAGGTATCCATATTAAATTTAGTGTTACATAATTATATTATTCGTATTTTACTCAGCAAACCCTTTCATTTGATATCCACGGCATGCATAAAAAATAACTAGTCCGCCATATTGGATTTAGAATGACGTCACATATAAGTAATCATGCATTATCGTTCAAACTAAATGTGTATGCAAACTTTCAGCTCAGTCGGTTGGGGATAACTGTTCTAAACTTCAGTTGCAAAATTTGACCCAAACTAACAAGGCAAGTTAAATAAAAGCTAGTTAAAAAACATTTATTGGGTATTTCAAACAAGTAGATTTTTAAAAGAAAATAAAATACCCGACTGAAAATGGACAAGACAAATCTACAACACCTCACGCATCAAAATCGGACAAGCCGTTTGGTTACAGGAGGTAATATATAACGAAACAAACATCTATACACCCGAAAAACATTACACTCCTTCTTGGGCAAAAAGTAAACCATATCGGAAATTCGTATTATTGCTAAATTAAACATAAATATTTACAAAAGTTCACCAAAATCGGACAAGTACTTAAAAAAATACTGTATATTTGAAAATTGAAAAAAAAAAACCATGTCCAGCGTTAACGCAAGGCAGAACTATCGAAATTACATGTCTAGTCCGACTACATCATTCAACGAAATATTAACAATTTGGTAGACAAATGGCCCCGTTATCCAAAGGATACTTTACACCCGATAAGAAATAATCTAAAGTAAAGGTGGTTATAAAACAGTCGATTAATGACACGGAAAATATACAAAACCTTAAATCTATTGCCATAGTACTGTTATAAGCAGTCAGTATAAAACATAGGATACAAGAGTAGCACGTGTGAAGCCGACGTAGTAAAAACAAAACGTACCCTAAACACGGCGCGAACACTTGAGAAGCCAAATTGTGGTGCAATACTTGCGATTGTCGCCATCAAAGAAGCGTCACAAATTTGACATTGACTTTGACAGTTTCGTGACTAGTTTACGATTATGACCGCCAGTCGTTAGTGGCGCTAGTGTCTATGCCTGTTTTCATTTGCTATTTTATTCGCCACTTTTTAGGTCCCCGTCTTTGGGTCCCCATCTTTACTGTAATAGCCATACTGATTAGACACATCTAATTATTTTCTGATATTGGAAAAGGTAGGCACTTTTTTCTCTATTAAAAAATCGCATCATTTTAACTGACAGTGGTAAATTTTTTTTAATTTTTTTTTTACTTCAATATTATAAAATAAGATGGCAACAATTTTATTATCAGAGCTCTGTTAAATTGAGTTTAAAAACTCTTAGACAGTGACTGCTTACCAAAAGGCAGGTCCGCTTTTTTTATCATAAAAAGCTTTAGTATGATAAAAATAAAAGTACACAAAAAACAAAATTACATCTATATTGTCGCGCCGTGTTAGGGCTTAGTACACAAAGTACAAGTTACATTTGTTAGTTTATCGTATTATGGACGGATCCCTCTATCCAAATGTTAGTTAATAGTTACCCCAGGGCCACCACTATATTATTACGGTATAGAAGACAAAATATAACGATTAGGTCTAACTTATGAGATCATGGACCAATCAAATATTTTAAGTACAACTTCATTATGAATTTTGAACATAACTGAAGACTTGACGAGCAAGGGAACGGGATATAGTTCAATAGGACAGTCTGATAATACCATTATTTTGTCATTTTTGTGTAATTCAATAAAATTATTCACTTCTAGCTTGCAAAAATTTCCCCTTCCACCTCTACCTTTTCTTCTTGCTGCAGACAATAGGTATTACGAAATTGAGGTTTTGACTAGAAGTAACTGATTTTAAATGAGCTGTAAAGTTGTTTTTTCACAACATGGACCACATACAGTTATTTATGATTATTAACGGGTTATATACCGTGATAAGGTTGTGGATGGAGCTCCCCATTAATAATCATATTACTGTAGTGAACAACCGTAATAGTATAAAACAGTATGCTACCATATTGTGTAGAAAGTTATTCGACTCACACAAAGCAAATAATGTGGTATTTTCGACCCCAATATTACAGTAATCGTTGACTAGGCGGAGTTGTGGTGATTTCTGATTTCATGAGCTACTTGAATAAACTAGTCCTTACGAATAAAATATCACTTGTCCACCAATCTAACGTCACTATCACTGGAAGTTTCTTTTGAGTATTTACCTAGTTATGAACACATCACTTCACTGCACTATGTTCGTCCAAATGGCCAACGATGGCCAAAATCTTAGCGTATAGTTGGACAATGACCCTGATGAATAGCAAGTCACTTAGAGCTTTCAAAATGTCACCCACCCGATTTGAGTGAAAGAAATCCGTGGCCAACAGCGGGTTTAAGATTTTTTGAGCGCTGCGAAAGTGTGATATTAATTTTATTGAGTTATAGGTAACCGTCGCTTACGGGCAACTGTACTCGGTCCATTTTCTTTTATCTGACAGTTCTAATAACATTGTAAAAGGGAAAAAAAACTTTTAATATGTTACATAGCAAAAGCTACGAACTGTTCATTAAACTTTTTAAAATCTATTACAGCTGTTGGTATAAAAAAAACTTAGACCTTATAAGAATGCTGTTGATACAATTTTAGTCTTTTTTAAGTATAAAAAAGTAGCACAGTGAAACTAATATTTGGGGGGGTTATAACTAATATTAATGTAGTAAAAAATGTGATTTTAAGTCTTCCGAAGGCAACGGTTATCGTCACTGATATTTATCAGTATAGAATCAGCAAGCAAATCGACGTTTATTTTTTTGTTGTAAATACTATGACATCATAAGAGCAATATAGTGGTAGTTAAACTAGATTCACACACGATTCATCCTCACGCGAGTTTAGATGAAGTAGATTCACACAGTTTACAGTGCGTGTGGCAGAGTTTGACATTTTAAATTGATGTTGATGTCGGACGTGCTATTGCCAAGACGACGGACATCGAACTGAATTCGAAATCGTCCTAGTTGGAGCATCGATCCAACTTATGACAGGATACTGACACGCAAAGTGGGTGAACTTGCTAGTAAGTTCTGTGAACACCTTTACCCTATCAAAGTTCATTAAGGTCCTTGTCCAACCGACACGCTTGTTCAAAGCACTCCTGGACGCATTTGGCACTTGGCGGGAGAGGCTACCGTTACTGCGTGCTCGTGGAGCTCAACGACACGTCATCCTGAGGGCCGTCCGTCCGCTGCGTTCCCGAGAGAGACCCGGCGCAAACCCTGACAAATGAAAAAACATCCATATAGTTAGAAATACAACATATTCCATAATATTATCGCTTACCATCAAAGTTGGCGGTGAAACGTAAATCTATTCTATATTTAAAAAGAAAGGTTGTACTTTTACCTTTTTCTCTTTTTATATACCTACAATAGATAAAGATAATATAACCACTTGATCGCGCATGTAGTCCAAATTCCCTTTTGCAAAATGATGCCACGTCGGTCGCGGAGGGCAGCTTGTGATTGGAGTCACGACTCGACTCGACGCTTGTGATTGGAGACTCAAAAGTCATTTATTCAATTCGCGCCTAGGATTGGCCCGCTCGAAATAGATTGACATTTTAGAAATTTTAAACCTTACGGCGGCGCGGTAAAGTATGACCAGTCAAGTGGTTATATTGTCATTGACAATAGATCTACGTTTGACCACCAACTCGCCTGATGGTAAGCGACGGTAGATGGTTAGATGTACAAGTTTTAGTTTTACTTTGCTGGTTTGCTCTTAACGTCTTGTACTGGTATAATCAGTACAGATATGAAATAATAAATTTTATTATTATTCTATCGTATTTCGATGCCATCGCTCTAAGAACGGCTAAGAAAAACATCGTGAGGAAACAGGTATGTCCAAGAACCTCACAGTTCAAAGACATATGACATTCACCTACATGCACTGGGCCAGCATGGTAGATTTAAAGCCCTCTCTCTCTGAGAGAAGGCCTGTGACCCAGCAGTGGGTACATGTAAGGCTGATAATGATGATGATTATTACTATTCAGCCGTGAATGTCCACTGCATGACAAAGACCTCCTTTCCCTTCTTCCATACATCGCGGTCGAGTGATTTTGATATCCAGTTGCTGCAGTTGCTGATATATTTGGGACTGTCGGAGGGTCTTATCACATTCGGTGTCAACATTGTTGTGGGTTTGGCCCACAGGTCTTTTTTATTTATTAATAGGGTTGCGTTTGACCGTCATCTTGCCTGATGTTAAGCGGTGACGCCGTCTACGATGGAGCACGCTTACCTGAAGAAACCGATTTACTCGCGATTTGAAGGCTATACTTTATTGGTGCAACAGGCTATGAGTGATTTCTTCCAGAATAAGCTTCGATGAGTAAAAATACCCTACATTCATTACGGAAACAAATATTTAAAATATATGATATTTACATAAAATAAATAGAAAACAAATGGAATGCAATGAGAATGGAGGAGTATAAATGTCAGTTTGTTTGTTTGTTACTCTTTCAAGTAGTAATGCTTCGATGTGATTTATTTTATTTTATTTGATTTTAGTCTCTGGCAGCCATATCGTAAGCTTTGCTTAGTTTGGGGTCAGATGACCGAGTGTGAAAAAATGTCCCGAATATTTATTTATTTTATTTTATCATAATAGATTTTACATAGGACTTTCTTCCTCCCAGAATAATTTTCTTTAGACAATGTCCATGAACCCGGGTATGTCCTAAAACTGCGACCAGAACCACCAGAGGATGGGCAGCAGCATCCTCTTACTTGAATGGTGGAACCTCTTGCGATCCCCAAGCCGCCTGCCAAGCGTGGGGATTATGGCAACACCCCTCTCTAAGAGGGAGGCCTTTGTTCAGCAGTGGACGTTTACTGGCTGATGATGATGATGTGAGGTGACGGCGGTGAGACCCAGTTGTCAGATTGGCATGAGGTCGAAGTGCCGTGAAGATACAAAGTATAGATAAAGTAGGTGGACATACCCCTGGTGTAGTGTGACGGTAGTGTTGTGGCAAGTAGTTACCTGTCGTGGGCGGGCGCGTGCGTCAGCGTCGGCACGAGCTCGTCGGGCGACGAGGCGCGGCTGCTGCGCGCGCTGCCCGTCTCCGAGTAAGAGTTGTCACTCGTCAGCTGAAACACGAACAAAAATACTGTTAAATTTGATTGACTGTACATTTCATTTGATTGTGTGTGTGTGTGTGTTTACTGTTTGATTTGTGTGTACGATTTGTGTTGACTGTAAAAAATATTTTTTAAATTGGATTTAGTTTTAATGCTATAGGTGGCAAACTCCCACCCACAAGATGGACGGACGATCTAAATGAGACCGCAGGGAAACGCCGCTTCCAACAGGCCCTATTGGAGATCGATGGGGGAGGCCTATGTCCAGTAGTGGACGTCCTATGGCTGATGATGATGATGAAGTGTCTTTAATAACTAAACAAAATACGAGCTAATACTAACATTACAAATACAGTTAGACTGCCCATAGACCGTTTTCGATAATTGTTACCCGCTAATGTATATTTACTTAATAGATTTCTTACCAAAGTGAGTGGATGCCGGTTCCTGGAGGGGCTGAGCGCGCGGCTCCGTGCTTCCTCTACATCCAGCTGCAGGATGCTCTCCTGACTGCCCGTGAACTGTGAACAAACACATTACGTCACTAGGGGGATCTGTGTGTCTTCAAGTCGAGTGAATCGGTTTCTTCTACGCTAGCGTGCTCCATCGTAGACAGCATCATTGCTTAATGTCAGTCGAGACGGTGGTCAAAAGCAGGCCTGTTATTTAAAAATAACCTGCAGAATGCCATTTTACCTGTAACATATATTACGCTATCCACATTTCCGGGATAAAATGTATCCTATCCTATCGAGGATATTCATTCGTGAAAAGTTTTTTTTTATGGGTTATTCCAGGACGTGCGATATTTTTTAGTCACCGTCTTTTTAATACGGATCGACATAAGTGCGACGGAGACAGAAAATATATCGCTTGCACACGAATAGCCTGCACAACAGCCACATGGTCAATGTCAAACGTGCTTAAGGATTACTCAATGAGGTTAAAAATCATATTTATTTTATGGGAAGCTTATCACTTTACAACAAATTTTGTCATTTATAAATGTAGGTATTATTAAACCGGTATGGACGTATAGAGCTGTGGACTGTAGAACTAGTGAGAATGTCAGTGTGTGCAATACGTGTTTACCTCGCCCGGTTCAGTTTTTGGCAGACTTTTTTCGGTACTATCTCGAGTTTAAGGCAGATCCAAACTATATTATCAAAGCCAACGAGCTAGCTAGCCATAGAGCTCACAAAGCACACAGCCCACATGTTACGGGGTAATGAGAATACAGAAGGCACATTGCAACTATATTCATGGTGGAATTGAACGAGGATACGGGGCAGCCCCCTGCTTTATTATTTAATCTAGCTTTGAGGCGACACCGTCACTTCGCATGCTCTCCTTCCCTATCCGTCACGAGCGTGGGGACTACGGACTATCTGTAGATTAGATACTCACCACAAACCCGTAATACTTGAGTATGTCCATCTTGCACATGGGGCATGTGCGATGTTCCAGCAGCCACGGATCTATGCAGTTCTTGTGAAAATCATGTCTGAAACAGGCAATGTCTTACGAATTAATGCATTCAAATACATTGCTAAAAATTGTAAGACAGTTTGTCAGTTTCTAGGATATTACATTTTCCTAAAACCCCTACAGATGGTTTAAAGCTATCGCTACGCATAGAAATAAATGTGTTAACAAAGACGACCAGTGTGGCTCAGTCGTAGCGCGTCAGCCTTATGAGCCGGAAGTTCCGAGTTCGTTTCCTGGCAGGCAGATGATTGAATGGTGAATTTAAATATGTGGTCAGAGTGTTTTTGTGTGTTCCGGTTTTTCATTTTGCAGCTGTCAGAACTAGCAAAAATTTAACCAAGTTTAAATCGTGGTTATAGATGGGGGCCCATCCTCTCTCTCTCTCTCTCTGTCTTAGAGAAAGCCTGTGTCCCAGCAGTGGGAACATGATAGGCTGATGACGATGATATATAGGGGTTGTCATCTCAGTGATTCATTCTCAAAACGTGTAACGTCACAGATAATGAAACATAAACAGATTCATAAACAGTGTCATGGAAACTTACCTACAAGGAAGAGATCTGAGTGTCTCCGATACTTTATAAGGCTCTATGCAAATCGCACAGCACTCGCCGTCGCCCTGCACTTCCTGGAAGCAAATTATACTTATTTTTAATATAATGGACGACACTCGATGGACTATTTGTGCATGACCACGAGATTTATTGTAATAATACAAAACTATACATATTTTTGGCCTATAACAAAAAATTACGATCTAAAAATTATAGGGTACTCAACAAAGTTTTACATCTAGGTAAGAAACGGCCTAGGTAAGTCCAAACGTATTTTTTGTGTCTCCTGAAAAATATGGTCACCGTTACATGTTCCCTTTCTTAATTAGCCGATTCCACTTATAAACTTGTAGAACACAAGTTTGTTAAATTGGTGAAAATTTTTGTTGGCCATACAAAACGGATTACGTGACTGGTCATATTGTATGAAGACATTTTTTGAATTATTAAACTGTATTGTATGTTAAGCAAGCTCAAAGTCGCACAACGAGCTATGGAGAAGGCTATGCTCGGGGATTCTCTACGAGATCGAATCAGAAATTAGGAGATCCGTAGACGAACGAAAGATACCGACATCGCCCACCGGATTAGCAAGTTGAAGTGGCAGTGGGCAGGGCACATAATTATCACACAGAACAGATGGCCGATGGGACCGAAAGGTTCTCGAAGGAGACCACGGACAGGTAAGCGCAGCGTAGGGCGTCCACCCACAAGATGGACAGACGACCTAAAAGAGACCGCAGGGAAACGCTAGATGTAGGTCGCTTCCAACCGGCCCTTTTGGAGATCGATGGGGGAGACCTATGTCCAGCAGTGGACGTCCTATGGCTGAAATGATGATTGTATGTGTAGGTTAGTACTTACTCTATCTTCAGTCTTTAAACTCTTAACAGGTATTTTGGACAACGCCTTTTTAGCAGCACAGCATAACCGCTTCTGTAAACCAAAGAAAAACAAAAGTTAAAATTTGCGCCATAGAGGAAATATACTTAGACCGATGGTTTCATTCAAGATTCTGTTGACAATAGGAGCTGCAAACAACGTGTGCATAAGTGGCACGTATCAGTTTGCTGAGCGACATAAATAGTATGCATATGTTTTTTTTTTTACTACAACCTTGAGACAAAACTTAAATTAATATTATTTATTTAGTGGATAAATTCATACATTATACAACTACTTTCTTGCTTTATGTCCATCAACGATAAACCATCACATCGTCGCTTAACATCAGGTGAGATGGCGGCCAGGCGCAAGCTTATCTATTATAAAAAATATATTGAAATAAGCATTAAAAGCACCACCAAACATAGTCAGAGTATAATCGAAACATATACCGACACCGATTTATAGTTGATGGTTATGGAAGCGCTTTGATCCCACTTTTATTGTGCAAACGACTACTCTATGGAATGCGTTGCCTGAATAGGTGTTCCCCGATGGTTACAATCTGGGTGTCTTAAAATCACGAGTGAATCGGTTTCTTTTAAGCAAGCGTGCTCCAACGTAGACCGCTTCATCACCGGTGTTGGCGGTCAAACACAAGCCTATTATTTAAAAACACTGCTTACCGACAGTCTGTCCTTAGCGTGGATATATCTGAAGCGCTGTATGTAGTAGAAGACGAGCCACGCGAGTGATATCACCATCAGCACTATGAATGATATCGACACAAACAGCACCGATGTCCTGCGAACAAGGTAACATCAAACATATTTTAAAAGTATAAATTTAACTAGGGTAAGAGACCGGGAGAAATCCAAAGACGATCCGCACTACTCTCTACAATCTACATCGTTGTCGCAAAAGCCGGAACATCGTGCGGGAAAAGCTGATGCCCAGATGGGTCATACATGACCTCTTGCATTGAGGAATCAAGGCAATGACTGCTATAGATATAGCATTATAAAAATAAAGTACTATAAATGCGGTCCGATATTTAAATAAACAACAATTCACAATAGCAATCCAGGTATATATACAGTAACAACTTATTTGTGAAATGGCGTGCTTCCCGCCTATTTTTCTCCGCATATTTTGGCGAGTGCATTATGTTAGTGTGCTCTATCGTAGAAGTCGTAGAACGCATCTTCGCTTAACATCAGGCGACGTGGCGATCACACGCAAGCCTAAAAATAAATAATAATAAAAACTATAGATCTAAACCTCTTTTTTAATACAAGCCACTTAAAATCTCGTCCACCCTTATTCACAAATTTCGTCATGACGGTTTTTGAAAGCTTTACGCTGCTGATATTATTTTCACGACTTCAGGATCGATCCTATGAAATTTTTTGTCCTTCTTTTGGCTTAGTACCACCATTCAGTGCAACCCTGTATACCAAGAAAGCGAAATACGTTAACCAGTCATCATCATCATCATTTCAGCCTATACCATGTTCCCACTGCTGGGAGACAGGCCTCTTACAGAGAGACGATGGCCCCTAAACCTAATGCATGCTGGTAAATTTCATGTCTATGAACTTTTGCTCCTTTTAATTCGACACTACATTAGGAATCTACCTGAAAATTCTGCGTCATTTCAGAGGTTTCCTTACGGCTACCTATTTTAAGATATTCTGTGTAGGTGATGGCGAAAAGTTGCGCGACCGCAAACCGTGTCTCGGCGCGTTAAGGTTCACGTTCGCGTGATTTTCCCCACTGCACTGTTTCGAACCTGCGTTAAGATGTAGCCGTAAGGCCCTGGTATATATTTCTAGTGTAAATATAAAGAGTATTCTATCTTACTGTTAAGTACGGTATGGTGGAAGATGGTAACACTCACTTGTTGATGTTGTTCGTGACGTGCGCGAACGTGCGGCCTTTGATAATGCCGACCATAACGCGGGTTCCGTTGTCGATCAGCCGCGTTATCTCCTCGCCCTTCCACTTGTACGTGAACACGGCACTTATGTTGCCTGGAACAATATATATTTCACCATAAGGGCATGGATCCAGGATTACAACAGGGATTAAAAATTACCAAGGAAAGCTGTTCAGACTTTTGAACATTATCTATCAGCTCTGTCATATTTATATTAATGCACCATATCATTAGTTGTAAGTTATATTACTATATATGCCTATACTTATTTAAATATAATGTTTTACAATTTATCCTAATTATTTAACATTTGGTTATTAAATGACTGTTAGAGGCGAATGTACCCTGAGAAGTCATATGTATTTATGTTATCTACAATTATTAGACTGTGTCTGTTTTGTAAGATTGTATGTACAAGAATGATAAATAAAGAACATTTAAAAATAAAATCAAAAAATCAGCTCCTTTATAGGTCACTGTTTTAAACGGCCTTACCACGGTAAATATTCCGTAAATAATCATATAACTTTATCTTTTATATGTGGTTAAAAAAAAAAACAATGTATGTATGTATGATAGTCGTTAGTACATCATCATCATCATCACCATTTCAGCCGTAGGACGTCTACAGCTGGACATAGGCCTCCCCCATCGATCTCCAAAAGGGCCGGTTGGAAGCGGCCTGCACCCAGGGTTTCCCTGCGGTCTCTTTTAGGTCGTTTGTCCATCTAGTAAGTGGACGTACTACGCTGCGCTTGCCGGTCCGTGGTCTCCATTCGAGAACCTTTCGACCCCATCGGCCACCTGTTCTGCGTGCTATGTGCCCAGCCCACTGCCACTTCAACTTGCTAATCCGGTGGGCTATGTCGGTAACTTTCATTCATCTACTGATCTCCTCATTTCTGATTCGATATCGTAGAGAAACCCCGAGCTTAGCCCTCTCCATGGCTCGTGCGACTTTGAGCTTTTTATGAGGTCCATAGTGAGAGACCACGTTTCAGTGCCGTAAAGTACCGTTAGTACGAAAGAAGAAAATGTTTCAGATAATTTGATACATTTTCATTGAAGTATATCTGGTACCTGCTACAGTCTTACGTCCATAACCCTAGCGAAAGTAATCAGAATGCGTGGTTTTCATTCCTAGTTCTCGTGCTATACAATGTTATTGCAGCAACAAATAAGTACAGAGTTTAGTGCCCTCAAATTGGGTTATTTCGAGTGATCTATATTTGTTGAA
Organism: Agriopis aurantiaria; assembly: GCA_914767915.1. Lineage (NCBI taxonomy): Eukaryota > Metazoa > Arthropoda > Insecta > Lepidoptera > Geometridae > Agriopis > Agriopis aurantiaria. Next base: position 9,065,397 of record OU612003.1, on the reverse strand, counting down.
GATATTTTGTATGTGTTGAACTTACTAGTCCGGTCAAGCTGTAGAGGCCAAAAGGCCAACAGTAAAAGTCACTCATAAAAAAAAAGTATGTGTTGAACCCACTTGGAGGCTACGACACCATGTGACGCACGACTCAAATCGTGATAAGGAACAGATTAAGGTCACAGATTAAGGTTTTGTGATAACAGTACGATATGTTGATATGAATTTTGTTACAAATGTTGACACTGATAATCATACATGTTTACAAGGAAAGTGGTACGCTAAGCCGAAAGGGGTTCGTTATCTATACTTCTATACTAATATTATAAAGAGGAAAGATTTGATTGTTTGTTTGTTTGCATTGAATAGGCTCCGAAACTACTGAACCGATTTGAAAAATTATTTCACTGTTGGGAAGCTACACTATCCCCGGGTAACATAGGCCATATTATATTTTCAAAAAAAAAATAAGGATTCTTACTAAAACTCCAATAATGTAACCCAAGGTGTAAAAAAATAAGATTTACAATTTTGACTTTGCGTGTTTGACAGTTCTAAGACAGGACAACGTCTGTCAGGTCAGCTAGTCTATACTAATATTATAAAGAGGAAAGATTTGATTGTTTGTTTGCATTGAATAGGCTCCAAAACTACTGAACCGATTTGAAAAATTCTTTCACTGTTGGGAAGCTATCCCCGGGTGACATAGGCTATCATCTATACCCGTGCAAAGCTGGGGCGGACCGCTAGTACTAAATATAACATCTAAATCAGCAATGCATAGCTCCGGCCCAAATACAATGGCCATCAAAATCTAACTATATATATCTATATAATTATATAAAAGCGAAATTCATCTACTCATCTACTCATTCACTCATTAATCACGAAATTTAGAAAACCACTTGACCTACGAAGCTGAAATTTGGCAGGTAGATTCCTTATGGGGTGTAGAGGTCCGCTAAGAAAAAGTTTTACGAAAGAGCCAAATTAAGGATGACAAAAGGGGGTTGAAAGTTTATATGAAAGTCTACGCGTACGAAGTCGCGGGCAACAGCTAGTATATAATAAAAGAAAGTCGTGTTAGTTACACTATTTATAACTCAAGAACGGCCGAACCGATTTGGCTGAAAATTGGTGGGGAGGTAGCTTAGAACTAGGAGACGGACATAGGCTATCATCATCATCATCATCACCATTTTTCATCACTACGCGGGTGAAACCGCGGGGCGCAGCTGGTATATAATATAATGGTAATAATAATAATATAATGGTAATAATAATAATATAATGGTATATAATAAACTACCAGTACAGCTAAAGGATATAGAAAAAGAAAACAAATTTGATAAAACCCTAAAAAACATATTGCTAGCAAAATTTTATTTTAGCTTAAACGGGCATTTAGAAGCCAAACCAATTATGGAATAAATCGATCCGGGGCCTTATTATGATTCTTTGATCGGGATCGAGATTGCATGCCATCCCGTTCGTATCTATTTTACTCGCACCACGTGCGTAAGTGAGATGGCACGCGATTGCGATCACGATCCGAATCATCCATAATAAGGTAGCCGCTCCTCACACACAGTCGTGCATTTCGCTACTTCTATTTTTGAGGTTTCCTTATCTGGTATTTTTCGAAAAGTATAGATGTAATGTAAAATGTACCTTTACGGTTCGCCCCATAATTATAGAATCTGTATATTAAGATATCGTAGACATAATTTAGTAAATAGGTATTTGAATAAATCCAAAAAAACATTGAGAAAAGTGTAAATTGAATTACATACTTTCATATTTTTTTTCTATCGAGCGAAATTCGTGTTTCGGTCTTTACGGTTTCCTGGATAAAACATAAAATTTTGATATGATCTCTCTTGCTATGGCAGATGGCATAGCAAGAAAGAGGCCTATACCCAGCAGTAAGGAAGGCTGTGGATGATGATGATGATGATGACACCCTTTTTATAATTTTAAGCTAACCATGGAAGTAAACAAACTAAAACTAGAATGAAAAAAAAATTGCTGCAAGTGAGAAAAGAGGACCTTAAATAAAAGCTTCTCCAATGATTTCACGAAATCTTCTTATCGAGGCAAATAAACGAGTGTGGCGTCCCATATCATTGTTATCATTTAAAACGCTGTTATCACTGATAACGCAGGTAATTATCGTAGTTTTGACAAGTGTGTTTAGTGATGTAATCTTTTCAGTTTTTCCGGTTATTTGTGCGAGTGCAAGTAAATATTTTAACACCGAGAACACACGTATTTGTTTAATGAGTTGGCGACGACTGACTCCTGTGTGACAAAATCATCACTTTATACGAATATTGTAAATGCGAATGTGGGTTAGTTAGTTTGTTGGTCCCTCTTTCACGCAGCACAGATCAAAGGATCGATGTGTTTTTTTTTTCATAGAGGTTCGTAGAGGTTGATTTTCGTAGAGGTGAGGGAGGGGGGTTCAGTGTGGAGTTCTAAGGGGGATGCCTATGTATATGACCTTTATAATCTATGAACCCGATTTTGTCGCCCACAAATTTGTAATTTTTTTTTTTGACCCTAATAGCACTGCAGATCCACGTGAAAACACACAGAAAACGGGTTTTCCCAGATATCAGAACTACTTATCTAGGATAAATCGATATTTCCCTTCAAAAATCTCTTTTTCCCAGATATCAGAACTACTTATCTAGGATAAATCGATATTTCCCTTCAAAAATCTCTAAGTATTGAATGTTGAATCTTAAAATATATAAATGCATAAAATACTTATCTATTTAATCTTTAGTAAAAAAAACTGTTGCTTATTTAATAAATGTTAATAATAAATGAAAATTATTTCGGCTTCGTCAACTGGTCACACGGGTCTGATCACGCGTGTGGCCAGTTACGACAACGCGAAATAATACAAACAATTGTTTCGTCAACTGAGCACAAGCAAACTTTTGTATGTTCAGATGTTGAAATTTCCTTAGTTCAATAGTATACGAATGTACTGGCTTTATGGGTATAAGTAGGAAGTTTAGGTTTTATTTTTATAGTTTAAGTTATTTAATAACAGATGGCCCGTTGGTCCAGTTGGTAGTGAACCTAACTTCTGAGCTAAGGGGTGTGGGTTCGATTTCCACCTAGGACAAACATTTATGTGATGAACATTTGTGTTTTTTCTATATCTGGTTGTTAATATCTATTTAAGTATGTATTTAAAACTATATATGTATGTAAATCAGTCACTGGCAGCCATATCACAAGCTTTGCTTAGTTTGGGGTCAGATGACCGTGTGTGCAAAAATGTCCCAAACTTATTTCTTTTTTTTTCATAGTGATTTGGCTTTATAGTAGAATTATTATTTAATTCAAGGCCCGGTACCTTGTTTGCCACCTATGGCATAAAAAAGTAATCCGTAGATAAACCTACCTACATATTCGATTGAAGATCAAATATCAATATTTAATTAACTTATTTTTGTAGGTCAGACACAACCGGGTTTTTGGTATTGAGAATTCGAGACCAAGCTGCGATATTATGTTTATGATCATTCAAATATTCAAGAGATGTACAGATATGAGGCACCGTGATGCTTACAAAAAAAATATTAGTTCATTAAATCAGGCTTTACTTTGCGGAAGTTCATCTTAACTACTACTACTACTTCCGTCTACGGTCTCTTTTGACGATGAAACCCCTTACGAGGATGCTAACTGATTACCAGTAACCCCGTACAATCGCGGGCCGAGTCTACTCATACAAGGCCTGGCGCACTCCGCACTTTAGGTATGAAGCTACAAGTAGCCGACTTGTCGGACCTGCCGCGCGTTAGACTGATTATTACGTGATAGACAGAGAGACAATTTAACTACTAGGTTAATATAGCTGTAGGTAGTTAGCGCTCGCACGTCCTGAATTACACTTTATTGTGTAGTAGCAAGAGTCGCTATTTATTTAAATGATTTTGCGGAATGAATCTTCTGTCCTTGTACTAATATGTCTTCTGTGACAATACGTTTTTCTGCATCATACGCAAGTGATCACTAATACGATCAGCCCCAGGGTTTCTCTATCAAGGTTGTATGGCGCGTTGGATACACGTGACAGCCCTGCATGGGGTATAGATAGAATGCAATGGGATTAACTGTCATCTTGTATTCTAGTAATAGAAGCTCTAGAATCATGTATAATGTATTTATCTCTGGCAAAAGAGTAAGTAAATGACAAACAGCAACTGTCCTAACCCTGCGAGAATAAAGAGCGCAAGTGGTCAATAGTGGGGCTGTCTAAATATTTTATACCTACTTTATACTATATGTAGTCTCTTTGATAATATATATATATATATAGTTTGGATCTGTCTTAAACTCTAGCTAGTACCGAAAAAAGTCTCCCAAAAACCGTACGGGGCAAGGTTGATAACCCTTGGAGAAGTAAACACGTATTGCACACACTGACATTACTTACAAATTCTACAAACGCACACTTCAATATTGATTCGCACACAACTGTAAACGATATGCTCAAAATGTAATCGAATGGACGACTAAGAGGGGGTGTAAGTGCTAAAGGGAAACTGTAGGTGTGTGAACATTTGCATTTATTTACTTTTTCTGAGGGTAGTCTCATATGTGACATCATTGCAGGTGTGGTCACTTGGTCACCCCATACTGTAAGAATTTAATGGGATCAACCATCATCTTTTAAGTCTTAATAGAACACCAGAATGATCCGAAAAAAAACAATATTGATAACGGAAATTTTTAGAACACAATAAGAATTATAATTAATTATTAAACAAATTATGCACCACCATATATTTACTGGTGTTACACTTAATTTATAATCCATTAAATTATAATTAAGTTACCAACAATAGTTACATCATAATTGGCTCAGTAGCTCATCAAATACCTATCGAAACCACAAGTATCTTTATTTGCAAACTAATTTACCAATTCAATACAAATTAGTTGTATCCCGAAACGTAATTATTGTGCTAAATAATTATGTCTTAACTTGAGACCAATTATGAGTAACTAGCGACCCGCCCGCCCGGCTTCGAACGGGTGTAACTTACGTGCGAAGCCGGGGCGGTTCGCTTGTTACATATATAAACCTTCCGTGAAAAATTATCTAACTGATGGTGAAAACCGCATTAAAATCCGTTGCGTAGTTTTATAGATCTAAGCATACATAGGGACGGACAGACAGTGGGAAGCGACTTTGTTTTATACTATGTACTTAGTGATGATAAAGTTTCAAGTATAATAATAGACTTTAAAATGTATAACTCGATTAAATTTAGTAAGTATGCGGGTTCATGACTTACTCAATTAATCTAGATCTATATTAATATTGTAAAGAGGAAAGATTTGATTGTTTGTTTGTTTGCATTGAATAGGCTCAGAAACTACTGAATCGATTTGAAAAATTCTTTCACTGTTGGGAAGCTACATTATCCCCGGGTGACATAGGCTATAATATATTTTCCAAAAAATAGGGATCCTTACTAAAACTCCAATAATGTAACCCAAGGTGTACAAAAAATAAGACCTTTCACCCGTGCGAAGCGTTGCTAGTAAATATAATATTAAATACTTAAAAATAAAATAAACTTAACTTAAAACTTAAATATTACACTATAGATAGTGTAATATTTATTTTTCTTAGTAACTGGTAAGTAGAATTGGATTTCAAACAAAATGTTCTAAATAATAACTGAAGTACCAAAAACTTAAAACTGAACCTAAGCCGTAGTATGAAACCGGTACGTTTAAGAGCCACAAAAATTCAATGACATAAAATATGATATTAACCAAAATGCACTAGGCCAGCATGGTGGATTACGTTTACGGCCCATTCTCACTCTCTGAGAGAAAGCCTGTGTGCCAACAATTGATATATATGTAGTGCCAACAATGACAGGCTGCCTGTAAGTCATAGTACGGGCTTCGACCAAAATTAAATTAATGGACGGGCCATAACCATTGAACTTGCTCAGTTTAAACGAGTCAAAACCGTACGACGGTTTTGACTCGTATATACTCGTATATACTCGTCATATACTTCAAAACCTAATTATAACTATGTATAGTACATTTGTTACAAAAATAGATAGCTATTTTTTGTTGTGTTAATAACACTTCGGGAAAGCACACGAAGGCATAATTTTATCAGATGTTTCGTTATAATCTTATAATGTAACAATAGACTTGTGTCGCACTTCCTACGGCTAGAGACCGACTGAAACGAAGTAAGCGCCGGCACTCATTTTGTAATCTTCAAAAATGCGCTCCTTCTGGGCCCGTCTATTCATATTATTTTGGTCGAAGAGTAGAGGTACCTCTAAGCATTGAGGGTCCAGTTTCTTAAGTCACAACTATAAAAAAAATTGACAAAATCATCTAAAATAAAGCTAAGCAATAAATCTTAGGTGAGTGTGAGTCTAACAGTTATTAAGTTTAAGGTGTGGCGTCATTTGACCTAAAACATGGTGAAGCAAAACAACAGTTACGACTGGTAAATGCTAGCAAGATTAGAAATCCATAAAATATTAACAGAATGCTTCGTCTACACGTTCATTAATAGGCATTACTACCTCAGACTAATATTATGTGAAAGACTCCACTAAAAGCCTAACTCAGGCCTTATCTGAAAACCGTTTTCTTCTACTTACACGCCTTACCCCTTAACGCGAGCTCCAAACTGTGCAGTGCGGAAAATCACGCGAACGTGAACCTTAATGCTCTGAGATACGGTTTGCGGTCGCGCAACTTCTCGCAATCACATCGTTCAAAACAGTAAGCCGTAAGGCCCTAGGCGGTTAAGAATTTTTAACATTCCTTTTTTTAACATTAGCTTTTTTTGTAACTATGTAAATAAATCTTGGAAGTCGATTTTAAAGTACTAATTTTCGTATCGATTTGAAACTGCATGAATATGTAATCCGAAAGACAATACAATAATTTGGTATCATCGAACTGCCCCCCGATTCTACTAAACAAATTGTCATTAAATTGTAATTGTTGCGATTTTAATTGTTAAATAACTGCCTTAAAAATGACATTTTTTAATATTTTTTTATACTAAGTTATCATATTAGGTGGTTGTGCTTTTCTAGTATAAAAAAATATTTAAAACTGTCAATTTTGAGGCAGTTTATTAAACAATTAAAATCGCAACAATTTAATGACAATTTCTTTAGTAGAATCGGGGCCCAGGTCTAATGATGGTGATAGAAGGTGGATGGAGTAACTCTTGTAATTGTCTTGTAATTGATATTAGTGAACACCTTGAACACCTTGATTTTGAGCTCATTTGGTTTGTTTGAACGAGTCCAGTACACACACCCTCGCACTTGGCGACGAGAGTCTGCTGATGAAGCTGAGATCGGTAGAAGGATAGTGGAACTCTTAATAGCTACCAGTATTTTTTTCCTTTGTTTTTTTTGACGAATCCCTCATCCCTGTTTTTTTAGTGTTGTGACGTATACTAATTATTATTGGTTAGTTGACTTATTCAATGCTATTCAGTATAGAAATATTCGAACATGATAATACTTATGGGGCATATAGATGACAGTTTTTTGGTAAAAACACAGAAAACATAAGGTTCATTATCATATTAATGAAACGCGTATTCTGGGTCGTACCTACTCGTCTCGGTTTCTTCTAGGCAAGCGTGCTCTATCGTAGACCGCATCATCGCTTAACATCAGGCGAGTGGGCGGTCAAACACAAGTCTCATCATCATCATTTCAGCCATAGGACGTCCACTGCTGGACATAGGCCTCCCCCGTCGATCTCCAAAAGGGCCGGTTGGAAGCGGCCTGCATCCAGCGTTTCCCTGCGGTCTCTTTTAGGTCGTCACAACACAAGTCTACTCTAAAAAAAACATATCTACTAAGCGGCATTGCAAAATCCATTGTACTCCTCATCAATGACGAGAGATAAGCCAATATTTGCCTTTTTATCGATTGTTTTAATGGCAGGTAGTATATACAGAACTGAACAAGGTAAAGTAATACCTGTATTATCGGGACGCGGTTGATAACCGCCACCGCATATTAAGTTGACTTCAGGTCCACGAGTATTTATAGCAGACAATATTATGCCTTTCAATCATCGAAATACAATACTTGTAGAGGCACAAACGTGCAAAAAAAACCGTACCAAAAACTCGGCACAAGCTACGTATTGCGCCGACTTTCAGGGCCCACATTCTACTATACAAATTGTTTTTAAATTGTAATTGTTTCAATTTTAATTTGTAAATAATTGCCTCAAAATTGACAGTTTTAATATTGTTTTATACTAAGTTATAATATTAGGTGGTGGCATTTTTCTAGTATTTTTTTTAAACTGTAAATTTTGAGGCCATTATTTACAAATTAAAATTGAAACAATTACCTGGTTAGTTGTAAGGCAATCGCGATCCGACTACAACATCGCGCGATGCCAGTGCTACGATGACATAGCGGACAAGCGACGTTGAACACTATGCAAGCGACATGGCGTCTAATTTGTAGTAAATGTGGCATTACGAACTATTATATTTGATGTCTAGGTATGAACAACGACGCTCGGACGTTTTGATTTGATACGATTTTCAACTGTTTTCACTTAGAGATTGTGACTTTATAGGTATCGTATCTCGATGCTTGACGTAAACCAAAACAAGGTTTCTTTAATTTTAGTTTTAGCTTTCTTACTTAAGTTTCTATAAAAATAAAATAAAGAATTGTTAGCGAAGCTCAAACATGACAGAAAGAAGAACTTGACCTTCTTTATGAATTTTATCCTAAGTACTTACACGATTGTGTACTCTGTACAAGGCAGGAGTACTGACCGGTCGGCCTTGCAGCAAAACGTCGACTCGAGACAACATCACAAGAAAGCAACATTTTATATTATTCAACCCATACAAGTTCAACCCACGGATGAAATACAATGGGACAAGTTTAGTTCGCCGCAGATAAATCCTATTCAAGGTGGAGTACAAAGGAAAGTAACGAATGATTCCATCGCAGAAAGTTTGTACAAAGGAGAATTATGTACGAGCGTGGACTTTCTAAGATTTCTATATTTAGTATTTTAGGAGAAACCCTTTTTTTGTTATCTTCACAAATGTTGTTAGCACTTGTAATGCCCTTTAACAGGGCAATGCCGTCTGCAACCTGAGATCACTGCCCTGTTGCAGACGCCATTGTCCAACTGATGAATAATGTGATGTAATGGTGACGTCATCGTGGACATATGCAAATTCATATTTTGCATCTAATAACAGTTTTTTGCAATTTATTATTGTATACCAAAAAAAAATTTGGCACATAAATATAATAGTAAGAAAAGAAAAAAAATGTGTCTACTTGATACAACATGACAACTTTGAAAATTTTACCACGAAGGAAAGAGTTGCAAGGGAAGGGCGAGAAGAACATTCAAATGTTTTCATTCAAATGAAAAAGCGAAAGTGACGAAGTGCCTACTATGTTTTCTTAAAATCAAAACGCTGGCGGGGCATAGAGAGATAAAACTAACACCCCGCAAAGGCAGAACGGATTTGGATAAATACGGCCGAGATTTTATCTTTTACGAGCAAGAACTAACCATTCGCAGGGTTGTTTACGATGCAGAAGACAAAACGGTCGGCTTATAACGCCACCGACAGGCAACCCACCTGTAGAACTTGGGCTAGGCTTGGATTATTTTGGTGCAATAGAAGTTATCAGTGGGTCGACAACGAGAAAGTCTAGCGCTACTTCATACAAATTCTCGAATGTATGAAGTGGGTGCGAAATCGAACTTATACGTTTTTTTACACTAACGTATAAGCTTGTCTCTGTAGGCGTCACCAGTTTCATAAATATTTTTCTCTATGGAAGTCCCACGTCTTCTGCGTTAGCGGTTATATTCGCAGATACGGCCGAGGGTACCCTGGAGGTTGTCATCCGATGCTGCAGTTACTATAAAGGAAGCTTACGCCCTGGAACACATGTAGGCTACTTTTGATCTCGAAAATGAAGCTGTAGGATAGTGGGTGTAACCGCTTCCTCTATGCTAGTCTAAAATATATGAATGTACGTGAGCAAAACCGAGAGCAAATGGTTGTTTGCAATTGCAAAATATTTATGCGTATTAAAACCATCTTCCTTAGTCGTAAAAGGTATGACATAAAATATTACTTTATTTGCATTTATGTTTACATCGTACAATCAATTGCAAAAGTGTTGCAAGCACACTCTAGTATAGTTAGTTATAGTTTTATTGTTGATTTTGATAGAAAACATCATGCATCGTGACTTATCTGTGAACAGAGTTCACGTCATTTCGTATAAGTATACTAATTGATTTACTCTCTGAGATCCGTGGCTAATTCAATCCGACACCGGAATCCGTGGATGCAAACCCGATTTCTTGTCCCGCAAATTTTTCTAAAATGAACTTTACACAGATCGGTTTTCAAGTATCCAATAGCGTCCAGTCACCTGAGTTCCGGAACTAGATATTTGAATAATTTTATTTTCTACTATCTTAAAATAAGAGCTTCTTAATGCGATTGTTTTTGTGGTTTAAATAATTTTATTTTCAACCAACTTAAAAAAGACGTTTTTTTTTGTGAATGTTACTCGGTATCTTCGGCGGTTGTGAACCGATTTGAGTGTGTTTTTAAAGAATAGAGGCTATTTCTCAAGGTAGGTGCTATTTAAATTTTAAGAAACTATTTCACTAGGGTGGATAATTAAGGTATAAATCCCGTCTATTGAACTTTCCGTACTTAAAGGCGGTTGTTTTTTTGTTTTTTTTTATACTCAACTTTTTACAGACTTCTTTTGTGCGACTGTACCAAAGAATGTTGCTTTTACCGATCTTGTTTACATTGGTGCAATAATATTGCCCATAATTATTACCCAGAAGGGTTATTTATAGTAAATATTAAACTGCTAATTGCTTTTTATCTTCCGCATTTGGTTCGATATATTTTATGTAAGGTACCTAAAGTTAGGTAACTTTATACTCACAGCTCTACAAGCAGCGTAAACTTAATATACTATGATAAAATGTTTATTATTTTCCTAAGTAAGTAGTTTATTAACCCAAGACAATCCCCCTTAGATATTTTTTTACAATATGATGTTAATGCCTAACGCAACTGGCTTATATTTAAAAAAAATGTTCTTGGGTGCACTGCCGTGTGTTTAGCGACTGATAAATAGGCAAAGTCACATAATTTTAATAAATAATTATATTCATAACTAGCGGTCCGTCCCAGCTTTGCATTTTTTAAAGCCGATTTTAAAAGAAATTTTAAAATCGGTCCAGTACTTTTTGAGCCAATTCGTTACAAACATACTTACATACAAATCTTTCCTCTTTATAATATTATAGTAAAATAGTATAGATCTAAACTGGCTTTACCCGCGACTTCGCCCGCGTTGTTCTAAGGGAAAATTAAGGAGTCCTTGTAAGGAGAGTAGCAATATTTTAGGATGCTATTTGTATTGCATACGCTGTATACAATATACAAATCCTATCCAACTTAGGTTTAATCCTATTAAAACATTGTTTCAAACTATCACGGTTGTTCACTAAACTTAAATGTTTTGTTTAATTTTATTGCCGCCAGATACCTATATCTATTATCTACTAATTACGGAGCTAAGCGATTACAGTTATCCTAAAGAAATCATAAACTTTCCCGGGAGAAAGTATTTTACATTGGTAATCCATGGTTCAAATTATATCTACACCAAATTTTGTTCAAATTTACAGAGTTAAGTGATTATAGTTGTCCCATAGGAACCGTGATGGAGTTTTCTCAATTGCCTTGCAAACGAATTAAAAAGGCCGCAACACTGTTTATAGCTATTATCAAAGAAAATCACAATTTTTCTTTATTTTTGAAAAAAAACTGACCCGGACATTTCAGTTATAAAACTCACATTAATCTAAAACACGTAACTGTTTATCTTATTTCAGGAGTATAGATTCCAAATTTCAACTGCCTAGCGCGAACAAAGTAGAGGTTATTTGTTATTTATTCAAGTTTTGACCTCTTTTGGGATGCATCATCCAAAATCCTTTCTTAGTGTGCGTTTTCACCTCTCTCCACACAAACCTCTAAACACCCTTTAAACACATCCTCTAAATACCAAGTCTCTAGGTGCTGTGGATTGGGCTGGCTGTACGTTGTCTGGCAGCTATTGAATCAGGACAAAGCCTTTTATATATGTATATATATATTAATTGATGATGCAAAAGTGTGGTTTGTTGATTTCTTCTCTGACGCAGCAAAAGAGCAACGAATCGACGTCATTTGCATACCTACAGACAACCTACAGATAGTTGGACGGTCGAAAAGAGGCATAGCAAACTTTTTAAATTCCGGAAAATCTACGATCCTTAGGGACGTAAATGACCAGGCAGGTGAAACCGCGAGGCAATGCAAACCGTGTGTGCAAAAATGTCCCGAATAGGGTACTTGACTGTATTAAAAATATCATGCCAATTGACGCCATCCATAAACATGACATAATGATAAAGCATATTTCATTGATTTTTTGATAAAAATATGCTTATTTTTTGTAAAAAACGCGATTAAAATAACTGTATTTTCGACATTTGATCACGTGATCGAAAACGGTCTGTAACTGGCTTCATCCCTAGTGACGTCACACAAATCTAAACAAACAGATTTTGTATTGATATTTGCGAATTTAATGTTGTAAAGCTATTTTGAGAGCGATTTATCCAGAAATTTTCACCAAAAACAGTCCGGAGGTTAAATGTGAGAAGAATGGAGAAACATTTTGTGCAAGCAGACAGCAGTAACTTACCCAAAATTAATGTTTTTATGGTTGCATATTTCTTTAATAATAATCCACGTCATTGTTTCTACGCTGCAGAACTCAAAACGTAAAAACTACAATGTAAGTATTAATTTTTAATTGTTCTCCAAGCAAAACATTCAATCAAGTTGTACAAAAAGTATGTTGTAGTAGGTGGATATCACTATTTTGTTAGGTTATGTCTTTACAATGTTTAAAAAGAAAGTAACAGTACATAAAATAGTAATGCAATAAAAACCCAAATTGTAATAGAAATATATAGACTCAAATATGTACCTCAAAATGATCTTCGCACATAGAAACACTTGATTTAGCTCCAATACTTTTGGGTTCTCTACGAGCTACTTAGTTCCAACCACTTTTTGCGAGTTTTGGGGTCCATTGGAACAGAAACGAATAGTTTTTCCGGTGTTTTATGGAAGTATTTGTACATTGTGGCACTACACAACATTTATAAACCATTACTTCTATTAGAAAATTAGTGATTATCAAACTTTTTCTGCCTGGCTGCAGCTGTTTTGTTTTGTGTGACGTCAATCGTCGCTCGACCGGAGCTATGACGCAGGTCTGCGTTTTGGCGCGATATTTTTTTATTCAAACTTTAACATCGATTTATATCGCAAATACGACTGATATCCAGAAAATATAAATGCAGTATACATTATTTTATATCAGACAATAATGTGCAATAGTTTCCCAAAAGTAGTCAAATACCCTATTATATATTATTTATTATTATTATATTAATGCTAAAAATAAACATGTATTAAAAGATATAGCAAACATAAATAATTATGTAACCAAATTGACTTTGACATTTTATCTTGTGGTGAACGCATAAATGGCATGTCCGGAAGGTAGAATGAAAAATCATGATAAGTAGTAAAATAATATACATAATATGAATGTAAATTTCAAGTGATTACACAAATTATGTATACGAAAAGATAAGATCTTACGTGCGTGGTATCTACAACAAGATTGGGAGACAAGGCAGATTTATAAAATACTAGCGGTCCGCCCCAGCTTCGCACGGGTATAGATTATAGCCTATGTCACTCGAGGATAGTGTAGCTTCCCAAAAGTTAAAGAATTCTTAAAATCGGTCTAGTACTTTTTGAGCTAATTCGTTACAAACATACTTACGTACAAATCTTTCCTCTTTATAATATTATAGTATAGACTAGCTGACCTGACAGACGTCCAGTCTTAGAACTGTCAAAAACGCAAAGTTAAAATTGTAAATCTTATTTTTTTACACCTTGGGTTCTTACTTGGGTTATATTATTGGAGTTTTAGTAAGGATCTCTATTTTTTTTGGACAATACTTTATAGCCTATGTGTCCCGGGGATAGTGTAGCTGCCCAACAGTGAAAGAATTTTTCAAATCGGTTTAGTAGTTTCGGAGCCTATTCAATGCAAACAAACAATCAAATCTGGGAAAGATTTGATAATATTATTATAGAAAACTAAAATATGTAGTTCTTTGTATAAAAAGATATTCGCGAAACACATTTAAATCCCTACGTAATTTGCATATTCATTTATATTGTGCCTATTTGGTTTTGTACTCGTATCACGTTGTCAATTAGTTGTGTTTACAAGCTTTTATTGAACTTTTATTGGGAGGGGGGGGGGGGGGGGGGGGGGGGGTTAGTGGGTATAATCCCACATAACCTGGCTGCAACCCAATGCAGCCGGGTATCTTTGGAAGATTTTCCCCAGGAAAACAAAAAAAAAAGAGGCTGAGCATAACTGATTTTATCACCGCGTGTTTTTATTTTATTCCTGACGTTATGAACACTTTGCTGTGTCCGTGGTCACAGGTAGACTAGATGACGAATGTTTATAGAAATGTTATGAAATTATTTACAAGTACAGCCAATGATTTTTAATCAAAAACGTCACCTATATAGGTATGCAGTAACGACTTTTTTTTAAGCCTTAGTCTGCGGTGTTCAGAGGTATTGCAGTTCTGCGCCGGTTTTTGGGGTTCTTGCTTAAGATTTTATTAATTAGCTGGATCCCAAGCAGGTGGGCACTTGCCAACCATCCACAATATTATTTGAGTGTTTTTTTTTTTAATTCCAATAGCATCCTTGGTATAATAAACCCGTTCTCCTTGGGGAGAATTTGAGGATTATCAAAAGGAATGTAGTGGTTGATGTTGTCAACGTTATGCTCACACAAACAACTGCAGACTTGGTTGAGCTCTATTTATCAAATCAGCTATATGTTCTTTAATATGGAATTATGGATGCCGATACTTCGCTTTGTTTGCCCGATATAGGATAAAACACACTCACAATCAAGCTTATAAACTCCTGCATCTTGTTAAGGGATATTGGATTTGACAGGTCTTAACAAGATAAATCAACTGATTTATCTTCTGGTGCGACGTGAAATAAGTTTTGATTGACGCTCGCCAAAGAAATTACACAACAAAAAAAATATATAGTCGAATTGATAACCTCCTCCTTTTTGAAGTCGGTAAAAAAAATTAGAAATTAAACTTTGCATTTGAAATAGATTTCATGAAATTTTTAAATTAACCTCGGGTTTACCTAAAAATGGAAAACTGAGTTTGATGTGTTTATAATGAAACGTTTTTAGAAAAAGACACTAATTACGGAATAAAAACTTGGTTGATATCTCATATCAGACAAACAAGGAAAAAATTTGCTGAACATAAATTTGTCTTGTTATTTTCTTTGTTCCTTCTGCTTAAAATTCACAAAAAGACAAAAAGATTTCTTCAATATTGTTGAAATGTCCGAGCGAAATGACACACGAAGTAGACAACATCTTTAGGCCTTGTCGGAGATTTAATTATTTGGCTGCTCACTATGCCTTCAGAACTGCTCGTGAACGCTCTTTCAAGTTAACTATCAGAGTTAATTTTAATTGTGATAGAACTTCACTTCAGGTAAGTTCGTTAAATGATGAATTATACTCACGGCCATTGTCAGTGGAAAGCTTCATTTTCTCCAGTGTTGTGGTGTCTCGGTCGTTATAGATGAGCACTGCAGTCGCGTTGGCGCGCCATGCGTTCTGCACCTGGAATATTACAACAAACCACTGCGTAATTTGGAATAATATAAAAACTGGCCAGAACGTGTCGAGATAAGTATTTGGTAGGGTTCCGTTGATAAGGGTTATTAATTCGGGGGGAACTGTTTGCCACTTTGACGGGCTATGATTCGCAAAGGATACACATGATAAAAAAGTGATGTATCAAACCGTATCTTAATTTTAAAAGACCTATTCAATGGAAACCCTAGAGGGGTGCAGAAAAAATATCATCTTCATTTCACATGTACCTGAGCGGTTGGTACAATTCGCGATTAGTTAGGATATGCTTTTTATGCTTTTAAAATTAAGGTCCATGCCAAAACTGTAATTGTGCAAAGTTTCCCGCACTTGCCATAACCATAGGAGTTAAGGTTCTAGAGAATTAGGACGGAAGGGCAGACGGACAGAACGAACTTATAAGAGTTCCTTATAATATACTACGTACCTAATAGTATTGACCCTATACCCTAAAAATATTGTCTTCCCAGGTCATAAGAAAATGGATGGAAACAGGATGTGGACTAACAACACTGCGGCTAACGAGCAATTCAATAACTCGTCTCTTCTGTATACTTCTTGTTATACTTCTTGTATTACTTCTGTGTTCTTCTTCTGTATAGTCTTGACATTTCACAACTGCGAAACAGGGTTACAGTTTCGTCTGATCTCAAATAGTGGTTTCAAGGATACCGGTGGTAATGAGTCGCATGCAAGCCACAATCGACCACGTCTTTGGTGGAAAATCTTGATTATAAAGTAGATGAATACAGGAATGAATGACGTGAATAGAAGACCATAAAAGTAACTGCCAGGCAAAGATAATATAACCACTTGATCGCGCATGTAGTCAACATTCCCTTTAGCAAAATGTTGCCACGGCGGTCGCGGAGGGCAACTTGTGATTGGAGACTCGCACGACTCGACGCTTGTGATTGGAGAATCAAAAGGATAGGATTGGCCCCGCTCGAAATAGTTTAGGTTGACATGTTAGAACCTTTGGCTTATGTGGGGTAAAAGATGAGCAGTCACGTGGTTATTATCATTGTTGCCAGGTCTGCCTACTTGCATAGATATTTGACCCACCGCGGAAAGATACTACCAGCTCAATTGTTTTCTTCTGAAGTTGCTGTCTGCAGGGTCTATGATGGACAGCGTCAAATTATTGTCAGCCTCCGGATATAGAGAGATAACTCTTTATTTAGACTTATTTCTCTATTGTGTCTATTCTTTATTTGGTTTCTTTTTCTCGATATTGTATAACTCTTTTTTGAGAGGTGTTAGATACTAGCTGCGCCCTGCGGTTTCACCCGTGTAGATTACCCCTTATATCATCAGCTATCTGCTACTGAAAGTTCTCTCAAAATAGGTCCAGCCGTTTTTGAGTCCATAGCGAACAAACATACATGCATACATACGCACAGACACATCGGATATTTATATATCCTACTAATATTATAAACGCGAAAGTTTGTAATTTGTATGGATGTGTGTTTGTTCCTCTTTCACGCTGCAACGGAACAACGAATCGAACAGATTTTTTGCATGGGTATAGTTCAAGAGCCAGAGAGTGACATAGGTTTTTCATCATCATCATCACCATTTTTCATCACTACGCGGGTGAAACCGTGGGGCGCAGCTAGTAAGAAAATATATTAGAACATAATCAACCATCCTAGTTTAATGAAGCAGAACGGTTTTCCCATAGTGGAAATTTACTTTCATAACTTGTACTGTAATACAAGAGCCCTTTATTGTTTCCCTTAATATCATGAAACCCAGCTGTCTATAGTCACACTGTAATCGCAATATTCGAAGCTATCAGAATGACGAATGTGACCGATAATCCCTGTATCACCGCAGTCTATCTTTTCGTCCAAGATAACAGAAAATTATCATTATCATATTTTTGGAGATTGATTGTTGTAGTTGAAACAAAATTGCAAATAAAACAAGCACTACCTAGGTAATATTTTTTTTTTGGTAATTGGCGGGCCACATCGGTCGAAGGACCGATAACCGATGGGGAAGAACGGTTCTTGAGTGGAGACCACGAACCGGAAGACGCAGCGTAGGTAGGCCTCCAACTAGATGGAGTCTCCTCCAGTGGATGCAGATGGCAGGCTTTCGTTCAGTGTGGAGGTTAAATGGGGAGGCCTATGTTCAGCTGTGGACGTCTTCTGTCTGATGATAATAATGATGACAAGTGAACTCACAATACAAGTTGTAATAGTTTACTATAGTGTTACCTTGATCTCAAAGTTGCAGCTGCCCCTCCTGATGACGGCCACCCAGGGCTCCTGCGGCAGCGGCTCGCTGGGGTCGGATACTGACAGCAAGGGCCACGTGCATCCCGTGTGGTCCTGCTCACCCCCCGGTCCCTTCCCGCGGACGTGGACTGCGACCCCTCGCGAGGATCCGATGAACCCCTCTCCATATTTCCCGGACTGTTGAAGAAATTATGAAGTTAATTTGGATGTTCCATTATGACGTATGCTGTTGTTAGTTAGGAAACGGCCAATCACGATAAAATGCAAAAAAAATAACAGATGTTGAAACCACAACACCAAAACTATGGATTACCTAGTTAAATAATAATAATAATTAATTATTATTAGTTAGGGGCGTGGGTTCGATTCCCACCTAGGACAAACATTTATGTGATGAACATTGGTGTTTGTTCTATATCTGGTTGTTAATATCTATTTAAGTATGTATTTAAAACTATAATTATATGTATGTATATCAGTCTCTGGCAGCCATATCACAAGCTTTGCTTAGTTTGGGGTCAGATGACCGTGTGCAAAAATGTCCCAAATATTTATTTATTTATTTAAAACTACGGATTCATTTTATTTATATGACACGGGAATCGCGGATCGGGAGTGGAAGTCGGAGTAACCGTGAGTAATTCCCGTGTCATATAAATAAAATGTGCGAAAACCGCGTCAATTTCTATACGACGGATTCATTACATTCTCCTATTAACAAATTTAAAAATTGTGGCCATAACTGAAAAAGACAGATGAAAACTGCTTATATCTATTGGAGGGACCGTGTTATGTCATTGGTACGACTAAAGTAAACGTACTTGACTCACGAAGTCACGACGTGCGGATAATCAATCTGTCACATGCAGCATTGTTCAGCTCTCGAGATATTCTCGGCCTGAAGGAGCTCTTTACATAAATATTTGCATTTTATGCACCCATGGCGACCGACGGTATGCCTGGAAGCCATTGAAACATGCTCCATTTATCATCTTTGAATTGTGACCAATTCAAAGATGATAAAGAAATCTTTGGTTATTTGGATGGTTAAAGAGTCAACTGTTTTGCAATCGAAATGTATCCATTTTTATCGACGATGAAACGAAGAAGGTACGTTTGGGATTGGTTTTGTTTAAGTATGTATGTTTTTAGGGTTCCGTACCCAAGAGTTGAAAACGGGACCCTATTATTAAGCCTTCGATGTATGTCTGTCTGTCTGTCCGTCTGTCCTACCTTACGGCTGTATCTATCTTTCGAACCGTTATAGATAGCTAGTTGAAATTTTTACAGAATATAGTAATGTTACGGCGGATTAACTAAGAAAGAATAAAAATTTCATAAAGTAAAAACAAAAGTGGGGGTCCCCATACAACAAACGTATTTTTTTACGTATTTTTGTATTAGCTCTAATGTAAAAATGTTAGGTAATACCTTTTGGTAATACGTACAAACCTCAAACATGGCATGATTATAGTACACATTCTAAAGTATAACAACAAATAATAAATAGTGGCCAAGTGCGAGTCGATG
This sequence comes from Agriopis aurantiaria, assembly GCA_914767915.1. NCBI lineage: Eukaryota > Metazoa > Arthropoda > Insecta > Lepidoptera > Geometridae > Agriopis > Agriopis aurantiaria. The sequence goes on along the minus strand of OU612003.1, from coordinate 9,045,704 downwards.
ACAAGTTTCTGTTAATTAACAAGTTATAACTGGTAATTTAGTTTTTGAATATTGTGGTGGTACGGAACCCTCAGAGCGCGAGCCCGACTCGCACTTGGCCGGTTCATATAATTTTTTTATTTATACACATACTTGTAAAGAGAGTTACGAGTTTAGTCTAGTAGGAACAACTCACTTATTTCATCGATTACCTGACATTGTACCTGAATACCTAATTGGCAAGTAAATAAATAAATGACTAATTCATATCACTTCATATCATAGATTCAGTATATTGCTTTCTCCCTCTACGCTTCATATTCATACATATAACTGGGTTTTGTAACACAACATTTGACAACTCTTAATCTACTTTTCTTAACGTCTACTAATTACCCATATTATATTCATTTACGCTTTAGTAATTAGAGAATCAGTTTTGATGTTGTGTATTCTGCATGCTACATTACTTCTCTTCTCTATCTCTACATAGTATAAAGTCGCTTTCCGCGTCTGTCTGTCTGAATGGCCGCTAACTCCTCCTACCACGCAACGGATTTTGATGCGGTTTCCACCATCAGTTAGATAAATTTTCACGCAAGGTTTATATATATAACTAGCGACCCGCCCCGGCTTTGCACGTAAATTATACCCGTGCGGACGCTAGTATTAATATAAATGCAGTAGAAAACAAGAATATTGCTGGGGCAAAAAAAAAAAAAACAATTGGTTCCGAAGGCTTTCTAAATCTATATATTAAAGCGAAATTCATCTACTCACTCACTCACTCATTAAACACGAAATCTCCAAAACTACTTGACCTACGAAGCTGAAATTTGGCAGGTAGATTACTTGTGGGGTGTAGAGGTTCGCTAAGAAAGGATTTTACGAAAGGGCCGAATTAAGGATGACAAAAGGGGGTTGAAAGTTTATATGAAAGTCTACGCGTACGAAGTCGCGGTCAACAGCTAGTAGTATATAATAGTCAAATTCTATATGGCTTTGCCGTAGTAGTCATAGTAAATGTACTATTAAGTAAATCAATATCATGTGTATATGGACACTTTCATTCTCTGGTAATAATTAAGACTCAAAATTATACTATTTGTTTTGTCCTGGTTTAGGTAGAAATGCCAGTGCAGTGCCACTTCAGATAAGAAAAGAAAACAAAAAGTACCTTTTCTTGGTACCCTGTGTTTTTTTAAACTATAGTTATGATATGGAACATACTTCGTTTGTTATCCTTCATAAAGATAATGAGATCACAATGACATGTTAAGCAACATATCATATTTACAAGGTGTCCAGAGCCTCTAGCTGTCTCCAAGCATCAACAAACCTTGGCCCGCTGATGTTTATTCTATGCGCGAATACTCAAGACGCACGATTCACATACAAAAAATAATATTAAAATGGTATTGATGACTCACGACAGGTTCTTTAATGTAGTGGCAGGAAAGATAAATAATTGTATTGAAGAATAGCAGAATTCAGGCAGACTAAGAATTCAAGATTGAAGAAAATGGCAAAATACAGGCAGACGATCGTCGCCAACTCGTCTGCATTGCATGGTTATGGGCAAAACCTCGATGGACAACTGCGAGAAAACATTAGAGTCCTTTTCATGAAAGAAGTCCCACGGCAAACAGCGGAACTAAATTTCCATGTTGTAGTTGTCAGGTGTTGTTACTGTGTTTGGACGCTAGTGAGATTTTTATTAATTTTCCATCGTTAAAGAGTCGTGTACGATGCCAAAAGTTGTTAAAGTTCTACTCGAGAAATGATACTGATAGTGATTGATACGCGATGACAGCGCCGCGTCTGCGGGACTTCAAACATGAAAACCACTCTAGCTGGCTATATTGAAAAGGTACCGGGCATGTTTACGGGAAATGGATGGATAGACTTTGGTGACACAGCATCATCATCAACATCATGGTCAGATCAGATAGGTAAACAACGTCTTGAATAGTACTTGGAGCATTTGCGTTCGTGACTGAATGTACGAATACCATAGAACCATAATGTGCTTTATTTTTTTACGTGTTACCCATCCCTGACAAATTCTGCCATCGTTATCGATCGGGTATGTGGGTCGCGTCCGTCGACGCGCGCGCAATACCAATCAGATGTTAAATCATACCTTCCGCTTCCTTTTGTGTATACGCATATCATTAAAGCCGAATTTGTACATTGTTTTAGTACGGAAACTATAAATGATATGGCCGATACAGCATTATCAAAAATAGCAATATTCTTGTGTAATCTCTCTAACCCTAAACATAAGGGGAAAAAATCGTGTAACCATCAATTGTCTTAGTTATCGTCGTTATCCAATATAGGAACAATATCATCAAGATAAAACAGTAACAGTTTTCTCAAATGTAGTAAATTTTAGGTTTTTCGTCCATGCGTAGCCTCAGTTACACTTTTATGGAAAAAATATATACTATGGAACCACCACACCACTATTAAGTTTTACTTATTATCTCACCTATTCGATACAAAATTATCAAAATCAATTTACGATTACCGAAGATATAGCAGACCGTAATCTGGAAAAATGATTTTTGTAGGTCGATGATCGCGGGAGACACAAAAACATAAATGCAGTGTAACTGCTAACATCCTTTTTTCTCAGTTAACAATTTAAGCTAGATGGTTAATTCAGCGATTGATATAAACACAAAAATAGCTGGACTATAAAGTTCATTAACGATTCTTGAGTGTACTAATTTTAGACATGTGAATTGCTGAATCTTTAATCACGAGCTGAGTCATGTCCCCAGTCGCCACGCGGCCACTGCTATACTTTCATTACAGAGTACAACCACCCCCGTTACTCATCATGCTAAAACCTCCACACTATTCTGTTCTCTAAATAAACGTGATAGGGACTACAATGGTCTTTGTAGAATCTAGTATTTATAATGAACCTGTGCGGGGCCTCGTATGTTTATATTAGAATAAAACAATATAGATTAAATTGGTAGCGATACTGTAATCAACATAATTCGCAATTTAATTTGTTTTAATTGTGATAGTGTTGCTGTGGACTGCGGACGTGTGCTATCTATTTAAATAGCAGTTACAATAGTAATTACAAGAATACAGTGTAATATTTCAACGCTTTCAACATTAGGATGATAATTTCTTTATATGTTATCTGTCAAAGTTTCCTAATGTGATAAATCTTTCGATAGATTATGTTTATTCGTGGTTTGCCCGTCTATCATTTTCAGTCGTCTGGATATGACTCCATTAAAACCTGTTATCATCTTTATAGTTGCAACAATAGGTAGATTATCTTGCTATCTTCTTACTATACATATTATAGATTATATTATTTTTACCTTATTTTTATACTTATCAACTTTCAACATCAACATAGGTGAATCACACCCAAAGTTTCACAAAACAAACACTGTCTTTCGGTCCCTTTGTCCTGTCATAGTTTTCGCTTTGAGGCCAATCTTGATGAAATTTGTCATAGAATATATCACAAGGAAGACCATAGGATGCTTTTATCCCGGAAACATTCAGGAAGAATGTAAATTGAAAATAATACCGCGAGGCACAGCTAATAAGTTACTCTCTAGATCAAAGATATACAAGCCTAACTGTTGTAGGTACAACATAAAACTATAAAAGTTAAACTTGTCAAACACTCAAGGGTGTCCTGATGACTTTCAAGAGAATTATAGCCAGTTTTTGTAGTAGCGTGGCATACCAAATTGCTAAAGAGAACGTATTATCACGGCAAAGAGCGGATCGAAATAACTTGCCAGCAAGGGCAATGCTCTGTTTCAATACTTTAAATATGCGTTAAAATCTTGCAACAGAACCGTTGGTCACTCTAGGAGGTAAACAAAACGATCAGTGCCTCCCCTACGTTTACCAGGTATTTGAACCCTCCAATTTCCCTGGGGGCAGAGTCCTTCAGCGCTCTACTTCGACAAGGAAGACATACTTCCGCAACATTGCGAGGAGGAAGAACCAGGACGACGACTTAAACCATCTAAGATATTTAAAACAAATCCATTATTTGAGTGGATGTTCCATTGGACACTATGACACATTTAAAACATTCCCTGATTTACTATTTGGATAGACAGATAAATTTCTGGAGTTGTTAATGATAAAGACATTACATACTTTTACCGATGGGGCCAAAAGGTTCTCAAATGGAGACCACGGACCGGTAAGCGCAGCGTAGGACGTCCCACAAGATAGACAGACGACCTAAAAGACACCGCAGGAAAACGCTGGATGCAGGCCGCTTCCAACCGGCCCTTTTGGAGATCGATGGGGAAGGTCTATTTCCAGCAGTGGATGTCCTACGGCTGACATGATGATGATGATGAACATACTTTTACAGCCAAAATGTGAAAATTGGGAAAAATAAAGAAGCACGTACCCTACCCTACAGAGATAGGTTCTGTAGATACGGATTATTCTCAAGGCAGGAAGACTCCCCTAATATTGTTTTTTATTTAAGTAGTTACATTAGAGGTAACTGAGTATTACTCCTTTTTCTATAACATCATATTTTAATTATGTTACATCTTAATCTTAAGCTACACACTGAAGAGATAATCACTGCCTAAGTACCTACACCGTCAATTAGCATCCTGTAAGTAATAAGTCAGCAACAGTTGTTTCTCGCGTCATTTCCGCGCTCGATTTGAATGTCAGCAACTTTGCACCAGGTTTACTAGTTTAGGAAATTAACTCCTTTGCGAAATTTTATGAGGTTTCGTTACATAAACTTGTCAGCTGGAAACTGGTAACATTAACTTCGCACAAAGTTATGAATGGCCTAGAGGCGTTTACAATTCGTATGAGCAAGTTGATTAGGGCTGACGCCGTTACAACTTGATTTTTGAAGAGTTAGTTGTCTGCCTTAACACTTTAGCAGTAGGGTGCGTAGTAGGCGGGTAAAGTTTTGAAGTTGACAGGCAAAAATACTAAATGCACAAATGTGTCACGTGTGTGTATAAAATCGCATGCAAAGTATGAAGATTTGTAATGGCTATCGCCATGGAATTTTTATGGATATGACATTTGTCAAGGGTGGTCATTTCGCTATTTCATTCACAGCTATTTTGCAGGATTGTAAAAGGTAGCGGCCTGACCAACATTATTTAAACATTACTCGCTGGGAGCCATCTTTAGCGCAGAAATAGTACACTGCTCCAGTCTCCCTACGCACGAGTACCAAGGTGACAGCAAGTGAACCAAAATCAGCGACAAAGCTCAGCGTATTGCAAGCTGAAATGGCAGTGAGCCAGTCATATCTGTCGCAGCAGTTCGCAGAACCGATAACCTTTGGGGAAGACTAGTTCTAGAGTGCAGACCACGAATCGGCAAATGAAGCGTGGGACGCCTTGAGACTCGATGTAGTGACGATATACGCAAGGCGATTGGCGAACGCCAATGATCGGGCTCACTTGACTAAGATAGGTTATGATGATGAATATGACAAGAGCGACGAATTATACACTTGATGTCAAAAAAGTGTGACGTTCCTAAATCTCAGCATGTTTATAGCTAAGGTTTATAACGACCCTAGAGCAGACGCCTTTGTGCTAAACGCCTTTCACTAAAGGAGTGGAGTTACGTAACTCGCCCCACTTGGAAGCCAGTTTTCTTTGATCTACTGCCCTTTGCGTCTCTTGAGTACAGTACAGAACTACAGACTCGATCGAACAGAGTAAACTACGACTCTGCGAGATACAACTAATAAGAAGTTTATCATATAAAGCGAAAAACATACACATTTGTAATCTATTTCTCGAAAACGCCTCTTAACGATTTCAATACGTCTCTTTATTAGGGTTCCGTAGTACTAAAAGAAACCCTTATAAGTTCGTTCTGTTCGTCCGTTAACTTTTTTCCTTTTTTTATATAGATCTACGTTTGGCTTGTAACTCTATATTTATACTAAAACTGTAATTATACAGTTTCATGCACTTATCTTAATAACTATGGAAGTTAGTTAAGTATTAGGTCGGACAGACAGACAGAACGAACTTAGAAGGGTTTCTTGTGGTAGCTACTACGGAACCCCAAATAGACCTAACCAATGTCGTATGAGGGGTCCAATTCTTTTTCAACCCGTGTAGTGTGGGCTTTTATATCAAAATAACTGGCAAATGTTGTTACTTGGATGACAATATTGTCATCCGGTTAACGTTATTAGATTAACTGTTAGAATAAGTATATACAGAAACCAAGTACATTCGCAAAATTAAAGCCGTTCAAACGGTGCCTTATATGGCACCAAACGACGCTCGCGCGGTCAGTGCTGTCAGTCAGGTGATAGTGTTAAAAGCTCCCAAAACCAATCAACCAATTACCCAACTTTTAGGGAAAAAACATTTCAACTGGCCACATAATTTTTGCGTCTGAGTGCGTGACGAGGCAAGTAAACACAGCACACGTAGCGAATTTGTAGCTCACGTTTTGAGAAGGCGTTGATTGGAAACTTACCATCTCTGTGTAGTTAATCTAAGGATTAACGGTTATTCCGACTATAGTTTCAACTTATATGTTAGTATTTCCCGTGTAATAGAGGATTACGCGGAAAGGGTGAACTAAGCCGAAAGGGGTCCATTATACTCACCATTATGAACAACTTTTACTATGGGACGGACACTGATAGCGAAAAAAGCCACTGTTCCATACATTTTGTCGAGTGTGAATGACGTTTTCTATGGAACAGCTGATTCGAGATTTCAAAGTTGCTTCCATAGTAAAAGTTGTTCATAATGATGGGTACTATGGATCCCTTTCAAGTTAGTGCACCCTTTCCGCGTAACCCTGTATAAACAAAATTGAACTAACCTATCACACAATACATACATAAATGGGGACAAAGTCAACTTTACGAATCGGTTATTTACTTACTGTTTATCACTATTTATCATCAAGTACCACATTACATGCCCAATTAGCTATCGAACTTTAATTCCTCGTATCTTCGAGACAGTGTCTTATCCACAAAAGTATTATCAAAGTACAAGTTTTGTGTGCTCTTTCCACATAACGAAGTGATTCGACATCTACATAGCTCAAAGATTAGTATGTTGAAGTGGCAGTGGGCCGGCCACATTGCCAGAAGAATCGATAACCTATGGGGTAGACGAGATCTAGACTGGAGATCTTGTTTAGGCAAACGTAGTGTAGGACACTTCACGTCACTTCACCGGGCCGCCGAGCCAGGTGAAGTGACGATATGCGTAAAATGATGGGTAAAAACTGGATGCAAAGAACTGCCGACCGAGCTCAGTGGCGTGCATTAGGAGAGTCCTATGACCAGCAATGGACAGTGATACTTAAAGTTGCAATTTATAAATAACTTGCGGTCCGCTCCAGCTTCGCACGGGTATATATTATAGCCTATAGATAAATATTCGGGACATTTAAATAAATGTCACCCGGGGATAGTGTAGCTTCCCAACAGTGAAATAATTTTTCAAATCGATCCAGTACTTTTTGAGCCAATTCGTTACAAACATACTTACATACAAATCTTTCCTCTTTATAATATTATAGTATAGAAAGGTATAATGTCACCGACATAGCTCAGCGTATACACGTATATAGGGTTGCCAACCATACTTTAAAATAAAGTATCTACTATATTTTGTTTCAGTATACTTTATACTCATAAAAAAATAAGTATCGAAAATATATTGTTTCTGACATATGGATAGAATGGAACGGTATACTTATTCTTGTTGTAAGATTGCACAAAAGTGTTCAAGAAAATATGTTTCCATTTTTTTATAGCATTTTTTTATAGTATACTTGTATACGATTTTTTATACTCGGCAGAGCGCTATATACTTTATTTTCCTAAAAAAAAAGTTGCCAGCCCAGGGCGTATACCAAGTTAAAGTGACTAACCCACTGCGGGTTAGTCATATCTGTCGCAGAACCGATAGCCGATAGACTTGTTCTAGAGATTCTCTATAGAATGGCGATATACGTAAGGCAACTGGCAGTGGCTTGAAGCGAAAAGCAGAGGATCGGGCTGAGTGGCGTGCCTTAGGAGAGGTATATTTCCAGCAGCAGACTAATGATGAATGATGCAGCAGCAGAATGATGATGATTATGATGATAGTATACATATAAGTAGGAAGTGCATATTTACAATGAGTTTTTACCGATAGAGACGGCTCAAAAACTTGACGATATTTTATTATTTGTATGGGACGTATGTAGGTATACGCCCCATACAAATTTATTTCATACACTGAGTTGGTTTAAAGATCACAGAGACGCCCCCTCACCCCCACCCCGTTGGTTTGTAGGACCCCGTTTTCAGACGCAGGACGAACTGCGTTCACTCAAGCTAATAAACTTGTGTTTGTGTTGCCGCGCAGACCTCCGTAACACGTATCTACCTCAGTTTATACATAGCATCATTGTATATTTATATGTAAATACAAGAGCAGAAGTTCCACTCGTGTAAAATAAGACTTTGACACACATTTTGCAAATATTTGTGCCAACGGGTATTTGTTTTTCAAATCTGTTTAGCCAATTTTTATCTCGATAGGTGATTGTGATAACATATTTTTTGGAATGGGTGTACGGATTCCTACTGTCATTGTTTGTCATTGATAACTTGCGTTCTAGTTTTTGTGGCATCTTTGTTGACATTACTTGGTTTCTTCTATGTTCAATTAAAATACAATCACACTTACATCTTTTTATACAGGGTCATGCGGAAAGGTGTACTAAGCCGTAAGAGGTCCGTTATAATCATCATTATGAATAACTTTTACAACGGGACCAACCCTCAAACCGCGACAAATATATCAGCTGTTCCATACATTTTGTCGAGTGTAAATGATCATTATGGGCCTCATAAGCAAGCTCAATGTCGCACAACGAGCTATGGAGAAGGCTATGCTCAGGGTTTCTCTACGAGATCGAATCAGAAATGAGGAGATCCGGAGACGAACGAAAGTCACCGACATACCCCACCGGATTAGCAAATTGAAGTGGCAGAGGGCAGGGCACATATCACGCAGAACAGATGGCCGATGGAGCCGAAAGGTTCTGGAATGGAGACCACGGACCAGTAAGCGCAGCGTAGGACGTCCACCCACAAGATGGACAGACGACCTAAAGGAGACGCTGGATGCAGGCCGCTTCCAACCGGCCCTTTTGGAGATCGATGGGGAAGGCCTATGTCCAGCAGTGGACATCCTATGGCTGAAATAATGTTGATGAAATGAAAATTTTCTATAGAACAGCTACTTTTTTCCGCAATTTCAGGGGTTCCTTTGTAAATGTTGTTCATAATGATAGGTATTATGGACCACTTTCGTCTTAGTTTGGTACACCCTTTCCGCGTTACGCTTTATAAGTAGATACTTCTGCAAGATAAAGACTCGCTCTCGTTACGAACTTAGCAGACGACTTACGACTTAAGTATAGTCTACCCTCTTTTACATCGCTACTCATATTGCATCAGAAAATACCCTCCCGTTTCAATATCTCTTAGTATCAGCAATTCTTTATTCTGTGGTCTTGTATTCTTACGGCACCCGGTTCGATCCTCGGCCGATGCATCAATGACTTATTCAGTACCTATATAAATTATGTGCAGTTTCAATGTCATCGCTCAACAACGGTGATGGAAAACATCATGAGGAAACCGAAAAGTTGACATTCAGCAACATGCTCTGGGCCAGCATTGTGGATTAGGGCCTTCCCTCTCCCTCTCTTTGAGAGAAGGCCTGTTTCCCAGCAGTAGGAAGATGATAGGCTGATAATGATGATGATGTGGCTTGTACTCACCTCAGATGTTTCCGTGTATTCTTCCCCGTGCTCGTCCTGGTATGTGATGTTAATATTGGCGACAGTGTAGGTGTCGCTGACGAAGCGCTCGTCCGCTGTGGTGGGCCCGTACCGGACCGACTCGAGCTCGCTGCCCGGCGAGTGGCAGCCCACCAGGCTCACCACCCAACCCAGCGTCGCCATCCCCGACCACAACTCTTCCGCACGCATTCTCACAAAAACATTCGATTTGCAATCTCAAAAAAACCGACACAACACTGAGAGCACACGAAATCAGCACACGATTGGCAACCAATGTTTTTAAACATTGACGAACCGCGGTATCTATTATAAAACACGATACTAACACGTCTCGGTCGGAACGCGAACGTTCGTCATATGCCGCGATATGAAAAATGGACACAACTTTATCAGCTGTGCTATCGGTTAACGAAAACAAGATTAGTCGGCTACACTTTTCAGATATCTAGTATTTGCACAACACTAGCTTCCTGGGGGAACTCTTTCGTGCTACGCAGATCCTTCTTCGCGTCTTCTATAGCATGTGGCGTGGATGTCAAGATACTTTAGAGATGGTATTCGACATGTTGTTCGCTATAATCTCGCGGTAGTCGACTGCTGCTCCATAACCGGCAAGGAACTTGACAGCGGCGGGCACCTGTAACAATAGACCGGCGTCAGAATTGTTAATTAGTCACGTCATTTGCGGCTTTGCCGTTAATTACAATAGCATTTAAGAGCTACGACACAAATATACCGAACTGTTAAATACTGCTATCTGTTAAACTTTTGTGAAGCATATTTTAAAGAGCAAATCGTGCCTGCCTTTGTTTTTAAATATGACGTCCTTTCCAATGGAATTAGTTGTGACCTTTTAAAGGTCAATGTATTCTGGTCTGTAATGTGTCCTAATCTACTTATACTTGTCAGATTACTTGTAACTTGTGTCGTACAATTGTACTTAATACTTATATCTAAGAAGAACAAAATCCTATAATGTTAAAATTCATTGACGTACTCGTCTACTAACTGAACCGATTTGAAAAATTATTTCATTGTTGGGAAGCTACACCATCCCCGGGTGACATAGGCTATAATCTATACCCGTGCGAAGCTGGGGCGGACCGCTAGTATTTGATAAAGACATGTCACTTTTTCAATGGTACCGACTCAGTGGTGCGCCCAAGCATACAGCGCACCAGTTTGAATCTAGTTTTACGGCGACTTCGTTGGTGAGCGGTTTTCGTACGTGAGAGCGATGCAATGCGACGTAGTTAATAGAAAACAATACGAAGTAAGTAGTTTCGGTATGCTAAAAAAAATTAACCTATGCCAATTCCAAAACCATTTCGAGATTTTATCATACCAACCCTTATTTTTCTACTCCGACCTTTTAAAACGATAAGATGCCATTTATTTTAACATAAAACTAAGAAATCATTCGACTTTCATTGACCTCTAAATGACGTCACATTGTAGCATTTTATTTTCTGTGCCTTTTAAGAATAAAAATATTATACATTTGACACACTGTTCGTCACACAGAATAGAATATTTTTTTCATTTCTGTGGTTTGACTGTCTGGTTTTTTTCAGGGCTGCCAATATGGGGTGCTTTTTTAGACTTCTCAACGCAACGAAATTTTGTGCTATATGGTGACGTCACATAATTTCAATTTTCAAAAAAATATAGTAAAATAACTACTCAATAGAAAACAAAAATATTGAAATTAGTTTCTTAAAATAGCCTTATCTACGAAATAAAAATATTTAAAAAATACTAAAAAAAAACTTTACATACCGAATTCGACTAATGGCGCAAAGTTTTCAAGGACTAGCTACATCTGCGACGCAAATGTTCGGATGGTCAGACTATTCTAAATTGAAAAAAGTTTATTTGTTAGTACTTAATTATATCGATATTTCACATCGTTACATTTGTTACCTTCATACTACTTATCATTTGTTCTGTGTCTTCATAAGCAAATTTGCCTTCTTTTTCTTTTTTTTTACAAGTAAGTAATACAGCGTTATCGATGTTATATTGCCATAAGGTGATTGTACCTCTAGGCCACGTCAAAATGTCGTAAAACGTACTTTGCTGATATGCTTGACGGACTTTATACCGTAGTCTTAGAAAATGTTCGATGGAAGGCCAACAAGGGGTAAAGTGATGAAAGCAATATTGCTGCTCTTCGTTTTTCTTTATGAAAATAATGAATTAACAGGACGTGGCTGTTCTATAAAGTATTTTCACCTGACTTGAGAGGGGTTTCTCAATTTTGTGTGTATGTGAACCAAAATAAACTTTTTTTTTTTATTGAATAGTTTACCCATATATATCTCGAGCGTGGGGAGTTTTGGCGCCAACGCGGAAAAAACATGTCGGCTCGTTGGATTATTTTCCTAAACTTGTGTATTTTCGAGTGTTAATGTGTACTAAATGGTGAATTATTATTCATTAAGTGCTCGTAAACGTGCTCGAGTGTGGGCAAGTGATATAACGAGGTGAAACGTGTCTTTTCGTGTTGTTTCCAAAACTCCATAGGAGCCTCTTGTAAAGTCTCCACCACTTTACAGGGGCATGAGCTCGACTTGGCCGTGACTTACTTAGCTTAACTTTGACTGTGACTATGACTTGTTTGACGCTATTAAGACGGGGTAAACTGTTTAATATTACGAGTATTCTAAAACTAAACTCATACGACTTGTATATGGCAACTGCATCAATCATGCGGAGCCAAAAGCCCCAATTCGGGGAAGAAGAAAAAAAAAAAACTCGAGCGTGGTTGCATTTTAGTTTTAAGAAAATATTCCACCTCTTAGGGTGGAAAATTAGAGATGAATCCCGAGTATATGCTACCCGTGAAGTAGGTAATTTTTTTGTAAAAATCTATAATCTATTATCAAAGCTTGCATGCGATCAACGACATGTTTTACTATTGAATTTGAGGAATTTTACCACAACGTTTTATAAAACGAACGTTTGGTTTGTTGAACGTTTTTCTTTGTATACAAAGAAAAACTTGTGATAAATAATACAAATTAATAAGTAACATATTTGAAGACCAAAAGACTGCTTTTTCCGGATTTGCTAATATCTAAAATACGTATTTACTTATGTCTCCGGATTAACATTTCTGGTATTACATTTTAAATTCTTCCTTTTCATAAGAAAATACTTCAATAGCTTGTTATCTCTATTTATTTGCGACGGTGTAATTAAATAGAAAAGTACGTTCGGGCTTTAGATAAGGAACGTTATGAAATACTTTAAATGCACGTTTATTCAAAATGCTGCAGCCACATTATCAACTGGCGCAAAATTGCGCAATAACAATAAACTTAATTATTAGAAAAAAAACCGGACAAGTACGAGTAAGACACGCTCAGAGGGTTCCGTTGGACGGAACCAGCCAGCCTTAGGCAGCGTTATTTTACAATGGCATCAATTCCGTTGTACCATTCTCTAAACTAAACTAATTTGACAGGACTAAAATTATCACCGTCTCTTTTCATTTCAATACGTCAGAAAAAGATAGCAACAATTTTAGAGCTGTCAAATTTAGTTTAGTTTAGATAATGGTACAACAGAACATCATTATTTTGAGTAGTTGGGGCTCTGACCATCCACTTAAGCGTGCCCGTGCGTAAAACGGGACCCTATTATTAAGCCTATACGATGTCTTTCTGTCTGTCTGTCTGTCCGTCTGTACTACCTATTAACGGCTGTTTCTTTTGAACCACAGAGTAAGTAATGTAAATTTTCACAGAGTATGTAATGTTACGGCGGAAAAAAGGAAATAATAAAAAAAATAAAAAAAGGAAAAATGTAATGGGGGTAAAAATAAACCCCATACAATAAACGTATTTTTATATTAGCTCTAATGTAAAAATGGTAATACGCACAAGCGTCAAACTTCGCATGATTATAGTACACAATCTAAAGTAAAACAACAAATAATAAATAATGGCCAAGTGCGAGTCAGTGTCAAATTTCTGGTCACCACCGGTTCTCGTACGATCACCGAATTGAAGCAAAGTCGGGCGCAGCCGGTACTTGGATAGGTGACCGCCTGGACGTTAATAGGATGTTGTCTTTTTGCACTATTGTTGTGTACTTTAGTAGCTAACAAGTTATGTGGTGGTACGGAATCCTCAGCGCACGAGCCCGACTCGCACCTGGCCGGTTTTATTGTTCTAACGTAAACTACTTAACCAGGTTGCAGTCAGATACAATAAAAGATTTAAATGTTTTCATTCATTCCATTCAACCTTTTGAAATTTACTGCTTGGTCTACATAATATAAGGCTGCTTTTTTTATATCAGCGGACATCGGAGCGGTGGCTAGAGAGACTGCAGCTTCGTTTATATTCATTGCCTACCTCTGCCGCTGTGCTACCCATCATCATCATCATTTCAGCCGTAGGACGTCCACTGCTGGACATAGGCCTCCCCCATCGATCTCCAAAAGGGCCGGTTGGAAGCGGCCTGCATCCAGCGTTTCCCTGCGGTCTCTTTTAGGTCGTCTGTCCATCTTGTGGGTGGACGTCCTACGCTGCGCTTACCAGTCCGTGGTCTCCATTCCAGAACCTTTCGGCCCCATCGGCCATCTGTTCTGCGTGATATGTGCCCTGCCCACTGCCATTTCAACTTACTAATCCGGTGGGCTATGTCGGTGACTTTCGTTCGTCTACGGATCTCCTCATTTCGGATTCGATCTCGTAGAGAAACCCCGAGCATAGCCCTCTCCATAGCTCGTTGTGCGACTTTGAGCTTGCTTATGAGGCCCATAGTGAGAGACCACGTTTCAGTGCCGTATGTCATCACTGGTAACACACACTGGTCGAAGACTTTCGTCTTAAGGCACTGAGGTATTTTGGACGAGAAGACGTTGCGTAGTTTACCGAACGCTGCCCAGCCGAGTTGGATTCGCCGATTGACCTCTTTCTTGAAGTTGGACCTACCTAGTTGGACTGTTTGTCCTAGGTAGACGTACGCGTCAACAGCTTCAAGAACTGAGTTCCCAACTGATACTGGGGTGGGCACAACATGGATATTTGACATGACCTTTGTCTTGTCCATGTTCATTTTAAGGCCCACCTGTTGGGAGACTCGATTGAGGCCTTCGAGCATCATGCTGAGATCTTCCATCGACTCTGCCATGACCACAATATCGTCGGCAAACCGAAGGTGAGTGATGTACTCGCCGTTGATGTTGATGCCGAGTCCTTGCCATTCCAGGAGCTTGAAGGCATCTTCCATTGTGGCAGTGAACAGTTTCGGAGAGATAACGTCTCCCTGTCTCACGCCTCTTCGCAATGGAATTGCCTTCGAACTCTGCTCCTGTACTCGGACCGACATGGTGGCGTTATTGTACAAACACTTCAACACTTCGACATACCGATAGTCAATACGGCATCGCTGGAGAGACTCGAGCACCGCCCATGTCTCGACCGAATCAAAGGCTTTCTCATAGTCCACAAACGCCAAACATAGTGGCAAGTTATATTCTTCGGTCTTCTGTATAACTTGGCGTAGCGTGTGGATGTGGTCTATGGTACTATAGCCTTTTCGGAAACCGGCTTGTTCGATAGGCTGGAAGTCATCGAACCTGCGATCGAGACGATTCGTGATGACCCTCGAAAACAGCTTATAAACATGGCTCAGAAGCGAGATGGGTCTGTAATTCTTCAGCAAGGTTTTGTCACCTTTCTTAAAGAACAGCACCACCACGCCTCTGTTCCATGCTTCTGGCGTTATACCTTCGAGTAAGACAGAATTAAAGAGCTTCTGAAGGACTCTGAGTACCGGTGTTCCACCCGCTTTCAGAAGCTCTGATGTGATTCCATCGTCCCCCGGCGCCTTGTTGTTCTTGAGCTGTTTCAGGGCCATCCTAATCTCGTACAGGCTGATGTCCGGGATATCTTCGGTATAGTTTCGGCTCAGCTTGGCTCTTGGGTCTTTGGCCGAGCTGCTCACAGGTTTAGCAACCGAAGTGTATAACTGTCCATAGAACCTTTCGATTTCCCCTAATACCTCGGCTTTGGTCGACGCTACACTACCATCTTCCCTCTTCAGCTTTGTCAGCTGGCTTTGCCCAATAGACATGTGTCTTGCAAACACTTTGGAGCCTTTGTTTTGCTCAATCGTCTCTTTAATACTGTTCGTATTAAAGGTACGTATGTCGTGCCGCAATGACTTCCAAATTTGTCTATTGAGCTGCCTATATGAGTCAGCGTCATCGGAACATTGTAGTTGTAACGAGCGTCGATCAGCCATGAGGTTGCGGGTATGGTCGGATAATTTTTGAGGTCTATCTGTGCGCCGGCCAGGTCTAAAAAACTTAGAACCTGTGCTACCCGCTGAGGTCGAAAACGCAGCAAGTAAAAAAGGTATAGAAAATAATAATAAACTGGCTCTAGAAGGACTGGTACATCGAAAGATTGATTACGATCAAAGTACAATTACATCTTTTTAATTATAGTTTTGTAAAATTTACATCAGGTGCAATTACCACGCTGGTTTGCTAATAAGATGCACCAATGTCAGCCAATGTTAAGACACGGTGTATTATGTATTCTATGGTTGAGTCATTGCACGCGCTAATCAGGACCATCAGTCATCAGTCCAGCTCTTAACAAATCAATGCAAAAGTTTCCATTGTCATCATCATCATTATCTTTTAAGTTCGTATCGATTCAAAAACAGATAAATACCCCTTCTTTAGCCAGCGAATCCTTAGCACATTTTTCCCGGCTGTTTTGATTTCATTCACGCTTTACGACATCATCCATGCCTATTGGCTTTACGCTTCTCTAGGCAACCTTTCTGTGACGTTTATCCACCTCATCATCATCATCTGCCAGAAGATATCCACTGCTGAACATATACTTCCCCTCTTAGAACTCCACACTGAACGACAACCAGCCATCTGTATCCACTTGATGCCCGTGACTCGCACGATGTCTGCGTCGTCCGGTTCGTGTTCTCCACTCAAGAACATTCCCCATCGTTTACCGGTTCTTCGAGCGACGTGGCCTGCCAATTGCCACTTCAACTTGCAAATTTTAATAGCTATGTCGGTGGCGGTTCTTTGGCTAATATTCACGTGCTGAATTCTATCGCGCAAAGATGTTTCTTTCTGATGTGTAGCTCTCTCTACTGCCCGCTGTACAACTCTAGAGTTTATCCAAAATGCCAGCAGTTAAGGACCACGTAACACATGTTAGCTTTTCAGCCAAGAAATCACCTTTTAAACTGTTTTACACACAATTCGTTTGCACTTGTTATCGCTTCGAGGTTCGAGCAAAGAAAGAGAGTGATTGCAATGCAACCGCCACTTATATACTGTGTTCGTTGGCAGTCGACAAAAGACTGTCAACTGTCAACGAACACGTGTGAACTTCGCCAATACAGTTTCATTATAATGGTGTTGTTAGTTCATCTATCCATTAAATGATTAAACTAAAGTTGTTCTACATTCGGCCATCCGACTCAATTACACGTCCTCGTGTATACGTGTCATGTATTATATGATAATAGACGTTATACGTGTTAATTAAATGTGTACTTTACAATCTTATTTTGAAGTCTTATACTATCGTTTTATGTTACATAATATCAGAATGCAACTGCATACTGAAAAGCACATCATATCAGACTAAAACCGAATCTGGTTTAGTTAAGTCAGTACGCAACTGCGTACACTGTCTCTTACGCAACTGCGTACATCGGCTCTTACGCGACTACGTACACCGGATCTTACGCAACTGCGTACAATGTCTCTTACGCAACTGCGTACATCGGCTCTTACGCGACTACGTACACCGGATCTTACGCAACTGCGTACAATGTCTCTTACGCAACTGCGTACATCGGCTCTTACGCGACTACGTACACCGGATCTTACGCAACTGCGTACAATGTCTCTTACGCAACTGCGTACATCGGCTCTTACGCGACTACGTACACCGGATCTTACGCAACTGCGTACAATGTCTCTTACGCAACTGCGTACATCGGCTCTTACGCGACTACGTACACCGGATCTTACGCAACTGCGTACAATGTCTCTTACGTAACTGCGTACTGGAGGCTCCGCTGCAGGCTCAGCTGGCAGGTTCGACGGCAGGCTCAGCCGCAGGCTCAGCCGCAGGCTCGACAGCAGGCTCAGCCGCAGACTCCGCGGCAGGCTCCACTGCAGGCTCCGCTGTATGCTCCGCCGCAGACTCGACCGCAGGCTCGACAGCAGGCTCAGCCGCAGGCTCGACGGCAGACTCGACAGCAGGCTCAGCCGCAGGCTCGACGGCAGGCTCAGCCGCAGGCTCGACAGCAGGCTCAGCCGCAGGCTCGACGGCAGGCTCGACAGCAGGCTCAGCCGCAGGCTCGACGGCAGGCTCAGCCGCAGGCTCGACAGCAGGCTCAGCCGCAGACTTCGCGGCAGGCTCCACTGCAGGCTCCACTGTATGCTTCGCCACAGACTCGACCGCAGGCTCGACAGCAGGCTCAGCCGCAGGCTCGACAGCAGGCTCAACGGCAGGCTCGACAGCAGGCTCAGCCGCAGAATCGGCGGCAGAAATTTGCATATATAACAATAAGTACACTAATCGGATATATAATCTGAAGAACTTTTAACATGAGCACAGTTATTTAGTAATTAGTATTAAATTAATCATTAGTAAATAAATTATAATCAAGAAAACGCAAGGAATAAAACAGCCACTTTGTAAAATAACTATTAATTAGGGCTCTAAAAAAACATGACTAGCAAACAGGTTTTGAACCACTTAACAACAGACAATTTACACTCTGTGGACATGAGAAAATAAGAAGACATCTGTAACTTATTAATCCCGATTCTGATTTGTTAGCTTTTCAGCCAAGAAATCACCTTTTAAACTGTTTTACACACAATTCGTTTGCACTTGTTATCGCTTCGAGGTTCGAGCAAAGAAAGAGAGTGATTGCAATGCAACCGCCACTTATATACTGTGTTCGTTGGCAGTCGACAAAAGACTGTCAACTGTCAACGAACACGTGTGAACTTCGCCAATACAGTTTCATTATAATGGTGTTGTTAGTTCATCTATCCATTAAATGATTAAACTAAAGTTGTTCTACACACATATGTTCTCTATAATAACAAGAAAATAATGGTAACTCACGCTGGCATCCACAGACCTTTATCAGCACCATGAGCACGTCCAGTTGTATGAAAAGTATGGAAACCCAGCGGGCCACTTTTTTGTACCTCGTCACGAGAGCAATTTATTGGAAGTTTAACCCATGTTTAACCCACTTGCAACGACCAACTGTTTTCGTAAAGTGTTTACAGTTTACTATGACGCAATTTGACAATTTTGTATTGACGTCAGACGTGCTGTCAAGATGATGGATATCGAACTGAATCATGCAACGGTCTAGTTGCAACCACTGAATCAACTTAAGACAGGCTACTGACATGCAAAATAGCTGGACTCGTGGGGTATATCGTGTTGAAGGTATGTATCAGCGTCTGATAATTAAGTCCTGAAGAAACACCAGCATTTGGTTTTGAGGCCAATCCCAGTCATTTTGTACTATAATTTATTCTGTGGGGCCAATCAAGTATTATGTAAGCACCAAATTGGGGGGGGGGTGCATTGGTTTGCTTATTTTTGATGACATGGGGGCCGGGGCTTAAAAATGATTAAAATTCTGCTTACGTAATACTTCAATGTGACTAGATCCGATTTAGTTTTCATAGCACTAACAGACGTAAATGATACGATCAAGGAAACGAAAGTAATGACAACAAACGCCGGCGTCCACCGCTGGGAGGCCTCGCCAAACACCGGCATTTGGTTCTGAGGCCGTTCCATGGAGCAAGGCCAGCTCGGCCGTGACTGAGCTCCTCGCACAAGGCCGGGGGTGATTGTTTAGGGGTGGGACAAGCTTGGGTATCGATGAAACGTGGGCGATGGTTTGTTATGGGAAGGGAAATTGGATAGATCGGTTTATTTTGTAGCAATTAAAATGATTGCTCTTTTCAAGGATAGCGCTTAGTTTTAGTTTGATTTTACTCGTTTTTGTGACGATAGGTATTTACCTATCATTCTCTAAAAGGAAAAAATCAATTAAAACTATTTTACAAATACTTAGTTCTGTACATTTATAACGATAATGGTGTCTATTGTAAATGAATTAGTTGATAAAACTATGTTAGCTTAAAATATCGTTGCCTGTTTCATTGCAGTCTTTGTTAGACGAGAAAAGCAGCACCGAAAATTGTTTAAAATTTTAGAAAGGTAGCAGCACCTCGCGGCTCACCCGCGAGAGCAGTATAATCCGCTAGGTTAGCTAAGGAAATTCATATTTTTTTCGGGATTAAAAGTCCAAATCCGTCCAGCTGTTACGAAGTTAAGTGCGGCTGCGGACAAAGAAAACCATACACACCGCCAGTAAAACTTTCGCACCACACTAATATTTTAGGTAAAACCGAAAGTTGGAGTTTGAGGGTGTATTTTTGTCTACACTCTTCTCCGTAACGGCTGAATGGATTTAGATGAAATTTGGTTTGGTAAGCTTAAGTCCACCCACAAGATGGACAGACGACCTAAAAGAGACCGCAGGGAAACGCTGGATGCAGGCCGCTTCCAACCGGCCCTTTTGGAGATCGATGGGGGAGGCCTATGTCCAGCAGTGGACTATGGTTGAAATGATGAAGCTTAAGCTTTGGTTTACCTATACATTAGGTTTTTATACTTAGAAAAATAAATGGTTCCTGAAGGATAGCGAGGGAAACCGCGGGGCGATGCTAGTTTACTTTAATATTAGTTGATTATCTCAAAAACTTACAAAACTATCGACATCTAGCAAACTACAATTACAAGCCAACATTAAAAGGGGGTAGAAACGGAAATATCGCGTGACGACGCTACCTGCGCCGACCGCCATGACTTGAACTTCAACGTCCACAAACCCATTACTCGAAGGCTGCGAACTTGTACCCTAATGGTGCTTTTGGCATTGACAGTCGTGAAGCCAATAGGAGTTTGAGCCTTGGGAAGTTTGATTAAGTTCAGAGCGGTTTCCGGGTTACGGAAACCAGATGTGTTTGAAATATTTGAACGCGGTTCCTCATCGTAATATGTGACATCTTATCTCTGACCGTTGTCGTCCAACTTTAGGTCAAAGCAAAGGTCTTGCTTATCTTTTCCGTTTGTTGCTATTAGGACTGTTTGCGGCTCAGTCTTTACAGTAGGAATAGACTGAGTTGCTAGCAGAAGCGTCAGAATTTTCTGGTCGTCCAAAAGCTTTCGAGGCGGCCTATACAGACTTTTAATGAGTTGGAATAGAGTCGATCTAGTTTAAGCATCTATCTCTTAAAATAAGCTAACATTGTATTATTATTCTCCCACATCCGTTTAGTATCTATGCCAAACCCACACATTTTTCAATTCAGGTATCTATGCCAAAATGCACAGCCTCCAAACGGGAAAAGAGCAACACAAAATGTACTGGCACCAAGCCAAAGCATGGCGTAGTAATTCACGTCCAGAATACCGCATAAGCCTTTCACCTATACGGCTACGTTTAGATTAATAACAAAATGAAACAAGAATGACAAAACGTAATATAAAACTAACATAAACATTCTGCCTTTATTCCACTAGTAATTTTATCACTTTGATAGTGGAGACCCTCTTGCTGGTTAATTGTTTACTTCTTTTTATTACCGTCCGCCTCCTTCATCTTGCAAACATCGGGATGATGGTAAGATATCCGCAACAAAAAACGGCATGGGATGGTTACACCTTTTCATAAGTTTGCTAATTGCAAGGAATGAAATTAGCTACAAAAAAAAGGTCTAATTACAAAGTATCAGAGTAAATCGCGTGACTATTAATGGCTTAAACCGGCAAGGCTCCATGAACTTGGACCCCGATGGTGCGTAGGACATTGATCGGGTACCGGCGGCGTGGCGACAATCATGGGTCGATATCCCACTGCTGCTATTTGCTTTGTTGGTATAGCCAAAATACATACATAATAGATAAAAGTACTTATAAGTTGTGGACTGCTATTGGATAGTGAACGAACCTTAATACACGATTGTCCAAAAGAAGTATTTTCCTTTTTACCATAACTATGAAACTCCGTAGCCGAATTAAATTTGCATGGTATGACTAGAAGTAACATTCTTGATAATTCGCTCATCTAAAGCAAAACTCAGACACGGTCAGGAAACAAAACCGATCTAAGGAGAGAGTAGTGATACTGCAAAGACAACAGGCCAAACCAAATTTGACATTGATAGCTACAGTCATGCCGTGGCCAATTGACATTGGTTCGACAACCTGCTACTATCTATTTGAATCAACTTCCTGGTTTCACGTTTCGAGGTAGTATCGGAACTGACAACAAATCAAATAGCTTTGGGACGTCCGTCGTGGCTTAAAAGGATATAGCAAGATATGTAACCAATTAGGGCAAGTAATTCCTGAAAGGGTGGCTTTCGAGGTCTAAGATTATTTATTTTATGGTCGTAAGGCGGGTAATATTTTTTATTTTGTAAAAACATGGCATTAATATCTTGGTGGTTGACGCGTTAGGCTTCTACGCCGCAGGCACGAGTTCAAATCCTAATATTGAGCTTAAGCTTCAGCCGATGGACCAAAACGTCGAAAGGAACCTATATCATGGTGGCACAAACTGACTAGATGGGAACAATCTTCAATGTTGCTTATTTTCAAAAATCTTTCAAACGCCTGGTTAATGCGACGCGTGACCAAAATGCTGGCAGCGTGTTTCTGGCTCAATGCATAAGCATTGCCATTCAGCGTGGTAATGCCGCCAGCATGCTGGGTACGCTGCCAACTGATAGTGGGCTTGAGCATTTGGATTGTCTTTAGACCTTCAACGGTCTATGGGCAGTCTAAGTATTTGTAGTTTTAGTATTAGCTATGGGATTTTGTTTAGTTGATAAAGGCACTTGGCCCAGGTTTTTTTTTTTTTTTATCTAGTTGTAAATCTGTTGCCAAGCACGTAACGGTGTGTTCTGATAGCGTCAGTTTCCATTCCAGGCCACGTATTTACCATCTTCGGCCACACCATCACTTAACATCATCAGGTGAGTTGTGGTGAAACGCCTACCTACCCTAAAAAAGGTTCGTTATAAAGAAAATAACGCGTGACCATGCAGATTTTAGCTTGCATGTTATAGTAACTGCACAATCTTGAAACCTAATACTTAGTATCCGACATTGTAGGGTCAGACCAGGGTTAAATTATGGCCATGTAACGATAGCCTACGGGTAAACTGTTTTCTTTACCGATGACTGGCATTGAACAGGGTGTCAGTACTGTTAACACGAGATTTAGATACAGGCATAGACAGACAGTATTATACGACATGCGTTATGTCTTTAGTCTTTGGTGCAGGCCATTCTGAGCTGGCCATGTTTTACTTTGAATGTTTTTGTTACGAAGTAGCTTTAAAAACAAACTCTTATTGAATTGGATCCATAATCAACCATCAATGGCAGCGCAAATCGCCATTTTCCCATAGTTTCTTCCACCAGTCGATCAGAACGAGGCTTCCTGATGGACAGTTTTTGCCTCATCCAATCACTGCGAGAAATGGAGCGAGGCACTCTTTAATTGATCGCTTTTTATTGTGCCACAGTTCCGCATGAAAAAATGTCGGTGGATCCCGTGATGGAATGATGCTTTTGATGACGGTTTGAAAGTTAATCGTTGGGAGTTTGTGATTTTTGTTTTATTTATCTGTGGAAAGTGAAAGTGCAGATGTATGGGAAACAAGGTACTTAAAATAATCCAAGCTTAAAAGTGCGCCTTTCCCAAAAATACCTAATCAAAATGTAAATCAATGGAATAAATTGCAACCGCTATCTTTCATCTATTTCAGTGGTTCCTAATTACCCCTCGCGTCGTAACCGTCGTGTGCCCCTTGATGCAACTTCGCGTACCCCTGAGGGTACGCGAGTGTACGCGAAGTTGCATCAAGGGGTACGCGACGCGCGGCAATATCTTGGCTAAGATAATTTAATCAGTATTTAGGTACCAGTATTAAAAAAATTATTTATCATTCCTGCAATAAAGTCTGGAGCGGACCAAATCCAGTTGCAGTCCGGTCCGGTGCAGACGCAGTTTGTGAAGACCAGTAGGTAGAGTATACAATTCTATGAAAGACATCACACCGTATGCAGTCCGTTTGTAGTCAGTCTGCATCCAACGTAAAGCATACAGTGTTTGGTCTTTCCGTCTTTCATAGAATTTCATACTATACTGGTCTGCACCGGACCGGACTCCAAATGGATTTGGTGTGCTTGAGCCGAGCACGAGGGGTACGCGAGTTTGAGGTCTTTCTTGAAGTGGTACGCAGACAAAACTAATTGGGAACCACTGATCTATTTGATCAGATTCTCGAATGACAAACGCATATCAAAAACAAAACAAGCTATTTTCATGGTTCACAAGCGAAGCATTTGAGCCAACGATCGACATACGTAGTATAGTATGAACTCTTTGATTTGAGCCTAGGTAGCTTGATCTAAGCTTTGACGATGAACATGTCCATAAACGGTGGAAACGCGGGAAGTGACGGCGTGGTCAAAGATAATGAAAATGGGTTTTCAAGAGAGACTTCCACAATACATCATGAGGCACTTGGCGAAAGGTTTGTGACTTGAGGGTCGCAGGCAGTAAGAAAATCACTAAGAAATATGTTACAGGAAATATGTTCCGTTCAGTATGAGATTTGGAACTACAGCAGCATCAAAACTACTATTTGGAAACGTCGTGAGTGCTCTGACGCTGATGAAGCTAGTCAAAACAATTTTACTGGGATCGGATTGTTTGTGACCGTTCTAAAGTTTGCAAGTTCTGAGCAACAAATGACTACGTGACTTCAAGTACTTTACGACAGCTGCTCAAATAAAAATAATTAACGTTTTAGTGCCAATTGGTTTTCGGTAAACGGTTAAATCAACGCCATTCCTTTGCCACTCTCAGTATACATTATGGAATCTTATCATAGTAAGCCTTCGCTTATTTAATTTTCACACGCTTCGTTTGTATCTCGACTCGATGTCATCTTATTGCGAAAGGGTACGAAACTGTAAGCATTATTTTTGTAAGTCTGCATGAGTTGCTTCGGCTTGTTCATATTTGAATTGAACTCTATGTCCAGGGTGTAAGGGTGACAGAGGTAAGTTGGACGATAACCTCGCGACCGTCGTGGGTGGTTTGTTTGCCGACGGCGCTGGGTCAGGGATCAGCTCCCGGGCAGGTCATGGGTGATATGGGGTCATTATTAGATACTTATACACGGTCTGGAGAGTAAAAATCAAGCCGATACTTTAAATATGAGAGTAACTCTGGGTTTCTATCTCTCCGGCTGTTTATCTATATATATATATACTAATATTATAAAGAGGAAAGATTTAATTGTTTGTTTGCATTGAATAGGCTCTGAAGCTACAGAACCGATTTGAAAAATTCTTTCACTGTTGGGAAGCTACACTATCCCCGGGTGACATAGGCTATAATCTATACCCCTGCGAAGCTGGGGCGGACCGCTAGTTATGACTATATATGTGACAAAATGTATCTAGTTTTCCATCAATGATAATAATGTCATATTTAATTACATTTTTTTTGTTTCCAGGTAATAATTAGAGTTATTGACAAATTCCTCTGAAGTGATATTTTTTTCTCATATTTCTTATTGTACTTAATACGACGTTAAAGTTAAAATAGAGATTCATCTAAGAAACGATTTTAAAGATAAACTTCCGCTAACTATAACATAGTCTTTAAGGTTCGGTAAACTATCTGTGATGCCCCTGGTGTTGCAGGTATCCATAGGCGACGGTAATCGCTTACCATCGACCGGACAGCATGTTTGCCACCTATGGCATAAAAAAACTAACGCCTGTTTCAATCGATTATCGGTAGTCGTTTAACGATAATGAAAATACAAGCTTGTGACGAAGTAAAAACAATCAGAGAACTACGTAATCGTGACGAATAGTAATTAATGATCTTGGAAACAATAATTTGTATAAACATTTTTTACTTCTAACTTGAGTTACGGTCTTGAGTACATTTCAGTTTATTTGGTCGGAGTACATACAAAAATCCTTTAGAATAAAGCACTTTTAGTTTTTACTAAATTTTCCGGGCGCATTTTCGAATTTTTCTTTCCTTGAGAAACCTTACTCGGACTAATACGAACATTAAATAAAACCGGCCAAGTGCGAGTCGGGCTCACGCACTGAGGGTTCCGTACCACCACATAACTTGTTAGTTACTAAAGTACAAAAAATTGTGCAAAAAGACAACATCCCATCAACGCCGAGGCGGTCACCCATCCAAGTACCAGCCGCGCCCGACGTTGCTTCACTTCGGTGATCGTACGAGAACCGGTGGTGAACAGAAATGTGTCACCACCTGGGACAGACAGATAGACGGACATCGTAGGCTAGTAATAGGGTCCCGATTTTATCCACTGTGTACCTTAAAAAAGCAAATCGGTCCAGCCTTTCTCAAGTGATGCGCTTACCAACGACGAGCATTTAACTGTCATTTATTTTATTTTATTTTATTTTATTCGGAAAACATACAGTGATAAATAACTAAATTACAGATACATTGTATAATTAAACACCATTTAGCAGTTTTCGCATATTGAAACAATTTTTGCACATGGAGATGAATAGAAAGATATTAATATTATGATAGAATAAAAAAAACAAAATAGGTATAGAGATTGTATGACTTTTTTATTAATAGGCTTGCGTTTGACCGCCAACTCGCCAATGCAATGGCAACACGGCAACTTTAAATTGTATGAAACCCAGCCGTGCCAGTTTTCATACAATTTAACGTTGCCGTGATAAAACTCTGAGACTTTCATATTAATCACAGCTCCATTATGGCATAAAAATTCTATGCTGACGAAATCTAAAAGAATATTATTTAAGCTAACGAACGAAATAATGCATTCCATTACGTAACACAATAAAGAATACGTGGTGTAAGCAAAAGATAAATAAATACTAGAGTCGATCACGATTGTTTTACAACAACTGCAGAATGACTCGAAACAAACGCAAGGTAAAAATTTGAGAATTCGTAATTAACAAGAAGAAATGGATCACACGAAAACTCCCAGAAGTAAGCGGAAAATGATTCTTGTTGATTTGGTAAATCGACGATTTTAGGGTGATATCCAAGACTGGGTCAACGGACACCTGGCTGACAAGAGAATAAATGGTCAGAAAGAAGGCAGAGAACCGAGAGAGGTTGAATCAAAAGGGGCCTTATAATAACGACGATGTATTTTTTAAAGGATCAGCAAGCTGAAGTGCCAATGGGCTGGCCATATCTGTAGAACTGACAGCCGCTGGGGTAGACGGGTTCTAGAGTGGAAACCGCGTATCGGTAAACGTAGAGTAGGACGCCCTGCAGCCAGGTGGAGTGACGACCTGCGAAAGGCGGCGAGTGGATGCGAAAAGCAGAAGATCGTGCCTTGTAGCGTTCTTTGGGAGAGGCCTACGTCCAGCAGTGGACGAACACTAAATAGGGTGGTGATGATGATGATGATTTTTAAGTGTCTTATTTAAATTGGTTTGCGCTTGACCACCATCTCGCTTGATGTTAAGCGATGATGCGATCTACGATTGAGCAGAAGCAGAAACCGATTTACTCGTGAGTTACAGACACCCAGATTGAATTTTAGACATTTAAAAGTTGGACATGAATGAATCGAAACGCTGGCACGTTATTATAAGCCATATATATGTATAATTTGATTGATAGTACGATAGGTAAGGTCTCGAGTTGAGTGATTGACACGATCAGGACCTCAGTAGGTAATTGGTTATTGTATGCAGTTGATGCAGATATAGGAAATAATAACGCTGCCAAGGATGACCGTGGCGCAACCGGTGACATGCACGGTAGTCGGTGACACAATCAAATGACACTGATGAATACTGGTGATAAAACACACACTATAATGAAGTAATTGAATCTTGCGAAACTATGTATATTTTCCTGTGAGTAATTATAATTTATTTCGCAGTAGTTTTAGATTTGTAGAATATGCTACCGGACTGCTAGTTTTTTGTCATACAAAATAGCTCACAATAAATTGGAGCCGATCAATGAAAAAAAATGTGTTCAAAATAAAGGAAGATATAAACATTTTAAAGTCTGACTAGACAAAGAGCGCACTACTTACAAATGACGTCACCTTGTCAGTACGCCATACAAACTCCATACTGACACTGCGGGAAAAAAAGGATCAGTGCATCCCTTCCTAATTCAACCAAAAACTTTAAGGCTTAATATCTAAAAACTTTATTGGCCAATTTGAATAATATCTTCTGTGCACGTATAACGTATAATTATATTTTTCACGAAGCTTGTTATTTTTAACAAATCAAACACATTTCCGATACCCTATACCCAAGATGGTAGTAATCTGAAACAAATTCAGGAATGCAGACTTTAGATATAGGTCTGTCATTCAGACTTACGCTAGTCAAAATTTTTTTAGCTGACTTATTTAGTTATATGAAATAGAAATATGTATATGAAATTACATTCACCTTGCTAAGGGATAGTCTTGCAAAATTTTGGAAAAAACATGGACGAGATCAACAGGGAAAATTGGCTAATGAATTGGAGACTAATGTCTTGAAGTAGGCTAAATGAGCTACTAATGATGATGATAATGATGAAAGGATGGTTTTATTGGGGTAACTGACTACAATAGCACCGGATGACCAAGTGTTTACTGAGTACCGATGGAAGACAAACTACATTTTACTGTGTGTGCCCAAACAGGAATGCACATTCAAAACTGGTTGATCATGTGATTGTAGTCAAGTTAAACCAGCCATACGAAGACAAATACTGGACGCTTGCACGCGATGTACAAGTGATATGTACTCAGGTGGTTTTCGATGCTCCAAATATTGTCGTTACCCGTATTTTAACATCCATTAAGTAACATAGCGAACCGTCATTCAATACGGCATTGTCTTGAAAATAAAGCACGTATCTGCTTACTTCCCGTTATCCCATCCCATTGTTAAGCTGTAATGTAATATTTTGCTTTCGTTGTATTATCTTCTGGAGTATTGAGTTTCAGAAAGAGGTTATAAAAATGATTATATTACAATATACTAGCTGTTTCCTGCAGCTTCGTACACATTTTCATTTAAATATTCAACCCCCTTTAAATCTCCTATTTAGCAAAATTCTTAACAGACCTTTATACCCTATATGGAATCCACCTGCCAAATCTTAGCTTCGTAGGTCAAGTATTTATCGAAGTTTAGTGATGAGCCAGTCGGTAAATGAATAGTAATTTGCTTTTCACATGTACGTAGGTAATCGTAGGTACTCTCTCAGCATGATTTAATTATGGCACAGAATAGTCGGTGTAAAGATTCAGTCGACGCTTGACTCTGGAGATTCTAAGCTCATTTACTGATGGCTGCTCCGAGGCCGTTTTGAAGAGGTATAACAGATAAGTATAGAACAAGCTATACTAGCTATATTTCCATCGTGTGTGGAGTATTACACGATTTCTTACCCGGGACTTACATTACTCTCTCCGTCAAATCATCAATGGCGAATAATTAGACAAGGAATTTGAAAATGGAGTCGAGCCGAATGGCTGAATTCTAAGGCCGTTTGTGAAGTCTGGCCATCAAAAGATGCAACATGCAACTATATAGGTGGAGCGATTGGCATGTATTGTAGGTCAATTTAATATATGAGGAATTCTATAAAAAATCTGCAGTAGATGCACGGGTTAAAAATAAGTTTCTCTGTACAATATAATCTGTTGACATACGTAGTATAGTAATAGATATTTGAATCCGTTTTAATTTTAAAATGGAAATCATATTCAGAGGGGTACCCTATCCTCCCCCCCCCCCCCCCTGGGGTCTCTATTGATGTATATTTGAGTTTTTTACACTCCAAGAGATAATTTTCTTTAGTCTCCTCATTACTTGGGAACTTTCTCGATAGGTATTCTAGAGGGAATGTGTGAGTGGATCGTTATTTTTCGGGGCAAAGACCTATAAGAATCTTCAATGTCAACGCATCGAAGGAAGGGCGACCACAACCACTTGGCAGATAAGAACAAAGGTATTTATAAAATGCCAATTGTATGTAAATATAATTGCGTATCCACTTACTTCACGATATTTAAAACAATCGTCTTTTCTTTGTGACGACATTTTATTCACGTCGAAGTTTTGCAAGGTCTTAAATAGATTTAGCTATTTGATGCTATGTAGTAAGTATAATGTGTATATATATATATATATATATATATATTTTTTTAATGTATTTAACCCTTCATATATATTTACGTAGTAAATATTTAATACGAATATATTACGTAAATATATTACGCATGAACATGCATAATGGTGTAACCAGTAACCAGTAGCCCATGCGTGTACTTATAGGCCAGGCCTACTATAAAAAAATACATATAACTAGCATTATAAGTTTATGTTTTTGCTTCTATAAAAACTAAATAGGCAAGTAAATGATTCGTGCAAGACTTTATAACACTGACAATTCTAAGATCCAGCATTAGCTTTTTACACTAGAGCAAAGACAAATGCGTTAGTAATTCTCTTTATTTTTTTATTTTTTTACTGATCCGCCGTAAAATTAATTATTCGGTGAAAATCACAACTACCCAACTATTACGGTTCAAAATACACGGCCGTTAAAAGGTCAGACAGTCTACGCTTGTAATAGGGTTTCGTGGTCACTCTTTGGGCACGGAACCCTACAAATAAAGCTTCCTGATGTCATACAGTAAATGATTTCCCTATGGTAAGGAATAACAATCTATGGCACACAGAGATAATTGCAGTAGGAAGACCCTTGAGAACTCCTATACTTAGTAACGCAACAAAAAATGTATAGCAGAAAACCATAACAAGAAGTAAGTTTAGTAGATACCTACCTAGTCACGAACTGTTGTACAAACATCCGAATTGAATTGGCATTTATATTCTAAGGCCGAAGTGTACCAAAACCACAGATTAAATAATATTCTAACCCGAAACTGAAGTAGACGATCAACGGCCTTAAAATCTTACTTAAGGCTGCGCTCACCGCCCAGAGCTCTCTTATGTACATAAAAATAAATTGCAAATTAAAAAAAAACTGAGTGAGAATTAAAACAAAATATATTTTTTGAAACTTACTAAAGAGTACTAGCAGCTTCGCAACCCTAATATTTACTTAGTGAACAAACGTACGTTTGTTAACTTATCGCTGAAACTTCGATACCAGAAAAATACATCGGTCATGCTAATTTAGGACATGTTAGGAATATGGAAGACAAGATAACCCATCATCATCCAAATCTTGATCATCAGCCAGAGCGGTAAAATGGTATCAAGCCATTTTCGTGTTGATGTTTTATAGGATGCCGGAGATCAAGGTAAACACGAAAAATATATGTTTTGAAACACTGTTTTAAACTATCACGGTTGTTCACTAATGTTATATGATTATTTACGGGATATTTACCGTGGTAAGGTTGTGGAATGAGCTCCCGATACAAAATTGAGCTCCAAAATTACTTGAAAACGTTTGCAATGTTATTCTTAAATTATGCTCAATCGTTTTAATATTCCTACTTACCTAGTTTATATCTTTTAAAATGTTGAAAATGTTCGAAGGAAATAGTTCTGGTCGGTAACCGCGGCCTTAAGTTAATCAATGCTTAAAATTGTTCGGTCGCGTTAACACGTTTGCTTTCGACGATTTCCGTCAACGATTAGTTAACAGAGCCAACGTTATTGTCAACAAAACAAGTAAGCAGTAGGCAGTTATATAATAACGTAAGTTTCCCAAGCTCTAGTCAAAAAATATATCTGTATAAATAAAAATTTAATGCTCTTGGTTTACAATCGCATCACTTGAATTATTACAGTTATTGCCATATCGAGAGCAAAACAAAACAATTCACAGAACGGTCACAACTTATTTTTTTAATTTGGACAGTTCATCTATTTTGTGAGGTTTTAATAGATAAAAATTAAAGAAAAAAAACTTCTTTAGAAGTATTTTTTTACATGTACTAAAAAATTATAGCATTGCAAAAATTTATGATTCAAAAAAGTCATCTTATTTAAGCAAAACAGTTAAGTAAGTACAATAATGATTACAACTATAGATAGCATACACTTATTAATATTCTAATATAAGGCACTGTTGCTATACCTATACATTCTTAGGAAATTATTCATAACTATGATTGTATTATAATATTATATATTATTGTAATCTCCTCTATGTAGCAGATTTTTGCTGCAGGACTAACAAGCTTATGTTCTAAGCGAGTGATACATGTAATGCGTCGTTTATATGGTAATACACTACGGAACAATTTGTTGTCAATTCAGTGATTGTCAACAGTAAAGTATCTGTCGTACTCTGACCAATCGTCATTGTGCTGTGACCAGACTGTGCCAGAAGTCTACAAAAGCTTCTGCTCTGTATGACAGATATCAATCAAATTATCTACCGCTTGAACCAAACTGCCGTATCTGTTTTTGACGTTTCTATGTATATCCACATTTTTGAATAGTATAGTCGAGCTAGAGCATTTAATTTTACTTTCAGATTTGTTAAATTTATTTTTAAAAATGGCGAGTAATAATTTAACTTGATTTAAAGATTATGTCAGCGAAGCGTTTCATTATAATTATATTGCCTTGACCACTTGACTGCTCATCCTTTACCCCGCCGTAAGCCAGAGGTTCTAAATTCTCAACCTAAACTATTTCGAGTGGGCCAATTCTATATAGGCGCGAATTGAAGAATGACTTGAGTCTCCAAACACAAGGGTCGAGTCGCGTCGAGTCTCCAATCACAAGCTGCCCCCCGCGATCGACGTGGCTTCATTTTGCAAAAAGGAATCTTGGCTACATGCGCGGTCAAGTGGTTAGGTATCAATTTAGACACGATATGGTATTCGCGTACCACGTGTCTGATACAAACTTATAGGTCTGTACGTTGTATGTTTATTCGTAAAGGTAAACAAAACATGTATCTTTTACATAAAAACCGGTATCATTACCACCTGCAAATGATACGACAATGATCCGAAGCCTTGATACGTGACTGAACCTGCCCTTGGGCAGAAACAAACTTCACCTATTATGTAAAACGCGGAAGTTCAAATCACGCAAACTTTATAACCTTGACCTGGTTATTTGATATTTACTTTCACTGCTTTTCACTTTAAGTGCTGGCTTTTTAATGGTGATTGTTAATGGAGTTGCCGATGTTATTTGCGGCCATAATATTAGCTTCTTAGTTTGTTTGGGATTTGTTAGGCTGATACTCTGACATTGGAATTTAAGTATGATGGTTAATAAGGTCGATAAATCATTGACTTGCACTGATGTGAGGCTTCGCTTCTTATTTTCATTCATTAAATAAGTTATAGGCTTGCGTTTGACCGCCACCTCGCCTGATGTTAAGCAAAGATGCCGTCTAAAATCTAAATGTCATAATAACAAATTTTCTATTATAGGAGTTTTGGCGCCAACGTGAAAAAACTTGTAGCCTCATTGTATTATTTTCGTAAACTTGTGTATTTTCGATTGTTAATGTATAGTAATGGTGGATTATTAACCGACTTCAGAAGGAGGTTATCAATTCTACTGTAAGTTTTTTTTTTGCGCTTTGTCGAAATAATAATGTTCAATCAAGGTTCACTCATAATGCCTGGCGACAGATTTTCCTTCTCATTTCCGTTCTATTTACTTCTCTTTTCTGTGGTCAACCCCATTCAGCCATATTAATCTATGCTGCAGAGTGCTTAGTCTATCTCACGTGAAGTTTCACGCGCAAAAACGAGAGCACATTTTTCTTCAACCATGCTTTTTGATTAGGCATCTCAGAAACCCGACAATATAAAAAAACCGCTGTTTATTATAGATTAGCACAAAATAAATATAAAAGCAGCTAAAATAAAAGTACTCCCAAAGATGAACTGCCAATCGAAAAAAGGGAATCTATTGTCGCAAAAATGAACAAGTCCTCACTTACTGACTTTCTGACTCATTACAAAATGTCAAATACTTAGAGGTACAATGCTTATTCCCATAAGAATTCTACCTGCCAAATTAGAGTAGAAGTCCGCTAAGAAATAATTTTCCGACAGTGTCTAAAGAAAGAAAGAAAGAAAAAGTTTATTTGTGACTAAATTACGTTTTTTTTTCAAAACAGTTTAAAGACACTAGGTATATAAGGTCACAAATCGGCCCCAACTCAGCATAATGCCGGCTGTTAACCAGCGCTGGTCTTTCGTTGGAGCCGTTTGGTGGTAAAAGGGGTTAGAAGTTTATATGAAACTAGAAAGTCTACACGTACGAAGTCCCGGGCCACAGGTAGTGTCTAATAAGAACATCCAAAAACTATTTACGAGTAAAAAGACTCATAACTAAACCATTTACACAATTGCACGTAAACAAGCTAGCTATGCGATACAAGAGTGTTAATTCCGATCCCGTTATCCAACCCGGATATGATGAAGAAAGGCTGTTGTTATATTGCTCAACCACGACCCTCGGTGAGGTTGCAGCCTTCATCTTCAATTCCTTTCAGATACGAATTACTATTGAAGCGAGGTCATGTTAGGTCTGTGGGCCAGCAATGAGCCAGTAAATCTTGAAATATCGACTTGTATGATACGATCGACCTGCGATCTTATTCTCGGGAAATAGATACTACCACATACTTATATCCAAGTAGACGCCACAAGTCGACCTATCATGCATGTCATATTTCCAATACAAATATGATTAATTGTCATAATTGAGTCCGGCTAAAATCAGTCTGCTTAATCGGTGCCGCGACAACACGTGTCAGTTTGAAACGAAAATGGATAATTTTGCAATACTGAGTTGAATAAAGAGCAGAGAGCAAATAGAGCAGGCCGACAGAATAAAGATATTTCTATGCACTTTTAGGTACGAAAAATTTGACACGCTAGTTTTTATACAGTTTGGACCGCTTGTAATGTCTATTTAGGTATAGGTCTGTGGATATTTTAAAACTTATCGATTTGAACACCATGTTTTAAATGTTTATTGGGAAAAATCGTCGGACACAGAAGTAGACTATTACAGAACATTTGCTTGAGGCGGGATACGGTCACTGGATCGAACTCAACGATCCAAATCCTCTCCAGTGAACGACATATGTTTTAAAGAATGGTTCGTGAATCTGTTTATATTAATAAACATCGCAATTTCAACCGGGAACATGGATTTAAGTTAGCGGCGTCGTGGAATCCTATAGTAAGCAAGTGTTCAAACCACGGTGTAAGTCCTAGGACATTACCGATACAGTCAGTGTTGTTTGCCGTAGTGACATCACAGAAAAGAAAATATTTTTTTTGTTTCAATTAGAACGGCTGACAAGGCATTTTTGTAAGAAATTTGCAAGGACTTTGTATACCTTGAAATTTGTTGCAGCCAGTAGCCTGTTGCAACCATATGAACGAAACGTCAGTCATTCGAAATCAGTTAGCAACTGTGATGCGGAGTTCGACGCGTTGATCCATAAGACTATCAATCAAGGTTCACTCATTTGCCTGGTAACAGATTTTCCTTCTCATTTCCGTTCTTTTTGCTTCTCTTTTCTGTGGTGACAATCCTGCGAATATTCCAAAATCAAGTGAGGGTAGAACTGTTGGCACGTGTAATATTTTCAAAACAACTATTATTATCGAAAGCTTCGGAACGGTTTGCCTTGGGTTTCCGGGGTGAAATACTGTTTACAAACAAAACTATACCATGCGATACAAATTACAATCGTGGAATACGCTACTATGTTACGATTATGACTCGTATTGCATTATAACCAGACAAAATCCGGGGCTATTTAAGACCGCGCTCATCGGCTTTTATTCCATTTGCAATGTTGTTCTAAAGACAATGTCCAATGTGTTTTTTTTTTTGTGGTTGTTTATCATTAAACAATTTGAAAATGTGCGAAAGAGATTGCTCTAGCCAGTGAGCGCAACCTTAAATAAATTATTAATCAATTGCGTAACAAATGGTGGAAGATAATTTTAAACAATCCAATGAACCAACTGATACGTTATCCTTAAATAATATATATTTGAAGTTTTCTACAGGGTTGTTGATAATTAGCTTACAACTTCTCGCAGGCAGCTTCTCTACAACATTCATAACAACTTTTGTTCAATAACTTAAAAAAATATATTTGTTAGCATTTTTTTTTTGTTGTGTATTGGGTTAAATCAGCTCCTAAGCATCGTCTTACGTTCATTCTCATTTAAAACCGTAAACTTTTTGTAACTAATAAAAAAAAAAAAATTGTATGGAAGAAAACAATTATCATCAATAGAAAATAACCGACTTCAAAATTAGTAAGTGCTCGAACAAAATTATTCGTTTTATTAAAGCTGATTCAAAAACTAAGTAACTAACTAACTAACTAATTTTTAGTCTTGAGAGCTTCCTTCCTCTATTTACTTAATAGAAAAAGAATCACGTAAATTGGTTCACAAATGTCGGAGTAATAGTGTACAATTGTGACTGAAAAAAATACGGGCCTAATGGTTTCTCAATTCAATCCAAGTTTTTTCCTTCTCCTTTTTTTCCTGATTCTAAAGTCAGTTACAAAGAGTTATAAAAAGTCATGGCATTGAAATGCTTGGGTATGGAGACTATGGACGTATGGAAGCCGCCTGCGAGAAATTATCAATAACCCTGTATAAATCCGACGTGTACAGTTACTGTCAATCGTACACCAGTTACATAAAGTTTCACGCATCGATAGGTACATTCATGTACTTACGTAACCACTTTGCGCGGTGCACTGTAATCACTAATCACGAAGGTACTTTACTTCCTTTGTTAAATGTTCTGGCTCTAAACTGTTATGCGTCTGGTGCTGCCGTTGTAAATACTAACAGCATTGTGTGTTGTAGAATATACCTACGCACATTATTATAAGGATTAGAATAAGTTTCCTCCTCGTTGTTTCATTTAGGTCCAAAACACACTCAAAAGACGTTCTTCTTTAAAGCAATTTGAACCTTAGTGTTTTTAAATACGATACAAACAAAGAGAGTTATTGTGCGACTGCAGAGGACGTGCTCGCAACCTTTTATGTTTTGTATGAAAACTAAAATGTAGATGATGGTGATGATGATGTTTTGTAGTATCTCTGATGCGCCGCGTGCGTGTCTCAACAGCTACCTGCGGCTGTTCGCATGGCGGATGGACCTGGACTGCCCAATAATGCAGCACTAGGACCTTACGCCCAACTCCTTACGCGGTCTCAAACTAACGTTAAAACAGGGCAGTTCGGAAAATCACGCGAACGTAAACCTTAACGCACCCAGATACGGTTTGCGGTCGCGCAACTTTTTTCATTACCTAAACTGGATTGCTTAAAACAGCTAGGCGTAAGGCCCCTGGACCAAAGTCCATGTTGATCATTCCGGGTACCAAAGCGAAACACCTCCCTGTCTTAACAGTTTGTCGGTGCAAACTTGCGGTTTGCGCACATACACCCTAAAACTGTATATTGTACAAGACGAATCGCTAAAGCGAGCAGGTAATCGAGAAACAAATTATGCGTGAAATCCCTGTGATTGTTAGTAATGTGCCTAGAATCCTTACTATAATTAAGTATATGCGAGAGTCCTGTCCCCATTCTGTCTGTTTGCTGATTACCGTTTCATAACCTTTCATGGAAGAGGCAAAATGTTTGACCGCCTTGTACGACATGACAAATTGATGAAAACTTTCATAGAAGGAAGGGTTGGAAATGGGGGACCGGGGAGCATTCATATAGACTAAATAAAAGAGAAGGCTAATGCCATGTCGTACCGAGGTGAAAACGGTGGCAGGAGATCGTAAAGCCTAGCAGTAAGAAAGAAAGAAAGAAAGAAAATAAAATACATTTTATTCGACCCCTTTACAAAAACTTATAATATCTAAAGGATACAATCAGTGTCGAATGGGTCCGACAAACCGACACCGACAAATGAATTAACCTTTTCATCCAAGCCGGCCACCGTGAAGCATTTTGCTCGTCGCAATGCAACCAGTCCCCAGAAATACCGAAAGCGGGAAAAGTTATTATTTAAACCAAAGTAAACACCAGTTATTTATAAGTTGACATAATACCTTATGTTATTGTTTGCTCGTATGGCAGACTGTTGATACCACTATTTTGTACATAGTTTTAAGTACAATAAATTATTTCTTAAGCTGATTTTGAGCTACAGCCCTGGGATTATGATGGAAGCCTCAAGTGGAAGTATCAACAGCCACTATGCTAAAAGTGCGCGCCTAAGAAAATTGTCTTTTCATGAGTAAACGGCGCAATCGATAATAATGAAATTTTACAACAAGCTACATTTAAAAACCATGAAATTTCACTCATTTTCTATCGCGGTGCTTCGCCATCGTCACTATAATGGCTATTTCTATTAATAGTTATTCAGTATATTACTGAATCTGCTTACAATTTTTAGACGATGATAATTAATTTGCTCAGATTTTGTGATAATAATAACATAAAAAAATAGTCTGCTTTCCCGTATGTCCCATAGTAGTTTTTAAAATTGTAATAAATCGGTCCAGGGAATTCAGGATTTCAGGTATTAGGAATTGAATACAGAAATATATAAATCTTAAACCTTCTTCTTTCTTTCTTCTTTTTTGCTTTCTTAATCTTTCTTATCTTACTCCTTATTGTAAAAAAGAAAAGCATCTCATGAACCCGGATTTAGGAATAAATGTACTTTATGTCCCGGGAGATTCGGTATAAAACTGAATAATGACGGGTAAAGTTGCGGGCCGCGGCTAAGCTACAGATAAAGGAGAAAAGCAATAAACTTACGTGACACGAATAACACAATCTATGTCATTATATTTTTGGCAGCGAACACGTAAACATAACACATGGCCGTATATCGCCGCTAACCGCCATGACACACTTGCTTTTGCGAACTACATTTGGCGTGTTTACAAATTGATATTGAACGTCCAAACCGGTCCTCACTTGGATACATCTTATTAAATTGAATGGTCATAATAAACCGCTTCTGCCCACAATCGTTACCGTTATCGACTACACGTTACTATTTTAGTAGCCGTTAAAATACTTAAGGCTACGCGCTGAACGTTCAGAAATAGCTTTAGCACATTTACAAAAAAATTA
This sequence comes from Agriopis aurantiaria, assembly GCA_914767915.1. Lineage (NCBI taxonomy): Eukaryota > Metazoa > Arthropoda > Insecta > Lepidoptera > Geometridae > Agriopis > Agriopis aurantiaria. The sequence goes on along the minus strand of OU612003.1, from coordinate 9,006,629 downwards.
AGGATAAAATAAATCACTGAGTAAGAATTTTCAACCGAAGATTGGATATTGTCTGTAGAATAACATTGCAAATGATATAAAGCAATTTTCGTGTTTTTATTTATAGGGTGGCGGAGGAGATCGTTTTTTTTTTTCGATCTCTTCCGCCAAAATAAAACATATCAACATAAAAGTTACTCATATTTATTAATAATCTAGAAACGTAATAGATTTTACTATAGTTATAACTAACAAATAGTCATATAACTATAGTGAACAGCCGTGATAGTTTAATACAGTGTAATTGATTTAATGTTTATTAAAATATCGCAACAAATCTAAATGTGAGTGCCGATAGTTGCCAATTTATTTTGGTACAAATGAAAAATACATGCGCGCGCAACGTATCACGTATCACAAACAAAAAGCGCGGGATTTTATTCAAGTTTAGTGAAGTGAATGCTAATCGCAAAAAAGGAGCCTCAAGTCAAGACGAGGAAATAGAGTTAACTCCACCCAACATAATAAATGTCGCACGAGCCGCACAGGATGATCTTATACCATTAACATTACGAAAAAGATATTTAGCAGCGTACAATAGTTTCTTTTTAGATCATTTTACTCACAAATGTATTGAAAAACGTCGTGTAACAATGAACGGAAACAGTATAGTACGTAGTAATCTCGGTAACGGTAACGGTGGTGGTGGTAACGGTGTATTGCAAACTCTTAACTATGATTAGCTCTAATCTTCGACTCGGGCTAACATTTGTCACTCTTTTCCGCACTTGTATCACAATGTACAATGAAGGTTGACTTTCGTGCATCGCGGCCGATCGCAGCCGCGCGCGTCTAAAGCTTGCGGCTAATGCGATTTGAAAATGTATGGCGACGTCAGTCGTCCGCGGCACGCGTCTGACGCAGACCTCGGAAGCGGCGCCATAAATTTTCATAGTGCGAAGACTTGTCGCATCAGCAGACTTGATGCACCCTTAAAGTCTACCTTAGGGTATACTTACGTTTCCTAACGGTTTCAAAGTTAGGTCATAAAATCCTCTATATTGGCTTTAGTATGATCTCATAAATACCTTATGACATCTGCTAAGACACATCGATAAATTTCTAATTTACTAAAAATATTATTAATGATTTAGCCAGGAAGGGATTAAATGTGACAGCGCCCTTAGGCTTGCACCGCGTTGAAGCGCCTTTCTGGCTACCATACTGAATCACTCTATAAAAGAGAGCTCGAGTCAACGCTCCTTGTATGAATGTCTACATTAAAAAAAAATACATTTTCTGCTTCCTGGCCCTGCATAAACTTTGTTGTAAAGTTGCGTAAAAGTTAATCCGTAATTGGGTTAAATAGAACTTTATGAACAATTCTGGTAAACAAATAACTCTCTTTTTAATTTCATCTATACTAAATCTATACTAATATTATAAAGAGGAAAGATTTGATTGTTTGTTTGTTTATTTGCATTGAATAGGCTCCGAAATTACTGAACCGATTTGAAAAATTCTTTCACTGTTGGGAAGCTGCACTATCCGCGGGCGGGGTCCCGTGCGAAGCTGGGGCGGACCGCTAGTAATATTATAAAGAGGAAAGATTTGCTTGTTTGTTTGTTTGCATTGAATAGACTTCGAAACTACTGAACCGATTTGAAAAAATATTTCACTGTTGGTAAGCTACACTATCCCCGGGTGACATAAGCTACATATCTATACCCGTGCGAAGCCGGGGTGGCCCGCTAGTATTCGAATAAAAACACAAACATTGGCAACTAAATACATAATTTAAAATTGCTGCTCTGTTACTATGTAGGACATTCGCTAAGCATCTATAAACATTATTATCACAAACTCAATAACAAATGTCATGTTAAAAAAACCACATGTCCAGTCCATAGTTTCCAAGCCATATAAAATAGTTATTTATGATACAAGTGCGGTAAGTTGGTTATTACAAACGAGTAGACGAATGTAAGCCCGAGACGAAGTCGAGGTCTTACCATAGCGACGAGTTTGTAATAACCAATCCGCACGTGTGCCATACAACGTTTTATAACACATTTGCGAGAAAAAAAGGCTACAAATGAAACAATTTTATTATTTTGTTTATAACGTAATATCAGTCACAACAATAGTTTCTATAATATAATAAGAAAATGGCGCGAACATGCAAATAGCGCCACTATCACGTGGTGAAAATTAGAACTACATCTTTCATCTCATTTTCTCTTTAGTATTAAGCTGAGACAAACGTATTGAGCAAAAGCGCTTCCAAGGAGGTTTGATCATTCAGCTTATTTATTCTCGTAATATGAAACTCTTTTGTGGAATTCTTATGTAATTATGATGGAAATTAAAAAAATACCGTAAAGTAAATGCACGGTGCTATACATCTGAGCGTGCGGTAAAATTCATTACCGCACGCTCCGTTGTATGATCCGTAATGTTTAACTTTCGAACGATGTATACAGGCTTCGTAAGTGCACTTTTTGAGCAAATGTGTTGTAAACAAATATTGCATCCGGCCTGTACAATCTGCAATGCACTCTCAGAATTCAAAGCAGATTTAATAAACCAATATTAAACCTTATGCTTGAAAAATAGAGATGGTAATTGAATTCTGACGAGAGAACGCTTGGATTAATGATACGATACAAAATGATCCACTTGGTTGATAAAATACAGTTTGAAATTGAATGATGGCCAAAATAAACCAACGCAGTTAGAAATAGTTACAATTGCATCACACACACCATAACCAGTATGGCGATATAAAGCGATATCGTTAATTCAAGGCTTTTGCTTTGAGAGCGTAATGGATGACCGACATATTTCATGTGGTTTCAAGCCGTATCTGTTTATTTATAACATCTGTGCCACTTTAAACTCAAACACGGACTCCATCAAAGTAAGCCACATGACACGAAAAAGGAATGGATATTAAAGCTGTCGAAATAAATTTACAATAAAACACTTACATTGCTCCAACTCTATATACACTAAACCAGTGGTTCCCAAAGTTGACTGGACAGCGAACCATCTAAAAAAGTTCGGGACCCACCCAGCGCCAAGAAGATATTTTTTTTTACTTTTGCATCATTTTCTCTCGTAATATGTGAAGAAACGCATAATTACGAGAAGAAATAAACCAGCCATGTGCGAGTCGGGCTTGCGCACTGAGGGTTCAGTAGAACCAGAAACTACAAAATGTAGTGCAAAAAGAGAACATTACCCATCCAAGTACCGACCACGTCCGACGTTGCTTTGGTGAACAGGAATTTGTCACCGACTCGCACTTAGCCAGTATTTATTGTTTGTTGTTTTACTTTAGAGTGTGTACTATAATCATACCAAGTTTAATACTTGTAAGTAAAACCGTTTTTACACAAGAGCAAATACATAAATGCGTTTAAAAAAGTTTGTTGTATGGTTAGTTTTTAGTTTTTGATTTGATTATAACCGTAACATTACATAATTATTATGTGAAAATTTCAACTGGCTATCTATTACGGTTCGTAATAAAGGCAGGACAGACGGACAGACAGACGGATAGACAGACGGACAGACTGACGGACAGAGAGCGTAGGCTTAGTAATAGGGTCCCGTTTTCACCCTTTGGGTGAGAAAACCTTAATAAAAAGCAACCGTTTAGATTCGAAATTTTTGATTACGTGCTAAATAAAAGATCATGAGAATGATGATTTTGTTTCCTATTTCTAACCGTTAGTATAGCTTTAGCGGCGACTACGATTTAAATCACCTTCACAAAGAAGTTCAATTTCTGAGCCCACCCTATATCAACTCGCGACCTTTGGGAAAGACTGTCCTAACCTAAACTCTTTTAAATTAAAACATCATATCACAGAGAAAATCTTTATGACCACTGAACATCGTTATATCAAACTCATAACGTGTAGACATTGGAAAGTACCCCACACCAGTTTAAGTATAGTCATGTACAATGAATTACTAACAAGTCACGCGCCTCATTCACATGACAAACCAGACGACTTACTAACAAAGTAACAGCGGAGGATCATACAAAATCATGTAACAATGGCCTTTGAGCAAAATTGGAGTTCAATTTAGACTGAAACAAAACTATACAAGTCGAAAACAGAGTAACGAACAGACTGTTCGTATGTCAAACCACAAAGTCAAAGTAGAACAAATCCTTCTCAAAATAGCTAAATACTAACCAAGGGGTTAGGGTTACAAGTACAAAAACATACAACGACAGAACATCTGGAAACGTCTCGTTAATAATTTAATACTTCGAGGCTGTGGCACCCCATGCAGAGTATAAAATTGAATTAGTAACAGTTTAAAAATATCCAAAACAAAACGTTAAAAAGAAGAACATGCAAGCCACGTGGTAATCCATAAAGCTGACGGCTTACAACGCCGCCAGAATATGGTTGAGAGCAAGTAAAAAGAAAAAGAATAATTCCGTTATGAAAGTAACAAATTATCTAAAGAAGTGTGATGACTCAGATTCGCAAATATGAATGGAACGTTCAACAGGAAATCAGGAACAAAAGGTCACCTTTTGGTCTAATTATTTTGGTGAATATGCGATGTAGATGACAAAGTAATTAAAAAGAACTTATGATACACCAACATGAACTGGACCAGCATGGTGGATTAGGGCCCATCCTCTTTCTCTGAGAGAAGGCCAGAGTCCCAACAGTAGCAACATGGTTGGTATGGTTACATAATAATTATGTAATGATACAATAAGATGTCCATGTTTAGCGACCGTGTACTTTACATAAGCGGATGGGACATATTTTGATCCAAATTATTTTGTTTAATTGTTGGAACTTTCTTAGTGGTAGAAGATTGAATAAACGATGTAGATTATAAATAAAATAAAAATAAAAAAGCCTTTCATTTCCTGCAAGTTGTTGCAGAACAGAAATTGGTACTAATTTATATGTAATATAAGTTTTTAATTCGACTTTGTGTACTATTTTCACTTGCAAGAACCCTTCCACAGGTAAAGGCTACGCGAACGCTAACCAATCTTCTCTAGATCGGGCTACTTTAACCCAGTTTTTTTTATTCCATAGGTGGCAAACAAGCAGACGGGCCGCCTGATGGTAAGCAGTCACCGTCGCCTATGGATACTTATAACACCAGAGGCATCACAAATACGTTGCCGACCCTTAAGGACTCTATTAACTCGCCTTTTGAAGAACCCCTTGTTGTAGCTTCTCGGAAACACCGTGGAAGGTAGCTCATCCCACATTTTGCAAGTGAGAGGCAAGAAAGATCGTGTGAATCGCACAGTGTGAGATTTCCACTGATCTATGATGTTTTCCTCTCATCTAGTATTAGGCCTTCCCCTCTTTCGTATTCCTTGTGGGCCCTTCCATTTTGTCAATCTTTTCGTCCATCTCTGGTCCTGAAGGTAGAAAGTAGATTACATAATATTTAATTAAATAAAGCTAACTGCGACTACGATATAATAATTAAGATATCCGTGTTTAGCGACCGTGTGTGTGTAAAACGGATTGGTTAGATTTTGATGTAATTCTTTTGTTAAGCCGTTGGAACTTTCTCATTGGCAGATGATAAAGGCGACATGTTTAATTAAATAGAACTGATACAATAGAAGAGGCCCGTATTCACCGATCGTGCTAAGGCCAGCTAAATGAATAAATTAGAATCGTGATTTGTACGTGATTTCTATCGGTTAGCGAGTTCGAATGCCTGTTGTTTCCTTATAGAAACTATCGGTTTAATTCAGTATGTTGCATTTGACACCATAATAAAACAAACTAGTGTTTAAAAAATTATCACAGCAAGCTTTTATTGAAATGATGCTTTTAATTTTATTTAGATGTTTTTGTTTTTATTTTGGCAGCCATTTTGAAAATATTACAATACTAGCAGCACCCCGCGGTTTCACCCGCGTAGTGATGAAAAATGGTGATGATGATGAAAAGTAGCCTATGTCCACTCTCCAGCACTTGAACTATACCCATGCAAAAACAGGTCGATCTGTTGCTCTGTTGCTGCGTGAAAGAAGAAGAACAAACAAACCAACAAACTTTTCGCATTTATAATATTAAGTATGATTGGGTATTCATATTGTACTGTCACCGGAACTAAAGGTGTATGCATAAAAAAACCAGCAAAATCAGTTAGAAGAAACTGGTTCTAATTCAGCTTGCAAGATTTGACCTAAGCAAACTAACAAACACTGCAATTTGCAAGTCAAATAAAAACTTGTAAAAATTATACCGAGTAGCGTCTCACGTTCCACTGAACGCGCCAATCATCGAGCTAACATCGTTACTGGTGGTTTTGACTCTTCCCTCAGATCAGATAAACAATGGGGATATGGTAAGGTGGCGTGACGGGTGCGAACGCATCAGGCCCATATCAGGCTGATGCTTTAAGTCGAACTCACCCTGCAGACGACCTTGCTGCCCTTTTTGCGTGTTGGCTATTAGTATATTGGTGTCGCTAGAAGTTTCTTAAGGTTGACTTCCGTTAATCGCGGCCGATCGCAGTGGCAGATTTTCGTAGTGCGAAGTCTTGTCCGATCAGCCGCTTTTGACAGCGCTTTTCAAGATCGCGCGCGGCTGCGATCGGCCTCGATGCATGGAAGTCTACCTTTAGTGTGCGCGAAAACTGAGCTTACAGTTTTGGCGTGGTATGGTGAAAACAGCGGGCACGGATATATTTGAATATAACAATAATTTTACTAAGGCATCTCCCTTTTTTGTCTTATCTGAGACCCTTCCAAATACGTAAGACAGTTGCACAGTTGGCAGTAGACGCCTTGTATGATGCCAAATTATTTCACAATGACTTGCATTGAAGATTTTTGGATGAAAATTTAGATTATTTACTAAGAAAATGCTATTATTATATAGAGCTACTAACGTATCTATAGATGCAAAAAAGAAGAAATGAATTAAAAAAAACACGGAAGGGTAGTTTTTATTCAGAAAATACCACATCTATTTCTAGTTATATAGTTATAGATAGCCGTGAGTTCACCAACTTTACGTGCCTGTTTTTCGTCATAAGTTGGATCAGTGCTCCAACTTAATTCAGTTCGATCTCTGCCGTCTCAGCAGAAGCACGTCAGACATCAACACAAAAATGTCAAATTGCGCCATTGTTAACTGTAAAAACCCTTCGAAAGCAGTTAGCCTTGCAAATGGAGTTAAAAAAATATATATATAAGACTTGCTATTCACCGCCGCCTCGCCTGATGTGGTCTACGATAAAGCACACTTGTCTAGAAGAAACCGATTAACTCTTGATTTAACATAGATTACCCAGATTAATTTCTTTGCCCAGAAATTACTGTTGTGACGTACAAAAAATGCGGCACGCTGGGTTTTCATACAATTTGACGTCTTACTTGATAAAGATAATATGTGGAAAATACCAATGTAGTAAATTACTTCAACGCTACGGGTAAGTGCTATTATGTTTTATTGATAGAAAATTGTACAGATACTGCTAGTTTCAACAGCTATCTAGTTATTTTGTCATCTTCTATATCACCCGTAGCGATGCCAAATAGTTTTGGCAGCGACGCATTCAATGGCGCCAGCCGCCAGAATTCGTGGGGAATAAGATCCAACCATTTTAGCTGCAGAACATTGCTGTAGTTACATGTTATAGTAGAAAGTTATAACAATTTAAAAGTGTTTTAAACTATCACGGTTGTTTTAAGCTGTCACGGTTGTTCACTAAAGTTATATGATTATTTACGGGATATTTACCGTGATAAGGTTGTTGTTGTGAAAGTGGCAGTGGAAGTACTACTAAGCACTACCACTTCCACTTGCACTAAGCAAAACGTTGCAGACGATGCGCAGTAACTACTTATAACTTCTACTTGCTACTTGTACAACGCATCGTCTGTAAGCGCATTTAATGTACCACAAAGCATAATTATATATTCCGGAGAGCCACGCATAATGTTACGTTTGTGTGCTAAATACTTTTATAAATCAACTAGCTGATACCCACTACTTCGTACGCGTAGAGCTCGGCCATCGGCCTCGCTACTATCGCTACTACGACCCGCTCCAGGAACACAAAATTTCATCCAAATCGGTCCAGTCTTTCACTCACCGCTCAAACCTTCCCTGAACTTTCACATATATTTAATGATCAAAATCAGCTAAATCGGCCCAGCCGTTCTCGAGTTTTAGCGAGACAAACGAACAGCAATTGATTTTTATATATTATAGATAGATAGAAGATTCAAATTCATTTATTTTGATCGACAACTTGATCGTACAAATCATAAAATAAAACAATCATAACATAAAATTAGGTATTTTTAAATACAAGATTATTTATATCGCAGGATTCGACCCCGAGAGCCGAGATTAATGGACTCCTGTTTTTGTAAGGTCCTTTCAATCGAACGCCTACTTATTGGCAAGTGATTTCTTGCACAAAGGTTACTATGGTCCGTCACGAGGCCGGCCAGCTTCCGGTCTGCCGTATTAGTTTATTTATAGCGCGCAGGAAGTACCGTCAAAAGCGGTTTCTTAATCTTATGCTATGCGCGACTGAGCCTTTTCCTGTGGCCACACTTCCTCTGTTTGCGTTGCTTGTAAATTGATTCATTTGTTGGTAATGCAGTGGTGGATTGTAAAGCAACATAATTCACTATTAGAAACGGCTAGTTAGCGATTTGGGCGCCCTATTTTTAAGATTTAAAAGCAACTCAAGTGGACCTTACAAATAGCGATATTATAATAATTAGGTAAGTAGCTACAGCTAGAATAGGCACTTTTCGTTAATATAGCCACATATATGTAGCTAAAGCCTCAAGCTAATCAATCCACTTAAAGAGCTATAATGTCCTTTGCTAGCTCCTTACGCTCTAAGCTAAGGAGTTAAAGTATACTCGGGGGTACATTTAGAAGAAAAAACAGCTCATCTAAAATCCGGCACAGCAAAGGATCAGCAAGGTGAAGTGGCAAAGGGCTAGCCATATCTACACAGGAGATCTGATAATTGTCAGTTGTAATCGAGTTGGCTTCCACATCCGGGACGGCCCAGATGGAGATGGCAGGACGAACTGGAATCCTACATGAAGGACTCGACCCCTAATGGAAGGAGAAAAGCGTAACAGTGCGCTTGCACTGTACTGTTTTTCTACTTCCATATAATAATAAATGAGTTCTAGAATGGAAGCCGATTATCGGTACCTAAACGTCAAGTAGGGCGCCTTGTAAATCGAATCCACCTACAAATAGTGATACAAGGATAATTCGAGCAAATGATCGTGTTAAAATGTGTTTAGGAGATACTTATATAAATAGTACATATAAATTGAACTCATGTTTTAAATGTTTATCGGGACTTATCGCGTATTATATTATTTAGTTAAAAATATGTACCTTTCGCTCGACGTTCAACACGACATGTGTTCAAATCGCGAAAGTTTAAAAATTACTATAAAATGAACTTGTTTCTGCATTTACATATCTATAGTTTAATCTCGCGGTGTTACCCGAGATTTTTCCGTTTTTCCACATTTTTGAGAGGAAAATTGCCCTTGTACATCCGCATAATGCACACTATATTCCTACCAAATTTGGTTAAGATCGGCCTAGCCGTTTAGTCCTGAAAAGCGAACAAACAGACAGACAGAGCTACTTTCGCGTTTATAATATTAGAAGGATCTCACAAGGAATTACATTTTGTATTCAGTCGATAGTAAAATACACAGTAAGTAATATAATTTTTACAGTGACGCCCATAATTGCACAAAAATAGCATTATTTTGACTTGAAACCAAAGGAAACGATAAATTAAAAACAGTTATTTATTTTTATTTTATTTGGACTCATTGAGTCCTAACTGCATAACCGTTTGTTGTTATAGTTAGGTATGTCTGAGTATGGTATCATGCATTTTAGGAACTTGATATGGGTCAAATAAACAAGTTTTTAAGCCACAAAGAATGAGTAACAGACCAATGGACGAAGAATGGGTCAAAATACTCATAGTTGTTTCCGAGCGCAGATTTTTTTAAAGAAATTTGATGATCTTTTCGCGGAAGTCCTTAGTAACACCAAGTAACACGTAATGTGTTACTAAGGACTTTTTTTTCTTAGTAATGGGAGATAATTTCTTCAATCGAATTTCTTTAAAAAATCTGCCCTCGGAAACAACTATGAATATTTTGAACTCGGAATATTATTTAAGAAGGTAAAAAAAGAAAAATTTAAGTGCATTGGGTTCGTTGACCTCAAAAGAGTTGATTTTTATCAACCTGTTGCAGTAGAGATCGTCTCTCTTATAACCTCAAGTGTCGGACTCGACCGAAACAGGTTTCAAGTCTTTTATTTTTGTTACGTTTTGTCTATGAAGTAGATACAAAATACGTCATATGTTAACATCAAATTAGTAAGGTAGTAAGTACTCTAAGGCAATAACAATTAAATTGATTATTTGTTGAAAGATAAATATATATTATATTGGAATATCGAGATATCGAGAAGTCACCCACGCACGCACTCTCCAATGTTTTGATATCAAATCCAATGTTTCTGTACAAAACGATATTTCGGTCAATTTAATTTTAGTCCGGTGTCATTGACCCCAGAGAGCTCAGAATCATTGACCTGCATGAGATAAAAGCTAAAATCTGGGTTCGAGCCAGTTCTTGCGACATTATCAATCGGCTCTAGGCTCATCGACGGTGTTATCATAATACCGCACGGTATGTTAATGTTATTGACCAACGCAACGTCGAATTTGTTATTAGTTTGACTAATGTTGTAAAGAAGGTACCTACTATGGAAGTGGGACATGTCATTAGTAGTCAACGACTTTGACCGCTCAGTTATAATATTCACCAACTAGATTTTTTTTTAAATATTTTCCGTCTTACCACAAAAGATTTAAGCACGCTTTATACAAGTGTTTAGCATATTTTTCGCAGTGAAACAACTGCTAAACACTTGTGGTAAGACGGTTTGTCTTTACACAGGTTTTAGGTAGGTATTCGTGCATTTGTAAGTGTATTTCCGCCTATTTCATTGATAGTCTAAATATTCACTAAATAGAATAAAAGCGTTAGGTCTATCCATGTAATTGTAGTTGTATCTGTTTTTCCATAAATTTAACTTGTGCATGGTATTATTAGTGTTTATATATATTAGCAAGATACTTCGCCAAATGAAAAACATTTTGAAGTAGTTATCTTTACACAGTGGGTATACTATATACATGACTGTTTTTGTTTTTAATTCCTGACAGGCTTGTGTTTACACATTATCAGCCTATCATGTTCCCACTGCTGGGACACAGGCCTTCTCTCAGAGAGATAGGATGGGCCCTAATCCACCATGCTTGGCCCACTGCGTGTTTGCGAATGTCATATTATTACGTCATTGAATTTTTGAGGTTCTTGGACATACCAGTTTCCTTACTGTTTTCCTTTACCGTCGAAACTGCACATAATTTATTCAAGTACTAAAAGTCATAGGTGCAGGGTCAGGGATCGAACCGGGTGTCGTCAGATTGTAAAGCACACATAAGTATGCTACTGCTCGACCACCATTAGCTTGTGTTTATGTGTATTTATTTATTTGTATTTTTATTTCTGTCTATTTCATTAGATTTACCTTGGCAACCTATCTATGCAATGCTGCACGCAGTTGGTGCGTGGACATTTAACGTGTTTCCTAACTCGATTCAAATTGGTCGTTTCAATTGAACCGATAGTATAGTTCGATGGAGACAAACCGGTCAAACGAATTTTCACTCATACATAGAACAATTACCTAGAACCAAATTTCCACAAATAGTTTTACTCGAAATGTCAAGTCAAGGTAACCGATTCATAAATTCAGCGAATGGCAGGGTTCGAACCTGCCACGGGTTTACGTCCTAGCAAGTTGACGTTGTATACAATGTCCTTGCGTCCTAGTTGCTCCCGATTTACAACCAAGTTTCCTGTCAAGCTCTCCCGATAATGTACAAAATATGCAGAATAATGACAGTAATATAACTCTTTTTCATCCCACACACTGTTTAAATCGATCGTCTAAAACAGACGTAGGTAATACGCATGTGAAGTACTTCCAGTACAATAATGAGCCATATTATCATAGCAAAGTGATAATAAGGGGGTGACAAAGACAATGTATGTAGCGTATACATACAGGGTTACGCGGAAAGGGTGTACTAAGCCGAAAGGGGTCCATTATATCTACTCATTATTATGAACAAATTTTATTATGAGGCCAACCTTGAAATCGTAAAAAATATCAGCTAAGTACATATTCCTTAAATTTTGTAGAGTGTCAATAAAAATAGTGTCAATGGCCGTTTTCTATGGAACAGTTGATATTTTTTGGCGATTTTAGAGTTGCTCTTACAGTATAAGTCGTTCATAATGATGGGTATGGACCCCTTTCGGCTTAGAACGCCCTTTCCGCGTTAACTCAGTTTAACGTGCCAAGAAGCTCTTCAGCAACGACACACTAAGCCCAGTAGGGTGGAGGCAATATAAGAAATAAATCTCACTGGAATTACTAAATGTGTAACTATACTCTCAAGAGTCCAAGACAAATCAATCAATGCACGCTCACTGTAATCAAATCAGAGTTTGCGGAACCCCTAATAATGCAGAGCAGACGGGCATGTGTCCGATGATGCTAAATTGCTAATCTTGTTAGGCTGTCACGAGTGTTTTGCTCCTTGCTTACAGTGTGACATGTCACATGGCTTATAAACAACGTGGTCAGAAGTGAAACTGTAAATGTCGTGCTACAAGGGCGGATCCAGGATTTTTTCTGGGAGGGGCGGAGGGGGGATGCACAAGGGGCGGACGAGCAAAAAAATCAACAAAACTGTTAGAAGTTCAAGTATGTATAGAAAGGTTTATGAAAGTGTCAAAACAATAGAAAAAATAAATCTATACTAATATTATAAAGAGGAAAGATTTGTTTGTTTGTTTGCATTGAATAGGCTCTCTTGAATAGAATCTCTTTAGTGTTAAAGAGAGACAAGTGTAATAGCGCCCTCATCTATATCCATTACTAGCGGTCTGCCCCGGCTTTGCACGGGTATAGATTATAGCATTGTCACTCGGGGATAGTGTAGCATCCCAACAGTGAAAGAATTTTTCTAATCGGTTCAGTAGTTTCGGAGCCTATTCAATGCAAACAAACAAACAATCAAATCTTTCCTCTTTATGATATTAGTATAGACTATATAGCTGACCTGACAAACGTTGTCATGTCTTAGAACTGTCAAAATCGCAAAGTCAAAATTGTAAATCTAATTTTTTTTTTACACCTTGGGTTACACTATTGTAGTTTTAGTAAGGATCCGGTTTTTTTATATATAATATAGCCTATGTTACACTATTAACACACGTATGGATTTGGTTGACCTCAACCGCCGTCTGACCAACGGGAGAGAAAGAGAGGGAGATAGGATATTCTCACTCTTTCTCTCCCGTTGGTTGGACGGCGGTCCGTCAACCAAATCCATACGTGTGTTAGCACTATTACCCGGGGATAGTGTAGCTACCCAACAGTGAAAGAATTTTTCAAATCGGTTCATCCTATTCAATGCAAACAAACAAACAATCAAATCTTTCTTCTTCATAATATTAGTATAGATCAGCAGTGTCGCACTGTATTTACTCAGTTGCCCTGATTAGAACATGTCTAAGCTGCTATAAGCTTCCTAAAACATTGATGATTAGACAAACGTGAGGTCGTTTTTAGGGTTCCGTACCCAAAGGGTAAAAACGGGACCGTATTACTTAGCCTACGATGTCTGTTTGTCTGTCCTAAACTATTTTTTTTAACGTATTTTCGTAAAATCTCTTATCTAAAAACGGTTATTAAAACAACTGACTATCTATAACGGTTCGAAAGATACAGCCGTTTAAAGGTAGGAAGACATACGGTAGACAGACATCGTAGGCTTAGTAATAGGGTCTCGTTTTTACCCTTTGGGTACGGAACCCTAAAAACAACAAAATCGATTCAGCCGTTCGGATGCAACGATGACACAGACAGACAAGGTTTGCGTTGGTATTTTATCGATGGGGATAACAATTATCATCTTTTCGGATGGGCGGTAAAGCCATGCCTTATGTAACCGAAGAAACAGCACGCAAATCTAGAACATACCTATATTTAATTTACATAATTGTGTAGCTTGTTCTCGTCTAAAATCAGGTGCATGCGTAATTTAGAACATAAATATTTATTCCATTTGAATAGTGGAAATTCAGCGGAAGCTAGAAAGCTGTTTTAAAGAATGCTACTAGTATGGTAATTTTGTCTTCCTTTTACTAGGAACACTAGAAATATCCTTAATAGGCAGTACCAAATAAACATCTACGTAGTAATGATAATGATAAAATCAAGCTAGTGCGTGCGACCAGCTTATCTATTAAGTTGTGTGGGGGAGCCATCTACGTATATTGCGAACAAAACTGCCTGTCTTCCCTCGAAAACTTTAATTCCGTTATTTATCCACCTCTATAGGAAAGTTCGCCGTAATTGCATTCTACGTGCAAGACCGGTTGGATACAGTATAGTTACTATAGAACCTCAGAACAAAAAAACAAAGGAGATAATTATCATCATCATTTCAGCTATAGGACGTCCACTGCTGGACATAGGCCTCCCCCATCGATCTCCAAAAGGGCCGGTTGGAAGCGGCCTGCATCCAACGTTTCCCTGCGGTCTCTTTTAGGTCGTCTGTCCATCTTGTGGGTGGTCGTCCTACGCTGCGCTTACTGGTCCGTGGTCTCCATTCCAGAACCTTTCGGCCCCATCGGCCATCTGTTCTGCGTGATATGTGCCCTGCCCACTGCCACTTCAACTTGCTAATCCGGTGGGCTATGTCGGTGACTTTCGTTCGTCTACGGATCTCCTCATTTCTGATTCGATCTCGTAGAGAAACCCCGAGCATAGCCCTCTCCATAGCTCGTTGTGCGACTTGTGATCCCATGCATCCAAGGAGATAATGCGTTAGTACAATTGAGTGTCTTTTTTCACTATCGTCGCTAAACCTTTGGCTAAACAGTAAAGTACGGAACACTCACAAAAACAATCACGCACACTCCAATAACAGCGACTCCAATAAACTAATAAAGCAACGTGCAGAAAAAAGGAGCAGCATCCCGTCTGCAGGGTGAGTTCAACTTATATAGGCATCAGGCATGATTTAGGCCAGATGGGTGCGCACCCGCCACGCCACCTTATCATATCCCCCATGTTTGATTATCTGAGTATAAAACCAAGCATCACAGCAGATGAAATAATAGTTACTACAGCATCATATAAATACAGGGTACACGTCACATGTTGTCCAATACAAACTGATAGCTAAACTGGTATCCTTTGTTTACGTCCAAGGAGCTCGCGAGATACGATAAGAATTACAGATAAGTGATAAACTGACCGATTAGTATTCATTGCTGCAAAAGGAAATGTTAATAAGCGCTCCATTCAAGTTTTTATGACAATGGAGCCCTGTACGCAATGCTGAGAGGCTCTCAGTTCAGAGAATATCAGAGAAACACAAGGGAGTTATTAACGGCCGGTTATCCGAGTCGCGTAGGCAACAAAACGCTCCCTCAGCCCCCGCCAAGTTATAGCGACGATGTATTTTGCTACGCAAGAGTCAGGACGCCCACGGGGGGTGTGCACTGTGCAACGACAAAAACTAACATAGGTCCGACCTCGATGACGCCTGGCGCGGTATTGAATGCGGCGCGCGCAAATTCTCGCGACCTTTTTACGCTTTTAATTTCACTAAAAAACGAAACTATTCACTATCGAAAATGTATCCAAATAAAAAATATGAATAAAATTGCCTTTCAGGACATGCAATTTCCAGGTTGTTACGAGCTTTCATTAGACCATAAAACGAAAAAAATAAAATAACTCCACTTTGTTTCAGATTTTTTTTTATCGAGGAAATCTTATTCTATCGTGTTTTGAACCAAACCATAAACTCAAACACAGATGTATCTGTGATATGTATTTTTTTCCAGCTCAAATATTGTAATTTAACTGAATAAAATTGATTTAAAACTGTCAAATTTGGTACATGAGGCCGTTAAGGTGCGAAAGCATCAGGGCCAAATCAGGCAAGATGCCTTTAGTTTGTCGAACTCACCCTGCAGACGACCTTGGCGCCCTTTTTTGCATACTGTGGACTTTTAGTTAGTTTATTGGTGTCGTTGCAGTGTGCGTGAAAAAATGAGTATATCTGCCAATGAGGTATTTTACCAATAAAAACGTCATAGACATTAAAAACGCACTAAAAACATAGCGATATTCTACTACAGCTACCTACATAGGCCCCATAATACTTTACAGCCGTCCCAGTATAAATATTTCACTTTCTAAACACACAAAATCACATTTTTTATAATTTTTCATACTCCAAAATCACGCATCGTACGTTTACGTCGTTGCCAGACACAGGACGAAATGAGTTCACTCAAGCTAATTAACTTGTGTTTTGTAGACCTCCGTAAAATGTATCTACCTCAGTTTATACATAACATCATTGGTATTTTATTTATTTATTTATTAAGGCTTCACATTGATCTGCTATGAAACAAAAAAAACTTCACAGGTAGAAGCAAGGTCCAGTACAACACCGCGTGCGTGCGTCCACGTATAATTCAACAAAATGGCCGCTGCACAAAAAATAAAAAGCCAGTTGCAGTCGCCATATCCGAGAGTAAGGCAAGGTGCGCCTATTCCTACGTGACTTAACACACGTTAAGTCAAGCCTTAGGTAGTAGGCACAACTACAGACCTAGGCATCCTCTCATCTACACGAAGATTTTAATAGAAAAATAATTATCTCATTCAATTATTTACAGGTAATTGTGTCTTCAGGGACTTCACATCGTTTCATCATTTCTTTGCGTTTCTATAGAAATGGTGACAAATTTCATGAAATTTCTAAACAAATTAAGGATGACGAATTTCGCGGTAGGTAATCTCGGTAAACTAAAGTCTGTTTTCTGTTATTGTCCTATTGTATTTGAGTTATAAATAATTATCGTATGTAAATAAACAGCTATTTGAGGGCTATACGTGCGAAATAAACATTTGGATTCATAATTTTCAACACTAATGTTTTATACAAAGATTGTATGAAATCTTTGGTTTTATGTTTCATTATGGCGGAAAATATATAAAAAAATGCGATTTTTTTCGATCTCCTCCGCCATCATATACCTATAATATCAACACGAAAATTGCTCTATACCTACCATTTGCAATGTTATTCTAAAGCATTATTTAGGTGATTTTTATTCTTCAAAAATGTTGAAATGCTAAGGAGCTTGCTCTGGCCGGAGAGCGCAGCCTAAAATGTTGAAATAACTCGCTTTTATCTCTTCTTAGATATTTCTAAAATGTCCTAAATTTGCATGACTGGCGCATTTTTAGGGTTCCGTTACCCAAAGCGTAAAAGCGGGACCCTATTACTAATCCTACGATTTCTGTCTGTCTGTCTGTGTGTCTATCCGTCGGTCTGTCCTACCTTTAAACCGCTGTATCTTTCGAACCGTAATAAAAATAAATATCAAAAAGTAAAAACGAAAAGGGGTGGGTCCCCATACAACAAATGTTTTTTTGTATTAGCTCTAATGGAAAAACGGTAATTCGTACAAGCGTCTTTTGCACGATTATAGTACACTTTCTAAAATATAACAACAAATAATAAATGGCCAAATGCGAGTTGGTGACAAGTTTCTGTTCATTACCAAGTTATAACTGGTAATTTCGTTATAGATTTTTGTGGTGGTACGGAACCATATTGCTCGAGCCCGACTCGCACTTGGCCGTTTTATTCTGATATCGAAGTTGCAGCGATAAGTATAAGTTGGTTCGTTTGTTCACCTAAGTAAATAAAGGGGCTTCCGAGCTGCTAGTACTAACTCCTTGGTAACTTTACAAAAAAAATACGAGGGTTACAAAGGAACGACGAAGTAAGTTGAAATTAATTAGATTTTACTTCTAATATCTCAGGATGACAGCGCAGTGCAGCGCCGCACAGGATTTTAAACGATTAAAGTTTTAAATTATGTGTGCACTGAACTGTTATGGGCAAGTGTGACGCTTACCATCAAGTGAGCGAATTGCTCGTCTTTTCACTCAGTTCCATAAGAAAAGTTATACAGATAGCCCCATCGGCCATCTGTTCCACTGCCACTTCAACTTGCTAATCCGATGGGCTATGTCAGTGACTTTCGTTCGTCTACGGATCTCCTCATTTCGGATTCGATCCCGTAGATAAACCCCGAGCATAGCTCATAGCTCGCTGTGTGACTTTGAGCTTGCTTATGAGGTCCATAATGAGAGACCACGTTTCACTGCTTATACTGCTTTTAGTCTGTGGAAACTGCTCGATCTTGGAGAACCCAAAGCAACTGCCAAGTACTGTTATGTTGTTAGAGGGCGACCAGAGGCGTTGAGAGATTAGGGCTAAAGCAGCGAAGACAATGATGACTCCCAGGATTCTGAACAACTCTGGACTAAGTACTCTGGCTGGAGTAAGTCAGGGGCCAATTCTCGGACCCTCAGTTAATAGTATAGTATAGTTGTAGTATATTATATCTACCTGCCTAGTTTAATGAAGGTACTATTTTGGCCTTAGTTTTAACAGCACGACACATTTCCGCGTTCCCTTGTTCTTCAGCTATCAGCAATTCAATTAACTTTTTGTCCGTAACTACTCGATACCGAGTTCAATTACTTAGTGTGGCGCTGTAGTAATGATGATAATTGCGATGGGAAGCCTTCCGCTGGTTTCTTCGAGAACTCTTGCTTGTGTCTATGTTTTGTGTTAAATGTTCTTTCACGCGGAAAGTGTTAATATATGATGGAAAATGTTGTTGTCCGTCTGATCCATACATTTTGTCGAGTGTATAGAAGCGTTTGCTATGGAACAGTTTTTTTGCAATTCTTAACCCCCGTCGCAAACAGAGGGGTGTTATAAGTTTTAACCCGTTGAATACGAGCGCAGGAGTTTTTTTGTGTCTAAAATGGGGAACTTCTCCTACCTTTCAGATAATTAAAGAAAATGTATAAAATACGTGCATAATTATTATATAACATTGGTATTGTGTACAAATCTTCTTAACACACAATTCGCGCGTCGAGCACTTTTCGCTTACGTCGACATGCGGTGCGTAACGCATTTGGGGGATGTGTCTGTTTGTGGCATAGCAGCACATTTCCGTGTGAACTGCTAGTCTGTGGAATGCGCAGCCTGAATGGGTGTTCCCCGGTTACAAGTGTCTTCAAATCATGAGTGAATCGGTTTCTTAAAGGCAAGCGTGTTCCAACGTTGACCGCATCATCGCTTAACATCAGCTGCGTGTTGGTGGTCAAACAAAAGTCTATTATTTACTTACGGAGAACCCCCTCTTTTTTGACGTCGGTAAAAACACAAGTTCCAGCCAATGATCAGAATTTGCGGTTTTCGTGCAGCTTTTACAATCGGAGCTAAAAAACTTTGTCCGAGCATAACATTTGGTACCTAACAACAGTAACAACAAAATGTTACTTTGTTAATAGGGCATCAGTATAAACCTGGAAACCTAGATTGTTGTTCTACTTCCTTGGTGTAGTCAAATCGTAAAACTTGTTCTCATTCTGAGATAAAGTAAGAAGGAAACGGTTGCTTTACTTTTAAACATGCCCTTATCTTATCTATGAGCTTAGTTTAGTGAGATTTTGTTGGCAAGTAAGTTAAATCATAGCATACATTTTGTAGCAAATAAATTTTACCAAAATAATGAATGGATGTCATATTAAATATAATTTACAAACACACTGGTACAAAATTCATAAAAAGTGAAGCGTTTTTTTCTCATATATCACAACTGCAAAAGATGTGATAAGATTGTGAAGTGTGAACTATATAATTGATACAATGACGCTTGGACGTTTTTTGACTGATTTATCTGAGAGATTGTGACTTCCTGATTTCATAGCAACAGCCTAGGTAGTCTGGTTAGTTTGAATTTAAAATGCAAAAACATTTAAGGTGCCTACACTGCCTGCTACCTTGAGACCAAGATAACTAGTAATGTCACTTTGAATAAACACTTAGTTAGGTACCTATAATTATGCTAGGTATATGTAGGTACATAAGTTCTTATTTAATTAAAGGCGAAGTAACATACAATTGAAAATAAAGGTAAACAATGATTGGATTCATAAGGAAATAAAACATAATTAATTATTTAGGTTTTAATTGTTGCAAGTCTTCATAATCATCAGCTCTGAGTGACCCACTGCTGGGTATAGGTCACCCTTTATTTATCCCACTCTCCCCGGGGAGAGTGGCATTGTTGCAAGTACCTACCTGAATTAAATTACTAGATTAAAACTTTTAAAAACCTATGACAAAAAAACTAAATAATATAGTTTTATTTATCTATAAATTTATTGAGGTAGGTAAGTAGTTTAAAAACGAGACGCTTGTATACAGGCCGCTTCCAACCGGTTTTTTTGAAGATCGATGGGAGAGGCCTATGTCCAGCAGTGGATGTCCTGTGGCTGAAATGACGATGATGATGATGATGAAGTAGTTTAGGTTTTAATTGCAGTTTATTTTAATATTCACAAATATGTTTAATTTTCATGTGTAAATAATGTCTTGGTACATCATAATTTAGTTTCATTTTTATTTTGGGCAGCTAAAATTAATACAATTCTCAGCTGAACAAAAATTATATTGTATTGTTATGAGATACTTTCAAGAATAAATATTAGTACCAGACTCCCCTGAAGGTGGTAATATTTTTTATTATGTAATAAATATGTTTGTTTGTCTGTTACTATAGAACCTACAAATAAATTATAGACGGGTTCGATGCTATCGCTCAACAAAAGTGAAAGAAAACATGATGAGGAAACTGGTATGTCTGAGAACCTTAAAAGTTGGCTTGGGGATCACAGTATGTTTACCATATACTAATAGGACCCTGCTGCCCATCCTGCAGTCGTTCTGGTCGCAGTCTTAGGACATACCTGGGTCCAGAAAACACATATGGGTCAAAATACTTTACCTACCTACTTCACCTTACAGCTTTACATCTAGATACTTGTATAATAAACATATTATATTCATATTTATAATTAAAATATTATTTTACATGTCAAATTATCCAAAACTGTTGATACTTTTACTAACTTACTTAACCATCCATGTACACAGTTTATACAGTAAAGATTTTCTGATTCTGATCAAATTATAAATTACTTAATAGTTAAAATAATAGGTCAACTAAGTAATTAATTTTAAAAAATTATTACATTATTGTAAGTGGGTAATTAAATCCTTACAATTAGAACGAAATATAATTTAAATTTATAAAAAAATTCAAATGTGTGAAAAGACTGATCGATTAGCCTTATAATGTACTAGCGGTCCGCCCCGGCTTCGCACGGGTACTATTAGAGTTTAAGTAAGGATCCCTAATTTAAAAAAATATATAATATAGCCGAGAGAGAGCCGGGGATAGAGTAGCTTCCCAACAGTGAAAGAATTTTTCAAATCGGTTCCGTAGTTTCGTAGCCTATTCAATGCAAACAAACAAACAATCAAATCTTTCCTCTTTATAATATTATTATAGATATTATATTATATTAGTATAGATAATGAATAATATGGACTATATCAAGTTGAATTTTTATATAAGGTTGTGCTAGTATTAGGTATTTTCATGAAAAGCTGCAGATCTTTTTAGTTTAGTGTACTTACATGCCACATGTCTGAAGTATACATATATATGTAACTATGTACGAACAGTAAACAATCGAGGACAAGTTTTGTACTCCAAAATAATAGCATGGATATTAAAATAAGAGCTAGATTTGTGATGGTCCGTCCGTGTTACAAATGTGCCTATTCAGTTCTCCAAGGTTGTCTACAAGACACTTTTCAGCTATAGAATACTGATTCATTTAAGGTACCTGTGTTTTAGGAGGTAGATATTTCTTTTTAATAAGTAGGTACCTACCTACTTACCTCTGGGCGTTTGACAGTTCTAAGACAGGACAACGTCTGTGGTCAGCTAAATTTATATAATTTATGTTTGTTTGGTGAAGCTGTATAGATAGGTCACAGATAGGTAAATACCTAGTAACTTTAGGAAATAATTAATTTTGGCTTAGAATACATAGGTAGGTATTTTCTCAATGGAGAATAGATACCTACATATAGTATAAATAACTATAGGTAGATAGATAGATAGAAACTCTTTATTGAGTACCTACACCAGAAGTAAAAATTACAAACAGATAGAAAACACTTACGAGCTAGTGCCACAAGTGGCGGCCTTATCGCTAAAAGCGATCTCTTCCAGGCAACTATTGGATGGAAAGAATTTACGTATCAGGATCGATGGGGGATGCTAAAACACTTGGTATTAAGTTATTTTATACAGACAGTAGGTAGGTGCATTGAAGTTGAATGAAACCCGTGCTAGTGTTTAAGATTGTAGCTGGTAACCGATTATAGGTAAGTAGGTAGGTACTAATTATAGCGAAACCTTCTAAAATGTTTAAATGTCTGTTTGTTTTTGGCTTTTTACAATGTTATTGCAGCTGTCAGAGCTAAATAAACGTGACCCGACTATTGGTAAATAAACTAGTAAGTATTAATAGGTAGGTAGCAAAAGGTTACTAAAATAGAAAAAGATAAAATAACATGTACCTAGAGCTTGATACAGCGACAAGTGAATAATAAACAAAGAAAAACATCGAATTAGGTATACAATCTAGAAACACGTAGGTATATGAGCATGGAGGCAGGTAATGTTGTATATTTATGTACCAATCAGCAGCATACGCGAATAATCATGCTGTGTTTATGAGTTTGATAAAAGCAACGTACTCACAATATGTAGCATACTATGCTCAAACAGCTGTTGAAATTCTCCTTTTCCAATTCCCAATTCCCCGCCCCAATCGAAATCAAAACACAACACACCGTACAGTCAGTTTTTTTATAATGTTTAGATATGATAATTTCAACTTATTTGTATTATATTCACGCACAAACTGAATAGACTAAACGCGAAAAACCACTTTTTAGCAGTATTACAACATTCATCGGCAGAACTGCGAACGCACAGTGCTCACAAAGATTGACGCGACACACGTCTCGTCCGCTTGAGTTCAAAAAACTGTTTAAAAATTTATTTATTTTCTGTTCCTATATTTGAACGAACGACTTAGGTCGATTGAATGAACGTTACCTACGCTACTGAATGAACGAACACAACATTCCAGCCAATGGCTGATGAGGAGTGAACTAGAACTAACATGGTGAGTCACAGATAAATTTGCTACTTTCGATCAAAGAGAATATAAATACTACCTTTCGATACCAATTCTTTCAATCTAAATATTATTAAGGTTTACATAGTTTTAAATAACGTCAAACAAGTTAATTAAGTCATAGTTAAAGCCAAGTAAATTCGTGGTCAAGTCCAAAACATGCCTTAGTATTCACTTTTTATATCACTCGCCTTCACTTCCGCTCGTTCAAGAACACTAAATTAATAAACAATAATTCACCATTATGACATACGTATATCAACACTCGAAATCACACAAGTTTATGAAAATAATATCAATGAAAATAATAATACAATGAGGCAACATGCTTTTTTTTACGTTGGCGCCAAATTCCATGGTGTTCACCATAGATCTAGTGGTGTTCACAGATGGTGTGGTTTTATTTTTGTTAAATTTTTCATGACCGTGGATGCAATGTCCTTTAGTCGTAATATTAATCAGTTTACATAATCTTAATAGCGTCAAACAAGTCATAGTCACAGTCAGATTCAAGCTAAGTAAGTTACGGTCAAGTCGAACTCATGCCCCTGTAAAATGGTGGAGACTTTACAAGAGGCTCCTATGGAGTTTTGGATCAACACGAAAAGACACGTTTCACCTCGTTATATCACTTGCCCCCACTCGCACACGTTTACAAGCACTGAATGAGTAATAATTCATCATTTAGTACACATTAACACTCGAAAATACACAAGTTTAGCGAAATAATCCAACAAGCCGACATGTTTTTTTCCACGTTGGCGCCAAAACCCGGTGTGAACAAGGTCTCTTACAAGAAACACTTGAATAATCGTTTCTGAATGCTACCAGTGTAGGAAAAGCAGCTTCCCAGAAAATTACATGCCAACAGCTGACAGATAACTGGAAAATCTATTTAAGGCTGCGTTCCAAAACATATAGTCTTTTGTCGAGTGAAATTCGTTGCACGAATTTTGGTTTCGGAACTGGGTTAATACGGGTAATATTCAAACGGGGTGAATTATGTTTTGGAACGAAGGACTCCATTCTGGCGCGCTCGAGATTATTTCGGACTTATTCTCTCTCGTTGGGATTGTCATTATGTGTAAGAGTGACCGAAATTATCTCGAGCGCGCTAGAATAAGACCGCAGGAAATTTACCCTTGTCAATAGGGTATTTGACAACTTTTGGGAAATTATTGCACATTATTGCCTGATATAATTTAATGTATACTGCATTTATATTTTCTGGATATCAGTCGTATTTGCGATATAAATCGATGTTAAAGTTTGAATAAAAAAATATCGCGCCAAAACGAAGACCTGCGTCATAGCTCCGGTCGAGCGACGATTGACGTCACACAAAACAAAACAGCTGCAGCCAGGCAGCAAAAGTTTGATAATCACTTATTTTCTAATAGAAGTAATGGTTTATAAATGTTGTGTAGTGCCACAATGTACAAATACTTCCATAAAACACCGGAAAAACTATTCGTTTCTGTTCCAATGGACCCCAAAACTCGCAAAAAGTGGTTGGAACTAAGTAGCTCGTAGAGAACCCAAAAGTATTGGAGCTAATTCAAGTGTTTCTATGTGCGAAGATCATTTTGAGGTACATATTTGAGTCTATATATTTCTATTACAATTTGTGTTTTTATTGCATTACTATTTTATGTACTGTTACTCTCTTTTTAAACATTGTAAAGACATAACCTAACAAAATAGTGATATCCACCTACTACAACATACTTTTTGTACAACTTGATTGAATGTTTTGCTTGGAGAACAATTAAAAATTAATACTTACATTGTAGTTTTTACGTTTTGAGTTCTGCAGCGTAGAAACAATGACGTAGATTATTATTGAAGAAATATGCAACCATAAATACATTAATTTTGGGTAAGTTACTGCTGTCTGCTTGCACAAAATGTTTCTCCATTCTTCTCACATTTAACCTCCGGACTGTTTTTGGTGATAAATTCTGGATAAATCGCTCTCAAAATAGCTTTACAACATTAAATTCGCAAATATCAATACAAAATCTGTTTGTTTAGATTTGTGTGACGTCACTAGGGATGAAGCCAATTACAGACCGTTTTCGATCACGTGATCAAATGTCGAAAATACAGTTATTTTATTCGCGTTTTTTACAAAAAATAAGCATATTTTTACTAAAAAAACAATGAAATATGCTTTTTCATTATGTCATGTTTATGGATGATGTCAATTGGCATAATATTTTCAATACAGTCAAACACCCTATAATACCATTGACATTTTTGTCATATCAAAATAACCTCAACTGCCTTAAAAAATAAAATTGAGTATAAAAACTAAATTGTTTTACTCTATTTATTTTGTTTATAATGTTTCTTTCTTAGTTATTTTTTGACAAGCTATGGGCTAGTGGCAGATAAACGGATAAACATGCTGTTTACTGTCAATCATTTCGATTCTGACAGCAGGGTGAAATTTAACGCCGGTTTTTGCGGAGTGAATTATTTCACCTACCGGTTGAATTTTTATTCTCTCTGAGGCGTTCCAAAACACCAGGTGAAAAACTCACAAGGTGTTTTGGAACCAGCATCGAGTGAATTTCACCCTCATCGGGTGAAATTCGCCGGTTTTGGAACGCAGCCCTAGTATGTATTAAAAAAATATATATGTATGTATATCAGTCTCTGGCAGCCATATCACAAGCTTTGCTTAGTTTGGGGTAATGTCCGTGTGTGCAAAAATGTCCCAAAAATATTTATTTATTATTTATTTAAATGAGACGACGAGCATCCAATAACGATCACATGTAGCGTTCGTTTTGGGAATGTGTGAGCAAAATTTTTTCAAATCAAAAACAGCTAAACACTTATACAAACAGTTCTAAATAAGCCATCGTGAACTGATACTTTTGATCCACCTGACGACATGGGATTGAGTTTGTTGTGATTGTTTTTAGGGTTCCGTTCCCAAAGAGTAAAAACAGGGCCATATTACTAAGCCTACGATGTCTGTCCGTTCATCATCATCGTTCGAGTTCTTCACTTGCTCGTGATTCATCAATGGCTCTCGCTTTACATCCGTCTTTTATTCCCTACTTGCATTATAATTATATTATTTCCATGCTTAATCAAATATATTTGTATATTTTTTATCCATACATACTAATATTATCAAGAGGAAAGATTTGATTGTTTGTTTGTTTGCATTGAATAGACTCCAAACTACTGAACCAATTTGAAAAATTGTTTCACTGTTGGGAAGTTACACTATCCCGGTTGACATAGGTTATATATCTATACCCGTGCGAAGCTGGGGCGGCCTACTAGTATATTTTATTATTCAAAGAACACTAGACAGTTTTTATTTTAATGCTAAACTACTTGTGGAAAATGTCGACAAATCAAATCGAGGCATTGAGAAGGAGGTCGAATATGTATTGTGTTCTAAGTTCAAAATCGTGATTAAAGGGGCTTTCTGTTCACCGTTTTCAGTGAATAAAATAAGCTTTTAGGAGGGGGAATGGTGAGGAAGAACCAGTTTACTTTTATTTTACCTGTCATTGTGATTAAATTATTTGTTGTTGGCAACTTTAGGCTTCCGTCCATTTAATTTCGCAAACTCAAAAAAACGACGACCAAAAAGAAAAAGACATTTCTTTTCGTCGGTTAAACTATTTCTCTTCGCTAGATAATGTAAGTGTTCTGTAGTTTAAATTCGTATTTATATTGTTGAGATTTGAATTCCAGTGTTTTGTTCGGAGGAAGAGCTTAAACGAAGAGATTATCGGTAAGTTTCATGACATTTGAGTTGAGGTCGGTCGATTTGTTTGTAAAGCGAGAAAGTGACCGTTGTCGCGACACCGCAGTCGTTGCAGTTGCGATCTAATTTCTCACCTCGCAGAACAGACACGGCTATAAATGAACCGGCCAGCTATTAACAATTAGTTCCGCATTATCAGTTTGGTAGCCATTTGAGTTCAAAATCAGGTGAGGTGGAAGCTCTGGGTGGAAGAGTCAATTTAATTTATCTTCTAGCGTATTATGGCTGCATACAATGCATAGGAGCGCTATAAATACTCGCCCACGCGTTAAGAAAGTTGGCATTAACATGTAAACTCTGTTTTACGCATGTGTCACTTTATTTACTACTAGGTATGTGTATCACATTGGTGACTCAAATACCATTACAAAAGGTGCAAACAATATGCTCGTTATCAATACAATTTCCATGAACTATCAGGACACTCACTGTATCAAATAAATCATACTATCCTTTGTCTCCATTCCATGGCCTTCTTGAAAGAGGTCTTCCTTCATTGAGACTGCTCTTGCAAAAGAGGTCAGAGTTAATGAACAGTTTAATTCAATTGCAGTTTATGTTCAGGGCTAACTTGAATCCATATAGAGGTGTCATGTATGAAATCAAGCAAATCTACATTTGTAGATGTTTAACATAGGTACCTACAGAATCTACTTGTGTCTGAAACAATTTCGTTAATTCAACAAATTAATTTTATTTTATTCTAAAAACTCGATTGAAGCTTTTTGATTGTACTTTTATTGTAAGAATCGGTAGACTGGTATGCGCTGAGTGTTCCTCAATAGTTAAAATCTGAGTATCTTTAAGTCATGAGAGAATCGGTTTCTTCTAGGCAAGCTGCTCCATCGTAGACCATATTGTCGCCTAACCACAGGCTAAATGGAGGTCGAGGAGCACAAGCCTATTTATCATTAAAAAAGATAATAAGTAAAAACTGGTTGTAAGTCCCTGCTTACCATTATAAACTCAAACAATGGGCCACATCTGTTCTACATAGTTTGAGGTCAGTACAAGATTGTTATCTGAAATTTATGGAATGGAATGACCATTTTATATGTAGGCTTTAAACTTGTAATAAACTTTTACTTCTTTAGGCCAGTAAACTAACACAAACAGTGAATACAACTTGAGTCAAAAGCCACTTAGTACATTTATTCATAATATCATTATTGTCAGGCTTCTTTCTATTTCATTTACAGAAAATTTTAAAATGTTTTGTTTAAATTAGGCTGTCGAGGCATTTTTGTAAGAAATTTGTTGTAGCCAGTTGCTCCCATATAAACGTCATGTCAGTCATTTGATCAACATTGATCTAAATAAGAACCAATCAAGGCTCACTCGTAATGCCTGGTTACAGATTTTCCTTCTCATATCCGTTCTATTTACTTCTCTTTTCTATGATATTACAAGTACTGTTCTTTATCAATTGTCAAATTTTACAGTCGAGATCGTCAAACTCGATAAAATGCCATTTGATCAGTACTCACTATGATCTATTCTATGGCATTTTTTTTAATTTGACGGTCAATAAAGAACAGTACTTGTACTCAGCTGATATTTTTTTGCGATTTTAGTGTTGATCCAATAGTAAAAGTTGTGAATAATGATGAGTACAACGAACCCTTTCTGCTTAGTACACCCTTACCGTGTAACCCTGTATTAGTATGATTAACAATAGGCATACCACGATATGATGTAGTTACTTATGTTAGCAGCCCAAGCAGGTAGACACGGCATGGGCTTTGCAAACTTGAGTTTGTGTGGACCCCTCAACTTATTTTAAGTGTATTACACCTAAATTAGTTATTAGGTTTTAAAAGACATTATATAAGCTCATGTCTTTCTGAGAGGACCTTTACTGCAGTTTTTAATCAAACTTAATTTAAGATCACCATCGCGATGCTCCCTGAACCCTTAGTATCACCCCCTCTGATATTTACCTCTATAAAGAAAATTTAATCCATTAAAATGTAAATGATTTAATTTCTCCAGGATAGAAATTGATTAAGAAACAGCCATAATGGAGGATGAGAATGAATATAAAAAGCTGCCGACAGAAGAAAAATGTGTACACAAGCTATGGAAGGCCCGATTGGCGGGCTACGAGGAAGCCATCAAGCTCTTCAACCAGATTGATGATGAAAAGTCACCGGAATGGAGCAAATACCTGGGACTGATCAAGAAATTTGTGACGGACAGCAACGCTGTGGCGCAAGAGAGAGGTTTGCATTTTTTTGTCAATTCCATTTTTTATTGTCACTGACTTAACAAAGTGTCCAACACTTCTATCTAAATTAAGGCTTTCACTGACAGCGCCCGATCCGTTCTATCATTCCTTTTTATTCCCCACCTGCTTGTCAACAACTGGTGGACATTAACATATTTTTGAAAATGTTGTATTACCGTCCACCAGTGATGGTCGCATCGTAGGTAGGCTTCCTCACTGGATGGACCGACGACATTGTGAGAGTCACGGGCATTGAGTGCATGCAAATGGCAAGCTGTCGTTTAGTGTGGAGGTTAATAGGGGAGGCCTAAGCTCAGCAGTGGACGTCTTCTGGCTGATGATGGTGATTTTGAGTGGTGGTCAGTGACACAACTTTTTTAAATTATTTTCGTCACAGTGAAACGCATTTTTTTATCATTCGCATTGTTCACCACTGATGGACATTGACACATAAAACTACACCCGTAGTCCCCCAGCAGTGGACTGTGATACTACTTGTTAATATTATTCACACTGACCTACGGCTTCACTGTTAAGGATCGAGCAAATTAGGACGGGGTGCATCGCAATAATCACTTTCATACATTTTGTATGGAAATCGCTTGTATGGAAATCTGCTGGAAGGCTGCGCCCCGGCATAATGTGCGATACTTCATATAAAATATATGAAAGTGATTATTGCGATGCGACCCGGCCCGCTGTGGCCCCTCATAATGTGCGTGTACCTATAGGTATGTTTTCGGGCATTGTTTCTTGGATTGAAATATTAGGTGCTTTTGACCTTAAATCTTTAGTTTGTATGGTAGGGTTGTTGACATCTCAAAACAAGGTCATGACTGAATAGCTACTAAGGGGTATTAGTCTAGTCAAATAGAGATTAAACGGCAGAATGAAAGATAATGAGCTATTAACTCCTATTAACTCTCCATAAATGTTTGTTGACTTTGTTTGTTGTACTTGACTTTGAATATCATGTCTCAAATCACACATCATCAGCCATTAAACGTCTACTGCTTAGCAAAGGCCTCCCTCTTAGAGAGGGGTGTTGCCATAATCCCCACTAACTACTAGGGGGTCCCTATAACAAACGTATTTTTTTAACGCATCTAATGTATAAACGGTAATACTTACAAGCGCGATAAACTTGGCATGATTATAGTACACACTCTAAAGTATAACAACAAATAATAAATAATGGCCAAGTGCTAGTCGGTGACAAACTTCTGTTCATTAAAAGTTAAACCGAGCGTCACTTGCAAAATATTAATTTTGTGACGGCGTAGCAATTGCTTGGCTATTTTGGTAGGCGTAAAGTCGGAACAAATCGTATTAAAAAATTGATAATTATTGTATTTTGCGGTGGTCGGGCTCACTCACACTTGGCCGGTTTATTTTACTTTTTATGATTGGACTAAAACCGAAAATCATGATGTATAGTATAGGTTATAGGGACTGTTTCTACCAGGAACGTCTTCAATTTTAGATCGGAATGATTCATTTACGAAACATCAAGACGGAATACGAGGAAATAACTACAAAATGAAACTCAATAAGATAAATTCAAACAAATTAAGTGCATCAATAAGGAAGCTATAATTCATGTCCCAGACAGTTCAACTGGTTAAAGTATTATTATTGCACACCACTCGACTTTAATCAAGATTATTCAAGACTGTTTTAATCCAAGCTCAATGGGGCTTTGTATGACGGCCAATTACTTTTTCGAGATGCCTATAACCTTACCTTCTTTTTATACCTTACCTTCTGAAGTCTATGTCTATAATTTGGATAAATAAATAGCCCAATTAAAATAAATAAATAACACAATTTTAAATCCACATCATCTCTAGAAACTTACATGCCGTTTAGGCTGTATGGTGTGCCAAAGAAACCACATACATTATACATAACCAAGGAGGGTACCAATGAGCTCTTTGGAGCTTATGTACGGATTTCCATACCACTAGCTTTTCGGTGAAGGAAAACATCGTGAGGAAACCTGCATACGTACGGAGAAGGAATTCAATGGCGTATGTGAATCCACCAACTCGCACTAGGCCAGCGTGGTGGGTATGGCCCAATCAACCTTTCGGGGGTAGGCTAGAAGTCTGTCAGTGGACTGTTAAAGGGCTGATTATGATGAAGGAGGGTTCATTCATTCATTTGTCACCAAACTGAATGAATCCAATAATCTCTTAATTTTAATAAGTTCACATGACCAGTACAGACTAATAATCCGATTGTTCGATGAGTAGTTCTGAATTGTATGGCTTCATCACATGTCTTGGCACATGCCTGTATTGGCATTACTGTTCACGCGATTTTTGTACACATGGGATTAACAAAAATATTGAAACTACCTACTTAGGGGCTTCTGTATCTACTGATGCCTTTTGTTCAATAGGCATGTGTCCCAATGTTTAATTTATTACAAACTATCTGCGCTCCGCGGTTTCACCCGCGTAGTGATGAAAAATGGTGATGATGATGATAATGAAAAGTAGCCTATCTCACTCTCCGGCCCTTGATCGATACCCATGCAAAAAATCATGTCGAACCGTTGCTCTGTTGCTGCGTGAAAGAGGACCAAACAAACACACTTTCGCATATACATAAATAATAATAAAAAATAATATATATGTATGATATGATAACTAGTTAGCTATGAATATAACTAAATACAATTACACATACTGAAAAAATAAATTTAATTTGTTGATAAATCTCTTGAGATATGAGCGTTTAAAGATTTAGGTGGTGATAAGAGAGGGGATACTCTGTCCCTTTCTCGCAAAGCTTGTGTTAGTATACCATTTGTATGGCGCGCCTGAGGCGTGACGCCATAACTCACTATAGTGCGCTCTCTGTCTAGCATGAAATTAAAATATCTTATAACTAATTTTAATTTTGTTTTAGTTGATGGGATCTATTTATGATCAGCTTTTTTATGAGGTAATAAAAAAAAAAATTAAGTCTTCATGCCTATGGATAATGATATTTTCAATGACAAAGCAGTATTGTATTTTTAAGACCTTTGAATCCTCATTTTATATTTATGATGCGATGCGTTTAGACTTCATCATAGACATCATCATCATCAGCCAGAAGACGTCCACTGCTGAACATAGCCTTAGCACTCCACACTGAACGACAGTCTGCCATCTGCATCCACTGGATGCCCGCGACTAACAATGTCGTCGGTCCATTTAGTGGTAGACCTACGCTGCGTCTTCCGGTTCATGGTTACCACTCAAGAACCTTTCTTCCCGATCGGTTATCGGTTCTTCGAGCGATGTGGCCTGCACATTGCAAATTTCAATAGCTATGTCGGTGACTCTGGTTCTTCGGAGAATATCCACCTCGCGCAATTGAATTTGGTTTATTCGCACCACTGGGTGTAGAATGTGAGGGCAAAAAAATAATAATTGTAGCTTGGTCTCGAAAATTTGATTCGAACAGACTATAGTTTTAAAAGTTTAGCAACTCATTTTTGATGCCTCTGGTATGGGTATTACAGTATCCATAGCTGCCAGTGACTACTTACCATCCGGCAGCCTTTCTGCTTGTTTGCCATCTATGGCATAAAACATGCGTTAAACCAAAAAAAAGAAGAAGACGAAAAGTCGTCGTCGTCGTTGTGTGAAGTCTTAGAAATGTTATCTACACTTTTTCACTAATACTATAAAGAGGTAAAGTTTGTATATTCGAGAAAAGCTCTGGACTAACTGATCCGATGGAAAAAATATTTTTTTACTTATATAAAGCTACACTATCCTTGAATGGCATAGCTGTTGTGTTCACAATGCGGGCGAAACCGCGGGCAAAAACTAGTTGTGTGTAATTTGCTTTCTATAACAAGACTGTGCAGATATTACGAAGATTGCTCCAAAAATTAGGATTGGCAACGATGAAAGTTGATATGAAATTAAACTCTGATTGAAGAAGATTGGCTTGATTGAATTTAATGAGAATTGGGCAGTTGACTCAGTTTACCTCCACTTAGAGACATGCATGTGAAAATGTGAAAACTTTTCTGCATGCAAAAGGAACTCAATTCTGCTCTCCTCACCATCAATATTAGTGCAAATCTTTTATCAGCGGAACCACAGAATACATATTAGTACAGTTACAGAAGATTCACTCTGCATAATCATTTAAATAAGTAGCGACTCTTGCTACTACACAATAAAGTGCAATTCAGGACGCGCGACCGCTAACTACTTACAGCTATATTAACCTCTCTGTCTATCGTCGCGTTTACTCTGTCTAACGCGCGGCAGTTTAGTCTAGACGGTTCCCGCCTAGCCATGTGTAACTCAACAGCTCACGAGTCAGATCAGCTCACCTTTCAATCGACTCGGTGCTACCTGTATGGAGCTGTATGATTAGTGCGCTTTCTCTCTCACTCAAACGCTATCTATCGCTCTGTTTTTGTCACGCACGCTCGGATTCGCATCAGTCAGTTCGGCTCTTTTCGCGTGACAGAATCTAATAGTACAGTGAGTGAGCGACTTGGAGCTGCCTGTATTACACGTGAGCTGTGACTCAGTGGTACTGAGACGTGGTCCTAAACTGTTGGCCTTTTGGAAAAACTCAAGAGTCACACAGCGGGCAATGGAGAGAGCTATGCTCGGAGTTTCTTTGCGCGATAGAATCCGAAACGTGGATATTCGCCAAAGAATCAAAGTCACCGACATAGCTGTTAAAATTTGCAAGTTGAAGCGGCAATGGGCAGGCCACATCGCTCGGAGAACCGATAACCGATGGGGAAGAAAGATTCTTGAGTGGAGACCACGAACCGGAAGACGCAGCGTAGGTAAGCCTCCCACTAGATGGACCGACGACATAGTAAGAGTCGCTGGCATCCAGTGGATGCAAAAGGCAGGCTGTCGTTCAGTGTGGAGGTTAAAAGGGGAGGCCTATGTTCAGCAGTGGACGTCTTCTGGCTGATGATGATAATGATGATGTGACTCAGTGAGTCAAACACAAGAGATCTGAATCTTTGTATCAGACCAGAGCTGATTTACACACGGCTACCCGCTGGTGTTTTTATATTCTCTATGACCCACCACGTACTTGTAGCTTCATACCTAAAGTGCAGAGTGCGCTAGGCATGGCGAAACTAAAGTAGGTGAATAAATTAAAAACAAATAGCAACAGTCTTGAATGATAACAATTCGGTAGGCACACAGCACACAGCGACACACGGTTTGAGGCAGACTTTATGCTAATCACTGCTCTAGTTTCATAATTCTGTAGTATTCAAATCAAATTACTTAGAATGTTTATTGAGCAACAATTCAGGAAAGAACTCATTTTACCTTAAACCGCTGGACAGATTTTGATCAAACAGCCAAGAACCACCATAACGAAACCGAATACAGTTTTTTTGAAGTGAAAACTTCTTTAGGCACGTTGGCCACTTTTTTTGCACTTAACTCGCGTGACCGTCACGCTCCGATACTCGTTCGGGTAAAGTCGGCTCGAGTCGACTAAGGGAGCGAGAGAGATATAGTCAACTTTAATGAAGTTTTCACTTCTGTCGTGTGGTCTTAGGCACACACTTTTTTAAATGTATAAAGTCATTCTTAATCATATTAAAAAAAAAACACAATCAGTCCAGTAGTTTTGGAGACAAATGGTAATACTGAATACACAATCTCTTACCCCAGTTCACAATTCATTTTCGTTTCCTTTATGAAAACTTGTTTGGGCCAATATGAACATTTTGTAATGCTATTCTCGAGATAATGGCATCGATTCTGATGCACTCTAAACTAAACTAAACTAAATTTGACAGCTCTAAAATTGTTGCCATCCTTCACTCACGTATTAAAATGAAAAGAGAGGCAGATAATTTTAGTCCTGTCAGATTGGTTTAGTGCACTGATATGACAGAATAGGCCTCATTGTTTCTTAGATTTTTCATAAGTACATTACATTCAGTCATTTTATATCTTCAGAAATGTTAATGCGCGAGCGAGATAGTTAAGCACACAACATTCTATTCACAGGTTTGGAAGCGGCCCTGGTGTTCGTGGAAAACTGCGCGCTTGCCGGCAAAACGACCGGTGAGGTTATGAGCGGTATCGTTGCCAAATGTATCGCCGCGCCAAGGACCAAAACCAAAGATCTTGCGTTACAGGTAATTGTACCACGGTTGCCTGGAAGAGATCGCTTTAAGCGATAAGGCCGCCTGTTAAAACCCTAGATAATATTTTTATTGTAATGTTTATGTTATCCTTGTTTTGTGGTATTTTAATAAAGAGTAATTGTATTGTATTGTAGAGTTTTATAGAAGCACCTAACCGGTATACGGAAACAAGCTATTCTCTAGAAAACTAGACACCGACAGCTCAGCATAAGCAAGCTGAAGTGGCAGTGATCCAGTCATATTATGTATCTGAAAACTAAACACAACCACATCAAAAAATAAACAAAAAAAAAAATTGACTTAAAAAAAGTTGGAGGGTGTGAATCGTTTTACTTTTTATGATTATTACCTCAGAACTCCATCATTTTAAACCAATATGGAAAATAATTTCATCAAAATCGGTTCAGTGCTGAGGAATAACTTTAGATTAGTAAAACTGTCAAATTTAAATAATATTATTGTTTCATCAAAACTCGCGTGAGGATTCATTATCAATTATTATTATAACACCGGCTTGCACTCACGATTATGTTTCTATCGGTCAAGACGATCGACCGGTTTCGACCGATAGAAACATAATCGTGAGTGCAAGCCGGTGTTATAATAATAATTAATATTATTGTTTCCAAAATGTCTAATCTGTAAATCTTTTTGAGAAAGGAAGCTTACGTCATTGGCAAATCTGAAAACTGCAGAATAATTTACAGATTACCTTATTAGTATGGCTTTTGTCTACTTATGGTGCAGACATTTTTACCGCTAACCACTGCTGGCGATAACCATAGTTTATAATATTTTAGACGTTTTATAATTTTTCTTTTTCCCCTAGGTGACACTAATGTACATAGAGATAGAGAAACATGAAACAGTAGAGGAAGAACTGCTCAAAGGCATGGAACAGAAGAACCCCAAGGTGGTATCTGCCTGCGTAGCAGCACTACACCAGTCGCTGAAACAATTTGGA
Source organism: Agriopis aurantiaria (assembly GCA_914767915.1). Classification (NCBI taxonomy): domain Eukaryota; kingdom Metazoa; phylum Arthropoda; class Insecta; order Lepidoptera; family Geometridae; genus Agriopis; species Agriopis aurantiaria. The sequence continues at coordinate 8,970,146 of OU612003.1, read as the reverse complement.
AACAAAGTGATAGCCATCAAGCCGATGGTCAAGAAAATATCAGTACTGCTCGCCGACAGAGACAAGTCTGTGAGAGACGAGATGAAAGCCCTCGTTGTTGAAATGCACAGGTTAGTAAATGAGTAATAATTATGCAGGGTTATACAGAACTAAGCCGAAAGGAGGTCATTGTATTCATGATTATGAACAGCTTTTATTATGGATGCAACCCAGAAAGAGTAAAAAAACCACTTCATTTCATTTAAATATAAACAAAACACTTTTTTTTTATCATTTTATTTCTTCATTCTATTTGTATATTTCTTGTTATTACTTACGTATGACGTATGCAACCAGAGTCGCAGTAACTGGCTTAATCGTACGTGAGTAATTCCCGTGTAATATAAATAAAATGTGTGAATACTGTCAGTTTCCATAATATAAGACTACATTTCCAAAAATATATTAAACTAGCTGTGCTTCGCGGTTTTTTATGTGTAGTGATGAAAAATGGTGATGTTGATGAATAGTAGCGCATGCCCCTCGCCAGTCCATTTAGGTTATTAATATGACCTATCAGCATGGCAAGTTACAAGTTTCTGTCTAATAGTTTAGAAATGCATGGGGAGACCAACTTTTTGCCGCTGGCGAGCCATATTTTACAAAATATACACTTGAAAAAAAAGTGATGTATGAAACCTTTCCTTCATTTTAATAGACCTATTCAACGATATCCCACACGAGGGGTGCAGTGGAAAAAAAACATCCCCATTTCACATGTACCAAAGCCACCCCAATATACGCGAAATTATATTATTTTTATAAGTACTTTTACAATTTAGATACATACTCAAACTTTAATTGTGCAAAGTTTCAAGCACTTGAGAAGTTAGATAGTTCTAAAAAAATAGGACAGACGGGCGGACAGACAGACAGACGGACGAACAGAACGAATTTAAAAAGGTTCCTTGACGGGCTACGGAACCCAAAAAACCAGATATCAATTTTGTGGTTTCGTATCAGTAATCTCCAGCACTATCACCAGTCTTCGTTTTCGGGAGAGTGATTGGTATTTCTACCTGTTCACAGATGGATCGGCCCAGCAGTAGAGCCCCACATCGCCTCATTACAAGCAGTAGTACAGCAAGAGCTAAGGGAATCGTTCAGCGGGACAGGCGGTGGTGCACAGCCCGTCAGATATCTACGATCTCAGCAGAATCGTATACGAGACGCGCCGGCCACTTCCGCTGTCGATGGTAAGTACTCTATAATATAGTCTAGTATCAGTCCCGGAGTTAGTCTCATGTTGCCTTATTACAAGTGGTAGTACAGCAAGATACTTGTTCAGCGGAACAGGCGGTGGCGTGTAGTTTCGGCGACTGATGAATGCGCGGCGATGATGGAAAATCCAATAAAAAAATTATAAGCAATCTTACTCCTAATCGCTGACAGTTGATAGAAAATCCAATATAATGTAGGAATACATCTTTCTCCTTAATCGCTGACAGGCAATAGAAAAACCAATTCTCTGTCTATTTGACGTTTGATCTGCCCGTCTGTCCATCTCTCCGTCTGCTCATATCTCCCTCTGTCAGTCTCACTGTCTGTCCGTCCATCTGTCCATCTCTCCATCTGCCCCTCTGTCCATCTCTCCATCTGCCCCTCTGTCCATCTCTCCGTCTGTCTGTCTGCCCGTCTCTCCATCTGCCCCTCTGTCCATCTCTCCATCTGTCTGTCTGTCCGTCTTTCCATCTGCCCCTCTGTCCATCTCTCCGTCTGTCTGTCTGCCCGTCTCTCCATCTGTCCGTCTCACTGTCTGTCCATCTCTCCCTCTGTCCGTTTGCCAACAGTCAGTTGGGAGAGGTGCGTATTTGTAGATTTAACCACACAAGAAACTACCGATGACCCGTCTATGCCTATGGTCACACCAGATTGTTGACTGTTTATCTTTGACAACACAGTTTAGCTCAGTAGAAGCATATCATCCCCATGGCTGGCAAAGGGCTGGTTCGATACCCGGCCAGGCAGTTTGAACACAGGGTGTTAGTTATTCAGGGAGTTCATTAATAGAAATAACTCTATTGAAATGACATTAATAAATAAACGATTTTGACAAAATTTTTATACAAATAACATGACTGAGATGAATAATAATTGCGTCAACTTATGACGCAGTTGTTATTATTATTTTATTGTTTTCATTTTGTATTCGCTGTTGACATATATAATTAACTTGACATCATAATCATATAAGAAATTGTTTAAAATTAAATTGTATTATTTTTGTAAATGTAAATATTGAATGCCCGATGTGGGTAGACTGATGAATACAATTTTTGCACTAACATCTAGCATAATAATAATGTATCAGTTGATCAATAAATGTATTCTGATTCTGATTATCTCTTATCTGTGTCATTGTATGCGTTTTATTCTAGTGAGGAGCTATAAATGTGAAGCGTTTATTAACTATGATAGCATCTTACGCCTAATACTTTTATATAATTTTCAGGTGCTGCTGAAGATGAAGACGACGACGCTGGCGGCGGAGATTCCGGCGACATAGATCCATACGACCTCGTAGACCCAGTGGATATTCTCTCCAAACTACCCAAAGACTTCTACGACAAACTCGAGCAGAAGAAATGGCAGGAGAGGAAAGAGGCGCTCGATGCGTTAGAGAATTTACTAAAGAATGCGCCGAGGTTGGAGCCGGGAGATTATGCTGATCTGGTGCGGGCTTTGAAGAAGGTCAGTCCGACTTACTTTGCACCACACCAAGTCAAAAAAATAAAAATATTACACCTTTAAATGCGTATACTATACTCATCATCATCAGCTAGACGAAATCCACATAGGCTGAACATAGGCCTCCCTCCTTGACCTCCACACTGATCGACAGCCTGCCATCTAAATCCACTGGATGCCCACGACTCTCACGATGACGTCGGTCCATAGTCGGCCTACCTACGCTAAGTCTTCCTTTTCGTGGTCTCCACTCAAGAACCTTTCTTCCCCATCTGTTATCGGTTCTTCGAGCGAAGTTGTCAGTTCTCCACTTTTGTCCGGTTTGCTGTGAATATGAAATGGGAATATATTTTATTTTATTAACAAACTTCTTATGTTTGCTTATAAGCTTCTATAATGATTTCAGGTGATATCAAAAGACTCCAACGTGATGCTGGTAGCGTTAGGCGGCCGCCTTCTAGCGATGGTCGCTAACGGGCTCCGTAACAAATTCCAACCTTACGCCACGGCTTGCATCCAAGCTATATTGGAGAAATTCAAGGAGAAAAAGACTAACGTGGTCGCTGCTCTGCGAGATGCGGCCGACGCTATTTATCCTGTTGTAAGTACTATTTAGGTTAAGGGGCCTTACGGTTAACTACTAACGCGGGCTCGAATTAGCGCTGAAACAGCGTAGTTCAGAAAATCAAACCTTAACGCGCCGAGGTACGGTTTCGGTCGCGCATCTTTTCTCACCACCAAACAGAATCGCTTAAGGCGAGGTTTCACCACTTTTAAGCAACGCTTATTTCTACATTTATGACCATAAGCCTTGGATTATTGTATTAAAGTCACATTTAGCTGAGCAAAACCATGGCGCTTACATACAGTCGTGCGTTTCGCTACTTCTATTTTTGAGGTTTTTCTCATATTTTATGAAAAGAATATCTGTAATGTAAAATGTATCTTTGCGGTTTCCTTCATTAATATGAAATCTATATTTGAATATCGCAGATATAATTTAATAAATTGGTAAGTATTTGAATGAATCCAAAAAAAACAAGGAGAAAGCTCAAATAAGTGCAACTTGCATATATTTTTTCTACCTAGCGAAATTTCCTTAATCGTGTTTCGGTCTTTGGAGGTTCCTAGAAACATAAAATTTATATATGACACCGTTTTTATAATTATAAGCTAACCATGGAAGTAGACACAATTAAACTAGAACGAGCAAAATTGCTAAAAGTCGGATAAGAAGGCCTTAAAACAGGTAAAGTTTTGGTCTAGAAACTTGATTTGAAAATAGTATTGTATTTTGAGGAACATCGACTCGAAAGAAGAAGAAAACAGGTAGCCGGAAGGCCCCTGATCAAACTACAAATGAAATTTCGCAAGAAGCGTCTAATCACAGCCTCTGTCCACAGACTAACCTCGAAGCGATATCAGAAGACATGCTAGCCGCATTCGACAATAAAAACCCATCGATAAAAGCAGAAAGTTCTTTGTTCCTCGCCCGAGCGCTGTGCATTACGCAACCAGCGGCCTTCAATAAGAAGCTCATCAAGGTTTACGTGGGAGGGCTATTGAAACTGATGGAGAGTGCTGGTATGTATATTGACACTGCTGTTATCATAGCTACAAGGCTACGTTCGATAAGAACCCTTATAAAGACAGAAAGCTCTCTGTTTTTGCCCGAGTTATTTTCACTAGGGCCAGGCCTGGCGCACTCCTCACTTTAGGTATGAAGCTTCAAGTACGTGGCGGCAACCGTCTAGACTAAACTGCCGCGCGATAGACAAAGCGACGATAGACAGAGAGGTTGATATAGCTGTTAAGTAGTTAGCGCTCGCTCGCCCTGAATTGAACTTTATTGTGTAGTAGCAAGAGTCGCTACTTATTGAAATGATTTTGCAGAGTGAATCTTCTGTACTTGAACTAACATTCTGTGCTAGGGCCAGCACAGACTGGCGGACGAGACAACAGAGAATAGGCTATTGTACTGGTGTTTCATTTATTACAAATAACGGGCTTAGCGAAGGATATAATTAAATATTCTGGACAAATATTTAGTCTCATCAAAATACAGCTGGGTATCTTTAAAAGTTTTAGGAGGAAAAAGACCTGATTAATTGTCATTCTTTTGTGCCATTAAAAATAAAAATAAATAAATATTCGGGACATTTTTTTCACACACGGTCATCTGACCCCAAACTAAGCAAAGCTTGTACTATGGCTGCCAGAGACTGATATACATACATATATATTTTTAAATACATACTTAAATAGATATTAACACCCAGATATAGAACAAACACAAATGTTCATCACATGAATGTTCGTCCTAGATGGGAATCGAAACCACGTCCTCAAGCGCAGAAGGCAGGTTCACTACCAACTGGACTATTGTCCTCTGTCCTTACTAATCTCTTTCCCATACTCTATAACTAAAGGACTATCCCATCTTTTTCTAGATCCCTCAGTAAGAGATGCGGCTGCAGAAGCGTTGGGAACGGCCACAAAGCTCGTCGGCGAAAAGAACATAGCTCCACACATCGGGAAACTGGAACCCTTGAAAGAACAGAAGATTAAAGAGTTTGCTGACAAGGTAATTTATAAGCATAGCTCGTTCAAAATGTTCTTAAGAGCCGTCTCACATTTTTGCATGCAAGAAGCTAACGAAAACCTGATTTTTGGCATTGTTATTCAATCAATGGTGTGTTACCAGTGATGACATACGGCACTGAAATGTGCCCATAGTGATATGGGCCTCATAAGCAAGCTCAAAGTCGCACAACGAGCTATGGAGAGGGCTATGCTCGGGGTTTCTCTACGAGATCGAATCCGAAATGAGGAGATCCGTAGACGAACGAAAGTCACCCACATAGCTCACCGGATTAGTAAGTTGAAATGGCAGTGGGCAGGGCACATATCACACAGAACAGATGGCCGATGGGGCCGAAAGGTTCTGGAATGGAGACCACGGACTGGTAAGCACAGCGTAGGACGTCCACCCACAAGATGGACAGACGACCTAAAAGAGACCGCAGGGAAACGCTGGATGCAGGCCGCTTCCAACCGGCCCTTTTGGAGATCGACGGGGGAGACCTATGTCCAGCAGTGGACGTCCTACGACTGAAATGATGATGATGATGATTCAATCAAATAGAAAGATCCATAGAAAATTCATTTTCTGTAATAAATAGATCTGTATTTTTAACTGAAGATTACTGCATCATATTTTGAAAAAACTCATTATATCAACTTATTACCTCCAATTATTATTATTATCTCCAGATTTTCGTATATATGTTCCCTATTATTTATTTTATTTATTTTACTATTTTTATATCCACAAATCTTTCTGTGGTTGTGCTTTATTCTATGATGTGTTTCTAGAAGGAGCCGCTGCTTAGCGATAAGACCACCGGTCAAGATTGCAACTATTCCAGACTACAGGAACAATCTATGTTATGTAAAAGTGTTATCTGTATATTAAAGTAGATGTTTGCCGTAGAAATAACACTCTTTAAGAAGCTATCGTAGATCTTTCCTGTAGAAAAGTTATCTTTTGAGGATCCTTGGTTTCATCCTCAGATCAGATAAACAAGGGAGATGTGGTAAGGTGGCGTGGCGGGTGCGAACGCATCTGGCCTTAATCAGGCTTGATGCCTTTAGTCGATCCCACCCAGCAGGATTGTCACCCGCCTACCTTGTCGCCCTTTTTTTTTGCATGTGGACTACTTTTTTATATATAATAGATAGGCTTGCGCTTGGCCGCCATCTCGCCTGATGTTAAGCGATGATGCGGTTTACGATGGAGCACGTTTGCCTAGAAGAAACCGATTCACAAAACGTCATTCAACTCCTTTATATCCATGTCATCTTACGTCTTCCGACCATACGCTTTCCTGATTTTTTGGTTATAGGAATAGTGAAATATTGTTTGTTTTGTATGTCATCACCATCATTTCAGCCATAGGACGTCCACTGCTGGACATAGGCCTCCCCCATCGATCTCCAAAAGGGCCGGTTGGAAGCGGCCTGCATCCAGTGTTTCCCTGCGGTCTCTTTTAGGTCGTCTGTCCATCTTGTGGGTGAACGTCCTACGCTGCGCTTACCTGTCCGTGGTCTCCATTCACACAGTTAACATTCACATAGTGTAATTACAGTTTTGTCTGTAGAATAAAACAAATAATAATAATTGATATCCTAATTTAATTATTAATAAATTATTGTACGTGATACGACGTTGAAGCGGAAATAAACTAGAGATTCGTCTAAAGGCGTTTGCAGACGATGCGTAGTACAAGTTGCAATTAGCTACTACGCATCGTCAGCATCGTTTTGCCTAGTGCAAGTGGCAGTGAAAGTGGTTAGTAGCGCTGCTACTTGCAACTTTTACTTGTTACTTGTACTAAGAAACAGTTTTGAAGGTGAAATTCCACAAAGTAACATCTGAATTCAATCAATTACCAATGTCAATAAAAAATAAATAGTTACTATAATTATTTCTATGGAAATCATGCAAAATCATGATCATCTTGCGTTTGATGGTCTTTCTACGTGACATTGGCGGACTGGTGAGGCATCTTCACAAAAGCCATTAACTAAGAATTGAAGTTGATCATCTTATGATGTGGGAAAATTACGAAGAGGACGCAGGTAGTGACGTGACATTTCCTTTGCAGGCGGAAATAAAGGTGAAAATTGCAGCGCCGAAGAAAGAAGCCAAGGGGAAGGTGGTCGCGCCGACTGCTAAGGGCGACTCCAAGCCTGGCGCGGGATCTACCCAGCCTAAAGCAGTGAAACGACCCGCTACAAGTTAGTTCTCAAACTGGTTCTGTAGGCGTTAGATAAGTACATTCTTATCTTACCTCTATTTTACCTATCATCAGCCTTTGATAACCCCTTGCTGCACATAGCCGCGTCGGGTGACCTGTGGCCAGTGGGTAACTTGCATTGTTAAGCACTCCATATAAATTAATACTGAGCAGTGGGTCGCCGGTCGCGGTTGCGAAGATCGGAATGCTATCTTTACATAATCATCAGCCAGAAGACGTCCACTGCTGAACATAGGCCTCCCCCTTTAACATCCACACAGAACGACAGCCTGCCTTTTGCATCCACTGGATGCCCGCGACTCTCACAATGTCGTCGGTCCACCTAGTGAGAGGCCTACCTACGCTGCGTCTTCCGGTTCATGGTCTCCTCAAGAACCTTTCTTCCCCATCTTATCTTTACATAATCATAGTTTACTTTTAAGATATTTGTTTTACTAATTAGTTGTTCTTTATTTGTAAGTGTCTTTCCTTGTGAATAAATTTATCTTTAATTCTCCACTTCTATAGCATACATACTTACTATTAGCCAAATCTCTATCTTTATTCTCCAGGTGTCAAGAAGCCGGCCGTCGGCAAGAAAGCGAGCGCAACGCGCGCTCAGTCGAGTCCACCGCGAGAGCAGGAACTGTCGCAGGAGGAAGTTGACGCTAAAGCGGAGACATTGTTAGCTGCTGACGTCATCACCGGTATGTAGTCTGTTTTTTTCTTACTTGTCTTATCATGTAAACAAACATGGCGTTTTTCGACCAATGACAGCTCTGAATTTCCTCACTAGTGATTGTCATTGGTTGCCTGTCTGTCATATTTGTTTACAAGACAGGTAAGAAAAAACAGACGTTAGATTCGAACACCTTATTCTACGAACAGCTACAATAATCTTACAGATCTTATTAGTAAAGTCCTATGTGCAATAGTCGGTTTGTAGGTCTGTTTTTCCAAAAAAAATCTCATGTACAACATGTCAGTGTCTAATAACCTAAACTGCCAGGGAATTGATGAACGAACATGAAAAATATGAGCTGAAGCACTTGTGTTTCAATCACCATATTCTAATTACTGCTAAGGCTTTTATATTACTGTTAAGGTTGCCTGGAAGAGATCTCGTATAGCACTAAGGCCGCCAGTTGTTAGATAGATAATAAACTCCTTATTTTTCACACCACAAATAACATACACACGATAAGAAAGCTACACCATAAAAGCAGTTGCTACACTAGTTTTGAGCCTTGATTTTGTTCTTTGCTTGTTATTTCTGGTGTGAACAATAAATAAAATAATTAAAAATTATTTAAAAAAATACACTTTCCTTTGCGCAATTTTTTTACAAACTTATGCAATAGGTACAAAGATAAATAACAAAATATGAGTTAGTGGGCAGGAGAGAAATTATTACATACCTACTCCAAATAAGCACACTGGATCTCACACTAGGTAACAATAGTTTTCTATCTATCTATTACTTTCCTGTAGGCTTAGTCCAAGATTTGATAGTTTTCGAAAACTTTTTTCGTTTACGTATTGTTCCATACATTGCTGGGCTGAAAGGTATTCGAAAACTTTTTTCGTTTACGTATTGTTCCATACATTGCTGGGCTGAAAGGTATTCGAAAACTTTTTTCGTTTACGTATTGTTCCATACGTTTCTGGGCTGAAAGGTATTCGAAAACTTTTTTCGTTTACGTATTGTTCCATACATTGCTGGGCTGAAAGGTATTCGAAAACTTTTTTCGTATTAAAGTGAAGCAATCTATACCGCCGATTTTAGTTCCTCCACGTTTCCGCTCGAGGTGCTTTACTCAAATATATAAAAAAATACGTAAACGAAAAAAGTTTTCGAAAACTATCAAATCTGGGACTAAGCCTACTGGAACATACCGAGGGTATTCACGAAAATATCGCAGCAGTAATGATTCAATATATAAATGCAGAACAGCCAGAGATAGAGTAAAATTGCGACTTCTTGAGGAGGCCTATGTCCAGGGAGGACAACCTGATCGTGAAACTGGTGCTGGTGTTACAGGCTGGATTTATACATTAGATAATAAAAAAAAAAAAGTAAATTAATCTAGTAATACTGTAGTAGTTAAGTTCAGGGAATAAAGACATTTTTTTTTCATGATTTAATATCTGAGCATGTTTGAGAGAATTACTTTTCCTACAGGTCTTGGTGATGGTAACTGGAAGAATCGTCTCTCAGCCACCCAAAGCCTCCATTCCACCATCCAAGGGCTCACGGTCAACGACGCATCAGCCCAAGTCCTATTCCGGATCCTGAACAGAAAGCCTGGTTTGAAGGACACCAATGTCCAGGTGTTGAAAGCAAGGCTGGAGACTTGCAAGTATATTACGGAGAATTTTCCTATATCCACGTAAGTAATTCATAGCGTCCGCCGAGTTTTGGTTAGGTTTTTCTGCACGTTTTTATAAAAATATTTTTTTATATAAATAATAGGCTTGCGTTTGACCACCATCACGCCTGATGTTAAGCGATGATGCGGTCTACGTTGGAGCATGCTTTCCTAGAAGAAACCGATTCACTCGTGATTTGAAGACACCGAGATTGCAACTATCGGGGAACACCCATTCAGGCAGCGCATTCTACAGACTAGCAGTTCGCACAATAAATGTGGAATCAAAGCGCTTCGTACGCGTTTTCAGAATATCAACCGTAAAGCGGTGACGATTTTTCGTGCCCGCTCTGGCAGTCCGATAGAAAAATGGGCAGGAAGGAATTAGATCGTGCAGATCCGATGCACACTCTCCGAAATGTATCCGATAAAAAACCAATAGACTAGCAACTTTACGTCGATGCTCAAGACTAAGAAGCTTAGTCCGAACTAAGGATTCATTGCTGATGAGCTTCTTGGCACGTTTCTCTATAGATTCCAATGCCTCAAGCTGGTACTTAGCTTATGACTATGTATTGTATCCCGAAGTAATTACACAATTTTTTTCATAATTACATTTTCTATATTCTATTTATGCTACATATTCTTTTAACACTTACTTATGTTTAAATCTCCAACAGAACGGCAGCAGACTTTGTCCTGCAAGATGTTGTCACCAAGTTAGCGGAATCCTCATGTTCCGCCATATCAGCTGAATGCCTCACCTCTATGGCAGAGGGCTGTGGGTTAGAACACGTGCTGAACGAATCTCTAACCTTTGCTATGGACTCGCAGAAGAACCCTAAAGTGCAGTCGGAGCTGTTCAACTGGATGGCAAATGCGATTAAGGAGTTTGGCTTTTCGTAAGTTGTTTTTTTCATTGGAGAATGATTTATTGTCTGATATGAAAGGTAAAAGCACTTTAATATCTTGCTAGACAGAGAGCGCGCTATACCTTCAAATGACGTCACTGTTAAGTACGCCATACAAATTCCATCATCATCATCAGCCAGAAGACGTCCACTGCTGAACATAGGTCTATAGGCCCCTTCTAACCTCCACACTGAACGACAGCCTGCCTTTTGCATCCACTGGATGCCAGCGACTACAATAATTCTATTACTTCCAAATGCGAAATGCGAAATTTTGGAATTATGGAACGTGAAATTCCATACTAACATTCAATTCGCGTGAAAGGGACAGAGCATACCTTCCTAATCCAAATAAAAAACTTTAAACGCTTATATCACAGAACTTTACTAGCCGATTACAATCTCTTCAGTAAACATATTACATTTAATTCTATTTCTCACTAAGTCTAATATTTTTAACCCATCAAACAACTGTCTGATAGCCTATTATTGTGATGGCTCTCAAATGTTGTCATCCTTTTCTTCTGTATCGAAATAAAAAAGAGATGCAGATAATTTTATAACTGTCAAACTATTTAAAAACTACATTGTACGATACAAGGTTACACAAATAGACTGTACTAAGCCAAAAGAAGGACATCATACTGATAGCCCGTTGGTCTAGTTGGTAGTGAACCTGCCTTCTGAGCTTGGGGGCGTGGGTTCGATTCCCACCTAGGACAAACATTTATGTGATGAACATTTGTGTTTGTTCTATATCTGGTTGTTAATATCTATTTAATTTAAGTATGTATTTAAAACTATATATGTATGTATATCTGTCTCTGGCAGCCATATCACAAGCTTTGCTTAGTTTGGGGTCAGATGACCGTGTGTGAAAAAAATGTCCCGAATATTTATTTAATAAAGAACAACTTTTACTATGGGACCAACACTGAAATAGCGTAAAAAATATCAGCTGTTCCATAGAAAATGGTCATTGACACTCGACGAAATGTATGGAACAGCTGATATTTTTTCGCGATTTCAGGGTTGGTCTTACAGTAAAAATTGCTCATAATGATGAGTACAATGACCTTCTTTCGGCTTAGTACACCCTTTCCCCGTAACCCTGTGTAACCAACATCAACTGTTAAACATACCTAATTATTTATTTCAGCATGAACATAAAGTCTATCGTAGCTCACTGCAAAAAGGCCCTATCCGCCACTAACCCTAATGTGCGAACGTCGACCGTCAATTTCCTCGGCATCCTCTCGCTTTATGTGGGACCTTCACTTATCAGCCAGTTCGACACAGAGAAGCCAGCGACAAGACAGCTGATTAGCTTGGAACTGGATAAGCACGCTAATAGCTCGCCTCCTACGCCCACTAGACAGCTGGCGTCAGTTAGCAAGGTAAGAGAAATGTACAAGTGAACAAGTTGTGGTAGTGAAAAGAGCAGTGATCAAGTTTAGGTAGCAAAATGATCAGATGATTCAAACAGCATACTCGCCAAGTTTGTTATCACAAGGAAGATAGACTAAGAGGAAAGACAATAGCGGAACATTAGAGCGTAGCTCGGAAATTTTCTTAAAAACGGTACGAACTTAGATGGCGCCGTAATTTGAGCGTTATATAGGTTGTCTCGAACTTCCGTAAGCGCTGCAGTCAGATAATGTACGAAAGGGTTTCACAAATTACCGTAGCGCTAGTATCGCAGTCAAGTTTCACAACATTTCAAGAGAAGCGCAATTCATACCAATAGATGGCGCCTTTCTTTATTCCCTTGAAACGCTGCGAAACTTGACTGCGATACTAGCGCTACGGTAATTTGTAGAACCCTTTAATACATTATCTGACTGCAGCGCTTACGGAAGTTTGAGACAACCTATATAACGCTCAAATTACGGCGCCATCTAAGGCCCGTATTCCAAAACGACGCTCAGTCAAGATTCTCTACTTAAAACTAGTTTTAAGTAGAGATTTTATTCTAGAACTAAACTTGGGTCAAGATTCTACGATCGTAGTTCACCTGTATTCTAAAACGTCACTCAGTTGCCAATCTGTACTCAAGTTGACATATGATCTGCGATCACGCAAGTGACGTCTGTATCACGCTTGAGTAGAGATTTCTGTGTAGTGTACTTGGTTTGGTTGTTATTAAACTTGTTATTATTTGCTTTGCACCATAAATATTTCTGAAGATATCGAATATTATGATCAAATTTTCCGAGTGAATAGACAGATCACTGTTAGCATTCCAATGCGACACTTGAGAGATGCTGAAGATCCGTATGCAATGGATGCAAATAATTTTAAAATGCGCTATCGCAGGAACATCTGATGGGTTTGCAATTAGAGCTTCCATTATTAGCAGTTTTGATTGACTGAAGCATGGTCTCCTATACAACTTTAACAAATTGGTTAAAAAAAACTGTCTGTATTAATTAACTCATTTGTTAATCATATAGCTTTTAAATGAATATAAAAATTAAACAATACTACTAAGTTATAAGGTCAGTCTTTTATTTATAATCATTTTAATTACTAGGAATAGTAATATAATATTACTAATATTTTTTTAATAGACATTTTCTTTCCAAACTGAAGGGGAAATCCTAAAAATATCCAAATATAGGCAGGATAAGATACTACTAGTTCGTAGCACAGTTACTTCCTTGATTTACTTGAATTGAATTAAATTTCCAAAGAAAATCGCGAAAAAATAAACAAGACTAATGTGACATTTCACAATACATTGACATTGTTGACGTTCCGTATTACATAATTTTTCTTGAAATTATTTGACGAAAAATGCTTTGAGTAGATTCTAGGGTTTTAAGCATAAAAATGTATAAAACCTTTATGATATAGTGTAGATCATTACCTAAATAGTTAAATAATAAAAATTTCAAACTACATTACTGTTTATTTAATTAATTAAATTATTGTAACATTTTAAATTATGCGTTACGCGGAACGACATTGTTAAACTAAAATAAAAATGTAAACGAAAACAGACTGATTCATAGACAAAAAGAATATCCGCTTGAAACTCTACTTAAATCTAGATTCAGCTGAGTTGAGTTTAAGGGCAGTTTTGGAATAAGAACAATACTTAAGCAACGATTCTAGGCTCAAGTAATAATCAGGTGAACTAAGATCAAACGATACTTGAGTCTTGTTTTAGAATACGGGCCTAAGTTCGTACCGTTTTTAGGCAAATGTTCCGAGCTACGCTCTAATGTTCCGCTATTGTATTTCCTCTTAGTCTATCTTCCTTGGTTATGATAAGGTGATTGATGAGATTCGATTAAACAAGTGCGAGTCGGATTTGCGCGCCAATATGGACGGTTATAATAAAAACTGAATTAAGTGTGTTGACAATTGTGAACTGAACCATATCCCAAAACATGCATACTCATGGTTATCATAAAAGCGGTATGATATTACAATAATGAAAATTAAGTTAATAATTATAGATTTTAGTTTCAGTTAGCTAGTCACGGTGTGCCGTGTATACAACCTTTTTTTTCTCTTGAAACAGCAGTGCAAGTACCGTTCTTTTATCGATCGTCAAATTGACAGTTGAGGTCGTCAAATTCGATAATATGCCATTTTTTCAGTACTCGCTGTGATTGATTCTATGGCATTTTAGCGAATTTGACGTCCGATAAAGAACGGTACTTGCACCCCTGGTTAGACTTAGGTCAAAAATATCTTTAGAGCTATAATGCTTTTTGACGATTTAATTTGCTAGCCATCTCAGTATAATTTGGATCTTATAGTCTGTATATTATTTCATTATCCTTCTACATCCACAGTCCGCAAGCAAAGCATCGGTAGGAGACGACATCGACGAGGCTTATGAGGATGCAGCGGAAGAGGACGCTGTGCCAATCGAGGACAATCGACCGAAGACCGACATCGCTCCCCTGATCACAGACACTCTGGTCGGAGAGATGAATGATAAGAACTGGAAGGTAAGACTTGAACCTTATTGCTTTAGTAATAAGATCAGAAGTTTACGAGAATGCTGTAGAAAAAGAAGCAGCACGTATTTTAGAAAAGGGACATTTTGGGAAGGGGACATATTGGGAAAAGGACATTTTGGGAAGGGGGACATTTTGCAAAATGACATTGTGAACCTGAACGCACCCGTCGAGAATAGCAGACCAAAGACTGAAATCGCACTTCTGATCACTCGGAGAGATTAATGATAAAAATTTAAAAGTTGAGACTTGAACCTTCTTGATAATATCGTTAATGATAAGATCCAATGCTTATGAAAACACAAACTTTTAGAGAATTTACATCTTGTTTATATAATTTAAATAGGCGTCTACAGCTTCCTCTCCGGGCTGGCAAAGCACCGTCAAGGTTCCTAAGCGATGGTTTCTGACCATCGGACAGACGCATGCTTGTTTGTCGCATTTTTTTTTATTTTTTTTTATGTTTTCTCGTTTGTAGTATTTTGTTATTTTGCAGGTACGCAACGAAGGCTTGGACAAAGTGAAAGCCCTCATAACTAATTCGGCGCCCATCAAATCCAGTCTTGGCGAGTTACCCGCGGCTCTCTCCGCAAGACTTATCGACTCTAACTCGAAACTCGCTCAGAGCGCGTTGCAAATATGCGAGCAGCTAGCGACAGCAATGGGATCGAGAAGCAAGCAACACGTCAGGACATTCTTCCCGGCATTCTTCCTAGGTATGAGAGAATACTTACATTATTACCAGTATTCTTCCTAGGCACGACATAATACTTCAAAGCGCGTTACAAATATGCGAGCAATTGGTGACGGCGATGGGAACGAGAAGCAAACAACACGTGAGGATATTCTTTCCAGGTATGAGAGAATACTTGCATTCTTACCTATATTTTTCCTAGGTACGACAAAATACTTTTCAAATAAAACTTTAAAGCGCGTTACAAATATGCGAGCAATTGGTGACGGCGATGGGAACGAGAAGCAAACAACACGTGAGGATATTCTTTCCAGGTATGAGAGAATACTTGCATTCTTACCTATATTTTTCCTAGGTACGACAAAATACTTTTCAAATAAAACTTTGAAGCGCGTTACAAATATGCGAGCAATTGGTGACGGCGATGGGAACGAGAAGCAAACAACACGTGAGGATATTCTTTCCAGGTATGAGAGAATACTTGCATTCTTACCTATATTTTTCCTAGGTACGACAAAATACTTTTCAAATAAAACTTTGAAGCGCGTTACAAATATGCGAGCAATTGGTGACGGCGATGGGAACGAGAAGTAAACAACACGTCAGGATATTCTTCCCAGGTACGAGAGAATACTTACATTCTTACCAGTATTTTTCCTAGGTACGACAAAATACTTATCAAATAAAACTTCAAAGTGCGTTACAAATATGGCGCGGCTATAGGAACAAGAAGCAAACAATATGTCAGGAAATTCTTCCTGGCACACGGTCTGGATTTGAGAGAACCCAGAGAATGCTTCTCGCCTTTCTTTCAAGATCAATTCATCAAAACTCGCGTGAGGATTCATTATAAATTATTATTACACCGGCTTGCACTCACGATTATGTTTCTATCGGTCGAGACGATCGACCGGTTTCGGAGCATCGTGAGTGCAAGCCGGTGTTATAATAATTATTTCAAAATATTAGAAAATACTTCTCGACGTGACGATTCAAAACTTAGCCAACCAACGTGATGATAGAGGCCTTTAGCGCTAGTTAAATTATATACAATTCAATATTCCCCAAAAATTTCCCAATTTTATATTTTTTTATTTTGCATTTTTACGGAAACTTACAGCCTAACAGTATATAAGTGAAAAAAATATTAGGTGACTGGGCCAATTACAAGCTCCCGCCTATATAGACATATACATGTCTAAAGAACTGTACTGGGCCCCAAGTACCGTTCTTTATCTTACCGTTCTACCGTTCGCCGCCGACTACAAAAGAGCCTTTGTAATGCAGAAACGTGCCATACGCGCCATGTTTGGAGTCTCTGATGACGTTTCATGCGTGCGAGTTAATATTCCAGGTAGGCCTATTCGTGCACTCTAATCTGAGTATGTTCCGGCGGAGGGGCGTCCTCTCGACGTTTAATTTGAGGAGCAACATAAAAAAGGACCAGCTTGTGACACCAACCCATAAGCTGGCGAAGTCTGAGAGGTCAGTTTACGTTGGAGGGCCCGCGATATACAACCGAATACCCGCTGCCGTGCGGAATGCTCCTTCCACCGCGCAGTTCAAAACGAAATTTAAGTCCTGGCTACATGAAAACCTATTTTACGAAATAGCTGACTACTTCAAATTGCCGGACCATTAATTTGTTAATTATTCCAATTGTTTTTTTTTAAATTAAATCTCTTTGAAATTATTATTTATACAATTTTTATACAATTTTACAATTATTATAATGAATAAATTCAATGTAATTATAATAAGACAGAATCTATAGTTTATTGACATGTAACAGGTGTTATTAATAAATATTTGTATTTGTACCGGTCCGTAGTCTCCATTCGAGAACGTTTCGGCCCCATCGGCCATCTGTTCTGCGTTTTACAATACATCTACGATAAATTGTCGTAGTTGAGTCCGGCTAAAATCAGTCTGCTCAATCGGTGCCCAACACGTGTCAGTTTGAAACGAAAATTGGTAATTAAATTGTGCAATACTTTGTTGACAGAATACCACAAATAGTGTTGGCCGACTTAATATAGATATTTCTTTTCACAGTTCTTTTGGGTACGAAAAAAATTACACGCTCAGTTTTCATACAGTTTGGACCGCTTGTGAAGTCTACTTAGATATAAGTCTGTGAATGTAATGATAAGAATCGTTATTTGTTTGCAGCTTTCGGCGACAGCAAGCAATGGATCCGCGCGACAGCAGTTTCCTGCGTAGAAACTTGGTGTCGTGAAGCGGGGCCTTCTACGCCTTTTGAGGGAGAAATGGTGCTCGATGCTTTGAAGGCTGGTTCACCGGTGCTTAGAGCAGTGTTGTTGCAGTGGCTGGCTGATCATCTGCCTAATGGTGAGTTAGTTCTATTGTTATTCCTAGCTTTCAGCCACAGCAAGCAATTTATTAATTGTTGAAACGCATTGTTGTGAAGCGGGGCTCTTCTACTTCTTTGAGCGAGAGATGGTGTTTAGCGCACTAAAGGATGGGTTACCTGGGCTTTCCACTGCTTAACAAAGGCCTCCCTCTTAGAGAGGGGTGTTGCTATAATCCCCACGCTCGGCAGGCGGCTTGGGGATCGCAGTACATTCACCGTGTACTAAGAAGACTCTGTCCATCCTCCAGTGGTTCTGGTCGCAATTTTAGTACCTACCCGGGTCTTTATGGTTTATTTGGTATGTATTCCAAATGCTAATAATTTGTTTCCCTCTGCAGTGCCTCTAAAATCGTTCCCCCGCGAGGAGCTATCGATGTGTGTCCCGACCCTGTACGCTTGTATTGAAGACCGCGCGGCAGAAGTGCGCAAAGCCGCCGCTGACTGCGTGTTCCCCTTCATGCTACATCTAGGATATGAGCCCATGCACAAACAACTTGACAAGCTGAAGGTAATTTTGTATGATGATTCTCCCGCCCGTCTCTGTATGCTTAATTCTATCGAAGACTGCATAGTTAGTATATACCACTTACAGCTGTGACAATTCCGCGTTTTTCCATTATAACAGACTTAAAAAAAAAGGGTTTTTTTGTAAACTGATTAGGAAAATTATTATTTATATTTGAAAGGATA
Source organism: Agriopis aurantiaria (assembly GCA_914767915.1). Classification (NCBI taxonomy): domain Eukaryota; kingdom Metazoa; phylum Arthropoda; class Insecta; order Lepidoptera; family Geometridae; genus Agriopis; species Agriopis aurantiaria. The sequence continues at coordinate 8,951,608 of OU612003.1, read as the reverse complement.
TACTATCAGATAGGTCTCATAGAAATTTCATCAACATTGGCTTGGTTTTGAATCAAAATAACAAGACAATATATGTCGTCCGAGTAAACGAAATTGCGTATTTACTCATTGTGAAGTTGGTTTTTCAAATTGATAATTATTGTATTTTATGTGGTGGTACGGAACTCTCAGTGCGCGGGCCCGACCGCATTTGGCCGGTTTATTCAGTTTCATTATGGTTGTTACGAAACTAAGTTGCACGGAACAAAAAAAATATTGCTCGGCTTTGAGCCAGTTTGGTCTTATGAGCGATGATCTTGACTCGCCTAATTTTCTATTAATTGATAGATACTTTTTGAAGTCTGAGGACACTTAAACCTACTTTAATTTGTAATACCAGCCAGGGGCATGAGAGAGTGGGGACAATATTGGCAGAACAATGCAGATGAATGTAATTATCTGGGTGTCTTCAAAGCACAAGTCAATCGGTTTCTTCTAGGCAAGCGTGATCCATCGTAGACCGCATCATCGCTAAGTATCAGATGAATTGGCGGTCAAACACAAGCCTATTATTAATTAAATTATATATTTACCTCCAGCCTGGTTCCAAATCAGTGGTGCAAGCGGCGTTAGACAAGGCGCGTCCGAACCTGCCCGTTCAACCCCTCCCCTCCTCTAAAGGCAAGAAGGATGACCCTCGAGGGGTCAAGTCTGCCGGCGCCTTGAAGAAAGAGGCTGAGAAGAAGGGCGCCGCTCCAGCTAAGGGCAAGGTAATTGACTGCCCTGTGGCCCAGTTGGTAGTAAACCTGCCTTCTGCGCTTGGGGGTGTGGGTTCGATTCCCACCTAGGACAAACATTCAAGTGATGAAAATTTGTCTTTGTTCTATATCTGGGTGTTAATATCTATTTAAATATGTATTAAAAATACATATGTATGTATATCAGTCTCTGGCAGCTATAAAACAAGCTTTGTTTAGTTTGGGTTCAGATGACCGTGAGTGCAAAAATGTCCCAAATATTTATTTACTAATTATTAGTGTTCTTTTTTTAAACTATTGACTATTTATGTTGGGGTATTACGACCTACACTGACGTCACTCCTGAGGTGTATTGTGCAGTTTCCCTTACTTATCCAAACCAGCCCAACGCCTACAAATAACGGAGCATAGCCTTTGCTTGCTGAAGAGCTGTTCCATTATTGGGACTGCAATGTTATTGGTACATTTTATGCTAGCACCATCGCGGTAAAATTGTCTCAAAATGTAAGATAAATCTAAAATTACAGCTTTCAAATCCTTCGTAAGTGATTCAACAACATGGTTCTAACGCATACACTTTATTTTACAATTTAAACTGTTACTTCTGCAGTACCGTTCTTTATCGATCGTCACATTTGACAGTTGAGATCGTCAAATTCGATAAAATGCCATTTGATCAGTACTCGCTATGATCCATACGGTGGCATTTTATCGAATTTGACGATCGATAAAGAACGGTGCTTGCACTGCTGTTTTGTCACACATTTTCTTAGTTTTTTGTGTGTGTTGTAGGCCGTGAAACCAGCATCGGCTTCGAATCGCGGCAAGAAAGACGACGAAGATTTTGCACCATTGTTGCCTAACAACAATGCTAAAAACCAGCGTATTATCGACGATCAAAAACTAAAAGGTAAGTTTATATGCCATGTAAAAAAAAAACATTTTCATTTGTAATGCTTTCCAAAAATTCGAAAAAAGAAGATGGCCTCTTTTTATTTATACTATAAAAAACTCTGTCAACTACTTGCTTACGAGAAGAGTTACATGCTTAAATAAGATTGCACATTTTGGCTAAAACAGACCAGCAAGGCACGTACCGTATCGATCGTCAAATTTGACAGTTGAGATCGACAAATTCAATAAAATGTTATTTGATCAGTACTCGCTATACATGATTCTAAGGAATTTTATCGAATTTGACGATCGATAAAGGACGGTATTTGCACTGCTGGCGCATTTCCCCCAAATGACTTGGCTTCCAAAAAGACAAATCTAAAATACCAAACACATAGACAACATAAACAGACCTATTAGACTCATTTAATTCGATTTTCTATGTACATAATGTTTTTTTTTTTTTGTTTGTTATTAATTATGTTTTTTCAATGTGTAATAAAATACTTTTTATTTTGCAGTACTGAAATGGAACTTTACAACACCTCGTGAGGAGTTCTTTGAGTTACTCAAAGAACAAATGGGTAATGCCGGCCTCAACAAGCAGCTTGTGGCTAACATGTTCCATAACGATTTTAGGTAAATACAATTTCAATTCTTTTACACCAAAGATACAATACAATACAATACAATACAACTTTATTACACACCGAAAATACAAATGAAACTAGAAAGAATGAAAGATGTGCGAGGGAGATGAGCGGTGCGCGAGGAAAACCTCGACCAATAGTATCGCTTCATTCCGTTTCACCTCGCCTGCTATTGGCTTATTTTTCTAGAAAGATGAGCGGTGCGCGATGAAAACATCGACCAATGGGATCGCTTCATTCCGTCTTGCCTCGCTTCCTATTGGTTTATTTTTTCGAGAAAGATGTGCGGTGCGCGAGGAAAAAATCGGCCAATGGGATCGTTTCATTCCGTCTCGCCTCGCCTCCTAATGGTTTATTTTTTCCTTTCAAACTGCTAAGCTACCTTGCACAAAGCGAAATTTCTACTGGAAAGCACCATGAGGATGGCGACTGGCAATAGCATTTAAAAAAACCTACGCGTTGCTAGCCTTTACCAGTAAAAACCTCTAAATTGTCCTAATCTTTTACAGATACCATCTTAAAGCAATTGAAGCCCTCTCCGACGACCTCCAGGAGAATGGTTCATCACTAATGGCAAACCTCGACCTCGTCCTTAAGTGGCTCACCCTTAGATTCTTCGACACCAACCCTTCAGTCATCCTCAAGGGGTTAGAGTATCTTTCCCTCGTGTTCCATTACCTCATTGAGGCGGATTATACCATGGCGGAATATGAGGCTAATTGCTTCATTCCTTATTTGGTACTGAAGGTATGTATTCCATTCACTTGTGTGATGCAGATCCTTCAAACATCTTCTAGTGATTAGCGGCTGTCTCTGATGATGTAAGGAGTCCAATGTTTAAGCATTGTATCTCTGTTCACATTAATAGAAACAAAAAGTGACCAGGGGGTCTAGACAAGAGCCACACACTGTTGGCGTTCACGCCTGCGGAAAGATAAAATTGTATGAAAATGACATTAGCTTGAGATAATTTATCTCATGCTAATGTCATATGTCATCTTCATACAATTTCATCTTTCCGCAGGCGTGAACGCCAACAGTGTGTGGCTCTTGTCTAGACCCCCTGGCACTATTGTGCACCGTACTTCTTTTTGTATAGATTGTCATAGTTTGACTATCACCCCTATACGGTGTGCTTATATAAGTTTATGACGAACACCCCTATACAGCGTGCATTTATTTTATTTTAGACTAGCAGACCTGACAGACGTTGTCCTGTCTTAGAAATGTCAAAAACGCAAAGTCAAAATTGAAAATCTTTATTTTTTACACCTTGGGTTACACTATTAGAGTTTTAGTAAGGATCCCTATTTTTTTTGAAAATATAATATAGCCTATGTTACCCGGGGTTAGTGTAGCTTCCCAACAGTGAAAGAATTTTTCAAATCGGTTCAGTAGTTTCGGAGCCTATTCAATGCAAACAAAGAAACAAACAATCAAATCTTTCCTCTTTATAATATTAGTATAGGTTAAGACATTAATTAGTATGAGTTCTATGGGTCAAGTTGCCTGAATTAAACGATTTTTATTTTATTTTATTTATTTTATTAGAATATACAATGCTTGTGATTCATTACCTCACGACAAAAAAAACAACTATTAATTAATCTATAAAACACTGTTTTAAACTATCACGGTTGTTGTTATATCGGGAGCTCATTCCACAACCTTACCACGGTAAATATCCCGTAAATAATCATATAACTTTAATTAATCTATAATTCTATATTAACCCGTTTCCAAAAATCCCAAGTGCTCATTTTCGATATACATGGAACACTTGTGCAAAATTTCATCTTAGATCCTGCAGTTTAAGCTGTGCATTGTTTGACAGTAAAAAGAATTGTAAAAAAATTATTAAGTAGATAAGATAAGATGCATAAGATGCAACGTCATAAGATGCATATAGGGTGTGGCTTGAAGAGTAGTCAACCCGTTATCTATGGTTGGGGGGCATCAGATCCCCAGATCGGAAAATCAATAAGTGTAATTATTATGAAATTTTAAAAAGGGACAAATACTCGAGAATTATGAAACTTTTACTAAACACAAATTTTGATTTAATGTCTTTTGGAGATTGATGGGGGAGGCCTTAGTCCAACAGTGGACGTCCTATGGCTGAAATGATGATGATGATGATGATGGGTAATGAACCCATAGGTAATGGGTTGACTACTCTTTACGCCACAACCTGTATATAAGATGGGTGGGACAGTGTGTGCAAAAATGTCCCGAATGTACCGAACTTCCCTATTCCGGGATTTTTACAACATGGATCAACACATATTTAAGTAAAAAAGCATGATTTAATATGAGAGCTCCAATATATCAGGTATCTTTGATCAATATGTAATCTAAGGGTATCTTTGAAATAAAGCCAGTAATGATTTCACAGGTAGGTGATCCCAAAGACACTGTGCGGAATGGCGTGAAGGCGTTATTCAAGCAGATTTGCGTCGTGTACTCTGTCACCAAGCTGTTTGGATATCTTATGGAGGGGCTCAAGTCCAAGAACGCGAGGCAAAGAGCAGGTAACACTGAAGACAATGCCCAATCTGGATAGCCCGTTGGTCCCATTGGTAGTGAACCTACCTTCTGTGCTCGGGGGCGTGGGTTCCATTCCCGCCTAGGACAAACATTCATGTGATGAACAATTGTGTTTGCTCTATATCTGGTTGTTAATATCTATTTAAGTATGTATTTAAAACTATATATGTATGTATATCAGTCTCTGGCAGCCATATCACAAGCTTTGCTTAGTTTGCGGTCAGATGACCGTGTGTGCAAAAATATCCCCAATATTTATTTATTCATTCAATTATCTACAATATAAATTATTTTGACCATCATATGCATTTATCATAATATATGTAATTTCTTACTCCTACAGAATGTCTAGAATGCATAGGGCATCTACTGGAGACCTACGGCTCCGTCGTGATGGCCCCGAGCGGTGCCAGCTCGCTCAAAGAACTGGCGCGACATATCGGTGACCGAGATAACGCAGTGCGTTCCGCCGCTCTCAACTGCGTCGCCTGCGCTTACTTCTTGGAGGGAGAGAAGGTTTACAAGATGATTGGACAAGTGAGTCAATGTCATTGTACTGAGACTCAAATTTCAAGACTTGGAGCTCTTAAAACTTTACACAGAATTCACCATTGTGTCTGGAGTTTTTTTTTAAACATCTCTCATAGGTCCTGGCTAAACTAATTTCCACAATTATTGCCACTGTTCTGCAGTGCATCCTCTATGGTCCTGTATGTTTGTGGAAGCTTGTACTGATAGTTTTGCCGCTAACGTGCGCAAAATGGTTACCTCAAAAATGTAAATGGTAATGCATTTTTCGTGCAAGTAGCATTGTATTCTGAGAACTTTTGTCCCATCCTTCAGGTTATTGTTAAAATAACTTAGGTAATATTGAATTTAATTTTAGTTGCTGTATTTTTGTGAGCCCATTAATAACAATAATAATATAATGTTTAAAAAATGAACACCATATGATTCCATCAATTTCTGAACAAATCCCTACTCTGAAGCCGAGTACAGACCTAATACGAATGCGCTCCACCTTTTCCATTTCAATTTAAATGAAATGAGGCACAGCTTACTCACTATTTACAAGCTTTTATTTAACTTGCAATGTATGTATGTATGTATGTATGTTTGTTCGGGTGGAATCTTGCAACTCAATTTTGAAGCAGATATCTTCAATCGATTGAGCTGAAATTTGGCATACCTAAGTTTGGTGACAATGCATGTTATGGTACCTTCGAGCTGGTCTGATGATGAAGACAGAACGAAACGACTTAACCCCGTCGAGTTTGGGTTCATTGGATTTGTCTTCCCAAGCTCTTTGGTCCTCGATGATTAATTCAATATGGCGGACGCCCCATGATGGCGGACAAAATGTTCACATTATGATATAGGCATCAAATGAAAGGGTTTGCTGAGAAGAATACGAAAAAGCTTGTTTTTTTTTTTTAATTAATGAATCTTATTCTAGTTGTATAGCAGGCACTAGAACATCAAAATTTGTGATTTCAGTAATTAACCCCATTGCCTAATTGTTTCAGATATCCGACAAAGATCTATCTCTATTGGAAGAGCGCATCAAGCGAGCCAGCAAGAGTCGCAGTGCAGAAGTGCGCCGTGCTATGGTCGTTCCGTTGTCTGCTTCAGGACGTCCTATCCAGCAACCCGCAGAGGTAATCACTAAACAGATATAAAAGAAAGAGCTATTCCCTGCTAGAAGAGCGCATCAAACGAGTGAGCAAGAGCCGCAGTGCTAAAGCGTAATATTACTAAATATAGATATAGGCATAGTTTTTTTTAAAAGTTAGAACGGCTGTCTAGCCATTTTTGTAAAAAAATTGCCAGTTGCACCCATATAAACGAAACGTCAGTCATTCGAAATCAGTTAGCAATTGTGATGCGGACAAAGACCTTTGAGGAGTTCGACGCGTTGACATAAATAAGAATGTTCAATCAAGGTTCTGTCATAATGCCTGGCGACAGATTTTCCTTCTCATTTCCGTTCTGTTTACTTATCTTTTCTGTGGATATAGGTGACAAAGTTGTATCTTTACTATATAGAAAACTTATCAAGCAAGTCAGCAAAAGTTATAGTGCAGAAGTGATATGGTCATTTCGTTTCTGCTTCATGATGTCCTATCCAGCAGCTTCCAGAGGTAACAAGGATCTAGGATGTTTTTTTATCACTAATAAATCCTCGTTTGGCCACTAACTCGCTTGTTGATGATATTCTTGAAGTTAAGGAAATCCTTGGGCCGCTCGCTTGTTGATGATATTCTTGAAGTTAAGGAAATCCTTTGGCCACTCGTTTGTTGATGATATTCTTGAAGTTAAGGTATTGTATCTTTTGTTTGTATTGCGTGTGTAAATAAATAATAAATAAAATTCTTATTCGAGATGGGGGGATAAGTCCAGCACTGACGTCCCGCTTGGGGTGTATGTCTGTAATTCTAAATACCAAACTATTGTTTAAGGAACCGGAGCCTTCCAGACGTGTGATCACTGTGGACGCCCCGCCGGTGGAATACGAAGATGAAGAGGAGGAAGAGGCGCCGCCGCCCGTCGTGCAGCCTTCAGTATCGAGAGTGTAATTAAATTATTTACTAGCAGCGCCCGGCGGTTTCACCCGCCTCTTATCTTAACCTCAATGGGCATGATGACTGATATTTTTTACCACCTTATAAAAAAGCTGATCATAAATAGAGCCCAGAAACGAAAACAAAATTTAAATTAGTTCAAAAATAAATGAGTTATTAGTATTTTAATTTCATGCTAAACAGAGAGAGCATTATACTGACTTATGACGTGACGCAAAAAGAGACCGCAGGGAAACGCTGGATGCAGGCCGCTTCCAACCGGCCCTTTTGGAGATCGATGGGGGAGGCCTATGTCCAGCAGTGGACGTCCTACGACTGAAATGATGATGATGATGATAACGTGTCGCATCGCTTGAGGTGTGACGTCATAGCTTCGTACGGGTTTTCGGAATATTAAGAGGTGTATTACAAAATGAACCGTTCAATTTTAAGTATTTGTATTTGCGGGCATAAAACGAATAAATAAAGCCATGCTTTTTTCGTCAAAAAATGTGATAGGACCCTTAACCATAAACCGTGCGTGCGTAAGGCTCTGGGTGTTAGTTGTCCATGTATGTGTGTGTGTTTATAATATATAATTATATTGTATGTATTTGTTATCTAGCAGGTTGGCACCCGAGCCCAAAGTGATCACAGGTCCGTTCGGCCTGGACCCAGAGCTGATAGCGCGTCTAGACGCGGCGGCGCCGGTGCTGCGCCCGCCGGCGTTATCCGAGCTCGACGTGAAGTTCCTCGACGAACCCATACCGGCTGGTGCGCATCGACCCCTAGCGAACATATCTCACCCAGTGCCGATACGAGCCAGGTTAGTGATTGCAGCGGCGCCTTACTGTTTCAGAGTTGTTCCCATACTAAAAGTTGTTCATAATAAGGATTACAGTGATGGTGGTTCGATTTTCATACTAATCTATTTGACTATTCATGGGCGAAGAGAGTATAATTTTACACTGAAAAGACTATAATTGGCGTTTATATTGGTCTTTAATTCGGTATGTAAAGTTTTTTTTTGTATTTTTTTTATATTTTTATTTCGTAGATAAGGCTATTTTAAGAAACTAATTTCAATATTTTTGTTTTCTATTGAGTAGTTATTTTACAATATTTTTTTGAAAATTGAAATTATGTGACTTCACCATATAGCACAAAATTTCGTTGCGTTGAGAAGTCTAAAAAAGCACCCCATATTGGCAGCCCTGAAAAAAACCAGACAGTCAAACCACAGAAATGAAAAATATTCTATTCTGTATGACGAACAGTGTGTCAAATGTATAATATTTTTATTCTTAAAAGGCACAGAAAATAAAATGCTACACCGTGACGTCATTTAGAGGACAATGATAGTCGAATGATTTCTTAGTTTTATGTTAAAATAAATGGCATCTTATCGTTTTAAAGGGTCAGAGTAGAAAAATAAGGGTTCGTAACATAAAATCTCGAAATGGTTTTGGAATTGGCATAGGTTAATTTTTTTTTGCATACCGAATTGCGGAATTTCATATTTAGTTGAAGAAAACAGTAGATCAATAGCAGAAATAACATCGAATTTTTAGTTAATTTTTGTCAATGTGCAAGCAACCACCTTAAGAAGTTTTGCGTTACAGGACGCGCAAATCTTTATGAGGTCTCGGAACTTAGGCGCGAGTCACGCAAGGTGCGTGGTACATTCAAATGCTCAATTCATCCTACATTTTTTTTTTGTTTCTTTACTAATATTATAAATGCGAGTGTTTTTGGGTATGTTGGTTACTAAATCGCGCAAAAACGCCTAACGTCAAGCCCAAAAACAAATAAAAACGATAGATAACGATAAACTATAAAAACAGACAGCGGGAAACAAATAACAACTTTTCCACTCGACTGTTCTTTGGGTCCGCAACGCGCTTGTGTGTCGTGTACAAATGCAGCACTCACACTAGCATGCGGTATAGGTAGAAGCGCGCAGGTGTGCAGTGCGGGGCAAGCAGGCGGTGGCTCCTCTCGGTCGCGAGCTGCGTTCAGCCAATCACGCTAAGTTCTGAGCCCTCAAAACATTTCAACGGCACGTTGTATATAAATGGTGTATTCGTTTTAGCATGGCGGTGATGTCTCCTCCGCGCGCGCAAGCGCCACATGTTATGGGCACACCGCACTCGGCTGCGGTGGATGACTCCCAACTCGCCGACACTATACACTCCATCGCCAGTCCAGACTTCAACGTACGTACACATTCAAATTGCACAAAATTTATTTAGTATTTAAATTAAATAAATAAAAAACATTGAAAAAAAATACGGTGTAGGTAAAACATCGTGAGGAAACCGGTATGTCCAAGAACCTCTAAAGTTCAAAAACATATAACTTTCACCAAAATGTAATGGGCCAGCATGGTAGATTAGGGCCCATCTTCTCTCTGCAAGAGAGTTCTTGAACTGTCGGTCTGTCGTGTTCTTTGATTCTTGAAGTGAATAAATAAGTAATTTTGATCTAGCATTACCTCTTTACAAGTTGCGTCAATTTGAAAACCAAGATTTTTTGCAAGTTGACTTAACTTTGTACAGAGGTAGTGCTAGATCAAACGTATTTATTTGTATGGAATATAATTTGCTAGACGCCTTACAAAGTTATGACGTCAACTTTGTATGAGCTGTCAAAAAATTATAAACATAATGAACAGACTATAAATATGTAATCTATACTTATATACTTATAATATAATATATAATAATAATACTATAAAGAGGAAAGATTTGATTGTTTGTTTGTTTGCATTGAATAGGCTCCGAAACTACTGAACCGAATTGAAAAATTCTTTCACTCTTGGGAAGCTACACTATCCCCGAGTGACATAGGCTATATTATATTTTCAAAAAAAATAGGGATCCTTACTAAAACTCCAATAATGTAACCCAAGGTGTAAATGAATAAGATTTACATCCGTGCGAAGCCGGGGTGCGTTGATAGTTGTTTAATGAGGTTGATATGTTGTGCAGGCGGCGATCCGTGCGCTGTCTCTGATCACGGTGGCGCTGCAGTCGGGTCGCGGCGCAGCGCTGGCAGCGCACGAGCAGCGCCTCGTGAGCGCCATCGCGGCGCAAGTGCGGCGCCTGCGCACCACGCAGCCGGCCAGCGAGGCGCTGCCCGCCTTCAAGTGCCTCGGCGGCGCTCTCACCACGGTATTGTAACACAACTATCTTATATTTGTATTGATTTTTGTCTAAATGGAATTCCTGGTCACTTGAAACTGTTTTGTACTATGATTAATGAATAAACATTTATGTATTAAATTATATCATATCATAATTATGTATTATTTATTATATGAGTTATATCATAGTCTATTGAGAAACTTGACAAGAAGCTCATCAGCAACGAATCCCTAGTTCAGGCTAAGCATCTTGGTCTTGAGCATCGACGTAAAGTTGCTAGTCTTATCGGTTTTTTATCGGATACATTTCAGAGAGTGTGCTTCGGATCTGGAAGTTCTAATTCTCCATCCTGCCCATTTTTCTATTGGACTAAAGAGCTTTATTTACACTTTTATTGTGCGAAATGCTAGTCTGTAGAATGCGCTGCCTAAATTAGTGTTTCCATCCCAGTTACAATCTGGGTGTTTTCAAACCTCACTGGAATCGGTTGTAAATCGGAGGCAAGCGTGCTTCATCGTAGACCGCATCATCGCTTAACATCAGGCGGTTTAAATAAAACCAATGTATACTTCACATCACATCATCCCTCATAGAGACGGGTGTTGCCATAATCCTCACACTTGGCAGGTGGCTTGAGTATTGCAGTACGTTCACCGTGTACTAATAGGACGCTGCTGCCCATCCTCCGGTGGTTCTGGTCGCAGTTTTAGGACATAACCGGGTCGGTATAATGCATACTACAATATTTATTTTATTACAGTTCTACGAGACGGCCGGCTGTGGGTCACAAGTGGGCGAGCCAGCCCTGTGCGCTGTGTTGGGGGAGATATTGCGAGTGTTGGCAGCGGGGCCGAGCGCTGGGGGCTCCGGCGGCGACGCGGAGAAACTAGCGCGAGTGTTGAACAACGTGTGTGTGCGAGTGCTGGAGCGCTCGCCGAGGACGCCGCTACTGTGGTGAGTGCACCACTCTAAACTAGAATTGCTAATCAGACTCGTCTATTCCCCTGGTGCGACAGTCTGTTGGCGCCGGTCCGCCCGGTGATGCCGGACTGTCCGGTGGTGCCAGACTGCACGGTGGTTCTGGTCTGCCCGATGGTGCCTGACTGACCGGTGGTCTCGGACTGAATAGAAGGCACACTCTACACAGACTTGGACCTCATATCGCTCATATGAACAACTATCCTTATAATCATATGAACAATTATGCTAACATTGAAACTTTATTTATACTAGCGGACGCTGGCTAAATCAATCAATAAAGTCAAGTAATTTCGATGTTTTAGGGAGTTTGTCGTTAAATCGAGTATCACTATATACAAAAGTTATATGATTATTTACGGGATATTTACCGTGGTAAGGTTGTGGAATGAGCTCCCGATAAAACAGTGTATCACTATATACAGTTTACACTGTATATATTCATCATCATTTCAGCCATACGACGTCCACTGCTGGACATAGGCCTCCCCCATCGATCTCCAAAAGGGACGGTTGGAAGCAGCCTGCATCCAGCGTTTCCCTGCGGTCTCTTTTAGGTCGTCTGTCCATCTTGTGGGTGAACGTCCTACGCTGCGCTTACCGGTCCGTGGTCTCCATTCCAGAACCTTTCGGCCCCATCGGCCATCTGTATATATTACTGCTGTTTTATTTATCAGTAATCCCTCCAATGTCCACGACAGCTAGATGAATATGATTAATGTAATTGTATTGTGTTACAGTGCTATAGTATCCTTACTCCACGAGTCGATAGGGGCGTCAGATGATGCCCGCTACCAGAACCTACTTCTCAAATGTTTCTGGAAAACGCTCAAAATGATATCCACGTGGGAAGTGAACTCTATCGACTATGACGCAGTTTTATATAAGATACATCTATTCTACAAGGCTTATCCAAATAACTATTGGAAGAAGAATCCGGATATAAGCGATACACCTTACAGGTAATAAATATTAGATTGTAGGAGTGCATAACACAATTAAGAGATTAATGAGAAAATCACTGTTTAATTTCTCTCTCTCCCAATATGACCACTGAGCATAATATCAATTTTATCCTCATATGACTTAAATATCCATATAAAACGTCTATGCTAAAATGGGTTTTAAGTACACTCGGCTGTACAATTTAATTACGAGGAAACGAAACTATAAATTGTAATTTTATTAATATCTTAATTTAAAACTGAATTTTTAACAATTCACTATTTTTATTCGACAAAAGTTATGTCCGAGTATTTTGTAACACCCTGATCTATGAGTATTATTAAAGACCCAGGGAATCAGTTTTTTCGGAGGAATCATGAAAAAGTTGAGTTCAGAGATAATTTTGTATTTCAGAACGGTGAAAACCCTGGTGCACACTCTAGTCAAGATGAAGGGTGCGTCTATCACAAACCATCTCACTCAGATACCCGACGTCAACGAATCAGACCTCTATCCATACCTCATCAAAGTTATCAAGGTGAGTAGATTCATTAGTTCAGAACGGTGAAGACCCTGGTGCACACCCTGGAGCATACTAGTCAAGATTAAGGGTGCGTCTATCACAAACCATCTCACTCAGATACCCGATGTCAACGAATCGGACCTCTATCCATACCTCATCAAAGTTATCGAGGTGAGTAGATTCCTTAGCTTAGTTATATAGTTTGGATTTGCCTTTATACTCGAGCTTTTACCGGAAAAAGCCAAAACTCAAGGGGCGTGGAAAAACATGTCGCCCCATTGTATTATTTTGATGGCCCCTTAGGTGATGGTGAGTTATGCATAAACAAGACCATACCATATTGACCATCGGAACTTTGTTACAGCAATTGAAACTGGACGAAAAGAAAGAAAACACAGCGGACACACTAAACGGTGGTTCGGTGCTAAGCTCTGTCACTGGCAATGCCGCTCTAAACGCAGGCAGATTACCGCGCGCGGTGCACGAAGAGTTAGCACTCATACTGAAGAGGATCGGCACTAAGGAGCACAACAAAGATGCTTTAGAGCAACTATATGACCTTAGGGTAAGTATTAGAGCCATTATATGACTTTAGATCCTTAGGCGGGTAGTAAGGCTTGTTTTTTTTTATCGGATACATTCTGATGGGCAGTGGGAAAATTATGTGACAACTTCTCGTCAAAATACCTTAGTGTCTAAAGACAAGGTCTTTAACCAGTATGTGTTACCTGTGATGAAATAATTATGGTACTGAGATGTGGTCCTTAACTGCTGGCCTTTTGGAAAAACTCACGAGTTGCACAGCAGGCAATGGAGAGATCTATGCTCGGAGATTCTTTGCGCGAACTTATAATCCGGAATGACGATATTGGCCGAAGAACCAGTCACCGCCATAGTTACTCCGATTTCCAAGTTGAAGTGGCAGGCCACATCGTTCGATGTTTTTTTTATTTTTTATTTATTTAACATACAATTAGGTGGGCAGTTACAGGGGGCCCCAATTCACCCACCCATGCATATAAGAAAAATTACACCTTAAAACCTATTAAAAAGTAGAAAAATAAAATTTGCCTACAAAAATAAAATAAAAATTATACATAATAATAACAAATGAAACAGACAAACAAAAATTAAAAATATCTACTATTTATAACACTTACAGCCCTTATTTTAGAGGGTTCTGTATTTGTTCCTTAATATTATTATAAAAATCCATTGTAACTGATGGGGAAGATAGGTTAACGAGTGGAGACCACGAACCGGAAGACGCAGCGTAGATAGGCCTCCCACTAGATAGACCGATGACATTGTGAACGTCAGATGGATCATGGACGCAGATGGCAGGCTGTCGAGTTGTATGGGGGAGGCCTATGTTCAGCAGTGGATGTCTTATGGCTGATGATGATAAAATTTCGGAGTGTACATCAGATCTGCATGATCTAATTCCTTCCCCCCCCCCCCCCCCCCCCCTTCTTTTTAACGGCCAGGGTGGGCACGAAAAGGCGACACTGTTTTGTGGTTAATATATTCCAAAAACCCGTACGAAGCACTTTGATTAAACTTGTATTGTGCGAACCGCTAGACGGGAAAGCACTGCTTGAATGGGTGTCTCTGATAGTTACAATCTGGGTGTTTTTAAATCACGAGAGAATCGGTTTCTTCTAGGCAAGCGTGCTCCATCGTAGACCACAGAATGTTTTAACGATTTTCGAGAACAATCTACACAACTAGCTGCGCTCCGCGGTTTCACCTGCGTGGACATTCCCTCAATAGCCGTAAATTTGTCCGTGTAATGTTTTATAACAATGTCTTTCCAACTATTTCTATGTAAATAATCACGTCGAACCCTTGTTCGGTACGCTTAGTCCCAGATTAGATAGTTTTCGAAAACTTTTTTCGTTTACGTATTGTTCCATACGTTTTAGTAAATTGCCTCTATCGGAAACGTGGAGGAACTAAAATCGGTAGTAATCGGCGGTATAGATTGCTTCACTTTAATACGAAATAAGTTTTCGAATACCTTTTAGCCCAGCAATGTATGGAACAATACGTAAACGAAAAAAGTTTTCGAAAACTATCAAATCTGGGACTAAGCGTACTGTTGCTGCATGAAAGAGGAACAAACAAACTAATGTTTGCATTTATAATATCAGTATGATTTAAATATCTTTGTTTGGACATTATATCTAACTACCCGCGCATTCATTATAGGAGCGTCATCCAGAAGTGGACATCTGGACGTTTATGCAAGGCTCTTCGTTTTACTTCCGCAACTTCGTAGAGCGCGGCCTGCGGGAGGTGGCCGACCAGAGAAAGATGGCCTCCATGCCGATATTCAAGCATGACTACAAGACCGACAATATTGGTAAGTGGAGTGTCTTCGTACGCTGGTGATGAGCTTTATTTGGGCAGTAAATTAAGGTTAAAATAGCAGTCGTAAACTGATTTCACCTTATTGTCATTAAATGACCAAACATACCCAAATTCCATAGAAACGATAGATGACTAGTGTTTCCATTATTATAGTACCTATACAATCGAATACCAGCAACCATATGCCTTATAATTGTTATTTTAGTGGTTTAGTATTTTACAAATCACCAATGTAAAGAGTGCAAAACTAGGGTCAATGAACGCGTAGCTACATTGAAAAAACCCTTAAAATTTTGGGCCAATTTTAGTTTTATATTCATAGACCGTATTTACAGAGTTACGCGGATAAAGTGCATTAAGTTGAAAGGGATCCATAATACACATTATTATGAATAAATTTTACTATGAGACCAACTCTAAAATCGCGAGAAAAAAACCAGTTGTTTCATACGACGAAACGTGTGGAACAACTGTTTTTTTTTTTCGCCATTCAGGGTTGGTACCATAGTAAAAGTTGTTCATAATGATGAGTGTAACAGATACCCTTCAACTTAGTACACCCTTTCTGCGTAACCCAGTATAGTCTGATTTTTATGAGGCTACTTATCAGTCAACTTGCTTGATTCTAAACTTGTTTTAAATTTCAATTTCAGATATCACAAACGAAAATGACGAGAAATCTCATGTAATGTTCTTAGAACGACTTAGAGCTTTACAGGTAATGTTGCAAGAAGGACAAATTATATAAAATATAATGTAATGCTACCGTTCGACTAAAATAAAATGGACGGGCCCTAACCATTGAAATTGCTCAGTAAAAACGAGTCAAAACCGTCGGAAAATATATTTCAACACCTAATTATAAAAATGTACAGTATATATGTTACAAAAAATTGATCCCGGTATTATTTGTGTATTTACACTTCGGGAAAGCATATGAATGCATAATTTAGTCAGATGTTTCGTTATCGCGTAACAATAGACACGTGTTGCACTTCCTACGGGTAGAGACACACTGAAACGAAATGAGAGTCGGCGCTCATTTTGTTACCTTCAAAAATGCGCTTCGACTGGGCCTGTCCATTCATTTTATTTTGGTCGAAGATGCTACCTGCTTCTATCAGGCAGGCCAAATCTTCCTATTTTTAAGAATCAAGTCTATACACATTATTTTTCTTTGTGTTAATTGGTACGTATATATATTATGTATTTTATTTATAATATTTATGGTATGTATGCAGCATTGCGTATTTAGTGTATATATGTATATTTATTTATATTTTATGTGCACCACTGACCGTTTTCAACTTCTTTAGTCCTGTCCATCCAAAGGTTGCCTGAAAGAAATCGCTTTAGGCGATAAGGCCGCCCATTATACTGTCGTATATTTGTTTTTTTATGTTATGTTATTGCCGTATATTTGTTTGTGTAAGTTTCATTTGTATTTTCGGTGTGTAATAAAGAAATATTGTATTGTACTGTATAATTAAAGTCGATTACTCACTTTTAGTGGCCAAACCTGCCACTAACCTGCCACCTGCTTCGTGACATTCAGCGTTCGGATAGGTGAGATGTGGTCAAACGCATGCTTAATCAGTTGTAAAAATAAAGTTTTTTCAGGTTTGTTGACCCAATCATCTAGCTAGCAGTAGAGGTCCGTTGGGAGAGGTCAGCGACCTACCTCTCCGCATCGCTTTGACCATTTTTGGGTATCAATATTTCAGGCTAAAGCGGGTATGAAAGTGGAATCGAGTCCATCGTCGCAGCCCCGGACGCCAGTGGGCGACAACAGAGCCCTCACCGACTCCATCAACGAGAACACCCTGCCTCGCACGCATAGCATCGATCCACAGCTAGAGGTATGTTACAGCTACAATCATACCTTCGAAAGAAGTGGATGGGTATTTTATGGGGAAGCAGGTCCCTTGGACTGTGCCCTTGGTGAGGCAGGAGCAACCAATCATGACCACACATGAGGGGGTTCTTCAAAAGTTCTTCTTCCACCGTGGGGTGGGGTTCCGTACCTCAAAAGGAAAAAACGGAACCCTTATAGGATCACTTTGTTGTCCGTCTGTCCGTCGGTCAAGACCCTTTTTCTAAGGAACGCATATAGGTATCAAGTTGAAATTTATTCAAAATAATAGAATCTACGGTTTCTTTTGGCTGTGAAAAAATCAAATTTGTAAGTCAACGCGATTAAAAGATATGACCGTTTATGTCGCATATTTTAGCATAATTTGCGATTTCACAAGGGAATCAAAACCTATAGGGTACTTCCCGTAGACCTAAAATCATGAAATTTAATAAGAAGCAAGATCTTACAGCACAATTATAAAGGCAAAAATCCGATAATTTGAAGTTGTCATGTAAAAAAATATAGTTTTGCGATTACAAACTTAAATTTTGTAGTTAGTATGTATGGAAGCGCCTTATTGTGCACTACAAAGTCAAGTTTGTCTTTCAATATTTTAACTTTTTTGTAGTTTCGTTTTTGACTCGCGCTCTGTGGATTCCATCCAACGGAACCCCCGGAGCGCGAGTCTTACTCTTACTTGACCGGTTTTTTTAATTCCACAGTTTCACACGACACAATCGCAAAAGAACGAAGCCGCCGTGGACGCGCTCCGACTTAAGCTGCAACAAATCAAGAGCTCCTCCAAGAGATAAGACCGTCCACGCAGCCGCTCTGAGGACTTGGTAGCTCTCTCGCACATCACTCACGAAATTACACGCAAGTTTACACCTTACCACCTTGTTATACGGCTCTTTGAAGACGCGCTTTTACTTGATGCAATCGGGACAGTTCGTTGATTGATTTTCAGAAACGTTTAATAGGTTTTTAGGTGTAGTTCGTCTCGTTCTCGCGCGTGACTCGTCCCGTCTGTGAGAAGTTGACAGATAGACTTTTTTTATGATAGACACTGCAAGCACGTGAAATTGTATGGAAATCTAGTTTTTCGCATGTTTTGTATTTGCTGTCATGAGAACAATTTAGAGGTAGTGACCCCTATTCGAACGGCCGTCTGCTTTCGAAGATATTTTAGCCGACTTCAAAAAAAGGAGATAGTTCACAATTCGGTACTTTTTTATGTTTTTTACTTGGTAACTTCGTCATTAATTTATAAATTGTTTTTAATTTATAAAAGTCCATTTGAAAGTACATATATACTTTCAGATTGCTCTCCTAGAAATTTTATTAAAATCGGTTAAAATAACTGAAAAAAATATGTCATCCAAATAAACGAAATTGTGTATTTACTAATTTGGAAGTTGGTATTTTAAATTGATAATTATTACAGCTTAATTCAGTTCAATTTGGTAGTTTTTGTATTGATGTCTGATATGCCAGATCGAGATTGGAGATTTTATGCGGCGTGGTAATAGGGTGTTTGACTGTATTGAAAATATTATGCCAATTGACATCATCCATAAACATGACACAATGAAAAAGCATATTTCATTGATTTTTTTATAAAAATATGCTTAATTTTTGTAAAAAACGCGAATAAAATAACTGTATTTTCGACATTTGATCACGTGATCGAAAACGGTCTGTAATTGGATTCATCCCTAGTGACGTCACACAAATCTAAACAAACAGATTTTGTATTGATATTTGCGAATTTAATGTTGTAAAGCTATTTTGAGAGCGATTTATCCAGAAATTATCACCAAAAACAGTCCGGAGGTTAAATGTGAGAAGAATGGAGAAACATTTTGTGCAAGCAGACAGCAGTAACTTACCCAAAAATTAATGTATTTATGGTTGCATATTTCTTCAATAATAATCTACGTCATTGTTTCTACGCTGCAGAGCTCAAAACGTAAAAACTACAATGTAAGTATTAATTTTTAATTGTTCTCCAAGCAAAACATTCAATCAAGTTGTACAAAAAGTATGTTGTAGTAGGTGGATATCACTATTTTGTTAGGTTATGTCTTTAAAATGTTTAAAAAGAAAGTAACAGTACATAAAATAGTAATGCAATAAAAACACAAATTGTAATAGAAATATATAGACTCAAATATGTACCTCAAAATGATCTTCGCACATAGAAACACTTGAATTAGCTCCAATACTTTTGGGTTCTCTACAAGCTACTTAGTTCCAACCACTTTTTGCGAGTTTTGGGGTCCATTGGAACAGAAACGAATAGTTTTTCCGGTGTTTTATGGAAGTATTTGTACATTGTGGCACTACACAACATTTATAAACCATTACTTCTATTAGAAAATTAGTGATTATCAAACTTTTGCTGCCTGGCTGCAGCTGTTTTGTTTTGTGTGACGTCAATCGTCGCTCGACTGGAGCTATGACGCAGGTCTGCGTTTTGGCGCGATATTTTTTTATTCAAACTTTAACATCGATTTATATCGCAAATACGACTGATATCCAGAAAATATAAATGCAGTATACATTAAATTATATCAGGCAATAATGTGCAATAGTTTCCCAAAAGTAGTCAAATACCCTATTGGAGCATTGATCCAACACGCAAAGTAGATGGACTTGCGGGGTCTATCCTGTTAAACGTCTGTGTTGACAGAGAACTTTATAGCACAGATTAGGTTATCAAACGTTTCTAAACAAAGGGAATTGCCCTTACTGATTGGTACTATAACGAATTTGATTAGCAAACTTTATTCTTCATAGAATAATTAATGTACCTATCATAAACGAGATTGTATCAAGGTAAAACTAAGATGCTAAAATGCCTTTAACTATTTATCACGCACCCTTTGTTTTATTATGTATTAGTAACAGAAATTTAAAAAATGGCTTAAAAATCTCCGAAATTCTGATAGCCAGCTCATCTCATTTAGTTTATAGGACTTAGTATTAAAACGGTGACAATTCTGTTATTCTATTTCTCAAACTAAACTAAGTTTGAAGTATTAAAATTGTTGCATCCTTTTTTTCTTATGGGTCGTTTGGTAGCTGAGTGCAAAGCTGTAAGGAAATTATAGTTACGCCATTTAAGAGTGTTTTGGGACATATATTTTTCTTCAATGAAATCTAATCATTTTTGTGTCGGTTTTCCACAAAAAAAAACCCTTTAATATTTTTATGGTCGAACTTCTTTTAATGTTTATTCTTAGTTTTATGACTTAAAATTACAACGACTTAAGTTATTATTCCAGTATAGCTTTGCACTCAGCTACAAAACATCTATATTGAAATGAAGGAGACATTTTTCACACTGCCAGTGCCCCGATTCTACTAAACTAATTGTTTTTAAAATGTTTAAAAAATGTTTTTAATTTTATTTTTTGTATTGCTTCAAAATTTACAGTAAAAAAAAAAAAACTCGAACTATGACACTTAAAGTATAGAAAAAAACTAAAATTGTCAATTTTGAGGCAATAAAAAAAATACAATTTCTATTTAAAAACAATTGGTTTAGTAGAATCGGGGTCCTGATTAGTTTGAGAACATAAAAAATTTACGAATAGACGCCCATGTACGTTTTTTGCGCGACCGGCTAACCTTCACCCCTGATCTGTTACTGAGACACTGTTACAAATAAATTTCCTCACCTTCACACGGTTCGTTGTATGTAGGATAGGCTAGGAAAGCATTTTCTTATCCTACACTCCACGAACAGTGTGACAGTGAGGAATATTTTTTCTTTACCATAACACTACTGTGACATAGTTGTAAAGGTTAGTCGATCTCGGTTTTTTGGCCTATGTGACGTCCGTTTCACTTGTGCGTCCTACTTTTGAGCAAACTGACAATATGAAGCAGTATCGCCCGATGCAGGGTAACTTGAATACTCGTGAGTTAGTACTTTGTAAATGAAATTTGGCTGATTAAGTGTCTTATCAGATTTTAAGATGCTCGGTCTGGTTTTTAGAGGCGATTCCCACGAATCCCGCTCAAAAATCTTTATGCAGTGCGACCTAATCTGTAGAGCTAAGTGGCGGAGCTACAGTCGCATTTTCTTGACAAAACAGCTAGTTTTTCGTGGAAAATGTTAGTTCCGTCACTTGACCACCTCTAAGAAGATGGTCGGTTTGAGTTGAGTGAACCAGATGAGTGAACGTTTTAATGTGTTGTCTGTGTAAACATGGAATTGATGTTTGACTAAAAAAATATGGAATTACTTTGGACGCGTTTCGAATCACGCCAAGATCAATAAGAACAAAAATGACACAAAAAAAAAATATTGACGTCGTTGGCATCGATTCGGAACACGCCCTTAGTAAAACATTTGATTCGCCGAAATATTGACAGTTAAGAAACAAAGAGTTTTTAAAGCCGTTGTTGATTATATTGGCTTTGATGTGTGGAATCATAATTAAAATGATAATTAGAAGAAAAAATATATGTGGTTGTATTAAAAAAAACTGTTAGAATATCTCGAATTCTCTGTCCTATAATTATATAGTAACCATGGCACTTATCGCACGTTTGTGAAACACCTATTAGGATTTTATGTATTTTTTATGCAATCCTGCCCCATAAAAGCATTAAGCGTAAGGAGTAAAATTGTTGGCATGTTGCAGTTATTATTGTATCCAATATTTTCATGGCACTTGATGTTAACCGTATTTATAGATGTAAAAGTTGAATTGTGTCCAATATTGGCCCACTGCACCGGTCCATACCATAACTATCGGCAAATACAAGAAAATAATTATACTTTGTGTAAATTTATATAAAACAACTAACGCCCTCTAGACCATTTCGTTGCCAACCAACACTGTAGCATGTCATGACAGCGAACGCATTTTTTTTTCATGACCATGGATACAAACTCTTTCAGTCGGAATAATAAACGAAATAAAATAAAATAAATGACATTAAACAAGTCAGAGTCAAACAAAGTAAGTCACGGTCTAGTCAAAGTCATGCCCTAGTACAGTGGTGGAGACTAGCTTCTGTGGAGTTTTGGAAACATCACGAAAATACTCGTTTCACCTCATTATACCACTTTCGAGCACGTTCAAGAACACTTGATAAACAATAATTCACCATTATTAAACATTAACACTCGAAATAACACAAGTTTAGGAAAATAATACACTATTTCACCTTGGCGCCAAAACTCCCAGCGAATCCATGACTTTATAGTGTTGTTAATAAGGCTTTAGTAGGCCTGTCGAGTTTTAATCGTGTCTAGTACGCTCATAGAACGTTACAGTATGGTCCGGTGTAATGGGCAATGTCCTTTACTCTTCTTATAACAGAGTGGCAATAATTTGAAAGAAAACGTGGAATCATAAAAAAAATGGACTTGAACAATACCGTCTCAGTTAAATCTGCGTACGGCAGTTTTTATATATCTGTGATATATAAGGAATGGAAATTCAAAATTTAGAAAACAATTTGATCCACCTGTTTAAATTATAATCTTGCCTTATGCAGAAACGCTCGAGCTAATCTGTGTTCCCCGGTACATGTCCATTTAGATAAAAGTTTCATCAAAATCGGACCAGTAACATAAAAAAAGGGAAATTTACCCAATGTTTGGGTACCATTAAAATGTTGGCAGTCTACGAGCCTTAAGAATTTCTAGCCAATAAAACAAATTATCAATTATTAACTTAGGGCGAAAGGTAAGCTAAGTGGCGCCACTAAATTGTAAGTAAATAAAAAAATTACACCCACAGGTTCTCGAGAAGGTATTGCCAAACCCACCAAAAACTCCATAAGTTTTATACCTATATGTAGATACCATAGATTACTAATAAACAGGCTAAGTGAGAGTCGGGCTCGCGCACTGAGGGTTCCGTGCCACCACAAAATTCAATAACGAAATTACCATTTATAACTTGGTAATGAACAGAAACTTGACTCACACTCGGCCATTATTTATTATTTGTTGTTATACTTTAGAGTGTGTACTATGATCATACCAAGTTTGACGCCTGTACGTATTACCATTTTTACATTAGAGCTTATACAAAAATACGTTCTAAAATACGTTTTTTGTATGGTGGGTACCTCTAGTTTTAACTTTTTATTGTTAATTTTTAGTTATCCGCCGTAACATTACATATTCTGCGTTTTTTTTTTACTGGCTATCTATTACGTTTGAATGATACAGCCGTTTAAAGGTAGGACAGACGGTCGGACGGACAGACAGACAGACATCGTAGGCTTAGTAATAGGATCCAGTTTTTACCCTTTGGGTACGGAACCCTAAGAATTGTAAAAAAAAAATACTTCATTAGATTCTCGACCGTCTAGAGGTGTCAAATTTTGAGTTACTTATGTTCAAGGATGCTATGCATGTTTATGCTTATCTTTTAGTTTACCTGTCATGTTTTTAATGAGGGCGCCACTTTACCTTTCGCCTTAGTAGAGTTGTAGGGAGAGCGTCATAGTTTTGTATTCTATGTATTCTGTAGAATCAATGTAATTTTCATGAATAGTGAAAAATATGATTGATGCGTGACTAACCATGTTATTTATTGTTGATTATGTGGATTGTATTTTGTGTTGTGTTTTTCGATTGAGTGAAGTTTTAAGACTGTTTTTTTGAATGAGTTTGCATCGGTTTGAACCATTCTTGGCAATTCTTGACAAGGTACAAGATCGTATGCTCAGAGTGGGTGTAATATTATATTATAACTAATTATAATACATTATCATCATTTCAGCCGTAGGACGTCCACTGCTGGACGTAGGCCTCCCCCATCGATCTCCAAAAGGGCCGGTTGGAAGCGGCCTGCATCCAGCGTTTCCCTGCGGTCTCTTTGGATAATATATTCGATATTATTTTTGCGAACCACAATTTCACAAGGGAATAAAAACCTATAGGATATTTCCCGTTGACCTAGATCATGAAATTTTGCAAGAAGCAAGGTCTCACAGCACATATAAAAGAAAAAAAATCCGAAATTTGTAAATTTGATATTAAATAACATTTAAAAAAAATGCTATTACAAACTTACATTTTGTAGTTGGTATTTATGGGAGCACCTGTTTGCCAACTACAAAGTTAAGTTTGTCATTCAATATTTCAATCTTTTTACCTTTTTTCGTCAAGGCTCGATTTTCGGGATGGATCTACATATTTATTTAGTCTGTACGGAACCCTCAGGATGCGAGTGCTACTCACACTTGTACGGGTTTTTTCAAGTTACTTGCCGGTAGCTAGGCGTTTAAATATGAAATTAATCCCACTTCTGTGCATTTCAATCTGTATCCTATTGAAGAATCATATTTGTTTTACTCATTAATGTTTGTGTTAGGTTTGATTTGCAATGTGTTCAGTTAGAAGCAGTCTCCATCCAGTAGGTTTGTTAGAAAACTTGACGAGCTGAGATGAGGCCTTTAGCAATTATGTAATTTTAGGTACAACCCCCATTGAGAACCGCCGCATGATTTTTATGTAACAAAAATTGTAATAAAACATTCCCTTCAGTATTGGTCTGTACAAATTGACCCTTGAAATTATTCTATTCCATTATCATGACGTAGTGTTTAATGCTAACATTTTCATTACCATCTTATTAATCATTAATGAATAACATTTTACTGCATAATTGCTTGAACAAGATACTGCAATGCAAGTACCGTTCTTTATCGATAGTCAAATTTGACAGTTGATATCGTCAAATTCGATAAAATGCTATTTGATCCGGACTCGCTACGATCGATTCTATGGCATTTTATCGAATCTGACGATCGATAAAGAACGGTACTTGCACTGCTGTTATATTTTAAAATGTCAAACTTCCGCAAAAAAACTACTGGATTTGATTAGTTATACACTTAATAGTATAATTTTGGCTCTTGTTTTCATTTAATTTTCATATTATTTCTTTTTGTTAGATTTACTTATGATTATTCTCTCTAGGTATCCTTTTTTACGATTCATGACTTCATTTTATTGAGCATTTATTTATTGTAATTGTAAATTATTAACGTTTAAATCATGATGTATTATTATTAAACGATAATAAATAAAATTCATACGGATTCCGGATTTAATTTTCTTCTTTAATATACTTTAGCATAGATCCTTTCAGTTTTTGAGCGATGGTGGCCAGGCAGTAGCATGTGCGCTTCACAATTTGACGGCACCCGGTTCGATTCTCGGCCCTGAATGGCTTATTTAGTACGCCATCGCTCAACAATGGTGAAGGAAATCATCGTGAGAAAACCGGTATGTCCAAGAACCTCAAAAGTTTATAAAAACATGACGTTCATTAACAATTAACATGCACTGGGCCAGCAACGTGGATTAGGGTCTATCTGAGAGATATGTATATATCTGAGAGAAGGCCTGTGTCCGCCAGCAGTGGTAACATGATAGGCTGATGATGGTAGATCCGTTAGGTTTGATTTCCTCCTACATGCGTAGGCGCAGAAATTTATGCGCACTATAGTTATGTAATAATACTTCCCACCCACGTCGTGATCATCAGCGTCGCTGCTCTAGATAACGCAATGTATTATCACCTAAACTTGAGCTAGCCCCGGTGCTACGCCATTCCACATGCATCAAATTGTTTTGGGGATTTTTCAACAAGGGTAAACGTACGGTACTCGTACAGTTTCTGAGGACTTTGTAGATTAGAACATTAGTTAAATGCGCACACGACGCAGGGATCTACATAGAACATTGAGATCGTTGAGGAGGTAGAATTCCTTCCTAGGTTACACCCGTCGGGGAAGAAACTGCATTGAGGAGTGGCTTGATGCATTTAGTCTATTCATGCATTCACCTTGCAGATAACCTCTGTCGCTCTCAGAAAAACTAGATTCCACAGAAAAGAGAAGTAGATAGAACGGAAAAGAGAAGGAACATCTGTTACCAGGCATACGAGTGAACATTCTTATTTACGTCAACGCGTTGAACTCCGTATCACAATTGCTAACTGATTTTGAACGCGTAGCTGCTCCATCGAATTTATTCCACAATGCCTTCTTGCGCTTTAATTACGTGTCGCCTAGCTAGCAAAGATTTTATTTAAAAAAAAGGAAGCATATCCTATCACTGGTATGTCTAAATTGTTTATAATTTTATTATTTCACCGTGTTTTAATTACAAAGCTGTTGACAAGCCGTTGACAATAATAGTGGTTACCATTATTTTATCGATATCGATACATTTAGATTTTTCTTATAGTACTAACAGACGTATGGACCAAGTCCGTCTCGTCTATTAGCACTATTACATTTCCCGTAATTTTCTATTGTATAAATAGACATTGAATTTATTACAGTTTTCCAGGCAATCCGTCTACTAGGCAAAAATGGATTGATGCAACAGGAAGACGTGATTGGATTCCTACTAAACAAGCACAATTTGTTCAAAAAAATTTTTGGACATATATGTATCACGACAAATAAAAGATACTTGAAGCCATTAGCAATATCACAAAAATAAATTATTTATTTACATTCAGTGGTTAAAAATTAAATCATATCACCAACACCAACGTCTTCATACTACTCTCAGACAACCTCATTTGAATCTCCAAAGAGGCTTAAAATAGCTTCACCTGCCTGTTCAAATTCTTCGACTCCCAAGAAAACGCAAACTAAAGGAAGTTATAAAGTTATAAATTATTTTTCTTTATGGATATTTGTGATGCACTTTTGAGACTTCCGTAAAGTGACGCCTGATTCAATCAACTAACTTTGATATTCATTATTGATAATTTTATTCAATAAAAAACCTAGCCAGCTTCAATTGCGATCCCGAAACTTTAAACTCCACTTTTTATAATATCCCGGTTGTTCACTATTTAGTTGTATGATTACGGAATATTTACACATTATTTATAACGTTTTTGAGTCATTTCCTGTGCCGAAACATTAGGAACTCCATATCCACAACATAATCACGGTAAATAAGTCGTTAATAATCATACAGTTGTACTAAAACTCCACGTTTTTAAATAAGTCACACCCACGATTCCATAATATTTAATGGTATAGACAGACGGACAGACTTAGTAAGTTAGTAGACATAGACTCGTAGGCTTAGTAATAGGGTTCCGTTTTTACAAAGGGTAAAAAACTCTTTGGGTACGAAACCCTAAAAAGTCAAAAAGTTAAAACGAAAGAGGCGTCCCCATACAGCAAACGTATTTTAACGTATTTTTGTATTAGATCTAATGTATATGTAATGTAGTGTAACGATAATACGTACAAGCGTAATAATTGGCATGAATATAGTACACAGACACACTCTACCTAAAGTATAACAAAAAATAATAAATAATGATCAAATGCGAGTCAGTGACTAATTTCTGTTCATACGAACTAAGCAAGTCAATCTTGCTATTTTTTTTAAACGACTAGTGGAATTCCTACCACCTAATATGCTAAAG
Source organism: Agriopis aurantiaria (assembly GCA_914767915.1). Classification (NCBI taxonomy): domain Eukaryota; kingdom Metazoa; phylum Arthropoda; class Insecta; order Lepidoptera; family Geometridae; genus Agriopis; species Agriopis aurantiaria. The sequence goes on along the minus strand of OU612003.1, from coordinate 8,923,957 downwards.
TATATAATAGGCATGTGTCCTAATGTTTAATTTGTTACAATTAACCTGCTTAGCGATGAATATAACTAAATACATTACACATAGGTACTGATAAAATAAATGAAATTGGCTGATAAATCTCTCAGATATGAGTGTTTAAAGTTTTAGGTGGGGATAGAGAGGGGATGCTCTATTAATTTCTCGCAAAGCGTGTGTTAGTACAGCATTTGTATGGCGCTCCTGAGGTGTGACGTCACGGCTCAGTATAGTGCGCTCTCTGTCTAGCACGAAATTAAAATGTTTATATCTCATTTATTTTGAACTAATTTTTATTTTGTTTTCGTTGATGTGCTCTATTTATGATCAGCTTTTTTATGAGGTAATAAAAAATTATTAGTCATCATGCCTATTAAGTTTATCGATAAAATTAAAACTGCACACAAAACTTTCCCATCACTAGCTGTGATACCACATTCTAAATTTTAGGATGAGGTTTTTTTTTTAATGGCTCCTCACGAAAATAGCATTTAACCGTATCAAGTAATATATTTATTTTTCTACCCATTTAAAGTCACATAAAACGAACTCTAAACATAGCCTACGTCAATATCATGGTCAAATCATGACCTAGTAAGGTCATGGAAACTTTTTAATCAAGTTTCTATAGAGTTCTCGGGCAAAACAAAAAAATCACATTTGCAACTTCCCATTGTTTGCCTACACTCACGCAAACCTACGAATTTGCCTTAATCTTATTTAACGGATAATAATTCAATATTATTACACAAGCACATCCGTTAATACACTAGTTTTGTTAAATAAAAAAAGCAAAATCGATGAAAAACTCTTAGCGAAATTATTTTAACCCTCGTGCTTATCGTGCAGTTTAATTTGGAACTATTTTAACTATGTCGTAGATAAATTTACGTTAAGGACTGTTGAACTTGTACTAGTTTTTTGAACTGCACAAGAATCGTGCAGTTTTTTTGGAATAGCAGCATTTACCGAAATAATTGCGCAAAATGCACAGGGAACTGAACCGTATTGCACCACGAGAAGGTCAGTTTTAAACTTTAACAAAATGGCGTTCATAACCTTTTGGATTAATAATAATCTTGACGAATTATTGCATTCCTTCCTATGTAGTTATATTATGACGTTTCGTTTACATGTGTGCAACTGGCTACAACGGATTTCTTGCAAAAATGCCTTGACAGCCGTTCTATTTTAAACGAAAATTTTTTCTCTTCTGTGCTAGATTCTATTTGATGGTGATAATGATGATGATACTACTACTAACGCCATCTTTTGTCAAGTTGCAGAAATAAAATTGCCATCTATTGTCTACTAGCAAAAACCGAAATGAAATAGTAGAGTGCTACCTTTAACCAGAAATAATATAACAACGAAAAATAAAGATATTTACTACAGTCCTAGTTAGTCACAGATATACACAACCAGATCGGCAATATATTTTAGTGAAAGAGACAACTTGATATGGCTCAGCACAAGTACGAAAAGGACATAAATAGAATTTGTTGTCCTTATCGGCGTGACCTGTTTTTGGTACCTCAAGTGTCAAAATCTGTAATAATCAGTGACAAACAAAACGGGTCTGAATTATATTTATTGCCTTTTTTTGGTGATTTAATGTGATAAATGCGTGTTTCCTCTGAGAAATAATTGTAAAAGATATTTTACAATGGTTGGTTGTAGCATTTTGGGCTGCAAGAAGCGCAGTGAGCGAAAATACGATGATGAGCGAGAGGCACTGAGCTAGCCACGCTCATTGAAAATCTATAGGTAGTAGATCTGTGTAGTTAGTAGATCTGTGGTCCTAGTGGTCCTAGCCGACATTCATGACATTTTGAATATTGTCTATGAATTCATAGACAACTTTATGGCGGCGACCAATCAAATCCAAAATCTTGCAAAACGAAATGAAAGTTCGCCACATGTCCGCCATAACTACTACATTTTCTTTCTAGTGACGTTAGAATTATTTTGTGTTCTGTTGTATGTAGATTTGTTTAATTTAATTACCTTTTAGTTGAAAAAAAAAAAATTATCGGTGAGTATGCCCGAATATCAGTTTACTCAGTGATTAAATTTTCTCTAGCAATTCATTTTGTTTAGTCGCGGTGTAACTTTCGTGCCTTGTGTCAAATAGAAAAATCTTATTTTTCTCTCTGTTGTAGTATATTTCCACAAAATTTTGATATTATATATTGGTGAGACGTCTCGTCTTCTATATTTCACATCGTGGTCGAGTGTTATAGTGCTATTTCGTGACATTTCTGGCGTCGGCGTAGCTAATGTGTTCACATAATTTGCAGACCCTGGATAGCGAAAACCACGATGGAGTCGCCGCGAAAATTTAACGATTGTTACTTTTACTATTACTCCACGTGTACCAAGGTGAGCGTAACTATTAAATGATTATGTTTTGATGATAAGTAATAATGGTTGCTCCTATTGGCTTCTCTATTTTGCTACAATTATTACTCTTTAAAAAGAACCTACAACCCATGCCTTACCGTGTATTGCGTAAAATGATGTAAACAACATTTCAGTCATTACCTGAATAGAGCTTATTGTATCATATTTTGTCAGCCTCTATTTATTGAATTTGTCTGCTATTTAATAGTGCAAATTGCATAATGTTTTGTTACAGGTAGGTAGGTACTAGAAACACTTTTACAGATGAATATTTACCTTTGTCAAATTTCTACTGTATTTGAAGAAGCCTGAAGCCTGAAGCCTGGCAAACTTTAACAAATATCAGCTACTAAAACCTAACACATATTCCTACAAATATTTACTTTCTAAAGCCTATATAATTTGATGAGCTAATTCTGTTAGATTAAAAAAAGTCTCGTTTGCATCATGGGGAGACAAGAACATTTACGGGAAAGATTGCACAACATATTATAGCATAGATTTGTTGAGTATTTATACTAAAATTACTTTTGCAGGGTGATAACTGTGTTTTCCGCCATGAGCCATCAGCGTTGGGCTGCGAAACAATGTGCTCAGCATGGCAGCAGGGCAAGTGCCTCGATAAACGTTGCAAACTACGCCATATGGAACTCAGGGTATGTCTCTACCAGGGCCTGTACCGTGAGCTTTTAAACACGATTTAGTTTAGATGACTACAGGAAATTATGTGCGTGAACCTTAACGCGTCGCAATACGATCTGCAGTCGCGTAAATTGTCCCAGTCACCTAAATTGACTCTCATTTTAGAGTTCACGGTACAGGCCCAGCTCTTGAAGTTTAACCGTGACTGTGCTTACCATCAGGTACTCTTATATTGGTGTTTTCCTTATGTACATTGTCTCTTTATTGAGACTCTGGACATCACATGCTACATTTTCTGATTTGGTTAACAGATCTGATCAGAGATCAGATGTACTGGCCACTCATCCGTGCCTCGAAATGCGTCTGGGATGATCCTTGTTGCCCTAGCTAATTTTTCCAGTGGTTTGTGTTAAACCCAGTGCCATTCCACTGGTTTTCATTGACGTGACACAGGGAAGGTTTGCCCATAGTGGTCATCTTAGGCATGTGGGTATCTTTTTGCACTGGTGACCATACTGTCCGTCACCCGTCTGGAGCTTTCTTATTAGCATGTGGAATGAGCTACCTTCTGTGGTGATTCCGAGAAGCTACAACATCGTTCTTCAAAAGGCGAGTTAATAGATCCTTAAACAGTCGGCAACGTTATTGTGATGCCTCTGGTGTTACAAGTATCCATAGGCGACGGTGACTGCTTACCATCAGGAAGCACATCTGCTTGTTTGCCACTTCAGGTATAAAAAAACTACCTAAGGACCTAATAAAATTAATTAATTCTAATTCAAAGCGGTGTTGATAAGACCTGCACTGACATCCCACTTGGGGTGTATTGTACATTTGCCCCTGCTAGCCTACACAAACCAGCCGAGCTCCCTAAAATAACGAAGCACGGCTTTGGGCGGCGACAATAAGGTAGCATTCCAATTTATGAACTCAGGTCGACAGCTTGTAAATACATTGGAAGCTACCGTAATGTCCGTTACCACCTCAATAGGTACAGGTGGGGAAAATACCAAATGGAAAGACTGTGGGATTCCATGCGACACCCTGACTCACATATTCTGCATATCGCTGTGATATACTGTCAATTGATTATGAATCTTAGCAGTCTATAAATAAGACCTATGTACGTGTGGCTAATCAGAAATTATGTGAAACAAAATTACTTGAATGCTTGATTAAATTTAATCTTTGTTACATAATCAAAGCTGATTGATTTCTTTACATTTGTGCATGATCGAGTAGAGTAGAATGGTAGGTATGCATTTGGTATTATAATACATGCGATGTAGTCCTTGGCTTGTAATAGGAATAAATATATAATCATCATCATCATTTCAGCCATAGGACGTCCACTGCTGGACATAGGCCTCCCCCATCGATCTCCAAAAGGGCCGGTTTGAAGCAGCCTGCATCTAGCATTTCCCTGTGGTTTCTTTTCGGTCATCTGTCCATCTTGCAAATAAATAATGCTTCACACTAATAGCTCAGATTCCCTGGTTTGAGGAAAACACACACACATAGAACTGACGCCCAGTTCCAGTGCAGATATACAAATTTGTCACCAAAAAATAAAGTTTGTTTAGTCCCTTCCACAGATACCATTGATGGTGGCAGACAACCCACTAGAAATTAGGGAAACACGATATCAAATATATTGAAATCGTCTTATCAGTATAATGAACTGATAAGGATGCTTGCTGCAGGCAATAAAATATGAGCATAATCAACCTTTTAATAGTCTACTGCTGGACTTTGGCCTACCCCCAAAAGGGATTGGACCATATCCACCACGCTGGCCCAGTTCCGGGTTGGTGGATACACATACGCCATTGAATTTCTTCTCCGTGCGTATGCAGGTCTCCTTGTTTTCCGATGTTTCCCTTCACTGAAAAGCTAGTGGTATGAAAATCCGTACATAAACTCAAAAGAGTTTATTTGTATTGGCCCGGGATTTGTACTCGCAACCTCACGCTTTCAAGTCTAGGGGTCACCCAAATAGGCCACGGCTTACGGCAATAAAATATACAAGGTGGAAAAAGACATGGCTTTTATCCAATTTCAGAAAAACCGCAAACAAATCCCGTGCTACTGGGAGAATCAGCCCGGGGGCTGCCGCAAGATCCACTGCCCCTTCATGCACAAGAACCCTGATGCGCGCACCGACGGCATCGCGCCCAGCCAGCCCGCCTTACAGCCTGTACGTATTCTTTACACTAGAAGCCTTGAGCGGGCTAAAGACCACCTTACATAACATTTCTAAGATGACAAAAACCATATACATAGTCAAATCAAAATCAAATCAAAATCAAAAATTATTTATTCAAGAAATGTACATATAAATTGTTACTGGCTCTAACTGCCAAACTGGGTGTTGGAAACCCGTGTCTTGGTAGTTAGTTCCTTCCATTAGTCATATGCTGAGGTCGTGTACATTTGTAAAATAGTAGTGAAATGTAATTAATTGCTAAGTCAGGTCTAGTATATAAATCAAGGGACACTGGGTGGTTTGGCTATTCATGATCATATTAGTCTTAATTTCCACCAGGGGCCTTAAGGCTAACTCTTAACGCGGGCTCGAATTACCGCTGAAACAGGCAGTTTGGAAATACGCAAACGTGAACCTTAAAGTGCCGATACACAGTTTGAGGTCGCGCAACTTTTCTCATCACCTAAACATAATCGCTTAAAACGTGTAGCTGTAAGGCCCCTGATCTCATATATACCGTTTCTAGATGTTATGGCGTCAAGGCCATTCTGATAAAAATTATGGGCATTTACTTCATTACTTTCAAACAATGTTTTTTTTTATGGTTGACATCTTAGGTCTTTGACCACAATTCACCTAATGTGTGGTCGAAAATGGTAAACGCACCTAGCCTGGAATGAGACCTGGTTCTCATGTGGAACTGTTGGAACACCCTTACTACTTACTACTACTACTTGGCGACAGGTTTTCAACTTGAGGGTTGTAACCAGCAGAGTAACAAAAAAGACCAGTGAGCACAAAAAATCAATACCACTTTTAGGTTGATATTCCAAAAACATACGAAGTGCTATGATTCCACTTTTATTGTGCGTACTGCTAGTCTGTGGAATGCGCTGCCTAAATGGGTGTTCCCCGATAGTTACAATCTGGGATAGTTACAGTCTCCAAATCACGAGTGAATCGGTTTCTTCAAGGGAAGCGCACTCCACCGTAGACTGCATCATCGATTAACATCAGGCGATTGGGCGGTCAAACGCAAGCTTATTCATAAAAATTTAAAAAAATACTCTATTTTTTTTTTTATTTTTTTATGCCTTCTGTAGATTCATTCTATGTTAAAAAAGTTGAGCCACTTTCTTCAATCAAACTCATACAGAAAGTTTACCAGACCAAACAATAAAACAATAGACAGAGGTGGAGACCTCGACCCAGCTCTGCTCAGTTCCAACTGATTCATCATCATATCATTATAATCAGCCTTTTAACAGTCCACTGGTGGACTTTAGCCTACCCCTGAAAGGGTGATTGGGCCATATCCACCACGCTGGCCCAGTGCGGGTTGGTGGATTCACATATGCCATGATCCAACTGATTGCTTTGGTCCGTATATTATAACTGCATCTTATTGAACAATAGTATTCCCTCCAGGCGGGGCCTGGAGTGGGCTTGCCCGAGCCGGTGGCCCCGGAGCCAGTCCTAAGTGCGGCACCGGTGCCGCAGCCCGTACCGCAGCCTGTGCCACTACTGTGGCAGCAACAGCGTCAAGGTAAACACTAACGGCCTTACTTATAAACATTAGCAAAGGTTAAAATTGCTCTCTCATTTTCACCTGTGACAATTTCCTTCAATGAGAAGTTGACAGCAATTTTAAGCATTGCTTAACTTTTAAGTAACGTTTTTAAGTAAGGATGGATATCTTTAACAGACTTTTAGTGAGTATTTTTATTATAGTTCGGTTTCGAAGCTGACACAGGTCATATCCAGACAATGCAGCAGATTGTATAGAAGACCAGAGTACAATCAGCCTCTTTGCTTAAGGTTTGTGGACTATGAGAAAGCTTTTGACTGTCAAGCAGGCTGCAAATCTTTACAGCGTTGCAAAGTTGACTTGCTTATACATCAAGATGATGACTTGATGTCCATAACCAACAAACGAAACATTCATCTGCGTCAGGGTGTGAGGCAAGACGATGTTAGGAATGCGACAGAGTATCTGTCGACTAGAAGTCCGTTTGGTCTAATATTATAGGCACGACAGTCTTTGTTTGTCCCTCTATTTTGTAACTGCTGTTCTTGAATGAGGGTAGTTCAGAAAATTTCCAGTCCGTTGCTGCCATCTTACCAGTGGTATTGTGTTCAACCAATTTAGGAAAATTAGTGCATATTTAATAGTAGCCTCCAACTGAACTGTTCTTAAATAAATGTGGCACGGAAGTAGTATGCGTTGTGAGAATGGAGGTAGGATTTTTTTTCCTGAAAATAACTGGAATAAACGGGCTGCAGCTAGTCTAACGCTTTTCTTCTGTGAGTTGGTGGGGCGAATACTGCACCGATTGTAGACCAGCATTGACGCGGTCTGCAATGGAGCATGCTTACCTTATCATTTCAGCCATAGGACGTCCACTGCTGGAAATAGGCCTCCCCCATCGATCTCCAAAAGGGCCGGTTGGAAGCGGCCTGCATCCAGCGTTTCTTACCTAGAATTAATTTATTATACCGGTTTTTATCACACGTTGCATAAAGTGTAATTGTTAAATTTTCCACAGAGCACCTGCCGCCAGTAGTGCTGGACTCCAGCATGCTTGGTGTCCTCCCAGCTCCGAGCGAGCTGCGCCGCATGCTGACCCCCCACGCTCACCCCCACGAGCCCGCCCCTAACCCCTATGCCCCAATGCCAGTTGACCCTCTCGTCGTTAACTTCGAGGAAGGTATGCGCCTCTACTGAAACTACATGTATTAAGCCCGGGTCGGACGATTTGAGGCGTCCGTCGATCTCCCTAAATCCACCGATTTTGGGAGGTTTATAAATTTTGAGAGGTCTAGTTTTGTCAGGTCTAGGGTGGAATTTGATAGGTCTAGGGTAGGCTTTGATGGGTCTAGGGTGGGTTTTGATAGGTCTAGGATGGGTTTTGACAGGTCTAGGGAGGGTTTTGATAGGTCTAGGGTGGGGATTGTAACGCCTAGGGTGAGGTTTGATGGGCCTAGTTTGAGTATTGACAGGTCTAGGGTAGAGTTTGAAAGGCTTCAATTTCCCGCCAGAGATTTAGCGAGGGATAGATGGTATTAGTAGGTTTGTTAGGGCTTATCTTTGAAACTTTTCTATTCATTGATTGAAACTGTCCAATATCCAGTGCAGCGTTGACTGATAATTTATGGTAGCAGTCAAATAAAAACTATCATAAAGAAGTTTGGTTCTTGTAATCGAAAGATATTTACAGTTTCTATGATATTGAATAGAGAGGCTATTAAGTTTGGCCTAAGGCTTGAAATTCGAATGTTAAAATGTGTATGCGGTATAAGATGGATATTATTTTGATGGTATTAATTTTATTTTGTTTTTGTGGTCGAGAGATTATAGGGTTAGATGTTTGTTGAAGAAATTAGTGCGCTACAAGAATTGAAAAAAATAAAACGAGGAAAGTATTTTTCCTTTGCATTACACTGAAGATATGTTGTTAACAATATAAATTTTACTTGATATATAATTACACTGATATTGACCTGTAAATGATTGCAAGTACGAATAAATTAAAAGTAAAGATTTTCAGCGATTCAAAGTAAACTAAAATATTCAGTTTTTTTTATCGGGAATATGACAAGCAACAGAGGTGTTTTTAGAAATGTTGAATTTTAATGGAAATACATAGTTGGATTAAATCTCTCTTCCACACTTTAGTTCGTCCATACAAGTGTGTACACATCATTTCGTTAAAAATGTTGTGCACACTTTTGGAGTAAGACTTGGGAAAGGATAGATATGCCGCAGTGTATAGACTTCTCAAATCGTATGACCGGGGCTTAATGGCCAGTTAACGACATGACTTTTAAAAATCGTCTTTAAATTAGCTGAGATGAAGTATTTTTTTGCGAGTTGTACCATTATGATTTAGCCTGACATAGATAGAGCTTTAGATGGCGAAGTTCTTTGATGTTTTTGGCGATTTTTAAAATCATTTCCGTGGCCCAAACAGTGAATTGATGAACTATAATTAAAGTTTAATTAACTAGAACTCAATGTGGTTAGTTTTTGCACATTTAATATTATGAATAACTTGTCTTGTTATAATGTAACTGATTTATATATACATTGGATGTGACAAGAGTTTAATGCCTCGACAGTAAAATGTTATATAAGTACACTGGGAAACTGGAGAAACAGTAATAAACTGGTGCAGTTAAATCTCAAGGTTGTGTGAACCATAACTTTAGTTAAAGCAGGTCTTTGTACCTACATTTGATTTCACTAAAGTCAGAGCTCTGTCAAAAGAAATGGTATTTGTTATTTTTTTTAAACCAGCAGTCCAAGTACCGTTCTTTATCGGTCGTCAAATTCGATAAAATGCCTTAGAATCGATCATAGCGAGTACTGATCTAATGGCATTTTATCGAATTTAACGACATCATCAATTTGACGATCGATAAAAGAACGGTACTTGCACTGCTGTTTAAAATGACTTGGTAGACATTATGGTATGATATTAGCGAACTTTTTCGCGTTATTCTGATTCCAATCTAAAAGAAAGATCACAGGATATGAATTCTTGCTCCATTTTTTTATGAATACTTTTGTACCAGTGACGAACCACGAGTACCAGTTTTACGAACGAGTTTGTACCAGTTTTTTTTTTTGACGTATACAAAGTGTTACAGAATGGTATATTAATGGTACTTAAATGTTGATCTACCCATCAAAGTGAACTTGTAGAGTCATCATCATCAGCCAGAAGACGTCCACTGCTGAACATAGGCCTCCCCCTTTAACCTCCACACTGAACGACAGCCTGCCTTTTGCATCCACTGGATGCCAGCTACTCTCTTGTAGAATACTGTTTACTAAATTCGAAAAAAATATATATCCGTTTTGTATGGGACACAATTTTATTTTTGTTAAATTTCGTTGTAGTTCGCCATGAACTGTGACCTCGCGCCCCATAAATTTCAGATCCCGATTTTGACCAAATTTGATCTTAAAAATTGTATTGAAATGAACTACTTGCCTACAAAGTTTCATGAAGATCGGATCAACGATACGCAAGTTCTCATCAAACTAACCAGCAGTGAAAGTACCGTACTTTATCGATCGTCAAATTTGACAGTTGAGATCGTCAATATCGATAAAATGCAATTTTATCACTCACTATGATCGATTCTACATTTTATCGAATTTGTCGATCGATAAAGAACGGTACATGCGCTGCAGGCAAAAAATTCCGAATTGTCCCATTAGAACCTGAGACCTCTCTTCGCGGTCAACAAGTTGTTGACTTTGTTGGGTAGATCGTGCTCAAGTATTCCTACATCTTTATGTAATACTCTATATTTATATTATGTAATACAACATAAGGTATAAAATTGAAAAGCATAATTTTCAGGTCACACCCAATGTAGGTAAGTGCAAGGCTTTTCTGTTTCAGATGTCTTGCATTTACATTCTGTAGTAGGTAAATATTCTTGCGAGAGTTGTGTGTAGATCTAAGGACTAATGTATCTTGGAGAATTTGCATATGAAATTCTAATTATGTAACGCTTCTAAAATGCTAGCGACAAAAAGTCGCGTTGTCGTCGCGACCTAACGCGTGGCTCGCTTGCATAGCTAGGAAACGGTTGTGGAGTGATTTTTATCGGTTGTTGCCATAGTTGCCTCGTTGATTATTCGATATTACTTTCGTGGGAATCGAAACGGGCGCACCAGGTCGCGCGTTTTTCTTGTCCACTTGTTTATGACATTTCGGCCTTTCATATTTTCTCGGCCGAAATGCAAATTGGGGAGAAACGATTTTGTTATGGTTTGCCCGAAGAAGTAGTGCCAATGTTTTGTAATTTTCAAACTGTTAGCTTAAAATATATTTATTTTTTGTTTATGTTATTAATTAAGAGTGGTTTTTTTTTCATATTTGATTAGTGGGTAAACTTGGAACGTATCATGTTTTATTAGAGGCTGGTCGCCCATATATTAGTTAATATAGTTTTATAGAAAAAAAAGTTTTTTTTAGTTCCCAGCTATGAGATGCGGCCTAGTTTATACCCAGGATCAATATTTATTGTTTTTTTTTGGTCTTCAATAGTCAATTTTATAGTATTCTTATATTGTAGATCAGGTAGAAATCATTTTTTTCTATACTTTTGTTTCATGAATTCATATAGAATAATAAAATTATATGAAGTAGATGTAAAATATATTACTAATTGAATAGGTTTTTTTTGCCCGAAGAAACGGCGTTTTGGTTGACTAATATTTTTATTAACGTTTTTGAAATAACTTTCAATGCGTATAGCTAAGTGGGGAGAGTGGCAACGCAAGCTAATAATATTAACTCAATTGCATAATATAATGAATTATTATACACCTAGCTCTCTTCACCGACACCAGTTTATATACTGTAAACTCATGTCGGCATTTTTGTACGTGCAATAAATTAGAAAATATTAACTTTCATATCTTAGCTAACTAGATTCATATAATTATATCTCGCTTTTCATTTACTATGTAACCGTTATTATATAACATTTTTCGTCTCATGTATTTATAAAAAAAAACGTTTCGAGTAAAAACTGACTGAATCATTCAATTGATCTTTACTAGAAACGTCATACATTTTTCGAATAGATGTCGATATAATCTTTGTCTATTTTAGAAAGATACATAATAAATAGGTATAAACATATGGAATACAAATAAAAATATATATACACGATTATTGTAACTCATTAAATATAGGTGAAAAAAAAAAAAAAAAAGCTTTATGCCTTCAAATTGTTTGTATGTTAGTTTAGGAGGTTTCTGGGCTCGACAGGTTATTATAATTTATCCATACTGCTTCGGGCCCAACACATTTGTAATCGCACCGTGTAATTAGATAGAGCTAATAAAAAAAAATAGATATAAACAAATAGAAATCATAGTGTCATATCGATAAATGTATCCAAAAAATTCAATATGACACTGGATTTTCGAAAAAAAAAAAAAGTGCTTAAGGACATACATACTACTCATGTTTAGATCGTAAAGTAAAAAGATTAAAAACAAGCATATTAATTGCTTAGCGAGTTTGGTAATTACGTATTGATACAATGCTTCCGATTACCTACGGTTATCCCAGGGCCGCGTTCAATGGATAGACTCAGGGCGCACCCAGAGTGCATCTACGGCGTTCAATGCATCAGTCTCGCTCAACTCAGCCGTGATTAGAGTTACCATATCAAAATTTGAAAAGTCCTGACTTAAAGCCCTATATTTAAATAAAAAGTCCGGACATTTTAGTATGTTAATTAATTTATAAAAGAAGATATTTGTTTCGGAGACGTTAATTAAGATTTACTCGTATTGTAATACGAGTAATTGTAGTTGGGCGATGTATCGCCCAAGCTAAAAAAGCCGGACAAATTACAAAGTTGGACTAAGGTCTAAATGGACAAATCCGGACGGAGGGTAACCCTAGTCGTAAATCATGTTACTTTGTTCCCGTCCCAATATAAGAGAAAACTCTTTGTTTGCAACTAAACAAATATCAAAAACGGATTTTTACCTAACAGTTTTGACGCTCGAAAGTCATTGACGCTTTAGTTCCAATTTCAAAAATATGTATGGCTTAGCAAATAAAAATTTATGTAATACATTATATTCCTGTTTTTAGGAATAATTTGTAAAACCAATGCCAGTACTAAATTGAGAGGTTATTAAAACAACTGTGTCGAGTGTGTGAAAAACAACAGAAAAACTGCAATTGATGCATTGAACACGAATGGTCAAAAACCCTGGTCAATTTTTTTTTGTATATTTTTGCACTGTAAGTAAAGTTCCTATATTTATTACAAAAAAAAAAAAAAACATTGCAAAAGTTTCTAAACAGGTCAAGATGAAATAAAAAAAAGAATTGCCTATGGTCCATGGTACGCCTAGTCATTATTTATGTATAAAGTATTTATCAATAATTTAAAAATAAAATATGGAGACGAAAAAGTCACGTTTGGTGGGATAGAGAATGGAAAAGGAAGATTTTGAAATAATTAATGAGCTCAGTTTTTTCACTCTCAAAAATTATTCTCATTGTTTTGAAACTAGTTAATTTTAGGGTCGCTGCGCACTATACTTGCACCGGGGTTTATGTTGCGTTTAGTTGCTTATAATATTAGCCCAGTGCAAGTGCAGTGTAACCTTAGGAAGGATGCTAATTGCCGAAAAGTCGTGTGATTGAAATGTGAACCGTATTAGTTTTACTTACTGCGGGGTTACCATATCAAAATTTGAATAGTCCTGACCCAAAGCCGGATATTTCAATAAAAGTCCGGACTTTTTTATTATATTAGTTCATTTTAAAAGAAGATTTGAGTTTTGTGTTTACGGAGACGTTAATCAATTAACTACTCGTGTTACGGCGCCCGAGCTAAAAAGGCCGGACATATGTCTAAAAGTCCGGACATGCCCAGACAAATTCGGACAGATGGTAACCCTACTTGGGATAAATGACTTGCTAAGCTTGTCATTTGAAATACGGCTTTAAGTCACATGGATATAGGGTCCTCAATCATACTAGCATCCTTTAGTTTCATTATTAGCGTAAAATTTACTGATCTACTAGAAAAAAGCGTAGAATGTGTTAGTACAAAGTACGGCTGCTGCAAGGCAATTGGTAAAAAAAATTGGTTTCGCTCTGTAAAATTATTGTTTCTTATTTAGTGTTATTTCTAGCCCATTCATTTCTTGTAATGAACTATTTATTTACTCTTAGATTAATTGTTGGATGTTATTTTTGTTGGGCAGTTGTATTTTCTGTCGTTTATATCACAGAAAAGATTTTTTTTTGTTTAAATAAGTACGGCTGTCATGGCATTTTGTAAGAAATTTGTTGTAGCCTGTTGCACCCATATAAACGAAACGTCAGCCATTCGAAATCAGTTAGTAACTGTGATGCGGATAAAGAACTTTCAGACCTAACCCAAAAAGGTAAGGTCCAAGCTCTTTGGATGCGGAGCTCGACGCGTTGACATAAACAAGAATGTTCAATCAAGGTTTTGTCATAATGCCTGGCGACAGATTTTCCTTCTCATTTCCGTTCTATTTACTTCTCTTTTCTGTGGTTTATATTATAGGAGGTGCGGTGCGATGTCGTCCCGTAATTTTATTGTCGCGGATCGGTATAGAAACTGATGGACGATATCGTAACCGCGTTTGATTGAAGACTAAACTGATAACCGATTTCTTAAACTACGTTTTAAAGAGAAAATACACGGAGAAGGCACCAAAGGAAAAGCTATTCTCTATTGCCTATGTTAGATTGTACCAACGCACTGTTAAACTTTGGTAGTTTTTAAATACGGTAGCTCTCGTGTTAAGAAATCGGTCGTCAGTTTATCAATTTTTTTATAAGGTTTGTAATCGCGTGCGGGCGTGGGGTAGTATAAAGTAGATGGCAGCACTTTTGATACTTATAAATTATAGTATTTCATGACATTAAAAGTTGTTCGACGCGACTTATCTAGCGGATGTGGGGGACGTAGGTTCGTAGAAGTGGCTCGTCTCGACTGCGTCGTACTGCCATTCTCGTTTCAAATAAAGGGTTGTTGTTACGTTAATATTAGCCTTATTTTACGATAAGAATTTCAATATGTTATTATGTATTAATAAAGCGTGTGTAAGAACTTTCGTTAAGCAGATTAACATTCGAGCCGACATTCACTCGTATTCGAACAGGTTTTGGCTTCGTTTAGTAAAAATTGTGTTTATTATACCAACGAAAATAAAACGAGTAAATAAAAATGTTTCGTAATATGATTTTTGTAATTATTTTTGATTATCCCCGAGCAGAGCGTTTTCAGATGTTAGGGACACACCAGTAACCGGCTCGTCGACTCGGCGCAATCAAAACTAATTACGAAAATCATCGCGAATGTATTAACGTGACGAGCTCGACTGAACGGTTACTTGGTGTGTTCTTACAGAGTCTGATAACGAAAGCGCTCCATCGTCAACGCCCACTAAAAACGCATCCCCCGAGGAAACTCAGGCGCAGAGCGTCGCGCGAAACAAGTCCCAAGAACTCCTACTGCTGGAGAAGATACAAGCCGAAGCGGCCGCCTTCTACAACTACGAGTGTCTCCCTCCCCCCGACCAAAACAATGATAGAAAAATCGTCAGATCCAACTTATCCACCAAATACGATAGGCTGTCTCTAGACGAACTGGCAGGTAAAAAGAAAGACGAAGAGAGACGCAGCTCGCTCGACTTCAAAGTGCTATCGCTAGATGAAATTAGAGCTAAAAAGAAAAGTGAACTCGCTCCTATAACACTCAATCTCTGTAGTAGAAAAAGAAAATTATCCACCCAAGAAAGTGTCACTACGTCTGGTGAAAAAATCATCAAAGTCGTTAGGAGTAAATCTATCGTGTATAAACAGTTGGAGCGAAATATGCCAGCTACTTCTAGCCAAGCGAAGGTAGAACGGAAACTCAGTGAAAGTGAAACGAGTAGGAAACGAACTATATCCGAAGTTAGTGATGTATGCGAAATACAAGACGAACTCGTTGACAATTGCTTCGAGTTCAAAAAGATTAAAATAGTCGAAAATATAATACAAAATAAGCCTAGATTAATTAGGAATACTAGCGAAAACAAAGACAGTTACGATAAGGCTGCGCCTGACGATACAAAGGCAGACAACGATTCTGACAACGAAGTACAAATTGTTAGCGTAGAAATATCAGAAAATAGCGTAGACATAGATTTAGATAAAATATACGATAGTGAGATTATAGATGTAGATTCTGCTAGAATAGGCGAGCCTGTAGATATAGTTGATTTGAGCGAAGATGTGGACGACGATATCACTGCGTCAGATCTAGATTTAGACTTGACTAAGAATGTGCCAGATGTCGTCGCCAGTTGTCATAGGAATTCGAATAAGTACAATACCTCCGGTAAACATGCAATTAATGATATAGACGCCCTTTTAAATGATGAGTTATGATTAAAACGCGCATCGCGATAACTCGAATAATCAATATTTAAAATCATTAGTGATATTGTAAAATATTTCGCAAAATGTTAAAAGACATTTAAAATGTTTTAGCTACATTTTCATTTAATAGCTTCGATCAATAAAATATTTTTAGAAGTTTCATGGTAACATTACTTCATCGGCAGACAACGGAAGCATTTATGGCCAAACGTGTAAATGTGGGCGTAGCATATACGAGTCCATAAAAGTTCGATGCTTGTTTAGTACTTTTCTTAAACCTATATTGGCATTGATATTATCATAAATGTTTTAGGGTAATTTTCACATCTCATCAATATATATTCCAGGAACCAGTACATATAGGTCAATCAAGGTCAATGCAGGAACCAAACATCAATCCAAGGAAGGATCTAGAAATGTCAATTATGTTTTGACTTCTTCTGTCTTCTAACATAACCTCTGTGGATTCGCCTTTTTTATTGAAAAACGTATAGCCCAGTCGAATTAGGATTTGAACCTGTATTTTTTTTCGTGTGAAATTGAAAATAAACGAGTTATTCAATAAACAAAAATTAACCCTTAAAAGCAAGATGGCGGATGACGCAACAGATCGAGTACCACGCAACCTCTGCACATTGATATATTTTACGCACATACCTACAAGATGTTAGAGGACACAAAAACTGGCCGCTAATTACTTTCAAGTCGAGACATTAAATCCAATTTTCGTTAAAGTGGATTCTTCAAATTATGAACTCACCCTGTTTGAGAAATGTAGGTACTACTACACATATTAACCGAGTTATAGAGAAAACTGTCGTTCATATAAATTGATGAGAACTTGTTGGTATCAACTTAAGACTTGGTTTAAGACATCTTAAATGTAAAGAAAAGGTTGCGAAAACAGAGGTTGTGCCTGAAACCTCACAACCTCTTTCCTCTTCTAATATTATCAAACTAGATGGGACTTAAATAGGGTCAATACAGGCTATACATTGACCATGGATATTAATTTAACATGGGTACCGGGCAGCTCGAATAGCTCAACATATTATGATGCTACGTACAAAGTGTAAGATATAAGTTAGTGAATTAAAAAATATATATCCATAAAGGTGCGTCCAGATCTAACGAATATGCCGCTCGCGCATTGCACACGTGCTATTATTGCAACTGTTTGGTGTGTCTTTTAACGCAACGATCGCATAATGCGCAACTCACGCAAAGCTCGCATAATGCGCAACTCCCGCAAGGCTTGCATAATGTGCAACTTACGCAAGGCTCGCATAATGCGCCCTTCGCGCAATGCTTGCATAAAGCGCAACTCCCGTAAGACTCGCATAATGCGCAACTCCCGCAAGACTCGCATAATGCGCAACTCCCGTAAGGCTCGCATAAACAACGCCTCAGTTTAAAAGTTTTTAAACAGTTTTCCTCCGTTAACACCATGGCTAAAGCCAGCGTATTCAGTCTTGGTGGTTAGAAACAAACCGAACGGGTGATCCCCCAATTTCTAGTGTTTGTTGCAATGAAGTGGCAACTGGGCAGTGACGTAGCCTTGTGTCACTCTCGTAATAGCTGACCTTATTATAATGGATCATGCTATTCATGTATTATAATTATAATGCTCGCGCGCAGTTAGCAAGCCTTTCGCAAACATGCGCATTTGCCAGATCTGGACGCATAGGTATATCATATATACCTAGAGGGGAAGCAATAACTTTAGTATTCTAGATAACTATATGGTACTGAGGTACCTAGTTAATTTTGTACTTTTTTTGAAAGTTCATTATATATTTAAGATAGGATGTAGTTTAAATATATACTTATTATTATTTAATTTTTTGTCTTTGCTTTTCATGTGATTGTACATTTAAAACTAAATTAAAAGTAGAATTAAAACTACATAAGTTGTTTGATCCAAAATTGTATTTATATTAATGTTTTTATTAAAAGATTTCATCGACATCACACAGTTATTCACATTTTTTATTTATTTAATTAGATACATACATATACACGTTAATAACTACAGTAAATTCGAAATTAATACCTTAAATCATAATGCCATTTTAATCTGCCCACCTCTTGTAAAATGATTAGGTAGTGATTATACTCGAGCTGCGCTAGAAAGCGTTCTGTTAACTGCAGGACATTGTAGAAAGCTGAATGGAGTCATATATTTTTATTATTTCACTACAGTAGGTATATCATTTACCAGCTACAATCTTACATAGAACATACCAACTATAATTATCAATTAAAAAACAGATTTCAATATTAGTAAAACACGCAATTTCGTTGACGAACCAAAATTTCCATTTATTTTCATTTAAAAACCAAAACTACTGAACCGATTTTGATAATATTTCTATGGGACCTACATGAAAGTATATCGTCCTTTCAAATAAAAATAAAAAACCGGACAAGTACGAGCACGATTCAAAAAAAAAAAAAACAGGTTGAAATATTGAAAGACAAACTTAACTTTGTAGTTGACAATAAGGGTCTTCAATACATTCCAACTACAAAATGTAAGTTTGTAATAGCAAAATAATAATTTTTAAATGATATAACTTCAAATTTATGACTTTCGGATTTATTCCTATATTATGTGCTATGAGAACTTGCCTCTTGCCAAATTTCATGATTCTAGGTCAACGGGAAGTACCCCTGTGGTTCCCCTGTGAAATCGCAAAATATACGACATAAACGTTCATATCTTTTGATTGCGTTGACTTACAACTTTTATTTTTTTACAGCCGAAAGAAACCGTAGACCCAAGTATTTAGTATAAATTTCAACTTGCTACCTTTACGCGTTCTTGAGAAAAAGGGTCTTGACAGACGGACAACGAAGTGATCCTGTAAGGGTTCCGTTTTTTCTTTTTGAGGTATGGAACCCTAAAAAACCAACCAAGTGCGAGACGTGCTATAATTTTTCAAATCGGCTTTTCAAATGATAAAAAGCATTTAAAAGAAATACAACCATATTGAGAACTTTTGAGGACTTTTTTGAAGTCGGTTAAAAATGGTCAGAATTAGCGGTTTTAATTCAGCAGATCACTTTTTAGTGCAGCTCGAAGTACATTCACAATACAAAAAATACATCTTGTTAACTAAGGAAGGGCATACATTATGATACAGATTTTTTGTGACCAGTGATTGTGTAACTTTATGCATATGAAACGTTATAATCGAAACCTTCAGACGGTTTATCAGTCGGTGGAAAGTCTGTTCCTCCTCGTTTGAACTTGCGTAAAATATTGCTTGTTCACTCTCTCGCAGACAGCGCCGGCCCTGGCTAAAGCGAGAGGAGCGATCGCTAGGCGCCAGATAGCAAGGGACACCAAATGCCAAAAGCGAAAAATATAATTTTGATGGCGCCTCGGGGCCCACGCCAGGCACACTTGCATTGTTTGTATTTAAAGGAGATCCGCAATTTTGGGCCTGCTAAACACTAGTGAACAGCATTCTCCTTACAACTAAAAATTAAGCATATTTTTTATCTACATTTCTTATTTACTTTCCTTGCTACCACTTGGGAATCAGATTAAAAAGAAAAAAAAACGATGAAAACGACTTTATTTTCTACCATTTAGCCCGACATTTAGTTGCCATTACAATAAATACATTTTAAATATTTTTATTGATTCACTAATTAATGTTTCTAATATTATTTCAAATGGCGTAGATTTTTAATTTCTTTAAATCAATATTATCTCTTTAATCCCAAGTTGTAGGATAAAGAAAACTTGATCAAAGACAAAATATGCTATGTCTTCTTTCTAAAACGCCATCTCATATGTGTTCATCACAGGCCCAGCGTCCTATAGGGAGCTGCGGATCTCCTTTAGGATACTCATTTAGCGAATGATGATGGTGGGCTAGGGCCCATCCTCTCTTAGAGAAGTCCTGTGTCCCAGCAGTGGGAACATGATAGGCTGAAATGATGATGATTAAATTTCTATTTCGAACCATTTTTTATTTATATTAAAGGGTGATCAAAAGATACCAAAACAATAATTTGAATGGAGTCGCGTATGGTCACCCAGGTGAATATATTCCCAGGTGATCAAAGGACACTAAAAAGTCGACGACTGATCATCACCCAGCTGATCAAAGTGGAATAGATCAAAATTTTGACGTGGAAATTGTCTACAGCCTGGATTAGCACATGGGCTACTTATTACTCCGGAAAATGAACGACTCCTGTACGATAGATTTCACAAACGAACAGCGCTGAAAGAAATTCTCGCTCTTATCAAAGGCTAGGGCTGGCGCTGGTCGCAGTTTTGTGCCCACTGTCCACCGACAAGGGGCCACTTGTACGCATTGGACGGATCGCATCGCGCTGATTTCATACTAATTACTTGCAAACCTGTAGTAACTTGGGTAAGAATTCGCCGGAATCCGATCCGTACGATGCGGACAAATGCCTACCTTAAAAATCCGTTGTCACCGCAAATGTCTGCAATGTAACAAGATATTTTCCCTCAGATTTTCAGGAATCCGAAAAGTCCTAAGAATCAGCCAATGAAATATATTGAAATAATACATAACTTGGTACACAAAATAGCATAATTACATCAAATTACTTATATACAATTTTTAAATAAGTAAACTAAGAAATGCCCTGTTTTAGAATCCAAAATGCAGCAACAATTGCACTGAACGTTTGTTTAAAGATATTTGGACGTTTAGGCTGAACGTACACGAGGCAAGTAGACGATTCAAGTAGCGTCCGCGACTCGCCGTATATCGTGAGCTTATTTTATTAGTTTGTATTATTCCATGGTATTGACGCCGATATTTTGCCGATTTAGTACGAAACTCTTTTCAAACGCAATGTGAGAGTTGCAATACTACTCGAGTTAGTATCCGATACCTCCTTTTCGTGGTGATAGTCACCTTCGTGTATGAACGGCCTTATCAGAAATTTGAAAACACTACGAGAGTACAAGAATTAAACACATCACCTATTTGTATTTTCTTAAAATGTATTTTATATAAAAGTTAAGAAAATGGATCAGTAGAATCAACACCGTTGTAAAGAAAGCGCGGGTAAATATTTAGTTAAAACTTATCGCCATTTTAACAGTTAGGTACAATTATAGTCGTCTTACAGTTAATTATTTCACAAGATTCTATTGACATATACAAGTTACAACAAATATACATTTAAACCTTAAATTACAACTAAATTAGTTCACTTATCTACATTAAAATAAAGTTTAACATTAATACATAGAAGATTTAATTGATAGGTACGCATAACTCAGTTTTTATAATGAATCACTTGAGAATAGGCTTGTCCTAATGTTTATTTAATATCTGAATAAAGCTGATCATAAATAGAACCCATCAACAATAGCAAAATTTAAATTAGTTAAAAAAATAAATGAGTTTAACACTTTTAAACTATCACGGTTATTCACTAAAGTTATATGATTCTTTACGGGATATTTACCGTGGTAAGGTTGTGGAATGAGCTCGCGGTATTTCGGCGCAGTTTCATGCACCATGTTCACGGGAAGACTGAAGTATGCGGGTGGTTGGTCGAACAGTTAAAAAGACGAAGAGAATTGCAGACAAAACGATCTACCCTCTTTCTTAGTCTTTTGCTACGGTTATCACTGGAACTCGAACTGCCCCCATTCTTCAGTCTTCCCGTGAACATGGTGCATGTAACTACGCCGAAATATCGGGAGCTAATGAGCTCCCGATATTTCGGAGAATGCCACAACCTTGCCACGATAAATATCCCGTAAATGAGTTTAATTATTTTAATTTCACGTTAGAGAGCGCAAGCCGATGCCGGCAAGCCGTGCGCGCGCCATACAAATGCTATATATTATATTAACACACGCTTTGGGACAGAGGATCCGCTCTCTATCCCCACTAAAACATTAAACGCTCATATCTCAGATATTTATGAGCCAATTTAAGCCAATTTATTTTTTCTGTATGTGTAATGTATTTAGTTATATCCTCTAAGCCTTATTATTTGTAATGTAATAAATGAAACATTAGGACACACGCCTTTTGCTAAAATATCAACCCCCCTACCTTATACGCGTTAAAAAAAATACTTTCTTTCCATACCATAATAGCCGGCGGGGGAAAGTTTCAAGTGTCTCAACATAAACATTGAGTTAATACCTAGGTAGGTATGTCTCAAGATACAACATTTGATGTGATCTTTATCTTATTTTACGTACGTTGAAACCTGGTAAAGTGATAAGACAACAATTCTAAGCTAAATATTTTTGAGCTCAAGTTTGTGCTCTGTTCAGATTTGTGGAAACTAACAGATATGTCTATTCTTTATACTATACGTATTTATATTTGTTGCTCTACATGCCTAAGGAAGAAGTTACCAGTAAGAGTCAGAAAATTGACAATCATAGAACCTCACTAAAATCTGTTTTATTTTATGTGACAGTGACCTTACGGCTATCTGTTTTAAGCGATTTTGTTTAGGTGATTGCGCAAAGTTGCGCGCCCGCAAACCGTATCTCGGTGCGTTAAGGTTCACGCGTAATTTTCCGCATTGCTCTGTTTCGAGCCCACATTAAGAGTTAGCCGTAAGGCTCCAGGTTACGGCCAATCTTTTATGACTATTAAAATGAGCATATTACAGGTGTGTACGACTCCAAAGACATCTCTAGATTTTAGTCACACTGGTGCATTATAAAGGTGGGATGTGTGTTAGTGTGCTGTGATTTCAAAGTTAGTAATGCGTACTATGTACTGTGTGGGTACAGTCAGCGTAATGTTGTGTCACACACGTAGGTATCTGTATATGCACTATGTGTGATGGAGACAGTAGGGTGTATATCATGAATGTGTTCTGTAGGGATGTGTTGTGTCACGCATGCATGTGTGTGGTAGATCCAGTAGGTTGTATATTATGGTAGTGTTCTGTAGGTAGGTATGTATTGTGCTACGCATGTGTGTAGGTAGTTAGTAGGTTGTATATCATGATTATATTCTGTCTATCATGATTGTGTTCTGTAGGTGTGTGTTATGTCACGCATGTATGTGTGTGGTAGTCGGTAGGTTGTATATCATGGTAGTGTTCTGTAGGTTTGTTTTGTGTCACGCATGTGTGTGGTAGTCAGTTGGTTGTATATCATGGTAGTGTTCTGTAGGTATGTGTTGTGTATATGTGTTAGTTCCACCAGGGTCACTGCAGCCGCGACCAGTATTGCTGCGAGTCTTGTCCCGGCACCGCCAAAGGGACTGACACTCCCGCGCCGAGAAGACCGCCTAATTCTGAAAGTAGGTAATAAGAATTATATACTTCATTATATATTTTACTAAGTGCGTTATCTTGGTTATAATTGTTACTCAGAGGTTTTTATTTTGTTCTATGAACAATGACGTGTTATCACTAACATATTGTTTTAGGTTATAATTTTTATCTAAGACTTGCTTGGGTTAGTAATGTTCGGTCTCAAGGTACACCTACACACCTATGGATGTTTGTGTGCCTGTAATATGACAATGTTAGTCGTAAAATTATTATTGTTTACTTTTTAAATTACTGTAATCTATTTTGGCCTTATCTTTAATTACTATAGTTGGATATTGTATAGATTATATAACACTGTTGATTGCAAGAAATAAAAAAGGGTTCCCCTATATTTCAGAACTTAGGTCTTTTAGACCATGCTTTTTTCAAGCTTACTCTTTTCTAGACTGTACCCAAGTTCTTGTTCTAAGACCCCGACCTTCCAGGCCCCTAGTCTGAAGATTCCTGTCTCGCAGACCCTTGGTCTTTTATATATTAGACTCCTGTTTTCCAAATCCCCAGTGTGTTACAGTTTCTTAGACCCCCAGTCTCTTATGATATTATTATGTCTGACCCTTGGTATAGACCCTCCATCCCGGTTTTACCACCGAACCGGCCGCCATCGCCAGAAATGCCATCCGCACATTATAGATGCGTGGAAGTCTCGCACTGTTCGATTTGACCGATTGTTTCTGCCACGTACCTACCTGTAAGTTGTGGAATGGCTTACCACCTTCGGTTTTTCCTTAGAGGTATAATTTTGATTGCTTAAAACGAAGGGTGAATAGAGTACTCAAAGGTAGGCAACGCACTGACAATGCCCCTGGTAATGTAGGTGTCTATAGGCAGCGGTGACCACTTACCATAAGGTGGCCCGTAGCTCGTTTGTCACTTTTTTTTATTTTTTTTAAAAGACCACAGTTTCTCAGACTCTAGTTTCACATTTCTCACCTGGCGGTGGCGAGGCTGCCTCGTGCTGGTACGCGTGGTGGTTGACGTACGGATGGTGCGGATGCTGTCGGTAGCCGAGCTCGTAGCGCGGGTAGCCGAGGAACCCGCTCTTGCATAGATCTGATTCGTGGGTGTCACAGACCCCGGTCTCGGGGACCATGCTGCCGCTGTACCCCATTGGAGTAAGAGGACTGAAAGGTTAAGAAAATTGCTTGTGTTACGAAGGTAACGTTTCAGGTCAGATAGGCGGTCTTGAGATATGCAAAACAAAACATTTTGCAAGTAGGCCAAATTGGTACTGGTATCAAGGCAAGACTTCAATCTTTTCCTGAGCATCGTTTCTCACAATGTCTTCTGCCCAAAATGGCCACTATATTACTATATTACTGATATGTTATAAACCTATTTAAAAAGCAAAACGCAGTTTAAAAGAATCGAAAGTTATTAGTGCAGTGCTGGGTTTTGTTGTCCATCACGGTATTGCAAAGGTAGTATTGAAATCCACGCTGGATTTTTAACCCTGGATTGGAACGAGAATTCGCCGCCCCTGGGTTTCACACGCGCCGTCTTCTTAAGTCTGCAGTCTGCAGTGCATTACAGCCTAGTCTCTAAGGTTAAGCATATAGACTGTACTATGGGACAAGGACAGCAACCAAGGGACAACCCTGACAGCACGAAAAAAATATCAGCTGTTCTATAGAAAACGGTCATTGACACTACACAATCTAAATAGAAAATCTTTATTGAGTAGGTAGGTACACCATGCAGCAAATGTATGGAACATCAGGATTTTTTACGCTATATCATGTTAGGTCCCATAGTAAAAGTTGTTCATAACGATGAGTACAATGACCTTTCGGCTTAGTACAGTCCATATTATTATGCGTAACCCGTATAATGTAAATTCCGTCACTTCGTTCGTGAAGTGAGATCTTCCTCACTGCCCATGTCAGATTTATCTACCTATTATTGGATTTACCTGTAAGTGTCGACGTTGAGCGGCATCGGTGGTTGGTACGGCTGATGCGTGGCGGGATGCGGCGCCGGGTGGGGCGGCGGCGCGGGCGCATGCGGCGGCGGCGCGTAGCACTCGGGGCTGCGCCGCTGGCTGCGGATCTTCTCTTCGCGCCGCCACTTCGCGCGCCGATTCGAGAACCACACCTTAACGTCGGGTCAGGTTAACTAAGCGCGAGACGCGCCACTACAAAAACTATGCAATACTACTGTCTAACATCATCTTCATCGACAGTTTTACGCGCAGGGGCCGCTTAACGGCCTAAGTGCGTAAAAAGGCCACGTTCAATCCGCTCACTGCAAGGTCTCTTTCTATCTTCTCGCGTCGCCACTTAGTGCGCGGATTCTACGTCTACACTTCATCAACTATAGCGTATTTTGGCCAATGTGCTTAGAAGACATTCGTCATAACTTTGGCACAAGTAACCGGCGGGAAAATTTAAAAAAAAAAACATTTTTATGGCAACATTGAATGTAGTCTGTTCAAAGCACAGTTCAAAGCAAGGACGTCTGTGCAAGGACGTTAATGACGTTCTTGGTTCAAAGTCTGTTACCTGTTATCCAATTATGGCACTTTTTTTTTTGCAATAGTAACTCAAGGTGGGCAAATTGAAGTTACAAAAATTTTTAGTTGAATGCTTATTTATGAAAATTTACGCGTACGAAGTCGCAGACAACTGCTAGTATTATTATAAAAGTTTGTGAACCAAGTACCTACTGCAGTGGTTAAATTGGACTTACTCACGAACCGGAACGCATTTTCATTCAAACCTTGTGAACTTTTAACCGACTGTCCAAGAAGGAGGGTAATGTTTTTGGGTTGTATGTATGTTTCTGGGTTCCTGTATTACCTCCTGTAACCTAAACGGTTTGACCGATTTTGACGAGTGAGGTGTCGTTAGATACCTTTTTACATCCAAACTAAAGGTTTGGTACCTGCCTAGGTATTTTGCTGAACCATAATGATATGAGGAGAACTTTTACGAAACGGAACGGTGATTTCACGATCCGGAACGGCGTTCCGGTGCGTTCCGATCCGTTCCGAGCACTGACCTACAGTACTGCCTATTTATATAGCCTGCCTATTTGTATGGGTCTACCCTAAAGGCGTAAATAGTAACAGAGATGATTTGCAACTTGAATCCACGTAGAGAAAAAAATATTTGCTCTGAATTTGCTATCATTCGGGGCAAATTGTTCGCTCGTTAGTAAAGCTTACTTGACACAGACAGTTCAGAAATCATAAGGCATGCTCACCTGTATTCTAGCTTCAGGTAGACCGATCTTGGCTGCGAGTCTTTCCCGAGCAAACACGTCAGGGTAGTGGGTTCTCTCGAATTCTGAAAATTAAGATATTTGTAAAATAAGAAGCCATCTTTGACTGATAAGCTACCATAACTTTAACTACTAAATTTTTAATTATTATTATAATTTTAACTATAATCTATTTATAACACCTGCAATGCTGTTTATAGACTAGAGACCTAGCAAACGCGAATGCGCGACATCTCAGTTCATTTCAATTGAAATTAAAGCCATTGCATACGCCTCCCCAAGGGAGATATGCCTTAGTACAATTATCGTCCTTATTAAAAAGTCTCAATTTTTCATAAGTTTTAAACCGCTTAACGCAAAAACGGTACGGCTAACTTACTAATTTTTCGCACACTAAGAAACTTGAAGCGACATTAATGAACTAACTAATAGTGCACATGCAAAAAGAGCGGCAAGGTTGTCTGCTGGGCAAGTTCGACTAAAGGCATCCAGACTCATTTAGACTGGATGCCATCGCACCCGCCACGCCACCCTACCACATCTCTCTTGTTTGAATGATCTGAGTCGGCAACAGTTTGTTGGATGGAGCCCGCTTGCCTAGAAGAAATCGATTCACTCGCAACTTGAAGACAAAGATTGTAACAATCGGGGAACATCCATTCAGGCAGTGCATTCCACAGTCTAGCAGATCTCTCAAACAAAAACCCTTTAAAAAAGTCTTAAAGTGCGGTAGCATACCTCGCTCCAAGCTGTCAATTTGTTCATTGGTAAAGCTGGTGCGGTTTCTCTGCAGCTTCCTCTTGAGTCGCAGCCGAGCTGCGTCGTCATCCGCGCCGCTCGAGCCCGCGTTTGAATTGTCTCCAGACCCGGTCTCGTCAGAGTGCAGCCCTTCTAGCCCTTCCAGAGGCTCCTCGCCTGTAGGTGGAGAAATATAGGCTTAAAAAGTCTTGCTTAGGATTAGTCTAAGTTAGTCCAAGTGTCAGTGTTTTTAGTGTCAGAGCGCCTAAAAGCCTTTGACATGCTCTAACGATTGTTGTTGTAGTACAAACGGGACTTACATTTTGATATTTTTTTTGTATTCCTACCTATTTATCGAATTATTTTCTGTTCCTGATAACTCAACTGTTTGTGTATATTTGGCCTAAACATTAGACCTGGGGCCTTACGGCTTACGTACCTGTTTTAAGCGATTTTGTTTAGAAGATGCGAAAAATTGCGCGACCGCAAACTATCTCGGCGTGTTAAGGTTCACGTTCGCGTGATTTTCTTCAGTTTCAGCACTGTTTTGAGTTTGCGTTAAGAGGTAAAGCCCTAAGAGCCGTAAAGCCCTGTGCTGTGAAATATTATTCCTACTTGATGGCAAAAACTGGTATATCGGCAATTACCTATTTTAGGTAAGGTAGGTATATATCTAGGTACAATTGAGAAATACTTTTTAAGTTTAGTTGGCGTAGGTTGATCCGACAGGATTAATAAATTGAAAACCTGGTATCTCCCCTAAAACCAAACTTCCTAAATATCATTTCGCCAATAACTCACCAAGTTGTAATCTGGACTTAATAATTGAATCCCTTCTAAGTCAGCGTTACGAACGGTAGGATAACGGAGCGGAGTTTGCAGCCAAGTCCTCGGCGAAAGATTAAAATCTACAACTCGAATAAATTTTGGACGAAACTCGAATAAATTTTAGGTGAAACTCGAATGAATTTTCGGTGCCAACGCGGATTTTGGCTCGGGATAATGACGGTTGTAGAGCCTTGTATGGGATTCATAGTTTTGTACTGTCGTGATGCTTTTTAATAATTATCATTTAGCTACTTGTTAATATTATAACAATAGGTATTATATTATGTACCTACCTATATAGCACCATAACTTTAGTTATAACATATAAACACATAACATATGTTTTTTGTTTTTTATAAGGTGTTTTTGATGCACGCCTACGTACCATTTGTTCCAACCTGGTGGATGACTGGTAGAAAATGTATAGCATTAAGTCCTCCATTTGTACATTTCTACATAATTTGTAAGTGTGCAATAAAGTATTAAAATAAATAAAAACAAATTAAAATATTTAATAAAAAAAGAAATCATCGAAATCAATTCTATATTGAGAGAGTAATCGCGTAACAAATATACAAAAAAAAAAACCAAATACAGTCCAATTGATAACATCCTCCTGAAGTCGGTTCAAAAGGATTAATCTAAAAGCCCTTCGGTAGAGCGAAAAGTGGCCAGATGCTGGCAGCATTGTTACGGTGGGTGGCAATGCTATTTTTTTTGCCAATGTAGTCGTCAGCATGCCAGTCACCTGTCGCCTCCACCAAGCGCTTGGCTGTGTAAATATGTGCATGCATGTGAATATTGACAACACCAATATTTACGTGAGAGCCGAACCTTTTGTATTTTTTTTTGTATTCTTTTAATATTTTATCAACTAAAAAATTGTATACTTTGTACTTATGTAGCTACAATAATGGTTTTAAGTTTTATTTGCAAAATGTAATGTCTAGGTACCCTCATAATGTATTTTTTTTTTTCCAAACTTTGTTTTTTTTACTCCTTTGCAGATTATTTGCAAAGATTTTCTATTATTTAGTATAGTTTATTCTTTGAGATAGACTTGTAACATTTAGGTACTAATAATATTTATAGCTACAACATTGACTGTCAAATAATAACATCATAATATTTTTTTTATTACCCACATTTAGATTTTGTGCTATATATATGTATAATTCTTTTGTACTTAATTATCATAATCACAATAGTTAATATGCCGTGTAAAAATATTTGTAACTCTATCAAACCCAAAGATGGGAGAAGACGCTGGATCCCGAAATACAGTGCAAACTAGTTCGGGATACAGACGCTTCAATATATAAAATGTACCGTTACTATGATCCCAATAAATGATTGATTGATTGATTGCATAAATCATGGACGGCCGGCCCCCACGGTCCTAAGGTCTCTAGAACTGTCGTGATGTGATTTTGTTTGACATTTTATAAGATTACGGAAATGTAAATCGCTTGTAGGTATGTTTTTTAGATTAGATGCTATCATGTAATTTGACGCTGTAAGTAATTATGTGATAGGTTGACAAGCTGTGACGTCTGAGGTAACCCAGGTAACTGCGAGTAGGTGCACAAATCCAATACCTAATTGTGACTTGTAGGTTTTTATTTTAATCGAAGAGGACAGTGTGCAAAATACGAGTATTCCATACGTAAAATACGCATCGAATTCCATATTCCATAGAAATGTCTATATCGTTTTTTTTAAATGAATTTTGATACCTAAAGTTATATGATTATTTACGGGATATTTACCGTGGTAAGATTGTGGAATGAGCTCCCGATATTTCGGCGCAGTTACATGCATCATGTTCACGGGAAGACTGAAGAATGCGGGTGGTTGGTCGAACAGTTAAAAAGTTAGAAAAAAGACTAAGAAAGAGGGTAGATCTTTATGTCTGCACCTAACTTTTAACTGTTCGACCAACCACCCGCATTCTTCAGTCTTCCCGTGAACATGGTGCATGTAACTGCGCCGTAATATCGGGAGCTCATTCCACAATCTTACCACGGTAAATATCCCGTAAATAATCATATAACTTTAGTGAACAACCGTGATAGTTTAAAACAGTGTTTTTTGATACCTATTTTACGTATCGAATACTCGTAGTTCGCCCATAGATAAAAAGCATAAAGCCAGCTGCTAAGTTTCTAACGCTAAATAACCTCTCTATATGTTGAAAATGACGGAGTCTTAAACGATCTTAATCCTATAGTAACTGGTTTTATCGCGTTGTAATTATTTTTTTTTACTTATTCTGTTTCATTCTGTCGTAAATATTTTTTTAAGGTTTATTCAATTTCTATGTTCCTAAATATAATATATGTTCCTAGAGAGCTTTAATAAATATATGATGAGCAGCAATCCGCGGTCTTAGCAAACAACTTAAAACTGCAACCAACTCCATAATTCACAAACAATTCGAAACAACTTTCTATAAACCAAACCAAACTTCAAGACATTGCGAGCTAGGCTAACCGTAAATTACATTCAAGTGTCAAAATATCGCAGTCGGCGTCTGAGGGGGGGATAGTCGGGGTGGGGGGTGTTCAGGGGTGGATAGGGGAGGTAGGGGGGATACCGTAACGGACGCGTTCATGTAGAAACTGACGATAACGGGCCGGCCTACCACGTAACCCTGCTACGTGATACTGATATAGCCGACTTAAAAATGTATGGCTAATAATGAATGGATGTTTTGAAATGTATGGTCGAGTGCCGTTTCACAAAATATGAAATTTATCAAATAGACATTTTATGTAAAGTTTTTTTTTTACCCACGACGCGACTAGAAGTTGTGTGCGTTTAGAGTGAGAGATTGTTTGTTTGTGTGTACATATAACCCGGCCAAGTGCGAGTCGGACTCGCGCACTGAAGGTAACACTACGAAATACAATAATTATAAATTAAAAAAAACCGACTTCCAAACTAGTAAAATATGGCATATTGATTCGGTGAAATGATTTCGAGTTGAATTTTGAATGATAAGGTCATCTAAACACCAAAATACGTTGCTTAACTTGGTAATGAACAGAAATTTGTCTCCGACTCGCACTTGGCCATTATTTATAATTTTTTATTACTTTTGAGTGTGTACTATATAATCGTGCCAAGTTTGACGCTTGTACTTATTACCGTTTTTACATTAAAGTAATTACAAAAATACGTAAAAAAATGGTTTGTTGTATGGCCCCCTTTCGTTTTTACTTTGTGTCATTTTTATTAATTCTTAGTTGATTCGCCGTAACATGAAAACCGCCGTTAACATGCCGTTCATATTCTGTGAAAATTTCAACTAGCTATCTATTACGGTTCGAAAGATACAGCCGTTAGAAAGTAGGACAGACAGAGACAGCGTAGGCTTAGTAATAGGGTTCCGTTTACACCCCTTGGGTACGAAACCCTAAAAACAAACATATATATTATATACATCTGAAAAATATTACCCCTATTTACCCTGAGGCACTGAGCAATTCGGTAAAAAGGAGAAATTTATGTAAATAACAAAGAAGGTAAATGTTTCGTAGCAAGCGTAGCATACTCGTAGCACATTCGTAGCAGCCTCTACGGGATAGTAACATAATAATAATTATTGTGTTCTCTCACTGATACTGACAAGCTAAGTGTTATAGGTCTGTGGTTATATATCATTTACTAGCTGCGCCCCGTGGTTTTACCCGCGTAGTGATGATGAAAAGTAGCCTATGTGTTAATCCAGAACATAAGCTATCTATATTCTAAATTTCATTCAAATCCGTCCAGTCAGTTTAGCGTGAAGGAGTAACAAACATATACACACTCAAACTTACGCATTTATATAATTATATAAATTATATTAGTGTGATAGACATAGTAGTCGAAAATTACACGTCTAGCCTGAAATAAGAACTAGCTCTCAGGTGAAGTAAATATCTAAATTAGTAACATTTTACACTGTCCAAAGTAACTTTTACCTTTTTTTCCGTTGTTTCTTGTTATCTGGAAGTATTTTAAATAATTCCATTTTTTTACAAGGTTGGTGAGTTTTTGTAGTAGGTACGGGTAAAATTATTGTTCTCGGTCGCTTGAGAGTTTTTATAGAGCGCAGATAAGAGTCATAAAGAGTTTAGTTTATGCGAATTCTGATATGAAACATTAAATTCATATTCTACTTAATAAAAACAGAGGTTTCACTCGCGTGGATTACTCCTTATAACATCAGCTATCTGCTAGTGAAACTCCCATCTAAATTGGTCCAGCCATTTTGGAATTCATAGGGAACATACATACATGCATACACACATCGATTTATATTTGTATATCTATACGATATAAAAGCGAAATTCACTCACTCACTGACTTATCACGAAATCCCGAAAACTACTTGACCTCTACGACTAAAATAATTTGGTCGAAGCTTCACGTATGAAGCTAAAATTTGGCACGTAGTTTTCTTATGGAATGTAGAGTTCAGCTTAGAAAGGATTTTGCGAAAGGGCCAAATTAAGGGGGGGGGGGGGGGAATGGGGACTGAAAGTTTTTGATTATTATGTTTGTCTTTAAATTTCATTATCGCAAAATAAACATTTCTGTATTTCTGTATATGAAAAGTCTACGCGTTCAAAGTCGCGGGCAAGAGCTATTAATATTATTTATCATTAAAACACTTTTAACACCATTACAGATACACTAAAGCGATGCTATAACAACTTAAACAAATTCAATATATATAGAATAATTGATGACCGATCAAGTAATCCCTAAGAATATGGACACAACATTTTCTTGAATTTAGAAAATTTGTTTTATACAAATTGTTCACTTTGGTGGGTAGATCAACACCCTTAAGTATGTAACCTTTATGGTATACCTCGTATGACGTAGGTGAGCACTAACAAAGGGTTTAAAAAAACTTAGGCAAGGCCAAAGGCCGACGCCCTACGCGTACAAAGTCGCGGGCAATTAGCTAGTTTTTTTTAAATAATGCTTTATGTTTTTAACAGACTTCAAAAAGGAGGAGGTTATCAATTCGACTGTATGTTTTTTATTATTTTATTAAGTACGATTGGTTAAGTGCAGCGTATTTAATGCAGGGTTGTAAGGACCCGACTTCAAAATCCATGTACAAATGTTATTTAGTTCTTCTAGTGGCACATTAACTTAGAATATTTGTTTTTGTAGTTTTTTAAAATCCTTTTTTTTATGATAAATTAAAATCTTTGATAAATAGGACATTTTCGACCCAGCTCTACTCTGCTTGGCGGAGATTCGGTCTTATGACCGCATCAAATATGACACCACGAAATGCAATTCTAATAGGTAGCTATTACTATCCTAACAAAATCACATTTCCCAATTTTTCCCCATCGTCACTTTGTAATAGAGTTGAATTTGGCCAGAGACGTGATTCGCGAACGGTAAATAAAACGTGGTTTATCAGCCATCTGTCGCATTAATGTTCATGAAGGTGTAGATCCGTATCAGATAATAGACGCGTCTGTGACTATTTGGCTTCATCGCTGCCACGATAACAGTATGAACTCTACAGCCATCCTTATTGATCGCTAGATGGCGTGAGTGACAATTTTAGAAGCAGTAAAGCAGGGTATAGGAAATTACGTGTATTGGTCATAGAGATACAATTCCTATAGTCACAATCTCAGTCCGTCCGTACGAAGTGCTTTGATTCCACTTTTATTATGCGTACTGCTAGTCTGTGGAATGCGCTGCCTGAATGGGTGTTCCCCGATGGTTACAATCTGGGTGTCTTCAAATCACGAGTGAATCGGTTTTTTCTATGCAAGCGTGCTCCATCGTAGACCATATCGTCGCTTTACATAAGGCGAGTTGGCAGACAAACGCAAGCCCATTATTAAATTAAAAAAAAATATCTCTCAGTTATAACAGTCAAAAAACGTCCGAGCGTCATTGTACATACACATTGTATCAATTATATAGTTCACAATGCCACATTTACTCTAATTTAGACGTTACGTCGCTTGAATAGTGTTTAAAGTTTGTTGTCCGCTATGTCATCGTAGCTCTGGCATCGCGCGGCGTTGTAGTCGGATCGCGGTTACCTTGTAACAAACCAAAAAGTCGATGCAATTTGTAGCGTGCGCCGAGTTTTGGTTTGGACATTTTTTGGCACAATTGTGACTCTATGTATTGTATCTCGATGGTTTTGGTTTTATAAAGACCTATAGTTGCTCATCGTTTTCTTCGTTCAAGTTTTCGGAGTATCAACCATGAAACGGTGTCGCACTTTTGTGCCTGCCCATCATAATAGGCTTGTGTTCTAATTTTTATTTGATATTTAGTTTTTTAATTGATGATAAATAAAAACAAAATTTAAATTAGTTCAAAAATAAATAAATTACTAGTATTATAATACCATGCTAGACAAGAAAAAAAGCGAGCGCTTTGCGAGAAAGAGACAGAGCGTCCACACTCCCCACCTAAAATTTTAAACGCTCATATCTCAGAGGTTGATCAACCAATTTAATTTATTGTTTCAGTATGTGTAATGTATTTAGTTACATCCTTCGCCAAGCCTTTTGTTTGTAATAAATTAAACATTAGGACACAAGCCTATTATCATAAGCATTAGCTCATATATAAATCCAATTTCTAGTGTATCCTTACTGTTTGTAGAGTGAAACGTCACTCACTGTCGTCTGCTGCGTGGCGCTCGGTGGAAATGTTGCGATTAATGCGACGTCAGAGCAGGAGGGTTTTTTGCGAACTACTGATTTTGACGAGGTATATTGTATTTTCCAACGTATTAGTTAGGCTCCTTAAAGTGGACGATTCCAACGTATTAGTCAAAGAGGCTCCTTAAAGTGAACGAGTCACAAAGTAACAAACTTAATATAGATTCTCCTTGCGGCGCATCGGTCATGTTTCCATACCTGCCACGCAGTATACCTATTACCTGCATGCAGTCAATATTCAGGGCTTAGAATAACTACACAAAGAAACCAAGTACATTCGCAAAATTTAAGCCATTCAAATGGTGTCATGTAGTTATTCTAAGATTCAGGGATATTCTGTAAAAATTTAGGTAAATACTTATGCTGAAGCAGTTTCTACCTTTTCTACATATTTTAGTTATTTAATATTTAATTCGATTAGGTAAAGGGTATGTAACTAACTATATAGCTTTCACATTTTTGTGGTTACAAAAATCATGCTTTCTGCAGAATTCTAAGCGCTTTTCTCGCATAGCACAGACCGTTGCTATGACAATCGAGCGGCGCTTGCACAGTCTGCACACTTATATACATATTTTGTATCACAGATTATCCATGCCATGCCATCTATAAAGGTTTGAACTTATATCGTTTTCAGCGATAAACTCTCTAATTATTTGCACTATAGTTAAGTCGTTTTGTAAGTGATATCTATAAATATCATATCACAAAATCGATTACGCCTATTAATTTGTTTTTCACATCGAAGTCTAAAGGCACGGAATAATCATACCAATTTGCCGACTTGCATCGTTCTATACAAACTGAAAGTATATTAGCAACCAATGGTCGTTATTTTAGTAGTACCTAGTATGGAATCTTAGATAAGTAGGTATTTTGTTTTCTGATGAGAACAATAAAAACTAATAATCAATCTTTATTTTTAACCTCTAAACTAAAACAGGCCACTAAAATGTCGATAATTCTTTCAATAACTACTACCTCCTAATTATTTACTTCTGCAATAATTATTTTTCGATTTTCCTAATCAATTTTCTCCCATCTACCGACGCCACACCGACGCCATTTCCCGCCAAGAAAACCAAGATGGCGGTATGTTACCATAAACAAAACTGGTCTTATCGCGAAAATGTCACTGTGACGTGTATTTCATACGAAGCGATTCCCTGGAGCGTTCCCTCCAACCACAGAATATGTAAGAGCTCTAGCAGGGCGTTTCATTCAGTCGTCCGTTTTATCTGTACCTAAGATAATGGCGGCGGTATTTATAGATGGTTTGTGGTATCTGCACGTTCTTGCATTTTAAAGTATTATAAGTAATTGTCGTTTTTAGATAATCTCACTATCACCTCCCTCACTGTTAATGGCAAAATTGCACCAAAAAACAATGGGGCCTAGCAAAAAAAACTTTTTTTTATTGTGATAGAGTAAATACAAGGAATTTGTATACCCTAAAGTAGGTAGTAGATCTGTGCCCTAAAGAGTAAATATCACCGAATCCCTCGTAAGAGAACTTACAATTCATAAACCTGCGTGCCTCTTTATGTCATCTATGAAATAAGACTGTATATGAAAAATTTGATTTGGCCATTTTGCGAAGTTAATATTTCAAAATATGTACCTATTTAGAACTATTTTTACTATGACCACAAAAAATGGGATACTATAACAGTTTTTCCCATTTGATCTAGTATTTAAAAAAATATGCAACAAATATTTGATCTTATTTTTTTTTAAATATTAATGTTACACTCATTTGATATCCTAAAATACAGCAAATGCGCAGATGAGATTGCTGCACCCGGTATTCTGGGCCCTTTATCCACGAAATCCATGACCGACGTCAGAATTATAAGCACTTACCTACCTACTTACAAGATTCAAGGTCTCTCTTTAACGCCCTTCTTCTCATTTAACATTTAAAACGCGTACCAACGATATGAATGAGTAAGAGACTAAAAGATAAATTGCGAGTGGAGTCACGCGTCAGCCATTTTGTCGCGAAAGGCGGGAAAAGGCCGCGGCACGCTCCAGCGCACACAGGTGTGTAACCGATACCGAAGCGCGCCCTGTGCATACTGAATTATTCAAATTTGGAATCAGAATCTTGTTTTGTTTTTAATTTGTTAATTACAAAAGAAAGCTAATGGTCCTTTTTAGGGTTCCGTAGCTTGACAAGAAACCCTTATAAATTCGTTCTGTCCGTCCGTCTGCCTGTCTGTCCGTCCGTCCAAAAGTTTTAGAGCCTTCTAATTTCTATAGTTATTAAGGCAAGTGCTTGACACGTTGTACAATTAGAGTTTTAGTATAGATATCTCAATTTTAAAAGTATTAAAAAAAGGTGTTTAGGGGTGGATCTGGTACATGTGAAATAGGTATGTTTTTTTTTTTTTTCGCAAACACCCTTGTGCGGGTTATCGTTGAATAGGTCTTTTAAAATTAAATGAAGGTTTGGTAGGCACATCACTTTATACTGTACTTTTCCTGGACTATGAATCATTTGTTTGATCTTTTAAAACCTGTAATTTAAAGACTAATTGAAAATTCTATTACTCTTGAAAATTCTATTACCCCGGCTAAAGACAAGATATCTGGAGGCAAAATGTAAAAGAAACTATCTGTAGGAAAAATATATTTTTCGTACCATATCCTTCTGTTTTGTTATACGTTGTTGTTTATAGATTTTTATGTAGGTCTCACAAAAATCTATGAACAAAAAACATACACGACGCCAATGAAACAGTTGTAAGTCATTATCAAATCATTGCATTATCTGTGCTATGATATTCTCGACAGTCTACTTAATCTTATCGTCGTCAACCTTTACTATTCAGTACTACATTTTTAATAGGATATTTGACTTTATTCATGCTGGCGTACTCCTAGAAGAGCTTAAGGATTAACTATTTCATTACCCTTGGTCTTATGGAGTACGTAGTAAAGTTTAAAAAGATCTGTTAAAATGACTTTTTTAGGTCAAGTCAATCAGGTCAGTTTTAAAAAGGGGGAAGACGCGTGACATCCAAACATTGTACCCACAGATTGTACCCAATAAATATGGCTCTGCTTCGGCTCGAGTCAGCGGTGACGTTGACGTCTACACTGTAAACGTCAACTTCACTGCTCCATTAGATTAGACAGTTCGACCGTATGAGTCTTAACGGCAACTTGTTATTAATTTGCTCCGCAAATATTTTCTCATAAATGTGGTATAACGTTATGATCTTGAATAAATATTCACATCAATTTGTAGCCAGTGTAATTAAGCGCGCGGTGGTGGTGTTTTGGTGAAAATCGGCAAAGAATTGACGAAGATATCAGTGAGTTAAATTTAAAACAATCTGCAACGGTTTCGCCGTCAACGGTAGACGCGCGGGCCGAGCCGTGCATCACCTTGGCTTTGCGCGTGAGTCACCGCGCCCGCTACTGCCTGCCACTGTCATCGGTCTGTGTTCGCCGCTTCACCTGTTTGTTTAAATTTTTGCTGTAGGGCGCTGTGGCTGCTCGCAAATTTAAATATGGAGTGTGCTGGTTGTCGTAGCGTTATCGTTGAAGAGGATGACTTTTTGCGATGCACTTTAGATGACTGTACTAAAGTTTACCATCTTTTATGTACCGGCGGGAAAAAGCCTACAGAAGAATCCAGTGAAGTTTGGATATGCCCCGAATGCTCCTGTGCTTCCAAAAAGGGTGGTGACAACAGTATGACCCCAGTAGGGGCCTCTAAAAAAACTCGAGATCCAAATGTGACATACAGAAAGAAACCAGGTACGACCTCTGCAGACTTACTAACAAGTGATAATAACCAAGGCACTAATATGACACAAGGGACAAAAATAGTTTCAACGGCCACAGAATGCATTGCAAGGGACAGTGTCCAATGCTCCAATATAACCCACAGGAAAAAGCCAAGTACAGTTACAGAATTGTTAGAGGCTGATATTGAACAAATCCTGGTCACAGAAATGAGGGGCTTACGTCACGAATTGACAATCGTCAAAAATCAACTTTGCAATGCTATGTCCATCTTAACAACCTACGATACCAAACTAAAAAGTTACGATACTAAATTGACTGATCACACCACTCTGCTAAGCCTCTATGAAGCAAAACTGTCTACTTATGCATCGGACGTAAAAATGTTGCATGCTAAGCTGGTAAAATATGAACATCTCGATATAAAACATGTGCTGCATAGCCCACCAGCAAAAGCACTGACAACAACAAAGTATCCGCTACCATGTGCAGTGATGACACAGTCCCAAAACTCATCAGTAGCTACCCAGGCTCAACAGCCAGTACCACTACAGACCCAAAAGTCCGTATTGCCTGCACCAGTGCAGTTGCCGCAGCCAGCTTCAGCTTCTACCCGACCACTACAACCACCTTTGGCCTCACCCTTAGTCCCGAAAGCCTCCATGAAAAAATTACAGCAGAAGAACAAGATACATCCACGCAACCTTGCAGATGACACTGGTAGACGTAAGCAAACCCAGAAGAACTTCTCGAGCCCTCCGTTTCTGAGCCAGGATGATAAATCCGCGGCGTCTAATGAAGTCCAGACTCAAGCTGCTGTCATTGTTACGCATGGTAACGAACAAGAACTAGAAAATGATAACCAGACATGGACTGAGGTTAAAAAGAAGAGCCGCCTACAAGTTTCGCGTTTTGGCACCGCTGATTCTTCTATTACTACTTTGAAAGCTGTCGAACCACGAAAACATATTCACCTGTGGAATATGGAGTCTGGAACCGAGGAGATACGTGAATATCTTCGCCTGCTGTGTCCCTCGGGAGCATGCACTGTGGATGAACTCGTTCCAAAAGGTAGCTACAAATCCTTTAGGCTGGGGGTACCTGTGGCATACTTTGAAAAGTGCCTATCTGCTAATGTCTGGCCTATAAATGCTAGAATAAAGACCTGGGTAAATCTAAGATCACCTAAAAGGCTGATCCACTCTCAGGCCTCTGCCGAAGAAATGGTTTCAAGCTGTCAAGCATCGCGCAGTTCAGTATGCTCAGCTGCCGGGGATGCGCGATCTCCAAACCCGCAGCCCTTTCGTGCGCGCGTTTCTCGAAAAGTTGCCCCGAGCAACTAGCCAACCCCTTGAGCAAGATATAAGGAACAAAAAAGGTACTTGTTTGAATGTTTTCTACCAAAACGTACGCGGCTTAAAAACAAAATTAAAACTTTGGCGGAACAGCCTAGCATTATCAGAACACAACCTAGTTGCGGCGACAGAGACCTTTCTTGACATGTCTGTTGAAGATTCGGAACTTATTATTGAAGAGTGGACTGTGCTGCGCCGTGACAGGAAGACTCCATGTGGTGGTGTACTACTTGCTGCACGCGCGCCTATCGTGCTGCGTCGGCTATTGGTGCTAGAAACCGATTGTGGCGAAGACCTGTGGGCGAATTTTGTTTGGCAGGGCCGTAAATTCTATGTGGGCGTAATCTACATTCACCCCCGGGCCACAGAAAGTGAATATATGCGTTGGTTCTGCAAAGTGGAGAGTTTTATCAACAATATTAAAGGCACTGTTATTATCTTTGGAGACCTTAATCTGAATAGCGCATCTGCAACTATTTGTAATTACTACTGTTATTTCATGTCGTTTTGTAGTCTGACTGAGAGGAATGATGTGGTGAATACGTATCAAGGAATATTAGATGTTGTCTTGGTTAGGGAGATAGATGGAACCCATGAGATCCACGTTAAGTCTGTCGATGGTTTCGTAAAGCCTGACCTTTATCACCCGCCTCTAGATATTGGGATATTCACGGATGTGG
The DNA here is from genome assembly GCA_914767915.1 of Agriopis aurantiaria. NCBI lineage: Eukaryota > Metazoa > Arthropoda > Insecta > Lepidoptera > Geometridae > Agriopis > Agriopis aurantiaria. The sequence continues at coordinate 8,883,136 of OU612003.1, read as the reverse complement.
TACGCTGTTCAGACCGTGTTGAGCAAAGCAACATAGATCCTAGAAAGGATTGGAATTTTCATAAGTGTGACTTTAATCTTCTATTTGACATGCTTTCTGAAACTTCCTGGTGTGATGTACTTCATTCGAACGACGTACAATCATGTACTGATAAATTTTATGACATCATATACAATTTATTTGACATATGTGTTCCAAGGAAACACCGTAAAAATACGGTGAGTAGACGATATCCCGTATGGTTTACAAATGACATTATCCAGGATGCGAAACGTAAGCTAAAACTACATCAGGAATGGAGGCAAAGCGGGTCTGCAAAATGCTATACAACCTTCTCTGATCTTAGAGCTTCTCTGAAGGCGCGCATTTCATCTGCCCATGATACTTATTTAAAAAATGTTGAGGATAATTTGGCATCTAACCCTCGCGGCTTCTGGCAACATGTGTCAAGATTACGCTCTAAAGGAGGTTTCGAACCTTCGGTTACTTATAACGGTGAATCTTTTAGTGGTGTGGGAGCTTCAGAGGCTTTTGCTAGATATTTTTCAAGTGTATTTTTACTTGACGTACCTCAATTAGATGCGGAGTGTATAAACCAGTTGGATAGAGCTCCCACTAGTAATTATATTAATATATTCCAGTTAACGCCGGAGGAAGTAGCATCCGGTATAAGATCTCTTAAGCCTAACAGCTCGCTTGGCCCCGATTGCGTTCCTCCTTGGTTCTTGAAACAGGGCTTAAAATGTCTCGTCCAGCCCCTATGTCATATATTTAACTTGGCTCTGACAAAGGGTACCTATCCTACACAATGGAAACTGTCCAGGGTGACGCCTATTGCCAAAAGTTCCGACAAATTATCCGTCGAAGAGTATAGGCCTATCGCTATTCTGTCTACACCTGCAAAAGTCTTTGAAAGAATCATTCACAAGAACGTTTTTAATCAGGTGGAACAATATCTGTGCAATGAACAACATGGTTTCAGGAAAAAAAGGTCAGTCGATACAAATTTATTGGAGGCTGTCGATTTTATCACAGCTAGCTTGGATCGGGGTGGCCAGGTTGATGTTTTATACTTTGACTTTCGCAAGGCATTTGACAGGGTCAATAATGATCACTTACTAGAGAAATTGTGTAAGTTAGGTTTTGCCCCAGGACTGCTTAAGTTTGTGGCCGACTACCTCAAGGATCGGCAACAATTTGTTAGGCTGGGCGTGTACGACTCTGACTCTTATCATACACGGTCGGGGGTAAGCCAGGGGTCTATTTTCGGACCTCTTCTTTTTATTTTAATGATCAATGATCTTCCTTCTGTTCTTAATCATTCCAAATGTCTCCTGTATGCTGATGACCTAAAATTGATCGTAGAAATAAAGTCCGTGGAGGACTGTCTTAACCTCCAGCGAGATGTTAACGCAATTTATGAATGGAGTGTGGCAAACAAAATGGAATTCAATCCATCTAAATGTCGTGTTATGACTTTTACTCGAAGAAGGCACCAAATTGAATTTCTGTACAAGTTGGACTCGCACGAAATCATCAGATCCACTGCAATAAAAGACTTGGGTGTCACCTTTGATAAAAAGTTGACATTCAATGACCACATTGCCACCATAGCCAAAGAGTCATACAGGAGGCTAGGATTCGTGATTAGAAATTCCAAGGACTTCAAAGGGATCCATGTCGTCAGGTTAATTTATGAAGCGCTTGTTCGTAGCAAACTTGAAGCAAGCTCGTGCGTCTGGAATCCGCATGAAGAATTTTATAAACTCCTTATTGAAAAAGTGCAAAAAGTGTTCCTTCGTTTTCTATACAAGCGCTTGTATGATTATTATCCCTACTTGTATCCTACCAGCTTTCTCCTGGGCTGCCTAGGTTATAACTCTTTGGAAGTCCGACGTGAAAAAAACCAGATGATGGTGATGAGCAAGATTCTCCGTGGTAGAATTGATGCACCCAATCTATTTGGTGAGCTGGCGCGGTTGTTTGTCCCTGACCCTGGCAGTTGTCCCCGTCGCGAGTGTCATCGTCTGTTCTCGGTCCCCCCATGCCGAACTATTGCACGCGCTGTTTCTCCTGTCCCGCGTGTTCTCATTGCATTCAACTCTCTCCTTACCATGACAACTGATTGTGATTTGTTTGCGGGTGAATGGAAGTGTATTATGTCTGAGTGTCTGAAGTACTGTGAGAAGAAAGCGTGCAAGGTGGTAGCGGAAGAGGATGCATCGGACTTTTATGATTTTGCAATGTAATAATTTTGTTTTTGACATTGAATGAATTTTATTTATATTGTGTTTTTAATTAATTTTATGGTAGGCTAACTTGACTACTTGGTTGACTATGACTATGCTATATTATGGTATCAGACATTAAGTGCCAGTTAATTGTACTTTAATTTAATGATTTTATTTATTTTTTATCATGTGTTCTCATTATATTTTTTGCTAGGCTAAGTTGAATTTAATTTATTGACTTTAAGTGATAGTTTTAAATTCTTACTGCATTGTTTTATATATTATTATTTCATTATGTACAATTTTAATTTTCGATTAACTGATGTAATTGGCGTTGTGTGCCGTTTTAGTTAGTAAACAATAAACAATAAACAATAAACAATTAGACACTACACTAGACCATAGAAGTGACATTTTAAGAAAATTTAGTTAATTGTTTTTAAGTATTTACGAGTGAAAATTAATGCCGTGAAACTTGTTTTTTGTCTTCGAACTGTTGGTGCTTTATTGCTTTATTTCACACAATTTTGACAAGTAATTCACGTGCTATCAAAACGCCAGTTCGATAGTGACTGAAGTGGATTGTGCCCCGGAGCTTATATTGTGCGGTCCACGTCAAGAAGTTCGTCCCGTATCTTCCCCCTATTTACTTACATCAATGGGTCAAGTGCTAGGAGTAATAGTGTTCCGTGGTCAAGTGCCTTTATTAACTAAACAAAATACAAGCTAATAAACACTACAAATACAGTTAGACTGCCCATAGACCGTTGAAGGTGTAAAGACTATCCAAATGCTCAAGCCCACTACCAGTTGGCAGCGTACCCAGCATGCTTGCGGCATTACCACGCTGAATGGCAAAAAAAATATTAAAATATATTGTAAAATGTAGACGTTTTGACGTTTATACTTGATTGAAAGAAACCGTGATGCCGTGATGATAGTTGCGTTGGGAAGTGGTGGATATTTCACGTAGGTGAATTAGAAAAAGCTTTCTAGATATGTAAGGTTAGAGTCACAATAAGCTTTACTAGAGCTGTTTAAGCGACACTGCAGGCTTCTACTGAAAAAAAACAAAAAATTTAACAGCATGCTACTCTAAAAAACATCTCACAAAGTCAAATAAACAGTGATAACAAATACATATTTTAAAAAGTTCCATTAAATTATCTTGTTCTCTATTAATATATCCACATGTTTTATTATATGCTTGAAACCTGATTATAAAAGGTTCCCAAATACCGCGGGACAGGCTAATTAAGTGGTACAACTTTTTGCTTATTTAGTTTCCATAGTGCTAATTTTTTTTGATTAAAAAGCTAGCTAGAGCCCTAATGGCCATTCCGTATCGTTTTATTTGTTTCCATTGGCAATGATAACATTATTTTGCAAGTTTCTTGAGACGCTATAAACAATACGCAGGTATATTTATCATAAATATCACGAATAAAAATAATAGAAGAGAACAGTCGATTAGAGTCGTTTTTGTTCCGCAACATCCGCAGTGGCCCAACATATTCCAATAATTATAATATATGTTGTGTTTATGCGGTGGGTGGGGCATTGGGGCGGCACTAACGCGCGCGCGGCGCCGCCCCCGCCAACCATCGACAATTTTGTTTTTCTTTTCCTTTTTTGAATATAGAACGGGGGAATTTGTCTTTTTGAGTTTCGAACGCGAAACGGTCTCTGCAATGGAGATACTCGTATGTTTCGGACAGATAATTTTTGTTCAGTTAACAGATACCCGTGAAGTATAAATAAATTTTAAGTAGGTACTTATAAAGCTTGAATCTATTCCAACTGATATTAGTTTCTACGTATTTTTAGAAATTACAGTTAAAAAAGTCACGGTATATACACAATCAAACATATTTAGATCTCTAAAATCGTTGATGAGTTATTAAGTATAATCCTTGATTTACAAACACATGGAGGTTGGGCTTAGAACAAAAATCATGAAAATTGTGTTCTGAGTTGACCTATATCAATTTAGATACATTTTAGAAATACTAACAAACTAATTTAAATCCTATATCGTTACAACAATGTCTAATTTAGCTTGCAACAAATGTAAGACTAAATGCACAAATTACCTCAATAGTACGTTTCCACTTTTGTTTCGGAAATTTATATATATTTTCGAAATATTCGTAGACGTTTGTCGCATAAGCATGATTTCTTATTAAAATATCGAGCAAATCCAGGTAATAAAAATACTTGTATCTACTACGTAACATTGATTAAATTAGAGCTACTACGCTCAAGCAGGCTTAGCACGGACCGTGGACAAATTGCTAATACCTTTATCCCGCGAGAAAGAGACAAACACATTCATATTCTAGCTTTGTTGCGTCCACGCGCGGATAAAACGGTGGAAAGACAATTTGTCCACGACCCGTTTATCCAACATTTTAAACTTATCCTATAAAAACAAACTCTACCTACATAAAAAAACCTATAAATAGCATTTTTATCCAATTCGAGAAAAAATATTGTCTTGAAACGGTGACCGATCATTGATCTATTTTGTATGAGGGTTTTTTTTTCGAATTTAGCAAAACTCGTTAAGTAACCGGTATATCTAATAACTTAAACAGATCAAAAACATGACATTTACCAACATGCACTGGGCCAGCATGGTGGATTAGGGCCTATCCTCTCTCTCACTGATAGAAGGCCAGTGTCCCAGATAGGCTGCAATGATGATGATCATGGTGAGCAATACTCGTATTCTACAACTTGTTCACTTTGATGCGTAGATCATTATAGCTTTAAGTATGTAACACACCTTTGTTACACCCCTCATACTTTATTTTAATTATATAGTACTAGTGAGGTGTAATAATAGAGAGAGAGGCGTTGTAGATGAACAACACGGCTTTAAAAACTGACTAAACGCAGCATACATATTTACTTACCTACGCATGTATGTGTGCATTTTGTGAAATAACGGAAAGAATATGAATAACTTTTTTTCGCTATATCTGTTGTTAGAAAGAGACAAAAATTCTATTTGTTGTGGACACTCGGAGTGCGTGACTGAGAGACGGCTGAACGAAGTCAGGCAGCCAGCCTTGCATTCGTCTAGTCAATATGGTGGCGAGCACAACCTATCTACAGGTAAAAATATATTAGTATAGTACACGCTAATCTACCATTTAACACAGATTAAATGAAAGAAGAATACGCCCCAAATTCCACTCGATGTATCTAAAATTCTAAACCTTACCATAGACAAACGAGACCAACCTACATGCCCGCAAAGCCTTCAAACAGCCACATGCGAATTAACAGCTATAATTACACACAAACAAGAGGGTTTCACCGCCCTTTAGCGAACATTTTCATGTTTTATAATCCTGTTTCATGCGTTATTGGCCACCAACCCTTTGTGCGGTGCGCTCGCTTGGACACGGTGCGACTGTTTGTAATTAGTACTCCGATGGATATAGCCATTAAGAAAAAAGAACATTGTATTTACGCGGTAAACGGATGCAGATTTTTTTAATCTATTGGGTTGATCATTTTGAAAAAGGAAAATTGTATTTACGCATCGAGATACAATACATATATAGTCACAATCACTAATTCATTCTAATCAGTCAAAAATCGTCCGACTGTCGTTGTACAATGTACATACCTACCTAGATAACAATTATATTATAGTTCACAATGCCACATTTACTCCAAATTAGACATAATGTCGCTTGCACAGTGTTCAACGTCGCTAGTCCGCTTTGTCATCGTAGCACTGGCATCGTGTGGCGTTGCTGTCGAATCGCGGTTGCCTTACAACTAACCAAAAAGTCGGCGCAATTCGTAGCGTCACTATAAAATTAAGTTTTCAAGCTTTCAGGAATATGGCTAACGGGTTAATATAACTACTTTGCTGAAAATTTAATTGTAATATTAAAGACATCAACGCGCACGATTTCTGTTCGATATATGAATATTATTATGTATACTTACTTATTGCTTAGTTAACACAAACTTAATAAATTTTAACGAAGCACCAATAAACGACAAGATTTCGGTATAATATTCTCTCACACTACCACTAAGATTTCCTCAATTTTGTCGCGTGGGTAAAGTTTGACAGCTCGAAATGACTCTATAAAACTGGGTTATAGTGAGGTATTTATAGACAGCATTAGCATAGCCTTGAACACCAAATTTGCTAGTCTATTGCTTTTTTATCGGATACTTTTTGGGGAGTGTGCATTGGATATGCATGACCTCATTCACTCGTGCCCATTTTTTACCGGACGGTCAGGGCGGGCTCGAAATTGTGACACCGTTTCATGGTTGATATTCTGAAAGCTCGAAAAAAGCGATTTGATGCCACTTTTATTGTGCAAACCGCTACACTGTGGAATGCGTTGCCTGTACGGACTACGGATGTTCTCCGATACAACGGATTACAATCTGGACGTCTCTAAATTGCGAGTGAATTGGATTCTTCTAGGCAGCATGCACCATCGTAGACCGCATCATCGCTTAACAGTCTGTGGGATGGACGACAAAAACAAGCTTCTTTAAAAAAAAAACGATCTTTCAACTAAGTTTTTCATCTTCTTTAAAATGGCATGGAAAAATTCCCGCTACGCTACTAAAGCTTTTATCGTAAAAGCTAGGCTATGCTCATTTTATCTGGTATTTTTTTCGAGGCTTATATATTTTTAAAGCTTAATATCCTCTCTCTATAAATCTCGTTCTCATCACGTAAACACGTACATCCTAAGTTTGTATGTTGATAATATCCAAGTCGAAGATATTTTAATGCCCGACTGGCTCTTTGGGGTTCGCCGAGTAAATAAAAACACCCACATACACTACAACTACTATAATCAAATAGCAAATTACACAAAACTATCCAGATAATCAACTTAAACTAATAATTACAATAACTGTGCACACGCTAATCGCGGTATCGCGCGGGGAGCCTCCTCTGTCTCTCTCGCGGACGGTTCGAGACGCGCTGTAGTGCCACCTCACAATCACTAGGTGGCGCACCTGGTGAAGAAGCGCGTCGACGCCTGCCAGGCTCCGATACTTTTTCGCTAGGCGCGGGAATATTTAAACTAACAGGCGAGTGCTCGGGCGATCTAGACAAATGGCGCGCTATACACTCCCCCTCTAAGTTGGTAATGCGTCCCGCGTCCAGCTTAGGACTATGACGATAGCGCGTTCTTCCTCTACGTTTCCTAGGCATAATCGGAACAGTGTCAGATGGTGAGGTAAACGGAGTTAAGTCCGTAGAATGATATTTACCTAGTACGTTATCTGATGCATCTGCTATGACAAATGTCGTAGGACCAACTATCTGTTGAATACGGTACGGGCCATCACGTCGTGGCATGAACTTACGCGTTAAACCCTTTGACGCGTCACTTAGATAGTGTGTTTTGACGAGTACCAAATCGCCGACCTTATACTTTGGCTCCAAGTTATTTCTCTTTCTATCAGCCACTTCTTTGCGTATATCCTGTGACCTTTCCACCCGTTCCCTGATATCGGAAAGAGTGGTTACAAAAGACCTCAAATATGGTGTTACTTGAGGGACAAAATTATCCTTCTCCAATATACCACGTAAGTCGTGATGTACTTCAAACGGTGTGCGCAGCTCACGAGCAAACATCAAAAATGCAGGTGTCTTACCTGTGGTCGCGCAGACAGCACTGTTCATCGCGAACCGCACATGAGCTAAATGTCTTGGCCAATCAGTGTGGGTTGTTTTTACAAGAATTGATAACTGTACCTTTAAATCACGGTTTTTTCGCTCTGCGGGATTGGCCTCCGGATGATACAAAGGAATGAGCTCTTGTTTCACCCCCATCACGTGCATGCACTGTTGCATCACGGCAGATACGAATTGTGTCCCATTGTCAGAGATGACGCGGCGCGGCAATCCATAGCGCAGGAAATATTCCTCCAACAGGACCCGAGAGCATGTCTCAGCAGTAGCATCCCTTAGGGAAAATACCTCTACCCACCTTGTGGCCACGTCTTCGACCAGGAGTACCCACCGCTCTCCCAGTTCTCCTTCTGGAAGAGGACCGAATAAATCGATCGCTAGGACCTCTCCACGTTGCTGGAGAACAGGAGTCCTTAACAACCCAGTTGGCTTCTGGTTACTGGGCTTATACTTCAGGCACTCGGGACATCCTTTTAAATAGTCATTGACGTACCGGCGCATACCAGTAAAGTAATACCGTTCCTTGATTCGATGCAGAGTTCTCTCAATTCCTTGGTGACCGCCAGTAGGAGAGTCGTGGAACTCCTTTAGGACTTCCTCTTTCATAGAAACCGGTACCACCAACTGGGCCTCCTCCGTATCAGAATCTGGATCGTACCGGTAAAGAACACCGTGAGACAAAACGTACCCTCGTTCTAACCACCGAGTGTTCGTCAAATCGTCGGAGTTCTCAAGTTCCAAAATGATTTTCTCGACGTCTGGGTCGGTTAACTGTGCCATGCGTAGGTCAGCTGGGTTCCTAGCTGGCAAATTTATAACAACAGAACTCACCCTACACTGCTCCGTTTCCTCCAAGGCACACTGAGGGCGGCTTAGGCCATCAGCCAGTACGTTTGCCTTACCTGGCGTGTATTGATATGTGATGTTGAAGGACTGTAGTTTCAATGCCCATCGGACCAACCTTCCTGACGGGGATTTTACAGTGAGCAGCCACTTCAACGGCTGATGGTCACTTCTTACAATCACCTGATGGCCGTCTATGTAACCCCTGAACCGTTCTACAGCCCATACCACGGCCAATGCCTCACGCTCAGTCGTGCTATAGTTTCGCTCAGCTGCAGTTAACAGGCGGCTCGCATATTCTATGGGGCGCTCCTCGAAACCTTCACCCTGTATCAGGACCGCGCCCAACGCATAACCGCTTGCATCGGTTCTCAGGATAAATGGCTGTGAGTAGTCAGCTTGCACCAATATAGGGGCGGAGGTCAGACAGTCCTTTAACTTACCAAAGGCGTTTTCTTGCTCCAGCTCCCACGTCCACGGCTGATTCTTCCTTGTCAACCGAGTCAGTGGCTCAGCGATAGCAGAAAAATTCGGGACGAACTTTCTGAACCAGGAACAAGTCTGAAGAAATGACCTCAGATGTTTAAGACTCGTTGGCGGCTTCATTTCTACAACCGCCTGAACCTTCTCGTAGTCAGGTGACACGCCATCTTGTGTAATAACATGCCCCAGATACTTTACTTGCTGTCGGGCGAAAACACATTTTTCGCGGTTTGCTCTCAAATTAAAATACCGTAACCCCTCAAACACCGCCTGCAGAGCCGCGAGTTGGCCTGAATACGTCTCTGTTATTAAAAGCAAGTCATCTTGGTAGGCCAGCAGCGTGACGTTATCTTCCTCTATTTGACTCAGCGACCGGTTGACAAACGAACGCAGTTTGTCAATCAACCGCTGGAAGGTTGAAGGCGCGTTCTTGAGCCCAAATGGCATACGCGTGAAGCGGTACGTTCCAAAGGGCGTTTGGAACGCAGTCTTATCCTTATCGCACTCCCTGACAGCCACTTGCCAGAACCCACTACGCAAGTCAAGAGTACTCATTACGCAATGGCGTTTTGTTGACTGAACCAACTCGTCGATGAGCGGCATCGGGTAAGCATCAGATTTCGTAATGGCGTTAAGCTTACGATAGTCAACACAAAACCTTACCTTGCCATCTTTTTTAGGCACGAGTACAGCAGGTGAGGTCCAAGCAGACTCACACTCTTCAATTATACCCTCATTTAGCATTTTTTCCAACTCTGCTTTCATAAGCTCCTTTTTTTGCTGGAGTAAGCCTGTAAGGTGGTACTGACACAGGTAAATGACTGCCGGTATCAATATGGTGCTCGGCGAAAGGGGTCGGAGCTCCCCCTGCTGCAAAGATATCCTCGTTTTGCTGTAACAAACCTGCTAACTGCTGTTTCTCCTCAGGCCCCAACATGACTCCCTCATCGTCTCGTAAAAGGTCGGCAGTCTCGGCAGCCAATATCTCCGTACGGGTCCTAGGGCTTTCATACTCCATTGGGTATGAGGTATGGCTCCCGGAATAGTGCCAGCTGGATGAAGCAAAATCAAGAATGATACCTGCGGCCACCAGAAAATCCATTCCTAGGAGGGTCTCATTATTATGAGCATCCGGAAATATCGTAAATTCCAAAGTCACTGACCTTTCCGGAGTTAACCTTACTTCGAGGATGGTGAGCAGTACCTGGCGAGTGCGCGTTGAGCCGTCAGCTAGTCTCACCCATCGAGTTGTTTCCTCACATGGATGGTTGCGCTCCTTCAATTGTTCATAAAGTAAGGCACCAGCAACACTGCTTTTAGCACCAGAGTCCACTAGAGCAACTCCCCGTAACCCTAGAATTTGTACACTTAAAATAGGTCTTAACTTGTACTGGTACTCGTTAGAATATCCCGAAGAACAATTTTTATCATTAGAATTCACAGAAAAAAATTGTTCGCAACTTTCATTATAGACACTGTCCTGACTTTTTATGGTCACCCTACCTTCATGGACCACTTTAGTTGGCTTATCCTCATTTTCCATGGTCACCCTAGTTGATCGGTTGTGTTCATTTAACATGTCCTCATTTTCCATGGTCACCCTACTTCGTGTTATCGGTAATGCCGCGCGATTTTTCAAACACACACGATCCAAATAACACGTCTCAGGTGTTTCGGAACCGTACGACTTACCTACAGTACCTAGGTTAGAACTTAACTCCGCGTATGTACTAGGTCGGGTTCCGAAATCAATGCCGGAAAATGGTAGAGGAAGAGTCGCCGTAAACTCGCTCAGAGCGTATTCTGTTGTTGGTTTTTCGACGTAAAACAACATGGGAATCGCGGCTTTAAACTGAGCCGGTAAATAGGTATCATTGTTTTCATGCAAGTTATTGTCACTATTATTGATTTTAGTCTTATTTTTAGACACAGGGCGCTTCACCACGCTCAGAGGGGTAGCTGTAGGCGATACATTTAATAACTTATGTTCGCTATGAAATTGAGCACTCACCTGTGTATTTACCTTACCGGTAGGAAAAGAGGTCCGGTCGAGCGGAGTCGGTAGTGGAACCTGGACGGGGTCAACGCACTCCACCGCGAAGAAGGCAGAGTTACACTTCTTACACTGGGACCGAGTTACACCTTTTTCCCCACATCCGTAACAAGACGGCACTGCTTGCAAACTATTATCATGATTACTCGTATTATTGTTATTGTTGCTGTCCGATTTCGATGCGGATAACTTTACACAGTTTTCGCGGACATGTCCATACATTTTGCAGTAAACACAATAACGATTACGTAGCGTAGAACTCGTAGATGCGTTGTTGTCGGAATACGTCGGTCTCGCGGTCGCGGTCGCGGTCGTGCGGCGCGCTGCGTTGTTACCGTTGCTAGGGACCCCACCGCCGGCGTTGCCGCCGCCACCACTCAATGCAGGAAAAGCACGCGATTCGCGCGGCGTCATCGAGGTGTTAGCGCGGCGTAACTGCGGTGGCGTCGTAGTCGCTGGTGATTTGAATGTCGTCGCTTTGTCCGCCGACCGTAAAGGCGCTTTCTCGTGGTTAACCTCGTCCACGGACTCTTCTATTTCTCGCGCCTTACTTAATAACATTTCGAAGTTATCGACCTCTTCTCGTCGGAGTCTTTCTCGGACGCGGTGATGAAGTAGGCCGTAGATCATGTCCAACTGGACCTTTAGACTAAGGTCGCCGGAAGGGAGGCGCGCAAGCAGGGCACGCGCGCTGGCGACGAAGCGCTCCGTCCGCTCCCCCTGTTTCTGAGGCGTCCGGAACAGCTCCAAGTAGATACGATGTGGAGGCCGCCGGTCACCGAAGGCGCCTCTCAGCGCGGTCACGGCGTCGTTCCACGATTTGACGGTGGCCTTAACTCCGAGCCACCAAACTGCCGCTTCTCCGGTCAGCAGGATCGAAAGGCCTCTTACTGCATTAATTTCCGAGATGCAGGTACACTCTCTGTAGGCTTCGACGGCGTCGAGGAAGGCATCAAGGTTCTCATCCGGCGCTCCACTGAACCGCGTAGTGCAGCGCGCGAAGTTTCCTTGCTGGGCGGGCGCGGGCGCTGGGCTCGAACCCGACGACGGCGACTGCGGCGACGGCGACGCGCGACGCGACTCGTGGTCGAGCACGCGGTCAAGCAACCGCTCCATGGCAGCGGTTTGGGCTTGTTGCAGCGACGCCATCACTGTCGCCAGGTCGTTGAAGCTCGGCGTGGCCACTGGCGGCGTCAGACTTGCCGCGGCCGCCTCCTCCTCACAATCCTCGAAGTACGTTTGCCGACGCGATTGCCGGCGTGTGCGCGTCATATTTTGTTTTATTACACGTCGTTTTGTTCGCGGGTTTCACTCACTGCGTTATTGTTCGCGCAGGCCCCACGCACAGGGCAGCCAGTTTTAATGCCCGACTGGCTCTTTGGGGTTCGCCGAGTAAATAAAAACACCCACATACACTACAAAAGGAGCCCAATGTTTAAGCATTGGGTCTCGGTGCACATGGATGCCAACAAAAAATGACCCAGCACTATTGTGCTTCTTAGATTTTAGATTTACACTTAGGTATAAGTAGACGAGCGCCTCTTTACAGCGTGGTATCATTTTATTTTTATGTGTACTCTTAGTTTATATTTTATGGGTCATTTACGTGCCTGAAATAAATGATTTTATTTTATTTTATAATCAAATAGCAAATTACACAAAACTATCCAGATAATCAACTTAAACTAATAATTACAATAACTGTGCACACGCTAATCGCGGTATCGCGCGGGGAGCCTCCTCTGTCTCTCTCGCGGACGGTTCGAGACGCGCTGTAGTGCCACCTCACAATCACTAGGTGGCGCACCTGGTGAAGAAGCGCGTCGACGCCTGCCAGGCTCCGATACTTTTTCGCTAGGCGCGGGAATATTTAAACTAACAGGCGAGTGCTCGGGCGATCTAGACAAATGGCGCGCTATAATATTAAGAAATTCGCAAAAACATATTACTAAATGTAGTATTCAATAATCTCCACAAACGTCCATCAGCATCGCACCCTAATCAGCCGTACGCTCACAAAGGGTTGCCAGTAATGAACGCAGATTTAATTGCTATTTTGGCGGGGTGTGTGTTCCCAGGGGATCCTTTTATCCTTCCGGGACTCCATGTGACGTAGATATTACACACGGGTAATCTAGTACCTAATACCCACTTATTCTCTAATCTACTTTCAGTTTCAGAGCTTAAGTATTATTACTCACCATCACCTAAATAAGCGCATAAGTGGCCTTAAGTGGGTAATTAACTAGTTAATGAACATAATACCAAATTATGGGGAAAAAAATTTATGTAAACTTTTTTGGGTTCCGTAACTAAAAGGTGAAAAAGCAAAAAGAAGGTAAAAGTTTACTTAGCTACACCCTTAGTTAGCTACTCCCTTATTTAGGTACTTCCTTAGTCATGTACTCCCTTAGTTAGCTACTTCTGTTAGTAAGGTAATCTGTTAGGTAGGTACTTTCTTAGTTAGCTACTCCCATACTAGGTGCTCTCTTAGGTAAGTACATACTTCCTTAGGCAGGCTATAGTTGACTAAACATTTATACCGACCAAAACTTTTCAACCGCTTTTCCATAACTTCACTTACAAGACATAAAATCTCGAAGTTCATGGCCTCAATTTAGCTTACACCAAACTATAACAACTTTCACGAAAGACGAGAGCATATAACATGACGAAAGCATTTATTAGAGGCAGTAAAGTTATCTATACTATGACGAAAGTCCAACAACTCCACAGTTCCTAACTTCTTATTTGTCTACCTTCCTTCCTTCCTAACTTGTTATTTATCTACCACTTTGACCCACAACTAAATCTAAACTCAGATTCCAGGTCATGTCCATATATTATACTTAAGATACTCCACGCGACAAGGTCAAAGAACCACAACGCGGAATAAATCCATTAAGGGGGTGAAAACTAAATAAAACGCACTGAATAAAAGAGAGGGGGAAGCCCGGGAAAGCCTGAGATAAAACACCGTGCGAACGAGATAGATACCTCTAAAGATCTACAAGTTAGACAAGGATGGGATCCCGTCTGGACTCCTAAGATAAGGCGAAGAAAAATGTCGTAGGATATTTTATTCTTGGGGTCCGACGATAAATGGTTATTATGGGGTTCAGGAGTAGTAAATTAGTGAGATGTATGGAGTAGCTGTTGAATATTTATTTATTGAGCGCGTGAGTTATGTCGGAGTTTTGTCGCCTGCTAGGATTTGTCACTTTGAGGCTGGACGGCAGTTTGTCTATTCCTAGTTTGTTGTCTTTGAAATGGAAAATTGTTCTCCGAAAGTTTAAATTTTTCGCACAAACCAAATAATTAATTTCGTGGTTTTTTCGCCAAATCAAGTTAATTGAAATCTTTTGGGTTTTGTGGTCTAACCTGAGTATTTAGCCACAAGGCATTTTTTTGTAATGGTCATATTTTTGTCTATGGTTAACGTCAAATAAATTAACCAAGTATCAGAATAGATTTACTATTTTTTTTAATATCTTTATATAAAGTCACAGATCTAGTGTATATCTGTGTATAAAGTGCTTTTTCGCAAAGCGAAAATGTCGTACTAATAGTTCTTAACATTAATAACATTCACATGAGCATCTGAACCCAAGGACGTTTTACTAGTAAAAAATTTCATGACCGTGGATTCAATGTCCTTTAGTCGTAATATTACATAGTCTTAATAGCGTCAAACAAGTCATAGTCTCAGTCAGAGTCAAGCTAAGTAACTCACGGTCAAGTCAACCTCATGCCCCTGTAAAGTGGTGGAGATTTTAAAAGAGGCTCCTATGGAGTTTTGGAAACAACACGAAAAGACACGTTTCACCTCGTTATATCACTTGCGTGATATAACGACTCCTGCGTTAAGAGGTAGCCGTAAGTCCCTGATTCTAGGTGAAATTTTAGAAGCCTGAATCAACGCATAGGCTATATTTTCCCCAAAAATGAAAGGTCCCTTTAGTATGGCGGGCAAAACCGCGAGGCGCAGCACATAAATAAATAAATATATATATATATATTTCTTTTTATTCATTTATTTCAAATATATACACGTAATTAATTTAAATAAGTATCGAAAAACTAAGCTGTTTGTATCGATACTAAGCTTCACTATACGCACTAACATAATAGCGCAAACTTAAATAAATTTAAATATTAAAAATAAAAGAAAACAAAAAAATTATAAATACACCTAACGGTTACAAATAAGTACTTAGGTACCTGTATTACAATTTCACAAGCAAGCATCTGTTCATCCCGGCAACATAAGCATAATAAGTTACCAACCTATAAACTACCTCATTCCACGAAAAATAGCCAATAATTTAAAACAAGTCTATACGCTTTGCTATCTAAGCATATCTGTACTTCCAGTCCGTTAAGTCGCAAATACCTAAACATCCCCTCACAACGAAACCACCCCTTCAACAGTTATACCACAGTTTAAAACATATTTAACCCTAAGACGGGCCGAAATAGAAGGGCTTTAGGCACAGACTATATCTAACCGTACGACAGATCAAAGGGTTTCTGCCGCGCTCGACGCGCTTTGAACATGCCGACATACCACGGGCCGTGTATAGGAACTTGTGTTATGTACGTATTTGTGTAAATGGGATGGTAGACTGTTTTGATAGGTAATTTGTGTAGGAATGTGGATACACACACTGCCTTACTTAAAAATATTACTGTAGGGCTTAACTAAACGCAAATTTTCACAAAACTCTAACCCGAAAAAGATAAGTACGTAACTTTTTTTGTTTGATTTTGCTAAATGTTATATTAATGTATATTCCGATCCTGGCGTAATGTAAGCGTACATATCAGGCGAAGTGGTCGCTTGCATTTCTTTTAAAAACTTTTTCATTTTCATAGACTTACTCTGTTGGCCTTACGGCTTCTACAGCTTGACTGGACTAGTTAGCGAACGCAGAGTGCGTTTGGTGTAACTTGATGGTTTAAGTTTTGGGTGACTAGCTCCACCACCTCGAAGGTACGAACCTTGGCTTGGGCCGTTGCCATGGAGTGGGGATCAGACTTGCTCAGGTACCCCAGAGGGGTGTGCCCTGAAGCCCTAGTGGTTTGTTGAACTGATTGACTATTTGGAGAGAATCTAACAGATCCTGGGGGTGGGGATCACTCCACATAAATTCATACTGAGCAGTGGGTCGCGCGACGCGGCCGCAGTCTCCAGTCGCGGTTGCCAGTCGTGGTCGCCAAAATCGGAATGCTACCTTTACTGAAGGTTTTCACATTAAAGACATACCGTTAAAATATAAAGTCAGTTTGTTACAAACATGGAAAAAAACCTTAACTAAATTATTATAATTTACCTAAACTCGGTTCAAGCATGTATTTGCTGTGACAGCTGCAAAAACTTTGTAAAAAAGACTGGGAAAACATTTTCTGATATATTATACTGAAGAATATCGGGTACCTACTACATCAGTATTACGTTTAAAAACCTAGCGAAAATTGTCATAGAGAATTCGTGGTTTTTATTTAGCTTCTTTTACAATGTTATTGCAGCTGTTAGAGCAAATAAATGCTTGGGTCGAGTTTAATTGTAAAGAAATCAGTGGCATCTGTTTGTGACATTATCAACTTGTATGTCATAGTTATTCCACAAATAGACATCTATACGCATTATGCCCAGGGTCATCGTGACACGTCGATACCTCATAAATAAGGGCACCCTCGCGTAGGGAAGTGAAAATAAAATTAGCTACACTACTCTATCATGTGTAGGGCTCTTAAACCGTTCACTGGGACCCTTAAGTGCAAACGATTTGTTTTTATTTAATTTTGTGATGATACAGTTGTTTAGAATATAATATCGGCCTCTTTGACGTGTCTGTCAACGGCGAACCTGATTAGCGCCGGTTATGAGCGCGTATATGGCTGGCATAACCAAACTTAGTTATATAGGTCCTGTTGCAAGGCGCACAGTGCAACTGACCAGCAGCATTGTATGTGTAGGTGTAGGAAGGCTTCGGACGGGTCTTAATAATAAGGCGTTTTGCATCTAGGTCTTGTATTCGTTTCTCTTCGAAGCTATTAACGGCCTTATGGACAGAGCTGTGCCTCTTTCGTCTCTGTTGCGCGAGCTCTTCCCAACCCTCGCACGGGGTGTCACATGCGGTGAGATGGCGCTTTAAGACATCCTTGTAACGTAAGTACTGGCCTACAGGAGTGCGCTTTCCCTCCTTCAGCTGTGAGTAAATTACAGCTTTAGGCAACCTGAAGTCACGTATCCAAAACGTATGGTTTTTTTTTTATAAAAGATTTTTCTTTTTTTTTTAAATAAGATTTTTTTGGGTAAAAGTACAAGATGTCCGCACCATCTCAGTTGTTTAGAATATAAGGGACTAGCTGACCCCACAAACGTTGTCCTGTGGGTTACCATCATTTCAAAAACATTCTTATAATAAACCTTACATTGAATTTTGACTCGCTCTCTCAGCTAATGAGAGAGCAAGACAAAAATCAATATAAGGTTTATTCATCATCATCAGCCAGAAGACGTCCACTGCTGAACATAGGCCTCCCCTTTAACCTCCACACTGAACGACAGCCTGCCTTTTGCATCCACTGGATGCCAGCGACTCTTACTATGTCGTCGGTTCATCTAGTGGGAGGCCTACCTACGCTACGTCTTCCGTTTAGGTTTAAGGTTTATTATAAGAATGTTTTTGAGATTATGATAACCCACCTTCGACATAATTTTATAATGGGATCTAAACAGAAAAAAAATCTCTATAGATACATTATGGATCTTAGCATTGGATCTATCGAGAATGATCCTTCTAAAAAGCTATGTTCATACAAAAATCCCATAGAAAAAAGCACTTAAGTTTTTCCGGAATTTTCATTATTACAATTTAATTACATATTATGCTTAGTTTTAATCATAATTTGAATTTAACCTTTTTGTGCCTAAAATATGTATATTAAGCACAAAAAATTCTACAAGCAACAATAAAAAAAAACGAAAAACAACAGAAGTGTTCTACAAATGATCTAATCTAGTTTTTAAGCATCCACTAGGTATTTCCAATAAAACACAACCACATTGAACGTACAGTAGGGGGAAAAATATCAAAGACGGTTGACCTTATTAAACAAGCTCAAAGTTGCACAACGACCTATGCAGAGGGCTATGCTCGGGGTTTCTCTACGAGATCGAATTAGAAATCAGGACATCCGTAAACGAACGAAAGTTATAACCACATAACCCACTGGATTAGCAAGTTGAAGTGGTAGTGGGCCGGGCACAAACCACGCAGAACAGATGGCCGGCCGAAACGTTCTCGAATGGAGACCACGGACCGGTAAGCACAGCGTAGGACGTCCACCCACAAGATGGACAGACGACCTAAAAAAGACAGCAGGGAAACGCCGGATGCACTTCCAACCGGCCATTTGGAGATCGATGGGGGCGGCCTATGTCCAGCAGTGAACGTCCTATGGCTGTAATGATGATGAAGATGAATCAAAGACGTCCACTGCTGCAGTCGCCGCGGATTAAGCCGTTTGTCCACCGCCCTCACAGGTACGTTAATACTAATCATAAGCTAGATAATAATAACAATACTTTTTCCAAATCAAATTAAATAAATAAATAGAGAATGCATGTATTTTGCCTTATGTATTCTACTATCTATTATTTATTCTTTGCTATAATCCTTATTCGTTTAATAAAATACCTATCAAATTGGAACTGCTAATCACAGTAGGCTGGGTCAACAGGGGTAAAGCAACAGTACTGATATTGACTCTGGTAAAGCAACTGTTTGTGCCAGACGGGGTGCCTCCGGCTCCACTTTTTAACGGTAACGTTCAATTATTGGTATTGTTACCTTTGTTGCTAATAGCTTTGTACGTTTTTTTGACTCGCTGTATTTTTTTATAGTTAAGAATTGTTCAACAAAGACTACTGTCCATTATAGGCCTTGCAAAATAAGTTTCCGATGTGCGACATCTATTGGCGTGCCTTGGCAGTAAAACCGACTCGTATGCCGTGACGGCAAACGATATGACGCTGTCTTATGCCGTAGTGCCCTCTCCATCAATATTAATGTTTCGCCAAGGACGAAAATAAACCAGAGTTTAAGGGCGTCTTTGTGTGTCACATCAGGCGAGATGGAGGTCAAACGCAAACCTATCTATATAATTATGTATGTATATAAAAATGAATCCTTATTTACCTTGGTCACGCCATAACTTGAGAACGACTTTACCGATTTCATTCATCTTTTTTTAGTTTTCGTATACTTTGCAGAAGGTTCTTACGGAAATAAAAAATATGAAAATTGCGCAGAAAATTTGAAAATTTAACGATGATTTTACCTCTGGCGTGAAACCGCGGGGTGCAGCTCGTTTATTATAGAAATTGAATTTTCTACAGATCTTTCTATTTGATTAAATCAGAACGCCAAAAATCCAATTTTTGTTACCTTTTTCGTCACAAAATATGAGAGGGGTCGGCTTACACTTGACGTACACACCATCCGTATAAATATACAAACTACCTCTAGCTATAGTCAAACACAGTTCGTATAGACATCCGTCCTCAGCTGCAGATTAATAAAAACAAAAGCGGCGAAATGGGCAGAAATCCGCGCCAGGCGGTCACAGCCGCTCCAAAACTTTTTTTACCAGCATTTTGATAGTCGATTTGCGGTTCTCCCACCCTCCCCCGGTAGGGGTAGGGGATGCCTCCGTCAAAAACATTACTCTGCCCATCCGCGTGGAAGATTTAATTTTCATTTTTATCTGAAACATCCCCCTTTGTAGTGGTTATTCTGTATCCAATTAGGTCGCTTTGAGAATTTTTCTGGTAGTCCCACATAGCAGTCCTGTTTAGAGCTATGGAATTTTTAATTTCGATCTTTGTCTAAAAATGTTTGTATTAACGCATTTTTTTACGAAATTGGATTATCGGAGAAGGTACCTTTCTTAGAGATTACGGCTCAACCAAGAGAAGATACAATAAGAGAATTTAGAATTAGTTTTACGAATTCAAATACTAGTTCTTTGAGAGGCAATATAGGCGTATCAGAAACAAATCCTATTAAATAAAGAATCTTTATGCTACAATATACCCTAAAATTAAATGAATTTTATTCACTAAAATTGTTTTTTTAAGTTTAGTTCTACTATTTTGCCGTTACTCGGCATGGTCATGGAATTTAGGCATAAAATAAAATGTGTAGTATAAAAAAATAAGTAAACAATTCAAACCCCGGGCCCGTACCAATGAGCTCTTTGGAGCTTATGTACGGATTTTCATACCACTGGCTTTTCGGTGAAGAAAAACATCGTGAGGAAACCTGCATACGTACGGAGAAGGAATTCAATGGCGTATGTGAATCCACCAACCCGCACTGGGCCAGCGTGGTGGATATGGCCCAATCACCCTTTCGGGTGTAGGCTAAAAGTCCAGCAGTGGACTGTTAAAAGGCTGATTATGATGATGATGATGATGATACAATTCAATGTTCAATGCGTGGTCAAAATGAATATTAGTAGAGTGGTAAGTAGCGTAAGTAAATCTCCACGGCGTCGGCGGTCTAGTAGTCGCAGGGACCTGGTTTCTGCTCCGTATAAGAAAATTGGAAATATATGAGATTTCATAAGTCGAACCTTCGTGTTTTTGGTTATTCGCCTATCCTTCCAAACCTTTAAAGCGACTGAATTGGCGTTCCATTAAAAAAACTTGATGGTAAAACCAGTAATTCCAAAAAGCTCAACAACTCTGTCATCAGACCGTATCATGCAGCGATTACACGGAACGCAGGTCGTGAAAGTACGGTAATGATACGGTAGAGCGAGAAAGCACGGCAAATCTGTAAGATGATACGCGCGGGCGCGTGATCGACGCGTGACATTTTGCCGTAAAACGCAACGTGACAGCTACGACGTAGTACGTCACACCACGAGGTATCATATAAATAATGTATTTAATCATGTTACACGTAGAATATAAACTATACCTAATACATGTTTACTAAGAAATGCGGGCTTACCTATCTGTATATATAAAAATGAATCCCCATTTACCTTGGTCACGCCATAACTTGAGAACGACTTTACCGATTTAGTTCATCTTTTTTTAAAGTTTTTTATTAGTTTGTAGAAGGTTCTTACAGAAAGAAAAACGAAAAAAAAAAAAAAAAAAACTTAACGAATATTTTAACTCGCGGTTACCTATGTGATGAACATTTGTGTTTGTTCTATATCTGGGTGTACCTATTTAAGTATGTATTTAAAAATATATATGCATTTATATCAGTCTGGCCGCATAATCACAAGCTTTGCTTAGTTTGGGGTCAGATGACCGAGTGTGAAAAACGTCCCGAATATTTATTTATTATTATTTATAATATAGTTAATCGCTAAAAGCGATCTCTTCCAGGCAACCGTTGGATGGAAAGAATTTACGTAACAGAATCCAATCACGGCCGCCACTTGTGGCCTTAGCTCGTAAGTGTTTTCTATCGTGTGGTAATTTTTATTTCTGGTGTACACAATAATGAGTTTCTATCTATCTATAATGTAACTACTAAATTATAAGGTGAACTACTTATTCAGAACTCGTTTTCTTTCTTTTTATTACGGCAAAGAGGTATGCGGTCCGCGTGATGGTAAGAGGTAGGTAACTACCGCCTATGAGCACCTGCAATACTAGCGGTATTGCTGATGCTTTGTTAGCTCTGAAAGGTAATATCAACACTCTTTTTGAAACGTCAGCAATGTAGTTAGTTAGCAATGGAACGCCTTGCCCCTGTCTGTGTTTCCGCAGCATTACAATCTTGGAGTGTTCAAGTCTAGGGTTAATAGTTTATCACTGGGCAAACATGCTCCATCTTCGACCGCATCATCGCTTTCCATCAGGCGAGATCGCGGCCAAACGTTAGCCTAGTACGACGTAAAAAAAAAGTTAGCCATAGCGCATTATCTTTAAGTAGAAAGGTACTAACCTTTCTTTATCCCGCTCATGTCACCGCCATTGCAGCCAATTGCTTGCGGCCCCGGGCTGAGGCTGTGCAGCTGGTAGGGCGGAGTCCTAGTGTCTATCTGCGTTGGCCACGGAGCCCGAGGCCAGCCAGGAGTGGCACCCGGCGTGCCCAGTAGTCGTAGACGCTCGTAGACGGGCGCGGAGCAATCTGATGGAGACTGCTGCGATGACGACTTTTCCTTCTGGGCTGCCAGGTTGCGGAGTACTCGGTTGATTGATGACACCTAAACAGGGAGAAACTGATATAAGTAAGGAAATTAATTAACCAATTATAAAAAAAACACCCTCATAATCATTCAGCCTTAGGACGTCCACTGCTGGACATAGGCCTTCCCCATCAATGTCCAAAAGGGCCGTTGGAAGCAGCCTGCATCCGGCGTTTCTCTGCGGTCTCTTTTAGGTCGTCTATTCATCTCGTGGGTGGAAGTCCTACTCTGCGCTTACCGGTCCGTGGTCTCCATTCAAGAACTTTTCGGCCCCATCGGCCATCTGTTCTGCGTGCTATGCCCTGCCCACTGCCACTTCACCTAATCCGGCTATTAATTAATCCGGTTTCTAATATACATACAAATATACATAGCACTTCAATGAATCCGGTTGCCAATCATGTGGGCTATGTTGATAACTTTCGTTCGTCTACGGATTCCTTCATACCTGATTCGATTCTTTTCGAAGAAAAAATAATGTATTTGAAACGTCATGAATTCAAATAATGTAAAATGCACGCAAAAATCTAAGAAATCATTAAATTCTTGTGAATTGTTTTCTGCCAAAACAGTGCATCCCAATTAACAGTTCGAAAAAAGTACCAAAACCAAGGCAACTTTGGCTTTTTTCCATTAAAAAAAAAGGTTCTACGGTTTCGGAGATCCGATCCCGCGATGTTTACGATAAAGCGCGCCCGCTCGGTGACGACACGCGATCGGAGAGGCGTGCAATGAATTGATTTACTCAACAGTTCTTAAGAATTAAATAAAACCTTTCGTTAAGTATGATTAGAGCATAAGGTAAGTATAGAGTATATTTTTAACTCCCGATGCAAAAAGAGGGGTGTTTTAGGTTTAACGTGTGTATTGTGTATCTATATATATGTTTGTCTGTCTGTGGCATCGTGGCTCCCAAACGGCAAATCCGTTTGAAACCGTTAACTTTTTTGTTTTAAAGTTGACTTGATCGGTAGTATTATTAGCTAAGATTTACGAAGATCTGTTCAGCCCTTGAATAACTACACAAAGAAACCAAGTACATTCGCAAAATTTAAGTCATTCAAATTGTGTCATATATGACACCAAAAAATATATAAAAATTTTACTATGATAATTTGCGCGGTGAAATTTTACCACAACATATCAGAAAAGTAGCATAAGAGTTATGGTGTGACATTCCACAGGTAATCCATTAATTTTCTTGCTTAAATCGTTTAAAATACCAATTGAAACGTAAGCAACTAAGCGAATTTGTAGCTTACGTTTTGAGAAGGCGTTGTTTGGAAACTTACCTTCTCTAGTTATTCTAAGGTACCGCCATACCGATTATCAGCTCTTTTATCGGATGTAAAAAAAAAAAAAATATATACTTGTAATAAATATCTACCAGCCTTTATTTAAATAATATTATAACATTCTTAGTTTTAACAGTACATAGATTTCAATGATCTACTATAAAAAATAACAACAACAAAAATTACACATGTTTGCGAGTTTGCGACATGTTTTTTTCACGTTACTGCCAAAACCACAAAATTGGTATAATTTTATATTTTATTATTTAATAACTAAAATGTTTGCAGGAAGTAAGACCTCCCAATATGATGAATAAGATCACTTTCCAGGGCCACCCAGACCAAGGAAAACCGAAAACCAGCGCACCAACTGTCACTGTCATATGACAGCGTGCCAAACGGACATGCTACGTAACTTAGACGTAGGACAGGAAGGCAGTAAGACGATAGATGGTAACGCGATACGCGGTCGCGCGGTGGTCCCTGTATCGGTCTGACTGGCAGATGACGGAATGCCCGATGGACCGAGAAAACGCGGCACGTTCGAAAAACGAACGTCACTTTTTAGAGAAAAAAGTTGTATTGTCTATAATTTTGATATTTTTTCATTGTTTTTAAATGAGGATAACCATAGGATAACGTTCTGTTAGAGTTTGTTTAACTTGTATAGTCTCGCGGATGTATAAATAACTAAACTTGGTCCAAGCATTTATTAGCTACGACAGCTGCAATAACCTTTTAAAATTATGAATGAAAACCATTTAGCTAGGTTTTTGAACGTAAGATAAGATTGTACCAGGTACCCGATATATTGCTTCAAGAAAGTGTTTTAATACCGTATTTTTTTTGTAAATGTTGTCAAAATAAATAAATGCTTGGACCGAGTTTAATGCGTTTTCCATACATCTATTATCAAACACCATACCAAACATGCTACTATGTGACGTAATAATTATAATATAATTACTTTGAACAAAACTATTCAAAGACACCACTCGTAATTTTTTATAAGTAGATCTAGATATATTGTTTGTGTTGTGACACTTGTGACCGACATGCCTACCCAGTATAGTATAATTATATTTCTACAACGTCTAGGTATTTAATATAATATTTTTATCATACCTTAGATACTTTACAAAGGAATCAAATTAAAAAGTCAGTTTCACAAAGTCGAGTATCAATAAATTATTTTCTTTAAAGGGTTGAACTTTTCACACAATTCAAATGGAAAATTTTAACAAGCTGTTTTTCAGAGATTTGAATCAATGATTCGAGCCAATTAGATGTATTGTTTGTTATTTTCTTTTATAAAACTTTCTATAATTACAAAACAATCCGTTGAGTTTAAAAAGCTAAACAATAAAAAACTGATTGGTCGAAACGTAAAAAATAAAAGAAAGTAACATAACTAAAAGTAAACTCAAAGGAATCCTGTTTTTTTTTAAATTAATGAACGTAGTGTATTCCTTATTGTTATTTATTTAAACGAACTTAATATATCATAAAATTATAATTTAACCAGCCATTTTGGAGATCGATGGGGGAGGCCTATGTCCAGCGGTGGACGTCCTACGGCTGAAATGATGATGATGATAATTTAATTTAAGGGGACTGTTACCGTTTGCAGCTCTCTCGCTCGCAATTTTTCATATTATTGAAGATATCAAATCACAGAGTTTGAATTTGCATAAAACTGACAAAACCTGACCTTTTGTTAAATATCGTAGTATTACAAACTTTTTTTTGTTTCGATAGCTTATAATTTGACGGAGTAAATGGTAAAAAGTGATTTTTTTGCTTGTTATATTACTCACTAAGTACTACTTAAGGCCCTCTTTTCTCACTTTTAGCAATTTTAGTCATTCTAGTTTTCACTACTCTCCCTTTTACTTTACTACTAACTTTACTTAACTTTACTTAACTTTACTTAACTTAACTTAACTTAACTTAACTACCTAACTATCTTAACTTAACGAAACCTAACTACCTAATTAACTAACTACCTAACTACCTACTTACCTACTACCTACTTACTATTAACTACCTAATTACCTAACTACCTAACTAATTTAACTTTACTACTCTTACTTTTGTCTACTTTCATGGATAGCTTAAAATTATAAAAATGGTGTCTTATCAAAATTGTATGTTTTATCCAGGAAACCGTAAAGACCGAAATACGATTTAGGACATTTCGCTCGATAGAATAAAATATGAAAGCAGGTGTAGCTCTGATATAGGCAAGCTTTTCTCCCTGTTTTTTTATTCATTCAAATACTTATTTACTATACGATGTCTACGATATCTTAATATACAGATTTCATAATTATGGAGGGAACCGTAAACGTACATTTTATATTAAAACAGCTATTCTTTTCGAAAAATATGAGAAAAACCCCAAAAATCGTATTTTTTTTGTATTAATTGCGAAATGCATGACTGTGTAAGCACCATGAGTTTTGCTCCACTAAATACGACGTTAATACAATATATTAGGCCTTATGGCCATCTGTAGTAACAAGCGTTGCTTAAAAGTGGGAATACCTCGCTTTAATGTATTACTAAGTAAGTACCAAATAACTTACTACCTAGGTATATATTAAAAAGTTTTAAGGATGTTATACCAAAACTTAAAACATAATATGTCAAATAAATCCAAAATATTTGGAATTCACTAATAACTAAACTAATAACTATTCAAATAGATACTTAAAATAGATATTTTTTTGTATGCTATTAAAACAAAAAAACTTATTTAAATAACATAATGACAAAAAAGTAGCGTGAACGGATAAAAGCGAATATATATCCCATGTTTATAGGGCTCCGCGTCATCCGCGGCCAACCGACCCGCGCACAAAGTGTGACCATGTGTAAAAACCGTCTGTGCCAAACGTACAAAAAAAAAACTCCAAAGTACAGTCCTGTAAACAGTCCTTTAATTCGAATCACACACGCCAATTGACTTGTTTCGCTAAATGTACACCAATTAATAAATAAACCCTCGAGAGAAATATTTTAAACCCTTTTAATGTCGATTTCTACAATACATACAAAAACCGTTCTTTAGTCTATTTACATGTTTATACGAAACCAATATTCTCTGAAAGAATGCATTTAGACAATGTTTGTGCACAATAGGTGCATTTCATTTGATTGGACAGGAATATATCTTGTTTTTGCGGTTTATATGAGTGCTTATACGGTGAATTTAATTCCTCGTAATTCGAATTACTTTAATTCAAACACAGGTAGCTATTTAGAAGTGTAAGTTTAGTGACATTTTTGAGATAGGGTTATTTTTTTATTAGGACTGTAGAAGATTAAAACAATATTTTATACGTTTTAAGGCCAATGTATCTGTTGGCTACTTGCTATGTGTTTAAAAAAATATCTTTGTGACCAGACGATTTTTTTTAACGTTTGCTTTAGGTCACGTGGGTTTGCACGCTAGAAGGTAATACAAGTAGGTAGAAGGTAAGTATTGTGTGGTTTGCTTTTTAGAAACTAAATCTTAACTGTTAACCAGCACTAAATAATTTTTACAACCAACAAACTTGATGCTTAGCAATCAGAGAAATCATATCGATCAATAAAGACCCTCTGTTTGCTCCATACAGAGCCATGCTTTACAAGATGGATCTCGCAAAAAAAATCGCTCTCTAAGCTTATTGAAAAGTATTCGCGCCCTGAGTTCACGCCGTCTGAGCAAATATAAGATAATTTTCGCGCTTCGCCTCACCCGGTATTTAGGGGGCACCTTTCATACTTTTTCGAGGAACGTTTGATAGGAACGGAACGTTTTTAATGTAATTTATTTTGTATTCGGAACGCGTTGTGTTTTAGGATTCTGTGTTGGCAATGCTGGAATTGGTGACGCGAGTGATGGGGCGATTGGGAATCAATTTTGTGAATTCAGCTTTGACTGGCGTCACGCAATTAACCTAGCTTCTTGATAAAATAATATTACTAAAATCTATCTAGCTCGGTGTTTCAACTATTCCAACTTGACGTTAAGTTACGCTACGCTATGTTCACAATGTTGGTAGAGAGCTTATCACTTGAACGAACCTCAGAAAAGAGAAGTACCTAAATAGAACGGAAATGAGAAGGAAAATCTGTCGCCAGGTATTATGACAGAACCTTGATTGAATATTCTTATTTATGTCAACGCGTCGAACTCCGCATCCAAAGAATTTGGACGCAAAGATCTTATATATACCCTAAACCTCACAGATCTACTACCTATAGATTTTCAATGAGCGTGGCTAGCTCAGTGCCTCTCGCTCATCATCGTATTTTCGCTCACTGCGCTTCTTGCAGCCCAAAATGCTACAACCAACCATTGTAAAATATCTTTTACAATTATTTCTCAGAGGAAACACGCATTTATCACATTAAATCACCAAAAAAAGGCAATAAATATAATTCAGACCCGTTTTGTTTGTCACTGATTATTACAGATTTTGACACTTGAGGTACCAAAAACAGGTCACGCCGATAAGGACAACAAATTCTATTTATGTCCTTTTCGTACTTGTGCTGAGCCATATCAAGTTGTCTCTTTCACTAAAATATATTGCCGATCTGGTTGTGTATATCTGTGCTAAACCTCCTTGCTTGGACGTTTCCTTTTTGTGTTAGGACTCAAAGTTCTAACGTCAGTTGTCCGCATCGTAGTTGCTAACTGATTTCGAATGACTAACGTTTCGGTTATATGGCTGCAACTGGCTACAGCAATATTTCTTACAAAAGGGATGCCTTATTTTAAACAAAAAAAATATTCTGTGGGACGAACCATCGCTTATCATGAAAGAAGTTCCACGGCAAACAGCGGAACTAAATTTCCATATTGTAGTTGTCAGGTTTTATACTGTGTTTTGACGCTAGATTTTTATTAATTTGTCGCCTTTAAGAATCCTGTACATACCTAAAGTTGTTAAAAGTGCTGCTCGAGAAATGATACTGATAGTGATTGATACGCGATAACAGCGCCGCGTCCGGTGACTTGTTTCATGAAAAGCACTCTAGTCTAGAAACAGGCATGAAATAGCTATATCTATATTAGTTTCTTTAATTTTCTTACCTATAAATATAATCAAGTAAATATGTATGTATTAAAAGTAGATCATTTCAAGTATTTTAAAACTATTCAGTAATAAATCAAGGTAAAATAATAAATAATTAATTACTAAACAAAATGCACCGTTTTTCACTTCATTCAGTCCACGTTTACCTCACTCGCGATTTTAATGTTCAGAAAAAAAAGAAGCAGTGCATTACTCCCAGCAAGGAGTATTGTCGGGGCTCCAACAAAAGGCAACCTGCTGGGTCTATTGTGCGCCAACTCGGCACTTTGCGATTCAATATTTTCGGTGACTTTCGCTCTTTCCCCCACTCGCTTAAAGAAAGCGTCGTAAGCGAACAAATGCGCACCTAGTAGTGATTATTTTTCATTGTTTTTGCACTTTTTGTGCATGATCCAATCGAAATGGAGTGGATTTTTTAAATATTTGTTTAGTTTTACTCGCTCTTCTCCAGATTTCAAGGGGTCGGAACCAAAGAGAAACTCTTCAGTCGAGACTCGTGGGTTTAAAATTGGGTGATAGAATTAAACTTTAAACTTATCGAAGGCCTTCGATTGTGTCAATCACGATATTCTGATGTACAAATTATCGCACTACGGATTAACTGTTTATGCGTTGCTGTTAATAAAATCGTACCTTTGTGACAGAACCCAAAGTGTCGATATTGATGGCACACTTTCAATCGCATCTAAAGTCTCAATTGGAGTCCCACAGGGATCAATTTCTGGCCCATTCTATTTTAAAGTTTATGTAAACGACTTACCTTTTCCAGCGAGTAAGCATTGCGAAATTATTTTGTTCGCCGACGACACAACGTTGTTATTTAAAATTAATAGGAAAAATATTGATATATCTCAAGTCAATATAACACTCAACTCTATCGAAAGGTGGTTTGGCGTAAACAGCTTAATGTTAAATGCTAAGAAAACTAAAATTTACTTTGACGAATAATCCATTCTTGTCTAATATATGTATAAATGATGAGCAACTTAATTTATCCGCTACCGCAAAGTTTCTAGGGCTCACTTTGGACAGCAAGCTCCAATGGGAAGCACATATCAAAGAGTTAACAGGTAAACTGAGTTCTGCAGCATATGCGGTGCGGAAGATTAGAGAACTCTCAGATGAGAAAACTGCAAGAATCGTATACTTTAGTTACTTTCACTCGGTGATGTCGTATGGGATATTGCTCTGGGGTAGTGCAGCAGACGTACACAGTGTTTTTGTTCTGCAAAAACGTGCTGTTAGGGCTATTTATAGATTAGGCTATAGAGATTCCTTCAGAGAAGTCTTTGCACAGGTAAAAATCATAACTTTGCCAAGCTTATACATTTACGAGAATATTATGTATGCACGTAAGAACCTTTACAGGTTAAAACAACAAAGTGACATACATAATTACTCGACAAGAAACAAATCTAAACTTGTTTTGCATACTACTAGACTTGCTAAAACTGCCAAATCTTTTGTTAAGAATAGTATATCTTTTTATAATTTATTACCTGATAACTTGAAAAACAAAAATGACAAAGTTTAAAAAAATTATTAAAGATATTTTAACTCAAAAAGCTTATTATGAAATTGGCCATTTTATCAGTGACAATGACTTTCTTCGCCAATTATGCTCTACTTTTACAAATGACTAGAATTGATATTGTATTTTTAACTTGTATTTGATTTGATAAACTCACTAATGTATTCTGTTTTATTCTATTTTATTATTGTTGACATTTTGCATTATTTTTGACATTCTAATTCTTTCATTGCTCTATTGTACTTATTGACTTTGTTAATGTTATACTACCTAATGTCACTTTTAATCACCGTTAAACCTATGACTAATATTGTTGTCAGTGTTGATTTGTAGATATATAACCTACAAATGCTATAATAAGTGTATAATAATTGTCTTCAAAAATGTGCAAATGTCGTTCTGACGTTCAAAAGTGTACAGTGGTGTACCAATTTGAGGAACAAATGAATCGAAAACTTTGGCATCCACAAATTATAGGTAGGTATCTGAATCTTCATGTGATTGGAAAAAAAAATCTAAGATAACTTACATAGCTAGGTTAAAAATTGAAATGTGGCTCTTTCCTTCGACCAAAATAAAATGAATGGATGGGCCCAGAAGAAGCGCATTTTTTAAGATTACAAAATGTGCGCCGGCTCTCACTTCGTTTCAGTCGGTCTCTAGCCGTATGAAGTGCGACACGCGTTTATTGTTACATGATTACGAAATATCTGACAAAATTATGCCTTCGTGTGCTTTCCCTGAAGTTTTTGTTGAAGTGTAAATACACATCAAAATACCACTATCTATTTTTTGTAACAAATTTACTGTACATGGTTATAATTAGGTGTTGAAGTATATGTCCAACGGTTTTGCCTCGTTTTTACTGAGCAATTTTAATGGTTATGGCCCGTCCATTCATTTTATTTCGGTCCTATTTGTTTGACACCGTAATTTTTCAGTCTTCATTGAATGAAACTTAATTGAATTATGCGCGCTCGCAAATTCTCAAATTCTACAACAATAAATAAATCAAATCAATCGTAACAAAAGCCTGGACAACAATTAAAAGAAAGCTAACCACACACCGCCCCTCCAAGACAGACCGCCTCCTATTTCAACAAAAAAAAAACGCCCATAGATGACAGCAAAAGTCAAAACGGCACTTATTTTTAATGCGACCGTTTCCCACGTTCGAAATTTAAATTTAATTGTCGAACTATTGTTGGCAATCAAAGAAATGGGTCAATACGGTAAGGAGCTCATTTTCATTGTTTGATTGAGACTTATAGGCATTTGTCAATACGTTTGGTGCTTTGTACGCCGCGGGGGGCGGTCTGTTGGCACTCAATAAAGGCGAATACACGCAAGCTAAGGTTGTAGTTATTATTTAATCTGTGGCCGAGGTGTTCTTTGAACGGGAAGGTGAATGGAATCGTTAGAGAGTGAAATGATATGCAGTGAGTCATTAGGTGCGTTCTCATAGGTGGGGTACGCCGGAGATCTATTGTTGATCTGTATTTTCATTTAGTATAGTCACAGTTAAACGGATTTCAATTGAATATATTGTTTGTTAACATGATTTAAGTGGATGACAGATATTAAACTTGAGAGAAAACCGGGAACTTCTTTAGCGTCTTACACAAATCGTGCGAAGCCTAAAACCCAAAAGTGTATAAGCAAACCACGGTCTGTTTCTTATTCTGTCTAATTATATTGTTTATAAAACGGATTATATTTCCATATATTTCTCCTCCTATTTCCCTCAAATTTCGGTTATGTAATATGTATATATAACCGAATTTGAGGGCGCAAGACACAACCAAAAAAGTATAGAGTAGGTAGTTAAATATAGAAAAAAAACCATTTTAAAACAATATAATTAGAAATACTATGAAATAGACCGTGGTTAGCTCATACACTTTTTGGTTCTAGGCTTCACATTATTTGTGTCTTTTGAATTTTATTAATATCTCAATTTACATACATTGTCAAAGTTACAATATTTTTATTACTTATAACATATAAATCGTCATCGCTTTATGGTTGATATTCCGAAAACCTGTACGAAGCGCTTTGATTCCACATTTATTGTGCAAACTGCTAGTCTGTGGAATACGCTACCTGGCCCCCGATTCTACTAAACAAATTGTCTTTAAATTGTAATTGTTGCGATTTTAATTGTTAAATAACTGCCTCAAAATTGACTGCTTTTAATATTTTTATGATAATACGTCGTAATATTAGGTGGTTCTATTTCTAGTATAAAAATATGTTTAAAACAGTTAATTTTGAGGCAGTTATTTAACAATTAAAATCGCAACAATTACAATTTAAAGACAATTTCTTTAGTAGAATCGGGGGCCTAATGGGTGTTCCCCGATGGTTACAATCTGGGTGTCTTCAAATCACAAGTGAATCGGTTTCTTCTAGGCAAGCGTGCTTCAACGTAGACCACATCATCGCTTAACATCAGGCGTGATGGTGGTCAAACGCAAGCTTATTATTTGTAAAAAAAAAAAAAAACTATGTATGACACTGTTTTCTGTGACGTGAACCCATAGTAAGCTTAGCCCCTACCAAAAATCGCTCAATGCAGCTAAAGGAGTATTCACTTCAAAAATATCAAGGATAATTTTCCATACAAGCAAGCGAATTAAAATAACGGCTGAAATGGTGTACCTAACTACCGTACGCTTAGTTACAGCATAAATTGTAAGTCAATCGGTGAAGCGAGCCCCTTGTAAGGCGTGTAAGCATCCACTAGACCAGAACAGCGCCTATTATTAAATATATTCACGATGTTTTCACATGTTTTTTTTTAGGTTTATGACCTTACTAGTCGTGTTTCAGCCGGTTTAATATAAAAAAAATATATTTCTCTTTAGTTAGGCATTTATTGGCGTATGAAGCAAACCCAATCATGCAAAAAACAATCCAATTTAAATCCAGTGATGCTTCGGATCCAGTAAAAAAAAAAAAATACTTGTGTTTAACCTCCATCTCGCCTGGTGTTGAGCGTTGATGTGGTCTACGTTGGAGCATGCTATCCTAGAAGAAACCGAATTCACTACTGATAAAAAAAAAACGACATGAAATACAATTTTAAGCCAAATGTTTTGTAATTTAGATGAACTCGTTATGATTCCAAATATGTATTATTTATTTGTTAATTAATACACTTATGTTTTATTTAAAACTGGCTGACCCGACAGAAGTCCTGTCTTAGCTATGAATGGCCAAAAATAAAAATAAAACTCCTGTCTGGTAAATTCACATTCATCAAACGCGCGAACTGTCAAACGCGAAGTTAAATCGTCGTTTAGTTTTCTTAATTTTTCTTTCCGTAAAATGCTTCTACAAAATAGTAGAAAACTTTAAAAAAAGTATGAAAGATATCGGTAAAGTCGATCTAAAGTTATGGCGTGACTAAGGTAATTAGGGATTCATTTTTATATAGATAGATATTAGATAGATAGATAATCAAAAAAGTAAGTACAGAGAAATACAAACAGTTATATATACAGTAAATATATCAAAATGTACGGTCAAATGTGTTACTTTTCACATCACTACGTTACGTCTCGTATTTTCCGCTAGATCTATATAAAGTCCCGGATTCCGCCAGAAATCGGACACGACTCTGGCGTAAAATTGTTTATTGATTCATTCGCCATATTTCTTACGTTTGGGACTGCGCGTCAATCGGAACGAAAATAAGGAACCGTGGCTGGAATTGTTTTACAAATATTTTATCTTAAACAAGGTAAAAAACCTTTTGTCGAACTGGCCTCTGATATGTTTGGTAAAATATCTTTGTTTCTAATTATAATAGGTACGAAAATAAGGAACCATGGCTGGAATTGTTTTACAAATATTTTATCTCGAACAAGGTAAAAAAACATCTTGTCGAACTGGCCACTGGTGTTTGGTAAAATATCTTTGTTTCTATTATAATACGAAAATAAGGAACTATGGCTGGATACGATTAAGAAATATTTTATCTTGAACAAGAAAAAAAATCTTATCGAACCGGCCACTGATGTTTGGTGAAATATAACTTCTGTTTCTAATTATAAATTAAAATAAAATAAAGTTTTTAGTACTAAGTTTGGTTTTAATATTTGATCTTTTGAATATTATAATATTTAAAGTGTCATCTAATTAGCATAAATCATAACAAAAATCACTTACACAGTCACTGAAAATATTTAATTTAGGTAATACACAGTATTTTCTTGTAAAATCATTAGTATTATGCTATATTTTTGCTATATTGTTATTGTTTTTTGCTATATAAGTAAGAGTTGACAAAATAGTTAACAATGGTAACGGACCACGGAGCCCATGGATCTGCACTAATAATAATAAAAAACTATTTGTATCTAAATGTTTTAAACTACATTCCCTGTTTTATTATAAGCTTGCACCTTAAATAATGGTAAAATATTGCACAATAATGAACTAAAACATACGTGGGGTCAATACAATTAAATACCTAAATCTTTGAAAGCCAGCCAAATGGCAAAAGTCAATTGTGCTTACTTGGCGAACCGGTATAAATTCTACAGTAATGATTTTAATAACAATAAAAGTCGGTATTATTATTGTACGAACATAATAATATGTATTATTAATATTGGCACGGGGATAAACGCTCGAGTGAATCAGAATGACACACTTTTTCAACGGTTTTATATTTTCGGTTTTGATAAGTTTTTTTTTTCGACTTTCGTTTAGCACCTTGTTGAATAGGGACATTTATTTCGATCCCTATTCGTAAAATATAAATATCAAAGTAATAGTAATATTATTGATTCAGAAATGAGGCGATCTGTAGACGAACGAAAGTTAAGTTAGATAGCCCGTTGGTCCAGTTGGTAGTGAATCTACCTTCTGAGTTTGGGGCCGTGGGTTCAATGGGAATTGAACATAATTGTTCACACAAACATTTATGTGATGAACATTTGTGTTTGTTCTATATCTGGGTGTTTATTTCTATTTAAGTATGTATTTAAAACTATATACGTATGTATATCAGTCTCTGGCAGCCATATCACAAGCTCTGCTTAGTTTGGGGTCAGATGACCGTGTGTGCAAAAATGTCCCGAATATTTATTTATTTATTTAAGTTACCGACATAGCCCACCGGATTAGCAAGTTGAAGTGGCAGAAGGCAGGGCTCATTTTTTTAGTTTGATTTAAAAAAAAAAAATTGCGCATGCTTAAGAGATAGAAAGCGAGCTCTTAATTCAGGGTCCACGTTTACAAAAATAATGACTTAGAAGTGGCTCTACATAGTATTAAAGCATCGTAAATTCGATCCATTGCCATCCGAAACCGCACTTCACTCCGTAATTACAAATCTGACACTTTTATCAACTGATTACACTCAGAATTACATGAAAAATCTCATTAATATTCATCAGTATACAGTACACAGATCTCGATAGTGCTGTTAATACCCCTCGAACAACAAAAAGCTGACAAGTACGTCGTTTAATACACAAAGCGTAGCGTGGACGCTGCATAAAATTATAATAAATATTCACAGTAACAGACAGAGACGGAAATACTAGTAAAACTCTGAGAGAGAAAGAGACGGATGGAAACGGTCATCCCCGTTGCATCTCTATGCATAGGGCTGCCACAATCTCGGTTTGAAATGTGTCTGGCATTTCCCTTGCGTGTGTCACTCAAACTTGTGTATGGAATTTTGTTATTATGGGATTGAAATTGCATAGACATTAGACTTATTTGCGGTCTTAAGGTACTTTTTAATATAAATAAATGTATGGGTTACAAAAGAAAGTTCCGTTCAAAATTATAATCGAAAGAGGCACAGAAGAGAAAATAAAAGCCCAATGTTTAGTAAACTTTGTTTATGTAGAAATCAAAAACTATTATAATATTATGGTGTAAAAAAAACAATCTTATGTGACACGTTGTGTAGCAAAATATATCGATAAATATCCAGGTGCTCGTACACGGGAGGTGAGAAGAGACGGGAGAGGAGGGTCTACACCGCACTACTCGGCTCATGCGGTTGGTGTATTTACTATTAGATGTATCTGTCAGATAATTCACCATTGAAGAGTTCCACTAACCTCCAGGAGGTTCCATCAACAGATCAATTTGATGGTATCAAATTTGTGGAATCTCAATAAAATAGTATTGACATGCCAAATTTCAAATCAATACGACAATTAAAAGTAGGCTAAAATCAACTTACAAGATTTGATAAAGTTATTAGTTAAGCTAATAAAAACGTGCTAAAATGCTCTGCGCGATAATGGTACTAAATATTTTGAAAGTATTTTTTGAAGACTGTGAGTGGAACAAAATATAAAGCTTTTTTCCAAAATCTTTAGTGCAATGTTTATAGTCTGTTGATAATGATGATATAATTATGATTAGAATAATCTGCCTTATTATGAATGATTCGGATCGTGATCGCGATCGCGTGCCATCTCACTTACGCACGTGGTGCGAGTAAATAGATACGAACGGGACGGCATGCAATCTCGATCCCGATCAAAGAATCATAATAAGGCCCAATGTTATAGTTAGAATAATTAGCACAAAAAAAAACGGAAAAAATACCTAAAATTTCGTATTTTGACAGCCCTGTTAATAAACCACATCCGTAAATCGTAAAGGTGACAACACACTCGTCATTTTGACGGCTAACAGGGGCACTGCATGTTGGACTGTGTGTGGGGTGCTTTACACGTAATAAGTCATAATTCATGTGTTAACTAGAGGAGGGTCCCTAATAATAGCTATCAATTCGGATTCGCATCGAAACCCATTATAACACTATGGGTGATGATTTTGACGTTTCGTAGGGGAGATAGACAGTGACATCTGTGAAATTGTTGTAAAACTGATTTAAGATTCGAATTTCACGGTTAACCATAGTGTCCATAGTCTGGTTAAAGGTTAAGGCTGAAAATTACCGAAACTCGATTAGTCAATTAAATTTTGAATCTTTTTACTACAGTTATATGATTATTAACGGGAGGGAACATTTACCGTGGTAAGATTGATATTACGCCGCAGTTTTATGCACCATGTTCACGGGCAGACACCCCCATCTTACCGACCGTTGAGTCAATAATCACATAGCTATAGTAAAATGGTAAAACAATGGTTAAACTGCACTGAAATATCGGGTGCTCCATCTACAGCTTTATCTCGGTAAATATCCTGTTAATAACAATCGTGATAGTTTAAAAGTGATTGACGATTTGTTAGGCAGTTAAATAAATAATCATCAAGTGAAATTTTGGCGAACTGGGCCCATATGAATAGGATTTTTCTTGGTTAGTAATTCAAATTATTCGGATAGTTAAAAATGCGCAGCAGCTGCTACGTTATTCGTATCACCTTTAAATTTTATTTTCACGACTTGCATACAAAGGTTACACAGTCGTATGGCAGAATTTTTGCCAGCCAATCGACGTCATAAAGAGGCAAGTGGCACAAATTTATAAAAGCAAGGAGTATCTTTATCTATAAATCCTAACATTATCAGCAATATTTTTTTACTGAAATTTCGTTTAGAGAAATTGGAAAGTGATTGGTAAATAAGGTTAGCAAGTTGAAGGGGCAGTGGGAAGGGCACATAGCACACAGAACAGATGGCCGATGGGGCCGAAAAGTTCTCGAATGGAGACCATAGACCGTTAAACGCAGCGTGTAGGATGTTCACCCACAAGATGGACAGACTACCTAAAAGAGACCGCAGGGAAACACTGGATGCAGGCTGCTTCTGACCGACCTTATCGGATATCGCTGGGCTCATGTGAAAACTCCATAAAACTAGTGTTTAATTATTTTTGTATTTCCGTGATTGAAAAAATATATTTTAAAAAACACTTACAAAATACACACAAACAAAGAAAACAACATAAAATATATGAAACAATTTTATTTTTTGTATTACAATTTGTAATAAAAATTTATAAGACTCACTTATAGCTGCTGTAAAATTAGACAAATAGGTACTTCAAAAAAGTTCATGACAAAATTTGTATGAAAGTTTTCGAGCAATATTACGCGCCACGTGAATGG
Organism: Agriopis aurantiaria; assembly: GCA_914767915.1. Classification (NCBI taxonomy): domain Eukaryota; kingdom Metazoa; phylum Arthropoda; class Insecta; order Lepidoptera; family Geometridae; genus Agriopis; species Agriopis aurantiaria. The sequence continues at coordinate 8,844,631 of OU612003.1, read as the reverse complement.
CAATATTAATAGGCCCTACTTACATGTGTTGCTTATAGTGTGCTAATTCGCTCGCCAGATACGTAGCAACATATTACTGGCCATTATTGGTGTTTGTGGCGAGCCAAATTAGATTTTAGCAGGTTCGATCGCGTATTAGATGCTGCGGTATTGCAGATTTGTTTACAATACCACAATCAACGTTTAATTGTAATCTAATTATGTTGCCTTAAGCGGCGCAAATATTCCAGCCTTGACAGAGGTTACTTACTTGTGCCGTTTGGGGTAGAAACACTTGGACCGTGAGGGCCAAGTGCTTTCGAAATTTCAAAGGATTTTTCGGGGAGACTGAAAGTTTCTTTGCGTGACCAAAATGCTGGCATGTATTTTGGTCAGAAAGATAGCCTCGAAATTCAGCGTGGCAACGCGGCCAGCATTTTGGTCACTCTGGTCTCTCTCTTTCTCTTTGGATCTCTAATTTCAGGAAATTAGAGATTGTTTTTACTATCTATAGGCCTTCATTGCTTATAGATAGTATAAGCAATCTTCACTTAGTTTAGATTTTTTAAGTATTATTTAGTAGTCGCTTGGCACTGTAATAATTATATTTATTTAATAAATGAAAACAATACTACGCTAATACGTAATTCTCATGAAAATGTGAATTGTTTTTTTTATTAGCAAGTGCCTTAATAACTAAACAAAACACAAGCTAATATACTACAAACAACAGATAGACTGTCCATAGACATGAAGGTCTAAAGACAATCCAAATACTCACTACCAGTTTGATTAAATTTAGCACCTAACTACTGAACCAATTTTGATTAAATTTCTATGGGACCTGAAAGGAAATTATACCAAATAAATAAAAAATATAATTTCCATTCTGAATTTTTTCTAATCGGTTTATAAATGACAGTATTCTAAAGAATCGTCATTTAAAAAAAAACTACAACCGAATTGAGAAATATTCTTATTTAAGTCGGTAAAAAAATTCAAACTTTATTGTTTTATTTGTTAAACTATACGTATAAAATACAGATGGGTACGATTAAAAAAGATTATCTTAAAATAAAAATACTAAGAACATTTTAACAATTTGGGGTATATGCACATCAGCTTATGCTACGCGTCTATCAATAAATAAGTACTAAAGTCATTTTATTATGACCATGCTGCAAACTGAAAAATAAAGAGATGTAATTCTTTTTTGTGTTAATATTATTCGTTATCTTCGGTGGGTTTAAAGTTGATAGAAAATTACGCTGAGTTAAACTCTTAAAACTTTTTGTTTATTAACCTATACTTTCCCACTCTTGGGCAAAGGTCTCCCCCATATCCATCCAGACAGTGCGATCACCCGCCAGATTTGACCACTGTATCTGGAACGCGTCGAAGTCATCGCGCCAGCGTTTTCTCGGTCTGCCTTATAAAAATATAAAAATAATCTACACTAGAGTTGAAACTAGTACCTTTAAAATAGTATACAAGTAGCAGTAAATTAACCAACTCGTATGTAGTTCCATAACATGTTTGTACATCGTTTAGGATCCCGTTTAGTAACGCAGGGGTGGCCCCGTATTCAAATGTGCGCATATGCTGCGCGTTTTACGCAGTTTTAATTTTAATCCGCGTCACTGGGACTCTGTGCAATGTGGTAATGGACTGGCTTTAACGATGTGGTGCTTTTATATTACACTGATAGAAATACGGTACGCTTTGCAGTTTGACATACGATACTAGTGGTTTCGCAAAATTTTCCGAGATAAAAAACTCCATGGTCTTGCAGGCTCATACAATTTTCTGATATTTTCTCCCTATTTCCCTACCTACCTATTTCTTCCCCCTGATACTTTTGGAGGTTTTTGACTTTGTGATCGACGGCTTTGTGATGTTTTCCAAGTTGTTTTTAAATTATATAATCAGCTTGCACTTGGCCGCCATCTCACCTGATGCGGTCTACGATGGAGCACGCTTGCCTAGAAATTTGAGCCTAATCAGTGATTAATGGTGACCCCAAAGACCTATCTCTTATCTACCTACATGTAGGTCCGATTGAGTACTTTCTTTGAAGCAATAGTTGTTAAACCACCACCGCAGCCTTCCAAGAGTTGCCAAAATCCAAAATCCTTATTTACTGAAATTAGATACGCAAATATATCCAAAGTAAAGCGGGTAGGGTACTCCACAAGGCATTCTTAGGGCGTTTACAGACGAGCGAACTTCAAACGGATCCCTACGCAGCAGTCATAATCAGACGTTAGGCTTTCTTTGATAACCGACATTAGCGTCTTTAGAGGAATTTAATTTGTTTTCACTTGTCTTGAGGCGAACGTTTGTAGCCGTTTGTAGTTTGACCGTTTGTTAGCCGCTTTATTTTCTAATGGTTTGGTCAGTTGTACTGAGCTATCATTATTATTCAGTTGAATATCTCAGTAACTAAGTTTTGACTGCTTCAGTTTAAAGCGCCATATTGAAGGGTAAGTGTGCTACATCTTCGACTACATCGTTACTCAACAACAAACGAGCTTGTCTCAACCTTTTGATGTAATTGCCTTTTTTCAATCTTATTGACTGACTCATCACGAAATCTCGATACCTACGAAAGTTATATTCTTGACGGGTTGCAGAGGTCCATTAAGAAAGGATTTTGCGCAAGTGCCAAATTATGGGGATCAAAAGGGGTTTGAAAGTTTTTACTAAAGTCTACGCGTGCAACAGTTGTGTTATTAGATGACTAAAATTTAACCTACTCAAATACTCGAAAATTTATTTCTAATTAGTTTTTTTATAATAAGCGTGCGTTTGGCCTCCAACTGGCCTGATATTAAGTGATGATGCGGTATACGATGGAGCACGCTTGCACAGAGGAAACCGGTTCACTCGTTATTTGAAGATATCCAGATTCTTAGTCTTTCTATTGATAATGTTAAACACTCAACTCTACTTTTCAACTCAAACATTATAAAATGTTATTAAGGTTTTAGTGTATGTATGTAAACGTGTTAATAAAGGAGTATAATAAACGATAACGCTTACATTTTGTATTTGATTATTTGAATAACTAGCTGACCCGACAGACGTTGTCCTGTCTTAGAACTGTCAAAAGCGCAAAGTTAAAATCATCGTAAAATTTTCAAATTTTCTGCGCAATTTTCTTAATTTTTCTTTCCGTAAGAATCTTCTACAAAGTATTAGAACGCTTTCGAACCGAATGAAAATGGTGAAGTCGTTCTCAAGTTATGGCGTGACCAAGGTAAATAGGGATTAATTTTTAAATATATAAGTAGATTACGTAAATTCTGACAAACAAATAGATTTTATCATGTACTTAGAAAAGATTAAAAACTGTATAAGTTTATTTATGTAGGTATTTAATAATAAGCCCGGATTTATACTGCACCTGCGTTTCGCTCTATCTCTTGTAGAGATTGCAGAATATAAATAGGACTATTAATAGATTTCTACCGTATCGTTTAATTCAATTGCCCCTGTGTTCGTACTATGTTATCTTGTTTGGCATCTACTGACGCTATCAGTGTAATAATGCAGGATTACGCGACGGTAGACTGGGTAAAACAAATGTTTACGCATTAATTGTATTGGTCAGTATCACAAGTTACCACAATTTTTCTTAGACTTTTAAAAGTGAAGGAAAGGAGATAGTGTTAAAAATTTAGAAGAAATGTTAATAAATGACTTCATTGCGTCGTTCTTGAGAGTAAACATAAATAGGACTGATGGGCGAAAGTTTTCCCCATTTTCTTCATCCTAGTTCTCTGCCACCTCTTGCCAACATGTCCGGAATGAGTCAAGACCGTCACGCCACCGCCACGTATGTATTTTGCCCGTCCTAATCTACGATGCTCAGACTTGGTCACTGACCAATTTTCAAAAGTTCAATTATGGGGTTTGTCCAATAGCAGTTAAACGCAGCGTGCTTGTTATCAAGAGGATGGACAGAGTCCACAACAGCGCACTGCGCTCCATAACAGGTTGACGTTGGCTAAAAAGTCGCCAGATTAAAATGGGATTGGGCGGGACATGTGAACGTATATGCATCCAACCAACTGACCAACCAAATGGCCAATAGGCTAGGATCGTCACACAGTGGGTGCTTGATGGACGACGCAGTCAAGGAAAGTCATATATACGCTGAAAAATATTACCTTCTTTCTTCGACTAAAATAAATTGAATATTTTGGTCGAAGCCTGTCTTGTATTAAATGTCTATCGGCTTCCTTCCTTGCATCCTTGACTTGTCCAGATAGTCATTTCAAACATACACGTACTTATGTTCAATTTGAGAAAGTTTAAATGTTATTATTCCTTCTCGAGTACTCGGTTAAAAATCACTATGAAACTCATAATAAAACGCTCAATATCCGAAACGCCGTCAATATAACAATAAGTGTACTAATACAAAGATTGCATCCCGGCTTCGCTCGCACGTGTCGGGGCGGTACTTATCTCGCTCTGCTTCCCACCCTTATGGCCCTCATTTTTTTATAAAGCCCTTCAAAGCTGTGATTTTTCATCAATATTTACTCTTAAATTGTTGCGAAAATGTTGAGATGTTGTTTTGGGAGATATATTTACAAAGATAACGGGTTGATATGGGTACGCCGCGTAGCTCTGTATTAAGTGACTGCTGTACAAGACGATCATGTACAAAGAAATGTATTTTTTTGGGTAAATCCAATTTCTTTGATCCTGTAATCATAATTAAAAAAATATGCTTGTAAGAAACTAACACGCATGCGCGCGTTGAACTCTTTTCTAAGGCGCCTAATATGAATACGTTTTCTAATGTACCTCGATTGATTTCCAACGTTTTTTATGCCATTGTTGGCAAAAAAGCTAACGGGCCGCCTGATTGCAAGTAATCTCCGTCACCTATGGATACCTGTTACCAACGGCGTCACTGATACGATTACTGGCCTATTAAGACGAAATATGCTTAAAAGTCGACGATTCGTCATCACAATTATTCAAAAGTAGACCTTGAAAATCGATTAATTGACATTATTTCTTTAAGTTTAATAAATGTTTTGAAATATTTTATTCGGATGTGTTAACCGATACACGATTAAAGAAATTTGGCTCGATAGAAAAAAATCGTAAACTTTCCTAAAACACCCGTTTTTACGTTCCCTTCAATGGATTGAATCAACTTCATTCAAATTCAATAGAAGATATGTTTAACAAAAAAATCTGTGTGTTATCCTAACAATCATTCAAATACTTTAGTGGTCGCAGTTATTTGTAAAAGCGTAAGATTTTAGCGTAAGGTTTGTAGAAATTAAAGGAAAAATAAATATTGAAAATATTTGGAAGCGCGCATGCCGCATTACCGTCATACAAGTGTACGGTTCTCTACCATTTCGCCTTAAATAACCCTTTTGAAGAACCCCATATTATAGTTTACTCGAAAATTCCGCAAGATAGCTCATTACACTTATTGCAGACCTAAACACATGGAATAAATAAAAATAAAATAAATATTATGGGACATTTTGGCACACACGGTCATCTAACCCCAAACTAAGCATAGCTTGTGATATGGCTGCCAGAGACTGATATACATACATATATAGTTTTAAATCTATCCATTATAATGTGCATTGTGCATGTATCAAGACTACAACCATTCTATAACTGTCTTTAATTTAATAGAATAGCCTTTATGTATAAAACTAGTGTTTTGCCCCGAACTGTGACGACTATAACTTCATAATCCGATTTTACTCTAACCGATTTTGCTCATATTCAAACTTAAAAACTAAATTAATATGAACTACTTGCCTACTAAATTTCGCAAAGATCAGACCAACGGTTTACAAGTTATTCATCATAATCATCAGCTAGTAGACGTCCACTGCTGAACATACGCCTTCCCCTTTCACCTCCACATTGAATGACATCCTGCCATCTGCACTGGATGCCTTTGACTCTCACGATATCGTTGGTCCATCTAGTGGAGGGCCTAAATACGCTGCGTCTTCCGGTTCATGGTCTCCACTCAAGAACCTTTCTTCCCCATCGGCTATCGGTTCAGCGATGTGGCCTGCCATTAATTGCCACTTAAACTTGCAAATTTTAATAGATATGTCAGTGACTCAGGTTTTTTGGTGAATATCTACATTTCAGATTCTAGCACGCAAAGAAACTCCGAGCATAGTTCTCTCCATTGCCTGCTGTGTGACTCTAGAGTTGTTCCAATAGGCGAACAGTTAAAGACCACGTCTCAGTACCATATGGCAAGTGGCAACACACCCTGGTTAAAGACCCTTGTCTTTAGGCACTGTGGTATTTTGGACGAAAGCGGATTAGAAACATATATATACTTATTTCTCAATTTAAGTATTCATACAGCCTCTATTACTTACAGATATATCTCATAGATATAGATAACCACGTGCCTCACCGCGGGAGGCGGTATATATTGGATATAAGCTGTAATTAACTAGGCAGCTAATAAACGAGGGAACATGAATGCAAACACTTTGCGAAGAGTGGATCGGGGGGACAGGATAGGTGAGAGTGTGTTTTGAAACACGCAACATGTGGTGTGATATGTATTCTATGAATATATCAAAATTTGTTATTAAATGTTTTAAAATTATAAAAAATATAGGTACCACGATTACGAATATATTCAAGAATCTAGCTTACTGGCAATCGGAAGATTGTTTAAAATCGAAAAGACTGACTGATAAGAAAGCGATAGTTAATAAAAATGAAAAAATAAAGAAAACTATAAATAAATTAACCCCTTTTTAGGGTTCCGGCTGTCTGTCTGTCCGTCAAAATTTTAGAACCCTAGAACTTAACTTCTATTTACCTACAAGTTTCTAAGTCTCATCATCATCATCATCGGCCAGTAAACGTCCACTGCTGAACACAGGCCTCCCTCTTAGAGGTGTTGCCATAATCCCCCACGCTTGGCAGGTGGTTTCTTTATCTAATAGTACTTATAAAATGCAGCACAAAAGTATTTTTTATTTTTGTGTTGTTCCTCACTTTAGGAATTTCCATTTTAAAAATTACAGACAATTATAAACAGAATTGTTTCAAACATATAGAAATATTATAAATTCATCTTAAACATCATTACTAATGACGCTATTGAACGACATGTTCTTAAGCAACTGATAAACGATCAAACCTGTTTGACTTCAGGTGTTTTTTTTTTGTTAAAATTTTCATGACCGTTGGTTCAATGTCCTTTAGTCTTAATATTAAACAGTTTACTTAGTCTTAATAGCGTCAAACAAGTTATAGTCACAGTCAGAGTCAAGCTAAGTAAGTCACAGTCTAGTCAAACTCATGTCCCTGTAAAGTGGTGGAGACTTTACAAGAGGTTCTTATGGAGTTTTGGATACAACACGAAAAGACACGTTTCACCTCGTTATATCACTGCCCCACACTCGAGCACGTTTACGAGCACTTAATGAATAATAATTCACCTTTTAGTACACATTAACACTCGAAAATACACAAGTTTAGGAAAATAATCCAACGAGCCGACATGTTTTTTCCACGTTGGCGCCAAAACTCCATTTTAGGTGTTTCTTTATGTGTTACACGTACAAATACTGAACAAAAAACGGTTGATCAAAATTCACTCCAAACACGTACTTAGTTTGTAAGAAGTGTGTTGTCACACATATCAAAACAGCACCGACATACACGTAGTCTTGACAAACGTATTTGAACGTTTACCGGCTGCACCTGTGACCGGCTGCTTTAGAACTAATATTTAATACTTCTCAACAAGCCCGTAAGTAAGTATTCGAAATGTCAAAAGAAAAGCATAATAACATAATAACCAAGAGTTATATCAAGTGTCCCCAAGGCGTTTCTGCAAATGACACTAGCATTAAGCCATGACGACACAATCATCACAATTTCTATATTTATTTACTCTTCCGATTACACTCTCAACAATGTAAGCCTTAAATCCTCAGAATTGTGGTATTAATTTCCCTCTAACACTTCTTACTTTTTAAACTCTTTCATTAGTTCTGGTTTTGTCGAAAAATAAGTCGAAAAAGAAAAACAATACGAACTATTTTTGTCTATCATTGTCTATGACTTTTATGAAATTAAACTGTCATACAAAAACTATCCTTGTTTCGTTGTAGTTAAGTCTATTTTAGTGTAAGAGTGCATGTTAGGGTAAATGCGACTATCACCGACCACACGCATGTCACGTGTCCAACACGCGCCATCTCCGATAATCTTCTTTGCCGTCCTCTTTTGTTACAATTTGTTGCCGCGCCGATATATTTTCCGGCCCCTACGAGATCCAAATCTCAGATATGATCCGTAATGATATTTTAAATCAGTGTTTGAAACGAGATATTTGTTATTAGATTTGCTATTTAACTACTTACGGAAAAATAACTCCGAATACACACAACGTATGATTATATTCGAAAAAAAAAAGTTTATATAGATGAGACGAGTTCCATTTAGTTTTTTGGCACACCTGAGGCATGAAGCTTTACGAAATAATTTTGATAACATTAAAAATCGTGAATACCAAACAAACATTATACCTAAGTATATTTTTTATGTATTACTAGTAAGTATATAATTACAGTTGCCAATGCAGATAAAATTCGCGTTGAAAAATCTGTAATTGAATGCAACTGGCGATTAATATTACGCACAAAACCGTGTAAAAGTCGATAACGCCAAAAAAATCGTGACGTTAAAGTGACAAGAAAATATCACGGGCACAATGAAATAAAGTTGTCATCCCCAGTTGAAGAGCCGGGGAGCGTGCTAAATGCATTAATTTGGACTGAATTTAGTGGTCCGGAAATGATTTGCTACGGGAACGCATGTTCCCGATATGACCCTACGACAATTTGACCCTCTCACCGCAACTGACAACCGAAAATAAACTTTAATGTTTAAATTATTAAACTTAAATTCGTTAGTAGATTGTTTTGGCCTAAATCAAATGAATAGTTAACCAGACTTATCATTACTTATTTTTACTAAGGGTTGTTACAGTGAAGTGAAGGATTTTTAATAAGGGTCGTTACAGAGAATTGAAGAATAGTAAGTAGCCTTGTTTTCGCTGATTTAGTAGAGGACAGCTCTGTTATGTAGACGACTTATTCATATTTTTGTAATAATAAATATTCGGGTAATTTTTTCACACATACGGTCATCTGACCCCAAACTAAGCAAAGCTTGTGATATGGCTGCCAGAGACAAATATTCATACATATATGGTTTTAAATACATACTTAAATAGATATAAACAACCAGATATAGAACAAACACAAATGTTCATCACATAAATGTTTGTCCTAGATGGGAATCGAACCAAAGCCCCCTGGGAGCTCAGAAAGCAGGTTCACTACCAACTGGACCAACGGGTTATCTAAATAATAAAAACAATAGTCAATTATTGTCCTTAAACTTAATGCCAACGACCTAAACAATTTTTTTATTACAATCTTTTAAGTTCAGACCTGCAAAGAACCTAAAAATCAACACATTTTTAATAATATGCCGAAAAATTATGTTTAGTTAGGGTATCTCAAATTATAAATTTCATTAATTTAAGTAACTAAATATCTTTTGGTAATATTCGATGTTGGTTAACAACAAACCGATTATTTCACCTATTTCTCCGGGATTTGATAAAGGCAGACTCTCTCCCCATCGATCCCTACCTTAATATATTCAATCTTAAGCACCCTCTTAAACAATATACGTAAACACAATATACCCCGATATACGATAAAACCAAGACATCCTTCATACCTACCAATACCTACCGAACCGCCCTTACCCTCTGATAACTTAAAGACTTTATCCCGGCAAAGGAATTTTTACCGTAACAAAAGCTCTCATATTTTCTTTATTCAACTCTTCGTGTCAAAATCGGTACCGATTCCCCTCTTAGACGATGAAAAAACAATCTCCCAACTCGTTCACTCTCATTAAAAAGTATATCGCCATCTTTTTCTAGAGCTCTCCTTAGGCTTTCGCGCCGTTTTGATTTTGTCTATGCCTGTTATGTTTTTTTCTGGAAAGTTGCCAGTCGTGTCGTGAATATCGTAATTAATTTATGTTAAGCAAGGGGGGATTATTAAAAGGGTGGAAAGGAGAATATTTTTAGCAAAAGTCATAAAGTGCAGGAGTAATTTTTCGTAGATTCGCGATGTTTTAGTACCTTCGCGGTACGTTAAGTTTAACGCCGTTTTCATTGCCGTCGTTGTCTCGAAAGAGTTAGGTAAGAATGGGTGATGCTTGGCTAAGTGCTTACCTACTCTTCTTTGGAGCTTCAAACGACTTTGGATTTCAGAAAGTGAAGGTAAACCGCGAGCTTAAATGTTTAAACAGATTAGGGTGAGAAACACAAACTTTTATGTCGTTCTCGCTGAAAAGCTGAGTAAAATTTTGAGATATAGTTGAAATACCACTTCTTTAAGTAATTATTTAGGTCTTTTAAACACGCCTTTTTTACTATTTTAAGTGTAATTTGTGTGTCTGCTATTTCGCAAGATATCCTGAATAAAAATGAAATTTACTATCAAATAAATGTTGCCGCCCTAAGTTTCATAATTCCCATAAAAAATCCACATCAACCTTTATTCTCGAGAAGTATCGACATCTAAAGGTTGCCGGGAGGGTTCTATATTCAAAAAGGGAAAAAATGATGGAAAAAAAGTTATAACGTCATATTGTTTTGCCGCGAAGTGGTAGGGGGAGGGGGAAAGGGGAGCCCTGTATAGTGCAGGGGACAGATAAGGCGTAGCATCCTGTATAAGTATGGATGGGTGCCATTGTGTTTAACGTCGCCCTTTCGTATTTTTCTTATATCTTGAAGGCGTTATCGTAAAGTATGTGGGTGTATATTGGCGAGTAAATAAGATTTATGTGCGGAGATACGTGTGGTTGATTCAGATCTCTTAAAATAAAACATAGACTAGAATAATACAATTTACTTAGGTACTCATATCATGATCAATACTGCACTGAATGCGCGGTCGTGGAAGATATGCGTCACGTGCTGATGGAGTGTGTCCGGAACGATTTGTTCGATTATCCGTCCGAGACGGGATTTGTTATATTATAAATGTAGGCAAGTAAATTGATGGTCTCGTTACTTAGTTTAAAAAAACGCGATTGTCTCTTGGTAATTGTGTTGGTATTACGAATGTGCCTGCTTATTTACTAATCCACATGCTGCTCAAAAGCTTCAATCAGGTTAAAAACTAAGTATGGAACGGACCGATCTCATCACGATTTCACGTTTCTTATGATCATTTGGCCTGTTTTAACCACGTGGCGTCAGATGAAATACATCGTAATTCGTAGCTAGCTGGAGGCTAAATAAGCTTATAGAGCATAAAATTATATCCTTGCTAAATACTACTCTATTTGTACTCACACTAGGTATATTATCCGAAGTGCAGACGCCTTCACTCAGCAGGCGGTCCCGTATCTCCCAGGCGAAGATGGAAGGGCACTCCCTCTTGTACTGAGCGATCTTGCTGACCACCTCAGCGGTCGCCACGCGAGGTTTGGACCCGCCGATCGCTCGGGGCCTGATCGATCCGGTCTCGTAGTACCTAGGATAAAAAAAAGCGATTAAAAATTGAACACAGAATCCGGTTCCATAGAAGATCTACAGAATATCTATGAGATAGGTGAAGAGAGCAGTGCCGTAGATAGTTTAAAGATCCTGAGCATCATCAAAAACTTGGTCAGCGTGAGCTGGTATGGGAAGCGTGGCACATGCCATCAGGTGGTTATGGTGGACTTGATCTTAGCGCTTAGCTATTATTATTTTTTAATTAAAATCTTGTAAAGTTTTTTTCGGTGGATCATATTTTACACCTGAACAAAAAATTATCATCCAAACCTAACTTTAATTTTGTAAATAATAATTATATGTAACGATGTATCATATGGGCAGCAGTAATTTTTTAAATCCCAGTTTACATGTCGCCATCTTATAATGGATCGTATGATGACGTCAATATATAATTGTTAATTTCCGGAATCTATCGAAATTTCATTTATTAAAATCAGTTGTGGCGTGACTGTGAGTTAGAACCACAAAAAAAAGAACGGAAGGAAAAAACATTTTCTGTGGTTAGAACATAATTGTGTGTTAATTAAAGTGCAGCACGATTGCAAAATTAACAAAAATATATGTTTTTACGCTTAGTGTGATGTGACAAAATTAAACGATCGGATAAACAACAAACCACTTAAAAAAACAATAGGCCTGCGTTTGACCACCATCTCGCCTGATGTTAAGCGATGATGCGGTCTACGATGGAGCACGCTTGTCTAGAAGAAACCGATTCACTCGTGATTTGAAGACACCCAGATTGTAACCATCGGGGAACATCCATTCAGGCAGTGCATTCCACAGACTAGTAGTTCGCACAATAAATGTGGAATCAAGCGCTTCGTTCGTTTCCAGCCAGCTGATAGAAAATAGCTGTAAACAAATTTAGTTCTTCCTACTACGGGGTGAGCGCGTGTAACAACTCACTTGAAATTGTCATCAGACCGCGCCTTAAGCGCTGCGTTATATCCATAAGCAAGTAGTTATGTATGAGATAAAAGTAAATTTTCGATGCAATTTCCTCAACCCTGAAAGCCTACACTTTCGCAGCCAGACTGTCACCATGCACGGTATCGTCCGGGGGTCGCCAGAGAGTCGGGTTGCAGGTGTCGGGTGTTGGTTTGAAGGTGCGGGAGGCTGTTTTTATTAAGGTTCCATACCCAAAGGGTAAAAACGGGACCCTACTACTAAGCCTACGATGTCTGTCTGTCTGTCCGTCAATCCGTCTGTCCGTCTGTCTTACCTATTAACGGCTGTATCATTTGAACCGTAATAGATAGCTAGTTGAAATTTTCACAATATCTAATGTTACGGCGGATTAACTGAGAAATTATATAATGTAATTAGGCGGGCTTAATTGATAGCCCGTTGGTCTAGTTGGTAGTGACCCTGCCTTCTAAGCTTAGGGGCGTGGGTTCGATTCCCATCTAGGACAAACATTTGTGTAATGAACATTTGTGTTTGTTCTATATCTGGTTGTCAATATCTATTTAAGTATGTATTTAAAACTATATATGTATGTATATCAGTCTCTGGCAGCCATATCACAAGCTTTGCTTAGTTTGGGGTCAGATGACCGTGTGTGCAAAAATGTCCCGAATATTAAAAAAAAAAATCATAAATAACCCAAAAAATAAAAACGAAAGTGGGATCCCCATACAACAAAATAATTTTTTTAACGTATTTTTGTATTAAGTAGTTGTAATGTAAAAACAGTAATACGCACAAGCGTCAAACTTGGCATGATTATAGAACACACTCTAATGTATAAGAATAAATAATGGCCAAGTGCGAGTCGGTGACAAATTTCCGTTCATCACCAAGTGGTAATTTCGTTACTATCATTTCACCGAATTGAAATGCTATATTTAACTAATTTTGGAGTCGGTTTTTTATTGATTATTATTGTACTTCGTTGTGGTACGAAACCCTCAGTGCGCGAGTTCGACTCACACTTGGCCGGTTTATTCATACTTAATATGTTTTGGTTTGACATATTTATTGTGCAACTTCCTTTATTAGTTTTAAAATATTTCAAACACGTAACATTAGTATACAGAGCGACCATCTTATCTATATAGTTGACGAGATGATGAAACTATCTTTTTCCACGGAACACTATAATTTTTGTTTAGAAATTCCGATGGTAGCTCCCTCACTCAACTGCACAGATAAGTTGGTCACACTGTAAAAACCTCGATCCAAAACAGCTGACCGCAAAACTACGCAACGAAAAAATTACAATCAACCAAAAAACGTATCAAATAACTCGCTTGAGTCTGTCGCGTAGGCAGCCTTCATATCACCTTGTCTTGACTAACCATCCAATTTAGAATTAACCAACCGTGTAAAGAAATTGAAAGGTGACAGAGGTCTGCTTAAAATGGCTATATTTAACCCTGCGGTTTTGCCTACGAAGTGTGGTAGGCAACTATGATCCTGCGGTCGAGACCAGTTAGATCGCGTATAGGTTTCCAACTGCATTTTTGGGATGTCTCGGTGTAATGTTGCCCGTCTATTAGAATTCGAGAGGGTCGATTGTGGTTGAAAGGCATTTGACTAGTTTTTGTATGGATAGTTTTGCACTTTCTTCGTAGTTAACCGTTACATTATGGTTAACTAGCTGCACCCCGCGGTTTTCCCCACATGAACATTCCCTTAAGAACCGTTTTTTTTTCTGGTTCAAAAGTTATCCTATATAAGTTTTCGCCCCAACTACTTCTATGCAAAAACACGTTTATTCATTGCTCTATTTTTGTTTTATATATAACTAGCTGTTGCCCGCGACATTGTACGCGGCTTGCATATAAAATTGTTAACACCGTTCGCCCCCCTTAATTCGGCCTTTTCGCAAAATCCTCGACCTCTACGTTTCATAAGGAATCTATGTACTAAATTTCAGCTTCGTAGGTCAAGTCGTTTTCGAGATTTCTTGATGAGTCAGTAAGTGAGTGAATTTCGCTTTTATATATATGGATAGGCTTACGTTTGTCCACCATCCGCCACCACCAGTTACGATGCGATCGCTCAAAAAATGGTTGAAGGAAAACGTCGTGAGGAAGCCGGTATGTCCAAGAACCTCAAAAGCTAAAAGACGCACGACATTCACCAACATGCAGTGGGCGAGCATGGTAGATTAAATCCATATCTAAGGCAAGACCTGTGTCTGTGTACCAGCAATGGGAACATGAAAGGCTTATAACGACGATACTGACCTGTGATCTTGGCAGTAGTCTCCCCCCTAAAAACTAGATAGAGACAGCTAGTACTGACCTGCCGAGGATCTTGGACACGCAGCCGTTGGAGACCTGCAGGATACGGCTGATGTCGCATGGTCGCGCCCCAGAGTGCGCCAGTTCCACGATCTTCTGCCGCGTGGAGTCCGGCAGTGGTCTCCCTCCTACAAACACGCCGCCGAGCTGGTTAACACCGCTGTGACCTGCCGCACCATAACTAAGCTTACTCCAATTAATCGCGTACTTTCAAACTGTAGCGACAGGTAGGTAGGATTGTATCCTACAGATTTTGAGTCAAATTTCATGTCAGAGCAAGCTGTCTTAAAGGTATTTTGGTTGCAGATCTTAATAGTGGAAGGTTATAAAACCAGGTCAAGACATTCAAACTTGAATTATCTGAAGTATTCCTCAAGTATTCAAAGCAATATGAATTTAAAATATAAAGCAATTTTAGGTCTAGTAACATTATTTTAAAAAACAGTGTAAAAATTTGACACAAATTTGAAAGGGCTGGAATACTGGTGCAGGGTTTTTTAAACATAGCCGTCGAGCAACTATGTGGATGTAACCTACTCCTGCTTATTTCATTATGAAGTTAAATTGACAACAAAAGTAGTAAGCAGCCTTTAATCTTTTGAATTAACATCAGCTGGTAGCAATGACTCCCATCCTGTATGCACGCTGTTGCGCTAAAGTGTTTACTGAAAGCGTTTATCCTATACTACTATGTCTATAGGTGTCTACAGGGTGGAAAGTCGTTGGCTGGTAGGTTACTATTTGCAAATTCGGATTTAGAACCTTTTTCTGAATCTACATTAGCCTACATAGTATAAAAAGAATGGTGGTCACCATTACCTTTACCTTTGTGCGCTAAATCGTCCATCCGGTCGAGGAGGTTAGCATCAGGTGGCCAGGGGCTGATGGGGGCTAGTTGCTGCGCGGGCAGCATGGTGTACACCCCGTAGTCTTCTATTGTGCCGCCCTAGACAAAAGATGGAGATATAAATTTCTAAAGCGGTAGAACCCTTTTCTATATCCACCTGGAAAAGTAAAACATTTGAATGTTTTTTTTGAGCGGCAAACAAGCTTGCTGTCCGCCTGATGATAAACAGAAACCACAGCCTATGGACACCTCAACACTAGCAGCGTTGACGTTGCTTTGCCAGCTCGTAGAGCTATCAATGTTTCCAGGGAAATTACTGACCATAAAGGGATTTAGCATCTAATACCTTAGGCTGATGAGCGCAATGCATTGCCGGGCAGGGTTTTGAACTGTTGAAGTTCTAAATTATGGGTGACACTGAACTGATATGGGAAAGCGTGACCATTTACCATTATCATCAGTCAGAAGACGTCTACTGCTGAACATAGGCCTCCTACTTTTACCTTAACACTGAACGACAGACTGCTATTTGCATCCACTGGATGCCTGCAACTTTCACAATGTCGTCGGTCCATTTAGACGTCTCCCGGTTTGTGGTCTCCACTTAAGGACCTTTCTTTACCATCATATATCGCTTCTTCGAGTGATGTGGCCTGCCCATTGCCACTTCAACTTGCGAACTCGGTGACTATGGTTCTTTGGCGAATAATCACGTCCCGGATTCTATCGCTCAAAGAAATTCCGAGCAGTTTTCTCCATAGCCCGTTGAGTGTCATTGCTTACCATCAGGTAGGTGATATTCTTGAGTCATGTTTCCAGTAAAATTACTGAGGAAAGAAATTTGAGCATCTAATATCTCAAGTTGACGAGCGCAGTGTAATGCCGCGCAGGGTTCTGAACTGTAGAAGTTTTATATTTGGAGTGGCACTGAAGTTGAAAATCACACACTGTGCGATTCACGCTATCTTTCATGCAAAATGTGGAATGAGCTACTTTCAGCGGTCTTTCCGAGAAGATACAACATGGGGTTCTTCAAAAGGCGAGTTAATAGATTCTTAAAGAGCAGCCAACGTTGTGATGCCTCTGGTGCTACAAGTATCCATAGGCGACGGAAACTGCTTACAATCAGGCAGCTCGTTTGCTTGTTTGCCACCTACTTATGGCATAAAAATTACTGATATGGGCAAAGAATCTATCCACTCAGCTGCATTAAAAAATTACCTTTACTACTTATTCAATCGCTGTAGTGTTCAAACACAACTGTTTTTCGGGTTGGAGGGCAATGTTTCCAGTCTAATTACAGCGCTACGATCAGCAACTAATATCACAAGGTGACGAGCGCGGTGCAGTGATGATTGACCGAGCGAAGCGAAGGGCTAAGAATATACGGAAATGAATAAAAATATTCTCAAAAACATCATTTATTTCTATTTTCAGTTAACAACATGCTCATAATTATACCACCGGTATTGCTACTGCTGATTGTATTATTCTTGTTTTATAAAAAAGCTGACCACAAATAAGAGCCAATTATCGAAAACAAAGTTAAAATGTGTTTAAAATTATAATATACTAGCGGTTTGCCCCAGCTTTGCACGGGTATAGATTATAGCCTATGTCACCCGGGGATAGTGTAGCTTCCCAACTGTGAAAGAATTTTTAAAATCGGTTCATTACTTTTTGAGCCAATTTGTTACAAACATACATACATACTAATCTTTCCTCTTTATAATATTAGTATAGAAGTATAGATTATGTCCATATTATTATTAATAGCTTTTAGACAGCTCATACAAAGTTGACGACATAACTTTGTAAAGCAACTTGTGTAACTTGACATAGCTTGTAACTTTGAAAATTATACAAAACAAATACATAAAAACAAAAACAAAAAAATACAAATAAATATTGATCCAGCACATAGGCTAAGCATACTAAGTACATCCAGCATTACAAGGTTACGTCAACTTGAAATCAAAGTTACATATGGACAGACTACAAGGAAAATATAAGCATTTTCATGTCTTGCTAGACAGAGAGCAAACTATACTCGCAAATTACATTACTTGTAAGTACGCCATACAAACTCCATACTGACACCTACTTCGTGGGAAAAGGCATCCCTTCTCTTAATCCGACCTAAAACTTGAAATGCTTATATCTCAGAACTTTACTAGCCGATTTACATAGTGTTTATTTCATTATGTTTTAAACTGACTGTTATTATAACAAATCAAACAATTATCTGGTAATTATGTAATATCTAATACCATAACAAAATAAAACAAATTAGGTATGTTTCAAATTTTGCCGCGTCAAAACTGTAAAACTATTCTTAATCCAAGCATTTATATGCTCTGACACCTGCAATAATATTGTAAAAATACCACTTTTGCTTTATTTTTGAACGTAAGAGCGTTGCAGGTACTTGATATTTTTTATATCAGCTGTGGTCGTCCCATTAAAGGGTAAATGCCTCCCTTCCTTCATTCCACTCGTCTCTATTTTGTGCTATGGTGCACCAGTCTTTTGTGAGGGAGCCAAGCTTATACCGCAATTTTTTTCTGGGCCTTCCCTGAGGTCGTTTGGCAAATGGAAGCCAGATCTTGCCCGATATACATCAGTGATCAGTGGAATATCAAAAGACAGATAGACGTACAGACTCCTCCTTAGCTTTGCGCATCGGCGCTAAGTTTGCTAGTTTCGAACCGGAAGACGCAGCGTAGGTAGACCTCCCACTAGATGGACCGACGACATAGTAAGAGTCGCTGGCATCCAGTGGATGCAAAAGGCAGGCTGTCGTTCAGTGTGGAGGTTAAAGGGGGAGGCCTATGTTCAGCAGTGGACGTCTTCTGGCTGATGATGATGCTAAGTTTGCTAGTCTATCGGTTTTTTATCGGATACATTTAGGAGCTGCATGATTTAATTCCGTCCTGCCTATTTTTCTTTCGAACTGGCGGGCACCAAAAATCGACTCCGCTTTGAATTTGAATGCGAAAACATGTAAGAAGCGTTTTGATTCCACTTTTATCGTGGGAACTGCTAGTCTGTGGAATGCGCTGCCTGAATGGATGTTCCCCGATAGTTACAATCTAGGTGTCCATAAATCGCGAGTGAATCGGTTTCTGCAAATTTTGTTTTTCTAACTACCTTTTTATAAGACTGAAACTCGGTCCAAGAATTTATTTGTTCTGACAGCTGCAATAACATTGTAAAAATATAAGTTGAATGAAAATTACGTATTCTGATAACTTTTGCTAGGTTTTTGAACGCCAGACAGGTACGCGAAACACTTCCGTGAAATATAAAAAAAAACTGCTTTTTTACAATGTTATTAAAGCTGTCAGAGAAAATAAATCATCATCATCAGCCAGAAGACGTCCACTGCTGAACACAGGCCTCCCACTAGATGGACCGACGACATAGTAAGAAAATAAATGCTTGGACCGAATTTAATGAGTACATTATAGTTTGCTAACATTAAGTTAAGCTAAAAAATTAAAAGACTATCCTAGGCAGCAAAATATTATTTCGCTGATCCTAGCCAACAAAATGATATTTTAAGTTACTACTAACGCCGAGTTAAACAAAATTTTAAATGATTATGACAATAAAGACCTTAAAATCTAATAATTCTCTCTAATTTATCAGATTCTGAACAAAATTAACTCACATACGGTTATCGAGGGATTTAATAACTGCAACTTATTGTTTTAATCTAGAATTAAATTTCAGTGGTGCGTTCAGACGTGAACTCTCTAATCCAGTTTCTTTATACATTTCAAAACACGTGCAAAGCCTCAAAATGTACGGTTTACAAGTTTACAAAAAATGTGGCATTTCTTTGTATTTTTCATTGCTTCTTATTGTCATTGGACTAGTGGACAGTGACTTGTTGGAAGATCCTTTATATTATCAAATATATCAATCGTACAGAAAAGCATTAGATATAGGTTTGTGGATTTTTATTAATTTATTCTTTAAGGTGATGTAGACAGTCTTTGTTGCAAATGTTTAAAGATGGAAAATTAATGTTCGGGAATTATTAAGCAGATTGGGGAATATCTTTAGAATAACATAATAAAAAACAAATACAAAATTAGATGGTGGAGGAGGTCGGAAACTCCATCGTTTATCGATGTCTTCCGCAAAAACAAAACACATTGACATGGAAATTACTTTAAATGGTAACAATACAAAATAACAGTCAATTGTTTCATTCTATTTCATTCAACCATCCCGGAAAAATTTGCTTAAGTCATCTCAAAAGTGATATAAACAAAATGTAATGAAATATTTTTAATATTACCAAGGATTTATTTGTTCTTCATATTACGTTCAATAATTTTATATTTGTATATGGTGACATTTTAATTATGCGAACCAGAAAGCGCTTAAGCATCTACGAATCTTCTATCTTAAGAATCTACGCATTTTTAAGACTTTTCTTCCCTTTTGGGTTAAAAAACTGACTTGAAATCATTAAATTTTCCAAGCCACCAGTCGGATTAACCACCAGATTTTCAGTACGATAATTTTGAATACTGCGCTTTCGATAAATTGCTAGTAAAACCATCGGACAGCTACTTTAATAATGGATTTGTGTTTTTAAATTACCATAAGCTCATTTTCAGAGGAAGGTACCGTTTCGGCTCGTCGGGTGTTCTCAAACAACAGAAACTATGAAATACACGTAATGAAATTAGAAGGAGTTAACGGAAAGAAAAGGCACAACCTCATGGTAAGAGAGAGCAATTCGTCAAACCCTCTAATATACATTAACAACCCTGTGGAAACTAAAGTCCCACACGCATATTTAACATTTGAAGAGTTCAAGAAAGAGCTCACAGATAGAGTCATGAGTGAAAGACAAAAGTTCGTAGCAAACGCGAGCAAAGCTATCGACCGCAGACTAAATATCACAAATAAATTGAAGCCTCTGCATAAAGCAAGAGAAATTAAAAAGTTTAAGCATTTCCTAGATCGATTGATTAACTTACGAGATGAAAAAACGAATGTTACTAAAGAAAAAAGTAAAAAACATAAAATAACACTTTCAAATACTAAGGATGCAAAGAAAATAGAGAGTACAGTATTTCGAATATATACTTTAGAAACTGACGGCAAAAGTACAGTTAAAAACACGAAGCAATCAATTTTAAACAAAGGAACTGTGATTTCTGAACAGATTAAAGATAAAAACGATCCAACAGAGACAACTACAATAGGATTAGAAATTTCGTTACAATCACCTACGAGGACTGCTGCTATTGAATATCCTACTGAGACGGAAGTGACGACAGAATCGATAAAAGAAAATCCGGAATCATTACGTGAAATCGAACTTGAAGCTACTCATACTACTGCTAAAACCACAATGGAAGAAATAACAACTAAACGGAGTACACTAGGTGTAAGTATTAATATACTTTCAGATCGCCTGGTTGATGCGACACGTGACCAAAATGCTAGTGTTTTTCTGGCTTAACATAAAAACATTGTCATTCAACGTCGTAACACCGCCAGAATACTAGATACGCTAACAACTGGTAGTGAGCTTGAGTATTTGGATTATCTCTTCCTTCATCGGTCTATGGGCAATGCAACTGCAGTTTTTGTATAATTGCTTAAGTATAGTTTAGATATTCAGTATATTAGCTTGTATTAGGTGCTTGTCCGTTAAAAACACTATGATTAATTTATATTTTTATTTGATTTATTTATACAAAAATAGTGGAACAGTCTTCCATCGCCTTTAAGCCCAACGCCAACTTTGCGAGTTGGTATCGCAAAAACTCTCTTCAGTTGTCGCTAGGTTATTTTTTTTTGTTTCATATAGGCATTAGAGTTTACTACTACATATACTAGAGTACAGCGATGGTGGTCGAGCGGCCAAGCATGTGCGCTTTACAATCTGACTGCACCTGATTCGATCCTTGTATATGCACCAATGTATATGCAAAAAAAAAGGCTTATTTAGTACTTATATGAATTATGTGCAATTTTAATGCCATCGCTCAACAACGATGAAGGAAAACATCGTGTGGAAACTGGTATATCCAAGAAATACAAAAGTTTTGAAATATGACATTTAGAAACATGCACTGTGCCAGCATGGTGGATTAGGGCTTCGACCAAAATAAAATGACTAGACGGGCCATTAACCATTGAACCTGCTCAGTAAAAACGAGTCTAAACCGTCGGACATATAGTTCAACACCTAATTATAACCATGTACCAGTACATTTGTTACAAAAAAATTATAGCGGTTTTTTGTTGGGTATTTACACTCCAGGAAAGCACACGAAGGCATACTTTTGTCAAATGTTTCGTTATCGTGTAACAATAGTCTTGTGTTGCACTTTCTACGGATAGAGACCGATTGAAACGAATCTTTAAAACAGTGCTTTTTGTGGGCCCATCCATTCATTTTATTTTGGTCGAAGGATTAGGGCCCATCCTTTCTATCTGAGAGCCTGTGTCCCAACAGTGGGAATGTCATAGGCTAAATACTGATGATATTAGAGTTTAGAACAAATTAAATGTACCCGTAGGTAGATAGGTTGGTTAATAAAGGCATTACGTAATTTATTTTTCCATTTTGCAGAGGCCACTGGTTTGGATAAATGATGAAAATCAAAACGATGAGTGATCAACGAATCGAAAAATATTTACCTTATTTAATTAAGGCCCACTTGCAGGATCGGCATCGATCGATATCACAAAATTCAAATGTCAAATCGTTTATAAAATGTAGTAGAGTATAAGCCAGATTTAATTTATTGTGTAAGCCACTTAAATTTTATTACGAATTCAGAAGTGTTTTTTCACGCATTTTGTTTAAAAAGACTACCGAACATAACCGAAAATAGACTTTATCTAGACATAGAACTCTATTTTATTTATGACTAGCTGCGCCTCGCGGTTTCACCCGCGTAGTGATGAAAAATGGTGATGATGATGATGATGAAAAGCCTATGTCACTATCCAGCCCTTGAACTATACCCATGCAAAAATCAGGTCGATCCGTTGCTCAAGAGGAACAAACAAACCAACAAACTTTTCACATTTGTAATATTAGTACTTATGATGATTGAGAAAACAATAATTTTTGAAAACCTTTCACCTCCTGCTTATTGTTTTACTTAGCACGGAAAACTTAAAATATTGTAATATCATGTTTTTCTTTAAGTGGGGTTAAGAAGTTTAGGAACGTTGTAAATTAAAGCAGCGACAGAAAACAGAGGAACATTTGTGCATTCGCCTCTTTTTGTAGGAAAAGTTAATCGAATCTCTGCGCACATAGAAAGACAAAAGATAAGAAGACAAGAAGACATTGGAGGAGACAGAAATAGACCGCCAATTACTTAAGGGTCAGATCTTAAATTTCTCTAAGAATGTTCTTCAAATAATGGAATATCGACCATGTTTGAGGAAATACATAATTACGTACAATATACATGGAACAGTGGGTATAATTTTAAAGATTTTGTTAGTGAAACTGGCTTTCATAGTAGGTATTAATAACCTGTTCAAAGATAGGTATATTTTCTTACTGATTTTAATTACTATATGCTTACCTTAACTTACTAATAACAAACAAAAATCCAAGTTATTGCCAAAGCAATAACTAGAACCGACTTCAACTGGCCGTTTTTAACATCACTTCAAAACTTTTTCCTATTTAAAAAGTTCACAGTTCGTACTGGCCGTATAGAGTTTTCCTGCCGCACTGAAGAAAAACTATTAGAATTTCCCGCCAAAACCGAAACGTCAAAATGTCAAACGCGCGAACATTGCGCCTCTATCTGGATAAAGGCGCCACTTCACTGATTACAAAATACAATCTCACGTGGAACTCCGAAGCTCGGCTATACCTTTATAACTATGAAGGGCCGACGAGACAGCTCTATTCCCCTGAAGCCGTCAGAGCGAGACGACGCTACCCCTGAGTGTCAACACCCATTGTAAGCTCCTTACTGCATTTAGAACTGCTCATTTGTGCGAGCGGGACACATAGCTTTTTATTGTGTAGCTTTAATTTGCCCCGCCCATTCCTCATTTAACCCCCCACAGTGGTGGGGTAAACTTGGGCAGTTTTAAATTATCTATTATAATAAAATTATTTCGCAAAATAAGGGGTTGGTTATGGTAATGATGTGTTTAATTTATGTCGATATCTTTATCTTTGAGGCTCGACAGTTGTGACAGTTTGTTAGTTTCCAAGCACCAAACATTTACTCGCGTATAAAGTTTGTTTCGATTATTTTTGAGAATGACATATTGTTAATTAAATAAATAAAAAAACTAATAATATTAATTATTACTTAGAAAAAAAATAATACGGAGCTTTTTATTTTATATTATTCATTTTTTAAATTGTCACAAAATGTGAGTAAGTATACGTACATTTATTTTCTGACTCTATTAATTAATTTAAAAAAAATCTTTAACATCTACCTTCTCATTTCACATAATATGCCAAAAAACAGCCATCCATCTCTTTCGCCCACACACGTCACAGAATATAAACCACTTTAGTTGAACAACGTAAGGTTTACATTGATCTGCATTTGCTAAGCTTTTGTCAACATTTCGGACTTTCGTTTATCTTGTGTAAATACATTATCTGTGTCCAATGGTACGTAACCCAGCTTTTCAACCAATAAACGCGTTAAAATGTTTTGGTTTTGTAGGTTT
Organism: Agriopis aurantiaria; assembly: GCA_914767915.1. NCBI lineage: Eukaryota > Metazoa > Arthropoda > Insecta > Lepidoptera > Geometridae > Agriopis > Agriopis aurantiaria. Next base: position 8,820,219 of record OU612003.1, on the reverse strand, counting down.
TTTTTTAAATTTCTTTTTTTTTTTGTTTATGTTATTCCGTGCATTTTCTAAGAGCTTTTGTCAATATTTTTCGATCGGACTTTCGTTTATCTCGTGTAAATACATTATCTGTATCCAATGGTACGTGACGTTACCAAGCCTTTCAACCAATAGACGCGTTAAAACGTTTTGGTTTCGCACGTAATTTTTTTCAATTTAAATTTTGAACTTGCTCATTTTATATTTTTGGTTTGTGTAATTCCGTGTAATGAGCTTTTTTAAAAAAAATCGGTCGGACTTTCGTTTATATCGTGTAAATACGTTATCTGTATCCAATTGTACGAAACCCAGCCTTTCAACCAATAGAAGCGTAAAAATGTTTTGGTTTCGCTCTTTTTTTTTTCAATTCAAATTTGAATAGGCTTTTTTATTTTTTTATCTTTTAGGGTTGTGTCATTCGGTTTATTGTAATTATATCGGCCATTATTATTTAACTATTTTATAAGGTCTCTGTGAGAACTGTAAAATAGAGTTCTTAGTCTAGTACCTTTTATTTACCTACCTAGTAAGTAAGTAACTAAGTACTGACTAGTAAAAGAAGTTGGCCGTCACGGGATGCCCGGCAGATGTAAAACATGACGGCACGTGATATTACGTCAAGTGCATCAAGTATACGAGTCTGTTTTACTACCAAGGTGTGCCAATAGATGTTCCACAGTCATATCATTGATCAGTGGAAATCGCACACTGTGCGATTCACACGATATTTCTTGCTCACATCTGCAAATGCGGAATGAGTTACCCTAAGCGGTGTTTCCAAGAAGCTACAACATGGGGTTCTTCAAAAGGCGAGTTTGATTCTTAAAAGGGTCGGCAACGTATTTGTGATGCCTCTGGTGTTACAAGTATCTACAGGTGACGGTGACTGCATACCATCAGGCAGCCCGTCTGCTTGATTGCCACCTATGGCATAAAACAATACATTTAAAAAAAAATAAGTATAGGTAGGTACTTATTGTATATTTTTACGTACATTTATAACTACCTGAGTTTTACAGCTTTACCTGTCCTGCAGGTTTCCGCGGCTTTCTAGATTTTTGCCGAAAAAAATATCCTAGAACGGGCCTTGAAAATAATCATCAAATCAATACATGTATTATGAACTTAGAATCGGCAAACGTAGAGTAGGACGCCCTGCAGCCAGGTGGAGTGACGACCTGCGAAAGGCGGCTGGTGGCAAGTGGATGCGAAAAGCAGAAGATCGTGCCTTGTGCCGTTCTTTAGGAGAGGCCTACGTCCAGCAGTGGACGAACATTAAATAGGCCGATGATGATGATGATGATGATGATGATGATGATGATTATGATGATTATGAACGCAAAAGTAGGCAGGTAACAGAATCTATTTGTAACCTTTACTCAACTAAACGTTTGGATCGATTTGATGATTTTTTTTATGGAGTTGGCTTGCATTTTTTCAAGCGGTTCATTACGAGGCCTGACTTGGATATTTTTTTTGCGCGAAATGAAGTGGTCGTTTTGTTAAAGCATTCAATTTTTTATAAGGATAGGCCGTTTATAAAAGCGTCGCTTAACCGTTATCAAGTGGTGAAGCCGGCCCTTGTCCGAAGTGATGTTTTGGTTAAGGCGGTGCTTACACGGCCTCTTTAATGCTCAATTTGGTGAAGTAGATTGGTTGCTTCTTAAAGCAAGGCAAGTGTGGAGATGGACTTGTTTTATCTTCAGTTTGATCCAGACACTTGTTTACCTAGACAAAAATGATCGAGAAACTGACCAGTTACATAAATAACTACATACATCATAATTGTAAATTATATCTCGACACACAAACTGAAAGACAGGTGCCAAACTTACAAACGTTTATAGACTCTTCTCTGAATTGGTATAATAGTAGATTGTACAACGAGTGCATAAAACAAGCCATTTTAGCCGAGACGTTTATCAGCCCGAGTCGGAGGCAAGGATAAAATGGGGTTTATGCACGAGTTATACTCTCGGCTTTTACTTTAATTGCGAGGAAATGAAACAGTGAAGTAATATCTCTTTAATTAAAATCAAACTGTGAACAATGTTCTATTTTTATTCGGTAAAAGTTATGTCTGGTTCTTTATCAAATATCCTGGTATTATTAAAGACCCAGGCAAACTTTCTACATGATTATATATTTATAGTTTAACCTATTTGAACAATTTTAAAAGAATACAATTTTTATACACGAGTGCGTAAAACAGACTTTTATGCACTAGAGTTGCCGTAAAAATTTAGTCTACGGCACAACCAAAACAATTGTCACAAAAGACACAAACAAAAATTTTACGCGGATGAGATGAAAAAACATTTTATGCTGAGCAAACAATAAACTAGAGTTTATAACCATTTGTTTTGCAATAACAAAAGATTGAACTATGCATATTGGGTAAATTTGTTAGATAATTGAATATACTTTTCTTCTTCTAAATATTCCTTTTTATCCTATTCCTTCCATAGCTCCTTCCACAAACTTACTACGATAAATATCCCATTAATAATCATAATTAACTGTAGTGAGCAGAAAAACCTTGATTGTTTAAAAAAGGCTGTTTTCCTTATGAGTGCTTTGCAAATCTCGGTTTGATCAATCGAAATGCAATCGCTACATTTACACTTTACAATGATTTGAAACATAAAAGTGTCGCTAATAGAGAAGTCTATATCCACACTAATGAGCCGACAGTGCTGTGCCCAGCGCAGTGAGTGCGCAATTGCACACCAATGGCGCACCACTTCTAGTGTCCAGACACCACTGTTCACCGCCCAGTCAAGTATTTATTGTAACTAGACACGAATGTATCATTGACAATGTACTTCAGGAACCGTTTGATATTTTTGTAAAGTTTTTGACGAAGTTAAATTCGCATACACACACACATCATCATATCATCAACCAGTAAACGTCCACTGCTGAACAATAGCCTTCCTCTTAAGAGAGGGGTGTTGCCATAATCCCCACGCTTGTCAGGTGGCTTGGGGATCGCAGTACGTTCACCGTGTACTTATAGGACGCTGCTGCCTATCCTCCGGTGGTTCTGGTTGCAGTTTTAGGACATACCCGGCTCCGATCTGATCTGATCTGAGAGACATGTGTTCTGCATGTCTCTCACTCTCCGAAACATATACAACAGAAAACCGACTGGCCACTTTTCGTCGGATATTCAAGACTCGATGGCTGGAGCTAAGCCTGAAAAAGAGAGTTGTTGCTGATAAGTTTCTTTGCCCATTTCTCTGTGGACTCCATCGCCTCAAGCTGGTAATTGGCCGATCCATTCTAAATGTTGTCCAGTTTTGTCGTACCTGGGCATGACCGAACTTATACTTATGGTACAAGATCAGGCGAGCATAGTCTCAGTTGTGAAAATGCAGATAATTACAGAATTGTCAGTTCACCTTACGGCTACCTGTTTTAAGTGATTCTGTTTAGGTGATGCGAAAATTTGCGCAACCGCAAACCGTATTTCGGCACGTTAAGGTTCACGTTCACGTAATTTTCCGCACTGCGCTGTTTCGAGCCCATGCACGTAAGAGGTAGCCAAAAGGTCCCAGTTTGGTCCCAATGTAGTGATCAATGCCAAAATCCAGCCAGGATTCGTTGGCCGGAAATTAAGCGGCGATACTACTAACTACGAGTCCTTACCAGAAAAAACTGGACAGAACTGGAACTGACATAGGGTAAAAGGAAAATAATATGAAAAGCAATTAGAGTTAAAATAAATACCAAATACACGCTTCTAATGAGTCTCATCATCCATACCCACATTACCCACTGTCTGCCACCACAAATATGCGATGAAACGACTGCTATATTATCTGTGTCTCGGCTAAATTAACTGCTATATAATCTACGGTTGGTGGGTTATCAACGGCTACATAATCTGTGTTGAGCAAAGCAGCTCAAGCAGTTTTGGAGATGGGCCGTAATTTCTAATGTGTCAGCTGGCGCATGGCAGGCCACTAATACTAGCCAACGACACAGTAGATATATAAGCTAAATCAGTAGTATGACTATAAACAAACGTCCGAATCGAGTGACGTAATCAAACGAGCGCCCACCTCGATACTTCACGGTACGCTCAGAGCGATAGTCGCCATAGATTAAAGTGGGGTAATGCCACTGTAAATTTTTTGAAAAATCGTTTTTTTTTTTTATTGGCTTAAAAAATAGTTTAAACCCTTTAGAATAAGAAAAAAAAAGGTCCCGTGCGAGAACAATTTTTTTTCCGTAGGAAATAGAGGTCGCCGCCAAGCGCGTCAAAACTTGCTCCGAAACGACTACCTGCGGCAAACATAACGGTGAAAAGGGACGGCACAATAGGCCCCCCCTATTGCTCCCAACTGCCTGTATTGTTGTTCCACGTGTCCTTTCGAGCCTTTTGAGCATTATAAAGAAAAATTTCGTTAGTTTAGCTGCAGCAAGCGCACAGTAAAGAGCTCGCGACGGATATCGCTGTTTGCACATTCAATGGCGGCCTTACCAACGTCTTGCAAATATTCAAGATGTTGGAGGTGGAAATTGGTGCCCAATTATATAATTTCTGCACCGAAGCTGACGCCAAACGCATCACGCACGCCGAGGCATCTCTGAGCGACGCGGCAAAAAGTGCGCGCGCGCTCCAAAAATCGACCAAGAAAGACGAAGAAGACAAAAAATTGGCCATCGAAGGACAAATGTATGGTGCAATTGCAGACTAACGGTACAAATTTTTTTTACCTCCTTTTTTTAATTTTTTCCCATAAAAAACTAGTCGTAAAACTTTAAACGCGTTTTTCTCGAAACACGGTTTTTCAAAATGGCACGCAGCATCACTCGAACAATTTTCATTTTTTTTACTTGAAATTTTTACCAGATGTGAACATTAACATTATCTTGAGAATGTCGATCGGGATTTTCAATAACTTTATTTATTGTTTTTTTATTAACAAAAAACTAGCCGTTTTTTTCGTAAAAAATCATTTTTTTTTTCAAACGCACGCAAAATCCACAAAAATTAATACTTTTTAAAATCCGATCGACATTCTCTAGCTATAACCCTCTAGATTAACGTTTTTTTTTTTTTTTGTTCTAGATTCAAAAGTGCAGCAGTGGTGCTGCGTGCCGCGGAGCCCTGCAAGCAAAACATGCCCCGGGAAGATGGCTGTGGAACCGCCATTTTGTTTTTTTTTCGCTGTAAAAAAATTGGATAATAAAGTTTAATGTATGCCCGATAACAATCTTAAAAGTTTTTTTTCAATAACCTTCAAATTCGGAAGCAAAAAATTCGTGAAAAAACCTTTCTTTTTGGACCATTACAGTGGCATTACCCCTTAAAGTGATAGTCAATCGAACCGTGTCATTGAGACACGCCGTGTGTGCGTGTGTTTAGCGTAGAAGACTACAACAAGATAATGAATTTTTTCTTAAAACCCATTGAGAATTCAGAACTTTGAGATAGAGAGTTCTTATTTATCTGAGTTAAAACCCGATAGTAGCAACCCTAGCTGACAGTAGGCATTGAATGCAAGCCGATCAATTGAAATACATCGACGACGCATTAAGGTCCGCGGGCCTGAGGTTGGGCAGCCTTGGTGTGGGGTGACAGTCGGTGTCCACTTGCCCGTGATAACAGGCTTATCCAGTGCTTATCCTTTGTGTTTGTTGTAATGACCGTAGCTGGCCGCTTTCATGTTTGTATGGGGTTTACACTGAGGACTGAGGTTCCTAAATGACAAAAATATAGTATTTTTTAAACTTTAGTCATAGTCTTGGTAATTTAATTCATAAAGCCAATTTACACGTCAAATTAAAAATAGTAAATAATATAATAATGAATAACAAAAAATACTACTTAGTAGATAAAATTAACATAAAAATTCATTGTAATTGTAGAATGCTTGCTCAACAAGCCAACGTTGTAAGCGTGATTTGAAACATTGCAGGCTAGGAGCTGCAGTGGCATGTTCTGGGAGGTGGTTGTACACGTCGGGGCCCATGACATGAGTAAGCTTGTCCGACTTGGTCAGCGTTCGCCTGATGCCAGCGAGATGACCCACTGTGCTTGTGGAGTAGTTATGGTACTTACCACGATTTAAACAAAAAATAATAATATTAAAACAGGGCTAAGTAACTTATAACTAAACCATTATCTCAACAAATACAAAAAAAAATTACAAAACGATTGGAAATTAATATAAAATTGATGTAAGTTATAGGTAGTCTAGGTACATACAAAAAACCTATTTTCGCATCGATTAGTTCGTGTATTCTCTACGAGATCGAATCAGAAACGAGGAGATCCGTAGATGAACGAAAGATGAACTCACTGGACTAGCAAGTTGAAGTGGCAGTGGGCAGGGCACATATCAGGGAGAACAGATGGCCGATGAGGCTGAAAGATTCTCGAATGGAGACCATGGACCGGTAATCGCAGCGTAGGACGTCCACCCACAATATGGACAGACGACCTAAAAGAGACCGCAGGGAAACGCTGGATGCAGGCCGCTTCCAACCGGCCCTTTGGGGGAGGCGTATGTCTAGCAGTGGACGTCCTATGGCTGAAATGATGATGATGATGAATGTTTGAACCCGAATTTGCTTTCAATCAATAGAAAATATTTCATTTCCCATGATATTTTTGACGTGGAGACCAGGAGCCCATCGAATATTTTAAAGACCTATCAGGGCGACTGGTCGAAGCAACTCGTGACCAAAATGCTGGCCTTTATTTTGCCCAAAAATGCATTGCGATACTTTTTTTTTGTTAAAATTTTCATGACCCTGGACTCAATGTTCTTTAGTCGTAATCTTAAACAGTTTACGTAGTCTTAATAGCGTCAAACAAGCCAAAGTTACAGTCAGAGTCAAGCTAAGTATGTCACGGTCAAGTCAAACTCATGCCCCTGTAAAGTGGTGAAGACTTTACAAGAGGCTCCTATGGAGTTTTGGAAACAACACGAAAAGACACGTTTCACCTCGTTTTATCACTTGCCCACACTCGAGCACGTTTACGAACACTTAATGAATAATAATTCACCATTTAGTACACATTAACACTCGAAAATACACAAGCTTAGGAAAATAATCCAACGAGCCGACATGTTTTTTCCACGTTGGCGCCAAACCTCAGCATTGCCATACTTTTTTTTTTTTTTTTTGTTAAAATCTTCATGAGCGTGGATTCAATGTCCTTTACTCGTAATATTAAACAGTTCACTTTGTCTTAATAGCGTCAAACAAGTCATAGTCACAGTCAGAGTCAAGAACGTCGCAGTGCTGCCAGAATTTTGGGAACGCTGCCCACTGGTAGCGGCTTGTTAGAATATTTTTAGTTTAGTTTTAGGTATAAATTTATATTTAGGCTAGTGGTCTCCAGAACCTTTCGGCCCCATCGGCCATCTATGGTTCAAACATCGTTTCAAACCGATTTGTTGTTGTTGTTGGTCGTTAGTGATATGATTACAGTGATACTTTTGTTTGAGATTTTATTCGAAAGTCAGTCATTTCGCATGATATTATCGTGCGAAATTAATTAAAACATGCGTTTTAAAAATCGAGCCCCGTGTCGGTTTTATGCCGGCTACACAATCTAGGGTATCTCGCCTGAGACCGCCTCAGTGGCGACGAGGCAAGATAAAGAGAAAATAATGCGAGAGAGAAACAACTTTGCTCTCAACCTGTCTCTGGGCGTCGCTGACTTGGGAGTCCCGCCCAAGAGCCTTTCAGCAGAGACGAAGCAAGGCTATTATCGACAATCATCATCATCATTTTGACTCATAAGTTTGACCCTACCAAAAATTGCTCAAAACGGCTAAAAAGTATTCATTTTAAAAATAGGTAAGTACTTTTATATTTTTATTTTATTGTCTTTAGCAGTAAATAGTAAATCCTAAAGTGTGGAACAACACTACTATAAAAGTTAATTTTAAATGTTTTTTTCTTTAAATATTTTTATTGACTATAACATCCTTAAATGCTTTTTAGTAGTTTGTTAAAACAGTGTGCTCTGTTGAATAGTATTATAATGATTCTATATAGTTGTTGTAGTATCATCATCATCATCATCATTAACCATTTTCTACCCACTGCTGAGTGTAGATTATCCTCTTTATCCAGCGTCCCATCTTTTTCTGTCCACTGCTTTCTTGCTGCCTTAGCGATGTCATCAGACAGCAGCGGTCTGGGCCCTATTTCATTAAACTATAGTAGACTGACAAACATTAGTCACGTCGTATTGATTTAGATACATGAAACGCAGGTTTTCGTCTGACATTTTGCTGTTTTATTATGATTTATCGCTTTATGAAATAGGGTCCTGCAGGGCCAACATGCGCGCCGCGACAAAATTTGTCAACTCTTTTTGTCGTATCAAAGCGGACAAGACAAAGACAGGCGTATACGAAAACGAAGGCGCCTTGTTACGTTCTCGCTCGAGAAAGTCGTTTATTCCTTTCTGTCCGACTAGTAGATCGATGATCGAACTGTTTGGACAAAAATATTCCAATCTGTTAGACTGGCCAATCGAACAATTTGGACACGCAAATTTTAATCCAGATAGAACTACTAGTAGTAAAGTAGGTAGATAGATAAATAAACTCTTTATTGTTCACACCACAAATTTCATACACACGATAAAACAGCTTAAAAACTAGTGCAACAATCGGCGGCCTTATCGCTAAGAGCGATCTCTTCCAGGCAACGTTAGGATGGAGAGGATTCATACAGGAGGTAGAAGGCAGGGCGTGCAATATTGAATAATGTGATAGTTATAATATAAACCGTACATTCTAATAACAATACATACTAATACTTATATTACTTAAAGTACAGTGAATACAAAAACGTTATGAGAGAGTGACGACAAGATTTTGTCGCGATGCGCATGTTGGCCTTGCTGGTGGTCTGCCTGGTGGTGTAGAGCCGGCATTAATATTTTACAACATGTTTTATCTAAGCACATGAAACCAGGTAGGTACAAATATGTTAGATGTGAGTGCATGTACTTACATTGTACTGTGTTTAATGCATGTAGAAATTTTTATTATGCCCACGGCCTAACGCAGTCGGCGGACTTCCGTTACAAGACTGCAATTATTATGCAAATCATGTGGTCGTGGGCTAAAAATATTTATCTACCTTTATTTATTTATTTTATTTTATTGTTTTACGTTTTGCTCAACCATCTCTGATGGTAAGCAAACATAAAGCCGAAGATGGGACACGCTTACCTAAAAACCTAATTTAAAAAGAGGTAAATGCCTAGGTATTGACACAGAAGACAATACCACAGTCTGTTAGTGAACCTGCCTTCTGAGCTTGGGGGCGTGGGTTCGATTCCCACCTAGAAACTTTGATCAAAATAAAATGAATGGACGGGACCAGAACAAGCGCATTTTTGAAGATTACAAAATGAGCGCCGGTGCTCACTTCGATTCAGTCGGTCTCTGGCTGTAGGAAGTGCGACACACGTCTATTGTTACTTATAACGAAACGTCTGACAAAATTATGCCTTCGTGTGCTTTCCCAAAGTGTAAATGCACAACAAAAAACTGCTATCTATTTTTTGTAACAAATTTACTGTACATGGTTATAATTAGGTGTTGAAGTAAGTATATGTCCCACGTTTTTGACTCGTTTTTACTAAGCAAGTTTAATGGTTATGGCAGAAATAAAATAAATAAATAAAATAAATATTCGGGACATTTTTTCACACACGGTCATCTGACCCCAAACATAAGAAGACATATCGTCGTCCATTTTTTTTTTGTCCAAGTCTAGGACAAACATTTAAGTGATGAACATGTGTGTTAGTTCTATATCTGGGTGTTAATATTTATTTACATATGTATTTAAAACGATATATGTATGTATATCAGTCTCGGGCAGCCATAGTACAAGCTTTGCTTAGTTTGGGGTCAGCGAACTCAGCGATGACCGTGTGTGCAAAAATTACCTGAATATTTAATTTATTTTAGTTTTCTATTTACCTAATCTTTTTTGTTGTTGCTTTCTGTGGGCGTACATATTTTTCTGTTTTTTTCGCATTCCGCATAGTTTGATTCTCACTAAAAATAAATAACGTAAAAAAATGAATATACCAAAGATATATACGTACGATATACGTTATATTTCTAACGCATCTGCGATACGATTAATCGATATGATTGTACTATAGAATAAAAAGTTAAAATACTTGAACACAAATCTTCTGCACTTGAAAGTCTACTAAACAAAAAATATCTAAAAATAATAAATATATATTAATAGCTGCGCCCCGCGGTTTCACCCGCGTAGTGATGAAAAATGGTGATGGTGATGATGATGATGAAAAGTAGCCCATGTCACTCTCTGGCTCTTGAACTATACCGATGCAAAAAATCAGGTCGATCCGTTGTTCCGTTGCAGCGTGAAAGAGGAACAAACAAACCAACAAACAAACTTACACACTTTCGCATTTATAATATTATATATTATTAAGGAAGGAAGTATGATACTAGCTGGCCTGACAGACGTTGTCCTGTCTTAGAACTGTCAAACACGCGAAGTTAAAATTGTTAAGTTTTCAAAAAAAATCCATCTATCTTAATTTTTCTTTCCGTAAGAACCTTACACAAAGTATTAGGGTATTAGAAAACTTAAAAAAAAACGTGACCAAGGTAAATAGGGATAAAATTTTATATATATAGATTATAGAGGATTAGGCATATAGACTGTACTAAACCGAAAGTTCATTGTACTCATCATCATCATTGAATTAGGACATTCCTGTAATGATAGTTGTAATTTGGATAAATAAAAATAAAAAACATGAACAACTTTTAAAATGCGACCAACCCTGAAATCGTGGAAATAAAATCAGCTGTTCCATACATTTTGTCGAGTGTCAATGATTGTTTTCTAAGTAAGTTAGTAATAGGGTCCCGTTTTCACCCTTTAAGTACGGTGAAACCCTAAAAAAGTGTACAGTGTGTACATAATATATCGTCTCTACCGCCCTCTATCTTTTCCTTCAGAATATATTACTTTACTTGCCCATTTAGAGATGGCGCCACAAGAGAAATGCCATCTGAAATGTTGAACCATTACGTAAGGGTGCGACAGGGTGCCGATAGTTACTTTCCTGCCTTCTTTTGTGAGCACGTTTTTTTGTTGTAGAAATTATCTTACCCATCCTTACAGAGATGGCGCTGAAATTAAATTATGAGTGGTTATCCTAACTATAACAATAAATAATTATTTATTTTATTTATTTATTTAATACTTTATTGCACACTTACAAATTATGTAGACATATACCTACAAATGCAGGACTTAATGCTTAACATCTAAACATTATAAAAGCGAAAGTAACTCTGTCTCTCTGTCTGTGTGTTTGTTCGCTTTTCACGAATAAACGGCTGGGGCCTAGCTGCTAACTCTTAACGCGGGCTCGAATTAGCGCTGAAACAGCGCAGTTCGGAAAATCACGCGAACGTGAAACTTAACGCACCGAGATACGGATTGCACTCGCGCAACTTTTCTCATCACCTAAAACAGAATCGCTTAAAACAGGTAGCCGTAAACACGTAGCCCCAGATCTTGATAAAATTTGGCAGGAAGGAAGAGTGCATTATGAGGACATAAGGTACCTACTTATCCCCGAAAAAGCGCAAAAACTGTTAAATCGCGGGTCAACACCGCGGGATTCCACCAGTAAGTACAAAATATTTTTGTGGGTATGAAGCGCTAAACCAGTATACGATATTCGTTGGTAATATTATACAATTGTCATACATCGGATAAAACGCCTGTTGAAGGTATACCTTCAACAGGCGTTTAAGCTTAAGACTTACTTACACGAGACACTAAACTTGACGCTAGGTAGGTACCTACTTAAATTTTAAATAAGCAGCTGTTATCGGTGACTTCGTAGGACCTACACGTATGGACTTTCATCATAAACTTTTAATTTACATTTGCCCCTCTTAATTCGGTCCTTTCGCAAAATCCTTTCGTAGCAGACCATTACACCCCCTATAGAATCTACTTGCCAAGTTTAAGCTTTGTATCAAATGATAGTTGTTTTTTTATTATTATTTTAGTAGATTATTATAGATAATAATAATAATTACAGAACGGTTGTTCTAAGTACTGTGAAATGTACTGTATTTATCCAAGATCTTTCCTTATTTAATAAAATTGTTATTACCTTGTCGTATGCAAATGTAAGCTTCTCTATCGCCGTGGGAGGTCACCTTTATCAACTCTTGCTGTTCTTAGTACCTAAGCTATTTTCCTTCATAATATGCGTAGTATGCAAATTTTAGAAACTACTTTTTACTTGTAATAAGCGAATAGATCGTCCACCCAATAGTGAGCGCCAGTAGTTGGGCGTCCACCTGATAGTAGCATTAGAAACACTACCAGGTGGTTGTCGAAATGACAAACTCGTTGGGAATATCAAGGAATCGAATCACTCTTGTGTTGGGTGTGATTTATAAAAATTAATCCATATTTACCTTGGTCATGCCATAACTTGAGAATGACTTAACCTATTTCATTAAACTTTTTTTTTAAACTTTTCTAATGTTTTGTAGAAGTTTTTAAAGGAAAGAAAAATTAAGAAAATTGCGCAGATTTTTTTTTTTTTAGATATCCCTTTTTTTTTTTTTAGATAACCTAGCAACTATTTTAACTTCGCGCGTTTGACAGTACCTACTATGACAGGACAACGTCTGTCGGGTCAGCTAGTATGTTTATAAAATCTAATTAAATGAAAGAAAAAAAACTGTTACTGTACCATAGGCAAGTGCGGAGGTAAGTATACTAAAACAAGATCAAAACAGATAGAATTAGATATACATGTAATTTTTTTTATGTAAATTATTTTATATATAATACAAAGTCACTCCAAGCCGCGATGGTGCCGTGGGCTGAAAGCTAGCATTAGGGGAAACCTTGACAAATGAATCTGAGTTTTTTACTATGCAAAAGTGTACAAACACACGGCGAGAGTCAAATGTCGTAGTCGGGTTCAATAGACTTGATACTTGAGATTCAGTTTACGTAGCTGGAAATCTTTTAGGAATTTTAAATTGACTTAAATCTCTGGAGAAATTTAGTGATTATTTAAGAAATTACGTGATTTTAAACTTGATTGTAGATTTTGAAGGATAGATAGAGATAGATAACTCTTAATTGTTCACACCAGAAATTACATACATAAGACAAATAAACTTAAAACTAGTAAACAATTTTCGGCCTTATCGCTATAAGCTACAAATAAATACGTTGGTAGCTTATATATATATATATATATCCTATTGATATTATAAACGCAAAAGTTTGTATGTATGGATGTATAGATGTTTGTTCCTCTTTCACGCAAAAACTACCGAATGGATTTTAATGAAACTTAACAATAATATAGCTTATACATTAAAATAACACATAGGCTATAACGGGTGGTAGTAGCGAAGCCGAAGGCCGAGCTCTACGCGTACAAAGTAGCGGGTTTCAGCTAGTATTAAAGAAAGTCGTGTTAGTTACACTATTTATAACTCAAGAACGGCTGAACCGATTTGGCTGAAAATTGGTGCGGAGGTAGCTTAGAACCAGGAGACGGACATAGGCCTTTTCATCAGCATCACCACGATTTTTCATCAATACGCGGGTGAAACCGCGGGGCGCAGCTAGTAAGCAATAAATGTGTTTTTGTATTAGCTCTAATGGAAAAACGGTAATACATACAAGCGTAAAATTTGACACGTTTATAGTACATACTCTTAAATATAACAACAAATAGTAAAAAAGTGCGAGTTGATGACAAGTTTCTGTTCATTATAACTCGTAATTTCGTTATTGAATTTTGTGGTGGTACGGAACCCTCAGTGCGCAAGCCCGACTCGCACTTGTTCTGTTTATTACCTCAAATCAGGAGATAATTTATTTTGCCCTATACATACTATTTATTATCTTATATACATATATAAAAGACGGTGTGTGTATATACTTATGTATGTTCCCTATGAACTCCAAAACGGCTGGACTGATTTTGACGGGACTTTCACTGACAGATAGCTGATATTATAAGAAGTAATCCACGCGGGTGAAACCGCAGGGTGCAGCTATTTGTAAATAAAGGTGTACGATATTAGTTGTTTTATTTATATTTTTTATAAATGATCAAGACTTTACGGTCCCGTACGAATTCCGTCTAATATGATCACGTATCGCATCCGGCACTCTGTTTCAATTTGTGAGCTTAGCGAGACACGCAACTCTAGTGGGCGCACTAAATAATTCATCGACACGGCTTAACAAACTACCCTCAAAGTGACGACGCCCTAACTAAACTACTGATACAAGTAAAAACTAAAATAAAAGCTACAGCCGTTAAAAAGTAGGACGGACAGACAGACAGACAGACAGACGGACGGACAGACAGACAGACAGAAAGACGGACGGACAGACGGACGGACAGCCAGACGGACGGACGGAAAGGCAGACAGCGTAGGCTGATACCATCAGGCGAACCGCATGCTTGTCTTGTGCTCTTACAAAATATTGTGACTCATTAATCCTGTTTAGGTTACAGCAACTCTTTATTGACATCACAGAAAGGACATTATAAGTTGAGCATTAATTATTAATTTAAAAAAAAACGTTTTAAAAACAAGGTTTCCGGTTTTTTCCTTATCATCTCAGCATACCCTTTCATTTGATATCCATACCATGATGGTAGATAAGAAAATTAAGTCCGCCATCTTGGGGCGTTCGCCATATTGGATTTAGCTAGGTAGACCGACGAGATCGTGAAAGTCGCAGGCATCCGGTGGATGCAGATGGCAGGCTGTCGTTCAGTGTGGAGTGCTAATGGATGCCTATGTTCAGCAGCGGACGTCTTCAGTCTGATGATGATGATGACACCGATTACTCCAACATTCGTACTAACGTTGGTAATCCAAGTTGTGAAAATTTAGGTTTACTAATCACGAGTAATGCTAAAAGTCATCATCATCATCATTTCAGCCGTAGTCCGTCCACTGCTGGGCACAGGCCTCCCCCATCGATCTCCAAAGCGGCCGGTTGGAAGCGGCCTGCATCCAGCGTTTCCCTGCGGTCTCTTTTAGGTCGTCTGTCCATTTTGTATGGACGTCCTATACGCTGCGCTTACCGGTCCGGCTATTTCAGTAACTTGTAATGTGTAAGTAGTAGGTGCATATTATTATTTGCTTTTTAGAATCGATAACATCGATAACTAATATGTACTTTAGACGAGTTTAATATAATTTACAAATACTTACATAAGCGTCGGTAAAAAACTGTTTGACTGACAGAACAATTGTCCTTAGATACGTTACTTCCACTATCAAATGTACTTAATTCATATCAATTAGTAATATTGTATTTGAAATGTCTTTGTCTATTTGATACAATGTTTAGCTTTCAACTCGAGAGTTGGAATTCGAGATAATATGATCCCATTCTTGAAACCAACTAGAGGTACTTGGAAGCTGATAGTGACGAACGGGCTAGAGAAACAAGAATTGATTTTTAATAATTGATATATAATATAATAATATAATTTTCAGTTGAATTTTTTCTCGGTTCTATGGTGTGATTTCAAACATGGTATAATAATATACTCCGCCAGGTATAGCAATCCGAGAAAAAATGTCCACGTGGGCGTCCCGCAATGATGTCATGATGTCAATTTACAACAGGTTCGAGAGAGATGATACACCACGTAACAGCTGATTGAATAAAGTGGCAACTGGACAGTGACGTCATTGCGGGACCACTCCCAGATTGCTAGACCTTGTTTTCTTAGATCATGATTTCAAAGTTGAACGCACATTTTTTTTTATAACATCTAGAGACTATTCAGTTTGTTTTGGTGACCTACTCCTTTATTTTATCCTCATTTTACTGTGTAAGTAAGTATTATTGAAACAAATACGTTAGAAAATATATTAAAAAACAGTTACCATTTTAGAAAAACTCTTATTATTTTTACAAACTTTTATTTAGTTTCACCTGACTTAATCTTCAATCAAAAGTCTATAAGCATCTGTAATTCGGAGTCTGTAATCAAATCTTTCAAGTTAAATTTGACCCACTTCCCGGTATTTGATTGAACTGAGATTTGTCATACTTCTTAAGTTGCGATGACAATACAATATTATGGTTACAGCGAGCTGATTTGATGGTGGTAATGGTGGACAATGGCATTCCTCTATGGATAATTGTAGACTGATAGTGTTTGGGTTCGTTTTGATCAGCTAACCGTTCCGATCACTAATTTCATAAAATCTTGATTTGAATAACATATTTTTCAACAAAAAATTGTTACCTAAATACTCACGATTTTCTTTTACTGAATTAAACATTAAACGCCACTAGAATAGGTACTTATTATATTTGATACCTAACCATCAAGAATAAAATCTTTTCCCCGTCAGTATGTGAAACCTAAAGTTGCTTTAATTTAATATTAGCACTAAAGAAATTAATCAAGTTATTGTCTTTTGAACTTTTACGACGAGACTAGAATTTAAAATACGTGCGAATAAAAAAGTAAAAAGTCGATAGATTAGTTTCTTACAACGGGGCTTTTAATGCCTTGTTACAACACTTCAAAATAAAGATGTAGATGCGTGTTTTTTAGAGTTCCGTAGTACTTCAAGGTACACTTTTAAGTTCGTTTTGTTTTAAACTAAAATGGCTTTTTATGCTCTAGTCTAGTGCATAAAACCACCACACTTGAGCATAAAAAGCACATTGTGTGTTTATTATTATACAATGTATACAAAAATATTTACACCATACAATGTTTTTTTTAGATATACTTTTTTCATTTAATTTTTAACAATACCCATATATCAGGCGTCACTTTGCGGAAGTTCATCTTCAAAACTGTTTCTTTGACAAAATCTCTGGTGTATTTCCGCTTCTTCATAATAACTGTTTTAAAGAGTTACAAGTTGCAATATTGTACCTACGTGTTGTGTTTCATATCCTCGCAATTAAAGTAAGTGTGTACACTGTACAGTAAGTATTCGTATACACGTTCATGAAACCTTTTTTATGTATATCCACCCTAGCTTTCGGCTCGAGCTGATAAACATCTCGACTAAAATGTCTTGTTTTTTGCACTCGTTGTACAATCTATTTTCTTCTGATACACTGTTAATTATACGTACTGAATTTCTGAAAGGCACGTGAATTATTCACACAGATCTTCTGATTACAGTAATCTGATAATGGACCGTCTAAGTACAAAAGACAAGATACTAAAAGCTAAGACAAAGGTGACGTTACATAGTGTCATAGGTTTGGGTCATGTCGAATAGGTAGGTGGTCTCTTTGGTGGCCCTAGGTGGCTCTTTGGTGGTACAAGGGGATTGTAACCGCGGGAGTATATTAAAACTTAGAACTTTTATTATACTTTGTTATATAACACTGTTTTAAACTATCACGGTTGTTTGCTACAGTTACCGGTCTGGTTATTAACGATAAGGTTACGAGCTCGGTTATTACTAAGAAGCTATTAAGCTTTTGGTAGAGCTTTTTTGTTTTTACTTTTTGAGGGCTTTTTGGGTAGGGATACCCAAAGGGTGTAAACGGAACACTATTACTAAAAAAAATAAACGTATTTTTGTATTTCTTCTAATGTAAAAACGGATAGGTACAAGCATCAAACTTGGCATGAATATAGTAGGTACACACTCTAAAGTATAAAAATAAATAATAATAATGGCCAAGTTCGAGTTGGTGACAAATTTCTGTTATAATTGTAGTATACTCGAGTATCACTGCCGCAAAAATAACTATGACTGCTTGGCAATTGCTTCGACTATTTTGGAAAGCGTTAACTGGTAATTCGGTTACTTGGACGACCTTAATATTTATTTATAACATTTCATCTTTATCTTCGTAATAAAGATTGAGTTTTATAATAGTTGGCAGGTAATTTCTCAAAAATACCAAATTCCAAGTTGTTTAAAAAAATAACATAAATTCTTTACTAATTTTGTTTTATTTATCCTATTCTTAGGGAAACGGCTGAACAAAACGTATTTTATCCAATGAATTTCCGATATTCTTGGAATGTAAAGCGTACAAAAATTCTTATTCAAGTTTGTTTTAATTTCATGCGATTAAAATGAGCGGAGACAAGGACAATGTGGAGAATATATAAACATACTAACTACGAGTCAGGCTCGCGCACTTAGGGTTCCGTACCACGACAAAATTCAATAACGAAATTACCAGTTATATCTTGGTAATGAACAAAAATTTGTCACTTACTCGCCATTGTTTGGCCTACTTGGCCATTATTTATTATTTGTTATTATATTTTAAAGTGTGTACTATAATTATGTTAAGTTTGACGCTTGTACGTAATACAGTTTTTACAATAGAGGTAATATAAAAATACATTGAAAAAATTCGTTTGTTGTATGGGAACCCCCTTACGTTTTTATTTTTCGATTTTTTATTATTTCTTAGTTAATTCGCCGTAACATTACATATTCTGTGAACATTTCAATTGGCTATCTATTACGGTTCGAAAGAATAAGTAGGACAGACAGACAGACATCGTAGGCTTAGTAATAGAATCCCGTTTTTACCCTTTGGGTACGGAACCCTAAAAAGCTGATTTAAGACAACGCGGTAGGTACGTAGAATTAGTACCTAGTCTCGATAGTCTAGAAAAGGAAATCTGAAAATACCATCACGTACTTTTATCTCATCATTGTGTTGCGTGCCTGCGCCTAGGGACTTGCCACGTAACGATACATGAATACTTAGACCGGGGGTCAAATCAGAATGTTGATACTTTTGAAAGTCTACGAGTGATTTCAAACTGAAAGAAAGTGGGGAAGATAGACGTAAAAAAATTGTGGCCATATGCTGCCATACACGCAGTCCTGTTTTTTTAAATAAACAACCATACAAAAAAAAAAAAACATACAGTCGAATTTATAACCTCCTCTTGAAGTCGGTTAAAAAGAGCGCCAAACAAGCATTTGTTCCGCCTGATGGTAAGCAGAAACCACTGCCTATGGACACCTGCAACACTAGCGGTGTGGACGGAGCTTTTCCTTCCTGGAGAGGTAGTTGTAGACGCCCTTTTTAAAACGATTCATGTTTCAGCGAGAAAACATTTTAATAAAATGGAAGTGGCTTAATTGAGATTTTGCATCCATGTTTTCAAAATCAAAAACTAAAACAAATGAATATTTTTCGTTATAAACTGAACAATAACTGAATAAATTGAACATTTCTCAAAACCCTTGATAAGAGCTGAAAATCTTCAAATGGCTGAACCAATTTTCACGAATTATAGCTAGGAACACTATCTCGATATATGTTTTTAACTTCAGACGCGAAAAGAGGGGTGTTACAAGTTTAACGTGTTTATCTGTGTATCTGAGTGTCTGTCTTTGGCATCATAACTACGAAACGGTTCAACCAATTTTGATTTAGATTACAAACTTTGTTCAGCCGTTTGAAAAATTCTATTAAAATTTATTGGGAGGCTTTAATATAAAAAACTGTTTATACCTGTTATTTTATGCCACTGAGACGAGACGAGCAAGTTACTTGCCTGATGGTAAGCTTCACGCTTGCCCATAAAAGTTCAGTGTCACCCAGAATGACAACTTCAACAGTTCAAAACCCTGCGCGGCAATGTAGTGAGCTTGTCACTCTGGGATATTGAAATTGAAATCTCTGGCAGTAATTTTACTGAAAATATTGCCCTTAATTAAATCCATGAGCTCCGTTAAGTCTTCACGTCGTCCATACCACAGTGTGAGACGAAGGTCTTTAACCAGTGGACCTTACGTTGCCGAAACGTGGACACTCACGGTTAAGGTGGTCCATAAGTTTAAAGTCATCGCTATGGAGAGAGGGATACTCGGAGGGATACGGGACAAAATTCGGAACGTACTACGACATAGAACCAAAGTTACCGACATTAAAGTATTAGTATGTTGAAGTGGCAGTGGGCCGGCCACATTGCCTGAAGAACCGATAACCTATGGGGTAGACGAGTTCTGGAGTGGAGACCACGTTAGGCAAACACTGTGGCCAGGTGGAGTGACGACCTGCGTAAAACGGCGGATAAAAACTGGATGCAAAGAACTGCCGACCAAGGTCAGTGGCGGTGCATTAGGAGAGGCTTATGTCCAGCAGTGGACAGTTAGAGGCCGATGATAGTGGTGATGAAATCCATGACACACGCTTGACGGTTGAATAAAAGATAAATTATTTGCCAGTATTTGTGCCAAGATGCATTATGTAAAACACAGAGAAAATAAAGAGGGGCATTCAATTTTATCTCGAAAAATGTGGGTAAATTGCAGGCAAACCCGTAGATCACAGTTCTCTCCCAACATGTAAATGTCGCATCAAGTGTAAGCACAAGGCAGCGTGGGGTGCGCCCGGCGCCCAGGGCGAGCTTAAATGAATTATCTAAACACTGCGGACGTGATTCCGCTGCCAAAGCTCGGGGCTGAGGCAATCAAACTTTTCACATCGATTGGCTCCATATAGTGGAGGTGGACAGTGGAGCTCTACTGTGCTACTATGATGATTAAATCAAAAAAGAAAGAAAGAAAGAAAATAAATTTTATTCGACGTCTTGATAGACTATTGGTCTAGTTGGTAGTGAACCTGCCATCTGCGCTTGGGGCGTGGGTTCGATTCCCACCTAGGACAAACATTTATGTGATGAAGATTTGTGTTTGTTCTGATGTATCTGGGTGTTAATATTTATTCAAGTATAAATTTAGAAATATATTTGTATGTATATCAGTCTTTGGCAGCCATATCACAAGCTTTGCTTAGTTTGGGGTCGGATGACCGTGTGTGCAAAATGTCCCGAATATTTTATTTATTTACGTTTAAAAACACTTATATCTAAAGGATGTCTCTGCATTGATGCTGAAAGTCAAGGAAGGACTATCAACGCCAGTTTTCAGATGAATCATTGAGTTTACAGTTACCACAAATCAGGCTTTACTTTGCGGAACGTAATGAACTTGTTGTTCATTACCGTTTGATGTTTTTAACATATAAAATGAATTTGCCTACTTTTTAAAAATGTGCTTCGGCAATTTTGCGAGGTTAATATTCCAAAATAGTTTAAATATATGTTGCGATATTTTTAATAATTATCAAATAAATGGGAAAACTGTTTATCGCATTTTTGTGGTCATTAGAAAAAATATTAAAACAAAAATTTGTTCGAAATATTTATGAATAATAACTTTGAAAATGACTAAAGCGCATTTTTTTTAAAGCAGTTCAGTCTCATTTATTTTGTATTATTAAAAGAAAACAAATGCGCTAGTGAGATAGTGGCGCTAGTGAGATAGTGGCGCGCCATATTCTGGGCCTTAATTCTCATACTCTTTCTTTTGTTAGGTACTCGATTCGTCCACGATAAAGCTGTCTATATTTTATTTCCCGTAGCTCTTAGTTTGAGCATCGCGGTCTGATCTCGCTAGGCTATATAAATAGAGCTCGCGGATCACAGGAACCATTCCACACGCAACAGGTGACTTGTGACGGTGAGTACAGCTTTAATAGTGCAGTGTGGACGAGCCATTAGTTTTATTAAAACAAAAAGGTAAGCGAAAATTAAAGGACTTGTTCGTTGCTACTCAATTGGATTTAAATTTTAAGAAGTCAATTAACTTTTTTAAGTTTTGCGGTTAGCGAATTTTGTAAATATAGAAATTTTTCTTTTTTCGAAAATGATTTGATTCGCTTGGTTTTTATTTGTGAACTTGAAAAAAACTGTGAAAACAGCTTTTTAAAACAGAAGTACTGAAAATAGTATAGAGGTTTCGCATTAGGTTTGTAAAAAAGACGAAAATATTGCATAGAAGTAAAAAGTGTATCGATCTTAAAAACCACAGATATACACAACCAGATCGGCAATATATTTTAGTGAAAGAGACAACTTGATATGGCTCAGCACAAGTACGAAAAGGACATAAATAGAATTTGTTGTCCTTATCGGCGTGACCTGTTTTTTGGTACCTCAAGTGTCAAAATCTGTAATAATCAGTGACAAACAAAACGGGTCTGAATTATATTTATTGCCTTTTTTTGGTGATTTAATGTGATAAATGCGTGTTTCCTCTGAGAAATAATTGTAAAAGATATTTTACAATGGTTGGTTGTAGCATTTTGGGCTGCAAGAAGCGCAGTGAGCGAAAATACGATGATGAGCGAGAGGCACTGAGCTAGCCACGCTCATTGAAAATCTATAGGTAGTAGATCTGTGTTAAAAACTATGTACAACCATGACTACTATGTATACCAGACAACTTTTGTCTATGGTATAACGAAGAGTATTTAATTACAGGAAATATATTAAGTACAAGGAAATACAAAAAGTATTAAAACTAATACAAAATCTTAGGTATAAAATTATGAACAATACCATCATTTTCTTATTATATATATATGTATATACATACTTTCTCGTCAAAAATTATTTATATAGTAACAGAAAAAAGTATGTAAAGAGAAAAACAATTATATCCTCATAAACAAAAAAAAAAAACTGATCTATTCTTTCTCGTATACTTAACAAAATTATATTTTTTTTTTGACGTTTGTCAAGTTGTGTAAGCTGCACTGAAACAGCGCAGTGCGGAAAATCACGCGAACGAGAACCTTAACGCACCGAGATACGGTTTGCGGTCGCGCAACATTTCGCAAGCTGGCCGTAAGTCCCCAGACTACTTAGTAGCTTTACCTAGTCTGTGGCCCCAGATCTTGATACATTATTTTCTAATCGCATAACTATGTATATACTTTTAAAAACAACAGAGACGTTAATTTACAATCGAATTAAATTACATGGAAGTTTAGTTTAATACAAAATTCACAAAAATTTCACGTGTTATTATTATTAGTATTGTTAGTATTATTATTAATTAATTATGAATTAATTTTGAATCATTGTAGATATACTGAGATACTACTATAAATCATATTTCATGTCGTTTTAAATGCTTAATTTAGCTTGAGAGTAGATTATAGCTTTAGTCAACTATAAGATCGGATATAAAAAAAATATCCATGTGTTTAATCATAATGTTATGTACCTATTTTATTTTTTGTACCTATTTTGCCTTTTGGGGTCGAAACCATCATGAGCAACTGGGAAAAAAAAATTAAGATTTGTCATCATGTATCATTGATGCAACTCGTGACCAAAATGCCGGCCACTCACAGATCTACAGCCACTACTTTTTTTAGTGGTTAGGTTTTAATTTTTTTTCCTTTATTTATGTCAAATGTATTATGATATACATACTTTTTTTTATAAAAAAGAGCGGCAAACTATCAACACTAGCGGTGTTGACGGTGCTTTGCCAGCCCGGAGAGATAGTTGTGACACCCTTCTTGAAACGCTTCATGCTGAAGCTCGGGAAGACCTTTGGGGGAAGGACATTCCACAGCTTGCAGGTCGGCGGAAGAAAGGGGCAGAAAAATCTCTTCAGGGCATTCCCCAAAAAACAAGCGATAAAAAATGCAGATAATCCACATCTCTTCGGAGGCTAAGTGGCTCCACCTATTAAGTGAGCTTACGTCGTACTTGTGCTTTACAAAGTAGAAGCCGCTGACCCGGCGTGAAGTATCGCTTCGCTCTGGAAGCAAACTGAGCTTCTTAGAAGCCAGTTTCCCTTAGGCCTTTAAGTGACCCCGTATCACTAGAATTATTAACGCCAATGATCCCGAAGTTCTTTGATATTTTCAAGGGAATGCCTTAGAACTGCGGTGCAGCAACAAACGGAGTTTTTCGCGGAGAACGCACGAATTTGTATCTTGGTGGGGTTTAAATTTGACTAGATTGAGATCATCCCATTCCGAGATCTTTTCAAGAGAGTTCTTAACGTTGGACACAAAACAATGTTAGTTCTCGGTGTCACATACTTGTTTTGTCATTGCCATGAGTATATTTATTTTTATTTATGACTAGCTGAAATAGCCTTCGTTGTGTCGCTGGTATTTACACAGTTTTTGGTGTTTCATTCGTACCAAGAAATTCTTAATCACGCTCGTGGTTTTCCGCACTGTGCTGTTTCGAGCCCGCGTTAAAAAGTAGCCATAAGGCCCCAGGGCTGACAATTTTGTTCCCTTTTGAAGCAACTTGTTCATGTACTGCAATTTATATGGGTAGCTCATACCAAAAGCAAACTATAATTCTACAAGCGCTGATTTGGCGCTAATTTATGCGTAATATATTTGAAATATTGTATCTTCATCATCATCATCATCAACCATTCTCCACTCACTGCTGGGTATAAGTCTCCTCTTCAACGCCCCAACTTTTCCGGTCCTGTGCTAGTCTTGTCCACTGCTTTCCTGCTGTCTTAATACGTTGTCCGACCAGCGGGTTGGTGGTCTGCCCGGTTCACTTTCAGTTCCGCGGCCACCATTCTGTGACTGCTTGGATCCATCGTTCATCTTCCCTTCTGTCCCAATATTCTACCTTATTTAATAAATATTAAGAATATTAAAATAATATAAAATATTAAATAGAATAATATAATACAATATTAAATTTTAAAATAATTAAATTAAAGGGTGGCAAGGTGGTGATCAAACTCATGGCTATATTATTTAATGAAAAGAACAAAATAACTAGGTGTAAGTTTTACCTACATGATCAGACTCCCTATACAAAACATTTTGCTATGTAGCAAAGCAAAAGGCCTAGAAACCTCCGAAATCGTACACATTGATTAAAATTATATTAGTTTTTAGCATATTATCAAGGGTTTAACAAATTTTAGCTAGTAATTTAAATAGGTGGTTTTAGTTTCAAAAAACCCTCGAAACCTTTTAGTAATACCAAGATCTAGGTTAGAAATGCATAGTAGTGGCCCTCATGCAATGGCCATAAAACTATTTAATAAATTACCTGACGACTTAAAGAGTGACGAAATTGATCAAAATTTTGCAAAGAATCTTAAAAACATATTAATTAGAAAGTGTTTTTATTCCGTTGAAAATTTTCTTAACGATAAAACTTTATGAAACAGATCGGCCCGCTCCTTATTTCTGCACCATATTTAAATATACAGGGTGTCCCAGAACGCAACGTCAAGCGGGCACGGGGCAAGAGGGGGGGTCATACCAGTTCCAGGAAAAATTAAATAAAAAATCCATATCAGTTGGTTAAGTCATAATTGGCAAATTTATGAAAAAGAGGAAAATCGACACCTTTATTCATATCTTTAGTTATTCTGACCTCAAAGTTAACTATTTTACAGTGTTTTTTTTACTAACGTGGTCTTTAATAAACATGCTATCAAATACAATCACAAATCAAAGAAAAAGAGTTGCTATGTTTGTTAAAATTATCGCATTTTCTTTGAGTTGTGGTTGAAAAAATAATATCACCTAACTTAGATGGTTCAGTAAAAAAAAAGATATGGTACTACCCTAAGCAAGCTACTTTAAAAGATGGCCCATTTAGTTAATATTTCAAAATGGTACAATACTTTTAACTTTTCTACCTATAACATTTATTGCCAATTTTTATCGCAAAACATATTTATTTTAAAAATCAAATTAGGTCATCACAATACTTGTTTTCCATAGAAAATTCGGAGAAATAGAACAATGAATAGTGTGCGGTGGTCACCGACAAATACACCGCGATAAAGGGCTATGACTGTACTGAAGTACTGGGATCGTTTTCGATAAATTGCCATACCCTAATTGGGTCATTATGTTTAGATAAGTTTCACCGATTTAGCATAATGTGCAATAAATGATTTGACTTTGACTTTAGGTACTACTTCACTGACTTTATCCCGAAAATGCTCTTGCTGGCGTAATTTGTGCAAAAACCTCAATGAAATAATCGCATATGTAAAATTATTAGTGCAGAATAAATCGACCTCATAAAAACATAATTGACCTGTTTATTACTTAAAAGAGACCCAATTAAAAATAGGTAAGTCCAATTCAACCTATAAATCATTCGACCGTGATCGAACGACCCTTGAAATCAGTCCCATGTTGCTTTCCCATGCTTTTTCTTTTAAAAGTATGCGATTTATGCCTGCACAAACCTTGACCAATTTTCAAGATTTTGACTAATATTACCGGCCGTATCGTGAATTTTTAGTTAAAACCATTTTTTTAATGTTTTATCCTAAATACACTAAATATTATAGATAATAATTATCTCAAACTTGCCACAATATCGAAAATAGGAATAGAGTTTTGTTAGTAAAGTATTCTAATTAACTGGGTTAAGCCGAATTGGATTCACAATCCATCATTAATTTATGTACAACTTTTACTATGTGAGCAACTCTGAAATCGCAAAAAAATATTTGCTGTTCCATAAAAAACAGTCTTGACAATCAACAAAATGAACAGATGATATTTTTATCCCGATTTCTGAGTTGTCACAAACTAAGAGTTGTTCATAATGAGTATAACAGACCCCTTTCGGCTTAGTAGACCCTTTCCGCGTCACCCTGTATATTTCACGATATACGAATCATTAAACCTTATTCATATTTACCTAAAGTTCTAAACAAATATCGTAGGTTGCTTCCTTAAAGTCACAAAGTACATATTGGCGTTATTGGCAAACTTAAATCCCTTGTTTCAAATGTAAGATGGTATCAGAATACTTTATGAAGCGAAAATGGAAGTATAGTCAAACTTTAACATTAATAACTTAAACATTAATAGCTTACGACCTTACGTGGTCTTATAAAAGACCTTTTATATTGTAGGTACAAAGTTAGAACTATAAAGTGGCTTATGAAACTTATTTACAAGTACCAAAAGATCATCTGAAAAGATTCGTTTGCTGTAGTTTAATTGAAACACATGGGAGATTTACTTAGGTACCTATATATATCTCATAAATATAAAGTTACTCTAATGCCAACTTTGACCTGAACAAGTTTATTTAATCGTTTTGCTGTAGTTTAATTTAAACAAAAGTGAGACTTAGATACCTACCTATCTTGTAAATCTAAAGTTACTCTAATGCCAACTTTGACCTGAACAAGTTTATTTAATCGTTTTGCTGTAGTTTAATTTAAACAAAAGTGAGAATTAGATACCTACCTATCTTGTAAATCTAAAGTTACTCTAATGCCAACATTGACCTGAACAAGTTTATTTAATTGTTTTGCTGTAGTTTAATTTAAACAAAAATGAGACTTAGATACCTACCTATCTTGTAAATCTTAAGTTACTCTAATGCCAACTTTGACCTGAACAAGTTTATTTAATTGTTTTGCTGTAGTTTAATTTAAACAAAAGTGAGACTTAGATACCTACCTATCTTGTAAATCTAAAGTTACTCTAATGCCAACTTTGACCTGAACAAGTTTATCTAATCAAGCTGCAGCAGCTTGACAGCTGTAGTTTAGTTTAAACACATGTGGGACTTGGGTACCTATCCTGTAAATCTAAAGTTACTCTAGTGCCAACTTTGATCTAAACAAGTTTATCTCTATTCGAGAACCTTTCGACTCCATAGGCCATCTGTTCTGCGTGCTATGTGCCCTGCCCACTGCCACTTCAACTTGCTGATTCGGTGGGCTATGTCGGTAACTTTCGGTCGTCTACGGATCTCCTCATTTCTGATTCGATCTCGTAGAGAAACCCCAAGCATAGAGAGTATAGTGATCCTAAAGGTACCACTACACATCTAAGCAAATATTTGTTTGCTAATAATGTCATCAACACCAGCGTTTATACAAAATAAAAACTTATTATTAAAAATAACGTATAATTATTATGAAAGTAAGGTTTCACTTTTTTATCAAGTATATCCGTTGCGACTTTTGTAACTTGGCATGCTGATATTAAAAACATTTCCTCAAAATTTTATTATTTCGAACATTTTGTGATAACTTTTTTATTTATAGCGATAAAAGGTCGTAAAAAAATTTACTAAGCAGTTTTTTTTTTTTTTTTTTTTTAACTTTTTGTAGCTTAATTCGAGTTTATGATTGTTATGTCGGAATGATACATTTCTGAAATTTGGCTAAGTCCAAACAGCTTCGTTCGTTAGATTTTTTCTTAAACCACAAATTTCTGAACTTTATATGTGACCGCGATAATTACATGGCTTTGGCTACGGACCCCTACCATATGCGTGTCTCGACACGCTCTTGGCTAGTTCAGTCTCTACTTTCATTAGCCAGGCTCTTTATTTACTAGTAAATTGAATAGGTGGATACCGTGGTCAACGATGATGGTATTTCAACTAGTTATTTTTCTGTATACTTCTTTAGTTTTAAATTTTGTTGTATACTGTTGGTTGATCGTTAAATAAATAAATATTTTAAAAAACCCTTAAAAGGCCTAAATAGATGCTTTTAGAGTAACCCACTAAAACCCCTTTTTCATTTCAGACAAAATGCAGTCATCAATAAGAATTGTCGTCTCACTAGTTTTGCTGTCATCAGCGTTGGCTACCTACCGTAAGTAATTTAGTCTTTGATAATATATAGTTTGGATCAGCCTTAAACTCGAGCTAGTACCGAAAAAAGTCTGCCAAAAACTGTAGAGGGCGAGGTAAACACTTATTGCATACACTGACATATTCTTACTAGTTCTACAAACGCACACTTCAATATTGAGCAGCACACAACTGCAAACGAGATTATCAAAATGTCAAAAATCAAATCAAATCTTTTGCAAGTATTTATGTAATTAGCTGCGCCCCGCGTACACATATCTCTTGGTAGTGATAGCAACCTCCTTTGACTTAGATAACTTTTTTTCTCTATGATGTAATTATGTCAATGCATAGGCTATACTAAGTACTAAGTATACTAAGCACAGATATACTAAGTCCCTCTACGTGTCAATGCCACGCCAAGGCGTTATTTATTTACGACACTTGGCCATAACTTTTTTTTTGTTCTTCTTTATATCTAAATAAATAATAAAAAACAGTGCATTAATGAAAAACTGTGCAACAATGAGATTTCATATAATATTTCTGCACCGTTTTGGTTCTAAGCAAAAAATACGTCCTTTGTGATCGGTTTTGTAGTAATGATAACATTACTACAGTTCAAAGAAAAAGTTTTTATTCAGCTTTTTACAATGTTATTGCAGCACTAAGAGCCAACAAACGAATGGCATAGCATAAGCAGTCATATCATATATGCATGAGTTCTTCAACAAATAACACTTAGGGTCTAGGGAAGCCTATACTGTCCCTTAAACCACTACAATAATTGGCTAGTTTGCGGCGATCCCTACTATTCACGGACCACAGATCAAAGCAGTTTCGCCTTTTGTTTTCGTTTGTAACCAAACTATTTTGAGTTATAATTATAATGAGAAGCAAGTACTATACATGTACATAATACTTCCTACTCACTACCAGCCTACTCAACTCACTATTTGGTATGATATAAAAGGAAAGTTTAACAGATTATTTTGGTAGTGCTGGACAGACCGAATGGTCAGTTTTCGAATGGGTGACCACTTGGTGACAGCATATTAATTTAATAATAAGTGATAGCCTGTTTTATCTGTGGACACGGTTATTTCTTCTGGGTACTCTCGTTTACTCACAGACTTAGTGAAAAATATAAATAATTGGCTTGAGCATTTGGATTGTCTTTAGACCTTCAGCGGTTTATGGGCAGTCTAACTGTTTTTGTAGTGTTAGTGTAGCTTGTATTTTGTTTAGTTAATAAAGACAATTGCCTTACAATTGCCATATTAAAAAAATACTCTTACTGAAGAAACTATTTTAAATTGGCTTAGTAAAGTTCTGAGAGCTTAAAGTTTTTGTTTGGGTTAGGAAGGGATGCTCTGTCCTTTTCTCGCAAGGTCAGTATGGAATTTGTGTGGCGTACTTACAATTGACGTCATTATTAAGTATACTTAACATAACTATAGGAGAGCACTTTAGTGCGCTCTTTGTCTAGCAACACATTCAAATGGAAATGCAAGACATTCATATAATTATCTTCCTTAATTTTGAATACATTTCAATTTTGTTTTCTACGTTCGGCTCTATTTATGGTTAGCTTTTTTTAAGACAATAAATAAACAGTCAGCGTATTATCGGCAGTTGAAGACAATACACTTAGCTTTGTACTATTCCAACCGAGATATTCAAGAGTAAGGTTTATTACCTAAGTTTGAACATCTCTATTGGCAGATGAACAAGGGGTGTAAAGTTCAACAACTTGAAATACCTATAGCTACTTTAAGCTACCCCTCAATCTTCAATAATGTTATTGACATTTCGATTTAATTTACAGTGTTCCCCGTTCAATATTATTAATGAAGTTTCCCTAATTAGATTAGTATAAACTATCAACTGTTTGATACACACACGATTAAATATTAACTGGCAATACCAGCGAAATTAACTGTAATGGATTAAGGGTCGATGTCTGTGACAAGCCACGTGTATTGCTTTAAGAGCCCGGTTCTCGGACAGAGCTACCTCTTTTGCAAATTTTCAACATTTTTGAAGAAAAAATATGACCGAGTAAGATTTTTAAGAAATCGATATCATAAATACATAATAACTTTATATCCTGGGTGTCTTCGAATCACGAGTGAATCAGTTTCTTCTAGGCAAGCGTGCTCCATCGTAGACCGCATCATCACTTTACATCACTCCACTCGCCTCTACTTTGTTCCAATTCTCACCGCATTGCGTGGTAATGGGGCCAGCATTTTGGGAACAATTCCCACTGGTAACAGATGAATAGATTTGTTTAGTATTTAGGTTTTACTTTGTTGTTGCTTTTTTTTTACATTAATGTTCACAAATAAGATCCGCCGTAATAATACATATTCTGTGAGAGTACCATAATTGTTAGTAAAATATAGATACAATAATTTGGTATCGTCGAACTGATCTGATGATGGACCAGTAGGTGGATACTGCAACTCTTTAATGACCACTAGTAAAACCTTCGAGTTTGGGTTCATTTGGTTTTATTAACGAGTCCCATAGATAACACTTTGTGGCGAGGGTCTGATGATGGAGCCGGGATCTTTCAACTATAATAATTTGTTACAGATAGCAGCACCAAACTGCGAAGAGATGGAGTCTTGAACCTCTACCCCTTCCCAAGAGTGGGACGTGCCTCCAGGAACACGTGGCAGGTCCCACTGAACGACTTCTTCCTGGGTAAGGGTATAGGTAAGATAATGTGTAACTACAGGGTTACGCATAAACGGTGTGCCAACTCGAAAAGAGGTCATTATACTCATTATTATTAATATTTTGTACAATGGGAATGAACCTGAAACTGAGAATAACATTAGCTGTTCCATACATTTTGTTGACTGTCATATTTCTATGGAACAGCATTTTTTTTCTTGATTTCATGGTCGGTCCCTTTAGTTGTTCATAGTAATGAATACAATGATCTCATTTTGGTTCAATACACCCTTTCTGCTTAAACCTGTACACGCAGTAAGTGCCTAAATTTAACGTCCTCCTTATCTTGTAAAAGACTGCGCCCATATTTTTATTGGCCCGCTGCTACACATATTCAACCTGTCCATTGATACTGACACATATCCGGACTACTGGAAAATCTCACGTGTCACACCAGTCCACAAAGGAGGGGACAAGCCTGAGGTCTCTAACTACCGTCCTATAGCGGTGATGTCGGTCTTTGGCAAATTATTTGAAACCATACTTAACGCTCGCATAGTCCAGCAGATCGACATCTATTTAGATGATAACCAGCACGGTTTTAGATCAGGGCGGTCTACTGTAACTAACCAGGTTAACTTCGTTGATTATGTGACTGCAAAGATGGATGTCGGTCTGCAGGTTGACGCAGCATATTTTGATTTTCAAAAAGCGTTTGATCGCGTAGATAACGATATTCTGCTTCAAAAATGCTCCTCAATTGGTTTTAATCCTAAACTTCTCTCTTTTTTTGCTAGTTATCTTCAAAATCGTTCCCAATATGTTCAGCTACCAGGTGGCAAATTTCTTAGTAATAATTACTATACTAGGTCTGGAGTGAGCCAAGGATCAACGCTTGGCCCAACGCAATTTTCGATAATGGTTAATGATTTGCCAAAGACTGTCAGTACCTCTAAATGCTTACTGTTTGCTGACGATCTTAAATTGTTCGCGGGAGTGGGGAGTATTGCTGACTGTGAGGCTCTCCAGCGTGATATTGATTGTGTGGCAGAGTGGAGCATTCAAAATCGCCTGCATTTTAATGCCAGTAAATGCAAGGTGATAACTTTCGCTAGAAAACGGGCGCAGATAACGTTTGATTACCAGCTGACTGACAACACAACTATCGACAGAGTTGATCAGATTAGAGACTTAGGCCTTACCTTTGATAAGGAGATCAATTTTAGAGCTCATGTAACTAATATTTGTAAGCAAGCATATAGGATGCTTGGTTTCATTATGCGCACATCTTATAATTTCAGGGACGCTCGTGCCCCGATGGCACTCTACACAGCATATGTGCGTAGTAAACTTGAATTTAACGTTGCTGTTTGGGATCCCTATGAAAAGAAGTATTCTCTCATGGTGGAAAGAATCCAGCGCAAATTCGCACGATACTTGTACAAGAAATTGTATGGGTTCTACCCATACATGTATCCATCCCTCTTTGTATATGGAATCATCATCATCATTTCAGCCGTAGGACGTCCACTGCTGGACATAGGCCTCCCCCATCGATCTCCAAAAGGGCCGGTTGGAAGCGGCCTGCATCCAGCGTTTCCCTGCGGTCTCTTTTAGGTCGTCTGTCCATCTTGTGGGTGGACGTCCTACGCTGCGCTTGCCAGTCCATGGTCTCCATTCCAGAACCTTTCGGCCCCATCGGCCATCTGTTCTGCGTGATATGTGCCCTGCCCACTGCCATTTCAACTTACTAATCCGGTGGGCTATGTCGGTGACTTTCGTTCGTCTACGGATCTCCTCATTTCGGATTCGATCTCGTAGAGAAACCCCGAGCATAGCCCTCTCCATAGCTCGTTGTGCGACTTTGAGCTTGCTTATGAGGCCCATAGTATATGTGTATATGGAATGGTAGGGCTTTATACATTAGAATTAAGGCGGAAGATGCAATTCATTCTACACTATTATATTCTACTTCACAATAAAATTAACAACCCTTGTGTGGTGAGCGAGCTGCGTCTGCTGGCGCCATGCGACTACATGCGAGGCTGTGACGCCGAGCGCGGGCCGCGCCGCATGCGCCGCCTGCTGGAGCTGCCCCCGGGGCTGCACACTGTTCGCGCTTATAACGCGCCCACACCGAGATTCATACAACTTATGAATAGCATACTTTCTCAACAACCTGATCTGGATATATTTTTTGATAAGATGGGCAAATTCAATTCTGTCGTCCTTGCCCATTTAAGCTGCAGCATGTAATGTTTTGGATTATCTGTTAG
This sequence comes from Agriopis aurantiaria, assembly GCA_914767915.1. Classification (NCBI taxonomy): domain Eukaryota; kingdom Metazoa; phylum Arthropoda; class Insecta; order Lepidoptera; family Geometridae; genus Agriopis; species Agriopis aurantiaria. Next base: position 8,786,793 of record OU612003.1, on the reverse strand, counting down.
TTATATGCTTAATTTGTAATAAAGAATAAAGAACAAAGAAAAAATATCGGATTTGCACATATTTTTTACCGCATGAATTTAATTACCTAGATATTGGCTCGACAAACTTGATTATATATAAACAAAAAAAAAAACTGTGATTTTACAAATATGATGGCAAAACACTGTTTTAAACTATCACGGTTGTTCACTAAAGTTATAATTATGATGGTGTCATTCCACAACCTTACTATACAATACAATATTTCTTACCACGGTAAATATCCCGTAAATAATCATATAACTGTAATGATGGCAAAAGATTTTCTCTCAAGTTCCAGGCAATGCCTTATAAGCCTTGCCTTTCTTTTGTTTATGTGTTGAGCGTTTTGTTTAGGTTGTGCGCTTTACAATTTGACGGTTCCCGGTTCGATCCTCGGCCCTACACTAATGACTTATTTGGTACTTAGATAAATTATGTGCAGTTTCGATGCCCATGCAGATGCTCAGAAAACGGTTAAATTAAACATCGTGAGGAAACCGGTATGTCCAAGAAACTAAAAAATTCAAAGACATGACATTCATCAACATGCACTGGGCTAGTATGGTGGATTAGGACCCTTCTTCTCTCTAAGAGAAAGCCTGTATCCCAGCAGTGAGAACATGATAGGCTGATACGTGCGTGTGTGTTTATTTTGTTTAATAATTGTATGAATTTAATTTTTTCCTTTCTACTGTTCGCCACAGATTATGAACCGGTAGAGAAGCGCCAACTGTACGCGTTTCCACGGGTGGGTCGTAGTGACCTCTCTTTCCTGCGAGACCAGGGTCTCACGCAGGGACATCTCGAGTTTAAACCTGTCCCGGCGCGCCGTGCGGGGGACAACCCCGGGATGTGGTTCGGACCCCGCCTCGGGCGGTCTTTTAAGAGCGAGAATGACGGTGAGAAATGTTTCTGTATTTTAGTTATCGTTTGTCTTGTTTTAAGATTGTCAAGAGAAATATAGTTGACGTACTTATCATTCTAAGATCATTAAAAAAAAAATTGTATCTCCAATAAAAGAGCTGATAACCTTCAAGCGGCTTAACAGGTTTTCTTAAATCATAGCTAAGAACACTTCTTAATTAAGTCACCTTTCAAACAAAAAAAAACCTAATCAAAATTGGGTCAGCCGTTTGGGAGCTACGACGCCAGAAAGAGACACACAGATACATACGTAAAACTTATAACATCCCTTTTTAGCGTCGGGGGTTGAAAAAAAAATATAGTGACGTGAAAAATCATTAGCCAAAACAACATGAAAAAATCCCATAGGTAACTATTCCAGTATCACAGTAACACTGAAAAAGTAATTCTTACTAGCTGCGTCCCACGGCTTCACCCACGTGGACAGTCGCTAAAGAAAAGTATACTATGTCACTCTCCGACTCTCAAACTATCTCTTTGCAAAATTACGTCGATCCGCTGCTCTGCTGCTGCGTGTAAGAGAATAGAACAGAATAACTTTTATTGTTTCAAACTGGTACATGAGTTGTTACAAATAAATACATCATTGAGTATCACAGTTCTACCCTCTTCGGGCGTACAATATTTTCTTAGCCTAGAAACAAACAAACACACTTCTACATTTATAAAATTAAATATACTCTGTAAAAAATAATTACTCTGTTATTATGAACGTGTGTTTTAATATAGTTTTTTTGGTTCTAGACATGACTATGCAGAACGAAAACAACGATCACAGCGAACCCGAGCAAATGGAGTCAGTTCACGAAGAAAGAGAGACACGAGATACAAATTTAATCTAAATTCATCAAAAAATACCTACAACTATAGTTAGTTACCTACTGTCATGACGGCTTCTGTACTTTTCTACTTTCCATCCATAGAGGAACAGACATAGATGTGACATCTATTTTAATATGTGGAAAATTTACCTACTACGTTTAGATATTTCATATTTTTTAACTTCACCAAAGTTTAGGATAGGTATTTTGTAATTTTTTAGGTTAGTGCCTCTCCGGATGTCGGTTAATTTTCATAGTACTTTTAAAATATATCTGAAAGAACTCGTTCGATTTTAATAAAATTGGTATGTATGTTCAAATTGGCTGTAAAAATGGTTGTAAAGAGAAACTGAAATAAGTTATTTTTACCTCATTATTTCAAAGAGTTAATAGATTAAACATTAATTTAAATGATTTCTTAGGTTTTCTCGAATATCATACATTGAAACTAAGACTTGTCGCGTGTATTTTACGTTAATAACATTGCCAATTTATACAGGGTGTTAAGTTAGACAACAAACATACCAAGGGATTCATTAAGTACAGGATTGTGAATCCACACGTATAAAAAAAAACTTCTGACAGAACAGAAATGATCTTCTGACAGCTTCAGTCCACCAAAGTAGTGTTTTTGATCACTTTTGGGCAAGCTTGCGTGTAGTTGCCATGATTTCTGATAGTATCACACAAAACTTTGATGGCTATTGTAACAATTTTTTAGTACTATATAAGCCCTGAATATTCATATCTTTGAATATGTCCGTCGTTCTAAACACCCTGTATATTAGTTTCATTAATATTGAACGATAGTTTCCGTTTTTTTTTTACTAGTACGTTAATATGAAAACGCCTGATGTCCGGAGATGAATTAAGTATTAAAAACTATACTGTATTAAAATGTGTATTGAGGAAATGTTACAAATGAAACTTGTATGTAAGTATGTAGATTAATTGCCAACATTATTTTTAAGGCTGGGTGGATTTCGATCCGTGAAATAATTTTGGCAATATTTTATTATACATAAATAAATAGATTTTAAAGAAACGTTCACGTTGTATTAATTTATAGTTATATCTAAATTTGCCATATAAAGTAGTGTTGAAATATTCTAAACTTTAGTTCTATATACACATATTCAACCAAAAATTTACAATACGTGCCTATTTGCTTATTCAAACTTGACGTCTGAAAAATATTTTTTTAGTTTCCACGTATTCAGTGGTCTTTGCATTCAAGGTGTTTTATTAAAGTCTATTAATAGGCTTGCGTTTGACCGCCAACTCGCCTGATGTAAAGCGAGATGCGGTCTACGATGGAGCACGCTTGCCTAGAAGAAACCGATTCACTCTTGATTTGAAGACACCCAGATTGTAACTACCGGGGAACACCCATTCAGGCAGCGCATTCCACAGACTAGCAGTACCCATAATAAAAGTGGAATCAAAGAAAATTTAAATGAAAGAGTGAATGCGCGCGCGCGGCTGCGTTTCGCTTTGCACTGCGGTCGATCTGAGTAGTCTCATCATCATCATTTCAGCCATAGGACGTTCAATACTTGACATAGGCCTCCCCCAGCGATCTCCAAAAGGGCCGTTTGGAAGCGGCCTGCATCCAGCGTTTTCCTGCGGTCTCTTTTAGGTCGTCTGTCCATCTTATCTCTCTGAGTAGTCTATCATACCCACGTAAAATAAAATGATTGAAAATAAAACTAGAATGTGACTGTGCCATAGTAGTAGCATAGACGAAGTAGGTTCGTCTATGGTAGTAGTAAGTAGTAGTAGTATGGTACTCTATGTGTCACACCCAAATTTTTCCGTTTCGATACAAAAAGTGACCCGCTAGATTGGAAGTAAATACCTACTAAATAAAGCGTACTTAAAGCCTAATAAAACAATTTAACACGCAAATACATAATTCCATGCAGAAACAACCCTTCTGCTCATAAAACTATAGAAACGTAAAACTCTGGGAACAGTCAACTTCATTCCTCAAAGGTCCTTTCTACGCAAACTAAGACGAATGGTTTATTTAAATAGGTGCCTATTAAATATTGTTTGAGAGAACAAGATAATAAAAGATAATCCCGCTCCAGGCAGTGGACGGCAAATTAAAATTATAACGAACACAATGGTCTTATTTGATAAATCTCAGTGAACGAACTCATGTGACATTTATCCCCGTTCTAAGACATAACCAATGACGTCATTGGACATACCCTGGACCTACAGTTTCTGTTTAAGTGTGTCTTCTGTAGTTTAAGGTCATTAATGGGTTACCCCGCAACTGTTAGCTATTTTATTTTGAACTTCTCTGCGCCCACTAGGACGATTAAGCCATCTCGTTACAAGCTTTTGAGCTGCTCCTACTGGAAAATTTATCTGGGCAAAAATGCTAGATGAAAATGATAGACTAGTCAGGGAGTTAAAGTTTTCTCCCGAGACGATGTCGTTCGTGGGTTTATTTTCGGGTGTCGTAGATACATTCAATTTTTATAGGACGCATGACCAAAATGCTGGCGTGATTCTGGCTCAACGCATAAGCAATGCCATTCAGCATGTTAATGCCACCAGAATGCTAGGTACGCTGCCAACTATAAATAATAAATATTCGGGACATTTTTTCACACACGGTCATCTGACCCCAAACTAAGCAAAGCTTGTGATATGGCTGCCAGAGACTGATATATATACATATTATATAGTTTCAAATACATACTTAAATAGATATTAACAACTAGATATAGAACAAACACAAATGTTCATTACATAAATGTTTGTCCTAGATGGGAATCGAACCCACGCCCCCAAGCGCAGAAGGCAGCTTCACTACCAACTGGACCCACAGACTATCTGAAATTAAGCATTAACTCTCGTTTTATAGCATGTATAGTCTACACCTATAATTGTGATGACGTTTAGTTGAACTTGTATGCCTTGTCTCCGTTATGTAATGCAATGATGTACATCATGTTGGTGTTAATTAAATAAAGTAAATCAAAAGTTATAAATTTATAATTTAAAAAAACTTTTTTTATACAAGCTTTTGGGCGTACGCTCATTATCTAGGACCAAAGTGACCATCAGACTAACTCGATCGTACCATAACATTGCATTGTCACCGAACCTAACCATAATTATGCTAGTTATGCTTAAGCTTTATTAAATTACAGTTGTAATTAAATTACAATTCTGTCGTTGTATTTTGAAATAATTCTTGTTTTGTTTTATTTTTCAGAAACAATTGAAAATGTTGTAAGGCATAGGTGAAAATTAATTAGTTATCATTTCTGTACTAAGTTTGTGTCTACTCGTAGACCATTAGACTAAGTGCTACATTAGTGTAGCGCCGTAGCAGTGCTACGACGGCGCCTAGGTTCACATCGATTTTGAGAAAACCATTTCTCTTGCTATAAGTACAATGTTTTTATGCAACTCTATTCTTATGGTGGCATTTTACATCGCCGATGTTTGCCAAGTAAAAAAAGACGCAACTGTGCACCGTGCATGGCTACGTCTCTTTTTATTACTCTATAAGTGACATAGAGAAGAGATGTCTCAGATTCTACCGAAACAAGTAGCCCTCTTAAGCCGATACGTTTAAATATTTCTTGCTAATGCATTTTGTATAATCCAAGCCCCAGACATCTGTGGTGTAAATAGCCGAAGAATGATCGTTGTAGGTATACATATAAGTAGTGCTGAAGAGTAGAATGGCGGAGTCACTATCGTATTTTCTAAACTAAACGTAGAACCTTGCTAGTTCCCTTATTTGCCCACCTCCACAGCCAACTTATTCGCACTCTACACCATACCTACAAACAAGGACAGTGTATATTTTAAAGGCTGAGCTTTACTATGAGCGGGCTACAAAAGTTACCGATTTCTCTATTATTGTGCGAACTGCTAGATTGTGGATTGCTCTGCCAGATTAGTTTTCACCGAAAATAGGCGTGTGTCCTAATGTTAATTTAGTACAAATAACACATTACACATACTGAAAAAATAATTTAAATTGGCTGATTTTCAGAGATATTAGCGTTTAAACTTTTTGGCGGGGAAAGTAGATGGTTGCCTGGAACGGCCGCCAGTTAAAAGCCTAGATAATATTTTTGTTGTAATGTTTATGTTATTCTTGTTTTGTGGTATTTTAACAAAGAGTTATTGTAATGTATTGTATTGTATTGTAGATGCGCTGTTCTCTCTCGCAAAGCGTGTGTTAGTATAGCATTTGTATGGCGCGCGTTCGGATTGACGTCATAACGTGCTATAGTGCGCTTATTGTCTGGCATGAAATGAAAATAGTTATAACTTATTTCTCAGCATCTCGTGACCAAAATGCTGGCTGGTATCTTGCACAACGTATTAGGATTGCAATTCAACGCGGCAATGCGGTCAGCATTTTGGGTACGATGCCTGCTGGCAGCGGTTTATTAGATTAGTTTTAGTTTAGTTTTTTATAGTAGTTTTGTAGTAGTTGCATAGTTTTTTAGTACTAGTTATTTGTATTTTTTCAAATTGTTTTCATATGTTTAGCTTAAATTTCTTATGGAAATTAATCAGTACTTATATTATTTTTTTGCAAATTTTAAGTTGGTTTTCGTATATGGGCTCTATTATGATCAGCTTTTTTATGAGGTAATAAACATTTGAACATTTGCCTATTTCAACCGAAATAATATTATTATACCCGCTTGCTACTATTTGCTATAATCGAGGGCATAATTCAATGGAAAATGTAAGCAACAGTCAAACATTGGTTCGTGTGCGCGGTATACAATGAAGGCTTTTATCCGCTTCCGAGTAACACGTGCTATTTATTTTGGTAAAATAAAATACCGAACAAGTTTATTTGTATTTTTAATAGCAGCATCATTTTTTTATTTCCTGGCCAGTAAAACGTGTGAAGGTGGGCTGACGTGTTCTATTTTTAACCGACATCAAAGAGGAGGAAGGTTCTCAATTCGATCCGTATTTATTATTTTCATATTTTTTATGTTTGTACAACGATTACGCCGACACTTGTGAACCATCTTTTTTCATTATGTAGAATAAACTCTAGAAGTGGTCTCACAAAAATTTCACTAAGTTTGGCTCAGTAGTTTTTAACCAGCTCCGATCATGATTAAGAATAATTATGCTCTAGCTTCTACTAATTAAAGATAGCAAATAGCTACAATAGTTCTGTGTGAGCGCCTTGATCGGGTCAAACCAAAGATAATATAACCACTTGATTGCGCATGTATTCAAAATTCCCTTTTGCAAAATGATGCCACGTCGGTCGCGGGGGGGCAGACTCGACGCGACTCGACGCTTGTGATTGGAGAACTAAAAGTTCATTCATTCAATTCGCGCCTAGGATTGGCCCCGCTTGAAATAGTTTAGGTTGACATGTTAGAACCTTTGGCTTTTACGGGGTAAAAAATGAGCAGTCAAGTGGTTTTATTGTCATTGGGTCAAACCAAGGAGGTTTTTTTATTAGCTTTATCAAATGTTAGCATGGATGTGTAATCCTACCTATAACAGATGCGTCTTATTATGCCAACATTATTGCACTAAAATTAGCGATAGCTTTAGTACTAGTGCTGACTCTGACTGACGTGATAGACGAGATCACAGAAAATATTTTTTTTTTGTTTAAATTACAACGGCTTTGGAGGCGTTTTTGTAGGAAATTTGTTGTAGCCAGTTTCACCCATATAAATGAAACGTCAGTCATTCGAAATCAGTTAGCAACTGTGATGCCCAGCTCGATGCGTTGGTAAATAATAATGTTCAATAGGGGTTCACTCATAATGCCTGGTAACAGGTTTTCCTTCTCATTTCCATTCTATTTGCTTCTCTTTTCTGTGAGCGGGATACTGAGTGGTGCCGGGCAATTACCTTACTTTTATGTTGCCAATATGAAGCGCCGACAATGCATATAGATAATATAAAATATTTTAGGTTCGGAAGAAAATATTTATTGTGTGCTTACTATATTAAAGTACCCAAAAAAATCATCGGTAAAAGTACAGCACAGTAGAGAAAACCAAGAAAAGCAACACAGAGGAAGCGGAGTCGGCGCTGTCGGCTGAGTTACAGCGGTCTGAGAAGCACTGACAGACGGTCTCCAGGTGGTCGCGGTTATTGGCGTTATAGCAGTCTTTCTTCTCGTTGCGGACCCAGCCACAGCCGCGGGTTACACGGTACTCTTCTTCGTGGTCCGAGTGGTAAACTGAAAAAAGAATAAAACATGTGTAGGTAAATTGTTTCCTTTTTGAGGAGAAGAGAACGCAGGAGTGGTGGCCTCATAAAAATAAACCAGCCAAGTGCGAGTCGTCACCACAAAATTCAATAACGAAATTACCAGTTATAATTTGGTAATGAAGAGAAACTTGTCACCGACTCGCATTTGGCCATTATTTATTTATAGTTTGTTGTTGTACATCACAGTGTGTACTATAATCATGCCAAGTTTGTGGCTTGCACATATTACCGTTTTTACATTAGAACTAATATAAAAATACGTAAAAAACGTTTGTTGTATTAGGACCCACCCCTTTTCGTTTTTACTTTTGGACTTTTTTATTATTTCTTAGTTCATTCGCCGTAACATTATTCTGTGAAAATTTCAACTAGCTGTCTATTACGGTTCGAAAGATACAGGCGTTTAAAGATAGGATAGACTGACGGACAGACAGACAGACGTCGTTGGTTTATTAATAGGGTCCCGTTTTTTACCCTTTGGGTACGGAACCCTAAAAACATAAGTATACGAAACAATAAGTAAATAAAAATTTGACACCGATAGAGTATTTTTGTTTTTAAATACTTTATTATTAATTTTTTATTTACGTTTATTTGTTTTTATGTTACTTTAAGTTTCATTTGTATTTTCGGTGTGTAATAAAGTTGTATTGTATTGTATTTATTACATTATCGAGTGACTTGAATTTTATTTACTTATCTTTTAGAATACCAACTATAAAGTACCTGGGACTCTTCAAGACAAATTTAAGCTATGAATAGATAGTAAATGTTTAATCTTTTTAGATGAAATCCCTACTTTTTGAAGCAGTGGGTGGAAAAATACTTAGTCTTGATAATGATGAAGTTTCTACCGGTCAAATGTGTGAAAATTAGGCACAGGACGTACTCAAATCGAAACCGTCCGTTTCGTTTCGTCCTTCTCACTCAAAAATCAAAGAGAACAAATACTTACTAGTCTGCACAATCTTTCTGCAGAAGAATTGTGGTGGATGGGGGCTGGGGGCGTTGCACTCCACCACAGGTATGATACGCGCCAGGGTTTCTCCATCATACTGCGAGAAGTCCAGGCACGCTGAGTTGTTGGCACTATTGCAGTAGAAGCAGTTGATTGAATGCCCTGGAATTATGGAAATTCTGTTCTCGATGTCGACAAATAAAAAGTATTTTACAAGCTTTTATACATTTTGCAATGTTTTTATGGGTTTTGACTAACTCAAATCTTGCAAGCTGTCACTCCACTTTCTCTTATCATACGGTCGAATTTTTACATGTAGGTTTGTATTTTATGTACTGAACCCGCAGTACCCGAGCCCGAATCACAGTTGGTCGTATTTTCAAATCATTGTTATCTTCAATAAACGGACCAAATGCGATTCGGGCTCGCGCACTGAGAGTTCCATACACAAAAACCACCATACCACCACAAAACACAAAAAGTAGTGCAAAAAGATACATCACGCTCAAGCGGTCACCCATCCAAGTACAGACCGCGCCCGACGCGACGTTGCTTAACTTTGGTGAACAGAAATTTGTCACTGACACCCACTTGACCATTATTTATTATTTGTTGTTATACTTTAGAGTGTGTACTATAATCATACCAAGTTTGAAGCTTGTACGTATTACCGATTTTATATTAGAGCAAATAAAAAATACGTATCAAAAAACGTTTGTTGTATAGGGACCCTTTTAATTTTTACTTTTTTGACTTTATTTTTATTTCTTAGTTAATCCGCCGTAACATTACATATTATGTGAAAATTTCAACTGGATATATACGGATCAAAAGATATAGCCGTTAAAAGGTGGGACGAACAGACAGACAGACCGCGTAGGCTTAGTAATAGGGTCACGTTTACACCCTTCGGGTATGGAAACCGAAAAAATTACAAAACGTGCGAAAGAAAGAGCTATCTCATCTTGATAACTCTATCCTGGACCCCAGTGAGCCGAGAGCTTGGCATCATCCAGTTAGATCTCAAGATTCTTGTTGGCAAACCCATAATCGTACCAATTTTATAAATACGAAAGTGGATTTGTTTGTTTGTTCTTTCACGCAACAGAACAAAGGATTGACGTGATTTTTATAGGATATATTATAGGCGTGTATAGGATATTTTTTTACCCGGAAATATGGAATAGCGGGGCAGGAGAAATCAGTCGTTTGTAAATTTATACACAATTCTATTTTTACTGGGTTAGTAAACTTACCTCTACAAATTAATGCGCTGAATACAAAGACCGCTAAAAATATTTTGTGGGAGAACGCCATTCTCTGAAAAGTATGAAAACCTTTTTAAATGTAGGCAAAGTTATTCCAAACAAATTTTAAAGCTTCCAGTCAAGATGAATAGGACTTTTAGACCATAAATGATTGTATTGTAGAATACTTCCATTATTTCCTTAATCTTTCATTACACCTTCCCTATTGTAAGCTCTTTACCTAAATACAAAAGGTTATGATATTTAAAAATTCATTTAACAACTTAAAATATTTTCATAAAGGAGGAGAGAGGTAAGGACAGGTACTATTTTTTCCAGACTACCCAGAAAAAGGGTAATATTTATGGGTATAAACATTGCCATTTATAATAATAATAATAAGTGGCGACACCGTGTACCCCGATTACACGGGGGCTAAAACCCCAGAGACCTCGAGTCCTGGCTTGCCAGCCGTCTGGAGGTGGAAACAGCAAGAGCTAAGAACCAAGCTCCAGAGTTCAATTGTTAGGGGCATAACGTCGCGGGTACCGTTTAGTAAAAGTGCAGCAAACCACGCCAATGTTGCCCTTCCGGCGGCAATATATGGCAGCTTTTATGAGGGGCCCATTTAATAACATATTTTGAGATGAGACAGGATAAGGCAGGTGCTGTTTCTCATCCTATAGATCTATTATCTCATCCACAAGTAGTTCACCTCAATAGCCTTGTTTATTTAGAGCTAAAGCTAAAAACAATAGACTTGTATTTAGCCCGACTAAGACAAGTCTATTGATCGTAAAAATACCGTTGTTACTGCGGGGGATTCTGATTCTAGTTCCTCGAATGTCAGAAGAAGAAACAGATAACAACCGGACTGTGAGTTAAAGGTGACGCTGAATAATTTTGCTCATAGCTTGATGACGATTAACAGCACTTTGTCAGACATGAAGATTGAAATAACAAAACTGGCCGAGAGCTCGGCTGAAATAAAAAAGATGTTAACGCGCTGCGGTTGACCCAGAAAGCACTCGATATTAGAATCTCGCAGATCGACGTGAGACATAACTACAATGAAGAATTATACCAAGAACTTAAAGCTCACTTCACCAAATTGGACAGCAGAGGAGTATCATCGCAAGTCAATAATACTATTGTGTCTTTAGAAGCGATTTATTTTTATTTTAAAACAGCAGACGCGATTTTGGAACGTGGAAACTTGTAATGTGCAGGAGAAGCGCGGGGAAACCTACTAAACTTAGAACAATCGGCTCAAAAATCACCTCTACCATTGGTCGCTGAGATATAATTGCAGTCCACAGATGACTGCCACCAAGGGTAGACCAAAGAATGTAATTGTCAGATTTTCTTCGGTTCCCTTCCGTGACAATGTGATATTACCGTGACATATCGATTTGAAACTTTGCAAGTATATGTAATGTGGGTGACAATACAATAATTTGGATCATCGAATTGATCTGATGATGGAGCTGGGAGGTAAATAGTGGAACTCTTCAATGCTTAATAAAAAAATAATTAAACACTCCAGTTTTGGCTCGTTTGGTTTGTTATTACAAGTTCCATTCATTATATTTGATGATGAAGGTTTAACCCGGGAAAAGGAATAGTGCGTCTTTAATAGCTAAAGCTAAACATTTTTTAGTTCTTTAAACCATAATAATTGTTTTGAAATGATGTAAGTAGTCACTTACACTTACGATTAATGTTATTCTACCTAAATTGTAGACAAACAAACATAGAAAAACACTAGTTAGACGTTCCTTGATAATCTGAAACACACTTTATTTCACTTTTATGTAACTCTATCTGACATAACACGATGTTTATATTATTAACAACACAATAATAATTAGCAATCAGTGTATAAGCAATTAAAAGTCGTGTGACGACTAGACTGTTATCAGAGTCACTGGACTATACCACATACTTTGTTTTCACATAATAATCTATGCAGCTACGTAGTACAGTAAGTTTGTAGAGCAACTAAACAGTCTTGAGCATTTGCAGCAACTCTTTTATATCGCGAGATTTTTTTCCGAAACGGAAAAATTACTGTGTTACAGGTACATGTAGTTGTTTTAGGCTAGGTTGTATTATTTTTTTTAGTTTTCGATATACTCTGTTGTACGAAAAAACACAATAGTTTTAAAATAGAGGTTTTTATAAGGTAAATAATCGGCAAAGTAACTTATGCGTAGGCTTCTACCATCTACTTTAAGGTATAGCTATCACACCTTAGTCTGCGTCTTGGTAAAAACAAGTCATCTCATATAATTATTTCATGCTACTTAAGAACCCATGCTTCGTAAATCCTCTATCTCACACGCGATTTTTTAAGTTTAAAGGACATAATAATAATAAATAATAATTAATTATTAGTATTATGTATTTATTAATTGTATTTTTATATTACTGCTAAGTTTATTTAAATGTTAGCTTTTTATGTATTATGTGTTGTTATTGCTATAATATTATTATTTAATTTACAACACATTTGCTCAAAAAGTGCACTTACGATAACTGAAAACATCTTTCGAAAGTTAAACATTACGGATCATACAACGGAGCGTGCTATAATGAAACGCATCATACAACGGAGCGTGCTGTAATGAATTTGTCCGCACGCTCCGTTGTATAGCACCGTGCGTGTACGTTACGGTATTTTTTTAATTTCCATTTTTTGTTTTTTTCTCGCAAATGTGTTGTAAAACGTTGTATGGCACACGTGCGGATTGGTTATTACAAACTCGTGACTATGGTAAGCCCTCGACTTCGACTCGGGCTCACATTCGTCTACTCGTTTGTAATAACCAACTTTCCGCACTTGTATCATAAATAACTATTCTCGTGAACTGTTGGGGGATGGCCATGGGTGATGTCACCGGCGGCTCCAACGGAAGACCAGCGCTGGTTGTTCGCAACCAGCATTATGCTGAGTTGGAACCGGGCTCTGGCTTGTAATGTGTGTATTTATTTCTATTAATTCTCAAAAAAATAAAAATCTTCTTCCATAAATAAAAATGTGTCTATTGTCTATTTTAATTTGTGACACATTAAAAGTCCACATTAAGACATTTACATAATGGTATAATAACATATTCCGCCTGGTATAGCGCTCCGAAAAATAATGTGACGTGGGCATCCCGCAATGTTGTCATCAATGTCATGGATACACGTACACGTGTATAAGCAAGAGCAGAATGAGTAATTTACAACAAGTTCGAGAGACAATACACGAAACAATGGCGGACTCTCTATGATTTTCAGTGTTAACAGTAGCGTGAAATTATAACTCCCCAATATTCGTATATTACCTGTGGGAATCAAATAAATCAATGTGGTTTTGATAAAATTGTGTTTAATATATTCAATTCGTACTTAACTTGCTTGAGCGGACAAACCAAATGACAATTGAAATGCTTTTTGTATTTTATTTAATAGATTATTAAAAAAGTTTTTTCCCAGTATCTGTGTTTGTTACAATAAAGTGGCAACTGGACAGTGACGTCATTGCGGTACATCTCCCAGAGCGTTAGACCTTGTTTTCTTGGATCATGTACATAACTACATTTCATATTACTTACATAAAAATGAAGTTTCAGGGAAAAATCAAAGAATCTAAAATATGATTTATGGTTATAAATTATCAAATCTGTTCGTCATTATATGCCTTAATCAACATGACCGACTTGGAATCGTAGTGAATGGATTTTATCAGTGACCCTTGTCATGCGGTATCATTACTTATACATTTGGGTGCCTATTTAGTTTAGTGCATCATGTCACCCTATATAATAAAATATACTAGCTAGTAGTATCCCTGCACTACTAGCTGGTAGATATATTTTATTCTGTCATTGCATGTCATTGGTAAAAAAAAAACTGGCATAGTTTCGCTACACTGTCGTATTTTTTTTTGCGTGAAAACTTTTCTCCCGGAATTGGCATAACTTTTGCCTCGTTTTTATTCTAACCTTTTAGAGCACTAACAGACTACCTGTAGTTGTAGTTTTGTTTAGTTAATCTACTAACAGACAACGTACGGTGGTATATTTTTAACATTATATACAACACTAGGAGAAACAACCTTCAAATCAAAAGAATATTTTAAAAAAACAACAAAAGCGCTTCCAGCTCGTAACTCTGGCGATACCTTAAGCATTAAGACTTACTATGTTTGTATAATATACTTCAGCAATGTTACACGTTCGTTTGGTGTCTTAGTAGCTACTCAATAAAGCAGTTAATTATATTTATATAGTTAACTCTCTCTGAGAAAAGGCCTGTTGCCCAACAGTGGGAACATGATGAAATGATGGTGATGATAAAGTAAACTTATAGGTACTTCCGCGGTAGAAACGCGTAAGTACCGGATTTGGCCGCTAAACCAAGGTAAACTTAGTGCGGTTGGGACCGTAGAGCTGGTAACCTATGTCAGGGAAGGCAAGCCCGGATCTGGCGATCAGTGACCTCACCGGTCACTGACATACCTCTGATCCTTCACACTTAGCTTCACACTGTAAGGCTTCAAGACTGTGCAGTGCATGCGCTACAACTACGCGCAGAGTATAACACTTCTTGATACTTGAGGAACATGTGTTTTTATTCTAGGCACGATATACAAGAAAATAATAACACTTTATTGCACAACTGTGTACAAAGGTCTTATGGGTTTAAATAAGTCACAAGAGTTGTGTTCATATAGAACATACAATTGAATAAGTAGGTACACATACGAGTAACACACACTGTAAAAACTACAAGGCAAAACTGTAGACACACAACAATCGACCGCAGAAACTAAGGTATTTTTTTACTGGCAAGTGCCTTTATTTCGTTAGTCCGTTGATCCAGTTGCTAGTGAACCTTCTGGGCTTGGGGGCGTCGGTTCGATTCCCACCTAGGACAAACATTTATGTGATGAACATTTGTGTTTGTTCTATATCTGGTTGTTAATATCTATTTAAGTATGTATTAAAACTATATAATTATGTATGTATATCAGTCTCTGGCAGTCATATCACAAGCTTTGCTTTGCTTTGCTTAGCTTTGTCCCGAATATTTATATTATATATTTATTTATTAACTAAACAAAATACAAGCTAACACAATACCTAAATTACTTGTATATAATAAAATCTTATTATATTATGTACGAATGGTAGTAGATAAGAAATAAGGCTACGATGTGCGGAACTTTGCGCCCAAACACAAAATGGCGTCTTTTGAAGAAATGTTTGTTGTTTTTGATAGAATATGTACTAGTTTGACATGCATGCTAAAATGGCCGAAGTGCCGCAAAAAGATCTCTGATTTTAAAATTTTGTGCGTCCCTTAGAATAACTTCTCAGAAAAGGTAGGTTTCCAAACAACGCCTTCTCAAAACGTAAGCTACAAATTCGCTTTGTAGCTTACGTTTCGATTGGTATTTTAAACGATTTAAGCAACAAAATTAATGGATTACCTGTGGAATGTCACACCATAACTCTTATGCTGTTTATCTGATTTGTTGTGGTAAGATTTTACCGCGCAAATTGTCATAGTAAAAATTTTATATATTTTTTGGAACCATATATGACTCCATTTGAATGGCTTAAATTTTGCGAATGTACTTGGTTTCTATGTGTAGTTATTCTAAGGTGCGTCCTCTTTATAGTAAACAAGATGTGTCTTCAAAAATAATACCTGTTTGTTTATTTATAGGAACTCTTTGCTGGTGTCATCCAATAAATATCTAATGAAAACCTCTTTATCTAAATGACAGCTTTGATGGCTAATAGACCGATTCGAAATTCAAATTTATTAACTTTGAAGTTAGAGAGTTCCTTCGGACAGGTAATTAAAACTGGAACATCAAAATAATGATCTTTATAATACTTCCGGCGGAAGTACCCACCCTTTCACGTAGCAATGTCTTAGTATTGTTTATTCTGTGCCCTTTAGAATCCTTGTTCCGTAAACAAGGAAATGTTAGGTAAAATCATACTAATAATTATTATGAATGCGAAAGTGTTTTTTTTTTACTCTTTCACGCAGCAACAGAGCAACGAATCGACGTGATATTATACCATAGAAAGCGGTCAATGCCCCTCGACAAAATGTATGGAACAGCTGGGTTTTTTTCCGCGATTTTCGGGTTGGTCCCATAGTAAAAGTTGTTCATAATGATGAGTACAATGAACTCCTTTCGGCTTAGTACATGGAATATGCGTAACCCTGTATAGTTAGACCCGTGTGACTTACCGGCCCTCTATCACTTGTTATCTTGCATGGAAAAATGTACAATACCCGAGAGAATGTCCACGCGAGTAAAACCGCGGGCAGAACTTGTTAAAGTATTTGTAACTCAAAAATGTATCTTTTTCAATTATGTTTCTGCAGGTAGAGCGCGTCTCTTATCTCCATTGCAAATTACTAGCTATAGACGATGGACTTGGCCGCCCATGATTTATACAGGGACTTGACCAAACGCTTGATAGAGACAAGTGACCTTCCGGTTCCTTGAAAGCTGCGTCTACTTTGCCCAAAAAATTAGCTTAGCCATCCAGGATGGCAATGCTGCCAGCATTCTGGCCACCGTTCCCTCCATCGGGGGCTATTAATTTATTATTTTTGGACGTTTTGAATTTTTTGTTCAAATTGTATATAGGTAGGTACGTACATAATATATATTAATAAAACAACTACAATTTTTACAGTCACAAGGCGACCACTTTCACTATTAACTGCTGAGTATCATGCAAGGACTTTTTACCTAGTCTGTGGTATAATGCCAATCTCATCTTTAGTTTTTTCTTTCGAAATATCAATCAACCCTTTCCCGCCGCAAAACAAAAAGAAAAGAACACCTCATCTTTGGTCACATTTGCAACTGATTGCAAACTTCGCAAGAGCTCGCGCTCCTATTTCAATCTTCAAGTTTTAACTAAAGAAAATAGAGGTGAAAATTGCGGATATTTTTCCATTACTTACCTGTTTTCGTATTTTTATTGACGACGCAGTTTTATGATATAAGTTTTTCCGGATTTTCAGTTTTATATTTGTATTTTATATCTGTTTATTATTCCTTCTTTTTGTGAAAGAAACGGGTGCTTAGTGCTGTGAAATAAATGTGATCGGTATTAGGGGCTACATTGGCTGTAAATACTGAAAATAAATATTTTTTACTTTTTACAAGCCTTTATGTAACTTGCAATGTTCGTTAGTTTGTTTAGGTCAAATCTTGCAAGCTGAATAAAAGACAGTTTCTCCTAACCGATTATGCTGAAATTTTACATATTTTTTTTCTGGTGACAATATTCGACCAAAACGAAATGAATGGACGGGCTATAACCATTGAACTTGCTCAGTAAAAACGAGTCAAAAACGTCCGATATATACTTCAATACCTAATTATTACAAGTAAATTTGTCATAAAAAATAGATAGCAGTTTTTTGTGTGTTTTTACACTTTGCGAAAGCACACGAAGGCATAATTTTGTCAGATATTTCGTTATCATGTAACAATAGTCTCATGTTGCACTTCCTACGGCTAGAGACCGACTGAAACGAAGTGAGCGCCGGCGCTCATTTTGTTATCTTCAAAAATGCGCTTCTTCTGGGCCCGTCCATTCAATTTATTTTGGTCGAAGGCAATAATACCCTATATTGAAATCAGTTTAAAATAGCCGCAATATAAAAATATAAATTAAAAGCAACATATGAACAAAAGCTTATTTTTTTTAATGTTCTTTAAATAGCTCGTTTATTTTCACTTTATTTACTAAAATAAAACACACCTCTACAATCCAAACTTTCTATTTCAATCTAAACCGAATACATAAAAACAGACGAATGACCCTCAGGCCGTTTAAAAAAAGTTTTACTGTCTTTGGTTAAAAAGCCACTATAGCAGGCGTGTTTTAAACACTATAATTAGCACAGATAATTAGGACACCAAGAATTGAAGAAACGCATACGCCAAAAAAGTTTGAATCTAGCAAACAATTACTAAAGAGGAGCAATAATTTGGTTGGCCTTCTTAACAGCTATGCCTAACAAACCTACACGTAAATTTTGAAGTAAAAGTTACGCATTATGGGCAGTTTGCTCTAATAATGCGTCTCCTATCGATTGTTAGAAAGCTATCAGCAATATTGTAAAGTGCATCAGACGATTCAGTTGGATCACAAATGGTGTCACAAATTAATGATTACGAATCAATTGAATACTTACTTTTGCCACTGGCTTTTATCAGTATGTTAGAATATTTGATCGACTGCTTAAAGGTTATATTTTCATTATACACGTATCATCGTACAATCACAATTAGAAACACAGTTCAGCCACAACACATTTTTTTGCAACCAAAATAATAATCATTATAAACCACAGTAAGAAACATCGTACAACCACACTAAGAAACATCGTACAACCGTAATAAGAAACATCGTATAACCACAATAAGAAACATTGTATAACCACAATAAGAAACATCGTACAACCGTAATAAGAAACATCGTATAACCACAATAAGAAACATTGTATAACCACAATAAGAAACATCGTACAACCACAATGAAAAACGACGTGCAACCACAATAAGAAACATTGTACAACCACAATAAAAAATAAATAAATAAATATTCGGGACATTTTTTCACACACGGTCATCTGACCAATAAGAAACATTGTACAATCACAGAAAGAAGAATTGTACAACCACAATAAGAAACATTGTACAAACACAATAAGATACATGTGGCTTTAGACAACGCGAAAGATCGTGCTTCCACAATTAATAACGTTATACAACCACAATATAAAACCATGTGGGTACATAAATCACTTCATTTAAGGCTTCCTATAACTCGATGCAAAAGAACAAACAACAACAAACTATGCAATAAGCCTTCTATATGAATATGTACATTACTTCTGTACCTACTCAATGACGATATTACTACTACTACTCAATTAACAGAAGTGCATCGGCTAAGCTTAGACATACAATTCTTTAAAAGCCAAGCAATTTGCAAGTCTTGTCACTGTTCTAAGAGAAACAAAAATGTTAGAATTCCTTAATAAAAATAAAGTGCACCAAATTGGTGAAAACAAGGACGAAAACATGGCGCATAATATATATTTACGTGATTTCTATATAAAAGACTTCAAATACATCAGCCCAGAAGCTCTAAGAGCTTCGAAAAGAGATAAAATCAAGAAGTTCGTAGAAGATGAAAAGTCAATGTTGCAGAAATGGTTAGAAGAAGTGTTGAAAGGGCTGAAGCAGTTCTTTTATGGGGGATCGTTACATGGAGTCAAGTTAGTAAATTACTAGTTAAGTGTTCGTGGACGTGCTCGAGTGTGGAAAGTGTATTTTTATAATTTCCAAAACTCCATAGAAGCCTCCATTACTGGACTGGTGCATGATTTATTAGAGCATGACTAAGATTCGACCATGACTTATTTGCTTGACTCTGACTTGTGTGACGATATTTCATCAAACTTGAAAATATTTTATATTTTAACACTGGCAAATGCACAATTACCTACGACGCAAAATCATAACAAGAGGAAAGAAAAAAAGTATAAAAATAACAGACAGATGCGATGTTATGAATTATGAATATCATTATTCAAGGAAGGCTTATATGCCTCCTACTTTCTTAAACCTTTGTTAATACAGGCTCGTGGATTAAAATTGAACTGAGAGATTACCACGATTGCTTGTTACATTTTAAATTATGTCAGGATGAAAAGCTATAGGTAGGTATATTTTAGTTTATTTTTATACAACTGAGACCTCAGACAAACAAGGGAGATATTATGGTAAGGTGGCGTGGCGAATGCGAACGTATCTGGCCTGAATCAGGCTTGAATTTAGTATTCGAACTCTACCTTCAGACGAACTTGCCACCCTTATTGCATGTGGACTATTAGTTAGCTTATTAATTTCACTGTAAGCGGTATAGGGAAAAACTTATGGGAGAAACATGGAGACATTTGAACACGGACTATAATTGTACCAAGGCATGTCTCCCTTGTTTGACTGATCTGAGGGTGAGACGAACAGTCGCTTGCCTGATCGTAAGTGTCACGTTTCCTAGGGGCTCAGAATATGGCGCGCTTATAGCAATATACTTTTGAAACACCTGTTTAAGACTTCATTTAAGTCATTCTACGAAGGTAATATTTCAAAAAACAAAATATTTTTATTTGACCATAAAAATGGGATAAAAAGTGTTTTCCATTTAATTACAAAATTCCCGTTAACAGCGTCTGCGGGCAAAAATACAAACCAACTAAATTCATATACAGTCGGCTCTCTTTAATTTGAAACTCGAAGGACTTTTATAACATTAAATTATCGAGAGTTTGAAATATCAAATGGTTAGAAATTTTCGAAAGAGTAATTTAAACTAACCAAACAAATTAGTGCGGAAGTGTGTGTCAACTAAGCATTACAATAACAAATGCTCATGCAACGATATGTACCTTTATGCAATCTGATAACGTTTGACGCCGATGAGTTCGAATTAACGCGTCGTTTTGTTGCGTAGCAATGATTTTTTCGTTCGAGTTACTGAGTGCATAAAAATGTATTGATTTGGTTCGAAATATAAAAAGATTTTCTATGGAATTCGTGATAACTTTGAATTATAGAGAGGTTCGAATTATCGCAGGTTTGAATTAACGAGAGTTGACTATACATCTAATTCAGATACATCTTCGAGCCAACGTTCAGCATCCGCGAGAAGGTGACCTGGGTGGTGATCATGGCGATCAGCGTGGTCATCTGCGCGATCAACATCATCCAGCTGATCTCCAAGTGGACGTCCTCACCGTTCGTCAATGTAATCGACTCCGTGCCGTCTCCAGTGTGGTCGATTCCCTTCCCAACGGTTGTGTTATGCCCACACCTGCACGTGAAGCTTGCGTATAATAATGTGTCTCAGTTAAATGAGTAAGTATGGGATCTACCTGCCTTAGAACGTTTTTATAGCATAAATCACTGCTGGACTTACCAACCTACTACGGCTAGACCAACCACCTAAAAGGCACTTGGGTCATATCCACCACATTGGTCCAGTAGCAGGTTGGTGGATTCACATACGCCATTGAATTTCTTCTCCTCACAGGCTAAGTAGCAGTTGGTTGGACACCCTCCGTCACGCGACGTTACTCGCCTTGTGAGGGACATATCGGTTCTTTAACGGCCAGAGGCCCGTGAAAACGTTAATTGAGGGGAGGTTGCTGTTATTGTAGATCTTCGGCGTGGAAAAATATAAGTTTTATTATTAACTATGCCTGCATAAGGTCATTCATCATAGCCTTTTAACAGTCTACTGCTGGACTTTTAGCCTACCCACGAGAGGGTGATTTGACCATACCCACCACGCTGGCCTAGTGCGGATTAGTGGATTCACATACGCCATTGAATTCCTTCTCCGTACGTCCGATGTTGTCCTTCGCCGAAAAGCCAGTGGTATGAAAATCCGTACATAAACTCTAAAGAGCTTATTGGTACGTACGGGTCTGAGATCTGAACCCGCGACCTCACGCTTTCAAGTCTAACGGTCTCCCAAATAGGCTACCACGGCTTTTTAATAGGCTGCCACGACTTTTTCTTATAACGTGCTTGATAATTCTTTTAATTGATGGTCTTGCCTTGCCGCCCCATGGCGCTGGGCAATTTACCTCGATAAGGTATCTACACTTGTCCTTGAAGGTACTCAAAAATCTCGGCACGTGTTCTTGAAGGTACCTACTTAAAAACCTATGAAGCTTGGCATTGCAAGTATGATGTTTGGCCTTCAGCCTCACTAATATCACCGTGGCAAGACTTTCTTGCATTCAATTTTAGCATAACTTAGAAACCTTTTTACGAGTACCTACATATTGTATTAGACATTTGCAGAGGCTGTTTTTGTTTTCAAAGATTTAAAACTCGAACCCTACATAAAGTATCTGGCTAGGATATTTTTTGATAACTTTGTTTGTTTCGTCAAAGGTCTCCGTAGGAAAAGCCAATTTAGCGATAATTGACTCACTCTCTATACCGGACACCCCTTCATGTTTTACGGAGGTGGTTAGGTCAATTAATTTGAGTGGCTCACGTTGATTTTCCTGCCCTTTTCACCCGACTACCCAAGAAGGAGGGTAATGTGTTTGGAGTGTATGTTAGTATGTTCCTATAATAATTACCTTCTGTAAACTGCTTGAACGATTTTGTTGTGTCTTTGGATTCTTTTTATATCTGAAGTACCATAGACTATATTTTATGGTATAAGAATAATTACATTATAATGTTCACAACACACAGTACATGGGCCTTATTATGATTCTTTGATCGGGATCGAGATTGCATGCCGTCCCGTTCGTATCTATTTACTTGCACCACGTGCGTAAGTGAGATGGCACGCGATCGCGATCACGATCCGCATCATCCATAATAAGGCAGCATATTATGTACTGTGTCTTGTGAACATTTGTGTTTGTTCTATATCTGGTTGTTAATATCTAAGTATGTATTTAAAAATATATACGTATGTAGATATATCAGTCTCAGGCAGCCATATCACAAGCTTTGCTTAGTTTGGGGTCAGATGGCCGTGTGTGCAAAAATGTCCCGAATATTTATTTATTTACTTCGCACACAAAAGAGTATGGTAAAGAAAACATTTATATCTAAAACGCTTTTACATTATCACATAACTATGTGTAAGGTATATACAATACATAGCTATAAATAGTGTCTTAAATAGGTTAATGTTATGAAATTAATTACAAGTTCAAAACATTCCCTATGTAGCTACGCAAAAATTTTATGCTATTTCTAGCTTAGAGCAATTCTTCGCAACATTGGTATGCCCCCGCATGATGGACACAAAACGCATGGAACAGCGACTGGAAATAGAACAGATGAGTTTACTACTAGACTTCATTCTCAAAGTAAGTTTTCCCCCTATTTATCTGCCAAACTTATAGTTTATTTAATCGGCCGATCGAAACCTAATTAAGGTAATTTCGACCAGATAGCTTTTCCCTGATTTTGGTTTCGAGTAGGTATATCCCTCGCGTACTTAATACGGTTAAAATTTCCTACAATTGTTTTCGGTCATCTTCAGAAAACAGACCTACAGTAACTAATCCAAAAATGTAACCATTTTGGAAACATTCAAATGCCTTAAAAACTATTTGTTAAAAAACTGATTTGTTAAAGTTCGATTCCCGATAAACCCCTCAACCTCTAGACAACTACCGGATAACAGCAAAACCTATTCCGCATGCTGACTGTATGATTTCTCTAGGCCTCTCCAACGTGTGAAGACGTGATCAAGACCTGCAACTGGCCAGTGATGCACGAACAGAGGTGGGAGACGGAGAGCTGCTGCGACCTGTTCCAGCCCATCTTCACCAACTACGGGCTCTGCTATGCCTTCAACAGTCTACCGCTCAATGGGATGTAAGCCAGCAGCCAGTACCGGCGTTAGGGTAGGGTGCGGTTGGGTGACCGCCAAGGGCGCCAGTTATAAAGGGGCGCCACAGGCACCTATAAAGCCATATTATGCCTCATGCATTTAAAAAACCAGACAAGTACGAGTAGGACTCGTAGGGTTCCGTTGGACGGGACGCTCAGAGCGCGAGTCCAAAAAAAAAAAAACTGAAGTTAAAATATTAAAATACCAACTTAACTTTGCAGTTGACAATAAGGTTCTTCCATACATTCCAACTACAAAATGTAAGTTTGTATAAGCAAAATAATTATTTTTTAATGATATATCTTCAAATTTATGACTTTCGGATTTATTCCTATATATGTGTTATAAGACCTTGCCTCTTGCCAAATTTCATGATTCTAGATCAACGGGAAGTACCCTATAGGTTATGATCCCCCTGTGAAATCGCAAAATAATTATGCGACATAAACGTTCATATCTTTTGATTGCATTGACTTACAACTTAATTTTTTTTTACAGCCGAATGAAACTGTAGACCCAAGTATTTAATAAACATTCCAACTTGATACCTTTACGCGTTCATGAGAAAAAGGATCTTGACAGACGGACAGACAGACGGACAACGAAGTGATCCTATAAGGGATCAGTTTTTTTTCCTTTTGAGGTACGGAACCCTAAAAATTGGATTTGCATGGTGTTACGATGCAGGCACGATATCGTCGATACGATAACTATGCCGTTGTGAAATTTGAAGAAAATTGCCGTAGTCGATCTCTTAACATGGCACAGCATCTAGACTTGTTCAATGCGCCGCCGACGTTGGCATGCATCGGCAGGTTTCACGACACTATGTCGTGCCATGCATCATACCACTATACGACATCATCTCTTCAATCTTGGCAATTAACGTCGTACCTAGTTTTTCAGGACAGGATTGAACAAATGGCAGACCTTTTGCGTAGGAGGTCTTGGACAGATTTTCCAGTTATGGATGATGGTTGGGTTGGTCTGTGTGAGTTTCATTGCATCCCTGACATAGGGAAATCCATTAAGTAGCTACGATTGCGATACGTTTTATAGGGTACAAATCTCGCATACCTACCTACCTACTTAATATTTATATCATTACTGGTGTCTCTACACTATGCCATATCAAGTTGATATTTGCTAGCAATGCTCGTCTTTTTACGATCTCAACTAATACTTCCTTCTCCTTCAAGATGATTCGGTTGTAACTACCTATCATTATCATCAGTCTACCCACAGTGTGTCATGTACCTCACCTAACTCAACCCGAACTTCGGCTTTTTGCCTAAGTCATCTTAATTAAGTAGGAGTCCAAGACCTTAGGTATTAGAAGACTAGATGTCTGAATTGAAAAGGTTTAATCTCAAATCAGGTTAAAAGTTTGTCAAGTCTGCACGATCGAATTAAAAGAGGCTCAAAACGTTTGGAAGTCGAGAGCATCACGAAATCTGACTGACTAATTAATGGTAATTAAACTGTTTTAAACTTTAATTCCATCAATCGAGCTGAAGAAAGTTTAAAAGGTAAAGTTCTAAAGAATTGCTTCTTCACAAATTCTCCTTAGTTATAGCCCGTTCAATCTACAAAAATGCGTCCTTATCGTCATTATTATCCAATCAGCCCAATCAACAGTTTTTAACTTTCAGTCACTGCCAGGTGCGTTACGTATATCGTCACTACATCGAGTCTGAAGGCATTCTAATACGGTATGTTTGCCGATTCGTGGTTATCACTCTAGAACACGTGTACCCATCCTAAAGTTATCAATTCTACGACAGATATAAACAGCCCGCCGAAATTCAGCCTGCTAAAACCACCTAAAACGCCAAGATGTTGCTGACTTTAGTTATTTTAATACGATCCCTCCGACTGCCATAGTTAATATGTATTGTATTACCCACAGAAAAAAAAATAGAACGGCTGTCAAGGCATTTTTGTAAGTTGTAGCCAGTTGCCCAGTTGCACCCATATAAACGAAACGTCAGTCATTCGAAATCAGTTAGCAACTGTGATGCTGAGTTCGACGCGTTGATCTAAATAAGAATGTTCAATCAAGGTTCACTCATAATGCCCGGTAACATATTTTCCTTCTCATATCCGTTCTATTTACTTCTCTTTTCTGTGCTATTACCTGGCTAAATTGATCGACGAGGAATCGTTTTGTGTCACGACAGAATTAACACACTCCTAATATTAGTACCTGACATAACAGTACAAGAGTGCAATGCTTCTTTTATAGGACCAACGAGACCACACCCTGGCAGAAGGCTTTCAATGAGCAAGCTTCTCCGGCTGCCCTCCAATGGGGTCTAGACATGGGTTACCCCAAGATCTTTCCTCCAGACCCCACAATGACTCCCTTGAGGGTCATGGCTTCTGGAGAAACTAACGGACTTAGCTTGGAGCTGTTCTTGAACACAAGTGATCACCAGTTTTATTGCGATGGGAACAGCTTAGGTTTCACGGTGAGTAAGCTCAGTTTTGATTGAACATCAAACAAAACTCTTCTTTCAATTTACGTAAGTAATAGTTAGGTAAAAAAATTCAACGACATCCAATATTATAAGGTGAAGTCTGAAAACAATCGTAACAGACATAACAACCTTGGGTGGTTTTGCTGCAACCACATTATTTTTTTGGGTGTTCCAACTCCAACGAGTGTAACTAGTAATTTAGCGAGAACCGTGGCTAAATTATTAGCAGGCCCATCATCATCAGCCTATGAAAGTTATTGCTGGGCATAGGTCAAGCGAGACGAGGGTCCAGCGCATTGCTAAAAAAATCCTCGTGCATTTGCCAATCGTATTAATTTGCATCCTGCTGCCTTTCTCATCAGACCATCTCATTTTTGGTAGGCCTGGATTCTGACATTCCATTGGCGCCTGCCAGCAGAGAGTAATTATGATGATGATCAGGTTAAATGTATAAAATCAGATAATTAGAATAAGTACTAGACCTACTAGAAGTGCAGTTTGGACCTTGCGATTCAAGGGTATCTCTGTACATATTTTGAACAAATTTTCATTAGATTCATTTCCAGGTGCTGATCAGCTCCCCGACAGACCATGTCTACACTAGCACTGTAATCCGCCTCCCCATGGATCGGATGACCACAGTGGAAGTATACCCACTGACCTACAAAACGGACTCCAGTCTGCGCTCCCTCACGCCAGCTCAGAGGCAATGCTTCTTCCAGAATGAGAGGCAGCTAGAGTATTTCGAGTTCTATACGGACAGCAACTGCAAACACGATCTGCTGGTCCAGCAGGCGCGAAACATGTGTGACTGCGTACTTTTCAACTGGCCCAGTGAGTGAGATACTTAGTATTAACTCTTTTAGACAAAAGCTTATAGATAAAGTTATATGATTATTCACGGGATATTTACCGTGGTAAGATTGTGGAATGAGCTCCCGATATGTCTTCCTTGTGAATATGGTGCATATAACTGCGCCAAAATATCAGGAGCTCATTCAACAACCTTACCACGGTTAATATCCCGTAAATAATCATAATAACTTTAGTGAACAACCGTGATAGTTTAAAAAAGTATTTTTAAAGTTAGACGGTCTTGATTTTTCTACAAATTGCCAGTTGCCCAGAGTTACCGAAATAACGACAGCTCGATTAATAGCGAGTAGCAGTGTAGGTATCGGTCATATCCGTCCTATGGTTATTAATCAAGATGATGAAATTAGTCATTTTAATTTACAGGAAAGAACGAACGAGACCCAATTTGTTCGACGAATTTGGACCAAGAATGCATCAACAAAGTCAAAGGTCAGCACTTGTATTGATAAAACAGCAGTGTCATTAGGTTTTATTATCGATGTTAGTGTAATGCATCTTGTGCATATTATCGTAAATACAATTCCAACAAAAATATGAAAATGTAAAAAATATAAACCTGTAAAAAAAATGTCAAACGACCAGTAGGTAAATAGATGGGAAATGGTTAGTATCGCCAAGGAAGATAGACTAAGAGGAAAGACAATAGCGGTACATTAGAGCGTAGCTCGGAACATTTGCCTAAAAATGGTATGAACTTAGATGGCGCCGTAATTTGAGCGTGCTTAGTCTATCTTCCTTGGTATCGCCGACAAAAGACACGAGGTATTTTGAAAATGGGCAAATTCAATTACCTACTAACAATTTTTTTTTTTAAAATACCTTCATAGCAAAAGTGGAAGAGCAGCTAATCTACGCGTACTACGCAGAGAGCGACGAACAAGCTGCCAAGGAAGAATCTCAGTCATGTCATCCATCATGCAATGACGTCATCTACTCCAGCCAAGTGTTCTACTCTGACTTGACGAAGGACTTGGATAGCTCTAGACATTGGGGGCAGCCAAAAGTGTGAGAATACCTCAATTAATTTCTCCAATGATTCGAAAACTAAATTTTTAGGGTTCCGCACCCAAATGGTAAAAACGGGACCCTTTTACTAAGCCTATACGATGTCTGTCCGTCCTTTCGAACCGTAATAAATAACCAGTTGAAATTTTTACAGAATATGTACCTAATGTTACGGCGGATAACTATGAAATAATAATAAAGTCAAAAAGTTAAAACTAACCATCTTACTATAAAAGATTTAAGAACGCTTTAGATATGTGTTTAACATATTTTTCATAAGGAAACAATTGCTAAGCACATGTCTAAAGCGTTCTTAAATCTTTTGTAGTAAGACGGTGAAGGTTTATGTAGTTGTGTATGTAAGGTAGTAAAAAAAAAAATTACAAGTCCCCATACAACAAACATATTTTTAACGTATTTTTGTATTTGCTCTAGTGTAAAAACTGTAATATATACTTACAAACGTCAAACTTGGCATGATTGTAGTACACACTCTAAAGTATAACAACAAATCTACACTAATATTATAAAAAGGTAAAGTTTGTAAATTTGTTTGTTCTGTTTTAACACCAAAACAACCGATCCGATTTTAAAAATTCTTTCACTAATAGAAAGCTACACTATTCCTGAGTGTCATAGGCTATGTTTTATAATGATAAAAGTAAATTTTCAACACTAAATAACCGTATTAGTAAAACATGTTGGAGAAAAATAAGCTGATTGGCTTCTATATCGGCGTACGCTGACCCAATGGTTTGAGATAAGTAAATATAATGTTTGACAAAAATGTAGCCCTTAAGTAGTTTAACAAAAAAGTCCGCGATAGGACGGGGGGTAGTAAAGTAGATTTCAATACTACGTGAGCAAAGGCGCGGGCAACAGCTAGTAATAAATAATGGCCAAGTGCAAGTCGGTGATAAATTTCTGCTCACCACCGGTTCTCTTATAGTGCTAACAGACGCTCGAACGCGGCTGACGGATCGCCGTCATACCAACGGGAGAGAAAGAGTGAGAATATCATATTTCCCTCTCTTTCTCTCCCATTGGTCAGACGGCGGTTGAGGTCAGCCGCGTTTGAGGGTCTGTTAGCACTAGTACGATCACCGAAGCAACTTCGGGCGCTGTCGGTACTTGGATGGATGACCGCCTGGGCATAATATCTTTTTTCACTACCTTTTCGTACTTTAGTAGTTAACAATTTGTGTGGTGCTACGGAACCCTCAATGCGCGAGCCCAACTCGCACTTGGTCAGTTTTATTAGGTTTCCATATCCAAAGATGTCAACGGGCTCCATTACTAAGCCTAGCTGTTTTTCTGTCTGTCTTACCTTTTAACGACTGTGTCTTTTGAACTGCATTAAATAGCTATATACTTAATCGAAATCTTAAGTTACTTGGCCGGTGTTTATTTCGTAGAGGTA
Source organism: Agriopis aurantiaria (assembly GCA_914767915.1). NCBI lineage: Eukaryota > Metazoa > Arthropoda > Insecta > Lepidoptera > Geometridae > Agriopis > Agriopis aurantiaria. The sequence goes on along the minus strand of OU612003.1, from coordinate 8,757,313 downwards.
AGCATTCAAATTAAACTTTATTTCAGGGGTGAAGTGACGCAGATCAATGTTCATTTCTACGACGACATGTTTCTCGGTCAGCATCGTCATGCTCAGTATGACCATTATTACTTTGTTGGTAAGCATTCTGTAAATTTATACCATTCTCCCCCTAAAAAGACACAACTTTCTCGTTCAACTATCCACCTCCATCCCAGCTGCATCATCAGACCCTCGTCACCAAGTGCAATGAACCATCGAGTTTGAGCTTCTTTAGTTATAGTTTATACGAGTCACTAAAGCGTGTTAAACAATAATTAGGTATTATTTACTTGCAGGAGCTATCGGTGGACTTCTGAGCCTATTCCTTGGGTTCAGCATCATCAGCGTGGCAGAACTGGTCTACTTCGTCATCCTAAGACCAGCCTACGTCGTGGTTAAAGAAAAATATTGCATGACATAACTGGTCTTCATTCACAAGAAGAAAACAATCCATAAACATTGTCGTCTATTTGAGTTTTGGCGCCAGCCTGAAAAAACATGTCACTTTATTTTTTAATAAGCTTGTGTATTTTGCAGTATTAAATTTTAATCATCATCATCATCACCATTTCAGCCGTAGGACATCCACTGCTGAATATAGGCCTCCCCGATCGATCTCCAAAAGGGCCGGTTGGAAGCGGCCTGCATCTAGCGTTTCCCTGCGGTCTCTTTTAGGTCGTCTGTCCATCTTGTGGGTGGACGTCCTACGCTGCGCTTACCGATTCGTGGTCTCCATTCGAGAACCTTTCGGCCCCATCGGCCATCTGTTCTGCGTGCTATGTGCCCTGCCCACTGCCACTTCAACTTGCTAATGCGGTGGGCTATGTTGGTAACTTTCGTTCGTCTACGGATCTCATTTCTGATTCGATCTCGTAGAGAAACCCCGAGCACAGCCCTCTCCATAGCTCGTAATTGTAATGATGCTGGATTAACATTTAATAATCGCGGGCAACCAGTGTATGCAGATGGCAGGTTGGCGTTCAGTGTGGAGGTTAAAGGAGGAGGCCTATGTTCAGCAGTGGACGTCTTCTGGCTGATGATGATGAATCATACTAATATTATGAGTAAATGTTTGTTTATTCCTATTTCACGCAACAAACAAAGCAACGGATCGACCTGATTTTTTTTCATGGGTATAGTTCAAGGGCCGGAGAGTGATATAGGCTACTTTTCGTCATCATCATCATCACCATTTTTCATTACTAGGTACGTGGGTGAAACCGCGGGCACAGCTAGTATTTAATAAGTATTTTTTTGTTCGCGAATAAGTCCCCATACACATGAAGCACGCAGATTATTATCCTGAATTTAAGATAATTTATTGACAATAACAGAAAAAAGGTATGTACAATGACAAAGACAATTTAACCTTCGATTTACTATGAATTTGACTTTGACACACCACCGCAAATATACATCAAATAATTTCTGTACAAACTTACACAAAATTTTCGATTTGTTTACTTGAACTGGCTATTAATGTTTTAATATGAGTTTACCGACCACATACTGCGAAAACTCTCCTTTAGAGTATCTTGGCTGTCCACAAGGATTCCCAAAGCTCAGGGCTTTGAACGACAAGTTAAATGCGAAAGTACTTGCGCAAGTAAACGATAGTGAAGAGCTGGTGATGCTGAACCACTTCGCAAAGGAATGCAACGAATACCAGTACAAAAAGTGCTCCCAAGACAGGTAGATAGCACTTTACACACACATCAAAAGCCATTAAACGTCCACTGCTGGACCAAGGCCTCCCTCTTAGAGAGGAGTGATGCCATAATCCCCACGCTTGGCAGGCGGTTTGGGGTTCGCAGTATGTTCACCATTTACTAATAGGATACTGCTGCCCATCCTCCGGTGATTCTGGTCGCAGTTTTAAGACTTACCCGGGTCCAGGTAGATAGTGCCTGATGTAAATCCAACACGTTATTGCTTGGAGTTTAGGAACAGGCGTATACGCCTTACATGCCGACATGCATTGCGGTACTTCAGTACCGGACGTCCAGACGAACGGCAAAGCGTCACCCTTAATGCTCGAAATATAATTCATTCGCACCAAGCTTTTTGCCTCCTCTTTCATAATTAGAGCAGCAAAACAATGGAACGCCTTGCCCCTGTCTGTGTTTCCGCAGAATTACAATCTTGGAGTGTTCAAGTCTAGGGTTAGGTAATAAGTTACCTATTACTAGACAAATGTGCTCCTAGTCGGCCGCATCATCGCTTTCCATCAATGAGATCGCGGTCAAACGTCAGCCTAGTCGGATGTAAAAAAAGCTATTTTAGGTCCAAACATTTATTTTCTCTGACAGCTGCAACATTGTCATAAAAACACTGAATGAAAACCACATTATTTGATCACTTTCACGAGGTTTTTGAGAGTATAGGTAATTTATGTACTTTCATATTGGGCTCATAGAAATTTCATGAAAATCGGTTTAGTAGTTTGGCTTTTAAAACGAAATAACTGGAAAATTCGGTTACTTGGATGACAATATTATTATCATGTCAACCAAGTACTTAGGTAACCGAAATTGCGTTTTACTAATTTTGTGAAGTTGTTTTTTTATTTATTGATAATGTTATAATAATTATATTAGAATGATAGCGTGTGGTATTCAGAATATCAGACATAGCGTCATGGCGATGGGTCCTGGAAGACCTGGCAAAACGTCTAGAAGAAGGAGTTAAAACTTTACAGTATGAGCACAATGCTCTGCGAGTGGTGGTCAAAAGAGTACAAGACGAAATAAACGAGCATTCAAGAATAGGGAGCAGACCTGGGGCTTTCTGTCCGTTGTCTGATGTCGTGGAAGATGCTATTATCCAGGTACCTTGGTTATTATTTATTAATGATCAAGTAAGATATTATAGATAAAAAGTTAGGAGCAGATTGTGTGCTTTACGCACCTTCCTCCGCGTCGTTTAAAGTCAGGCTTAAAACTTGGCTCCTTGACCAACAATATTATAATTATGATTACTATGTTAAACTGCCTGAAATATTACTGGATCCATAAATATTTCAGGTAACTGCGTTAATAAATAATTATTGATGAATGAATTTGACATAATTGAAATACAATATATAATTATTGTATTGTATTGTAGGTTGTAGCAAGTTGTAGGTACCTATTACTATCTGACGGTACCCGGTTCGATCATCAGCCCTGCACCAATGACTTATTTAGTATCGGTATTACCGATAAATATAATAGCGAATTTTTGTATTATACCTACGGAAATTACTGCCGGTAAAAAAAACAGCGATGGTGGCCGAGCGCCAGCATGTGCACTTTACTCTCTGACGGCACCCGGTTCGATCCAGGGCCCTGCACCAATGGACTTATATACTTACCTAGTACTTAAATAAATTATGTGCAGTTTCGATGCCATCGCTCAAGAACGGTGAAGGTAAACATCGCGAGGCAACCGGTATGTCCACGAAACCTCAATAGTTCAAAGACATTTACCAACATGCACTGGGCCAGCATGATAGATTAGGGCTCATCCTTTCTCTGAGAGAAGGCTTAAGTGGGAACATGATGGACTGATAATGATAATAGACAAAACGTTAGATGTTTGTCATCTTTTTTGTGGTTAGCGAAATGGGCAAGGTTGACTACAGCTGATGCTAAGTGATGGTGTGGTCAAAGTCGGTAAACACATCAAGCCTGCAGTGCAAGTACCGTTCTTTATCGAACATCAAATTTGACAGTTGAGATCGTCAAATTCGATAAAAAACCATTTGATCAGTACTCGCTATGATCGATTTTATGGCATATTATCGAATTTGACGATCGATAAAGAACGGTACTTGCACTGCTAGAATGGAACTTACACCTTGGCGGCAGATTTTTAACTTCATCTTCTTACTCCACACGGACCAGTGCCTCGGATCAATTTGCAATGGCGGGCCACAGCACTTATAATAATTGGTACTTAATCTGTGGTGTCTTCCCCTTGCGCTGACACTTTCTAAAGCCGCCAACGGACCCCCAAGAACCTGCGGCCGAAAAGTTAGGACCCATATGCTAAAGCGGTTGTGGTTGTCATAAAGAACAAAAGGGTTTAGAAGTTAGGCCACAGAAGACATAGTTAGGCACAGTTAGGCGACTCCCGATATTTCGCCATCTGTATGCTGTGCTGTTATCTACTTATAACGGTGATTTTAGGAGTTCAAATTCCTGCTCGAACATAAAAAGAAATTCGAAAAGATGATACCAGATTTGGAGAATGAAATCAATCATCTGAAAAGAACCAAGAAACGGATAGTTGCTGACGTTGTAAACAAACAACAAGCTATCTCTGTTGAAGAATCCTGCGCTAGCATCACTGCGAGTTCCTCGTATAGACTGGAGGCATGCAAGAAAAAGAAGAGGTAAGCATTATTATTTTTTACTAAGACAAAAAGGTCACCCTCAGTTCGGAGCGTTATTGGTCATCCTTATGCGAAATGGGTCGGCAATAGAATAATTGTTGTCAACATGGCATGTAGAACTCCTGCGGCCTTATTACGCTAAATTTCTTGTAATAGCCTTTGCTTTCACGAAAGCCAAACTAGGTTTTATAAAGACTAGTTGGGTTTCTTGAAGGTGAAGGCTATTTATTACCAGAAAAGTTCCGCATGATCGGATTATCACAAGTCAAATGGCATAGCAAGAGAGGCATTCACCCAGCAGTAGATGATGTTGTAAAATAGCTTTAATTACATACAAAAGTTATGTTTTAGAGCTTCACCTATAAGCCGTTGGGAGCACCGGTGTGCTTTTTTGAAGACAACCGGCCTAAGGGCATTGGGAAATGCAGCAATCATCAGACAGCAGGTATTTTCACTCCAACACAGTTTTAGACCTTTGTAAATCTTTTGTATAAATTTTGTTGGTGGAGTTATCCAAAATTGGTCTTCGCATTCCGGAAAAAAAAAAACATTTTTGATCTTGCTACCCTCAATTTTCAAGTGATTATTTTAAGTTGAACTAGTGAGTCTTTTTTTCACAGCTGACCAAAAATGTTTCTCGATAGCAAAGCTGGTCAGTAGATATAGTAGTTGAACTACTGTGACAGGCACAGTAACTACTTACAAGTATCCTGTCTGCACAGACCTTAATCAGGATCCTGATAGTCTGTGGCAACAGGCTACGAGACACCATTAAATCAGTTGAACTAATAGGGAGGAAGATATCCTGTTGCAGTAGTTAAACAACTATAAGTAGGTACTCAGTTGAACTACTGGAGGGGGCCACAGACTGGGGCATAACAGTTGATGTAGTTCAACGGTTAAACTAATCAATCCCCTAGTGGAAGGTAACCCATCTTTTATCTGTACTTTGGACGACTGGCGGGTCTTCGGTGAGGCCTCCGGATTCTCATCTTCTGTTCTATTGTACACTTTTCATCTATGATTTAGGTGCGAGGAGCCAGAACTCATCTTTCAATAGCGGCTCAAGCTTATGCAGCTAGAGTTGACTCGGCCTTAAGGAGAAGATTGCATTCAAACAAAATCAAATTACAGGACTTGAAGTGGCAAAGAGAAGAGGTATCTAGCTATTTCAATCTCAATCCATTGGAAAAACCTATGAATGTAAGGGTAGTGTCACTACCCTGGGTAATTTCTCACTACCCTGGGTAGTGTTTTGTTATTGGAGTAGATTTTAATACGTACCTACCATTGTACTATTATTTCTTCTGTGCTACCGTTGTCAATTTACTGCTTATCAAATAAGTCGGGCTAAGTCGTCGAGTTATCTCTTCTCTTCTTTACATAGTATAAATTAAAGTCACTTTCCGCGTCTGTCTGTCTGTCTGTATGGCCGCTAACTCTTCCAAAACCACGCAACGGATTTTGATGCGGTTTTCACCATCAGTTAGATAAATTTCTATGGAAGGTTTATATATATATAACTAGCGACTCGCCCCGGCTTCGCACGTAAACTACACACGTGCGAAGCCGGGCGGGCGGGTCGCTAGTTTATAATATAAAACTTCTGCTTCGTTTAGTTAGATGGACGCACATATACTCCAAGAAACTAGATTCTCAGAAGTGGGATCCAATTACAAACCAATTTCCATATTTTTTCCAAAAAACATCAAATTGGTCCAGACCGGAAAAAAATATGTTATACACTGTTCACTCTTTCAGGCCCTGAGAGACTACAATTCCTTGGATGTAGAATTAACTGGGACGGAACAGAACTTGATAGAGAATATGGAACAAGAACGAGTGATAGAAGCGAGACTATTAGACCGATCGCTCAGACCTCCTGGAGAGCTGATCAAAGATGATGTGGACAGAAAACTCAGGGATGAACTCGCCAGGCTGAGGAATTTCAGCAAACAGCTGAGGACTAATATGGGCAGCATTTCGTAAGTATCCAAGTAGGTCTACTTATTGTTTTGCTTTTGCACTGGCTAATGTAAAGTACCATTAAGGACTCTTTCCGAGTGACTAGATGGTAGTGTCAAAGTAGGTATGAGATAGCTTTCTACTGTATACGCGTACACCAGTTTTTTTTTTTGCCAAAGTGGATAAAACAACAGCTTTATTTTGGAACATGTTTTCAACCTTGGCGGGTGGCAGCGACAGCGAGACTGCGGTGGCCGACTTCATTTCGTGCCCGATACCACTATACCTACCTACGTCACAGCGAGGGTCGATAGCTTATAAGTAGCCGTCAGCCACCGCGTGAGGGTCGTTCGTGGGTGCAGACGGTAATTACCCCCACACAGCTATTGATAATAATTTAATACAAATCAATGTGTTGGATCACTGCTTCTCTCTCCACTGCATCCCCACCGTCAGTTTCACCTTACTGTCCGGTAATTTGTTAAACAAACCTTACGCCTAGCTGTTTTAAACAATCCAGTGAACTATGATAAAAGTTGCGCGACCGCAAGCCGTATCTGGGCGCGTTACGGTTCACGATCGCGTGATTTTCCGAACTGCGCTGTTTTAACGTTAGTTTGAGACCGCGTACGGAGTTGGGCGTAAGGCCCTAGGACCGGAAAGATGAAGAGGTCTCCTCTTCCTCTTTAGGTAGACAGTGAGTGGAAAATAGTCTAGGCCGGGCAGCAGACTTCATGGGAGTTGGGCGAAAGGCCCTTGAGCTTAAAATTTCAAAAATTTATTGAACTCTAATTCAGTTCTTTACAGAACCACCTAGCAGAATCCATGGCGCGGATCGACAACTGTGCTGAGGACTTGTTCCAAGTTGTCTGCTTAGACGAGGAGAGGATCAGATCTCGACTTGGAGAAGTTCCTGAATGCACCTGTCACAACGCGGGGCCACCACCTCAGAGCCAGAGCGTGAGCAACCAACCAACACCAACCAGATCCCATACCCATACCCATACCCACACTGATCGTGGATTGACAAGTATACCAGAGGAGAATGAAAATGATTATCCATTTGAGGGTTAAAATGGAATACTTTACTTTGTGAACGAATGCACTGTTTATATGAATTTAATTTGATAAGTAGCTTGTATTTTAATATGGAAACTGACGTGGTTTTCACACATTTTATTTAAATTACACGGGAATTACTCACATAAGATTAAGCCGGTCACTCCGACTATAGTTTCAACCGCATTAGGCGGTCTTTTTCAAGGTAATTGCATGCGCGCGGCTGCGTCTCGCTTGGCACTACGGGCCGCCGCGCGGCGCGCACGTGATGTCAACGGCAGCTGATCGGGTACGGGGGTGGGGGTGCAAAAAAAACCGTAGAAAAACCGGCGCTGACCAGCTTAATCTTACGTGAGTAATTCCTGTATAATTTAAATAAAATAGATTCAGAGTGCCTAGTGAAAGTGATTCTTATTGCGTTTAGGTACCTATTTGATCGCGCTCACCAGCGCAGGTCCTTTGATCAGAGTAGGTACAGCGAGAATGTCTTTCAGTGCGTTTCATTTCTGAAAACGATCGTCCAGGGGCCTTACGGACAACAGCTAATTGCGGCACCTAATCCGCTCAGTTGGAAAATCACGCGAACGTGAACCTTATCGCCCACAGATACGGTTTGCGGTCGCGTGATTTTCTAACTGAGCGGATTAGGTGCCGCAATTAGCTGTTGTCCGTAAGGCCCCTGGAATCGATTCCGGGATAAAAAGTATTCCGTGTGCTAATCCAGGATATAAACTATTTCCATTCCACATAAAAAAATATTTGCTGTCTACATACAACAGGGGCCTTACGGCCAAAGGCAATCTCGGTATCAAACTAACGTTAAATCAGCTCAGTTGGAAAATTACGCGAACGTGAACCTTAACACTCCTCAATACGGTTTGCGGTCGCGTGATTTTCTAACTGAGCGGATTTAACTTTAGTTTGAAACCGAGTTAGCCGTTGGCCGTAATGCACCAGTAGGTACGCTTAGTCCCAGATTTGATAGTTTTCGTAAACTTTTTTCGTTTACGTATTGTTCCATACATTTTAGTAAAGCGCCTCCAGCGGAAACGCGAAGAAACTAAAATCAGTAGTAATCGGCGGTATAGATTGCTTCACTCTAATACGAAAAAAGTTTTCGAATACCTTTTTGCCCAGCAATGTATGGAACAATACGAAAATGAAAACAGTTTTCGAATACTATCAAAACTTGTACTAAGGGTACTGAAGTGCCCCGCCGCTTGCTACACCGCACCACTGCTCTGAGGCGTTATTTGCCATCAAAATTTTATTTTTTGCTTGATTTTTTGCTCGCTTATGGCATTTTGGCGCGCCTTGCTATCTGGCGCCTAAAGCGACTGCTCCTCTCGTTCTAGCCCCCAGGGCCGGCAGTCTACGTTTGTATGTTTGTATGTAGTAAGAGAAGTACTATCTAGATGGCGCTAGATGGCGCTGCTCTTATTTCATACAAATCGTAGTCAACATAAATCCGATCGAATAGGTAAACGCCACTGAAAAAACTCGCGCATCTTTAGATGAATTTGACTTGTTTTTAATTTAAAATAATACATTATCTAGCACCTATACATGTATAAACAAAGATTAAATAAAATAATATTTTCAGTCATGTTTCATTGTATATATTACTATAGAAACTAAGCCCGTAACCCGATACATGTGAGTGCTAGCTTAGTTTAAATACATTGCATATTTGTAGTTAAATATTAATTAATGGATTACAATAAATGATTATTGTTTGTTCGCTATCAGATGATAATTGATAGCTGCTCTAAACTGCAAAGAGCTATGAAAAAATCAGCCATAGGACGTCCACTGCTGGACATAGGCCTCCCCCATTGATCTCCAAAAGGGCCGGTTGGAAGTGGTTCGATGGACAGATGACTTAAAAGAGACCGCAGGGAAAAGCTGGATAATGTTGATTAATTAAATATAATTAAAGTATAATGGCATCTATTCTGATGCACTCTAAACTAAACTAAACTAAATTAATTTTGACAGCTCTAAAATTGTTGCCATCCTTCTCTCACATATTAAAATGAAAAGAGAAACAGATACTTTTTGTGCTGTCAGATTGGTTTAGTTTAGTGAGATGTATGACAGAATCGACGCCAAGGTCAACTTTTGATATTGAATACTTAATAATAATGGCGAATAAAGGATGATTTGTGCAAGACCATGGTGGGCACAAGCCCTGACCTGTACGATGCGCGCGCAGGGCACGGCACGGCACCTACGTCTTCATATAAAATGTTCACAAAGTGTTAAATCCATGCCTCGTCCGCCCCTCGTACAGGTGATGGCTCGTAACCCCACGGTCTAGCATAAATCATCCTTAATTTTACTATTCGCCATAGCAACTATTCCTGGCATCTATAAACAATACCTATTACAATTACAAATAATAACCATAAATTATTATAACACCGGCTTGCACTCACGATTATGTTTTATCGTTCGAGATGATCGACCGGTTTAGGAGCCAGTATGCGGGCAACCGTCGTCAGAATCGCGCGTATTCTCTGATGAAGGGGCTCTAATGGCTCCGAAACCGGTTGATCGTTTTGACCGATAAAACATAATCGTGAGTGCAAGCCAGTGTTATAATAATTTATAATGAATCCTCACGCGAGTTATGATGAAGTAATAATAGCCATAAAATTAATAGCTTTTTCACCTTTGTTATTTACATTTAATTAGTTCACCTTTTAATATCTATGGTCTGTCTTAAATGGGATGAAAGCTCCTACTAGCACACCGCATAAATCAGTTTGATCTCCGTCAGGCGTCAATCCAAAAATGTATTGACGTCTGAATCTATTGAAATCTTTCACAGTGAACTGTTCAATCTCTTCGGAAGCAATTGGTCGTGCGAATTATTCTTGTGATTTCATGGTAGGTCCAAAAATTGCAGCATGCTGGATTTCCATACAAATTGATGTGATCTCTGTGTCTAACGTATTAAAACTCTGTGGTTTTTTATGAAGTACTTTTTAAATGTTTCTTGCCTTTTGTATGACTCTGCAAATTGTCCACATTACACGGCACTTCTATATTACATTTAGTGCAGAACGCTTTATCTTCTTTATGATCTTGCAAGTATCTATCTATATCAATATACTGACCGTTAATCAGTCTAGATATTTTTGCCATTTTCTTAGCGTGGTCAGTCTCATAAACATGGTGAAATATTACCTCGATATAATTGTCAAAGAATATTTGGCATATTTTACACCATAAGTACTGATCGTGTCCTTGAACAGAAAATATACCGTTTAACGGTTGCAGTGCCATGGCTTTCGCTTCTTTGTGCATTGGCGAAGATATGTGTTTTATCACTGAACCATGCATGAACTCTAGTAATCTGTCACATATCATGCAGTATGCTGAAGAGTGCTCTGACATCCCCTCAGGTAGGTTTATAAAACCTCCATCTCGAGTAACAAGATTCTTGATTGAAGAGTAATTATTTTGATGGTTAGAAGTTTGTACATGGCTTACTAGCTCTGATATAGGTATGTTAAGGTTACAGATATAGCAGTACAAGTCAACTGTACCAATGCTGATGTTGTTGGTGGTCATCAAATTCTTCATGTAGAGTTCCTTATGTTTTTTTATCGTGAAGGTGTGCCTCTAACAGCCTGACGCTGCTATGTATAATATCGTTGCAGAGGGTGCATTTGACTTCGTTGTTATTAAGTTGGGCTATATGCTCGTAATATGCCATAACGACCGAAGTTAATTTGTTTTGTTGTATGGTAGACGGACTGGTTCAGTTGTATCAGTCGAACGCACGCACAACTAGCTATAACATAACTAAAATACTATAAATGATACGTACGTACAAAGCAAAATATATAAAACAGTGAAATAAACTATCGCAAAATCCCTATTCGCAAACATGAAACTTTTTGTTTTTGTTTTGTTTGTATACTTTTATTTTTAATTATTTTCTCTGTGAGGACTTTGGCGTCGCACTCTTTTGCATTTGCCTTAATAATTATGATAAAATGTAGTCAAACAAGTCAGTCAGAGTAGCTTGAGAGTCAAGCAAAGTAAGAGTGACGGTTGGTGACGGTCAAATCAAAGTCATGCTCTACTTATTAAAGTGGTGGAGAACTTACAAGTTACAAGACGCTTCTTTACAAGGAGCTTTGGAAACAACACAGAAATACACGTTTCACCACGGTAAATCACTTATCCTCACTCGAGCACATTACTAATAAATTACTAATAAATAAAAATCCACCATTATACGCATTAACACTCAAAAATACACAAGTTTAGGAAAATAATACAATGAGACGACGTTTTTTTTTTTAAGTTGGCGCCAAACTCCTACATTATAGCATACTGGGTACGCTGCCAATTCATCACTTGCCCTATTATTATAAAAGTTTGTAATGATTTTTATAGGTATTCACAAACGAGCTCGATTGAGAAAACAGTGAAACATGATGTCTTTTCATGTTGATACCAACTCCACGAGTATACTTGGGCATGACTTAGACTTGAATTGACTTATTTTGTTTGATTCTGACTGTGATTAAGGCTTGTTTGACGATCTATATAGTAAAACAAGTTTTTTTTTTATACTTGACATTGGCAAATGCACAAGACTTACGACGTCAAAATAAAAACAAGAGAAAACAACACATTTCCACTTTTCCCACCACAGATATAGGGTGTTTCCCACAGATGTGACTTTTCCACAGATATACACAATAGACAGACGTTGAGAGTTGACACTGACATAACTCAAATCAGGCAGCTGTTTTTTTGTTGTTAAAATTTTCATGACCGTGGATTCAATGTCCTTTAGTCGTAATATTAATCAGTTTACGTAGTCTTAATAGCATCAAACAAGTCTTATTCACAGTCAGAGTCAAGCTAAGTAAGTCACGGTCAAGTCAAACTCATGCCCCTGTAAAGTGGTGGAGACTTTACAAGAGGCTTCTATGGAGTTTTGGAAACAACACGAAAAGACACGTTTCACCTCGTTATATCACTTGACCACACTCGAGCACGTTTACGAGTACATAATGAATAATAATTCACCATCTAGTACACATGAATACTCGAAAATACCCAAGTTTAGGAAAATAATCCAACGAGCCGACATGTTTTTTTCCATGTTGGCGCCACTGCACCCAGTGTTGCAGTTTGACAGTAGATCTGTGCAGTTCATAGATTCAGTATGAATCTATGGTGCAGTTTGATGAAAATAAAATACAATAGACTTGATAGGTTGATAGACACCCTAAGTATTCTAAGTGTGTCATTCTTCTCAAAAGAGAATACCAAAGAGTACCTTTTAGAGAATACAAATTCTTCTCAGCCAGGAAGTAGGAGTAATAACAGATATAAACAAAGTAGCGAAGTAGTGATGTTCCTTGCAAGAGTATAACAATAATCAAAGAGGACATAGTATAATAATAATATTTTGAGGGTTAAAAAAAAAGAATATAAAGGGTAAATAATATTCAGTCAGACTCTATTCGTGAATTTAATTTAATTGATTTCGTATACTTTATTTCTACGTTGGTCGTGACCAGTGCGCAGTTATTAATTTATCTGCCCAGTGATATTAAACATTCAGGATGTCTACGGATCCAGAAGAAGATGCCATAAAGCCTGCTATTATGGAGAACTATGAAACACTGATAGAAGCTCTTTCGGTGCGTATAAATAACTTACTTTGTTTGTGTTGGAGATGGAAAACAAAGTTATCATCTGATCAGATTGAAAGCGCACATTCAACTTACAATTATGGTGTAAATTACGGCTTAAAAATTTAGCTACAAACCGGCAAAGAGTGCATTAACCTCCTTGCACAGGTAGGTCGGTTCTATTGTTATGGCAAGCAAGCTAGAACCTTTGATTGTGTATATGTCGCTAGAACAAGGCGGGTAGGCTTCTCTGCCTCGTCCCAACTCTGCCTGAAGGCCGCTGATGTAAAACTGTGTCCCAGCTCTAATAGATAGACAGAAATAATACTTAATAAAGTAAAAACAAAAGGGAATACAACAAACAAATGTTATTGCACTTGTGTGAAAACAGTAATATGTGCAAGTGTCAAACTTGGCATGACTATAGTGCACATTCTAAAGTAAAATAATGGCCAAGTGCGAGTCGGTGACAAATTTCTGTTCACCAAAGTTAAGCCACACTGGGCGCGGTTGGTACTTGGATGGGTGACCGCCTGGTTGTGATATTGTCTTTTTGCACTACTGTTTTGTACTTTATGTGGTGGTACGGAACCCTCAGTGTGTGAGCCTGACTCGCACTTGGCCGGTTTATGTCTAACAAAAAGAAGCTATTTGTATAATAATTACTTTCCAAAAATTTCACTAAATCAGCTTGATTTCTTTTAGGAAGAAGTGAAGGGTCTGCATTTATTCAAAGACATGTTCTTTGAGAACCATCCTATGGAAATAGCTAAAAAGAAGAATGACATTATTCTGAAAAAAAGAGACGAACTCGCTGCTAAGTTTGAAGCTATTGATGGTAATATTTTCAACACAGATCAATGATATTAAGCCAAAAGGAGGTTATTGTACTAATATGTATCATATAAAAAATAATCAGCTGTGCCATACTAAAGTGACATTCATCTATACTAATATTATAAAGAGGAAAGATTTGATTGTTTGTTTGTTTGTTTGTTTGCATTGAATAGGCTACGAAACTACTGAACCGATTTGAAAAATTCTTTCACTGTTGGGAAGCTACACTATCCCCGGGTGACATAGGCTATAATCTATACCCGTGCAAAGCTGGGGCGGACCGCTAGTAATAAATAAAATGGTACAACTGATTTTTTTTTTGTGATTTCAGGGTTAGTTCCAGTAAAAGTTGTTCATAATAATGAACTGCTAAAAAGCATCTTTAACCCTTAAAACATACTCCTAAGTTACACTAATGGTTGTGTATGGTTGTATTTACCCCTATTAAGACATACACGTATTATACCACAGAATACATATTAGTACAGGTACAGAAGATTTACTCAGCAAAATTCATTTAAATAAGTAGCGAGTCTTGCTACTACACAATAAAGTGCAATTCAGGACGTGCGAGTGCTAACTACCTACATTACATACGTAACCCTTGTTGCGTTGTCACTGTCTAGGGCGTATTATTATTTTTTATAATTAAAGTTTGACCACTCTCTCGCTTGTTGTTAAGCGATGATGTGGTCTACAATGGAGCACGCTTGCCTAGAAGAAACCGATTCAATCGTGATTAGGAAAATATATTAAGAAAATTACAAAGACTCAAAACGAAACTAAACGATACAAGACTCAATATATTATTGACGATTAAGGTCGGAACTCCTTGAAAAAAACTCCACAAGTCTCCCATACTAGTGATATGGGATACTTTTTACCCAGTAAAATTATGGTTTCTGAGGTAATGTCTACACAGTTGAAACAACAGAATACAGCTAGTCATGCTCATAATTCTTTTTGTACCATTTCAGAGGCGTGCATCCCAACAGAAGCGCGAGCTCAATTCCTTTACCTCAAGGGTCGCTGCTACAACGTCATGTCTGTCTATGACCATCGAGCGCTAGAATGTCTCAGTAAGGCGGTGAAACTTGACACAACCTTAGTTCATGCCTGGAACGAGCTGGGTGAATGCTACTGGAAGAATTTCAACTTAAAAGAGGCGAAGGTTTGCTTTGAAGGGGCTCTAACTCAGGTGAGGTACAGAATACATATTAGTACAAGTACAGAAGATTCACTCTGCAAAATCATTTAAATAAGTAGCGACTCTTGCTACTACACAATAAAGTGCATTTCGCGCTAACTTCTTACAGCTATATTAACGGCCTCTTATACCAAATTTAACGGTTTTAAATCAATTTATTCAGTTAAATTACAATATAGGAGCTGGAAAAAATACATGTCACAGATACATCTGTGTTTGAGTTTATGATTTGGTTCAGAACACGATAGAATAAACTTTCGTCGATAAAAAAAAAATCTGAAACAAAGTCGAGTTAGTTTATTTTTTTTCGTTTTATGCTCTAATGAAAGCTCATAATAACCTAGAAATTGCATGTACTGAAAGGCAATCCCATACAATTTTTTTTATTTGGATCGATTTTTGATAGAAAATAGTGTCGCTTTTTAGTGAAATTAAAAGCGTAAAAAGGTCGCGTGAATTTGCGCGTGCGGCGCACAGTACCGCGCCAAGCGTCATCGAGGTCGGACCTATGTTCGTTTTTGTCGTTGCTCTCCCCCCGCGGGCGTCCTGACTCTTGCGTGGCAAAATACATCGTCGCTATAACTTGGCGGGGGCTGAGGGAGCGTTTTGTTGCCTACGAGACTCGGATAACAGGCCGTTAAGAGGCCTGTATACCGTCTGCAGCTCTCTCGCTCGCACATTTTCTCACTATTGAAGATATAAAATCAATGAGTGTGAATTTCCAAAAAGTAACAAAATCGTGCCTTGGTGTCTATCGTAACATTACAAACAGAAATGTTTGTTTCGATATCTTGTAATTTGACGGAATAACATGACACGAGAAATAAAAATCACTTGTTACCATTTTACTGTGTCAAATTAAAATGTATCAAATTGAAAATTTCTTTGTTTGTAATGTTACGATAGACACCAAGACATGATTTTGTTACTTTTTGGAAATTCACACTCATTGATTTTATATCTTCAATAATGTGAAAATGTGCGAGCGAGAGAGCTGCAGACGGTATACAGGCCCCTTAAACTAGAAGTTACCATTCTGTCTATTGCGTAACTCTTGTCGCGTTATCTCTGTCTATCGCGCGGCAGCTCCGACAAATCGGACTATTTTAAATAGGTAGGTATTGTTTTTGTATTGTCTATAACATTTAAATAGGTCACTGTTTTAAACTATCACGGTTGTTCACTAAAGTTATATGATTATTTACGGGATATTTACCGTGGTAAGGTTGTGGAATGAGCTCCCGATATTTCGGCGCAGTTACATGCACCATGTTCACGGGAAGACTGAAGAAATTTAAATAGGTAGGTATTGATAATATTAATTATGTACTTGTAATATTTCTTTTGTTATATTTTTTTCTCATCAAAATAAGTTTTCAATGGTAAACATGTATTATAGTTTGTTTTTTATGTTGTTAAAGATTTGTTAGCGCTATTTGCATGATTCGAAACACATCTTTAATTTGTATCTATTATTCACAGAAACGAGACCGCGTCACTCTACGAAGCCTGTCCGTCCTCCTTCGTCAAGACAACTCTACCAACCAGCCTGTAACCACTGAGACCATATTACGAAGCGTAGAGTTGGCCAAAGAGGCCGTATCTTTGGACGCTACAGACGGCCAGTCATGGAGCATACTGGGCAATGCTTATTTGTGTCAGTTCTTCCTTGTTGCCCAACATCCAGCGACTTTGAAACTGTCACTGAGTGCTTACAAGCAAGCCTGGCATGATCCGATAGCGAAGGGACATCCTGATCTACATTATAATAAGGGAATGGTATGTTTAATATTCCAATACAATGCTCGTCTCCCATAGGAAAAAAAAAACTATTTCCATAAGTAACCAAAAAGTTGCTAGAAAGTCACAGCACTTTCTAGCACAGTCTGCGCACTATGCAACATGCTGACGCGTTTCTGAGCAGTTTGGGATGCAAATCACCAACACACCGCCAACGAGTCCATTGAAAGTCACAACACTAGTATTTCAAGATAACATAAACGTTACTAACCGTTTTGAACGAAATTGCAGGCGTTAAAATACGAGGAGTGTTACGGAGAAGCGATCGAGAGTTTCCAGTTGGCGAACCGACTAGACCCCCCATGGAAGCCCCCCATACACGAGCTGAAGGAACTGGTGGGACATCTCAACTACGTTGACCACCTACTCCAGAACAAGGGCAAGATCAAAGCCAAGCGTATCATGCAGATGGTGAAAGTAAGTTGCTTGTTACACACTAAATGCACAATACCTATCAAAATGCACTAAATAGAATCCGTAAACGTAGTCAATGAACTAGTATTGTAGGTGTCCATAGGTCTTGGTGACCACTTACCATCAGCGTAGTGAATAACTGAAGATGATGTCCTTCCGAAATGTTTCCAACATTGCCTTTCATTCAGTGGAATTACTGGACCTAAATAAATTTAACGTACAAGCGTAGTGCATAGCCGCATAGAGTTTTAACTGTTGAGGTTGAGTGTAACTATGAACTAGTGTGGGCAATCATGACGCTTACCGTCAATCTAGCGACTTGCTCATCTCGTAAATCAGTTGTTACTTTACTGCATTCTGGCAAATAAAGTCATTTAATTTCAGTCAATGGATGTATCAATGTTCGGCGACTACCAGCCCGGCTCAGTGGTGACAATCAACAAACGCAAGACGACGTTGGGCCACTTGAAACTAGGAGACATGCTGGATGGAGATAACCCTGAGAAAGTGGTCATGGGCCGCGTGGTCGGCTCGCTGCAAAGCAACAACTCTGTTCCTTTGTAAGTTGTTTGGTTACTGGGGCATTGGTGACAGTCAATATGTTCCTTTGTAAGGAGTTTGGAAACTGGGGCATTGGTGACAGTCAATATAATATCCTTTGCAAGTAGTTTGGAAACTGGGGCATTGGTGACAGTCAATATGTTCCTATGTAAGTAGTTTGGAAACTGGGGCATTGGTGACAGTCAATTTGTTCCTTTGTAAGTAGTTTGGAAACTGGGGCATTGGTGACAGTCAATATATTCCTATGTAAGTAGGTTGGAAACTGGGGCATTGGTGACTATCAATATGTTCCTTTGAAAGTAGTTTGGAAACTGGGGCATTGGTGACAGACGTGACAGTCAATATGTTCTTATGTAAGTAGTTTGGAAACTGGGGCATTGGTGACTGTCAATATGTTCCTTTGTAAGTAGGTTGGAAACTGGGGCATTGGTGACTGTCAATATGTTCCTTTGTAAGTAGTTTGGAAACTGGGGCATTGGTGACTGTCAATATGTTCCTTTGTAAGTAGTTTGGAAACTGGGGCATTGGTGACTGTCAATATGTTCCTTTGTAAGTAGTTTGGAAACTGGGGCATTGGTGACTGTCAATATGTTCCTTTGTAAGTAGTTTGGAAACTGGGGCATTGGTGACAGTCAATATGTTCCTATGTAAGTAGTTTGGTTAGTGGGTCATTTGTGACAGTCAATGTGTTCCTTTGTAAGTAGTTTGGTTACTGGGTCATTGTTGACTGTCAATATGTTCCATTGTAAGTAGTTTGGAAACTGGGGCATTGGTGCATTCAATATGTTCCTATGTAAGTAGTTTGGAAACTGGGGCATTGGTGACTGTCAATATGTTCATTTGTAAGTAGTTTGGAAACTGGGGCATTGATGACTGTCAATGTGTTCCTTTGTAAGTAGTTTGGTTACTGGGTCATTGGTGACAGTCAATATGTTCCTATGTAAGTAGTTTGGAAACTGGGGCATTGGTGACAGTCAATATGTTCCTTTGCAAGTAGTTTGGAAACTGGGGCATTGGTGACTGTCAATATGTTCCTTTGCAAGTAGTTTGGAAACTGGGGCATTGGTGACAGTCAATATGTTCCTTTGCAAGTAGTTTGGTTACTGGGGCATCGGTGACAGTTAATAATATGTTCCTTTGTCAGTACTTTAGTTACAGTTTTTTTTTTGGGTGCTTATCTCTCAGTGCTTGAGTCCGACTCGAACTTGGCCGGTGTTTATTCTAACGTACCTGTTTCTTTACGCCTTATAATATGTATGAATAAATTCTGTTTAAACACTGATGACTGGATTATGATTTCCAGTACGTTCGCCATAGTGGATGAAAGCATGTGTTGCGTGGCTGTGAATGTATACAACTGGGCGGACGGACGTGGCGTCATCATCGGGGACTGCGTCGCCATCCCCGACCCGCGCGTCACTACCCACAACAACAAAATCCCATATCCGGTATGTTAATATACTCATCATCATCATTTCAGCCGTAGCACGTCCACTGCTGGACATAGGCCTCCCCCATCGATCTCCAGAAGGGCCGGTTGGAAGCGGATTGCATCCAGCGTTTCCCTGCAGTCTCTTTTAGGCCGTCTGTCCATCTTATGGGTGGATGTCCTACACTGCGCTTACCGGTCCGTGGTCTCCATTTGAGAACCTTAATATGTTAATATAGTAAATCAACGCTAATATCAACCATTTTTCTATCAGTCTGCCAGAGTGGGCACGAAAAATAGACAACGCTTCATGTTTGATTCCAAAAACCCGTACGAAGCCCATTGATTCCACTTTTATTGTGCGAACTGTTAGTCTGTGGAATGCGCTGCCTGAATGGGTGTTCCCCAATAGTTACAATCCGGGTGTCTTCAAATCACGAGTGAATCGATTTCTTCTAGGCAAGCGTGGACGTAGACTGCATCATCGCTTAACATCAAATTCAAATTATTTATTTGTCAGAACATGGTAGGTACACATACATATAAAGTAGCATACATGGTCGTAAGAATGGAGACGTATCTCATGTCCTTGCCTGTTGCGTACAAATGTTAGTTTTTTATAAATATTTTTATTAGTTTTTTTTTAAATTAAAAAGGAAAAAAAAATAAACGAAATTATGTCTATGTTAGAATACTCAGCCGAATTCATCAGGCGAGTTGGTAGTCAAACCCTATTATTATATTTAAAAAAAAAGTGTAATTTGTGACTGTCAGTTTGTAGCGGTAATCTCCTGAACAGATACTGATTTTTTTTTCAAAAATACACTAAATTTGCACTCCAGGCCAAGCACGGGCCGAGTTTTTTTATGAACACGAATTATGTAAAATATCCATTAAATATTATTTTAACTAATTTTTTACCGACTTTTTATTTCAGGAAGCAATCGCGAATGAAAACTTTTTCGGCTCCTTAAATAAAGATAACAAGACGAAGAAAGTCGATTTGGTAAGTAAACATATCAGGAGTTTTTTAACCCCTCCTCTCTACACATTGATGCATACTGCGGTGACATTTATAATGCAAAATACACGGTTGCTAGCGCCATCTGTCATGTCGCTCGTTAAACGAGATCATCATCATCATTTCAGCCGTAGGACGTCCATTGCTGGACATAGGCCTCCCCCATTTATCTCCAAAAGGGCCGGTTGGAAGTGGCCTGCATATAGAGTTGCCCTGCGGTCTCTTTTAGGTCGTCTGTCCATCTCGTGGGTGGACGTCCTACGCTGCGATTACCGGTCCGTGGTCTCCACTCCAGAACCTTTCTTCCCCATCGGTTATCGGTTCTTCGAGCGATGTGGCCTGCCCATTGCCGCTTTAACTTGCAAATTTTAACAGCTATGTCGGTGAATCTGATTCTTTGCCGAATATCCCCGTTCCGGATTCTATCGCGCAAAGAAACTCCGAGCATAGCTCTCTCCATTGCCCGCTGTGTGACTGAGTTTTTCCAAAAGGCCAACAGTTAAGGACCACGTGTCATAGTACGTAGTACCATATGTCATCACTGGCAACACACACTGGTCAAAGACCCTTGTCTTGAGGCACTGTGGTATCTTGGATGAGAAGATGTCACGCAATTGTACTACTACTGTACTATATTTATCTAACTTAACTTATTGTTCGATAGCCCGGTGGTCCAGTTGGTAGTGAACCTGCTTTCTGAGCTTTGGCGCGTGGGTTCGATTCCCATCTAGGACAAACATTTGTGTGATGAACATTTGTGTTTGTTCTATATCTGGGTGTTAATATCTATTTAAGTTTGTATTCAAAAAACTATATATGTATGTATATCAGTCTTTGGCAGCCATATCACAAGCTTTGCTTAGTTTGGGGTCAGATGCTAAAATGTCCCAAATATTTATATATTTGTTTCCAGGCGTATAATTTCCGCACCATCCGCGTGAACGACCCGACCAAACTCCGTGTGAACGGTAAGCGAGTCGGCAAGGAAGAGGTCGCGAGCACCCGAGTCACTTCCACCTACGAGGTTTACTGACTAAGGTCACTCTTGTGGCTTCACGTCGTGTTGTACGACATCGTGGCCATGTGTGGCGTGGCGTGGTGTAGCATCTCCTGGATCTTGGAGGAGGGTACAATTGCGGTGCAACTTTTTTTTTAAGCCGGTCCATTATTTTTTCTGGTCGCTACAAATAGGCAGCCGGACGGCTTTTTTATTGTCTTATAAAAGGCTGACCATAAATAGAGCAGATCTTTTTTTTTATTCCATAGGTGGCAAACAAGCTGACGGGCCGCCTGATGGTAAGCGATGACCGTCGCCTATGGATACCTGTAACACCAGGGGCATCACAGATACGTTGCCGACCCTTAAATCCTCTTTTAACAGCCCTTTTGAAGAACCCCATGCATTTACTCGGAAACGCCACAATACGCACGCTCATTCCACAAATTGCAGGTGTGTGGCAAAAAAGATCGATGCAAACAAAATTAAAATGTGTTCAAAATTAAAAAAGATATTAGCACTTGCTTCTTGCTAGACAGAGACCGCACTATACTTACGAATGACGTCATCTATAAGTACGTCATACAAACTCCATACTGACACCCACTTTGCGGGAAAGAAACAGAGCATCCCTTCCTGAAACACAAACTTTAAACGCTTATATTATATATCAGAACATTATTAGCCAATTTAAACAATTTCTTCAGTAACCATATTATTACATTTAATTATATTTCTCACTTAAGTCTAATAGTTTTAACCAATCATACAACTATCCGATAGCCTATTGTCCGAACCAAAAGTAGACAAAAACGCCAGAAAAAAATATTTTTATATTAGAACGGCTGTCAAAGCATTTTTGTAAGAAATTTGCTGTAGCTAGTTGCAGCCACATAAACGAAACGTCAGTCATTCGAAATCAGTTAGCAACTGTGATGCGGACAAAGAACTTTGAGACCTAACCCAAAAAGTTAAGGTCCAAGTTATTTGGATGCGGTGTTCGACGCGTTGACACAAGTAAGAATGTTCAATCAAGGTTCTGTCATAATGCCTGGCGACAGATTTTTCTTCTCATTTCCATTCTATTTACTTCTCTTTTCTGTGACTGAAACCATACCTACTAGGTAATCTGTGCGTTCAGTCTACATTTTAATGCGAGCAAAATTAGACGAACCTACAATTATTTTTTAGGGTTACGCAAAAAGGGTGTACTAGCCGAAAGGAGGTCATTATACTCATCATTAAGAACAACTTTTACAATGGAGTCGATCCTGGAATCGCGAAACAAAAATCTGGTGTTCCATAGAAAAATGTCAGTCATAGTTATTATTTCACTGGTCACACTGGACTAAACAAAATGTACAGGAGTTTTGGCGCCAACGTGAAAAAAGCATGTCGGCTCGTTGTATGATTTTCCTAGTTGTTTATTTTCGAGTGTTAATGGCGTCGATTCTGTCATACCACTCACTAAACTAAACCAATCTGACAAGACTAAAATTATATCTCTCTTTTCATTTTAATATGTGAGAGAAGGATGGCAACAATTTTATAGCTGTCAAATTTAGTTTAGAGTACATCAGAATCGATGCCATTGTGTACTAATGGTGAATTATTATTTATTAAGTGCTCGTAAACGTGCTCGAGTGTGGCCAAGTGATATAACGAGGTGAAACGTGTCTTTTCGTGTTGTTTCCAAAACTCCATAGGAGCCTCTTGTAAAGTCTCCACCACTTTACAGGGGCATGAGTTTGACTTGACCGTGCCTTACTTTGCTTGACTCTCTTGACTGTGACTATGACTTGTTTGACGCTATTAATACCGTGTAAACTTGTTTAATATTACGACTAAAGGACTTTGTATTCACGGTCATGAAAATTTAACAAAAAAGAAAGTACCATCTTGTTTAATGTTCCATACTTTTGTCGAGTATTGATGCCTGATTTCTATGGAACAGCTGACATTTTTGACGCTATTTCAGGATTGGTCCCGTAGCAAAAGTTTTTCATAATGCGATTTAGTACACCCTTTCCGCGTATGGTACTGAGACGTGGTCCTTAACTGTTGGCCTTTTGGAAAAACTCAGAGTCACACAGCGGGCAACGGAGAGAGCTATGCTCGGAATTTCTTTGCGCGATAGAATCCGAAACGTGGATATTCGCCAAAGAACCAGAGTCACCGACATAGCTGTTAAAATTTGCAAGTTGAAGTGGCAATGGGCAGGCCACATCGCTCGGAGAACCGATAACCGATGGGGAAGAAAGGTTCTTGAGTGGAGACCACGAACCGGAAGACGCAGCGTAGGTAGGCCTCTCACTAGATGGACCGACGACATAGTAAGAGTCGCTGGCATCCAGTGGATGCAAAAGGCAGGCTGTCGTTCAGTGTGGAGGTTAAAGGGGGAGGCCTATGTTCAGCAGTGGACGTCTTCTGGCTGATGATGATGATGACACCCTTTCCGCGTAACCCTGGCATAATATTGATTGTTGCTAATTTATTTTAATTAATCAACACGGTTACACCTTTTACATCAATTATTCAGAACGTCATAACAATAATAATTAATTCATAAAATATGTCTGTAGTGTTCAATGTCTATTTATTACGTAGATTAAACTTGACTGTGACTTTGTAATTCGAATTTATATGTATCACTTTGTTTGGGACCTTTACATATACTGTAGTTTAGAAAACGGATCTCATTAAAACGGATCTGGCTGACAAGTAAAAAAAAATAAAGTCGGCGGTCGACTTTTGACAAATGGCGCCAATGTCTTTATAGTAGGGTTTCCTTGAATTAAAAAAACTTTACCAAGAAGAAAAAAAAAACGATTTAAAAATGAATTGTTGATAAATTACTGTAACAACGGGTTACACTCACGATTATGTTTGTCGGTCGAGACGATCGACCGGTTTCCGAGCCATTCGATCTTTCTTCACCGCGGCCTTGGCGGTGCCAGTACGCGGGCGACCGTCGAGAATCGCGCGTATTCCTTGATGAAGAAGCTCTAATAGCTCCGAAACCGGTCGATCGTCTCGACCGACAAACATAATCGTGCGTGTAAGCCATTGTCATAGTGATTTATAATGAATTCTCACGCGAGTTTTTATAAACAATGAATTGTTAATATTTAATTGTTTATGTTTAGCAATATAACACAAAAAAAAACTTGCTGATTTCTAAAGAAATACTTGCAGATAGCTAAAATGATCATTTGTTTTGCTTTTTCAAAGCGTGACATGTCAACCCCAAAGGGTAACTTGAAGACTGGGCAATGTATATCGGTATTGAATGAAATTAAACTATTTTGAAAATGTAGGTAGTTTTATAATCGATTGTTGTATTGAAATGTAAGGTACATTATACTGCCGTGCGTAGACAGAAAGCAATTGACTGACATTTATGGTTTAAAGTTGAACTTCTCTCTATAGTAAACGCATTATCATCTAAGTCGTCAGGTCATAAATAATTGTCTGTCGTATCTCTCTCGCACCCACATGTCATTTCTGTCTATCTCGCTCGCACTTACAGGTCTTATGGTATGACGTTTATTGCTCGACGACTCAGTTGGTAACGCGGTGACTATAGTTCCTGCACTAAACTAGAAAGCAGTTAAATTATATTGGACTTAAAAAAAGTGATCGGCTTGCTTTTGACTGCCGTTTTGTCGTTGCGTCTCCGATAGAGCACGCTAAACCGATTCACTCGTGATTTGAAGACACCCAGATTGTAACTATCGGGGAACACACATTCAGGCAGCGCATTCCACATACCAGGGTTTCTTAGAGTGGGGTACGCGAACGCATAGGGGTTTGCCTTTTGGTTTTACTGGTTTGCGGTAAGATTCAAGTTATAGTGACTATACCCATCATATTAATTAATTATCATTAAATTTTGTTACTATATTACTTTATATTAAAATAAAAAACCTTGCTTTCTTCTAAAGCTACAATTTCTTGTTTTCTTTTTAAAAGGGTTCGCAGTCGTCTGAGAATTTTAATAGTAAGTTTGAGAACCCCTGTAGTGGTTCGTACAATAAAAGTGAAATTAAAGCGCTTCGTTCGGGGTTTGGAATATCAACAATGAAACGGCGTCGCATTTCCGTGCCCGCTCTGGCCATCCGATATAACAGGGCAGGAGGGAAGTAGGTCATACAGATGCTTCAGCAGATATGCAGGCATTCTGTCAGTCAAATGCTTCCTAGCTTACACGGCAATATAGCATTCCCTCTTGTTATTGTGTGACAAACTTATCCATACATAGTGGCCAAACGAAGGAACTAGAATTGTTCAACTTGGCTGAAAGTTTTGGTTACAAAATGCGATGGTAGCGCCCCCAGTCGTACAAGTTGGTCACACTATAATGAATTAAAAAAGATTGTATTTCAACGCAGGCGTTGAAAAGTAACGATTAATGTTGCAAACTAATAATTTTATTTGAAATTAATGCTTGTACGTTTTTTTATTTGTATAACACCGTATTAAACTATCACGGTTGTTTACTAAAGTTATATGATTATTTACGGAGCTCGATTATATCGAGAGCTCATTCCACAACCTTACCACGGTAAATATCCCGTAAATAATCATATAACTTTAATTTGTATATTATTTAGTTTCAAGTTTTTTAGACTTGTTAATTAATAATTGCTCACAGTTTTCATACAATTTAAAAAAAGTCGCACTCCTGTACATTTGCCTTTGTCAAGTATGCACAGGGGCCTTACGGACAACTGCTATTATAGGCACCTAATCCGCTCAGTTGGAAAATCACGCGACCGCAAACCTTATCTGGGTGCGATAAGGTTTGCGGTCGCGTGATTTTCCAACAGAGCGGATTACGTGCCTGTATTAGCAGTTGTCCGTAAGGCCCCTGGAGTGCGACGCCAAACTCCTCACAGAAGGAAAAATAAAATAAAATAAAAATCATTTTATCGAACTTGTACTAACCGTATAACACAGATACCTACTACTTTACAATTTTATTATCACATAGAATTGCATTAATATATCAAATAAAACACTTATTGATACCAAATTGGTTTTATTGTACTAAATTGACGTATAGCAGATGAATCATTATTTTAAATGCTTTTGTTTTAACTTTGGTTTATATGCAAGGACTTTGTATATCCTAATTCCATGTTTATATGAGCCAAGGCAAAAAAAAAACACCAAACCAAAACTTACTTTAATCTGTGGTAACACTTATACAAAAGAGGTCCTTCAAAGAAGACCTTTGTGGCTTGTTTGTGGTATACCGTTAAGTCCGCCATTTTGAAAACATCGCGATATCACTCAAGCTTTATCTTTGAGCTCAAACATCTTACAAATTCGACATAGTGTAGGTAATATTTTATGTTTAACGGTCCCCTATCGACCTATTACGGTTTGATTAGCGACTGCGATTTTGCGATTTTGCTTATGGGTATGCCAGGCTCCACAATAAAATGTTAAAACCCCTTTATGAAATGTTTTGATACATTGTTCTATGTTTCGTTCATTTCAGTTTTGAACTGTAATTACGTATATTTACATTACAATTTACAATGGCACTGGAAACTATGTGTATCATCCTTTAAACTCTACGCATTGACTTCCCACAACTTCAGGTCATTTTCAACTACCTCCGCATACGCTTCCCCTTTACGTCTGTCCCTGAACAGCGGCCTTAAAGTTTTAAGGCCAAGGCCGAGTAAAGCCTTATTGTCTAACAGATCGTTGAGTTTGTAGACTAGGAGAGGGTTGTAGTGAAGGCGGAGTAGGCTAGGCCGGGAGTAGAGGTACTGGCTGTCGCGGAGGTTCCAACGGGCCCAGGCTTCAACGGTTTTGTTGCCGCTGGCCACCTGGAAAATGCAATATTATTAGACATTTCTTTCTAGTGAAATTTTTTTCCAACCAGAAACACTTGTTATTTTGGTTAAAACTAGTTTTAGTTTATAATAGTCTTCTTTTTAACATGGTCGACAAGCTAGGCTTTTGACAAAGCTCACCTAAAGTTAAGTGACGGTGGTTGATGATGGTAAATAAATTTGATAAAAATCTATTTTCTTGTCGTTTCCAAAACTCCATAAAAGCCTCTTGTTAAGTCACTTTACTAGGGTATGACTTGAGCTCGACCGTGACTTATTTGACGATATTTTGCTGGCAAATGCACAAGATGTTCAACGCCAAATCCCACTCAAGAGTAAATAAAAAAATCTTACTTTAATATCGCCAACTTGCTTGAGGAAGTAAGATGCAAAGTAGAACCTCAGGTTGTCGGATGTCCTGGACGGTCTAAGGTTCCGCTTTCGGATGTACGCGCGCAGCATGTTGTACCCGAGTCTTTTGTATTTGAACACCTAAAAATATTTTATTATTAGTCAGTAACTATGCAAAATCAAGTAGGTAACTAAACAAATTAAAAACTAAGTATGACACTTGCTAATTTTGGCCCTGGTTTAGGTTACCCCAGATGACGCATATCATTCGCGCATAAAAGTCCAGCAGTGGACTGTTAAAAGGCTGATTATGATGAAGATGAACTGCACATCGGTTGCAACGGGCATAAAGGCGCTTGCAGACGATGCGTAGTACAAGGATCAGTAGAAGTAGCAAGTACAAGTGGGCGTTCAAACGATAAGTAGCCACTCGCGCGGATTCGCGCGGTGACGCCACAACTAATACGTACTCGCACGAGTGTTCGAACGAGACGAACGATGCGCAGTGGTCGTCGCGTGAGTAGCACGGTTCTCCGGTTAAGCAGTACCTACCACTTTCATTGCACACCGTTGCAGACGATGCGTAGTAGGCACTTGCTACTTCTAAGTACTTGTTACTTGTACTACGCATCGTCTGCAAGCGCCTTAATGGCAAGTGTTACCTGCGTACCTGATAAATGAAATTCCCCGTGACGTAAGAGTTGATGTAGTGAGTTCCGTAACTCTTCATGAATTTCCTGACCTCAGCTGTGTCGGTCACGTTCACATCTTCTATTGCTCTTTTTACGTACTCTTTTACCTGGAAATGATTTTATATGTTGTTAGGTTAGGTTAGGTTATAACCTCAGATCAGACAAACAACCTATTAAGACTTTTTTTATTATTATTAATAGGCTTGCGTTTGACCGCCAACTCGCCTGGTGTTAAGCGAAGATGCGGTCTACGATGGAGCACGCTTGCCTAGAAGAAATCGATTCACTCGTGATTTGAAGACACCCAGATTTTAACTATCGGGGAACATCCATTCAGGCAGCGCATTCCACTGACTAGCAGTTCGTACAGTAAAAGTGGAATCAAAGCGCTTCGTACGGGTTTTCGGAATATTAACCATAAAGCGGTGTCGATTTTTCGTGCCCGCTGTGGCAGTCCGATAGAAAAATGGGCAGGAGGGAATTAGATAATGCAGAGTCGACGCACACTCCGAAATGTATCCGATAAAAACCGATAGACTAGCAACTTTTCACCGATGCTCAAGACTAAGGAGCTTAGTCTGAACCAGGGATTCGTTGCTGATGAGCTTCTTGGCACGTTTTTTAAGACTGTTTGAATTAGGTCTTTTCTTTTATGCTTTTTTAAATCTACCTTAATTCCTGTCAAGTCATTCAACTCGACCTCCTTGTGCTTTTTGACCAGCTTTACAAGCACGTAGCAGCAGTTGTCCGGCTTAGCGTCGAACTCAATGCCGAATGTGCGCATTATTTCGTCTATTACCCAGTCACCCATGAACGCTTTCCAAGGCTTGTCTGTGCTGGAATCAAAAATGCTAATAAAAAAATGTGCTGCAATATTGAATCTCTATTTTTCTGCATAGTATAAATTAAAGCCGCTTTTACGCGTCTGTCTGTCTGTCTGTATAACCACTAACTCCTCCTAAACTACGCAACAGATTTTGTTGCGGTTTTCACCATCAGTTCGATAATTTTTCTCGGAAGGTTTTATATAACTAACGACCCGCCCCGGCTTTGCACGTAAATTACACCGGGCGCTATTATGATATAATATATTGAAAAATGTGCTGGAATATAAAGTTACGCAGAAACGGTGTACTAAGACGCAAAGGGTCCATAATACCTAGTAAGTACCCATCATTATGAACAACTTTTACTACGGAAGCACCGTGAAATAACAATAACAAAAAAAAACACCTGATCCATAGAAAACGGTCATTGACACTCGACAAAATGTACGGAACAGCAGATTTTTTTTTTCGTTATTTTAGGGTTGGTCCCATGGTATAAGCTGTTTGTTATGATAAGTATAACGGAACCCTTTCGGCTTTGTAAACCCTTTCCGCGTAACCATGCAAGCAACCATGTATGTTGCCATGTAACTTGAGTTGGTTTTCAATTGACGAAGGTTCTTAATTCTATACTGTATCATAGATACTGTATTATTACGCAAAAAGGAGTGTTTTAAGTTTAGGGTGTGTACAAGTATAAATTGCTTGTTACAAGAACATACATATTGAAAAAAAAGTCCTGATTATCGAGCTGATAATGTAAAACGGAACAAATTTTTCAAATTATACGTAGGTAAGTACACTTGATCAAAGTCACCTTTCAAACAAACAAAAAAAAACGAAAGAGCAATATCGGTTCAACCGTTTAGGAGCTACGATGCCACAGACAGACACACAGATACACATGCTAAACTTATAACACCCATCTTTTGCGTCGGGGGTTAAATAAGGCGTTGACACTTCGCTCTACCCAGTGAGGGTAAAAATATCTTAGGATCTACCTATATTATTATAGTTAGGTACATAGTTTTCAAAGCAAACACCAACGTCACGCACGCTGCGAGCACTTATCTAAAGTCACTTACCCCTCTATCCTAAAGTTCTGGAAATACGCGTTAAGAAGGTCGTCGAAAGTCTCACATAGCTGAACGTCCATATCCGTGATACCCTCTCCAGAAGACACCTTGCAAAGTAATTTACATACAATAATAGCAGTCAAAAGCGTTTTATGAAAGAAAGAATTATTGTTATTGTTTATTAACTAAAACGGTGAAGACCAAATACATTAGTTAAAAATTCATGTTAAATTCTATAGATTAAATTAAATATCACACAATAATTGTCAAAATAAATGAATTGAAATAATAAAATATTCACAATGTCAAGATTAATAAGTAAAACTACTTACAGACTATAAACAAAATAAATTAAAAATATAAATATAAGAATGAACATGAGTGAGGTGAAACCTGTATAGGCATTAGTACTAGCTGGCCCGATAAACATTTAAAACATGTGTTCAAACACATGTTTTAAATGTTTATCGGGCCAGCTCGTGACCACGGCCATTGTAACATGGTCGAAACGTCGAGCGAAAGGTACCTACCTATTTTTACCCAAATAAAATAATACGTGATAAGTCCCGATAAACATTTAAAATAGGCATTACTAGTTCTGGATAGTCCCCAGCATGAAAAAACCGACAAAGTCACTTTACCTATATATTTGTGTTGAACGCGTAAATGTTTTCGGAGATTCATCATCAGCCTATTTGTTGTTCGTCCACTGCTGGATTTAGGTCTCTCCTAAAGAACGCCACCAGCCACGATCTTCCGCTTTTCACTTTTACTTGCCACCAGCCGCCTTTCGCAGGTCGCCACTCCACCTGGCTGCAGGGCGTCCTAATCTATGTTTGCCGATACGCGGTCTTCACTCTAGAACCTGTCTACTCCAACGGTTGTCAGTTCTTCTACACTCTGAGATTAAATCTCTACGCTCTGGCAGTCCCATAGAAAAATGTAGTACCTTGCTGGTCACGTTGACGAAGACTCGTATGTTCTTCTCGCTGAACGGGATTATTGGGTCGTTGGTCTCTTCGCCCTCGTAGTCAGCTGATACGACTTGGGTCACTTGGGACAAGTCGCCATAGCTGGGAGAGTCAGAAATAACATTCTATATCATATACCTTATTTGCACTAGGTTAAAGTTGAATGTGGCTAATGACCTATGTTATCTCACCGTGTGGGAAATTCTGTATTCGCAGTGGGAAAAACAGAAAAAGAGAGATGGAAACCTGTTGGATTTTTGTCGAATCTTGCTACCAGAAGTCACACTTTTAGATTGGTCCCATACCTATAAATTACATCGAAATAGGTTCAGTACTTTGGTTTTTTAATTAAAATAACTGGAAAAATACGTCACCCTGTACACGAAATTGCTTGTTTGTTTTTTTTTTTTTTTATGATATGTGTATTTTTTTAACGCGGAATATCCGCGATTGACCACCAACCCGCCTGTTGGTAAGCGACGACGTGGTCGAAGATGAAGCACGCAGACTTAGAAGATACCTATTCACTCTGGCCTTGAAAAGGCCCAGATTATATCTCTCAGGAAACAAGGAACTTGGCAGGTTGTTCCAATCCTTGGTTGTACGGAATGCGAAGCATGTGGGTACTTATAGCTATAGACATGATAATAATCGTATGAATCATTATCTCGGTGACGATGACGAGATAAACAGAAGACGCTGAGAGATACATAGGTACATTTACATTGTCACAGCTATTTTAAGACTTTAGTTGACACTTTAAGTTGCCTTCTACTTAACTAGCTGTTACCTACTACTATACGCAATCCTTGTAATTTTATTCTCATTTAAACTGTTTTTTTAACAATTTGTTTCTTATGCAGCTCCACGGACTCCAGGGTCCATGCCTTTTGCCAACTTATACAATTTATTTTGTCAACAAATATATTTTGTTTCGTACAACAATTACAAAGCATAAGGATATTATATACAACTTATTGATAAAACTATAAAACTATTACTACTAAAAATATATACAGAGAAAGTAAGGAAATAACCTAGGTGAACAAATCGCCACCAAGCGGCAGGGTCCCCAGAATGCTGGCAGCATTGCCCCGCTGGATTGCGAGGCTATGCCCCAGCTCTGGGATCCCCCGAGGCGAGAACCAATCTGGTCGAAATGTCTTCACAAAACTTTTTTGTATCGGACGACCACGGGCCTAGGGTCTCTACAGCTAGTGCGAGAAACTCATAATGCGCGCTCAATTGTGCATATTGTCAACTATTGCTAATATAAGATAAACTAATAGCTTTTCATCGTCATTATGCACACTACGATCTACGCCACTGGAGCAACTGTGCCAACGCCCCAGAGCCTCACTCCGATATTTCAAGGAGTTGGGTTGGCTCGGGTATAGGTTCTGGTAGCGGGAAATGCACAATACACCGCAAGAGAGACGTCAGTGCAGGACTTATCGCCCCCATCTCGAATAAGAATCTTATTGCTATGTTGAGTGTATACACCGAGCAGTCCAGCTCCCGCAAGCAGCACTCATTCACGAGTTGACGCATGTGCCAGCCATCTCTCTCCTCAACCATTTTTGAGGGAAGAGGGCGACCTGCCACACGACGCTGCCGCAAGAAGCGAGCGTGAGTGCTCTGGGTATATGTATACAAACTATATCATTCTATTATACACAACTTTGGTCTTCGCCTCAGGTCTTCTACCACCACCTCGTTCCGGTCTTTAACGGCCATTTGCAAATTATATTCTGCAATGGTCCTCGTCGTGACACTGCCGTCGCTCGCCGCACGAAACAGCTGATGGCATCTCCATAATAAGTGAAGGTCCCGGTGTGCCGCGAAACAGCCACGACTGCGTGCGAGACGCTTTCATGCAGCTTCAGCTGTCTTAATAACGATAACCGATTCGTACGTCAGTCCCTGTGCTTCATGGATGGTTAAGATTCGTGACCCCGTGCCTCTCCCATAGGCTAGTCAGTGTCTCCTTTTCTTCCTGGGTGTGAACCATGAAAAGGGTGTTAGGGAGGGTCGTGGGTATATGCGAACCCGTGAACTTTCTCTGCTCAAGAGACGCTGAGGAGTATATACCGGAGTATTTTGCCCTCAGCGCGTGCGCAACATCCATCGGGTCCCGATGTGTAGGTACCTACTACATAACAACTCTTGACCGATGTTACTTACCAGATTTGGGCGTTTGTACCTCATCTCGAAAATATTTTCTCTGACGATATAAGGCAACACACCGGTAAGTCGATTGACATCACCGATTAGGACAAAACAAATCGCAAAACTAGGCGTAGGTAGGTATATAGGTAATCAATGCACAGTTATTTCTATAAGTATGCAAATATCTATGATCTAAACTAACTATAAGCATAGAGTAAGTCAACTAGTATAATAAACTAAATCTAAGTATGATTAGAAAAACTCAACCGAATTTAACTTGTAGATAGATGATCTCTCTCTTTCTTTTTACATTGCCGTATTTTTGTCGTTCTTTCAAAATTCAAAATTTATCCTAACTATATAAAACGAACACTTTTTAACTTGTCTTTGAAAATGGTCAAGAACTGACTAGACTAGAGATAAGAAAGAGTGGATGAAGTTGGAAGAGGTATATTTTGGCATATATGCCAAAATAGGGCAAACGGATAAGAATTTAAAAGAATTACAAAAAGTTCGACTAGTCAAATATGTAAGTTTTGTCCGAAATGAATGCTTTTATTAATATTATTAGTAAAAAAAACTTACTTCGCAAAAACATCAATCGCGTTACCAATATTCAGTCCATACCCCAAGTCCCCCTCTTCACTCTCACAAACCCCGCAGCACAACACTAACAAAAAAAAGTAAAACATTTTCCCCCGAAAAAATATCTCACGAGCACATTTTCTTGGGCGTATCGCGCGTGAATGTACTTTACTAACTGTCATTTTTTCGACATTTCGCTAATGTCAACACAGTGTGCACTTGACCTGGCAGATTAGTAACGTTATCTCGACGTCTGTTTAATTGTGATTTATGTACGCTTCCCAGTTTCAGGGAATTGAATGGATGTGGAAACGATTGGTGGAAACCAATGCGCGTTTTGTGCTCTACATCACGTCATCAAAATAATTACAAATAGTAGGTATTCATCATATTTTATTACAGTGCCACCAACTTAGCTGTTCAGGTGGGCAAAATTGGAACTACAGCTTTTTCTTGGTGAATTTCTTAGGTGGCAATACCAAATTCTATACTAGCGATGCTGTCAACTGAATAGGTAAGATGGTGTGGCTGTAATATGCATTTACGTATTTAAAAGCTACGTCACGGGTTTTACATGAAAGGTTCAGAATATGGCGCGGCGCTATCTCACTCACACTTTTGATGGTTTTTACAAGCTTGCCCTGTTAGTTAGTATGTATGTACGTAGCTAGGTACGTTCGCTGTATGTGTGGGACTGCAACTGAATTTTATGCACCAGTTATCCTCAACGGATTGAGCTGAAATTTGGCATACTTATAGTATTTCTTACTATAACAGACGTGTGGATTTGGGTGACGGACCGCCGTCCAACCAACGCGACGGGAGGGAAAGAGATTTTTTCTCTTTCTCTCCCGTTGGTAGGACTGCGGTCTGTCAGCCAAACCCGTCATATACCTATAGCACAAACACAATTAATGTTCATCACATGAATGTTTGTCCTAGGTGGGAATCGAAACCATTCCCCCAAGCGCAGAAGGCAGGTTCACTACCAACTGTACCAACGGGGCTAACTATATATTATAAGTGTGGGAAAACACTGAAGCCAGTTATAGAATACTAGCAGACCTGACAGACGTTGTCCTGTCTTAGAAATGTCAAACACGCAAAGTCAAAATTGAAAATCTATTTTTTTTACACCTTGGGTTACATTATTGGAGTTTTAGTAAGGATCCCTATTTTTTTTTGAAAATATAATATAGCCTATGTTACCCGGGGATAGTGTAGCTTCCCAACAGTGAAAGAATTTTACAAATAGATTCAGTAGTTTCGGAGCCTATTCAATGCAAACAAACAAACAAACAAACAATCAAATCTTTCCTCTTTATAATATTATTATTAGTATAGATTGATAAACACCTAAGTCGCTACAATGATATACCTACCCATTGCATAGAAAATATAAATTTAAAACGGCTTTAATAAACGAAAAAATCTAGGTACGAACAGATTTTTTTTTATGAGGCCAAACCAAACCTAATTTGTCGTTGCTCTACATTTCAGATTATTACTAAAAGAACAAAAATCAAGGACGTATGAGATGTTGCGTTTCTTTGGAACACGTTTTAGAGATAACCTTTTGATCTCCACAGAATAAACGGCAGTGGGTAGTGTGAATTAACCTTTATCGAAAGCTTTATCGCGAATAGTTTGGTGATTTAATTTGTTGTAGCCTACCTAAATAATACTTGTACGAAGTATTTTTGTTGATTCGCCAGAAAACCAAAGTCAGCGCATTGCTCACTCAGCGCAAGCTGAAAAGTGGGCACTGCTAAGTGGGCCGGTCATCTATCTTTCGCAGAACCGATAACCGTTGAAGTCTTCGATCAAGAATGTACCTACTCTTGATTGAAGGGGGAGGCCTATGTTCAGCACTGGACGTCTTCCGGCTGATGATGATGATGATGATGATGATGAATTATCGACAAAATTAAATTAAATGAAGCGTAGGACGCCCTGAGACTTGACGGAGTGCCAATTTCCGAAAGGTAACACGCAGCAGTGATGGGTAAGGATCTGGGGCCCTACGGACAACAGCTATTGCGGCACCAAACTAACATTAAATCCGCTCAGTTGGAAAATCACGCGAACGGCGCCCAGATACGGTTTGCGGTCGCGTGATTTTCCAACTGAGCGGATTTAACGTTAGTTTGGTGCCGCAATAGCAGTTGTCCGTAAGGCAGGGGCCTTACGGACGGGGCGGGGGGCAGGGGCCCCCCGATTCTACTAAAGAAATTGTTTTTAAATTGTAATTGTTGCGATTTAATTGTTAAATAATTGCCTCAAAATTTATAGTTTTAAATATATATTTTATACTAAGTTATAATATTAGGTAGTTATATTTTTCTAGTATAAAAAAATATTTAAAACTGTCAATTTTGAGGCAATTATTTAACAATTAAATCGCAACAATTACAATTTAAAAACAATTTCTTTAGTAGAATCGGGCCCTGATCAAACGAGAAACTAATATAACTAGTCAGATCTTTAGTTAATAAATTTATCTTTAGATTCAACGAATTCAAAATAGGTCGTTGTACGATTGTTTTTTTTTTCAGCAGATGAAGTTTTTTTAAGTCAGCGTGTTTAGATCCACGTTGGCCACCAATTTGCCTGATGGTAAGTAGGTAAATGACTACTCTAAAATGTAACTAATTGACTGATAACAGATTGACCCCGATTTGTTGATAAGGGAATTTGGGACACGATACAAACTGGGAGACAATTAAACTTGCGTTGTGTTATTAAAAGCTGGTTGAATGACGTCAAGTAATGGACAAGACGGGGACAGGGGCCTTACGCATAGGTTTTAAGCAATCCAGTTTAGGTGATGAAAAACGTTGTGCGACCGCAACCGCATCAGCAGTGCAAGTACCGTTCTTTATCGACCGTCAAATTCGCTAAAATGCCATAGAATCGATCACAGCGAGTACTGAAAAAATGGCATATTATCGAATTTGACGACCTCAATTGTCAATTTGACGATCGATAAAAGAACGGTACTTGCACTGCTGGGGCGCGTTAAGGTTCACGTTAGCGTGATTTTCCGAACTGCGCTGTTTTAACGTTAGTTTGAGACAGCGTAATGAGTTGGGCGTAAGGCCCCAGGACTCGAAAGATGAAGAGGTCTCCTCTTCCTCTTTAGGTTGACAGGAAAACAGTCTAGGCCGGGCAGCAGACTTCATGGGACGGCGGACGGCAGATTTGCTTCTAGGAGCGGCAGAATTTGGCCGCGTACAGGCGAGTTATTAGATAAACCGGCAAAGTGCGAGTCGGGCTCGCGCACTGGGGGTTCCGTACCACCACATAAATTGTTAATTACTAAAGTACAAAAAAGTTGTGCAAAAAAAAACATCACGGCCAGGCGGTCACCCAACCAAGTTTCAACTGGCTATCTATTACGGGTCGAAAGATACACAGCCGTTAAAAGGTAGACAGACGGACGGACAGATAGCGTAGGCTTAGTAATAGGTGGTCCCGTTTACACCCTTTGAGCACGGAATCCTAAAAAAAACATGCCACTTTTTGTAACTGCCGATAGATGGCGCAATCACCTTTTAACGTTAAACAAAAACAAGGCTTGTTGTGAAAAATATAACCAATTATGTACTGTCAAAAATCAATTTATTTTCTCTTCAATAATTATATTTATAATGATTCGGTAAGTAAAATATTTACATCAATTGATTTTACTTAAACTAGTCAATTATAAATGCATGATCTACAGAGACCACATGCAATCTGAAAAAATATATCGTTAGTGGCATTTTATTTACAATTTAGCTAATATTGCACTTAATACTTTAAAAAATTCTAAAAAAAATACAGAATGGCTCAATAAAAATAACTGGCGATTAAAGCGCCACATGCAAAACTAAACCGAAAGTTTTCTTACGTCGTCGCTAGATGGCGCATAAATAAACATTAACAATTTAAGGCACTTTAAAGATTTATTTACAAAAATAATTCATCTAGTTGTTACATATAGTACAAATTGAACTTAAATAAAATAATGATAAATATAAAGATCACAATTTCGTTTTCTATAATAAAATCTATAATAGTTTTCTCTTAACTATAGTAAAAATGCAATTTGTTTAAAAATCAGTGATGTCTTCATCTGGGAGAAAAATTAGGATCCACACTATGAACACTTAAGCGCGATACAGTTTAGGTGACTGTAGGAAGTTACGCGAAAGTGAACCTTAACGCGCCAACATACGGTTTGCGGTCGCGTAACTTTTCGCAGTCACCTAAATTGCAGTGAAAGTACCGTTCTTTATCGATCGTCAAATTCGATAAAATGCCAAAGAATCGATCATAGCGAGTTCTGGCATTTTATCGAATTTGACGATTTCAACTGTCAAATTTGACGGTCAATAAAGAACGGTACTTGCACTACTGGGGCCTTACGGACAACAGGTATTGCGGCACCGTACTAACGTTAGATCCGCTCAGTTGGAAAATCACGCGAACGTGAACCTTAACGCCATAATTAGCCTAAAACATTAATAGTAATCAAAATAGTACTAAGTTCTTTTTTATTCATAGTTTCTTTGTAATCGATCACAGTCTCCCGCGATACAGCAGTGCAAGTACCGTTCTTTATCGATCGTCAAATTCGCTAAAATGCCATAGAATCGATCACAGCGAGTACTGAAAAAATGGCATATTATCGAATTTGACGACCTCAACTGTCAATTTGACGATCGATAAAAGAACGGCACTTGCACTGCTGGCTAGCCCTAGTGCGGGGTCTACTAGAAAACTGTATACTTATTTTGCATTTTTAGAGTAAATAAAGATACATATTTGAATATGTAAAAAAAAAAAAACTCCCCCAGATACGGTTTGCGGTGGCGTGATTATCCAACTGAGCGGATCTAACGTTAGTTTGGTGCCGCAATACCTGTTGTCCGTAAGGCCCCTGAATCGCGTTAAAGAGGTGATGGTGAGGCCCTACTCTCGTAACAAAAAATATTTTTAAAAATATATTTGTCTCGTTTACATAATTATAAAATCATGCAACACAAGATACTTATTTTATAACTTTCGGTACCCTATATTATACAAACCGAAAGTACGGCATTTTGAACTAGGTAGAGCGGCAAAGCATTTTGCTATTAAAAAGCTTGCACAAGCTTAATAGGCATGATGACTAATATTTTTTATTACCTCATAAAAAGCTGATCACATATAGACAGAAGTACATAAACAATACAAAATCAAAATTAGTTCAAAAATTAATAAATAAGTATTTTAATATCATGCGCATTATAGTGAGCTATGACGTCACGCCTCAGGCGCGCCATACAAATGCTACACTAGCTAGGCTTTGCGAGAACGGGACAGAGTATCCCCTCTCTATCCCCACCTAAAACTTTAAACGCTCATATCTCAGAGATTTATTAGCCAATTCAATTTATTTTCCATTATGTATAATGTATTTAGTTATATTCATCGCTGAGCCTATTATTTGTAATAAATTAAACATTAGAACACATGCCTATTCTTAAGCCCGATGCACACTATCTGCTGCTTGCGCAAGTAACAACTGCCGTGCATGGCGTCAATCAAGTATCAAACAGCCATTATTTGCTTGGAAAAAAATGCTACATTTGAACACTGGTGTAACTTATGAATGATAATTATTTTTGATTATTTACCACCAGCTTCAGTTACGAGCAGTTTTCTAAATCGTCGAAGCTAGTTGCGCAAGTTATTTTTTTCTTGTATCCACGGATACCGGTATCAGCGGGTAATTAGAAATTATTTTTTTTGAATAAAACGGATCCCGGTATCGGTGGATACAACTCGCCGGTATCCGTGGCTAATTCAAACCGATACTGGGATCCGTGGATACAAACCCGTTATTTCTTATAGTGTTTAGTTTGTTATATTTGGTGTACCTTTGATTACAAATCCGTATGTTTACTATAGGAATCAATTCAGTAATGCTATCTACCTCACTTATACTAATTAAACTGAAACTTATTCGTCACATGTTACTTTCCCATAATTTTAAATAATTGTCTATAACTTCTTCAAACCACTTCTTTT
The DNA here is from genome assembly GCA_914767915.1 of Agriopis aurantiaria. Lineage (NCBI taxonomy): Eukaryota > Metazoa > Arthropoda > Insecta > Lepidoptera > Geometridae > Agriopis > Agriopis aurantiaria. The sequence goes on along the minus strand of OU612003.1, from coordinate 8,717,384 downwards.
TCTTCGCGTCTTTAAACGCAGGCGCTAAAGTCTTTAATTCTAACTGTAGTAAGGCTTCATTTCCTAATAACGAGTCTAGATTTCTTAGTAAACTCTGTTCGCCGTGCAGTTTCAGAAGACTGGGGTAGGAGAATATATAATAATGTACTCGGAGACGTTTTGTAGCCCAATTCTCAACAGTTTTGTTGCCACTGGCCACCTGAAAATTAAAAAAAAGTAATTATTAACTACCCGCTTTGATTACCACGAATGCAAAGCATTTTATATGAGTGATTGTGCCGCGAAAATGACATTGAATGGTAATGCGAAAGTTATTGATAAACAAATTGATATATTTTTTTGATAACAGCTGGTAATTATAGCAATCAGTGAAATCAGAATGATAATGATGAAAAAGATGGTATCTTACTAAAATAACCTAGTTTTTTTTCGAACTACGTATTATTTAGTTTTACTTTATGGGACGAAGTTTATCTTAAAACGTCACTTCAAATGTTGAAAACGTGTTGAAGATCAAATTATTATTGTTTAAAATAGTAACACAGTAAAAACAGTTCATGCGAAAAAATATATAAACACTATTATTACCTTTATTTGGCCTATGTGTTTTGCATGCCATGGCGAAAAGTACCCTTCTAGTTCCTTAGCAGTAATATCGGCTACGCCTTTAGACTTTAGTCTCTCTTTTATCATAGAGTACGCAGTTCTAGAGAATACAAACACCTGGAGTGAGAGCATAGACAATTATAAATAGTAATCATATTTTCAATTGAAGGTAGACAAACAATTATTCTAGCCAATGGCGCGGCCAAGGTTTTTCTTTATTGTAAACACGTCTTAATATGCATACGTAGTCACTTGAACTTTAATTTCTCATAAAAATATGCTCTTTCTCTTTTCCTTCTATGCATTTAAAAAATAATTATTAATATCGTCTTCTTCCCTTTTCCTACTAATTTTACATGAGTTTTAAACCAGAAATTTTTGTTATAGTCTTTAATTAAATGAGTTGTACAAAAGTTGTTGTTGTACTTGAAATGTTCTTTGAATAAAATACAAATTCAATAACTCCATAAGGAAACTTACTACTTACTTTGAAAATGCATTTGTAGCCAAGGTACCAGGTACCAGTGAAAATGAATGTTGAGATAAGAAACAATGCAGTCGTAATATGAATGACTATGGTAGCCGGAAGAAAAAGAGAGCATAGAAGAGTACCGATTGTGGTTTATGAGCTGAATGAATATAAATTGGTGATGTGAAAAGGTTCAGAGTTAAGAATATGAGTTACAATGATAGGCAAAGCATACCCACATCCAAACTTGAGAATGCTCCATCATAAACAAATTATGGATTGACCTGATTCAGTTCTTAAGCCTACTGCACATGTGCCTAGTAGTTTGCACGATTACTTATCATTTTTACGCCAATAAACATAACATACTGTGGATACGGGACATTTACGAATTAGAATATGATGCACTGCATACACAGTTATAGTTGCGCCAAGCTACTGCATATTTGCACAGGGGCCTTACGGACAAAAGGTATTGCGGCACCAAACTTACGTTAGATCCGCTCAGTTGGAAAATCACACGACCGCAAACCGTATCTGGGCGCGTTAAGGTTCACGTTCGCGTGATTTTCCAACAGACCGGTCTAACGTTAGTTTGGTGCCGCAATACCTGTTGTCCGTAAGGCCCCTGGTCTGCTAAGTAAATACACAATGTGTTCAGTTAACTCCTGTTGTCTACTCTGCTTAGTTGCTAGCTAATGGTGAAGCTTACAACTGAGCCAAAAGTACAGTCAATACTCTATTTGGCATGTGAATTAAGCCAATTTAGTTTATTAAAATTGTTAAGAACAGAATCAGGCACAACCCAAGATTCCAATCGAACCTTGACCGCGCCGACATGCTCCGCAAAGAAAGGAGAGAAGAAATTCTTCATCTCATTCGGGGGGATGTCAGAGATCCCACGGGACTTGACGCGCTCCTTGATTCGGGAGTATACCGACCGGGAGAATACAAATACCTGGATAATGGTAGTACAAAGGTTAATTAGGTATGTACTTATGTTAAGTAAAAAGTAAACTAAAGCGTCTCTAAAAAAATCGTACAGATGGGACTTAAACCCACAACCCGGGGTTATCTGTTCCACATCCATGTTTTTGCCAACTGAACAATAATTGCTGCACTATAAAACTTAAAAGATTTGTTTATAGGTTAAGCGTTTGACCATAGCTCACTTAATGTTCACGGACGTCTTAGTGGCAGTAAACAAACCTAGCCTGAGATGAATATGGGTCTCAACTGAAGTTTCCAATACACACTATCACTTCACAATGCCCTTGGCGACAGACTGTCGTCTTGAGGGTGGTATTATAACCAGGTGAGTACTTTTCACGACATTTTCCTTCACATAAGCCCACGCTCAATTCCTCATTTTCATTGAGCGATGTGGCTATTGGTTATGCTACTATTGAAGCTATCATTGCTCAGAAGAATTACCATTATTGGCAAAAAATATGCAGCATCACTCACCTGGTATAAGGAGTTACCCGTGATATAGGATGCTATGTAATGCGAGCCATATTTTCTGATAAAGTCAGCTATGGACGCCGTGTCGCCCAGGATAGAGTCCTGTATCGCATCAAAGACCACGTCTTCTACTGATATATTCGGTGGTAGGTCTGTGAGCTTTGCTGTCTCGCGGAACCTGGAAAATTCAATCAAGACTAAGTAAGATGTCGAAAGGAAATCAGTTAAATAAAGGTCTACATCGATAAAAACCACCAAAAACTTATAAGATGAAAGAATTCTTATGATCATTCTACTGCCTTATTTAAGCCTCACTTACTAGATGAATAACGAACAAAAATTAATCTCGATTGTGAACTTATCGTTCTTGAAATCGCGAGAGTAACGCTTTCTCTTTTTGTTACCTTATCACAAATAAAAGACCGATCTTAACCAAGTATGGGATTAAAAAAGGTTTTTTTTATTACCTGGACACCCTGACTAGGACGTAGCAGTGGTCTCCGTTGATAAAAGAGGAGTTAATGCCCAGGTTCCGCGCGATAATGTCATTCGGCCAGCCAGCGGTGAACGCACGCCATGGACGTTCTAACCTGAAATGTTAAGTCAAAAATCGTTAGTTTAAAAGACGAAGCCTTGATCGCTGAGGTTATGATGATTGGGACACAAAAAGTTGAGTAACTCCTTAATAATTATGATCATTCGTAATTTCAGAAGACTAATCCTTCTGGTTTGATCATTAGGGCCCACCCTCTCTCATGCAGAAGGCCTGTGTCCCAACAGTGGTAACATGATAGGCGGATGATGATGATGAAACCATCTGATTTGACACTGCAACGATCTGCACTGCAATGACATTAAACTGAGCGAAAATAACTTGCAAATGACTACTGTTTCCAATTTCGCCTTCGCACCAAACACCATCTTACGTTAAAATTATCTAGTCAGATAAGCCTTACTAAAGTGCCTTGCCGAATTAATACCCTCTAGTGAATACTACGTACCTTTCAAAACTAAAGTCCCTAAAGTATGCTTGCAGCAGCTGCTTCAGGTTATCGCAGAACTCCATGTGGAAGTCTCCGTCGAAGAGCGCCTTGGCCTGCCGCGGCTTCGGAGCCACCGTGTATCGCTCGACGTCGCGAAATACACTGACGGTGGGCTCTCGGAATACCCAGCCTTCGGTGTCATTTCGCGGGACCACGCGCATGCAGATGCTGAGGTAGCCATATCTGAAATCGGGAAAAATAAAATTGTTAGGCGTTATGCTCTTTATACTAGGTAGGTGGTTAAGACTTCAAAACCCGTGTTTAAATATTATTTTGTTCTTTGTAGTGGCACAAAGTTAGTTTTTTTTTTTACTTTTTTTTATAAGATGATTTATTTAAGAATTTGTAGTGAAACAACATTACGACCTATTTACACATCCATGCATGAATACCTCCTTGTTTTGACTTGAACAAAGCGCCCGAACAAAACTATTGTAGTTACAGTTTGTAATATTATTGTTGCGAAATTGGTAGGCGCTTGAGTAACATTATCCTTACTATTCGAGCTGGTTTAAAAAACACTGAGCTAAAAGTATTAGTATTGAAATTTTTGTAGGACCACCTCGAGAATTTCCTCTGCATGATAAAAAAATAAACATGCAAATTAGTTTACAGATGCGTAAACGATGTACATACGAGTAGGTACATAACAAAATACGGGCCGAATAGAGAACCTTACTCTTTTTTGGAAGTCGGTCAAAATCAAAATCAAATATAACTCGGCTTTTCATAACTTTCAAGGCCAGAGTGAATAGGTATCTTCTAAGTCTGCGTGCTTCATCTTCGACCACATCGTCGCTTACCAACAGGCGAGTTAGTGGTCAAACGCGGACATATCAGCGTTAAAAAAAAAATTAATAGAGCCTGCTTTGAATTTTTACTGAGCTAAAAGTGCTTGCTCAAGCTACCGCGCATCGTGTGCAACAGCCTTTATACCTAGTACTGAGTTTGTATGGAATGGATGGAAAACACTATTGATGTTGGCTACGAGCAGTGGCGTAGCTATCGGAGGGCTAGGTGGAGCCACGCACCGGGGCCCTCAAGCTCAGGGGGCCCTCGTACTCTGACCACTGACCAGTAAACCTCAAACTGAACTTGCGTAAAAATTTCCCACCTTCAGAATATAACTCATACACCTGTTCACATGTTCCTAATAAGTAGCTTTGCACCTTTCAATTATTTATATAAATTTATATTTATACTTGATAAAACAAGTACCGTTCTTTATCGATCGTCGAATTCGATAAAATGCCATAGAATCGATCGTAGCGAATACTACAAGGGCCTTACGGCCAACGGCAAACTCGGTATCAAACTAACGTTAAATCCGCTCAGTTGGAAAATCACGCGACCGCAAACCGTATCTGGGCGCGTTAAGGTTCAAGTTCGCGTGATTTTACAACTGAGCCGTTTTGACGTAAGTTTGATACCGAGTTAGCCGTTGGCCGTAAGGCCTCTGATCAAATTGCATGTTATCGAATTTGATGAACTCAACTGTCAAATTTGACGATCGACAAAGAACGGTAGGTACTTGCACTGCATTTCAGATAGGGCCTCAAATATTTTTTTGCACCAGGGCATTTGGTTACCTAGCCACGCTACTGGTTACGAGCGACACACATGCTAGCTGCTTACATGTGATGCCCACGTACCTCATGAATATGTTGATGGCCTTGCCCACGCCCAGCTCGGAGTCGGTGGTGGTGGCGGCGCACAGTGCTACCGCCAGCAGCAGCACCGAGTGCGTCCGTACCATCACACACGCACGCCGACCCTGCAACAATTACACACACATTATAAAACATCAATGTTGTATAGTTTTTCATGATGTTTTTTTCCACGTTGGCGCCAAAACTCCATAAAACATCAAGGACGACTGGTGTTACCATCCTTAGTTGATCTAGCAGCACAGTTAAAAAGTTTATACTATAGATTGCATAGCAATCTCAGTATGTGAACGATGGTTATTATCATAGATAAATATATACCTAAAAAAGGTCTACTTTTACTTTCAAAATGTTACTACAACAAAAAAGTCTCTCCGGCGGGGAATCGAACCCCGGTCTCCCGCGTGACAGGCGGGGATACTTACCACTATACTACCGAAGACTTGTAAGAGGGTTCGAAATTTATGTACAGTACCAATATCATACTGGCGTGCCTTATACTGCGTACGACCATAATAGAATAAACTATGGTATGACGACGTAAGTTAGTTTAGTCAAAGATAATTTAGTTTAGTAAAGAAAGAGTAACATTGGTGCTTATACTTTGGTTCATTTATTTTATTAGTTCCCGTTCTCGCACATATAAAAAAAAAAAAACTTATTTTATTTCTTTGGTAGTCGGATATTGGTTATAAAGTGGATATTCTCCCCATGTTCTGTTCGCGAAAATAGAGATGAAAAACAACAAAACTTTGCAAAAATAGATCCAAAAGGATTTGTCAGAAGTGGGATTCGAACCCACGCCCTCAGAGAGGACCAGAACAACTCAACCTGTTTTACAGGCAAGGTAACCTTGAGTCTGGCGCCTTAGACCGCTCGGCCATCCTGACAGATGAGAGCAGTGTCGAAATAAGCGATCGCTTGGCATGCGAGAATGTTTAATCGACCTATCGTGTAGATGGCGTTAGTAGTAATGAAATTAATTATACCGATATTTTATAAGATAATATTCTGATAATTAGTCAATGTGAACAATATTTTTTGTGACGATAATACGAGCAGTTAGCTAGTTTGATGGTAAGCGCCTGACCATAAAAGTTAATCGGGGTGTTCAATCTAGTTATGCCCTTAGTAGTGCCTTCTAATCAATGAAGATTATGTTTGCCTCTAAACCAGACCACAGTATGTTGGTAGTAGTATGTTTGCACACTACTGCTTGGCAGTACTTATCTGTATCTTGCCTACCAAGCAGTTCCTAGTCACTATAGCAAAGTTGAGCATAGTCATTACAATAAACAAAACAACCAATTTATCTGAGAGTTGAACGGGGGAGCTACCATCGTATTTAGTAAACAAATTTGATAGCGTTCTGAGAAACATTTTGGTTCCTACATTTCGCCACTTGTACACATAATTTGGTCGCACTGAAAGGCAGGTTTAATATGTCCTTCCAAATATGTACACTTGTCAAGTGGTAGTTAGCTTAGAGAAGATTATTTTGACGATGTAAAGATTACGTTTTCCCTAATAAGGTGCTTCTATGGGTTTCATATAAGGTAGAGTATTCAATAACGTCACTTTCTATTAGGTTATAGCTTTCATGAATAGGTACAAGTCGAGGACTTTGTATACCGTCAATATAAGTCCTTGGTATAAGTAGACAGGCTTTTTTATAGATAGATAGATAAACTCTTTATTGTTCACATCACAAATTTCATACACACAATAAAACAGCCAATCGGCGGCCTTATCGCTAAGAGCCATCTCTTCCAGGCAACCTTAGGATGGAGAGGATTTATACAAGAGGTAGAAGGTGGGGCGTGCAATATTTGAAAATGTGATAGTTATAATATAAACCGTACATAACATAAACATATAAAATCTGTGGGAATAGGGTTGCAGGCGTTGCAGCTCAACCAAGGAGATATGCCTTATAGCACAATTATCGTAAGATTTCAAATATTTCTAAATTTTTCATAAAAAAAACTATAGGTAGCTCTCTAAACCGTTTACCCTCAAAAAATATCAATGAATTTATAGTATTGATTTTCATCATATCAGCCGTAGGACGTCCTCTGCTGGACATAGCTCTCCCCCATCGACCTCCAAAAGGGTCGGTTGGAAGCGGCCTGCATCCAAGCGTTTCCCTGATGCGGTCTCTTTTAGGTCGTCTGTCTTGTGAGTGGACTCGCGCTCTGAGGGCCAACGGAACCCTCAGAGCGCGAGTCCTACTCGTACTTGTCCGGTTTTGTTCAATGTTAGGCAAAGGAACAACTTTTATTTACAAGTAAATGCCTAATATTTTTCGAATTTTTTTTAAACTTATTTTGCTACTTAGCAAAATTATCACACAAAGTTAGTTGAATCAAATCTTATTAAATACTAGCTGACCTGACAGACGTTGTCCTGTCTTAGAACTGTCAAACACGCAAAGTCCAAATTGTAAATCTTATTTTTTATTGGAGGTTACATTATTGGAGTCTTAGTAAGGATCCCTATTTTTTTTGAAAATATAATATAGCCTATGTTACCCGGGGATAGTGTAGCTTCCCAACAGCGAAAGAATTTTTCAAATCAGTTCAGTAGTTTCGGAGCCTTATCAATGCAAACAAACAAACAATCAAATCTTTCCTCTTTATAATATTAGTATAGATTAAATAAAAATAGAGTCCTCAAAGGTAGGCAACGCACTGACAATGCCCCGGGTATTGTAGGTGTCTATAGGCGGCGGTGACCACTTACCATAAGGTGGCCCGTTGCTTGTTTGCCACTTATTCTATAAAAAATACAAAATAAACTATTGCTGTCACTAGCCCTTGACACGATTGAATAAACGAAGAAATAAAATTGCGACAAGTCGCGATATTTCATTACAATATTACAATGGCGTGTTAAATCTCCTCAGATAAATCCGTTTACTCAAGAATAATTACTGAAGATGCTTAATTAGACTTCATTTGCAATTTGGAGTAGTTAGTTACCTACGTAATTAAGTTATCTACGATTTAGTCTCTGTCTTCTCTTTAGCGAGATTCCGTCTCCTGTGGGCATCATTGCCTAGGTTATAACAAGTTTAGTAATTAAATCCAACACAGTTTTACTTATTGTACTCAAAACCCGACGTATCAGTCAACTGGTTGATCAAGCTTGTTTCACATTTCACTGAGCCCTGTTTTAGCCTGAATGTGCCATGGGAAAAAAAATTGCGCGACCGCAAACCGTATCTGGCCGCGTGAAGGTTCACGTTCGCGTGATTTTCCAAACTGCGCGGTTTTAACGTTAGTTTGGGACCGCGTAACGAGTTGGGCGTAAGGCCCCTGGAATATAAATGCGAGTCAAATAATTATACAGCGGTTTCCTGGAAAAGGTGTGGGTGTACTAAGCCGAAAGGGGCCATAGTACCTACCCATCATTATTAACAACTTTTACTATGGGACCAACCCTTGAATCGCGAAAATACATTACCATACATTTTGTAGTGTGAATGACTGTTTTGAAACGGCAGATTTCAGAGTTGCTTCCATAGTAAAAGTTGTTCATGATGATGGGTGTAAAAATTTCAGAGCCCGCCTGAACCCAAAAAAGCCCGATGTAATGTGAATCAAGCATAACCTACCAATTAAATATGCAATTCCTATATAGTATAATTATATAGTTAAATTCGCTTCTAATATTAAGGTGTTGTGATAAAACCAGTAATTGCTTCAATGCAGATATACCTATAACTAGAGTTATGCAACTATTGCACTACTTTAGACGTGACATACAAACCGACACTACTTAGGTACCTATTTTACTTATAATTGTTACTCAATACTAAAATTTTGGTGTTGCTTTGTTTTCGTGATTGTTTGAGGTAAGTAGGTATGTCCCTAACCTAATTTGGTCGAAGTACCTAACTACGCCTAACCTAGACTTTTTTGTCACGCTTTTAGTAGCTTCACTTGTGACTAACGAATTATGTAAATTAAATATTGGAAGATAACCTACTACTTCTAATATTCGTATCTGTCGGTTTGAAACTTTGCAAGCTTAGGTACGTACAGTGTTTTAAGGAAAAGAGGTCATTGTCTTTACTGCTAGTACGGTTCACCTTCTGAGGGTTCACCTTAGAACAAATATTAAATTTTTCAATTGCACTTCCGGGATATACCTACCTACGACTGGTATCGTTGGATTCCTTGTGGTGTCAGGAACACGAAACTGTCGGTCGTAAAGTGCCATAGTGGTGGAGGTGGGAGCTACCCCCCCATCAAAGATGGCGCCCGGGCAGTTTAGTTTTTACACTATACTTAACTCGATACATACTGCACTGATTTAAAATATGTAAACTATTTTTGAAAGCTAATAAAAGTCATGTTTCTTTATACACATTATATATGTATGTGTGTGTTAATGAGTTATCTTATGTAATAAATGTTTTCTAGAAAATACTGAAATACGTTTCGAGGGATTGTTCAGTATTACCATAGATAAATATATACTACTTTTGAACGCCCACTTGTACTTTCTACTTGTACTTGCAATGTAAGCTACTTCACATGGTCTACAACGGGGTTGAGGCATATATATATTCCTTGTTTGTTGAGGTTCAGGTATTCATTGGGTTGTCAATAACAGTAATCGTAACAACAGATCTCAAATATTATTTATTTATATGATGATAGGCGAGTAGCATAATTATGCGGATTTCAGCGTAATACTGCCTTTATCACACAGTGTCAAAATCTAGTATTTATGGTGTTTATCTGTTAAGAATGTTCTTCATTTTCATCCATCCATATAACCACACTTCCATTATATCATGAGAAGTTAGGTATTTCAAGTGTGTAATTGTTGAACCAATATCAGTGAATCTAAAAGCAGTTCAATTATAATGTACGTTGCAACATCTCCAAAACTCGAGTGTTCTATTGAGGTTAATTAATAAGCTTTATTGGCACTTAAGTGCATACTTGTGCGCCGGTAAGTATTGTAATAGTGATAGAGATTTTGATCTCTTGAGATGCCTCATCGAACATACATTTACACAAAATCTAATACTCAATTAACTGGCCAAGGGCGTGTCAATTGTCACACATGAAAACGAGACAGAGCAATTTTAAGGTATTCCTTAGCTTAAGGGAACTGTTCCCGTCTGCAGCTCTCTCGCTCGCACATTTTCACATTATTGAAGATATAAAATCAATGAGTGTGAATTTCCAAAAAGTAACAAAATCATGTCTTGGTGTCTACCGTAACATTACAGTAACTCATAAAGTTGTAATAACAAATGTTCGACATAATTTTGAATGAAGGTTTGTTATGAGACCTAAAAGGATGACAAGTTATAAGTTTCTATATCTGATACTTAAAAGACGCAGGGGGAGAGGAACCAAGTTTTTGCTGCTTTGGCGGGCCATATTTAGCAAAAAGTAATATATTTATGAAACATTACCTTCGTTTTAAAATACCTATTCAACGATACGTCAGACAAGGGGATGCAGCAATTTTTTTTCATCCCCATTTCACATGTACTACATGATTATTTTTTTAAAAAATACTTTTAAATAGTTGTTTCAATAACAATGATTTTATGCAACGAATCTAAGCATTGGTGAAGCAATCAATAATGTGGAAAAAAAAACAAATATAGAAATTACTTTCGAGTAGGTACAATCGTTTTATTTTTAAAAGTTGGTAGATATTTTGTTGAATAGGCACGAAGACCATAACATTCTTAGGACGGACGGATATACTATATAAACGGACAGACAGACAGACACACAAATGGACAGAACGAACTTATAAGGGTTCCTTGTAAGACTACGGAACCCTAAAAACAGGTGGATGGAAGATGATCATGTGTCACACTATTAATCCTGCATCCTACATGTGTCTTAAATGTCAACAACATTCCGCTACTGCTATAGCATCGGTATTTCATTACCATATCGAATACAGCATCGACACTATGATGGGTAGGTTAGTACCGCAGATCATACAAACAAGGGAGATATGGTAATGTGGCGTGGCGGTTGCGAACGCATCAGGCCTAAATAAGGCTGAGTAATTGCGTAACAAACATTTAAAAAAACCATAGGTACAGTCGAATAACCTCCTCCTTTTTGAAGTCGGTTAAAAAGTTAAGCAATTCGGTATGCTACAAAAAATTAACCTATGCCAATTCCAAAACCATTTCGAGATTTTATGTTACTAACCCTTATTTTTCTACTCCGACCTTTTAAAACAATAAGATGCCATTTATTTTAACATAAAACTAAAAAAATCATTCGACTTTCATTGTCCTCTAAATGACGTCACATTGTAGCATTTTATTTTCTGTGAATTTTAAGAATAAAAATATTATACATTTGACACACTGTTCGTCACACAGAATAGAATATTTTTTCATTTCTGTGGTTTGACTGTCTGGTTTTATCCAGGGCTGCCAATATGGGATGCTTTTTTAGGCTTCTCAACGCAATGAAATTTTGTGCTATATGGTGACGTCACATAATTTCAATTTTCAAAAAAATATGTAAAATAACTACTCAATAGAAAACAAAAATATTGAAATTATTTATTTATTGTATTTGAAATTAGTTTCTTAAAATAGCCTTATCTACGAAACAAAATATTAAAAAATACCAAAAAAAAACTTTACGTACCGAATTGTGCAGTTCTATTCTAACTTTGAAAAGGTAAATAAAACAATTCCTAAAGAGTCACAATCTCTCAGTGAACACAGTCAAAAAACGTCCGAGCGTCATTGTACATACATTGTATCAATTATAAATACAATTAATACAATTATATACTTCACAATGTCACATTTACTCCAATTTAGACGTTATGTCGCTTGCATAGTGTTTAACGTTAGTTGTGCGCTATGTCATCGTAGCTCTGGCATCGCGCGGCGTTGTAGTCGGTTCGCGGGTACCTTGTAACTAACCAAAAAGTCTGCGCAATTCGTAGTGTGCGCCGTGTTTTGGTTCGGACATTTTTTTGGCACGATTGTGACTCTATATGTATTGTATCTCGATGCATGTAACCCATATAACATATGTCCACGTTTAGTTCCACAGTCGGTTATTATCGTGCCACATCCATTAGCCGCTTCATTAGCATCCATAATTGATGGTTTGACTCCGAAGTTTTTACCAGCTAAAGAGAATAATAATTGGTCGTGATTTACTGAACAATGATTGGTTGACGAGATGTGACGTCATTTTTAAAGTCCATAGAGCAAATCAAACGAAACGCCACGTCAGATGTTATTGTCATATAAAATTGGTTTAGTTATGCGTATATCGCGCAAGGCCAAAAATCCTAATATGATTTTAAAAAAGTTGTGACATCCTTCGGGCTTAGTAGCACGTTTTGTGTAACCCTGTATTAATAGATATAACATATTATTATATCCACGATTAGTTCCACACTCGGTTATTATCGTGCCACATCCATTAGCCGCTTCATTAGAATCCATAATTGATGGTTTGGCTCCGAAGTGTTTACCGGGCTGAAGAGGATCATGATTCTGAACAATGATTAGATGACGAGATGTGACGTCATTTTTATAAGACCATAGGAACCTGTTATGCTATTTAAAGTTCAAAAACTTGGGGTCATTTGTATTTGATTGGAGGTGTACGTATAGAGGAACTCTATAATAGCTAACCGTGTTTTTAGTTACTATTTATTTTGTTGTCGTATAGGAAATCCAAAGATAGATAGATCAACTCTTTATTGTTCACAACACAAATTACATACACACGATATAGCTATATCTAGGTATAGCTCAGGGGCGGATCCGGGATTTCATTCGGGGGGGGGGGGCATTCTGACAAGGTTCGAAGGAATCAAATCGAAAAATTGAGTCGAATGTATGGAATTGCTAGGTGTTTTGGGGGGGGGGGGGGGGGGGGGGGGGGCACGCCCCCACGCCCTGGATCCGCCAATGGTATAGCTGTGTCCCCCAACGCAGTAAATTGATTCAGTAAAGTGCAATACGGTTGGGTTGCTTACAACAACTAAAATCCCCCGGTGGTCAGCCTTGGGGTCAGGTAGAGCTCACCTCACCTCAGCTCTTTGCCAGTCTAAAGAATCTCCAACTCACCATGTTGAAGGTCAGCGGGAAGGCCTTCAAGGCCTCACCTCTTGCAGACTTGTCGAAGAAATGCATCGATGTAGCACCCCACTGCACTGCACCCCAGCTCTACTCGGGATAGCTAGTTGCTCTACACCTCAATTCAATTCAATTCAATTTCTTCTTCGTGGCTTCGTGCGGTATTGCCACAACTTGCCAATATCTTGTTTAGAGTCGAGTAGGCAAATATTCTGGAGATTGTCCGGTTTATTGGTGGCGGGATCCCAATTTGTGAAGATGATCGGTGAAGTCTTGGACCTCTTCCCCCAACAAAACGTGAGGCTTGCGACGTTAATGTCAACGTACACTTTTCCAGGAGAATGTTCAGAGACCTACGCTACTAACTTCTCAGAGTCCCGAAGTCTCCTTTTAGTAGGTAGAGCTTAGTAGGCTCTTTCTTATTATATGTAAGTTAATACCTAAGCCTTATCTAGGGCTGTGGCCCCAGGGAGAGTGTTAGGGTATGGATATTTAGTTTTTAATTTCCTAGGTAACTATTTATAAAATTGAAACTTAGTGTGACTGGTGGACCACCAAACTAACTCAACGTCAAATTTTTACACCAAATTTACCAATTTTTTGTTAGTGAATGAAGAGAATAGATATAACCTAAATATACCTCAACTACGTGGCCTATTATAGTGCCCATAGACCGTTGAAGGTTTATAGACAATCCAAATGCTCAAGCCCACTACCGTTGGCAAAGTACTCAGCATGCGGGCGGCATTAATTATTACAAACCAATAGAATTAAAAAAAAAAACTTTAAAAACTGTAAATAGACCGTTGAAGGTCTAAAGACAATCCAAATGCTCAAGCCCACTATCAGTTTGCAGCGTACCCAGCATACTGGCGGCATAACTCCGCTGAATGGCAATGCTTATGCGTTGAGCCAGAAACACGCCAGCATTTTCGTCACAAGGCCCTAACTTCAAACAAGTGCGTAACGCGCATTAAGTTAACCTCTAAAAGTTAAGTCTTTATTCCTAAAGAAATAGACTTCAAATTTATAGAGGTTAACGTAACCGGCTCACCTCATTTTCAAAAATATTTCAGAGCGCTCTGAAATATTTTTGAAAATGAGGTGAGCTCCCGGTCCCCAAGAGTGGGCCCATGTCTCGACCCCAAACGCCTCAAGAGGTTAGCATATTTGCGTCGCTTGTGCTGCTCTGCCGAATTGGCAGCTGCACCAGCCCTACTTTGATTGTTAGGTTTGGTTTGAGTTAGGTCTACGTACATAATATAATAATTAAGAAATAATAGTTTTAGGTTTAACAATCTGTGTTTTAAATATTTTTCGTGTAAATAAATATACCTATTCATTGAATTTATTGGGCCAAAGATGTTTAACACACTGTTTGCCTGTTACTTACCAACTTACCGCTTTAATTATAAAGATCCTCTTTAGCAAAATTTCCATCGAAATATCAACAATCTTGGAACGACCCAGCTGAAGGTCGCCAACCGGTTTTACTCCATATCATTTCAATTCTGTTTCACTTTCAACATGGCCGCGGATAACAATGGACTTTAATTCATTTTTCTTTTGTATAAGATATGGGATTGATAGCTGATTGCTAAAGTAGTATTGCACACAGTCTACTTACTTCATTATGTTGTACCTATACGTAATTTAAAAAAAACATAAACCAGCCTTGTGCTAGTCAGTCTCGCGCACTGAGGGTTCCGCATCACCACAAAATACAATATTTATCAATTTAAATAAACCGACTTCAAAATTTGTAAAATATGGCATAAGTAACGATTCGGTGAAAGAAAACGAGGTCATCCAAATAATTCAATTACCAGTTGTTACTGTCGCCGACTCGTACTTGGCCATTATTAATTATTTGTAGTTATACTTTAAAGTGCGTACTTACTATAATCATGCCAAGTTTGACGCTTGTACGTATCACCGTTTTTACATTAGAGCTAATACAAAAATACGTTTGTATTATGGGGACCCCCTTTCGTTTATACTTTTTGACTTTTTTGTTTATTTGTTATTTAATCCGCCGTAACCATTACATATTTTGTGAAAATTTCAACTGGCTATCTATTACGGTTCGAAAGATACAGCAGTTTAAAGGTAGGGCAGACGGACAGACAGACAGACATCGTAGGCTTAGTAATAGGGTCCTGTTTTTACCCTTTGGCTACGGAACCCTAAAAACCAGGTGTGGGGTTTCCAGGTTTGCAAGACGTGGGAGTGAGATTTTGTAACGTTATTGGGATGTGTGTTATTGAAAATCCGACGCAATAAGTGGCTCTGCCTTTGGGTTAGTTGAAAAACTGTGTTGCTTAAGTACCTACTTGGATTTTGTCGTCACACTCTTAGGGCTTGCGCACATAAGAGCGGGGCGCGCCGCAACCCATGACGTTGCAAAAAGCTTCCTGCATAGCTTTAGTTCACTTTGTGAACCATCAGTCTACTTACACGCAGGCCGCAATGCAAGAAACCGGACAAGTATGAGTAGGACTCGAACCCTGAGGGTTACGTACAAACTTAGATAATTCATCCATCTCGAGAATTGAGTCTCGACGAAAAAGGGTTAAAAACGTTGAAATATTGATGGACGAAAATAACTTCGTAGTTGGCAAACATTCACTACCAAGTCTACCAACCATCCATATCCAACCTTCGACCAAAATAAAATATTTTTATCGAAGATCGAGAAAATTTAGCTTTGTAATAGCAAAAACATTTTTTTATGTGATATAACTTCAAATTAACAGTTTTGGGGCCGTCCATTAATCACGTGATGTTTTTTTTTTGCATTTTTAACCCCCCCTCCCCCTTGGTGAAACATGGTGAGGTTTAAGATTAAACCCCTCCCCCACCCAAAATCACATGTATTTTTAAGTACCTACAAAGAATCTTATTTTTTTAAATATTATGTTTAAATACAGGTATAAAGGTAAGTAGGTAAGTAGGTAATATATGTATTAAATATCTAAGTAATTAACTTTATAATGTCAATAAATTAATATCTAGTCGATGTAAAGTATAATCTAATTTTATTCTGAAATTAAGGACCATGACAAAAATGTCTAGACAAAAGGTTGCAGGTTGTTTTTGATTGGCGCTTTCCGGTTTAGAAATCGCGCGTTTGACGAAAAAATTAATACGCATAATATATTACTACACCCCCCCCCTGTGATATTTCGTGATTTTTTCTAAACCCCTTCCCCCCTCTTTCAAGCCTCACGTGATTAATGGACGGTCCCTTTCGGATTTTTACCTTTATATGTGCTGAGAAACCTTGCTTCTTACCAAATTTCATGATTCTAGGTCAACGGGAAGTACCGTTGATTTCATTGTGAAATAACAAAATATGCGACATAATTATCTTTTGATCGCGTCAACTTACAAGTTTGGTTTTTTCAAAGCCAAAAGAACCCGTAG
Source organism: Agriopis aurantiaria (assembly GCA_914767915.1). Lineage (NCBI taxonomy): Eukaryota > Metazoa > Arthropoda > Insecta > Lepidoptera > Geometridae > Agriopis > Agriopis aurantiaria. Next base: position 8,700,602 of record OU612003.1, on the reverse strand, counting down.
ACTCAAGTATTTGATATAAATTTCAGCTTGATACCTTTACGCGTTCCTGAGAAAAGGGGCCTTGACAGACGGACCGACGGACAGACGGACAACAAAGTGACCCTACAAGATCCCTTTGTTCTTTTTGTGTAAAAAAAGAAAAAAAGAAAAAAAAAAAAAAACCTAATAATCAGTAAAAGAATTTTCAGATTCAGTTCAGGAGTTCCAGAGGTTATCTTTCACAAACGTCAGAAACGTTACACGTTATAATATTAGAGTAGGTTTATAATATCAAAGATAATTATATATATATATCAAACAAGTCTGTATGTATGTACTCAGTAATTTTACGGTCTCTTTGCCATAGTTGGAACGGGCATGCGAAAGGTAAACAGCAAACTTATTTGGTTATGAAAGGATTATCAAAATAAATATGCGAGTCTGCCGAGATGCTGACCTCCATTCCAATACGAAGATGGTTTTCGACGATTATGACATTATCAGATTAAAGAGCTGAAGTAATAAGAACGTAATTTAAAAACAAAAAGGAAATTAAAAATACCGGACAAGTACGAGTAGGACTCGTGCTTTGAGGGTTCCGTCCAACGGAACCCTCAGAGCGCGAGCCCAAAAAAAAACTAACTGAAGTTGAAATATTGAAAGACAAACTTAACTTTGTAGTTGACTATAAGGTTATTCCATACATTCCAACTACAGAATGTAAGTTTGTAATAGCAAAATAATTATTTTTAAATGATATAACGTAATTTTCAGATTTATTCCTATATATGTGCTATAAGACCTTGCCTTTTGCCAAATTTCATGATTCTAGTACGGGAAGAACGGGAAGTACCCTATAGGTTTTGATTCCCCTGTGAAATCGCAAAATATGCGACATAAACGTTCATATCTTTTGATTGAGTTGACTTACAACTTTTATTTTTTTACAGCCGAAAGAAACTATAGACCCTAGTATATAGTATACATTTCAACTTGATACCTTTACGCGTTATTGAGAAAAAGGGTCTTGACAGACGGACAGACAGACGGACAACGAAGTGATCCTATAAGGGTTCCGTTTTTTCCTTTTGAGGTACGGAACCCTAAAAAACACCGGAAGAACATCTAAGGTATACCTAGGTATAAGTAACTAAATATCAATAATATTATAACCTCGGCAGTGGTTACATTTGGGGTCGAGACATTGGGCCTTTGGGGACCGAACTCACCTCATTTTCAAAAATCTTTCAGAAGCGACGCGTGACCAAAATGCTGGCGTGTTTCTGGCTCAACGCATAAGCATTGCCATTCATTAGGCGTGGTAATGCTGCCAACTATGATACTAGGCTTGACCATTTGGATTGTCTTTATAGACTTCAATGCCGGTCTATGGGCAGTCTAACTTTTTAGTTTTAGTGTTAGCTAGTATTTTGTTTAGTTAATAAAGGCACTGCTGCTCTATTTAACAACAAAAAAGGTAAGTAACTTAAAAAATACTACAAACTTTTTTGTATTTTTGAAAGCAAGACGCAGCCGCGCACGCGGTTTCACCTTGAAAAAGACCGCCCAATGCGGTAACTATAGTCGGAGTGACTGGCTTAATCTTACGTGAGTAAATCCCGTGTTAATATAAATAAAATAATATAAATGTCAAACAGTTAATTTATAAAATGACATAAATCGTCAAAATGATCACAAAATTCTGTCGAGCTGACAGGCATTTTCAACTTTGTGGCTCCCGTGAAGAATGAAGATTCTTCAACTCCGCCAAAACAGTCATTTTGCACCTGTCCTCTGTCCTATTAAATTCTCACAATATGTCAAAAAGCTGTAATGCTAGTTTACCAATTGTCAAACATGATGTCACAATCAGGGTTGGCAGCAAGGTGGCGGCGGGCTATCGCGCTTTATTTGCGACCGTGATCCACATGGAAAAAGTCATGCAGCCGACCACGTCTATTTGCTGAAACCCCGGGTTAGTCTAGCACGAACAAAACATATAACAAATCGTGAAGATGCAGAGAACCGACTGATCCTCTAAGCACCTTGCAGCAGATAGTCAGCTGATCCTGCCTCTTGCATCCTTCTCACTTCAAGCGAACTTAAAAACCGTCTCAAGGCCGCATTACTTATATCATAGTATGTGTCATAGCTTTCGAAAACAGCAAGCACGAGTAATTGAATTATCGGCCTGGTATATAATTTTCACGTCCATGTGCCGTCCGGCGCTTTGAATCATCGCTATTTCCTGTAGCTTATTACCGGAGGTCTTTTATTGTTTTTTTCGATCAGTTGAGAGGTTGGGTCCATGACTCAAGGCCAAGACAAATAAATCGGAGGGGAGATCTTCTAAGGATACTCGACTGTATTGGAGTTTGGAGTACAGCAACGATATTATACTGGGTTACACGGAAAGGGTGTACTAAGCCGAAAGGGGTCCACAGTACCCATCATTACGAATAACTTTTACTTAGGCAACTCTGAAATCACGAAAAAAATATCAGCTGTTCCATAGAAAACGACAAAATGTATGGAACAGCTGTTTTTTTTTGCGATTACAGGGTTGGCCCAATTGTAAGTTATTCATAATGACACTATAGACTATATATGGTACTATACACCCCTTTCGGTTTAGTACACCCTATTTGCGTAACCCTGTATAATTATTGGGGTACAACGATAAAATAATGAATAATAAAACAACGATACAATGTCAAGGCTATGTAGGATTTTACCTACTAAAACATATTATATTATGTAGCAACTGTTCCCGAACGTTCACTGTTAAGATTGGTTATGTCAGCCATGTAATGACGTATCACCAGGTCCACCAGGTTACCCAATTTATTCAGAGCAGTCGTGGCCGAAATTGGCCTGGAATACATCATCGGTTCCCGACGAAGGGCACCGGGATCTACAGTCCTAATTTTAATTTAAGGTGGGGGTGACAAGACCTGCACTGACATCCCGCTTGGGGTGTATTGTACATTTGCCCCTGCCAGCCTACACAAACCAGCTGAGCTCTTTAAAATAACGGAGTACGCTTTGGGTCGCTGACTAAACAGTTCTACCCCTAGCACGTTGCCTGCGGCAATACTACTGGGAAATGGTCGGAGCTGTTCCCCTCCTTCCTTCTATAATGTTATTTTCCCTGGGCTTGCAGTGGGATAAGAAAGGTTATGGTTGTCTATGAATATTTCCTTAAGGTGAGGTTTTCCCACTTTTAAGTAACGCTTGTTACTACAGATGACCATAAAGGCCCGATTGCACTTTGATTAGTGCGAGTGCGAGTGATTAAAGTATACACTCGCACTAATCAGTTATGGTCCAAATGTTTATAGTTTTAATCACTGAGCACCTGTATTAATCACTCGCACTAATCACTAATCAAAGTGCAATCGGGCCTTAAGGCTTAATATATTGTATTAAAGTCGCATTTAGTGGAGCAAAACTTGAGCAAAACCATGGTGCTTACACACTTTCGTGCGTTTCGCTACTTCTACTTTGGAGGTTTTTCTCATATTCAAAAATATAGCTGTAATGTAAAATGTACCTTTACGGTTTTCTCCATAATTATGAAATCTGTAAATTAAGATATCGTAGACTGCATTCGTAAATAGGTATTTGAATGAATGAATCCAAAAACAGGGAAAATCACAAATCAGTGACACTTTTTTTCTATTGAGTGAAATGTCCTTAATTGTGTTTTGATTTTTACAGTTTCCTAGATAAATCCTTCAATTTTGATATAACACCTTTTTTATAAATTTAAGATAACCATGGAAGTAGAAAAACAATCTAGAACGGCCATAATTGCTAAAAGTGGGAAAATAGGGCCTTAACCACAGCAAAATTTGAAGTTATTTAGTGTTTGCTCACAAGATGAAATTAAACACTAATCCGAAACCTTGAGTTCTCAATGCAAGTTTAGATTTACATTCTAATACTCGGGTAATATACGCCACATAAATATAGTCTAATATCTGCGCCCGCAGTTTTATCCGTGTGCATGGACATTCCCTTTCGCATTTATGCCGGCTGAGAGAATGCGTCTGACAGCTTCGACTAAAATAAAATGGACGGGCCCAGAAGAAGTGCATTTTTGAAGATTACTAAACTAGCGCCGGCGCTCACTGCGTTTCAGTCGGTCTCTAGCCGTAGGGAGTGCGACACGAGTCTATTGTTACATGATAACGAAACATCTGACAAAATTATGCCTTCGTGTGCTTTCCTGAAGTGTAAATACACAACAAAAAAACAGCTATCTATTTTTTGTAGCAAATGTACTGTACATGGTTATAATTAGGTGTTGAAGTATTTGTCTGACGGTTTTGACTCGTTTTTACTGAGCTAGCTCTATGGTTATGGTCCGTCCATTTATTTTATTTTGGTCGAAGTCTGACAGTTACAATACAGCTACAAGGACAAGAAAACTGTTTGAAAATTCAATTTCCTACCATAGGTGAAACGTACCACCTTAAATACAGATCAGATTTTTTTAGTAGTTGATTGAATCAAGCATTACTTTGCGGAAGTCCATCTTCAAAACTGTTTTTGGGAGGAATCTCTAGTGTAATACCGATTCTACGTCGCTTCAAGTACAATAAGGAATTTGGGATAAATTATTCGACAGCTTTGTGATGCTAATTTATTAATTACATACTCGTAAAAAAGAAATATTAACCTAACCTGAAACAAAAATTTATTAAATCTGTAATAAAAACTTCGTTATAATAATTTGTAATAATGATATTAATTTAGTAATTATTTGAAACTTTCAGCAGTTAATGTGCAATAACTATAAATATTATTATATTTAAATGTTATTGAAACAACACGACACGATTGTCGACACGTGTCGTCAAGGTGCACTGAGGAAACGGGTATAATCGTTTATTTCAAGAGATTCGTTACAAAAACATATTTTTTTTTACATATATTTACTTCTAGTATATTTAATTTCGTTCCATAAGTATATTTTGTAAGAATTTCCGAAAAACGAGCTGATAGTTTTCAAATGGCCGAACATATTTTTTTGAATCATAACTAAGAACACTCCCGATAAAGTCACCTTTCAAACAAAAAACTAAATCAAAATTGGTTCAACCTTTGGGGGGTTACGATGCCACAGACAGACACAGATACACACGTTAAACTTATAACACCCCTCTGGTTGCGACGGAGGTTTAAAAAAGTAACAAACAGAGGGACAATACATCTTTTGCATTCTTATTTTTAGTGTGATTTCCATTCACTTCTGACAGGTAGAGCAGAGTTGGTGGCACAATTCGCTCAGTCTAATGTGTTACGTCACTACCACATTATCCTTGTCAATGTAATCAATACTGGTTCAGCCGTTTAGTTGTATAAATGTAACAAATAGACAGACAAAAATATCAATTCGACGTACAAATGCGTTACTCTACAAGTATTTTTTTTATACAGCGATAAAAGAGCTGATATTCATGAAACGGCTGAACAGATTTCCTAAATCATAAATAACTGATCCATCATCTTTGTGAGTCCACCATGTTGGATTTAGAACGACGTCACTTAGCCTGAACCATGCATTGTCATCCAAACTAAACGTGTATGCAAAATTTCACTTCAATCGGTGGGGATAATTTCTTTAAATTCAGTTGTTAGTTTTGACCCATACTAACATGGCAAGTTTGCAAAAATCGGGTCTTGTAAGATAGCAGGTGAAACTGCGGAACGCTGCTAAGCGATAATTTTAGTGGTGATTTTCATTTACTGCTCAACAGCTAGATCAGTTTGCTGCGAGTCGCCCAATCTCCTCATAATTTGTGATGCCAATTGGCTCCAGCCTTGACCCAATGCCTCATAAAGTTAAGGTCAGAATATACGGCCCCAATTCTGTTGCGGATCTTCTTCGACCGTGATATAGTTATAGGCAAGGTCAATATCAGCTACTTAGACCTTTACGATGGATATAACGTGGGTGTAATCTTATACACCACCATTTAAGGTGGCAAACCGAACGCTTAATTTTCACACACCTTTGACCCAATACTCAAAACTCGTAATTTTTTTGCACATTATGAATTTCACTTACAGAAACACATAATCTCACTTATTTTCTGGCTCAACGCATAATCATTGCCATTCAGCGTGGTAATGCCGCCAGCATGCTGAGTACGCTGCCACCTGGTAGTGAGTTTGACCATTTGAATTGTTAACGGTCAATGGTCTATGGCCAGTCTAACTGTTTATGTATTATTGGAAGGAAATTATGCAACCTTCTGAAGAACCATAGATTTTCGACTGGCTTCTGCTATCTGAGAACCCCAAGAAAATTGTCTATCTATGAAAATTCCTAATTTCTTAACTGTTTCACTAATAAGGATGGGGATTTTGTTAAAAATCACTCGCGGAAGGCGGGTCCAGGTAATTTCAGAGACTATAGGGAGCTCCCTATAATAATCGTCTAAGTTTTGGTAGGATTCACTGTAGGGCCGCATGATCTGCTCCAGTCGCGTATACGCCTTAGATTCGCGTTTGTTGACTCAACTGCCTCATGTAGCAGCCCTAAAAGAGCTTGGGTGTATAGATCTGCAAATCATCTGCATATAGGTGATAGGAAGAAGTCAGATGTTGTGATATAGAATTTATAAAAATGCAAAAAGAAGGAGAGATAAGATGCCGCCCTGAGGAACACCAGCAGAGATATTGCATCACAAAGAGTACGTGTCATCAATACGAATGCGCTGCCGGCGTCCAAACAGGTAACTTCGAAACCAATCAATTGCCGTTGGAGATATGTTGAGAGCGAAGCAGTGCCAGCAGGACGTCAAAATCAACATTATTAAAAGCCTTACTAAAATCCAGTAGCGATAGTACAGTCAGATGACAATGATCCATGGCATACTTTAAATCGTCAGTGATTTTCGTCAAAGCAGTTACAGTGCTGTGTCCAGTACGGAAACCAGATTGGAATGGGTTAAACAGACTATTTAGACAGACAGGTAAGATGATAGTTGTTGGTGGACATGTGGACAACCGTTCTAATACTGTAGACAGGAAGGGAAGGATAGAAATTGGACGAAAATCATAGAGTTCATCAGGATTGGGATCCGTGTGATCATACCAAAACCGAGGTAAAATTTAGTCTTCTCGTTATGAAATACTTACCTGGAATGTAAGAAATGCTATTTGTAAAACGTAACAATACCCGTGTCCATGTATGCAGTGAATGAGTATTGAGCGGTCAGTAGGTACCTTCCTATACAGGGTTACATTACACGAGACGGAGACCAAAGGAGGTCATTGTACTCATCATTATGAATAACTTCTACAGTGGGACCAAAAATTGCTGTTCCATAGAAACATTACATTCACACTCAGGAAAATGTATGGATCGGTTGACATTTTTTTCACGATTTTTGGGTTGGTCTCTTAGTAAAAGTTGTTTATAGTTTTCGGCTTAGTACCGGCGTGTAACCCTATATACTTGGTACTCAAGCGCTCTAGTTTAGTCATAGCGTTTAAGCCGTCCTCCGTTTCCTTGTTTATATTACAGTTTATCGATAAGCGAGTTTCCCGGTTGCTAAATACCTAAACAAACCATGCATTTATGGCAATTCTGCATGTTCAAGTGTTGTGTTCCAGGAAATATGTAACTTTAAATTTAACTACTTACAAAATTGAATAGCTTTCTACCGGCATCAAAAAATAATTCATCCTAAATTTATTTGTCATCATATTTTAAACCTACTATAAAGTATTTAAATTTATTGGCTCACCAAACGTTGTCCTGTCAAAATTTTTAGAGAAATTACTTTAAGTTTTCAAACTAACAAATCAAATCGGTCAAGCCGTTTTTGAGTTTTCGCGAGACTAACGAACAGCAATTGATTTTAAAATATAGAGAATACAGGGTGAACCTCTATCGAGATGATAGACATATTCAAATAAATCATAGTATTCATCATTATAAACACATTTTTGGTCCATTAGGACCAATCCTGATATAGCGAAAAAACACTTGCTCCATAAAAAATTGTTATCACAATTCAAAGAAGCTCAAAAAGCAGCTGACTTTGCAGCTATTGCAAACTAACGGTCTTTAGTTCGTAATAGAACATGCGTGAATGGTGCATTGATGATCATTGTCCATTATAGCAGTATCAGATTTTTGTAAAAACAGTTTTTCAATACAAAAGTTGTCAAAATGAGTTATGACAGTAGCTGTGAATAGTGTGAATGCACCAAGTTCAGAAGAAAACAATTGACCTGAGAATATATTCTGTCCGCACTGTGCCAAAACATTCATACAAGTCGACAGTGCCTTTATTCTTATTTTATGTTTAAGAAAAAAGCCTTTCTTAAGAAATTCCCATGCACTCCACAGATTCCCACGGAAACAATCTGTCAGCTCATCACGTGAGCTTGGCCAATGTTTATTAAACACGGGAGATAACCTGAATGTGGAAAACTGATAACAATAGCGGATGGGATGGTCGCTAACCTCTGCAACGCGATACTTGTTTTGCGATGCTTTAAATCGGCAGAGATCATGTCGCTTGACAATATAATATCCGGCTTTACGTCTTTTCTCCTTGAAACAATATCTTCGATGAAACAAAAATATAAGTATGATATTGTTCGATAAATCTGTTTTATTGATTCATTCTAATTCTAATTCGATAAAGGAGAGGTGAATGTCTGATTATTATAAGTCGATCGTCAAATTTGACATTCGACCAAATAGTTTTGTCTATTCTAATTCTAACTTGATGAAGCAGAGGAAGTGTAAATTCCATACAGTATCGATTGTAAAATCAGACAATTGACCAAAATAGTTTTAACTATATATTCTAAATCTAAACGTTATTTGATGAAACAGAAGAAGTGTAAGTGCGATATTGTATTAAGTGATTATCGACAATCGTCAAAAATTAGATTTATCGATTCAAAATCTACACATTATTCGATGAAACCGAAGAAGTGGGAGTGTGATATTCAAGGACGTTACCTATATACCGTAAAATTTGTCTTTTGTTCTTGACAAAATAAATTACATTTAATTAATATTTCAATTCTATATTTAAAAGTACCAAACACTAAACACTGACATTAATGAAATTGTATATCAATAAAAAATAAGATATCTACTTCATGTCAAATTTGTCACTGATTGAAGAAAACCTATCTCTACTTGAGTAGAGCAGGAAATAATACTGCAGCATCCTGCAAAGGCGTTGACGGATGAGCGTGTATATGGACCGAGGCGTAGCTGAGATACACAAACTTTCAAGGTCAACTAAATAATTACCAACCGACCAATCACAAAATAACTTAGCCAATCACAGCTTACACGAAATGTCAGTTCTTTTTAACTCGCTTTTATCAGCTTCAACGATATCAGCATATCACAACAGTTATAAATTATTATTAATGGGATAATTATTCATCATTTGTTTTGATCAGCCTATAATGCTCCCTATGCTGGGACCCCAGAAAAGGGAAAACAAAAAAAATGTGGCTGGGACACAGGCTTTCACTTCGAAAGAGAAAGAGAGAGGATGGGCATAACTAATATTTCTAATCAACCATGCTGGCAAAGTGCACGTTGGTGAATAAATTTTTGAGGTTCTTAGATATACCGGTTTTCTCACGATGTTTACCTTCACCGTTTTTGAGGGATGGCATCGAAACTGCACATAATTTATATAAATACTAAAAGTCATTATCATTTAAGTCATTGGTGCAAGGCCAAAGATCGATCCGGGTGCCGTGAGATTGTAAAAAGCGCACGTTGCCGCTCGGCTACCAGCGCTATAAAACATATATTAAGTTATATTTAAAGAAATATAATTCATCAACATGCACTGGACCAGGATGGTGGATTAGGGCACATCCACTTCACATCTTTGCACATATTTGAGATACGGCCTATATCCCAGCATTAGGAACATGATAGGCTGATAATGAAAACATAAAACATGTGGGGGAAAAGGGCGGCTCGTTGTATTATTTTCGAGTGCTAATGTGTAATAATGGTGGATTATTATTTATTAAGTATTCGTGAATGTGTTGGGCAAGCGATATAACGAGGTGAAACATGTAATTACAAGTTGTTTCCAAAACTCCATAGAAGCCTCTTGTAAAGCCTCCTACTTACCTTACTTTTTTTCTTCTTGATTCTGACTGTGACTATGACTTGTTTTACGCTATTTAATACTATGTAAACTTGGTTAAGGACTCTGTATCCATGGTCAAGAAATTAAAAAATGCAATAGGTTAGGCAAATAGACTTTAGTCACTCACTTTAGTCACTTAGCCCATAGAGCACAATATATATACGGGTAACTTAGCACAGCCCAGCCTGCCGGGGTGAACGGACGCCACAATGGCTTGATCGTCGATATCCTGTGTTTACCGTCGCCACAGGACTGGGTTGGCTAACCTTTGGAGACACCTATAGAATAATGCAAAGTTTCCTATGTACTTACTTAGTATGTCGCAGATTTATGAAAAATACAGCTTTTAAATGCTACTTACAGCTTATGACAATTTTAAAGTCGATTATATTTACTTACTTTCCCATGAGCCAGCTGGAGACTCGAAACTTTAAATACAGTTCAGAACGAAATAACAATGACTGTAATATTTACTTTCTAATGAATAGCTACTAAAAATTTACAGCACATGGTAAAAAAAAATGGGTCGGATGATATCTCTGTCTGTCTGATGTGTTGTCTTTTCATTCTGAACTTATTAAAAACATTCACGGTGTCTAAAGATCTCAACACGTGACTCTACATAAAAAAATGAAAACAACCATATTAGATCGTTTGCATAATAAATTACTAAACATTATCTGAGTTTGTGCCAAGGTTGGCGCATCTATGTCAAGATTAAGTCGGTGATCTTCGATTATCTTTTTTTTGAAGGTTGCAATACAAAACTTTTTTTTTGGCTCCGCGCTGTTAATTCGTTTTTTTTACCTGTTTAATAAAATAATTCGGCAATGTGAGATGCAAATTTTCTTTTCATGACCATGCATACTTTTTTCCTTTCATTCAGTCGGAATAATAAATAGGTTTACAAGGGTTTAAATAACTTCAAACAAGAACAACAACATAGTCCCAGTCAGAGTCAATCAAAGTAAGTCACGTCCAAGTCCAAGTCATGCCCTAATGACAGTAGAGACTAAACTGGAAAGACTAAAGAGGTGGAGACTTACTGGAGGCTTCTGCGGAGTTTTGGAAACATCACGAAAAGACGTGTTTCACCTCATTAAGTATATCACTTTCCTACACTCGAGCACGTTCATAAACTTTAATAAACAATAATCCGCCATTATTGCTCAATAACACTTGAAAATACACAAGTTTAGGGAAATAATACAATGGGGCGACCTCAGAATACAGAAAGGGGGCGACATGTTTTTTTCATGATGGGCGTTGGCGCCAAAACTCCACTCGGTGATCTTCGATCTTCGATTGTCTTTTTATTTGAAGGTTGAAATGTTTGACATATTGTTTTTACTTGGCTCAGCGCGGAATGTCCATTTTACAAATTCAGCAATGTGAGATGCTCAATATGCTCATTGCACTTCACTGGATTACCATGGTTACTTGAAGGTACTGGTATTTATTCTGTGCCATGGTAATAAATTCATGGCCTTGTCCTGCCTGACCGCTTCGGTAATGAAAATGATTACGTAAATTATTATGCTCATTTGTTCTTAAGGTGTTCAACCAAAGGAAGTTTTTTGAGGCAATTAAGTAGGAGTTGGTTTGAGGATTTCCTTCCTATGTTTGTGTATTTATATCGTCTCGTGAAGGCACTTCTACGTGAAAACTATTAAAATGGTTAGCAATATTGTATGACAAGTTTAGTAACGACTTTTACTTTACTTTTCTTTTATTTAGTTAAGAGTTAGGTAGTTTAAATTTAGTGTATGTATGTTTTTATAAAACTGGAATGTACCTGCGGCGAGATTGGTGGTATTAAATTGCAATCGGCCTCCTACAGATCCAATGACTAACGATTGGTAATATTTTGTTCAAGATTGTAGCGTATATGTTATCGGCAATGTGTGTAATCCGGTATTCCTAATGCCTAAAAGTTCAGGCAATGTATGAAATATTGTTTATTTTATACTTTGTCTAGGTATTCTATACAATGCCGAATGCGCAGCCGGCAATGTGTGTAAAAGACGAGAGCAGGGAAGGGGGGAGACGTGCAAGCAGGCAGTAAACTCCTTGCGACGCGGGCGTGAGGCATGATGACCCTCTAAAACAGCTTATAAACATGCCTCAGAAGCGCAGACATTCTATACATTGCCTAGGCATTGTATAGACCTAGGCATTGTATAGAATACCTGAATTATACACATTGCCGGTAACATATATATTGCAAAACTGTAAATAAAGGAATACAATAATAAAGTAAGGACGTTACTTGTAGTTTTCTTTGCAGTTAAACTTCAAAAGCTACGTATAACTTTAAATAATAATAATCATCATCATCATCAGCCAGAAGACGACCACTGCTGAACATAGGCCTCCCCCAACTGAACGCGACAGCCTGCCTTTTGCATCCACTGGATGCCCGCGACTCTCACAATGTCGTCGGTCCATCTAATGGGAGGCCTACCTACGCTGCGTCTTCCGGTTCATGGTCTCCAAACAACTAAACTTAAATAATATTAAACCTATAATAGTACCAAAATCCATGATCTTAAATGAAATCTCATTGACCAAAATTATCAGGAGCCACTATCGATTTTTCAGTACCCTGTCTTGCGTAGAAATTTAAATAGTACCCACTATTAGGCCACTTTTACACGAAAGGTTTGGCTCAGTAGTGGCATGTGCCTCAAAAACAGAAATCTCGGCTCGATTCCCGGTCGGGCACATCTTTGAATTATGAATTGAAATTTCTGCTATGATAAACATTTAAAACAAACAAGTTTACCTTTATAGCAAAAGTTGCCTTGAGCGATATTAATTTTGTCTTTGGTAAAATAATAATAAATAACATTACGTTGACAATATGAAGCAACCTGACCTTTCCTATTGAATCTATTTGTGCTCTTGACATTTTGTATTTATTAAAATTTGTATTATGTTGTTCAACTGCGTGCTCTATTATACAAATTATCGCTCGTGAAGTGAACTAAACTCACGCATGTTATGGGTCCGACTGTGTATAGTAAACTGCCGGATTCCATAATCTTAAAGTTATATGATTATTTACGGGATATTTACCGTGGTAAGGTTGTGGTATGGTTGTGTTGTGTTGTCCATAATCTTAGCTTCAAGTCTGAATTGTTTTAAGTTCCGGCTTCAGCGCTGGCTTATTGAGCACTCCTTCTATGACATGAATGAATTCTTAGTTACATCTGTAATAATGATTGTTGTTATTATGTTGATAAATTATATTAATTTAAAAGAAATTTAGTTGAAATTATTTTTATTTAATTGAGACTATATATTTTTTTTTTATTGACATATTTTACTTTAAGTTTTATTGACATTATCCGCTTTTAATTATATTGAAATTATTTAATTTTAATTGTAATTTGGTTCTACAGGGAATTTATTATTGACTTGTAAATTGGCTTTATCAAATAAATGAACATGAATATTGAGGATCTAAAGAATTCAGCTACTGTTGGTCCTCTTTTCCGACTATTAGAAATTTCGGTCATTCTTATTAGATATTGTATGTTGCCAGTGATGACATATGGTACTGAGACGTGGTCCTTAACTGTTGGCCTTTTGGAAAAACTCATAGTCACACAGCGGGCAATGGAGAGAGCTATGCTCGGAGTTTCTTTGCGCGATAGAATCCGAAACGTGGATATTCGCCAAAGAACCAAAGTCACCGACATAGCTGTTAAAATTTGCAAGTTGAAGTGGCAATGGGCAGGCCACATCGCTCGGAGAACCGATAACCGATGGGGAAGAAAGGTTCTTGAGTGGAGACCACGAACCGGAAGACGCAGCGTAGGTAGGCCTCCCACTAGATGGACCGACGACATAGAAAGAGTCGCTGGCATCCAGTGGATGCAAAAGGCAGGCTGTCGTTCAGTGTGGAGGTTAAAGGGGGAGGCCTATGTTCAGCAGTGGACGTCTTCTGGCTGATGATGATATTAGATATCGTAAAATCTCGATTACGTTTTTAAGTACATGAAACGATGTTATACCTGTGTTGTATGGCCACGACAATTTATTGATACGCTGCAGTTAACTCAGATATGTATGTTGTTCAAATGCTACCTATGTCGTGGGAATCATGGAAGCCTTTGTATCTTACGCCCCCAGATCCGTATCAGGGGCTTTACGGAGCGGAAAATCTCGCGAACGTGAACCTTAACGCGCCGTAATACGGTTTGCGGTCACGCTACGTTTCGCAATCACTTTAACAGAATCGCTATCCGTAAGGCCCCATAAGTGTGAAGACCACTAAAAGGTATCAGAAATCGTGGTTTTCATTCATCTTTTTACAATGTTATTGCAGCTGTCAGAATAAATAAATACTTAGTTAGTTTAGTATTATCATTATCATCATCACCATTTAAGCCATAGGACGTCCACTGCTGGCATAGGCCTCCCCCATCGATCTCCAAAAGGGCCAGATGGAAGCGGCCTGCATTCAGCGTTTTCCTGTGGACTCTTTGAGATCGTCTGTCCATAAATCTTGTGGACGTCCAACGCCTTACCGGTCCGTGGTCTCCTTTTGAGAACCTTTCAGCCCCATCGGCCATCTGTTGTGCGTGATATGAGACATGCTTTCTGTTCTGCTAAGTTTAGTATGATGATTTAGGTAATAATAAATTATGTAAATGCCCATTTTATGCATTTTTGATGACGTATTATAATACTGATAATGTTTTTTTGACCGCCAACTCTCTGCTGGTGTTAAGCGATGATGCGGTCTACGGTGGAGCACGCTTGCCTAGAAGAAACCGATTCACTCGTGATTTGAAGACACCCAGATTGTAACTATCGGGGAACACCCATTCAGGCAGCGCATTCCACAGACTAGCAGTTCTTACAATAAAAGTGGAATCAAAGCGCTTCGTTCGGGTTTTCGGAATACCAACCATAAAGCGGAGTCGTTTTTTTGTGCCCATTGTTTTTTTTTGTATTTTGTTTGGTTAATTCAATTCAATAAATTTATTACAGAATTCATAATTCCATACAAAATGTCAATAATTAAAATTAATAGTGCTAACAGACGCTCGATCGCGGCTGACGGACCGCCGTCCAACCAACGGGAGAGAAAGAGTGAGAATATCATATTTCCCTCTCTTTCTCTCCCATTGGTCAGACGGCGGTTGAGGTCAGCTGCGTTCGAGCGTCTGTTAGCACTATTATATTACAAACACTTAGCACAAGTAAAATATGTATATATATTTAATGTCAATAATTATTTAATTAATGAGGGCACAAATAATTAAATAAGAGTGATTTATAGATGCAGAGCTTAAGTTGTTAAATAGAAAATTAATGTTACATTAATATTATATTTACAAAATAACAATGAAGGTACACTACCTTAGCATATGAAAGGAACTAAGTAACTACCGAGACACGGGTTTCCAACCCCCAGTTTGGCAGTTACGAGGCAGTAACAATTTTTAATGTACATTTCTTGTTTTTTTTTTAAAGAATTAGTAGGCCTTCGTTTGATTACCATCACGCCTGATGTTAAGCGATGATGATGATGATTTGATTTGTATGTTGTATGTTTGATTTGTATGTTGTTTTCGCAACAAATTCCCAGAAATGAGAAAACTACGTGTGTCAATACTCCTCTATCATGGCAGTGTTTACCTAATTCAAGGTGAAGTGACAGAAATAACAATAATTATTAAGTATGAACACGTATTATATGGTTTAGGCATATAAATAAAATGTAGAATAGAAGCGGAAATCACGTATCTACAAGTAAAATTACAAATACAAAATCGTTTATTTGATTTTTGTTTCTACAAAACTTTAATAAATATTACTTTTTAGGGTTCCGTACCCAAAGGGTAAAAACGGGACCCTATTACTAAGCCTTATTTAAGTAATCTAAGTTTATTTAATCTATACTAATATTATAAAGAGGAAAGATTTGATTGTTTGTTTGTTTGTTTATTTGCATTGAATAGGCTACGAAACTACTGAACCGATTTGAAAAATTCTTTCACTGTTGGGAAGCTACACTATCCCCGGGTGACATAGGCTATAATCTATACCCGTGCGAAGCTGGGGCGGACCGCTAGTAATAAATAATGGCCAAGTGCTAGTCGGCGACAAATATCTGTTCATTTAAAGTTATACCGAGCGTCACTTGCAAAATATGAACTATGTGACGCTGACGGCGTAGCAATTGCTTGGCTATTTTGATAGGCGTTAAGTAGACCAAAAAGATTTTTTAAATTGATAATTATTGTATTTTGTGGTGGTATGGAACCCTTAGTGCGCGAGCCCGACTCGCACTTGGCCGGTTTGTTAATGTTTATACATTTATTTTCCTACCACTGTTTTGTTATGTTACCATTGCAATGTCACCTTAGTTGTATGTTGTACTGTAATTTGTTCTGTGGTTGCAAGTACAACCGAGATTGTAGTACTTGTACTACAACGCCCTCGGCAACATTGGCCAACATTTTGTGGAGAAAGGACACGAACGCAACGGAATCGATCTCGTTTCAAAGCGGCTTAAAATAAAGAAGCAGGCGATTAGGTATTTAATAAAACCAGATAAGTATGAGTAAGACTTGCACCCAGAGGATTCCGTACAAACTTCATAAATAATAATTATGTAAGTATGTAGATAGTTCACCCATCCTGGGAATCGAGTCTCGACGAAAAAACGTTATAAAGATTGATTGAAATATTGATGGACATACTTAACTATGTAGTTGGCAAACAGGTGCTTCCATAACTTGATGCCCCACGCGTTCCTGAGAAAAAGGATTTTACAGAACGACGGACAACGAATTTATCCTGTAAGGTTTCCTTTTTTCTTTTTGAGGTACGGAACCCTAAAATATTTTATTTTTATTTTGAAATGTATTGCAAATGGCGTAAGTAAACTCTAGTAAAATCTCTACCATTTTATTTGGGATGACTATGGATTAGACTGTGACTTACTTTGCTCGACTGCGACTATGACTTCTATAATTTTCAATAATTTGATATCATTAAATAGTACTTAAAAATTATTTTATACCTGAAACTCGCCATTAAATAGACAAGATGTCTGTAGCCAAAACATTAAAAATAAATCGGTTACCTTGAATTTCTACAACCTGTCAATGTCACCATGATTGCGGTTTTTTTTTGTTTCGTAAACTAATTACCGACCGACCTAAGTACACTTACATGTAACCAAGACATGTTATTTATTATTATAATAAAATATGCTCCGCCACATTTCATCTCGCAAACTTTTAAGAGTGCGTATAAAGCGAGGAAAATTTCTGATTTCACCCGCGCGTCTGGCATCACCCGCATTAGTGTGAAACACAACCACGGCAGCGCGGCAGTCGCGCGCAGCTCCAGTACACATAACTCGCGTAGTCGAACTCGTCATGCGGCAAGGAGTAATAAACACAGGATAAGCATAATGTTGGCGTTTTGGCGATTAGCTGGGTTCGGTCGCGGCGCGCAAAACCGTAAATTGTTTATTTCAATTTTCAAAATTGTGTTTGTTGTATATTTTTAAACTTAATTTTTAAGTTTTCTACAATATCAATATAAAATTAATAAATTATATAAATTAAATTGAAATTGCCTAAATTAATTTTCAAATTAAAATTTTACGCTTGAGACAGAGAGTCAGAGATCGTTAAACATTAAATCAAACTAAACTAAACTAATGCTATGCTATGCTATGCTACGCTACGCTATGCTATACTATACTAAACGAAACACGCGAAACGAAATACCCGAAAGCCCGTTGGTCCAGTTGGTAGTGAACCTACCTTCTGAGCTTCGGGCGTGGGTTCGATTCCCACCTAGGACAAAATTAATGTGATGAACATTTTGTGTTTGTTCTACGAGTATACCTGGTTGTTAATATCTATTTAAGTATGATTTATTTAATTTAATTTAATGTAATTTAATGCAATGCAATTCAATTCCATTCCATTCAATTCAATTTACTAAAAAATATCATCATCATCCTTCACAGAACCTTCCTCATTATTTGAAGTCGGCCTAATATACCTACTGTTTGACCTACCAGTACCTACCCGAGCCAACCCGGCCGGTCTAACAGTAGGTATTACTACTTACCTTTTTATCCGACTTCAAATAAGGAGGAAGGTTCTCAATGCGACTTGTATAATCTTAGTGTCTCTGTCTACTTGGTCCACAGTGTTGTAAAGCAGTGTTGCACCGCAGTGTTGCAACGCAGTGTTGCAACGCAGTGTTGCAACGCAGTGTTGCAACGCAGTGTGGCAACGCAGTGTTGCATCGCACTGTTGCGCCGCAGTGTTGCAACGCACTGTTGCACCGCAGTGTTGCAACGCAGTGATTGATAATTTTATTGCATACCTACCTTGCCAAAAGATTCGCTTTTTTACCAGCTAAGGAAACATTAACTTTTTTCTGAGATTCGCCACTGTCAAGAAACATTTTACTGTTTAAAGGCAAAGTTTATTTTTATTGTTTCATTCAAGAGCAATGTTTATAACCTCGAATAAGCCACAAATGACAGCACCAGCGAAGGTGGCGCCATCTGAGATAAGTTTTGCCGTGGTTTGCCTGTAGCTTCTCATTACCCAAAATGTATGAAAAATACTGCGTTAGTTCCCTAATACTCACCCTGTGAAATCATTTACCACTGAATAAAACTCAAAATATGTAGTGATGGTCAAAATATTTTCGGATTTGAATTAAATAAAGAAATTTCGTTAGTGAAGCTACTTCTCAAAATCTCTGAAATATTGGTGCCGTCGTTTGGCTTTAGACCTCAGCAGCCATAAATCGATGCCACAGACTTAAAATATTCAAGGATGGCTGAAATATTTTCTGATTTAACGTCTTCACTGAAATATTGAAGATGTCTTCTAGTATTAGAACTGAACAATCTATAATCACCGTTACTGATTTAAAATATGCAAGGATGGCAGAAATATTTTACGATACAAGTCATGATTCTCTGAAATATAAGAAACATTTTACTGTTTAAAGGCAAAGTTTATTTTTATTGTTTCATTCAAGAGCAATGTTTATAACCTCAAATAAGCCACAAATGACAGCACCAGCGAAGGTGGCGCCATCTGAGATAAGTTTTGCCGTGGTTTGCCTGTGGCTTCTCATTACCCAAAATGTATGAAAAATACTGCGTTAGTTCCCTAATACTCACCCTGTGAAATCATTTACCACTGAATAAAACTCAAAATATGTAGTGATGGTCAAAATATTTTCGGATTTGAATTAAATAAAGAAATTTCGTTAGTGAAGCTACTTCTCAAAATCTCTGAAATATTGGTGCCGTCGTTTGGCTTTAGACCTCAGCAGCCATTAATCGATGCCACAGACTTAAAATATTCAAGGATGGCTGAAATATTTTCTGATTTAACGTCTTCACTGAAATATTGAAGATGTCTTCTAGTATTAGAACTGAACAATCTATAATCACCGTTACTGATTTAAAATATGCAAGGATGGCAGAAATATTTTACGATACAAGTCAAGATTCTCTGAAATATAAATGCTCTCATCTAGTGTTGGACGCAAATCACGCAAAACCTCACCTAATCCTCAAAAAAAAACTCACCTATGTTTCCAACCAATTAGTTCAAAATATTCAAAAATAGCTATTTATTTTTTGATATAACTTCACTTTGCTGAAATACTGGTGGTGCCACCTAGCGTTTGATCTGAGAAACTCGTATTTTATGCTACTGATTCAAAATATTTAAAGATGGTACCGCACTGTTGTACCGCACTGTTGTACCACACTGTTGCACCGCACTGTTGCACCGCACTGTTGCACCGCAGTGTTGCAACGCAGTGTTGCACCGCATTGTTGCACCGCAGTGGTGGACTGCAATTCAACCAGTATAAAAAAATACTGGTCGAATTGAAGGTACTCTAAGGTAAATGAGAACCTTCCTCCTTATTTGAAGTCGGATAAAAAGGTAAGTAGTATTTGACTTTGACTAAGGTAAGTAGTCCCGCTAGTGTATTGTGCATTTCCCCTTACCAGCACATACCCGAGCCAACCCAACTGGTCAAACAGTAGGTACTTATGTTTTTAACCGACTTCAAAGAAGGAGGAAGGTCCTCAATTCGACTAGTATTTTTTTATACCGGTTGAATTGAGAACCTTGCCCCTGTTTTGAAGTCGGTTAAAAACATAAGTACCTATTGTTTGACTTTCCACATTTAATTTTTTTTTTATTAGAAGATGTTTTTTTGCTTCCATTATTACCAAGCTATTTTTTGTCTGTTAAAATTGAGAACCTTCCTCCTTTTGCAGAAAGCCGCTTCTCGTAAAAACGTGAGAAAATGTGGATGGAACTCTCAAGTCAAATTAACCATCTGTTACGATGGTTATGTCGCAGGGATTGGCGGTGATAAGAACAACACGCAGATTCTTCAAGTTGTGTTTTATTCAACGGTCGTCTCGAAAGTGAATTACATTTCAAACCAACGCCTCTCGCTTCTGCTAGTGTTACCATCTATATCCTCCAGTTGCCAGTGCAAACACAACAATGCTACCAGCATCTAATAATTTACAATCAAGCTAATTGAAATAATATAATAAAATAGATAGAATTAAAGATCAAACATTATTGAATAATAAAATATCATGAACTGGAATAATAATTATTGAATTGAACTGATTGATTGGTGAACCTTACTATCCTACATTTATTTATACGAATTACTGAGCATAGTTATTGTTATTGACGGCGGCGATAAGCTGGGAGTTGTAACACATCACATTAATTTAAATGATTTTTAATTTTAATTTTATAAAATTATAATGAATCTAAATTATTTTATAATGTCATTTAATTTTTAGTTTTATCTTTCTGACTCTCTCTCTCTGCTTCTCTCCGTCTCTCTCTCTCTCTCTCTCTCTCTGTCTGTTTGTCTGTCACAAAGAAACACTCCGACTCTAATAGTTATATTACTGAGCATACATAATAATGGATTCGTTAGGGCCTAGTCGTATCCATTTTATTTGTATCTATGTTATTTTTTCGTAGTAGCTTTACCTAGTCTGTGCTCTAAGGTCATTGTCACCACTTGGTAGCCGCATCAAGTGGTCGCGTTCGAGCCATCGATTTTTTATATTATCCTTTGTTTGAAAATACAGTAGGTGTTGATATAATCGCACTCGGAAGATAAAACCAAGGCGAAAAGCAAGCGCGTGCGTCCTTCCCCGTTGAGGCACAGTGCGGTACTGAGGTTAAACGGAGCATGTTTCGCTATTTAGATGCAAAGCGCAACAGAATAAGACTGAATATCGGACTTGCCGTTTGACCGAATAGTTGCTTAGAACTAAAGGACGTAAGTCTCAAATCGAATATAATTTATTATGAGAGTACTAATTAATCTAGGTAAATTTTGTCTTAACACTGGAAAACAAACTATATTTTCCTTCGGTGAGTATTTATTTTAGATATGTAACTGAAGTACTTTCCAAGTAAAATCAAAAAAATTAGCAAAAAGGCACCATTTTCAAAACATTAAAGTATCGAGTAAATATCTTGCTATTATGTTTCTGTCTTAATGGCGGAAAGAAAATGAATTGAAAATTCACATATATCAATTATTACGGTGATCGGATATTTGGTTTAGTTAGAATATCATGGCAAATTAGCATAAAATTTCGGTTGCCCCCTCTTAAATAATGCCAAGCAATACCGAACGAATCGTGGGTAAATAAACACGTGCGTACAACCAAACACAAAATACTTACAAGAAAAATTATAATAATAAACGTATCACACTCTTTGCTTCCCGTCTCTTTTCTCTGTGTCGGGAATGGAATACACAATAATATACATCATAAATCATCTATTTCCGAAAGAACAACACATAAAATTCCTAAAAGACATACATATAGAAAAAAAAGTCTGCAGCGGGCCCCAAGCCAGGCTAAGCCTGTAACTTGGGTTCCCGGAAAGATCAAAGCATACATAATTCCAGATTAGACAGACAGTATTTAACAGTTTTCAAATATTAATAGAATCAATGTTTTACAACCCGAGGGTTTCCCACCCTTGAACAAACGCTTGTTACTACAGATTACCAAAAGGTTAAACATATTGTATTAAAGTTTAATTTAGTGGAGTAAAACCATGGCGCTTACACACAGTCTTGCACTTTGCTACTTCTATTATTGAGGCTTTTAGAAAAGTATAGCTTTAATGTAAAATCTTCCTTTACGGATCTCTCCATAATTATGAAATCTGTATATTAAAATATTGTAGACATCATTTTAGTAAATAGGAATTTCAATAAATCAAAGGGAAAAAAAAGGTAGGAAAGCTCAAATCAGTGTTACATTCTTATTTTTTTTTCACAAACGCTATACTAACTCACGCTTTGCGAGAAAGGGACAGAGTATCCCCCCTCTATCCCCACCTAAAAGTTTAAACGCTCATATCTCAGAGATTTGTTCGCCAATTTTTTTTTCAGTATGTGTAATGTATTCAGTTATATTCATCGCTAAGCTTGTTAGGTATTTGTTAGAAATTAAACATTAGGACACATGCCTATTATGCCATATAGTTACTGTTACATCGCCATCTATCGAGAATTGAATGAAGTACTCGTTACTGACACTAAACTTATAACTTGTGTAAAGAACTGTACATGATTATAAATCTAATGAAGTAAAACAATGTTCTAGTTTTTATTAGTACTGACTGACCCGGCATTGCGCACAATAACAATGTCTGAGAAAATACAATGGGAATTATCGTGCTCTCATCGTGTGATCTTTACCTAACTAATAACAATAATGAAGATAAAGCTCAGTGCACATACGATACTCAGAAACCTATTTATTATTATGAAGAATAATTTAGCACAACAAAATGTCTCCGTCAATAACTACTTTGTTTGCAAAGCAGTGCCTAAGTTTCAATATCCTTTTTAGGGTTCCGTACACAAAGGCGTAAACGGGACCCTATTACTAAGCTTACGCTGTCTGTCTGTCCCATCCAAGTCCCATCTTTAACGGCAGTTTTTAGGGTTCCGTACCCAAAGGGTAAAAACGGGACCCTATTACTAAGCCTACGATGTCTGTCTGTCCGTCAGTCCTACCTATTAACGGCTGTATCTTTCGAACCATAATAGATAGCCAGTTATAATTTTCACAGAATAGGTATGTAATATTCGGCGGATTAATTAAGAAAAGAAAAAAATGTATAGATAGGCCGACGACTTAGTGAGAGTCGCGGGTATCCAGTGGATGCAGATGGCAGGCTGTCGTTTAGCGTGGAGTTCTAAGGGCGGCCTATGTTCAGCAGTTGACGTCTTCTGGCTGATGATGACTACTGACTAAAACTATTATCTATATCTATACTAATATTATAAAGAGGAAAGATTTGAGTGTTTGTTTGTTTGTTTGTTTGCATTGAATAGGCTCTGAAACTACTGAACCGATTTGAAAAATTCTTTCACTGTTGGGAAGCTACACTATCCCAGGGTGACATAGGCTATATGGGCTATACCCGTGCGAAGCTGGGCGGACCGCTAGTTGTATTAATAAAACACATAATCCTATCGTGCCAAACCATCATAACTCATTCTAATGCAAAAATCAATAAAACTGAATTTAACTAAATAAAACCAAATTAGTTCCAGCCACGATTGGATTAAAATTTCTACATAGTTACGAGTAACTACATGTAGTTATTTGATACGGCTTTGTGTTAGTTTAGTTAAAAGTAAAATATAGTTGTCTCAGCTGAACTAAGAAATCAGATGCCTATGTACTTACCTATTTAAATTTATACCAATGAGTTTTTATGTGAATGGGTCTTATTCACATAAAAACTTATTCAACTAATTGAACATAGAAACTCTATGTGAGATTTTGGCGCCAACGTAAAAAAAAATGTCGCCTAATTTTATTATTCGCATAATGTGTAATAACGGTTGATTATTATTAATTAGTGCTCGTGCTGTGGAAAAGATACATAATGAGGTGAAATACCTATGTATTTTCGTGTTGTGTCCAAAACTGCACGTTTCATAACAACAATTATGCGCTTTACTAGGACATGGCTTAGACTTAGACCGTGACTTACTTGACTCTGATATGACTATGACATGTTTGACTATATCTAATAAAACTTCGCACTCGAGTGTAGGTTAGTACGAAGTAAAACATGTATTTTTGTGTTGTTTCCAAAACTCAATGGAATCTGGTAAATTCTCCACCACTTTACTAGGGCATGACTTGGACTTGACCATGACTAACTTTGCTTGACTGTGTGACTTGTTTGACTATATCCAATAAAATTTGAAATAATTTAAATACTTGACACTGGCAGCATAAGATGTGCAACGAAAAAAATCATTAAAAGGAAAAAGTTTTTAAAAACTTAAGAGACCACAAGAACTTGGATTCATACAAATAGTATTACCTAGCCATAAAATTATGTTACCAACTTTTTTCACTTATAATTAACGATACGATGTCAGTAAATGCCGTACTTAATCACCGTATCATTCAACGGAAATAAAAAGGTGCTCCTAAACAAACATAATCACAAAAATACGTGTTTACAAACCAAGACATACGACCCTGAGTTTATGAAACGAGCAAAAAATCGTGACCACTGCACGGTTCCCACCCGGAACTGACGTTAACTAAACGTGAATTTAGTTGAATAATTATTATGATAAATCATCATGATCATGGACCTAATTCTGGCGCGGCTAAGACTATCTCAGCCATTCTCATGACATATCTAATGAGAGAGACGGTGACTGAGATAATTTCGACCGCGCCAGAATGCGTCAATGTTCAAGATTCAATAAAATGTAGTAATGACCTTTACGTTAATTGGAAAACCAATTTAATTTCAGGTTTTTGTGCTTCCTAATTAGGTGTAGATAAAATTATATTTGTTTAACGTTCCTTGACTACTTACGTGCGGTTTGTGCATTTGGTCAGCGCAGGCAGATTATACAAAATACTAAATATACAAAACTAAAAAACAGGGTTATGTGATTTGTTATTGATCGTTATCGTTATAGAATATTTTAAAGCAATTTTTAAGATTTAATATTTTATGGAAGATTAAAATCTGTTTTTCGAGTTTTTTCAATCCCCTGGAAAATATCAACAAGAAAATTGCTTCAAAAGTGGATAATGCCCAATAATTTTTTTGAAATCTCAGTAAAAGTTTTTATTTAAAAAAAACGCTGTCAATAATGCTAAAAGTAGGTAATGTAGGTATGCGACGAGCAAGTTAGCTGTGGCGAAACGGCCTTGAAATTTAAACGTATGGTTACCTATAACCCCTTGTTAAATAAGGCTGTGTATTCAGAGTAGCCACTCCGTCTTTTGTCTTTTTCAATCGAGTTCAAATATTTGAAAGAGCGAAAAAGACAAACACGTCATAACTGTTCCAAGGCTACGCGTTTATTAATGAGGGGATGTGGTAAACAGTATTACTTTTGAACTGTATAAATAAACTGTATCAAAGCATGTTGATAAGTTAAACTTGACATAGGTACGGATACCACATAACAACTAACTGTGTTACTGAGTCAAGGACGTACCTCTCACTGGAGACTTACGAACCAACGAAGAACATGCGTATCACCTGTTAGCTAGCGTTTACATTACATCTAATACATTTTTACAAAACAAGTATAACTTGAAATTTTCAAAAACCCCCGATATAGGTAGGAGTTGATAATCTTTAAACAGCTGAACAGATTTTCTTGAATCACACTTTTAAACAGAAAAAACCGGCCAAGTGCGAGTCGGGCTCGCGCACTGGGGGTTCCGTACCAACACAAAATTCAATAACGAAACTACCATTTATAACTTTTTTATTTATAATTTATAATTTGCTGTTATACTTTAGAGTGTGTACTATAATCATGCCAAGTTTAAGGCTTGTACCTACGTATTACCGTTTTTACATTAGAGCTAAGACAAAAATACGTAAAAAAGTTGTAGAAATACGTTTATTGTATGGGGAGTGGGGACCCCCCTTTTGTTTTTACTTTTTTATTATTTGTTAGTTAATCCGCCGTAACGTTACATAGGTATTCTGTGAAAATTTCAACTGGCTATCTATTACGGTTCGAAAGAGAGCCATTTAAAAGTAGGACAGACGGACGGACAAACAGACAGATATCGTAGGCTTAGTAATAGGGTCCCGTTTTTACCCTTTGGGTAGGGAACCCTAAAAAACTACTGTTTTAAACTATCACGGTTGTTCACTAAAGTTACATGATGGTTTGTGGAATGAGCTCCCGATATTTCGGCGCAGTTACATGCACCATGTTCATGGGTAGACTGAAGAATGCAGGTGGTTGGTAGTACAGTGCAGACATAACACTCTTTCTTAGTCTTTTGCTACGGTTATCACTGGATCTCGAACTCGAACCTAAGTCCCGACAAAACACACTCACTGTATCACTGCGTATAGTATTTTCATTCCACAACCTTACCATTACCACGGTAAATATTCCCGTAAATAATCATATAGCTTTAGAAAAAAAAAACTAATTCACAATCGGTTCAGCCGTTTTGGGAGCTAAAAGTCTATTTATTTTTAGATGTCTAACTATGTAAACAGACATGGCGATTTTCGACCAATAACAGCTCTGAATTTCTTCGCTAGTGATTGTAATTGGTCGCCTGTCAGCCATATTTGTTTACATAGTTGGACAAATAAAAAGAAACAGACTTTGCCACAGCCAGACATACAGAGATACACACGTTAAACTTATAGCACCCCTCTTTTTGCGTCGGAGTTTAATAAATAAAAACTTCACTTAAAGAGTTCAATAAACGGGATTCATTCCCCATGTTTTTTACCTTTTAACTAATGTGGAATGTTTTTATCATTAATCATTAAAGGATTACCTTCGAGACAGTCAATTAAAAAAAAAACGGTTCACAAACGGCAAGGACAAACAAAAAAAAAACACACAAAAAAAAACAATTAAATCTCATTCCGTATCGAACAAATTGTGAGATTAGTTAGAACATAAGTCAGGTATGCAAAAAATACACAATTTCATTTCGAATGATTTTATTTTTACAAATGCGAAGTAAGAATAGATATCAATAATTATATTGACTAGGTGGCATAATACACTGCGGCAGCGGGTCCCCGGTGGGAGCTGTTTTTCATCTCATAGTACCTGCATCTGATCACCAGAAGGAAGAAAATTCCAAGCGCAATAGGGATCACATGAGACAGGATGAACTCTACGGTGACGGCGCCGACGATGATGGCAGTTGCAATAAAGTTGATGATAAAGATCACCAAGAAGATTATTGAATAAATCATGTACGCTTTTAAGTGGCCAGGTTTGTTCTGGTGTAATCCGACAATTAACACGGTAGCAAACGCCAAATCAAGTATCAGGAAAATGGCTAGCACAGACGAAAGAACAATGATGATCAGGATATATGAATCATAAAATCCCTCATTGTTGTTCACAACCGCTGCAAGCGCAATCAGACCCACTATAGTCAACACGGTTATAATCAGAGAGCCCACGAAGTGTAAGTAACCGACAATGAAGCTTCCGATGTTCAATATGGACCCATCGCAGTCGCAGGCCATGGCAGGTATTTATTGTAAAAAAAAAAATAGTTTCACAAGTTTGCGTCGCAGAGCGTTGCAAGCTACTGACTCAAATAAGGCATGTGATTGTATGCTTGATTGCGTTATAATTGCATACCCCATTAAATACTAAATTAAAAAATTGATAAAAACCTGACACATCACAAACCAAGTCATTTAAATTAATTAATATGATATTAATTGATATTGATAGTGATGATTGATACAATGTTAATATAGGAAAACCACTCTATTTCATTTTATTATCAAAATAACAATTTTTGTAATAAAATGAAACTACGAACTATCGGGCATTTATTGGTAGTCATATATCCCATTATTATTCTAAACATATTATTTTCCTGCACCCTGGACCCTGGTAAATATAATTGCCAATGTCATCTATACCTACTCATTAATTCCGAATGAGTTTTCTTATTATTGACCTCATTTTCCGGGATAAATATTGTATATGTACTCATAGTTATTCACCTATTTTATGACACATAAAAACAAATTATTTACTAAAGTTTTTATTTTAAATATCATCATCTTCATCAGCCCTGAACAGCCCACTCCTGGGTATAGTCCCTTTGTTTCACTCTCCCCGGTCTCTCGCTAGTTGTATCCACTAGTTTCCATCAGTTCTTTTAATATTACTAACTAGCGGTCCGCCCCAGCTTCGCACGGGTATAGATTATAGCCTATGTCACCCGGGGATAGTATAGCTTCCCAACAGTGAAAGAATTTTTCAAATCGGTTCAGTAGTTTCGGAGCCTATTCAATGCAAACAAACAAACAAACAATCAAATCTTTCCTTTTTATAATATTAGTATAGATAACATATTTTTTGTTAAAAAATATATTTGGATGTTTTTCTCAAATAATATGACCAAGACCACAAAGACCAACAGAAAGTGTGATCAGTTGATAGTCTTCTGATATTTACGGTCAGTTGCGAAGTACCTTGAATGAAAATAAGGTTAGGTTAGGAAAGGTATTGAGTACTAAATTCCTTTCTGTCTCGAAAGCAGTTGAGTTGAGAACCTCCTCCTCTTTGAAGTCGGTTAAAAATAAATTAGTTTTTGTTTTCACGAATTGATCACAAGATGGAATTCATATTCTTCGCTAAGCCTGTTATCTATACTAATATTATAAAGAGGAAAGATTTGTTTGTTTGCATTGAATAGGCTCCGAAACTACTGAACCGATTTGAAAAATTCTTTCACTGTTGGGAAGCTACACTATATATCCCCGGGTGACATAGGCTATAATCTATACCCGTGCGAAGCTGGGGCGGATCGCTAGTTTGTAATAAATGAAACAATAATCAACTAGCCTATTATAAGGATGTTAAAATCGACTTCCTATATTTGTTTTTGTTTATATAGTTAAAAGTGACGCTGATAAAAGCGTGTCAAAAACCCGATAAGGATGAACTGAAGCAAGGTATTTTTCCATCAGTATGTCCCAGGCATCTCAGTCGGTGTTTCTACACCGTGAAGTAACAGTAAAGTGTAACAACCACAGATTGTCTCAATAGTACGTGCTCTAGATAGGTATTACGCTAACAAACGGTGTGAACTTGTTTATTTTAGCTTTGTACTGTGTTATTTAGTTTGGATTTTGGAGAATATGCACAAGAGCTATATTGATGAAGCTATATTAGGTATAAGCTGATCCCATCATCAAATTTCCGTCATCCTGCCATAGTTCCTCGAGGAAGTCATTCCACGCGTAACAACGTAAGCGCGCTTACATTGTTTTTTTTTAAATATTTGGCTTATTACTCGAGCGTTTTATGAGGATTTCTTCGACATTCAAATAAGTCGCACCTCTTTATAGCTAATTCATTATTTCATTGTGATAATTATATTTCGATGACGCAGACGCAGCGTAGACGACATTGTGAGAGTCGCAGGTACCCAGTGGATGCAGATGGCAGGCTGTCGTTCAGTGTGGAGGTTATAGAGGGAGGCCTTTGTTCAGCAGTGGAGGTCTTCTTGATTATGACGATGATGATGATAAACTAAAGTTTAAAATAACTAAATAAAAACAAAAAACTCAGCATTCTGTGGACGATTCCCACCACTAATGGTCTTGTTTAAATTTATAGTTTTTATTTATTTATTTTGTTCTATTAATACTGACTTGTATTGTATAATCTCTACATAGTATAAATTTAAGTCGCCGCGTCTGTTGTCTGCGTAACCGCTAACTCCTCCTAAAAGTCCTAAACCACGCATCGGATTTTGATGCGGTTTTCATCATCAGTTAGAAACAATTTCACAGAAGATTTATATAATACTAGCTGACCTGACAGACGTTGTCCTGTCTCAGAACTGTCAAAGACGCAAAGTTAAAATTGTAAATCTTATTTTTTTACACTTTGGGTTACATTATTGGAGTTTTAGTAAGGAACCCTATTTAAAAAAATAATAATTACATAGCCTATGTTATCCGAGGATAGTGTAGATTCTCAACAGTGAAAGAATTTTTCATTTCGGTTCAGTAGTTTCGGAGCCTATTCAATGCAAATAAACAAACAAACAATCAAATCTTTCCTCTTTATAATATTATATAGTATAGAAGTATAGATAACTAGCGACCCGCCCCGGCTTCGCACATAAATAACACCCGTGCGAAGCAAGGGCGGGTCGCTAGTTACCACAAATTATGACTATGAATAATACTTGTACGCAGTGCTTCTTCTAAGCAAGCTCTATCTTGGATCACATCAGGCGATGTAGCGGTCAAACCCAAGCCAAATCCAATAAAAAAACTTAGCACGAATAAAACAAAAGATAGGTACTAACAAAAAACGTCAAAGTCAATTATAAAATCATTTCTGAGCAAAGGCTAATAACCCACGTTTCCTGGTAACGCTTTAGCCTTGTTGGGAGGCTAAAAGGTGTTTTATACCCATGCTGTGGGCAAAAACTCGTGACGGGAACCCTTGCCTCTGGCATACTAATCGCTAAGTTAAATAATGTAGAGTTCGTGCCAAACTTTAAGGTCGGTTTGAGCCAGAGTGCAACCTTTACAACCGACTTCAAAACAGCAGGTTCTCTTCTTTTGTATAGGGATTTATTGAATAATCTCGACCCTGGAGATTATTTAATAAAAATTTGGTGGTACCATTTAAATTTAAAGAAGTTATTCCACCTCTAAGGATGAAAATTAGGAATGAATCCCGTAACTGAAGTTCCCGTGAAGTTGTTTTTTTAACTGTAACAGAATAGATGAGCATAGTAAAGTCAATTTATTTGTGCCGTATTGGTATTTATTAGCGCTAGTTGGTGCCGTAAGCAGGGACCTTACGGCTACCTGTTTTAAGCGATTCTGTTTAGGAGATGAGAAAACTTACGCGACCACTAACCTTATCTCGGTGCGTTAAGGTTCACATTCGCGTGATTTTCCGAACTGCACTGTTCGATGGAACAGTGCAGTTCGCTAATTCGAGCCCGCGAATTAGCCATGGCCCCTGAGACTTATTATAATTATTCAAAAGTTACTCTGTTCCTTTTCACGACGGTTGAACCGATCTTGATGAAATATAGCAAGAAACTATAGTAAACGCATTATCATCTGAGTCGTCAGGTCATAAATCATTGTCTGTCTATCTCGCTCGCACCCACATGTAATTTCTGTCTATCTCGCTCGCACTTACAGGTCTTATGGTATGACGTTTATTGCTCGACGACTCAGTTGGTAACGCGGTGACTAAGTATGAACGGTAACGACTTTTTATTCCGAAAAAAAATTGGAAAATTGGAAATTTTGAGGAAAACCTCGAGATGCAACTGACAACATTCCCATACATATTCAGTAAGGTATTTGCATTCTATGATTGCTATTAGATGTTTTCGTGATGCTTGCGAAAGGTCGGTGTAGCAGTGACCTTTGACTTTGCTGATGGCTTTGGTAAATGTCATTCATGTGTTTAACTTGCTGCACCTCGAGATTTTAACCACTACTTAATTCCCAGTTTTTCCAATTATTATTTCTGCCTTGTTTTCCTGTATTTTTCCGGGAGACAACGGCGTCGATTCTGTCATACCACCCACTAAACGAAACCAATCTGACAGGTTTAAATTATCTGCCTCTCTTTTCGTTTTAATATGTGAGAGAAGGATGGCAACAATTTAAGAGCTATCAAATTTAGTTTAGTTTATTTTAGAGTACATCAGAATCGATGCCATTGGCGTCAAATCTATTCTGTCATATCACTCACTAAAGTAAACCAATCTGACGGGGCTAAAATTATCTGCCTCTTTTCATTTTAATAGGTGAGAGAAGGATGGCAACAATTTTAGAGCTGTAAAATTTAGTTTAGTTTAGTTTAGAGTGCATCAGAATCAATGCCATTGTCTATCTAATACCCACTGAAAAGTCTAGTATCTTCCCCGGCTTACGTTAGATTTAAAATTGTCCCACTGCGTTTTTGCCGCGCCCCGCGCGTCTTTAAACTTCTATTAAGACCGCGTTCACCGGGTGAGACCCATCTTTTTCATGCATATCATCATTTTAAAAGTCAAAAATTTGTGTTAGATAATGCACAATCGGGTTTTTTAAATTCTCATTCTGATTTTTTTCTTCAAAAATGTTCAAAACTGCGATATTGATAACTTTGACCGCAGCTTTACACAAATCTTATACCTCAGACTCAGCATTGTATCGATAGCGTCTTTATATGAAACTTGAAACTAAGACAAATCAGCCCCCCGATTCTACTAAATAAATTGTTGTAATTGTAATTGTTGCGATTTTAATTGTTAAATAATTGCCTCTGAATTGACAGTTTTTAATTATTTTTTTATACTTAAATATAATATAAGGTGGTTGTATTTTTCTAGTATAAAAAAATATTCATATATTTAACAATTAAAATCGCAACTATTACAATTCAAAAACAATTTCTTTAGTAGAATCGGGGCCCAGGTGAGATGGCTGCCAAGCGCAAGCCTTTTATTAAATTAAAAAAAAAAACTGGGCTATGTAGTACGGGTAGTATAACTGATTTTATAGTGTTAGTGTTAGCTTATATTTAAAGGCACTTGCCTGTTTAAAAACATACTACTAGTAAGCACAATGCCCTTGAACGCAAAAGTCTAGACGTACTCCAAGGTCACAAGTCCAACGTCCTTGTATTACATCACCGCATGCTTTGACACCTCCTGTATGTTCCATAACATCCGCAAATTGACCCAATTCGGCCAAACGACCCCTTCCCGTCTGTCTGCACGTCTAGATCATTGGCTGCTCATTGAGCTACCACAAAATAAATAGGTACAGAAGGCCAACTGCATACAAGGAACGTTAACAGGCGCACGCACACAAAGACGCGTACGTACAACGTACAACAATCTCGGATCAAGTCGGTCGAACACCAGTAGCGAGTGCCCGCGTTTTGGCAATACACGTATTTATCGTTATAATTTACAATAAGTAAATCCTACCAGAGTTGTTGTCTGTTTGGTTGTTTGAATACAACACAATACATTACATAAAACGGGCTTGACGTTATTTAAATCAGTATACAAAAGTAAGTTAATGTTATTTTTCACTGCGAGTTACGATTGTTACGAGTAATTTATCCATTTTTGTTTGGTATTGCATCGGTTAGTTAGTATAGGTATTGTCTAAAACAAGCGTAGAAACAACTAAGAAAGGATTTTATAAAAAGGCTGCAATAAAGAGTTAAAAATAAAGCTGGAAAAATAAATGTGTTTTAAATTAACATAATATAATTGAAACTCCCAAATTTAAACCTTTCACAAAACATTATAGTTGCTTTGTCAGCCCAGCGCAGCTACGGTTGCACGTAAGATATTAAAATCAAGAGCAGCCAAAGCCGGCCTTCTGTATTTATTTATTTTGTGGCAGTACCGAGGTCATCTGAAGACTTGTTGCGTGGTGCATTCAGAGGATGCCCTAGCAATGGAACCAAACTTCCAAAATAAAGTTAGCGGTCACGTCGTGCGGGACGTCTGGCAGATGTGAAATATGACCGCATAAGAGAGCGTCATGTCGTTTGCCGTCACGTCATATGAATCAGTTTTACTGCCAAGGCGCGCTTATAGATGTTACACATCAAAAAGTTTGTAAGACAATTTTTAGCTTAATTATAACAAGAAAAGTTTAGATATTTCGAATCATCTAAAGGCACGAACCTAACTAAATTAAAATAAATATATTTAAGAAAATAAATAATTCCTTCTGTACGCCAAGTACACATATTAGACATTGTTAATAAATTAGAAGAATAAAGTAAAAAAATGGCACGGACCCTGGAGTCTGCAGAGATGTAGACTAATAAAAAAAATAAAAAAAAAAATGTTTGACTAAACTTATCGAATAAATCACTGCCCGTAGCGTAGGCATCATTCCCAAAATGGTGGCCGCGTTGCCGCGTTGGATTGCTAAATAATTTGATTAAATTTTTAGCTTAGAATTGTTATTCTAAGCTTTGTAGCTATTTTGTAGGAGCAAAAGTCAGCTCTTACGTTTCGCCCAACCCTACATACTCACTTATTTTGAGACTTGAGAGAATACTACTTTTGTTTTTGCAAAGAACAAAGACTAATTAATAATAGCCGTGACACAAAAGTATTTTTTTTTTAAATTAATAATAATCTATTATTTTGATCGCTACCTCGCCTGATGTCGGTGATATGGTCAACAATAAAGCACGCTTACCCAGAAGAAACAGATTCACTTGCGACTTGATAAGACTCATAAATTGTAACACGATCAATCAGCGCATTCCACAGATTAGCAATTCGCCCAATAAAGATGAAATCAAATAGTTACATATAGAGTATTCGTAATAAATACTCGTCATGTTCGTAATATACGTATCTAGTTTTCGTAATATCAACCACGCACTGTGTCGCCTTTTTTCCCATTCTAGCTGTCTGATAGAAAAATAGGCATTAGGGAATTAGATCATTGCAGGGGCCTTACGGACAACAGCTAATTGCGGCACCTAATCCGCTCAGTTGGAAAATCACGCGAACCTGTACCTTATCGCGCCCAGATACGGTTTGCGGTCGCGTGATTTTCCAACTGAGCGGATTAGGGGCCGCAATTAGCTGTTGTCCGTAAGGCCCCAGATCTGCCCCCCGGTTCTATTAAACAAATTGTCTTTAAATTGTAATTGTTGCGATTTTAATATTTAAATAATTGCCTCAAAATTGACAGCTGTAAATTTTTTTTTATACTTAGTTATAATATTCGGTGGTTGTATTTTTCTAGTATAATTTTTTTATTTAAAACTGTCATTTTTGAGGCAGTTATTTAACGAATAAAATCGCAACAATTACAATTTAAAAACAATTTCTTTAGTAGAATCGGGGCCCTGGTGTACATTTTCCGAAATGTATCCAATCAAAAAATCGATAATCAACTTTGCGTCTATACTCATGTCTCAGAAGCTTAGTCTGAACAGAGATTCGTTGCTGAAGTGCGTTTTTCGTAAGTTTCTGAATGGTTGGAAGGATGATAACAACGTGACAGTATTCTTATTTATGAAGTAACTACTTAAATAAATAATAGGTTTGGCTTTGACCGCAAACTCGCCTGATGTTAAGCGATGGTGCGGTCTCCGATAGAGCACGCTGGACTAGTACAAACCGAATTATTCGCAATTTGAAGACACCCAGATTGTACTATGTTCAGATTGATCAGTAGCAAATAAGTAGGATGTTTTTATGGCCAAATATTGTTATCTAAAATCTAAACAAAATATATACAAAATAATCCAACTACCTAGCTATTTAGCCTTCTAAATATAAATAGATTATTACCCTTAGAGCGTTAAAGGTTTATTGTCTATTCTATTTCCATTTACGATTTGTATGAGCGATCTTTTATGTTCCATCACATTGATATTTATTCAGCATCTCAGTAAGGCCTTTAAATAAGGCCATTGTCACAAACGTGATGTGGTTTTCAATAGGAGACTTCATGGATGGATTTTTAACCGACTTCAAAAAAAGAGGCGTTCTCAATTCGTGTTTTTTTTTTTTTAATGACTTGAGTCAATACTCTATCATGGCAGTATTTACCTAATTCAAGGTTAAGTGACGCAGAAATAACAATAATTATGTGTAATTTTATTATGAACATAAATTAGGTATTTAATTTGGGTAGCGAATTAGGTATTTAATAGAATGATAGTTAGGTTTTGATTTGTTGTTTTTTTTTAAATTTTAATATTACCAAATGTACCCAATAGTTTTAGGTTTTAAATATCTGTATTTAAAATATTTTTTGTGTAAATAAAGTTATTTGGGTATATAGAAATCACCTTCCCTATTCGATTTCAGCTTCTAAGCTGATATCACGTACAAGGAAAATTACAAAAACTTTTTTTTACAATTTATTTTTAATTTTATTCATTTATAATATTTAAGAGACTTCAAAAAAGGAGGTTCTCCGTTTTTTTTTTTTTTTTTCTATAATTAGCCTCTAATTCGTTTATGCTAAATAGCACTACTTCTGAAATTATTTTTAGGCAAATCACGTGTTCGGTAAAGTTTTACAAAGTAATAAATTTGACCGTAAAATAATCAGCCACTGTTTCTCAACGTTTCAATAGATTAGTTCTGCGAATATTTCGGCATTATCATGGGGTCGTGATGGAGGCTCTATGGAAATGTCGTGGTTCATGAACACGACGCCCTTTCCAATTCAGCTACCTTTCAAATAAAATAGACAAAGGATTTTTCACCGCATATCCACTCGAAAATAGGTTCATTTTATCTTCGAAAAGTGAGAACAAAGCTATTCATTATCAAACATTATTTGGAGGAAAGAAAAATTGTGATTGGAGTAAAAAAAAAAAAGAAAACCACATTTACAATATATAATGAATTAAAATCATAGATTACGTCAAAGGTACTGCGCTTTTTTTCTTTCCCCTTGAGAGGAATTCGGCGTCGCACATCTTGTGCATTTGATCAAAAAGTATTGAAAGGCTTTCAAGTTTTATTAAGTTCGTCAAACAAGTCATTGTCAAAGTTAAGCAAATTAAGTCATGGTACAATCTAAGTCGCATGACTAGTAAATTCGTATACAGAGATTTTACTAGAGACTTCTACGGGGTTTAGGTAACAACACTAAAGGACATGTTTCACCTCATTAACCCGTCGAATGCGAGCGAAGGAGTTTTTTTTATGGCTAAAATGAGGGATTTCACCTACATTTCAGTTGTTTTTTTTTTTTTTTTAGTATAAAATACGTGCATAATATTGTATACCATTAGTATTGTGTATAAATCTTCTTACACACAATACGCGCGTCGGAGCACTTTTAGCTTACGCCGACATGCGGTGCGTAACACATGTGGGGGGATAATATCACTTTCCCATACTTGAACACTTCAACAATAATCCACAATTACAATTACATTTACCTTCGAAAATACACAAGTTTAGGAGTCTAATACAATGTGACATGTTTTTTCTTGTTGGCGCCAAAATTCCTGTCAAAAGTTAACTTCAAAGTTATAGTTATAGCTTGTTTTGACTCTAGACTTCATAAGGTAAAATTTCAAAACCTACGAATTCTATTCACCCCGTCATGTTTAACCCTATTTTACGACAGCTAGGTACTTGATAAATTCCCTTGCTTAGGAAAAACTTCATTGCCCTGACATAAAAAGATTGGTGCAATATTTAGAGCTCCAATCTCAAAAGGTTGCTGTTACCAAAGGTTAGTATACTCTAAGACCTCAACAACTAGGTTTATGAAGTAGTAACCCATTCTCAACTTGCAGAGTTTCAGGCCCGCTTCCTTCAAATGAATACATAATGACTTCACTTCAAAAGCATTTCTAATACATATAAAAGTCAACATTGCCATCCAGCGTCGCAATACTGCCAGTATTCTATAAACTTTTCCTTGCACCAAGGGGCTTTAGATTCGTTTTACAATTCAGTTTTTAAATTTGTTTGTATTTGTTTTATTATGGGTTGTGTAAGATTTTGATGTTGATATTTATACCGGGTTTATATTTAGCCCACTTCCGCGGCAGTGAGTAGGAAAGTGAGCATGGAAGTGTGGGAGTGCGAATAGGTATGTAAACTGATCACTTCTCCTGCGCCTTCCGCTGTTCGCGCTGCCCAGCGCTCCTCAAATTTGTGTTTTTTCATGCAGAAGTCAAAGAAAGGCCAGCGCGAGCGTGGGTGTTTGTTAACATGCTGCTGCTGATATTTTGCAAAAATAACTGAACTCCCTGCATTGTTAACAAGTGATATCCATACTGAATCTGGAACTATCACAGAACTGTGGACAAGCAATTATTTACTTTTACGCGGTTAAACTATAAATAATTGTATATAAGTTCTATCACGATTGCGATGAATTAATTTACTTAATCCAGCATTTTCTACGGCGACAACGATTTTTCTTTTTTTTATATCCTAGTTAATATAACTTTATAAAACTCTCACATAATTATGTAAATCATTATATATTATTATAGTATAGCGTATTATTAACTATTTCGACGTCCACCATTGCCCGAAGTCTAACGTGAAGTAAGTACTAAAGCAGAATGTAAACGCTCACAGCACTCACTGCCTTCAATGCTGCATCCCAAACATTTTGGGCAGTTTTTCCAACAGCGCTAGTAGAGTATAGTAATGGCAGCGGTTGAGTATAAATGAAGCATTACCTATGTAAATAAACATTGTCAATGCGGCCCGCACATGCAAAGGATTGACTATGACTGACGTAAACTGTGATTTAATAGACAAGACAGTCATGCAGTGCCAAGCAAATTATCATCTTATTCGTATTATAATAAAGATGCTGCAGCTAAAGTTGTTTACAATAGTCATTATCTATGAGATACTGTCTATCTGTAAATTATGTTTATGCTAGTACATATATGTCATACATCTTAACCTAATATCACAGTCCAGTATACTGGTATGTGATGATATCATAAATGAGAATTTGTTTGTCGGTTCGTTTGTTCTTAACTCTTACGGCGAGCAATTGAAAGATGTGATTTTTCCCTTCCAATTGCAATGTTATTCTAAAAATAACGTCTAATAAAAAAAAACTGCACAGTGAATTTTTTACTTCTAAAACGCTAAAAACGTCAGAAAATAGTTCTGTCCAGTAAGCGCGTCCTTAACTATAAAATTGCTCTCAAAATTTATTTGAGACTAAAATTATAATGTAAGTTTGCAACACTAAGGTCAGAGATTCATTTCCTGTTTCAAAGTATGAATTTATTGATTTTAAAGTGTTTGGAACCGGATTTAAGTAACCTTTAAGTGAAGTAACCTCTTCTTATCCGGAACGAATTGAAACAATTAGGTATAAATTATCTGTCAGAATTCGTCAACGTCATTACGACAATTCAATTCAATTCTCGTCGACAATTCTGACAGTCGACGATCCTAAGCTCACTGAACATCTAGAGCCGCTCAGCATACGTAGAGACGTTGGGTCTCTTTCAGCCGCACTCAGAGACGTTACTTAAGCT
This sequence comes from Agriopis aurantiaria, assembly GCA_914767915.1. Lineage (NCBI taxonomy): Eukaryota > Metazoa > Arthropoda > Insecta > Lepidoptera > Geometridae > Agriopis > Agriopis aurantiaria. The sequence continues at coordinate 8,661,348 of OU612003.1, read as the reverse complement.
AAGGAATACTTAAAATTGCTCTGTCTCGTTTTCATGTGTGACAATTTCCGTCAACGAGAAGTTAACAGAGCAGTTTTAAGTATTCCTTAGCTTAAGTAACGTCTCTAAGTGCGGCTGTTAGTCTTTTATCGCATTTACAACGGGGATTGTTCTGAAGAACTGTTCGATCTGATGCTGGTGTCGCGGTTTTACCATCGCAGCAGCCGCCACTGCCTGAAAGTTCATCTACATATCACAGATCTGTGAAAATCGCACACGGTGCGTTTCACGCGATCGTTTTTGCCTCACACCTGCAATTTGTGGAATAAGCTTCCATCCTGCGGCATTTCCGAGTAACTATAGTATGGGGTTCTTAAAAAATCCGTTAATTGTGTATTTAAGGGTCGGTAACGTATCTGTGATGCCCCTGCGGTGTTGCAGGTATACATAGCGATCGTTTACCGTGGTGGTCGTCTACCACCAGGCGGCCAGTCAGCTTGTTTGCCACATAACGCACAAAAATATGATTTTAAAACCTCCTTTAAGAGGTACCTAATCTTCAAACGGCTGAACTGATTTTCTTGAACCATTAGCTAAGAACACTCTCGAGCAAGTCCCTTTCAAACAATTGTTTTATTAGTTCAGGGGCCTTACGGACAACAGCTGATTGCGGCACCTAAACCGTATCTGGGCGCGATAAGGTACACGTTCGCGTGATTTTCCAACTGAGCGGATTAGGTGCCGCAATTAGCTGTTGTCCGTAAGGCCCCAGCTGTTTGTGAATTATTATTATTGGCCAATGAACTTAGAAGACTTTCGTTTGGTATAGGTAGGCACAAATAGGCACAATATACCTAGTAGCATAAGCTGTGGTAAAGGTACAGAGCAACAGCTTTTATCTCCACTCCACGGCTGTGTTAGACTTCAAATTTAATTACCTATGCCCCGTAAAAATAGGGTTATTTAAAAACCAACATGAGTAGCTAAATAAACGGATGTAAATGAGCGTAAAAACCTTTTAGGCAAAGTTTTTACGCAAGTTATACCTATACCCTTCGACTAAAATAAAATGAATGGACGGGTCCAACCATTGAAATTGCTCAGTAAAAACGAATCAAAACCGTCGGACATATATTTAATTATACTTCTACACTTAATTATAAAAATGTACAGTATATTGGTTACAAAAAAATAGATCCCGGTTTATTTGTGTATTTACACTTCGGGAAAGCATATGAATGCATAATTTTGACAGATGTTTCGTTATCACGTAACAATAGACACGTGTTGCACTTCCTACGGCTTGAGACCGACTGAAACGAAATGAGAGCCGGCGCTTATTTTGTTATTTTCAAAAATGCGCTTCTACTGGGCCTGTCCATTCATTTTATTTTGGTTGAAGCCTATACCGAAATAAGTTTTACACTATTGATGCAAAAAAAAAATTGCAAACACAATTATGGTAGATATAGGTAGGTACCTATATACCTACCTACTTGGTTCATAAAAAAAGTGTAAAGCCAAGCGATTCTCACATATAAATTCTATTCAAATAATTAATTCTTACCTTTCAGAACAACTTTTTACTTTACCCATAAACTAGCACTTGTCAAGGCAGTGCACAAAAAATTGCAAAACAAAAGTAAGCGCAAGCGACAGTTTGTTTTGCAAAGACGCGACTGTAAAAATGTTCAACGATATAGAACCATGTCATTTTCAATATTCACAAATATTTTTTGTACAGTATAAATAAATTTATAGATTTCTTATTGCGAGTTGATATCTAAGTGTCCTCTGCAAGTTCACGATCAGACAAGGTTGTATCGATGGAGTGAAAATTAGAATCAGTTTCTTCTTTTACAAGAACATTATGAAATCTTATTTTACATCAGCGAGAAGCCTTAATTTGCCGTGAAAAACAATTGTTAGGTTTCGAATCGAGTTGAATCGATTTTCTCGAGTTTTTGAACAAAATATTGTCTATGAAACGGTTGACGTTGCTTTAAAACGTCAACCGCCTTTTTGAATTACCAATAAAAGAGATAATGGGATTCGGTTGGCAACGGTGGTCGCGAACGGTCGCATCAAGCTGGCATCGAAGCGGAGCGCAAGCCTTGAGTTGTGTAATTGGGAGTTGAGGAATCAGCGTTTGTAGTTTGAGTAACCTACCGGAATATTAGATTGTTAAATAAAGAGTTCTGCTTCTGAAGTATAATGTTTTATTATATTTCAGAAGTGGGATATGCCCACTTAAATGCCCAACTGTGCTAATTAGACAAAGATCATGCTTCATAAAACTATGTCCACATGTTAAGAGATTAGTATTTTATTTGATGTGATTAGGTTTGAAGTCGCAAAAAAAATGTGAAGTTGGTGTGGCATATTATACTGTGGTATCGGAAGGGTCTCTGGGGGAGCAAACTGCATCTATTTTTAAGCTAGGATGCGCTGTTTTCATGATACTTCACATTCTGGGTTAAGTAGTAAGCCGAGTGAATAAAACGTTTTTAATTTAAAAAAAAATCTTGTTTCGAGATACGGTGTTATGTCCTATGACGATGAATCCCTGGCACAACGGCGGCTGTTGACGCCGCACCGACGAAATCAGGGCCGGTCGAAGTTCGAACTGCCGTGTCCATGCGAGCAAAAGCATGGGGCACGTGTCTGTGTGGCGTGTAGCAGCTGCGCGAGGTCCTGTCGAGAGCCTGCAGCCGCGGACGCCACCAAGGAGCCTCAGCCTAATATCCAGGTGTGTTTATTTCTGCTTTTCATTATGCTGGTGAGATATACTTATCGTTGACAAACTTTACTAAAAATAACGCGTCGCATTATATTTTCATAAAGTATAAAGATCACATCGAATGCTATAATAAATGGCGTTATACGTCCTTAAAACGTGTAAATGAAGAATTTTATGATTTCATACGGATTCCGCAGAAAAACTGTCATATCTGCAGGTAGATTAGAACAATATGTTAGTAGACTGATTATTTCTTATGTAACACAGAAAACAAAATTGACATGTGTTCGAAATTAAGCAAGAGATAAACATTTTAAATTCTGGTTAGACAGAAAACTCACTTTACTTACGAATGACGTCACATGTAAGCACGCCATACAAACTCCATACTGACACTCATCATGCGGGAAAGGGATAGACCATCCTTTAAGATTTAATTGTTTTTTTCACTAGACCTATTGCGTTGAGTAGAAGTGTTAGTTTCGTCAGTTCATTTTGTATCTAAGGCCTAGTCTGTAGCAAAAAAATAAAAAAAAAGCACTGGAAGGTTGCGGGTAGTTGTAATAAAACTGGAAGTCAAAGTATAATACCAGTTAAGATTGTCTAATTTGGTAGCGTTAGTTATGCGAGTGTCCAATGTTTAGAACCCTAGTCAAAGAACACATAATAGCACACAGAAGGTTTTTCTCCGCGAAGAGGCTTAAATAAATAAGGACTCTCTCTACGAGGTAAAAAAAAAAAAAGTAGTAATTCAACTCGTACAGCGCTGGATACCGCTTGTTATATTCGCCTAGAAGGCCGCCCTCTTTCTATTACGTAGCTCTATCTCTCCTGACGCGGCACGTGTAACGTTAGGGTTGTCTTCTTAATATTTACACCGAATCATCGTCATTATCAGCCACAAAATGAAACAAACCTAAGTAGGTCTATGTTTTTAGTTTTAGTGATATTTTTGTGTTGGCATGACGAACTCTTGGGGATTTGTTGTTTGTTTAGAAGTAATAGTTTACAAGTACGTACCTACTTTTAAACAAATCTTAACAAGTGAGTACACCTATACACACCTATTCGGGCTATTGGCAAATTCATAGTATTTCGCACAACTATTCATTCCTCTAGACACGGGTGTGTCTGTAGTATAGGAAATAATTTTTGTTTCGTGTTCGTGGGTAGACTGGAAAATAAATGAACCGAAAGTATATGTGCAAATATTAACATTTTAAAATTATTACTCTTCATTTGGAGCAGAATCTAAGTCAGTGCTTTGATGTAGATTCTTCAAAATAATCATGAATACACAAATTGCTAAAAGTCGCTCAGGTAGATGAGGATTTAGTAAACCTTTGTGTGTTCTGTCACACTTGCAGTATTGCATCATTTGCATAGGCACAGTTCATTTATCTAAGGCTTTACAAGTGGGATTTGGTTTCGACATTTTATTTCCAGTATTGCAATGTTTGCCACGGAAAGTATAGTGATATTGTAAGATAATAAAGGCATAGCTGTCAGATCAACTTTTACAAATTAATGTAATGACTGGTTAATTGAGCAGATATGTGTTCCGGTGGATGTAAAGCGAGTTATTAGTCGTCGAATTAATGATAAAATCTAAAATATTGGTCAAATTGCATATCATCATCATCATCATAATCAGCCTTTTAACAGTCCATTGCTGGACTTTTAGCATACCCCCGAAAGGATGATTGGGACACAACGCTGGGTCAGTGCGAATTGGCGGATTGGATTCGAATTGCATATCTTAGGCTTAAAATATAACATTGGACATAATGAAAGTTATCAGCTAATTACGGAACAGTTGTTTCCTTCTTGACTGTTTATTTTGAATGTAATCTGCCGGAGACAATATCTGCATTTCAGTGTGGTGTGACAGTGGAGGTTATCGAAGACAGTGAGAAACGTGGTCAGCGTGTCGACAGCGTGCCGACATCGAGTGACGTGGCTAGCGTGCTGACAGCGAGCGGCGTAGTCAGCGTGCCGACAGCAAGCGACGTGGCCAACGTGGCGACAGCGAGCGACGGGGTCAGCGGACCACGTCCCCAGTACAGGCCGTCGTTCAAGGTCAAAGAGCGAAAATGGATGGGTACGCAACTTGACAAAGTTGATTTTTGGTTGGGTTGTTAATAGCTTGAAAAGAAGATTTGGCGATTTGATTGGGGGTCGGTTCTATCAATAATTTACCTTTTTTTCGATAACTCATTAGCAAGATTACGACTCGTAAATGATACGTCAGTATTCTTTTTTACTGATTAAGGTATATAAACGCATTTACGTGAACGAAACTTTTACGTAAATTGTCTATGGCTATTTTATTGAGAGAGATACGCCAACATATTACACATTTAAAAATTAATATATTTTTTTAGACATGCATAGTTCTGATATGAACACGTTTTACAGGCGTATACTACATTCGCCATAAAAGTGATTAGACACTAAAACTATATAATTAAATAAACATTTAAAACATGTGTTGATATCGCTAAAGTTTAAAAATTACTATGTAGAGATTTCTTTTAAAATAGATGGGAATAGATGGATGAATGGATGGGTAGATGAAAATAGAAAGATAGTCAGTGAAAGCATAGATCACTTTATGGAGAAACGTTAGATCGCGGATCTTTCGCCTGTCTCGCAAGGTTTTCGAGAAAGACAATGTTTTCGTTTTAAAATAACATAGACGACTTTCATAGGGACTTCTGTGGGAAACGCCCTGGCTGGAGAATACCATAATGATCTCGTAAAATCACGCTGGACGCCTTCTATGCTATATATATATTATTTTGCATTTTTCTCAACCAAAACAATGTTAGTTAGGCACAAAACAAAACATGAGACAAACACTCGGATATTGTAAGTAGATGTCAAACGTCAAAATAAACTATTCGTAAGCTCAAACGGCTGCGATCTGCATTGTAAGGAGTGTTAGTAAAATGTTACTGAAATTAAACGAACAGATTTTTACAACAGAAAATTTAAAAATTAAATTAAATTTACTGAAATTTGCTTCGAATAAATATAGAAATACATAGAGAGAAAACGCGTAAAAAATTATGTTCAGAAAATGTCAGCGATTTCATATAAAATTTACTTTATTTTATTTTGGTCGAAGCAATTTACATAGCAACAAAACTATTTTACCAAAACCAACCGTATATTTAGACATTTACAGCTCAGTTTTCTACCGTAAGTTCGATTTGTACAAAATAATCAAAACTCGTCAACCGCCGTTGATGAATGATGAATGTAGCGAGACGGCGATGTCAGAATCGCAAGTGGGAAAGAAATGGACTACTTGTGTTATGTTTGAGGTGCAATAGCGATAGTCTTGGTGTGTGGAATGGAATGCGGCGTAATCAAAATAATATAATTATGATGATACAATATATGTGACTTATAGGAGTTTTTGTAACTGTTTGGATGATGAACAGTAATGTTAGTGTGAATGGAGTATTTACTCACCGATGCCATCTTTTATGTTTTGTTATTCTTGCAATTTTTACTTGAGGAGCACTTGGTCATTGTTACGGTTTGTGCAACTATCGCGTGACTGTAGGTCCGATCTGGCCCCGTATTGACTATTGAGTCGGGCCAGATTATTATTGAGCATTGCCGCAATTAGAGCGTCATTGTGGCATATTTGTAATTTTTTTTTGATCGTAGGAAATTGGATTTGACATTTTGCTCACGGACATTTATAAAACTGTCCATGATATAAATTGTAATAGAAATGGAGGTATAGTAACTTTTGCAAGAAGTAGGGTTTGCAACTGCGAGTATGTTATTTCGAAATGATGATAATTATGACAGAATTATAAATCATCTAATGTACCCACCTATATACCTATGTTAATCTAATTGGGAAACGTTTATTTTATTATAAGAGAATGGATAATAATTCATAACAACGTAATGTTTTATGACAGGTTAACTTAATTTCGATGGGAAGGCAGATTCGCAAAACTAAAATTCATATGATTATGACATGTATGTGATATTGTCTTTAAGAAATTGGTTTCCAACTGCAAGTATTTTAATTTGACATAATGATAATTATTATAGAATAATTCATACCAATGTAATGTTTTATGACAGGTTCACTGAATTATGATGGAAACGCAGATTCGAAAAACTTAAATTAATAACTAAATTGATGATTCTGTGATTGGTTTGAAACTGCAAGTATTTTAACTTGAAATTATGATAGAATACCTAGATAATGTATAACCAATATGGTGTCTGTGAGAAGGAAGGGTTCGCAGATACCAATATGGTGTTTGTGAGAAGGAAGGGTTCACAAACACCATTAGACTAGATAGTCATAATGTACGGTGTACGTGAGAAGGAAGGGTTCACAGACACCGATAGATTTATGTGATTAGTGTTCGTGAGAAGGCAGGGTTCGCGGACACCAATATGGTATTTGTGAGAAGGAAGGGTTCACAAATACTAATATAATGTTTGTGAGAAGGAAGGGTTCGCAAATACTAATATGATGTTTGTGAGAAGGAAGGGTTCGCAGACACCAATATGGTGTTTTTGAGAAGGAAGGGTTCATAAGCACCATTGGACTTAAGTGCCTAGATAATTATGTAAATATAGACACTTAGGACGATAGATCGTAGTTTTAGCAGAATTGTACGATTTAATTTAGAAGTAAGGGCTCGCAAATTGTAATTTTTTTCTTCTTCTTCACTCCCATTTAATTGTATTATTTGTAGCATACTTTAAAATTAATTTATTCGTTTGTTAAACTGTAGTATAATTATCAATTATGTTTTCTAAGATCTTAGTGTAAATAATTCTTAACGGATATTGAATCTAGTTTCGATGCCTGCTGATGCCTTCGACGACCGAGTGTTAGGTTAAGCGCGAGGGTTCTGATTGCGTGCATGAGGACATGCACGAGGTCAGGATGGTCGAGTGTTAGGTTTCGAATCGAGTTGAATCGATTTTCTCGAGTTTTTGAACAAAATATTGTCTATGAAACGGTTGACGTTGCTTTAAAACGTCAACCGCCTTTTTGAATTACCAATAAAAGAGATAATGGGATTCGGTTGGCAACGGTGGTCGCGAACGGTCGCATCAAGCTGGCATCGAAGCGGAGCGCAAGCCTTGAGTTGTGTAATTGGGAGTTGAGGAATCAGCGTTTGTAGTTTGAGTAACCTACCGGAATATTAGATTGTTAAATAAAGAGTTCTGCTTCTGAAGTATAATGTTTTATTATACAATTTAATTCTGTACGTAATTCATTGAGAAATCAATCTGTTTTGCCTTACCGTTGTCAATTTTTTTTATAATGAGAATAAATTAAGTACCTATACCTATTTCAACTTTGTAGCGCGATATTTTCCCATAAGCTTCGCCAAACCTACATTGTTTTCTACTCTTTGGTCTTATTAAATCTTTTAAATTACGATATGGTTTCTTTTCCTTCTATTTTATTAACCAAAGTTAATGACCTGTGGGCTGTGAATGAATGAACCTGAATGATCTATCACCTAACTTGGTAGTTTTTAACGCACACGGTCTAATTAATTTATTGCTCATTGCCATATTGATTTTAACAGGTTTGGGTCATTACGTTCAATGCTAATTATTTATATATGTATTTTTTGTGGTAACTAGGTAATTAGTTTACAAGCAAGTTATATTAGAATATTGAGTATTCTGCATCATATTACTCCTATTTGCGAAATTTTACAGTTTATTAAATTGAGGGTATCATACAATTATTACTATCCTACCTACATCACACCAAGTAAACATAACAACTGAGATAAAACGACAATTTACAACCAGTGTGTAAGTAACACGCTTTATTTATAAACTTTACTAGAGACTAGAATAGTATGACATAAACTTACCAGTTACAAAATCCCATGAAACGATCAAATTTATATTCGTATTAGGTCGGTAGAATCACAACATCCTGTCATAGTCGCAACATTGGTATACCATTCCAAACAATAGGGCACAAACACTATACTTCTCTTGAAAATGGTAAAAAATGCTAAACTTGAATTAAAACACTAAGTAAACTTAACAAAAACACCAATCAAGCTTTGATAGTGCTAAGTTTTTTAGTTCTAAGTTGTTTTATGCTATTTTTATGTGCGTTTGTCTATTTTTAGCGCGGGTCGGTCGCGCGAGCTTTGGTTAGGATATAAACCCGTATGCACGCCGCGACAGACTGGTTTCAACTGAGGCGTGTGCAGTTGATCTCTTGATTGAATTGAACTTGGCTTGGTTTGCGCGGGAGTTGATTCGGTCAATCCACTGCACTTTTTGTTGTGATTTCGTGCGGTTATGCACTTTTATGCTTATTTTCTTTTTTGTGGTGGTTATTTCTGATTATAATACCTAGGTCGTTTGATACGCAAACGGATAGATTCATTGAATGTTTTTTTTTCTTTACAAAACCTTTTAAGTTACTTAAAGGATTTCATTTATTTCATGGTAAATGAAATTATAAGTAGGTAATTATTTCTGTAAGTAGGTACTTACAATATTCTTAATTTCATTTAGTTAAAAGCATTTTTATGGAATACTTGAGATCAAAATTTAAATTTATTAAAACGCCATCTTACACATTTTTTTTTAAATATAAAGTGTTTTGTTACGTTGTATTTTAGTACTATCAACTTTAAATAGATGGCACTAAAATAATTGAAGCGCTATCTATTAAATTTGTTTGGAACCTAACCATACTAATGGCAAAATTTTACTGTAGTAAGTACTGAGTAACCAATAGACGGCGCAAAATTATTTTGAATTCGCCATCTATTGGCTTCGTCTGGTACTCGTTGCTATACTACCGTGGTAAGAATACTAACCTTACATGGAAACTAGTTATTTCTGAGTCAACGCTGCGACGCTACAGTATGTAAAAAGTACCAAACCGAATCAAAAGATGGCATCATACGAAAAATTACTAACTTTTATAGATAGAAAAGAATACGTAATTTTTATTTTAAACTGTTGTTTAGAAAAATAAATACTGACCAACTCATTGTTTTATAAAGTGCGTAATTTATTGTGCTTACTTTAGACTAGGATGAATGCAGGCTTTGATGACTAGGTGACTTGGTAGGATAAAATCTAGACTTAAGACATTATTACGTTGTCACTAAATATGGAACTTTTCTGACTTGCCACATTCGGGGGGCTTAATGTCTGCTTGAATTATTATTCAAAATATGTTTCCATAGTCAAAAATAAATTTTATTTAGTTTTTATAGTTGAATACTTGTTTGAATCGTAACGAAATTTTTACTGAACATTGGAAACGTAATTTTTTTTCTTTATTTGTGCGTATAATATGAGGTTTTACCCATGTATCATTATTATATCTTAAAAATGTTGCAATTGACGAACGAGATACCGCACGCACGAAGCCTGGGCACTAAAATAATCTGAAGCCTGACGCTAGGAACCAGACAATGTCTAAAACATAGTAAAATTAAAATGGAACAATAGATGAAGATTTGCAATAAAAAACTTAATCATGCTTACAAATCCATTTATTAATATTAATGTAGTAAAAATGCTTCCTATAGTAATGCGTGACTTCATAAACCTACGATAAAAATGGTTCAAATAGATTAACACAGTAATATTTTAGATTATGGAAATGCTTTTTAAGATACTTATTCAAATAACATAACCTGACCGCCCCTTATTACTCAAAGGAGTTCCACTGCCAGTGGCCGCGTTACCACCAATGATTCTAAAATCACCATCATCGTCATCATCATTTTCTTTCAAGTCAAAGGCATTGTTACCATCGTGGACATCTGGTCGAATATCTGGTAGAACAGGTTGGACCCCACTTCTTGATCCGTTATCCAATTTTTCGAAAGAATTGATGGAATGAAGGATGTTCTGCGCAACGTCTACGCCTGTATAACCAAGAGGTATGGTATGAAGGCCTTGTTTATTCCCGATAGTTTGCTTTGCATTTTCGCCAACAATTTGTAAGCGTCCGCTTGGTACAGTTTGCTCTCCTACAGGTATGTCCTTTTTCAAGAGGTTCAGATTTCGCAGTGCTTCAGTAGGAATGCTAAATTTCCCAATAACACCAGATATTGCTGAAGATTCATTTGAGATTTCTGCAGCAGCATTGTTTTGTAAACTTTTGACATTGTTCACTGGTAAATTCTTGCTTCTAAATTCAATACCTAAGATGCTCGACAGGCTTGGCATATGAATTCTAGATGAATCGAGGTATTTTGAAGCGACTGTACCAGGTAGGTTATGGCGCCTAGTTAATATATCAATCGGTTGTTCTTGAAATTCCATATGTGGTACGAAAAGCCTTCCTCCATCGGATTCGAGCTCTTCTTGGTCAATAAATTTGAATTCTTTGGAGTACGGACGATTATCTGCGTCTTGGTATTTATTATTCAACATCTCAATTTGCTCCGTGACCCATTTACTCAGTTTATTAGGTTCTTGTTGTGTGGGTGGCATCCTATCAGGAGCAATGTGAGTAACTGGTATAGGATGTCGTTGTTCATTATTTAAATCGTATCTAGATGGCATATTATAATCCAAATTTCCGTTTGTGTCAGTTTGTGGGTATACAGGTAAATCGTCTTGTTGGCTATCAAGTTTTTTTACGTCGTAATTCTTGTTTCCAAATGTTTTTTCTGGAACTAATTCTGAGTAGTATGTATATGGAACATTGTAATCAACATTTTCATACATTTGCGGACGTAAAGGATACTTTTCTTGTTGGTTATTAATATTGTTTAATTCATAATTCGTGAATTTTAAATTTTCATTTGGTATTAGTTTTGAGTAATATTCATATGGAATGGTGTTAAGAACATTTTTATAAGGTTTTGTATCTGCAGGATGATTTCCTTGTTGTTTACCAACAGCATATTCAACAAATGGCATTATTTGTGGCGGTAGTAAATTTGTTAGTTGTTGATCACTATTCTTAATGTCATTATAATGTGGAAAATTAAGTTCTCCAAGTGAAGCTCCCAACGACATGACTCTAGATTCGTAATTACCATTGTTTTCATTCCGATTATGATCAGAGTCACTGTTATTGTTCTGTTTTTCTTTAGAATTTGAAATACCTTTGTGTAAATTAGCATGAAATTGTTGCTCTAATAACGACTCAGATAAAAATCTAGATCCATTCAAGTCACTGTCTTGTTGTTTGTCTGGTTTATTTATGACATTAATTAGGGGAGTGGCTCGTCCAGTTTTAGTATAAAAAATTTCATTCTGCTCTTGATTAGGGATATGGGCATTACCAAGCTGATAGGAAAGCCACATCTGTTTTAGCATTGCCTCTGTAAGATATGGATGTTCATTCAAATCACTTGCGTAATTACCATTGTTTTCATTCCGATTATGATCAGAGTCACTGTTATTGTTCTGTTTTTCTTTAGAATTTGAAATACCTTTGTTTAAATTAGCATGAAATTGTTGCTTTAATAACGACTCAGATAAGAATCTAGATCCATTCAAGTCACTGTCTTGTTGTTTGTCTGGTTTATTTATGACATTAATTAGGGGAGTGGCTCGTCCAGTTTTAGTATAAAAAATTTCATTCTGCTCTTGATTAGGGATATGGGCATTACCAAGCTGATAGGAAAGCCACATCTGTTTTAGCATTGCCTCTGTAAGATATGGATGTTCATTCAAATCACTTGCGTAATTACCATTGTTTTCATTCCGATTATGATCAGAGTCACTGTTATTGTTCTGTTTTTCTTTAGAATTTGAAATACCTTTGTTTAAATTAGCATGAAATTGTTGCTTTAATAACGACTCAGATAAGAATCTAGATCCATTCAAGTCACTGTCTTGTTGTTTGTCTGGTTTATTTATGACATTAATTAGGGGAGTGGCTCGTCCAGTTTTAGTATAAAAAATTTCATTCTGCTCTTGATTAGGGATATGGGCATTACCAAGCTGATAGGAAAGCCACATCTGTTTTAGCATTGCCTCTGTAAGATATGGATGTTCATTCAAATCACTTGCGTAATTACCATTGTTTTCATTCCGATTATGATCAGAGTCACTGTTATTGTTCTGTTTTTCTTTAGAATTTGAAATACCTTTGTTTAAATTAGCATGAAATTGTTGCTTTAATAACGACTCAGATAAGAATCTAGATCCATTCAAGTCACTGTCTTGTTGTTTGTCTGGTTTATTTATGACATTAATTAGGGGAGTGGCTCGTCCAGTTTTAGTATAAAAAATTTCATTCTGCTCTTGATTAGGGATATGGGCATTACCAAGCTGATAGGAAAGCCACATCTGTTTTAGCATTGCCTCTGTAAGATATGGATGTTCATTCAAATCACTTGCGTAATTACCATTGTTTTCATTCCGATTATGATCAGAGTCACTGTTATTGTTCTGTTTTTCTTTAGAATTTGAAATACCTTTGTTTAAATTAGCATGAAATTGTTGCTTTAATAACGACTCAGATAAGAATCTAGATCCATTCAAGTCACTGTCTTGTTGTTTGTCTGGTTTATTTATGACATTAATTAGGGGAGTGGCTCGTCCAGTTTTAGTATAAAAAATTTCATTCTGCTCTTGATTAGGGATATGGGCATTACCAAGCTGATAGGAAAGCCACATCTGTTTTAGCATTGCCTCTGTAAGATATGGATGTTCATTCAAATCACTTGCGTAATTACCATTGTTTTCATTCCGATTATGATCAGAGTCACTGTTATTGTTCTGTTTTTCTTTAGAATTTGAAATACCTTTGTTTAAATTAGCATGAAATTGTTGCTTTAATAACGACTCAGATAAGAATCTAGATCCATTCAAGTCACTGTCTTGTTGTTTGTCTGGTTTATTTATGACATTAATTAGGGGAGTGGCTCGTCCAGTTTTAGTATAAAAAATTTCATTCTGCTCTTGATTAGGGATATGGGCATTACCAAGCTGATAGGAAAGCCACATCTGTTTTAGCATTGCCTCTGTAAGATATGGATGTTCATTCAAATCACTTGCGTAATTACCATTGTTTTCATTCCGATTATGATCAGAGTCACTGTTATTGTTCTGTTTTTCTTTAGAATTTGAAATACCTTTGTTTAAATTAGCATGAAATTGTTGCTTTAATAACGACTCAGATAAGAATCTAGATCCATTCAAGTCACTGTCTTGTTGTTTGTCTGGTTTATTTATGACATTAATTAGGGGAGTGGCTCGTCCAGTTTTAGTATAAAAAATTTCATTCTGCTCTTGATTAGGGATATGGGCATTACCAAGCTGATAGGAAAGCCACATCTGTTTTAGCATTGCCTCTGTAAGATATGGATGTTCATTCAAATCACTTGCGTAATTACCATTGTTTTCATTCCGATTATGATCAGAGTCACTGTTATTGTTCTGTTTTTCTTTAGAATTTGAAATACCTTTGTTTAAATTAGCATGAAATTGTTGCTTTAATAACGACTCAGATAAGAATCTAGATCCATTCAAGTCACTGTCTTGTTGTTTGTCTGGTTTATTTATGACATTAATTAGGGGAGTGGCTCGTCCAGTTTTAGTATAAAAAATTTCATTCTGCTCTTGATTAGGGATATGGGCATTACCAAGCTGATAGGAAAGCCACATCTGTTTTAGCATTGCCTCTGTAAGATATGGATGTTCATTCAAATCACTTGCGTAATTACCATTGTTTTCATTCCGATTATGATCAGAGTCACTGTTATTGTTCTGTTTTTCTTTAGAATTTGAAATACCTTTGTGTAAATTAGCATGAAATTGTTGCTCTAATAACGACTCAGATAAAAATCTAGATCCATTCAAGTCACTGTCTTGTTGTTTGTCTGGTTTATTTATGACCTTAATTAGGGGAGTGGCTCGTCCAGTTTTAGTATAAAAAATTTCATTCTGCTCTTGATTAGGGATATGGGCATTACCAAGCTGATAGGAAAGCCACATCTGTTTTAGCATTGCCTCTGTAAGATATGGATGTTCATTCAAATCACTTGCGTAATTACCATTGTTTTCATTCCGATTATGATCAGAGTCACTGTTATTGTTCTGTTTTTCTTTAGAATTTGAAATACCTTTGTTTAAATTAGCATGAAATTGTTGCTTTAATAACGACTCAGATAAGAATCTAGATCCATTCAAGTCACTGTCTTGTTGTTTGTCTGGTTTATTTATGACATTAATTAGGGGAGTGGCTCGTCCAGTTTTAGTATAAAAAATTTCATTCTGCTCTTGATTAGGGATATGGGCATTACCAAGCTGATAGGAAAGCCACATCTGTTTTAGCATTGCCTCTGTAAGATATGGATGTTCATTCAAATCACTTGCGTAATTACCATTGTTTTCATTCCGATTATGATCAGAGTCACTGTTATTGTTCTGTTTTTCTTTAGAATTTGAAATACCTTTGTTTAAATTAGCATGAAATTGTTGCTTTAATAACGACTCAGATAAGAATCTAGATCCATTCAAGTCACTGTCTTGTTGTTTGTCTGGTTTATTTATGACATTAATTAGGGGAGTGGCTCGTCCAGTTTTAGTATAAAAAATTTCATTCTGCTCTTGATTAGGGATATGGGCATTACCAAGCTGATAGGAAAGCCACATCTGTTTTAGCATTGCCTCTGTAAGATATGGATGTTCATTCAAATCACTTGCGTAATTACCATTGTTTTCATTCCGATTATGATCAGAGTCACTGTTATTGTTCTGGTTTTCTTTAGAATTTGAAATACCTTTGTGTAAATTAGCATGAAATTGTTGCTCTAATAACGACTCAGATAAAAATCTAGATCCATTCAAGTCACTGTCTTGTTGTTTGTCTGGTTTATTTATGACCTTAATTAGGGGAGTGGCTCGTCCAGTTTTAGTATAAAAAATTTCATTCTGCTCTTGATTAGGGATATGGGCATTACCAAGCTGATAGGAAAGCCACATCTGTTTTAGCATTGCCTCTGTAAGATATGGATGTTCATTCAAATAACTTGCTCCTTGTGGACCATCATTGTCCGTTGAATAACTCAATGGATTCAAGTGTATGTTTCCATCTGAAGTAATATCTGGTTGATGATACTCTAACGGAATACTACTATGATAATCACCGATTTTAGTCGTGAATAAAGTATTGTATTTTTTGCTAACTTCGTCCAGTTTATTTTTATGTTGGATGTTGTAGTTTGGTTCACCTGTGGTATCTGGTTTAGTTTTACTAGAGCATCCACAGGTATGATATCTGGAGTGATGGCAGGATTCACTGCAATAAAAAGAATAAATAGGTAAGTGATTAAAAGACATTTATTTGTGTTTATATTATACGGGAATTACTCACGTATGACGAAGCTGGTAACTCCGATTATAGTCCCAACCTCATTCGGTGGCCTTTTTTTTAAAGGTGAGGGTACGCAGTGCGCCAAATGAAAGTTTTTTTTCGTTTAAATTTTCTGTGTTGTGCGCTCACGACTCTTTCTCGCTTTATACCCGCGCGCACTAAATACAGGCTTAATCATATTATGTGCGAATGTAAGTAATTCCCGTGAAATATAACCACAATGTGTGAAACCATGTCAGTCTAGATATTAACATTGTTATTAAAAGAATATATAGAAATATAATACTTTTTACAGCACATGCTTAACAATGTCCAAATATGTATCATCATGCAAACCTAACCTAACCAGAACCACCGGAGGATGGGCAGCAGCGTCCTATTAGTACACGGTGAACGTACTGCGATCCCCAAGCCGTCTGCCAGGCGTGGGGATTATGGAAACACCCCTCTCTAAGGGGGAGGCCTTTGTCCAGCATTGTACAAACCTAACCTAAGTCATTTTAGCCATAGTGTTGTGTTGAGTAAGGAATAATTAGTATTGTATATTTTTTTTGGGAATAATTTTGGAAACTGGCTTTTTATTATAAATGTAGATAATACCAATATAGATAATAACAATATTACATCGATGATTCCTTCCAAATTGCTGCCGTGTCTTTGCTCTGTGTTATTATTCTGAGGTCATTATCAATGATGTCCCAGATAACTACTATACTATCTGTGTATACTATAGTAAACGCATTATCATCTGAGTCGTCAGGTCATAAATCATTGTCTGTCTATCTCGCTCGCACCCACATGTCATTTATGTCTATCTCGCTTCCACTTACAGGTCTTATGGTATGACGTTTATTGCTCAACGCGGTGAATATAGTCGGAGAAATGATGTGATATGAGTTTGAAACCTCATTCGTATAAAAACTTTTACGATAGAGACTACAGCAAAAATATCTCATTCGAAAATCGAACCGGTCGCCTGTACACTATATCAACTACGATAAACGTACCAAATGAAACACAACTTTGTCTTTCAAAGTTGTGTTTTATTTGGTACGTTTATAAATTTAATGTATTAGATGTAGGATTGATTCTGAGCGTTTTAGCGGCGCCAACATCTAGCGCAGCTAGGACGCTCTATCAGTCTACCTACGGGCTACTTAAGGATAGACCCTAATACTGTGCCCTAGTATGTAAAGTTGGTGATTTCTATGGGACTGACATAGTCATTTATGACTAAATGTTTCCAAAAAAGAAGATAAAAAAAAAAACTTTGTCTTTCTCAACCATTGATGTAAGTAAATAGGGGGAAGATACGGGACGAACTTCTTGACGTGGACCGCACAATATAGGCTCCGGGGCACAATCCACTTCAGTCACAATCGAACTGGCGTTTTGATAGCACGTGAATTACTTGTCAAAATTGTGTGAAATAAAGCAGCAAAAATTACTTCCTGCGTTTTCACAAGGTGCACCAACAGTTCGAAGACAAAAAACAAGTTTCACGGCATTACTTTTCACTCGTAAATACTTAAAAACAATTAACTTAATTATCTTTAAATGTCACTTCTATGGTCTAGTGTAGTGTCTAATGGAGCGGTGAAGTTGACGTTTACCGTGTAGACGTCAACGTCGCCGCTGACTCGAGCCGAAACAGAGCCATATTTATTGGGTACAAGGTTTGGATGTCACGCGTCTTCCCACTTTTTAAAACTGTCATTGTTCGCAACAGGAATAATGTATATAACTATCTATTGAAATTAATATATTTATTTTTAAATTAGTAGGCATTTAAGAAGTACAATATATTGCAATTATTCTTCAACAATTGTACTAAAATGACTTTTTACTATTAGCCTTGCTTTTTATTGTGTCGCAGAAAGTATAAAAATAGAATATTCTTCTCGGGGACAAAGCTGTTTTCGTCTTGGGCGACCTTGAACCCCTCATTGCACTCAGGGTCTAGTCTTAATCTAGAATCTTTCGTTACGCATTTCCTTGATAAATTATTTACTATTTATTACGAGACAAAACTGGCAGGTGCCATTTTGTCATTCCATTAACTGGTCCTGTAACACCAACACTCGGTTTACACCCAATGACCGCTAGATGGCGCTAGTTGTGTCTTAAAACGCGCAAACGGAATATTCATGGAAAACACCACCAGTCGGTTCAGTGCGATTATTAATTAATTACAATCAGGCATCTAATATCTTGAGCAGACGGTTCCACCGGCACTCTTGATATTACTCTGAGCGTGTTTAAGGCACTGCGGACGGTACCCGGCCCTTTGTCCCTGACAACGTTTATAGTTAGAGTAGTCTTTCATCGAATAAACGTCTAAAGTCGTTAAAACCATCTTTTCTTCTACTCTGCGTGCGACCCATCCCTCTTCGTAAACCCGTTACAACTGGCGCTACAACGTGGAACTCTTCCGAACAAATCTACGCATACTCCGGAGCGAACAGCAACCAAGGTGGCGAACACCGGCGGCGAGTCTTCGGGAGAGGAAACTAAACTCGAACCTACTTTACGGACCGGGTCACGCAGAGTTTTCACGAGAAAACCAAAGATGGCGACAAACGTTACTATGTCACCCGAACAACTACAGGAGTTAGTAACCTCAATCACATCAGCAGCATTACAAGCTGTTTCCAACTGTGCACCACCACGCTCGTTTGACAAAGCATCATTTTCTTTTGATGGCACTAGAGATACCATGTGAGTGGAGGAATTCTTGTCCGCCGCAGCAGTTTACAAAACCGTAAATAAAATCACCGATGCAGAAGCTATTCTCACACTACCGTTGATCTTGAAGGGTGAAGCAGCAATATGGTGGCAGGGGGTGAAAAGAGGCATCCATATCTGGGAAGACTTCGAAAAATGTCTTCGACATGCGTTTGCACCAAAGAAACCAGCTTACTTGATTTATCAAGAGGTTTTTTCTTGCAAACAACCGGCGGATATGCTGACGGAATCATTCATTGCTAAAAATCGTGCTCTCTTAGAACAACTTCCTACACCAGGATTAACAGAGGAACAGCAACTGGACATCATTTACGGGCAGCTGCACATGAAGATACGAGAAAAGGTTCACCGTAATACTGTGGCGACGTTCGAGAAACTTCTAAATGCAGCTAGAAGTACTGAACAGTTGTTAAGAGAGAAGCCACAGTCATCCGCTATCAGCAACGAAGATAAAGAAAAAGGGAAGAAGACACGCTGTGAATATTGTCGGCATGTTGGACACAACGCAGAGGATTTCCAAAAGAGAATCCGAGATCACGGCAAACAAACTAATTTATGGGAGAAAAAGACGAAGGCAGAAGCAGCATCTACTCAGGCACCGTCGCCGTCTCAACCCATTTTCTCGTGCTACGGCTGTGGAGCACCTGGGGTGGTGAGAAGCAAATGCCCTACCTGTGCGATGAAGAAGCCGGTCAAGACAGAACGAAATGTGGACTTCTGTTCCCTGAGCATTAAGACGGATACCCGGCCAAGACCCATGGTGGGAATTGGCATCTACGACATCGTCGGAACGGCATACGTAGACACGTGTGCTAAGTCAAGTGTTGCTTCATACCAACTCTATACTTGTTTGAAGCGTAGGGGATGCCACTTCGCAAAGCAGACTGTCACGGTTACATTGGCTGATGGGGTGAAGAGGCGAGAGGAAATACTTTCCATTAATCTGCC
Organism: Agriopis aurantiaria; assembly: GCA_914767915.1. Lineage (NCBI taxonomy): Eukaryota > Metazoa > Arthropoda > Insecta > Lepidoptera > Geometridae > Agriopis > Agriopis aurantiaria. The sequence goes on along the minus strand of OU612003.1, from coordinate 8,641,603 downwards.
AGTAAAAATGTGCAACCGTGTCATCCCCACAACCTTCATAGTACTCCCCGAGTCCAGAGAAAATAAAACCTTACTGGGAGTAGGTTTTATCCAAGACGCTGGCATGATCATAAACATACCCCAGATGACCTGGCGCTTTGTGGATCAACCAGCATATGAATACGATCTTACACCAGAAGATATTGAAGGAATTTCGATGGCACAGATTGACCATTCACTCCATGAGGAACGGGTACTAGTACCTAGAAGTGGAATGGTACCGCCTAGAAACGAACCGAAGGAAGCATGTACAGCTGACACATCCATACCGGCTAAACGCCCGCGTTCTGCATTCGATGGAACTCCAGCTGATTACACAGATTATCTGTACGCAGATGCTATACAAGCAATCGCAGAGGCCAGGGTGGAACTATCACCCGACTCAGCAGCGCTATTTCCTGGTTATACAAGCGAAGACATAGGTATTTCTTCTATTAACCTAGAAAAGGTAGCAGAACTAAGACCTGACTTAAGTGAGAAACAGAAAAAGGGTCTACTGGCTATTCTTAATAAGAACGAAGAAGTGTTCCTCCCAAGTAGAAAACCTACACTGCTGGCGGAACACACTATCGACACGGGAAACCAGGCGCCGATATCCGTACCTCCTTATCGGTTATCTCCAGTACGTCGTGACATCCTTAAAGCAGAGATCTCAAAGATGTTACAAGAGGGCATAATCGAGCCAACTTCTTCTCCCTGGTGTGCTCCTGTAGTGATGGTACCCAAACCTAATGGAACCATACGGGTTTGTGTCGATTACCGGCGACTTAACTCAATTACGGTACCAGATGCGTAACCGATGCCGAGGATTGACGATCTCCTACAGGAAGCGAAACCAACTCCTTTCATGTCTACTCTAGATCTTAGAGCTGGATACTGGCAAGTGAAAGTTAGAGAGGAAGATCAAGACAAAACGAGCTTCATTACACCATCTGGCATCTATAAATTTAACCGCATGCCGTTTGGACTGATCAATGCACCTGCAACCTTTCAACGCTTAATTGATCGTGTGAGAGTGATGGTGGGGGGTGTTAAGATACTGGCGTACCTTAATGATTTGATTGTCCTATCCCCTACGTTCGAGGAGCATCTTAAGGACTTAGACAAGGTGATGGATACGTTGAAAGAGAATAACCTAGCAGTCAATCTTGATAAATGCCATTTCTGCTGTGCTACCGTCAAGTATTTGGGCCATTTCATAACCCTTCAAGGTCTATGTGTTGATCCTGCCAAATTGGCAGCAATAACGGAACTTCCAAGACCAAAGAATCTGAAGCACCTACTATCTTTCGTACAGACTTGCTCTTGGTATCGGCGATTTATACCAAATTTTTCGGCAATTAGTGAGCCATTAACAAGATTAACGAAGAAGAACGTTTCATGGAATTGGAGCGAGGCCCAGGAGAAAGCTTTTAAAGACCTTAAGGTCTGTCTTACAACAGCACCGGTGCTTAAACAAGCTGATGAAACCAAACCATACACCGTCAAAACTGATGCCAGTAATTATGCCATAGGCGCAGTATTAGTAAAGGGGGAGGGTGAAGAAGAACACCCTGTGGAATATGCAAGTAGGTTGCTAATCCCAGCTGAGAAAAACTACAGCACTACGGAGCGAGAAGCACTTGCTGTAGTATGGGCGCTGGACAAGTTTCGAGGCTATATAGAAGGATCACGAGTCACAGTATTGACTGATCATCAAGCCTTGAGGTGGCTACTATCACTCAAAACGCCAACTGGACGACTAGCACGTTGGGCATTACTGATACAAGCCTACAATATAAAAATAGAGTATACACCAGGCAAGTGTAATGTTGTGGCAGATGCCCTGTCGCGTCCTCATTGCACCGAGGAGACAAACAGCGTCTGTGGGTTATGCAGCATAGTTGTTGACACCCCATCCCGTAGTCCAGCGGAGATACGTCAAGAACAATTGAAAGATAGCCATATAGCAAATGTTATACGAGCGGTTGAGGCTGAAACAGGTGAAAACGCCATCTATTGGAGCGGAAAAGGTTACGTTATGAATAACGGCCTTTTATATAAATACAATCCTGAAGGAGACAGAGAGGATGCACAACTTCTGGTACCAGAACATGAATGGAAGAATACGCTATCGGTCTATCATGATGATCCCATGGCAGGACACTACGGGGCCGATAAAACCCATCAAAGGATAGCACGACGCTACTATTGGAAAGGCATGAGAAGGTTTGTGGAAGCATACGTTAAGTACTGCATACTGTGCCAACGTTACAAGCCGACGAACTTAAAACCAGCAGGTCTTCTTCAGACAACGGCTGTCAATAAGCGATTCGAGATGCTGTCATTCGATTTATTTGGGCCACTCCCGACGACACCGGACGGGAAAAGCTGGATCTTGATAGTTGAAGATCTCGCCAGTGGTTGGATAGAGCTATTCTCTTTAGAGTCCGCAAACGCCGAAACTTGTGCAAAAATTATGATTAATGAGGTGTTCCTACGGTATGGAATGCCAAGACGGATACACAGCGACAATGGACCGCAATTTGTAAGCGCTGTTATGCAGAAAGTGACCTACTGTCTAGGAATGAAACACACGTACACTCCAGTGTACCATCCAGCTGCTAACCCAGTAGAGCGAAGAAACAGGGATCTTAAAACCCAACTGGGTATACTAGTACATGATGACCATAGAGCCTGGGCAGATAAACTCGCTTGCATACGCTTTGCTATGAATACGGCTTCGAGTTTGGCAACTGGGTATACACCGGCATATCTGACTTTCGCTAGAGAACTAAGAACGCCGGACGACAACGAACATGATTTGAAGCAAATAGTGCTCTCTGAAAACTTCATACCCGAGATAACACCCAAACTGCTACAGCTATCTGAAACGCTAAAGAGAGCAAAAGAAGTTAAAGAGATGAAGGAGGAAGATAGAAAGGCACAAGCTGATAAAGCACGCAGACCTGATCCTGGGTACAAAGCTGGAGACTTGGTACTGGCCAATGTTCATGCTATCAGTAAAACAGCTAAAGGGATTAGTGCCAAATTTGCGCCTAGAAGAGATGGACCATATCTTATAAAGGCCAAACAGGGAGCCACATTCCTACATGCTAGCCAAACCAGGTGAACCTGAAAATTCTATCGGGACCTTCCACACGTCAGCCTTAACCCCTTACACAGGAGATACTAGCTGTCTCCCACCACCGGTACAACCGATCAGAAAAAGAGGTCGTCCTAAGAAAAACAAATAGATACTGAACTTAGACTATAGCAATCCGTTCTCCTCGTCGGGTCGCCTTCAGGAACGGAGGGGGAGAATGTAACACCAACACTCGGTTTACACCCGATGACCGCTAGATGGCGCTAGTTGTGTCTTAAAACGCGCAAACGGAATATTCATGGAAAACACCACCAGTCGGTTCAGTGCGATTATTAATTAATTACAATCAGGCATCTAATATCTTGAGCAGACGGTTCCACCGGCACTCTTGATATTACTCTGAGCGTGTTTAAGGCACTGCGGACGGTACCCGGCCCTTTGTCCCTGACAACGTTTATAGTTAGAGTAGTCTTTCATCGAATAAACGTCTAAAGTCGTTAAAACCACATTTTTTTCTACTCTGCGTGCGACCCATCCCTCTTCGTAAACCCGTTACAGTCCTAAAATTCCTTTAAAAATAATTAACAATTTTCCAATATTTTATGCTAATATTCAACAGTCTCTTGGTGTTAAATTTGGGACACGAGGGAATGGTGGGGCTTTCCCTCCAAAGTATTCGGGCTAGACCCGAGAGAAAAATATAAAAAGGAATTTTATTATAATACTCACCTGGTTTTTATTGTACAAAACACCAGCAACAGGAGGATAGAGATCTGTAAAAGATCCATTAGAATTAGAATACACGTAGTTTTTTAACGGATGAACCATCTGAATTTTTGTTGCGGTAAAGGTTGGTTCTATAGAAAAAGTTGTTTATAAGTACTATACGGGGTGTTCTTTAAAACAACAGAAATTTTCGAGGATATTATTGTACTAATTATTATGAACAACTCTTACTGTGGGACCAACACCAAAATCGTGAAAAAATCAGTTCCATATATTTCGTCGAGTATGACATTCTTCTACGGAAAAGTTGATTTTTTTTCTCGTTATCAGGGTTGGTTTCAGAGTAAAACTTGTTTAGAATGATAAGTACATTGGTATCCTTGAATGTCCGTCGATACACCCGGTATAACCTTTTGGCTTAGTACCAAAGTTCCGTGTAATCAAGTAGAGCTTCTTAGTCTTGAGCATCGGCGCAAAGTTGCTAGTCTATCGGTTTAATATCGGATATAGTTAGGAGAGTGTGCATCAGATCTGCATTATCTAATTAATTCCTGCCCATTTTTCTATTGGACTGCCAGAGTCATAGAGTGAACACGAAAAGGCTACATACACCACCTTATGGTTGACATTCCGGAAACCCGCACGAAGCTCTAGGATTCCACTTTTATTGTGCGAACTGCTAGTCTGTGGTAGTATTCCCCGAAAGTTATTATCTGGGTGTCTCCAAATCAAGAGTGAATTCATTTCTTCTAAGCAAGCGTGCTCCATCGTAGACCGCATCTTCACTTAATATCAAGCGAGGTGGTGGTCAAACGCAAGCCTTATTATTATCATTTCAGCAATAGGACGTCCACTGCTGAACATAGGCCACCCCATCGATTTCCAAAAGGTTTACTGCGGTCTCTTTGAGGTCACCTGTCCATCTTGCGCGTCCTACGCTGCGCTTACTGGTCCGTGGTCTCTATTCGAGAATGTTTCAGCCCCATCGGCCATCTGTTCTGCGTGTTGCCCTGCCCACTGCCACTTTAACTTGCTAATACAGCTGCTGGAGGTTTGCTCAACGCAAGTCTATTGTAAAGAAGTGACTTTGTTACCTTTTTGAAAATCATTGTGACGATCAAACGACGTGACTGCTAGTTCATATTCAATCACATGCGAAGCCGAACGTGAGCGTTTCACACGATCCTGGTACATTTATACTATAAAATAATGAGTAAAAAATTGATTTGAAATAATGAACGTAAAACACAAATCTTCATGTGGAACGTTTTACTGTGCTAATTGTGATGCGGGTCTAATGAGATAGATTAACACCTTTCGTCGTCGTGATTTTAATTACTTATTATTACGCATGGATGTTAAGTTTAAGTAAACTAATGAAAGTGTACAAACTCATTTAAATTCTACATCGTTAACATATTTTAAAGTTTTTTTCTTTTACAGATTTCATCGCGTGTATTTTACACTAGCGGCCGCCCCAGCTTCGCACGGGTAGGTATAGATTATAGCCTAAGTATGTCACCCGGGGATAGTGTAGCTTCCCAACAGTGAAAGAATTTTTTAAATCGGTTCTGTAGTTTCGGATCCTATTCAATGCAAACAAACAAACAATCTAATCTTTCCTCTTTATAATATTAGTATAGATTATTTTAATTTCTGACGTTTTGAACACCCTGGGAGTTTGATGGAAGGAATTTCCCAGCAGTGGGACTCTATAGACTATCAAAAATAACAACGTTTAACACATATTTACTCTTTTTGACTAAGAACTATTTTTTTTTCATTTTTTATTTTTTTTTTCGTTTAAAGATAAAGATAAAGATTATTTATTTGCACAAAACATGAGTAAATCATACACACATAAAACGCATGCACAATACGTGGTTTAAAATATTTGTTACTTTGTATCTTGTTTTGCATAGTTTATAGGCGTACAAATCTAGAGAGATGGTATAAAATTCCGTAAATATTATTTGACCTGGGGCTTTACGGACAATTGCTATTGCGGCACCAAACTAACGTTAAATCCGCTCAGTTGGAAAATCACGCAACCGCAAACCGTATATTGACGCGTTAAGGTTCACGTTCGCGTGATTTTCCAACTGAGCGGATTTAACGCTAATTTGGTGCCGCAATAGCAGTTGTCCGTAAGTATTCTAAAAACGCGGAAATTTCAAGGTAGTTTTGCAAAAAAACTTACGAGAAAATCCTTTTTTTGTGAAACCTTTTTTACGTTTGTCATAGGTTATGTCAGTCGGTTACTTACCATTCTGTTCTGTCACAGAACATGTCATTGAAAGATATATAATTTAATCATCTATAGAAATATCATGTAGAAAATTTCGTTAATATTTCACATGTTATAATAAAAAAACGCATCTATAAAAGTGAATAATAATTTAAAAAAAATACACATTCATTCATTCGCTGTGTATAGTCATAATGGTACAAAAACCGCTAAGAACTTGAGTCATGATAATCAAAATATTCTCTCGGTTTTACCCAGTAATACCATTGTGGAACCACCCGAAGAGCTTAATAAAGGACCTTGAAACAAAGCTTGAGTTTGTAGCCCACGAAGATATATCATTAATTCAATCAACGTTTTATGCAGAAAAAGGAAAGGATCCCCAGAATAATCCTATCAAAGAAGACCTATCTGTTAAAATGCCAGGGTTTATCAGTCCAGAGATCATGAAAGAGGAAGGATATTTCACGCAAAAAGCTAAACAGCAGCTAGAGGAGTTGAAAAAGAAAGGGGTTGATAATCCAACAGTGACCAATCCAGAGAAAAAAGAGTAAAGAGTAACATCTAAATATAATAGTGTTTTATATTTTACTAACTGATGCCCGCGACTTCGTACGCGTAGACTTTCATATAAAATTTCAACCCCCTTTTGTCATCCTTTATTTGGCCCTTTCGCAAAATCCTTTCTTATCCTCTACACTCCATAAGGAATCTATATACCTGCCAAATATCAGCTTCGTAGGTCAAGTAGTTTTCAAGATTTCGTGATGAGTGAGTGAATGATGAATATAGCCCGTTGGTCCAGTTGGTAGTGAACCTACCTTCTGAGCTTGGGGGCGTGGGTTCGATTCCCACCTAGGACAAACATTTATGTGATGAACATTTGTGTTTGTTCTATATCTGGTTGTTAATATCTATTTAAGTATGTATTTAAAACTATATATGTATGTATATCAGTCTCTGGCAGCCATATCACAAGCTTTGCTTAGTTTAGGGTCAGATGTGTGAAAAAATGTCCCAAAATATTTATTTATTTATAATGTGAGTGAATTTCGCTTTTATATATACAAAGATTTCATTAGCTTGCAAAGCTAACAATTGCTTGCTAGCTTTTTTTTTTATTTTTGGTAGCTGCTGGAGGCCTTCATGATAATTAGTAACCGAGACAATAAAAAATTATCTGATATTTAAAGTTCCAGGACTGAGTCAGCTGCTTTTTTAAAATGTTGATTGTTAAACGATGATTCAGTCTACGATGGAGCACGCTTGCCTAGAAGAAAGCGATTCCCTCGCGATTTAAAGACACCCAGATTGTATTTATGGGAACACCCATAGGTAATATTAGGTGTTCGCGATTTTGTACGCATAGGCTTATAAATACTTTCAACCTAAATTTATTAGTGAAGTTGTTTTGCAAAATCCTTTCTTATAACCTCTAAACCTCGTAAGTCAACTGGTTTTTGAGATTTCGTGATGAGTCGGCCAGTGAATGCGTGAGCGGTAGTTCGCTTTTATAAAATACTAGCAACGTACCCCGGCTTCGCACGGGTCTAAGTCTTATTTTTTACACCTTGGGTTACATTATTGGAGTTTTAGGAAAGGTAAAGGAGTTTAGGTTAAAGGATCCCCATTTTTTTTGAAAATATAATATAGCCTATGTCAGCCGGGGATAGCGTAGATTTCCAACAGTGAAAGAATTTTTGAAATCAGTAGTTTTGGAGCCTATTCAATGCAAACAAACAAACAAACAAACAAATCTTTCCTCTTTATAATATTATATTATATACTAGCTGAAACCTGCTACTTAGTACGCGTAGAGCCGCGTTACGAGTACACGTTATAGCCTATGTGTTATTCTAATGTATAAGCTATATTATTGTAAACTTTGATTAAAATCCATTCTGACAAATCTTTCTGACAAATTTCTTTAAAATTGACTTGCCGTTTAGTCGTGCAAAGCGAACAAACGTACAGAGGTAACGCTTTTATAGTAATACTAGCGACCCGCCCGCCCGGCTTAGCACGGGTGTAATTTACGTGCAAAGCCGGAGGAGGAGTTAGCGGCCATACAGACAGACAGACGCTGAAAGCGACTTTAATTTATACTATGTAGAGATAGAGATTAGTTAGGATTAGGATTACAACAATAGAAACCTTTTTGTTTTGCATTATATACTTTTTACCAGTACATATTTGTCTCAGTGTAGGCGAGTATTATTTACATAACGCCTTCCCAAAGAAAAAAAAACTAAATCTTTGCGCCTTCCTTTTTAACGCCGATAAAATATGACAACTTCTAACTTCACAGAAAGTTAATTGACTTATTGACATTTTCATCATGCCTTATCCAAATTTATAAAATAAATTCAATAAAATTGAACTAAAATGATAGCATAAGGCTTAGTTTTACATTTTTTTAATAGCTCTGGCAAATACAAACTTGTAGTAAAATAAACGCAATTTAAATAGAACTGTGAAACATAATTACATAATGAACACAAACCAATGGTAAATACTTCGCAATAATGCTTCTCCCTGCGACTCAATACATTCTTCTCCATTCGTTCACTACCAAAATGATTAAATCTATGATCAAACGCCGCCCTCTGCGCAATCCTACACTAAGAAGAGATTTGAAAGGTAAGTCAATTACTCAGGTAAGGTAATTGCTGCAAACATCGCTGCAGAGAAATCTGTAGGTTTATCGCTGAGCACTGCCCTTTTTTGTCGAACTGGACACTACAGATTGTTAATAATTCTCGGGTCTAGCCCGGACATTTGGTAGGCATTGGTGGGGCCGAAACCAACACCAAGAGGCCCCGTTGCTACAAAATTTACAATTATGGGTATAAAATGGAATGTAAAACTATTGTACAGTATTGGATTTTAAAAAAAATGGGCTATTGTGGTGAATTCTTGATAGTATATGTTCCTGGTCTATGGTATGGTATGAGGTACGGCACCCGCCAATTATTATGCCTCATTTCAAGATATTTTGTCGGGTGATGACTTGCCACCCACTAAATGGGCCCCCCATAATGGTTGCCGCATATTGGCACCGGAAGGGCAACAATGGCGTGAGTGGCTTATATAGGGTGTCGAGAGGTGTGCTGCATTTCACTAAGAGCTACTCGCGGCGATGCCCTAACACCTTTTTATTATTGTTATTATTATTTTGTAATGTTGATGTTGTAGTGTTTTGTGCGCAAAATAAATGTTTTCTTTCTTTCTTTCAAACGAAGAGTGAATAGAGTCCTCAAAGGTAGGCAACGCATCGCCAATGCTCCGGGTATTGTAGGTGTCCATAGGCGACGACTACTTGTGCGGCGTGACTACTTACCATCAGGTGGCCCGTCCCTTGTAGGCTACGTCAAAATTCAATTTTGTGCAAGTCTGATGGCAATGATGATCACGTGCCATCAAAAAAAGATCGTTGCTGTTCTTGTTTGTCTGATTTGAGGCGTAAGTCGACATCCACAGATCTATGATACCATGATATGTAACAAGATGTACCCACAAGATGGATGGACGATCTAAAGGAGACCGCAGGGAAACGCTGGATGCAGGCCGTTTCCAACCGGCTCTTTTTGGAGATCGATGGGGGAGGCCTATATCCAGCAGTGGACGTCCTATGGCTTAAATTATGATGATGATATGTGAATTTTTATCAGCAAAGTGTTTTCCAGCTCTGAAAAATAAGGATTCATTTGGCTTAAATGGGGGTTACATCCCATCGTATGTTGCGCGTCCAGTGACGGAAAAAGCAAAATATGTGCCAATGGAGAACTGGCAATGGTATGCGGAGTCCAAGGAGGGTTCGTCAGGCGGATCTGTCAGGCAGTCTGGAGGCGGTATCGGTAAACTTGGCGCGGCAAACGAAGATGGCTTCTTCTTTGAGCTAAATAAATCTAGATTGAAAAAGCTGAAGCAAATGCTTAAAGAGAAAGGTGAGCTGAAGAGCAAGGAATCGGCGCCGGAAAAAAAATGAGAATAGCATAGACAAAACACAATTATTTATAACAAAAGAGAAAAAGAGGGAATAGTTATGATAGGAAAATTATATGTCACATGATTCATGAAATCTATTGGTTGGTTTATTTGAAATATAATTATTTCTGTGAAAAACAGAACGAATATAAAATTAAAGTACTGACCAACAAAAATTACATTTTATTTTCATCTTGCCATGTTAATAGCGAGAAAAACACACAAAACAACACAACTAACTATGCTGGCGAATGTATCTTGACATATCCGTATCTTACGGAAGTTCATGCCAAGCATGAACGACCTGTTTCTGCAGATCTTTTTCCACTTCATATTTCTATCTATTTGGGACAGCCAACGAACCTTCAACCATCCAGCAGCCCAAGTAAGTCCTTTTTACCTTTTCCCTTTTCACGGCGTGATTCTCTTCCATCCTTTCCAGACTAAGCCAGCTGAATCTATGGGACACACACCAAACATAGCGATATAAATTAAAAGCCTCTGTGAGGCTCACCTTTGTGAGGTTTTTAATTTAAAACGTTTTCTATGTGTGTTATCATTTGTTATATCTGTAATAGATTAATAGTATTCAATACGAAATATTACATTTTTTACTTCGCTTTTTGCAAAATGAGTGTAGTTTCAGACGAGCATCTTGGGAGGTATCGGCTCTTTGAGAGATTATCCTAGCGTAAGCCATTGTGGTCGTAGATACTTTGTCGCGCCGACTGCAAACCGACCAACGCATACCGAGTTGGCCAAATATTGTATCTAAAATATTTCTACAGATAGTTGCTAGTTTTGTATAGCTAATACGATGTTGCCTCCTCTTTTCGACTTTACAAATAAGTTGGTGCCGCCGAATAGACTATTGCAATGGAACGCCATATTTTGTGGGAGACAATACTTTATCCAGGATAAAGTATTTTTAAAGTAGTTTTAATATTAACTCTCTTTCTTCCCGACTATGAATCCGACATGGTGGTGGAGTCAGCCTTCCTTGCTTTTCTCGTCCACTCTGTGATATTCTCGACACTTCTTGAACCTAATCATGAGAACTGAAGCACTCTAGCGGAATCAGTAGGCTATGTAATCTTTTCCATGATTTTGCGGTAGACAGCTACCTCTTCGAACTCCCGATTCAACTACTGCAGTATTCGGTTTTGAAACCGTAAAGGACTTGGGGCCTTATTGTGTCTGGCAGCAATGGAGAGCACGTGCTATATCTACTGGTCTGCTGATTATGTAAGTAAAGCTCATTGATGACGAAATGTTGGTTAGAAATAAACTTCAGAACCTGCACCACCGGCGTAAAACCGGCGTATCGCAAGTTTGTTGGTGTTTTACAAGATTTTCCACGGAGAGTGAGCAAAGGAACTTCAGGAACTTGTTTTCCCATCACCTTTTCATTACCGGACGTAAAGCAGCCGCCAGCAAACGAAAAAGAGTAACCCTTACATGGTCGAAATGCCATTAATTTGTACCAAGCAAAATTGATCCCGGTATTATTTGTGTATTTACACTTCGGGAAAGCATATGAATGTATAATTTTGTCAGATGTTTCGTTATCTTATCACGTAACAATAGACACGTGTTGCACTTTCTACGGCTAGAGACAGACTGAAACGAAATGAGAGCCAACGGTCATTTTGTTATCTTCAAAAATGTGCTTCTACTGGGCTTGTCCATTCATTTTATTTTGGTTGAAGCATAAACGGTCATATCTTATGATCGCGTTGACTTACAAATTTGTTTTTTTCACAACTGAATGAAACTGTAGCTTTCTAGTATTTAATGTAAATTTAAACTTGATACCTTTACGCTTTCCTGAGAAAAAGGGTCTTGATAGACGGACAGACGGACAACAAAGTGATCCTATAAGGGTTCCTTTTTTTCCTTTTGAGGTACGGAACCCTAAAAAAGAACTTAAATCGGTTCAGCCATGTGACCATATGAACATAATAAATAAATAAATATTCGGGACATTTTTGCACACACGGTCATCTGACCCCAAACTAAGCAAAGCTTGTGATATGGCTGACAGAGACTGATACACATACATATATGGTTTTATGTACATAAATAGATATTAACAACTAGATGTAGAACAAACACAAATGTTCATCACATAAATGTTTGTCCTAGGTGGGAATCGAACGCACGCCCCCAAGCGCAGAAGGTAGGTTCACTACCAACTGGACCAACGGGCTATCATGTTTCGGCATTTAGTACATTAGGTGTGGTGTAGCTCACAAATGATTGAATTAATTTTGGTTTCGTACCTCCCAATCTGGAGAGATACCTTCATATAATATTTTTCGCTATTCAAATGCGTACCTCAATGTCTTCGATACTGAAAACAATTTGTAGCATCACCATCGAAACTGCGAAAACCAATACCTTTCCTTTGAACACCGCCACCGCCTTACAACACCTAAACAAATTCTTTCATTACAAACACATTGTAAAGTGAACTTTAATTATCAATTGAGGATCTGTAATGAATACCCTATAGTGTAAGTACATCAGTTCGGTAGCGCACAAAGCGGCGAATCAAAGCGGGCGGCGCTTTTGATGGAGTTTGAGATAGCGGTTGAAATGATACATTCTCTTTTTGAATATTCAATCGCCTTTTGATTGTGCACGACATGTGGATTCTGAGGATGTTTTTTTATTGCAGAATGAGAATTCAATAATGGTAAAATTTTTGCTGAATTATCATGATTTAATATTATTATATTATATTATATTATATTATATTATATTATATTATATTATATTTACTTACATACCTAATATTAAATCATGATAATTCAGCAAAAATTTTGGAATATGGAAGAATCTTTTATTCGTAATTTGTGTAGATGCACTCCAGTACAACAGTGGCCAAACCTCACTGTTTCGAGAAATACTGTTTCCAAAAAGTTTTTAACTTAAAGATCCTTTGTCGACATAATGATGTCACAAAAAATTCTACAATAGGGTGACAATAGGCAAATCATCATCATCAGCCGGAAGACGTCCACTGCTGAACATAGGCCTCCAAATAACTCCAATAGGCAAATAACTACAACTTTTGGTTGGTTTTGTATGTTTTTTTTTAATTCTTCATTATCAATAAAATTCTTCCACGTCCATGATCTCGCAAAGTTGGTTCAATTTAAAAACATTTTAAAACTTTAGTTACTTCAATATTTTTTACATTCCATACTTGGTAGGTACTTGGAAATTGAACATTCGAGTAGATTGGTCTTCTTGACAGGACTCGAACCTCAGACCTTACGACTGTCACTGCGCGAGCAGTACGGTCAGCAAGATATTCTAAGAGCACAAAAATATTGTTTCATTATGTTTCTTCCACAGAGTATGTAGGTAGGTAGTAGTATACAGTAAAATTATAAAAAACAAAACAAAAACAATATGAAGAAAAAAAAAAAAGAAGTAGAAGAGAAGAAAGAAGTATAGTGGTATAAAAAAGTTAAAGCAAGTAAAATTAAAGCCCTACTGTCAGAGCTTTTAAGACCTGAAAGTCCAGATTGATTAATCCTGGTTGTATGTTCTATAAAAACAACCATTAATGGTTATGGAATGGTTGTTATTGGACCTACAATTTAACGTCTCCAAGAGCTCTTCTGGATACCGATTCGTGAAATATGTTTCCTACTTGTTCTATTGGTAGAACAAAGAGTAGAACAAATGGGAACAATGCGACCTTTGTCTAGTCTCTGAATACTTACGGTCTTTCCATTTCGCACGGATGAGACCACATTCGCGCATAAAACCTTAGATGAGTTTTATGTACTGCCGTATTTAGGTATGTCAACTTCCATACATTCGACTCAATTTTTCGATTTGATTCCTTCGAACCTTGTTAGAATGGCCCCCCCAAAATGAAATCCTGGATCCGCCCCTGCACTGTGAATACCAAAGCCTGGGAAAGATCTAGAAAAATCAGCCAACAGTACCTACTATTGTTTCAATTAGGTAAAAAAATGAATGTTAGAAATTAGACACAAACTATTCGATAAAATAGAAAAACAATATATCTCAGATTATTTTTCATGCTGTCGGTATATGCGCGCGCGCAGCAACGGGAGCTTGCCGCGCGCAGCAAGGGGCCGCTCTCTGTTTGTGAAGATAATCTTACTGTCTAACACTGACACTCGTGTGATGATGCCTCCCGACTCCCGAGACTCGAGACCTTTTTTATAAAAGGCCACTTACTTGATTACTGAACGTAGGTCAATTTTATTTAAACTATTTATTGAGGAAAAGACACTCCACTTGGCAGTGTCTTTTTAAAATGTGAAAATTAGAACATTTTTTTTTGAAATTGCTACCATCTTGCCTGACGATAAACGATGATGCAGTTGACGATGGAGCACGCTTGCCTAGCAGAAACCGATTCACTCGCGATCTAAAGACACTCAGATCGTAACTACTTATCGGGGTACACCCATTCAGGTAGTGCATTCCACAGACTCTCTCAGTGCGCACTATAAAAGTGACCACATCAGGCGATTTGGCGGTCAAACGCCAGCCTATTATTTGATAATAAAAAAGCACGTTCGTTCATAAATATTTCTTTTGCCTGCCGCCACAAGTTCCATAACACAACAACGGGTCTTCATAAATACGTTTTGTTCGTCCATCCTTGTTGCAGACGTACTTTTAAACGCAGTGAAGTGTTAACCATTGTCCATGACCATCAGCTGTGCATCACAATGTAACGCCCAATCTTAGCAAATCTTGATTCGAATCCAGCGAAGGATATCAAATCGAACGCCTTCGATTAGTATCATTGAAGTTAAAATAGTGCTGGGAAAATCACTCTACGTTCAAACCAGTTTGTCTAAATAGTTTGACTACGAAGAAGCACCGGTTTTGTGACTGGCCAGTTTTGCCAAGACAAACTAGACCTCCATACTACGATTCCGCTAACTCATCCGAGTTAGCGTTGACGTGTGGATTTTGAGATGCTCTAAAACACAGATCTACACAGATTTTGTGCTCTAAAAGATTAGCTAAGCATGAAAGAGAGAGCAAGAGAGAGAGACACGTTTACACACAAAGTCTAGCGATACTACCCACTTCTTTTTTTCGGCCTGCTTGTACGATTTATAAGCAGAAAGCCATTGTCGTGACACCACTATTCTTGGCAAACACCGTCAAAACTCGCGGGCACCTGAGCAGTGCACTGTATAGTGTATACCCCGCGAAGCAGTTCATGGAGTGGTGTTTATTTATTGGACTTGAAGGTAGTGGTAGTAGGTTTGACTTTTTAGTCCGAAGCATTGGATGTTTCCTGTAGGATATCAGGTCAAACCGCGTGGCACTGCTAGCATAGGATAAAGTAAGATACAAACAGACCAATGCTCATCCCTACAAACACTCCAAAATCAAACGCACCAATTGTCACTCGTTTCAGGTTAATCCGAGGTGGCCGGCAGACGCAAGGATACCGTCTTACCCAGGGATTAACATAAAGTACACAATCACATCGTGTAATGGATATGCACTAGAGCATAAACGGTCGTGTTTGTCGATACGCCGACGCCTCAAAAGAATGACTGAAAAAACGATCACGAAAAAATTATAGTCCTAAGAGAATGGCTGTTGCTTAAGAGTTCTCCTTAAGAGATAATGGAGTGACCACTCGGCGGAATCTCTGTGTCCATGTGGTCTGGCGGCAGAGTAGAAAGGTTTTCGTTGCTTTTTGTATTTTGGCTGTAGAAATAACAAGCTTCGGCATCTTCAAAACAGTACGCTTGAATATCATTTCGGTCCCGATGGCTAGGATAATATGGCAACCCTGCAAGGATGATAACTGTAGCAATATGTCTGGATTGAGTCATGTACAATACTTGACGTACCGAGATTAGCGAGATTGCTATCAGTATCACCAGTCTTTAGCTGGGTCTATGCCTCACTGCTTCAAAGTCTGGTTTCAGAGATATTTTTGATTATTCAGAGGCCCTTTGCACCTCGTACTTTTGACGTTAATCAAACAAATTGATCATACTTTTGCATGTTTTATAATACTCTAAATTTAATCCAATTTTTAGTTTCAAATTTCAAGATATCTACTAGTGATGTGTTTATAAAAGGAGCGGCAAAAAGGCATTCGATCCGCCGGATGGTAAGAGGTACTTCATTGCCGCTTATGGACCTACAACACAACGCACCGAAAACTTCGCTGGATGTAATCGATGCTTTGCCTGTCCGAGGTGTCGAGCTTATAGAACCTTATTAAAACGCTTCATGTTGAAGCTCTGCGGAAGACTTTCAGGGGGAGGGCATTTCTTGCAGGACCTCAGAAGAAAGGAGCAGGAAAACTGGACGGTGTGGGAATTCCTAGTTCAATAAGATGTAGGGTGAGTTTTTTACGGGTGTTGGAATATGCGGTCGTGGAATTCCTGCCATAAACTAACGGTTGCTGTAGGAAAACAGATAAAACTGCGGGAAGCTGCTAGTAAGTTAATAAACAAGAAAAGCAAGCGAGCATCTTCATCATCTTCATCTCATCTTCATCAAGATAAGAACTTGATAAGATAATAATTAAAACTGCTTATAGAACTAAACTTTAACATTTTTTCTCATGACATCAGCCCGACGTATCGTGGTAGCTTCTATTTTGCGCTCCACCGCTCGCTGACAAGCTCAGATACAAACTAAATTACTAAACTGAACACTTTATAAACGAACTGCATTTAAATATACACTCTAAATTAAGACCTTAGAGATTAAGTTAACGTGTGAGATGACAGTAAAGAGGAAAATGATGCATGGTTCAAATAATTACAAAGGTCAATGCGCCTAGTTAACTCTACGATGGTGTTTGTGAAATGATTTGCTACTGTGTATATTAAGTTTAGTGCCACCAATATTTGTACCTTTTGTTGGCGCCAATGGAGACAGCTTACGGAGTTCCTTTTGCGCGATAAAATTTTGAACGTGGATATGCGCCAACGAACCAAAGTCACCGACATATATATCTATTAAAATATGCAAGTTGAAGTGGCAATTTCAAGGCGCATCGCTCAATGAACCGACAACCGATAGGGAAGAAAGGTTCTTGAGTGGAGACCACAAACCGGAAGACGCAGCGTAGCTAATTGCTAATAAATAGTTGCCTGGAAGAGAACGCTTTGAACGATAAGGCCGTTTGTGGCACTAGCTCATAAGTGTTTTTCTATGTTTGTTATTTTTATTTCCGGTGTACACAATAAAGAGTTTCTATCTTCATCTAATAACTATGTCAATGACTTTGGTTTTCTAGTAAATAATTGTGTTCCAGATACGACCTCTCAGGGAAACACCGAGCATAGCTACAAACCAGCATTTAATTGGCTTACTCGACATTGTTTCCGTTTCCGATATTCTAAAATATCCTTTTGAATGAGTCACATGTAACTGAAATAGTATTATATCATATCTACTTCCCAACAATATTATTCCAGAGAAGCGGTAGTCAAACGCCCAGCCTATCAGTAAGAAAAAAGCTCTCTAAACATGAAGTGCCGGCAACGGGCGCCTGCCATTCAATGAAATATGAAAGTAAGATGTAGTAGATAAATTAAATTACAATCTGACCTCTGGAGTCGCCGGCGGGTGGTTGCTTGGAATTAGTTTGTTGATATTGTGTGGTCACACGCCTCTGGTTTAGACGTAGAGTCTTCATGACTAGATCAGACATGGAAGTGTTGGGAATTACTAAGTAAAATTATACTTATAAACCACATTAGTGCAACCACCACCATTGTTGTAGACTAAACTAAAAACTAAGCTAAGCTAGGCTAAAAGTTAAGCTAAACTAAAAGTTTTTTTAGGGCAACTGCCTTTATTAACTAAACAAAATACAAGCGAGCACTACAAAAACAGTAAAACTGCCAATATACCATTGAAGGTCTAAACGCTCAAGCCCACTATCAATTGGCAACGTACCCAGTATGCTGGCGGCATTAATACGCTGAATAACAATGCTTATGCGTTGGGCAAGAAACACGCCAGTTAAAAGTTGAACTAAGCTAAAAGTTCAGCTAAGCTAAAAGTTGAGCTGAGCTAAAAGTTGAGCTGAGCTAAAGTTGAGCTAAGGTAAAAGTTGAGCTGAGCTAAAAGTTGAGCTAAGGTAAAAGTTGAGCTGAGCTAAAGTTGAGCTGAGCTAAAAGTTGAGCTGAGCCAAAAGTAAAGCTAAGCTAAAAGTTGGCTAAACTAAAACTTGGCTAAGCTAAAAATTCGTTTAATCGTAAATGTTTGATGATTTGTTGTTATTTATGGCCAATAAATATTTGTGTTCTAGTACAGTTCCAGTGCCTCATCCAGCAATCTCATACAAGCTGCCATTCACTAGGTGTCGATAGATCATACACGATTCATACATGACAGATGATGTATGGATGTGCATGACCCGCGCTTGACCATTATCATTTAGTTACCGTTTGATTGAGTTACAGAAGTTGGATTGCGAAATTGATTGGGTGATTTTATGAGAGGTCTATTACATCTATCATATTATTTTTAACAGATTTAAAATACACATACGTACGACGGGACGGGCCGGGGTACTGACGGGAGATTAGACCGCGTTCTGTTTCATGGGCGAGGTTTTCCTACCTTTAAGTAGGTAACGCTTGTTACTACAGAGGGCTTAGTCCCAGATTTGATAGTTTTCGAAAACTTTTTTCGTTTACGTTTTTTTCCATACATTGCTGGGCTGAAAGGTATTCGAAAACTTTTTTCGTATTAGAGTGAAGCAATCTATGCCGCCGATTTTAGTTCCTCCGCGTTTCCGCTGGAGGCGCTTTACTAAAATGTATGGAACAATACGTAAACGAAAAAAGTTTTCGTTAACTATCAAATCTGGGACTAAGCCCCCTGATGACTATAAAGCTTACTTGTATAATATTGTATAATATTAGCATTTAGTGGAGCAAAACCATGGCGCTTACACAGTTACACAGTCGTGCGTTTCGCTACTTCTAATTTAGAGGGGTTTTTCATAATTTTCGAAAAGTACAGCTGTTATGTACAATACGGTTCCCTCTATAATTATGAAATCTGAATATTAAGATATCTTAGACATAAAAAAAAATTAGACCTAAATTAAAACAAAGGCAATAGGCAATTAGGAAAAGTTTTATGCACTCTATCTTCGGCGAAGGTGGGGACCTTCGCTTTCCATCAGGTGAGTTGGTGGCCAAAAGTAAACAAATTCATTACGTGAATAAAAACGTAGGTACCATAATTACGGACGGACAGATATAGACGGACTGAAAGAACTTAGAATTCCTTGTAGTGCTACGGAACCCTCAAAAGAAGTAGAAATTATTTACGCATTTTAAGAAGTCAATTCCATTACTTTTTAACTTGAATTATAATACATTTTACAACACATTTGCTCAAAAAGTGCACTTACGAAGCCTGTATACATCGTTCGAAAGTTAAACATTACGCATCATACAACGGAGCGTGCGGTAATGAATTTTACCGCACGCTCAGATGTATAGCACCGTGCGTGTACTTTACGGTATTTTTTAATTTCCATTTCCATAAAAATTGTTTCATTTGTTGCCTTTTTTTCTCGCAAATGTGTTGTAAAACGTTGTATGGCACACGTGCGGATTGGTTTTTACAAACTCGTGACTATGGTAAGCCCTCGACTTCGTCTCGGGCTTACATTCGTCTACTCGTTTGTAATAACCAACTTACCGCACTTGTATCATAAATAACTATTAAAAGAGTGTTACTTTACTTGTTTAAATAAAAGCCTATTCAAAAGACTGAATTCTCTAAGCCACGTATTTTTAAAGTTATGTAAACCTTAAACAACAAACAAGTAACTTAGTCCCAAAAAGGGATTATCGTTATGACAGTTCTTTGTTACTTGTTGTTTTGTTAGTCTTGAGTTGAATTAATACTTATTTCAATAATCACAAAGATCAAAATAGAGTCATCATTTCAAGTAGCTTTTATTCTTTCTTAATTTATATTACCAAAAAGTTCAAAATTTTCGTTTCTCTTACAAAAAACGGTAGCCAGTGAATTTTAAGCTTTTTGCTATGAACAGCATAAAGTTCGAAATTGATCGAAGAACGCCACGCTGGTACCGTAAAAATTAAATTTGGCCAATAACTTCTGACAAAGGATAGTTAATTTGGCATGTCTTTGATGCTACTGGGCGGTCGAATGCAAAAAAATCCTGTTATGACGACTGGTTGACAAGGAGATTTTATTTGAATGATATTTTTCTATGAGTATGTTACACAGAATAAGGCCCAAAATCCATTTTCTTTGAGTATGTTACATTGGTTTGATTTCCTCCTACGCTGACGAGCGATCCATGAACGATCTCATGCCGCGTCGGTCGCTGCCGTCGGCCTCACGAAGCATAGCATACAGGGTTATAAGTAATAGGTATGCTGAGCCGAAAGGGGGTTGGTTATACTCATCATTATGAACAACTTTCACAGCGGGATCAAACCTGAAATCGCGAACAAAAATCAGCTGTTTCATACATTTTGTCGAGTGTCTATTACCGTTTTCCATGAAACAGCTGATATTTTTTCGCAATTTCGAGCTTTTTCCCATAGTATAAGATGTTTATAATTATGAGTACAATGACCACCTTTCGGCACTTTCGGCTTCCTGTTTTTTATGCGTGTGTATGATACATTGGAAAATCGCTTTGTTTTTATTCTTCTACTTTTCAGTCGTCGATTCGAAATGTAACTATACACACACACACACACACATCACTAGCCATTAAACGTCCATTGCTGGACAAAGGCCTCCCTCTTAGAGAGGGGTGTTGCCATAATCCCCACACTTGGTAGGCGGCTTGGGGATCGCAGTACGTTCACCGTATACTAATAGGACGCTGCTGCCCATCATCCGGTGGTTCTGGTCGCAGTTTTAGGACATACCCGGTAAATATGTAGGTACTACTAACTGCTTGTGCTACTTGTGAAGTGGATGGTTTCCACTGCAGCTAGTTCAGCCCCCTGGTCTCCTCCAGGAAGGCCAGCAGCTCGCTGACGGTAGCAAGTAGGTAGACGGTTCCGTACCCAAAGGGTAAAAACGGGACCCTATATTACTAAGGCTACATTGTTTGTCTGTCTGTCTGTCTGTATGTCTGCCTGTCTGTCTGTCTGTCCGTCCTAACTTTAAATGGCAGTATCTTTCGAACCGTGATAGATAGCCAGTTGAAATTTTCACAGAATATGTAATGTAACGGCGAATTAACTAACAAATAATAAAAAAGTCCTAAAGTCAAAATGAAAGGGTATTTTTGTATTCGCTCTAATGTAAAAACGGTAATACGTACAAGCGTCAAACTTGACGTAATTATAGTACACACTTTAAAGTATAACACAAAATAATAAACAATGGCAAAGTACGAGTCGGTGACAAGTTTCTGTTCATTACAAAGTTATAACTGGTAATTTCGTTATTGAATTTTGTGGTGATACGGAACCCTCAGTGCACGCGCCTGACTCGCACTTGGCTAGTTTATTTTGTTTTGCCAGCTCTTTGTTTTCGTGTTGCATTGACCAGTTAGTGCATAATTTGTATCGTAAATTCTTTGTATTCTAGAGCCAGAAGATAAATGTACCTACTCATAAAGTGCAAGCTGTCATTATTGATGCTTCTTGAAGCGTACGATGGAGCAAACGAGCTGGCCGGCGTCGCGTCACGTCGTATGGACGGCTGCGTGTGCGCACCCGAGGTGACAATGTCTTTATACGCTGAGAGCTTCAACTTTTAATCATCATCATCAAATATGAATTAAAAATGTTTATAACATCCCCGTCTAATCTATAGGTATGTAAATTCTATCCATCCAATGGTTGCCTGGAAGAGATCACTTTTAGTAATAAGGCTGCCACTTGTGGTAGCTTTTAAATATATTTATCTGTGAATTTTAGATCAGGTGTGTACAATAAACAGTTTCTATCTGTCTATCTATCTATCATAATCACAGCCTTCTTTATCCCACTGGGTAGAGGTCTCTCTCATGCCATGCCATCTGCCTCAATCCTGTGCTAATCTGGTCTAGGTTGAAACGCGATTTTTTAATGATAATTATCGTCAACCCATTTTGCTGCTGGAAGACCAATTGATCTTTAACCTAACCTAACCTAACCTAACCTAACCTAACCTACCTCCGCTTAAGAGCGGTATTACAAAATGTATCGTTCAATTAGCTATTTGGATGTTCGGGCATAAAACGAAAAATTAAAGCCGTAATTGTCAAGATAAATGTAAAACATTAAACCATAACATTGAAGCTAGATGCTAGATGCTAGAAGCTAGATAAGATGACAGTACAATATGTACATTCGTCAAAGCAATGAAGTTGTTTATTTTGTTTTTTATTTCTTCGTTTAACGAAATTCACTCTTAAAATTTCTCCCCGAGAGTTTAAAAAAACGACTTTTGTACTTAATAAGTTGAATTGATCAGTTTTTCCAAAATTTTTGGCTGTTAATTCAATAAAAAATATATCTTTTTATTACAAAAAAAAAAAATAACTATAAATCTCAGTATTTGTAGTAGAGTGAAATAAATATATTTTCTTTCTTTCTCTTTCTTTCCTTACCTTGTCTCGGCTGTCACTCTTTCACTGCCTTACTTTTTTTAGCTTTGTAAAATTTAATTGTTCTCACCAAATTACTAGCCCCATTGAAGATCATTCCCCAAAATCGAATGGACAGTGCTACACGTCACAGTCGAGCGGATCGCTCGATAATCGATATTTGATCACATTACAGGTCGCTGGTCCAACGCCTCGGCGAACGGCGACGATCCATCATGCAGCAGAACTGGAAGGTAGTCAAACTTTATGACCCTGGACCATCGATGTAGAATGTACAAGATCAACGGTACCGGCCCTAAAAACGGCCAGATATTTAAGAGCACAAATAAATATGTGGTCTTATTTAATAAAAGGTAAGGCTTAGAATAACTACATATTCTAAGAGGTAAGGTAATAAAAGTTTACGAGCTCTCGTCAGTATCGCGGAGCAGCAGGTCCTATGTCAATTACGCATTAGTCGAAACTAAACCATAAGATACAGAAATAAGGTTGATTATTATTAAAATACTTTTATGACGTATTGTATTCGGGTTAAAGAGCTTTATTTTCTCAACAAGAAATTTACAATTTCACTTATGTGAGAAATTAAATTAATTTAGTAACTAATGCTTCCACATGTTGGTAAACTAAAATAATAATAATAATATGTTTAACAGTATCACAAACACAAGCACTAACTAACATTATTATATTGTATAATAGTTTATTTTATTTTATTTTGTTTTGTATCTACCCTACATTTAATTGACAAAAATGGTCAGTTTTGAACGGTCGCTTTAGCACCGCGCGTTATCAGCTAGTATGCAGGTACGCGCCGCGCCACAGTGCAATTGCACGCAGATAAGAAACTGAGATTGACTTTATTTACCCAATAGTGTTGTGTCGTTTAAAATATAGTTCTTTAATTTATTTTTGAAAACATTAAATGACGTTGCATTTTTCACCTCCTTCGGTATCTTATTATAAATTTGTACTCCTGCATAACTAACACATCGTTCTCCATGAACCGTTCGGACTCGTGGAAGTATGATGTGATCTTTTCGTCGACTACTTCGTTTTTGAATTTGGTGTATTTTAGTAAATGTTATGTTATTTATGTGTATTGTTTTGTCAAGGATTTTACGGATAAATATGCAGATACAGTAATTATGTAATTGTTTTATATTCATGTACTTTGTTTCTTTATATATTTTAATTGTAGGTGTTAGATAGGCGTAGTCAAATAGCATTTTGACTAATTTATTTTGAGTAATCTGTAGGTCATTGAGATTAGTTTTTGGGGCACTACCCCAGATCTCTATTAAATACAAGAGGTGGGGCTTCACTAAGGAATTATAAACATTGTGGCGAATCGATTGAGGAAGACAACGCACAACTCCACGCAGGGAGCCTAATAATGACGACAACTTTAAACGAATATGATCTATGTGTATGTCCCAGTTTAAATGACTATCTAATCGTAAGCCAAGGTATTTTTCGGACTGTTTTTGATGAAGTATTTCCTGACAAATTTTTTGTCATATTTGTATTTCTGTACATAATATATCTTAATAGGTAGCTACGATAGTAAACTCGTGCCATTTTTTTGGCCTGTGTTTGGATTCCCTGCTTAATCATGTAGATACCTTCTACATCGATGCCTCGAGAAATTAATTTCTGTAATATGGCAGTGGAACCCAGCAAATTCGAATTCAAATCGGTCCAGCTGGTTTGGAGAAAAATAGCGACTTTACTATAGTCACCGCGTTACCAACTGAGCCGTCGAGCAATAAACGTCATTCCATAAGACCTGCAAGTGCGAGCGAGATAGAGAGAAATGACATGTGCGTGCGAGCGAGATAGACAGACAATGATTTATGACCTGACGACTCAAATGATAATGCGTTTACTATAGTAGCTAGTATATGTTTGTCTATGCTATTACTTAGCTATTATTGTGTTGTAGTTATAATTATTGTTGTAGCTATATTATTGTTGCTGTAGCCATTATTGTTGGTGCTGTTTTCTGTATTTGTTAGTAGTAGGTTTACTAGTTCTCGAGTTTGGGATAATTTGGTTTATTTTTATTAGTCCCATACATACTTATTACACTTGTTGACAAAAATCTGATGATGGAACCAGGTGGATAAATGACAAATAAACCATGTATATGCCTTTTACTTCAATTCCCAGAGACTCCGCCTGTAGGCGCTATTTTTAAACTTCACGCAAACGAAGTAGCGGGTACAGCTAGTAATAAATAAACTGTAAAGTGAAGAAAGGCTTTTTATGATACAATTATTTGTGTATCCATGAAAGTTTGAGCACCGCTGTGGTCGCGGGCGGTCGCGCGACAGTCGTCGCGGCTAATTATCACGACACGACGATTATTCCGAATAATTAGATGACGCACACAAACGCACGCACACACACTCACACATACACTCACACATGTGACCATATCACGTGAATTTACGTGGAAAGACAACCGACGTTGACTTTTGTCTTTGAAAATTATGAGACCAATGCAGGCGTTATAATATATTTTCTATGCTAAGGGGATTGTTTCTTGTGGGGAATACTCTGAAGAACTTTTTGCTCACCGTACGTCCCGACTTCCCGCCGAGATTCAACATGGACTATTTAAAAAAAGGTGTCACAAACACCCTGGGCTGGTAAAGCTTCTACAACCCCGCTACTGTCGCAGATGTACATAGGCGGCTGTTCCCGCTTACCACCAGGCGAACAGCAAAATGTTTACCTCTTTTTGTAGTAAAAAATGTAAACTAATAGACGGCTAGCACTCACGGGTATTGCAGGTGAGTGCTAGCCGTCTATTAGTTTCAATAATGGATCACGCTCACGTTAGTAAAAAAATGTAGCTTTGTAAAAGAACTTTAGTGACTCGGTTCAAGTTTGTTTTTAACTCTGACAGCTGAAGTAGTTTGTAAAGACATGAAAGAAAATAGTAAATTCTGATCACTTTTGTTACTGTTCTCAATTCGGTTGTATTTTTTTTGTCTGTTACTTAATACTTACCTCAGAAGTCCATCATGTGTAAACTGATTTGGAAAATTCTTTTTTATAATTTGAAAAATATAATTCATTTTGGTCCCATAAATATGAAATAAGTGAAATTTTATAAACGCAAATTACCATGGATAAAGGAATAAAGTGGACATAAAGGTGCAAACAGATCGATCAATGGATCTTTACAATGGATTTTAGTGGACTCAGCGGAAATACCACTAACTGACTACTTTATTAATAACGTAATATTCAAAACTACTTGATCTACGGATCTGAAACTACACAGGTAGATTGCGGGAT
This sequence comes from Agriopis aurantiaria, assembly GCA_914767915.1. Lineage (NCBI taxonomy): Eukaryota > Metazoa > Arthropoda > Insecta > Lepidoptera > Geometridae > Agriopis > Agriopis aurantiaria. Next base: position 8,615,614 of record OU612003.1, on the reverse strand, counting down.
GTAGAGGTCCACTAAGAGGATTTAGCAAAAGGGGCATATGGGGGTTGAAAGTTTATATGAAAGTCTACGCGTACGACTGCGGCTGTCAGAGCTGCAATACCGTTATAACCAAGTGTAGTTAATTTATCTTTGTTTTTAAATACTTGATAAATGATCATTACTTCCATCAATTACTTATATGAGGAAAACATAGATTTCATATTTATACTACAGATTAGAGTGTTGGAGGAAAAGAAACAAAGAAAGTTACTTTCGCGTTTCTAATTAATAATTAAAAGACGTGACTTATTTTTTTTATTTATAAAATACGTACCTTGAATGTGCATTACAGTTTCCCAATTCACCCATTCAAGGTTAACTAAAACTAAAAATAAAAACTACAGCACAAACTGAAAAACAGACCTTAATTAAAACATTAAACAAAATTTAAATAGATACTAACAATAATATAAAATGATATATAACTTTAAGCCCTATTACCTAAACTAAACCATAAATTAAAAAGCTTAAGAATTTATAAGTACGCCAGCTTTGGACTGGTAATGACTAAATCCATTGCCGCTCTGTGAAACTCGTCATAGGAACTAAGGAACAAATCAAGATCTCGATTACGGTCAAACACAGCATTGAGTAGGCGCACTGCTTTTTGCAGCGGCCTGTCTTCGAATTCAGTCCTACAACCTGGCACCATGAACAGCTTATGCCGACAAGCTCGTCTCTCATAACTATCACTTATAACTATCATAATTAAACTATTTGTAAATACCACAAATTTTAATAAGCCTTTAACATCAAAGAAATTCATAAAAGCAAAGGTTATGGGACTTTCGGCGTCCAATCTCTTATCTTTACCATCTTCGACTTTTTGTCGTTAGCCAAAACCAACATCCATTTGCAGTTACCACCTTAATTCCTATGCAAACGCAACCTTTATTTCTTTACATTAAGATTTAAAATGCAAAGCTTTCTATCAATGTGTACAGATAGGAGTAAATGCATCTGTATTCACAGCGTGTAAGAGTCAAAATTAAATTGAAAAAATATGTGGGTAGTTTCAAAATTTTTGTAAAGGTTGTCATGATCGGTCGACATTTTGACAATTTGGCTCTGGCCGTGTCAATGGAGACCACCAAGCGGTGTCTCTCACTCTGCTGATCGAAATGTTGATAAAGATAGCTTAAATTACAATTAGTGAGAAAATATTTTGGATATTTGTAACATTTCGGTGTGACGGGATAAGAGGCCGCATGCGCAAAATAAGGTTTGACAAAATTAAAAAGAAAACGGATTTGCAATTGGTATATTTCTAATATTTTTTGATAGAGATGAATCTAAGAAAAATAATTAGAAAGGTTGTCAGATGCAGGTACTATTTGGTACGGAGCAAAGTTTTGCAACTTTACAGCTTCATTTCTTTGCAACATTCCTTCATAAAATTGATTTAGTAAAAAATTAAAAAAACTATGGTAGAGCAAATTATTTAATCTGAAATATTTAAAATTATAACCATAATAGTACCGTAGATAAGTATTATTCCTCCACCAAATAGCTATCTCAATGGCATCCAAACAACACCTACACATTAAATCCCTTCTAACAAAGACTTAAAGCAATGCCGACATCCCCGGAGCGAAATAAAAAAAGGCATAAAAAATTAAATAATCCGCCCCAAGTATCAAATAATAAACTTGGTAGCAAGTGAATTTAAAGATCGGGTTGCGTTTCGTTTTCGGCGGTAAAAAAAGAACGCTTCTTTTTTTCTGTAAGGTTCGTGTTCAAAATTCAAACTTGACGGGTAACGTCAGCAGTCGTCTAGTACGAAAGAGGTTGGATGATGGTTTTACTTTCTTCAATATTATAGGAAGTTTTTTGTTACTGGTCCTATGTTTACTTGATTTTTTTACCATACTAACTACCAATAATATCTAGTACATTTATTCAATAAAAATTACAAGTAAAATAAAAACTATCTTAAATATACATTTATAACTAAAATTAAATCTAATCTAAAACTAACATAACAAGCCAAGCTCAGGTAGGCAGCTTTCCCAAAATGCCAATGCTTAGTCTTTGGGCAAATATAAAATAGTATCATAAATGTGAAAATAGCACTATCTCTCTGCGTAATTATAAAGTGTGTTATAAAAAAAAGCAGATTTTTGGCGCCAATAATATTATATTGCCTAATTGTTTTGAGAGTCATTGTGTTTTTTGAGTGTTAACGCTGACACATCAATCAGTAAAATCTTGATAAAATTTGGTTTTTGTCTAATGTTACAAAACTAATTCTGAAAATTCTTTCTCATTCAGAAAGTTACTCTATCACTGAGTGATATAAGTAATTTTTATTTTATTCTATTTTAGTAATAAACGCGGGCAAATCTGTAGGAATAAATCAGTTTATTATATTTTTAGTACAAAAATGCGAAAACAATTTGAAATCATCTGGGCTGTATTAAAAGTCTATGTTCTATAAAATAAGCCTGCCAATTCACCTATGCCTTAATTGCATTGATGTTAATTAAATATATTCAACACTTTTTATGATGCCTTTCAACAGTCTTGCTTGCTTACACTCAGACGGAGTACAAAAAACTTCCTTCAGTAGGTACGAGTATGTTAGCTACTTAATAATGATAATTCCTTTATGAAGTTTTATGAAGTAATTTGGAGTTGCCCAAACCTTAGTCCTCCTTATGCTCTACAGTTACACTAACAACATACAGGGTGCCCAGTAGTTCAACGTCAACACGGACACCTCGTTGGAATTAGAAAAAGAAACAGTTGGAATAATATTTATATGTAGAGTTGGGAGGGAGTTCAGTTGTGACAAAGTGTCAGCCACCAGTCTAAAATCCAGCTCTTTAATTGGTCACCATCACCACCACAGACGTAAGTTTCATTTGCACATATTATGTTACGTTTAGTTATTGCGTTCTGTTATTTGTAATGCAAAAAAGTATTGTCTAATTTCAGCATTTTCGTCCAAAAATGTCATACATTTCCATCTAACCATTTCAAATACGGTAACACGATCCAAGCTCTCGGATTAACCAAATCATAAAATGCTTCCACTTAATTATGCATTCATCGCGTCCGAACGAAACGAAATACCCCACAACAGGTTACCGAGATAACACACGATTAAAAGTTATTCGATTTATCAAATACGACCTTATTAGCTTCAAAATAAGAGCAATAAAAAAGTTCTGGTTAGATTGAGATGAAGATAAAGAAATAAAAATAAAAGGCGGGCTGTTTGAATATGGAACGTCACGTCAAGTGAAACGTCAAAATGTGACAGTTTCCGCGCGGCCGCTCTGCGGGTTGCACCAAGGGAGCGTTGCTCTCGCCTTCGTGGAAGTCTCGTGTTTGGTAAATTAATGCTCGTTTTACAGTTAATTTGATGTAATTAAATACGGATTTTCAGATGGCGTCATTGCTGCTGTTTGACAGCCGGGTTTCCATTGAAATTACAAGGCATACAAAGAACGTGTCGGGGGTCACTAGTGTGATTCAGTGCCGCGTGGGATATTGAACCGTTTAAGTTGAAAATATGGGGTGTAATGGAACTGAAATCTATAATAAAATCTGTTTAATATAAATATATTTTTAATAAGACCCCTGAGCTGTCGGAAAGAACTGTTATACGAATGTTTTGGCCAAGCGCAGACAGAACCGCTATTTCATTTGTTTTTGTTTCCTAAATATTCCCTAGGCCTAAAATGGACTCTGCCCTTTCACTTTTTACTATCGGAGCGTGGTGGAGTGAGGTTATAATAGATCCAAGGCTGAAAATGTAGTTCTAGTTTTCACCACGTGATAGTGGCGCTATTTGCATGTTCGCGCCATTTTCTTATTATATTATAGAAACTATTGTTGTGACTGATATTAAGTTATAAACAAAATAATAAAATTGTTTCATTTGTAGCCTTTTTTTCTCGCAAATGTGTTGTAAAACGTTGTATGGCACACGTGCGGATTGGTTATTACAAACTCGTCACTATGGTAAGCCCTCGACTTCGTCTCGGGCTTACATTCGTCTACTCGTTTGTAATAACCAACCTACCGCACTTGTATCATAAATAACTATTTGGTTTTCGGGATATTTTTGTATTGAAAACATTATTAGGTAGGTAGTAGGTAGATTGGTTGCTAAAACAAAATTCTAGTATCTAGAGGCCTGACAGAAAAGCGTCTGTAGTATATAAAAGGTGATGTGTGTATTTTAGACGATAAAAAATATATAAAGGTGTTATATATGTCTGTTCCCTATGGACTGCGAAATGGTTGGACCGATTTCGGTGGGACTTTCACTGACAGATAGCTGGTATGCTGTTATAAAGAATAATCCTTGGCCCAGCTAGTATAGTATATAGTTCAAAATACAGTATTCTGAGGTATATAGTAGAGAATGTTAGAGTTGCATGCATGCATGTTAGAGTTAGAGAATGTTAGAGTTAGCCATGGCTAAAAGCGATGGGCGTTTAACTAGTTTACCGATCGTAGAATTTTTGAATTGTCTGTAATATTAAAATAATAAATTCTAAAGTAAAAAACACTCAATATTACTTTAATGCCATATGCTACGTAAAAAGAGGACCAGGCATGTCCTAAAACTGCGACCAGAACCACTGGAGGATGGGCAGTAACGTCCTATTAGTACACGGTGAATGTACTGCGATACTCAAGCCACCTGCCAAGCGTGAGGAGTATGGCAACACAGGAGGAGGAGAGACTTCTCTAAGAGGAAGGTCTTTATCCAGCAGTAGACGCTCACTGGCTGATGATGTGATGTACTACAAAAAAAATACATTCCCATAGAATATGTTGTTCTGATGCTATCCATATGACATGTGGATGACTAAGTACATTTCAGGTAAGTAAGAAAAATGCAGAATAATGACGAAATATGAAGCAAATGCCACAACAATCGAGCTATTATCGATTAACCGCTCGAACGGTCGATTTGACAACGAGGACGTCAAGCCATCAGGCTTGTCAAACCATCAGTTGCTGTTGGGCGACGCGAGCCAATCAGCGGAACAAGCAAATTATGTTATCAAAATGATTTGCAAGCTTGAGTAGGCTTTGACGGTGCTGTGGGAAAATATACCATAAGGTATGCCCTCATAAAAAGTTAAGTATAAATCTAGTAAAAACAAATCGCAAACTTTACTGCCTAATCCATATAGGTACGTACCGTAAAGTATTTACCGACTTCTGAAGTTTCCACTACTTTTACTTAAGTTGGCTCCATAGAACCTTGAATGGACAGATTTAAACGGCATATATTTTTGGGTTTGAAATTCAGTTTTGTACTGAAATTCAATTCAATTCAATTAAATTTATTTCAATAAATTTATTTCAGAAAACAATTCCATATATGTACAAAATGTCAAAAATTAGAATTATTATTACATACACATAACATAAAAATAAAATAAAATTACGTAAACCATAAATGAATGAAAATGAACGAATGAAATGAAATGAATGAAGAAATGTATGGCAATATTTTTTTCGATTTCTGAAGTTTCATGGGCTTAATCAAAGTTAATCTGATAGAGACTTTATATCCTCAAAAGAAACATTACTGTTTCTGTTAATAACTCAGTGTTCTCGATGACTGTACATTTCAAAATTCAATCAAAATTTCTTAAAAATCCTTTGGATGTCTTCTAATTTTCCTATAGAAATCAAAATAAGATCTAATATTGTTATTTTCTTTTAATATTGTCTTCGTATAGCTATGAAGGTTAAAGTACTGCCTTTACTGTCCCTAAGAAAACTTTCTCATGTAGGGTTTGTACCTAATAGTTAAGGAGTTTAATAAATATGAACTTATAGAACACAAGTTAGCTAAATTTGAGGGGATTCTTACGCTGCCATCAATAATTATACTGCAGATGGCACTCTTACGTGTTGCGTGGTAAATACCATAACTATCCCATCTCGTCAGCAGAACAAGTCGGCCAAACTTGGGCCGCTTGCAGACGATCAGAGTACAAGTAGCAAGTAGCTACTACGCATCGTCTGCATCCTTTTGCTTAAGTGGCACTGGAAGTGCTACTAACCACTTCCTATATTACATTCACGTTGTATACTACTTTATAACGAAAATAGAACGCCAGAAAACTAAGGGTTCGAGCGGGAGGTATTATAAGCATTTCCCAAAAACAACAATAGGCCATAAGCTGCAGCGGTAAGGAGTTTATATTCGTAAGGGAAACAGACCGCCTTCCCACACCCGCGTTGTTTAAATTGAAAATATGGAATAACTTTGTAAACATCTAAGACGTTAGTACGAGGAAACAACTTTGATACTTGGAGATAAAATTTTGCCAACTTTCAATAATAGGCTACTGACTGATTGTTTTTTTTATTGTGTTATAAGACAGCGGACCATAAATAATGACTATAAATAAGAATAAAATTAAAAAGCAAACAAAATTAAGAAAGATTAAGCAATTTGGGGAGGTTAAAGGGGGAGGCCTATGTTCAGCAGTGGAAGTCCTCCGGCTGATGATGACGATAGCATTTTAATCTTTATGTTATGAATGTTTTTCGGGACATATCATGCATTATTTTATTTAGGTAAAAATAGGCACCTTTCGCTCGAAGTTTCGATCATGTTACAATAGCCGTGGTCACGAGCTGACTGAAAATTGCGGATGAGTCCGGCGAGAAGAGCGAGTGTTGAGTTTTCCTACCCTCACTTGATCTTGAAAAATCGCAGGAAAGAATGATGTGTACAAATCGTGAAAGTGTAAAAGTAACTTTTTATTATAATGTGATGCTAGACAAAAAATACATTATACTCATAAATGACGTCAATTGTTTGTACGCCACTTAAATCCTATACTAACACTCGCTTTGCGGGAAAAAGACCGAGCCTTATATGATTCCTTATATGAATTAAAACTTAAAACGCTTATATATCGGAAATTTATAAGCCGATTTATATATTTTCTTCAGTATATATAGCATTAATTAATATTTTTAACTAAGCCTGTTACGACTAATTAATCAAACCTTTTTTCAAAGAATTAGACACCTGTCTGGTAGCCGGTTAACCTGGGCCCTGATTCTGTAACTACAAACACGCACGTAACGCGCCGTGTTAAGTTTACCTCTAAAAGTTGATCTTTATTACTAGGGAATAGAGTCCAAATTTTAAGAGGTTGTCTAAACTTTTAGTGTATTTTTGTTTTGGTGCTCGTTGATCTCTTTTATAGGAGCTAAATCTCATATAAAAGACTACAGTAATTACACATACAAAAGTTATCTAAACCTAAAGAATTATTGTATTTTGCTATTAATATAAACGTAGCTTAGTAAAATTGTGGTTGAAACATTTTTTACGACGTGTTTAAATCATAAGATGTTTGTAATGGTAGAGGTCTTTTGCTGAGTTTTTATTTTATTTTATGGGTGGTGCCAAACCAGTTATGGGCAAGCGGGACGGTTACCATCACGTGAGTAACTTGCTTGTCTCGTCACTTACTGCCTAAAAAGGTTACATTTGTTATATTTCGCTCTAGTCTGTTGTTTGTAGATGTGTGTCGATGGCCCATAATACAGCTCTATGATGTCTTTTATCATAGAAATACACCTAACTTTTGGCCCAGAGTAAAACCTGTTGTTAAAGAAACGCGAAGAAAACTGGCGCAAGTAATACGTGCGCTAGTAGGTACTTTTTACTTAGTGCATAATACTTGCGCTAGTACTGCGGGTTGTCTGCAACGAATACTAAGCATCTTCCACTGTCACTGGTACTAAGCAAAAAGTATTGTAGCTCATTGCAGACGATGCGCTGTTTACTGGTGCAAGTAATACTTGTGCCAACTAATTTAATATCTTTTTACAGAGGACGTTCCTACTCAAGTATCAACATTATTTTATCCTCGCGTTAACCAGGAGCCCAATGCACTGATGCGTGCAAACCAAATTACGGCGGTTGGTGAAGTGAACTATGAAAATAGGATTTCTTTAGACCCCCCCCCCCCCCCCTCCTACCCGCGGCAGTACCAGGTGAGGATTACGAAGATTGTCAAGAAACTGATATACAGACAGGAGTAATTATTCGTTTTATGATTAGATTTTGATGATAAATATCAAATAGAAATAGCTTTGGGATCAGTCAGGTTTTTAATCTTACTAGCCCTTTACATGCTTACCTACTAGAAAAAAAAATTGGGGTGAAAAGTAACCTATGGTTAAGGCTGTCTTAAATGGCCACAGCTATCTCGTTCGCAGGTTTACAATATTTAAAAAAAATAAAAAATACAACATTGCAATTCGTATAAAGCTATACTTTTGTGAGGATGGCGGAAGAAAAAACTCGAAAAAAGTGTTTATATATAACTCTTCCGCCATCTTATAATATTATATCAACTCGAAAACTGCTTTATACAAATTCAAATGTTATTTGAAAGATAATAAATAAATAAAATATTCGGGACATTTTTGCACACACGGTCATCTGACCCCCAAACTAAGCAAATCTTGTGATATGGCTGTCAGAGACTGATATACATACATAATTATATAGTTTTAAATGCATACTTTAATAGATATTAACAACCAGATATAGAACAAACACAAATGTTCATCACTCAAATGTTTGTCCTACGTGGGAATCGAACCCACGCCCTCAGGCTCAGAAGGTAGGTTCACTACCAACTGGACCAATGGGCTATCTATAATGCTTAGTTAATTGATTTTTTTAAATTCTCACCTTGTTATTTTTATCTTCAATAATTATCGATGTAAAAAAAACCCCTTAAAATATATAAAATACGCAATTTCTGGAAAATTCGATTACTTCGATGACTAAGTATATGATGTCACCCAAGTGAACCAAGTAGCCGAATTTTCCAGTTATTTTGATTCAAAGAAGAAGTACTGAACCGATTTTGATGAAATTTCTATGAGACTAATGTAAAAGTATATAATATTCCTTTCGAATAAAAAATAATAGGTTCATAATAGAAAAGTAACAAACATAAAAAACAAACGAATTGAGTACCCCTCCTTTTTTAAGTCGGTTTTTCTTGTCGAAACGTGCTAAAGAGATATCTTTGGCCGGTAAGCGTCGCCTCAAGATCGGACATGTACTATTGAAAAAAGAGCTTCTCCAAATTTGGAGAGCTATGAGTACCGTACAGCATTACCTTCGTCTCTTTCCATCGGCATTTACAATCCTAAAAGAACTAAGACAACTTTTAATTCCAATAAAAAATATGTTTACAAACCATACACTTGTTTGTTATCAGACAAAGGGCGAAGATTACAAAAATCCACCATAACCATTGCGCAAACGCGGTAAGTTACAAAGAACACCGCAATGATCTTGTGATGTGCCGAATGGAATGCCGACAAAGGGAAGGTTAAACCTCGCTTTGTTATCGATAGCTTTGAGGGAATATTTTGATTGCAACAAGTTTGCTAAAAGTTTTTTTATCATACTCATCATCCAGAAGTTGTCCACTGTTGAACATAGGCCTCCCCTTAGAACTCCATACTAAACGACAGCCTGCCATTTGCATCCACTAGATACCCGCGATTCTCACCCCCGAGTACCGACCGCGCCCGACGTTGCCTAACTTCGGTGATCGTACGAGAACCGGTGGTGAACAGAAACTTGTCACCGACTCGCACTCGGCAAGTATTTATTATGTGCTGTTTAACTTTTTACAGTGTGAACTCTGCCAAGTTTGTCGCTTGTACATTATTCTCGCAGTCGCGTGATTTTCCAACTGAGCGGATCTAACGTTAGTTTGGTGCCGCAATACCTGTTGTCCGTAAGGCCTCAGGTTTATTTCAGGCTGATTCATGAAAAGTTCAGCTACCCCCTGAAAGATGGAGCCTTGTAGCATTTTTGTTGTAGTGCTTTTCATGAAATAAATCCCACGGTCCCACGGCAAACAGCGGAACTAAATTTCCATGTGTTGTATTTGTCCAGTGTTATTACTGTGTTTGGACGCTAGTGAGATTTTTATTGATTAGCCATTGTTAAAGAGTCGTATACGATGCCTAAAGTTCCCCGTTTAGGCCCCGTTTCTAAACATAATTTTTAGCGTTGAAATCGTGGTTTACAAATTAGGTTATTATATGAAAAATTAGAAAACCTGACTGAAAAATTTTGAGTATGAAGACAATATTAATAACATCTTGTATATCCAAATCGGTCAAGCATTCTAAGTTATAGGAGGCAATATAGAAACATTTAAACGGTTATCATGACCCCAAACTAAACAAATAAAGAAAGAAAAAAGAAAGAAAATACATTTTATTCGACACCTTTACAAAAACTTATATCTAAAGGATACAATCAGTGTCGAATGGGTCCGTCTCAGCATTAATTCACATGTAAAAATCTTATATATGACTGTGAGAAACAGATATACATACATATATACTTTTAAATACGAACATAAATAGATGTAACACCCAGATTTAGAACAAACACAAATATTCAACAATGAATGTTTCGCCCTAGATGGGAATCAAACCCACCACATCGTACGCCCCCAAGCGCAATACAAACAAACATAATTCCCGAAAAACATCACTCTACACTGTTGTGTAATAAGTTAAAATAAACCGTTAAAGTTAGTAAAACGCTTAATTTATTGAGTTATGTTAAATAATACTTGTATAAGAAATGATAAAGCGAAGTAACACGAAACGAATGTACCCGATTAGATTAGGACAACTCGTGACAAACAAGGCCCATACATAGCAGTAAGGTTAGGTTAGGGTAGGCGACTGGTCGAAGCAACTCGTGACCAATATGCTGGCCTTTATTTTGCTCAAAGATTAAGCATTGCCATACAACGTCGCAATGCTGCCAGCATTTTGGAAACGCTTCCCACTGGTAGCGGCTTGTTAGAATATTTTTAGTTTTAATTATAAATTAATATTTAAGATAGTTTTTATTTTACTTGTATTTTTTATTGAATATTCTTACTTCAAACCCCGGGCCCGTGCCTGATTCAATCAACTACAGAAAAGAGATGTAAATAGAACGGATATGAGAAGGAAAATCTGTTACCATGCATTATAAGTGAACCTTGATTGAGCATTTTTTTTAAATCTACGACGTTTCGTTTATATGGGTGCAACTAGCTACAACAAATTTCCCACACAAATGCTGTTCTAATTTAAACAAAAAAAAGTTTCTATTCTGTGCAATCGACTTTCTTGGGTCCCAAAAAGCTTGCTATTATTTAAAACTGCCATCTTTCGGGAGATAGCTTACTAAGCCTTCAATGTTGATGTAAAGCGTATTACTATGACCTCTCCCTCTCATAGCAATTTGCACAAAAGCTACCCTCTCACAACCCTCTCTTGTCAAACCAGTTGTGTCATAGATTGATATAGATGGCGCTATGAGTCTAGAATGTTTATGAAAATTCGAAATTTGTGACCTGAATTGTCTGACTCTAGGGTTCGTTACTTAGCCTTTAAGTATAAAATTATAGTCTTAGTACTTGAAAAAAAATGTGACCAGAGACACTGCAAAGTGTTGAAACGTCACGAATTAAAATAATGTAAAATATACGCGATAAAAATTGTTACTAGTGTTTTTTTCAATGTGTAATGATTGCGAATACCTAGTCAATCAAATCATAATTATTATATGTACTTGTTGCAACAAGCCGAATGAGACCGAACTCGAGGGGTTTTCTAGTAGCCATTGAAAAGTTCCACTACGCACCTCTGTGCGCCATCATCAGACCAGGGGTGCAAGTACCGTTCTTTTAGCGATCGCAAATTCGCTAAAATGCCATAGAATCGATCACAGCGAGTACTGAAAAAATGGCATATTATCGAATTTGACGACCTCAACTGTCAATTTGACGATCGATAAAAGAACGGTACTTGCACTGCAGAATACAAACTTGCAAAGCATCGAGATAAAATTCCTATAGAGTCACAATCTCTCAGTGAAAACAGTTAAAAAATGTCCGAGCGTCATTGTACATCATCATCAGCCAGAAGACGTCCACTGCTGAACATAGGCCTCCCCATTTAACCTCCACACTGAACCACAGCCCGCCTTTTGCATCCACTTGATGCCAGCGACTCTACATTGTACATACATTATATCAATTATATTCACAATGCAGTTCACAATGCCACATTTACTCCAATTTAGACGTTATGTCGCTTACACAGTGTTCAACGTTAGTTTTCCGCTATGTCATCGTAGCTCTGGCATCGCGCGGCGTTGTAGTCGGATCGCGGTTACCTTGTAACTAACCACATAGTCGGCGCAATTCGTATCGCGTGCCGAGCTTCGGTTCGTTTTTTTTGGCACGATTGTGACTCTATATGTATTATATCTCGATGTGATGAAATCGATACAATACTAGGGACTGGAATGCTTGCTTTCCTAAAAACTATAATCTTGGTGTCTTCAAGGCCAGAGTGAATAAGTACCTTCTAGGTCTACGTGCTCCATCTTCGGCCACAACATCGCTTTCCATCAAATGAGTTGGTGGCCAAACGAAAACCTATTCTATAGTTTTTAAAGTTGGTTTTAATCGACTTCCAAGTTTTATTTTTTTATTATAAGTGAAACTAGTAATAAAATCGCGTTAAAAATGGGGGGAAATTGAAAATCTTAAGCTACAGCTTGTTTATTATATGTGTGATATTCTTTAATAGCTTCAAATAGAAACCGTTAGATCTCCCAGCGTCATTAGACCACAATTATAATGGCGATACAAATAAAAATAAAACGGTACACCGCACCAACTTATATGTAAAAATGGCTAAATGGCGGAACTAAAATATTTCACAGGAGTTTAACCAAAATACGATGGTGGCACCATCACTCAAGTCTAGAAATAAGTTTGTTTGTACTCGTAATAAATAGCATCCCTCCTTGGCTAGGGTCGGACCCTTCGCTTGGATAGTGATGCGATACGCACGCTTCGATGGAGAGTATCGATGAAGCGAGCGCATGGGATCTTGGCCTTTGTGGAGTTATTTTTGTAAGCTAGATGGTAAGAAAATCGTACAAAATATTTTAATAAACAAGGTAAGTAATTGCAATGTGTTCTTCTTGTAATGTATTTTCTGTGGTGTCAAAGTGTTGTTTGTATTGTAATTGCTATAAAGGCTTATTCTTTTAAAGAATAGTTTGCTTTCACAGAATGCCTCATCATCATCTTTGTCTCCTGAAAACTATTATCTAGGTATCTTGCGTGCTCCGTCTTCGGCCAAAACGTCGCTTACCACCAGGCGAGTTGCCGGCCAAACGTAGACCTATTCTATAAGTAGGTATATAAAAAAGGACGTGTCCCTTAGAATAAGGACGTGTCCATAACAGCAAGTCCCTTTTTATATACTTATTTTATTAATAGATATAATATATCTATACTATATCTAGACAAGATATTATCTTGTCTATAGTCTTTGCATAGACTATATATTTTAAACGATACGTTAGTTTAGACGAAAATACAATTTTCATCTATGGTTCAGCGAAGGTCCAGTTCCAGTTATTTAAAATATTATATATTTTATATTTTCTATTTTTTTTTACCTAAAACAAGTAATTTCTAAAAGCCCTCTAAATTTAAAAAAGTCAAATATCAGTTCCTATTTTCCACATGGAACTGATTATTGATTTTTTATTGCACATCGTCTGATAAATATTCTAAAAAGTTGTTGTAAGCGTCGCTCTTTTTGTAATTTGTATGCTGTTATAATATATTTTAACCAAAGGCCAAAGGTCAAGGCCAAGGCTTGCCAGTGACAATATAAATTATCTCTGGTACCTAAGTGCGCGGTGCAGACGTCCTAAGCGCAGCCTAGGATGTCCACCCACAAGCTGGACAGACGATCTAAACGAGACCGCAGGAAAACGCTGGATGCAGGCCGCTTCCAACCGGCTCTTTTGGAGATCGATGGGGGAGGCCTATGTCCAGCAGTAAACGTTCTATAACTAAAAATAAGACGATCTTTGAATAACTACTCAGAGAAGGTAAGTTTCCAAACAACGCCTTCTCAAAACGTAAGCTACAAATTCGCTTTGTAGCTTACGTTTCGATTGGTATTTTAAACGATTTAAGCAAGAAAATTAATGGATTACCTGTGGAATGTCACACCATAACTCTTATGCTGCTTTTCTGATTTGTTGTGGTACGATTTCACCGCGCAAATTGTCATAGTAAAAATTTTATATATTTTTTGGTGTCATATATGACACCATTTGAATGACTTAAATTTTGCGAATGTACTTGGTTTCTTTGTGTAGTTATTCTAAGAAGACGATGTTATAATGTCCTTTTCTATACTATAGGTACTCTCCAGTCTCCATGCACCAGCCTCCTGTTTTGGGTCTCAAAAACTTTTAAAATACGAAAAAAACTAAATATGAACTATTGAGTATAGGCACTTGGATAATTTCGAAAAAAGGTTATAGTGTCTACTAGAACTAATTAGCGTTCTTCTTTATAAATGTATCCCAAAGTTTGCGAGTGCATTAATTATGGGTGTGTGTATGTTCCTTCCGACTTTAATTTGTAATGCTTTAAACGGATTTTGTTGTACTTTGGTATGATTTAGATTTTAGAGCTTATAAGCTTAAGATTTATCCCCAAAAAATTACATTATAGGATAGCGGGGAAAGGGCTGGGCGATGTTTTTCATAAGGATCAAATTCGCTTGCAACTTATCCTAAAAATATCGACACTTCCCCTTCACTACGCTCGCGGGTCGATTCGATCCCGATACAATTACACTGTGTGTAGAATCGTTACTGCAATCTTCCCGACACCGAGCGACAATACCACACAATATGCACCTTACGTACTGGCTATAAGACTTAGTTCACCACAGCAAAACAACTCCAAACTTTCACCTCTCTCAATAGGAGTTTAAACCTAAATACCTTGCGTAGGAAAGCTTTCACTTTTCAGGAATTATTTTAGATGCTCACGCTGAATAGTTGTGTATTTTAAGTTGTTAAGTTTAGGGTTGAATTTCGATTGGGAAGGGTTGTTTTTCCGAAGGTAGGCTTAAAACTGTGGAGCGGTTCTCGAGGGTTCGAAGGTTTAGAGCCTCCAAACAATGGATGGTACGATTCGATATTCAGCCGATTATGAACGTTGCTAATGCTCTTAGCAAGGTGTGATTTTTGTTCTGAGCTCGTAGAAATTTCTAGCAAAATTAGAGGGTAGTTTTGATATTTTAGTACGGGAAAGTTTTGTTGGATTTTAGCTTGTTTTCGACCTTTAACTTGCTTTTTACATGAAATATTTAAAAAAAAAAATGCTTGCGTTTTACTGCCAACTCGCCTGATATTAAGCGATGATGTGGTGGAGTACGCTTGCCTAGAAGAAACCTATTTACACCGATTTGAAGACACCCAGATTATAACTATCGGGGAACACCCATTCAGGCAGCGCATTTTGCACAATAATAGTGAAGAAGGTTCTTGAGTAGAGACCACGAACCGGAAGATGCAGCGTAGGTCACACTACATAGACCGACGACATTGTGAGAGTCGCGGGCGTCCAGTAGATGCAGTTGACAGGCTGTTGTTCAACGTAGAGTTCTAAGAGGCAGGCCTATATTCAGCAGTGGACGTTTTCTGGCTGATGATGGACCTACATAGTTTAGTACAATTATCATTAATTTTCAAAAAAAATCACGCACACTAACAAACTTGTACCGACCAATGAACTAATTAATAGTCCACATGCAAAAAAGGGCGGCAAAGTGCTACGTGAGTTCGACTAATGGCATGAACCCAATATCTTTGCATGAGCCTGATGCGTTCGCCAACTTACCATATATCCCTTGTTAGTCTGATCTGAGGCTTTTTAGTTTTTTAAACTAATAGGTAGGTGAACCGAGCGAAGAGACGTCTCAGATTGACTCATATTCTAATGGCTAATGAGACAAGTCGGAGTTTCGGCGTGCATGGTTTGTTCGACGATATAATTTGCGTATGGTTAATTCGATCTTTATAAAACTTTGTAAGCAAGTAGTTCATTTCAATACACTTTTTATGTTCGAATATGGGCAAAATCGATTGAGGGGTTCCGAAGATTAATGGGTTGCAAAGTCACAACTCGTGGCAACTTCTATCTACTATATACTTAGTTTTATTTGTATACCTAATATATAGATAGATAGATAGAAACCCTTTATTGTGTACACCAGAAATAAAAATTATAACACGATAGAAAACACTTACGAGCTAGTGCCACAAGTGGCGGCCTTATCGCTAAAAGCGATCTCTTCCAGGCAACCATTGGATGGAAATAATTTACGTAACAGCAGTGCAAGTGCCGTTCTTTATCGACCGTCAAATTCGATAAAATGCCATAGAATCGATCACAGCGAGTACTGAAAAAATGGCATATTATCGAATTTGACGATCGATAAAAGAACGGTACTTGCACTGCAGAATCGACGGGGGATGCTAAAACACTTTTAATGATACCATTAAATAAATACTAAATAATAAATACATAATAGTAGGTACATATAGTCTTTGATTATGTAAGTAAAGGCACATAATGATAAAGAGCATTCTCCTTCTGAGAATGCAGGCCTGAATTTGACCACCAACTTGACGGATGACAACCAACGATGTTTAGAGATTGAGAAAGTCGGCGAAAGTAGAAAGAACGCACGTCAAGAAAAGGCGACCTCTTCATTCTGACTTTGGAAATTAAATGTTCGTCGTCCACAAGGATAAGGAGGTAAGAGTATAAAAAATTTAGTATTTCTTAGGTATACCTACTTACGACTTTAGGATTTTTAGGGTTCCGTAGGTAATTGACCCAAAGGGAAAAACATGACCCCATCCCTTAGCCTACGATGTCTGTCTGTCTGTCTTTCTGTACGTCTGTCCTACATTTAAATGGCTGTATCTTTCTAACCGTAATAGATAGCCAGCTGAATTTTTTACAAAATATTTAACGTTACTGCGGATTAACAAAAAAAAAAAAAAAAACCGCCCAAGTGCGAGTCGGGCTTGAGCTCTGAGGGTCCCGTACCACCAGAAAATTCTTGACTCAAATTATAACTTTGTAATGAACAGATATTTGTCACCGACTAGTACTTGGCCATCGTTTATTATTTGTTGTTATATTTTAGAGAGTGTACTATAAACATGCCAAGTTTGACGTTTGTACGTATTACTGTTTTTACATTAGAGCTAATACAAAAATACGTTAAAAAATACGTTTGTTGTATGGGGATGCCCCTTTCATTTTTACTTTTAGCCTTTTTTATTTTTTCTTGATTAATTCACTGTAACATTACATATTCTGTTAAAATTTCAACTAGCTATCTATTACGGTTCGTAAGATACAGCCGTTTAAAGGTAGGACGGACAGACAGACAGACAGACAGACAGACGGACGGAAAGACAGACAACGTAGGCTCAGAAAAATTTGTATACAAGCATCTTTACACATTTATTTGTTTATTCACATAATATTTAATAGCTCTACCCGTACCTACCTATTTCTGAAATAAGGCTTCAGGGGGTAGAGTTAAATTTAAACGGAATTCAAGATTATGAAATACAAAAAACATTTGTATAAAAAACACAATCACTATCCATTGCAGACAGAGAAAACATTACAACAAAAACTTTAATCATTCCACCGTCCATTTTTAATCATTAAAAAGAACAGCTTCACAAATATCACATTGTACAAAAAACATTTTCAAACGTGGAAAGAAAACCGGCGGCGGTAAAATTTTCGATTTCGGAACCCGGACCGGCGGGAAAATGCCGACGGTAGGTTGCCGACGGCTTGCGAGTTCCGAATTCTCCCCTCCACCAATCACACAACAGTATCCGCCCCGTAACAAAACGAGACATAGTTATACGGGAAACTAGTGCATTAGAAAGAGACGGAGCTCACGCATGTGTTCACGCGTCTACGAGGGAAATATGATGCATCGTGTTGTTTTAGTATCGGTTTCTGTTCGATTTATTTACGTATATTAACTTTTTTTTGCGTAAAATAAGAAGTTGATTAACTGGAAATCGTGTTCTTTGGAGACATACACCTACTTACCTATTTATTAACGCCACGACCCCATTGAACATTAATTAAAAAAAATATGTTGCCATTACAATTTTCTTTTCTTACATTAGTGGTAAATTTCTACTTTTAACTCAAAAAATAATAGATATAGTATCATGGCTCTACCATTTCGTAAATAGGAACAAACAATGTAGTATTTAAATTTGGCTGTGTGAGTTAGCTAGACCGTGGAAGACGAAAGTTTCAATGTGTGCGTGAGTTTTCCACTGAAGGGGAAAGCCCGCCATACGCATTGATAACGTCACATTTTGAAAAAGGAATGCCCTTTTCAACTTTTTCAATATGCTGATGGCAATTTGTTTGAAAAGAGAACGTTGAATTTATATTTTTAGTTTAATGTTTGTCAGAGGATGCTATGTCGTGAGTTTTGTGGAAAAGTTGATATTTATGAAAATCACAAATTGTTTGTTTGTTTTTTTTTTTAAATTTTTTTTTCACTTTGTTATCTTCGGTTATTAGGGTTCCGTACCCAAAGGGTAAAAACGGGACCCTATTACTAAGCTTACGATGATTGTCTGTCTGTTTGTCTGTCTGTCCGTCCACCCGTTCTATCCACAGAAAAGAGAAGTAGATTTTTTTTTCTCTTCTGTGGTTCTATCGAACCGTAATAAATAGATAGCCAGTTGACATTTTCACTGAATATGTAATGTTACGGCCTTTGATTATATCGTAGAATAAAAATCAAACCCATTTAATGTTCTCTCATAACACAGAACAATAAATCTTCTATCTGCTTCTGTTGCTCACTTAGAGACTGAATTTTCTAAGGTTACCCGACGCTACAGAAATGTACAAAAACATAGAGACGATTACAAAATACCATTTCCAAAACCAAACTGAACACACACTTTTTTACTTCGACCAAATTAAAATTAACCGTAATGCACAAAAACATTGAAACGATTACAGAATACCATTTCTGTGTATTACATACTTATCTTAGTCAAAGATGAAACTAAAAACCGTTTAATTCTATGTAAGAATAATCTTTATTCATAAAGGTCCTCCGGCCATCTACTGATTCGATCCCCTTTCCATAATGAAAGCAGATGCAACAACATTATAAATTCTTATTTATTTATTTATGAATGCGCTGAAATCGGGGTACATCTCATTATTACAATGTCTGTCGCAGTAATTAACCGACATGGGCAAAGTAAACTACCGAAAGGACCATCTTACCAATCAGAAGGTCCATGCATGGTATGCTGTAGGTAGCTAGCTATAGGTACAGAGTTACGGTAATCGCCATAAAGACCAAGTCAAAGATGAAGCTGCATGAGAGCGTGTCGCACGCAGTCGTTGCAGTATCACGGCACGCTGGGACCTTTGTCTACTACGCCGATGACATCGAAGACGATGCCATCAGTCGATTCGTGCGTCGAGCGTCAGCTGCGTCACCGAAGACCATTAAAGCGTACAACCTGCAGATGGCTATCAGAGATCGGAACGCGGCAGTGATGGAGGCCCTGGGCCGGGAGGAGGCGATATAAAAATGTAGAGAAATAAACATTCAAAATGTAAAGAAATAAGGGTTGTGTGTATGCCTCGATCATTCATGCTCACCATCGAAGGCACCTTCTTGCGGCGGCGTCGTGTGTCGGGTCGCTTACTTCCCTAAGATATGGTTGAGGAGGGCGATGGCTGGCACATGTGTCATACTCGTGATCGGGTGCTGCTTGCGGGTCGCTGGTCTGCTCGCGGTATATACACAACACTAGTACCGAATTGTTTTAACCTTAGATTAAGATAGGTATAACTAACTTTCCTCTCTCTGTATTGTGAATAACTAAGTAAATTCGTTTAAGTTAACAAAATTGTAGTCAAGTATAATAAAAGTCACGGACCCTGGAGTCCGTGGGGTTGCATTTTAAATAATAAAAAAAAAAAAAGGTCTAAACGGTTTTTATAGTTTCGTACCCAAAGGTTAAAAACGGAACCCTATTACTATATGTATTAATTCTAATATTATTTTTTTATTTTTTTCAAGTTCAGTTCAAGTTTTCAAGTTGTTCAAGTTGTCCTTAACTATTTTATTGACGTGTAAATCGTATTTTTTTAAGAATAAATTACTAATGATAATGGCTAAGCCTACGCTGTCTGTCTGTCCGTTCTACCATTAAACGGCTGTATCTTTCAAACCGTAATAGATGGCCAGTAGAAATTTTGACAGAATATGTAATGTTACAGCGAATTAAATAAGTAATAATAATAAAGTCAAAATGTAAAAACTACAGAAATACAACAAACGTATATTTTTTTGTATCTTTGTATTTGCTCTACCTTATGTAAAAACTGTGATGCCTACGTACAAGCGTCAAACTTGGCATGATTATAGTATACACTCTAAAGTATAACAACAAATAATAAATAATGGCCAAGTGCGAGTCAGCGACATATTTCTGTTCATTACCAAGTTAAGCAACGTACTTGGACGACCTTATCATGTCTTTCACCTAATCTAAATTGCATATTTTTACTAATTTGAAGTCAAGTTTTTTAATTGGTTATTATTGTATTTTGTGGTGGTACGGAACCTTCAATGCGCGAGCCTGACTCACGCTTGGCTGGTTTTATTTAACTACTGTAAGTCCTATTTAATTATATTTGTGTTGATTAGATAACACCAAAATATTTATTGCCCGGGACTTTTTTTTAATGGCTGTGTTTACCATTGATATTACAGAATGCCTTGGAATCGTTTTCCCGTCACATAAGGACTAATTTATTTAAAAGTAACTTTGAATATAACTATATAAGTGCACAAAACACCGTACGAGAAAAGTAGGTGCGTAATAAAAAAAAGTTTTTTTTTTTTTTTGGGAGCTCATTCCACAACCTTACCACGGTAAATATCCCGTAAATAATCATATAACTTTAATTTTGAAATGTTATCAATTTCTGAAGTTTTGTAATAATTTCCTAGTATTGAATTTATTTCAATGACCCTTTGTAATCGTTCAGGATTTGTTTCAAAGGTTTCAAGTAAACACGCTCTAGGCTTTGTTAGGATAGCCCTGGCGCCGGGGCAATAGAATACGGCACCGGTAGCCCCTGCCTGTAGTAAGAGGCTTCTAAAAGGGACCTCCGGGCTCGGGATGGTCAAAGTTGGGGCTCTGACCATCCACATAAGCGTGCCCAGGGAGAGAACGACAACGTTATGTGACCAACGTTTTCGTGTGTGGGCTGAGACAACACGGTTGTCTCGGGAGGAGCCGTAGCGCAGTGCCGAGGGCTCCGGTGCGTTCCTCTGGAGATCTCAGAGCCCTCTTGTCAAGCACTAAGGCTGGTCACCGGGGGGGTTTTAGTGGGTATAATCCCGCATAACCTGGCTGCACCCCAATGCAGCAGGATATATTTAAAAGATTTCCCCCTTGAAAAAACAGGCTTTGTTAGGAAGTGACAACACTAAGTTCGGTATCGCTTTGACTTTTGTTTATTAAAAAAAACAACGATTGAAGAAGTGTTTCCTAGAAACAATGTAACAAGCAATGGTTTTTTGATATAATCTCATTTATAACAAGGGATATATTATGAAAAAAAACTATAAATATACAATAAAAAAAACTACAACCAATTTGGAAAAGCGTTTATATATACTTTCGTTTATATATTATTTTAAACGGTTGGACAGATTTTGATCAATTATAGCTATTATAGCCGTATGCAATTGATCCAGCCAATTATGAAGAAAAATTGTAACAGACTTACAATCATACATACTAAAACACGACCTTTTTAAGTACATTTACCTTTTTCTTTCCCTTGCGGGTAAAAAAAACAATCACAATTCTTTTGTAGCCCAGTTCGCAAAGAGTAGTAACTCAAAACTGCATAAAAACGCGTCGGTTTGCGGAAGACGCTCGCGTCAAATTGCCTGCGTCCCGTCTAATCTGTAACCTATCGCTGAAAAGGATTCTCCTCCTTTTTTAATTCAAGATTGTGGTACAAGTTGCGAGTAAAAGCGGACGTTTGATTAATTATTATAATAAAATAATTATTATGTCGGAGATTGGTTTTTATATGAAGATAGAATTTTTCGTTTTGTAGTCCATCAAGAAAGACAGAAGAACGTTAAACAATCGCACATTGGTCTAGATATGCCCTGATTATTTTGTCCCTAGCTTTTTCCATATTAATACAAGTGTAAATTTGGCCCACGAGGCTAATAGGTATGTGAGCCCAGCTGACACTGGACTCAATAGTCGTTTTTAATTAGAACATTGCATGGTTGTTTCCATACTTTAACATAATCTGTTTCGTTTAAAAAAACATTAATAATAAAATAATGTTATCTAATTTATGTTGTGTTATCTAATCAATCGGCACGCACAAAGCGTCTGTTATTTATCCCGTGATGCTGTCAGTTGCCATTGATGTATCTATGCAAGACGGTGCAGTTTTTGAATCCAAACATGGTGAAAAATTATTTTCTGGTATTGTCACTCTTTCTATCTTTCCATGTGTTAGTACTCTTTAATAAACAGTAATACCAAATCTCCTGTAAGTTGTACTGTGCCATCTAATCTATCGGCACGCACAAAGCGTCCGTTGCTTATCCCGCGATGCTGTGAGTCGCCACTGATGCGTGTAAGGCGGCGCAGCTGACGAGCCCTGATTTATGGTGAAATATGGCACTGTGTGTGTAATTATCTCAATGGATAGTTTTTGTTTAGCGAACTGAGGGCGTATGTATCTGCAAATAAAGGCTGTTTTTATGCGTATTTTTTTGCTGAGCTAAGTTGTGATCTCAGAAAATGTAATCCAGCTAGTTTGATTCACGAAATTTGTCTCATCCTTTAACTTAATCACTTATGGTGTATGTTTTGCTCATGACTAACCCACATATATGAGTGTACGCCTACCCACATAGATAGTATGTTACGATAGAACTAACACTTTAACAGGACGAATTCAATTTTAAATCTAGAATCACAGATGAATACTGTTGATAAATATAATAAGTCTCATTATCAAGTTAACGGCAAGATTGTTTTATCTCAGAATCAATAACAGGCCACTGAATCTAAAAGCCCGTTGAAATAAATAAACCTCTTGATATTTTCGCACAATGGCGTCACGGCGCTCCATACGCAATGTTACAAAACGCACCAAGAACAATTCCTTACAAATGCGAAACTACAGAGCGAATCTATCGGTGCGTAAATTAAGGATCCGATGCTATTCAACCAAGGTATAAGACCAAATAAAAAAATGTATAAAAAAATGTTTTAGCCCCGTATCTAGATGTCCCGCTGCGGTACCCCACATTGTTCTTAGACAAACACTTTCTTTAGTAAAAGCTCTATTTTATTTTTTAGTAAATCAGCCGTGGCTGCTATTGTCGGAAAGATTTTTGATGGTTGAATTAATTTGTTCAAAATCTGACGTTGTATTGTGTTCGTTTTACAAACACGAAAAATCGAACGTTTGACCTTTACGCGTAAAAAATGACGACTCAATCAGAGTGGTGTAACCGGGCGTGTCGAATACCGTGACATGGTATCGCGAAATCTCACAATAACTAAGAGCGAGCGTGAAATTAGGCCGGTATAAATTAGGGCTAAGTCATTCTTGGGCTGAGCGGCGTGACGATGCCGCGTGTCGACCATTGTTGAAGCGCGGTGGCGGCGTGCGAAAACGGTTTGTTGATTTTAGCATCTACGAGTTATGATGTTCTGCCGCTCGCTGGTCGATGATCCTTGTTACAACTACATTGATTGCGTGTGACTTCATATTTATTTATTTATTTGGTGTGACGCAACTTGTGTCACGTGTTTGTTTTGTGTGTAATTTAGTTAGCCGCGTGGACGCTTCATTTCACGCTGCAGAACAATCACGAAGGAGTGAATAAGTAGTTAAGTAGGACATGTCATTTAAATAATTATTAGTAGGTACTAACCGTTATTTTGCTGGGAAGTGTTTTTGCATGAACAAGTTTTTTTAACCAGTCTTATGGAGTAAAAAGCTGTACTAGTGTAGTAATTTTTTATTTATTCAGGTTTTATTGTTTTTGGATGGTTTTAAAAACAGTACCTATCAGTACTTTTTTTTTTAACTTGAACTTGATGTCTATAAGTATACGCATTATATTCATGCACGAACTTACTTAATTTATCTTTTATTTTTATAGTATTGCACAACTGCGCCGATCTATTGATATCAGCTAGTTAGGCTTCGCATACATACCTACACATTATCATATTAGCCTATCATGCAGCAGTATAACTACTGGGACACAGGCCTTCTCTCAGAGAGAGGATGGGCCCTAATCCATTATGCTGGCCCAGTGCATGTTGGTGAATGTCATATGTTATTAAGGTTTTGAGGTTCTTTTACCACTTTCCTCACGATTTTCCTACACCTTTGTTGAGCGATGGCATCGAAACTACACATAATTCATTTAGGTAAGTACTAAATAGGTCATTGGTGCAGGGCCTAGGACCAAACCGGGTGCCGTCAGATTGTAAAGCGCACATGCTACCGCCTCGCCAAGTAGCTACCACCTACAAGGTCTAAAGGATGATTGGCCACCCTTAATGTCAGAGTTTTTAGGACGCCCGAAGGCCTATAGTGACATAGCTGAACGGTTGTTGGCTTGTAGGATAAACCACCAGCAACTTTAATTTAACGTGTCAGCTTATTCGTATCAATAAATCAGAATAGTTGTTTTAGGACAGATCTCAGATCAGACAAAAAAGGGAGGTATGGTAAGTTGGCGTGGCAGATGCGAATGCGGTTGGCCTTAATCAGGTTTGATGCGCCTTTAATCAAACTCACCCTGCAGAAGACGTTGTCGCCTTTTTTTTTAATGTCATGGATGGCATACAAGCTATCGGACCGCCTGATGGTAAGCAACCACCGTCGCCTATGGATAGTACCTGTAACACCAGGGGCATCACAAATACCTACTTAGGTGGCCAAATGCATGTGGACTATTAGATCATTGTTGTCGCTACAAGATTCTTAATGTGCGTAAAAAAAATATAGGTAAGTGAGCCGTACACAGGTTTTGCATTAAGTGGTTTAGCGGCATAGAGAAAAAAAAATTAAAACATGTTACATTTGGACACGAACTATAACTATACTAAGGCATATCTCACTTGTTTGTCTGATCTGAGAGCCAGATAGTTCTTGGATGACCCATCCTAGAAATACCATGAGTAGATTTTACTCGTATTCTGATGCCTATTTGAGCTATACTTAGAAAGTTTATAACAAACTTAAGTCATGTCGGAAACCATCGGCCTCGAAACATTAGGGGTAGCCACTCTATAAGACTTAAGCCATAAACGTAGCATACAGAATAACCCTTAATTTTACAACCCGTTCCTGCTTACCCGCCAAACCATTACAGTACCTAGGATTGGACATAAACCCAGCTCGGGGGGCAGTAAAATATTTTATTCGTAGTTTACGACTTACCACGCTTCACTGAATGAAAAAGTACCTACCTACCTACTACATACTAGTCTACCTAGTACCTATTTTCAGATTCCTGTATGTTTGTATTTTACTACACAATTTACTAATATGTGGCACCCGCAAAGGAATAACATTACAATTACATTATCGACGTATTAAATCCAGGAAAATATCTACGAAGTGTAAGGGCCATAATATAAAAATAAAACTTTATGATAAAATCCATTAAGTGTTTAATTTTTATGTTTAAGTAAAGAAATCATTTTGTAGTCTATTCTTGTGCGTTCAAAGATATCTGTATCCCAACAACGCTACGACTTACTACATATATCTCGTTAGAAAAGTCGTAAGACTGAGGGCGACCGCGATTACCTCAATCATGCCCTATACAATAAAAAAAATACTAAAACTGTCTGTATATAACCTGCCAAAATACATCACTCAGAAACTAATTTTTCGTTCATAATTTGGATTTGCAATAAAAATTGATATAAAAAAAATTATCTTATGAAATAAACAATTTTGATCATAAAAATAACCGTAAAATAAAATATCCCGTCCATAGATAAGTACGAAAGAGTAACAACACTAAAATGACAATAAAAGGTATACATATTACGAGTAATAGGTATCTTGGTTCCTACAACCTACATATTTTATCTTTAGAATAGATAGGGACCTACATAATTATATTAAGTTTCTCAAAGGCTAAAATATGATATACATTCTCTTTCTATTTGTAAAATCAAGCATGTGATTCAAATACATACCTAACCCAAACGTTTTATTATAATATACATAAAAAAAACTAATTTAGGAATAAAACTAAGTTAGATTATAAGTTAAACGGTTTTCAAATTTAAAATATGTTTTGTTGACAAAGTCTCCAGTGTATTTTGGCTTTAGTGTCAAAGAGTACGAATAAGAGATCAATTATTTAGTTTTAAAGATGATCTTCCGCAAAGTAACCTAATTGAATCAATAATTTTTCAAATTTAATTTAATCACTGATATTATAAGAAATAAATATAACAAAGAAATATTGACAAAACTAAAATACCTACCTACTAATTAGAAACCAAATATCACCAAAATTACACATCAACACATCATTCCTCGCAAATCTTAGAGCGGCATCACGCGACTGCCGCTTCAAATGTAGGCGTCCGTTTCAATGTGGTCGTACCCTTCCACGCTCGCTGTAGTAGTAAGGTGTGTCTGTGTGCGTCACCCACCCCAGGGTGAGCTCGCCCAAGCCCCGCCCTGTCATGCTCACACGGCTGAGTTGGAATCAGATGGCTTGGCCAGTCGCAAGCCAGCCGTGTCATCGTGAACGGATCGCAGCTTCCAACCTTCCATACACCATTCGATGATTACGCGCTACACTGACCACCGAAACTTGTCAAATTAAAGAATTCCGGTTTGCGTGATTTAGATTTACAATCGGACTGTGATTTTTGGTTTAGTTTTTTTGTTTGAGTGATTTTCTGGTGTTACGGACTTGTGGTGATTGGTGTGCGTGCCGCCGATTTTATTAGGTAGGTGGTATTACTTAATAAACGGTTGTTAAACATCAAGATGGGTTAGTAGGTACATTTTCAATTAGTGTAAATGCGAAGGTGCTACCAAATTTGCTCCACGAAAGCTCAGACGCGCCGATAACAAAACAAGTTAAATTGGCCTAGAACATAAATTGTAATCTGTCGTAGTGCTATCAAAAGCACTAAAAATAAATATAATCTATGCACTAAACTTGATAAAAACTTTATGATGCAATTTGAAACGTAAACTAATATTTTTAATGTTTTTGTCTGTGAAAGCAATTTTTTTTATCTAGCGTAAAGCAAGATGTTACACGTATGTCCTTACTCTAATTAAAGAATACATTTTGCTTAAATAAACCTAAAAATGGCAGTTGTGAGACAAATAAACATAATCATGTAAAAATGTGGTCTACTCAAATAAGTTTTTTAACTAACAACAAGGTATCTTTTTCTGTTTAAGTAAAAATTAAAAGCAAAATGATAACGAAAGTGTCTACCTGTATCTTGACAAAGGTCTCCCTATAAATGTAATTTGATATTTTTGTTTGGCTCACCAACCGGCGGTTTTTATATGTAATTGAATCATTTAATGTCTTTTGTAAAAGATAATTTGTAAAAGTAAACATTTGGCAGTATTGTTACTTTTTGCAATGTTATTTGATATGATTTATAAAAAGGGCCTAAAGTGATCAAATAGGATAAAACTGATACTATATAATAAATATAACGTTGATAAATTAAAGTTTAGGTCAAGAGAGATTTTAGAACATATTATATATTTAAGAAGTCTTATCATTTTGTGTAATTTAAAAACTAATAATTAAAAGTGTGCAAATATCACATTTATTTATAAAGTGATGGGAAAATAATATTTTAGTTGTATCTAAACCAACTTACGAGTATCTAGACGTCGTATCAATAATATTGAAAATTGCTTACATTAGATATTGCGTAGATTTTATGAAAATTGTAAGCTTGACGTTTTATTTAAACACAATATTCCCTATTTAGGTAAGTAGGTTTCTAGTTACAAAATTATACAAAACTCAGGAAAAAATATACATACAAAACTAAATGTAAACCAAGTACGTTGGAAGTAAGTCAATGTAAGTGTGTGTGTTTTAGTGTATGTATCTAAAAGAAATTAAATTCTGATTACTTAAACATCCCATACGTTTTCAGACACTTTTGTCGTGGAGTAAATAAATAAACTAATAATACTTCACATAACTAAATATTTTAATAAAACTTATGCCGACATCCCAAACTCAAACACACATTGCCAATTTTAATTCACTAAAAAGCAAACTCGAAATTCAAACGAAATTGAAAACATCTTTGAAGTAGCCGTCTAACAAATAACGCTGGGTGCTTTTGTGCTTGAAACTCGTAATTTCGTTAAATGGAGATAGGACGTTTGCATTGTATACGGCGGATAATTTTTGCGGTAAATGATACTTGAGGGATAATGGATGACAGTGACGTGGGATCCGAGTTTGAATGTATAGGTATGAGAAATAAGGGTTTTTTTATTTGAGGTAATTTGTCGTTCTAATTTTAAAATTTATTTATTTTAGTGAAGTACGAATAACCTTATGATGGAAAGTGTTTCATTAATGTCATGTCTTGAGAACAAGATGCGATAAAAAAAAAGTATTGACTTATTTGACGGTTCAAATAAAGAACGTTTTTATTTATTTCCTATGATCGCTTAGTCAAATGAAATGAAATATTTAATGCGGCCAGCATTTTGGGCATTTTCCTTGAAATTAAAGATCGTTTGATTGGTTTCAAATATCTGAAGTTTTTTACGGGATATTGACCGTGGTAAGGTTGTGGAATGAGCTCCCGATATTGCGGCGCAGTTACATGCACCATGTTCTCGGAAAGACTCCGTTTAAAACAGTGTTTTAAGTTTTGTCTTTGGTATTCTTAATTTCTTATGAAAATAGTAACTAAATAAAAAATTACCATATAGCATATGTCTAAAACTTGACAAATTTCAGCGCGCTGTCTAAAAGTCACTTAGAAATATCAATAAATATGGATGTCAGTTCAAGCGTGCCGACAAAGTGATACGGGAGTGTCACTAGTCACTATAGAAATCACTATTGTACCATTATTTACACTCCAAAGCCATCATTTTCGAGTGTTGACATGCCTATTATGAAACAACTCTCAGGGGTGTCTCGCTAACTTTGACATTTTTTTCCCTTGTATTAATGATATTTTTTGACAAAGAAAGACATGACCATAGTGCGAAAATTTCTCACCATGTCGTTACACGGTTTGGAATCGATTTTGCTACCATAGTTGGCTTTTTGACATCTTTACTCAATGAAAGCGGCAGCTACAAAGGACAACTCAGAAAAGTAGATCCATTTTTTTTTCTGTAAGATACAGGTCGGTTACTCTTATAATATTGTTATAAACATTATTTAAAATAATAATAATAATAAATGTCCTATTCTGCAGCGGCTGGCAACAGACGCATTTATGGACGGCTGAAGCATAGCCGAGGCCAACATAAATGCTTATTGCCACCAAGGCTTGTATCAACCTTTCTTGTATTACCTTTCTCAAACATTCCGAGGATATTCACGTAACCATATTATTTGTAAATTTTGGGGGTAATTTTCGCGTTTCATTAAAAGGGTGTTTAAAAACCATATTTTTTTAAACATTTCGAGTTGGCATGTCTTTTTATGTGCCAATCACAAGAACCCATCGGTAAAATTCAATAATTTTTTGTCTGTGAATTGTAACCTAACATCTACACATACACCTCTTTTCGTGGAAAAAAAATACTTAATCCAATCTACTTGCACATTGTACGCACTTAAGTTAATTAGAGGCGACAAAAATTTGCCCCCAATTAATTTAGTAATGGTACAATTTTGGTAGAAGCACGTTCTTCAGCAAATAGGCAGATTAAATACTACACGAGAGAGAACTTGTTTACACGAAAACAGTTCACTTGTAAAACATAGGTAGGTAAATAAAAAAATATATAAAAAAATGTTTTACATATAACCAGGGTTATTTGTTTTAAGGTCTACATTATAAACACTCTAAAACGAAATATTAGTTATAATATGATAATCCTCTTACATTTGATGCTATACCGACTCCCCGTGTTACCGCCTTAAACAAAAATGAAAAAATAATAAACTAAAATAATCTTAGACAGGCTCAAAATAACACCTCTTTGGTCTCAATGGCCTCACCCTTCTTTCGATGAGGCTTATTAAGGATTAAGATATAAGTTTTTTCGATGTAAAAAGCTTTCGATGTTTCTCAGTTATACCCTTTTTATTTTCGGCATGCGATTTGAATAAGATGGGGTTTGAATAAGATGTTTAAGGAGTTAATTTTTTGGGATTGAAGTAGTTATACAAATGATTTTAAATAATTATTTTTGTACCTGCTATTCATTGAAAAAAAAAAGTTTAACTAATTTATGATAATAGGATGTCCGCCCAATAGTTCGCTGAATCTATCAGCGCCCTTAATTTAATCGGAGATTTTCAAGATATTTTTTTATATAGGTATATAAATAATTAATTATTTAATCTGTATTTAATTGTATATATGTAAAATTATGTATAGTGTTTTTTTGCTCAGTATTAAATTTATTCGTTAGGTGTTTTTTTTCAATAAAACATATAAGTAAAGCGCCTGCCAAGCGTGGGGATTATGGCAACACCCCTCTCTACGAGGGAGGCCTTTGTTCAGCAGTGGACGTTTACAGGCTGATGATGATGATGATGATGATGATATAAGTAAAAAAATCTATCTTAAATATAAATTCATTAAAAAAAACTATTAAAAAAAACTTAAAGTTAGCTGCCATAATAAATGTGTAGTTTACATTTGGATCTACGGGATCTTATAATATCAGAAAACAATGGTCCGCCCACATATCCAGGAACTCAAGTTTATCTTTGAATTTGGTTTAATCATCAGTGTTTTTAACGTTAAAATTTTCAAATCTAATAACTTAAATAATTACGTGCAGTGTCGATGCCATCGCTCAAAAATGGTGAAGGTAAAACCACAAAACAAAAAGTTTGTGGTAAAACATCGTGAGATCGATATGTGCAAGAACCTGAAAAATTCAAAGACATGACCATCACCACCAGTGCACTTAGTCAGCATTAGATAAGAGTCCAGCTCTCTGTGAAAAGGTCCGTGTCCCAGCAGTAGGGACGTATATATTGATATGTACCTACTGATTTCCATGCGGGCAGAATATCTACGCTGACTGGTAACACTTTGTTGTTATACAATTTCAAGAGTTTTGGCGCCAACGCGGCAAAAACATGTCGGCTCGTTGGATTATTTTCCTAAACTTGTGTATTTTTGAGTGTCAATGTGTACTAAATGGTGAATTATTATTCATTAAGTGCTCGTAAACGTGCTCGAGTGTGGTCAAGTGATATAACGAGGTGAAACGTGTCTTTTCGTGTTGTTTCCAAAACTCCATAAGAGCCTCTTGTAAAGTCTCCACCACTTTACAGGGGCATGAGTTTGACTTGACCGTGACTTACTTAGCTTGACTCTGACTGTGACTATAACTTGTTTGACGCTATTAAGACCATGCAAACTGTTTAATATTACGACTAAAGGACATTGAATCCACGGTCATGAAAATTTTTACAAAAAAAAAAACAATTTCAAGCGAACGTTTTCTTTGAATTATTACACTTTTTCATGTTTGTCAAAGGCATATACAAATCGTACCAACCATTTGAAAGAGTGCACTTATGTTTTAAGTTCTTTTTAAGTTGCAATGTGAAAGGGAACCTCTTCCTTTTGACTAAGCTTCAAAAATACAGGGACGCTTTCAAAACTCTCTTTCAAAACATATAATTAACAGAGACGTCACAGGTTTTAGATTAAATGAACGCAATCCTGAGTGCCGTCCCTTTGACGTTTGAAGTGTCATCGTACATGCGTCGGGTTTTATGAAATTCGTTTTACATTTTTGGTGTACTGTTTAGAATTGTGTGATGCATTTTTGAAGTGAAAATTGTTGGTAAAAATAAAATATTATCTTTACACATGTTATTTGATAAGTTCGTTTTTTTAACAACGCTCTTTGACGATTTAAGGTTTTGGTCTTTGTAATTAGTGGCCAGTTTTAGTCTCTTTTAATATCTTGTACGTGCGTGAGTTCAATATTTCAATGTGCGCTAAGATGTTTTCACACCACCTGCTCGACAATGTCCAATTACATATCACGCAACCTCAACGTAAAGTAAAGCATTATCTCTTAAGAGATATAAAATGAAACTCCCTAGGGAATAAAGTGATTTGAAATTGGAATGTCAAATTCGTGTGGAAACTCGTAGATAAGTAAAAAAAGTAAAGAAAGGCCCATAATTATGGCATTGTAAAGAGGTTTGTTCGAAAATTGAGCTGGCCACCACAAGCAGAACTCAAAAAAAAGGTGCGTTTACAAAGAATGTGAAACAAAAGACGGTGTTTGGTGCTGTGATTTTCAGTGAAACCTGGCTTTTTATTGTCTCGCAGAAGTAGAGTATACTCCTCTGGAATAAAGCGTGTCTTCGTCTTGAGCAGAAAACCCCTCCTCGCTTCACTCAGGACTCTATATTTTCCCTCGCTACGCTCGGGAGTTAACTCTAGAGTCCCTCTTTACACTCAGGGCTCAATATGCTGCCCGCGACGTAAGACACTGCTTTATTCGTTTAGTCACTAAGACTTAGTGCATAACCTACTATTGTTACACTTTTCAGTAAAAAGAGGAGGAAAGAGGTTATGTTATTTTTTATTTTATCTAAATTTATTTTTGGGCTCGTGTCGCTTTACAGTTATGTCAGCTCCATTTTGTACATTCAGATTCAGGATTTGTTGGAATTTACAGACAAAAAAAAACTGACATGTCCAGATGGTGTTTTCTGGGTGGTTCATTATCATAGTACCTAGAAACAAGTCATAGCTATAAAAAATAAAATAAAAATAAGTTTGCTTGCAAGGCAATGTATTTAATGGAACGTGAAAATATTCCCAAAATATTCGTGAATTTTACTGTACATCCACGCAATGTCAGAGACAAAAGATATAGCTATTCCGGGAAGATGCAGGAAGATTGGAAAATCATAAAGAAAACTGACTGCTATATAGTTAAAACCATGAGGTGAAACATCTAACCTGACAATATGATGACTCGCAAACAATTGGACAGTCTTACTATCGTACGGGCACTTACCACCATCACAAGATTTTCTCGTCTCGTAACTCAGTAAAAAAGAAGAAATGTTTACATATTTCACCATCAGATTCAGTAACCCTTAGTACAAGTTTTGATAGTTTGAGAAATCTTTATTGTTTTGTATTGTTCCTGTTATATACCTATACAGTCTATGTAAGTACTTATGTACACTGTATAGGTATATAACATACATTCCTGCCTGAAAACTATTCGAAAACTTTTTCCGTATTTGAGTGAAGCAACCCATACTGCCGATTACTACCGATTTAGTTCCTACCCGTTTCCGCTAGAAGCGCTTTACTTAAATGTTAGAAACAATACGAAAACGAAATAAGTTTTCGAAAACGGCGTAAACTATAACTCTAGGGCTACCCAGTAAGCCTAAACGTCAAGCAAGCAATTAGGACCAAGCTTCATTAATCTCACAGATAACGCCGATTCCAAAACACCAGTTCATCATACCATACAAGCCATAGGCCATACATCTATTCCATACAAGCTATCCATCCATTCCATACAATAACTCATCTACGCCGCTACCGAATATTGCCTAAAGGAGCCGACACCACTCCGGTACTGTCAGAACAGAAAATAAATGACGACCTCGCAATGCCTCCTGTACAGTCAGCACAAAGACTCACCCGATTTGTTACATTGATTTAAAACTGACAAGTACGGTCAGCATACAAACTAGGTAGCGAATAGAGGTACTTTATTCTCGGTTCAAGCATTTATTTGCTCCGACAGCTGCAATAACATTGTAATCAAACTAAACTAAAACAATACATTCTGATTTCTTAAGATTTATGAATGTAAGACTGCAGGTAACCGATATACATCAAGTTTTTTTTTTTTTTTTTTTATTATTATTTAAATCGGTTCATAAAGTTAAGAGAAACCGTTTTAAGTTTTTGATTGGATTAGCTCTTTCCCTTTCCCGAAAAGTGAGAATCAGTATGGAGTTTGTTTGGAGACAAGTAAGTTGCGTGATCTTCAACTTGCAAGTAACGTTACTTGTCGCCAAGCAGCGAAATATACTTGCAAATTGCTAGTAAGTATATTTCGCTCCATACTATCAAGACATTAAAATGCGTATATCTTAATTAATTTGAACACATTTCGATTTGGTTTTCAGTGATCGGCCCTCGTTATGGTTAGCTTTTTTAATAAGACAATAAAAATAATCAGTCCGCTGGTCCATTCTTATTTTGTCTGCCTTATTTTGCTGTCTGTACTGTTTGAATGCACAACCGCACTGGCTCGCTATGTCGGTGCGATAAATCAATCCACCATTGTGACTGAACATAGTGTCTTCCACCTCTTGCACTACAGCATTAAAAATAGAGAATAAGTCATTAGTAGGCAAGGCCTAGGATCGAACCGGGTGCCGTCAGATTGTGAAGCGCACATGCCGCTCGGCCACCATCGCTCTCTGTGAATAGAGTAGTTCTTCAGAATCAAGAATATAATTACGATCGCTAAAGTTTCTATAACAAGAAAATACCAAGAAACACTCCTACTAAACGATCAGAATCAATTCGTTTGAGTAAACACTTCAACTATTATGTATTCTACGACATTACCAGCATCAGGCCGTCTCGCCGGGTGACGGTGAATCAAAGCGTCTAATGAGATGTGCCCGATCCTATCCGATCCCTGAGAACTGTGGAAATAGTGCTTGGAAAACATTATGTGAACTGGCGTTTAATCTGTACTTCGATCTGTTTTAACCAACTTCAAAAAAGGGAGGTCGATTCAGTTGTATTTTTTTAAAATGTTTTTTACGTCAGAGGACACTTTTAGGTATGTCCTAAAAATGCGACCAGAACCACCGGAGGATGGGCAGAGCGTCCTATTAGTACACGGTGAACGTACTGCGATCCCCAAGCCGCCTGCCAAGCGTGGAGATTATTGCAATAGCTCTCTCTAAGAGGGAGGCCTTTGTTCAGCAGTGGACGCTGGCTGATGATGGGATGTGATGTGTTACCTCAGAATTCCGTCAATTATTAACCGATTTGGAAATTTCTTGATTATTGAACATAATCTCTAAAATTTCTCAAAATAGGAAGGCGATATAGAATGATTGCCTCAATGGAACATTTTCAAAAGATGTAAAAAATAATTTTTACCGGTGCTGCTAAGAGATTTTTTCAAGAAACCAAATGAAAGGTATACCGATAGAGTACAGAGCTGAGTCCAGCTGCTGTGAGAATGCGTCTGACAGCATTAACATTGTAAAAAAATCTGAATTAAAACACTTTTAATTCATTTCTTTTAATATTTTACTAAAAATAATTAAAACACTTTTAATTCATTTCTTTTAATATTTTACTCTAGTATATATTGGCTACCAGGCTACTATCTAAGGTTCAAAAAGCTACTAAAAGTGATATTTTGTTCAGTAAAGTAGACACCTAGTCCAAGGGCCAAGAAGGCGCAAATTCAGGGCTTGAGAGAAGGCATGGTAGAGCGTATGAATCAAACTCAAAGCTGTTTACGACTGGGGTGACGAAAATCCCGTTAAATTCAACGCCCACGAGACCCTTTTTGACGATGTTTTTTCTTCGCCAAAAAGAGTCAGATTTCACTTGTTTTGTATCCTACTTTCCGGGGTGTAACCATACCTCTTGGCAGACAATCTAGAGCTACTAGGACTTACCCTAATACTCATACTGAATTTTGGAGCCTACCTCGAATCTAAGGCTAAACTAGCTAGTAAAAAACTTGGCATCCTCAATAAGGTCAGGCGGTATTTCTCACCGGGACAGTTGCTTCACTTGTATCAAGCATAAGTCTGATCATGTGTTGAGTAATGCTGCCACCTATTCGACGGAGCAGCCAAGTACCAGCTTTAGATTTGGTAGAACGGCATGCTATGAGGCAGATTGGTGATAGCAACCTAGTCGAAAAAAATTGTAGAGCCTCGAGCACCGCCGTAAAGTAGCTTGTCTGTCAATTTTCTATCGGATACATTTCGGCGAGAAGTGCGCAAGAGCTTCATGACCTCATTCCACCCTCCCCCTTTTACTACAGGACAAGTAGAAGGACTGCACACTACCACCTTTCTCGTGGAAATTCCAAAGACTCATACTCAACGCTTTGGGTCGTCATTTATGATACGTATAGGTACTACCCAAGAATGGAACGGCCTGTCCTCCTTATTTCCTGAGAACTACAATCTAGGCATCTTCTTTAATAGATTTCTTCTAGATCAACGTGTTCCATCCTCGGCCATACCGTCGCTTACCATCGGGCGAGTTGGTGGCGAAGATCTGTCCTATAAAAATAAAATAGTAACAATCTTATGGCAATTGTCAAACGCATTCCTTCAGAGGCAGGTGTTTGAGCCTGTTATTTTTTAAACAGTCAAGTTTTTTTTTTAAGTTTCTTACCTTGTTTTAGAGAAATATAGACCTCAATCATTTAAGTTTGTGGTTAAAGATATTTATTATTCTCATAAAGAAATACATTTCACTTACATGAGAATATAACTTAAAATAAAAAATTTGTTTCGTCGTACATTAGAGGGTAGGTAAAACAATCTTATCAATATCGGGCGGTCTGACGGCCGGCGGCGGCCGGTGACTCCGGGCTCGCTAAACGTAAACATGCTGTGGATCGAGCGTACCTGGAAGTGGCTGAGCGTACTTTGCAACATTTTATTTTTTTTATTTTTCGTAATATGTTTTGTTAGGTGGTATTATTATTTATGGTAGGTAACTAATACAATTCAACCGTTTAAAAAAAATAAAAAAATATATATATATATTTAAATTATTTTTCGTGGTCGTTTGATATTTTATTTATATTATAATGTTGATATATAAATAAGTACTCGAGTCTCTATTTTATGCTAGCTATATTTAGATAGAAAATAAATATATTAATTATGTATATGATATAAATTATCTGGTATTTTATAATAAAGTAAGTGTATTATTCATTACATAATACTTAAGTAATCTTTTAAATGTGGTGATTGTTTTTGAATTTTTAATATCTTTGGGTAAGTTATTATACAGTCTGGCCCCTTCAAATGTTATGCTTTTAAGACCATATCTTGTGCGAACTAAGGGCAGAGATATGTCTTTTTCTCGTCTGAGTGTAAAATTATGCGTTTTATATGTTTTAGTGAAGGCTGTGTTTGTATGTATATCTTTTCTAAGCATTTTACGTATAAGTATGCAGGTATAATATATATAGGATTGGCAGATATTCATTAATTTGGTTTCTTTATAAAGTTTTAATGTGGGAGTAAAATAGTCATAGTGAAATAACACTTTAATTAATTTATTCTGGGCAATTTGAATTTTTCCTAAATTTGTCTTTGCAGCTGCGCCCCAAACCTCTATTAAGTAGTCAATGTGCGATTTGACTAATGAGTTGTAAATAGTATATCGTATTTGGCGAGGAAAACAGCGTACACTACCTTTTAAAGCTCCAGTTAGAGAGGATAGTTTTAATTTAGTTTTTTCAATATGTGGAACCCATGTTAATTTACTGTCTAATATAAGGCCAAGATATTTTTCATGGTCAACTTTATTAATGATTTCGTTATTTATCTTCAGCGGGGGATAGTCGTCAATTCGTTTATTTTTGGCTGTAAATATAATGTAGTTTGTTTTAGAAGTATTAATGGTTAGTAGATTTAATTTGAACCATTCATTTAGTAATTCTAAATCTGCTTGTGCTTCAGATATAATAGATCCAATAGAATGACCAAAGTAAAATAAGCATGTGTCATCAGCATACAATGTTAGATCTCCTTTTAGTCCTATAAGGTGAACGCTGTTGATGTACAAAATAAATAACAAAGGTCCCAAAATAGAGCCTTGTGGTACACCATATGTTATAAGTTTAGGGTTACTTTGTGTTCGTCCAAGTTTTACTATCTGGTAGCGATTTGAAAGGTAGGATCTAAAAATATCGTGAGCAGTTCCGGTTAACCCAATACTTTTAAGTTTATCTAGCAATAATTCATGGCTGACGGTGTCAAATGCTTTTTTAAGATCGATAAACACCCCAAGAGTGATCTGTTTTTTATCAATGCCTAGTTTAATTTTGGTTACAAGATCTATAGTAGCCGAAAGCGTGTTGGATTTTGGTCTAAAACCATATTGTTTTTGATATAAAAAGTTAAATGAGGCCAAATGCGCTTCAAGGCGGTTATACAAGATTTTTTCATAGATTTTGGATACCACAGGTAGAACTGAAATAGGGCGGTAGTTCCCCGGATCAGATTTGGATCCAGATTTATGCACTGGAGTGACTTTAGCCAATTTTAGATTATCGGGAAACACGCCTGAGGTTAAGCATTTGTTAATACAGCCAGTTAACTCATCGACAATCAGATGTTTTACGCATTTAATTGACTTAGTGTTTATATTATCTAGTCCTGAACTAGTATTATTGCTAAGGCTGTCAATTATTTTTAGGACCTCGCCTACAGTCGTTGGTGTTAGGTTGCTAAGTACAGAAGAGGCAGTTCCAGGCATTGATTCCATTACTGAACTAGGTGAGCAGCGATGTTTGAGTATCTGTTCTGCCAATATTGAGCCAACATTTACAAAGAAGTCATTGAAACATTCACATATTTCTTTTTCCTCTGTGATTATACCACCTTGTACTTGTAATTTCGTCGGTAGTGGTCTTTCCGTGATTTTATTTGTCGAGAGACTATGGATAAGTTTCCACATTTTTGACGGTTGTTTCTTAAAATCATTGAACGCTTTCTTGTAGTATTTGCTTTTCGTTTCTTGTATATGATCAGATACTTTATTTCTCTCCTTCACAAAATTTTGTTCTATATTTTTATCTTTGGGATTTTCTTTATGTAGATTCCACAGTACATTTCTGTTGTTTATTTCAGTTATGATCGTTTTATTTATCCAGTCTTGCCTTGGTGGGTTTAATATTTTAGTTTTAGTAACTTTACTACCTTTTATACTTGCTAGCAACTTATTTTCCAGAACTGTGTATGTATATTCATTATTATTGTTTTCATAATCTGAGATTAGTTTATAGAGTTTTTCATAGTCTACTGCTTCATAACTTGTTTTCGTTAAAGTATCTACCTGTTTCAAGCGCACTACTTGCTTAACCTCAATACTTTTACTTAATAATCGACTGCAGTAAAAAACGTGCTCGAATCTCACTACAACCTCATCCACTGAATTATTCACTGAAGCTGTAAACTCTAGATTAAAGATAGATATAGAATTGAAGCATACTTTCCTAGTATTTTTCATGCACCGACTCTCCTTTGACGCACTCAGACTTCCACTTACAACAAAAACTGTAGTTTTTTTTACATTTTTCTCGACATTTAGCTACTTTCTGTCGACATTTTAGCTCTTTTTTCTCGACATTTAGGTGTTTTTCTCCGTTTTTGTCGGATATTCAAGAGCTCGTCTGCAAAGTTGCGAATGGGGTTTCGCGGTTTGTTATTTGAAAATGCATGCTCGTTTAGAAAGTTCTAGATCGTAGCTGTAAAATTTTATACGTTTTTATAGTAGTAGTTAGTAGTAGTAGTAGTTAGAAAAATAAAGGTGAAGACCTTTACAGGGTTATGAGCTTGGGGTGTACTACGCCAAAAGGTCATTGTACTTGTTATTCAGCTTTTTACAATGTTATTGCAGCTGTCAGAGCCAATAAGTTCTTGGACTGAGTTTAGGCACTTACGCACAGACTATCGAATTTATGATAATATTAGTGTGAAATGTGACGTATAAAAAAATTCAAAAA
Source organism: Agriopis aurantiaria (assembly GCA_914767915.1). Lineage (NCBI taxonomy): Eukaryota > Metazoa > Arthropoda > Insecta > Lepidoptera > Geometridae > Agriopis > Agriopis aurantiaria. Next base: position 8,575,571 of record OU612003.1, on the reverse strand, counting down.
ATTCTGTCACGAGACGTCCGGCAGATGTGAAACATCAAAGTTGATGGTGGGGGCATGATGGCATAATAAAGAGTCGTGTCGTTTGCCGTCACGGCATAATAGTAGGTTTGACTGCCAAGGTGCGCCAGTAGATGTTTCACATCAATACGAGCTGACTAGAGAACCTTCTCCTTTTTTAACCGCCCTCAAAAAAGGAGAGGTTCTATATTTTTTTTTTATGTTTGCAACCTCTCAGAACTCCGTCATTTCAGGACCGTAATTTTTTTGTTTATTGTAAGGATTCACATACTTTCAAAATCAGTTTACAAGTTTGGCTTTTAAATCAAAATAAGCGAAATTGCGTATTTTAAAAATTTTGTGAAGTTGGATTTATTGATTATTATTTCAACTGTAAAAAATTGATAAACAACGATCGAAACCTGAAAGCATCGACATCCTTTTAGTAGTGAATAAACTCGTAACAATCTACAAAGTAGGTACTTAATTACCGTAATTAGGAACAAGTTTCTTCAGTAACTGGACACCGCGATAAAGGAGCCTGCAGACCGATCCGCCGCGAGATAATGCATCGAACTCGATGAATCATAATATCTGTTTCTTTGTAAAACGACGATGGTAGAGGAGGACTTGTTGGTTTTTAACCGACATAAAAAAAGGAGGGACTTCACATTTTTTTTTTTTTTTGTTACCTCAAAACTCCGTCATTTATGCACGCATTTGGTTTTTTTTTATTGAAAGGATATACTTTCTGCTTGGTCCCATAGAAGTTTTATCAAAATAGGTTTAGTAGTTTGACGTTTATATAAAAATAACTCGAATATTATGTCACTTGGATGACAATATTATGTCATCCAAGTAACCGAAATTGCATATTTTACTAGTTTTGTGGAGACGGTTTTTTAATAGGCATGTTGACTAATATTTCTTAATACCTCATAAAACAGCTGGTCATAAATAGAGCCCATCAAAGGGAACAAAATTAAAAATAGTTCATAAATAAATAAGTATTTAAATTTCATGATAGACAGAGAGCGCACTATACTGAGTCATGACGTCACGCCTCAGGCGCGCCATACAAATGCTATACTAACACAGGCTTTGCGAGAAAGGGACTGAGTATCCCCTCTCTATCCCCACCTAAAACTTTATACGCTCATTATCTCAGAGATTTATCAGCCAATTTAATTAATTTTTTCAGTATGTATAATTTATTCAGTTATATTCATAGCTAAGCCTGTCATTTGTAATAGATTAAACATTAGGACACATGCTTAGCGATAATTAATGTTTGAAGTTTCAACATACTTAGTACCTTAGTAGAGCGAAAAAGTTTTATAGGGTGGAAGGGAAACACTCCTGAAAACGAAGACTGGTGATAGTCCTAGTTATTGCTGATATGATACCACTAAAACAATGTTTTATTAATTACTACCGACCCGCCCCGGTATATATATAGTATATAAAATTTTATTTACACAAGGAAATTATACATATTATATACAACTTATCAATAAAACTACTATGTACGACTAAAATATAATATATACAAAAAAATTATAAAAAATAAAAAGTCCTAGGTGAACAAATCGCCACCATGCGGCAGGGTTCCCAGAATGCTGTAATGTAATGTGTAATGGATGGTATTTCTATACAATTATATACCTATGTCGGCGCGAGTGCGAGAGGGCGCCGGTGGTGGCCGATCAGCATCAGAATATCTTGGTTCTACGGCGTGAGTATAGCGGCCGAGGAGAATAAGACATCGCACGTATACATTGACACAGTTTTTATTCCGTAGCACTACGATTAATAATTACAATATCAAATTACTTGAAAATTACTTGGGGACAAAGTGTTCCACCTTGTAACGAACGCTGCCACCCTCCAACCAACAATCCAAATTCAAAACTCAAAAGTAAAGTGAGCTCCACCGAGCTTCGCGTGTCCGCGCGCCCTCACTAGCGCCTCTGCCGGACGGTATCCAAACTTGCTAAACGCTGATTGGTCGCCAACGACACACCCGTAAACAATTTCAGCAGAGTAAGTTACTGCAGCGTTACACCAGTGATGGCGCCACCTCCATTACTAGTCCACCAAAACCAAGCTATGTTGCGCCCGAGTGCTGAAACGTCAACGCGCCGACATATACATATATATAATAATATATATACATGTATATAATATAATCTACAGATTGTTTGTAATGTTCGCAATGTAATGCATATAAAATATTAGCTGACGCTAGAGGTCAACGAGCAACCTGGGTACCACTAAAAGAACAAGTATGTTTATGTTTTTATAATAATTAAAATTATTATTATAAAAAAATATGGATAACTTATCCATTTCTAGTTTGTACACAACGTGTAACAGAAAGGGTGTGATCTACCCACAACCACAAGTTTGCTAAATTCGAGAATAGAAAATTATGTCCTCATAAAACGGATCACGTAATCGGTAATTTTAATCAACAACCTTATAATCTGTCCAATATGTTAATCGCTTTTTGACAGTTCATACAAAGTTGACGATATAACTTTGTAAAGCGTCTAGCAAATTATATCCCATACAAATAAGTACGTTTGATTTAGCATTACCTCTTTACAAGGTTACGTCAACTTAAAAGCAACTTAAGTATCAACTTAAGTAGCTTTCTGTTTCATCCCGTATAATCAAGCCTTTATCATGGACCTTGTAACTTGTCTTAACCAAACGGTACAAAATAAATAGGTCCAAAGGGTTCACCTTGACTCCTAAAAATCGACCCTCATTACCAGCCTCTCGATGGACCACGACTTCCACCAGTCTACACTCCACTTTAGGAGCCTTTGACAGACTTTCACTAGACTCAAATCATATCGTCAAAGACTCAAAATATAGCGAGTCAAAGAGTCAATTTAACTACCCCCAACTTGGGCATTGTGACGGTACGTAGGGGAAAATATATCAAAGTGGAATCGTTCGATTGGGACTTGAAAAGATCAAATGCGTGTTTGTGACTTTTGTGATGCGATTTCTAAGTAGGCTTTGAATGTTATCGTGAAGTTCTAAAAACCTGCATTAATAAATATTGGAACAGTGAGCCAAAAAATATCGAGATAATTCTCAAAAATGTCGACACAATATTGTTGCCTTGCCAAACCACGAGCATAATAATTATAACAAAAATAAAATAAAAAAACACGGACCGAATTGTGAACATTTCTTCTTTTTGAAGTCGGTTAAATAACAAAAACCCTAAAGGGGTTTTTAAAAGCTCGGCAAAGTAGTTGTGATGCCTTTGGTGTTACAAGTATAGGCGACGGTAACTGCTTACCACCAGGCAGCCCGTCTGTTGTTTGCCACCAATGGCATTAAAATAATTAACGACAATATGCGCCTGGCTTAGAATAACTACTCAGATAAGGTAGGTATCCAAACAACGCCTTCCCAAAACGTAAGCTACAAATTCGCTTTGTAGCTTACGTTTCGATTGGTATTTTAAACGATTTAAGCAAGAAAATTAATGGATTACCTGTGGAATGTCACACCATAACTCTTATTCTGCTTTTCTGATTTGTTGTGGTATGATTTCACCGCGCAAATTGTCATAGTAAAATTTTTATATTATTTTGGAGCCATATATGACACCATTTGAATGGCTTAAATTTTGCGAATGTACTTGGTTTCTTTGTGTAGTTATTCTAAGGCGCCTGGTGATTTGTCTCGTCAGTTTTCTCTCATGAGAAAACAGTATCAATTATTTTTATAACCTACTTCATATATCATGATTGGCCGTAAAATCGTCCTACGGAAGGGAAATGTAGATTATTTTTTTACAAAATTAAAATATCTAATAGAAATATTACATTCGGTAAGTAGTTATGTGATTTTAGCAATATTAATATTTTAGGTGCCTAAAAATACAAACCATTTGTGATCACTTAATTGAGAAGATCTCAGAATGTGAATGAATAGGTACGGTTCTGTACGCATACTTATAAATTAAAAGACGTCGTCTTGTACTGGAGCTTTTATATTGTCGAAACCAAATCGTACAATCCTTATAGTGCTAACAGACGCTCGAACGCGGCTGACGGACCGCCGTGCAACCAACGGGAGAGAATATCATATTTCTCTCTCTTTCTCTCCCATTGGTCAGACGGCGGTAGAGGTCAGCCGCGTTCGTGCGTCTGTAAGCACTATTAGAATAGTAATCCTTAGTTATTCTAAGCGTACAATCATTAAAATGATAGGAAACTATGGTTTTTGGTAGAGCCTGATATTTATAGGGATGTCATCATATAGGTAGTTACCTACAAATATAATTTTGGTGATGTGAAACTTGGATGTAGGAATTGAATGAACGTTATCATTTGCCACAGATGCACATTACTAAATGAACGTTATCATTTGCCACAGATGCACATTACTAAATGAACGTTATCATTTGCCACAGATGCACATTACTAAATCACAAATGAAAAATGTATTTAGATTTATTCAAATTATGAGAGCAAAAGTGTTACTTGAAATATACTTCAAAGAGAACGTCTTGACCTAATCACCCGTACTCATCATCTCCGACAAACAATAAAAAAATCAAACAAAACAGACAGCGGCGACTACCGTTCCGACAACGCGATGGGTGGTACGACCATCTCGCATCTCACTTCATTACTATCGATCATTATCGACTATTATCTGTGGTATCGATTCACGATGCCGCGCCGCTATTCCTACTATGCATCAATAGATGGCGCTTTCAAACCATTTCAAACATAGAATTCAGCACCATCATCTACCAATTAGTATCTTTCTATCTCGCTCGTTCGATAGTGCGCGAATGAGATGGAATGAAGACTTGATTGTAATTGATGATGCGATTGTCTATGAGGTATTGGGGTCAATAAATTTCTTTAACGTGAATTTCTTTCTTTGCAGGTCACGACGCGGATACCGGTTTTGCCACAGATTTGGAAGATAAAAGAACTTTATGCCATAGATTAGGGAGTTAGATGCGAGTTTTTGTCATAGATTATAGAGTTAGACGAGAATTTTCATTGGGTAGATAAAAAAAGGGGTTAGTTTGCTGCTGGGGGTATTAGGCACAAGAAACTTCATGTCATAGATTAGTACGAAGAGAATTGACATTGGTTAGGTTAGAAAGAACTTTTTGTCATAGATTAGGGAGTTAGAAGGGACTTTTTGTGGTTGCTGTGGGTGTTAAGTGGGAGAGGGGGTAGGTAGAGAGGGTGGCTTTGCACGGAGGGTGGGGGCGGCCGGGACCGGCGCCCGCGCACGCCGCCACCACGCTGGTGGGCGGACTGGTGGCGCCGCCGCGGGAACCCACCACGGCGGCGGAGGCCTTCTGGAAAATGCCACACAAAGGTACGTCTCTATACACTTACCTACATATCCAAATTTTAATGATGTTAGTTTAGTTAGTCGGGAATACTTCCTTCCTCATTAGAGTAGAGGAGGGAGTTCGGTGTCGTGTTCCTCTTTAATAAGGTTGGTCTTCAAGGAGATTGGAGGGTCTGAGTACCCAGCCTGATGATCTGGAGGGTCTTTCAAACACCGAAGGTATTTAGAGGTTGGTAACTAAATTTATAAGAATAATATTACTAGTTAGATGTACTATCTTCGCCAATAAAGCCACTTAACGTGCTGTGGTCAAACGCCTGTCAACTATAAAAACTGCTGAGTCAATATGGAATTCACTCTTGGGGCTTAATTTTCCCGATCATCATAAGTTCACTGCCAAAGATATCTTCGACTTTTCTTTTCTAGTCACTGCATTTGCGTTCCGTATAATATAATTATGTTAACTTCAACGAGTAAAAGCATTTGGCTCCTATTAAAAAAAACATCCTCAGGGTTCCTTGTGGATGATGATAAATCAGCAAGCAATAATGCACAAATGAAATAATAATTGAGTTCAAAAACACTTTTATTGTGAAGAAGTTTAACAAGGCAACACCAGGGGCACTTGTGTAGGTCCAACTTACAAGTTTACAAGTACACAAATGTTGCAAGATTCAAAGTTACAAGTTAGAAGTTACAACACAAGAGTTCTCGGCTTCCTAGCTAAAGGACTTGCTTTTCAAATTTGGTTTTGAGGTGCAACTGTGGAAACTCGATTGTTTTTGTTGTGAATTTAGTTCGAGTTGTAACCTACGAGTAAATGAAAGAAGCTTTAGCGAGCTGTGCTATAATGAAAGTAAAGCGCTAGTGAAGTAGTTGATAGTCCTGACTAACACCGAAGTAACTTCTGACTTGGTCAGTCCTTCGAATGAGTTTACTACGCAACCATTTGCGGAGTGCTAGTGTACTTCAGATGACACTATAAATTGTAGGCCTGTTGTTTGAAAACAACTCAGACACGATGTTTTTTAGGGTTCCGTACCCAAAGGGTAAAAACGGGACCCTATTACTAAGCCTACGTTGTCTGTCTGTTTGTATGTCTGTCTGTCCGTCTGTCCTACCTATTAACGGCTGTATCTTTCGAACCGTAATAGATAACCAGTTGAAATTTTCACAGAATATGTTATGTTATGGCAGCATACTAAGAAATAAAAAGTCAAAAAATGAAAACGAGAGGGGGGTCTCCATACAACAAACGTATTTTTAAATGTATTTTTGTATTAGCTCTAATGTAAAAACGGTAACACGTACAAGCGTCAAAATTGGCATGATTATAGTACACGCTTTAAAGTATAACAACAAATAATAAATAATGGCGAGTCTGTGACAAGTTTCTGTTCATTACCAAGTTAGAACTGGTAATTTTGTTTTTAAATTTTGTTGTGGTACGGAACCCTCAGTGCACGAGTCGCTCTTAGCCGGTTTATTTGCTCAATTTATTACATCAAGGTCAATACATTTAATTTGCAGCCATAGCCACCATACTAGGTGTGGCATCACCTATGTTTTGGCATGTCTATGGTGTCGTTTAAAGTACAGCGAAATTATGAAGCTACAGAACAAACAAGAATCACTATACCAGTTTGCATGAGGCATAATCATCATCGACGTCACTACAACACCTAGAATGCTTCATCATTACTCCTTACACTTCCATCTACATCACTGGCGCAACGGTGCCATTGCTCCAAAGCCGCGCTCCGATGTTTCAGGAAGCTGAGTTAGCTCGGATAGGTGCTGGTAGGTGGAAATGCACAACACACCCCAAGCAGGACGTCAGTCATCACTAATCTCTCCATCCCGATAAGAATAAGAAAGTCAACGGTGATGATGAAAGCACTCACACTCGCAAACAAATACAACATAAACACAGTGTTAGATAGCCCGTTGGTCCAGTTGGTCGTGAACCTGCATTCTGCGCTTGGGGGCGTGGGTTCGATTCCCGCCTAGGACAAACATTTTTGTGATGAACATTTGTGTTTGTTCTATATCTGGTTGTTAATATCTATTTAAGTATGTATTTAAAACTATATATGTATGTATATCAGTCTCTGGCAGCCATATCACAAGCTTTGCTTAGTTTGGGGTCAGGTGACAGTGTGTGAAAAAATGTCCCGAATATTTTTATTTATTATTATTTTAGTGATAACTGAAACCATAGCAACAGACTAAGAAAGAGGGTAGATCGTTTTTGACCCGCATTCTCAGTCTTCCCGTGAACATGGTGCATGTAACTGCGCCGAAATATCGGAAGCTCCTTCAAAAACCTTATCACGGTAAATCCTACTTCCTACTAATATTATAAACGCGAAAGTTTGTATGTATGTTTGTTCCTCTTTCACGCTGCGACGGAACAACGGATCTACCTAATTTTTTGCATGGGTTCAAGAGCCAGAGAGTGACATAGGCTACTTTTCATCATCATCATCACCATTTTTAATCACTACGCGGGTGAAACCGCGTGGCGCAGCTAGTATCCAATATAACTGTAATGATGATGATGATTTTAATGGCCTCTACTTAGGAGGTAAGGTACGAGAACAAGCAGTACCTTTAGCTCTCCAAAGGCATGCCAAAGTTAGCGAGCGGTTTTGAAGCAACCGTCACGGTTTCTCAAACTTGTGTTGTGCACTTGGTTTATTCTCTCAAACTTGTTAGGTGTTGTATATAATAGAATATGGACACAAAAGGGTTTTCGACACGCATATACTAGCATTACTTGTAACTGACGAACTAGATAAACAGAACTAATCTTGAAAGACAGATAAACAAACACACTAGCGTTTATAATATTTGTATTCTAAGGCTTTGACGTGTGGCATAGAAACGTGGTCTCCCACTACGGGGCTCTTATCAAGCTAAAAGTCACACAACGAGCTATGGAGAGGGCTATGCTCGGGGTTCTCCTACGAGATCGAATCAGAAAGAGGAGATCCGTAGACGAACGAAAGTTACCGAAATAGCTCACCGAATTAGCAAGTTGAAGTGGCAGTGGGCAGGGCACATAGCACGCAGACCAGATGGCCGATGGGGCTGAGAGGTTCTCGAATGGAAACCACGGACTGGTAAGCGCAGTGTACGACGTCCACCCACAAGATGGACAGATGGCCTGATATAGACCGCAAGGAAACGCTGGATGCAGGTCGCTTCCAACCGGCTCTTTTGAAGATCGATGGAGAAGCCTATGTTCAGCAGTGGACGTCCTACGGCTGAAATGATGATGATAAATAATAAATAAATAAATAAATATTCGGGACATTTTGCACACACGGTCATCTGACCCCAAACTAAGCAAAGCTTGTGATATGGCTGCCAGAGACTGATATACATACATATATAGTTTTAAATACATACTTAAACAGATATTAACACCCAGTTATAGAAAAAACACAAATGTTTATCACATACATGTTTGTCCTAGGTGGGAATGGAACCCACGCCCCCAAGCTCAGAAGGCAGGTTCACTACCAACTGGACCAACGGGCTATCATGATGATGAAGGCTTTGAAGGCTTCCTGGCAACACCAATAGGTATACCAGTACTAACTACGTACTTACTCCCTAAGCAAGTAACGCTAGCAAGTGAGTTTGTTTGTCCTGAGGTCAGTTAACTTTAACGAGTTGCAAACTTGAGCGTTGTCTATGGATGTTGACTGTAAAGTTTACATTTTCAACTACCTTACCTATATAGGTTTAACTTTGTAAAAACAACAATATTACCTGTTTTGTTGTCTTTACAAAGTAATATTTATAAAACATCAGGGGCCTTACGGACAACAGCTATTACAGGCACCTAATCCGCTCAGTTGGAAAATCACGCGACCGCAAACCGTATCTGGGCGCGATAAGGTTTGCGGTCGCGTGATTTTCCAACTGAGCGGATTAGGTGCCTGTAATAGCAGTTGTCCGTAAGGCCCCAGGATTTATTAGGACATTTTGCATTTAGGCAAAGACAAACATACCTACTTACATAGAGTCATCGTCATCATCAACATTTCAGCCATAGGACGTCCACTGCTAAGTGCTGACATAGGTCTCCCCCCACATCGATCTCCAAAAGGGCCGGTTGGAAGCGGCCTGCATCCAGCGTTTCCCTGCGGTTTCTTTTAGGTCGTCTGTCCATCTTGACAGAGAACGTAGACGTCGCACGCTGCGCTTACCGGTCCATGGTCTCAATTCGAGAATCTTTCGGCATTAACAGAGTAAAAAGAAAACTAACAATAGTTATTTGTTAAACAAGAGCGCAAAGTTGCTTTTTAACCGCGTGATCAATTTTGATGATCGAGCAAGCGAAGAAGCGAGAATGCAAGTGAAAAATCATTGCACTCGAGTGCAACACGTAACTTTTCATCCCACCACAGCGAGGAAATGACTAAATTAAAAAAAAAACTTATGCGCATTATTAACAGTTTCAGTCAATTCTGTTGGCGTCAAATAAACTTCCTCGTTGCGTAGATCTGTGCTCGTCGCTAAATCACTCATTTTAGGTTTTTCACTTGTTTTCAAGTTTCTTGTTTTTAACCTTCTAATAAATAAATAAAAAACACAACTAAAATCTACTTAAAAATACATACAAACTAGTACTAAAATATATAAAACTAAACTAATCTAATAATCCGCTGCCAGCAGGCATCGTACCCAAAATGCTGGCCGCATTGCCGCGTTGAATTGCTACCTTGCTTGCTTGAATACGCTGTGCAAGATATCGGCCAGCACATTGGCCATTGTTTTTAACCTAAGTTTTTAACAATAAGACGTGAAAAGAAATTGGCGCGCGCAAAGCAAATTAAAATAAAGTACACCAAGAAGGTTCCGAGTCTGAGTATTTAACAAATTAAAAAAGGTTGTATGATTAATTCGGCACCGTGGAGGTAGAAGTAAATAGGTTTAATGATGTTTTGAATTCACAAACTTGGTGCACACGATGTTCTAAATTCAATTTTACTTGATCCTCTAGCGGATAAAAACGGCATTTGCACTCAGATATCGAAGAGCAAAAATACTCTTTCCGAGGTGGGGGGAAGAAAAATATATTTATATAGCAGCTAGCTTTCAAGTATATCAACTTGTACCTACACTAAGAAAAAGTATGGTTTTCTTCATATTTTTACTGTTACAATTTTCCAACTGCAACTCAGCAAAAATAGTTTGGCTCAAAGCATAACACAAAATATAATTACGCCATGTTAAGCCAAGTAAACCGAGCATGCGACGATTGTGTCACATTAAGGCGACAGATAAAGACAAATAGACCGGAAAAACAGTTGTTCGAGAGAGATAAACACTGTTTTCTTTGTTGCACCACTAAAGGAATTTTAATGATTGAGTGCTGAAGCCTGGCTCGACTCTGAAGCGTCTCGTTGCGATGCGATGAGTTTGAATTTGGAATAGATACCTATATTACTTTTTATGATTTTGTAATGTAATTGAACAAAATTCTTGAAAGTATTGAATGTTCAATCTATACTAATATTATAAAGAGGAAAGATTTGATTGTTGGTTTGCATTGAATAGGCTCCGAAACTACTGAACCGATTTGAAAAATTCTTTCACTGTTTAGCTACGCTATCTCCGGATGACATAGGCTATATATCTATACCCGTGCGAAGCCGGGGCGGACCGCTCGTATAATATAATCAGTGTTTTTTTTTTTTTTTTATTCTCACGAGCAATCCCTTTAAACTAAAGAGGTAGTATTTGACCTTCTTTTAAATATTCTTATTTCTACCTATCTGTAACAGTAAAGAAACGAATACTATATATATACTATGGCTACAAGATACTTTAGAACCAAAGATCTACATATCTCCTCATCATAGAGATAAACATATCTCCGTAGTTTTTTTTTTACAAGAACTATAATATTTTTTATGTCGTCAAAAAGTTTACAACAAAAATCAGAATAGCGCCAATAGAGTTTGTGAATGAGACTTTTTTTAATGCTCAGTTTAGGGCGTGGTCGGTTGTTATAACTATAAATTATGTCAGTGGAAGGACCGGTCTTTGTCAATGAAATCATAAAATGTCTGCAATATTTTTTCTCAATGGGGATATGGAACGACTGGGTTTTGTTTTTTTTATCTATACTGTTGCGCAACCGGTACTTATTTAAACTAAACACTTTTTGAGACAAACTTATCTTTAGAATCTACACTTCTGGTCTTTCCTAATTTACTGCTATTAAAAAAAAACCTTGGGTATGTAATCTGTGGTATGAGCACCATGGAGTTTATCCACAGTTTATCTATCTACTTATCTGCTTTTTAAAGTTATTCTTCCATCTTGAGAGGATTTTGGCGTCCCACGTGTTGTGCATTTGCCAGTGTCAGTATTGATTTTTTCATGTTTTATTAGATATCGACAAACAAGTTAGAGTCAAGCAAAGTAAGTCACGGTCGAGTCCAGGTCATGCCTTAGTAAAGTGGTGGGATCTTTACTAGAACCTTCTATGGAGTTTTCAAAAACATCACAAAAATACATTATAACTTCGTTACATCACTTGCCCACATTCGAGCACGTTTATATAGATAGATAGATCAATTTAAAAAACATATTTAGTTATTGCTTGGTTATTTCTCAATTTTAATCACTCATAATCATAATGAAAAAAGAAAGAAAAAGTTATATTACACTTAACATTATTTTTTGGTAGACGTGTGCTTAAAATTTCTTAGCTTTTTCACTTGAATTCATTTTATCCAACCGTTTAATAATAAATAATCATTAGATATAAATTAAACTATTAGCGGATGTTGAAGTGGCAGTGGGCAGGGCACATAGCACGCAGAACAGATGGCCGATGGGGCCGAAAGGTTCTCCAATGGAAACCACAGACCGGTAAGTGCAGCGTTGGACGTCCACCCACGATATGGACAGACGCAAGAGACCGCAGGGAAACGCTGGCTGCAGGCCGCTTCCAACCGGCCCTTTTTGATGGGGGAGGCCTATGTTCAGCAGTGGACGTCCTATGACTGTAATTATGATGATGATGATGATGATAAAATAAACTAATTAGTTACTTATCAACATTAACGGAAATACTATCTAAGCCAATTACAAAACAAAAAAAAACTGTTGCTCAAAATTAAATAGACTGTCAACGGAGCATTAATCAAATACCAAATTATCTACATAAAATGTACATAAGGGTCTGACAGACACACCTGGCGCTGTACCTACCCTCGACAACCCCTGCTATTATTATTTTGTATCTGTTTTTGAATTGTTTAATCCAGGGGTGGTTTAATCGTACGGTAAACGCCATTTTGGATGCGCCAATCCTGTTTAGGATGGGAAATATGGCTATTGTCCTCAATATGTATGTTGGCCATAGGTACAGAATTTTAATTTAATTGACAGATGACTGACACAAAAAAAAAACTAAATTTGGTTAAAATGTATTTAGTTAAATGTGATGGTTGTGGTTTTTGGTGTCAAAGTAAACAAAAATTTCGCCTCATCGAATTATTTTCCTAAACTTATGTATTTCCAAATGGTGGATTATTTTAAACTGAAAGTTCGTGAACATGCTCGATTGTGGGAAAGTGATTTGGCGAAACATGTATTGTCGTGTCATGTCCAAAACTCCATAAAAGCCTCAAGTAAAGTCTTCACCGCTTTACCAGGGCATGGAACTTGACCGTGACTTACTTTGCTTGACTCCTCAGAGTCAAATAAGTCATTATTTGACGATATTTCATAAAACTTGATAATATTTCATTATTTGACACTGGCAAATGCACAAGACTTGCAACGCCAAAATCCTCTTAAGAGGAAAAAAATAATATAAAGAAAAGAATCTTGCAACACGAACTTTCTTTTTTGAATAAGGAACTCTAAGGCATGGAATTGTATACAAAGTCCTTGCTCTAAGGTTCCTATGCTCGCAGGATTGTGAACTACAGCTTCATCCTACCGGCCATCAGCACTAAGCTATAAACAACAAAAACTAAATATAACTACAAGTACAAATGGAATTTATAGCGTGGCATAAAAACGGGGATTAAAAATAAATCGCTTGAATAAATTGCGCCTGTGAAATTAAAACGCTTTCCCTCGCACGGCACGCGTGCTCGCCGGGCCAGGGTGTAGGGCATGAGCGGAAGCGGATGGTACGCCAGCTACGCGCTCTCCGGTAACAGCTATCTCTTTCACACAGTTTCAACAAATAATAAACAATTGGACATTTTTATTTTGTAATCTCCTTCGCCATCTTATACAATACTAGCGGTCCGCCCCAGCTTCGCACGGGTATAGATTATAGCCTATGTCACCCGGGGATTGTGTAGCCTCCCAACAGTATAGGAATTTTTTAAATCGTGCCAGTACTTTTTGAGCCAATTCGTTACAAACATACTTACATACAAATCTTTCCTCTTTATAATATTAGTATAGATTTGAAATAACTGAAAGGATTAACTTTTACTACGGGACCATAATTGCAAAAAACACAGATGTTATATTTCTTTGAGTGTAAATGATTTTTTTCTGTAGAACTACTGTTTGCTTCCCGCAATTTTAAGGTTGGCCCATAGAAGTTGTTTAAAATGATGAGCACAATGATTTCCTTTCGGTTCATCACTATCATTACCATTTCAGCATATCGTATTGTACCCACTGCTGGGACATAGTCCTTCTGTTAGTAAGAGAGGATGGGCTCTAATCCAAGATGCTGGCCCAGAGCATGTTGGTGAATGTAATTATGTACTTTTTGAGGTTCGTCGACAAACTGGTTTCTTTACAATGTTTTCCTTCAACGTTGTTTAACGATAGCGTTGAAACCTTTCATTTCGCGTAATCTCGTACAATATTTGCTATTGAAAACTACAAATCCGTACACAGCAGTCACCGCTTTCTTTTATAACTTGAAACTTACCCACTACTACCGGGGGTGCTACGATTGTCCATTGTTCTTTTAACAGCCTCTCGCTTGTTAGCGTCTCCGCCCACGCACGAGGTGTGATTAACGCCAGTTCGAGGTGAGAACTCGGAGTAACCCTCAAAAAGTCGATTAATTGGTGACGTCTAGTGTTTGCTAGGAGCAAGCCATTAACATAGAAGTGAGTGAAAAATCATTTTTCGTAGACTTGAAATTGTAAATTATAGAATGGAAACTTCATAAAAATATTTGTATGTACATTCTTTTCGATGATAGAATATGTACCTATAAATTTAAAAAAAAAAACAGACTTTAAAATTAGTAAATAATTTTTATTTCATATTTCATTAAAAGGCTGATCATAAATAGAGCCAACGAAAACAAAATTTGTTCAAAAATAAATAAGTTGTAATGTATTTTAATTTCATGCTAGACAAGAGCACACTATAACATGCTATGACGTTAAGCCTTGCGCGCGCGCCATGTTAAAGTTATACTAACACACACTTTGCAAGAAAGGGACAGAGCATCCCCTCTCAATCTTACCAAAAACTTTAAACGCCTTATATCACAGAAATTTATCAGCCAATTTTAATTTTTTAATTTTGTGTTATGTAATTTAATTATGTCCTTCGCTAAGCCTGTTATGTGTTATAAATGAAATACCAGTCAACTAGCTTATTGTCCCCATTCTGCTCTACAAGTCCCAGCCCACCGCCACGTTAGGTCAATATAATATTCAAGAATCATTTTAAGCCACACTTAATCGACACCCAATCAAAGAATCCGATTCACAAAATTGCAAGCAGACTTCAAAAACAAAGAACTAATCTACTCCGAATTCCCGACACGATTTCGCGAAATTATACCGACCACAGCAAAAGAGACAAAAAAGGGCCAAAAACAATGGCCTCCACGGGGTTTAATCAAGGGCTTGCCCTAAATTCGCCCACAAATTGCAACCAATTGTTCACTTTTTTACCACCCCACTTTTTACCACGAGTTTGTAGGGGTGGTAAAAAAGGAATACATGACAGTCAGATGTGTGCATGCGATCTAATGCACTCCCATTCAAAACTATTGGCTTGAAAACTGGGCGGTTATAATTAGAGATAACATGTTTAAGGCAGCAATTTGACGGATAAAGGGTTCATTTTGATGACCACAACGAAAACTATATTGAGCTTGGGTGAAAAAAAATTTTGACTGAGCGGAGTGGTCTCTTATTCTAATGGGAGTGGACAAGTCTGCGTTTTGGCGTGCATGGTTTATTCGTCGATAAACTGCGTATCGTTGAACGATCTTCATGAAACTTTGTAAAAGTAGTTAATTTCAATACCAGTTGTACCAGCGTCAAACTTGACATAATTATAGTACATAATCATGTCAAGTTTGACGCTTGTACTTATTACCGTCTACTGCTCGGCCACCATCGCTCTTAATTAAAAATACGACTATAATATTATTTACAACACATTACAAAGTGCACTTACGAAGCCTGTATACATCGTTTGAAAGTTAAACATTACGCATCATACAACGGAGCGTGCGGTAATGAATTTTACCGCACGCTCCGTTGTATAGCACCGTGCGTGTACTTTACGGTATTTTTTAATTTCCATTTTTTGTTTTTTTCTCGCAAATGTGTTGTAAAACGTTGTATGGCACACGTGCGGATTGGTTATTACGAACTCGTGACTATGGTAAGCCCTCGACTTCGTCTCGGGCTTACATTCGTCTGCTCGTTTGTAATAACCAACTTACCGCACTTGTATCATAAATAACTATTTATTCTATTCAAATCGAATCTTCTTAGTTTGTTTTTAAGTTGGAGATTATCGGTTCTCTAAATTTTTTAACGACATTGACAACGGACGGATTAACGGTCCATCCCAAAATCTCTACAATAATGACGACCAAAGATACCTATGTCTGTTCAAAAGATTAATAGATAAAAAACTGCGGTTTTCTGGCGCGAAACCCTTTCTGAATTGCAGACCGTTTTTATTTTCGCAAAGCGGATTATTTTTTTTAGCGGGCTAAGGTTTTTTATCCTTCTTGCTAAAGATGCACCGATATGTTTTCTATAGATAGTGGTTAGGAAGATATTATCAAAAAAGTTTAATGGAATCTTTTACAAACCAGATTTAGGAGGACAATAACCACTTGAAATACAGATGAGAGAGTTTGAGTATTTGCAGATGCTGGATGTACGTATAAGATATAAATTACCTCACCACCCTAATAAGATATGAATTAACTTTATACCCAGTAATTTTACTAGAACATTGCCGTTCAATGTGAAACACAGTCGCCAGGTTAGGCGTTTGACGATAGCTCATTTGATTATTTGACGGTATTTGCTGAATGGTAACCACAACAGTTGTAGTGTAACAGTCACAGAAAATAACGATATTTTTTTCTTTTCTTTGGTAACACCCAGGTTTTGGTGAAGACACCCAGATTGTAACTACCACAGTTACAATCTGGGTGTCTTCAAATTATTAGTGAATCGGTTTTTTCTAGGCAAGCGTGCTCCACCGTAGACCGCATCGTTGCTTAACATCAGACGCCACGCGGTGGCGGTCAAACGCAAGCCTATTACTATATAAAAAACCCACCAAACTTGGTACAGTGACTGGCTCTCAAGTGAGGCTGTGAGCAGTTAGTTCCTTGGGAACAGATTTTAACTTGAGGATGGTATGGTAAGTGGTCTTCCACCATTCTATGGTTTCCTCATGGTGTTTTTCTTTACCAGCGGCTCAAGCTAATTGTAAGGATTTGATCCCACACCCTACAGTTTTGTATTTGAACGCGCCAACCACTGAGCTATCATAGCTACCTCAGATCAGACAAACAAGGGAGTTATGCCTCGTGTTAAAATTTCTTTGCAGGTGATTCTTCTCCGCAGTTATAATATACTAGCGACCCGCCCGCCCGGCTTCGCACGGGTGTAATTTGCGTGCGAAGCCGGGGCGGGTCGCTAGTTATATATATAAACCTTTCTTGAAAATATATCTAACTGATGGTGAAAACCGCATCAATATCCGTTGCGTGGTTTAGGAGGAGTTAGCGGCCATACAGACAGACAGACGCAGAAAGCGACTTCAATTTATACTATGTAGAGATAGAGAAGAGATAGAGAAGTGTGGTAGTGAAATAATATATTAAGATTGGTAGTCTAGTCTTGAACATTCCTCTATTCCCCTTATTCTTAAGAGCATCAAGCCCAACGGTCTCCTTCCCCGCCCCAACGCAACCCTTTAAGAGACATCGTGGGCACCCGAAACTTCTATAATTGTTCCTCAGACCATTTCGTCTTTGTCTCAGATGAGCTGATGCACAGCGCGGCGATGGGAGGTGGTGCCCTATTCGGGTGCTCCTCTGCCGGCCACAGTGGGGTCAACCAGCTAGGAGGGGTCTACGTGAATGGGAGGCCGCTGCCGGACTCCACGCGGCAAAAGATCGTGGAGCTAGCGCACTCTGGGGCGCGGCCATGCGACATTAGTCGCATCCTGCAGGTCTCCAACGGCTGTGTGTCCAAGATACTCGGCAGGTCAGTACCAGCTGTTACTAACTAGTTTGAAGGACCACTGCCGGACTCCACACGGCAGAAGATCGTAGTGCTGGTGTACTCTAAGGTGCGGCCATCAACATCAGGTGCATCTTGCAGGTCTCTAACTGCTGCGTGTCCAAGATCTTCGGCAGGTCAGTACCAGCTGTCATTATCTTGGTTGTAAGAGGAAGACCACCGCTGGACTCGACGTAGCAGTAGATTATGGAACTGGAGCACTATGAAGCGTGGCCCCGCAACATCAGCTGCGAAATGCAGGTCTCCAATGGCTCCACGTCCAAAAGTTTCTGCAGGTCAGTACCAGCTATCACTAACTAGTTTGAAGGAGGAAGACCAATGTTGGCAAAAGATCGTGGAGCTGATGCACTCTGGGGCGCGCCCCTGAGACATCAGCTGCATAATCCAGGTCTGCAACGGCTGCACGTCCAAGATCCTCGGCAGGTCAGTACCAGCTGTTACTAACTAGTTTGTAGGAGGGAAGACCACTACCCAGTGGCCAGAATGCTGGCAATATTGCCACGCTGAACGGCAATGCTTAGTTTCTCGCCTAAGTAGACACCAAGACCTGAATAAAAACATGTTATATAATATTTGATTGAGGTATGTTGGGCGTTGGGCACCTGCAACAGTCTGATGTTCAAGAACCTAGCGAATGTGTTGCGAGTTCGTGGTTTTCATTCAGATTTTTGCAATCTTGTAGCTGTCAGACCAAATAAATGCTTGGACCCAATTTTGTATGGTGACAAAATAAAACAAAACTTTTTTTTCGAGTTAATACTATTCATTCATCATATACAGCCTTTAACAGGCCACTGTTGGACTTTTAAACCCCTACCCCCGAAAGGGTGATTGGGCCATATCCACCACTCTGGCCCAAATGCGGGTTGGTTGATTCACATAAGCCATTGAATCTCTTCTCCGTACGTATGCACGTTTCCTCACGATGTTTTCCTTCACCGAAAAGCCAGTGGTATGAAAATCCGTACATAAGCTCCAAAGAGCTCATTGGTACGGGCCCGGGGTTTGAACCCACGACCTCACACTTTCAAGTTTAACGGTCTCCCAAATAGGCTACCACGGCTTACATAATTTATTAATAGTAAGATTATCATTATTATTGATAAATTATACAAAATGCAATGTGTCCAGCATATTCACATTTAATATCGAGCCCAATAATTTCAAAAGAAGAATACCCATGCCCATAAGCTAAAGTAACTTACATTCCGCCTTACAAACACTACACTAAGCACCCATAACAATTAAATCAAGTACTATTACATCACGAATAAACGAATTATTTAGCACAAAACCATTGTAGAGCAAAGACGGCGTTGATTTTGTCGCCACGCGAGCAAATTGATGGAATTCCCATAGTACCGCCCGAGACGCCGCACAATGGCGCGGTACAAAGAAAGTCGCGGACAAATTAAGGGATATTTCAATGACTTAATCAATACAATAGTTGTGCTTGCATTCCCATAGAGCATTGTTTTTGTAGTCGTGTGCCCAGCGGGCGACAGGGTGGGAATCGACAGGCTGCGATGGGGTGCCGCAGTAACCCGCGCTGAGTTTATTGCTTGATTGCGATTTTATCTCCAGATCGAGGATTTGATCCCTCTCGATTAGGAGGAGGATTGAAAAAGTGCTTAGTGAAATAGGCTGGCTAGAGTACAATGAAAGTTTCCTCTTATCTAAAGTTGTTTGAAAATACTCTTATTAAAAAGTACGTAGGTACATCAACAGCTGCGAGCTGATCCTAGAGTAATAGACATTATATCTCCATAACTCTCATATCCATCTCAATGTCCATTGCCTGAGAATGAGGGCATTGTACAAGTGCCTTTATTAACTAAACAAAATAAAAGCTAATACTAACACAAGATACAAATACAGTTAAACTGACCATAGACCGTTGAAGGGCTAAAGACAATCCAAATGCTCAAGCCCACTATCAGTTGGCAGCGTACCCAACATACTGGCGGCATTACCACGCTGAATGGCAATACTTATGCGTTGAGCCAGAAACACGCCAGCATTTTGGTCACGCATCGCATTAACCATTGTACTCGTAAAAGTATTTGAGTGGTTTAGATATTTAGTGTCAGTTTGTTTGTATTTTGTATAATAATAGTGAGGCTATAAATACTAAGGCTATATAATAGTGAAACAATAACTTCTGATCACTTTTATTTTTGAACGTAAGATTGGAGCTGGTAGCCAACATAGGTCCTACATTACAATACAAAAATCAAATGTTTTCATTCAGATTTTACAATGTTATTGCAGATGTCAAACGCATTCTCTAAGCGGCTGGACTGAAAAATGACGCTTACTAGTAAAAATTATAATATTTTAAATGCACGAAGTCACAATAAAAGAAACGTTAGAACTTACATTCCCATTTCCAAAAATGATTTAGGTGCTGATTGACAAAATAATAGGGTCACAAGAACAGAGTTGTCAAAACTGAACAATAAAAAAAAATGCAAAAGACGTCAATCAAAGACTTAACTTTTAATACAGGGTGTGCCTTTCAAGGCAATCCCACGACCGCCCTAAAATAAAAACGAAAATACAACATTATTTCCTGATAATTGGCACCCCTGCAGCGGAGACCGCTTGACGCCACTTGAGTAGATCTTGTAGGAAAATATATTTGGCCCCAGAACCCTACGTTGCGACCCTCTGGGCATGTGTTATTATTTTGTAATGTTTCGCTTGTTAGGCTATTGGCGAAACAAGTTGTTACCGATTTGTGGAAACACTTGTGTTTAATAGTTTTTTTATGGTTGTTGTTTTTATTTAAAAGGACTAAGCTAGTTTTAAACATCAACTAAGAACAGTTGTTTTGTTTTTGATAAACAAGCTTGCGCTTGATCTCTTTTTCACCTGATGTTATGTGACGCGGCGATGGATCATGCTTGCTTGGTAATGCCGCCAGCATGCTGGGAACGCTGCCAACTGATAGTGGGCTTGAGCATTTGGATTGTCTTTAGACCTTCAACGGACTATGGGCAGTCTAACTGTGTTGTAGTGTTAGTGTTATCTTGTATTTAGTTTAGTTAATAAAGGCACTTGCACATACAGTAGTTGTATATTTGACACATGATAAGCTGGTCAATGAAAGTTTTGTTAGGTGCCAGCACAAAATAAATCAAAAAGTTTTCTGTCCTTAAAATCAATATACTCAAATACAAAAGGATATAAACAAAGCAATTCTTCTTATATATTCAACAAAAACCCAATTTCAACAAAGAAACTAGACACAACATTCCAAATGAAAACGAATCGAAATTGCCCGCCTTTCCCTCTCGGCAGCAAATGCTACCGCGCGCGTTTTTCCCACACACCCTGAATGCCCCGATATCGCCATGATATTCTTATCGTGCCAATTACGAAAGAAGGGGTTCGTAAGAGTTCCTCAGGGCTTATAATAAAAGGCAAGCGTGGCAGGACTCCTAATTAAGCAGCTACCCTGCTGGCATTTGTATTTGGTGCCGATTTGTGTTCTTTCCTTTGGTATTTATACATAGAGAGAAACTCTTTATTGTGTACACCAGAAATAAAATTTACAAACAGTTTGAAAACACTTACGAGCTAGTGCCACGGGTGGCGGTTTTATCGCTAAAAGCGTTCTCTTCCAGGCAACCATTTTTATAAATTAGTGCAAAATAAATGTTTCTAATGGCACGCGAAAAGGTAGGTCTCATTTACTCTCATTCATTTTAGGACAGTAAAACCAATAACGAATTTATGTACGAATAATTTTTTTAATGGAATGTTTTGTCTTAGAAATTTAATGTTGCCACTAAAAGCTTAGTAAGTAAACTTTTAGTGTCTTTTAACGTTAGTAAACTTATAGTGTGTCTTCAAATCACGAGTGAATCGGTTTCTTCTAGGCAAGCGTGCTCCACCGTGGGCACGTGGCCATCATTTAGGGAGGGGGGGGGGGGGGAGGGTATTCTGACAAGGTTCGAAGGAATCAAATCGAAAAATTGAGTCGAATGTATGGAATTGCTAGGTATTTTGGGGGGGAGGGCCGTGGCCCTCATGGCCCCCCTGGATCCGCCAATGCGTAGACCGCATCATCGCTTAACATCAGGTGAGTTAGCGGTCAAACGCAAGCTATTATTAAATAAAATAAATAAAGTGTCAACGTTTATAAGCCGTACAAAATAATTCGATCAGAACTCATTGGTTTTCTTCGCTATATCCATCTTATTGGTTTTAAAACAAAAAATATATAACGTTATGAGTGTGTTTATGAGTGTTTAAATAGCGAAAGTTATAAAGTTACTCATGTACTTATGTTGTTGAGTGTTTTTTAATCACCTTTACAATAATGGTTCCCATTCCCACTCTTCTTCATCTTCTTCTGCACAGAAGACATACCTAATAGCACAATAGTAGGTAAGAAATCAGATTCAAATACCCTTTTGCCGTCTAAAACCCATCCTACGTAACCAGTAGGTATTTTTAAGCTTTTTTTATTAGATTCTAAAAACATATATGAGCTGATATTAGATTCTAAAAACATACATGAGCCGAACTATGTGTCTATTTTAAATTATAACATTGTTACAACAACATAGTTTTTCTTTGTCCGTGTAAATTTTTCTTGTGATCTTGTTTTTTCTTGTTACGTAACCAGTTTTGTACGATGACATTTAATTCTTCAAACGTAACTAGTTTCGTAGATATTTATTTTTCTTCGTACAAAATTGTGTCGGAATTATTAGATAGATGGACAGACTCTATTGTGTACAGAGAAGCCTTGGCCTTAACCTTGTAAAAAAACACTTACGAGCTAGTGCCACGAGTGGCGGCCTTATCGCCACTACCGCCTTATCACTTGTAAAAAAAGGTAAAATATTTTCTGTCGGTACCGAAATTACCTATGATGCAAGATGCACTTTATCTCGCAAAAAAGTACAGTATCTATACGATATTAAATAAAACCAGCGAGCGCTAAATCTTTCTCATTTTTAAGAACCACGGTTCTTTTTTGTATGTTTGATTAGTCAATCATCTTGACTAATGGACCATATATAATAAAAATAATGTCAAACAAATTATTCATCTCTCCAAACCTTTGACCTATAATCACGTCAGCGGCAGAGTGTCACCAACTGCAGTAACATGGTTAGTTTTAAATAACCACTTCAAAAACAATCTCAGATAAGTGCTCTCTGAAGCGCCCCCGGAAAATATCGTATCGTTAATCTCTGACCCCCCGAGGTAGCGATCAAATCGCGTTTGGCAAATTTCCTTCGATAACGAACGCTAAGTAAGGAAGGTCTGAAAAATATCGATAGTTAGGTCTAAGTATTCGATTTTACCTGAAAAGGTTCTTAACAATATAGTATACTAGCTGCACCCCACGGTTTCACCCTTGTTATTACATTCTTGAAACAACCTCCTTGCTTCTAGGTAGCGACTGCAATCACCTCTTAGATAAAATTGATTTTTTTTGCTATGGTTAATATTGAGATAAAAATGAAACCATCATAATTATGATTTAAATTTTGCATGCTTTTCAAAAATTTAATATGAAACATAAAGGCTTTTTATTGTTTATTTATTATAATTTAGTTGGCTTGTTTTATTTTTATTTTACCTTTATTATTATTTACAAGAAATAATATTTTGAAAATAAATTTTACATGGACACAGTTTATATTCAGCTCATTAATATTTTGAGAATCGAACAAAGGCACATTTTTTTTTAAATATGTCTCGACTCGATATTTTTACAGTCGATCATCCGATTCGATACAGAATCGCCAGCTCTTGCTGAGCTATTGTCTTGAATAGCGAAGGGAATGAATGCAAAACAATCGTTTACCGACGGTTAGACGGTTAACTTAGCTTCAGTTGGAATCGACATCCTGTCGATTGAAAGCCACTGAACCTTGGACGAATAAATCCTTGGACTCGTTGCTCCCTGAAATAGTTTTCGTACTTTAGTGACGATAGAGAACTTATACCTCAAAAAATATTTTAACTTATATTAGACAGATGTGTGCTAATGTAAGTGACTAGCGAGGTTATAGTTCTTTTACTGGTCGACTTAACTTTTAACGATTGTTTTTCTTGAACTAACAACTGAGAAATGCTGGCGCCTACTTTGTACAAAAATTTGTATTGCCATTCAACGTGGCAATGCTGCCAGCATACTGGCCAATTTTCCTTCCACCAAGGGGCTTTTAGATTAGTATAAGGTAAGTTTATATATTTGG
The DNA here is from genome assembly GCA_914767915.1 of Agriopis aurantiaria. Classification (NCBI taxonomy): domain Eukaryota; kingdom Metazoa; phylum Arthropoda; class Insecta; order Lepidoptera; family Geometridae; genus Agriopis; species Agriopis aurantiaria. Next base: position 8,551,471 of record OU612003.1, on the reverse strand, counting down.
GATTGATATATATTTGAAGTATATTTTTTATTATTATTTGTAAGATTCTTGTTTAAATAAACAACTAAGGCCTACAGTTATTATTACCCGCCAATTATATATGAGCGTAATTTTTTTCAGTTGTTTCATGTCCAGTGGTTTGTTCGTCCAAGGTACAAAACCACTGAATGCAACAGATTTCGATCAATTTGTTATTGTTTGATCCAGTAATTGGTCGGATTCGACAATTTGTTTGCTATTTCTGTTACGTTTGTGGAGCACATTCGATTTAGATAATGTTTTCAACATCGTTTTTGTTCATTAACAATTTTATGTCATAAATGTAAAACCATGGAGCAACTGCGCCTAAATTAAAAACCTAAGCACTTATGGCGCTCACCATGAGACGAATAATGGGTGTAGTTATCGGTGCCGTAAATAGAGCTGTGCCAGCGATGCCCAGGCACAAGGCGCAGTCCCTGGAAGGGCGCAGAAATGACCAGTCCAGGACCAAGTTTTTAAGAGCGCATTTATACAGGATTACGAATATACCATGTACTAAGCCAAAAAGAGGTCATTTTACTCATCATTATGAATAACATTTACTATGGGACCAAACCTGAAAACGTGAAAAAAAAATCATGCAGCTGTTCCATAGGAAACGGTCATTGGCACTCGACTAAATGTAGTGTTTGAACCGTTGGAAGTACTAAATTCTAGGTGACATTGAAATGTTATAGCTTACATGATGCTTACCATCAAGCGAACGAATTGCTTTCGTACTCAGTTGAATAAAATAATCTATAGCAAAGTGCTTTTATTATCTAAAATTCTAAACAAAAACTAACACTAACACTACAAAAACATTTAGACTGCGCATAGACCGTGGAAGGTCCGAAGACAATTCAAATCCTCAAGTCCACTATCAGTTGGCAGTGTACCCAGCATGCTGGCGGCATAGCGTTGAGCCAGAAATACGCCAGCATTTTGGTCACGCGTCGCATTAACCAGACGCTCAGAAAGAGTGTTGAAAATGTGGCGAGCTCTCCGTCCCCAAGGGCCCAATGTCTCGACCTCTAAAATCTAGCTAGAGATTTCTTATTGTTATAGGTATGTCTGTGCTAATCTTGTATTTTAACAGCATATCGAAACATGTCTCTTGCTCTTTTTATCGACACAATTATTTGTCAAACCACAGGCTTAAATAAACTGTCATTCAATTAAAACCTAGTTATACCCTCGCAGTAACACCCTCTCAAAAATCGCCTCAGGCGAAGCGATTACGTTCCAAAAAACCAACATCACGGTGCAGTTGTCGGGAGGAGCTACCGTCGATTTTTGTGAACAGTACTGTCAGCCACCCGTTGGTTTTTTTTTGGTTCCTTTCTTAGCCAACTTTACAGATAAGTTGGTCGTAGTTCGAGGCAGGGACACATGGTAGACCCCTTATCGATAATAACTTTATGAACGTTCGACCGAGTTTAGATAAACAACTATCGAATGACAATGTCGATTGTTTGCCTCGGGGTTGATGGTTTAGTCGAATTGTAAAGATTTTGTAACGGTTTTGTAACCTAATTTCAGATAAATTGTATTTATTTAAGCACGAAGATAATGATATCTTTCTTAGATTTTAATCAGTTATAATCAAAGGGTAAATCCACGCGATTAAATCCGTTAAATTGGATTTAATTTCAACGTACAATAATAGCTGTAACCTAAGAAAACATAATTAGTTTATACATACATAACTAGCTCCAATTTTATTTTCAATGTCGTGGGCCGACTATAGCGACATAATTGGATATTCGAATTTCGAAATTTAACATTGTAGACAGATTTTATGGCGTATATTTTACATTATTTTAACTCTTATTTCGAACACTAAAAATAAGACACTCGTAATAATCGATAGATAGGTAACCTAAGAAATCATAATAAGTTTATTTTACGAAAATATGGCCTATTTTTTTCTAAATATCGTGGTACGACTATAATGAGACACCAAGACACCTTTTGGTGACACCGTTATTAGTTTTAAGAAGTCTCTGAGGTCTCTGACTATCTGAACGGTTTTTAAGTATTTGTAATTTCTTTGTGACATTTATTACTTGACATTTTAATTTTAATCCTGACAAAACTTTGACTATTATTAATTTTTGTGATTTTTTTTTTTATATCTTATTTGTGTGTATGTTTAACTACAATTATTTTATTTTATCGCTCAATATTATTGCATGCTGTCTTCACCTGTAATTATTGTGACATTTAGTTATATTTTTATTTCTGTTTAAAGTTTTGATAAATTATTTATTTATTTATTTTATTTATTATATTGATGTACACAGTATAGGTGGACTTAAATAAATAAAGACATAATTGGATATTCGAATTTCGAATTTTAACATTTTAGACAGATTTTATGGCGTATATTTAACATTATTTAAAGAATAAGACACTCGTAATAATCGCTATATAGGTAGCCTAAGAAATCATAATAAGTTAATTTTTCGAATATATGGCCAATTTTTTTCTAAATGTCTTGGTACGACCATAATGACATAATTGGATATTCGAATTTCGAAATTTTACATTTTAGACAGATTTTATGGCGTATTTTACATTATTTCAACCTCTATTTCGAGCACTTAAAATAAGACACTCGTAATAATCGCTATATAGGTAACCTAAGAAATCACAATAAGTTTATTTTTCGAAAATCTGACCAAGTTTTTTTTGCCTCGTCGGGTAAAATTATAAGCTGCACTTATTTATATCACTTGTCAATACGTCATACAATTCAATAGGTAGGTATAAGTACTTAACCGTAACCCTCAATTCAAACATATTGCAACCTCCATTATCAACAGACGTACAGACGTATCGACAATCGCATTGCCTGTATCAATCGATTGTTGCCCTAAATATCGACACATGTCGATCTTGCTACAATAGACTCGACTTGAGTACATCCTGTATCAATACCAACTTAACTTTACATCTAATGTGATAAACATAGTCTCTTATCAACATAAAGATAAAGTCCACAATTGAACGCAAATCACCCCTGTGGTAGCAAATCTGATCTTGTATGAGATTGCTTAGGCTTTGATTCGTGTAGGTTATGTCAACGGAATAAGGTTGGTTTTGTGACGTATATTCTGTATAGGTACTTCAAGTTAAGGGGATAGTTTCAGAGATTACATTTGTAATTGTGTTTTAATACTTTTCAAGTGGGTAGGGTAGGAAGGGAAGTTGCTTGAAGATCGTTACTGTTCAGCTATGTTCTTTAGGAAGTTACCTAAATAGGAACTCCCTGTAGTTAGGTACCCCTTTTTTGTAACTGGTAACTTAACGAAAGTATAAATCTTTTTTTAACATTCAAAATCATGAGATAGGTGATGTTTTTTTATAGATGAGACACACAAAACTCTAATTACAACCTGTATACAATTGCACTAAAACTCTCAGTTTCTTTCTCTCTTCGAAATTTTAGAAATCGCTCAAAAAAGACAAAATATCGAGTAACTATTACGACTCCTCAATTATTAATATATTTTTACTAACAAATTAAAACCGACTTCACGGAAAATTCAATAAACGAGACTCATCCCTTATTTTCCGCTTATGGAGGCAAAAAATTTTCAAAAAACATTTAAATTGGTCACAATCGGCAAAGATATAGCGTTAATTAAAAAAAAAAAAAAAAAAAAAAGAAGTCCTTTATTGAAATTGGTTAAAAAGGTGTCCTCTGACTAGTTTGGGAGCCGCTGTAGATCTACAAATAAATAATGTTGTGTTTCATGGTTACCTGGAAAAGATCGCTTTAAGCGATAAGGCCACCTGTTAAAAGTCCAGACAATAGTTTAATTGTATTTCTTATCTTGTTATTTAATTATGATATACCTAATAGGCTTGCGTTTGGCCGCCAACTCGCCTGATGTTAAGCGATGATGCGGTTTACGATGGAGCACGCTTGACTCGCGTCTTGAAGACAGTGATTGTATCTGTTTTCCTTGTTCATTCGGTCTTTTAATAAAGAGCTATTTTATCTTTGTATTTGTATAATTTTAACCCTTTCCAAAATCCAAACTAAGTTCAGATTTGCGCACAGATATTACGAGACGGGGTCAATAAAGCCCCGCGCCATCGGCGGGTCCAAGCCGCGGGTCGCCACGACCCCCGTGGTACAGAAGATAGCTGACTACAAGAGGGAATGTCCCTCCATATTCGCCTGGGAGATCCGGGATCGCCTGCTCAGCGACAACGTGTGCAATAACGACAACATACCTAGTGTGAGTATTGCTTTTATTTATTACCAACGGAAGATAAACCATTCATCACCAGCCCAGGCGCGTTGAAGGATCATGGGCCAATAGACTTTTGCACAAAAACGACGAAATTAAATTTCTACAAGGTTATTTTTAATTCACCTAAAACCTCTCGTGGGCAGCTTCCCTACATATATTGGACAATTTTTGTTCCATCACTTGTGTTTGCATCAGAAAAAAAATTAATAAGATAACTGACAATAACCCTACGAGGTCTCAAATAAGTATGAACGGAGCCGCAAAGTGCATTAAAAAATACAAGGCACAAAATTTTCATACAATACAATACAATAGCCCTTTTATTTCAATAACATAAGTTCATTTTTATAATTACAAAACATTATTACATATTATTATTATTATTTCAAATTCAAAACAATTCAAGTTTATCAGTTATTGGTTGTCCATTTTTGGACATAGGCCTCCTCCATCCTGTTCCACTCTTGCCTATCGTGGGCCAGGCGTGTCCAATTGACCCCGGCAATGGCTGTTATGTCATCAGCCCAGCGTCGGCGCGGGCGCCCTTGCGGGCGACGCGCGTCTCGTGGGTACCAGTGGAGCACCCTCTCACTCCAGCGGTTGTCCCGAGTTCTGGCTGGCGCCCAACGCCACTTTAGGCGGCACACCAGTTTTGCTGCATCTTTTATTTTTGTTTTTCTACGAATGTCTGTACATTTCACCCTATCTTTTAGTTATATGCCCAGCATGCTTCTTTCGGCTGATCTTTGAAATATATTTATTTTTGTTATGAGAGGTTACAACAAAAAATTTCATAGTAAGTTTAAAATAGATTGCGTCCGAAGATATTAACTCCTATAATAGGACATTTTGTGCGGGTAATGACTGAGTAGGAAATATGATATTATTTCTTACTCAGCCATTATTAGTGCCAAAGTGCCGGAGATACGGAAATAACAATAATTTTACAGTAATCATTTTAACTCTCTATAATTTTATTCTATATATATTTTATTTTTTATTATTTTATTTTCCGCTTCCAACCGGCCCTTTTAGAGATCGATGGGGGAGGCCTATGTCCAGCAGTGGACGTCCTACGGCTGAAATGATGATGATGATGATAATTTTATTGTTAAAACCAAACCTGAAATCGTTGAGTTTCTACATGTTTTCTTGAAGTGGATTTTTGGTTTTTTTCCTAAAATTTTATTATTATGTATTATGTTTATTTTTCTTATACTATTCTACATTTTTTAGTTTAAATTTGTACATGTACCTAGGTGAAATCATGAAAGCGATATTTTTTTCTCAAAATGATTTATTATGTATAATGTTTATTTTGCTTATACCTGGGTACTGACATTCGAATGTCAAATTCAATTATTTCCCATGGACTTTAGGGTATATACAAGATCTTAGTTATTTCCTTCATCCGTGCCTATCTGTGTAGCCTGTGGTCCTAGCTGAGGTATTCACACGTCAATCATACGAGTGACATTGAAATTAGAAAAATACTCAAATGTCAAAATACTTACAAACATCATCGAATTTCATTAAAAACTTACAAACACGGCCATTCAGCCCCATATCAAAATAAGCTGGACATAAAATTCGGGGACAAAATTCTTTTTTAATCCAATTTAGTAAATTTCATACAATTTCGCATCGGCATATGTTTCGGTTAACGCGGGCCATTGTCCGCGCCCTTTCAAGATGGACCGTGCTCAACATAATGCAACGGACTCTATACACTATACAGGCTGTAACATTACAAACACATTCTTTAAAAGCACTTACTTCATCTAGCATCAACTAATTCATACAATTTTTAAGAGATACGTCTTGTCATTAAGGGGGCTGTTCCCGTCTGCAGCTCTCTCTCGCACATTTTCACATTATTGAAGATATAAAATCAATGAGTGTGAATTTCCAAAAAGTAACAAAATCATGTCTTGGTGTCTATCGTAACATTACAAACATAGAATTTTTTTATTTATATTACACGGGAATTACTCACGTAAGATTAAGCCGGTCACTCCGACTATAAATCCGTGTAATATAAATAAAATGTGTGAAAACCACGTCAGTTTCTATAATAAAATAGAAATTTTTGTTTCGACACCTGTCTAAAGCGTTCTTAAATCTTTTGTGGTAAGACGGGAAAGGTTACGTATAATATATTATTTATTGAATTAATTCATTTTAAAAAGTTCATGAGTAAAACGTATTTCAAATACTGTTGTTTTATTATAATTCCAATGTTTGGAGTGACGTTTTCTTTGTTACACCCTGTATAGTATATTTATGGACTTACGGACTATTCTGCGAAAATAATTGATGACAGATTATAAAATCGGACAGACCGATGGCACCGTTTTATTAAGTTTTTGCCGTCTATACAAATGGTCTATTATAGAGTTTGCGAGTTTATAAATTCTGGTATTCAACGATGCTAATACGATGCTCCCAGTTTTACGAGGGCACTTAAAGCTTTGAGTGCAGTTAAAAATTAGCAAACAAGAGTACTTTCTACGCTTACAGTTGTAGCAGTAATCTGATTTTTTTATTCATGACTCTAGCTAAATAGATTTATAGATAGAAACTCTTTATTGTGTACACCAGAAATAAAAATTACAAATAGTTAAAAAAAACACTTAGGTAGGAGCTAGTGCCACAAGACAGAGAGAGAGCCTCTATCAGAGTATTTGAGTTTTTTTTCTTTTTTCTTTTTATGTTTATTATAGTAAGTATAAAATAGTTGTCCGTCATAAGACGCTAGATATTATTTACAAAAAAACCTTGAACAAACAAGGTGAAGCAAAACATCGTGAGGAAACTGGTATGTCTAAGAACCTCAAAAGTTCAAAGACGTATGACATTTACTAACATGCACTGGGCTAGCGTGGTATCCATCCTCTCTCTGAGACCCATCAGTGGGAACATGATAGGCCGATAATGATGATGATGGATCTTAGTCAAGACGTTTGGAGACCTCTTCTGTCATATTCCTTGTTCAAAAGACCATGTAATCCAGATGCAGGTTACAGTCGTATTTACAGATATGACCTTTGAAAATCGATTTATGAAGGTTCATAATTTTCCTAGACATTCCGCGAGACTAGGTGAATTTAACAGACTTTACTTTGTGCTCACTTTGAATCGTATGTATCCAGAGAAAATAACCAGATAAGTACGAGTAGGACTCGCGCTTTGAGGGTTCCGTTGGGTGGAACACTCTGAGCGCAAGTTCAAACAAAAATAAAACAACAAAAAAGTTGAAATATTGAAAGACAAACTTAACTTTGTAGTTGACAATAAGGTTCTTCCATACATTCCAACTACAAAATGTGAGTTTGTAATAGCAAAACAATTATTTTTAAATGATATAACTTCAAATTGAAGACTTTCGGATTTATTCATTTATATGTGCTGTGAGATCATGCATCTTGCCAAATTTCATGATTCTAGGTCAACGGGAAGTACCCTATAGGTTTTGATTCCCTTGTGAAATCGCAAAATATGCGACATAAACGTTCATATCTTTTGATCGCGTAGACGTACAAGTTTGATTTTTTTACAGCTGATAGAAACCGTAGATTCGAGTATTTGATATAAATTTCAATAGTATTTTGATTTAAATTTCTTTACGCGTTCTTGATAAAAATGGTCTAGACAGACGGACAGATGGACAACAAACTGATCCTATAAGGGTTCCGTTTTTTCCTTTTGAGGTACGGAACCCTAAAAATTTATCTACCCACATTTAACTTGTAAATGGCAGCAAGCGTTGGCGACGCCGAGGTGACGCCGCTCTACCTAACTATAATACTAGTACTATGTATGCTAGAGTCTCGTGACAGGCGCAACATTTCTCACAAGCGCAACTTAACGAGACGAATAAAACCTAAAAAGAAAACCTCAGATCGTAATGAAAAGCATCTCGTATGTTAAAAATAAAGCCGTTTCAGAAATGACACCGGCCTTAATCGAAGCAGACTCGAGACATCTGCCCCGCAAAAAACAACAAAGCAAAAATCGTAAATTCTCTCCATTGATCGGGCCAATTTTTCTGTTAATAATGTCACAACTCGAAAATCATGTTTTTGTGATTCCGCCAGCATGGAATAATGTAAACACTTGGGTGCACAATAGACTCCGCGAGACCGAAAAAATGCTTTGTACTTTCGAGTGTCGAAATTTGGTTTTGTGGATATGTTATCTTCGACATGTGTTAGTTTTCAATTTTAATATTAGACATTTAATTTAATTACACGGTAATTACTCACGTGAGATTAAGCCGGCTAATACGACAATTATAGTTTCAATCGCATCAGGCGGTATTTTTCAATGGAATGCGCGCGGCTGCGTCTCGCTTTGCACCCAAAGCAAAAAGCAAAGCCAAGCGAGACGCAACCGCGCGCGCGCATTTACCTTGCAAAAGACCGCCTAATGCGGTTGAAATTATAGTCGGTACGTGAGTAATTCCCGTGTAATATAAATAAAAAACCTCGTCCGTTTCCATAATGAAATTTAATTTAAGAATTGTCTGAAATCATAACGATGTTAGATCAGTGGTCGAAGAGTTCGGACGCCACGCTGTAGAGCAAGGTTCATACTAAAACTCTTTTTTTACATTTATACTAATATAATAAAGAGGAAAGATTTGATTGTTTGTTTGTTTGTTTGTATTGAATAGGCTCCGAAACTACTGAACCGATTTGAAAAATTCTTTCACTGTTGGGAAGTTACACTATCCCCAGGTGACATAGGCTATATTATATATTTTTTTAAATTGGGATCCTTACTAAGACCCCAATAATATCCGTGCGAAGCCGGGGCGGACCGCTAGTATTCTATACTTTTGAAAGGATTTTGTTTTTTATGCAACATTTGTCGACTAGCCATTTTTATGTTCAACAAACCGAAACTTTAGGTGACGATAACATCAAAAAACCCGAAGCATTTAATAGTGATTGGTAACTCACTTGATAGTGCTTGCCTGGCTAACAACGTCTAGCCGAAAATCTGGCGACCGGCACAAAACGGCCGCCTCATTTGAGATCCAGTTTCCAATCCAGGCTAGCATCGTCACATCGTCACAGCTGTTGCCTATCCAATCAACCAGTAAAATATATCTGTATATTTAGCATAATTACTAATCAGCCTTTTAATAGTCCACTGCTGGACTTAAGCCTATACCCTCCGAAAAGGCGATTGCGTTATATCCACCACTCTGGCCCAGTTACATGTTGGTGGATTCACATACTCCATTGAATTTCTCCTTCGTTCGTATGCAGGTTTCCTCACGATGTTTTTCTTCACCGAAAAGCCATTGGTTTGAAAATCTGTACATAAACTCCCAAGAACTCATTGGACGGGCCCGGGATTTGAACTCGCGACCACACGCTTTCAAGTCTAGCTGTCTCCCAAGTATGCTACCACGGGTATCTGCCGATGAACAGAATGAATATCAAGACAAAAGTCACACGTAGCATAGTTACATAAGTACCTACCTACATAAATACTCCAGTTTCAGTTGAAATCCCAAATGGAACCCGTCGATACACCAGACAAAAACACCTATAACCATAAGCAATCATAAACATACCTCCGCCCACCCTCCGTAACAAGAGGGCACAAAATCGAAATACTGAAAGCCCCTAGAAGATTCGGCGCCAAAGGGGCTATTTTTATGACTGTCGTACGTACGCACTCGGCCCACTGGGCAAATAGGTGAGCGGTACGGTTATGGACTAACACACGTGTTAGAAAGAGATAGGTATTTATCGTGCGTTCCGCTGCCTAGTCATAACGGTCGAATGGGCGTGATGTTTCTTACCGACTGAAAGCGGACAAAAATACGTGGAACAATCGATTGTGGGCTGGCGGCGGAAGGGCGTAAGTGACGCGAGGTGAACGCTGCTTTCGAAAGGTCTGTCTGGCCTCTCCTGTTTTAGTACAGGGCATTTTTTCCAAAGTCCTCGAAAATAATGACTTAGATACTAACAAATGTAAATATGAAAAAATTACCACAGGAATCACTGGTATATATTTTTAACCACTTCCAAGAAAGAAAAAAAACAAACATAAAAACTATCCCACATAACTACCTATTGTACCTTAAAATTTTCATGTTAACTAGCTCTTTTTTATCGTAGTAAGTTCAATTTCTTTTTAAAATAGAATAACGAACGACTAAACTTTTTAGGTTAAAAATAAATAATGTCTGTTACTTTCATTATTTTCCTGAAACAGTTGATGAAAATAACAAATGAATATTCTTACAGGACTTCAAAACATAAAAACTGCATTCTTACTCGAAACCAGCGAAGTATACCTCCCAAGATCACTTACGCCCTTATTGCCCCCGTCTCTTATACTATAATTCCACGTTTCACGCCTGAGTGCACAGAACATTTGCCATCGCATTCGTGCCTACTGTAACTCCATAGGAATCTGCATTGAGTCATATCCCCCTCCTTGTCTAGCGGATTAACGTCATACTTATGGCATTGACGGTTTTGACGTTTTTAAGTTCAAAGGCATTTGGGAAATGTGAGGAATTTTTTTTTGTGAACGGAAATTGGCTAAAATTTCTAAATCTTTGCATGATATACCTACTACTTACATAGTAGTTGCATCCCGCAATTTCTACGCATTTTTAATCTTTGAATCTTTTCTGGTACTGGGTGTACTTATATACCTATCATTTTGTGTCCATCCTCATATTTCCTATGTTTTTGTAAAACTTCATCAAGATCGGCCTAGCCGCTTAGTTGTCAAAAGACAAACAGTCAGAGAGACAGGACGATAGAGCTACTTTCATATTTTAACGAGTATCAGTGTGATGCTTATTTTTATTGTTTCAATGCCAATTGCCACTTTGTAACTAAATTTAGTCAAATAAAAATAAAGCTACGACAACATGTTGGGCAATGCCAAGGCCACTCCGTAGCTGTAAAGCTTTCTGTACCGAACCATAAACGATAATTATACCTAAGTACATTGGAAAAGTATTTGAGATAACTTTTTTTTTGTTAACCTATACTATCCCACTCCTGGGCAAAGGTCTCCCCCATTTCTTTCCAGACAGTGCGATCACCCGCCAGACTTAACCACTATATCTGGAACGTGTCGAGGTCATCGCGCCAGCGTTTTCTAGGCCTGCCATTGGCTTCATCGTCCGTTTTCAGGCACCCACTGTGTGATCCTCTAGGCCCATCTATCAGGGTGTATCCTGGCCACGTAAGATATCTAACTACAAAAAATCCTTGGAAGTAGTGTGGAAGTAGGTAATTTGCGTAAATTATGTGTGCCTCGGTAACGTCTCTGCAACAACACTCTCCTCAATGCCACCCTCCTCAAATAGCTAGGTATTTGCTGACCGCTTTAGTAATAACACTCGGTGTAAAACCACCAATAGCATCTCAAGCGGCAAAATACTCAAACACCAATGACATCTGATTCCTTATTCAAATTTGAAATACAAAGTCAATAGAGCGTGTTCGGCGACATCCGACACTTCCCTACTATAATTTTTTTATTATTATCACACATTGAAAATATAAATGAATCTTAAACTATCACCAATCAAAATATACCGCAATATAATGACTTAGGTAAGTAACTCCATAATTTATTGGCATATAAAAGAAGAAGGATTTTATTATATCGGAACTAAAAAACTTTTATAATATTATATACCTACAACTTATCGTTAAAACTATTACTACTAAAAATATAATATATCGTATAGAATAGAAAGCACACAAAAAATAATAAATACTCAAAAAAATAAAAAAATATAACTAGCTGTCACTGAAATATTAAACTGAACAACAACATAACTAATAAAAAAAAATTAAAAAAAAAAAATCCTGTGTAGTATATTTTTCACAGCTTACAGATAAAAATATAGGTATAAACTTTTCCCGATAACTGATTGTACCATTATTTTTGTAAGTACAAAGATTAATACTTAGTAAGCGGCAAATTGGCACTGATATTCTTACATAATGTCGGTTCTTACGTCTCACAATTCCACGCACGTCCACCAAAGCCTGATATGCTGCCCGCTCCAATAATGTACTATTAAATAACGCTCAATGAAAAACCATCTCAACCGTCAAAACACTCAAACACCAATGACATCCAATTCCTAATTCAAATTTAGAATTCACGAGTCGATCGAGCGTGTACGGCGACACCCGACACCGGAGCGCGCTACCGGGCCGCATTTCGGGGGCTTCAAGTAAACTGTATTATGTAGCCTTATGTAGGTTTCGATTTCGTTTACACGCAAAAGTGTGTAACTTAAGACTGGTCGGTCGACGCGTCGGTTGGAGCGATTTGGGAGGCATCTGATATTACTACGTCGAACGACACGTCTGTCAAGTCTAAGGGCTTTATTACTAAAACACACACACTTTATTACAAAATACAAGCTAACACTAATTACGTAAACTACTATACAGAGTGTAAGGGGAACAGTCTCGATTCTGTCGAAGCCAAAAGAAGGTAATTGTACTCATCATTATGAACCACTTTTACTATGGGACCAGCCCTGAAATCGCGAAAAAAAAATCAGCTGTTCCATACATTTTGTTGAGTGTCAATGACCTTTTTGATATATTTTTCGCGATTTCAGGGTTGGTCCCATAGTAAAAGTTGTTCATAATGATGAGTACAATTACCTTCTTTTGGCTTCGGGAGTGTTCTCCTTACACCCTGTTTACTTATTATACAAAATACCAGCTAACACTAATAACATAAACTACTATATATGTACTTATAATATAAAATAAAATAAAAACTAACACTAATTACGTAAACTACTATACACTTATAATACAAACTAACCCAACACTAATTACGGGAACTTAAAAGCTACAAATACAAAATACAAGCTAACTAACAGGAACTACGTAAACTTAAAAGCTACAAATACAAAATACAAGCTAACTAACAGGAACTACGTAAACTTAAAAGCTACAAATACAAAATACAAGCTAACTAACAGGAACTACGTAAACTTAAAAGCTACAAATACAAAATACGAGCTAACTAACAGGAACTACGTAAACTTAAAAGCTACAAATACAAAATACAAGCTAACTAATAGGAACTACGTAAAATTAAAAGCTTATTATACAAAATACAAGCTAATAATAAAAAATAAAACGAATTGAGAACTCCCTCCTTTTTTGTAGTTGGTTAAAAAAGATACTATAGTATGAAAATGCATTTCATTAGACATATTCAACAAACGCGCATGACTCCTTGACTAAGCTGTACCACAGGTTAAGTGGCAGTTGGTTGGACACCCTCCGTCACGCGACGTCACTCGCCCTGTGAGGGACATATCGGTTCTTTAACGGCCAGAGGCCCGTGAAAACGTTAATTGAGGGGAGGTTGCTGTTATTGTAGATCTTCGGCGTGGAAAAATATAAGTTAACTATGCCTGCATAGGGTCATTCATCATCATCACCATAATCAGTCTTTTAACAGTCTACTACTGGACTTTTAGGCTACCCACGAAAGGGTGATTGGGCCATACCCACCACGCTGGCCCAGTGCGGGTTAGTGGATTCACATACGCCATTGAATTCTTTCTCCGTACGTATGCAGGTTTCCTCACGATGTTTTCCTTCACCGAAAAGCCAGTGGTATGAAAATCCGTACATAAGCTCCAAAGAGCTCATTGGTATGGTCCTGGGGTTTGAACCCGCGACCTCACGCTTTCAAGTCTAGCGGTCTTCCAAATGGGCTACCATGGCTCATCCGGTCATTATTAATAGTAATAAAAACCGGACAAGTTTAGTGTGATTAGGACTCGCACACTGAGGGATCCGTACAAATTTAATAAATATGTATGTAGATCCATCCCAGGAATCGAGTCTTGACAAAACGAGGTTAAAAATATTGAAATATTGAATGACAAACTTAACTTTGTAGTTGGCAAACAGGTGCTCCCATACATTCCAACTACAAAATGTAAGTTTGTAATAGCAAAAACAATTTTTTTTTATGTGATGTTATATCAAATTAGGTAAAAGTTTCGGTTTTTTTCCTTTATATGAGCTGTAAGATCATGCTTCTTGCCAAATTTCATGATTTTAGTTCAACGGGAAGTACCCTTTAGGTTTTGATTCCCGTGTGAAATCGCAAAACCGAAAGAACCGAAAGATATCGTGGACCCGAGTAAATGCTAAGAAACATTTTTTTAAACAAGCTTTTAGCTTTAGCAAAGAAAATATAATCCGCCATATTGGAGCGGCGGCCATATTGAATTTAGTGTGATGACGCTCACTTTATCGTTATGTGTAGGTACTCTTCAAGCTTTTTCATTTGATACTTTTATCAAAGGGTTGTCAAATTAGTTCCTATGACCACCTTCCAACTCCATCATCAGAAAAGCTCCATGGTACCATATTAATGCACTGTTATCCAAGTTGCATAGGTGTACCAAATTTCAACTCAATTGAACGCCGGAAAGTGAGTCAAATTAGCATTGCAAAGTTTCTAGGTACTTAACCACACTTAACATAGAAAAACATGTAAAGTTAAATAAAAGGTTGTAAAAAAGGAGGAGGTCCTCTTATCGATGCGTATATATATATATATATATATATATATATATATATATATATATATATATATGTGTGGCGGAACTCTTTTAGGTTTGTATGTGTGACCACGCATAATTGAGCAGTCCGATTTTATTAAACATGGTATAGTGTGTACAACGACGCTCGGACGAATTTTGACTGTTTTTACTTAGAGATTGTGACTCTATAGGTATTGTTTCTCGATGGACAGCTCCTAATGATGTCGACCACAATATCATAAGTTCATAAGCAATCGTACATCAAACATCCACTCAAAATCACCGCCAACAATTTAACATCCATAATGAACTCGACGAGCGGTTCACAAACGAAAACTACGCAATCTCGGCCCCTAGAGGCACAAAAAAGCCCCTAACCGCCCTTCGACCACGGGGATGCGCGAATACGTTGGGGCATGCGAACAATTGAGGTTAAAACGCACTATGATGCGTTGTGCATCGATACAACAAAAAAATCCCAAAGCATCGGGTGTGCATAGCATCGAAAACACCGCTAGTTTTGGGGACATCCAGAGGCGACCATAGGCATGATAAACTTACAAAATATTTGATGTACCTATTTATTTGAATATATATTAAATATAAACACAATTACAATTTAAAAAGTTTGTTAGGTATCTCGTAAGCAGCTGTGCTAAGTGAAAACTGTGTTACAGCTGCTACGATTCAATAATATGTGTGGGTTTTTTTTCGATCCAATAAAGCGGATCATAGTTAAAATAGGAACGAAAACAAAATTAATATTTATTCAAGATTAAATAAGTTATAAGTATTTTAATTTCATGCTAGAAAGGGAGCGCACTATAGCACGTTATGTCGTCAAGCCATGCGCGCGCTATACAAATGCTACACTAACACACGGTATGGCGGGAGAGCGACAGAGCATCCGTATTTCTATCCCCACCAAAAACTTTCATCACCATCATAATTTCAGCCATAGGACGTCCACTGCTCGACATAAGTCTCCCCCATCGATCTCCAAACGAGCCGGTTGGAAGCGGCCTGCATCCAGCGTTTCTCTGCGGTCTCTTTTAGGTCGTCGTTAAGGTCCAAAAACTTTAAACGCTTATATCTCAGAAATGTATTCGCCAATTTAAATTATATTTTAAGTATGTGTAATCAAGTGTAATGTAATTAATAATATACTTCGCTAAGCTATTTTGATTTAATTTATTCATGAAGACACAGGCTAAACAAAATATGGCTGTCAAAATATGGTGGCGGGCAAAGATAATATAACCACTTGATCACGCATGTAGTCAAAATTCCCTTTTGCAAAATGATGCCACGTCGGTCGCGGGGGGGCAGCTTGTGATTGGAGATTCGACGCGATTTGACGCATGGGAGAGTCAAAAGTCGTTCATTCAATTCGCGCCTAGGATTGGCCCCGCTCGAAATAGTTTAGGTTGACATGGCAGTGGCAGTGTACGTGAGGGTAAACCTAGCGGAGTATGCAGAGCGGGGCTCAGTGCAGAGATGCCTCACCCGCAACAGTCATAAACTGTTGTCTGTGCCACGCTCTCTCGAGAAGTCCTCCAAGTTAACGCACGTCATAGGTCCGACGGTTTACAACCACTTTCCGAATGAAATAACGGCAGCCACGAGTCTGCAGTCGTACAAAACATCGAGCAGTCTTTGTACAGATTTGATGAATTTTATAGAGTTGACATATGAATGTACCTTTACCATATAGGTAAGAATTGTTTGACATGTATTTTTATTATTTTTTGTTATATTATTTCTGTAATGCAATTATAGGTATTATCTTTGCTTTCCACCCCTAGGAATCATCATAATCAGCCTTTTAACAGTCCACTGCTAGACTTTTAGCCTACCTCCGAAAGGGTGATTTAAGGGTGATTGGAATATGGACTTATTTTTAGGAGACAGACTCATTACAGTGCGCTCTTACCCTTACCGGGACATACGCGAATGTACCGCGCGGGGTCTCCGCGGGTTAAGCTAAGCGCACACGTTAAAATGTTTATAGATAATACGCTGTACATAATAGTAATTCTAATTCGGGGCCCGACCCCTGCTGGAATGCGTATTCATCCTAATGGCTTTCCCCGGATATCTTTACAGAGAGACCAACTTATCCGTGCAGTTGATTGAGAGAGCCACTATCGTATTTTTAAACGACGCTAATAGAATATTTAGTTTCATGATTTCGCCAACTATACTGATAAGTTGGTCGATCTGTGTATCGGTACCGAAACTCTTGTGTATTCTGTGACGATCTGAAAGGGCATAGTGAGGCTTTAGTAGGTTATGCTTAGGGGATTTTCTTTGAATGTTTTTTGGAGTTTTTAATGGATTTGCAAAGTTGTTACAATCCTCTTTTGTGAGGGCATTTGGAATAATTAATAGCTAAGAAAGACAAGCTTTCATAGCCTATGTATCATTTACCTATCTGCCTAGATGGCTCATCATCAGCATCATCTCTAGATGACAATCCCACAGCTGTAGATAGGCCTCTTTCTTGCAAGTAATAATGTGACACCATTATCAGCCTATCATGTTCCCAATGTTGGGACACAGGCTTTCTCTCAGAGAGAGAGAGAGAGAGAGAGAGAGAGAAGATGGACCCTTACCTACTATGCTGACCCAGTGTATGTTATGTTAGATATGTACTAAATAAGTCATTGGTGCATGGCCGAGGATCGAACCTGGTGTCGTCAGACTGTAAAGCGCACATGCTACCACTCGGGCACCATCGCTTACATTAATAATGTGTAACGGTTTTTTTATCGATATAAAAAGGCAAGTGCCTTAGAATAACTACTCAGAGAAGGTAGGTTTCCAAACAACGCCTTCTCAAAACGTAAGCTACAAATTCGCTTTGTAGCTTACGTTTCGATTGGTATTTTAAACGATTTAAGCAAGAAAATTATTGGATTACCTGTGGAATGTCACACCATAACTCTTATGCTGCTTTTCTGATTTGTTGTGGTACGATTTCACCGCGCAAATTGTAATAGTAAATTTTTTAAATTTTTTTGGGACCATATATGGCTCCTATTTAATGGCTTAAATTTTGCGAATGTACTTGGTTTCTTTGTGTAGTTATTCTAATGGCAAGTGCATTTATTCACTAAACAAAATACAAGCTAACACTGCACCAGATCTCTCATGTTCTGGTGACGCTATTAACTCTTATCATAACGTTTTTATCGTTAATTATCTGAATTCTAAATTATATTTTGTATTTTGCATGATGGGTATAAACTATTTGCTTTGGCATAACAGTCCCACGCTAGTTCGGGAGCCTATGAATAATCACATTATGTACCCAAAAACGAAATGTATGTCAAAATAAATTACTTTGTTTGTTTGTTTATTAACTCTTTTCCTTCTCTGTATAATATGTCTGTTCGGTACAAGTTTCATTTTATCAAGTTCAAATTAAGTTCGCAAGCTTGAGTTTAAAATTTAAAGTGTGGTTTGGAACCGGATGACAATGCTAATATTTAAGTGTTTCCAGTTTTTTTTTATAGGAATGTAAAATATTTAAATAATAACACCGTTGTGTGTTGTTTGTCACTTAATCATTATCAAGTACCTTCTTCATATTGAAGTTAGGAGGTCAGTAAGCAAAACCTTTTGTGATCCCAAGATGTTTTCTGCAGGTGCTGGTAACTCCGGTCCATTTTGTCTTCTGACTTTAAAATTGGTATTTCCGATCGCACTCGAGTTATAAGTATCATAAATTCATAAACGAAACTATCTCTTGCCCATCGGCGTGCCATCGATCAAACCCAATAACTTTACAAATTCGTTTATCCGCGTAAACGTCCGTTTACGTCAGAGATTTTTTCAAAGACCACCAACGTATTGGATCTCTAACACTCGCCGGCTAGATGCAACGATACGTAGCGGAGCGACTAGCGTAGGGTTGACACATAAGTTTTAATTCTATACTAGCGTTACCAGGGATCACACTTCACACTTATCACACTTAATATTATAAATGCGAAAGTCGGCGTGTTTGTAAGTGTATCTTTGTTACTCCTTCACGCAGAAACGTCTGGACGGATTGGATGAAATTTGGAGCTTATATCCTGGATTAACACAGGCTATTTTTCATCATCATCATCAACATCATGATCACCATTTTTCATCATCATCACCTGGGTGAAATTGCGGGGCGAAGCTAGTGACTTATAAGCTTACAAAGAAGAATTTTGGGAATCGAATCTCAGTACCTACTTAGCAACTTTTGGTAAATTAAGTTTTATTTGCATACTAGAGTTAGCTGCACGAAAAACTGTGAATTTTAAAAATATCAATAGTTTAAAATTAGATTGTGCTTATGTTATATTTATCTTCAATCACTTCGTTGCTTACCAACAGGTGAGTTGGTGGTCAAACGCGCAGTTAAACGCGAAAAAAAAATCAGTGCCAAAAAAATGCATTTGGACTATTGCGATGCATTTTTTGATGCACCTACGCGATATAGATATGTACCTAGTACAGTATAATAATCTTTGCTAGTACTTACCTATCAATTTTAATCATACTCGTATCAAGTTTAAATTAGTATTACAGCAGTTATTTTAAACAACACAAAAATCTTTATTAAGCGACAGTATACCTTTTTTAGACGAGAGAAAAGACAAACAAGTCGATCATTTGACGGTAAGCATAATTATCTGTTGCCCATAAAATTTCAATGAATTTCTTTGTCATAATATAACTTTTCAGTTTCGTCATAGACATCATAGATATGAAATTATTAAGCATTTTGCCAACCCTAGTTTGCGTCTAATGAGGTGCGTTCGCGCAGCGCAATGACACCTGTCAGCTGTCACGGTGACGTAACGCCGCCCGCGCGAGAGATGATCTATGAGCCGGTCGCGAAACATGATATAATTATGTTCACTTTTAATTAGATGCTGAGGAAGATATGATAGTATCGCTTTGGAGACAGCTCAAAAGTATAGAGCCTTAAATATATAGATATATTGGTGTAGTGTCAAATTTATTTAGATCTGTTTAAAGGTTATTATGGATGATAGTAAAAATTTATTACAATAAAACATTGCGATGATTTAATAATTGTGGTAATTTTTGTGGTCGAATCATTGGCATTACGATCGTTCGCACAAACGTTGATTAAAAGTTTTTTGGACTGTTCAACCCGTGTTTTACACAGAGCTTAGAAATAAGCGATGGAGAGAGCTGAGGCAGAATGCAGGCTCTTATGCTAAGTCATTATTATAAATTTTTACCAATTTTAACGTTCCAAGAGGGTAGAACCATAGGTATTAAAACTAGTTAGATATACCTACGAGTAAGTCGCTGCACGTATAGTATTGAAATAATATATTTTTATAAAAAAAATACCAACTGACTAATACTTACCTATACACACAGGAAGTTTCCGCAATAAGAACTTCCCCTAATTTCTCACCCTTTTAGGTGGAATATTGTCTTCAAATTTAAATGGGCTCACCTTTGAGATATAATAAAAATATCATTCAAATTGAGAACCTCCTTTTTTGCGACCGTAGCTTAGCGGATAGAGCGGTCGGGGCGTGAACTTTAAGGCGCAGGTTCAAATCCTGCCGGTGGTCAAATAGTTGAATTGTAACATTTAAGTAGTAAATCCAAGAGTGAAACAAAACTTTAAAAAAAAATACTTTGAATTATTTCATGTTCGTCTCGATGTTAATTTTATTGTATAAAACTGTTGGATCATTTTACGGCATCCAGTTTGTGATCGGCGCACGCCACTCTGCCGGAGTGCCATATCCGATTACATCGTGCGGTAGTACAGGATTTTCATATTGGTTCTGTTGGATTTTGATATTGTCTTCATTTGTCTTTGAACCTATAACATCGAGATACAATACATATAGTCACAATCGTGCCAAAAAATGTCCTAACCAAAACTCGGCGCACGCTACGAATTGCGCAGACTTTTTGGTTAGTTATAAGGTAACCGCGATCCGACTACAACGCCGCGCGATGCCAGAGCTACGATGACATGGCGAACAACTAATGTTGAACACTATGCAAGCGACATAACGTCTAAATTGGAGTAAATGTGGTATTGTGAAGTATATAAATTGATACAATGTATGTATAATGATGCTCGGATGTTTTTGACTGTTTTCACTGTTTTTGACTCTTCGGTCGGGAGCTCCTTCCTCAACCTTAAGGGTACTGATCGGTGTCACGGGCCGTAATTACCATTTCCACCGCTCCAGCCATTCGCAGCGAGCATGTTACGATACGCCATGTCCTGAAATTCGTGTTCGGGTCAGTACGCATCTTAAAACTCAAAGGTATTAGCCAAAAAACCGACAGCGGGCGAAGCTCTCGAAACAAGCAACGAGTGGCTCGTTGCTCGCGTGTTCGTGCTCGTTTCCACGTACTGACTGCACGAATGCTCGCTTTGTAATATGTTACATAACGCTCCGTAACACCGGCCAGTACCAACCTTTACCACGGTAAATGTCCCGTTAATATTCATATAACTGTAGTGGAATTAAAATAATGTCAAATACACGAGATAAAGTATGTTAAAAGTATTTAATTTCAATATATTTCCTTTAACACATTTATAAACAACAAGCTACAAGTACTGTAAGCCCAGTCGAGTTTAGTAGGCGCTTAAAAGCGCCTAGTTTTTTTTTTAGTCTGTTTTAAAGCCCCCTTCACACACGCATGTGCGCGGTGCGTGGCCGAAAGTTTTACACCCTTCACACACTTCGCTGATCACTAATTCGGACGGCACTAAACCGAAAGGCCGTAAGTGACGGTTTAAAAGGAATATTTGCGGAAAATACTGTGTCAGGAACAATTACTGAAATAAACAAAACAATAAATAAACAAAACAAAAAGCTCGTAAGTGTTTTCTATCGTGTTGTAATTTTTATTTCTGGCGTACACAATAATCTATCTATCTAAAACAAAACAACAAAAACAAACCCAATAAACAATAAACAAAATTTGTTGTTTTTGGTAATTTAAACAAAAAATATATTAACAGAGTTTACAAAAAAAATGCACTTACTCAACCAACATTTAGCGGAAACCTAAGTTCTTGATTTCTATTTTTAATCTCCAACGCAAAAACAAGGTTTAATTTTATAAGTCTAACGTGTGTCTGTTTGTGGCATCGTAGCCACCAATTTGCTGAACCGGTTTTGATTGTTTTTTTTTTATTTGAAAGATGACTCCATCCATAGTGTTCTTAGCTATGATTCAAGAAAATGTGTTCAGCCATTTGAAGATTATCAGCTTTTTAGGGGGTTTGAAAAAAAACCTATTTATACTGCGTTTATGTAACATGTGAGATGCACTCATTTTGGTAATTTGAATTTACTTGGGTAAAATATTTGTTTGCAGTAATTTTAATTTAAAAACCAAACTACTAAATCTATTTTGACTAGAAAAAAATGTGACTAATCTGTAAATATAATCCATTTAAATGTAGTAAAAAATCCAAATCGGTTTATACTTAAATGAGGGAGAACTAAGGTAACAAACATAAAAAACTCTTGTACGTTTTGAAGTCGGTTAAAAGAAGGCTGAGTTTTCATGTTTTCAATTGGACTTTGAAATCGCTCCCTATATAAATTAGTTAAAACACTAAAACTTACTCATTCAATCTACAAACCAAATTTTAAAAGCAAACATTAAATGTAAAACATATTCATAAAACGCAATGCCGTAAAACAATATCAAAAAAAAATTTACAACAAATTGTACAAATTTGATACAAGCAACAAAAAGTCGGCAGCTGCGTCCACTGTACCGTACTAATGTAAAAGATCTGCCCGATTTTTCAAATAATGACAACTGAATAAATACGAAGATCGATTAAAAAGCAAGTTAACCTCGTTTGAACGTGCGTGTGTTATTTTAGAAAGAAAAAACCTTTTGATTTTTTTCCATTAAAGTTTAGGCATATACAAATTACTTAGCCATTGTTAAGTATACTAGACATTTATACCCCTATTAATAAACTTGGAGTAGCCTTGGAATAGTTACTCCGTCTTTTGTCTTTTTCGATCGAGTTCAAAATTTGAAAGAGAGAAATAGACAAAACACGGCTTTACTATTCCAAGACTACTCCAAGTTTATTAATAAGGGGGTTAAATTTTAAGACAGTAATTTATCAAAAACTACTGTCAAACTTTACTTAAATAGCCCGTTGATCCAGTTGGTAGTGAACGTAACTTCTGAACTTGGGGGCGTGGGTTCGATTAACCTAGGAAAAAAATTCATGAACATTTGTGTTTGTTCTATATCTGGGTGATAATATCTATTTAAGTATGTATTTAAAACTATATATTATGTATGTATATCAGTCTCTGACAGCCATATCACAAGCTTTGCTTAGTTTGGGGTCAGGTGACCATGTGTGCAAAAATGACTTGAAAATACTATTATTTATTTCCCTCCGAGAGTTTGACGAACAACAATTTTTGTAAATTGGAGGCAATAAGTTGATGTGTTCAGTTTTTCCAAAATTTTAAGCTGTTATTTTCAATAAAAAATACATATCTAATAATTACAAACATTAAAATTCAAAAACAACATTCAACACCTACGTAGACGCGAAACACAAAACTTAAAATAAAAAAAACTAAACTAATTGAAGATCGTTTATGCTATCTATAGACAATGAAGGCCTATAGATAGTTGAAACGATCTCTTATTTCAGGCAGTGCACAAATTGCTGTCCGCGTTGTGTCGCTGGATTGCGAGGCTAACTTTCTGACCAAACTACAGGTCAGCATTTTGGTCACGTAAAGAATATATAAATTGTTGTTAGTTAATTGTTAATTTCTATAGTTTTAAATTTTAGAAGATATAGATGGCCTAGAAACTCTGACATTAGGGCTAGCTACTTAGCCAATATGAACTTATATCATACAAACACAATCTACTAATTAAGATGAGTGGTTGATTTAACTAAGTGACTTTTAACGTCTATGACAACTTTAAAATCAGAATTTGGTAAAATCCTTTTTCAAATTCTAATAGGAACGTGCACTCTTTAATCTCGTTCGCATCTGATTGGTTGGGCCGCTGTCAGAAACAGAACACGCTTTGAATGCAAGTCTCTTATTGGCCGGATTCGTGTTTGTAATTCAAAAAAGTTTTCGGCGAATAGAGATCTTTTTTGTTGTACCCATTATCTGATTGGAAAGGATTAGAATTTTATAATTGGTTTTTGTCAATCAAAAACAAGATAGTCAGCTGCATACTTATGTGGTTTTAATGTATGACATTAGCCTGGTTTTTTTTTACTTTGTCTGGTTTTGTTTATTTTAGTGAGTTATGTACTCACCAATAATTATTCGTTTTTAACTAATAAAGCAGCCATATTATAACGCAAATGTTCGTGAAATCACGATAAAAACTTATTTTTTAGGGTTCCGTACCTCAAAAGGAAAAAACGGAACCCTTATAGGATCACTTCGTTGTCCGTCTGTCTGTCTGTCTGTCTGTCCGTCTGTCAAGACCCTTTTTCTCAAGAACGCGTAAAGGTAGCAAATTGAAATTTATACTAAATACTTGGGTCTACGGTTTCTTTCGGCTGTAAAAAAATAAAAGTTGTAAGTCAACGCAATCAAAAGCTATGAACGTTTATGTCGCATATTTTGCGATTTCACAGGGGAACCAAAACCTATAGGGTACTTCCCGTTGACCTAGAATCATGAAATTTGGCAAAAAGCAAGGTCTCATAGCACATATATAGGAATAAATCCGAAAGTTATAAATATGAAGGTATATCATTTAAAAATGATTATTTTGCTATTACAAACTTACATTTTGTAGTTGGAATGTATGGAAGAACCTTATTGTCAACTACAAACTTAAGTTTGTCTTTCAATATTTTAACTTCAGTTAGTTTTTTTTTTGGTCTCGCGCTCTTAGGGTTCCTTTATGTCGTATATTTTGCGATTTCACAGGGGAATCAAAACCTATAGGGTACTTTCCGTTGACCTAGAATCATGAAATTTGGCAAGAGGCAAGGTCTCATAGTACATATATAGGTATAAATCCGAAAGTTATAAATTTGAAGGTATTTAAAAATAATTATTTTGCTATTACAAACTTACATTTTGTAGTTGGGATGTATGGAAGAACCTTATTGTCAACTACAAACTTCAAAGTTGTCTTCCCAGAGACTGTGGGATCGGCCGATCTGCGAACTAGCATGGAAATCGCTACTAGATACGTGTCCTAGTATTGCAGATCGCGCTCGTATTCTTGCTGTCTCTGTTTGGGAATCGGGACTTTGGTTGCAAGCCATGCCCTCTTTTAACACAGGTAGCCTTTTAGATCCAACCGCATTTCGTCTAGCTGTCAGCTTACGCTTGGGTGCAAGGTGCTGTGAGGCCCATCGCTGTCAGTGTGGTACTGCTGTTGACCAGCTCGGTCACCATGGTCTCTCTTGCTCGAGAAGCGCTGGTCGTATTGGCCGACACGCTAGCCTGAACGACATCATACGCATGGCACTTTCCACCGCCAATGTTGCAGCTGTGCTCAAACCGAGTGGTCTTACGCGTGACGATGGAAAGAGGCCTGACGGTATGACACTTGTGCCCTGGAGGTTGGGGCGGCCCCTTGTATGGGACGCAACTTGTGTCGGTACTTTGGCGCCGTCACATCTTCCTGAGACACAGGGTAGGGCTGGCGCGGCTGCTAATTCGGCAGAGCAGCACAAGCGTCGCAAATATGCTAACCCCGGCAGTGGTTACATATTTGAGGCGTTTGGGGTTGAGACATTGGGCCCTTGGGAACCGGGAGCTCACCTCATTTTCAAAAATCTTTCAGAGCGCCTGGTTAATGCGACGCGTGACCAAAATGCTGGCGTGTTTCTGGCTCAACGCATTAGCATTGCCATTCAACGTGGTAATGCCGCCAGCATGTTGGGTACGCTGCCAACTGGTAGTGGGCTTGAGCATTTGGATTGTCTTTAGACCTTCAGCGGTCTATGGGCAGTCTAACTGTATTTGTAGTGTTAGGTTTAGCTTGTATTTTGTTTAGTTATTAAAGGCACTTGCCCAGTAAAAAAAAACTACAAACTTAAGTTTGTCTTTCAATATTTTAACTTCAGTTAGTTTTTTTTTTGGTCTCGCGCTCTGAGGGTTCCGTCTAACGGAACCCTCAGAGCACGAGTCCTACTCGTACTTGTCCGGTTTTTTGTCATCGGCTAACATCTCATCATCATCATCATCATCAGCCAGAAGACGTCCACTGCTGAACATAGGCCTCCCCCTTTAACCTCCACACTGAACGACAGCCTGCCTTTTGCATCCACTGGATGCTAGCGACTCTTACTATGTCGTCGGTCCATCTAGTGGGAGGCCTACCTACGCTGCGTCTTCCGGTTCGTGGTCTCCACTCAAGAACCTTTCTTCCCCATCGGTTATCGGTTCTCCGAGCGATGTGGCTAACATCTGCTTTGAATCAAATATCAATCTGGAGCAAAACTTGATTCTATTTTCAAAACTTTGGTTCACTCTAATCCCAGAAAAGAAAACTTCTCTTTTCTATGTGTAATGAATAAAATCGATAAAGTTAAAGTATGTCTAGGTATGGAAGTTGAAAGTTGTCACGCCAAGTTTAACGGTTGTATGTATTTCTGTATTTACACTAGAGCAAATACAAAAATACGTAAAAAAAATACGTTTGTTGTATGGGGAACCCACCCACCTTTAATATATTGACTTATTGTTTTTTTTAGTTAATTTGCCGTAGCACTACATATTCTGTGAAAATTTCAACTGGCTATCTATTACGGATCGATAGATACAGCCGTTTAAAGGTCGGATGGACAGACGTACGGACAGATAGATAGCATAGGCTTAGTAATAGAGTCCCGTCTTAACCCTTTGTGTACGAAACCCTAAAAACGTAGACGACGTGATTCTACGTTTATGTACATCGCTATACGTACGTAGTAAGTAGATACGTGAACGCCACCTGTTCCCGACGTATTCCACATTATCTTCCATTAGCGGAACACGGGATTAAATCAGATAGGTACGTACCTACAGTACAGGCAGCTGCAGAATAATCTGTAAAAAACTTAAAACATTTCCTTATTTTTAACTATTTTACCGACGAAAGGAGGAATGTAGAGCCGTGTGTTTTTTTGTGTGTGTGTTACGCGATTACTCCGCCAATTATGAATCGATTTAGACGTTGTTTTTTTTTTTGTAGTTCTTACTGCAGAGATGGTTCACCAACATGCCAATGTGACGTGTTGCACCAGACTGAGTCATAAGTTTTCACTTCTGTCGGCAGTCACTATGACTATCTTTTTTCATGGCTCCATAGGCTTGCATTTGCTAAGTAAAGACGATTAGGATGGAGCAAGCTTATAGCCTACTTAATCTCGATGAAAAGACACCCATATTCTTTTAAAAAAAATATTTATTGGACTTCTTATCGTATTAACATTATTGTTTCTTTCAAATGACGTAACGTAAACTTGACCATAATTTAAAGATAGTGAAAGAAGAAACATTCAGATATTTGACACATAAATATAACTCAAGTCAATCTTATAAGAAGGTTTTTTTTTTATATTTGAACATAGGCTCGCGTTTGATTGACGCAGTCTGTGATGGAGCACGCTTGTCTAGAAGAAACCGATTTACTAGCGATTTAAAGACAGTATATTATGTACTATTAAATCCAATAACAAGAGCAAATAAGCAACAACTAAAACATCTTGTAAATCTTATTATCAAGTTGGTAGTTGACACACATTTCGTTTAAAAATATAGTAAGCTTGTCATCGTACGTCCTTAGTGTTATGTATCATATGTGCTGAGTGAGTTCATAAACCATTTTGCCCACTTTCCTTCCAAAAATGAAATGGAAAACTGGTTTCTGAAGTTGAGAGTACATTACGAAGTATACTTACTGAGTCGCGGCTAGCCGCTTTTGTTCTCTTACCTAGGCCTACCCAAGAACAGTTGCGTGCCAAATATTTTGATAAAGGTATTGTACAATGTTTAGACATTATACAGTATTTCTGATATAATGAGTGAACCCGTCACTTAGCTAGTTCACCTAGGTCAGAGATGGCAAACCAATGGCACTCTACAAAACAATTCTGGCACGTTAATTAAGAATTGCATGTACAAGATCAGAAAAATTATGTTATGTCTTCATTTCACGTGATGTAAGTGACAATGGATCATTGCGTACGGGGCTATAAGTGGTACCTAAAAGGTAAAAGATTGCGCAAGAAATTGAGAAAAACGAACCTGGATTTTTCGTAGATTTGATTTTAAAGATATTTATTATTCTTATAAAGAAACATTTTCATTATATTCTATTTCACTTAATTATATGATTTCGCTGGTAAAAATAACAAACTGTGATACTGATATAAGTTTTTTACATCAAATTTGCAACAAAAAATTCAATTGCAAAATTTGTCCCACATAATACATAGGTACAGCGAATTAAAACTATTTCGCTGCATAGGTATTAAATAACTAACTAGGCAACCGTGTTATAGTTTAAAACAGTGTTTTTAACAGGGCAAGTTAAATAAAAGCTTGTACAGAAATAAGAATAGAAGACACATTGAAAATCTTGTCTGTAAAACCAGCCTTAGAATATCTACCTTTTCACGATTCACATTCAATGTGTCAAAATATGCACACTCTCAAATTTTATATTTGTGTGCGTGACGCTTACGCATGCGTGGTTTCGGACGAAAACAGATAGATATTGGGGGTTCCAGGCCCTTAGGGGTGGGTGGGGCAAGGGAGAAATGCCCTAATCTGCCCCTTTGAGGCCTCCGATTGGAATTTAGTAATCATATTAGATTTTAAATTACACGTGTTGAAAGGGCGGGACGGAGCAATTTGTTTCCTATTAGACGAAAATATAGTTAAATACGTAGTAGTTATACAAATGGATAGGTTCGTTGTTTGTATGTAGATATATTGTGTCCCTTTATTATTGTCAGTTATGTGAATTTATGTTTCGTTTTGGAACAAAACTATTTTGAGACAAAAATACTTTAATTACTCTATAGCGTATAAGAAAATTTTCAACACAATAAATGGTCATATACCTAACTCAGCTCTTAAGTAGTGTAGTGCAGCTTAAAACTTTTGTGATGTTTACATCTATACTAATATTATATAGAGGAATGATTTGTATGTTAGTATGTTTGTAACGAATTGGCTCAAAAAGAACTGGACTGATTTTAAAAATTCTTTCGCCATTTGAATGCTACATTATCACTGATTAATATAGGTGCGTACTATATATATACCCGTGCGGAGCTGGACCGCTGGTCTGTTATAAAAATCCTCAACGCAAGTTGTCTCACTATAGCGTAAAAAAAAAATACTTTTTTGACCCGACTGCACTGTAAAAATAATAGGTAACTAAACTATAGCAAGAAACCTAGTTTTCTATTGTATAAAATACAAATTGAAAAACATAAGTAAATGTTAGAAAATGTAGAGCAGGCCGGCATTATTTAAACAAATATCTCTTAGACTGCCCCTTATATAATATAATTTATTAGATATAGAATAGGTCTACGTTTTGCCATCAACTCGCCTGATGATAAGCAAGGTTGTGGCCGAAGATGAAGCACGCAGACTTAAAGGTACTTTTCAATCTGGCCTTGAAGATACCTAGGTTAGATTTTCAGGAAACAAAGATTTAGGTACGGCACTAATCCAAATAAAACCACTTATTTTCTTATCTTCAATCTTAATACTACGTATAGTTTATTTACAATAAACATAACAAATAAAATAATACCTAACACTTCTTAAAAATAAGTAAGTATACAGAAAACTAAAAGAAAAAGAAAAAGCTGCTTGGTGGAAAGAAAATTGCCCGTATGCTTGCAGTGCTACCACGTTTAATGTCATGCAAATTGACAGCATTTCGTTCACCAGACGTCACCAAATGTTTGGCCAGGTGCCTATAAAATTCGAGAGCAGCGCCCATCCAAGGTCCTAAACGACCTTATTTTCTATATACATAAGAATGATAAAAAGATAGTAAAAGTGGGCAAATTAGAGCCCTCTGCCACTTTAGAAATTGCATATATTTGCAAAGACGACTGCCATTTTTTCAAAACTGGCGGTGCCAGCTGAGACGCTATAAAAAACCTAACCAACCCGTCCTCCACAGGTATCATCGATAAACCGAGTGCTAAGGAACCTAGCCTCGCAGAAAGAGCAAGCAGCATCAGTTCAAAACGACAGCGTATACGAAAAGTTAAGAATGTTCAACGGACAGGCAGCGACGGGGTGGTGGTACCCCGGGCTACCGACCGCGCCGGCCGCCCCGGCGATACCGGCGCCTTTACCCCCGCAGCTGAATAGAACAACGGCGGAGGAGCATAAACGAGGTCAGTCTATCTATGGAGTCGTGAACGATGTCAGTTTAACTGTAAAGTCATGAACGAGGTCAGGCTAAAAATAGGGTTGCATACATAGCAGTCTGATTTTGTAGTCATTTTAACCATAGAGCCAGTCAAAGTCTAAGCCAAATTGAAGTGAACCTCACTAATAATAGTGATAAGACCAAGTTTGTCTAAGTATACTCATAAAAAAGGCAAGTCTAACCATAGTCACACATATAATTGATCTTACTACGGTCTCGTAAACAGTGTCAGTCTAATCCCTATCTATGAAGAAATCGACTCCAAATATACAGCCGTAACAAAACTAAGTCTAACTGCAGAGTCACAACATAAGTTTTAATAATCAGCATTGACATTCAGAGTGACAATGCTACCAACATTTTGACAATTTTTTTCCCCCACCAAGAGTTTTTCGTTTCGTTTTAAAGTTTGTATAATATTTCCTGTTATGATATATATTGATTTGGGTTTTATTTAACTTTTTATCATTTTCTTGTACATATATAAAATGTCGTAAACTAATCATAATTATTATCGAAAATGGGGTAAGTCTAACTAACTTTACAGTCATAAATATAGTCAGTCTAACTATAGACGTTGTCTATCTAAACAGAGATTGAAAATCTTCATCAAAACTATTGCTGAAGGCAACCACAAAACAAAACGTCATCTGTTTATATATTTTTGTTGTTGTTGATTATTTCAAAAAGTGCTGAATCAATTTCGATTAAATTTGTATGGAACCACCTCTGAATTGTGACCTACCAAACAAAACAATAATCATCAAAATAAATTTATAATTGGCGGAGTAATCACGTAACAAACATACAAAAAAGACGAATATAAAACCTCCTCCTTTCGTCGGTTAAAAAAGAGCTCAGTTGGTAGACTATGAGTATAAACTTATCAAAAACTATACCTACGATTGAAGACTTCTCGAAAATGTGAAAACAGATAAAAGTAAAATACCCACGAAAATGCTGAAACCCAATCCTCTTACACAGTGAACATACATACAAATATAACAATGGCAGGCATATAATCTTCAGTGGAGGTGTTCGTAAGAAGTCGGTAACAGACCCCCCCCCTTCCCCACTCCACGTTAAAGGCGTGGACAGGAACTCTCGCCCGGTAAGAGTGTATGACGAAAATATGAAAATGTGGGTACTATGCAATTTATGACTAGGCATGAAATTGAAATAGTTTAACCATTTGAATTGAATTCATAATTTCTTGATTTTTAAATGTTCTTTATTTATCATTCTTATAAATACATACATTCTTACAAAACAGACACAGTCTAATAATTGTAGATAACATTAGTTATTTATGATACAAGTGCGGTAAGTTGGTTATTACAAACGAGTAGACGAATGTAAGCCCGAGACGAAGTCGAGGGCTTACCATAGTCACGAGTTTGTAAAAACCAATCCGCACGTGTGCCATACAACGTTTTACAACACATTTGCGAGAAAAAAAGGCTACAAATGAAACAATTTTTATGAAAATGGAAATTAAAGAAATACCGTAAAGTACACGCACGGTGCTATACATCTGAGCGTGCGGTAAAATTTATTACCGCACGCTCCGTTGTATGATGCGTAATGTTTAACTTTCGAACGATGTATACAGGCTTCGTAAGTGCACTTTTTGAGCAAATGTGTTGTAAAAATATATATGACTTCTCAGACTACATTCACTTCTAACAGTCATTTAATAACCAAAAGTTAAATAATTAGGATACTTTGTAAAACATGATATTTAAATAAGTATAGGCATATAATAATATAACTTACAACTAATGATATGGTGCATTAACATGACTCATTTGTGATAGACTCATTTTTAAACAACATAATTTCTTAAGTTTTTGCTATGATTACATATTGAAATTAACACTATAAAGAACTTGATGAATTAAAAAGAATGTAAAATATACGCGATAAAGTCCGTTATATGTATGATTTGAATTGTCTCAACTGTCTCTTTAAAGCGCTTTATTTGCTTCCGCGTTTTGTAACTTAGTAAATAAGTGCACTGAAGAGGCTGGACCAGACCATATGTATTTTGATGTTTTAAATCCAAAGTAAATAGCTTCATCAACGTGTAAGGAACTACGTATAACAATGGCAAATTTTTTTATTTTTATTTTATCTTTATTCGAGACCAACAGCACAAAAATATATACATAAGTGTTAAATAGTTATTTTAAAGTACAGCCATTAGTAGGTCAGTAATAGTGTTAGTAAAATATAATATATAAAATCGTTTTATAATTGTAATCGTTTTGTATATAAAATCGTTATTGTAGGATTTTCCAAAACTAGCGTTTAAGTGCAAAAACATTCTGCGGCAGGTATAAATCCATACGTTTTGTACGGAACCCTATAAACACTGAAGTATTAGGAATAATCTGTGATATAAATCCTCTCGCTTGATACTCTATCAAATATTTAAAACGAAATCCTACCCAAAGTATTAGAATCAAAAGTATTCCCACTAAAATGTTTCTATTTTTTCTAGTGTTTATAACTCTAACTTGTGTCTAAAAATGTTGGCTTTTGTTTAGTTCATTTTGGCAATTAACTAGACACAGACTAGAACAGTTTTTAGTCCGTACCCTAAATAAAACTCAGTAGAAAGTATCCTCGCTTCATCGGTCTTACTTTAAACTGTGTTAACTATAATTTTCTTTTGTGTCGTTTTCGCGCTTAACAATTTTCATCGGCGCGAAATTGACTGAGCAAATTTAAGCATAGATTAGCTTAGAAGACGTTTCTAAGTAAGACAAAATATTTAAATACCGTATAAAAAATTGCCTTTATCTCGTTTTCGCGCTCGACAATTTTTATCAGCTCGAAATTGATAGAGCAATTTTAAGCACATATTTGCTTAGCAGACATTTCTAAACCAGACCGTAAATACCGACCGTTTTTAAATAGCGTACAAAAAAATTGCCTTTTTCTTGTTTTCGCGCTTGACAATTTTCATCGGTGAGTCACTGACAGATCAATATTAAGCATAGATTAGCTTAGCAGACAGTTCTGAGTAAGACCGTAAGCTTAAAATAGCATACAAAAAAGGGTAAACAGATACATGGCAACCCTATGTGCCGTCACGTACAAAGGAACAAGTCTCTTTGCCGCGTCAAAGTGAAATAAGAAAGAACATCCACTGTCGTGAATGTAACAATGTAGGTACTTATGTGTATGTTGATAGGTGTGGACTGACACAGTTTTATTCGTCCCGGAAAAACGTGACATTGCTAGAAAATCCCGGTTAAAACTACAATTCGCAACTAGTCAGTCTTCGAGCACATCGTCGCTTAGCAACAAGCGAGTTGGTGGTCAAACTCGGACTTGTGATAAAAAAAAGTATGGTTAGCTATCCTAGGAAGCGTCTCGCCACTTGTCAATCTAAAAAATCTTTTTGCTTTCATAACAAATATAAATTGTAATTTTTTTAAAGCTGGTTATTTTCAAACGTCTGTACTTATAATATCCCTATTTTTTGCGTAGAGTGTTAAAGAATTACGAAACTGCGTCGATGGAACTGGCAGTGTATTTACCTTACTAATGTTTGCCACTTTTGTGCTACTACACAGGTTTTTATGAAATAAGTCTAGCCACTCATTATTCTGTAGAAAGCGTCATCCATTTTTTATCACAATCGTACCAGTCCACAAAAAAAAAACTGTCCGGAAAATTGGAAAATCCCGGTTAACACCACAGGTTACAGCTGCTACCAAATCGCGTATCGATGTATTCGATGTCTCCGAACTCTCAATGCTTAGTTACATTTTCTATACAAAACCGTTTCTAAATAACGGGCAAGACACTCATTAAGTATGCAACCCTCAGACCTCCGAGTAAGGCTGTGGAGTCAACAGGGTAATGCGGTGACCCTTGATCTTGACTCCTTAAGCTTTTGGGAACCTCGCACTTGGATGCGTGCAAACTTTACGAGATAATCTCAACTTCCGAGGTTTTAAATTTCCTTGGAGTAAATAGTTTAAATTAAAACTTAATTTAAGTATTAAATAAAACAATAAAAAAATATACAAATTGTTTATAAATATGGGTGCATGAAGTTCTCATATGACATCGTGTTTCACATCTGCCGGGCGTTCCGTGAAGGCCATTTTTTTAAAATGCTACTACAAAAAATATTTTGTACTAACTGCGCCCGCGGTTTTACCCGCGTTGACTATCCTTCACAAACCGTACGTTTTTATGAAATACTAGCGGTCTGCCCCAGCTTCACACGGGTATAGATTATAGCCTATGTTACCCGGGAATTGTGTAGCTTCCCAACATTGAAAGAATTTTTAAAATCAGTCCAGTTCTTTTTGAGCCAATTCGTTACAAACATACTTACATACAAATCTTTCATCTTTATAATATTATTATAGGATATAGTATAGAAAAGGTATCTTTTGTCACTTTCCAGCCTTCCAACTATCTCTATGCAAAACGTCGATCTGTTGGTCTGTTGATGTGTGAAATAGATAGAACACACACACTTTCGCATTCATAATAATAGTGCGATAATCCAAATAAATGGATGGAATGGAAGGATGGGCAGCAGCGTCCTATTAGTACACGGTGAACGTACTGCGATCCTCAAGCCGCCTGCCAAGCGTGGGGATTATGGCAACACCCCTCTCTACGAGGGAGGCCTTTGTTCAGCAGTGGACGTTTACAGGCTGATGATGATGATGATGATGAATCCAAATAAATACAGGGTTACGCATATATAGTTACTAAGCCGAAAGAAGGTCACTGTACTCATCATTACGTAAACTTTTACTATGGGACAAACCTAGAAATAACGAATAAAATCAGCTGTTTCAATAATTTTTCGGTGTCAATGACCGTTTTCTATGGAACAGTAGATATTTTATTCGCTATTTCAGTGTTGGTCCCATAGTAAAAGTTGTTCATAATGATGAGTACAACGACCTCCTTTCGACTTAGTACACTCCATATGCGTAACCCTGTATAAACTATTTATTTTTCGATAATAAAAACCTAACTCAAAAAGATAAATAAAACGAGCACTTTGCAGTTTCTTTTTCCTTTTTTGGTACCCCACTTGACGTTGGCGTCACCTCTACGCGTGCCCTGAATTCAGTTTCAGAAAAGACTTCACCCAACGCCATCTTTATTCTACAACTTTTCAAAGTTCCTCAACCTTTCGTGGCAAACTTGAGAGACGCTGGAAATTCGGATGTTATTTTTGCTAAGTTTTGAAAGAGATGAAAGCTCTACTGTAGTAGATAAAATAAAAAGTTTTCGGTTCTTTATATTTTGTACAATGTAATAATATCCTTAAAAAAGGAAAATGGGCAAAAATGTATTGGTATAACTGTCATTACCAACTGAACATCATGAAACATAGATTCAGTATAGATACTGAATCTATGTCATGAAATGAAAAATGGGCAAAATGTATTGGTATAACTGTCATTACCAACTGAACATCATGAAATGGAAAATGGGCCAAAATGTATTGGTATAACTGTCATTACTAACTGAACATCATGAAATGTGTTTTAGACCAGTCTCTATATCATAAGCTTTTAAGCATTCAAGTGTTAGAATCCTGAGCGACGCGAGTGATTCACGGCCCTCGATATAAATCCGTTTTATTCAAGACTAGCGGTCCGCTCCAGCTTCGCACGGGTATAGATTATAGCCTATGTCACGCGGGGATAGTGTACCTTCCCAACAGTGAAAGAATTTTTAAAATCGATCCATTACTTTTTGATCCAATTCGTTACAAACATACTTACAAATTTGATTTTTTAAATTTGAATTTGAATTTAGTTACAAATCTTTCCTCTTTATAATATTAGTAAGTATAGATTAAAGTAGTGGGTATTTTTTTAAATTACATAGTAGGCTTGCCGGCAACTCGCCTGATGTTAAGCGATGATGCGGTCTACGATAGAGCACGCTTGGCTAGAAGAAACCGATCCATCGATTTTAGTTACCTGCGACTTCGTACGCGTAGACTTTTCATTTAAACTGTTAACCCCTTTTTGACCACCTTAATTCATTCCTGTCGTAAAACCCTAATCAGTTTAAGAGTTTTCGTGATTTAAAAATACCACATAATCACTGACTCACTATAGTCAGTGAGTGAGTGGTGTTTTTAAATAATACTTACCATCGCCCCATGGTTTAGCCGTTATGCTTATACCGCGTGTTAAGCCGAAACGCTTTTTGTGTATTTCAAAAACTGCCTGTCGAGTGGGATAAATATGGTTAGTTCAAACAGGTTCAACTGTCCAAGTCATTGGCCTTTCGTAGACCCCTGGACTATTTTCCATTGAATATTATTATGATATTTCACCTAAATCTCAGTACATTTTTCTGCTACGAAAAAACGTAGACCCTCTACGAAAACTGTCTGATTTTTTCCCCTACTTACCATTCATTTGACTTGCTTTATCTTTCAGTTACAGACATACTGTTTATTTTACTAGTAAACATCATCATCACCATCAACGTTGTAATTTTTAGATCACTAGCAGTCTACAGCTGGACGCAAACCCCTTCTAAAGCCCGTCGCTTAAGCTCAATCCTTTTATCACTCCCAACTGCCTTTATAAGCATTATTTTTATAACCAACGTTTACTTTTTTAAGTTTAGTTTTAGTTGTTTGTTTTAGTCTACATTTGTAAACTGACGAAAAAAGAAGAAGGTTCTCTAGAGTCGACGCGTATATTTTTTTTAATGTACATCTTAACTTTTTTACTGAGCCGACAGATTTTGATGATTTTTACTTTTAAATTTGCCGTAATTAAATTTGAAAAAAAAACCCAAAAAAGTAGGAAAATAGGGATTGCTTGATTATTCACCCACTGACTGAATCTACCATGCATAACTTTGTAATAGATGAACAAATTTCCATGATTCTCATTTTGTAACTTAAATTAGACATTGTTCTTTCGACATAGGAATTCAGTTTGTAAAGACTTTAAGATATGTTTGACATTATTTAAGGCTTCAAAATGCGTAAATATAATGGCCTAGAGGCCCCTAGAGGCCTAGATAGTGGGTACATGTTTAAGCCTTTTGGGATCGAAACTAGGGCCGGGTGCCAACAATATTATTAAAGAATTATCAAAACCCTAGTCGAATCATCCCGTGACCAAAATGCTGGCACCTTGCTCGATGTGTTAGTGTTGCTATCCAACGCGGCAATGTGGCCAGCATTTTGGGAACGATGCCTACGGGCAGTGGTTTATTAGATTAGTGTAGTTATATTTATTTCAATTTAGCTAAGTTTGTTATCATTCCAAATTATTGTTTTAATTATTAAGCAGTTATTAATGTTTGTATTTCTTAAATGTATTTAAATTTATGAAGTAAACTTAGCCCATAGCGTATAGGCATCTTTATAAACTTAGGTATACTTATGTGTGTAACGCACGCTAACCAATAAACCGTCCTGTATATAAAAGGGGGGTAAAAGGGAGGTATAGGGACGTTTTATTACCCACGCCCGGCCGGTCGACGTGAATATATTTTTTTACTAAAATTGCGTCCGCTAGGTTACTTTTAGTACGTATTATGTATGAGTAGGTACAGTTAACAAACATGGCGTTTTTCCACCAATGACAGCTCTGAATTTACTCGCTAGTGATTTTGATTGGGTGTCTTCTATGTTCGAAATCTAAATAGAAACAAAAAGAAAAATCACCGCCATTACTAGTGTCACATTATTTGACTTACTTCTCATCTTGTAAGTTAACTTATGATCTTATCTGTATTGATTTTTATCTAATAATAGAGATTTAAAATCTGCTTGGGAAAAATTAAAAACCTTATAATTCATTCATTTATTCACTGACAGACAAATTACAAACTTGAAAGACGGTGGCCGAACGGTAGCATGTGCGCTTATAATCTGACGGCACCCGGTTCGATCCTCGGACCTGCACCAATTACTTATTTGAAGAAATGTTTGCCTATTATTAAACAATTTTTTAACAGAAATACGTTGTCTTTTTGGAATAGTCAGATGCGTAATGACAAAATTAATCATGCTTATAAAAGTTATCTTTTATCTTTATCTGTATATCTTTTTTTGGTTTGCGTATTTAGGTATGCACTTTGTTTAACTTTTGTGACTTTTAGTGTGAATAGTGTTTATTTTATTGCGCAATTGTGCACAACCTTTATAATCAATAAATTTTATTCCAAAGGTTCCAATCTGCGTATATGTATCGTATGTCGTATGTAGCTTACTATCGAGTGTCGAGCGCACGGGTCGCCAGCCGCGCCCAATGTTTCGGAAGTATACAAAAACGGCCAAAAAATAACAAAATGGCCGATATTTTTACGTACAAAAAGTTAACTCGACAGTGTGATTGACACGAGATGCGTATTGTGCAGTAGTCGGCGAAAAGTTTGGGATAAAATTCTTTTGTTTTCGTTTAATTGTTTGTTGGTGATGGGGGCAAGCGGTAGCATGTGCGCTTTACAATCTGACGGCACCCAGTTCGATCCTCAGCCCTGCATCTACGACTTATTTAGTCATCATCATCATCAGCCAGAAGACGTCCACTGCTGAACATAGGCCTCCCCCTTTAACCTCCGCACTGAACGACAGCCTGCCATCTGCATCCACTGGATGCCCGCGACTCTCACAATGTCGTCGGTCCATCTAGTGGGACTTATTTAGTAGTACCTAAATAATGTGCAGTTTCGATGCCATCTCTCAAAAACGGTGAAGGAAAACATCGTGAGGAAACCGGTATGACCAAGAACCTCTAAAGTTCAAAATCATACGACATTCACCAACATGCACTGGGCCAGCATGGTGGATTACGGCCCATCCTCTCTCTGAGAGAAGGCCTGTGGCACAGCAGTGCATTATAGGCTGCAATGATGATGAAAAACATGTGTTCGAATTGCGAAAGTTTAAATAGCTAACTACCTCTTTCGCAAATTTCAAAGATTTTTTTTAACTATATGGTCCGATTAAAATGTACGTGACTTTAATAGCGACCCAATGCGACCGTAACGAACACTACATAAGTCAACCAAACATTGATCCGTAT
This sequence comes from Agriopis aurantiaria, assembly GCA_914767915.1. NCBI lineage: Eukaryota > Metazoa > Arthropoda > Insecta > Lepidoptera > Geometridae > Agriopis > Agriopis aurantiaria. The sequence goes on along the minus strand of OU612003.1, from coordinate 8,512,118 downwards.
CAGCCAAAATGTTTGATAACATTTCGTATCTATTTGACCAGTAATTCGCTATCACAGCATGATTAGCTCTAACCGCTGACATCGAATTCCGTGTTTGTGAACATATACATTGTTTTCAACCAGTGTGCACTAACAATTTGCACAAGTATTTGTGCCGTGTTTCCGTGTAAATATTAGATAATTTTGTTTGCAGCGGGCTGATTCCAGGGTATCTGGAGCAATCGACATTGTTTCTGCTACTTTCATTCCTGCTTGCCCATATATTTATATCTCAACAGTACTACTTATAGTACTAGTATAGTACTTATTGACTGAGAATGAGCTTGCTGATGTTAGTTTGACGTGTGGAATCGATAACCAATATGTTATCGGTTAACAGATCAGACAAACAAGGTGGTAAGCTGGAAAAGCTCGCACTAGGCCATCAGTTCCCTAAGACGAAACCTTCGCTTCTATCGGTCAATATTTATTTTTGTATACTAAAATAAAAATAAAATAAATTTTCGGGACATTTTTGCACACACGGTCACCTGACCCCAAACTAAGCAAAGCTTGTGATATGGCTGCCAGAGACTGATATACATACATATATAGTTTTAAATACATACTTAAATAGATATTAACAACCAGATGTAGAACAAACACAAATGTTCATCACACAAATGTTTGTCCTAGATGGGAATCGAACCCACGCCCCCAAGCTTAGAAGGCAGGTTCACTACCAACTAGACCAACGGGCTACTAGTGACTAACTGGGTGACTAGTTAAACATGGAAATATTCGAGGATATCATTGCACCCATTATTATGAACAACTTTACACTATGGGAGCAACAACGATATCGCAAAAAAAAACAGCTGTTCCATATAGGTAAAAAAGTCATTGACATTCAACGAAATGTATGGAACAGCAGATTTTTTTCTCTCGAGATGTTATGGTTGGTCCCATAGTAAAAGTTGTTTATAATGATGAGTTCAATGATATGAAGCACTGGTCGAATTGGTCGACACGCCAGCCTGTACGACATCATAAGCATGTCGCAGCTGTGCTCGAACCAAGCAGTCTTGCGCGTGACTATGGAAGGATGCCTGACGGTATGACACTTGTTCCCTGGAAGTTGTGGTGTCCCCTTGTATGGGACACGAATTGTGTCGATACTTCTTCCTGAAGCACAATAGGGCTGATGCGGCTGCCAACTCGACAAAGCAACACAAGTTGAGAAAATATGCTAACCTCAGCAGTGGTTACATATTTGAGCCGTTTGGGGTCGAGACATTGGGCCCTTAGGAAACGCACCTCACCTCACCTCATAAAAAAGCTGTCGTAGTCGTGGCTCAACGCATAAGCATTGCCATTCAGCGTGGTAATGCCACCAGCATGCTAGGTTTACTGCCAACTGACACTGGAGTATGAACTACGTGAGGTCTAGGTTTTGAACGTCTAGTTGTATAGCTATCTAGGTGACTTCATACACCAGTGGACTGACCGCGCGCGTCACTGCCTCGCCGCCAAAGCAAACATTTGCGTCTAGTTTCCACTAACCTTCATTGTTTGCGTTCTAAAATTGTTTACCACATATTTCATTGTTTTTGGACAGACAAAAACAATGTAACATGAGTAACACATTTGATGAAAGTATTGCGTTATCTATGCCACAAAAACATACTGTCTGTTGGCGCATTATTTAAAAACGGGTGGACCTATATGTCAACTTATGTGAAAATTTTCGTTATAGTCCGAACAAGTTCTTAGGGACAGAAAATTGCTAAAGTTGCTATATTAAAAAAATTTGGAAAAAACTGTAAATGGACTGAATTTGAACATGACGTGGTTCTTAAATTCTAGCTTTCTGGAAAAACTGAGAGTCACAAAGCGGGCAATGGCGAAAGCAATGCTCGGAGTTTCTTTGCGCGATAGAATCTGGGACGAAGATATTCGCCGAAGAACCAGTCACCGACGTAACTACATATTACAATTTTCTAGTTGGAGTGGTAATAGGTAGGCAAAGTCTCTAAACCGCGTAGGCAAGCCTTCACTGGATGGACCGACAACATCGTTAGAGTCGCGGACATCCAGTGGATGCAGATGGGAGGCTGTCGTTCAGTGTGGAGTCTTAAGGGGGAGGCCTATGTTCAGCAGTAGACTTCTTCTGGCTGATGATGAAGAGTAAAAAAAAGTGTATAAGTACTAAGGCTTGAATAGCGCAAAAGACGAAAAACGTATACCCAAAGATTTCATATATCTATGCGTATACCATTAAGTGCCTGATAGCTCAGAAGCATTTGCAAAATAAAAATTACGCCTTACATATTACTTCATAATGTCACCAGGTGTCGCTACATAGCAATACAAATTAAACTCTCAACTCTAGAAAATGATCGATTACTAGCACTTTAGTTAAACGGTCGAGACCACGATGAAACAATTCTTTTTATCGAAACAATGCTTTTTTTATTCGAAGTGGTTTCATTTCAGTGCAATTGACTTTAAAATGAAGAGCACTCGAGGGTAAACGACGCACGTGTCAGTTCAGTTACAATGCAATTAGTTTTTGTGGAACTGGCAGTATTGTTTTCAATAATAAAAAATACCAATTATAATTGGGGTAGCAAGTATAGACACTAGAAGTGTTAAGATGTAAGGCCACCTTGTACGACATAACAAATGAATGAAAACCATCATAGAGGGAAAGGTAGAAGGAAAGAGAGGACCGGGAAGACCAAGAAGAATATTCTTAGACCAAATAAAAGAGATGGCAGATGTCATGTCGTACAGGAAGTGAAACCGCTGGCAGAAGACCGTCAAGCCTGGAAGTTACTCCACCGACAAGAGCTATACGCTCTTTAATGTTGATTGAATGAATTGGGGTTGAATTGGGGAATTGGGGTATCAATTGTTTGCATGAAAATCAAGTTTTTTTAATTAACATTTATGACCGAGAATATAACGATTTGTACCACTGGGCAAAGCATAAGAAGTGTAACATGCTAATTTAAAAGCTATAACTAATCGAAAACGCAAGTACTAATGCAAAAGTAAAATCTACGCAACTAGAGAAGAATACAGTTGAGCAGGTTATTTGCATCATGTACTGTCCATCTCTCTACCTCTAAGTTTGCTACCTTTTCATGACCAAACGGCTGAACCAATGTTGATAAAATTTAGAAAGAAAACAGTGCACTTTTGAAAAAATTTAAGTACCGCGTAAGTCCCTACTAAGAAATGCACAGTACAGTAACTGAATAAAAATCTACTTAAGGGCTTAACTCACCCTCAAATTGTCACGCAACGTTGACCCACCAAGTATGCCTTTTTTGTTTTATTTTGGTATTCTATTAGTTTCATATCAATTAAGAACATGCCGTTAATAGCTGTCTGAATTGTTGTATTTTTGAGAGACAATATTTTTCGCCAAATTTTTTATATCACTTTTTTATTTTTAGTAAATTGCGTGTCAAGGAGTATAGTAAAACTAATAGAATAATAAAATGAAAAAGTATACTTTTCAAGTACCCTTAAGTACCTACTCCAAAGTGTGAAAGCTAGACTGCGTTATCCCCTTAACTAGCAAACCAAAGTGTCTCGTCTCTTTAACATAATTATGTTTATACCATATCAACGAATAAGTAGATAGATAACTACAAGTTGTACAAGAACGCGCCCCAATCTCCCCTGTCCCCCGAGATCGCCCATTAGACGACAATTGGGAGAATTGGCCCATCGCAGTCACAATAATAAAAACTAAACTTATCTACCCCAGCTCTAAGTAATTTAGATGACCCTGTATGGGACATTAAGTGAACGGTTGATTACGACGATACGACCAATTTATCGTGACCCCTTTTTTTTATTTTTTTTTTTTTTATGCCATAGGTGGCAAACAAGCAGACGGGCTGCCTGATGGTAAGCAGTCACCGTCGCCTATGGATACTTGTAACACCAGAGGCATCACAAATACGTTGCCGACCCTTTAGAACTCTATTTAACCCCTTCACTATAGTCAGTTCAGTCACAACTAAGTCACAGGATGGTCGTAACGTGTGTTAAGCAATGTCTGTGTGAGGTCTTGTTTAATTGGTTACGTCTTTATTAGGGTGGAGTAATCATAAAATTTTTGGGATACCGTCATTTTAGCAATCTACAAAAAAGTTATTTACAACAAACTAACGAACTTTATAATATTTTACTACATATTTGATTTAAATGGGTTTCTTTTTTCGTAAATATTTCAATCGCGAATTTTATTTCCCGGTCTGGTTGAATGGCCGCGCGGTATTTGCCAAACTCGGAAAGAAAAAAACTATGTCAGTCAGCACGTGACGTTTACTGATAATTGTCATTTTGATCTTTGGTTTTGTTTGTCATTTAATTTAGTGTGACGCTGTCACAGATCTACTACCTATAGATTTTCAATGAGCGTGGCTAGCTCAGTGCCTCTCGCTCATCATCGTATTTTCGCTCACTGCGCTTCTTGCAGCCCAAAATGCTACAACCAACCATTGTAAAATATCTTTTACAATTATTTCTCAGAGGAAACACGCATTTATCACATTAAATCACCAAAAAAAGGCAATAAATATAATTCAGACCCGTTTTGTTTGTCACTGATTATTACAGATTTTGACACTTGAGGTACCAAAAACAGGTCACGCCGATAAGGACAACAAATTCTATTTATGTCCTTTTCGTACTTGTGCTGAGCCATATCAAGTTGTCTCTTTCACTAAAATATATTGCCGATCTGGTTGTGTATATCTGTGGACGCTGTGGTGTGACGTGAATTTTGCATTTTTTTTTTTTTACTTACTGACAAAGGAGGGCTGGTTCTTAACCCATATATATAAATATAATATCATATGTAGGTACAGCCAAAGAGACATATAAGATCATTGGGTAGCGATTATCTGTAAACCAATTTGCGTATTTTTTTTTATCATGCAGAAGAAACCTGCGATGACCCACAAAAATTTCATTAATAAGGGTTCAGTAGTTTTTAAACTAGCTCAAATAATATGGAATATGTATAGTTTGGTTTTTAAATCAAAACAACTAAAATATGTCATCCAAGTAAACTAAATTTTATAAGTATTTACTAATTTTGAAAAAAAAAAAAATGTTATTTCTGTATTTTTATTCAAACCATTTTTTCAATTTTAGTTGGTAGGTGCCAGTATTAAATACCTGAAGGTGTCATTGCCTCGTAGATGGTGACCTGCTCGAGTGCCGTGAGCCGACTAAATTGCCTTATTTCAATCCAATTAGGACTCTTATTGGGCTCCATTTTGATTAATGAAATTGATTCACTCGACTTACTCTACGCATGAGGGACGAAGATTTTATATACGATTTATTATCGAATTACGATACGATTACGATTACGATTTATAATCGATTTTATTATTTATCGATATTTTATTCGATGTATTTTAGTTTTAAAACATTTTTACACAATTATCAATTTAAAAAACCGATTTCATAATTAGTAAACACGCAATTTCGTTAACTTGGAGCACATTCTTTATTCAGTTATTTTGATTTAACAGCTCAACTACTGAACGGATTTTGATGAAATTTCTATGGGACCAATCTGAAAGTATATTCTCCCCGTGAAGCCAGTTTATATTTTTGAACGACTTAAAAAAGGAGGGGGTTTTTAATTTGGTTGTATTTTTTACATGTTTGTTATCTCACAACTACTTCATTTATAAACCGATTTGGATTTTATTTTTGTTTAAAAGGATCATACCACAGACCTATATCTAAGTAGACTTCACAAGCAGTCCAAACTGTATGAAAATTAAGCGTGTCTTTTTCGTACCTATAAAAGTTTAAAGAAATATCTTTATTCTGTCGGCCAACTGTTGCAGTATTATTACAACTCAGTATTGCACAATTACCCATTTTCGTTTCAAACTAACACGTGTTTTCGCGGCACTGATTGAGGACACTGATTTTAGCCGGACTCAATTATGATGATATATAATTGTATTGAAAATAGGACACGCAAGGTAGGTCAACTTGTGGCGTCTACTTGGATATAGGTCTGTGGGATAAACTTTCAGATTGGTCCTATAAAAATTTCATCAATCATTATAAAATCATCAAAATCGGTGATAAAAAGACGGTTTTTTAATTGAATATATTTTATTTAGAACTCTGAATTTTTGTCAGGTATTTTACTGAAACTTTCAAGTCATTGAGAAGTACCAATTTAGATTTACGTTCATATTATCTTGATTTTTCAATTATGTACGTAGTTCAAAGGAGAAAAATACTTATCGAAAACCTTTGTTAGTATGATATTTTCCATCCGCGAGCCGGCAATTTTTCATTATTTGCCATCGACTTTCCTTCATTATTCCTTATCCCGAACATAAAGGAATTCATTATAAAAAACCAATTCGATAGACCGCGGCACTTAGCCGCGTTTCCACCAATAGCGGCCGACAGTCTGATTGAAGGAAAAAACTTCCTCCGAGGGGATGAAACATGAAAAATACATAAGAGAAAATAATAGTAGTAGAAAATAAAAGGAACGGAATGAAAGTGGGGAAAAAATTGGAGAAAATAAGCACAAAGGGGACAAGAAAGTCGTGAGTTGGGGAGATAGAGCGGAATTGCGAGTTATCGGGGCGAAACACGAGGTGGGGGCGCGCTGCCAGCGCGCGATTATGTGAGATCGATACTGTCACTCAAACGCTGGACGGGAGGCATAGGCGGCCGCGGGAGCGGGTAATCGGCTACGTAGTAGCTTTACCTAGTCTGTGGGATAATCACTCTGCTTGTTTGTCAAACCATACTGATATTTTAAATCCATAAATATGTTTGTTTATTTGTTCCTCTTTCACGCAGCAACAGAGCAACGACTCGACGTTTTTTGCGTGAATTTGCATGATGATATTTGGAGACCCAGAAAGTGACATAGGATACTTTTTATCCCGGAAAACTTTTCTCGTCCCTGAGGAAATCTACACCCGCGGTCTAAACCGCGGGGGTAGTTTTAAATAAACCATTAAGCAAGATAGTAAAATTAGTAGCCATTAGTAATACTTGTAATATTTGGTATTCTGTGGTAATATATATTCATTCTGTCGCATGGCAGTACCGTTCTATATTCTGAGAATAAAAATTAAAAAAATCGGGACGTTTTTCATCTCAATCTGCTGCAATTTATCACAGAAAAAATAAAACCCCCACTGTACAACACACACTGACAATAAAAATAATAGTATACAAAATATAGCTTAGTGAGTAGTTAGTATGAATTTGAATCCGATCCGTCAAGTAGATTTCCTTCCTCACAACAATTCCTGTGCTTCCTAGAATTTTGAAGTACAGTTTAAAACCGTACGTCACTATAACTGAGTGAGCGAATAGAGGTTTTACATTCTAATGGGACAAGTCAACATTTTTATGCATGGTTTTTTTTTCGACGATAACTTGTGTATCGTTTATCCGATCTTTATGAAACTTTGTAGGCAAGTAGTTCATTTCAATACAATTTTAATGTTCAAATATGGGCAAAATAGAGTTCCGAAAAAGTATTGTTCGCGAGTTCACAGTTCGGGGCGAACTACTAGTATTTTATAGTGAAATCGCTAGTCGTCCGCACTTGCGGCACGCCCTACAAAGCCAAGAACACGGCCGCCGTGGCCGGACAAGGCGCTATCCGGCTAATTCGATACGCCTCTCTAAACGGTGCCGGACATACCTACATCTACCTAAGTACTTGCTTTTTTGGGATGATATTTTTACATTAATGGTTTTTATAAGTACTTTTGAAATATTATGGCAACTACGTTCACTAACTTACAAATCATTTTGAAATTTTCTTATTCGATACTACTGTTTACTTGTCGCCAAGCACCTGTGTGTTCCACAGTCTCACTTAGACCCAGTTCTCATTCCATGCAGGGGCGGATCCAGGATCGCATATTTCATTTTGGGGGGGCCATTCAGACAAGATGCACCTGAATCAAATCGAAAAGTTGATTCTATCCATGATCCTTGGTCGAATGTATGGAATCGCTAGGTGTTTTGGGGCCATGGCCCCCATGGCCCCCCCCTGGATCCGCCAATGATTCCATGCTAGGTGTGTTTACCATCTTCGACTCACTTAAAGGTATGGTTCGGAGCTCGGCAGCAAGCAGCAGTGCTGCCGCGACAGTGCTTCCGCAGCAGTTCAGTCCTTCGGTTCCTTCGGTCGTTTTGTGAGGTTAATATTTCAAAATATTTATTTAGTATCCTCGAAAATATCTGGGTCTTTCAATCGGTTAATTCTAGGCAAGGTGCTCCATCGTAGACCGCATCATCGGATAACATCAGGCGGTTAAACGCAAGACTACTATTAAATATAAAAAATATGTCCGTCGTCGTCTAGACATACACCCGGGATTCTGAAACCGTGGTAAATACAGAACAAGGTTTAAAGCCGTTTGCCTACTCGATCTCATTATAAACGCCGTGACATTAAAGGCGTTTGCACACTCTGCGGCAATCAATCAAAATTGTCAAGCGATTGGAAAGGGCGCGTCGCATCAATCATTCACCGATGGCTCACTTCAGGTTTGGAGTTTGAATGAGTATTGGTGACGTATTTAGGCTGGGTCTAAAAGAGACCGCAGAGAAATGCTGGATGCAGGCCGCTTCCAACCGGCCCTTTTGGAGATCGATGGGGGAGGCCTATGTCCAGCAGTGGACGTCCTATGGCTGAAATGATGATGATGATGAAGACTTTTCACCATTACTCTAGCGGTTTGTTCCGTTGGAGAACCTTGTCAATCGGTGATCGCAGTCGCTCGCAAAACTTTTATAACGTTTTCCATTACTATAATTAGCTCAAGCCTCAAACCCCATGAGGAAAAAACACGACAGATTGCCTAACAGTCCTCCTTTTCGAGCCCAGCTATCCGTGATCATTACCGTCCGGGAATCGAACCCCGACGAGTGACCATAAAGCAAATTAATCAATTAGGTAGAGGCATGTCGACAACATTACGAGCAACGTTTAACTTTGCCCTCGTATTTAAACAACCACATATCTTGAACCCTCTTTACTGACATTTCGTTCTGAATGCGAGCTCTCTCACCCCACCTAGATTCACTTTAGTAAATTCACGGCCAGTGTAAGTTGAGCGAGGTTGTTTGCGGGTTAGTTTCGTTTGAGAGGTCTTTTGGGTTGGTGAGTGGGTAATTTTTGTCAGTAATGTTGGGTTGTAACTTTGTGCAATTCTGCTGACGCATTTGTTGATCGTCGAGTGCGTTCCGAACAATGTGTTGATAGTTTATGACGGAGTGGTTTTGAACATCCCCTTGTAGGGTCGTTGTTGTATGTACGATCTGTAGTTTTGAGACTTGTTTACTGTTATTAAATTAACAGTGGCACTTAAAATAAACGATGTAACGCACATTCAACAGTGCGCAAGTAGAATTGGGGCCTTACGGACAACTGCTATTACAGGCACCTAATCCGCTCAGTTGGAAAATCACGCGACCGCAAACCGTATCTGGGCGCGATAAGGTTTGCGGTCGCGTGATTTTCCAACTGAGCCAACTCTTCCAACTCTTTGTTGTGTCGTTTTTCTTTGTTATTATTATTTTGTAATTTCTGTTTTGTAATGTTGATGTTGTAGTGTTTTGTGTGCAAAATAAATGTTTTCTTTCTTTCTTTCTTTTTTTATTTCTTATTGTGAACGCCAGAAATAAAAATAACAAACAGATAGAAAACACTTACGAGTTAGTGCCACAAGTGGCAGCATTATCGCTAAAAGCGATCTCATCCAGGCAACCATTGGATGGAAAGAATAAAGATAATTATTTTAAAAGATTAATTATTTCACAGCCGACACCCTCCAGTCTGAAGCTGGGTCAGATGGGAACAGCGAGCACGCATCATCAGGAGACGAGGACTCTCAAATGAGGCTCCGACTAAAAAGGAAACTCCAAAGAAATAGGACCTCCTTTACCAACGACCAGATAGATAGTTTGGAGAAAGGTGAGTTCTATAATCAGGTACTTAGAGTGTGTTTTTCATTAGCAAGTTTTGTCAAGCACTAAGGCTGGTCACCGAGGAGGTTTTAGTAGGTATGCTCACTTTATCCCACATATCATAGGTCGGTGGAAATCGCACACGGTGCGTTTAACGCGATCTTTTTTTGCCTCACTCCTGCAGTTTGTGGAATGAGCCTCCCCTCCTCCCTTCTGTGGCGTTTCCGAGTATTTATAACACAATTTTCAAAAGGGCTGTTAATAGAGTCTTTAAGGGTCGGCAAAGTATCTGTGATGCCCCTGATGTTGCAAGTATCCATAGGCGACGATGATCGCTTACCATCAGGCGGCCGTCAGCTTGTTTGCCACCTATGGCATAAAAGAAACATAACATAGGTCCTAATTCCGTAAAAAACTACAAAACACACTGCAACACTACGTAATTTATTACTTATTACTACGCCAAACAATACATTTCCTAACCAATACCTAAACAACCAATATTTCATCTACCGAAGTCAATATCAGGACAAATAGAGCCAAGATTAGCACACGCCATAATTGGGCCCAATGCCACGACCAGAGAGCTGGTCAAACATTGGGGGACAATATTTATTTGTTTACTAATAACTGTATTTACAAATAACTACGTAAACAAGGAATGGGCTTATGAAGACTCTGGGGACCACTTATGGAGACTTATGAAGACGAAGTAGGCGAGTGTGGAGTGTTTGATTTTTTCGATGGTTTGGTGTTTAGTTTTATTTCTGGATAGAAAAATGTTTGCTTATTTATCAACTGACTTTAAATTATCAATTAAAAAAACCGTCCTCATAATTCGTGATTTAAAAACCAAACTACTGAACCGATTTTCAGAATGTTCTATTGGACCAATCTGAAAGTATAATATCGTTTTAAATAAATAAAAAAGAATTACTAAAGTAATCGACAACTAAAGTAATCGACAACTAAAGTAATCGACAACTAAAGTAATCGACATAGCTCAAAGGATCAGCAAGCTGAAGTGGCAATGGGCCGGCCATATCTGTAGAACTGACAGCCGCTGGGGTAGACGGGTTCTAGAGTGGAGATGGCGTATCGGCAAACGTAGAGTAGGACGCCCTGCAGCCAGGTGGAGTGACAACCTGCGAAAGGCGGCTGGTAGCAAGTGGATGCGAAAAGCAGAAAATCGTGCCTTGTGGCGTTCTTTAGGAGAGGCCTACGTCCAGCAGTGGACGAACATTGAATAGGCTGATGAGGATAATGATGATGAAATAATAAAAAAAATTGCCAAATATGTTTTTAAATAAACCACGGACAGGACGGAGTTCTGAGGTAACAAAAATTAGAAATAAAATATTCAACCGAATTAAGAACCTTCCTTTTTAACCGACTTCAAAAAAGGCGGAAAGCCAATCCAGCTCCAATCTCAATCCAGCTCGGTTATTATTTTTACTATTTTTGAAGTCATTAATAAAATTAAAGGAAGAATGTGTGTTTTAAAACGTTGACTAACAAGAATTTTTTTCTCCCAGAATTCGAGCGGACGCACTACCCCGACGTGTTCGCGAGAGAACGACTGGCCGAAAAGATCGGATTGCCTGAGGCACGTATCCAGGTAAAATAAAGTCCACTTTACCGCGGTAAGCCGCCACAGTAAACATGGGATAAGTCTTATAATTATGGGCTTACTTTCTCAACGATTTGGTTTAAAATGTCACTATTTAACCTATATAACTCATCTTCTTCTACTAACCATAACTTTATTCTTGAACTAATTACGGGCAAGACAATAAAGGAGAGTGGAGGACATTTCCTTCAAACCAATTTCAACCTTTCTCTTCTCTTGATAAAATACAGAACATAAAAAATCGCGTAAGGCAAGGTTTTACCACTTTTTAAGCAGCGCTTATTACTACAGATGACGTAAAGCTTGGTTTATTGTATTAAAGTCGCATTTAGCGGAGCAAAACTATGGCGCTTACACACAGTCGTGCGTTATTTTTGAGGTTTTTCTCATATTTTTCGTTAATTTAAGTATAGCTGTAATGTAAAATGTACCTTTGCGGTTTCCTTCATAATTATAAATTCTGTAGGTTCCTACCTATATTAAGATATCGCAGACATAATTTAAAAAAAAAACTATCGTAATCGAATTGTCCTTTATCGTGTTTCGGTCATTGGGGGCTCCTAGATAAAACATTAAATTTTGATATGATACCATTTTTATGACCGTGGAAGTAGATACCTACACTCAAACTAGATCGATCAAGATTGCTAAACGTCGGAAAAGAGGGCCTTAAGAAAAGAAAGATCGGTAAAAAAAAAATTTACTACTTCTGGTCAGTAGTGCAGAAGTGTGTGGCTTATTTCACAAGCCACAGTTCCATAGTAGTGCAACTTGGTACTGGTGGTAAGAATGAGGGTACTTAAAATTTCAATAAATCCAGTACAACGCGTGTTGCCAGTCAATGCATGCAAATTAATTCAATTTAAAAATAAATCTGCTAAAACACGGTCCTTTATTAAAACGTGGATGCGTCCATAAGGACCTGTTTACACTGTCTGTTTACATAGGCCCGAGCCGCATGTAAATGCGCCTTTAGCAAACATGTTAAAAAAACAAGGGTTATATTATTATGAATGCCGAGCGTCTCTGTGCAAATAATACATAATAATTTGTGTGTGTAATAGGTATTTGTCAATATATATCTTATGTAATGTTTTGGGGTCCTGGGAAAGCTGGATATTTCGGCCATATTTGGTTCTTTATAAATATTTAGTGCTGAGACCGGATTGGACTGGAACGGCATTGGATAACAAGTTTATATTATTATAAAAAGATTAAAACCCAGTATAATTTTTGAGCGTAAGAGGGACCTGAAGCCTGGCAGACGTATCAAACTAACGTTAAATCAGCTCAGTTGGAAAATCACGCGACCGCAAACCGTATCTGGGCGCGTTAAGGTTCACGTTCGCGTGAATTTTCAACTGAGCGGATTTAACGTTAGTTTGATACCGCGTTAGCAGTTAGTCGTAAGGCCCGGAAAATTATTTAACAACGACAAAACACGTTTAAAAGAAACCGAAATGTGTAGACGTTGTCCGGATGTCTGGTTATAGTCACAAAATATTTTTCTTTAATCAAAACTACTCCACTGAAAACTATTATGTTTGCACTAAAAAGTAGTTGCAGGTCCACAGATTCAAAATCACAGAAAACAAAAAAAAATCGTTTCCATTCCTTTCCACCCCTTTTCGCTTGACTGCTCACATATTTTCAATTCATTTTCAAACAAGAAATATAATGTTTTAAACGTTTATCGGGACTTATCACGTATTATTTACCTAAATTAATATTAATTAATTAATAAATTAGTTTATTTATTTTATTTTATTTATTTTAATTATTTATTAATTAATTTTAATTAATATTATTTTTTACCTAAATTAAATAATACGTGATAAGTCCCGATAAACGTTTAAAACGTGTTCAAATCGCGAAAGTTTAATAATTACTAAGAAATATAATAACAATTTTTTTCATTCCCCTATGCATGTCACCATCTTGTATTTATGATGTCGTCACGTACCCAGTGACCATCTCTGAACTTAAAAAAATCTATCGATGCCCTACCCATTTATCAATCGGTTGATCTTCAATGGAAACGAAGTATATACATAATTAGGTACTTTGTGATGTCTTTGAAGAAAAAAGCCATATTTTTTATGTTGTTAGCTTTTACTTTGTATTAGACAAAGACATTTACACTCACGTTCCTCGTAAACTAATTATTGCAAACTCATTGTTGAAATATCCATTTATCATCAGTCATCATCCCTTGCAAAACAACTTTTTAATGGTACTTTAGTTTAATGTCATTTGCCCTGCATCCTTTTAACTAAAGAGCATAAAGAGTTTGCACAAACCTAATTCAATTTGTTAAGTGCTTTTTTTTTGAGAATAGTTGTCATATTTTTTTTTTATTGGAGATCTATGCCCAGCAGTGGCAATAAGCAGGTAAAAAAAAACATATTTCCTGATTCCCACTATTTACAAACCGAATTCAATTTGTTAAGTGCTATTTTTTTGAGAATAGTTGTCATATTTTTTTTTTTTATTAGAGATCTATGCCCAGCAGTGGCACTAAACAGGTTAAAAAAAAAACATATTTCCTGATTCCCACAATTTATTTACTTATACTTCAATTCGGTTGGGATAAGAAGTTGTGTTACCTTTTTTCGCCAACAAAACTTTTTTTTATTTTTAGAACCTGAATGAAACTACTTGGTTTCATTTTAACGTTATAAGCACATTTATGACATTTCCTTTTTTTTTTTTTTTTTTATTAAATTAATTCTTGTTATAGTTTGTAATTATAAACTTGCGACGTCCCGCTTTTTTGTTAGAGATTTTATCAGGATATGAAGTATCCTATGTACGCTAATGATGCACACTACTCATATATGTGCCAAGATCGGTTCTACTGCAAGCCAAATTAACAAAGCGTCAAACTAAAATTAATTACTCGTAAATATTTAACATAACTTTTTTGGTTTTGACAAAGTGTAAGCGATAATGCGGTCTTCAATGCGGCTTCTAATTAAAATTATTAAAACCTAAAATTTTCTTTACAGTAAAATATAAACTAAAAATGTATTTAATTATAAACACCCATCTCTGGTCGTTTCATGATTAAACAAAATGGCAGCACATACCACACAAACTTACCAACATGACGAGCGTAAAACTTAGCGCGAGTTTTCTTGTTCGCGCCACGAAAAAAGAAAATGGCGGCGACATTGTCCTGGCGAGAGTACTAAGCTCAACATTAACCTCGTGTCGGCAACCGTAGTTAATATTCCGAACAGCTACGTGCATTCGAACTTTGAGGAGAAAGGAAAGAGTAAAAGCCAAAGGAATTGAATAGTTTTAAAGCTACTAGGTTTTTGTTTTCGCGCCATTACGTTTTGTTTTCTTTTATATTTGTAGTTTATTATCTCGAACCAGTAACAAACGTACGTACCTATATAGTTGAATAAGCAAAACAGCACCAGACTCAAAACATAAATATTCTTACTGAGACATGAGTTTGTATAAGTAAGTTAAAGGCGATTTCAATAGTGAAAACTCTACAAAAACTCAATCACAGCAACTCAGTAAATCGACAATTCTATCGCATAATTAAAAAGTCTTAAAATAGGTAAATCTTATCAGATTCTGGAGAACCGAAAACGAAAACAAACATCCGAAATATCGACATTTTATAATTGAGTGGGGCACATCCCTAAAATAACTCTTGCGTATTCTACGTCCTGAAGCTTCAGCGCGTAATGACAAGCAACACTAGCCTTTAATAGTTGGTTAGAGGGTTGAATGTTGCTCGTTTCGGGTGGTTAGGCTTTGAAGGAGGGGTGATTTTGTCGGAGGGACTTCACCACGTGTTGCCCTCGGGTTCAAGGCTGCGATGAGGATGGGGTGACTATGGAATGGGTGAAAAGTGGACTTTTTCATGATATGGTCAATCATGGACTTTTTCATACATAAAAATACATATATTTTTTACTAAAATGTTATAAAATCTACTAACTTAAAATAAAGAATATTAATAATAGCAACAATATAACAATGTTTACGAATACATTTGCCCAAAAAGGCTTTGTCACATATTCTGATAATGCCGTTAATTTTGTAGTAAATCTATCAAACACCTATCTGTATCCGAATTCGTTCAGCTCTTAGAACCTAAGAAAAAAAAAATGGAAGCGTTATATTTTTTTGATACTAGCTCGAGTTTAAGGTATATCCAAACGATACATTATCAAAGCTTTGAACTCTTTTGAATTGGAAATCGATTAGAAAGTAGAAATAAATCGATTATATTGGCACCACTATCTGTAGTCTATGCCTAGTTTAGACTTACTATAAAAAAAATCTCTCTTCCGTAAAAGAAATATGTTGTAGGCTTAGATTAGGTACCTGGATGTAGGATATATATAGGCTCGTTCCTCCTAATTCTAAGTAAAATTAAACTAATTCTAAATCTAAGTAGAATTAGAGGTCTTTCAATAAAAAATACAACATCATTCAGAATTTTGCAACTAGATACGTACCTAACTGGCTAAATTCCGCTGCTGTAGGGTTCCGTACTAAAAAGGTGAAAACGGGACCCTATTACTAAGCCTACGCTGTCAGTCTTTCTGTCTGTCCTGCCTTTTAACGGCTGTACCTTTAGACCCGTAATAAATAGCCAGTTGAAATTTTTACAGAATAAAAAGCCCGCTTCATCTTAGACCCATCTTCGCTTAACATCAGGATTAGTGGTCAAACGCAAGCCTATATTTTTTAAACCTTACTTTGCATGGATTTCTAACTAGATACTAGATTCTGTTACTTTTCGGGCCTTTAGCAAAAAGGCCGAAATTAACACACAAAAGTAACGGCAGGCTTTTATCTCGCATAAATTAACAATATCTGTAGGATTGTCAATGTGGGTGAAACGTTGCGACGCAGATAGTGACTGGATAATACAGGTTTACGCATTTACTCTGTGCTAAGCCAAAAGGAGGTCATTGTACTCCATCATTATGAAAATTTTCACTATGGGACCAACCATGAAATCGCGAAAAAATCTGGCTTTCCATACATTTTGTCGAGATTATAACCGTTTTCTATGGAAGGTTAGGTTAGGTTTAGGTTTTAGGCGAGTTAATAGATAAGAGATAACAGATTTTTCCCCTGTATGTAACTCTGTATATCCCCAATGTTCTTTGGGCATCGTCACACCAGCCAGGGGAGTGGTATTGATCCTCGAGCCTACCGGAAACGGGCGCGTTTCCGCTCAGAGGGAGGTGTTTTGAAAAATTGGCACCTACAAATATTTCCACCCCTACGCACACAAACCACAACTTTATTCTTATGTAACTAAAGCTCTATATCGCGTTAGGTATATTTAAGAGATTACCAGCTCCTCAGATTTCTCGTTTTTTATGTCTCTCATTAATATACGTTTTTGTGTAATGTAATGATTTATTTCTGTGTAAGTGTAAATAGGCGGCCCCTAATGACAGCCAATGGCAATAAGGAGGAAAATAGGAAAATAGAGATTATTATCCTGGTCTTAAATATCACGAAAATAGGATTTACCTAAAATACCAACGAAAGAAATGTATTTAAGTACTTAAAATTATAAGACGAAATTTTGTTTGAATATATTTTTAATATCATATAATTCGGTATGTAAAGTTTTTTTTTGTATTTTTTTTTATATTTTTATTTCGTAGATAAAGCTATTTTAAGAAACTAATTTCAATATTTTTGTTTTCTATTGAGTAGTTATTTTACAATATTTTTTTGAAAATTGAAATTATTTGACGTCACCATATAGCACAAAATTTCGTTGCGTTGAGAAGTCTAAAAAAGCACCCCATATTGGCAGCCCTAAAAAAAACCAGACAGTCAAACCACAGAAATGAAAAAAATATTCTATTCTGTGTGACGAACAGTGTGTCAAATGTATAATATTTTTATTCTTAAAAGGCACAGAAAATAAAATGCTACACCGTGACGTCATTTAGAGGTCAATGAAAGTCGAATGATTTCTTAGTTTTATGTTAAAATAAATGGCATCTTATCGTTTTAAAGGGTCAGAGTAGAAAAATAAGGGTTAGTAACATAAAATCTCGAAATGGTTTTGGAATTGGCATAGGTTAATTTTTTTTAGCATACCGAATTCTTTATGGCACTCGAAATCATCGATCGTAATTTGCTAAACCATATTCTACCGCTAGTTATTCCCACGAATGTTGGAGACGTTGGCGTGCATCAAAAATTATAACCAAAAAAGAACATAAATAGAAAAAAATAAACAAAAAAAGTTTTTTTTTTCATAATTATGAAAATCAACATAATATTGCCTAGAGCCTTTTGTAGTCTGCCTACATGTTTATCCACGACGATGGACACCTTCACCTACTTTGCTACGTCTGTAGCTGAATCAAACCCAAGTTAATTCAGTTCGATCTCAGTCGTTTTCAACCACCGACGCAAAAAGAGGGTTGTAAGTTTAACGTGTGCTTATGAAAATCAACCTAATATTGCCTAAAGCCATTTGTCTAGTCTGCCTACAGGTTTATCCACGACGACTTCACGTGTAAACGGCTAAACCGCATTGATTAAAATGGCAATGAGGTAGATAGTTTTCATCTTGAGGAAGCTTTTCATGGTGCAAAAATGAGAGAAAACTGAAAACATCTGCGGGGTACAATTGCGTTAGCAATGTTAGCATACAAAGTAATTTCGCAAAATGAGTGAGTAGATAAAGTGCTTTTCATGAAAGAAGTCCCACGGCAAACAGCGGAACTAAATTTCCATGTTGTGGTTGTCAGGTGTTGTTACTGTGTTTGGACGCTAGTGAGATTTTTATTAATTTAGAGTCGTGTACGATGCCAAAAGTTGTTAAAGTTCTACTCGAGAAATGATACTGATAGTGATTGATACGCGATGACAGCGCCGTGTCTGCGGGACTTCTTTCGTGAAACCACAGATCTACTACCTATAGATTTTCAATGAGCGTGGCTAGCTCAGTGCCTCTCGCTTCAACAAGGTGTGTTGCCACATTAAAATGATTTGCTATAAGTTAGGGTAATTTACCTACTATGATGGGTAGTGAATCTTCAATGAGTACTTTGGAAACAATACTACCTTTTAAATATTTATATTTTATACACTATCTGCTGCAACCCGCGGAGCTACCTGCAATTTTCTGGGAAGAAAAGTACGTTGTCTGTCCTCATGACACACCCCTATCGTCCTGACAAAATTTGACTTAGCCCATGATCTAAGAAAACAAGGTCTAGCAATTTGAGAGTGGTCCCGCAATGACGTCACTGTCCAGTTGCCACTTTATTCAATCAGGTGTTACGTGGTGTATCGTCATCTCTCTCGAACCTGTTGTAAATTGACATCATGACATCATTGCGGGACGCCCACGTAAACATTTTTTCTCGGATTGCTATACCTGGCGGAGTATATTATTATACCATGACTTAGCCACAAGACGTGCGACGATACTATGGTCCTCTCAAGGGGAAAATAAAATATCACATCTTACTCTTTTTTCATTTTAGATTGTTAGACGAGGACAGCTTATACGTACTTTAGTTGTGCCAGTAGTCTAGAATTTGTCTAGAATAGTTAAGGTTCGTTTGGATTAGGCTAGTAATTCAGTCGAAGCGAACTTACAAAATTTTAGTACATCAAATCATAAATTGTACTTATATAAGAATTTGTATATTATTGTAGTATCTTCAAACAATTTTTTTATCAAAAGTCGACTAAATTGATATCTTAAAATATATGGTCTGTAAAACCCCAACCGCAAAATAAACTACGAAAATGTACCTATATATTTAAAGCTAAAATATTGAATATTGTAAAATATCGTAGACAAAACAATTAGGGTACCGCAACTCGTTTATTTAATAAAATTATGGGAAAATCCCATTTGGTGAGGAACCCTCTAACTCTATTTCGTCGTTACTATGAGGGTAGCGAACAATTTATAAAAGGCCGGTGGAAATAGCTGAGAGGCGGGAAAAGGCCCGTCATGACTGTCATAGACAACATATCTATAGAATATATATTATCTATGGACGCGGAGAAACGGAAGACGTCACTATATTTTATCGTGGAGTTAAGCTGGGACACATGATTGGGAGTTGCGTACTGCATTCAATGCGTTGAGTAACGATTTATAATTATGTCGATATGGTTATTTTTGTAACATTTACGTAATGTATCGATATTTTAAAATGTTGCTCGGACTTATTTATGACCTAAAAGAATCGGGACGTTTTTGCACACACGGTTATCTGACCTCAAACTAAGCAAAGCTTGTACAATGGCTTTATGGGGGTTTAGTCCCAGATTTGATAGTTAACAAAAACTTTTTTCGTTTACGTATTGTTCCATACATTTTAGTAAAGCGCCTCCAGCGAAAACGCGGAAGAACTTAAATCGGCGGTATAGATTGCTTCACTCTAATACGAAAATAGTTTTCGAATACCTTTCAGCCCAGCAATGTATGGAACAAAACGTAAACGAAAAAAGTTTTCGAAAACTATCAAATCTGGGACTAAGCCCCCAGAGACTGACATACATAATAATATATATTTTTCAATGCATACTTAAATAGATATTAACACCTACTTAGATATAGAACAAACACAAATGTTCATCACATGGTAATCGAAGCTATACGCCCCCAAGGGGCTATCGGCTATTAGATAAGTAAATCCAGGCCAATCTCAATTTTCAAAAATTCAGGTTGATTTTAAGGAGTCAAAATATTAATTGCATGGTACCGAGATTATACTGTGAAACTCACCTACTGCGTTATGGGATGATGATGATTTAGGTAAATACTACAATTGTTAGACAAGTACTAAAACTTGATATCTTAGCTTGGTAATACCTATTCCTTTAAAAAATAATATTAGGTAAGTACCCATATTTCAATTAATTTTATAGCTAGAAAAATAATAAAAGCAAATTTTTACGCGTTTTCGCTCTAACATGAACACAACTTTACGACCCTTTGCGTTCTTTGCGAGGGTTCGGATAAAATATTGTCGGTAACGTTCTAGCGAATTTGTTGGAGGCCCAAGCAATAATATTATGACGTATTGCCTTATGCGAACCTCTTTGAACGCGCCACCATTTCCGGACTTTCCTTATGGAGGTAGCCAAAAGTAGATCGGTACATAATGTGGCATATTTTCTTATGTTGTGTACATAGCAGAATTGTTCACTGCAGCTTTATAGTTTGTTGTTGTCTTGGTATAGTTTATTAGGCATGATGACTAATATTTTTTTATTACCTCATAAAAAAGCTGATCATAAATAGAGCCCATCAACGAAAACAAAATTAAAATTAGTTCAAAAATAAATAAGATATAAGCATTTTAATTTAATTTAATTTCATGCTAGACAGAGAGCGCACTATACTGAGCCGTGACGTCACGGCTCAGGAGCGCCATACAAATGCTATACTAACACACGCTTTGCGAGAAAGGGATAGAACATCCCCTCTCCATCCCCACCTAAAACTTTAAATACTCATGTCTCAGAGATTTATCAGCCAAATTATAATTTTTTCATCAATCAAATTATTTTTTCAGTATGTGTAATGTATGTGTAATGTATTTACTTTCTTTATATATTCGTCGCTAAGCCGGTTATTTGTAATAAATTAAACATTAGGAATCATGCCTATTAAAAGGTTGTTTAATTGTTTATACGGTGGAATCTAAGTACTCAGATTTTTAGATTCTTTTATTTATTAAAGGTTCGTTTTCAAAAATGTTCGGTATTTTTTTCGTTTGGGGGACAAGATAAATGTTGAACAAATTCAAGTAAATAATTGCTTAGGTGGGTAAGTATAATAATTAATATTTTTTTATGGGCATGTGCCTTTAATAATTAAACAAAATACTTACAAGCTAATACTAACACTACAAATACAGTTAAACTGCCCATAGACCGTTGAAGGTCTAAAGACAATCTAAATGCTCAAGCCCACTACCAGTTGGCAGCGTACCCAGCTTGCTGGCGGCATTACCACGCTGAATGGCAATGCGTTGAGCCAGAAACACGCCAGTATTTTGGTCACACGTCGCATGAACCAGGAGCTCTGAAAGATTTTTGAAAATGAGGTGAGCTCCCGGTCCCCAAGCTCCCATTGCTTCGACCCCAAACGCCTCAAATATGTAACCACTGCCGAGGTCAGCATATTTGCGTCGCTTGTGCTGCTCTGCCAAATTGGCAGCCGCACCTGTTTTACTTATTTGTTTTGTATGTTATTTGTTATGGTGTTTATGGTATGTTTGTGTGGTGTAAGTAAATCGTTCGCTGAAGGTATTTTATCCAAAACTTAAATAATTAAGATGATTTTTGTAGAGTTAAATGTAATAATTTACATGATAGGTACGTTCAGGCACTAAAACTGAAGTCTCAGACGTCAAGAACATATTAAGTAGGTACAGCTTTACGTAGTCTAGAAACTAGGTGTTACAATATTCCCAGGCAGAATTCCGGTGGCATAAACAAAGCGCGGGAAAGCGTCGCCATATTGTCGTCGCCATGGCTGCCGGCGGCGGAAGTGACGCGCACGTGAGGGCTACTTCCGGCCCGCGTTCCGTTTCACGCAGTTCAATGTCACAATATTGCGCTCTCGCTTGGATTGCACGCGTTGAAGAAGTTTTTGAGTTGACAAAGATTAAATTTTTATGAATAGAATAGCTAGCGTTTATTACGTCAAGTATAAATAAAATAAATATGTTATTGTTAATAGGTTTCAAACAGAGACATACTTAGTATGTTTTTGTTAATCTGGCAGGTAGGTAACTAATTCGATTAATTACCTACATAAAAAATATTACACTGACCTGCCCCAAGCACTTTCGTAACCAATCAAGTTTTAGAGAATTTTATCATGTTATTTCTTTTACGCGTGCCGCTGTCGTGGAACGAGCTATTGAACGGAAGCAAATGTATTTTTATAGATCGTGTCCCAATATGAGCTTGTGAACCGGCCTGTGCATCCGTCGTGAGCTTGTGAAGTTTTGGTCTGATTTTCACAAAATATATTTTTTACAAGTTACAAACTGGAAACCAATTAGTAACTCTACATATCTCTCCTAACAGGTATGGTTCTCAAACCGTCGTGCGAAATGGCGGCGCGAAGAGAAGCTCCGGAGTCAGCGGCGGGACGCCCCCGCAGCGTCACCCCCCGCCCCTCCTGCGCCTCGGCTGCCGCTCAACGGGGGCTTCAACTCCATGTACAGCCCCATACCTCAGCCCATTGCTACGATGGGCGATACTTATAGGTAAGATAATTTAAATCGTAGCATGCGTAAGTAGGTACCGCCTTACTTAAAGGTTTCAGGCTAGCCTCTCTCACTGTCTAGAATGCTAATAAGTACTCCCCATCACTTTACCTCATTTTCCATTCATTTTCCTCATTTTTC
The DNA here is from genome assembly GCA_914767915.1 of Agriopis aurantiaria. Taxonomy (NCBI): domain Eukaryota; kingdom Metazoa; phylum Arthropoda; class Insecta; order Lepidoptera; family Geometridae; genus Agriopis; species Agriopis aurantiaria. Next base: position 8,489,102 of record OU612003.1, on the reverse strand, counting down.
ATTTTTTTTCATTTTTTTCATTTTTTAAAAGTATCTTAGGTGCTTTTTCATGAACCTTAAGATGCATTTCCTACGTCATCTACGTTTATGCCGCGAAAAGACGCATTTTAGCAATTTTAGCATGTGTTCTTCAACTTGTGAACTTGGGATTCATGTAGACAAAAATGGATAACATTTAAATAGATCTGTGGTAGTTCTTATTATTAGAAAGAAACCTAAAACTACGGCTGAAATGCAATAAATCTTAAAAAGTTGAATTGAAAACCATCACTGGAAACCGATTAACAATAAAAAGAAACCTAATCTATCCTACAATGTTTTGTAACGCCATCTATCATCGAGCAGCGACACTAATTGAATTGCGCGCGAAATCGAGCGGCAAAGGTCGCCTCCTTCCCTTGTTTTCCCGCCATTGCACCGACTCTAGACGCTCGTCACAGATTAAATAATACCTACTATGCCCAAGTTCCCGAAGGTTGGCCGCCTTTCCACTTGAATTGATTTTTAATAGTGAACTACGAGTTTTAGCTTTTGTCGTCGAGCAAATTAACTTAGTGAGATGAGAAGTTCCTCTTTAGTTACGCCGCTGGGCATTCACGGTTTCTGTTACGGTTTTATTAAAACATTCAGACTTTTATTTCTAACACATATTTTATTTTACCTACCTGTCCACCTACAATGCGTTAGAATAACTTAGTGAAGAGGTGAGTGGTTCTCTCATTCAACTATTATGATAATTAATAATTTTTCTTCGGTGCCGGGGGTTTTATTTTCTGATTAAAACTCATGTTAAAAAAAATCACTTCATTTCGTTCACTCTACAGAAAACCCGGACTCGTCCCAAAACGTGTATAAAATATTAACTTAAGCGCATTCAAAATTAAAAGAAGATTAAGTGACCGGAAGTGCTAGTCACTAGACTAGTTGGTCATAGACAATCTTGTTTTTTACCATTTGTTCAGTATTGAAAATTGCAATACCCAGCTATTTCATTCCCACATTTCTTTACTTTCATAAGTTTCATATTGACAGTATGCTTTTTGACAGTTCGATGTCCGGTGGACTGTCTTCGTCGTGCCTGCAGCAAAGAGAAGGCGGCTATCCGTACATGTTTGGCGATGTCCTTGGAAGTGGGGGCTACTCGCGAGCACCGGCAGCGCACCAGCAGCACGCGGCTTATACGCAGCCGCAAGGGGGCGCTGGTACTGGTAAGTTACACAGATTAGACTATTTGTATGTCGAAGGCCGATTGGCCACACATAGTTTCAACAGTTTTCAGGCCACTCGAAATAGCTTGATAGATATATTGAACAGTTGTTGTTCTCGGAGAAACAACCAAGATTTACCAAACATGTCATCAGAATCACGGTAGCACTGAGCTAAAAATCCTACTACCTCTCGTAGCCGCCCTTCGGTTGATTTTATCAGAACGGTTGAATTTATGTTGATTTTATCAGAACGGGAGTTAGAAAACTAAACCAATCTTTGTCGTAAAACTATACACATAACTAAAAATACTAAACAGATTGTGGCCATTTTCACGAGTCCAAAATTATTAGTTCACAATGGACGCATTATTTGAACAACTGCTTATGTAATATGTATATAAATAAATCACATATTTTCATAATATTAAGCTACTCTAAAAATAACTGTATTTGGAAAAATAATTCAGCTTATTGAGAACAGAACACAAATTAGAAACGACTAAGTACTTAGCTTAAGGAAACAGTGAGAGGCGTAAATAAAATGTAAAGTAAATAAAAATATTACAGCATCAACGAAATCAAGACGAGCGCTCATGGAAAATATTTACCAACTCCGTAATAAAATGTAAAAAACGCTGACTCAAGAGCAAGGGGCGTCTGGCTCACAAGACCGCGAAATAACGAAAAAAAAAAAAACGAAAAAAAAGCCCGGAAAAGGGAAAAGTAGTTCATGCCCCGATTGGATTTGCCGTTGTCTGTTCCTTACAAATGGCTTTTTAATTGATTTTGAATATACAACGCTTTTGTTAACTAATATATATATTACAAACGAGACCAATGCCTTTTAGTATTCTAGTAGATAGATTTCAATAATAACTATTGGTTGTTTATGGTAGAGACATTTAAGAAATAACTAGTAGCTAGAAAATAAGGCAGTATTCAGAGAAAACGCGAGGCAGTGCCGCAGCCATTGTTTTAAAAAGCTGTAACTTTTCTATTTGATATTATATATCACGCGGCGGACATTTTTAGCCGTAGGTGGCGGAAAGCGGGATGAATTATTGTTGTTTGGGGCGTTTCGCGGCATTGTTCGACGCCGAGTTTCCACCACGGACCGTGAACAAAAGACTTTTTCACAATTCAAAATGCACGCTCTCGTTTCATTTACTCTTTTGCGCTCTTTCGACGGGCGCATTTCCAGCTTCGTGCGGTATTAAATAATGCGGATTTGTTCTACTTTTCGCTTTTTGGCTCGCGGTTCTTTTGCGAATTTACGAAGCTAGTGGTTTTTCATTTCCCATCATTTCTCGAAATTAAAATTTGATGAATTGTTTAGACCTTATACAATTTCCAACATTGCAGTGTGAAATAAAGCTGTTTTCAAAGGAATCAAGTAAACCCTTCTGTACCTAATATTTATGTTATATCAATAACTAGAGCCGTAATCAAACTATAATAAATATCAGCTATATCCATTAGGAGACCGCAATACACATTTTATCAACATAATCGGCAATTCGAACTCAGCAACACAACGCGCCATAAACAAGCGACGACATAGACGATTGACTAAACGAGTCTCGCAAGAGCTGTTTAGCGGCGATAATAACGCATAATGAATGTAAACGCTGTTACGCCGTTAGCTACCCCCAGCGACGGAGCCAAACTACGGGAATCTCGAACAGTAGCTGAACTCGCGAGTTATCTGGAGCGGTAGTGTTGAGTGTCAATATAATACGATTATTAATTATATTGATTATATATCGTTTGGCAAGTCGTAAGTTAGATTATGGGTATTATGATGAGATGAGATTGCGATAGCAAAACGTGAATACATGTGGTCAAACGCATGCTTAGTCCATAGTAAAATAACGACGTGGCAAATAAAATTACGAATGAAAACAGGCATAGTCACTAGTGCAACAAGGGAACAGCCTTAGTTAGATTGAAAAAAAAAACCGTGGAACTATCACAACTCAAAGTCAACTTTGCTATTATCGCATTTTACAGCGATGATCGCAAGTAGCGAATACCGTAATAGATATTAAAATTTCCGACACTAATCGCTAACATGTCCCGTCGTTTGCGAGAGGACAAAAATGTCGCAAACTTATTGCAGATTGATTCGGTTAAAATAGTAACTATTATATCGGAGATTTTTATACCTATATACGTACTCAACAGGGGCGGATCCAGGATTTCATTTTGGGGGGGGGGGAGCATTCTGACAAGGTTCGAAGGAATCAAAGAATTGCTAGGTGTTTTGGGGGGGGCATGGCCCCCATGCCCCGCCCCTCCCCCCTGGAACCGCCACTGGTACTCAATAGAGTACGTAAACTTGACAGACATTACACTCGTTGATGGGATATCTGTCACTGTATGACAGCAAGTCTCTAGTGACGACACCGCGGTGGAACGAGTGTTATCGCGTGGCCGCACGCTTGGGGCGCGCTATTGGAAAAGGGTTAATATTGGACCGATGTGTTAACTATCGCTAATCGCTGCTCTATTGTGATCATATTGTTAACTATTGGTATTATTATGGTATTATTTAGTGACAAGAAATCTTTATTATTTTAAACCGTCGCTTAAAGAAAAAAATCAGCACTCATAATGATTTTTTGTAGGTACTGTCAATTACATTTTAAAATGAAACACCTAGTTTTTTTTACTGAAATTAAATAATAATAACGTTTAACGAATGTTTATTTTCTATAGGAATACAATTGAATTACATGATAAAATTAATACAAATAAGACATTACCTCAATATTTATGGACTACGCGTACATCGTTTTGATCTATACACTTAAATGTACACATAACACAACGCTTGACTTTCATAGAATCTTATTCTGTTTAACTCACTTCACTTGTGGCACTAGCTCTTAAGTTTCTCTAGATGGGTAACTATATGAATGTTTTTTTTTCTATATATCTATTTAGAAAGTAGGTAGGTAGTTAGATACCTAGCTTTATATTATAGAAGTACGCTCTGTAACAATGAAAACAGTGATTACTAACTATAATCACGTAAACAATGCATCTGACTGCATAGGTACTAACAGCTATTTTAGGTTGGCATCGTACCAAATTGTAAACTCATTGATTATATACCCATAACGTCGCATAAGTGAAGCTAGATCAAATCAAATTATTTATTTGTCAGTACATGGTAGGGTACACTGGTACACATAGATATAAAGTAGCATACAATCATGGTCGTAACTCGTAAGAATGGAACCGTATCTCATGTCCTTGCCAAGTACGGCGTACAAATGTTAGTTTTTATCTACAAATCTACAAATAAATTAATACTAAGTTCGCTTATATTATAAATGTGAAAGTTTGTATTTAAGTAATTTGTTGCCACAACTTCTCGGCTAAACAGCTACGATTATAATATTTGCCTTGGCTAATCGTTTTTTTAAAGCAATATTTATTGGCAGTAAAACAATTTTGTAACTTGATAATATGTTAGGTTCACATTAACCAATTTAACCATATACAATAATGAAGCCACAATAAAGAAGTACTTAATGATGAAATATAATGTTTTGACTGTTAGTATTTATAACCTTAATTAACACAAACTATTTTCATCCCGGAAAAATTACGGCTTCTATTAGTATAGCGATTGAAAGCGCGGGGCGTAGCTAGTATGGAATAATACTGGAAGTAGTGCATATAGTTATCATAGATATTGTATAATAATGGAGGCAGGCAGTCTGGCTCCGTCATCGAGGGCTTGGTGACAGCATCGAATAGCAGATAACGCAATTGTGTGTAACGGAACGCAATCCGAATCCCATTAGACATACGGCTGGCCCGACACTGATACTACGTAATAGGTTTTCCGATATTGTGTTGTCGGGCAGTGTTTGATTGACTGGCCTGCTGGATAGGGATGTTAGATGGAATCAGTTTAGAGGTAGCACGAGATAATAGAGAATTAAATCCTTATAATATTATGTATTATAAATGCGTGTTTGTTGGTTTGTCCTTCTATCACGCAGCAGCATCAACGGATGACGTGATTTTTGCATGGATTTAGTTTGAGGGCCTGAAAGTGACAGCTACTTCTAATATCGGAAAAAATACTGTTTCTGTATGATTGTCAACGCGATTCTTCACTTTATTGAGAATTTTACTTAAGAAATTTGCGCAATTTCAATAATAGTAGCTACCACCAATTGATCAGTATTCTAGCCGCGGTTTTCCAATTTTCCCATATATTTTTTTTAGATCTGTATGTCTGTCCGTCTTAATGATGCACACTACTTGCCAAATTTCATCAAAATCAGTCAAGCTGTTTAATTGCGAAAGGGTAAAAGACAGTTTTTTTTATTTTTTATTTTTTTAAAGCTTATAAGTCCGCGTTTGACCACCAACTCGCCTAAACTAACTAACTAGACATATAAAGAGATAAGTGCCTTTCGCTTTTTTAGTAGGTATTAGTGGGCATATTTGGTACGTGATTTTCTCTCACGTTTTTTCATAGCTGCAAAAATGTGGGACCTTTCCTAAATACTAAACATCAGTCACGTCCCCACAACAAATAAAGGTTCAAAGCCAACTAATAATGGTGCAATTTTTATTGACATCCCCCTTTGTCTTTTGTTGATAGGTGTAATATCGGCGGGCGTCAGCGTGCCAGTACAAATACCATCTCAGGGGCCGGACCTTGCCTCTAACTACTGGGGGCGACTTCAGTGATCTCAGCTATTCGGGTTCCCACATCGGCTTCTGTCGATGGAGAATCCGACTTCCGGACTACCGGAGCCATCTAGCGGCGACCTCGCGCACAACTACGCCGATGCTCACTTGTCTATGAGCGCTATAAACATGACTGCCGGACATGACGCCGTTTTGGCGGGAGAAATGCAGGAGCAAAACAATTCGTAGACGAAACAATTTGTAAACTCAGTGAAAGTGATCCATTGAGTTACTTTGATCTAAGCAGTGGTTATTTTTTCTAATAACGATGGTATTTTAAGGAAACTGATGATGTTCAAACCTAGCGATAAGTGACCGTACACGATGATAATGTACGAGCTGCTCTAAATTAATTTTGCGTGTAAATTTACATATTTCATTGTGTGTGGTCAAAATAGTGTAAGTTTCGGTTGAGGCGCCAATGTATATATGAGTCTACTATAGGCGCCATCTGTTGTTGAGTAGCGGAAGCTCAGAAATCGTCTGAATAGTGGCGGGAACACGAAAGATGTAAATTGTTTGTGCCAACATTTGTAATAATCGAGTGGTATTCGCCCCACGAATACATGTTACCCCTTTATTCCTTTGATGTATGCAGTAGGGGTGCGAAAATATTAATCTACACAGAAAAAAGCGGCAATGAGCTTCGTTACGGCTATTTGTTGACACCCCTGCGTTGCTTACAAATTGTCATACAGTTTAATCATGTTTGCATTATAACGATGATTATTGTATTATATTACACTAGATGTTGTATATGTGTTGACTCATACATTAATAGCGCACTCTAAATGAATTGTTTTATTTATTGAATTGAATATGTGACGCTTTGAATAAAATAATAGTACTGATTGGTTTCATTTTTGCCACAAAAATCAACGATTGTACCTAATAAATAGCCTAATTTTTATGGAAACAAAATTTATGGTGATTTTTCAACTAAGTATAATTTTAATACGAACATTCAAGAGCGTAAAATGCGTAGGTACTTCGATCAAAAATATATTTTTTTGAAGAATGCGTATGTAATTTGGTACATGCATTGATGTTGAATTTCGAAATTTAAATTCTAATTCCAATTTCGAATTCATGCGCATTTGAGCCTTCGCCTGGTCTATGATTTGAGCATGTAAATATTCGTACTCCGCCTATACTGAGCGAAATACTTACGAGTATTCGATACGTAAAATACGTATCGAAATTCATACAAATTTTGAATTTCGAAATGGAAATTTCTATGGAATTCGATGCGTGTTTTATGCATCGAATACTCTTACTTCACCCACGTTTCTGTGAAAGTGGTCTAATGACGGAACTAAACATTTACGAAGCGAGTTTTCAGTTATTTTCAGAAAATGTATTTGTGGCTCCCTCATAACTCTACAGATGACTTGATCACTGTACAAAAGCGAATAAGTAAACGATACCATAGAAAAAGGAATAATTATATTTTTATGGAAAAATAACTAACCGTAAAGTACTGATTTCTTGAACATTGTTTTATTTATAAACTGGTGCTTGTTTGGCACAAGATAATAACATCTTTATGTATAAAATAACATTGTACATTGTAATATTATTTTTCATCTAATTTAAAGAAAAGAAATGCAATACGGTCGATATAGTTAAATTGTAAGTAATGTAATTAAGTTCGAATAATAAGTGTATTGTAAATTATTAATAGAGTATAAGAATAGATTGAGGAGATTACAGTGAAATTTAATAAATATTGCATTAATCATTCAAACGTTTTTTATTGGCAACCTCGAAAATTCAAAATCCGAACTCAAACTTCAAACTAACCTTTCTTTTTTTAATTCGACCCTATTTCAAACCAGTGTTGCCGCAAGTAAAAAAAACCCCATCTGAGGAAATTATGCTGTTAACTATATTTGGGCGGTACATATTAATTTTGCGTCCGCTACCCTCATGCGTTGCACCCTATCCCTTATAAAGAGGGTGGGACAAAAGGATGGGATTAACAGTGTTGTGTTGTAGGCATTATAGTGATCTAAGCCTTGTCGAATGTTGCCATTCTAGTATAGAGGATTTTGTACAGCTAACAGTTTTTACTGGCTTTACAAATAACAGTGGGCGTAGCACGAGTATTCGCTACATAAAATACGTATCGAATTTCATACAAAATTAAAATTTCGATATTGAATTTTGTATTGAATTCGATACGTATTTTACGTAGCGAAAATTCGTACTTTGTCTACTGAAGATGGATAAGGTTTCATGATGCTTGTGTTCTTTCTTGCATATATACAAACTAACTTATCTATATATTCAACCCATCACTACCTGCAAAACTTGTAAGCAGTCTTTTTTTAATTCAACCCTAAACTGTTATTGACATCTACTTATAATAATATATGTTTAAAAAAAAACTTTTATTTATTTAAACTAAACGGAATTCTATCTGTGACACGCAAAATTCTACCCTCTGTCATCAAATAATAGAGCAAAATGAAGATTATCTGATTAATTTGTTTAGACTTGTCTGTTTGTCCCCCGTTTTCTGTCTATATATCGTATTAGACATCTGTGATTTTTTGCCGACTTCGAAAAGGAGAAGGTTATCAATTCGACTGTATGTTTTTATTTATAGTCTTGCGTTTGACCTCCAACTCGCCTGATGTTAGGCGATGATGCAGTCTTTGCGAAGAATTCTATGTTACACGGGACTGTGCCGAAAGGTCATAGCATCATCAGCTGTTCCAAAAATGCATTGTGTCGAGTGTAAAATACTTTTATCTGAAACTGGTTTTTCTTCGCGATTACTTGGCCCTACACAATGACAATATAATTACTTGACTGCTCATCCTTTACCCCGCATAAGCCAAAGGTTCTAACATGTCAACCTAAACTATTTCGAGCGTGCCAATCCTAGGCGCGAATTGAAGAATGACTTTTGATTCTCCAATCACAAGCGTCGAGTCACGTCGAGTCTCCAATCACAAGCTGTCCCGCGACCGACGTAGCACCATTTTGCAAAAGGGAATTTTGACTACATGCGCAATCAAGTGGTTATAATTACCTTTGGTCCTACAGTATACGTTGTAAATTATGAGTACGACGACTCCTTTCGGCTAAGTATCACCGTTCCGTGCAACCCTGTATAATTCAATTATAAAAAGTTACGCGGAAAGCCGAAAGGGGTCCATAGTACCTCATAAGTCATTAGGAAAACTTTTATTATGGAACCAACTCTGAATACGCCACAAAAATATCAGCTGTTCCATAGAAAACGGCCATTCAAACTCGACTAAATGTATGGAACAATTTTTATTTTTTTCGTAATTTCTAGTAGTATCCATTCCGACCGCTTTCGGCTTAGAAGTACACCTTTTCTACGTGACCCTGTACTAGGTTTACTTATCTAATTATTCATCGGTTCGGAATCGGATTTTTAGTCATTGACTAAAAAATCCGATTTTGGTTTGCGGTTGCTCTTACATAAATTATTTTCTGAATAAAACCTAATGCTTAACCATTAAGGCTCTTTTTTGAATAAAACAGGCATTTATAAATTCAAATTAAACATGTATTCAATAAAAAATTATGGAAACTAATATAATTTCTCTGCAAAAATCTTATAACACTAATAAGAGAAAATTAGTTTTAAAAAAGCTTAAGTTAAGTCTTAATTTTTAATACACAATGTTATGAAAACTATTTGGCACCGAAGTTTGAGCAATTTTTAAAAGTTACTTTGTTCGTGTGTTAAAAGTCCGCTTAAAGCGCAACGCACACATGAGACCATTTTCTTAGAGTATTAGTACCAACATTATAAATGAGAAAGTTACAAAATTTATTTAATAAAAATTAATGGAAACCAAAATAGTTTCTCTGCAAAAATCTTATAACACTAATCAGAGAAAATTTGTGTTAAAAGCAGTCTTAATTTATAATACACAATATTATGAAAATTAAATGGCACCAACGTTTGAAAGTTACTAAGTTTGAAGTTACTTTGTTCATGTCTTAAAATAACATTTAAAGCGCAACGCACACGAGTAGCCATATACTTAGTATATCATACCAACATTATAAATGCGAAAGTGTATCTATTTGTTAGTTTGTTTGACGCAGCAACATAGCAACGGAGGGCAGGAGGCGGAACATTTTAAGGTTCCCTAGGGGAATGTCTAAAGGACAGTGAAACCGCAAGGCACAGTATATAACTTCAATTCACACAAAACTACCTAAGTGTAACAGACTGGTCAAGTATAATTTAACATTTTTTTTTTAAATCCCGATAATCTTCATACCGCTTAACCGATTTTCATGAATCAGCTAATAACGCTCTCGATCAGGTCACCACTCAAGCAAAAATATAATAAACCAAAATAGGTTGTCGTTTGGAAGCTACGATGCCACACACGTTAATATAACACCCCTCTTTTTGCGTCGGGGGTGTAAAAGAACGCGAAAGTCCGCAAAAACGCATGCACATAAATAGTAACTATAGTGTATTGTAATTTTTTTTATTTATATTTAAACACGAAATTCACAAACTCATCGCGAATTTTCGAAAGGTGTAGAGATCACTCGGAAAGTATTTTGCGAAAGGGCTGAATTAAAAGGGACAAAAGGGGGTTGAAGTTTATATATAAGTCTATAACGCGTACGAAGTCGCGAGCAACAGCTAGTTGAGTATAAGAATAGATTGAGTAGAATACAATTAATAAATATTGCATTAATAATTCAAACGTTTATAAATTGCAAAAAATACGAACTATGACTACCGTCACTTTCTAGTGACGGATGATAGTGCTCCGTGTGCGCTGTCTTTTAGTCGTTCACAAACTTTCATAGAGTTCGTCTGCCATGTGTTTCGGCCATTAGTTACACTTATCGTACAAAATTTGCTAACGCAGTTTCAATTTATAATATTTTTTTACACTATTTATTGATTCAAATAGTTTGGCAAAAGCTATTTGGTAAAACGACTTACTATACTCGCACCATAAGAAACGCGATAACAGCTAGCTGTAGTAAATTATTTAAAAAAAAACTGTACATTATAATAAATCAATAACAATGAAAAAACAAATTAAATAGTATATTATGCAATTAGTGAATAAAGGACGGATTTAAAGCGAGAACCATAGATGAATAACGAGCAAGTGAAGGAATCACGACTGAATCACGAGCGTAGAGAGTGATTCAAGTGTTAGAATCCTGAGCGACGCGAGTGATTCACGGCCCTCGATATAAATCCGTTTTATTCAAGACTAGCGGTCCGCCCCAGCTTCGCACGGGCATAGATTATAGCCTATGTCACCCCGGGATAATGTAGCTTCCTAACAGTGAAAGAATTTTTTAAATCGGTCGAGTACTTTTTGAGCCAATTCGTTACAATCATACTTACATACCTACAAATCTTTCCTCTTTATAATATTAGTATAGATTTGATTGATTGATTGATTGATACAGATAGATTATTATTATTATTGATTGATAGATTTGCATACTATACTTTATAACATGACTACGAGAAAAAAAAAGATTTAAAGAGTTTGTATCGAGTATTTTTTTGCTTTTTATTCACTGTTTCCAGTAAATAAAATAAGCTTTTTCGAGGGGGATGGTATAAACTTCTTTAATTATACATTCTGATCACTTTTACTAGTTTTTTTAACATACGATTTTAGGCGTGTTTTTTAAAAGTTTTTTTCGTGCGTTCTTATATAACTTACGGCTGACAGATTGCTCCTTAGCGTAGCTCAAGTATGAAGCGTAACATTCAAAATCATCTTTAATTTATTATATTACAAGTATTTTTTTTTTTTTTTGGTACTAGTAATTGGGTTTTGGCTTCAAGCATGGCTTATTTAACAGCGTAAGGCTTTATAACTAAAATGCTATACCTATCCAACAGTTAAATTAATTTAGCATAATTATAAAATCAACGTTCTTCTAACCTAAGTACATAAATATCTCTAAATATATGTTATAAGTTAACTTTGGAATAATAACCTCAAATAAATTTCATACGTCTCACTTCATTTAGTCTTATATCTTTGAGCGATATGCAAAATCACAAATTTTGGTATAAGAGATCATGGTTTGCTTTTAAGAACAAAAATAAAATCTTTAGTAACTAAAATACATCAAAAGTAACATTCAGAATCATCATGAGGAAACTGGTATGTCCTAGAACCTCAAAAGTAGAATGACATAATGAGCATGTGACATTCACCAATATGCACTGGACCTGCATGATGAATTAGTAGTGCCTGAACTCTTTTTCTGAGAGAAGGCCTGTGTCCCAGCAGTGGGACAAGATAGGATGATAATGATGATGATGACGAACACTCAGAATTGCCTTTATGAAAAATGGTGCACCTGAGATCTCGGCTTTAATAAAATAGCTTCATAGTACGTGATTACATTTTTATCTTAACTTTGTGTTTTGACCCTTATAGTGTAGCACTTAATTTAGATGACTAGTGAAACAAAACTATCAGTTTGAACTGGTCTGTGAAAGAAAACAGTCAGTTTGAACTGGTATGTAAAAGAAAACAGTCAGTTTGAACTGGTATGTAAAAGAAAACAGTCGGTTTGAACTGGACTGTAAAAGAAAACAGTCGGTTTAAACTGGTCTGTGAAAGAGAACTGTCAGTTTGAATTGTTCTGTAAAAGAAATTGTCAGTTTGAACTGGTATGTGAAGGAGAACTGTTAGTTTGAAATGAGGTCAATAAAAGGAAACAGCCAGTTTTAACTACAGAGAAAAACAATGTCGGTTTCGAACTGAGGAATAGAAGACTTCTGTTTCAACATTTCAACCACAATACATGGTACCGAAAGTGCCCGATTGAAACGACAAGGCACACGTATGACAAGGATAGAGTGATATGCTAGAATTTTTGTGCAAGTGAGACAGGGCTAGCCGAAGCGTATTTAGACACAGTAGAGCCGGGCCAGCTCTGACAGTAAGTTGCTTGTATTCTGTTTGAAACTTGGTTTGTTCTTAGTTGTCATATTCGTTCAAGAAATGCGACGCTCCTCGAGTCGCCAACATGTGTTATATTGCGTAATAAGGTAACCTTTACTCTTCAGCTTCTTCCAGAAGGGGTGTCCTCTCGTTGATATTTCTAACATAGCTTGAAGTTCTTCTTTGTCTACAACGCTGGACCCACATCGCCCAAAAACTGTAAAAGAAAAATATAACTTTTAAGGTGCCACCTTAGCAACTAACATTTTTGATGACGTAAAACTTGAAAATAACATATATATATTTTTTTTCCATTTTTTTTTACCATGGATAAGAAAGATTATGTACGGTTTTTTTTTAAAGCCTAGCTCATTATCATCATATCCTGCTTTTGACTAGTTGTGTCGGTTATTATAATTCACACTAATATTACAAATGCCGAGCGGTAGCATGTGCGCTTTACAATCAGACGGCACCCGGTTCGATCCTTGGCCCTGCACCAATGACTTAATTAGCACTTTTGTGCAGTTTCGATGTCATCGTGCAACAACGGTGAAGGAAAACATCTTGAGTAAAACGGTGTCCAAGAACCTCAAAAGTTCAAAGAATTTCCTGCGGTCTCTTTTAGGTTTTATCTTGTGGGTGGGCGTCCTACGTTGCTCTTAAGTTATATACTGGGTTTCGCGGAAAGGGTGTATTAAGTTGAAAGGGATCCATAGTACTATGATAGTACCTAGCACCCATTTTTATGAAAAACGTATGTATTTAAAAATATTTATGTACGTATATCAGTCTCTGGCAGCTATATTACAAGCTTTGCTTAGTTTGGGGTCGGATGACAGTGTGTGAAAAAATTTCCCTAATATTTATTATTTTATTATAAACTTCTTTTTATCATGGATAAATGAATACAAATACATACATTGCAACGCTACTGCGCCTTCTAAGTCTCGGTTCGACAGGGCCCTCGGGAACCGCGCGCACGCTCCTGGGCGGAGGCGGGAACGGAGGCCTACCCTTGTTGTAATAAAACTGGTACAGGAACCCTGAGACCGCTAGCAACGCCCACACCACGATTAGGAATATATCTGGAATATACAAGGTTGATACATAAATGTCCATTTAAAAACCGACTTCAAAATTAGTAAATTACATATAGACACATTTTTACGGTGTTTATTATGGTTGCCTGGAAGAGATCGCTTTAAGCGATAAGGCCGCCTGTTAAAAGCCTAGATCATATTTTTATTGTAATATTTATGTTATCCTTGTTTTGTGGTATTTTAATAAAGAGTTATTGTATTGTATTTTTTTTTATACGCAATTTCGTTAACTTGGATGATGTATTTGTCCAGTTTAAAAAAATATATATTAAAACCAAACTACTAAACCGATTTTGATGATTTCACAACCCGCGAACATACTCAAAATAACATGAAAATGGCGATAAAAGCAATTATAGTTGAAGACGATAAAGATTGCAAAAATAACAAACATTAGATTTAAAAAAAAAAACTAAACTCACCTCTCCATTGATAAGACGGCATGATAACTGCCTTATTAAAATCGGGTACTGTCGCCCTTCTCACTGTATTATTCAAGATATATTTCAAATTGGACCCCATGTAGTAGTCCAGAGGGTATATAGCCGTGTAACCACCGATTACAGCATTGCAGATCATGCTAGCTATGTGACTCGTCCAAAGAAGGCATATCGTGGTCAATAGAATAATTAGTATGAAAATACTCCAAAAGCTTAAGTTTGATTGAAGATATACTCCCCCTAAAATATGATTAAAGAAATTATAAATTAGAAAAGTTTGCAAGCGTTTCAAACAAATATCTACATAAAGTTGAACAAATGCCTGATGCATGGACAATAAAAGTACTCCGCACAACTGGACACATGACTTCTTGATACAAATATGGTTGTACCTAAGCTAGCACTTAAGAACAAATATATAAAAGGAAGTCGCTATGAGTGATCCATCTCTTTTTTGTTACCTGTCAGTTTGAAGAAAAATTAGAAATACATCTGACAGCAGGATTTTTTTCCCCCATCATAAATAGAAAGATAATCGCTCAATTGCCCACTATTCTTGTAAATCCATTTTCAAGATTTTATTATCAGATTCCAGTTATTTATTTGGAGATCTCGGTCCAGTTGTTCTTACTATGTCTATGGCCAAGATTCTGATGTCAATGGCAGCTTTAGTTGACAGAAATAAACGAATTAAAAATATTCTTGTGCTATTTTTATTGCAGAATAAATATATTAGACGACGACTGTCCATTTTCAGTTAGTTTAGTTCTATCATTTGAAACCTCTGAAATTGACATAATATATAGGAAATTACAATATAAATGTGTTAAACTAGAAATAGCTGCAATCGTTGGTATTAAAAGTGTAAGAAAATAAATTTGAACAATTTTAGCAGCCGAGATTGTTTTTTATTTCAAGCCTTACCCTAAGTTTAGCCCAAAAAAAGTCATTTACCGGGTGAGGTATAATATAGAATGGACGCAATCAAGAATCCGATATCGGCTGACGACAGGACAATTATGTATGCAGGGATTCCAAAAAGCCACCAACATACGAGTCTCAATGCACCCAAGCATAATCCTGATAATGCTGCTGCTTTAACTAGAGCTATGGAATAGAAGAAAATTTAAGATTATATACACACAAATATCATTAACATGGTCATTCAATGCATTTGAAGATATTTTTACATCATTTTAGCAGCGTCAATTCTTGCACTGGCGCTCTCGACTGATTAAACCATTACCATTTAATCAGGATTTTCAGAAATCGTTAGAGCTTTAGATACGGTTTTAGCTGCGTGTTTAACTGTTCGAACTCATATTCGATACGGGATTTTAAGTAACGTCACAGAAGACATAATAGCACAATGGTAACGTTTTATAATAGAGCATGATAAAAATAAGCATAGTAAGAGTTACGCATAAACAATCAAAAAAATGTGTTATAAAATACTAAGAGTTTCACAAGGAGGTATCCTTGGCCCTCGGTTATAACTAACTACACTGAAAGGAAGAAATGATTAAAGAATGTCGATTTTACTTACCAGGACTTTCAATACTGAGCGTAAGTGAGATTATTATGTAAGTGACAACAAATCCGCTAAGGAATCCTATGGCCACTATTTGTGTTTTGAAGAACCAATGTCCAAAATAACACATGGCAATACCAAGGAAGAAGAGTAATACACTCATAAACATAGTTAGCGGGTCTTCTGCAACCAAACGAATAACAAATTTAGTTTACGTGCTTAACTCAGCGGCTTTTTCATAGTTGAAGATTTGGCAGGACAAATTTGTTTCTTTAGGCACTGATTTGCCACCTTAACATAACATAATGAAAAAATCGTATTGGTACTGAATACTGATAAATCATAACATATACCAAACCAGTAAATTGGCTATTACTAGGCAAGATACTCCATCTACAATAACATCATTGCTTTCCATCAGTCGAGATTGTGGCCAAACGTTGGCCTTGTCCGATGTAAAAAATACATTTATTTTGTTAATCTTCTTCTTTCGAGTCGATGTTCCGCAAAATACAATTCTATTGTCAGATTAAGTTTCTAGACCAACACTTTGCCACCTCAATGGCACTCTGCGTGGCTTCATTCAGGTCGTCTTGTGTGCAATTTGTAGGACACGCTGCACAGTCCATCAAGTGTGTCATTGTCTAAGGGTTCACACCACAAAGACATTTACTATACATTTTGTTAATAATTTTCATAGTGCACACTCAGTATGGGTAGTTCTTAAATAATTAATGACAGTCCAAAAAATTCTATCGCTAGTGGAATTTGAGTTTTGAACCTACAATTATCCAGATTTAAGTCCCATTCAGTACAGCAACATTATGGTTCTGGACATTTTTGAATTACCTTTAATTTTTGAATACTGTTACCTAATAAATTACAGTCATGCTCGTCTAACGGCGAACAAGCATAACTATGAGTCGGCACATGCACGGAGTAGTTGAAATTATCCTTTTCAGCCACGGCCACAAAGACAGCGCCTGTACCTGGGTATGCACTAACCATCCGACGCATGATCCAATACTTATCAGCGCTTTGAGGTATCTGTGGAAACAATTTGGTTTTAATGCCAACAATTAATAAATTCGAGGCTTTTCCCTTAGGTTATAGAATTTATCGATCACAAAAGCAACGAATGGAAAAAAAACTGAAAAACTAATTATTAATGATTTATTTTTCATTGTAAGGCGTGAGCTAGCGATAATGCGGTCTACGACGGAGCATGCTTGTCTAGAAGAAACTGATTCACTTGTAACGTAACTTTAAGACATCTAGGTTATAACCATGTCGGAAAACCCATTTGGGCAGCGTATTCCAGTAATTGCACAATAAGTGGTATCATGTCATCAACCATGAAACGGTGTCGCCTTTTCGTGCTCGCCTTGGCCGTCTGATAGAAAAATGAGCAGGAGGGAATGAAGTCATGCAGATCTATACGATGGACACTCCCACAAATGTATCCAATAATAAACCGATAGACTAGAACCTTTACGCCAATGCTGCCGTGAGTTTCTTAGAAAGTTTTTCAATGGACTCTAATTCAAACACTGCACACATCGTTACAGTGGTAACAGATTAAAGACTCCGCCAAAGCTAAAAAAGCCAGACAAGGGTCTAAAAGTCTGCACATGTCTAGACAAATCCGGACGGGTGGTAACTCTAAATGTCATCATAATTGTTTTAAAATAAACGAGTATGGCTAACTCGAGAGCTTAGTCGGTCAATTTATATTTCCAATAACAGATGAAAATTTTGTGGTGTTAATTGAAAAGGTTAGTAGGTACAGAGAATCGCCACTGACGAATATTGCACAAAACTTACTAAATGTCCATATTTTAAAATATTCTCCAAGCTCGTCATATTCCCGATTGCTTCGAAGTAGACATCCGAGTCATAATTGTGTTCTGGTAGATACATCATGTAAAACTGTGTTTGGACAAAATTTTTAAATACGGTATTTGTGCATTCTGGATCATTTTGCTGGTCTTTAGAAGTTGCTGCCTCAACTACAATGTAAGTTTTACTGTATAAAACAGCCTCCATGAATGGAGATATGGGTACGGAGAATTCCATGTTGCAACCACCCGGGATTGGATCTGAAAACATGCACATAATGTTAGTATATTATGACGATTTATTTGATACAAGTTGCCCTAATGTATCACCCCACTTTCTTACAATGCATTCCTCGCCGACTGTGAACCACTTCAAACTTTGCAATTTATTTTAAACTAGCTGCACCCCGTGGTTTCACCCGCGTAGTGATCAAAAATAGTGATGAAGATGAAAAGTAGCCTATGTCACTCTCCGACCCTTGAACTATACCCATGCAAAAAATCAGGTCGATCCGTTGCTCTGCGTTGTTTTTAGCTGCATAGGAGGATTTGAAGTTAGGTTATAATGCCCAGACATTAAGCAATTGTTTTTAAAAAGGTTATTAATTTATTCATTAAATAAGGTTTAAATTCAATCTATTAACAGACAATTTAGTCACCAATTACTTAACTACTTAGTCAAATAACCCAACCTAACTATTCCCAGCGCAAAGGTGCCCAAAAGCCCACTCGCTGCATTACCATGTTGGATAGCACTGGCTAATCTTTGCACCAGGAACGAGCCGGAGTGGGATTCACCAGACTTTTCTTTGAGCCCAGTGCTGACGCAAGTAGCATCCGATATCAGGCACTTTCCGTATTTCCAAGGCACCAGAGTCAGCCCGTCTGGCCTCTTCCCTTTAGACCCGAAGGCTCCAGCACACAGGGAACGTTCACAGACACAAAGGCTTTACAGACTATATCATTGAATGCATGGTGACGCGGAAACCTCCTAGCTCAATGACGATAACTCAGCGCGTGATGGTCATCAGCCTCCATCATGGAACCGCAGGCTATACAAAGGGCCACCGCCACAGGCAAAGAGTCATAATTAAAGAATTAAAGTAAGTTATTTAAAATATATATGTAAAACTGAGTTACTTTACATTTAGTAAAACCGTACATAAATTATAAATAATGGCCAAGTGCGAGTCAGTAACCAATTTATTTTTATTACCAAATTAATCAATGTATTCGGCTAGGGGGCGTCCATTAATTACGTGAGGTGATTTTGGCGACTTTTCGACCCCCCCCTGGTGATGAGACGTCGTGAGATTTGGCTTGACCACCTCCCCCTTCCCTTAATCTCACGTGAGATTTTTCTAAATGCGTATTTGTGTGTGTATTTTAATCCTCAATATGTTGTGTAGGATTTAGCCATATTTTTGTGGAGAAACATGTTTTACTTCATTTAACCCAACTTTCCTGCAACTTTACAATCTAACTTGGGGGAAAAAAAATACGTGATATTTGCCGAGACTCCCCCTCGCCCCCACGTGAGATTAGGTGAGATTCGGCTCGACCCCCTCCCCCCCCAAAACACCTCACGTAATTAATGGACGCCCCCCTACTTGGATGACCTTATCATTAGTCTCACTGAATCAAAATGCCATATTTTACTAAATTGAAGTCCATTTTTTTATTGATAGATATCCTATTTTGTGGTGGTACGGAACCCTCAGTGTGCAACCCCAACTCGCACTTGGTCGGTTTATTTTTTATGTGGTACTAGTACGGAACCCCCAGTGCGCGAGCCGACTCGCACTTGGCCAGTATTTATTTTGTTATGGTGAAGCAGAAATACACTAGCAATTTATAAAAGATATCGAGAATACCCACCCACCTGTATTATTATATCCAAGCACAGTCACAAATAATTTCAGGTCATCTTGGTTATTCATGTTCTCAATATGGAACGTATCCAAGTTGTCGATAAAGCTGTGTAGACCTATATTTGTTCCCATTATAGAAGTGTGGTCGACATCACTTTTTTTTAACGTCACATTGTAAAACTGACTGTGTACTTGGAATATAATGAAAGAGAGATTTTTACTGACATCTGTAAAGTCAATTTGAATGGTTGACCATCTGTCTAAGTAAATAAAGTCCCTATACAGCTCTTTGTTTTTTGTGGTAAGAGTTTTATTCAGAGGTATCGTCTTGATGGCACCTGTAAAAGCGTACTTAGTTTTAGTAATAAATAAATTATGTTTTAATGGTTTTATTATCTTTTAGTTGCACCACATGGTATCATTTGCAATGACAATCATAATTTTTTTCAAGATAAAAAGTAGCCTATAGGTAGATCACACTTTCTTGAACTATGTCTATGCAAAAAATTTGTTGCTCTGTTTCTATGTGAAACTAAGAAACACACTGGAATTTTCATAATATTAGTACCTACATGATGATGGCCTAAGTATTGCAGGAAATATGTTTTAGTTCTGCACCTGAGCGAACTCGAAATATCCGACTGGCAAGAGACAGCACAAGGCAGCCCTACCTATGTCTCTTGTATAGGAGGCCTAGATCCACTTTAGGTAGCTGCGCTAGAAGAGTAATGTCTTTGAAAGGACAATTTCAAAGCAAAACAGAGAAAATTCAATAAAAAAAAATGCAGAGAAAATAAAAAATCCGTCGACTGACCTTACCTACTCTTCTAGCGTGGCACTTTCACATTTAATAATGACGCAGATTATGAGCCATTACATGCTTATAGTTTCAAGTGCTCTTATCCTGGTAGCCACACCTCTAAGGAAAATAATATACATCAGGAAAACTTACTTTGAGTTGCCCCCAATGTGACCAATACTGCTAACGTTAAGCAACACCAACGAATATAAGAGAGCATTGTTAGGCCTGCCTGATATTAGCTAAGACTAGAAACATTATTATCAACACAAAAAGAAACCTAATGTCACAGACAGAATGTCAATAGCCCTTTTAGAGGAGCACTGTCTTTTACTTTGGCAGTTTACTTAATATTAATATTAGAGATAACACAACAGATTGCAATACCCAAACTGCGAACAAACGTAAGTCACCAAGCGCATTGAACCACTGAACTCTGATGTTATTAAAACAAATAAAACACTACGATTAAACATGTAAACATAACACAATTATCCGCTGACAAGAACCCATAGTGTTCCGTGCAAGAACCCGCCACGATCACCCGCAATTTTGTTTTGGCACTTTTTGTTTTATTTTCGCTTTTTGTGGCAGTATTGTGACACAAAGCTGACATGACAACTGACAACGCTTTCCTCTTCAGCTCAAAGATTATGGCTTCGCACGTCTCATGCATTAGCTAGTGTCAAGACTGTCAAGTATTGAAAATATAGATGGCAATAATACACGACACATATAATGTACGGCACTGCGGCATAATGTTGTACATCGAATATCATGTTGTACAATGAATATCGTGCCGTGCAATATCATGCTGTACATTATCAGTTCGGCCCAATAATCATCATCATCATTTCAGCCATAGGATGTCCACTGCTGGACATAGGCCTCCCCCATCGATCTCCAAAAGGGCCGGTTGAAAGCGGCCTGCATCCAGCAGCGTTTCCCTGCGGTCTCTTTTAGGTCGTCTGTCCATCTTGTGGGTGGACGTCCTACGCTGCGCTTACCGCCCTAGGTCTTAAAATTCTTTGTCTGCACAGTTGCTAACTGATTTCGAATGATTGACGATTCGTTTATATGAGTGCAACTGGCTACAACTTACAAAAGTGCCATGACAGCCGTTCTCGTTGAAACAAAAAAAAAACTTTTCTGTGTTATATATTATCTATACTGAGCCTATGTGTTCGTTCGTAGAGGGGTAATTAGTATACTTAGCCTATGTGTTCGTAGGGCACTAGATGTATGCTTTAGTCCATGATCCAACAAAACAAAGTCTAGCCCTCTGGGAGTTGTACCGCAATGACGTCACTGTCCAGTTGCCACTTTATTGTAACAAACACAGATACTGGGAAACAACTTTTTAAATTATCTATTAAATAAAATATAAAAAGTATTTCAATTGTCATTTGGTTTGTCTGCTCAAGCAAATTAAGCACGAATTGAATATATTAAACACAATTTTATCAAAACCACATTGATTTATTGGATTCCCACAGGTATACATAATATACGGATATTGGGGAGTTATAGTTTCACGCTACTGTTATCACAGAAAATCATAGAGAGTCCGCCATTGTTTCGTGTATCGTCATCTCTCTCGAACTTGTTGTAAATTACTTATTCTGCTCTTGCTTATGCACGTGTACGTGTATCCATGACATTGATGACATCATTGCGGGACGCCAAGTCATATTATTTCTCGGAGGGCTATACCTGGCGGAGTATATTATTATACCATGCTTTAGTCCTTTTTCTGAGATTGCAACAAACGACTTCTGCCACAGACGACATAATAGCACACTTCTGCCAAGCCAGGGGGTCTAGACAAGAGCCACACACTGTTAGCGTTCACGCCTGCGGAAAGATAAAATTGTATGAAAATGACATTGACAATGACATTAGCATGAGATAAATTATCTGAAGCTATTGTCATCTTCATACAATTTCATCTTTCCGCAGGCGTCAACGCTAACAGTGTGTTGCTCTTGTCTAGACCCCCTGGGCCCAGATTCGGTAACTTTTTCACGCACGTAACGCGGTGCGTTAAGTTAACCTGTAAAAACGTGTAGTGAACGCGTAACCTTATCGCGCCGCGTAACGCGCATTTGAAGTGTCTGCTAATGGTTTTTTTCACGTATTGCTGGGCAGGCTAAAGCTATTAAATCCATATCGCCTCGTTTTACTGTCATAATTATGACGCATGCCCTCACAGGTCTAGCACGCTCTAATTTAGGCTGCGTTCCAAAACATATAGTCTTTTGTCGAGTGAAATTCGTTCCACGAATTTTGGTTTCGGAACTGGGTTAATGCGGGTAATATTCAAACGGGGTGAATTATGTTTTGGAACGAAGGACTGCATTCTGGCGCGCTCGAGATTATTTCGGACTTATTCTCTCTCGTTGGGATTGTCATTATGTGTAAGAGTGACCGAAATTATCTCGAGCGCGCTAGAATAAGACCGCAGGAAATTTACCCTTGTCAATAATACCATTGACATTTTTGTCATATCAAAATAACCTCAACTGCCTTAAAAAATAAAATTGAGTATAAAAACTAAATTGTTTTACTCTATTTATTTTGTTTATAATGTTTCTTTCTTAGTTATTTTCTGACAAGCTATGGGCTAGTGGCAGATAAACGGATAAACATGCTGTTTACTGTCAATCATTTCGATTCTGACAGCTGGGTGAAATTTAACGCCGGTTTTTGCAGAGTGAATTATTTCACCTACCGGTTGAATTTTTACTCTCTCGGAGGCGTTCCAAAACACCAGGTGAAAAACTCACAAGGTGTTTTGGAACCAGCATCGAGTGAATTTCACCCTCATCGGGTGAAATTCGCCGGTTTTGGAACGCAGCCTTAATGAATAAAGTACAGTCCCACGTCCCAGCTGTTCAGTTGACAGTAGCACTATAAAAAAAAGTAGTGGAGTTTGGTTGATTAGGTATTGCCGCCCAAGAAATTAACCAAAAAAGCTGTTGTTCCAATTTTGCCCACCTGTACCCTTAGTACAAGTTTTGATAGTATTCGAAAACTTTTTTCGTTTACGTATTGGTCCATACACATGGAAGTATTATAAGGGGAACGCGTTCTATCAAAATATTCCCATACAAAACTAAACCTCATCGTCTAATATCAAGGTTCATATTAACCAGTTCAGATATGGCCCAAAATCTTTTTTTGCACTAGAGCCTTTTGTTACCTAGGTACAGGGTGTTAATAGGGTATTTGACTACTTTTGGGAAACTATTGCACATTATTGCCTGATATAATTTAATGTATACTGCATTTATATTTTCTGGATATCATTCGTATTTGCGATATAAATCGATGTTAAAGTTTGAATAAAAAAATATCGCGCCAAAACGCAGACCTGCGTCATAGCTCCGGTCGAGCGACGATTGACGTCACACAAAACAAAACAACTGCAGCCAGGCAGCAAAAGTTTGATAATCACAAATTTTCTAATAGAAGTAATGGTTTATAAATGTTGTGTAGTGCCACAATGTACAAATACTTCCATAAAACACCGGAAAAACTATTCATTTCTGTTCCAATGGACCCCAAAACTCGCAAAAAGTGGTTGGAACTAAGTAGCTCGTAGAGAACCCAAAAGTATTGGAGCTAATTCAAGTGTTTCTATGTGCGAAGATCATTTTGAGGTACATATTTGAGTCTATATATTTCTATTACAATTTGTGTTTTTATTGCATTACTATTTTATGTACTGTTACTTTCTTTTTAAACATTGTAAACACATAACCTAACAAAATAGTGATATCCACCTACTACAACATACTTTTTGTACAACTTGATTGAATGTTTTGCTTGGAGAACAATTAAAAATTAATACTTACATTGTAGTTTTTACGTTTTGAGTTCTGCAGCGTAGAAACAATGACGTAGATTATTATTGAAGAAATATGCAACCATAAATACATTAATTTTGGGTAAGTTACTGCTGTCTGCTTGCACAAAATGTTTCTCCATTCTTCTCACATTTAACCTCTGGACTGTTTTTGGTGATAATTTCTGGATAAATCGCTCTCAAAATAGCTTTACAACATTAAATTCGCAAATATCAATACAAAATCTGTTTGTTTAGATTTGTGTGACGTCACTAGGGATGAAGCCAATTACAGACCGTTTTCGATCACGTGATCAAATGTCGAAAATACAGTTATTTTATTCGCGTTTTTTACAAAAAATAAGCATATTTTTATAAAAAAATCAATGAAATATGCTTTTTCATTATGTCATGTTTATGGATGATGTCAATTGGCATAATATTTTCAATACAGTCAAACACCCTATTGTATTTTTTTTCTTCTTTCATTGCTTTCATATCATAATCCCAGTACCGTACTTGGCCCTCTAAAATGGGAGATACTACGTATACTATGTACGTACCTGACGTACCTCAGGCAATCAGGTACCTCTATTTTATTTCATTTCTATGGTTGGCCCCATTGGCCTATCGATTCCTTCGTCGGCCGCTAGAGCGCATTCATGATTCACGTCAAAATCACAAAAATGGCGGCGCGATCAATGATCTTGTAATGTGTAGTGTGAAGTCTAGTGTAAAAATTATTATGTTTGAAATTCAGTGTTGTTATTGTGAGTGGTAAACCGTTGATGGGCCATGGGGAGAGGCCAAGAATTATTGGATGCGGCTCGCGAAGGTGACCGGAGAACTGTCGAGAAAATAATAGGCCAAATAGTAACTAAAAGGAGTGGTCCTTTCCCAAGGTACGTTTATGCTCATGTTTTGATAGAAACTCCTCCTTGGATTACGATTATGGCTATATTACTCTGTAACATTGTTTACTGAGCTTATTTCATGTTCATGTCTTGCATTTTTTTTTCAAAAAAGATGTTATCAGTTATCAACAAAGGTGTATTGTTATCGATAATTTTTTAGGATGTTTACTTGCTTATCGCCGTAAATGACGAGTTTTTTGGTTTATATCTGGCTGTACTGTGTGTAGAAATGTGCCCTGGACAAATATCGATAAATAGATAATAATATAAATGGGTTTTTGGTACATACTTAATTCTTCTCGATGCTATAGTTATAGTACTCAGTAATTTTTTACTATCCTTGTTGTGGATTCTTTTGGCTTAAATGCAACATACAAATGTACCTGCTTAGTGCACTATACAAAGATGCAGAGATGGAAATTTAATAAGAGATTTTTTTTAATTAAACATGTTTATGATTTTTAATTATGAAACATATTAAAAGATAAATATTTAACATTTAGAAAATACACAGGTAGGCATTAGGACATATTAGATCGGAATAATCAAAATATTCCAAGAATATCATTGTAATATTTGGATATTTTTGATTTTAGATTATTATTTGATAAATATTTTGATTATTTAATATAGTAAAAATATTTGTCAAATGATAATACTGATATCAAGCTTGAATTAGTCCGTTTGATGAAATAATCTGATTTAATACTGATATCAAGCTTGAATTAGTCCGTTTGATGAAGTCAACACTCCATCCACACCTACTCCAAACTGTGGTTGGATCCAAAATGTTC
The DNA here is from genome assembly GCA_914767915.1 of Agriopis aurantiaria. Taxonomy (NCBI): domain Eukaryota; kingdom Metazoa; phylum Arthropoda; class Insecta; order Lepidoptera; family Geometridae; genus Agriopis; species Agriopis aurantiaria. The sequence goes on along the minus strand of OU612003.1, from coordinate 8,463,097 downwards.
CAGTTGAAGATAAAGAACAGATTAGCTGCCTTGGAAACCACAAATGACGACCAAAGCCTTAATCAAGTGGTAAACGTCCATTTGTATGAGGAAATAAAGCAGGAATAGAATAAAATAATGGAGATGAGCTGAACCGTGTAGTGGTGACGAGCGGAGCTGCGTAGCATAGACGAGCAGAGCTGCATAGCAGAGACGAGCAGAGCTGTGTTGCAAAGATAAGCTGAGCTGCGGAGCGGAGACGAGCGGAGCTGCGTAGCAGAGATGAGCGGACCTGCGTAGCAGAGACGAGCAGAGATGCGTAGCAGAGACGAGAGGAACTATGTAGCAAAGATGAGCCGAGCTGCGTACTAAAGACGAGTCGAACTGTGTTCTAAAGGCGACCGGAGCTGCGTAGCAGAGACGAGCGGAGGTGCGTAGCAGAGACGAGCAGAGGTGCATAGCAGAGACGAGCAGAGCTGTATAGGTAGGACAAACAAGCTGGATAGCGGAGATGCGCAGTGCTGCATAGCAGAGACAAGCGGAGCTACGTAGCAAATATAAGACGTTAGACGTGCAAGCTGCGTAGCAGAGACGAGCCGAGCTGTGTAGAACTGGGTAGAGAAGACAAGTGGCAGAGCGGGCATTATGATTGATATTCAGAAAACGAAGCATTTTGATTCCACTTTTATTGTGTGGACTGCTAGTCTGTAGAATGCGCGTTGGGTGTTCCCTGATAGTTACAATCTGAGTATTTCAAATCACAAAAACATCATCGCTAACATCAGGCGAGGTGGCGGTCAATCGCAAGCCTAATACACAAAAAAGGCATGCAGGTATGAGGAAATGGCCTACCTGCATAGCAGTTAAAATAATTGAATAGGTGCTTTAACTTCCTAATATGTAATTAGAGGCATTCCATATAGATTATCCTCATGTCTGAATTAAAAAAAAAAAACAATATTTTTTATAAATTATCTAAGACCAAATGAATGAGAGTGAAATGAATCCAGAATGTTTTTTTTTGAGATGAGATGCTGCTTAGTACTATTATTATAATAGTACGTATTTCCTTAATAAAGCGTTTTATAATAAACTAGCTGCGCCACGTGGTTAGAATCGTCGTTAAGTTTTCAGAAATTTTCCTATTTTCTGCGCAATTTTCTTAATTTTTCTGTCTGTTAGAACCTTCTACAAGGTATATAAAATTTAAAACAAAAGATGAATGAAATCGTTTAAGTCGTTCTCAAGTTATGGCGTGACCAAGGTAAATAGGGATTCATTTTTATATGAAGTTATAGATAAAAAATATGCAGTCACGGAGACTGCCGACAGAAGGGAAAACTTCTTAGTATATAAATATTATAACAGTGCAGTTTGGAAAATCACGCGAACCAACGCGCCCAGATATGGTTTGCGGTCGCGCAACCTTTTTCATCACCCATACTGGATTGCTTAAAACAGCTAGGCGTAAGGCCCCCCCCATCTGTTCACCATCATCGACCATACTAGATAGATAGATATAAACTCTTTATTGTGTAAACCAGAAATAAAAATTACAACACGATAGAAAACACTTACGAGCTAGTGCCACAAGTGGAGGCCTTATCGCTAAAAGCAATCTCTTCCAGGCAACCAGTATACTTACGTAGGTGAGATGTAATTAAATGCTTAGTATGTTTTTTTTAAATGTTAATCTGTATTGTCCCACTACTGGGCATAGGTCTCCTCTAATTCCTTCCATTGGTATCTGTCCCGGGCCAGCACCGACCAATCTTTTTTAAACCTCCCGAGCTCGTCGCGCCATCGGGTCCGGTGGCGACCTGGGGGTCTACTGTTCGGTGGCTTCCACTCCGTAGAGACCTTCGTCCACCTGTCCGGGTGCATTCGGCTTGCGTGACCTGCCCACTCCCATTTGAGACAGACAGACTAAATCCGGATATTAACAAAAAAGAAAAAAAACTTGTGAACAACAAAGCAAAGTTCCACAAAGAGAGGTTATGAATAAACATATATCATCCGAATATGCCCAATCTATTTAAGGAAGTGGGAAGGTAGGATAAGTTAAACCATTAAAGTGAAGTGTTTGGCCGCTGGCCAGACGCCAATATCGATGTTCGTTGAACTTTTGTCCGACTGTCTGTACCTAACCAATGCACCTCGTAAGTTTGTTTAGCCAGACATGTCGAGAGTTTGAAGTGCAAAAGCATGATTGAATAAGGCTCAAGGGCATTAATAAATGATGTAAGAAGGACATGCGTAAGGAACTGAGATGCTTGTGATGACGTTATCATCATCATCCAGAAGACGTCCACTGCTGAACATAGGCCTCCTCCTTAGACCTCCGCACCGAACGACAGCCTGCTATCTGCATCCACTGGATGCCCGCGAATCTCACGATGTCGTCGGTCCATCTAGTGGGGCCTACCTACGCTGCGTCTTCCGGTTCGTAGTCTCCACTCAAGAACCTTTTTCGGTTCTTTGAGTAATGTGGCTTGCCCATTGCCACTTCAACCTTCATTTATCAATCTTGACGTTATATTAGACAGGAATTATTAATTATGTAGAGATGACGTCAAGATTTATGAGCTTAATTTTATTGTTTTAAGTAACAAAATTGCCTCATGAGAGGCCGTGGTCACGAGCTGCAGCGAGTCAGCTCGTGACCACGGTCATTGTAACATGGTCGAAACTCGAAACGTCGAGCGAAAGGTACATATTTTTTACCTAAATTAAATAATACGTGATAAGTCCCGATAAACATTTAAAACATGCGTTCTTCTCTAGTTGGGCATTTTACGCCAAATCAGTTCGATGCCGTTGGCTTCCGCAATGACTGCCAGGTGCTTGACTGTTTCCGCTGTGCTGTAGATTCTAAAACAGCTTACCTTGGAATGTGATCCAGATCCCTACGAAAAGCGTGACCAACCCAACTTGCTACTCCTGATAATTCTCATGATATCTCTCTCTAGAGCTCTATAATGGCGATAGTGTCTAGCCAACAGATCTTCGGGATCTGCTGCAAACTTTTAGCTGTTGTGTGTTGCTTTGAAACTTTCCTCCATACAGAGGCACATTTTGAGTATACATAACATACCTAGGGAATGTATGCACAAAGGTGGCACAGTTATTGCTAATCTTAATTTAAATAGCACTTCATAAATCTAAATCTAAATATCATAGAGCAGTACCAGTTGCGGGAAAGCGTCCTGCATATTCGAATGTCTTTATCGCAAACTTGACCACTCGAGACCCCTGCCCCAAAATATAGTTCGCGTGCCACTAACTATTTAGATACTGCACCCACGTTTATTAATGTTCTACGCATCAATAGAGCTTGCTAATCAGATAATAGGCTTATCAATCTGACCTAATTTATACGTGTTTTAGGAGCCGTCAATTTCTATTACTAGGGTATAGAGTAGCGAAGCGTCAGCTGCCGGCATTAATTCGGCCTTTTAGTGGAATTCCTTGAAATTATTTGCCAGAAGTTTGTCATTTCTCTGGTAATTCGAATACCAAACATCGGAAATCTATGGTGCATGACGGTTGAAGATACTAGGATTAAGGAAGTCACGAGATGGGAAGAGTCGGGCCCGCGCACTGAGGGTTCCGTACCACCACATAACTTGTTTACTACTAAAGTACAAAAAAGTAGTGAAAAAAGACAACATCCATCAACGCCCAGGCGGTCACCCATCAAAGTACCGACCGCGCCCGATGTTGCTTCACTTCATTCAGAAGAAATTCAGAAAGGATGTACTAAACCGAAAGGGGTCCCATATACTCATCATTATGAACAAATTTTATTATGGGACCAACCCGGCAAAATGTATTTTGCCGAGTGCCAATGCCAGTTTTCTATGGAACAGCAAATAATAATTTTTTCACGATTTCAGATTTGCTACCATTCAAATTGCCGAGTGCCAATGCCCGTTTTCTATGGAACAACTGATATTTTTTCACGATTTCAGTTTTGGTACCATACAATACAATACACATCTTTATTACCGAAAATACAAAAATAGTAAAAGTTGTTCGTAATGATGAGTACTAATTACTATGGACCCCTTTCGGCTTAGTATACCCTTTCCGCGTAACCCAGTATAAGTGTGTATCTATCTGTGGCATGTGGCCTAAACGGCTGAACCGATTATGATAAAAAATATTGTTTATTTGATCGAGAGTGTTCTTAGCTACGATTCAAGAAAATCTGTTCTACCGTTTAAAAATTATCAGCTCTTTAAGTAGGGTTTCTAAAAATGTACTATTTATTATAAATTTTATCTTTCAATAGTCTTTAATAGACTTTCAAGGTGCTGTTACATCAGATAAGCTCCGCGTTAATTGTTTAAATTTATATTTACTTACAATTTGCACCGGATTTGGATAGCATCGTTAAGGAAACAGCAGTTATCTTTTTTTCAACAAATGCGTAATTTATTGTGGATCATAATGGCTCTTTCAAGAGCAAACTAAAGCTACAAGGTCGAGTTTGTTTTGTGTTTGGCGCTGATAAATATTTAGCTTATGCTTTTCGTTCACCTTAGTACTGCTTGCTTTATTCTTCCTTTTAAGAGCCCGATTTCCGTCATAGCTATCTTGCTTGCACATTTTGATGTGAATGCGCCTTGGCAGTAAAACAAACGAGCTATGGTGAGGGCTATGGCGGAGTTTCTCTACGAGATCGAATCGGAAATGAGGAGATGCGTAGACGAACGAAATATACCGACATAGCCCACTGGATTGGCGAAGTGTCGATGGGCAGGGCACATAGCGCGCAGAACAGACGACTGGAGACGAATAGACGAACAGTCGAATGGAGACTACGGATCAGTAAGCGCAGCGTAGGACTTCTACCCACAAGATGGACGGACGACCTAAAATACTCCACAGGAAAACACTGGATGCAGGCCGCTTCCAACCGGCTCTTTTAGAGATCGATGGAAGAGGCCTATGTCCAGCAGTGGACGTCCTATGGCTTAAATGATAATGATGGATGAGTAAAACCAACTCTTATGCATATTTAGAAAACATTATTACGCTCTCTTATCTTAACTTTTTATTTTTATTTTTGAAGATTGCTAAGTAAGAATTTAAAGAAACTATTAAATATTTTAACATGAAAATAGATTTAAAACGTTTGTTATTCTAAATTATGGTAAACCTCAGTCGGTTGAATAAAAATTTTTATTCAGTGATTTTTTTCTTCAAAAATGTTGATAATGTGCCAAAATGACAGGTATGGGAGGAGAGCGTCCTCAATATTAGTACACTACTGGCGAGGTCTGTAATGAGTGCGATGCTGGCAGCGATGATGATGGCCGAAAGCGCAGCGTAGCGCAGGTCCAGGCCATCACAGCGCGGTCAGCATTGCAGCTCGCGCATGGACAAGCTAAAATAAAGGTCGAGACTGAAGGTCCAGGCTTTTATAGCGCGGACAGCAAGGGATGCAATGATGACCTAGCTTGAAGGCCGCGAGCGTAGCCAAGCTTAGCTCGAGGCCATCATAGCGTGGCCAGCAGTGCAGTCATTGCGGAATATGCAGATCAAGGCTTGTATAGTGCTTTACTCAAACAATACGAGTAATTTACATAAAAGTATGTTAGAACTAGCTGCGCCTCACGGTTTCACCCGCGTAGTGGTGAAAAATGGTGATGATGATGAGGAAAAGTAGTCTATGTCACTACCTGGCTCTTAAACTATACCCATGCAAAAAATCAGGTCGATCCGTTGTTCCGTTGCAGCGTGAAAGAGGAACAAACATCCATACATACAAACTTTCGCGTTTATAATATTAGTAGGATTTATTCAAAGTAACAAAAAAAAATTAAAAGGAGTTACAAAAATTCAGTAAAATTCTGTAAAATTCAAAAGTAGGTAGTTACTTACTGAATCTTTACAGAAAACAATTTTTACACAGCAAGGCAGTTAAAAATATCTTATTTTAAACACAATAAATTGTAAATTTATAGGTACTTGTAATCATAGATCTTTGCAACAAATACCAACGCAATCAAATTTCTATCTTCAGCTTCACAGTTGACAGAATCCGCGCTAATGCCAATCGTTGACAAAGCATCTGCTTGCACGCTTAGCGATTTAATTAGGACGGTTGCCCCGAAACAGTTACTTGGTGAAAAAATACCGCAATAAAAAGCTCTAAGTGAACCGACCTGGCCACCAATTCTATGATTCATCCACTCTCCGGCGCCTTTTACACGGTTAGTCACATGCCGCTATTGGTCTGTACACTTCGTTCTGTCAATATTTTTGAATATTTGAATAGAGAGCGAACGTGGTGCCATAACCGATAACCATATCGCGAAGACTTAAACAGAACGATTTTGCTAATCAAGAATTATTGTAATGCTAATTTAAACGTATTCCGTATTCAGTGATGTGATTGTGGCTCGTGTTATGAAAATGAAGCTCAAGATATCTTGTTTTGACGACAGTACCGTGCTAAGGAGGATCAGAAGAAGTTTCGGGTCTGTATTGTTGTTTGTTTAGACTTTGGGACAATGAGATTACGCACTTAACTAATTTTATGATTTGCACGACTAATGTCAAAAAATTATAAAAGCGGCTAAGTGCGAGTCGGGCTGGCGCACTGAGGGTTCCGTACCACCACATAAATTATTAACTAATAAAGTACAAAAAAGTAGTGCAAAAAGACATGGTCCATAGGAAAAGTTGTTCATGATGAGGTGTTGATGATGATGATGAGTGTAACGAACCACTGTCGGCTCAGCATACCCTTTCTGATAACCCTGTATAGAATACTTTTTATCCCGGAAAATACAAAAAAGTACGGTCAAAGTGCAGGTCACCGCTAATGACTCATTACCCGCACTTGTTTTAACATAATAGAAATGATTCAATCAAATCCCTCAAATGGAAACAATATCAGTGTAACGCCCACTACAATTCAATGGTTGTCCAGTCATGTATGTACACCTACTTGCGTACATATACCCAAGTCTTATACATGTTCGTTCACAAACAACCTGCAGCTTTGTTATTGTTTTGTGTGTGATAGCTGTTTCGCATTAAATAACAATGGTTGTGGCAATAAGTTCTATATTTTGGTTTCTTCTAGACAAGCGTGCTCCATCTTAGACCGATAACATCAGGCGAGGTGGCGGTCAAACGCAAGCCTATGGTATTTTTTTTTATCATTATCTAATTTAATTCAATGTAGTAATATCCGTCTTTAGTTTTTCCATTTGTTATATTCTGTTAGTAGTGTTATTAAACAAGATTACCTCGTCTTTAAACAATCTCTCACTATCTCCTCCCTCACTGTTGATGACAAAATTGCCCCAACAACAAAGTATAAAAGTATTTAAAAAAAACAATGTCTAAATGCCACAAAAACTCTTATCTTTTCTTTACAAAAAAAAAAAAACATTCATGAACTTCGTAATTTTAGTTATTAATTCGATAAACAATTTAAAAAATACTGAAGTTTCAATAGAAATTTATCTTGTTTTGATACTTCATAATTTATGATTTATTATTAACGTATTCCTTAATCTATACTAATATTATAAAGAAGAAAGATTTGATTGTTTGTTTGTTTGTTTGCATTGAATAGGCTCCGAAACTACTGAACCGATTTGAAAAATTCTTTCACTGTTGGGATACTACACTATCCCCGGTTAACATAGGCTATATTATATTTTCAACAAAAATTGGGATCTTACTAAAACTCCAATAATGTAACCCAAGGTATAAAAATATAAGTTTTGTAATTTTGAATTTGCGTGTTTGACAGTTCTAAGACAGGACAACGTCTGTCAGGTCAGCTAGTACTTAATAAAGTTATTTAAATTATTTGCCATTTTGTATGAATTTTTGTACTTCAGAAATCAGATACCGTGAACATTGACAAAATTTCGTGTCTTAGCTGTAACCGCCGCTCTAAAGCACGGACTGAATTAGTCTTTAAGTCTACGACGTTACGATCGATGTTTCTAACAACACCATATCGACCTGCTAATTTTGGGACCCACCTCGCCTGTCATTTCGCTGGTCAACGACAGGTTCTCGGAACGGCAGACTTCATTTTATCATTTGAATATTTGTTAACCGCGGTTAAACCGATAACAGGATCTTTCGTGGAATAAATAACTTTAAGATGCGTTCACCGGTAGGTGGCTTAGGTTGAAATGTAGGAAAGAGGTAGCTTAGACTGTTTATCCTAGAAAACGAACAAAGGTGGCTTAGGTTGAAATATAATAAGGAGGTAGCTTAGACTATTTATCCTAGAAAGTGAACAAAGGTGGCTTAGGTTAAAATGTAGTAAAGAAGTAGCTTAGACTATTTATCCTAGAAAACAACAAAGGTGGCTTAGGTTGAAATGTAGTTAGGAGCTAGCTTAGACCATTTATCCTAGAAAACGAACAAAGGTGGCTTAGGTTGAAATGTAATAAGGAGGTAGCTTAGACTATTTATCCTAGAAAACAACAAAGGTGGCTTAGGTTGAAATGTAGTTAGGAGATAGCTTAGACCATTTATCCTAGAAAACGAACAAAGGTGGCTTAGGTTGAAATGTAATAAGGAGGTAGCTTAGACTATTTATCCTAGAAAATGAACAAAGGTGGCTTAGGTTGAAATGTAATAAGGAGGTAGCTTAGACTATTTATCCTAGAAAACGAACAAAGGTGGCTTAGGTTGAAATGTAATAAGGAGGTAGCTTAGACTATTTATTCTAGAAAACTAACAAAGGTGGCTTAGGTTGAAATGTAATAAGGAGGTAGCTTAGACTATTTATCCTAGAAAACTAACAAAGGTGGCTTAGGTTGAAATGTAATAAGGAGGTAGCTTAGACTATTTATCCTAGAAAACTAACAAAGGTGGCTTAGGTTGAAATGTAATAAGGAGCTAGCTTAGACCATTTATCCTAGAAAACGAACAAAGGTGGCTTAGGTTGAAATGTAATAAGGAGGTAGCTTAGACTATTTATCCTAGAAAACTAACAAAGGTGGCTTAGGTTGAAATGTAATAAGGAGGTAGCTTAGACTATTTATCCTAGAAAACTAACAAAGGTGGCTTAGGTTGAAATGTAATAAGGAGGTAGCTTAGACTATTTATCCTAGAAAACTAACAAAGGTGGCTTAGGTTGAAATGTAGTTAGGAGGTAGCTTCGACTATTTATCCTAGAAAATGAACAATACCTATAGGATAGTGGGTGAAAACGTAGGCCGCTTCTAGTTAAAATAAAACCGTGTCATAGTGAAGTCACATGAATTTTGATTGTTATGATTTAGTTGACATTGTTATGGAAAAACCGTGTCAAGTGTAGCCTACGCTCAATCAAGACATCGGGGGGCGTAATGCTTCATGTGACCTAGATGTGTGCCATTTTGTTGATGGACATAAAGCATGCTCTGCTTAAAACAGAGATCCGAATTTGAACGCTTTTGAAAGTATTTACTTGTTAAAAAGAAAATGAGCTCCTTGAACATATATAACCTACATATAACTATATTATGTGGTATATTATTATAACAATTTACTATTTATAATGTCATAGAAATTATTAAAAAATAATAAATGCATGCTACTTAACTATGTAATGATTATATAATGATATGAATGAATAATTTAGCATGGAACGTATTGTAGGACTGTAAGTATTGCATTCCAACTTGATAAGACCTGGGACATGAGAACGTTTTTTTTTATCTACAATTTGGTTTTTACAACCTAGACTAGAAAATAAGAAGAAATAAAAGAAGAAACTAACAATTTAAAAACTAGGTAGAATGGCAGGTAGAAACTGGCAAAATTGTATACTTAGTGCTAATACAATGGTCACTTTCAGGTTATTGTTTTTGAATACATTCTCTTTGTCAGGTGATTTATTTCGAATACTTTTAGTCATGTTCATTTTTGTGACCTGTTTTTGTGTGCCTGCTTTTGATAATATGTAATTTGTGTATTGAAAAATCATTTTTGCGTTTGTTTTGCATTTCCTTGGTCTACTTTGCGTATCTTATCAACTTCCAATATCTTATCTTGGCGTGGATGTTTGTAACAATTATTTATTTGCTCTCACTCGTACCGTGCACACCTTCCGTAGTTATTTTAACGTCATTAGTGTTTGAATTTCCTGAATAGTAATGTTTTTGAGTCCATTTACTAACTCAACAATGACTCTGTTTGTGTTAGTTGTCTTTGAACTTTCCACGACGATGGTTGTTTAGCTTCAGTGTGTGTTGTCCACAATTATGATTTAGTCCTGAATTATGATGAGCCGTGAGAAAAAAGTGTCGTGCTGCGGCAATGACTTCGATTTAAACCTAAGTGATGTGAGATACAGCTTCCACAGAAGTTGGGTTAAAGCTAAGAAGTTGAAAAACAAAGTTCTTGACAATGATAGGTGAGTTTTTACACAACGCATTTGACAAATAATTGTCTATACCTTCGGTATCTGGCAGTTATTTACCTTTGCAGGCACAACGGTTAACACCATAAAAGTTCTACCTATCAGTTATTATTTTGCCTGTATATCCAGTGGACATATATGTCCGTGTGTAGGAACGGAAATTTATTATACTTAGGTGTGAATTCCACACCTAACTCTGTTTTAACATTGTACTTTATTATGTAGTAGCAAGAGTCGCTATTTATTTAAATGATTTTGCAGATTGAATCTTCTGTTTGAACTAATATGTATTCCGTGGTTTGTGTAGGTAAATTTCCTGATAAGTTTGCCCTATGACTCCTGACTTTAATTTAACAATCATTTAATTGGTGTTAGTAGCGGTTCAATTTACGACAGAGATGGTTCTTTATTACGTCTGAAACCATAAACTAAGACGGAAATGTGTGGCTATGGATCGTGACGGAAATGTGTCGTACTTCGGAGATGACTTTAACCTGAATCTAAGTGGTTTCAAACACAGCTTTCGTCACAAAAAAATGACTCAGACTGCGAGATTAAAAAACAGTAACTTCAATCGGATACTACGCAGTGTCGGACACATCTGTTATAGAAATTGGATTAAAGCAACGAACTACAAAAACCAAGTTATTGTCAAATACAGGTAAGATTCCCATCCATTAAATGATTCATTTGTGGACCAAACCTTGTACCAGTTAACTTTGGCTTTTCGGTTTCGGTGAGCTTTGCGATGGGATTCCCACGTTTAACCAAGATACGTTATTTTACATATTATTGGGCAGAAACAGTGTTATTTTTCCATACCCAAAGGGTAAAATCGGGACCTTATTACTAAGCCTACGATGTCTGTCCGTCTGTCTGTCTGTCCTACCTATTAACGGCTGTATCTTTCGAACCGAAATAGATGGCCAGTTGAAATTTTCTCAGAATATGCAATGTTATGGCGGATTGACTAAAAAATTATAAAAAAGTCAAAAAGTAAAAAAGAAAGGGGGGTCCACATACAACAGACGTATTTTTTTACGTATTTTTGTATTAGCTCTAATGTAAATGTAATATGTACTTATAAGCGTCAAACTTAATATGATTACAGTACATACTCGAAAGAATAACAAAAAAAAAAATGAACAAGTGCGACTCGGTGACAAGTTTCTGTTCATTACCAAGTTAAGCAACGTATTTTGCTACATAGGTCGAAATACCACCATATTTTACTAATTATGAAGTCGGTTTTTTAAATTACTTAATAATTATTGTATTTTGTGGTGGTACGAAACCCTCAGTACACGAGATCGACTAGCACTTAGCCGGGTTTAAAAAAAAACCAATCACTGATTAAATACTCATACATGACAAAAGCCCATTAGGTAATATGAAATCATCATCGCATTCCTACGCCAATACTAAGTTGCAAATTATTGCATTCTTTTATGGCAGTTTCTCATTTTTTTTTTTTCATTTTTTTTTTTTTTTTTTAATTTATTTATGACATAATGTTACATATATTACATGTTTGCTGTCACCAAAAAACCTCAAATCCAACATTGTTCAAGATCTAAAAAAATAACCTGCTAGGTGTTTAACATCCCAAAAGAATCAATCATCTTGTCTGACTCATACCGAATTTTACACTTTCTGCAACATCGTCTTCAGGAAGCCAACACTTTAGATAGATATATAGATTCTGATAGATAGATAGAAAGATTATTCACAAAAGAAAAGACGTCATAGGTTTTTTTTTACTATTGGATAATAGACCTTGCGCTTGACCGTCACCTCGATGCGGTCTACGACGGAGTCGACGGAGTACTCTTGCCTGGAAGAAACCGAAACTTTCGCGACTCGAAAACGGGTGTCAGTCACGAAAGTTACAATCTAGGTAAAAATTGTAACTACTTAAAACTAGTGTAATAACTAGATTATCAGTATGAGCGATCCATTAATTATTATTTGTTGTTTTACTATAGTGTGTGTACTACAATCATGCCAAGTTTGACGCTTGTACGTATTGTCGTTTATACATTAGAGCTTATACAAAAATTCTTAAAAAAAGACATTTGTTATATATATGGGGACCCTCTTTTGTTTTTACTTTTTAACTTTTTTTATTATTTCTTAGTTAATCCGCCGTAACATTACATATTCTGTGAAAATTTCTACTGGCTATCTATTGCGGTTCGAAAGTTACGATGATAATAGGTAGGACAGACGGACTGACATACAGACACACATATAGACAGACACCGTAGGCTTACTAATAGGGTCCCGTTTTTACCTTTTGGGTAGGGAACCCTAAAATCGATGAATAAGTCGACTTACTCATAGAACACTAACAAAATAAAAACTGTCGAAAATTGCAACGTCGAAATCCCGATCGCTTGTTTTGTCTATGGGTTTTCCTGTTAAACCAGTTTAACGTGTAAATTTGTTACCAGATAGCACATAATAGTGGCGAAATCTTCGTTGTTAAGTTCAATCAATCACTACCACTGGTAGAGTTGAACGTCTTTGTCTCGCTCCAAATCAAACGGCCTTCCTTGAATCCGTTGCCTATAGGTACGTGCTTATACATGGTGAATCAAAATTTTAAAAGTTTGATACAACCGATCCGTGACTGCAGTGGAATTGGACGTTAGTGCTATACAGAGTGATTTTTTTTTCGAACTAATGTTTGTTATCAAGAGGAAGTAAGTATGAGTAGCTAATTATATTTAATTTACTTTGCTGGCGCAGCATACGTTTCTTGATCTTGCCGCAAACTCATTCCAAGCATCGATCGACTTCGAGTTTTGGAAGGTCTATTGCCGCTTTTTTCATCTGTATTTTGGACGGTCTTTTGTGCGACTTATAGAGCTAACAGACAAAAAAAAAAAAAAAATGAGAAAGACAAATTTTTCTCTTTCCCACTCGTTTGTTGAACGGCGGTTCGCCAACCACATCCATACGTCTGTTAGTAGCATTAGTGTTTTGCTGGATTGAACTAATGGAATGAAAATTTTCTATAACAGTGGTTCCTAACCTTATTATGGTTCCGTACCCAAAGGGTGTAAATGGGACCCTATTACTAAGCCTACGATGTCAAACTTGGCTTGATTATAGTACACACTCTATAGTAAAACAACAAATAATAATTAACGGTCAAGTGCGTGTCGGTGACAAATATCTGTTCACCACTGGTTCTCGTACGATCACTGTAAGTTAAGCAACGTTAAGCGCGGTTTGTACTTGGATGGGTGACCGCCTGGGTGTGATATTGTCTTTTTGCACTACTTTTTGTATTTTGTGGTGGTACGGAACCTCCAGTGTGCGAGCCCGACTCGCACTTGGCCGGCTTATTATTATCTCCGACCAGAGCCATCTATTTCGCACATTTTCAACATTCTTAGATAAATGTAAGAATATGAAGAATGTTGTGGCATTCTTTTGATTAAATGCTTAATTCGCTCGGCACACTGATAGCAAGACTTATCAATCGCGGTCCTAGATCTGGCTCGCCACAATGTGTTGCGTACGAAAAACATTTAAATACATAAATTACTACAAAAGCGCAGTTTGTGAAGGTATCTATGCATATAAAAAATTAAAACCGCCAAGTGCAAGTCGGGCTCGCGCACTGAGGGTTCCGTACCACTACATAACTTGTTAGCTACTAAAGTACAAAAAATTGTGCAAAAAGACAACATCCTATCAACGCCCAGGCAGTCACCCATCCAAGTACCGGCCGCGCTCGTCGTTTCTTCATTCGTTCGTACGAGAACCGGTGGTGAACAGAATATTGACACCGACTCGCACTTGGCCATTATTTATTATTTGTTGTTATAGTATTAGTATTTTTTGCGTATAATGGGTTTACAAAAGTTACAGGTGTCGTGTAGAAAGAATGGTTCGCCATTATACTACCTTTCTTTAGAGTGTGTCTGTGTACTATAATCATGCCAAGTTTGACGCTTGTACGTATTGCTGTTTTAACATTAGAGCTAATACAAATACGTAAAAAAATACGTTTGTTACACGGGGACACCCCCTTTTTGTTTTCACTGTTAGACTTTTTAATTATTTCTTAATTAATCCGACGTAACATTAGCATATTCTGTGAAAATTTCAACTGGATATCATTACGGTTCGAAATATACAGCCGTTAATAGGTAGGACAGACCGACGGACAGACATCGTAGGCTTAGGATTAGGGTTCCGTTTTTACCCTTTGGGTACGGAACCCTAACTAACAATCGCGTGTATGTCATTGTGTATTCGGAACAATAACGGTCGGCCTGTATTATGAAATGTATGACAAAGTTTTCGTTCTCAAATAGGCATTATTGATACAGTTGCTCATCTTGACACAGCTTAGGCAAGTGTTTCTATGTACAGGTTTCTCCGATGAATGAGTTGCATTGGTTCGTTGACCGAAACTGCGGGCAAGGCCGGCTGTATGCAAAGTGTGCTTGAGATTTGACTGTGTAGCAAAAAGTATTCTTATTCATAAGAAAGTAGAGTTTATTTTCAACGCTAAGTTCAACGCTAATAAAGTATGTTAATAAATTACATACGTAAAATATGAATACTTAGATAGTTTGTTAAAATTCACGTCGAACCTGGGGTGCAAGTACCGTTCTTTTATCGATCGTCAAATTGACAGTTGAGGTCGTCAAATTCGGTAATATGCCATTTTTTTGTACTCGCTGTGATCGATTCTATGGCATTTTAGCGAATTTGACGATCGATAAAGAACGGTACTTGCACTGCAGTTTCGACAAATTAACCACTTTCCACTGAACGGTATTTTCGTCCCTCCTCTCACAGCAGTCGTGGCCGAGCGGTTAAGGCGTCTGACTAGAAATCAGATTCCCTCTGGGAGCGTAGGTTCGAATCCTACCGACTGCGAATTCTTTTTGCACTAAAATTTGTTTTGCTTTGTTACAGTTTACGACGGGGGCCTGGCGTGAACGTCCAAGACGATAATGGTTATACGCCATTACACCACGCGTGTTTGAACGGCCACAAGTAAGTTTCTTGTTTACGAGAAGCGAGTAGCAATTAGTTGCAAGGCTCAGTGGTAACTAGGTGTTCCTAAAAAGTACCGAAACTAAGCAACTGCCTATTCGATTTTGTCTTCTGATGGGCGACCGCAAGTGGGATCTGCAATCGCGAAGCCTCGGGCAACCTGAAAACTGACAATGGGGCTGGCCCTCAGATTAGACAAACACGGGAGATATGCCATAACACAATTATCGTTCGTGCTCAAATCTCTCCATGTCTATACTAATATTATAAAGAGGAAAGATTTGATTGTTTGTTTGTTTGTTTGCATTGAATAGGCTCCGAAACTACTAAACCGGTTCTAAAAATTGTTTCACTGTTGGGAAGCTACACTATCCCCGGACAACATAGGCAATATTATATTTTCAAAAAAATAGGGACCCTTACTAAAACTCCAATAATGTAACCCAAGGTGTAAAAAAATAAGATTTACAATTTTGACTTTGGGTGTTTGACAGTTCTAAGACAGGACAACGTCTGTCAGGTCAGCTAGTTTCTTATAAACACAAAAACTGACAGTTGAGTACACTCACTAATTTTCACACGCATACTAAGAAAACAGCAGCAACACCAATGAACTAACGACCACATCGTCGCTTACCAACAGGTGAGTTTGTGGTCAAAATTCGCGATAAGAAAAAACTAATAGGCACATGCAAAAAAGGACAGCAAGTCGTCAGTCTGCAGGGTGAGTTTGACTAAAAGCTGAAGCTTGTATCATGGCTGATTTAGGCCTGATGCGATTGTTTGTTTGATCTGAGAGTTGGCCACTAAGCCATACGAACCTTAATAAACCAAAAGACAAATAATGATGATACAGGATAACAGGAAAAATTTAGTGTTAAAATAACACTGACATCATTTGGTCTCAGCGATTCCTGTAATTAGAAAACCAAATTGTGCAGCTGACTAATTGTTATATGGTTAGCACGTTGATAAGTTATTAGGAGAGAGAATTATTTTATTTATAACTTCTGTATAAGTTTATTACAAAGTAATTACGCACGTGGATTTACCACCAGTTTTCCGGTCAAGTCATATTCATGTCGCGCGTTGCCAATTCGCGGTAACGACTAGCAGACATTCAAAATGGTCGATTTTAAAGGTTTTTAGTTGACAGAACTAACCTAACTGAAGTATTGCTGCCTTTATCTAACTTGCCTAATACAGAAGGAGCAAAGGGTCGTATGTAGGTATGTGGTGGCCTAAAACTTAAGGTGGTACGTTTCACGTATGGCGGGAAATTTAAATTTCAAACAGTTTTCTTGTCCTTGTAGCTAGGCCGGGTAATTATTGTAAACGATCATGATGTTTGCGCTAATTGATTATTATTCTTTACCAAACCATGTAAAGCTATTTATCTCTAATACACATTATTACATACATTTGTCAATAAACTCATTTTTGCTGTTTCAAATGGTTTATTGACAAAATAAGTAAGTATTAATATGAATTATTATTATAACACCGGCTTGCACTCACGATTTTGATGAAGTATTAATATGGTCCGTTACTGTTAAATAGCTGTACATTTACACTGATAATGTAAAGAAAAACCAACGATTTGCGCAAACACTGTGTCATTTTAAAATAATTACCCGGCCTAAAAACAAAAACAAAAGAATTGTTAAAAATTTGAATTTCCCGTCATAGGTGAAACGAACCACCTTAATAACAAAAGTTTTACTCTTATCTTTTATTTTTCACAGAGAGATCGTAAAACTCCTTCTATCCACAAACTGCGATGTGCCCGCGTCGCCATGCATCGTGGACAAGAAAGGCGCCACGCCGCTTCACTTGGCGGCCTTCAAGGGCCAAACAGAAGTGGTCAAGATGTTATTGGACTACGACAATCCCCGCGTCAACATCGATCAGATGGTAAGTTTTGGAATTCTCTTGACGATGCAGCAGTTTGCACAAAGCTGTCCTCAAACGTGGTCTCTCACTATGAGCCTCATAAGCAAGCTCAAAGTCGCACAACGAACTATAGAGAGGGCTATGCTCGGGGTTTCTCTAAGAGATCGAATCTGAAATGAGACCGTAGACGAACGAAAGTCACCGACATAGCCCACCGGATTAGCATGTTGAAGTGGCAGTGGGCAGGACACATATCACGCAGAACAGATGGCCAATGGGGCCGAAAGGTTCTGGAATGGAGACCACGGACCGGTAAGCGCAGCGTAGGACGTCCACCCACAAGATGGACAGACGACTTAAAAGAGACCGCTAACGCTGGATGCAGGCCGCTTCCAACCGGCCCTTTTGGAGATCGATGGGGGAGGCCTATGTCCAGCAGTGGACGTCCTATGGCTGAAATGATGATGATGATGTCCTCAAACTGATATGCTCGCGTCGCCATGCGTCGTAAACAAGAAAGGCGCCATAACGCTTCACTTAGCGGCCTTTAGAGGCCAAACAAAAGTAGTCAAGTCGTTGAACGACAATCCCTGCGTCAACATCGTTGAGATGGTGAGTTCTGGAAGCCTCTTGAAGATGCAGTAGCTTGTATAAAGCTATCCACATACTGTGATGTGCACGCGTGGCTATGCGTCGTGGACAAGAAAGGCGCCACAACGCTTTACTTGGCGGAATTCAAGGGCCAAACAGAATTGGTCAAGACGTTTTTAGACTACCACAATCCCAGCGTCAAAATCGGCCTACAACATCAACCTACTAAAAGCTGCCCATAGATGAATGAATTTTACTGTAGACACCATACGTTGTACGTCACCATGCACCACACTGCACATAGCTGCACAAGCGCCACACCGCTTCACTTGGCGGTGGGGTAAAAGTGTAAAACAAAAGTAGCCAACATCAAGAATCTCCTCAACTACAACAACAAGGTTCCAGAACTTAATATCTGATCGATGTTGATGCCCTCCATCACCTGCTAGAAACTGCTAAAAGCTGCAGTACTTAGAGACGGATGCTTCTATTGACAAGCTGCTATATTTATCCACTGCCCATATCACAATGCAAAATAGTAAGAAAAAACATACCCCTTCGCGAAGATCATCCCTCAAGGCCCTCAAACAAAAAAACCCTGTTGCCTGGTTGTTGTACCCTCAACGCTGCAGTTTAGTCATGCCTTATAAATCCGGCCCTTTCTAAAAGTCTAAATACCTGACCGACTCTTGGTCTGTTAGATCACAGACATTTCGATATTATATAGGATCTAAAATTTAAGACCATCTTTCCTTTAGTAACGCCTGTTTCAATCAATTAAAATGCATAAAAACAGTACAGCTGGCAACAGCAGTTCAAACTATTTCTTATTAAAAATCTGTCAGTATTAAGCTGATTTCTTGGGCATGGAATGTAACTAGTGTCATGCGGTGAATATATATGCGTTTTCCGTGGGCGATGGTAATAGGCCTAGAACCGGTCTATGGGACTCGGGGTCGATGGCATTATGCGCAAGCCGTATGCACCTATGCAGCGGCCTTTCGACCTTGTGAACCTTATTTTATGAGTTTTGCGCGTACCTATCAAACAAAATGAAATTATTTGACTAAACCTATCATCATTGTCATCATCAGCCATGTCATCTTAGTTCACTGCTGGGTATAGGCCTCTCCTAAGACGCCAGTCAACCCGATCTTTGGATTTTTGCCTCCAGCCACTGCCAGGCCAGCTGCTTTACGTATCATCATCATCATCATTTCAGCCATAGGACGTCCACTGCTGGACATAGACCTCCCCCATCGATCTCCAACAGGGCTGGTTGGAAGCGGCCTGCATCCTTTCTTCGGTCTTTTTTAGGAAGTCTGTCCATCTTGTGGGAGGACGTTCTACGCTGCGCTTACCGGACCGTGGTCTCCATTCCAGAATTTTGCGGCCCCATCGGCCATCTTTTCTGCGTGATATGTGCCATGCCCACTGCCACTTCAACTTGCTAATCCAGTGGGCTGCTTTACTTATATCATCACTAAACCAACTAACCTAGTGCAACCTATCAGCATGGGGTGATAACAAGATAAAAGCTCGAAACCAAAAAACGCTCACAGAATAAGGTGCACATTATGTGTGAGCGTTTTTTGGCACGTAAGGCTTTGCGTGAAGAAATGGGAGACTTTTCTCGACCACTAGGATCAAATGGGATAAAATTTTACCTATTCTATGTAATATGGACTTTTTGTGCTTTCTTTGCAAGAGTTAAGCGTGTGCCTAATCATACAAGACTTACCCAGCAGGTGCTATCTCAATAACTGCTGAAGACACGAGGATCCTAGCTAAGGACGTGTTTTATGTGAGAAACATGGACCGATATGGGTGGCCGATAATAATGTTCTATCTCTCTCTCATCTTGACCTATCAAATCTGATTTATAACATGCCGTCTCTTTCTATCCAGACGACGAACAGAGAGACTGCGTTGGTGATAGCTGCTCATTTCGGCTACGTCGACATCGTTGCGTTGCTGATCGCCCGCGGCGCTGATGTCACTATCAGAAACGCCAAAATGGAGAGCGCGTTGGATCTCGCTGCTCATTTCGGCTGGTAAGATAATGTACTATGTAAACAGACACAGAAAAAAAAAAAAAAAAAAAAGTTTGATGACTAGTTTAAAAACGACTACAGACCAAAGCTCAATTACGGCTACCTCTTAACGCGGGTTCGAAACAGCGCAGTGCGGAAAATGACGCGAACGTGAACCTTAAGGCGGTCTTTCAGACAAAAAAGGCTTCACAGAAAAAAATATTAAGACAATATATTCATTTTAAAGCAGTAAAAAAAATATGTGGTAATCTTGATCATATTTCTGAGTGTACCATTAGTTCCAAAACACGTTTCCGATAAATTTTCTCGATAGAAAAAAATCATGAAATAACCTCTAACCTTGAAATTTACCTAAACGCATACAATTTTATCTCGAGTATTAATGAACAAATCTTTACAAAATTTACAAGAATGATGTTAAATATTGTAACAAATAACATCATTAATTTTATTTATTGATAAAAATTCAATTTTTCTATCTATTAATTAATTTAATCATAAATTGGCTCGAACGTGTCGAACGAAACGTCGTGCCGCCGCGGCGCCTTCTCACTTCTCTTTTATTTTTACGCGATGTGACAGAGACCGCTGAGGCGCGCTGCTAGACGGACGTGTGTCGCTTTGTTCCGCTAACCGCTCCAAAATATAATCTCAACTTTATGACACAAAAACACCTTGACGTAAGTTGTAAAGTAAGTACCTACCTTATCTGCAATGTTTTCTTGCATTATAAGTACTAAAAAGGCAGGCGAATGAAAATTACATTTTGTAACGATTTGTTTGTATATATTAGTTTACGAAGGATAATTTCACCAAAATCGTCATAGTCCAGTTGGCCGAATGGTTTGACGCAATGGATAAGTTCTCTGCGACTCTGTGAGTAAGCTCCGTGTTCAAATCTCATAGTCACCAATAATTTTAATTTTTGTAATTTTTCTTATGTTTTTAAAATAATTCGTCATGTTCGTGCGTGCGTGTGTGGGTGTGTGTATGTTTGTGTTTGTATGCATGTGTGTAATGTTCTTTAATCGAAAATGGTAGGGACGGGATTTTCACTGTCAGATAGCTGATTCTATGAGGAGAAAAAAAATTGGCATCTTTTTTATCATCATCATCATCACCATTTTTTCATTACTTCGCAGGTGAACCCGCAGAGCACAGTTAGTCTACTTTTTTAGGGTCCCGTACCTCAAAAGGATAAAACGGAACCCTTATAAGATCACTTCGTTGTCCGTCTGTCTGTCCGTCTGTCAATACCCTTTTTCTCAAGAACGCGTAAAGGTATCAAGTTGAAATTTATACTAAATACTTGGGCCTACGGTTTCTTTCGGCTGTAAAAAATAAAAGTTGTAAGTCAAAGCAATCAAAAGATATGAACGTTTATGTCGTATATTTTGCGATTTCACAAGGGAATCTAAACCTATAGGGTACTTCCCGTTGACCTAGAATCATGAAATTTGGCAAGAGGCAAGGTCTCATAGCACATATATAGGAATAAATCCGAAAGTTATAAATTTGAAGTTATATCATTTAAAAATAGCAGCGTTTTACCTGAAATAAAACGCATATTAATTTACTTACCTTATTCGAAGCTTTATTAAATGAGATAGGCACTACGTTTCCCGCCTTCATTATAGCTTATATCCGGTCTCTTAGCCCCTCCTATCGCGTGACGTCACTTCCACCTGGCAGTGTGGCGCCATATTAAATCAGCCACTTTGGTTCTCATTGCGTTTTGTTTGATCACCAGGCAGCGATTCATCGTAAGCTTCGAATAAGGTAAGTAAATTAATATGCGTTTTATTTCAGGTAAAACGCTGCTATTAATTTGACTGGTACCTTATTCGAAGCTTTATTAAATGAGACGTGTTTGTTATCGCCTGGTGGAAGTGATGTTGATGAGGTAAACGCCAATGTGATTGTGGTGCATAGAGAGTAAAGTAAAATTACAGTTTTAAATAATAGAATTTTCAATCGTGAACTTACAATTATTGTCGTGAAAAATATCTAAATAGTCATATGTTTTTCACAACGTTTATTTATACTCAAAATCCAAAGATCCGTTAGGTAACATGATCATAAAACTTTGAAATATTTAATTAACAATATAATAACATGAATCATATCAAATTTAATTTTTTAATCAAGAGCATTAAAGGACAGTTACAATACGTCCTACTAGTAGGTGTAACCTGATACCAATAATAGCAAGTATACCTTCGATAATGTCAAGTCGTGAATTCTTCTCTCTGAACAAAGAAGAAATAAATCAGCTGAATGCTTTTGTAATTGAAAATGGTTATTATTGTCAGTTGATTACTGTAGCATCCTTTAAGCGTCCCAGACCACCCCCACATTTCCAAACTTCTAGGGTCATCTCGAGCGCATTCGGAGGAGGTAGTCTCGTCGTGATATCTATTAGAACTTTGTCTAGGTCGCGAATCGTGAATGGGGGAGCTAAGGCTCGCAATTTGATGTCCGGTCGCCAGAACACTCGCTTCCATCGCGGAACCACTAATAGATAAATTCCCTGAGCTTGATTGAGGTGGCTTAAAACTCTGGGGATTAGGAATGGTGGAGGAAATACCCAGGCTAGTTTGTAATTCCAGAGTTGTGAAAAGGCATCGTGAAACAACGCTTGCTGATCGTGAAGGTCTAGTGTCACGTAATTGCTCACCACGTGAGCTCGGTTCGAGGCAAAAAGATCTATCATCGGAACCCCCCACTTGGAGAAAACTTTATTCGTGCAATCCTGCGTCAGATGCCATTCTGGTGGTTCACGAAGTCTTGACAAATGATCGGCATGGCAGTTGTAAATTCCGGGAATATGAAAAACTTTTATCTGAATTTGGTAATGGTCTAAGATCTTGAAAACTTGGTAGGTTAGATTCATAAGAGTAGTCGATTTGGTTCCTCCTTCGTGACGGAGGTAAGCTATTACAGACTTGTTGTCGGACTGTATCAATACCGTACTGTGACTCAGGAGCTGAGAATAGTGCTGCAATACTCTTAAAATTGCTAACATTTCCTTCAGGTTGCAGTGGAGATTCTTTTCTGTTTCGGCCCATGAACCCGATAAAGACAGGTTGTCTAACCGAGCTCCCCATGCAATGTCTGACGCATCGGTAGTGAGGAAGTGAGAGGGAGGCGGCATGTGAATAGGCGTCGAGCGCCTGCAATTTTGCAGCCACCATACTAACTCGTCGACCGCTGCAGTTGGTATGATATGCCGCGGGTGAAACATCCCTAGATGTAGTTTGAGGACTTGGTTCATTAGGGTCAAAAGAATTCGATAGTTAAGTCTGCCTCTCGGAACCACGAAGCTGGCGAAATTGAGAAGGCCGACCAGACTCTGTAGCTCTCTAAGATTTGTACGTTGTTCCGTCAACATCTGGTTTGTTTTTGCTACAAGAGCAGGTATTTTGTCTTCGGGCAGACTTTTGCAATTTGTCCAAGGATTCCAGAGAATCCCTAAAAACACAAGACTCATCTTGGGAGTCGTGATAGATTTTTCGTAATTTATCATCCAACCTAGTTTCTCTAGAGTATCGCACACAATGTTTACATGACTTCGAAGAGCAGATTCGCTCTGGTTCGCAATCAAGAAATCATCCAAGAATACAATTATTCTTATTCCTTTTTGCCTTAGAATCTGCACTATCCAATTTGTAAGTGCGGCAAATGTCTTTGGAGCAGTACTCAGGCCGAAAGGTAAACATGTCATTTCCAGTAGTTCGTTGTTATATAGAAGGCGCAGGAATCTCCTGTGGCTGCGAGCCACTGAAAGATGGAAATAGGCTTGAGAAATATCGATTTTACATAGCCAATCCTTCGGCTGAAGAAAGTCTGGTATGCGCTGAACATTTATTAGTCTGAAGTGGTCTGTTATAACGAAACGATTCAAATTTTTCAAGTTGAAAATCGGTCGAAACGAACCGTCACTTTTGGGAACCAGGAACATTGACGATAAAAAACTTGGAGAGACTACAGTGCGCTCCAGAACCCCCTGATGTTTCATTTTGTTTATCACGGATGTCATTTTGTCTGACACTGGTGTATGTAGATTTGAACCGATGTTGATGGGATAAACAAGCGGAGGTCTCCGGCAAAATGGTATACGATACCCTTTTATAATTTTTAATATGTAAGGTGGAGCTCCCAGTTCTTCCCAAAATGTTCGAAATTGCGCAAGACGGCCCGCTTTGAATGCCTCAGAGTCAGAATTTTCGACGTTTGTTGTCTTTGTTTTGGGGACTAGATGACGAAGAGCGCTTCGATCTATGTCCCGATTGGTACTGTTGTCGCGCATTTGATCGAGTGGCATTTCCTTGACACGCCACTCGATCGCCTCGAAATGTATTCTGGTAATTACAACAATTCGGTTCGGCTGAATTATAACGAGGCACATTGTCATGATGACAACCACCCTGCAGAGGCGGGTTATTGTGAGCGCAGTGAGTCTGCACATAGTTGCGATTGCTCGCATGACCAAAACCCTGCGACGGTTTTGAGTGTGAAGCGGACCCCTGCGAGGAGCCGCGTGACTTCATCAGCGCTGCCTGCGAGGCAGAAGTCATGTTGGCTCTTTGTACTGGCCAAAAACATTTTTTAATGCCACCTGCGCGTTCCACTACCGCGGTGAACTTATCCGCTCCGAATAGACTGACTGTCGACGGCGTAATCTTGCGTAGACTCGCCTTGGTCACAGGATCTCTTGCATGCTCGAGGATGCTATCCCGGCGCATTTGAATTATTTCAGCTCGATGGCCACAGACAATCTGTAACAGGTCCGAAGAAATCTTGTGGAAGTCTCCCATGGAGAACAGGGCGGTGACCTTCTGATGCAGGCTTCCATAGTCCAGGGACTCGCAATCCTTAGCCCACCTCAATAAGTCTTGTAGTTCATTTTGTAAAGACTCCTTTTGTCTAAATACACACATTGTCAAAGCTGCGAAAGCTTTTTCTGTATTGATGAGCATCTCACGCTGCGGAGATCCGTAGGCTTTAATTTCGTCATTAATTTCGAGGTCAATGAACCCCGGTGAAAAATTATACAACTTCTGAGTTTCAGCGTACCTTACATCGCTCCAGTCAGTTTTGTCTAAATGCTGATGGTCACTTAGCCATTGCAAATGTGATTCTGTTGCTTTAGGAAATGTCGGTTCCTTCAGTTTGGTTTCAAAAGGAAGTGCAAAATTGGATCGCTTAGATTTGTCATCTAAATCAAAACATTGATCGCAATCTGCAGCAAAAGAGGATGCAGCAATAGTATCATCATTGGGTACCTGACAGTGTGTGACCTGGCGGGCTACCTGTTCTCGCTGTTCGTGAAGCTCGTCAGATAGCTTCTTGAGCGATGAACGATGTTTTCGTTTCTCAGTCCTCTTGTTCTTATGTCGCCGTCTCACTGTACTCGAAGGAGAACTAGAACTGGTTCCGCTGCTACTATTATCACTTAATAAACTCCGTTCCCGTATCTGTTTGGGCGTTGCCGAAGTTTGCGGCAAATTTTCAATGTTTTTATCCATACTAAAGAATAAAGACACAAATGTTATTCCCAAACTGTGGGTAGCCTAAACCACTTAAAACAATGAAAAACACGAATATTGAAAACAGGCTAATTCTTGTTCCAAAAACGTGGGTAATATATAATATATAATACACGAATTTTAAACAAAGGAATATTACAAAGAGTAAAATAGAGCTAGACCGATAACCAATTTTATAAACATTCTATTCGAACGGAAACCGTTAAATATTATTCGATCTGAACGACCGAATGGTCAGTTTCACTTCAACACATTACACGTGTACAGAACACAGCAGTAGAAGTAATAATAAATTCAAACCTCGATATAGCATAAGTATTACACTATTTTAATCCAAATTATATTGGAGTCGACGGCACCGTCTAGAGTGCGACCGACTCGGCGGGAATCCAAAACGCCAATGAGAACCAAAGTGGCTGATTTAATATGGCGCCACACTGCCAGGTGGAAGTGACGTCACGCGATAGGAGGGGCTAAGAGACCGGATATAAGCTATAATGAAGGCGGGAAACGTAGTGCCTATCTCATTTAATAAAGCTTCGAATAAGGTACCAGTCAAATTAATAATTATTTTGCTATTACAAACTTACATTTTGTAGTTGGAATGTATGGAATAACCTTATTGTCAACTACAAACTTAAGTTTGTTTTTCAATATTTTAACTTCAGTTAGTTTTTTTTTTGGTCTCGCGCTCTGAGGGTTCCGTCTAACGGAGGAGTGACATAAGTGGAGAGGCATAGTAATAATTTACTTCCAAGTATCGGTGGTCGGTGTACCAGGGCAATATAAGAACAAAGCAGTCTCGAGCATTTGCAGAGGTCACACAAAGTGGACAGTCAGCGACGTTATCATACAAAATAGCTTTCCGTCCAGTTTAATTAGACATTCCAGTTGATACCTTGAGAAGTACGTAATTTACGCGTAAAATTTACAAATTGGTCTCACCCTTACTTCCTTTGGTCAGGCTTCAAGTAAGTACTTAGTACTAAACAGGCAGGCGAATGAAAATTACATTTTGTGACGATTTCTTTGTACATTTATATTATTTTATAGATTAGAAGCATAATTTCACCGCTTGCGTCATAGATCAATTAGAAGAGTGGTTGACGCAATGGATTAGTTCCTGTGACTCAGTAGGCTCCGGGTTCAATTCTCACATATCCATGTTATTTTTATAATGTTTTTGAAATATTTCGTCGTGTGCGTATGTCTGTAATGTTCTTTATAGACTCGAAAACTGCAGGACCGATTTTGATGGGATTTTCACTGTAAGATAGCTGATGTTGAAAAAAATTCGAGCAACTTTTCATCATCATCATCATCACAATTTTTTCATTACTACGCAGGTGAATGCGCGGGGCGCAGTCTACTATAATGGTTAGGAAATCCTAAACAACTTGGGATGGACAGACAGAGACGGATGGGCAGAACGAACTTATATGGGTTCCTTGTAATTCTACGGAACCCTAAAAAGGTGTTACAGTCTTCTTTGAGTATATCTTTCTTCTATATACATATAAAAAGCGATGTATGTATGTTCCCTATGAAGGATGATGATGATGATGATGATATTACGTATAAACTCCAAAATGGCTGAACTGATTTTGATGGGATTTTCACTCTCAGATAGCTGATGTTATAACGAGGGGAAAAATGCTGCTTTTCATCATCATCGTCATCATCAGCACCAATTTTTAGTTTAGTTTAGTTTGAGCTAGTTTGGTAAGTCGTGATGTTACTTTCTCCAGAAACGGATTAACTGACCTGATCGAGGACTTCGGAGTCTGCTACGGAACTGCTAGACGGATAGAGCTAGAAGTGTCGAGTTTGGGCTCGTTTTATTAGTCGTGATGAGATCTTCTTCCACGAATATTTTGACTGACCTGATCGAGGATTTCGGAGCCTGCTAGTGGAACTGCTAGACGGATAGAGCTAGAAGTGTCGAGTTTGGGCTTGTTTCATTAGTGGTGATGAGATCTTCTTCCAGGAATATTTTGACTGACCTGATCGAGGATTTCGGAGCCTGCTAGTGGAACTGCTAGACGGATAGAGCTAGAAGTGTCGAGTTTGGGCTTGTTTCATTAGTCGTGATGAGATCTTCTTCCAGGAATATTTTGACTGACCTGATCGAGGATTTCGGAGCCTGCTAGTGGAACTGCTAGACGGATAGAGCTAGAAGTGTCGAGTTTGGGCTTGTTTCATTAGTCGTGATGAGATCTTCTTCCAGGAATATTTTGACTGACCTGATCGAGGATTTCGGAGCTTGCTAGTGGAACTGCTAGACGGATAGAGCTAGAAGTGTCGAGTTTGGGCTTGTTTCATTAGTCGTGATGAGATCTTCTTCCAGGAATATTTTGACTGACCTGATCGAGGACTTCGGAGTCTGCTACGGAACTGCTAGACGGATAGAGCTAGAAGTGTCGAGTTTGGGCTCGTTTTATTAGTCGTGATGAGATCTTCTTCCAGGAATATTTTGACTGACCTGATCGAGGATTTCGGAGCCTGCTAGTGGAACTGCTAGACGGATAGAGCTAGAAGTGTCGAGTTTGGGCTTGTTTCATTAGTCGTGATGAGATCTTCTTCCAGGAATATTTTGACTGACCTGATCGAGGATTTCGGAGCCTGCTAGTGGAACTGCTAGACGGATAGAGCTAGAAGTGTCGAGTTTGGGCTTGTTTCATTAGTCGTGATGAGATCTTCTTCCAGGAATATTTTGACTGACCTGATCGAGGATTTCGGAGCCTGCTAGTGGAACTGCTAGACGGATAGAGCTAGAAGTGTCGAGTTTGGGCTCGTTTTATTAGTCGTGATGAGATCTTCTTCCACGAATATTTTGACTGACCTGATCGAGGATTTCGGAGCCTGCTAGTGGAACTGCTAGACGGATAGAGCTAGAAGTGTCGAGTTTGGGCTTGTTTCATTAGTGGTGATGAGATCTTCTTCCAGGAATATTTTGACTGACCTGATCGAGGATTTCGGAGCCTGCTAGTGGAACTGCTAGACGGATAGAGCTAGAAGTGTCGAGTTTGGGCTTGTTTCATTAGTCGTGATGAGATCTTCTTCCGGGAATATTTTGACTGACCTGATCGAGGATTTCGGAGCCTGCTAGTGGAACTGCTAGACGGATAGAGCTAGAAGTGTCGAGTTTGGGCTTGTTTCATTAGTCGTGATGAGATCTTCTTCCAGGAATATTTTGACTGACCTGATCGAGGACTTCGGAGTCTGCTACGGAACTGCTAGACGGATAGAGCTAGAAGTGTCGAGTTTGGGCTCGTTTTATTAGTCGTGATGAGATCTTCTTCCACGAATATTTTGACTGACCTGATCGAGGATTTCGGAGCCTGCTAGTGGAACTGCTAGACGGATAGAGCTAGAAGTGTCGAGTTTGGGCTTGTTTCATTAGTGGTGATGAGATCTTCTTCCAGGAATATTTTGACTGACCTGATCGAGGATTTCGGAGCCTGCTAGTGGAACTGCTAGACGGAAAGAGATAGGAGCGTCGAGTTTGGGATTGTTTCATTAGTTGTGATGAGATCTTCTTCCAGGAATATTTTGACTGACCTGATCGAGGATTTCGGAGACCGCTACTGGAACTGCTAGACGGAAAGAGATAGAAGTGTAGAGTTTGGGCTCGTTTCATTAGTCGTGAATCGTGATGAGGTTTTCTTATAGGAATATTTTGACTGACCTGATCGAGGACTTCGGAGACTGCTACTGGAACTGCTAGACGGAAAGAGCTAGAAGTGTCAAGTTTGGGATTGTTTCATTAGTTGTGATGAGATCTTCTTCTAGGAATATTTTGACTGACCTGATCGAGAACTTCGGAGACTGCTACTGGAACTGCTAGACGAAAAGAGCTAGAAGTGTCGAGTTTGGGATTGTTTCATTAGTTGTGATGAGATCTTCTTCCAGGAATATTTTGACTGACCTGATCGAGGATTTCGGAGACCGCTACTGGAACTGCTAGACGGAAAGAGATAGAAGTGTAGAGTTTGGGCTCGTTTCATTAGTCGTGAATCGTGATGAGGTTTTCTTATAGGAATATTTTGACTGACCTGATCGAGGACTTCGGAGACTGCTACTGGAACTGCTAGACGGAAAGAGCTAGAAGTGTCAAGTTTGGGATTGTTTCATTAGTTGTGATGAGATCTTCTTCTAGGAATATTTTGACTGACCTGATCGAGAACTTCGGAGACTGCTACTGGAACTGCTAGACGGAAAGAGCTAGAAGTGTCGAGTTTGGGATTGTTTCATTAGTTGTGATGAGATCTTCTTCCAGGAATATTTTGACTGACCTGATCGAGGATTTCGGAGACCGCTACTGGAACTGCTAGACGGAAAGAGATAGAAGTGTAGAGTTTGGGCTCGTTTCATTAGTCGTGAATCGTGATGAGGTTTTCTTATAGGAATATTTTGACTGACCTGATCGAGGACTTCGGAGACTGCTACTGGAACTGCTAGACGGAAAGAGCTAGAAGTGTCAAGTTTGGGCTCGTTTCATTAGTTGTGATGAGATCTTCTTCCAGGAATATTTTGACTGACCTGATCGAGGATTTCGGAGACCGCTACTGGAACTGCTAGACGGATAGAGCTGAAAGTGTCAAGTTTGGGCTCGTTTCATTAGTCTTGATGAGGTTTTCTTCCAGGAATATTTTGACTGAGTTGATCGAGGATTTCGGAGCCTGCTACTGGAACTGCTAGACGGAAAGAGATAGAAGTGTAGAGTTTGGGCTCGTTTCATTAGTCGTGATGAGATCTTCTTCCAGGAATATTATGACTGACCTGATCGAGAACTTCGGAGACTGCTACTGGAACTGCTAGACGGATAGAGCTAGAAGTGTCAAGTTTGGGCTTGTTTCATTAGTCGTGATGAGATCTTCTTCCAGAAATATTTTGACTGACCTGATCGAGGAGCCCAAACTCGACACTTCTAGCTCTATCCGTCTAGCAATTCTAGTAGTGGTCTCCGAAATCCTCGATCAGGTCAGTCAAAATATTCCTGGAAGAAGATCTCATCACGACTAATGAAACGAGCCCAAACTTGACACTTCTAGCTCTTTCCGTCTAGCAGTTCCAGTAGCAGTCTCCGAAGTCCTCGATCAGGTCAGTCAAAATATTCCTGGAAGAAAACCTCATCAAGACTAATGAAATGAGCCCAAACTCGACACTTCTAGCCCTATCCATCTAGCAGTTCCACTAGCAGTCTCCAAAATCCTCGATCTAGTCAGTCAAAATATTTCTGGAAGAAGATCTCATCACGACTAATGAAACGAGCCCAAAGTCGACCATTCTATCTCTATCCGTCTAGCAGTTCCAGTAGCAGTCCCCGAAATCCTCGATCAGATCAGTCAAAATATTCCTGGAAGAAGATCTCATCACGACTAATGAAACGAGCCCAAACTCGACACTTCTAGGTCTTTCCGTCTAGCAGTTCCAGTAGCAGTCTCTGAAGTTCTCGATCAGGTCAGTCAAAATATTCCTAGAAGAAGATCTCATCACGACTAATGAAACGAGCCCAAACTCGACCATTCTATCTCTATCCGTCTAGCAGTTCCAGTAGCAGTCCCCGAAATCCTCGATCAGGTCAGTCAAAATATTCCTGGAAGAAGATCTCATCACGACTAATGAAACGAGCCCAAACTCAACACTTCTAGGTCTTTCCGTCTAGCAGTTCCAGTAGCAGTCCCCGAAATCCTCGATCAGGTCTGTCAAAATATTCATGGAAGAAGATCTCATCACGACTAATGAAACGAGCCCAAACTCGACCATTCTATCTCTATCCGTCTAGCAGTTCCAGTAGCAGTCTCTGAAGTCCTCGATCAGGTCAGTCAAAATATTCCTGGAAGAAGATCTCATCACGACTAATGAAACGAGCCCAAACTCGACACTTCTAGGTCTTTCCGTCTAGCAGTTCCAGTAACAGTCTCTGAAGTTCTCGATCAGGTCAGTCAAAATATTCCTAGAAGAAGATCTCATCACGACTAATGAAACGAGCCCAAACTCGACCATTCTATCTCTATCCGTCTAGCAGTTCCAGTAGTAGTCTCCGAAGTCCTCGATCAGGTCAGTCAAAATATTCCTGGAAGAAGATCCCATCACGACAAATGAAACGAGCCCAAAGTCAACCATTCTATCTCTATCCGTCTAGCAGTTCCAGTAGCAGTCCCCGAAATCCTCGATCAGGTCAGTGAAAATATTCCTGGAAGAAGATCTCATCACGACTAATGAAACGAGCCCAAACTCGACCATTCTATCTCTATCCGTCTAGCAGTTCCAGTAGCAGTCTCTGAAGTTTTCGATCAGGTCAGTCAAAATATTCCTAGAAGAAGATCTCATCACGACTAATGAAACGAGCCCAAACTCGACCATTCTATCTCTATCCGTCTAGCAGTTCCAGTAGCAGTCTCTGAAGTCCTCGATCAGGTCAGTCAAAATATTCCTAGAAGAAGATCTCATCACGACTAATGAAACGAGCCCAAACTCGACCATTCTATCTCTATCCGTCTAGCAGTTCCAGTAGCAGTCTCTGAAGTCCTCGATCAGGTCAGTCAAAATATTCCTGGAAGAAGATCTCATCATGACTAATGAATCGAGCCCAAACTCGACACTTCTAGCTCTTTCCGTCTAGCAGTTCCAATAGTAGTCTCCGAAGTCCTCGATCAGGTCAGTCAAAACATTCCCGGAGAAAGATCTCATGATGACTAATGAAACCAGCCCAAACACGACACATCAGGCCTTCCCCGTCTAGCAGTTCCAGCAGCAGTCTCCGAATTCCACCATCAGCTCAGTCAAATCATTCCTTGACTAACAATTCTCACTAAGACTAAAAAAACGAGCCCAACCTTGACTTATCTCGCTTTCCCTATTTAGCAGTTTTAGCAGTCTCCGAACTCTACCATCAAGTTAGTAGAATCATACCAGGAGTAAGTCTATAACTATAAATATAATAGGTAAAATATTTGGTGCAAAAAAGAAACATAAAATATTGAAACGTACGACGAAAGTAAATTTTAATAATTACAACTAGCAAGTTGGTTTGATTGAATTATGGTTTGTTTGTTCTCCGTCGTCCCGTCGCTGTGTGCGTGATAAAAAATTGAGTCCAAAAATATCTACATAGCACTAGATTTGAACCGGGCATTCGTGGTTTACCAGCGCGGTGCCAGACCACTAGGCCAACAGAGCTTTGCTGTGGACCGACGAAATTACTTGTTCCTAGCTGTGTATAGGTGAAGGTCGTCACGTTTCTGCGAGATTCACGCGGTGCGCCCCGCTGTAGTCGGCCGCCACTGCCTCTGCTTCACCCCCTCAAAAACATAAAAGTCAGCTAGTCACGGCGCCTTAACGCGCAGAGATACGGTTTGCGGTCGTGAAACTTTTCGCAATTGCCTAAACATAATCACTTAAAACAGTTACCTGTAAGGCCCCTTATCAGGTCTTTTCAGCAAGATAGACCCTGCACGTCAACTTGTATGAAAACCCAGCGTGCTGCAATTCTTTATATTTTTTTAACCGATGAGGTAATTTAAAAAAATTACACGAATTAATTACCGTTTTTTTGAAGTCGGTTAAAAAGACAGACAGCGTAGGTTTAGTAATAGAATCCCGTGGACACACTTTGGGTTTGGAACTCCCAAAAATCAGCTGTTCTAAAGAAAAATTACAATTACACATGACATGACTGTTCCGAACAGTGGACTTTTTTTATTTCAAGACTGGTTCCATAGTATGAGGTAATATAGGTTAGAAAGGGTAAAATTTCACAAACTTATAGCTTATATGTTGTTTCGTTAATTTTAATATTCAAAATGTACCGTGATCTCGTTCATAAGTTATCTCAAGTTTGAAGTATCTCGTTAGTTACTTAAGAGCCGGTTCGCGGTTGCTAACTTAGATTTTGTTACTTTGAGATAGTTGAGAATGTCGAGTCGAATTTTCTCGTTAAGTTGGTTAACCTTACTTGAAAACTGAGGCTTATGAAAAGTTGGAGGAGCCGTCCGTTGCTGTTTGGCTTTAAGTTGAACTTGTGCAAATATGTAAATAACAGTTTGTAGGTATTGACCGGGAGCATTGGCGTGTAAATGTAAAGGGCTAAAGGCGTTTAACACTGTTTTAAACTATCACGGTTGTTCACTACAGTTATATGATTACTAGTTATTGCCCGCGACTTTGTACACGTTTCATATAAACTTTCAACCTCCCGTTTGTCCCCCTTAATTCGGCCCTTTAGCAAAATCCTTAAGGAAATAACCTGCCAACTTTCAGCTTCGTAGGTCAAGTAGTTTTCGAGATTTCGTGATGTGATCATGTGAATGAAGACATGAATTTGACTTTATACTATATAAATTTATATATATATATAGATTAACTAAAGAAGGTAGATCGTTTTGTCTGCACCTAACCTTG
The DNA here is from genome assembly GCA_914767915.1 of Agriopis aurantiaria. Taxonomy (NCBI): domain Eukaryota; kingdom Metazoa; phylum Arthropoda; class Insecta; order Lepidoptera; family Geometridae; genus Agriopis; species Agriopis aurantiaria. The sequence goes on along the minus strand of OU612003.1, from coordinate 8,429,210 downwards.
AACTGTTCTACCAACTACCCGCATAAGAATACCCGCATTCTTCAGTATTTCCTGAACATGGTGCATGTAACTGCGCCGAAATATCGGGAGCTCCATCCACAACCTTACGACGGTAAATATCCTGTGAATAATCATATACACTGTAAAGGCGTTTACTTGATAGTGGTACGGCTCTTGCAGAATCCACCTGGGGAAGTACCATAACTCTTGCCAGATATTAGACCGTGAGATCGAAAAAAAAAATCTGAAGAGTGTTTTTTTTTCTCGCCCTTTCGCCCAATGATAGTCTATAACAGTTCTTTATCTTTTTTTAATTTCCACCCCAGGTTAGACACAGTGAAGCACCTGGTCCGAGTTCGGCCGCAATTGTTGGACCCATTCCGACTGCCCCCCATCGGGGAGAGTCTCTACCTCAGTGGTGGGGCTACCACGCCTCTGCATCGCGCCGCCAAGCACGGGAAAGAGTAAGTTGAAACACAAATATGCATACCCTCCCAGGTCAGGCACAATTATCAGCACCTACCCCAAGTTAGACTCATGAAGCACCTGGTCCGAGTCGGGCCGCAACTATATAGTGGACCCGTTCAGTTTGTCTTTGTCTCTACTTCAGTGGTGGAGCCACTACACATCGGCATCTCGCCGCCAAGCCTGAAAATAATTAACCAAGAGCGTGTCGAGACGCGCATATGGTAGGGTTCCGTTTTCCGTAGCCAAAGTCTTATTAATTGTGGTCACAAACATAATTCAGAAATTGGTGGTTACAGAAAAATCTAAAGATCGAAGCTGGATCTAACCTATGCTAACCGATACCGCCGCCGGCGTTAGACCAAACAGTTCTTCAGAACACCGTTGAAAATGCGATTAAATATACAGAGAGATCCATCGTCTCTGCGCATGTTTAGCGGCTCGGTTAGGTTCATTACTGATTCTATATTTTATAGTAACTCCGAGCATAGCTCGCTCCATGGCTCTGTATAGAATATGTTAATTGATAAAACGTATGGAAAATTCATTTGCCAAATTGTATAGGCAAAGAGTTACGTAAAAGCTCCATTTGTTAAAATATTATAACGACATCGTTAGAAGGCGACAGTCGCACGTATGGTCTAATTTACGAGTAACTAACGAGTTGACGTTAAAATATATTTAAAAAAAGACCATACAGTCGACTCTCGTTAATTCAAACCTGCGATAATTCGAAAAAGTTCCTTAGAAAAACTCTTTATATTTCGAACCAAATCAATACATTTTATGCACTCGGTAATTCGAACAAAAAAATCATTGCTACCTAACAAAACGACGCGTTAATTAGAACTCATCGGCGTCAAACACTTGATAATTCAAAGTTGCAGAGAGAAAGAGACAGAAGATTGTAGAATTTGCAGAGGTAAGTACATTTTGAGACAAGTTCTAACTTGTTTGTTTTTGTTATGATTAGTTTCGCACACACTTCCGCACGAATTGGTTTGTTTAGTTAAGTTTCAGTTACTGTTACTCATTCGTTCTTTCAAAACTTTTGTAATTGTTAAAGAATAGCAGTTAACAAATAATAATTGATCAACACTCAATAGTTCGAAGTTTTATTTATTTTCTCTCAATAATTTCGAACCATTTGATATTTCAAACACTCCATAATTCGTAACATTTTAAGAGTCTCTCGAATTTCGAATTAACGAGAGTCGACTGTATATGAAAAAAGCTTACTACTTTTGTATGCTATACTGATTTTCGTCAAATATAGCAAAGAAACTGCAGAAACGAAACCAGCCAACAAATAAAAAAAAAAGTTGAGTGAATCAGATGTTACTTTGCGGAAGTTATCTTTAAAACTGTTTCTTTCACGAATCTCTTAATTTATTTCTGTAGAGTAAAACATAAATAATTAATTCTTTACTGTACGTTAAAGCGGGTATACGTTAGAGAACGGTCAAAGAAACAGTTTTTAAATAAATAAAAATCGCATTCGAACTTGTCCAGTCATTGTAGAGAAAAAAAATTAATCGACATATACACATATACACACATATATACACGTAGACACTAAAACGCATCGATCCTCTTACCCCGGACGTCGTCCTTCTCTAACATATCCGTTCCATCGTGGATAGAAATTAGAGGAAGGTAAGAAAATCGAAGGCTAAACTGCGGAGCGCAGCTAGTTTTCAAACTTATTTTTAGAAGGTTCTTTGTGTCTCATTAATTATTCAGTTATTAAAATCGCTCGCTCATTCAACTTGGACCCATCAAGTCAACAAACGCCGTCGAAGGCGGGCGTCACACGCCACCGTTACCAATTTAACCCTTCGACAGGAAAATTGACACATAGAAGCTGACACGGAAGTAGGAAACGATCCTTTGGTAGATGTGGCAATGTGTACCTATTTAGGATGTGTACAAAACGTTTTGGACCCACGTTTATTATTGACGTTTATATATTTCGAAATACAGAAACGTTTATTTTATGACAATTTAAACAAAACAAAAAAAACAACGAATCAATGAGGAAGCAAGAAGTTCCACCCTACAGTAAAAAAACTCAGCCTGCTTTCTCGTTTGCTAAGAGCAACCGTTTCTTAGTGGTCTGGCGGCTTCTTGAAGGTCAAAGTGGTCTGTCGTGGTCAGTTATCTATTGAGATTGGTTAATTGAGTCTTACCAAGTGCGTAATTTACAAAAAATATCACCTTATTTTTTTAACCTTTTCTGATTCTGGTTACGTAAACTTGAGTAAAATCCCATATAATTAATGAATTAACTGATTATTTACCGTTATTTGACTCGTCCGAAGCGCTGGCTTATCGATCAGACGGTATTCAGTTATGGTGATTTCCTGGGGCCTTACGGACAACAGCTAATTGCGGCACGTAATCCGCTCAGTTGGAAAATCACGCGAACGTGAACCTTATCGCGCCCAGATATGGTTTGCGGTCGCGTGATTTTCCAACTGAGCGGATTAGGTGCCTGTATTAGCAGTTGTCCGTAAGGCCCCTGGACAGAAACTCGATAAAATTTTACTGAACGTTTTGCAATCTTGACATATGTTTTAAATGTATCACTCGTACACATTCTCGCAATTACGCAATAAATGTTAAAATATGAACATTAAATGTTGCTACCAACGAACACCACATCCAAAATCACACTCATTTCTACGCTCTATGTGAACGTAAATTCCCGAGCACGAAACCTATCGATGCGTTATAACGAACGAATGAATATGAATATGAAGCGATTGTAACGCGTTGTGTACGCGCCTTTACATTAACATAAATTAATGAGCACTGTAGTAATAGTTTGGGGTGTCGACACGTGGAAAGCATGGTTTATTTTGGTTGGAGTAATCTCTTTGCTTGGCAAGGTAAAAAAAGTATCGGACTTCGTAGCGGTCTATCTCTGCCCGCTTTGGTCAGGAGTCATAAGGCGCTCTTTTCCGACTTTTAGCAATTATGGTCATTCTAGTTAAAGTGTTCATACTTCCATGGTTAGCTTAAAATTATAAAAATGGTGTCATAACAAAATTGAATGTTTTATCTAGGAAACCCATGAGACCGAAACACGATTAAGCACATTTCGCTCGATAGAAAAAATATATCAAATTAGCACTGATTTGCCTTTTTATCCGTTTTTTTTTGGATTCATTCAATTATCTATTTATTAATGTATGTCTGCGATATCTTGATATATAGATTTCATAATTATGAAGGATACCGGTGAGGTACATTTTACATTACAGCTATGCTTTTCGAAAAATATGAGCAAAACCCCAAAAATAGAAGTAGCGAAACGCACGAATGTGTGTAAGCGCCATGATTTTGCTCCGCTAATTGCGACTTTAATACAATAAACCAAGGATTATGGTCATCTGTTGTAATAAGCGTTGCTTAAAAGTATGATAACCTCGCGTGAGGTAAATCTTCTAAAGAATCGTTTGTATTGGAGAATAGTTAGGTTGTGTAAAATTGCTCCTTTTTAAACCCCCTCGGTGGGCAGTCTCTATATGCCTGACAGAGGGCATCAGGATCTCCGTAGGAACGCATAGTTTACCCCCCCTTTGAAGTAACACTTTATTTTGGTTGGAGTAATCTCTTTGCATGGTAAGGAAAATAAAAAGAGCGGTCTTATCTCTGTCCGCTTTGGTCAGAAGTTTTAATGGTCCAAATCTAAAGATCCGGCTGTATTCGGATACAGCCAGGCTGTGTAAGATTGCTCCTACTAAAACCTCATCGGTGACTTGCTTCTGTGCTTGATGGAGGGCACCAGGATCTATGTGGGAACCTCCCCTACCACGCTGCCTGGCCAACTCTCCTGGAAAATGCTCGGAGCATTTCCTCTCCTTCCTTCTACAACGACGGGGGCGACACTGCGCCGTTGTTCCATGGTCTCGCTTGGGAGGTTTGATCCGCAAAATAAATCTGTTAAAATAAAACTTTTTTTTAACTCTTTCATATGAAAGAGTTAAAAAAAAGTTACGTATGGTTAGACAAACTTACGACCTAGTACCACAAGTGACGGTCCTATCGCAATAAAACCGATAACTTCCATGTAACAATTGTATGGAAATTTCTTATTGTACTTGAAGCGACGTACAAACGGAATTACACTAGGGATTCGTCAGAAAAATCAGTTTTGTTTTAAATATGTTTCAAACACATATACCAATGTTTTTTTCATTATACATATTTTTTATGGTGCATTTTATGTTTCACATCTCGCTGCATTCGCATGCTCAAATGAATTATGCAGTGAAACATTTTTCAACCTGCACGTTACCAGTGTTGTAGTTATGTAAATATATGACAACTGTCGACTGTTCGTTAGTGGCGCACGTGAATATGTATGATCGACATACTTGCATAGCATGAGATATCAACACAATCAATGTTTGGGGCCCACCCCATGTGCCCACCCCAGTATCAGTTGGGCACTCAGTTCTAGAAGTTATTTTCGCGTAAATCTATCTAGGACAAACAGTCCCAACTAGGCAGGTCCAACTTCAAGAAAGAAGTTAATTGGCGAATCCAACTCGGCTGGGCAGCGTTCGGTAAATTTCGCGACGTCTTCTCGTCCAAAATACCTCAGTGCCTTAAAACGAAAATCTTCGACCAGTGTGTGATGACATACGGCACTGAAACGTAGTCTCTAACCATGAGCCTCATAAGCAAGCTCAGTCGCACAACGAGCTATGGGAAGGTGTTTCTCTACAAGGTTGAATCAGAAATGAGGAGATTTGTAGACCGAGTATAACTCCATATTTTTTCAACAGGGAAGTGGTAGAGGCCCTCGTAGACGCCGGCTTCGACCCGAACTTCCGCACCGATAACGGCACAGCGTTACATGAGGCCGCTTGCTTCGCCAGAGCAGACGTCGTCCATCTCTTGCTGAGGAGAGGGGCGAATTTAAACGCCAGGGACAGCAGAGGCAGGACTGTCTACGATATGCTGAAGGAGCACCCGATGGAAGCCACGAGCAAAGTGCGGCATGTTATACGAGGTAAGGCCTGGCGCACTCATTCCGCACTTTAGGTATGAAGCTACAAGTAGCCGACGTGTGGACTTGCCGCGCCCGCTGCTGCGCGATAGACAGAAATAACGCGACAAGAGTTAGTAGAGTTATGATGTTAGCCACGTCAGTCGCGGGGAGGAGAGGTGTCGTATGGCGCTTGTGATTGCAGACTCAAAAGTCATTCATTCAATTCGCGTCTGGGATTGGCCCGCTCGAAAAAGAAGTACTCTGAAAATTTGTACATATGACTTACGGCGGGGTAAAGGATGAGCAGTCAAGTTGTTATTTCGTCATTGGTTATACTCATCATTATGAACAACTTTTATTATAAGACTAACCCTGAAATCGTGACAAAAATATTAGCTGTTCCATAGAAAATGACCATTCTCACTCGACAAAATGTACGGACTACGGAACAGCTGATTTTTTTTTCTTCATTTCATTGCTGGTCCCGTAGTTAAAGTTGTTCGTAATGATGAGTATAACGGACCCCTTTCGGCTTCGTACACCCTTTGTGTGTAACCCAGTATAGATAATATACCTCTTTAGGTAAGATGGTCAATCTCTCAGAAACCGGTATAGAATGGGAGTAAGTAGACTTTTGCTTAATATGAACTGATTTATAGTTCCAAACAGGGCTATGGATAATTAGCTAACAACCTCTCGCAGTAGTTTCCCCACCCCCCATCATACTTGTCAACATTTGTTCCGTTTAATTGATTTCTAATCTTTTGTGCAGAATTCGAGAGGTGCCACAAAAATTCACATGAAAGTGAAGAAGATCTACCACCATTCCCGGTGGTCCACGATTACAGTCCCACCGCCCCTGTGTGAGTTATAAACTCTATTTTCTTATTGATAGAGTACAAAGTCAATGGAACCGCAGCCTAATTATGTTAGGTACAACTTATACAGGCAGGGTGTTAACGCAGGTGCTCTCCTTTAAAGCAATTTCAACTTATGTATCCTTTTAATACGATACAAACAAAGGTACGCGTATTACGACGGCAAAGGACGTTGGACACGCTTGCTACTTTACTTTTTTATGTTTTGTATCGTATTAACAGGACACTATGGTTGACATTGCTTTGGACGAGAGCGTCCCGGCTTCGTCTTGAGTGTAGTGCCTTTGTAGTCGTCATAGCAACCGTGCTATCCTGCACGCGCAGACGGCGGCGGCGTTAAGAACCCGCTTCCCACTACAGGCAATCGCGTATGAAGAGTTGCGACGTTTTAAAAAATATAATAATCACTAAGCGGAAAAAATACTTGCGTTATCTCTAAAATAATATAGCAAATATTTTAAAGCTATTTTCATGATGGTAGGAAAATTACCCGAAAATTGTTTTTTTCCTTTCTCATTCGCCAAAATGGAACATAGCCCTGGCCGGGAGTCTCTTTCATGAGTTGACGTGAAAGGGATGGCACGATTGCGATCGCGGGTGATAGCTAACGTAATCAGGCTGCCGATCATCTTCCGACTTAGAGCATTTAATCGCAGGAGACGTCGGCGCGATAATCCGCCAACATTTTCTGCCACGTTTTTCTGGGAATGAGGAAACAACGCGCAAAACAAATTCCTGTTAAGTACCTACGCACACTAATAAAGTCGCAACATCAACTTGAAACACGCACAAATAAAATATAGTATGGTCACCTTTTTTTGCGCAGAAGTACGTTTTGGTTTGACGCTCCCGTGGTTAAATGCTCAAAGTCTTCTGGTCAGTTGAAAGAATGATGTGTAGTAAGAAGAAATATATTTTAGTTATTTATTTCAGCAAAATAGTAAACATACATTTCTTCAGCTGACTTGAACAATAAAAAAAAAAAAAACATGTTTTTGTCTATGGAATTTGAACTAAAATCTGATTTCTAACCAATACACATGACAGGCCCATCTAAAGCTCTATCGCGTGCCCTTTATATCGAATATCTATATGATGAAATCATTCACTATCAACCAATTTAAGCTACTTTATACTGTTTTGGCTCAAGTTCCTATGACAAATAATCCTAAATAAACGTGGAGTAGCAAAGAATAGTTCTTCCGTCCATTGTTTTTATCGAACGAGCTTAAAAATTTTGAAAGAGAAAACGACTACACGGTTCATTTCTACTTCAAGGCTACTCCGCGTTTATTAATAATGTAAAGATAGGAAACATAATAAGTCATTCAACTTCCATCCAATTCCAATGTCATGGTGTGGGTCCTATTCAATCTAAGATCTATTATAGTAACATACTAACATTGCATGTTCTACTTCAAACATCTCCAAAAAGGGTTGTGAAAACGCTTTGCGGTGTCTGAAATACTCTAAACCCCGCCATTCAAAGGGCGGCATCCGGCATGTAAACACGTACCTGTAATTACTCTAAAGATTCGCACGAGAGGATTTCGGTTTTAATTGGAGTGCCACGCTTTCCACCTTTGAACTCCAATCGGTATCTTGGGCGCCCTCTTTCCGGGCTTCTTTCTTTTAGTTTTTTATTTATTTACGAGACAACTGATACTTTTGTTACGTTTTAGTGTTTCGTTGACCTTTTTGCTTAGTGTTAAAATGCGCAGATTTTTTTCCGAACAAATAAACAAGTTTCCAAAAAAATAAAAAAATGCAAAGCGTCTTTTAAATAATAGATGGAAAACAAAAAAGGTGAAAACATATTCAATGGCTGTGCCTCATTAAAATCTTCCGTGTCTTTGATTTTGTCTGGAAACGGCCAGCGATGTCTGTAATGTTGGGAAAAGATTTCCCCGGTATCCTTTGATGGGCGGAGGTTCTTGTTAAAAAGGGAACTTTTTTTATTATAAACACCACAGACGCCTGCAAAAAGATAAACCATACAAATTAATTTAACGAACGTGAAACCTGTGAAAGTTACTAAAAATGCTGATGAAATATATATATCTGTATTTGTAATGTTTTAATTTGCAGGTCTAATATTATTAAAGCATCTCCTAGTATCTCGCTTAGCGTTAAAAAACAGGCTTATTTAGATAGATTAAAAATGAACGAAGAAAGAGTGACTAACGCTTATAATTCTATACCGTCACCAATAAAAAATACATTATCGAAAAAAAATTGCAAGGAATCTAATTCATATCTATCTACAGTTACCGATATTTCGCGGACGGATAGCTTTCTTACAAAACAGATATCTGTACAAAAGTTAATTAGCGGCCGCGGCCCTGAAATAGTGGCGTCAAAGCAGTTTGTTAAACACTGTCAAGTACTTACCGAGCTTCAAACTCTTCATTTGAATATTGTCAAACCAATAGAAAAAAACAACCAACGCTCTAAAGAACCCACGAAGAATAAAACAATTGAAGGGTTGAATATATTTAAGAAAATTGCAACTATATGGCCCCAATTGGATCCCGAGCCTGATCCCAGACCATATAGGCTGGATAGTACCGATAAAAAGAGGCCTGTCCCTCTGCCAAAACCGAAAGTGAATCTAGAAAACGATCACGATAAACCGAATAAACTAAAATTAAACAATTTAAAACCAACTCTTTCCCCAGAGCTGATCTGTCTGACGCAGAACTTTAAATTCCATGAGCCTGATGAACTCATATATGCAAATCCAACACCACTAGACGAGCAAATCTATCAAAATATTGAAACGATTGAATCTGAACAAATATATGAGAATTTGACGAGCTTAAACATCTCTGATGACGTTAAGGCTAACATTCCCGCTGTAGAGCCAGATAATACCTACACATATATGATGCCCACAGTAAATACTACTAAGACTTACACACATGAAGTTATTCCTACAGAGAAGCCTGCTCAAAATATATGTAATGATATAACACCTACAGTGAATCAAAATTACGACACATACACACAAATGGCGCCTATAGTGAAGCCGGATAGTTACACTTACATGCATATGACATCCGCAGAGAATCATGATAATGACATCTACACACATATAATGTCCACAGTAGAAACTGATAATGAAATATACACGGATGCGAACATCGTAAAGCATGATACTGATCAATTAACTACGCCTGATGAAGATCCAGAAAATATTTATTTATCCGTACGCGCAGATGAAATATATTTACCTATGAGAGGACAGCCATACAGAAGAATGAGTTGCGGCAATGTTCCATGTATGAGTAGAAAATTTAGTGTATCATCTGATTATGTCAATATGAAAATGGATGTCAAGTTACGATGTAAAGATTCAACATACAGCGATACTCGAGTGAAATCCATTCCAGATTGTTTCCATTTCGGATTCAATATTAAACCGTATAGCATGCACATAAGAGGCGTTTCGGGGTGCCTTTTCGAAGAAATTGACTACAGATATATTTACGAATTGAACCCTTCTGCTATCTCTAATAATAAATATCCATTTACAAAGAAAAAACAAAAAGAATCAAACATGCCTTGCTATTGTAAAGATTTGTCGCAATATAGGAACTATGACGTAGCAAAAAGCCAAAACCTTTATTACAGTTGTGAAAAAGTATGCCCTGAAAAAGAAGAATTCGAATATACGTATGTTGAAGACTTAAAAAATCCTTCGAAATCGTATAAAATCAGAGGTGCTGTGGGTAATAACATGGTCTTAAAAAGAATAGATAATCCAGAACCTTCTATGGAGGATACCGATCAGTCGGATTCAAGTGAAAAAAGAGGTCCAAACATAATAAAGAAAAAAATTATTCAATTCAAACAACTTATGACTGATTGGTCATAGAAACGTAAATAATAATTGTCTTATATACTTATGTATTCGTACACAATTTTTAACTTGATATAATTGGTGCTGGTATTTATAACTAACTTTCCGTTTCATTTCTTAACCAAATCATTTGTTTACTTCATGGTCCTTAATATTAATTTACGATTTGTTTTTCATTTTTCCTGCTCTATGTGTTTTACAGGATGGCCTCAGAGACCCAGAAAATGTCTAACAAAAATGACAGCTTTATACCTCCATCTTCATCGTCCCTAACAAAAAATCATCCACAAAGTTTTGTCAAAAAGCTTGCTTCTAAATGCTTGGGCCTTAAAGCAAAGTTCAACTCGGCTCCTAACATTTCTAACAACGCAGGCACAGAATCGGAAGTCGATGTTGCGTCAAAATCGACCAATCAAAAGACCAACACTCACACCTTGCTTATAGGTAACAGCAAATTTTTCAAAATTTTATCGAAAAAGGAAGATTCTGGTGAAATTGTGTGTAACGACGAGTTTGACACAATATCGTTAGACAGACTAGGGACCTTAAACAGAGATTCTCTTGTAAATAGAAGCAACAGAAGTTGTCCAGGATTTAAAACATCTTTACCTAACATATCTGAAAATAATGAGCTTAGTGATCATGAATCCATCGCGGAATCGGTTGTTATTACTGAAATAGAGTATGACAAATCTAACGAGTTAGATACTGTCCACGAAGCCATTAACTACAGAACAAATCTTAATATATTTGAGCCCAGAGAACGAACGTCTATCATATCCAGTAAATCGACAGGTTCAGCTCATTTAATTAATGAATGTTACGAGTCGTACGAATTTGATAATTCTGAGGATATCTTAAAAATTAACTCTTTCCCGCGTCCCATTCCTAGACCTACAGTTGCAAGTAGGCATAACGATGAAAGTATGATTTATGAAAATGTAATGAATCTTAGGCCAAAACCGACACCGGCAGCCAGAACGCATATTCCAGTAAAATTACCTCTAGATGAAATAGAAAAGAAAGTTTTGTACGAAAATATTACTATCATAAAAAAACCTGAACCGCCTAAACGAACTATTTTACCATCAGACGTAAATGGCTCAGATAGAGATAATTCACATTCACGTAGTATCAGCAGATCTTCTACTCTGTCATCTGATTCAATGGCAGATGAAACTAATTTAGAAGATATTTTCCTGTCGCAAAAATCCAAATCCTTTAGACATGGACAAGTACCAATTTATGACTCAGATTCTTATAAGTCAGATGTGCGTCGAACTCAATCTACTGCATCTGATTCTTCTGATGCAACAGAAGCTAGTGCAATAGAAAATGTGGATTGCAGTGCCGATGCTACTGATGACAAGGGTTTGTATTTGTCTATGACAGGAACATTACCTAACAGGAAGTCAAACACTGTAACGAAAAAAGTACTATTTAGACACAAAACATTCACCAACATTGAAGTAGACAGGAATTCTGTAAAAGTAAAAGATTTACCGCGATGGAATAATGAATTTTTAAAGGAGACACTGGCTCACTATCATATTAGAGGCACTGGTCATTGTATTTATAACGCGCCGACCGTTCAAGAATTCATATACATTTTTAATCGTGACACACTGTACAAAGATGTGCCACCTTTTTCTAAAGTGGCAAACGACAACAGGGACAGTTACTTTGAAACAGCTATATGCTTTTGTAGACCAAGACCGCCAAAACATCACAACAGCGCTGAGGATTTATTAGAAAAGTCTCCACTAGAACTCGAAGAAGAAGTTTCTATAGACCTCGAAGCGCTAAAACGTAAACGAGAAATTTTTGCAACATCATTTAAATGCTTTTGTGATGCCGGAACGTGTAAATTTCATTCAAATCACCGCGATCTCGAAACTCTTAACGATTTAGTTGTCAAGTTTTCAGCGATAAAGAAAAGTATTTCGACACCAGACATCACCTTGGACCCTTCTTTTTCGACTATTCCAAGACCAAATTTACCAAAAAATTATTCAGTTCCGAATAATCTTGAAGATCCTTATGCTGTTGTTAGTGTTGAAGAAATCATAAATAGAACAAATAAACCAGATACACAAAATGACGAAGGTGAAACTTATTCAACCATGTCACATCCTTCTACTTTGTCCTCGTCGGCATCTCGTATGTACTCTATAAAGGACATTGCAGAAGTGATCTCTCTAAACAAATCATCATCGACCGCCTCCACTTTGTCTAATGCCTCAGATCTGCATTTGCCTGTACGAAAGTCGAGCTCCTCGGAATACTCCGGCCATTGGTCGCTGCAATCATGCCATTCAAACGTAACAATCAAATCCGATGCGTCATTCAAAACATGCCTCGAAGAATCTTCCGACGAAGATTCCGACGGCACCTTGCACTCCGACGACGAATCCGACACGGAAACGATCAAATCCGACATTAGCACTGCTAGAAGGCCGTGGGTACACAGTGATTCTTTTCGATTCGGGAGCAATACTAAACCAGAAATAGAGACTATCGCCGAAGAGAGTCACAGTTCTTTCGAAGAGAAATTCGAGTCGAATTCTTCGAAATTCGAAAGTGGGATAAGCGTTGAAGGATCAGAGAGTTCGTCGTCGGGGGGTGAGGATGATAGTGGTATTCCGAGGGGTGATGTGTCGCTTGGTGCTTCGCTTGAGCGGGGTTCGGTGTCGGGGGGTGTTCGCAGCGGGTCTGGCCGCCGGCGGTGGGACGACTTCGAAGGCACGAGTGAAGGCGACGCGCTCAGCATATCTAGCGCTGCATCTAGCTGTGCGCCGCTGCATCTAGCGCATCATCACGACTACAGCAAAGTCTCGGTGAGTTCTTCAGGTTATAACAATTTTTTTTAGTGTTAAATTAGCAATACGTTAGTTCATTATGATAAATCATAAGCGCAGCACACGTGTGATCTTTTCTGTGTCTTAGGCATTAAACTGTTTTTCAATAGTCTTCCTTAATTCTTAGACTAAGGAAAAATCATACAGAGTTAAAGCTCTGCGGTTGGGTTAGGTTAGGTTAGGTTGTAATTTGACAAGTGCCTAAAAATAGAATAACCTATACTTAAGGCCATAAGAAATAACAATTCAGATCTCGTGCTGTCTAAACCACCATTTACCGCTACATTTATTGCGTGTAACCTTTTGTCATTGTGAAGACCATCTTTCAATTGCTTGTGGGAAAAATACTTCTAATTAAACGCAATCAACTCCATTGAGAATTAAACATTCAGCTGCGCGACAATGCATTTTGATCTCACGAATTTAAACTGTGTAATAAATACGATTGCAACATTAAGTTAAAATAAGCTCACCTCATTTTCAAAAATATTTCAGACCGCCTAGTTAGTGCGAGGTTTGACCAAAATGCTGGCGTGTTTCTGGCTCAACGCATGAGCATTGGCATTCAGTGTGGTAATGCCGCCAGCATGCTGGGTACGCTGTCAACTGATAGTGGGCTTGAGCATTTGGATTGTCTTTAGACCTTCAACGGTTTATGAGCAGTCTTAACTGTTTTTGAAGTGTTAGTGTTATAGCTTGTATTTTGTTTAGTCAATAAAGGCACTTTAATCAATAAAATAAAAATGTAAAAAATACATTTTTAATTAAGTAATTTCTGAATCTAAAATTTGGACTTACGTCCACAACCGTTTTAGAATTTTTGTTTGAATCTTACAAATATCTTTCTCTTACTATCTCTACCATAGAAGGAGCGAAAATAAAGCCAAGTAAGACTGAAATAGACATAAAAGTATCGGTAGTTTTATTCAGTTGGTAATTTTATTCAGTCAAGGAGTCGGGACATTCGGGTCTTTGTTCCACACAGTTATCTGACCCATATATCAGTAATTTCCATAGATTAAATAATATTGTTGAATTAATTCGGTTTTATGTTTTTCCTCGCATTGTATGATTTCATAAACCGCAATGCGGTTATGGTTATGTATATGACAGCACAGCTACAATATATATGATCAATTATGAACGACTTAGTCATAATATATGTCATATGTTATCCGGTACACGACGAAATAATTCGCAATTTCCACGGCGTCGCCACAAATGCAAACACAATGGCGAACGGAATCTTAGAAGTCTGGCTGTTATTTTCACCTAAAGTTAGCATTTAGATCTTGGCGACCGAGACGGCGGCAGCGGCCGCGTCGCGCGACCCACTGCTCAGTATGAATTTATATGGAGTGCTAAACGATGTAAGCGACCCACAATGAATTTATATGGAGTGGTAAACGATGCAAGCGACCCACAATGAATTTATATGGAGTGCTAAATGATGCAAGTGACCCACAATTAATTTATATGGAGTGCTAAACGATGCAAGCGACCCACAATGAATTTATATGGAGTGGTAAACGATGCAAGCGACCCACCGGCACAGAAGACATAATAGACACCACCGGTACGTGTGGGTCGCTTAGCATCGTTTAGCACTCCATTTATATGTACCTGAATCCCAGTAGTGGCAACAAGAGGCTTCTTCTAGGATTACACTAGCATGAATAATATTTTTAATACAGTCAAATACCCTATTATCAGTATTTCCAATATTTGTTTACGCAGTTACAAAAAAAAAAGGCTAATGAAAGCGTGTTAAAAAGGAGGTTGAATTAGATTTATCGTTTGTTAATCTTTTAATGTGGCTAAACAATAATTTAATTACTCGTAATTAACGATAATAGCGTTTGCCCGGTGACCTGTTGCGCGACCCATTACCGACCCAGTCACGCACCGCGGTGCCATAATGTTGGTGAATTATTATTTGTCCTGTTTGCGTGTGCAAGCCATGGAACGAAAGTTATGATTATCATATATTTTTATGCCATAGGTGGCAAACAAGCAGACGGGCCGCCTGATGGCAATCAGTCACCGTCGCTTATGGATACTTGTAACACCAGTAGGCCTAGCACGGGCCGTGGGTAAATTGTCTATCCACTGTTTTTATCCTGCGGGAAAGAGATTAACGTATCTATATTCTAGCTTTGTCGCGTCTAGGCGTGGATAAAAACGGTGGAAAGACAATTTGTCCACGGCCCGTGCTAGGCCTGCACGGGGGTTAGACAAGACCCACTTTCTGTTGAGATAACATCTCTCAAGCTAATGTCATTGTCAATGTCATTTTCATACAATTTCATCTTTCCGCAGGCGTTAACGCTAACAGAAAGTGGGTCTTGCCTAAAGCCCCAGAGGCATCACAAATTCGTTGCCGACCCTTAAGGACTCTATTAACTCGCCTTTTGAAGAACCCCATGTTGTAGTACTTTGTCGGGGATAGTGCAATACCGCGAAACTAACACAGGTAAATAACGCGTATCTACACTTCACTTCACTTTGCAGGAGGGACAAAAAAACTGCCTAGTTTCGTAATGTTTGGGTTTAGGAACCACATATTTCGTATTCTATTAGTCAATTTTATTTTTTTGTAATATAGGGAGGAGCCAAAGAAATCGTTGTGTGCGTTGGTACAAAAAAATAGATTTGGCTACATACGTAGTTATGCGGTATTGACCGACACTACTTACGCGTTATTTTACTATCTCCGACGACTTGTTGCTTCTCGGAAACACCAGTTAGGTAGCTCATTCACGTTATATCATAAACTTGGTTTTGAAATTAGATTTTATTTTAAATGAAAATCGTATTGTTAGGCCGAACCTTACAGACTAGACAGACAGACAAGGGAGATATGGTAGGGTGTCGTGGCGGGTGCGAACGTATCTGGCCTAAATCAGGCATGACTAAAAGAGTCAAACTGCGACCTTGTCGTCCTTATATAAACAAGAATTGCTCGTTTATAGTTATTAGGTAGATATAATAATATTAGATAACGAACTTACCTAAACTAAACCCAATGTATAAAACTACACTTGTACCATACTATTTTACTAGCACTACTTTTCGGTTGTAATTGATCAATATCTTTCTGGGGAACTATCGGGCTCATAATATACAAAACAATTATTAAAAGAATTGTTATAAAATTAAGACGTCCTATTTTTATTTTATACATACGACACTGGAACGTGGTCTCAATATGTGCCTCATAAGCAAGCTATAACTCAAAGTCGCACAACGAGCCTAAATTCTCTAAGCAACGAGCTATGGAGAGGGCTATGCTCGGGGTCTCTACGAGATCGAATCCGAAATGAGGAGATCCGTAGACGAACGAAAGTCACCGACATAGCTCCCCGAATTAGGAAGTTGAAGTGGCAGTGGGCAGGGCACATATCACGCAGAACAGATGGCCGATGGGGCCGAAAGGTTCTGGAATGGAGACCACGGACCGGTAAGCTCATCGTAGGACGTCCACCCACTAGATGGACAGACGACCTTAAAGAGACCGCAGGGAAATTCTGGATGGACGCCGCTTCCAACCGGCCCTTTTGGAGATTGATGAGGGAAGGTCTATGTCCAGCAGTGGACGTCCTACGGCTGAAATGATGATGATGATTTTTATTTTATTTTTTTGTACTCGGCCTATATATCTACTTTGGCCACCAACTGGCCTGCTTGGTGTTGTGCAAAAGGATTTCTGTTCCCAAATTAATTTCTTTCACATCCATACTGTTCAGACGTTCAGGCTTTGATAATAATATTAGGCCCTTCGTACACAAGGCGTCGCAAGTTGGTGTGTCGCATAGCGGCACGATTCTCGTCCTTCACTGGATGGTACACGCACGTTCGCGTTGTAATTTTGGCAGTTCGTTTACAGAGCTCTATTGAAGCGCAAGGCGAGAAGCGATGCTACTCAATTTGCCGCCGAGCATCCGATGCTTTGGTAGCCTCGTGTACGAACAGCCTTACATGTGCGCAAGAGAAAGTATGAATAATGATGTGCGTTTAAATTCCAAGATTAATAAGAAACGTGAGAAAAGCCGTAAAACGTCATCATTGCGTTTAATACTTCCCACGTGGTAGCGGTTTCAAATATTTCTGTTCTGGGAATGACTTCACATTAATGTAAGACTTGGTCTTTTTCTATATAAATACTAGCTATGCACAAATTATATCTATTTACAAATTATATCATAAATTTTATCTATTTGGGCAAAGCAGAACACATACTTGAACTGTAGTTACATGATTCATATTTATCCCGGCAAAACATTATTATTTAACATCTTTTGTGCATAGAAGTGTGAAATTTCTCATGTTGCATGCAAAAAAAAACGATCTTTATCTTGCTTTAAAAATTTCAAAATCCGAAATTTTTTGCGAAGAGAGAGACGGAGAGAGTGGGAGAGAAAAATGAAAAGAAAGAAAAAAAAAAAGAAAAAAAAAAGAAAAAAGAAAGAGAGAAATGGGCCCTAATTCACCACGCTGGCCCAGTGCATATTGGTGAAAGTCGTATGCTTTTGAACTTTAGAGGTTCTTGGACATACCGGTTTCCTCACGATGTTTTCCTTTACCGCTTTTGAGCGATGACATCGAAAACGAATATGCCTTGCCTGACTTGAAATGAGGACATCCCAATGTCCATTCTACAATTTTTTCAATCGAGTTTCGATTTGATTTCTTTTTTGTATGGATTTTACGCGATGTCTTCACCGATTGTGAACCGATTTCAATGTTTTTTTTTATTATTTAATATATCAAGGGTGGTCCCGTGTAATATAAATAAAATGTGTGAAAACCACGCCAGTTTCTGTAATAAAAAAGGATGAAAAATAGTTTACACTGAATTTCATCCTGAAGTCTGTTTTTTTTGGGCATAAATTTACTATTATTACTTACTTTTTTCTATAAAACTTTAGTAACCCAATTCTTGTCTATTATCTCCAAATTGTTCCGAGCATAATCGAGATCCTTAATCCGTCAACAATAGCTCTTCTATTTTTAGTATATTGTTACACTTGCGTTTCTCATCCCACATGTAAGCGTCGTGCGAGTATTCGAGTCGCGAAGAAATTGGGCGGTCAGTCGCTCCGTCGCGTATGCGATCGACGCCTGCGTCTGTCGCCGAATCGATTAATCGAGTTATCGATAAGCATCGTATCGATAATTAGGTGAAAGCGTAGTGTTGTGGTTGTGTTGAATTGATTGTGAAGTGTTGACGGATTTTGTGCTCTGTGAATGTAAGTATCGATAAAGATAAGATTGTGTGGAATGAATGTGTAGATTTTGGTTTTGTGAAAAATGATTCAGAAGTTAAATATAGGGCATGAATCGGTACTATGTTGATAATAACCATCATCAGCCAGAAGGCGTCCACTGCTGAACATAGGCCTCCCCCTTTAACCTCCACACTGAACGACAGCCTGCCTTTTGCATCCACTGGATGCCAGCGACTCTCACAATGTCGTCGGTTCATCTAGAGGGACCTACGCTGCGTTGATAACAATAAAATTTATTAATTTAAACAATACTTTTTTTAAACGTGCTTTTTCGTATTCTTCTCAGCAAACCCTTTCATTTGATACCTTTTTCATGATGGTAAATAAGGACATTTGTCCGCCATCTTGGGGCGTCCGCCACATTGAATTTATCGTCTAGGACCAAAGTGCTTGGGAAGACAAATCCAACGAACCCAAACTCGACGGGGTTACGTCGTTTTGATTAGGAGTTCCTATGGCCATCTTCTGTCTCCATCATCAGACCAGCTCGATGGTACCATAACGTTGCATTGTCACCGAACTTACATAAATATGCCAAATTTCAGCTCAATCGGATCAGATAATCTGATTGTGTAGAAAATGTTATCATATCATCATCATCATCAGCCAGAAGACGTCCACTGCTGAACATAGGCCTCCCCCTTTAACCTCCACACTGAACGACAGCCTGCCTTTTGCATCCACTGGATGCCCGCGACTCTTACAATGTCGTCGGTCCATCTAGTGGGAGGCCTACCCACGCTGCGTCTTACGGTTCGTGGTCTCCACTCCGGAACCTTAAAAAATTAAACGTTGAAATGTTATCATATAACATTATATAACTTCCTAAGTTTCCTTATGTTAATGTATGATTAAACCTTTTTGCTGCCTTACAACGTCTATTCTCAAAACGAATCTGTGAGAAAATCAACGACACTGTATATATTACAAAACTTCGTGTCAAGGGCCCTATAACCCAATTCCGTAAATTTACAATCTATAAATACACCGTCAAAGAATATGCGAGAGTTTTAGATGTCAATTCAGTTGTACCATTTTGTAAACTAAACTAAAACCAGCACTAAAATGGTTGTTGCCCTATTCTCACTCAAGGAAATGAAAAGAGACTGATATTGTTAGTACTGTCGAGTGAGAATCAACCAACACGCCTGTTTTCTTAATAACACTAACGTAAAAAATGCGAAATTCTCTTACCTTCAGTATCTGTCCTTCTGTATGTTTGTTGCCTTATCACAATGAAACGGCTAAACCGTTTTCGATTAAATTTTAGGATACTTTTTATCCCGGGAAATGCGGGAAAACTGGAAAATCGCCTGCAAAATTGCGAGGCTTAGAGTACCTCTGTAAATAAAAATATGTAGCAAAATTCCCAAGACATTTGACGTCAATACTGTTGTTCGTTTTTAACGAAACTAATATGAAAATACTAAAACTATTATTATTAATAAAAATAAGATACGTTAAATTTATTCACGGAAGAGGATACTTTTAATCCGGGCGTTTTCAAGGCCAGAGTGAATAAGTATCTTCTAAGTCTGCGTGCTTCATCTTCGACCACATCCTTGCTACCAACAGGCGAGTTGGTGGTCAATCGCGGAATTATTCGCGATGAAAAAAATACTTACATAGAATGTACTACTAATTAGTATAACAAATCTCTTAAAAGTAAACTATGATTCTTTGTAAGACAAGAGCCCGAAACTAAGTACGTGACTTGTCATGGAGCTCGAGCGAAGTCACCTAATAGGTTTTTAATAATAATGCGTCTCCTTCTAGTTTAATATGTGCGAAAAGGATGGCAACAATTTTTCATATTCGAGTTTGGTCGTAGAAAAAGTTATAACAAAATACATGCCATTGTTTTCCTATTTCAGAAATAAAACAAACATGTGTTTCTGTAACCCGAATTACACTGCTGTTGATAGATTTGAGCTATCCATTATGAAAATCATGATTGATTCTCCACTTATCTCCTAATTGGTGTTTATTTTCACCAGCTCTCGCTGTTGGCTACTTTTAATCAATTCTCACTCTTCTGAAGTTTCTTGGTTTTATTCTTTTTTTATTTTCTTTTGTAAATAATTTTCTAAATATCAGATGTATCCTAGACGACGGACATAATATTTCAGTATATCATTGTACTTGATATTAAAAACAACTTTTACAACACATTTGCTCAAAAAGTGCACTTACGAAGCCTGTATACATCGTTCGAAAGTTAAACATTACGCATCATACGACGGAGCGTGCGGTAATGAATTTTACCGCACGCTCAGATGTATAGCACCGTGCGTGTACTTTACGGTATTTTTTCCATTTCCATAAAAAAAATTCATTTGTAGCCTTTTTTTCTCGCAAATATGTTGTAAAACGTTGTATGGCACACGTGCGGATTGGTTATTACAAACTCATGACTATGGTAAGCCCTCGACTTCGTCTCGGGCTTACATTCGTCTACTCGTTTGTAATAACCAACTCACCGCACTTGTATCATAAATAACTATTACTTTGGGATAAACACTGAAATTGCGTGTCATATCTACTCGTTTGGCAGGCTGCTTGGAGATCGCAGAGCGTTCACCGTGCAGTAGGAAGATGCTGCTGCTCACCCTCTGGTGGTTTTGGTCGTAGTTTTAGGACATGCCCGGGTCCACAATCCAGTTAATAAGATTTTTCAGAAAATTACGCCTGTATAGCTAAATTATATTTCTCGTTTTCCCGCGTTGCAATGCAATGTTGAGGTATTATTCATATTTTCTAGAAAAGGCTGGTTGCTCACGTCATCATCAATTTGATGATGGAAAACGTGTGATGCAACTTCTAGTAACCGCGTCGACGTTTTCTCCTTCGGGTTGATATATCGAAAGTCCAGGATTTACGGAAATAGCGAAACGACTAGCGACTGGCGTTTGGCTGACCGCCAGCTCCCGAACCTATGCTTACAATGCGAATACGACCAACTTCTGTAGAACTGGTCAAATGAACGAACTGAACATATCCAACTGGTAGCGCCTAGATTTGTTGAGGAAATACGATGGAGGCTCCCTCCTTCTACTGTACATAGTGTTCGTTCTGTATATGAGCAGTTAATAGTTTACTCAAAATAACGTGTTTTTTAGACATTTTTATTGGCAACGGTTTGGAAGAAAATTTGCGTCAAGGTCGTCTTGTGATACCGCTTGTAAACAGTTGATTCCCATTTCGTTTTGTGATTGATAGTTTTTGTTTCTGGGATTTTTAGTATTACATTGTTAGTAGGCTAGGCACTGTTGGCTGAGTAGTTACATGCGAAAGTAACTCTGGTCTCTTTGGCAAGTATTATGCATCATGAGGAACAATATATGTTTCTCATGATGCTTAATACTTGCGGTTTCCGTCTGCGTGATTACTCTTTCACATAAGTTGCTGTCCAAGCAGTTTCATCGGCCAGCATGGCAGAAACCACGCTTGACAGCGATACAATCCGCCCATCTTAGCTGCTCATGGAGCTTAGCTAATAAAAGGAACGATGGTGGTCGAATCGTAGCTCGTGCACTTTACAATTTGGTGGCATCCGGTTCGATCCTCTGCCATGGACCAATAACTTATGTGCAATTTTGATGCCATTGCTCAAAAAACGGTGAGAACCTCAAAAGTTCAAAGACATATGACGTTCACCAACATGCATTGGGCGAGCGTGGTGGAATAGCTGACATCCTCTCTAACTGACAAGATCTCTCACTGTGTCCCAGCAGTGGGAACATAAAACGCTGATAATAATAATAATAATAATAAATAAATAAATCGCCTCTTCCAAAGTGACCAGAGGAAGGTGTACCGAGGCTGGGAAGAAACTGAGCAACGTGTGAGTGACGGACAGCTGCCAGATGCAAGCGCCATGATTAATTTCTGGCGTGGTATCTGGTCGGTGCCCGTCGAGCACACGGAGGGTGATTGGATGCGTGTTGTCGAGCGGGAATGCGAGTCCATCGAACCCATGGGGTCTATTTTAATAGACTCCGTAGACGTTAGTTGTGCGATCCGTACGGCGCAGAACTGGAAAAGTCCTGGGCCGGACGGGTTGCACAACTTCTGGATAAAATGGATTCGATGCTCGCATGACCGCTTGGCGACACAATTCCAAGAAGCCCTTGAGCTCGGTTCCCTTCCCAGCTTCATGACAACCGGTGTCACCTTCCTGCTCCATAAGTCCGGTAGTACCACGGAAGCCAAAAACTACAGACCCATCACGTGCTTGCCTACCATCTACAAGCTCCTTACATCCATTTTGAGAAATAAAATTAACGCGCACATTGTTGCGAACAACGTTTTGGCCCATGCTCAAAATGGATGTAGGGTTGGGTCCCGTGGTACTAAGGAGCTCCTCCTCATTGACACGGCCATTAGCCAACAAGTCCGGCGAAATAGAGGAGCCCTCTCCGCTGCCTGGATTGACTATAAGAGGGCCTATGATTCAGTGCCTCATTCATGGCTAGAGAGGGTTTTAGAGTTGTATAAAATTGATACAACTCTAAAATCATTCTTAGGCGCATGTATGAGGCAATGGACCACAGTCCTTCGTCAACCAGGCAGTGGGGACGGTGCCTCTGGCCCGCAGGACTTGTTAAGGATTGAGCGAGGCATATTCCAGGGTGACAGTTTTAGTCCATTGTGGTTTTGCCTGGCTCTGAACCCTCTCAGCACTTTGCTGAGGGATTCAGGACTGGGCTATCGGCTTCGAAGAGATGGTCAAGTCATCTCTCACCTGCTGTACATGGATGATCTCAAGCTGTTTACACCAAAACGCCAAGACTTGATGGAGCTGCTAAAAATCACAGAAGTTTTTAGCAGCGCTATCAAGATGGAGTTCGGTGTAGACAAGTGTGCGGTCATGCATGTACAGCGAGGGAAAGTTGTGAATTCTCCAAATTTACAGCTTTCAGAGACGATGACTCTCAGATCGCTCTCCGAGGTCGAAACCTATAAATACCTCGGTATGTCAGAGTCGTTGGGTATATCGGTAGAGGACATCAAGAAATCGGTGAAGGAGCGCTTCTTTTGTCGCCTTACAAAAGTACTTAACAGTTTTTTGTCTGGCGGCAACAAGGTGCGTGCCTTCAACGGTTGGGTGATGCCTTTGCTGATATACTCCTTTGGCATATTGAGGTGGACTCAAACTGAGCTGGACGCCCTGGACAGGAGGGTCCGTCAACTGCTCACATCGCATCGCATGCTACACCCACGCTCGTCTGTTATGAGACTGTACATTCCGCGGAAGTGGGGGGGTCGAGGCTTTTTAAATGCCAAGAACCTACACAACCGCGAAGTGTGCAGTCTCAGGGATTTTTTCCGTAACAGCGAGAGTGGGATGCATCGTGATGTTGTGGCTGTTGACAGGGGTCTCACGCCGCTCTCCTTGGCAAACGAGAATTGGCGCAAACCATCGGTGCTGAGCATCGAAGACCGCAGGGACGTATGGAAAGGCAAGGAGCTGCACGGGCGGTTCTATCGGGCCTTAACAGGGCCCGATGTGGACCTGCTTTCGTCGGTGAACTGGTTACGATTCGGTGACCTCTTTGGGGAAACCGAGGGTTTTGCCTGTGCGATTGCGGACGAAGTTATCAAGACGAACAACTATCGGAAATATATCATGAAGGACGGTACGGTCGACATCTGTCGGGCATGCCACCGTCCTGGAGAGTCTCTCCGACATATAATTTCCGGTTGTTCGCATCTTGCTAACGGCGAGTACTTGCACAGGCACAACCAGGTGGCCAGGATCATCCACCAGCAACTTGCCCTTCGATATGGCCTTGTCGAGTCTGAGGTGCCGTACTATAAGTACGCACCAGCGCCAGTTCTTGAAAATGGTCGTGCTTTGCTCTATTGGGACCGCTCTATCATCACGGACAGGACTATTGTCGCCAATAAGCCTGACATCGTGTTGGTCGACCGGTCCCAGCGCCGGGCAGTGCTCGTTGACATCACCATCCCGCATGACGAGAACCTCGTGAAGGCCGAGAAGGACAAACTCAGCAAGTACCTTGACTTGGCTCACGAGGTTACCGCCATGTGGGATGTTGACTCGACGATCATTGTCCCGATAGTCGTTTCGGTGAACGGTCTTATAGCGAAGAGCCTCGACCAACACCTTAAGAGGCTCTCGCTAGACGGTTGGGTCAAGGGTCAGATGCAGAAGGCAGTAATCCTTGACACGGCTCGCATTGTCAGGAGGTTCCTCACTCTGCAGCCCTAACCACCGGTAGCTTGGGCCCTGCCCCGCTGCCGGTGGCACCCTAGTTTTTAAGTTTTTTATGTTTTTTATGTATTTTTTATTTATTATTAGATGTAAAAAACTTAAAAATTAAGACTCAAAATAAATAAAGTGAATAATAATAATAATAATATAATATAATATAATATAATATAATATAATATAATAATATAATAATATAATATATATAATATAATATAATATAATAATATAATAATATACCGCTGTCATCGAAAGTCCATTTTTTCACAGTTCAGTTTTATAAATTATTTTTTGCCATAAAGATTATCACAATCAACAAGATATTGCTATACAAAAGGAAAATAAACATAATAGATCATTGTACACCAGTTAAACAACCAAACAACCAACAAAATACATTAAAAATGAAGAAACGAAGAAAATTTTATTACTTTGACACATGTTGTCAAAATTTGGAAAATGAAAAATATATGAAATAACAAGGAAATACCAATAAATAATGATCACAAGATCACGGACGAAACAAGCGGACACAAAGAGCGCACGCCTTCCATCACCGCCCGCCTCGTCGTCGTCTCCGAGCACCTCGTCGGGTGAAGATGAGTACCACACCACCCGCGAGGCAAGCGGCTCGTCGAGCGACACGAGCGGGCCTGGGACACCGCCGCCACCTCCACCTGCGCGACGGGGACGTCCCCCGCTGCCGGCACGCTTGGGGCTTGTGGGGCATTCTGCCACACGCCCGGCCCCCGCTACCGGTGGTGTAGTGCGTCGCATGCGATGGTCTACAATAATGAATGAAGACTGCATGCGCGCCTATTACAGGGCTACAGAGGGAGGAACAAACTTGTCAGCGTATTGTGCCAGGATGCTGCCTTTGTTTCAGGCTCTTCAACCAACCATCACCGTGTCCGCCCAGCGACTATCGGATCAAG
Source organism: Agriopis aurantiaria (assembly GCA_914767915.1). Classification (NCBI taxonomy): domain Eukaryota; kingdom Metazoa; phylum Arthropoda; class Insecta; order Lepidoptera; family Geometridae; genus Agriopis; species Agriopis aurantiaria. The sequence goes on along the minus strand of OU612003.1, from coordinate 8,403,687 downwards.
TGCGGGCTATCCACCGGTGTAAGCTGCTGGATGACTCTGTGCTTGATCGGCTCCGCCAGGAAGAACTACGTGCTCGCCCAATTCCTGTCTCGACGCGGGACCCGCCCGTCGCGTCGTCTGCCCCGACATTGGCGTCAGTGCCGGCGTCGGTGGTGACACTAGCGGCATTGGCGGATCCTGTAGTCGATGAGGGAGATTTGGCGAGTGGTGTTTCTGACCAGGTGAGAGAGCAACTGAGGGGGGCTTTGGAGGACGCGATTTCACAGTATCGGCTCACACCCGATTCTAGGCCGCGACTACCACGTTTGTCCACCCATAGGCGTAACTTGGCGTTAATGGGAGCCTTGAATGCTTTGCTAGCTCCATATTTGCGGGCTAGCGAAGATTTAGTTGATACTCACTCGATCTTGTACTGCGGTGCCATCGCGGCGTGTCGCGTTGCACGTGTTAAGTTCCCGGACACTAACCGTGCACCGCGAACCGCCGGGGGGGTACCCGCATGGCAAGTGCGGATCGAGCGGCGTATCAGCACGTTCAGGACTCTCATTGCAAAGCTAGTCTGCTTCAGGCGGGGGAATAATCGCCCCCGAGTCATGCGTTTCGTGACTCAGGCATTCGCTGGGACCGATATAAGGCCTCAGCACTATCTAGCCAATGTTACGGAACGCATCGACTATCTGAAGCAGAAAGTCTATGCATGGGCAAACCGTATTCGCCGCTACAGAGAGCGTGTGGATAGATATTGGCAAAATCGCCTCTTCCAAAGTGACCAAAGGAAGGTGTACCGAGGCTGGGAGGAAACTGACCAACGTGTGAGTGACGGGCAGCTGCCGGATGCAAGCGCCATGATTAATTTCTGGCGCGGTATCTGGTCGATGCCCGTCGAGCACACGGAGGGTGATTGGATGCGTGTTGTCGAGCGGGAATGCGAGTCAATCGAACCCATGGGGTCTATTTTAATAGACTCATTAGACGTTAGTTGTGCGATCCGTACGGCACAGAACTGGAAAAGTCCTGGGCCGGACGGGTTGCACAACTTCTGGATAAAATGGATTCGATGCTCGCATGACCGCTTGGCGACACAATTCCAAGAAGCCCTTGAGCTCGGTTCCCTTCCCAGCTTCATGACCACCGGTGTCACCTTCCTGCTCCATAAGTCCGGTAGTACCACGGAAGCCAAAAACTACAGACCCATCACGTGCTTGCCTACCATCTACAAGCTCCTTACATCCATTTTGAGAAATAAAATTAACGCGCACATTGTTGCGAACAACGTTTTGGCCCATGCTCAAAATGGATGTAGGGTTGGGTCCCGTGGTACTAAGGAGCTCCTCCTCATCGACACCGCCATTAGTCAGCAAGTCCGGCGTAACAAGGGAGCCCTTTCCGCTGCCTGGATTGACTATAAGAAGGCCTATGATTCAGTGCCTCATTCATGGCTAGAGAGGGTTTTAGAGTTGTATAAAATTGATACAACTCTAAAATCATTCTTAGGCGCATGTATGAGGCAATGGACCACAGTCCTTCGTCAACCAGGTGGTGGGGATGGCGCCTTTGGCCCGCAGGACTTGTTAAGGATTGAGCGGGGCATATTCCAGGGCGACAGTTTTAGTCCATTGTGGTTTTGCCTAGCTCTGAACCCTCTCAGCACTCTGCTGAGGGATTCAGGACTAGGCTATCGACTTCGAAGAGATGGTCAAGTCATCTCTCACCTGCTGTACATGGACGATCTCAAGCTGTTCACACCGAAACGCCAAGACTTGGTGGAGCTGCTAAAAATCACAGAGGTTTTTAGCAGTGCCATCAGGATGGAGTTCGGTGTAGACAAGTGTGCGGTCATGCATGTACAGCGAGGAAAAGTTGTGAATTCTCCAAATTTACAGCTTTCTGAGGTGATGACTCTCAGATCTCTCTCCGAGGCCGAGACCTATAAGTACCTCGGTATGTCAGAGTCGTTGGGTATATCGGTAGAGAACATCAAGAAATCGGTGAAGGAACGCTTCTTTTGTCGCCTTACAAAAGTACTTAACAGTCTTTTGTCTGGCGGCAACAAGGTGCGTGCCTTCAACGGTTGGGTGATGCCTTTGCTGATATACTCCTTTGGCATATTGAGGTGGACTCAAACTGAGCTGGACGCCCTGGACAGGAGGGTCCGTCAACTGCTCACATCACATCGCATGCTACACCCACGCTCGTCTGTTATGAGACTGTACATTCCGCGGAAGTGGGGGGGTCGAGGCTTTTTAAATGCCAAGAACCTACACAACCGCGAAGTGTGCAGTCTCAGGGATTTTTTCCGTAACAGCGAGAGTGGGATGCATCGTGATGTTGTGGCTGTTGACAGGGGCCTCACGGTGCTCTCCTTGGCAAACGAGAATTGGCGTAAACCATCGGTGCTGAGCATCGAAGATCGCAGGGATGTATGGAAGGGCAAGGAGCTGCACGGGCGGTTCTATCGGGCCTTAACAGGGCCCGATGTGGACTTGCTTGCGTCGGTGAACTGGCTACGATTCGGTGATCTCTTTGGGGAAACCGAGGGTTTTGCCTGTGCAATTGCGGACGAAGTTATCAAGACGAACAACTACCGGAAATATATCATGAAGGACGGTACGGTCGACATCTGTCGGGCATGCCACCGTCCCGGAGAATCTCTCCGTCATATCATTTCCGGTTGTTCGCATCTTGCTAACGGCGAGTACTTGCACAGGCATAACCTAGTGGCCAGGATCATCCACCAGCAACTTGCCCTTCGATATAGCCTTGTCGAGTCTGAGGTGCCGTACTACAAGTACGCACCAGCGCCAGTTCTCGAAAATGGTCGTGCTTTGCTCTATTGGGACCGCTCTATCATCACGGACAGGACTATTGTCGCCAATAAGCCTGATATCGTGTTGGTCGACCGATCCCAGCGCCGGGCAGTGCTCGTCGACATCACCATCCCACATGACGAGAACCTCGTGAAGGCCGAGAAGGACAAACTCAGCAAGTACCTTGACTTAGCTCACGAGGTTACCGCCATGTGGGATGTTGACTCGACGATCATTGTCCCGATAGTAGTATCGGTGAACGGTCTTATAGCGAAGAGCCTCGACCAACATCTTAAGAGGCTCTCGCTAGATGGTTGGGTCAAGGGTCAGATGCAGAAGGCGGTAATCCTGGACACGGCACGTATTGTCAGGAGGTTCCTCACTCTGCAGCCCTAACCACCGGTAGCTTGGGCCCTGCCCCGCTGCCGGCGGCACTCTAGGTTTAGGTTTTTTTATAATATTTTGTTTTTATAGGAAATATTGTAAAAAAACGTAAATTTAAGAAGGAAAATAAATATCTGAATAATAATAATAATAATATATAACTTTATTATACACCGAAATAAAAAAATACAAAAATAGGTAACTTATAAATAATACAAAAACCGGCAGTATAATAGGCGGCCTTAATAATAATAATGATAATGATGATGACAAAAAGCTGCTAAACCCTACACGCTCCAAGCTGAACACTCCTACAGAGTATGCTGTGTAGTAGTCTGCGGCCTTGCTGCAATGGTGACATCTGCAACAGAGCCCTACCACTACAGGGGGGTTAGACAAGACCCACTTTTTGTTAGCGGTAACGCCTGCGGAATGATGAAATTGTATGAAAATGACATTGATAATGACATTAGCTGGAGAGATGTTATCTCAAGCTAATGTCATTTTCATACAATTTCATCTTTCCGCAGGCGTTAACGCTAACAGAAAGTGGGTCTTGTCTAACCCTTCATTTATTTTTATGGTTTATAAAACGAATGTACTTAACAAAGCATGAATGAATAAAGTGTTAAAATTATTAAAAATACCCTATCTAAGCCATGTGCTAACGATTGCAACAGACGGACATATGGCGAGCAGCAGACGCGCATTCCGCGTATTGTAAACTCAATATTAACTAGGTACATCAATTTCGTCACCGATATCTGGGTTAGCGGAACTGATTGATATATTGACTTTTAATAAAAGCTTAAAATTTATATGCTCCATCATTTCTATTAGTAATATTTTTTAACAGACTTCAAAGAAGGTGTGGGTTTTCAAATTGCATGTTTTTTTTTGTTTGTTACCTCTTAACTCCGTCATATGTGAACCGATTTTTTTTTTTTTTTATTGAAAATATATACATTCAGATTGATCCCATAGAAATTTCATTAAAATCGGTTTAGTAGTTTGGCTCTTAAATCAAAATAACTGGAAAATAGATGACAAAATGGTCATCCAAGTAACCGAAATTGCGTATTTTATATACAAATTATGTGAAGTCGTTTTTTTTAGTTGGTAATTATTATTGATTTCCATCTTGAGCCTCACGCTTCTCTGGTGTATTCTGTGCTAACGCGTAGTGTCTCATCATCATCATCATCAGCCCTGAGTGACCCACTGCTGGGTATAGGTCTCCCTTTGTTTGTGCCGCTCTCCCCGGTCTATCGCCAGTCGAGGCAACTAAAATATGGGGTTCATCCAAATAATTTAAAAGCAAGATCAAGTTAGCCTAATACTTTGCATGGAAACGACTAGCAGAAAAGCTGCGGAAGCATATTTAGATTTAATTTGTACAAAATATGTGAATTTTCATCACTAAAGCAATTCTTGTGAATTCGTAACGACTTCCCTTCATAGTAACATCAAACCGCAGATGTAATGAACCCGATCAGTCACGGTCAATGTTCATATATCCCACTTACCCATATCAATCGTGTTCCATCCGCGTTGGCGCCATACTAATGTTCCGTGATATTATACCATGGCTCTTCTAGACCAGTAGGCAATGTTACGTTTCTTTTTCACTATGAGAATCATACTTATATTATAAATCCAGAAGTCATCATCATCATCACCATCATCATCATCATCAGCTAGAAGACGTCCACTGCGGAACATAGGCCTCCCCCTTTAACCTCCACACTGAACGACAGCCTGCCTTTTGCATCCACTGGATGCCCGCGACTCACAATGTCGTCGGTCCATCAAGTGGGAGAGGCTTACCGAATTTCTATATGACGAATTTCTAGTATTCTACGTCGTTTCAAGTACAATACTTAAGGATTTTTGGACAAACTATTTTTCTCTATAGATATTTGTGATGCTAATTTAAACCTAACCTGACATAAAATATTAATTACATAAAAGAGAAAAATCGTTGATTGTTTGGCAATCAACCATCTAGTGTCTTTGTTTGTTCCCTTTTCACGCAGCAACAGAGCTAACGTGATTTCTTTTGCATATAGATGTTTAAGGACCGGAGAGTGACAATGATTGTCCTCGCAGCTGAACCGCGTAGCTAGTAGAATAATACAAGCTGTTTACCGCAACTTCGTACGCGTACTCAAGTAGGTAATTTGTCCCATTTCCGCTCAGTCCCAATCCTGATTGTTAATTTAAATAAAATAAATAAATAAATATTCGGGACATTTGACATCCACTGAAGCTCCAAAAACAAGATCACAGGAACAGTTTTAAAGCTGCTATCAATCTCTGTATGGTTTGTGGTTGTTGTGGCTCATCTTTATCTCTACATAGTATAAATTGAAGTCGCTTTCCGCGTCTGTTTGTCTGTCTGTATGGCCGCTAACTCCTCCTAAACCACGCAACGGATTTTGATGCGGTTTTCACCATCAGTTATATATATATAAACCTTCCTTGAAAATGTATCTAACTAGCGACTTGCCCCGGCTTCGCACGTAAATTACACCCGTGCGAAGCCGGGCGGGCGGGTCGCTAGTAAATAATAATATAAACACAAATAATAATAAGTTGTTGCCTGGAAGCCACGGTTGCCTGGAAGAGATCGCTTTAAGCGATAAGGCCGCCTGTTAAAAGCCCAGATAATATTTTTACTGAAATGTTTATTGGTAAATGTTTGAAATGTTTGTTTTGTGGTATTTTAATACAGTTATTGTATTGTATTGTAATTGTTACGGACGGACGGCTTGCCGTCTCCCGCGCCACCTATGGCCAGCGCGGAGATGTGCACGCCCTGAGACAGGCACGAGGTAGCGGAGCGAGCGGGAGCGGGACGTGCCGTGGAAGCGAGACGGCAGACGCCAACGCCGTCAGAGCGGGACGACCGTGCGAGTGGGACGGCGAGATGCCGCGTCGCCATTCGCGGAGCACCGAGCCTACGCTCCTTATGTATAACTCTAAGTCATAGATATAGTGTTAGGTTAAGTATAGATAAGAAAGAAATAAAACTTACTTCAATTCCGAACGTGACACAAGAACTTTTATTTCATACAGTCCACTAAACCAGATCCTTCACAGTCTGGTCCTTCAGAAGCCGGATCAAGGAATCAAGAAGCAGCGATCCCGATCGAAGAAGAACATTTCTCCAGCCAAGAACCCATCGTACCGATCACGATGGTCGTCACCAGGAGCCAGGGTGAAACGGCAGAACAGGAGGAACGGTTACGCGTCGAGGAAGAACGACTGAGAAGAATCTCCAGGGAACCACCGGCATCACCATCAATGCCTAGCGGCCAAGAACTTGCCGCTGGGACATCACGGCCGTCTGGGGATACAGTCATCGCAGCAGAACGAACGAGAACCCGAGAACGTGCGCGATCACCGGCGCACTCTCAGCGAACGACAAACTCCACGTTACGGCTGCGGCTAGCGGAGTTGGAGGCGGCAGAGAAACTCGCCGAAATTAAGCGGAAGGAGTTCGACATGGACGCGGATCTTGTACGAAAGCGTCTGGCCGCGCAGGTGGCAACGATCGAAGACAACGAGAGTCTGCACGAGGAACGGGAACCAGCTGCTGAAGACCACCGAAGAATCGACGATTGGCTACAGAACATGTCAATTGCACGGGGGGAGCGCGAAGCAGCACCGGCCCCTGAACTACCCAGAACGCGAGAAAAACCCAAATTCGAACGACGGGAAAGGTCACCTACACCGGGCAGATCGAGAGGTATCGGCATGCAACTGGTGGAGGCAATGGAGAAAATGTCCCGACCACATCGCCGGTACAACTGCGATCTGCCGGCCTTCACCGGGTCACCGAACGAATGGCTGCCATTCAAAGCCGCCGTTCGTGACTCAACGCAGTTGTACAAAATTCCGCCTGCTGAGAACCTGCTACGCCTGCGAAACAGCCTGAAAGGAGAAGCCCGTGATGCCGTGGCCGCCCTGCTGTACACGGCCACCGATCCTGACGTCATCATGGGCACACTTGAGCAAAGTTTCGGCCGTCCAGAAGTCATCATCGACAAAGTCTTGGACGATTTAAAAAGACTACCGAAACCAGGCCTGGCAGCAACTGAACTCAACAGCTTCGCAGTTAAAGTTCAGAACGTCGTGTGTGTCCTGCAGAACCTAGATCGCAAAGGTTACCTATATACGCCGCAACTAGCCAGAGAAGTTGTCGAGAAATTGAGCCCGCACCTAAAGACAAAATGGTGCGAATATGCGTACGAACACAAGGAAGATACGCAGCCGGAGATTGTGATGCTGTCTCGCTTCCTCATGCGCGAGGCAGACATCGCATTGCGTTACACTTACGCACCAATGACGACCAGCGCTGCCACAAGCAAAGAAACAAAAACCACAGCGCAGTACAAGAAGAAAGGCGCCGTATACAACACCGAAGGAGCGGAGGAAACTGACCGATGCCCTAGCTGTGGCAATGCACACGCATTGAACCAGTGCCCCAGCTACCGCGCACTCAGCACAGACCAACGTTGGAACATGGTACGAGAGAAAGGCTTGTGCTTCAAGTGCGCAGACAAAAAGCACCGTCGTTTCCAGTGTAAGGCGAAACCTTGCGGCGTGAACCAATGCCGCCGACCGCATCATGCATCACTGCATGAGCAGAAGCCCGCTGAACCTGAAAGGCGACCTCAAGCTGATCCAGCGACGAACCGCGACGCTGTAGTACTGTCGGTGGCTTCCCATCCTGCCACCGGCCCGCGAGAAGTACTTCTAAAAGTATGCCCGGTCATCGTTTCTGGACCTCTGGGCGAAGTCAACACTTACGCGCTGCTGGACGAAGGCGCGACAATCACGCTCATCGACCATGAGCTGGCATCGAACATCGGGGCAGAAGGTCCCATACAACCACTACACATGAGCGGTGTAAATATGTCGCAACAAGAAAGAGAAAGCAAGCTCGTCACGGTGCATCTACGAGGAAAGAAAGAGAACGCGCTCTACGAACTAAAGGCGCGCACCGTGAAAGACCTGAAGTTGCGCGAGCAATCTATATCAAGCTCGCTACTGAAACAAAGACATCTGCGAGACCTCCTGGAAGAAGAGGTGTGCTACGATCTGGCGCGCCCACTCATCCTGATTGGCGCAGATCATTGGGAAGTCATCGTATCCCGAGAACTTCGCATCGGCGGCCCCGATCAACCGGCCGCATCAAGAACTCAACTCGGTTGGGTGGTGCATGGAACCGCACCACGCAGCCTGACCTACGCGAACGAGAACGTGCTTCACGTATACACACCCGATCGACGTGTATGCGAGAGCGAGACGCACGATCAGCGCTTACACGAACTTGTGGAAAAGCATTTCCGCATCGACGCGCTTGGTGTCGCACTCAAGCCACGAGTCAACGACGCCGATGAACGAGCCACGACCATATTCGAGAGAACCATAAAGAAAATCGACGGCGGTTACGAGGTCGGCTTGCCATGGCGACACGATCACGTCACCATGCCTCCAAGCTACGCCGCAGCCATGAACCGCCTGAAGAACATCGAGAAAAAGATGGACACCAGCCCAGACTTCGCCAGAGAATACGCAGCCCAGATCGACAACCTGCTGACCAAGGGCTACGCGGCACTATGCGATGGCACTGAAGCTCAAAGCGCCGTCAGCTGGTACCTGCCGCATTTCGCCGTTGAAAACCCGAATAAACCCGGGAAACGGCGCCTGGTATTCGACGCAGCGCATCGAAGTCACGGCGTGAATCTCAATGACCTACTATTAGAAGGACCCGACCTGTTACTGTCACTTCAGGGGGTCGTCTTCCGGTTCAGAGAGAAACCTGTCGCCGTCACCGCTGATATCCAAGAGATGTTCCTGCAAATAAAGATACGACCAGAAGACCAACCTGCGCAGCAATTCTTATGGAGAGGGACAGACCGAACGAGCCCACCTCGCATCTACAAAATGACGAGCATGATCTTTGGCGCGGCGAGCTCACCGTTCCTAGCGCATAGCGTGCGCGATCACAATGCACGCGCGCACGAACAGACCCACCCACGAGCGTTAGTGGCAATCACAAAGAGCCACTATATGGACGACCTCGTAGACAGCTACGACAGCGAAGAAGAAGCGCGCCGCACGATACAAGAGCTACGTGACGTGCACGCGACCGCTGGCTTCACGCTTAGAAGTTGGAGCTCGAACGAGACAGCGGTACTGAGCGACGTACCGAACGAACTACGAGAGAACGAGCCCACTCAACTGGGGGGAGCGGGCCCCGATAATAAAATACTCGGGCTCTGCTGGAACTCCAAAGACGATGAGCTGGGTTTCAACACTGCAATGCATCGAGTACCGACCGAGGTGCGCACACAGAGCCGCGCGCCGACGAAACGAGAGGCGCTCAGCGCGGTCATGTCGATCTATGACCCGCTGGGGCTCCTCAGCTGCTACACGATCCGAGCGAAGATAATTCTCCAGAGTCTGTGGCGCTTACAAATGCCATGGGACGATCCTATCCCCGCGGAAGAAGCCGAACAATTCGCTGCATGGATTGAGCAGCTTAGCGAGATAACCCGTCTACGCCTACGTCGAAGCTACGCGCTAGAGGGACATAAAAACGTAGAACTTCACGTTTTATGCGACGCAAGTGAACAAGCGTACGCGACCGTAGCCTACTGGAGGGCTACACACCTAGATGGCAGAGTAACCGTCGCTTTGGTCGCCGGTAAAGCTAAGGTGGCGCCACGACGCGCACAGAGCATCCCGCGTCTCGAGCTACAGGCGGCGGTGATCGGGGCGAGACTCGCAGACACCATCAGGAGAGAACACCGCATCAAAGTGGTGAAAACCACATACTGGACGGACTCAGCAACCGTCGTACACTGGATCCGGAACGATGCGCGGCGTTACACGCCCTACGTCGCGCATCGACTTGGCGAAATCGCGGAGCTCACTCACAGAAATGAGTGGCGATGGCTACCTACCGAACACAACGTAGCCGACGACGCGACGCGACTTAGCCACACAGCAATTGTTGCGGAGGATAGATGGTTCACCGGACCAGGCTTCCTACTGAACGCGGAAGACGAGTGGCCAACGCAGACGACTTCAACGGAGGAACATGAAGTTTTACATACGAACGAGCAGAGCGAGTCCCGGAACCAGTGGATACCCGACCCGACACGCTTTTCTAAATATGAAAAGTTGGTCCGAGCGACAGCGCGTGTATTGGCATTTATAGACATATGCCGACGCCGAGCGACGCGCATGGAACTTGAACACATCAAGCGCGCCGAAAGGGCAATACTGCAGCGCGCTCAGGAAGAGAGCTTTGGCACCGAGCTACGAAAGATCCAGGCCTCTCGCCCTATTACAAAGACGAGCCGCCTGTACAAGCTAGATCCGGTGCTAGAAGATGAATTACTACGAGTAAGAGGGCGCATAGAAGCCGCGAGCGCGCCCGCCGAGACGAAGCGACCAATCATACTCGACGGCCGCCATCACGTGACCAAGCTCATCGTGCAGAAGGAACACTGCGCTGCCGGTCACGCTAACCGCGAACGCGTTGCAAACGACCTGAGGCAACGATACTGGATTATACATCTACGACCCACTGTACGTGCCGTAGAGCATCGATGCGCGCTCTGCAGGGTACGAAAAGCGAGACCAAGTGCGCCGACCACCGGAGATCTGCCGCGCGCACGCCTTGACCCGTTCCATCGTCCCTACTCGAACTGCGGACTCGATTATTTCGGTCCTATGATGGTCAAGGTGGGGCGGCGCCGCGAGAAGCGATGGGGCGCCCTGTTCACCTGCCTTAGCACAAGGGCGGTACATTTGGAGATCGTGGCGTCCCTCTCGATGGACTCCGCGATAATGGCGCTGCGACGAATGGCGGCGCGCCGGGGATGGCCGCGCTACATGTACTCCGACAACGCGACGGCCTTCCGGGGAGCAGATCAGGAACTAAAGAACGCCTATGCTGAATGGGCCCCCGCCTTACGAGAAGAAGGGCTGATGCACCGAACGGAATGGCGCTACATACCGCCGGGGGCCCCGAACCAAGGAGGGGCTTGGGAGCGTTTAGTACGCTCCGTGAAGACGGCACTATCAGCGACACTCCGAGAGAAGGCACCCCCTGAAGAGGTCCTGCAGACCCTCCTGACTGAAGCCGAGCACTCCATAAACGCTCGGCCTTTGACCCACGTGAGCGTGAGCGCCCACGATCCTGAAGCGCTCACGCCCAACCACTTCCTGTTGGGCTCATCAACGGGCCTACCTACAACGGGCCCCTGCAGTGAAGCAGACCGACGAACGTGGCGAGCCAGCCAAGCGCTCGCTGATTCCTTTTGGCGGCGCTGGGTACGGGAGTACCTACCTACCCTGGTGCCGAGAGGAGAACCCGCGAACCACGGAAGAAGTTTACAAGCCGGCGACATCGTGGTCGTGATCGACCACACGCTACCTCGGAACGTCTGGCCTATCGGGGCAGTCGAGCGCACCTACCCCGGCCCAGACGGCGGCGTACGAGTCGTCGACGTGAGAACCAAGACGGGCACCTTTCGCCGCCCGGCTAGCAAGCTCGCCGTCCTGGTGAAGCAAGAAGAGGCTGCGCAAGCTACGCCGGGGGGAGAGATGTTACGGACGGACGGCTTGCCGTCTCCCGCGCCACCTATGGCCAGCGCGGAGATGTGCACGCCCTGAGACAGGCACGAGGTAGCGGAGCGAGCGGGAGCGGGACGTGCCGTGGAAGCGAGACGGCAGACGCCAACGCCGTCAGAGCGGGACGACCGTGCGAGTGGGACGGCGAGATGCCGCGTCGCCATTCGCGGAGCACCGAGCCTACGCTCCTTATGTATAACTCTAAGTCATAGATATAGTGTTAGGTTAAGTATAGATAAGAAAGAAATAAAACTTACTTCAATTCCGAACGTGACACAAGAACTTTTATTTCATACAGTCCACTAAACCAGATCCTTCACAGTAATAATAAGTTATATTTTCATTATAAATCAATGGCGACTTCTGGCCATTTTTCTTTCTATTCCTGCTTTCTCCCCGAGGGGGATCTTCACAGGAGAAAAGTGGAATAAGCCCATAAACACCATCATCATCACATGACCTTCAAACTCTCATTTCACATTTTAATTTGTTTCTTTCGTAAAATCTTAATACAGGTACATCTGGTACATATATGTTGGGTAGTCTTTAAAATGACGCTATTGCTATAGTAACACACATTGACAACACTACGTGTTGTCGATGCTTTGCCAGCTCGGAGCTTTGAAACGTTCCATGTTGCTCACCTGGAAGATCTTCTTGTAGCCATTGTTTCGAATTTAAAACTTGCATGTATTTTAGATCAAGATTCCCTACTGCACTATCATCGCAATATACACCATGAGAGATGCGCTTGCGCACGTTCATTTATTCTCGGTCCTTTGATGTCCGAAAGTACTTCGGCTGCTTGTTTTCGGAGAAATAGTGGCTTTGTAGCTGTTAATTTGTTTATCTGAAATTGCAATGTAACGACATTGATGCTGTTAATTCAAAACATAAAAGTCTCATTACCAAAAACAGAATAACGCAATCCTATCTAATATTATAAATGCGAAATTGTAGTTGTTTGTTCTTTTTTCACGCAGAAACAAATCAGCGGATTGATGTGACTTTTGCATAGAGGAACCGAGAGTGACATATATGACACTTCATCCCGGCAAAATGTACGGTTCCATGGGGATGAGGGAATGTCCATGTTGGTCAAACCGCGGGGCGTAGCTATAATTACAGCTTTTGTATCTATAGGTACAGAAAGTAAATAAGCTCATTTATTTTTGTTTAATAATATGCTTGCGTTTGACGCCTGATGTTTAGCAATGATGCGATCTACGCTTGCCTAGAAGAAACTGATTCAATCGCAATAGAAAAATGGGCAGGAAGGAATTATAGATCATGCAGATCCGATGCACACTTTTTGAAATATGTCCGATAAAAACTGAGACTCATAAGTGAGGAAGCCAAGTGTGTAGATCTCAGGACTTTATGTTGTTCAAGATTCTAGAAGTACTTGTTCAAGAATCTGGACTAGTAACTGCGACCCATAAAGAAAACAGTCAAGCCGCGGCATTGGAGCGCTCATATAATTCAAATCAACTGTTGTGAATTCATCTCACTCACGTTCACCCTACCTATATAAGTCTGATTTGCTTCAGTGATCTGTTAATAAACCCAGCTGCTCGCGCTAGAAAGACAAAAACAGAAACTTCATTGAATGTAAGAAAAGGAAGAGAAAAACATAAGCATTTATGGCGTAATAGCCATTTACGTTAAAGCGGCCCATTCAATGACCGGCTGCGACCAATTTGAGCCTCATCCGCGACTTTGTATTGAATTACTTGGACCACTTGGGCCTTATAAGGATAGTCTATGTCAGAGGCGGCAGCGAGCTTGTTATTACACTTATAATAGAATTCGGTTCAATCTAAAGTTGGATAAATATATTCTACAGGAAATACTTTTGATTCAACATTCTGATAGTTAAACATTGTTTAAAACTATTACGGTTGTTCACTATCACAGAAAATATTTTTTTTTTGTTTAAATTAGAACGGCTGTCAAGGCATTTTTGTTCGTTTTTTTTTAACGAAACGTCTGTCATTCGAAATTAGTTAGCAACTGTGATGCGGACAAAGAACTTTGAGACCTTACCCAAAAAGGTAATGTTGGTTCTTTGGATGCGTAGCGACGCGTTGACATCAATAAGAATGTTCAAGCAAGGTTCTGTCATATGCATGGCGACAGATTTTCCATCTCATTTCCGTTCTATTCACTTCTCTTTTCTGTGTTCACTATAATTATATTATTATTAACAGGATATTAACCATGGTAAAGATCCCGTTAGTAATCGTGTAACTATAATTCTGATCTTGTTTTTTTTCCTATAACTGTCAGAGGATAAGAGAGCGACGATGGGCGAGCGGTAGAATGTGCGCTCCACAATCTAACGGCAATTCTAACCTTGGCCCTGCACCAATCACTTATTTTTTTCTGGGCAAGTGCCTTTATTAACTAAACAAAACACAAGCTAAAACTAACACTACAAATACAATTAGACTGCCCATAGACCGTTGAAGGTTCGAAGACAATCCAAATGCTCAAGCCCACACCAGTTAGCAGCGTACCCAACATGCTTATTAATACTTAAATAAAATATGCGCAATTTTTTAAGCCATCGCTCAAAAAAAAAAGCGAAGGAAAACATCGTGCTGACACCGGTATATCCAAGAACTTTAAAAGTTCAAGATATGTGATATTTGATCAACATGCACTGGGCCAGCATGGTGGATTACAGCCTACACTCTGAAAAAAGACTGTCCCAGCAGTCGGAACGTAATGGTCGTAAAAGTTAACTCTTTTCACAATAGTTATTATATATTTATTAGGCAGTATCTATAAGATAGTCTTTTGTATGTTTCTCGCTGGCGCTTCCGCGCTAAAATGAAATTAATCATGTTTAAGTCAAAAGCACATTGAACGTGTCTGAACAACACCGTATAAATGTAAGAAGAAGCGTAATCCAGTAGTCATGCATCTCGTGCATATTTTCTCTATTGTCCTATAACTTAACCCCTCATTTACTACCATCCTTCCCGATTCAAATTCGCCATTACTCAATTGTGGCACTTATCCCGCTTCTGCGGCGAGTCGCAACAGAAATAGATAGGGCATATTTAACGCCAATTGGTTATTAGAGAGTGAAATTTAATTTCAAAATGATTGCCAGAATTAGTTTGACTTTGTCGAAAATACAGCGAAGAGAAGCAAGGAAGGTGGACCCTACCATAATGTAGGAAAATAGAGAGAGATAAAGAGACGGATTGATTTGCGTTAATTAGTAATTTTTGAAACCCTTAACAAATATCCTGGACCTCCTTATCTATGCCTTAAATGAGATCACAAGACAAATGACGAAACCTAGCCAGTAATTTGCTTATAGTTTCGGTATGTAGACGAAGCTGGTGCGTTTAGGACTTGTAATTATTAGTTACCAATAAAATGATTATGATTAGAGATAATTTTCCATTGCCAGCTTCTGGAATCTGGCCCATTGTTCGGAGATACCATAACAGGTACATTATTGTATAGAAGAATCTGCTTTGCCGACATGAATTCCACACGGAATATATTTTTTGTAATGGCAACATGACGTTCTTCAATATGACCCATAACTGTAGGTGCCACTCTTAAGTTTACCGAATCTAATCAGAAAAAAACACAACATGTCCTACACTTGTAAACTTAGTACAATCCTAAAGTTTAAACAGACCAGCGGCCTTACCACGTAAGCTTGATGGTGAAATTCTTACTTTCGCCAATTCGTACGTTTGCCGTCCTGCTTGCGTACATGGTACGAGTAAATTAGCGCGAGCAGGATGGCTTGCGATCACCGTTGCCATCAAACTTACACAATAAGGCCCTTGGTCAGAAAAGAACACACGTTGCGGCTGAAACCGTGTACCCAAAGCCAGGCTTCTGACTGCCCTGTACCTTGCAGCCCACCCCACCCAAGAAGCCACCTCGGAGGAACCTCTCGGTATCCCCGACCCACGCCAACTCGCCTTCCTCAGGCTACAGCTACGAGCTGAGGGTGCACGCGAGGAGTCAGGATGACTTGGACGATATACAGGTAACCAGGGTTATGGGGAGGAGTCTTTGGCAAGGGCAATTTGTACAAATATCAGGGTCATGGGCGCGTTACTGTTTGGCGAGGCTAATTTAGGTAATGATAATTTTAAGCAAAGGAAAATTAAACAGGTAACTTGTTTATGCGTTTGCCTGATGTTAAGCAAAAACTCTGACTAGGATAGAGCATGCTTGCCTAGATGGAACCACTAACTGGGGTTATGAGGAAACAATAGTTTTTTCGCACGAGCAGTTCTCTTTCAACAATTTTTAGTAAAGCAGTTATATAACGGATTATGCGGGCGAGAATTTTTGGCGACGATCGTTTTGGGCAGGCAAAATTGTAGGTTGGAAAATAGTGTATTGTAGAAGAACTTGTATGAATATACTTAATAATTAGACTTTAGTTAGGCAGGTAGGAGTATGTATGGCACTAAATTAAATTATGCAGCACTAGGTGTGATTAAAGTGGAAAAATAGTTAGATTATGATCTCCATCTGTCGTGCTCTTCTGTAGAACAGCATCTAATCCCATCTCTCTTTGTTACAGGGTGCTAAACACTACCTCAAACACGGCCGCTCAGTGGATCACTACGTAGATGGAAAGCTCTCTTATTCAGAATACGAAGAGAACCACAACTCGCCTCGAGTGGCCCCCATACCCAACCCCCGGCCCAGTCTGAAGCAACGCTCCCAACCCGTCGCCATCACGGCTATGTACGAAAACGTCGTCATTAAAGAGCAAAATCCCAGAAGAAAACTCCGTAGGAACAATTTTACAGACAGCTATGAGAACCCCAAAATGACCGCGCGGAAATTCTCGCACCAAGAACGGTCTTCGCTTGAGAGTCTATTAGACGACCAGTCGATGAACAGTCCGAGCGATTGTGAGCGGTATTACGACGGGCCGAGGGGTGATGTTCCCTTGTCTCCGACTCATTATGAACAGCCTCCCACGCCTGATCATCCGCCGCCGTCGGCGCGGCAGGCCGAGAATAGCATACACGAAAGGATCAGACCTTTGAGTCAGGTTAGTCCTGATTGTAGCTAGTTTTAGGTCACAGCACTTATCTTGTTATGTCGCCATTTCAATATAGGCAGCTGAGGTGCGCTCACGCGAATATGGACCCTGACTAACTAACTATAAGGTAGCATCGCGATCATGCACTAATATCGGTTTTGATTGACTAAGTCGCATAGCGACTTCTCTCTCCTACATCGAATGCTATCATAATTTCAGGTGTTAAACGTGGATATTAGCGAGCGAGCATGCCACAAACGCACACGCGTCCTAAAATCGGAATGCCACTTTTAGTCTGTTAGGCTATATTATTACTGTCTACTAATTTAATTCTTGTACTATTTCATACAGTTTCTGGTGAAAATATGACACTTATTCAGACTGCTACAATTACACAATCTTTTTTTAGTTACAATGGTGTGTTTATGTATGTATGTATTTTATTTGGACTTAAATTAGTAGACATAAAACCAAAAACAATAAGTAAAATCCATCGAGATACAATACATAAAGGATAACAATAGTGCAAAAAAAAAAACAATCAAAACTCGGCGCACGCTACGAATTGCGGAGACTTTTTGGTTAGTTACAAGGTAACCGCGATCCAACTACAATCAAGCGCGTTGATATAGAGGACAACTAACGTTGAACACTATTCAAGCGACATAACGTCTAAATTGGAGTAAATGTGGCATTGTGAAGTATATAATTGATACAATGTATGTACAATGGCACTCAGACGTTTTTTCACTGTTTCCACTGAAGCTTGTGACTCTATAGAAATTGTATCTCGATGGTAAAATCGCACAATTTTCGATACTTACTATGAATTCCGATTACACATTTTATTGTTGTCGCACAAACATGTACTAAATTATAGATTTTATTTTGCAAATTTTCTTTTAATTTCACTCACTTGCATGGGCATGTTACAAGCATTCACGTTTTTCTTATAATTTTGTCATGATTTAAAATATTTTGAACATTTCAGCTTATAATGGAAGTTGTAGAAGAAATAAGAATTCGAAAAAAGTCGCAGGGTGACGTAACGAATAGCTGATTACTTATCGTTTTCGAAACCACAAGAAATTTGGCCTATGTTTTTCGGAAATGCTTACCTACCTGTTAATGACGTCACTTCCGAAATACCATTATCTGAACTAAATGAAATTTTAAACGCCTATAGAGACTTATCGCGCAATGAAACTGTTTTATGTTTGTGTCGATAGGCGTTTAAAATCATGACAACATGTTCAAAACGACAAGTTAAACAAATTAAATATGACAGCTTTAAAACTATGTATTTTGTGACAATATCATTTCTGTTTTATAAATTAAGTACATCAACAATTTTAGTCCTGTCAAAATAATTTAGCTTAGTAAATGGTACATGGTTATCAATTATTCCGACCAAAATACTGCAAATAACCATTTTTGACTATGAATTTTGGTGCCGTGTCTTTTTTCTTGGCGTGTACTGTAATTGTATGCATCCTAGTCTAGTATTTTGTGCTTATGGTGCTGCATAGATATAGAAACAAGAGTATAATTATAGATGTTTATTGTAAATATTTTATTTTATTTGTATGGCTAAGATTAAGGTGCTAAAAGTAATTCTTGTTCTTAAGGTGCTTGTAGTATAAGGAGAAAATACATGCATTTTAAATTTAATTTTTATCAATGCATTGTCTGGGTTTTGTTATAATATATTCTATTTTACTAGTTTATTTTATTTTATTAATCTTTCGAGTTGAAAAAGCAATTATTATTTATCTGTGTTAGTACATACTATATTTTGTACTATTCAATTAATATTAGTATTGAACGTTACCAGAATTTGAACATTTATTGAGAACTTTTACATATAAACAATGCATTTTAATGGTCACAAAATGTTTTTGCATTTTATAAAAAAAACTTTTCATTCGACTATTTTAACACTGGTGTTTTATCTGATTCACTATTCTCTAAATTAAACTAAACTTGACAGATTAAAAAAAAAAACTTATTGATTGAAGCCTGTTAGAAAGTTTAGTTTTGTTTGTTTTTGTTTAGCTTGGAAAATAGTACACCAGATTAACTCCATTAACGGTAAAAGTGCCTCCCTCCCTCCGCGACCGACGTGGCTTATAGTACGACGGACCGCCGTCCAACAAACGGGAGAGAAAGAGAAAAAAATCTCTTTCCCTTCCGTTGGATGGACGGCGGTCCGTCAACCAACTCCGTCTCGTCTGTTAGCTACTTTACGTCGTGCACAAGCAAATTATGACTCGTGCACGATCAAGTGGTTGTATTATCTTTGTTAAAAGCGTATGATTATAATAGTTACGATACAGTGTAGTACATAGAAAAGCTAAAATAGGTCACAAAATATGATAATCCTTTTTTAATTTACCTACATGACAGTATCTTAGTTATTTTGTTAGGGACTATGAAAGAAACTATATATATATATATATATGTTATGGTAAATGTACTAAGTAATTTTCTTAAATATGTAACTGCCTTTAGTACTTTTTTAATTTTTGCCGAATATTTTTAAAGAGAATCTGTTTTTTAAGTGTGTCGCTCATTATTTCGATGTTGTAACCAATGATATTTTGACCCCATACAAAATATGATAGTTTGTACCTACAGGATTTCTAAAACAAACAAAAACAAAACAATTTACATTGTTTTTGCAATTTTTTTTTTATTTGTCTACTGATAAACAAATACATTCCCAACACACTTCGTGATTTCAAATCAGCCGATTTTCCCGAGGACAAAATATAATAGGTGTCTTCCAAATGAATAAAATTGGCCTCAAGTATTAAAAAGGTTGTTTGCGTTTTGAATAAAACAAAAAGACGAATATTAGACTGATGTGCTAAAAATGTTCCCAAAAAAGAATTTACAGAAAAGAAGAAAAAAAAAAGAATTTATTTTGTTGTTTAAGTTGCAATTTTAAGTTTATATAATTTTTAAGTGAATTCGTGTATTATTTTCGATACCTATTATTATTATATTATAATTTACTTTCATTACAATAAACTTTTTTTTCACTTGTGTTTTTTTATCTGTGCTTGCGCACAATTTATTTTGAGACAATGTTTTTTCTATCTGCTCAGTTAGCTTGGTAGAAATGATCGAGAATGTACATATTTTATCTATATTTACTTATAGTTGTCGATAGCGTAGAACCTGCTTAGCCATTTTCTAAATCTAAAGGCGCTTGCAGACGATGCGTAGTACAAGTAACAAGTAGAAGTTGCAAGTGTAAGTGTGCATTCAAACGATAAGTAGCCACTCGCGCGGTGACGTCACAACTCGCGCGCGAGAATACTCGCACGAGTGTTCGAACGAGACGAACGATACGCAGTGGGCGTCGCGTGTGTAGCGCGGAGAAACGAAGCTTCACTTGGCGGCAAGTATCACTATGCACACCGTTGCAGACGATGCGTAGCTAGTGCCTACTACGCACTTGCTACTTCTACTTGTTACTTCTACGCATGGCCTGCAAGCGACTTGTTTTAAAATTCTTGAAATTCTCAATGTAAATGGAATTCGATAGTAATTACTTATTATTATATGCATATCGACATATCGAAACAGAAATGCGACGAGTGAACAAAATGTTGGAGTGTTTCTAGCTCAACGCATATAAGCATTGCAATTCATAGTGGTAATGCCTCCAGCATGCTGGGTACGCTGCCAATTGTATTGGGCTTGAGCATTTGGATTGTCTTTAGACCTCCAACGGTCTATGGGCAGTCCAACTGTTCTAGTATTGTTAGCTTGTATTTAGTTTAGTTAATAAAGGCACACAGCGCCGGCCCTAGCGTTTGATCAGGTTAGAGCGAGATTTTAGGTGCGTTTCATTTCTAAAAACTAACGTACTAATCGGTAATTTTTCAGGAATAAAAAGTAGCTCATGTGCTAATCCAGGATGTAAACTATTTCCACATCAAAATATTATGCTGGTTACAAACAATTCAAGTGTGCCCGCCGTCACCGTCCCGAGGCGCAATCCCAATTAAATATTTTGGTCGATTTTTTTTTCGCTTTTTATTTTGGCGTCCCGTGCTATCTGGCGCCTAGAGCGACCGCTACTCTCGCTCTACCCCAGGGCCGACGCTGAAGGCACATTGCCACTAAAAATAGCACATAATTTTATAGCTATCAGGATGACACAAGTGACAGACCCGAATTATGACGAGTCTTCTAAGCTCTGGTTAATTTCCTCTAACTAAAGCATAATGTTAATCACAATTAGAGTATAAATCAAAAGTGCATAAGGTCGGTCACAAAAATTTCAAATCAATCAAGTTCAAATGAATATTGTGTAACGCCTACTGAAATCTTACTGCAAGGCATCAATGAAAAAGGCTAGTTTTCGTTCGCCTGAACTAAAACGTATTGCAATGCATTACTAAGTGTTTACTCACCTGCTAGTTAAATTTTTGTAGTAAAACAGAAAAGGTAAGTGTTGCCTAGGCTCTAGAAGTCTAGACAAAGTTTCATAAATGATATACTACTAGCTGTTGCCCGCGACTTCGGTCGCGTTTGATATAGACAGCGATTGTTAAAGTGGTAAGTATTAGTGACCCCCTGAGGCCCTGATTAAGTGGGGGTACCCTGATAGCGTACCGTAGTGACGATTTATACTTTGACTTTGGGGTACCGTGTAATTGAAGAGGGGTACACCCTCCGATCAGAAGAACAAGGGAGATATGGAGTTATTCCCGTCTGCAGATAGAACGAGGGGTCATACTGTCCACACGAGCGGTCAAACAGTTTTTGGCGGCAAAAAATGGCGGCGGTTCATCTACAGCCTCTAAAGAGCGAGTTTGACTAAAGTCATCAACCCTGGTTTAGGCGTGATGCGTTCGCACCCACCGCGCCACCTCACCATATCTCCCTTGTTTGTCTGATATGAGGGTGGGTACATATCTAACCCTTCAACAAAAGTAAAGATCTAACCCCACGAGGGGTAGACACATATTATGGTGCAAATATTGAAAAAAATGTCAGAATTTTTACTCTATTAAAAGGGTAATATTTATAATATGTAGGTACTATGTATGTTTGCCTGTGAATATTATGCTCCTAAGCGGCTGGACAGTTTTTTTTTTTAACGCTGATAAGTCCGCGTTTGACCACCAACTCGCCTGTTGGTAAGCGACGATGTGGTCGAAGATGAAGCACGCAGACTTAGAAGATACCTATTAGATTTTGGTTAGATTCGTCTTCATATACGGGGTGTTCCCCGATACTTAGTTTTACAATCTGGGTGTCTTCAAATCGCGAGTGAATCGGTTTCTTCTAGGCAAGCGTGCTCCATCTTAGACCGCATCCATCAGGCGAGGTAACGGTCAAACGCATGTTTATTGTCTACACATTCACTAGGAAATAATTTTACAACAGGGAAGAAAGTTTGTATGAACGTCGTACGTTTATTTGTATGACGTCGCGGGAAGGGCCAGTTATGAATACCTACTGGGGCCTTACGGACAACTGCTATTGCGGCACCAAACTAACGTTAAATCTGCTCAGTTGGAAAATGATGCGACCGCAAACCGTATCTGGGCGCGTTAAGGTTCACTTTTGCGTGATTTTCCAATAGCAGTTGTCCGTAAGTCCTCTAGAGGCGTAACGTCACCTGTTTTATTGAAAGTACCGTTCTTTTAGCGATCGTCAAATTGACAGTTGAGGTCGTCAAATTCGATAATATGCAATTTTTTCAGTACTCGCTGTGATCGATTCTATGGCATTTTATCGAATTTGACGATCGATAAAGAATGGTACTTGCACTGCAGTTTAGGTTATTGCGGAAAATCACGCGAACGTGAACCTGAACGCGCAGAGATACCTACGGCTTGCGGTCGCTCAATGTTTCCTAAACCAGGAGTTCCCAACCGGTTGGTAGATGTCAAGGGGGCGGATTTCATTTTCAAGAAAGAAAAATTAATTTGGTTTCGTAACAAGTCAACAACAACATGAACAGAGCGCATACCCCGCCGCGCTTTTGTAATGAAAAAATTAAGGGGGGAAAACAATATAAATTTTAATCATGAAAATATCATTTATAATCCGGGGAGGCTCAACAAAAGAAAGTTTGGGAAACCCTGACCTAATCAGAATCGCTTATAACAGGTGACGGTCCCAGACAATATGTGTTATATATATAATATTACGATCTTGAGACTAATTAAGCGTTTGTATACCTACCTATCTAGTTGTCTAATATTTTAACATAAAGCGATTTACTCCCATATTTCTCCTACAGGAATACAAGCGAAGATCGCAGCTTCGCGACAGCTACACGGAGACCGAAGTGAACTTACTTCGCGCTGCTTCCGCTGCTTCCGTCGCCAGCGGTGCCACAGACAGAAGTGGCAACACCGACAACTGCGTCGAGGAGTACGTGTGTGATGTGCCTTTTGCTGGTGAGTTTAGAGATAGAAAGAAGTTAACTACTTCCTGCTGCTTCTGCCGCCAATGACAACACAGATAAAATTAGTGCAAGAGGGAATTGGAGTTTTTGGCGCCAACGTGGAAAAAAACATGTCATTTTCGAGTGTTAATGTGTACTAAATGGTGAATTATTATTCATTAAGTGCTCGTAAACGTTCTCGAGTGTGGGCAAGTGATATAACGAGGTGAAACGTGTCTTTTCGTGTTGTTTCCAAAACTCCATAGGAGCCTCTTGTAAAGTCTCCACCACTTTACAAGGGCATGAGTTTGACTTGACCGTGACTTACTTAGCTTGACTCTGACTGTGACTATGACTTGTTTGACGCTATTAAGACTAAGAAAACTGTTTAATATTACGACTAAAGGACATTGAATCCACGGTAATGAAAATTTTAACAAAAAAAAAAAAGAAGCAAGAGAAGACGAAAAAAGAACTAAGTATTGATAAGGGAAACTAAGATATACCTACAGGGCTATTTTTAATTCACCTTAAATCTCTCGTAGTCAGGTTAGGGACATCAGAATACCTGACCAATTTTTAGCATGAGTTATTTAGCGAAACAAATATTTTTTTATTGATCATTGAGATATAGTTGGCTATTCAATGAAAAACGAATCATTAAACTCGGTTTACAATCGCCGAAAATATCGCTTAACAAACAGAACAAAAAAAGTCGAATTAAGCTCCTCTTTTGAAGTCGGCTGAAAATCGTGTTCGAAAAAACATTATCCATTATGACCCTGCAAAAGGCAAATTCAGAGAAGAAAACAACGCTGAACACCTAAGTACTCATATCCAACTGCGTTAGAACAAATTGGACTAACTAAGTACCAGCTTGGGGCTTTGGTGCCAAGAAGCTCACCTGCAACAAATAGCTAGGCTAAGCTTCTTTACTTTGAACACCGGCGCAAAGTTGCTAGTCTATCAGTTTTTTGCCGGATACGTTTCGAAGAGTGTACATCGGATATGCATGATCAAATCCCTCCTTTCCATTTTTCTATCTGACGGCCAGGGCGGGCACGAAGAGGCGACACCGTTTCATGGTTGATATTCCGAAACTCATACAAAGAGCTTTGATTCCACTTTTAGTGTGCAAAGTATAGTCTGTGGAATGTGCTGCCTGAATGGTGTTCCCCGATACTTAGTTACAATTTAGGTGTCTTCAAGTTGCGTATAAATCAGTTTCATCTAGGCAAGCGTGCTCCATTGCAGACCGTATCATCGCGCGAGGTGGTGGTCTAACGCAAGCTTGTTTTACAATCAAATAAAACAAAAGACATGAATACCTATACCACCGACATATATCTAAGTAGACTTCACAAGCGGTCTAAGCTGTATGAAAACTAGCGTGTCAAATTTTTCGTACCTAAAAGTGAAAAGAAATGTCTTTATTCTGTCGGCCAACTCTATTTGCGGTATTCTTACAACTCATTATTGCACAATTACCCATTTTCGTTTCAACCTGACATATTCTGTTGTCGCGGTACCGATTGAGCGGACTGATTTTAGTCAATTATGACGGATTCAATTATGACGATTAATCCTAATTGTATTGGAAATATGACATGCAAGGTAGGTCGACTTGTGGCGTCTACTTGGATATAGGTCTGTGACCTATACCGTGACTTATAGGTACAAAAGAACATACATACAATGATAATACGCACAATTCCAGGCGCTCGTCAATACTATTTGTAATCCGATACGGTAAATTGCGGCGTATTTGCGACAATACGCGGTTTTCCCGATTTTTCCCGGTATTTATCCAGCAAATATGGCAACACCGCACGCTCCGCTGAGTTGCCAGACTGCAAACAAACACTGTTCTCGAAAATCCCACAATGAAGTTCACCAAATATTTGGTAAGCTCGGCGGTAGTTTTATATTTTTATGGTTTCACGGACTTCTGACGTGTTGGGAACTTTTCGACGATTGTTATTCACAAGATTTTCCTGGGGGTATAACAGGGTGTTTTCTTGCTCTTCCAAAAAAATATACTTACATATAAATATACAAATATATATTGTAGCAAAAATTTTGATGTGAAACATCAATTGGCGAGCCATGGCAGTAAAATCTACTCCTATACCGTGACGGCAAACGATATTGACGCTCACATGCCGTCTTGTTTTTATTCATTTACTAGCAACGAATCCCGGCTTCGCACGGGTGTAAGTCTCATTTTTTTACACTTTGGGTTACATTATTAGAGTATTAGTAAGGAACCCTATTGTAAAAAAGATTGCCTGTCACCCGGGGATAGCTTCCCAACAGTGAAAGAATTTTTCAAATCGGATCAGTTGTTTTGAAACCTATTCAATGCAAACAAACAAACAATCAAATCTTTCCTTTTTTCATATTACATTATCATTAGTATAGATTAATTTAATACATATAATACGTTACATTTCATGTTAGTACGTTTTCTCAAAACGTATGGCCACCAGCTAGCCTGATGGTAAGCGGCCGAAATAAATAAAAGAAAAACAACGATGCGCGCGATTTTGCAAAACTGCTGTATTAGGCATAAGCCCATCGCGAAGTAAAACCTTAGTTATTTATATATTTTTTTAATTTTATCATTGGCTTGCATTTGGCCGCCAATTCGCCTGATAAAAAGTTGATGTATCACATCAGCCATCATATTTTTGCTATATTTTTATGTTTGATAATAACTCACCTGATGGGGTGGTCGAAGATGGTAAAACACCTAGCCTGGATCAGCAGTGCAAGTACCGTTCTTTATCGGTCGTCAAATTCGCTAAAATGCCATAGAATCGATCACAGCGAGTACTGAAAAAATGGCATATTATCGAATTTGACGACCTCAACTGTCAATTTGACGATCGCTAAAAGAACGGTACTTGCACCCCTGACTTGTGAGGCTACCGGAACACACAGTTATATGCTTGGCGACAGATTTTTAGCTTGAGGATGGTAGCTAGCCAGACGGGCATTATATAGTGCCCTGCCACCATGCTATGATTTCCTCACAATGTTTTCCTTTACCGGCAGCTCAAGCCCGTTGTTGGGGGTTTGAATCCACAGCCTTCGGATTGGAATTCGAACTCACCAACCACTGAGCTATCATTGAAACAAAAACAATCTAAGAAACTGGCTCGTTGAAAGAACATTTTACTCAACTGACGACTTTTTTTAAGTGAAAGAAAATGTTATTTAAATAACTATGGACCCAATAAAATATTACTATATTGATTTATTTATGAATTAATTGATTTATTGGAATATTATTGTATTTTTTCACATGAAATACGCTGACTTATAATTATTCACACTATTATCAATAAAATAGTTCATTTGGTTGCTATAAAACATATGATATTATAATCATAATTATCTAGTGCTAGAGTGCATTAACTCTGACCTCTGACACTTATGCTTAGATAATTCACACCATTGAGTTCATGCCCATATAAATAATATATTCAAGCCCTTTCGAAACTAACTAATCATAAGCTTAACTTTGCCTCATTCCCATATACTCACCTGGCACCACAGAATGTAAAATAGTGTCTACGCACATTATGAACACAGACAGTAGTTTAATGTTTCCTTACGTTATAGATTAAATTAGTATTAGAGATCGTTGGAGATCTGGGTGTGTGAATCTGTTTCTTCTAGGCAAGGGTGCTCCATCGTAGACCGCATCATCGCTTAACATAGGTACGGCAGGGCGGTCGAGCAGGTTTGCGATTGACCGCTACAAACTAAGTACGCTGCGTTTGTTTGTGGTCCGGTCTACGATGGAGCACGATTGTCTAGACTAGAAGAAACCGATAAAAAACGAATCAGACTAAACCGAGGAATGGCAGTCTTGAGTCTTGTTTGATCTAATCTTCAACTATCGCAAAATTTAATCAATCGATTGCATATATTTTCTCATCTCTCTATCATTCTTATTTAATTTATTCGCTACGATTATGCAAGGCAAAGGTCTTCCTTCTATAACTGTAGTGAACAATCGGGATAGCTTAAAACCTTACTTACTGCCAGTTTCTATACTACCTTAATCACTGTTTAGAAAGATACGAAGCCAATTAGTTTTTTATGCGCCAATCAATCTCCATCAACATTGCGCGTTGCGAGTTAGTTAATGACTTATGTTGCGTCCTTGCGTAACTTAGTTGCTTTCCATTAAGTTTAGTAGCGTGGTTAATTAAACTTATAGTTATGTTTGTTTAAAAAAAGTAATAAACCAAGAGCGAGAATGTAATTTGTAGTAAGCTCGAGCTATTGCGTAAAGCATTGGTATTATACTTATTTTTTGGAGTTTCTAAATCTCACACAGCTCGATTGGTACGAAGTCACCTTTTCTACCTATTTTCATTATTCATCATCAGCCTGAAGACTTCCACTGCTAAACATATGCCTTACCCTTTAACCTCCACACTGAACGACAGCCATCTGCATCCACTGGATGCAGGGCATCCCGCGACTCTAACAATGTCGTCGGTCCATCTAGTGGGAGGGCTACCTACGCTGCGGCTTCCAGTTCGTGGTCTCCACTCAAGAACCTTTCTTCCCCATCGGTTTTCGGTTCTTTGAGCGATGTGGCCTGCCCATTGCTACTTCAACCTGTAAATTTTAACTGCTATGTCGGGGACTCGAATTGGCGAATATCCACGTTCCGGATTCTATCGCGCAAAGAAACTCCAAGTATAGCTATCTCCATTGCCCTTTTGTGTGACTGAGTTTTTCCAAAAAGCCAACAGTTAAGGACCTCCTATTATGCTCGCTTTTCTCCAAAAGATAATTTAGTAAAGAAAGAAGATTTAGCAAAGATCGAAGAGAGTTGCAGAATCAAGGGAGGTCATTATCATAATTCATCGTTGAAGTCAAACAGCATACTATAGCGCAGACTACATTCGGTGGTCTTTTTCAAGAAAAGGTAGACTCTTAGAATGTGGTGATTTGTGATGAGTTGCCGTATCTCCCTTGTTAGATAGCTGATAGGTTCGGATCAAACAAACAAGAGAGATATGCCTTAGTACAATTATCGTTCGTGTTCAAATGTCTGTATGTTTATCCCACCTTTTTCACTATACTAACCTCTTGGCGCACTCGATGAAACCCTTGCCTCTAGTTGGTACTTGGCAGATCTGTCACAAAGGTGAGAACTGAAAATCAAAACTAAAAAAAAAAATCACTGGTTCTGTGGGATAGCAGGTAAAACTGAGAAACACCAATAATCACACATAAAAAACAGTCTCGTATAAAAAACAACGGCCAATCTAATCTTTTCACCATAATAATACCATCACATGCTCTTTATTACCAGTTGCCGTGTTCTCTCCCATTAGACATGCCACGGTCAAAAGGCATGTTCTACCGACCTTAGATTGCTGTTTCTACCGCCTCGTGACCGCTATCGGCCTTATGGTAATGCTTTGGTATGTACTGATCATGTTACTAGGTCGATTAGAGGGTACCGAGAACAGATTTAGCTGGAGGATATATCATATCTCAAAACTTACTGACTTTTAAGTCGCTGTGATTTAATACGCTTGATATTAGGGTCGGCTTCAAGGATTGGCAACGTATCTGTGATGCCCCTGGTGTTACAGGTATCCATAGGCGTCGGTGATCGATTACCATCAGGTGACCCGTTAGCTTGTTTGCCACATATGGAGTAACAAATTATTTTAGTTGTAATAACTAACAACGTAAACAAATCTTGGAAGTCGTTTTTCATCATCATCATCACCAGCCTATCATGTTCCCACTGGGACTCAGGCCTTCCACTTTTATTGTGCGAACTGCTAATATGAGGAATGCGCTGCTTGAATGGGTGTTCCCAAATAGTTACAATTTGCCCATGTCTTCAATTCGAGAGTGAATCGGTTTCTTCTAGGCAAGCGTGCTCCATCGGAGACGGCTTCAACGTAAGGCGAGGTGGAGGTCTAATTTTCCTATTATTAAACAAGTATAATATGTATTTTTTATCCCATATAATAGAGTTGACAGACTTCAAACGCTTGAATATGTATTTTTATCATAGCTAAGAACACTCGATCTACCCACCTATCAAACAAAAAGTAACTAAATCAAAATTGGTGCAGCCGTTTGGGAGCTACGATGTCACAGATACACACGTTAAACTTTACCTATAAGTTTAACGTGTGTATCTCCCTCACCCCTCCTATTGCGTTGTTCTGGTGGATGAAATCGACACATTAGCAAAATTAGTGCTAATGTGTTGTCTGAAAGTATTATCCCCATTCAAGCTTTCTAAGGGCTTATGTCGTCGAGCCTCCACCGCAAGCCGCAGGTTTCCTCATAGCTCTCAAACTTGATTCGTTCACGTTTAACAGCATTAATGTGGTTACCGCTGATGGGTAGCTCGTATTACGAGATTTACGAGTAGAATAGACCATGAAACTGGTTCTTAGTAAGTGCGAGTAATACTAAAAGCGATGGTTAGTTCCACAATTTGCATCTTTACATAGTGCGTTTGTTTTCTAGCTACGCTGCTCTAAACATGTGCCCACACGACGTCAATTGTGAACTCAGTTTTTTTTTTTACTGTTATACCTACAGTTTCCCCTTTATCACTTACACCCATTGTTCGTCCATTTGATGATATTTTGTCATCTCGTTTGCAGTAGTGTGCCGCACACACACACATCATCATCAGCCAGTAAACGCCCACTGCTGAACAAGGCCTCCCTCGTAGAGAGGGGTGCTGCCATAATCTCCACGCTTGGTAGGCGGCTTGGGGATCGCAGTACATTCACCGTGTACTAATAGGACGCTGCTGCCCATCCTCCGGTTGTTCTGGTCGCAGTTTTAGGACTTACCCGGGTCCGTTCAGTCTGTGTGCCGCTCAATATCACTCAATGTTTCAAACGCACACTGCGTTTTAGAACTAGTAAGAATATGTCAGTGTGTGCAATACCTACGTGCTTACCTCGCCCCCTTCAGTTTTTTTGGCAGGCTTTCGGTACTAGCTCGAGTTTAAGGCAAATCTAAACTATATGTTATCAAAGATTCTGATTTACCAATCTAAACAAAATTTGAGAGCTCTGAAAAGTTGTCATCCTTTTCTAACGTATTGAAATAAAAAGATACGCCGATAATTTTAGTTCTGTCAAGTTTGTTTAGTTTCGAGAATGATACAACAGAAATGACGCCATTGCAAAACTAAAATTAAATGCCCATGGATTTAATATACTATTTGTTTGTACCTATATTATAATGTACTTAACAAATTACTCGTTTCTAGCCCGTTGGTCCAGTTGGTAGTGAACCTGCCTTCTGCGCTTGGGGGCGTGGGTTCGATTCTCACCTAGGACAAACATTCATGTGGTGAACATTTGTGTTTGTTCTATATCTGGGTGTTAATAACTATTTAAGTATGTATTTAAAATATATATGTAATTATATCAGTCTCTGGCAGCCATATCACAAGCTTTGCTTAGTTTGGGATCAGATGACCGTGTGTGCAAAAATGTCTCGAATATTTATTTATTATTTATAGTTTCCTTCGCACAATTATACATACGCACAACGCGAAGAAAATTATAGTTAAAAAAACGTTCGCAATTTCATATATAATCATAGCTATTTACAATTTACATCAAAACAAAACTATTTTACCAAAACCAACCGTATTTTTTTTATATTGAGAATTATTAAGAGCATTAGCTTTTTTCTACTTGGCTCATTCTCATCGTATTTATCCTAAAAATAGAGTAAGACCTACAGAAAAGTCTAGACAGAAGTAATTAGTATTTACAAGCCCTATTCGCAGCTTATCTGTTTTTGTGCACTTTACCGCACGCAGTATCCTTGTAAGGGCGCAAAAAGCGCAACAAGGCTTGCGCGAGCGCCGCAATGCGCGCCGTCATTTATCTTTTTTATTTTTATTCCTTTTAGAATTCCGTACCAAAATGGTACAAAATTAATAGTGATTTTGGTGGTTCTTTATATTATCTGTATTTAACAACCGAATTTCTTAAGAACTACAAAAGTTATCTACTTGATGATTTTGCCGTAATTTTTTTGTGCTTTGCTGAAAATAGCGCCTTGTCGAAATCTAGCTGTCTATAGTTAAATCTAACATAGGTTTGAACACAAATTACTATCATGATATTATGTATAACTTAATATATGTATTAAAAAAGGGACCCTCCATAAACTAAAATTTTAATAGACACAAACAAATGTAATTTTTAAACTTTCGCGATTTGAACACATGTCGAAACGTCGAACGAAAGGTACATATTTTTTACCTAAATTAAATAATACGTGATAAGTCCCGATAAACGTTTAAAACAAACAAATGTGTTCAACTGGAATGTCATATAAAAGGTCCAATTTAAAACTATTTCTTTTTATTTTGTTTAGAAACGAGTATTAAAAGTGTGGGAAAATGCCCTTCCCGCCCCTTTATATCCTTTAAATGTTCGTGTGGAAAATCTTTTTATTTTTATTTTTTATAAATAATAGGCTTGCGTTTGTCCGCCATCTCGCCTGATGTTAAGCGATGATGCGGAATGATGATAAATAATTAGACGATGCTTATTGTATTATTTTTTAAGACTTAAAAAAAAACTTTGCAACATGTACGGAACCCTGGCCGCGCGTTTTTTAAAGTTTGCTTTTATGTGCGAAACGATATATTGTTAGCGTAAACGTAACCCTGAATGTTGGTTTTACGTTTAATTTACTCAAATTTATTGCGCTGTAATTGGGTGAATGATATTTTATTTTGAAATATAATTTTTGTAACTTTGTTTTTTTTTTCTTTTAACGCAGCGGTTTTTGCATTGAACGCGTGTGAAAGCGTCTGTAGTGTAAACAACGCGTAAAAACTGCTACTGAGTAGCACTGTGTACAATACCCACATTTATGACTTCCGTTAAAGCTTCTATAACTACAATGTAAAGCTGAGACAGTGCACATCCATTATAGCTTTCTACCTTCAAGTTTAGACACTCTCAACTCGTATTGAATAGAACAGTTGTGGTCTCTACGGTGATTGCTTTTGTGGTCTGAGACCAGACCCTATTCTCGCACGTTCGAGATTACCTGGCTTACTTTCATTCTCATGACGATTTCTCATAGCGAGAGAGGCAGAGATAATCTTGAGCGAGAATAGGGGCGCAGATAATGCTCGGAGTATCTCGAAATCCGCTGATAGTTTCAACATTGGTCAGCCATTAAAGTTTATAGAGCTTTGTTTTGAAGTCTATTATAGTAGACACTGTGGCAATAAGGTGAGATTGAAGTGGCTGTTTCATTTTTCTGTAAACATTTATATTGTACGAACTTTATTTATTGTCTGTGGAATGCGCTACCTGAATGGGTGTTCCCGATGGTTATAAGCTGGGTGTCTTCAAATAGCGAGTAAATTATCTTCTAGGTACATGTGCTCCATCGTAGACCGCATCATCGCTTAATATCAGGAGAGTTGGCGGTCAAAAGTAAACTAAAATTTAATTTAAAAAAAAAAAAAGAAAAAAAAAATGTTTTTGCTATTTTGTAAAAGCACCTAGAAATATAAAATTGTCTAAAAGAAACCGACCCAAAAACTGAAAACAGATCAGTTCAGTTCTATTTTGAACTCAATTTTCAAAACTGTTGTTGAAAACAGTTTTTAACTTACTTGATGATAAAGGAAAAACACATCCAAAAACAACTAGGTTAAGGTTTGCCGTCGTGAGAGAACGCGCAGTAAAATAACATGTTATATACCTTAATGAAATTCACAGCTCAAATCCGTAGGTCAAAGGTTATGCAGATCCGGCACGGTGAGATGAAATCGTGACAGTATGCACTGACAAAAGCGTAATAATCATTTTGTGAGAAACGTGATTACTTCTGCTATATTCTTTTTAATTAAAAAATTGGCTTGCTCTTGGCTGCCTCCTCGCCTCGATGATGTGGTCTACGATGGGGCACGCTTGCCTAGAAAAAACCGATTCACTCTCGACTTGAAGACACCCAGATTGTAACTATCTAGCAACACCCATTATGATGACTGTTTTTGATTAAAAAATACACTGCATGCAAATTGAACCATTCTCGAAAACCTTTTTTGACCCTTGTACGAAATGAGAATTTTTACCAACTACATCTAAACGGAATATCAAAACAAATATTTCCAAAGTATCTACTCTCGAAAACAAAAAAAAATACTTGTTAAAACCTACCAAAGGAGCTCATACTCGAAGAATTAAGTCATTAGTTTTATGTATTAACAATAGTTGACATAATAATAATAATTTAGATAGCCCCTTGGTCCAGTTGGTAGTGAACCTGCCTTTTGAGCTTGGGGGCGTGGGTTCGATTCCTACCTAGGACAAACATTTATGTGATGAACATTGTGTTTGTTCTATATCTGGTTGTTAATATCTATTTAAGTATATATTTAATAATATATATGTATGTATATCAGTCTCTGGCAGCCATATCACAAGCTTTGCTTAGTTTGGGGTCAGATGACCGTGTGTGAAAAAATGTCCCGAACATTAATTTATTATTTAATTGGTAGGAGTTTACAAAAACATGGACCCGGAGTCCGTGAGACTGCACAACAAACAATAAAAAAACTCGGTTTACTAGTAGATATTGAAGAGTTTCACTACACACCTCCTGGCTCCATCATCAGAACTAAGTTATTGAATTCAACTAAGTTATCACCTAGATTACATACCTATACTCGCAAAGTTTCAAATCGATGTGACGATTAAAATTCGGTTCAAATCAAATTCCAAGATTTGTTCACATAGTTTAGTTAGTTAACAAGTGAAGTTAATAAAACGTGTTAAAAATAATCAGTTTGACGAATTTATTATTATACAATTAAACTATACTAAATGAGTAACAAAAGTTTGAAGAATAGGCAATACATTCCCATCCCTCCTACTAATGGGAGGACTGATGGAACACGAATATCGTCTCTACATGACTTATTTGCTTTATAATTCAATGAAATCATTATAATCAGCCTAGACTAGTCCACTGCTGGACATAAGCTTCTCCCAAAACACGACTTGGCTTTTCTTTTCCAGCCAATGCCAGCTGTCTTACGTATATCGTCACTCCAACAAGCCTCAGAGCATCCTACGCTACGTTTGCCGTTATATCTACTCTAGAACACGTCTACCAACGGTTATCGGTTCTGCAACAGATACGGCCGGCCCACTGCCGCTTCAGCTTGCTAAGACACTGGGCTATGTCGGTGATTATGGTTATCAGGTCATTTACTTCTTTTCGGATGCGATCTCAACAAAAACCGCCGATCTTAGCTCTCTCCATAGCTTGCTGAACGACCTTGAACTAGTGGAACCTGAGTGTCCACGTTTAATGAAGGTAGAACGCACTGGTTACAGACTTTGGTATAGGTGACGATTCGATAAGAGATACTTACTCGAACGCTCTCTTGGCCTTATTATCAAAATATTGATTTTGTATAGTTTTAGCGCCTGCCTTAGATAAAGATACTGTCAAACGAACTCGTAGAGTGAAACCATTAATGGCTACTGGAATTCAATGGAATTGCAATCAATATTCAATTGTTCGAATTTACATTTGCAGTCAACAAACAAATAAGTAACAAAAAAAATATATTAAAACAATTGTATTTCTTTTTACAGTAATTAAAAAGAAAGAAAATTATGGCTGTGTCGATTGGTGCCCATCAAATGCTGAGGGACACTCAGCACAGCACTACTCAGGTTTCTTTACTGTTTATTTTAACTGCTAAATTTTTCGTTGCATTTTTTTACGTTTAACACCCTTTGTAATTTATCAATTTCAAAAGCACTGCCAATATTTTTCTTAAGCTGAACATCTCAATTTCACTACATTAATTTAATACCACCGATTTTGGAGGTATTAATTTAAAAACATTGTCAGAATTTAATTGAAAACGTACCGCGAATTAAGTTGTCAGATAATGAAATTATGTGAATCTACCATGAAGGTGTTAGCATAATGGTGATGATTTACAATTGCAATGAAGTTATTTTCATTTGGATACGAAAAATAAACAAGCTAACAAAGCCACGAGCAATTGTCATCTTCTAGTTCTAAAACTTTCCATTCAGACAACACTATTTAGAGAAAAAAATAAAACAGAATGTTTAGTAAGTTTCTTAAGATATTAACCCGATCGAACTATATGAACAACGACGTTACCACTTGGCTTCAATTTTTAGAAAAGAATCCTAGTGCGTTATTACATCTCAATATATGAACTTTCCCATCCTTCTTAAGTCCTCTACAGTCTATCCAGTGTTCTCTATTCCTATCTCGAGGTGCGACAAAAAGAACAGTGTCCATTTCTGGCCCAGGGAACAAAGAATCCGAAGAAAACTATTCAACTGCAAACATCATATTGTGGCACGTAACGTATTGTGGCACGTAACATATTGTAAAACGTATCTTTTTGTCGCGTGATTTAGACTAGGCTATTTCTTAGGTACCTAGCTTGAAGATTATCCTCTCCATCTTAATCAGCCAGAAGACGTCTACTGCTGAACACAAGCATCTGCATCTGCATGCACTGGATACCCGCGACTCACGATGTCGTCGGTCCATCTAGTGGAAGGCCTATACCTACGCTAAAGATCATCCTAATAACTTTAAACTGTTGGCCACTTGAAAATAATACCATACTAGCTGCGCCCTATGGTTTCACCCACGGGGATTACTCCTCATTAAATCAGCTATCTGCCAGTGAAAGTCCCGTCAAAATTGGTCCAGCCGTTTCGGAGTCCATAGAGAATAAATAGATACATACTTACATACACGCATCGCCTTTTATATATACCATATATATAGATTAGGTTTTTTTAGGTAGATAGATATATAGATACATACATATATAGATAGATACATATATAGCGTAAGGAGGCCTCCCACTAGATGGACCGACGACATTGTGAGAGTCGCGGGCATCCAGTGGATGCAAAAGGCAGGCTGTCGTTCAGTGTGGAGGTTAAAGGGGGAGGCATATATTCAGCAGTGGACGTCTTCCGGCTGATGATGATGATGATGATGACATATATAGATTTGACACTAGTGAAAAAGACGAGATGTCTGAAGCCAAAACTAAATAAAAACCATACAATGAGGACAATGTGTTTTCTTGAATAGATCAAATAAATATGCACAACTTTTGGAGCGATGCTTTGAAAAACGGGGCTGGCATAATCGCATAGCGACTAAAGCCCCAAACAAAAAAGTAGATAAAAAAAAAAAAAAAAAACTTTTGGAGCATAAAATTATCGCAACAAATCGTCAAGCGTCAACGAGAGTCGTAATCGCATGTTAAAGCGACAGCTACATTCGCGATGAAAACTCGCTGCAATTAAATAAATAAACACGGAATGAATTAATTATATGATCGAGAGACACGACATGTAGCCATATCGTAAACTCACCTCTGGTGTCGAAAGATTGAAAATAATTATGCATTTGAGTGCTATTTTGAGGTTCCCAGTGAAGGCATTGTCTGGACGAGACACGGTTCTACAGTACTTGGAAATATTACCCAGACTGACACTTGAAAAGGACGAAATATTTTAATACATCGCTATAAAATGTGCATTCATTTTTAACGAAGAACTTTTGTGTCGCGTCGATATTCAATGCAAGTATTGAGCGTACGATGTAGATTTGTAAATTGCGTAAAAAATTGATAATTATGACCTTTACATGGAATTAAATAAATTAAATGTTAAGCTGTTCGACTTGCTGTAGCATAAAATAAAAAGACCGACAAAACCTATTCGAAAATAAACATAACGACTTGACCTAGCGCAACGAATCATGACTTTGTCGCCGTAAAGTCGCGCCAGCGCAACCGTCTGCGCCCAAAACAAAGATTTCAATCAAAACTACTTCAGTAATCAACCTTATTCCTACAGACTTAAGGTTCACGAAAGTTACTGTTTGAACTGTGTCCTTACTGTCTGGAACCACAGATGGAAAAGTTGCTAAGTGCAATGAATTGATATTAGTGCTAAAGTATGCGTTATATCTTCGACCAAAATAAACTGAATGGACGGGCCATAACCATTGAACTTGTTCAGTAAAAACGAGGCAAAACCGTTGGACATATACTTCAACACCTAATTATAACCATGTACAGTAAATTTGTTACAAAAAATACATAGCGGTTTTTTTATGTGTATTTACACTTCGGGAAAGTGTAAATACACATGTTTCTTTATCGTGTAACAATAGACGTGTGTCGCACTTCCTACAGCTAGAGACCGACTGAAACGAAGTG
The DNA here is from genome assembly GCA_914767915.1 of Agriopis aurantiaria. Classification (NCBI taxonomy): domain Eukaryota; kingdom Metazoa; phylum Arthropoda; class Insecta; order Lepidoptera; family Geometridae; genus Agriopis; species Agriopis aurantiaria. The sequence continues at coordinate 8,366,080 of OU612003.1, read as the reverse complement.
AGTGCTGGCTCATTTTGTAATCTTCTAAAATGCGTTTCTTCTGGGCCCGTCCAATCATTTTATTTTGGTCGTAGCGTTAAAATATGCATTGAATGATGTCGTTCCGGATATATTATGTTGTATAAGGGCTGCTGATGAACTATATTAGCAGGAAAAATGAATTGTTTGATGTGACAATTTATTTTATAGTTGCATATACTACATCTTAATTGGTTTTTAATAGCTGCCTTATGTATTTCATAGTTATTTTCACGAGGAAACGGGTTAGGCTAAATTAGCACCATTAACGTTAAATAATATAAAGTTAAATAATTAAGCCCAAATTCCTTATTGTAGTTGAAGCGTCGTGGAATTACACTAGATTCGTCAGAAAAACAGTTTTGTAGATAAATATTCTACTGTTTCACAAATCAACCAGCTCCAAAATAAGTATCACTTCCAGCGTTTTATCGATCCGGAAAACGGATGACGTGTCGAAGGTGGTGCGGCGCCGGCGTCCCTACGATCGACGCCCGCCGGTTTCTGGGTCGCTTCCTCGTCTCACTGACTCACACGTTTTATTTACGGTGCGAGATTTTGAGATTTTGAGACCGATTGTGGCTATTAAACTCTTTAAAACTGCTTTGAATATGCCGCTAGAACGTAAGGTGAATATGTGTGGGACTTATGGTAGAGACGATTCGTTGTAAATGGTCAAATTAAATTAGAACTTACGGTATCTGTGTGTGGATTAATTGTTTAGCTCCCGATATGTCGTCACAGTAACACGTGCCATTTCCAAACATTAAAGGAGATAAAGAATATAATGTCTAAAATGCTAGGTTTTATCAGAATACCATTATAATTGTACTATGATGCTTTTGTTAATTTGATTTGCTTCTGAAAAATTACTGATTTAATTTGTTTGTTGTTAGTTTAGTTTAGGTTCCCCACAACCTAACCTAACCTAACCTAAGCAGACCTGTAACAATAATAAATATTAGGACATTTTTGCACACAGTCATCTGAATCCAAATTAAGTAAAGTTTGTACTATGGCTGCCAGAGACTGATATACAAATATACATACATATATATATTTTTTTAAATACATACTTAAATAGATACTAAGCACGAGCCGTGGACAAATTGTCTTTTCATCGTTTTTGCTAGTGCCCGTGTTAGGCCTGCAGTAATTAAACTGTGAGTGAATTTTAAAACACCTTTTCAGAAACAGAATCAGAAATAATTTATTGCAAAAGCGGTGTACATAAAGTTGGGAAAAACTTGTGGTATCAAACAGTCTGTCCTTTACGAGCGTACAATAACTTAAATTATTAAACTCTACTATTTTTCTAGCTTATAAATAACTGGTATTTGAATTGTAATTATATTAATAGTAAAATTGAAATTTAGTCATCAAAATATTGTACTCGATTTGTGTCTGTTATCTGCTTTTCAATATAAACAAGAATAAAGGTCTTAACGTCTGTTTCAGTGCCTAACTCTAAAAAAAGCTCTGCCGATTGAACTTTGACCGAGTTTCTTTTAGAATGCTAAAATAAAACGTCTGTTTTCTGAAAGGAGATTCAGTTTCAACAAATATTTGTTAAGAAAATAAATAAAACTACGCTACGCCTACTAAAATAATTTAGTTTACGTTACTTTCAAAATTAGTTTTTGCTTTGGAGAATAATTAAATATGCTCGCAATAGCATTATAGGTAAACATTCAACAATAAAAATAATAGTTCTATCAAGTATTTTTTTAGCAAATCTTTCTACAACACACTCCTTATATTAATAACAAACAAAACATTATAAATAATACAAAACATTCAGAGTTCAACTATAATTTCTCATGCTGAAAACCGGTAAAGAAACAATACTATAAATTGCGAACAAACATGCATTGTGACAAAATAATGTCACAAAATGAACTGATAAATGCCAAGGTGAAAGCCTACAAAGTAAGTACCCGAATATTTATTGATTTCACTAAATGCTCCCGTTTAATTGGGAGGCATAGTGGCCAATATTGTCAGATAATAAAATGTTAATTCCATTTACGCGACATTTGTTACCTTGGTCCATTGATGTACCCCCTTTTTAAAACTGTCATTGCCTTGGTCACATTATTTTGAGTAGCTCCAACCATAGAAAAGTAAAAAAAAAATGCTTCTCTTTTCTGTGCTCCAAATTAATTTGGGAACCATTTTCATAATCACTTTTTAAATTTTTGCGTTTTGTTTTTGCATATACTTTATTTTAGTGAGCTATGAAGCTTAAATTTCCTTTGGAATACTCATAAACTCTACAATTCAATTAACCATATAAAATTTTCGTAGCGTTCAGTTCTTCACCATTCGGAAGTCCACTCGTTTGTTTGAATTTGGAACCGTACGCAAGTAACCCATTCAAAGTCTCGTTTATTCGAATTTGGAACTGTACGAGTAGTCCTGCCACATGCGCAGGAGTGCGTTGACACCGGCCCACTGTTCCGTGTTATTGGTCCAAATCGATCTGTGGATATAGATCGTCGTATTTGGAACACATCCGATTTTAACTACCGAATAAATTGGGGCCCTGTTTGGTATTCTGGCGTTGTTGTAATGAGCCTTAATAGATTGAAGTCCGGTTGATAGAAGCTTCTACCTACATTTATTTAGCTTTGACTAAAGAATGTATAATGAATTTAAGGTTTATGCAACTCCAAAAAGGCAACCGTAGCCCATTTTTGTACGTCCGAACATGTCGTCACAGGCCCTTAGCTTTCTAAGCGGTATAAGTTACAAACCTTAAATTTTAACATAAAGTGTAAAATTTGGGTCTACACAGAACATTGAATTAAAAAAAAAAAACTGTTGACCATAGAAAATGCACCAATTTTTTTTAATTTTTTTGCGAGTTTTTTTTTCTTACCTTATGATACCGTAATCATCATCATTTTCAGTAGCTCGTACGTATTACATAAATATATACTATTGTGTATATCATATAAATGATACTCGTCCAGTTCTGAGCATATTTTAACCAAGTTTGACCTGTAAATCGAATTACATTGAAATTATATTACTTGCTTACTTATCAAAATGAAAGTTATATTGAATAACGTTGCAGTCAGCCAAAGGTCAGCAAACTATAAGACTATAAGTACATAAGAATTGCAAGAGTGATGATATTAATCACGTTACAGATATCACAATAGGCATGATGACTAATATTTTTTTATTACCTAATAAAAAAGCTGATCATAAAAAGAGCCCATCAACGAAAACAAAATTAAAATTAGTTCGAAAGTAAATAAGATATAAGCAGATTTAAGCATTTAAATTTCATGCTAGACAGAGAGCGCACTATACTGAGCCGTGACGTCACGGCTCAGAAGCGCCATACAAATGCTATACTAACACACGCTATGTGAGAAAGGGACAGAGCATCCCCTCCCTATCCCCACCTAAAACTTGAAACGCTCATATCTCAGAGATTTATCAGCCAATTTAAATTATTTTTTCTGTATGTGTAATGTATTTAGTTATATTCCTCGCTAAGCCGGTTATTTGTAATAAATTAAACATGAGGACACATGCCTATTGAACACGTACGTGTCACTTGTAAATAAACAGGTAGAACAAAATGATTATTAAACACAATGTATGATAGTAAAGAAATAAGTATAAATAAGCATAGATTGCACCAAGATAGATGCAATATATTACCTCAACACGCCGTGTGCACGAAGACTGAATTATTAGATCTATCCATAAATTGCATATGAATTATTGCAGACATGTTGTTCTAAGACTGGAAGTACTACTATTGAGATCAAGGCAGATTTTATAAAAGGTAATTGCTCTGAATGTGGAAAGTAAAATTATAAGCCGTATGAAATAGTAACATGTTTTTTTTTTCGGTAGGCCATAGTATCTATTTCTGAATAACTTGTCGAATCGATTATTTGTTGCATCAATAACATCTCATACATATTGATATCTCAGTATTGCTTCGAGTGCAATAAAATAATGAGTTTTTTTTGGGTTCTTTTGCCAGCAATGGCACTTCAGTCCCATAATACCTTAAACTAAATTTAGAGTAAACTAAAAAAAACTACAACTACTTTTCTGTATACTTTGTAAGCAGTTCTTGCCATATTTTTAACAGCTGTGGTGCTAATTTTCTATATTTATTTAGTGCTATAAATTTACTTCACTATTAGATTTTCAGACAGAAGCCCTTGGCCCTACAGAAGTTATTACCTGCCACACCATATCTACTAAAAATACATTAGATTCACGGTGAATAAACATACTACTAACCGACCTATTTAAATTACCTCAACTTGGAGTCAAATTTAAGAAAAGTGTAGTTGTTTGAAACTTTGTTGGTTAAATCTTGCGCAGACGCATGCCCCGACGATACCAGTTGTCAGTAGCTCTCGATCGATCGAAGCGGGTGCACGTGCGCTCTCGTCTCGAATTTATTGATCGCTTGAATAGATCCATTTTGTGATTTAGTGGGCCCATTTTCAAGAGTGATTTGGTCAATTCAGTGGATTGTGTTTGTACGCCGCATTTTCATCTTTATTCTTTGGTGCGTATGTTTTGATAGTCTATTTTGAGTTATTATCTAAGGTGCATTTAATTTCATATGGAGATAAGAGTAATAGTGGTTTGGTTAACGCTTCTAATTCTTAATTGAAGAGGTTTCATTCAATTCTCAATAACTATTGAATACCTTTGTGTTATATCAGATATGCTACTAAAATTCGCATCAGTTTTTGTGATATCATCAAAACAAACAATTTGAGTCATGAATGAAGTATACCCTCTAATTAAAATAACATTGGCAACATCACACATCATCTATGTTTGTACAATAATCATTGTCAACACAATTATCACTGTTCACATAATATTTACCAACGTTGTAATGTTAATGAATTTAATCTTGCAGTAAAGAGGTCATTCCTTTGATTAATTTGAAAACTAGTTAGACGAGTTCTGTCGTTGGTCTGTATATTGGAAAATAGCTTATGATAAATATATAAAATATCTGTATCACATATACTATTTACTATGTTTATAATATAACATGTTAAGATTAATATGTGTATGACAGTGATTTTATTAAGCCTCTACAAATTTGTTTTACCAAAAAATGCTTGACACGTCTTATGGGATTTCATATAATAGATAAGGCATACGTCTTGGGAATTCTTTTATAGACACTGTTTGAGGACACAGATAAATCTAGTTTCATCATAGATAAGGTTAGGAGAAAAGTTGCAACATAAACAAGGCTCAATGTTAACAAAATCATGGTGAATAATCCAAATATAATTCTTGTTTTAAGAAGCTTCTAGAAAATAATCGACCTCTAAACATCTATGAAGATGACCTTTGAAGATGACATTGATAATAATGAAGGATATCTTGTTTATCGATTAACAGATACGATCTGATTTCAATAATAAAGATTAATTAAACAAAGTACAAATAACTAAAGTTCGTAGAATTCTTGAACTTCGAAAAAAATTGAGAGATTCATGAATATTCTTTGAATATTCATTAGTATTTCAAACCATGTCACAGAATCCATGCATATGGATTTACCGATATACACGAAGAGATAACCAAAGTAAATGAAAAATTATTGTTTTGTTTATTTCTAGTCGATGTCAGTAAAACTACTGAACTGATTTTGACAAGCCACGTGTTGTGAAAGGTTAGTAAGTTGGTAAGGGTTATTCTTTCTGCTGTCGAATTTCAGAAAAGAACAATTAATTTCAAATTACCGAGAAACTATTTATAGCCCACAATTTTTTTGTGATCTTTATCAACAAAGTATATAAATAATATACCTACATTATAATTGTAAAACTATAGACTCATATAATATGACCGATCCAATACTAGACTAAAGCCTTAATAACTAGTGCATTTAGACGCCACTTGGTGCAAGCTATACTGGGCTACGCGGTAAGGGTGTACTAAGCCGAAATAGGTCTATACCTATAGTACCCATCTTTATCAACAACTTTTACAATGGGAGTAATTCTGACATTGCGGTATAAAAAATCAGCTGTTCCATAGAAAAAAATCATTTACACTCGACGAAATGAATGGAACAGCTGTTTTTTTCGTGGTTTCAGGTTTGGTCCCTTAGTAAAAGCTGTTCATAATGATAGGTACTATGGTCCCCTTTCGGCTTAGTACACCCTTTCTGCGTAACCGAGTATATAACTTAAGAGCAACGCAGGACGTCCACCCACAAGATGGACGGATGACCTAAAAGAAACCGCAGAAAAACGAGGATGGAAACAGGTCGCTTCCAACCGGCCTTTTCGGAGATCGATGCGAGGCCTATGTTCAGCAGTGGACTTCCTATGGCTGAAATGATGATGATGATGAACTTACGACTAATTAATAGTTTTCACATAATACATAATATATGCAACTGTATTTGCAATATTATACATGGTTGACGAAACAATTGTTCATTTATCACTTGTTTGATTATGGTAAGCATCACATTTGATTGATTGATTGATTAACTCTTTATTCTTTATTGTTTCTTTATCTCTTTTTTCTTCATTTGCCTATATATCCTCGAATATGTCCCCCGTATAGGTAAACTCATGACACCTTTTTCATAAATTCTGCCGGACATCCAACCAATGAATAGCACCTAAAACGTCGGCTGTTCTATACCTAGTCTATTGCATAAGCTATTTGGTCAGTTGGTGAATCATTATTGATTTTTGACTGTGTTTTGATAGGCAGCCGGTCGGTGTTTTCTTTACAAACATTTGTTTAACCTGAGATAGCCGAACGGTCTGTAAGGTCACGATCGTGGACGTTACTTATCGTGTTTATTTTGGAAAAAATAATGTTCATGCCCTTTCTATTTACTTAATTTTTGAGTTTCTTTTCAAGTCCTGTCATATATGAAATTGGTTATAAAGCTTCTTTCTCACCGCCGTCATACTGAGCTTGTTCTAGTTTGACTATCGCTAGCCTCTGACCCACGATGCATGTGTACAAGTACACGAACAGTACAGGAATAATATTCGTGAATGCACGTACAGATACATAAATGTTATGTGCTATTGTGTTTTGTTACGTCTGGCATTTGAGATAGTCTCATCACTGTCTCAATGAGCTCAGCAAATTCTTTTTCCATGCTATTATTATGAGCTTGTTCTAGTTTAACTATCGCTAGCCACATAGCTTGTACACATACATCGTGGGTCAGACCCTAAGATGCATATGTACAAGTACACGAACAGTGCAGTATTAATATTCGTGGATGCACGTACAGATCCATGAATAATTTGTGTTAATGTGTTTTGTCATGTCTAGGCCTTGAAATAGTCTCATCACTGTTTCGATGAGCTCAGCATTTTTATACACGCTATCATCATCATCATTTCAGCCACGCTATCATACTGAGCTTATTCTAGTTTGACTATTGCTCACGTTTTAGTGTTTAATTATTGATACATTGTGTACACGAACTGCACAGTAATCATATTTGTGTATGCACGTATTGCACGCACAGACACATAAATATTATATGCTATTTATCACATCGTCTCAATGATATCTGCAAATTTAATTTGTACCAACTGAAGGTCTATGAATATTTAAAAAAACGGCTTTTTAATAAATTGTTATACAATACATGTTGCCATTACGTATGTGCATTCCTGGTGGAAGTGCATTAATACTCTAGGAAAACCTGTAAGATGGCATACCAGTACCTCCCGCCGAACAAAGTTGGTTACTCATAATTACGACCATAAAACATTACCTTTATTCGTATTTTATTATTGAAGCCTTTATTTAACAGAATGGCGCCGCAGTTGTACCCACTATTCTGCAAGAATATTTAAGGTTTCCGTGATAAAAAAATTACAATCCGGGGCATTAGCTATCTCCATTCCAAATTTCATCAAACAAACTTTTATCAACAAGCTTTCGCATTTATAATATTAGTGTGAATTTTAAACAAAAAAGGCATAGAGAAGTATAGATGAAGTTTTAAATCTGTTCGATCCATCTAAACCGGCCAGCTTTCGCGGAAGGAATTATTACGTCGGAGTAAAAGTAAAAGTGTGTCCAAAGAATGCCACTCTAAGCTAAATCTAATTTATACCTGACACGGCAGGCATTAGCTATACTTTAGAGGAGAATAATAAAAATCAAGAATCATTGTGCACTGGACCCGCGCAAAAACACTCCCCGAGACACTTCAAGTTTTTACAATCTCAGCTTGGCCTACCGCGTACAAACATCAAAATAAGAATAGAGTGAGATATTTTATTGTGAAACTGTGACTAATTTATTTACTAATTAAAACGGCTTTGAGTCAATTGCGAGAACAATGTCGTGGGCATCCAGTGGATGCAGATGGCAGCCTGTTGTGGAGTTCTAAGGAAAAGCCTATGTTCAGCAATGGACGTCTTCTGGCTAATGATGATGATGATGTCAATTACATTAATTAAATATAGTTACACATATTCGTAAAATAAAATATTTGACATGTCATAACTATTCAAAATCGAAAGTTTTGTCAATTTTATAATGTGCTTTTAAAATTGAATGAATAGCCGCATTCGGGTTTGCCTTTCAAGAGAGTGTTTAGCGCGGTGCGCGTAATAGATGACTTGGAGTGAGCTACTATATAAGTACTATAATGCCTATAGGTAGCTAATAGATAATATACAGGTAGGTAGATTAAAAATAGTAAAAACTGTTTTGTTCATATTGAACACCAAACTTTCAAAAGAAAGGCTTGGGCCGGCTGTAGAGCTCAGATGGATTTGCGACGTGTAAGCGACCGCCGTGAACAATCAACCCTTTTCGTTTTACGCCAGGTACTAAATTCTGTCTCGTTTACTACAGTTTGTACAGTCGAAGCGTGACACGGCACGGAAGCGTGGTGTGACTATTTTGAACCTTCGGTATATCGACAAAGAGTTTATTTCACAGGGCCTCTTGTAAAACGCTGCTGCGCGCCGCGCCGTGTTTACTTGACCAAACAGCGTTGAACCTCGTAATTTATTTCTTAGTTCATATTTCATTCTTAGCTAGAACCACTATAAATATTGAAGAAAAAAAATACAATTTCTTTCATTTCATTCAGCTTTTTTACAACGTTATTGCAGCGGTCAAAGCAAATAAATGCTTCGACTTTCTTTGGCTTCGACCGAGTTTTGTCTGCTCCCAGTTCCCACCATCTACTAACGATTATGTATTAGCAAAGATTATATAGTAAATTAATCTAAATTTAATTCAAAGCTGCGATATATTTAGCCAGATCAAGTCTCCCACGTCTACTTGTCATCTGTTCTCGATCTGTTGATGAATGATCCCTTGAGAAACGTTTTTTTAACTAAGTTTCCGATTCTGGGTTGCCGGATGGTAACGATTAATTTTCGAGTTCGGAACAGAGGTAACAGTATGAAGAGTCAAGCTGAAAACGTCTCACAGAAACTCGAATAACCACAAATAAACTGGCCAAGTGCGAGTCGGGCTCGCGCACTGAGGTTTCCGTACAACCATAAAATTCAATAACGAAATTATAAGCTATAACTTGGTAATGTACAGAAACTTGTTACCGACTCGCAATTGGCCATTATTTATTATTTGTTGTTATACTTTAGATTGTGTACTATAATCATGCTAAGTTTGGCGTTTGTACGTACAAAGATTATATACTAGGTACGTATTATCGTTTTTACATATTATCGTTTTTACATTAGAACTAATACAAAAATACGTTGAAAAAACACGTTTCTTGTATGGGGGTTTTTACTTTTTGACCTTTTTAGTTAATCCGCCGTAACATTACATATTCAGTGAAAATTTCAACTGGTTATCTATTACGGTTCGAAAGATACGGCCTTTTAAAGGTAGGACAGACAGACAGACATAGTAAGCTTAGTAATAAGGTCCCGGTTTTACCTTTTGGGTACGGAACCCTAAAAAACTGGTTCCCGAAATTGGTTTTCGATCAACAGCAATCACGAATTTTATGGTGACAGATACGGCAGAAGAATTGCTCTGTGAATTGATTGAGCCGTTTTCTTTTTAATTGATATTGCGAGTACTTATAAAGGCATGCTGGATGACTAATTGGTTTTTGATTGTGACACGTTATTGTCTCTTTTAGGTGAAACTTCGCGTAGCTATCCAACCGACTATGTTGTAAATATCAGGGAAAAAACATTAAAAGAGAACATGATTGTATCTATAAAACTCCAAGGTGAAATTAATGTATGATAACGACTTTACAGTTTAAGGCTTTAAACGCTTAATTTTCACACAAATGTCTCCGAAATTATATGTATAGAAACAATAATGAAAAACATTAATACTTTTCTAAGAACATATCTCTGACACACGAATGCGAGAGACCTAGAAAGAGATTAATTACAGAGATAAGCCAGTGCAAGCTGCGATACATGACGACCGCAGCATGTTTGGATGTGAGATAACAGAGATAACGACCACGTGCGTAAGTGAAATAATGTGTAGGAGGCAGACATGCCATACATGCTTATTCATTTACTGCCTTTATTTAAATGACTAGAATATAAAGACGACGTAAACGAAGACTACGAAAACGAAGTCAAATGTGACGAACATGAAGTCAAATGTGACGAATACGAAATCAAATACAAAGAAGGAGACATTTCATAGATTGGGAAGTTGCAAACAAAATAGTCATTTCGTTGCTGTATGTACATGTTTTATCAAATTCTTAGCACATACATGCGTAGTTTCATACAATACATTTCGCAACGAACTTTCCATGTTGCAGTACAACGTGAAGCAACGCTTGTCAGTTTCATAATTTGTTACTACAGTAGGTACTTATTGTACTTCATTTTTAGGGTTCCGTACCCAAAGGGTAAAAACGGGACCCTATTACTAAGCCTACGATGTCTGTCTGTCCGTCTGTCCTACCTTTAACCGATCGAACCGTAATAGATAGCCAGTTGAAATTTTCACAGGATATGTAATGTTACGGCGGATTAACTAAGAAAGAGATAAAAAAGTCAAAACGTAAACCCGAAAGGGGGTTCCCCACATAACAAACGTGTTTTTTTAACGTATGTTTGTATTGGCTCTAATTTAAAAACGGTGATACGTACAAACGTCAAACTTGGCATGATTATAGTACACACTCTAAAGCATAACAACAAATAATAAATAATGGCCAAGTGCGAGTCGGTGACAAATTTCTGTTCATTACCCAGTTATAACTGGTAATTGGGCTATTTGGATGACCTCATTTCTTTCACCAAATCGTAATACTATATTTTACTAATTTTGAAGTCGGTTTTTTAAATTGATATTTATTGTATTTTGTGGTGGTACGGAACCCTCAGTGCGAATCGCACCTGGCCGGTATTCTTTTTACCAAGAAGTCCCACAATGTTTATCTATGTGTTAAGTACATTTTGAAGTTTATTTTTTGCTTATTTACATTATTACTATACCACTATTTTATGTAGATTTTTTCGTATTTACGCATCACAAGTTTCTCCATAATCGTATCTCAAAAGTTTAATATCATTGAATTGCTCAGAATCAGATTTCATCGCGGACTTTCCACTCTGTATTACTAAGCTTATACGAGATGTCACAACGGTTATCATTTTTGTGAGCGGATGTAAGGCCAGGTAGGATGATTTTGTCGGTTAGATTTGTCATCCAGGAGGTGACTGTATTTTGAGGAACTAAATATGATTGAGCTTTTGATTCTGTGATTCTGATGCCATTTTGCGTAACATTTCATTTTTAACACAATATCTCACAAATCTGTTTTTTTTAAACGGTCATTTTTAGTTAAAAAGTAGATTTACTATGATCTTTACTATGCTCTAAATATTTATATTCAAAGTACCCCATGTCTTATCAAAGTAGACAATATAAAGCCATTGTATAAAACTGCAATTGTTGACCCATTGTTGCCACGAACCATGGTGCAAGTCGAAAGCATGACGAACTGTATTGTCGTCCTAATTACACCGCAGTTTGTCACGTTCTGTTGCACACAACAAACATTGGAACTGTACCCGTACGTCAGAATCATCCATCCACATTTTATGTACTATGATTCAAGTTGCATCACCAACTAACGTTGACCTGCTTAGCTTTCCCTGCTTCTAATATATGTAGTACTTCGCAAGGAATTTCAATTGCTTGTCAGAGCTCTTCAAATTTTGGTCGTAGCTTAACCTCAAAATGGACCCCGTTGATATCATCTATGCAGGTCGCGACCTTCGAATGTACTCCAGATAGTTGTGGGAATTTCATGGTATGTTGACACGAAATTGGATTTGATATGGTCATTTGGCTATTAGGAATGTATGGGTGGTAAGTGGCTTAACCTTGCCTTGATATACTTACTGTTCATTTGATATGATACGGTCGCGTATACGAAATTAGTAGCAAGCCCCTTAACATTTGGATTTTTAATTTGACTAATCATGAAAACTAGGCTAATTATCAAGAGAAGTATGAATATATACTTAAAATTCTCGTCGATATAAGCTTTGACTTCAAATATTGAATTAATTAGTAACGTTACTCTCAATGTATCATCACAGTTTTTCAAAGATTTACTATGGAAACTTTAAGACGACAGTTTAGTGTCAATTCGTTAAACTCATATTTTTGAATAAGGTCTACCGGAATTAGATCTTAGATAATAAAACTTTTAACTATGTGTCTTTGTCTACCGTGTCAACCATTATGAGCTGCTTAAATAACTATTTAAGAGTCATTAAGCTTAAAATGGTCATCGTCTCCCTCCCTTTAAGTAGTTAAGTATTTACTCCATTCTTTTAGACTATATCTTATCTGGTATTTAATTTGAAACTTTATTCTTCAGTGAATAAGTGTCTTTTATGATTGTCTTCATGACGTCTATTATCATTGTTAATTTCAGCGACGTAATCGTCCTGACAATTGCTTGATTACTACAATTAATCGCAATTGAACGGAATTTGAACAGTTTCCTACTTTGATGTTACGAAATATATGACAGAGCAATAAAGTATATTATGTCTGTATGTTTTTTTTAATCTTGTTATATTTACATTAGATTTTCTGGGACCATAAATCTCCATATTCTTTAATTTAAGTTCAATTATATGTCAGTATTTCAAATAAGAAATAATATTTAATTATTATAGTTTTTATAAAATCTAACGAAACCTCTCATTGTTGGTACACTATTACCTTACACACTGTACAGTGGTTAGGAAAACATAGTGAAGCTTTAGTAAATCTACTATGTATTGCAGCTCCAGTTATTTAATTAATTATAACTGTCAGAATTGTAAGACTACTCTTGTCTATTTATTTATCGCCTAAAAACTTCTCAAGGCTCTATTTCACTGTTGACTAATTGTTCTGGTCATTTGCGTTAACTAATTGCTTAGTCAAATATTAATATTCTTTACGTCAACCCTGTTCAATCATATCATCATCGTCATAAATGCAAATAATTATAATTATTTTCAAAGGTTTTTCTCTTCGCATGCGTACGCATACACTAATCTAAATTCACAGCCGAACTCTAGTGTTTGTTTCTCAGAATGAACAGGAAGCGTGCACTATATGTACAGTTTTGTACAGTTTCGTTCGTTCATTACAATCACGATTGCATTCTAAAAGTGGATCGGATTTTGATGCTCGGATAACGTACGTGTAAAAGGTATTTAGGTTGGTGGAAATGCATGATGACCTAGTTGATTGTATTGTTCATTTCTATACAGAATAATGGGTTCGAGATTGTCCATTATTGCACATCTGAAGGTAAGTTATGACATAGTTAGCAATGTACATTTTTAAACTGACTTTAAAGAGAACATTTTCAATAGGCATGATGGCTAATATTTTTTTATTACCTCATAAAAAAGCTGATTATAAATAGAGCAAATCAACAAAAACAAAATTAAAATTAGTTCAAAAATAAATAAGATATAAGCATTTTAATTTAATTTAATTTCATGCTAGACAGAGCGCGCACTATACTGAGACGTGACGTCACGGCTCAGGAGCGCAATACAAATGCTATAGAATGCTTGCGAGAAAGGGATAGAACATCCCCACCTAAAACTTTAAATACTCATATCTCAGAAATTTATCGGCCAATTCAAATTATTTTTTCAGTATGTGTGATGTATTTAGTTATATTCCTCGCTAAGCCGGTAATTTGTAATAAATTAAACATTAGGAATCATGCCTATTCGGATGGATCTGTGTTACACGACATTTGTTATAGTGAACCAATTTTGAAAATTCTTTGTTAAATATGAAATTGTATCATCAGAGGTGGGTTCATATACACTTTATCGGAATCCAACCATGCTCTAAAAATATGTGCAATGTCTTAGCTATGACACCATTTATCTTAAAAATATTATTGTAAACCATGTTGTTGATATCAATTGCACTAATTATTGTGTTAAAATATTAGAATCCCACCTGTCTGACACACATTTTGTTGATAGAATATACTTTTTTATCGCATATGTCCGCGCTTGAATATCAACTCACTTATAGGTGAGCGAAAGGATGTAGTCAAAGATGGAGGATGTAGATAGATAGAAGATAGAAGAAAGCTAGAAGAGATGGTTCCCTTCTGGGTTTAAAACGTTTGGTACGTATCCAAGTTAAATCTTGGAACTTAGTTGCAACTTGTGAAACAGATAGTTTAACACGAGCGTTACGCTGATTCTTAACTAACGTCTTATACCTATAGGTACCTATAGTCTTATACTATTCTACCTATAGGTCTCTCATAATTTTCCATAGGTGATTACGCGTACGTCTTTACTACTAAATTGCCGGGCACGGGATTTTAATTAATAAATTGCTAGTTCAGAGTATTATTTATTACTCATCGTGATAGCTCCACTTCCCGTGTTTAGATATTAGTGCCAACTCTCGGTGATAAAACAACGAAAACTAGCAAGATTGTATAAATTGCCAACCATAATTTCAGAGTTTTCTGACCTGTGGAAGGCTTCCGATATGGCTTAATTATAACCAGCAACCTATAATTTGAGCGTGTTACCTACGGTAACGCTCAGTTGTTAACGTTACTTACGGTCACCCATTCTGATTCTGATTATCCGACTTATCATTCTTAATACTAACATTTACATACATAAAAAAAGTAAAACACCAAATTCATATAATTTAACTTGAGCTAATTAGTGTGAAGTTTATTAAAAAAATTGGCACCTACTAATACTACGTCACCTCCTTGACCTTGTGTTGTTCGTCATTCGTTTGAAAACCATGTTTTAATTTTAAATTGAGATCATTATGACGCTCATTCTAATTAGGACCAAATGAAATAATTCCTTGATCATTTTATGTACCAGTTAAAACTGAAGCACGAAAATTTTGTTTGCTTGATATTCACGCCGTTTCTAAACTACGATTATCTAGTTGTTTAAAATTATCTTCAGCAATATTCAATGTCAAAAGAATGCTGACGGTTATTATGTAAATAAGCGTAGATGAATGCTCACGTCTAGCCATGCGTAATAGGTTGTGGTTTGTGTGACTACGCTGAATTGTTAATAAATTCGGTCATTCGTAGTTGATTTAATTGGGCCAGCGTTTTGGACCCATCAAGAGTCACATTATACCTTGTTACAAGAAAGTTTTTAAATTTTATAAATCAAAATTTACCGACTACCTATGTAATTTGTGCTAAAATTTTGACTAATACAAACCGTAGTTACATTCCGTTGTTTTCTTCTCCTAAAGGTCCTATTGAATCCATTTCTTCTATATCTACGCAGTGCGCACTCAATTCATTCATCATCGGACGAGTCGGTAGTCTAATGCAGATTTAATCGCGTTTTTTCCCCTATTTTTTTATTACTATTCTTTGTACTACCCACAAAACAGACGAAATAAGTATACAAATATATTTTCCGAGGAAAAACTAGCCGACGTCATCATCGGGGCTAACTTTACCATTCGTATGACGTAAAATAGACGATGCACTTAGTTCTTACTCAGTCAGGTCTGGAATGTGATACCAATAGTTCTCATTTCAGATAATAAGCGATCTCTATAGCAGTAGTGCGGTATAGTATATTTATTTATCAGCTTACGTCACGTTCGAGAATCACCTAGAGTTATGCACGTGATTTTCCACCTGCGTTGTTAGTGTTGAAACGGTATGATTTTATGTGACTCATCTATGGTTTTGTAGTAAAAGACGGTAATTCCACTGAGTCGGTTTTTGTGACCACTTTCTCACCTGATGCCAGAAATATATGATGCAAATTTATTATGCTATGAATTATTAGTTTAAATAAGTTTGTATAACTTACTATAAGCCGCGTTTTACTAAGCCTTCTTCTGTGCTTTATTTCTCATGTGTTTAGTGTCGGCTTTCCTTTGCTTACTGCGCTATTCTGGGCATCCATGTCTCGTATTCCGATGCAGTCTCATTGTCTTTTATTTCCTGCTTTCGAGTGTGTTAAAACCTGATTGCAAAATGTATGGCACAGTTAAGGTTAACAGTAAAGAAAAGGGACATGCGACTGACTTCTGAACCTCCTTTCTTTAGCTTCAGAAATTCAAATAGATAGAGATTTTAAATGAAGACAAATCTCTATAAAAACACGTATTGTAGTAAACAAAACAGGGGGACGCGGGACATTAAGCCATGTGATGCGGGACGGTTTTTATATCCACAAAAACCACAACAAAAACGAACAGTTGTTTGCTGTAACATAAATTAGAGATAACGTGAGAAAGGTCAGTTTTCGTTTCGATGTTTATAAAATTAGGAACTATAAATAAATAATGATCACAATTTTGACACAAACATAAGCTAAAAATAGAGCAGTTTTTTTATCTTCCTACTCAATAGTATTTTTAATGGACAACTATGTATATTCATTGTGTTATTACAATAAAATTAAAACTATTGTTAGATAAGAAAATTAATAAATAGGCATAGTGAATTAAAGTTTAAATAAAACGTCGACAATCGACGTGATTTTTATAGCATAAAGAGGGCCGAAGATTCCAGGATACTTCCTGTTATCTTCGTAATCTTGTAATCCTCCTGTGATTCTTGTGGGCGAGTCCACGCGAGTGAAACCGCGGAGGGTATCAAGTATAATATAGTTTTAGAACTTTACACATTTCGAAGCTAAGCAAAGTTCGAAAGTAATTTTATATTGTAGTGTCGTTCCACTACATCGTTATTCTTTAAAAGGCGAATTAATGGAGTCTTGAAAGGGTTGGCGACGTAGTTGTTATGCCTCTGGTGTTACAGTTATCTATAGGCGACGTTGACTGCTTAGTGCTTACTATCAGGCAGCCCGTTTGCTTGTTTGCCATCTATGGCATAAAAATAATAATCAATATTTAAATGTTATAGTAGACAATAAAAATGACGTCCAGCGGGATTCAAACCTGCGCCCTCCGAGTTTACGTCCCAAGTGCTCGAACCCCTAAAATACGGTCACTTAGTTATAGTTATTAGAATCAGACTAGACAATATGCATACGTGTTGTATAATATTCCGTTAGTTATGAACCGAATATAACATTACGGATGCTATTATTTACCAACAGAGGACAGTCACCCATTATGTCATGGATACCTATGCTCTAATAGCTAAACTACGGTCGTTTAGCAAAGTTATTTGAATCAGACCAGACAATATTTCCAAGCATCGTATAATATTCCGTTAGATATGAACCTTAATATAACATTACAGATGCTATTATTTACTAACAGAAGACAACCACCCATTAAACCATGTGTAAATATATGTGTATGCTCTAATATCTAAACTGGTTGTTTAGTAATGTTATTTGAATCAGACCAGACAATATTCCCAAGTATTGTATTATACTCCGTTAGCTATGAACCGAATATAGCATTACGAATGCTATTCTTTACCAACAGAGGACAGTCACCCATTATGTCATGTAGGTATACCTATGCTCTAATAGCTAAACTACGGTCGTTTAGCAAAGTTATTTGAATCAGACCAGACAATATTTCCAAGCATCGTATAATATTCCGTTAGATATGAACCTTAATATAACATTACAGATGCTATTATTTACTAACAGAAGACAACCACCCATTAAACCATGTGTAAATATATGTGTATGCTCTAATAGCTAAACTACGGTCGTTTAGCAAAGTTATTTGAATCAGACCAGACAATATTTCCAAGCATCGTATAATATTCCGTTAGCTATGAACCTAAATATAACATTACAGATGCTATTATTTACTAACAGAAGACAGTCACCCATTAAACCATGTGTAAATATATGTGTATGCTCTAATATCTAAACTGGTCGTTTAGCAATGTTATTTGAATCAGACCAGACAATATTCCCAAGCATCGTATTATACTCCGTTAGCTATGAACCGAATATAGCATTACGAATGCTATTCTTTACCAACGAAAAGACAGTCATCACCCATTAAGCCATGCGTATATTGTGTACTTATGTCCTAACTAATATCATCATTTTGAATCAGATTAGACAATATTTTCAAGTATTCTACAATATTCCGTTAGCTATGAAGCCAAATATAACATTACGGGTGCTATTCTTTACCAATGAGAAGGCAGTCACCGATTAAGCATACACCTGTGTTATATTTTCTATGAAAACATCTTAATATCTCAAAGCCCCGGTGGTCCGATCTCGCTGATACTTCGTATCTTCCTACGTATTTCTCTTTAAAGTGAACATTGGATAGATTTTATCTACGTACGATTAGTTACTTATGGTTCCAAACACAACATTTATGGTCCAACAGACAATAGAGAAGAAATAACCTGACGCATTTTAATTCGATATGAACATAGTTATTTAGATTGGAGAAATATGAAAAATCGTATTGTAATTATATAGGCTTCCTGAACGCAAAATTCACGTCCATTATCAACACTTAAGCACTCCTAAAGTAAACTTAACTTAGAGTATACTTAAATAAATCTTATATAAATTGTTATTATTTACTTTTGAATATGTTATTGACCTGTTATCAATTCCGAACAAATTTCTACTAATCAATGTAACATGTATTTAATTCTTTATACCAGAACAATTCTTACGACTTTTGAATTTTTTCTTGTCATCACCCGAAACCCCAAAACAACGAGAGTAAAGGAAGTGGTCGTGCTGGCCTCGTTCCGTTATCCTTTAATTGGGAAGACCCCTAACGGGACCGGACCACGACTTGGCCTGCGTCCGCGCCGAATGCATTCGCCAAGCGTGAGTTGTTATATCGCGATATTATGGTGTTTACGATGTTCTTTTGTTTTATGTGAACTGATACGAATATATCAATTAACATCATCAATGATCACAAGTTTAAAAAAAAACCTAGTAGTTTACGCAATTTTCTTGTCAATGTTATTAAAATTAGTTTAGCTGTGAAAAGGAAACAAGCAGAAAAAATACAGTAATTTTCACATTTATAAATATGTATGTCATTAATTTGATTTTAGAGAAAAAAATTATATTTATTACATAATTATGACTTTTAACTAGTAGTTCCATCTTTAACTTTTTAAAGTCGCTTCTATAGAAACTTCGTCACCAACTTGCATTTTCTAAACTCTGCACCATTGTCATAACAGAGTCGCGCTGGTTCTTTCTTTTATCTTTTACTAGGATTAATGAATACTTTTATAAATACACGAGTTTCTCTTAAAAATCTCATCAACCCGACAGCATTCACAAGAATTATTGCTTTTGGGAGACTACTTCACATCCAAATATGACAAGCTGCAAACGACACCTTGACATCCTGACGATTGCACAAACCGTAAGAAGCTTATTCCTTCACCAAATTTGGACAAACAAGACCAAACTATCTAAACCTCGCTTAAAGTCACTACATTGTTAGCAGAAGGATCTTTTTTACCTGGTTTCCAGGTAGTACGAACCAATGTCCGAAGATCCGGGGATTATAAGAGTTTTATTTGAATACATAGGCCTACGTCTATTGGTTCAAAGTAGAAGCAGGATTTAGAAAACCAATTTGTCTGTCTGTCAACAGGATAAGGTAAATTTAGTGCCCTTCGTGCTTCAACGCAAGATTGGGAGTCATTTGGATAGGGCTATATTTGGACCTAATTATTTTGAAAAATATACTTATTTCGGTACCAAAAAGATTCCACTTTTAAAGTTGAAGAATCAATAGAACTCTTTGCTGAAGTGTAAGGATCTTTAGGGTCAATATTTTATTTTGACAAAACTACGGCTTAAACTAAAACTAAACTAAAGATAGAATGTTTATCAACACGTGGAAGTGAAGACGCAATAACATGTAAGTACTAACTGCAAACAAATTGCTCGTTCAATATGGAGTCTTCAATAAAAACACCCACACAGCATTTTCCGCCAAGGTTAGGATAAATAGTATTGAACCTTCAATACATTTAATTAATAACCGATTTCCTTCTGTTCATTTAACTGTTGGTTTTATTAGACTCGACCCGAAAAATTCTAACGATAACTACCAGATGTTGGGTCGTAATAAAAAAGTTAGGTTTTCTTTTTTAAATTAGTTCGATGACAGAGAATTCCTCCGACCTTGAACGTGACAAAACGTCAGGATTTGAAATTTAAAAATAATTCAAATTTAGAACGCGAGTTCCCGCGGCGCTTCTCAACTGCCTGTTTAAATTTAGAACGTGTTCTATTCTGGAACACTGAACTCCCGGCCGATGGCTTCTTATTGTTTTTGCTACCATTTGTGGGATCTTTAAAGAATTTTTATGGGATAGTGATTAGCTGTTTTCTTGCCAGAAGCGGTGAAGAGTACTTATTGGTAGTAAATTCATAGTAAATTTATTCAATTTCTTAGTAACAATCGGTGACGAGTGAATGAATCAACACGTGGCTTGTAAAACAAAGGAACGTTAAAATATTCCCGAAGGACATAGTATATAGCAATTTTTATAGTCCATTGTCTTAAGGCTCTTCTGTTATTCATTTTTACAGTAGTCGGTATGTAAATTATGTCTTTTGCTATTAAGCAGAATAGCGTATTTTCAAAATAACTCCAAAAATAAAATTAGTTTGTTATAAAAATCTGGCTTAAAATATCTCACAACAAAATTGCTAAATATACCAAACACCTACGATAACAACGCTTAAAAAAATAAACACCTATATATCAAAGACTTGATACTGAATAAATGTCGAGGTTGTACGGATGACCCATGGAGAGTACAAATACTTACAAGTAAGTACAAAATAACGGCTAAAAGGAGAGAGGCAGTCTGAATTAGGTATTTAGGAGAACGACAACGTACTTAATATGGAAGCATAAAGTTAGAGACAGTAACAGTAGAGTTGACATAATCTACCAAGCGAGAGGCAATTAGTCAGTGACAAATCTATGACAACGGGGTTACTATCAGTTTTGTAAAGTAAATGTAAAGGTACTTTTTTGGTCTAGGCTAAAAAGTACGAAAGTGTGGAGAAGAAAAAAAGCTAATGATAAATTGAACGGTCCAAGCCAAAAAGAGTTATTTTACTTATTCTTATGAACAAAGGGACCAACACTAAAATCGCGAAAATACCTGCTGTTTCATAGCAAAATGTCATTCACACTCAACGAAATAACAGAACAGCTGATATTTTTTTGACGATTTTTAGTACTGGTCTCAATGTTTGCTCATAATGTATTTATTTTATTAGTAATTATTGGAGAAATTATAGCCTAATTAAATAAGGAACACATTTGATTGTAGGGAATGATGAGTATATACCTCTTTTCGTTCGATGTAACCTTGTATAGAACAAAGTATTCTTAAACCTTAAACCAACTTTTAGAATTTATTTAAGAATATTTAATATTTAATTAGGCTTAAGTACATCCTCGTATATCTAAAGACTTCACTCGAAAACGTCGGGTGTTGTATTTCTTCGTCATACTGCATGACACCATCCAAACATAAGGCCGTGTTTACGTAAGCGATACACTAAAAACACTGTCACTTGCCGTTCTGGCATCCTGATTGCTTTCAAATGCGGGCTGATGATATGATATCCTGTTGAATATTATTAGCTAAATGTATACTTATCTAGAATTTTAGTTGTTTGAAAACAGATGCTTTCAATTCACGAAATTGCTTACTTAATAAATTATCACCATGACAATTTACGAGATGAAAAAAAAAAACTAAATTCTTATGAAAACTGGCATATGTTCTTTAAAATAAACTTAATATTTTGTATGTACTTATCCACCTATTGTTTAACTATACCTGTTTCAACCCAAAATTAGGTATCAAGTTGTACTTTGGTATTATTAATTTGCAATTATGTATTTGTTAGTTAACCAGACCACCTACTCTACAAATTCTTATAATAAAAAATCGTTTGTTTTTATTTAACTGTAAACAATATTTTTCTTTTAAAGGTAACTAAAGTCGATAAGGCAATGAGCTCAAGTGAGACGTGATAGTGACAACTGATAGTGCTGAGAATGTCCAGTGATTTTCTGTGAAGTGTGTAATACGCTTTAAAAATTCCGGACTTTGTGCCTACCGAGGGTCATATGGGTATGTTCTTCTTTTAATTTCTTTCTACTATTTTTGTTTGTCTTTTTTGCATTATTTTCTTTAGGACCTCTTTAAATGCAGTTGGCCAACAACAACAAAAAGTATTAAAAATCTTTACTAAAAAAATACCCGTTTATTTTTCCTGGTTGCTCGTCTTCTTTGAGAACAATATTTAATTTAGTCAAAATGTACCTTCCATTGTTACAGATAACAAATGCGTTCAGATTAAAAAAATCTTTCATACAATTAAATCTATACAAAATCTGGTGTAAGCCTCTTCCAAGACCCTTCCGGAAACGTGAAATTGTATGACCATTGTCTGATTTATAAACAACCTGAAACAGATCTTAATGACTTACAAAATAAGGTAAAAATTAGACTGCTAAAAAGCTTTTCCTCTTTAATAATATATTGTAGTCAAGATGGTATATCCTATGGCGACAAGATTAAAGTTCTTATTACGTTTTTGACACTTGGAAGATAGATTGTCGTTTGTTTCTTTTCCTGATGATATCGGAATATAATTTTGTAACTTAAGTCTGGGTGAAAGGGTTAGGATTTCTTTTTGAGTGGTTTTTGATTCATCTTTTGAAAAAAAGGTGGTCCTTTGTGTTTTTGCATGGTGGTGTAATACATCTTAGCAGGAGTTTATTTACACGATGACTAAGAAAAAGAGAGCACTTTCAAACAAAGATGCATCTCGCAAGATGCATGAGGCATACAGTACAGAAGCTAGCAAAAAACAGCAGAGTGCGACTGAGATCGATGTTTTTAAAGTTTGATTGATCCAGAGTTATATGCTGATGGTTTTATTTCTCTTGTTACATACTAATTTTATCTAAGCACCCACACGCATAAAAATATAAAAAATACAGGGTTATACAGAAACTTGGTACTAAGCCTAAAGGAGGTCATTTTACTCATAATTATAAACTACCAGCCAACTATTGTAGCTACAAATTTAAATAAAAATCATATAAGTAAATCTATTATTTTGCTTTGCTGAATGTATTAATTTCTATAAAATATCATGGAACAAAATAAATATTGCTAAGTATGATGTGGGGAAGCTGTCTACGAGAGGTTGTTAGCTATATACAAAAAAAAAGAAAAGAAAAGGAATAAAAGAAAAATGTAAGACAAAGATAGGAAGGAAGAAGAAGGAAGGAAGGAAGAGGGAGAAAGGTGTAACTAAGGTATAGGAGAAGAAGGGTAAACGAATAAATTTAAATCTAACTACGAGAACAAGAATGACGTCCGAGGTCCTGACCTAGTTCTTATTCCGTAAATTACGGTTGGTCCGGTAATTGGTGACCTAATCTGTCCTCATTAACGGACGTTTGTTGATTTGTGTTAACGAATGCCGAGTATCCTGAATATTAGAGAGCATAATTTGAGACGACATTGTACTATTATCTTTGCTGGTCTAAAGTGTGACTCTCAAAAATAGCGCTCTAAACAACATGTGAAAATGCATAAAGACTACCAGATGCAAAATCTACAAAAACTTAATGTGCTAATAGTAAACTGAACAAAATGCAGAATGTGTAAAACGCATAAAACAATCCACGCGAAACGGTAACCAACAAGTAAATATTGCAAATAGCCCAATGTACAAATTGTCTTAAGGTTATGTCCAAATAGTCAAATAGTAATATCCTTACTAAACTTAAAATACTTGGCCCAGATAAAGAGCAAAAATCTTCGCATCTTTATTAAAAAAGGTCCATATATCGCCAAAATTCATTCCGCTATGACTGAATCGCTGATGTTATCTGTATAGTTAAACCCACCAAAATAATATTGACATAAGCACCAAATCAACGAAAGATCTAATTATTTTCCACCAAGACAACGATGTAGATACCAAATGTGCTTCACTCATAAGCTTGACCCCACTGCAGCGGCTAAACCACAACAACTCGACCGTGAGAAATGGAAGACTGGAAGAGAAGCTTTTAAATCTGCTGTAACATGTAGTACAGTCACGGCTAAAATAAAAATAGTAACCGACAAATCTGTCCCCCAAAAATTGCATCATCTATTATACAAATCTTTAAGTCGCAAGTGAATCAGTTTCTTCTAAGCAAGAGCGCTCCATCGCATTATCGAACATTAGGCGAGGTGGCGGTCAAGCGCAAGCCTATAAAAACGCACTGTCCACACAGTAACAGTTCCGTCTGGCACGTGAGCCGACTCCCATGATTCCCATTAGCTCGATAAAAGCGTTTTTGTGAGCATGAATTCCCTTTCTCCAAGTTCCTTCAAACAATGAATAGTAGCAGCTTTATGTGAGATTTTATATTGTAAGACGACCTCTATTATATTTGCTTTCTTTCGTAATTGTTTTATATGTCGTAACTAAGATCATTTATTACAATTTTGTCATTCATAATCTTCACGCTCCATCTGCTGACTTATGTTTGCAGATCTTAGTGTTATGTGTTAAAATTCTCAGAAATTACCATTTGCTATTTTGAAATAGAATGTCTCTATCTATAGAGTTGTTATCAAAATCAGTTCAAGGATTGGCAGATTTTTTTATTTCGTATCGGGCGTTGACATTAATAATTCCACATCGCAGTAACATGTCGGTTGGGTTAGGCGCTGTTATATGAAATGTGTTTTTCTCTTGATGACTTGTGATTAAAAAAGTACGAAATGTTGAAGAGCTGTAATGGTCGGTACATAA
Organism: Agriopis aurantiaria; assembly: GCA_914767915.1. NCBI lineage: Eukaryota > Metazoa > Arthropoda > Insecta > Lepidoptera > Geometridae > Agriopis > Agriopis aurantiaria. Next base: position 8,340,800 of record OU612003.1, on the reverse strand, counting down.
ATACTGATGTTAGTCCAAAGATTTTTTAACAATCATATCGACCCTGTTGTGCTATTTTCTGGGCTAAACAAAATTTGACAGCTTTTTTGTTGCCGTTTCTTTTTCGCTTGATGAAATATAAAGAGACCCAGATAATTTTAATGCTGATTAGTTTAGAGAATGATATGAGCAAAAAGATTGCTGTATTTTTTGTTGCAGTCTTTCAAACGAGAACATCATCACTTTCAGTTAGTTTAGTTCGTCTAATATTAAAATTACCACCATGGACTACATGCAAGACTGTACCAAAATACTTGGATAAACAATTCTTCGTTTTTCGCGTCGATGTTTCGTAAATTATTTATTTGTTTATAAGTTTTTGGACCAAAATTTGGCCACCCTATGAGTCTCCGAGGCATCATTCAGGTCGTCTAGTGTGCAAGACGTAGGATACGCTGCACACTTCATCAAGTTTAGTGTGATATTGTCTTAGGGTTCACACCACAAAGACTATTAATGTTTCTTAAACCCAATATGAATAAAATAACGTTTCAACAATGATCACTAAGAAGCTAACGACTTGTGTAACGTAAGGTCAATCAATCATTGAAAGAATAGAACATTAGAAATAGAAAGAACAGACAGACCGTCAGACAGACAGCCGGCAAGTAAATAAATCGAGTGCACAGGCAGACAGGCGCACTCATTGTCTGTCAAACTAAAAACCGGAAAAGGGCTACCGGTGTAGTTCCGGTCCGGAATCGCTCTTCCGGTTCATTCAGACATTAAAGCTTGTAGAAGTTGAATGAATAGGTTTTTATTGGTAGCCTTTGAATGCGGCTTCTTCTATGCATATAATATTAACCAGAAAAATGCCTATACTTACTTATAGTTCACCTGAAGCAAATCACGGAGAGGGGTATTCTGGCGCACTCGATCCCTTGGTAAATACTTGGGGGGGTTAGATAAAACAAGCTAGATTATTTCCGCCACTGTCTGTCTCATTAGAGTGAGAGTGACCGAAATAATCTCCCGCTGGGAGAATCGGGTTATTTGCACTGACTCCAAAACATCTAGTACAATGCTTTAATAGGGTTGGTGAATTACACTTTTAAGTTTTAAAGTTTAAAGTATTGATGGCAAATATATATAAAGCATTGGTGATGTACAAGTAGCATAAATTCACTATGGTACATGCTTTGTAGACTTGATTCTTTCGGGAGAATTAAATATTGAACAAAAATAAATCTACATGCTCGCGTTTGTCGTAAATATTCCAAATGGTTGATATTATCATAATTAAATGTAAGGTTTACGGTTGATATTCAAAAAACCCGTACGAAGCGCTTTGATTCCACCTTTATTGTACGAACTGCCATAGTCAGTGGAATGTGCTGCCTGAATGGGTATTCCCCGTTACAATGAGATACAATGAGATAGCCCGTTAGTCCAGTTGGTAGTGAACCTGCCTTCTGAGCTTGGGGGCGTGGGTTCGATTCTCACCTAGGACAAACATTTATGTGAGGAACATTTGTGTTTGTTCTATATCTGGTTGTTAATATCTATTTAAGTATGTATTTAAAACTATATATATGTATGTATATCAGTCTCTGGTAGCCATATCACAAACTTTGTTTAGTTTGGGGTCAGATGACCGTGTGTGAAACAATGTCCCGAATATTTATTTATAAAAAATGTCCCGAATAATTATTTATTTATTTATCAATCTGGGTGTCTTCAAATCATTAGTGAATCGGTTTCTTCTAGGCAAGCGTGCTCCATCGTAGACCGCATCATCGCTTAGAAAACAACTTGTTCCAAAAAAGCTTTATTATTTCAAAGAAGGTGTCAAGTGCCTCACATTCATATTGAATTCAAGTGGGCCTGTAATCTGCATTACTTTAGGCGCGATGATCTAAAAAGTTGTTTTGTCTCTGTGTTGATAATTGATATGCACAACAAAAATCGCCTACGTAATCCCAAAAGACGTAGGCTGATTAAAGGTCAATGCACTATTTCTATATACATACTATGTGGATACTTCATCATCACCAGCCTTCCACTGTCTAATACTGGACATAGCCTCTCGTAATGCATGCCACCAAACCTGGTAACCACTTTTTAAAGTTACAAAAGGTGAAATTGCCTTATTTGTTCCGTGAACGTCTTTAAAAAATCATAAAAAAACAGAAGTTGCTAATGAGAAATCCCATCAAGCACACAGCTTGTAGCATAGACAATTCATCGGCTAAGTTAGCGGATAGTTAAACCAATACGTAAGTATCTATTGGTCAATAGATATTCAAACCCATCGTGACCCTTTACGGTATTTGTTTACGATCTCATGTTTGGAAAGTGTTTAGCAGCGCACGCGCCGATCGAACATACCCCAGTAACTATTGCTAATCTGTACCAATACCACAAGTCCGACAAACTTATCTGTGGAGTTGACCAAATTATAGAACTAAATGTTCTACAGATGGTTGTCAGTTTTGTTCAGATAATAATTATCAATTATAAATCGGCCCAGTGCGAGTCGGTTTCGCGAATTCAGGATTCCGTACTACCAAAATACAAAAAGTGGTGCAAAAAGATAACATCACGTTCAGTCGGTCACCTATCCAAGTGCCGACAACGCCCAACGTTGCTTAACTTGGTCGTGAACAGGAATTTGTCGGTGCCTCGCACTTGGCCATTATTTAATTTTTTTTTATTTACCTTAGAATGTGCAATCAATTCAAGTATTACCGTTTTTACATTAGCGCAAATACAGAAAAAAACGTTAGTTATATGGATAATTGGATACCTTCCTTTAGTTTTTACTTTTTGAATTTATTATTATTTCTTAGTTAATCTGCCGTAAGAGGCCTATTACTAAGCTTACGCTGTCTGTCTGTCTGTCCTAACTTTTAATGGCTGTATCTTTCAAACCGTAATAGATAGCCAGTTGAAATTTTCACGGAATATGTAGGCAAGGTTTCTTTTACCTTAAGCTAAAGCTGATTGTCATTGTCAGTGGCGCCCTTACATCTTTACAGGTATGTTGGTCGTATTGTAACTTATATATAATCTGTGGACCACGTAGTAGAGGCCCTGGGTGTGAGTTAGCACCTTCTCTACAAGTAGGTCGGTAGGCATACGACAAGAAGGCAAGGTTGCAATGCAATGTACTGAGTTTATTGTGTTTAGTTTATGCGATCGAAATTATGCAGGGTTATTTATAACTAGCTGCGGCGCGTGGATTTACTCGCATGATCATTCTCTTTCAACTATAACAATTATATAATTATACAGATTTTTTAAACCCCCAATAAAAGAGCGTGTAGTCTTCAAACAGCTGAAGAGATTTTTCTTGAATAAGACTCGAACAAGTCACCTTTCAAACTAATAAAATAGGTTCAGCCGTTTGGGAGCTACGGTGCCACAGACTGACACATAGATACACACGATACCTATAAAACAATACCATAAACGAGGGGTAACAGCGAACAAAATACTTTTATCCCCATTTCACACATACCAGAGCCACCCCCAAAATATAAAATTATATTAACTATCCTTTTCGACTTTACTAGGTATACTAAAATTGTAATTGTGCAAAGTCTTAGTAACTGTAGAAGTTAGAAGGTTCTAAAGAATTGGGACAGTTGGACAGACGGACAGAACGAACTTATATATTAGTTTCGCAACGTGGTACTAGGGAACCCTAAAAAATTGTTTGTATGATTTTTTAGGTTTGTATTTTGAAGGTGCAAGGGTCACCTAGTCTTGGCCTTTCCTTCTCATCTTCGACCCTTAAAGTTGTTTTATTACTATTTAGACCCCTAAAATAGATATTTTAGTTTTTTTATTGAAGAAAAAGAGATGGACATACGACCTAAAAGAGACCGTAGGGAAACGCTGGATGCAAGCCGCTTTCAGCCGGCCCTTGTGGAGATCGATGGGGGAGGCCTATGCCCAGCAGTGAACGTCCTACGGCTGAAATGATGATGATGTTGATTGAAGAAAAAGACGAATTATCATGGCATAGAACTTTTTTATATGTAGGTACAGAAGTTGCCCTTGAGGTTGAACGTTGCCGAGAATTAAATTTTGCCCCATCTCTTAAATTTAGTATCCGTACCTATTTTACTTCTCAACTTATTTGTTCGTTTTTGTTGCTATTTTTGAGAGGAATTTACAAAAGCATTACAGAAACACAATAAAACCTTTCTGAGCCCTTTCTTACAAAAGCCTACTTAACGAACCTGTTGTACCACAAAAGATGCTGTTTCTCAAGATCAGATAAGCGGCAGTTATTAAAGAACTATTTAAAATGTTGTAAAGTAACGGCCAATGCTAAACTTTTGTTTACGAAATTGTTTTGCGAACGAATTTCTTTAACCAACATTCAATAGCTACGAAGTATGAAGGGAATAAGGTACTTTAAGCACTTTACAAGGTTAATTTTTAGGGGTTTAAAAGTATGATAATGAAACACATATTTTACGTACACCTATCAGAAATTTAAAAAATATAATATATTTAAACTATAGATACTATGTGTCAATTTCATAAATGTCCAAACGCAAGCCCTATACAGTTGTAAAGTTTATACAGGAAGGTCAAAAAGGTGACGTCTATCAGAAATATTTAGATTTCTTGTACCATAATAGGCTACACGAAAATACTGCATGTATGTTTTAAGATTCTTGTTAGTTTTCGAGTTTACATTTTATTTAAAAAAAAATCAGAGATTTTGAGAAATCTAGTAAATAAGGCGGGTTTGCACTCAGCGCAAGGTCAGCAGGTGTCGGTAGGGTCAGTGCAATGACTCGATTATGCGGCTCCATTGTCGCAAACAATACGGCTGATCAAACTATTTTAATGCAAGTTTACGTATGTATGTGTATGCGAGTGTCATCGTAATAATGCAAAACCTCAGACATCATAACTTATTTTTAATCCCCGGTGCAAACAGAAGATTGTTATTAGTTTAACATGTGTGTCTGTTTGTCTGTCAGTGGCATCGTAGCACCTAAAGGGCTGAACTGATTTTGATTTAGTCTAGTTTTGTTTGAAAGTTGACTTGATCGAGAGTGTTAACTATGATTCAAGAAAAGCTGTTCAGTAGGCCTAGCACGGGCCGTGGATAAATTGTCTATCCACTGTTTTTATCCAGCGGGAAAGAGACAAACGTATCTATATTCTAGCTTTGTCGCGTCTAGGCGTGGATAAAAACGGTGGAAAGACAATTTGTCCACGGCCCGTGCTAGGCCTGCTGCCGTTTGAAGATTGTCAGCTCTTTTATTGTGATGGGACATTTTTTGCACACATGGTCATCTGACCCCAAAATAAGCAAAGCTTGTAATATGGCTGCCAAAGACTGATATACATACATATTATCTAAGTTGTTATGTTGCCAAAAGTTTGAAAAGTAAGATGAAGTTACCTACGTTTTGTTTCATCGCGTGTATTTGTTTTTATAGTCAGATAAATTGACACAGTGAAAGTGAAATTTGTATGTAAAAGATCGTTTGCTTTTGAACAATGGAACCACGCATACCTGGAGTCATCGAACTGCCTTTGTCCACCCTTTATAAGGCGGCAATATTTTTATTGCAAGGGTATCTTATTAGTTTTTTTTTACCGCAAAATAGAAACGACATAGCAAATTTTTGTGCCAGTACAAATTAAGTGCACTCTAACAAAACATACTCTTGCCATCTCGAATTTATAAGTATAATTTGCTTTAATTTTAAGTATGTATTTGGATTGTCTTTCGAACATCAACGGTCTATGGGCAATCAACTGACTTTGTATGATAGGCTAAGTAAGACCTAAGTAGTCTAGTTATTTAGCGTTAGTTAGCTTGTATTTTGTTTAGTCAATAAAGGTACTTGCACGTTTTTAATTTTAGATAAACAAATATTGATACCTGCTACCATTTAAATTTGGCGTACTTTCGAATTGGGTGATTTGATTTTCAACCATTTTTTTTTTCTTTTATTTCTTTTTGCACAGCGATGATGTCGTATTAATGTTAACACTAATAACATCACCGACACTTTATTTGACACTAGTCTTATTAATTTTCTACTTATACCCAAAGTACCTAAATGTAGGTACTTTTAGTTAATTTCCAACAAGTACGTAAGTATTAAGACCATTATGTATCGTTGGTTCACAAAAAAAAATTGTGGTGTCTCGACGGTCTGTTCTGTGTTCAAGTGTTCACGCTGCTTATTTTCTGCGACAACCCAAGTTTTTATTATTCAAACTATAATAAAAGTCAAGCTTATTATGCAAATCTTGTCTTTGTAACTAAATGAGGCAATATTTTGAGTTCTAAGAAAATTATTTTGTTATTGCAATTTTATGCTAGGTCTGGTAATAAAGTCACCTTTGTGTTTTCATTTAAAAAGGTAAACTGTAATAGACTATGGGCATGTTTGAGCAAAGAAATGCTGAACGCGGTGATCTTTAATATTTGACACTTAAACATTTATGAGCCTTTAGGTTTTTATTTCTAGATGTTTATTGTTCAATTCTGACTTTTATATAGGTAAATATTAATATTACGAATTAAAAAAATTTAATATAAATACATAAAAAAAATTTGAAATGTCGTTGAAGATACAAATAAATTTTATGTTATTTTAGAAAAATAATTGGTGAAACTTCGCTCGATATAATAATTTGGCGAAAACAGGCCTTCTTGATCACTTTTTCAGTTTTTTCCCCGAATCTTGAAGTTCTGACCATTTGTGTAATGTTATTTAATGTAAATTAATTTTTTTCTTTCTTTTTTCTACGAATAGTTAAGATTTTGTGACATAACCATATAATCTGCCTATGTGTATTTTGAGATAAGACAGGACAAAGCGGGTGCCGTTTCTCATCATATAGAACATCATATAATCTCATCATATTACATTTTAAATTACAAACTAAACATAAATAATAACTACAAACAAATAACATAAAACAAATATTAATATTTAATTATTATTATAGCTTTGTTATATTAATTTCCACATCTCTTCTGACTTTTTAAATCTGATCAGAGGTAGTGTGTAAAAAATGCATCAGTTTCCACACACGTGAAAAACCTACAGTAGAGATCTTTAAACTATGACTTTTAAAACCATTGGCATAGATACTTGTACTAATATGACGTGTTCTATGGCATAGGAATTGAGTTTAGAGGGTAGCTTTAACATCTCTACTTATTGTTTTTCAAATTTGTTAGTTTGGTCCCGGATTAGACCACCGCATTTAGCAACTTTTTGACTCAAAATATCGTTCGTTTTTCTTAGCTTACAAATCAGACCCAAGTGTATTTTTATACCATTCATTAATACTACTTTTATTTCAATAACAACAGCACGTGCCAATGCCTATTCAGTTATCAAATTGCGCGTAGTATGATTATCAAGGTTGGCAGCGTTGAATTCCACACAATGCCGAGAGCTGTTATCAAAATAATGTTAAAGTTTTTACAGTGTGTGAGTCAATGTGTGAGTCATTATGGTTGTATGTTGTATGACTCAAGGGAAGTTCTAAGATCTAAGATTTCTTCGGCAATTTCATGGTAGACTGCGTGGTGATAAAACGCCCAAGCTATCATTTTGATGAATTGTAATATAAATTCAGAAAAAATATTAGTTTTGGTGTGATTTGTATGTAATTCGTTATAAGAACTAAAACTATCACTACCTAATTATTATATACAAATTAAAATGAACAATAAATTATCAAAATCATTTGGTGTTAATGTATTTCATAGAATTTATAATATCGTGTTATAATAACCAATTCAGTTGGCGGTTATTCAATATAATATGTTTAAAAAAAATACTCTGGCTCTATTGTCTACAAACAATAATATGGTGTTAAGAAACTGATAAAACGTAACATTAAGATGATATATTTATACATAATATACATATTATTATGAAATATCTACATAATTTATTGTTACAAATCATCAAGATACAATTCCTATAGAGCCACAATATCTCAGTGAAAACAGTCAAAAAACGTCCGAGCGTCATTGTGCGTTCGTACATTCTATCAATTATATACTTCACAATGCCACATTTACTCCAATTTAGACGTTATGTCGCTTGAATAGTGTTCAAAGTTAGTTGTCCGCGCGGCGTTGTAGTCGCATCTCGGTTACCTTGTAATTAACCAAAAAGTCTGCACAATTCGTAGCGTGCCCTGAGTTTTGGTTCGGACATTTTTTTGGCACGATTGTGACTTTATATGTATTGCATCTCGATGTTTTAAATACACAGTAGCGATGTGATAATAAAATTGCTGTAAATTATTATCACGCGTTTTATCAGCGTGATGTCATCCAACTATTTTTACATGACATTGGGAATCGTCATATTGCATTAATGCTAAAATGGAATGCATCACCACAACATTTCTAGAATTAAAGTTTTTTCTTCAAACTGTGTGTTTATGACTAAACTGCACTCGGTAAGTTTGAAGTAGTTACGAGTAGAGTAGTGAAGGTGTCCTTATTTCATTATTGAGCATTAGCATAGACAAAAGTGTTAGTACCATGGCATTAGAGTAAAAATTAGTTATTTCGCTCCACTTTTTCAATATTTTTTTGGAGCAGGTGCCTTTATTAATTAATAAATAAATAAATGTTTATTTGGAAAAAATTACAATGGTTTTATCAACAATAAGAACGGTGTTACCTACAATAGTTCGAGAACTGTGTCGCAGGCAACAACGCCCACCTTCGAAACTGTTAAAATTCATAGGTCTAATGAGTTTTTTTTTTAACAAACAAAAATTCTATATGTCGATTAAGTAAGTGTAGTATGTGTAGTTTCAGTGTGTGTGTTGTGTATGTGTATGTGTGTTTGAGTGTGTGTGTGTGTACGTGAGTGTGTGTTATGTGTGATGTCTTTGACAAATGTCAAAGTATGTAAATGTGATTGGTTATGTAGATACTTTAATCAGTCCTTCGGTGTCTTGATAAGACAAGGATTGGAGCCATTCCATACATTTTTGTTTACACTTATACAAAGGGAGAGGGTAAATACATAAATCCTTATTAAGTCTGTTAATTAAACAAAATGAATGAATAAAAGAAATGAAATGAAATGAAAGCTAATACTTACACTACAAATACAGTTAGACTGCTAGACCGTTGAAAGTATGAAGACAATCCAAATGTTCAAGATTAAAATGTTTATTATTGATAATTTTCAGCAAATTGCAATGTCAGTAAAAGGAAATATATATTTCTTATAGTTAGGCAAACAAGAGAAAAAAACAGAAGAACGTCCGCGCGGCCCTTCTCATGAGTGTATTATGATGATGTATAGTTGCAGTATATAAAAGCAGGCTTCTATCACCTATTCCTCCACCGAAAGTATTATCTGTATATTAATTTATCCCATTATTTCTTAACTAGAGCAGTCAAGATAACACTCTCGTCGACTTTTAATAAAAAAGCTTCAACCACACAGGAACTATCAAGTTTCACTGTTTCAACCTGATATCTTAATTTCTTCTCCACGTCTTCGCTCAAATTTTATCTTTGTGACTATTGAGACAAAGTGTAAAATCTCAAATGACGTGAATATGCATTTATTTGGTGGCTTCGTAACAATTTTTGACGTTTTGTGAGATATTCCGTGGATTGAGTTACTGTGGGTTAGTTTTTATGGAAGCTATGTTTGGAACTGTTTTTTGTTAAACAATGTTTATAGGGTTTCTTTCTCTCCAGTTCAGGGTATCTAATATTTGCATTTTTATTTTTATATCTTGCATTTCTCTAGTCAAAATACCATTGAAATAAGTGTAAAAAGGTTAAATATTTGATTTTCAGTTACAAATTTTTCGTTTTATCTATTTTTATGCGAATTTTTAATAATTTCTTCCCATTTCACATGTATCAACATGATCCACCCCTTTCGTCCACGTTTGCAACTGAATTTTTGTAACCAACTAAAATGCAAAATTATGTTTTATTTTCATATTTTTAATTTAGTTATACATCATTATACTAAAACTGTAATAGTATAAGTTTTATGCACTTATCTTAATAACTATAATTATAAGTTAGAAGGTTCTTAAGAATTAGGACGGACAGACGACGAACGGACAGAACGAACTTAATATTATAAGAGGTCCTTGTAGTAATACGGGATCCAAAAAAAGGTATATTTTTCAAGTTTCGACGGGTAACAGTTGTGTAAAAATTAAGCACTGAGTTGCGACCTTAATAATTGAAATCTTACGAGTTATAGTTATGCTTGCAGTTTATCTCATAATATATATAACGATTAATATACATAATTCATATTTCAGTACACAGACCTAATTACAATAGTCAAAAAGCAAATCACAATCATCCGCTTTAAAGAAATTGAGTTTATATTCATTGAATCTACTATCATAAAACAGTACGAGACCTTGATTACCCTGGCAACACACATGTTAGTTGCTCGGTAACCAGAACTTTATGGACAACACGTGGAGTCGTAACATGGAAATCAGTAGAGACTGTTATCATTCATATTCCGGTTTCACGTCCTTTGAATTCACATAATATGTTATTTACGTTTGTGTCTTTGATAAAGAGAACTTGATTTTTCATATCAAATTGGCTTAAAATAGTTTTCTCATAAAACGTTAATCTAAACGACTCACAATTACGTCCACAGACAGAGATTACAAATTATGTAAATCGGGAAATAAAAATAATGTAAAAATAATCAATAATAAATCGAACGGCTCTAAAATGATCAAATTATACAAATGTGAGAATTCACTAAAAATTTGTATCAACGGTACTTAAGAAGAGCTACAAAAGTATGAAGATACCATCAGAGACGCTATAAAATTAAAAATAGCAGCATTAACAAGTCGTATTATTCAGTCATGCCGCTGATTAATGGTAATCATAACTATCTTTTCCCTATTTCGATATGTAAATCTCAAAACCAGTTGCGCAACTGAACTGAACAGCGCTTTGATATCTTTAATGCTGACGTAAAATACAATGTTGTCGTACTTAAAACAGATACAGACCTAACAAATGAGGAAAAGTAACGCGATGATGAGGCAATAAAGAAAACACTTACATACAAAAATTATCAGGTGAATCGGAACACGACACTTCCTGAGATAATGCATTCGCAGTATCAATCGGATTCATTTTTTGTCCCGAAACATTTCCTTATCTAAAGCACTTAAGGCTGGGGCTTTATCAACGAAAACCCTGTAGGAGATACGACAATGCATTCCATTCATCGAAAACACGAGCATTGATGTAAAATTAAGTGGTAAATTTTATGGCCTGGCCCCCCTTCGAGCTAAATATCCGTCCAATGCCCTGCCTCTAAACTTCGGTGACAGATTCGACCAATTGTCTTCATGAATAAATTGATGCAGATTAATAAAGTGGTCGATAAGTGACGTAGACTCGCACGGTCTTATCAATAACGTTTCACTTGCAACCCGACAAGGCAGTTCCTTCGCGACCGGCTCTTCGTGCGACCGCATTCTATCGACCATCGATATTTTATTACAAACAACATCAAATTGAGTGAAAAGATATCCCACGCGACCGATAAAGCATCATCCATCAACGAGTAGAAGTGACACTTTGGAATTTACTAGCATTTTTGACCTAGACGCGATGTGAATTATGGAAATGCTGCGTGAAAGAATTTGTGAATAGGAAAATAAGGTGTTTCTTAAAATAATTCTGACTAATGCCGAGATGACGGTATACGAATCTTATGGAGTATTTAGTGTTTATCACACTGATGGGAAACTGTGAGTATGTATATAGACAACTTTTTGCGACACTTGTGAAAACAATCTACGTTTGTTTAGCAATTCGCGTATCAGTAGCAAAGATTGCTAACTAGGTATATCAATATTTTTAATGCACTTCCTTGTTGAATGTAAATGAAGAGACAAACACGCCAGAAAAATGTGTGTCATAATTTATTGCGTTATAATAAAAAAACAAAGATTTCTGTTTAATAATCGGGAAGCTGTAAAACACATGTTAACAATCTCGTGTAAACAAAGTTAACTGGAAACAAGACACTCTTTGTCTGGGACTTTTTATTTATTTTGTGGAACCTTGTTTATAAGTCATTTACATTTTAAAATGGGATTTGTAATAAAATTCATCAGCTTTAAGCAAATTTAGCCGTAAGTGCATTAGATATCATATACTTATTATAAGGTAAAGTACATTTCTTACGGATAAGAGTAATAAAAGACGATTGCCAACACAATCAAAATATACTTTCCACGTAGATTACAATGGTCTTATGCCGTATATTTGCTTTTTTTACACGTTGAATAAATCTGAGCAGTTTGACAAGATAATTGATTGTTGATTCAAAACACCCTAATTCAATAATTGGCTTAAGAGCTGCCAAAATAGCAAATAGTATCGATGGAAAATCGATGATCTAATCCAATTTACGCGTCCGTATTGTCTGTGAGAATTAAAGACCTTAATCATTAATGCAGCTTGCATTTTGACCTTTACGATAGTTGATAGATATGTCAATCAAGATTATCATTATTATGCATGATTTATTTATATAATCTACGTCTACATTTTGATATCTTCTTCATGGTATGTTTCAAATTACACTATCTTTTACTTGCATATGAAAAAAATATCACAGAAATTACGAATCAGGTTATATTATGGAATTTGATCTAACGTGGTTTTTTCACATTGTTGTTTCTGCACAGGCTTTTTTGTGAATTTCACCAACAATTATATCACTGTTATCTTTAAATAGTGCTTGTTTAACACGTATGCCTTCAAAATCAGGTATCCATGTCCCTTGTTTATTTTTCATTTCGTTCTGATAATCATTAATTGCACTATTATATTATCTACGTCTATACTTAACATAATTTGAACTCAAGTGCATGTTTATATCATTAGGCCCTGCAAGCGCACCATAAGTTACATAATTATCAAGTGTATCATCAGAAGCTACAAGGGCCACAATGGACCATTGTTCGACCATTGTTTATGGAGGCATGGTCCTACTGTCACTTTCATATAGCTAAACATTATTTTTATGTGCTGTACTGCGGGTGGTAAAATATTTGGTTTTAAATAGGGTTTTAAGGAAATATAAAATTTTAATAATAATATTGACTGAATGTTCTTACAATGTTGTTTCTTTTCTTATACTATAATTTATGTCGAATAGAAAAGTTGTAAAATGTCCCAGGTGTCAAATAACTTGAGAATAGAAGAAAAAATATAATAATAATTGTATACGCTTTATGATGAATTTATCACCTTGTTCTAAGATAACAACAAGAGTATAAGTTTATTTTTATTTATCAATGACCATTTTAGTAATTACCATTCATAGAGTTGACTCTACCAATTGGTCTAAATTAAATGGTATGCGTATGCAACAGAAGCATGCAAACACCTATACATTTCTGTATTATTTTAATTTTATACTTAATTTATGATGAATCAGCTGCAAGAACATTCACTTTTGACTAAAGCCTTACAAGCACATTTTATTTAAATTACTAGGCCTGTTTCTTCGTTACCTAAACGCTAAACAGTAGTATCATACACATATTTAAACGGCAATTCATACAAGTAAATATATTACATAACATTGTTTATCACGTTTTACCCAGATTGACACTACATTGATTGGCTGATTATATTTGCTTCTATGATATTTTATACTATCTATCAGTTTTCAATGTCGTTACTCAGCATTATATTATACTCTACATCGATTTAGTTCAAGGTCTTTATAATATGTAGTCATCATCATCATTTCAGCCGAAGGACGTCCACTGCTGGACATAGGCCTCCCCTATTGATCTCCAAAAGGGCCGGTTGGAAGCCGCCTGCATCCAGCCTTTCCCTGCCTGTTGATAATATGTAGTACCATAGAATGAATATGTTTGTGGTATTCATATATAATTGGCGCTCTTTGAATTACAGTAAGGCTCAACTTAGATCTAGCTTCAGTGTATCGACTCTAGCCAATGGTCCAAATGTAGTATCCATCGACAAAACTGCAGACTTGTTTGTTATCTCTATTGAACAAACCTTGGCATAGTTGTTTCTTTTCACTTTTCTTTTTTTAATGGTTACTTGGAGGTTATCGATTAGTCACGTTTATTTATTTAGTTATTGGTGTTTAGGTTCGGTATTTGGTCATGGTTGGGGTTTTTGACCTATGGTTAATTATCATCATAAAATTTACGTTTTTTTTGCAATCATGCATAATATTTAGGTTTAGTTCTTTCGATTCGTGCTTCCAATTCCGATTCTTCTTCTGATTGCGAGGCAAAAATTTAATAGAACAAATATTTTTTTTACTTGTTAATGTGTTACTAGCTTATGATATAATGTAGCTAGGTCTTAAATTACAATTGTTTTCTTTGCTATATTTAAAAATGTTATATGAAACCAGACATAGTTTCTCAAGGTATAGTTTCTTTGAATATTCTTAATAATAATACAAATATTTTAAAATTAATATCATTAGTACAAATTGTTAATGAGAAATTAAACTAATATTATAACATATTCTTGTGTTGTTATTATTAAAATTACTAGCAAAGTTTTCCTGTTAATTTCTAAAATTTCAACAAATTGTGTTACAGCTGCACTCAGAGACGTTACTTAAGCTAAGGAATACTTAAAATAACTCTGTCTCGTTTTCATGTGTGACAATTTCCGTCAACGAGAAGTTGACAGAGCAATTTTAAGTATTCCTTAGTTTAAGTAACGTCTCTGAGTGCGGCTGTAAGTTATATTAATAGACAAACTTAATTTATATCCTTAGTATTATAAAAAAAATATCTCCGACGTCATATTTCAAAGGTCAATAAAGTTTGAGTAGACTAGGTGGCCAATAAAATTAGCTTGTCTCACTTTATGATGCCAATGACATAATAATAAATGTCCATCATAATTAATATTGTCTGATACGACGCCTTTGTCGTACGACGAATTAGGTCGTAAGCATACAATTTCTAGTTAACTAATAGTATAAGACAATAAAATAGTTATAGTACCTTCTGTTACTAGAAACAGCTCTTGGCATTTTAATGTAGTGAGTTAAGTCTCAATATAAATGCCAGTGTTACCAACCGTACCAAGTCAATTGTAAACTTACCTTGTACAAACTACGTGATGTCACCATTAAAGATGCTACGTTCTTCGTTTTTTTGCATCAAAGTGTTCTATGTAATATAATTTTGTTCGTTTAGCTTCAAGTGAACAACAACAGGTGTATGGTGCAATTGGTGCAACAGGTGAATTTATAATCGACAGATCTAGTTTACGTATCTAGAGTCCATAAAGAAACCATTTCATCTTCATCATCAGCCAGAAGATGTCCACTGCTGAAAATAGGCTATCTCCATCCACTGGACGCTCGCGACTATCACGAACACGATGTCGTCCGTATATCTGAAACCATTTAAAACTACATAATATATACCTTGATGGTTAGGTAACATTAAAATGCACTTTATTTGTATTATACGGGAATTACTCACGTGGGATTATTCCCGTATAAACAAAATGTGTGAAAACCACGTCAGTTTCTATAATAAAATTAAAACGCTTCTTATATTACTTTCTAGTGATTTACTAGTTCAATTCTAAATTTGTGATATTGGTTATCAACATAATCATCAGCCCACACCAGTAGGTACCTACGTGGTTGTAAACATACGGTTTTATTATGGCGCACTATTCAGTCCGATATTTGGCTCCTCGCTTCCAGCCTCCAGTGGCTCGTCATACAACCTATATTTATTGTCCATTTCATCTACGCAACTTTTGAAAATGTAACCTTCTTGTGTAATGTCTTCTTTTCTTCATTTACCAACCAAAAAGGTAACCAATGTTCTCTTTTGTCCACAGGCCTGTTCAAAGGCTCCACGACCACGTTAGACGGTATCGGCTTGCGGCCGATGCCAGCCGAACGTCCGAAGACGCTGCGAAAGCTCAAGTCAGTCTACGACTCGTCTCCCACAGAGCCTCCACACTCCGTCTCCAATGGAGTCGAGAGGAACGTCAACGGAGTTGAGGAGGAAGTCAGGAGGAGGAGCAATACGACCAGCTCGACTCAGAGCGGAGACAAGTCCCTATCGATACTTAGCCCGTTTGATGAGCAGGTGAGGAATATGAATTATGTAATACTTGCTGAACAGCCCATATCACTTATTTATTTTATTTATTATTTTGTGTTTTTAGGGAAACTTACAGCCTAACAGTATATAAGTAAAAAATAATAATTAGGTGACTGGGCCAATTACAAGTACTTTATACCGCCTATAGAAGTACTTAGGGTTTGTATAGCTTATTTGTGTTTGTTACATAGTGACCTAGTCTCAAATTTACTTCTACATAATTAGTCTAATAGCGTAGTAGTCAATTCATGAATAGACGGATCAATATTTGAAGTTCTTAAGTTTTTGTAGTTATGTATAATGCTTCGAGTTAATCAATTCAAATGAACAACATTTAGAGGCAATGAAATGGCAGGAATATAGGCATTGTAAATAAGTATAAAACGCAGGATGTGTCATCTTTTCTTCTAACAGCATGTCCTGCAGTATAGTAACTTATAATTAGGTACATGACAAAGACAGGAAACGAAATTATCTTTTCAATGTTGTACCACCTGCGGTACTTATCTGCGGGTTTGAGAACGGCAATGTTTCATTGTACAATATAATTTACTACTAGAAACCTTGGCATATATATTTATGTCACAATTTGTTTTTGCATGAATAAAAAATACTATGGTAGTTTTTTTTTCTGTGACTACTTTTAGCCAACTAACCTACCAACTAACTTAGTTTGCGATTATATTGATTCTTTTTTAATTTCATATCGTCTAAATGGCACTGACTTGTTTTTATTGATCGTTGAAATAGTAACACCGTTAAATAGTAGCGTGAAATGTTAACTTATAATATATTCTCACGATAACTCACATTTAAAATGTTACTCTATTATGAAAAGAAATCTGAAGCACACATTGTCTGCTTGACCTTTTTTCAAAGTTGTCACATGTGCAAGTGGTAGCTATATTTTTTTTACGCTATACTTTTTCAATGTCCTCATAAATGACATATTTTTATATGATAAAGTCCAATGTGTGATGCAGGTAGGCAGGTGTTTCTCGAGGCAGATGTGTTTAATGTAAGGCCAACGATCATATGCCGTAATGCGAAAGCTAACGGATGCAATAACTTCTGAACAATTTTTTTCCTTATTTTTTATAAGAATGTTGATAACTTCTAAAGGTATAAATTAATAATCACAATTAGGTTTGTTTTTAAGGCGATAATGTTAACATTAAAAAGCAACAAGCAGTTCGGAATTTGACCATTCAAGGCTATTCTTATCACACGTTAATCCATAAACGGACAATATCTATAACTCTACCTATTTCCTGTGTCTGTTAGGTTTACATTATAATACAAATAACACCATTACATTAAACTATATTATATTAAACGCCATTATTATCAAGCAAAACATACGTAATTAAATTTCATATTGTATGTATTCTATATGTAATTAAATTTCATATTTTTGTTTGTCCCTGGAAGGTTATGTTTTCGGGTGTTTGCATATCATTATCTTGATATGTAATCCATTTGTTATTTGTCCCTACAGGAGGAATGGGCAAAGATCTCCGAGATAATGGCTTCGTTCGGCAGCAAGTTGGTCCGCGAATCTGTCTTCGTTTCCGAACTGGAGCAGGAGTTTACTTCCAGGCTTGGCCTGAGCTGCTCCGAGTCAAGCCTCAGTCCTTCCGTCGCTTCCAATCTTGGTCTTTGGCTCTCTGGCATGGGACTCCATGACTATGAGACTTTGTTCCTGGAAAGCGGCTATGACGACATAGACTTTATTGTAAGTAGATAAATGCCTTATTTTTATCAGCGTTGTTAGAGCCCTGCAGGTAAACCAAACTCTGATATTAGCGCTGGCCACTCAGTCTATATAAAAGTTTACTAACTTTATCAGCAGTTTTCGTGTTTAGTAAAGCTTGTTTTTTTATCGTTCAAGATATAAGATCAAGTTTTAAACAATCATCTTAAAAATTGTGTCTAGGTAAATTTAAAAAGAAAATTATGTTTGTTTCAGAACGGCATACTAGACGAGAATGATTTACGTGAAATGGGAATAGAAGAAAACGATAGACACAAAATAATTGAGTCATCGAAACAATTACCTCTTAAAATAACGGAAATAAGCAATAACCACAATAATAATAACATAAGTAATAAAAACCAAAACGAATCTGTAGACGAGTGGTTAAGGCATATTAATTTAGAACAATATAGTGATACGTTTAGAAAACATTTGTATGTTGATATGGATAGAGTAAAAAGAATTTGGGAGGTAGAACTGACTGCTGTGCTTGAGATACAAAAAGCTGGACATAGAAAAAGGATACTAGCTTCTGTTTCTGGAGAACACAATGGGCCTGCCAACCATATGGAAGACATAAATGCTGATCTCAATACTTTGGTAAGTCATTAATTAAATATTACTCATTTGCTACATTACTAAATTTAATTATAATGAACTTTTAACTAGTGTGCAAATTTTTAAATTTCGCGTTAATACGCCTGTCACGTTCTTACCATTGAAATTGCACAATGCGTGTCTTCCTCATTTTTTCACATCAACTTACCATACAAAAGTCTTATAGTGCGCAAACCATACATGCTCCCCATACTAAAATACCTTCTCAAAAGCATATACAAATGAAACTGCCAACTAAAACGATGGCTATTATTGTATTTGCCTCCGTGGTTATCAAATATATGTCTATAGAATTTAAATAAGCGTTTGAACAAGTAACATTTCGTATTCAGTAAGCTTTTACTGTTAAAGTTACCGAATCACGCATAAAAATAATAAACTATAGTTTTCCATTGAATACGTCTTTAGGAGTGTGAATTGAAGTAAAATCGATATGAATTTGTTTTAAACTATTATGTCCTATGATCGCATGTAGGCTTCCACAAGATTAAATATTAGGAATAGGTACTAAATATATAACAAACAGATTGGTTACAAGCTGTACTCATATTCCACAATTTACGCTATTTATAATTGCAAAATTATTCGTAACCAGAAAGCACGATGAAAACTACAAATCACGCATATATTATGATCAATTCAATAAACTGAGCAATCTCAATCAAAATGCTTGTAAAAAGGATATCCTGCCAAGCGAGACCAAACGATTACCGTGATGTAGGGAGTTGCTATGACACCCCCGGGCTTTAAAGTCAATGAATGCAATTGTGTAAGAGGGTGTTGATCAAGTGTGATCACTAATCACGCCTCCATGGCATATTGCGCTTTATACAAAAAGTATTGCATATTTCTAGCTTTTATGAAAATATAATTTGTTTCTTGTTGAACCGGTTGCTTCTTTTCTTTGCTTATATGAGTTGTTTGCCGTAGTTTGCTGCGAAATACATTTCTGCGATATGGAAACATTAACAGATATTTTAAAAAAAATAGTGTAAAATGTCTAGGAGTAAGCAAATAAAAATAAAATTTCCCGATAGTTTTTGATGAAAATATTTAAGTACCTACATTGAAATTAAACTCACCAACAACCACACTAAAATTTATATATTTAAAACGAAGCCGTATCATACATGCATATGCATGCATATATGTATGCATGTTTATTTCAATCTTATATCAGCTGTTGACATTATTAAAACATTGTCACCCACACATTATCATTCGTATCAAGAAAACGCTATATAAATATTCATGGTCAATATAAAATGTATTATCAAGTCCAGGTGCTCACTTAAACGCATTTGTACGATGGCTGGAAACATTTAAAAGGGGATCCTTTGCCATATCTGGTATAATAGTCAGTTTACCGTGTATTATATTAATAAACATTTTATAGTACATTCCTTTTATATTTACTAGCTTTGAATTTAATGCAGTATCTTTTTTGAATAAATCAATAGAAATCGGTGTATATAAATAAATAATAATAAATAAATATTCGGGACATTTTTGCACACACGGTCATCTGACCCCAAACTAAGCAAAGCTTGTGATATGGCTGCCAGAGACTGATATACATACATATATAATTTTAAATACATACTTAAATAGATATTAACAACCAGTTATAGAACAAGCACAATGTTCATCACATAAATGTCTGTCCTAGGTGGGAATCGAACCCATAATTTTGTGCGCCTTTTGATTTGGCAATAGCAATGTTTAATTTTGAGTGCTTACTAATTTTGAAATCGTGTTTTTATGTTGATAATTATCTTTTTGTTGTTCCGTCTATACTTCTGTCTTTTCTATTTTACTAGCTATTGCATTAACTATCTAACGACCCAAAATGCGATCATCATCCTCATTATATGCCAATAAAATAGCAATATTACAACAAATTGTAATAAAAATCTTATTTTCATCGTATTTGCCATCGATGGAACCAGCCACACCTGCGGGGGCGTTGCCAGGCTACGCCCGTCGCACGTGCGTGATCTTAATTACAACTAGATGAGCAATCTGCACAGATTAGCCATTTTAATCTTGTCACAATTTAAGGGGCTTCTGAGACGATGATTAAGACGCGACAGGCAATTTTATAGATACTTCCCTTTATACTACTCCAACCAGTTGAGTATTTAAGGGTGATACTCTTAACGAGACAAAAATATATATAACTTCTTTTAAATTTTTTGATCTGGTTACTTGTGTATCCTTTTGTTTTATTTTTTCTCATTTCAGATCTCTAGTTTTTTTAGGTTTGATTTGATCACGTTTATCAATTAAAAAATATGAAATACTAGCTGCTACCGTGGTGTTATCCGGTGTAATTTCTCTCAGGGACCGACATTTGTCGGAATAAAGTCTTTTATCACTGTCCCACCAGCTATCTCTATACAAAAAATCAAGTCGATCCGTTCTCGATCTGAAATTAAAAAAACTTTGGAAAACGTAATTTTACACTATTTCTACTCATTTATTTGCTCTGTGAGCTGCAATAACATCTTAAAAGCTGAATAAAAAATTAATATTTAAAAATTAATATTTCACCGAAGTATATTGGGTAAGTGATCTTATGCTTAAAAACTTATCGAAAGCGATCAGAGCTCGTGATTGTCATTCAGATTTTCACAATTTTATTGCAGCTGTCAGAGCAAATAAATATTTGGACCGAGTTTAGTATGTCTTATAAAATTCTATACTGTATAAGTTAATAAAAAAACAAACTAATATAGATTATAGTAAGTATTAACATTTGTAATGTTAGTATTAGTTTGTATTTTGTTTAGGTAATAAAGGCACTTGCCTCAGAAAAAAAATAAGATTACCTATTCTTCAAATGTGTATCATAATCAGCCTTTTAACAGTCCACTGCTGGACTTTTAGCTAAAAAAGTGATTGGGCCATATCAACTACGCTGGCCCAGTTACGGGTTGGTAGATTCACATACGCCATTGAATTCTTTCTCCGCACATATGCAGGTTTCTTCACGATGTTTTCTTTTACCGAAAAGCCAGTGGTATGAAAATCCGTACATAAACTCCAAAGAGCTCATTGGTACGGGCCCGGGGTTTGAACCCGCGACCTCATGCTTTCAAGTCTAGCGGTCTCCCAAATAGGCAAACACGGCACTCAAAATGTGTACCATCAATCTTTATTATTTTAAAGTAGATTCTACGAATTCTATGTATACGCTAAAATCTACTCATATGTACTACCACAACTCGACAGTAAGCATCGCATTCATCCAGTTGCAGGCATTTTTTTAATTTCACACGTCGCCGACTCTGTATAGGTAATTAGAGCTCAATTCGAGGTCTATTCACGGAGCTCGCACGAGTGTACCACTCGGCGGTTGCTGAAACGTGCCTACCTACTGGCGAATGTTCTTACTATGGATGTACAAAACACAGAAAAGAGAAGTAAATAGAACGGAAATGAGAAGAAAAATATGTCGCCAGGCATTATGAGTGAACCTTGATTGAATATTCTTATTTATATCAACGCGTCGAACTCCGCATCCAAAGAACTTGGACCTTACCTTTTTGGGTTAGGTCTCAAAGTTCTTTGTCCGCATCAGTGCTAATCAGTTCAGTATCAGTTGCTAACTGATTTCGAATGACTGACGTTTCGTTTATATGGGTGCAACTGGCTACAACAAATTTCTTTGAAAAACCCTTGACAGCCGTTCTAATTTAACAAAAAAATAATTTTTCTTTGTTACAACATAAGAACGGATAATATTGGAACAGCTTTGAAATCCTTAAATAAACAGAATAAATGGCACTTGAAAAAAAAAACAGAAAAACGAATATTTAACATGCATTGCTATCTTTCAAAAACATACATTAAATAATCACCAATAATCACATCTTTTTTAGGGTTCCGTACCTCAAAAGGAAAAAACGGAACCCTTATAGGATCACTTCGTTGTCCGTCTGTCTGTCTGTCTGTCTGTCCGTCTGTCAAGACCCTTTTTCTCAAGAACGCGTATAGGTAGCAAGTTGAAATTTATACTAAATACTTGGGTCTACGGTTTCTTTCGGCTGTAAAAAAATAAAAGTTGTAAGTCAAAGCAATCAAAAGATATGAACGTTTATGTCGTAAATTTTGCGATTTCACAGGGGAATCAAAACCTATAGGGTACTTCCCGTTGACCTAGAATCATGAAATTTGGCAAGAGGCAAGGTCTCATAGTACATATATAGGAATAAATCCGAAAGTTATAAATTTGAAGTTATATCATTTAAAAATAATTATTTTGCTATTACAAACTTACATTTTGTAGTTGGAATGTATGGAAGAACCTTATTGTCAACTTCAAACTTAAGTTTGCCTTTCAATATTTTAACTTCAGTTATTTTATTTTTTTTGTCTCGCGCTCTGAGGGTTCCGTTATGTCGTATATTTTGCGATTTCATAGGGGAATCAAAACCTATAGGGTACTTCCCGTTGACCTAGAATCATGAAATTTAGCAAGAGGCAAGGTCTCATAGTACATATATAGGAATAAATCCGAAAGTTATAAATTTGAAGTTATATCATTTAAAAATAATTATTTTGCTATTACAAACTTACATTTTGTAGTTGGAATGTATGGAAGAACCTTATTCATCATCATCATCATCAGCCAGAAGACGTCCACTGCTGAACATAGGCCTCCCCCTTTTACCTCCACACTGAACGACAGCCTGCCTTTTGCATCCACTGGATGCCCGCGACTCTCACAATGTCGTCGGTCCATCTAGTGGGAGGCCTACCTGCGCTGCGTCTTCCGGTTCGTGGTCTCCACTCCAGAACCTTTCTTCCCCATAGGTTATCGGTTCTTCGAGCGATGTGGCCTGCCCATTGCCACTTTAACTTGCAAATTTTAACAGCTATGTCGGTGACTCTGGTTCTTTGGCGATTCGTTTCGGATTCTAATCCGCAAAGAAACTCCGAGCATAGCTCTCTCCATTGCCCGCTGTGTGACTCTGAGTTTTTCCAAAAGGCCAACAGTTAAGGACCACGTCTCAGTACCATATGTCATCACTGGCAACAGACACTGGTCAAAGACCTTCGTCTTGAGGCACTGTGGTATCTTGGACGAGAAGATGTCACGCAATTTCCCGATCGTTGCCCATCCGAGTTGGATTCTTCGGGCGACCTCTTTGCCTAAATTGGACTTACCTAACTGAACAATGTGTCCAAGATAGGTGTAATGGTCAACAACTTCGAGAGTATCGTTCCCAACGACTACCGGCACGGGTTCAACATGGACATTGGACATAATTTTTGTCTTGTCCATGTTCATTTTAAGACCCACCTGTTGGGAAAGGCTACTGAGGTCGCTGAGCATCGTATTGAGGTCCTCCAGCGACTCTGCCATGATGACTATATCATCGGCAAAGCGAAGGTGAGTGATGTGTTCGCCATTGATGTTGAATCCGTTCCAGTCCAAGAGCTTGAAAACGTCCTCCAATGCGTTCGTGAACAGTTTCGGAGAGATAACATCTCCCTGTCTCACGCCTTTCTGCAGTTGGATTGGTTCCGTGCTCTCGTCCTGCAATCGGATCGACATGGTGGCGTTTCTATACAGACACTTCATCACTTCGATATACCTATAGTCGATATGACATCGCTGGAGGGACTGCAATACTGCCCAGTTCTCGATTGAATCGAAGGCTTTTTCGTAGTCCACAAACGCTAGGCATAATGGCCGATTATACTCCTCAGTCTTCTGTATAATCTGGCGGAGCGTGTGAATGTGGTCTACGGTGCTCCAGCCTTTACGGAAACCGGCTTGTTCGGGGGTCTGGAAGTCATCAAACCTGCTTTCGAGACGATTCGTAATGACTCTGGAAAACAGCTTGTACACATGGCTCAGGAGTGAGATGGGTCTATAATTCTTCAATAAGGTGTTATCACCTTTTTTGAAGAAGAGCACCACCATACTCCTGTGCCATGCTTCAGGCGTAATACCTTCATGACGGAATTAAATAACTTCTGGAGGACTAAAAATACCGGTTTTCCACCCGCTCTCAGTAGTTCTGTCGTGATTCCGTCATCACCCGGCGCCTTGTTGTTCTTAAGCTGTTTCAGAGCCATTCTAATCTCGTACAAGCTGATGTCTGGGATGTCCTCAGTGTAGTGTCGGGTCAGTTTCGCTCTCTTGTCCTGAGCTGAACTGACAATAGGCTGTCGTGTCAAGGTGTACAACTGTCCGTAAAACCTCTCGAGCTCTCTCAGAATCTCCGGCTTTGACGAAATGATAATGCCATCCTCGATCTTCAGCTTCGTCATTTGGCTTTTCCCAATAGACGAATTCTTCGCGAACACTTTCGAGCCCTGGTTTCGCTCAATTGCATCCCTAATACACCTTGTGTTATAGGAACGCAAATCGTGTCGCACTGATTTCGAGATTCGTCTATTAAGTTGGCCATATTCCGACATATCAGCTGAAGATTGCAGTCTCATCTCAGTCCGGTCCTTCATTAATTTAATGGTTTCGTCTGTGAGCTTCTGAGGTGTTTTCCGGCGTGGGGTCTTAAAGAACTTGGACCCCACTGCTTGGACAGTTTCCACCAGCTCATTGTTTATTTCGTCCACAGTTCCGCTTTCGGCTAGGCCCTGGAAGCGATTATGCAGTTCGAGTTGGAAGTCATTTGGGTTTTGGATTTGGGTATGACCAGGACGGAGCGTAGACTTCACCAGACGCGACCTCTCCAGCTTGATGTTGATATTCAATGTGCCTCTGACAATACGGTGATCGCTACCGGTTTTCACCTTGCTGATCACGGAGACATCATTGAATATTCACTTCTTGGTCGTCATGATGAAGTCGATCTCATTTTTGGTCGAACCATCTGGGCTCATCCAGGTCCACTTTCTGGATGGTCGCTTCTGAAAGGAGTTCATCAAATAGAGTTCCTCCTTCTCCATGAAGTCGACCAGACGCTGGTCCCTCGGATTCCGCCGTCCATCCATACCCATATGACCCCACTCTTAGCTCATCGACATTCCGTGTGCCCACCTTTGCGTTAAAGTCACCCATAACAACGGTGAAGTTTGTTTCGGAGGAATGTATGGCTTCGGATATCTCCTCATACAGAGCCTCTACTTCATCGCCAGGGTATGTCGAGATCGGCGCATATACTTGTATGACCTTCAGCGATTAACGATCAGTTATTCTGAGTATAAGGTATGCTACCCTGCTCGACACACTATCGACCTTAATCACGTTGTTGATGAGTGACTTGCGGACGAGAAAACCAACACCACCCTGGGACTTTCGTTCTCCTTCCCGGAAGAAGAGCATGTTACCGGAATCCAGAACTATCGTATCCTGTCCCTCTCGTCGGATTTCAGATAGTCCTATGATGTCCCACCCATCGTATTTTGCTCAATTCTTCCTCCAGTTCGACAATTTTCTCGTCGGTCCTCAGTGTTCGAATATTGTGCGTTGCCAGGGCCAGATTTTGTTGGGGGTGGTAGCGGGGCAACTGCCGGAGATTTTTAGCACCCCCTACTCCACCGTTACCTGGCCCACTACCTTGGCCAGGGATAGAGGAGCAGCCGGGGACTGGGGGCCGTCGTATTCGTTTGTCTGTCATGGGGGGGGGGGGGGGTTGCCATAATCCTACGCTTGGCAGGCGGCTTGAGGATTGCAGGAGGTTCCACCATTTCGAGCAGGAGGATGCCGCTGCCCATCCTCTGGTGGTTCTGGTCGCAGTTTTAGGACATACCCGGGTCCAAACCTTAATTTCAATTTTAACTTCCAAGAACCTTATTGTCAACTACAAACTTAAGTTTGTCTCTCAATATTTTTTTTAACTTCAGTTAGTTTTTTTTTTTTTTGGTTTTCCGTCTAACGGAACCCTCAGAGCACGAGTCCTACTCGTACTTGTCCGGTTTTTTTTTAATATACGATTCCAGAAAACGCTAGGCAATTTTCGAAACCCATAGTTACAGCAAAACTCAAAAATGCTACGGGCGTTTGCCACATTTCCCTCCCCATTCAAATTCATTCTGCCGTAATCATTCATTCGTCATCCCCTAATACGAATACGAATGCATCTCTATTTCAAATTTTTATTACCATCAAAACACACTCGCTTCAAATTAGATGGTTCACACTGTTTCTCTTTTGTAAAGTTAGTGTTCTAATTAAAATTTTCCGCCTGTCTGTCTGTGAATTAAATTTTTGCATTGCATCATTACTTTTGTTTGCCACCTCTGAGGTGTGAATCAGTGTTCGAGAGACTTTTTTGCTCGTCGTTTTTATTGTTAGCTTTGTTTTTAACCCCTCTGATTTAATTAGGCCTTTTTCGTTGTTTTGTTTTATTGTTTTATTCATTTGTATTTGAAACGAAGTGTTGCTCTGTTTCAGTTTATTCGTAGTTGTTATCGAATTTTCTTTATGTTGTTTAAACTACGAATCAAATCTACGCTTAACACAGATCTATATCAGGTTAGATGCCACGAGTGTTACTTTGCGTGTCTGTTTCACGTTTTGAAGTTGTATCAGTGCCCCAACTTAATTCAGTCAATCTTCGCCGATGAAAAATATGTGATATTTAACATACAGACATCATGGTAGTGTAACATAACTATTTTCATACTTGTACTACGAGAACTAACTTTGCTGCTATGTTGGAGAATGCAATTGTAGTTATGATTCTTTGTTGCGTATTAACATAAATCTATCAAAAAAATTATAATATAACATCTTATTATTTCCTTCTAGAAAAACAACATACAGCAGCTAAAAGAAGAAATCAAAGAAAAGCTACCACTGTCAGAGAACCTGAAACCTGTTCCACCGCCTGTCGTTCCTACGCTAATGCCACCTGGTGGAGAGACGTTGAAGCGCAGTAAGAAAAACAGGCCTGCTCCTCAGCCGCCCAGACCTTCGGATCTAGAGATCAGAGCACCGTCAGAACTGCTGGTAGGCGTGCCGGGTGCGCTGAAAACGCAGTGGAAGCATCAGCCGTTTGTGCTTGTCACTGGGGCTGTGACGTATGTAGCTAACGTAAGTTCTCTTCTAAATCGCATCTATCAAATATTGTTTTTTTTTTTAACTTTCCACACTGAACGACAGCCTGCCTTTTGCATCCACTGGATGCCAGTGACGAAATCCGAAACGTGAATATTCGCCAAAGAACCAGAGTCACCGACATAGCTATTAAAATTTGCAAGTTGAAGTGGCAATGGGCAGGCCACATCGTTCGAAGAATCGAAGACTTTGTATATAATATATTGATTTAATTGTGAATTTTCAACTTTTTTAGTAAATGCATAAATAATCTAGAATCTAGATATGACCTATGAAGCAGATCTACGAGTATATTGCCATTTATTTAACGATCAATATCCAAGATTTTGTCATATTGATGGAACTTTTTAAATGACAATGCTTAATAACTATTTTTTCATTTTTCAACAGTATTTAGGATCAACTGTAGTAAAAGAACTTCGAGGGACGGAATCCACGAAGAAATCAATACAGAAGTTGAAGAAAACCACCAAAGAACCGCGCGACTCCCCTGACATTATCCTCTCCATCAGCTATAGAGGCGTCAAGTTCCTCAACACTATTACTAGGGTGAGTGTCTGTTGTCACCTATTGTTTGTCTTTATTATGTCTGATACCATGGATAGTATTTTACCACTTATTTGTCAAAAAATCACAAGCTTATTTTACATAAATAAATCCTGGCCCAACAAGGTTCTATTTACCTTCAAGGTAAGAAATCTTTTTATAAGAAATAGAAGAAAAAAATAATTAATAAGTTTCGTCACTACTTAGTACTTAATTACGGAATAAAATAAATAATCCACCACACGAAACACCACACGATACAATTGCTTATCAAAAACAAACTTATTTTATAATAGAAAGGCTAATACAATTATGTTAAAATCAAAAGATCTGCTATAATTTATATACCGTTGATTAGTCAAAATAAAGTTATTTATATAGAAACAAAAGTGCCACCGTATTCTTCAAAAATATCTATGAAAGTCATATTTCAAAAACTACTATAAGCACAGGAAGCGTTCTTTGAAGACCATCCAAGTGTACGAAGGGCAAACATCCTTGGGCCATAGACAAAGGAGTTCACTAAACAAGACCCCCGACTTTTACCGCCCGATTTTTAATTACGGATCACCGTTCACACTTGATCGGACCAGTGACCAATCTAGCCTTTGTGTTTCTTACAGAAAAGGATTGTTTTTCTCCCTCTTTTTATGAAATTATTTTTTGTTAACCTTTCACGGTTAGTTAGGTGGGATAATTAGTGTTTCTGCCTGGCTTCGGTTTTTTCTTCTGACATCAATTTTTTTTGGTTGTTTGTGAAAATGGGATCTATTGTTTAGAACCGATAATTTGGTATAGGTTGCTTTGTTTTTAGGCAGTCTATGTAACATACTAATATAAAAAAATACGTTATGTCTACCTAATTCGCCTGGTATGGTCAGCACTGCCACTAGTCTATTTATTCATTTTACGAAGCTACACTATCATCTTTTCTTGTTAGTTTACAATGTATGTTGTGTGTCTTCGTGGATTCAAGAATTACCTTTATAATAATATATCCATACTTTTTTAGGAACTGATCTGTGAACATGAAATCCGGAACATTCATTGCGCTTGCCAAGACGCCGACGACCTTACTCACTTCGCCTACATCACAAAGGACCACGCCACCAGAAGCCATTACTGTCACGTCTTCAGAGTTGCTACTATGGTGAGTCATCACTTTTGTATTAGACATCTCAATATATTTTTTTTACTGCCTGCATTGATAATGGTCATAAGTAAATTATATCTACTGTTTTCCTAATCGTTGAATTTTTGCGTATAAGCATTACGGATCTACTTACTTGAATTTAACTAACTTTTTTGGCGCAGTGATCCAAATTATATGCCTTAGCCGTACTAAAAGACCATACATTTTCTAATTTTGCTCAAGTTAATATATTCACGTTGCCAGTTCAGTCCTACTTTGCTACTGCTCTTGAAACAGCCAAAAGGTCTTCGGTTCTCTGGTCCCAAGTCAATCTATTAGATACTTACAATTACATTTATTTTTTTCGTCATTACAGGATCAAGCAACTGAAGTTATTCTAACACTTGGCGAAGCATTTGAAGTGGCGTACCAAATGGCATTGCGAGAACAATCCAACCGAACCAAAGTGACACAATCACTGGCTAAAACTCCAACACACGACCCCATGACCACTAGTAATAAGGAAAAGCCTAATATTAACCATGGAAGGTCACATTCCATTACCGAGATCAAACTGAATGGCCATCAGCTGAAAATTGCTCCCCTGCCCGCTTCGCTGTCTAACGAAGACTTTCAAGCTATAAGAAACACTGATGGATCTAGGAGTCCAAGGACACCACTACTAAAAGCGCCCATTGCGTCTACTGAAGAATTATAAAAGGTATTTTTCACTATGCTGATTAAAATTGGTGCGGATAGTGTCAATGTAACAAGATACCTAATAAAGATATTTTAAATTTAAAATTAAATCTTATACAAGTGTATTTGAAGTCAAATTTGACTACAAGACAAATAACAGGCCTATGTAGCCTTAAGTCTTCCTGTAAGAAGTACTTCCATTATTGGATTTGTGTGAGTCGTAATAGATAAATTAACCATTAAATGTTTTTCTCGAATCTTTTTTGATCGTATTGACGATATGTAATCTGTATTTAATATACCTAGTTCTGAGTGTTAGGTGTTACTATGTTTTATAGGCCGAAAACTATAAATTCTGGTCTATAATATTATGTTATTGATATCGACTATTACCATAAAGATTTTGACACTGCTTTTGAGAACCGTGAACCTTATTTTACGAATGTATGATATTAGATAAATCAACAGTTTTACTATCGAATAGTAAAATTTTAGGGGCTGTTATATTTATAGTAGGTTTTAATTACTGTATATTTTTTGTTTCATTTTTGGTCATTATGCGTGGATAATAAAGCATGAAATGGAAAACGCTAAATCTAAGAATTTGTGTGTAAAGTTTACTAACAAAGGAGAAACATAAAAGTTGATAAACTAACTTGCAGCTATAAATACTTCAATGATTCAAATAAATGCGTTCAATGTAACAATTAAGCGTTCCAAAGTTTACTGCTTTCAACGTATTTTAAAATATTGGTAACTACTTGTATTATTGCTTTGTATAATTTTACGCGTTTAAAAATTGATATTTGGATAGGCCTAAAATATTAAATAATCTCGATACTAGATTAAGGTAGATTACAATAAAATACGTTACCAGTTTTTGGGTGTCGTATATAGTATTGTATATAGTTATTGTTTCAATGAAGTACATAATCGGTTATGATTCATTATAGCACACGTCTTATGATGAAACGAAAGCAAATGCATCTTTAACATATAGTACATAAAACATATCAAGAAAGTGTTAAAACATTAAAATACATTATTTAATGGCTAAGCTATTCACTTATTCAGCTCTTTTTAATCAATTTCAACTGCAAATTTTCGTGTAAAAGAAGTATTGATAAATCGATGGTAAAAAATAGGAAGGTAATTTTTAAAATTATAAGTGAGCTTCCGATGTTGATTTTGCATGTAGAATAAAATTTGAAAACAATAATGTTGTCTTAGACATACAATATTAAATATTTGAATGTTTTCTTCAATTATAGCAACTGTTTGCTCAAGCCAGTGGCGATATTGTATTTCAAGTTTATTATTCATTATTATAATGTATGTCATTATTCATGTAATCGGCCTTATGTTTTAATGTTATGTCGACATTATGTGTAACAGTTTTGAAGTCTGATTTGATTAGTTGAGATTTCTTGTAATCTTTGTGATATAATTTGAAAGTAAAAAGTATTCAAATCATTTTTGTTTCTTTTATTTTATCATAGATAATAGTATTTATCCTTGTTGCTTCTGCTGTTATATATTTTACAACCAAATTTTATATATATATTTCTCAGCTTTTAATAATAATTACAAATAATGAAATGTTACTGTTAAAAAGCTAGCTGTGCTAAGTATATCCTAAAATTAATGTTAATATATAAAGTTTTGTTCTAAAAAAAGTGTAATTAATATATAGAAATAAATTATGACAGTTATAATTATATAGATTGTGCCAAAATGCAATAATACAGGAAATAGGCGCCAATACTCTAACCCCCAAAAATAGATTGATATTATTGCTAATAATACAATAAATTTAGTTGTGTTTATACAACTAGACCGCGGATTAAATGCGTCCATTTATATGTAGAATTTGATATAATATTTTTTATAACAGCAATTAACTAATTTTGCTCATGAAGTTTTGGAACCGCAAACTTCGCTGTGAACATATTCTCAATTTTATTCAATTCACAAATATTATTCACAATTTTATATATTATGATGTTGAGATGCGGGTAAATTTATATCAGGGCACAAAATCTTGAGTAATATCGTATAATAAATATAAATTGCATATTATTGTTATTTTCAGTCGATCGAACCATCATCATTCATTCAGTCGCAATTTTTGTTTATTTTTTAACCGACTTCAAAAAGGAGGAGGGTATTTACATTTCCACATCATTCAAATCATTGGATCGAAATAATTTAACTAGTTGAATAAGATAATCATTAAATGTATACCAAAGACACACAACTATAATAAATATACATAAATATTGGCTATGGTATCTAAAGTTAGATAATATTTACTATTATAATATGCTGCGTTATATATAATATATACATTGAAGGAAGTATGCACCTAATAGATAACCAAATGAGGTGAATCTTATTTGAAATAAATCAATATTTCTGACTTCTCTTAGGTACTATATCTTAGTTAAATACGAATTCTTGGGATCTAGCAGTTAGTAGATAAACAATAATGACAAATCTACAGAAATATACATAAAAGTATGTACGTAATATATATTTATCAAATTAAATGAATTTAGTAATACTCACTGCCGAAAATAACGAAATAATGTTTTATATACTTTTATAGTTTTATATATATACATATATATATTAAATTAAGTTCCTTAAACACATTATTGTCTTATTATAATGCTTTTTAATGAATTATCTAGATTTGGTAAGTTTTAAATTTGTATTTTATTCCAACGACGTATCTTATATGCTTTAATAAATCTTATATACTTACATAATAAATTACATAATAATGCTTTCTATGAGATTCCAAATCATCTATTCTATGATTCTGCAAAAATGTATATCAAACCATATTTTATTTGCGTTAGACTGATAAATATATTTTACATAATATTACTATTGGTATATAAACCTGCCTTCGTAAAACAATATTTTTTTCGTAGTTACAATATAATTTGTAATCAATTAAAAACTTGCGCAATAAATAATTTTAAGTTGACTAAAAAGCTTATAAGCGAATTTACCTACAATAAATCGAATAAATGAAGTTTGATTTGATATACATTTGAGAATAAAATTATATATAAAGTATACATATTCTGTATATCAGTAGGAAAATATCGGTTGTGTATACCTATCTTTTATTTACACGTAGTA
Source organism: Agriopis aurantiaria (assembly GCA_914767915.1). Lineage (NCBI taxonomy): Eukaryota > Metazoa > Arthropoda > Insecta > Lepidoptera > Geometridae > Agriopis > Agriopis aurantiaria. The sequence continues at coordinate 8,307,692 of OU612003.1, read as the reverse complement.
TAAATTTACTTATAGCTGAGAATATTAACATAATTATGATTTGTAGATAAATACCTACTCATCAATAATTATATAAACTCAGATTTCAATAAACAATGGTGACATATATTTACTGCAGTCTTATTTATTTCATTTATAATAATGTTTTTCGCCTTTCTTTGACTCTTGACTCTGCTTTATAACTATTTATTACCTACTTTAAAAAAAACTCTAAAAAAAAGAAAATAAAGTATACAAAAATATATTAAACTACACTAATCTAATAAACAGCTGCCCGTAGGCACCGTTCCCAAAATGCTAGCCGCATTGCCGCGTTGTATTGGAATACCAACACGTATAGATACCGACCAGCATTTTGGTCACGAGTTGCTTTGACCAGAAGTATAGACAAATATTTTGGCACCCGACCCCCACGGACCTAAAGTTTCGACCCCAAAAGGTTCAAACATGTACCCATTGTCTAGGCTACTAATATTATTTATCTTAGGCTTAATAATTAGTAGTAGGTAGTATTTAATTATTTTTCATTGGTGGCAAGTGCCTTTTTTAACTAAACAAAATACAAGCTAATAGTAACACTATAAATACTTACCCATAGACCGTTGAAGGTCTAAAGACAATCCAAATGCTCAAGCCCACTACCAGTTGGCAGCGTACCCAGCATGCTGGTGGCATTACCTTTTACCATTTGCTTATGCGTTGAGTCAGAAACACGCCAGCATTTTGGTCATGCGTCGCATTAACCAGGCGCTAATTAATGGTACCTATTTAATTGAAGTACTCATTTGCCTTCATTATAACAAGCTTTAATTTAATTAGCAATATTTGTATGTTAGTTTGTTTTTAAGTCAAATCTTGCGAACTGAATAGGCACGTGTCCTAATTTTTGTGATTATCATCACTGGGTGGATCACTGTCATCCCTGTTTTTTCGCCTGGTAGAAAAGAAACAGCAACGTTTTGAAAGAGCATTATGCTAATGCACGCCTGATGATTTATGACTTTCAAAATCTTAACCATTGCGAGTCCGCTAGAAGAAGGAGGAAGAACCCGAATTTATTGTATGTAGGGGAGAGAGGGGTCAAACCTAACAAATTTTAGTTCAGAGCTCATATCTTTGAAACGAAAGATCGTATAAAAATGGTTTTTAGACCATGTTAAAGGAAAAATATTTAGCTTCAATCCATAATTTTAAAAAACGGTATAATACAAATAATTAACTAACAGGTGCCAGTTTAAAGAAAAAAGTCCGGTGTTAATTTTAACCCCGACTTCGGGGCTAGTTTTAACACGGCTGGGGCAGGTATAAACAGGAGGGTCTGGAATACTGGATCTTCAGCAAAAGGCCTTGTCTTAATGAAATGGTCTAGAAATATCAAAAACTCCTTTTCGGCCATCCTGCCCGATTTGTTTCCGGCACCTATCGCTTCAGTTGTTCCATTCTTGATAAATATGTTGCTGTATCTCATTATGATAAAATATACATGCAAGGAATAGAGTTTCCGATGGCATTTGCAGTCCCTATCAGAGTTACCAACGTACCTCTTTCTGCTGAGGTTACCACTCCAAAACTTTGTTGATGGTCGAATGCTAGTTCAATTGAAGGAGGTGGCTCGGCTTAAGCTCGTTGTTTCAGGGTTAAGGATGGATGGCGTGGGTTTCATTAAAAAAATGACGCGAACCAACCTGAACTGGCCCTTTTGTTTTTCCCCAACTCTCTGGCATGTTTTGTATTCCATGATAAACACCTGCTTCATACGCCAATTTCCTTACCTCAGTGGGAAGGAGACCGAATTATATCCTTGCACATTGAAGAATATGATATGTTAGTTAACCTTACTTCTTCCTCTGGTGTAAAAACGAATCGTGTCTTCTTGTATCCAACTTTTCTGTATCTCTGTATATAATATATATCTGTATTCCAAAACTTCTGTTGCAGCCAATTCATAGACCTCTTTTGAAGCAGTACCTCTCCGTAGTTCTTTTATACGTCCTCATACGGCAAAAAAAATAGAATTTTTCTATAAGGTAGTAAGGTATATGATGCTCGTACGGTAAAAAAAAAACATCGTGTAGAATCATACAACGTGGACTTTGTTTTTGGCCGGTAAGACGCTAAAATCTTTGAAAAATAACGCATGAAAACCAAGCACATTAATCGGGTTTGTACTTCACTTTTGCGATCACACTTTGTATCATTGATGTAAGTAAATAGCAGTAAATAGGCTTTGTATGAAACTAATCCTATGCATTATTGTTTATTTATTTATTTATTTATTAATTTATTGGAAAACCAACAGCTGTTCTAAGGCTAAAACCAAGTAACCTGGCTGCCATCGCTGTGGGGCATGTATTAACAAGTTAATTGTTACCCCTGTCAATTTGTTACTTTTAGCCCCATGCCCCCATTTATCACATTTGTATTTTTATTAAATAAGGTATAAGTTTTACGATAAATGAAACAAGTTAATATAGCAGCCAATTTTACAAAGAATCGAATAATAATTATTAACAATATTTAAGAGGCATAATTAAACGACAAATCAAAAAATTGCGTTCGTAAAAAAGTTCGTTTACCTAGCCAATTTAACCGCAGTGACGTGAGCTCTCTATGCGGCGCCTGAGTGAGAATTAACCGGTTTGATCGCGTTCGGCACCATTCATAGAGCTGGAATATTGTTGATATACAGCCATAATGTTAATACTTAAGCGACAAATCGCTTGTTAATTCTTACCCCTGTTAATTGTAGCCCCTATCTCCCCTACATTATTGTATGTACATGGTACAATTTGATACAAGCGCCAGAGCTACGGCAATCTCTTTTGTGACATAGTTCCCAATATAGGTAAGGCACAAAAAGGAGTTCAGTTTATACTAAGCAAGCGTGCTCCATCGTAGACCGTATCAATGCTAACAACAGGCGAAGTGACGGTCAAGCGCAAGCTTATATTCTCATAATAAAAGACGATGTGTGTATGTATGTTCCCTATGGACTCCAAAGCGGCTGGGGGGTTAGACGAAACCCTCTTCCTGTTAGCGTTAACGCCTGCGGAAAGGTGAGATTGTATGAAAAAGACAACGGCTTGAGATAACATCTCTCAAGCTAATTTCATTGTCAATGTCATTTTCATACAATTTCATCTTTCCGCAGGCGTTGACGCTAACAGAAAGTGGTCTTGTCTAACCCCCCTGGACTGATTTTGACGGGACATCCACTCTCAGATTGCTGATGGTATAAGGAGTGATCCAAACGCAAGCCTATCGACGTCTTTTGAAGAACCCAAAGTTGTAGCTTCTCGGAAACACCGCGGAAGGTAGCTAGGCTCACGCGGAAGATCATGGCTGATAGGCTGCAATGATGATGATAAATCTAATAAAAACATGTTAAAAATAACCCAGCTACTTCAGGCCAGGGGTCTTACGGACAACTGCTATTACAGGCACCTAATCCGCTCAGTTGGAAAATCACGCGACCGCAAACCTTATCGCGCCCAGATACGGTTTACGGTTTGCGTGATTTTCCAACTGAGCGGATTAGGTGCCTGTAATAGCAGTTGTCCGTAAGGCCCCTGGTCCCGGATGCTAGTTGACTGGTGCGGGCTGGTAAGTATCAAGAAAGAAGTGAAAGAACGCCATGCCATGGGCGGCTGGCCATAATTCATTCTCAACAAAATCCAATAATAAATTCCTATACATTAGCGGCCATAAAAAAGGAGTCTAATTACACAAGGGCCATTAGGTTCGCCGAAAAAAGGCTAAATTTTAAGCGTCATTTATTAATCTCGGTTTGGCACGCTAGATTAGACGTAAAGGATGGATCGACGCTGATCCGGGTTGCGGATCGGATACTTTAGATCCAAAATATATAGAGCTTGGTTTACTTATTAGCGTGGAAACAGTCGTTAGGTTAAAAAATACGGCTGCTTGGAAAGAATTGCTTAACATCAGGCGAGATGTTGGTCAAAAGCAAGCCTATTTTTTTTTTTTATGAGTTATTTTGCTTACCCGATGTCGTAAAGATCATCAACTAGCAGTTCGTACAATAAAAACGGAATCAAAGCGCTTCCTGTGGGTTTTCGGAATATCAACCATACCTAAAGCGCTGTCGATTTTTCGTGCTCACTCTGGCAGTCCGATAGAAAAATGGACAGGCGGGAATTAGATCATGCATATCCGATGCACTCTCCAAAATGTATACGATAAAAAACCGATAGACTAGCGACTTTGTCAACTTCATTCATTCATTGTAATTTTACAGTAAAATACTTAAGGCAAAGTTTTCCCACTTTTATGCAACGCCTGTTACAACATATGACCATAAGGCTTAATCACTAAAGTCGAGTCGAGCCGTCGAGTCGAGCAAAACCATGGCACTTACGTACAGTTGTGCGTCTTGCTACTTCGATTTGTAGGTTTTTCTCATATTTTTCATAAAAATGTTTCCCTCAAAAAAAAAAAAAACGTAGTTTGTTTTTTTTTTTTCTTCTATCGAACTTTTTATTATGTCATTAGGAGGCCTATTACAAAATGAACCGTTCAATTTTAAGTATTTGTATTTTTGGGCATAAAATGAATAAATAAAGCCGTAATTTTCAAGATATATATAAAATAAAAAACCATAACGTAATTTATTTTATGACAGTATTTTAACGAAATTCATTCTCAAACTTTCCCTCCTAACGTTTTACGAAAAATTACTTTTGTAAATTGGAAGTAACAAATGGATATGTTGAGTTTTACCAAAATCTGAAGCCGCTACATTCAATAAAAAATACAGATCTATATAATACAGCAACTGAATTTTCTACAGATCTTATTAGTTGTAAGTAAAATTATACTAAAATGCTTGTATTCAATGATTTTTTGGAAAAAAATGTGATAGGACCCTTAATCGTGTTTCGGTCTTTACGGTTTCCTAGATAAAACGTTCAATTTTGATGTGACACCATTTTTATAATTTTAAGCTAATCGAACGTAAGTAGGCGAACTAAACCTAGGATGACAAGCACTCGTGTAAACTGACTTGTCTCATATAACGAACATGTTGCCTATATGAAATCTGGACAAATTTGCTAAATTTAGAAAAAGATGGCCTTAAAGCCTAATCATCGCTCTTCACTAGCTCTTAACAAAAACTAAAATCTTTCATCGCATTGAGTCGAATCCAATGAACAGTATCAATTTCATCGCAGCGGCATTGAAGTGTAAATATGCAATTACACTCGTTTCAATCCAAATTACATTGCAACAAACTTTTCTGTGGAATTAAACGGGGGAGACATAATCGTACTTTTTGTTTTACATTAATAACCCATGGAAAATTTTAGTTCCATCATTTTGTCAGCTGTATAGATAAGTTTGTCGCTCGGTACATTCGAGTGGGGTATTATTATAATCGGCACTTGTGTAAAGTGCCACATTGTTGAACAAATGTTATAATTTTGGCCACATGTTAATTTTGATGGACTCAATGATAGACAATAGAACATTTCTCTCTTAGAGGGGTGAAAATATAGGCTCTATTCTTGGTGAAATAAAACACGGAGTTTTTGTTATGTACATAAATACTAGTAGGTAATTTGTAATCAGTATCAACTTATTAAGTTCCTTACACTGCCGGTACACAGGCCTTCTCTCAAAGAGACAGGATAGGCCCTAATCCACCAAGCTGGTCCAGTGCATGATGGTGCATGTCTTTGAATTTGTAAGGTTCTTAGACATACCGGTTTCCTCACGATGTTTTCTTTCACCGTTGTTGAGCGATGGCATCGAAACTGCACTTATTACTCTACAAATTATTAAAATTTCTAAATATAGGTACCGAATCTAAATTATTAAATAGCTTGGTTAAAAATGTATTATGATGGAGATCTCTTTGACATAACGATGGAGCATGCGTTTTGAAAACGCACGCAAGAAATAGGTGTTACTCGTGTTTTGTGAAAATTAATTATCTTTTTAGGGTTCCGTACCAAAAGGGTAAAAAGGGACCATATTACTAAGCCTACGATGTTCGTCCGTCCGTCCGTCCGTCTGTCCTACCTATTAACGGCTGTATCTTTCGAACCGTAATAAATTTTCCAGTTAAAATTTTCACAAAATATGTAATGTTAAGGCGGATTAACTAACAGATAAAAAAGTCAAAAAGGAAAAACTAAAAACTGAACTAAAAAAATACAACAAACCTATATATTTTTTACGTATTTTTGTATTAGCTCTAATGCAAAAACGGTTATACTTACAAGCGTCAAACTTGGTATGATTACACTACTTGGTACACTACTTACTTGGTATAGTACACTCTCTAAAATATAACAAGAAATAATTAATAATGACCAAGTGCGAGTCGGTAACAAATTTCTGTTCATTACCAAGTTATAACTTGTAACTGTTTTATTGAATTTTGTGGTGGTACGGAACCCTCAGTGCGTGAGCCCGACTCACACTTGGCTGGTTTATTTTATTATTTAGCTAAGGATCATGTTGCCCCGAATAAAAACATTTTGATTTGATTTTTTACTAAACGTCCGGGATGAAATTTAAGTATAGATATATCATCCCAATAACCTCCCGCTGCAATTACGTTGCATCTGATCACACGACCGATCTGCTCCAAGAATGATGAGAAATTTGCCGCTTTACCTCGCGGAAATATCAGATACTTCGCCCGGACACATGATTGGGAATTATGGATCTAGATTACGCTAGCCTGGGTTAGGAGGGGATTGGATCGGAAAATGTGGATTAAAGTACACTTTATGACGGTGATAGAAAACATAGGGTCAAATGGATGTGGCATCATACATACCTGCCTGCCCTGGTGGCCTAATTGGTAGTAAACCTGCCTCCTGCTCTTGAGGGCGTGGGTTCGATTCCCACCCAGGAAAAACATTTTAATCACATGAAAATTTGTGTTTGTCCTTTAGATAGAATCTAGATATAAACTTTTTATTGTGTACACCAAAGTACACGGAAGACGTAGCGTAGGTAGGCCTCCCACTAGATGGACCGAAGACATAGTAAGAGTCGCTGGCATCCAGTGGATGCAAAAGGCAGGCTGTCGTTCAGTGTGGAGGTTAAAGGGGGAGGCCTATGTTCAGCAGTGGACGTCTTCTGGCTGATGATGATGATGATGATGATTGTGTACACCAGAAATAAAAATTACAGATAGAAAACTCTTACGAGCTAGTGCCACAAGTGGCGGCCTTATCGCTAAAAGCGATGATATCTCTTCCAGGCAACCATTCGACACCTATTTCTGGGTATTAAGGGATAAACATGAGACTTTTAAACACGAACGATAATAGCATTAAAGCACATCTCTAAAATAAAATGAGTAAAAAGGATTCAAAAGTTTTGAGCAAATAACTACAAAGACAAAGCTCGTCAAACAATCCTTTGTAACATGGTAAAAATTATAAAAAAATAACATAATCTCATCCACATAAATATTCAAGTTGAAAATCACGACACTCGAGGCAGCACGTAGCTACGTTATTTACGTGCGTTAATTACGTACGGCTGCGCAACTTACGTAATTAGCACGTAATTACGTCGCTACGTTTGATGTAGTTTAAGGCTTTCACTGACAGCGCCCGATCTTACGATGCGCCCAATCTTTTGAAATTTGGAGGAAAAAATCTGCCGTTTTATACTAAAACTAGCTGACCTGACAGACGTCCTGTCTTAGAACTGTCAAACACGCAAAGTCAAAATAATAAATCTTATTTTTTTACACCTTGGGTTACATTATTGGAGTTTTAGTAAGGATCCCTATTAAAAAAAAAAAAATAATATAGCCTATGTTAACCGGGGATAGTGTAGCTTCCCAAAAGTGAAGGAATTTTTCAAATCGGTTCAGTAGTTTCGGAGCCTATTCAATGCAAACAAACAAACAAACAATCAAATCTTTCCTCTTTATAATATACTAGCGGTCCGCCCCAGCTTCGCACGGGTATATATTATATCCTATGTCACCCGGGGATAGTGTAGCTTCCCAAAAGTGAAGGAATTTTTCAAATCGGTTCAGTAGTTTCGGAGCCTATTCAATGCAAACAAACAAACAAACAATCAAATCTTTCCTCTTTATAATATACTAGCGGTCCGCCCCAGCTTCGCACGGGTATATATTATATCCTATGTCACCCGGGGATAGTGTAGCTTCCCAAAAGTGAAGGAATTTTTCAAATCGGTTCAGTAGTTTCGGAGCCTATTCAATGCAAACAAACAAACAATCAAATCTTTCCTCTTTATAATATACTAGCGGTCCGCCCCAGCTTCGCACGGTTATATATTATATCCTATGTCACCCGGGGATAGTGTAGCTTCCCAACAGTGAAAGAATTTTTCAAATCGGTTCAATAGTTTCGGAGCCTATTCAATGCAAACAAACAAACAAACAATCAAATCTTTCCTCTTTATAATATTAGTATAGATAAGTATAAGTATAGATAAAACATTCACTCCGTACTAAATAATTATATGAAACAGCTGATGTTTTTTTTCGCAAATTTTGATAAGTCTAACAAAATTTGATGGTTTTGTTGTATTGAAACCGCTTCAGAGGATGCTAACAGATTACCATAGTAACCCCGTATAATGTGATTTAATATCGTACCTATGTATAAAGTACTTAAAAATTTAGATTTATATATAAATTTAAATTCACAAAAAAAAATTTAAATAGGCCAAAGCGAACTACACTGAAACCTGCGTACCAATTCTACCTGCAAATTATTCCAGAGCCCTAATTAAAACCCAATTAATTTCATAAAAATCCCGCCTGCCAGCCCTCTTTCCATGCACGTACATGGCTCGTATTAATGTAATTAAGTATATTGCGGCATACCGGGGAGCTTAGGGGGGTGGGTGGCTCTTTGACTTTACATCTTGAAAATTGTATTACTCACTTAGGGTTTGGTTGGAATTTTAAGGCGATTGTGGCTGTGTGCGTTTTAAGTGTGAATGAGTCAATGTGCGTTTTTAACGTTTTTACGCTGTCAACTGGTGAACATGATCCTTTGGATTGTCTCTATACCTTTAACAGTGAATGGGCAATCTAACTGTTTTTAGGGTTCTGTATCCAAAGGGTAAAAACGGAACTCTATTACTAAGCCTACGATGTCTATCTGTCTGTATATCTGTCTGTATGTATATCTGTCTGTATGTCTGTCTGTATGTCTGTCTGTATGTCTGTCTGTCTGTCTGTATGTCTGTATGTATGTATGTCTGTATGTCTGTATGTCTGTATGTCTGTATGTCTGTATGTCTGTATGTCTGTATGTCTGTATGTCTGTATGTCTGTATGTCTGTATGTCTGTATGTCTGTCTGTATGTATGTCTGTCTGTCTGTATGTCTGTCTGTCTGTATATCTGTCCTATAACGGCTGTATCTCTCGAATTGTAATGGATAGCCAGTTGAAATTTTCACAGAGTATGTAATGTTACGGCGGATTATCTAAGAAATAATAAATAAGTCAAAAAGTAATAACGAAAGGAGGGTCCCAATACAACAAACGATTTGTTTTTACATATTTTTGTATCAGCTCTAATGTAAAAACAGTAATAGGTACAAACGTCAAACTTCGCATGATTATAGTATGCACTCAGTATAACGAAAAGTAATAAATAATGGCCAAGTGCAAGTCGGTGACGAATTTCTGTTCATTACCAAGTTATAACTGGTAATATCGTTATTGAATTTTGTGGTGGTATGGAACCCTCAGTGCGCGAGCCCGACTCGCACTTGACCGGTTTATTGTATAAAAGGCAAGTAGTTTAAACATTTAGCGCTAGTTAAGTTGTGCTCAGTTAATAAATCCATTTCAGTTATTTACAACAAAAATACAGTTGGTTCTATTTATTACCTAAAGGAATAGAATTTTCTATAGATCTTTCTATTCTGTAGAATCAGAACGCCAAAATCCAGTTTTCGTTGCTTTATTCGTCAAAAAATGTGAGTGGGCTCTCAGACAGGCCATAGACACGCGCAGTAAGTGAACTTGCAGGGGTCTATCCTGATATCTTTGTCAATCTCTATCCTGCAGTTTACTGCAGTAGCCAAATTTAATTTAGGGTGGGGCAAAAAAAAACTAGAGTAAGTACTGAAAATTTCTTTAGTTATACAATAATCTTATACTAACATTGACATATTATTTTAAAACTAGCTCACGAGGGTTCTGGCTAAATCGTGTCAGAATTTCAGTTTTAAATATTTTTTCGTCTCTAGAACCCTATTTCTATGCACACTCATACAAGCCAACAAGCCGCCTTCCTGTCGTTTTGTTTGGTGCAATAAATGAAGTCTGCTTTTTAGGAATTCCCACAAAGTAGAACACATTCCTTCTCTAGGCTCTACGAATACAAAGAATATGAACGGAAAAGGAAAAACCATCCTATGATTATAAATAGTTTTAAAAAAGTGGGTAACCCAGAGGGCCTTCCAGGGCCAGCCAGGCCGGCCAGGGGGTCTAGACAAGAGCCACATACTGTTAGCGTTCACGCCTGCGGAAAGATGAAATTGTATGAAAATGACATTGACCTACCACGCCACGCCAGTAGTCTTTATGGCGCTTTATGGTACCTTCAGATAAATTATCTGAAGCTAATGTCATTTTCATACAATTTCTTCTTTCCGCAGGCGTGAACGCTAACAGCGTGTGGCTCTTGTCTAGACCCCCTGGGGTGTTAGACAAGACCGACTTTCTGTTAGCGTTAACTGCGGAAAGATGAAATTGTATGAAAATGACATTGACAATGACATTAGCTTGAGAGGTGTTATCTCAACCTAATGTCATTTTCATACAATTTCATCTTTCCGCAGGCGTTAACGGTAACAGAAAGTGGGTCTTGTCTAACCCCCCAGGGCAGCTACGCCCATGCTAAGGTAGGCTGGTTAAGGCGTGGTACAATCGTGAAATTAACCAAAAGAAGTGTTTTTAAACGCTTAGTGCGATGTGACTGAATTTACTAATAAGATAAAAAAAAAAAAACTAAACGTAGAATAAACACCTGTTAATAATCCTAACCGAATAACATTTCGATAAATTATCTGGATTCTAAATAAAATATATTACAAACTGTGCAACAAAAATAGCTTTTGAATTGAAGTAATCTGAATTTTCAGCGACAACAATATAATTTTTTGTACTAATTGTATAGCCAGACTAGTGTTTTAAAACTTTAACCAGTAAATTGTTAAAATTAATTTTTATATTTCGATATATTAAATAAAAATAACATAATCACAAGCACAAAGTCATCATCATCATTAAATATGATGATATACGATTTTTGACTTTAAACAAAGCCGCTTTAGATAGGAAATAGATAATAGCGTGAGCGGGTAAAAAACGAATTTGAAATCGTGATCAGACCGCGTCTTAACATGAGGATGCTTGGTAAATACAACATATGTTGAGAAGCTTGTGAGCACAGCTTCTTAAAAATATACCTTTTTTTTTCCCAGTCTGATAGTGGGTGCCCGCGCATCTTTTGTCCCGTTCACGCGGCCTGCCTTTCAATGCGGCTATTGTGTGCGGATTAAATTATATTTCTAAGCGAATCCACCGAGATCCTGTCGCCGAGGAAATTGTTTCAGTGGCTGCGGTGAGTTTGAACTTGTCACATTGACACGCATTTATCAGGTTCATTTGTAACAAACTATGTAAACAAATCTTGGAAGTCGATTTGGACCTACTTTCTTACCTACCAGCATTGAGATACAATACCTATAGAGTCACAAACGTGCAAAAAATGTACGAACCAAAACTCAGCACACGCTACGCATTGCGCTGACTTTTTGTTTAGTTGTAGGGCAACCGCGATCCGACTACAACGCCGTGCAATGCCCGCTACGATGACATAGCGGACAAGCGACGTTGAACACTATGCAAGCGACAAAACGTCTAAATTGGGGTAAATGTGGCATTGCGAACTATATAATTGATGTACAACAACTGTCGGACGATTTTGACTGTTTTTTCTAAGACATTGTAACTCTATATGTATTGTATCTCGATGCCTACCAGCTACAATCTTGCATTTAAAATCCTAAGTAAAGGTATTCAGAATTCAAAGTTTCATTAGGCTATTGGTAATTCGCTGCAGATGTCAGTGTCCGGCTTGAACTTGGACCTAGAGTAGTAGAGTCGTAGTGGAGTCTAAGAAATGTTTTCTTGCCTGACTACGCAAAAGAAGAGTTACTATTTTAACAGTCTATGTACAGACAGTCAGTCTATGTACAGACAGTCAGTCTATAGACAGTCAGTCTATATAAGTAAAAAAATACCTCTAATAGGCTACCGGACTGATTATCTTTTATTATTTTTAAGAAAACTGACCACAAATAAAGCGATCACCGAAATAAATATAAATACGTTCAAAATTAAGTAACATAATAAGCATTTTAGTTAAGTCGCCATAAAAATTCCATATTTTGCGGGAAAGATACAGAATATCCCTTCCGAATTTTAATTTGACAAAAAACTGTCGGTGCTCATGGAACTTTAAAGCCGATATAAACAATTTCTTTAGTATACGTGTAACATTTAAATATATTTTGCATTACGTCTGTTATTTTTTGCAAATCAAAAAATGTACTATACGTACCCTATTCATTATTCTAGTTTGCTTAACTAATATAAATAGTTTTATTGTGTTAGTTATCAAATTAATTATAATAATAAAGACTGCTGGATACCATCGAGAATTCACCACAACAGCCCAGAATTTTACGATCCTATACTGTACAATAGTTTCATATTTCCTTTCACACACATTCCATAATTGTAATGACTTCTGAGTGATGGTTCCGGCACCATCAATGCCCCTGCGGGCCCATCAAAACTAATACTTAATTCTAACAGCACCATTACATGTTACAGCACTTAGTGGTCAAGGAAATGTTTATTTATTGTGTACAAGTCCCAGTGCTGTGAGCTGGCTCAAGGCGCTTGCAGACGATGCGTAGTAACAAGTAGAAGTAGCAAGTATACACGCAGTGGTCGTCGTACGAGCAGAGCGGGAAAACGAAGCTTCACTTGGCACCAAGTACCAGCGCGAAGTACTACTAAGCACTTGCACTGCCATGTTCACTAAGCACACCTTTGCAGACGATGCGTAGCAGGCACTTGCTACTTCTACTTGTTACTTGTAATACCTATCGTCTGTTACCGCCTTTAGTTCAAGCCTTGAGAGAAATATCAAGGTCCATAGTTTACGTAGTTATCTGAAAGACTGGTTAGTAAGAAATGAGGATCTGATTCGTGTGGATGGTTGATTTGATCTCAATTCGCTTCATGGTAGGACGGTTATTATTTTTTTCACGTGCGGTATTAGGGACCTAAAGGCCGCGCTCTACCGCCAGAGTCTTTCGCACAATTTTGAAGAAAAAAAAAAATATTCGGGACTTTTTTGCACCCACATTCATCTGACCCCAAACTAAGCAAAGCTTATATAGCTGTCGGAGACTGATATACATTGTATATTTTTTAAATATATATTTAGAAAGATATTAACACCTAGGTATAGAACAAACATAAATGTTCATCACGTGAATGTTTGTGGGTGGGAATCGAACTCACGTCCCCAAGCGCAGAAGGCAGGTTCACTACCAACTGGGTCTTCGGGGCAGTCAAGTTAAGACCTGAAAATCAATAAACTGATTGGGCATTATCTTTAGAATAACATTGCAAATCGTAAAAAGCAAATTTTGTGTTGTTATTTTATAGGGTTGACGGTGAAGATCGATAAAAAAACTCGAAAAAAATCTTTTTCACCAAAATAAAACATAATATCAACATAAAATTATTTCAAAACGTTTGTATTTTTATGAAAAATGCATAATCATATTTTTTTGCTACTTATATTTACGCAGTAGTTTTCATGCTACGGTATTTTAAACTCTTAAAATAGTTAAGAGGTGCAAAAGAAGCATATCTCGTCGGTAAGCGCGGCCTTAAAAAAGATTTAGTTTTCGAAATGGATTTAGTTTTCAAAGATGAATTACGTGTTCGGCGTGCAAGATAAGGAGACTCAAGTCTTGGTCTTGATTTATGGTATTGTGTTGTCATGACATTGTATTTATTGTATTAAAAAATGCTGTTTGGTATAGTTAGGTATATGACGGGGTGTGACGGCGCATAATGATTTTAATCCTAATTATATTTTTTTTATTTTTTTTTTTATCGGGCTAGTGCCTTTAATAACTAAACAAAATACAAGCTAAAACTAACACTACAAATACAGTTAGACTGCCCATAGACCGTTGAAGGTCTAAAGACAATCCAAATGCTCAATTATAATTGGTAGTAAATCCACATTTAAAGTAGGTGACACCCAAATGGGGTTGTACGTGGCAACACCGATTAATATACTTGTGTCGCAATCCGAATATCTCGCGTCGCATGAGATATTTTGGCTAATATATAGCGGCTAGTAATTGAGGATGTCAAAGATCAACTTCGTCCCTTGTAGGTAAAACAATCGCCTATTTACTTCTCTTATCTCTATCTCTAATCTAACTTTCGTCACTAGTGTGAGGTAACACAAAAAAATCCGAAGAAAAATAAGTTTCATTTTAATGTCCCGCCAAAAACAAAAATTAGTAAATCACCAGATTGACACCACAAAGGTTTTACATGTTGTTTTTACTCCATTTCACAGATTAAAAAGTTTTTGCTACGACCCAAAGCCGTGCTTCGTTATTTTAGGGAGCTCGCCTGGTTTGTGTAGGCTAGCGGGCAAATGCACAATAAACCCCAAGCGGGATGTCATTGCAGGTCTTATCACCCCCACTTTGAATTAGAACTTCGTGCGTTACCTATCTCGCTCGTGTTTTTTAAAGATATGAAATTATTTATTTATTATTCCGACTGTAGTTTCCGCATTCGCCGATCATTTTCAAGGTGAGAGCGCGCGACTCCGTCTAGCTTGGCAAACTCCAAACGAGTTTTTAAGATTTTATTCACAAGGATCGAGCTGAACGTTAAATTTTCTCAACTTACTGATTCAAGTTATCTCAATACGTCCGGGTAAATCAAAATGGCAAGCGTGTAACTCCGCCCCGTCCCGTCCCGTGCGGAAGTCGTCACGTTCGCGCCTCGCCCCGCCTCGCTGCACTCATACGATTTGATTTCAGACTCGTATTTATAGAGCTGATGAAACCATGGAAAATTAACTGTTGATTGATATACTCTGTTACCAGTTGTTAAACTATTTTTAAGAGCCCTTAGCAAGGAACGAAAAAAGGAACGTAAACATAATTTGTGCTATTATGATTTAAAAAAATTGAATGATCTATAGAAAATTCAAATAGAACTGTATTTTTTGTTGAAAATAATGGCTTTAAATTTTTCCAATATGTCAACATTATCAACTTACTAGCTGCGCCCCGCGGTTTCACCCGCGTAGTGATGAAAAATGTTGATGATGATGATGAAAAGTAGCCTATGCCACTCTCTGGCTCTTTAACGCATGCAAAAAATCAGGTCGATCCGTTGTTCCGTTGCAGCGTGAAAGAGGAACAAACATCCATACATCTATACATACAAAATTTCGCGTTTATAATATTAGTAGCATTACTTCCAATTTACTAAAGTAGTTTTTCGTGTGTGTGTAAGTGGATTTCATTTAATTACTGACATAAAATAATAAATTTTAAAATTATGGTTTACTTGTTTTATATTCGTCATGACAATTATTGCGTTATTTATCGTGTCATATCCGAAATCCATAAATCCTGATAAGTACCTAAAATATTTGCGATGCATTTTTTCGCGCCAGATACGGTTTGCGGTCGTGTGATTTTCCAACTGAGCGGATTAGGTGCCTGTAATAGCAGTTGTCCGTAAGGCCCCAGATGAAGGTAAAGAGGATTGCTAAGTGCCATTTCTTGAAATTAATATAGACAGGTAAGGCATAATTATTGTTTTTTAACAAACGCCAGACATACAAAATGAAGCCACCAGGATATTGTATCCACTCTATATACTTCCAGAAGGTATTTCACATACGGAGGTATCAAACGCGCGTCAGTCAGGATCAGGGCAGATTGCCGCGCCACTGAACCCTGCGGTCTCGCGCTCCAACTGTCTCAGGGTTTCTTGTTCCTCTCACGGAACCCTGTTTATTACTTCCTTGGATTCTCATCTATGTTTCTTGTGGAAATGAGATTACTACTAAAGTTTGTTAGTTGTTCAGTTACTGCTTACTTATTTATCTTTGTAGCTATTATGGAAACTAATTGAACGCTCTACTAAATCTGCATAGTTCGTGCACGAAGATTTTCTAGATATTCTATTAGTATTCGACCTATATCTCAGTGCTATACAACCTCCTTGACCACGTTTCACTGCCGTATATCATCACTGGCAACACCAACTTTCTGACTTTGGGAGACGATGGGATTATCGCGACACAAGCCTAGCTTAGTGCAGGGTTCTGTCGGTTCTTATAACCAGACATTGTTTCAATACTAAGTTTACATGACTTTGGTATTGAACTAGTAACCTAGTGAACTAGTGACCCACTATAATATAAAGCACACTGTTCTGTGGCTTCAGTAACCATTGTTCTTAGCGCAGTAACCATTGTTCTTAGCGTACGCGAAGAACAATGGTTACTGAAGCCACAGAATGGTTACGGAAATAAACATAATTATATTTGTATACCAGAAAGTGAACATTTGCGTTAAAAGGATTAAATCAGAGTTCATAAGTACTATTACCAACGCTGAACAAAATAAAAACGGACAACAAGAAGTCACCAAGCGTCTGAAACTCGGGAAAATCCTTTAACAAATCTTCATAATTCGATCAGCGCACGCGCTCTCGAGCGTGTAGTGCCGTAGAAACAATCATAGTGTCAGTATGGGATCTAGTGTTAGTATCTTGAAGTCTTGAAGACAGTTATTGTTTTTTCCTTTAAAAATTTACTGTATATTTGGTTATGTAAACAGAGAATACTGAAATTAGGACCAAACAAACTCCCACATATAACTGCCAAATAGCCACATTAGGGCAAAAATTACGTTGTTTTTTTTAATTTGGTCATCAAATCTCGACATGTTATAAGACTCGATTCTAGTACCTGTCAAGTTCTCTGACATTAAGGATAACTTCTCAATGTTTTTCAATTCAATTCAATTCAATTCACTATATTGCCATACCCAATCAGGGTTATTATGTGTTACCTAATTTAAACATGCTACCTAACATCTGTATGTGAACTTCATAATAATCATGCAATAAATGATTGAGTATTGTATTTATAATTTAACAATATTAACCTAACTTTTTAACAAGAATAAAATTAACAATTTATTATGAGTATAAGTACCTTTCTGTAGGTGTCTCGTAAGCAGCTGTTCTAGGAAGACCTGTGTTACAGCTGCTACGATTCCAACCTACGGCGTCTATCCAATGTTATTCATTTAACTTGTAGGGTAGGATTATAAAAAGCAGCGCAATAGTTTTATGTTGTGTGCGTTGCGCTACCGCTACGCCGTAGCTGCTACATCAACCGAAAAATACCAAACGACGTACCGTCTCGTAGCCGGATCGTAGACGCGTAGCAACTATGCTTTTCACAATTTATTTAGTTTCGTAGGATTTAGCTTAAGATTTTGTGCTATTTTATTTAAAAAAAAACGTGTTACAGGAGATTAAGAAAAATAAATAAAAATCATTTATTCCTTTTAGATTTAACTAAAAAGTTGAATGTACACAAAAATACAATAAAGACAACAGTAGTATAGTACAATATAAATAAATTTAAATTTAATTTCGATCAGTTTTTTTTAATAGTTTTATTTTATGAGGGAAAACATTGTGAGATTACTAAAATATGCATTGTAGTGTACTAGTTCTTTGGTCGCCAAAATACCACTATAATGTGGTGGTAAAGTATTATACGATCCTTGAATGTTGGCTTTTTGGATAAACTCAGAGTCACACAGCGGGCAATGGAGAGAGCTATACTTCGAGTTTCTTTACGCGATAAAATCCGGAACGTGGATATTCACTAAAGAACCAGAGTCACCAACATGGCTATTAAAATTTGTATGATGAAGTGATAATGAGCAGGCCACATTGCTTGAAGAACCGATAACCGGTGGGGAAGAAAAGTTCTTGAGTGGAGACCACAAACCGGAAGACGCAGCGTAGGTAGGCTTCTCACTAGGTGAACCAACGACCTCCTGAGAGTCGCGGGCATCCAGTGGATACAGATAGCAGGCTGTCGTTTAGTGTGGAGTTCTAAGGGGGGGGTCTATGTTCAGCAGTGTACATCTTCTGCCTGTGATGAAAGCATTGTAAAAAGAAACTAACTGTCTAATAAAGGAAGAAGTCGCGCGACTCTATTAGTTGACGATAAATCATATTTTACGATTCTGAACTCTTTCCGATATAATGAACAACAGAATATCCTTAACGTGATTAACATCAGAATATGCTAAGTTGTCTCTTATTCCGTAATTCCTTCTAACTCAACATCGGGCGGAATGGAATAATTAGAATTTTAGATTGAAATTTGGAATTTTCCACGTTCGTTGTAATATACCCGTTAATGAAATTTAAATATTGTATTATTAATTTGACTGTTTAGGATTTGTTTTGAAAGGATTTCTTGGGATGAACTCTGTTGATTTTGTTAATGTTAGAACGGGTACGAAATTTTCTTCAAATATTTTGACGGGTATTTTGGAAAGTATGCGTACCTACAACTAATTTTGAACTTTGTATTTTGAATATATTTTCCTAGTTTTTTAAATAAAAAGAGCGTTAAACTAGCATGTGGTCCGCCTGATGGTAAGCAAAAACCTCCGCCTATGGACAAATGCAACACTATAGCGGCGTAGGCGGTGCTTTGCCAGCCCGGAGAGGTAGTTCTAGACACCTTTTTTGAAACGCTTCATGTTGAAGCTTGGTGGGAAGATCTTCGAGGGAAAGATATTCCACATCTTGCAGGTCCGCGGAATAAAGGAGCGGAAAAATTGGACGGTGTAGGATTTCCAGCATTAAAAGTGTGGGGGTGAGCTTTTTGACGGTGTACGGATGCGCGGTAGTTGAGATCAAAAAGCTCTTCAGAGCGTTCCCCGAAAAACATGCGATAGAAAATGCAGAGTGAACCCACATCTCTTCGGAGGCTAGTGAAAACAATTTTATGGCATGCCGCTGTAGGGAGTTAAGAGACTGCATCTGGTATATATATAATTCAGGATCCATAATATTAAAAAAAAACTTTTTTCTTTTGCATTTTGCACTCGGTCTAAGTAGTGCAAAAGCTGGTTGTATGCACTTATTTTGTATGATTCGTGCATTATTCTTTAGTTGCGCAAGTTAGATGCACCACGTGCAAGACGCATAACAAAATAACAAAGACAAAAATACTGATACAAAATATTTTTATAAATTAAAATGCATAACTATAATAAGTAAAACAAAAATAATACTAATATTATTAATGCGAAAATGTGTTTACGTCATTTTAGTGCTTAAAGATGGTTGAGGGCCGGAGAGTGACATTTATCTTGCCTTTGGAATATAAATATACACGCGCGTTTTCGCATCTTGTCTTTAATAACGAGAATCCTACTGCTAAAATACTTTAACTAAGTAATAAAAAATTAAAATATATGTATAAAATAACTCACATTTGTATGCACCTGGCAAGGACATAAGTTTCCATACGTTTCCATTTGTACGACCATGTATGCCACTTTGTATGTATATTTACCTACCATGTTCGGACCTTCGACCAAAATAAACGGAATGGACGGGCCCAGAAGCACAGAAGAAGGAACGCATTTATGAAGATTACAAAACGAGCGCCGGCACTCACTTCGTTTCAGTCGGTCTCCAGTCGTAGGAAGTGCGACACACGTCTATTGTTACATGATAACGAAACATCTGACAAAATTATGCCTTCGTGTGCTTTCCTGAAGTGTAAAAGCACAAAAACCGTTATAAGTGTTGAAGTATATGCCAACGGTTTTGAATCGTTTTTACTGAGCAAGTTCAATGGTTATGGCAAGTCCATTCTTTTTATTTTGGTCGAAGGTTTTTAATTGAATATAATTTATTTAGAACTCTTTTTTTGTCAGGCATTGTACTGAAACTTTTAAGTCATTGAAAAGTGCTAATTTAGATTTACGTTCATATTATCTTGAGTTTTCAATTATGTACCTACGTAGTTCAAAGTTCAATGGCTATGGCCCATCCATTCATTTTATTTTGGTCAAAGGTTCAGACTCTTAAATAACTTGATTTGATTTAAACCATCACTCTACAATAAAAAATATAAAAAACAGGTATACGCATGAAATTGAGGACTTAAATAGACATGATCGAGACCCTACTCAAATACGTATCAATAATTCTTCATCAATATGCAAACGCCAGCCTGAAATCAATCCCCATCAGACAATAGCAATAGCCGTAAAAACATCCTGTTTGATGGCATCCAGGCTGTGCGTGATAGACGTTGATTAATGTTCTGCCTGGATTAAAAAAAGTTTGTGTTTCAGTCGCGGTCGGGAATAAAAGTGGAATGGAGAGGGTTGATGTAACTTGACTTGTAATTTTTGGTTATTTTATAAATGCGATTTTCTATGTCATCATTATCATTAGCCATCATCGCTTAACATCAGGCGAGTTGGTGGCCAAGCGCAAGCACATAAAAAAAAAAAAAAGTCCACTGCTTAACATAGACCTTCGCCTTAGATCGCCACACTACAACAGCCTGCTATCTGTATCCACTGGATGCTGAACTTATGCCATGACGGAATAGAAACTTTTAATGTGTATCTGAAAGTAGGTCAAGTAGGCGTAGGTGGTAGGCGGATGAGGGTAGAATAGGTGAGGTAGTTAGAGTAGGTGTATCTCTACTTACAAACGCAAGTTTTGAACGCAACACGTTATTTAAAAAAAGGAGTCATACATTGCATGCAGGGTTGGCATAGTTCTACGCAGAAAATAATAGTGAAATTCCGAATAGTAAATCATTTCAAAACATCAAATTATTATGAAAAATAATTGCGTTGTAGTTCATAGGGCTTGGCCTTCAGCGGTATGAAATATACTTTACGACCTATCCCATACCTACCAAATACACATTAAAAAATCACAAAAATTGGGAGAGCCGTTCGGAGGAGTACGACCACAAACAACGTGACACGATGTTTTTATATATTAGAAGATGTAGAAAAAAATTACTAAAGAGTTTTTTAAAGCGTTTTAACATATAAATGTGTTTCTAAATGATACATTTTTTGAATCGAAATCTTCTTTAGGCTAGTTGGGCACTTTTTGGAATGAGGAAAAAGCACAGAACTGGCGTAACCGTCACGCTCAGATACTCGTTCGTGTAAAGTCGGCTTGAGCGAGAGAGATATAGTCAACATTAACGAAGTTTTCACCTCTGTCGTGGCACACACTTTTTTTTTAATAATTTCTTTACTGAATCTAAATAAAAATTAGCTATTCAATTCTTTTTCTAAACCCTCTCCACGTTTTTTTGTTCTTGCGACATTTGATTTCGGTGACATCTGGCGGAAGTAATGGATTTTTTCAGTTAGCTGAAGGTGAAAATTTAATCTATGATGATAAGTGACGACGGAAAAAAAGATTTAACCGACATTTTCGCACGGAAATTTGCGTAATTCGTGACAACGGTTTGAGTCTTTTGTATTAAACGAATATATTTTTTTACATGACAATATTTTTTTGTCATAAATATTACATGTAGAGTGCTTTTCATGTTTGAAGTCCCCCAGACGCGCTGTCATCGCGTATCAATCACTATCAGTATCATTTCTCGAGTAGAACTTTAACAACTTTTGGCATCGTACACGACTCTTTAACGATGGAAAATTAATAAAAATCTCACTAGCGTCCAAACACAGTAACAACACCTGACAACTACAACATAGAAATTTAGTTCCGCTGTTTGCCGTAGGACTTCTTTCATGAAAAGGACTCTATAGAAAATTAAGGATACGAATGCTGGTACTTGTAGGTAAGTAAAGTTATTCTAGTATGGTTGTTATACCTAATTTTTGGACAACTAATCGAATAAGTACTCGTGTATTCAATAAAATAATTAAGTTTTATGTAATTTGTAATCGTTTAAGCACATGTTGACGACCAAAGAAACTCCCCCCTTTATTATACTACTCTTTGAAACAAACTCTGTTTGTTGCAAGGACTTTGTTTGTTGTCAAAGAAACACTGGGTTGTTGACATACAATTATTTTATTTCTTTTCTGTGTATACTACCTCGAGTAAATCATGCAGTCTTTTTTTTAATGAAGAAACTGACTAGCTTTCCATATTTATCAAAGATTAAAAAGCAAACTACTGAACCGATTTTGATATAATTTCTATGGGACCAATATGAAAGTATATACTTCCGTAAGAAAATTTGCTAACTTTCAAATAATAGTACTCAAAACTACAAAATAATTTTCCAAATCGGTTTATAAATAACGAAGTTTGTTGTTACCTCAGTAACAAACATAAACATTAAATAAACAAATACAACAATAGAATCCTCTCCTCATTGAAAATCGCTTAAAAATATCAACGCTGTGATGTATAACTTAACAAATGTGGCTGAAATTGACCTTTAAAAATGCTCCCTTTTAAAAAGGCAATGTAAAAAAGATCCTATTGTTTGACTTCAAAAAACGCAATATGAGTTGAAGAGATCCTCTTAGATAGTTTGCCTTTTAAATCTTTGATATATATGGAAAGCTAGTAATTTTCTTCATTAAAAAAAAAGACTGCATGATTTACTCGAGGTTGTAGGCACAGAAATGATATTAAACATACAAAAAAAAAACATACAGTCGTATTGATAACCGCCTCTTTTTGGAAGTCGGTTAAAATATATGTCAACAACTCTGTGTTTCTTCGACAACAGAGTTTCTTTCAAAGAGTAGTATTATATAATAAAGGGGGGAGTTTCTTTGGTTGTCAACATGTGGTTAAACGATTACAAATTATATAAAACCTAATTATTTTATTGAATACACGAGTACTTATTCGATTAGTTGTCCAAAAATTTGGTATAACAACAATTGGATTTTGGATCAAAGCCAAAGTTTTACGGTGCCACTAAGTGGAGAAGTGGACAAACTTGACCGAAGGTATCTAGACTAGACAGCATTGTAGCTATCTAAAGACAGTGCCCATGTAGTTTTCTTGGCAGTGTAGTTTGCGTATAGCTGTCAACTTCGATATAGCGTGGAATCTAGTAAGACTGCCAAGAGGCGAGGGCTTACCGGGGATATTATCAAAGTCAATCGAGATCCACAACTACTGCTGGTTGGACGAAACAATATTAAACCCGGCAAATGAAAAGCAAAGAAATAATTAAACTACATAGATAGTATATCATCGGCTTGTCATCATCATCATCATCATCATTTCAGCCTATCATGTTTCCACTGCTGGGACACAAGCTTTCTTGATGCTGACCAAGTGCATGTTGGTGAATGTCATGTCTTTGAACTTTTGAGCATCTTTTGAGCCGATGAACATCACCCTGTATCTGTCTATAAGAAATTATTTACATAGCATCTGCGCTCAATGCTAGTATATTTCTTACCATGGACTTTTCATCGCCTGAGACGCGATTTACGTATAACGCAGGCATGCTTGGAACTTGCGTCACCCTCTCGACCTAACCGGCGGGAGTGACGAGTCACTACTTATGTATAGTATGTACTATATAGTACCAGTTCATTGCTTTGTTTTTATCAGGATATATATATTTTTGATCCCAATGGCTGCTGATCCGTTGGCCGGCCGAGATATGGTTGAAAAGATTTCGTATATAGTTGGACTTGCGCAAGTCCAAGTCGTCGTCTGGTGAAGGATAGTGCGAGACTGGGACCGATGACGTTTTCTTGTTTCGGAGACCAAAACCCACTTCCAATCACTGCACCAGCGCTGTAGGCAAGTAATACACTTCAACAATTTCTTTTTAAATTGCCAAAACATCCATACAAGTGTAGGTCTTTTGGAGATGGAGATAACCCATATCCTGGATTACATTGTCTCTTTTTTATCTTGATAAAATTAAGCTCTTCATTAAAAAATATTAAAAATTGCGAAAATTTTATGTTTTAACTTTCTAATCTTTGATTTTCAATAGAAACATTAACTGGATACGTTATTTTGTGTGTATATCGACTGATAACTGTTGTAGACGTGTTCTAGAGTAGAAACAAAAATTAACACACGTAGCGAAGAACGCCTTGGGACTCGTTGAAGTGACGATATACATAAGGCAGCTGGCAATGGCTGAAAACTTCGATGAAATAGGAAGTGAAAAGTTTACGGCTAAGTGGCGTGCCTTGGGAGAGGCCTATGAGGAGGTCCAGTAGTTGATCAAGATAGCCTACTTCAAAGCAATGTTCTTTCTGAGGTGATAACACCAAGATAGGTTCATTATGATGACGTTTTTATTGAAGATCGTAATTTTTCTGCAATATGTTAAAATTGTGATAATAAAGTCCTATAAATAACGAGCGATTTCAAGATAAGCAGACCGCAAACTTCTTCCCGTCTCTTTTCAGTTCCTGCCGCCCCATAATCTCCACTAACTGCTCAAGTATTTGCAAACTGCTGTTTGATGACTTCTTGTTATAGCTCTTGAGCATAAAATGTCTTATAACGTATAAAATGTATTGTTTCTAAATTAAAAGTAACCAAATAACTATAAGTAACAACTACAAGTTACCCGAGATTAAAATCCCAACAACTATATTTCTGACGAAAAAAGTAATATGGACCAACGTAAAAATATGGGCTCAAGCATAACCGAGAGGAGTGTCCATAAATACTCAATAGCAGCCACGGTTTATATATTAATTTTCTGAACAATTTAATGGATATAAGCATAAATATTTTATTGTAACTTAACTTGGCCGGTTTATTTATGGAACAGCTGTTTTTTTGCGATTTCAGCGTTGGTTTCATAGTAAAAGTAATTCATAATGAACTGAAAAATTACGTCCTTTCGGCTTAGTACAGTCTATAAGCGTAACCTTGTATAACTTTGGACGAAAAATGTAATAACTTCTGCTTCTTAGTTGTTTCGCTCTTGGCAGAGCGGTCGTGGTCGTCATGTAGTACTATTGGATGGGGCATATAGGATGCGCTTCACGATGTCTCGCCATCTCTCTCTGCTGGAGGTCATCCTGCTGCACTTTATGTTTTTATAGTACTTTTGCACACGTTTAAGGGACCACCCAGTGCAGACTTGATCTGGTCAGTCCGTCGCATGGGTGACCTCCGCGGTCTAGTGCCTTCCACCTTTCCCTGGACAACAAGGCGTTCTATGGATTGATAATCTCGTCTTGAAACGTGTCCGAAGAAGGCTAGTATCCGAGACTGTACTGTAGAAAATAAGCGCTGCTTGATGCCAAGTTCTTGGAGTATCGAGACGTATCGAGTAGACAATAAATTATTTTATGGAAATTTATATTTAATGTGTCCATAATTAATTCTACGAAAATTTGACTTTAAGTATTTGTCCTGTAATGGGGGCTTTTCTGAAAGCTCCCATAAAAACATTACTAAAATATTGTAATAATTGACAAAATAATGTAGTACATATAACAAAGGCCTAACCTATCCCTGTATAATAAAGGTGAACCTTTAAAACGAATGCTGCAAACTTTGAAAACAACTTCTTGTAAACCATAGCACATTCAGTGTAATGTAACCCACACATACACAGTGGTACGGATAGGGATTGGGACAGAGGTAAAGCTATTCATTTCACTGAAGTCACGTAGGGTAATGTATATTCTAATATATTTGCCGGGAATGACTTTTCGTGTGTACCGGCCCGTGCGGTCTGCGGCCGGCAAGGTAGAGATGGGGTACACATTAATATCGAACTATTCAATAATCTATTATTCGAGAAGTCATCATTCATCAGCATCACGGTTTTATAATCGCACCGGCCACCAACGCCTGAAAGTTCATCCACATATCATAGATCGGTGGAAATCGCACACAGTGCGTTTTTTGCCGCACACCTGCAATTTGCGGAAAGAGCTCCCCTGCGGCATTTCCGAGTAACTATAATAACATGGGGTTCTTCAAAAAGGCTGTTAATAGAGTCTTTAAGGGTCGGCAACGTATCTGTGATGCCCCTGGTGTTGTAGGTATCCATAGGTGACGGTGATCACTTACGATCAGGCGGCACGTCAGCTTGTTTGCCAGCTATGGCATAAAAAATAAAAAATAAATCAGCTTTCAATGTTCCTACGCCTAGGACACAGGCCTTCTCTCAGTGAGAGGGTGGGCCCTAATAGACCACGCTGGCCCAGTGCATGTTGGTGAATGTCATATTACGTCTTTGAACTTTTGAGGTACCGATTTCCTCACAATGTTTTCCTTCACCGTTTTTAAGCGATGGCATTGAAACTGCACTTAATTTATTTGGGTAGTAAGAAGTCTTCGAACAAGCTGAGAATCGAACCTGGTGCTGACAGATTGTAAAAGGCACATGCTATCGCTCGGCCACCATCTCTATTCAAGAAGTAATCAGAAAGTAAGTTTTATTGTTGCACAAAAAAATGCTTGAAGAACATGGAGTAGATCAATTAGGTGACATTTTCGCTTTGCAAAAAAAATCACATCATACTATATCATTATAAATGCGAAAGTGTGTTCTTACGTTCCTTTTTCACGCAGCACCAGAACAACGGATCGACGTGATTTTTTGCAGAAAATAGCTTGAGGGTGACATATTATAGGATATTTTTATCCCGTAAATATTGTAGGTTCCAGAAAGAATCTCCAAGCGGGTGAAAACAAGAAGTTAAATGTAGCGGGTGTAAGAAAAACTCTCCTGATAACGAAGATCGGTGATAGTGTTCATGATTGCTTATAAGATACAACTAAAATGTTGTTCTTTTTTATTATGTTCGCTGTGTAATACGAAATAAAATATTAGCTGACGCTAGAGATCAACACACGACCAGGGGGGCTAGACTAGACCCATTTTCTGTTAGCATTAACGCCTGCGGAAAGATGAAATTGTATGAAAATGACATTAGCTTGAGATAACATCTCTGAAGGTAATGTCATTGTCAATGTCATTTTCATACAATTTCATCTTTCTGCAGGCGTTAACGCTAACAAAAAATGAGTCTAGTCTAGCCCCCCTGCGCCGCGCTGAGATGCGTGCACGCCTGTACGCTTTACATTGCGGGTTTGCAACATTCTAAACCACATAAACAACACTAAAACAGCAAGTATAAGAGGCATAAGAATTGGTTATTGGTATTTGATTTTGATTATAAATAGTATAATAATATCATTGGCTTCGGGAGCATTTTCCTTACGCCCGGTTTATTTAACATTTTTTTATAAAACTCAGGAGTGTTTTGTGGTACAGCGAGATATAAGTTATGAAATAAATAAACCTACCTGATATAGGTATTGTGTTAATCAATTAAAGATTTATGAGTAGCTATACCTTGTTATTTAATATTTAAGTGAAACTATCGACATTAAAAAAAACGTGTCTCATCTCTATCTGACCCCGTATTTACTCTGCACCTCGCCAGTTCATCTTCATTTTTTATCTCTTTCACCGGAAAAAGGGCAAAAAAACCGGAAACCGCTCCCGTAATGAGTGTAAAAAAATATGCGAAAGATATTCCTGGCTACATTTATTCCCTTTTGCCCTATAAAATGTCAGATTTCTATGCGTTTCAACTGGTTTATTACTTGGAACAGTCTCATTTCATACCAGAGTATTCAATGAAATGCTTTGAATGGATATTAGCAGCTGAACTGTTTACATAAGTTATATATGCATATGTAGAAATATCACATAAGTTAAATATAATTAGGGTTTCTGGATCAAAAGGGCTTCATATAGGCTGGTTATAAACAATCAAATCTATAAAATAAATTTAAATAAAAACGACTTCAAAAAACCACATATCACGACCATTTAAAGTTACAAGTCACCAACTGTTGCCCGTAAGTTCATGCTTTCATAAATAAACTTTCAATCTCTATTTGCTTACCTCAATCCGACTCTTTCTCTCTCTCTCTCAACTTAAAATCCTTTATAAATGGACCTGTACATTTCACAAGGAAATTACCAATTATTTCAGCTTCTTAGGTCAAGTATTTTTCGAGATATCCTGATGAGTCAGGCAACGGTATTTCGCTTTCATATATACGTAGATTTTTCCTCTACAACGCAGCCTATCTTAGACGTACCAACGTTCTTATTACATAGATTGAAGTGTGCTATTACCTATTATAAAACAGTTTACCTACAATAACACAAAATGACCAAAATTTCACAATAACGAGAAATCCGTACCGCACAATAATTGGATAGAATTCAAACGGGTCTTCCAATAGACAATCTCTAGTTAGACCGGCGCCCTCTTAGCGGAATACCTTGTAAATTGGGGAATAAGGGCCGGGCTTGGCCCTTCATTTGATTTAAATGCCGATGTGTGGAACGTGGATAGCTAAAGGAATGTATTTTCCTACTTTTAAGCAACTCTTGTTACTACTGAGGACCATAATGCAATATATTGTGTTAAAGTCACATTTATTAGATCAAAACCATGGTGCTTACATAGTCGTGAGTTTCACTACTTCTATTTTTGAGGTTCCTCATATTTTTCGGAGAGTTTAGCTAGTTATAAAATGTAAAATGTACCTTTACGGTTCCCTTCATAATAATGAAATCTATATAATTATTAGGATATCGTAGACTTAATTTAGTAAATATGTATTTGGTTTAATCCAAAAAAAAGGAGAAAAGCTCATATCAGTGCTACTGTCATATTTTTTTCTATCGAAAGAAATGTCCATCATCTTGTTTTAGTATTTACGGTTTCCTAGATAAAACATTCAAATTTGATACGATATCATTTTTATGATTTTAAATTTATCTTGGCAGTAGACAAACTAAAACTTGAATGACCTAAGTTGCTAAAAGTGGGAAAACAGGACCTTGCAACAAAAAAAAAAAATGGATGGATAAAGAATTTGCCTTCTTTATGATAGGATGCATGTAGTAATAAGTTTTCTAGTAGCAGATTCTCTAGTAATAGGTTCTGTCGTAACAAATTCTCTAGTACCAGGTTCTCTAGTAATATAATTATGTTCTCTAGTAATAGGTTATCTAGTAATAGGTTATCTAGTAAAAGATTCTCTGATAATATATTCTCTAGTAATAGGTTCTAGTATAGGTATTCTGCTACCTCTATACCTTCAATAATGCATGCTAGTTAAAATCTCTAAACGGATTTCTAGAAAATTATGAATTACGAATACTCCATCCAACATCAAAGATCAAACATCAACTAAGTTAAAACATTCCAAACTGCGACACGTTAGTAGGTATGTAGTAGTTAGATGTGTGACGTCACGCGTGCGGTATGTCGCAGTAAATCCTCACGGCCTGTTGGTCGGTTTAATTAATTCTACAAATACGTCGCAGCGTGTTACGTAGGTACGAATGCTTGGAACAAATGCTTTGTTCGATTATGTTAAAAATAAATGTAAGTTTTGGAAAAATGCAGATGCAAAATTCACTTAGAAGTTTTCGGGTTTGACCTGAATTTTTTCTTCTTGTAAAATATACAGGAATGCGATCCACTTGATGGTTTTTGGACACCTGCAATAGTAAAGGTGTTATCGATGCTTTACCACCCTGGCCAGTAGGTTCTAGACAGCCTTTAAAAAACTCTCCACGTCGAGAAGACTTTAAGAGGAAAACCTCAGAATAGGGAAAACATTCCACACCTTGCAAGTCCGCGATAATAACCGGATCAGGTAACTGGAAACCACACAGTTTCCAATGTGGTTTCCAGTAACCACACTGGAAACTGGGATTTCCATCATTGTAAGACGTAGCTAAGAAGGCGATTAAAATGTATAAATGTGTGTATTTAT
Source organism: Agriopis aurantiaria (assembly GCA_914767915.1). NCBI lineage: Eukaryota > Metazoa > Arthropoda > Insecta > Lepidoptera > Geometridae > Agriopis > Agriopis aurantiaria. The sequence continues at coordinate 8,277,741 of OU612003.1, read as the reverse complement.
ATGTGTAGGCAAATATCTGTAGGGTCATCTAAAAATATGACAATAGGGGTATTCAGCCCATAAACAAATTGTGAGATTCATATACTTATATAATAAATGCCAAAGTTTGTGAGTAAGTGTGTGTGTTGTAATAAAAAAGTGTGATACGTACTGAAGACTATGTATATACTCATCATTACAAAGTTTACTATTCAACTCGGAAATCGCAAAAAAAAACAGCTGATCCATACATTTTGTCGAGTGTCAATTACAATTTCCCATGAAACAAGCTGTTTTTTTCGTGTTTTCAGGTTTAGTCCTATAGTAAAAGTTGTTCATAATGATAAGTACATACATACCCTTCAGTATTGCCACACCTTTTTGGTATACGTTGTATATTTAAATTTAACCTACGACACATAACGTAAACTGCCGCTTATATAGGGTAGGGCAGGCAAATTGCGCCTGCAACCAACGGCAAGACATTTGCTCCATGATTTATGTCTGCGCTGTTATCGACACGGCACAGCTCGGCCGCACCCTTCCCTCGGTATCGGGACAGAAACTGTGGAGTAGGTAGACACTCATCACTAGGAACTAAATAATCATAAAGTGAATTAATTCAATTTGTGAGTATTATAGAAAATACTTGGTATTTTAACGGCCAGTTATCCGAGTCGCGTAGGCAACAAAACGCTCCCTCAGTCCCCGCCAAGTTATAGCGACGATGTATTTTTCTACCCAAGAGTCAGGACGCCCGCGGGGGGAGTGCAACGACAAAAACGAACATAGGTCCAACCTCGATTAGCCCTGGCGCCGGGGCAATAGAATACGGCACCGGTAACCCCTGCCTGTAGTAAGAGACTACTAAAAGGGGACCTCCGGGCTCGGGATGGTCTAAGTTGGGGCTTTGACCATCCACATAAGCGTGCCCAGGGAGAGAACGACAACGTTGTGTGACCAACGTTGTGTGACCAACGTTGTCGTGGGTGGAGGGGCTGAGACAACACGGTTGTCTCGGGAGGAGCCGTAGCGCAGTGCCGAGGGCTCCGGTGCGTTCCTCTGGAGATCTCGGAGCCCTCTTGTCAAGCACTAAAGCTGGTCACCGGGGGGGTTTTAGTGGGTATAATCCCACATAACCTGGCTGCACCCCAATGCAGCAGGGTATCTTTAGAAGATTTCCCCCTCGAAAAAAAAAAAAAAAGGTCCAACCTCGATGATGCCTGGCGCGGTACTGAACGCGGTGCGCACAAATTCTTGCGACCTTTTTACGCTTTTAATTTCACTAAAAAACGAAATTATTCACTATCAAAATTCTATCCTAAAAAAAAAAATTAATAAAATTGCCTTTCAGCACTTGCAATTTCCAGGTTGTTACGAGCTTTCATTAGAGCATTAAACGAAAAAAATAAACTGAATCGACCTTGTTTCAGATTTTTTTTGATCGAGTAAAGTTTATTTTATCGTGTTTTGAACCAAATCATAAACTCAAACACAGATGTATCTGTGACATGTTTTTTTTTCCAGCTCAAATATTGTAATTTAACTGAAAAAAATTTAAAACCGTCAAATTTGCTATAAGAGGCCGAAATACCAAGTATTTTGCCGAAGGGTGAATCTAATATTCAAAGGTAGACAACACACTGACAATGTCCATAGAAATTTTTATCCCAGCAAAATGCCTGTAGGATACGGGTACCGCGGGGTGCTGCTTGTGTTAATATAATAAGAAATAAAATTTTGAAATTTGTACTTTCTAGTATCGAGGAACAGAAAATAAAGTACTGTTCGATATATCGCATACATACCTATATCTGTCCTTGGATCTTGATCCATTATGAACCACTTAAAAAATATCACACAATATTAATGAAGACAGAGCAATATTGGTTTTAATTTAATTTAATTTTATAGCCTTGATCAAGTTGCTTGATTTTCATTTTGCTGTGATGTCAATTTATAAATTTTTCTGTCATTATTTATTGTACTTTGTCTTATTTAATTAAATTTATCTTATTTTAAATGTCAGATACTTATAATATTACCAATTAGTCATTGACATCGCCTCCACTTTATTCTCCCCAGCTTGCCATCGGCATATGCCTCTTCCTGGGACTTCTATTCATGTCTCTTCTGTGATAGTTGATTCCAATTTAAGCCAGCCTCTTTTTTAATTTTATCATCCCATCTTACTTGATGTCTTCCTTTATTCCAGAAACGAAACGAAACAAAACGTATTCGTTTTTGGTACGGTGACCTAACTTATTGCATATTTTAATCGTGTTATTCCATAAACTTCATCACCCAATGTCCTCTCCATTCTATTCACAACTGTCAGGCGGGCGAGTCCAGTAGCGCGTGAACAGGGCTCGCGATTTTTTGTAAGATTTTCCGCGAGAGTGCGCGCGCGCACGCACCGCCGTTGATTAATCGACTATTGATTGATGCCGACAGGGGATAGTTTCGATATCTTGGCCGATTTTTTAATACTTTACATTTTTTTGGTGGGTTTTAGTTGCCTAAAAGTTTTAGTGGATAGATTGTTTTTATGGTTAGAGTCTCGGAAGATTTTACATATACTGAAATAAAATAAATTCATATAGGCTGAACGGATGTTGTTGTAGGACAAACAACAGGGACGTAGAATTTAACATAACATCCGAACCACGGTATCCCTCGGTTGTAAATGCTCATCCAAAGACTGACCGGATCTTCCATTGCTTAACTTCGATGATATTTTAGAAACACGCAGTTGAGCCTCGAAAAATAAAATTTATAAAAAAGATAAACTAAATAAAAATTTCATTCTGCATGAAAGTCCGTTGTGAAAATTGTTTGTGAAAATTCGACTATGAAAAGGATTGCGTCACTTATGAAACAAATAACATACATTATGTGTGAATTTTACTAACAATCAAAGACCTCAGCTAACAAACGATTTAAGTTCTCAAATCTAAGCAGTTATTAAGACAAACTTTTCAATATTGATCTAAGTAGCTTTCTGTTGCTCTTCTTACTTAAACAAATTTTGTTAGATTTTTAACTAAACTTTGCTTTCAACTCATTATTTATATCAGTTATGGCAACATTTAGTATAAAGTCGCTACCATAACGGTCCATCTCATTTTCCACCAATCAAACACAATTCCAAATTCAAAACTGAAATTGTTCAGCCTGCGTTCGGAAATCAGTGATGCGCGTGTGGTGTCATGTCAACTGCATGACATCAGATGCATCTAGCGCGTGTTTTGGACGCATCCTCTTAATTAAGGGGTAGATGTAACGTTTAGGGATGTTTTGTAAATAGGGTCGGTTGGGTTAAATTGGGAAGAGAATATTGCAGAATAGATACGTTAATATTGAAGCAGTTATAATGGAGAAAGCTTTTGGTTTTATTGTAGGCCTCAATAGTGATACCTAGGTACTTGATTGTCACTACAGTAGATTATGCGAAAAAAATATGCTAGAATTACAATAATGCCTTTTTTATTTTTCGGTGCGTTGTAAAAGGCAGGCTTAATTTAATAACGATTTATATGTTATTATAAAAACTGAGACTCTGACCAATAACACGTTTTTTATTGTCTCTTGTGTGTTTTGGTTTTTATTTAGGGTAAGACTGAAAAATAACTTCTGGAAATGCTAACCGGCTTCCTTGTTTCTAGAGAGATACACTCTAGTCACTAGTCACTCTTTTCCAAGTCAAAATGAATAAGTATCTTTAAAAAAAAACACATTTACGCGAAAAACCTTATCTTTATGATAATTTAGCTAAACTCAGTCCGATTTTATTAGCTCTAAATGCTCCAGTAAATTGTATCAAGACAAATGAAAATCGCAAATTCTGATCAAGATTGCTTGGTTTCTAAATGTAATATTTTACCTAACTAAACCGGATAAGAGAACACAAAACACACCAAACCGAAACACTATTATTATATTATCTAAACACAATCAAATACCAATTACCCCTGATTCCATTACCAGTACCAGTGAATAGGCATGATGACTAATATTTTTTTATTACCTCATAAAAAAGCTGATCATAAATAGAGCCCATCAACGAAAACTAAATTAAAATAAGTTCAAAAATAAATAAGATATAAGCAGATATAAGCATTTAAATTTCATGCTAGACAGAGAGCGCACTATACTGAGCCGTGACGTCACGGCTCAGGAGCGCAATACAAATGCAAAATACATACTAACACACGCTTTGTGAAAAAGGGATAGAGCATCCCCTCCCTATCCCCACTTAAAACTGTAAACGCTCATATCTCAGAGATTTATCAACCAATTTAAATTATTTTTTCAGTATGTGTAATGTATTTAGTTATATTCCTCGCTAAGCCGGTTATTTGTGATAAATTAAACATGAGGACACATGCCTATTACCAATTACCAATTTGAGGGAGACACAGAATATGCTTTTGAGGTACTTAATATTTACAAATTCGGATTGATGTAATTTTTTTGACAAGACCATGTATTTGTATTTGTAATTTATATTTGTAAAATCGACTACATGATAATAAATAATATTATATTCTATTCATTTGCCCAATGAATATCTGCCTTATAATTGCAGTAATAGTTTAGTATTTTGCAAACCAGCAATGTAAAGCGTAAGCTCGGGGTCAATGCACCGCGTAGGATAATTATTTGTCATTCTACTTTTTAGAGTTAATAGCAGTCGTAGAGATGAAACAGACTTAGACCGAGTATTTACCTATTTGTTTGTTTATTTTATTTTGTTCCAATTAATCTAAAGATTTGTTCATTTGCTTGTGTGAGTCGTCGATGACGTCCCTCTTAAGTAATATTGTGATTCGTTGGAAGCAACATTATTACATTTAATATTATATCAAAGCAAACAAGTTTCTTCGATTAATATTACGTACACCTGTCTTCTAAATAAGGCATTACATCAAATACGTGATACGTCGCAGGCCGCAAACCGCCAATTTGGCGCCGCGATCAAAGATGACGCCAGATGGCGTCTCGTCATTTGCTCCACCTGGCAATATTGGCGAGATTTTGAGTTTGTGATTAGTGATCGGTTGTACTGTAGACTTAACTGTCGATTAAAGTTTAATCATTAGTACGAAAAACGTTGGCTAAGCCGTATAAAATATGCAAGATATGAATAACCCTATATACACGCCTAAAACGGCAACAAAATACAGTGCTGATCAGAGCATTCTCCATAGTCACGCAACATGATGTCTTGAGACAAGAATAGTAACGGTGTCGTAATAATTGTTAGTTTTTGTGAATGGTCGTGTATTTAAAAATCAGTCTACAATAAAATATCAGTACGATTTTATTGGTAATGTTGAATCAAAAGGTGGTTTAAAATATATTGGATAGGAAAGGATATCCTGTTGTGTTCTTATATTTAAGAACAGACATTTGACGCCATGATCAAGGTGGCGCTTGATGGTGTTTTATCATTTGCTTCACCTGGTAATATTAGCGAAGTTTAGGGTCGGTTATAATTATTGTAGACTTAACAGGACTGTTTCTAACTGTTGGTTATAGATTTTCACCCGTTATTTTACAAAATATTAAAGTGGGTAAGTAATACATCTCTTAAAAAGCATTGTTCGTTATAGGCTTGAACGGCAAGAACAGGATGAAAGCAACTAAGATTATTTTTTTGTGTTTGCAGCTAGCAAGCTAGTCTAATAAAATAAACAACTTACCAAGAAGCAATCATAAGTTAAAAATCCCTCTTTAATTCTCCAACTAGTCGTCGCGATACGACGGATAATAATCAAGAAACGTGAATATTTTAGCTGACATCAAAACACGTCGAATAAACAACTAAACATCGTTTAAGTTCATAGTGAAACAAGCCCTCAAGAAAGCATTTACCGAGAATGCGGTAAAACTATGTTCACGTCAATATTACTTGTTGTTTACATATATTATTCATAACCAAAGTTTCATACACTTACGTCATACATAACTATAGTTATACCTTAACTAATCAAAATATGTTCCAGTAGTTAGGTATGGGTATAAGCGTCTCTCTAAGCGGGTCCAGTGGCGCTCACTAACATAGCGTAGGTATGTAAGATACCAGTTACAGTAACAGTTCATCATCATCATCATCATCAGCCGGAAGACGTCCACTGCTGAACATAGGCCTCCCCCTTTAACCTCCACACTGAACGACAGCCTGCCTTTTGCATCCACTGGATGCCAGCGACTCTTGCTATGTCGTCGGTCCATCTAGTGGGTAACAGTTAAAAGAATATAATTTATTTGTATTAGATATATTATAAAAATTTATAAATAAATATTCGGGACATTTTTGCATACACGGCCATCTGACCCCAAACTAAGCAAAGCTTGTGATATGACTGCCAGAGACTGATATACATACAGTTATGTAAGTCTTACTGAATTAAACCTATTATTAAATGGACAACTTTACATGCCGCAATAACGCCATACAACGTTGCCTTGGTATAATTCCAGATTTACTGTTCATAACCTCCACTAGGTTCCATAGTATTGCTTCCATATTTCGAAGTCAAATACCCTCTCCCACTACACACAGATCCGTAAACAGGAATATCGAGTAGGCTGTCGTACCTATAGGTAGTGTGCAGTGTAATGCAGGCCTCTTGTGAGCGTTACGTCGAAACACGTGTCGTGTGGTCACTAGCCGGGAGTAGACTAGAGATGGGGTAGAAAGGGACACGATTTTTGTGATAATAAAAGATAATCAATAGGTACTTACATTTTCCAAATAGTAACAACCGAATTCCCTGAAAGTATCATCATCATTTCAGCCATAGGACGTCTACTGCTAGACATAGGCACCCCCCATCAATTTCCAAAAGGACCGGTTGGAAGTGGCCTGCGTCCAGCGTTTCCCTGCGGTCTCCTGTCCATCTTGTTCTGGACGTCTTACGCTGCGCTTACCGACCCGTGGTCCCCAAAAGTAACAAAAGTTCAAGTGGAAAGTATCATAGATCAGTGGAAATCGCACATGTGTGCAATTTACGCGATCTTTCTTGCCTCACACCTGCAAAATGTGGAATGCTACCTTCCGCGGTGTTTTCGAGAAACTAAAAATAAATAAATAAATAAACTACAACATAGTGTTCCTCAAAAGGCGAGTTAATATCGGCAACGAAGTGATGATACCTCTGGTGTTACAATTATCCATAGGCGATGGTGACTGCTTACCATCAGACAGTCCGTCTGCTTGTGTACCACCTATACTATAAAAAAAGTTTGGTTAACTGGATTAGTAATTTTCTGCCATTAAAGTTGTAGTTTAATTATTTGGTAGGTTATTTTCTTCATATTTAATAGAAACCAAGCCTTTTCAATAAAAAAAGTCTAAATATTTTTACAATCAGCGAAGTTATCACGTAGCATTTACAAAACAAACAGTCTAATTGAGAATTTCTTTTTTAAACTGGTTGACAAAGCGCCTAATGTTGGTTACCACCATCTGGTGTGTCTAAAAGCATAGTCAATATTGAAAGTAAGGTACTTACATTCAAATTTATGATTAACTGTCTACGTATTTCAAGCTCTGCATCGCTGGTGCAGTGATTCATTTCGTAGGCATAGCATGTAGATGCTAGCAGACGTCACGGGCAAGCACTAGTGCATTGCTATAGGACTTTAGGGGTGTTTTGTATGGAAATGCGAGTGCATGGGAAGTCAGTCTGAATTGTGTAAGTATTAATATGACTACTTAAAATAACTACTTTTTCTGAAAGTAACTTTTAAACATTAACACATGTTTTAAATGTTTATCGGACTCATTATTTTATTTAGGTAAAAATAGGTACCTTTCGCTCAACATATCGACCATGTTACGATGGCCGTGGTCATGAGCAGACTGAACCAATATATAGTATCTCCGTATATATATAGTAGTCTTTGGACTGAACACTGCGGGTGAGCCCGGCGAGAAGAGCGGGTGTTTTGTTTTTCTTCCCTCACTTGATCTTGAAAAATCGCGGGGTTGTCACTATGACATACAACACTGATATCGGTATATTATGTCCTATAGTACCTACACGTGCTAGCTTTTTTCTTTTTTTCCTTTTCTTTCTTTTGTTTTACCTTTTACCGCTCAACATCAGGCGAGATGGTGGTCAAACGCAAGCCTATTATTTATATTTAAAAAAACCTAAGTATAATAATGCGCGGCAAGTTAAATCCGTCCCGTTAAACATTTAAAACATACTTTTCAGATTTCGTATGACGGTTTTATTTACAAAAGAATATTACAAATAGATTTAAAATAATAAAAAGCTATAATTAGAACGTAAAATGCTACGAGTCTAATCCGTACAGTTAAGGAATGGAACAACCTGCCATCCATTGTTTTCAGAGAAAACTATTATTAATCTAGGGATTTTCAAGGTCAGAGTGAATGGGTATATATATCCTAAGTCGTGCTTCATCTTCGACCTCAGATCAGACAAGCAAGGTATGCCTTAGTGCAATTACCGTTCGTGTTCAAATGTCTCTGTTTTTTATGTATGTTTTTTACGATACCGCCATATTGTAAGTACGGCTAAGTTTCTAATTTTCACGCACACTAATAAACTTGTAGCGACACCAATGAACTAACTAATATCCCACATGCAAATAAGGGTGACAAGGTCGTCTACAGGGTGAGTTCGACTAAAGGCATGAAGCCTGTTTTAGACCAGATGCGTCCGCACCCGCCACGTCACCTTACCACATCTCCCTTGTGTGAATAGTTTGAGTCTTCGACCATTTATGCACCACCGTCCACTTCTGAACAATGGCCTCCCCTTTTTTTTTGTAATTTTTATTTCATGACATTTTTCTTTTCATACAGAGTCCTTTAATCGAAATACTAAACTAGTTTACATAGTCTTAAATAGTGTGAAACAAGTAATAGTTACAGTCAGAGTCAAGGAAAATAAGTAACGGTCAAACTCATGCCCCGGTAAAAGTGGTGGGGGCTTAACAAGAGTAGTAGTGGAGTTTTGGAAACAACACGAAAATACATATTTCATCGCGTTATACCACTTTCTACACTCGAGCGCGTTCATGAGCACTTAACAAATTATAATCCACCATTACTACACAGTAACACTCGAAAATATTTAAGTTTAGGAAAATTATAATACAACGAGCTGACATGTTTTTTCCACGTTGCCGCTAAAAATCCAGGCCTCTCTTTTTGAGAGGAGTATTGCCATAATCCCCACGGCTTGGCAGGCGGCTTGTGGATCGCAATCGCAGTACTTTCACCGTGTACTAATAGGACGCTGCTGCCCATCCTCCGGTGGTTCTGGTCGCAGTTTTGGACATACTCGGATCCACGACCATATGACCATATCGTTACTTACTTACTCTTGGAGGAAAGGTAATCAAATATTAGGATTAGTTTTTTTGTATAAAGAGTAATTCGTGTTTGAAAATATCCAGCATATAGCTACACTCCGTCGGTAGGCACCGTAGGCATGATTTTCACGGTGCCGTGCGCCGAGCAGCGGGGCTGAATTTTATGTGTATTTCAGTTTATTTTCCTCGGGTATAAGCAGGGAAATATTTTTAAACGCGAGCTTTCTATTGTTGAAGGTAGTTTGATTTTATGCCAGTCACTTTTTTATTTTAGAAAATTAACTTATATGCAAGTGATAACCTTAAAGTGAGCATATTTTGGTAACACTAGCAGAGCGGCGGTTTTACCCGCTATCCTACAAAATCTTAATTTTTTCGGGATTAAAGTAGATTTTTTTTAAATATAGAATAATTGACAAACCCGCAACAGGCCACCTGGTGGTAAGTGGTCACCGCTGCTTATAGAAACCTACAATACCCGGGGCATTGTCAGTGCGTTGCTTACCTTTGAGGACTCTATTCACCCTTTGTTTGTCTTTTTGCTAATCCAGGTTATTAAGTTCCATACCAAAGGTGATGATCACCTTTTTGGATCGATGCTCTACAACTGTGGAGATGAAACAAACATAAAATGAATTATTGTTGATAAACAGTAAAATATTTCTTAAGAGATCAGAAAAACAGAAAAAAAATAAGGTAAAAAAGGCAACCCTAATCTTTGATTTTTTCACAGAATCATAAAGAAAAAGAGAGCAATGTATATATCACGTGCAGTATCTATCACGTGATTTGAAAAGCGTATATGTATACAAGGCCGTCTGTCAAATAGTATGATGTAGCTTTTGGAGATTTTACAGGTACCTAGTACATTAAAACAGTGTACAATCCTGCAATTTGCCGTACTGTCAAAAATATATCAGTTTCGTTCTGGTAACAACTATTTTGGCATATGAGTAAAGAATGTAACATGCTTAATTCATCATTTATGCTAAATAAGCACTACTTCTATGCTTTAGTCCTTTTTCTGAGGACTTTTTGCGCCATTTTATGGTGGATTGCTTGATACTGACAAATCGTCGTACATGTGTGATGAATCCAATACCAAGAAAACTAAAAAAAAACAACTGTAAAACCAATCATTTATATGATCATTTATATCAGTCATCTATAAAATTTAATTTGCAATGCAACTATCTCAATTTGACATGAAGCAATATCTCACCTCATTACGGTTCCAAAATGTATGAGCCCTTTAATTGGCTATTCTCTAGCATAGTCCAAATTATACATTCACGCCTCGAGCGGGCCGCGGTCGACATAACTAGTGTAGCTTGGTACAGAACAAACATTAGCCTGCCCATGCATTATTGTCAAGCGCAGACGACCTGTGTATACCACGGAGAATATACAAAGAAGAGGTGGCCCTAGCAATCTGTTCATCTTCGACTACATCGTCGCTTACCAATAGGCGAGTTGGTGGCCAAAGGCGGACTAATCCGCGATAAAAATAAAAATAAACTGCTTTTGTGAAGTTACGTTGGCGAGCGTTTTTCTTGCATTACTTACCTGCCGAGATAAATTATGTCAAAATATTGAGTTATTATACTTATTTACACTAAGTAGCTGGTCACTTAATGGCTCGATATTTTGACATTCCTGAGAGAAATCAGTGCAGTGACATTTGTAAAATTTTATTTTGTTGCTGAACACATAAGACAAGTGCGCCCGGAAATTTTAAGTGAGGACAGACGTCAGCGTTAACGCCAGAATCCAGATACACTAATAAATATGTCACTATTCACCAAAAGTGCACATTGTAGGTGGTATTGCGGTGTAACTGTCACTCAAAATATAAAAATATAGCGTCACTTGTCTCGCATAATTTACATTAGTATAATTATAATTTCACACATAATTAAATTATAGAGTAAAAGAAGGCGACAACGCTCTCACATCGCGCAGTATCGCCCTTAGATGAATATAAAGCAGTAATGCCATCTCCTCTTCGCACCTGCTCTGTGGTGTATACCTACCTAAAACTACAACTTTCCAAACAAATATAAACCTTAAATCGAAGCTAGTAAGTATCAAGTGGAAGTGTGTGTTATATACAGGATGGTTTTGCGCATGCATTGAGTAGGTAAGACCACGCGCCGATGGTTAGAGTCGACTGACAAAGATTGGTGCTACAGTTAGCTTTATTAACTGTGAGTTTTCCGGTAGTGGACCGGCCAGCAATTGCGACGTTGTCAGCGCTTTGATTTGGCTATTGTTGATGGGACTGCATTTTGGTTTAGTTAATACATGTCAAAGCCAAAGAAAGCTAAAAAAAAAACAGCATTTGTGCCACAAAAACTTTTAAAAGGTACAAAGAACCTCCATGAGTTCGTTCTATCCACCCGTCCGTCCGTCTGACTGTTTGTCTGTCTGTCTGTCTATCCGTCCTAACTTTTTAGTGTCTTCTTACTTTTATATTTATTAAAATAAGACAATGAAACTTTTTAGAATTAAATTTTTAATATTCTCTGGTATATTGTGAAATGGGGATGGATTTTTTCACTGCATCCCCTTCTGGGAGATATCTTGTAAAATGATTTTAACAAAGAATATTTCCCTAGTAGTTTTTTATTTATTAAACCTTAAAAAGTATATGCTATGTCGGTATCACACTAATCACACATCTCTGAAATTTGGCTAAGTCCACAGAACTTCATCCGTTCGAATTTTTCTAAACCACAATTTTTTTAACTATGAATGTGACTAAAATGATATAGTTTTTTATAGAATAGATCCGCGTTTGTCACCAACTCGCCTGATGTTAGCTTCACATAGGTACTGTGTTTGTTTAATTATTGTATCTGCTATGATTGCTACACTTTTCAAACCATACGCTCTGTCAATATTGCTTATTTTCCTATTTTTACACCAGTTTCCTGGTTATTTTCCAACCGCTGGACAATTACACGGCACTGCGGGCTAAGGCCAGTGCACACTGATCACTCGCTCGTCAAGTTTTGCACTTTCCGCCAATTAGGCCTATGTGAACCGGCCCTTTGTCCGGCCGATGACTTTGATCTGGTATTTTCGTATTGGCGATAGCGGCGTGAAAAATTACCTAAACTACTTATTGGAAAATAAAGAAGGTAAACATATTTGGTGAAAACTTGGAAGGTTTTGTTTTACGATGTTTTTACAGTTGAAGGCCGGCTTGAGCAGTCAGAAAAAACCAAATCAAGGCACAAAATATATGTAGTCCTTCCTTATGATGTACAATATCATCCTGCCAAATTTAGCTGATATCGGCCCAGCCGTTTAGTCATAAAAAGCTAACAAACACAGTTAAATTCTATAGTACACACATTCTAAAGTAAATTTTTTTTGTTTAAATTTTTATGACCGTGTATTCAATGTCCTTTAGTCGTAATATTAAACAGTTTGCATAGTCTTAATAGCGTCAAACAAGTCATAGTCACACTCAGAGTCAAGCTAAGTAAGTCACGGTCAAGTCAAACTCATGCCCCTGTGAAGTGGTGGAGACTTTACAAGGGGCTCCTATGGAGTTTTGGAAACAACACGAAAAGACACGTTTCACCTCGTTATATCACTTACCCACACTCGAGCACGTTTACGAGCATTTAATGAATAATAATTCACCATTTAGTACACATTAACACTCGAAAATACACAAGTTTAGGGAAATAATCCAACGAGCTGACATGTCTTTTTTCACGTTGGCGCCAAAACTCCATTCTAAAGTAAGTAGGCGAGGTGTTCCTAGTGTTATTTAGTTTAAACTGCTAGTTTAACAGCCAAATATTTACTTAAATTCTTATGCCATAGTTATATAATTTGCTACATCATCAATCTCATCTAGGATAGTTGATTGAATCAGGCGTCACTTTGCGGAAGTCCATGTTTTATTTGTATATGACGTATCTCAAGTGTGAATCCGCTTCTACGTCGCTTCGAGTACAATAAGGATTTTAGAATAAATTATTTTATGTAAAAAAAAAAAAAAATTGTTCTCGAATCGTTTCGTCATATACAAATAATGTCATCTAAATCAAACATTCATATATTAAGCTCACTACTAGCCCTTTCTTTGCATTGCATATAATACCTGATAGTACAAGATCGCTGCTAATCCGCAATGGAAATCCATCGGAATATTGCCAACAGCGCTTCGCTGTCGATGCAAATCCAATCAGCGAGCCGAAGAGACCGTGTTCCTCGTACCTATATTACGCGCTGCTTGCATGCCGTATGCACTGATGCATACAGCAACAGGGTTGGTAGTAACATTGGTATAAAATACATGGAATATGTTGAAGAACTTTAAATGTAGTGAGTTGAACACGAAGAGAAGCCGTATGTCACGTACCTACATACGCATTCCTCCATGCCATATGCACTAAAACATTGCATGAAGCAACAGGCTTGGTAGTAACATTGGCATAAAATATAATATACTGTGTGGCAAAGAGGGACTTCAATTGTAGTCAGTGGGTAGAATACGAAGAGACGCCATAATATATCACATACCTATATACGTACACGCTGATTGCATGCTGTGTGCACTAATGCATTGCAAACAGCAACAGGGTTGGTAGTAACATTGGTATAAACTATATAGAATGTGTGGAAAAGTAGAACTTTGAATAAAGTGAGTAGAGAATACGTACGCTTTCCTCCACGCCATATATGCATTAATGCATTGCATGCAGCAACAAGATTGGTGGTGACATTGGCAACAGCGGCACGAGTCCTGGGTGGCAGCGTAAAGGGGCGCCAAATTCATGTGTTTGTAAAACTTGTTTCAAGTAGTAATCAGCTAAGTAGGTAAATAAATATTTGTTTTGTGTTTTAAAAAAATATAATTAACCTCAAATACTAGATAGAGGTGAGGAGGGCCAATGTCAAGATTTTGCCCATGCTCGAAAAAAAATTAAAATTGTATTGGCTGATATGCGTGCGCACTGCTTAGATGCAGTATGCACTAATGTGATGCATGCAACAACAGGGCTGACACTATTAATATTGTAATATTATAGAAATAAATTTAAAAGAAATATAGGTATAGGTATTTAAAGAACTGATGGGTCGAAAAGATTCCGTCTGGTATAATCCGTTCACGTATCTATACTGTACTATACGCTGCTTGGACGCCATATGCATAGACCACAGGAAAAAATCGTGACACTGACGCACTACATGTAGAAACACTGCTGATAATCATGGAAATGCATAGTAATAAAATCTACTAAAATGGCAGCACTATGTACACTGTTTCAACTGTTGCTTTCATTGATGCAATCAAAGAGAAAGATAAATTTTTGTCTTTCGCTCCCATTCGTTGGGCGGCGGCCCGTCAACCAAGTCTGTCTCGTCTGTTAGCACTATAAGTAAGTGCGTATATTTCCTATTATACCGAAGTAGCTCAAAGGATTAGCAAACTGAAGTGGCTATGAGCTAGCCATATCTGTAGAAAAACTGACAACCGTTCTAGAGTGGAGACCGTGTATTGGCAAACGTAAAGTAGGATGCCCTGCAGCCAGGTGGTGTGACAACCTTTGAAAAGCAACTGGTGGCAAGTGGATGCAAAAAGCAGAATATATAGTGCTTCCTTTAGGAGAGGCATACGAGCCTGCCAGCAGTAGACGGACATCAAATAGGCTGATGAAATATGTGTTAATAAGTTTGCAACTAATAGTTCATGAGTGGCAACCCTATCGGAGAGCGAGGCAGTGCCGTGGCGAAGTCATTAGCAGTAATGGCTGATTCACTGCGCGTCAGGTCTAGTGCGGTTGCCGGTATCACCTACTGTTTCTATTTATGTACTAACACACGAATATCTACGATGTTTATGTGAGTATCTAGAACATAGAAGTCGGAAAAACTAAAAAAATAAAATTAAACACTTAAGGCGAGGTTTCCCACTTTTTACACTGTTACTACAGATGATCATAAGGCTTAACATATTGTATTAAAGTCGCATTTAGTGGAGCAAAGCCATGCCGCTTACACACATTCATAAGCTTAGAATAATGTGTAGTTAATCTAAGGTCATAAGTTTCGCTACATCTATTTTAGAGGTTTTTCTCACATCTTTCCGTTGCCTATACGGTTCCCTCCATAATTATGAAATCTGTATAGGTACCTACAAAGATAATGTAGAGTGATTTTCATGTTTGAAGTCCCCCAGACACGGCGCTGTCATCGCGTATCAATCACTATCAGTATCATTTCTCGAGTAGAACTTTAACAACTTTTGGCATCGTACACGACTCTTTAACGATGGAAAATTAATAAAAATCTCACTAGCGTCCAAACACAGTAACAACACCTGACAACTACAACATGGAAATTTAGTTCCGCTGTTTGCCGTGGGACTTCTTTCTTTCTTTATTCTTTATTCTTTATTGCAAATATGTACACTTTCTTCCTCTAAAACTAAGTTTTGGAGTACATAGTGTAATATACCCTGCATAAAGGGTGCAGCAATGGTTAATGTTGTGGCTGGTCACAAACCAGACCACAGACATTGAATATACTTAAATCTTATAAATACACTTTTAATTACGTCTATTTTACATAATAATTATCTACTATTTAAACTTAACTTAGGATGAAGTTGTTTTACTATAAATATTTAATGCGATAGATTAGGTAATATTTGAAATGGAATGCAAACAATACTAAACCTAGGATGCTACCTTCTAACTAAACTTAAAAGATCGATATTAATATTCTAATTATAATTTAATTTTATCATTGAAAAAATCATCTATCACATAATAACATTTTTGACTTAGAAACTTACGTAATTGGTTCTGAAAAGTATAATTATTTGTTTCTTTCTTTATTGCATCCGGAATTTTGTTATATATGTTTGTTGTCATGTACAGAGGGCCTTTTTTGAATATTTCTAATCGCGGGACTGGTAATTTGAGTTTATATTGTCTGCGGGGGTTAGTATCGGGTGTGTATAGGTGTAGATGCTTTCTGACAAAAATAGCCGCTTCATAAATATAGAGACATGGTAGTGTTAGCATTTTTTGTTGTTTGAAGTGGGGTTTACAACTTGTGCGTTGGCAAATGTTGAAGATAATACGCATGCATTTTTTCTGCATTTTGAAGAGTTGTACAGCATCAGTACTGTTACCCCATAATATTATCCCATAGCGAAGCCACGAATACGCGTAAGCATAATAAGCGGTGAGGGCAGTGTTTGAGTTGCTGTTGATTTTTAGTGTTGCTAATGCATAGGTAAATTGTGACAACTTGGATTTGACTTTTTCAACATGCTCTTTCCATGTTAGATTAGTGTCTAGATTTAGGCCTAATAAAGTGCAATCGCTTATTTCTTTTACGTCAAGACTCTTTGCAAGTTCAGTTAGTTGTAGTGGCTTTTTTTGGTATGGAATAAATTGCATGAGTTTTGTCTTATTTGCATTTATTTCCAGATTGTGTGAAGCTAACCATGATTTTATATCAGTAAATGTATTTTTTATGTGTCTAAGTGAGTTAGAGTCAGGTGTACATTTAAATAGAAGCGAGACATCATCAGCGAATAAAATACACGGTGAATTTGTTACTTTAGGTAGATTATTAATGTAAATAAGAAAGAGAATACATCCTAGTACACTGCCTTGAGGGATAGAGTCATTAATGGTGTGTATATTTGAGTGTATATATTCTATTTGGCCTGTGTCTTGATGGTAGTATTCGATTTGGACAAACTGTTTCCTATTTGAGAGGTAAGATATCAGCCAATTAAGTGGTTTGCCCCTAATCCCAATTTCAGATAATTTTTTGATAAGTATACGGTGCGAGACTCTATCGTACGCCTTTGACATATCAAGTAGTAGCCCAACAGAGTAATATTTATCTCGCATGTTATTTAGGATTTCTTGTACATAATTGAATATTGCTAATGTTGTTGAAGATTTCTTGCGGAAACCAAATTGATTTTTATTAATGAGCTTGTATTTTTCTAAAAAACTGTGTATACGATCAGAAATTGCGCGCTCAAATATTTTTGAGATTACCGGGAGTAGTGCGATTGGCCTGTAGTTGCTGACATTTTTAGCTTTACCGTCTTTTTTGAGAACAGGTTTTACTTTTGCAATTTTGAGTAGTTCAGGGAAGCATTCTTCTTCAATCGATTTATTAATTAATGCTGTTATGATAGGTGTGAGTTCACTAGCGCAAGATTTAATTAAGGCAGGAGGTATATCGTCTACTCCGCAACTAAATTTATTGGGTAGCTTTCGAATTATAGCTAACACTTCTTTTTCCGTAACTGGTGATAGGAACATAGAGTTAGCCAGAGCGGGTTCAGAAAAGTTATCATTTATATGGGTGGAAGGAGTTGGGTTTGTTAAATTATTTGGTGTTTTGCCTATTGAAGTAAAATAATCATTAAATACGTTTGCAACTTGGTGAGGTTGGTTTACAATATTGCTATTCTCATTAAGTTCAATGTTTTTTATTCGTTTACACGTATTTTTATTTGTATTTTCTTTTATTATTGTCCACATTGTCCTTATTTTATTTTTTGATTGGTTCATTTTTTTTGCATTGCTAAGTCTTTTTGATGTTCTTACACAATTTTTCAAATTTTTTGCATATTTTTTAAAATATAATTTAAGGCTTTTACTGTTTGATTCGTTGCATAGTGTTTTTAATATTCTTTTATTTTTACATGAGATTTTTAGGCCTTTAGTCATGCAACTATTTTTGTTTTTTTGAAGAGTTTTAATTTTTTTATAGGGTATATATTTATCTAATAGCTCTCTTAGTTTTGAATCAAAGTTATTATAGTTCTCATTTATATTTTTGTCAGACTTTATAATTATATTCCAGTCAGTAAAGTTCCTAAGTGCTTCCTTAAAACAGTTAATATTTTTTGTGGAATAACATCTTTTTTTCATAGTAAGAGTTGTTATTTTTTTAGTTTTTTCTATAGAATTAATTTCGTAATATAGAGCTTTGTGGTCCGAAATTCCATAATCATTTACAGCAATTTTGCATTGTTCATTGGAATAATTCGTAAATAAAAGGTCTATGCATGTAGCTGTTTTGAATGTTTTTCTAGTGGGGTCTGAGATTCTTTGATATAGGTTGAATTCTAGCATGGTGTTTATTAGTCGCTTGTAGTGGATAGAATTTTCGTATATATTTATATTAAAATCTCCACCTATAATTACGCGTTTCTTGGATATTTTTGTTCTAATTTTATTTAATAGTGTGTCTAAGAAGGTAAAAAATTTTTCAATTTCATGGTCATTACGGTATACATCAATTAATAATACATTCTGTTTGGGTATTTCTATGGCACAACATTCTACAATACATTCAACGGAAAGTTCTTCTAGATCTACTCTTTCTATGAACTCGATGTTTTCTCGAAGTAAAATTGCAACACCGCCACCTCTGTGCATTTTCCTGTAATATCCGGCTGCAAATACAAAATTAGGGATTTGTATCAAACCTTTTCGTTTCTCTCTGATCCATGTTTCGGACAAGCACACTGCCTGGATTTGGCTATGTTCTTCTAGCAAACTTTCTAATATATGGGTTTTATTATTAATACTTTGTGTATTTTGAAAAATGGTCGTGAAGTTAGGGACGAAAAGTATGGTTTGAGGCTGTTGTGTTGGTAGTTTTTGTTTGAAATTTTTTTGTATTTTTTGGTCGGTCGACATCATTATTGTATTTGTCTTGTGATGAATTGAAGTCTGCAATAGAGAAGCTGGGTGTCACCTGGTTCTTGATCTGTTTCTGCTGTAAATGGATTTTATTTTCGGATAGGTCGGTGGTATATTTAGTATTCGTTATGCGTGAGGTGATAATCGTATTATCAGTGTCAGTGGCTGTAGTTGGGTTTCCTTCTTGCGTGGTTATGGTGCAGGGCGAGCAATGTGTATTATTGTTCTGAGGCAGGATTTGTTGGTCTGATTGGGGATATTGCGTTGCGTTTTTATTTATGTATTTTTCTTGTATATCTGTGTATTCTTTCCCTTCTACATATAATTTATTATTTCTAATTATTGCGTACTTTCCCCTTTTTCTTTCCTGAATTTGTATTTCTCTAAGTTTTTGGCGTATCCTGATATCGCTGTCATTTAGGTAATCCGATACAGCAAGTCCCGTGTTCCTAAAGTACTGAGAGCTTTTTAATATGTACTTCGTCATTCTTTTGCTAATGATCTCTATCATTAACGGTCTTTTGTACCCATTTTTTCCAATCCTTGCAAAATCCTCTATGTATCCAGTTAGATCGATGTTAATTATGTCTCGGAATATTCTGATAATACGGTCGTGTAATTCATTTTCATCTTCGCCATACTCTTCCAGTCCATACATCACAAATTTCTTACTATTGTCACTGTTAGTGTTGTCTTTAATAACATGCGTCGGTATGTTTAGTTCTACTATTTTCTGTTTTAGTTCCGCATTTTCCAATTCCATTGTGATTATTTTTCTTTGGATTTCATCAATTTCTTGTTTCGTTTCATGATATTTTGTGTTTGTGTCTCGTTTTAAGTCTGTAAATTTACGTTCAAGCTTGGCTACAGCAGCGTTTATTTCTTTTTGAATAGAATATTTAATTTCTGATATCTTGGTCAATATGTGTTCAGTATTTCTTTCTAATTTTTGGTCCAGTAGTTGACTTATCTGTTCTAGGGTTACATTATTATGTTCTTTACTGGTTGAACTTGTGGTTAATTCAGGCTTCGAGTTTTGCGTGTCGCCGAATATAGAGTGGTCATCGTCGATGTACTCATCAATGGTCGTGACACTCGTGACTGTATCATCGTATGTCGAGTTTTGCGGTTGCAATGTAATTGTGGTGTCCAGTGTAGGCTTAGCATTACGTGTAGGTTTTGTATGGGAGCGCAACGAACGCACTGGAGTATCGTCGTTTCTTATAGGACGAGTACGAATATTGCATTCTG
The DNA here is from genome assembly GCA_914767915.1 of Agriopis aurantiaria. Taxonomy (NCBI): domain Eukaryota; kingdom Metazoa; phylum Arthropoda; class Insecta; order Lepidoptera; family Geometridae; genus Agriopis; species Agriopis aurantiaria. The sequence continues at coordinate 8,257,444 of OU612003.1, read as the reverse complement.
GACATATCCACTTGCGTTCAAGGTCGTGTAAATTTGCTCGGTAAAACTCTTGTTTTATTTTTACGCACGAGTAATGGAATTGTCCACTACATCTTGTGCAACGTAAAAGCTCATTTATTTTAATGTGGGTTAAGCAAGCCGCACAATCTCTCATTTTTAGATTGTATTATTCAGACGTACTTTAGCTATAATGGAAGTAGTTGCTGGCTTGTTGAGTGATTCGAACGAAGGGCGAAGCATCGGAAGACTCAGTATGTTGTAAATTTGTGTATAGTTACGTATTATGCATTAGGTACCTCGTTCTCACTATACGCGCTATAAAGCGCATTGACCTTAGCTCGCTGCAGTTGTGTGTGCGTACTATGGTTCACCGCGCGATCGGGCGGGATCGAGGGGACTCGGGCACCTTCGGTTTCGTTCCAGGAACTCGCTCAAAGTTCGGCGACAAATTCAAATGTTGTGAGCCAGGTAGTTTTTCACTTTATAACCAAACCCAGTTTCAAAGTTCAAAATTAACTTGGTTTGAAGCCATAATAGTTATTTATGGTAAGTACTTACAGGATTTGGCACGAAATTCAACACCGAAAAGTCAATGTTTGGTACGAAATTTCAAAAACTGTTACCGGTCACTTTTGAAAAAAAAATATGTTTATATTCACTTGGTATTGCGTGTATCGATTAGATAACACTCACAGAGGTTCATTGTCACTTATATTTCGTTATTACACATGTTGAGGTGCAGTGTAACTCATAAAACTATTTTTTATGTATTTTTAAAATTTTAAGGAACGGAAACTACTTGTTTACTTTGCAGCGCCATCTGCAAAAAAAAAAAAAAAAAAAAAAAAAAAAAAAAAAAAAAAAAAAAAAAAAAATGGACTCTAACCATACCCAGCATAGATATAAGGATAAAAAAAAACTGTTTGAAATTTGAATTTCCCGCCATAAGTGAACCATACCACCTTAACTATTCCCGTTCTGAATTCTCATAAGTTCAAAACGATGTAAACTATACGCGATAAAGTCCGTTAAGTGTTTAATTTCAGTGCGTAATAATCGCGAAAACCTAAGATCATTGATATCCATGGTAAAATAAAGTCGTATGGTTGCCTTACGATGTTTTCCATTACTGCTCACGCCCAGTGGTTTGAAATTTGGTTTTGTGACTGTTTTCTACCAATAGGTGTAGAATTTGTAAGGTATTAGTTAAGAATTACAGTAAAATATCTCTTCAATTAGTTATTAACAATTCAACAACATCCGCAGTTGAAACCTCCAATTAATTTCAAATGACGACCAACCAGCGGTTTTCAATAGCCATACCTAGACTACGACCATGTACAATCAGCGACAAAAACATATTAAAATTAGTTATCCTTAGAATAACTACACAGAGAAACCAAGTACATTCGCAAAATTTAAGCCATTCAAATGGTGTCATATATGACACCAAAAATATATAAAAATTTTACTATGACAATTTGCACGGTGAAATCGTACCACAACAAATCAGAAAAGCAGCATAAGAGTTATGGTGTGACATTCCACAGGTAATCCATTAATTTTCTTGCTTAAATCGTTTAAAATACCAATCGAAACGTAAGCTACAAAGCGAATTTGTAGCTTACGTTTTGAGAAGGCGTTGTTTGGAAACTTACCTTCTCTGAGTAGTTATTCTAAGTAGTTATCATTTTATTTATTGCAATGATTTGACAACCAAAAACTTTTAAAGACTTTCTTAGAACATTGCAAGCACAGCACGATAGCTCTTTGGTTAGTTTTTTTGAACAGTTTTTGAGTACGATTATTCTTTTATCAATATTGTAAGGAAATCAGATTCTTTCTTGACAAAGATAAAACACCTGACAAAGCTATTATTGAGCACCTGAACAAAAAATGTTGTACCAAACCTAACTTATTTCAAAAAGACCTATTCAATGATACCTTACAATCATGATAGGGTGCTGTCAAATCAGTTTTCGCTTCTCATGCTCGTAAAGTACTTGTTTATGTCCTGTTTAAGCGGACTAAAATTACTTATTGTGCTCTAGAGCAAAAAATTAACTTAATTACTCAAAAATTTATAAAAAAGGCACAGTCTCTAATATATCTAATATAAGATATTATAAGAGGAGAAATTTGATTGTTTGTTTGTTTGCATTGAATAGGCTCCGAAACTACTGAACCGATTTGAAAAATTCTTTCACTGTTGGGAAGCTACACTATCCCCGGGTGACATATGCTATATAATTATCTATACCCGTGCGAAGCCGGGGCGGGCCGCTAGTCTAATATAAGAAGTTTTACATTAATCGGATTATTATTAAAGACTCAACAAACAAACGTAGACATGACTTTTTTGGCAAATAGAAATAGAACATCGAATTTCAGTGTTTACATTTAATAGAATAGATATTACTTACCAACTGTTTAAATTATTCGGCACATTATTCATCTGACCCCAAACTAAGCAAAGCTTGTGATATGGCTGCCAGAGACTGACATACATACATATATATTTTTAAATACATACATAGATATTAACAACCAGATATAGAACAAACACAAATGTTCATCCCATGAATGTTTGTCCTAGGTGGGAATCGAACCCAAGCCCCCAAGCTCAGAAGGTAAGTTCACTACCCACTGGAACAACGGGCAAAAAATTATTGGCAAAAAACTATCTCATACCATCAATCATACAGCTGCAAAAAAAAAAAAACATGGTTCCATTAATGGTAGAGCGGCAAACAATATTTGCGATAGTACCATCAATCTCTAATACAACATCTAATACCACGGCAAAAAACCACAAAAATATACTTTAGACGCATGGTATGTAAACATTTAAAGATAACGACGCTGAGTGTACAACATAGAGCAGAATAGTGCGTGCAGCCATTACGAGTAATGAGGCTGTATTCAGCTTCACAATGGAGCTGAGTGTACCGACTGCCATTACCGGGATTGATTTGTTGTATATAGTCAACGATACAGCGCTTGACTGTACACCTCTGGCTTTTGTAAGCCAAATGGAAGCCAGTAGCTGTTCCGAGCTTTTGATAACATTTCCATCGGCATTTAAATGCCAAATTCATATCATCATCAACATAAAATTTCAGCCAATAAGTAATTATGTTGTAAAAAAAATTGCTTTTTACAATGTTATTGCAGATGTCAGAGCAAATAAAAGAATGGAAATAGTGTTGTAGCTAAAAGTAGCATACGTGTTAACCTTAGCTAGTATGTGCCACCATACCAGATTTCATGCAATTCCGTTCCGTCTTTACTGAGTTGAGTGCAGACAAACCAACTTACACACAAACTTTCACATTTAAAATATAATTAGTAATATTTATAGTATAAAAGTATATTTACTAATGGGTAATGATAATGGTAATCAAATCACGAGTGAATCGATTTATTTTAGGCAAGTGTGCTCCACCGTAGACCGCATCATCGCTTTACATCAGGTAAGTTGGAGGTCAAACGCAAATGTATTATAAAAAAAAAAAAAACTTTAAATATTATTAGTAATATTTACTAATAGTATTTTAGCCCCCGACGCAAAAAGAGGAGTGTTATAAGTTTTCCGTGTGTATGTGCGTCTGTGTATGTAGCATGGCATCGTCTTTCCCGAACGGCTGAATCGATTTTCATTAAGTTTTATTTTATTTGAAAGGTATTTGAGGAGGTTCTAATATAAGAAAATCTGTTTGAAAATAATCAGCTCTTTTGTTGTATTTTTTTTTTTTCAATTTATTATAAAACTATACTATAAATAAATAATAAATAAATAAATATTTGGGACATTTTGCACACATGGTCATCTGACCCCAAACTAAGCAAAGCTTGTGATATGGCTGCCAGAGACTGATATACATACATATATAGTTTTAAATACATACTTAAATAGATATTAACAACCAGATATAGAACAACTATGGCTGTAACAAAACAGAGCTACTTACTACAGTAATCCTCAACTTTGTGGCAATATTATTTTAGTGATGTAGGTAGATGATATTCAAAACAATACGGTTTAAGAGGGTTGAAATCTCCATAAGAACCCTTCTCAACTGTTTAGGGGGGAGTTGGGCAACTGTGCCCATAACAGTATTTCACTGGCGTCATAAAAACTAAGAAACATTGTGCCGCAAAAGTATTATAATAAGACTTAGGAGAACCTATTCTTGAAAAAAAAAACCTGAGAAGAATACGAAAAAGTTTGTTTTGTAAAAAGTATTTTTGAAATAATAAAGCTTAATTTATTTTCTTTTTATTTTCCTTTTTTTATTCTCTTCTTTTTTTCTGCTTTTTTTATTTTATTTTTATTATTTTTTCTTCTTTTTTTTTTCATTTCTTTTCTTCTTTTTCTTTTTATTTTCTATTGTGACAATCGATTTATTAAAAACAAGCTTTTAGGCATCCACCATATTGAATTAAGTGACGTCATTTTATTTTTTCGTATTATTTTCAGCAAACCCTTTCATTTGATACACATAACAACGGAGAGCATAAAATATTAATTATAACATAAACTTGTCCGCCATCTTTGGGAGTCTACCATATTGGATTTAGAATGACGTCATTTAGGTAACCATGCATTGTCATCTAAACTTAACGTATGTGCATATTTTCAGCACAAGGAGACAAAAAAAAATACAGTTGCAAGATATGACCAAGACTTATCAAGGGCAAGTTAAATAAAATCTTGTAAAAAAATAGTCGTAAGAGTAATTAAGGTTATAATATGCTTATAAAAATAATAACAATAAATCATGTATGGAATAAAATTAAATGTCATGAAAAATTCATAAATAAAATTCATTAAAAAAGTCAAAGTCAAAATTATATACCTAAAGTCTAGTAAAGTCTAGTTTGTTCACTAGTAAAATAATGTGTCATATTTAGGAAGGCAAAATTGCCTTGACTTTTTGAATTGTAGGCAATTTTGCCTTCTATTCTATGTAACTCTTCGGCCCTCCAACATTCTCTATGCCAATAATCACATCAATTATTTTTCCCTGGTGGCTGCGTGAAAGATTAAACAAACAATTAAACACACTAGCATTTGCAGTGTCTGTATAATTTGATTATTTTTGGGTCAAATTTTATTTAAAGTTTCCTGTCACTAGCAAATAAACCTACACTTTACTGGAATAGTCACAAATATTCACTTTCTGCTCACCCCTACATACATATCGACCGCACCCTTCACCCCAGCCTCCATGATCGTTATAAAGAATGTGAGACGAATTTCTTGTTGTAAGTTATAAGAATAGTTTTTTTTTTAATGTTGCGGTAGGATGTTCTAAAAACTTAAAAAAGACGCTCATGTGACTAAAACAATCAAAGGAGCCCTGATTAGCAGGATTTAAAGTGGCCGTAACGCGGCGCATTAAGAACACCTCTAAAAGTTGGCCTTTATTCCATAGGAAATAGAGGCCAAATTTTTAGAGGTTAACGCACCATGTTACTTACGTATTTTAGTCAGTGATCGAAAAGTTCCACCTATTCAAACATTCTATAAAAAGTTCCGAATTATTGTATTTTTATCCGGATTATACTTACTTATAGCGAGTAAAAGTAATCCGGGGGAAAATGCAATAACTCGGTAAGATTTATTTTTCAGTTACACGGTTTTTTAAATAAAAAGTGAGGCAGTCAACTTTTCTTTCCGCCTTTTAGTAATCAGAAACCACCGCCTATGGACACGTGCAACACTGGCGGTGTTGCTTTGCCAGCCCGGAGAGGTAAGTAGTTGTAGACAGCGCCCTTTTTGAAACGCGTCGTGTTGAAGCTCGGCGGGAAGACTTCTGGGGGAAGGACATTCCACACCTTGCAGGTCCGCGGAATAAAGGTGCGGAAAACCTTGTGATGATTTTGAATGTTTTTTTTATTACAGACACTAATTGGGTTTTGAGGTAGTTTGTCCTTAATAACCACAACGCTTACTGAAGATTGGAGGCGGTGCGGTGCTATGGCGTACAAGCTGTCAAGGAAAAGGCAACTATTTTCGGTTTACGCCAGGTTAAAATTATGCTATTTTGTGCCTAGTTGTAAGCAGTTTTGAACAGTCTATAGGCGCGACAGAAGCGCGGCTGAACCTAATATGGTTTAAGGTTTTCTTGGTTTGAGAGAAGAGAACCTTTTCACGGCCGCTTGTTCGATACAATGCCAATGCGTCGATTTATAAGTAGGCGTTACGCCGTTTTCCAAAAAAAAAAAGAAAATCCTACAAATCTACGTTATTCATTTGTTCAGTATCAATTCTCAAAAAATAAATCACTAGTTTAACTTTCAGACGCCGACTCTACAACAAAGCATAAACCTTGTTTATTTTTTGTGGTTTAAGCGGTTGAAACGGAAACAATGTTAGAGAAAGGGTCAGTCTGTTATTGTGATTTTTGTGTGTATACACAATATAGGTATTTACGGCAACCTCTTGCAATATCACGAAAACATTTCCTCGAACTCTACGCTCGTAGCCCTAAACTTTTCACATATTTCTTCTAGTTACGACATCAATTTCTGCACAACCAATCATAAATAACCATCCGATTTACATAACAACACATTGTACTCCGATTTCTTATATATATATCCTAACATTGTCATCTTATATAATTCACCAACTATCTTAAAGAAAAGTCGCAACCGTCCCTCTCTAATTCGTATTGCTATTCTTTTCTAACACGAGTCAAAACCTATCCAAGCGCTTCAATGGGCGGAGCTCAAAACAAAACCAGTAGTATTTGAGCTGGGAAAATTTATAGAATACGTTGGTGGTTACGTTTTCAGCAGGTCTCGGATGCTGGTCGGTCTATATATCGCCTGAATGCACATTGGCTGATGTAGACCACGCCTTCCTGGAAATGCATTTTCAAGATTGCTATGCAGATGGCATTCAGTAAGAATGGGCTGTGGAAGTTTCTCGTCTGTTTTGGACTCGAATGCCTCTTTTTAGGCTAATGGCACTTATTGTTTGGGACGCGGTTGGGGAAGGTAACTGTACGTATGTATAGATTAGTTGGTTCTTTTGAAATGATGAAATACCTGCTTTGAGTAGAGAAGAAATTTTGGTTGATGTCGTTTGATGGAGAGGATGTATTTCAAACGACAGCTTTATTAAAACTGCCTACAAGCTTAGATTGTCTAGACATCTCACATTTTATCAGCTTACACAATTTCCATTCGTACATTTTCGCTGCAATAATATTGTAGAAAACAGAATAAAATCTTGTTTTTTAATATTTTTCTTTGACGTATGTATGTGCCCGCTAGGTACATTCAAAAACCTAGCGAAAGAGATCAGCATTCATGGTTTTCATTCAGCCCTTTAACCGACTTAAAAAAGGGGTTCTCATTAATATATTTTTTGTTACCTCCGAACTTCGTTATTTAAATACCATAGAAATTTCATCAAAATCGGTTCAAAAGTTTGGTTTTTAAATCAAATTAACAGGAAAAATATATTTCATCCAAGTAAACAAAATTGCGTAGGTATTTACTCATTTTGAAGTCGGTTTTTCAAATGGATAATTATTAGTTCCGTACTCAAAGGGTAGGAACGGGACCCTATTACTAAGCCTACGCCGTCTGTATTTCTGTCCGTTCGTCCGTCAGTCAGTCCGTCCTATATTTGAGCGGCTGTATCTTTCGAACCATATAAGAAAGCCAGTTGAAATTTTCACAGAATATGTAATGTTACGGCGGATTAACTAAGAAATAATTAAAATAGTCTAATAGTAAAAACAAAAGGCGGGTTCCTATTCAACAAACGTATTATTTTACGTATTTTTGTATAAGCTCTAATGTAAAAATGGTAATAGGTACGTACAAGCGTCAAACTTGGTATGATTATAGTATACACTCTAAAGTATTACAACAAATAATAAATAATAGGTAAGTGCGAGTCAGTGACAAGTTTCTGTTCACCACCGGTTCTCGAACGATCACCGAAGTTAAGCAACGTCGGGCGCGGTCGGTGCTTGGATGAGTGACCGCCTGGGCGTTGATGGATTGTTGTCTTTTTGCACTCATCATCATCATCATCAGCCGGAAGACGTCCACTGCTAACCATAGGCCTCCCCCTTTAACCTCCACACTGAACGACAGTCCGCCTTTTGCATCCACTGGATACCCGCAACTTTTTGCACTACTTTTATGTATTTTAGTAGCTAACAAGTTATAACTTTATGGTTGATATTCGGAAATCCGCACGAAGCGCTTTGATTCCACTTTTATTATGTGAGCTGCTAGTCTGTGGAATGCGCTGCCTGAATGGTTGTTCCCCGATAGTTACAATCTGGGTGATATGTCACGAGTGAATCGGTTTCTTTTAGGCAAGCGTGCTTGTTCGTAGTCCGCATCGTCGCTTTGAATCAGGCGAGTTGACGGTCAAACGCAAACCTATTTTTATAATTTTTTTAATGTGGTGGTACGGAACCCTCAGTGCGCGAGCCCGACTTGCACTTGACTGGTTTATTTTTTACCACAATCACAGCCGTCGCTTGCTGTGTGATGTGATAGCACAGATTGCACATTACTTGCACAATACATCGCATAATACGTCAATAAGGGGCTTGCTGGCGTGTTTAGCGAAGTGTGCGCGCAAATCGCGTCAGCTCGTTGTACTGTGCGCGCATCTGCTCGGCTTATCAACTTATGTGGCGGGCGTATACATACGAATATGTAGAGAAGGTATGGCAAATAATTGATTGAAATGACGCAAAATGATCTATCATGCTATCCGGAACAATAGTTATCTCTGTTAGAAACGTTACTAACGTTACTAATTTTAAGTATTCCTTAGCTTAAGTAACGTCTCTGAGTGCGGCTGTTAGAGACGTTACTTAAGCTAAGGAATACTTAAAATTGCTCTGTCTCGTTTTCATGTGTGACAATTTCCGTAAACGAGAAGTTGACAGAACAATTTTAAGTATTCCTTAGCTTAAGTAACTTCTCTGAGTGCAGCTGTAAGCCTATTTGCTTATCAATATGGTTCAATATGCTCACTGGACACAAATAAGAATTTTGCTTAAAATTTGTATTGATTTTAGAAATATTGATATGGGGATTAAAACAAACACGAACAGAGGAACAATCTGTTTATTCCATTCTGTCCGACTAGTAGTTCGATGATCTAATTGTTTGGACAAAAAAAAACAATTTGTTGGACTCGCTAGTCGAACAATTTGGATACGCAAATTATGTTCGAGATATTATAACTATTAAAAATATTTTAGCTTAATAATTGATTAAGCTCGAGCTATCAATTAGTTTATTTTTATTTTTTATAATTAATAATAGGCTTGCGCTTGACCGCCAATTTGCCTGATGTTAAGCGATGATGCGGTCTACGGTGGAGCACGCTTGCCTAGAAGATGATTAATTTGATCTTAACTATAAAATATATCTAACGTCTGCTCTATTATTATTGTAAATTACCTTGTTTTGAATGTGATTGAGGTATGTACCTACTTGTACGCGCACCTATGCGGTGCGTGACGTCACCTGCCGGCCTCATCGGAAGACCAGCGCCGTTTGACAACAAACGGCATTATGCTGAGCTGGGGCCGGTTTGTAGCAAAAGTCCACAGTTTACTTTTAAATTTGTGTGTAGCTCTAAGTGTGTATGGATTTTTGTTACAAATAAAATATTGTCTATTGTCTATTGCTCTGATTTTCTTGTTTCCGAAAGCGGAAGTAAATTAAACTGTTTACAGAGAATTAAATAATCATCGGAGTTATAAGGAATTTTTTATCAGATGTTTTTCTCTTGAATGAAAAGTTTACCTGCCCACAAAAACCACTTGTTTTACACCACACCATTTCTAATTTCAAACCAGAGCCAAGATTAATCTATAAGAAAAAAAATAGACAAGAAATCTTTTCATTTCCCTCAACGCTCGGGTGAATGGGGGTAAAACCGGGCAATGGGAGATGGGATTGAAGTTCAACGGAGCGAGCGAAGCCGCGTGATGAGCATTGTATAGGTATTGTATGTATTGTTATTGAGATTACGAGAAATGAAGGAGTGATGTGGTTATAAACGTGAAATTAGGCGGCTGAATCAACGTGGAAAATTGAAGAATTTTGGCTGACTTTATTTTGTTCCCCGATAGTTACAATCTGGGTGTCTTCAAATCTCGAGTGCATCGATTTCTTCTAGGCAAGTGTGTTCCATCATAGACCTAATCATTAGTTAATATAAGGCGAGTTGGCGGACAAACGCAAGCTTATGACTTAATAATAATAATAAAATATGATAATAATAAACTTTATTTGCTAATGCTAGAAAAGTTAGTAAATAGTTAGATTACAACTTAATTTATTAGTGTTAGTATAGTTTTACAAAACTTCAACAGAATATGAAACCTGAATTTTACACTTTGTACTGTATTTTACCAGGAAGTTACCAGTTTTGTCTGTATCTATAACTTTGAACTGTTCTATCCCGTCTTGGGAGTCTTCCCATGAACATGGTGCATATAACTGCGCTAAAATATCGGAAGCTCCATCCACAACATTGTCGTGGTAAGTATCCCGGTAATAAGAATATCTGTAGTGAACAATATAATTGTAGTGAACAACAATGGCGCTGAAACGTGGTCCTTAACTGCTAACTGCATCAATCAATCAATCAATCAATCTAGCCTTTGAAAAAACTCAGAGTCACACAACGGGTAATGGAAGAGCTATGCTCGGAATTTCTTTGCGCGATAGAAACCGGATCGTGGATTACCACAAATCCGAATTCGAAGTACCAGAGTCACAGAGGCAGTTATTAAAATTCTACAATGGGCAGGCCACATCGCTTGGAGAACCGATAACCGATGGAGGAGAAAGGTTCTCGAGTGGAGACTCGAACCGGAAGGCGAAGCGTAGGTAGGCCTCCCACTAGGCCAACGTCAATGTGAAAGTCGCCGACAACCAGTGGATGCACACGGCAGTGTCCATTTCTAACGGGGATACCTACCTATGTTCTGGCTGATGATGATGATGAGTGAACAATTGTGATAGTTCCTAACAGTGTTTTACAAGTAAGCTCAATATTTCAACTGTACAATGACGACAATGAACCTATTCGCCATTAATATCGCAGATGGAGAGTCCGATAGGCGTGTAATAGATTGCGTCCGTCCGCTCCGGAAGGGCGCGTGCCGTGCGATTTTAAAATGAACTTGTAAATTTCAATTGTATTTTAATGTTATATCGATTCTAGCTGAGTAAAACTTGCAAATGTACTAGACTAGCGACTTAAAGGCACGCAGCGATCTCAACAGCATATTTTCAACAACAAAAAACAAGAAAAAAAAATCTGAGTTAGAAAAAAAAACCGATTGGGCATTCATCATTTGACCTATCATGTTCCCACTGCTGGGACAGGCCCCTCACAGAGAGAGGATGGACCGTATGCTGGCCCAGTGCATGTTGGTGAATGTCATATGTCTTTGAACCTCTTGGGCATGCCGGTTTCCTCACGATGTTTTCCTTCACCGTTTTAGAGCGATGAAATCGAAACTCAAAAAAAAAAATCAGGTACTAAATAAATCATTGGTGCAGTGGCGATAGGGCATTACCTTTAGAATAACATTGCAATTTATATAAAGCAATTAACATGTAGATATTTTATAGGACGGCGGATTAATATGTGCGATATACATATATGTATATGAATGTTTTTCGATCAGACTAAGTGGGCACGAAAAATCGACACCCTTTATGGTTGATATTTCGAAAATCCGTATGAAGCGCTTTGATTACACTTTTATTGTGCGTACTGCTAGTCTGTGCAACGCGCTGCCTGAATGGGTGTTCCCAGATGGTTACAATCTGGGTGTCTTCAAATCAAGAGTGAATCGGTTTCTACTAGGCAAGCGTGCTCCACCGTAGACCAGAGTTGGAGGCCAAACGCAAAAATAAAAAACTAATTAATTAATGAAATAGCGTACGATTCACACCACGGTGCGAAGAGCTCCATTGAATTAGACCACGAGAGCGATACACACCGTGGTGCGAAACGTTGTATTAAAATTTCCCGGAGACTGACATTTGGTACCAAAAACTGTACGGTTTTCGAGGAAAAGTTCCGGGTGAAACCGCGGGACGCAGCTAGTGAACAATAATTTCCGTAAACCTACCACCCGGAAACACATCACCATAAAACCTCACATTTCAGTCCCTTCTCAAAATTTTAAAGTCCGCCCGGTATCGAACTACCCTACTATGGCCATTGTCATTCAAATCGCCGGCGGCGCAGCCAGACTGTCATGGGCAATTTAAATAATAATACTTGTGCATATTGTAATGAATTTTAGACTTGTGTATGTTTTCTTTCTACAGAACGTAGGAAAACTGTGATGAAGAACAAACTTCGCGGTATATTTTTTTACACTCGGTCATCTGACCCCAAACTAAGCAAAGCTTGTGATATGGCTGCCAGAGAATGATATACTGGAGAGGCCTATATACATACATATATAGTTTTAAATACATACTTAAATTACAACCAGATATAGAACAAACACAAATGTTCATCACATAAATGCTTGTCCTAGGTGGGAATCGAACCCACGCCCCCAAGCTCAAAAGTTAGGTTCACTACCAACTGGACCAACGGGTTATCATTGTTCGGGTCAGTGGTAATAATTTTTAGGGTCCCGGGCTCTATTACTAAGCCTACTTACGCTGTCTGTCTGTTTGTCCGTCCTACCTTTTAACGTATCTTTCGAACATAGGTAGCGTAAGAGTTGAGATTTTTACAGGACATGTAATGTTACGGCGGATTAACTAAGAAATAATAATAAATTCAAAAAAAAAAAAAAAAAGATGGTGCCGTAAAACGACTATATACAACAAACGTATATTTTTAACGTATTTTTGTATTTGCTTTAGTGTAAAAACGGTAATACGTAGGTAAAAACGTCAAACTTGGCATGACACACTAATGTAAAACAACAAATAATAAATAATGGCCAAGTGCGATTTAGTGACAAATTTCTGTTCATCACCGAGTCAAGCAACGTCGGGCGGGGTTGGTACTTGGATGTGCGAACGCCTGGCGTGATGTTGTCTTTTTGCACTACTTTTTGTTTTTTGGTAGTACCGGAACCTTCATTGCGCGAGCCTGACTTGCACTTGGTCGGTTTATTTGTTCAGGTGCAAACACGTTGTGCTTCTCGTAGTCTTTAGAGCGGTCATAGACAAGCAATCTTCAAATACATACAAAAAAAAAAAACTATTATTAAAGGAGATAGTTAATTGACTTCACTTGTCAGTCAACACTATTAAGCGTTGTTATTAATCGTTTGACTATAATTATTATAAACATTTAAAACAGTTAGAAGTCGTCATCACCATACAACAAAGAACCATGAATATTTATTACACTTTGAAAATAATAAAATGCAGTAACAAAACGGACCCCATTGTAAACGTCACATATAAGCACGATCCAAAATATGTATTTCATATCAAAATGAATGATATGACACTTTGAAGGCGTTACGAATTATTTTACTACTCAAACCATTTTAACTTTCCATCTATTGAGCCTGAACTCTTCCAAAAATGGGTTTTATTCTTAAATAAATAAAGAGGGTAGTTCGAACTTGCTGACCATTTTCGTCGGTACATTATTTTTGGTCGCGTGTATTATATCTTATTGTGTTTTTAACACTTTGCCCTAGTTGAAGTGTGGGGTGTGTAGGGGTAGTTTGCACCCTCGCTGATTAGCGTTCTTAATCTATGGGGGAGTTTAGAATGTTTCTATGCAAAAGATAGATATGATTTTAAACTATAAATTCATCTGAAGGATACATTTTATATTTTGTGTAAGAACCTTTTTTAGCCCCCGACGCAATAAGTAAACCGTGTGTTTCTGTATATGTCTGTGGCATCGTAACTCGCAAACGGCTAAACCGTTATTTTTTAAAAGTGATTTGATCGAGAGTATATACTTTGCTATGATTTAAGTAAATATGTTCAGCTGTTTAAAGATTTTCTGCCCATTAATCGGGAATAAAAAAATTAAAAGTAATACTTGTTGGAAAAAAATAATCACAAGGTGGTTCAGTGGTAGCATGTCTGCCTTATGATCAGAAGGTCCCAGGTTCGATTCCCTGGCCAGGCAGGCTTATATTTAAATGACGAATTTCACGCACGCACGCCTAAAGGAAAGTCAAGTTTTCAAAAAAAACAAAACTAAAGTATTGAATGTTACGCAACTGTATCCGCTGAATCATACTTGATATTATAAATGTGAAAGAGGGTTTATTACTTTCTTTTTCACGCAGCAACAGCGCGGAATATATCAACGTGATTTTTTGCATAGAGATAGCTGAAAGACCGGGAAGTGAGAAAATACTAATTATCCCGGAAAATTTAATGTTTTTTACAGGCTCAACGGTCTAGCCGTGGCTGTCGGAGCAATAGAATCCGGTACCGGTATCCCCATCTGGTATGTCTCTGCATCTACAACCATGTGTCCTGATGTTAATTTTTTTTAAACAACAGGCTTAGCGTTGGTTATTACTAAATACATTACACATACTGAAAAATTTATTATATTTGCTGTTAAATCTCTGAAAAGTGAAATGAGCGTTTAAAGTTTTAGGTGGGGATAGAGAGGGGATACTCTGTCCCTTTCTCGCCAAGCGTGTGTTATTATAGCATTTGTATGGTGCGCCTGAGGCATGACGCCATAACTCAGTATAGTGTCTCTCTCTCTGTCTAGCATGAAATTAAAATTGTTATAACTTATTTATTTTTGAACTAATTTTAGTTTTGTTTTCGTTTCTCTATTTGTGATCAGATTTTTTATGAGTGTAATAATATATTAGTCATCATGCCTATTCTCATGGTAAAGATGAAGAAGATAAGAACTGTAGTTAACACACGTGTGTGGTGTCGGGTAAAGTCACGAAGTGCTGATAGTACGACATAAGGGTGACCTTTTAAAATGTAGTTTAGGGTTGATATTTGTTGCATAACACCATCCAGTGACTCAATAATATTTTCGTATGTTTATTTAACATCTTAAACAGTTACTTAATGAAACGCCGTGGGGACTGTGAGCTTATTACGTGACATGTTTAGCTTGTTACTTCGCCATTGAACAACTTTTGGACGATGCGTAACATTTGTAAGTGAACAGATAAATTATTAGGTCAATAATGGGTTGATAGAATATAGTCCCAATGTTTCAAATGATATTAAGGTGAAGTTTTTCAACCTTTAAGCAGCGCTTGTTATTACAGATGATCATATATTAATATATTTTAGTGGAGCAAAACCATGGCGCTTACGCAGTCGTGCGTTTCGCTAATTTTGTTTTTGAGGTTTATCCATCAAGATACAATAAATATAGAATCACAATCGTGCAAAAAAAAAACCGAACAAAAACTCTGCGCACGCTACGAATTGCGCAGACTTTTTGGCTAGTTACAAGGTAACCGCGATCCGACTACAACGCCGCGCGATGCCAAGGCTACGATGACATAGCGGACAACTAACGTTAAACACTATGCAAGCGACATATTCCGTCTTACTACAAAAGATTTAAGAACGCTTTAGACATGTGTTTAGCATATTTTTCGCAGTGAAACAATTGCTAAACACATGTCTAAAGCGTTCTTAAATCTTTTGTGGTAAGACGGATTATGTCTCGATCTAGATATCAATGGGTTTTTCTCATATTTTTCGAAAAGTAAAGGTGTAATGTAAAACGTGCCTTTGCAGTTCACTCAATAACTATAAAATCTGTGTGTCTGTAAAAGATTGTATACTCTAGCGTTACTTGTATCTTCAATGTTTTCATCTCATGGTGAAAATAGCACGAAAAAGTCATTGGGAAAAATATGTATGGGAAACGTGATTGTACCTATAATGTATAATTGTAAACTTTAACTACACCCATGTGCAAAAGGACAACAAATTCTGACTCTGTAGTTCTAAGCAAAAATATTGTTAGAATGTTTGTGCTACATTTTTTGATAAATATTTATTTATATTAAATCCTCCGTTACATTACATGTTCTGTTAAAAAAAAAAAACATCCGGCTATCTATAACGGTTCGAAAGATACAGCCGTTAAAAGGTTGGACAGACAGACAGCGTAGGCTTAGTAATAGGGTCCCGTTTTAACCCTTTCGGTACGGAACCTTAAAAACGATATAATAAACGTAAATAATTATAAACATCCCTTCTGAAATCTGTTGAAAATCATCCGTGGTTTTCAGGCCCTCATCTTACAGGATTTTGAAAATTTTAATATGTGTTACTACCTATGTTACTACCTACATACCTGTGTTACTACCTGGTACTAACTATGCAATAATATGCCTCTACTCCATGGTACCTGCCAAATCCTATTTTGCCGTTTTGGTCAAAAAAAGTCGGTAAGTTTGCTTGGATGTCGCAAGTAAAATTTTGATAGTTTTCAAAAACTTCTTCGTTTTCGTATTGTTCCATACATTTTAGTAAAGCGCCTCCAGCGGAGACGCGGAGGAACTAAAATGGGTAATTAGCAATATAGGTTGCTTCACTCAAATACGGAAAAAGTTTTCGAATAGCTTTCAGCCCAGCAATGTATGGACCAATACGAAAATGAAAAAAGTTTTCGAAAACTATCAAAACTTGTCCTAAGGGTACTGATTATCTATAAATATTTACCCCTGCGCATTTGCTGTTTCCCCTGCCAAATCCTTAATGACATACCTTCTAAGTAGTTAACGTCCCATTAAAATCTCTCAACATCCTTTTTTTTGTCTTCTTAACAGCCGCCACGTGTCTATTGTCAAATAAACAGTAAATACCCTGCACACGTAACCGCAATACTTTCTAAATACGCTACCAATAATTGTACACGGTAGAGTTTGCGCCAATTATTATGGTCGCTCTGAAAATGGTGACAAAATCGTTGAGGCATGTCGCAAAATGTGTCAGTAAAATTTATAGTCTGTTGCATTTATCTACGAACAGACTTCATTATTTTCTCTTAATTGTGCGTTGTTTTGCTCGTCCAATATCAAGTGTGATAGATAAATAAATATTGTGTTACATTATAACTAAGACAAGCATTCGTTGTTGAATGTGAGTTTTGTTATGGTAGCTCAGTGGTAAGTATGATTCACTTCTACGCATCAGGCGTGGGTTCAAATCCCAGAAATAATTTTGAGCTGTCGGCGAAAGAAACCCAAGTATGCCGTACAGTAGTTTCTAATGCTTAATTTAATAATAATAATAAACTTAATTTTCTGCTGGCTATTCTCAAGTGGAAAATCTGTCACTGCTGTGGCAGCCACATTTGAGAGCAAGTTTCTATATCAGATCAGGTGCGTTCACATCATGCAACATCAGGGGGCACTTTTTTCGTAACAACTGTTACGAATTTTGGCAGATTTGGTATGGTAAACCTAACAAAACCGCCATGTCAAAATTTCTGAATCAGTGAGTTTTGGTCGAAAGCCGGACATATCAGAAAAAAAAACTACAGATAAACGTCGAAATATTGTGTTAATATAGTTTTCATGATAGTTTGTAGGTCATCGTAGTTTTACAAATCGATATTATGACGTTTTTCGAAAGCTATTGCCAACATAATACGAATTCACTTATCTTGCAGAACAGACTGCTAGAGCGGCCATAAACTTTGGCACATGCTGTACGTGCTGAATAGCGTGCGGATGTGCGCGCGACATTAGGCGGGAAGCGCGCGCGCCGGATGTGGCCGCCATACATTGTGGGCGGCGGCGGACTACCGGTCGATGCTTTCACTGGCGTAGCTAGGTTTTCGAGCTTAGATTAGGTGACGATGGACAATTTAGATGGAATCTAAGCTTAAAACTACATGCACTTGACAAATTTTTAAGATTTCACAAAAACTTCATATGAAAAACGTATACAAATTAGCTAGACCTATTTGGGTGGATTAAATAATTAAATTAACCATTACAGTATAGGCGCAACATACCTATACCTATGCGTTAATACGAGCCCGGCTTATGTGGTGCTAGCTGATGGTGCACACTACTTAGTAGTGGTCTATTATTTATAAATCACTTTTGACTAACGATACGGATTTCGTATTTATGTACCTCAACTAGGTACTTTGGTACAAAGGGAAATCAAAATCTGAGCCAGTAGTTTTGAGAAAGATAATACTAATACATCCTTTTATGCATAAAAGTTAGATATGGTAATCTGTTCTTTAGAAAAAAAAAACTTGTTTTCACGCATAAAGTTCTCACCAGCGAGAGTTGACTGATAATAAACTATACTGTACTATAACTATACTAACTATAACTGTACTAGACTAACTATAACTATAGTAACTATAACTATACTGTTTTAAACTATCACGGTTGTTCATTAAAGTTATATGATTATTTACGGACTATGGTAAATATCCCGTAAATAATCATACACTGTTGTTGTTTAATTTTATGGCATAGATTAGGTTATTGGTAAGCGCTCGCTTTTGAATGAGTAACTAATAAGTAGGTAGAAGTAACTTTTAAGCTTTCGCGATTTAAACACACGTTTTAAATTTTTATCGGGGCAATGGTACCCATTTGTAACTAAATAAAATAATGCGCAATAAGTCCCGATAAACATTTAAAACATAAGGGGGTAAAATATACATTGTTCAAAAAGTGTAGCTAAACCAAATATTTTAAATATATAATTTTTTTCAAAGCTCGGGGACAGATTTTTTTGCGCAAGGGTGTTTTAGAGATATCCCTACACAATTAACATTAAGTACATAGCACACTGTTTTGCTAATAGTTTATAAACCACTAACTAAAATATTTGCTGTCTTCGTTCTTAAAAATTCAGCTGTATTGCCGTGAAAAGGTAACAACTATAATAGTGATGTGATGATTGAATGCCAGTATAACTAATCAATGACTCAACGCAACTCCCTAACAAGTATACAACACTACACTCGACTACAATAGGTAATAAACAGAACTATTCAGTATTCAGTAACAACAATGCGATCTTACCGCGATTCGCCGCGGCTAAAGAAATTCGATTCGATATTCGGAATTGTAAAAACCGCGAATTAGTTTCGCACCGATCGCGCTGCACCCACGACTTGAACAAGTGCAAAAATTACATCACTATTTCAACAAATTATTTATCAAAATTAACCTTTAAAGTTAGGGGGGAGAGCATAGAGTAGAATGTACGATTTATGAATTTAAAAATAATAATACGTCATCGCGCAGTCCCTCTGTCTTTTCGATGCAGCGTTGCGTGATACACGTTTTGGTCGTATGTTGATTTTGATGGGTAGGTTGGGTGGTTCGTTTCCATTGTTAGAGAAACCCGACGAAAATTATACGTTTTTGCTAACGTTATTCGTAACGATGTTTTAAAGTTGCGAGTTATTTTGCACACGTACGTTTGAGAAACTGTTACTGGTGTAGTAAAAAATAATTTATCAAATGTGTAGACCAGACCAGCCGTGGCGAGATGACATAACCTTACCGAAATACATAAATGATTTTTATCTAGAAACTATATGTAAACTGTATGTAACACGAAACGCACTGCTAAAAACGCCGTTGTAACCGTTTTACTGCCTGGCCACGTCTTTGCCACTATCAGCGGAAGCTTAGCGCAGGGCATCAAGCAAAAAACATTTTTTTTACAAAAAATTATAGAAGAGCGTATAAAATGTACGGGCGAATAAACGAGATGTCATGACACAGAACGATAGAGCAAGAGGCGTTGGAGTAACGATGAAGGGCAGCTTGACGTACGCAATATTTTAGATGATTTTGAAGCGGAAAATGAGTACAGAAGCATTCATTACTGGAACCACCAATAAGGAAGTCAATAATACACTCAGCACATGTCAAAATTTAATAAAAATATTTAAAAAAAAACATACAATGTTTCCGAAATTTGGAAGCAAGTTTAATTAAATTGCATTCAGAAAAACGATATTACGTTTCAAAAACGATAAAATAGGTAACTACTTGCGAGGAAAAAAAGAGCCACTTTGTACAACGCCATTATCTATATGAAAATACGTCAATCTCGGTTGCTGCTGCTAACGCTATTTAGCAGTATGTGGCATGGACAAAGCTCCGCTTGTCGACACCGTGCCGCACACAAATAACGTGGCCAGGCCGTCAAAATCGTGAAACAATGCAAACGCACACTTTAACGCAACGGCTACATCCACGCGTGAATTTAAACCTCGCCCCGGGTGTTAGGAAACTGTGATTTGTGGTTATTTACCGCGGTTGTTAACTTTCCATTTTCGCCGGCCACTCGTGCGGAATCCGCGACGATTTTGGTTCGAATTGCGTTTTTAATTTACAGAATCGTACGCGGGCCTAAACGGTACAACAATAGGGCTTGTTGCGTTGAATTCGGTGGGTTCAGTGGAAGTAATGGGGAAATTCGTAATTTTACATTGTTTAGCATTGTTCATGCTGATGGGGGTATAAATTGAAATCACGTATTTTGATTGCATACACCGTTAGTTAACGTTCTTGTTTCAAATTGTACTTACTTTTAAACTTGGCATATGCTATGTCCAAATAATAGTGTACGTGAGAAAAGAACTTTCTTTTAGTCTAATCCAAGTTAAAATTGGATGGAAAACTCCAATACCTACAGTAGTGGATAGTTACAATCTGGGTGTTTTCAAATCACGAGTGAATCGGTTTCTTCTAGGCAAGCGTGCTTCACCGTATACCGCACAGGCGATCTGGAGGCCAAACGCTAAAATTAATAAAAAAAAATCCTTTTTTTACCGAAATATGAAAATTTTGATGTGACTGGTACATAGATTTGGCATAGTGATTGACAAATGTTTCAGTTTTCAAACTCTACTGTTGTATGAAATACCACCATAAATTAATATATGAACCGTACCTAATAGAGGATGTTACAAAAAATTCAAATATCTGCAGAGTTTATATACCTATTATTAATTAGGCTTGTACTTTATATACCCGTTATATTATTATGCGATAATTTCCGTTTAGTTAAAAAGCCACACTGTATGTAGGTATTGTAAGTATGCATTTTTCAGTAGCTAAGAAATAGCATGGCTTTATTCCTATTTAAACAAAGCCGAAAGAAATTACGTGACATCTTCTCGTCAAAAATATTACAGTGCCTAAAGACCAGGGTCTATAACCAGTGTGTTGCCAGTGATGACATAATATGGTACAAAGGCGTGGTCCTTACTGCTGGACTTTTAGAAAAATTCAGATTTGCACAGCGGGCAATGGAAATAGCTATATGATTGGAGTTTCTTTCGACGATAGAATCCAAAACGAGAATATTTGCCGAAGAACCACAGTCACCTACATAACTGCTCAGATTTGCAAGTTGAAGTGGTAAGGGCAAGCCACATAGCACAAAGAACTGATAAACGATGGAGAAGAAAGGTTCTTGAGTGGAGTCCATGAACCGGAAGACGCAGCGTAGGTCGTAGGGCGCAGGCCCTGCACTAGATGGACCGACATCGTGAAAGTCACGGGCATCTAGGGGATGCAGATGGCAGGCTGTCGTTCAGTGTGAAAATCTTAAGGGGGGCCTATTCAGCAGTGGACGTCTTATGGCTGACGATGATAATGTCAACAAACAGTCATAAGCGCCTATAAATTTTTTCGCGGTTTATTGACATAAGCCAATGCGTAAGTTGGCGATTAATTTTAAATAATGTACCAAAGTATTGTCGATTCTGTTTTCAGGATGACGTCCAAATCTGCTTACGAAATTACGAAAGCAATATTTATGTAAAACCACCCTTCCCAATTCAACTCAATTAACAAATTCGCCAAAACGCTTAACGCGATCTCGAAAACTAATTCCCAAATTGAATAATCCAATCAAGAACTCGACGAGTTTTCGTATTTTGGGGCAAGAAATGCGAAGGATTTGCGAGCAAAAAACCCTTTGTCCAAATAAAGCGAGCGAATGTCACCGGGTGAAGCCTGCTGTGACATGCTCATTGGGAATTCTGCCCGGCTGGCGGGAGCGGGCGTCTCCACTGGGTATGTGAAAACGCTGCGTGCTGACTTCAGCTAAGAACTTTGCTTAGCCTTCGTGTCGACTTAAGGGACGTGAGTTTTGCTCTACTAATGTTATTCAATGAAGAGACATGTGCCTCTACTATATTACTTATACGGGACTGCTCCTACGGTCAAAACTGCTATGGCAGCAGAGCGTAGCTATAGATTTACATAGGTCCATGGCTCGCGGGTACATAATTCACGCAGAAAAAGGCAGAATTCTAAGCGCTTCTCTAGCATAGCTTAAGTTCACTGTCACACAAAGATGTTCTTCCTATTGACAAAGGCATGATACCTACTACCCAAAAGGTATCATGGACAAGGGTATATTAACATCCTTGCTGTCACAGCAAAGAACCGTTGGTATGACAACCGAGCGGCGACACATAATATATTTTGTGGCACAAATTATCCATGCCAACTGTCCAACATTCCTCGATTTTTTTCGTCGTATGCTAAGGGGGTCCAGAATCCTAAACCCCCTCCTTATTTATGAGCCCATGGCTTGCATAGACACAGGCTGAAACTGCACTGACAAGGTGACCATTGGTGTAGTTTTGCTCTAAGTAGAAACATCTGTGGGATAAATGTATCTACTAGCGCCATCTAGCTAACAAATTGAGATCGCCACAGTTTTTTTTTCTGATATGTTGTATTAAACTTGTGAAATAGGTACGGAATAGCATTAATATATAATAAAAAAAATAAAAAAACATAGATAATTTTAAAAATTATAGCCCGACAACAGAACTTTGCTGGAAAGACGCGCTTGACATAAATAAGTGTAATTAAGTTTTTATTAAGTCTTTATTAAGGGTAGGTAAAATTCTTTGTCTTTTTATTTTATCTTTATTAATTAATAGGCTTGCTTTGTTTTACGAAAAATCGCAGCATTACCTATCTCAGTGAGTAATAAGCTAAAGAAGTAAAATTTGCATAGCGCGCCCCAAGAAACTGGCAGAGACTTTAAATCTAGTAAATTTACTAAATCTAGGCTGGAGGCTGGAACTGATTCAACGTTGGTCCCTAGACGGCATCCTTCGCCAAAGAATATAAGCCTCAATATAAAAACCCGACTTCAAAAGTCACAGGAAAGCAAAATACGCAAATTCGTTTACTTGGAAGACTTATTTTTCCAGGTATTTTGATTTAAAAACCAAACCACTGAACCGATTTGGATGACATTTCTATACGACCAATCTAAAAGTATATTCATACAAAAAAAAAAATAATTTGGCCGTTCATATTATATGAAAGGGTTCTGAAGTAACAAAAAAAAAAGAAAACGAAAATAAAGAACAACCGAATTGAGTCCCTTCTTTTTTGAAGTTGGTTAATAATGGTTAAATTCAAATTCATTTATTTCGACCACTTTGATCATAAAAAAAACATAAAATTTAATATTAATAAAATAAAGCTAAACTTAACTAACACACACCCCCTTCACCATTTGCTTGTTAGTTAGCACATGTACCATTGAGCAGTGGTTCATGTACTGACAGTCAAACCTATTCGCAAATACGTTTAAAATGGTGTTGTTAAGCCTGGGATGGTAAAAGATACTGAAACAAGGTATAAATAATGATAAGGTTTTAGGTATAAATAGGTAGGTACATAAAAATTTACAAGCTAGAAATGATATTTATCTGAACGTTTCTCTGTTACCGTCACACCCATATCCATTTCAACGGGAGTAAATGGTGATGTAAATAATTAATATCTATAGCTGAAAAATACGTTTATAGGCAATAATATTACTACAGATCTAGGTGAAACTTCTAGTCTCTTATTCTTTGGCAAGCTCTAAGCCTTTTACCTGAATATTTGTTCTGTTGAGGCAGTAGACAAATTGATTCGAAAACTCGATTTGTATTTGACGGGTAAAGTTGGCGCATCCTGCTATTTACTAGAGAGGCATCTGATTTAAGAAATGAGTGGGTTACCTATTAACCAGTTATATCATTCAATCGTCGATATAACATTTTTTATATAAACACTTTTTTTCTCGTATCTATATGCTTTTGAGGTATTAACACTCTCTCTTTTTACGCTATTTTTAATTTTTTTACTGGGAAAGTGCCTTTATAATTATTTAAACAAAATATAAGCTAACATTAACACCACAAAAACAGACTATCCATAAACAGTTGTAAGCTTAAAAACAATCCAAATGCAGTTGGCTGCATTTTTTTATGTAAATAGATTTAAATCCAAAAACAAACAAAAGTGGTGGATTAAGGCCCATCCTGTTTCTCTAAAAGAAAGCCTATGTCCCAGCAGTGGGAAGATGATAAGCTGATAATGATGATGAGGAGAATTAAATCCACTTCATCAGAATGCCACAATAACCTCAGTTTCAATTATTGTCCTCAAATGAATATGACAATAATGAAGTTATGCCAAAACCCCAAAATAATAAAAGTTAGTCTGCCCGGGGCCGCTCACAATCAGTTGGATGGCTACAAATGGGATCAAAATAGAAATCAAATTATATCGTTGCATAAAGGGACCTCCCTTCACGTTGGGGGTTCCTAATTATAATCGCTTGTAATGTTTGCTGGGACTTGTTTGGGACTGAACATATTTGACTATCTTAGGAGCAACTTTTCTCGATACTAATAAGTTTATTGCGACATATTATGTATGCATGCAGACCTTAAATACATCTTATTAATTACATGTAGTAATTATGACAACAGAAAGAACGGAACGGCCTATTTGTATATCGTCGAAATTATCATTAAAAAAATTGTCCAGGGTGTAGTTTGAGAACATTAGTGAAGCTGTTTTCTTTTTCTACGTATTTTATTTGGTAGTTTGATAAAAATGATTTAATGTACTTATATAAAATGTAAGCTGCTCTAAAAAGAAAATAACATCACAATCATTCATTGCTGGCGTGTTTCTGGCTCAACAAATAAGCAGTGTTATGCCGCCAGTATAGTGGGTACTCTACCAACTGGTAGTAGCATTTGGATTGTTTGACCTTCAACAGTCTATGTGCAGTCTGTTTTTTTGTGCCATTTAGCTTGTATTTCATCATCATCATCAGCCAGAAGACATCCGCTGCAGAACATAGGGCTCCCCCTTTAACCTCCACTAAACGACACTAAACGACAGCCTGCTTTTTGCATCCACTGGATGCCCGCGACTCTCACGATGTCGTCGGTCCATCTAGTGGGATAGGCCTGCCCACGCTGCGTCTTCCGGTTCGTGGTCTCCTCAATAACCTTTCTTCCCCTTTGGTTATCGGTTCTTCGAATGATGTGGCCTGCCCATTGCCACTTCAACTTGCAAATTTTAATAGCTATTATTTACCTTGTATTTAGTTTAATTTAGTAAAGATTTTTTTTTTATTTACCAGTAAACATCATACGCAAAAAAAAACTTTTTGATCCAAACAAGTATTTTTTTTTATTTACTTATACAACTTTATTCAGTTTTTACTGTATCACGACTAAACGTCTCAGCCGATTTTGATAAAGTCTTGCTTCCCAGGGATATAGAACAGACATTGGATACTTTTCACCAAAGAAAATTACCAGGCGGACGCTAGACTTACCACTGTAAAAATATGCTCTAGTTAAAACTTTTTTATAAAAATAATATGTCGTGTTTGTTTTTCACATACAACTCAAAGACTAATGAAACGCCGACGACAAAGGCAAACGTAAAAATGTAGAGAAAATTAAAATTCAAAAAGCAACATACACTCGTTAAAATTTTCTTTGTTGTTTTAAAACTTCGTGACATGATGACACTTGGGTCTAACAAAGAGTATTTAAATGTATACCTTAGTCACGTTAATTGGGAGCATTTTTAACTGACTAAAAAAGGAGAAGTTTCTCAATTCGACTGTATTTTTTTGTATGTTTGTTACGTGATTACTCCACTAATTATATGAATTGATTTAGATGTTTTTTTTTTGGTAGGTCATACATAAGAGGTCTTCAGAGGTCCGACATAAATTTTATCGAAAATTATTCAACGCTTTTTGAAGAAAAAACAGCAAAAACAAAAAATTATTCCTTTCAGCAAACTTTCTACTTGTTTGTAGTCTTGAAGTCGGTTTTTGTTTTTATAATAATTAAGTATATTGTATGCAACATGCACTGGACCTGCCCATCCTCTCTCTGAAGGTATGTGTCCCAACAGTGGGAAAATGATAGGATATTAGTGATAAATTAAACACATTTTATTTTCAGTGATCGACTCTACTTATGCCCAGCTTTTTTGTAAAACAAAATATAATCATGATTAATAATATATAAAAATAATAATAATAATTTAAAATTAAATAGGCTTACTGAAGTAAAAAAGTAAAGTGAAGTGAAGTAATTTGGCAAAAAAATAAATAGATCTAAGTATATCTAATAAAAAAACAAAGAATAACTAGAATAATAGGTAGCTGGGAAATAATATATGTCTACGCATAATTAAGACAAATAATTACTTTTATGAAGCTAAATTTGTTTTCCTCGGTTTAAAACTTCAAATTTCCCAAAACCCGCCTGCTTCTATCACCCCATAAGCCCCACCCTCGGGGTGGTAAAGACAATGTGGAACTACAGTAGTGCTGTTGTAATCTGGTTATGGAACAATTTGCGTCTCTGGCCATGCGTGCTGTATGCCGCTGGCGCTCGCAATTGATTTTTTGAGCTGCAATACGGTTGCATTGAAAATTGTATTACTTTATTGCAGCAATTGTTTTGGTTTTGCTACATGTTGTAATGGGTATTTTAATGGGTATTTTATTTTATTGCGGTTGTAAAATTGTGTATGTATTTATTTTCCATCATAAAATGACTTTGGAAAATGTTTTTACAATACAACTAAAAAAATAATTTTAAACTACTCTACAGTACTTCTAAAGTTTTTTTTTGTGTTGCTAAGGCTCCCCTGGAGGTCAAATATTTTTTTATAGTTTGGATACTACTAACGTACTAACGTTATGATTTTTTTTTCAGGAAAAAACCCATCCAATTTTGATGAAACTTGGTACAGTGAAATATATTTGAATAAAAAAAAAAATTCTTTGCGTACAACATTGAGTGACAAACATGCACGCATGCGGGCAACCTGATAGTAACACCGCCGCAACTCTGCTACACCAAAATTTGTGTGCCGATACATTCTGTCATGTATCGAAATGGTTTTAAATCTTATAGGATATTTACTTATTTTAAAATACTGTTGTGTTTTGTAGTGATATTTTTCGGTTTAGTTGCCTATTTTTCAGGGAAAGGATTTGATGATTTTTAATTAGAATAAAATGGTTTGCTTTTTTTGATAATTATCGGTATTTATAGGGCTTTAAAACAAGATAAATCATATTAGAAACTTTGTTATGTTGCTGACAAAATATTTCGGGCATTTATTCTCAAATGTGGTAATTTTTGACGGGTCATACCAAATTTGTAAAATTTCGTTATTTTTGACGCGTTTATCATACCAAATTTGTTAAATTTCGTAATTTTTCGAAGTTAAACTAGCGCGCACCGTTACGAAATACTTATGTGAGTGTTCAAACTCAATTCAATTCTTTATTTGCTAGTTTATGGGTAACATAGATCTTGTATTAGGATTGTACAGCCAAAACAACCTTAAATCAGGCATGCAAATTAATAATTAAGTATATAATATAATAGGTAGGTAGGTACATACTTTCAAGAAGTCACGAGTAATTGCTTAAAATTAAAATAATTGATATCAACATCCTTTGCGATGGACGTAATAGCGACACGATGCTTTTTCCAAAAAATCCTTCATCATCATCCAGAAGACGTCCACTGCTGAACATAGGCCCTTTAACCTCCACACTGAACAACAGCCTGCCTTCTAAAAAAATCCTTAACTGAGTAAAACCTTCACTTACCACTTTTTTTAGTTCCGTAGAGAACTTATAATAAGGCAAGTCCACTTCGCTAATCCGATTGTTATAAGTTCAATGTGGATTAAAAGTTACACAAAAAGTTGACTGGAGAGTTGCGAAAACTGGAATTACCAAATGCTTCGCAGAAATTAATCTTTAGAAAATATTTCTACAAACAATAATGTAGGCATAATATACTTAAGGCTACTTTTTAGGGCTCCATACCACAAAAAAAAAAAACGGAACCCTTATAGGATCACTTCGTTGTCCGTCTGTCTGTCCGTCTGTCAAGACCCTTTTTCTCAAGAACGCGTAAAGGTATCAAGTTGAAATTTATACTAAATACTTGGGCCTACGGTTTCTTTCGGCTGTAAAATAATAAAAGTTGTAAGGCAACGCAATCAAAAGATATGAACGTTTATGTCACATATTTTGCGATTTCACAGGGGAATCAAAACCTATAGGGTACTTCCCGTTGACCAATCATGAAATTTGGCAAGAGGCCAAGACTTATAGCACATATATAGGAATAAATCCGAAAGTCATAAATTTAAAGTTACACCATTTAAAAATAATTATTTTGCTATTACAAACTAAAATTTTGTAGTTGGAATGTATAGAAGAACCTTATTGTCAACTACAAAGTTAAGTTTGTCTTTCAATATTACAACTTCAGTAAAAAAAAATTATTCCTACTCGTACTTGTCCGGTTTTTTTAAATAATGAGCAAGAGTTTTTTGTGTTTCAAAAATGAGATTTAAAATTGGGTAGGTACATAATTATTTTAAATTGTGTAAAAAAAACTGTGCTCCATCGTAGACCACATCATCGGTTAACATCAGGCGAATTGGCGGTCAAATGCAAGCCTATTGTTAATATTTTAAAAAAACTTTCCCGTGAATAGGTTGGTTTTGCTCGTGACTAAAATCAGCATCCAAAACAAATTTTTCACTCCAAAACTTATTTCATTACCCCAAAATAGTTGCATCTGACAACACAATAAAAAGGCAATGTCATACCTCATTACGATCTGAGAGTGCGACAAATCCGCGATTGAGTCGCAAGCGCCTGCGACTGCGACCAATCGCACTGATCCGCGCCGCGTGGCCGCCGCGTGCCGCAGCGTCGTCCGTCTGCCGCCGACGGGTCGCGTCGTTAATTATATGAAACGTAATGAGTTTGTATTTTCGTTGCGTTTGGGTAAAACATGTGATCTATTTAGGATAGCATAATAACAGATTCATCCCATACGCTCACTTTTAGGTATCTACGTTTTTACAATTTTACAGGAGGGCTAAAAAACTGTTCATATTTCACTCTTTTGAACATTGAAGTGTTATATAAAAGATAATATATATTTGACGAATGAAAAAAGTATACAGAAATTCACTCATACTATTAGAGAACTCATAAGCATACAAGAAAAAAATTATGTGCACTTAGTGTAGAAAATATTTATATTTTTTCAAAAATTGGTTGACATACGTTATTTTGGCTCTTAATTATTCCGAAATAGTTTACCTATGCGTATTAAGATATGTTATTTGGGAAGATAATATAAGTGACAAAAAACATACGCTAATATGGTTCATAAAATTAACATCGATAAGCAATAATTATTTTAAAGCCAGAATAACGTATAAGGCTTATACGTTGTTAAGGCTTGCTTAAAATTGTCCACCGAGCAATAGCTTAAGTTCCAAAGAAAGACTTTTGCCTATACGTTCTTTTTGCATTACCTATGATATCAACCATTTGAAAAGTTTTTAAGGGTATTCAAGTTACGTTCTTCTAGTTCAATAAAAAGTGTATTTTTTACTATTACGTTACTATTGAATTAGTGTAATATTAAAGCGTTAAAAACAGACGACGTTCTAACATTTCAACTACAAAACAATGGCTTCGGTTGGACTCGGCTTAAAAAGGGAGGGATAAAAAAGGGGAGAGGAGGCTTTAAAAAAATAGTGGCAAACAAGCGACGGCTCACATGGTAAGTGTGTCAAATAAATGTTTGAAATATTTCTTGATCATCATCATCATCATCAGCCGGAAGATGTCCACTGCTGAACATAGGCCTCTCCCTTTAACCTTCACACGGGTTGATTAGATCACGTTATTATAAACTAGAAGAAGGCATTATGATGCAGTTTAGGTTCACGACGAAACATGCGTTCACGACTCATTCCGAGAAAAACTAAGTACAATCTGGGTGACTGTGAATAGGTTTCTTCTAAGCAAGCCATCGTAGACAGCATCGTCACTTAAGATGAAATATGTCTCAAATTTGACGATTCGTCATCACGAATATTCAAAAGTAGACCTTTAAAATCGATTAATTGACATTATTTCTTTAAGTTTAATAAATTTTCTTGAAATATTTTATTCGGATGTGTTCTCCGATACACGATTAAAGAAATTTGGCTCGATAGAAAAAAATTGTAAACTTTCCTAAAAAACACCCGTTTTTACGTTCTCTTCAATGGATTGAATCAACTTCATTCGGATTCTATAGAAAATAATTTTATCAAAAAAATTGTGTGTAATCCCAACAATCATTCAAATACTTTAGTGGTCGCAGTTTTTTGTAAAAGCGTAAGATTATTTGTAGAAAATAAAGAACAAATAAACATTGAAAATATTTGAAACCGCGCACGCCGCATTACCGTTATACAAGTGTACGGTTCTCTACCATTTCGCCTTAACGTCTGGCGAGATGGCGTTAAAAAGCAACCCTATGTCCTATGTAACAATTTAAAATAAAACAAGACGCACCAAAAATTGGACTGCTCATTAAAAATTTAGCGCATATTAATACACAAAAAACACGTCGACTAGAGAACTTTATCTTTTTTTCGTCGGTAAAACAATCGAGCTACGCCGTGACGGCTTGGTACAGACAGATCAGCTTTGAGAGTAAATTCTTTGTTTTTCTCTTTTAAACTGTCAT
This sequence comes from Agriopis aurantiaria, assembly GCA_914767915.1. Lineage (NCBI taxonomy): Eukaryota > Metazoa > Arthropoda > Insecta > Lepidoptera > Geometridae > Agriopis > Agriopis aurantiaria. The sequence continues at coordinate 8,226,573 of OU612003.1, read as the reverse complement.
TGGCATCGCTATGCTACGTCTAGGTACTCTAAGTATATATGTAGCCAACAACATGCGCAGAGAGGTTGGGTCTCTAAGAGAGACCGTCCTCTCTATATCTTTTATCGCATTTACAACGGGGAGTGTCCTGAAGAACTGTTTAATCTGATGTGGGGGTCACGGTTTTATCAGCGCACTAGCCGCCACCGCCTGAAAACCGCAGAAAGTTCATCCACGTATCATATATCGTGCTTCATCTTCGATCATATCGTCACTTACCAACAGGTGAGATAGTGGTAAAACGCGGATTTATCCGCGTAAAAAAAACAATGGAAATCACACAGTGTGCGATTCAAACGATCTTTTTTGCCTGATACCTGCAATGTGGAATGAACTATACCAGGTTCCGGGGTGTTTCCGAGAAGCTACAATATCGTTCTTCAAAATGCGAGTTAATAGTTCTAAAGGGTTGGCAACGTATTTGTGATCCCTATGGTGTTACAAGTATACATAGACGACGGTGACTGCTTACCATCAGCAAACCCTTCTGCTTGTAACCTAAAAAAATTATTTTAACCATACTCAATCAACTCCCAAAACCATTTCCCTACGGCCCATTCAAACCAATCTATTAAAAACACAATCACAACAATTTCTCACATAAAAAACAAGGTTACAAATAAAAGAACACAATAGTATTATTATACGTATGAAATATCATATTCCTCTGGCACGTGACTCTTAATGGGTTAATGTGTGTATTAACAGACAAAAGATATAAAAACCCGGGTCATTTTTATATTTATACTGGCTAAAAGACCCGGGGAAATCTCGCTTGTCGATGGGTGGGTGAAGTTGATATCATAATCAAAATATGAAATGATATTTCTGGGGGTGCAATGTACCCTTGAAAAGGATTAGGAATTGCCCCTGTTTGTTTTTAATGATTTTTATGGAATTGATAGTTTATTGTTTCTGTTTGTTGAAGGATTATGATGGGTTTGAAGTGTTTATTAGTTTGCAATGAACTGTCAAAAGTGGAAACACCTACTATGTTGTGTCAAATTGTGTGTAATTACTGTGTAATATTATTGTGTTACCACTTGTGCGAACTGCTAGTCTGTGGAATGCGCTGCCTAAATGGATATTCCCCGATAGTTACAATCTGGGTATTTTCAAATCACGAGAGAATCGGTTTCTTCTAGGCAAGCGTGCTCTACCGTAGACAGCATCATCGCTTAACACCAGGCGAGTTGTCGGTCAAACGCAAGCCTACTACATAATTAAATAAAAACTATGTATTTGTATTTTGAAATTATTTTGTCCAAGTTTTTTATGATGAAAACCATTCTGATCCCTTTTGCCAAGTTTATAAAAGTAAAATATTATAGCTGGTAGATGATATACCTAGCTTCATTTAACTTTTTACAACCATAGTGCCGCTATTAAAGCTTAAAAGTTTGGACCTAGTATAGGTGAACAAATTGGCAACATTTCCTTGACCACTCGTGATGTTGTTAACGGGAAAGGTAAGAGTGATACCTACCGACAGTTTATTATAAGAAAACGCACTCTTTCTCATAATATATGCTTAACTTAATTAATTTTGACACGACTTTAACCGGCAAAACAAGAAAAGTATGCTTTAAAAATGAATTACATTGAACATTATAACTTTTTTTTGTCTATGGGATGCCCTTACTTATGTGAAACAAATTGGAGGACAAAATAATTATCCATTTAAAAAACCGACTTCAAAATTAGTAACAAACAAACCAACAAACATACTTACGCATAATAGGTAGTACCTCATCATATCATACTAATAAGACAAATGCGAAATTGTGTTTGTTTGTTTGTTCCTTTTTCACGTACGTGATTTTTTCCATATTATTATAGATAGTAGGCAAACCGCGTAGAGTAACATAGTATAGTTTTTATCCCGGTAGATATACTTTGTAAGAGATCCCTTTTAGCGATAAGGCCGCCACTTGTAGCATTAGCACGTAAGTATTTTCTATCTGTTTGTAATTGTACACAATAAAGAGTTTATATCTATCTATCTATACAATTCCTGAGGGAATCTCCACGCAAGTAAAACCGCGGGACGAATCGAATGTATAATAGTTATTAGTAAAAAAATTGGTACCAACATTTGATTTGCCAAGATCCCCAACTCTCCCACAATAAAAGCTCGCATTGTGTGGCTAGTCGCCACCAGACGCCACTTCTATTCGCACGGCCAAATAAAAATTCGATAAAAAACGCAGCCCTAACACGTGCCGACGCATTATTCGATAACCGTCGGGGGCGGTATTAAACTATTGAGGGCAACCCTAATTTTATAATCACACCGTCCAAACAAAATTCTACTTTAACACATAGAGATATGGATGACGTCTCAACTGATGTCGTTTTCAAAATTGACGTTTTAGTGTCATGATAATTTGACTTTTATGCCAGTGTGTTAAGGTTAGAATTGAAATAAATACATGTCATAGGCTCTAGAAACAGGGTTGTCAAGACTATTTATCGGTGGGAAAAGCCGTGTGTCAAATCTAACACTAGTTTTAATATTTCGCGTCGCGTGCCTGCCACGTGTTCGCCTTTGGTAAAAAACTGGACGAGCGTAATTCGCGTTTTATTGAGACATTCTCCTTGTTAAATGTTATGGCGATTTTTTGTCGCAGGTCTGTGGTCGCGTGTGTAGACGCGCGCTTATCTGTTATTAGCTGTAATGACTGGTGCTGAATGGTGCGATGAGTTGACAATGCCTTTAAATTGCTTGTAATGTAAATAGTAAATCTCTCTCATGATTAAAAATTTTCTATTTATCTTTTCTGTTTTGTAGGTAAGTGTATCTAAGAATTTTATGGTAAGGCTCAGAAATCTTGGTTAAAGAAAAACTCAAACAAAAGAAGCTCGGTATAGTTAGCTTAATTTTGGGATGGATCATCCCGACAATACGTTCTTATGGGTTTAGCCACAGCGAAACTTGCCTGGGTAACATTATTTGTTAGGACCATGTTACAAAAAGGCCAATGGTTTTCGAGCTAGAAAGTCAACGAAGTCATGTTTTTTTATTGATTATCACAAAATATGTACAAAAATCAAGCTCAAATTAATATGCATGACAAATTGTCTGGTAAAATTTGTTAACAAAACTTTACAATTCGCTACCTATTACACTCCTAACGCCATCTATTGAGGGGAAGCGTCTAAACAAACTTAAACTTGAGATTTAAATTTGAAATAAATAAATTTGAAATTTGAAATAAAGACATCTCCAAAAGTAGGTAGGTACCTATCTTGTTTTTATATTAAATTTGTATCATTGATATACCATAATATCTCGCCAGATTAGCCTAGTGTTTTTAATAGCATGATAAGGCATTATCTATTCCTTGCTAGAAAATAGCCACCGTTCTGGCCATGCTTTTCATTAGTTAGTTTTTTTACTTGTATGACTATATAAATATTACCCTTTTGATAGATACTGTGTTCATCTTGTGTTAATGTTATGCTTATTAACAACAAATTCTTGTTATAATTATGTAGGGAAGCAAATCTAAACAGAAATTCACAAAATCATTTAACATTTTTCTAAATTAAATAGTCAATATTTTTTAGTTTTCACAATAAGTTAATTATTTATTAGTCAATAAAATACCCGTGCTATTAGTGGTAGTAAGGCTGGTAGTAACACGGGGAACGAATGAATTCAATAGCCAATTTTAATACAATTGTTAAATATAATCAAAATCAAGCCAGTACATAAAAAAAATACGGACGGGTGTACCATAAACAAACTTTTTAAGCCTTCGTTGATCTTAGATAACTAATCTCTAACTCACAACACGTAGCGCCATCTAGTAGCATTTTCCCGCACCGTCCCACCCCCGGCAGTGAAAGGGCCTATTTCCGTCCACGTGTCTCTAACAATACGTCTTGACATGAATGATACGATATGGCATGCAACGTCATAATAGCGAAGCATTATACTCGACAGGAAATTGGCCTTTTTGCGAATATCATATCAGTATTGTTGACTTTTTATGCCGATAATAACGGAAAATCAGGGGTTATATTTCACTCGCATGTCAAAAAACAGTAACTCAACGGGTAGAAAGTTTTTACTCGTGCAGGAGGTTGAGAATCGGTCCATGTGCTCCACTTGTTATAGTACCGATCATCATAATTTCAGCCGTAGGACGTCCACTACTAGGCATAGACCTCCTCCATCGAACACCAAAAGGGCCGGTACCCCCCTACCGATACCGAACCGGTTAGTAGCAATGCCGAAGTGATAAAATACTAATTTGACATGTGGTGACATATTTTGTCTAATACTAATCTATACTAATATTATAAAGAGGAAAGATTTGATTGTTTGTTTGTTTGTTTGTTTGTTTGCATTGAATAGGCTCCGAAACTACTGAACCGATTTGAAAAATTCCTTCACTGTTGGGAAGCTACACTATCCCCGGTTAACATAGGCTATATTATATTTTCAAAAAAAATAGGGATCCTTACTAAAACTCCAATAATGTAACCCAAGGTGTAAAAAAATAAGATTTATAATTTTGACTTTGCGTGTTTGACAGTTCTAAGACAGGACAACGTCTGTCAGGTCAGCTAGTATTGTATAATTTTATTGATGACGTTTGTATTGTAATTATTGTATTCTTTAATTGATTACATCTGTTTTGTATTAAGTATCTACATTGTTTTTAGAAAAAAAAGTAACTCTGCATGTAAAACTTTATTCAAGTAACAGACACACTGTAAAAACTTAAAATAATTTTCGCTTATAGCTAAATCAAATAACTTCATACTTCTGGCAGACGAAAAAAAAACAATTTTAAAAAAACATGCAAATTAACTTGTATACAACTTTCTTCCACGCTTACGATTAATCCGAATCGGACAGTTGAATACTTTCCTGTAAAGGGATAAGATAAATTTATTTCACAGAAGGAAAAATATACATTTTATTTATATTACACGGGAATTACTCAAGTAAGAAAAAAAAAAAAAAAACAGAAAAAAAAAAAGTACAAACAACAAAAAAAAAAAACAGTCTTAAAATACTAACAAATATATCAAGTCTATGTTTTCTATGGTTCACAAGATAGGCGTTTGTCCACAGCTCACCTGTTAACTGACGATGTGGTCGAAGATGTTGGTACTATTCTATGCCGCTCTCTTACTATACAGGCCTTCGATAAAAAAATGTTACAGGGACCTAGCCAAACTTTTGGCAAAGGTGACTGGTGGCCGAGATAGTTGCGCTTACTATGGCCAAAAACTAAAAATATTATATTCAGTGCAAAGAGTTGTAATATCCAAGTGCAAAATAAATCCTGTAAAAATGAATCATCCTACTAATATTATAAACGTGAAAGTTTGTATGTATGGATGTATAGATGTATGGATGTATGGATGTATGTTCCTCTTCACGCTGCAACGGCACAACGGATCGACATGATTTTTTGCATGAGTATAGTTCAAGAGCCATAGAGTGTCATAGGCTTTTCATCATCATCATCACCATTTTTCATCACTACGCGGGTGAAACCGCGGGGCGCAGCTAGTATTAAAATAATTACTTAGATTTCATAGGGTTTCGCGACACTAGATGAATTGCGCAGTGTTGCCAACGACTTTCCAGTTTTTCTGCATGTTGTGAGGGAAAAGTACTCTATGTCCATATTTGTGATTCTGCAAAATTTTGTAAAGATCGGCCAAGCTGTTTAGTCATCAAATGCGAACAAGCAGATTGAGTTACTTTCGGTTTTAGATTAGGATTCAAATGAAACCAAACGCACTATATACCATTTCATATTTAAAATTTGGCTTAAAAGACATTTATTTAACTTTGTTTTTTTTTTCTCAGATCTACTTACCTCAAACTTCCCGATGAAAATATCAGAATCGTCCGAAGACGGCGGCTGGTCAATGTTATCCACCGCCGTGATTTGGGGACCTGCCGGACAAAATTTCAATGAATTCTGAACCACAATGCAGAGAGGCAGATGTTTTAGTTAATTACGTGCCCACTTTTGTCCCGGAAAAATTTACAAGCATAAATTGTATTTTTAAACAATATTTAAAAAATGGATCCTGGCTTAACACATGTCCTAAGCACTCAGAAGAATTAGTGTAGATTGAAATATAGAGTAAGGGTAAATAGTTGTAATTATGAGTAAAGAATGACAAGAGTAAAAACTGATAGAAGTAAATAGTGATAGGAGTAAATAATGATATGAATAAAGAATGATAGAAGTAAATAGAGACAATAAGGGATTACGCGGAAAGGGTGTACTAAGCTGAAAGTAGTCTGTTAGCATCCTTATCGTTATGAACCATTTCTGATAGAAAACACTTACGAGCTAGTGCCACAAGTGAATGTATGTAGTGCATTAAAAAAAATACTACTCCTAATGTAAATAAAAAAATACCTCTTTTCCGCGTAACTCTGTAACTAAACAGTGATATGAGTAAAGAGTGATATAGTGATATAGATAATTAGTGATAGAAGTAAAAAGTGATAGGAGTAAATAGTGATGACGATAGTGTGGTAATGCTACTCACCCAGTGGCATGCACTCCATGGGCTCGAACAGGTCCATGGGTATGAGGTCGAGCGGCGGCGAGGGTGGTGGTGGTGGCAGCAGACACGAAGACGATATTCCCGACGCACCTGGACAGAAAAAATGATTTTTTTTTCATTAGCTTCGGCGCATGTTTAAATTAAATCAAGTCAAATAATTATTATTTTATTAACTAAAAATGTATACATAAACAAGCAACAAGTTTTGCAAGTTGTTAACAAACATTGAAAAAAAAAATTATAAGAGTTGATAATCATTCAACGCCTGAACATATTTTTATTGGATTATGTCTAAGAACACTTTCGATCAAGTAACCATTCAAACAAAAATATTCAATCAAAAATGGTTGAGCCTTTTGGGAGCTACAATACAACAAAAAGACAGATACCTACATAATATAGTTCTAAGTTGGAAATAAAATAAATAAATAAATATGTTAAACTTATAACACCCCATCTGTTTGCATCGGGGGTTAAGCACTGTAATAACTGTAATTTATAAAGCCTTCTAATAGGACACTGCTGCCCATCCTCCGGTGGTTTTGGTCGCAGTTTTAGAACATATCCGGGTCTGAACGGTCACTGTGAACGTATTGTGATCTCCAAGCCACCTGTCAAGCGTGGGGATTACGGCAATACCCCTCTCTAAAGAGGGAGGCCTAGTAGTGGACGTTTACTGGCTGATGATGATGTGTGTGTGTGTGTGTGTGTGTTTGTGTGTGTGTGTGTGTTTGTGTGAGTGTGTGTGTGATAAAGCCTTCAAATAATAAAACTCACCAGGAATAGCAAAGTCCTTGCCATGGTTAGAGTTGAGCTCAACGTAACGCGACTCTTGTCGGGATGTGGACGCCGCTGATTGGACGAGGTCACGCAGAGGTTTCAAGGAGCAAGGTTCCACGTTCACTTCTCGCACTGAGAACGATACACATGAGTCAATGACAGATTAAAAGGGAAAAACAACAAGCTTTGGCAAGAAACAGACTTTAATTACCTTTAATTTAAAAAAAAAAACATAACCCGACTGCATTGTATAAACCACAGAATAATAAAGAGCATAGAAACCGTCACGTGATTTACAAACCGTACAAGGCCATCTAAAAAATAGCATGTAGCCTTTGGAGCCTTTACATGCCCTAGTACATTGAAATTGTGTAGGTATATACAACCCTGCAATTTACCGTCCTGTTAAAAATATTAACGTTTCGTTCTGATAACAACAATTTTGGAATAGTAAGAGTAAAGATTGTATTAACATGTTTAATCCGTTTGTGAAGATGAAGAATTTACGTTAAAAAAAAATAACGACGGAACGACGGAAACGGGTATAGTTGTTCATTTTATTTAAATTTCAATTATGTAATATTTACAGTAAATTCATGTTAATTTCAGAATTTATTGTTAAATTTTTCATTTACAATTCAATTAAATAAAATTTATAGCAATTTCAAGATTAACAAATATTTTTAAAATTAATATCATTAGTACAAATTGTTAAAACGTTTTTTTTTGTTACAGATTTAATTACAATTTGTTTCAGGTTAGGTTAATTTTACTTTTTTATGTAAATTAATATTTATGTCAGGTTAGGTTTAAATTAGCATCACAAATATCTGTAGAGAAAAATTGTTTGTCCCAAAATCTTTATTTTACTCGAAACGACGTAGAAGCGGAATTACACTAGAAATTCATATACAAGTTAAAAAACCTAGCAATGGTGATTAGAATTTACAGCTTTCATTCCGATATTTTTTGCAATATACTGCAGCAGCTAGACCTAAAAAAACGGATAATTAGGTGATAACTTACAGTCAGCAGATAAAGCGGTGTGGTAAGCACGATGCGGTTCTTCCACAGTAAGGTGCAGTCTGCCACCAGGCTTGATCCTGGGCACCACGGTAGCTACAACTGGCACCCTGATTTGGACGGCACCTGCCACCTCCACTGGCTCTTCCTCACCATCCTAAATTGATTTCAAAGCTATTGAAGCTATTGTCACAGAGCATACTGTGATTTGGGAGCGATGGGGACTGAGCGGTAAGATGTGCCCTTTACAATCTGACGGCACCCGGCACCAATATCAGCCTTGCACCAATGGCTTATTTAGTAGGTACTTTATATATTTTTTTTTTATTAAGGATTAGTAAACAGCTATATTATAAAATGTACAATAATATGGATAGATTAATAAGCTTAATAATAATACAGCCAACAACACTATTCACAGATTACTTACAGAATTATATAAATTTACCGCTAGGAGTAGCTAGCTTTCAAAATATAATATTTAAATAGACATATGTTTTTTGTTTTCTAATAAGTCCTAAAACACAAAAATAAAAAAATTATGATTTTATAAAGTTTAAACAACTATTAATTAACATAATAATAACAATATTGTTTCAAAATATGTACTGAAGTTATGAGGAGAGCTTTTGAAGTACTGCTGCTTTAAATTTACCATCAGTGCAAGCAAAAATGACAATATTTTGAAAAACGTAAATAAATTATAAGCAGTTTCAATGTCATCGCTCAAAAACGGCGAAAGTAAACATTGTGAGGAAACCGGTATGTCCAAGAACCACTGAAGTTCAACACATGCACTGGGCCAGCATGGTGGATTAGGACCTAGACGGTATGTCCAAGAATCTCATAGATTATAGATTATCACTCTATTTATTCCCGTATACCTTTTCAATACGCTTGGTCGATAAGTCCTAATAATCACTTACATAATTATACACATATGTTATCTACCTGCGTGTCATCTCCTTCCTTTTTGACAAGTATTTTCCCTCCAGTCCGCAAATCTTCAGCAGTGGCTGGTACCAGCATCTGATGGAAACAAACATTTACAAGCTAGGAGTTTTTTTGTCTGGAGAAATCTTTTGGCCTACCATAGGCACGTGTCGTCCTAATCAATTTTTTTCACCTCACATCACATTATCCATTATCACTAAGGTGTACTAAGCTGAAATTAATCCGCCATACTCATCAAAACAACAGCAACAAATAACAACAAATAATAACAATTGTAACAAATTTTACTATGGACCAACCTGAAATCGCGAGAAAAAAAAACTGCTGTTCCATACATTCTGTCGAGTGTCAATGGCCGTTTTCAATGGAACAACAGATATTTTTTTCGTGGTTTCATAGTTTCTCCCATGGTAAAAACTGCTAATAATGATTGGTAATATTGGGTCCCTTTCGGTTTAATACACCCTTTCCGCGTAACCCAGTAGACAATCCGAAAATTTCACGACCGACAGGAATCAACCCTACACCATTCGGGTCTGCGCCCCGAGCACTCTTTCTCCTAAGATACGATTGCTTTCTTGTCTGTACAACCAATCTTATCGTATACATACCTGTTTCCCTCCAGGAAGCGACGTATCAACCACCTTCACAAGAACAGGTGCTCCGTCATCAGGCTTCAGCAACGCAAACGGAGTCTGTTTCGTTGCTATAGCCACTTCCATGTGGTAAGTTTTTATGGCGTCCACGATCACTCCACTGATCAGGTTCCAAGGTTCCGTGGATGATTCTGGAGAGATCATGGGCAGTTCCCAGGGGGAAGATTTGGGCCATGATGAGGAGTCGGAAGATGGGAGGTAAGGGCCTATGGATGAGGATACTTCACAGTGATCGGTTTGGGACCTGGAATTATAAAATGTCACATTATTGGTTGATTGGGGGTTCTAAAGCGCAGTCTGTGAATCGGCAAAAGTAGTGTTATGTAAAATGCCTTTTAAATCTATGGAGTAATGACAAACGGAAGATAGTTGACAATGACAAAAAAGCCTGGCCTTTGTGTTTTAGGTGAGGCCTTTTTCCAGCAATGGACCAATGAATATGATTACTTATTTTATATCGTATCGACTGGGCTATAACCGCCATGATGTTAAAGTTTTGATAACGGCCTCTGATATTGCCAAACTGTTTTTGTTCTTGAGCAACCAAGGTACGGAACTATGAAGCGCCTTGTTGCAAACGCTACTCTGGATCACTTGATAATTCTAATGAAGTCGAATGTCTCCGGGAAGCCTAATTGTTTCGTCAGCAAGCTTCGTTAGTTTAGTTACTGGGTATGTCTGAAGGATGGTAAGAAAGAGCTGCAATACCTTGAATTATCCTGCTTAGGCTCAGAGAGCTTAGCTAAGCGAGGCAAAATGTTTCTTCGGATCAAATTGCCACTTCCATCTTCAGGATGGGCCTGTGATATAAACAAGACAGACTATAATAAATGTGACCAACTCATTATAGCAGCTATTTACAATATACTGGTGCTGTCAGCATGTGTTCTGTGTTTGCGTACCTTATGCTTGTGGCAGACTAGGTTTGACTGTTGGTTGAAACCCTTGAAGCAAATATTGCAGCGGTAAGGACGCTCGTTGGTATGCGTGAACAGGTGGTTCCGCAAGTTTCCTGAAAAATTGCTTTGTTATTAAACTGAGTTCGGTCGAAATAGATCAATACATCCTACAAGCCTATGATCTAGTCGAAATATTAAACAACCAAATATTCAGAGTGAAACAACACTGCTGCAAAAAGAGGTTATCAATTTGATCAACTTTTTCTATGGAACCAAACCTGAAATCATCAAAAATAGGCTGTTCCATAGCAAAAAATTCAATGAATATAATGTAGAACCAGATATTTTTCTCTAGATTTCGGGGTTGGCCGTTGGCCCCATAGTAAAAGTTCTTCAATATAATCAGCACAATAACCTGTTTTCGGCTTAGAAGTTATTATTTACCCTGTTGATACTATCACTAAGAAATAATTATTTAGTTCTAAACCTAAATCTATTTATTTAAAAACTTCTTAGGCGAAGAAATGTGATTCAAAGGAAAAAAGCAGGAAATATGAGAATATGAACGTTACCTTTCTGATGGAATCCTTTGGGGCAGATATGACACTTATATGGTTTCTCGTCTGAGTGGGTTTTACGGTGGGAAATCAGGGTGGATACGCGATTAAACGTTTTGTTGCACACCTGGGTGGGAAAGGAGAAGGATTTAAAGGAATAGGATGTTAGTTAACGATTTTTCTTATCATGGTGGGGAGGGCGTGATAGGCGATACGCTAGTCTACTGTGAGAAATTAGCTTCTTTGGTATAATCTTATCTGCTTTCAGCCTCACGGGCTAGAAAATACAATATCTGCAAACATGATAAAAGAGCCATAGAGGTGGATGGGTCTGCCCAATTTAAAGTTCCTTTTATATATGTATGAGAACTGTGAGAAGCACCAGAGTGAGTAGACGCTGGGTCATATCAAAATATACACAAACCTCACAGGCGTAAGGTCTTTCGGCAGAGTGAATAGCCTTGTGCTGGCTCAGGGTAGAGAGCTGGCGAAAGCTTTTTCCACAAGCCGTGCAATGGAAGTTTCTCTCATCGGTGTGAGTTGGGAGGTGTCGCATCAAAGTGTATTGGTGCTGGAATTCACGACCACCTGGAAGCGCACTTTACCTTAGAATTACTAACATTTGAATAAGCACCAATACTCGATATGGTATTTTTGACAGGCTTGCTGATGGCCTGTTCTGGTGCTTAGAGATGATGTGGTTAAAATGGTAGGGAAACCTTTTCAAGGAACTGGTTCGAAAGGTGAAGCTGGCAAAACAAAGAGATGAAGACGAAGAAGAAATAAAGAACATCGTTTTGGTTCACTTACAGATACCACATTCCCATAGCTTGACAGTCCTTCCATGTCTCTTAACATATTTGACAAAGTGAAACCTAGAGCGTGGGTCAGCTTTGTCCACTTTGCAGGTGCCTTGAGGGTTTTTGGACTTGTTCAGCACTGAAAATTGGAACAAATTAAAAAAGTGTCAAATTGAAATTGTTTTTATTTTTACTCTTCTCAAGACAGTTGACAAAAATGGAGTTGCGATAAATATACAAAATTGATATATGCACATGTCAAGCACTTTGCAGCGATTGAAAGCCAAAGATCGGGCTTAGTAGCGTACCTTATGCTGTGTGAGAGCTGGAAAATCTTCTATTCAGCAGTGGATTGATTTAGGGTATCATCATCATCATCATCATCATCAGCCTTGAGTGACCCACTGCTGGGTATAGGCCTTGCTTTGTTTATGCCACTCTCCTCGGTTTTTCACCAGTCGCATACACTTGTTTCCAACAGCTCTTTTGATGACGACGGTCCACCTCATCCTCGATCAGCCCAGGTTCCGCCGACTTAGTCTCGGCCACCACGTGGTTACTGCTGTACACCACCTTCCACCATTACGTCTGGCCATGTGCTCTACCCAGCTCCACTTAAGATTCACCACCTTTTTACGACGTCTGCAGCCATGGTATGACGTCGTATCTCAGTGTTTCGGAAACGGTCTTCAAATTGATTCCAAGCAAGCTAGCTCCATGGCTCTTTGAGCATTGGCTATCTTGTGGTATGACGATGCAAATAATATTTAAAGTGTTCATTCGTACCTGAATTTGGATTTCTTGATGAAGTGGAAGACACTAGTGAGGAGTCTCCATATGACTTAGTATGATTTGTAGGCTGAAGAACAGAGCTTGATGTATCAGCTTCCTGTCAATACAAAATTGCAAAGCTTTAGTGGCCCTTGATTTTATCTCCGATTCTCCGGTTTGCCTACAATTTTCCAGTAGTACCTACTATTTCCGTGCTAAATTTCATCAAAATGGCTTAGTTAGATGTGAAAAGATCCTTGATATTAAAAAGACTTTCGGACTTATAGAGGTGAATGTGTTGGTGCAAAGCAGAGTATAAGATACATAGTTTCTTTTTCCATATAACTGGCAAGTTACCCTGATGAATTGATGACAACTCCAAAAACTGATCGTCACCAGGAAAATAGATAAGAGAATGGGTATGGCGCCTGAAAGGGTGTTCCCCGATAGTTACACTCTGGGCGTCTTCTATTCACGAGTGAATCGGTTTCTTCTAGGCAAGTGTGCTCGCTTCATCGCTTAGGAGAGTTGGTAGTCAAACACAACCTATTCTTTAAAAAAAATCAGGAGACTTCTCGAGAAGATATAGAAATACACATTGACTTCACATTAACAGCCAAATAAATCTGCTTTCTGAATATCATCTGCCGCGTAGTACCAAACCCTGGATTGTAGATGAGAGAAGCGATATTGGCGTCTTCTTCCTTCCAAGAAACAAGTAGTAACTAGTACAAGATAAAACACGCCAAAATGACCATAATCCAGGGAAATACTACCTTCATCTCACTCTTCAAAGCTGAATCGATCTGTTTTCCGAACGTCGTCTGCCCTGTGGTCCCAAACCCTGGCTCGGAGACGAGCGAGGCTATATTTCCGTCTTCTTCCGTCCATGCAAACCTGGCCTGCTGTTCCAGGCCTTCCGGGAAGAAACCATCGCGGAACAGAGAACGAGAGACGTCCAGCTGAAGCAGAAAATACAAAGGAACCTTTTTATATAATTATAGTCGTAAGTAAGGCCCGTCGCAGACGATAGACTAAAGCTCGACACAAATTATTGGACGCGGCAGACGGACGCGACATAAAGGTATATAGATAATGAACCTACACTGAGCTGTGCAAACTACTTATCGGACGTAAGTCGTGGACGTAACCTTGGGCTGACCTTGAGCGTTCGAACGTCCGACAGAAATCTGGCGCGCCGGATGTTTTTGTCAGCCGAAGCCACGTCTCAAAAGACTGTGCACACTTATCAGTCGCGTCCGTCAGCCACGTCCATCAGCCGCGTCCGATAGTTTGTTTCCAGCTTTAGTCGGTAGAGAGTCTCTTTCTCGCTCTAACTGATGACGTATAATTTTTGTACTGTCACCATCATTCTCGCAGTTTTATACGCCTGCTGACGTATATATTTATCTATGTTATTATTATGCCTGTCGTCTTTAGTGGTTCTACGCTTGAGTGTGATAAGGGTTAGGTATTTACCAAAGAAGGTTTGCGAAAAAAATTACAAACTTAACTACAGCTTAACGCAAGAGTTTCCAGATTTCCGTTAAACTTTATCAATATTATGTTCAGCTCTTTTGTCATGAAAAGGTAAAAACCGAGTCACGTACGATTCGCTGAAACACCTTTGAACGATACAACCGTACACAGAAACCACGGTTCGCCGTTGGATGGTAGAACGAAAAAATTATTAGCCGATATTTTTTAGCGACTAGGCGTTCTTAGTCGAACCTTTCGAACTAAGATTATCAAAACATTTAAATTAGAAAAGAAAAACGGCAATAAAACTATTGCGAAGTAGACAAGGAGCAAACATATTTTCATACTATATATACTAAGTACGTATGGCTTCGATTTTACTTTGGTCGAAGACGTATGGTAAGGAGTCACTGACTCATAAAAGTTTACAAACTTACGTCATTTCTACTTGAACTCGGCAGCAAGTGAAGTCCCAAATCTTTCCTGTCAAGTTTTTCACTCAAACACACTTCCCGTATGCTGAAACAATATAAATTCAATAAACTTTTGTTTCCAATAAAACACGAACGAACAAAATCGAGTTGGCCATGTTCATTGTTTAAGCGCTCATTTCTTTCCAAATAAGCGAAGATCGATCACCTTATAATCTCATCTCCAGGCCTCATGAAACCACCTTCCGGTATTTCTTTTATTTCCTCATCGGAAAACATTGTTTATTTTCAGCAATATTCAATTATTTTTTTGAACAAAAAAGCGCCAGTCGTCCTTTTCCGGGACGTCAAAGAGAATGTTATACTCTCTTGTTATTTTTGTTTCCATGACAATGGTTTTGTTCTGACATTCAAATGTTTTTTTTTCTTTTCTTTTATTGCAGAAGGCCACTGACAGTTGTGTAGTAAATTAGTAACGACCTCTTTTGAACTTTTTAAAAAGGCAACTAAAAAGGTTAACTGGAACTTTGGCGCGTTTTTTATTTACTTTTGTAATAATGTAAAATCACAGTGTAAAATTATTAAATTAAACAAGCAACCGGAAAAAAACAATTTCTCACAAAATGTGAGTAAATAATAATTTAGAAGTAGGTACCTACCTAATTCTAAAAATTCCGTCTAGTGGTTTGTTACGTTTAAGTAGTCTGCTCATTTCCTTGTTGAGTCTTTCAAGGGCTGCTTGAGAATGCTCTCAGCCTTGGCCAATGTTGAAGATAAAATCATGTCTTTTTATTTATGAAACGTTTGCAGCAAATAAATGAAAATAATGATGCACGGAAGGGATGAGATGAACAGTTAAATTTTAGCCTACCTATTCATTTATAAATGAATATAGGAAGGCTAATTTTTTTATCTACCTACCTAATGTGCCTAGATGAGTACCTACACCTATCTAAATAGTTATTTAAATAATATGGTCTGACAGCTGCAACGACATTGTAAAAACTGATTCATCATCATCATCATTTTCATTTATGATACAATGACTTTATTGGTCAGTGAAACTAGTTTTTTTTTTTAAATTATAAATAGGCTTGCGCGTGACCGCCAGCTCGCCTGATGTTAAATAAATAAATAATAAATATGTATAAATAAATATGTTACATGGGTGTCAAAACAGTTGTATGTGCTCTAGCTTCTACCTAAAAATGGTATACAGACATCAATGATGACTCTGGCTATAAAAAAATAAGTAATTGCTAAATATACAATATTGCTTGCAATTTACAGCGTATCATGTTCCCACCGCTGGGATACAAGCCTTCTCTCAGAGAGAGCGAGCTTGGGCCCAATTATAATGTTATTGCAGCTTACAGCTGTCAGAGAAAATAAATGCTTGGACCGAGAATAATTCGCATAGTAGGTATGGCTACAGTATCTATGTATGAGGTACCTAAACAGTGCGTAGGTAATAATACCAACCTATTTGGTTGATTTGAAAAGACATGCGTTACATTCCTATCTAATAGAGGACAGGATCTTTCTGCCTCAAGAAACCGAGACTCGGAATGTCTTTGATTGTAGGGCATGTGATTTAATTGAAATACCTTCGTATGACAAACATGAACCTAAGTGGCTTTTCATTAGAGACGATCATGTAATATCAATGTAATATTAGGAGTATAGTTATTAATGATCTATAATTTTATTATAACAATTGTATTTAGGAAATTGTTACAGTAGACGCCATCTCTGAAAAAAACATTGTACTAAAATATTTATTAGAAACCTAGTGAAAATGTGGTGTCTTCAAATCCTGAGTGAATCTGTTTCTTCTAGGTAAGCGTGCTCCATCGTAGACCACATCATCGCTTAACATCAGGTAAGTTGGAGGCCAAACACAAGCCTACTAGGTACTACTAATATAATACAAAAAAAAGTCTACTTATGTAAAATTTTATTTTGCGCTATCTGTGAAATTATTGAAGAACTTATTCGCGAAGCATGGTTTGGTTCATAAGGGTGCCGTTTTTCTACCTCTTAGAAAACATTATTAAGCGCCATCCGTAGAAATATTTCAGTACTAAGTTCTATGCAGGGTCACTAAAATAAAGTATATTGTTTGCCACGACCCCCTAAAGTGACATCTAACAGATATAAAGTGAACTTTCTTGTAACCTTATCTTAAAAAATTCAGAATTATCTCAGTTTCAACTTGTTTTAAATAGATGGCATTAAAAATAATATTTTAAAGAATATTTTTTTAGTATACATTTTTGGATGTAAATAGGATACGTAATAATTTATCATTAAAAAAACTCGCGTGACCGATAAGAAAAAAAAAAATATAGAAGGTACGAAAACAATAAAAGTTATTCTATTCTATTATAATTTATATATAAAAAGGTTTTTGCGCCAACGTGAACGTGTTCAAGTGCAGGGGCCTTACGGACAATTGCTATTACAGGCACCTAATCCGCTCAGTTGGAAAATCACGTAATAGCTGTTGTCCGTAAGGCCCCAGGCAAGTGATATAACGAAGAGAAATATTGTTTTTCGTATTGTTTCCAAAATTCCATAGAAGCCTCTTGTAAAGCCTCCAACCATTTTAATGGGGCGTGAGTTTGGCTTGACCGTGACTTACTTTGCTTGACTCTGACTATGACTAGGTTGACTATAACTTGAAAATTTTCTAATAGGTACTTACTTATTGACACTGGCAAATGCACAAATAGTGCGATGCCAAAATCCTCGCAAGACGAAAGAAGAAAAAAAGATACAAAAAATAGGCATAGGCGAAAATTTTAAGTAAATCAAGTACAGGGGCCGTAGGCTCCATACGCGATCTCAAACTAAAGTAAAAACAGCGCAGTTTCGAAAATCACGCGATTGCGCGCCCACGCTGCCACGAACTGCTTACATATGCCTACAAATGATGTCACAAAAATATGCCCCAAAAATTGCCGACAACTGCAGCAAGTTCACGAACTAACCTACTTAGGTCTCGTCATAGACGCTGGGCTATGCATGTGAACAAAGTGTGTGACAAACTTAGAGCAATATCTACATTATCAAAAGCCGTGTGCCGTTCCCTGTTTTACTCACAAAATTACTCGCTAGCTTACATCTACATGTATAAAAATTAATCCTTATTTACCATGGTCACGCCATAACTTGAGCACGACTTTACCGATTTCATTATTTTTTTAAAAGTTTTCTAATAATTTTTACCGAAGGTTCAAGGTTCTTACGGAAAGAATAATTAAGGATATTACGCAGAAAATTTCAGAAAACTTTTTATTTTATTTTATATAATTAATAAGCTTGCGTTTGACTACCATCACGCCTGATGTTAAGCGATGATGCGGTCTACGTTGGAGCACGCTTGCCTAGAAGGAACCGATTCACTCAACGACAATTTTAAATTGCGGGGTGCAGCTAGTAGAATATACTTAATTGTAAGTCTGTATTTACTTCAACTTATTATCTTGAGGATGCAACAGAGATAAAGCGGTGTTCACACGCCACATATTGCATTCTATAAGAACTAGACTAGACGGCACTCTATCTTAGTCTATTTGACAGGACGGCAGCTTAGAGATAAAGTGGCTGTTTCGATCTTAGCCGAGATAACTAAATGCAGACTCATAGACGTATATACTGCAGCATTTGAATCATCATCGTCAGCCTGAAGTCGTCCACTGTTGAACATAGGCCTCCCCCTTTAACATCCACACTGAACGACATCCTGATATTTGCATCCACTGGATCCCCGCGATTCTTACCAATGTCGTCGGTCCATCTAGTAGGAGGGCTACCTACGTTGCGTCTTCCGTTTCATGGACTTTACTTAAGAATCTTTCTTCCCCATCGGTTATCGGTTTTTCGAGCGATGTGGCCAGCCCATCAACTTGCATTTTCATAGCTATGTCGGTGACTCTGGTTCTTTGGCGAGAATCCACGTTCGGGATTTAATCAGGCAAAGAAACTCCGAGCATAGCTCTTTTCATTGCCCGCTGTGTGACTTGCTCAATTTGAATAAGTAGTGTTTATTATTTTACCTACTGTTTGTTAGTAGGTACTTTATTATCGGCGACTTATCGATGGGAGAGAATCGCGATATTAACAAGTATAAATGAAACATGCTTAATAACTCCCAATAAATAAGACAATTATCATCAAACGGCTGAACAAATTTTCATGAATCATACTTAACTGGTTAAGAAAATCTGTTTAGTTAACCCTTATACTAAGCCTACGCTATCTGTCTGTCTGTCTGTCCGTCCGTCACCTTTTAACGCCTGTATTTTTCCAACCGTATTAGATAGCCAGATGAAATTTTCACAGAATAATAATATTATAATGTTACTAATAATCAAGTCAAAAAGTAAAAAGTAAAGGTCCCCTAAAACAAAAGTTTTTTTAAACATATTTAATGAAAATTGCAATACGTACAAGCGTCAAACTTGGCATGATAGTGCGTATGTACTAAAGTAATTAAAAAGAAGACACGACACGGGCCTAGAGCCTAGTGTGGGGCCACTGCATATTCGAAACCAGCAGTGCAAGTACCGTTCTTTATCGATAGTCAAATTCGCTAAAATGCCATAGAATCGATCACAGCGAGTACTGAAAAAATGGCATATTATCGAATTTGACGACCTCAACTGTCAATTTGACGATCGCTATAAGAACGGTACTACGGTACGGTAGATGGACCGACGACATAGCAAGAGTCGCTGGCATCCAGTGGATGCAAAAGGCAGGCTGTCGTTCAGTGTGGAGGTTAAAGGGGGAGGCCTATGTTCAGCAGTGGACGTCTTCTGGCTGATGATGATGATAAGAACGGTACTTGCACCCCTGATCTTTTATATGAATAAAGTGTTTAAAGAATTCGCTATAATTTTTAAATGTGTTAATTAATGTAAAAACTTCCATTCTTTATTTATCTTTATAACTTTATGTAATTTTCTACTCATGTTTTATATAGCTGTGTAAATGTTCATGTAACTAACTCTTAGAAATAAAAAATATTTTATCTTATCTTATCTATCAGCCTTATAGAAAATAACATTTCCCTTGTTCAATTTAGAGGCAAATAGTCTACCTATCGGAATTTATCCCATGCTCATAATTTCAGCGACAAATCAGGTATGTTCACGATTGATGACGTCACGCAGCGATAATGCCCGTGATTGGTCCGCACGTGAGACTCGGTCTCGCGTGTACAGTGGCGTGCAATATTAGTGGTAGCTTTTTAAGAGTTTATAATCATAATATTATGTCGTCAACTTGAACTATTTGCGCGGTCATAGCAAACAGTACGAAATTTTTATTTTGGCAATTTGTTAATAAATAGTTAATAATATAAATAAGTATAATGTGATTTAAGAAACATGATTGGTGAAACTTTTTGTACATACAAACTTACGATAATTCGGTGAAAACAGGCCCTCTAAAACACATAGTAAAATTTATTCTCTGAAACTAGATATTCTTAAGAATTCGTTTTTTCCTATTGTACTAATAATTTTATGTGATGTAATTTAATGTAAGTTCGTTTAATTTTAAATGGTTCTTGAGTAATCTGGAGATTAATCATTTGTCGCTTACGTTATTTAGTTCTGAGGCACGCACTGACATGCGTATCATATCTCTTACTGTAGGCGTAGATCGCATAGATTGGCAATGTTTTGAACAAAACTTTAAAAAAAAAGTCATTGGTGCAGGGCCGAAAATCAAACCTAGTGCCATCACATTGAAAAGTGTACATGCTACCGCTCGGCCACCATTGCCAGCTGAGCAATGTTGCAGTTAATTTGCACTGCAGTGTAACCGCGGACAGTCCACATGCCTGAAGGCTATGAGAAAGCGTCACATCTCGTCCATTATAGTTATCCGACAATAATTCCGTTTATATCACAATTTGCTGGATTTTGTCTCTAGTTGCCTCTACACTGGCTTGGTGATGGTGTTATGTAGTAAGTTACCAGCCAGCAAAGGGGTCCTTATTCTTATTCGAGATGGGGTCAATTAGTCTTGCACTGATGTCCCGATTGGAGTGTCTATAACTAGAAAAAATATTTTTAGTATAATATAAGTATATTATATTTATATTAAAAAAAAAGCATTTCTTTCTACCAGAAACTACCCAAGCCAACCCAACTCCTTGAAATGTCGAAGCTCCGGGGCGCAGGCACACCGGGCCTTTCATGAGCTTTGTTTTAATCGTTCTTTTTGTTAAATATTAACAATGTATACTTATTAATACTATACAATTTAAAAATGTGTTTGTTTGTCTCTCTTTCACGCAGAAAAAAAAAAACAACTAGTTATTGTAATTTTTGCATAAATATCGTTGGAGGATCGGAGGTGATACAATATTTTTATCTCGGAAAATTTACGGTTCTTGAGAAAAAGCCCTCGCGGATAAACCCGCGGCGTGTAGTTAGTTGTGATATATTTATACTCTAGGATCCTGTTTAGTGGAAAAGTAGACATTCATAGGAATTTGACATTTGGTGAATGGGGTTGGCCCGTAAAAACTTTTTGCAATTGTTGCTAGCTTAGTTTGTGTACGTTCCAATAGAGAGTTTTCAAATTTGGAAAGTTCCAAAAGTCATATTATGGACAAATCTGTTCAAATTTCTAAATTCCTACCAAGAGGTAATTAATACAAGCTATAATAATAGTAAGTTATTTATATCCATACGCTATAAATTTAAAAATCAATTACACAATTCTGTACAATTAATCGATAAAAAGTCAAACAAAAGCACCGAATAAGTCCATACAAAAAAGAAAAGAAATAAAAGAAGAATGTCGTCTATGAGTCTACTCGAGTTGATGATTTTGGAAAGACTAGACATTCGGGCAAATGATAAGTGAAGATGGCGGAGCCAACCCTGTTTCTTTGGGCGTTAGCAATGGTCAACTTAGCGATTAACTTAGTGAAAGAATTGGACCCAAATGTATGATATATTCTTAATAAGAGAAAATAAAAGTAATGTAAATAAAAATAAAATAAATGAAAATATTATATCCGGCACAGCATAAAATCTTCGCAGTGAAAGCACAATAAAATAAATTTTAAAATTAAAAAATCCAAATACTTATATACCTAAAAAATCATTTCTTGCTTCATATCCACATAACGCCATCCAATCGAATCAATAGCAATCCAATCTTGTTACGAATGTGATTGTCACACGATTACCCTCATTTTGTCGCACCATTTTGTGTTTCGTCTCTCTCACACATATCACTATATTGTATGTTTTGTCTCAGACATACGTAGTCCTGAGGTAGTTATGATAATGTCTCATGGACTCATGGCAGGTCATTATGGAAAATGGCGAATATCACGGGAAATACAGATATTGGAGTCCATCACACATCGCTCTCGTCAATGATTCTTGAAATGATTGTTTCAATCGTGACTATTCGGAATAGTTCAATCTATACGTGTCACTTTCAGGCAATGACGATTTATATTATCTCTGCTTTCAGGCAAGTAAGTAGAAAATTTAACATGCTTTTAGGCAAACAAAGGAGCTATTCATTAGTACAATATTATTATCATTCGTATTTAGACTACATTTTTAAACAAATTCAAAAAAGGAGTGGGTATTTTGATGTGAAACATTTGCTGGCGCACCTTGGCAGTAAAATCAACTGTCAAGAAATAAAGTCGGTATTTTAAAATACACGTGATTAAATCCTTAATTGCAATGAAACCTTTGGCATAATGGATATGCAATCTGCCTTCTAAAGTTGTAGAAAAATCGTGTAAACTCTTTTAAAAATAATAACATGATGATACAACCACCAAAACTCGACATTCATCCATAATCCGTTCAATAACGCTCCATACATGCGCACACGCACCCAAAACAAACAATTTAAATACTCCACGCATTATTAATTGTATTTGTTCTAAGTCCAATCAGAACTAGCATACAATTACAAATCAGCCTCCCATGGCACAAGTTATTAAACATTATATTATAAGCGCAAGTTTTACAGACAATTTAGTAGAACAAATTATAAGAAAGTGGTGCAAGTTATAAGGTTTTTGAGATGAGGTAGCATATGAACAACAGCCAATCAACTGGTTTTAGGAGTTTTTAGGGATAAATTATTCAAAGAAAAATTCGAAACTTGAAAAAGCTAGTCAAATTTGGAAGGTTTTTAGGCGTGTCTAAATTGCCGCAAGGGATGTCCCTTGCAGAAATCCAGCTATGTAGCTGGATTTGAAAAAAAAAGCTAGATTTCAACCTCTTGGAAAGGACAGTAAAAAGACCATAAAATAAGAGAGTAGTTTTTGCAGAATAAGAATAAGCTCCATAGACTTCGCTAAAAGGAAAGGTAGAAGAAAAATCAGCAAAAGGAATACCAAAAAGTTCTTTATGATATGTTTGGTCACTTGTTCTCTTATTTGGTTTTCTATTTATACATATGCAAATATGATATTGGAAAATAAAAATAAATATGGAAAATAAATTAAAAGATAAATAAGCTGGAAACTGTTTAACCAACTAGAGCTAGCTAGACTCCTAAATACGTAGAAGTAAGTAAAAAAGGGCACGAGAAGGACACCGTTTCATTGTCGATATTCTGAAAACCCGAATGAACTGCTACGATTTAACTTTTATTGTGCGAAATGCTGAATTGAGGAATGGGCTGCCAGATTGGATGTTTCCCAATATTTACAATCTGGGTGTGTTTAAGGCACAAGTAAATCCGTTTCTATTTTAGGAAAGCGTGATCCATTGCACCGTAGACCACACCATTGCATCAGGTGAGATGGCAGTTTGCATGCCTATTAAATCTTTGACTTGTAACTATGGAGTTATTAATAAAGGATTGTATTGTATTGTATGAAAAAAAAAAAAAAAAAAAACAATCCAATCCAAACCAAAACCACTAACCAAACCCAATCAAAATCAAACCAAACCAAACAAAAGAACTTAACTAAACCATACAAAAACGAACCAAAGCAAAACGATTGAAAATTAATAAATAAATAGATCCATTTCTCTTTCTACTTATGCCTTACACCACACATCTTTCATACGCGTACGAAAACTCAGCGGGGCGCGATCTCTGACAGTAACAGACACGCGGTTAACCTTTGGATTGAGACGTGAACCATCGTATAATGGCGGTGAGAGTATGTAATCACTTGTATGGGAACACTACCGCGTGACAATGGAGTTATGCGTCTATCAGGTCAAGCGTGACTTTAATCTGCACATCTTGAAGAAGTAGACTGCAAAGGATTAGAAGTTGACGAGGGTTAAAGTATTAATGCAAACCCCAATAAAGAGCTGCATATTTAACATGTCAACGTTTATTAAAAGACTTTAATACTAAAAGTCCACCAGAGTTAGCGATGAAACGCTTTTATTGTCGCCATTTTTAATATAATATATTTCGTGTATTAAGGGTTCGCCAAGTATTGAATTTATTTTGATTATCGACCACTGTATATTGCCTGTTACTGCACTTATGAAATCTAGCTTTGAAATTGCGCGGCCAAGAATTATTTGTATTTATCTCCGCAACGGAAAGGGTTACACGAGCTTTAAACTTGTGCATCGTCATGTGAAAATGTTAGCTAAGCAGAAAACAAAGTTGTAGAAAAATTGGGTGTGTAGTGACTACCCACACCATCAAACATCACACGCGCGAGCGAGATCACTGCACCCGGTATTTTGGCCTTGTGAAGTGCCTTCTAGGTCTACGTTCTCCACCTTCAGTCACACCATTGCTTTCCATCAGGTGAGATGACTGCCAAACGTAGACCTATTTCTATATAACATTTTTAAACTCGTTGTTGCTGGTAACTCACTGGAAACATTACCATTGATTCCATATTACAGTAATGTTTGCATACTACTACTTCTAATGTATGGTATTTCCCCAGGCGGGCTCTACAAAAAAGTCCTAACGTTGCCATAAATGTTACATGTAGCCTTTTAATAGTTTGCGAGTTTCTTTTGTTGAACAAAATCAGCTTAAGTATTTGTAAATTCAACTGCTCCATATTTATTCTTGTTTCAAAATAATCACCGCCTTATTCTCGCCATTAAGGTACCTGTAAAGGAGATACCACAGGCTGTAATTTCGATCATTGTTTCAAATAACGGTCTTATAATTGGCAATACTTTAAAACAGAGGCACTAAATTAGGGCATTCATGAACAAGTTTTAAAAATAAAGCAGCACGCAAACAATGAGACACGATTGGTTCAGTTCCGGATTGTTTGGATAAACATAAACGACCACCGCGAATGTGAGGCAAGGAAAATAATTCTACAAATATTCTGTCACCACAAAAATAGCAGTAGTGTGCTAACTCTGCTGTTTTGTTAAAAAAAAGCAATTTGAGTATTTGTTTCATAGAAAATGCCTTAGTTGCATAAATTATTTTTATGGTAGACAAATTGATCTGAAGAGAAACTGGGCAATAACTATTTTCTCAGATAAACGATGTGTTGCATAAGCAGCGTCTTCCAAAGGTACAATAATATTTGTGAGGTTACAATAAACACTCAAAATATTCTATGCAACTCAAAATCATGGTAAGTTCTTGGACGTAGGCAGTCGTTTAAGTCGCTTTGGTATTTGTGTTCGAGGCATGAGAAAAGAGAAAAAGTCGATCTGGAAGGTATGACCCAAATAATTAGACCGGCTCCAACAATAAATCATTTTTCGAAAAATATTTATGAAGCTATACAACTTTGGCGGTCAGGTTTGATACGGTGATTATTGACCACTTTTATATTAATTTGTTTATCTTTTAACCCATGTGCATAAAAGTGAAATAATTACTATAGTTTAAAAACTAAATAAAATGACTAATACAAAAGTAAAAGCTTGTTATTAAAACACTATCAATATCATGAGGTGCATAAAAAATTACTGGTACGGCATTAGGTAATAATGCTCAAGCTGATCTGACGATGGAGACAGAAGGTGGCCATAGGAACTCCTAAGCGAAACGAAACCCTGTCGAGTTCGGGTTTGTTGGATTTACCTTCCCAATCACTTTGGTCCTAGATGATGAGCGGACGCCTAAAACTTTAAAAAAAGTTTTTTTTTTTTATCTCAGTCGTTTTGTTTTTGGCGGAGCGGTGGTAGTCTTATATAAACGGGGCAAATAGAATGCGTTTCACAATGTCTCGTCATATCTCTCCGATAGAAGTCATCCATCCGGCTTGGACAGCACCCACTGCAGACTTACTCTGGTCGGTCCATTAGCTCCATCACCGACCTAGCCTTTGGGTGACCTTCTGCCTGATCTAGTGCCTTCTACCTTTCCCTGGTATAAAGAGGACGGCTAGGCATTTGACTACAATTCCACTTGGTAAAGAAGTAAGTGTTTGAAGGTAGTTGAATGGCAACTGGCTCTCACGTGAGGCTACCAGAATGTACAGTGGTACACTGCGACAATTTTTTTACTATATTCTTATTACCTATATATAACTATATTCTTTCAACAAAAACTTCCAACGCCTTCATCGAAAGCTCGAAGTATTTCCAGCCTTTGCAATGGATACCTGCAATTTTCCGAAGTCATAAACAACTTTTTTAATTCTTTACGAATACAAACAAACGAGCCCTCAATGCGCAACAATGGAAGAAGTTGGAAGAAGGATTTGCGAGCGCCACTTGTCGTAAGTTTCTTTCATTCATTTGCATACAACGTGGCTGTGTTCAACAGTATAGAGCTGGCAATAATGAAATTTCCTCATCTGTTTGATCATTGCGAAAACGTATTCGAAAAAATTAAAAAGAAACTGGTTTTTGTTTTAATTTCAAACAAAAGAATATCATTAAACAAATAAACCGCGAAATAACAAATAAAAGTCTGAAAAGCAAAGCGAATTTCGAAAATTAAAAAAAACTGCCAAGTAATTAGTTACGCGTACAAAAAATATAAGTATCGACTAGAGAATCTCCTCTCCTTTTTCGTCGAATAAAAATACGTAAAATATGTTGCCGATTTAATTGACATCTGTCACTTTGTCATCTGTTTTAACATTCGCTTGTTTTACTGACATTCGTGGGTTTCCCAATGTACCGTTTGCACTAATGACTTGCACCATCAATGGTGCACATGCTACTGCTGTGTATCGTATCAAGGAAGATCCTTGATCGTATCCATCATCCAAATTAATACAACTACTTCACCTTGCTATTCTCGTCAGATAAAATAAAAAAACCTTATTTTGCCGGGCGTTCTCAGTAGTTTCATTTGATTGTATATAATAAATTGATGTACTTACATAAGAACTGAGACTACTGCTCTGACACTAGAAGCCCGTGGTCTAACTAATCAGAAAGAAGAGTTGGCCCAATTTGAAAATAAATTTTTTCCAGCGCGTCCTGTCTAAATCGTCCTATCGCAGACCAATATTGATTTAGGTAGGGTGTGAGTGGTACACCGTCGATGTAATTTTGACTTGTTGCCGTCCTTGTTACCGTTCTTTATTGCGACTAAAACAAAAACAAACGTGTGATGAAAGTTTATGACTGGTAAGATCGTTTTGAGATTTGTACTGGTAGATGGGTAAAAGTAAAAATAAACATCATCTGCATTCAACTTAAAAAGGTTCAAGTACTAATTTTTTATCGTTCTTACTTTTGTTAAAATTCAAAATTCATAGTTTTTTTCCAAAATCATTGTTTTTTGTAATCACTAAAGTTAATTATGTATTTTTAATCAGAATTCATGGCGTTCATAATTTTTTTACAATGTTATTGCATCTGTGAGAGCAAATAAAAACTTAGACCATATAAAGATATAAGAACTGGGACGCAAATAATCAGAAGAGCATTTTTTTTTAAATTATATGTATTATAACTTTCCGAGACACAATTTCGCGTAGTGGCTATTGACCGCTAGGTACTCAAAACTGTCTAGTACGCTAATAAATGTAGGTCCAACACTTCAGCAATTATTTCTCAAAATTACTGTTTATCGTTCAAATGGCGTAATATAATTACTTGTACCGCCCAATAAACGTCTTGTAAAATATTACTGAGGGTTAAAACTAATTTATTTGTTTTTGCGTGATTTTAGTCAATTAATCACGTACCTAGTCGTTTTGTCGAACAGGTGTAGAGGATTTCAGACCATAAATAATAGAAATAGCCTAGGATTGCGAGATGTTTTGTTTGAATAGTTGTAGTGGTGTTAATTTAAACTAGACTAGTTTGATTAATAGTTTTAATAGAGTAACTGTTTATTTTAGACTCTAGCGTCCTTACTAAGCAACCGTACAGCCGCACTCAGAGACGTTACTTAAGCTAAGCAATACTTAAAATTGCTCTGTCTCGTTTTCATGTGTGACAATTTCCGTCAACGAGAAGTTGACAGAGCAATTTTAAGTATTCCTTAGCTTAAGTAACGTCTCTGATTGCGGCTGTAAGACAATAGTTTTATTGTTTATCATGATCATAGTCAGCGTATGCTGTCTGGTTCTTATTTTTTGCGTGTTTATTATGGCTTATTTTAGTGTAATATTTTAATATCATAACTAATTTTAAGACAAAAAACAAAAACAAAAACTGACTTCAAGACTAAAAAATACCTACATAGTTAAAACAGAGATTGAAGTACATACTCATCAAAACTTTTGCTGAAGGGAACAAACATAAACGTAATCTGAGTAAATATTTTTGGTTTTTGTAGATTTAATCAAAAAGCGCTAAATCTATTTTGATTAAATTTATACGGGACCACCATTGAGATATGTCATACCAAACAAAAAAAAAACTATTCATAATTGGCGGAGTAATTGCGTAACAAGCATACAAAAAATAAAACATACAGTCAAATTGATAACCTCTTCCTGAAGTTGGTTAAAAATCTTTGGCCACCTTGTACGAAAAGACAAATTAATGAAGACCGTCATATAGAGAAAGGTAGAAGGAAAGAGAGGACCGGGAAGACCAGCGAAGAAAAGAGAAGGCAAATGTCATGTCGTACAGGGAGGTGAAAACGTTGGCAGAAGACCGTCAAGTCTGGTGGAAGTTACTCCAGCGGCAAGAGCGCATTGAATGAATTATTGATATAATTTTTTATTTTTTTTTATCACCGTGTGCTTATTGCGTTCTTTCTTTCTATGTTATTTTCCTGCTAGAAATATGAAGGCGTCAAGCCACGCCATTTAGTTTAATCTCTAAGCTGGTTATTTTCCCCAGTCATTGTCAGCTTCCTTATATTATAAATATTAGTGTAGACTAGCGGTCCGCCCCAGCTTCACACGGGTATAGATTATAGCTTATGTCACCCGGGGATAGTGTAGCTTCCCAACAGTGAAAGAATTTTTCAAATCGGTTCAGTAGTTTCGGAGCCTATTCAATGCAAACAAACAAACAAACAATCAAATCTTTCCTCTTTATAATATTAGTATACATTACACACTGGGTATGTCCAAAAGAATCCCGATCATAAGAGGCCGGCAACTATATAACAAACTTCCAGAAGCGATACAAACACTGACGAGTGACACCGTTTTTCTTAATAAAGTCAGACTCCTGTTGCTGGACAAGACGGTTTACACAATAAAAGAATTCTTAGACAATGACTACGGATAATAATTTATGTTGATATTTATGGAGTTCTGTACCTACCTATTTGATTGTAAATTGTAAATTATGCCCCTATACAGCAGGTTTAATAATTATATAATAGGGTGTTAAGTTTTTCCTATTAATTTGAATGTGAAACAATTATTATGAACAACAATGTTTAATATGAATTTAAGTGAATTGTATTTTGTTCTTGACGAGACATAGCGTGCACCACATGGGTATTATTGCTTTTAGGCAATAGTATTTAGGAGTGTTCGTTGTTTGAATAAATTATCTTATCTTATCTTATCTTATAGATAATGACACTCCATCAAGTATTGAGGCATCCAACACTGCATATGGTCTCCACTCTAGAATACGTCTACCTAATGGTTATCGGTTCTGCGACAGAATACATGATTCGTCCCTTGCTTGCTGATACGCTGAGCTATGTCGATGACTTTCGTTCTCTGGCGAATAACTTCGTTCCGGATACGATCTCTTAGAGAAACGCTGAACATAGCTCTTTCTATAGCTTGCTGAACTGACTGTAATAGTTTCCCGTACAACATTGTCACGACAAAAGAGTGAATTCACACAAAAACAGTTTCTGTGAACTCAGTACAGAGATCTCTATTGAAGCTCTCCGTACGTATCATGTTTACTGTTAGTGGCTGTCTCTACGAACGATTTAATTGCCGAAACATGCACAGTTTTTTTTATTATTTTTTATAAGTGACTTGTACTGTTGGCCTTTTGGCCTCTACAGCTTGACCGGACTAGTTAGCGATTGCAGAGTGCGTTCGGCATAACTTGTTGGTTAAGTTTATAGGCGACTAGCACAAGGGCACCTCGACGGTACGAACCTCGGCTTGGGCCGTCGCCGGGAGTGGGAATCAGACTTGCCCAGGCACCCCAGAGGGGGTGTGCCCTGGAGCCCTAACGGTTTGTTGAACTGAATGATTATTTGGAGAGAATCTAACCGATCTTCTAACAGATCCTGTGGGTCTACGATCCTGCCGGCGAGATCGCTGTGTGTGTGTGCCTCTGGTAACCGACGCCTGTACCAAAAACTGAATATTTCCTATTGCTAGGAGCAGTCGGATCGGGCGAGCCCAGCGCCGCCGCGGTGACGACGGCGATGGGGTCGTCCGGGAACATGCACAGTGATTTCATTTAGTACTTAAATCGTGGTGATTTTGTGGTGGTACGGAACCTTCAGTGCGCGAGCTCGACTCTCACTTGGCTGGTTTATTTCACTGACAAATGATGACTACCTACTGCTGATATTGTCTGGTTTATAATGCTATTATCAATTCAAATCTATCCTTGAACGGTTTTTCGATAAATTTCCAGATTAGCAGTTTTAACAGTTTTATACATGTGCTAACTAAAATTAGCTATATTTCATTTTCGCGCGTGACAATTTCCGTCAGCCAAACTTGATAGTCTATTCTAGGACGTTTCTAAGTAAGGCCGTAAATTAGCAGCAATTTATTTGTCTGTAGAAATGTCCACTAAACCCTCGTTTATTATTTAACAAAGCACTAAAATTAAACGCCCAATGTCATGTTTCGTTAGTTAATATTGTTTTGGCAATAAGTTATGAGAGATATTATTTGCCGCAACTATTGTATTACAGTAATGCAGAGAATGGATGGGATATTCAAACTAACATTAAAATAAACACAGACATTTCCTGGGCGAGGTGTAAGGCTTTAAATTTGTTTGTTTTTACTTGAAAGAGCGATAAGTGGGTATTTTGTTTTGTAAAGAGAAATCGTAAGTACCTAAACTAACTACACATTACAATAGGTAACTATTTTTGCTCTGACATAAGAATAGCGGCTTTTCTTGACTTTATACTGATGATCTAAATATAAGAAAGATGCTGATGCATTAGCTGATGCCGGCGTCGTGGTTTTATCATCGCATTTACTACTGATGTTACCTGAAAGCTCATCCACATATCATAGATTTGTGGAATTGACACACAGTGCGTATTACGTGATCTTTATTGTCTCACACCTGCAATACGAATGAATAAATGGATGAATTAGCGTGGAATGAGGTCTTTATATAACTATAAAATGAGTTCTAAAGGCTGTTAATAGAGTCTCTAAGGTCAGCGTACGTTGCTGACCTTAGAGACCAGTGATGCTTCTGGTATTACAGGCGTTCATAGGCGACGGTGGTTGCTTACCATCAGGCGACTCGTTAGCTTATTCACAACCTATGGCATAAAAATAAAATAAAGGTGACAGAGTAAATAACTACCTTCTAGGCCTACGTGCTCCATCTTTGGCCACAAAGTCGTCACTTTCTACGAGGTCAGAAGGTGGCAAAGACTTGGCTACGTAGTAACTCTACCTGGTCTGTGGTTGGCAGCCAAACGTAAACGTAGCTATTCTATAAGAATCTTTATTATAATGTTTATCCGCGAGGACCTATTAATTAGCTTCTGGTTCTATTAAGATTGTTATATGTTTTTAAGGCTGTTGGTCTTCCTTTGAAATAAATAAATAAATAAAAGAAAAACAATAATTATATACCAACCTTTGAACTGACTTGATAATAGAGCCAGGAAAGTGGAGAAGTCTTCAATGGCTACTATAGTTAAACCTCTCGAGTTTTGTCCTCTTTTTTAGTTTTTAAACTATAATAATATAGTACTGGATGATTTGTAATCTTATGGCTTAATTCTCTTAAAAATCTCGACTCACATCTCACAAAAATGAGTTATTATTGGTTACAAAGCTCAGGTTTCGTAAACGGCTGAAGGGCTCCCCCTAACCTCGTATACCTTATAATTCGTAACCTCTAACCCTAAATACCTCGATTGTGCTCCGAGTGCCAATCGTCGTGATTTCCTCCCTCCGCCACAATCAACTCACTCATTTGCTTCTATCAAGGCATTTCCGCAAGCCTGTGTTGTGTGATCGACAGGTTTCAATCAGGGGCCATACCGTCACCTGTTTTAAGCGAAT
The DNA here is from genome assembly GCA_914767915.1 of Agriopis aurantiaria. Classification (NCBI taxonomy): domain Eukaryota; kingdom Metazoa; phylum Arthropoda; class Insecta; order Lepidoptera; family Geometridae; genus Agriopis; species Agriopis aurantiaria. Next base: position 8,194,060 of record OU612003.1, on the reverse strand, counting down.
CAGTTTAGGTGATTGCGGAAAATCATGCGAACATGAATCTTAAGCTAATGAGATACGACTGCGACCGCGTTATTTTCCGCAATGACCTAAACAGAATCGCTTAAAACAGGAGATGGTACGGTTCCAGGTTAGGAGGAATTGTTCAACTTCAGTATCTATAATGATCTGTCAGTACATAAAAGTATTCAAATAGGTACTGACAGGGCTTGCTGGGAGTACGATGAGCACGCCTCCACGCAAAAAGGTGGTACGAATCTGCAGTGCAAGTACCGTTCTTTTATCGATCGTCAAATTGACAGTTGAGGTCGTCAAATTCGATAATATGCCATTTTTTCAGTACTTGCTGTGATCGATTCTATGGCATTTTAGCGAATTTGACGTCCGATAAAGAACGGTACTTGCACTGCTGGTCGGACTAACGCATCAGGCTGTGGCCTCGAGATCGTTTGCCATCGACTTTGCCTTATGATGGTTTTCATCAAATGATGTTTATTTTGATGATGTTTGTTTAGTGTCATATCATCATCATCATCAGCCTATTTAATGTTCGTCCATTGCTGGACGTAGGCCTCTCATAAAGAACGCCACAATGCACGATCTTCTGCTTTTCGCATCCACTTGCCACCAGCCGCCTTTTGCAGGTCGTCACTCCACCTGGCTGCAAGGCGTCCTACTATACGTCTGCCAATACGCGGTCTCCACTCTAGAACCCGCCTACCCCAGCGGTTGTCAGTTCTTCTAGAAATATGGCCAGCCCATTGCCACATTGTTTAGTGTCACCAAAGATTATGTGTCACGTAGTCATGCACAAAACAAATACAGCTGCACCCACAATTTTTGTCGACAATGCTCTGAATTTTTGCTGCAAAATCATTTATGTGCACGATATTAAAATACCATCAGCATTCACACGGGTTAAGTCATAATAACTCTGTTCTACGCAGCCTGGGGCTTGGATAAATTAGCAGGACTGGTTGCAATGGAGTAACGGCACTGAAATAAAGTGCGTTTACAGTGAGCGAGTTCCTGAACTGGAACTAAAGCTACTGTTCCAGCTCGACTGTTTTTGACTGGCTCTATCGGGTAGTCTGGGTGCATGTCGCGAGTGAATTGGTTTCTTCTAGGCAAGCGTACTCCATCTTACCACGCATCATTGCTTAACATCCAGTGAGGAGGCGATCATATGCAAACCTATTAAAGAATAAAAAAAAAAATTAGATTAACTAGAGAAACTAAAAAAACTAAAAAAAGAAGAAAATCATAGAATGGGTATCCCGAATGACTAAAAATATATGTTTTGTTACCTTTTCTGACGGTTGAAAATAAAAACGATGACGCTGCCTACGATGAAAATGTACGTACCTATGTAAGAAACCTCGTTTTTTTTCACATTTTTTTTCTAAGAACTTATAATAGTTTATTAGATAACAATTGCGTCCTCCATCTACTAAATCTGCATTGGAATAGCGTGTCAATGCAAAATGTAAAAGTTTTAGTTGAGTCTGTGTTTATTTTTGTTCTTCAAGCACCTTCCACAAAAGCAAATAAAGAAAACATTTTAGATTAGATTGACGATTCTAAGATTTTGCTAAATTTATGATGTAGGGATAAATTTCTAATGGAGAATAATGATAAATAAAGAGGACTTATCCATGTATTATACCTTAACAAATTGTTGCCACCTATAGATACATAAATGGATTAATTGTAGAACTCGCATCACCTGCTTACTTTCTCGTGTATCCCAGTTCCAGTAACTTGAATGCTATTCTCCTATAAACTGTGCAAGTGTAAACACAGCATTGGTTAAGTGGCCGTTAAGCCATCGATGATGACGACTACAAGTAAGTTGGTAGCTCTCTCATTGATACATGTCCTGAACTCCTGACTCTAGTAAATCCGCTTAGGTATTATTGCTTACCCTATGGTATGTAAAGTTGTTAAGACAAGTTTTGTAACTTTATGATTTTTTAGGGCGGTAATCGTTTAGTGAATATTTGCTAGGAGTCATTGACATTTTAAAGAAATGCTGGTATTCCAAGAATATAATCAGCAGTAAAGGTGGAATTCTGATTTTAATTTTTTACCCACATAATTTTTGATGCAGTGTATAAGTTCTTGAGTGGAGACCACGAGCAAGAAAACGCAGCGTAGGCCTCCCATTGCATCGTAAAGTGGCATCGCAGGCACCCAGTGGATATATATGGCAGGCTGTCGGTCGGTGTGGAGCTCTAAGAGGGGGAGGCTTATGTTCAGCAGTGGATGTCTTCAGAATCAGAATGCTGAATTTTTATTGTACCAGCTTCTTCTGTCTGATGACGATCATAAAGTTAATAAAGCGGGTTTAAAAGGTATGGACGAAAATATGTGTTAACTAAATACTGCAAGGAGAATCTAATATAACCGTTATTCTGAATTTTGGTATTCTACCAACATTCTGTTTCCCATTTCCTATTTTCCCAAATTCACCTAAATACCTTTACAAATTGGCATTTCAACACATTTTGTACCAACAATCGATTTCCTTTATTTCCGAAATAGAATTGCTGTGGGAGGGGAACGCGTAATTGACAATATTTTCAACTGGAAATATTATTGACGTGATATTTTAATGTTTGTATGTATGTAGGTACATGTTTTGTATTGTGGGAGGAGTTAGGAAACAGAGTAATCAAATCTCCCTAGAAATCAAAAGGTTGGGTGTTTTTTTAAATCATTTGCTTTTAAATGGGAAAGGGATTAGACATGGTCTTTATTGTAATGGCTCGGTGGCTTGTCTCTGTGCCTGACTGAAGGCACCGGGATCTCCACAGGAACGCAGCGGTACCTATCTATCACGTTGCGTTGCACGATGTACTGCTCCCAAGAAATATAGTGGGAGTATTTTCCCTTCTTCCCTCTACAACGGTATAGGCCACACCGCGCCCTTGTCTTTTTTTGTATTCGCTAGAATGAGATGTCTAATATTTGGGATATATCATATTATATTTAAAATAGATATACTTAGATATTATTAGCATCCTAGATTGGTTTATTATCATAATCAGCCTAAACTAGTCCACTGCTAGACATATGCCTCTCCCAAGTTACGTCACTCAGACCAATCTTCGGCTATTCTACTGCCAGCTATCTTATTCATATTGTCACACAAACGAGTCTCAGGGCGTCCTACGCTACATTTGCCAATTCGTGGTGCTTCCTTTTGTCGATGGTCTCCACTCTAGAAAACGTCTATCCCAGCGGTTATCGGTTCTGCGACAGATGACCGGCCCACTGCAACTTCAGCTTGTTGATGCGTTCAGCGTTCAGCTATGTCAGATGTCAGTGGCTTTGTCAATAGCTTCGTTCCGGATGCAATCCTTTAGATAAAAGCTCTAGATTGGTTACGTACATAATTCAAATGACCCAGACAAAGACTTGCTTTACTTAGACTGTGGAGTTGTGGACCCAGACTAACAGATGGGAGCAAATATACAAATTTATGTACTTTGCTCCCAGCTTAGCCTGGGTCATTTGCAGTGGCTTTAAGAATCTTTAGTTCTATTCAAACGCCTATCAGTAGCAAAACGAAAAAGAAATAGGATGCCTGTGTCAAGCTATCACTTCAAAGATAAGTTACCGTTAAACCTGTAGTTATTTATCAATGGCTATTGATGGGTACAGTTGCGCTCGTTAATATTCACGAGAAACAAAAACAAAATGGCGGGCCGCCTCTGTGGTGACTTTTTGTAGGGTTGTCTCTGCAGTGATGATCAAAAGATCTTGTATTAACCCTGGAGGTTATAACGATATGACTATGTTAAATTTTGTTTGTGACTTGTGAATTTTTAATAGGTAACTATCAAAAAAAATATTCATAGATGCACCTTTCCATCCGAAAATTTGCGTCCATTTTGTATCGACATAACTTTATAATTGATATTCTGAAAAACCCGTACGAAGCGTCTTGATTCCACTTTTATTGTGAGAACTGCTAGTTTATGGATGCACTACCTGAATGGGTGTTCCCAGTCAGTTACCATTTGGGAGTCTTCAAATCAAGATTGAATCGGTTTATTCTAAGCCAGCGTACTCCATCGTAGACAGCATCATCGCTTTTTATCTGGTGAGTTGGCGGTCAAAGGCAAGCCTATTACTGAATTAAGAAAAACTCGTTTTCGCAATCATATTATTATTATGTACAACCCTACCAGCTTAAAGAGTAGCAATTAAAACAAGTTTAAAATCTCGTTTAACTGACAAATTGCAATAAATAAGATTACTTAAATCTAATCTGTGTTATTTAGTCTCGGTACTCTCCGTTACCCATCTTTACTAACGTAAATCTATCCAAAACCTTATGCTCTCCAATATAGAGATAATCTTTGCGTAACAAGTGATTCACTTATGACAGGCCGTAGTAAAAATTGATGGGAAATTGTAGGTAGAAACTTCGACTAAAATAAAATGAATGGACGGGCCCTAACTATTGAAATTTCGCAGTAAAAACGAGTCAAAACTCTCGGACATATACTTCAACACCTAATTATATAAAAGTACAGTATATTTGTCACAAAAAATAGATCCCGGTTTTATTTGTGTATTTACACTTCGGGAAAGCATATGAATGCATAATTTCGTTAGATGTTTCGTTATAACGTAACAATAGGCACTTCTTACGGCTAGAGACCGACTGAAACGAAATGAAAGCCGGCGCTCATTTTGATATCTTCAAAAATGCGCTTCTACTGGGCCTGTCCATTATTTTGGTCGAAGGGTAGAAAAATAAAAATCTTTATAGATTATTTTTAATGTAGAAAGCATAGTCGATTTATTATAAGCTTTTATTTAACTTGCCATTTACAAACATATCATTGTATAGGTAGTTTGGGTCAAATCTTGGAAGCTGAATTAGCTCCAGATCCTTCTAACAATTTTTTCTGAAATTTTGCATACACCTTTAGTTCTGGTGGCAATATAATAACCAATACCTAATATTGTCAAAGTAGTCACCACAATAAAAATAAGACATTTAAAACATATTTTTCTTTAAATAAAAGCTTGCGTGTCCTCCTGAATGCTCATCCATAAATTATCATAGATCGGTGGAAAACACACACTGTGCGATTCACGCAAACTTTCTTTCTTCACACCTGCAAATATGGATGAGCTACCTTCCGCGGTGTTTTTAAGCTGCAACACGGAGTTCTACAAAAGGCGAGTTAATATATTATGCAAGGGTTGGTAACGTAGCTGTGACTTGTGATGGTTCTGATGTTACAACTATCCATAGGCGACGGTGATTGCTTACCAACAGGCAGCCCGTCTGGTTGTTTGCCACTTATGGCATAAATATCCTAATAAAATACCCTATTCTCTATGCCCTACGCCCTACGCCCTGAGCCCTGCGCCTTGCGGCTTGCTCCCTGCGCCCTATGCCATATGCCTTATGCCCCATGCCTTATGACACATGTCCTAGAAAAGGTTTGAAAAACTTTACCAGAAGCTTCTATTTAAAAATGAGTCTAGCATAAATGATTCATATTAAAACACCATATCATTAGTTGTAAGTTATATTATTATATTCCTATACTTATTTAAATATCATGTTTTACAAAGTATCCTAATTATTTAACTTTTGGTTATTAAATGACTGTTAGAGGCAAATGTAGCCTGAGAAGTCATATATAAATATTTATAACAATTATTTGGTAATTTTTAAACTTTCGCGATTTGAACACATGTTTTAAATGTTTGTCGGGACTTATCACGTATTATTTAATTTTGGTAAAAATATGTACCTTTCGCTCGACGTTTCGACCATGTTACAATGGCCGTGGTCACGAGCTGTCTGAAAACTGCGGGTGATTCCGGCGAGAAGAGCGGGTGTTTTGTTCGCTTATATACCCTCACTTGATCTTGAAAAATCGCAGGATTGTCACTACGTCACACAACACTGACTGTATCGGTAAATGTCCTAGCACCTACACCGCGGTTTGTACACTTGCTTACTATGGGATTCCACAATGCCGCTTATTCCCGGTTGCGATAAATTGCGATAAATTGCGATGTTTTCTAATTTTAAACGCTTCACGAACCATTCTTGAAAAATAATGTCGTTCAATGAAAAGGACCTTCGGATAAGCCTACCTACCTTGCCTACCTGATAATACGTGATAAGTCCCTATAAACATTTAAAACAATTGTTAAATTATTAGACTGTGTCTGTTTTGTAAGAATAACAAGAATAATAAATAAAGAACATTTAAAACTCAAAATCAAATCACCAGAAGCTTCTCTGGAGTTTTGGAATTATCACGTAATAAAAAAAAATCACGTAAACTTCACGTTCACGTTCTATAATAAAATATCACGTAAACTTTTCACCTCATTATGTATCACTTTGCCTTTTCACTCGAGCACGTTCAAAAACGCTTATAATACAACACACATTAACACTCGAAATAACGAAAGTTTAAAAAATCATATCACGGGGCTGAGGCGACAGGTTTTTTCACGTTGCCGACAAAAAAAACTTGTATTAAAAAAAAAAAAAATAGATTGTTTTTTTTTTTAAATAATTAATAGGCTTGCTTTTGACCACTATCTCGCCTGATGTTAAGTGATGATGCGGTCTACGTTGGAGCACGCTTGCCTAGAAGGAACCGATTCACTCGTGATTTGAAGACACCCAGATTGCACACACAATATCATACAAATTTACACAATATCATAACTTTAAAAGCTTCTAATATTTATATAATAACATTAAAAGGTGTCTACAGCAAATAATATAAACAATTAAAATGATAAACTATCTTCATATAAAAGTTCTCCGCTCGAAGTGTTGGTAATTACACCTATGCTACGAAGTAGTTACAGATGCAGTTAATGGTGTAAATATAAATACCTGATAGATAGTAAAAATGAAAGAACATCTGGATCTTATTGCAATAATTATGCAACATTGTAATGCTCTACTAGGAACCAAGTCCATTAGCTCTGTTCTACTTTTATCCACTGAAAAAATCCATTTATGCATTAGATCATACCTTTTCTCTCGCTGTATTCAGTTTTCCAGTGGGTTGAACTCCAGTGTTTTTTATATTACACTCTAATATATTTTTTGTACATATATAATACTCTCATTTGAGATTTTTCGTGGACAAACAAGGCTAGCACGGGACCGAAAAAGATGGCGCGCTGAAGAGGAGACCACCCAGCAGTGGGTGCAAAATAATTGATGAAGATGAAGATTTTTCGGTAAAAAAACTGACAATAGAAATTAGCAAACTGAATCTGTGCTCAACCATATTCAATTTCCCAGCGTTTCTTTTCCATTGCCTTCGACAATATTTCTACTTCTTTTGATTTCTTAATAACACCATCGTCACTTGTCCGTCATCTGACTTGTAATATTACCACGACACAAATAACCCTTCCCCATGCCTCATCAATTCACGTCCGAAACAAAAACTGGACATGCGGAACTGTATCAAACCAAAAATAAATCAAATCGACCCAAAATTGTGCGCTTTCGGCAAATTTCGACCATTATCGAATCGGCGGCGCAAAAAGAACAATTTGGGCCATTTTAGGGTTCCCACTTATTTAAATGAAATGTGTGAAATATGCTAAAATGTGAGGATCTCCGCCAAAGAACATGGTCACTGACATAGACATGGCTGTTCAGATTTGCATGAAGTGGCAATGGGCAGGCCACATCGCTTGAAGAACCGATAACTGATGGGGAAGAAATGTTCTAGAGTAGAGACCACGAACCGGAAGACGTAGTGTATGTAGGCCTCCCACTGGGTGGACAGATGGCATCGTTAGAATCGCGGGCATCGTGTGTATACAGATGGCAGGCTGCCGTTCAGTGTGGAGTTCTAAGGGGAAGGAGCGGGGGGATTATTTTCAGCAGTGGACAACATAATGACTGATGATGACAATGAATAGTTATAGCTTAGCTTTAGAATATAATATTGCTGCACCTGCTTACCTTGATAAATATTGCTGATTATTGTTACTAAATAAAATTTAATTTCTTTCTTTCTTTGTTTTCCTTAATCCAAATGATTGATTCTTAAAAAAATCTACTACGCTGACATCAACCGCTGACGATGCATACACGTACAAATACATTGCGTTCTATGAAGCACCAAACAGCAACGCTAGAATTTGCAACATAGCATATACCTATTGTAAACTCTAGCAACTCACACGAATATATCGGGTTACGCGGAAAGGGTGTATTAAGCTGAAAGGTGTTTGTTATACTCATCATTATGAACAGATTTTAATATGAGACCAAGCCTAAAATTGCGAAATAATATAATTTGTTAATTTTTTTTTTTATTGAAATGCTATTACCGTTTTTATGGAACAGCTTGGTAATATTCTTTTCGCGATTTCTGAATTGTTCCTATAGTATTCTTTATTCACATTGATGGGTACTATGGACCCCTTTTTGGCTTAGTACACCCTTTCCATTGTACCCAGTATTGATACAACTAACTGACGCGATGACGTTAGCAACAAACGTCAGCATAGATGGCAATATTATGTAAATTCTATACCGAAAAATCACTAGTGACAACCCTATATCCAAGAACCTTCAAAGTATTTTTTCTCCAAGTCCCGTAAGGCCCAACTTGTTGATTGTAATTGTTGTAGTCATTGTTCTCGAGAGAGATAAAAGCTGCTACAAGCTTTTGTGTTTAATTAAAATTTTGCTCAGTTCTTGAGAATTCGCGTGGGTAATGATATAGGAAAGTACTTTTTAAAATGTGGAAAGAAATGCGAAACGGTGGGAGGTTAGCATTCGTGAACTTTTCGGCGCACGATTTTGTTGGCAAGTAAATGTATGGCAAATAATTTGTGTCAGTACAAGAGAGTTCAAATAAGAACGAATGACAACTTTACTCCGATGTGCCTTTTTTTATATACTTCTATACTATAATATAATAATAATAATAATAAGGAGGTTCCTCACTCTGCAGCCCTAACCACCGGTAGCTTGGGCCCTGCCCCGCTGCCGGCGGCACCCTAGGTTTAGGTTTTTTTTATATTTTGTTTTTATATATTTATTGTAAAAAAAACTTAAATCTAAGAAAGAAAATATATGCATGAATAACAATAATATTATAAAGAGGAACTATTTGATTGTTTGTTTGTTTGTTTGTTTGCATTGAATAGGCTACGAAACTAATGAACCGATTTGAAAAATTCTTCACTGTTGGGAAGCTTCACTATCCCCGGGTGACATAGGCTATAATCTATACCCGTGGGAAGCTGGGGCGGACCGCTAATTGGATAATAAACTTAACCGTCACGTTGCTAATGCGTTCTATGGTGAAACTAAAATTAATAGCTGTGAAATAGTGATATTTTTTTTAGCTGAATGCCGAAAACATTTCCCTCTTGTTTATGTGTCTCGGGTTCAAAAAACAAATGGTACAAATCTCAATACCTTGGTATTTTCAATGAAAAAACGAACTAAAGTAAAGTTAGTAAAAATGGTTAGGTACTTGTACTTTGTTTGGTCGGATGTTGCCATAATCTCCACACTTGGCAGGCGGCTTGGGGATCGCAGTATGATCACCGTGTACTAATCACTGACAAAAAAAGAAAGACACTCCTACCCATCCTCCGGTGGTTCTGGTCGGTCCAGTTTTGGGTCATACCTAAACATGGGTCCCATGGGTCCATACAATGACATACTAAACATAATTTTGGTGCTATCAAATTATAGTGATTTATATAAGAAAATCAGTAACGCATAACCCGTAAAAAACTATACCTGGCTAGTAAAACTTTTGAGGTTATTACTCACACGCCCAACAACGAATCTGAACTCCATGTGTGGTTGAACATTATTTCCCAATCCACCCACCTTCATTAGCGTCATTCAAAACTAATTTACTAATACGGTAATTAGTTACAAATCGTTTTATCTATTTGTATTACAGTACCCGGTTATTCAACACGTCGGGTAGAAGAGTGAAATGTTTGGATAAAATCGGCTAGTTTCATTTATATAGAGCGTTCTCTCTGTCGCACAATGCACTCTCAGTTTGATATTTCAATAGTTGAGGCCATTTCTTTAGATCAATTGCCGTCGCCTGAATTTTTTCCTTTTTTACTGACGCAAAAAACAGGATATTCTTTAACTAAATTTAGTGGTAGGACTTACAGTCCAGTCTACTTTTTACCAACTTTTTCATTTCAAACAAATAGTAGGTACAAACGTTCCCGTTTTGACTACTTTTTCACTCAGTACTTTTTGTTTAGAATTAGAGGGTACACAGCATTGTAGCCGCTATACAACTTCGTGTCTGTTACCGTAGAGATCATGGATTAGCTTATTTCGAAGATAGGGTACAGGCTTAAAGAAAAGTCTGGTGAATCCAGCTCCGGCTCATTCCTGGTGCAAAGGTTAGCCATTGCCATCCAACGCGGTAATGCAGTGAGTGATTTAGGTTTTAGACACCTTTCCACCGGAAACAGTTAGGGGTGGGTTATTTGACTAAATAGTCATTTTCATTTGTATCTGACTTATTTTTGTATAAAAAAAAAAAATACTAGTTCATAACTACTTTTTCATTATCACCTAGTTACATTTCGACAACCTATGGATAATTAGGATAGCCCGTTGGTCCAGTTGGTAGTGAACCTACCTTCTGAGCTTGGGGGCGTGGGTTCGATTCCCATCTAGAACAAACATTTGTGTGATGAACATTTGTGTTTGTTCTATATCTGGTTGTTAATATCTATTTAAGTATGTATTTAAAACTATATATGTATGTATATCAGTCTCTGGCAGCCATATCACAAGCTTTGCTTAGTTTGGGGTCAGATGGCCGTGTGTGAAAAATGTCCTGAATATTTATTTTATTTTTATTTAATTTTACCTACTATTAAAAATAGTAAAGCTCTCAAAATATATCATACGCGGTCAGCTATAGACAAAAAAACACCATTCAAAATATAAGCTGGCTGATTTTAGCCGTATATAAGTTCGATTCCCATCTAAGGCAAACATTTATGTGATGAACATTTGTGTTTGTTCTGTATCTGGTTGTTAACATCTATTTAAGTATGTATTTAAAAAACTATGTATGTATGTATATCAGTCTCTGGCAGCCATATCACAAGCTTTGCTTAGTTTGGGGTCAGATGACCGTGTGTGCAAATATGTCCCGAATATTTATTTATTATTTATTTATTTATATTTTCTCCCAAAGTGCCATACAAAAAGTCGGGTACTGTATAAAACAGTTTATTTAAATGTCGACGGTAGCGGCGAAAGTCGCCGAAGGCGTTCGGTAATTGTCGGGAACACCCGAGTGCGCCCTAAGTTGCCCGAGGCTCAGTATTTGATGGACGTTAATAATTGTTCTAGAAGTATAACTAAGGCATAGACCTACTACGTATCTACATGCCCGTAATGGACAGATGTTATTCTAGCAAATTAAAGTATATATTACTAATCGCATTTTCACCAATAAGAAGACGTGTAACAGGATTCTTAGGTTTATGCTACGAACCTAAGTAAGTATAATTAATTACACGTTCTTCTGGTTTACTTATCACTATGGAATTGACATAATGTTTAAGTAGTCCAACTGGATAGATGCCACTTTGATACAAATAGGTATTATGACCATACACAAAATAAGCTTATCAAGTAAAAAAAAAATATAGTAAAAAAAAATGATATCAAAAGAAATTCAAAAGGAATTCAATAGGTGTCAACGGAACCCTAAGGTTACGCTGTCTGTCTGCCCTTTTTATTGATTAATAGACTTTATTTTATTATTATTTTATTGAAATAGTTTCGATTACTAGCTTTAGGTCATTTTCACATACATATTAACATTAATTAAACCTAAAGTGCAATTAAAACCGCACACAACTTATGTATAGAATAAAATATTGACACGAAATGTTAGATATAAAGTAGTTTTTTTTTTGTTTGATTTTAGGAATATCATCATCATCATTCATCATTTCAGCCATAGGACGTCCACTGCTGGACATAGGCCTCCCCCATCGATTTTCAAAAGGGCCGGTTGGAAGCGGCCTGCATCCAGCGTTTCCCTGCGGTCTCTTTTAGGTCGTCTGTCCATCTTGTGGGTGGACGTCCTACGCTGCGCTTAATAGTCCGTGGTCTCCATTCCAGAACCTTTCGGCCCCATCGGCCATCTGTTCTGCGTGATATATGCCCTGCTCACTGCCATTTCAAATTGCTAATCCGGTGGGCTATGTCGGTGAATTTCGTTCGTCTACGGATCTCCTCATTTCGGATTCAATCTCGTAGAGAAACCCCGAGCATAGCCCTTTCCATAGCTCGTTGTGCGACTTTGAGCTTGCTTATGACTTATGAGGCCCATAGTGAGAGACCACTCTAGAGAGACCATCATTTAGGAATATTTGTATATGCAATTGGTTAATTGAAAATTTAAAGGACAAAAAACTACATGATCTACAATCTTGCGTTTTTTATTTACGGCGTTTATTAGTTTATAATCTTGTCTCGTTCAATTCAATACAATAACATTACAGTTCATTAATCTCCTTCTCGCTAGATGTTGTAAAAACATATCTGCTGGAAGGCGACCAAACCTATTTTTTCGACGTGTTGAGGACAAAGGTGATGTTGCTAATTTACAAATAATTAAAAAAACAACGTTGCATGCAAGACCTTTCAAAGATACTAATCTTGCATAAAAGCTAGACTCGTAAAGGCTAGAATGAGCACCGAGAATAGAAAACTTACGATGAAATTACAATTCGAATAAAATTAATAGACGTCTGACACACCGACAAATAAATTTGCATATTTGTTGATGGAACTGACATTGGTATATCGATTTCATTTTTATGCTATAGGTGGCGAAGAAGCAAACGGGCTGCCTGATGGTAAGCAGTCGCCATAGCTAAACACCAGACCTGACACCAGAGGCATCACAAATGCGTTTCCGACCCTAAAGACTCTAGAAGAACCAAATAGTATATTGATTATACTATGGGCTCAATTCTCACTTAGGCCAAAAATTCTTGTGATTAACTTTAAATTTGTGTTTGTTCTATATCTGGGTGTTAATAATATATCTATTTAGGTAAGTATTATTGCAAAATGTATATGTTTTTATATCTATCTCTGCCATAGTACAAGCACAGAAGACAATAGCGCAGTATAAGCTTTGCTTAGTTTAGGTACAGATGACCGTGTGTACAAATATGTCCCGAGTATTATTTATTTTTCATAATAAGATGCACACACAACATATTAACATTTATTAAACCTGAAGTCCAATTAAAACCGCACACAACTTATGTATAGAATAAAATATTGACACGAAATGATAGTAATAAATTTTTTTTAAAATTGGTTTTAGGAATATATGTATATATTTAAATGATAAAAAACTACATGATCTACAATATTGCGTTTATTATTTACGGCGTTTATTAGTTTATAATGTTTTACAATGTTTGGTTTTATGGTTGGTTGCACAAACTAAAGTCCCATGTGTCACATCTCTGCCGACAGAGGACGGCGTAAAAAACTCATTTTATTTGTCCCCCGACAGTTATACCTTTCATAGGACGATTAAAGCCGAGATGCACTTTAAGACACCGCCTTAATACACTATTTTTAGCTTTATAGTGATGTTAAGCTAAGACTATGAGCTTTTGGTTCTATTATTTCGAATTGTTTTACTTTTGTCACACATTTATTGTTAGTTGAGTTGAGTTTTTAAACAATCAAAGCATCAGTTTTATCAATTCATCAATTAATTAGAAGTGTTAGCTGGAATACAAAATTTATGTCCTTACACTTGGTGTAAGTTTTTCTAGCTCTCTCTGCTGCAAGCTCTCGTAAAAAACTGAAAACTGTAAGGTCTGATCCCTTTGCTGGGTTTTTGAAGGTAAGATAAGTAGCCGATATGCTACAATTGCTGCAATCATTCAAAATCGTGTCAAAAAATGTCCGAACTAAAACTCGGCGCACGCCACGAATTCCGCAGGCTTTTTGGTTAGTTAGGTACTCGGTAACTTGATCCGACTACAACGCCGCGCGATGCCAGAGCTACGATGACATAGCGGACAACTAACGTTGAACACTATGCAAGTGACATAACGTCTAAATTGGAGTACCTAGTTTAAGGGCGGGAGTGACATAAGTTTCACCATTCATCATCATCACAATTTTTTATCACTACGCGGGTGAAACCGCGGGGCGCAGTTAGTCATCATCGTCAGCCAGAAGACGTCCACTGCTGACCTCCCCCTTTAACCTCCACACTGAACGACAGCCTGCCTTTTGTATCCACTGGATGCCAGCGATTCTCACAATATCGTCGGTCCTTCTAGTGGGACTCTACTCAGGAACCTTTCTTCCGTATCGGTTATCGGTAGATAATAATTATTGGCAATGTCTAAAATAAAAAATAAAAAAATTGTCCAAAACGGCTCTAAAATAAACAAAAGAGTATAAATGTTAGGTAGTTTAAACTCTTTTGCTTATTTTAGGGCCATTACGGACAAATTAAAGTCTTAGAGTAATTCCACACATTTAAATCCTTCCTTACATTATTTTAAAAGCAAATACTATGCATACCTCACATTTCCCTCACAAAAGGAACCTTATAACAAATGCGGCAAGCCTGTAAGATTAGCTGGCAATTTCTCAAAATGACACATGGCATCCATCGTTTAGTTAAAACAAACAATGAAATATTGTCGAGAATTACCCGCGATTGTCGGTAAAAACCGGTGAATACTGGAATTTAATCTGAGAGATGATAGCGGGGTAAAATTAATAGTTAGTGACAATGTTGTTAATTAGAGGTAGCTAGCAAATTCTGAGATGCCTTAAAGTTCAAACAATTAATTTTGTTTACATGACTAAGGAGATAAGTATCAAGATGTCTGTTGGATGGTTGGATTTATTTGATCCCGTTTTAATTCACCTGCGATTCCAGATTCGGATTTTTACCTACACAATGTAAATTGTGTAAGTACGAGCAGACTGCAGTATGCGATTGTTTCAGTGGGCTGTATTTGTATGTTCGGAGTTTAGGTTCTAATGAAAGTTCTTGTTTAGGATCAAATATAGGAATTCGCAACATACAAAAATAGTCCGCTGTAACGATTAAATTTTACAGTCTGGTCCTTTGAGCCGTTAGTTAACAGATAGAGGGTTCAATGTAAACA
Source organism: Agriopis aurantiaria (assembly GCA_914767915.1). Classification (NCBI taxonomy): domain Eukaryota; kingdom Metazoa; phylum Arthropoda; class Insecta; order Lepidoptera; family Geometridae; genus Agriopis; species Agriopis aurantiaria. The sequence goes on along the minus strand of OU612003.1, from coordinate 8,178,856 downwards.
ATATAAAATGTAACTGTATCGGTATTCTGTATTTAAATCATTGTTGTCGTTTGTTTGTAATTTTAATAATCTGTGGCTTTGGTAAGCTGGTTGGTTGTGTACAACCAGCAACCGGCTCATTTGGTATCGGTTTTGGAGATTGTAAATTTTTCATGTATTTAACATTTATATTTTTATATTTCATTGTTATAGTACCTACAAACTTTTCTGATTTGATTCTCTCAAGCATGGTTATGAATGACTCCGTTATTTGAAGAACTCACTTCGGTGAAAATTTGACTGTCCGTTTAGTCAAATTTTCACTTTTGACCTTTTCTAATTTTCGCCACATAATTTTGTACGTCCATACGATATTTCAATGTGCAAAAGGGTTTGATTTCTAAGTGCTGAATGTGTAAAAACTTATTGAGTAAAACAGACAAAACAGTTTTCTAACGCCTGGCTCCTAAGGACAATAATCAAAAGCATGCGGGATAAAATATAGCTGCACTTGGATTTCACTTATACTGTTACCTAATTCCGGATTTTTACCAAAGAAACCATCAACATCCCAAACTCACGCTAAAACTCTACGCCATGATAACGGTCAAGAGTTTAAAAAATGGCGCGATTAAAACAAAATAGTTTCCCATCCATCAATCTACAAAGTCTGTAAGAGGATCGATCGACAATCACAAGAAGAGCCAAGTGGACATAGCCAACCGCATTCTAACCCTGATGCGGAACCGCAACAACAGTTAACCAGCCTACCTGTTCGACCACAATGGCATCTAGTATCGTATAAAAATATCAAGTCGCTTCACTGAGCCTTATATGCAGTACAATGGTCGACGTGCTTTGCGGGACAGCGGACGTACGACGTAAACGGATAGCCTGGATGTGAAATTAATTTTTCGTACTTTTCTGCTGACTGAATTTGACTTAGCTATTGATTTGACAAAAATTATAAGAGGGAACAGAATTAAAATTTAGTCAGTCAAATATTGATTGATTTATTAACTCTTTTTTGTACATACCATAAAAATGTCATACCTGGGGAAAAAACCCTTAAAAACTAGTGTGGAGTAAAAATAACTGGAGGCTTTATCGCTAAACGCGACAAAAAACAAAGGTAAATTCGATATTATTTTTATAGCTGTAGTTCGTGTTTTAGATGCTGAAAATGAATGATCGTTTTCCTACTGAAGTACGTTGGGAATTATTTTTGACGGTGTTGTCCAAATTATCCACTTAACTAATATAATAAAATTGAAGTATTTATCTTTGTCTGTCTCTTTGTCTGTTTGCTTACTTTTCACAACTAAACGACTAGACCGCGGAAGATAGTGTGCTTCATGAGGACGAACATAAAGTACTTTTCCCTCCAAAATGGCGAAACACTAGAAAATCGTTGGTGGTGTTATTGTTTTCATCTTTCAGTAGCAGATAGCTGATGTTATAAGAAGTAACTTAGGCTACTCTTATCCCGAATATAACGCAGGAAACCGCGGCATTCAGCTAGTTTTCTATATATTTTCTGCCAAACTTTAGTCGTTGCTTGGCTTTGTTTTATTTAATTTTGTCTAATGTGTATTAAGTTCTTGTTTATCAACATGTTTGTAAAAAGTACCCCACTCAAAGGTGTTTTTTGCAGATAAATTGACAGCTATCAATTTACGGCAAGCGCGTCTCGTTTGATCTGGTGATTTAATATTTCGGATCAAAATAATCTGCACTGAGTTGAATAATTTATGGTTTATTTTTAAATGTAATAGTAGGCTTGCTTTTGACCGCCAACTCACCTGATCTAAAGCGATGATGCGGTCTACGGTGGAGTACGCTTGCCTAGAAGAAACCGATTCACTCGTGATTTGAAGACATAGATTGTAACTACCAGGGAACAGCCATTCAGGCAGCGTATTCCACAGACTAGCAGTTCATATAATAAAAGTGGAATCAAAGCGCTTCGTACGGGTATGGTAATTTAGGTGGGTAATTTCAATTATGTAATACATATCACTCACCATCAAATATCCATCTACCATTCCAAAACCTTTGTAACTTTTTTCTTATACCAGTTTATCCCCCAGTTTTTTTGGAACTGATATAGCATTTTACATGGTATGTTCTTATCTAGAAGACTCAAAATTAATACACAAACAACTAATAAATACAGGGTCGATTGTTACTTGAGGTGACTCCCATAACATATCCGAACAGCTCCCTGGCTGCGTTCGAAATTTTTTAAAGGCATATGTCCACCATATTAGTTGTTTGCAACATTTGCGAAGCGTAAAAATTTACGTTCTCAGGCATTGCGTGTTGCGCAGAGAAACGCGAAAATCACTATTTATTGTCTAAGTGACGAGCCATAAATCGACGGACATCTTGACGTTGGCCATTGTCCGCCATCTTGCTTTTATTGGCTAGCGTGTATTGAATACCGCCTTCGCAATTGTTGCGATAATGCGTTTGCATGATGTTCCTGTGTATTTAAAATTCAATTTGTTTGAACAGTTTGTGAATAGATTTGTCTTTAATATATTTATTTGAATAGCTTTTACTTGAGAATAGGTACCTAGGAGACTGTAATTATAACTGTCGATGATTTTGAGCACTTGTTTACCGATAGGTACCTATGTGCGACAAGAATTCAAAGCGCTTGAAACTGAATAGATTTTTAGAGTGCCGCTAAAGTTAATACCGAAGGGAACGATAATGACCGAGCTGTAGCATGTGCGCTTTACAGTCTGACGGCACCCGGTTCGATCCTCGGCTCTGCACCAATGACTTATAATAATTATAGTACTTAAATAAATTTCGATGCCATCGCTCAGAAACGGTGAAGGATAACATCGTGAGGAAACCGGTATGTCCAAATTGTCCAAGAACCTCAAAAGTTCAAAGACATATGACACTCAACAACATGCACTGGGCTAGCATGGTAGATTACGGCCCATCCTCTCTATCTCTGAAAGAAGGCATGTGTCCCAGCAGTTCAACCCGATAGGCTGAAATGATGATGATGGACCTAAATTTTCTGTTTAGTTGAACTTAAATTGAAATTAATATTTTGAGACATTGTTGATATTTTAATACTAGGATTTTCGGTCATAAAACGCAATAATAACGCTGTAATTGTTACTTAAAACTAAAGTTACCTCCGAGAATTTTACGAAAAATTATACTCCCATAAGGTTTTTTGCCGGACTGCTTCAGTAGACTATAAAATTTTCATAGAAAAACGTTCAGACTGATCACTTTCGCTATGTATTTGAACGCAAACTTGTAAGCTGGTACTTAGTCGATATACTACAGTGAAATATAAAAAGAAACCGTTTTCGTTAAGCTTTTTATTAGTTTTTAGTTTGTTAGTCCGTAAAAACTTGCACTGAATTTAATTCATCACCATCGTCATCAGCCCAAAAACGTCCACTGCTGCACTTAGGCCTCCCGCTTCGACCTCCACATGACAACAGCCTGCCATCTGCATCCACTGGATGCCAGCGACTCTCACTACTACCCGAAAAACGCAGTGCAGGTAGGTCTCCCACTAGATGCATCGTGAGTTTAATTGTGAATACTTTATCAGTTAGGTATCAAATAGAATATTATTGCCATTTCGTAACACTAAGCCAATCCTAAGAGCATGTCCGTGTAAAGCTTCGGACACATTGTTGCGAAATCCAAAGTTATGCAAATCCAATGTATCTAGGTTCATAGTAAGTATTGTGTTTGCAAATGAAATTTGAATGGGACTTTTTATCGGTGGGCGCATCTAGGATTTGTTTTAGATGTCGAAAAGGCTATACAAAGTTATATGATTATTTACGGGATATTTACCGTGGTAAGGTTGTGGAATGGGCTCCCGATATTTTGGTGCAATTACATGCGCTATGTTCACGGAAAAACAACGGGAGCTTCCCGTGAACATGGCGCATGTAATCGCGGAGAAGATGAACTAAACTTTGTTTTCATTAACTTCAGTTTTTATTTTGAGTAGGTATATTTTATCACGGTAGGTAGATTAATAGTTAAAAGAAAAACATCAAACCACCACCTTGCTAAAGTGAGTAAGTAAAGCACTCGTGTTAATTTAGTGCCCTCATATGCGCTCGCGCACCAACATAACTCTCGTGCATTAATAACTCACTTTGGGCTCGATGCAACAATCTACTATTGTGTGGTTTCCAAATATGTTTTATTTTGCACTGTTCATCTCACAAAAAGTTTTTTTTTTGTTTAAATTAGAACGTTGGCAAGGCATTTTTGTAAGAAATTTGTTGTAGCCAGTTGCACCCATATAAACGAAACGTCAGTCATTCGAAATCAGTTAGCAACTGTGATGCGGAGTTCGACGCGTTGATGTAAATAAGAATGTTCAATCAAGGTTCACTCATAATGCCTGGTAATAGATTTTCCTTCTCAATTCCATTCTATTTACTTCTCTTTTCTATGGTTGAACCATATTTTATTTAGAATTGTTGAGTTGCCCCTGGCCCCTTCTCGATTACATCCCTGTTAAGGATAGAAGGCTCGGTATCTCTGATTTTAACATAATAATCAGTCGTCGTTTTTATTGCCAATGCGAGCTTGCGTCCTCATCTTGAGTTCTCAACTATCTTTTATGGGAGCTAGTCCAGAAATAGCAGAGATGGAAATGGATGCGAAGTGGAGTGATGTAGCAAATGTTATCAATACGGGATAGATTATAGTCTTTATGCAACTTTAAGATTAGATAGCTCTTTACTAAAATACCATATGAACCAGGAAAACAGATTAATTACAGTGAATCTTTTATCTCGGCTTTCATCAAGTGGCGATATCGCTTAAAAAAACGAAATAAAAAAACCTTCCTGCGCTTCCTGCGCTTGCGCGAAAAAAACACTTCCAAACAACTGTGCTTTTAGTGGCCTTAAATAATTGAGAAGTAAATATCTAATCCAGCAAAAACAAAGAACCAAAAGGCTACAAATAAATATAACCATCGAACTATAAACCTACATAGTTATACTCAATTAATTAACTAGATAAACAGTTAAAGTCATTGGTGCAGGGCTGAGAATCAAACCACCGGGTGCCATTAGATTGCAGAGCGCACATTTTACCGTCCACCATCGGTCACATTATAATGATTATAGATATATATCATACGATGTTGTTTTATTGCATTTGTTATTTCAACATTCACGGAACTGGATTGTATCTCTGTTTTATTTGTGAAAACTTTTATGGCTTGTTTATTCTTATTTTTCTTATGTAGAGGTCTGTCTACATTGTAGGACCTGCGATATATAACCGCCTGCCTAAACACGTACGTGATGCAACTTCCACCGCGTCGTTTAAAGTCAGGCTTAAAACTTGGCTCCTTGACCAACAATTCTATAATTTTGATGACTGTTAAACTGCCTGAAATCTTAATGGATTCGTCCATAAATATTTCAGGTAGCTGCGCTAATAAATGATTATTAATGAATTAATTTGACATATTGAAATACTGACATAATATATTGTAATAAATTTGCTCAAAATATTTTTAATTGAATAAGTGATTATTTAATTTGAATTATGTACACACAATAATATTATTAACATATGGTATACTGTTTATATACATCGTTGTAGAAAGTGTACTGGAGAAGTTAGACATGCAACTATGGAGTTATTAATAAATAATTGTATTGTATTGTATTGCTGTTTGTTTTCCGTAAATAAATAAATAAATAATGTTTTTTTTATTAATTCTCAAAAAAGTATATTTTTCTAATATAAATAAAAATTTGTTAGTTGTCTCAATAATAATTGTCTGTACCTCTCACTTAACTCTAGGGTCTAGCCCAGACATTTGGTGGGCATTGGTAAGGCCGAGGCTAACACCAAGAGGCAATACAATAAAATTATTAAGTGTGTATAAAATTTAATATTATGAAATTCTTACGTAGTGTAGAGTGTAGTACTAGATCGTTGATAAAACTATTTTACAGTGGGCTATAGTGTACCTAACTAGTTTTTCTCTCTCGTCATTCCTTGTTGTGTGAATTTGTGAAAATACTTGGTGAAAATACATTTCCGTTTTTTCCTTTTCCAAGTTCCGTTTCCAATCTCTAAATATTTTTTTGGCTTCAGACTCTTAGTCTATTTTCCCAGTATCAAATATTATAGAATATTCTAGGAGTCAAATTTTAAAAGATCGAATAAGTCACAGTCATCGTAAAAGTCAAGAAAAATAAGGTGCAGTCCAGTCTCAAGTCATGCCTCAGTAAAGTAGTAGAGACTTTGTTAAATACTTCTATGAAATCGTTATATACTCTTTGTTAAGTATAGACGCATAATTATTCATAGTGATTAAGAAAAGGTACAATCAACCAAAAAGGCTATTATTTTTAAATTAAAATATCTCGTTATTGTAAACACAAACATGCTTAATTAAGATGGATCCCATTTTAAGTAGGTAATTAACGAGCTCAACAAAGAATTGAACCACGTATTTCCGTTTATTAATTGAAAAATACATTTAGCTACATCTCTTTGGAATTTTCAAATAAGCTTATTTACATAACGTAGCAAGATTTGAAAGCCGATTACTCTTGCGGCACTGTAAAAAATATCGAAGAAAAAAAAATACATAAAAAAAAAAAACTATTTTGATTGTGATTATTTTGATACACTACCATCCTTAAATTTATCACGGTAAATATCCATTTAATATATGCAACAGTTAAATATCCATTTTACTGTTGCATAAAAAATGGATTTATAACTTCTTATAAAAAAAATATGTGTGTCTGTCTGTCTGTCCGTCCTACCTATTAATGGCTGTATCTTTCGAACCATAATAGATAGCAGTTGAAATTGTCACAGAATATGTGATGTTACAACGGATTGACTAACAAATAATAAAAACGTCCATAAGTAAAAACGAAAGGGACCCCATACAACAAACGTATTTTTGTATTAGCTCTAATGTAAAAACGAGAATACTTACAAGCGTCAAACTTACCATGATTATAGTACACACTCTAAAGTATACTAACAAATAAATAATGGTCAAGTGCGAGTCTGTAACAAATTTATGTTCTTTGCCAGGTTATATATAATTGTGTTATACTCGAACGTCACTGCAGCAAAATAATTAACTGTGGCTGCGTAGCAATTGTTTCAGTTTTTTGGTTACTTGGACGACCTTATTGTAATTTGTGGTGGTACGGAACCCTCAGTGTGCGAGCTTGACTCGAACTTGGCCGGTTTATTACCTTTTGGGTACGGACCTCTAAAAATGTCCTTACATGAAACATTATCGTACCTATGGTACTTACTACCATCTAAACTGCCTAACCCCTAACAAAGGGGAAAGTCGAAAAAACAAAAGGCCGTAGTTAAGTGCAGGGCAGTCGGGGCAGAGCAATATGCTGGACAATGGCCAATTAACGCTGGCCACAATTAAATCAGACGAGCTGAGGAGGCTGCTAAGGAATTTATAGAGATGTTAGCACCATGGATGCCAAACAAAATGCTACCCAGAGGTGCAAGTACCGTTCTTTTATCGATCGTCAAATTGACAGTTGAGGTCGTCAAATTCGATAATATGCCATTTTTTCAGTACTCGCTGTGATCGATTCTATGGCATTTTAGCGAATTTGACGTCCGATAAAGAACGGTACTTGCACTGCTGATTTGTATCTAATTCCTACTATTACAATCGCGTGGTGGTTAGAGTGTGGTGGCCGAGCGGTAGCATGTGCGCTTTACAATCTAACGGCACCGGTTCGATCCTTGGCCCTGCCACTCAACTCGACCAATGACTTATTTGGTACCGAAATAAATTATGTGCAGTTACGTTGCCATCGCTCAAAAATGGTGAAGGAAAAACATCGTGAGGAAACCGGAATGCCCAAGAACCTTAAATGCTCAGACATATGAGACTCACCGACATACACTGGGCCAGCATGATGGATTAGGGCCCATCCTCTCTCTCTGAGAGAATGCCGGAGTCCCAGCAGTGGGAACATGATATGCTGAAATGATAATGATAATTATAATGGCGTATTTTTTATTGTTTTTTTTATTAGGCTTGCGCTTGACATCCATATCGCCTGATGTAAAGCGGTGACTTAGCATCATCGATGAGTTTAGAAGACTGAGATAGTAACGGACGAACAAGGATTTTTAATTCATTAAATCGACTTGGGGCCTTATGGCTAACTTATAACGCGGGCTCGAATCAGCGATGAAACAGCGCAGTTCGGAAAATCATGCGAACGTGAACCTTAACGCGCCAAGATACGGTTTGCGGTAGCGCAACTTTTCTCCTCACCTAAACAGAATCGCTTAAATCAGGTAGCGGTAAGATACTTTTCTTGAATGACCTACTCAACACCTCAATTGCCTCGGTTACACCAGCTCTGTACAATTCCCGTAACAACCTGATAGTATCCGCCTCCCACACGTATCCCGAAGTATTGTTCCGCTCAATCGAGCCAACTTATTATTGCAGATAATACCTTATTTATTAACAACATCCTCCACTACGGACAATGTACCGGTTCTTAATGAAATTTACTTCATTGTCTTAGCGGCTGGTAAACAGAAACAAACTAAAGTTGCTTTGCAAATTATAGCCGATCTAAAGCTACGTGTATACTGTATTCGCGAACACCGCTCAATAACTGCGTTGCTGCAATTACTCTGGTAATCTGATACTTTTCCAACGTTGCAGGCTCCGGGGTGAGCGCTCCACGCGGCTTTAATTTTAACAAAACAATACAATATATATGTCACTTTACTAACATTCACACTGATATCTATCCACCAATCCGCACTGGGCCAGCGTGGTGGATATGGCCCAATCACCCTTTCGGGGTAGGTTAAAAGTCCAGCAGTGGACTGTTAAAAGGCTGATTATGATAATGATGATAATGACACTGCTATCTTCTTTCGCGCAAAAACCACCCGCTAAAGCTTATGGGTATCCAGGGGCCTTACGGATAACAGGTATCGCGACACCAAACTAACGTTAGATCCGCTCAGTTGGAAAATCACGTGAATTTGAACCTTAACGCGCTCAGATACGGTTTGCGGTCGCTTGATTTTTCAACAAGTAGATCTAACGTTAGTTTGTTGCCGCAATAGCTGTTGTCCGTAAGGCCCCAGAGCGCTCCGCACTTATGATGCATCTACTACACTGAGTGGATATGCTCGCGCTTCCGGAGCGTGCAACTTTGCACATTCTGTGGGTGCTCATAAAGAGGAGCGCAAATCGCAAGAGCACCACGCATGTTGCTTGGAGCCATGCATATGCTGAATCCATTGGAACAATTGCAAAAGCACGGAGGGCGGGTGGAACGCGAATTTAATGGATATTTAGCTATCCATTAAGGTTCGCGCTCAACGTTTCTGCAATTGATGCAATAGATACGGCACGCGCATCGCTACATGTAACACGTGTGCTCTACAAAAATCCGTAGTTTTCGTTTGAATTTTAAGAAATCATGTTGTCGTCAGAATACCTCTTGTCATTCTCGAAGGCTTTAAAAGGCCTCCTAGGTTTTAAAAATCTGATTTTTACATGAAAACACGTAAAGCCTAAGTGTGTTTGCTTTACTAACTTCTACGAATACACTGCGCATCATTTTGTGTTCGCGTAAAAACGCCCGCTATAGGTACCCACTATGTTTGCGCTCCAGCTGCCCTCCGCACATTTGCAACTGCTGTAGTAGCTGTAGTCCGTTCCAGGTGCGCTCAACACCAGTGCAACGTTGCATGCTCCATGATAGGTCCTCCGCACGGTGGTGGTTTTTGTGGGAACCCAACGAGGAGCGCAAGAGCAAGCAACAAGGCGTGTTGCTTGCGCATACCGTCACCATTGGTTCACACAGTCACAGCAGTTGCAGATGCACAAAGCACAGGAAAAGCGCGAACATATTGGCATTGACATTGCAAACAAATTGGCTTTCCAGGAGTGCGGAATGTATACCACCAACGGCCAACCAACACCAACGACTAATGTATACTTACCAGAGTTACAAGGGTAACCCAAATGTAGTAAAACACTATAAATAGGGATGCACACATTGTCATTAAAGTCAAAGACATAAAGTCATAAAGTTATTAGTTTATTTTTGTGTGCAATATCATCAAAAAAAAAACATGTGTCACTGTAATCAGTATAGTTATAGAGGTTTATATCGATAACTTAGATTACAAAAAGAAAATGCACAGATAAGTAGTGATCAACCTAAATACCCATAATCACACGCATCAATACATTACCTGTTCTAAATTTATGCAGATTACAGGAATGTCATCCAAGAACCGTCCATCATAGTGGCTTCAAGCTAAACAATAAGGAAGGCATAACTTACCTCTAAGGACAAAAACTGTAATAGGTTCCAGCAAATCCTCTGAAAGCCTTTTCTTTGAAGATAAAACATAATCATAATAATTAAATTCTACAATAAGGCATGTTATCAGGCGGTTGAAGCTACTGACTTAGCCATCATTTTGCTACAAGAAACCTTCCGACAATCTAATTCAATTTCACATATAGCAACCATTGCTTCATCTCATGTCAAATCCTTTTAAAACCTTGAGTATATCGGTCAATGGAAGTCGTGTTATTTGTGAATACGGTTAAACAAGGCTTGTGATGGTGGAGTAAAGTGTCAGACCAAGAACCAGTTAAGCAAATTATCTGCGTGGAATCAGTGAATACACCTGCCGACCTGTCCTTGCGAGTGTGTGCAAGCTCATGATGCATTGTCTTGTAATATCTTGTATGATGCGCGAGTACCAGGAACTGGAGAGGGCAAAAACAGGCATTGTTTGTTCCAGAGGAACAAAGATGATTTTTTTATCTAGATGTGGCTATTGTCTGAGCTGTAACTGACGCCATCAAAGTGTTTTTGCTGACCATTTAATGACAGTTGGCCTCTTAGAGGGTTGCATGGAACTAGTGTCGTATAAAACTCGTGTCCTAAGTCTTACAATAATAAAACTTGAGTTCTCTTTGAAGACTAATTAGTGTTCTTTTTAAAAACTCGAGTCAGAGTCGAGCTCAATTTATTTTGAATGATGAGTCGTTATAGGAAGGTTCGAGTCTTTTAAAAAGAACTCGGGATTGATTTTTTCAACTCCTTGAAATATCGGATTGAGCTCAGGGGCGCTAGGACAGTTGCTCCGTAGAAGGAAGTGTGCATGATGAGGATGAAAAGCAGTCTAGCTGTTGTAGTGATGTAGATCAAAATGGCAATGATACCTCATGCAACCCTTTATCTATTCTAGTTTCTTCTGTGGCTTCACAATGCCACAGCACTTGCTTAGACACTGGTTTCAGTTCAACACGTACCTATACATTTTTCATCTTTTTTAGAAGTAAGGTTATGTTATGGTATTTTAATATTGCATTGAACAAAAAATTCATATTGCGCGGAGTTTCTTTGCGCGATAGAATCCGGAACGTGGATATTCGCCAAATAACCAGAGACACTGACATAGATATTAAAATTTGCAAGTTGAAGTGGCAATGGGCAGGCCACTTCGCTCAAAGAACTGATAACCGATCAAGAAGAAAAGTTCTTGAGTGGAGACAACGAACCGGAAGACGCAGCGTAGGTAGGCTTCCCACTAGATGGACCGACGACATTGTGAGAGTCGTGGGCACCCAGTGGATGCAAATGGCAAGCTGTGGACGTCTTCTGGCTGATGATGATGATGATGATTGAACAAAAATGTCTACGTACAAATTATTTGTGTAAAATCTCATTTATCAATTGAACATTCATAATCACCCAATCATACACGGACAATAACGAATTCCCCGGATACGATGCTCGAAGTTAACCATACATTTCAAAACCAAACAATAATTTAAAGCTGGCTGCACACTCCCGCGTCGGAAGATTTTTCAATCAGCAACTCAGCATGATGCCTAATTAAAACTATATCTAACGAACTAGAAACACCCCGTTGTAATCGAATATGTTAAAAAATACACGTGAAATAATCGTGAGCATGGTATAATGGATTGAATAATACATACCTAATTAATTAGAAGTTATTGGTTTAGGAAACGCAATTATTTGTATTGTTGGATTAAGTGGACTATGGCACGAACCTTTTAGAATTCGAAATTTTTACTACGATTTCTTCTCCAATATGTTTATAATCAAAGTTTCTTTCCTACGAATCCCTAGCGTATAAGCTTCAACGTCACATTAAGTACAATAAGGAATATGGGATCAATTAGCGGGATTGCCCGACGTTGAAGCTACGCTAGCTAAGAAAAAAACAAATTCTAATCAAAATTGAAATCATGGTATATTTCTAAAGGATATTACAAGTTAAAGGAATATTTTGGTGACTAATTACAATTTTACTGTTAATATTATAATTAGAATAATTATATAAACCAGTTATTTTAAGTAAGCAAAATACATACGTATCTTAAGTTATTGTACGCTCGTAAAGGGTTTGTATCCACGGATCCCGGTATCGGCTTGAATTAGCCACGGATCCCGGCGAGTTGTATCCACCGATACCGGGATCCGTTTTGTTGATACTACCTACTTACTATGTTTTTACCATCTTTTGTATACAGTTTTACAATAAATTATTTCTGATTCTGATTCTGAATACTAGATACTAAGCATACTAAGCTGAACACTAAGCAGTTTTGATGAACTTCCGCAAGTAACGCCTGATATGATCAACTATGTTTACGCAAGCAGTATTAAGCGTTTGTGCCTTATGATTTGTCTATTGCAGATTTTTGGTCGCAGTTCATCAGAGGCGGGACCTCAGATAAGAGAAACAAGAGAGATTATGGTAGGGTGGCATGGCGGGTGTAAACGCATCACTCCTAATCAGCCGTTAAAATATAGGACGGACAGTCAGACAGCATAGGCTTAGTAATAGGGTCCTGTTTACACCATTTGGGTACCTACGGCACCAAAACCATAACGGAAAAAAACAAGTATTTTCATGAAAATCTAATTTTTTATTTGAAATGACTGCAATGTTTGAACTTAGGGATGGCTATATTAGCTATCGTAGATTATATTTTGAGTAAGCTAATGAACATCTTCATCAAAGTTCGTTCTCTCACGATTTCAACTAACTTTTAATTAAGGCTTCGTTTAATAATAGCATTTTATCGAAACTGATTTAGTCGGGTATCATTTACCTGCTTCATATCACGATTCAAACTACCAATTAATTTAAATTAAATATTTTATTACATAAAAGCTTAACTTTCATAAACAAATAAATAATTACATTATAATGAGAAAGTTGTATTTCAGTAACTTAAATAACATACCACCTTTACCTTCGTAACATTAAAATTTAAATAAAAAACAACTAATTAAAATCTAACTATTAATCTATTAAACTGTTACCTACCAGTGGAAATTGTTCCCAAAATGCAATACAATACAATTCTTTATTAATAACTCCATAGTTACAAGTCAAACTGTACACTTTCTACAACGGTGTATATAAACTTTTATAATCAGTATATGTTAATAATATTATTATGTGTACATAATTCAAATTAAATAATAACTTATTCAATTAAAAATATTGTGAGCAAAACTTATTACAATATATTATGTCAGTATTTCAATATGTCAAATTAATTCATTAATAATTATGCTGATCCCACGTTGTATGGCGATGCTCACCCTTTGTGTAAAGTACAGGCATTTTGGTCACGAGTTGCATCGACCAGGGGCCTTACGGACAACTGCTATTACAGGCACCTAATCCGCTCAGTTGGAAAATCACGCGACCGCAAACCATATCTGGGCGCGATAAGGTTTGCGGTCGCGTGATTTTCCAACTGAGCGGATTAGGTGCCTGTAATAGCAGTTGTCCGTAAGGCCCCAGAAGTTTTTTCAAAGATTTCTCTTCACGTCTTCATCCAAGTTTGGCTCCCGATCCCCATGGCTCTATGCTTTCGACCCCAAAAGGCTCAAAAATGTATCCACTATCCAGTGTACTATATTTGCGCCTTTTCAGATCCTCTGCAGATTCTGCTGCCGCGCTAGCCCTAATCTGCGTTCCAGAAAGATGTGACGGCGTAAGGGTGTCAACGCAAGTCGCGTCCCACACTAAGGGCTGGTGGAAGATGATGTCCGGTCTTCTAACATCGCTACATTATAATTAGATATAACAAGAATATCCAGCCATTTTATGGTGCACGGACGACATGTAGCAAGATTCAGAGTTACATACAAAACTTGCAGGAATAAGCTTGTTGCAAATAAAAATTAGTGAGCTCTCAAAATGGGCCTCATAAGCAAGTTCAAAGTCGCATAACAAGCTATGGGGCTATGCTCGAGTTTCTCTGCAAGATTGAATCAGAAATGAGAAGATCCGTAGACGATGAAAGTTACCGACATAGCCTACCGAATTAGTAAGTTGAAGTGGCAGTGAGCAGGGCACATAGCACGCAGAACAGATGGCCGATGGAGCCGAAAGGTTTTCGAATGGAGACCACGGACCAGTAAGCATAGCGTAGGACGTCCACTCACAAGATGGACAGACAACCTAAAATATACCGCAGGAAAACGCTGGATGCAGGCCGCTTCCAACCGGTCCTTTAGGAGATCGATGGCTGAAATTAAGATGATTCTGGTATATTATTTATTTGCACAGACAAACGATACAAATACAGTATTTGATGATTTTCTTGTATACACTGACCGTAACGTAAACATCGGTATGTAGAGATGGCGTCATTGAAATATTTCAATCAACATTACGTAAAACGAAACATTAATGTATAGTCTGTAACTGTACTGACGTATCCAATAACCTCTGATCATCAAAATCAAGCCATCCAACTTTCCTAAACACAATTTGGATGCTCTTCATTAAATTTCTGATGTTTTGTAATTAGCTGTTCACGACGAATCAATTCCTAATAATAAAGTTAGGAATTATGCAAATGAAATACTTTTTAGCATAAGAAAGAATATGAAGCCATGAATATTAATTTTGTTGGAATACATAATGGTCGTGGGAAATAAGCGACGCAACAACTGGTTTGTTGGTGGCTTTTCCTGTACTTCTATTTACGCCTTTCTCTAGTACGTAAATTATGCTATTATGTTTGGACTTTGACTTTGCAGAAGTGTCACTTCAATTTCAAATTCAGAATTTTCCCTCACTTCCATAACTTAAAACCACAGACCTATCTAGTTCTGTGTTAAGAACACTATAGTCACAGAAGCAATAGACCCGAGAAGTTAAGTCAAGTTAATTTTAATATCTATCTTATTTTGTATATAATAATAAAACCAGCTAAGTGCGAGTCAGGCTCACAACATCCCATCAACGCCCAGGCCAAGTAATGACCACGCCCATCGTACAAAAAACGGTGGCCATTATTTATTATTTGTTATATTTTAGTGTACTATAATCGTGCCAAGTTATACACTTGGACATGTTACCGTTTTTACATTAGAGCAAATACTAAAATACGTTAAAAAAAATAGGTTTGCTCTATGGAACGAACTAGCTTAGCTAAAAACTAACTTAGTTTTTACTTTTTAATTTAATTATAATTTCTTAGTTAATCCGCCGTAATATTACATATTCTGTAATAATTTCAACTGGCTAACTATTGCGTTTCGAAACATACAGAGGACTGACAGATAGACAACGCAGGCTTAGTAATAGGGTCCCGCTTACACCCTTTGGGTACGGAACTCTAAAAATGATATTCTGTTCGTTGGGTGGGCCAATTTGCAAAAAAAATATGAAGTAAAAATATCGTTCTATTATCAATCAATTGTGTTATGGGATTTTTTTTTAACCCTGAATCGCGAAAATTTTAGGCTATTCAATGAATGAGTGAATTGCATTTTTGTATGGAACAACTAAACTTTTTCGCCTGAAGGTTGGTCCCATAGTAAAAGTTATACATCATTATAAGTACAATGACCTTCTTTCGGCTTAGTAGTACCTCCGTGCCGTACACAGAAAAGCGAAGTAAATAGAATAGAAATGAAAAGAAAAATCTGTAACCAGGCATATGAGTGAACCTTGATTGAACATTCTTATTTAGATCAACGCGTCGAATTCTGCATCACAGTTTCTAACTGATTTCGAATGACTAACGTTTCGTTTATATCGGTGTAACTGGCTACAATAATTGCCTTGATAGCCGTTCTAATTTAAACAATAAAAATCGGTTCTGTGGTTCCGTATAACCTTGTTTACCGCAGTCAACCTACCAGCGCTTAGTCACGTGTAAACATAAAAAGTACACTTGTAAGCACCTTTATAAGTTCAAAATCCTATCAACAATGCGAGCTCTTCATTAAAAAGAAAAGCATGAAAATCCAAACAACAAGAAAGTCTACAATTTCAATACCACAACAAAAACAAAGCAAAAGTGTTGGTCCATTTGAAAATGTAATAAAGGTGCAAATGAAATCGCACACTTAGTCGTATCTACGCGATGTGGACAGACAAAGTGAGAATTTTAAGCTATGCACACATCAGCAGCCATTTAAGGTCCACTGCTGAACAACAGGCCTCCTTCTTAGAGAGGGGTGTTGCTATAGTCCCCATGCTTGGCAGGCGGCTTTGGGATCGCAGTACGTTCACCGTGTACTAATAGGATGCTGCTGCCCATCCTCTTTCTATGCACACATTGTGCAAGCATGCACACGTTGTGATAACACTGCTTAAATTTGCGTTTTTATTTTTTGCGGACGTGCGAAAAGATATGTACTTGTCATAATATCTCATGACTCACTGAGCTCCGTGGCGACCCCAGTGTGGGGCCTCTGGCAATATAAGATGTCAGTCTCTGGGACCTCACGGCACAGTAGACACTAGAACTCCAATCCCTCTCTCCCTTAAATCGAAATAAATCATTAAAATAAATAAAAATTGCCTTATTATTTCTGAAACCCAAGTTTTTACATTATTTATTATATTTTATTATTAATTAATCACATTAATTTAACATTCCACACATTTACTTTTATAATAATTATGATATATATACCTACATAAATCTATTTATGCATTTATATATTGAAGTATTTTTATTTATATAGGATTAGATCCCTTACTTTAAAGGCCTCCTCCAGCATACTCCATTTCTTTCTATCTTGTGCTCTCTCTATCGAGTATTCTGCAATTATTATTTTTTTTCTTTAATTTTTTTTTTTTTAAGTCATTCATATACAAGTCATGAATTACTTTTTCCACAGTAAAGAAAAGTTCGTGTGCACCAGCTTAGTTTGAAATGTAAGAACAAGCGTACAGTATATTTGCGAATAATCCGCAAACAGGTAATACTATACGGGAGAGGGAACAGTGCGCAGATAAAGAAAATATCAAGACTATTATAGCCCGTCGTATGCACGTCACTCTGACGTGCAGGTTAGTGTGGAGTGGACACAGCGTTATGCAACTTAGTTGTACAGTTTGAACATAAATTTCCCAAAATTGTGTTTCGATATTATACTAATAAGTATTCTGGGGTTTCGAGATATACTTAAAAAATTTACACAAAAATAATTATAAAGTAATTTTCTTGCCTGAAGTAAATGTCACCCGCATTAAAAAACGGGATTCACCCCATAAAGTCCACTATTAGAGGTACAATATTTTCTTCTATTATTTATTATATTATTTTCTTGACCGACATCTTTCTGTTTCTATACAAGATTACAAGGAGCTGAGGTACCTATTAACAATCTAAAATAAGGTAATGTACTCATCATTATGAACAAATGTTATTATAGGAACAGCTCCGAATCAATTGATCAAAAAGGGCAATGGCCCGCTAAAGTGGCAAGAAGTTGCCACTTTACACGTCATATTTCACAAACTATATACTAGATAAAAAAAGTGATGAATGAAATCTTACCTTAATTTTAAAAGACCTATTCAACTATATAAATATCTATCAAATATTTCCCATTTCACATGTACCAGAGCCACACCAAAAACGTAAAATTAGATTCTTTTTATACTTTTAAAATTGAGATCTATACTAAAATTGTACGTATTTGTCCAAAGTTTCATGCACTTACTATAGAAGTTAAAAATTTAGAAGTTTGTTTCAAAAAAATTAGGATGGACATTGGACGTACAGACGAACCTACAGACGGACGGACAGAACGAATTTATTAGGGTTCCTTTTTGGGCTACGGAACCCTTAAAAGCGGCGCATCCACACTATTCTTCTCCCGTATCAGACTGTATCTTTTGTAGTATCGGATCCAACGGGCTGTCATACAGCGGGCCTTAGCGAATTAACACCAGAGTTAGTTGCTGAACCGGGGGCTTTGTGAAGCCGCCACTACGCTGTTATGTGGGTTATAACTTATAATGATTGTAATTATTGTGGTGGTATGAGAGATTGCAAGGATTGGCGAAATGCTAGCTAACGTGTGGAAATAAGTAAATTGTCGACATCGATTTTTTTAGATCGGCATTTGACCACAACTTGCTTGATGTTTTTTTTCTTTGCTCCATTGACTCCGGAATCATTTGTCAATATACAGGACTAACTAATATGGTGTGTGAGCTAATATTGTTCCTATTAGTTGATGATGAAATTTTTCAAAGAGAGTAGATATCTGCATGCATACTGCTATGCAGTTTGGCAGAGTTTTGTAACAATAAAATGTATGTTAATCACTAAGATAAATATTCATAATAAATAAATACTGGTGGCACTTATTACAGATGACCATAAGGCTTGGTTTATTGTGTCAAAGTCGCACTTAGCGGAGCAAAACCATGGCGCTTACACACAGTCGTCGTGCGTTTCGCTAATACTTGTATTTTTGAGGTTTTTCTCATATTTTTCGAAAAGTATAGCTGTAATGTAACAACTTTACTTTTTACTTTTGTCAAATGCCTTCATAATTATGAAGGCATTTGAATAAATTTTATAAGTTGTTTTTATTTATTTATATCTATACAAACTACCTGTAGCCGGGTATGTTCTAAAACTGCGACCAGAACCACCGGAGGATAGGCAGCAGCGTCCTATTAGTACACGGTGAACGTACTGCGATCCCTAAGCTTTCTGCCAAGGGTGGGGATTATGGCAACCCCCTCTCTAAGAAGGAGGCTTTTGTTCAGCAGTGGACGTGTACCGGCTGATGATGGGATGTGAAACTATACAAAATGTATTCATAATCATGAAGCTTACTGGTCCATACTCTAATATGCCTGAATGCATCATTATAAAGAAGCCATGCTATGCCGAAGTGAACCAGGATAATGTAAGCTACATAGTACAAAAACTTGTTTTAAGTAGCGTAAAAGCTAATAGGTGGAAAGCTTACCTATAAAACAAATTATCCGAAGCTACAAGTCTTGTAAATACATTTCTTTGAGGTGTAACACTAAAAAAAACTTCATCATCATAATCAGCCTATACTAGTCCACTACTAAACATTATTATGTTTTTTTTTAAATGAAATTTCTTTTATATTATTGTTATAATTTTACAGTTTTGTAGTTATACTATGATTGTACCTACAAACTATTGGTTGTGCCGAATTTATGGTTTTATTGCCTTTTATTTTTCTGTGTAACTGTAATTTGTTATTAATAAAATACTATGACTACTATGACTATGGCAAATGGTTACCTGGAAGAGAAACATTTTAGTGATATGGCCGCCACTTGTGGCACTAGCTCGTAAGTGTTTTCTATCTAAGTATATATCTAACATAGGCATTCTGCCCAGAAAATTCACTCAGCCCGATCTTCGACTTTTCTGTTCCAGTCACTGCCAGCTACCTGACATATATCGTCACTCTATCAAGTTTCAGGGCGTCGTACGCTACGTAACGTAGGACTCGATGGAGTGACGATTCGTGGTCTACTGGGGTAGAACACGTCCACCCCAGCAGCTATCGGTTTGACGACAAACTTTTCCACCCACTCCCTTTCTTACTTCCGGCCCGCTGCCTCTTCAGCTAAACAAAACTTAACTCCGAAATATCTGCTTTTTTGTAGGGTATAAAAGCGATGTGTATGTTCCTTATGGACTCCAAAACGGCCAAAATTTATACTATGTAGAGATGGTCAGTTTGATATGAAGGCTAGGTACCTATTGCAAGTAGCTTGCCGCCCAGCTCGTGAAATAAACTAAAGTATTTCAGAATCCTGGCGTCGAATTAAAACAATTAACCTCCGACCGAGGCAGTGATGGCAGACCGACTAATGAGTTGTTAGCCGCGTCGTGTTCGGGACGACCGCATTGGGAATAGTGATGTGATGGTTTTTGTCGATAACTTATTTATTTTTGGTATAAAATTGTTTAATAGCTTGCCAACGCGTGCTCGTATTAATTAGGCCCCAAAAATGTATGTTCTGATCTATTTTATTTTATTTTATTATTATATACACAACACAAATTACAATCTTACAAAACATTATATATATTATCGGTCCAGATCTGGATTGTAACTTAAAAATATGTGTAAACATAAAAACAAAATGAGCAGACATGAATGAGGTTACCATATGTGATCACCATAGTTAATATTATAAATGCAAACATTTGTGTGGAAGTGTGTATGTTTGTCTGTACTCAACTCTGTAACGGTTGAACGTATTTAGATGACATTTGTAGGGAGGTAGCTTACACACTAGATTAGCACATAATTTTTATATCCTGAAAAACATATATTATTATTCCTGCAGCCGCTTAGGTTAGGTTAAAAATATCATCATTATATTTATTACTTACAGAAGAAATAATGTTTAGTCGATTGTGACCTAAATGCTAGCGTTTATCTAGTTCAACGCAAATAAGCATTGTCTTCCAGCTGTTGCTCAGCCAACAGTATGTTGTTACATGCTGTCGAGTTGAGCGCTTGCATTATTTCTAGACCTTCCAAGAGAATGGGTAATACAAGTGATATTATGTAGTTAGATAAGTAAGATTACAATGCACGAGTTAATGACTATATAACCACTTGACTGCTCATCATTTGGCCCCCTTAAATTTTTACACTTTTTCAGCTAAACCTTTTTCGAGCGGGCCAATCCTGGGCACGAGTAGAATAAATGACTTTTCAGTCTTCAATCACAAACGTTGAGTTTCCAATAACAATAGCCATACGATTACCCCGCCTCCCCCATTAACAACGTAGCTTACATCTTGCACAAGCAAATTATGACTCGTGTGCGATCAAGTGGGTAATCTTTGGCACGAGTACATATATTATATTTGCACAAAAAAAGACAATAAAAACACAACATAAGCAGTACTTTGTATGTGTCATAACTTTTATTTCTTTAATGCAGCAAATATTAAACACAAGTTAGTTAATCTTTAAGCTAGCGAAAGACATTAACCTTTAGGCTAACCTACTGATAAAAAGTAACTAATAGACTATAAAAGACAACTAACCAGCCTTAACTTAAAGCACCTTATATTCTCGATTAGAAAATTTTACATATTATTGCTATCGATAACGACTAATCGACAACGGTACATCCCTAGCCAGTCCGCGTGGGTCGGATGCGTACACCACAACGTCCAGTAATTGGTTTGCTCTACCATCTGATTTTTATCTCCAATTATTGAGTTTTCGCGCCAATTAAATATTATCTAGCTTCCGCTGGAAGCCGCTTAGCGTCGATACAATCGTTTTGTACTAGAAATGGACGATGTTTCAGTTAATAGAGCCTAATGTAGAGTTTATGGCTAAGTTGATTGCGAGCCTCTTTTGTTCTTGCAGCTTTGATGTGCCGCCTTTTAATTATTACGAATTCGGAATTTCATTAAGATGCAGAGATAATGGGATGATATAGTTGTGACGTTTCGTGTCTTGATATCTATATGCGTTATTAAATATATCTGTTTTCATTATTGCCTTAAGGGCTTAATTTAACGCCAAATTTTCACCTTTTACACAACTTTGACTAAGAAAATCTAAAAAATCGTACCATTTTTGTTTTATTTTGTAAGTACCTACATTAATTTTATGTATTAAGGACAATAACTGAAAGGCGAACAGAAAAAAATGGAGTAAATTTTTTTTGCTATTTTTGATAACAATTTTTTTATTTATTTCTCTGTTTTTATGTGAAACTAGTGTAAGCTAACAAAATAACACAAAAGGTTTACAAAAGTGCTATTCGAGTTTCACTGTCATAATTTTGTGAAAATTGCCCATAAGCAACAAAGTCGATTTCGTTTTTAGTACGGTTTTTATAGTGATAAAAACCTAGATACAGGAGATATATTTTTTGACCTAATAAAAACTAAGGAATAAATTAATTCCTTACTTAAGACTAAGGAATTTCAAAACAACTGCCAGGTAACATATGCTTTTCGAAGTCAAAGACAAACGACGCGTTGGATGAATGTTTTGGTTTAGAATGGGTTTAGATATCCGTTAGTATTACCAGTGTAGAGTTAGTTTTTCCTTTGTAGTAGTTTGTTTGTTTGTCTGTTTTATAGTATTTTTTTGGTGATAGGGAAGAACACACGGCTGAATTGGGGTACAGCCAGATTAGGTAGGATCAAACATATAAAAACCCTCGGTAACCTGTTTACCTTACAGGTTACATAAGAACGCACCAGTATCCTCCTGGAAACTCCTGGAAATGCCTAGCCCAAATAATAAGCTTAAATTCTCACCTTTTCTTCTCCGACGGCGTGGACTATAAAGGTGCCATTGAAAATTCATCCCGTAGAGGGGTTAAATAGGGAATGAAAGTTTGTAAGGAAGTTCATCATAATTTATTTGAAGTTAAACGCGGAAGTGACGACTTCACTTACTTTTACTAGTAATAGTTAGTTATTTCATAGTTTTTGGAAGCTCGGAAATAAGGGATGAAAATTTTTCATATACAAGAAGAAGATGAAGAATAATAATAATAATAAGAAGATATATTTATTGCCAAAAACAAACTAAAAATGGTCATGGAAACATAATGTTATGATTGGCAATAGGGGTACGCTCAGCGCTGTACTGAGTGGTCCCGTAGGTTTCACATACCTCAGATTAACTCAACAATGTCGCAGGCAAACAATAAAATCTGGATTTTATCGAAATACAGGTGACACGCTTCGTTCAAATTCATATACAAATATTCAGCTTCGTGTGTTGATACAATCGCGTGAATATTCCGAACATCGGACGCGAATCTAGGGAACTACTATTTGTTGTAGAATTTACTTCAAACTAAAGTTATATGAATTATTATAACACCGGCTTGCACTCACGATTATGTTTCTCTCGGTCGAGACGATCGACCGGGGGGTTCTAATGGTTCCGAAACCGGTCGATCGTCTCGACCGATAGAAATATAATCGTGAGTGCAAGCCGGTGTTATAATAATTTATAATGAATCCTCACGCGAGTTTTGATGAAGTAAAGTTATATGATTATTTACGGGATAATATATAACTTTAGTGAACAACCGTGATAGTTTAAAACAGTGTTTTACTTCAAACTTTTAAAGACTTTAACGGTTTCACTAAATGGATAGTGGAGATAAAAAACATGTTTAAAATTAAAGTAAAATTGAAGTAAACGTACTTCAATTTTACTTTAATTTTAAACATGTTTTTTTTCAACACTAATAACAAAATAATTATCTAACGAAGTAAACAAATCTTGAAAGGCGATTTTAACTTACTTTTCTTACAAAAATAAAAGTCAGTTGCTGTTTGTTGGTGAACGCATCACTTGAATAATTTTTATTAATGAAAGCGTTTACTCGGCGATATAGTTTATTTAATTTAATTATCGATATACATATTATACATATATTATAATACAATTACCGAAAATTATGAAGATTAAATCACATGATGAATTATAATATTATAGCATTATAGATAATTTGAGGTGGTGAAATAATTCACCAACTCTTTTTCTCCATGTCTATACAAATGACAAAATTTGTTAACGGGACCAGTAGCCCAATTCAAAATATGCATTATGTCAACTGATCCCGCCAGAAGAAGTTCCATTAGAAGCTGTCGTTCTTTGTTTTGTTTCTGATTGCCCAACACAATTACACAGATGAGAAAGTCCCAAGTACTGTCTCGCACCACAAAACAAATAAACTCACGACTAAATCCCCATTACGAACACTAAAATTTCTCACTCGAACATTCACGTGACAATTATCACACAAACGGTCCATTTTTCTCCCATTCGACACGTTTTATCGAGTGGCCCGTGAAAAAGTACGCAATTTGATTTTACGATCGAGAATGTATCGAGAAACAGAAGTATCGATTAAACGCTGGAACATTCGAAGCTCGCGTGAACGATCCCATCGTCTCCGAGTGGAATCGAATACATTATCTGTGGAAGAATTCACGGTCGCATAATTTGTACCAATGTCCATGGATTAGGTGATTTGAGATAGGACGGAGAAAGCTAGGGGACAAAAGTTTAAAAGAATGGATAAACCATAATAAGTCGTAGGAATAGACATTTGCGGGAATGCTTTTAAACTATGCAGAGAACTATGCTTCTCTTTTAACTCTCCAATTTGAAAAATGTAGTAAAAATTAGGTTATAAAGTCCACCTTATGTAGATTCCAATGATGCGAGGTATATTACGAGATTATATAATATGAAAACCTCTTTATCCAAAATCAAACCTCTTTTTGCCGTAGTTTGCTATAATTATTTGGTTTAAAAAAGTCCTTGGGTGTGCAAAGAAATTTTATTTTATAGTATTTACCTACATAGGTACATTAAAATCTTTTTTCTTAGAAACCGAATGGAATAGTTTTTAGAGCCAACTCTATTAAAATTTCTATATGCAAACTATGTCCTTTTACCTATTCGCCTTAACCTTTAGTGCTTGCCGATTTCAATATCGATTCTTCGTATTCGCGAGAATCGATTCATGTTTACGATTATAAATTTGATATTCAATCATGTAGTGGACAAAGGATAGAAATAGGACTGTTAGAACTCTCGCAATGTTTTCTATTGCTCTTCAACATGAACTTTCCTTAGTAATGTAAACTGTGTGTCTTTGCAATAAATGTACTAGACTTTTGTATGGATTTGAATATGAAAAATTGACATTTTATAGTGCTGTCATAAAAAGTGAAGTCAATGAGATATACGTTAGATGCTTTGTACTATCGTTCTATTATGGCTTTACAATAGAATTTACATTTAATTGCAAATAAGACTATTGTGTGACGAGATGGACTTTTATGTTAGTGCGAAAATGCCGATGGAAGTAGCGGATTTCACAATGCTTTATGGATATTGTGCTAGGTCAATTAGGTATTGAGTGCTAAAATTTTTGCTATCAAGATGCGAACTTTATTATTCAAATAATATCATCAATAATTTGCAATTGTGATATTTATCCAAGTAGTTCTTTCCTTAAAAAAACACAGAAATTTACATAATTACCAAACAAAAATAAAAAACTGAACTATACCCACCCGAAGTGCCTTACGCAGTGCATGTCTGCGTAAGCAAAAGAGGACCGACGATAAGACGAACGATACGATGGACTGAAAATCAGTATAGGTGCGTAAGCAAATGGTATAATGGTATGATAGCAGTATAGGTGCGTATTTTTTTTGCCGCATGTTCAATTGGTCCATCGAAAATTTATGTTCACTAGCCTGTAGCTAGCTTCAAAAGCCAGAGACTGAATGCATCTTTACGCTGTCTCTACGCGTCACGGGTTAAACGCTGTTGCTTAATTTGGAACAAAAAGAAATAGTGGCCAAAATCCCATCAGCATTACCACGATGAATGACAATGCTGCCAGCATTTTGACCACTTTTCCACCCCCCAAGGGGCTGCTACATAAGGTTTTTAAGTTTGTATATAGTTGATTACTTATTAGTTTTAGGTTTTAATTAACTTTTTGCAATAATTTAATCTAAAAATGCATTTAAATTAGTCAATTGGTTTCATTTAACCAAAAACGGAATAAAATACACAATAAAGATTAAGAACCTACAAAGTGACACCTAAAATAAACTACTTAAAAAAATTACCCCGTAAAAATAAAAGCTGTCACGAACTCACATACAGTGGAAATTCATTTGACATTTACGGTTCTGTATTGAAATCTAATCTTTATATCGGACGAACCACAATACTATTTTAACGGTTTACTTACAATCTTTTCAATCGAAGGAATTAAAAAAGACACCTCTCTTACCATCGACTATATCGACTATCGATATTTCGTTTCACATTCCTAATTTTAGGGCGAATTTTTGAGAAGTCACCGATACTTATATGTAATTTTATCACTGGTATAGTTAACTCAATGATTATTTATTCGAAATTCATAAAAATAATACTGGATTCCACAAAAACTTTAAGACTGATGGAGAAAACTTTGAAATATTTATTGATTTTAAATCGTGCATTAGTTTAAAGTATTTTATAATTATACTGCAAATAGAAATAAAATTCTCCGAACGGCCGTCATTCTTTATGTTCATTTGCCTATTATTCAAAATGCATGTGATTATCAATCAAATCATTTGTTTCCGTATTTACAGTATTTGTATACTTTTGATCGTCAGAATAACATAAACACATTTTTGGAGACATTTGTATAAAATTTTTAGACTTACCTAATAAAGACATAAAAAAGAGATAATAAGGTAAATTAATAAAGTAAAGGCCGTATTAAGCCACTTAAATCCTCACGTCACCCACAAGAGATGTTTTTTTTTTTTTTTAATTTCAGTACAGAATGTTCTGTTACATAGTCAGTGCTATACCAATGGGCCCCAAACTAGGCGAGGCCTGTATCTTGGTGGCCCGGTTCAATCGGGTTACAAAAATTGCTTACGCGCGACTACGTGATAAGTATACATTATTTAAAATACTAAATGATCAAGAGTTTAAAGATACAATGTGAGATACAGAGTGCACAGAAATATTAGTATTAAAATAATTGATTAATTAGTTTACCAGAAATGAAACGTTATGTCTCAATTTGTTTTCGAACTACTTCATTTACCTAGTGGAGAAGTAAAAAACACAGGTCGGTAATTCAAAAAACTATTTATTCAAATTAAAAGACCCTTTAAGAGGGTGGGGTTCATCAACCCGTAACTAGTGTATGGTCCCACAATTATATAGGGACCTATCTTTGTCCACTTTCTGTGCGCGGATGCTGATGATGATGGCTTCTGGTTTTTAAATGCCAAAACACCACTTGACGGTGATGTGAGGATTCGAGGTACCGTCTATGAATATAATAAATAAAAAAGAGTACCTACATAGAGTGATAGAATTGAAACATCAAAAATAATGCAAAATGTCAACTAAAATAAAATAAAACAGAATACATTGGTAAATTCATCAATAATTTTTTTTATTTTTATTTTTCCTATGGCTTAAACTAAATTTCCGCAGGGAAACGCGGGATGCAGGTCGCTTCCAACCGGCCCTTTTGGGGGTCGATGGGGAGGGCTATGTCCAGCAGTAGACAAGGACATACTATGGCTGAAATGATAATGATAACGATAACTTAGGTATTTGTAAAAGGAGAGAGTCCTTGACACAGATAAAATGGCCTATTTCATAATAAGCTTTTTGAAATTAAAACTTTTTCATTATTTGTAGTTTTTACTTATTATCGATGTACCGACCTATGTTTAATAAGATAATGAGACCGTTTGAAGAGTCACTCAAAAATATATAAGAGTCAGGAAGTTGATATTCCTACCTAGTTAAAATACGAATCAGTTTCGTATGTTTTAAAGTACCTATAAGAAGGTTCAATGCTTAATTGAAATTTACATAATTACCTGCACATTTAGTGACTTTACATGTAAATGCCTCGTTGTTTACAATATCTATCAGCATTTGATTAACATACATTATTTGGTAATCTACATTTACAATTTTATTTATAGGGATACGTAAAGAATTTTTTTTCTTTTTACTGTCTAGAGATTGTGTTCAGAAACTTGAGCTAGCACACTGACAGACTAATTTAAAAAGTGTTATCTAAATCTTTATCTCTAAATCGAAAAGTTCTAAGCTGAGGCTTACAAGAAAAGTTCATCATCATCATCATCATAATTATTAACCATAGGACGTCAACTGCTGAACATAGGCCTCCCCCATCGATCTCCAAAAGGGCCGGTTGGAAGCGGCCTGCATCCAGCGTTTCCCTGCAGTCTCTTTTAGGTCGTCTGTCCATCTTGTGGGTGGACGTCCTACGCTGCGCTTAACAGTCCGTGGTCTCCATTCCAGAACCTTTCGACCCCATCGGCCATCTGTTCTGCGTGCTATGTGCCTTGCCTACTGCCACTTCAACTTGCTAATCCGGTGGGCTATGTCGGTAACTTTCGTTCGTCTACGGATCTCCTCATTTCTGATTTGATCTCGTATAGAAACCCCGAGCATAGCCCAGCATAGCTAGTTCTGCAACTTTGACAAGAAAAGTTGTGATTATTTAATTAATAACAATCAGCGCAAATTACAATGAAGAACTAATGTTTATTATGAAGCAATACACAAGAGAAAAAAAAATGGAAGCAAATTGCCCAATCCGACAACATCACAGATACTAAATCTGTTTACAGTTTTAACAATATTAACTTTTTGTATATCATGTTAGGAAAATTTTCAGAAAAAAAATATTTCAATGTAAAGTATCAAAATCCAGGATATTTTATTTTACGTTCTAAAATCTAACCATCCGACAGCTTTTTAAAAGCACAGATTAAATATTTAAACGACCGACCGCCGAGAAGACACCCGTTCAATCTTCTCCCTTGATTGATGACGTAAAGACCGAATGGATGACCGAATGAAATCGATTTAGTGAGCAATGGCTGCTATTTGCATATGTATGGAGGATGGAATGAGTTTCTTATAAACGTTTTGCTGAATTTTGATTTGCTGGGTCTTTCTATGGAATTTTGTCAAGATACTTAGAATTATCACTGCGAAAAAGTCATTGGCCATCTCTATTTATTAATTTAAGTGGAATAAATCTCCATTTTGGAACATGACGTGGTTGTCACACATTATAATTTAACCCAAATACGATTTCCAAACTTTTTTTAGCATCCAGTTTAATCTTATACGTGAGTAATTCCCGTGTCATATAAATTAAAATCTCCATTACCTCTAACTAATCTGCCTTACTAGCTCATCTAGTGTTATATCTTTAATTTTACAGTTCAAAAATATCCTTCGTTCTTAAGTTAAGTAAGTACTTTATTCTATGATTCTTTTTATACATAAATTATCTTGCTTTATTTCATACAGATATGAGATAAGTAGAGACACAAAGATCCGCTGTCTACCTTGTAGGTAATATAAAAATCTTTAGTAGAATACTGAAGCGGTAGGTATAATTATAGACAAAGAAAATTAAAAAAACGTGAACGAACGTACCTATACCTGAAAATGTGGTTGAGGCGTATTTGAGGATACTTGAGTGCATAAAATAAATGTCTAGTTGAACCAAGAATTGTATAGTACTTTTCTCGAACATTTCTAGAATATTCGCGTAAAAATATACCTGCATACGTGTTTTGGGGTTTTCACTATTCATTCTAAAATAGACAATGTTGTCTAGCAACCTAATTTTAGCCATAGGTCATGTAAAGTTTTTGTCTGTTAATTTTTATAACATTACATTTGTTTCTTTTTAGTGGCAAAACGTTATAAAACCTTTTTTCTTATTGAAATATAACAAGTAACACTAGCGAACATTATATTATGGAATTATAATGAATACAAAAATAGATCGTTAATTAATTTATAAATGAGGTAAACAGGAGACATTATTGTAAGGTATTCAGGAAAAAAAATCTCAAAGTGTGCTCTTCAAATAATATACACACGCCCATGTTTAAGTTTTTTTTTGTTGGCATCGTCAAAAAAAAAAGCGTTTTTTTTAATTAGTCGATGTATCTCTCACAATTAAAACCTAAAATCTTCAATTTATCAGTTTCTACTTACACACAAAACTGTAATTCTGCAATTGACCACAGTCCACACATAACTTCGCACGCGTAAAATTACTTGTCCAAACAATAGTTCTGCGTAATTCAGTCGCGTACGCACAATCACGCAGGTGCGGGACAATGGCTGTATTCTACGGGGAGTGGTCACGCGCGTCCGGCGATCATAGCTATTACGGCCTCTACTCACTGCGGTAGATTTACAGACAAGAATTGACCATTGATATTTATTTTGGATGGTCTGTTTCAATGATGATATTATAACCACTGGACTGCTCATCCTTAAGCCCACCGTAAGCTAAAGTTACACTTTTTTCAGCTTAACCTTTTTTGAGCAGGCCAATCCTAGACGCAAATTGAATGAATGGCCTTTGAGTCTCCAATCACAAGCGCCATACGATCGCTGACCTGACGTGGCTGAAATCTAGCACGAGCAAATTATGACTCGTGCGCAATCAAGTGGTTATGTATTATCTTTGGTGTGTATTGTTTTTTTCTGAGCGATGGCATCGAAACTGCACATAATTATATTTAAGCACCAAATATGTGAACAAAGTAGTTTTGCATTATGAAGTCTCCTACGCACAAAAACGTGGGACATTGGCTGCATTCTACGGGGACTGGTCACGCGCGTACAGTGACCAATTGACCATAGCTATTACAGCATCTACCTACAGTAGCAGATTTAAAAACATGATTTGACCACTAGAAAAAGACGAGATACTAATAAGTTTTTATTGTTGCTTAGTAGTTTTTGAAACTGGTTCAGTTATATTCTATTATGTCGAGATAAAAGCTTCCAATGTACGTCTTCATGATATACTCGTACGTATACCACTTTCTTACTAAATTGTATCAAGAATGATTCAACTTATTTGGTTATGAACAAGTTGGTCTAAATAGTAGTTGTACGTAAAATTATAAATCACTGATGGGTAATACAGTCACGTACGCAAAATCATGCAGGTGATTATAATAGCTGTGTTCACGCGTATCTGGTGATCATATCCAGTACCCACAGTACCAGTTTTTGTATGAAAATGGAGAATAAATAGCACATGAAATCTGTAGTAGATATTTTAAAGAAAATTGTCTGAATGTCTTCGGTGATAACACCAGCCAAATATCCTGGGTTAAAGAAGTCGTGTCCAGTGCGTACGCGCCATTATTGAGATTGCCTTCGATTTTACTGCGTGTGGCCGTGATTGTTTACATTCACTGGTTATTGTGGGGTTTATGAAGTAAACCTGTCCCGGGAAATATTGGACTTTGTTCTTTCTGCGACGTATGAATAAGAAATATCATGAACTTTTTTTAGTAATGTAAAATCTGTATGTGTTAAGCTATAAGGATACATAAGCCAAAAGGAGGGATGGTATTGTATTTATTGTGTATGTATGTTTATTCCCATCTACTGACTAAACGTCTCAACCAATTTTGATAAATGAGGTGTCAATAGTTTTCTTTAAGTTCAAGGGCAATGACGATATAACCACTTGACTTCTCATCCTTTACCCCACAGTAAAAATGGTAATAATTTTCAGCATAATCTTTTTCGAGCGGGCCAATCTTCGGCGCGAATTGAATTAATAACTTTTGATTCTCCAATCACAAGCCACCATTCGATACCCCCGCGGCCGACGTGGTTTACTCGTCCAAAAAGGAATTATGAAGACATGCGCGATCAAGTGGTTATATTATCTTTGTTTAAGGGGGATTGCTGGATAGATGACGTCATCTTAAATATAATATGGTGGCTAGCTCTTATAAAGGAGGTAGAAATGCAGATGCCATATTTATTTGTCGTACCGAGGGGGTATCATTGAAATATGTCTTCTGAATGAAAGCGGGTTTAATAGCCACTTTTTGTACCGTTTGCGCAATATGATCTGCCAGTAATACTTTTTTTGCACTTCGATTTTTCAAATTTAAGTGAGGGTAGAAGTACAAAACACCCGTTTTTCTCGCCGGACTTATCCGCAGTTTTCAGTCAGCTCGTGACCACTGTGATTGTATCATGGTCGAAACGTCCAGCGAAAGGTACCTATTTTAACTTAAATAAAAAAAACGCAACAAGTTCCGATAAATATTTAAAATAACAGTAATACTTTGTCGGATTATTAATTTAATTTTACGATGAAAAAAAAACTAAAAAGATATCAATTTAAAAAAAATGGAACAAAATTTAATGTCTTTTCTAATGGTAAAAAAATTACTTTTATATTTAAATAATTATGTTTTCTATAAAACACGTAATTAAAACAGTACGTGTCTACGCATCAATTTTGTACTTCAATCACAGGAAATAGCCGTATTACAAAATTCAACGGCACTTCCAACCGAACTTCCAAGTAATTTATATAATACCATAGAATTTATTGATCGAACAGGTCCCTGCATTGCTACCATAAAATTGTATCGAAGAAAGTTAAACAAGCAAAACTCGTCGATAATTATGGTATACTTACTTACTTACGTACGCTGGCTTACTGTTTACTGAGATTGTAGAAGTATAGATATGGTATGCTAGTAAAAACGCAGTAGCAGAGTTACCACCATGTTTAGAGGAGAGCAAATATATCAATTAAATAATCAAAAGAGAATAGGCAAAAATGGGTTGTCGCAGTAGCAGAGTTGTCGCCATGTTTTGAGGAGAGCAAATATATCAATTAAATAATCAAAAGAGAATAGGCAAAAATGGGTTGTCGCAGAAGCAGAGTTGTCACCATGTTTTGAGGAGAGCAAATAAATCAATAAAATAATCAAAAGAGAAAGGGCAAAAATGGGTTGTCGCAGTAGCAGAGTTGCCACCATGTTTTGAGAAGAGCAAATAAATCAATTAAATAATCAAAAGAGAATAGGCAAAAATGGGTTGTCGCAGTAGCAGAGTTGCCACCATGTTTTGATGAGAGCAAATAAATCAATAAAATAATCAAAAGAGAATAGGGAAAAATGGGTTTATCCATATTGATTGTATGACCATTCATCCGACTATGTTTTTTTCCTAACTCAACCGATTTCTGTTCTTTACTCAAGCAACAGCGATTTCTGATTTTCATCCAATAAGTATTCCTTAATCAACTGATTGCTAAGCTACCAAATATTCACCCTATGACGTCTCATTCCTAAAATTCGACTTTTTTACGACCCCATTTTGGTTTTAACCTTTTAACTTTATTATCGTTTCTTAGTTAATCCGCCGTAACATTACATATTCTGTGAAAATTTCAACTAGCATCTATTACGAAAGATATAGCCGTTAAAATGTAGAACAGACGGACAGACAGACAGGCAGCCAGCGTAGGCTTAATAACGTAGGCCCTTTTACACCCTTTGGGTAAGGAACCCTAAAATGCTGAAATGCGCGAGCAAGAATATACAGGACGCACAAAGCTTAGACTCTTAATCTGAAGCTCGTTGTTGCTATCTACTGAAAATAAGAAAATCTGCAGCATTTTATTGATCTGCGACCGTTTTTTCACATCCCAATGGAACTGGTCGCGACACTTGTCCATTGACAATCTAATTGCGATCGATTATGTTTATAGAGCTGTTAGTACACGTTTCCGGCAGTACAACCCGACAAACATATTTATACCGTTGATCGGAGGAGCTGCTAACGTTTGTTTCATATTAAAGCTACTGGCTAATCGTCACAAATTTTAAGTTCATTTATTTGACTAACTGTTAAGATAAGTTGGCCGTCTGTGCGTATGAAATATGTGGGATGTATCGACGATTGGAAAGATAATGTTAAAGCTCAATTAGAGTTTAATATTAATAGTATCATAGAATAACTGTTTCATGTGAGAACTAAGATGTTAGTGGCAAATTAAACGATGTGAACACTAGTGAAGATAATAAATAACGCTTCCAAATAGAATTCTATGTATCATGGATGGCATGAAACACATAATGACACGGAAAATTTAAACACAGACACTTCATTTCAATTCATAATTTACTTCTTTGAATAGCTGGAAATTTAACCCGGGACTCCCTGCTTATAAGCTAGATGCGCCACCACTGACCTCCATATTTATGGTCGCTACCTCTCCCTATCCTCACCCTTAATGTTCCCATCGTGTTTTGGTATTTTAGTAGATAAAATAAGATAACATTAAGGTTACCTCAATAGAAGATGTAAGTTTACAGATCTAATGACGTCTTCTATGACGTAATAATCTCACTTTATCCTCAATAGAGAGAATCTTGAGGGAAAATAGAGAGTTTGGGCCCTGATACACCATATTGGCCCAGTGCTTGTTGGTGAATGTCATATTTGTATTTGAACTTGTGGGGGGTTCTTGAACAATATACCGGTTTCCTCACGATGTTTTCCTTCACCGTTTTTGAGCGATGGCATTGTAACTGCACATAATTTAAGTACTAAATAAGTTATTGGTGCAGGGCCGAGGATCGAATCGGGTGCTGTCAGATTGTAAAGCGGATATGCTACTGCTCGGTCACCATCGTTTGACCTATTCAATAAGATGTCAGGCTATATTTAATGTAATTATTTAATACGTAGAGAACACACCAAAATCTTGATTGTTTTTGCCTTTGGTGTTACCAACTCTATATACATGCAAAATTGCTTACAATGTACACGCAACCAGCGATTACCTCTGCCGGTAGGACAACTGACAAATAAACAGGATCCTGCCAGTTACGTAATTTATTATTTCTCTTGCCTGTTGTTTGAAGGAAATTGTAGTGTTGATGAACCTTTATTAGGTGCCTATTATAAAGATGGATCCAGTTGGTTGGTACTTGGTATGTTCTAAATTCTACATGATTATTTATTTTCTAGTCGAAAATAAATAATCATGTAGAATTTAGAACATACCAAGTACCAACCAACTGGATATTTATTATCTTCACTAATGTTCACATCGTTTAATTTGCCACTAACATCTTAGTTCTCACATGAAACAGTTATTCTATGATACTATTAATATTAAACTCTAATTGAGCTTTAACATTATCTTTCCAATCGTCGATACATCCCACATATTTCATACGCACAGACGGCCAACTTATCTTAACAGTTAGTCAAATAAATGAACTTAAAATTTGTGACGATTAGCCAGTAGCTTTAATATGAAACAAACGTTAGCAGCTCCTCCGATCAACGGTATAAATATGTTTGTCGGGTTGTACTGCCGGAAACGTGTACTAACAGCTCTATAAACATAATCGATCGCAATTAGATTGTCAATGGACAAGTGTCGCGACCAGTTCCATTGGGATGTGAAAAAACGGTCGCAGATCAATAAAATGCTGCAGATTTTCTTATTTTCAGTAGATAGCAACAACGAGCTTCAGATTAATGCGTGTTAACATACCATGATCTTGGATTCTAACAGAAATCGTAAATTTTTCCGTGATAAAAATAAGTCTTACTTATTAGACATTGATCAAACAGCTACTAATAAAAAAGGGGTCATCTCTAAAGTCGGTTTACGGACGATAATTTAGGTGATAACGCGCCAATCGTGCCTCTCTATCGCTTGTTCCGCGCTCTCGCTTGCACGCGCGGCTCAGACTGAACGTGACCGTGACAATTTTTCGTGCGTGCAGCCGGCGTTCATCGATTTATATGACGTTATCACGTCAATAACATCTAAAAAGCTTAGTAGGTGTTAATAAAACTGGGCAAAAACTAAACTAGAATCTTACATACAAAACTAATTATTTTCAACCAACAATAAATCAGTTAACTTCCATTTCCGTCGTTCTGATCTATTCGATCATCTAATAACCGTGACAAAACCATAAAACTGGGTGTAATAAGCACTCTGTATAATTATGAGCGTGCAAAACCTGTCGCATGGCAGCCACAATAATTTAATCTGGTCGCGGGAAGACCGGCGCCACGGCTTTGTCATATTACTCGAGACTTGAGTAAGGTTGAATTTTTTACTCTGTTTATTAAAATAGTTTATGCAAAATACTGGTACCTATTTATTCTATGAAATGTAACATCTTCTTTTTCTAAGAGCCTTGCTCTTATGGGAGGAATAGCTTCCAGTCTTCTTTGTCATCATCATTATCATCATCATCAGCCAGAAGACGTCCTCTGCTGAACATATATAACCATATTTTGCTAATGTAAAACTGACATTTTAAATTATTATTATTATTGACTTATATTATTTGTTTATCCTAATTGTTTAACTTAATTTTGACATTATGTAATTTAATAATTTTGTTTGAATTTTTTGTATTATTTGAATGTTTTTTTTTCTTTCGTGTTTTTTTCTTGTTTGATCATTATGTAAATGATAATAAGAATTTATACACTGTGACATGTAACTATAATTGTTATGAATAAAAAAGTATGAGTATGAGCATAGGCCTCCTCCACAGACCTCCACACCGAACGACAGCCTGTCATCTGCATCCATGCACTGGATTCTCGTGACACTCACAATGTCGTCGGTCCATCTAGTTGGGAGGTTTATCTACGTTGCGTCTTCCGGTTTGTGGTCTCCACTCAAGAACCTTTCTGCCCCATCTATTATTCAACTTAGTCTTCCCAGCCTTCAACTAGTTATTTGACTTCCTTGAACGACCCGACGGAGCAGCAGTCCTTCGAGGTGATCCAACCACATTCTTACCACCATCAGTGTACAATGTGCTGTATGTGCGAGAATATAGGAAGATAGCACGCCAAAGGGAAGGTACGAAATGGCGTTGAATTTCTCCTTAATTTGTTCTTCAAATAGCCATCTTCTTCTGCATAGTTTTCTTAGCTTTTACCTTCTCTTTCAAAATGGTTTTGATGAATTTCTCATATCGATCATATTGGCTCAAAAATGCGAATCGATTAAAGGTTGATATTCCAAAAACCCAGACAAAGGGCTTTTATTCAACTTTCATTATGCGAACCGCTAGACTGTTGAATGTGCTGCCGATTATGTTCTGAAATAGAAACAATCCGGGTGTCTTCAATTTACGAGTGAATCGGTTTCTTAATTTAAATCATAGACCGCACATCGAGATTGTGGACAACGCAGAACTATTTACAAATAAAAAATCTAGCCATAGGAAGAAATAAATAAATAAAAATAAATATTTCGGGCTATTTTTGCACACACGGTCATCTGACTAAGCGATGTTTGTGATATGGCTGCCAGAGACTGATATACATACATAATAAATAGTTTTAAATACATACTTAAATAGAAATTAACACCCAGATATAGAATAAACACAAAATTAAATGTTCGTCACGTGAATTTTTGTCCTATGTGGGAATAAAACCCACTTCCCAAAGCGCAGAAGGTAGGTTCACTACCAACTGGACCAACAGGGCTAACTATAACTAGGTATATAATTTTACTATTTTGACTATAAAATTATGTATGAAGTATCAAAATTCTAAGTTTTTTTCCTTATTTTATTATTAAACTGTCCCTGACTTTTTATATTGTTGACGATTTGACATTTTGGACATTTTACTAACAAGGATGTTTTGTTCCCTTTAAGGTATATATAAAATCCTTGTTTACTAGTAAGTCGTTTTGTCACTGAAGATAATGTCACCATATAGACGTTTTATGCCAACGTTCTG
The DNA here is from genome assembly GCA_914767915.1 of Agriopis aurantiaria. NCBI lineage: Eukaryota > Metazoa > Arthropoda > Insecta > Lepidoptera > Geometridae > Agriopis > Agriopis aurantiaria. Next base: position 8,141,351 of record OU612003.1, on the reverse strand, counting down.
CAAACGATGTCATTTTTCCTGATAGACCTTCTGATACGGAGGGGTATTATCATCTCTATACAGCCGAGCTGTCCAGTACAGCAGGCCAACTAAACAGTAGTCTGTTGTTATTACATACCGAGCACTTGCCGCGTGCGTTGACTCCTTTTAATAGTATATTGCGTACCAGTGCATTAGATGAATGGTTTACATAGCGGAGAAAAGAGTTAAAAGATTAGAGATTGGAAACAGTTAGGGAATAAAAGTACATATAACTCTCACACTTAGAAGCCGTAATCGTTTACATTTTGGCAATTTATCAAAAATATTTAAAACTACAAATTTTGGTTTCAAAAATATCCGAACCAAAAGTAGACTAGAACCATAAACTAATAAGGTAATCTGCGCATTTAGATGTGCATTTGTGTGTGTGTGTGTGCGTGTGAGTGTGTGTGCGCGTTTAGAGTACATTTGGTGTAAGTCATATTAATAAAGTTTTCGTTACTTTCTGTTTTTGAAGTTGTGCATAATAAAAAAGTTAAATTAGCCAAGCAAAAGACGAAGAAGAGAATAATTTTTTTATATAAATTTAATTCACCCATAGATACTAGTTTTTACTTTTTAATTACACTAATTTAGTTTTATGCTCACAATGGGTCATGTTAGAAAATTAATATATTTTGATTTGATATGATTAATTGCGGAGCAAACAAATCACATTGATCTCCTAGTAAATGTAGCGCCATGTAAGCCTAGCGCAATAAGGAAAAGATTGGCACATCTCGGCTACCGTTGCCGCAGGCCACGTCTTAGGTAATCTCTCTTATTATGTACGTATTACCTTACGTATAGACTAGCAAACACCTTGCTACCAAACTGCCTGTTAAAATATACCGTAACTGATAGATCGGCAATTGTTAAAGCCGAAACAGAAGTGTGGATTTGGTTGACCTCAACCGCCGTCTGACCAACGGGAGAGAAAGAGAGGGAAATATGTTATTCTCACTTTTTCTATCCTGTTGGTCAGACGGCAGTATGGCTTACCAAATCTACACGTCTGTTAGTACTATTACAGACGCGTGGATTTGGTTGACGGACTTCCGTCAAAAAAGAAAATGTTCTCTTTCTCCCCCATTGGTTGTACGGCAGTCCGTCAACCAAGTACATTACGTCTTTTAGGGCTTTTAGGTTTAATGCATCTTCTGTGCTAAGAGCACAAGTGCTATTCGCATGAGTCAACCACTTTTAGACGCCAAAAATGATTTCACTACGTAATAAAGAAAAAAAAATATTAACAGCAAAATAATTGTTTTTATAAACTGGTGGTACTGGTTAGGCAGGAGTAGATAACTACTCCTGCCTAACCAGTACCACCACACGCCATTATGGTTTCAGCCTTAGAAAACTTCACCCGGAAAGAAAGAAAGGCGCAAAATTTAATGAACTTTGTTATTATAGGCATACTGCATAGTTTTAGCATGCAGATGCATTAAATGTTTAGAACGAAAGCATTGGACAAAATTATTTTTCATAATTTTATACTAATAGATAATACCTTATCGTAAATATTGATTTTAAATCAGTAATATTAATAATTATTGGTCTAAAATATTTATTTAATAAGTACCATTAAGGTCATCGTCCGTTTATTGCATCAACCTCAGAAGTTGGCCGTCAACCTGGTGCCCGCGCATTGTTCACGAGTGTTGATATTGTTGATATTTCTGGAATAAAAATTTGTTAATCAAGGGAATAAGCTATATATAATTATATAAGCTACTTCCATACCATCTTCAAATCACGAGTGAATCGGTTTCTTGGCAAACGCGCTCTAACGTAGACCACAATATCGCTAACATCAGGCGAGATGGTGGTCAAATATACAAGCCTATTGTTTATTTAAAAAAAAAACATCCAAATCCGTTCAGCCGTTATGATTCGGGACGAATACAAATCCTAACTTTTGCATTTATAATATTAATATGGTTTATACTTGCCTAGTGTTATTTATGGGTGAACTTATTGACGACTTGGGCCTTGGGTTTGAGAGAGCACTGACAAAGGATTAATGGCAATACAATCGTTGCCTCGATACATGCAACCTAGAAAAACAAAACGGGCAATAAATATTGTCGCAATATCCTAGCCCAGAGTGTCACAAACTTTTTGTTGAACCTTTTTTCTATTAGAAGATTTAATGGCTGGTAGAAACTTTTTACAGTTTTTTTGGTAGAAAATGTTTAGTGCTACTACCTGTGCCCTGCAGTATCACTCGCGTGCGCGTGGACATTTCCTCAAGACATGTAATATTTTTGGGATAAATATTGTTCCATATCGCTCTCCATATATCCAACTATCACTGATTATCCATCCTTCTATTAATCTGTAGCTACGTGATAGAGGAACAAACAATTACACTTTCGCGTTTATAATATTACCAGTTCCGCCTCACGATACACCCGCGTGGAGATTCCTTCTAGAACTGTAATTTTTTCGGAATAAAAAGTCTCTGGTCCTATAACTATTTTTACGGGGAAAAAATTACGATCCGCGTAACGCGTACGTACGCGTTTTTGCTGTGTTAAAAAGGAACACACTTTCGCATTTATAATGTTAGATAGTATGAAATCTGACTTTGTATTTTAAAAATGTATATGGGTAAAAAGTACAGTAAAAATTTCCTTTAACAAAAGGTTTCCCATACTAGCCTCTTTAACAGTGGCTAATCTCATTTTTATTCATTAGCTAAGCAGGTTTTACACTTTTACATTTTAAAATTAAAAACAACTTGACTCCTCTTTATTTCACCTTAACTAAAAAACAAAGCATTATTTATTGATTTTTAGTAGTATACTGTACATATTCGCAAGTGTGGTTTGTATATTATCGATTAAATTAAATGCTTTTATTTTGGCCACTATGCTTTTTATATGTCATAAGTATCAAACAAGCTACATGCTGCTTGATGGTAAGCGATTACCATTGTTTACGGATACTTAACACCGGCATCAAAGATACGTTGCCAATCTTAAATGAATAATAATAATATATATAAAAAATATACGACATACATTTGACAATTTGCTCGTTAGTCAGTATACATGAGAAATGTTTCATGTAGAGGGCACCGGTAAGCTTTGGGCAGCTTTTCAAACACGTAAATTTGAGAAACGGTGTTTAGTCCTAGTAAATAAGTTTAAGTCAAACAAAACGATTCCTATCAGACTTCTCCTGTAACGAAGATTGCGAAAACAGCTTTGTCAGATCGATCACAATGCAGGAAATTGCATAGCTTGTTATAGGCCCCGTTTTGACACAGTTAAGCTAATATCAGTTGGTTAAGTTAGAAGCTTGGAGCTATTGGTATCCCGTGAATAATCATATAACTGTGATATACATAGTGAACAACCGTGATAGATTAACCTCCTAATACGCGTATACCCTCCTCTCGCGTATATACTTCTGTAGGAAATAATTTAGTCTAACACTAATCCTGACTTTGTACTCACTGAGACTTAGGCCAGAGCTCAGAGACAGCGCGGAACCAGGGCCCCGATTCTACTAAAGAAATTGTTTGAAAATTGTAATTGTTGCGATTCTAATTGTTAAATAACTGCCTCAAAATTGACAGTTTTAAATATTTTTTATACTAGAAAAATACAACCGCCTAATATTATAACTTAGTATAAAAAAATTAAAAACTGTCAATTTTGAGGCAATTATTTAAAAATTAAAATCGCAACAGTTTCAATTTAAAGACAATTTGTTTAGTAGAATCGGGGGGCAGGACCGATGGCGTTTTTTTGTGTCGAAGGCCAGGACCTACTTTGGGTCGCTGCGTCAGTAGAGTAGTGGTAAGCTAATTTTATAAGTCATTGCTCATCATGCATACATCGAAAAAGGTTACAGATGACTGAGGGATTAAAAAAAAAATAAGCAATTATGGGGACTGCTGGCAGAAAGTAAAAAATAATATTTGGGCAGCCATATTATCACAAGTTTTGCTTTGTTCGGGGTCAGATGACTGTGTGTGCAAAAATTTCCTGTTTATTTAATACATCACATTAGCATGTCGGTGACGCGAACTCATAAGTTTTGCATCTACCAAAAATAACTCAACGCGGGTAAAGATGTTTTTAGTTGATAAAAAACAACTGAATTGAAAACCAACTCAGTTAATCCAAGACCAACTCCTTTTTTGAAGTTGGTTAAAAATATATTAAAATGTGTAAAATAGTGAAATGAACAAATGTTTGCAGATGCTTTTATTTTTGGCACAAAAGTTGTAATTTTTACATTACATCTATAACAATACCGTTGTCTACTTTATCAGCTGTGGTTCCATAACGCAATCGACGCGAGATAATGAATGAGAATCGATGTGAATGAACCCTGCAGAAACTGGCTCTATCCCCATGAATGAAGTAAACCTTCTACCCGATAATCAGCGCTGGGCTTGACGCAAAAAAACTTTGTTATCAACAACAGAGATAATCAAACGAAAAAAAACTCCTAGGATTTACACTCGGTATTTGGCAGGAAAAGTGGTACGAGTAAGTACCTACCCAAACCAGTATCATGAAAAAGAACATTGAATACTTTTTTACCGGATAATACGAATTTTTTTGAATTTAATATAATACATTTATTTATTTTGGCTTCGTACGTGTGTGGTATTTAGCCAATGTCAAATATCAAGCTCGTATTCTGCATTCGTAGAATACAATTCACAAATAATAAAAGTCGTACATCAACGATCATTAAGCAAATCAGAAGAAGGATTATAAAGTACAGACTGACCAATTTATCTGTAGAGTTGGCTAAATGAAAGAACTAACATTTTCTTCGTAAGTTTTGGTTTTGTTTGGAAAATACTATGGTGGCTCCCTCATATTTAAACTTACTGGTACGTTGGTGGCGAGGTAGCCAGATGGCGAGATAGGTGTAACGTGTAACGCTACAGCTCGTAACTTGCTATTGCCCTGCGGCGACGCGTGCTGATTTTTTTGTACCGTGTAAATCGTGAACTAACTTCCAGCGCAGGGTAAAAGGGGAAGAGTCAGAGATTTTGCAAGACTTGATTTTATTAGGATAAAATCACAATGTCACAAGGTAGCAAATCAGCGTCTAATTTTCACACAAATTGTCTTATTTGGAGACTAGTTATTCGGCGTATATCCACGTTTCGGATTCATATCGCAAATAGGCTGACTGAAAAAAATCAGCCTTTTTTTGGCTTACCTATTCCCGCCGTCTCGAGTCACCCTGATGTCTCGAGTTTACGACGCCTATTGTTTTTATGGTGGTACACTTTGAATAATCAACATCTTGCGCGGCAACATGTTTGAATTCATAGTATCACGGTTGCCTGGAAGAGATCGCTTTAAGGCTTAAAACGATCTCTTCCAGGCGGCCTTTTCGCTTAAATTTTAAGCGATAAGGCCGCCTGTTAAAATCCTTGATAATATTTTTATTGTCATGTTTATGTTATCTATGAGTGTATATGTAACGTGTGTTTTAATAAAGAGTTATTTTATTGTAGTATCGTCACACCACATGGGTAATTTTAAATTTGTACTATTCGAGTGACCAACCTAAAATCATTGAAAATTACTCTGTATAAATATGGTACTGAGATGTGGTCCTTAACTGTTGGCCTTTTGGAAAAACTCAGAGTCACACAGCGGGCAATGGAGAGAGCTATGCTCGGAGTTTCTTTGCGCGATAGAATCCGAAACGTGGATATTCGCCAAAGAACCAGAGTCACCGACATAGCTGTTAAAACTTTCAAGTTGAAGTGGTAATGGGCAGGCCACGTCGCTCGAAGAACCGATAACCGATGTGAAAGAAAAGTTCAGGAGTGAAGACGGACCGGAAGACGCAGCGTAGGTAGGCCTCCCACTAGATGGACCGACGACATTGTGAGAGTCGCGGGCATCTAGTGGATGCAAAAGGCAGGCTGTCGTTCACTGTGGAGGTTAAAGGGGGAGGCCTATGTTCAGCAGTGGACGTCTTCTGGCTGATGATGATGGTGATGATGAAAAATTCTGGTGTTAAGTCAATCTATCCAGAAGGTTTGATCAACAGCATTATAATGAAACCCTAAAAAAAGTTTTCAAATCTCCTACCCATTAGTTTTAATAAAAACCGTAAATTAATTCATATTATTATAAAATGCCTTTACGATATTGTTTATAATTGCAATTTACGCGTAAAATACTCTAATGGATTCGATTTTAGTATTAGTTAGATAATTATTGTAATTTCCAAGCCTATTATTAAGTTGATCGATTGAAAATTGTTTAATTGTATTCGTTTTAGATTCACCGTTAAGATGATGGACCTGAATAAAGATTATGGCGCAGATTACGAGATTACAGAGAGGCATCTCTTGTTATACGCACCAGTTTGGCAATTATTCAGTCCGCGATTGTTTTAAAAATGACGAGAAATTGATCATGTCGGCTTAGAGTGAGAACAACGGTGTGCTGTGAGTTACAATTGTAATCGAATTGTAATTATTATCATCAAAATAAAGCAATTAGTTGAACTGACATTTAACTCGTGTAACATAGCTTAAGTTGCAAAATAAAGGATTCATCGGAATATGTAAACTGTCTGACTTTATATACCGCAGAAAAATAATTTGAGCAGGTACAAAGAGTGGAAGCCTAAGGCGTAATTACTTTACAGATTTTTTTTTATTTCGCTATTGTACTGGTTAAACGATTTTTTTCATTTAACAGATGATTTCATAAAATGAAAAATTTGTAAAACAACAATGCTATAAGTTTCTATGCCATGGACCAGTCACAGCATTTTTTTCCCGTTGCGGTAGAAAAAATATCTCTGAATATAGGAATCAGTTGACACAACATAAAGTCCAAAAACACATGACAAACATGACTTTAGGTCAACGAATAAACTGTTTCAACTGTATAAAATTATTTTTCAACATTTAAATGCCTTTCTCCTTATTTTGCTACCAGAGGTATCCTTCTGCCTTTTTTTATCTGTGTTTATGGGGTCTATTCGATCATGTTCACAATGTCAGATCGTAATTTTGTATCTGATACATTGTAATAGAACTTGAAGGCTTTAACGGGATCTTTATTTTATTAGTGGATACGTCTAAAGGACTTAATTGTGAGAATTAGATTGCACAGTCGATAGAAAGTGGCACATTTTGTTGTAACAGGTGCAGTGCCAGTTTCTGGCTTCAGGTTTCATCACTTTATTGTACTAATTTTATTTAATTACCTTGTACCGTAGTAGTAGCCCTTGTAGGCAGGGACCAAGGATCGAACTTTCGAACTAACCTTTACCAAGCGCAGGTGCGGTCCTGCTTGGAATAATTGCAGTATATTGTGGGACAGCTCTGATAAATACCACCTCGAAGCATTAGACTCGGTAGAGAGAGACGCGCCATTCGATTCATTAATAACGAGGCTATGCTTAAAAAGATGTTGCACAGCCTCCAGCACAGGCGGAAGGTAGCCTGTCTGTAAGTTTTTTATCATCTTCATTTTGAAGAATGTGCTGATCCCGTCAACCAATTTCCGCCATAAGTCATCGAAGCAGTCATTCCAGTCTTACGCCGTGAACTTTGGTAAAGACCGCACGCAGTGTTTCCAGAATTTCTTCGAACGAACTGCACATGAATGGAATAGGAGCCCTGCTTCGGTGTTTGGATATAAAGTACAACCTGAGTCTCTTCAAGACAAGAGTGAATAGGTGCTTCATGGGCCAGCGTGCCCCATTTTAGACCGCATCAGATGAGTTGTGGTCAAACGCTAGACCATTTTATCGTACAAAAACTAGGTGCCGCCAGATGGTAAAGCGCACATGCTACCGCTCAGCCACCATCGCTCATAAAAAATATGGAAAACTTTATTAAACCAAATTACAGGTACTGCATGTTCTCATTATTGTCTTGACTCGATAGCTTGATCGTAAGTTGTCGATCGATAAGTGGCAAGCACTAAATTTCTCTCCAACGTAATGGCATTTTAAATTCGGTCGGTATAACCGCTCATTATTTTGAAACAAAAGGGCGATCATCAGAATAAATTTGGCAAATTATTGTTATTTTCGATCGGGAGCCGCGGGCGGTGAGCCGGAACCATTCTTGTTGGTACTAATGTCTTTAGTACATAATTGTTATAGCAAGTAATACTTGCTGTGACGGACGCTCTGGATATGGAAAACTCCAAACGTACTTGATTTATATATTTCTCGATTCATCATCATCTTAATCATCATCAACATAATCAGCCTGTACTAGTCGACAGCTGGCCATAGGCCTCTCCCAACACTCAGCCCGATCCTCGGCTTTCCTCATCCAGCTACTGCCAGACGTCTTACGTACCAATATCGATTTGTTCCATAATTTTTAGGGTTCCCTACCCAAAAGGTATAAACGGGGACCCTATTACAATAACCATGACAATAACCACTCTCTGTGTGTATGTTTTTCGCTGTTCACGAATAAACGGCTAAACCGATCTTAACGAAATTTGTCAGGATGATAATGTACATCAGATCGGACATAGATTATTTTCCCCCCAGAAAATGCGGAAAAACTGGAAAAACGCGGGTAACACCGCGGTATTTAGATTGGTCTCGTAAAAATAATATGACGACTATGCAATGACTACAAACACACCCTTGCTGGCCCACCGTGCCGTAGAATAATTACCTTCAATAATACTAACATTATGTACTAAGCCTCAGCGCATGCGCGGTGAATACAAATGTTTATTATGGCGAAGGAAAAAGTAGTGGGTATTGTGGCGCGCCTGGGGCGGTACGGTGAAGGAGCCGGCCGGACTCGAGACTAGAGGATGGCATATAGTCGCTTGTATTTAGTTTTATTTTATGTTTGCCAGGCTAGGCACTTGATTACACCTGATGTTAACTGATGTGATGGGACTACTCAAACTCATGTGCGCGGGTGGTGAGCGGCGCGGGGCGGCAAACGTGTGTCTGTACTGCTCTGCAACTTGTTGCGGGTTGGATGAATATGACCACGACAGCGTCGCTCGTCGCCTGCATAATTTTTTTGTGTACAAAAAATTAGTTGTAGTTTTTTTTAGTTTACTGTAAATTTAGTTTAAAGCGTGATGAGACTAACATGCCATTGCTAGCAAAATTCCCAAATAAATACAGAATTAAAAAAGTGACGGTGTGGTTTAATATGGTAACTTTGCATAGCCTAGATTGGGAACTAGCTCTTGAGTGAGCCAGTTGGATCGCTAAGTGCTTGACGGCAGATTTTTGACTTGAATGTAGTATTGGGTCAATTTAGCGCTAGAACTTATACTAGCACCAAGCTACTACAAATCTTTATGATGTGATTCACTGGCAAACTCATAGTTGATATTTTAACCGAGACAATGTGACTTGGAATTTTAACGCAACTACTACGCACGTCAACTACTGAGCTATTACCGCTATAAAAGTTTTTTCCGCGTGTTGAGCGGTGAGCTGCATCACCCAGATGTGCTAGAGGCACTGCAGCAATGCATATCATTGGCAAGCATACGAACAGAACGAATCTGCCCAGGTTCACACGCTATAACCTTGTTAAATACAATTTCTGAAAATTGTAATTGTTTTTCTGTGTCTTGGTAGAGTTTGCAGAGGCGGTTCACAAATATAGTGAAAAATGTTTGTTATAAAGATGAATAAGTTGTCATAATAATAGTATTTTTTTTAGTTTAGCATCATCTTGGTTGTACTGTAAGGATATTATAACTGTAACTAAAAAAATAAAAAAATAATCACCATACTTAGTAATAATGGGACGAAACTAGCTGCGTTGTCGGTAAGGCCTCATTTCCTTTTTGCTGTTAATGTCTATTTTGGACCAATTTTATTTACGTATCCTTTGCGGCCTAATGACTAATTTAGATGCCGTTATCAATCCATCGGACCAGTGGTATTACATTCGGTCAATGTTTAACTCTACATGCTGTCACCACGTTTTCTACGTGTCCTGTTCAGCGTTGCTAAAGAAACCTTGCCCAAGTTTCAGCAATGGACAGTAGAATATTGTCATAGTTGAACCTTAACTCACACGAAAAGCAACCCTTAAGCTTCTATATACTAAAAAGCAGGTAAAAAACGGACGTGTAGCAACATAGTAGTGGGCGTGTAGTGTGTGTTTGATGTATCGTGATTCATATTGTTTCTTAAAATACAAAAAAATTTAGGTCCGCGTTCAACCCACGCTACTCCTGATGTGCTTTTGGTGTGTCGAATTGAAGTTTGTATATGAAATAATTATATTTTACTTAGTAAATCGTCTCCACATATTTTCCTGTTCACCTGTCGCCTCTTGCGCTTTGGGCGCGCATTGTCCAGTACAAATGTGATCAAATTATAAAGAGTGGCGTTTGCCCGCGGCTCCGCTCCCGCTCCAGCGCAGGCGCGAATAATCTCGATCCAGTGCACGTATTATTGAGTATTATCTGGTAATGTCCGGTTTGGATCCAATATTACTGGTATTTTGATGGAATGTACACAAATCTTAAAAGAAAAAGAATAACGATCTAATTATTGAGTATCAGATGATGATGAGAGTCGTGGAGTACTTACAGAGTAGAATAGTATTTTCTCTGCGACATAATTACGACATTATTATCATCATCGGCGGCACCCTATAGTTTTTAGTTATTCAATGTTATTTATGTAATTTTTTATTAATTATTTAATGTAAAGTACTTTAAAATTAAGAATGAAAATAAATAATGTGAATAATAATAAATAATAGAGCTCTCTCTCTCTTTATCTCTCTCTCTTTCTCTCTCTCTCACTCTCTGAGAGAAGACCTGTGTCCCAGCAGTGGGGACATGAAAGGCTGATAATAACGATGTGGTTAAATAGTTATAATAATGTACCTCCCATGTATTGTTAATACTAAAAGTTCGCACATTTTCTAGGACAAACTGTTGAGACTATGTTCCATCATTGCACACAGTTTATGCAAAACTTAACTACTACAAACTTTACAACTTTTTTTTACAGGACAAGCTAGCTTTTTTGTATTTTCTGAGGCAATTACTCTAGCAGTTATGTTCGGGATATTTTTTTCCGATATCTGATGATTCTAACAATCACATTGAAGCCGATTCCATAGCAGACTTTGGTTTTTGTTTAAATCAGGACAATGTCTTATTTTCTGAGGCAATAACTCTAGCTAGTTATGCTCGGGAAAACTTTTTCCTATATCTGAAGTTTCTGACAATACCGGTTTCCTCGCTTTTTGAGTCATCATCATCAGCCGGAAGACGTCCACTGCTGAACATAGGCCTCCCCCTTTAACCTCCACACTGAACGACAGCCCGCTTTTTGCATCCACTGGATACCCGCGACTCTCACAATGTCGTCGGTCTATCTAGTGAGAGGCCTCCCTACGCTGCGTCTTCCGGTTCAGTTTCCGGCTATTTGAGTGCTAATAAGTAATTGGTGCAGGGATAAGGATCGAACCGGGTGTCATCAAATCGTACACGCACTAGCCACCATGTTTGATAAATTTGAGTTAAAATCGAGTTTTAGCTATTGCGTGTACCTATCTTGATTGCGTTCACGTTAACTACAATTTGTATGAAGTAAGAGCAGTCAATACTATGGTGTCTTCGCCGAGACACTGCGAGTCTTCGTAATTGAAAAAAAGCTGAGATGATGGTTTATACTGTTGTATTTCATGAATTATGATATTGTTTGCACAGAGGTGTGTGGTGTTGAACAAGATTCCTTATGAAGTCTGAATGACATGATATTGAATTTTATACAATATTAACTGATTAGTGGAGGGTAGATATTGTAGGTAGTCGTGAATATGTTTTGTTGTTGAAGCGGCAATTTCAAGCCGCGACACTCGAAATTTTTTTATTACGGCAATACGGTTACGGTAATTGTTGTAAAACTTGTAAACTTGTATCAATCATGAAAAAAATTCACGAAAAAATGGTGGGAATTGCTAAGTTGATTTTTATCAGACTCATCACTCTGCCCAGTAGTTAACAACTCCTTGCAACTTGTAAGTATTACCCATCTTCAAATAAACTCATCTAAAACCTGGTAGTATTGAAAGTTACACAACATTTATCATACGAATCGTTTAATAAAGACCTCGCAAGGCGGTACACTAAAAAAACGTAACAAAAAATAATCGATTTAGAATACAAGACGGTCGGTTTTAATCGATTCTGTAAAACAATTTAATCGAGAGTTGAAACTTGCATATGCAGATAAATTTTCCATACGTATAGAAGAATTATTACTAGAATGTCAAAGACTTATATAACTTCTGCGCCAATACTTTTCTATTTATTACAAAGATTACAAAATTATTTGATAGTCAGGCATCAAAAATCAGAAAAACAATGGAAGTGTTATGCCTACAGTGTCACTTTTAGCACTTACACTTTACCCACCAAGACAGGTGGACCATTTGATGACATTATGTCATCTCGTTTGCAGTTGTGTGCCACACAATATAGAGGTGTGCGTTTGTAGAACTAGTAAAAATATGTTAGTGTGTGTAATACGTTCAGTTTTTGCCAGTTTTTTTCTGTACTAGCTCGAGTTTAAGGCAAATCCAAACTGTATAATTATGATCATATTATCTAAAACGTTATTTAAAAATATAGTGATATTTTGTACGCAACATGAAAAAAAAGATGAATGCTGCTAAAACCACTTTTTTTAATTTTGGCTCTAGATATCTTGTACATTTTGCCAATAACAAGCTACACAATAGCTTGCAGTCAATAGATTTACAAGATATCGTCGAACAAGTCATAGTCAAGCAAAGTAAGTCTCAGTCAAGTGAAGCCCCTGTAAGGTTTTACTCTATTTAAAAAAACAGCTTAGTAATTTTCTCTTTTAATTCGCTTTTAACAAGCCTATTTTCACTGTTTTGAACTATCACGGTTGCTTCTACAGATATATGATTATTAACGGGATATTTACCGTGGTAAGGTTGTGAAAGGAGCTCCCGATAGATCATCGATAGATAGTTTTGACCAACCATCTAATCTAACAGATTAGGTTTTATTTCATCATCCACTCATTCAAGGTCAAACACATCCACGCAAATCCCACACCACATTACACACACGTACACGTACACGTACACACACACACACACACACACACACACCAAGTACACACACACCCATACACCACACTCCACACTCACTAGGATAATCTGTAACTTTATATATTCGCTAGGATGTCTCCTAAAATAATAATAGTTATATTGTGTTTCGTTTTGTTGGTCTCCATATTACGGGCCTTGAGCCTAGTGTGGGACCGCATAAATGTCTGCAAATTGTCTACATGAATTTTAATGTACCTTAACTATAATTATTATGTTAAAAATGTAGTTAATTCGTATTTTTGGAAATAAATTTATCTTATCTTATCTTATCTTAGGTGGTTGAAAAGTTCAAAGTTAGGTAACTTCGAACTTTTCGACCAGCCACCCACATTCTTCAGGCTACCCGTGAACATGGCGAATGTTAACTGCGCCGAAATATCGGGAACTCCATCCACAACCTTACCACGGTAAATATCGCGTTAATATAGTAACTGAGGCCAGGGGCCTTACGGACAACTGCTATTACAGGCGCCTAATCCGCTCAGTTGGAAAATCACGCGACCGCAAACCTTATCGCGCCCAGATACGGTTTGCGGTCGCGTGATTTTCCAACTGAGCGGATTAGGTGCCTGTAATAGCAGTTGTCGGTAAGGCCCCAGTTCTGTTTTCCAATTCTGCTACTGTCATAAAACAAAGAAAATTGTTTCCGAACGATTATTTACAATCAAAACAAACCTGCCTATGTTCCATCATATTGCTACAAGTGCAGTAGCGGTTTAATTGGTCTCCAGTATTTATTGTTGAGATGAACATATCAACGACAGGGACATAAGTCAGCTCCCGTGCATCGACGGGACTACATTTTGTATCGGGACGATAACTGGGACTGTGAAAAACGTGGAATGGTATTGTATAGTTTTTTTTTTTGGAAATCCTTCGACAATGTGAAGCGTTGGCCCACAAAATGTAGCTGGGAAGTGGTTGCGTGAAGAGAAGATATGAAGGTAGCTCATTGGATTCATAGGTGAATTCTTCATAACTATTGTATCATTTTGACTTATTTTTGTTTGTGTTTTTTTTTGTTGATAATGTGTTACTGTACATGTAAAGAAATAAGTACTAAGTACATAGGCTCTTTTTTAGCTCAAAAAGTTCATGAGTCCTATAAGGTAGCGAGTGAAACTGCCGGGTTCTGCTCGTAGACAAATAAAACATTCAATATTTCATTTGAACCTTACCGTGAGTTATTGTAACATAATGCCTATCCAAAGGTTGCCCGAAAGAAATCGCTTAAGGTGATAAGGCCACCTGACGGTTTTTTAATTAATTTTAAGTTATTTTGTATTTTTTTTTGGTTAAGTATATAATAAAGTGATATTGTATTGTCTATACTAATATTATAAAGAGGAAAGATTTGATTGTGTGTTTGTTTGTTTGTTTGCATTGAATAGGCTCCCAAACTACTGAACCGATTTGAAAAATATTTCACTGTTGGGAAGCTACACTATCCTCGGGTAACATAGGCTATATATATTTTTTTTAAATAGGGTTCCTTACTAAAACTCCAATAATGTAACCCAAGGTGTAAAAAATAAGATTTACAATTTTAATTTAGCGTGTTTGACAGTTCTAAGACAGGACAACGTCTGTCAGGTCAGCTAGTATTGTATATTAAAAAAATGCAACAACGTTCGACTCCACGACAGAACAGAGCCAGGAGATAGCAATTTAACGAAGCTGGATCAGAGAGACGTCTTCATTTATATGAGAAACAAAAGCAAAACGACTCCAAAGGATTACAATATCAATTTAGGAAAGTGAACCGAATGATTTATTGCTATGTTTCATGTAAATATTATACATTTGCTCGTTTTGCATTCGCTAATTACTTTGAGCTCTGAGAGTCGATGTAAATCAAGGAGGACTTAGGTTTCCTGTAGTAAATCGTTAGATATTATGTAAAAGTCACAACATAAACTGCATTGCTTGAAGTCATATCAGAAAAACTATATTTTCAAAGACAGTCATCGTTAGGGGTTGATAAATAAAAAAATATATACATGTCGATGACTGCAGTCAAACTTTGAAACTAGACTAGCTTCTTGGCCTATATAATCTTACTAATGCTACTTAAATGTAAGTAGATAAGTATGTTTAGGCGTTATTAAAAGTTTTAATTCAAATTTGGTGATTGTTTTAATTTTATTGATATTTTTATATATTAGTGAAGCAGCTTTAGTGGCGTAGCAAAATTTACATTTAATGTAACACATAAATTATTATTATTCTTATTATGTAACGACACGTGATAATTGTTTAGCATGTATGGTACACACTGTACCAACTTATTTGAACAGTTGATCAAATGATGGAACTATAATCATTCTACGGATGTCTGTAAGTTTGGTTACGAGAATACGACTATGGCGTCTCCAGTCAACTGCACAGATAAATTGGTCATACTGTACAGTTTGGTTTATCACATGTTTACATACACAGGATATTGGCAACCAGAGTCTCTTTTTTATTATTATTAATTTTTTTTAAATCCAACGTGTCATGCATGGCATATGCATGATGGGACCTAATCCACCATGCTGGCCTGGTGCATTGGTGAATGTCATACGTCTTTGAAAATATTATTCTACAGGTTCTTGGACATAACGGTTTCCTCACGATGTCTTCCTTCACCGTTGTTGAGCGATGGCATCGAAACTGCACTGACTGCACATAGTTTATTTAAGTACTAAATAAGTAGTTGGTGCAGGGCCGAGGATTGAACCGGGTGCCATCAGACTGTAAACAGCACATGCTACCACCCGGCCACCATCGCACACCATTAGGTGCTTGATAGAGATACCTAATCACATCAAGTGCATTTTTCCGTCAAGACTAAGAATCATAATGATTGCATAAAATACCTGACCCCATAAATTTAAAGGAGAACAATATTTACTGGACTGCATTCCTTTCAAAGTCGTTCTGATTCAACGGTACGTAATTGAAACTATTTTTGCACAGACTGCGTTACTTTGCTGCTCTGCGCTACTGGTTTTTGTATGGTGTGTGTTATAAGTGGAAGCGTATTAGTTATTATTTGCATCATCATCAACCAGAAGACGTTCACTGCTGAACATAGGCCTCCCCCTTTAACCTCAACACTGAACGACAGTCTGCCTTTTGCATCCACTGGATGCCCGCAACTCTCACAATGTCGTCGGTCCATCTAGTAGGAGACCTACCTACGCTGCGTGTTCCGGTTTGTGGTCTTAACAGATAACTGATGGGAAAGAAAGGTTCTTGAGTGGAGATGGAGACCGCGAACCTGAAGACACAGCGTAGGTAGGCCTCCCACTAGATGGACCGACAACATGGTGAGAGTCGCGGGCAACCAGTGGATGCAGATAGCAGGTTGTCGTTCAGCAGTGGACGTCTTCGGGCTGGTGATAATTACACTTACACAAAAAATATATAATAAACTCACCCTTATTTTAAAGACCTCTCATGACTTATAAGGTGCAATCAAATGATTTTTCATTTCCACTTTAAATCACAATCATTTGTTTTTATGATGATGCCATCTACCCATAGTGACTATCCCTGAACTTTAAGGAATTTATCGACACCTCATTCATTAAAACTGATTGAAGCGTTTATGCTGTAAGTAGGGAATATATACGTAAACACAATACCTTTTTTTTTGCTTCACGTCGCCGGGTAAAAAATAAGGGCTTTTGATGTATCATTATCTATTTTTTTATTTTATTTTTAACGCTGATAAGTCCGCGTTTGACCACCAACTCGCCTGTTGGTAAGCGACGATGTGGTCGAAGATGAAGCACGCAGACTTAGAAGATACCTATTCACTCTGGCCTTGAAAAGGCCCAGGTTATATCTCTCCAGGTTATATATGAATTTTTATTTATTTATCATTATTTTTTTTTGTTTTGTTTGTCTTTATAACATGGTGTAATTTTTTTTTGTTAGTACTGCAATCTTGAAGTCTTGAATATATTTCTTCTAGATCAACGTGTTCCATCCTCAGCCACACCATCGCTTACCATCAGGTGAGTTAGTTGCCAAACGTAGATCTATTTTCTATAAATAAATAAATATAGAAGTTAGAAGGTTCTTAAAAAATCGGACGGGCGGACAGACAGACAGACGAACAGACAGACGGACGGACAGAAAAAAATTATAAGGGTTCCTTGTAGGACTGAACCTTAAAAAGGAAACCATTATTTGTTTGACCGAACCATTGTTTGTTTTAAAAATATATTTTGTTTTACTCTAGTCGCTGTGGCCTGTGACTTGTAGACATTAGAAACAAACAGTCAGTCATCGCGATCAGGTGGCCGGTATGCGGGTCGTTGCACCGCTGTTTGGCAATACGCGACATTTTGTACCCGCTCCAGTAATTGGTGAAGACCTAGAATAGACTAGAATCTAGATTCTATATTGCTTTATTACTAGGCTATTGAATGATGAAAGAATATGTTAATTATAATTTCTATTTCTTTGCGATTTGCAGTATGTAGTGTTTGTACCTAATGGGACAGCCAAATATGAAACAGAAGGATGGTAAAAAACTTATGAATCTTTTGGGGCAACAAATTTTGAAATGTCAAAGTTTTTTTGTTGTATTTTTTGTCATCCTTCTAGTTTTACGTAATCATGGACATGTTGCCAACTGAAATAATTTTATGACGATTTTTTTATTAGGACTAATACAATAAGCTCAAGAATTTAATACTATGTGGCGACATGTTTTATTCACGTTGGCACTAAAACCTCTTTTTATTTGACACTAATGTCTAACAAACAAACATTTAAACTAACTTTCTAGATCAAAATATATTTCAAACTGAACCTCTTTATACAATTTAAAATAATGTCATTTTTTTGCACTTGTGAACAAAAAGCAGACTTTTATGCACTAGAGCATGTAAAACAATTTTAATCCGCATACACCGGGCATAAAAAAAGAACTTTATGAGGTTAAGAAGTGAAAATAATATTCAACAGCTTTACTAATTTAAAAAAAAAAAACCAGATAAATCCACAGACTGGATCTGTGGGAGAACGACTGTTATTTTGATACAATTTTTCCTCCTGCAAATAATGTGTGTTGAGACTGTTTATTTATTTATCCATTCATGAATTTCATTACACAGCTACGAAAAACAAAACCCAACTCAGACAATACCCATTTCGGGAGCGATACCTTTAAAAGCTTTCGATCACGCGGCATCTTTTAAAAGTATTTTAAAAGAACAATATCTCTTCCAACTCACGAATCCAATCAACGGTCACGGAATGAACGGTGAAGATAAATAACACTTTTAAAAGAACACTGGTGATAAAGAATGTGCATAATTATTGCAGGTAAGAAAGACTACTGGAATGGAGCTAAATAGAACTGTATTAAATAAATAAATGTATTAAAATCACATCATAGTTATTTTAGTGTTATCTTCAAAAATGTCTATCTCAGTGATTTTTTATCTTCAAAAAATTGGTAAAATGTGCCGGAGAGATAGCCACGCGTCTTTAGCTACTACATGATGTGAACAATAGCAAGCCAATCATGCATTTAAAAAACCTTCCTAATGGACAGTTGGATAATATTAGGAGCTAAAGCGCAACACACACCAAAGCCGCTGACCTGCCAACCTATGTTGCCAGCTTTTAGTCGGCGGGCTAGTTGGCGGATTCACCCATTGCAAGTCGAAAAACTTTTGAGTGTCACCGGGCAACTGAACGCTTGCCTACGCATGCCGCTAACATGCCGTCAACTTGTCGGAGAGCAGCATGTGAGGGCGCATGTTGCCGACATTATTCTTTTCATATAGGCCGCCGGGTTGTGTCGGTAGGATGTGTGGGACAGCTTTCGTGTGTATGGTGGCTTTGGTGTGTATTGCGCTTTAGGTAGGCGTTTGCTTGAGGCAGGATCCGGTCACTGGATCGAGCTCCATGATCCGAAGGTCCTTTAAGAACGACATTACTTTTCTATAATGGTTCGTGAAGCGATTCTAATTAGAAAACATCGTAGTTTCAACCGGAAAGATGGATTTGTTAGCGGCGTTGTGGAATCCCATATAGGAAGCAAGTGTATAAACGCGATGGGACAAAGTGTACGCGATGGTACTAAAAAAATTACCGATACAGTCTTAGAATAACAATATACAGAAACCAAGTACATTCGCAAAATTTAAGCAGTTCAAATGGAGCCATATATGACACCAAACGACGCTCGCGCGGTCAGTGCCCGCTGTAATAGTGTTCCGTGGTCAGTGCTCTTAGTCAGGTGATAGTGTTAAGAGCTCCCAAAAAATTAACTTAATTATTGCCGCATAATTTTTGCGTCTGCGTGCGTGACGAGGCAAGTAAACACAGCACACGTAGCGAATTTGTAGCTTACGTTTGAGAAGGCGTTGTTTGGAAACTTACCATCTCTGTGTAGTTAATCTAAGGATACAGTCAGTGTTATGTGTCGTAGTGACAACCTAGCAATTTTTCAAAATCAAAGCCTTCACCCTCAGGTAGAAGAACAAAATATCCGCTCTTTTCGCTGGACTCATCCGCAGTTTTCAGTCAGCTCGTGACCACGGTAACATGGTCGAAACGACGAGGGTAAGGTAAGGTAGGTAAGGTATTTTTACCTAAATAAAATAACATGTGATAAGTCTTGATAAACATTTGAAACGGGAGCTAAGGTGTTGAAAATAAACTTTTAAGAATGCTATGAATTTTCTTTAGCCAATTTACTAAGTAATATTGGTAATAATTTTCCATAATAACATCCTACCACTTAACTAAGCGTCTACACACCTTTATCTCAACCAAGTGCTAAATTGAGTCGATTATCATGATTGCCCAAGGGCTGTCGGCCAAAGAATCCCACATCCTTTAATTGCTTACAAACTCTTACACACACTGTGGCTTTTGAGAAACCAACTGCTACAACATCTGTATAGAGCGAAGTTGTATCTTCCACTGTGTCTTAGGTCAGTAATTACACTATTAAATCATATGCGAAAGGTGGTATGTATGTGAATTTTGTTGACACTTACACAACTCAGCGATAGATGTATGGATTTAGATAAAATAATGTTGTTCAAACAATAAGTTCAGAAAACGATTGAACAAATACTATTCTGAGCCAAAACATCTATAAATCTTAGCATAATTTTCGCGAATATTCTAAGATGACAGAGCATTATTGTTCAAACAACAAGTTCAGAAGAAAATACTTGAATAGATGCTATTCGCTGTAAGCCAAAACATCTATATATCATAGGGTAATAGGACAAAACCGAATCTTTGGAAAAATCTTATAATGAAAGTGTTGTTCAAAGCGAGCTAGCTTCCTTGTCATACCCAAGCATCGAACAAATTACGGTAAAACAATGCTTACTATTGAAGGAGCGCGACTGTTTAACCAACTACCCTCACACATAAAAAATGTAAACTCATTTCACGCATTTAAAAAACAATTGGCTCAACACATTATCTCAGATAAATCATTATAATAAATGCGTGAAGTGGGTACTTCGCAAATTGTTAAGTGTGTATTAGTTATTACCATTTATTTATTTAGCGTTTAAGTATTTATGGATTTTTTTTAAATTTTTTAGTGCATGCGACGACGAACACTATTATTTTATATAAATATGTTATCACTTAAGTGACAAATAATTGTCTTTGTGGTAATAAAGTTCTTTAAACCTAAACCAAACAACAAGTTCAGAAGAAAACAATTGAACATATACTATTCGCTCTCAATCAAAATATCTATAATATTATATTGTAGGATAATTGGACTAACCGGATCTTAGGAAAAATCCTGAGATGAAATAGATGAAGATGTTGGTCAAACAAAAGTTCAGAAAAAAATAATTGAACAGATGCTATTTAATTTTGCTCTGTGCAAAGCATCTATTATCATCATCATCATTATTATTTCAGCCATACGACGGCGACGTCCACTGCTGAACATAGGCCTCCCCCATCGATCTCCAAAAGGGCCGGTTGGAAGCGGCCTGCATCCAGGGTTTCCCAGCGATCTCTTTTAGGTCGTCTCTCCATATAATATGTCGTAGGATAATCAGTCAAATCGATTCTATGCGAAAATCCAAAGATGAAAGAGCATTTTGTTCAAATACAAGTTCAGGAAAAAAACAATGAGAAGCCACAGGCAAAACTTATCTCAGATGGCGCCACCTTCGCTGGTGCTGTCATTTGTGGTTTATTTGATGTTATAAACATTGCTCTTGAATGAAACAATAAAAATAAACCAGTAACATGTCATGTTTCTCTAATGACAGTAGCGAATCTCAAAAAAGAGTTAATGCTTCCTTAGCTGGTAAAAAAACGTATCTTTTGGTAAGGTAGGTATGCAATAAAATTATCAATATATTTTTTGTCATCGGAAGGAAAACGGCGCGTACCTCTATTTTTACACTGAAATGCACTACACAGAGGCATGTTTTAATACCAGACGATATTTATTGTGTAATTACTAAAATTATCTATTGATATTTGACACTTTTGACAGTGAAATAACACCAGTGATAATGCGCCACCTGGCGTGATAAATAAGCAGTATGTCTCCCCATTGAATAGAAACTATTAAGTCTGAGCCAAAACATCTATATGTTATAGGATAATCGGTCAAATAGAATATATGCAAAAATCCTAGGATTAACGACCATTGTTAAACACGAAAAAAAAAAAAAAAAAAAAACAATTGAACAGATACTGCACTCTGAGTTACTCTGCTCTCTGTTACCTATATAAGTCGTAGAATCAAATCTTTGCAAAATTCCTAGGACGTTTGCAAAAGACAGGATATTTAGAATCTTACAAGTGAACAGTGGAATTTGGTGAGAGATCCCAAAAGCATTAAAGTTTTAATAGAATAGCAGGAGAAGCCGCAGGGTGCTAGTAACTATTTCTTGTCCATGTCTTTGGTCATAGTGATTGTAATGTAAGCTGTGGAAGTAGTTATGTTGCATTCTGTGGTGCAGATCCTCGCGTGATCAGCTCGCCATGTCATTAGCATCCGACTAGATGGTTTGTCTTAGTTAGAAACACGCTTTGGTTAAAGAGGGATAAGTTATGTTCTGCCAAGTTATTTAAAGATATTTTCTTAGCGTTAGACAAAAAGAAAAGTTCCAATAAGTGGTACCTTTTCTTGTTTATCACAATTATTAAGGTTTAGAATTTTTAGTATACTCGTTGGTCTTGGATAAAATTTTCTCACATGATTAGGTATTTGAATTCTTAATGTTAGGAAAGCGTGGTTACAGCTTTCTGTAAATCAACCAAAAATAATACCATTCTCACACCTATTGGCCACGACAATAATATCACTATCATGTTTCCACTACTGGGACACTGGTCTTCTCTCAGAGAGAGAGAGAGAGAGAGAGGATGGGTCCCTAATTCACTATGCTGACTTATTGCATGTTGGTGAATGTCTTTTGAGGTTTTTAGACATACCGGTTTCCTCACGATGTTTTCTTCAATGTTGTTAGAGATGGCATGGAAACTGCACATAATTTTATTCAAGTACAAAATAAGTCATTGGTGCTGGTCCGAGGATTGAACTGGGTGCCGTCAGATTGTAAAGCGCACATGCTACCGCTCAGCCACCATCGCTTCGTAAAGTAGGCAAAGTTAGTATTAATGTCAAATATCTTGTTCGTAAAATATAACAACGTACTGATCTTTATAAATATATTTGAGAGTCTCAAAATATACAATAATTATAAAGTCAGCCGCTAAAACTTAAAAAAAAAAAAACGTGACTTACTTTGACTCTGATTGTGACTATGACTATATTTACTAAAACTTTGTTTTTTGAGCGTGAAAATAACAAAATAATTCTCATTGTCCTTATGATATCGTACCGATCTTAACAAATATATTTGACAGTGGCAAATGTTTGCAGCCAAAACTAAGGATAAATCCGTGACTTACTTTTGACTATGACTTATTTGAAGATACTAAAGTAAGTAAATCTAAAATAGTGTAGTGTCCTCTGTGCTTGAAAATGATAAAATACTCGGCAAATTAACTCGACGTCAATGAACTAAAATCCTCTCGAAACCTGGTACCTCTCAGGTACCATCATTTTGAATTACCCAAAATCACCTATCACAGTGTCTGTCCTTTGCCCCAATCTATACGTGAGCCTGACACCATAGATATCGTCTTTGTTGTTAGGTAAAGAAAACTTATTTCTAGTAATATTCTGAACCAAATTGTACATGAAATAGTAACTCTAATGGCACCCAAATCCATAAGTCACGCAGTCAGTATCTTAGCTACAATAATGCTCACTTTGCTCCATAAAATATGTTAACACAAAGCACGTAACGACCTCCCAAAGGAACTAGGGGACACAGGAACAGGGGACAGTGGGGCAAATATAGACAATAGGACGAAATTACACCCGGCCAATTGAGCCGATGTAAACTTGATCCCCCTTATTGTGTCCGCAGTTGATCCGTACAAGGATGGACGGGGTTTGATACTTGGAAATAAAATATCGAAAGTATTAAAAATTGTGATTACAGTGATGAACATTTGTGTTTGTTCTATATCTGAATATTAGTAACTATTTATGTATGTACTTAAAAACTATATTATGTATATCAGTCTCTAGCAGCCATATCACAATCTTTGCTTAGTTTGGGGTCAGATGACCGTGTTGACGAAAATGTCCCCAATATTTATTTATTTAGTTATATGATTATTTACAGAACATTTACCGTGGTAAGGTTGTGAAAGGAGCTCCCGATTATTAGAAGGAGAATTACGATTTGGTTGTGATTTTTAAATATTATTTACCGCTGATCAAAAAGTAGAAGATGCGAATTTTCAAAAAGCATCATAAAAGCACGTTTTGCTTTTAATCACACCAGATGTGAAGTCTAAGCACATTCACTACGAAAAATGTAAAATAAGTTGGTCGTCACAGGATGCTCGGAAGATGTGAAACATGATATCGTAACAGAGTTTCATGTCGTTTGCCAACATGTCATTGGAGTCGATTTTACTGCCAAGACGCGTCAATAGATGTTTCACAAACAAACATTACATCGTGATATTTTATGGATAAGAAAGTATGGCTGATGTAGAGCTTTTTCTGGCATGAAACACAATTTGAAGCATATTGCCTTGCAAATTTTTTGCCCTTGTTTTTCTTACTAATATTATAAGCGCGAAAGTTTGTATGTATTTTGTTCCTCTTTCACGCTGCAACGGAACAACGGATCGACCTGATTTTTAGCATGGGTATAGTTCAAGAGCCAGAGAGTCGCATAGGCTACTTTTCATCATCATCATCGCCATTTTCATCACTACGCGGGTGAAACCGCGGGGCGCAGCTAATTATAATAATAATCTTTATTTCTAAAAAAGTTGTAGAATCTTACACAAAAAACAAGAACAAAAAACAAACTTAAGTTGTAATTCTTAAACAAACTAGACTAATGTAATAAGACTTAACATTAAGAAGTGAGAAGTTTCAGCATAGAAAAAATGTAATATGTCGACTTTAACAAGGGCCCCACACTAGGCTCATGGCCCGTATTGTGGTGGCCAAGGGACGATGTATCCAAGTTAAGTTTTTTTATTTGGAGGCATCCAATTTTTCACTTCAATTTTTCCTGGGTTATAACTTATATTAATATTATGTACATTTAGATTGGTACTTTATTATATTACATTTCACTAGTTATTAAGTGTATAAATCAAATTATATTAATAAATAGGTATAATATTAGATTAAAAAGAATGGCTCTAGTAGGTATTTAATATCTAAAGTGTAGTGTCAAGTGTGAGAGTGCGTGCGTGTGTGTGTTTGTGTGTGTTTGTGTGTGCGCGCGGGAGATGCGTTTTCGCACGTGCGTTTTGGCTGTTGATTTACATTTTTATATGACTAGCTCACTGCGCAGTGCGCATCCGAGTTATGAAATTTTCAGTGTCATCGTATGATAAAATGAGCAACCATTTTTTAGCTGATAGCTTAACTATAGATGTCCTTTGCATTTTTATATTAGGAAGAGCTCTAACGGTTTCGTTGTATATGCGAGGGAGAAGAGATTTTGGATGACGGACTGCGTATGCCGATTTGGTTCCACCTACAGGTACTCTGAATATTTGTCTACCTGCTATTTCTGAGAGCTGACTCAAATCCTTAAGTGACTTGTGCGTTGCGACTATAGCTTTCAGCATAAATAATTGCCTTACCGTCAGAACTTCTGCTTCCTTGTACAGACTAACCGTAGGAAATCTGAAGGGTTTACGCAGCATGACTTTCAAGACGGCTCGCTGGGCTCTTTCGGACTAGCTAGTTGTATAATGTACGTTACCACCAACGTTACGTTTAGCCACCAACTTGCGAGAGCAACGATGTGGTAGAGTATGGAGTATACCAATCTAAAAAATCTATTTATGTTAGCTTTGAAGAACGATGGTCTGACCAGGTGACTCAGTCAACCCGCGATTCAATCTGGATCATCATGTACTCAGCATTGATTCAGCAACCGAAGGATTAATTTCAAGTATCAAAACTACGCAGTATTGCTACATAGGTGCAATACTCGTCAATTTGTTCGCGTCGACGCGCTCCTATTTAGTACACCGTTTGTTCCGTGAGACTCTCTTGATTCCTCTAATGATGACATTGTGTCATCTATAAATTTGATTTATCTGTTTATTAATTTGCTTTACGATTATTTACTTTTATGGCTAATGAAGTTAATGGTATATACCTTCAGCAGCCGGCTTCATAAATTATATACATAATATAATAATAAATTCTAGTACTTAACAATAATGAACAACAACGCGTACAACATTTGTAACTTTTTTTTACTTTAAACAACTTTCTATTTGCTAGCCAGTCCAAAATTTTCATGCAGTAAGATTTCGAAGTTTATAAAGAATTAGGACTGACGGACAAAACGAACTAAGGTATAGGTAAGGGTTTCTTGTAATACTACAGAACCCTAAAAAGTTGAAAATCGTAAAAATCTGATCACTTTTGATAGATTTTTGAACATTAACATCACGCATTACAAATGGAGTTCTATCATGCATTACAATTAAGTTGCTAGTTCAGATGCTTGCTATTTTTAGAATGTTTTGGCTGCTGCATAACTAAACAAATAGAACGAGTATAGGTTTGTTTAGGTACAGTCAATTGAACAAACGCGCATTTTCTGTTTGTTTTCTGCATATGAAAAAATAAACGGTTTTTAAATTCGTCTTTGAATTCAGTTGGTAGTGAACCTGCCTTCTGCGCTTGGCGGCGTGGGTTTGATTCCCACCTAGGACAAACATTTATGTGATGAACATTTGTGCTTGTTCTTTATCTGGGTGTTAATTATCTATTTAAGTATGTATTTAAAACGATATATGTATGTATATCAGTGTCTGGCAGCCATATCACAAGCTTCGTTTAGTTTGGGGTCAGATGACCATGCGTGCAAAAATGTCCAGAATATTTATTTATTATTTATTAATAATGCAGACCGAGAAAACACTGGTGGCAATGACCTGATATGAATAAAACCTTTGCCCAAGAGTGGGAAAGTACAGGTAAAAAATAATATAAAGTATACTTTTCTTTCTAAATCCGCGGTAAACAATAAATAATAATAATAATAAGGGGCTTAAGAGGCTCTCGTTAGATGGTTGGGTCAAGGATCAGATGCAGAAGGCGGTAATCCTTGCCACGTCACGCATTTTCAGGAGGTTCCTCACTCTGCAGCCCTAGCCACCGGTAGCTTGGGCGCTGCCCGCTGCCGGTGGCACCCTAGTTTTTAAGTTTTTTATGTATGTATTTATTAGATGTAAAAAACTTAAAAATTAAGAAAGGAAATAAATAATGTGAATAATAATAATAATGAGATAATTTTTAAATGGCTCAACAGATTTTCTTGAATCATGGCTAGACAACTAAACACACTTGAATTAATCACCTTTAAAAAAAGAAACTAAAACATAATCGGTGTAGATCATAGCTACGATCTCACAGAAAGACCCTTATTTTTGCGTTAAAAATATAAAGAAGCTTGTAAAATTATATACTTTGTGCATTCATAAGCTGATAGTCACTTCTCAACGCAATGGTACTTACACATAAGTTTATGGGCAAGCGTGCTCCATCTTAGACTGCATCGTCGCTTACCATCAGGTGAGTTGTGGTCAAACGCTTGCCCATTTTATCATAAAAAAAAAAAAAAAAAACATAAGTAACATGCCATATAATCCAGTTTTCTATTTAAATGATGCACTTTCGAATTGCCTCATTTGTCTAGTAGCTGAGTCGCCATTCGTTTCCATTCTTAGTGTGACTGGTGTATATAAAGGTTTTTTTGAATCATAGAGATTTTAACGAGTTTTAGGTAGAAAGGGAAGTAAAAAAAGCTATATTTTATAAATAACATTGAAATCCGACAGTTTTTTATTATATGTCTGTAACATTTAAACATTGCAAAATGTTTTATAAAATTTTCATGGTGTTTTCTATTTTGACAAAGAAGAATAAAATATTAATATATTGTAGGTATGTTTACATGTCTGTTTTCTCCACAATGGTTGGACTGATTTGAATACATTTTTGCTTGTTCTTTTTACAGTTGTCATTGAAATGTTTCTTAACTAAGTATATTTAATCAAAATCTGTTCAGCCGTCCCAAATTTATCCAAGTTTTTGCACAATAGATAAAGTAGACAATATATCTCTACAGCATAAAGTATCTATGAGATTTTTCTTATAGGATACTTTTGTAAAGACGGCTTTTTAATACTGGTTTCCATTACACCTCATAATCATCATCATAATCATATCAGCCATAGGACGTCCACTGCTGGACATAGGTGTCCCCCATCGATCTCCAAAAGGACCGGTTGGAAGCGGCCTGCATCCAGCGTTTCCCTGCGGTCTCTTTTAGGTCGTCTTTTCATCTTGTGGGTGGGTGGGACGTCCTACCGGTCCGTGGTCTCCATTCCAGAACCTTTCGGCCCCATCGGCTATCTGTTCTGCGTGCTATGTGCCCTGTTTACTGCCACTTCAACTTGCTAATCCAGTGGGCTATGCCGGTAACTTTTGTTCGTCTACGGATCTCCTGATTTCTAATTTGATATCGTAGAGAAACCCCATTACACCTAATAATCACCAAAGAGATTTATATCGAAATTAGTCGTCAATTCAAAATATTTTCAAGAAAAAAGAGATTGTATTTTTTCTGTTACTAACAATTTTCGGAACAACCTATGTACCTAACCCCCTTATTAATAAACGTGGAGTAGTCTTGGAATAGTTACGCCGTGTTTTGTCTTCTTCTCTCTTCCAAATTTTGAACTCGATCGAAAAAGACAAAAGACGGAGTAACTATTCCAAGGCTACTCCACGTTTATTAATAAGGGGGCATGTGTTTATAATGTAGACTAGCACTCAAGATGTTGATGCGAAGCCAAGGCCGAGTCCTAATACGCATACAAAGTCGCGGTTACTTAGCTGCTCTTGTAATATCTTTATAGTCTTTCCTACCTGTCTCCAACCTAGATCTACATCCATACATCCAACACCACTAATGAACTAACACTTTCCATCTCACTATTAACCAACAAACACTCGCAACGACATGATAAATCCACGCGATTGACAATCACTGCAGTCGAAACAAGGCTTAACAGCGTTAACACAATTGCTGGTACTAATTTACCTCGCGGTGCCTTATACAGTGGAGAGAGCGAGTGCTAAGAATCCCCTCTTGATAGGCGTTTGTATGAGTGTAAGTTAAGTGCTGGCTTTGACGAACGCGAGTCGACGCCAAATAGGGCTCCGGTGTGGTGAAAAATTTGCTCTTCAACCCCCTTAATTGGGTGTCGCGTTGTTTTAGACGCGTGAGATACGGGTGGGGAGATTGGCAATCATATTGTTTGATGTTTTGATGTCAGTGTCAAAACTTCAACGAACCAAAATTAACAGTCTGCTTCTTGGCCGGAGTTATCTCTTTCACATAGTTTTTATGATAAAAAATCACTAAACAGAAATTAAGAAAACTGATTGGGCATTTTTAGTCAAATCTTTAATAAATTTTATGTGATATTTTAAAGAATGACGGAGATCGAAGAAAAAATATAAATATATTCTTCCCATCTCTTCTGCTATAATAAGACATGTCAACATTTAAATTTCTTTGAAACCAACGATCTATTACAACAAGTTTGAAATATTTGATATGTGATTTTGTATTAACGTCGTATGTTTTTTTATTCCAACTTGGTGATTTTTATCTTAAAAAATTGCAAACGAGATACTGTTGCGAGGAGTGGCTTCTTAACCTGTGGCTCTCTAATATTTAACACCAGCAAGGATAACCTATTGGTAGTATAGGCATTCCTCTGTTTCTGCCACTCTCCGAGCCAGCCACAGCTACTATGATTGGCTGCATGGATTTGTCACAACGAAATATTGTCACGTCAAAACCACACGCGTGACCTGCCGCAAATGCCTTGGTCGAGCGAATTTTGCGGCCACTTAGCTACGTTTCATCCCCGCTCCCGCCTTCTCTCCCATTGGCGTGGGACAGCTAGCAACATTGTTACGTCACGCCACTTAGCTCTTTATTAAAAAGTCATGGGCATGCATTGTCATGAGCAGCCATTTATATTTATACCTAGTTTATGCTAATTATATCGATCTGTGTCCTGTTGTCTTCCTGACGCCATCTGACAACCTCATCGTTGTCTAGCCTAGATTTTTCTGATCTCGTGACTAACCTAGTATTTTAATATAGTAATGTTTAATGAAACTGGTCGTTGCAGAGTTGATTTTTGTTTTTTGTTTGTTGAAACAGTCATGGTATTGCTGTTCTCATTGTTGTGTTATTTTATAAATTTTCCGACTGAAAATTTGTAAATAGCAATTTTGAAGTTGTTTGTTTCTTTTTACTGATATAATAAACTACTTTTTACGTTTGCCAAGTTGCTCAGTCAGCAGTTCTCTAAACTCTCCGCCCGTGTGTCACAGACACTAACAGGGTTGTCACTGATTTGTTGTCTCAACGTTTCTTTTAACGTTGATACTGATTGGGATGTATGAGGTGTTTGTGCGTACATTTTTGTATTCTTTTTGTCGCTAATGAGTGTTCGTTAGGGTTGCCGAAGTTTTTTTTATTGAAATTCTGAACGTTTAATGATGGTGTTGATTCATCGAGATCTGCAATGCGATGAAGTGACGAAGTGATGAGCAGTGGTGGCTGGCAGTGACTAAAATCGACAAGCCGAAGACATGGGAGTAGATATAGCTTTCACGTTCCGCAGGTTCAAAAATTAACAAAGTTTTTGCTCGAATTTCAAGCAGAAAAAAAGCAGAATTCTAAGCGTTTATCTCTTATAGTTATAGTTCGTTGCCACAACAAAGCTCGCTCGCTGTTTATAAAGACCGTGTAAAGCAGTTTTATTTGTCTCAGTTGCCACCTTGTTGAAGCTGTTGTTGTTTGTGTAACTAATCATATTAATTAATTTTATATTTTATGTATTAGTATATTATCGTAATCTTAAGTAATATAAGTATTAGTATCGTAATTTTAAGTAGTAAGTATATGTATTAGTATGTATTGTTATTAGAATGTACGGTTTATATTATAACTAAGTATCACATTATTCAATATTGCTCGCCCCGCCTTCTACCTCCTGTATGAATCCACTCCATCCTAAGGTTGCCTGGAAGAGATCGCTCTTAGCGATAAGGCCGCCGATTGTTGCACTAGTTTTTAAGCTGTTTTATCGTGTGTATGAAATTTGTGGTGTGAACAATAAAGAGTTTATCTATCTATCTATCTATCTATCTATCAAAGCATTGCTATGACAGCTGAGCGGCGCGTGCACATTATTAATTTTGTTGCACAGACTATCCATGCCATATTTCCTATATTCCTCGATATTTTCGTCACATTCTAAGGAGGGAGGGATGGGGGGAGGGGGTGGGTCGAACCTCTTACTCTCCCTCTTATATAGGCCTAGGTATGGCCGAAGATCAGGCTGCATTCAGGCTGCCTTCTGCTCTAGGGGGCATAGGCTCGATTCCCACCTAGGACAAACATTCATGTGATGAACATTTATGTAGGTTCTATATCTGGGTGTTAAAAATATCTAGCATATCAAACTACTGCTTTAGCTTATATATCTACTTTGCCTATATCCAGCAATTGCCTATAGCAGCGGACTAAATTAGTTAGTTAGCAATTTATTAAATTTTTGACAGCGGATGATTATGATTATGATGCTGAATTTTAAGTTTTTAGTTATTTCACATAAAAGCTATAGTAGGGTCTCGCATAAGTATAGGTAACTTTATCTGCAGTTCTGTCGTACTTAGTTACTAATTTGCAGTAAGTATCTGCACTTTCTGTTATCGAAGGATTAAAAACTTGCCTGCGACTTAAGTAGGATTTAAACGACCAGATATGGACGCTTGTCATCGACTTATAAAATAGATAATTAAGTACTTATGTGTGAGTGAGTGGGGTACTCAGTTTTATACACATGTATAAAAATGAGTAACCCTTTGCCTTTTTTTAGTGTATTAAACTTAGAAACTTGTAACTTGCCATGGTGAGAGGATACCTTAAAATCTTAAACTTAAACATTTTTTGTTCTCAATTTTTTGAGTTGAGTTCTTCTACTAAAGCATTTTTTTTTAAATTAGTTAAGGTAAACTCAGAGTCGCACAGCGGGCAATGGAGAAAGCTATGCTAGGAATTTCTTTACACGATAGAAACCAGAACGTGGATATTGCAAGAACTAGAGTCGCCGATAAAGCTGTTAAAATTTGCAAGTTGAAGTGGCAATGGGCAGGCCACATCGCTCAAAGAACCGATAACCGTTGTGGAATAAAGGTTCTTAAGTGAAGACCACGAACGGAAGACGCAGCGTACATAGACCTCCTACTAGATGGACCGACAACATTGTGAAATTCTCAGGCATCCAGAGTCCAATGGATGCAGAAGGCAGGCTGTCGTTTAGTGTGGCTTTCTAAGGGGGAGGCCTATATTCAGCAGTTGATATCTTCTGCATGATGATGATGAAAGCAAGTTTTTTTAGTGTTTTGATTTAATTTTAATCTTTAGCGTTCACCAGTAGCACGACAAAATGCTCGATGTTTTACTTTATTCGTGGTTATAAACAGTTAATAGGTACTCAATGGTTTTCTTTATAAAAGTTCTATTCTATCAGCACCAGTGCATGATACTCTGACAATTGCAATAAAACAGAAACCTATGTTATGTTTCATTGAGTCACATAAGCGCATTTTTAGTTTAAACAATAATAATATTCAAATACGCAGGGGCGGCTTTGTGGCCAACCGTCGGTGAGTGGAGACACCGTGTACCCCGATTCCATGAGGCTAAAATCCATGGCTTGCCATAACTGGCCATTTGGGGGTAGAAACCGCAAGAGCTTAGGTTCTTAGCTCTAGAGTGAAAGTGTTAAAGGGCATAACGCCTCGAGTAGCGTTTAGTAACAGTGCATCACGCTTCTCGACACCCTAAGCCACCCACGCCAATGTTGCCCCTCTGATGCCAATATAGGGCAGCCTTTATGGGGGGCCAATTTAGTGGGTGGCATAACCTGCCTAAATGTATTATGAGATGGGACAGTATAAGACAAATGTCGTTTCTCATCCTAGAGATTTGTTCTCCCATTCACAATTTGCTCATGTCAATATCCCAGTATATTTGTAAGCACGCATAGCACCAATAGTCAATTTACCAACATCATCCAAATCCACATAGTTTGATTTATTTTCATACACAAAGGCCTCTCAGTGTTGGCTTTGACCCTATTTATGCCGTTCAAAGATTCAGACTAGACCCTTGTCACTGTAAATAAAGAATTAAAATAATTGTTACCGATAGCTGTTTTTGTCGCAATACTTACGATAGAGTGCGCTTATCTTAATTTCTCTGGCCAATTTTCACCCGATTTATTAATATCAAGTATTAATAGATACCATTATTCCCAATCTCACTTGAGATTCCTTGCCATAAACGCGTGACGCATGAAATGGACTGTGTGCCTTTAGCTTCAATAACCACGGAAACTCGTAACGCGGCTACGTTATCTGCATGGAATTGGCAATGTCGAGTTTGAAAATGCGATAAGATTTGTAACGCAAACGTTTTGAACGGTCAAAACGTGGAGCAAGCTAGTGCGTTTCGTGCACGTTTGTCAAAATTTAACGAAAGAAACAGTGCATGGTTGCCATGGAGACACTTCTTAGTTTTTTGAAGTCTGTTCCTCTATGTTTGTCAGTAGTAGATCTGTGATGTTTGCTGTTTAGTTGACAGCGTCGCTAGTGGAGAACAAAGTATGAAATTCACCAAGAAATAACTGTAGTTCTAATGTTGCCCACCTTAACAGCTAAGTTGGTGGCACTGTCCAATGTTTACAATGTACATTGAATTTGTATATTTTTGTAGATTTTTCAAAAAGCACACAATCAATGTCGATAAAAAAATTATGGGACCACCTATGAGTTATGACCTACCAACCCAATAAAGAATCATCAAAAACAATTCTAAATTGGCGGAATAATCGCGTAACAAACATACAAAAAAAAAAGCAACATACAGTCGAATTGATAACCTCCTCTCGAAGTCGGTTAAAAAGAATATAGAAGACGCGTTTGAATTTTGTAACCATGTATACCGTGTTCTTTTGTGGCCATGGTTACTGTGTTATAACACATTTACGGCGTGTAATTGGCGTGTTTTGTGGTTTTATACAGAATTAGGGCCTTCTGTGGATTAACTCGTACCAGTTAACGCTATCAATCGTGCCGTTCACATAACCGCAGGAAGCCATGACAGTGGCATGACCGATACTTTCCGGCTGCGTTGAGTGGTAACTGTTAAAAGATACTCATATCTGATAACCTGGTATATCTGGATCTTGTTGAGTATCTGGTAAAAGTTTTCGGTAAATGAGCGCTCATTAGAATAAGCTACCTCATTGTATTTCCGAGAAACTGAAACATGGACTGTCTGACTTATAAAGTCGAGGTAGTAGACCTAAATGGTTGGCAAAGTTATGCTTCTGGTGTTACAGGTGTCCATAGGAGATGGTTACTATTAACCACCAGGCAGCCCGTCGGCTTGCTTGCCACCCATGGACTCAATATTTTTTTGTTATCTGTACTCTGAAGTTGCATCGAGGAGTTTCAAGTATTTTTACACGCTTTATATTGTTTTCGTATCCGTAATCCGTATCCGAAAGACTGAGATACGACGTCGCACCAAAGCTGCAGACGTCATAAAAAAAGCGACGGAATTTAAGTGGAACTGGGCAGAACACATGGCCAAACGTAATGATGGGAGGTGGTGTATAGCAGTAGCCGCGTGATGGCCGAGACTAGGTTGGCGGAACCCGGGCTGATGTGTTCGTCGCACTAAAAATATATATTGTTACTGTTTTTTCAACCTATACTAATCCATTGCGAGACAAAATTCTGTCTCATCTCTTTCCAAACAGTGTGCCCCCATTTGATACAACCAGACTGCCTCGACCGTTTCAAGGTCATTGCTCCTACGTTCGGGTTGCTTCAGCTACTTCAGCCGTTTTCAGGCACCTACTAAGTGATCTTCTTGACCCATCTATAAAAGAAGATAGGAAATATAAATGAAGCATTTTATCCTCTCAAACAAACAAACAATCAAACAAACAAAGAATGTGATGTCATTATAAGCAGATCCAATTTTCCGAACCATGGAGCTAACAAAGTTATAAACTAAACTAGAATGCGCCTGCGACCGATTTGCCAGCTCATCTTCATATCTTACAATGCAACGTTGTATGTCATTGTCTATCCATGTTGAACAAACGGGAGTAACTTTTGAAATAGGGTTGTCAGTAGAAGTTATAGAAAGCATTAGAATTCGTTTGACTGATTTTGTGATAATTAATAAAGTATAGTAAAAAAAACACACTTATAGATAGAAACTCTTTTTTGTGTAGGTACTATGTACACTAGAAATATACAAAATTATCAACACGTAGAAAACCCTAACAAGCTATTGCTACAAGTAGCAGCCTTATCGCTAAAAGCAATTTCTTCCAGGCTACAATTGTATGGAAAGAATTTATGTGACGCCTTAAAACAAACCAACGAAAGAATTCCACTAGCCATCTTCTTTGACCAGTGTGTGTTGCCAGTGATGACATATGGTACTGAGACGTAGTCTTTAAGTGTTGGCCTTTTGGAAAATCTCAGAGTCACACAGCGGGCAATGGAGAGAGCTATGCTCGGAGTTTCTTTGCGCGATAGAATCCGTAACGTGGATATTCGCCAAAGAACCAGAGTCACCGACATAGCTGTTAAAATTTGCAAATTGAAGTAGCATTGGGCAGGCTACATCGCTCGAAGAACCGATAACCGATAACCGATGGGGAAGAAAGGTTCTGGAGTGGAGACCATGACCCGGAAGACGCAGCGTACGTAGGCCTCCCACTAGATGGACCGACGACATTGTGAGTCGCTGGCATCCAGTAGATGCAAAAGGCAGGCTGTCGTTCAGTGTGGAGGTTAAAGGGGGAGTCCTATATTCAGCAGGGGACGTCTTCTGGCTGATGATGATGATGATGATCTTCCGGCTTCATCATCAGACCCTCGCCTCGAAGTGTAATGTATAGTGTAACTCTTTAAGAGCCAGTCATCTGCATCTACTGGATGCCCACGACTGTCACGTTGTCGCCAGCTGGCAGTCTGTCGTTCAGTGGCGATGGCGTGCTAGGGGGAAGCCTATGTTCAGCATAGGACGTCTTATGGCTGATGATCATGATAATGATGACTCAACTTTGTCTCCGGAGCGTAATAATGCACTGAAAAAATGCTACGCTACATAACGCACTCCACTCTACGTACCTGTGATACAAAGGACTTATTTTATTTTGATGTATGCACTCCACTCCATATAATATAAGAAATAGTCTGTTGATACCTAATTCTATAGGCAAATAAAACTTCTTATAACGTATTACTTATTCATTTTGTCGACACTAATTTTATTTTGAATTGTAATTTATTTTAACTCTACTTTAATTCAGAATTGCAGCTTTTCAGGTACTTTATGTAACCAGGCCACCGATTGGTAACCATGCAGTTGCAGAACATTCTAAATTCGCAAATAATAGACGTGGCATATGTAAATGTCCATTCTGATCTCCATACATCGATCTCAGACGTTGTCCGATACTGGGAAAGGGGCACGACATTGTTGGTTTCCATTGTACTCACGAATTTCCCGTGCCCTCTAACGAGTAATTCCAATCAAATGTGTTAACACTCTTACAGTGAAATAATTTTCAAGGCAACTTTAACCGATTGTGATGTCACTACCGCATCATACCTATATTCGTATTTTTTACGATGAGGTCTATTTTAGCCTCACATTACCTTACGCGGATGCGTTCAATACGCCGCGCCGCCGCACTGGTAATACTGGCTACGTATGCGTCTCTGCGAAGACGTCATCATCCACAAGAAAAGTGATAAAGTTCATTGTTAGTGAACAACAACCATGAGCGCAAATATTATGTCACTAGTTGAGCCCCGCGGTTTCACCCGCATTGTGATGAAAAATGGTGATGATGGTGATGAAAATGCTGAAATGATGATGATGTTTTTCGGAATAAAAAGTAGCCTATGTGTTATGTGTTAATCCAAAGTATAAGCTAACTCCATACCAAATTTCATCTAAATCGGTTGAGTAGTTTCGGCGTTGAGTCCAGCCAAACATACACACATTCGTATTTATAATATTAGTATGATTATTGGAGAGAAACGTTCGCTTCCGAATGTACTACGTTTTGTATTGTGATCAGACAATTAACTACAGTTTAAGCGCTAGGCAAGCCTTTATGAATAGATTCAGCATCAAGATTACCAAAAATTGAAATTCAAGTAGAAAAAAAAAGAATGAACATCAAACGCGTGTATCACATCAAATCAGTGACGAAACGCAGCCGCGGTGCATTTTGTGTATTTACAAAACGCGTGGGTTCGCGTTCTATAGCTGTGCTGCTTCTGACACGGCACCTGGTCAAGTTCAATGCAACTAAGACCCGTCTTCTCTGCCTGTTCTCTGCCAAAAGAACATTATGACGGAAAATTATAGATTCTAACAGATTCCTATATACTTTACGGATATGTCCATTCCGATAACCAGAATTAAAGAAACCAGAATTTGAATTTTTGGACAATGTTTTGACATCTACCCATAATTAATTTTGCTTCTATGAGAACAAGGTTCAATTGGCTGCAAAAAGTGAGTGTTCTATCAAAGGTGAGACGGTACTTTATGACGGAACAGTTGTTTTCACTGTACCAAGCACAAGTTTGATCGTGCATGGAGTACTGCTCGCACTTTTGGGATGGACCAGCGAGTCACGGAGTCCATTGAGAAACGATATTTTTGGTATGTACAATGACGATATAATTACTATCTTCTTTCTATCTTTTTAGAAGCGTTTACTTTTATGTGGATTTGTTAAATCTACAATGGAAAAGCACACAGCACTGTATGTGGGAATGTCCTCAGCGTCGTCTTCTCAACTCGTTGTGTATAAGGCACGCCGGTGGTCAGATCTAGTCTAGTTTTTGTTATCTGCTCAATTTGGTCTGGCTTTGTACCTCTCTCTTATTTCCTAGGTTTCGCTAGAAATATATAATTTACATTACTAGAATGCTTGTGGAATGGATAGTTTGCATTGTAGGTTGGAGTGGTATTTTTGCTACTAGAGGATCTCTAATGAAGTGAGTTTACAAAAAAAAAATACAGAATTAAAAATTGATTCATATCATCAGCCAGAAGAAGTCCACTGCTGAACTTATGCCACTTAGAACTCTACACACTCTCACTGAAGGACAGTTTGCCAAATGCATTTAAAATTGCTTACCCACTAAGTAATATTACACTATCATACTAATATTATAAATGCGCAAGTTTGTTTGTTGGTTTGTTTGTTCCTCTTTCACGCTGCAACGGAACAACGGATCGACCTAATTTTTTGCATGGATATAGTTCAAGAGCCAGAGAGTAACATAGGCTACATTTCATCATCATCATCACCATCACCGTTTTTCATCACTACGCGGGTGAAACCGCGGGGCGCAGCTAGTCATTTGTTGTTATAAATTATTATAACAACAAATGTGTGAAGTGGGTACTTCACAAAATATTATGTAGGTGCAGTATGAGTACCTTTAGCACCATTTATTTATGTTAATAATGGTTTTTTTTAGTTTCTTAGCGCATGTGACGACGGGCACTATTATTTTAGTTAAAATATGTTAATCACTTAAGTGACAACTTTGTCTTAGTGATAATAAAGTTCTTTAAACCTAAATATTTAAATAGTTTTATGTGTCCAAAAGCCTCTAACACTCTACGAATGTTGTTCTAGGATAGGTAGGTGCACTACAGGGACAACCTGACTTGTTTCCACACTACGTTAGCTCACCTAAACAAACCCACAGTGTAATGTGTCTTAAGAATCAAGTTACTGCACAACTGTGACCACTACCACTGTCTCATCATCATTATCAGCCGGAAGATGTCCACTGCTGAACATAGGCCTCCCCCTTTAACCTCCACACTGAACGACAGCATGTCTTTTGCTTCCACTGGATGCCCGCGACTCTCACAATGTCGTCGGTCCATCTAGACTACCACTACCACACCTACCAACTACCCAAAAACCAACTAAGTTGAAAGCTGTTGCAATGTGCAAATTTTAATCCTGCCTGTAAACTTTTAACGAAGCTCGTCAAAAGCAGAAACCACTGATTTGCCTTTGACAAGAATGTTTTTTTTCTTTATTGTTTGTTTGATTTCTGTGTGTTTATGGCGAACAAAAAAATAATAATAAACCTCGAAATCGCAAAAAAATATGTTGAAATAAGTTTTTGCGATTTCAGGATTTCTGGTCCTGGAATAAAATTTGTTAATAATGATAAGTACGTTGTACTCTTTTCGGCTTAATACCATGGTAACACGTATCCCTGTATATTTATAACTAGCGGTCCGCCCCTGGGTATAGATTATAGCCTATGTCACACGGGGATAGAGTAGCTTCCCAACAGTGAAAGAATTTTTCAGTTCGGTTCAGTAGTTTCCGAGCATATTCAATGCAAACAAACAAACAAACAATCAAATCTTTCCTCTTTATAATATTAGTATAGATATATTCAGTTCTTATTATTTTATTCGTGTATTTACCTACCATATTATTATCCCGATTGAAAAATACGATCATTAAAACCAATTTTAAAGTATCCGATAACTAGATTCACGACCTTTTCAACACATCGTTTAGTCATTAAATTCCACATTTAAAGGATATAAAAGTAGATAAAACACTCAAAAATTTACCAAACAGCTTTTTAACATACGTTTTAAAATATTTCATGTCCACATATTTCAATAATCAGAAGTAAATCTTAAACACAGACATCTTAATAATGTTATCGTAAAAAAATGTGTTTCCTATGACCGTTTTGTCGGCTAAGTTCTACAGAAGTCATTAAAAACACGTGTCTAAATATCTTTAGAAATTTATCCTATGTAGAAGTAATGTACGTAATTAATTTTGTTCAAAATTGGACAAAAAATTCAAGGCATTCGCAAGTTTGGTTTGTTTGGTCAGATAGTGGATTTACATAGAGTTATTAGCACAACTTTTTTTTATAATGTTTTATATTTAGGCAGGGTTTTAATTCAATGACAACCTTGTGACTTGATATTTTGCTAGGTAGTATTTAGGTAATAATTGGGTTCTTTCCTTGAGAGCTGCATGGTATACGCCATACAGCCCTCTGGCATCTTGTGATTCGGGCTCGGATAACACACTATTGCAGCTTCCCACTTGCCAGAAGACATGATCACAGTCAAAAATAGTTGATGACTCAGTCCTTCGTTTCGGGCACACTCCTTAAAATGTGGTACATGTGTTAAATAAAAAAAAAAAAGTTTTAAATTTTAGTTATAAAGAGAGTTAAAGATAGAGCGTGCATATGCGAGCCTAAGGTATTACTGTCGTAATTTTATATGAGAAATAAGCAGACATCTTAAAAAATACCTAGGTATAAGTTTGAAATTATATAGGTAATCAGGTAAAGTGTAAGAAAAGTTATGCATGGTCATACATAAAAAAGAGAACCTCCTGCTTTTTTTCGTCGGTAAGTAGTATCATGTGGGAGTATTTTCATTTCACTTGGCTCTTTCGTGATAAATTAATATTAATAATGACTCACTGCATTATTAATATTAATTTTTATGATACTGATATGAGTAAGACTGATGCCAGTAATTATAATACTCCAAGAAAATTGAACAATTTTATTGTGTTCGTTCATTTTAATATATATATATTTTTACGTCAATTATAATTTACGTAATTTGGAAATTTATAACAAAACTTATAGTTAGCATATCACTAAAACTTCAGTATTTCAAAATGTAAACTAGCCAATTAGAAGTTGGTTAAGCGTCAGACTTTTTGTATTGTATCAGCTCTATGTACTTCTTCAGAAATCTACATTGTTTTCGGTCAACGCAGCCGCGTCTGTAATGATCATTTTTTCATCAGATCTCATCTGACATTGGTGTTTATTTATCAAACCTTCCACCTTACTTCTTCACGTTTATTAAGGTAAAATCACACTAGAACGCTCGGGGTTTCACTACAAAATCGAATCAGAAATGAGGAGATCCATAAACGAACGAAAGTTACCGACATAACTTATCTTATAATCTTTATCTTTATAACCCACCGGATTACCAAGTTGAAGTGGCAGTGGGAAGGGCACATAGCACGCAGAACAGATAGCACGATGGGGCCGAAAGGTTCTCGAATGGAGACCGCGGACCGGTAAGTGCAGCGTGGGACGTCCACCCACAAGATGGACAGACGACCTTAAAGAGACCGCAGGAAAACACTGGATGCAAGCCACTTTTAAACGGTATTTTTGGGATAGATGGGGATGTGTTCAGCAGTGGACGTCCTATGTATGAAATGGTGATGAATAATGATGGTGATACTAGAATTTTCACTTAGGAGACAATGGCATCGATTCTGATCCACTCTAAACTAACGTCCCATTGCGTTTAGACCTTTATTAAAAGGCCCACGTTTATTAACCGGCCAATTTAATAATGAAACGATTATTCAAGGGTTTATCGCGTCGGCATCGCACCTCAGGCGCTGTTTACTGTTACGCATCTGAATATAAAGCGCTTGTCAAAATTCTTTCTTTATCGGCCGATTAAGGCTCGAAAGAATTGGGTGGCTAGTATGATGCAAAGACTACAATATACAGAGATGTTATGATGCATAAACTAGGTAGTTTCTAAATTATCATCAGCAATGGCCTTAATTTTTTCAGTGCAAAGACGCCACAACCTGACAGTGCTCTATGTTAAAAGGTGAACAAGGCAAGTTAAATAAGGCAATTACACGTTCTGAATTCAATTAAAATGGCCAAGTGCGAGTCAGGCTCGCGCACTGAGGGTTCCGTAGAACCATAAAATTAAATAACGAAATTACCAGTTTTAAACTTGGTAATGTACAGAAACTTGTCACCGACTCGTACTTGGACATTATTTATTATTTGTTGTTATACTTTAGAGTGTTTACTATAATCATGCTAAGTTTGACGTTTGGAAGTATCATCGTTTTTACATTAGAGCTAATACAAAAATACGTTAAAAAAACACGGTTGTTGTATTTTTTTCCCCTTTCGTTCTTTTTTTTGACTTTTTAGTATTTCTTAGTTATTCCGTCGTTACATTACATATTCTGTGAAAATTTCAACTGGCTATCTATTACGGTTCGAAAGATACAGCCGTTAATAGGTAGGACAGACGGAGATACAGACAGACAGAATAGACAGACATCGTAGGCTTAGTAATAGGGTCCCATTTTTCGCCTTTGGGTTCGGAACCCTAAAAAGCACTCTATATTTTTTACATTTTACACCTTTTTTATACTCTATCATTTTTACTAGCATTTAATATTATAG
Source organism: Agriopis aurantiaria (assembly GCA_914767915.1). Lineage (NCBI taxonomy): Eukaryota > Metazoa > Arthropoda > Insecta > Lepidoptera > Geometridae > Agriopis > Agriopis aurantiaria. The sequence goes on along the minus strand of OU612003.1, from coordinate 8,099,157 downwards.
CTTAACCATAAAAATTGCATCATCCAAGTCCCTATCCACGATTTCTTGATTCAAAATTAACAATAACACAAACACTAACCAGTAACTGCGGTGCTATTATCCACAGAAGCCGAGTATCAAATACTTGTTCTAGAACTAAATAATAAATAATACGAGTTACATAACAGGTTTCATTAAGGCAGCACTAAATCAGGCTACCTGAGATGCGCTAGCGCAATGCAACATTATGATGTAACGACAGCAAAAAAAAATGAGTTTTAGTTAAGAATTTTGCACGCAAAACTAATACTTTTGTTTATTTTTATTTTTAATACATTTAATTTACTTTCCAAAACAACATTAAAATGCATCACAGTATCATCTCTGTAGTAGAAAACCATTATTGTAGTATAGTATGACGTGTGGTAGAAAACATCTCTATGGTAAAAAAAAACTATTATTGGCCTGCACTAGGTCTCAATTATTTATCTCTAATAGATGCAGCAGATTGTGAAAAAATAAAATAAAATCGTATATTAGGTATTCTATTATTTTTGCCACGAAATCCCTAGAAATCGTTATGATTACTTTCGCTATGATTTCAAATGTAAGGTGGATGCTGGTAATTGTGTTTCAGTAAAAATTTAAAGTAAACAAGAAAAACATAAATTATCAACAAACCGCTTATACTGCAGGGTCCTGATTCCGTAAATTTAATACACACGTAACGCGGTGCGTTAAGATAATCTCTAAAAATATGAACTCTATTTCATAAGGAATAAAGGCAAACGTTACACGCGTGTTTGAAGTTATGGAATCAGGACCCTGTATGTTACAATGTTATTGCAGTTGTCGAAACTTAAGCAATTCAGACAGTATAATTACCCTAGTCTACGCCAAAGGCAAGGAAAAAGGAAATTGCTTACTTTGTTAGGCCATTTAATATTAATAAGTAAGCTAGTTTGTATAGTACTTAGGCTGAATGACCAATTCTAGGGTCAAAGTTTTTAGGCCATTTGAAAGCTTTCATAACGATAAACCTTTGTCTATGTTAGAGAAGTATTTTTATATTTAAAGTTCCACACTTTGTGATTTCATAGCTAATTGAAAAATTTGGCTGATTAATATTTAACGATAAGTCAATTCAAGAATTCGAGCCTGCACCATCCGTATTTGCGTCTCGAGCGCTCTAACCTAACCTAATATTTGGTGACAACGTTATTAGTTTTAAGAAGTCTCTGAGGTCTCTGACTATCTGAACAGTTTTTAATTATTTGTATTTTCTTTGTGACATTTATTACTTGACTTTTTAATTTTAATTTTTAATACTGACAAAACTTTGAATGTTAACAAAATAATTATCGTTTTATACCTCATTCGTGTTTATGTTTAACTGATTTAACTACATATTATTTTATTTTATCGCTCAATATTATTGCATGCTGTCTTCACCTGTAATTATTGTGACATTTAGTTATATTTTTATTTCTGTTTAAAGTTTTGATAAATTGTATTGATGTACACAGTGTAGGTGGACTTAAATAAATAAATAAAATAAATAACCTAACCGCTAAGCTACGGTCGCTTTCTTGTCAACCTCCAAATTCTTGAGCTGTTTTTGTAGCTGTATAGGTGATTTTTAATCTGCAAATAAGTAAAGATAACTTAAGCTCTCAAGAATAAAGTCTTTTATAAGCAGGGAAAATTGTTCCACCGCTTTTAGCAGCAAACTTCCCTCATTGCCTCAATTATCAGTCTTAAATATTCTCTCTGTGGTTTCAGTAAAGTACTCAACAACTCATTATTGTAACGTCGTTACAACGAACCCTTTAGTAATCTTAAACTTTGCTAAGATCGAATTTAAAATGCTTTTTGAGCATAATTATCAACAGATCAAAGTTTGTAATGATATGTGTTTTAGCTAATTTTTACATGGTCTAAATTGATTTTGGTTTTACTATCAAACTGGTCACCATCACCAAAAAAACCATCCACATATTATAGACGCGTAGAAGTATCGCACTGTTTGATTTGATCGATTGTTTTTGCCACGCACCTGTATGTTGTGGAATGGCTTAGTAACCTTCGGTTTTTCCGAAAATAAAAAACTTGGTTAAGTATTTGAATTTTTCACATAAATTTTGAGGTTATGTGAAAAAAAATGTGTGTACAAAAGTTGTAGATCTTTTTATTACCTATAGCTTTGCCAGCTAACTTTTTTCCATAGGTCTTGTAGTTTTGCCGGAAATTGAGATAAATCATTTTTTACCCTTAAACTCAAAGTTCTCAGATTATAGCGGGACAAGGCGGCATATTTATATGCATACTTGTATATTTGTTCGACAATAACTTGCGTATCGTTAATCTGACCTTCATGAAATTTATTAAGCAAGTATTTCATTTCAATACAGTTTTTAAGTTCGAATATGGCCAAAGTCTATTGTGGTGTTGCAAAAACGGGTGGTAATTTCTCAGCGCGGGGCAAATAACTGTTGTTTTGTGATGAACATTTATGTTTTTTCTATATCTGGTTGTTAATCTCTATTTAAGTATGTATTTAAAACTATATATGTACGTATATCAGTCTCTGGCAGCTATATCACAAGCTTTGCTTAGTTTGGGGTCAGATGACCGTGTGTGCAAAAATGTGCGGAATATTTTTTATTTATTTTACACGGTCATTTGACCCCAAACTAAGCAAATCTTGTGATATGGGTGCCAGAGATTGATATACAAACATAAATATTTTTAAATACATACTTAAATAAATATTAGCACCCAGATATAGAACAAACACAAATGTTCATCGCATAAATGTTTGTCCTAGATGGGAATCGAACCCACGCCCCCAAGCGCAGAAGGCAGGTTCACTACCAACTGGACCAACGGGCTATCAAAAATATTTATAGCTTGCGTTAATGCAATTTTTCTGCAAACCATACGCGTTGTCTAATCATTTTCGCTATTTGTGTAGCACGGTAGAAGATGGTAATTAAAAGAATATATCCTCACGGCTTGAGGCACCTCGCATCCTTCTACTTTTGTATTACCTTCTCCATCATGTCTCTTCATTATGGAAATATCCCGTAATAATATCCCTGGAGCTGGGAGACATTATTACATTACGTTAGCAAATTGATCCCATAGTTATGTGATACTATATTATAGTTGTTCACCCCGAACTGAGACCTTGCGACCCCTATATCTTCTCAACCACTCGACTGATTTTTACCTTAGGGGTTTGAACTTTAAAAAAAAATATTCAAATTAAATATACGTATCGAAATTCATACAAATTTTGACTTGAAACTCGATACGAATTTTATGTCGCGAAAATTCGTACTTTGCTCCCTGATTTATAAATAGTGTATGGAACAAAATGGAATAAAAATAATAAATTTTTAGAAAAAAAAATACGACTTCATGCACAGATCTACTACCTATAGATTTTCAATGAGCGTGGCTAGCTCAGTGCCTCTCGCTTCAACAAGGTGTGTTGCCACATTAAAATGATTTGCTATAAGTTAGGGTAATTTACCTACTATGATGGGTGTGAATCTACAATGAGTACTTTGGAAACAATACTACCTTTTAAATATTTATATTTTATACACTAGCTGCTGCAACCCGCGGAGCTACCTGCAATTTTCTGGGAAGAAAAATACGTTGTCTGTCCTCATGACACACCCCTATCGTCCTGACAAAATTTGACTTAGCCCATGATCTAAGAAAACAAGGTCTAGCAATTTGAGAGTGGTCCCGCAATGACGTCACTGTCCAGTTGCCAGTTTATTCAATCAGCTGTTACGTGGTGTATCGTCATCTCTCTCGAACCTGTTGTAAATTGACATCATGACATCATTGCGGGACGTCCACGTAAACATTTTTTCTCGGATTGCTATACCTGGCGGAGTATATTATTATACCATGACTTAGCCATTTCCTCGTAAAAACAGACAGAAAGTTACTTGCGTTTTTATTATAATTATTTGTTAGGATTAGAATATAGTACTAGAAAAAAGGTTGTAAAGTAACCATAGCATGATTTTTTATAATTAATAAAATATAATAAAAAAGTCAGAGTTAAAACGGAACGGGGGTCCCTCATGCAACAAACGTTAAACGTATTTTTGGATTTGTTCTAGTGTAAAAACGGTAATCCGTACAAGCGTCAAATTTAGCGGATTATAGTGAACATAAGTAAAACAACAAATAATAAACGCTGGCCAAGTGCGAGTCAGTGACAAATTTCTGTTTACCACTAAGCTAAGCAACGTCGGGCGCGGTCGGTACTTGGATGGGTGACAGCCTGGGCGTGATGTTGTCTTTTTGCACAACTTTTTGTATTTTGTGATTGTAAAGAACTCTCAGCGCGCGAGCCCGACTCGCGCTTGGTCAGTTTAGTTTTTTCATGAATGGAATTATGTATAACATTCCAAATAATTAGATAAATAGACTCTTTAATGTTTACAGTACAAATTTCACGAACAGCGCGTAGCTTTTTGAATCGGTTCGCCGAAATCGCCTTTTGCTTTTCCAGCTTCATAACTGTGGCCTCATTAATATATATTTAATATTAACATTCACCATATTCATATGGGCATAAAAGGGTCGGTATTTTGCACTTCTTGCAATGTGCCAGCTTTTTTCAGCAATGTGACAGGATCAGTTGGAAACCTGCAGAACGAATAATTTATGTTAGTTGCGGTGGGTAATTTCTTTCATAAACTGGCAACATTCATAATTTATTTTCTAAGTGAATAATTTGATAAAATTCATAGAATTAGACCACAAATCGACCTAAAAACTGACTAATTATGAATAAAATATTTGCGAATTGATATCCTGAATTTATTTAGGTGATCGTTACAAGCTTTATATGTTTACTTACGTGTGAAATGATATTTCATCGTATTTTCGCTCACTGCGCTTCTTGCAGCCCAAAATGCTACAACCAACCATTGTAAAATATCTTTTACAATTATTTCTCAGAGGAAACACGCATTTATCACATTAAATCACCAAAAAAAGGCAATAAATATAATTCAGACCCGTTTTGTTTGTCACTGATTATTACAGATTTTGACACTTGAGGTACCAAAAACAGGTCACGCCGATAAGGACAACAAAATCTATTTATGTCCTTTTCGTACTTGTGCTGAGCCATATCAAGTTGTCTCTTTCACTAAAATATATTGCCGATCTGGTTGTGTATATCTGTGACTTCATGACTACATTAAATGTGAAAAAAAAGTAGAAAATGACAGTTAAAACAGAGATTGAAAATCCTCATCAAAACTTTTGCAGAAGGGAACCACAAACCAAAACGCCATCTGTGTACGTAATATTTGGTATGTGTTGATTATAGCAAAAAGCGCTGAATAAATTTTGATTAAATTTTAATGGGACTATCGACCACCTCTGAAATATGACCTATCGAACAAAAAAATAATCGTCAAAATCAATTCATAATTGGCAAAGTAATCGCTTAACAAACATAAAAAAAAAACCTCCTTTCATCAGTTAAAAAGCTAAGCATAAATACTTCCAAGTAAGCCTCCCACTAGATAGACCAACAACATAGAGTCGCGGGCATCCAGTGGATGGAGATGGCAGGTTGTCGTTCAGTGTGGCGGTCAAAGGGGGTGGCCTATGTTCAGCAGTGGACGTCTTCTGGCTGATGATGTTGATGATGAAGCTCTGCATAAATACAGAATCCACTTACACGTAGATTTACCACCTGATCCCTCCAGTACGCTAGCCAGAAGCTACAATAAAACCATAGTCTGTCAAACAAAGCGTAGGAGTTACGCCCGCGTGTTCCCAATACATTATCGTCGAGTGTCTACAGCCGTTTGAATGGTAAGTATTTACTGCAATTATATTGCATTTAGATTTGAATAAGTAGTTATAATTGTAGTATTTATAAATTTTTATCTATATGACACGGGAATTACTCATTATACGTCAATTTATACGTCGGCTATAGTTTCAACCGCATTTGGCGATCTTTTTCAAGGTGGATGCGCATGCGCGGATGCGTATCGCTTTACACTATTTTGATTTATAAATTAATTAAGTTGTAATATTGTATTGAGGTTTCTTGTAATATTTATTGAAATAACGTAATGCATTTATAATATTAAATAAGCAAACATTAAACAAAGTAAATGGAGAAATACTTTATTTATGTTTAAACCTCCTCTATTTAATATTTAAACCTCCATTTATAGTCATAGATATTTAACTTCGACAGTAATACCTTGTTTCAAGGCTTATCTCTTGTAATAATATGATGCTGCTACCGCGTTTAATCCCACCATGCAACAGGCTGTTACCCCATTCTTTCGCCATAAATTACCCCCAACATAAATCAAGAGGATATATTAGGAAACAGCGCCATCTCTGGACCGTGTCGAGAAACAATAAATAATAATGTTAGTGGGGTCACGTGACCTCACGTCTCGCGACCTCGGAAGGGTTAATCTTGTAGGGGTTGTCGAATAAATCATGTTTCGTTTGGAGTTATAGGGTTGGCGGATTCAGAATTCCTTAAGACAGACTTTAACCAATAATCCTATTTATATTTATGAAAAAAAAAAAACTTTGAATCTAAGATACTGCAACTTATTTAACAGTTTTTTTTATTATTCTTTCCTCTGCGAGGATTTTGGCGTTTCAGTCGTGTGCATTTGCCTGTGTCAAGTATTAAATTATTAGCAGGAGGTTTCATGAGTCATTTATTACTTTTTTTCAGTATTGTTTCTATTTAAACTAATAGCGGCCAGCACACGGGTATTGATGTCGAAAAACTCGACCGATGTTCGGACGTTATAGACGCCCATCCTCAGAGAGTTCACGGCGGAGGCAGTTAATTTTTTCTGTTTCCTAAATCTTTCCCATTTTTTTTTACCACATTTGTAGTTAGAAAACTCAAATGTTTCTTTACTTAACAACCCTAAAACCATAATAACTCATTCAGTTGACACAGATGGCACTGCGTACATCAAAACGGCCACAGATTGCCGTCTCGTATGATTTATACGCGTCAACTATTTGTATGTAAAATAAGCACACCCTGTGTTTAGTGCACGTAGATTTTTAATGGATACTGTTATTGTGGAAGCTGTAAATCAATTGGACAGGTTGATAAGTTTATTAAATTGTGATTGAAGTTGTTACATATAATGATAATGTATAAGGTCAAAATAATAGATTGTACAACGAGTGCATAAAACAAGCCACTTTAGTCGAAGCGTTTATCAGCCCAAGCCAAACAGTAAAACAGTCGGCTTTTCACTTCAGGTGCGAGAAAATGAAACAGGGATATTTATTGTGGACTCTTTAATTAAAATTATAACTGAAATTTAAACTATGCTTTGTATATAATTATATAATAATAATAGATAAATATTCGGGACATTTTTGCACACACTGTCATCCGACCCCAAACTAAGCAAAGCTTGTGATATTATGACTGCCAGAGACTGATATACATACATAGTTTTAAAACATACTTAAATAGATATTAACAACCAGATATAGAACGAACACAAATGTTCATTGTTGTAAAATAACTTAAATTGTCTATGGTTTAGTTTACGTTTATCTCTGGTTTTCTTTCAATAAAGATGTCTGCTATTGTAAGTTGAATAAAGAACTGATTTATAACATTAATGTGTTTAAGTCTAAAACATGGCGCAGTCGTCATAACAATAATACAAAAGAAGGTGTTTAAAGCTTGTGCATAAGTCTATATGCCAGCTACTATGGAGACATTCATCAAGTTGCCGCCTAATTTCGACTTAAGATCGCCGAATGCAGCCACGGAATGGCGGTATTGGCTGCGTGCTTTCGAAGATTTCCTGGTAGGCACGGGCCAGGAAGAAGCTTCTGACAAAGTAAAGCTCTCATTATTAAGGAATATGATGGGCGATGAGTCGGCCAGAGTAACACTCACACTGCCATTAACGCAAGTTGACGCGAAAATTTATACGAAGGTCATTAATGCCATCGAAAGATACGTTTCACCACGAGTAAATGAAGTGTTCGAAAGATACAAGTTCAATGAAAGAAAGCAAAAACCTGGCGAGTCATTTGAAAATTTCTTCACGGACTGCAGACAGTTGATAATGACATGCAACTATAGAATCGTACAGGGCGAGTCATTCGAAGACTCTGTTTTAAGGGACAAAATTGTGCAAGGCGTATCGGATAAGACAGTACAAGAACATCTTTTGCGAATAGATGGATTAACTTTAGAAAAGGCAGCAAACTTTTGCAGAACCAGTGAGATGAGTAAATTGCAGGTAAAGGAGATGAATCCCACATTAGAAGTCGATGCGGCAAAATTTAAGAAAAGGGAGAATAATTCAAACGAAAAGTTTAAATGTAGAAGATGTCAGCGTACTCATGGACCACGACAATGTCCTGCATATGGGAAAACTTGCAGTAAGTGTGGAAAAGAAAACCACTTTGCAGTAAGTTGTACCGTCAAGAAAATACAAAGAGTAGAACAAGAAAAAGAGGAAGATACATCCAGCGATTCTTCTCTGTTTTGTTTTAACGTGGGTGCCAATGGAGCAGAGTGGAATGAAAGTATAAAAATTAATAATAAAATGGTTAGATGCAGATTAGACACAGGGGCAGACGTGAGTATAATGCCTCTGAAAATTTTTAAGAAACTGAACACTAGTTTGGAAAAAAAAAAACAAAAAAAAAAATTAATGTTTGTCCCTGGTGGGAATCGAACCCACGCCCCCAAGCTCAGAAGGTAGGTTCACTACAAACTAGACCAACGGGCTATCTGAATATTTATATATTTCTGGGTCTTTGGTATTATTATACCCTGATCTATGGGTATTATTAAAGGTTATTGAGGTTCCGTTTGTTGTATGTAGATAAGGCGAGTTGGTGGTCAAATGCGGACTTATCAGCGTTAAAAAAAAAAAAAAAATCAACTACAACAAACGGAACCTCATAAAAAAATATTAAGGAGTAAACTAGTGTAACTTGTATACACTAGTGCATAATATCCAGCAGACTTTTATGCACTTGCTAGAGTATAAAAAGCAGGTTTAGTCCGCTAACACCGAGCTTTACGAGCATGAGAAGTGAAAATTATATTTTGACTCGTGCAACCAAACTGAGAGCTAGTAGCGCCATTTTTAATCTTTATCATGTCGTCTTCAAAAATAACTTTTATTTACACAAGAAGAAAATATTCACAAATACTTTTGAATTAACTATACTTAAAACAAATTACACATGTAGTTTTTTAGGTTAGGTTACTTACTTACTTACTTTTTTGTGTTTTTCTAGACACCCGCCTTGGCTTCGCATGGGTATAAGTTTTTATTATATATTTGATATTATATAAACCTTCCGTGAAAATTATCTAACTGATGGTGAAGACCGCATCAAAATCCGTGGCGTGGTTTAGGAGGAGTTAGCGGATGTGGAAAACGACTTTTTTTAGACTTAGAAGAAGATTCGTATAATTAAGTACATACAAAAATCACTAGCAAATTCCAACACAGATCATACCCCATCTAATAACTAATTCCCCGTTTCATAGGGGTTGTTTCGTCGCAATAATTCATAAATTGAGCCGATTAATTGATATGGAAGGGTTATACCCCTGTTTGTTTTGACAAATGTATGACGATTTTAAGGGGATGAAAGGGATGATTGCGATTTCATTGCCGCTTTGACAGGTGGCATTTAATATGAGGAATAGTTTTTAAAACATCTAAGCGGGTATAAACCTAACCCATTTTAAAAAGGTTGCTTCTGTTAAATTACATCATCTCGTCTCGCGTTCTCGACCAAATCAAAGTCCTTTAGAAAAACATTACAAATTTTATAAGGTAATTTTTGAGTTGATATTTTACGGGATGGCAATGATCGAAAAAAAATACTCAAAAAAATATGTTTTTTTGTTCAAACTGTTCCGTAAAAAAAATAACATATCAACGTTAAAATTACTTCAAACCGTGTGCAATGTTATTTTCACAGTTTTTTTCTTCTGTGGTTTTTATAAAACGAATTCCCAGTGAACCACAGAAAAGAAAATGCTGTGAACACATAGATTCAGTATAAGTACTTCTCCCTCTATGAGTGAACAAGTGTCATTTTAGCATTATTTACTTTGAAAAAGGAATGCTTACGTTATTTATTATAATATTATTTAGAGTTGGCGACAGTTTTGAAACAGTACGTTCCAGTTTTCCAATTCTTTTAAAGCTTATGTGATATGACAGAAAAACTTCTGTCATTTGTTTATTTTTTATTACGCAACTGAAAAAAAAATGTTTGGATGGCAATGCATTTATACGTAAATTATTTCAAAATACGTAACTATCACAAAGTTAATAATTGGAAAAAAAACAGGATGTTGTATTTTTTTAACTATTTACGTTGGCTGAACGAAGTTCTTCACCATGATAAAGTTTCAAAAGTAAATACCTACCAATAGTTACGCGAGCGCCATCTCTTGACGATGAAAAAGCCATATTGACGATGCCTAATTTTGAAACTGCTCATTAAATTAATTCTTAGCAATTTTTTATCTTTAAAAATGTTGAAAATTTACCAAAGATAAAGTTTTGGCCGCTGAAACTGTCTAATCTTGTAATTTCGTACCCTCCATAACTAGATACTTTGCTGAATAATTAAATACTCACTTTGTTAAATCAAAACTGAATTAAAACAAGCAAATTAGACATAATGCCCTCTGAAGCTTAACGAATAGGGTCACAGATACTCCGTTTAATAATGCAATTCATTACGGGGTGAAATTCACAACATTTGAAATTGAACCTTAAAATTGTATGCATAAGCTTTATTGTTTCAGATAAATAATCCAAGGACAACTTTTCTATATGTCATAGAAAATTGTTATTTATCGTCTTTGAAATAAGGGTAGTTATTGTTGAAAATGTAAGAACTGAATCCCATGATAGATTACTTGTCTTTTGGTATGTGATACGACAGCTTAATTTGACTGTAGCTTTTAATATTATAGCTCCTTATGGCATTCTGATGTCAAATAACTTCTGTACAAATGAAGTAGACACAACTAGCTACAACAGTTACATTGAAAATGTAAGAACTGAATCCCATGATAGATTACTTGTCTTTTGGTATGTGATACGACAGTTTAATTTGACTGTAGCTTTTAATATTATAGCTCCTTATGGCATTTTGATGTCAAATAACTTCTGTACAAATGAAGTAGACACAACTAGCTACAACAGTTACATTGAAAATGTAAGAACTGAATCCCATGATAGATTACTTGTCTTTTGGTATGTGATACGACAGTTTAATTTGACTGTAGCTTTTAATATTATAGCTCCTTATGGCATTTTGATGTCAAATAACTTCTGTACAAATGAAGTAGACACAACTAGCTACAACAGTTACAGGTACTACAGGTAACAGGTACAGTTAGTGGCTAAGAAACTTCTCAGTCTAGAACACCGCCGTAAGGTAGCGAGTCTGTCAATTTTCTACAGGATTCATTTTGGAGAATGTGCATCAGAGCTACATGACCTTATTTTGCCATCCCCTTTCTACTACAGGACAAGTAGGAAAACGGCCCAATACATTGTGGATTTTCCTTGGGTACGTACCAAACGTTTCGATTCTACGTTTCTAATCCGTACGGCCAAAGTTTGGAACAACCTGCCAGCTCCCTTGTTTCCTGAGAGATATAACCTGGGCCTTTTGAAGGCCAGAGTGAATAGGTATCTTCTAAGTCTGCGTGCTTCATCTTCGACCACATCGTCGCTTACCAACAGGCGAGTTGGTGGTCAAACGCGGAATAACCAGCGTTAAAAAAAAATTAAAAAAATATACATACCGTCGCTTACCATCAGGCGAGTCGGAAAACAAATTTAGAGCTATTCTATATAAAAAAATGGGTTTTCAAAGTATTCTATAAGGTTGTTCATATCATCATCCTAACCAGTGACTAACAGACATAACAATGGAGAAACTATAATTATCTCATTTACATTTTAAATTTTATATTTCAGTATATGTGGTAACACACGTATGGATTTGGTTGGCGGACCGCCGTCCAACCAACGGGAGAGAAAGAGTGAGAATATCATATTTCCCTCGCTTTCTCTCCCGTTGGTCAGACGGCGGTTGAGGTCAACCAAATCCATACATGTGTTAACACTATAACAACTACTAGAGTAGAGTAGTGCGATGACGGCCGAGTGGCAGCATGTGTGCTTTACAGTCTGACGGCACCCGGTTCGATCCTCAGCCCTGCACCAATGAAATATTTAGTAAATAAAATATGTGCAGTGATGCCATCGCTCAAATCCGGTGAAGGAAAACATCATGAAGAAACCGGTATGTCCACGAACCACAAAAGTTCAAAGGCATAATTAAATAAGATATTCACCAACATTCACGATTAAGGCCAATCTTCTCTCTCTGAGAGAAGGCTTGCTTCAGCAGTGGAATCATGATAAGCTGATAGTGATGATGATGATGATCAGTATAGCAACATTCTCATCAAAAAAAGGAAAAGAAAAACGATAGTTTTTAGCAAAAGGAATTTAACGTTTCCAAACTAGAAAATCCGAAGAAGTTATCCATCACACTCAACGCAGTCAAGTTGCAGCTTTAAGGGCGATTCTCAGCCGATTAGTGGTTTATGTTCCAGCTCGAATGGTACCTACAGCTCTAGTGCTATTATTTTGCCTTAAAAAGCTCGAAGCTAGCTGAGTATAACGATTCAACTGTTTTAAAGTACGACGTAGAGCTACGAACGTATGGACTTGACGGCTATGAATTTGGTGTTGCCTGATAGGCTTCAGAAAGTTCCCTAAAATTTAAACAATATAGACAATTCAATGAGCAGGCCACATCGCTTGAAGAACTGATAACTGATGGGGAAGAAACGTTCTTGAGTGGAGACTACGAACCTGAAGATGCAGTGAAGGTAGGGCTCCCACTAGATGGAGAGTAAACATCCTGAGAGTCGCGGGCATCCAGTAGATGCAGATGGCAAGCTGTCGTTCAGTGTGTTGTTGTAAGGGGAGGCCTATGTTTGACTAGAAAAGAAGAACACTATTAACAATCGATTTCTATCCCAACCTAATTTTATATGTACTATTTCAAAGTGGTAATAGGAATTATTCTGGTAACACCAACAAAATTATGCAGCCAATTTTCTGATGTCACAACTGCGTAACTCAGCCGGCAACTATGTGCGTAACATGTCTTGTCAAGTTGTTAGTTGTAAATAAGCTGTTTAAGCAGCCAGCAGACAGTGTATTTGCATGAGGAATTTTCGAGTTACATGTTGTAACACTGGCTTAGTTGGGAATATTGATTCATACTGCAGTTTTTTAGGGTTCCGTACACAAAGGGTTAAAACGATACCCTATTACTAAGCCTACATTGTCTGTCTGTCCGTCTGTCTTTCTGTTTGTCTGTCTGTCTATCTGACTGTCTGTCCGTCCTACCTTTAAACGGCTGTATCTTTCGAACCGTAATAGATAGCTAGTTGAAATTTTTACAGAATATGTAATGGTACGGCGGATTAACTAAGAAATAATAAAAAAAAACAAAAAGTAAAAACTATAGGGGGTCACCATACAACAAACGTAATTTTTTAACGTATTTTTGTATTAGCTTTAATGTAAAAACGGTAATACGCACAAGCGTCAAATTTGGCACCATTATAGTACCTACTTTAAAGTATAACAATGAATAATAAATAATGACCAAGAGCGGGTCGGTGACAAATTTCTTTTCATTACCAAGCTTTAACTGGTAATTCATTTATTTCGACGACATGCTAACGTCGTCCTTATCGTTTCACTGATTCGAAATGCTATATTTTTAAGTCGGGTTTTTAATTTATAATTATTGTATTTTGTGGTGGTACGGAACCCTCAGTGTGCGAACCCCAGTTGCACTTGGCCGGTTAAAACTACGAAAATGGAAGTCAATGAGAAGAGCCCATCTATACTAATATTATAAGGAGGAAAGATTTGTATGTAAGTATGTTTGTAACGAATTGGCTCAAAAAGTACTGGACCGATTTGAAAAATTCTTTCACTGTTGGGAAGCTACACTATCCCCGGGTAATATAGGCTATAATCTATACTCGTGCGAAGCTAAAGCGGACCGCTAGTAATCAATAAATAACATAGGGAGGTTTTCCAAAAGGTAATAAAAATAGTTCTAAAAATGCGATAGATGGCGTTGAAGAGATATGGATCTGAAGATTTTGCAAAACCACAGATGAAGGAAGTCTTGCTTATTCTCATAGACATACAATATCTATATATGACTGTCATGCTTGTTTTTGTGTTATTTTATTTTGTAGTAATAGTATTTTGTGATTATTATTTGCTAACAAACAAAGTACTTGAAAAAATGTGGGAAAAAAATTGTCATGTATCGTCAGCGCCATCTATCGATGGTCACAGAACTATGTTATTTCAGCTACCAGAAAATCTGCCATTGAAATAATGTTATGGCTTTTGGAAAAAATAACAGAAAGCTAAGGAGTCGAAACATCATATGCAAGAAATCTATATAAATTAAAATTAAATGCTGTTGGTTCGTTTTAAGCGCATCACATGAGAACGGCTGGTGATATTTGGCAATTTGTTTTTTAATATTCATAAAGATCTAAGACCAAAAACAAAAAATTTAAAAGTTGCCTGGAAAGTTGTTATATTTGTAAAAATCTGAAAGTGCATTTTTTTTGGACTTTTGTATTAACTCAATCAAGACCATAGCTCAAACAAATTTGTAAAAAACTTGACAGGACAACGTCTATCGGGTCAGCTAGTTAGAGTAGGTATATTTGGTCGTAATGATCTTATTAGAAAAACATTTGTGAAAACATGAAACAGGAATAATTACACATCTTTTATTGACCGACTTAAGAGAGGTCTTATATTCAACTTAGATAAATCGGCGTTTGTTTCTATGTTTGTGAGTTTGCATGTTTGTGTATTATATCAACGATAACTTACGTACCACTAATCTGTTCTTTACAAAATATTAAAAGCAAGTATTTCATTCCAATACAATTTTTACGTTCGAGTGTGAACAAAATCAATTCAGTTTGCGAAGATATAGGAGTTAAGGTCACAGTTCTATTAGGCGATCAACTAGTTTTAGGTAAAGTACATGGCGTACACAAAAACTAACTATTCTAAAACATTTCAATGCCAACGGACTTTCCTTGGAATACCACCAATCAGGAAGCTCTCACATGTCAATCACCAATTACAGCACTTTGTCCGGCGTCACTCGTCGCTGACCAATCGACTGTCTGAATTTAAATCATTGTTCGGAATTCGAATTGTTTTCTGCATGGAATAGGGCTCGATAGCTTGATTGTTTATCTTCGTTGCAAAACTGCATTAACATAAACGGAAAAATTCTTAGATTTTATTTTATGATAAGTTAACATAGATAAAGATATTACAAATTGTTTTTTCCCAACAAAAAATGAGATACCTATTTCATTTCATCATCATCATATCAGCCATAGGACGTGCACTGCTGCACATAGACCTCCCCCATCGATCTCCAAAAGGGCTGGTTAGAAGCGGCCTGCAAACAGTGTTTCCCTGTGGTTTCTTTTAGATCGTCTGTCCATTTATTAAGATATTTCATTTAGATCCCACATAAAAAAACAGACCATTAGTTCTAAATAGAAACAAGTAGCGCCTATAGCTACGTAATTAATCAGTACTATATTCTCAGACAAACATGTTAGGTTTTTCCGTTCTGGTTTTTCCCCTTATAAATATTACTTGCAGTACTCCTAAAACACGTACTGATTTTACATACTCCATGTTGTAACTGCTTATAAACATGACTAATTAATTTCCTTTTAAATTACAAGAAAGCGAGTGTCCACATCGACACACATTTTGCCAACCTAATAAGTTCACTATTACCAACATTAAATGCTAATAGAGGACGACCAAATTAAATGTATCCTTGGGTGAGGGAGCTACTATCATATTTTCCCAACAAAACTGACACTTATCCATAAAAAAATTATGTTACCTCATTTAGCCAACTTTAAAGATAAATTTGTCGTGCTGTATTGAAATGGGCAATGCTTCCTTTCAACGTTCTTTATATGAACAAACGAGCCCGTTTTTTGAATAAGATTGGCTATAACAATGTGTAAATTGACGGTATTTCGAAAATTGCATTTGGTTTGCTTGTTTAATGTAACCGTACGTAGGTATGCTTAGGTTATAAATCTTGTTTAGTATTAACTGTGCCTTCAGGTTGCACCTGCGATTTTCCGGGATAGTAGTCTGTGTTCATTCAGGCTAGGTTACGCCGAAAGGGTGTACTAAACCGAAAGGCGTCCGGTATAATCATCATCTATCCATATCTATTTTATTATAATTATATTAAAATGAACCCCTATTTACCTTGGTCACGCCATAACTTGAGAACGACTTTACTGATTTAATTATTATTTTTTAAGTTTTCTAATACTTTGTAGAATGTTCTTACGGAAAGAAAAAATAATAAAATTGCGCAGAAAATTGGAAAATTTCAGAAATTTCGTTTTTAACTTCCCTCATTTGACAGATCTAAGACAAGACAACGTCGGGTCAGCTAGTTATGTGTATTTTTTCTACGGGACCAAAACCTCCAATCTCGTAAAAATAATAGCTGATTCATACATTTTGTCGAATGTGAATGACCATTTGTATGGAACAGCTGATATTTTCAGTTAGTCCTAGTAAAAGTTGTGCATAATAATGGAAATTATAAACTTCCGGCTTAGTATACTTTTTCCACGTAACCCTGTATACCAAATATCATATCATCTAAACCAATTCAGGCTTTATGGAGTTGAGTGGAATAAGTGGAAATAACGATACACGCTGGCACACAAACATTTGTGTATTGTTATACTCGATCGTAGAATTAGCCAAATTATGAATAGACCGGTAATTTCATCGAACAAACAAACATACAAACACCAACTTGTTGCGTAGACTCTGAGACCGCTTTGCTTTAGTCAATTAAAGTAAGTATTTAGGTGAGTATCTGGACTGCTTCAAGCGAAGGGTGAATAGAGTCCTCAAAGGTAGGTAACGCACTGACAATGCCCCGGGTATTGTAGGTGTCTATAGGCGGCGGTGACCACTTACCATCAGGTGGGCCGTTGCTTGTTTGCCACTTATTCTATTTAAAAAAAGTAATATGATAATTATGTGATAGATTTTTAACAACCTTTAGCAATCCCAATGATTTATAAACATGGATGTTGGGTAAAGAAAAACACCCAACAAATAGTTTTTTTTAAAGTTTGTCGTTTATATCTGTAAAACTGTTTATTAGTGTGTCTGTCTGTCTGTGGCATCGTAGCTCCTAAACGGCTGAATTGCTTAAAATTTTGTTTTATTTTTTTATTTGAAAAATGACTTTTCTTGATGAAAATTTGTTCAGCTATTTGAAGATTATCAGCTACTTTATAGGGAATAGAAAAAAATATCAATTTATACTTGTTAAAAGTAATATTTTTCTTTAATTGTTACGATATTATATTTAATTTGTGATTTTTGATTTCAAAGAAAAGTTGACTGCTGCTATTATCTCTTTTTACAAATCATGCCATTGTTAAATTACTACCCTTCTTATATTACTAGTAATATCTGTTTTACTTCCGATTCTGAACAATTGTTTTCAAGTTTACATTGTATACGTTTGGGCACATTTTAGAAATACCGAACTAATTTAACTCCTATTTATATATATCGTACTGAACTGACAATGCTCTGTTATAACTATTATAGCTAGCAACAAATATAGATACTAAATACACAAATTATTATAATTCCAGTTTGCTTTTAAATTGGTAACACGATATCCATAGTTTTTAATATCGTTGGCAATTCTTTATAAAAATCAAAGTGCAAACATCGTAAGAAGTTAACTAGACTTTGACGCACGAAAAAGCTTGTATTATGGCTCAGAAAATCACTTTTAATCATCCATTTCCCATACTTTTCTAATATCTAGGTCGATTCTTGGACAAAAAACGTTAGACGCGAAATAGGGTTGCCACAGACCAACGCGTGATCTGTTGTAATTGGCATCGACTGATGGATGAGACTCACCGCTTCTCATTACAAAAATACCAAATTATTCTCGCACTTACATACAGTACCTTAAACCGTGTTCGTAGAAAATAGAGTTGAATTTCACAGTTCTATGTGTAAAAGCAAATTTGTTAGGGAATAGAAACAGTTGGTAATTATTGGCAGCCCTATGAGGAAGGCAAGAATTGAGAATCCACTTATTTAATAGGTCTTGGAATTCAATACAATTTATAAATCAGAGGATTTCTTATGGTTGTGAAATTAAACTGTATATTAACCGTTAAATTACTTTGCTGGGCATGTGCTTTTATTAATAACTAAAGAAAATACAAGCTAGCTCATACTAAATACATTAATATAATCCACATGCTCAAACCCACTACCAGTTAGCAACGTCCTATAAATACGAGTATCTGGCGACGGCGCGCTAGTGAACTCTGCGACCGACTGAGTTAAAACTGGTGCGCATTATACTTGTTAGCACCATTGGGTTGGTGCCACTGGAATTTGAAAGTTAATTTGCCCCGTCCTTATTATATAATAATAATAATAATAATTTATTTATTTCCAAGTAACATAGACTCAAACAAATCAAAAAAAATAAAAAAAATATCAATATAGGTAAGTAAATTTTAGATTTATTCAAAAGATTTTTCAGTTGGATTTTCAAAAAAATTTCTCATAATATTGAAAAGTTTTGAATAATCATAACATGAAAACGTTTCTAAATGCATATAGGCATAAGGTATCGTTCTCAGTCGTGATCATTCAAACAAACTTAATAAATCAGTTGTAAAACATAAATTCGATATGAATACTGCAATAAATCTGTTGAAGCATTAACTCTGTCACTTAACCCGATAACAATTGTGATAAAATAAAGTTTTGACGGCGCATCTGATGGCTTATGACCCTGGATACAACTTGGTGACAAGCGAAGCGGGCGATAGTGCGTGGGTAACGATGCGCAGTACAAGTTATAAGTACAAGTTGCAAGTAGCTACTACGGCTAACTTGTACTACGCATCGTCTGCGAGCGCCCATACGCATCACTTATGTATGCGAAGTACGCCTCTTTCATAATTATTATAATTATTGATAAAATATTCTAATAATTTTTTATCATTGCCTACCTACTCTGAGCTGCGAAAAATATGAAATAATATGAATAAAATATGAAAATGGTAGTGGCAACCAAGAAAAGTTTTTTTTTCTTTTCTGTGGGTGGCAACATGGCGGTCGTGCATTCTGGCGCCGACCGCACGATAGGCGAGATTTATGTAAAATTACATAACGAGTATGTTGGCAATCTTTGTCTATGGTCGACAATTTCTGAGTGTGTCGTTGTCCCTAGATGTGTGGTGGTAGGTATTTCTACGTCTTTCATACAGCAATATCGAGCAGCAGAAAAGAGAACGACGGGTTAGCTTCGACAGCCAATCAGTGCGGCGCGTTGAACAATATAAAAGTGGATGGCCCCTTTTCCTATCGGATTTTCGTATTGTAAAGATTAATATAAATAAAGCAGTGACATAGCAATTAACACGTTTCGTTTGCCACCCTGGTATTAATAATTGATCAAAAAGTTTGTTGACCTAGCATCAGAGGCGTACAAATGTTATTTCTGAATGCTTTTGATGCCTATTCAACAAGTTTTGTTCTAAGCTTTTTTATTTTATTTTTATAAACAATAGTTTTACCACCAACTCGCCTGATGTTAAGCGATGATGTTGTCTACGTTGGAGCACGCTTGCCTAGAAGAAACTGATTCACTCGTGAACGCTATTTTCTCCCAACAAAGGTCTCTTCCCAATTCCAGTGTGAAAACACATGGAAACCTCCACGAGCCGAAGGTTGGCTCATGTGAACGTATTGATAAACTGCTTATTTGACGTTATTATTCGAACAAACATCGCACTCGTGAGAGAATTGATTTTATTTGTAAACTTGTTGAATTTCGTGGTTTTACCTATGATTTTTCAGTCTTGTTGCGTTTTGCATAAAAAATATACAATAAAATAAAAATAAACTAATAATAGTTAGAAAAAAAAAAACATTTACGGAAATTCAATAAACAAGATTAACAGTTTTAGAAGTAGATGTTTTCTCCAATATTAAATAGGATCACCCAGGAATGTAATCTCTTTAATAAAATAAGACAATCGGCTGAGATCCACCCTTCTTGAGAACCTTCTTTTTTATAACATTTTATACTCCTTTTTATTAATTATTACACTTGCTTTCACCACGCTTAATTTTAAGCGATGATGCAGTCTACGTTGGAGCGATGATGCGGTCTGCGTTGGAGCTTGCTTGCCTAGAAGAAACTGATTGACGCGAGACTTGAAGACACCCAGATTGTAAACCTCGTTGCGGTAGATGAGGTCTAGAACAGAGACCACGAATCAGTAAACGTAGCATTAATATTATGATCGGTTACGATGCACCAACACATTTTGCGATAGGAACTCCATAACTTTTTTGTTTCTTCGGGCTTAATATATAATGTGCGATAAAATTAACAATCTATCATTTGACGTGAGATAAATAGACAAACAAACAGACGTCCGTACACAAAATTTTGCATTTGTTGGAGTGATTATTCAAATTATGTACTAGAACCAAGATACATTTTGAGATAGCCTTTTAGATTTGAATCGACTAGAGCTTTGGAGTAAGCTAATCGAGTAACAAAATAATTTATTGGTTTAAAAGCACTTACAAGTTGTTGAATTAGTTTGATGATAAACTTATTTTAGGAAGCTGTGGTTAATAAATCTATACTACTAACCCAGAAAGAGAAATGGAATTGCGGAAGACAATGCAAAAGGTAGAAAGATGACGTCAAAACGACTGCTCGAAAATTATGGACAAGAACTACTAGAGATAGCTTAGAGTGGAAGAGGTTTCCCTATGTTATGCTAAATTAGGGCAAACGGAGAAGAATTTAAACGAGTTATAATAAGATAAACTAGTATAAAAGTCTTGTCAGAAATAAAGTCTCTTTATCATTATTATATACTAACCTTCATCATAATCATAGTCAGGCTTAGTCCACTGCTGGACATAGGCCTCTCCCAAGGCACGCCACTCAGTCCATTTTTCGATTTTTCATATGCAACCACTGCTAGATGTTTTACGTTTATATCCTCACTCCATCGAGGCTCAGGGCATTTACTGACTCCTGGTATTTTCTCTAGAACACGTCTACTCCAACTTTTTTCATTTCTGCGACAGATGTCACCAGCCCATGCACTGTCAATTCAGCTTGCTAATACGCTGAGCTATAACGGTAATGGTTTTCTAGTGAATAAGTAATTAAATGAAACACTTGTCTAAACTAAGTTTAAAAAAAATGCCTATTATTTTTAATTATTGTAATTAATCTTATAACTATAATATACAAAAAAATAATTGGATAGCTGAATGTGCAATTGGCACGCTGAGATCTTCTTGCTCCGCTGGGTATGAGTTCAAATCTCAACAATTGGGTTGCACTGCCAGTGAAGTAAACCATCGATCATTAAAAAACCATGGCATGGTGGCAGGGTACTTTTTTATTGCTCGATTGGCTAGCTCAAAGTAAAAATATGTAGCCACTTAGCGGTATGTTCCGTTGAGATTCAGTTTCTTTTCCAGCCTATATGCGTGTTTACTATCCTCGACTATACCGACATTCAAAATCATGTAAGCTGTGGTCAAACGCCTAGCTTATCAACCATAAAAATGTTACTCAATACACAATTACTAAGAGAAAACAATAAAAATAATGTTACAAAGGAAATTCATTCCAAAAACAATCAATTACACCAAAACCTGCCATCGAGAAAACTCCCCAAAGAAAACAGGTAAAACACAAACATAAAACTCGCAGAACAAAACATTGATTAATGACGAAATGCACTCGAAAACAAACTGTCGAACTTCTTCAAATTCTCGATACAAATGCCTTCGTAACCCCTCGAAAAATAATGGTTTCCTTTACAAATCCACTTACCCTAACCACCGCTAACTGATCATCCAAAACTCAACGATGAGTCTTGAGAAATAGAGTATTGAATCATTTGGTCTGGAGATCTAGGGTAGAGTTGCCAAAAGTTGACACAAGATTTTCCTTCGCCTTACAAGGTTTTGTTGCTTTTTTGTTGCGAGGAAAAGGAAGTGGCGTATAGGGACGTGTGTTTCCTCTTTTTTGTTGAGAAATTGTTTCGGTGCCATTAAGCCGTTGACAGATCGCTTCTTGAGTAATGTGTGGGATTGTTTGGGGGAGCGACAATGGGAGATCTATGGAAACGATTAGTAGACTTTAATGGGACGGGAGAGATGGAGAAATATTCTATCGCATTACTAGAGTATTGTGAACGAAAAGGTTGTTTTATAAAAAATCATCTACCCACGAGAAAATCTCACATCATTATGCTAGCCTCAGTTACGCCCATGTTTTCATGTTCGTCCGTAATGTTTTCATCGTCATCATCAGCGAGAGTTTTTTTTTAAATAAATAGGCTTGAGTTTGGCGGCAACTCGCCTCATGTGAAGCCACGCTGAACATAGGCCTCCTCCTTAGAACTCTAAACTGAACGGCAGCCTGCCATCTGCATCCACTGGATGCCCATGACTCTCATAATGTCGTCGGTCCATTTAGACCTACTTACGCTGCGTCTTCCGGTTTGTGGTCTCCACTCAAGAACCTTTCTTCTCTATCGGTTATCAGTTCTACAAGCAATTTGACCTGCCCGCCCAGTTCTCATTGTCACTTCAACTGGCAAATCAGTGACAGTGACTTTATCAGTGACTGTGGTTCTTCGGTGGATATCCAAATTCCAGATTTTAATGCGCAAAGAAACTACGCAAACTCGACTCTCCATTGTCCGCTGTGCGATTCTGAGTTTTTCCAGGCCAGCAGTTAAATACTAAGTATGCCCATTCAAAGCTTCCAGCACAATTTCCTCCGACCTTTTACAAAAATACCTGGTTCCCATCATCTAAATACCTACGTAGAATCTATCCGAAGTTATTACAGCCTGGACGATGGCCACGGCTTTGAGTTCAGTTCCAAAGGCTGGTATGAGAGATTTTCTATATCCGCCAGCTTTCCTTTATGCCACGTGCAATTTTATCCGAAGCTACCGTTATGAAGTTGCAATGATGATGTTATTGTGGATAAGCTGCACATTTTGATATATTTTTTTAAAGAAAATTATGATTCCAAAATATGAGTGACTTTTTACACAACTTCATACATCTCCGTATATATATAGTAGTCTTTGTTCATACACACGAATTTTTACTTAAAAAAATATAACACTAGAAAGAGTTTTATATTTTTAGGGTTCATGTAATTATGTTTGTATATGTGGGTTTTTGAATTCCACCATAACCTGGACCGATTTTGATGTGAGTGGTATCATTAGAATCCATGCATTATTCCGAGTATCATACGCTAGTACAGGAAAAATATATTTGGTACAATTATAGGACATAAATGAGGTTCGAATGGAGTCCTTTGAGGACGACTAGATTCGTTTAGCCCCGTTTTCCAAGTTGGTAGTGATCCTGCCTTCTGCGCTTGGGGGCATAGGTTCGATTCCCACCTAGGACAAACATTCATGTGATGAACGTTTATGTTTGTTCTATTTTGGGTGTTTATGTCTATTTAAATAGGTATTTAAAAAAAAATATAGATATATATACCAGTATCTGGCATCCACATTAAAACAGAAAAAAAATTTGCTGTAGAGAAGAGCATTTTAAGCCACAATTTCGAATATTTTCTAATCACAAACATTGGTAAATCTTCTGACTACTTAATCCTTTCCACCACCATTATCATAAGCCTACATCCTACAGCTTCTCCTAAGTTACGCTGTTAGTGTATTATGTAACAAAAACAAAAAAAAGCAGAAACCCTATCCATATTATGGCGCCGTCATCTGATCGGACATCATTTCCTTGGTTCCTTTAAGAAAATGCAGCTGACTAGGAGACTCTCAGTAACTTCATCTATTAAATACGCTCCTATTTTTATTAATATCTTAGAAAAGAGCTTGTTACGATTTATTATCAACAAAATTTAAAGTCTGTGGATTTACCAAAAAAAAAAGTTTAAAAAGTCAAACAATTTTAGTATTTCTATGATATTTGACACTGACATTGATAAAAGCTGATTTGTCTGGCACTATTTTAAAAAAATCTCCTAAATACTTTCTAAGCCATATTTTGAAGTACATACCTACCTACTAAGCTTGTAATATTTTTGTCCATGGAAAGATTTTCTCTAAATCATTTTAATAAGGAGCTACTGGATCCAGTTTTATGCCCAGAGACCAATAAATTGTGAAACTTACACCCGCCGCGTGGGAAGTCCAATTTAATTCGACACTTCAGTTAACGAACTGATATTCTCGTCAAGCGAAGTTAAAAAAATAGATATAGACGGCTGTTGGGTAGTTTATCTGAACGCTACTTTATTTCGGAGGGCATGGTTGTGATGCAGGTTCTTGTTAGATAGTCGTAGTAGGTAATAAGAAGATTTTGGATGGTTACTTAAACAAAACTTGAAACCTGTAGGCGAAATTATTACACAATGATATTTTTTTGGGATAATATGTGAGTGTGTTGGACGCTAGATGGCGCTAATATCAACCATACCTCGTTTAGTTTAGTCATCGATGTATCCACAGCTTAGGTATCTTCCACAGTGAATATTTACTCATCCGAAAATTGTCTAGTCAATTTCATTGGATAATTTTCAACCAACTGGATTATTTTTAATCTACAAAACTTCCTTACGACGTGTCAGTCTAAAATATCATGATCATCATCAGCAACAAGACGTCCACTGCTGAAAATAGGCCTCCTCTTTTAATCTCCACACTGAACGACAGCCTGCCATCTGCATCCATTGGATGCCCGCGACTCTTACAATGTCGTTGGTCCATCTAGGAGGCCAACCTACGCTGCGTCTTCCGGTTCGTGGTCTCCACTCAAGAACCTTTCTTCTCCATCGGTTATCGGTTCTTCGGGCGATTTGGCCTGCCCATTGCTACTTCAAAACTAGTGACTTTGGTTCTTTGGCGAATATCCACGTTCCGGATTCTATCGCGCAAAGAAACTCGGAGCTCTTTCTCTCTATTTTTATGGTGTATTTATTTATTTATAGAATAAGTGGCAAACAAGCAACGGGCCACCTGATGGTAAGTGGTCACCGCCGCCTATAGACACCTACAATACCCGGGGCATTTTCAGTGCGTTGCCTACCTTTGAGGACTCTATTCACCCTTCGTTTCGTTTTCGTTTGTTCGTAAAATGTAATCTGTCTCTTTCTCATCAGCACTGCAAATATTCTAAAGCTAATAAATAATTAGCAAATAGAGAAAATAAAAAATGCAAATTAAAACATCTAAACTTAGAAAATCTATAACCGACACTCGTTTAAGCAGACAGTTATAAAGTGAAAAATTGGTTATAAAAATGAGAAATGCCGCGGTTAAACATTTATACGACCTCAAGGTGAAGTTCAACACACTTACAGCCAAAACACCATCTATTACCGTATCATTTAAACAAATAACATTCCGATGGGCCTATAAATATTGTCGGCAGCGTAACAAGCGTGCAATGAGTGTGATTGCGAAAGCACCTTCACACGCGATGTACGTTTTAAGTTAGATCATGTGTGGTGTGAATGTACCTTACTTAGTTTTTGCGCGTGGGTTTGCTAAAATTGTAGTAAAAAAATGCACAAAAAATACGGACACAATACAATCAAGTCACTTGGTAAACCAAAATTGTATACATCATTTCAGCCGTAGGACGTCCACTGCTGGACATAGGCCTCCCCATCGATCTCTAAAATGGCCTGTTGGAAGCTGCCTGCATCCAGCATTTCCCTGCGGTCTATTTAAGGTCGTCTGTTCATCTTGTGGGTGGACGTCCTACGCTGCGCTTACCGGTCCATGGTCTCCATTCGAAAACCTTTTGGCCCCATCGGCCATCTGTTCTGAGTGCTATGTGCCCTGCCTACTACCACTTCAACTTGCTAATCCGGTGGGCTATGTCGGTAACTTTCGTTCGTCTACGGATCTCCTCATTTCTGATTCGATCTCGTCAAAGATAATTTATATTGGCCTACACATGGCTCGTTGTGCAACTTTGAGCTTGTTTATGAGGCCCATAGTGAGAGACCACGTTTCAGTACCGTATGTCGAACCACTTACCTACAAACATTCGTAAAGATCGGATCAGCGAAATAAAAGTTATCATCAAATAAATATACATAATATGCACTGAAACGCCATTAAAATCTGAGATCTGTCTTTGCTCGGTCAAAAATCCCTCTATAGACTATGTATATACGCTACCGTAGTGTGGCTGATGCTGTACAGCGTTGTTGTGGAGTAGTGGGTGCCGAAGAGAAACTCTGCTTGATGATTGTTGATACAATTTACTCCAGCGATGTTACACGTGTGGTGTCTTTGTTACTAAACTCTTAACTTCTACTTCCGCGGTAGAAGCACGTATGTACCAGATTCGGCCGCTAAGCTAAGGTGACAAACTCTGTACGGCAGACCGTACAGATTTTTTGTTAGCGCTTCCACAAACAGACCAACTAAAACCTTCCATCTTCACAGTATAGATAGATTCAAGATAAACGTATCCATTTTTCATAAATAAATTTAAATATCCCATCGCGTACATGTAAATCTTATGGCAGGGTTGCGCGGTAGCACGCGAGCTAATTAATATGGAGTGAGCTCGATTTATAGGCTCTGGTCAACTACAAGGTGTAGAGGTTTAATGTTACATATTTGATTTGTCATATGCCGCTCCATGGTAATAATAGATCCATGATGTTAATCACACAAAAGAAAAAAAAATTATAACGGCTGTCAAGGCATTTTTGTAAGAAATTTGTCGTAGCCACTTGCACCCATATAAACGAAACGTTAGTCATTCAAAATCAGTTAACAACTGTGATGCGGAGTTTAACGCGTTGATAATATAAGAATGTTCAATCAAGGTTCACTCATAATGCCTGGTAATAGAGCTTCTCTCATTTCCGTTCCATTAACTTCTCTTTTCTGTGATTTTAATGCAACAAGGATGATAAGAGGAAAACGTATGCATGGTACGACAGACCACTAGGTAGGGCAGACGGACAGACAGACATCGTAGGCTTTGTAATAGGGCCCCGTTTACCCTTTGAGTATGGAACACTTTAAATTAGGTCATATTGTTCTAAATAGAGCTTGAGATTAAAATATGTTGAGCAGTAAGCCCACTAAGCACGCCGCCTGTTTTTTGGGACTAAATTACTCCCACAAATAACTTGATAATGTCCACTCTAATGTACTCGCACAAGCACCTGCAAGAACAAAGAGTGTCAAGTTACTCGCTGGTCAACATAACACCATAACAGCAAGCGCAATGGCCGTAGATTTCAGATGCTATCAGCCAGTAGTCCTTGTTACCACGTAACTGATACTTTTAATAACATACTTGATTAACTTTAGAAATGTGAGAAAAAGCTACCCCTAACTATAGTAACTATTTATTATTATTATTTTAGTTTCAAACGCTCCACCTACGTAGTTATCTATCTAGAGTTCCCACAATAGCAATACCCTGTTACAGACCGACAAACTTATCTGTAGAAGTGACTAAATTACGGAACTAAAATTTTCAATAGGATGCTTTTTATTTTATTAAAAAAATACGATTGTGGCTCTCTCACAATGCTACAATTAAGTTGGTCGTATTGTATCTCGCAATTGCAGACAGACAGATAAACAAAACAACGTTATCTAAATAGGCGTAGCGTAGAAAGCCACTTTAGCACACTGTCGTTCAATCAGAGATAATATATAGATCGGTGGAGTCCGGCTTTTTGTGGCGACTGCTATATGTAATGAAATAATAGAAAAAAATGGAATGAAACAAACTAAGCAATACATTTTGCTTATTCACAACTTTTGCCTCTCATTTTTACCGAACAGATTCCCACAGCCTGTATTTTTATAAGTGTTTGCAACATAAACATCTTTTAAACTTTCGCGATTTGAACACATGATTCCTATTCATACCTAAATAAAATAGTCCGTCCGTCCGTCCGTCCGTCCGTCCGTCCGTCCGTCCGTCCTACCTTTAAACGGCTATATCTTTCAAACCGTAATAGATAGATAGATAGATAAACTCTTTATTGTTCACACCACAAATTTCATACACACGATAAAACAGCTTAAAAACTAGTGCAACAATCGGCCAGATAGATGGCCAGTTGAAATTTTCGGTACGTGTAATGTTACAGCGGATTAACAAACGAATAATAAAAAGGGTCAAACAGTAAAAACGAAAAGTGTCCATACAACAAACTTATTTTTGTATTAGCTCTAATGTATATGAGCAACAGGCTAAAATGTAGGTATAACACTTCCATTGAATTTTTCTGAGCTATCGGGAAACACACATTCAGGCATCGCGATCCACAGAAAAGCACAGAATAGTTTGCACAATTATAGAGGTGCAATCAAAGCACTCAGTACGTACAGATTTTCGGAATATCAAAAATGAAACGGTGTTGCTTTTTCGTGCCCGCCCTGGCCGTCCGATAAAGAAATAGATAAGAAGGAATTAGATCATGCAAATCCGGTGCATCTCCAATAAAAAACAGGTACACCAAGTACTTATGTTAGTATCAATAACGAAACGTATAAATCACGAGTAAATCGGTTTCTTCTAGGCAAGCGTGCTCCAACGTAGACAGCATCATCGCTTAACATCAGGCGAGATGGTGGTCAAAAGCAAGCCTATTATTCATATTATAAAAAAGTAAGTCAATGATAACGTAACGGTGTATTAGATATGTCACAGGTAAATTGTCTAATGAAATTATAATTTTAAGGTAGTTTGTTTTTTCAGGTTTTTTATAAACTAACCTAACATGTGAAACTATAATTTCACGGCTTTTCAATTTACCTGTGACAGATACAACTGCAGCTTAGTACTACAATATTTTGCACCACGAATAACCACTGCAAGCCCGTTGTCTCGCTAATAGTTATAAAATAGCAGGCATAGTGTTTATGTTAATTAAACTGGCACAAGCAACTGTGCGAAGCTGGTCAAAGAGTCACTTGTACCACAAAACATAATCTGTTGTTTAAAACTCGTTACAAAATGATGTTCATACAGTCATCCAGACTAACAAGGAATTTAAAAATTTGCAGGTCGATTGACAACGATCGTAAAGTTGTCAACTTAGAGAATAATTCAGTCCGTACTTTAAAAAGCGGTGGTTACAGTGAACACAATACGCTAGGAATCGAATTTTTCATAGATAAAAATTCATAAAAATTTCCATTTAAACAAAAAAAAAAAACTAATTATTTATATAACTTTACTAATACGCAAAGAATAATAAAAAAATCTTACGTAAAAAAAATTGCATTCAATTGTATTTTTGACAAAAAAGTTTTTT
The DNA here is from genome assembly GCA_914767915.1 of Agriopis aurantiaria. Taxonomy (NCBI): domain Eukaryota; kingdom Metazoa; phylum Arthropoda; class Insecta; order Lepidoptera; family Geometridae; genus Agriopis; species Agriopis aurantiaria. The sequence goes on along the minus strand of OU612003.1, from coordinate 8,069,571 downwards.
TTACCGAGGGGAGTAAAATTGTGTATCTAAATAATAATTAGAATAAATAAGATGGTCAAGGGTGTCGTATATTTTTAAACTATACGAACTATTCAAAAAACTAGTTTCAATTAGTGAGTTTTGCGGTACAGAAGCACCTTTAAGCTATTAAATTTTTAATTTTCTGCCTGTCCGACGATTTTCGGTTTAATTCTAGTATAAAAAGTATCCTATTTATGATGCCACACACTACTCTTTGGCCCAATTTCATCTCGATTAGTTCAGCCATTTACATATAAAAACAAAATAAGTTACTGTATATTTAAAAGTAAGGCGATGTCGTTTAGCTTATGTATTTTGCCAATGTAAAGCAGTCTGCTTTAACCGTCTGTTAACACTAATCTGCGATTAAAACTTTGTAGCATCGTCTGAGAACTAGGGGTAACTCCTTAACCCCCGGCGAGACTAATGTTCCCGCCAGGCACCGCTCGCTGCATTGTATTTTATTTGTATTCGCTAATGTATACAATCTCTAATTACACGCAACGCCTCCTTAATTGCTAGGGGTGGCAAATAAATTGATTGAAAAAAATAATAATTTAAAAACCTCATTTTATTCTGTACGCTGTACCTGGCAAAGACATGAGATACTTTTTTTAAGAGTGTGTACGACCCTGTATGCTACTTTGCATGTATGTGTAACTACCATGTTCTGACAAATAAATCATGACTCAACGCATAAGCATTGCCATTCAGCGTGGTGATGCCTCCAGCATGCTGGGTACACGGCCAACTGGTAGTGGGCTTGAGCATTGGGATTGTTTTTAGACCTTCAACGGTCTATATGGGCAGTCTAACTGTATTTATAGTGTTAGCTTGTATTTGGAATAGTTAATAAAGGCACGTGCCCATTAAAAACTGAAAGATTTTAAGAATTTTGACACGTATTTTCTAAGTAGACCTAAAAGACCACAAGAAACTTGGTAAAAAATATAGTTAAAAACTACGTAGGTACCTAATTCAGGAACGACGACAGACTAGGAAAGTGCCAACAAAATTATAATGTGAGATATTTTTGCTTGAATGGAGAAATTAATCACATTCTCATCGATTTCTTCTTTCTCTGCTAAAGCCATCCACAAACCAAACGCGTGTCAGTAGCAGCTTGAGAAAGGATTTTTCCGCTGCATGTTTTCAACCAACCTCAAAAAATTACGTGCATGCTACGCGGTATCTGATAAAATTTTCATGTGACCGGCTGATGGTTCCGTTTAAATTTGAAAAAAGTGTTCTACTTCTAAAGGTGGAAAATTAGGAGATGAATCCCGTTTATTGAATTTGATGTCCGTTTTTTATTTTTTATTTACTTTCTTGTAAGTACTTAGAGCTGTATGAACCACTACACAACACACGAGCTGCTTAGGAACGAGGCTCGCTGCTCAGATGCGTTTTTGGTGTGGATATTTATTTGGTGGGTTCCTTATATCACAAAACGCGCAGCACGTTCAAGCTGCGCTGCCACTGCTGCTGTTTTCGGTCTGTGAAAGCCTTTTTACTAAATTCTATTACAGACTTGCGTTTGACCGCCAACTCGCCTAAAGTTAAGAGATCGTAGACCGGATGTCTACGATGTAGCAGGTTGCCTAGAAGAAACCGATTCATTCGTGATTTGAAGACTCTCCGATTGTAACCAATAATAATTATAATTAGATTGCCTTTATAATTCGTGTGTTATATCTTTGTGTCTTTAGTACCTAAGTAGTTGAATGTAACGATTCCCTGATTGCTCAACGTTATAGCCAGATAATCTTTAGGTTGAGGTTAACTGACTTCTGGTTCTGAGATCCTGATAACCCTTGATAATCTGCATGCAACAATGTTACATCAACGTCTTACACACATCTTGATTTGTGTTTGTTTATAAACTAATCCATAATTTATTTATTCATTGCAAAATAGATATAAACAATAAATTGTGATCTTAAATTCTTTCAAAAATAAGGAATAAAAGGAGTCCTGATGATTTAAAGTCAATGGTAAAAAAAAAACTTAGGTTCTTAATAGAGATAATTTTGATTTGTTAGTTGAAGTTGAATGCAATTTAAAGTGAGATCGGAGATCAGGTAAATTTTAATTTTTATACCTACAAACATACTAAGTTTTATAAAATTAGACAAGACGGGACGGACCGGTAAGCGCAGCGTAGGACGTCCACCCACAAGATGGACAGACGACCTAAAAGAGATCGCAGGGAACCGCTAGTTGCAGGCCGCTTCCAACCGGCCCTTTTGGAGATCAATGGGGGAGGCCTATGTCCAGCAGTGGTCGTCCTATGGCTGAAATGATGATGATGGTTATGGATGACTGACTCATCAAGAAATCTCGAAATCTGCTTGACTTAATAGTTATTTATAAATTATAATAATGTTTCTGTAGATAAGAGGGTAAAACGGGCACCGTTGCTTTACAATATTGTGGTGAAGTGTATTTGTTCTCTTTTCTAGTGGCAGCCCTAAAGAATTTAACGCAAAGGTGTTGCCAGAGTCGCAATGCGTTGTTCCCGTTCCTAATTAGGGACGCTCAGGTGTTGGAATCCCTGTTTCTTTCTATTCTGGAACGTGGTTCAGCTTTGTTGGATAAAACCTTGGTCGTGGTACTGAATAATTAATTTTATTGTAGGCACCTAACTGTGCTGAGTTGTGTAAAGAAAATTATATATTATTTATTTATAAAATTGGATATTTTTTAAATAAAAACTGTAAATATTACTTACTTATATTATACCTATATACTACCGGCGTTCCGTGGTTTAATCTGCTAACCTATTGAGACCTTGTATTTGTCGGAATAATAAGTAGCCTATTATGTTTATTCAGGGTATACTTCAAGCTACCAACAAGTGACAAGCTTGACTCACTTACCCTCCGAAAATGTGGGTTATTTCTGCATTTTCTACCGCTTGTTTTTCAGGGAAAATTTTGAAGACCTCTACGTTCTATTTCCGAGGATGCGTTGGATTTCCTGTCATAAAGCTCACCCCACATTTCGCAAGGCTGGAAATCTCATACTGTCCGGTTGTTTCCTTCCTTTCTTCCGCATACCTGCGTGTGAAATGTCCTTCCCCCAAAGGTTTTCGCGCAGAGGTTTAACATGGAGCTTTTTTAAAAAGGTGTCTACTGCTTTACCGAGCTGGTAAAGCACCCACAATACCGCTAGTGGTGCAACTGTTCTTAAGCGGCGGTGTCTGCATACCATCAGGCGGATTGCGCGCGACGATCTTTTTCATCTGGTGTTACAGGTATCCATCATAGGTGTCGGTGATCGCTTACCATTAGGCGGCTGGTTGTGTCTTTAAGTCGCAAGTAGGTACTCCTTTTTTTTTTGTTGACGGTGGGGAAATCTTTAAAAGATACCCAGCTTCATTGGGGTGAAGCTGGGTTATGTGAGATTGCACCCACTAAAACCCCCTCGGTGGCTGACCTCTGTACCAAACGGAGGGTACCGGGATCTCCACAGGAACGCACCGGTATCCTCCTAGCACACTGCCTGAAGCAATGCTCCCGGGAAATGCTTAGGGCATTTCCGTTCATTACTTTTACAACAGCGTGAGCCACACCGCGCCGTTGTCTTCCTTGGGCTTGCTGAATGGGAGGTCAGTTCAAGTAGGTACCCCTAAATCGGTTATTAGGCAAGCGTGCTCCATTGTAGACCATATTATCGCTTAATATCCAAGTGAGGTACCTTCCACCTGGCGCAAACCAATTGTTAATATAAAAATAAATGGTAACAATATTGACAATTATTTACTGTTGTACGTTTTATTAGCACAAACGGCCATTCAAGTCATTCAAACATTACTAATAATTATTATTCACCTTCGTATCATGATAAAAATCGTCGAATGACACACCACTACGACCACAATACGGACCGACTCAAATTATCACAAATTAGAGCCATTTACGAGCGTAGACTCGTGCGCAGACTAGCGTGACGCATTTTTTATGTTCTATTGTTTTTCAAATGCACGCTTCTGATTGGCCGAATACGGTTTAGGAGGCGTTAGGAGGCACGTCATTGGTCAGCGCGAAATGAATGCGAAATGATGATGGCTGCTTTATTGTGACAGGTGGGGTGTCAAAGAATAAATTAGTCAAGATTGTTTTGATTTGTGACCATACCTGTTTCTGATTGTTTTAATCTTAATTGTAGTACTAAGCAACGTAAAGTCAGGTTTTGACTGTTAGTAACTGTAATTGCAATCCTGTATTGGGTATTAGAATCGCTGGACTAGAATACTGCTGGCTCGATGTGAACGATGCCTTACTCATCTTCAATCCAACTTGTCCGTTCCGTAGTTAGCTCTCGCCGCAGGTTATCAACGCTACTGCTTAAATACCATTAATTTATATACCGTTGGGCTAGACCACGAGCGGCGGACCATTCAATCACGCGCATGCTTCGGCGCATGCGCATAATCGAGCGCGTATATTCCCACGTGTGTTAAACTGGCTAGCATTTGTGGCGTCAGGCAAGACGATGCTTTTGGAACTTTAATTAGTTTTATGTAGGTAATATTAATGCCAGCTTGGTGGATTAGGGTCCACCCTCTCTCTTTTTTTCTCTCTGAGATAAGACCTGTGTACCAGCAGTGAGAACATGAAAGGGTGATAATGGTGATGATGATGATGATGATGATGAAGGGTGCAATATAAACAGGATTTGTGACCTTTCTAAATTATTACATTAATTCTGCAGAATATCAGATATATTCTGGATTCAAGCCCTTTTTTTATTTATTAGTAGGTAATAGTAGCCTTGCGTTTGACCGACAACTCGCCTGTTGTTAAGCGATGATGCGGTCTACGATGGAGCACGCTTGCCTATATAGAGAAAACTGATTCACTCGTGATTTGAAGACACCCAGATGGAAATAGTGATGGAGGCAGCTGTTGCTAATGTATATTTGCTACAATGTATATCATTGCAAACCAACACACATATTTACGTAGACATGTTCACACTGATGTTATTATTCTGTATAACTTCTGGTATCTCTTGGCCAACTGGATTCAAGTCTTAAATCCAAGATGGCGGCAGCTAATGCTAATGTCTATTGCTTTGATATATCGGCGGCAATAGACGGACAGCGACGATTTCTACACGGAACAGTGTGTGTTTATTATTTCGCAGTTTGACGGTAGGCTTGACGGCTTGAAGGGCTGATGAGGTTGTTTATTAATTTTAAACGGCATGATAGCTTCATTTTTTTGTTAAAATTTTCATGACCGTGGATTCAATGTCCTTTAGTCGTAATCGTAAATTTGTCATTGTCTTAATAGCGTCGAACAAGTCATAGTCACAGTCAGAATCAAGATAAGTAAGTCACGGTCAAGTCAAATTCATGCCCCTGTAAAGTGATGGAGACTTTACAAGAGGCTCCTATGGAGTTTTGGAAACAACACGAAAAGACACGTTTCACCTCGTTATATCACTTTCCCACACTCGAGCACGTTTACGAGCACTTAATGAATAATAATTCACCATTTAGTACACATTAACACTCGAAAATACACAAGTTTAGGAAAATAATCCAACGAGCCGACATGTTTTTTCCGCGTTGGCGCCAAAACTCCAGGCCTCCTTCTTTTTTTTTTTTTTTTGTTAAAATTTTCGTGAGCGTGGATTCAGTGTCCTTTACTCGTAATATTAAACAGTTTACTTTGTCTTAATAGCGTCAAACAAGTCATAGTCACAGTCAGAGTCAAGCTAAGTAAGTCACGGTCAAGTCGAACTCATGCCCCTGTAAAGCGGTGGAGACTTTACAAGAGGCTCCTATGGAGTTTTGGAAACAACACGAAAAGACACGTTTCACCTCGTTATATCACTTGGCCACACTCGAGCACGTTTACGAGCACTTAATGAATAATAATTCACCACTTAGTACACATTAACACTCGAAAATACACAAGTTTAGGAAAATAATCCAACGAGCCGACATGTTTTTTCCGCGTTGGCGCCAAAAACTCCAGGCCTCCTTCTTTTTTTTTTTTTTTTGGTAAAATTTTCATGAGCGTGGATTCAATGTCCTTTACTCGTAATATTAAACAGTTTACTTTGTCTTAATAGCGTCAAAAAAGTCATAGTCACAGTCAGAGTCAAGCTAAGTAAGTCACGGTCAAGTCGAACTCATGCCCCTGTAAAGTGGTGGAGACTTTACAAGAGGCTCCTATGCAGTTTTGGAAACAACACGAAAAGACACGTTTCACCTCGTTATATCACTTTCCCACACTCGAGCACGTTTACGAGCACTCAATGAATAATAATTCACCATTTAGTACACATTAACACTCGAAAATACACAAGTTTGGGAAAATAATCCAACGAGCCGACATGTTTTTTCCGCGTTGGCGCCAAAAACTCCAGGCCTCCTTCTTAAAGAGTGGTGTTGCCATAATCCCCACTTGGCAGGCAGCTAGAAGATCGCAGTACGTTCACCATGTACTAAAAGGATGCTGCTGCTCATCCTCCGGTGGTTCTGGTCGCAGTTTTAGGACATACCCGGGTACAAGTACCTATATCCATAATGTATTAGTCAAATATTATTCGTGTAGCTCTCTCAAACTCAAAGGGCATAAGTTTCAATCTGACCCTTAGTATCGGTGTGCAATTATTGACAATTCAATTCTGAGCTGTATCTGATTCTACGTGCTTACCTCCAAAGGTAATTTAAACGTTGCTATAATTATTAGTTTGTACTAAGATTATTAGTTTGGATTAATTGGTTTATCGAAAGCTTACATAGAACCAAGCATTTTTTTTTTCAGTTTGCATTGGTCTTTTTTAGGCTTTCGTACCCAATGGGTGAAAACGGGACTATATTACTAATGCTATGCTGTCTTTATGTCCGTCCGCCTATCTGTCCATCCTACTATTTAACGGCTGTATTTTTCTATCCGTAATAGATAGTCAATTAAAAATTTCACAGAATATTTAATGTTACGGCGGATTAACTAGGAAATAACAACAAAGTGAAAAAAGGGGGGAGTACCAATGAACAAAAGTTTTTTAAGCGTATAAATTTGCTCAAATGTCTCTGGGCGTGATTTTGTCTTTTTGTACTACTCTTTGAATTTTGTGGTAGTACGGAACCCTCAGTACGCGATCCTGATTCGCACCTGGTCGGTTTACTAACCCCCGACGCAAACAGAAAGGTCCTATAAGTTTAACGTGTGTATCTCTGTCTGCATGGTAGTTCCAAAACGTTTGTTTGAAAAGGGACTTGATCGAAATTGTTATTAGTTATTATTCAAGAAAATCCAATCAGCAATTTGAAGATTATCACTTCTTTATTAGGGATTTTTAAAAAGTTTTTAATTTATACTTCTTCAAAGAAGTTTTTACTGCAGTCATTCTTAGCAATATTTGATCAAAATTTCCAGCGGATCAAAAAGTTTGAACTCTTTTCCCGTAGCTGTAGGATTAGCATCAAAAATGTTCTCAATTAAACTAAGTAATTTTTTTTTTGTGTGTAATCCCCACTTATTTTTTCTTTTCTTTTCTGTGGTCAAACCGCGGGGCGCAGCTACTATATTATATTTTGCTGGCAGTTGACAGAAAGTGACTCAGGCATAGTATTTAAACTCAGATAAGTAAGATGCCCACCACTATTTAAAACCGCCCATACTTTTCCAGCAAACGAGCAAATCCATCAATTTCCATCGCACACGTCGGACTAGCATGTCGGACGCTAATCGCTTCACATGACCGATCGCGACCATTTCCACGCATCCGACATGCATGGCCACAGATTATGAAGAAGACGTTGGACAAGTTGGAAAAGATAACAAACACCACAGTAATTTACAAAAATTCTAACTAGTTTTCAAGACAAAAAAAAAACAGACGAACAGACGGGCCGATGGACAGACAGACGGACAGATGGACAGACGGACAGACGTACAGACAGACAGACGGACCCAAAACCAACTAAGCCATCAAAGGAACCCAAAAAATATAGAGCATGAGATATGACAGTGTAAAGTTTCCGAAGATTATGTCAAGAATGTGTGGAGAAAAGTAAGAGAGGCTAACCCCACCACTAAGTGGGATTAATAGTCTGGAAGAGAGATAAAGATGTACGTTAGTCATACTTATATTATAAATGCGAAAGTGTGTATGTTTGGCTGAACTCGCCGCCGAAGCTAATCAACCGATTTAGATGAAATTTCGTATAAAGTTAGCTTATACCCTGGATTAACACATAGGCTACTTTTTATCCCAAAAACATCATCATCATGATTTTTATCATCATCATTATTACCATTTTTCATCACAATGCGGGTGAAACCGCAGGGCTCAGCTAGTATACAATAAACAAATAAATAATCGGGTTATTTTTGCACACACGGTCATCTGATCCCAAACTAAGTAAAGCTACTATGGCAGCCAAAGACTGATACATACAAATATTTATTTTTATGTACATACTAAAATAAATATTAACACCCAGATATAGAAAAAACACAAATGTTCATCACACGAATGATTGTCCTAGGTGGGAATCGAACGCACCCCCCAAACATAAAAGGCAGGTTTACCGGGGCAGTCAATAGACTTAGCAAATCTCATTTGTGGTACAGAAGAAATATTAGTCTGAGGTTTTGACATTTAAAGTGAACACGAGTGCATTTTAATTGATTCTACATTTCTAATACATACAGGCTAGAAATGGAACAACCGGCCAATTTCATAGTGTCCTAAGAGGTATAATCTATGTCTTTTAAGGTCAGAGTGAACAGGTGCCTTCTAATTCTGCGTGCTCTATTTTCGACCACATCGTCGCATACCAACAGGCAACTTGGTAGTCAAACATGGAATTATATAAAATAAAAATAAAACTTGTACATCTCTTCTTTTCCTGGTTTGTGTTCGGACGTTCGGACGTTGTAATTATTTTATTTATGTTACAAATCGTTTCCTTTATGACCGTGACAGTGTAGGAAAGCTGATCGAGATTTGATTGCGTGTGTAAATAGCATAAGTGGAAAGCTTGTTAAAAGGAAATGGCGCGCTTTGGCACCATGTTCAGTCATGAATTAATAGAGAAGGAACCTATGGAGTTTCTTGCGTAACATAAAGGTAAGTATGTTAACCATGTCACTAGCCAATAATAGGAAACAATAGAATACGGGTTGAATTAAAAATCTAATTTGAAGAACAGGCCCATAACGTTTTATGGAGCATTTGTTTAAACATTTTATTTGGGTTTAATACATGTAAAGATTTACAAAATACGTGTTTAAAAAAATATATATGAAGATATAACATTAAATTAGGTATAAGTACCTTATTGGAAGCAATGCAAGTAGACTTACCTATACTCGCGTCTGCGCCAGTTAATGCTTATTCTACACGATACAAATTGATGCTGGGACCTAAATCAGATTTTTGCTGCAAAGTTTTAAAAAAGAACGTAATTCCAAAATTAAAAAAAAAACATCAAAAACCCCTTCATTATAAGCAAGTTTCTAACATCAGTATCATGTATAATAATATAATATAAATGTAAGTATAATATTATTATAATTTATACATATAAAAAAAAATGCTATTTCATTATCGCAAAATAAACATTTCTGTATTTCTGTATTTTAAGTAACACCACTTGATTGCGTATTTTTTTGCAAAGTAATCGTTTGCTCTTGTACCAAAGAAAAAACATGATAATACCAAATCAGCATACCATTCCAAGTGGGTAGTTATTACCAGCAGTTGGCAGTACGTCTTTGTAGCCGTAACAATGAATGAAGTTCACGTCACCTTGGGCCCGCACCTGTATCTAGTGCACGCGATCTTAGGGCTTGTCCAGAGAAGCCAGATTTTTACCATCTCCTTTAAATTTATAATCTGTTTCTAAATATTATATTATTTCACAATGACTTTAATGGCGAAAGATGTAATAGCTTAAACCTATTATGCTCTTAATATTAAACTCAGTACAAGCTCATATTTGTTCTGACAACTGCAATAACATTGTAAAAAGCGGAATCAAAACCACAATTTCTGATCACTTTCGCCTGGATTTTGAATGTAAGACTGTATCAAAACCGATATACATTAGTGAAATATTAAAAGTAAAGGTATTTATTCAGCTTTTTAAAATTTTTGTGCCGCTGCCAAAGCCAAAAAATGCTTATTCTGAGTTTAATAAAAAAAACAAGCTTGGCATGCTTGTTAGAAATATTGCAAGTTTAATTTCAATCTGAACTGAGCTTTATGTTCGGTGCTCGTCGCCTGTGATTACCCGCGAACGGCCTCCGTTTAACCGATTCCTTTTTTAGGGTTCCGTACCTCAAAAGAAAAAAACGGAACCCTTATAGGATCACTTCGTTGTCCGTCTGTCTGTCTGTCCGTCTGTCAAGACCCTTTTTCTCAAGAACGCGTAAAGGTAGCAAGTTGAAATTTATATTAAATACTTGGGTCTACGGTTTCTTTCGGCTGTAAAAAAATAAAAGTTGTAAGTCAAAGCAATCAAAAGATATGAACGTTTATGTCGTATATTTTGCGATTTCACAGAGGAATCAAAACCTATAGGGTACTTCCCGTTGACCTAGAATCATGAAATTTGGCAAGAGGCAAGGTCTTATAGTACATATATAGGAATAAATCCGAAAGTTATAAATTTGAAGTTATTTCATATAAAAATAATTATTTTGCTATTACAAACTTACATTTTGTAGTTGGAATGTATGGAAGAACCTTATTGTCAACTACAAACTTAAGTTTGTCTTTCAATATTTTAACTTCAGTTAGTTTTTTTTTTGTCTCGCGCTCTGAGGGTTCCTTTATGTCGTATATTTTGCGATTTCACAGGGGAATCAAAACCTATAGGGTACTTCCCGTTGACCTAGAATCATGAAATTTGGCAAGAGGCAAGGTCTCATGGTCCAGTTGGTAGCGAACATACCTTCTGATCTTGGGGGCGTGGGTTCGATTCCCACCTAGGACAAACATTTATGTGATGAACATTTGTGTTTGTTCTATATCTGGTTGTTAATATCTATTTAAGTATGTATTTAAAACTATATACGTATGTATATCAGTCTCTGGCAGCCATATCACAAGCTTTGCTTAGTTTGGGGTCAGATGACCGTGTGTGAAAAAATGTCCCGAAATATTTATTTTTTATTTTTATTTACATATATAGTAATAAATCCGAAAGTTATAAATTTGAAATTATATCATAAAAATAATTATTTTGCTATTACAAACTTACATTTTGTAGTTGGAATGTATGGAAGAACCTTATTGTCAACTACAAACTGTCTCTGTTTGGGAATCGGGACTTTGGTTGCAAGCCATGCCCTCTTTTAACACAGGTAGCCTTTTAGATCCAACCGCATTTCGTCTAGCTGTCAGCTTACGCTTGGGTGCAAGGTGCTGTGAGGCCCATCGCTGTCAGTGTGGTACTGCTGTTGACCAGCTCGGTCACCATGGTCTCTCTTGCTCGAGAAGCGCTGGTCATATTTGGCCGACACGCTAGCCTGAACGACATCATACGCAGGGCACTTTCCACCGCCAATGTCGCAGCTGTGCTCGAACCGAGTGGTCTTGCGCGTGACGATGGAAGGAGGCCTGACGGTATGACACTTGTGCCCTGGGGGTTGGGGCGGCCTCTTGTATGGGACGCAACTTGTGTCGATACTTTGGCGCCGTCACATCTTCCTGAGACACAGGGTAGGGCTGGCGCGGCTGCCCATTCGGCAGAGCAGCACAAGCGTCGCAAATATGCTAACTTCGGCAGTGGTTACTTATTTGAGGCGTTTGGGGTCGTGACATTGGGCCCTTCGGGACCGGGAGCTCACCTCATTTTCAAAAATCTTTCAGAGCGCCTGGTTAATGCGACGCGTGACCAAAATGCTGGCGTGTTTCTGGCTCAACGCATTAGCATTGCCATTCAACGTGGTAATGCCGCCAGCATGTTGGGTACGCTGCCAACTGGTAGTGGGCTTGAGCATTTCGATTGTCTTTAGACCTTCAACGGTCTATGGGCATTCTAACATTTTCTGTATTTGTAGTGTTAGTTTTAGCTTGTATTTTGTTTAGTTATTAAAGGTAAAAAAAAAAACTACAAACTTAAGTTTGTCTTTCAATATTTTAACTTCAGTTAGTTTTTTTTTGTCTCGCGCTCTGAGGGTTCCGTTATGTCGTATATTTTGCGTTTTCACAGGGGAATCAAAACCTATAGAGTACTTCCCGTTGACCTAGAATCATGAAATTGGCAAGAGGCAAGGTCTCATAGTACATATATAGGAATAAATCCGAATGTTATAAATTTGAAGTTATATCATTTAAAAATAATTATTTTGCTATTACAAACTAACATTTTGTAGTTGGAATGTATGGAAGAACCTTATTGTCAACTACAAACTTAAGTTTGTCTCTCAATATTTTAACTTCAGTTAGTTTTTTTTTTGGTCTCGCGCTCTGTGGGTTCCGTCTAACGGAACCCTCAGAGCACGAGTCCTACTCGTACTTGTCCGGTTTTTTTAAACTTGACGTTCCTGTTTCAAGAACCTGCGCCATTATTCCCGCGTCTTCCTCATTTTGAATTTCGAATGGACAATGCCAGAGGCTTACCACGCTCTTTATTTTTTCTCCCTCTTTTTTCCAGCCAACGTCCAAATTAGGCCAGTTAAGTCATGCAAGCGGTTTGTCACTGAAGACCAGTAGTCAGGAATCAAACCTCTTTTGTCGACCCTTTACCGCCAAAAATGGCGAAAAGAACAATTCGTTACCGCGTTCAGCTCTTAAGACATTTTTTCTTACTCTCTTTGGCAAATTGAGTAAATTGTTGCCGGTTGCTAATTCTTTCGGCTACTTTGTTCAGTAAAGGATCCTCGTCAATTTGATAAGCACTTATCTCATTTAGTTTGTGCGGCAGGTTATAAATTAAATAGATTATACGGTCCGCAAAAAGCGCGGGAACCAGTTTTTTATTGTCATCGGTTGTTTGAATCGAGATTGCGTTTTTGCCATATTTCGCCACCCGCAGGCTTCTGTAATCAAATTCGTTCTTGCATCAAAAACCCGGTTTATTGCTAAAATAAAAGTTTTAACCTGTATTCGGTTCTAATGGTCCAGGGTAAGTGACCTCTCAAGGAATAACAATTGCGAAGGGTTCGATTATGGTGTTCTTTTATTAGTTGTTCAGACATGAAATGTTGGCAACACTACTACAAAAACATGCTGCATAAAGCTAAATGAAAACTACCATAAAAATTCTTTAATGGAGTTTTGGTGCCAACGTGAAAAAAACATGTCTCATTGGTATAGATAGAACTAAATTTGACAGCTCTAAAATTGTTGCCATCTTTCTCTCACATATCAAAATGAAAAGAGAGGCAGATAATTGTAGTCCTGTCAGATTGGTTAAGTTTAGTGAGTGGTATAACAGAATCGACGCTAGTGTAGGTGTCTATTATTTTCCTAAGCTTGTTTATGTTCGAGTAATGGTGGATTATTATTTCTTATGTGTACGTGGACGTGCTCGAGTGTGGGCGTGATATAACATGGTGTAACGTGTATTTTCATGTTATTTCCAAAGCTCCATATAAGCCTCTTGTAACGTCTACACCGTGACCTACTTTGCTTGACTCTGACTGTGACTGACTTGTGTTTGAATACATTTCATCAAACTTGATAACAATTTAATACTTGATACTGGCAAATGCACAAGAGTGCGACGCCAAAATCCACACAGAGAAAGGAATATAAAAATAAGATAATGTAAGGTATATGGGATGAATTGGAACACATTCAACATTTTCCCTGGAATTTAATCTGGGACCTCCTGCCTTTAGGCCAGACTCGCTACCACTGATCCATGCGAGTCATCAATATCAAAGTTAAAAAGCAGTCATGCCATTGGCATTGCACCTGTCAGAGTAAATAAATGCTAAGACTGAGTCTAATCAACCACCAAACTACTTAACGGATAATTTACAACATTTAACAGATCAGTTGATTTGGACAAAATTAACTTTACTGATAGTCAAGATAAGCGACAGGAGTGCCAAATTCAAGAACCAAGCTACCAAAGCCTTGCCCAGAAGGCTTTGCCGATAAAGATCGAATTTTAATCATAAAACAAGACCACCCGAAACGGGAGCGAATTAACGACTCATTCTAAAACAAAAGCCAAGCGTCCAACATCCGATAAAAATCTCCCAACAATTTTTCATAAACAATAGCCTTTTTAATAACAGCAAAAAGTCGAAGAGCATGCTATTGATAATACAAAAAATGCAATAATAAATTACGGAGTGGTGGGTAATAAACAGCGATTTGCTCCGGGCGACTGGCGCAGCTACCAGTGCCGTGATACCGAGCGAGCGGAAAAAAAAGCGAGCGAAAAAAGATAGCGTAAAAATAATACGCTTAATATCAAAGATGTACTTCGTTAATGCACTCGCTGCCTTGAGGCTTCGTCAAGACATACATTGTTTTCTGGAATGTGAATTTAAAAAGTTGGACACTTTTTCCATTGAATTAAAGCGGTAAGTAATTGACTTTTGTGGTTAACTTTTTGTAGGTACCTACATTCTTAAATAACGGACAAATATTAAATACCTAATACATGAAAAATATTTATGTAGATTTAGTAATCGTGTTCAGGAAATGGTACGATTTTGATGAAAAGTGAAGGAGTTTTGAGATGGGTATCATCGCCGGGAAAACTTTTTGTTATCAGCTCTCTTCTCTCTATCCGCTTATTTCGAGTTAAAATCGCTCACATCATGAGTCAAAGAACGTCCACTGCTGAACAAAGGCATCCTTTTTTTTTGTTAAAATTTTCATGACCTTGGAGTCAATATCCTTTAGTCGTAATATTAAACAAGTTTACATAGTCTTAATAGCGTCAAACGAGTCATAGTCACAGTCAGAGTCAAGCTAAGTAAGTCACGGTCAAGTCAAACTCATGCCCCTGTAAAGTGGTGGAGACTTTACAAGAGGCTCTTATGGAGTTTTGGAAACAGTTCGAAAAGACACGTTTCACCTCGTTATATCACTGCTCCACACTCAAGCACGTTTACGAGCACTTAATGAAAAGGCCTCCTCTTAGAGAGGGGTGTCGCCTTAGTCCTCACGCTAGGTGGCTTGAAAATCGCAGTACGTTTACCGAGTACTAAGAAGACGCTGCTGCCCATCCTCCAGTGTTCTGGTCGAAGTTTTAGGACATATCCAGGTCATCATCATCATTTCAGCCATAGACGTCTACTGCTGGACATAGGCTTCCCCCATCGATCTCCAAAAGGCCGGTTGGAAGCGGCCTGCATCCAGCGTTTCCCTTGCGGTCTCTTAAGGTCGTCTGCCCATCTTGTGGGTGGACGTCCTATGCTGAGCTTACTGGACCGCGCATACCCGGGTAATAAATACTACTGCTATGTACATAAAAATATATATTTAGTAATCACGTTTAGGAAATGGTACCATTGTGATGAAAAGTTTATTAAAAAAGGGGTTATCAATCCGTTTTTAGGGTTCCGTACCTCAAAAGGAAAAAACGGAACCCTTATAGGATCACTTCGTTGTCCGTCTGTCTGTCTGTCTGTCTGTCCGTCTGTCAAGACCCTTTTTCTCAAGAACGCGTAAAGGTAGCAAGTTGAAATTTATACTAAATACTTGGGTCTACGGTTTCTTACGGCTGTAAAAAAATAAAAGTTGTAAGTCAACGCAATCAAAAGATATGAACGTTTATGTCGCATATTTTGCGATTTCACAGGGGAACCAAAACCTATAGGGTACTTCCCGTTGACCTAGAATCATGAAATTTGGCAAGAGGCAAGGTCTCATAGTACATATATAGGAATAAATCCGAAAGTTATAAATT
Organism: Agriopis aurantiaria; assembly: GCA_914767915.1. Taxonomy (NCBI): domain Eukaryota; kingdom Metazoa; phylum Arthropoda; class Insecta; order Lepidoptera; family Geometridae; genus Agriopis; species Agriopis aurantiaria. The sequence continues at coordinate 8,053,697 of OU612003.1, read as the reverse complement.
TGAAGTTATTTCATATAAAAATAATTATTTTTCTATTACAAACTTAGATTTTGTAGTTGGAATGTATGGAAGAACCTTATTGTCAACTACAAACTTAAGTTTGTCTTTCAATATTTTAACTTCAGTTAGTTTTTTTTTTTGGTCTCGCGCTCTTAGGGTTCCTTTATGTCGTATATTTTGCGATTTCACAGGGGAATCAAAACCTATAGGGTACTTCCCGTTGACCTAGAATCATGAAATTTGGCAAAAAGCAAGGTCTCATAGCACATATATAGGAATAAATCCGAAAGTTATAAATATGAAGGTATATTATTTAAAAATTATTATTTTGCTATTACAAACTTAGATTTTGTAGTTGGAATGTATGGAAGAACCTTATTGTCAACTACAAACTTAAGTTTGTCTTTCAATATTTTAACTTCAGTTAGTTTTTTTTTTTGGTCTCGCGCTCTTAGGGTTCCTTTATGTCGTATATTTTGCGATTTCACAGGGGAATCAAAACCTATAGGGTACTTCCCGTTGACCTAGAATCATGAAATTTGGCAAGAGGCAAGGTCTCATAGTACATATATAGGAATAAATCCGAAAGTTATAAATTTGAAGGTATTTAAAAATAATTATTTTGCTATTACAAACTTACATTTTGTAGTTGGGATGTATGGAAGAACCTTATTGTCAACTACAAACTTCAAAGTTGTCTTCCCAGAGACTGTGGGATCGGCCGATCTGCGAATTAGCATGGAAATCGCTACTAGATACGTGTCCTAGTATTGCAGATCGCGCTCGTATTCTTGCTGTCTCTGTTTGGGAACACAGGTAGCCTTTTAGATCCAACCGCATTTCGTCTAGCTGTCAGCTTACGCTTGGGTGCAAGGTGCTGTGAGGCCCATCGCTGTCAGTGTGGTACTGCTGTTGACCAGCTCGGTCACCATGGTCTCTCTTGCTCGAGAAGCGCTGGTCGTATTGGCCGACACGCTAGCCTGAACGACATCATACGCAGGGCACTTTCCACCGCCAATATTGCAGCTGTGCTCAAACCGTCTTGCGCGTGACGATGGAAAGAGGCCTGACGGTATGACACTTGTGCCCTGGAGGTTGGGGCGGCCCCTTGTATGGGACACAACTTGTGTCGATACTTTGGCGCCGTCACATCTTCCTGAGACACAGGGTAGGGCTGGCGCGGCTGCTAATTCGGCAGAGCAGCACAAGCGTCGCAAATATGCTAACCTCGGCAGTGGTTACATATTTGAGGCGTTTGGAGTCGAGACATTGGGCCCTTGGGGACCGGGAGCTCACCTCATTTTCAAAAATCTTTCAGAGCGCCTGGTTAATGCGACGCGTGACCAAAATGCTGGCGTGTTTCTGGCTCAACGCATTAGCATTGCCATTCAACGTGGTAATGCCGCCAACATGTTGGGTACGCTGCCAACTGGTAGTGGGCTTGAGCATTTGGATTGTCTTTAGACCTTCAACGGTCTATGGGCAGTCTAACTGTATTTGTAGTGTTAGTTTTAGCTTGTATTTTGTTTAGTTATTAAAGGCACTTGCCCAGTAAAAAAAAACTACAAACTTAAGTTTGTCTTTCAATATTTTAACTTCAGTTAGTTTTTTTTTTGGTCTCGCGCTCTGAGGGTTCCGTCTAACGGAACCCTCAGAGCACGAGTCCTACTCGTACTTGTCCGGTTTTTTTTTATGTTTGTTAGGTATCTCAGAACTTCGTCATTTATAAACTGATTTGAAAACAGATTAAATATTTTATTTTATTAAATAATTTATACTTTCAGATTGGCCCCATAGAAATTTCATCAAAATGGGTTCAGTAGTTTGGTTTCAAAATCAAATTTATTGCAAAAAATAATGCCATCCAAATAAACGAAATTGCGTATTTACTGATTGTGGAGTCAGTTAAATTGATAATTATGAGAGTAGAATATCAAACTAGGTGGCATTATTATGGTGGCATATATATTTTTCGAGTTAAATTCATTCACTGCATTAGATAATGAAAAAATAAAGCGGTACTTTGTCGCATGCAATATTCATTTATAGTCTTTCCTTAAACATAGTGTTTTATGTTTTATTATTTAAAAAAACAACACTCTCAGCCGCACTCAGAAACGTTACTTAGGCTAAGGAATACTTAAAATTGTCAACATTGAATTGAATTGTGTAAAATTGACGGAAATGGTCACACATGAAAACGAGGCAGAGCAATTTTAAGTATTCCTTAGCTTAAGTAACGTCTCTGAGTGCGGCTGTAAGACAAATTGTACTTTAAGGACCTTCAATAAAGTAGTTGGCAGCCGATTGACGTCTCCTCTAAAATGTTCTGATTAAAATATTGCAAAACGCAAAACGTGTGTTTTCAACTAAAAGAAGCTAATGTACCAAAAATTAATATCCATTTTTTTCTGTCTTCCAGGTATGTAGGTGTTCCATTCATTTCAAGACAAATATTTTCGCAGCCTACAGAACACGTAACAACTCTCTTTCCCACACCTTACTGACCAATTAACAAAGCTAAGGGCCGCGACACACCGGGGTCGCGGTGGCGATTTGTCGCCCGTAACGAGCAACAATACGCGCCGGTCACGGACCCCCGCCAGCAAACATTTGTAAGTGGTCAGTAGGCGTCGTGGTTACACTGGGGGATATCTTTTATTCATACTAGTTGCGTTGGTTTGTCTGATGACGAGGAAAATCAAATAATCGATTTCATCAAGTTTTATGGTACTACGATGCCAACCAAAAAAAAAGTTATGAAAAAAAAATTGCAATGTTATTGTGAACCTAATGCTCGAGCGTTTTGTTAATTCTCCCTATGATTTATCTTCAAAAAAATTTAAAATGTGCTAGTGAGATAGATGGCTAGATGTGGCAGAAAGCAAAGAGTCGTAGATGGACTATGTTATGTTATGATGGAATGCGTCCTAATATTTTTATAACCACTTAAAAAATCTGATTGTAGATTGTAAAGCCCATCAACGAAACCATAATAATTAAAGTTGGTTTAAAAATAAATGAGTTAAAAATATATTAATTTCTTGCAAGTCAGAGAGCGCAGGATAGCACGTTATTACGTCAAGCCGTACGCCGCAAGCGCATCATACAAATGCTATATAAGTACTAACAACATGCTTTGCGGGAGAGGGACAGAGCATCTCCTCTTAATCCCCACCAAAAACTTTAAACGCTTATATCTCAGAAATTTATCAGCCGATTTAAATATTTTTTTCAGTATGTGTATTGTTTTTCGCTTAGCCTTTCATTTGTAATGAATGAAACATTAGGACACAGGCCTATTGATTAGGTACGATTTATGATCCTTTGTAATTTTAGTTGAATTTTTCGAAATGGCGCCAAGTGTGCCTCACACCTTATCAAACTTCCACGGGGCAGCGCAAGCGCATCGTTATACTTAACTAAGCTACAAACTATTGGTTATCCATTACGGTATTGTGTTTTATTTGACAAATGCGTCTGAGTGCCCCTCGTAAATATCAAAGTTTAGAAGTGTTCCAATCACAAGTTATAAATATTATTTGAGCCAAATACAATCCAATTGTGACTGCATTGTGACTTACCTATTTATTTAATAACAAGTTTTTTTAAATCCCAGAACACATCCATAATATGAATATAAATGTATCAAAGTCATCAAAATACGTAATGGCAAAATGTAAAATTGAAACCTAGGCCAACTACACAAAGAAACCAAGTACATTCGCAAAATTTAAGCCATTCAATTGGTGTCATATATGACACCAAAAAAAAATATAAAAATTTTACTATGACAATTTGCGCGATGAAATCGTACCACAACAAATCAGAAGCAGAGAAAAGCAGCATAAGAGTTATGGTGTGACATTCCACAGGTAATCCATTAATTTTCTTGCTTAAATCGTTTAAAATACCAATCGAAACGTAAGCTACAAAGCGAATTTGTAGCTTACGTTTTGAGAAGGCGTTGTTTAAAACCTACCTTCTCTGAGTAGTTATTCTAAGCCTAGGCCATAATTATCAATTTTTACTGTAATAAACTTTTGGTTGTTCGGGAATGAAATTTCTTATTAGATTACGTACTTTTAGCTTAAGATATAGTACTTTACGCTTAATTATTCTGCACCTCTTTATTCTCATCCTATATTTCACGTGCGTAATTCTTAAATATCACAAGCACAAAAACTGTTCATAATAATTCAAGGATATGGTGTCTTCTATCAATGCAAAATTTCCGATTTCCGCTAAAAATTTCACACAAAACCACAAAGACGCTGAAAATCGCAACATTCAAATGACGTCAAACGGAATGATCCAGGATTAGCATTAGCATTACCATCAAATTCCCATTGGCGTCACGTGCGATCCGCGCGATCCCATCGCTTCGTGGCGCCAATGAATAGATCGTCCACCTCTATTGTAAGTTAATGTTTGGGGACAAGATGAAAGACACATGGAAGGTAAGGCTGGCGTATTTGGAGTTAGAATAATCTTGGCGTAAGAAGTGTATCCAATTGTGAAATCTTGATTTCTGTTAAATTTTTATTCCAAACAACAATGACGTCAATTGGAATGATCCTATTATTATTAAATTCCCGTTGGCGTCATTGTAATCCGCGCAATCCCATCACTTCGTGGCGTATTGTCCACCTCTATTGTAATTTAACGTTTGGGAACAAGATGATATACAAACATATTATAAGAGTTAATAAGACTAGTGAATTTAGAGTTGGAAAAAAAAACATACAGTCGAATTGATAACCGCCTCTTTTTGGAAGTCGGTTAAAAATTATAAACAACCAAGCTAGTTCTCTTTGACAGTGACTGCATTTTAATGAGTCATTGTCTTCTCTCAAAATAGGCAATCATATACCCACATAAAGGTTATTTAATATGCCCTTTTAAGAGTTCCTAGTTAAAACACAAAAAACTAGTTTTGTAACTCTTTTAAAAATTTATCATAAGTAAATCACTGGCCTATCCTGTTTATCACTATTTTGCGGTGTGGTCATATACATTTCCGATTTGCGTATCGTATTTCTTTATGTTATTATCTAACCAACGATATCAAGCAATAGCAGCCAAATTGCTCAGCAAAAAAGTGGTCCAAACCAAACGCCCGTGTGTATCCTCACAAGTCGCTTCACAAGAATGGTGATGCAAGTCCAACAGGAAGACTTCAGCTTTTGTTCTCGGCTCGAAATGATAAAAACGTCAAGCGAGTCCGAGCGGCGAGCATTGTCTTCCAACCGGCTTCTTATTTTTTACTCTGCTTTAGTATGTTGTGTGTTTATTGTTTCATGAGGTGGTCCACTTGCCATTGTGTAAAGTTATTAGCTGTATATCGCGATTTTACTCGCAATTTTTAAATTTTTGACGCCTTTAAATTATATAGACAATTCTAAAATATGATGAACGAAAATATTATCTTTGATCTAGTAACAAGGTATCATCTCTCTATATGCTTTTAGAAGGCCGCAATATTGAATGTAGTGTAACGTCATCTCATTTTACGTATTCTTCTCAGCAAATCATTTCATTTGATAGTTTGATACCCATATCATAGGGGTGCAAATCACGTGTGAATTGGTTTCTTCTAGGCAAGCGTGCTCCAACGCAGACCACATCATCGCTTATCATCACGCGAGATCAAATGCAAGCCTATTATATATAAAAAAATATACTGGTCTGCCATCTTTGGGAGTCCACCATATTGGATTTAGAATGACTAAACTTGGCTCATCATACAGTGGCATCGATTCTGATGTACTTTAAACTAAACAAAATTTGACAGCTCTAAAATTGTTGCCATCCTTCTCTCACACATTAAATGAGGATAGATAGAGAGGCGGATAATTTTAGTCCTGTCAGATTGGTTTAGTTTAGTGAGTGGTATGACAGAATCGACGCCTTAAGAAAAAAGTGTGTTAAACAGACAGACAATGCTACAGAGAGTTTCCTTTGCATTAATAACATTAGTGCTATTACAAGCAAACAATTTTTTGCAATTAAAAACAATGTTTCATACATGAATTTCGAATCAAATTGCCTTTTTGCTGACAGTAATATATTGAGGTTGTTATTAATAATTTATGGGTCATATTGAGGTCTTAAATTAAGTTGTAGGTGTATATTTGAGAGTTTATTTTCTTGAGACGACAATTCAACTTTGATCGTTATTTTCGCAACCAAATTTATCTCAGACAAGTGTTTTATTACCGATGGCATGATTACTTTGTTGTGGGCAAACTTATGTGCTGTGTAATATAATATAAAAATAACCCATCAACATTTCATTACCGGAAGTCCTGACAAACAGCAATGGGTCACCTTTCATCATCATCAACATTGGCCAGAAGCCGGAACATAGGCCTCCCTCTCAGAACTCCACACCAAACGACAGCCTGCCATCTGTATCTACTGGATGCCCTCTCTCATGACTCTCACGATGTCGGTCCATCTATTCTAGTGGAAGGCTTACCTACGCTTCATCTTCCGGTTCGTGGTTTCCAGTCAAGAAAGTTCCTTTCCCATTAGCTATCGGTTCTTCGAGCGATGTGGCCTGCCCAATGCCACTTAACTTGCCTGCTGTGTGACTCGTGAGTTTCTTTTAAGTTTTAATTTTAATTTTGCTATACCATGTATATATATGTAAGGTCAGTTTAATAACTAATTTCCGAAAAAAATATTTCACCAAAAACCACACGTGATTTGTACCAGGATCCGAACATTATTGCATATAATTTCTCATCCATCATCAGCCATCATAAAATCCGTCATGCATGTTCCAAGAAAATATGTATAACCCGAAGTCAATGTCGGCCACGCGGTCAAATTCATTAATTTTCCATCCGTTTTCACCCAGTTTGTTACAATTACTAGACATACTCATATCACGTACGGCACCTGTGAAATGGCCCGCAGTGCACCGTCCACCGTCCGTCGTGGACCGTCCACTGCGGCCGTCACTGATTGCCACATTGTGCCGTTCACAATAACTCGATTAGACTCCGGACGGTCGCCGGACATGCTACCGTCAGTTGCATGTGGATACGCTTTGAAAATCACATGAAAATGTATAATACTTGTCCCCTGGAAGTCCCCTTGTATGGAACGCGACATATGCCGATATTTTGGCGCCGTCACATCTTCTTGAGACACGAGGTAAGGCTGGTGCGGCTGCTAATTTGGTAGAGCGGCACAAACGGCGCAATTATGCTAACCTTGGCAAGTAGTTACATATTTAATCCGTTTGGGGTCGAGAAATTAGGTCCATGGAAATGGGGAGCCTGGCAGTTAGTATCAATTTCAGAAATCTTTCAAAGCGCCTGGTTATTGCGACGCGTGACCAAAATGCTGGCGGGTTTCTGGCTCAACGTATAAGCATTGCCATTCAGCGTGGTAATGCCGCCAGCATGATGGCCAACTGATAGTGGACTTGAGCATTTGGATTGTCTTTAGACCTTCAATGGTAAATGGGCAGTCTAACTGTTTTTGTAGAGTTAGCTTGTATATTATTTTGTTAATAAAGGCAAAGTGCCCTATTAAAAAAATATGAAAATTACCTTTGTGCTGTTTTTCAAACCAATTTGATGACACAAGTAACTTGTATCAATATTGCCAGTGTTTCCAACTCATCTGGAGGCTTTTATCTGCGCCTAATCACACTAATTATAGTAATTTTTAAACTTTCGCGATTTGAACACATGTTTAAAATGTTTATCGGGACTTATCACGTATTATTTAATTTAGGTAATAATATGTACCTTTCGCTCGACGTTTCGACCATGTTACAACACTAATTATATATATTATTATGACAGTTTTTCAATCTTTGTTTTTTACTTTTCAGTTATCCTGGACAGTTGTGAAAAGAACTCCAAAGCCAAGCTGTTGAACCTGAAACAGAAATATTTTGCAGTCAGTTCAGTTCAATCGATCAATCCTGCCAATACCTTATCCACATTAAGCAGCTCCCATCCACCCCCCAATTAGGCTCGTCCGGTGCTACCACGGCACAAAGGCAAAGATAATGGTTAGCTAACTTAGTTCCAAAGATAGTTCACTTAGAACTTGACTTTATCAAGTTGCAATTAAGTTTGTAGCTTAATTGAATATTCTCACGGTCCATATCACAATTACGACCTCCTGAACTGGACGATATTGATCGGCACTTTCTTGGCTTGGACCAATACACCACAAGATATGACTCTCCGTTCTTTTTCTTTCTGTGTTGGTATGATCTAAAGAACTTTAACTTTAGAATCAGCTGACTCGATTCAATAAATGTGATTGAGCTAGATAAAATAGATCAGGAAACATCTGAAAAAAAAGTATTTAAAGATTAAAAAAAAAAATTAGCCATAACCGGGGTAGCCATAAAAAAAAATATATTAGTATATTAGAGCCTTGTAAATACACATTGATATTATAAAATCAAACGTGTGAAACTTATAAAACAGATAAAACTTATTTAAACTTTAAACTAATAACATATATTTTATTTATATTACACGGGAATTACTCACGTAAAATTAAGCCGGTCACTCCGACTATAGTTTCAACCGCATTAGGCAGTCTTTTTCAAGGTGAATGCGCGCGCGCGGCTGCGTCTCGCTTGGCACTACGGACCGCCGCGCGGCGCGCACGTGATGTCAACGGCAGCTGATCGGGTGCGGGGGTGGGGGTGCGTAGAGAAATATGCTGCGACGGCGTACACCGGAACTCTTCCTCACTCGAATCTTCCTGTGTGTCAGGAATATTCCAGCAGGCGGAGCTCCGGAAGAAGGAAAAAAAGAGTTCCGGAGTTCCGTTGCAGGCGGAAGAGTTCCGGTGTACGCCGTCGCAGCATATTTCTCTACGCACCCCCACCCCCGCACCCGATCAGCTGCCGTTGACATCACGTGCGCGCCGCGCGGCGGTCCGTAGTGCCAAGCGAGACGCAGCCGCGCGCGCGCATTCACCTTGAAAAAGACTGCCTAATGCGGTTGAAACTATAGTCGGAGTGACCGGCTTAATCTTACGTGAGTAATTCCCGTGTAATATAAATAAAATGTGTGAAAACCACGTCAGTTTCTATAATAACATATAGCCTACTTTTTATTCCAGCAGGATTGAACATTCTTCTAGGATAATGGTGAAAACTCAGAGTACTGTTAGTTTACGATAAATCAAAAGGTTAGTACTTTCAGAAACATATTATAGAGCGATTGAAATTGCCTCTGTCGCGTCAGTCCTCTAAGAATAAGAAACCTGATACTGTTTTTGGTATCCATGTCCAACGTTTCATTGGTTCAAGTTTTTGATGCTGTAAGTGAGTTAGGTAATGAGTAACGTGTGGATGGCCTTTTGACTTGAAGCCATTTAGTCGTATAGTGTAAGATACAGGGACAAAATCATTAAATGGAAATGGCTCCGAGGAAAATACAACTTTTCAACCTGGTTGATCATCTAAAAAACGACAAGGTTAACCTGTTGTGTTAAAGGATGGGAAGCAAAGCTGTAGTCGAAAATTTAGCACGCTTTTCTAGGCTAAGTATCTATTCACCTTTTTCTTGAATAACTGCGGATTGTACCTGTTCGTAAAGACAGACGAGAGAAAGTGTAAGGTTTTCGAAGATAATGTTGAGAATAAATATAAGGGAGGCTGGCCCAATCATCAAGCAGGATTAATATTGTAGGGAAGATATAGGCTCTAATAGAGAAATAATTAGAACTCTCTTATTGTAACGTCTGAATGAATCATCTCCGATTCTTGGATTCGTCGAAAAGTTCCGTGTTCTTACAATAAAATAATAATGGGGTTTTATCACTTCATCACACATTTTATTACTTTGTAACTTAAACTTTTATTGTTTCAAGTTGTTTTCAATTCTTTTATTTTGTTATGCATTCCTCTTTTAAGCACTTTGTGCAAGGCAATATGTGTGTGAATAAAAAGAAGCAGAATTTTAATAGGTATGTGGTCTGTGGATACTGTGTAGATATCTTCCCGTAATTCTGGACGTTAGTAATTTAGTGTTGTATTTTAAACTCAGTGTCAAATGTACTCACTCGAATCTTCCTGTGTGTCAGGAATATTCCAGCAGGCGGAGCTCCGGAAGAAGGAAAAAAAGAGTTCCGGAGTTCCGTTGCAGGCGGAAGAGTTCCGGTGTACGCCGTCGCAGCATATTTCTCTACGCACCCCCACCCCCGCACCCGATCAGCTGCCGTTGACATCACGTGCGCGCCGCGCGGCGGTCCGTAGTGCCAAGCGAGACGCAGCCGCGCGCGCGCATTCACCTTGAAAAAGACTGCCTAATGCGGTTGAAACTATAGTCGGAGTGACCGGCTTAATCTTACGTGAGTAATTCCCGTGTAATATAAATAAAATGTGTGAAAACCACGTCAGTTTCTATAATAACATATAGCCTACTTTTTATTCCAGCAGGATTGAACATTCTTCTAGGATAATGGTAAAAACTCAGAGTACTGTTAGTTTACGATAAATCAAAAGGTTAGTACTTTCAGAAACATATTATAGAGCGATTGAAATTGCCTCTGTCGCGTCAGTCCTCTAAGAATAAGAAACCTGATACTGTTTTTGGTATCCATGTCCAACGTTTCATTGGTTCAAGTTTTTGATGCTGTAAGTGAGTTAGGTAATGAGTAACGTGTGGATGGCCTTTTGACTTGAAGCCATTTAGTCGTATAGTGTAAGATACAGGGACAAAATCATTAAATGGAAATGGCTCCGAGGAAAATACAACTTTTCAACCTGGTTGATCATCTAAAAAACGACAAGGTTAACCTGTTGTGTTAAAGGATGGGAAGCAAAGCTGTAGTCGAAAATTTAGCACGCTTTTCTAGGCTAAGTATCTATTCACCTTTTTCTTGAATAACTGCGGATTGTACCTGTTCGTAAAGACAGACGAGAGAAAGTGTAAGGTTTTCGAAGATAATGTTGAGAATAAATATAAGGGAGGCTGGCCCAATCATCAAGCAGGATTAATATTGTAGGGAAGATATAGGCTCTAATAGAGAAATAATTAGAACTCTCTTATTGTAACGTCTGAATGAATCATCTCCGATTCTTGGATTCGTCGAAAAGTTCCGTGTTCTTACAATAAAATAATAATGGGGTTTTATCACTTCATCACACATTTTATTACTTTGTAACTTAAACTTTTATTGTTTCAAGTTGTTTTCAATTCTTTTATTTTGTTATGCATTCCTCTTTTAAGCACTTTGTGCAAGGCAATATGTGTGTGAATAAAAAGAAGCAGAATTTTAATAGGTATGTGGTCTGTGGATACTGTGTAGATATCTTCCCGTAATTCTGGACGTTAGTAATTTAGTGTTGTATTTTAAACTCAGTGTCAAATGTAGAATTTTTTTTGTCATGCAACCATGTTGTACTATAAGTTTTTTTTTTTGATAACTAATGACACGCTAAGTACCTACTATTATTATAATATATATAGCATTTCAACGTATAGTTTCATTATCAGCCAGTAAACGTCCACTGCTGAACAAAGGCCCCCCCTCTTAGAGAGGGATAGACCCTCTTATACATACTAGTAAAAAATTAAAAATAAACTCTAATAGATATTTAGATGTTTAGGTTATGGTTAGGGTTATTTCGAAGTTTTTTTTTTATAAATTCTCTTGTCATAATGTCTTAATTGTATGATACGTCTACGTAACTATTATTCTACTACATAACATAGTATTAAATAGCTCTATACACCAATACCTCAAATATATAATATATATAACGCAATACACCAAATATATTAGTAAGGTACAAGTACTAACATAAAATTATTGGTTCTTTGAAAACAGATTCAAGAATCACGAACACAAACATCGTCCATTACAAACGGGCGATCCCAAATGGGCTTTATCATTCAAATGGTCAGCCATTAAGTCTAAAGAGGTTTTTTCCCAGCCCCCCACATACGCTAAGTACATGCCAATCTGTCAGTTTATCTGTCCCTCTGTTGGTGGATAATGAAACAAATTGGCACTATTGCCATGTTCAAGCGTCTACTGAAATGCCGCATCGATAATAGTGAAGGGCTAAGTTGGAGGCGACAGCGAGTTATTGTAACACAAATGATGGTTTCTTTTTTCAAACAACTTTTTATATTTTTTAAGCACAAAGTTATATCATTCGAAGCAAACAAAAAAGCTTTAATTATTACACTTAAACAAAAATCTAAATTAAGATATTGCCCGTGTGGAAAAGTACCAAGAACGCTGGCTGCATTCCCGCGTTGAGTAGCCAGAGATTTTTTGCGTAAAAAATGAGCTAACTGTCTTATCACCGGCGGCGTCAACTAAATGTGTTTTACGTACACTAAGAAACATGCAGTGACACCAATTAACCAGCTAATAGTCCACATGAAACAAAGGTGACGAGCTCGTCCGTAGAGTGAGTTCGACTAAAAATATCAAGCTCGATTTAGGCCGGATGCGTTTGAACCCGCCATGCCACCTTACCATTTCTGACTTGTTTGTCTGTTCTGAGGAGCAATCAATTGACGTAGTTTTTTGAATGGATATACTAGGAGGGCGGAAAAGTGACTTCGAATTTTTATCCCGGCAAAGGGTACGGTTCCTGTGAGATTATCCGCGTGGGTAAAACGAGGCGCAGAAAGTCTGATATAAGGTACCTCCTATACCTATACCTGGTGTCCTGGAATTTTTATTTCTGGTGAACACAATAAAGAGTCTATCTATCTATCTCCTACTAAACAATAGGTTTTATTATCGTTTCACTGTAAAAAACTAATTTTATTATATTAGTAATAATTGCATGGCTTGCATTTGACTACCAACTCTCCTGATATTAAACAATGATGCGGTCTACGATGGAACACGCTTGCCCAGAAGAAACAGATTCACTCGTGATTTGAAGACACCCAGACTATCGGGGGACTATCGGGGAATATTCAGGCAGCGCATTTCACTGACTAGCAGTTAGTAGATTCAAAGCGCTTCGTACGGCTTTTCGGAATATCAAGCATAAAGCGGTGTCAATTTTTCGTGCCCGCTCTGGCAGTTCGATAGAAAATGGGCAGAAGGGAATTAGATCATGCAAATCCGATGCACACTGTCTGTAAAGTCACTGTAAATTATTTCCTAATAAAAATAAATTATAATATAATATAAGAAAAACATACTGTGGGCGACTTTTTACCGCCAATTTCTTACAACTAGCACCACACACTCGTCGGCGCGGCGTGTACGCAGAAAGGGTTCCATATCGAAGCGCGACAACACCTGTTCATCAGCCCTTTGCCTTTGCCGACCGATTGTCAAACCACGTCGTTGAATACGCGAGAGTATGTATGGATGACGGTATGGAGAATTGTGTATTTAACATGCACTTATACCTATTTTGTTTAGTTATGTTGTAGTAAACTTTTTACAAGTTTTTACTAAATTTTTCTATTCTATTCTAAACGTTTTTCTTGTCCTAGTAGCTAGGGAAGCTAGTTTGCGCAAAGTGATTTATTATTCTTTACAAAATCATGTAGAGGTATTTATCTCTAATGCATATTATATTACTAGTTACATTTGTCAATAAACGAATTTTTGCTGTTTCAAACGGTTTATTAACAAATGTAAGTAATATGGTGAATTACTGTTAAATAGCTGTACATAAAAATGTAAAAAACAATCAACGGATTGCGCAAACAGTGTGTTATTTAAAAATGATTACCCCGGTCTAGCTACAAGGACAAAAAAACTGTTTGAAAATTCGAATTTCTTGCCTTAGCTGAAACGTACCACCTTAACTTGCCCTGTTAGTATGTGAGATAAATCTTTCAACTGAATTTTAGACCAGTTATTCTCAACCGATTGAGCTGAAATAGACTTACTTATGTTTGTAAGTTTGGTGACAATGCAATGTTATGATACCAATAAGCTGGTCTGATGATGAACACAGTAGGTGGCCATAGGAACTCCTAAACGAAACAAAGTAACTCGTTGAGTTTGGGTTCGTTGGATTTGTGTTCCCAAGCACTTTAGTCCTAGATGATGAGACGACGCCAAAAGCTTGAATCAAAAAAGTTTTTTAAATTAATGTGTTGGTAACACCTAGAAGAATTGCAGTCTGTGGTAGACTGAGCAATTCACGACCAAAGTTTAGGTGTCTATGGAATCTGAAAAAAAGAAAAAGAGAAGAAAAACAAAGGGGAATGACTTTAAAGGGAAAAATTATTGTTGGCTTTTTCGTGATTTTATTATGTTAAATTATCGTTATTGGTTTGGTTTTGGGTCCTCAAAATATCCCGAGTTAATTAAACGCGAGTGAATTCAGTTTAAATAGCCTCCCACAAGTTAACACGTGTATGTTTGTTTTGTTTTGTTTCCGACACTCTGTAGAAACCTTTAATAAAGTCTTCACCAATTTTACTAGGGCACAACTTTCGACGATATTTAAGAAGTATTATATTCAGATGCCAAAAATTTAATTAAAAAATGTGTCAGTGCATTGCTTACTTTTGAGGACTCTATTCAACCTTTGTTTGTAGCATCTTTGATTGGATTGCACTTCAACTGTATTCCAAACTTACAAAAACAATCCTGTAAATTGATGTTTAAACTGACTAATTAAAGTTCTAAATTTGATTTTAAGAATAAGTTCCAATATGAATAAAAGAGGTCTTAGGCGAGAGCAAACTCCATACAAACAACTACAATTAAAATCAAACATTAAAATAAAAAACAACATACTGGCCACATGAAATCCTATCCAGAAAAAGAATGACACACATTAAAGTAAAAAAAGAAAAACAGATTTCAAAAAGGAATCTAATCGTGCGCTGTCATCGTCGAAAGAAATAACGAGAGATATGAAGGGAAGGGTCTAATGAACAAAGGTTAATGAGGATAACAATGGCTGCACTAAAATACGGGATTTATATGCAGTGGTCAGTGAGGCCGATGATCTGATAACGCGACGAAGGGTTAAGGCGGTGGTTCGGTTGATTATAAAAATATTATTATACTAGTAATATGAATACTGTAAAATTAATAATAAATTTTAATAATAATAAATTTATTTATTTGGTTATCATAATATGCAACTTATGCTATCTTTTTATAATAATACTAGACCTGACAGACGTTGTCCTGTCTTAGAACTGTCAAACACGCAAAGTCAAAATTGTAAATCTTATTTTTGTACACCTTGGGTTACATTATTGGAGCTTGGAAGGATCCCTATTTTTTTTTTGAAAATATAATATAGCCTATGTTAACCGGGGATAGTGTAGCTTCCCAACAGTGAAAGAATTTTTCAAATCGGTTCATTCGTTTCGGAGCCTATCCAATGCAAACAAACAAACAAACAATCAAATCTTTCCTCTTTATAATATAATAACAACAATAGATAACAATTTTACAATAGATTATAGTTTTTTAATTCATGCATGATATGATTTATAAATTTAAGATACAGTTAATACAATTATTCAATACAATAAAATAACTTATGTGAGGCCCTAGCTCCCACAGTAGGATACCCTGAGTTTGTGGGAGCTAGTTCTCTTCGGAGGTGCATGTGAGAATGTGCACATACAGTCATACATGTTATTAGATGCTATTAATTTTTTTGTCATCATTTTTTTTTCATTTGTCAAAATTATATATGTATTATGTTCGTTACTGGAAAGTAAGTACAGCTTTTTTTGTACCACGAAAATGCATTACACCTTAGAATAACTACTAGTTATTCTAAGCATTACACTTTTTTTACGCATGACGGGTCGAAAACTATTATGTATCTCTATAATAATAATTATATGTTTGGGGCAAAAGGTTGTGTGGTTATTTATTACCATTTTCTCCATAACGGCTTACCCAATTTGAATGGATTTTTTTATCTTCGCTATATTTGATTTAAAAAATTGTTTGGCTCCTTAAAAGTTCTTAAACCTATGACCTCATTTTACCAAAATAGTCTTGGGTTTTTAAAATGTTAACTTATACTTTTTCCCAACGCGGCGCAGTATAAGTTTTTTTTTTATAAACCATTTATCTTCAAATGGCGTTTTTTCATCAATGCTTAAAACACTACCAAGCAACCTTGTGAAAAATCTAATCTAAAATAACTAATCTACCTAAGTATATATAAAAAAAAAAAAAAAAAAAAAACATGAATGCTGCGTTATATCATAATCGAAATAACCGTCAGTATTCGGAACTATTCTGATCTGAGTCTTGAGGATTTTGCGTTATTATTATGGAGTTTTAATATGCATTATTGGTTATTTCTTGTAGCACTTTTTCAACTTTTTTACTGATTAATATTAGTCGACTGTTATGTATTTATCTTTTCGCAATAATAATTAAATACCGCCTAAGTAGTATTATATACTCTCATTTTAAGTTCCCAGGTTATATTTTATTCGCTTTATTAATATATTAATAAATAATTCGAGACGTAAGTATGGTAAATACAGCAAATAATGCTCTATACCAACTTGCCCTTAAATAAAACCATCGTCTCCCCCACAATGATCAAATTTCGTTTTTATTGTTAATCCTGGCCACTAAATGAACCACCACATATTGAGTTCACAAAACAACACCACCGTTCAAGAAATAAGAAAACAAGACTAAACAAAAACGGATAAAAATACTCCTGGGATTCCGGGATCTTGGGCACATTTTGTTGGGACTTATCACCTTAAAGATTTTATTAAATGCTGCGTTCTTTTATTTTTTATTTCTTTAAAATGATAGCAATTTTTATGTTGAATTTTTTAATAATAAACGTGTCTTAAGGTTTATTTTAATAAAAGAACTGACAGTATTTTGTGATCATGCAGACAGTAAAAATTACAGTTTTTATTATTAGGGTTAATTCAGACCGAGGTTTCGAGGCGGTCGCGGGCGAAGATTTTGAGACAGTACCGTTTAAAAATCAAACACAATATACGCCTATTTCTGAAGATTAAAATCTCAGCAACGGTTTTTTAATAAATCACATCACGCAAATTGTATACCGGAACAAGAAATTATGTACCAAACTTCCCTTTAATTTTAATTTTAAAATATTTTATCACTGATACATTTCATGATGCAGTTAATTTTGTATCCCCAAAAAAATTACAGGGGTTCAGGGTAGGTGGCCCTACTAAATGACCAACACTGAACAAAAAAAAAAACAATCAACACATAATTTATCAAAATCAGTTGACGCATTTTAGCTGCGAGGAACACACAAGCGTACAAATACCCGCTAAATACAATACCCGACTGCTCAAGAAGGAGGGTAATGTTTTTTGGGTGTTTGTATGTGTTTTTTTATATTTATGATTACCTAGGCTCCTTTATTCTAAACGGTTTAAACGATTTTACTGAGTGACGTGTCGATAAAGATAAGATAAAGATAAAGATAAATTTGTCGTTTGAACATTAGATTTATCTTTATGCCCAAAGTTTCATAGGCTACATGTTGAAGTAGTTTTTTTCAACAACTGGTTACTTTTCCTTGTTTTGTAAAAATAATATTAAATTAGATTATCATAAACACAAACAATTTTGCGGCTACGCGCCCAACTCAGATTTATAGGTATGCTTTATCTTTGGTACACTAAAAAGAATATGCGCTCTTTTGCGCCGGCTGGAAGTATCCGCACGCAACTCTACCGTCATGATGTGAATTGGCCCTAAGTTCGTAATCATACTTGCTGTATTCTTATTAGAAATAGGTATTAGAAAGATTTGTTTTGAGTTACACATGTATTTTTACCTTAAAGATTTCATGGCTCTTTAAGTGTTTTTGTTGACTTCACTGAATATTTAATGTCTTATTAAAATTGTTCAGAAGTAATAATTATTGGTGCATTTTTACCGAATTAAAGTCACATGATTGCAGAGTGGAGAGGTGTATTTCATTTATCAAAGCTCTACAAGATTAAAACAATCTTAACAAAAAAAAATTTTTAATTAAAGTGTTACCTTCTTCGAAAGCAATCATCGAATACAACGATATTATTTGGGAGATCGATTGAACCATCTTGCATTACATCGTTTACAACATTGTACAGGATGTATCATTTAACCACTGAGTATTGAAAGGGAAACGTTATGTATATCAAAATTGGTTGGTTTTCGGGTTCCGTACCCAAAGGGTATAAACGGTACCTTATTACTAAGCCAACGCTAACTGTCTGTCCATCTATTTGTTCGTCCATCCTAACTTCATTATATAGCAGGTAAAATAGAAACATAAAAAATATAAACACATTTTTTTTTGTTAAAAAAAAAACACATATGCCCGCAAAATATTACCCACTTTCTTGGGCAGTTGGGTAAAAAGTGCGGCGCGTCTTCGTAAATCTGTCCATAGCTTATATTATTATATTACACCCTCCCCCCCTGGTCGTTCATTTGATGACATTTTGATCATCTCGTTTGCAGTTGTGTGCCGCTCAATATTGATGTGTGCGTTTGTAGAACTAGTAAGAATATGTCACTGTGTGCAATACGTGTTTACCTCGCCCTCAGTTTTTAGCAGGCTTTTTTCGGAACTAGCTCGAGCTTAAGGCAAATCCAAACTATATTATTTTATTTATTTTTATTTCAAAGGAAGACCAACAGCCTTAAAAAAATATAACAATCTTGATAGATCCAGAAGCTAATTACAGGTCCTCGCGGATAAAAATTTAACAAGTAACAATTTAAGTGACATTACGCAGTTACACAATATACGTTTGTCGAATAAATAAAAATTACATTACAATAGCCTTAAACAAAGAATTCCCTACTCAACAGCTGCCTAACCGCCACAACGCTCATGCAGAATAGATCCAACCCTAAGCGCTTATCGATGGTGTTAAAGTTCTTGCTCACTCTCAACATGTATGAATTACGTCTATAGTTAGTGTAGAATTTTGGTTTATTAATAAGAGGACAAAAACGAATAGGCTTATGAGGGGTATTAAGCTTGATCTTGCTTAAAAGCTCAGGACAGTCAATAAGGTTTGAGGTTATTTTAAACAAAAAAGTCATGTCTGCAATCTCCCTTCTTTTAAAAAGAGCTAGTAAGTGAATTTTTTTACAAAGGCTTAAATATTTATCGGAATTATATGGGATTTTAATGCAATAACAAATGTATTTGATAAATTTCTTCTGAATTCTCTCGAATATGATCAAAGGTTATATTTTTATTCAGTGTTTATAGCGTTTAATTAACTTCTATTGAGCAATTGGATTGTCTTTATACCTTCAACGGTCTATGGGCAGTCTAACTGTATTTGTAGTGTTAGTTTTAGCTTGTATTTTGTTTAGTTAATAAAGGCACGAAAAAAAACTACTGGTTAATGACACATCCTGTATATAAAGGTATGGTATACACCAGTCTGTTCGTAGGTGCATCAGTTTATTCATTTGTCAGTGGCAATCTGTGCCATTAGGGGTAATTACCGAGTACGACTACTAGTTGCAGGGTTGTCCGCAATGTGACGGCCTAAAGGGCGGATGTAGTTGTACCATCAAGTAACGGACAGTACTAAGACATGTTTTATCAGTGTTCATAGCAAAATCACCGGGTGACTTTTTTGCCGTGACACTGTTTGCAGAGCTCTTCATATTGATATTTGATAGCTCGTTAGGCCAGCGATAGCCAGTTGGTCCAGTTGGTAGTGAACCTTCTGAGCTTGGGGGCGTGAGTTCGATTCCCACTTTTCCCATTTATGTGATAGACATTTGTGTTTGTTTTATATCTGCCCCCCGATTCTACTTAACAAATTGTCTTTAAATTGTTGTTGTTGCGATTTTAATTGTTAAATAATTGCCTCAAAATTTACAGTTTTTAATATTTTTTATACTAAGTTATAATACTAGGTGGTTGTATTTTTCTAGTATAAAAAATAATAATATTTATGGTTTGTTGTTAATATCTATTTAAGTATGTATTTAAAACTATATATTATGTATGTATAATATGTATATCAGTCTCTGGCAGCCATATCACAAGCTTTGCTTAGTTTGGGGTCAGATGACCGTGTGTGCAAAAATGTCCCGAATATTTATTATCATTGTTTTATTATTATATACTACATTTAAAGTGAGGCAGCCCTAGTTATCGGTCCGTGTAATATTGGTGAAGTTATGGGCTGAAGCGAATCAAGCCTGTTTAGAGATGCTACCACTTGGGCGTCATTCGTTCCGTTGGAAATGGTAGCTGTTTCCAGACTGATCGTAAAACTAGTAGACAAGAGTCCCTGTTGTTAGAAACCTTGCCGATATAAATATTTCAGTTAAACTTTGTTGTAAGGGAAAATTTCTTTGACTCGTCGAGTAAACAAGAAAACGTTGGATGAAAACATTACCCTTTTTAGGGTTCCGTACCCAAAGGGTAAAAATGGGACCCTATAATTACTAAGCCTACCATGTCTGTCTGTCCGTCTGTCTGTCCTACCTCTAAACGGCTGTATCTTTCGAACCGTAACATATAGCCAGTTGAAATTTTCACAGAATATGTACCGTTACGGCGGATTCACTAACAAATAATAGATAAAAAAGTCAAGAAGTAAAAACAAACGGTAACAAAAATACGTAGGATAGACTGACAGACACTGTAGATTTAGTAATAGGGTCCCGTTTACACCCTTTGGGTACGGAACCCTAAAAACCACCGGCTAACTTCCAGTATAAGAGACATACCAATAACACCAAATCTAGTATCAAAACCGTGTTCAAGGTATAAACATTTTTCGTAACAACGTTTTCACAACAAATTTTGACACGTTTTTTGTACAAAAAACGTCAAAATATGTTACGACAAAAATATGAATTAGGCCCCTGGGGCTCAATCTTGAATCACTTGTATAATATTACGCACGAAAATATCATGCGAAATCATGCAAAAAATCCGAAAATCGAGCCCCTAGTTCGCTGTATCAAATTCGCCATATATGTTCAATATTACCTCTACGCCAGACAGTCTAAATACATCAACATTCATATTTAGACAGCATTACGACAAAAATCTTAAAAAATAAGGAAAGAAATCAACCAATTGTCACCTGGTGTCCTGCTCGAGTCCAGTAATGACAGCTTCCAGCGGCCAACGACCACATTGCGACCGGCCGTGTGACTGAACAATGTGATGTTGTATTTCACATTAACATTATGTTCACAAGGAGAGCATTGTCGGCTATTGTCCACTTACATAGGATTGGATTCAGGCGAGGCTACATCAGGTATAAATGCTGATTTTTTTCCACTCACCAGTGCGTGGATACTACGCCTTCAATCTTAAACAGAGTCTAGTCTGTACGTCGATACTGCGCCATCTATTATTAAACATAGTCTTGTCTGTACGTGGATACCGCGTCATGTATTATTAAACAGAATCGAGTCTGTACGTAGATACTGCGTCATCTATTATTAAACATAGTTTTGTCTGCACGTGGATACCACGTCGTCTATTATTAAACTTAGTATTGTCTGTGCATGGATACCACGAAATATATAATTATATAGCATAGTCTTGTTTGTACGTAGATACCGCGTAATCCGTTCTTAAACATGGGCATGCCTGTCCGTGGATTCTAAACTATACATGTTCAAACTTCGAGTCATGGTTTACTTTTTCCCCGTTAGTCAAAGTGATCGCCTTGACATGAATTAAATTATTGATGTAAAAAAAAAAAAAAACTTTAAAATTTGTTTTAAAATTCAACTTTCACCTGCATTTGGGTAATCAGAAACAGTAATTTTATTGAAACGAACACTTGTGGTTGATTTGACCTTTTAGGCCGTAGGCGTTTTTGAGTGACCTCATACACACAAAACTGGTATCTGACCCTCTAAAGCTACAATACAAACACTTTATTGGAACCACTGATAGAAAATTACAGAACAATTCCACAAAAAGTTGAACAGCGTTTCAGGAGCAGAATAATTTTTCGTTTTCCGAAACTAGTTTCGAAACTTGGTTTCGAAAGTGGCCGAAGCAGCTAAAATACTTGCACTTGAAAATTTAGTAAATTTCCCAGCGCATGCAACCTCCTCCTTACACATTTCATTGTGGCGGCATTACCCATTGAAAGGGCTACCTATTGTTGTTTCAGTTCGATATAAAACAATAGCAATGCGTTCTACTTCTTTATTTAATGCCGCCCTTTGTAGTTTGCCGCAGCGGCGTTTTTATCTTCACGCAACTCATTAAGGGGGTCTTTTTGCTGTCAATGCTCATCGGATGGTCTTTTTGTGTATCAAGTTAGATGGATAACCACCGGGTGACATTTCCATAGTTGGTGACGGATAAAATGGCTGGGAAGAGTTGCTATGGATGGATGGTGAGAATTTTTAATAAGTTAATTAATGCTTAAAAGTAAAGGATATGCCTATCTTAAAAATAGTGGTGCAAAGATACTTTAGTTATGCATTAACTACTCGTATATAAATAAAAATATTTGCTGTTCGTTGGTAAGCGTATTATTTGAGAACAGCTGAAGCGATTATGCTGTTATTTTAATGTTCATAATATTCCTTAGATTTTTGGAAATAAAAAACTGGCATAGTTTTTTTTTTAATGTATGTACTTTATTAGCCTTGATTTACTAACAAAGAATGCTAACACCTTAAAAAATCTGCAAATCTTATCCCAACACGCTCTTAATACATATTCATGTATCAGAGACATTTCAATCCATTATGAAATGTAACTCAATACTCGAGAAAAACGAATAAGAACCGTCTTATCGCGCCTGACTGTAAGTCGACGGTATCTCGGCGTAACAAAAGGTAAGTGCAGAAGTAGCAGCGAAGTAACTTTGTACTATTGTTTACAGTACGTAAAGTAATTTCCTTCATATTCATAACACTGGTTTTGAATTAACAATGTAAAAACGTTACAACTATCTTGATAGAAACATAATAGTTATTTATGATACAAGTGCGGTAAGTTGGTTATTACAAACGAGTAGACGAATGTAAGCCCGAGACGAAGTCGAGGGCTTACCATAGTCACGAGTTTGTAAAAACCAATCCGCACGTGTGCCATACAACGTTTTACAACACATTTGCGAGAAAAAAAGGCTACAAATGAAACAATTTTTATGGAAATGGTAATTAAAAAAATACCGTAAAGTACACGCACGGTGCTATACATCTGAGCGTGCGGTAAAATTCATTACCGCACGCTTCGTTGTATGATGCGTAATGTTTAACTTTCGAACGATGTATACAGGCTTCGTAAGTGCACATTTTGAGCAAATGTGTTGTAAAGTAATTTCCTTCATATTCATAACACTGGTTTTTAATTAACACTGTTAATTAAAACTATCTTGATAGAAACATAAAATATTATACTAACTAGAGGTTCACAAAATTTTGAGTTTGAAAAATCCGTATCAGTTTCATGTGATACAGGCCTAGCTAGGCTAATTCAGAAATTACAGTATCGATATTAAGTATTCAAATAAAATTCTTTATAGAGAGTGTGTTACTAATTGATAAATAACTTGTGCTTATAAAATATTTTTCATTTTCATTTGCCACGTTACGCAACAGAGTTTGAAATTTATTTAGAAGACATCGGATCTCTTATAACTAAACTCGAGTGACATTGAGCAAAACTTATGGCCAGATGCAGTGACGGCTGGTAGGGGAGGTTTCTGACTTACATGAGGTTCCTTGCCATAAACGCGTGACATCATAATGTGAAAATGTCATTGAAAAATAGACTCTGTGCCCTTAGTCTCTAAAACCATATACATTCGTAACGCGGCCACGTTACGCTACCTGCCTATAGCTGGCAATGTCAAGTTTGAAGGAAGATAGAAGAAAGGATGCAAACATCCCAACAAATATAGATGCTTACCTAATGTACTACAACGCATTTTTACGCTGCTATTTTTTTACGGCTAGTTTGCTACTTTTCACTAGCTTTACTAAAAAGTCCTACAGCGATGTATGTCTGCCTGTAATAAATATTATTTTGGTATTCATTTCATCTGGATTTATAACTTTTGTCACTATTCAGTAACACTCTAAAATTTAATTTGCTGTGCTGCACTTAGCAAAGTACAGTGTGCACCACGTGGCAAATTTTTCCTAATAATGAGTATAATTCTTTCATAGTCAAAATTTTATATTATTAGTAGGCTAGTGTAAAGTAGTGTATTATAGTAAGCAAACGGGCCACTTTCAAAACCAGTACAAAATATAGAGACGTTAGCTCTATTTGAAGGTTGTAATTCTCTAAAAGAGTGACCAATTACAAAACAAATAAATAAAGCTTAGCTACTGTTTTCTACTAAAGCGAAGTGGCAGCAATTTGCATATAAAGTGGGTAAGACTGTAAGAACGGTGAGTTTTAAGACGATAATGTTTGTAAGTTATGATTTGATGACGATCTTTGACAAGAAAGAACGGTGGCTACGCCTGTCAACATGAATTTAATTAGAATATTGTTTTGTGTCCAGCAATAATAAGTATAACTTATGGTTATTTATTGTACAGATGTTCACTGTACTTGATTGCTATTGGAAAATTGTTTCCAAAAATAATTAATTTCAGTCAATTGTAGGTGTAAATAACACAAAAAAAAAAGAATAGCGCCACATGCTATGCCTAATCTTACGAAGCTGAAATTTGATTAGAGATTTTCTTAGAAAGGATTTAGTAAAAGGGCCGAATTAAGGGAGTAAAAGGGAGATATAAAAATGAGTTGTAGAGAGATGTAGAGTTTATAAAAAGTATCACTAACGAATTTTTGATTATATTAAGTAGGTACTTATGCATAGAAATGCTTTAGAAATATGATTTCACTTTGAAATTACAATCTTATCACGGAAAATATCCTGTTAAAATTCATTGCACTAGAGTGAAAAACAGTGATAGTTTGAAACGAGATAGGTGTCAACTCGGCGGCAATAAACTCGATCACGCAGCCGAGTTGACCCTACTTTTCAGGGGCCACCTCGACCGACAGTAGAAATTGGTACAAAGAAAATGTTTTACAACTATTTTAATAAATATTCAACTTAAGTGTTTTAAAGAACAAAGTCTGTATCAAATTTTACATATCTAAAAGGACGGGTATTATTATATATATGTTGACATTTTCTACATCCGAGTAAATCAATGTGAGAAATATAGCCCAAAGATAGGATTATAAGAGCTAATACAAAGGTTTATCTCGGTAACAAACGCCGCTCAATAAAAGGTACGATGAACCGCATCCGTATAGTAACCTATATGAGACACGGTTGACATTTAAATTTATATAGAGTTGATAGTATGTTACGTTTTAGGCAGGTTGACTGAAAAGTTGATAGATTGGTTGCCTATACAAGAGTGTGTAAAATGTGCAAGTTGAAGTGGCAATAGGCAGGTTCCATCACTCGAAGAACCGATAACCGATGGAGAAGAAAGGTTCTTGAGTGGAGACCACGAACCGGAAGACGCAGCGTAGGTGGGCCTCCCACTAGATGGACCGACGGCATTGCGAGAGTCACGGAGATTCAGTGGATGCAGATGGCTCTCATCTTGAAGGTGATAGGAACATACTGACTGACTCTCTGTGTATTTGTTACTTTAAACAACTTGTGATTCAGACATAAAGCTAAAACTAGTATGCAACTTCATATATTATGCAAAGGTAATAATGAAAAAAAGGATATCTATCTTTTTCTTAAGGTATATATAGACATGCATCATTTCGAAAAGCTTGCATCGGACCTGCTTGATATAATTTCCCCTTGCCCATTTTATAGACATCCAGGGCGGGCAAAGCAGCGACACTGTTGCATGGTTGGTAATTCGAAAACCCGTAAGAAGCGCTTTGATTAAAATTTTATTATGCAAATTGCTAGACTTTGGAGTGCGTTTTTCTTGATAGTTATAATCTAGGTGTCTTCAAGTCGAGACGAGATTGAATTGTTTTTTTTCTAGGCAAGCATTCATTAAAATCAGGTGAAGTAAAACTGCGAGTAGGTTAATCTACCAATTAATATGTACAATTAATGTATATAGCAACGAAATACTTGTCAAGCTCATTTTTAACTCTTTACTTAATTTATAAAACTAGAAAAAGAATGATTTTCTAACGAAATTGTTTTCATAGATATATAACGCTGTATTTGAAAACCCTCTATCTCTGTTATAACACCACAATGAGTTATAACTCTCTAGAATGTGAGTTATAACTCTGTGTTGTAACTGCTCTATAGGTATCCAAAATCAATCCTCTGAAGTACGCCGTCCCGCTCGTACCTGATAATATGAAGACAAATACAAATTGATAAACAAAAAGAAATACATTAGTTACACACATTTTATATTTATAAAACTTGTAATGCAATGGACATGGAATTACCTCTCTTTCTTCTCCTTGTCCATCTTATTCTTATTTCACTATCGTTCTTTTCACTTTGAATAGGCTTCTTGGTTTTTAATTCGGGCCTACTCGAAAGCCCGCGATTGGGCCATATCCACCACGCTGGCCCAGTTGCTGGTTGGTGGAATCACATACGCCATTGCATTTCTCTCCGTACGTATATGCAGGTTTCCTCACTATGTTTTCTTCACGGAAAAGCCAGTGATGTGAAAATTCGTACATAAACTACAAGAGCTCATTGGTACGGAGGCCTGGGATTTGGACACGGGCCCTCACGCTTTCAAGTCTAGCGGTCTCCCAAATAGGCTACCACGACTTTATTATTTGTGACTTACGAATTCTGTAAACAAATCTTGGAATTCAATGTTAAACTCTGACATCGGCTAGTGTTGGGGTCATACCCTTACTTGTTTTAAGCGATTCAGTTTGGGTGACTTTAAAGGTGAAAAAGGAGTGGGTGACTGTAGAAAACCACCCGAACGTAACCTTAACGCGCCGAGATAGGGTTTGCGGTCGCGTAGCTTTTCGAAACCACCTAAATTCAATCGCTTAAAGAAGGCGATGGTACATATCTGATATCTGTTCAGAAAATACGAACGTATTTTATGTATATTACACGAGAATTACTCACGTATGATTAAGCTGGCTATCCCGACTATTATTATAATAGTTTCAACGCTGGTTATTCCGACTATAGTTTCAACCGCATTCGGTGGGCTAAAATATAGGTGGTGCAAAGCCAGACAGATTAGCGCACTCATCTTGAAAAAGACCGCAGAATGCGGTTGAAATACAATAGCCAGAATAACCAACTTAATCATACGTGAGTAATTTCCGTATAATATACACAAAATGTGTGAAAACTACGTCAGTTTCCATAATAAAATACTAACTTATTTTACCTTAGTTACTTTGTTAACAACCTTTTAACTTGTACTGCTTACGAAGTACCCATTCATGTCAATTCAGATACTTGGGAAAATCATGTCGTTCGTACACAAGACAACCAAAGTGGGACTCAAGTAGGGTCATCTCTTGCAGTACGTTTGAAGACCTCGTACTCGTCAATGTCGAACGTACATATTATGTCATTGTGTGTCGTATTCTACTATACACAACCATCCATACTCCTAAAAATGTCTTAACTATTTATCGAAAGGTTATCTGGAAGAGCTTTTAGCGATAAGATTGCCTATTGTACCTCTGATTGATTATTCTTCATGTAATGTTCTTTCTGTGGTGTCAATAAAGTAATACCGCGGGTAAGACGGATGCAGACCGCGGTATTACCCGCGATTTTAATTTTTTTTCGCTTTTTCTGGGAGAAAAGTACCCTATGTCCGTCTATATGATGTACACTATCATCATGCCAAATTTCGTTAGAATTGGCTTAGTCGTTTATTTGTGAAAAGCGAACAAACAGACAGAAAGACAGAAGATAGTTTCTTTAAAGTTGTGGAATGAGCTGAGTCAGTTACATGCACCATGTTCACGGGAAGAATGAATGAGGAGGAATGGGAAGGAAGAATGCGGGTGGTTGGTCGAATATCGGGAGCTCAGTCCACAACCTTACCTCGGTAAATATCCCGTAAATAATAATATAACTTTAGTGAACAACCGTGATAGTTTAAAACGGAGTATCTTTAGATTTTATATTAGTTGTGATTTATGGCTTTGTCTACGGAGAAAATTTTTACGTTTGATGCGTGAAGTGGGTACTTAACAAATTATTATGTGTGTATTAGTTATTAGCATTTATTTATTTAGCATTCTAGTATTTATGGATTTTTCAATTTCTTAGTGCATGCGACGACGGACACTATTTTATTTTAGTTAAATATGTTACCACTTAAGTGACAAATAATTGTCTTTGTGTTAATAAAGTTCTTTAAACCTAAACCTATGTTTTGTCGCCTCATGTACGAACGGTCTACTACCGTTATTGATGGACACACAAACACTTCTACGCCCAATTACTGTTAAATAATCTATCACCTCAGGCCCTAGGTCCTACTAAATGGTCATAGGGTATCCCTATTGTATGACCACCACAGCTTTTTCCTATTTTCTTTCAATTTCCCAACACGATGTCTCTATTTCAACAGTTTTATAGTTCAAAATTGTTCGTGTTTTTGTTTCTCGGTGCTTTTCTAGTTGGTTTTTCATGGTAGTGAAGGACGGATCAATGGGAAGTACTAACTAGGAGCTGTGAAACTTACAAAACGGTGCGTGGAATTCAAGATGGCTGAACAGATTGGTTTTAGTTGTCCTGTCATATGCCGCTATAACTTCATGTCTCTGTTCTTTTTGTCTATCCGTATCTCCATCTCTCCAAATCTCTCTCTCCCTCTTTTATTTTCCTATCTTTTACTTTAATTCGATAATAATCCAACCCTTTTTGATCCCCTTAATATGGCACTTTCGCAAAATCATTTTTTAACGGGTCTCTACACCCCATAAAGCATCTTACTTTCGTAGGTATCGAGATTTCGTGATGAGTCAGTCAATAAGATTGAAAAACGCAATTACTTTTAAGGCAAAGCTTTCCCACTTTTAAGCAATATTAGTTACTACAGATGACCATAGGGTTTATTATATTGTATTAAAGTCACATTTAGTGGAGCAAAACCATGGCGCTTACACACAGTCTTGCGTTTAGCTACTTTTATTTTAAAGGTTTTTCTCATATTTTTCTAAAAGTATAGCTGTAATGTAAAATGTACCTTTATGGTTCCTTCCATAATTATGAAATCTTTATATTAAGATATTTTAGATATCATTTAGTAAATAGGTATTTGAATAAATCCATTAAATAGGGGGGAGGGGGAGCAGAAATCAGTACTTTTTATTCCTCTAGCGAGCGAAATGTCCGTGATCGTATTTTGATACGATTTTTTGGTCTTTACGGTTTCCTAGATAAAACTTTCAATTTTGAAATGACACCATTTTTATAATGTTTAGCTAAACATGGAAGTAGGTACACAAACTAAAACTAGAATGACCAAAATTGCTAAAAGTGGGAAAAGAGGACCTTAACCGAAACTTACATGTTACTTTCCGAACCGCTAGGGTTTTTTTCGTTTCGGCGGTTTAGGACCACAATTAAAAATGACATCTTCTTATAATGACCACTTCTTCAAATGATCACTTCTACAAATGACCACTTCTAAAAACGACCACTTCTTGAAATGACCACTTCTTGTAATGACCACTACTTGACTAGCTTGCCAGGGACTGTAATGCCTTGCCATAACCCTTGTTACCTGTTACCTGAAAACTATTAACTTGGGTATTTTCACGGCCAGAGTGAATAAGCACCTTCCAGGTCTACGTGCTCCATCTTCGGCCACAACATCGCTTTCCATCAGGTCAGTTGGTGGCTAAACGCAGAAATAAATATTTTCATCCCCCACCTCGGAAATAGTATTTTTGCTATTCGATATCGAGTGCAAAAGCCGTTCTTATCCGCTAGAAGATAAAGTAAAATCTTGTGCACTAAGTTTGTTAATTCAAAACATCATTAAATCTATTTATTTCTACCTCCATGGTGCCGAATTTACCATACAACCTTTTTTAATTTGTTAAAAACTCAGACTCGGAACCTTCTTGGTGTACTTTATTTTAATTTGTTTTGCGCGCGCCATTTTCTTTTCAGGTAATATTGTTAAAATCTTTGGTTAAAAACAAGAAACTTGAAAGCAAGTGAAAAATCTAAAATGAGTGATTTTAGCGACGAGGAAGTTTATTTGACGCCTACAGAATTTACCGAAACTGTTAAGAATGCGCAAATGTTTTTTTTTTCCATTTAGTCATTTCCTCGCTGTGGTGGGATGAAAAGTTACGTGTTGCACTCGAGTGCAAAGATTCTTCACCTCGTGCTCTTTTGCTTACGCTCAGAATTCTAATTTTTGAAACACTCGCTACGCTCATGATTCAATTTAAGAATCCTTCGCTTGCTCGGTCATCAAAATTGAGCACGCAGTTAAAAAACAATTTTGCACTCTTGTATAACAAATAACTATTAAAACATTATTCATTAATAAATTTGTTCTTATCAATAACAAGACAATCACCACGTGAATCAACCATCTACAACTCTATTACGCCCACAACTTACATTATCTTTATAATTGCTGATTAATTCAGTAACAAATTCCATTTAATTACAAGGGGGTCACGCTTGGTCATCAACAAAAACCTGCCACGAGTTAAATTATGTGCTAACTGCATAACATTTTCAGACCAATTAGGCCTGAGACACCCTAGCGCGTTCCATACCAAAATCAGCAGCTTTCCGCTACATAGCGCACGGTATTTGCACTCAATAAACTTTTATGTAATCCTTGTTTGTTCGCTAATAAAGTAAGAAATCGTGTGGTTTTGTTTTATACAACTTTATTAATGCAATTTATATCATTTGCACTTTGTGATACAACGTTACAACTGTATTCTAGTAGCATAGAGTACAAAATGGTGCGAATTTGTGTGAATGGGGGTAGAGATTTAAATTTGTAGTTTCGTAGACTTGCACGATTCGAGCTTAGGTTTTTTATTAACAATTGCGGGGTTAACAGGGCATATAATGGCTATGATTGTTGCTTAGTTGATAAAAAGTGTTGTTTACGTAAATTGAGCGTGTTGACTGTTTGTTTGATTTGTTTTGGTGTTACGGAGTGGTGGTTTTGATTAAATGTTGTGTAGATAAATTACAGGCGTTAATTACTTTTATCTTGTTATCTGATTTAAGTTGTAGTAGAATAACATAACGCATAACACGAATAGTAATTGTTTTCGTTTTTTGTTCTACAATAATACTATGTTTTTTTTAATTTTTACTAGCTGCGCCGCGCGGTTTCTCCAGCTTTATATATTTCTTTGAAGCAATCCTCTTTGGTAGCGACAGCAACCTCTTTTGACTTAGATGAATATTTTTATTTTTACCTCTAGACTTCAATTCTTGCCGTACAAAATGTATGGGAAAATTATATTTTTATTTATTTATTTTTTGGATCATTTCGTATTTTTATTTATTCTGCTATTCGAAATGGAGAGGAATCCAACAAATCAATATCATGAAAATCGGTCCAGCCGTTCATGAGTTATAAATGGTGTAACTAACCCGACATTTTATCTACAACTAGCAGTCCGCCCCGGCTTCGCACGGGTATAGATTATAGCCTATGTCACCCGGGGATAGTGTAGCTTCCCAACAGTGAAAGAATTTTTAAAATCGGTCCAGTACTTTTTGAGCCAATTCGTTACAAACATACTTACATACATACAAATCTTTCCTCTTTATAATATTAAGTATAGATTTTAATGTTTCTTTTTAGATTTATGTGGAAGAAAATTTACATAGTTATTACTATATTGACGTGTAAATTTAATTTGTAGGATAAATGACTCGTGACTTAATACGCATATGGTAGGGTTCCATAACCAAAGACATAATAATTTTACTAAGGTAACATTCACAGTTTAGTAATTCGGCTTATAGAATTTTTTTAAAGAACAAATATATGTGAACATAGCCAAATTTCAAAGACGTATCCTCTCGAAGTGACGGTGTAAAAAGGGTAACGGGATATAAAGTATCATATATCAGAGTACGGCCTTCCTACTATCTCTATAAATGAAGAAAAAAAAAGATCACTTGCAAGGTTTTTTTTTTTTTTTTACATCGGATTAGGTTAACGTTTGACCGCAATCTCGCCTGATGGAAAGCGATGATGCGGTCGAAGATGGAGCACGTTTGCCCAGTAATAACCTATTAACCCTAGACTTGAACACTCCAAGATTGTAATGCTGCGGAAACACAGACAGGGGCAAGGCGTTCCATTGTTTTGCTGTTAAGACAGAGGAGTCAAAACGCTTGAAAAACATAACGTGAAAGAGAAACAAACTAATGAGACTCGCTTTCGAATTAGTATGATTTTCTTTCAATCCTTTCATCTAGGCATTCTTATTTACTTCAATTCAATACATTGTCAACGTTCAATCTAACATCTACGTGTGTATATTAAAAGCCAGGCGGCACCATTGAAGCGACATTTTTGCATGCGACATTGAATGCGACATGCGACCGCGACAATACGTCGGGCGACACGACAAGTGCCGCCGGCTACTGTCGCGCCACATGTCTGTTTAATTGGGCGAGGTGATGGCAAGGCTAGCATTCTGCACGGTAAAGCATTATTCAGACTGCGGTATTGATTATTATACAAGGTTGCGCGGAACGGGAGTAAAGTAGGAACGGGAGTAAAGTAGGAACGGGAGTAAAGTAGGAACGGGAGTAAAGTAGGAACGAGAGTAAAGTAGAGTAAAGTAAGCGTAAATTTTAGTGAAAACAATGGAAAAGGCATGAATTTATTTTTAATATGTTAGCAGTCGGAATACACGTAAATTCGCTGTTTTAAACTATCACGGTTGTTCACCGAAGATATCTGATTATTTACGGGTTTTTTTTTTAATATCCCGTAAATAATCATATAGCTTTACACGTAAATTGTTAGCATTTAATGTGGTCAATATACCTTAGCTACAATATTAAGTACGATGTCAAATTATTATAAACTAGCGGTCCGTCCCGGCTTCGCACGGGTATTTTTGGAGTTTTAGTAAGGATCCCTATTTTTTTTGAAAATATAATTTAGCCTATGTCACCTGGAGATAGTGTAGCTTCCCAACAGTGAAAGAATTTTTCAAATCAGTTTAGTAGTTTCAGAGCCTATTCAATGCAAACAATCAAACAAACAATCAAATATTTCCTCTTTATAATATTAGTATAAATTATGGTTTCACTGCGACTCCTGGGAAACTGCGACTCCTGGGGCCTTACGGACAACTGCTATTGCAGCACCAAACTAACGTTAAATCCGCTCAGTTGGAAAATCACGCGAGCGCAAACCGTATCTGGCGTGCTAAGGTTCACGTTCACGTGATTTTTCAACTGAGTGAATTTAACGTTTGTTTGGTGCCGCAATAGCAGTTGTCCGTAAGGCCCCTGTACGTGTACAGTTCGACCTTTGTCTCGCCAACGATAATAAGACTAATTTCGACTTAGAAATAAAAGCCTTAGAACTGATTTCCACGTTACTAACTTTTTTTAAAGACTTCGAAAAAAAAAACATCCTAAGTCAATAAAACAAAAAACAAAATATATTTTACATGGATTTTAAAGTCAACAAATAAGTGAACAAATAGAAAATAAATTATAAAAATTTAAATCTAAGTTTGAAAATAAAATATAGTTCCCGCCCGACTTTAAAATTCGTGTAAAAATATTATTTTGTTCTTTGGCATATTGACTTAAAATGTTTGTGTTTTGTGGTTTTTTGAAGTCGTTTTTCTTTAATGATAATTTATTTCGTGGTTTTTTAAGATAATTTATTCTAATAATTTTTTGTGAAACACCTATGATAGTGGAATGCTTAAAACCTAACTCTGTTCGGGGCAAACTACTAGTTTATTCATAGATACGATTACACATCCATGCATGAATACCTCCTTGTTTTGACTCGAACAAAATACCAAACAAAAGTATTGTGATGATTTGTTATCGCGAAATTCGAAGGCGCTCTAGCTATTATTTGAGCTGCTTTAAAACGACTGAATACTAACTAAGCGAAGCAATTGGTGGCCTTATCGCTATTAATGATATCTTCCAGGCAACCTTAAGCAAGAGAGAGAGAGAGAGATTAGTTCAAAGGAAGCCTAGGCTAGGAATGCAATATAATAAACTTATACTGTAGTAGAGTCTGAAGACACCTAGTTGAGAGTTGGAATGCAGCTGCTAATATTGTGCTGTCCTTTTCTTAGAATGCTTTTCGTTGGGTTTTCACGCTTTCCTAAAACCGACGCTTAAGCTTATTCAAGAAAAAAAAGTAACTTTACTGTCACATTATAAAATAAGTAAGCTATGGAAACTAAGCTTCATAGTTGGAAAACTTCATAACATTACATTACTGGCCATTTAGACACTTTTAAAACAATAAAAAACAAATCAACAGCCAATTTAAGAAATAGTAGAGCCTAAAAGCTATTCACTGTTCCAATACAATTCGAATTTGGAACTGGTGACGCTATAAAAGCTCCATGTTTTTGACTTTCACCGTCGCTCTAGTCCGGTCAAGCTGTAGAGGCCAAAAGGCCAACAGTAAAAGTCAATCATAAAAAAAAAAAACTTTCACCGTCATTTTGTGGCCGTCTTCCCACGATGTTACTTGTTTAGTAGGCAACAATTAGACAATTGTCGGCCGTTTTAACGATCACCCATAAAATCGGGTTTCAGTCTCTCATTAACCGCATTCTTGTGATACTTCCGCTTTTATAGTTTTACTAATCAACGCTCTCGGATTAATACGGTCCCGTGAGGCACTGTTTGTCAAAGTTTTAGTAATTTGCCCTTCTGAACACATTGTTGCCGCAATTATTTTTTTACCATTACAAAATCATCGTTATCTTCGTCTCTATCTAAATTTAATGGGTTTATTTGACAACTTTTAAAAACAAATACCGTCAAAAACTTAATCGAGACGAAATATTTGTGTATATATTTTCAGAATCTGAGTGTGTTTCGCTTGCAGCTTCTTTCATTACAAAAATAATATAAAAACATTTCACGTATAATTTCCATTTTTGTAATAGTTGATGATCGGCAAAGATGGCAACAAATGCTCCGTTTCATGAATGTATTTATGAAATGGTAAAAAAATAAAAATACGGTTAACATAGATTACAACAAAAAGCGGTCCCATGCAAAAGTACACCTACTTAAACATACTTAATCTACCCCAAATTCTGACTGATCATCAAACTTATCTGTAGAGGTGGCTAAATGATGGAAGTAACGATTGTCTACGGATCGCTGTCCGTTTTGTTCAGAAAGTACATCGGCGGCTCCCCCATACGATTTTTAGATAAATTATTCGCGCCTATATAGTTTGCATGTCCAACTGGAGACAAAGAAAAACAGACAGGCATATGACAAAGAGAAAAAAAGAGAGAGAAAGACGTTATGTTGCTGAGGCACCAAGAATATATAACATTTAACAAAGAAGAAGATACCACCGACACAACTGCGTGAAGCTGACACTGCATTGTCCTCTGACCGGCCAATGTATAAAATATTTACCACCTTGAAACAAGACATTGGCAAAGTTGGGGCAACACCGTACACAAGCCATGAACAAAGGTTGAAGTTGATAATATGTTGCTGTCAACTACGTGAGGTCACTTTCAATTAAAGTTATTTTTTATAGATAACTTATTCGTGGGGCAATGGACATAGTTTGAGAACCTCTGCCACAAGTAATGGTGTCGGTTGTGCTCAGATTAATTTTATTGGCCCAGCTTCGGACAATTGGTCGTATAGATAATTGAGTTTTGGACGGCGGCGCTTTTTTTCTAGCTTTGTTTACTGTTAAGCCACTTTACCGACTTATCTTCCTACTAGCGGCAAGCAACAGCACATAATGCGTTTATTAAGATTAAAAAACTAACTTAGAAACGGTAAGTATAAATTTAAGTACAAAATCTGAGAATTTACGATTTTACACGCGTAAAAGTGGAACTTTGTTATCTTGAATGTAAAATTTACCAATAAAAATGTCATTTGTGATATTTAATTCGGTTATAACTTTGTTGACATTTTAATAAGATGCTGACAATTGGTTCTGTTATTTTTGGATCACAAAATGTGATGCCGTAAAAATAATGCGGACAATATTACTAAAGTTCATTAAACTTTGATAATGTTATTATTATTTTGATACAAATTCCTACTAAAAGTACTATGATAAATTTCTGAATAATAATACTGATAATAACCCGACCATACCCAATTTCATGGAGCTAAATGAGACCCCGACCCCTGGCTTTCCTTAACCGACCATCTCGGGGTGGAAACCGCAAGAGCTAACACCCTAAGCACCAAAGTGGAAGTGTTAAAGAGCCATTCAGATAGTCCGCAATCGAGCGGCGTTCTTCCTAGGGCGCCTCAGCCCCCTCCTCGGCGAGCGTAGTAAATTGTCACTTAGAAATAAGCTGACAATTTACAAAACTTGCATCCGCCCCGTCATGACTTACGCCTCTGTGGCATTCGCCCACGCCTCCCGCATCGATCTGGACAAGTTGCAGGTCATTCAAAATCGCTTCATACGCAGAGCGGTCGGCGCTAGCTGGTATATGCGAAACGCCGATCTGCACTGCGATGTTGAACTCCCATCCATGATTCAATACCTTAAGTATACCTCCCGCCGCTACTTTGACGCGGCGCCTCACCACCCCAATCCTCTTGTAGTAAAATCCTCCGACTACTCGACAGACGTGACAGACCCTCCTCCTCTCCGTAGACGCCCTAGAAACATCTTGGGCGACCCGGACGACCCCATCGCCGTCGTCACCGCGGCGGCGCTGGGCTCGCCCGATCCGACTGCTCCTAGCAATAGGAAATATTCAGTTTTTGGTACAGGCGTCGGTTACCAGAGGCACACACACACACAGCGATCCCGCCGGCAGGATCGTAGACCCACAGGATCTGTTAGAAGATCGGTTAGATTCTCTCCAAATAATCATTCAGTTCAACAAACCGTTAGGGCTCCAGGGCACACCCCCTCTGGGGTGCCTGGGCAAGTCTGATTCCCACTCCCGGCGACGGCCCAAGCCGAGGTTCGTACCTTCGAGGTGCCCTTGTGCTAGTCGCCTATAAACTTAACCACCAAGTTATGCCGAACGCACTCTGCGTTCGCTAACTAGTCCGGTCAAGCTGTAGAGGCCAAAAGGCCAACAGTAAAAGTCACTCATAAAAAAAAAAAAAAAAGTGTTAAAGAGCATAACGCTGCGAGTAGCGTTTAGTGAAAGTGCCACACCTTTCGACACTCTAAGCCACCCACGTCAATGTTGCCCCTCTGGTGCCAATATAAGGCAGCTTTTATGGTAGGCTCACTTAGTGGGTGGCAAGTCATCACCCGCCACAATATCTTGAAATGAGGCATTATTGGCGGGTGCCGTACCTCATACCATAGACCAGTTTAACAATATTAAGAATTCATAGCCCAGGTTTTTTAATCCTATACTGTACAATAGTTTCATAATTCCCATTCACACACATCCCATAATTGTATTTTATAGGGATTTTGGTCTTGGCTTCGGCCCCACCAATGCTTATCTGGGCTAGACACGAGAATATTTCAAAACTTATAATATTAGTAAAAGAAACATGCTGCAACCGTTTTTTGAATATTGAGATACGTAGTTTAAACTTTAGATATTTAGAACTTACAGTGGCTTGTATTTTACTTAGTTATTAACATCATTATTGTTAGTTAAATTATACTAGTATTAATTTTATGCTATATAGACAAAATACAAGCTAAAACTAACACTACAAATACAGTTAGACTGCCCATAGACCGTTGAAGGTCTAAAGACAATCCAAATGCTCAAGCCCACTACCAGCGTACCCAGCATGTACGCGCACATGCTGGGTACGCTGCCAACTGATAGTGGGCCTGAGCATTTGGATTGGCTGGGGCCTTACCACGCTGAATGTCAATGCTTATGCGTTGAGCCAGAAATACGCCAGCATTTTGGTCATGCGTCGCATTAACCAGGCGCTCAGAAATATTTTTGAAAATGAGGTAAGTTCCCGGTCCCCAAAGGCCCAATGTTTCGACCCTAAATGTCTCAAATATGTACCACTGCCGAGGTTAGCATATTATGCGTAGTTTGTGCTGCTCTGGCAATGCGGCAGCTGCGGCACTTCATAACACTTTGAATACAATCTTATTCGTATGCTGTACCTAAATAAAGAAACATTTA
This sequence comes from Agriopis aurantiaria, assembly GCA_914767915.1. Classification (NCBI taxonomy): domain Eukaryota; kingdom Metazoa; phylum Arthropoda; class Insecta; order Lepidoptera; family Geometridae; genus Agriopis; species Agriopis aurantiaria. Next base: position 8,015,521 of record OU612003.1, on the reverse strand, counting down.
CATACAAATTTTACAGCAAAAGCTGTTATCACTACTGTACAACATCAAGGACTAACCTACTTTCTTTAAGCTTAAATTTATTATTTAAAAGAAACTTTTTAAAAACAAGCTTTTCGTATTTTTCTCAGCAAACCCTTTCATGATGGTAAATAAGAAAATGTCCTCCATCTTGGGGCGTCCGCCATATTGAATTTATTATGACGTTATTTAATTTATCGTATGCTTCTTAACAAACCCTTTCATTTGGCGCCCATATCATGGGCGTGTATAAAAAATAACTGATCCGCCATCTTTGGGAGTCCACCATATTGGATTTAGACTGATGTCATTTAGCTAGCTATGCATTGTCACCTAAACTAAACATGTAAGCAAAATTTCAGCTTCATCAATTGGATATATTTGTTTAAAATTCATTTGCGAGTTTGGTGCCAAACAAAAGCTTGGTAATAAATGGTTTCAACATCGGTACTTGAAAGCTATCAAATTATTTTTTAAACAAATGAAGTCATCATAAACAATCATTAGTCAAACCTAAATGAATGACCGCTCGAGAAACGTGTTAAGAACTTTGTAAATATTACAGCCATTATTATGTATCTGTAATCAATAACATATTTGGGGGTGATTAGTTATCATCATCATCATCATCCACAGCCTTCCTTATCCCACTGCTGGGTATAGGCCTCTCTCTTGCTATGCCATCTGCCTCGGGCCTGTGCTAATCTAGTCCAGGTTCGATAGTAATAATATCATCGATCCATCTTGCATTTGGGCGACCAACGCTCTGCATACCTTGCCTCGGACACCACTCTGTTAAAACAGCATTTTGCTTAGAAACAATTCGATAGTTCACTGTTACAAACTATCACGGTCGTTCAGGGGTTGTTTTGTCTGCATCTAACTCAACTCAACCACAACAACTCAACTTATCTCCCGCAACTCCAAGATGCGTGTAACTGCCCCGAAATATTAGGAGCTCCATTCACAAATTTATCACGGAACATATCCCGTTAATAATCATTAAACTGTAATTCCATAATTATTTATTTCCAGTACAGTGACGTATATTAGAAGGGGCCTAAGTATGTCTAACAGTGGACAGAGAAAAATTATAATGAGTCTTCTTCCCCTTGGCTTCGTAATTTTTTTTTTCTCTGTGCTCTTTTTTTTACCAGAAATTCAATGCTGAAAATCGGTTTTAGGAAAGGCAAACGTCTAGCAGTAGACTAATAATTATCGAAGATGATGATGAATGAGACACTGTCAGAACTTTGTAAACGACCTCTTCCTCCTCAGTTTGTTTCATCCTCTTGGGCGGCCTCGGTACATCAAAAGAACACAAAATCTCCGACTTGAAACTTCGCGAAAAAAACCTGCCATTCTATACCAAAAAAAACATTCACTCCCGACATAATATATGAAACACCTGATTTTTTTCCTCGCGAATCTCCATAAGTCGTAGAACAAAAATGTATATGGTAATATACTTAAAATAACTACACATAGAAACCAAGCACATTCGCAAAATTTAAGCCATTCAAATGAAGTCACATATGGCTCCAAAAAAATATAAAAATTTAACTATGACAATTTGCGCGGTGAAATCGTTCCACAACAAATCAAAAAAGCAGCATAAGAGTTATGGTGTGACATTCCACAGGTAATCCATTAAATACCAATCGAAACGTAAGCTACAAAGCGAATTTGTAGCTTACGTTTTGAGAAGGCGTTGTTTGGAAACCTACCTTCTCTGAGTAGTTATTCTAAGGTAATATACTTATTTACCGTGGTAACTTCTTCTGTTGCCATACCCTAACAGGGTCATATGTACTACTTGTAATTTTAAAAATATAAACATGTTATTTAAGGTTTGCATGCATACATATGTCGCAATAAACATATTGAGTATTGAGTATTGAGTAACTTTAGTAACTTAGTAACTTTAGTAACTTTAGTGAACAACCCTGATAGTTTGAAACAGTGTTTTCGTGGAACAAAAGTTGTTTTTTATGACGTATTGAAGCCGTCTCTGGGAGGTTGCTAGCTGATACCAGTATAATAAAAAAAAAAAAAAAACACAATTTTAAGTATCGATCTTTCAAACATCACTGCCATTCACACATTTTAATAAAAGCGTATAATTTACGGCCTTATTATAAATTTTGAAGTCTTGTTATAATTTTCCCATATTTTCTCGTCGAAATCAAAACCAACCGGTAGGTGGTCCATGCCTATTGGTTTATAATCAACACGTTCGATACCATCGGGATAGTTTTAATTACGATTGCTACGTAATTTCGTGTAATTGTGCTTTCGTTGATTTATGCGATCGATTTTGCTGTTGAGTTGAATGCAGGAAGGTTACTTATACGAATATCTGTTTTTAACCTCAGACGCAAAAAGAGAGGTGTTAGCGTGTGTGTTTGTGTGTCTGTCTGTGGCATTGTAACTCTCAAACAGCTGAACCGATTTTGATTTAGTTTTTTTGTTTGAAAGGTGATTTGATTTAAAGTGTTTTTAGCTATGATTCAAGAAAATTCTGTTCTGCTGTTTAAAGATTATGAGCTCTGTTATCGGGGATAAAACCGGACAAGTACGAGTAGGACTCGCGCTCTGAGGGAGGGTTCCGATGGCTGGATCCCTACGAACGTACTTGCAGTACGTTCACTGTGTATAGAATGTTGCTGCCCATCCTCCGGTGGTTCAACTGGTCAAATGGTTAAGTGGAACATTGAATTGTATACTCTAATAAAACATTTATACTACGCGTTTATTTGTATGACTAAATTCACATGCCGAGTAATGGCAAAATAGGAAAACTAAATAATAAAATATGTACCTAATTTATTTTATTTCATTTGGAAAACATACAGTGATAAATAACTAGATTGCTGATACTTGAATAATTAAACACCAACTTAAATTAAGGTCAGTGTATAACCCTATTTTAGTGAATAAATTTCAATCCAATTCATAGTAGAACTTAGTTTTTAAAAGTTGCCCCACTGCTTACATTTAACTGTGAACTCCCGTGGGCTGACCAGTAATTTCATTGTTTCGGACCCACCGATAACGGTAAAAAGCAGGTTGGCGAAAGTGTTGCGAAAAATATGAATGGGTTTATTGAGATACAGGTTCATACGTTTATAATGTGCGCTTAATAAAACCGAAACAAAGGACTATAAAATGTCTGTATCGAAATTAATATTGCTGTTTACGGTCTCTTGGTATTTGTAGTATGTTGTCGAAACGTTTCGAATTTTGTGACCAATTAAAAATGTTTATGTAGACATTAGGTAAAATACCTGAATTAAAGATACGCTTTCCTATAAATATTAGTTGGTGAAACAATAAGAAAAAAGCTTTGCGCAACAATTAGAAATAATATTTTGAAATGTACAGTCGTAGGTTCTTATCCACTCATACCTTTATTACATATATAGACAAAATTCTTACTTTATAAGAGTGTGTAACAACCTTAATTGGAAACATTCCAAGGACGTTGACTTGTTTACAGCCCAGACAAAACTTTTTCAAAAAGTATGCTTTTTCAGCTTTTTTTCTGATTGAGTTACTTGAATATTCTGATTTTTTATTTTTATTTTTGATTAGTTTTCCTTACTATATTTTTCATTAATATATACTTTTTTATATTGTAAGATTGATAAGGCTTCAACCATTGATTACATATCTATACTAATATTATAAAGAGGAAAGATTTGATTGTTTGTTTGTTTGTTTGCTTTGAATAGGCTCCGAAACTACTGAACCGATTTGAAAAAATCTTTCACTGTTGGAAAGCTACACTATCCCCGGGTGACATAGGCTATAATCTATACCCGTGCAAAGCTAGTATATATATATTATTTGTACTGTTTGTTATTTGTTTTATTGCATTTGTTATTTCAACATTCACGAAACGGGATTGTATCTCTGTTTTATTTGTGAAATCATTTAAGGCTTGTTTATTCTTATTTTTCTTACTATGTCTTATGTTGTAAAAGCTGTTTGTTTTCCGTAAATAAATAAATTACCCTGAACACTTTGTTTTACTCGAACTGATTTGTAGTGAAGTAACTGAGATCCGGTGCTAACCGTAAACGACTTTCCTTATTTGCTTTTATCGACATTAAAATCTTCGTATACAGTATACTAACGCTCGCAAAACATTGTTGTAACGACGCGTTGACCGCACGAGATGGAAGTCAAGAGCCTGGTAGTGATGTCACCAGGTTACCGTAATTTTGTACGGAGTTTCAACAAAAATTTGAAGACCAGCTACGAACTTGCGCAATGATCTGGATAAACGCACCAAAGCCGTCCAATTTTTGAAGTCTATAATTTTAAAATATAGTAAAAAACCTTGTTAGAAACATTTAAAAATTAAATTTATTTTCAATTATCTGTAACGGCCTTACTTTACGGTAGTTAAGTGAAATAATGTTTAAAAGTTGTTTGTTTGTCAACTTTTCACTGACGGATAGTTATTGTCACGATAAGCATTGTTTTGCTAAACGTTTATAAGTAAAGCCCTGTAAGTACAATTCATTGAATCAACTGTTCATCATTCATTAATATCAGGCGAGGTGTTGGTAAAACGCAAGACTATTAAACATAAAAAAATAGAAATAAAACTGATGAATTTGTATGATGAATTAGGAACATCAGTAATCAAACTAAAATTAAACACTATCCCGCAATACCTTACCGTGGAAATGGGTGCAATTTAGTGTATAGGTACACTAAAGGGCACACATTTTATCAGTATATCAACTCAAATGTTTACATTATTGATGATTTGTTTATACAAATGAATTTTTTATATATTTGGAACTCAAAATATATTTTTAATATGGATTTTAGGATATAAAAAAAGGAATAGCGTTTAAAAAACGTTGATGCTTAACAAACGCGCTACTTATAAATTTGAAAAAAATTATGTGCAGCTTAGACTATTTGTTCAATTCAGTTTGTTATCTTCAAGAAAATGGTCAGCCGTAAATTTTCCGTAATTAAACATCCATGTCCCACCACTACTCCGTGCCATTTGGTAAAGCCTAGTTTTTGTGCACAACTCCTGAGAAGCGACCCGCATTGTATTACAAATTATAATATTCCTCTTGTTAGGCTCTTTGTTCGAAACAGATAGTTTTCATAAAAAGAAAAAAAATACACATTTTCATCATGTAAAAACTTTTTTGTATTATCACACATATATTACGAGAATAAATACAATATATCAAACTCTGGCAGCCATATTACAAGCTTTGCTTAGTTTGGGGTCAGATGACCGTGTGCGCAAATGTGTCCCGAATATTTATATCTATACTTACTAATATTATAAAATGGAAAGATTTGATTGTTTGTTTGTTTGCATTGAAGAGGCTCCGAAACTACTGAACCGATTTGAAAAATTCTTTCACTGTTGGGAAGCTACACTATCCCCGAGTAACATAGGCTATATTAATATTTTTTTTAAATAGGGTCCTTATTAAAATTCCAATAATGTAACCCAAGGTGTAAAAAAAATAAGATTTTCAATTTTAACTTTGCGTGTTGAAAGTTCTAAGACAGGACAACGTCTGTCAGGTCAGCTAGTGTATTATAAAATGATTATAGCCTCTATACTGCGGCGGTTAAGCTAGATAAGAATATAAAACACCAAATTCAAAATTAGTAAAGTTTTGGAGTACCTCATACAAATTAATATACAGCGAAAAAAGAGGATAACTTACAAAATAATAAAAATATACATTTAAATTTAAATAATGCGAATGTGTGTTAAGGTTAAAATTATATAAAATGTATAAACTGATCCACAGATTTAGATAAAAGCTCGGATCCCAACCACTTTGTCTAAAGCCTAACATTTTATTTGTATGTAAAGCGAGAGGAATATTCCCGTGGAATACGCAATGAGGTGGACACTGGACACGCCACTTGCAGCGCACCGGTCCTGGGAGGAGCTGTTATTGCATAATTGCAAGTAAATACTTGCGTCGTGAATATTTGTTTAATTTAAACTAGTTTAATTAACGAATAATTGAAGTTATGCATGTTCTTAGATAGAATCTCCGAGTTCAAGTCATAACTCAAATTACTCACTGAACCAGACAACTACAAGCAACAAAAACAGCGAGCCAACAAACAGTTAGCGAGCGACTTGATACAGTTTATTGAATTTAATGTAAAAAAAACTACTACACTGGAAATTCAATCAAATTTGCCACGTCATTTTCTACACCCAGGGATGGATTTTTTTTCAAATTTAAATGGGACTTTTTCCATAAGACTAATAAAATGAAGGAAAAAAATACATTAAAATGGCCTTTTAGTCATATTTTTTTTTACATTTAAATTTACAATTTAAATCTGCATAGATATTGCAGAACACGCACTAAAAACAGTTAATGTGATAATCCTTGTTTAAGGCAGTTGAAAGGTAAAAGCTATGATCTCGGTGTCTCACGAAACTGCCACACTTTCGAGCAAACCCCAGGTACGTTCCAAACTAAACAGTTTCAACTTTTTCCATCACCACATTTACTATGTCAAGACGTTTTCACCGTAATTGGAGTTTTTATACTTCCACCGATCATTGTCCGGAGCCATTAGGAGAGCGGTCAGAATTAAAAAAAATCACACGTCTATTAAACTGATTAGATTCCTATACATAATTTATTGTCAAGTGGTGGAAGCCGGTCCTCCGGCCAAGCACAATGCCCGCTAGAGTGAGATATACACAAGTTTAGAGCGAGAGGGGTGTAGTGGGCCTTGCAAGGTGATTTCAGTTGCGTAGACGCAAGCTTATAGTCTGGTTGTTACACACACATCGGCGTTTGACATGCGCGATGTCCGAAAACACGGGGTGACATTACGTTACGTTTTGGGGATGATTTAAGGACCGACGGTAAAGTATAACAATGAAACTTTAGTACAAACTTGTGCAAATTATTCAAAAAGACATAAAACTGTGTTTACTTTGATTGACATCTTTTCGAAAGTGAACTAGTATGAATATGGTGTGTCAGTGAGTATGTGATTGACCTGTGCTATTTTTGATGAAACTTTTTGTGAAGTGTGAGCGGGAGTCATTATTTTCATCGGAGAATAAGGTATGTGCACCTGCGATTCTCGATTATGCGATTCATTGTAGTACTTTATAATTAAAAATATCGTATTGGAGAGCGTAGATTGCGATTACATATTAGCGGCAGATAAATAAGGATCAAATTTTGATGATCATTTCCTTAATACTTACCTTATCTTGATTGACATTAGTTGAATATTTTTATTGATGATAAAATATCATGGAAATCGCAAACATGTGCGTTTAATGAAAGTTTAAAAACAAAAAAACTCAATGGAATCAGCTGGTCAATTTATCAGCTGATTTATATTTTTAATGATAAACAAAATTATATCTAAGTAGTAACTATACGATTGCAATGAACTAAAACAATTATTCCATCACATAGTTTCATCGAAATTCAATTAAAGAGGGATTAACGTAACAAAATAGATAATGGATTTAATTTAGTTAGGTGTTAATTTAGTCACTTTATATTATAGTGAGTTTTTAAAATAATTTTCTAATTAGTTATTTTAATACTCTGGTGGCAGCTCTTAGACTTTTTTGCACACATTCCATCAAAGCTAAAATATTTGACGAAGAAAACGTTTTTTCCCAATGCAAGTATGGTGTTTTCAGGATACTACACATTTGATGGAATGTGTGCAAGACGATGCTTTAGTAAAAATGAAATACCAGATGCCAGATTCTGCAACTTTCTTCTAGTCGATTGACACAGTTTGCAGATGTTCATATTCAAAACTGTTTTCCCGCTGTATTTCCGCTATAACGTCGCATTAAGTACAAATAAGGAATTTAGGGTCAATCACTTTTGTTTTACTCTACAGAAATTTGTCAGTGATGCTAATTTAACCTAACCTGAAACAAATAATTGAATACTGGAGATTCGTTATAAAAACAGTTTTGAACTCTCTTCTAGCCTGTTCCGAATCCGATAAAAAGTTGGAAGTTGGAAAGTTGAAGTTGTTCAAATGTTTTTATAAGCTGGTAGAATTAGGCCTAAAACAATAAGTGTGATTTGCTTTATGTTTATTAGTATTTAGTCTTGCGTTGGCATAAAACGGATACGTGGTCACAGAACAAAGCCCTTTAAATACATTTGAACACAAGTTTGTCATTAGTTTAATAACTGACTTCAAAAAGGGAGAAAGGTACGAGTAAGCAGACTTAAAAAAAAAAACAATAAACAATTTAAGGAGATACTGGTATTAATAATTTTAAAACTTTAGTCACTTATCTTTGCTCTGTAATAATTAAATATAGTTATTTATTAATTAGCTATTTGTATAATAATTAAATAACTATATTTACGTACGTTTAGTGGCGTACTGATATTTTTCACTTTTTGATTTTATTATTATTGTTTCGCTTAGTACATTTAATTTCAGTTTGATTTATAGAAACGCTATAATAAGATACAAATTCAATTCTAATACTAATTGAATTCTCAATTCAATTTGTATTTTATTACAGCTTTTCTATAAATCAAACTGAAGTTAAATGTACTAAGCGAAGCAATAATAATAAAATCAAAAAGTGAAAAATATCAGTACGTAATAATTAAATAACTATAATGGCGTGTTTCTGGCTCAACGCATTAGCATTGCCATTCAACGTGGTAATGCCGCCAGCATGTTGGGTACGCTGCCAACTGGTAGTGGGCTTGAGCATTTGGATTGTCTTTAGACCTTCAACGGTCTATGGTCAGTCTAACTGTATTTGTAGTGTTAGTTTTAGCTTGTATTTTGTTTAGTTATTAAAGGCACTTGCCCAGTAAAAAATAACTATAAACATAATTATTACAGTGCAAAGATAAGTGACTGAAGATTTTAAAATTATTAATATCAGTATCTTTTTAAATTATTTATTGATCTTTTTCAAGTCTGGATACTCGTCTACCTTTTTTAAACTTACGAACTTGGGCCTTATTCTGATTCTTTGATCGGGATCGAGATTGCATGCCGTCCCGTTCGTATCTATTTACTCGCACCACGTGCGTAAGTGAGATGGCACGCGATCGCGATCACGATCCGAATCATCCATAATAAGGCAGCTTATCTTTGTAGTTTTTTCCACCAATTTACCTTTTTGCAGTCATAAGACTCTTTTACAGAGTGCACCAGATGCAGTATCATACGTTTGTTAGTTATTCAACTGTCAAACAGTAGTGTGCACATGAAACGTTCAGTAAAAAGACGGCATAAAGAGATCCAACATCTCATATCTCCGAGTGACAAGCATAGCACATTGACGCGCGAGATTTTGAACTGTTAAACATCAAAATTCTGGATGGTGCAATTGTTATAGGCAAGCATGTCGCTTGCCATCGGGTAAACCACAGAAATGAGAGTAAATAGAACGGAATGAAAAGAAAAATCTGTTACCAGGCATTATGAGTGAAACTTGATTAAACATTCTTATTTAGATTAACGCGTCGAACTCCGCATCACAGTTTCTAACTGAATTCGAATGACTGATATTTCGGTAAATTGGCATTTTTATATGGCAACTACCTACAACACATTTCTTACAAAAATGCTTTGACAGTCGTTGTAATTTAAACAAAAATAAATGTATTTTCTGTGGTGGCAAGCAACTGAATAAGCTTGATTACAGAAATATTTCCTTCACTAACTACCTACACATAAGCGAACATCAAACAAGGGCTTTTGTTACAACCTGTCTGCCAACCGCCTGCCTATTGAACCGTGGCAGTTCCGTAACCGGCCACCGCTGAGATTAGGTGTCGGATGAAAGCTACTTACATGGAAAACATTTGTTTCTACTACTGTCTTTTGTAAAAAAGTCGTGGTAGCCTATTTGAAAGAACACTAGACTTGAAAGCGTGAGGTCGCGGGTTCAACCCTGGGCCCGTACCAATGAGCTCTTTGGAGTTTATGTACGGATTTTCATACCACTGGCTTTGCGGTGAAGGAAAACATAGTGAAGAAACTTGCACACGTACGGAGAAGAAATTCAATCGCGTATGTGAATCCACCGACCCGCAACTGGGCCAGCGTGGTGGATACGGCCCAATCACACTTTCGTGGGTAGGCTAAAAGTCCAGCAGTGGACCAGCAGTTAAAAGTTATGATGATGATGATGATGATGACTATCTTTTGTAACGATGTTGTTAAAGTAGGTTGTTTGCATTTATGGACTTTTCACGCAATTTCACCCACTATCCTACAGAAATCGTTCATTTTCTAGGATAAAGTAGTATTTTTTTTAGTCTGGTTAATATTGTTAAATTTATATAATAAAAATTACAAGTAAAATATAATAAATGCTGCCAGCATTTCGGGAACGCTGCCCACCGGTAGCGGATTGTTAGATTAGTTTTAGTATTAGATTAGTTATAGTTATAAATTTACATTTAAGATAGTAGTAAATTGTTTAAAGCAGCCGTTGAAAGAATTCGTCTAAAATTTGCCAAAACATTGCAAAAGAATTAAAGATAATAAATTCTGATCACTTTTAATAGCTTTTTGAACGTAAGATTGTAGCTGTAGCCAATATTTTAAAAGACATTAAGTTAATTAAAAGAAAAAGTTTTCATTCAAATGTTTACTTCGATATTGCCGCTATCAAACGCACTGTCTCAGAGGTCAAGTTGTAATTTAGGATATAAGCTACCTCCATAACACATTTCATTCAAGTTAGTACATTTAGTTGTTACAAAATTGTTTGCGGACAAACACACTACCACACAGACAGTTTACGCTACTAATATTAGTGAGATAAATAAAATATCATGACCACTAATTTACCTTTTTGAAGTGCTTAGGCTCTGTTGCTTAATCTGATTAGATAAGTACCACGCTTTTGGCAGTTATTCAACTACTAAACAGTAGTACGCAAACATTTCTGTATTCCAGATTATCATAATAATTGGCCTTTTAACAGTCCAACTGCTGGACTTTTAGCCTACCCCCGAAAGGGTGTTTGGGCCATTGGTCCATTGGGCATTTGGTCCTGTGATACAACTAGGTAAAATAAGATTTATTAGATTTTTGCGGACGGACATGTGGAAATGTACGGTATACTGAACCTAAATTCATGTATCTCTATATCAATGCGAGAGCAACTGTTTAATTCTGAATATTAAATAACGAAATTAAAAACTACTCCTTGTCATACTAACTTAATTTAGTAGGCAATAAAATAAAAACAGCATCCATTTAAATATCAAAAAGGTTAAATGAAAAACATTCTACAGGGGAAATTCCAAACAAAATGAGATCACAGCTTAATTAATCATTCAAATATTGATTAGAGAAGCTATAAAACAGTTATTGACTAAAATCGATAAAAACCTATTAAAAATGTCGACAGAACAATAATTTTATTTTGCTAACTTACAACTTAATCTATAAGAAAAAAGCAGGCAGCGCGTTGATGTCTTTTCCTGACTAAAATGAAGCCGACGGCAAAATGAAATACAAATCGCAGATAAATAAATCCAGGACCTAACTTCTTTCAAAGACCTTAAACTTCTAAAACCCTAAAGCCTAATATATATATATGTCATAGTTGTAATATTAACAGTAATTTTCAGTAGCTATAAGTAACTCCTGCCTTCTGTACGTCAAGTACATTTTAAGAAAAATGTGAAATCAAAATATAAGTAATTGTTAAAAAATGGCAATTGAAAAAAAAACCTTATTTAAGAAAATCTTTATCTTCCTATTCACAAGTCGATTCACAAAAAAAAAAAACTACTTTGTGAAGCGACTGTGTGGCCGAGGATGGAACAAGTTGATATACAAAAATGTTTTTACTCTAGCCTTGAAGATGCCTAGATTGTAGTTCTCAGGAAACAAGGAACATGGCAGGGAGTTCCATTATTGGGCAGTACGTATCATAAATAAAACGATCCAAATCATTGAATATGAATCTTTAGAAGGGGTGGTAGTGTGTAGTCCTGAAATAGGCCTCACTGCAACTGAGTACTTGAAGTACGCCACTAAGTTTGCTCATCAGCTCTCTTCATCCAGCTTATGTAACCGTTTTAACCATTTCGTCTGGCTTTATGGCATCCTACTGTTCCTAAAAAAATATATTGCTTGAAGTAATTTATCCTCCTTTAGCACTGACGAAGACATTTTAGAACTTTTATAATTAGTTGTTTGCCTCAAACTGTAATTTTGTGACTCCTATCATCTTTGTGACCAAACCGAACAAAGACAACGAAGGGGTAACAAAGATGATTTTGATCATATATTCAAACTTTAAATTGTATTGAAATGAATAAAGGAAACTCTAGTTTCTTTATGAAATTTTAAGAAAACCCTTAGAAATTAATCAGTAGTACGTATCGTCCCTATATCTAGACTAGAGAGGACCCAGTTGCCCATTATTACATTCTAAAACGTAGATGTGAGATCACATAATTTATAAGACGGATTCCAGATTTGGACCGGGTGGTCCTAGTCTCAGGGGTCAGTCTCAGTCAGTCAGGGGCAGATGCCTCCTAACCCGATCGGATTAAGAGCACACAAGGTATCGTCCAACAAATATACAAACTCACAAACATACATACAAACGCCTATTTGCCCCGTAGACTCTGAGATCCACTTTGCTCGGCCAATAAAAGTATTGCGCTTGAGTTTTGGGATATGATGAAAACAATCGTTGTATCCAATATATTATTATGCTTAAAAACTATACTAACATACCTAATGCATGGACATGTAATAAACATTGATAAAGTTATTGCTTATCGGTCGGAAACACGATAAAAATGCGACACGACTTATTTACGATGGAAGGGTATTTGTCAGGAATTTAGGCTTACTGAGTTTCTAACCGATACGCTTCGGTTTTATTTATTATCAGAAAAAAGTATAAATTACTAGATTTTAAGTGAGCAATCTATATACTTTTTGTGGAATTCAATTACGTTCAAGCGGCTCTAACAAATTTTTAAATTATTTCAAAAGGCAAGCATTTTTTACGACATCTGAGAATAACTACACAAAGAAACCAAGTACATTCGCAAAATTTAAGCCATTCAAATGGTGTCATATATGAGTCAAAAAAAATATAAAAATTTTACTGTGACAATTTGCGCGGTGAAATCGTACCACAACAAATCAGAAAAGCAGCATAAGAGTTACGGTGTGACATTCCACAGGTAATCCATTAGTTTTCTTGCTTAAATCGTTTAAAATACCAATCGAAACGTAAGCTACAAAGCGAATTTGTAGCTTACGTTTTGAGAAGGCGTTGTTTGGAAACCTACCTTCTCTGAGTAGTTATTCTAAGTACAACATATTTGTAACAAAAATTGTATTATTAGTTAGTTTTAAACGGCTACATTTTCACTTGTTCATATTAACTAAGATCTCCGCGGTGTTGCCGAGTGTGATTTGACAGTTGAAAGAAATTCATTGTAAAAATTAAATAACCTTTTTTTTTGCTAAAACAAATATTTCATTCCTATAACTGAATAATCTGCGCTTTTTAATAGATATATTTTTTTATAGATCATAACAGTTGATTTTACAGACAAGTTTGCAGTATTTACAATATACAAAATTATATATACAAGGTTACGCGGAGGAGATACTAAGCCGAAATAGGCCCGTGATACTAATCATTCTGAATGACTTTTACTAAGACACCAACCCTGAAATCGCGAAAAAATATCAGCTGTTCCATACATTTGTCGAAGGTCATTGACCGTTTTCTATGGAACAGCTGATAATTTTTTGGCGATTTCAGAGTTGCTTCTATAGTAAAAGTTGTAATAATGATAATTATACACACCTTTCGGCTTAATTCACCCTTTCCACGTAGCCCAGTATAAATAAACCTTAACTACACTTAGACAGACTAATAATGAAGTCAGTGCCCGTCGTACGTAATTGTGTTTTAACTAAGTTTGTTTCAAACACAATTGGACGATTATATAAAACTGCTCGACTTTTCACATGTTTTGAACACCTCGAAAACAACGGAAATGTTTAAAGTAAGACAAAAGTGGTTATGGTAATCATATGCCATTTTATTTGCGTGTTTTTGGAATCCGTGCATTTTTGAACTGCATTTTGAAACAAGTTTCTTTATCGTGAAAACATGTTGTTATTGCGATTCTGGGTGTATCAACATTGTTGCGAATATAATGTGTGAGATGAGTTAAAATTTGCACCATAAACAGTATTGAAAGGGGCGTATTTTTTATTTGCAGTATATGTATTACTTATCAAAGCCGTAATAGAAACAAGACATCAAAAAAAAAACACTTCACCAAATTTTTTACGGATTTTTTTTTTTCTAGGTTACCCGACAAAACTTTGTCCTGTCTAAAATGCCATAGAAAAAAAACTATACTTAGTATTAATTAATATCATGTGTTCTGTTGGTGTTTATATATAAATAAATAAAACGTTTGTTTGAAAATCTAAATATCGGCATCCGAAATCCTTGATTACGGTTCCCAAAATAAACAATTTAATCTCAACGTTATCGAAGTTTCAATTTGAGTGCTATAATCGAAAAGAACAAAAAGTAACTTCACGCAAAACGGAACGCAAAGAAGCGGCACGCAAGCGCCTGCTCCTGTTTTACTTTTTCTCTTTTTTTTCTTTTTTAACAGAGGTTGATGCATTGTGAATGTCTGGTTTTTTTTTCTGGTGCTTTGCGATGAAAATATATGTTACAGCCGGTTAATAATCGTAACATTTATGCTAGATATGTTAAATACATGTTAGATATAAAAGCCGTGATAGCTTATTTAGGAGACCGCTAGACTTGAAAGCGTGAAGTTACGGGTTCAAAACTCGGGCCCGTACCAATAAGTTCTTTGGGAGTCTTTGTACGGATTTTCATACGGAGGAAAACATCGTGAGAAAACTTGCATAGGTACGTACCGAGAAGAAATTCAATGGCGTATGTGAATCCACCAACTCGCAACTGGGGTAGCATGGTGGATATGGCCCAATCGGCCTTTTCGGGCGTAGGCCTGAGTCCATGCCATGTTCTGTCATGTCCATGCCATGGTCATGCTAGACATGATTTGTTGCATCTTCAGTTACCACTTCCCCTATGAAAACTTGTAACACCAAAGGATTACAGATAATATACGTTGCTAACCTTTCAAACTTTTTTATGTAAGATTATTGTGGCTCATCAAAATGTCTGTATTATTTTAGCTGTTATAATGTACTCAATGTATTGAATAAATTGAAATTTATCTGAATTATTCTTTATTAGACCGATGGTGGCTGAGTAGTAGCAGGTGCGTTTTACGATCTAACGGCACCCGGTTCGATCCTCAGAACCAATAACTTAAATCAATTATGTGCAGTTTCGAGGCCATCGCTCAAAAACAGTGAAGGAAAACATGGTGAGGAAACTGGTATGTCCAAGAACCTGTAAAGTTCAACCAAGCATTCCCCAACAAGCACAGGGGCAGCATGGTGGATTACAGCCTATCCTTTCTCTCTCTGAGTTAAAGCCTGTGTCCTAACAGTGGAAACATTATAAGCTGATATTGGATGATTGATTTATAGTAACTTAATTAATTTATACAGGGTTGCCCGGAAAGGTGGTGCTAAGCTGATAATTTGATAATACCAGTACCTTTTTCATTTTCATTTTCAAATACCAATTTCGTTTGTTTGTAAATGTTAAGTATTTGTATGTATTAAGTTTATCCAACTAACTTGATGTTTGTTTGTATATTTAGTAAAAATATTGTGAGTCTAATTTGACCCCCTTCCTGGCATTCAACTTAGTTGAAATTTGGTCGTCTATGTAACTTGGATATTGCATTAATACCATGGAGCCTTTTCTGATGATGGAGTCAGAAGGTGGTCATAGGTACGAATTTGTCAACCCTGTTAATATGGGTATCAAATGAAGGGTACTAGTATAAAACGATAAAGAGAGTGTCATCACACTAAATTCAATATGGCGGAATAGATTTTCTTTGCTAAAGCTAAAAGCTTTTTTTTTTTTTACTATTACCTTATTTAACATGGGAGCTTGACATCGCGAAAAACAAAAGCTGTTCAAAACATTTCGTAGAATGTGAATAAAATTTTCCCGGTAGTTTTACAAATTTATAAAAAAAAAAAAACTTTATAATCACAAATGTATATAAAAAAATGTGTTATTAATTTGTATTTCTTAGTATATTATATCAATTTATGCACATTTATCTTTACTTTCACAAACCACACATTTAGTGGATTGAGAACCTTCGGTGTTATATTACAAAACGGCTTTTCCATAAGTCCCATTAGTACAAAAGCCTGCTCGTAACTCACTCTTGGCATCCCTGGAGACCTTTCACCTATTACTGCATTACATTTCTCACACATTAATTCGTTTGCATGTGTGCAAAGTGCGTGTGAGGCTCAATACTCACCCAGGCATTTCTACAAAGAAAAGAAAGAGGAAATCATACAAAATATAAACAGTAGTAATATTACAGTACAGTATTGTTTTTTAACCGAACAGTAGAAGTGTGGAACGCCCTTTAATCATATTATATAGTTTGGATTTGCCTTAAACTCGAGTATGTACCAAAAAAAATCTGGCAAGAACTGAAGGGGGTGAGGTAAACACGTACTGCACCCACTGACATATTCTTACTAGTTCTACAAACGCACACTTCAATATTGAGCGGCACACAAATGAAAACGTGATGATCAAATGGAAGACCAAGAGTGATGTTAGTGCTAAAAAAGCTGCGTCTCTTTCAAAACAGGTAATATGCGGGGTTGTTCAAGAAAAATGCTAATAAGTATTTTCTAGGTAAGCGTGCTACATGTTCCACTACATCATCGCTTTCGAGATGAGATGATGATGATGAGATGAGTTTGTGAGATTGAGCTGAAACGCATGCGTAGTCCGATGTAAAAAAAAAACTCCAAAATATTTTGATAAAAGATAACAAATGATTTGTGATATTTTCACCATAAATTCATTATTATTGACTGCACTTAGTTACCCATTACTAGTTGTTGAGCTGTTTGAATTATTACAAGCAATGCTACTACTTACCTACCTAGTTCAAACAAATGAAAATCGAAAAAAAATTGCTCAATTTATTAGGTGTGACATAATTTTGAAAGTATAATTGTGGGAGATTCATCATCATCATCATCATTTCAGCAATAGAACGTTCACTGCTGGACAAAGGCCTCCCCCGTCGATCTCCAAAAGGGCCGGTTAGAAGCGGCCTGCATCCAGCTTTTCCCTGCGGTCTCTTTTAGGTCATCTGTCCATCTTGTGGGTGGACGTCCTACGCTGCGCTTACCGGTCCGTGGTCTCCATTCCAGAACCTTTCGGCCCCATCGGCCGTCTGTTCTGCGTGATAAGTGGCCTGCCCACTGCCACTTCAACTTGCTAATCCGGTGGGCTATGTCGGTGACTTTCGTTCGTTTACGGATCTCCTCATTTCTGATTCGATCTTGTAGAGAAACCCCGAGCATAGCCCTCTCCATAGCTCGTTGTGCGACTTTGAGCTTGCTTATGAGGCCAACAGTGAGAGAGACCATGTGGGAGATTCCATATATCATCTTTATTCAGACATATTTGGATCAATGAATACCAATTTTTTTTTGCACTTTTTTTGGAGTCAGTGTAATACACAAACGCCTTCATATTTCAGAAATTTATCACAAACAAATTAAACTAGCCTTTGCATAATACGATATATTAAAACTTAATATTTTGACGTGATGTAAACTGTTCAAGAGTTAGATGATCAAGTGGTAAGAAAGTCATCAGGTTTTTGCTATGGCTACTCTGTTGTTATTACTGGACTTTATTGTGTATTATATTGTGTATTATAGAATAGACAGTTACTAAGCCAGTGTCATTTACAACAATTTTTGTGACGAGGTGTTTAAAATAAAATTACATGTGAAGAGAACTAAGCCAGTGTCATTTACAACAATTTCTGTGACGAGATGTTTAAAATAAAATTACAAGTGAAGAGAACTAAGCCAGTGTCATTTACAACAATTTCTGTGACGAGGTGTTTAAAATAAAATTACAAGTAAAGAGATGGGTACGGTATTTAGCGCTTCTCAATTAACGGCTTGCAACAAAGCTACCAAAACATGACTCGCAAAGTATTTGTTCAAACAAAGAAAATCAGCTGTTTCATAGAAAACGGTCATAGACACACGTCAAAATGTATGGAACAGTTGACTTTTTTAGGAAAAAAATACCGACTTCAAGACTATACCTACATGTACAAACTTAAAATAAAAAGTAGATAATCTTTTAAATCGACCCCACGATGAGAAGCTTTAACAGAAATGACACGGTTGCGTGATCTTTTCAACAACTAAGTAGTCATAACTAGCCTATTCTTTAAGAATATGTATTAATGTTTAGTTATTATGATCTCCCTTACAAATACATACAAACTTCTTTGTTCTTGTATAATTGGTGTCCGTGACAGTTAAAACAGACATTGACAGTCCTCATCAAAACTTTTGCTGAAGGGAACCACAAACCAAAACGTCATCTGTGAATATCTCAGAAGAAGGACTAAAAAATGGTGTTACTAAACTTTTTGATTATGTTTATTTTTCAAAAAGCACTAAATAATTTTCTATAACATTTATTTCGAAACACTTCTGAAGTATGGACCTAAGAAGAATCATCAAAATCAATTCATAATTGGCGGAGTAATCGTGTAACAAACACACAAAAAGAACACAATTGAATTGATAACCTCCTTCTGAAGTCGGTTAAAAATGTAAGCAGCGTCGCTGCGGTGAAATCAAATATTTTACAAGCTACAACCGTGTTTATGATCACAATATAATATAGCAATAAATTGAGAAAGGATTAAACGACTTGATATACGATGTATTATTTGTAATTAATACAAAGTCACGGAATATTCTAAATGTTTGGCGTTATAATTTATAGTGAGTGTATAAAATATTTGATGGGATTTTAAATTAAAAAGTTAGGCATTTTGAATACGGCTTAGAAATTATGTTTTGATGCGAAATGGAACTATTATAAAAAGTCCAGCATACCGTAATATGTTTTGATTTAGCAGTTAGTAATTTAATTTGGCTTTTACTGCACTTCGCAGTTTTACCACAGAATAATATGAAGGTAATATTAGGTAATGCGTGGCATTTTGTTTTTATGGATTATACAGGGTTACGCATATAGACTGTACTAAACCAAAAGGTGGTCACTGTACTCATCATTATAAATAAATAAATAAATAAATTCGGGTCATTTTTGCACACACGGTCATCTGACCCCAAACTAAGCAAAGCTTGTGATATGGCTGCCAGAGACTGATATACATACATATATAGTTTTAAATACATACTTAAATAGATATTAACAACCAGATATAGAACAAACACAAATGTTCATCACATAAATGTTTGTCCTAGGTGGGAATCGAACCCACGCCCCCAAGCTCAGAAGGCAGGGTCTACTACCAACTGGACCAACGGGCTATCTAACGCTTAGCTATGAAACACTTTTACAATGGGACCAACCCTGAATTCGCGAAAAAGTATGAACTGTTCCATAGAATGGTCCCCATATAACAAACGTATTTTTAACGTATTGTTGTATTTGCTATAGTGTAATAATGGAATACGTATAAGCGTCAAACTTGGCATGATTATAGTACACACTCTAAAGTATAACAACATAATAATAAATAATGGTCAAGTGGAAATCGGTGACAAATTTCTGTTAGGTTCATTACCAAGCTAACAACTGGTAATTCGGTTACTTGGGTGGCCATATAATTTCTCTCACTCAATTGAAATGCCATATTTTACGAATTTTGAAGTCGGTTTTTTAAATTTATAGTAAAATTATTGTATTTTGTGGTGGTGGCCCTCAGTGCGCGAACCCAACTTGCACTTGGCCGATTAATTTTTATAACAAGACCAGCAAATAAGCGTGCGGTCAGTCTGATGGTAAGCAGAAACCGCCGCCTATATATGGACACCTGCAACACTAGCGGTGTTGACGGTTTTTTCCCGTTCTAGAACAAAACACAGTACCTATTTTGTTATAGGAATATGACCAGAAAAAAAATTACTAACTAAAATCACGGCAAAAACTGCAGCAGGGTGATAATAATTGATACTTTAAATCATTAATTACCTCTATTAATATTGAAATACAATTTCTGTGAAGTCTCACGTGTGATGTAACAGAAACATTACGCAACTGGCTAGTAATTGAAGAAGTATTGAACCCATAAAACGTACGATTATAAAACGCATCAGATATAAATTAAATTGAACAGTAAAAGGTGCTTTAATAAACACAAACCTGAATATTGTGGTTGCGCAATACTTAGATGACCGTACCAATGAGCTCTTTGGAGTTTATGTACGGATTTTCATACCGCTGGCTTAATGGTGAAGGAAAACATCTTGAGAAAATTTACATACGTACGGAGAAGAAATTCAATGGCGTATGTGAATCCATCAACCCGCAACTGGGCTAGCGTGGTGGATATGGCCAAATCACCCCTTCGGGGGTAGGCTAAAAGTCCAGCAGTGGGCTGTTAAAAGGCTGATTGTGATGATTATGATGATGAGTATTCATTATACTTAGATGATTCTTAGTAGAAACTTTAATTGCAGGTAACAAGCGTTGGACACATTGATTTGACGAAATACCTTAACACTTATTTTTACGTATAATCATATTCTTATGAAAATGACGCCTATTCTATCATACCACTCACTAAACTAAACCAATCAGATAAGACTAAAATTAGCCTGTCTTTTCATTTTATTATGTCAGAGCAGGATGGCAACAAATTTAGAGCTGTCAAATTTAGTTTAGTTTAGAGTGCATCAGAATCGACGCCATTATCCTTTTTTTTTAATTTTAAAACATTGCTTTAACCAATAATACTCTTATTTATTTATTTAAAACTTTATCGCAAACATAAACATTCTATAGAAATGCACAAAAAAAGGACTTAATGCTAAACATTTTCAAGTCTAAACGTTTTCCAGTCATCCATCAGTCTGGAACAAATGGAATGTAGGCTGTCTCTTAGAATAATGTCATCCAAACCGTTTAATAATGTTTTTAAAGGGCATGTCCCTTTATTAGCAAAACAAAATACAAGCTTACGAAACACTAATACTACAAAAACAGTTAGACTGCCCATAGACCGTTGAAGGTCTACAGACAATCCAAATGCAAAAGCTCACTATCAGTTGGCAGCGTACCCAGCATGCTGGCGGCGTTACCACGCTGAATGGCAATGCTTATGCGTTGAGCAAGAAACACGCCAGCATTTTGGTCACGGCCGCATTAACCAGGCGCTCTGAAAGATTTTTGAAAAGGAGGTGAGCCATGTCCCAAGGACCCAATGTCTCGACCCCAACTTTCAGCGTCATAGAAGTCATCCACTAACTCCCTAAAATCACTAATAATACAATTAGTGACCTAAAATGGTATTACGCATTTTATTATGATATCTACCTAGTTTTAATTTTTACTATGACATGGCTACTACATTAAGGGTTGGGTCCTGACTAGGGAACTTCTCATTGGTTAGCAGCACAGAAGCACATAATATATGAAATTTTATACATATTTAATTATGATAAGTTTCTACGTATCACCATGACATGGCTACTGCACTCAAAGTTGACTCCTAATGAAAACTAAATGTTGTATACGCAATTTAAAAGCTTGTTTAAAAAAACTATTGATTATATTTGCATAAAGATAGTCGGAAAGTGATATATAATACTTTTTAATCCAAAATAATTGTCCCTCAAGGAATGTAGCACGAGTGAAACTGCATGGTGTACCTAGTTCTGTATATAAAATTTGTAGGTGATGTCATTACGCACCTGTATTCTACGGCACCCGTACTCTGCCTTATAAGGGCGCACATCCACTGGTTGCTAAACCGCTGATCGTCGACGTTCGCAATGTGCACTGCGCCTTACGCCAACAGGAAATTGAATAACGATGAGTGAGGCAATGTGTGTGATGTTTTTTAACGCACATAAGTCCACGTTTGACCACCAACTCGCCTGTTACTTGGTTGACTAGTGTAAAAGTAGAATGAATTATTTCAGAAGATGAAGGCATGGAATCCAACATAGCACTATGACTGTAGCTGTGAATCATTTCATCAAAACATAATCGTAAGTGTAAGCCGATGTTATAATAATTTGTAACTTTAAATGTTAAGAAATGGTGGTGATCGAGATACAATGTTAGTACAAAAGTTCACAATGCCATATTTATGTCCGTTATGTCATCGTAGCTCTGGCATCGCGAGGCATTGTAGCCGGATCGCGATCACCTTGTAACTAACCAAACATTCTGCGCAATTCGTAGCGTACGTCGAGTTTTGGTTCGGACATTTTTTTGGTACAATTGTGACTCTATAATTATGTATTGTATCTCGATGTGGGCGAGCGTAGCTTTACAATCTGCAAGCATAAGCATGGTTCGATACTCTGCCCTGCACTAATGACTTGTTTAGTACCTAAATAATTTGATGCGATTGCTCAATAAACCGGCCATGTGTGAGTCAGGTTCGCGCTCTGAGGGTTCCGTACCACTACAAAATACAATGATTATTAATTTAAAAAAATGACTTCAACATTAGTAAAATATAGAATTTCGATTCCGTGAAAGACATAATAAGGTCGTCCGAGTAACCGAATTCCCGGTTATAACTTGGTACAGAACAGAAATTTGCCACCGACTCGCACTTGACCATTATTTATTATTTGCTGTTACTTGTTATACTTTAGAATGTGTACTAAAATCATGCCAAGTTTGACGCTAATTCTAATTCTAATTCAAAGTGGGGGTACAACAGTTTGATGCGGGTGATTGTACGTATTACCGTTTTTAGATTAGAGCTAATATAAAAATTAATTTAAAAAAATACGTTTTCTGTATTTCAGATTCGTTTTTGCTTTTTTATTATTTCTTGGTTAATTCGCCGTAACATTACATATTCTGTGAAAATTTCTACTAACTATCTATTATGGTTCGAAATATATAGCCGTTAATAGGTAGGACAGACGGACAGACAGACAGACATAGTAGGCTTAGTAATAGGGTCCCGTTTTTCCCCTTTGGGTACGGAACCCTAAAAACACATACATAGAAACGCCGACTTGTCCCATTATAATCTGAGACTTCTCTTCTCTCAGTCAGTAATGTTTCTAACATAATCTCACCGCCGAGCGTTTAATAAGTAGTTTAGTAATGTTCAAGCGAAATAACCACCTTTTACCTAATGGTGAACGTCCGGACGTGAGGTCGCTGGGTCGCAGTGTTCAGAAATAATGTATTGATTAACTCTGATGGTAACTGGCTACGGATATGATGTAGTCGTTTATCTTATTACATTGAAACTAAACAGGTGAAAAGTTTCGTGGAGCTTTACGGCCAACTGCTAACGCGGTATCAAACTTACGTTCAATCCGCTCAGTTGGAAAATCACGCGACCGCAAACCGTATTTGGGCGCGTTAAGGTTCACGTTCGCATGATTTTCCAACTGAATTAACGATAGTTTGATACTGCGTTAGCACTTGGCCCCTGGTATTTAAATTGGTTCGGTTTTAGGGTTCCGTATCCAAATAGTGAAAGCGGGACTTTATGAGACCCTATTACTAAGCTTACGCTGACTATCTGTCCGTCCGTCCGTCTATCTGTCCTACCTTGTAACGGCTCTATCACTCGAGCCGTTATAGATAGTTGAAATTTTCATAGATTTTGTAATGTTACGGTGAATTAACTAAGAATAAATAATGAAGTAAAAAGTTCAAAACTAAGGGGTTACCTCATACAACAAACGTTTTTTTAAACGCATTTTTGAAATTGTTCTTGTATAAAAATGTTAATACGTAGAAGCGCCAAACTTGACATGATTAAAATACATACAATAAATATTAAATACTGTGCGATATAGTGCGAATCGGTGACAAATTTCTGTTGACTTGTTGCTTTGCAACGCCAGTCGGGCTCAGTACTTGGATGGATGACCACCTGGGCGTGATGTCTATTTGCACTACTATTTTGTACTTTAGAAATTGACAATTTATTTAGTGGTACGGAACCCTCTATGCGCGAGCCCGACTTGCGCTTTGCCGGTTTTTTAGGTATTATATCGAACTGTTAAAATCTCAGATCTGACAAACGCATCTGGCCTAAATCAGGCTTGATGTTTTTAATCGAACTTACCTCTGCAGACGATCTTGCCACCCATTATTTTAGCATGTGGACTATTATTTAGTTTATTCGTGAAGCTGCAAGTGTGCCGTACTAACAGCTTAAATAAGCGTGCTCATAGCGTTAAATCAAACATACTAAGTAAACCGGAAGACGCAGCGTAAGTACCTAAGCCTCCCACTAGATGGACCGACGACATTGTGAGAGTCGCGGGCATCCAGTGGATGCAGATGCAGGCAAGCTTTCGTTCAGTGTGGAGGTTAAAAGGGGAGGCATATGGACGGCTTCTGGCTGATGATGATGATGAAATAAACCGGGAAACATGAACCACAAACGTAACTCTCATAAATAAATTCAAACAAAACCGCGTAAATTGAAATAAATCTTTTAAACGACCACATACATCCTAACTGATACGGTCGATAAACAATAACATTTACCTTATTGTTGGACCACAATGGGCCATTATAACCGATTACATGCAACACAATCTCTCGATTAAACAAAATGAATATTTACAATAACGCTAAGTTTACATTGCGTTTCGTTTCTGGCGTTTCAAATAAAAATTCAAAAGACGATGAGAGTAATTTACATCAATCCAGCAGCTATATCTAGTGCTGGAATCGAGTTCCGCTAAATTGAGAAAGCAGGTTACTTTTTTTATCTGCATTTGGCCTTCCAGTTTTGCTTGGAATGCGTAACCTCGAAGAAATTAAAATTACTACTCATCATCATCACCTGGCTGATGATAGCCAGAAGATGTCCACTGCTGAGCATAGGCCTCTAACTTTAACCTCCACACTGAACGAAAGCCTGCCATCTGCATCGACTGGATGCCCGCGACTCTCACAATATCGTCAGTTCTTCGAGCGATGTGGCCTGCCCATTGCCATTTCAACTTGTAAATTTTAACAGCTATGTCGGTGACTCTGGTTCTTTGGCAAATATCCACGGTCCGGATTCTATCGCGCAAAGAAACTCCGAGCATAGCTCTCTCCATTGCCCGTTGTGTGACTGTGAGCAGTAGTGTATAGTAGTAGCATGGTTAAGATAGGTATCACATAATGACCCTAACTGGGTATGACAACAAAGTGTGGAGCAGATAAATTTATTCTAAAATTGATTTGTCTTCTAAATATTCGTATAGTAAAATTTCGCAAGCAATAAATTTGTTTTCCTTTTTAAGCACACAGTATGATAACAGTACAGCCATAGCTGATGCATTGCTGCTACTGATAGCATGCTGGAGTAGTCAAATTCATCAAAACATAGTCAAAGTCATAAGCTCGACTAGCTTATGACTATGGCTATGTTTTGTTGAAGTAGAAGTATAATTTACGAACGTGTACGAAACCCGTGGTTCCCAGAAGTAATTAGCACAATACGTATTTTAAATTACATATATTTTTGTATCTACAGTAAATATATAATTTACCTTTGACTCTACAAGTACAAACAAAGCCTTAGAAGTCACGATCTGGAAAATATTATCGTTACAAAATGTAGAGGATTTCTAACGAATTTATTAACACCATTATCATGGTTACAATATAACTTGGTATCTTGGTTTCTTAGAGCTTTATTGTAAACTCTAGAGTATTACAATAGAAAAGTAATTTTATACCATATTCTAATTCGCTCTTACAAATATTTATAATAGGTAAAATTTCTACAATTTTTGGCTCTCAAAGAGAAATAAGCTATAAAAATATAAGACGTCGTTATTTTTAATAGACACACATTCAGTTTTAGTGCTCTATATTTCTCTATTGTTAAGTCAAATTGAACATTTTCGGTACACAATAATGTTGTATTGCTTTGACCAATGAAGTGCGTAGTACATACACATAGTATGGATTATGGCTTTAACATTATAATTTTTGTGATGTCAAAAGCATGAAGCTTCTAAACTTTCTAAATATTTCACTTTATCATCGTCCTTATCTTTAAAGACTTAGAGGTGGAATGTTTTCTTAAAATTTAAATAAAGCAACCTTGAAATATAGCTTACTCAATAAAAGACGAATCATGAGGTTGACCCAATGCTAGTTGTTAAGGATTATTAAAAACTACTGGTGGTTGGTTAAAAACCTAACCGTTCTCCGTTAAACGAGAGTGTAGTGTTCGTCCATCACTGGCAGAGTGACTGACGTTGTATTTAAGTAGACGCTGTTGGGTGCCAGCTACAATTAATATTTCAGCAAGACTAGATCATTAAGTTCAGTGAGATTTTTCGTGATAAGGTCACGTTCGCTTGCTCAGCTACGTTCTGCAATAATTAAAAATCATTGGGCCTATTCAGATAAAAAATAAAAAAAAATATTTTCGTCATTGCTTTTTGGCATTGCACGTTTTGTGCATTTGCCAGTGTCAAGTGTTGAAAGGATTTCAAGATTTAATAAATCGTCAAACAAGTCATAGTCATAGCCAGAGTCAAACAAAGTAAATCACGGTCCAAGTCACGCTCTAGTAAAAAATATAAAATATTTTCGTCATTGCTTTTTGGCATTGCACGTTTTGTGCATTGGCCAGTATCAAGTGTTGAAATGATTTCAATATTTAATAAATCGTCAATCAAGTCACAGTCATAGCCAGAGTCAAGCAAAGTAAGTCACGGTCCAAGTCATGCTCTAGTAAGATGGTGGAGAATTTTCTAGAGGCTTCTACGGATTTTTGGAAACTACATGAAAAGACATGCAAGTTTCAAGCTGCGTATCCACCAGAGATGTGTGTGCGATGTGCGAAGAATACAATAACCAATAAAAGTTGAGGCGCGCCAGAACAGACAGAATGGAGCGATCCTATTGGTCGATTTTTTCTCGCGCACCTTCGGTCAAACAGTCACGCACCGCTCAATTTCCTTGCACACTCTGGTGGATACGCAGCCTTAGTGTGATTTCCAGCAAATCACTTTATAAAATAAAACCTTACTAAACCCAATAATCTGGCTACACAATTAATTAAGCTAAAACCTGAGTATTCTTCTAAAGAAACTCACAACCTCGGCAATCTCCGGGTCGTGGGAAACAATAGCTCAATCATAGTAAATAGTAATGCGTGCGCGCACCTGTCGACTAGTCTGACGTCTGTCGTAGTAAGAGGACGCTACTATCGTTTCTCGAAAGTTCTTTTTTTTATTTTTATTTATACCGTGTCTTGTGTATCTCTAGACGACATAAATATACAAGGATATCAGTGTACTTTCATAATTATAAACAACTGTTATTATTTGGGACCACCCCTTATAACGTGAAATAAATCAACAGTTCCATATACTAGCCTATGCAAATTCAAAATTAAAAATTATTTTATTCAGTAATCGGTACATTTCTATTTAATATCGCACTAATGCCCAAACTAGGTGTAGAAACACCTGTGTCTTGGGAATTAGTCCTTCCGTTTATAAATCAACTAGCTGACCTGACAGACGTTGTCCTGTCTTAGAACTGTCAAACACGCAAAGTCAAAATTACAAATCTTATTTTTTACACCTTGGGTTACATTATTGGAGTTTAGTGAGGATCCCTATTTTTTTTAAAAATATAATATAGCCTATGTTAACCGGGGATAGTGTAGCTACACAACAGTGAAAGAATTTTTCAAATCGGTTCATTCGTTTCGGAGCCTATTCAATGCAAACAAACAAACAAACAATCAAATCTTTCCTCTTTATAATATTAGTATAGATTGATTGTTTATTTGTTTAGTACACTTCGTCATTGTTACTGTTTTAATTTTTTTATTTACATATACAATTATGTTTCAACATACATATTAAAATAAATTATTATACCTATAGTATAAAATTAGAGATAGTAATAAAAAAAAAAAAAAACACTACGATTTATCAGATTATAACATGAAATTAAATTATTAAATTTTATATTTTATCATTATTATTCAGTAGCGAATATGCGTACTTTGCCCACTGATCCGACATTGAATCTCCGACAGAAAGCTGGTGCGAGTAATACCTACCACGAGAAGTCGATCGTTTTTTCGTGGTAGGTATTCCAAGCGGTCCATTTGTCTGTCATAATATCTGATCATCAGTTCGGGCTGTGTTCAACACTTTAGTTAGAACCATAGATTATTGTTTAGTTACTATTAACAACTTTGAAACAATAGATCAGGATGTTTATTTATCGCATTTATTGCGCCGAACATGTGAAGAGATTTGGTGATGATGATTGCAGAAATTATAGTTATTAGTGTTTCGTACCCAAAGTGTGTAAACGGGACCGTTTTACTAAGCTTACGCTGTCTGTCCGTCCATCCGTCTGTCCGTCCTACCTTCTAACGGATGTATCTTTCGAACTGCGATAGAGAGCCAGTTAAATTTTTCACACAATATTTAATGTTATGACGGATTAACTAAGAAATAATAATAAAGTTAAAAGTCAAAACTCATTATCATCATCAGCCAGAAGATGTCCACTGCTGAACATAGGCCTCCCCCTTTAACCTCCACACTGAACGACAGCCTGCCATTTGCATCCACTGGATGCCAGCAACTTACTATGTCGTCGGTCCATCTAGTGGGAGGCCTCCCTACGGTGCGTCTTCCGGTTCGTGGTCTCCTCTCAAGAACCTTTCTTCCTCATCGATTATCGGTTCTCCGAGCGTAAAGTTATTTTGTCTTCTCATGGAATGTTACCTGCTCATCTGTATCCGACGCGTGAGGCAAGCTGCTTGGATCACGTGATTCTCCGTACTCGTAACGAAGCCTCTACTTTTGTCCTGGCAAACACAGTGACCGATCACGCGGCTACCTTATTATGCTGTGATTATGGCATCTTATGTTACAAGGGCGATAAGACTTACAACAGAGTTGATTACCCTGCAGTAATCGCCGAGCTAAAAGACAATGACTATGCAAATATTTATCAGGTTCAAAACGCCAACCTCGCGATGGACGCATTGATAACGACTATTACTAAAATCATTCATTCGCATACTAAAACACTTAAGATGGCACGACGGAAAATTATTATTAGACCTTGGATTACTCCTGGCCTTCTGAAATGCATTCGAAATCGTGATAAATTACATGTGAAATATAAATCTGACCTTAATAACAATATAAACAAAACTACTTATTTTAGATACCGAAATTTTTGTAATAATTTACTAAAAAGATTAAAGCGACAATACGAAACAAATGAGTTACGGAGAGCCAGGGGTAATCCAAAAGAAACCTGGAATACTATCAAAAAAATTGCTAATATATCCCAAACGAAATCATCATCTTCTTCGCTAATTGACCAGTTGACTAATCCTAAAATATCTGTAAATAAAGTTAATGAGTTCTTTGTTGGT
This sequence comes from Agriopis aurantiaria, assembly GCA_914767915.1. Classification (NCBI taxonomy): domain Eukaryota; kingdom Metazoa; phylum Arthropoda; class Insecta; order Lepidoptera; family Geometridae; genus Agriopis; species Agriopis aurantiaria. Next base: position 7,985,918 of record OU612003.1, on the reverse strand, counting down.
ATTGGTTGCAAATTAGCTAGCAATTTTACTCGCACATCTAATGATAATTATATGAGTGAAGCTGCTACAAATGATAACACTTGTTCATATACTATGGCAGTCTTCGAAACTGACTGCACTGAAGTTGCGCGTATCATTCGAGGGCTAAGAAGAAACTGTGCAGTTGGATGGGACGGCATTCCCTCTAGCCTAATTATAGATGCTTGTGATATATTAGTTCCCCCTTTAACCTATATTTTCAATCTTTGTCTCACAACAGGCATTTTTCCTAATTCCTTGAAAAAAGCACTTGTTCTCCCGGTCCACAAGAGTGGGGACAGGAACAGTGTCAATAATTATAGACCGATTTCGATTTTAAGTTCCTTCTCCAAAGTTCTGGAGAAACTACTAAACTATAGACTCACAAAATTCTTGGATAAATATGACCTATTATCTAAAAACCAGTATGGTTTTCGTAAAGGAAAATCTACTGAAGATGCAATTTTAGACTTAACAACTACTATAATAAATTCTCTTGATAATAAACGTAAAACAATTGGCATATTTCTCGACTTATCCAAAGCTTTTGACACTGTTTCTGTCCCGACGCTGCTAGCGAAGATGGAAAGACTGGGAATCAGGGGTCTTGCCCTGGAAATCTTTAAAAATTACCTCACCGATCGCTCTCAGTGTGTAAAAATTGATGAACATGTAAGTAATGACTTGTTTCTTAGTTTTGGAGTCCCCCAGGGCAGTATTTTAGGTCCAGTCTTATTTCTTATCTACGTAAATGATCTTTGTCTTCTTAAAATTCCTCACTGTAATATTTTTACTTATGCAGATGACACCGCTTTGATCATACAAGGTAAGACTTGGTGTGAGGTCAAAATTCATGCAGAAAACGCCTTAAAAAGTATCATGAAATGGCTGTCTGCTAACCTTCTAACCTTAAACATCCCTAAAACAAAATATATTACCTTTTCCCTCAGATCTGATTTCCAACCTCTTATAAACTCTTTCACAATCACTGCGCATAAATGCGAACCTCAAATCTCAACTGCCTGTGACTGTATAGCATTATCCAGAACTGACAATATAAGATACCTTGGAGTGCAGATAGATAGTACCCTCAACTGGCAACTTCAAATTGAAAACTTGTCCAATAGAGCGAGGCGTCTTATTTATATATTCAAAAAACTTAGATCATCTGCAGATCTGGATACTCTCAAACTTGTATACTTCACTCTAGCACAGTCGGTTCTGACATACTGCGATGCTGTCTGGGGTGGTGCTTGTATGGAAACCCTCCTCAGACTAGAGAGAGCTCAAAGAGCCATACTTAAGGTGATGACTAAGAAACCCATCAGATACCCGACTAAAACGTTGTTTGAGGATGTAAATGTATTGACGGTTAGGCAGTTGATTATTCTTCATGTTGTAATGCGCAAGCACAAGCAATTACCCTACGATCCAGACATAGAACCCAGAAAACAGAAAAGAATCTGTTCTATCGTACCTCATCGGACTAAATCAGCCAGCAGACATTATATACATCTGTCAAATCATCTATATAACATCGTTAATAAGAAACTCCAGATCTATCCACTTCCCATCAAGAAAGTTAAATCAAGCGTAGAGGTATGGCTTAAGACCTTATCTTACAAAGAAACCGAAAAATTATTAGGTATTGTTGGTTAGTTAACAGTTACTCTTCCCCTTACACTTCTCACACTCTTTCTTACTCACTCAGATACACTCACAATCACACATACTTGTTGTCTCCTGGAACCCTGACTCTAATGAGGCCTGGAGTATCCTTGAGACACACACACACACACACACACACACACACACACACACACACACACACACACACACACACATCTTATTTCACCTCGACATTAAGTTTACTACACTGCATGCTTATTTTATAATATAAAGTGTTAGATTAAAAATATAAAAAAAAATCTTGAAATAATTTATAATTTTTGATTGAATACTTAAATTGTTAAAATTCTTAATTAATTAAAAATGTTAATTGTATCCGAAAAAAATAATAAAATAATAATAATATGTTACGTGACCAAATTTATGTAATATATATCATTTTTGTCTAATTTTTAACTAAACCTAATGAGTGTTCAAACGGAGGACGCTGGTGCCTGTAGCACAGTTTAATTACTAGTACGGGTGCCAGCCAGTTCCACACACAAACAACATTGTAAATTTTAAATGTTATCATTATGTCCAGTTCGATTGCTTTTTAACAATATTGTTGTCTTTTAATTTTTCGATCAATAAACTATTTGTATTTGTATTTTGTATAAAGTTAAAAAGTAAAAACTAAACAAGCGCAAATATAGCATAATTATAGTACACACTCTAAAGTAAAACGACAAATAATAAATAATGACCTAGTGCGAGTCGGTGACAAAAATTCTGTTCAGTTAAACAACGTCGGGCACGCTCGATACTTGGATGGGTGACTACCTGGGCGTGGTGTTGTTTTTTTCTAATATTTTGTACTTTGGTAGTAAAAAATTTATGTGGTTGCACGGAACCTTTAGTGCACGAGCCTGACTCGCACTTGGTGGGTTTATTTTTGCGATCCCAGGATTGGTCTCATAATAATGGTTGTTCACAATGATGAGTACAATGACCCCCTTTTGGCTTAGTATACCTTTTAAGAAAAACCCGGTAGTATAACTAGTAAATAAAACGCGTAGGCGAGTCTGACCGACTTATATCGTCTTATTGTCATGCGTAATGCTTGCCTTTTTTTATTATGTTTTTTAAATAATTAAGGCTAGACAATCTTCGTCTCAGACAGTTGCAAATGACGGATGACTAGTCTTTTTAATTTTTAATTGTATGATTAATTGGTTGTGTACCTACGATACAGAGGTAAGTTTTGTCAAGGATTCATATGATATAATTATGAATCTTTGGTTTTGTTATAAAGTTCGTTTATTTATTTCCACCGTTGCTTACCATCAGGCGAGTTTGTGGCTAAACGTCGATCAATACAATAATATGGTATGGCATTAGTGGCTTAAGCCTGCTCAGTAATGGGCCAAAATACAAAAAAATGATTTTAAAATAAATCAGCTAGTTAAAAAAAAAAACACACCAATTTTAACATAATTAGTAGGTAGAGTAATGAGTACCTATACGGAAAAAATGCTAGTACGTTTGTAAAAGAAAGAGCGAGAGAGAGAGACTCTTTCACGCAAAATACGGTATTGCAGCTACCCTGCGTTTTTCTTTTAAATCTTGAGTCCGGCATTGAAGCAGATCTCATCTATACCTACCTAATCTAATTATGAATCAACAACAAAATCAAACGAAAATGAAGCCCAACGCAAACAAAGATGACTCCATAAAATTTACTGCTGATTCACAAAACTAATTTGTTTCACATTCACAACTAAAACACCTAAAGTTCTTTAACCCAATACTATAATAACCTTTTATTGTTACCAAGCAAAAAGACCCACGTGCAAAACAAAAAACCTACCTGCAAAAAATCAATACCTAACAATCAATAAAATGCATTGTTATCTCGCAAATTAAATCTTTGACATTTAAATGAACTTAGATATTGGACGTAAATGATTAATTAGGGATTGATTAAAAAAAAATATGTTGTAAGCAAAAAAAAGTAAGATGAAAAATAAATGGAACGTCAAATTGTTACTTACTTGATTATTGTAACTTTGGCTTCAGCGCACATAATTAAAAAACTGCAAACTATAACTATCCCTATTTATAAGTAAAGCATCAAGAAGTGCCCATAATAAATAATATTATAATGCAATAATAAATTAAAAACATAAAATTAAAAATATATTTTGTCTAAACGATGAGCTTCAAGTTTTAAGCGTGGGCGTGCCATTGACTAACCGCTTTTAACCAATAAAATGAAATAACAAAATAAAAGCATCGAAAAAAGTTCTACACCTGATACCGCCTGTCTCATTTATATTATAATAAGTTAAAAAATTATCGGTCTTGTAAAAAATATCGTGCACCGTGTAGGAAGACAACTTAATCCGAATACACGTCAAAATGTCGCATGGCTATTGTTTCAAAAATGCCGATACGATATTGTGCGTGGGACGCGTCGATATTTATTCTGATTTTTATTAGCCGCAAAGTGCTCTAGAACTGTAATTTATATAAAAATTATACTTTCCAATTGGCTTAAGTTTTCTTTTATTACTTCATCGTATCTAAAACAGCAACTCTCGTAAGTGTTGATTTATATAACTGCTAGGTTGTAAAGAACAAACTTTATGAGTTTTGATCTAAATTCGTTATTGTTTATGTAGTTTGATGATTTTGTAAATGACGACCTCATTGATGACGACTGTGTCATAAAGTTGAAATCTTTATTACTCGGTTGTAATATGGACGCCATTTACAAAATCATTGATACGTTGATACGTGTTCGATAAACGTGGAAAATATATACTAGCGTCAATTTTGATGAGCTATTGCTATGAACTAAAAGCTTTAAAATTGTTGTCATATTTTTCTGACATCTTGAAGTAAAACTAAATCATGATTAGATTATTCAAGTTCTGTCTGATTAGTTTAGTTTCAATACGGTTAAAAGCCATATTATATAATTATCAATAAAAAACTGAACTCAAAATTATTAAACACTCAATTTCAGCTACTTAGATTTAAAAACTGTCTAATCATCATCATCATCAGCCAAAAGACGTCCACTGCTGAACATAGGCCTCCCCCTTTAACCTCCACACTGAACGACAGCCTGCCTTTTGCATCCACTGGATGCCCGCGACTCTCACAATGTCGTCGGTCCATCTAGTGGGAGGCCTACCTACGCTGCGTCTTCCGGTTCGTGGTCTCCACTCCAGAATCTTTCTTCCCCATCAAAAACTGTCTATTGTCAATATTTTTTTCAGCTATTTTGATTTAAAAACTAAATCACAGAATTGATTTTGATGAAATTTCTATTGGACTTATTTTAATGCATATCCTTAAAAAATCAAATTCCAATTCAGTTTATATATGACAGAGAATCGAGGTAACAAACATTAAAAGTATACATTACTTAATTTATTATTATTATTTATACAATCGAATTGAAAACCCCTTAGAATAACTACTCATAGAAGGTAAGTTTCCAAACAACGCCTTCTCAAAACGTAAGCTACTAATTCGCTTTGTAGCTTACGTTTCGATTGGTATTTTAAACGATTTAAGCAAGAAAATTAATGGATTACCTGTGGAATGTCACACCATAACTCTTATGCTGCTTTTCTGATTTGTTGTGGTAGGATTTCACCGCGCAAATTGTCATAGTAAAATTTTTATACATTTTTTGGTGTCATATATGACACCATTTGAATGGCTTAAATTTTGCAAACGTACTTGGTTTCTTTGTGTAGTTATTCTAAGGAAAACCCCCTCTCCTTTTTAAATCAGTAAAATACAATCTTTCAATTTTAGTTATCTGGATTTTCGGGCATAAAACGAATAAATAAAGCCGTCATTGTCAAGACTAATAAAAAATTAGTTAAACAATAACATAAAAATATATACTTCAGTAATTTAACGAGATCCATTCTCAAACTTTCCCAGAGTTTACAAAAAGCTACTATTGGAAAATAGAGGTATTTTTTTTTCCTGGGCAAGTTGCATTTATTAACTAAACAAAATACAAGCTAAAACTAGCACTACAAATACAGTTAGACTGCCCATAGACCGTTGAAGGTCTAAAGACAATCCAAACGCTCAAGCCCACTACCAGTTGGCAGCGTACGTACCAGTTAAAATAAGCTGAATGTTGAGTTTTCAAGAAAATAAAATGCCTTTATTTTGATAAAAAAATACACATTTATTTATTACTGAAAATGATTTTTCTATAGATTAATTTTCTGTTCGATAAAATCTAGTTTTCGTTGCTTTTTTTCGTCAAAAAATTAAGATGGTTCTTAATCAAAATACAAGACAAAATTTAAGGTTTTTATGAGATAACGAAATATATCAAAGTGCGCTGTTATTTTTTTTTAAATTACTTAACCAGTTCTATCCCTTACTAGATTACAACATCACACGCAATTCGAAAAGTCAATCAGAGATAGTACTAAGTAGTATGGCTTTATACCATTATAATATAACGCTACAGAAGTGGTAGAGAAAAAAGAAAGAAAAAACAAAGCCCCTCTTTAGTAAGCGACAACTGTCAAATGGCCTGCGTAGGCGAACAGAAACGCCGCACCGGTGCTTTTTTCTTTTTTTAAACTTCTTATTTGTCAAACGGGTGTCAGAACCAGTTAAGTGTAAATCTTGGCGCGGTTATAGAGGTCGCTTTTAATTATTGTTTTTGACCGAGATATTGTCTTGTAAGACAGCTTCGGAGGTGCTTGACAGTTCTAGATAACGATTTAGATCTTTTTTTCTTCACTCATATTTTTAGAGCATTAATGGAAGTTACATAGCAATCTATCTGTTGATATCTGCCCATATCGTTGTGCATTCGATATTATCTCTGTCCCATTTGCACTTATGTCAATGCGAATATGAGCGACAGTGTAAAAACGGTAATACGTTCATGCGCTAAACTTGGCATGATTATAGTACACACTCTAAAGCAACAAATAATAAATACTGGCCAAGTGTGAGTCTGTGATCAAATTCTGTTCACCGAAGTTATGCAACGTCGGATGCGGTCGGTACTTGGATAGATGACCGCTTAGGTGCGATGTTGTCTTATTGAACTTCTGTTTGTATATTGTGGTGGTACGTATCCCTCAGCACGCAAGCCCGACTGACACTTTGCCGGTTTATTTTGATATGCCTTTCCCAAAGCATGATTTAGACCAACCACGGCTTTCCGCTTTAACCACTGCCTTGTCTTCTACGTAGAAATACTTGCAAAAAAACACATATTCTTCAAACTTCAGCCCAACTTGCTTTTTTATGCAAGCACCTTTAAAAAAACCAGTTTAAAAACTACATCACTAGTAGTCGATTCTTTATTGATTGTCCATCGGAATTAATGCTTTATACATAAGTTTGTAATTCTAATGCTAATAAGAATCACATTTTAGAATATCTTATCAAATTCACATCACACGCCCATCTCCGATAACAAAAAGATACATTATTATAAATTACAAATGAAATTATTAGGCATAATTTGGAATAGAACACAGTTTTTATTACAGTAAGGACACTTCGAATTTCGCACAATTTGTTTCGCTTTACAGCTATCACTTTAAAACTTGATTTACTTGACAGTGACAGCTCTATACGTGACAGTCTATTTTTGTCCATATCGACGGGTAAAAGGCGACTTGACTTAACCGCCACTTTTACCGAATATGAGTTATATATATATTTGAAATCAGCGATTTTTTCTGCGTCGTTTAAGCCCAGTTTGGTTCAAATCGGAGCACTTTTTTGTCGCTTCATTCCATGGCCAAAATGGGGGTCAATTTGAACAATTAGGTGTTATGCGACTTGATTTTAACCCTTTTTTTTAAACCATGCATATGAGCCAATTTGAATGAAGCATTAAAACAGGTATCTGTGATTTGAATTCATTTGCTTTTTATGTTTTTTCATAAAGTTGTATTTTCATTCATTTTTACTAAATCTAAAATGAACTGACATAGTAGTATGAAGCATTTTACTTTGATCAATATTGATAAAGGTAGTCGTTTGAGTCATTTTACTTTGAATGATTAATCTTTTCAATGTCACTTAATTCTTTTTACTTTGAACTTTATTAGTAAATAATGAGACTTAAGCGTTTTTTCGGTTGACCAGTAATGTTGTTAGTGTTGAATGAATCGATTATCTTCTTAATAAAATAAATAAATTGAGCATTAATTCCATTAACACATGTTTTGTTATTTGCGAATCTTACGTTTAAGCACAACAATTAAAGTTGTATTGGTTTGTTGGCCTTTTTAATTTTATACCGACTAATAAATTTAAGCTCATTGAAGCACCGTCAGTTTTAAGTGTCATGTTTTCGTGTGTCATTTAAATCTAAACAAAATAAATGTTCACTGCGTTTGGGCCACACGCCTAACACAGGGCAGAGATTTCAAACGGCATCACAGTCACAACACAACTGTCAATTGTCGGCGAGCAACCTGTATAAATAATTCTAACAAGTAGAATTCAAAAGAATTCTCGACTAATATCGAAGTCGAACATACTGATGATCACTCTTCAAAACAAGTGAATAATCGTATTTAAAAAAATACTTTACTGAAAAATAAACTACTGTTGAGCAGGTAGAAGTGACGCACAATAAAAATTAAAATAATTTAAGAGAAGACCAAATCAAAATCAAATCAAATCATTTATTCCCTTAAACCAGTATAGTAATGACATAATTATTACCACAAGCAAAACAGAATTTGCTGACACAATTCAAATCACAGAAAGTGAATAATTTGCCTATAGTAAATGTAATAAAACACGACTCAAGGACTCAACCAGAAAAAGGAGATGAAGAAGAAGACTCTTTATTGTTACAAGATTGCCACAAATTTCAAAAACGCCCTGAGACAGATGCTTTTTGTGCTGTACGTGATACGGAAACTGATTTACGAAATTTCAAACAGCAAAAAAAGTGAGGGTGGAGGTTTTACGCGGACACGGCATAGAGATGAATTGAAAGCAATTGTCACAGATATTATTCCACATGAACAGATGGAAATATTTCGATTTTTTTAGAAGAAAGAAACAACGAAATACCATAAGGTACCTGTCCGAATTTTTTTAGAAGAAGGAAACAACTGTATCCTGTTGCAGTAAATAGTATTTCGTTGTTTCCTTCTTCTAAAATAATTCGGAGTATTTCCATCTGTTCATGTGGAATAATATCTGTGATAATTGCCTCAATTCATCCCTTCGAACAATAAAAATGATACAGAAGCAAAGAAAAACAAGAGGAAAAAACGGCGTAAATAAAAAAAAATTACGTTGATTTTCTTGAGGAATATTTTGTTTGGGACCTAACATCATGGACCGATCATCGTCATTAGCCAGAAGACGTCCACTGCTGAACATAGGCTTCCCCTTTTAACCTCCACACTGAACGATAGCCTGCCATTTGCATCCACTGGATGTCCGCGACTCTCACAATGTCGTTGGTCCATCTAGTGGGAAGCCTACCTACGCTGCGTCTTCTGGTTCATGGTCTCCACTCAATAATCTTTCTTCCCTATCGGTTATCGGTTCTTCGAGCGATGTGGCCTGCCCATTGCCACTTCAACTTGCAAATTTTATTAGTTATGTCGGTGACTCTGCCATGACTTCTTTGGCGAATAACAACAACACACACTGGCCAAAGACCCTTCTCTTTAGACATTGTGGTATCGTATATCGTGTGGACGAGTAGATGACACGCAATTTCCAGAACGCTGCCCATCCGAGTTGGATTCTTCGGGCGACCTCTTGCCAAGTTGGACTTACCTGACTGAACAATCTGTCGAAGATAGGTGTTGGTCAACAACTTCAAGAGTATCGTTCCCAATGACTACCGACACGGGTACAACATGGACATTGGACATGATTTTTGTCTTGTCCATGTTCATTTTAAGACCCACCTGTTTGGAAAGGCTACTGAGGTCTCTGAACATCGTATTGAGGTCCTCCAGCGACTCTGCCATGATGACTATATCATCGGCAAAACGAAGTTGAGTGATGTATTCGCCATTGATGTTGATGCTGAATCCGTTCCAGATCATCAAGATACCGATGAGGAATCTATTTCAAGTGAAAAAGTTTCGAAAAAAATGCGTAAAGAGCCAAAACATGATAAGGGGTCAAACAATGGTAAAGTCGGGGATAACGGCTTAAAGAAAAGAAAGAGAAATAAAAGATTAAAAGAAAAAAATGCTAAAAATATAGGTAAAACTTATGTTAAAAAAGATAAGACTATTGTATCGGAAAAAAAAACTGCAAGCAAACCCTTGTGCCGGGAAGAAATGTGGCCATAATTATTGTGGAGAGATTAGTGAAGAAAAGGGATCAAGTTTACTCTAACTTGTTTTGGAATTTATTTTTGTTTAGATTTTTTAAGTGTGAGATTGGCGTCATCGCAAAAATGTTCCACCGAGAATATTAATTAAGCTTAGGACTCTTAGGACGTAAAAGTGCATAATATAGATCGATGGACGTAAAGACATCTTCTCAAAGATTTAAGCTTACCAAATTGAATGGGAAAATGGGAGGGATTTTTGATTGATACTGACAAAGAATTCGGAAAATGGGGAAAATGAATGAAAAAAATAAACCATCTGAAACCAAAGAAGAACCTCACTAACTGTAGTAAAATAGATTAAGAAACTGAAGAGTAATTAAGAGGCTAATATTAATGCATTTTTAGAGTACCTATATCAATAAAATAAAAGTTGACATAAATTATAAAATATATAAGATTTAACATTATAATAATAGATTGCTATATAGCAATTACTTTTGCGTTATAATTTTTATTCGTATAGCTTAAAGATCAACACTACCAAAATTAATCAAAATTAAGGATATGAATCCCTTATTTTTGAAGTTAAGGTGTCTCATCAGGTATTTTTCCTTTGCTGAACACATATTTTTTTTCTTTTAAATCGTTCTACCTATATCTATAGACAATAAATGTTGTACTTAAATATTTTTTATTTTATTTGTATGTTTGCTACTCATTATAACAGTCGTTTTGCCTTGAATAAATTATAGTAAATAAGGCATTACAGTTATTTTACCATAATCTAGTAATGTTGTTTCTGGTATTTAAATCAATTCGCCTTGATTAGAAACTAATGCATTTTGTCTTAAGTAGCATTTATATCAATTAATAATACTACTAAGATAATGTCCCATAGACAATATCATGGAAGCTTGCACTTAGTTTTGATATTCAGCAGCTTCGGTGTTAAATGTTAAGTAGTTTTGATGCAGTGATTTTTTTTCGGATTTTTAAATTTTCAAATCGCTCTCCTGTAAAAGTATCAAAATGGCGCTTGAATCAAGTCGCCTTTTAACCGTCGATATAACCCAAACTTTACAACTTTTTGAATCAGCTTGACTAATGAAGGGGGTTGAAAGTTCATAATATGAATGTCTACGCGTACGAAGTGGCGGGAAACAACAGGTTATAATATAGAGGTATAATAATGAAATAACAAATTTACACATAAATGTTTGTCCTAGGTGGGAATCGAACCCACGCCTCCAAGCTCAGAAGTTAGGTGAACCTACTAGTAGTGAACTACTAACTGGTCCAACGAGCTATCACAATCTACACACTAGTAGGAACATGTCATGAGTTTGGTTACTGCTTACACTATGTCCTATGAGCATAGCTCCAAGAATTAACACAGAAGTACTGCTGTAATTTCCATACGAATTCTCTTCATTAACACCTCGTTTGGTATAATCTAGTTATTCGGAATGTCGTTATAGTATATTTATGGAGTAACACCTGTGCTCCCGATGCAGTTGATGAAAGCATAATATAGAAGGTTTAGAAGGGCGTGTGTTAATTTGGGAGTTAAACTTCTTTATTTACTGTGGGAAAGTTGTCGGAAGGCACCAAGTCGTAGTCATTCCGTTGATTATGTAAAACAAAGTATCCGTTTCCTTTAATTAATGGCACGGTTAGATGACTACAGTAAACCAATTTATAATAACGTGGTATATATAGTGCGCTCTCTATCTAGTATGAAATTAAACTTATTTATTTTTGAACAAATTTTTATTCTGTTTTCTTTGATGGGCTATAATTACTATAGAGTCACAATCTCTCAGTGAAAACAGTCAAAAAACGTCCGAGTAACATTACGTTAGTGTAGGAAAGTTGGTCCAGCAACAATATCTCTTCCTACATAAGCAACAAAATAATCAATGGTTAACAACCAGTTTCGCAACAAGTTTCCTCTATAAAGCACAGACAACATATTAGAGATGCGCCACAACAATCTAGAGATGCACCGCTGACCGGAAATGAGCTCAAACTGTGCACTAACAAGCGGAAACGAGTAATGGTAATATTGATTGCTTGTTTCAAATAAATTGATGTAAACAAGGAGATTGCAGATAATATATTGTTAGATTTCTCTAATAATTTTTATCATCATCAGCATCATCATTTCAGCAATAAGACGTCCACTGCTGGACATAGGCCTCTCCCATCGATCCCCTTTTACTACAGGACAAGTAGAAGAACTGCACATTACCACCCCTTCCTCGTTTAATTTCCAAAGAATCGTATTCAACGATTTGGGTCATCATTAAATTTATGATACGTATAGCCCAAGAATAGAACTGCCGTCCTCCTTTTTTCCTGAGAACGACAATCTAGGCATCTTCAAGGCTAGAGTGAACAGATTTCTTCTAAATTAAAGTGCTACATCCTCGGCTGCGACGTCGTTTAGCATCAGGTGAGTTGGTAGCTAAACGTAGATCTATTCAATATATAATAAACCGGCCAAGTGCGAGTAGAGCTCGTGCACTGAAGGTTCCGTACCACCACAAAATACAATAACGAACAATTTAAAAAATCGACATCAAAATCAGTAAAATACGGCATTTCCATTCGGTGAAATGATAAGCAAGTCATCCAGGTAAGGAATTACCAGTTATAACATGGTAATGAACAAAAATTTGTCACTAACTCGCACTTGGCCATTATTCAGTATTTGTTGTTATATTTTAAAGAGTGTACTATAATCATGCCAAGTTTGACGCTTGTACGTATTATCGTTTTTACATTAGAGCTAATACAAAAATACGTAAAAAAATACGTTTTTTGTATGGGGTATCCTTTCCTCCTTGTATGGTATCCTTTAGTTTTAACTTTTTGACTTTTTTATTATTTGTTAGTTAGCCCGCTTTAACACTACAGATTCTATGAAAATTTCAACTGGCTGTCTATTACGTTTCGAAAGATACAGCCGTTTAAAAGTAGGACGGACAGACAGACAGACTGACTATGTAGTCTTAGTAATAGGGTCCCATTTTTACCCTATGGGTACGGAACCCTAAAAATTATGTATACCTATGTAAACTATGCAATAATTACTCATTCATAAACCCTATGATAACCAATCACATCAGTGCCAGTTCAAATCTCAAAACACTGATGACCAAGGAAGCCGTATGCGAAATTACGCTGTTTACCCACAATGGCAAATTACCCACCGGTACTGGTATTACTAGCACTATTACCATTACCATAGAATAAATAGTAGTACAGATCATTACTAGCCAGTAGCCACCTGCCCGTAAACAAGCCAATTTGGAACATTTGCATGCTTTTGCACAAATTGTTTTTCTTGTTGGCGAATGCTGCTCGAGTAACGGGTTATAGGATTGTTTGGATGTGGCAGTTTTAAAGTTTACTGTAGTTAGAGAAGACTATGCTTAGTAAGAAAAGTTCACACTAAAACACTAGTTTCACCTCATTATATCACTTTTCCACACTCAAGCACGTTCACGAGCACTTAATATAATTATAATAATTCACCATTATTACACATTAACACTCGAAAATACATAATGCAACGTGCTGACATGCTTTTTTCCACGTTGGTTGGCCAAAACTTGTTTTTTTAATTAAAAATTTTAGATTTCACTTGGATCGATAAAAAAGCTTTATAAGAAAATTAGTGTTGCCCGTGTATAGGTAGACTTTCAACCTCAATTTGTCTCTTTTAATTCGACATTTACGCAAAATCCTTTCTTAGCAAACTTTTACACCCTATGACAAATCTATCTGAAAAATATCAGTTTTGTTATAGTCGTATAAAAAAGCTGATCATAAATAGAGCCCATCACCCGAAACAAAATTTAAATGTGTTCATAATTACGAAAAAGTACAGAATTTGATTGGCTTGCTAGACAGAGAGCGCACTATACATTCAAATGATGTCACTGGTAAGTACGTCATACAAATTTTATGCTGAAATTCACTTTACGAGAAAGGGCAATTTTAGCTTCCCTTCCTAATCCGACTAAAAACTTTATGAGCTCATATCTCAGAACTTTAGCCGATATAGATAGTTTCTTTAGTATACATACGGATAACATTTAATTTTACTTTTTATTAAATTTATTTATATTAGTAATAACTGCAATAAAATTACCTTCTCCACTGTGCACGCTACTTACCACATCCATTTCCCCTGTAAATGAAGATTCAGTTATAAGCACAGATTTAACGTTACCGCATAACATTACTCCTTGCGGTACATTTACCAGTTAATTGTGATCTCAATACACCTGCAATTGCACCTGTTCTAGAGCTCAGTTGTAATTGGCCAGTTATGAATAACTACCATGCATCTGTGACCTCTGTGATCTCATGGTTTTGTTTATCGGACAGGCCAACTTACACTGGATAGTTGAGTAATAGCATCCTTATATTGTAAAAGTAGGAGCCTAAAGCTGTGTACATATTATATGCAACGCAACACAGCATGCAACGCAGCGGGAATGAACAAAATTCAAAAATTTATATATTTTTTAACTTTTTTTGGATCCTTTGTAATTTGAATAAAGCATTTCTGCGAACAAATTCTTACGTTTGATATTAATTCTGTCACTTGACATTTTTGAGGTTAGGAGTGACAGACAAATTGATCATGTTGATAGCAGTAAGAATCAATTTTATATTTGTAGCAGTATTCACATTTTTTTGTGAATACAGTACGGTTAAGATATCTGGCTGAATTTTCAGTGAAACGTTGCTAATATGAATATTTATATTTTGTAACCTTGTTTTTTTTTTCATTAACATGGTTTATCGCCATTTACACATATAATTTAAGTATATCCTATTAAACACCAACACCAACATTACACCGACATGCACTGGGCCAGCATGGTAGATCAGGGTCCATCCTTTCTCTCTGTCTCTCTCTCTGAGAGAAGGCCTGTGACCCAGCAGTAGGAACATGATAGCATGAAAATGATGGTGATGATATTATTAAAGACAAAAGAATACGAAATAAAAATAAAAGTACAGGTCGACACGAAAAACTAACATATCTAACGGACATTGTCAAATTAACAGTATGTCAACCTAACATTAAAAAGTCGAACTTGACAAAGACAATGCCATTATTTGCTCTATAATCAGCTCGTTGTTTATGAAAAGAAGCAACTATCGACTCAACAAACAGAAAAATAATGCTAGTAGTGTACGCGCAATTTTCACAGAGTTCGTGAACAAGTTGTTCCTTACATACACGTTGCTTGCATGTTGCATTGCACACAATCTGAACTCGGCTTAATGTTAGTTTCACTTGTTTGGTTTTAATAGTAGTTCGTATAGCTATTCAGACGGTCCATTAATGTCGATTATTACAGCGCAACAATTAAAGAGGCTTTTATGCATACCCTTTGTCTTATAGGAAATGAGAGGCTGTGATGTTTTATGGAGGTACAAGCAGTAAAATATAACGAGACCTTAAGCTTGTAGTTAAGGCAATAAATAGCTTTTACCACTGATTTAACTATCTAAGTACTTGACTAAGGAAACATACAAAGATGGGCTTCTGAAATATTTCTTGTTACAACTCTCAAGAGACTTTCGGAGAGTGCTGCAGTGCTAAAAGCATTACAGCGATACGAGCATACCTCAGGACATACTATGCCACGACCGTAAGTAAACGCAATCATGTTACTCTCCAATGGATCAAGGGGAACAGTGGGTCTGATGGAAATGATGCGGCTGACAAACTGGCGCGGAGAGGCTCAAGCATACGACCTGTAGGTCCCAAGCCGATAATCCCCCTACCTAATAGCCAAATCAGATCCTGGATTCGACAACGTACTACAAGACTTCACAAAGAATACTGGGCAAGTACTAAAAACTGTAGACAACCAAAGGAAGCTTTCCCGGAACTCAATCCGAGATACTCCCGTAGATTGTTGAATCTTAATCGTGACAAACTCCAGCACATTGTTGGGGTTGTCACAGGTCATTGCCTTTTAAACAAACACCTTTTTAAAATTGGGGTTATAGTCAGTCTCTTATGTAGAGGGGTCTGGAGACTGAAGAAACGGCCGTACATTTGCTGCTGGAGTGCAGCAGTGTGGCAGAACAACGAAACACTATCCTCGGATCACCGAAGACGCTCTGGGAAGCCTGCGCAGGCATAAACAAGCTGCTGGCTTTCCTGGAAGAGACCGGGTGGCTGAATTAGCTGCGGCCGGGTGACGCAAAATACGCCCACGAATGGCCTAGTTGCGAAATGCCCGCTACACAAGTAACAAGCAAGTAAGTAACTCTCAAGAGATTAGGTAAATCGATGACACCAATAAACAAGCCAAAAATTATCATGAAAACTCACCGAACTGCTAAGTGTACCAAAACACACATATTTTTAACAAAATTCCATGTACGTGAGAGACGTATAAAATTTCAATTTCAAATTCAAATCCGTAATCCGAATCTCTTACAAAATGACTCTATCCATGGAGGTATTGTCGAAAACCAATACTTTGTTTGATAATGGACGATATATTATAATTTAATATGTTACTCTGGGACTCAAATTGAATAGATATCGTATAATGCGATACGTTACGTAAATAACTATTGGTGTTTGTACCATAACTCTTCATTGATTTTGACTGAGGTTAGTGAATTCTTAATAATGTGTGGGAAATATGAGCATATTGAAATTTACCAAACGGAAACTATTCTAATATGACGATATCTCTTTTACGTTCCAAAATAGTTCCATTTGGATGAAAATACAGTAATAACCTCAGATTAGACAAACAAGGGAGATATGGTAAAGTGGAGTGGTGCGAAAGTATCATCTAAAAAGTCAAGCTAAAATTCTAAATCACGTTTCTATTCTTGTTAATTTCTAGTGTATATTAAATGTTAATAAATTGACTTTTTTATAGTTAAGGGATACAGATGCTCAAAAACATACAAAGTTGTGTCAATCCGGATCAAAAGCCCGGGTCCGGGTTGTGGGGAAAGGCCAACAGGTAGACGTGTTCTAGAGTGACATTACTAACATGCACTGTGCCTGCATGACGGATTACGGCCCATCCTTTCTCTTTGAGAGAAGGCCCAGCAGTAGGAACAGCAGTAGCTGAAATGATGATGATGATGAATAATAATATTTTTTTATATAATTTTATTTATTTACACGAAAAATATTTAAAAACACAGATATATAAAACCTAAAACTATTACTACCAAACAATAAAATTCAAATAAAAAAAACAACAAATTAAAACCTAACTATCATTCTATTAAACCGCTACCAGTGGGAACGGTTCCCAAAATGCTGGCCCCATTACCACGTTGTATGGCGATGCGATTTGAGCAAAGTAGAGGTCACGTCACGTTGGTCACGAGTTGCATCGACCAGACGAGAAGACAAATATTTGAATTTTTTTTGGCTCTTGATCCCCACGGCCCTATGGTTTTGACCCCAAAAGGTTCAAAAATGTATCCACTATCCAGTGTACCATATTTGCGCCTTTTGAGATCCTCTGCAGATTCCGCCGCCGTGCCAGCCCTAATCTGCGTTCCGGAAAGATGTGACGGCGCAAAGGTGTCAACGCAAGTCGCGATATACCTATATAAAAAATATTAATATGTTTAGTAAACATCATCACTTATCATAGTCAGGTCAAAGTTCACTGTTGAGTTGACTCAATATAAACACGAGTAATATTCTCAAGATGTCTTACCGAGATAAGAATCAAATGACACATAGAAGACGTATGGGGCTTACATCCGATACACCGATTCTTGCTTGTATCGAGTCAAAGATCGATAACTTTTAATCGACAATGAACGATTATCGAATGGAATTACAATATTCGTAAGTCGAGTTTACTTCTCGATGCAAATCAACACATTTAAAATTTAACATGGTTTTTAAACACACGGTTTTGCTGCAATTTAAGCTAGCATATTTTTTTTCTGAGATTATTAAACTTTTGTTGTTGTCTTTCCAGTAAAATTCAAAAGCTTATTCTTTTGCTTCTGACAACAAACGCTCGAAATGTTAAATACATGGTAGGTATACTTTAATTTCACTTTATATTTAGGTACCAATTACAATTTTTACTCAATCACTATTACCAAAAAATGACCCAAATATTTATTTATGTATTAACTTTTTCAAATACTTGTTGATTCATTATTTATTATTCTTACTATTCTTCATATATATCGTATATATATATATAACTTGAAGTAACTAACAGTCAATCTACTTATAAATAAATATATCCTAAACTAAAGTTTATAATATAAAATAGCCCAAATGTTAATTTTGTCTAAAGTTACTAAATAAATACCTCCTTAGTGTATAAAATCTAAATTCTTCAATATTTGTATTTTACTGTCTTAGTTTTATTTTCAGATTAGTGAGTATTCCCGCAAACATGGTGCATGTAACTGCACCGAAATATTAGGAGCTCCTTCCACAACCTTGCCACAGTAAATAAATAAATAAATATTCGGGACATTTTTTACACACAGTCATCGGACCCCAAACTAAGCAAAGCTTGTGATATGTGTGCCAGAGACTGATATACATACATATATAATTATATAGTTTTAAATACATACTTAAATAGATGTAGAACAAACACAAATCTTCATCACATAAATGTTTGTCCTGGGTGGGAATCGAACCCACGCCCCCAGGCTCAGAAGGTAGGTTCACTACCAAATAGACCAACGGTAAAGTATAGTATAGTTTAGTATCGCGTAAATATCCCGTAAATAATCATTTAGCTGTACTATTTTAAAAGAGTATTTTATAATAAGTAAATAGGTATATCTTAAGTTGACGGAGTAAAATAGTAACAAGCAAAAATTTCGATAGTTACCATTTTACTTTTACAGCGGGGCAACTCTGCCAGTGTTCTGGGAACCCTGCCGCACGGTGGTGATCTCGACGGCGTTTTTGTTTTGTAGTAGGTAGTACATGTTTGTATATTTTATACAATCATATTTTAGTTTAATTGTACCTTTTATTTAGTTGTTTTAAGTTTTAGTTTATATTTTAAGTTTTCATCAATTTGCGTTTATATATAACTAGCTGACCTGACAGACGTTGTCCTGTCTTAGAACTGTCAAACACGCAAAGTCAAAATTACAAATCTTATTTTTTTACACCTTGGGTTACATTATTGGAGTTTTAGTAAGGTCCCTATTTTTTTTGAAATTATAATATAGCCTATGTTAACCGGGGATAGTGTAGCTTCCCAACAGTGAAATAATTTTTCAAATCGGTTTAGTAGTTTCGGAGCCTATTCAATGCAAACAATCAAACAAACAAACAAACAATCAAATCTTTCCTCTTTATAATATTAGTATAGATAAATATTATATTATTTTTACCTTTTATTGTGTCCTCAAATCAAGATTAAACAAGTTCTCACAGATTTTATCTTTGTATGTTCCACTCTAGTCCTTAACTTCACAACAAAACAAAAACTATTCTCACACTGTCTCATCTCCCGTTACCAGTGAAACCAATCAAAAGAAATACAAGATTGTCACTATGACGCGAAAACTTTACGAGCTTGCTTGTTCTAAACATTCCAAACAAATATAGCCTTTCATATAACAATGGCAATCATCAATCAGGGTCTTCCATACATTATTACAATCAATTCTTTAACCCGTCAAATCGTTAAGAGTACCAGCAATCGACAATCGAAAGAAAGATTTTGTATTTTTAATACTGAACTATGTAAAGGCAGTTGCACACGACACTGAAAAAAAAACTAGCGAAACTTGAACTTGTTACATATTGACGTTTAAAACGTAAATAATAAATTGAAATAAAATTGGAACTCAAAGTAACAACTTTCACAAAGTAACTTGATTATATTAGATTTTTATTGCTTCCATAAAGTACAAGGTGGTAAAGACATGAAAATTAACTAAGTACAGAGTTTCATATACTCTGTCAACCTGTCATGTATTATGTTACTTTTAAGTACGGAAGTGGTTATGGTATTAGATCCTTTATACAGGAAAGAAGAAAGTTTTCTTTGGATCTATAAAGGCTAGACTTTGAGCTGTTAAGAGACTTACCACGGACTTTGCAGATGATTTAGAATATTTTATTTATCTTATCTACTTACCTTATAAAGAAAACGTTTGCATTTTATTTGCACACATATTATAATAAAATGTGAACTGCAATTTAACTTATAAGTACTTAAAAATAAATAACTAACACAAAAAACTAATTTAAAAGCCTCCAAGAGGCCTCCTTGAAGTAAAAGAGGCCAGAATATATAAGCTTGCGAAGAAAAATTAGATTTTTCACAGAACTTTTTTGTAATAAATGATTCCAAAAATAAAACCAGATCTTTTCAAAAGCTTTTTTTAAATTATTATTTAAAATAGACTTGCGCTTCGTTGCCAACTCGACTGATGGTAAGCGATGATGCGGTCTACTGTGGATCATGATTGCCTAGAAGAAACAGATTCACTCTCGACTTGAAGACAATTTTGACTCTTTTGTTGCAAAATAATGTCACACATCACATCATCATCAGCCAGCAGCCTCTTAGAGTGTTGCCATAATCCGCACGCTTGGCAGGTGGCTTGGGGATTGCAGTACATTCACCGTGTACTAATAGGACGCTGCTGCCCATTCTCCGGTGGTTCTGGTCGCAGTTTTTGGTCATACCCGGGTCAATTAATGTCATACGCTCAAATAATCTTTCG
This sequence comes from Agriopis aurantiaria, assembly GCA_914767915.1. Taxonomy (NCBI): domain Eukaryota; kingdom Metazoa; phylum Arthropoda; class Insecta; order Lepidoptera; family Geometridae; genus Agriopis; species Agriopis aurantiaria. The sequence goes on along the minus strand of OU612003.1, from coordinate 7,965,214 downwards.
TCTGCACCTAGCTTACAATCTTAATTCTATAGAGCTGGTAGCTGACGCAACAACCAATTTGTGTTTGTGATTGATACTAATCCCCTAAATCCGAGTCGCTGTCAGTGTCTATACTCACCGTTTGACTCCAATTGACGTGTTACAACAACGCGTCAGACGTAAAAGTAGCATTATTTAGTTGCAAAATTGTTATTTCTTTTACATGTTACAAAAAAGTATTATAAAAAACTGAAGACTGGTTTCCTTACTAATAGCGTTTGTAGGATCAGCGTAAGTCTTTCTATTGGTAGTTCTATTCGAAAGGACATTTCATGTTTTACCAGCGGCCTTATTATGAATAATAATATATCAGTGATCTAGAAGAAAGTAAAATAACATACCTTTTTTATTTATTCTGAGTTTTTTTTTTGTTAACTTTGACTACAGCAGTTATAAATACTGGTTATTCCCAGTAGTCCTACTGAATAGTCCTACTTACAGAAAAGATAAGTTAATAAAACGGAAACGAGAAAGAAAATCTGTCGCCAAGAAACCTTGATTGAACATTCTTTTTTATGTCAACGCGTCGAGCTCCGCATCCGAAGAACTTGGACCTTACCTTTTTGGGTAAGGTCTCAAAGTTCTTTGTCCGCATCACAGTTGCTAACTGATTTCTAATGACTGACGTTTCATTTATATTTCTGGCTAAAGCAAAAATGCATTGACAGCCGTTCTAGTAAAATAAAAAAAAAAACATTTCTGTGGTGATACTGCTGCCTTATTATGTAAAGATATGTTATTTTCTTTGCTTCTGGAACACTAATATGTCCTTAAGCCTTTTTTCCTTAAGCCTTAAGCCTTTTTGTCGCATTATTTTGCTTTGCTCTGAGACGGTTTACATAGTGAAACACTGCATTTTAATTACAAAATCCATCACAACTATCCATAAAACAATTTAGTCTAAATAAAACCAAAAACATTTATCTTTTCGACCACCAACGCGGAATAACCTACTCAATTAAAACAACGGACATATATAAAATTTATGAGCCCCATACACATTGTTTCAATTACAAAATACCGAATTAAATACGTTTTTGTTACGCCCAAATTACTATATCGCGGTGTCATAATTTAGAACTTTCTATTGTATGATTATTTATTAAAAAATATCAATAAGTTGAGAATGAGCCCCCGAGCTAGATATACCGTTGGGGAACGCCTATACTATGTTACTGGATCCATTATTTTTATTTCGATTTGATTTCGTACTAAGCTTGGTTTCCACTGTATCATAGAGCAAAGATGTAATAAAACAGAAATAAAATTATTTTAGTATCATCATCTTTATCATCTACAGCCTTATTATCCCAATGCTGAGTATAAGCCTCTCTATTGCTATGCCATCAGCCTCGATTCTTTGCTAATCGAGTCCAAGTTCGATGATAACAATAAATAATTGACCCACCTTGCAGCTGGACGACCAACGCTCCGCTTACCTTGCCTCGGCCACCACTCAGTCAAACTTTTACATAATAATCTAATTATTATTGGTATGACATCATGCCGGTGTCAATTTGTATTATGTACTACTTTCTAAATGTTAAAGCAAATTTGTCATCTCTAAAATTGTTATCATCCTTTTCTTATTTAGTGAAATTAATAGAGTCGAATAATTTTGGCGACTGTCCGTTTTGAAACGGTACAACACAATTAACGTGAGAGATTTCTGTTAAAAGAGTTTGTTCTCGTAAGTAAACAATTATTAAACATTGATCCTGTCCAAACCAAATGAAATACGGTTTTTATAACTTACAGTGTCTTACTAGGATTGTTTTTTAGCGCTCACGAAAAGACACGTGTAGAAAGCTCTACATTTCTCACCTTTTAGTGGCGACTAAGCTTTATAGCGAATCGATTTTGAAATACACAATGAATGACCTTTATATAACTTTGGGAAACTGATTGTTGATGATGGAAAGTGTTATTGGCGGTGTAGTAAAATTTTAATTTTAAACCGGTTTCGAAACGGGATACAGTTTTATTTATTTATTGATAGAATACACATTGGGGTCGGACATGTTCGTGTTTTTTTCTAGTTATATTATAACTTAAATTTAGAACACTAGTTGTACTATACGGGTTTATAACTAAATATTCCGACTTCAGTAACTTGATGGCTCGATGTTATAGTACAATTTACAGGTGAACTAGCTAGGCTAAGATTGTTTCATAAGCATCTACTCAACAGGGATCAAAGGCGTTAACTAGAGAAAATGTATATTTAGCTCAGCAGTGGATAATAGTAAGCTTGAAATGATGGTGATACTTAAATTTTCACGCATATTCTTGGATGAACTTTATTTAAATAAATAAAAACATTTTACGAAGTTGCACCACAAACTTGTCATCTTTGACCACACTGGCTGGTGAGAGAGGTGGACAAATTCCTCATTTCAACAGTAAAAAACCTAGAGAATAAATATAAAAACTCTATGCTAGTCTATATCTTGCTCGTTAAAAAACCGCAATGCTGACTAAACGTGATATTAAGGCTTTGGAAAAATCTAAGAAACCTGATATATTTTAAATTAAATTTAAATGCTAACTAACAAAAATAACATCCTCCTTGCTTTAAGGATATTATGGAAAAAAACAACGAAAACTTTGCATAAGTAGATTAATCTTTTAATAAAACCGTAATGCTAACTTAATGTAATTTTAAAGATATGGAAAGAACTAATAAAATTTTATGTTAATAGATATAGGTAGGTCACTATAGGTCTGTGATATTACTCTTTTAACAAAATCGTTATTTTAAGGAAAAAACAACATCTTTATTGTTTTGAATTATATGGAAAAAACTAATAAAAACTTTAAGCAAGTAGTTTTTTTTTTTATAAAACTGTAATGCTTAATAATCTTAATTTTAAGGATATGGAAATGGCCCACAAACCTGTTATAAGAACTAACCGTAATTTTAGGGATATACAAAAAAAAAACATATCTTATTACAATAAAGCTCATAAATCAATGCTATTCTGTACGCTTAGTCCCAAATTTGATAATTTTTGAAAACTTTTTTCGTTTACGTATTGTTCCATATATTGCTGGGCTGAAAGGTATTCGAAAACTTTTTTCATATTAGAGTGAAGCAATCTATACCGCCGATTACTACCGATTTTAGTTCCTCCACGTTTCCGATAGAGGCGCTTTACTAAAATTTATGAAACAATACGTAAACGAAAAAAGTTTTCGAAAACTATCAAATCTGGGACTAAGCGTACTGATATTGTGGCACCGGCTTAGTGATTTCTCCACACCTGTTTCTACACAGGAAGAACAGTCTCATAAACGTAACTAGTTTCACATAAGCCCTTGCATATAATTATGATACGGTGTATGGTATACGCAATTACATACATAATGCATACTCTACCTATGAAGTTATTCTATCGACGTGTATTTAGTGCGGGAGCTCTAGAACTATTCGATTAAGGTACATAAACGTGTTTTTTTAACCGATCGCAAAAGTCGTGTGATTTTTGCAGTTATTTTAATAATATTTATTACACATTAAAATGTATTTTACGTCTGTAGCTGCTATTATTAGTATGTATCTATATAAATACGATTTCACTCTATTTAAAGCATATCATCAAAGTTGTTATACTAGACAGCACTGAAGGTAACTTTGTTTATTTAATGAAAAAATGGTTGAAAAAAAAAACCACTATATTATTGAATACAATGTTGTTATTAAGGTAAAAAATATATATTTATTTCTTTATTTACAAAGTTTTTGAGAAATTAACAGCCTTATGTAACAGAGATTGGAATAAAATAGTACATTAAAAGAGTCAATTATAACTTTCTAATAATAGAATAATATAATATTGTCGGAACACTGATATTACATATATGGAATATATATAGTAGAAGAAGAAGATATTACGTAGAATATTGAAAACAAAATATAAATACAAGAGAGAAAATGAAAAAAAATATGTGCTGAGCATTTATAAATAGCTTACTGAACTTGCTAGGTACTTGCTAAAAAGGTTGTCATTTAACCACTTCCTTGATGATGGTGGACTAGAGACAAATCCTCATTTTGCGTAGCTTGTTAATTGAGTAGTACACTTTATGGTACACGCGTGAGGGACCGCCTGTACGCGATAAAGGTCTTCTATTGATAGCTCGAAATATTCTGCTTGAAATAAGAAGGTTTATTTTACTAAGAAAATCAGGGCAACGTAGATTATTTTAAACAAATTTGGTATACATTTAACTATCAATATTATTGATATTGATATGATAATATTTTGTATTTAGTTTGTTTTTGGATTATAACAATATATGATTATTCGGACCAATAAATAGAATTAAATTTTCATATGTAGGTAATACCTAATTATTTTTATTTGGTTGCTTCCACTAAGAACCTACACATAGAAGATAATATTATTATCTAGACTACATAATGAGACCCCACTACGAACGACCGCAGCCTCTCGGCCCACTAAGCAGTTATTTGCAAAATTACTTCTCTACGGCGTTAGTGATTAGAAATAACGGTATTAGCATATTAGCGGATCGCCCCAAGGAGCGATTGAGTCGAAAGTATTGTAAATAACTTAGATTACGTACTGTAATATTAAATATCAAGGCTATAAAGTTGCCTATGATAGATTACATGTGTGTCCAATACTGCCTAAAGGCTTAATTTTTTTATGTATGACACCCAATTTCTAAGTAAAACATAATAATAAAAAAATACCCATTATATTTAAGTAAAATTTTCTTTTGTTTACTCTTTTTTAAACCGAATAAAAAAAGGAGGTTATCGATTCGACCGTATTTTTTTTTAACTTATACTTTTCCAACTCCTATGCAAAGGTTTTACCATCTCCTTCCAGACAGTGCGATCACCCGCCAGATGACCAGTTTATCTGGAAAGCAAACTACTTATTGTTTTAAGATGATTCATAATGTTTTGTTCTTGCTTCTCTAACAAATCTCTTTTCTAGCATGGTGAAAAAACATATTGATTTTGAGTCGTTTTAGATATTCATTCGTTGGTTTCACTTATGTTTTTGTTTCACATAATTATAACAAATTGAGAGAATTTTATTTTTTTATGAAATCAAATTGAATTGTTTGTAGTCAAACGCGGACTTATTGGCGGAAAAAAAAACTGTAGGAATTCTTTACCTATTCAACATAATATACCTTTATTTTATTATTAATGAATAATTTGATGTGTGTTCACAAATTTTTAACATAAAAACCATTAATTAGTGCCTTTCTCTAGTATATTGTCTAACAGTGTGTTGTAGCCATAAAATTAGATGGTATACTTTTACTTTGTTTATGGTGTTACAGTTTCCAATAAATAAAAACCTGTTATTCTTCGTTTGTGTTTGATCGGTAATTGTGACGACAGGCCGTCCTCATAAAATGTATAGTAAAATGGTCTAATTAGAACGAGTTAAAAAAAAAAATAAAAAAAAAAAAAAAAAAAAAACCTAACATGTAGTACGCCTTTGCTTTACATGACGGCGACAAGGCACAAGAACTAAACCAAACGCTACCACAATCATAGGTGCAGACTACATACTATTAAAAACGAGAGTTAAAGTTTTGTTACGAATATAAGTTAGTACATTATACATTAAAAAAAAAATATTTTTACTTTTAAAGGAATCTGACAAGAACACATTACTTAGTACAGCAGTTTGATAGTTTGCTACGAATAGATAGTTTGAACCTCGTTACCAGCGAATAAGTCAACTGCATCTCGTGTTGAAAATATTTTATGTTCAATTAATTTTACTCATTATCATAATTTCAGCTATATGACATCCACTGCTGAACACAGGCCTCCCCGATTGATCTCTAAATGGGCCGATTGGAAGCGGCCTGCATCCTGCGTTTTCCTGCGGTCTTTTAGGTCGTCTGTCCATCTTGTGGGTGGACGTCTTACGCTTACCGGTCCGTGGTCTCCATTCGAGAACATTTCAGCCCTATTGTTCATCTGTTCTGCGTGCTATGTGCTCTACCCACTGCCACTTTAACTTGCTAATCCGGTGGGCTATGTCGGTAACTTTCGTTCGGTATATAACATCTCTCATAGATTTATTTCGTTCGGTCTTCGGTTGTCGGTAACAATTTTTTTTTACTTATAATTAAAAATTTACATGCTTGAACAAAAATACCAGAAAATTACTAACAATATTTTGATGACTATATACAGGGTAACGCATAAAGAGTTTACTAAGCCGAAAGAGGTCCATAGTAATCATGAGTGAATCGGTTTCTTCAAGCGTGCTCCACCGTAGACCGCATCATCGCTAAGCATCAGACGAGTTGGCGGTCAAACGCAAGCCTATTATTTAATACAAAAAAGTACCCATCATTATGAACTATTCCGTTTTCTATGGAATAGCTGATATTTTTTTTGTAATTTCAATGTTGGTTTCTATTAGTCCTTATCGCCTAAAGCGATTTCTTGCAGGCAACGTTTGGATGGACAGGACTTAAGAAATTGAACACGGTCGGTGGTACACATAAAATATAAATATATTTATATCCCTACATACATGTATACAATAAATACACAATGCTATATACATACCATAAATATTTAATATTATGATCTAAATAAAGATTTTTTACCTACATTTTCGGTTGTCAATACGCATCATATCTAGCAAGCAACAGGGTATAGCAACACCGACAGGTCGAGCAATGTGACACCTGCAAGGCACGGAGCCGACCACAATCCACTATGCCGGCCGGGCTTGCCGCCGATTCAATTGGATTTGTTCATTATTAATTATGTCTATGTAGGGATAGAAAAATAGTAGTCATTATTTTTAAACATGCTTTTTGCGCACCACTGTTCCTACCTTTGCCTAAATTCAAAAACTAAATTTAGGAAGCAGCTAACTTTAGGCAAGTCTTATAAACTTGCCTGAAGTTAGATGCTTTTTAAATTCAGTTTTTGAATTCAGGTAAATGTAATAAACCCATTAGATCAAAAGTGCTCATGTTGAAATTAAACACTTGTAATGGATGTAATCGCCTGTATTTTACATAATTTTAATTCTCGACGTTTCAAACACTTTGCAGTGTCTGCGGTCACAGGTAGACTAGATGACGGATGTCTATAGAAATGTAATGAGATTATTTACAAGTGCCGCCAATTATTTTTAGGCAAAACATTTCCCTAGTGGCTGACAGTATCCAGATGTTTTGCAATTTTGCAGCGGGCTTGAGATTTTATAAATTTGATGACTGGAACCGACGACATCAGAATTTAAGATAATGTAAAATACGTCGTTTCACGTTTCATTAGTGTCAATCACTACTTCATTTATAAGCACTAATGACTTATCAGGTTTTCGTTATCGTGAACAAAATTCTGCTTTTCCATAAAAAAAGTTCATTGACACTCGACAAAATGTATGGAACAGCTGTTATTTTTTTCATGACTTCAGGGTTGGTCTCGTTGTAAAAGTTGTTTATAATGATGAGTTTAATGATATCTTCGAATATTTCCACTAACTTACCAATCACCCAGTATTTTGATTTATATTTGTATTTGTACTCATATTAGATAATTATATTATCTACTAAAAGCTCAAATTATGACGCATTATTATGAATCAAACCACTTAATCTCACACTTAAAACGTGAGAACAATCCTTAACGCAATCAAAGGAAACGTCATTCCAAATTCAAATGTGACACACGATGACGGAAACCGTGAAATTGTCATTAACGATAATTTTTTTTGCTTCGTATAATTTGGGTCGTTTTTTGTCGACGGTACAATGTTATCGATTGTGATATTCCTCATGAGTGATTTTTAATTTAATTGTGATACTTGATTTTGTGCGACCGGGCGTGCCGCGCCCGCGGTGGACGGACATCTGTCAATCTACCGCTACGTTTATTAGGGTTCTGTGTGAATAGGATCGAAAACAAGTTGAACCTACATTCATTCATTCAACATTTAAGAGCGTAGCTCTTGTCGGTGGAGTAACTTCCAAGCTTGACGGTCTTATACCAGCGATTTCACCTCCCTGTACGACATGACATCTGCCTTCTCTTTTATTTGGTCTAAGAATACTCTTCTTGGTCTTCCCGGTCCTCTCTTTCCTTCTAACTTTACCTCTATGATGGTTTTCATTAATTTGTCATGTCGTGCAAGGTGACCACGAACCGGAACACGCAGCGTAGGTAGTTGCCATAATTTTTTCGAATGCAGGTTCGAGCAGTGACGAAGTAACTTTCAGCAGCGCGACAAGGTGTTCATCAGTAAGTCGGTTTCTAATTGAGTTTTTCCGCAATTTCATTGTCGAAAAAGTCTGTTCGCACACATACGGTGACGCAAACATCGCCATAATTTTCTGGGCGTGAGCAATCATCTTTGGGAATTCAGCTTTCAGCAGTGTTTCGGGCCGTACTTTACCCATCAATGATATAAATCCAGAACATCCAGAAGAAAATAAATTGCTGTGCTTAAGCGCTTTCTGTATTTTTGTCGCACCATTCTCAATCATTTTTGCAGGCATTAAAATAGAGGATAACAATATCTAACCAAACATTTACGACACAAACAAGTAAAATTAATTTATAGGCGGAACCTTTCATCAGGTTACCGTTTCACACTTATCTTTTGACAAATAACTTTTTTATGCCCTGAACAGGGACTCGACCACTTTTTGTCTTTTTATTGTCATAAGTAATAATGAATTAACGATAGACAAGAACCGATCGGCATGTGAAATCGCCGGGCGACTTTTTGTCGCTCGATTTTTTGTTTCTAATTACTTGCATCTGGGTTAGTTGTCATTTCGAAATTGAGTCGGCGATAACAATGATCTTGTTGTAAACCAGTTTTGGTGTTTGTTTTAAGTGAGTCATAGATGGAAATAATAAGATAAAGATACTTTCCTTAAGGGTCGATATGTCGTCAGCTCAAATTCAAGTTTTGCCTCTGCACGAAACAGGTACAAAAATATGCTATCTACGCCTGCAGGAAGATATACGCACGAATCGGCACCCGCCTCAGAACTAAATTACGGAAGCGACATATGCTAAAAACTTCAAATTACTCAAGAACTATTTTAGTTATAAAATAAAACGAAATAACATTTAATTTCCATTGTACAAATGACCATTAGAATATGAATAAATAAATTGTTACAAACTTCGTTACAGATGCGGAGAAAAGACTTAAAAAGTGTTTTAGAAAGCCTGTTTTCGCTGAATTATTCTATCAAGAAAAGTTTCACCAATCATGTTTCCAAAATTACATTTACCTTACTTGTATACTTAACTATTTATAACCAAAATATGAATTTGTTGCTGTTTGCAATAACTGCGTAAATTGATGCAACGCTACCCAAGTTCACGACATATAAACTCTTAAGATTCTTACTTCCTCTCATACTAACCTTTCCTACAGTAAATATTTCACTGTTAAAGCTGGAGCTGGTGGAATAAGCTGTCTGCTTCTATCAGGCAAGCCAAATCTTTCCTATTTTTAACAAACTTGTCTACCATCACTATCTTTCTACATAATTAGTACGTATGTATTAGTAAGTACATAGTATTATTACTCTTGTATTTTCTACTAGCTGCACCCTGCAGTTTCACTCGCGGGGATTAATTCTTCTAACATCAGCTATCTGCCTGTGAAAGTCCCGTCAAAATCTATTATTATATATGTCGGTGCGAGTGTGTCGAGGGGGTGCCGGCGGTGGTGGATCTGCATCAGAATATCTTGGTTCTACGGCACGAGTGAGTATAGCGGCCGAGGAGAATGAGACTTCGCACGTACATTGCCAGATTTTATTCAGTTACACTATGATTCATTTTACAATGGGAAATTACTTTAAATTACTTGGGGACCAACAACACCTTCCAACCAACAGTCCAAATTAAAAACCCAAAGTAAAGTGAGCTCCACCGAGCCTTACGTATCCGCGCGCCCTCACTAGCGCCTCTGCCGGACGGTATACCAACTTGCTAAACTCTGTTGTCAACGACACAACTTCACAACGTAAGAACTTCAGCAGAATAAGTTACTGCAGCGTTACACCAGTGATGGCGCCACCTCCATCACTAGCCCACCAAAACAAAGCTAGGTGACGCCTACTTACATAACCTTAAAAACAATTCGACGGTAGTTGCGACCGACCGAGTGCTGACATAATATTGTATATTATAATATACGCTTAAGTCAGCAGGCATTTCCAACGATTTTTACATACAGATCCTTTACACAAATACAAGGCTTGCCAGTAACAGGTATCGTAGATTCCTAGCACTATCCAAGCTAATTAATATTCCTCTGTTGCAGGTACTTGGCCATAAAACTTTACGCACCCACGTAAGTAAACTATTTATAGAGCGAATAGAACCTGAACAATTTTCCTACGATTGTGCGGGTTCTGGTAATTTTCATGGTAATTATGTAACAATTGTAAATGCTTTCTTGTCGGTTCCAGTTTGTTAGTAGTAGTGTTGTTTGGTTATATTTCTACCTGACTGCCCAAACCAAGCTAATATTACTCTTTTTATTCATTTATTTATGTAGATTTATGTGTTTCTGAAAAGTTGCACGGAACGATATCTAAATCTGAAAGGAGGTCGTAATTATAGTCATAATTATGTTTTTTTTTAACTCAGGAACAAAACATGAAATAGTGTACAAAAAAAAACATACAGTCGAATTGATAACCTCCTCCTGAAGTCGGTTAAAAATCAGCTGCGACCATGATACCTATATGTATCATGGCTGTAACATACATACTTGCTAAATTTGAATGACACGTCATGTTTCTGTTAAACAACTAATTTTATCGTTTTAGGTGGTACGTTTCACCTATGGCGCGAAATTCAAATTTCAAACAGTTTTCTTGTCTTTGTAGCTAGGCCGGGTAATTATTTTAAAAAGCCACAGTGTTTGCATAAATCGTTGGTTGTTCTTTACATTATCATGTACAGCTATTTAACAGTAAAGCACCATATTACTTACATTTCACGCGATTTCGCGGACACGCGAATTCAGTGCTTTTTCCCATCCAAAAAAGTTCCCAACGTGCCTAATAAAGTTTTCACTATAAAAACACAGTCTAATTATGAACCTCCTTCTTTTTTGAAATCGGCTAAAAATAAACAAAGATCCGTTTGCATCATACAATATTTGTACTATAATTTATTCATTAGGTATCTATAATCGACAGTTATAGTAGTAGGTGTTACTACATTAGTATTACCATAGTAATGAGAATAGTTTTCTAATACCGTGATATCTAATCTCCGAAGAATGCATTCGGAAAGAAACGCATTATTAACTTGATTTTTGAATTTCAAATGAAATGTTTGGAATTTCTGAAACATTGTTTTTGTTTTTAATATTTTATATATTTAGAAATAGGCTTGCGTTTGACCGCCAATTCACCTTTTTGATGGAGCACGCTTGCCTAGAAAAAACTGATTCACTCGTGATTTGAAGACACCCTTGAATAATATAACTATTAACCAACCCGTTCAGGAAGCGCATTCCAAAGACTAGTAGTTTGCACAATAAAAGTGGATCCAAAGCGTTTCGTACGAGTTTTCGGAATATCAACCATAAAGCGGTGTCACTTTTTCGAGCGAGCTCGCTCTGGCAGTCCGAAAGAAAAATAGACAGGAAAGAATTAAATCATGCAGATCCAATGCACAATGTCCGAAATGTATCCGATTTCATTGTAGATTTTAGAATCAATATAGTTATCATAATATTTGTGCGTGATTCTTGGGAGATGGCTATATTAAGCTGGAAACTAAAGTGCCCACTTTAGTTTCCAGCTTAATATAGGCATTCCAAGAATCACACAAATATTATAAATTCGAAAATTTGTTTATTTAGTCTTTAAGTGTGTATGTGTGTACCTATTTAACTTTGTAACAGTTAAATGGATTTGAATGAAATTTCGTACGGGGCTACGGCTTACTTTAGGGCTATTGTGCTTTATCCCGGAAGAGACTCTGGACACTGGACAGGTAAGCTGCTTAAACATTGTACAAATATCAGTAAACAAATATTATGAGTATGATAAAGTGTTTATTTAATTCGAAAAAAGTTTTTTCTAATTCGGAAAATCCACCAAATTAATTTGTGTGAAACAATATCAAATAAAATACGCTTATAAAACCTAGAAAGACGTAGATCGTTTTGTCTGCACCTAACTTTGAACTCTTCGGCCAACCACCTGCATTTTTTAGATTTCCCGTAGACATGAGACATGTAACTGCGCCGAGATATCGGGAGCTCCATCCACAACCTTATCATGGTAAATATTTTGTATCTGTAGCGAACTGCCGTAACAGTTCAAAAAAGTGTTTTAAAATACGCGAAGTACTACAGCAATAATTGTTTCATACTATCGAAATATAGTTTCCTATTTAGTTATACCACGATGGACGTCGCTTTTTATGGACATGGAAGTACTTATTATAACGTCATCAACAAAACAATAAACTGCATACGTCACTTCGTTTAGAAATAATCCGAAGATTTTTATCTGCATCAATACCAACAATGTGCAAATTAGAAATACTTCAAGATAAATCTAAAACAACAGCGATATCCCTTGAGCCAGAAACATCCTTGTCTAACAATAACCGTAATTACGACACTGAACCAGTCTTCATTCCAGTAGCTAGCCACTGGCACTAAACAAGCCCTGGCGCGGTAATCGCCTACATCCGAGCCACTGCGCTTGCGCAATCCACAGGCTAGCTAGTTCACTTCCTTTCGCGTTACAACACTGCTTGATGCGGGTTTTTTGTGAAGCAAGTTTGCTAATCTGTGTACTGATGTACTCATATTTACGTGTAGGTTTATAATGCAGGTATTGCTGGCTAGTTGTTTGACACAAGCCACGTCTTAGCTGTTCCATGTCGGTTGATGCTATAATACTACTCGAGTCGAAGTTATTGTAAAGGAATTTTGTTCCACCACAAATAGTTACAGAATTCGCGAATGTATTTACTTGGTAACTTAAATAACATAAATAAATGCTGGAAACATTTTTGCATACACGATCATCTGACCCCAAACTAAGCAAAGCTTGTGATATGGCTGCCAGAGACTGATATACATACATATATATTTTTAAATATATACTTAAACAAATATTAACACTCAGACATGAAACAAACACAAACGTTCATCACATGAATGTTTGTCCTAGGTGGGAATCGAAACCCGCGCTCTCAAGCGCAGAAGGCAAGTTCACTACCAACTGTACCAACGGGGCTATCTACTTAAACTGTAGTACTGGGCCAAGATACTAAATGTAGGGTAACTGTAGTACTGGTGAGAGCGACATGAGGCACATAAAAAAGCTGATCATTAATAGAGCACATCAACAAAAACAAAATTTAAATTAGTTCAAAAATAAATAAGATATAAGCATTTTAATTTAATTTCATGCTAGACAGAGAGCGCACTATACTGAGTCGTGACGTCACGGCTCAGTAGCGCCATACAAATGCTATACTAACACACGCTTTGCGAGAAAGGGATAGAACATCCCCTCTCTATCCCCACCTAAAACTTTAAATACTCATATCTCAGAGATTTATCAGCCAATTCAAATTATTTTTTCAGTATGTGTAATGCATTTACTTATATTCATCGCTAAGCCGGTTATTTGTATTAAATTAAACATTAAGAATCATGCCTATTGTACATATTCATCAAAATGAACAACTTTTATGATGACACCAAACCTAAAATTACGCAAAAATATGCTGTTCCTTTTCGTGATTTCAGGGTTAGTCTCATAATAAAAGTTGTTCATGGTGGTGAGTTAAACGACCACCAATCTGATTACGGTATTACTTTACATATTTTTCGCAGTGAAACAATTGCTAAACACATGTCTAAAGCGTTCTTAAATCTTTTGTGGTAAGACGGTTCATGTTTCAATATTTTAGAAGTCTTGGTACAAACGTCCACTTCGTCATACCTAGACTTCTTTTATTAATAGGTTTAGTTTCCAATATCTTGTTCGTAGCTCAACAAATGTGCGATTTTTTAAACAATCTAATACGTTTATTTCTCATCTCATTCCTAGAAGTCCTCGCAAGGCCGTTTCTCAAATCCTGACATAAAAATACCACAACAATGAGTCTCTCTACTTAGTCATTATTTCTCAGTAACTTTGTATCAAGACCAACGGTTTTCCTTCTAAAACCAGTTTTAATAACGACTAGATTGACCTATTGTTATAAAAATTACAGACCACAGAGTACAACGAGGGCCGTATTTTTAATCTTCGAAATCTTCAGTAAGCAGTACCAATCGATTATAAATATTTTACCTGTGTCTATTGTTATCCATATTTAGTGATGTTTGTAAAGCAACATACACACCCAAAAGTTTTTTTCTACATGAATATTTTGACAATTTTTTTTAAACTCGAAATATTAAGATATTATAAGGCTGGCCAAATGTTTGGTGGAAGTGACTGGTGGCGGAAATACTAGCGCCTGCTTTGTCCAAAACGAAGCATTTTCATTCAGCGTGGCAATGTTGCCTTCTGGACACTCAAAGACTCAGACAATCAGACAAAAACTCAGAGTCACACAGCGGGAAATGGAAAGAACGATGCTCGGAATTTCTTTGCGTGATAGATTCCGGAACGTGCGTATTTTTTGGAATTTTGTATGACAATGGGCAGGCCAAATTGCTCAAAAAAACTGATAAACGATAAGGGAAGAAAGGCTTTTGAGTAAAAGTCGTAAACTGGAAGACGCAGCGTAGATAGGCCTTCCACTAGACTAGATGGACTGACATCGTGAGAGTCGTGGATACCCAGTGGATGCACATGTCAGGCTGTCGTTCAGTGTGGAGTTCTAAGGGGAGGATGTTTCGCAGTAGACGTCTTCCGACTGATGATGATGTGTATGATTGATATTTATTTGTAGAGTTCTCTATATATTTATTTTAAAGATTGATTCTTTATACCCACACGAGCTTTTCTTTTTTTTTTGATATGACAGTCGCAATACTATAAAAAAAAATAACGAATCTTACAAGTTTTGTAATTTGAACAATGATTATAACTTTTATAAGTAAGCAATATCTGATGAGTGTTACTCAAAACCTTATATTGAGACTTCGTGAGTCAGAGGAAAACCTAGGCAACTTTCTAGACCGAGGACATACACTGCGTATTAAACGGTCAATCAACTTCAGTGGAAAATACAAGTGATTTTTACAACGGAATCGTGTACGCATGGTAGGCAAAGTGACCATACAAAATGAGAAATTTTGCGATTCTGAGCGACTCAAGAAGGATTTTTAGTAAAATATTGATAAATAATAAAATTGAAACGAGAGGCCAGTGTTCCTGGTCATCAAATGAGTCTAAAATGTTGCTTTAATTCGGTCTTTTATAGCTTACTAGCGGTCTGCCCTGGCTCCGCACGGGTATAGTTATATAGCTTATTAAAATAGCCTATATTAATCTGTGATAATGTAGCATTCAAAGGGTGAAAGAATTTTTAAAATCGATCCAGTACTTTTTAAGCTAATTCGTTACAAACATACATACAAATCTTTCCTCTTTATAATATTGTAAGATAGGCTTTTATCGTCACTGGGATTTTGAGTTCGAATTACATCACTAACGACGACAACGAGCATAATATAGATTTTGACATAAAAATCGAATTCATAAAAATTGATGTGTGTATGTATGAACTTGAAACGGCTGGACCGATTTTGAATGGACTTTTACTGGCAGATAGCTGATATTACAAGGAGTAGGTAGTCTATGCGAGTGAGACCGCGGAGCAGAGCTAGTAACAAATAAATCACGACAAAGAATCCGTTTCAATGTACCTAACTAAAAATATGACACTGACATCTGCTATATATGATCTGTGGGCGCACTCAGAATAATAACTTAACTTTTTTACGTAAGTATTGTGTACACATCCTAACAACATACGCTAGTGATGTGATGTATTCATAAAAAGGCTTTAACGGCGACGAAGCGGATTAAGTATAGGCTGTAACAAATTCCAAATTAATAACATTCCTCTGGGCATCGCTGCGTATGTCGAGGTAGGTACAGGGTGATGGGTATTTTTTTTTTTTTTTATGAACTTAAGGATATGTTTGTTTCCAAAGAGTTTATATTTAAATAAAGGATGTGCATCATGTGCATAATCAAAGTTAGTAAGAATTGTAATGCGTATATTGTTTTTGCTGTGGACCCTAAACTCAGATGAACTCTGTGAAGAAATATCTTAGTAGAAATAGATCGCTCGCGTTTATGAGTTTATACTATGTACATAAAGCAAATTAAAATATATATGTAAAATATCTTCCGGCAGCCGGCAATCACGACTGGTAGCTGCGGCCGCGTCGCGCGACCCACTGCTTCGTATGAATTTATATGGAGTGCCAAATAATACAAACGACCACGTCGCGTGACGTGTGGCCCGTGTGGTCGCTTACATTGTTTAGTCCATATGAATTAATACTGAGCAGTGGGTCGCGCGACGCGGCCGCAGCTGTCGGCGCGGTTGCCGGTTGCGGTCGCCAAAAACAGAATGCTACCATTAGAATGGTGGTAGATCACATTCCAGTGAGTAAACTCTAGCTTTTAAAATTAAGATACCCAGCAAAGGCTAGGATACGAGCTGCATAGATATATATAAAAGAATAAAGTTATATGATTATTTACGGGATATTTACCGTGGTAAAGTTGTGGAATGAGCTTGTCGTTTAAAACAGTGTTTAAAAGAATATCTACATCTAGAATAATAGCAGTGCCTGCGATTTTGTCATCTTTCTTTTTATAGTATATCAGTATTTTTATCCGGGAAAAAAAAAATCGCCTCTATATTAATAGAGTAAAAGCTACCTCCATATACCTATTATATCAAATATCATCCATATATATGATATATCAAATATCATACAAAATCTATTCAGCTGTTACGGACACTTACCTACATACAAATTTTCGTATTTATAATATTAGTGTGATGCTTGTATAAAAACTTATAAGCTTCTGCTTATTTTTATGTATCTTTGTCAACTCTGTGTGACCGAAATGAAGCTCATGAATCTAGAAAAAATTTAAATTGCAAATTGCGAAGAATCGTTTTATTATAAAGCAACGGACGTAACACAGGGGGAGATAAAATTGTGCTTTTTTAATGGTTTAAACTTAACTTGAGATTACGTTCTTAGTAAATTTTGTTTACGTCTCATCATGATCATTTCAGCCTATCATGTTCCCACTGTTGGGACAACGGCTTTCTCTCAGAGAGAAAGGATGGGCCCTAATCCACCATGCTGGTCCAGTGCATGTTGGTGAATGACATTATGTCTTTAAACTTTTATTTACGTCTATATGTTTATTGTGTATGTACATACCTAGTTGTTGTATTTAAATTCTAAAGAATTTACAGTATCTATAAAGAGCTAGGCTAAGTTAAAATGTGTAATTTTTTTATGAAATAAACTTTCATGGTTATTTATTAGGGTTTTGTTTTTCTTATTTTTTCTAAAAAATCATCCCAATCTCGCTTCACACAGGGCCCTTATTCACATTTTTCGTCATGATGGTTTTTGACCGCTTTACCTTACCAAATCTGTAATTTATTATGGTTAACCCGTCCTTACGAAAAATGACAATACGCAGACCCAGCTTTGATGCATTCCTGCTCTTACGTGGAGTAAAGTCCTCTCTCCATTTCTTTTTATTCATCCATCCGCTATGTCAATGTTTATAGATTGCATACACATCCGTTGTCCCATCGTCGCTGATACCCACGGTCTTGAAATACCCACGAAATGACACAGGCCAGTTAAAAAGACAAAAAATACACACGGAATAAACAATCAATTTTACTAGAACAATACTTTCACTCCTAATATAAACTCAAACTTACAAACCAAACACGCATAAAGCAAACTTTAAAAAAGGTTCTCAAATAAATCAACAGCAGCCTGTATACCCACGCGGCGAACACCTGTCCGATCGCTATAAATATAAATAACAAAATCGAGGTGAAATTCGTTTGTTCGACGAGTAGAAAGCATCGCGTAATTTTCGACGACAGCACTGGTTACTAGAAGACAAACTAGATGTTTTTTGTGATGAAACTAGCTAATGTATGGGCTATGTAGCTTTTTTTTGAAATCAATAAAAAAAATTTTTTAATCTTCATGAGCGTGGATTCAATGTCCTTTACTCGTAATATTAAACAGTTCACTTTGTCTTAATAGCGTCAAACAAGTCATAGTCACAGTCAGAGTCAAGCTAAGTAAGTCACGGTCAAGTCGAACCCATGCCCCTGTAAAGTGGTGGAGACTTTACAAGAGGCTCCTATGGAGTTTTGGAAACAACACGAAAAGACACGTTTCACCTCGTTATATCACTTGCCTCCACTCGAGCACGTTTACGAGCACTTAATTAATAATAATTCACCATTTAGTACACATTAACACTCGAAAATACACAAGTTTAGGAAAATAATCCAACGAGCCGACATGTTTTTTCCGCGTTGGCGCCAAAACTCCAATGTATGGGTATACCTACCGGGCTTGCCAGACTTTAGCCAATGGCTATACCTACCAGGGGCCTAAAGGCTACCTGTTTTAAGCGATTCTGTTTAGATGATTGGTAATAGATGCGCGACCGCAAACCATATCTCGGTGCGTTAAGGTTCACGTTCGCGTGATTTTCCGCACTGAGCTATTTCAGCGTTGTTTAGAGCCCGCGTATAGAGGTAGCCGTAAGGCCCCAGGATTGCCATACGCTAGCTAAATTACCTAATGCTATGGTATTTGTCTACAAGTAACCAGTCAGCTTGTCATCGACTAGATATATATTTGTAAGTGACGAGAACAGCAATATTGTAATACACCTATATTACAATATTAGCTTACCTTTATTTTATACTATGTTGGGATATTTTTTTAATTTGTAGGTGTTGTTTGGTATTTGAATACAAAGCTGTAAAGGAATGACAGCTAAATAGATTTGGGTGGATGTAGAATACTTTGGACTTGCACATTGGTTTTTTTAAGCTAAAAAAGTTACGGTTCCTGTAGGCAAGTGTGTAAAAGAACGGTGCGCCACTAGTGAGTAATATTATCTATTTGAAACATTAACCTATTTCTAAATTCATTTTCTTAAATTACAAACATTTTGATTTATAGACATTACTAGTCAACCCGAGGAGAACAGAAATTAGTCGATGTTAAGCATTTGGTAGCTGATCCCATTCGATATACGATATCGATTCTACGATTCGATTCAGTTATCGATTGGTGTGTCGAATTAATTTTACGTAACAGAAGTCGATAATAAACTGATTCTGTTTTAGGTTTTATAGTTATGAAGATAGTTCACCGTAATTACGAAGCCGTTCTATCTTATAGTAGAAAAAAAATAGTAAAGAGAAAATAACAAAAATACGAGTAGGTAAAGTTTTATTTAAATCGAGTTTGATGATTTTTATAAAAATCTACTTCTTCTTCTTCTTTTTTAGCCTTTCTTCGTCCATTACTGGACATAGGCCTCTCCCAATTTCCTCCACGATCTTCTGCTTTTAGCATCCAGTCATGACCTGCGTGCCTTCGGATATCATCAATCCAGCGTTTCGGTGGGCGGCCTGGTGGTCTGGTGTTTGTCCACGGTCTCCACTCAAGGATGCGTCTCGTCCAACGGGGACTGTCCATCCGAGCTATATGGCCAGCCCAACTCCATTTTCTTCCCGCAATCACTTCAACGACGTGTCTCAGCCTCGTTTTTCGCCTAATCCACTCATTTCTCTTGCGGTCGCGCTAGGTAATCCCAAGCATAGCTCTTTCCATAGCCCGTTGCGCGACTCTGATTTTTTCGGCTGATCGTTCAGTAAGAGACATTGTTTCCGCGCCGTACGTGAAGACTGGCAGAACACATTCTTCAAACACTTTAGTCTTCAGTTTTAGTGGCAGCTTACTGCGCAATATTTGTTTGTTTGCGCCAAATATCTACACAATTGAAAGCCATGTAGGCACGTTGGGGCAGGGGGGCACTCGCCCCGCCTTGTCTAGCCTGGCTGGGTCTGGAATGACATATGGGGTGACCAATATTTTTAAATTCAAAGTTAACATTTATCTGCAATTTAAAACACAAACATTAAATATAAGGATTAAATCACAAGATAAGCAATCTTGTGATTTAATCCTTTTTAATATATTAAACAATCAAATACCATATTCGGTACGTACATATTCTTTATGTATGTACAACTATTACTCCTACATTTGCTAACCAATTTACATTTACGTGGATCTTTTTTATTATGTATTTAATTTTTTCTAGGAGGTCTAACAAAATGTTCATTAAATTTTGCTTAGTAGTTTTTATCCAGCTCCAATAAATAGTTCGAATAGTTTTGTTCGAGCGCCTGCAGATTTGTTAATAGCAATAATATTGTTCTAGTACTTACTAATTAGAAGCTTTTGTTAGTATGTATGTGTGGGACAAATATTACAATTGAATTTTAGACCAGTTATCCTTAACCTATTGAGCTGAAATTTTGCTTACACGTTTAGTTTGAATGACAATGCATAGTTAGCTAATGTCGTCATTCTAAATCCAATATGGCGGACCAATTATTTTTATGCACTTTCATGATATTGTTATCAAATGAAAGGGTTTGCTGAGAAGAATGCGAAAAGCTTATTTTTCAAAAAGTTTTTATTTTTTATTTAATAAGTTTATTTATTTGTATTGATAATTTCCATATTTATTTGACGAGTCAACTTCATTGTACGTATATCGGCGCGTGTCATCTAGTTGTAGTAGATGAGATGCCGCGATGCGATGGTACAGCGACATTAGTCCGCCTGTCCGACCCCCGGCCAAGTGATACCTATCTTGAACAATGAACTCAGATTGTTTACGATCGGCTAATGAACGCAGGTGGAATGAAGATTCAATAAGACAAAGAGCTTACTGGTTCGAACAACATTTGTAAAGAAATAGGCTACTCAGTTCAAACAAATGCAAGGGGTATATTATGGTGGTTGCGAACGCATCTGGCCTAAATTTTCTTTTTTTTTTCTTTACGTAAGAACCTTCTACAAAGGATTAGAAATCTTTAGATAAAAAGACAAATGAAATCGGTAGAAGTTGTTAAGTTATGGCGTGAGTCGTGACCAAGGTAAATAGGGATTCATTTTTGTATAGATAGATTATAAAGTAGGTATCTCGAGTCATACTTCAGATAATATCTTAGGTTACAACTAATGCATGGCTATTAAATAAAATGAACATATTGTAAGTTATATAAAATAGATAAATCACTGTCAAGAACCAACACAACAATGTAAAATATCAAGGAAAACCTGCGCAATCCAAGGGAAACAGAATACAATAGATATTAAATTATTATTGTATAAAACGCACGTTTATCTAGTCAGATACATATGTATGTGGTAATTATAATGTTATAAGTATAATATATAAGTGTATAATGACATCATATTTATTAGTTACTTTGTTATATCATAGTCATCAGCCAGAAGTCGTCCACTGTTGAACATAGGCCTCCCCCATAGACATCCACCCTGAACGACAGCCGGCCTTCTGCATTCACTGGATACCCGCGACTCTCACAATGTCGTTGGTCCTTCTAGTGGTAGGCCTACCTACGCTGTGTTTTCCGGTTCGTGATCTCCACTCAAGAACCTTTCTTCCCCATCGGTTATCAGTTCTTCGGGCAAAGTGGCCTGCTCATTTACCACTTCAACTTAGCTATGTTGGTGACTTTGGTTCTTTTATTACTTTGGCTATTTTTGTTTTAATATTTTTTGCAATTACCAGAATATATGGGAAAAGCTGTTGATATCGTTTTGTGTCGGCATAATAATCATATAACTGAAATGTACCTTTTTCCTATGTTCTCATTAATACCATTGCTATAATACTGCTATTTTAAAACTGTAACTAAGTCGTTTAAACACAATTTTACGAGGTATAACAGAACTAATCAGTCAATCAACTCGATCAAGTTCAAAAAATTAACGACTACAACTATCAACAATAAAATATAATTTCATCAGTAGGGCCGTACAGCGTGTCTCAATCTTGAACCACTTATCATAAATCTAAATCAAGATAAACGACATTTAGGATTTTAATGGTACCTTTTGATATTAATGTCCCATTCAGTTGAGGTGGAATGTCGGTGGCTAGCTACCAGTTGTATGTGGGCCACAGGCTTGGGAGATAGATAAAGTTAGTTGTCAAATTGTATGTGAACATGCATGTCACAATTTTGTTGAGTTGAAGTCGTATGCCAAGAAAAAATATATAGATAGAGACCTATGCTTTTCTGGATTATCATTTCAGTAAACAGGTTGAAGGAGTATGTTGAAGCCATTGATTTATCACCATGTTTAGTCTAGTATAACATAAGTATACAAAAGTGTCCAAAGTGTATAGAGATACTTTAAAAATACCAACAAACTAATTTAAATTCATAAATAATTAATTGATAAAAACTTGTAAGTGTAACCACCTAATGATATCTTATTTAATGATTACTTTATTACTAGCAGCTTTCAGCTTTCTAACAGTTTGTTTTCCATGTAAAATAAAATAAATAATACGTCATAATAACAAGGTCTAATTTAGCTTGAGATAAATGAATACCAAAAACACAGATAACTTCAAAAGTAATTATAGTTTAGTTAAGTTATTACTTGTAGTTGGGTATTTTTTGAATGCTGACCCGATATCCAATGTTTGTACTTATATACATATTTGGAGTAATTATAATTGCCAAGAAATTTGTGATAACACAATACATGTCTTTCTGCAAATCGGCAATATATTTATATAATTTTTTTTCAATAACATTTGTAAGATATTCGAATGCTGTCCACTTTTGAACGCATTCACTAGCTTACAAACTGCGTTAGTGACAGCGAGACCCAGTTTTTGACACGGTATGAGATAACATTGGCAGCATCTACTCTTTATATCTGCGAAGTTACTCATGCGTATGTAGACTTTGTTATCTAATATGGGACTTTTAATTAGTAGTGCGGAGTCAACTTGCTTCCAAGTTGGCGAAGTGAAAGTAGATTTGATGCGAGTCGATTTATTAAGAAACTTCTTTCTTTAGTTATTCTTGCAAACGAGTTTATGAGCAAACTGTTCTGTAAAATATTTATTACTGTATTAATGATTAGATAGTAATTATTTAATTTTTGTCAATCCAAATTGAATTAATTATTATTATTATATTATATTATATTTTTATTATTATTTCCAATTTATTCTCTTCCAATTGACATCCAAATGTCAATTGGAAGAGAATAATTATCTAACGACAGTTCGTGTCTAATAGGTATTCGTGACTTTTACTTATCATGATTATTAAAAAAACTTGGTTTTTGCTTTGAACAGAACTATCATAGACTTCGACCAAAATAAAATGAATGGACATGGCCAGTAGAAATTTTTGAAGATAACAAAATGAGCGCCGGCTCTTATTTCATTTCAGTCGGTCTCTAGCCGTAGGAAGTGTCTATTGTTACGTGATAACGAAACATCTGTCAAAATTATGCAGTCATATACTTTCCCGAAGTGTAAATACACAAATAAAACCGGGATTTATTTTTTGTAACAAATATACTGTACATTTTTATAATTAGGTGTTGAAGTATATGTCCGACGGTTTTGACTCGTTTTTACTGAGCAATTTCAATGGTTAGGGCCCGTCCATTCATTTTATTTTAGTCGAAGCATAAAGGTATATTTTTTCGGATTTACTTACCAAGTTTAATTATAACTGACTAGCTTGTTTTACTCTATTACCATTTGTTTTACCATTCTACTCCGTTTTCGCCCTTTCCGCTCTAGTCCCATAATCCACTGTTCCCTCGTCGCAACTTTTCCACTCCAGTCCCACACCAATCCCGTAATCTAATTCTACTGTAGAGCCGCCCTCTCCACTCGCATCCCGCATCCATCCCAAACTTACAAATTTTACCTCTTTATAATACTAGTACCTATAGAAGTGTAGATTTAAATTAGAAGCAGTTAATAAAAAAGTGTGTAAATATAAGTGTAAAGTATTATTATACTCGCTCCATATGTTTTAATGTCTGACATCTGCGGAATTGTGAAAAACTCTCTGGATGCATTGTTTTTTAATGTTTTACTATTGTAAGTATATCGGCTACCAGCTACAATTTTTCGTTTAAAAACCTAGAAAACATAATAATAATTCAACATTCATTCAATTTTTTGGCTGCAGTTTTCAGTGGTAAACATATGTATCGAGCACAGTGGGACGTTCGTTCTTATAATTTTTCCACCTCAAAATAACACTTATACAAGGCGGTAACTCAGTTTTGTACTAAATTCTATGTTGTTGCAGACGTTGTACTAATCGTGTAAGTTGCATGTATTATTATAATAATACATATATAAGTAAAGGTTCTAGTACGTAATAAAAGAACATCTCTATTTAGCCATTTCTGTCAGATAAGGCAATCAAATTTTCGCAACTTTAATTAAAAACGATCATTCCTTCGTGTTTACGAGGACAGTTCGAACATAACACTAACAATAAAAACAAATACAAACCGTTTGTTACACTAGCAGTCTTCGTAAACGGATCGCTGGCACCGACACAGTGACATGGCTTAAAAGTGGTCAAAATAATAACTACTAACTGTGCCCCGCGGTTTCACCCGCGTATGGATGAAAAATGGTGATGATGATGATGAAAAGTAGCCTATGTCACTTTTTGGCTCTTGAACTATACCCATGCAAAAAATCAGGTTGATCCGTTGTTCCATTGCAGCGTAAAAGAGGAACAAACATCCATACATACAAACTTTCGCGTTTATAATATTAGTAGGATTCATTTAAGCGCTAAGTAGTGGCTTGGGAGAAGCCTATATCTGGCAGTCGAATAAATCGGTAGATCTTGATGTTTCTCTTCCTCTTCAGTTTATTTGCTCATTGCTGAGCGGCTTGATGCTCCCGGTCTTTTGTAATCTAGCGACAAATCTGCTTCCATCTCTGAGGGTCCCCAGTCTGGTACATCGCATCAGAGATGCTTATGCCGAACTCTTGACACTTGGTCGGTCCATCTTATTGGGCTGCGCTTCCTTGGTCTTTTTTCTTCCATATCATGATGTTAAAAGGAGACACATTTAGAAATAGCTGCCTCATCGGCACTTTTATCGACATAAACCGTTGCAGTTTCAAATCTAATACAAATTATTTGTTACCCTAGCAGTCTCCGTAAACAGATCGCGGAACCCGCACCTATTTGCGTAGAAATGACGTAACTTAGTTTTGTCAGTGTAAACAACGGTCTTCGTAAATACGCCGCGAGGCAGCTTCTATTGTTTGTGGAGTTGGTCAAATTCAATGTACAATGGAGTAACATTTGTTATTTGGATGTGGTACTTAGTAGGTCAGTTGAAATATGCTTAATCCATTTTGCAAGTTTTGCTTCTCTTAATTTATTATAATTATGATTTTTACGATCGTTTAAACATGGTGACATGGAGCTGTGGCACCGATCCGAAAAGAGGTCATCGTTATAAGCAACTTTAACTATGGAATTAACCCTAAGAACGCACAAAAAATCTGATTCTGTCATCACCATCATCATTTCAACCACAGGACGTCCACTGCTGGACATAGGCCTTCCCCCTCGATCTCCAAAAGGGCAGGTTGGAAGCGGCCTGCATCCAGCGTTTCCCTGCGGTCTCTTTTAGGTCAACATAGACCACCGGATTAGCAAGTTGAAGTGGCAGTGGGCAGGGCACATATCACGCAGAACAGATGGCCAATGGGGCCAAAAGGTTCTGAAATGGAGACCACGGACCGGTAAGCGCAGCGCGGGGAGGCCTCCTCCCACTAGATGGACCGACGACCTAAAGATATATTCTGTAGAAAATAAGTAATTCTCACTTATATTTTTCGCGACTTCAGGCTATTTCCAGCATTTCTAATAATCAATACAATATGACCTATCTCTAATGGTATTCAAATTACGGTCCCCAAGACAACAGCAATGTCCGAATTTCGCACATCTCATCTCTAGCCAAGTAAACACATCCTATGGCACTCACAGCCTTTTGTCTGCCCACTGCCGGACAAAGCCGTGATGTCATACCTGTACTAACATTATTCCATGTCCAAATAGCTAACTTAGAACTTTGTCTTCGTAAAAGATTTGCTTCTCACGCTTCCTTCATACTGTGGTATTCGTAAAATGTATGGCGAAATGGTTCTTTCTTGAATTTTTTGTCTGGCATTTAAAGAGATGGCATATAATTTTGTTTAGATGTAGAGAAATACTCACAGGTGTGGTCAAAGTGTCTCTCAAATGTACCTGCAGATATTGAGTTTAATCCACAGATATCTTCTCTCCTAATCCCTTCATTGCAAGAATGCACTTTACTGTGTATGATTAGCCAGTTTATTAAGTGTGCATAATGAATATTGTAAAATACTAGCTGATCCGGCAGATGTTGTCGTCTTAGAACTGTCAAATGTGCGAAGTTAAAATCGTTTTCTGACTGTTTCCAATTTTCTTAATTTTTCTTTCAGTAAGAACATTCTACAAAGTATTAGAAAACTTAAAAAAAAATTATATCAAGTTATGGCGTGACCAAGGATTCGGATTCATTTTTATATCTATACTAATATTGTAAAGAGGGTTTTTTTATTGTTTGTTTGTTTGTTTGTTTGCATTGAATAGGCTCCGAAACTACTGAACCGATTTGAAAAATTCTTACACTGTTGGGAAGCTACACTTTTCCTAGGTGACATAGGCTAAATTATATATTTTTTTTAAATAGGGATCCTTACTAAAACTCCAATAATGTAACCCAAGGTGTAAAAAAATAAGATTTACACCCGTGCGACGCCGGGGTGCGTTGCTAGTAATTTATATAGATAGTGACATGGTGATCTTTAAAAACTTACAAACACGACAATGGTATATTTGCATAATGCATAATCAGCCTTGTCCTAGTCCTTTACTGGACTTTTGGGCTACCCGAAAAGGGCGACAATGCCATATCCACCACTCTGGCCCAGTTGCGGGTTGGTGGATTCACATACGCCATTGAATTACTTCTCCGTACATATGCGGGTTTTCTCACGAATATTTTCCTTCACCGAAAAGCCAGTGGTATGAAAATCTGTACATAAACTATTAAGAGCTCATTGGTACAGGCCCAGGATTGAAGCCGCGACCTAGCGATCTCCCAAATTATAGGCTACCACGGCCTTTAAAAATGAATCCCTATTTAGCTTGGTCACGTCACAACTTAAGAACGACTTTTTTAAGTTTTCTTAAACTTTCTTTGTAATAAAAAAATAAGAAAATTGCGTAGAAAATTGGAAAATTTCAGGAACTTAACGACTATTTTAGCTTCGAGCGTTTGACAGTTCTAACACAGGACAACGTCTGTCGGGTCAGCTAGTCCTACTAATATTATAAACGCGAAAGTTTGTATGTATGGATGTATGTTGTTTGTTCCTCTTTCACGCTGCAACGGAACAACGGATTGACCTGATTTTTTGCATGGGTATAGTTCAAGAGCCAGAGTACTTTTCATCATCATCACCATTTTTCACCATGTTTCAGTGAAATCGCGGGGCCCAGCTAGTCAGTTATAATAATCGAATTTAAGCCAATAATTCTCCGTCAAAGGCAAACTGACACAACTCTAATCCCACTAACATTTCATGAACAATAAATAATGGTATTTTATTGTCAACGACACAACAGTGCCATAATAGTAAGATTATGAGCGTCTAATGTCTGATGCCGTGTAGAATGCGATTTAACGAGTGTGAAGTAGAACGCGCTGGTCATCTACTTACAAGAAATATCAAAGATTTAATGAGAATGCGTCTCATTTTATTACATTTAGAAATATACCTGGCTTTCGCACTGAGGGTTCCGTCCACCACAAAATACAAAAAAAGTAATTTAAAAAGACAACATCACGCCCAGGTGGGGTAGATAAGACACACTTTCTGTTAGCGTTAACGCCTGCGGAAAGATGAAATTGTATGAAAATGACATTTTAGCTTCAGATAATTTATCTCATGGTAATGTCATTGTCAATGTCATTTTCATACAATTTCATCTTTCCGCAGGCGTGAACGCTAACACTGTGTGGCTCTTGTCTAGACCCCCTGGGGGGTTAGATAAGACCCACTTTCTGTTAGCGTTAACGCCTGCGGATAGATGAAATGACATTAGCTTGACATAACATCTCTCAAGCTAAAGTCAGTGTCAACGTCATTTTCATACAATTTCATCTTTCCGCAGGTGCTAACGCTAAAAGAAAGTGGTTCTTGTCTAACCCCCCAGGCGGTCACTTATCCAAGTACCGACAATACGAAAGGACAGACAGACGGAACTCTAAAAATTACCATAAACTCCATATTGGAAAACCTAAAGTTGGTTCGATAATTAATTGATATCAACTTTTCCAACGACTTTTTTTTCCTTTGTCTTACTTTTTTGTTGTGAACAATAAAAAAGTTTACCTATCTTCTATTGTGACCTTTGTTATCGTGAAATACGTAATTGACTGAAATGAAAATAAAGTTTAAATTTGAATGTACCTAGTTTTACCTATTCGATAAACTATAGGGTAAACCTACCTGGAAGATATTTTCATAATTTCTGCATCCAGTTCAATCAGGTCAATCTTTACTTTAAATAAATTCGACTCCCTAACAACCAAAGCACAATAAATAGCATGTTTTTTTTTTATAAAAAAAACGCTATTTTTGTGTAGAAATAATTACGTTATTTATATCATCATCATCATCATCAGTCTGTAAACGTCCACTGCTGAACAAAGGCCTCCTTCGTAGAGAGGGGTGTTGCCATAATCCCCACGCTTGGCAGGTGGCTTGGGGATCGCAGTACGTTCACCGTGTACTAATAGGACGCTGCTGCCCATCCTCCGGTGGTTCTGGTCGCAATTTTAGGACATACCCGGGTCCGGGTTATTTATATAAACTTATGTTATTTTCACATAAATTTTTAAAATAGCAGTCAAACGCTAACTAAATCTATTGTTTACCAAGTAAACTTAAGTCGGCCTCATACAATATAGCCATGTTTCTTCGACATCTATATTTATCTAGTATAGGTATATGCTATTACTTTGCATGTAAGCAAGCTGCACCTAGCTATTGTTAAGATATCAGAGGTAACGTATTTATGGGCTTGAGAAACGATAGAGCAGCGCTAGAAAATGTCCTAGCAACTTTATACTATTACAAAACAAATGTTTACCGGGACCTAATGCGCATTATTTTATTTAGATAATTAAAGTACTTTTCTTATTGGCACGGGGCTGGAAAAGAATAGCAGAAAATTTACGAACAATTTTTTTTAAATGAGGTTTAATTTTGAATCCTACTAATATTATAAACACGAAAGTTTGGATGTATGGATGTTTGTTCCTCTTTCACGCTGCAACGGAACAACGGATCGACCGGATTTTTGCATGGCTATAGTTCAAGAGCCAGAGATGACATAGGCTATTCATCATCATCATCACCATTTTACGAGGGTGAAACCGCGGGGAGCAGCTAGTCTAGTATAAGCCGAAAAGAGTTGACTTTTCCTCGACCGTTGTTACGACCCAACTTCCATTCTCTTGTTGTCGACTAGAGAGCCTTACTACGCAGCGCTAAACAGAAACAGAAGAACAATGTAGATGATAAAGTTATATGATTATTTACGTGATATTTACCGTGGTAAGTTCGCGTTCAAAATGTGTTTAAAATACTATACGCAGTGATACAGTGAGTGTGTTTTGTCGGGACTTAGGTTCGAGTTCGAGTTCCAGTGATATCCGTAGCAAAAGACTAAGAAAGAGGGTAGATCGTTATGTCTGCACCTAACTTTTTAACTGTTCGACCAAGCACCCGCATTCTTCAGTCTTCCCGTGAACATGGTGCATGTAACTGCGCCGAAATATCGGGAGCTCATTCCACAACCTTACCACGGTAAATATCTCGTAAATAATCATATAACTTTAGTGAACCACCGTGATAGTTTAAAACAATGTAGATGATGATTAGTCGAGAAAGTTTTCTGTTTAGTTTTCCAGTTGCAATTAATTTATTGACCAACGTGAGCTGTGCTCCAAAACAATTTAAAAAAAATTTTTTTACTAAGCGTTAGGTATGTAGTCGATACAAAACTAACAATGGCTGAAATTAAGATTGTTAAAGTGGATAAAGTTAAATTCCTCAATCAACCGAAGTAAGGTAAACTATTTATTGACTATGGAAAATCGCAAACGACTGCAGTAAAAGTTTGAAACTATGGAAACAAATGGATTTGACCCGTGCTTTCAATAGCTATTAGAGTTTTAAAATAGCCGCAGCTTAAAGATTACTTAAGGCTGCGCTCACCGGCCAAAGCACAGCCTTAAGTAGTATTAGTGATTGCTTGCTCTAAATTCGTACACCTTTTCAACATTTAAAAGATAATAATAATAAAAAATACGGACTGAATTAAGAACCTTCCTCCTTATTTGAAGTTGGTAAAAAAATTGCCAAATAGAAGAAGAAAAAACAATTGAGAATAACTCTTTTTAGAATAACATTGCAAGCGTTTTAAAGTAATTTTTTTGTTGATATGTTTTATTTTGGCGGTTAAATATTTTTTTCGAGTTTTATTCGATCATCTCCTATTGCCATCCTGTAAAATATCAACTCGAAAATTGCTTTATACCATTTACTATCTTCTGCTTAAAAAATGTCTAATCGTTTATTTTTTTTAATTAAATCGCTTTTTAAATTAATTGATGTCTGTAGTTATTCTAAGTTGATGTCCTTGTTCGGATGAGCAAGTTCAAGTGGCAGTGGGCAGAGCACATATCACACAGAACAGATGGCCAATGGGCCGAAAGGTTCTGAAATGGAGACCACGGACCGATAAGCGCAGCGTAGCACGTCCACCCACAAGATGGACAGACGACTTAAAAGGGACCGCAGGGAAACGCTGGATGCAGGCCGCTTCCAACCGGCCCTTTTGGAGATCGATGGGAGGCCTATGTCCAGCAGTGGACGTCTTATGGCGGAAATGATGAAGTCCTTGATTATTTGAAATTAGTAGACTAACAAAATTCAGGTCAGGTCAGGTCAATATTGTATGAAAATTTGACGTTTAGTTAAGCCCTTAGGTGTCTACTTAAAATTCAATTTACTCGTCAATTTGTTCAATCCACTTTCTCTCGAAATGCTATACTAGGCAAATAAATGAAAACACACACCACGCCACCTACTGGACTGGCAACCGCGCAAATCGAGCTATATTTTTCATTACACTCCACTAACCGGTTACTGGACTGTCCATCTACATCGCAGAGTATAAAATATCAGATAAATAAGTCAACATAACTGACAGGGATGGGATTTACGATATTGAAATTATTATTTCAATGCATATTGTTTTATTGGGTGACTACGTTATTGGTATTTGGTAAAAGTCTCGGACTATCTGAACAGATAAATAATTATTTCCATTTACATTTATTCCTTATATTCGCATTTATGAATCAATAAGCACACTAATTATTTTATTGTTTAACAAGTCTCGATAGACATATAAAACATACATATATCTGCTTACATTTCACATAAGTATAGTAAATAATTTTATATGTTTAATTATGTTGACATTCGCTAGCATGATAGAGGGCGCACGAAGCAGATTCTTTTGGAGTACATTTTTTATACTTTTAACTTGTGTCTCTGTATTGTTATACTCTGTAAAGTCTAGAGCTTGCTGTCCATCCACTAGCGTCGTGTAGGACGGGCTTTATCTAGCGCTGGCTCTTTACAGATAATGTCGGTTTATGTTCGACGTTGACTTTGTTCATTTATAGGTATTGCGATTGTGATTGAAATTATCTACGGTTTGAACGGATTTCATTCCCAATACGAGTGTAATAGTTATCGGTAGAGAAATATGACACTTATCAAGTATTATTACTTATTAAATATTATTTATACAGGGTCAAAAGAAACAGCTGTTT
This sequence comes from Agriopis aurantiaria, assembly GCA_914767915.1. Lineage (NCBI taxonomy): Eukaryota > Metazoa > Arthropoda > Insecta > Lepidoptera > Geometridae > Agriopis > Agriopis aurantiaria. Next base: position 7,933,082 of record OU612003.1, on the reverse strand, counting down.
ATAAAAAAACTGTTGTTGACACTTGACAAAATGTACGGAACAGCTGATTTTTCTTCCGCAATTTCAGGGTTGGTCCCATTGTAAAAGATGTTCATAATGATGAGTGCAATGTCCTCCTTTTGATTTAGTACAGTCTATATGCGTAACCCTGTATACAAATACTGGGTTACGCAGAAAGGGTGTATGCTAGGCAGAAATGGGTCTGTTATACTCATCATTATGAACAACTTTTACTATGGGAACAACTCTTAAATCGCGAAAAAAATATCAGCCGATCATTTCCACTCGACAAAATGTACCACTGATAAATACACTGAGTAATGTAACAGCTGATATTTTTCGCATTTCAGGGTTGGTCCTTTCGTGCGTTCCGGTCCATTTTGAGCACTGAGGCACATATAGTTAAACATTATCTAATTTAACATGTAACAAATGCACTGTACCTGTGTAACCTGTTTAAAATAAATTTTGTTAAAATAAACAATGAAACTAGCAATCGACCGTTCAAACCCATCTCGGCCGCATCGCACCACAGCAGTAACGCAGCATCCACACACATCCACCGCAGTTGTCCGACTCGGATTAGCGAATGAGTTTAGTGGCTATTAGCTCGTGATTTATTATGTGACTCCGCGCCGCGATGGGCCGTGGCCGCGCTGCGTGAGATCTAGGGATGCGACAAGTCGATCGCTATGGTATCGATAAAATTAATTGTTTGAATTTGGCTACACTTAAAATTATAAAGATTGTTGGTAGCATTGCATTTATCTTTGTCTTATTTTATCACACTCTACATAACTGTAAAATTTCGTAGTAACTATCTAACTACTCTTTCTAGTATTTTTAATCTATAGCTACAAAGTTTTGCTTAGTCTCGTCTTATCATTACAAAAATATTTGGCCTATGAGTGTTTTAATCATTATATTTATGTTAATACGATAAAAATAACGATATCAACTTAAAATTATATTTTCAGACGCAAATTGAATAGTGTGTTTCTATCCCACAAATAAATAAATAAATGCTATGCAAGGTACTAAAGTTGTCTACAAATACTCTCAGGGCTAGCAAAGCATCGACAACACCACTTGTGCTACATTTTTGGTCAGCCAGTATGCAGTTTTTTCTATAAACAATTTAATAAGAGGAGTAATTGATGACATGTTAGATAAAACACAAATTACACTACTACTAATATACATAAATAATTATATATTTACATAATACTTATTAAAACAAACTAAAACTTAAATCTTGTGTAACGATCACTATCATATTAATCATACTTCATACTAGTATTATAAATGCATATTATATATAATTCTACTATCACGCAGTAGATCAACGGATCGACGTGATTTTTTGCATAGACACAGTTGAAAGACCGGAGAGTGACAGAATTTTATTCCGAAAAAATACAGCTTTAGGGGAAATCTCCACTCAGGTGAATTCGCGAAGCATATTATAAAAAATATTGCAGTTTATCGATAAATTCAAAATCCGTTTCCCCGTCCCTATAACCAGCATCTCAACCGGTAGATGCGGTACAGGTGCGTTGGGTTCTCACCGCGCGCTGCGCTTGTAGTGGTTAACACACACACGCTGATTTGTCCACAGATAACCATCTGATCACTCTTGTCGTTTGGCGGATCGGTCCTACAAAAGAAAATTTAAATGAGGCTGTATTTTAGTTTGATTTTTATACGCTGTGGACAAAATATTTTATGAAACGTAAATTTTGTTAATTTATACGTAAAGTTTTTTTTTTAAAGTAAAGGAAAACTGACTTATTTTCTCGACTTGACTTGAATGACGTTTGTTTTTAGCCAGTATTTTTCAATGTGGTTACTTTTTGTCCTGGATAAAGCATATCCAGAATAAAATGTTAGTTTTTTTTTTTACTATGATCATGGTTGGTGGGTTGGTCCCATAGCAAAAGTTGTGCATAATGATGAGTACAATAATAAAACTGTTTTTGTGTCGAATTTCTAGTGTAATTCCGCTTTTACGTTACTTCAAGTACAATAAGGAATTTGGGATACATTTTTCTACAGCTTTGTGATGCTAATATAGCCTGACCTGAAATAAAAATTTATTAGATTTTTAACAAAAAATTCGTTATAATCGTTATGTAATAATGATATCAATAAAAAAATGAAACTTTCAGCAATTAATGTGCAATGACTATAAATGTTATTTAATTAAATTGTTATTGGAATAAACAATTATACCCGTTCCCTCAGTGCACCTTGTCGACACGTGTTTTATCTTTTCACGAGACATCCTCAGGACGCGTTGACCACAGACCTATATCCAAGTAGACGCCACAAGTCGACCTACCTTGCATGTCATATTTCCAATATAATTATGATTAATCGTCATCATTGAGTCTGGCTAAAATCAGTCTGCTCAATCAGTGCCGTGGTGTCAGTTTAAAACGAAAATGGGTAATTGTGCAATATTGAGATGTAAGAATACCGCAAATAGAGTTGGCTGACAGAATAAGATATTTCTTTTCACTTTTAGGTACGAAAAATTTGACACGCTAGTTTTCATACAGTTTGGACCGCTTGTAATGTCTACTTAGATATAGGTCTATGGCTTTGACTCTCCGAGTGCTTGGCCGAGAAACATAGGCGTCGATTCTGTCATGCCATTCACCATCTCTCTTTTCTCTTTTAACATGTGAGAGAAGGATGGATACAATTTTAGAGCTGTCAAATTTAGTTAAGCTTAGATAATCGATCACGAGTGAATCGGTTCCTTCTAGGCAAGCGTGCTCCAACGTAGACCGCATCATCGCTTAACATCAGGCGTGGTGGCATCAGAAATGGTGGTCAAACGAAATCCTATACAAAAAAAAAAAATTTGGTACAACAGAGTTAACATAGCACAAAAACACAAAACAATAACTCCCTTATTAATAAACGTGGAGTAGGCTTGGAATAGATACTCCGTCTTTTGTCTTTTTCGATCGAGTTCAAAATGTGAAAGAGAGAACAAGACAAAACACGGCGTAACTATTCCAAGACTACTCCACGTTTATTAATAAGGGGGTTATAGTTTTGAAGATGGACTTCAGCAAATTAACGCCAACTGAGTACAATAATCTGTCCTCCTATAGTCTACTTAGTTCCACAATTCCGTGTAATCTTGTATAACTGTATTGTCAACATTAATGTATTCTAAATAACGCAACACTACTCCGATTGAAACACCTATCTGAATTTCCATTAAAAACACGTAGAAGACCGCAATTTAACTTAAGTGGAGACTTTAGTAGCTTCGTTTCCAATTTTACAGATAAACGTGGTAGCCGCCGCCTGTTTCATCTTTTAATCGACATTTTTCAATCATGTATCTATCAAGCCCTAATGACTGACCTGTCAAACGTATAGAAAGCACTATTAGTTGGAATGATTCAATTAAAATGAGTTATTCATCTATCTTTTATCTGCTCAGCTTTGTTGGCGCCTCACTAGGATTTGTACGTAAAACCGGACAAATTAGTTGAAATAGTAATTTTAGTTGTGAAAATTAAAGGCGAAGCAAAGGCATAGGAAGAGTATAATATTGTAGTTTGTGTGTATAGAGAGCACAGATTTTTAAAAAATTTAAATTGGAACGGCTGTCAAGGCATTTTTGTAAGAAATTTGTTGTAGCTAGTTGCACCCATATAAACAAAACGTCAGTCATTCAAAATCAGTTAGCAACTGTGATGTGGAATTCGACGCGTGCATCTAAATAAGAATTTTCAGTCAAGGTTCACTCATATGCCTGGTAACACGCGTGGATCAAAATAAGAATTTTCTATCAAGGTTCACTCATATGCCTGTTAACAGATTTTCCTTCTCATATCTGTTTTGTTTACTGCTCTTTTCTGTGGTACAGGGCCACTGGAAATCAGTAGGCACTCCCTTAAGGGCTCTCGTTCACTTTGCTAAGGTTATCTTTGTTAGTTAGTTCTCCAAACCCCTTCATCTTTGACATTGTTAGTCGTCTCTCATGGTTCCCGCAGCCCACCTTAAATGAGGATAAAGTGAGACATTACGTCATAGATACGTCATCAGATCTATAGACATCCTCTATTGAGGTAACCTTAAAGATACTTTATTTAATCGATTAAAATGACAAAACACGACTTAATTCTCATAAAATAGAGATCCATGTCTCATGTCTCATCACCAGACCGCATCAACACTTAACATCAGGCGAGATGGTAGTCAAACGCAAGCCTATTATTTCTATTTTAATAAAACCATGAGAAGATAAGCTCGAAGCCGATCACCGACGCCTATGGATACCTGTATCACAGATACGTTACCAAACTTTGAAGACTTTATTAACAGCCCTTTTGAAGAACCCCATGTTATAGATACTCGGTAATGACTCAAGAGGGCTCATTGCACATATTGCAGGTGTGAGGTAAAAATGATCAAGTAAAACGCACATGCGATATCCACAGATCTATGATGTGGATGAGCTTTTGTATAAAGATAAAGATAATTTATTTGCACAAAACACGAGTAAATCATACACACATTTAAAAACGCATGCACAATAGGTGGGTTAAAATATTTGTCACTTTGTATCATGTTTTTCCTAGTTTGTAGGCGTACAAATTTAGAGAGATGGTATACAAATACCGTAAAGTGTTGTTTTGTAGTGTTTTGTGCTAAATGCACAGAATACTAAAAAATTATTAAAGTTTTAGTCTACCTTTGGTTCTTAAATTTTGATCGCTGCCGCTGAATCCATAGTATTAAATATATTTCGTGTAAATCCATTATATGTCTTCATAGTTAAATGCCATAATATTTCATAGTTTTCACTTAATAACTTAGGTAGATATAGACTTGAATAAGTAATTATTAACGTTAGTTAAACGAGACGTCTCAAATGTAAATCAGCACATTATAATACGTTATCGTCGAACTGATCTCTAGATTGTTATCGCGTTTGTGTCGCCAGATGAAGCAAACTGATGAAACTATAGTACAAGAATTGTAATCTGGTTTGCTAATTTATTGTGCCTCAATTTATTAATTAACGAAAGAAGATTTTACACCGGGTTAGTCAGAAAGAGTGTATGTATGAGGTGAGCCGAATGAGACGTATAAGGCTCAATAAACAACCAACCCTGAAAACACAAAGAGGAATCAGCCGTTCCATAAAAATGTCATTAACAAAATGTAATTATCTTTCTTTGTTTCTTTGTTTGTTTACAAACAACAGAAAATAACAAAAACACAATTTAGGTACAGCATAAACAAAATATTCGTGACAAAATAGCTAAAAAAAGAGCCTACAAATCGAAATTTTTATGTTTGTATTGTACAAACAACTTAGGTATTTTAGGGATTATTTAAACTATGGTTTGCCATTTACCTATTCAAAGTTACATGGAACGGTAGTACAAAGCCTAAAGGAGATCGTTGTTTTCATTATGAGACAACAACTTTTGCTGTAGAACCAACCAACCATTGAACGGTGAAAAAATAACAGCGGTTGCATCCATTTCCTCCAAGGAACTGGTGATACTCTAGGGCCTAGAGCAGGGGCGTCCAACATACGGCCCGCCAAAGATCCTAATTTGGCCCGCGAATGAGTCAAAAGTTGGGTATCTTTTAACTTTTTTTAGACATAATTTTGTAAAGAACGGAGATTTATATTTATATCATCTATATCAGTGTGCCTGTCTATGCAGTTACAAGTGAAACTTGCTGTGAATTCCGCCAAAAGGTTATAGTTATACCCTTTCTGCCATTTTCCTTATATTAGTCTTGATTTGCTCAGTTACGAAACATCTCTTGGCCCGCCATAGTTACAAAGTTAATAAATCCGGCCCACCACAAAATTTGGTTGGACACCCCTGGCCTAGAATAATTACTTTTTACAAGCTTTAATTTTAATGTGCCTCGCTAGCGTGCATCAAATTAGGCAACAGAATTTTAAAACCTTGAAATCCTTAACCGATTGTGCTGAAATTTTGCATATCCGTTTAGTTTGGATGACAATGCAAGGTTGGCTGCCTTGCAAATGCCGTAATTCTAAATTCAATATGGCGGAATCCTAATAATGACGGACCAGTAATATTTTATGCACCCCATGTTCTGCATGGCCGCCATGCTCAGCCCAAGTTTTTCAACGTGGATCACAGCCGCACTGCGGCACGCTCCATGTCTCCGCTGAAACGCGCCCGCCGCCACTTCAATGCACTCCTTTCCACCAACACTGATTGTGATATTATTTGTGACAATTGGAAAACTGTAACGAAAGTGTTTTTGACTTATTGTGAAAACTTAACTGATCAATGGTACGGGCAAAAAAGCCGAGGACTATGATGACAATTTGTATGACATACTAATTTTATGTTGACATATTTTTACAGCAATTTGTTGTATTTATTATAAAAAAATATAATATAATATTATTCTTATTTTTACCAGGAAATCTATTTAAGCTTAACAGCATGTGAGATAAATGTTAGTGGAATTTGTCTGTTTTTATTCTCAATAAATAATTTGAATGTATCAAATTAACAGGGTTGCTAAGAAAAATACGAAAAATTAAAGATGTCACACTTAATTCAATATGGCGGACGCTCCAAGATGGCGGTCAAAATTTCTTATGTACTATAATGATATGGGTACAAACTGAAAGGGTTTTATGAAAAGAATACAAAAAGCATTTTTTCAAACGTTTTTTTTAATTAATTTTATTTTCTTTCTGTTGATCAACTTATTATTACGCAATTTCAGGGTTGGTCCTATGGTAAAAGTCGAACTATGATGATTACAAAAAACCTCTTTCGGCTTAGCATATCATTTCAGAATAACTTTCTACTACGTATTACAACCATAGCGGTTTTTTGCTTTTATAATTTAAAATATGTATGTTCAATAAAATCATTCACACTATCGATTCACAGCCTTAAAGTAGTTACCTTACGCACGGACAGCAGCAAAAAAACAAAAAAAAAATCATTGAGGCAAAAAACTAGCTGAAGAGTTTCGAAATGTTTATTTTATAGGAATGAAAATAAAATCTATCATCCACAACATAAATAATACACTGTCGGTTATAAATTGTTCAGTGCTTTGTCAATCGTTGTTCAGTGAAAACCTAGTTGTGAATTATAAGGGTACGATCCCACTAAGACTACACTGTGTACGGTAGTTCTGCGACCAGAACCACCAGAGGATTGACAGCAGCGACCACGGTACACACACGGTGAACGTATTGCGAATACTGCGATCCTCAAGAAGCGTAGGATTATGGCAACACCCCTCTCTAAGAGGGAGGCCTTTGTTCAACAGTGGACGTTTACTGACTGATGATGTGATACTAGTATGTGTCATGTGAAGACTACACTGAAAAAACAATCCTGACGTTCTTTCTGAGTCTTGCATTCCAAAACCGAATAAAATAAGACCGTTTCCTTGATAACTAAGGAAGGAAAAGGTCTTCCAAATGATCGGTTTTGAAAGATAAGACTAAATTTTTTTTCCTGTGTAGTACGATACTAGGACTAGTAGTAATATTATAAATACGATAGTGTTTGTTCTTCTTTCACGAAAACATTTTAAACAAACAACAGAAAAAAAATACGATAAATAAAATATGAACGTCCTTACTTTAGTTAAATAATGCTTAAAATCGCTCTGTCAATTACTTTTTGCTGACGAAAATTGACAGATGCGAAAACAATACAAATTGTAGATCATATAGTTTTAAATAAAGGGCGTCGAATAATTTATTTTTTTAACTTAACTTAACTTAATAAATAAATAATTATTGACGAGTCACTTCAAGTTGCAAAACTTGCTATTGACATTAGCGTAGTACTAGTTTAATTTAACTCTTATCTCGTCCTTAGCGACAAGTACAATGAGCAGCGTAACAGTAGACGTCAAAATATCGTTATGTCCGTCCGTCGTCATGATGTCGCGTCGTCACGTCGCGTGTATCCTAATGCGTTTTTACCTTAAGAGAAGACGTACTCCAACCGGACTGTAAAAAACTAATGTAGAAAGTAGTATGACCACATACTGGATCTCATGATTAGAGCATGAGAATCGTCTGTGCGAACTGCGCCGATATAGTGTTTCTTGTTATGACACTAACGGCACCTTTAATTGATTTTATTACCGATTGAATAGGATTGATTTTGAAGGTTTAGTTGACAGTAGGGTAAATTTTGAAGGTTGAGTTGACAGTGGGGTAAATTTTGAAGATTTAGTTGACAGTGGGATTAATTTTAAAGGTTTAGTTGAGAGTTTAAACTTACTAAAAATATAACTGTCTTTTTATTATCACTTGTCACTTTTATTTTATTTTTATTAGTTTAAGACTGTCAACTAAACTAATACTAGTTTAGTTTAAAAAATGGTACAATAGAATCAACACCACTGGATTTAAAAATATATAAACAATTTAGATAATTAAGGTTGAGATAAACCGTTTGAATGCTTTTTTGTTATTTTCTATTCATTTAGTAACAAATAAATTTAGCAAAAAGGCAAATCTTTTATCCAATTTTGAGTAAAATAGGTGGTGTTATAAATTATTTTATAGATGATTTGACATATTTATGGCCATTTAATAGTGTCAAAGTATCACCTGTTTGTGACATTCTATTAAAGTTATTTATGATTTATACCCGACGACGCGAAATAGTAATAAAAAGTGAATTTTTAAAAAAATGCAAAAAACTTCTTTTATTACAAACTTAAAGTAAAAAGTAGAGTGCTTTTCATGAAAGAAGTCCCCCAGACGCGGCGCTGTCATCGCGTATCAATCACTATCAGTATCATTTCTCGAGTAGAACTTTGTCACAGATCTACTACCTATAGATTTTCAATGAGCGTGGCTAGCTCAGTGCCTCTCGCTTCAACAAGGTGTGTTGCCACATTAAAATGATTTGCTATAAGTTAGGGTAATTTACCTACTATGATGGGTGTGAATCTTCAATGAGTACTTTGGAAACAATACTACCTTTTAAATATTTATATTTTATACACTATCTGCTGCAACCAGCTACCTGCAATTTTCTGGGAAGAAAAGTACGTTGTCTGTCCTCATGACACACCCTATCGTCCTGACAAAAGACTTGATCTAAGAAAACAAGGTCTAGCAATCTGGGAGTGGTCCCGCAATGACGTCACTGTCCAGTTGCCACTTTATTCAATCAGCTGTTACGTGGTGTATCGTCATCTCTCTCGAACCTGTTGTAAATTGACATCATGACATCATTGCGGGACGCCTACGTAAACATTTTTTCTCGAATTGCTATACCTGGCGGAGTATATTATAGAAAGTTACTTGCGTTTTTATTATAATTATTTGTTAGGATTAGAATATAGTACTAGAAAAAAGGTTGTAAAGTAACCATAACATGATTTTTTATGATTAATTAAAAATAATAAAAAAGTCAAAGAGTTAAAACGGAAGGGCAAAGGATGGGCCCCCATGCAACAAACGTTAAACGTATTTTTGGATTTGTTCTAGTGTAAAAACGGTAATCCGTACAAGCGTCAAATTTAGCGGATTATAGTGAACATAAGTAAAACAACAAATAATAAACACTGGCCAAGTGCGAGTCAGTGACAAATTTCTGTTTACCACTAAGCTAAGCAACGTCGGGCGCGGTCGGTACTTGGATGGGTGACAGCCTGGGCGTGATGTTGTCTTTTTGCACAACTTTTTGTATTTTGTGATTGTAAAGAACTCTCAGCGCGCGAGCCCGACTCGCGCTTGGTCAGTTTAGTTTTTTCATGAATGGAATTATGTATAACATTCCAAATAATTAGATAAATAGACTCTTTAATGTTTACAGTACAAATTTCACGAACAGCGCGTAGCTTTTTGAATCGGTTCGCCGAAATCGCCTTTTGCTTTTCCAGCTTCATAACTGTGGCCTCATTAATATATATTTAATATTAACATTCACCATATTCATATGGGCATAAAAGGGTCGGTATTTTGCACTTCTTGCAATGTGCCAGCTTTTTTCAGCAATGTGACAGGATCAGTTGGAAACCTGCAGAACGAATAATTTATGTTAGTTGCGGTGGGTAATTTCTTTCATAAACTGGCAACATTCATAATTTATTTTCTAAGTGAATTTTGATAAAATTCATAGAATTAGACCACAAATCGACCTAAAAACTGACTAATTATGAATAAAATATTTGCGAATTGATATCCTGAATTTATTTAGGTGATCGTTACAAGCTTTATATGTTTACTTACGTGTGAAATGATATTCCATCGTATTTTCGCTCACTGCGCTTCTTGCAGCCCAAAATGCTACAACCAACCATTGTAAAATATCTTTTACAATTATTTCTCAGAGGAAACACGCATTTATCACATTAAATCACCAAAAAAAGGCAATAAATATAATTCAGACCCGTTTTGTTTGTCACTGATTATTACAGATTTTGACACTTGAGGTACCAAAAACAGGTCACGCCGATAAGGACAACAAAATCTATTTATGTCCTTTTCGTACTTGTGCTGAGCCATATCAAGTTGTCTCTTTCACTAAAATATATTGCCGATCTGGTTGTGTATATCTGTGTTCTTTGTTCTTGGATAATTTGCTAATGAGTCTGTGACAGTTAAAATAGAAATTGACAGTCCTCATCAAAACTTTTGCTGAAGGGAACCACAAACCAAACGTCTATGTGTATATCTTAGAAGAAGGACTAAAGGTTATTTTTTATTTTTGTTGATTTTTCAAAAAGCGCTCAATTAATTTCGATAACATTGATACGTAACTACCTCTGAAGTATGGCCTACCAAACAAAAAAAGAATCATTAAAATCAATCCATAATTAGCGGAGTAATCACGTAACAAACAAACATACAGGCGAATTGATAACCTCCGCTTGAAATCAGTTAAAAAGAAAGATAGCACCGATTTTGATGGATGGATTCGTTTGAGTTCAACGATGATCACTGGGTAGGTGACGTCAACATAAATGCAAGAACATTTAAAAAGGGGATAAAAAAAAACTGCAACCCCTCATGTAACATAAATAGCTTAGATAGAAAAAAAAGGCTCAGCTAAAAATAAATAAATAGCTCAGCAACCCGCACTGGGCCAGCGTGGTGGACATGGCCCAATCACCCTTTCGGGGGTAGGCTAAAAGTCCAGCAGTGGACTGTTAAAAGGCCGATTATGATGATGATGAGCTCAGCAGAATAATAATTGTAAATAAATAGCAAAAAATTAAAACATTTGCAAAATGTGATCGACGAAAATACTGTTGTCAATATTTTTATCAAATGAATCTTGTCGAAGAATACTTTATACGAGCTTTTGTTCTATGAATATTAAAATACAGTTAAAATATTCCACTAACGATTTATTGAAATGACAACGTGACATTTCTTTAGAAATTCAAATGCAAAACATCTCATCCGGCCTTGACCTCACCTTAAGGCCATTAAGAGCTTGATTTTTATTTTAAATTTCACTTTAACGATACCATCACAACATTTTCTAACAATAACATATTTATATAAATGTTAATATAAATTATTCAAATTATATATGTGCAATTTAAAACATTCTAATTTACACATAAAGTTTAAATAGGATTAAGAAGAGAAGGGATTATTATTAGAACCGTTAGGAGTTCTTTCATTCCGGTAAATAAATCCTAGTGTTTAAGGATTATATTGAAAAGTAAGGATATGAATATTTATCGTCAGGTTTTGTATAAGACAATAAAAATCACTCCGGTAGTCTATTGTATAAAAATACACTAATTATAAGGCGATTTTGTCTTACAATAGAATATTTCTAAAACTAATTTAATTAAAGTTATATGATTATTTACGGGATGTTTACCGTGGTAAGGTTGTGGAATGAGCTCCCGATATTTCGGCGCAGTTACATGCACCATGTTCACGGGAAGACTGAAGAATGCGGTGAATACAACGGTAATAGTTTAAAACAGTGTTTTAATGTAACTAATTTCAGTTAAAAATTCAGCTCAGAATCAGCTGTTGTAGGCGATGAAACCCGCAAGTACGTTACAAAAAAGTTAACAGTGTGTAACCACCGTAAAACACCGTAACATTACATCTAATAATTCATAGTTTACTGACAATCTGTCATCGATATAAAACGTCTGACCTCGACCACGCGATTGTTTCACTTTGATGATTGATGTGCGGAACCACTGGCCACCTGACAAGTAGATGTACTGTATAAGTCAGGAGCGGATAGCGAGTATTGTAGAAAGCAGCAAACTTTAGCAGCACAGCTTGAACGCGGACCTAAGCGTTTTGTGCTATAAGGAACTGTAAAAACCACCATTTATACCAAAGCTAGGGCTCGGGCACGAACGATTGAAGGCTGCGTTGCTAAGCTGCTGTCTGCTAGCTGCGCTTTATGGCGCGAGGTTAGTGCAAGACACCGTGTTACTAATGAGATAACAGCGCATGCCCGTTCCTGAAGGCATTTCTCACGCTCTATTTATGTCGTGTGCTGTGTTGACGCGCATTTTGTCTGTAGAAGCCTTTAAACTCCGCATCCCACATAACATTTACGTACCAAGCAAATTTAATTGCATATTTACTGTAATAAATTATTAAGTTTAATATAATTTTATTTATATTAATATGTATGTGTTGCGCCGAGTCACGTTATCTACTTCTCTTAACTTTTTATGGTTATCTACGTTTTATAAATATAAAAAATAGTATTTAAATATTAAAGACAGTAAAAAAAAAAACGATTATTTATGCAACGATCCGGGTAAACGCCGTTTCTGTTAAATTTTATTTTTTAGTTAATTTCATGCTAGACAGAGAGCGCACTATACTGATCCATGACGTCACGGCTCAGGAGCGCTATACAAATGCTATACTAACACACGCTTTGCGAGAAAGGGATAGAACATCCCCTCTCCATCCCCACCTAAAACTTTAAATACTCATATCTTAGAGATTTATCAGCCAATTCAAATTATTTTTTCAGTATGTATAATGTATTTACTTATATTCATCGCTAAACCGGTTATTTGTAATAAATTAAACATTAGGAATCATGCCTATTATGAATGCTAAAGTTACTTTATCTCTCTGTAGACTTGTTGCCATGAAATTAGACAATGACATGCATTATTTGAATTGGAATAGTTTTTTATGTTAATTTGTCTTATTCCACTGCTGGACGAAGGTCTGTGTATGTTTTTTATTTCGGTAAAATTGGAACTATTCGAAAACCGTTGACAATAAGTAAAACATTCTTATGCTTGTAAATTAAACCACACAAGTAAACACCGTGTCGGGAGTGTGAAATCAAACATTGCTGAGCCAACAAATTGAGGATCATTCGGACGTACATTACACCATACTCTAGCACAAGAGGAACTCTAAAACTATTTGTAATTGTTTAAAATAATACAGCGTATAAGTTTTTTACCGATTACCTCTAGGATGTTAAGTTTATAAAGACAGTAAGCTTACTTACTATATATATTGTATTACTATGTTCGTTGAAAGATCGGTGATTTTTTTATTTTTTTATTGTATAATAGATGCGAATTATGATGGAACATGCTTGCTTAGAAGAAACCGATTCACTCGTAACTTGAATACACCCAGATTGTAACCATGGAGAAACACCTATTTTGTAAGCGTATTCCACAGTCTAGCAGTTTGCACAATAAAAAGGAAATCGATATGAAAAGGAATCAAAGCGTTTCGTATGTGTTTTCAAAATATCAATATCAACCATGAAACGGTGTCACATTTTAGTGTTCACCCTGGCCTTCTGATAGAAAAATGGGCATCAAGGGAATTATATTATCATGTAGATCCGATGCATAGCTGCACACTGTCCGAAATGCATTTTGTGACGAAATGAACCTTTTGTAGGAACTGGCAATACTGGCAGTATTCTGGCTATTATATATATTTCAATTTATATTTACAACCAATCCATACCAGTAAGTAGGTATTGTAAGTGATGATGTCACATTTTACTAAAGTTACAAAAACGTTTGTAGTCTTGTCCAAATAAGTAGGTGCTTTATAGGTATTTTATGAACAATAATCCATCAAAGATGCTTTACAAAAGACGACATTGTAAACGGTTCGACAACCTCAGACAAAAATTAAACGGGTATTAACGAGTTCGTTTAAATACATATTACAACAAAACCGAACAAAGGTATTAGAGTAAAAACATAATAAGTTAATTAATAATTAGTTATTAGTTTGCTCTGGCCGATTATTCAAAAAAAAACTGTCCTGCTAGCTATTTGTAATCAGGTATACGGGTTGCCTTGATACAGGCTTTGCCTAGTAAGGCAACCAGCAGGAATTATTATTAAGTAATTTAGTTGGAAATAAAACTATTTTGATTTTGCTTTGATTGCAAAGGTACTTTTTATGTTCAACAAAATTATGTTTGGATGCAGTCTAGAAGATATTTTTTGTACCTAACAGTATTTATTATCACATTAAAAGCCAACTTCAAAATTAGTAGTATATACGCAATTTCGTTTACTTGGATGACATACGTTTTTCAGTTATTTTGATTTAAAACTAAACTACTGAACTGGTATTGAAAAAAATCGAACGCAAATCGTAAATGAAGGAGATCTGAGGTAACAAACATAGTAAACTGGACAAGACGTGTGAGTAGGTCTCGCCGCCCTGTGGGTTCCGTAAAAACTAAACATGGTAGTTGGCAAACAGGTTCTTCCATAAATACCAACTACAAAATGTAAGTTTATAAAATCCTAGCAACGCACCCCGGCTTTGCACGAGCGCAAGTCTTATTTTTTACACATTGAGTTACATTATTGGAGTTTTAGTAAGGATCCCTATTTTTTTGTTTTAAATATAATAATATAGCCAATGTTACCCGGGGATAGTGTAGCTTCCTAACAATGAAAGAATTTTTGCAAATCGGTTCAGTAGTTTCGGAGCCTATTCAATGCAAACCAACAAACAAACCTTTCCTCAAATCTTTCCTCATTATAATATTAGTATAGAAAAACTTTTTTATGTGATGTTTCTTGAAATTAACAACTTTCAGATTTCTTCCTTCATTATGTGCTGTGAGACCTTGCTTCTTGCCTAATTTAATTGTCCTAGGTCAACGAGAAGTACCTTATAGGTTTTGATTACCTTAGTCTTGACAGACAGACGGACAGACGGTCAACAAAGTGATCCTGTAAGGGTTCCTTTTTTCTTTTTGAGGTACGGAACCCTAGAAAATAATTGAAATGAGAACGCCTTCTTTTTGAAGTTGGTTAAATATGACATAGCTTATTGTGATCGTAAACAAGAACTGCGTATAGAGTAGTACTAGTGTATAGTTTTTTTAAATTTTATTTTCACTACGTTCCGCACTTTAGGATTTATCTAAGTATATAAATGTTATTGAGAATAGTTTTATTTTATTTTAAATAAAATATTTGAATTATTATTGTCTATGACTTTTAAAAGTATTTTTATTGTCGTCAGGTGCTTAACCACAGTTCTCTTAATGTTATAAGTAAGTATGTAGTTCAAGATTATGGATGGTCGAATAAACGATTGACAACAAGATGCTTGATGTTATAGTGTTAACACACGTATGGATTTGGTTGACGGACCGCCGTCCAACCAACGGGAGAGAAAGAGTGAGAATATCATATTTCCCTCTCTTTTTCTCCCGTTGGTCAGACAGCGGTTGAGGTCAACCAAATCCATACGTGTGTTAACACTATAGGAGACGGTGTGATCAGCTATAATTTTGTAAGCTCGCGTTACCTGCAATGAGAACTGGCTCACAAGAGATTGAAGGTGTTCAAAAATACCCATCATTAATACTTCTGAAATATTAGAATAGAAAGGCTAAACAATATTGTAATACCACTTTCAATCATCTCTACATCAAAAACATTTTCGTATCCACACGTCCAATTTAAGGCTAAGTATACGCTTTGGAATCGATCGGTCAAGTTCGAATAAATGCTTTTAATTTCATCTACCTACATAATAATACAGTAATAACTGTTCGCAAGCAGGAAATTACTACAACTATGTTATTATCTCGCATTATTGACACCTACAGACGTGAAATTAGTCATTAACTTTTGTTTGGAACGGAATTGTTAGTAAAAAATCGTATCTCGAATGAAATCAGTGCGTTGAACAAAGAATTTATGAGATAAAAGTCCGATAATTATAAAATTTGCTTTAAGTTTGCAGAAATAGTAATACAGTTTTTATAATAGGTGAATATGAATGCGAAAAGAAACAAACCTCGTATAAAAAACAAAAAGAAACAAGGTAGGCAGGAAGGCTATGGAGCGGCTGTTGCCATTAAATTTGTATTGATTTAACAGTTACCCAGAAAGCGATTGTAATCATTTGTCACTCCAATTCATCATTCATCATCATTTCAGCCGTAGGACGTCCACTGCTGGTATAGGCCTCCCCATCGATCTCCAAAAAAGCCGGTCAGAAGCGGCCTGCATCCGGCGTTTCCTTGCGGTTTCTTTTAGGTCGTCTGTCCAATTTGTGGGTGGACGTCTTACGCTGCGCTTACCAGTCCATGGTCTCTATTCGAGAACCTTTACTCCAATTATTTAGGTAGTTTTATAGAGGTACAGCCGCTCCATAGTCTTCCGACCTACCATGATCTTCAATGTTTTCTTCTTCATCATCATCATCATCGTCCACTGCCGAACATAGGCCTCCCCCTTTAACCTCCACACTGAACGACAGCCTGCCTTTTTCATCCGCTGGATGCCCGCGACTCTCACAATGTCGTCGGTCCATTACGGTCGGTCAATGTTTTCTTACGTAATTTATATTATTGTGGTGAAATAAAAGCGTTAGAGTGTTTTATACTCTTTAGTCTCTTTTAATATGATGGGCATCAATACGCTAGAACTGCCTAAGGCATAACTTTGTGATATTGATGCACTACTTTTCGCAACTCATTGGGCAGATCGATAATCCTCAAGCATTGGCTCGCTGCTCCGCAAACTGTGCCAGACTGGAAGCACTTGCGCGCGTGCTGCGTGCGGCAACGGTTCCAGAGTCTGCGCATGCGCACCGATACTGCTCGGTAGTCGGTATACTTCTCGTCCATTTAATCTATTCAACGATCTGATAGATCGAAAACCGGACTGCCAAGTGCAAGTTTTTCCAATTGCGTTTACCTACTCGAACATATGGTACTGAGACGTGGTCCTTAACTGTTGGCCTTTTGGAAAAGCTCAGAGTCACACAGCGGGCAATGGAGAGAGCTATGCTCGGAGTTTCTTTGCGCGATAAGATCCGAAACGTGGATATTCGCCAAAGAACCAGAGTCTCCGAGATAGCTGTTAAAATTTGCAAGTTGAAGTGGCAATGGGCAGGCCACATCGCTCGAAGAACCGATAACCGATGGGGAAGAAAGGTTCTGGAGTGGAGACCACTATGTAACATTCCCCCCCTTTGTATTTTTTATTTATATATCATATATATAAATATATATTTATCCTATCCTAATTGACTTTATTTTTACGTTGCTTATTTTTATATTATGTTATTAATTGCTTATATATTAACCCTATATTTTAGTTATCTATTTATGTTATCCGTATCTTTAAAGTATCTACAGTATAACTGCTACTCCCGATCGTGGAACCTAGAATCGTAATCGTCCTACTAACACAGAATAAGTTACTTTACCTAACGTGTGCCTACCAACTCGCGTATTGAACATTTACCTACATGTTTCGTTTTGGCCAGGTGATTGTCTAGTGGAAGAACCTTACTTTGTGATCATAGAACCCAAGGTTACGAATAGGTATGAGCTGCGTGATAAAGTCCTAACCTAATATTATGATTAAAATGTTAAACTAATGAAGGCGTAAGTATGTTGCAGGAAATGACCTAGAGTGAGGGTAAGTAGATAATATTAGAAATGGAAGTAGAGCGTAGATTAAGTGTATACTAAATGCAAATACTAAATATATCACTAAGATATTTGTCAAGTAAACCTTCAGTTAATATTATATGTAATTTAATATGCTAAATTGAGACTAACTCGTATGGGACTAAGGATCGGCGCCCCAACCCCGCGTCGACCGATTGATTTCGTCATCCTGACTGGTCATCACCTCTCCCATACGAGTATACATATACTCGTTTAAAAGGGGAACTCTAATAGTCGCAATTCGGAGTCAGTCTGTGTGTCTAACAAAAATAGGGACAAGAGGGCATAATCTTTTAGCAACCCCAGCGAACCCCAAGCAAAAGGGTCAAAATATAATGAGTTCCCGAGATGCTGATATCAAGGTAACTCTTTAGGCACCCGCCCAACCCTACCTAAACCTGAAATAGAAGATCAGTCTGAATAATGTTATCTTATTCTTATGAGACTGTATAACTTTATCATAAATTGATAATGCAGACTTCGGAATAAGTTACCGGATACTGATGAGCTAGACTTTCAAGTCATACACATTCTTAGTGTAATGAAGTTAATAACTTTTCCCGTTATCTCTTCAAATTGGCCATCTCAAACAGGACCTTCCTTCTAGTGAGATTATATTATACAGGCCAGTATCACTAAATTCAGTGACATTTGTAGAAGGCGCCCTTTGTAGTTCTATTGACTAAAGGGGTAACCCAGAGACAATTGCTCCATGTTTAATTTCAGCTATACTTAGCCTAAGTTCCTTATTATATGGAACCCATAATAAAGTGTGAGGTTGAAGTAAGCCTATTATATTGACTTTCAACTCGAAGAGATGAATTGACTTCTTTCGTCAACGTTTTGGTTCTGAGAACTATATTTTCTCTATATAGAACCTGTATGACCCGACAGTCCAGTGCAATCAGCTCAAGCAGATAAATGACTTTAATAAATCGTCAATAATTCGTTACGGAATCTCTTTGTCCATTCGAATCTTTATTTATGAAACAAGTTGACTTTTTGCAACTGAATTTACTTTATGTAAATATATCAAAATAGCAAATGACTATAGTCTGCAAATCGATTAGGAATATTTATCCATTTGAACAATAACCTCTTCCTTTTTAAGAAGTCGGTTAACTATTACTTTATGTAAGTAAATAATATCAAATAATAAAATGACTATATTGTCTGTAATTTATATAGAAATATTTATTCGTTCAATGAGAACCTCCTCCTTTTCTAGAAATCAGTCAACAATTACTTTATGTAAATAATATCAAATATAAAATGATTATCTGTAATTCGTCTAAGAATATTAATTCGTTCAGAGAGAACCTCCTCCTTTTCTAGAAGTCGGCTAAGATTATTTTATGTAAATAATTTCAAATATCAAATTACTATATTGTTTGTAATTCGTTTAAGAATATTAATTTATTCAAATAGAACCTCCTCCTTTTCTAGCAATCGGTTAAGATTATTTTATGTAAATAATTTTGGATATTAAATGACTATACAACCTGCTTTCCTATCCGAAATATTAATTCATTAAATGGCCTACCCGCATCCTATCTTTCACGTCTAAGTCCTACAAATGACCTGCCCGACCTGAAAACCTACTAGTAATACAATTACTACTACCTTTTGGATATTAATAAACTAACTGTCCTAACTTGTTGAATATCCGTTATTAATACCCCTTTCTTGTAAACCTTGATGCCCTAATTTGTAGATTTTATTTCGCATTACCTACCTTAACGTCGACCTACACAGAGTTTCTGGAGTTTTCGTGACGAGTTACGCATCACGGGTGTATGTCCAAGTTCTGAAGGAACTTGGGTGTGTTATTGTGTGAATGTGTGTAAGTGTACCTAGGTTCTACCTGCTGAGAACTACACCTTAATTGACGGCCCTAGTCTGTTAAATTTCCCACTACCCCGAGATAAGTATCTCATGCCGAGTTCCCTCCTACAAAAACAACACCTCCACGTTCGGCGTGTTGCTCGCTAGCTAAACCCTGCAAGTTCGGAGTGGCGAACTCCAGTGAACTATCAGCCCCTCATTCCCTACTGACCCCTGTGTAGGCCTCGCGCCGGCTTCCACAGACATCGCCCTACTCCGCCCGGGACAACTGAAGCAACTCTGGATCCAGATACGATGGTGACGCACTGCATGATGTACCTTCCCGCAGCTCCAGGAAGATCATCCCATCGCCATAGGAAAAAGAGTATACCCCCGAAGGTGACGAAAGCCAATAAAACCCACACCGGAGTGAGCATATCGACCCCGGTGGCGTCACAATCCACCGGCATATTTAAACCCACGGGAGAAACGCAACATCACTCAGAGAATGATTTTACGCCGGAATTTGATTGCTTTGGGAACCACCATTCCTTAAACTACAGATATTGTGTTCTCTAAGCCCCACCATTCGCGATAAACATTGTTTCAAACTCATTCCCTCGCAAAAGCCGGGACGGCGGTATAGTCTACCTCTAGGGTATAACCACCATCCACACTGGGTAATTACGACGAAGCGCAAAGCCCAAACTTTTAACGAAAGAAGAATTCAAACCAACACTATAATCCAAAACGAGTTAAATGACACTATTATCAAATACGGTTCCGTTCCCCGACATGCAACGTGAGAAAGGAACCGAATCGCACATAAATTCACATTAAATCACTATTTACCCCCAAAAAGATCCTAGTACGTTTTTATTTCCGAGTTATCTAGTAGTACAAGATGACCGCCGAATAACTCTTCATAAAATTAAAACACGCGTGAATTTAAATCGCAAACTGACAAAGGCACTTGAACAACACCAAAATTCGTAGACGCGTAACCATCTCCAAATCTAGGCTAGTCCAGGCACGAAATTATTATAAAATTAATTACAAGTTAATTTTAAAATGTTGAGCAAAATTCTGAACACAAGTCTCTGAATTTACCTATCTGAGAATATTCGTCCGCTCACAGCCGCCGCCCGAGAGCTAATGCCAGGCCCTCTCTTCGGAACTGTCCACCTCGCCTCGCCGCTTTGCACGCTCACAAAGATGATAATCCCACACCATGAAGCCCTGTAGTTTACAAGACACTCACACTGACCCGACAGTTGCACACACCGGCGGCCTTCGTAGCAACATGAATCCGCACACTAATGTAATTTTACCCTCACAGGCCTCCGTGTCCGAACAGTGGCACACAACGATTCCGCGCTCATAGCTATACGACCTTCCCACACCAACATAGGTTTCTGAGAAATTGTAGGCATGATTTCATTTAATTTTCTTCCTACCTCCAACTTATTATTCGCGCGTAAGCTATATTGCTTAAATAATCAATATAATTGCCAATTGATGCACCTATTTGCAGTCTAACATAATAAACTAGAAAACCCCAGCCTTATTAAGCAATGATCTTATATTTATTAAGAGTTGAAACATTAGTCTTTAGTGATTTTGTTTACGAGATGAATTTTTGCTGTTACTTCCGGTAGGTTCGCTACAAAAGTATCACGCTAGATGTAGAAAACCCCTGATTTTATTATTATCATAATATTTAGAACTAATTTATAACATTTAAAGTGTTTTCAAAGCATTATTTCTTAACGCCTGACTCAATACAAACATCGTACAATGTACGTAACTTGCTGTACTGAAGGTTAAGTAAAAGAATGCCTGTTTTCCATTTATCTAGGCCTGATGAAGTAAGGATACTATTTATCGTATTTTATTATTATTTAGTTACCAAAATCCTTTATAATATGAGACAGCATTTGATCTAAATCTTTATTTTAATTCCTGACCCTCTTTTTCATAAAAAAAACTTTGTTTCATTTTTTCTTTGGCTTTTTTGATTCGCGTGATTTAGGTATTTGTCATGCACCATGTCCAAATTAATACTGTATTAGAATTTTAAACGAAGCATCTATTTATTTATATATTTATTTATGAACGATGAACTTGGTTCTGTTACAACTAATCGGAAGACGCAGCGTAGGGAGGCCTCCCACTAGATGGACCGACGACATTGTGAGAGTCGCGGGTATCCAGTGGATGCAAAAGGCGGGCTGTCGTTCAGTATGGAGGTTAAAGGGGGAGGCTTATGTTCAGCAGTGGACGTCTTCCGGCTGATGATGATGATGATGATGATGACTCGAACGTTAACTACGATTTTTTAGAAATGATAACAGTTCACTCTACATGTGCTAGATTACGCTGTTCTTATTTCATACAAATTGTAGTTAGCATTGAGACGACCGAGTAAGTAAACGCAAATGGAAAAGCTCGCACTAGGCACTCTGGTATAGATGTCTTTTGTGTATAACGTAAGTTAATGTAGATTGTGTTATAATATCTATTCAGTACAACAAAAAAATATACTTTTTAATCTTGGCTTGGCGTGTGCGTTGGCTTTGCTGTAAGCACAGCAATGGATTTGAACTAAAAATTACTTAAAATTAGTAATTTCAAATATATGTGTACAGTGGCAACACAATAACTACCAGCATACAACCCGACAATCAGATTATCGTCATCAAATTGTCGAGTCATCCCGATTACATTGTATGGGCGAGTGATAGAAAAAGCTTTGTGAATCAGTAGCGTTACTTTTTTGCTGACTGTATTGTTAGTCACGGTGTAAAAACGAGAGTCATTGTGACGAAGGGCTTCAAAATGTTTATTGATAAATTAATAAACACTGTTGTTTGGTTACATCGATAGGCTAGACAACGACTCATCTGATTATACAATACAATACAAAACTCTTTATTAAAATACCACAAAACAAGGATAACATAAAAATTACAACAAAAATATTAATAATATTATTAATATTATATTGTGATTGTGACCAAAGATAGCACACCTTACCTTAAATAGGAACTGGCTTTCAAAGCGGGTACCAGAATGCACCACTTAGAGAGTATGGACAGATTTTTGAGGGTAGTATTTAGCCAGTTAACCACTAGAAGTAATCTACCAAGCTTCTGTTTCGTCACGATGTTCATCAGAAACCAAGCTATGAGTGTTCCCCGATAGTTATACAACCCCGGTGTCTTCAAATCAAGAGTGAATAGGTCTCTTCTTAGGCTAGCATGCTCCATCGTATATCGCATCATCGGTTAACATCAGGCAAGTTGGCGGCAAAATGCAAGCATATTATTAAAAAATAAAATAAAATGGTGCATACATACTTTGGCCGCATTATCTTCAACATCGTTTCCGTTTAGGTATTCTTGCGTCAATATGTTTATCGGAAAAAGTGTCTCATTATGGTCATGGTCCTGGGGCCAACATAGCTAATAATTATGAGAACGCAGTTTTTTATACAATGTTATTGCAGCTTTCAGACGCTTTCTCTCAGCGGCCGAATTGTAGGCAAGTAAAATGTTTTACTGTAGTTATTTTTTTTTCTACAATAAAGTTTTTTCTTTATTTTATTTACTAAGAAAATTATGCTAAATATTTATTTAATATATGAAAACAACTTAAAATCAAATATAAACAAACTAGTACTAAAAATGTTAAACTAAACTAATCAATAGACAGCTGCCAGCAGGCATCGTACCTACCCAAAATGCTGGAAAAATAGAAGTCTTTTTTTTAAAATAATAAGCTCACCCTTGACTACTTCCTCACGTGATGTTAAGCGAAGATGCGTTAGATGGAGCACGCATAAGAAATCGATTCATTCGCGATTTGAAGACAGAGTAAGTTTATATTGTAACTATCAAGTTAAAAGAGATCGCTCGGGAAAGGCTAATAGTTATTATCTTGTATAACTATCTGATTTATGACCTTTATGTCTTAAACATAATTAGACAAAGAAGAATTCGCCAGTCTACAGTTTTGACAGGCCTCAGACGTAAGACCAACCTGTTGGATCTAGATAAGAGAAAGAACTAATTTGCTTTAGTGATGTCCGAAAAGATGCGAAGATGGATGTTATGACAGAACCTTATCTTTGAAAGTAACGTTTGTGATAAAGGATCATAATGCAGTTTTTTACCGTGAATACAAGGTTCCACGCAATAGTGGTAAGGAGGTCATTAAACTAATCACTGTGAACAACATCTTCTTTTTTTTCCGCCGATGTTTTTTTTTCTTCAATTTTTTTTTTCCTATTACTTATAAAACAGCAAAAAACAAAGCTGCTTTTGTTGAACAAGAATTATATTTACCGATGGCATATCTGTTTTGTTTGACATTTAAGATTGGTCCTACATTAAAAGCAGTTCATAATGATCAGTACAAAGACCTCCTTTCAGCTACCACCGTTCCTTGTATCCCTGGACATGGAATAAATATTTAGGGTTGATCCTATAGTAAAATTTATCCATTATAATGAACATAATGACATCCTTCTGGTTTTATGTCTCCATTCGGTGTATCCCAGTATATTTAAAGAAAAAGTATTATTTTTTTAAATGTAGTACTTATACTGGACCCATCAAAACAGCATACCTCTTACAGAATAGCTTTTATTGGTTTTCATCATCATCATATCATGTCTATCATCTATCACTGCTTCCACTTCCCACTTCACTCAGAAATATAGAAGATGGGCCCTTATCCATCATGCTGGCCCAGTGCATGTTACTGAATGTCATATGTCACATTTTTGCCATCTGCCTTGATCCCCTGTCCTTATTAATTTCTAACTTTTTTTTTTTTTTTTTATGCCATAGGTGGCAAACAAGCAGACGGGCTGCCTGATGGTAAGCAGTCACCGTCGCCTATGGATACTTGTAACACCAGAGGCATCACAAATACGTTGCCGACCTTTTAGAACTCTATTAACTCGCCTTAAACTTCTTCTAAAACCTTAATTACGCACAAAAATACGACTAGAAGAGCACCAGTAAGCTAAATTAATCGTTCCCAAAACACAAACACCTTTATTATCTTGTGAATCTAAAAAAACAACCATGAGATCAGCTGTGGGCAACACAAAACTCTACCACTTGCGGTTCAAAAATAAACAACCAAGTCAACAGGCACTCAACATCAATTCCAAATGCAGAGGTCAGGAACCATTGTCTGACCGCTTGTTGGTAAAAAATGTTGATAACCGCATGACCGGTATAAGTAGACACTCCTACAGTGGAAGCAGTAAGGATTGTTTCAACCTGATGGGTAATGTGAAATTCTTGCTACAAAAGATAGCATGATTGAATTGGATTTGCATAACCTAATTCCGTCCTACCCATTTCTCGATTGAACGGCCAGGACGGGCACGAAAAAAACGATACCGTTTCATGGTTGATGTTTCGAAAACCCGTACGGATTGCTTTGATTCCACTTTTATTATGCGTACTGCTAGACTGTAATGCGCTGCCTGAATGGATGTTCCCCAATAGTTACAATGTGGGTGTCTCATCATCATCATCATCAGCCAGAAGACGTCCAGTGCTGAACATAGGCCTCCCGCTTTAACCTCCACACTGAACGACTGCCTGCCTTTTGCATCCACTGGATGCCAGCGACTCTCACTACAATACAATGTGTGTATCTACAAGTTTCGAATGTATCAGTTTATTATAGGCCAAGAGGCGGGGAGGCAGGCAAATTATCACATTTAAATTAGAACTAAGATAGGACTTCTAGCTTCCGCTAATAGTTTTAAATGCATTTTTATCGTCATGTTCATAATCAGCCAACTCTATCTTACCCCCTGGTTTTAAACAGTCATACAACGTACTGTTTTAGCGTACTTACAAGATCATACGTCCTTACTGGTTTCATTCAAAAGCTTATTTTTCTGTACATCTTGAATAGGTACATCTCGTTAGTGGATTAATTAAGTTTCAGAGTTATAGAGGTGTGCAAAAACATTGTTAATAAATCTGAATGGACATAACACAGATTTGGATTTCAACATATTTATTTATTTATGCCCTGAACGTTGTTCCAGATGTCTAGTAGTAGAAAAATAGGCACCTTCTTTTGAAATTTCAAAAATTTACTTCGTTTTACTCTCAAGTGCGACAACCGTTCAACAACGAAGTCTGCAAGCATCTGGGTTTGCACTGGTGCACCACAGCTTGGGCTTGGCTTGGGCGTTCTAAAAAATTGCATTTCGCTGGACGTTTAAATACTTATCACAACTGTCTTGTAAATTTCATTCTCTAACATGTTTTTTACATATGTATATAATTCTATGTTAAAAACACTTTACTTTGAAACCTGTAAAATGGTTTTTGCCGGAGATAATCGTTAAGAAACTCTATACACCTTACTAACTAAAGTTACAAACAACAATAAACAGAATACAAAGGCCTCAGATAAACTGGCGTAGTGAAACTTTAAAACCGATGTCAGAGGTTAAGCATTATCTTATGTTAATGCTTAGACGGTGTAAATCAATTATGTGCCTTGACCCGAAGGGGTCGCGGTTCGATTCCCAGCCCGGCTTTTACTATAGATTAGGTAATGGATTGTTAGATGCTTTTGTTTAATGCTAAGAGATTTGATTGTGATCTTGTTTAAGGTTGATTTGCAAAGGTGGGAATGGTTGGAAGCAATGATTTTAACTAATTTGGTTAACTAAACGTATAGTAAAAAAATACTCGTCGTTGTTAGTACGTTTTAGCTAGTTGAAATCACGTGGACGGATTTTGGTAAAGTGATATGCGCCTTTTGAGCGCACAAAATGGTGTCTTTATGAAGATAAATGTTTATTGTTTTTTGACAGCTACTTTGAGGCGAGTACGCTCTATAGTTACCTATTTTTATTTGTTTACCCGACTTCCGCAAAGGATGCGATTTTCAATTTGACTGTATGTTTTTTTTAAATATTTTGTACGCGATTACTCTACCAATTATGAATTGATTTTGATGATTATTTTTGTTTGGATGGTCATCAGTGGTAGTCCCAAAAAAATGTACCAAATTGATTTTTTGAAAAACATCAACAAAAACAAAAAATATCTACACAGATGACGTTTTGGTTTGTGGTTTCCTTCAGCCTTCAGCAAACGTTTTGATGAGAACTTTTAATCTCTGTTTTGACTGTTATTTTTCTACTTTTTAGTTTAAGTTTGTACATGTAGGTAATAGTTATGAAGTCGTTTTTTTCCGTCGTAGTTTTACTTTAAAAGTTGGAATTGATGTCATCTTTGGAAGTTCCACTGCTAGGCAGTGACCTCGATTTTTCCGATTTTAAAAGTTTGATGCTGTCTTTGGCTATCTCGTTTAAATAGGCAAGTAATAAAAAAACTAAAAAGCCCATATCTTTTTAAATTATACTTACATTTTTTTGTAAATATTTGGGATTCGAATTTAGATAATCAAATGCCAATAAAATTATAATAGTCACAACTATTGCATCTGTCACTTAAACTCGTCACCGTTAAATAAATCTATTGAGTAAGCTTTACTATAAAGACATCGTTAAATCTAATGTGATGAGTTTTACATGTTGCCCTTAGAATTATACTCTGGGAATCTAACTTTTATTGGAGTTACTTGATTTCACTATTTGTATAATCCTTAGCGTTGTAATCATTGACTTACGTAGTCTATACTAATATTATAAAGAGGAAAGATTTGATTGTTTGTTTTTGATTGTTTGTTTGCATTGAATAGGCTCCGAAACTACTGAACCGATTTGAAAAATTCTTTCGCCGTTGGAAAGCTACACTATCCCCGGGTGACATATGCTATTGTTATATTAAAAAAAAAAATATAGGGATCCTTACCAAAACTCCAATAATGTAACCCAAGGTGTAAAAAAAATAAGATTTACAATTTTAACTTTGCGTGTTTGACAGTTCTAAGACAGGAAAACGTCTGTCAGGTCAGCTAGTTATAAATAATTCTTAGGCTTTGTTTGAGAATGTCCGGTTAACGTTAAATAACTTTATTAACGCTAATAAGAACTTGTATATTAAATAAACACTGCTTGCATTTCACAATAATAATAAAAAACTAACCATTAGATGGGACCCGGGTATGTCCTAAAACTGCGACCAGAACCACCGGAGGATGGGCAGCAGCGTCCTATTAGTACACGGTGAACGTACTGCGATCCCCAAGCCGCCTGCCAAGCGTGGGGATTATGGCAACACCCCTCTCTACGAGGGAGGCCTTTGTTCAGCAGTGGACGTTTACAGGCTGATGATGATGATGAACCATTAGATAAGGTTTCCTTTAATTTATATGTCAGATCAAGTTGCAAACTGAAATGTATTAGTTGGTTCGGATGTTTGTTTTTAATAGATAATATTAAATAAACACTGTGCTTGCATTTCACAATAATTAAAAAGGACTAACCATCGAATAAAGTTTCCTTTAATTTATATGTCAAATTAAGTTGCAAATTGAAATGTACCTATTAGTTGGTTTGGCTGTTTTTTAAAATTCTTTCCTCTTTGTATATTTTGGCATCGCACTTCTTGTGCATTTGCAGAAGGCTAGTAAAAGCTTGATAAAAACATGCGATGCGATCCTTGGTTGTGCTAAAAAAATATTTACTGTTTAGTTGTTTACTTTTCTCACTTCAAGACAAAAGTGTAAGTGCTAAAATAACAAATCGTTTAGTTCCTAACCAGCGTGTTCAAATAGAAGGCACTCAAACAGTTATATCAAGTTGTAAGACAATGACTACGTGTAATTATTGCTTAAGTGGGCTCCAAAGGCTTAGACCCGCTGTATTTACAGCCACTTTCTCCAGTGATACGTAAGTCTTCTACAGGCTAAAAGCAGCAGAAGCGACGGCAGTGACAGGCTAAAAGCAGCAGAAGCGACGGCACTACTTGAGCGCTTTTTAGGGTTCCGTACCGAAAGGGTAAAAACGGTAAAAACTGTCTGTCTGTCTATCTGTCCGTCCGTCTGTCTGTTCGTCCGTCCGTAATGCCATATTATTATTTAACTAATTTTGAAGTCAGTTTTTTATTGATAATTATTGTATTTTGTGGTATGGAACCCATAGTGCGCGAGCTCGACTCGCACTTAGCTGTGGGCGTAGTGTGAGTTTTTCTAGTTGCGTTAACGTACACGATCGCGTTAGCGTAAACCACGATTTGTATGAAAAAAGAACAACACCATCTGGCGCCATGTAGATGAAACTGCTCTTATTTCATACAAATCGTGGTTTAC
Organism: Agriopis aurantiaria; assembly: GCA_914767915.1. Lineage (NCBI taxonomy): Eukaryota > Metazoa > Arthropoda > Insecta > Lepidoptera > Geometridae > Agriopis > Agriopis aurantiaria. The sequence goes on along the minus strand of OU612003.1, from coordinate 7,904,046 downwards.
GCTAACGCGGTCGTGTACGTTAACTCAACTAGAAAAACTCACACTAGGCCCACTGATTTTATTTATTACAATTAACTATATAAATTACACACCAAATACGACGACAGCACTTGCACAGCACATATTCTGCGGAGCAGCACACGCGGGGTGCGTTGTGGTCCTTAGAATTCCTTTTACTAAAAATGCATGCGCTCGTTAAGAAGCTGCACTGCTGATACGCGTTCAGCCTATGGAAGGTTAAGGTTAGGTGAAAAAGAAAGAAAAACCACTTTTATTAAAGGTATCGAGAAACCTTAATTTCTGCCAAAGAAATGTTCTGCAATCAAATATTTTTGGCAGCAGGGTTTGTCATAGTGTTGCGCGATATTAGGCTTAACAAATAATGTTAAAACAAACAAAAAGACGCCTGCAAAATGTAGCGCATGACACTCGAGACGTAATAAAGAATCTATCGATACCTTACTCGTCAAAATTGGTCAAGCCGCTTAAGCTATAGGAGGTTATTACCTAACATTAACATAAAAAATACGAACAAACATATACGCTCGAAAAACAAAATATAGCATCGCTATTGACATCAGCATATTTTAACTTCCAAAGAGTTTTTATTGAATGCCCTCGTAATTGTTACTAAGAGGGACGGAGCAAACGTAGTTACAATCTGGGTGTCTTCAAATCACGAGTGAGTCGGTTTCTTCTAGGCAAGCGTGCTCCACCGTAGACCGCATCATCGCTTAACATCAGGCGAGTTGGCGGTCAAGTGCAAGCCTATTATTTATTTAAAAAAAAAAAATACCTTTCTTAGGGTAGAATTTCGGCTTGCAAGTACTATATTCTTTGCGGAAAACAATAATAATTGTCCGGTCAATAAAAGCTTCGTCTCGTTCTTCGTTTTCAGTACCTAAATACCTAAAAGGTAGGTACCTAAATGAAATCGGGATTGAGATTAATATCTTACTCTCGATTTCATTCAATTGTTCCCTGCAAATAATAATAAAAGTAATATAGAGCTGGCAAGCCAAAATTCTGACCTAGGCAACGTCTTTGACTTGACTGTGACTTACTTTGCTTGGCTCTGACTATGACTTTTTTGACTACATTTTATCGAACTTGATAATATTTTAATACTTGACTTGACACTCGCAAATGCACAAGATGTGCGATGCCAAATCCTCACCGAGAAAAGAATAATAATAAGTCTTTTTGCCTCCAGTAACCACTGTTTTAATCATTTCATCATCATCGTCATCATAATCAGCCTTTTAACAGTCCACTGCTGGACTTTTAGCCTACCCCCGAAAGGGTGATTGGGCCATGTCCACCACGCTGGCCCAGTGCGGGTTGCTGAGCTATTTATTTATTTTTGGCTGAGCCTTTTTTTTCCTCACGGTGTTTTCCTTCACCGGAAAGCCAGTGGTATGAAATTCCGTACAAAAACTCCAAAGAGCTCATTGGTACGGGCCCGGGATTTGAACCCGCGACCTCGCGCTTTCAATTCTAGCGGTCTCCCAAATAGGCTACCACGGCATTTAATCATTTGAGCTCTTCTAATTCTATACAAAATACACCAGCACCTATTTTTGTACCAGCATTTCGCGCATGTCAGTTAATTGTGAAAGTTGCTTAAACAAAAGACGACAAACAGTTGGACAATGTGGTGGTCTGGACAATTGTAGGACCACCGTAACGATTGCTTAGACGCTCGGACACACATGGAGCTTTCTTGTTTGATTAGCGTCGACAGTTGTTGTGTTTACCCTATGAACAAGCACACCATGTTCTGGAGTGTTGAAGAATGGAGGTGGCTGGTGTTAATTGAGTACTTTAAGTACTCATACTTTAAGTCATTAATGATACTTAAAAATATATAATACTAGCATACCTATGTTATGGCTATAGCTATGTTATAAATTTCGATGTTTCTTAATAATTTACAATTGTACTGTACTCACAGTTCATTTATAATTGTATAATTTCTATTTAGAAATATTAGGTGCAAAATTTGTGCTATATTTGTATTTTGATTATTCTTTTTATTTTCTAAATGTTATACTAATTAGTTAGTTAGGTTTTAATTTGTTGTTGTTTTTTTTATTTTATTTTTTATATTAGAGTAAAGTTAAAACTGTATATTGACTTGTAAACTGATATTAAATAAGGTACCGTTTCATTTAGAACACACCTATACTAATTAAATTTGATTTTATATCTTTCTTTAAGACATAATGCCACTGGCTTCCGAAACACAGTTTTTTACTAGTTTGGAGCCAGTGGATTCAATTGTTTTGTTTGTATTTTTCCTTGTGCCAAATAAAGATTATGATTAAATTATGATTATGGTTATTACTTCTGATCAACAAATCTTTAAAAAAAAAGTCACTTGTGACAGGGTATTTGCCTGTATTAAAAAAGCATTAATGCTGCCATACTGGCCATTTTTCTTTCACCAAGGGGCTTTTAGATTAGTTTTTAGTTTAGTTTAGGTTATATTAATTTGAAAATAGTTGTAGGTTTTATTTTTGCTTATTTTCCAAATAATTATGTGTCTAATTTTCGAACATATTTTAATTTGATTTTCGGTGATGGGATATATTTATGATCAGTTTTTTAAGAGTTAATAAATATAGGATTCAGGCCAATCAAGCGCTGGATTTCAATTAGACTAACTAAAATATATCACCTACTTTTTTCTATAATATACCACCTCCATTTTTCTTATTTCTCTGATTGTGTGAACAAGTCATGTCCATGCTCATTTCGTTTCGTAATTGAGACCGATTGTTAAGTACTCCCTACATTGTCGAGTGAGTTTACTTCATTCCCCGTTTGGAATATTGAGTAGGTAAGTATGTGCGTACTTTATAATTTGGCGGTTATGGAACGTATATACTCGTACGTTTGTACGGTACGGTTCGTACGGTGGAATACTGTTTGCTCTCAGACAATGAAATAAATGGAACAGCTATAATTTTTTTCTCAACTTAATAATTGGTATCATAGTAATAGTTATTTGTTATACAAGAGTGCAAAGTTGCTTTTTAACCGCGTGCTCAATTTTGATGACCGAGCAAGCGAAGGATTCTAAAATTTGATTCACGAGCGTATCGAGTGATTCAAAAATTAGAATCCTGAGCGTTAGTGAGGGAATCAAAAGAGCACGAGGTGAAAAGTCTTTGCACTCGAGTGCAACACGTAACTTTTCATCCCACCTCCGGGAGGAAAAGACTAAATGAAAAAAAAAACATTAGCGCATTATTAACAGTTTCAGTTTTTCAATTCTGTTGGCGTCAAATAAACTTCCTCGTCGCTAAAATCACTCATTTTAAGTTTTTCACTTTTTTTTCAAGTTTCTTGGTTTTAACCTAAGTTTTTAACAATATGACGTGAAAAGAAATTGGCGCGCGCAAACCAAATTAAAATAAAGTACACCAAGAAAGTTCCGAGTCTGATTTTTTAACAAATTAAAAAAGGTTGTATGATAAATTCGGCACCATGGGAGGTAGAAGTAAATAGATTTAATGATGTTCACAAACTTAGTGCACACGATGTTCTAAATTCAATTTTACTTTATCCTCTAGCGGATAAAAACGGGTTTTGCACTCAGATATCGAAGAGAAAAAATACTCTTTCCGAGGTGGGGGGATGAAAAAGATTTTTTTTTTAAATATAATAGTTCTACGTTTGGCTTCCAACTCGCCTGGTGGTAAGAAATGTTGCTAATTGTTTATAATGATGAGTACAATGACCTCCTTTCGGCTTACTTCCACCGTTCAGTGTTACCTTGTACACAGCTACACTTCATATTAATTCCAAGCTGTCGTCACGAAACAAATGGATCTTCCTCGATTCCAATCGCTCAGGTCAATTCTTCACTGATGATTGACAAGTGATGTTTCAATACGCGGAAAATTAATGATCAGCTGGCAATGGTAATGTTCATTTAATATTTTATAGGTTCATAGAGATGATTTAATTGTTTTGGTTTGCAATACAAAAGTAATACCAAGTTTCCAGATCATTGACGTATAATAAAGGACTGGACCAATAAATTTTTTTCAATGGCACCAAGTATAGTGGTGCGCCCAAGTAAACAGCGCACCAGCGTGAAACCGACATCTTTGGTGAGCGGTAGACGTAGGTATTTTTTTTATATTTTTTACTTAAAAGCAATCAATCTACTTCATTGGTAATCATATTAACACGCTTGTAATAGCTTAACTTGTAAGTAACTAACAACTATTAAACAAATTTATTTTAATTTATTTAATTTATAAATTGACTTCCAATGTACAATTTTCGTATTGATTTTAAACATAACAAGCGCGTACCACTTTACCTAGATGTAATTTTTTATACCTAACCCTCACACTGATACGGGGTGCAAGTATCGTTCTTTTAGCGATCGTCAAATTGACAGTTGAGGTCGTCAAATTCGATAATATGCCATTTTTTCAGTACTCGCTGTGATCGATTATATGGCATTTTAGCGAATTTGACGATCGATAAAGAACGGTACTTGCACTGCAGATGATGGACCTTAGAAGTCATTTATTGGGAAATGATGGTTTATGTTGTCAGTTGTCAACATAAACCGTTATTAACCACGCGCCAATAGATGGCGTAGTAATAAAAACCTTATTAGACAATCGAAGTAAATGTTTTTTTTTCTAAGAATTGCATTAGCCCGGGTTCATCATACCAGTAAACTTATCTAGTTTAGGCTCCTTTGTTTAATTTTCAGGAGTCGGGTAAGCGTATTTTTTAGTTTTGTTAAATATGTTTTACCTATTTCAAGTATAAAGCAACTTGAATGCAAATATGTGTGTTGACATATCTTAATATTTATATCTACGGACCAAACAAACAGTATCGCCGAGTGTAATTATGGTATCTTTGGGTCTCCTTGGTTCTCGCTACAGGAACTAGAGAGCGTCTAGGTGTCACAGTGAAAGGTAGGACAGACTGACATGTCTTACTAGACTCCCGTTGACACCCTTTGAGTACGGAACCCTATAAATAGTCGAATTATGTACAGACTGTTGAAACTGTAGAGGAATAATACAAAAACTGAAGCTTATCCCGGTTGACAGCATGATGGACAAAAATCCAGCATGCGGACGGCAATACACAAAAGTATAAAAAACATATATTTTTTTTACAATACATTTAATCAAAATTATATATCTCCAACACAATCATTCACTGTAACCAACTCATTAGATGCTATAAAGCTCCACCTTACAAAAACTAAAATTGCAATTCAAGAGTACTAAAAAACACTAACCGTAGAGTTAGTATAAATCCCAGAGCAGAAGCCGAAAAAAGATAAATATTTGACTACTTGACACGCCTAAAAATCAAACTAGAGTGTATCTTGACCTTTGTAACCATTCTTTATTGTCGTGAGTGAGCTTTAAGTGTGTGCTTTTGAAAGAGCACTTGACCTGTTAATTTTTAGCATGAGATTCCAAAGGCACGAGCCCATTATGCTGTTTTAAGGTGGTACGTTTCACCAATGGCGGGAAATTCAAATTTCAAACTGTTTTCTTGTCCTTGTAGCTAGACTGGGTAATTATTGTAAACGATCATGATGTTTGCGCAAATTGATTATGATTCTTTACAAAAACATGTGAAGCTATTTATCTCTAATGCACATAATTACATCTTACATGTGTTAAATAAATGAATTTTTGCAAACGGTTTATTGACAAATGGAAGTAATATGGTGTGTTACTGTTGAATAACTGTACATGATAATGTAAAGAACAACCAACGACTTGCGCAGACACCGTGTCAATTTAAAAAAATTACCTAGCTTAGCTACAAGGACAAAAAACTGTTTGAAATTTGAATTTCATGCCATAGGCGAAGCGTAGCCATGGGATCCTATTTGGGAGACCGCTAGACTTGAAAGCGTATTGTATTTTCATACCACTGGCTTTACGGTGAAGGAATACATCGTGAAGAAACCTGCATACGTACGGAGAAGCAATTGAATGGCGTATGTGAATCCACCAACCCGCAACTGGGCCAGCGTGGTGGATATGGCTCAATCACCCTTTCGGGGGTAGGCTAAAAGTCCAGCAGTGGACTGTTAAAAGGCTGATTATGATTATGATGAATGAAGTCGGTTATTCCCTAAAAAATTACTTTATTTATGTTTGTTATGCGATTACTCCACCGATTATTATAATGAATTGATTTTGATGATAATTTTTTATTTGGTAGGTCATACTTATGAGGTGGTCCCATATTAGCAATTTAGTCGAAATAGATTAAGCGTTTTTAGAAAAAATCCCTTCCCCCTCCCTTTAGCAAAAGTTTTGATGAGGACTTTGAGGACTTTCAATCTCTGTTTCAATTGTAATTTTTCAATTTTTTGTTTAAGTTTGTACGAATAGGTATATTCTAGAAGTAAGCATTTTTCCACAAATTACTTTATTATTTTTATTACAGGCTAAGCTTTTAGACACAGCGTATTTGATTGCAAGTAACAGTGGTAACGAAATTGTAACGGTTATGTGTCAGTTAAACCCAATTACTATAACTATTTTTCACTGCAAATGTGGACGATTCAAAATTTGAGCCTCTGGTCAAGAAAATATTATAACAAAATTTTCTTTAAAAATTAAAGCCTCGACCGTTGCAAGAGTACCTACCTAATTGGTAATTTTCTTTTAGTTTTGGCACCGTGATAAAACATGTCTTTTGTATTATTTTCTTAAACTTGGGTATTTTCGAGCGTCAATGTATAATAATGATAGATAGATAACCTCTTTATTGTTCTCACCACAAATTTCATACATACGATAAACCAGCTTAAAAACTAGTAATGGCAGATTATTATTGACTTAGTGTTCGTGGACGTGCTCGAGTGTGGGTTAGTGATATAAAGTAGAGTCCTCAAAGGTAGGCAACGTACTGACAATGCCCCGGGTATTGTAGGTGTCTATAGGCGGCGGTGACCACTTACCATCGTGGCCCGTTGCTAGTTTGCCACTTATTCTATAAAAAAAAAAAAAAAAAAAAAAAAAAAAAAAAAGAAGTGGAACATGTATTTTCGTGTTGTTTCCAAAGCTCCATAGAAGCCTCTTTTAAAGAGTCTCTACCACATTACTAGGACATGAGTTTGACTTAATTTGTATGACTTTGACTGTGACTGACTTGTTTGACTATAATTTCATCCAACTTGCTATTCATTTATTACTTGACACTGGCAAATGAACGTGCGACGCCAAAATCTTCACAGAGGAAAGATAAAAAAATGTTATAATATCATTACTTATTTGTAGGTAAGGGGGCGTCCATAAATTACGTGAGATGTTTAAGGGGGGGAGGGGGTCGAGTCAAATCTCATCTAATCTTACGTTGGAGATAGGGGTCTCGGCAAATATCACGCAATTTTTTTTCTGATCAAAACAAAAAAAAAATATACTATTTTGGTCCATTTAATCCAGATTGTACCGCGTATGATTCTCCATGGACTGAATTAGAGTAGATATTCTTTTTTTAATCACAGTAGTTACGATTTAAGTATACTATTGTAAAAAAATTATTACACTTATAATTAAACTTCTCAGCAATATTGATTACTAGTCTTAACTAGTCGTAAATAAAAGCACGAAGCAAATTTTTTTTTCTTTTTACAATAACAATCCAACGCGTTTACGTAAGAAACCTACATTTTGAAAAATCTCATGTGAGATTGGGGGTTGAGGGAGGGGGTTGAATAAAATCTCACGACATCTCACCAGGGGGGGAGGGAGGGACAGAAAATTAAAAAAACACCTCACGTAATTTATGGACGCCCCCTAAGGTGTTTGCACCGAATGAGATATTCCATTCTCATTTTAAAGTAGTTAATGAATGTTATTTCAGTAAAATCTTGAACACAATCGAACTTTTTGCGGCTTTAATCTTACCTAACGTAAGAATAGCTACATCCCGGATCAAAGAATCTATTGAATTTGTTGGGGAAAAAAATGAATTGTATTATTATTAAGCTGATTAACTGTTTTCTTGTGACCCCGGCGAGTAATGATTTGGAAATCATTACCTTTAATGTTGTTTTAGTACCTACTTACCTACTGTAGAAACGTTGTTGTGCTGATCTAACAGTTTTTTCATACAATGATGTTACATGGCTAGCTAGCCAGGTATTAAATTTTTTGGCAAAACGCTGTTGTACAGGTTAATGATTTGTTGAAAAGGAGAGGCTTGGAAAAAAAAATGTTATACGAAAAAAAAAAAATGGTATTCAAAAAGGTCGGCTAATCACATCGGAACATATTATAAGCGTTCAATTTTATTTGTTGGATTAGGAAGGTATGCTCTGTCCCTTTCCGTTTACCATCTTTGACCACACCGTCACTTAACATCAGATGAGCTATGGTCGAACGCCTAGCTTGTCAACCATAAAAATGTTTTTGGCCTTATTTTACATATGTGTCAGACAAGATCACAGAAAAGATATATTATTTTTTTCTGTGGAAAAGATAATCAAACATTTTAAAAGTTTGCACACAGTCTTTGCTAATCACAACATTGTTTTGTAGAAGAGCCAGTGGTACTCAAACTTGAATAGATTACATCTCTTTAATGCTAGACCTATAAAATATTGTAATCATAACAATCAATTAGGCAGATTGTGATAGATTGGTGTACTACGCTTTCGGATTGTACTGTATAGAGCTAAGAACATGCAAACAATAAAAATAAACATAAGGTACGTACACACTAAAAACTTTTTTTTCTGTTTCAGGTAATGTCGAAGATATATGGAATATATGAAGATATATACGATGAGACGCCTAAAAGAGTATTTAGAAGAAAACTCAACGGAATAAATCGATCCGCTCCGCACTTTGCGCCATACCCAATTTGGATCATTATTTGATAGGGTAGCATGTTTAAGACAGGTCTTAAACATGCTACCTAAGATCTGTATGTGAATTTCATAATATGCAATAAATTGTTGAGTATTTAAGAGATAAAGTACCAAAGCCAACCAAAGTACTAATGCCATATTGACACATCGCGAGGTAAACATGATGTTAACAATCAGCATCAAGTTGAAATGTGGTACCAACCACATACCGCGGCGTATTGCATACTGGAAAACTAGAAATCAATTCCATTTCTCACTCCACGATCATCATCGTCATCATTTCAGCTATAGGACGTCCACTGCTGGACATAGGCCTCCCTCATCGATTTCCAAAGGGGTGGGTTGGAAGCGGCCTGCATTCAGCAGGCGTTTTCATGCGGTCTCTTTTAAGGTCGTCTGTCCATCTTGTGGGTTACGGGACGCCTACACTGCACTTACAGGTCTGTAATATCCATTCAAGAACATTTCGGCCCCATCGGCCATCTGTTCTGCGTGCTATGTGCCCTACCCACTTCCTCTTCAACTTGCTAATACGGTGGGTTATGTCGATAACTCCAGGATACAATACATCAATGTTGAAAATATAACACTCTTTGAGTAATCAGGTTAAAAATGCTATTTCTATACCTGCTTAACTCTGTATTGATTAAACAAAAAACGGGTTATCTAATAGGTTTGCAACTCTCGATTGTTTTGCGCTTGCGCAATGCAGCGTCCACTTTCTTGATTGAGAGGTGTGGGCAGTTGATATAGAGGAATCTGGTAGACTAGCAGGTGCACGTGGCTATGTTTACATTTATGTAGAACTAATCAGTTTCGACATGAGAAATATTCTCTTTCTGTAGATCACAATGATAAAACAGAGTTGACAAAGATATTTTAGATGTTTAAAATGAAAAAAAAAAAAAAATACATAGACCTAAGACATAAATTAAAATAAACAAACTTTAAACTAAAAGCTTATGTTTATGGGAGGTTAATACTACATTTATTAATAGCGCATTTTGCGCACTAGGCTAGGCCTGTATCGTGGAAATACGGTACGATTCTCTTGGATTTATACTTCTAGACTAAATTTAATACAAATTAAATCAATGTTTATTAAAAATTACAAACGTTAACAATAATTATTATTATGTACCTACCTATTATATATAAATCTTAATTCAATAGTTATAATAGCTTTTAGCAAAAATAATGTTAATATTAAATTAAAAACAAAAACATTAGAGAAGCAATAAAATTAATTAATTTAAGTTAAATTATCCCTAATTAGTATGTTTTCTATACTAATATTATAAAGAGGAAAGATTTGATTGTTTGTTTGTTTGTTTTTTTTTGTTTGCATTGAATAGGCTCCAAAACTAATCAACCGATTTAAAAAAATCTTTCACTGTTGGGAAGCTACACTATCCCGCGGGTAACATAGGCTATATTAAATTTTCAAAAAAATAGGGATCCTTACTAAAACTTCAATAATGTAACCCAAGGTGTAAAAAAATAAGATTTACACCCGTGCGAAACCGGGGTGCGTTGCTAATATTATTATAATTATGTTACAAGAGCATTTCAGTAGAATACCAATATCACTTTTTATTAGGTACACATAAATATATATTAAGCTACATATATATATAGCTTAGTAAATTTTTATGAAATTAAATTAAAATGTTGTGTTTTGGATCATTACTTAAACTAACGGTAACATATAAATACTTATTATAACAACAAACAATTTTTTCCAAAAATAATGTAACACTACTCACTCACTATTAAGTTACGCAATTACATATTATTATATCGATAATTTATACAACACTCGAACAAATTCGATACATTCTCGATTATAGTATCGATTGCAATAATATTATCCTCGTATCTAATTTAATTTATTGCATTGCTGTGTTTAGATAGCTTATGTGGGAATAAGCTACATTTAGTTGTTAATTACACATCCAATAAATAGTTTTAGAGTGTAATTTGGAATTGATTACATTGTGTAATCTAACCTATGATTTTAAATTTGTAACTCTGCCTTACTGTCTGTCTGACTTATGGTCATAATATGTACCTACTTCATATAACCGGACATATGTAATTATGTACCTAAAACTGGCGCGGAAATTACTTACATATATTTAGATAAAATTTAGTAATACTAACAAACTGATTACAAAATTTACTAAAGAACTAAATATTTGTTCTTTTATGTCATTTCTTTTTTATCTATACTAATATCATAAAGAGGAAAGATATGATTGTTTGTTTGTTTGGATTGAATAGGCTCCAAAACTACTGAACCGATTTGAAAAATTCTTTCACTGTTGGGAAGCTACACTATCCCCGGGTAACATAGGCCATATTATATTTTCAAAAAAATAGGGACCCTTACTAAAACTCCAATAATGTAACCCAATATGTAAAATAATAAGGTTTACAGTTTTAACTTTGCGTGTTTGACAGTTCTAAGACAGGACCACGTCTGTCAGGTCAATTAGTAAATTTTTAATTTCAGTAGGTACGAAAAACCCTTATTTACAAAACGAAATTGAAGATAGAATAATTTTGTATAAACTAAATCTAACTTTCATTCTCGTATTGAAACGTCAATACGTACCTATAGTAAAACAATTAATCTTTACGAAGATAACTATCCCCGTTTTAATTTATTCACAAGTTATAAAAGTACAATCGATCAGTTCGGCGCCTCTAGTACGATGATCGATTGGTTGTCGCCTCGGACTCGATTTGACGGGTATCGAATAATTAATCGAGTCGGCCCAATGCGACCACAATCGAACAGCTTTATAATTGTTTTGTGGGCTGACCTATTTTGATTATAAGTTTGAATATTCATGAAAATTCAAAGTTAGTGAAAATAGTCCTAATGGTAAATCGAAACTTTTTTTAATGTCTTAATTCAAATTAAATTGTATTTATTGTAGACAACTAAATTCAATGTTTTAGTACAGAGCTTAAAATAACGCAAACAACAAAATTAAACTACGGTTATTCATAGACTTTTTAGCTGATTCCAAAATTTTGTGTGAAAAAAAATATTCTTAAAAAAAAAACAGATCTTATATAAAATTACTCATCAGATGGCTTATTCGACTTAACTATAAAAGTCCTGATTTTAATTGTTTAACGTATATATATTTATTGCCAAATATTATAAAGCACATTGTCAAGCAACTCACTTGTAAGAAGCGTAAACCAACAAAATATAAAAACGAATCTCGGAAACTATTGAAACCAAACACACAAGTACTAAAGAAAAATGCTATAAAAATATTTAAAAACCAATCACTAATAATTTTATTCCCAGAGAAATCTAAACAATAAATAAGATCATAATCGACACACTTCCTGCGATTATCAAACTCGTTTAAGCGAAACCGTAAAATATCAACAAGTCAACTTTCTAAGATTATAAGTCTTATAACAACACCTGTGCTCAACCTACATTACTACACGACATACAATAATGTTATATTAAATCGTACCGTTCTATGCTTCGAACAGATGTAATACGTAAATCAATTTTTCGCAACAATGGTACACATTCGCCAACTAAAAGGCCTAACCACCAAGCCTACAAACATGCTACTCGTAACCTTATATTTCAAACAGTAAGAATCAAAAGTATTTTCATTAAATGGTTAGTTAATACATTATTGTTTAAAGGAAATGTAACAATGTGCACTTGCGTCCACTTGCAAAGCTTAAATGCTTGCGCCAGATCCGAAGTGTAAAGGAAACTGTTGAGCCGAGAGTAAATTGTATGATTTAATGTTTGATATTTCGAAATAGGGATCGGCTCCGATTGAACAATGCTAGGTCTGAGTAAAAACGCTATAGTAAATACATATAGATAATGAAGTGTACAATAGTTAACGTAATTTGATTCTAGAGTACGCATGATTTTTACACAAACTGAGTAAGCTCGATGAATGTGCGAGTAATGTCTTTTAACTACATTCGACATTTTTTTAATCATATAATAATACTCACCTTTGTTTCGTTGGTTCATGATTGTATATTTAGTAAGAGTGTATTTAACATTTTAATTTGCATTATTTTCTTAATATTTCTACTGCTTTTGTAACCTACACCTAAAATAACGTAAACCTAATTGAAAACTGGCTTCATCTATTAATTTATGCACATTATCTCATTTTCTCAAGTTTACTGCAATTAAAATCTGTATAAATTTTAAACTTCCGTCCCACTAACTACAAGTATTTGAGTAATAAACTACTTTCCACCTTCATTATCATTCAAATAATTTGTAGCTGATACGTTGAAAGTTTTAATATCAAATTTATATTTGAGTTTATTGACGGAACTATCTAAGTTTACGATAGAGCCATTGACAAATGTTTCTGAACTGGTGATATTACCAGTTCCCACGAAAATGGTAAGGTAAGATTGCACTAGAATAGTTGTGGCTCAAATGGTGATACTTTGACGCTAGGTTTGTTCTTACATCATTAACCTTGAACTTCTTATTTCTTCTTTTGATTCTGATACAAAAAAATATCATTATATTGTTTTTATCTTATATTATATATTTATTATATATTATATTATATAGTATTCTAGTATATGTTTATCTATGATAGTATATTATATCATTATAATAATAAATGTTATGTTGTTAAAAATGGTGGTTCACTTAGAAAAAGAAGTCGAAAAAAAAGTACTCTGCTTTTATTTCCTTACAGACAATAAATTGTCTATTTAGTGGAAAGACGCCAAGTTTAGGTTTTGACGATATCTACTTCAGTTCCAAACAAATATTCAGAACTTTTGGCCTTATGTCATTTAAACGTGTAGCACCTTGGTGGTACGTACCTAACTTGTTTAACGTTTGTTAGGAAATCAACCTGATTGTGAAAAACAATTAAATTGAGATTATGCAAATCACAGCTATTTTCTATTAGACTGTCAAGTTAAAGTGTTTGTTTAGACTGAGAGCATTAGGTGATTGTTGTTACTTAAAAGGATCCATTACAACGTAAATTTTTGTTTTAGTTAATATTATTAAATACCTAATCGAATAAACGCCAAATGGCTATAAGATTCACTGACTAGATGTGTATTATAGACTATAAAATTTCCATACTGACATGTATTATCCTATTTATGTTACTTTTAGGTATAAATTTCTTTGTTATTTTACATCTACTTCAGTCTTGTGCTAATCAAATTCGGTTACAATCGGCATCTTTGATAAATGATTTTGTAATTTAGCAATAACCCTTGTCAAAAACAAAAAATATTGCTCAAATTAATAGTACCTAACCATAGAAAATTTGAATAATTTGTCTCCAACGGTCCTACCAACGGTTTACCTCCAACGGTCTATGGCCAATCTAATTATTTTTAGTTTATTAGGCTAAGTAGTTCAGGAATTTAGTGTAAGCTAGAATTTTATTTAGTTAATATAGGCACTTGTCGTAAACGCAAACGAAGTTATAATATTGCAAATGTCTTAATTTTTTGACCATATAATTTAATGTGTACACAGATTTATTTTGTATATTTTACTATTAGAATACTATACCTTTTGTGTTGGAATTGCCGTAGAAATAGAAACTGTTGTTTTTTTTTCTTCCTCTTATGTTTTTATGTTCGGGTCCTTTTATACAACGAGAGTGCGGTACCCTCGCGAATGCATGCGAGCTACCGCTCGTTATCAGAATTTTCCGCAATACCCAGCCTATGTCAGTCACCACATACATACGCTCCATGTGTCAGCCTTGACACAAAATTACTTGTAATCATGATTTATTCATTTATCATCTAGTTCTACTATCATTACAATCATGACCGTTCTCTTTCTTGACTCTTTGTACTGTCAATGTTGATTTGCAAAGGTCAATCATTGTTTTATATTGTCGATGTTTCTATAATACATACCTACCTACCCATCTACTAAGTATATCTATTTGATTAGATAGTGCAAATTGGTTACAAGGTCAAAATAGAACTTGTTGTAGTGTGTTGTTTTGTGCTAAGTTATAGAATAATATTGTTCAAAGAAAAACCACATTACTTTTAAAGGTACTAAAGTAGTCATGATTTAATTATTTATTGTGACTTATCGCGCATTATTTTATTTAAGTAAAAATAGGTACCTATTGCTCGACGTTTTGATTACGTTCTAATATTTTTTTATTAGAATGGACGTAGTCACAAGCTGTTCACGACCATTCAATGGCAAATTTGGCGGCAGTGGGTATGTGTTTTTGTCCTTAAATGAAAATTTGTCTATTATCTATGTTATTAATACATTATTGTATTTACATTTTATCGAGTGTTAATGATCGTTTTCTATGGAACAGTAGATTTTTTTCTCGATTTCTTAGTTGCTCCCGTAGTAAAAATTGTTCATAATGATGGGTATTACGGACTTCTTTCGGCTTAGTACACCCTTTTCTCGTAACCCAATATATTATGTTTCTTTATGCTAGAACTGTTTAAATTTTTTTACTTATATATTTTTTTGTTAAATATTATGTGACGTTTTTTTTATTCAATTCATATACAAAAATAAACAAAGATTGTAACCAGATTTTTTTACACCACAAATATGAAGTCATCACAAGCTCTACATCTTCCTCTGTCCGTCGGCTGATAAAAAGGTTGACAAAGGATATTGTATGGAGAGTCTCTATTGTTGTTTGTTTTTAGGACCACAACGCAACGCGGTGACAAGTTGTTGACTTGAGCGGGACTTCGAGTCGGATGATGCTCTACTTTAAGACGTGAAAACCGATTCTTTGCTTTACTTAAAATTAAGCGCGTGTTTTAAGTAAGACGGTTTGTATAAACCAATTTTTTTAACGCGATTGATTTCGCGTTACACTTTCAACTCGCCTGTTGGTAAGCGACGATGTGGTTGAAGATAAAGCACGCAGACTTAGAAGATATATTTTCACTCAGGCCTTGAAAAAGCTCAAAATATATCTCTCAGGAAATAAGGCAGGTTGTTCCAATCCTTGGTCGTACGGATTAGAAACGTAGAATCGAAACGTTTGGTACGTATCCAAGGAACATTCACAATATATGGGTGGTATTCTTCAATCAAGGTAGTAGTGGGCCGATTTCCTACTTGTCTTGTAGTAGAAAGAGGATGATAGGATAGGTCATGTAGCTCTGATTTACATTCTCCGAAATTAATCCTGTAAAAAATAGACAGACTCGCTACCTTACAGCAGTGACCAGATTGAGAAGTTTCTCAGCTACTAACCATCCTAATTTGCGTTGTGATGTCTTTTTTGTTTGCATTAAGAATCAAAAGATCACTTCATATTTTCAACGCATTTTGCGATCAGTTAGAATCTAAATTATTTGTTGATATGTATGTCTAATTTCCAGGATAAAATAATGAGTTAGAAAAGATGATGAATTTGCTTAGTTTGGACAAACAAAACGCCAATGAAAAGATAATAAAGAATATGTAAAACAAATATTTGATATACGCTAGACTAATGATAATCTATCTATGTTTTAATTTTTTATCGGGACTTACAATACAACGTGGTCACGAGCTGACTGCCATTGCCACGGCCATTGTAACATGGTCGAAACGTCGAGCGAAACGTACATATTTATTACCTAAATTAAATAATACGTGATAAGTTCCGATAAACATTTAAAACATGTGTTTAAATCGCGAAAGTTTAAAAATTACTAATCTATCTATGAATATGATGATAAATAAAAAATTTCATACATGTTTTATAATTAATATTAACACTAATTACTAAACATAAATCATTTTTATCAATTTTATAGTGCATAGTTTCAAAGATATTATTATTTTTAGTAATTATAGGTATCTTCATAATGCTATCTATAATTTTAAAATCTTACGTATACATATCTTCTAATTACTTACTTAAAATTTGTTCAACGTGCTATTAAGTACCGCTAAAGCTAAATAGCACCTCCGTTCTTTTAATTAATTTCGTAACTCGTTTCTAGTTTTACTGTTCAATGCAAGATTTAATGTTAAACAACTGATTAGATCCAGACTAGCTTCCAGATCTAGCAAATCATGTATTTAAACGCGACCACCAATTGACAGAGTTAAATACCGTATCTGTTTATGGAACTAGTTCGAGACATTGTAGGTCTTTGAATTCTCGATCTTTGATAATGGATATTATTTTATTCATACAGTTTCAAATTAATGAGGGATACGGGAAAAGAGAAATAATAGCATCGATTAACTCAGTATCTAATCAGTTAATCAGTTCACATTAGCTTGCTTCAGCGTAAGTTAAATATAGACTAGTCTATTTGTTACTGCAATATGAACCTCACTTACCTTTTACCTCCTAATAAATTATTGATTATGGGTAGGTAGGTAGGCCTTCCACTAGCATCCAGTCGCTGGCATCCAGTGGATGCACAAGGCAGGCTGTCGTTCAGTGTGGAGGTTAAAGGGGGAGGCCTATGTTCAGCAGTGGACGTCTTCTGGCTGATGATGATGATGTGATGATGAGGTGCTTAAGATGAAGTCTTCAGTCTGGGATCTTTAACGTTCTATCCGACATGACTTACGGTGCCGAAACGTGGACACTTGCAGTTTGATTGATCCGATACTTCAAAGTCACTCAGTGAGCTATGAAATCATCAACGTACTCGATCATTCTGTCAGAAATTGTATCTGGAATTAAAAACACTGACATAGTGACATTAGTGTCATATCTCAGCGTATCAGCAAGCTACAGTGGCATTGGGCTGATCATTTCTGTCACAGAATTGATAAGCTCTGGGGTAGATATGTTCTAAAGTCGAGAACACAAATCGGCATACGTAGCGTAGAACATCGTGAGATTCGACGGAGTGACGATATACGTAAGGCAGGTGGCAGTGGTTGCAAGCAAAAAGCTAAAGCTAAAAATTCCGAAAATACCAGACTAAGTTCAGCTGATTATTGTTATGATGAATATTTACTTTATTAAGTGCGGAAAAAGAGTAAAGAATGATGAATTCTTATAAATTTTTGTTATAATCCATGAAAATTACAATGTCTATGATGGAGCCCGCTTGCCTAGGCAAAACCGATTCACTTGCGATTTGAAAGCACCTAGATTATAACTATCTGGGAAAACCCAATCAGGCAGTGCATTCCACAGTTCGTACAATAAAAGTAGAAGCACCTCTTACGGATTTTCAGAATATCAACTATAAAGCGGTGTTGATTTCGTGCCCACTCTGGCAGTCCGATAAAAAATTAGCAGAAAGGAATTAGATCATGCAGATCGGAGAAACGCAGAATAAAAAACCGATTGACTAGCTACTTTACGCCGATGCTCAAGACTGAGACGTAATTTTCATTGCTTATGCATGTATGTATTAAAATAATTCCGCTTTTTAAGGTATTATCATTAAGTTAAAACTACCTACGTATTAACTAATAATTATTTAAGTAGAGCATCTTCCGGTTCTTGTCACAAGTTCAGAGAACAATAGGAACTTTAGTGGGCAACGACACAAGATTGCATTTTGAAATATTCACAAACTCATTCCGCGCCCGTCTGTCTGCCCATAACCGTATTACAAAAGCTAACTTTACCGTTAGAAATATTTAAAAACAACTTTATTTCTCTAAACATAAAATCTACGAAAAAAGTCTTTGTTAATTCGTTTCACATTGTTGAAAGTCAACTTTTACAGGAAAGAAGAAGCAGTAAGACGAGACTCAACAAATCTATATTATTTAAAAGCAAAATTTACCTACCCACTGACTCATCAGGAAATCTCGAAAACTGCTTGACCTATGAACCTGAAACTTGACAAATATATTCATTATGAGGTGTAAAGATCCGCTAATAAAGGATTTTACGAAAGGGCCGAATCAAGGGGGGCAAATGGAGATTGAAAGTTTGTATTAAAGTCCTTTGTTTTTGATGTTAGGGACATGAAAAATAGTGTCCAGGTTAATGGTTTAAAATAAATTAATAATGTATAAAAAAAAACGAAAAGAAAACGTATCAAGAATGATGAAATGGGTGTTTCAATTTTGTGTTGAAAGTTTTGTAATTACGAAGCTGAAATTTGGTAAAAAGATTACTTATTGTAGTATTGTATTACGGGTCTAGAGGTGTTCAAATTGATGTGGGAAGTTTATATGAAAGCCCTTTGAAATAAATAAATACTGCAGTAAGATTTTTCCGAAAAAGACGGATTAAGGAGGTACAATGGGTTTGAATTTTGGAGTTAAAAGTTTTGTAATTACGAAGCTGCAACGGTGGTATATTTCGGATGGTAAAAAGTTATCACTAAAGCAGATCAACGTTTAGCTACTCAAAAAATTTCAATGTGAAACAGGTTCACCAACATTATTTCTATGAAGTTCTCCCACTGCACATCTACTGTGACGTCACATTCTACAGAAAGAATGAAGCTTTATTACCATTGTTATTAGGGCCACTTTCCTCGAGGCCATCAATGTTTGTTTACGAGTTAATAATGTATTTATGCATAGAATGTGACCTTAAAAGGCCGTGACCTGAGAAATTGATTTTCGACCATATTTGTGAAGATAAAATTATTCATTTGACAAACAAAGGTTATGTTTCTTCGAACTTTTCGAATATAAAAAGCCGCATTTTAAAATTATCGTAAGAATCACACTTCTAATTAAACATTTAAACATACTAAAGTAGCTGTCAGATTTTTATTTACTATCGCCTGGATATTAATGGAAGTAGCGAGCATCGTGAGGACTTGAGGATAGATAGAGCGCAAGTCCGTCCGCACATGGAGTACTGCTCCCATCTTTGGAACGGAGCACCCAAGTATCAGCTTGACCCACTTGATGCATTACAGCATAGAGCTATCAGAATTGTCAACGATCCCAAGCTCACTGAACACCTAGAGCCGCTCAACATGCGCAGAGACGTTGGGTCTCTTTTTATCTTTTATCGCATTTACAACGGGGAGTGTTCTGAAGAACTGTTTGATCTGATGCTGGCGGCGCAGTTTTACCATCGCACTAGCCGCCACCGCCTGAAGGCTCATCCACACATCATAGATCAGTGGAAATCGCACACTGTCCGATTCACTCGATCCTTCTTGCCTCATACTTGCAAAATGTGGAATGAGCTATCTTCCACGGTGTTTCCGAAAAGCTACAACATGGGGTTCTTCAAAAGGCGAGTTTAATCGAGTCTTAAAGAGTCGGCAATGTATTTGTGATGCCTCTGGTGTTACAAGTATCCATAGGCGACGGTGACTGCTTACCATCAGGCAGCCCGTCTGCTTGTTTGCCACCTATGGCATAAAAATAAATAAATAGATAAACCTCTAAGGGTTACTCATAATACTCATAGTGTCCTCAAAGGTAGGCAACGCACCGCCAAGCAATTAATGACGGCAGTGACTGCTTACCATCAGGTGGCCTGTTGCTTGTTTAGCTACCATTACATAAACGTCATTGTACTTATCAGTATGAATAACTTTTCATCAGGAACCAGGCCTAAAATTGCAAAAAAATTACTTTGCCTTACATTTCGTTGAGTGTGAATGACTGAATTTTTTTGGCGACTTCAGGGTTGGTCCCGTAGTAAATAGTTAATGATAAGTACAATGACCTCTTTCCGGCTTATTTGGTCAGTATTAAGCCTTTCCGTTTAACCCTCAGATCTGACAAACAAGGCATATATTTACAATTATCTTTCATGTTCAAATGTCTCTATTTTTTTTACTCGCAAAAACTGTAACGCTTACTCATTTTTCACGCACACTAAGACTTGCAGTAACACCAATAAATTATAACTAACTAATTGCGCCCCGCAGTTTCACCCGTGCAGTGATGAAAAATGGTGATGATGAAGAAAATGCACTCTCCGGCCCTTCAACTATACCCATGCAAAAAATCTGGTCGATCCGTTGCTCTGTTACTGCGTGAAAGAGGAACAAACAAACCAACAAACTAACAAACCAACAAACTTTTCGCATTTATAATCATAGTATGACAGTCAACATGCAAAAAAAGCGACTATGTCGTCTGCTGGGTGAGTTCGACATCAAGCTTGAATTAGGATAGATGCGTTCGCACCCGCCACCTTACCATATCTCTTTATTTGTCTGATCTGAGATTTGACCCTTATAATGATCGACTACTTACCTTTACATGTCTATACTGCCTGTTTTGTCTTGAATTTTAGTGGCTACCTCATGTTGTGACCTAGGGATCAAGGAGAAAAAGGTGAAATTTGATGTCTATGTCCTATAAACTGCTGTAGAAAAGACGTTAAGAGACTTGCTTTGTCTCGCAGTTTCACTCGTGATTTTAAAGTTTCTCCCAACTTCAGAAGATTGTTTTGGTTGGTTTCGTTTAGTTTTTAAATTATTATTATATTTTTTTATCAAACATTACAATAAATTTAATTGTTTTACTTAGAGAAAATAGAGAAATAGGGAGATATAGTTTCTTACGATTTTCTAATATTTCCGAGCTTCTTTTTTATATTTGCGAGCTTTATTTATATTTGTGGAAAAGGCGATCGTATGGGCACCGTTTTTTTTTGATAAAACTCAATCCGTCTTACCACTAAAGATTTAAGCACGCTTTAGACATGTGTTTAGCAATTGTTTCACTGCGAAAATATGCTAAACACTTGTCTAAAGCGTGCTTAAATATTATGTGGTAAGACGGCAAATTACCAAAACAAGAAGTAAAGATCAAACTAAAATATTATCAAACAAAAATACTATAACAGATAACCAAATTATTTTTGTATTCTCAAGGGGAATACACACAAACGTTTGTATTTATAATAATTATAATGTGATAAAATGGGAAGAGAGTGTGGGAAAATTATTGAAACGAAGAAAGTTACTAGAAACAAAGTAGCAAGTACGGCGAGTCATGCTTTTCTCTTACAACAAGCGGCACTGCAACAGTTTGTTATTTTACGGCCCATCGTCAAGTAATAACAATTTTACTATACCGTTACTATTATTGAAGGCATTTTACACGTGTATCAATAAATATTTTGCGTCTATTTTAATCGCGTCCACAATTTATTACCGCGTCGTCCAGTAAACGGTAAAAATTACAATAATTCATCTGTCTTAAGACTTTTATGACCTCTGTAATATACTTTGCCTGTACCATACAATCTTTTAATATATTACTGCTGTTTAGGTAGAAAATACATTCGCCAAAACACGAGTAAAGCTTTCGCATCATTGGTTCCGTATATGTAATAATTTTTTTTCCTAATTCCCTCCTTAAACTTTAAGGTATTGTATGAATTTTATTTGCACCAGCTTTAGACATAATGTACATAGCATGTAATGATAGATATATTGTTTTAATAAATAAATATAAATAAATAATAAACTAGCTGTCTAGAAAAAAAAATATTGACAATCTAGGACCTGCCACACAATGTCCCAAATGACAACATTGAAAAACTTTTAAATTGCTAAATGACCACATTAAAAAGCTTTAAAATTTTAATGCCCTCCATTTTCACCAAAATACATTTTATATGATTTACAGCGAAATGTGTAGGTAACTAAATCCGTGACAAATTGTGAGTCGATAGATGTGATAGTTTTATTTTTCTTAGGCTAGCAAGCTGATAGGCTGCTTGATGGTAAACAGTCAACAAGCATGAAAAATGCCGTTGGCTTTTTAAGACTCCTAAGCCTCCTTCTTCTTTCTGAGGATTTCGAACGTAGCATATAAACAGATGGAAAGATATTATTATCCTAGGGGTTTCTTTTTTTCGTTTTACTACAGAACCCTAAAAACTAGTGATGTAAAAATGGTAAAACAAATGACGGTAATAATTCCGTTCACCAATGACAATAAAACGTTCGAACAATAAATACTGCATTGACGTCCGTTTATAAAACTTAACGGTTGATTTACATTAAATTATGTTAATACCCGTAGTGACGCAAATTGATCTTTTTTAGAAGGTGATAAGATTTAATTTGTAACTGTGGCAAAAAATATCTTATCATTTTGGCAGACTAGTTTTGCCAATTGATTTGTTTGTCTAAATATAGATCTTTTATGCAATTTTTTCTACCTTTCCTTTCCTTTGCCTTTTCACCCGGTGGGCACTGCGTTATGGTGTGTATATTTGTATGGTACTTATATTATACATATCTTAAACTGTTACCTCCCTATTAATAAACGTAGAGTAGCCTCGGAATAGTTACACCGCCTTTTGTCTTTTTCGATCGAGTTCAAAATTTGAAAGAGAGAAAAAGACAAAACACGGCGTAACTATTCCAAGACTACTCCACGTTTATTAATAAGCGGGTAAAAGTTTAATCAGAACAGCTTTACGCTGCGACACCGTCTCAAAGTATGATAGATAAATAGATGGAAACTCTTTATTGTATCCAGAAATAAAAAAATACAAACAGATAGAAAACACTTACGAGCTAGTGCCAAAAGTGGTGGCCATATCGCTAAAAGCGATCTCTTCCAGGCTGGGAGACCTCGAGTAGCCTAAATGGATTGACAGATTTTGCAGTGTGAGGTGTTAGGATCACAGAAGAGATTTTTTTTCGTCTACTTCTCTTTTCTGTTGTTAGGACTGACGCAGACTTGAGGCGGCATCGCAGCTTAAAGCTGTTCAATTTAACTTTTTCAGTTTAGGCCAGGTTTATAATAGGATACACCTAACTGATTTATTACGTAGATATTCGCCAGAGTCACCGACATAGCTGTTAAAATTTGCAAGTTGAAGTGGCAATGGGCAGGCCACATCGCTCGAAGAACCGATAACCGATGGGGAAGAAAGGTTCTGGAGTGCAGATCACGAACCGGAAGACGCAGCGTAGCGCTCCTACTAGATGGACCGACGACATTGTGAGAGTCTCGGGCATCCACTGGATGCAAAAGGCAGACTGTCGTTCTGTGTGCCTATGTTCAGCAGTGGACGTCTTTTGGCTGATGATGATGAACTGATTTTTTTATGTGTTCTAAAAAATCTGGTCATTAATACGCCACTATTACGTGAATAACAGCACTATGCATATAATAACGACATGGATTTAGACAATACATATTTGGTTTAGAGATAGTTTATACACTGGATTAACTAATTATATTTCGGACAATATTAATAGTTCTTGTAGAATAGCAGGTTAAACCGCGGAGCACGGTGAGTGGGCCATATTTAAGAGTACGTAGGTACATATATCGGCAGTAATTCGAATCAGATTCTTTCAAGAGTGATCCACTACAAGTCTTAAACAAACAGACTGACAGCTTTAACTCTTAGACGTAGAGATGAGGTCACCGTTCACGCTTAAAGAATTAAACTTTCAACTAATTTGTTACGTCGACTTTTTATGATAATAACTATGTATGTAGGTATTTCCAGAATGAATAATAAGCAGGCGAAAGATTCAAGCTGTCTAGCTTGTTGGCATGTTCGGATTCCACTCACGTCTGGCCGCGATGTTACGAAAAGGTTTTTTTTTTATAAAACCTTTTTCGCTTGTTTTTAAGAGTTGTTAATCGGATTAATCGCGCATTATTATATTTCTTAGGTAACAATAGGCATAGTGACAACCATGCAATTTTTCAATATCAAAATGAGGGTAGAAGTACAAAATACCCGCTCTTCTCGCCAGACTCATCCGTAGTTTCAGTCAGCTCGTGACTACAGCCATTGTAACATGGTCGAAACGTCGAGCGAAAGGTACCTAAATATATATAAATATATACTAGCTGTTATCCGCGATTTCGTACGCGTCTTTCATCTAAACTTTCAACCCCCTTTTGGTCCCTTTAACTCGGCCCATTAGCGCAATTTCTTAGTGGACGCCTACACCCCGGTATGAATCTACTTAATTGTCAAGTTACAGGTTCGTAGTTGAATAACTTTCAACACAGCATACAAACTCCAATTCCACCTCCTTAATCCGTCTTTTTGTAAATATATTGTAATAGTATTTATTCATTTTAAACTATTATCCTAAACACCAAATTGTATCTCCCTAACATGAAAAACATAGGATTTTCAAATATTTTTTAACCTCCTTTTGCTACAGTTAATTCGGCCCTTTTGACAATAGTTATTTATGATACAAGTGCGGAAAGTTGGTTATTACAAACGAGTAGACGAATGTAAGCCCGAGACGAAGTCGAGGGCTTACCATAGTCACGAGTTTGTAATAACCAATCCGCACGTGTGCCATACAACGTTTTACAACACATTTGCGAGAAAAAAACAAAAAATGGAAATTAAAAAAATACCGTAAAGTACACGCATGGTGCTATACAACGGAGCGTGCGGACAAATTCATTACAGCACGCTCCGTTGTATGATGCGTTTCATTACAGCACGCTCCCTTGTATGATCCGTAATGTTTAACTTTCGACAGATGTATTCAGGCTTCGTAAGTGCACTTTTTGAGCAAATGTGTTGTAAAAACATTTTAGCGCACCTCTTCATTGGGTTAAGGTATCAACTTGCCGAATTTCAGCTTCGTTGTTTCATACTTTCAAATAAAAATGCACGCCCCATTTTGTTTGTTTTGGTTTGTCTACAAACGAATTTGTTAACATTCGAATGTTAATTTGTGGCAAAACTAAATTGTGTGGAAAGAAGAGATTGTGATCTCTTTCTCGGGACTTAAAAACAACCCAGTAAATCACACTATTTATTGACCAGCCCTGTAGAGCGAGAGGAGCGGTTGCTCTAGGCACCATATAGCAAGGAGCGCCAAAAATCACAAAAGCTAAAAAAAAAAAAGAATTTTTTTAAAATCCTCGATTAGCACACGGGTAATTTTTTTCCCCCAGAAATTACTGTTTTTAGGAATGATATGCAACAAAAGACAATCTCGCTCAACCCTGATCAAAAACTAGGGTGGTTGTTTAAGACTACAGTTATTTTAAAATCAATAGGACACATTATACTCTATATCGCATGATACAAAATTAAAATAAATCAATACTATTTTGGTCAATATAAGTAAATAAAATATTTTCTCAGACAACTATTCAAACATTAAGGATACAATATACATCCTTAATGAGCCATTTACATCCATATTGAATTTCTAACAAGCAAACACACCTTACTTCATTTCAATCGTAACCATAAGTTTGTACGATTTGTTTGACCCTCCTAAAGGTATAACAAAATTGTTTAATTAAAGACCCCCTATAGATCCTATTTACAATTCATTTGTTTTAAAAATCTAATAATCGACCAACGGCTGTGGAACTATGAGGTTCAAATAACTAAAACATTTTTAAGGCTACACTTAAGATTTCGGCCGTTTTTATAGAAACGTAGGTACTTCTTCATTTTTATCGAGTCGATGTTTCAATATTATGTTTCTTCTTCTTGCAATGTGTTGATTTTGGCTTCACACGTATTGTGCTTTTGCCAGTATCATGTGTTCAAATATGTTTTAAAGAAAGGGCAGGAAAAGTTAATCAATAATAATCAAAAATAAAAATAAAAATAAAATAAAAATAAAATAATTCAGATCAATAATTCGTGCCCCAGTAAAAGTGTAGATTTTAATAAAGGTTTATGAGAATTTTTGAAAAATACCAGAAAAACTACTTATTGCGTCTCTGAACCTGAATCAAACAACTTTTATCATTTCAGTCTAGCGCATACGACAATAGTGGATTAAAAAAACTATACTCACTGGATTTTGATGAAACTTGTTATGGTAATTGGCAATATGACTATTTACAACGAAAGGTATTTATGTAAAATAACGTAGTTAACATTTCTTACAAACCTCTTTTTGCGGTATTTTTTCATTTAAGTATGCCATTGCGATAGTGAAAATTGCAAACAGTGAGTTTATAAATTTGATTAAGTATGCACAAAAATTTCACCAAAATTTGACAAGAAGCTTAAAAATAACTGTCGCTAGTAAAATAACTAATTCGTAAATTGCATGAAAAAAAGAAGTTTAACAGGCCCTCTAAATAGAAAAAAAATATGATTATTAGAGTTCCGTACCCAAAGGGTAAAAACGAGACCCTATTACTAAGCCTATCATGTCTGTCTGTCCGTCTGTCTGTCTTCTCTTTCGAAGCGTAATAGATAGCCAGTTGAAATTTTCACAGAATCTGTAAACTTATGGCGGATAACTAACAAATAATTAATAAAATAGTAAAAAGTAAAAAAGGGGGGATCCCCATACAACAAACGTATTTTTTAACGTATTTTTGTATTCACTTTAATGTAAAAACGATAATACGTACAAGCGTCAAACATAGCATGATTATGGTAAATACTCTAAAGTATAATAACAAATAATAAATAATGTCCAAGTGCGAATCGGTGACAAGTTTCTGTTAATACCAAGTTATAACTGGTAATTTCGTTATTGAATTTTGTGGTGGTACGGAACCCTCAGTGCGCGAGTCCAACTCGCACTTGGCCGGTTTATTGATAGATCTTGATAAGATGGCTGGAATAGTGAGTTCATCAGGTCCGTATGTTTTTTGTAATTTGTCGAGTTTCTCACATGAAGTGTAGTAACAACGGGTGGTGATAGTAAAAACAAATAATAAAATATGTAAATAAGTTTATATTGTGTATATAAACTCGAATAATCGCCGTTTAATCGATTAAAATCGTTTTTGATGCTATCAAAACGTTTTAATTGATTTTTTTCTCTTAATTATCTTGAGTTTTAAATTATGGACGTTTATTATCTCATAATAATATCATAAAATTGTGTTTTTTGTGTTATCTCTATTAATATAAGTTTCTACTTTAGCAAGTTACAGTTAATTTGGCAATTAGTATGAAATTCTGACAAATCATTATGCTGTTTTAGAAACCAAGAACAAATTATAAGTATTCAATAATATATGCTTTATTAATAGGTATTAATTAAGCATGTATTTGCATTTTCTACGTATGTAATTCTAAGCATATGAAACGTATAATTGTATATTTAATAAGGTCCCGTTGCATATGAAAAAATATGGTATAGCCTTCTGCTAAGACATAGACGGATAAGTCTATATAGCACCAGAAGTTACTTTTTTTCGTAAGATGGAAATCACACTTAAAACTAGTAAAGCGACCAACGACCTTATTGCTATAAGCGATCACTTCAAGTCAACTCATAGGGACAGGGAAAATAGAAAATACGGAATATTATGATCAATTTATTGGTTTTTTTCATGCAGTTTTTTTGTTGTTTCACCTTTACTTCCCCCAACACAAGCCAGGGACATTGTCAATTGTCATTATCTTGACATTGTTAAGCTGAACATTTTGCTTTCGCTGTTTTCTGTTTTGTTAACATTTAATTGGCCAATTTAGATAGCCATAATTATGCAATATTGTCAGAAGAATAATATAAGTAGCCGATAATAATATATAATAATAATATAATAATATAATATAAGTAGTTCGATAGCCCGTTGGTCCAGTTGGTAGTGAACCTGCCTTCTGAGCTTGGGGGCGTGGGTTCGATTCCCACGTAGAACAAACATTTGTGTGATGAACATTTGTGTTTGTTCTATATCTGGTTGTTAATATCTATTTAAGTATGAATTTAAAACTATATATTATGTATGTATATCAGTCTCTGGCAGCCATATCACAAGCTTTGCTTAGTTTGGGGTCAGATGACCGTGTGTGAAAAAATGTCCCGAATATTTATTTATTTATTTTATAAAACATGAATAGATAGATAAGTAGGTATCATGTAGCTGTGTGTTTATGTTGTTATGTGCTTTGACGCAGTTTAACACCAAATGGAAATTATAATCACTCATAAAATAGTTACAGAGAATTTTGTCACACGATGACTTTGTTCGCCAATACGAGTTCAGTATATCCCACGTATGAAACGCTCTTTCCACCCTTCGTTTTACAAAATAATAGCTTTTGAAAACCGGAAGAGGTGCGAACTCCATTAACCGGAAAGGCGTCCAGACAGGAAATAGATTTTTGAAAGTTGTCATCAATGGAAAAATTGCGTTTCGTTGTTTGTTATGGCTTTAGTGAAGTGATTTCAAAGGACTGTCTAATATTATAAATGCAATGTTTTTTTTATTCGCTCAACAATTTTTTACGTTTACAGGGTTACGTATATAGACTGTCCAAAAGTGACTAATCCAAAAGGAGGTCATTGTACTCATCATTATGAACAACTTTTACTATAGGACCAACTCTGTAATCACCAAAAAAGCGGTCATAGAAAAGGTCGTTGACACTCGATAAAATTTGTGGAAAGGCTGATTTTTCCCGCGATTTCAGGTGTGGCCCCATAGTAAAAGTTGTACATTGTACATACTGATGAGTACAAAGACCTCATTTTGGCTTAGTACAGTCTCGTTTTTGCAATTCAATGTGCTATACAGTAGCACATTATCACCCAGATCGAGGGGATTATTATGTAAAGATAGTAAAAATGCCGGAGAGTTTCATAGGTTTCATAAAAATGGAACTGTAGGTACACATCAATGTTTTTTTTCTAAGAAAAAAAATATTACAAAGCACCTCCGCTAGTAAGTTTGTATCTAAAACGTATTTCGTTAAAAATATTTGAGTGTCACACACAGTTAAATTTACTTAATTTGGTATCTTTTACTGTTATAAGAAACCTTTTGAACCATAAATCACTTTCGTTAAACAACATAATTGAGTGAGCAGCCTCTTAATTACCAAAAAATAATTAAACACCGCGTCCAGATAACTTAAAATTCAATTAGGGTTTAACCTTTTCATGTTTCTCATAACTATCTAGAGAAAAGACAGACGCGCATTAAGGTAAGGAGAGTTTGGAGTTCTAGTTCATAGTAATAGATAAAAATTTATTGTACAATGCTTGTTACTTACCTGGCGATGACGTGACTTTGTGTCACCCACGTGACTTTTGTGTATCGGAATGCCACACCTGGCGGAGTATATTATTATACCATGGATTATTCCAATATATTACTATGACGAACCCAGTGCACCAACCCTGACCGCGGCCCTGGTTTGGTACAAACAAAGTACCGTACCGGCATTTCTACATACATGGCATGAAATTTTTACGGCTTTTAAAAGAAACAAAACGAATTGCTTAATTCTCGACTTAAGGTGCCGAAAAGGTACTCTTGCCTTTAATTTACTACGTCATTCAGGTTAAGGGGTATTGTAAAATTTTATTGTTACGTAGTAATGATTTTTAATGGCCCAGAGACGTATGTTTTAAAGTTTTTAAAATGCCAGCTCCAATATTGCATTTCATTTTCAGAATTTTCTTTTATATCATTACAGTTACATTTGTTTCTTGCGTTAAATCCAAATAAACCTGTTTTAAGTAAACACTGCCCCACATAAAAATATCCTTAAAATTGGCTATAAGTAATCTGATAAATATAAATATTCTTTTCAAGAAATTGAAATTCGGATGATGGTCAATTGAACCGTTTTCCTTTTTTTTTATTTTGATAATCGACTAACTGTTGACCGTTATCTAGCTTAATGTAAAGCGACGATGCGCTCCACGATAGAATATGCTTGCCTAGAAGAAATCGATTCACGTTTTTAGACTCTCTTCGATTTTATTCCTATTTCGAATAGGTAATTCGTTTTTAGTTTAACAGTTTGTGAGACGAATGTTAGTGGAATTATCAATTTTTATTCTCAATATAATTAATTTGAATAATGAAACTAGGAATAAAAAAAACTAATATAATAAATACAATAACTTGCTTTAAAAACATAACATGTGTGTCATAAAATTGTCATCGTAGTCATCGGCTTTTTTGCCCCTGTTCCATTGGTCAGTTAAGTTTTCAGTATGAGCCAAAAAAAAATTCGTTTTCCAACCTTCACAAAT
This sequence comes from Agriopis aurantiaria, assembly GCA_914767915.1. Taxonomy (NCBI): domain Eukaryota; kingdom Metazoa; phylum Arthropoda; class Insecta; order Lepidoptera; family Geometridae; genus Agriopis; species Agriopis aurantiaria. Next base: position 7,873,331 of record OU612003.1, on the reverse strand, counting down.
AATATAAAAATTTGCGTTGGCGGAAAGTTATGTTACAATACAATTGGTTACTTAACGACCAGCAGTGAAAGTAGCAGTGAAGTTTGTATTTTGTTCGTAAAGAATTACAAATTTAAGCATCCCTATAATGTAAAACTTTGTATTGAAAGCTTCTTATCACAAAGAGCTTTACAACGATTAATTTTCTATTTAATACCAAATCTCAGATCAAATAAAAAACGTCCGAGGTGTGATATCGGCTCGTTTTTAACACCTTATTCGTTTTTAACATGTTATTAATACTTTTGCCTGCGGCTGCGCACGTGTGAGGGATCCGTTAATAAGTTTTTATGACATTAGAAAATTGAATTTAATAAGTTACGGTAGGCCAGTGGTAATAAAGATTATTTTTTTACTGCTAAGTGGTTGTTTGGATAGATTGTAAAGTGGATACACCTGAGCGACTTCAACGAATGACAAGTTATTGTGGGATAGCGTACTGTAGATATCCTGTAAGCAGTGTTAACAATATCTCAAGTGTTTGTGATTATTACTCGTTTAAATTAAACACCCCGCCCTGCCCTCCTCCTTCTGGACACCATGACTACTGCTTACATAGGGAACGTTTTGAATATAAATCATAGGTGGTACAAAGCGTCGTAAATAATTTCAAAACATTTCTATAGGCATCTGTCATCTATTCTACATGTGACTATGCATTCTGAAAACTGTTCGAAACGCCAGGAATTAAAATATTAAAAAATCCACACGATAAAATTCATCAAAAGTGGTTAATTTCAAAGTGAAGGAGCGTTATTACTCTAAAGTGTGTTTGTATTATTTTTTTTAGTTTAAAGTTTATTTGGTATACGGAATAATCAATATATGTATTTTATTAGAATATTTAGTTTATTTCCACTCAAATATATATATTTTCGGTTTAAAAGCAGAAATACACTAGATATTCGTGTAATTTCCAGATTTGAAGCTCAAATTCCATTTAACTTCCGGAAAGTAACGCACAATCAAATAATTAAATTTTTAATATTATATTTTATTTTATTATGTGTAAAAGTCCGAAAGGCTTCTTTTAGTAAAAAGTGCTTTGATTCGTCTGTCAGAACATACAGCATCCAGTTCTCAATTTCTTTAGTTAAAAATTAAAAAACTGTACACACACCCAAAACTCTCTCTTAACACGCTCTGTCACTTTTACATCGTAGTCGCATGGTCGATTAGGTGCGACCAGAGCTGTGCAGTTGAAAGTGGAAACGGAAGGTGGTAATGCATGCAAATGCGTTGATACTGGTATAACTTCGTAATATCTATTTTGTTTTGAACGAGGCTTTATACCTGATTTAGTAAAGCTTTGTCCGAGACGCACGAGCGTAACATAAAAAGATAAACTTTATTGCAACGTTATTTTTAATGAATATAAAAAGTTGTGTGGATTTGACTTGGCTTAATTTTTAGATGTTTACCGAATTATAGATACAAAAAGTGATTGTTCTTGCCTTTCTCAGGGTGTAATTGTTTTATTTCATTTATACTTTGAAATATTTTTTACTTAATTTTAAAATGTTATATTGCCGTTTTGGTATAATTCATTGATACATTAATAGGAGAAGCCATTGGCTCCCGTCACACAGTCTTTGACTAGTTCGGGAGCCTCTGGGATCACTACTATAGCTTACTATAAATTATGCCCGAATAAATGATTTGTATTTGTATTTTGTATTTGTATAAAACTTATTTTTGTCTACCATCTCTCTTAATGGTTAGCAAGACGCTGTCTACGATAGAATACGCCTGTCTGGAAGAAACCGATTCAATAGCAATTAGAAGACACCCCCCATAAAAGTTATAAGAGTTATGCTTGACGTAGTTAACCCTTCTGCCAAAAAAAGTGTGACATGCACTACCATACAAACATCACTGTAGTTACTGTAGTTACGCTGTATTTTTTTATTTGTATGTGTCTTAAGTCGGTGTTACGAGTTTGATATTGTACATTCATTTGAACAGAATCTTTTTTGTGCGTGTGTGAGTGTCATTGTAAAATGTGTGCTGTGTGCCTTGGACCCTGCAAAGCGTTAAAAAAAATAGCAGATTACCGCGTTGTTAAGTACCAAAAGAGAGTTTTGGCGCCAACGTTGAAAAAACATGTCGGCTTGTGCTATCATTTTCCTAAACTTGTGTATTTTCGAGTGTTAATGTGTATTAAATGGTGAATTATTATTCATTAAGTGCTCGTAAACGTGCTCGAGTGTGGGTAAGTGATATAACGAGGTGAAACGTGTCTTTTCCTGTTGTTTCCCAAACTCCATAGGAGCCTCTTGTAAAGTCTCCCCCACTTTACAGGGGCATGAGTTTGACTTGACCGAGACTTATTTAGCTTGGCTCTGACTGTGGCTATGACTTGTTTGACGCTATTAAGACTATACAAAACAGATGAACAGGCGGTATGGCCTTAAAGGCTTTAGCCTGCCCGATGGGCGAATAATAATTTAAAAAAAACTAAGTACCAAAAGATGTTTGACCACCGTATCTTCAATGTTCAATTAACGATATTTTTTACCTTGAATATAATGCAAGATAATTAAAAAAATATATTACATACTTCTTACTACTTCTTTCAGTGCTACCGACCCAGCCCTTTGTGGATTTCGCTCTGTCTCTTGGCTCCCGTTGCCAAGATGTTTTATTGCCTTAACTTCGTAGATCTTCCCCAACAATCGTTTCACCACTTCCTAGGTCTTCCTCTGGGTCTTTTGTGTTGCGGAGTCGATTTAATTTTGGACAAGATTTTGACAGATCCATTCTTTCCAAGTGACATGCCCATCTAAACCTTTGTGACTTCATAATCATCATCATCAGCACTGAATGACCCACTGCTGGGTATAGGCTTACCTTTTGTTTATGCCACTCTCCCCGGTCTCTCGCTATTCGCATCCACTCGTTCCCGACAGTATTAAATGTGTTTTTGTGACTTGCAGAAATATAATTTCGTCCAGTTACTAAAACTTTGACTCGTTTAATCTATAGTTTCTTTTTTAATTAGGAAATCCCACCGTCAAAGCCTTGAGGGCTCAAACGGGCCGCAGCTATGTCTATTGTTTGCTAAAACAATGCCAGGCTCTGCGATTGTGAAGGTGCATGCACAGTCCAATTGTGACTTAATGACTCGGCTATAAAGCGTTAATCGTCAAAATTGCTAATGTCAAGTTAGGAGATGGAGCGATTACGATTTGAAATCAAAAATTATGGACTGCTTCTCTTGTTTATTGTACTCAGTTTATTGTACAACTACATGCACTCTGTGTCATCCCTGTCTTCACGAATTCATGTAAATTTTCCGGGATAAAAAATCATCATCATCATCATTTCAGCCGTAAGACTTCCACTGCTGGATATAGGCCTCCCCATCGATCTCCAAAGGGCCGGTTGGAAGCGGCCTGCATTCAGCTTTTCCTGCCTCTTTTAGGTCGTATGTCCATTTTGCGGGTGGACGTCCTACGCTGCACTTACCAGCCCGTGTTCTCCATTCGAGGACCTTTAACCCCATCGGACATCTGTTCTGCGTGCCCTACCCACTGCCACTTCAACTTGTCAACCCGGTGGGCTATGTCGGTAACTTTCGTTAGTCTACGGATCTCCTCATTTCTGATTTGATCTCGGAGAGAATTCCCGAGCATAGCCCTCTCCATATCTTGCGACTTTGAGCTTGCTTGGGATAAAAAGTACCATAATATAATAATGTCACTTCCAGCTCTTGAACTATCTTTGTGTTAAAATCACATCGATACGGTCGTTGTTTTTGCGTGAATGGAGGACAAACAAACCAACAAACACACACACACTTACATTTGTCATATTAGTTAGATTATGACGCATTTTGACTCTGAGTTTGCTTTTTTTATGATAAACATTTGTTTTTTAAGTGCTCTGTAGTATTAGCTGATTGATTTGCTGTCACATTTTTTTTTTTTATTTTTTTTTTATTTGAATATAAGTTAAATGCTAAAGTTTGGTTCGCAGGAAATAAGAGTTCAAGGTTTTTTACACGCTTGTATTTAACTTGCTTTGTTAGTATGGGTCAAAGTTTTCAACTGAATTTTAAACCAGCTATCCCTAACCGATTCAGCTGTTATTTTGTATATAAGTATAGTTAAGATGACAATGCATATTTAACTAAAGACGCCATTCTAAATCCAATATGGCGGAATCCCAAAGATGGCGGTCTAGTTTTTTTATGCACCCCTATGATATGGGTATCAAATGCAAGGGTTTGCTAAGACGAATACGAAAAAGCTTGTTATATATATATTTTTATTAATAATATTATTTAAAAATCCAAATTTGAATTTAGCACGTGATAATTTATATTATAATTAATAATAATAATAAGTAATAATTTATATTATAATATATATAATTTTTTTGTGAAAATTTTGTTGTCTTTATTTGTGCTTCAAAAATATAAATCCTAACGGTGTGGGTCGGTCGAACCAAACGTTTGACCGTTAATTTAGTTTGGACGTTTGGAAGCAACTTAATATTATTTTGATAGCTATTTTAATTTCGATTTTGCGATCTGCTTGCTGACTGTCACTTGGCTCGCTCTATTCCCATCACTCATACTACAATAATTTAATCGTTAAAATAAATCTTCGTACGATAATGCGGACTAACGAGTGACGATACAATGCAGGACAATCGGCGGCGGCCTCTTTCATCTTGACACTTTGTCGCTTATACTCGCACCGGCGATGATTGGTGTCTTTGCAAACCTCTTTTTCAATATTGGAACATAAGTATTTTTTCCTTATTTATAGAGTAAAATTTTTAATCGGTTTTATTGTTTTAAAATGCACCAAACACAACTGTGATTGGTTTGGTAAATTAGTACCCTTTTTTAACTTTTAATTCAAAAGTCACCAAAATAAATCAAAATTTAATACGAAAACAGACTTCATAATCTGTTATACTGTCAAGACCATCCAGCTCCTCGACCACACAAACATTGTAAGAGGGCTCAAGAAAAGAAAACCATTCGAGTTAGTGTAGCGAAAAAGAGAAGAAAGTAGTTTATTGCTATTTTAAAGAACACGTTAATAAATTGTCTTCTCCTAATAGAGGCAATAAGAAACATGTTATACGACTCATTTTTTTACTGTTTTAAAACAACATAATATGTAGGAGATATAAGAATTAAATGACTTTTTATTTTTTCTTAACGCTGATAAGTCCACGTTTGACTACCAACTCGCCTGTTGGTAAGCGACGATGTGGTCGAAGATGAAGCACACAGACTTAGAAGATACCTATTCACTCTGGCCTTGAAAAGGCCCAGGTTATATCTCTCAGGAAACAAGGGAGCAGGCAGGTTGTTCCAAACTTTGGCCGTACGGATTAGAAACGTAGAATCGAAACGTTTGGTACGTATCCAAGCAAAATCCAATGGTGGGCCGTTTTCCTACTTGTCCTGTAGTAGAAAGGGGATGGCAGGATAAGGTCATGTAGCTCTGATGCACATTCTCCGGAATGATTCCTGTACTTACTTGCCCGCTAATATTAGGCTAGACTGTAGTTAAATTTTATTAAGGGACACCTCTTACAAACGCTTTATAAGAAAAAGAAAAAAATCAATTTTACTTACTAAATAAAACACCTAGGTATAGTACCTAATATAAACAACGATACCAATAGGCTTCACTTTTTGCCTAAACACAGTTTGATCTATACAGTCAAATCCAACATACCACCAGTTAAATCAGGTTGAAAACGTTTTCGATTTCACACTAGGCTAACTTTTGACCGCAATATCAACTGATGAAAAGCGACAGTGCGGTCGAATATGGATGGAACTTGATAATATGTACTTGAAACTTTCGTTTTATAAGAATTTCACCGTATCATCACTCGTAAGTAGTTCTCTAGATCAAAGACCAATTCTCGTCAGCAGGACTACACGCGTATTGGTTTATCGGATGCTCGGGTAATCTGCGAAATTTCACCGCGCGTCGGTGCCTTTGTTTCGCATTTTTACCGGTCATTCTTAAATTATCCTACTTGGAGAATCGATTGGCCAGGACCGATCAGCATTTGGACGGTAAATCTCAAAGGATTACTTACGAATATGCCTTAGTGATTGAACGTGGAACTTGAGATGTTTAATGTTGATTAAGATTTTGGTTACAAGACATTTTCCTGGTGAAAGTAGTAATTTACGTGTTTTCGTATGAAAGTACCGGTGACAATCGAAGAGCATTCTGTTTGAGGATACCGGGATGAAAGAGGTGAGTCGATTGGATTCGTTTTTTCTATCTATACTAATATTATAATGAGAAAAGAATTGATTGTTTGTTTGTTTGTTTGCATTGAATAGGCTCCGAAACTACTGAACCGATGTGAAAAATTCTTTCACTGTTGGGAAGCTACACTATCCCCGGGTAACATAGGCTATATTATATATTTTAAAAAAAATAGGGATCCTTACTAAAACTCCAATAATGTAACCCAAGAGTAAAAAAATTAGATTTACAATTTTGACTTTGCGTGTTTGACAGCTCTAAGACAGGACAACGTCTGTCAGGTCAGCTAGTATAATATTCAAAATCTTTTTGATCCGTATGCTTGTTTGCCAATCTTTTTGATAAAAAAAAAAATGTAAACAAAACGAAAACCTCTCATGCAACTACCAAACTTTTACCAAACAGTGATCCCAGCATTTTTTTACCAAGTACTCAAATATCAGGATTCCTATCAGCATTAGGATCCTCCACAAAAGGCTCCTGGTTCAGGTAATTAGCAAATAGCCAAAGATCGGTTTCCGATACCTTTGATAGTGTTTTTATGTTTTTTGTACGATTTTCCTTTGCTCTCTATGTTTTCCACTATTCGGTTAGGTCCTTTGCATCAACAAAAAGGGGTGAAAAACATCGGGGTGATAGGTTGGCTTTTAATATGTCTGAAATGCGGTTATAATACTTTTTAGTTTTCGCTTGTAGGTTTGGTAAGTGTAGTTAAATTATTATAGCTATGCCTATGTTAAGGTTACTTACATTAATCGTAACTTTTAAACTTTCGCGATTATCGGGACTTTTGCTTTTGTAACATGGTCGAAACGTCGAACAAAACGTTTTTAACTTAAATAATGCGCTATAAGTCTTGATAAACATTTAAAACATAGGCAATAATATCATCATCATTTCAGCCTTAGACGTCCACTGCTAGACATGGACCTCCCCCATCGATATCCAAAAAGGCCGGTTGGTAGCGGCCTGCAGCCAGCGTTTCCCTGGCGGTCTCATTTAGGTCATCTGTCCATCTTGTGAGTGGACGTCCTACGCTGCGCTTGCCGGTCCGTGGTCTGTAATCGAGAATCGGCCAAGAATATAGGTAATAGGTAGTTTAATTAGGTTTACAGATTCTGATACTTGTAGTCCAATAACCAAAATCAATAAGCGAGAGCTGCGCCTCTGTCGTAGAGCCTACATTCTAGAGTTCTATCATCTATAATCTATTATTTTTTTAAACTAGAATCTCTCGAGGACGTCTCCCACAGAGCTTTTGTATCTATATATTTACGACTAAGAAACTCAAACCTATTAAAATCCGTGACATCTATCCAATACAAATATCATTCGCGACTCACACCTGATACCCCATTATGCATAATGTATGGATACCGTGGTAGCCGGGGTCGATGACTCTACGGACATACGGACAGACGTATCGACGCCGAACGACCTTCGTGAGAAAGGCTAAAATATGTCGAATGCATTAACATAATCGTGTTTTAGCTTAATAAATTTGTGTGGTGTGAAACCGGACAGCAATTTGCGTTTTGGAGAATGTAAGCTACAATAGATATAAGTTATATTCATCATCATCATAATCAGCCCATCTTACAGGACACACATCTCCTAAGACACATCACCAAGCCCGATTTCATTTTTCGCTTCCAGATACCTGACATTTGTTTATCGTCAGGCCATCGAATCTCAGGGTGTACTACCCTACGTTTACTGATTCGTAGACTCCACTCTAGAACACCTTCAACTCAATGGTTATCGATTCTGCAACAGATATGACAGGCCCACAGCCACTTCAGCTTGCTTATGCGTTGCTATGTTGATGTTTTAATTACTCTGCCGAATAACTGCTACCAGGTCTATATTATTAATTAGACCCCTTTCTGGTGATGGAGCCAGGAGGTGAATAGTAGTTATTCATTCAACATTTAAGAGTGTAGCTCTTGTCAGTGGAGTAACTTCCAAGCTTGACGGTTTTCTGCCAGTTTTTTCACCTCCCTGTACATGACACCTGCCTTCTCTTTTATTTGTCTAAGAATACTTTTCTTGGTCTTCCCGGTCCTTTCTTTCCTTCTACCTTTCCCTCTATGATGGTTTTCATTAATTTGTCATGTCGTACAAGGTGACCAAACATCTTTCCCCTTCTAGTCTCTATATATAGTAATAGTAATAGTAATGTTTATTTGCCAAAAAAGAAGAAGTACATATTAGCTTAAATAATAGGATTAGAACATAGAATAATTGATGGTTACGTACTATATTTAGAATAGTTTGACGGTGAACCCCAAACTAGGCACAAGGCCTGTATCTTGGAGCTCGAGTGCGAGATTAACAGTAAAAGTACAGTGATGAAAAGAGAAATATTGCCATCTATACACGTGTTACTTACTCTGACAGGAGCAATAACCAAGGAATCAAATCAGATCAACATCCTTAGAGTCAGGTAAGTAAATAAAAGTAAACAAATGGTAAAAGTAAGACCTTATTAAAGATACATATTATAAAATAACATTATGGGTACACATGTTCTTTAAAGCAATAACGAGTCTATTGTGATATAATGCTGTATAAAAAAAAAAAAAATTTGCTAGTATACTTCTTTCCTCATTGACAATGTAATACTTCCTGTTTTTTTTCCTGTCCAGCTTATTCTTTCCATACGTCTCCAACACCACAGAATAATAGTGGTGAATAGAAGTAGAACTCCTAAATGGCTGCTAGTCCCTTCGAGTTTTGACTTATTTGGTTTGTTTTAACGAGTGCCATACGTTATATTTGGTGATGAGGGTCTGATAATCTGGAAGGTGGATAGTAGATCTCTTCAATAGCTACCAGTAAACCCTACGAGCTTGTAAGTACCTACCTATATGACTGTATAATCCGGATGACAATACAATATTTTTGTTACTTTGAGCCAGGAGGTTGATAGTGGAGCTCTTTAATAGCCAAACAAGTTCTATTCGTTTTTATAACTGTAACCATTCGTATTTTGGCTAACAGATGCTATCCCAAACCTTGGCAAAAGATGGAGACCAAAAGAACTTGTTTGGCTATTAAAAAGCTCCGCTATCAACCTCCTGGCTCCATAATCAGATCAGTTCTATGGCGACAAAGGTCTATGGAGACAAAGGTCGCAATCTCTTTGGAAGATCACGTGTCAAATTCAATCAGTCTGTCTAGAACGCATCAAGGTCATCTCGCTAGCGTTTTTCGGTCTGCTTTTGCTTTTTACAAGATTTTTTTACTCACCTTTTAGTTTGGGTGAAATCTTGCAAGTGGATTTTAAAACAGTAATCCCAACATAACAATGTTTGGATGACATAGTTAGCTAAATGACGTCATTCTTATTCAAATATGGCGTAATCCCAAAGATGGTGGACCAGTAAGTTTTTATGCACCTCCATGATATGGGTACCAAATGAAAGGGATCGCTGAGAAGAATACGAAAATTTAATGACGACACACTAAATTCAATTTGGCGCACGCCTTAAAGCTTGTTATTAAAAAGTGTTTTTTTTTATTTTTTTATTAATATTTACTTTGAACATAATTATGATGTTTACATTAACCAACTAACAATTATTTTAACAGTTTCAATTTTTTGCACCTGTTTTTTTTTTTTTTTTTTTTTTCCTTAGTAGTAAATTATGAAATCTTTGGTGGCATCAATGCATTTCGAAATAAGGTATTTTGGTATTGACTCAAACATTTTCAACTCATCGTGGAAAATAAATGGTTACCTAAAGCTATTACAGAAGCTATCGCATTTTTCCAATATGACAATCAAAATAAATTGTATTTATAATGATATTATGTTAAATACCAATTCATATGATAATAGTCGGTTTTGTTAATACACCGGTAAGTTATTTGAAAAGTAGGCATTAAAGCAATTCTCTTGACGACTTGAAACATCGTTTATATTTTAAATTTTGGTTATAATGGCCTATAGAATGACAAAATAGATATATTTTAGCTAAGCTTAGTATCCACATGGTATTTATCGTCTCCCATTGGTGTAAAGTGATGTAGTTAGCTATTAAAACGTCATTGGAACTGATGATATGACGCCTACTCATGAATGGAAACCATTCAGATATTACGTCCTTGGTTTTAGTTTTGTTTACATATATGGCTGTGAATGATTTTATCGCGCGTATTAAAATAATGTAAATAAACTTTATACAATCCGTTATAAGTGTATAATTTCAATATTTTAAAATCACAAAAACTTATGAAATCATTAAGTAGAAATAGATACATATTATTTCAAAGAAATACTTTCTTATTCTCACCGGAAATGATATTAATTATATAGGTACGTTAATTTTTAATTGTATAACCTTCGACCAAAATAAGATGAATGGACTGGCCCAGAAGAAGCGCATTTTTGAAGACTACAAAATGAGCGCCGGCTCTCACTTTGTTTCAGTCTGTCTCTAGCCGTAGAAAGTGCGACACGAGTCTATTGTTACATGAAAATGAAACATCTGACAAAATTATGCCTTCGTGTGCTTTCCCGAAGTGTAAATACACAACAATAAACCGCTATCTATTTTTTGTAACAAATGTACTGTACATGGTTATAATTAGGTGTTGAAGTATATATTGTCCGTTGGTTTGACTCGTTTTTACTGAGCAAGTTCTATGGTTATGGCCCGTCCAAAAATTTTATTTTCGTCGAAGTGTATAACTATTGAAATAAGTCAATAATTGGACTTGAAATCATCTCTAGCTGTTGGACAATATCTAGGCTGATTATGAACTTTTTCGAAGATATAAAGGTTTGATCGTTTACTTTTAAATTTGTTATAATAAGTTTTGATAATTTTATTCATAAGGGAAGAGTTTATAATATCTTTTTTCTTTTTTTTTCTTCATTCTTTTTTTTTTCCCTATAAGTTTATGTGTTTAAAAACAATAGTATAATCTCAAATTGAATTATGTTAATTTGTGTCATGGCTCTGCTTTAATATATTATCTATTATCTATACTAATATTATAAAGAGGAAAGATTTGATTGTTTGTTTGTTTGTTTGTTTGTTTCTTTGTTTGTTTGTTTGCATTGAATAGGCTCCGAAACTACTGAACCGATTTGAAAATTTCTTTCACTGTTGGAAAGCTACACTATCCCCGGTTAACATAGGCTATATTATATTTTTTTTTTAAATAGGGATCCTTAATAAAACTCCAATAATGTAACCCAAGGTGTAAAAAATAAGATTTGTAATTTTGACTTTGCGTATTTGACTGTTCTAAGACAGAACAACGTCTGTCAGGTCTGCTAGTACAAAATAAAGTCGAGACCTATAGCCATCTTCAAAACTGGAATAAAATTGTGTTTGTCATTCGAATTAAGTTCACAGTCCATGCCTGCTATATACAATACAATAGGTCTGTATTATTTTACTGTTGATGAATGGATTTGTACCACTCAACGGCACTATTAATTTCATACTTTATTTATACAGATAGATTAGTGTAGACAAAATACAAAACTAAACAGTTTGAAGTTACAGTCGGTCAAAATTTTGTCAAAATTAGGCATCCTTACATCATTGTGCGCTCACAACTTTATTATTCTACTAGCTGTTGCCCGCGACTTTGTACGCGTAGCCTTTCATATAAACTTTCAACCCCCCATTTTCCCCCTTAATTCAGCCTTTTCCCAAAATCCTTTCTTAGCAAATTGCTACACCCCATAAGGAATCTACCTGCCAAATTTCAGCTACTTAGGTCAAGAAGGTTTCGAGATTTCGTGATGAGTGAGTGAAGGAGTGAGTGAATTGCGCTTTTATAATTATATTATATCGTATAGATAAAAAAAACTTGTCTCATCTATCCAAACTTTAATCTATGATCAAACACTACCTGTATTGGCAGTAGGCTTTGTGAATTATTGCGGGTTCCGCACCCCTCACCGCATCGATACCTTAATGCCTTCGCGTTTCACCTGAGGAACTCTAAACTGCGGAAAATAGAAGCAAGGGAAATAGTGAATGGGATTGGATGGAATTGGTCATCTTGTTCTACTGAATTTCAAATAAATCAAATATGATAGAATCGATTGAGAATAGAATGGTTTTCTAAATGAGTAACATTCATATACTTTTTTTAAAATAAATAATAGGCTTGCGTTTGACCTTCATCTCGCCTGATGTTAAGCGATGATGCGGTCTACGTTGAAGCACGCTTGCCTAGAAAAACAGATTCACTCGTAATTTGATGACACCCAGATTGTAACCATCGAGGAACACCTTCAGGCAGCGCATTCCTCTGACTATCAGTTCGCACTTTAAATGTGGAATCAAAGCGCTTTGTACGGGTATTCGGAATATCAATCATAAAACAGTGACGATTTTTCGTGCCCGCTCTGGTAGTCTGATAGAAAAATGGGCAGGAGGGAATTTTACTTATGCTGTTATAGGTAGGTTCACAATACTAAAGTGCTGTATTGTCACTCTTTTTCTCTTTCTCTCTGTCTATTTGTTACTATTAAAAGATTTACTGAAATTATCTATATGAAATTTGTCAAAGAAATAGATTATGTAGATTATGTATGAGAACAAAACCTAGAAAATAAACAAAGTATAATAAACTATTTAAAAAATGTGACAAGCCTTGATACAAACCTTATATAAACTTAAACTCCTTGATATAAACGTCCCTTGACTTTTTTTTTTAATTTAGTTTTTTGATGAAAATGTCAATGTATGTATATTGAATTCTGTTATTTGTAGAGAAAAGATTAAAACACAAAAAAAAACATAATTTTTATTCGATCACTACCAATCTTTACAAGATTACTCGCTGGGCTAATCTGAAGATTACCTGAAAATTTCATCAGAATCGGTCCAGCCGTTTCGGAATCCATAGTGAACATACATATACATACATACACACACATCGCCTTTTTATCAATTATACATAAATAAAAAGCAATTATTTTAGCAATAACAATTCATTAACGTGAATTTCGTCCACTTAGTTCAAGAATTCTGATGTGATATAAAAACTCTCAATCACGCTTACCTATACAATAACATTTCAGCAAAACCCGCCCTTCGCAACGAACCAAATTATTCAAAAAACAAATTAAAAATTAACAATCTTTTGAAGACGAACGACACCAAAAACCAATATCCATTTAGAAAGTGGACTAGAAAAGGTGAACCGAAACATACTTCAGGAGCTGTTTGAAATTTTCATTCGTATTTATACACTGATGACCAGTTTAACTAGAGCTTAGAGCCGCGTACAGACTATGTGCAGCATAACAGACAAGATGTCCAAGCAAAATCAATCGGTTAGCCAATTGTTTAAATTAGTTCACGAAACCAATCCACATGTACACGGTTTTATTGCAATTTTGCAAGTTTCCTGTATTTTCCGACACAAACGTATGGTTCATCGTTTATAACATCAAGATCGATTCGGCTGGATGGCTGTTAAAACGCAACGTAAATATACACAGAAATACAGAGAGGCAGAATAACGTTAGTATTTTATAACGGGTATAAGGGAAACAATTCCGAAGCCAAAATGCTGTTAATAAACTATCTAAAACAATCGAAAACTAATAACCGTTTGCCTTTTACTTGTTGTATTAGTAGTTTAGGATTTTGCAAAACAGCAGTGTAAAGAGAACAAACGTGCGCTACAAGGTTGTTCGTTGACCGTTCGTTGGTCGTCTAGCGTCAGCTGATATTTTATTTGCATTACATTGCGTACACTGAATATCTTTTTAAAAACCTAGCTTTTTGAGGTTTAGTTTCAGCAATCATCAGTCTTCGTTTTCTGGAACGATTCTCTTACACATTGTTATAATGAAAAATGTGATTGAAAGTACTTTAATTTTCCAATCCCGATGTAGTTTTCTACATCTTCGGATCTGCCTGATCTAAGTTCTGCCTGCCCATTTTTCTATCGGACTGCCAGAATGGGCACGAAAAATTGACACCGCTTTATGGTTAATATTCTGAAAACCCGTACACGGAGCGCTTTGATTTCATTTTATTGTGCGAACTGCTAGTTTGTGGAATGCGCTGCCTGAAGCCCTGAGTCCCTGGTGTTTCCCGATAGTTACAATCTAGGTGTCTTCAAATCAAGAGTGAATCAGCAACTTCTTCTGAACTTCTTCTTCTTTACTTTAATTTTTTCTTTACTTTTTTCTTTTTCTTTAATTTCTTCTTCTTTACTTTTTCTTTTTTCTGAGAATTCTAGGCAAGCGTACTCCATCGTAGACTGCATCATCGCTTAACATCAGGCGAGTTGGCAGCCAAACTCAAGCCTGTTAATAAATAAATAAAAATTTAAAAAAAACTTTTAATCGTCACATTACCTATTGTCTTGCACGATTGTAATTGTAAATTCCTGTTAATTCTCACCCCGATTATTTTTGTGAGTGTATAGTAGAGAAATCCAGAGTTCTACAATTTCTGGTGGTTGTACATCACTCGGTTTCGAGGGGTGGTCGATTTACAACCCTTTTGCTCCAGATTTATGTGGCGTTCTTGGGTTAACTTAGCCCCCACATGCAGAAAAGATCGCGTTTCTTTATTTTATAAATGGCCGACGGAAATAGACGTGCCTTTTTTGGATTCATGTGTGTTCTTATTTTTGTGATGGTGATTGGATGGGGTACGCATAGGTATTGAAAAATTAATGATTGAAAGATTCAATGTAGGTAAAAAAAATGAAATGGAAACGAATGGAAAACTATTTCCACTTTCCAAAACACTACACTAGTAATGTTTTGGTTTAGTAGAATGGCTCTTGAAAAGACCTGGTGGAAATGATTAATTAAACTTGCTTGTGGCTCTTTCATTAGTCACGACTACAGATTTTAATTAAATAAACTAATTTAATGACTTTATTTCTCTAACATGACTTGATCTGATGCATTAAAATCGTGCAGAAAACCAGGCACAGTTCTATTTTCTAGTAAGTCGTTATAAAAAGCTTCTTCATTCATTTCGTTGCTTCGCTTTTATATGTATATGTTATCTTAACATAGGCAACATTAAATTCACACTAAATAATATGCGCTTAAGGGTGAGGCAAACTTTAATATCTGTGCCAAAATCAAGTTAATAGCTTATATAGATTTTGAGAAAATTGCCTTTGATATAATAGATGATTTTTATGCCATAGGTGACAAACAAGGGGACGGGCTGCCTGGTGGTTAGCAGTCACTATCGCCTATGAATACTTGTAACACCAGAGGCATCACAATTACGTTGCCGACCCTTTAACTCTCCTTTTGAATAACCCCATGTTGTAACTCTCGGAAATACTGCGGAAGGTAGCTCATTCAACATTATGCAAGTGTGAGGCAAGAACGATTGCGTGAATGTGTGATTTTCACTGAATAATGAAATGTTTAGTTAAAGGTTTTTTCACTGCGGAAGGTAGCTCATTCAACATTTTGCAAGTGTGAGGCAAGAACGATTGCGTGAATGTGTGATTTTCACTGAATAATGAAATGTTTAGTTAAAGGTTTTTTCACTGCGGAAGGTAGCTCATTCAACATTTTGCAAGTGTGAGGCAAGAACGATTGCGTGAATGTGTGATTTTCACTGAATAATGAAATGTTTAGTTAAAGGTTTTTTCACTGCGGAAGGTAGCTCATTCAACATTTTGCAAGTGTGAGGCAAGAACGATTGCGTGAATGTGTGATTTTCACTGAATAATGAAATGTTTAGTTAAAGGTTTTTTCACTGCGGAAGGTAGCTCATTCAACATTTTGCAAGTGTGAGGCAAGAACGATTGCGTGAATGTGTGATTTTCACTGAATAATGAAATGTTTAGTTAAAGGTTTTTTCAGCATCACCATCAGCCAGAAGACGTCCGCATAAACGTTCACAACCTGCCATCTACATCCACTAGATGCCCACGACAAATTAGTGAAAGGTTTTTCCTGCACTACAACAAAAAGTCTAATTATGATGGTAAGTGTTAACTACAGCTTACAGACATACAAAACCTCGGGAATTGCCAATGCGTTGCCTATAAGTCAATGGGTTCGGTAGGTCCCCAATACGTGTGCCGTACAGTGGCGTGCACTAAAACCTAGATAACCCGTCTCATTACGTCCAGCGTGCACGGCCGAGGAGCATGTTGCCCGTATCTATGTCAGTTAATTTTCCACCAAGTGTAATTACCGTGTTTCTCTTTGTTTTTGCTACTAACTTTATTTGCATAGTGCGGTAAGGGGATCGCTTCTCGGTGTATCGGAAACAGCAAGGCATGGAGACGATTTTATTAACCGACTTCAAGAGGAGGTTATCAAATCGACTGTATTTTTTTTTTTATAGTGTTTATTGACGCATCTTTTTGGTCAAAAATAAAAGTCTATGATCGATACCTATCTCCAGCAGATGGACTGAAATGATGTGAGCTGATAATGATGATGATCCGTAATGTTTCACCATCATCATAATTATCAACCTTTATTGTTCCCACTGCTGGGACACAAGCCTTCTCTCAGACAGAGAAATTAATGTAAATTTGCTTGTGTTGAACTACAAAAAAACTAGTTATGTCATTAAAGAAAATTCTTTTTTCTTAGCTTATTATGAATGCGGATAAAGTGTAATAATTATATCTATAGTACCAGTACTTTTTGGGGTTCCGTACAAAAAGGGTAAAAATGGGTTGGCTGTCCTACTTATTAACGGCTGTGTCTTTCGAACCGTCATAGCCAATTGAAATGTTCACAGAATACGGCGGATTAACTAACAAATAATAAAAATATCAAAAATTTAAAACTAAACGCCACGTGGGTCGCCATACAACAAACGTATTTTTATCGTATTTCTGTAGTTGTTCTAAATAAAATGTAAAAACGGGAATACGTACAAGCGTCAAACTTGGCATGATTATAGTACACACTCTAAAGTATAACAACTAATTTAATGTTGGGTTCAACACGTGATAAATAATAACTGCGCTCTGTAATAAGCATATTACTATAGACAAATGAACTCTATATATTTAGCCAAATTTTTCATACATAGAAATCTAAAATGCTTTAAACAGTGTTTTAAAAATTGTTTAAAAGAAGACTTCATAGGTTCCTCTGTTCCACTCCATTACAAAACCCTAGAATAAGTTAATAGAGACATTGTTAAGCCTCGTTAGTCTGATCAGATGCGCTCGCGGGCCACCGGAGCATACCTAGTACCGCATACCTGATACTAGTATCCAATAAGTACCAAATACACTTATTGTATACTAGGATTACGTACTTTGATGATGGGCAATCATGCCCGGTAGCATCTCTGTTTATAATGAAATCACAATTTTATTGTATAACTTGTAGGCCATAAAATATTGAAAGGGCCACTTCAATTTCTTATTTCCTCTGATTGGTTTTTGTTCGATAAAAAATTAAAATTTTTATTTGGAGTATTATTGTTTTCTTATATTGCTGTATAACCGACGACTACATAAGTATAAAATTGAATGTTTTATTTGGAGTATTATTTTTTTCTTATATTGCTGTATAACCGACGACTACATAAGTATAAAATTGAATGTTTTATTTGTAGTATTATTGTTTTATTATATTGCTGTATAACCGACGAATACATAAGTATAAAATTGAATGTTTTATTTGTAGTATTATTGTTTTATTATATTGCTGTATAACCGACGAATACATAAGTATAAAATTGAATGTTTTATTTGTAGTATTATTGTTTTATTATATTGCTGTATAGTCGATGACTACATATTCACTATCAATGGCATCGATTCTTTTGTACTCTTCACTACTAAACGAATTTGGCAGGACTAAAATTAAGTCTAAACTAAAGTTAAGAAAAAACGTCTTTTTTCATTTCAATCTGTGAAAAAAGGATGTAATCAATTTCAGAGCTGTCATTTTGTTATTAAATCGTTTGGAAAATGTTATGAAAGAATTGACAGCAATGTTTAATTTTAATTTCATTTTATTAATTTTAGGGAATCTTACAGCTAGGTATAAAGATTAAACTAGTATATACTAGTAACTAGTGATGTAACATCTTATATGATAATAATTGTCTATAAACCTAAACCTAACTGACATATAAAGTACAAAGGGCTATGTACAGGATTCCACACGTATATATAATTGCATTAACTTAAAACTAGTAGACTATCTGTTTTTTTTACAAAATTATTTGAGGAAATATTGCTAGTTCCCGCTTAAGTTGCTGGACAGATGAACAAAT
This sequence comes from Agriopis aurantiaria, assembly GCA_914767915.1. Taxonomy (NCBI): domain Eukaryota; kingdom Metazoa; phylum Arthropoda; class Insecta; order Lepidoptera; family Geometridae; genus Agriopis; species Agriopis aurantiaria. The sequence continues at coordinate 7,854,817 of OU612003.1, read as the reverse complement.
GTGTTACACAAATCAAAGTCATGTTGAGAAGCCACAGCATTGAAACTGAATATCTCTGATATTGAAATGGGTCAAAATCAGAGACAAAATATTCTTACTTCTCAAATATTATACGCCTGAAATATTAATTGTTATCCTTAGGTTCTACCAAATCAAACATTGGTTTAGAACCCTAACAGTAACACAAGCAGAAGCTTTTACATCAACGACAGATGTTCATAAGCTCTGTTAGATGGCGTTATTCACAATGACGGTTATTTGTAGTAATTTTCAATCCATCGATGAAAATGATGATTTAATCATCATTGAGATAAAGTGAAATGAAAAAACAGCATGTTTGATTTTCTATGTCGTCCTGGTACACCGGACTGAAATAAGAAACAATAACTGTTTGTTATATGGTATCTTGTTGACTATAAGTCTCATATCATAAATAATATATCCATAGAAACTAAGAAATTAACCCAAGAAAATGTATCGCAAAGAAGACAATTTTTCCTGGGCCCACCAAATTTTTTTTCTTAGGCCCACCTAATTTAGCATATATTGATGGGACATGCACTATAAAATTTGTCGTTTTTTTTTGTACCATTCGGACGAAAGATAAGGGAAAAATGAAACCGGAATAATAATATCAAGAATAAAATGTGTTGTTTTGATTTTAGCCACAATTCATTCATTTCCCTTATAGTCACTTGACCGGAACGTTTTTAATACGAAAAAGTATGCATGCTCAGGAATTTATAATCAAAAATAAATAGACCATATTTTACAACAGTGGCCATAGTAATCGGCTTTTAAGTAAAAATAATTAAATAATAGTCGCTAATGGTATTATAGACGCTTATAATTAGCGGCTTGAATATGTTTTAATCCTAGTTTTAAATATTTACTAATATTGATTTACCAAAACCGTAATACTATGGTTTCGTAAAATTATAGAGGAATGGAACGTAAATCCGCCATCTTGACGTTTGTTGGTTTGAAATTGACAGCAGTTATGACTTATTTCAAGTTACTTCATACTAGTGATGTCTCATACTTTAGTTTTTCTGACTCGAATTACTTAAGTAACTCGTGCTATTGACTCGAGTTGCAACTGGAGTCAACTTGAATCGGCGGTAGTGGGTTCTGGTGATGTGTCTCGTCAGTATTTGTATGCGTTGACACTGGAATGATTACTAACTCGATGCAAGTGTCAACGCGAATAGGTCCTGCTTGTTGGTACTACTCCGTTGATTGAACGTGGACCGTGGAACATGTGACATGCACTGCTTTCGTTTTTTTATTGGTTTGAACATCGCTCGGGTCAAATAACCCACTCAAATCGCTCGTACATAGCTAAGCGCAGTCATATCGCTAAGCGCATCCAGCTGGCCTGGCACCGACACGGAGCAGTTTATTGAGTTGAGTTGAGTTGACTCGATCTCAGTCTCGCACCAGTGTCAGGCGCAGTAACAAACTGTTGACAGATTTGATTCGAGTTGCACAAAACTGGTCTCATCAACTCGTTCATGATAATATGTGAATAGTGATATAACTCGCACCACACATCACTATTCATACTTTCCGTTTGTTTCAAATCGCGTGATCGTCTGATAGTGCTCTCAATTTTTTCCGTATCATTATGAAACTACAATAAATCAACATGTACAATGTACAGCGCCTACTCCAGAAAATTGTTGTCAACTGTGCAGTAAGATTTCAACGCGTAGACAATTGTGCGAAGACATAATTACTGTCCGAGACAACTGAAGATTTTCCCAAAGATCTTACCTATTTGATTTGTGCCGTTTGTGTGTGTGTGGATTTCTTGCGAGGTGAGTTTTTATTTAAGTAGGTATTAGCTGATGCCCGCGATTTCGTACGCGTAGGACTCGGCCTTCGGCTTCGACAATATTTCTTTCCCTGAAGGTTACAAACATTTTAAAAAGTAAAATCGGTTCAGACGTTCACAAATTATGCCGTTACTTAAGAACACCATTTGATTTTTATTTATTACTAGCTGCGCCCTGCGGTTTCACCCGCGTAGATGACACACTCCTTATGACATCAGCTATCTGCCAGTGAAACTCCCGTCAAAATCTGTCCAGGCTTTTTTTAGGGAACATATATACACACACATCGCCTCTTATATATATATATATATATATATAAGAGGATATATATTCCATTTTAAATATAAGAAAAAGATGAAGGAGGTATAGATAACAATGCATTTAAACGTCTCAAACCATGTTGGTATCCGTACTTGTGTTGCTTATAATATTACTAACTTTATTATCCCTGTTTGTTTTAACTTACCTGCTTTTATTTACAGCTAAATCTACTAGCAGTTTGCAGACACTGCTACTATTAATTTTGCAAGAAAATATCCATACTCCTGATGCAATAAGAAGATTTGGGTACCTATAGAAATATTTACATTCCATGTGGATGTTCCATTTTAAGAACACACCAAACACAGCGTTCTTGTTCTGCAGAAAGGAATATGATTTTGCAGTTTTCAAATTATCAGGTAATTTCAAAAATTCTTAGTGAAATCATTGAAAATAAAGATATTAAGTATATCTAGTATTAAGTAGTATTTTTGTTTAGTATGTCTTTTTTCTAGTTTGCTATTTAGTACCTAGGTACTCCTGTATAGAGTGCAATAAATAAACATTTATAGACTAACCATCCCTTTTTGTGCAGGTAGAACGCTTAGAACAAGTCTGTATGGCTTGGTGGCTGAAAGTTTCCAGCACTATGAGCAGGCAGAGGCTACGAGATGGTAACAGAGCTGTGGCAATTCGTCTTATGGATATTGAAGACAGTAAGAATATCCCACAACCAACCTCTATGCCTACTCTTACTGTGCCCGCTATTTTCAGGGCAGTAGCAGCACTTACTATGTATAATTATAAGCGTGCTGCTTCTACTTTCCGTATTAGGGTCTAACGTAGGAACATTTCCGTATGTCCTTAGTAATGTTCTCTGGTGTTTTTACAATACCTACGATACGCTAAATTGCATCATGTGCTAGATAATGTATAGCTTTGCTGTCACTTTTCGAAGGTTTAAAGAATCTATTTCTGAGCGGGTTACCTATTTAATTATTATTATGATAATAATATTTTGTTACTCACAATGTCTTTTTTTTAATTCCGCCTAGCCATACAATATCGCAAGTAATCATTACTCGTGCTGATAATGATTATCAGCACAATTGCTAGAAAAAGTGCTGATGCAAAAATGCGAAAGTAACTCTGTCTCCTTATGCTTTCACTGCTAAACTGATTTTGATGAAATTGAATATGTACATAGTTTTAATCTTGATAATGACTAGGCTACTTTATATCCCGGAAACCTAGGTACATAGTTTTCATGGGATGATCACTTATTTTTGTGACAAACCAAATCGCGCAAGCAATCGCTAGTATTAGGTAGTAAATCACTAGAACTTAAGTAATAAAGTAACTTATATCTAATTGTTCATTGTGAGGTTTTAGGTTATTGTGAGATTCATTAACTGATTTCTCAATACTCCGGTTAGATCGGATATAGCTAATATTACCACTGAATCTAGAGATTATGAGGAACAAATCGACATGAGTTTCATTACTATATGCTATAATTTGTGGGTGGCCTATTTTTCAAACAGAAGAAATTGTCTCCTTTTATTTTATTTAAGTTTAAATGCTTCCTGTGCTCACAGGGAAGCCAAAAAAGCGTACTTTTTTGATAGCTTCCATTGTGAAAACCAGTAGCTTTGAAAATAAAAGGATACAAGTCTGCACTTTATGAAAATAACTCTACCGTACAAAAGCCATTAATGTATTGTCATAAAAGTAAACCATATTTGCAGAGGAAACTCAAGATTTAGGTTGAGGTTACACTGAGTTCAACAATAGTAAGATATAAGGACTCTATGAAAAAAACTATCGTACAGAAACCAATAAACTAGCTATGCTATTATGACATAATATGTTATTCACCGATATGAACTGGGCCAGCCAAGTGGATTAGGGCCCATCTTCTTTCTTTCTGAGAGAAAGTCTGTCCAATCGTTGGGAACATGTTAATAGGAAAACTATACTGTGTGGTACTCACTGACTGACCCATCAAGACATCTCAAAAACGACGACCTAAAAAAAATTTTTGAAGTTAGAGTCTTTGGGGTATGAAGGTCCGCTAGTAAAATATTTTGCGACAGGACCGAATAAAGGTGGGCAAAAGAAGTTTGAAAGTTTATAGTAACGGCCAACAGCTATATAGCTATATAGTGTGCTTATAAAATTAAGGCCCCTTTTCCCCCACTTTAAGTTTTAGTTTGTCTACTTCCATGGTTCATATCAAAATATAATGTTGTATCTAGGAAACTGTAAAGTTTGAAAAACGATTGACGACATCACGATAGATAGAAAAAAAAAGTAACACAGTTATTTTTTGGAATCATATACAGATTTCATAATTATGGCAGGAACCGTAAAGGTACATTTTACAATACAGCTATACTTTTTTTATGAGAAAAACATCAATAATTGAAGTAGCGAAACGCACGACTGTGTGCAAAAGCGATGGTTTTGCTCCACTAAATGTGACTTTAATTTTAAGCCCTATGGTTATCTGTAGTAACAAGCTTTGCTTAAAAGTGGGAAAATTTCGCCTTTAATGCTGAATTAACAAGAGAGCAATATCAAAAGATCTCAGTATGTCCCAGCCCATATCACCCCAGCTGCTCAACTCTTTCAACCTATTTTAGTCCGTTATTAAACCCAACTGTCAAACCACATAATATGACAATAACCATATTTTGCTTCATTTTGTCACTCGGGAGGGTGACAAGTGAATGGCGTGACATATCTTGTTGGGGCCACTATTTATGGCACCTTTTGAAAGCTACTCGTATAACTGTATTTTTGGTGTATTGGATTACAAATACCTATTGGAATCGAAAGAGTTGTTAAGAAAAGTTTTTGAGGCGTATTTCATGAAAAATTGCTAATATTAAAAATAATTATTATTTATTAAAAAGAATAAAAAAAAAATACGACTTCATTCTCTTGTTTTCCACCCTTATTGGTAGAATATATTTTTATTTATTTATATTGGGCCACTCTTGAGATAGTATAATTAGCCTTTAATAGTCCACTGCTGGACTTAGGCCTTCCCCGAAAAGGCGATTGGGCCATATCCGCCACGCTGGCCCAGTTGCGGGTTGGTGAATTCATGCCATTGAATTTCTTCTCCGTACGTATGCAGATTTCTTTCATCGAAAAGCCAGTGGTATGTAAATCTGTACATAAACTCCAAAGAGCTCATTGGTACAAGCGCGGGTGCAATTCCCGGGCCTGTACCAATGAGCAATGAGGCTTGAACCCACGCTCTCACTCTTTCAAGTCTAACAGTCTCCAAAAAGGACACCACGGCTTTGATCTCTTGAGATTAGCTTATTAAGTAAATAAAAAATAATAATTTATTAATCGGTTCACAACCAGCGAAGATACTGGGTATCATAAACACAAAAAACATTCGAATTGAGAACCTCCTTTTTCGAAGTCAGTTAAAACAACCTGTTTCAAACTTCAACAACATCGCTAATTAAAACAATTTATTGCTTGAGGAGTAAATGGTGTGACTCTTAATTACAGCCCTGTACTTTTGTTTAATTAAAATTTAATATCCCATTGTCCCTTTTGCGTACACTTTTCTATAAAAGAAAATTGGAGGACAACTCCTTAAAAAGGAACTTTGTTGTTTTACACTGTTTTAAACTATCACGGTTGTTCACTAAAGTTATATGATTATTTACGGGATATTTACCGTGGTAAGGTTGTGGAATGAGCTCCCGATATTTCGGCGCAGTTACATGCACCATGTTCACGGGAAGACTGAAGAATGCGGGTGGTTGGAGAACAGTTAAAAAGTTAGGTGCAGACATAACGATCTACCCTCTTTCTTAGTCTTTTGCTACGGTTATCACTGGAACTCGAACTCGAACCTAAGTCCCGACAAAACACACAAACACACTCACTCGGTAAATATCCCGTAAATAATCATATAACTTTGTTGTTTTACTTTGAAGCTTATTATGTTTTTATTGTTAGGATTCACCTTATGGTTAAGTCATAGTATTTATACGTGGGTTAGCACTATTTTAATCCGCTTCAGTCCGCGTACAGGGTTACGCATAAAGACTGTACTAAGCCGAAAAGAGGTAATTTCCCTCATCATTATGACCAACTTTTACAAGGTGACCGACCCAGATCGCGAAAAAAATATCAGCTGTTCCATCGAAAACAGTCAATTGACACTTGATAAAATGTATGGAGCAGCAGATTTAATTGTTCGTAATTTCTTGGTTGGTCCCATGGTAAAAGTAGTTAATAATGACGAGTACAATTGATTCAATTCAATTGACAATCACTTCTTTTAGGCCTAGTACAGTGTATATGCGTAACCCTCTATATAGTTACTGTTTTTATCAATTCTCCTCCATCTATATGTACTATAATGTACTTCGTATTTTTCTATTAGCTCTAATGGAAAAACGGTAATATGTAAAAACGTCAAATTTGGCACGACTATAGTACACACTTTAAATTACAAAAAAAAAAAAAAAAAAAAAAATGGCCAAGTGCGAGTCGGTGACAATCTGACAAAGGTCTAAATCAACTAAAAATACAATCATTTAATTTTTGAATGCTGTTGCATTCAAAAGTTGCATTCTGGTAGTAAAACAAACCAAATAATTATAAGAAGCTCGCTGCACAAATAAATTACTCAATTAAAGGTAATTAAGGCAAAACCAAGCGTCATAATGTACCTTACGATTGATATATTATAACTTCAGTCATTAGAGTTGATATTTGAGTCACAATAACGAGGGATAACAGTAGGAAGTACTGAAATAGATAGAATAACAAACAGATGTCGACTAAACAGTTAAAAAAAGAGTTAAATGGTTAAAAAACTTAAATAACGGTAAGGGTTCGCGGATGACTGAATATGACAAAACTAGAGATTTATGGTAATCTAATTAAAAATAAAAATTGTTTGTGGTTTTGCCTGCGGCTGCCTACCGCCGTCAAAAGTTATCGTTCCTGTTTTTTCTTTCAATTTTAAAGCCAGTTTGTGGCTTACAGGTGGCATCAAAAATACAAATCAATTTCTGTGGTAACTAATTGTTTGGTGTATGAAATATACTAGTCGTAGACCTATAACTAAATGGCTACTTATATTATAAACAGAATCCTTACGCTGAAGACTTAGCAACGCTTTATTACAGTAGTCTCACTAATCCGGCACTTCATTTTATCGGCACGTCCAGTAGTCCGGCACTCTACATCGGCCCTTGCTTAGTCCGCCCGCGTCTTTCCCTTTACTCAGCCACTACCTACGCCCGCCCGCGCTCTTTCCTCCCCCAGATTACTTTAGTAGGATAGTTTCCATAAATAAATGTGTATGTTGTGTAAATACATACTACCTACATATTTAAAGCTTTATTTTGCTGACCTAGTTTTTTTATATAATCCAGTAATCCAAATATTCTAATAATCCGACACCTCCTAGATTTTAATAGTGTCGGATTAGTAAGACTATTGTAATATTTTTGATGTGGTGACCTGACCCGCCAGCCTGTTTCATTATCAGCTTATCATGTTTCCACTTTTTTTTGTTTTATTTACTAGGTACTTATTTATTTTCAGCAAGTCTTTAAAACTATCTACTAGTTACCTATAGCAGCTGTTAATAAAACAATCTCAAATTACTCAACAAAGGAAGTGAGTAAAATTAACCTTCTACCACCGATTTGTTAATTGTTGGGGAGGTTTTTTGTCAACTCTTTCAAGGGTTTATTTATGAATTTAAATGGCCCCAAAGACTAGGGGTGTCGCTAATTTGAATTTTATGAAGTTTATTTTTATAATTTTAAAAGGGTTAACTCTCTAGAGACGTGGATTCAAAGTGCTGGAGCAGTATTTTCAGGATTTAATTACTCGGGGTTTGTTTTTGAATAATATAACTTGTGAGCTGTAAAAAATAATGACTCTAAAAACAGACTACCCGTATTTATAATTGTATTGTTTTATAATAGACGGGAAAATCAAGTGACACTAAAATTTAATGTTTCTTTAAATACATTTTCTTTTTGTTAGGATGTCAACAAGCGGACTAAGGGTAGTCATTGAGAAAACGAGGGATGACATACAGAGAGACCAGCTACCCTATTGTCAGAAGACATTGCCGAGCATATCGGAAAGCAATGGAGACTTGCACAAGACTGGAAAGGATGCCGTAAACTAGACTTAAACCTTATACCCAGTGAAGACTGGCCGAATATATATATAATTATATATATTATAGAATTAGTGGCAAACAAGCTACGGGCCACCTGATGGTAAGTGGTCACCGCCGCCTATAGACACCTACAATACTCGAGGCATTGTCAGCGCGTTGCCTACCTTAGAGGACTCTATTAACCCTTCGTTTGGAGCAGTCCAAATTATATTTCGGAAGAAAAATCGAAGGTGGTAAGCCATTCCACAACTTACAGGTACGTGGCAGAAACAATTGATCAAATCGAACAGTGCGAGTAACAGGGTATACAGGGTTACGCATATAGACTGGACTAAGCCGAAATGAGGTCATTTTACTCATCATTATGAACAACTTTTACTAAGGGACCAACCCTGATATCGCAAAAAATACTATTCTATACATTTTGCCGAGTGTCAATGAACGTTTTCCATGGAACATCTGATATTATTTCGCGATTTCATGGTTGGTCCCATATTAAAAGTTGTTCATAATGATAGTACAATGACCTTATTTCGGCTTAGTACAGTTTATATGCGTAACCAGAGACAAATATATTTTTCATATTTTTATAACTATAGGTACTTTTATCATGCTATCAACATAGACAACATAGACGTATGCATACAATGTTAATAACCGCACAACTTTCCTCAATCCCGCTAACTACAAAGTGGATATAATACTTTGTAGATTATTCCCAGGCAACTATGATCCACAATGACTCTGTAATCCTGTGAAAACTGAGCAAGTTTGATTGGACCACCCAACGTAATCCGGCAGCGAAGGCCGGCAGATTATGAGTGAACAAAACTGATTAACTTCAATTGAAGTTGTTGGGAGGACAATTTGCGGGATAGAGAGCGTTTTATCCGTTAACATCATTGAGCTCAATATCAAGAGGGTGATCCGAAGATCTAGTCCCAATATGTTTAGTTTGAAAATGTGCAATCTCAAGTATAACTATGATAAAGATAAAAATTATTTATCTGCACAAAACACGAGTAAATCAAACACACATTTAAAACGCATGCACGGATTATCTCGTTTTTAGACAATATAACTATCACCTCCCTCACTGTTAATGGCAAAATTGCCTTAAAAACAAATGGGCCGTAGCCAAAAAAAAACGCATCCACAATAGGTGGTTTAAAATATTTGTCACTTTTTATCATGTTTTGCCTAGTTTGTAGGCATACAAATCTAGAGAGATGGTATAAAAATACCGTAAAAATTAATTATATAAAAAAAGTATTAATTTAATTAACTGTCGAAACAATTTCAAATGTTTAGTTATGATGTTATTAATATTATAATAAAATATCTATATACATAAATATAAACATATATATATATATAAAATAATAAATTATATGTCACATTGTACACATCTATACTAATATTATAAAGAGGAAAGATTTGATTGTTCGTTTGTTTGTTTGCATTGAATAGGCTCCGAAACTACTAAACCAATTTGAACAATTCTTTCACTGTTGGGAAGCTATACTATCCCCGGGTGACATAGGCTATAAAAATAATCTATACCCGTGCGAAGTTGGAGCGGAGAGCTAGCTCTTTATTTACCGCCGTAGGTACTTATAAACGTTACTTAAGATGAGAATTGCACGGTCTGATTTCCATGTATGACAATTTCTGTCAGCAAGAAGTTAACGGAGCAATTTTAAGCATTGCTTAACTTAAGTTACGGTTACAAGTAAGGCCGATTGTGTTTATATAATTAGGAGCCGTGTGCCTGATGGAATATTACATGTGCTGTATGTTATTTCCCATCAGAAATTTCTCAAAAACCTGGTTAAAAAAATATTGATCAGGTACAACAATTTTATCATCATCATTTCAGCCTATTATGTCCCCATTGCTGGATCAAGAATTGAAGTATATACATATAACATCATAGATATTGTCATCTAAGTCAAAGAAGGTTGCTGTCGCTGCCAAGGAGGTTGCATTGTTTTCATCTTTATCTGATGTAATAAGGCGTAACTTAGGCTACTTTTATCCTTCGACCAAAATAAAATGAATGGATAGGCCCAGTAGAAGCGCATTTTTGAAGATAACAAAATGAGCACCGGCTCTCATTTCGTTTCGGTCGGTCTCTAGCCGTAGTAAGTGCAACACGTGTCTATTGTTACGCGATAACGCAAAATCTGACAAAATTATGCATTCATATGCTTTCCCGAAGTGCAAATATACAAATAAAACCAGGATCTATTTTTAGTAACAAATATACTGTACATTTTTATAATTAGGTGTTGAAGTATATGTCCGACGGTTTTGACTCGTTTTTACTGAGCAATTTCAATGGGTGGGGCCCGTCCATTCATTTTCTCTTAGTCGAAGCTTTTATCCCGGATATAATGCGTGTGCAGTTAGTACATAATTTCTCAATGTCAGTGTTGTTTGTTTGTTTGTTTTCGCTTACAACAATAGTACAGTCTACTTATACCGATGTTTTTTAATTTTAATATTTTTTTTCTATATACGTTATGCACTGTCAATTATCAGTTACACATGTTACTAAAACTCATAAACGACCTTAATTTTACCACTCAGTCTTAATGTTTATTTCAAAAATTTATTTTACTACTTTCTTTTTGTCATAGCTAATTTACGTTTATTAGATATCTGCTTCCTGCCGTTGATTGGCGACACATAACTCTGAGACATCTCAGCTGTTCTTTTAGTAATTATAAGTTATATTATATTGAAATAAATGAAACATTTCAATAAAATTTCAATTTTAAAACCACGATTCTGGGCCCCAAAGAATGAGATCAAAAGATGTTCGGAGAATTTTTCAGCTAATAACAAAAACATAATTTATGTTAGACGGAAACATAATATAAAATGTACAATAAATCGCGGTGTATACCCGCCTTTTCTTGATATTTTCTACGGTGGGCTAATAAAACTATAAAATTATTGCACTTTGTGGCGTGTAGTTTCAGTGATGCTGAAATAACAAGTGGTTTTTATTTATATGAATTATTTTATTATCGAACACAATAAAATCTTTGTCCATTAATAGCAGGATTGAACGATTTTGATACTTTTGTTCCACTCGATGAAGACGATGACATTTTTCATTTGATTCCTCTGATGTAATTTTTAATTATATAGCGTAGCTTGAATAATTGTTCATAAAGTATCAGCAAAGTTGAGTTAGCAAAGGGCAATCCGGCCAATCTTTGGTAGGTCGAAACTAAATATCTCAGTTGCTTGCCCTATAATAACAATCACCTAGCATGTTAGATGTGCATGTGGCCTTAGACTAAACCGACTTTTTTAAATATTGTTGTGGTTATCAAGAAAAGACGGTCAGCAATGCAGTGTATAAAAAATTTGAAGCAAAGTATAGATAATTAAACTTATTAGATAAACAAATCATAAAAATCTCACGGAGATACAACTTTCAATCGAAAATTTACTTTGCAACACTAACTAATACTACTACATTATGCATTCAGTTTTACATTAGATAAATACTAGGATCATTAGCAGAAGACGTGTCCTGTCAATTAAATGGATTTATTCTAGAGTTACTCACTTATAAATTGTTTTTGTGACGAGGTTATGAGAAGATCACGGGTGGTTTGGCTCGTTCGTTGCATGGCTTAATTTAGCAAGACATTATTTCTAATAGAATACAGTACGTAGAATTTATACTTAAGTAGTTTAAAACACAGTTAAGATATAACACAATGCAAGAGGTAACTTGCAGCTTTTGAGTTTCTGCCATATTTGGCCGTGCGCATAATGCAGACTAACTTCCTTTACAAATTTCATCAGGAGTCATTTAACCATTTAGTTTTTTGTATCTTTACGGAGCGTTTGGCCTCTCTTAAACGATAGGTTAGAAAATAGAGTCATTAAAACATCTGTTAATAGTGTTTCAAAGTCAGCAACGTATCGTTTGTCAACATCGCTTACCATCAGGCGGCCCGTTAGAGTGTTAGGCGCCTGTAGCATGAAAAGTTTAATTTTAGGGAGATACAATAATATGGTAAGTATTTAAGCTAATTAAATTTAATAAATAAAATTTAAGCTAATAATTTGAAATATAAAAATACTGATAGAATATTTTTGCAAAAAGGAAGGAGGTGGAATTGGAGTGTGTATGTTGTGCTAAAAGTTATGCAACTACGTATCTGTAATTTGGCAAGTGGGTTCTTAATGGGGTGTAGAAATCCACAAAAAATATTTTGCGAAAGGGCCGAATAAAGGTGTTAAAAGTTTAGGTGAAAGTCTATGCGTATGAAGTTGCAAGTAACGGCTAATATAATATACTAGCGGCCTGCCCCAGCTTTGCATGGGTATAGAGTATAGCTTATGTCACCCGGGGATAGTGTAGCTTCTCAACAGTGAAATAATTTTTAAAATCGGTCCATTACTTTTTGAGCCAATATTTTACAAACATACTTACATACAAATCTTTCCTCTTTATAGTATTAGTATAGAAATATAAAATATTAGTATATTTACAAAAGTTCAAAATTATGTTAGTAAAATAGTTAAATACAACCAAAAAGTGTATTTACTATCTACATAATATAATATTTTAGTTTGCTTTTTTGTAGTTTGAACAAAGTCGCAAGTATCAAACAGTGGTAGTCCGTATACAACACGAAATATGAATTACGACCGCAGTCTGCTTTCACACTACAAGGCATAAAATTATATCCCGTCTGTAAACTATTTATAATATTATAATAATTTTCCGCCCCAATTATTCCGTTGGTGACAACTTTTATTGGTATATATACGATTGTTATTCTTACCCCGACCAATAAATAATACTTTTATAATATCTCTCCGTGACAATATTATAAACAAATTCCACTCGTTTTGATGATAATGAAATAAATAATATAATTTTGTCAGTTGCAAGAGAACATTTTGTATTTACATGACATGTGTGTTAGTGGCTTTAATCTGGGTTTTCGCGGTTTTGTCTTGATTTTGGCTTGACATTTCTTGATCCTGTCGTAAAGAATCTGAGAATTGAAACTGTCGTAATTTATAACTGCATGTTTGTATCTTATGATTTTATTTAAATTAAATGAAGAATATAATGTGTCTTTAAAGGAGATAAAAACGTACCTATTAGTTTATATCTAGTATATAAATAAATAAATAAAAATAAATATTCGGGACATTTTTGCACACACGGTCATCTGACCCCAAACTAAGCAAAGCTTGTGATATGATGTTTATGTTCGTATCGTTTGTTCGGTACATGCTTCGTTTGTTAGGTACATGCTTTGTTTGTTCGGTACGTGCTGCGTTTGTTCGGTACATGCTGCGTTTGTTCAGTAAATGCTGGGTTTGTTCAGTAAATGCTTAGTTTGTTCGGTACATGCTTCGTTTGTTCGATACATGCTTCGTTAGTTCGCTACATGCTTTGTTTGTTCGGTACATGCTGCGTTTGTTCGGTACATGCTGCGTTTGTTCAGTAAATGCTTCGTTTGTTCGGTACATGCTTCGTTTGTTCGGTACATGCTTCGTTTGTTCAGTACATGCATCGTTTTTTAGAAAGAAGACATTATTTCTAACAAACAAGAAGCATACGTTTTTATCTGCTTTACAGGCAAATTATATTCTGTTACAATTGTCTATGCCCCATAACTATACATAAAAATAACAACAACAATAAAACAAACATTTACGAGTACAGAGGTGAAATACTTTATTCAAATTCAAATGTGAGTAGTAGCCTTCGAGATATAGCCCATTATTATCAAATACACTAAAATACAGTCAAATTAAAATAAATAAATAAATAAATAAATATTTGGGACATTTTTGCACACACGGTCATCTGACCCCAAACTAAGCAAAGCTTGTGATATGGCTGCCAGAGACTGATATACATACACATATAGTTTTAAATACATACTTAAATAGATATTAACACCCAGATATAGAACAAACACAAATGTTCATCACACAAAAAAACCTTAAAAAAAATTAAAAACCTTCTTTTTTGAAGTCGGTTATTAGCAGAAAGAGGTTATTAACAGTATCTGTAAGAAAATGGTGTTCCCTCTGTTCTGGTGTTAAGAAACAAAGTATTATAAATACATATTGGTACCTTTTTAGCTGTACCAGTAAGTACACTTCAGTTAAAGATTTCATTATAAGTACTTCAGAATAATTTCTTATGGCGCGATCAAATAATTTCCCGATTATTACAACTTCGAAGGCTTCATGAAACCTTCCAAACGTCCTTTCTTGTCAAAATAAATAAAACCAACACCCCTTCAAACGTCGCGCCCAAAGAAAGGGGGACCTGTCATAATCCCTAATATTCCCAACCTCTCGATCATAACCTCTCTAACCACAAATGTTACGTAATAACGCCCGTGACGTAATAACCGCTAATCCCCTATTGTGGCGCCATCTCTTGACGGATTGCCGGCAACTGAATGGAGATTACGCCCCCGACGGCTAGGGGCGCTTTGTCCGTGGAGTTATTATGGAAAAGCCTATTGTACGGTGGAATGTTCGGGATAATTTGTTTTTGGACGGGTTTTCAATGAGTTTGCTTTAGAATTTGTTACAAAACCGCGTGTTTGCTTTAGAGATTAAGTCGTGTGATATTAAAAATTCTGCACAACAAGAAAAATATACATATTTGTGGAAGTACCTATGAGCAATGAAACTATTTGTAGGTACCTATACAAAGACGCTAGTGATCATTGACAGTTTAGTAACATCACACTAGGAGACACACTTCCACCTATACAAAGACAAGACAAGGGTCTTTAGCCAGTGTGTGTTGCCAGTGATGGCATATTTATAGTACTGAGACGTGGTCCTTGACTGCTGGGCATTTGAAAAAACTCAGATTTGCACAACGGCCAATAGAGAGCTAAGCTCGGAGATTTTTGCGCGATAAAATCCGGAACGAAGATATTTTCCGAAGAATCGCAGTCACTGACATAGCTGATTTATGCAGTCGCAATGGGCGGGACACATCTTTCGAAGAACCGATAACCGATGGGGAAGAAAGGTTTTTGAGTGGAGATCACAATACGCAGCGTAGGTAGGCCTACCTACGCTGCGTCTTCAGGTTCAGGTTCCACTAGACTAGATGGACCAATGACATCGTGAGAGTCGCGGGCATCTAGTGGTTGCAAATGGTAGGGTGTCCTTCAGTGTTAAAATTTAAGGGGGAGGCCTTCTTCAGGCTGATGAAGATGATGAAAATGTTCACGGTTCCTGAAAGTATGTCCTCGTAAAACCGCAAGGAACAACTTGTTTTTATTACGAAAACTTTTCATTCATGAGAGTATACGGAGACACCATAGAAAAATTCCAACAAACCAATCAGTCAGCAACAGAAGAAGTAACATATGTAGTGCCCCTTTTGTCAACACCAGATACGCACAAAAACAATTCACGGTAGTTGTCACACGATTATATCACAAAATAAACAAATCTGGCAAAGTAGACCAACTCACCGATAGAGAACTTAAAAATACTATTTTGAACTGGCTCAAGGACTATGACTACAAGGGCATTGAGGATATGCTAGAGTGATTTTAGTTTGGCACGTTCACATTCACACATACACACACTCACACGCACGCACACACTACGCGCACGCACATCCCTCTCCACACACACATAGCCACACTAACACACACACACACACACACACACACACACACACACACACACGCGCACACACACACACACACACACACACACACACACACGCACACACACACACACACACACACGCACGCTGCGCATATAATAGCGCATACTGTTGCATTTAATGGTTTAAAAATTATTTTATCTTATTATTATTTTTCTTTTGGCTACTTATTGGCATAGTAATCAAAATTTTAAAATACTTTGAAATATTTTTTACTTAATTTTAAAATTTTAAAATGTTATATTGCTGTTTTGGTATAATTCATTGATACATTAATATAGGAGAAGCCATTGGCTCCCGTCACACAGTCTTTGACTAGTTCGGGAGCCTCTGGGATCATTACTATAGCTTACTATAAATTATGCCCGAATAAATGATTTGTATTTGTATTTGTATTACGCCATAGGTGGCAAATGGAGTGGAAGCTACCAAACAGTCGACCCCAGGTCACCCCCGGAATCGATGGCGCGACGAGCTCGAGAGGTTTAAAAAATATTGGTCAGCACTGGTCCAGGACTTGAGACCAGTGGAAGGAATTGGGGGAGACCTTTGCCCGAAGGAACAATACAGGTTAAAAAGGTGGCAAACAAGCTAACTTGTAAGATAACGATAACGATGGTTAGCGACCACCATCTCATATAGATACCAGTAACACCAGATGCACCACAAATACATTGCTGACCTTTAAAGACTCCATTATAATAGTCTTTTGAAGAACTCCATATTTTAGTGTTTAACGTGTTTGTTGTTTATATAAAAAATGTGTACGAAATAAGTGAAGTTAAATACCTAAAAACAATGGCTACTAAGCAATCCAGGCCATCAATAACCCCGCCCTTTCCGACAAATTACTCCAGGGTTGTCAAGACGCAATTATTGGGCCGATCCATCATACCCCGACATGTGACACCACTAAATAATTTACGGGTTAAATATTCCTATTCTGGGGGAACACAGGGGCGAAGGAGTATTTCTTTGGGAGATTAGCAACGGCGGCGATTTGATGAAATGCTTGTAGTAAAGTAACGTCAATTGATTCTCTGTTTTAAAAACCGACTTCAAAAGTCACAAGAAAGCAAAATATACAATTTCGTCACGCAGTTATTTTGATTTTACACGCAAACTACTGAACTGATTTTGATGAAATTTCTATGGGACCAATCTGAAATAATTTTCCAAATTGGTTTATAAATAAGGAAACAATCATAAAAAAACATAAAACCGAATTTATTGAGAATGTGAAATTGTTTTTTTTTTTGAAGTACCTAAATCTCAGCGCTGAGTATCTGTGTGCCAAAACAAACCTTTCGTAGATTTTTGGTGCAAAATTTCTGAAAAATCATATTTGAAACAGTGTTGAGAAAAGAACGAGTCGAGTGTTGAGAGTCGCTGGCTTCCAGTGGATGCAAAAGGCAGGATGTTGTTCAGTGTGGAAGTTAAAGGGGGAGACATATGTTCAACAGTGGACGTCTTCTGGCTGATGATGATGAGAAAACAAAAAAAAACGTTAAAATATTTATAATTAGCTATTTTTCTATCAACATTTCAATAACTATCGAAACTAACGTGAGCGTAATTCAATATTTAATTTAATAGACGGCTGGCACTCACGCTAGCAATCTAGTAAAATAAAAAATGTTTCAGTTACTTTGTTGATTTTGTATTGCAGCACCACCTACTGGGTCCAATTGTGAATCTGTACCATCACGGGACCACTCAAACACACCCAAAAAATCATCAAAATTGGTCCAGCCGCTTAAACAGCCACTTATAAATACGCAATAATATATCAAGATAAACGTAAAGTTTATTAAAAATACGCGTAATAAATCCTACTGGAACCATATGCATTTTTAAGTGTATGCAAATTTCAGCAGTTTAAAATTCAGTTGCAAGTTTTTACCCAAAACACAATCAAATAAAAGCATGTAAAAAACAGCCCAGTTGTCCATTAGCGTGAAAGTATAAAAATACTTTTAAGTCAGTCAAATCATTATAATATTATATTATGTACCTACCTAATATTTTCCTCGACATTTTGTAGAGAACCTATATCAAGCAGACGTTTCCAGCCTACAGTAGGTATTTAAAATTTAAATAGAATAAACAAGTTATTAATCGTTTTCTATGATCAATTAATAAGTGGCCACAAGCAATTTATTTTAGTTGTATTGTTGACGTCAGACCAGAATGTTCTTGTTATTTTTTTACACCACCATAAATTTTATAGATATATATAAACTGAGCGTGAATGCATGACTTTGAACGCAATTATCTCCAAAAGTACTGAACCAATATTCAATATTTTTATACACTCTGAAAGGAAATATTATGAATTTTACAACGATACAAAAATAATTTCAAATATCATAGTAGTTTTTAAATAAACAGAGAAAAATTGTAGACAATGCTGGGATGCGTAAAACTAGCGTGTTAGTGTTATAAATCTCTCCTAATGTGACTCTTTGATTTGTGATGGGGCAAATAATAGATTTGAATATTAAAAACATGTTACATGCAATTTTAATGATGTGGGAATGCTTCGTGAAAACCAGGAATTTTGGGAGAATTTATAGACCTACTTGCTGACTTCACTGCTTTAGCTACACAAGTTTTGTACTTATGTGTGTAGCGCAACTAGCACACATTCAAATAATTGAACGTGGAAAGCACGCGTATCTGAGCAGCGACCACTATAAGCCCGTCGGCGTGAAGCACAATTTAGGCCTACTTAAACACAAACGACTCTAAACATGTCAAAAATCCAGCATTCGCCGCAGAACAAAGTTATTCCGTCGGTATCTGGCAAAGTCATCTCGTCACCTCCAGATAAAAGAACCCAAAGGGCAGCAGCCAGAAAGCGCATTAAGCCAGACGACGACTGCGAAGACATGGACACTTTTAAAACTGAGATAAAGGATATGCTACAATCGATGTTCTCTTCATTTTCTAAGCAACAGGATGACCGTTTGTCAATCTTAGAGCGTCATATTGCCGAGGTAAAAACACACACATCCTCTATAACTGACATTGAGAAGTCGATCAGTTTTGTATCAGGGCAGATTACAGACATACAAAAAAAGATAGAACATTTAGAAAAGGATCGATACGTAATAAAGAAAGAAATGTTTGAGTTAGGGGAAAAAATAGAAAACATAGATAAATTCTCAAGAAAAACCTCCATAGAAATTAGAAATGTAACAAAAAATCAAGGAGAAAAGAAAGAAAGCATGTTTGCTATGGTAAATAAACTTCTAGAAACTCTAAATATTCAGTCCTCGTCAGCTGATATTCGAGATGTTTACAGAGTTCCAAACAAACTCGACAACAATAGTTCTACCTTAGTTGCCGAGTTCTCAAACACACTATTTAAAGGGGCGGTTCTGGATCAAGCACGGCGATACAACAAAACCCAGGATCCCAAACTCCAGACACGTCACTTGGGTCTTGAAGGGCCCTCAGCGCAAATATACATCTCTGAAGTACTTACCTCTAAATCGAGAAGACTGTTCTATCTAGCTCGCGAATTTGCTAAGATGGAAAACTATGCTTTCTGCTGGACATCCCATGGAAACATTTATCTTCGTAAAAGAGAAGGATCACCACATATGCATGTGAAGAGCGAAGAACTTATTGAAGAGCTCAAAAATACAGCGGCTTCACAAAGGGTTTGACTACCAGCTACGACAGTCATAAGATATACCTACATTAGATATTTTAGTGCAAAACTAAAGTCCCTTATAAGATCACAACTATTAAATTCAGTACTAGATGTGTTATTTCCAGATTGTAAACTATTAAGTTTCTTAGTTACCACTATGTATGTTTTTCAAAGTGTGCTGTATAATTGTATGTGTGTATTTACTTGTTTTTGTTGTCTTTGTCTAATGGGAAATGGTTCTACACTTGAGTTATCTCACATAATAATAATCCTACTGAAGATTTCGTACTTAAAATGCATAGATTTATCTTATAGCACATTAACTCTCAAAGAATATTTACTGCTAATAACTACACAGGCTAATATATATCACCATCACTACAATCGAATTGATTATAAAACATTATCTATGCTTACTGTGCTCAGCCATTCCTCCGCTAGTGACACAAATATAAATCATATTTTTTTCTCTGTAGGATGTATTACACACATTACCGAACAATCGTACAACGCATCGTTCCAAGTACTACCACATCACAAAACAAAACAAACACAACATATACAATGTAGATTTCATATCGTTAATCCGTTAGTTACGTTAATCTCTGTGAAGACATATAAATCAAAAATAGACATGGATACGTCCTGTCTCGATTACGACCGATCAACACTAATTTCTTATCGCTTCCTTACCTGTCCTATACGTAAACAAGATCATAAAACTGGGTCATTCGGCCGGTGCAATGTAATGATATGCAGTTTGTTGTCAACATCGCTTCATTTCTTTGTCTATAGTGTATGGACACCACATATTAGTATAAGTATCACGTATTGCCCAGCTTTCCTAAATATATACAGAGACAGAAAACTACTTTATTTATTGAACTTACTGCTACTGTGGACTTACACAGCTTATAGTGAAACTCACAACCCCTTCCGTTATACCTACGAACATAGTCTGCCTATTAGCAATGTTTACATCCATGCGCACTACACGTACACTTCAATAATGTTACGCGGTATTACGCGTACTGAGTTAATATATTTAGTGATTCATCTAACCTTATCGATTTTAAATGGATTTAATAGATACAAATATTAATAATATAGATAATATT
This sequence comes from Agriopis aurantiaria, assembly GCA_914767915.1. Taxonomy (NCBI): domain Eukaryota; kingdom Metazoa; phylum Arthropoda; class Insecta; order Lepidoptera; family Geometridae; genus Agriopis; species Agriopis aurantiaria. The sequence goes on along the minus strand of OU612003.1, from coordinate 7,834,053 downwards.
TCTGTTTCTGATTCACACCTATGCGAAACGACTGAAGTACAAGCTCTGCTGAACAAACCTAAAAAACAACTTTGTATAATATCGGTTAATATACGTAGTATTTGGTGTAATTTCGATGAATTCCTATTAACACTTGATTTAATGAAGATAAAACCTGACATATTAATTCTCTCAGAATGCTGGATATCTGATAAAAACCCTCCGCCTAACCTGCCGAACTATGTATGTACATACTCCAAAATTACCTATAATCAAAATGACGGTGTGGTAGTATATGTAAGCATAAATCTTACAGCTACTACCTACGAACCTAAGTTCAGGGATGGTAACTGTCTAATCACTAAAATAGGTACTGACACCGCAATTATATCTATTTATCGGCCTCCATCTTTTAAAGACAGCAATGTTTTCATTTCTTCTCTGGAAAGTGTTTTGCAGTCGGTAACTTCCTGTAGAAATGTTGCCATCTTAGGAGATATTAACATTGATATCATGCCCGGTACAATTGACGACAAGGCGGACGATTATTTGCTTTTAACATCGTCCTGTGGTCTTCTGCCCGCTCATCTGATTCCAACTCGTTTAAAAACCTGCCTCGACCATGTCATGCTCAAAACTACTTTCGCTGCCACAACTCTTGTAGTAAAAAGTACAACGACTGACCATTACCCTGTAATTCTTTCTCTAAACGTACCAGATAATTCTCAGCAAAGAAATAAAAATAAAATTAAAATTGATTACCCCAAGATATCTGAGACTTTAATGGAATTTAACTTTTCTTCTATATTAGCAATTGAAAACTGTGATGTGGCTACTGATCAATTTTTGTCTTCTATGGCTCAAATACTTAGGGAAAATACAGTCACTGTTTCGCTGTCTCGCAAATTAAATCCTATTAAACCATGGATGACCCGAGGTCTTTTACGATGCATCAGAAATCGTGATAAAATGCATGCAAAAGTGAGAGAAGATCCTAATAATGATATACTTAGGATTAGTTATGTAAGATATAGAAACTTCTGCAACTCTTTAATAAAAAAAGTAAGATTAGAGTATGAAAAAGATCAGCTAACAAAAGCTAAATCTAATATTAAAAAAACGTGGCAGGTTATCCATGAGGTTACGAATTATAAAGCTGGCAAGTTGTCTGGGGATGTACTTCTTAATGCTAGCAAGGATCCTCCGAATGTAATCGTGGAAGATGTAAACAAATTTTTTGTAGAGATAGGCAAGAGTCTTGCTGAAAAAATAACTCCAGAAGCTACTTCAGCAACTCCAGGTGATGCTGGTACTTCGATGTCCTCAAATTCCTTCGTTCTTTTAGAAACTGATCCAACAGAGGTACATCACATTCTTGCTAGTCTGAAGGTTGATAGTTCTCCTGGTTGGGATGGTATTCCTTCGTCTATATTAAAGCAAAATGCTGTTTTATTGGCCCCAGTTATCTCCCATATTTGTAACCTGAGTTTCAACTCAGGTGTTTTTCCAATCCCACTCAAAAGGGCCTTGGTTCATCCTATATTTAAAAACGGAGATAAAACAGCTTATACTAATTACAGACCTATCTCTGTCTTGCCTGCTCTTTCGAAGGTACTGGAGCGATTAATAAATAAACGTCTTGTAGCATATTTGGAAAAATACAACCTTCTTAGCCCTAATCAGTTTGGTTTTCGCCGAGGAATTTCCACGGCGGATGCTGTGTTTAATTTGAGTAACTCTATAGCGGAGGGTATCGACAACGGTGATAAATGTCTAGCCATATTCCTTGATCTACAGAAGGCGTTTGATACCGTGCCCATTCCTGGCTTATTAAAAAAACTGGAAAACCTTGGAATTCGTGGGCTTCCACATCAACTTCTGACAAACTACCTCTCTGATAGACAACAGTGTGTAAAGATTGGAGAGTATATTAGTGATTCCCTACCAGTAGTTTATGGTGTTCCCCAAGGAAGTATTCTTGGCCCTACCCTCTTTTTATGCTTTATAAACGATCTATGTAACCTTGATCTACCAAACTCTAAAATTCTAACTTTTGCAGATGATACAGTATTACTTTTCCGTGATGAATCTTGGCTTCGTGTCTACTTAGCCGCTCAGTCTGGTTTTAATTCAGTAAACACGTGGCTATATAACAATTCACTTAGTCTAAACATAGATAAGACTAAATATGTCACATTTTCAATTTTAAATTCCTCTCAACCGACTGAATCTGAATACCTCAAACTCCGGGTGCATTGTTCATGTTGCCCTAAAACGTATTGTTCTTGTCCAATTTTACTACGAACTAGTTCAATTAAGTATTTAGGAATCATTATCGACAGTAATCTCTCTTTTCAGCAACATATTATAAGTCTAAAAGGTCGAGTAAGAAAACTGCTTCCTATATTTAAAACTCTTCGACATATAGCTGACTCTGATCTACTGAAGACTATTTATTATACTTTATGTCAATCGTTATTAACCTATTGCATTTCTAGCTGGGGAGGGAGTTGCAAAACAAATCTTTTGCCATTAGAATGTGCCCAAAGAGCTATCTTAAAGGTAGCAAACTTTAAGCCACGTCTTTACCCTACTGCTGAGTTATTTAAAGAATGCAACGTTCTTACCGTACGTCAACTGTTTATATTACAAACAATTCTTTTCCAACATATTAAAACCCCGGTTGAGACAGATACTGATGAATCCAAAAAGCGAAAAACTAAAAAAACTTCTAGAATTTGCAAGGTGCGTCAGACCAATACAGCTTTTGCAAATCGTTTTGGCCACTACTTGGGCCCTTACTTATATAATAAAATCAATACGGTATCAAAGATACACAACCTAAACTATTTTCAATGTAAAAGTAAGACTACCCAAATACTAAAAGGCATGGATTATAAAGGTACTGAATTGTATATCACTGACAATTTTGCCAGTTAAGTTATTAATGATACTTAAAAATATATAATACTAGCATACCTTTGCTATGGCTATAGCTATGTTATAAATTTCGTTAAATTTCGTAATATAATGTTTCTTAATAAATTACAACTGTACTGTACTCACAGTTCATTTATAATTGTATAATTTTCTATTTAGAAATTATTAAGTACTAAATGTGTGTTATATTTGTTTTTTTATTATTCTTTTTTTTCTAAATTTTATACTAATTAAATTTGATTTTATATCTTTATTTAACACATAATATTTAATTTTTAAATACTGGGAGAAGCCACTGGCTTCCGAAACACAGTTTTTTACTAGTTCGGAGCCAGTGGATTCAATTGTTTTGTTTGTATTTTTCCTTGTGCCAAATAAAGTTTATGATTATGAAAGTTTATGATTATGACTCACTAAGAGGAAATTACCAGTTTATTTTTAATTTAATTAGTATTTTACAAAAAAAAAAAAACGTTATGATAATGACATCAAACTACATCGTTATTTACTATATATAAATACGAATTGAACAATGTAATAATTTGCTGGGTTTAAATTGTATTTGACAAGTGTAATTGGTAAATAAATTGTCAATTGATACATTTTAATTTGATGGTCAGTAAAATTGCAAACAACACATTTTGGTAAGCTTTAGATAGGACAGCAAACTTTTTAGGCGTCGCTAGAACAAAAAAAGTCCATGAAATAATTTTGACTGATTTTGCATTTAAATTTCAACTCTATTTGTATAACATTGAAGTTTTAATTCATATTGTTGTAGATTTAATTCACGGAGACAAATTAATAGTGACGTGCTTACGTAAACACTAAAGTCACGTATTTAAAACTTGTCAAAGTATAGTTTAGTCCAGCGAAGTTTCCCTTGATATGATAATCTCATGGATTAGGGCACTGAGACTTTTGTCATTTCATCTGAAAATAAATCAGTCATTGTCCAGAAAGAAAAATATTTTTCTAAGAATTTTTCACAGTGACGCGTTGGACTGTGATTTATTTTTATTTTGACTCTACTTTTATAAATACAAATGGCCGCACTGTCCAAACGTATGCAACCACAAATTGTCAATTACCGAAAAATACAACACTCATTAATTTCGCGTTCATAAAGCAGCATTACGACAATCCTAAGACAGTGCGAATATGACAAATATTTTGATTAAGGAAAAATTATGTGACCAAAATCCCGAGTGCATGGTTGCTTTTTCAAAACTGGAACCGATAAAGTAAAAGTTCTTCAAACAAAAGCAGTAAATAACCAAATTAAAAGCCACATTAGCTCAGCATGACATACAAATTATACGCAAGTAATAATTCCATAATTCAAACTTAAATTAACACTGGCCATAAATAATGAAACAAAAAGGTGTGTTTCTGTTTTCACAACGAACAATGCGCCAAAGAAAATAAAAAGAAATGAGAAGTGGTAACACACAAGTAATTTGTCACTCAATTGAGACAATGCTGAAAATTCCATTGTCTTCGTTAAGCCGTGGTCTTCTATAATCACTTGTCAACGCTTCCACACCTATTGTCATCAGGACTACAATGTTTCCAATCCGAAATTCCAACTATACAACATATATTTTAAACACAACTCATTTAAAATTAGACTCTACACACGTGAAACTAAGGTGTAGCATTAAAAAAAGATACGCGGTAGATATTCTAAAAAAACATCCGACGGGCCATTAAAAAGACGTACAGAAATAGAGAGCGGAGACTTTTTTAAAGTGTAGATTGAATTGTCTCCGTTTTTAAAACAATAGCTCGGATATTTCGGGGATTTGTTAACAAAAGTGACAGGTGCTGATTTGTTAGTGATGCCGTGAATACCAGAATAGAGAAGACGTCAAAACAACGAGGTTAAGCGCAAGAGATGACTTTTGTCATTTTGTTATTTTATAATGTGCTGCCGTTCTCTTCGTGTCTATTATGCGGATTCTTACTATCAATTAGTGTTGCCCACGTATTTTTATTGTAGTCCCAGTCTTAAAGTTAAATTAATTTGCTATGCAAGATGTTCGGAATATTTGGCGTAGATTAGCATTATTTGTTTTACGCGTAGTCATGAAATGTTGGTTTGAGATTAAACACATTGTCATCGTGAACAGTGTCTACAAAAAAATACTAAACTAATATTGTTTTGGATTCCATGGAACAGGCTCAGTCAGTAGGTGCTCATCTTTATGAACAAGTTTTAAATTGAATTAAGACAAACCAGATTAATTATGTTGCACTAAGTTCACTCTTACTATGGGACCCACCTGATATCGCAAGTTAATATCAGCTATTCGTTATTATGTTAAGTGTGAATTACCTTTTCTATGGAACAGCTGCTGGGTTAAATTTCAGGGTTAGTCTTATTATAAAAGTTGTGTATACAATGACCTCCTTTGAGTTTGGTACTACTGTTCTGCGTAAGCCTGTTACTGTATTGTAAATCTACAAATCTCTCTGCATAACTGACTATTTAATAACTCAAAAATTCCCTACATTGCTTCATCATAATAAAAATAAACACCAAAAATTTGCGCTATGCCTAGTACAGGCGAACAGACCCGTTAGATTATTTTTATGTCAGAATAAATGTGGAAAAACTAAAAAAATAGATGGGCACAGCTAGTAGGCCTACCTACATTCCCCTTCCCGATCCCCTAATCTTTTTACTTCTATGGCGAATGGACTCTTAAGATATTTTTTGAGTCCGATTAAATGCAATAAGACCAAAAAACGGATGGGCACAGCTAGCGGGCCTACCTACGTTATTAGTTTTCCCGTTTTATTCTGTCTTAACAAGTATCCTTACGAGTCCATTCGCCATAGAAGTAAAATAAGTAGCGTACCGGGAAGTCCCCCCATCCCCAATCCACAAATGGGCTCATCTACGTAGTCGGTCTATCTTCATTCCCCTCCTCCATCCTCTTCTCTTTTTTCATTTTTGCTTTACTACGAATCTCGTATCACAAAATTTCAATTAAAAATACTTTTTTTTAGTCATTTCAAAGAATTCTTACAAAGTGTATGAAAATAGCAGAAAATATTATATTGGTGAACATTTTGGTAGCGCATTTTGTAAAGTCCAGCTGTTTTAACAATAGGTATTTAGTCGGTATGCAAGAAAAATAAAACACGGTAATAAAATTCAAAAAATATGCTTTACGATCATTTCTATTGTCACTTTTACAAAACATAATAATAAGCTCGCATTATATTGAGCGATAAATCAAATTCTTTTGTGATATTTATCTATGTTTCCTCTTAAATATTGCGAAATACAATCATAGTTTTATCGTTATTCGACTAAAATCCGACTAAATAGTTGTTTTTTTTATTGCTTTTTTGTAATTTACAGTAAGTATATTGCGGTCACGTTTCACTATTTTGTGGCAATGATTGTAAATCTTACTATTTTTTATTTTTTGTTGAGATGACATGTCGGCTGGCATCGTACGTTATTGTTAAAAATGTCGTGGTCATAAAATGGCCAGTTATTGTTTTAATAAACAATGGCTGGGACTATAAAGAGTTGTCCAATGGAATGGCTCGACTGTGACTGACGTGTGAAAATGGAGATTAAGGAATGTATAGAAGTGAATCTTAGGATTTTGAATGCTTTTAAGATTGTGTTCCTGCACCATGCATCTATTATTTTATAGTCATGAAATGGACTGTCCATTTCATGACTATTGTAGTAATAAATAATGGTTGGGACTATAAAGCGTTGTGGAATGAAATGGCTGGACTGTGACTGATGTGTGAAAAAGTAGATTGAGAAATAGACAGAAGTGAATCTTAGGATTGGGAATGTTTTCAAGATTGTGTGCCTGCACTATGCATCTATTATTTTATAGTCGTGAAATGGATAGTTATTATTCAGATAAACAATGGCTGGAATAAAAAAAAGTAGTAAAACAGAATGTTAAACTGTGACTGATGTGTGAAAATGTAGATTAAACAATAGATATAATTAAGTACATTTTATAATTGATATTTGTATGATTGTGTGTCTACGTGTTATTTTATTGGCACAAAATATCCAGTTAAAGTTTTAAAGATTAAACGAGTTGTAGAATGGATTGGCTCGACTGTGACTGACTGGTAAAAATGTAGATTGACTGTGTGATTGATTGTTGAGATATGTCTCACTCTCGTACTTAATCAATTTTTTTTGTCTATTCCAACTGAAGTGAATGTCAGAATTGATGTTTTTAAGATCATGTGACTACATCTTCTGTCTTATATTTCATTCAACATCAACATTGAATACGCGTCGATATTAAAACGTGTAACTCTAGAGTTACTTTCTCACCCACTCTGTTCACCGGATTTACCCCGCTGACTATTTTTAATTCCCGATTTAAAAAAATGGCCGAATGAAAAAAGGTTTAGCTCCAATGAAGAATTAATGCACGAAACCAATGCCTATTGAAGGGCTACCCAAAATTTTAAAACATTGAAGGTGAAAATGGAGAAAAATTGGATGAAATGTATTTTGAAAATTAAATAAAAACTTTTTACAACTACTTTTAACTTTTAATTTTTTTCTTGTTTAATTTTTACTAGACTCATCACTCTGCCATTTACATACCTATATGTTGCTGGACGAGATATGTAGAGTAGACGCATCTATCCGCTTCAAGTTGCTTATTCTATGATTAAACTAAGGAGGCGGTCGAGCAACGAAAATAGCTGTTCAAAAATATTGAAGAGCGTTGAAAAATATACGTCAAACAAATATGAGAATAATAAGAAGTGAAGACAAACACTTGATATCTGGGCCAGCGAGGTTTCTTTCAAAGTTGTTGCTTAATTTTTACTGTTAATTTAATACAGGCGTGTCTCTTACGGTCTCTACTACTACATGTTAATAAAAATCATGTTTTGCTTCGTTTAATGTTTAGCGATGAAATGGAGAGTAGCAATTTTGTCAGCGAAATTGCAGATGAGTAATATAGGTAGAGTCAAGATTTCAAATGTAGAGAATGCTAAATAGATTACTCGATTAACTTGTCAGCGTAAAATTCTCACCCGCTACCTACTCTCTCAGAGTACTGATAAGATCTTTGCTGCTTTGTTTTGAGGATGGGATTTGATCTTAGATCAGGCAGAGAAGGAAGATATGGTAAGGCGTGGCGGTTGTGAAAGCATTAATCTTTAAACAAGCTTGATGCGAGTTTCTGCCTTTAGGCGAAATCAGATTAAATTTAATGGGTTTTTTTCATATAAATATTAATTATTTTATTGGCATTTCTGCAAGTTTGCTATTATTATTTATTTATTACACTTTATTGCACACTTACAAATTATGTAGACATGTACAAATGGACTAGTGGAGAATGTTAATGTGTGAGAAACATTAGTAAGTGAGCTGTACTTACAGGTTTTGCGTTTGTTATAATGAAAAAAGTTGGAAATATGGAGACATTGAACACACATATTAATTATCCTAAGGCATATATATCCCTTTGTCTTATCTGAGAGTTTGTTATCGCAAAACGATTTATAAAAAAAAAGATTATACTACTATTGTGAGATTACAAAATAACCGGCCGAAAAACATAATCGTGAGTGCAAGCCGGTGTTATAATAATTTAGAAAATTATAAAAAAATGCTAGGAATACTCAAATGAAAATACTCAATTAAATGTATAAAACAGTTTTTCGATATTTCAGAGTTAGGTAGTGCCTCACTTCGACTAAAATAAAATGAATAGACGGGCCCTAACCATTGAAATTGCTCAGTAAAAAAGAGTCAAAGCCGTCGGACATAATATACTTCAACACCTAATTATAAAAATGTACAGTATATTTGTTACAAAAAAATAGATCCCGGTTTTATTTGTGTATTTACTCTTCGGGAAAGCATATGAATGCATAATTTTGTCAGATATTTCATTATCACGTAACACTAGACACGTGTTGCACTTCCTACGACTAGAGACCGACTGTGAGCCGGCGCTCATTTTGTTATCTTCAAAAATGCGCTTCTACTGGGCTTGTCCATTCATTTTATTTTGGTCGAAGGTGCATCAGTGAATTTTTTAGTTATAATTATGATTATTTACGGGATATTTACTGTGATAAGGTTGTGGATTTAGCTCCCGATATTTCGGCGCAGTTACATGCACCATGTTCAAGGGAAGAAGGGAAGGGAGGGAAGTCTTCCCGTGAACATGGTGAAAATAATTATATAACTTTCGTGAACAATCGTGATAGTTTAAAACAGTGTTTTACAGTAAAAATCCTACTAATATTATAAACGCGAAAGTTTGTATGTATGGATTTATATAGATGTATGGATGAATGAATGAATGTTTGTTCCTCTTTCACGCTGCAACGAAAAAACGGATCGACCTGATTTTTTTGCATGGGTAGGTATAGTTCAAGAGCCAGAGAGTGACATAGGCTACTTTTCATCATCATTATCACCATTTTTCATCACTACGCGGGTGAAACTGCGGGGCGCAGCTAGTTATTCATAATAATGAAATGACTTTTCAGCACACATTAACACACCCCATCCTTCTAACCCTGTTTTTGCTGTCTTATTTCAGTGTTTTTCTTAGCAAATGAAAATTCATTTGTAAGATGATATTTGAAAATAACTCATCAATCAATTGTTCATTTATTTGTACAAATGACACGAAAAGGGTTAAGTGTCGAAAGCTTTGAAAGTTACCTCAAAATGAATTCTGTTTAGTATTCGCCAACTCATGCTCGCGCGTTACAATTGTTAGGAGAAATGTTTCTAAGGTAAACATTTATTTTGTTGGTAGAATAATAAGTTGGTAAGTTGGTTGGTAGGATAATTTTAGAACTGTAACATATTTTTCAAAATAGGGATAGTTATTACAAATACAAAATAGGGTAGAGCCTTAGAATAACTATAAAGAAACCAAGTACATTCGCAAAATTTAAGCCATTCAATTGGCGTCATATATGGCTCCAAAAAAAATATTAAAAATTTACTATGACAATTTGCGCGGTGAAATCGTACCACAACAAATCAGAAAAGCAGCATAAGAGTTGGTGTGACATTCCACAGGTAATCCATTAATTTTCTTGCTTAAATCGTTTAAAATACTAATCGAAACGTAAGCTACAAAGCGAATTTGTAGCTTACGTTTTGAGAAGGTGTTGTTTGGAAACCTACCTTCTCTGAGTAGTTATTCTAAGGGTAGAGCTTTTTTATTTCCGCCTGAGAAAGTACTAAGCTATGCCAATTATTAAATCAAGCAGTAGTGTGCAAACATTTCTGTGATTGAAAGACGTATTCAGCAGGCTTAGCACGGGCCGTGGACAAATTGTCTTTCCACCGTTTTTATCTCACGAGAAAGAGACATACATATCTATATTCTAGCTTTGTCGCGTCTACTCGTGGATAAAAACTATAGAAAGACAATTTATCCACAGCAATTTTGGTTTGGTTATTCTAGTTTTTATTTGTCTACTCCATGGCTAGCTAAAATTTACAAAAATGGTGTCATATCAAAATTTACCGTCTTACTACAAAAGATTTAAGAACGTTTTAGACATGTGTTTAGCAATTGTTTCACTGTGAAAAATATGTTAAACACCTGTCTAAAGCGTGCTTAAATATTTTGTAGTAAGACCACTAATGTTTTATCTAAGAAACCGTAAAGACCGAAACACGATTAAACACATTTCGCTCGATAGAAAAAATAAAATAAAGTATCACTGATTTGAGCTATACTCCCTGTTTTTGAATTTATTTAAATACCTATTTAAGTACTAAATAATATCTACGACATCTTAATATACAGATTTCATAATTACGGGGGAAACCATAATGGTACATTTTACATAACAAATTATTATTTGTTGAAATAACAAACAAATATGACAACTTAACAACAACTACTAGAACAACGACAATATAACAACTTTTCGACAAATACGAGAAAAAACTCAAAAATAGAAGTAGCGAAACACACAACTGTATGTAACCAACATGGCTTTGCTTCACTAAATGCGACTATAATACAATGTTGGTAGTGAACCTGCCTTCTGCGCTTGGGGGCGTGGGTTCTTATGCGATGAACATTTGTGTTTGTTCTATATCTGGGTGGTAATATTTATTTAAGTATGTATTTAAAAATATTTATGTATGTATATCAGTCTATGGCACCCATGTCACAAACTTTGCTTAGTTTGGGGTCAGATGACGGTGTGTGCAAAAAAGTTCCGTTTTTTTTTGTTTTTTTTTTAATGTATTAAATCTTACGGTCATCTGTAGTAACAAGTGTTGCTCAAAAGTGGGACAACCTCGCCCTAACTCCTCACACGCTTGTAATACCTCAGGGTAACGAGAGCAGTGCGTTGCTGCGCAGTGTTAGGTTGGGCAAGCATGACACCTTGCCCATAACTGTTCGTCTCGACGCTCAACATTTTGTTAAATACCTATTTTTTGTTCCTCAATAACTTAACCCTTATCCATATTCCTACTTCACTTAAGTACAATAACCGATGGAGAAGAAAAGTTATTGAGTGGAGACCACAAGCCGGGAGACGCAGCATAGGTAGGCCTCCCACTAGATGGACCGACGACATTGTGAGAGTCACTGGCATCCAGTGGATCCAACAGGCAGGCTGTCTTTCAGTGTGGTGGTTAAAGAGAGGCCTATGTTTAGCAGTGTACGTCTTCTGGCTGATGATGATATTTTTATGTAGGTCACCCAATTAAAATAGCCAAAATCTAACTTTACTCCAGCTTGCATGTTTCGCCACCATCAATTGTCCGCACTGACTAGTGCCACAGTTAAACTACCAGTTACTTCGTGACTAGTGCCCACAGTATAAATAAGAGTTACTACGTAACCAGTGCCTATCAGTGTAAATTGTGCACTAAGAATGTCTAATTAGCCCTAAACACGTCTTGGTGTAAATCTTCCCAGAACACACAGAATGCCCCGCCAGTCCCTAAGTAGTACTTGCTTTATAGCTATAAATAGCACCGACTGGAACAAAAACGCTTCAGTACTTTGGCATAGTAAGAAAAGAGTTTTGATTCATAAGCTGTGTAGAAATTATTGAGACAAGGTTCGGAAAGATCTAAACCATAATAACAATTACTGGTAATACCTACTGAGTTTTCCCTTGCCCACCCCACTAGGTTTCCCTGTATCTATAAGTTAAGAATAGGGACCTTCCTGAATCAAACTATTTGAGGTGCTATTCAATGAGGTTAGAATGTATAAAAACAAAAAAACAAAATGTTTAACAAATTCATCACGTTTAAATTATAAATTTACTTTTCATGTTAGCGGCCAAAAATGACTTTTGCGCGCAGATTTTACCCAATGAAGAAAGCCTTTCCGAGCTTATGAGATGAAAAATGTATTTGCATCTCGTAATAATTGACTCCATCGCTACGGTCAGGACTTAAGAACTCAATATTAAGAGTCTTTGCTTGCTCTGGATTCAATATCAGACCTCGCGGACAAATAACACTTTTTTTTTATTTTTTATAAGTATTTTTCACCATGGACATAATCGTCCATGCCTTTATTTGCTCATTATTAAAATTTTCTCTTAGGCGTAATATTACAAGACATTTTTAAATTGAACTTAAATACTAATGAGTCCATCTTTTTTTTTTTATATTTATATTTAAATATCGTTTTTTTTCCCCCCTCTCTTTCTTCTTTACCGCACTTCACAACTTACTAGCACAGTTCACAGATTCCACTCACTTTACATCTCTAATAATCGTCAGCATTAACCCTATTCTGCCCCATTCAGTTCCTCAAATACCTAATTAACACATACAGTACGTCGTTTCCTAGCGTCATCAGTGCAACGTTATGACACGTCCACTGCTGGACTATTTACGTCCATTGTGGCTGGGCTAATTGCATTGGGCTGGATATTTATTGCAGTATTATTTATGGCAAGGATTAACGCGATAAGTACTGGATTGAAATGTTTATTGGATGCTAACTGCGGCCAACGGTTTCACCCGCGTTGAGAATCTGACAGGAATCTTACATATTTTCTGTACAAAAAGTTTGTTGCTCTCTAGCTTTCTAACTATATCTGTGCAAAAGCAGAACAAAGTTTCGTATAATTATTATGGTGGAGGGTTAGTATTAGAATGGCTAGATTGCAAAACTACCTCATCGCGTAGCGACTACATCGTAAGCTTACTTCATCGCAGAGAGCATTGAGAAAATATGTACTACGTACGTAGATATTTTCCAATGGCAGAGAGACAAAATCGCAATATAATCGAATAATAAATGGCCCGACTGAGCAGGTTTCGAAATTTCCGCAAAATTTAAATAAGCGCTTTTGTTGCACAATACCCAAATGTATCCTCAAAGTGCCTCGCCAGTGATTTTTGAAGAGTAAATTTTGTCCAAATATTACAAAGTTTGGGCAGCCTTGACCTATACCAATTATTACCATCACTAAGCAAATAGTATAGGCCCACGATATGCTCATTTGACCCGAAGTAACAATAAATATTGCGGGACTTTTAGTACGAAAGCAGTTTTATGGAGATGCTTGCAGGCTGCGACCCACGGTTTTACCCGCTATCCTCTTGCAATGTTTTTTTCGAGATAAAAGTATCATTTGGCAAACCAGACTATAAAATACTGCTCTACCACAACGTGTTAAGAAGTTTTCACCGAAACGAAGAATGAGATATTTTTAAAGATTTTACATATTCCAATAACACCCAGCTGCTTTGGGGTGTAACCAGGTTATATTGGTTTATACCCACTAACCTCCCCTCTCATCGGTGACTTAGTGCTTGACAAGAGAGCCCAGGATCTCCAGAAGAACGCACCGGAGCCCTCAGAACTGCGTTACGGCTCCTCCCGAGACAACTGCGTGTTGTGTCAGATGGATGACAACGTCATCCTCACTCGGGGCTTACTTGGGTGGATGGTCAGAGTCCCAACATCGAGCATCCCGAGCCCAGATGTCCCTTTTTAGTAGACTTTTACTACAGGCAGGGGCCGTGCCTTATACCAGTGCCGTATTCTATTGCCCCGGCACCAGGGCTAGATGATGAAGACCTAAGCAGACTTGATCTGTTGATTTATCTTAGTTTAGTTAAAAGTTTATGTTACTTTATCTAACTTAAACATTCAAATATTGTCTTAAATCTATTCTCAAACATGTTATTTAATGTGTGCATTATTTGATGAACATACTACAACGAAGTTATATGATTATTTAAGGGATATTTTCCGTGGTAAGGTTGTGGAATGAGCTCCCGATATTTCGAAGTTCATTCCACAACCTTACCACGGTAAATATCCCGTAAATAATCATATAACTTTAGTGCACAACCGTGATAGTTTAAAACAGTGTTATACTACAACGAATATTAGACATTAAGGTTTTTACCTTTTCTAAAGTAATATGCAGGTAATTTTTGTCTCTTCATATATTATATTGTCTTATACGTACGTGCGTACAATATTTCAAGTTGCATAGGTTTGATGACGTTTTTATACTATAAAGAACTGAAAGCACGGAGGTTAAGTTAGAATGTACATTTGTACATACAAAAAATAAATTGACATTTCCAGATGGCTATGGATCCTGTCCATAGAGTGTCCTGTGATTGGTCAATGAGATTAGAAATCTGATTGGTGCGTAGTACAAGCCTTAGCATGAAGAAACATTTGTTTTATTGTTTGGTTGCTCCTGTTTGCTGGCTTTTCATGAATTGTGAAAATTATCCCAAAATATCTACACTTATTTAAAGGTGAAAATTCACACAATATTTGAAAAAATTACAAGTCCATAAATCGGTTGCAGGCCGGTCAAGGTAATATTTGTAAACTTTTAACGTCTATTCAAACTGTTATTTTTACAATTCAACAGATTATAAGCTACACCTAATAACACGAAAATATGTTTTGTGTTTCATAACTTATCATCATTAATTGAATGATTGAAGCTAACAACAGTGTTTTATGAGAGCCACTACAACGACCTCTACCTGTCAATGTTGCAAATCATTGTAACTAATTAAAGAGTCGTATTTAAAAAAACACGCGGCAAACTTGATGTTTGTAACAATGGACTGGTTATTGAAATTTAACATTGAAATAACTTGCTTGTTTTTTAGATAAATACTTTAAGTACGTATAAACAAAATAAATAGAGAACAACAAAGGCAACTGTCATCTTGTTTTTAGAAGTAGCGCTCGTGGTGTAATTGAACACAATTGGTCCTAATAGATTGCCTTAGTTATGGAACCTCCAGTGGCATTTGAGGCTTAGTACTAGGTTCTAAAAGATTTTGAATGTCTATTCAAAAAAAAAGCAGTTTCAATAATTCTAAATTGGTTTCTTCTAGGCAAACGTTCTCCATCGTAGTCCGCATCATTGCTTAACATCAGGCGAGATGGCGGTCAAAAATTCAGTTCAAAAAGCTCTAGGCTATGTCAGAACATAAGTCTATGGGTGGACCAAAATCTCTGACACTAAAGTGAGCTATATAGTCTACAGGAAAGAATCCACTGTACAAATAACACCATAGTTATATTTTATTAGAAAAGCTTAAATTATATTTTCCAAACAATGTTAAAATTCTATTTTTTTTAAATCTATTGTAAAACACAATTTCAATCTTGTTTGTCACAAGACTGAAATTGTGTTTTACAAAGAAAACCAAAACCTACAGCCATCTGACCGGAATTCGAACGAATTAAAACCACTGATTTACTGATCAGTGTAACAACTTTGTTTTTAATAACTAAACATAATACAAACTAGCTAACACTAAATAAAAAAACCGTTGGATTGCCCATAGACCGTTGAAAGTACAAAAAAAAATCTAAACAATGAAGTACGCTGACTGGCTGCGTATTTTGCGTGCCAAGCAAAATAAGATCAGAATTTTGATAGCAGGCGCTCAGCATGGTTTTTTAAAATAATACGATCTCCCGAACTTGTTGTTAACTGTCAAGGTTAACAATTTTACGCAGCTTTTTGAGTTGTTTTACTGAATTGGCCATCGCTTTCCCTGTGACAAGATGTGATGATGCCAAAGTATCGAAACAAGTCGCGTTCTACACAAGGGGCCATCCCAAAGTCTCAGCGGCGGGTACAACTGGCATACCGTCAGACTCCGATCTTTCTCCACCATAATGCAAAGTGATGTAAAGTGACCAAAGACTACAACCGACCGGAAATTAAAAACTTACGATCGATATAACGATCAACCTGTGTTTTAGTAGAGACGTTGAAAACTTATCAGCGTTATCTAAAATAAATTATGACTTTTATGATGACTGCTGATGTCTAATATCAATTAAAATGAACTTCCATAGATAATATTATGGCCACAGATAACAGTAGCTTTCTGGGTTGCCATAAATATACGGAAAACTCCACTTTATTTTTATGACTTGAGACATTGTATCTCTATGGGTGGGCCGATTGTCTATTTTAGTCTATGGTAGACAAAACTAACAACTTACCATAAATAACTACTTTTCGGACAATTAATAATGGTTTCTTGATCTATCATGAGATAGATTTTATGGTTATTTTAGGTTGGCTATTATGGGACGCTTTTAGATTGTTATGTTTTGATTTTGATTGTTATGTTGATGACAATGTGTGATGATATTTTTAATAAAATAAATAAACAGTAAAACTGGGCCAAAGCATTTCTTTCCTTTGACAGCTAAAATAACATTGTTAAAGGCTGAATATAATCTACGCATTCTGAACACTTTCGCTAGGTTTTTGCACGTAAGGCTGTAGGAGGTACCCAATATACTTCAGTGACATACTCCACACATAAATTACCCTAGTTTTAGGGTGTTTTTAATTCCATGAAAATTGCAAACTAAAAAATTCATAGAGCATTGATTTATATCAGAATCTGTGGTATGGAAGAACATTAGTCCAGAATTTAGACCAATATTTACATTCTCATAATGTCTCATAAGTATAACACGTTACACAAAAATATAAACAACTATTAATAAAAACATTATATCGAAACGCTCTTCCACAACTCTGCAACTGCATTTTTAAGAATTGAAAACAAAACGATACTTAACTTCTGCGACAATTTTATGATTTCTAAATTCACTCAACATTTAGATAATTTAATGTTCCTGATGAAATATATGTACAACGAAATAACTTCATTTTCTGTAATACTAATGCACAACAAATTAGATTTACAAGTGTTGAAATCTATTTGTATGTGCGAATTTATAGTTTCACAACGGTTTGATGCAATTGCTTTGACGAAAACTAACCCGTTCTCTATTCTTAACAATTGTATCATTGACTTTAGTGTTAAATACACTTGAAGCGCCTAGAGGATTAAGTATCTTTACGTATACCTTCTCTTTCAGAGGGCCACTTACCAGTTGTATTGTCCAGTTGACCGGATCAAGATTAATATTTTAGACCATTGAAAACAATTTTATTTGTTTAAATTAAAACGGCTGTCAAGGCATTTTTGCAAGGCAGTTGCACCCATATAAACGAAACGTCAGTCATTCGAAATCAGTTAGCAACTGTGATGCGGAGTTCGACGCGTTGATCTAAATAATAATGTTCAATCAAGGTTCACTCAGAATGCCTGGTAACAAATTTTCCTTCTCATTTCCGTTCTTTTTACTTTTCTTCACTGTGTTTTGATACACTGTAGAAACGAACCACGGGAAAATCTGTCTCTCTATTCCTCTAGCTATCCTCCTTTGGCAAAATATATCGTTGTCTCTCTTTCACACTATCTATCTGTTTTTCTTTTTCGATTCCCCTCTGTCTCTCTTTCACACTTTTCTCCCCTTTTCTACTTCTGTGCATCTGTCGTTCCGTTTGTTATCTTTCGCGGATAACGGAAAAATCTCTGGTTTAAGCACAAGTCACATCTACTACTTTCTTCTTCGTTCTTGTATATAATGACTAAAGGGATCTATTAAGTCGTTTTTCAAACTTCAGCAGTTAAAAGAGAGATGAAGAAAATACTAGCTGTGCCATAAAGTTTTACTCGAGATTTCTTCCCTCACATTATCTCAGCTTTGCTTACCTGGGAAATGAAACGACCACAACCACGCATCGTTTAAATAATTATGTCATAAATCTAGCACGACCCATTCAGCGCGTTATTCGACCAGCGGACGAGTCCAAACTATCGTGTCCCAGTTCTAAATCCTCCATTTACATTATACTTCCGGCGCAGTATCCATCAATATTCTAAATAATAGCGGGCCGTCCACTTGCAGTGCTGAGGTCATTGTACTTGAGGGAACTAGGTGTACCATAAAAGCACGTGTAAAAGAAAGGATGGTGGCATACGAGAAGAAGTGCTGCAGGTTCAACTGCTGCAGTGGGAGAACAAAACTCTAAATTCAATATTTCGCTCTCCTACTAGCAGTTGATTCACATACCCAGTTCTTATATACTCATAATTCTTCTAACTCTGTAATAGCAAAATACAGCGTTCCATATATTTTGTTGGGTTCATTTATTTTTTTCTTCGATAGAACAAGTTTTTTCCCCTATGATTTTAGGGTAAGTCCCTTGGTAAAAGTTGTTTATGCAATGTATGAAGATAGCAATGACCTCCTAATAAAATATTTAAAAAATACTCAAAAGCTCTATAAAATTGGTTAGCCTACTAATTATAGCAGCATGTTGATTGTAAATTCACTGCCGTTCCATCCGCACGGATAAAACATTCCAGCAGAAATGAACGTTAGTAGATGACCCACTCATACCCGATTCGCTGTAGAGCACGCGCGAAGACGTATTGTGTATCCAATTAGTAACAGAGGGCGACACTGTGGTGTTATTTTTAAAAATACATAAAAACACTCTGTTACCATTTGTCACAGCGTGTCTTGTATTTATCAAGATGGTTGGTTGCATCTATTTATACATGGTGTTCATGAAACGAAAGAATGTAATCATAATCCCAACATATCAAACTAGATAAAAATAGAGAAGATAGGTAAAACTTTATCAAAATAGTAACCATAAGTTCAGCGTAGTTATTACGGCAGAAATTGCAAAAATCTAACAAAAAAACTCGACTGAAAACAGGCATAAACTATAGCAACGCCAGCTAACGGCGGCAGTAATCTTAGTCAAAAATTGTCGTGTAAATGACAGAAGTCAACGTCAAATTTGCGATTATCGCTTTTTTGACGGCGACAATGACATACTGTAATGCCGGTGTGGATTTATTTAACGTAATAGTATTTTCATTACTTTTTGCTACATATAGGTAAACATGGCTCATTTAGTTTAGTTAACTTAGTTTATTTAAATCTACCAGAATGTCAGAATTCAGCCAAGTTTATTTTGTAACTATCAAATTAAACAAAGAAATGTATAAATACGGATACATTGTTACAAATCAACCCCAACTTTGCATGTTTCTGTTTGTACACAACCAATAAAGCAAAGCAAAGCAAAGCAAAGCTTTACTGAAATGAATTAGTACTCGCGTAAGCGAAATTTGTAGTTAGCCGATAGCCCGTTGGTCCAGTTGGTAGTGAACCTAACTTCTGAGCTTGGGGGCGTGGGTTGGATTCCCACCTAGGACAAACATTTATGTCATGAACATTTGTGTTTGTTCTATATCTGGTTGTTAATATCTATTTAAGTATGTATTTATAACTATATATGTATGTATATCAGTCTCTGGCAGCCATATCACAAACTTTGCTTAGTTTGGGGTCAGATGACCGTGTGTGCAAACATTTCCCGAAGATTTATTACAAAATTTTTTTTTTTGTTGAAATGAAGGTTTTGTATCTTAACCCGAAATATTGAGACATTTTTGGCATTAATTGCGCATCTAAAAACATGCCACACCATGCCATGTTGGTTGGATTGATATCATGGCTTAGACTTTATTCAGAGCTCGACGAGTTCACTGTAGACGCCGCGATTTAGTTCCTAAAATTAATCATTTTCGAAATTTTTTAGATGACTATTTAGACTTTATGACAATGCTGTTAATAAAATACAAATTCCCCTGTATTTATTTCAGTAGCCGTAGAAATAAACACGGTTAAAATTCCTATAAACAAGATTGTCTCGGCTCGCGCCCCGCAGATTGATGGTGATGTGTAAAAAAAGAAGAACAGAAAGAATGCCCTCGCACTATTAGCTACGGTTTATGGAAGAAATGGGGGAAACGCTGAGTATTTTTTTAGAACATTGTGTTTTTAATAATGACTTCACTAATTAAAAACATGACGGGCTTTAAGGAGAGCTTTGTAGACTCTCTTCCGAAGTTTCAAATACGTTACTGACAACTAACTAAAATAACAACAAGGTAAAAATAATATATAGTTCAAAACTCCTTACTGTGCACATCAGAAATTAAAGTTAAATTTTATATTGCAGATAAATAAACTTAAGAGTTAGTGCCATGAGTAGAGGCGTTATAAAACCAAGTTTAAAGGATAGAAGTAAGATAATAAAGTTAGATGTGAAAACTAACTACAAAATAGTGTAAACAATTGTGCTTTGAGCTACGTTAGTGATCTAGAAAGTCATAGTAGAGCTAACCAACTAACTATGTCCCGTGGTTATTCCCGCAGTGCTACAGTATTATAATATTTTAACTAAAATAAATGTGTTTTAACATTTATTCAATAAAAATTACAAGTAAAATAAAAACTATCTTACAATTAAATTTATAACTAAAACGAATCTAAAACTTATATATTTAAATTATATTTCCTATCGAATTCTACCAGGATCCGTTTAGCAGTTTGTTCGTGAAACGGTAACAAAAAAACAGAGAAAAAAAGTTACTTTCACTCAATTATCAGTTTCAGAGAAATTAATGCGAACAGAAACATAGGCCTAATAATAAAATAACCCAATAAAATTTATATCCAAAACAAAATAATAATGTGGTAAGAAGCTATAATAGAAAATCCTTTAATAAATCTTCCGGAACATTATTATCTGACGACAAAGAAACAGGAGCCATTATACTATATCAGCGGGAATAAAAATGATTCAATATGAAAACACGTATCGCAAACTATTTAGAAGATCTTTATTTAATATCTTTATTTCCATGGCAGAGTCTGCAAGCGATATATCAGCTGAATCTTACTATTAGCACTACTTTCTGGAAATTTTATTTTGAGTGCGACATATTTGTTGATACTTACTATAGAACAATTTAAAACTATTGGGCTTAGTGCTGCCTTGGGAGAAGCTTATCTCTAGCAAATACTAGCAATGGACTAACATGGGTTGATTATGATGATCAAAAACTACTTGTTTTATGTATGGAGTTTGCTTGTTTAAACTTTTTACAGATGGCACTAGATATCACCTTTAATGTAATGTTATTTTTTTCTTATTATTTAGATAATTACGAAGATATGAGTTGATTATGATGTAATTACATTACGTCATAGTTCTCATATCAAAATATATGAGAGCTAGCCAGCGCCAATGTGGCAAATTGTTAACCCCATTAAATGGGTTTAACTAATGATAGTCATTTAAATAATACCTATAAGTACTGTTAGTTACATAATACTAACTATTAGGAGATAGAGCAAAAAGAAGGATAGAATAACGTGAAATATTAGGAAAACGTGAAAGTATTTTTATTAACAGTGCAATGATCTAACAAAAATATCCCTTGAGTGTATAAGATGAAATTAATTTTTGGGTACAATGTCAACAATCGAAATTATATATGAAAGTCGACTTAACTTAAAATTACCTTGAATCCTCCTAGTAAAATTGAGTGAGATAAACTTCTTGCTAAATTTCTTAAACACATAACTGGTGATAAAAAAGGTACAATTAAATCCAAGCACAAAATCGTCAAAGTAAAACGAAGTACGCAGGGACGTTGCCTCCGTGCGACAGATTTGCGGTTTAAAAACGTCCTCAGCATACATTATTGTTGCGATAAAGTTTCGCCAAGTTATTTTGGCAGTTTGGCCTTAATTTATATGATGGGCGGCTCGTTAGCATTTTAGGGTTAACTTGGTACTCAGCTTCTGAAGGTGCGTTTGTTTGAGAGATAAGTACTTAACAATATCATAAAAAGTGTTAATACTGGTGCTGTTTTTTTCTTGTTTTTCATACTTTACACTACAGGAAAATACAAAAAATATTTTTTAATTTAAGTAGAACACATACATTAGCTAGGATTTGGTTTTCTCTATACATAAAGTTATATAATTATAAACGGTTTTTTTTTACTGTTCGACCAACGACACACATTCTTCAGTCTTCCCGTGAACATGGTGCATGTAACTGCGCCGAAATATCGGGAGCTCAACCTTACCATGGTAAATATCCCGTAAATAATCATATAACTTTAGTGAAAAACCGTGATAGTTTAAAACAGTGTAGATACATATTTTTTCAGTGAAACATTTATTGTATAATGTAAAACATATTTAAATGAATACTAAACTTATATACTATACTTATACAAAACATATAACTGACCCTTAAAATATTTAATGCGTATCAAAACACCACTATTGGAGGTAGCGCAAATTTGAAATAAATTTTTTTAATGTGTTCTTAAGATTTTTTAGGACGATCATGGACTTTTTTGATTTGCTATTAAATAACATCCAAAAAAAATACTGGCTCAATCTAAAACGTCTTATGTCCAAAATCTTAATGGAACGCTTATAATATCCTAGGCGTATTAATAAAAATATAAATTAAAGAAGAAATATTTGACAAAAGTCACGTATAAAACCTATAATTCAAAAAAACGCATTGCCTCCAAATCTCTCTATGACATTCTTTATGACAAAGTGCCTAGCTTTGTGTTAGTTATTAATTTTAATTTTATTCTTCGTCTGCTAAGTGTTCTATTTGGAGATAAGCCATTTTATTTGTATTATTTTGAGATGATTTGTGTTGATAACTGGCTTACGCCCACTTTAGTTTCGTTTGTGACACGGGAGAGACAGAGTTTGATTGTAGCAAATCTAGAAAAAAGGAGCTTTTAGTGTTTTAAATTAACCCTTTTAATGTAATTAATATTGTCACATTGTGGAGAGAGCTATGCTCGGGGTTTCTTTGCGCTATATTATTCGGAACGTGGATATTCGCCAAAGAACCAGAGTCACCGACATAGCTATTGAAATTTGCAAGTTTAGGTGGCATGGGCAGGCCCCATTGCTCGAAGAACTAATAACCGATGGGGAAGAAAGGTTCTTGAGTAAAGACCCCAAACAGACGCAGCGTAGTTAGGCCTCCCACTAGATGGACCGACGACATTGTGAGAGTCGCGGGCATCCATTGGATAGCGAGCTGCCGTTCAGTGTGGAGGTCTAACGGGGAGGCTTATTTTTAGCAGTGAACCTCTTCTGGCTGATGATGAATATAGTGTCTGTCTTTACATTTTCGCATTCTCAATCAATGGTTTCAAATAGAAGAAACCTCACCCTCAAGGGCTTGATTTTTAAATTGCTTTTATAATTTTGCACGTAAATATTATAATGCGAAATTTAAAAAAAAAACTGTTGGTAGATAGCAAGTTCGAATGGTTCAAACAACTCGTTGCGCTAGCGAGTGTCATGATTATACAAAAATGTGACTTTTTTTATTTTGACTGGGGTCTCGTAAGAAAATCGGTAATTTCACACGATATTTTGATGCGAAATATCAAAAGAGCGCTTTAAAAAAAAAATCGCTCATGTAAATATTCTAGCGTATCACTCTACCCTTGTCATTCATGTGCCTTGTCGTTTCTTTTGGAGAGGTTCGTAATCATGCATCCATGGTAACTTTTCTTAATTAATAATATGTTTCCGTTTGACCGCCAATTTGCCTGATACCTGATACACTACATGGTTAGAAACTATCGTAAGGCCAAGAACCGAAATTTGACCACGGGCTGAACTGACGAGTGTAACTGCCGCCGACGTGGTTATAAGATCTCAAATATTCAACACCCAATCAATAAATTATCAGTTTGCTGCTACTTACTTCACCTAATGAGTGTCAAATAGTATTGTATCGTTTTTATTGCCTCAGATTTTTTTCTGTAATCCAACACCACGCTCAATACTAAATGAAGTTATGCAAATTTATGACGACCCAGAGGCCCTCATTATCTAAAGGTGTTGAATGTCGTTTGCTCTGAATCGGTAGGGAGGTCATGAGATATAAGTATATATTAAAATATACTTAATCATCATCATCAGAAACTGACGTCCTTAATCCATTGTTTCCTTAACGCACAGCTAGATTTACGGCTTTTCAGGTCCTGCCACCTGCCTTCTGTTAATTGCCACTGCATCAAGTTTCAGGGCGTCTTACGCTACGATTGCAAATTCGTGAACTTTTACTCTTCTTCCTCTCACAGTGCCTCTTCAACTAGTGAAGGTTGGCAGTCAACTCGGCATATTTGGTTTTGTCATTGAGAATGTAATTCCCATTCTCTCTGTCTGAGGGAAGTCCTGTGTCCCAGTGTTCTTACTGAACATGATAAGCTGAGAATTATAATAATGATGATGTATAGGTAGTATTTCTATTTGCATAGGGAAGTTAGGTAATATAATATATAGGTTACACCTTGTGGGTATACACAGAATGTACGTGTTGCTGTTGGTACACTTCTACAATCGATTGATGTGACATGTATGGCCACAAAATCTGCGATAAATATTTGCATTTTTCTTACTATTTCGAGATAGCTTAGGTTCGAATCTTATTATCTACGTGAGAGAACTCTGAAGTAAAAATATTTTAGACTCAAGTTAGTTGACATGATATTCTAATTTTAGTAAATCATGTTTTTTTCTTTCGTATTGCATAAATAATGAGCGAGAAGAGATTGTAGAACCATAGGAAAACTACGTAACAAACGTATATAATATTTGATAATTCCTATAAAATTTTATTATAGAAACTGACGTGGTTTTCGCACACAACATTTTTCCTATAAATTTGTTTTTAACTAAACAAAATTCAAGCTAACTAACGCATAAACTAAACCATGTTATTTTACCAAAACAGTTGACCGTTAGAGGTCTAGAGACGATCCAAAAAAAACAAAGGTCAAAAGGGATCCAATGGTTCAAGCCGACTAACAGTAGCATACCCAGTATGTTTGCAGCTTTACCATGCTGAATAGCAATGCTGATTATTTCGGGAGTCTGTAGCTTTCACGCTCGCACATTCTCACATGATTTAAAATATCATATTAAACTTCCAAAAAAGTGGCAATTTTAGTTTAGTCATTTCTGGCAAATTCATATTCAGTGATTTAAATCTTCAATAATGTGAATATGACCCAGCGAGAAAACTACGGACAGCAAGACCAGAAGACGCCAGCATTTTGGTCGCGAGTCACATTAACCATGTCTCTGTTTTTTTTAAATTAGGTAAACTCCAAATCTCCTATTAATTTACGTCTCAATCATAATCACAATTATGACGTTTTAACGTGATCTTTGTATTTGAAAAACCAAGAACAAAAAGAACACGTCAACAGTAAATGAAAAAATAATTAATGGTATTTTCCGCGTACATTTTTTCTCCGCTCAGTCTATGGCCGCACACTACCACATCACCCCATCTAAAGGGTGGTTCCTAATGTGAAAACGCATTAATCATTCACTTTTATACAAGTCAGACTTTGGTTTTGTCGCGGGGTTGAGGAGGGGTGAGAAGGGGGTATTTAGTTTGATATCATAGTAAGATTACATGAGGATTATGTGCAGATAAATCGAATAACTAAAGCAAGAATATACGGAAAACCATTCCATTGAGCATACTTAGGAATGAAATATAGAATTATCGATGTTCCAAACCTGATTTGCGTAAGAGTTTGACCGCAAAACTTTAAAAAGGCAAATAATTTTAGGGTTCCGCTTCCGTAGTACAACCATCAAATAAAACCTTTTTTTGTTTAAATAACCTATCTCAAGATACTTTTACAAAATCGTTGTGTATTTCCATTTCAGTCTGCCACAGCATCAAATATAACTTCTACATTTAAAAACCACAAAGGCCATGAATTGTAGGACCATGACTTTATAAGCATCGATCTCAATTTAGAAATGAAACAACACACCTATGTATTTATATTAAGGATAGGTATCATATATGTGAAGTGAGGTTGCCAAAATATTTTAGCTGCAATCTGTTGTATGCATCAGCGAGGGGTTTAAAGTGAAGGTAAGAATTCAATACTTTTATGTCAGTATTGTTTTTGACTTTCTCAAAAACAATTCACCGTCACAGTGTTTTATACGGTATTTTCCACTATCCTGTAATTCGAGAATTTAGTAACATCTCTACGGAACTCTCAAAGTATGCATGTCTCCCCACGCTCTTGACAACTTCTTACAGTTAAAAGTAATTCTTCGATTAATAGTAATGATGTCTGTTAATTTTTGTTATCAGTTTTTGGCAATTGTAATAAAATAAACCTCTTGACTGTTATTGTGTTAATTATCAGTATTTACATATTGACTATTGAAAAATTGACACGACAATTTCCTTACAAAAAGTACAAATTATAAACAACTGTCGCCAAAGGAAAAACCACCTCATTAATTTGTCTTTTTTTCAAGACACATTGTACAGGGTGTCCCATTGAGATGCGCGCCGTATAATTATGAGGACAAAGTGCTGTTGCCGTCGACTCAAGCAGTTAAGTACGCGTAAAGACTATACAACCCACAATACCTTTGAAGCGACTTTGTCTCACTTCGCAATTATGACACCCCTTATATAAGTCGACAAAGTTAATTTTGCAGTCGGAAAAATGTTTTGTGTATGAGGTTTAATTGAAATTTTGTTGCGATTTGACTGTTTCGAGCGTTGGATTTAAGTTGGTTTATGGTGCGTAAAAATCAAGATGGGTCGCACCAGGTTCTGATTGTACAGGTCTAGATGACATACATAATTACACATATATAGATACTTTGTTCTATGTTAGTATGTATAAGTCTGTTATTTTATATCTTCAATAATGTGTCATATTTTTTTTACTGATCTTGATTATCGTCCTCTAAAACTTGTTTAGCAGATTATAAAAATACTAAAAGCTACAACATACACAAATACATACAATTGTTAAAATATTAAAGACAATTAAAAAAAAAAACAAGTTGAAGTGGCAATGGGCGGGACTCATGACAGATGGCCGATGGGGCCGAAAGGTTCTCGAATGGAGACAAGAGACCGGTAAGCGCAGCGTAGGACGTCCACTCACAAGATGGACAGATGACCTAAAAGAGACCCCATGCAAGGAAACCGCAAGCCGCAAGCCGCTTCCAACCGGCTCTTTCGGAGAACGCTGGGGGAGGCCTATGCCCAGCAGTGGACGTCGCTGATATGATGAATGATGATGAACTTCTGACTGAAATGGTCACACCTAAAAACTAAACAGCAATTTTATGCATACGTTTTTAAGTAAGGCATTTTTTTAAATATTTGTTCAACTATATAATTTACTAGCTGACCTGACAGACGTTGTCCTGTCTTAGAACTGTCAAACACGCAAAGTTAAAATTGTAAACCTTATTTTTTTACACCTTGGGTTACATTATTGGAGTTTTAGTAGGGTCCCTATTTTTTTTGAAAATATAATGTAGCCTATGTTACCCGGGGATAGTATAGCATCCCAACAGTAAAAGAATTTTTCAAATCGGTTCAGTTGTTTCTGAGCCTATTCAATGCTAACAAACAAACAAACATACAAACAATCAAATCTTTCTTCTTTATAATATTAGTATAGATAACATGCATTGTGACTTGCCTCCACAAAACAAGAAATATACACAAAAACTGTGGCTTTTCCCGCTAAAATTTCACGAAGTAATGAGAGTGGTCCAGCCCATTCATATTTAATTGGCGGGGAGGTTAGTTTATAGCTCTCTATGGACGAGGGGTGATTTTACATTTTTTTATTTCAAATGCCCGATAGGCTCGAGCCGTATTGTGAAGAGGACAGTGTCTGTTTGGGTTCGAAACTTGTGGACATTAGTTCATAACCAACAGGCAAAGCATTCACAGCTTTTGATGAGATCCGACTTATAGAGATATGGTCTTTTGTTTATGATTGAATGTTTGTTTTTTTTTTTCAAAACTGAAAACTTTTTTAAATATTTAAAACAGGGTTCGGTGGCATCACATTTTTACTAACACTCTTTTTAAACACATTTGATTGAATTTTTATACTAAAGTATTGTTCCACATTTTTAGGTAGCTGATCCACGTTCCACGTTTTTTCATGAAGCAAGAATAACAGATGACGTCACCAACGCTTAGATTGATAGCAAAGACTGCTCAAAAATTTGGCGACCGACAGAAAAACGACCTAGCTAGACGATAGCTTAGCAGATAGCTCTCGGGACGTAAACTCGGATAGCGCAAGTTCGAATCCAGCCAGTCGTAATTTTTTTGAATTTTCTACAATATTTAAATAACAATAACTTTTCAGCCATGTCAAAAGCCTTGCTCGGTGACCTAAAACTTGGACATCAAGGCTAGCTATTCAATACGAACTTTCTTTTTTGTCGAGCGAAACGCAATTTTTATAGTTCGATGTTTGCGATAATGTATATTTTACTTACCGTTGATCGGAACTTCATAAAATCTTGGCAAGCAACAACAAGCAAACAGTGCATTTTAATATATTTTTAATTTTGAATCTGAGTAGGTATAATCGGTTCAAATTTCAATCAGACAAAGAAGAGGGATTTACCTTAGTACAATATTCTTCAATATACATTCTTCACTATTATTATTCACGTTTAAATGTTTCCATATTTCTCCCACTTTTTTCACTAAACCTACTACAGCACACTTATATACTTTCCACATACTTTAAGAAAATGACAGCAACTCCAATGAACTAATAAATAGTCCACATCCAAAAAAGTGCGGCAAGGTCGTCTGCGTCTGGTGAGTTGACTAAAAGCATCCAGCCTGATTTAAGCCAGGTGCGTTCACACTCGCCACGCTACCTTACCCTCCCTTGTTCGTCTTATCTGGTTTAGAGGCTGCAAAGAAATAAGGATTTGCAAAGTCACAGGTTTGGGACAAACACTAGTTATAATTGAAGTTATCTAGGTATGTCCACACTATTTCTATCTATCAACAGAGACCGCCGGTAGCATATCGAGAAAAAAATACGCGAAATAATATCGAAAAGCCATAAAACCTCTCGGAGTACCGCTATAAAACACAGACAAATACGGTGGATAATCGGGCCAAGTGCTTGTAACTTATTGTACACTCTTTATGCGCGTCGTAATATTTTACTACTGCCTTTGGCTTTTAGAGCAACTGGTCTTGTTCGCTACATTTTTTCTTATTGGCTCTTGTAATTTTATCATCTCTCTATTTTATGTTTGTTGAATTGTGAAGGGATAGTCTAATTCCGATCTTTTATAAACTATGAACAGATAACAAAGTACAGTATCAGTATCAGCGTATCGTGTTCCCACTGCTGGGAAACAGGCTTTCTCTAAAGATATAGAGAATATAACTATGGGGACCAGTAGTGCTGCGGCAGCATTGCTGCGTGCAGCGGAGTTCGAAATCATACCTTCAGAGAGAAAAAATGGGTCCTAATCCACCATGCTAGCTCAGTGCATGTTGGTCTTTTTTTTATTGATAGGGTATACTTTCAGACTGATCCCATCGAATATTCATCAAAATCCGTTTAGTAGTTCGGCCTTATTAAAGTAAATGGAAAATTCGGTTACTGGGATGACAATATAATGGAATCCAAGTTACTAAACGAAATTGCGTATTTTACTAATTTTGTGAAGCTGGTTTTTTAAATTGATAATTATTTTCAGTTAATACAAGCATGCTCCTGAAAAAAATTGCAATTAATCATAAGAATAAAACGTCAAAATCGTAATTTTTTCTTCTCAGTAATAAGTTTTGTTATCTTTAAAAATATAAAAAGATGCAAGCGAGAAAGTGAGAATCAAGATGTTCAATTCAAATCAAAAAGGAGTAGAATTTTGGAAATGAGAGTAGATAATAACCAAAAATTATAAATTTTATTTAAATTGTATCAGTGGAATAGTAAAATTATTATTTAAAAAAAATGTGAGATAGGTAATAAAATTATTGTACCAATGTTTTTAGTACGATAGTAAAGATAACGCAACATTCAAAGGATTACGTTTCAATTTAGATCATTAATCTGTCATCAAAATTGTTCACCAATCTATCCCTTAACAGGTTTGGAACTACAAAACGCTCCGTATCTCGAGAATCCCCATAAATAACACATAATCCTAACGCCATTGAAGCTACCTATCATCAGTGTAAAATACAACAACTCCTACCATACAACTTAAAATTTTATAACAAATTTATTAGAACAATATACAATGATCATTTTAGTAGAGGTGTTGATAATGTTAGTGATAAAAACCCAGCAGTGGATGAAGAAGAGTGCGATGATGTAGCATCGCTTCGTAATGATAAAAGTTCAGGAGTACAATGGCCGACAAAAGTACAAGCGCACTAATCCTCGTATTGTTAACAGGAATCCAATTTTAAATTCCATAGAGAAGTCAGATAAAGCTTGATTGATTGTGGCCTAAAACTTGTTTGTGACACAAGCTTACAACGACTTTGTAGCGAGCGAGTGTTAAAAGTATCAACATGACATGTTTCTAAAATTGTACTATTTGGTAACGCACTATACATTTCTAGGAGTTAAAACTTTATACCTACTCATCGACTGCATATACATTATGTGCAATTTCGTTACCATCGCTCAAAAACGATGAAGGAAAACACCGTGAGGAAACTGGTATGTTTGAGAATCTCAAAATTTAAAGAGATAATTATATGATATTCACCAACATGGACTGGTCCAGCATGGTGGTCTCTGTGTCTCTGTGTGTGTGTGTCTGTCTGAGAGAAGGCCTGTGTCACAACGGTGGGAACATGATAGGCTGATGATGATCTACTGATTCTTTTAAATGTTATTGATTTGAAAGAAAGAAAGAAAAGTAAACAGTCATCGATGAAGTACGCTTACCTAGAAAAACCGATTCACAAATGACATAAATATTAACAATAATTAAGAAGATAAAAATTAATTTATGTATGATTTATGAATGAAAATAAATATGATTATAATAATGTTTATTAGCTCAATTTTTTTACAAACTTATGAAGTAGGTACAAAAATTTAAAAAATGAGTTAGTGGGTAGGTGACATTTTTTTACTTACCTACTTCAAATAAAGTAGCCCTGGGTCTCAAACTAGGTGGGTCCTCTGTCGTGAGATTCAGTGCAAGACGCCCAGGTTTACAAATTGAATTGACTTTATTTTAATACAAAGTTTTAAGAACTGTCACGTGCTTAAACAAGATTATCCACATTTTAGATAAAAGAAATAAACTAGAATATACTTAATAATGAATATTTACCTTTAGTTACAGGTAAGATGCCAACTGGTAGTGGGCTTGAACATTTTAATTGTCTCAACTGTATTTGTTTAACAAGCTATGCAGCTTAGGTAATTGATACTGGTTAGTTTATATTATATACTCTCCCACTTTATTTTGAGTGTCATAAATTCTAGTCATTTTCGCGTCATTTTTTGTAAATCTGTAAAATTCTACAGGTCTTCAAAAGAACCAAGTATTTTTTTTGGAAAAAATAAAAAACCGACTTCATCACTACACATTCATGTATAAACTTAAACTAAAAAGTAGAAAAGTACCAGGTAAAACAGAGATTGAAAGTCCTCATCAAAACTTTTGCTGAAAGGAATCACTACTTAACCAAAACGTCATCAGCTGTGTATTTTTTGTTTTGTTGATTTTTTCTAAAAGCACTGAATCAAATTCGATAAAATTTATGTGGGAGCACCTCTATACCCACTAAACATAAAAACTAATCATCAAAATCAATTCATAATTGGTGGACTAATCACGTACATACAAAAAAACACACAGCCGAATTGAAAACCTCCCTTTTTTGAAGTCGGTTAAAAAGGAACCATCTCGTGAATAAGCAATAATTGGACTTCGTTTAATCAAGCTGTAAGTAAATCTTCTCTCTGTCTAATAGATAGTAAAATCAACCAGGATTTATTTTACTGTTGTCTCCGAAAGACAAATAAAGCCACCCATCACGGCTTTCTACCATCAAATAAATTCTAGTTCGTATACGGCAATCACGAATAGATCCTTTCTAAATCTACAGTAATGAATCGAGCCGGCCAATTACGTACCTTTGAATGAACCAGCTTTGCATTTCAGTTTCATATTCCAACTTATCTTTTTGCTAAAAGCCGCTTTCCGGTGGACAATTGCCAAGAACTGAATCGAGGTTTGTTATCTTTGTTTTACTTTTAACAGTTGCATCTGCATGTCTCGTTTTGGCAGATACTTCTCTGAATGAAAGGATCTTTTTGTCGTTTTGCAATACCACTGGATCGGGAGTTAGCGAGTGAGTGGAAATAATTTCGTCAGTTCGAGTATGTGATAATGAGCTTCGTTGGAGGAAGTTGCCTTTGTAGTGGTTTTAAGCAATCGACATTGTTTCTGTCATCTTCACTCTCATGTCCATCTCAATGAGAGGGACCGAAATAAAAATCTCTTGCTTGAGAATATGCTCGTTCTAGAAGCATTTGTTGGTTGCTAGGGGAAACGGTTCTGGATTATTGTTTGTTGCAGTAAAAAGTACTGATAACACTAACTCTACAACATTACTTTTGCATGAGTTATCGTTTGTTGCACTAAAAAGTACTGATAACACCAACTACTCTACAACATTACTTTTGCATGAGTTATCGGTTGTTGCACTAAAAAGTACTGATAACACTAACTCTACAACATTACTTTTGTATGAGTTATCGTTTGTTGCACTAAAAAGTACTGATAACACCAACTACTCTACAACTTTACTTTTGAAAGTAGTACTGAGAGTTTGAAAATATTCAATTTATTTAATGATCATAAAGAATACGAGAAAAAAGAAAACAGAGTTAAGTTAAAATAAAATAAAGATAAAACAAAGAAAAAGTAACGATAAAGATTAAAAAAAACAAACGAAATTCTGTAAAGTTTATAAGTTTATCAAACTATAAGCTACAAGATAGTTTGATAAACTTGCACTCATACTAGATTCTAATATCTATGCATTCTTCATAGTATCGACAAATTGGGAACTTTTATGACTGATAATTTCCAACATTGCTTTAGCAAACAAAAGTGGAGCCTAGGATTATTACGCTAAATTTCAAATTTTATCATTGTAATTGATCAAAGATATTCAAAGAACATGAGCTAGTATTGTTATTGAAGTGTATTATAGACAGTTATTGTTTAACCGCACTGAATAACTGAATGAACCGCACTCTCATTGATGGCGATCCAGAAATACGCGGGCTTAGATCCCGGCTACTGACTGTAGAGTTACAATGTTTGTGAATTGAAGATCCCTATATAGAAAAGAAATAACAAATGACTGGCTAAGAGCGTGTCGAGACTCGAGGCACGCATACGGTAGGGTTCCGTTTTTCAAAGCCAAAGTTATTATAATTGTGGTCAGATTTAGTTCAGAAATTGGTGGTCACGAAAGAACAAAGCTGACTTATCCAAATTCAGAGGTGAACAGAAAGAAAACATTTATTTTGCGCACAAAGCACTACAACATCAACATTACAAAACAGAAACGACAAAATAATAATAACAATACTAATACATATTAAGTTGTCTCTGTAGTGTCCAGTGCGATAAAAAAGGGCAGTGCTCAGCGATAATACTACAGATTTCTCTGCAGTGCTGATTTTCAGTATCTACTGACCTTCTGAGATGCACGGAACTACAAATAGAATTAAAAAAAAACATACGTAGAATAAAGTACATTACAATAAACACACAAATAACATGGACAAAACATCAGAAAATATAAATAAATAAACCACGAGGGGAAGTATATTATGTATATAAGCACCTGGAGAAAGATAAATAATATTTTATGTATATAATTAATTTTATATGTTAAACTAGATAGAGTGGAGTGCGAACAAGGTGCATCATACCAACATAAATATAAGTAATTTATATGGTTTAATCAAAAAGAAAACTACATACCCACTGCCTAGGCTACTATAATACCGCTTTATGAAGCCTTCTACAGATTCAGCCACTGCACCAACCTTATTTTACATTCTGGGAAGATGAAACAGCGCAAGGGTATCAACGCAAGTGCCGTATACTAATGGCCACCCTATGTCCATATTATATTTTTTTCTTGCAAATAAATTATTTTGTAACGTCTGATCTAAATCTTTTTAGCTCACAACCGGAGATGAAGCTCGATGATTATCCGAGGGCATTTCCTACCGTCTTATTGTTCTTGTATCAACAATACACAGACATACAATAATCATTTATTTATATACGAATCTAAATTAACCATGGAATGTGTTTCCATATGACTCATGTTCTGCGAACGGGTTGTTCTTAGTTTTATAGTTTGTTCTATGATATTTATGTCTTTAATTTAACTAAGCCACTAATAGGTTTTAATTTCTTATTTGTATTCCTTTAAGATGATGCTAACTGACTTCCAGTAACCCTGTATCTAGTAACTCTGTATATAGTAACTCCCAACTTTTAATGGCTAAGTATTTCTAGTAAACTACTTACTATAATAGGCATGATGACTAATAATTTTTATTACCTCATAAAAAAGCTGATCATAAATAGAGCACATCAACAAAAACAAAATTAATTTAGTTCAAAAATAAATAAGATATAAGCATTTTAATTTCATGCTACACAGAGAGCGCACTATAGTGAGCCGTGACGTCACGGCTCAGGAGCGCCATACAAATGCTATACTAACACACGCTTTGTGAGAAAGGGATAGAACATCCCCTCTCTATCCCCACCTAAAACTTTAAATACTCATATCTCAGAGATTTATCAGCCAATTCAAATTATTTTTTCAGTGTGTGTAATGTATCTAGTTGTATTCATCGCTAAGCCGGTTATTTGTAATAAATTAAACATTAGGAATCATGCCTATTGATAGTATTGGTTTATATTCAATTATAGAATCTGCTCAAATTTTTAGATGGAGATAATAAATTTGATCAGATAGGCAGTTTTGTTTATTTAAGTCCTAAATTTCTTTTTACCACGACAAGATTACAACAGGATTCTAACATTTCAAAAGCGATAATAGCTCAGCAATTGGTGCGTTTGATCCACTATCCGAATAGTGTAGGTACAAATCCCAACCATGAACTTGAGTTCCCAGTGAAGGCAACCAAGGCAAGGTGGCAAGGCACTATCTAATGCCCGGCTAGCTGACTAAATCAGTCACCAAGCACCTAACGGTGTCTTCCGGCAGCGTCACTTGAAAGCCTACTCCAGGCTAGACGTAACCAAAAATTAGTTTTCCATCCCATTTAAGGGTTTGTGGCCAACACACGTATCTTTATAAACAAACCGACATGATTATCCAGCAGACAAGACACTCCGTACATGGCTTAACGCGTGTTTTACTTTATTAACCCATTAAACGTTTGTCTAGGTCGGGAGCTAGTGTCTGGGATAATAACGAGTGTTCGAAGTACCTATCTTCGTCATCACACTAGCGAAAATTTGTGTATAGTTTTGTAAAAACCTAAGCTTTTAAATGTTTTTTTTTTTTCACGGATTTTTTTAGTCCTTCGGGATAGTAGTCCAAACTGCAGACAAGTACTAACGAATAATTAAAAAGGTCTAGTTTTAAATGATAAATTTTGTATATTTTTTTCTCTTCTATACAATAACATGCCTATTAGAAAAACAATGACAACATTCGAAAGTAATTTTCAGATTTAAGTGTCGTGACCTATACACTACAGAATCTATTATTTAAATGTTATAGACATTTTAATGGCGTATTGGGGCGTAAGCTCAGATGGCGCAAGTTTGTATCCTAAATATAAATTGATTTTTCGGTAGAAAAAAAAATCTATAGATAGATAGATAAACTCTTTATTGTTCACACCACAAATTTCATACACACGATAAAACAGCTTAAAAACTAATGCAACAATCGGCGGCCTTATCACTAAGAGCGATCTCTTCCAGGCAACCTTAGGATGGAGAGGATTTATACAAGAGGTAGAAGGCGGGGCGTCCAATATTTAAAATGTGATAGTTATAATATAAACCGTACATTCTAATAACAATACATACTAATACATGTATTACTTAAAATTACGATAATATACTAATACATAAAATATAAAATCTACTAATATGAGAAGTAACAGTAACTATACAATAACTCCCAAACTATTACAGTCGTAACTTCAAATTTACACCGCAAAAGCATAGTGAAATGGTTTCACAGAGACCGTTGTTAATTCCCACGACTTTATGGCTGTAATGTTTGTTTAAACCGCATTTGGTATGAAACTTTCAACTTTTATATGTATTTTTGTGTAACACCTATTCAAACTCGTAAACAGAGTTACTTTTAACTAACCAGCCACGCTGCGCTTACCTGTCCGTGGTTTCCATTCCAGAACCTTTCGACCCCATCGGCCATCTGTTCTGCGTGATATGTGTTCTGCCCACTGCCACTTAAACTTGCAAATCCGGTGGGCTATGTCGGTGACTTTCGTTCGTCTACGGATCTCCTCATTTCTGATTCGACCTCGTAGAGGAATCCCCTCAAGCAGTAAAATAGCCCTCTTCATAGCTCGCTGAATGCAGACCGCTTCCAACCGGCCTTTTTGGAGATCGATAGGGGAGGCCTATGTCCAGCTGTGGACGTCTTATGGCTGAAATGATCATGATGATGACTCATCACGGTTCGAAAGGTACATCCTTTAAAAGGTAAGAGACAGACGGACGGACGGACAGACAGACATCATAGGCTTAGTAATAGGGGCCCGTTTACACCCTTTGGGTACGGAACCCTAAAAATGGAAACAATGAGAGACACAAATCTGCCATAGCTGAGCATCAGCTGGACGCGGGTCCTAACAACTGGATTGAATTTCGTAACCCTAAAATTCTGTCCACCGAACACCATTACATACCAAGGCTAGTAAAGGAAACTATTGAGATCTCGAAATGACAGAATTTCAATCGAGGTGATGGTTTTCAATTCGTCAGTGCATAGAATCCAGTATTAGGTTGCCTTAAAAATAAAAGTTCAAAATATCTTCAAATTACTATACGAAGTGAGTGTGTTTTGTCGGGACGTAGGTTCGAGTTCGAGTTCCAGTGATAACCGTAGCAAATGACTAAGAAAGAGGGTAGATCGTTTTTTCTGTACCTAACTTTTTAACTGTTTGACCAACCACGGGAAAAATGAAGAATGCGGGATTCTTCATTTTTCCCGTGAACATGGTGCATGTAGCTGTGCCGAAATATCGGGAGCTCATTCCACAACCTTACCACAGTAAATATCCCGTAAATAATCATATAACTTTACATTGTATTGATCTCAAAACAATCTATTCTGAAACATCTTGTATCAGCCCATACACAGTACATGTGAATTAGTCCAGGATTCCCATAATGTGCAGCTTGAGGCAACATTGGCGACAGAATCGACATGACAATCTTACAGAACTATGGCGATATTTGCGAAAATAATACCCCCAGGGGGGTTAGACAAGACCCACTTTCTGTTAGAGTTAAATCCTGCGGAAAGATGACATTGTATGAAAATGACAATGACAATGACATTAGCTTGAGAGATTACATCTTTCCGAAGGCGTTAACGCTAACAGAAAATGGGTCTTGCCTAACCCCCCAGAGACCACAAATTTTCTACGTTTTCCCACTTTTAAGCAACCACAGATGATCATGGGGCTTCATGTATTGTATTAAAGTCGCATTTAGTGGAGCAAACCATGGCAACACACCATCGTGCGTTCCCCTACTTCTATTTTTAAGCTCATGTTTTTCGAAAAGTATAGCTGTAATGTACTGATTATGTCTATGTAAGGTTGCCTGGAAATCGCTTGTAGCGATAAGGCTGCCAATTGTTTCACTAGTTTTAAGTTGTTTTTGTTTCTTATGTACGTAATTTCTGGTGTGAACAACAAAATATCTATCTATCTATCTACAAGTATGGTACCCTCCATAGTTATGAAATCTGTATATTACCCTATATAGACATTATTTGCAAGTTGAAGTAGCAATGGGCAGGCCACATCGCTCGAAGAACCGATAACCGATGGGGAAGAAAGGTTGTTGAGTGGAGACCACAACCTGGAAGACGGAGCATAGGTAGGCCTCCCACTAGATGGACCGACAACATTGTGAGAGTCGCTGGCATCCAATGGATGCAAAAGGCAGACTGTCGTTCAGTGTAGGGGAGGCCTATGTTCAGCATTGAACGTCCTCTGGCTGATGATGATGATGATGAGACATCATTTAAATTGATAATTGAATGAATCTAATAAAACAGGGAGAACAGCGCAAATCAGTGTTACTTTCATATTTTTTTTTCTAAATATAGTCACTTGCTAGTTTAAAATAACTTAAGCAAGGCGCAAAATGTCAATAATTTCAGACTCCACGTAAATTGTGCACCAAACAGATGTATGTCGAATTCCCAACGTTTCCGAACGTACAATACCACGCGTGGGCAGTTGGGACATCTCAATCGCTTGTAGCCTCTTGTTCTCGACACTTGTAATCGTAAAATTGATTCTATACTACGTTTCCAGTCGTTTTATATGCGACAATGTAATTTTAGAAACGTTAGGAAAGGCTGGTTTTGCAACAATGGTGGGATTGGAATTCTTTTGTGGTTAAATTATAATGTTTTATGTTTGTCTGTAACCATAATAATAATGTACTTACTATCATACCTGCATTATGTTTGTCATGTAAGTAGTATAGGTATAACATAGCTCTAACCTCTTTGCTAACTCTCTAACATTTTTTTCGTTTAGTAATTTTTAAACTTTTGCGATTTGAACACATGTTTTAAATGTTAAGATAATATGTTATGATAAGTCCCGATAAACATTTAAAACAGTTTATTTGTTTGTTTCAGGTACTCTACCAGCGATAGATACTGCAGCACATTGCGTGCGCCTATCCCATTACAAAAGCTACATCTAAAGTGATATAGCAGCATTGTTAGGGGAGCAACAAGTGGATTTATAGCGGTGATAGCTACTACCGTTTGTCAATGTAGGGCTGGCACACACTTGAATTTATTTTTTATTGTTATACAGGTAACTTTTTCGAGAGTGCGTGAATATTTATCACGCATAGAATCGTTATTACATAATAATATGACGTTTTTTTTATGATTACGGCCACATAATTTTACAAGGTACGGTATCATATAACTTTAGTGAACAACCGTGATAGTTTAAAGCAAGGTCCGGTAATTGATAGAAAAAGGTGGGTGGGGGGGATGCCCGGGGAGCGCAACGTGGCGCGGGCGCATTTCAGGTCAAGTTATTTTGATGATACTTTTGTTTCAAAAGAAGCGTGAACTAAAAATACCGTTAATTTTATTCCAGTGAGTTTGACGTATGCCAAATTAGCGCACTCCAAAAAAGTAACCATGTATATTGATTCTAAAATAATTCTAGCTACCTCTGTTTAAATACCAACCAACTAATCACAAGCTGAATTTCTGAAAAAACATAATTGTCTAACATAGGTATTTCAGTTTTTTTATGCAGCATTGAGACTGTTTATGAGAGTGTTGAGACGAGCAAATCACTTGCCTGATAGTAAGTGTCACGTTTTTTAAATCGCAAGTATGTCTGCGTTTGACCTTCAACTCCAGTTGGTAAGCGACGATGTGGTCGAAGATGAAGCACGTAGACTAGGAATATACCCTATTCACTCTGACCTTGCAAGGGCCCATAAAAGTTATCCAGAATTTAATGAAATGATAATTGTGCAATCTTTTTATGAATAAGGATTTCATTGGAAACAATGGCATAGATTCTGAAGCACTCTAAACTAAACCAAACTAAATTTGACAGCTCTAAAATTGTTGCCATCTTTTTCTCACATATTAAAATGAAAAGAGAGGCAGATAATTTTAGTCCTGTCATATTGGTTTAGTTTAGCGAGTGGTGTGCCAGAATCGACGCCATTGGCGTACAATCAAAAACACTTAACTCTATTTTACTAAAATTTGATTTATATAAGAATCATTGAAATCGGACATCAGGTTAAACTTATAAGACCCCTTCTTTGCGTCGGGGTCAAAAAAGCCAAAAGGGTATCCTAATTCTTCTATAATTAATGTTGATATATATTTTCTTGAACAATTAATGAAAATAGCATAGTCAGTAAGAAAAACTAGTCCTCACATAATAAATAAATACCCACCAAAGAGTTTATCAACTGATAAAATTTTTGCATAAATAAAACAAATTGCCCCATTATGGAGCAACCCTAATCAACAATGCAACCCCAAATAATAGGGGTGAAGCGCAAACATTTGTCTTGCGAGCGATAGTTGCCCCACAAAACATGTTCAACAAGTTGTTCACGAGAAATCACACTCATATAAATGTTTGTGAGTAGTTTGATAGTTTTTACACTGAACGGATTTGGATGAAATTTTGAATGGAGACAGGTTTCAAGTTTCAACCATAATTTTGTTTAGTTCAAGATTTTGTGGTGACTCAGTCAGTAGACATAATATTAGAAGTAAATATTAGCAGTCGTTAAAAAAAAAAAAAAAAAAGTCAATCGGTGTAATAATTAAAATTAAATAAAAGTATGAATTAGTGCGAGCTGACAAAATAAAACAGGATGTAGTGACGAGAAACAAAAGAAGATTGAATGCGCCGCGAAAAGAAAATAAATAGCGAGTGCTCAACATTAGGCTGCATTCACACTAACAATATAATTATATTTTTCCATATTCATTGATTAATTGGTCAGAATAAAAATTATAATCATATTAAAATATCAAATACGTGACAAACAAACAAAACACTTATAAATTATAAAAAATTTACAATAAAGAAAAACAGCATTATTTATACTCAGCAGTGTACGTAGTCGGGCCAAACTTTTTGAGTAACTCATCTCGGTCCCTGAGATTCGGACCTAAAAAAAACATAGGCAGGTGTACCTATTAGACATAGTAATAAGTTTTATATGAATACTAATTTTTCGAAAACTTCACGTACTTTTCGTCTTATTTTGGATATACTAATACTTAGTTGAGACTAATATTAAAAAAAAAAAACTTCTAATATTCTTCACCAAAATAAAATAAAAATATTTACATGAAAAATGCTTTAAAACATTTAAAATGTGATTCTAAACATATCGCTCAATCAGTTTTTCAAAATAACCAATCAGTATATTTTTTTTTTTTTATTACTAAATTGTGGTTTTGGAGGTCAAGCTCTTATAACAAATTCTAAGTCTTTAGTAATTCTAGGTCTAGTTAGTATTGATATTATTATTTATTTAAATAAATAAGTAAATATATAATAATAAATAATTATAAGGCCTCGGTTAAATGTATACCTCCGTCTACTCATCAGTCGGATCAGTCGGTATAATCAGATTGGTATGTGGCCAAACGCGTAGAAAACCTATTTTGGATAACACACTATTAGACAACCTTCTTTCATTATAAAACATGCTATAAAATGTTGTCTCGCGTGTGGCCAAGCCCTATATGCGCAAGCGCAGACCGGACGCGTCGATTGTGCGCGCGAGTGAGCGCCGGAAACGGCGACACAGCATGCAGCAGGAGACATATTATTGCCATCACGCAATATTGGAGATATA
The DNA here is from genome assembly GCA_914767915.1 of Agriopis aurantiaria. Lineage (NCBI taxonomy): Eukaryota > Metazoa > Arthropoda > Insecta > Lepidoptera > Geometridae > Agriopis > Agriopis aurantiaria. Next base: position 7,792,387 of record OU612003.1, on the reverse strand, counting down.
TCGCTGCCATGGTTTGAAACATCGTTGGAGGATTATTCGAGCTGAGTGAAATTAAAATGCTGCTTTGGAAACTAAAAGGAACAAAACATACAACGTAGCCAGGTACGGGCAGGGGGTGGGCAGATGGCCCTCACGAGAGAGTGGATAAGCGCGTTCAAAGAGTTTAACCCAACCTAAAAGTAAATAATGTTATATTAATTTACTATAGAAATTGACGTAACCACGTCAATTTCTAAAATGTAACATTGTAACATTTTATAAAAAAAATAAACTTTATTTGGCCCATAGAGCCAAGCGAGATGAAGCCTTTACCTTGAAAAAGACTGCCTAATGCGGTTGAAACTATAGTTGGAGTGACCGGCTTAAACTTACGTGAGTAATTCTCGTGTAATACATTTTTTTAAAAATAAAAATAAAAATAAACTGGGAAAATCCCGGCTGCGCCTTGTCAAATCCTGATTTTTTGGGTTCCGGTTAAAGAGGACTTCTTTCTGCCAAAAATAGACAAGAGGAATTAATGAACGTTTACTAAAAAAAAACGTCAAAATTGGACTACTCTGTAAAAAGTTTTGCGTGATCAAAAATAAAATATATAATATATATACGCGTTAACTTGATAACCTCCTTTCTACGTCAGTGAAATATGCGAAAAAAAAACAAAGTCATTACAAGTTCATATTGAAGTCTCAATTTGAAGGTAGTTAAATAAAATACTACTTTGAATTGACTACTTTATAATATACTAGCGGTCCGCCCCAGCTTCGCACGGGAAACAACAACAATGAAATAACAAACAATGAAACAATTTTTCAAATCGGTTCAGTAGTTTCGGAGCCTATTCAATGCAAACAATAGGTACAAAAAAACAATCAAATATTTCCTCTTTATAATATTAGTATAGAAAAGGCGATCCTAAAGGCAAAATATAAAATACAATACAATACAACTTTATTACACACCGAAAATACAAATGAAACTTAAAGTAACATAAAAACAAATAAACGGCAGTATAATGAGCGGCCTTATCGCCTAAAGCGATTTCTTCCAGGCAACCTTTGGATGGACAGGACTAAAATCATATTATTATGATAGTAAAACTCTTTAAAAAAAATCTTTTCTTTTGACTTGACATCCACGTGTTTGTAAATCGATGCTTAAACATAGTTAAATTTAAGTACTGCCCTAACAGTGTATGCGTGGCCATTCTTAACCGAGCGCATCTTAGAATAGACTACAATAATTCATAAATGTTATGCGTGCGCGCAGATAATATTGTAGCGGGAACGCTTTGTATTGGGTTTTGAGTTTAGCGAAGTCCCTGAATAAATAATAGAAGTAAGTGATAAATGTGCGGTGTGCAGGCGATGGCAGCCGATTGTTGGCAAGTGTATGGAACTACTGAGTGAATGAACTGTGTGTTGAGATCGAATAAGTTTCGTGAGCATTAGGTACGTATAATACAATGCAATGCAATGCAGTGCAATCCAATGCAATATAATGCGATGTAGTGCAATGTAATGTAATGCAATGTAATGTAATGCAATGCAATGCAATGTAATGTAATTTAATGTAATGTAATGTAATGTAATGTAATGTAATGTAATGTAATGTAATGTAATGTAATGTAATGTAATGTAATGTAATGTAATGTAATGTAATGTAATGTAATGTAATGTAATGTAATGTAATGTAATGTAATGTAATGTAATGTAATGTAATGTAATGTAATGTAATGTAATGTAATGCAATGTAATGCAGTGTAATTCAATGTAATGTAATATAATGTAATATAATGTAATGCAATGTAATGCAATGTAATGCAATGCAATGCAATGCAATGCAATGCAATGCAATGCAATGCAATGCAATGCAATGCAATGCAATGCAATGCAATGCAATGTAATGCAATGTAATGCAATGTAATGCAATGTAATGTAATGCAATGCAATGCAATGCAATGTAATGAAATGTAATGCAATGTAATGCAATGTAATGCAATGTAATGCAATAAATATATCTTTATTACACATCGAAAATACAGATGTAATTTAACTAAAATAAAAAACAAATATACGACAGTATAATGGGTGGCCTTATCGTCTAAAGCAAGTTCTTCCAGGCAACCTTCGGATTGAAGATGGACAGGGCGTTACGGTTAACCGCTTAAAGCAATCCAGTTTAGGTGGTGAAAATATATTGCGCGACCGCAAACCGTATTTCAGCGCGTTAAGGTTCACGTTCATGTGATTTTCTGAACTGACCGCGTAAAGAGTTGGCCGTTATGCCCCAGGACTAAAGAATTTGAAAGCGGTCGGTGGTGCACATAAAATATAAATATTATATAAAACATACATGTATACAATAACTACACAATGCTACATACATAGAAACCTACGTACAAATTAACATGATAAGTACTAAAATAATGTGTATAGACTTGATTCTTAAAACTAGAAATAAAGAGATTTGGTCTGCCTGATAGAAGCAAGCAGCGCATTCCAGGACAGCTTCAACAACAACGTGATATTGAAAATATCATGATATTTTTGCCTCTTTTTAGGGTTCCGTAGCACTACATGGAACTCTTATACGTTTCCTTTTTTTCCGTCCGCCTTTTTATCTGTCCATATGTCCGTCAGATACATATTTGAACTTCAGCCAAGTCCAGCTTCCTTGGTTTGAATTTTTATGACCACCTTGCAATTTCTGAACACTATGAATATGACCACAATTGTACTGATTTGGTCATTATGCGTGTTTCGGAACGCTCTTGGCCGGTTATTTATGGTTATTATCATTGGGTATGAACACAGAAAAGAGAAGGATTTTTTTTTTCTTTTCTGTGGGTATGTATGTGTACTTACCTCATTTAGTTTTGTTTCTGCAAAAGACAGTTTTTAAATAGTTCTAAATAGAGGAAAATACACGAAATGGAAAAATGCCTTTTTGTTTCGCTTATCATTGTAGATAAGCGATATGAAACGAACTACTGAAATTGCTCAAAATAGCAGTCATGCAAAAAGAATCTCTCCGGCGGGGAATCGAACCCCGGTCTCCCGCGTGACAGGCGGGGATACTGACCACTATACTACCGAAGATGTTGGAAATTAGGCCAAAATAATGCAATAGAAAATTCAAAAATATTGCATACTGATTGATAACGTTGGGTCGATCACTGATACTTTATCTTTTATCAGCCAATAAAAATTGTCCACAAAAATAGACAAAAGTTAAAAATAAAGGTTTTTCCAAGTTTTTATGATAAATTCTAGGCAGTAGGGCCCTTTGGTTTCTGAACCGTTTGTCATTGATTTGGTTAAGCTATTTTGCAAGAATTAGGCTACCTCTTATACTCCCGTAAAAGTAGCCTAATCCAGGGTATAACTACATACACATAGAATTTCGTGCCAATCTGTTCAGTGCAGCGGCGTCGTGTGGCGGGTCGCTCTCTTCCCTCAAATATGGCGAGGAGAGCGATTTTTATTTTGTTTATTTTGACTTGTGCTGTTGGCCTTTTGGCTTCTACAGCTTGACCGGACTAGACGAGGAGGGCGATGGCTGGCACATGCGGCAACTCGTGAACATGCTGCTTGCGGGAGCTGGCCTGCTTTAAGCTCGGCGCGTTTGTCTCGCTCAAACTATATTTTATTTTATTATGATAATTTGAGAGAAAGTTGTGAAGTGTGGTAATAAAGGTGGTAAGGGAGAGAGGGAAAAAAGGGATATTTAACTATAAATAGATAATAAAAATAAAAATAAATCTGGAGTCATTAGTATTTAAGTTTAAGTCTTTTAATATAAGGCCAAAGAGTTTTTTTTTTTTTTTTTAGTTTTGATCAAATTAAGGCATGGATGATTTTGTCCAAGGTGAAAATGTATTTAAAATAAAAATAAAAAATATATCAATCGTATAGATTTGAGTTCCTACTTGTTCTTGGCGTCTACTTAATGTTTATTTTTTTCTTTCAAAATGTTAATAAGGTGCAAAAGAAATATCTCTAGCCGTGAGCGCGGCCTAAGGCCAAAAAAGAAAGAACTTTTCACTCAACCAGACCAAAATCGCTCAAAACACTTGCCCTAGAATTCCATCCTCACAATCACTACCTACACTACACAGAGCCACCAACTTATTTTGTAAGAGTTGACAGAATTATGGAACAAATTTTTTACACGGGAATCTTCCAAATGTATTCATAAAACACGATGGTGGAGCCCGAACTCAAATGTATTAATAAATTGGTCGCACTCAAGTAATTAATACCCGGGCTGAAAATCTGATCTCTTTGACAAGAGCATCCGTTTTATCTCTGACTTATGGACGCGAAGTCAATTGTCAGCTAAATCGGGGCAGAAATAAAGGCAAATATTTCATAAGACTTTGTTACAGCTGAAGCGACGCGACGCGAGATATTGTTTAGAAGGAGATTGTTTCCTATTTATTCAGAACTTATTGAGAACTTGCCGCGTAGACATTCCCTTAGGGCCATTACGGGTACCTCTTAACGCGGGCTCGAAACTGCGTTGAAACAGCGCAGTGCGGAAAATTACGTGAACCTTAACACACCGATATACTGTTTGTGGATGTGCAGTCACCTAATCAGAATCGCTTAAAAAGGTAGCCGTAAGGCCACAGGAACCCTTCATTTATCGGAATAAAATTTATATTATATCACTCTCTGGCACTCCAATTTATGATTATAACTTTTTGAGATAATTATATTGAGAAAACTGTAATAAATTCAAGACGTACTAGCTCAAAGGTCATTGACTTTTTCGTGAAATTGTTTTAACAAAGTATATTTCTCAAGTAGCATTCTTTTTGAATAAACCATAAAAAGTATATTATGTTATGTTAGTAGGACAATATGCACCTCTGAAATTTGGTAAAGTCCTCAGAGCATCGATCTTTCGAATTTTTCCGTGACCACCAATTGCTGAACTATGATGATTGTGACCACAATTATATATTTGGCTACGAAAAGCGGAACCCTACCATATGCGTGTCTTGAGTCTCGACACGCTCTTAGCCAGTTTTTTTCTGAAAACTTTTATTAATATTTTGGGTCACCAAAATATACACACATATATTTACGTGAATATCTATGCTATTTACTTAGCCTTATTGGTAGTGGTGGCTGGTGGGCTTTTATGCATTCATTTATGCCTCAACTATGCCATGTTATGCAATAAGGTTATTTAATTTTATATTTTTATGTATTAGTATATTACCGTAATGTAATATAAGTATTAATATCGTAATTTTAAGTAATATAAGTATTAGTATGTATTGTTATTCGAATGTACGGTTTATATTATAACTATCCCATTATTCAATATTGCACGCCCCACCTTCTACCTCCTGTATGAATCCTCTCCATCCTAAGGTTGCCTGAAAGAGATCGCTCTTAGCGATAAGGCCACCGATTGTTGCGCTAGTTTTTAAGCTGTTTTATCGTGTGTATGAAATATGTGGTGTGAACAGTAAAGAGTTTATCTATATATCTACCTATGCCTCAGCGCATGCTTTTGTGTTCGTCCATAAATGTTTAATAATATTTTTATTGTTTAATGTTTCTATTACCTGCCGCTACGGTTGTATACTGTAAAGTTTTAGCACATCTTTCAATACGTTCTTATCTTTACTGGATAAAAGAGCTTAGGCCAAGCAACGAGTTCAAGGCAGGACAAGCATTATTATATTAAACACGACACGCATTGTTGTTTTAAGATGACAAACTGTCACTCGAAAGTGCACTTGCGTTTGTCATTAATTACTGGTGAAAATAGGGCTGGGAAAATATTCTGAAAATCATGTTAGACAATGCATTTCTTTTAAGAATATTATAATGTGTTTTATGAAATTAAGGAAATTTTGATACTTATAATTATTATTTTGGACAATCATGCTATGCTTTTTTATATACAGTATATCTACGTTTGGCAACTTGCCTGGTGGTAAGCGACCAATGGCGATATAACGACTTGACTGCTCATCCTTTATTCCGTGCAAGTGGTTATAATATCTTTGTAAGCGACTGTGTGGCCGAAGATGGAACACGTTGATCTAGAAGAAATCTGTTCACTTTAGCCTTGAAGATGCCTAGATTGTAGTTCTCAGGAAACAAGGAGTACGGAGGAGGTTTTTTCTTTCTTACTTTCTCTGTACGCATAGCGATGTGTTCCGGCTGGCACACTTTGTAAACAATGTAAATTGTGCTCAATTGCTTATGTAAGTAAGGCGAATACCAAACACATTTACTACGTAAGATAGCGTTTTATCGTTTCCCCGATAGTTACAATCTGGATGTCTTCAAATCACGAGTGAATCGGTTTCTTCTAGGCAAGCATGCTCCACCGTAGACCGCATCATCGCTTAACATCAGGCGAGTTGGCGGTCAAACGCAAGCCTATCACTATCACTTCATCACTATCACTATCATTTCACTACATAGTATAAAACAAAGTCACTTCCCGTTGTCTGTCCGTCCCTATGTATGCTTAGATATATAAAACTACGCAACGGATTTTAATGCGGTTTTCACCATCAGTTAGATAATTTTTCATAACAAGCAAACCGCCCCGGCTTCGCACGTAAGTTACACCCGTGCGAAGCCGGGTGGGCGGGCCGCTATTTTATTTATAAAATAAAAAAACTCAGTCCCTACTTTTGTTGTTGGAAACGACCACCTGAAAACAACGGAAACTATAACAATGAACAGTAGTTGTAACAGATACAGCAAGTTAAAGGCATCGATACCACGAAATCCTAGTTCAGTAAACTATAGTAGGGACACTCAGAGACATTAGTGTCGCCACTTGTGTTTACTGCTGTGCCATCTTCAAGAAATAGGGATGCCCCAAAAAAAATTATTCAATGGTATTATAAGAATGGCTCGTAATCATTTTGTTCTATTAATGTACCTAATAAAAATTACAAAAACCAAATGCCACTTCACTCTTCGTGTTCCTCATGTAGGGTGGAGGTGGGGCCAAATTTTTCCGTGGTATACAATGCATCACCGACGTCATCTTTCGGGCGTCAGCGTGTCGTCGGTCGAGCCAATCAGCGGCCTCAAGTAGTGATGTTCCACGCCGCGAGTACTATAACGAATATATCGGTTAATATTACTAATCTAATAATGTCGTTCGATGGGGAAGGAAGGTTCTTGAGTGGAGACCACGAAGCGGAAGACGTAGCATAGGTAAGCCTCCCACGAGATCGACCGACGACATCATGAGAGTCGCGGCCGTCCTGTGGATGCAGATGTCAGGTTCAGTGTGGAGTTCTAAGGGGGAGGCCTATCTATTGTCCAGCAGTAGACTTCTTCTGTAATGCCGCCAGCGTGTTGGGTACGCTGCCAACTGGTAGTGGCCTTGAGCATTTTAACCTTCAACGGTCTATGGGCAGTCCACCTTTTTTATTATAACAGACCAAGTACTTTAGGTACCTGTTGAGTGTTAGCTTGTATTTTGTTTAGTTAATAAAGGCATTTTCCAATACGTATGTTTGTATAGAGGGTGTAAGGGGAACACTCTCGAAGCCAAAAGAAGGTAATTGTACTCACCATTACGAACAACTTTTACTATGGGACCAACCCTGAAATCGCGAAAAAAATATCAGCTGTTCTATAGAAAACGGCCATTGACACTCGACAAAGTGTATGGAAAAGATGTTTTTTTTTTCGCGCTTTCAGGGTTGGACCCGTACTAAAAGTGGTTCATAATGATGAGTACAATTACCTTCTTTTGGCTTCGAGAGTGTTCCCCTTACACTATGTATAGTTATACAGTTAGCTTGTATTATTTTTGTTTATTTGCTATGCTAATGTCGAAATCTTTTTAAAACTGACAGTATGTCAGTGAAAAGTTTGTTCAGTATTCGTCGATTATTTTAATTTCACAGTTTAGACAGCCCTGGTTCGCCGAACGTTCACAAAGGCAACAATGCAGTCTTGTTTGACATGTCCAGAAGTGAAGACGTTTTATTAGTTGCACTGCACTGCTCTGAAAGCTTCTTTCATCGTCTAGCAACAGGGAATTTGATGTTTATGTCTTTACTGAACGTTTGTTGTTTCTAGGACTTGTGCTTACGAAGATACCTACGAAGAGAGCTATGTAAGTTTGAATAGATATAGATAGATAGATAGATAGAAACTCTTTATTGTGTACACCAGAAATAAAAATTACAACACGATAGAAAACACTTACGAGCTAGTGCCACAAGTGGCGGCCTTATCGCTAAAAGCGATCTCTTCCAGGCAACCATTGGATGGAAAGAATTTACGTAACAGAATCGACGGGGGATGCTAAAACACTTTTAATGATACCATTAAATAGATACTACTAAATGATACATAGTATAATATATATATATATATAAACACACATAATACAGACGCGACAAGTAAGAACATACTATACCCTAAGTCCCTGGAGTACCTTCGCACTATGAGCACACAATGCAAGGGCAGCAAGGATGTGTATCTGAAAGATATGTATCTGTATTACATATTAAATACGTTTAAACCTAAAAGAGATCTAAAAGCGAATCTATAAGACACCGCAGGGAAACGCTGGAAGTAGGCCGCTTCCAACCGGCTCTTTTGGAGATCGATGGGGGAGGCCTATATCCAGCAGTGGACATCCTATGGCTGAAATGATGATGATGATGATGACGTCCAAATATAAATCATCTAGATTTTTACTCTATCCGCTTAATATACCATATCTACCGGCACTTAAACGAGCGGGGTGGGCACTAAAACAAATTATAATAATTTACTACCAATTAGAGCGAGTTGGGCCACTAAACTGGCGGCGATCGCCCTAATGGCGCATGTATTTTGGCCACTGTTTTATTTATTAATATTGTTTTTTATTATTTATTGTTATGATGTATATTTTTGTTAATAACACTGTTTGTGTGAGGAGTTAAGTAACGATTTTTTGGTCGGTTGATATTAAAATGATTTGTAGATTTAGTACCTACATAAAATATTTATGGCTGCATGGCTACCTTGATTCTATGCTCAACTTTATAATCTAATTAAAACATATTTTAGTACCTATTATGACAGTAACATCTAAATTAATAAGATGATTATTTTATTAATTATTAAAACAATTCAGAACACGATTATAATAATTATAAATTTAAAAAATCGCCAGCACAATTTGACATATTTATTCAGTTATATTAATTTAAAAACCAAACTACTTAACTGATTTTGATGAATCTCTATGGGAGCAATCCGAAAGTATAACCTTTCAAACAAAAAATTAAAATAAAAAATTCACATTTACTAGCTTTTTGAATGTAATTTTTTATCTGGAAGCCAATATAGAATACCTACTACAGTAAAATATTAAATGAAATTGTTTTTATTCCGATTTTCACAAGATATTGCAGCTGCCAGACGCATTCTCTTAGCGGCCAGACAGTATACAATGTAAGTCTAATACATATCTTTAATTATGCCCGATACAGGTGCATAACCGAGCTAAATGATTTACAACTGCAGTGTATTCCGAGCTTGCTCGCTGCACGACATTTGCGATCATACGGAACACTTTTGTCCCATTCATAACGCGTTTTGTTCTACATGTGTGCAGTATATGGTGAGTTTTCAGACAAAATAAAACTAATTTTCATGTGTTAGATAAGCTGGTCACTTTTGAAATACTACTCCTTTATAATTATGTATTGTAAAACATCCACCTAGCTTGTTAGCGAACAGATCGCAATAAAATAAATACAGAAAAATGTAATTTTACAACTTACTCGTATATCACAAACTTATTCAAGTCTAATTTATTTGTAATCTTTACTTCACCAGATATTACTTTTTAATATTTATATTATATTAGTAGATATTAGCATTCCAGCTCAAAAACGTACTTTTTTTGTACACTACAATAGAGATGTTTAATGTCATAAATGTGTATATGAAAGAAATATATTTTTGAAACAAAAACCAACTAGCTCCTCTATTTATTCAGCATCCACCAACTACTGCAATATGCCTCCTATCCTTTACGGCATCTAAATCGGTCTATTTTCTATCTTTTCTAGCTCTGAGTGAGCCTCATTCGTTACCTTCCAACATGTTTGGCAATGTCGTATGTCCATTATGTTCGCGAATACCATTCGGTAATAGGACATTAAAGTTGAAATTGCATTGATAGAGAGCACCGGTGTCTGCCCCGAGTCGCGCGTCAGTTTAACGCACGGTCGTCAGTGGAGAAGAGTTTTAAAACGAAATCCAACAAAGACCACAAGTCCCCCATACCCAGTACTCTCTGACCATGGTCACGGTGAGGTTAGTTTACGTACAGGGTGTAACGATTTTTTTTCATTTTTACACCCCTTCTTCTCTACTTAACGGGACCGTAAAATCCGAGACCTTTTCCTACCTACTACTGTAACGTAAACTTTTGATAAAAGTTTTGCAAATACAAACAATGTTAAATCCAATATCATAACTAAGCAACAAAAATTGATTTAGTTAAACTGTTTTTTTGGCATATTACTTATAGTACAACTAGTTGAACATAATATCCAAAACTGTTACGTAACTCAAACCTTGAACCTTCCCCTGCGTAACAGGACCGTGAACTAATCAGACCTTTCCCTAAATTGCAATAAGTAATTTTCGCTTGTACGTTCTACTAAACACGTAGTGTCTGTTAATTTTGCGTATACTACATCTTTGTTAACTATTAATAACAATGGATTACATCCACATTGAGAACAGCTGCCAATGCTATTATGATGTACGAGGGTTGCACTGGCTCCTATGCTCATATCTAGGTTGAGAGCATTTGTCACTAGGTTCTATTTAGAGATCAGCTGGTTCAGACAGGACCTGGAGCAAATCAAAATCAATTGGTGATCCATTAATTTATAGCAATGCAATGTCTTCATCATACAATTTCAGCCTGCCATGTTCCCACTGCTGGGACACACGCCTTCTCTCAGAGAGAGAGGATGGGCCCTAATCCACCATGCGGGCCCAGGAATGTCATTTGTCTTAGAACTTTTGATGTTCTTGGACATACCGGATTCCTCACGATGTTAACCGCTTTTGAGCGATTGCAGCTTATGGTCATAATAACTCTAACACTGTTTAACTTTACACTGTACTCGATAAAGTCCAATTTTTATTATTTATTATGATTGCGAAAAGTTAAACAAACTGTCGACTAATTTTGATTAATAAAATAGTTGAAATTGAGTTACTAAAAGTGACCATGGTATTGTGCGTATTTTTAGGGTTCCGTACCTCAAAAGGAAATAAGGAACACTATAGGATCAATCCGTTGTCCGTTTGCTTGTTTGTTTGTTAAAACTCTTTTTCACAGGAACGCGGAGGTCCAAGATTTCATACTATACTACTTGGCGGAGGTATTAAGTAGAAATTAATATCAAACAATTTTCGTGATTAATATTTTATAGGAAGGCGGAGATGTTACAACAAAAAGAATATCAAAATAATATGTAGTAGTAATCTCTCTCGCCAAAATAAAACATATCAATATGAAAAAGTATATATTATGTACTATTAAAACGTTAGCGATGTTATTTCTAAAATAGTGCCTAATATCGTTTTTTTTTTAAATTCCTACTTATCGAATTTTTATATATAATAATGTTGAAAATGTGTAAAAGTTTCAAAAGTGGCTTTAGTCGATGAGCGCGGCCTTAATAATAGGTAAGTACATGAACAGTGTCACTGTGCATCATGTACTGTATCATTTTGTTAAGTTAGAAACATTGAGATACAATACATATAGAGTCACAATCGTGTCAAAAATATGTCCGAACTAAAACTCGGCGCACGCTACGATTCGCGCAGATTTTTTGGTTAGTTACAAGGTAACTGCGATCCGAATACAACGCCGCGCAATGCCAGAGCTACGATGAGATAGCGGACAACTAACGTTGAACACTATGCCAGCGACATAACGTCTAAATTGGAGTAAATGTGGTTGTGAAGTATATAATTGATACAATGTATCTACAATGACGCTCGGACGTTTTTTTGACTGTTTTCACTCGGAGATTGTGCCTCTATAGGAATTGTATCTCGATGGTCAGAAATTAAAATTTGAGTCTCGTTGTAGGTACCTATTTCCTATGAAAAATAATATGTTTTTTTTGTTTTGGCAGTAGATAAATAGATATACCTAGGTATATAAATGTTACAGAAACATTCCTTTATGAAACTGCACAAAGTGTCTCTTAATTTCGTCTTCCGCAGAACGGCTTTACAAAGTTTCATCTACTGTGTACAGACAGCATCAAAGACGCGATTTTAATTTACGTTTAATTTTTTAATTTCGTTTGATTTTCTTTTAAAGATAAGAATTATTTTAACTACTTATCCAGAATCCTTACTCTATTTCCATTTTCGTTATAATATTTTTAGATTGAGTGAGTAATCGTGCATAATCGTGAGTGCAAGCCCGTGTTATAATAATAAATATTTTTTTAATAATTTTAGGTTTTAGTATAATATAAATTTAGTCGATACTTAATGTTTTCTCCTAGTTTTATGAGGTTGGACGGTATAAGCTTCTTACGAATGGCGCTTTTCATATTGAAATGTAATAGATTATTTAAAAAACAAAACCAAAGATGCTTGCCGTTTCATTCCTGTAGTACTAGTGTTAATAAAAAAAATATTTTTGTTAAGGCAATGGCAATTAAGGCATATTAATTCATAAGGCAATTAATTGGACAGAGAGTGTTAAATAAGAGTTTTACTCACTTACTTACCCAAGAATATTATATAAAATATTTTTCTTGCTAACGCTACTTTAGGAGGGTGGCACACAAAGGCCCACTGCTCTTTTCCTCGGCTCTTCTTCCCAGTTTTTACTTTTTGGTACCCCTCCCTATCCCACCCTCTGTCCAACGATGCGACGGTATTTTTGTCTTTTTCATTCGAGTTTGTTTTGTTTTTCGTTTTATGTATGCGTCTGTTTTACTAGAACGTTATATCTGTAGGTATAATATAGGCAAGACCCTGATTGTGATGCTATAATTTAAAGGGAAAGTATAGGCATCAATTCTGTCATCATCATCATCAGCCAGAAGACGTCCACTGCTGAACACAGGCCTCCCTCTTTAACCTCCACACTGAACGATAGCCTGCCTTTTGCATCCACTGGAAGCCAGCAACTCTTACTATGTCGTCGGTCCATCTAGTGGGAGGCCTACCTACGCTGCGTGTGCAATTCTGTCATACCACTTACTAAACCATAAACCAGTCTCAAATCACACATCATCAGCCAGTAAAAGTCCACTGCTGCTGAACAAATGCCTCCATCTTAGAGAGGGGTGTTGCCGTAATCCCCACACTTGGCAGGCGGCTTGAGGATCGCAGTACGTTCACCGTCCATAAGATGCTGCTACCTATCTTCCAGTGGTTCTGGTCGCAATTTTAAGACACACCGGGTTCAACCAGTCTAACAGAACTAAAATTATCTGTCTCTTTTCAAGTATATGATAAGAATTACACTGTAAGAATGAAAACAATTTTTTGGTACTGAGACGTGGTCCTTAACTGTTGGCCTGTTGGAAAAACTCAGAGTCACACAGCGGGCAATGGAGAGAGCTATGCTCGGAGTTTCTTTTCGCGATAGAATCCGAAACGTGGATATTCGCCAAAGAACCAAAGTCACCGACATAGCTGTTAAAATTTGCAAGTTGAAGTGGCAATGGGCAGGCCACATCGCTCGGAGAACCGATAACCGATGGGGAAGAAAGGTTCTTGAGTGGAGACCACGAACCGGAAGACGCAGCGTAGGTAGGCCTCCCACTAGATGGACCGACGACATAGTAAGAGTCGCTGGCATCCAGTGGATGCAAAAGGCAGGCTGTCGTTCAGTGTGGAGGTTAAAGGGGGAGGCCTATGTTCAGCAGTGGACGTCTTCTGGCTGATGATGATGATGATGAATGAAAACAATTTTTTGAGCTTCCGTATTAATTAATTAGTTTAGTTCTGACAGCTGCAATAACAAAAGGAGACAATTTCTTTTGTTTGAAAAATAGGCCACCCACAAATTATAGCATATAGTAATGAAACTCATGTCGATTTGTTCCTCATAATCTCTAGATTCAGTGGTAATATTAGCTATATCCGATCTAACCGGAGTATTGAGAAATCAGTTAATGAATCTCACAATAACCTAAAACCTCACAATGAACAATTATATATAAGTTACTTTATTACTTAGGTTCTAGTGATTTACTACCTAATACTAGCGATTGCCTGCGCGATTTGGTTTGTCACAAAAATAAGTGATCATCCCATGAAAACTATGTACCTAGGTTTCCGGGATATAAAGTAGCCTAGTCATTATCAAGATTAAAACTATGTACATATTCAATTTCATCAAAATCAGTTTAGCAGTGAAAGCATAAGGAGACAAAGTTACTTTCGCATTTTTGCATCAGCACTTTTTCTAGCAATTGTGCTGATAATCATTATCAGCACGAGTAATGATTACTTGCGATATTGTATGGCTAGGCGGAATTAAAAAAAAGACATTGTAGGTAACAAAATATTATTATCATAATAATAATTAAATAGGTAACCCACTCAGAAATAGATTCTTTAAAGTTATATGATTATTTACGGGATATTTACCGTGGTAATGTTGTGGAATGAAAGAAATAAAAATAAAAATAAAAAACAAATCGTAAATAATCATATAACTTTAGTGAACAACCGTGATAGTTTAAAACAGAGATTCTTTAAACCTTCAAAAAGTGACAGCAAAGCTATACATTATCTAGCACATGATGCAATTTCGCGTATCGTAGGTATTGTAAAAACACCAGAGAACATTACTTAGGACATACGGAAATGTTCCTACGTTAGACCTTAATACGAAAAGTAGAAGCAGCACGCTTATAATTATACATAGTAAGTGCTGCTGCTGCCCTGAAAATAACGGGCACAGTAAGAGTAGGCATAGAGGTTGGTTGTGGGATATTCTTGTTGTCTTCAATATCCATAAGACGAATTGCCACAGCTCTGTTACCATCTCGTAGCCTCTGCCTGCTCACAGTGCTGGAAACTTTCAGCCACCAAGCCATACAGACTTGTTCTAAGCGTTCTATCTGCACAAAAAAAGGATGGTTAGTATATAAACGTTTATTTATTGCACTCTATACAGGAGTACCTAGGTACTAAATAGCAAACTAGAAAAAAGATATACTAAACAAAAATACTACTTAATACTAGATATACTTAATATCTTTATTTTCAATGATTTCACTAAGAATTTTTGAAATTACCTGATAATTTGAAAACTGCAAAATCAATATTCCTTTCTGCAGAACAAGAACGCTGTGTTTGGTGTGTTCTTAAAATGGAACATCCACATGGAATGTAAATATTTCTATAGCTACCCAAATCTTCTTATTGCATCAGGAGTATGGATATTTTCTTGCAAAATTAATAGTAGCTGTATCTGCAAACTGCTAGTTGATTTAGCTGTAAATAAAAGCAGTTAAGTTAAAACAAACAGGGATAATAAAGTTAGTAATATTATAAGCAACACAAGTACGGATACCAACATGGTTTGAGACGTTTAAATGCATTGTTATCTATACCTCCTTCATCTTTTTCTTCTTTTTTCTTTTATATGAGGCGATGTGTGTATGTATATTCCCTAAAAAAGGCTGGACAGATTTTGACGGGAGTTTCACTGGCAGATAGCTGATGTCATAAGGAGTGTGTCATCTACGCGGGTGAAACCGCAGGGCGCAGCAGGTAATAAATAAAAATCAAATGGTGTTCTTAAGTAACGGCATAATTTGTGAACGTCTGAACCGATTTGACTTTTTAAAATGTTTGTAACCTTCAGGGAAAGAAATATTGTCGAAGCCGAAGGCCGAGTCCTACGCGTACGAAATCGCGGGCATCAGCTAATTAATACCTACTTAAATAAAAACTCACCTCGCAAGAAATCCACACACACACAAACTGCACAAATCAAATAGGTAAGATCTTTGGGAAAATCTTCAGTTGTCTCGGACAGTAATTATGTCTTCGCACAATTGTCTACGCGTTGAAATCTTACTGCACACTTGACGACGGTTTTCTGGAGTAGGCGCTGTACATTGTACATGTTGATTTATTGTAGTTTCATAATGATACGGAAAAAATTGAGAGCACTATCAGACGATCACGCGATTTGAAACAAACGGAAAGTATGAATAGTGATGTGTGGTGCGAGTTATATCACTATTCACATATTATCATGAACGAGTTGACGAGACCAGTTTTGTGCAACTGGAATCAAATCTGTCAACAGTTTGTTACTGCGCCTGACACTGGTGCGAGACTGAGATCGAGTCAACTCAACTCAATAAACTGCTCCGTGTCGGTGCCAGGCCAGCTGGATGCGCTTAGCGATGTGACTGCGCTTAGCTATGTACGAGCGATTTGAGTGGGTTATTTGACCCGAGCGACTGTTCAAACCAATAAAAAAAACGAAAGCAGTGCGTGTCACATGTTCCACGGTCCACGTTCAATCAACGGAGTAGTACCAACTAGCAGGACCTATTCGCGTTGACACTTGCATCGAGTTAGTAATCATTCCAGTGTCAACTCATACAAATACTGACGAGACACATCACCAGAACCCACTACCGCCGATTCAAGTTGACTCCAGTTGCAACAACTCGAGTCAATAGCACGAGTTACTTAAGTAATTCGAGTCAGAAAAACTAAAGTATGAGACATCACTAGTATGAATTAACTTGAAATAAGTCATAATTGCTGTCAATTTCAAACCAACAAACGTCAAGATGGCGGATTTACGTTCCATTCCTCTATCATTTTACGAAACCATAGTATTACGGTTTCGGTAAATCAATATTAGTAAATATTTAAAACTAGGATTAAAAATATATTCAAGCCGCTAATTATAAGCGTCTATAATACCATTAGCGACTATTGTATAATTATTTTTACTTAAAAGCCGATTACTATGGCCACTGTTGTAAAATATGGTCTATTTATTTTTGTATATAAATTCCTGAGCATGTATCCTTTTTCGTATTAAAAACGTTCCGGTCAAGTGACTATAAGGGAAATGAATGAATTGTGGCTAAAATCAAAACAACACATTTTATTCTTGATATTATTATTCCGGTTTCATTTTTCCCTTATCTTTCGTCCGAATGGTACAAAAAAAACGACAAATTTTATAGTGCTGGTCCCATCAATATATGCTAAATTAGGTGGGCCTAAGGAAAAAAACTTTGGTGGGCCCAAGAAAAATTGTCTTCTTTGCAATTGTAAAAAGCTGAAGAAAAACCATGAATTCTGATCACTTTAGCTAGGATTTACGTAAGCGTACGGACGTAAGACTGTAGGTATCCAATATACTTGGTAAAATATTAGAAGAAAATGTTTTTATTGTTTTCTTTACAATTTTATTGCAGCTGCCAGAGCAAATAAATGCTTGGACTGATCTTAGTTTAGATAATGGTATAGCAGAATCGACACCATAAAGTACCTACCTACCGATCAATGTAGGATTACTCGTCCCCCTCCACGATTCCTCATGTCTGATGGTCATGGCCACCAACTTCCCAATTAGTCTCTCTCTGAAGATCTTTTGCAATTGTCTCTTCATTGACATGGAGCGTGTCGTAGATTGAGGTGTCGAGAATGGTACTAATCTGATCGTACCAACGTATCGGGCTGTGACCTTGTGGTCTTTTACTTTCCCTGTCACCATCAGGTGGTGTCCATCAGGTTCCCCGGTCACTACCATATTTTCCTGGTTGTCTTGTTTTCTGGCAATGATGCCAAAGTACTCGAGGACATGTTTGAGGTAGAGAGATTTGTCGTGACCTTAAGCTGTTGTTGTAGGTATAGAAACGTTGATTCGATAAATGTTTATGCAATTCGGTATGCAAAAAAAAATTAACCTATGCCAATTCCAAAACCATTTCGAGATTTTATCTTACCAACCCTTATTTTTCTACTCCGACCTTTTAAAACGATAAGATGCCATTTATTTTAACATAAAACTAAGAAATCATTCGACTTTCATTGACCTCTAAATGACGTCACGGTGTAGCATTTTATTTTCTGTGCCTCTTAAAAATAAAAATATTATACATTTGACACACTGTTCGTCACACAGAATAGAATATTTTTTCATATCTGTGGTTTGACTGTCTGGTTTTTTTCAGGGCTGCCAATATGGGGTGCTTTTTTTGGCTTCTCAACGCAACGAAATTTTGTGCTATACGGTGACGTCAAATAATTTCAATTTTCAAAAAAATATTGTAAAATAACTAATCAATAGAAAACAAAAATATTGAAATTAGTTTCTTAAAATAGCCTTATCTGCGAAATAAAAATATAAAAAAAATACTAAAAAAAAACTTTACATACCGAATTACAAATGGGTGCATAGTCTATCTTCTATCTACCTATCATCTAATGTTGTAAAATCGAATATTGTTGCAGATGTCCATAAGTGGCGGTTTCTGCTTACCATCAGACAGACCGCAAGCTTGTTTGCCCAACTTTTTAAATAAATAAAAAATACGATGTGTTTAACGGTGTGTGTATGTTCCTTATTGACTCCAAAACGGTTGGACCTATTTTGAAGGGACTTTCACTGGCAGGTAATTGATGTCATAAGGAGTAACTTAGTCTACTTTTACGATTTCTTTTTTGTGGCAATTCATCACCTACAGCAATATCTTGAAATGAGGCATAATTGGCGGGTGCCGTACCTCATACAAAATAAGTTAAGTAAAAAGTGTGTAAAATAAAACAAGTGAAGTGTAAGCGAGCCATAAAAAATAATAAAATATTATTAGAGACAACATACCCAAGACTTAACATGACGAAAAAGAAACCAACGATTATGGGTCAATCTTTGTTTAATAAACTTCCAGAATTTATAAAGTCAATTACGATTGAAATACTATTCTCCAATGCTGTCAAAATGCTTTTATTAGACAGGTCAATATATACGATTAAGGAGTTTTTTGATAATGACTATAGCCATTTAGAACCTGTTTGAGAATTGAACATATCTACCGATTATTTTTTTATTTTTTTATTTTTTTAATATAATTATTGTTTACACTAAAGCCCTTTTACAGCTGAATACTAAATTATTAATTATTAATTTTGTGACACGACGAGATCGGTGTGATGCCCAACTCATAATATTTAATTACACTAAGATGTTGTAGTCGGCCGATCAATAAATGATATTCTATTCATACTGGGCGATTCCGCTATAGACGATTCTCGATACCAATTTCTAGACCACAGTATTTGTTACTTATTTTGATATAAGTACAAAGAAGAAGGTCCAAATTTAATAATAAAACATATTTTTTTAATCAGACTTCATACTAACAAAAATACGCGCTTAGAAACATCATCATGCGAAGATTTGATACAAACTGCAAAATCATACCCAGCAACAATCGCGCGAAACAACTGTTACTGACAGTTGAGGTTATATTTTGGCTAATAAACATGTAGAGACAACATTCATTTATTCGTATATGTAAAAACAAAAATTGAGCTGTTGTGGTGTTGAGCTGGTTTATAGTACTAACAACACAACAGCTCAATTTTTTAAACCTCTACTTACTGTATAAACAAAAAAACACAATTTCACATATACCTATAATATCAGTATAAAGATAATAAACAAAACTAAGTACTTATCAACTCATTCAATAGAGTAATTAACATATATCAATTTAATAGGTATTTCGTCATGGCGTATCCTTTTGAAGATAAAATACACATACAAGAGTCCATACAAAATCATACACTCTCTAATTAAATACCTATTAACCATTATTAACAAGAAAACCTCCATTATATGGTCTGAAAAGCCTTTCACAACAAAATATCAAGACGTTCGCACAAAAGCCGACCTATCTGTCTCACATAAAGACACACAGAAAAGGGAACAAAACGTGTATAGGAGCAAGACTAAACATTTCCAAGACGCTGCCTCAAGGGGGTAACAGTTATCCCCCCTTCTCATACGACTATGAGAAGGGGGGATAACTACCCTTAAACATACATCACCACTTCGCCTCTACACAAACGCAAGCCAATTTATTCCTTAACTCAACCAAAATAGAGAGAACATCGAGTGAAAAAATATGTGGGTAGAAGCTAAATTGTAACACAATGTCCAGTCACAAAAGATCTCTTGAAATGCATTGCAGTACTCTTCGTTGTGATGGTTTTGGATGTGATGAGAGGGGTGCGGGAGGTCAGGTTAGACCGGTTGATAACGTTTTATGTGGAGAACACTCGTTTAGTTGAAATGGGGCAAAACTGTAGCCGCAAAAGGCATGAGAATGTGTGCGAGGATTTTTGGACAAAAGATTATATAATTTTATATTTTTAGCATTGTCATCTTCCAATGGAAAATGGCAGAAGTGTCCGTTTTTTTGAGGTATATGAGGATAGCTGTAATAGTTCATCATTAGATCGGTTTGATAGTACCTACCAAATTATTGTAATTTCATTCGGATTACATACATATTCTTGCAGTTTTAAATCGATAGTTACGTCAATTAGAAGCGGCCTGCATCCAGCGTTTCTCTGCGGCCTCTTTTAGATCGTGTATGTCCATCTTGTGAGTAAAAGGTTTTTCTTTTTAAGACAAAATATGCTTCAAATTTGACGATGCGTCTTCATGAATATTCAAAAGAAGACCTTGTCATTATTTCTTATTATTCTTGTCATTATTTCTTATTCTTTCTTATTAGAAAATATTTCAAGAAATATTTTCTTCGGATGTGTTCACCGATACACGATTAAAGAAATTTGTCTCGATAGAAAAAAAAAACCGGACAAGTACGAGTAGGACTCGTGCTCTGAGGGTTCCGTTGGACAGAAACCTCAGAGCGCGAGTCCAAAAAAAAAACTGAAGTTGAAATATTGAAAGACAAACTTAACTTTGTAGTTGACTATAAGGTTCTTCCATACATTCCACCTACAAAATGTAAGTTTGTAATAGGAAAATAATTGTTTTTAAATGATATAATTTCAAATTTATAACTTTCGGATTTATTCCTATATATTATGTGCTATGAGAGCTTGCCTCTTGCCAAATTTCATGATTCTAGGTCAACGGGAAGTATCCTATAGGTTTTGATTCCACTGTGAAATCGCAAAATATACGACATAAACGTTCATATCTTTTGATTGCTTTGACTTACAACTTTTATTTTTTTACAGCCAAAAGAAACCGTAGACCCAAGTATTTAATATAAATTACAACTTGCTACCTTTACGCGTTCTTGAGAAAAAGGGTCTTGACAGACGGACAGACGGTCAGACAGACGGACAGACAGACGGACAACGAAGTGATCCTATAACGGTTCCGTTTTTTCCTTTTGAGGTACGGAACCCTAAAAATCGTAAACTTTGCTAAAAAACACCCGTTTTTACGTTCCTTTCGATGGATGGAATCAACTAAATTCAAATTCTATAGAAGATTTGTGTGTAATCCTAACAAACATTCAAATACTTTAGTGGTCGCAGTTTTTTGTAAAAGCGTAAGATTATTTGTAGAAAATAAATAAAAGAAAAATATTGAAAATATTTGAAACCGCGCACGCCGAATATGCAAGCTTTACCGTCAAACAAATGTACGTTCTCTACAATTTTGCCTTAAATTGAATAATAGGCTTGCATTTTACCACACATCGCCTGATGTTAAGCGATGATGCGGTCTACGATGGAGCACGCTTGCTTAGAAGAAACTGATTCACTCGTGATTTGAAGATATTCAGATTGTAACTATCGGGAAACACCCATTCAGGCAGCGCATTCCACAGACTAGCAGTTCGCACAATATAAGTGGAATCAAAGGGCTTCGTACAAGTTTTCAGCCATATGGCGGTGTCAAGTTTTCGTGCCTATTGGATAGGCATTTTCTGATAGAAAAATGGGCAGGAGAGAATTAGATCATGCAGCAAAGCCGATGCACTCTCCGAAATGTATCCGATAAATAAACGGTAGAGCAACTTACTCGTAAATACCACTTAGAATTAGAATATTACCCAAATTAATATACTATCCAACTTTCAGGGTCAAAATTTCTTGCCATTCGAACTGCTAATACGTGCGAGCTAACAAAAATATCATCGATACTAATGCGATATTATCGCTTTGACTCATGTAGCCCTGTCTCATGGTACGGGGGCATCCCGGTCAGTCACCGACACCTGTCCCAGCATCCGGTTCACCTATCACTCCTAATGAACGTACCTAAAACTACAGAATAAATACCTACTTAAGGGCCTATTTTACACACAGCATCATATCGCTACAACTTGAAAAGTGTAAGTACCTCTTTTGTTTTGATATCTTAGTTTTACATACTCGTAGTCAAGGTCATTATATCGTTAACATTGTTTTTTTTTTTTATTTTTTACTTTCGCAAATCGTGAACGGATTTTAGTATTAGAAGGTATGTTATTACAAAATGGGGGTGGTATAAAATTGCATGCTTATTAGCATGCTCTTCTTCATATTTGCTACTAATAAGCATGCTTTTTGTAACACTGTGCAGGGATGCTAGTTGATGATATAGCTTGGATTTCGAACTCGAGTTACCGAAATAATAATTAGGTATCATTTTAAAAACTTTAGTTATAATTTTTTATGGTCTATGGGCAGTCTAACTGTTTTTGCAGTGTTAGTAATTAGCTTGTATTTTGTTTAGTTAATAAAGGCAATTGCCCCAAATAACTAAAATAAAATGACTGCACATAATTTGTAGAAAATATGCAAGTTCAGTTAGTTGGATGACCATATTGCCATTCCAAGTAACAAAATTTTCCAGGCATTTTGATATATGCCAAACTACTAACCAGATTTTGATAAAATTTATATGGGACCAATCTGAAAGTATAAATGATTTCAATATAAAAAAAAGTATATTCTATAGCATACCTAGGTATATCTGTCAGTTTCTTAGACAAATTAGACTGTATTGTGTAGGCAACAAGATTCACATCCGAACTGAATTCTAAACATACAACACGTGGTTAAATTTTCAGGATGTAGGCGTCTAGAGTATAAATAGAGATCCTATTCAAGCTGCTTCTAGTGTCAAGTTAGCTTAAATATAGCCATAGAAAATCGAACAATCTAGCGCTAGCTGTAAAGCAAGCTTGCAAACTTAGAATAACTACTCAGATAGGGTAGGTTTCCAAACAACGCCTTCTCAAAACGTAAGCTACAAATTCGCTTTGTAGCTTACGTTTCGATTGGTATTTTAAACGATTTAAGCAAGAAAATTAATGGATTACCTGTGGAATGTCACACCATAACTCTTATGCGGCTTTTCTGATTTGTTGTGGTACGATTTCATCGCGCAAATTGTCATGGTAAAATTTTGATATTTTTTTGGAGCCATATATGACACCATTTGAATGGCTTAAATTTTGCGAATGTATTTGGTTTCTATGTGTAGTTATTCTAAGCTTGCAAAGTTTAAATACCATTAGAGAGGTAGTGGTTAAGTTCTACGTAAACTGGCAAGACAATTCATATTAGTGCACTTAACTAATCTGATTTTGAAATAAAAAAGGCAAAACCAATTTAAAACACAACAAAATAAAAAAACTGGTAATCAATAAAAAAACGTATTGTTAATGAAAGTTTGAATTCAGAAGGCATTTAAGGCGATGCATATGACGTGATTTTTTCGAAATTTCAAATATAGAACAATCACGCTCGCCAATCCGACAATAGATCTGCCTCGCATTCCAATTCGGTACGCTATTGTGTAACGGCGCGCTGTGATTGGTCGACAGGCACAATGGATGACGCCCACATCACAATGCCCTATTGTCGTGGCCACCTGAACGAAAGCACCGCCCAGAGTTTATATTGTGGAAAATTGAAAGGAAAATGAAATATAGATAATTATGTCTACGTACGTATACATTAATAATGTAAGTTTGCAAAGTATGGGAGCCAGTTCCCATTCCAGGCTAGGCATGGCATCTTACCATCTTCGATCACAACTTCACTTAACATCAGATGAGCTGTGGTCAAACGCCTATTCTGTCAACCACAAAAGAACCATTATATAGTTTTACTTTTTAGTAGTAGGTAAGTATCACATATCATGGCGTATGATCTATATTTACTACAGTAAGCCTCGTGATGCACACTACCTCTTCAACCGACTTCCAAAAAAAGGTTCTCAATATCTCAGATTTTAGCTTATTTCATAATTAATTATATTTTTATTTACTAGGTATCTACCTATATCTAGAGGATGATCCCATTATTGGTACATTAATTTAAAGAAAATGTTCCATCTCTACATGTGAAAAATATTTGGAGAAGCTGCAAACAAAATATCTACTAATAAGCTATAATACCTATAGGTACCTATCTACGTGAATTTTGAATTAGGGAATTTAACCCTTCCCGCGCAATGGGCTGACTAGCCTCTGTTGCCAGAAATGTGAGAGTCCAACCGAATTTTCGAAAACTAACCGACTGTAAAATAAAATATATTTTTTTCCTATTAATTTGACATTTTATGTTCATATATTATATATAATATTAATCGTCTTGAATTGCTGTATGATATTTTCATGTATTATATATTTAATTACTCACCATTAGTACAAAATCTCGTGATGAAATTATAATTTCTGAATTTTCTTGCGCCATCACGCACTTGTTGATAAAAATATGCTATTTTTTTACAATAAATTACAATCACACCACTTTCACAACAAGGGAGCACTATTTCCGCAACTTTTACACTAATTACTTGACACTAATAGGCAATATTCACTTCAAAAACTAAAACTTTATCGCGAACCATTTTTACGTAATGTTTCCGCCATGTCAGTTTGCCGAACACTGGCTAAACGGGGAAATCCCACTCACAAAGTACTGTTGCCAAAAAAAATGTTTATGTGAATAATCGTAACGGTTATTCTTATAATTATCAAATCGTGTTCTAGTGAATAATTTCCAAAAAAATTATACTATTGTTAATAAATATTTAGATTTTCTGTAATGCAGAGAGGGATTTCCCTATGGTGTAAAAATAAAACCAAATAATTGTTTTTTAAGTAATATATAATTCAAACACTAAAAATAAGTACATTTGCGATTATGTATTCAAAATGTCTCTCATACTAAGTAACATTATATATGCGAAAGTGTATTTTTTTGATGGCTTGTCGGTTTGTTTGTTTCTCTTTCGCGCTGCTACAGAGCTACCTGACTTTTTGCATGGATATAGTTCAAGTACCGGAAAATGACATAGGCTACTTTTCATCGTCATCATCACAATTTTTCGTCGCTACATCACTACTATATACATATATAATTATATATATTATTTTATTATAAAATATTTAGATTCACTGTTATGCAGAGAAAGATTTTCCTAAGTTGTAAAATTAAAACCAAATAAATGTTTTTGAAGTAAAATATAATTCAAACACTAAAAATAAATACACTTTCAATTGTGTGTTCAAAATATCTATCATACTAATATTATAAATGCGAAAGTGTGTTTGTTGGCTTCTTGGTTTCTTTGTTTGTTCCTCTTTCACGCAGCAACATAGCAACGGATCAAACTGATTTTTGCTTATAGTTACAGTGCAGGAAAGTGACGTAGGCTACTTTTCATCATCATCATCATCATCACTACGCGGATGAAACCACGGAGTGAAGCTATTCATCTATATATAATTATGTATCTGAAGTTAAAATGCTTACAACTATACATATCAACGCACAACCTAACTACTGATGGTAGAATAATGAAAAATACAGTTATTTCCTATTACTATGCGTACCTTGTATAAGGGAATTTGCGATATTCGACCCACAAGAGGGTGAAATGGGACAATAATGCACGTATACATGTATGTATATGTATGATATGTAATGTAGACTAAATAATTAACATAAAATCGAGACTAGGTAGTAGGAAAAAGTAAAATAATAATAATAGCTTATATTGGTGGTTATAAACATCTAATTAAGGTATAAAATACAACTAAACCAAAATATAATTCTTACAATATTCTAACAGACATAATTTAGTTTTTTTTCTTAACTTTATCAGAAACGATTAAAATATAATTATATATAAAAAACTAACATTTGTACGCTGTAACAAGCAAGGACATGAGATACGTCTCCATTCTTACGACCATGTATGCTACTTTATATGTATGTATACCTACCATGTTCTGACAAATAAATAATTTGAATTTGAATTTATCGCTTAACGTCAGGTGAGATGGTGATCAAACGCAAGACATTCATCAAGACATCAGACACAAGAAGAATTTATGAAAAAAAAAAAAAAAAAAAACTATCTATCTAAAGCTGTATATAATTAAATGCGCAGCGCGTTCACATGGCAACGAATAACGTGATACAATACAATAACTCTATTATGACACAACAAAAAGGAAACCATAAGATGAAAATACATATAATTCTAGATTATAATAATTCTACACGAGCAAAGCAACGCGGGCAAACTTTATCAAATTAAAATATGATATAACACTGACTATAAGATTTTTATTTAGTTCTCCTATTTTGCCGTCATTCGGCATGTGAATTTGGTCATGATATTATATTAATGTTAAGTATACAAAATAAAATAAAAACATAGCACACAACTCAATGTTGAATGTTTGGCTAAAGTAATATTAATAAGACGGTAGATGGTAAAGTATACATTATGTTTTGACATACATGTTTTGTTTGATTACAATATCAAGTTAATCGGTATTTCAATTTGGTTATAATAATTAATGTACTTATGTATAAAGGAAAATAAATGGAAAGTATATAATTCAATGTTGAGTGCGTGGCCAAAATTAATATTAATAGGTTGGTAGATGGTATGGTGTTCACAATTTTTATGTTTGATTACAATATTACGTTAATAATATAACGCTGACTATCATTTACAATAAAAAACAATCAAAATAAAATTACAAATTAATTAATTACAATGAAAATATACATGATTCTTAAATACACTATATACAATATTACCTAACTTACCTAGAAAAGCTAACCAAACCTGCCGAGAAATTTTGAATTCTATTTTACTCGGGACAGTGACGGCAATGAGCGAAATAAAAACCACAAAAACAGAGGCTGTTTAAAATGTTCATGAGTTTGAAAGCCCCATATCAGTAACGAATATCCCTAAATTATTTATTTACTTACTTACTTACCACCTCCCAATGCCCCATGTCCAACTAAGCGGCAAAAAAAAAAAACAACTCTGCCTAGTTATGATTAATCCAAAAGTAAAATCTGGTATTTACAATTGAACACGAATGACCATTGTCCTAATTATTGCAAGAATTATTTGGGAAACAAACATCACAAACTAAGCCAATCAAATCTCGCTTTCACACACTTTTCACACACAAAAAGTTGTGAAGACTCATTCGCGTCGTCTTTTCCGCCCACGAATTTCATGCCCTTTGAGCTCTGCGAGAGAATGCCACTCTTCCCAGCAGTCCTCAAAGCACAGAAAAACGTCACAGGTAACGCATTTCGTATGTACAACTTTTCGGATTCCTTGTCTTTGGTGAATCACACAACGCTTTATGGTACTTTTGCCCGGCAAGTACTTTGGTACGTGCATGACATCCATTCTCAACCTCGTGTCTTTGTACACGGGCTCGCTAATCTCCTGACGAACAGGACAGTGGTGCTCGACCAGAGAATTAGCCAGCGCGTAACGAAACTCATGATGCGTCACGGGCAGCTTGTCACGTCGTTTCAAAGAGCTGGCGTACATAACAAAAGCGTTATGGGTGCTCACGTTCAGCAGCCTCTTAAAAATCTTTATATACCACTTCACACATCTCTTCCGCTCCAACAAATACATTGAGAGTTTTTGATCTTTGAGATCAACACCTCCCATTGTATTGTTGTAATCTCTCACACTCACAGGCTTCACTAGCGGTTTACCTGCCTTCGATCCAACGTAGGTGTCGTCGTTGTGATAGGTGGAGATCATCGTCACCAATTTGGAGTCTTTCCATGCTAACACGGAAAGATCACCACATTGACGCGCGATGATGGTCCCCTTTTTCACATTCTTCGGTACTTTCGCGATGTCCTGAGGCACGTGCTTACGATTTGTGCGCAAAGTTCCCAAACAATCAAAACCCAAGCTCTTGAGATGCCGCGCTAACGCTGGGCAATTATAAAAATTGTCCATCGTTACGTTTTTACAGTGTCCCAGATTCTCGAGACCTTGTAATAATTCGAGTACCACTTTGGTACTCTTGCCACCCAAATCAGCACTAGGCGCAACGTCGCCGGTACTTGCAGAGTTTTTCCCCGTGTAGATTTGAAATTTGTACAAGTACCCCGTTCGTGACTCACAGAGCTCGTAAGACTTTATGCCAAAACGCGCAGCCTTTGTCCTTATTGCTTGAACCCAGGACAAGCGGCCCTTGAATAAGGTCAATGACTCATCGATAGAAATTTGTCGTTGCAAGTTATAGAGGGAGGAAAATTTGCCGTTGAGGTGTGAGATCACAGGTACTATTTTCGCCAGTTTCAGTGAAAGCTCAAGTTCTTCATATCGTAGATAGTCCTGACTTACATCAGCATTATCGACGAAATGCAGAAATTTGCTCAGCAAAACATACCGATCGTAAGTCATCAGTTGCTTGAAATTGGACAACGTTAGGCAACCGAGTGACTTCCAATATTCATGCTGCGATGTCCGCTGGTCAATGCCCATGAACATGAAAACAGCAAAAAGAATCATTATCTCGTCTGCATCAGTGTCAGTCCACTGATGAAGACGAGACGATTTCTTCAACGTCTCGTTGGCCCTCATATGATCGATTGTTTGTTTCGCGTACCTATTAGTTTCTAGGGCGATAAGCTCTATGATGTCATTACTCCAGATATCAGTAAAAGCATCATAAGGCGTATCGTAGTCTTTGAGTGGCCCCGGGGTCGGACCTGAAAATACTTCAGGAACACCACGAAACGACTCAAATTTACTTTCCCACGTGAAAGTATTAGAGACGCCAAGCAAACAATCAGCTGCTTCATCCATTGCCCTCTCAACAGAAGATAAAATATCTCGAACAGGTTCTTCTAGTTCCTCGTTATCCGGAATTTCCCTCCCTATGCCAGCAAAGACGTTGGTTTCGATAGGAGCTACGTCGAACTCGTCGTCAAACTCGCTATCTAAATCACTGCCTTTACATGCCTTGCGCCTAGTGACTCGCTTAGATGTGGTTGTCACCCCCGAACATGACGGACGAACATCAGCATCTACGGAGGAAACATTTGCTACGCTTCCAGGCTGAATGCTAGTTCCTTGCGGTTGGAAACTAGAATTTCCCGAAGCACTGCAAAAGTTTTCCTCGGCAGCAGTGCTAGGCGTAAGTGGCCTAGGTGAGGCAAATCCCTGATCCTCCACCCACCGCCTCACCTGCTCCATGGCGTCGTCCGCCTCGTCGTCGGTGAGGTCCATGGCCTCCACTCGCTCCACCACACTGGTGCTGCAAGGAAATGTAACATTGTAACAAACTATTTTGAACACTTACCTGATGTTAAACAAAGGCTTAGAATATCAGCCATGATGTGTTCAAACGCAAGCCTATGTTAAATAAAAATATATATGAAAAAACGTACCTGAGCGAAGGCATGGGCTCCAACTCCATGACTCGACGGACGGTACCACCTGGGGTTTGTTGTATGGGGACGGTGTCCCCAGTAATTTTGAAAGAACCGCCAGGAGTGACCTGGACGGCAATTCCTAATGACCTAAAAAGTGAAAAATTTACAATATATAATATAATATACAATTATGTAAAAGTGAGTTTGTGAATTATGGCGAAATTTAGATTAAATTAACTTTTAGGATACTTTCATTGCAGTAGTCTCTATTTATTACAACCTGATTATAAGCATCATGAATAATATTTAAAAAAAGCAGAAAAAGGTTGGCATACCGGGGAAGGACCTCTGGCGGAGGCATCTCAGGGTCGCGCGGCGCTGCGTCTGCCGCCAGCCCCATTAAGAGAGCACGTCGTGCGGCAGAGGGCCGTGGGCCTCTGCGCTCGGAGCTGGGCGTCACAGATCGTGAACGCCCAAACTCCGAGCTCGTCGACCGCAATCTAGCTAATCTAAAAACAATAAAAATAAGTCTGATGAAATATCTACACGACCAACACATTTCTACAAGTAAGTAATTTACTACGTACGTACTTTTCAAAAAGTTGATTGAAGAAAGGGTAAAAATTCGTGCAAGGTAGACACTACAAGCAGCAGAATTCATTATCAGAAAAAAAAAAAACATTGATTTTACAAAAAAAAAACGGATATAATAAAAATGTACTATCTAAATGTAATCTATCTGTTTCAATTCAAAAATTGATGATGATGATGAAAAACATACATACGCTACATACATTTTAATTATCTAACGAACTGTTTTTTATTTTTGAATATGGGCGAGTTAGCAATCGTAATTTTTTTTTGTCGACTGTACTTCCCGTGTTGAAATGAAATGGCCGACTTCTTATTTTAGAAAAAAGGTTACTATATGATATTAATGCACTTAAATGAGAACCTGTTTATCAAGAAATGTTTCAAGATACATTATTTACAAACTTGGATGCGATTTTACATTTTTACAGGCAAGTTTGTCGAATTATCAGCTAAAAACTGCCGGCACCAAGCGATCGTTTTATTGCAATTAAAAGTTTTTATGTTTTTTCTCATTTATTTTTGCCACAAATACATCCTAAAACACTTTTAACACACTCTATACACATTTTTCAGTAATTTAAAAGCTTTTACTCACCGTTTTCGCCTTTGTAACATTTTCTTGACATAAAAACATAAACCGATTCGACAGTAAAATTTCACAATATGGCTATCGCACTGTCAGTTCATTCTTTTTGGTCAGGCGGAGTTGTATTTTATTTTTTTCAAACCTCTATAGGCCCCCTGACACGGTAAGAATGCATCGATTCTCTAGTGATTGAAGTAAGCTAGAGGCGAAAGAACTTAAATTGTCTTTGGAACGTTCATTCGAGCGGGAATAAATTGACGAATAGCGGTGATTTCCTTACGCACCGCTCCGGTGCGTAACGCGCGTCGAGCACTTTTCGCTTACGCCGACATGCGGTGCGTAACACATTCAAAGGGTTAAGTTTCCTTAAAAGTCAGAAATATCTAAAGTCTAACGAACAAATCCAATCAGTAATGGAAGCCGATATTTTAAAAGCAGCCGAAAACACATTAGAAAGGACGCGGACTGGCAATAAATTTCTTTTACTGAAAAAAATCGCTGCCACTTAACTGCCCGAATGGTAATGGCTACTTAAGTGCTTATGTCTTTTTTCCGTAAAAGCTACGTTAATTTTCCTTTTCTAGGGTTCAATACCAAAATGGTAAAAATAAACCTTTATGGTGGTATAGTTATCTGTACTGATGTTACATCCGATTTTTTTAAACAATAAATAGTGGCTAAAACCCTCCAAAGATTATGGTGAAAAAAATTCTTAAATATAGCGCATAAACGGGCGAATTCGAAATCAGGCAAAATTTACATTAAAAATAATATAGTTAAAAAAACCCGACTGCAACATAATAGCTGCTTATACAATCTGGAGATACAACTCTAATAGTGCTAAAAGACGCGTGGATTTGGTACGCCGGACAGCCGTCTGATTAACGGGAGAAAAAGAGTGAGAATATTATATTCCCTCTTTCTCTCTCGTTAGTTGGCATCAACCAAATCCACACATCTGTTAGCATTTTCATGATATGTGTCAAGCCAAGGCTTCGCTCTCTGGCCAGGAGGTACTTTTTTGAACAAATAAAAATTCGATATAGGAGATTATTTCAAGAATAATAAGCAAGCTTCTTACTCTTGAGCATCGGTTCAGTTGCTATCGGTTTGTTTCCATCGGTTCCTTATCGGATACATTTCGGAGAATGTGCATCCGGCTCTGCATAATCTACCTAATTCCCTGCACAAAAATATCGACACGAGAATTACTATACCATATGAAATTTTATTCTAAACATAATGCCCAAACGGTTTTTATACATATTAAAAATGTTTTTTTACCCCTGACCATGAGCGCGGCCTTAATTTATATGGACAGACAAACATACAAACAAACGAACAAACAAACGGTCTATGGGCAGTCTAACTGTATTTGTAGTGTTAGTTTTAGCTTGTATTTTGTTTAGTTATTAAAGGCACTAACACACATACATTCATACATATACTTGGTGCTCTTTAGACAGTCGGATCTAGATTTATTGTGGACATCATTAATAAATCAGTGTACGGTGCGGACGGAACCCTCCCTAAACGATTTTTACAAGAGTTTAGGCGACTTTTTTTTCTTAAAAGTACGTTAAAATTTAAGTTAAACCGTGAAGCGGTCATCTGTGCCCGTAAATAAGTATCTCTTTGGGGTAATATTGTAGGGGTGGGCACAAATAGGTATTAGTGCGCCTAATGGACCATTTGGGCGTTTTAAACAGATTCTATGTCAAAATGTGTTAAAGTTAATGTTGAATTTGTGTTAGTTTTATTTGGGATTATAATGCAATTTTAGTAAAATGCTATTCACAAACGATTCTTTGGCTAATCCATGTTATACGTTGTTTTGGAAACGTCTCTTAACACTACTTACTGATTTTTAGATAGGCACGTTTTAGTACAAAGTAAGAATAGCTGATTCCAGATTAGACTTATGACCTACCAACCAAAAAAAGAATCATCAAAAACAATTCTAAATTGGCGGAGTAATCGCGTAACAAACAAACAAAAAAAAATAAAAAATAAACATTTAGTCGTATTGAAAACCTCCTCCTTTTCGAAGTCGGTTAAAAATAGATTACTAGACTTAACAAAACAACAATTCAAAAAAATAAAAAAAACTTCAATTACATTGAAGGCCTATTTATATTCCTTTTTTTTGGGTTTATCTTTTTTTTTTAAAGAGTGGCAAACAAGCATTTGGTCATGCAATTTTTTTGTTAATTTTCATGACCGTGGATTCTATGTCCTTTAGTCGTAATATTAATCATGCTTACATAGTATCAATAGCGTCAAACAAGTCATAGTCACAGTCAGAGTCAAGCAAAGTAAGTCACGGTCAAGTCAAATTCATGCCCCTGTAAAGTGGTGCAGACTTTACAAGAGGCTCCTATGGAGTTTTGGAAACAACACGAAAAGACATGTTTCACCTCGTTATATCACTTTCCCACACTCGAGCACATTTACGAGCACTTTATGAATAGTAATTCACTGTTCAATACACATTAACACTCGAAAATACACAAGTTTAGAAAAATAATTCAACGACCCATGTTTTTTTCACGTTGGCGCCAAAACTCTGAACACACGCAACTTTAGCGGTGTTGCCAACCGTATTGTTTTGTTTTATTATCTACTAGCGGTCCGTCCCAGCTTCGCACGGGTATAGATTATAGCCTATGTCACCCGGGGATAGTGTAGCTTCCCAACAGTGAAAGAATTTATCAAATCGGTTCAGTAGTTTCGGAGCCTATTCAATGCAAACAAACAAACACACAAACAAACAATCAAATCTTTTCTCTTTATAATACATATATTAGTTTATTACTAGCTGACCCAACAGACGTTGTCCTGTCTTAGAACTGTCAAACGCGCGTAGTTAAAATATTCGTTAAGTTTTCGGAAACTTTCCAATTTTCTGCGCAATTTTCTTTTCATAAGAACCTTCTACAAAGTATTAAGCAACTTGAAAGAAAAGATGTCTAAAATCGGTAAAGTCGTTCTCAAGTTATGGCGTGACCAAGGTAAATAGGGATTCTTTTCTTTAATATATATATAATACATATATACTTATAGATACATTAACTGTAACTTTTTTTTTTTTTACATCGGACTAGGCTAATGTATGACCGCAATATCGCCTGATAAAAAAAAAAAAAAAAAAAAAAAAAAAATGGACCTTAACCGTGCTAATTGAATAAAAAAAAACAAGAAACTTTAAAGCTTCTCCATCTATACTAATTTACCATACTTAGGTAGGTAGGTAACTAATAGCTTAGGGAAATTAACTTTAATGCATTTGAATTAAAGTAAATTTCTGTTCAATACGCAGTCGAAATATCTAAAGAATCCGAAATTAATTACACAATTTACGGTCTTATTATCGTTTCGGACAGAGGTCGTGAGAAAACGCTTTCAATGATTATTCAGGTACAGTAAGCCGCACAAACGTCGGTCACGTTGAGCACAAATATCAATTTCAGTTAATCATTATTTTGACTTATTTGCCAAAAAACCTTACCTAATTACCATTATACATAACGAAGTACGAAAATCTAAGTGATAATAACTCGCAAAAAAAAACCTTTCTGAAGGAGTTTCATTAGCAGTTATTCTAGAAAACCTGTGTTACAGCTTCTACGATTCCAATTAACCGTTAAAACTTTTTAAACCAGTAGACAATTTTTTATCATACATGGCTAAAAAACTCCTCTGTGGAACTCGCTATCAAACTACAACAAAAACAACGTTTTTTTTAGTAGCTTACATACACACAATCTGTTCACACTAACACACAACTTATCTTTACCCTCACATCAAACAAATGAGGGAGATTGCCTTAGTTATAGTTTGTGTTATCGTAAGTACGGTACTCTTGTTCTTTCTGTACGCACACTAAGAGGCTTGCAGCAACACCAATAAACGAACTAAGTAGTCCACATGCAATAAAATGGCGCCAAGGTCGTAGTTTAATAACTACTAACTGGATGCGTATGCACCTGCCACGCTACCTTACCATGTATCCCTTATTTGCTTGTTCTGATTCCCAAATTCATATTACCGTCTGCATTCCGTAGCGGGTAAGGACAAAATCAGAAGCTTGGCTTGAGCAGTCATTTACGTAACTGACAGTACTTCTTATCTAACTAACGGTCGTTAAGTCCCTTTGGGGTCATCTCCACCTGAACGGCAATTTAATGCTGATAACGCGTGATAAGATAGTGGAATGGTTAGTGCTCGCGGCGTGGTGCGACTAAACGTGTTTCAACAGATCTGCGAAGTAATTTTTTTTTTGTTTGTTTGACAGAATAGATGCTAAGCTTATGTAATGTGACGGTGTAGTCAAAGATGTCAAACACACGTAGCCTTGAATAGGAATTAGCTCTCCAGTGATTCTGAACTTACCAGGTGATTGGCGACCGATTTTCAACTTTGTAGCTAGCCAGCCGTGCATTAGAGAGTGCCTTACCACCATGCTATGGGTTTTTACCCCATTCTCTTCGGATTGGAAATCGGACGCGCCAACCATTGAGCTGCCGTCGCTGAGATGAGGTCAGTTTGCAGATGGGTGACCACAAGCGGTGACATCCGCCGGGTATACATAATATAGTTCCGGATTGTTACGAACTCCCGAAACTTTCTGCATACTTTAAATCGCCATCCCAAAAATAGTTTTTTGCTTTGCATTTTACAAACTTTTACCCTAACAAAAAGTATCCCGTGTGAATTGATCATTAGTTTGTAGAAGAAAGGCAAAGAATAGTGACCAGTTTAAATAAAACCCTAACCACTGCCGGTGTCAGGGCAAGAAGCGGCGTCGTCAGCTAATTGGCGTCATATAGTGGCGTATCTATAGATAGGAAGATTTATAGATAGCAGTGGATGGACTAGCGACCTCCTGCGAGCTGGTTTGAAATCTGCGTTCTTTTATACAGGGTTACGCGGGAAGAGTGTACTAAGCCGAAAGGGGTCTATTATACTTATCATTATGAACAACTTTTACTATGGGACCAACACTGAAATTGCGAAAAAATCTGCTGTTCCATATAGAAATAAGTTGGACAGAAAAAACACAGGAAGAACATTGTCGATGAGAAAAGGAATCTACTATGAAGTATAGAGACTAGAAGAGGCAAGATATTTGGCCACCTTGTACGACATGATAAATTAATGAAAACCATCATAGAGGGAAAGGTAGAAGGAAAGAAAGGACCGGGAAGACCAAGAAAAGTATTCTTAGACAAATAAAAGAGAAGGCAGATGTCATGTCGTACAGGGAGGTGAAAACGCTGGCAGAAGACCATCCAGCCTGGAAGTTACGTTGTACCGGCAAGATGAATGTGCCATAGAAAACAGTTATTCACACTCAACAAAATGTACGTGGAAAAGTGAAAATTTAAAGGCTGAATCTCATTTATTGAATTTGCTTTAAAGTCGCTTCTTTTGTTTTTATCGACGCCATCGACGCGATATAACGCTATCGCTATCGAGCATAATAATTCCTCGTTTGACCACCATCTCGCTTGTTGGTGAGCGACGATGTGGTCGAAGATGAAGCACGCAGACTTAGAAGATACCTATTCACATCACACATCAGCAGCCATTAAACGTCTACTGCTGGACAAAGGCCTCCCTCTCCGAGAAGCGTGTTGCCATAATCCCCACGCTTGCCAGACAGCTTGGGGATCGCAGTACATTCACTTAACTAATAGGACGCTGCTGCCCATCCTCCAGTGGTTCTGGTCGCAGTTTTAGGACATACCCGGTCAATACCAAATTAACTCTGGCCTCTTTTTTGTAAAAAAATATTATCTACTAGCTGACCCAACAGACGTCCTGTTAGAACTGTCAAACGTGCGAAGTTAAAATAATCGTTAAGTTTTCTGAAATTTTCAAATTTTCTGCGCAATTTTCTAATTTTTTCTTTCCGTACGAACCTTCTACAATGCATTAGAAAACTTTAGAAAAAGAAGAATGAAATCGGTAAAGACTTTCTCAAGTTATGGCGTGACCAAGGTAAATAGGGATTCATTTATATATATATATAGATTGTCGTTATTACATTCTAATCCATAGATAGCTCAGCCCACACCTACCTGCTGCCACCAGCTGGGCTATCTATTTAAGGATCGCCGCATCTAATCCGTCGTCGGGAGCACGTTTCCGCGCTCCGCTCTGTCTCCAATGGCTTTTTTCCGGTGTTTAATTGGGCCTGGATTCGCTCGTGGTGGGACATTTCCTTGTTTTGAAAACTAAAATTTATTGGTAATAAATTGATTCAGAAATAAAAACTGTAGGAAAATTAAACTTTACAAAAAGGGCATTGCAAAGATTTTTATATTATTAGAAAGAAATTGTTCTAAAATGGAGGTTCGAAAGGTTATCTAATGGAGACCACGTACTGGTAAGCGCAGCGTAGGACGTTCACCCACAAGATGGACAGACGACCTAAAAGAGACCGCAGAGAAACAATGCTCTGTTTTATTCGTTTGTTCGTAGTAAGCTCGAATACAATGCTATAGTTTGGGACCCGCATGAAAAGAACTATACGCTTATGTTGGAGAGAGTACAAAGGAAATTTGCTCGCTACCTGTACAAAAAACTACGGATATTATCCTTTTTTGTATCCGTCTCTGTTCGTCGTTGGTATGGTGGGCATCAATACGCTAGAACTAAGGCGTAAGTGCTCGCTGTTGATGCACTACTATCAGCTACTCAATGGGCACATCGATAACTCTCGAGCACTGGCTCGCTGCTCGCTGGCTGTGCCAGACCGCGTGCGGCACTCGCGCGCGTGCTGCGTGCGGAAACTGTTCCAGACCCCGCGCGTGCGCACCGACACTGCTCTGTATGCTCCTACGACTCGCGCCATCAATCTGCTCAACGATCTGATTGATCAGAATCCAGATGTAGACATTTTCTGTGCAAAATTTACGCTTATAATGAGTGCTTGTATAAATTTTTTAGGTTAGTGTTTTCTTTTGTTATCTGTTAGAATAATTTGTTTGTAAGTAATATAAATTAATATTAAGATAATGTTGGCTTGCTGTGCGCGTTGGCTTCGCTGTAAGCACAGCAAGCATTTGAACTTAAATAAAATAAATAAATAAATAAATAAATGCAGGCCGCTTCCAACTGGACCTTTTGGAGATCGATGGGGGAGGCCTATGTTCAGCAGTGGACGTCCTATGGCTGAAATGATGAGTTATTCTAAACAATTCTAATGCATGAAAATCTTCTGTCACGGTGTTTGTGGTCCTTCGAAACGGCTTGACCGATTTTTATGAATGTTTGTATGTATATTTGGTAGGTATGAGAAAAGGTCGTAAAGTATATTTCATATCGCTAGGTGATTAGGGTGTCCCTAAAACGGAGCCCTAATAGCGGGGCATAGTAGCGATGCCGAGGACAGAGCTCTACGCGTACGAAGTAGCGAGTATTCAGCTAGTGTACCTATAAATAACTTTTATAGAACCAAATCTGAATTCTTAATAAATGTAATTGACATATGAATTCCCTTTCCGAATAACTCTGTATTCCGGCAGTAATCTAGCATACTAAAGATGTCTTTTTTTCGCGGGGTATATACCTACTGCTAGTTTTAAATTATAGTGTATAATACACATTCAATTAATATGGCATGCAAAGCCTTGGTAGCCTTTTGGGAAACCGCAAGACTTGAAAGCATGAGCTCTTTGGAGCTTATGTACGGATTTTCATACCACTGGCTTTTCAGTGAAGGAAAACATCTTGAGGAAACCTGCATACGTACGAAGAAATTCAATGGCGTATGTGAATCCACCAACCCGCAACTGGGCCAGAGTGGTGGATATGGCCCTATCGCCCTTTCGGGGGTAGGTCTAAGTCCAGCAGTGGACTATAACAAAATGCTGATTATGCTTAATATGGCATACGAGAATCTCATTAAAATAAAAGACCCATATATTTTGTTGTACTCTTTTTGTCAAAATAATTCCACCTGCAAAGCATTTGCGCCGCAATACGCCAACCACACGTCATAATACAAAATAATAATAAAAAAGTGAAATAATTATGTTCCAATAACGATACCGATAGCATAAAAAAATTACTCACAAAAAAATTTAATCCCGTACAAAAACTGTAGGCAACTTCGTAAGACATTGTATAGGTGCGACGCAAAGTTTCTACTTAACTCATTATCTCCATTCCTTCATCAAACCTGAAGACGCCATAAAGAGACAAGTTCCCAAGTTTGCCTAACTACGGGAAGACATAATAAACAGGAGGGTGGATCACCCCGTTATCCGGAAAATAAGGGGAGTTTACGGTACGGCTGTTATGAAGTGATACAGGACTTAGACGAATAAGGTATGGGATGTGAAACATACTGAACATTTACAAAATTATTTAACTCAATTAAAGTCATAGTACGTCACACTAATCACACTATTATTATAAGTGCGAAAATTACTGTGTCAATTTGTATGTTTGTCCGCAACCAACTCTTTACCTAATAACTAACCGGATTTTAATGATATTTTGATATGGAGATTATTTACTGGATAAACACATACGTTGTCATTTTGTATATATATATATATATATATATATATATACGGTACTTTTAAGTATATATCTATACGGTACTTTTTATCCCTTAAAATATACGTTTTTTTTAGGATAGTGAATGAATCCGCAGGACGTTATTTAAAAAACTTAAGAACTTATGTTAGTAAAAGCGAAAAAAAAAAAAATGTAGTACCAAGAATCATAAATGATAAATTAATAAAACCATCATGATTTGTAATTTATAAAGTAATCTCTACTTTTTATTTTTCATCGTTTATAGAGTGCATAGATTTTTTGTGCTGAGTTACACGCGTCAGTGTACGGTTATATTGAAATGGATGAGTCGATTGGATGAAGGTCATTGTACTTATTATTATGAACAATTTTATAACTGGGCCAACCTTAAAATCACGAAAAGTCAGCAGCTGTTCTATTGGAAAATGTAACTGGCTCAAAGCGAAATATATGAAACAAATGTCATTTTGTCGGGGTTCGTTTCATTGTAAATTTATTTATAATGATGAGTGCAATGACTTCCTTTCAACTTAGTACCGTCGTTCCATGTAACCGTGTACCTAGGTATAAAAGACTACATTGGATAGAAATTTATCATTATAATCAGCCTATAGGTACTACTCTACTCCATAGCTGGATATAGGCCTCTTCCAAGACACGCCACTCAGCCTGATTTTTAGCTTTACCACCTAAAACTCAACGGAGTGACGATATACGTAAGACAGCTGGCAGTAGCTGGAAGCGAAAAAAATAGAATCATCATCATCATCAGCCATTAAACGTTCACTGCAGAA
Organism: Agriopis aurantiaria; assembly: GCA_914767915.1. Classification (NCBI taxonomy): domain Eukaryota; kingdom Metazoa; phylum Arthropoda; class Insecta; order Lepidoptera; family Geometridae; genus Agriopis; species Agriopis aurantiaria. The sequence continues at coordinate 7,752,155 of OU612003.1, read as the reverse complement.
CAAAAGCCTCCCTCTTAGAGGGAGGGTGTTGCCATAATCCCCACACTTGGCAGGCGGCTTGGAGATCGCAATATGTTAACCGTATAGGATGCTATGGCTCATCTTCCGGTAGTCCAGGTCAAACTCATAAAATTATAATAAAGCGAAATATAACGGATAACGGATAAAGTTTCTTCAAGAACGGGTGCGTAATGTCCAGTGGTTATTGGTCCAAAGTTCTGGGTTAGAGTACGTATTAGATTTGGACTAATGACTGTTTTAGAGGGTCTCCTCGATGACGCAAGGTTGATTGATAGGGTCAAATGTATGTAATAATTTATTTATTGTTATGTATGTTATCGAAATGAGGATATCCGTAGACGAACGAAAGTTACTGACATAGCCCACCGCATTAGCAAGTTGAAGTGGCAGTGGGCAGGGCACATAGCACGTAGAACAAATGGCCGATGAGGCCGAAAGGTTCTCGAATACAGACCACGGACCCGTAAGCGCAGCGTTGGACGTCCACCCAGAAGATGCATGGACAGACGACCTAAAAGAGATCACAGGAAAACGCTTGATGCAGGCTGATTCCAACCGGTCCTTTTGGAAATCGATGGGGGAGGCCTATATGTCCAGCAATATTGGACGTCCTATGGCTGAAATGATAATGATGATTAAGTCACTTACGACTAATTACCTTTCCAAATAATTATCCTAAACCAACAAAGGATTCTGCTCCCATTTCCCAAGAAAATCATATCAAAATTCTCCATCTTGGAAATAAACTTCGAGATACTTACTCGGTACAAACAAAACACCGAAAACCAATCAAGTAATTGCCGGGGGTCGATAATCTTCATTACTGGGACAAAAGTGGGAGTTTCAACACAGATTACATGATAGCTACTTGGAGTTAGGGTTGCCAGGTGGTTAATTTTTGCTTGAATATGTGGGATCCTCCAAGAATATGAAAACGTACCTATGTTACTAACACAAGGTTACAAAAATGAAAGAAATTAAAACAAATAGTTTCCGTCACTGACAGTTGCATAATAAACTGCACCTATCAGTAATTATCAGATAGTGAAAGCAAAACTTATTCGTAAGTATTATTAGAGTTGTTTCAAAACTAATGAGCCAAATTAATGAAATTTTTGTGGGACCACCACGAAAGTACATCTAAACAAACAACTTTTGTATCAAGATTTTTCGAAATTCAGGTGAAAAAAAATGCCGTTCCTTACAAAAAAACAGTCACTCCCGACATAATACTTATAAAACAGCTGATTTTTTTCGCGAATTTTTACTTGTTGTAGAACTAAAGTTGTTTCTTTTGGCGTATTAAAGCCCCTTAAGAGGATTTTAACTGATCACCAGTAAACCCTGTATAATAAAGAATCACAAAGATTTTTTTTTAAATAAACAATAGACTTGTGTTTGACCACCATATCGCCTGATGTTAAGCGATGATGTAGTCTATGATGGAGCAGCCTTGCCTAAAAGAAACACTCGTGATTTGAACACACCCAGATTGTAACTATCGGGGAACACCCATGCAGCGCATTACACAGACTAGCAGTTCGCCTAATAAACGTATATATATTATACATAGTAGTACATGGAAAAAAAATACGGACCGAATTGAAAACTTCCTTAATTAAGTTAGTAGATTAAAAAGGTCAGATAACCCATACATTTGAAAATAGACCACTACACAATAATTTTATAATTTCCCCAAAAAACGAAGCTGCAAAACCTTGGCACCCAGCCAGGGGTCCCCCAGAGATAGGTCCCCCACATGTAGGGTGGGTGGGGGCTACCCCCAGACATACATTCTTCCACGCCTGCGCCCCAATATGGGTCATATTGTCCTTACTTTCAAAGGAAGGCTTTAATGCTTGAGCTTTAGAAATTGTGCTTATTGTGGAAGATAAATAGAAACATTAGGTACTTAAATATGATTTCTCAAACATGAAATTTAATGCAGCAGATTATTTGAAGAACTCCCATATGACCGATTCTATGGCATTTTATCGAATTTGACGATCCATAAAGAACGGTACTTGCACTGCAGACCCGATGATGTTATATAAACTGAGGTAAAACCTCATTGAACCCGTTGGGCAAGATACCAACCAGCGTGTTGGTCACGAGATGCTTCGACAATATTATACCTACTAGGTTACCCGGAAAGGGTGTACTAAGCCAACAGTTTTCCAACATTATGAACAACTTTTACAAAAAAATTACTATGGGAGCAACGCTGAAATGCGGAAACGCCGAAAAGAATTTAGCTGTTCTATAGAAAACAAGTCATTCATACTCGAAAAATGTACCCACAGCTGTTTTTTTTTCGTGATTTCTGTTTTAGTTCTATAATAGGTATAATTTGTTTACAAAGATGGGTACAAGACCCCATTTCGGCTTACAACCTTTCCGCGTAATCCCGTTTAATATTAAGTGTAATATTTAATATGCGAAAGTGTATTTGTCTTCAGTAAAAAAAAATCAAGAAGGATCTATTCTTACTGGTATATCTGGATTTATTTCGTACCTCAGTACAGTACTAAGTACGTATTTAGAGAATTACTCTAACAACTAAAGCAGGGAAGACCTAACAAACCAGAATAGAATATGTCTACCTACTTATATGAAATTCATTCCAGTATGCAATACGATGTGCCAATTCGTAGTCCTACTGCCACTGGCATTGAAATATCGCTGTTTATTTTATTCTATACTCTTTGCCTCGCATTTATCCGATTCATTTTCCGATATTTATCGCTTGATCGATGGCTATGTTAATACAACGTCTACACTCTATAAATATTCATATTGGTATCATATTTCGCCGGTGCGAGTTCAAAACGGAGTCGACAACAATAAGTAGTCGTGATATCGCCAATCACAATCGGACCGACACACAATAGACCGTTTTCCCAGGCCACGCCTCGCAGCACAATGGCACAACACGCCCAGTCGAACAACGGCTGAAGAAAGAAAATTTTCTCCACAAATACAAATGTAAGAGATTGTATTGACTTTTTAAACGCCCTCATAGATCGGGCGCACACCCACCTGCGTTTTGTGGTGTGCGAATTCATTTCACAATGCTCGGCTATTCTGTACGCACACTGGAGTGGAGTATAGAAAGACGAGCGCCTGGGCGGGGCCTAGAGAGAGACACAACCGCGCCTAGTCGCCCAGCTGACAGCCGAGTGAGCGAGCGCAAAACGCGCACGCACACATCACCCGCTAGAAAAGGATGGGCTGAACAGCTTTGTATAGATTCCACGGGATGAAAGCTGTTATTCCGCATAGACAATTGATTGTTAATGAACTCTTCAATGCAACATGGCCACTTTTTAACGTTTTCTAGTCGGAAATTGATGGTGTGTTTCAATTTTGCAGTGGTTTTATAAGGTTTGATTCATTTTGTGGAAGCATTGGGCTTCGAAGGACGTCATTGTTCACAGGGCAGTGACATTAGTTCGGTGCGTCCTTGTCGCACGTGGCGCGGGGCGGGGGGCGGTGTATTGTAGCGCGCGCGTATTGTCGGCCCGCTTCGATCTGCCAGCATTGTGTATCGGCATCGCGCGGTCGCAAGACGTGTGTCGCGTTCCAATTTCGAATATCCGAATTGCGTTCGATCGCGGATTTATGAACTGTTGTTTTTGCGGACGATTTTTTGTTTATCGGTTTTTGTGTTGGACTGTTATTTGATTTTTGTGTTTGTTTGTTTTTTGTGTTTCTATTTATTATTTGTGACATGCAAACTGAGGATGATCCTAATAAATAATGCCAAAGATTCGGTGTGATCGGACGATATAGTGTTAAATTTCTGTTTATTATTTTGTTTTATCGTTTTTGGTTGGCCCGAATATTTTTGCTGATGTCTCACAAGGCGAGAGAAACAATGATAACTCACATGAAGGTATGTAAGTCATATTTTAACTATGTAAGTTATTTGGCCCTTCGAGTTCTAATTTTCTAAAGCGCATTATTTGATAAGAAATAAACGTAATATCTGACTATATTAAATTGATTATATAAATATCTAAAAGCCCAATAGGAAATGTTTTTTTTAATGGAATAACTAGCCAAGCAAGGTGACAATCTGAAAAATTTATACGTAGGTACTGTCAAGTGTCTTGACATTATATTATTTAGCACTATAATAGTCAACATGGAAGCTTGTGATTGTCCTAAATTAGACTTTAAATAAATTAGAGTTCTAGTCAAATAAGTTAAGATGTCGAAACCAGAATTATTTCATTTAAATTACATAATATTTGGTAAGTAACGATCTTTTCTGAGGAAGCGAAATGCGAGTCTTAACACGCACAGTGGTGTAACGGACAAATATTTATGGACAAAAAGCTCTGCGAGATTTTTTATAAGATATTTACTTATGTATTTTTTTAATATGAATAAGATATTTATTGTTGTTGCGATACATAAAAGATCATTGTTAGATAATTGTATCAAAACTGGTTTGTACTTATGTCATTTCAATGGCTACTTAGGTAGGTACCTATTAATAACACCTAATAATTGTATTATATTATATGACATGTAGTAAGTAGGTACCAACGAGGTAGTGATATCAGTTTCTGTTCTTAGCCTATTTTGGAATTAAGCCTAAAATTATTATGACTATGTACCTGGCTTTAGTAGATAACAAAACATTACTCATTCATATTTTTTTCTTGACTCTCGGGTCTAGGTGCGTAGCTAAAACCAAGAGGCCATTGTTAAACATAAAAATGTTTTAAATATTATGTTTAAATGGGATATGAGTCCATTATACAGTATGGCATTGGAAAATTTTGGGACATGGTGGTGAAGTCTGGATAGATATACGACATGAAAAAAAATTACATAGGTAAACTTATCTGTTAGATTTTATTTATATTACACGGGTATTACTCGCGTAAGATCAAGCCGGTAACTTCGACTATAGTTTCAACCGTATTAGGCGATCTATATATCATATAAACCGCATATGTTTTATTACATTTATCTGTTAGACTTTATTAGTATGACTACTCTACTATATTGTAGAGATATTGAATTGTTTTTGACACAGATCTAAATCGCATTTAGGATATGAAAATCCAAAATAGAATAGGTATTGTTAATAAAATAATTCAACTTATAACCGATATCTGACACATTACTTACTGATAAAAAATCCAAATTTATGCAATTCCAAATTATTAATTTGAATACTATTTACTTTGTCGTGTCTGGGGAAATAAATTAAACTCAATTTGGTATCGATTTTTGATAATCCTTTAAAATACAACCGAAAGGCAATTAAAACAATAATATATTACAATAAATTATTGAAAAAAATAATAAGATTAAAATCAAACGAGTTCATATTATTGGCCATAATACCGTCGCACATCCCAAATTGGTGTTTTAATTATCATATATTTTTCTATGACACTATTATTTTAATTTACAATGCAGCTACTTACATTAATAATTTTAATACTGACTCTACCAAAGGAAGAACAACACCTGTTACACTTATAAAAGCTTTTAACAAATTTAAAAATCAGTAAAATTATATGATTATTTACGGGATATTACCGTGGTAAGGTTGTGGAATGAGCTCCCGATAGTTCGGCGCAGTTACATGCACCATATCGGGAGCTCATTCCACAACCTTACCACGGTAAATATCCCGTAAATAATCATATAACTTTAGTGAACAACCGTGATAGTTTAAAACAGTGTTTTAAAAATCACCTTTAGTAAATTAAGCGGTGAATTTACAACGCCAATTTCACGTTTCATTATTAACGAGACAGAATTATTTAAACTTCAAGTGACAATTGGTAATTACCGTCATTTTACTTCAGAACGTACAATAAACTTTTAAAAGATGTATTGTCGAAGTAAATTTACGTTCGAATTGCCACAATTAAAATTTTAAATTAAGCAGCCGGTATATTAACGTGAATTGATCTGTTGTCTGTCAAATTGATCGGCGTTCGGGACAATGTTACTTCGTTCTTAAATTCGGTTTAATGATCTCGATTCTGTTTTAGAGTAATAAAAAAGTGTCAATTTGTGAACGATTGAGGTTAAGAATTACGATTGTTACTCGCTTGAGGGTTATAAAACTGTAAAATGTGGTTTGGGGATTTACCTAATTAGGCAGCAAACCTTTCCAAACGTTCTTGTTTTTAAATTGTTTTATATAATATAGATTGGTTATATAAAAATATGTTAATTATATAAAAGGAATAGTTTGAGAATTAGGAAGAAATTAAGCTTCTGTAATGTTTTTGTTCAAATTTGACATATTGTTTAGAGTACTGTTTAAAAGAAAAGACGTCGCTGTGTCATATTTTGAGGGTAACGAGCGAGTGGAATTCGGTCCAGATCTATTTCAGTTTGTAGTGTGTTCTGTATAGGAAATCCGCAGTTTGTCAGTTGTCAAACGCAAGCCGTATCACCGGTTGATATTTGCAGGCGCGCTCATCAATTAGAGCCCTGTCTTTATTATGATTAACGTTCTATCAATGGTGGTTTTTGCCATGTGTATTTTGAAAATTAGATTTATTTTGTATTAAAATGTTGTTATGTAGACATATATATATGAATGTATAAACTTCATTATTCACATCAAAAAGGACAAAATGGTTTCTTCGTCATCATCATCATTTCAGCAATAGGACTGCTGGATATAGGCCTCCCCCATCGATCCCAAAAGGGCCGGTTGGAAGCACCCTGCATCCAGTGTTTCCCTACGGTGTCTTTTAGGTCATCTGTCCATCTTGTGGGTGGACGTCCTACGCTGCGCTTATCGGCCCGTGGTCTCCATTCTAGAACCTTTCGGCTTCCTCAGCCATCTGTTTTGCGTGATACAAAACGGCTTAGAACAACTAAAACGACTTTATCGATAAAAGCGATCTCTTCCAGGCAAGCTTTGAATGGAGATGTTTCTTAAGAGTTACAAGACAGGGTGTTATATGGTGATAAATGACATACCGACTATAGGTGTAATTAATGTTATCGTGTTTATAATTTTCGGCTGACAAGATGTTTGAACCCTTTACAATTATTCCTCGAATGTGAGATGCGCCTACCAATTGTTTTTAATAAATATTATTTCTGTTACTAACCAACAGGAAACCGTCTCGTATTTATATAAAACAGTGCCCGCAGTGAAAACAGTCGTAAATCCAATCGAATATAAACCTTAGCTAAGACCGGATGCGATGAATATTAAAAATGTAACTATTTAACCAAACAGATATACTAAATAGGCACCGTCAAAGTTACTGTACGCATGAAGTTGCGGTACGAATTAATAACAAATTTATTACTTTAAAAAAATCAATAGGATGTGGTTTGTAAGATCTCGATGTTAAAATCAAACATTGCGGTGATCAGAAACAGGCGATATAAAGCGTTTACGATTGGAATGAAGTAATGCTCGTAATATTCCGTGGTAGCGAAGGCAACACTTCTTTAATCTTGCTTTACACTTTGACCAACTTATCTATAGAGTTGAGTGAAGGAGCCACTATTGAATTATCTAAACAAAACTGAGAGCGAATCGTTGATTGTTTTAGTTGTATCATTTGGTCAAATCTACAGATGAGTTTGTAACAGAAAGAGCCAGACGACCTTGCTCGACTAGTTAGAAATTGCCATCTTGCTTTTGCCGTAACTGGGTTTACGCTTTACGATGACGCTTAGTAATTTCGCAATTTTATACTAACGGTAGTAAAAAGTAGTAGTTATGCCCAGTTTGGCCATCTCTGTGTTGATTTATGTGTATTTCTGATGATTTGGTTATTATGTATGTAAATGGGCAGATTGTTATCTTGCGAGTCAATTTTTAAAGTTTATTGATGGAGCCAAAGAATAGGTAGCTGAATATTAAGTTTAATTAGTTACTACTCAACAATATATACCTATGCGGATTTGATACTAAAAATATAGTAGGTGCTAAAAGTATCGCAGCAAATCAAATTGGTAATATAATTTAATTTGACTTTATGAATTATATTTTAATCATCGTCATTATATGTATATTATTGTATATCTACTATAAGTATAAATTTACATATTTATATTACCTACATTTGTTGCTTTAGTTTTTTTTTTTTTTTTTTTTACTGGGCAAGTGCCTTTAATAACTAAACAAAATACTGCTAAAACTAACACTACAAATACAGTTAGACTGCCCATAGACCGTTGAAGGTCTAAAGACAATCCAAATGCTCAAGCCCACTACCAGTTGCTTTAGTTATGTTGGAAGTGTGTACTATTGTTTATTTTGCAATTACCTTGATATTTTAACTATTAACATTGTTTCGACTTGAGTTTAGATTTTTTAAAGTAATTTTTACGGTACTAGTTTTGCCATCTCTATTTATATTATGTGCGCCTAATAGGCAAAAGATGATAAAAAGTGACTAATATAGTTTTAACACCTATTGTATGTACATGCGCTTTAAATGTGTGTATGATTTACTCGGGTTTTGTGCAAATAAATTATCTTTATCTCTTTAAAATGTGAGTAGCGAAAGGAAATAGGTACGTGCGCTTATATTATTTTTTCCCGTTCCGCCCATCGGATTTCCAAGACAAATCGAGTAAGTCGACGAAATCAAGTAGGTAGGTCACGTAGCCCGTTACAATTGTGACATCCAATTCATGTAACTCGAAGGGATTATCACCACCCCACATTTGCCCTCGATTTTTTTTAATAATTCCCGACACGTCTCCGACTCTGCTTTTGTTCGTCCCATTGTGAATACCGTGTGTAATAGAAATACGAACGTCGTATGCACATTGTATGGTTCTTTTTGTCCCGGATTCTGTGTGAGTAAATCCACTGTGCGGTAGATTTGTTAAGACCTGTATCTACAAGTTATTTAGTTCAAAAGACAAATTGCAGGTTATCGATTTCAGTAAAAACGTAGTAAGTAGTCTAGGTATTTATTTTTAGCATCGTTATTATAATGGCCCGTTCAGGTGGCGTTGCTTGTTTGACACTTATTCTATAAAAAAAAAAAAAAAAAAAAAAAAAAAGCGTGACTCTTGTCAGTGAAAAACTTTACTACAGTCTATACAATTTCTCCGCCAGGTTTTTCATCTCCGTGAAAGTCACAGAGCACCAAGAAGATACTGCGTATGTCATGACATTTGCCTGTTTTTTTTCTAAGTACCCAAGTTTTTCTTGGTAATAGATAATTTTTTTTTATTTGTAGTTTTTCATCAATAATTAAATAATCTTTGTAAGTGACGGGTAAAATCATGTAAGTAGTACAATTTATTTTTATGCTGCTAAAATTGTTGTCAAGTATTGTGACGGTGTTGTGACGCAAACTAGAAAAAAATATGTCGCATCATTTTTTTTTCCTAGTTGTATAATATTTTCAATTATTAATTTAGTTTAGTGGATTGTTACATAATTAGTATTTGAGGACGTGCTCGAGTGTGGGCTTGATATAATGAGGTGAAACATGTATTTACTTGTTGCATTCAAAACTCCATAGAAGCCTCTTTTCGCACCCACTGTTTTCCTATCATACTTGCATATTCGTCTCGACCAGCTGCAACACTGATCGGTAGCAAGTCTGTAAAAAGAAACCAAACAAATAATATCGTTTAACAGAGTTCATTGCAAGTCGCAACTTAAAAGACAATTCAATCTAAAATCTGTAAGCAAAATCACAAAATTCAAAACAAATTAGCACCCTTCTCGTTCACTAAAAGATTTTTATGCTAAATAAACCTCATTGTGTCGACAATAGATGGTGCCCTCTCGATGCGCACCCCTTAATTTGTCGATTTCTCTAGACAACAGTCTTCCGCTCCTTTCATTGAGTGGCCTTAGAAAAGGACAAAGAGTTTTCAAGATCTGGCGCAAGTTATGAATAACAATGAAGTAATGTAAAATATATTTCGGGACATCTATAAAAGGCCAGTACTTGTTTCCAAAATTTAGCACATCCACAATGTGTTAGAAATTTTTACGCGCCGTTGTCTCATGCGATTCGATCCACTATACGATGCTTAGAATATTAGTTTTATTTGTTTGTGCGATATTTTAGTAAAATATATATTCCGAATGGTGCGAAAACACCTACATATAAAAAAAATAATATTTCTTGGTCATGCTTATGTGCGTGAGCTTTTTTATTTTTCTCTCATTGTTTTTGCTTCGATTTTTTGACATCGCTTATTTTAACAATCTTTACTCAGCGGCCACAAAAGAAACCCTACTTTTCGTAATCTCATTGTTGCCCAAACCCCTTCTGTTTTCATAGCACGTGTACAATTATTGAGCAATCATTGAAAGCGTTGATCTGAATGTTAAGGAAGTACAACTAAAGTGAGGGTGAGGTAAGAGGAGGTTAATTTTAATGTTTGGTAGTAATAGTTTTAGGTTGTAAATAAATGTACATCTTTAATGTACTCGTACCTACATTGTACAGTACAATAAGATTAATAATACATTATTATGTAATACAATAAAATAACAATGTACATAATAAAAAAAAAAGGTGTTAAATCAGATCAAATATTTATTCTGAACTTTTAAAGACCTCAACTACCAAATAAATGGTCGGGTTTTTTCCTAATAATAAGTTCATCGTTATTTCAGCCTATTATGTTCTCACTACTAGGACAAGCCTTCTCTCGGAAAGAGAAAGAGGATGGGTCGTAATCCATCATGCTGGCCCAGTGCATGTTGGTGAATGTCATATGTCTTTGAACTTATGAGGTTCTTGGACATACTTGCTGGTTTCCTGACGATGCTTTCCTTTACCATTTTTGAGCGATGGCATCGATACAACTGCAGATAATTTATTTAGTATCGTAGGTACGTAAAGTCATTAGTGCAGGGCCGAGGATCGAACCAGGTGCTGTCAGATTGAATAAGCGCACATACTACCGCTCGGTCACTATCGCCTTCATTATAAATATTTGATTCTTCTATTAAAACAACTTATTAGTTTTCAGGCATTTTAGATGCATTACTTTATCAGATACTTATAAATTTTTTACTCAAGTATTATACTTCTTAGTGATCTTGCTATAAACATAGTATGCAGGGTTATACGAGACGGCTGTACTAAGCCAAAAGGGGGTCATTGAATTTATTATTATGAATAACTTTTACTATTTGAACGAACATGAAACCGTAAAAAAAAAACATCCGTTCTAAAAAAATTACATTCACATTGAAAGAGAAATTTGCCAAATAATTGCGATTTTATGGTTGGTCCTTGTAAAAACAGTTCAAAATGATGAGTAGCGAATGACCTCCTTTCAGTTTAGTACCCCTACGTAACCCTACTGCAGTGCAAGTACCGTTCTTTATCGATGGTCAAATTCGATAGAATGCCATAGAATCGATCATAGCGTGTACTGGTAAAATGGCATTTTATCGAATTTGATGATCTCGACTGTCAAATTTGACCATCGATAAAGAACGGTCTGATCTTTTAATCTGAAACTGCACTCTCCACAGCGTGTACTCATACGTCCTCACATATAAGTAGGCACATAGCATTATTTTACATTACAACATGTAACATGTATCGTATAAGAAAACCTCGATAATTTCACTTTCCCGTCCAGCTTTTTCCACAGTCTCCACAGTTTAGTTAACAGCTGCATTGCTACCGGCTGGTATAATAAAAATCACCAGTTAGAGAGCTAACAAGTAACCGTGGGAATCCGCGTAGCGAACCACTCATAACCGGAATCAACTGGAATTAACCGGATTGTGATTGTGTAGATGCCTACCAGATAAATTATGCATTCTTGTTCTTCTAATTACTTTTGAGGTCAGACATTTCTAATGCAGATTTATGGTGGGCGATATTGAAATTTGTCGGTTTTGGTTCAGATATTTTGAGTGATATAGTCCACTGCGCATTGTGACGTTTCCAATACAAACAACTATTATTTATATGTTAATCCAGAGTGTAAGCTACATCCTTACGAAATTTTATCAATATCTGTAAAACCGTTTACGTTAGTCGAAACAATTGTGAAAAACTCTCGAATTCACATTATTAGTGCAATGCGTGCCCAAAATGCGAATTTTCTGGCTCAACGTTTAAGCGTTCATTAATTTAGTGTAGTAATGCCACAAGCATGCAGGGTACGCTGCTCAGTTCAAACAAAGGAGATATCATCATCATCATCAGCCAGAAAACGTCCACTGCTGAACATAGGCCTCCCCATTTAACCTCCACACTGAACGACAGCCTGCCTTTTGCATCTACTGGATGCCAGCGACTCTCACAATGTCGTCGGTCCATCTAGTGGAAGGCCTATCTATGCTGCGTCTTCCGGTTCGTGGTCTCCACTCAAGAACCTTTCTTCCCCATCGGTTATCGGTTTGTCAATTACTATGATTTTATTCTTCTGATTTTAAACAACCCAATGTCTGCGTAACTAAGTACCTACATATCCAAATCACCCCATACAACAACATCGAAATCCTTTCTCACACACGGCTCCACGTAATCGGACCACGTGTGCTCATTGTGAATTGACAATAGGCATTTCCTTTGGCACGAATGTACAGGAAACTCTTTATTCAGATCCGAGTGCACGAGGAGATGGCACGTAGGGTACCTGTGCTCTGATTCGTCTGGATACTAGCTGCGTGCCGTGGTTTTACTCGTGAACTTTTGGTTATTGCCCAGAATAAACAGTGTACAATGTAACGATGGGCAGGCCACATCACTCAAAGAACCGATAACCGATGGGGAAGAAAGGTTTTTGAGTGGAGACCACAAACCGGAAGACGCAGCGTAGTTAGGCCTCCCACTAGATGGACCGACGACATTGTGAGAGTTGCGGCCATCCAGTGGATGCAGATGGCAGTCTGTCGTTCAGTGTGGAGGACAAAAAGGGAAGCCTATGTTCAACAATGGACGTCTTCTGGCCGATGATGATGACGATGACTAACAATGATAGCCTAGTATTCGACTGGTCAAAGAATCCCAACAATGACATTGAGCTTCTGGTTATGGAAAACATTGTGATTTGTGAAGATATCATAGCATAATGGTATGGTAGTTTCTAGTGCTAGCTAATTAGTCAAGATGGAAATCTGTTGCCAAGCACTGTCATGTTTCGGCAGACGCACTTGAATCTCAATTCCCATTCCGGGCTAGGTATATTGACCATCTTCGATCACACCATCACTGGTGCTGAAGGGCAAGAAATATTTAGCGCCAGTTTTCAAATGAACCCTTGAGTTTACAGTTAACACAATTTACTACAAAAATAGCATCTATTTACAGTTTTAACAAATAGGACATAGAAAAAAGAATAAGGTGGAACACAAAATATTATTATGTATACTTACATATATAGAAAAGAAACAGGAATGAATACATGACAAGACGGAGTATATAATTACAATGATAATAATGTTAGCGCTCCGTTATGTTAGAATGGAAAGAGTAGAAGTATAGAAATGTATTAAAGTTATATGATTATTTAGGAGAGCAGATCGTTTTGTCTGCACCTAATTTTTAACTGTTCGACCAACCATCCGCAGTCTTCAGTCTTCCCGTGACTTTGGTGCATGTAACTGCGCCGAAATATCGGGAGTTCTTTCCACATCTTACCACGGTAAATATTCCGTAAATAATCACATAACTTTAGTGAATAACCGTGATAGTTTAAAACAGAAAATCATTAACTATTGAAGAGTGAGTGAGAGTATCCCTTTGAAGTAATCGCCAAGCCGTCTAACAGTAGTGTTCATTCTATCACAGAGGATCTACGTCTTCTAAATTCTCACTTGTTTTCACAATCGTCGTTTCCTATACCAAATCAATCTAATAGCAGCACCGTACCAATATGTCAATCCATTCAGTCATCCAGACGTTTTTGAAAACAAACAGACGTTCAAACTAGCATGTTTATTTTCAACGTCATTAGTATTGTGTGCGTAAACTATAAGAAAATAACATTTGTCTTTGTTAACTCTAAATAGACGGGATTAGACTTTCTCGGAAAATATTAGTCTGCCTTTCGATGTTTCTGAAAACAGGAAAATAGGAAATGAAATCCATTTTATTGTAAACAAGACTTGAAAAATGGTTTCAATTTTAATGATAGCTATGGAAATTGACGGTAACGAGATGGTGGTATACAACGAGTTAAATCATGGGCCTCCACTATATGGGAGTCCCATTGAAGTTTGACCAGCACCTATACCGAGACACTGGTGTGGTGGTCCAAATTTTAATTTTTCGTTCAATTACGTAGTTATTTAGTTTTGTATTCAAAACACAAACATTAATGAAACTCAAAAACAAACGAATTGCGATTTTTTAAGGATATTAAAAGAAAAGCGAAAAACAAATGAATATTGCAAACAGGCAGTAAGAAAATTATAACAGAGAAAGCACATACTCGTAAAATGCAATAACATAGCGTCTATATTATTTTTATGTTTCGAATGCTATTTCTGTTCCAATGACGCTATAATCGAGGTTAGTAACTCTACAAAAACCTCGTCCATTAATGAACGCCATGAATGGATTATAAAAACAATAAAAATTTACGACAAAGTTGATATGAAAGCAAACACATTGTTCTACAGAGACGCGCATGCGCATCCTGCGTTCGATACGTAAACTCATAAAATACTTTATTATGAATATAAAAACGATAGTCTAAAATGTAAAAAAATGTTATAAATTTATGGAAAAAGATGTTATAATAATAATCACAGCGTTGTTTTGGAACTTCCGTCCGTCGACGGCCAAATGTGAATCTCGTCTTGTGGCTTCCTTTTTCTGTGTTGTTGGATAATATTTCGGAAGTCGTGCTAATCTTTGATTTCGTTTCTAACTGTTTAATTTCCTTTTAAGATTATTCTTGTGGTTCTCGTCTATTGACATAATTCTATCAAGTTTCTTCTGAAACATTATACAGCTATATTAGCTGCTCCCCGCGGTTTCTTCCACTATCCTACAGTAACCGTAACTTTGACGGGATAAAAGCAGTGTTAGAGTACAGCAGCCTACATACCAAATTTAACTTATGTGAATAAAACTAGATTTTCTTCATCCGTCGTGGACTAACTAAACTTTTCTATCATTATACAATTTAGAAAAAAGCTTTTGATTACCAATGCCTTTCTGATCCCATGCTTTGTCTCCAGTTTTAAAGCTTTACTGACGGATTTAGTTTAACGGCTTTTCCAGACCCTTTAATGCCACTTAGTTTCATTTTACAGTCTCTTAAACTATTGTTTGGGTCTGTTTCGTTTGCTATTTAATTGTCGTGATTATTGACATGGGGATTATGTTTCAGTTACTAGATTTTTTTGCTTGTGTTATATTTAGACGATTCTTTCACTGGTATCGGTTATCCAGTTTGGAGAGCAAGTTGCTTTATTGCTTACCTTTTCGCTGTATTGGAAACATGTTTCGCAATAAAAGTTGAAATGACACCCAGAATACAATAAATCATAGCATAAGTACTTTTGGTACACATATATCAAACTAAGAAATTATTTTATAGTCATTATCTTTTTTTCTCCTATATTTTCCCATTTCTGGGTAAACGTCTCCCCCATTACCTTCCAGACAGTGCGATTACCCGCCAGACTTGACCATTCTATCTGGAACATGTCGAGGTTATCGCGTCAGCGTTTTCTCGGATTGCTTTGATGCCTTTATTCGTTTTGAGTCATCAATTATTACAAACATTAAAAACCTTATTATTACAAAAGCAAATCCGAACAAAAGGGAATCTATTAATACAAAGATCATCCCATAATGGTAACCTGCACTCTACATTGTCGAAGATAAACCAACTGAACACAGAACACATGCAGCGCATTAACACATCTGGTTTTGGAAGGAACATATCAGATTCCCTGCGTGTTTTTGCAACTTTTTGCATTGGCTATAAGGGTGATTTGTCTATTTTTTTATTTAGGTGATGAGTATTATTGAGTAAGTATTGTGCAAATGTGATGGCGGTCCAGTTTCATAAAAAGCACAGCTACTTGCTAACAAGCAGCAGAATATATCGTAGATCTACTAAATCAGACCATGAGTTACAAAAAAAAATAACTGCACGTTATATACATTTTGGAGAAACTAAGCTTTAGTAAAAAAAAAAACAGATGCCAGCCCTAGTAGTAGCGCAGCTTGGAATTAGCGTGAAAAAATGAGGAACGTGTTCTTGAAAATAATTTCATTCAAACTAAATTAATTTTATTATTGAACATTGTTTTGAATTTGCGTAGTGCTCATCCACTTTCATCAACCTGGCATGAAGACATAGGTTTTTTTTACACAGAATAGATCTACGTTTGGTTATGTCAGTCTAAGCGTTTGCCCACAGCTCATCTGATGGTAAGTAGTAGTGTCGTCGAAGATGGCAAAGGGTACCTGTTTTAAGCGATTCAGCTGCAAGTACCGTTTTTTATCGATCGTCAAATTCGATAAAATGCCTGATAGAATCGATCATAGCATTTGGGTTTTTTATCGAATTTGACGATCTCAACTGTCAACTTGGACGATCGAAAAAGAACAGTAATTGCACTGCTGTTTAGATGATGAAAAAAGTTGGTTGACCGCAAACCGTATGTCGGCGCGTTAAGGTTCACGTTTGCGTGATTTTCCGAACTGCGTTGTTTCAGCGCTAATTTGAGCATGCTTTAAGAGTTAGCCGTAAGATCCCTGGAATGGAAACTGGCTCTCGAATGAAGCTGCCGGAACACACCGTTATGTACTTGGCGGTACATTTGCGATCCCCAAGCCGCCTGCCAAGCGTGGGGATTATGTCGTGGGAGGTCTTTGTTCAGCAGTGGATTTTACTGGCTGATGATGTTTGTGATGTAATGGTGGCAAGCCAGCCGGGTATTAGAAAGTGCCAAAGTGAAAGAATGGTAAGGAAACCATTTCATGCTATAGGTAGGTACTTTCCTCGTGATATTTTTCTTCGCCGTGATCCCAAGCTTATTATTGGGATTTGAACCCGCACCCTGGGGTATAATTCAATCAATCAATCAATTTATTTTCCTTAAAGTAAACACAATGGGTACTTACAAACCTTAAACTGATACTTATGATGAGTTTTTATTTATAGTAAGTATTATAGGTAACAAACAGAGTTAGTCCTCACAGTTTTGTGAAAGTACCCAAGATACGTGATAATCTATGGGTCCCAAACTAGGCTACGCCTGTATCTTGGTAACAAATTCAGATAATTCGAACAACCATTGATCTAACATCACCACGAATTTAAATGTCAACGAAGTTGATCTTACAAGATGATAATTTTATCCGTTTTGTTTCAGGTAAAGCATCAAAATTATGATTCGTCCTTTAATACAAACATCCCAACAAGTAAGAAATACTCAAGTTTTTTTACTAAACCGCCTAATTTAAACAAACCCGTTTTGTTCCTAAACAAGTTCTTTAAAACAGTTCCTCGATGTGTATAAACTCGAATGATATCGTTACAATCAGACGATATTAATTAGAATCCATATTGGATTACTCGTGGCGCCTCGCATCCAAACATCACAAAGCCATTTTGTCTCTGGTCAAGTGTTACCAGACGTCTGCCGTCCATAGACAATAATATCTTTGTGGCTTCGAGCGGCCGCATAAAGACCATTGTGGCCGAATCAATTAGTCCATAATGTATCCATTGTAAAACGTAACCACTAACATTGTCTTAATGTAACATACATCTCTCATATATCGTAAAATAATTTTTATAGTTCTATTTATGGTTGAACTCAATTTATTGGCCAGATACGTTTCAGTAGCGCAACGGTTTAAAGTTACTTATTCAGATGCAGTGCCAGGGAGATTTATAGGTTTTGTTTCGTTCATCGTAAAACTATAGGGTGATAATGCTATATCCAGTGACGCATTAAGATATTTTGGGATACCTGACTTTATTTATGCGGAAAACTCACGAACATCACCTGTTGACGGAAAAGGTGTCGCGTTTCTCTAAAAAGCTCCCGAAGGTGAAGATCAAAGGAGCAATGACACCGAACAAAAATCTGGATATACCTACACGAATGTAATGGCTGGATATGAGAAACTTTGAAGAGGCAGTCGTTATTGTAGAGTAACCCAAAACCAACACATGTGTCACATATCGTCCAGGATTGCGATGCCACATGTGAAATGAAGAAAAAAGACAAAAATCTGTTGTCACTACTCCCTAAGGTACGAACAATGCCGCGCTCAGATCCGTTTTCATTCCACAAAATTAATTTGAGCTTTAAAATGGGGTTTGTAAAACATATTCTCCGTCGAATCAAAAGGGATTTACGGTCGATTTCTCTGGAACATAACGTGTCTGTGATGATTTTTTTGTACAACCTTCCATAACCTTTAGCCTGTGACATGGATTGTAGATTAGGCATATTGTTGACCTTTTTTGCTTACATTTTAGTTGCACGTGTAGTCTTGTTTTTTTTGTCTGTGAACCCTCTGAAGCTTTGAAGGGCCTTTTGTTTTTATGCGAACAAGATTTGCATGTGTGTATAAGATTCGTTAACGCGATGTTAGCATCTTCTTGATTTCCTGTCTGATTTTAAATATGACACCGTTGCGACTTCTAGCGAATTAGATTTATGAGATCTCGAAGATTTCTGTTGTAATAAAGAGAACGGAAGTTCTAATATTGTCGCGACGCGCTCGCCCGTGGAGGCCGTTGACAAAATTAATGTTATATTATGAAACAATGAACAGAATGGTGTTTCTTATAAATAATGGGAATGTGGTCAGATGAAAGATGCGTCCAGTCATAATGGCGGCTGACCACTGAAATATAAATCCGAACATGTGGTCTGCTATTGATAAATTATAGCAGGAGATAAATTGATATTTAATGTCAAATAAATGTGTTTTTAAAAGCAATAAAAAATTTACAGCCGCATTAACAATGGATGTAAAAGCAACAATCGGAGATAGTGATTCAGTAGCAGCATTAGCATTTAAAACGTAATTACTAGTAGATATCATTACGCTGTTCTGCAAGTGGGTGTGAAAGCACCTCGTGTTCCTGGAATCACATCTATACTGAAGGTAGAACTGCCATCACAGATTTATGGGCAAACCTCCGAGATGTGTTACGAATAAAAATAATAGAATTGTCGTGTCTAATAATATAGCGGCCGTTTCCGTTCGGCTTTTGGTTTATTTTAGTTGTGAACGCGAATATTATACGAATAACGTTCATTTTCATTCATGTGGCACGCTTAGATTTTCATAGTTTATTACTGTTTCACGACCATTATTGTTAATGGATGATAATGTAGGGTTGGCTTTAATTAGTTTTGCGTTAACTACCACTTTTACGGCTATTAACATTATTTTATTGCATACAAAACTGTTTTGTAATACGTCTAACATGTTCGGAGTCTGAACACACTGTTGAAATTATAGTTTGATTGGTTAAGTATGTAATTGTTGTTACATCATAATTTACTATCTTCAAGTCGGAGCGAACATTCGAAATTATAATCTTGCTAATTGAATTTACGTTATTAGTGTGTCTGACATAGTTTCATACACAGATGTATTTTCACACTTTCGTGATAACGTAGACGCAATAATTGAAAGCATATTTATAAAGACTTTTATTCTGCCAACTGGAAACTAAAAGCATTTAATCTTGTAAATATTTTTAGTGATTCTAATAAGAAACCGCAAGGTCATTGCACCTGTAGATAATAAGACTAAAATTATTACTACGTGTCTGTAGCAAAAGTTTTACTTGACCTTCCATCATTAGAATTGTTAGTCAATTACCACTCTGCTATTAAGTTAATAAATTACCTATTAGTTGACTTGTAGATTCTTAAAGTCTTTGTAAAATTCAAGGAATGCTACAAGTAACTTTTTTTTCTCATTTGTTTCCTAAAATCCATCATCACGACCGTTTTTCAATATCTGAAGGTCTTAATCCGCACAAACGAGCCATTCTCATGAAACTAAACGAACAACCGTGACTAATGTGTTCTCCTTCTCTTTCCCGCATACCAAATGCTCAAACAATAACACCATGATGGATGCTACCGGTGCCGTCTCAAAGAAAAAGAGATCAGATGTAGGCGATAATTCATAAAAAACAATAATAAAGGGGTAATTTTCGTCTAAACGACATTGTTCTTCTGATTTATACGTTTCAGACTCACTACATACGATGTTTTGTTCTTTATTTTTTCACTACCGCTTTGTAGTATTTTCATTTTTATCTTGGAATTCATGATCACCTTTAAAATTATGATTAGTTGCTCAATTGTCTTTGTTGGGTCGTTAAAATTCTTCGTGTTCTGTAGATTTGCAGACATTGTCTGGTTTGTGGTCGTAAATAATTTTAATTAACTGCATTTTTGATATCAATGTCATATGTTTTATAATCCCAATTCTAAAACCTACACTGTGGTAGATTTTTTGTATTATATCCATTTTAAATGGTTTTACATTTCAATAGACACTATGATTGCACACTACAGCATAGAAAAAATAAGATACATACTATGTATAATATGTATTGTACATCCAGCAGCGAGATGGGTCTATGTCGGAACCAAGAAAAAAATCACTGCGAGAGAGATGCCCATACTCAATAGTGGGATAAAGAGGGTTTTGGATGATGATGTTCATACCATGCAGAAAAAACTGATACAATCAAAATATAAACAAATTGAACACAATTAAGATAATCCGCTGTTTTAAAAGAAATTAAACAGTGCTGTCATAAAACATCGCCCATCTTAGAATATATAGCAACTCCAGTGTTGAAGTAGAACGGAGCACTTCTGTTTTATTGTTGGAGCCATATTTTATGGCTGGATTGTTACAAATTTAGAATGTTAAGGAGACTGCTCAATGGAAGGATAAACGCAGCCACGTAGTAGTTATACACACTTATCCACGTTAGATTCATCACTCTAAAGGGGGAAAAAAACATTATGTGATTATTGATGTTAACTTTTCTACCTTAAAATATATTAGAAGCAACCTTTGTATAAAGTATATTAAATACCTATTCATTTTAATTTTAAGATTGGATTTAAAGAAACTGCTCATCGGATCAACAATTTATAATGACTATATTTATTAGAGTTGACAAACAAAATTACAAATCGCAATTTATTGTTCATAAAAATATATTAGCAATAATCTGGAATTTAGGATAATTTATACTGTAATAATGACTACCAATTAAGTTTACACCTGTGCGTAGGAGTTAGTGAAAATGGCTTTATTTAGTGACTAGGCGTTTTAAAGCAAAAGTTATTTTGCATAGTAAATAAAACCGGCCAAGTGCGAGTTGGGCTCGCGCACTAAGGACACCACATAAATTATTAACTGCTAAAATAAAGAGTAGTGCAAAAAGATAACATTAAGCTCAGGCTGTCCAAGTACTGACTACCCTCACCGTTGCTAACTTTGGTGATCGTACGTGAACCGGTGGTGAACAGAAATTTGTGAAGGACTTGCACTTGCCCAGTATTTATTATGTGTTGTTTTACTTTAGAGTGTTTACTATAATCATCCCAAGATCGACGTTTGTACGTAATACCGTTTTAAGACTAACGAAAATACAAAAGTTCGTTCAAAAAAACTGTTACGGTTCGCAAGATACAGCCTTTAAAAACTAGGATGGCCAGACAGACAGCGTAGGCTTGGTAATAGGGTTCCATTTACACCCTTTGGGTACGGAACCCTAAAATGAAAATTATAAATAACTTTGCAGTGGCCATCGTCATTATCATCATCAGCCAGAATACGTCTACTGCTGAACATAAGCCTCCCCCTTTCTTTAACCTCCACACTGAACGACAGCCTGCCTTCTGCATCCATTGGATACCCGCAAATCTCACAATGTCGTCAGTCCATCTAGTAGGAGGCCTAACTACGCTGCGTCTACTGGTTTGTGGTCTCCGCTCAAGAACCTTACATGTTTGGATGGAACAAATAGAGATTAATCACACTTCACTCTTATTGCAAACGCAAAAAGCGAAAGCATCTTTCTCTCTCTCTCTCTCTCTTTCTCTAAAATTATTAATAAATTGGTTTATTTGTCTGTTTTCTGAAGGCCGATCTTAATAAAAATATATCGTACCTATATCACTTAACAAAGAACTTATTGTAAATGCAGGAATACTAGAAAAATTCGACTTTGCTCGGAAAGCACGGGAAATATTTCACAATTTATGTTCTTCGCAGTCTCTAAGTTTCTGCCATTTCAGCGTCATTGTTTAATACTGTACTGTTCCACTACTTACCAAAAATCTCTCCCACTTCCTTTCACAAATCCCGGTCCATTGCTACCTCTTGTCCAGCTTCAGCTTTGAATGTATAATCTTCTTTATATTTTAAGATAGTGGTACGCACTCCACAGCCGCAGTGCTCAATCATACGACTGTTCTGCTATCTTTGAGATTATAATGAAACTTTTATGACTTCAGTTTAGGTTACGAACTTTATGTTCGTAGATCTCTTTTAAAACTATCCAGTATTTAGAACATTGTTATTCATAACAGTTCAGAATTTTACAGTAAGCTCACGATAATATGAAATTCTTATGTTTAATTCGAATTCCAAGAAGATCACCTGATTTATTCTCCAAACTTAACATAATTATTCACGAATCTTATAAATATAAATCTTATAAATTGGCAAATAATCGATGCAACTTGTTTATCTTATCGACGTATTTATTGTCGCTAAAACGTATCTCCACAAAATAGAATCGACTTCCAATAACATTTTATTGTTAAGAACTATAGTAATAAAACTCCAACTAAATATAATGACGATGTAAAATCTGAAAGAGTAACAATAACTATTGTGCTACCGGTTGCAATCATTAGTATTGATGACGTAAACAGTACAAGTATTACAACAGTCAAAAAAATCAAAGCTGAAGCCAATAAAGAAGGTACGGGAGCTGAGAATGTTGATGAATAAGATGCGTACAATGAAGTATTGGTTAGTTATAAAGATGAGGGCAAACACAAAGGTAAGGTACGTAATGATTTGGAAGCGAGTGGATGTAAGCGTGAATGTGTGGAGTGAGTGAAGCGTGGAAATTACAAGCTGGGCTCAATCGCAGCCGCGCTTTTGTATACAACAATGGACGGTCAAGGACTCCCTGGTGGAGGACAAAGGGTTGCGAGACGAGAACAGCAATATGTTTTGACATGAAGGTCAAAAGAAAATATGATTTCTGTAATAATCTATGCAAATAATTCCATTTGTGTAAATATAAAAACTTAAACTTAAGCTAATTAACTTACTCAAGTTATTTACATACTTAAGTTAATTAAACTTAAGCTAATTATGTAATTAACGCTTAACTATTAAATCGTAATCGATTTCCTAACATTTCTTAGCTCCTTATTTCGCAATGTAATGTGATGTGTAAACGTTTTTAAGCTGGTTTCAAAAATGATTTAACAAAAATGAGAAAAACATGAAAACATTGTCATAATAAAATTATCACAGCAAGTGAGTTATAGCTATACAAGTGTAACTAGAAGTTATTCTTGGTTAAAAATGAATATCATACCTCATAAGTCATAAACTTTTTGCTAACTTAAAAAAAAAAACCGGACAAGTACGAGTAGGACTCGTGCTCTGAGGGTTCCGTTAGACGGAACCCGACCGCGCGCGGCGCACCCGGCGCGAGACCAAAAAAAAAACTAACTGAAGTTAAAATATTGAAAGACAAACTTAAGTTTGTAGTTTTTTTTTACTGGGCAAGTGCCTTTAATAACTAAACAAAATACAAGCTAAAACTAACACTACAAATACAGTTAGACTGCCCATAGACCGTTGAAGGTCTAAAGACAATCCAAATGCTCAAGCCCACTACCAGTTGGCAGCGTACCCAACATGCTGGCGGCATTACCACGTTGAATGGCAATGCTAATGCGTTGAGCCAGAAACACGCCAGCATTTTGGTCACGCGTCGCATTAACCAGGCGCTCTGAAAGATTTTTGAAAATGAGGTGAGCTCCCGGTCCCCAAGGGCCCAATGTCTTGACCCCAAACGCCTCAAATATGTAACCACTGCCGAGGTTAGCATATTTGCGACGCTTGTGCTGCTCTGCCGAATTAGCAGCCGCGCCAGCCCTACCCTGTGTCTCAGGAAGATGTGACGGCGCCAAAGTATCGACACAAGTTGCGTCCCATACAAGGGGCCGCCCCAACCTCCAGGGCACAAGTGTCATACCATCAGGCCTCTTTCCATCGTCACGCGCAAGACCACTCGGTTCGAGCACAGCTGCGACATTGGCGGTGGAAAGTGCCCTGCGTATGATGTCGTTCAGGCTAGCGTGTCGGCCAATACGACCAGCGCTTCTCGAGCAAGAGAGACCATGGTGACCGAGCTGGTCAACAGCAGTACCACACTGACAGCGATGGGCCTCACAGCACCTTGCACCCAAGCGTAAGCTGACAGCTAGACGAAATGCGGTTGGATCTAAAAGGCTACCTGTGTTAAAAGAGGGCATGGCTTGCAACCAAAGTCCCGATTCCCAAACAGAGACAGCAAGAATACGAGCGCGATCTGCAATACTAGGACACGTATCTAGTAGCGATTTCCATGCTAGTTCGCAGATCAGCCGAACCCACGGTCTCTGGGAAGACAACTTTGAAGTTTGTAGTTGACAATAAGGTTCTTCCATACATTCCAACTACAAAATGTAAGTTTGTAATAGCAAAATAATCATTTTTAAATGATATACCTTCATATTTATAACTTTCGGATTTATTCCTATATATGTGCTATGAGACCTTGCTTTTTGCCAAATTTCATGATTCTAGGTCAACGGGAAGTACCCTATAGGTTTTGGTTCCCCCGTGAAATCGCAAAATATGCGACATAAACGTTCATATCTTTTGATTGCGTTGACTTACAACTTTTATTTTTTTACGGCCGAAAGAAACCGTAGACCCAAGTATTTAGTATAAATTTCAACTTGCTAACTTTACGCGTTCTTGAGAAAAAGGGTCTTGACAGACGGACAGACAGACAGACGGACAACGAAGTGATCCTATAAGGGTTCCGTTTTTTCCTTTTGAGGTACGGAACCCTAAAAACAGATTATCTGCATAAAATAAAATAAAACGTTTGACCTTGATAAACCTTAGCCCTACAAGTGATTCATGCTAATACCTACAAATCTGTAGTGAGTCAGAACCTCACGGGGCATTGTACGTTCTAAGCATCAAAGTGAGACCCCAGCATAAAGGCTCCGAGATGGACCGAAGGGGTAGCACACAATGTCGGCGAGGCCCAAACAAAAACTGACAACACAATACCCAGTGGTCCAACAACAGTGGCCGCTCATAAATCAACCTCCGACAAAAGTAACAATAGTATTGAGGGACCTTATAAGAGATCTTAGCATTGTGTGTACTCTTTGATGTTCACTAATAAAACCATTGATTAATATCGTATACGAACCAGTTGGTATGCAAATAATGATGTTCAAAAGGTCGGATTCTTCAGCCATAGTCACACGTGCTGGGGTGTAGACAAAGAGTAATGCTACATCTTCTTCACAATACTTTTGTTGATAGACAGTATTCTTATAAGAACGAAACCGACGGAAGGTAAACTGTAGAAGCTTTTTATCTTTGTCAGAGCGATGTTGCTAACTGTCGTTTATTTTTATGGGTCAGTTGTCAGATACATAAAACGGTCAAGATTGTATTAAACTTCCGAATATTGTGTTCCGCCGTAGTTTCAAATGAGTAGTTTACTTTTTAGTGTTTATTTAGTGGGTCATAAAATAGTAGATTAATTCAATTAAATACATTTACACTCTCATAAAGATTTATAATCAAAGGTAAGTGTATTATGTGAGTTGTAGCTTAATAAACCTCAGCATAGATGACGAAATTAGAAGACTATTTACTTATATAACAGTTTATTCTAATTTGAGTTAAATCTATTCAGTAAAATAGATCTAGAACTAGGTAAATACTTAATTTGTGATTTATTTACCAGGTTCTATATTTACTCGTGTCAATCTTTATTTATAGATTACTGATTCTATAAACAAAATAACAATTATTCGATGAGTATGCTTTACTAATTAGTCCATAGGGAACAAGCTGTAAATATCATATTTGAATTAAACAACTTAAAATTGCAATCTATTTTAAGGCAGCTCTTCTCGTCTATTGTTATGTTATATAGTTGTTTAAATATTATTATGATTGAGGGTGATTGCAATAAAATATTTAAAAAACGTTTCACACTCTTTTTCATTGTCTCATAAGACTTGCGTTTTACCGCCACCTTCGCTTGTTGTTAAGCGATGATTCTGTCTAGGAAGAAGCGCGTTTGCTTAGAATAAACATTGCTTCTTAGCTATACTTGTAGTATGTGGCGAGGGTACCTTTAACATGTACAAAAAGAAAGAAAGAAAGAAAGAAAGAAAGAAAATAAATTTTAAACATAAAAAACATAAACTACATGCGAATGTTTTGAGAGCCTTGTCTGTTAAAACACTTGGCTTCTGTTGTTCAAAATAATCAATTTTGCTTTAATTTATCAGCATCACTATAATCTTCCTTTCTTTTTTTCGACTATGAGCATGGCTCAGTGGGTTTAAATTTAAAATTCGAACATCTCAGTGACTTGGAATCAAACTAAGAACCTTCCCGCTCATGGGGTAAACATGCTACCACGTAAGAAAGGAAGATTATAATGATGCTGATAAATTAAAGCAAAATTGATTATTTTGAACAACAGAACCCAAGTGTTTTAACAGACAAGGCTCTCAAAACATTCGCGTGATAATCTTCAACTAATGGACTGATAACTGCTTGTTGTGCTTAAATAAAACTATTATATGGGTCAGACATACAACCAATCGGTGACCCGTAGATAATTCCCATTTTTTGTGGCTGAAATAATTTATTGTTTAAAATTTCGTCTTATCAATTAAATTGTCCGAAAATTTAGGTTGTTCTTGATAATAGTGCAGTTTTGGTGCCATAATATCGGAATTTTATCTCCTTATGGATACTAACAAAATAAAATATATTTTTTTTGTAAACCTCGGCATTTATTTAAATTTTTATATATTTCTGACTATATTTTTTTTTATTACTTTATTATTTATATTGATCCCGGTATTTTGGCGGATCATATTTTGCACACGGTATAGGTACCTGAGCGAAACGGATGCTATGTGAGCGAGCGATGGTGGCCGAGCGGTTGCATGTAAGCTTTACAATCTGACGGCACCTGGTTCAGTTCTCGGCCCTGTACCAATGAATTATTTAGTACCTAAATAAATTATGTGCAGTTTCAATGTCATCGCTCAAAAGCGGGTAAGGATAGCATCATGTGATCCATGAGGAAACCGGTATGTCCAAGAACCTTAAAAAGCCCAATGACATTATGACATTTACCTACATGTACTGGGCTAGCATGGTGCATTAGGGTCCATCCTCTCTCTTTCATACGGTAATAATCCAAATCAAAATTGGTCATTGTACTTATCATTATAAAAACTTTTACGATAAGACCAACCCTGGAGTCGCAAATATAAATGTTCCATAAATATTTTTTCCTAATTTTCATACTATTTTCCTATTTCCTCTAGGTAGAGCAGAGCTTGAGCTTCATATTTAATTTTGGGTCACGTCTAGCCAATTTTTTTAACCTCAGCCATAACGGAATGCTTCCAGTTTTGCTATGGTGGGCCCGGTTTTCTCTTCCCTTAAGGGATTCAGTCTAAATTCTGTTTAAAGGTATGGTCTGGGCCCTACGCAGCGTGTGGCCATTCGTTGAACTGAAAGATCTTTAATTTTATTCTTCTGGTCAGTTTCTGTGACTGCCATGAGGGGCGAAGTTGCGCGAAAGTTTGCAGCTCTGGCTTTGGCGATCTTTGAAGTGATATCCTCTTCTGTTCCTCCAGTTTCGGACACGATGCTGCCGAGGTAGGTCAACTGGTGAACGAGCTCCACCCTGCTTTTGGCCAATGTGTTGAGGTGTTACGTTTCTCACTCCAGATCTCATCTCTTTAGTCTTCTTGGTGTTGATTCTAAGGCCCGCAGCTCCTGCTTTTCGATTTTAGTTTGCATCTGCGCACTTGTGACTAAAAAAGCAATAGAAATATATTTGGAAATTAAAAAAACTATGGAACACCTGTTTTTATGCAGTTCCAAGGGTGGTCCCATAATAAAAATTGTTTATAATGCTAACCACAATGATTTTCTTTCGGGCATGCAATCCTGTAGAAGGGTTTCCAGTTTTAGCTTGAAAGATCTTTGGTTAGAGTATCGCTCCTTCCTATCCACAGGGTGCCGTGTAGTAACTGTCCACGCTAGTGAAGCTGCAAAACCATAGAATGCACCTATCATTGTTCATTACAAACTACTACAATTACATTATCATTCCTTATCTCTGTTTTCCTGCTTCCTATAAACCGTTCTATTGTCAAGTTATCACTATAAATATGTTGTTAAGTTCATATTTAGACCTTCATTGTGCTTGTTATTTTTGCTTTTTATTGCGTTGCGTTGTTACTTTGCTATTTTATATCATGTCTAGCTATATTTTAGTCCTAGTGGCTCTTAGTAATTTTAGGGGCCAGCTATAAGCGTGCAGCTAAACCAACTTTTCAAGTTTTTTCTAACTGCCCCGATATCCTATAAAATGTTAACGCGAAAATTACTTTTTCTGTTTAGAATGTGTTTAGATAATGCACAATGTGTTTTTCTATTCTAACTCAGCGATGTTATATCTTTAGAAAAAATTAAAACGTACAAAAAAGACTGTGGTTTAATTTTTGAATCTCTCGTATGATTTCACACGTAAATACCATGCGAAATGAAAAAAAAAACTATTGATAGAAATTCAAATGGTTCGTTGCGTTAGCAATATGATTATTTGAAAAAAGCTGCTTTTTGGCATTTCATTCGAAAGTTAGTCACTTCGCATGATATTTTCGCGCGAAATATCATACAAGCCATTCAATAATTGAACCCTGGCCATTGAACGTAGCCTAAGTATTTTTCATTATACTAATAAAAAATCTTAGTTATACACATAAGTACGTTTTCTGTACGTAAAAGCAGACCTGAATATGTTGATATAATTGAAACTAAGGAACAAAATCAAAGTAAAATAGAATAACATCCGTTTCCTAAAGTAATGATTTTGGTTGTTCTCGGTAAAATCTTGTTATTTGAAAAGCAAAGTTCTGTACAAGAAATATGTGTTAAGTACTTCCTATCCCCGTGTTCAGATTATTTAGAACAATCTTCCCATTTCATTTTAACCGTTTTGTTTTAAGTAACTCAATTTGATGAATCCATGAGACACATGTAATGTTCAGCATAGTCGGTGGCTAAATTTAAATCCATATTTCTAAATTATTCTTGTTAACTATAAATACCTAACAAATACGATAATATCGGTATTTGCTTCAGATGTTGCCTATATTACAACAATGTTTGTTCAAATGTCACTGGGTTGTATTCAATAATTTTCTTCCTTGCCTTTGTTCTGGAGATTGTGCCAACATCTAATTCTATTTGTATTGAAATATTCCTTGTGATTTATTCGCGTAGTGAAAGGAAAAGTGCTAGTGAGTAACGATTATTTTAATCCACTGATTTTGATGAAGTGTTTCCGAGATATAAAACGAGACTAGATGTTTCATCCGACCACCATTGGTGTGGGACACGGTACACTATTACTCCTAGTGGGTGTGGGATTTCAGCTGTTATGTTTGTGAATCTTAACCACAAACTAAGTAAAGCTACTAAAACTCTTTGATCTTAACAGTAGCTAATCTTACCCTATATATTTTTCCAGTAAAACTTTATGGTCTCAGAAACGTCAAATTGAGCTGTTTTTAACCAACTTCAGGAGGAGGCTATCAATTTGACTGTATGTCTGAAAACCACTTTATTGTTGGAAAGATTACGCAGCCGTGTAATTTCTACATCGTGTGGGATCGATTTAAAAGCCTATCTACTTTTAGTTTAAATTTGTACATGTAGGTATAGCCTTAAAGTCTGTTATTGTTTCTTTCAAAAAATGTGTTATGTGTTATGTGTTGTTTTAATACGTTTTGTCTTGTTTCTTCTCATAGTCAAGTTGACAGAACTCTTATATATAGTCATAAATTAGCTTATTGAGTGTTTCCAAAGAAGAATTTAGTGTATTAAATACTGTAAAGCCCTATAATTTTATTCATCTACTTAAGACAAAGCTTTCCCACTTTTAAGCAACGCTTATTACTACAGATGACCATAAGGCTTGGTTTATTGTATTACACACAGTCATGTGTTTCGCAACTTCTATTTTTGAGATTTTTCTCACTCTCTTTTGAAAAGTATAGCTGTAATTTAAAATGTACCCTTGCCGTTTACTTCATAATTATAAAATGTGTATATCGTAGACATACTTTAATAAATACTATGTATTTGAATGAATCCAAAAAACAGGGAGAAAAGCGCAAATCAGTGTTACTTTAATTTTTTTTCTATCGAGGCGAAATGTGCTTAATCGTTTTTCGGTTTTAAGGGATTCCTAGATAAAACATTAAGTGAACCTTGGAAGTAGACACACTTAAATTAGAATGACTAAATTTGCAAAAAGTCGAAAAAGAGCGTCTTAAGTCATGATATTGTTAACACTAATTTTAAAAAGGCACTAAAACCAGCACCGAGTTAAAAAGGTGCGCCAACGATAAATCTCTCGTTAATAAAGCGTTGTAAACAATGTCTTATTTCTTACAATTTCAATTTGGCACTGCGCGTTCGTTTCATGCGTCGTTGCGTCCTAACATTGACCAATTATTGCAGTCACATTTCACGTTGCTTTGAAGTCGAAAACATAAAATTTGTAAAAAACTGCAAATGCTGCGATCATGCTTTCTTCGAAACCGTACGAGGAGAATAACAATAAAGAAAATTGTTGTAAGTATTGCGATAAGCTGTGATACGGTAAATTTGGATTTTTATTGTTTTTGTTTTAAAAGGAAGTATTTTGTTTTTACTCGCCTAAGATAAGGCAATCCAATTATAGTTTTAGCTGCATTCAACGATCTTTCTCAGCGTGATCTTTCTCGCTAAGTTGTCGTCTCGTTTTGCACTGCTAAAATGTGTGACAACCAAAGCAATTTCACGGCATAAGAAATAAACATTGTTAACAACAATGTTACACGTTTAAAACTTTAAAAAAACATATTAGATGTGACGACAGAATTAACAATGATGTAACATATTAAAGCTGTGTTGTTAAAATTAACCAACAAAGTCTTCAAAGATGCATTGTATAACGCATCAGTCATCAATTCATCAAATCCACACATCATTGTCAATCAAACTCATTATGATAATAATCACAATCAAATTCCCATTCCATACTATCAAATACCTTTTAACGTTACTATTATTGCGGAATATACAGGAATTCTTATACTCCATAGAAACTAGAAGAAAATGTTGGAAATATTATTAAAGGCGCACAATAGACGCTCGGACCTTTGATGTGACAAGGAGCCTTAATCAATGACCATAGATGAAAACATAGAACCTTTTGATGTTCAGATTGAATGCTTTAACATTATGTTTTCTAGATACTTGTTGGCAACTAGCTGTTATTGTGAGTTATGAGCTTTGTGAGGAAATGTGAATTGGGGAATATGCTTTGTAGTTGTCATCAGCGTTACATTTATATTTTGTAGATTTATTAATATTATATTCTGGGACGATGGGCTTAATATTATTGCTAATGTTAATACTATTGAAAATAGTGGAACATTTGCGTTATTATTCGATTCAAACTGAACAATTATAATTTTCAATGAGAGCTATTAAGGACCTAATTTACGTAAACTTAGCTTGATGGCATTATTGTTAATTTGTGAATAATCACTATTAAGATACGTGCCACATAAATAATTACACGGTATGATATCGCTAAACCTTCTGATTCGGTTGTCTTTGGCATTATCAAAGAATAGTTCCGTAATTCCCTCAGATGCCGATACCTACCCAAATACAACTGGCTAAACAGCGGCAGTTATAATGGCCATCTATTAAGGTAGCTGGAACTATTTTTAATCATATTTATTTTCTCTGATAAGCTCTCATCATTGATTACTTAATTATGACATTTTTAATAGACAGGATTTGCAGAAAATTAATGGTCTTATTCAGAATGTCCAGTAGCACAGAATAAAAAACTTCTTTTTTTCGTGTGTCATAGTTTATATTGGTAAATAATAAACAAAGTATTCTAAAGCATAGTGCATATTATATTTATTATTATCTGAAATTTTAGGTACTCCAAAGAAATCATAAAACATAATTAGTTATATCGATAATTGCTTTCATAAACTGGTAATCATTTTAATACCTTTAATTTGTTTGCAGATATCTTGGTCTGTAGTATTTCAATAAGATTTACAACCGCCAGAATTGAACACATCACGGAAATCGATTCTAATCCGAATGCCACTATCGAATTGTATCGAGACGCAGCGAAGCCCTCTTGTTTGTCGAATCGATTATTCCGCCTCATCTCACAGTTATTGCCATCAAACAGGTCTGGAGAAAGCCTCTAGATCTGTATCTCGTCTGTATTTGAGGCAGCTAATTAGGTGTTTTTCTCGTGTTTTGGGGGTTATTGCTGGCCAATCAATCAAAATTATCAGCAAAAACAAAACTGACATTTCTTCCTTCGGCGTACGTTCAAATTTAGTATAATCTTTCATTGTTACTAAACTAATCTTCTGGGACATATTATCCGAATAGTAGAATAATATAGGACTATGTCACTTTAATTGAAATTTGCACAAAACGCAGACACAGAGTCCAAAATACGTAAACCATGTCCAGTACTATTAAGATATTGCATCTGCGAACTGCGCAATAATCTAAATTGAAATAGGTTGAGGCTGAGATGTGGGGAATGGCAGAAAATGCTCAGAGATTCGATTGTTCCAAAAATGAGTAATCGAATGATATTATTTCATTCGAATGGGTGTATAATAAATAGGCTATCAGACAGGTGTTTGATTTGTTTAAAATATGAACTTTAGTGTTTTTTAAAAAATTAAATGTAATACTGAATAAGTTGGCTTATAAAGTTAAGAGATATAGTTATTGGTCAGATTAGGAAGGAATGTTCTGTCCCTTTTCCGCTAATTGTCATTAGTAAATTTGTTTGACGTACTTGCAAGGGACGTCATTAGTAAATATAGGGCGCTTTCTGTCATGCAAAATATAAATATAAATATGGTCAGTTTGGTCAGTCATTAAAATTTCAACAAATTATGCATGATTTATTCAAACTTTTTACCTATTTGCATTCGATAAATTAATATTATCATTTTTAGTAAAAATGATACGACTGAAATGGTACCAGTGCACTAACTCCAAAACTTTAGAATGAAAGATACATTCCATGGTTTTTAATGTATTCTATCCAGAAAAGATAAAAATATAATAAGCTGGAAAGATGATAATTTTTTTTTTTGGAACCCATATAAGAATCGATTGCAATTTTATTCGAATGATCGTTCTAAAACGTATTATTTCGCCCATCTCGAGTTCCGAGTGCTCCAATTCAGTATTCATTGAGAATGGAGGAGCTATGGAGAATTATTGTCAAGTCTCAGGGGCAAAGAGAGGTCGGGTAAGGGGTGATACGGTATTGATAGAGTTTGCTTCTGGTTTGTCTCAAACTTAAATAGTTATTAGTCAAATCGTGTGTTGAATATGCCGATTAAGATGATGCGGAATATTATACTTCGACACACATCTGATTGGCTGATAAAATCAAAGTACGAAAAAGTAGTTTTTAAAATTTGCGTGTTCAACATTCGTGAAGAATTTTTCAGTGCTTCAATAGAACCACTTTGCTATTCTTATCATCATGTTAAGGTAAAAAACCATGAAAAAGATCGCTTATAGCGATAAGGCCACCAATTTAAACACTTTTTTAAATTTTGTACCCGGTGTAAGTCACATCTGGTGTAAAAATAAGGACTTATCTATTATCTATCTATTATCCTCATGCTGAAGTATAGAGAAATATAATTCCAGAATGGACAAACTTTTTTTGAAGTGCAGAAAATGCATTCAAAATACCCATATTTTGAAGTAGAGGGTAGAGATGAAAAACTTTACCTGCCTCTAATTAGTTGGACAAATTTTGTATTTAATAGATGGTTAGTAGCTTATAAGGGTTTAGGGCATCAACTTGGCCTAACAACGAAAGCTCCTTTTCTATTCCACGAAGTAAATTGCGATATTTCAGCAACCCAGCGGGAAGGGGAAGCTAAGACTCCGTCTATTCCCCAAGGGGCGGTCACTTATTGTTACATCAGCAATGTCTGCTGACCTTTGGTTAACTCTATTAGGGAATGTGTCCGCGAAATTGAGGGGAATATTGGGAAAATGTAGTTTTTGGTTAAGTTTCGTGGCTGCTTAAAGAATGGGGGAATTCGTATTTAAGCTTTTTGTATAAGTTTGTTGTTATAGCAGTCATACATTTTTTTGTGTGATTTTAAAAATATCAAAACATAATATAGTTAAACAAAACAGACATATTCAAAACAATAAGTTAAAGAAATAAAGAGAAATGAAAATTTAATCATTTAATCAAAACTTTTACGATTCTAGAACACATTTTCATCGTGCGCAAAAGTATGAAAGATTTTGGCGAATGTCAATAGCGAAAATCTCAAAAACCTCCGAAATAAACGTCAAAATATCGAATCGAATTTTATATATTATTCAAAGCTGCCCAGCTACAGCAGGGCCACTACACTTTTGTGAATAATTTAATCCTCAGACACGTATTATTTTTGCAAGGGCTGCGGTCGCCAATGTTTGTCCTATCAAATGTCATAAAAGGGGACGAATCTTTGAGGTTAAACGACGTTTGTATCAAAATTTATGAGCATTTTTTGCTCCATCGGTCAAGTGACAGCAATAAAAAAAACAATACAAAACAGAAAAGTATTATTAAAAACTAAAATTGTATGATAGTGTACAGTGTAGTAGAATGATCGTATTTATTTGTAGTAGAACATTGTAGTGAAACGACGTACTTACTTGTAAAAGCTCCAGGATTTATCACGGCAACCAAACAACAAGCATTGGCAAGTAAATCATTGTATTCGCACAAATTCCCCATCCAAAACCAAATTTCCACACATGAGATTTAAATTAATCAAGACACTTGAATGCTGGCAAACAATCAGACCATTAATTGTCATGGCACTGGCTACAAATGACGTCAAATCAATTCTAAATTTGGTTAGATCGTAGCCGAAATACACTCAAGATTGAGAGATTGTAGCCAAATACACTCGGTTTGGCGAAATACAGCTGGAATCACAATGGCTCAATCTACACAAGAGGTGAGCTTTCTAACTGAATTATATCTGATGTAAGGTTGTGGTTAGAGTGAGAGCGATTAACGGACTAGTTTTATATTTACCGACTCCTACAACCCCTGAACCGATTTTGCTTATATTTGAACTTCAAAATTTAATTTCCATGAACTACTAGCCAAAGCCATGTTTTGCAAACTTCAAGAATATCTGATCGACGGATATGTAAGTTATCGTCGAGAAAATATACAAACCAACAAACACACAAAACACAAACACTAAACTTGTTTCCATAGACTTGAGACTACGTTCGATCAATAAACAAGACAAAGGTCGTAATGCTGATCAATTACATCTTGAACCCCTGACAGAATATTGCTTTTCTAACATCCTTTAATCTCTTCTTGATTTCTGTCCATTTTTCCTTTGATTCTATGGACACTTTTCATGCTTTTTTTCTTGGAGACAGTATTTCAATAAATTTATTCCTTAACTACAAATGTAATAGATAAGTTGAATGTTGGCCACAAAAGTATATGTAATTGTTATTGTAATTCATCATTCAGCATACTAACCTCTTTTATAAATATTTTACAACAAAGTCTCATAAAAAACATAGTTTTATGTTTGGCGATGAAACCGCCGTTATCGTTATCACTAGGTCTATGTACCTATCTCATTTTGTGGTACAAATAAAAGGTTTATCTTTCTACAGTATTGAAAACTAATTCCACCGGTAGGTTCTTAGCAAACAAACAGACAGCCCGTTTGATGCCAGCGAAGGTATTTGAATTTTCCCAAAATGTTCTCGCTTCCCGCTACCAGTCGCACCACCTCACCTTTCTCAACGCAATCCCACGCCATTATTAACCCTTTCAAGGAGTCACAATCACAATTTGCGGTTGTTTGTCAAGCGGTCGCGTTAACTCAGAACATCACGTTTAACTGTCGTTTTAAAGATTTTCGGTTTAATATTGTTGGCGTTTAGCGCTGCGGTTACTTTATGATGGTAATCGACTCGAGAAACTCTTGTTTGCGGCGATTATACAATGCCGGTAACGATCTCGGTGGAAATGAGGCGGGTTTGTGCTCTCATAGGTTAGTGTTCTATGATCATAAAGGAAGTTATTAACTACGTGGTACTTACGAGATATATTGTCATATTTTTTTGTTGACGCGATATCATATTTAATTTGGTGTAGTTAACGATTTTTTTTGTTCACGTTAAATTCTACCTACCAAGTATGATCATTATGGATAAGCTTTTACTATCAGGTGAGTGATTTGCTCGTATCGTTATACAGCTGTATAAAAGTAACTATTGATTACAGTTTGTGTTCATTTTAATTTGAGATAGTTAAAGATAGCATTATTTTCAGAACTTAAGTTTTGCTGCATTGTACGGATTTACAAGACTTTAACTTATTAGAAATTAACTCAAAAACATAATTTTCTACATATTTATCCACAAAATAATCCATTTAATCATCAGTACAAAATCAAAGCACAAAGTTAAATAATGAAATTGTACTGTATACTTTATTCATTGACCTTCCAAAATTAACAGAGATAACACTTACAAAGGATCCGTTGAAAGGTGCCCCTTTCAATGATTTCGCCACTCTTTAATCTAACATCGAAACAAAACTGGGATCGTAACAGGATTGTCTGCCCGTTCATTTACTTAGCAAATTATTCTTTGTACAACGGAACAGAACCTTTGAATCCATTAATTCCATGATGGGGTCACAAAGAGGTGGTACGAATTAAAATAATGTATTCTACGACTTCAATGGAATTCCCTTCGTCCGGTATTACAAGAATAATGTATTTAAATCAGAGTCTGCTTTCAGATGAAGATGGCTTTGAGTCTGCCGAATAAGTGATCACGTACAGTGCCATTAGGATGTGTTTTATGTGTAAATTATAGACTACCATTTTTGAGCGTGCTCGGGTCGGATGTTGGACTCGAGAACAATTTGAGTTCGTTAGAAAAGTTTAATACGAATTGTGTATCAAATATTGCATTTGTAAACGTAAATTCAATTTATAGATGGGTTTGCTGTTCCAAGTACGTACGTACGTTTAGTAGTATATACATAATTATATTTATACGTAGTTTTATTAATTGCAAATCCCGACAAAGACAAACCAAATACACAACCGGCAAATTAATCCCGCCCAAAAAGGGTTTGTGGAACTACCCCCATGTTAACAGATAATTTAGAATATGATCACCCCATCGTCGAATATTTCGGAACAAACATTTCGATGTATTTATTCTGGTGTTTATTTTGAAGCGTAATATGTCGTGTTCCACTTTGATGTCGTGAAATCGCTTCTGTTCTTTGTCAGACGCCCAAGGATTTACATCTATTACTATGGTCGTTTAATTCTCAGTTTTACTGCCATCTATTTTCGATATAGTTTCGTTTGTAACGTGATATGGGGTTGTTGCTTTCCCGAATTCGGTGTTGTTGGTATGGAATTATTGCGTATGGTTGGATGGAACTGTTTGGCAGTATGAATGGTTCATTATACGGAGATACTTTGAACGGCAGATAATGTTTGCGATGTAAACCATTGTTTATGATTTGGACAATTGTTTGTGTAGCGATGTCAAAGGATGTGCACTTGTTTGTTTTGAGATAAAAGGGGAGTAATGCAAACATTGTGAGGAATAAATTAGTAGGTACTGTTCATACGATTTCGATTGAAGATGTAGTTAATTAATGCAAATGTTACGGTTTGGTCACAAGGCCAGCATCATTATCATCAGCCTCATCAGTTTACTGCTGGATATTAACTTCTCAAAGCACACCACTTTCTTGATCCTCAGGTGCATGAAGAAAATTGTATTAACGAGCCTGACATTCTTATTTCTACTTCAAAGTATACACACTTACATGTGTGGCTGAAAAAATGCGTCTGTCAAATATCATAACATTGTAAAAAACTAAACAATAACATTATCCATAGAACTTCAAGTCCAGAGTGAATAAGTACCTTCAAGGTATACATGCTCCATTATCGACCACAACATCGCTTTCCATCACATGAATCGGTGTCCAAATGTACACCTATTTTATATATATAAAAAAGTACTTTTACTAGTTTTCAATTTACCAGGTCGATAAATTAATTATATTTAAAAAAAAAACAATATTTTTTTTACCATGTTATTACAACTATCACACATAATTATTCTCTTTAGTGGTCAGACTCGTATAGTTAATATACTATAAATATATATATATATATATATATATATATCTAATGAATACGAAAGTTTGTGTGTTTGTACGTAGTCAACTCCATAGCAGCTGAACGCATTTCAATGAAATTTGTTATAGAGGTAGTTTATACGCTAGATACAAAGATTTCTTTAAGTCCCGAAAAAGAAACTACTAGGATACCGATTGAAACTGTGACACTGTGCTAGTTATGATGAATGATGAATAATTTTGAAAAACTAGTGCACAAAACTGAATAACACAAAAACCGTTGCACGTATAAATATAAATAAAGTGGAAAAACTGCAATACAAAATCACAATAATGAAGGAAAATTCTCGCCACTCAAGCGCTAAACAGCCCTAAACTCGATTGCACAACGTAACAGTGGAGTAATATGGTAGAGTAGGGAAATAGTCGAACAAATTCAACGTGAAATTAGTGGGGCTTTCAGTTGTAGAGAGTTATAGAAATGAGAGAATGGATTTGAATATTGCTTGTGACCGCATGTGTTCTATTTTCTTAAAATTAAACGGGACATTATAAAGTATGTATACCACTATATAAACAATAAATAAAATTTGTTTAGAACTTCTAGACTCGGATAAAAACTAAAAACTTGTTTTAGATGGCCTCTTTCTGCCGAATCATTATATTGGGAAAAGTTTCACCAAGCATGTTTCCAAAATAACATTAATCTTTTTTATATACTCAACGAATACTGAATACCTAAAATATGAATTTGTTACTGTTTGCCATAACCGCATAAATTGATGCAACGCAACCCAAGTTGTGTACCTACTTGTCTATTAAATATGTGTTTATCAAATTATAATATGAAAGGTGATTATCGCCGAGAATCTAAAAAATATAGTAAACTGCTATGCAATATGTTTGGACTAACAATGTCTCCGACATGTGTCGGAGAAAGTAAAGACGGAACAAAAAAAAAACCCCAAGCTGACGACATATCAACTTTTTAAATCTTATTTTTATTCTTTCTTTAAAACGAATACTTACTTGATCCTAGTTCTTGTATGTAAGACCTTTAAGTAAGACATAACCTACGCGTTTTCCTTTCTATGGTCAAAGAATGTTTTTTTAGATCTCCCTTGCCTTTTTTCATTTTATGCTGGTAAGTGGCTGCTAATCTTCCTATAAATCAGTAAATGCATTTATTATTTTCTTTCAAAACTATTTTTACGTTTTTCTCATATTATATTTGCGCATCGAAGATGCAACAATTAGGGCGTATACAGACATCATCTCGTTGGCTATTTTCCCTAAACAAGAGCCGCTGATGAGAGCGCCCATTGTGTACACGTCCTTAGGTCACTGAATGAACAAATTGAGAATGTGGAGAGTTGCTATTGAAACGTAAGTATGTATAATATTTTGTTTACAGAAGTTTGCAAAATAGTAGGTATAGGTACAAATATTATTATGTAACAATATTAAATATTATGTTTCCATGGAGCCACAAAAGCATATTTGTCAAGAACTATAATTAGGGTTCCGTAACTAAAGGGTAAAAACGGGACCCTATTATTAAGCCTTAGATATCGGTTTGTCTGTCCGTCCGTCCGTTCGTCTGTCCTACCTTTAAACGGCTGTATCTCTCGAACCGTAAAACGATTGATAGTTTTTTATTATTAAGTTATTCATACTATTACGCTTGTAGGTACGTATTACCGTTTTCACATTAGAGCTAATGCAAAAATACGTTTCATGTATGGGGACCCCTTCCTTTCTTTTTACTTTTAGACTTTTTAATTATTTCTGAGTTAATCCACCATAACATTACATATTCTGTAAAAATTTCAACTGGCTATCTATTACGGTTCGAAAGATACAGCCGTTTAAAGGTAGGATGCACAGACGCACAGACAGACAGACAGACTGTAGAGTTTTTCAAGAAGTCTATACCTTCCAAACAGGTAACAAAGACATAAGTAGATATATGACAACTAAATACTTCCCTATTCCCTAATCCCTCCAAAACTCTAACCGCTCAAGAACAAAGAGGTCTGCCGGCTGATTGGCGCATTGTTCACGCCGTATTAAATATTGTTTGCTGCAACATAATCATAATGTCGTCTCGTTTCAAGGGGTCGCAAGTCGAGGAACGTTCAGTGTGAAGACTGCTTCTTATATTGTGACAAAGTAGAAAGGACTAAAAATAACGCGTAACGATCTCTGTCAGGGCCCTGATTCCATAACTTCAAAAACGCGCGTAGTGCGGCGCATTATTTACCCTCTAAAAGTTGGTTTTTATTGCATAGGATATAGAGTTAATATATTTAGAGGTTAATTGAACGCGCCGCGTTACGTGCATGTTAAAATTACGGAACCGGGGCCCAGGGTTTTTATTTTTATGATTAAAACCTTAGATGTGGTTCATCTACCCTCACATTGAAAAGGCCGACATCCCACAGTTGCGAAACGCCGTAACATAACCCAGTTCATTTATTTGTGGAATAATACGTGAAATATGTCCCATTTTCATCCTACTTATGTTACATAATCAAGGGCATGTCGTTATCTAAAAATAAATAGAAAATTTGATGTAATTTTTTTTCCTAAATCAAATTCACGTAAAAATTTGTCGAAGTAAGGCCCTTAGAGATTTTATGTTAATAATAAACCGGCCAAGTGCGAATCAGGCTCAGGCACTGAGGGTTCCGTACCACTACAAAATAAAATAATTATCAATTTAAAAAACCAACTTTAAAATTTGTAAAATATGGTATTTCGATTCGGGAGGTCAGCCAAGTAAGAAATTATCAGTTATAACTTGGTAAAGAGCAGAAATATGTCACCGACTTGCACTTGGGCAATATTTATAATTTGTTGGTATACTTTAGTGTGTACTGTAATCATGTCAAGTTTGACGCTTGTACGTATTAAGGACGGACGGACAGACAGACAGTATAGGCATAGTAATACAATCCCGAGTTTACCCTTTGGGTACGGAACCCTAAAAACGATAGATTTCCCACAAGCAGGATATTCCATCTCCACACTTTTGTACAGCACACCCACTGGGCTCGCGTTGTCGCACTCCCAATGGGTAATTTCCCCCTTTGTCGGTCACAAGAAATTGTGATACAACGATTTTGCTTTGACTAGATGTACCTGCCTCCGCTGATGTTCTATACAGTGCATTCTAAAAATAATGATGAAGTACTAATTAAGTTTTTGCTGCCGTTTATTGACACGATAATAGATTGTAAAAGCAAAAAATTAATTGAGTCGTCGTTTCATTATTTAAAATAGACCATAAGATTAATAGATTTTTTCTTATAAACACTGCAAAAAACTTGCAATGCAAAATAGAGTAAGAAACACAAAATTAAATGCTATAATGAAGTGTTGATTTAATATACAAAGTGCGACAGTAAAATATTTTGATCTAATTAAAAAAAAACACACACACACTCACACACTAAACTTAGTAAAATCAAGAAAGAGTAAGCAGTAATGATTTTCAAAGCATTTTTTTCAAAAATAATACCAATAAACATAAAAATTTAAACAAATTGATTTAACAAGTTACCGAATAGTAAAGTGGAAATCAAAGAGATCGAAAAGTGGTTTGTTATTATGGACATCGTCCTAATAGATTACTGGTGACAAATTATGCTGCCATACATTTCTAATCTGACCGAATGTTTTGACGTCTACGAAAATGTTTATGCTATAATTTCACAAATAAACGAATGCTTGGTTTTTAGTTCAATTCTGTTCAAAAGTTAAACCGACACCGACGCGATGGTGACGACAGTTGATTTCTTAGTTTCTTACCATGTAAATACCTACCTAATATTTTGCAACACATTATATTTAAAAAAACCGGACAAGTACGAGTAGGACTCGGAACCCTGAAAATACAAAGTTATAAACAACTAGCGGTCCGCCCCAGCTTCGCACGGATATATATTATAGCCTATGTCACCCGGGGATAGTGTAACTTTCCAACAGTGAAATAAATTTTTTTAATCGGTCCAGTACTTTTTGAACCAATTCGTTACAAACATACTTACATAGAAATCTTTCCTCTTTATAATATTAGTATAGACTAGCTAAATCCCGCGTTGTAACTAGCGAGTTACCAGTTTTTCCGCATTTCTGGGGGGAAAAAGTATCTTCCTGCCAAATTTTGTTATGATAGGCTTAGCCATTAAGTCTTGAAAAGCGAACAAACACAGAGACAGACAGAAAGACAGAGTTAATTTAGCTTTTATAATATTCGTTAGGATAATATCACTGATAAACCAAACTGGTTTGCGAAGAATTCGCACTTATCAAAATATTTTGCCACAGATGAAAGCTTGTGAAGCTTTATCTTAGATGGTTACGAATTTTTCTTTGTTATCATTTCCAGTATTCTCTAATTCTTTGTTTATATAATATTTGTTGCTATATTTTTGTTAGTATGGGGAGTTTTCTTGTAATTTGACTTCGATAATTTTACCTCCCTTCATATCTGTCAATAGGAGCCAATTGTGCGAATGCAGTGCTGTTTTGACATGTTATTCCATAAAGAAAAATGTAGTCGGGAATAAAAAACCGGGTTTATTATGGGTGTATATATAATATGTATCTAAAGATAAGCTGCTAAAAAGAGCTAGGTAATAAATGAACTCTTAGCACATTATAGCGTATTAATTTAGATCTAATCCTTTGTTGACTTTTTGATCGTTTGTGAATGAGGGGTCTGCTTAAACAGCACACAGAACGGTAGTCCTAATCCGAAAGGAGGTCATTGTACTTATCATTATGAACAACTTTTACTATGAACCAACCCTGAAATTAGGGCTAGCCACTTCTACACAAAATTACATTTTAACATGGAAACACGAATAAAATTTCAGCTGTTAGATTATGCGATTTTAGAGTTGATCGCACGTTGAGGGGTAGTGTTAAGTACGAGCAAACGGAGCACTCACACTCATTGACATAAACACATACACGC
Source organism: Agriopis aurantiaria (assembly GCA_914767915.1). NCBI lineage: Eukaryota > Metazoa > Arthropoda > Insecta > Lepidoptera > Geometridae > Agriopis > Agriopis aurantiaria. Next base: position 7,708,567 of record OU612003.1, on the reverse strand, counting down.
ACATAAACCACCCACTTTAAATTTAAAACTACCCTACATAATTATAAACTGTTTATACATATTAATGTGAAATTACGATGTAACAACGAAAGAGCGGTCTCTCCTAACACAGGTTGTCAAAACTTAACACGAGACCTAACTTAACCTGTATATTGTAAATGTCAGTTAATAAAGAATTTTGAATTTTTGAATTCTGTTCCATTTCATTCGTCCTTAAATATATCTTGTGTTGAATGAAAGACAGACTATCGCAGAATGAGGTTTATAGCGTGTGCAAATGACATACGAATTTATAATACAGACTACCCCCATTTATCGAATACATTACAATCCCATCCATTTTTTTATAATTATAGCGGCAAACCGCAGCCAATTCGCCTGATAGTAAGGATAATGAGGTATTTACTTTGCTTGTAATTATTCTATGGAACAGCTGCATTTTACGATTTTAGAGTTGATCCCTAGAATAAGTTCTTCATAATGATGAGAACCATGACAAGTTAGGCTTAATCCCACCATTTCAGGTAACCTTGTATATACCGTATAGTTTCCTAATGTCGTATTACCATCTTCGACCAAAATAAAATGAATGGACATTGGACAGGCCCAGAAGAAGCGCAGCCGTAGGAAGTGCAACACGATTGTTACATGATAACGAAACATCTAACAAAATTATACCTTCGTGTGCTTTCCCGAAGTGTAAATACACAACAAAAAACCGCTATCAATTTTTTGTAACAAATGTAGTACATGGTTATAATTAAATGTTGAAGTATTATGTTTGACGGTTTTGACTCGTTTTTACTGAACAAGTTCAATGGTATCGCCCGTCCATTCGTTTTATTTTGGTCCAAGATTACTATATTTAAAACGTTCTTCCATATTTTATGCAGGGTCTATAGTGTAAGATATTTTAGGTTCCCAGAGTTAAAAAACAGCTCAGAGCACTTATAACAACCGTAACCCAATTTGATTGCGCGCAGCAGTCTCCGTCTTATTGTGAATAAAGTTATTATAGAATACGAATAATTCTTTTACTGGTCCAGAAGAAATCTACTGGATTTTTCCAATGGAAAGGAAAAATGTTTTCTCTCATTGAATTACTGTCGCCTCACAATATTTTGTATTTAATTTTTATTTTTCATTGTGAACGTCGAGACTTGTTACGGTTATTAGATTTACAGGTTCTTTCTGCTTTATTGAAATATTTTCCTTGCGATAGAGACAGGCAATTTTGTTCTTATTGAAAATCTGTACAGGAATTTTATTTATTTCAAAGTAGAGATTACATTTTGGACTTATGGCACAGAAGACATAATAGACACTTATGGTATACAGCTGTGGGGCTGCCCGGCGTAGAGAAACATATTGAAGATACAAAGGAAGGAAGAAACAAGGAAGGACCAAGGAAGGAAACTTTTCCCACTCCTCCCTTCCTTCTTTTTCCTTCCATTTCCCATGTTCAATATCATTAACCCGCCATTTGTGACGAATTTGACTTACAACTTCTGTGACCCCGGTCTCACACACCGGGATTTTCAACCAAAATTTATACCTATGATTAATTTCGTATATGCTGCGTTTAAATAATAAGAAATAAAAAATACTTTTTTTTTGTAAATTAAACATAATTAGGTATTATATTTATGAATCACAGTTTGTTTTGTAGATGACAGTTTAAAAGTTACTTTTATAAACAAAAGTTATATGATTATTTACGGGATATTTACCGTGGTAAGGTTGTGGAATGAGCTCCCGATATTTCGGCGCAGTTACATGCACCATGTTCACGGGAAGACAATAATCATATAACTTTAGTGAACAACCGTGATAGTTTAAAACAGTGTTTTACTTTTATAAACAGTTGCCCATAAATCAAGCTATCGCTTATACCAAATTTGCAGATTGCAATAGTATACATACTTGTAAACCTGACAACCAAATTTGCAGATTGCCATACGTATTTGTACTGATATAGTTCGTCTACATGTTGAAGATCAGCTTAGAAACCTTAGTTTATCTAAGACGGGGCGTCAGCAATTTCCTTCGGCTGATCGAGTGGGGCTAGGCATTCGTTAGAATTACTTGGACGGTCCATCGATTAATTTATAGGCGGATGTTCTTGTACATATCTAGTGTAAATTAGAAGTCAGTTAACGTCTCAGTTAGGAATTTACGCGAGTGGAGATTTCGATCAATTACAATAATTAGTACCTATGAGTTTTTTCAAACAGGCTATTGCCTTTTTGCCGCCTTTGTGCCGATAACCGATGGCGAAGAAAGGTTCTTGAGTGGAGACCACGAACCGGAAGACGCAGTGTAGATAGGCCTCCCACTAGATGGACCGATGACATTGTGAGAGTCGTAGGCATCCAGTGGATGTAGATGGCAGGCTTTCATTCAGTGTGGAGGTTAAAGGGGGAGGCCTATGTTCAGCAGTGGACGTCTTCTGGCTGATGATGATGATAGTGCATTTTTAGGGTTCCGTACCCAAAGGGTAAAAACGGGACCCTATTACTAAGCCTACGATGTCTGTCTGTCCGTCCGTCTGTCCGTCCTACATTTAAACGGCTGTATTTAACTAATTAATTGACAAGCCAATACTAAATGCCTATGATACAAAAAAAGTTGGATTAAAAAAATTATTAATAAAAAATGTGGAAAAACCAAGTCAGTTTCCATAGTAAAATCCGTGTTTGTAAATCAATGAATAGGCATGATGACTAATATTTTTTTATTACCTCATAAAAAAGCTGATCATAAATAAAGCCCATCAATGAAAACAAAATTAAAATTAGTTCAAAAATAAATAAGATATAAGCAGATATAAGCATTTAAATTTCATGCTAGACAGAGAGCGCACTATACTGAGCCGTGACGTCACGGCTCAGGAACGCCACACAAATGCTATACTAACACACGCTTTGTGAGAAAGGGATAGAGCATCCCCTCCCTATCCCCACCTAAAACTTTAAACGCTATCTCAGAAATTTATGAGCCAATTTATTTTATTTTTTAGTATGTGTAATGCATTTAGTTATATTCCTCGCTAAGCCGGTTATTTGTTATAAATTAAACATGAGGACACATGCCTATTGACGTCACGAAAGCAGCTAAAACAATTCGACAGTCGCAAGGGGAGGTGTGTATTTAGCGATAACAATTTGCCTCCGATTCAGTTATGGCATTGTTTCGTCCCCTACATTTCTAAATTGAAATCAGCTGTGCCCCATTTAACAATTTTAACGCTATAAACTAATGTTTCGACGTGATGCAAACTGCGTAGAGTTATTTGATTTTAGGAGTTTATTATTGTTTTGGGTTCCATATCCAAAAGGTGTGTAAATCTTTTTATTATTCCATCGAAGGACGCTGTAGCAATGAGCACGAAATAAACATAAAAAAAATGTGATACAATTCCTATAGAATCACAATATCTCAGTGAAAACAGTCAAAAAATGTCCGAGCGTCATTGTACATACATTGCATCAATTATATACTCCACAATTTCACATTTACTCAAATTTTGACGTTATGTCGCTTACATAGTGTTCAACGTTAGTTGTCCGCTAGGTCAGCGTAGCTCTGGCATCGCGCGGCGTTGTAGTCGGATCACGGTTACCTTGTAACTAACCAAAAAGTCTGCGCAATTCGTAGCGGGCACCGGGTTTTGGTTCGTTTTTTTGCCACGATTGATACTATAATTATATGTATTGTATCTCGATGGTTTGGACTTATTAATAGTTTGGCACAGTCAACTCCTTGATGTATTCTTGCTTCAGAAAACCAATTTAAGCATGTCTCAATACAATTTATTGTGCTCACGGGACGGGTCACGGGATTTCTAAAAACTCTTACCAGCTATATTGACATGTCAATTTTCGCGCCAATCCGCCATATTGTTCCCGCCGCCGCGTGACGTCATTGTATTCGCAATGAAAAGGAAATTAATAGTTACAATTTACCAAATATTTCCCTTAACTTGTATAAACGTTATCAGTTCACATACAAGGGTGAAATTCGTGTGGTTTGGAGTTCAGGAAAGTTGGCAAGTGAGAAACTATTGAAAGATAGAGACGTGAATGAAATCGGAAAATCGATTACAAGATTTATTCGATGTTAAGGCGAGGTTTTCTGGCCTTTGAAGTTTTTTATACAAACCTAGATTTATAGTTTTTTTTAAACTAAAAACCCGGACCGAAACGACTTTTGTCCATATGTACCTACAGGGGGTTGAAACTTCGAGTGACATTCTTTCAACAGTAGGGCTATCAATTCATCATCATCATCCACAGCCTTCCTTATCCCACTGCTGGGTATAGGCATCTCTCTTGCTATGCCATCTGCCTCGGTCCTGTGCTAATCGAGTCCAGGTTCGACCCGCGATAGTAACAATATCGTCGACCCATCTTGCAGCTGGACGACCAACGCTCCGCTTACCTTGCCTTGGCCACCACTCTGTTAAAACCTTACTCCACCTGTCATCACTGCGCCTAGCAACGTGTCCTGCCCAGCTCCACTTTAGTTTCATTACCGCGACTCCGACGTCTCGAACCTTTATCCTTCGTCGGATTTCGGTATTACGAACTCGTCTTGGAGTTTGATGCCTAGCATGGATCTCTCCATGGCTCTCTGTGCTACTCTGATTTTGTACCCTCATGTGTGAGGGTCCATGTTTCGGCACCATGAGTCATGGTGAGCAGAACACATTGGTTGAAGAGACGAGTTTTCAGCCGTCGTGAAAAATGTTGAAGACATATTATTTGAAAATGCGCAAATCGAAGTGAAAGAAGTTTATTTCAGACCAAATATTGTATCTTTTTGAAAAACTGCGCCATCTCTTGGCATAAGTTGACCAGCTTATATAGTTTATATATAGTTTATATATAGTTTATATATAGTTTATATATAGTTTATACATAGTTTATATATAGTTTATATATAGTTTATATATAGTTTATACAAGTTAAGCCTAATAAACAAAAATGACACTTCGTTTAAGGAAATAGTAAAAAAATATTTAATACAAAATGCTTATTACAAAATTAATGATTTTATCTGTGACAAAGCCTCTTTGCGCAAATTGTGTTTGGACTGTAAAGATATATGTAATTAATTCTATGGACATGTTTGTAAATTTTTGTGATAATGTAAGTGGGTGCCTATTATTTTATTTTTATTACTGTTGACATTTTATTTTATTTTAATTTAATTGATTGTTTACACTTTTATTATAATATTGTATATTTTGACGTTCATAAGTGTACACTATTGTACCCATATTTGATAAATAAATGAACTGAACTGAACTGCGGCATGTAATGTTACACCCTAAAGTAAGTATTGTAGGTACTTATTCAAAATTTAAAACAACTTTGAAACGTTTTGCATTTTCTTACATGCCGACAAAATGTTGCTTCCCTTTGTCTAGACAAGGGTTCCTAACTTAATATTCGATCTTCCTGTGTCAACTTTGTGTCTGTTGGGTAGTTAGAGTATATATTTATATTGGTAGCCCTGCTAACCCAATATTTGACATTTCAGAATCGATATCTACGAGCTATGGACGGTTTGATGTTTTAAAAGATTATGTGAGTTCTATAGAATAGTAATAAATTTAAAAATAATAAAAACGTAACAAAAATTATCATCATACAAGACAACATCATGCCCAGGCGGTCACCCATCCAAGTCCAAGTCACCGCGCTTTACGTTGCTTAACTTGGTAATGAACAGAAATTTGTCACCGACTCACACTTGGCCAATATTTATTGGTATACTTTAGAGTGTGTACTATCATCATGCCAAGATTGACGCTTGTACGCGCCTATTACCGTTTTTACATCAGAGCTTATACAAAAATATACAATATAACTTTGTTTTTACTTTTGAGCTTATTATTATTTCTTAGTTAATCCGCAACAACATTACATCATCATCATCATCAGCCTCTACTACACATTACATGTTCTGTGAAAATTTCGATTTTCGGCTATCTAGTACGATTCGAAAGGTAAGGTAGGACGGACGAGCGGACGGACAGACAGACAGCGTAGGCTAATACGGGCAGCGTAGGGTAATAGGGTCCCGTTTTCACCCTTTGGGTACGGAACTTTAAAAATGCCTAGTGCTGACAAATTTTTGATAATAGTAGGTACAAAAGAATCGTCAAATAGTTTAGTTTAATAGTTTAAATACACTAGATTATTTCAAAAACTTGAAAGCAAAGCTAATAATGATCCAATAGACTGCAGAAACTTTTATTTACTGATTTGACTATCCAACTTTACAGACGTGAGCTTATTTTCAACTCAAATATTGTGTCAACTCAAATAATACCTATATACAAAGGAGGTATTCTAAAACGTCCAATCAGTTGGAGGTTGTAGAGATATTCAATTTGTATAAACAGACCTAACTTGAGCAATTTACATATTTACACGCAGTCAGTAAATTGGAACCCAATTTTCTAACAAAAAATATCAAACAATGGACTTCGAAACAGGATGTAGTATGCAGGACTATCTAAGATGAAGTAGAATATTTAAATCGCAAAGTTTTACTTGTGATAATGATAGCTTTATTTATAACTAGCTGCGCCTCACGGTTTCACCCGCGTAGTGATGAAAAATGGTGACAATGATGAAAAGTAGCCTATATAATGTCACTCTCCGGTCATTGAACTATACCCATGCAAAATATCAGGTCGACGCGCTGTTGCTGCGTGAAAGAGGAACAAACAAACCAACAAACAAACACACTTTCGCATTTATAATATTAAACTATGACTAGCTAACCCAACAGAGATATTGTCCTTTCTTAGCTATGAATGTCGAAAATTAAAAGTAAAACTGCTTTCTTGTAAATTCACATTCATCAAACACGCGTGTCATACGCGGGAATTTAAAATCGTCGTTAAGTTTTTTTTAATTTTCCAATTTTCTACGCAGTTTTTTTAATTTTTCTTTCAGTAAGAACGTTCTACAGAGTATTAGAAAACATAAAAAAAGATTAATGAAATCGGTAAAGTCAAGCATGGCGTGACCAAGGTAAATAGGGATTAATTTTTATATATTAGCAGATAATAATATGACTGTCAAAAATAAAAAATAAGACATAAATATCATCACATGAAAAAAAAATGTTATTGCGTTTGACCGCTAACTCACCTGTTGTTAAGTGAAGATGCTGTCTGCGATGAAGCACTAATCACAATTAGTTCTTTACTCCACTTTTAGAATGAATTACTCAACTCTATACGGCGCCATATCGGTCTGAAAAACCTTAAGTTTATTTATGTATAAATAAAGCTACTTGGCGTCCCTTATGGATTTCGGTAAGGTGTTAAATAATTTTATGCCAAATATTTTATTTTGTCATCGTAGACGGCTAGGCCATAATTTTAATTTTGAGTAAAGGTGTGGTCAAGGATGGTAAAAAGTACAATACAATACAATACAAAACAAAGAAAAGAAACAAAAGTATAGAATATTTTCCTACAAATACACTTCCGTCTTCGTATTGTACGCTATTTCCTAGCCAAATTTCATCAAAGTTCGGTCAGCCGTTTGCTAGTAAAATGTAACAAAAAGACACACTCTAAGATGATACTTACTTTCGCATGACAGAACCATAAACCTATGATAATAATTGAAAAAATAAGTTTCTGTTTGTTTGTCATATTTAAAACTTGTTTTGCTGATAAAATTTGCTAAGGAAAATGTCAGGTGTGCAGTCAGAGGTGGAAACTTCTTATGCAGGAAAATTACGAGAAAGGCTTGAAAAAAAAAAAAAAAAAAGTTTTTTTTTGTCTTGTGATTTGTAAGCAGGGTAAAACCGCTAGGCACAGCTTGTTTACAATATTGGTGTAAGATGTGTGAGTGAGTCATACGGCCGTACTTAAGCGTAGCCTGTAATACTGCGAAACAGTGTGTATATATCTAATCATGCCGATCCGAACTTCAGAAGACAAACATACTTCAAAGCAGGCCTCGAGACGCTGAGATTCGTTTGTTGGCACAACCAATGAGGGCGTCCCAATTTCGCATATTTGAATTAATGTGGGGATAAATTCATACGATTGTCTATTACCTACACCTACGGTCGTTTTTGCTACGTCAGACATCAATTTAGTATAAATTTGTACATACAATGACTGGCATATATCTTGTAAAATGTGCCAAAATTCGACGGTTTTTTGGTGGATCGCATTGAAATGAAAGCATTTCGGCTGTTTTTGGCCGCCCGAGTCAACGCGATTGGGTATATTGCGCATAACGAAAAAAAAATTGTTCTTCGTTATTGTGTAAGCGCGATTTTCCTTCACTTCGCCGTTTTTCATACTTTATTACTAACTATGTAAACAAATATTGGAAACCTGTTTTCTTTGACGAATCTCCAGTGTATTTCCGTCTTAAAGTCGTATTAAGTAGGTACAATAAAGAACCATTCATCCATTTATTCAATATTTAAGAGCGTAGCTCTTTACAATAGAGTTACTTCCAGGATTGGCGGTCTTCTGCCAGCGCTTTCACCTCCCTGTATAGACAACCTCACACTACATGCATTGTGGGAAGTGGACAATGTGATACTAGTCATTTTGGGACACAAGACATTTCAGGGCTGGACGATTTGATAAGCTGGTGTGTTTGGTATAGTAGTCGCTTTGATACTCCAATTAACGAACCGAAGCCGAAATGACTTGCCTTTTCTTTTATAAGTATACTCTTCTTGGTCTTCCCAGTACTCTCTTTCCTTCTACTTTTCCCTCTATGAATGGTTTTTATTAATTTGTCTATTTTTTATTAATAAACTATAATATATTATAGCATAAGATGTTTGCTAGTCACATTTGTATTTTACAATGGCAGGAATAAAGTAATGCTAAAAAATATTAAGTGTGCCTATGAACGGGCCGGTAACCGCAGCGTGCACCCACAAGATGGATGGATGACCTAAAAGAGACCGTAGAAAACGCTGGATGCAGGCCGCTTCCAACCAGCCTTTTTGGAGATCAATAGGGGAGCCCTATGTCCAGCAGAAGACGTCTTATGGCTAAAATGATGATGATGATGAAGAAAGTATAATGGCTGCTCAAGATAAACTAGAAGAAAACAGGTTGGCAGTATATATAAATGGAAATTACTCAACCCAACTTTAGTTACCTGGAAAACAAAATATAGACGTAGAATTGGCCAATCAAATAGCTTATAGGAGACGCAGTGTCTACACTAAAGAATTTGCCGCTTATTCCAGGAGCATACCTCGCTGCTTGACTGTTTACCAAAACAGGACATGAGACAGGACATATTAGAAATGCCCGCATTTCTAACACCAGTAACTTGCGTCATAGACTAACGATTGGACACTTTTAAGACAGTATATCAGTATGAACGTCGTAACAATTCTAAAATTCTGGCGAAATCCTTTGCAAAGCGAATATATAAGTATCTAGACTACATTTTATTGGATTACAGATGCATTTTACTAGTATTCGTACTTTACTATTATCTTCTTATCATTTCATTTAGTCAGATCTTGTCTGAAAAGCAGTTTTTTCTCTCCTTATTCGACCAGTATTTTAACTTGTGACGTTTTTAATATTTTGACGATGTTATCTTTGGTATTACTTTGTCTTTATTTCTAATCCTCTTTTTCGTACAGAATAATTTCAAACTCCTTAAATCTGTTCGTTGTTTTACCATGTCCTAGTTTTGAGTTATCGTCTATTCAATTTAATTCAAACGTTTGCATGGTCTTCCGTACTATCTGTACAGTAAACTTCTTACAGTCCAAAGGAGGCAGTGCTGCAATTAGTACAATTAGTAGAGCCCAATTAGGTGCTTTAACGAAGCAAGTTCCGTAACTACTCAGGGTGTTTGGGTGACAAATACGTTTGGCGTCTGACCCGAGATCTGTATCGGTGTTTGGATTGTTGATGTTTGTATTGCGAGTCTTCTTATTGATCTGTTTGGAGAGACAAATCTAATCTTCTAATGACTGAGATATATTGGTTTAGTATCTTCTTCATTAGAAAGGATTAAATGTTTTTTGTCTACCTCCTTATCTTGTTTTCCCACTATTTGAACAGTGAGGATTTGATTATCTCGCTTAATTACGTTAGCTCTGTTTAAGAGTGCGCTGGAAATTGTACATAAATAAATAAATATTCGGGACATTTTAACATGTACATATTAAGTATTTTAACCTATGACGCAAATAGAGGGGTGTTATAAGTTAAACGTGTGTATCTGTGTGTCTGTCTGTGGCATCGTAGCTCCCAAACGGCTGAACCAATTTTGATTTAGTTTACTTTTGTTTGAAAAATGACTTAATTGTGAGTTAATTTAGTTCTATGGTTCAATAAAATCTTCACAGTCATTTGGAAGTTATCAACTCTTTTATCGGGAGTTTAGCAATATTAATTTATACTGGCTTTTCGTATAAATTTCGTGTATTTTTTATCTCTTATAGAATAAGTACACACGGCAACTTAATTCATCGTAGTTGTCGATTAAGTTTTATAGTATCTTCTAATAAATAAAAATATTGTCCACAGAAACATGTCATCTAAAAGAAAGTCGCCACCGTCGAAATTGCAAGAAGGTGCCGTAGAAACCGTGAAACCAGAACCGGGTCCGGCCACCCAAGACTTTGACCATCTGGAGTCAGACGAGACGGACCAACAAAATTACTACAAGTTCTCTCCAAGTTCCTCAACTAGGACTTCTATTAGTGAAGAAGATACCTTTGAAGAAGAGCAGCCGACGAAAAAGCAAAGATTTGATCAAACATTAGACATGACAAATAACCTTCTAGTCCCATCGTCGTTCCTAAGTCTTCATCAAGTGAATGACCTACAGTCTCGGCGGCGGGGGTCTTCGGAATGCAGTAGTCCAGGCCCAGAGGCGAAAGTGTTGGGACTGTGCAACAATAACAATTCGTTGTTAAACCACAACAGTGCGTTGTCGCTTGCGCCGCCGCACAAGCGGTCTATGGACGACGTCTTAAAAAGACTGACATCCAAAATGAATAATAGCACGATTAAGGAAGAGAAGAGGCCGACGCCGTCAACGACGCCTGTGAAGCAAAACAAGTAAGTACCAATATGTTCGTACAAGTCGCTGGATTCCAAAATTATATCGAGTTCGCAAATTTTGCATACATCATGTCATTGCAAATAAAAAATACCGATTTTTTTGTTTTACCTTTATTAGAACTAAAATTTTAATGTTAAAATATCTTTACTTGAAATTGAAACGCGCCAGAGCCTAGCTGCGCTCCTCAAGCGTCTCTCACTGCACCCTCTATCAGTTATCAGACCTTCGACTCGTATTACCTATTCTGTGACCGATTCATATAATACATTGATAAATTGTGAAATATGTTCCAATAAAGATACTGATTCATCATCATCAGCCATTAAATTTCCACTGCCGAACAGTCTTCTCTGACTTGCCTATGGGTATTGTCATAATCCTCACGCTTAACAGGTAACTTAAAAGTCACAGTACGTTCACCGTGTACTAAATAGGATGCTGCTGCCCATCCTCTGATGGTTCTGGTCACAGTTTTAGGATATACCCGGATCCCCGAAGAAAGATACTGATTCATCATCATAATCAGCCTTTTAACAGTCCGCTGCTGGACTTTTGGCCTACCCTGAAAGACGACATTACTGATTGCGTGACAACAATTTACGCACTCTAAATAATCACTCTCATTAACTGCTTGATCGTAAAGTTACACCATACTTATCACTGAGATACGTGATCAGCTAATTAAATGTCACCTTTCCATTATTGTCAGTTTCCAACGTTACTTTATCAATGTTTTGTTTTAGTCTGTTTACAAAAGCACGCGGAAATCATTATGAGACATAATTATTATAGTATATTCGCAATATGCGTTATCTCTATTATGTTATTGGAAGAAAGATAATGTACAATGTAAGGGCAGATCGATTCCATTAGAACATTTTTTTTTAAATGTTATGTTCGTATTTTTATTACTGAGCGGTGGTAAGCAAGTGGTAGAATGTGCTCTTTAAAAGTTGACGGTGCCGGGTTCAATCCTCGGTCCTGCACTTATAAAAGTTGCAGTGTGCAGCTGAATGTACAGTGTCAATACCATCACTCAACAACGGGAAAGAAAACATCGAGAGGAAACCGGTATGACCAAGAATCACAAAAGTTTAGAGATATATGGACATTTACCTACAAGTATAGGGCCCATCCTCTCTCCCTGACTGACCCAGAGAAAAGATCTGTATCCCAGCATTGAGAATACAATAAGCTGATACAAATAACAGCTTCATTGACAAGAATATCAAAATGCAAAGATTGCATAAAAAGCCATCCATTCCAAAAACCAAAAACAAAACAAGGTGAAAAAAATTAAATTAAATTTTTTAAGCCCGCCGCCAATTCGGAAAAGAGTGGTTTTAATGTTAAAAATTGCTTAACACATTTCAATCAAACATAGCTAAGAACCACCACAATGAAACTTGCTTTCAAAAACCTTACATAAAAACCCTTCCCTGTCAACCACAAAAAATACTTTAAAATAATGTTCATCATCATCATTTCAGCTATAAGACGTTCATCAGCATCATAATCATCATCATTTCAGCAATAGGATGTCCACTGCTGGACATAGGCCTCCCCCATCGATCTCCAAAAGGGCCGGTTGGAAGCGGCCTGGATCCAGCGTTTCCCTGCGGTCTCTTTTAGGTCGTCTGTCCATCTTGTGGATGGACGTCCTACGCTGCGCTTACTGGTCCGTGGTCAGAACTTTTCGGTCCCATCGGCCACCTGTTCTGCGTAATATGTGCCCCGCCCACTGCCACTTCAACTTGCTAAATAAAATTAATGCTAACTACTTTTTATTCCGAAATAAATATGTAACAAAATACAGCGGCTAGCCATAATATGTCGTCTTAACAACCTGCAATATCCTCATTAAAAAAATTAAGTTATGTCTATGTAATTTTTAATTTAATTAGGTAAACAACACTACGAGCACAACGCAAGTAACTCTGTAGTAAAGCTATGTAGTAGCCACTAACCACTGAACTATTCCTGCATCGTCGTTCTACCAGAATTTAATTGGTCATATAATGGCCCCATTAAAAACAATGTTAAAGAGACCACCGCGGTTCGCAATAAACGCTAAACAGCAGTTTAAGGACTTTTCTAGGCTTTTATAGATTGCTCTTTTAGTGCTTTGTCAAAGAGGAAATCATAAAATAGAATGTACGTACAAGTAGATTAGATGTAAGATAAGATGATTTTATTGATTTTTAGTAAAGGTAACATTAAATCCATGAACACTATGACATGAAAACATTGTAATAATTTATAACAAAGTGAAACTTGGGTATGCAATTAATGAAGATTTTTTATTTTGTTACGTAAAAAAATATCATGGAACTTAGTCGGATTTTGTTAAGGAACCTTTTTTTTAAGAACTTATTAGATATATAAATAAAATAAATAAATATTCGGGACATTTTTGCACACACGGTCATCTGACACCAAACTAAGCAAAGCTTATGATATGTATGGCTGCCAGAGACTGATATACATACATATATAGCTGTAAATACATACTTAAATATATATTAACACCCAGATATAGAACAAACACAAATGTTCATCGCATAAATGTTTGTCCTAGGCGGGAATCGAACCCACGCCCCCAAGCGCAGAAGGCAGGTTCACTACCTACTGGACCAATGGGCTATCAGGATATAGGTTAGGTTAGAAAATATAGACGTGTTATTTTAGAATTTCTTACATTTAAGTTGAATAACAATAATAATATTATAATTTAACAAATATTTTGAGCTTTCCTTATCAAATGCTGACAAAACAACTTTTTTCCATAGATGCTTGCTTTGTCACCAACTTCAAAAGAATTAGTAAACTTAACGATCTTCCTATTTTTTCAAGCTTAGGACATCATAAAAAGGTCATAACCGTGGCGATATATTAAACTATAACTAACCACATTAGCGTTTACGTTGGCCATTACGTTAACGCGCGTTTAAAAGCGCCTGCGCCAGTATTTATTGCCAATAATATTAATGCGTTAACTATTATAAGTTTAAATAAACATTGGGTGCACGTTCAGATCAGTCATACAAGAGAGATATGGTAGAGTGGCATGGCGAGTGCGAAACATCTGGCCTAATCAGCCTTCATCACAGGTTTTATGCCTCTAATTGAACTCACCATGAGATTGCCTAAGGTTGCCTGGAAGAGATCACTTTTAGCGATAAGGCTGCCAGTTGTTACACTGGGTTTTTAAGAGTTTTTTGTCTTCTGTATCAAATTCAATAGTGTGAACAATAAAGAGTTAATACATCAATCAATAAATCACCCTGAAGATGGGCTTGTTGCTCTTTTTTGTGTATGGACTATTAGTTTATTAGTGTTTTGGTGGTTGTAAGTGTGCCGAACTTACAATTTCGGGTTAAGCTATTTAGCAGTGTAGTTAAAAAAGTGAGAGACACAGAGACATTTGTACACGTACGAAGATCTTGTAGTAAGGCCTATCTTCCTTGTTTGTCTGATCTGACACATATCGTTAAGCATTACGAAAAGAAATCAAACGAATTCAGAGATGAAAACATCAGCGTATAACGACATTGAAGATAGTAGGATGTTGGAGACACATAAAAAGAATGTTGTCCGAAAAGAACAAAGAAGTTGCAATAACAGAATGCAAAAGACAATATTTTAGCAAAAAAAAAATGAATGAAATGAGAAAAGTTGTTTGGTTATCTTGTATAATTATGTCATCTCTACCTTGGTAGAGCAAACATAAATCAAATAAAGGAGAAAAGAAATGCTGTCGTATACGAGTAAATAGTAAGAATACTAATCGACGATCAGAACTTAAATAAATATTTTAAACCAAAATATTCTATTTTTGCACTTAGCTCAAAACAAATCCTACATCTTTGTGTGATTGGTGGTATGTTAGTACGAAGGCTCTTTTATTGACAAGTACTATCAATTCGCTATTACAAACCGACTTCCTTTTCAAATATTTAAATTCAACCTATATTCCTACAGTATTTTCCGCTTGGCCTGTTTTGCTAGACTCGCAACAGCTACATAATTTCTTTTTAGTAACAAACTAAACTAATATTCTCGCAGTTAGAATAACTATAATGTTGCCTCTGGAAGCCCACAAGAAGTGCTATTCTAGTTCATAATTAGAGTGATTTACGTCTAACTAGTGTTACTACAAAGCCGGTGTCTTTGTTAACATTCTACTATGCAATTAAAACAACGTCTAATTATAACTGTAAATCTACTAGATTAACTTCTGGGTATGTTTTGGTACCTACTATTACTAAATTGTCTTGTTAAATGTTCATTATGTCTTAGTCACTTTTAATGTTTGTTTTTTTAGTTATCTTATATATTTTTGCTGTAATTAATTAGTTTTTAAGTGTCAAAGACCACAATTTTTTTTCTCAAAAGCAATTTTTAATTTTCTGTTTAAAATATGAGTTCACCTGACGATTTTTATATTGTCTAGCGCCAAATTTCATCTCACATTCTTATGTTCTTGATTTCTCCAACTTCCATTAGCATAGTTTGAGTCATTCCCAATCATTTTTATTGATTGGCTCAGTTTTACATCCAGGACCAATCAAACGTAAAATATGTAGAATACTTTTTTACAATAGTCATAATTAGTGGTATAATGTCGTTGACCCGGCAACTTGAGCAATTTTGTGTTGTTAGAATCTAAAATATGATTTTATTATCAAAATGGTATTGATTGAGATAACGAACAGAAGAAACGGGTTTTTTATTGGCCTTTCTTCGTAATTGTTTGTGTGTAATTAGTGTTTACGATGGTTTATGGGTTCTATTTGGTCGCGATTAATCGAATCGAAATTAGGTGTGTTTTTAACAGCTTAGCTTTCTCTAGTGTTTATTATAATATTTCTTATAACTGTAGCTAGTCGAACTTAGTGTTCAAAAAATATTTTTCGTTTTGTTCTTAAAGTTTTGTTTCAATTGATGATTATTTTCTTCATCAAAATTCACACTAAGATTTAAAGTAGACCAAATTTATCTTATTTACATTTCATTAAAATTCAAAACTTAAATAAAACAGAATTATCATCAAAGTCCATAAATTTATCAACAAATCTGGAGACACAATAAACTTTAAAACCGTTTAAATTTGATCCTTCAATATATGTATTCGTTGAAAACTGAGAGGTCTTCGGGTTCTGGTGTTGTTCATAATAGAAACTAGATAATAAATAGATAGTTTAATAATAGGTGATAATTATCGGCGAGGTTAAGGCGGTGTCAAACGCGATCTATGTCAATATTTACTGAATGACTGATAACAGT
Organism: Agriopis aurantiaria; assembly: GCA_914767915.1. Taxonomy (NCBI): domain Eukaryota; kingdom Metazoa; phylum Arthropoda; class Insecta; order Lepidoptera; family Geometridae; genus Agriopis; species Agriopis aurantiaria. Next base: position 7,692,182 of record OU612003.1, on the reverse strand, counting down.
GAATTAATAGCATTGTTGATAGTGACGATTGTTTTCGCGGATGTTAATACGTTGTTGCTATGTGATACAATGTCTCTATCAAGAGAGACTAGTTAACAGACTGAATTGGTTTTAAGAAGAATGACGACCTATATAATTTGTAATTATTTCCTGCACCAACCACGCTCGCATACTAAAGTAAATTCTATGAGTTACATTACTGCAGCGGCCGGCAACAAAAGCTTATATGGATGAAAGAAAGAAAGAAAGAAAGAAAAGAAAGAAAATAAATTTTATTCGACACCTTTACAAAAACTTATATCTACAGGATACAATCAGTGTCGAATGGGTCCGTCTCAGCATTAATGCTGATAGTCAAGGACTATCAGCGCCGGTTTTCAGACGAACCCTTGAGTTTACACTTAACTTAACACAAATTTACATATTTTTTTTTAAGTATTGATATGAAACTTAAAACAAATAGGACAGGAACATACGCAAGCCAGTATTGATCAGTAGCCGCCATGGATTGAATAGTACTTTTCTTAAACATTGCAATGATATTCACATAAAAATTTACATATTAAGTTTGGTAAGTTTTTTGGCATTTTATCAAAAGGTTCAAACCAAAATTTGAATACAACAAAAACATTTTGAGGTTGCCTTAAAAGTATTACAGTTTTTAAATAATGTGCTATATTTTTAGAATTTTTTATAATTACCACGCATACTCTAAACTACTTCTCAAAAAACTGTTCTAGTAATTAATTCAAATTTGTTGCCGTCGTGTTACTGTTATTACAAAATAATAATAAAAAGCATGCAAATAAGTAAAAATACGAGTTTGTTGCTTGCCTGATGGCAAGTGTGACGTTTGCAAATTATAATTAATACCAGCAACATTTTTGAGCATCAACATTCAACAACCTTCCTTATATTGTACAAAGACTATTTATATTCCTTCTATTGCAGTTAATTGAAAGGAAAATGAATTTGTGATTATTTCTGAAATCTATAGAATGAACTTTTTGAAATTTGAAGATCTAGTCATTAATTAAATAACAAAGGAAAAAACTAATTAAGAACGAACCCTAGCGGAACAAAACGCGGCAAATCAACGCTTCTATATTAAGACTTCGAAATACAATACCAGCCCAAACATTTTCAAATAATATTAAGACAAATGTAAGCTTAAACAATGAGAGTACAGTATACGGCAGAGATAAAGATTGGAACAGAACCGACTAACACATTTTTTTTTATGTCGAGTTATGAAGTCAAGTCAATATAAACAAGTGTAGAGAAAACCTAGTTAATAGAAAAATTCTTTAGGTAGTCGCATATTTAAATTGCGAGTATTTGTATGAGAGTCAAAGTAATGTAAACCCAAACTTATTAACAACGAATCAGCGACACCACTAGATACATACAGAAATAGGCAGCAATAACAATAAATCTGCTTACAATATTAATCTAAAAAAACATTTAATAAAAACAAAAGGAAAAGAGATAAATAGACACAGTGTTAAGAGTTTATCTATCTATCCCATTTGATTGTTTACAACCCATGATATTTAAAAAGTAATTCTGTAACATTGCTACTATTATCCCTCCTCAATAGCTGTCGGAAAAGTATAAAAATTACCACAATTCTAAGGGTCAAAGTATCTAAGATAACTAACAGTCAAGATGAAGTCAGTCTGTCAAGAGGCACCTCATGTTCTGGCTCTTACAGCACACAAACAAATTTAGCCGAAACATTTGGGAGTGATATTAAGACGAACGCCAGCCTTTGTCCCTCGGGCGTGGCGGTAATTAAACGCGCAGTAATCGCCCGCCGAGATTAAGACGTGAACACGTAATGTACTACAATCCATCTCCTTTATGGACGATGGGAATCCGTCTTGTGATGTGTGGTGCAAGAAACTGCTCTATTTAAAGGGAACAACCACACCACGCGTTACGCAAATGCTACTATCAGAATCAGTTATTAGTTGGAGTCAACGTTTTTTTTCTCGGCCTGCTAACTTGCCTTCACCCAAAAAGTCTTCCCCGTGTCTTTCCACAGCTTGTTTCTTTCAGACTACACTTTACAGCATTCTCATAAACTTCTTTCTACCCTTGTCCTAAGTAGTGTGTAGGTAGGGTCGGCACAACACATTTACTCATCTTGTCTAAATTTTACTTTCGTTTTTGTGACCAACCATCTGTCGGGCATCAGCCTTACATGGGAATCGACTTACAATGACCGTAATATCTATTTTTTTTAACTGTGGCGAATTTCTGTTAAATTTCGTAATGATTTAACGAAACATAAATAGTGATTATACATTATTCAGTACCTAATTTGAACTAGACAACCATTTTGATTCTTGGGCAATAATTCATGTAGTATTAAATTCAAAAATTCAAGTAATTAAATCAAATCGCTCAAATTTCTAAACTTCCACCAAAACCCAAGTCAAAACGTTAACAATGATCTTAAGCGTAATTTGTACAGTGATATATATTTTGAAAGCACTATAAGTGTTACAGATTACAAAAGACTTTGTTAAATTAGTTAATATGAATTCATACGTCTTACTTATGATTGTTGTGAGCAGTTGACCTGAGGCGTAGTTTTTGTCCTAGTTATTAGACAAAGATTCGGAAACTTAAAAAGTATCGTAGAAAAAATGAGGGTGCTTTGTGTCGAGAAACATCCTAATATATTCTTAGATTAACAAACATAACGTAGCGAGTAATATAAATAAGATGTATAATACTTCTAGCGAGATTTTCGCGGAACATTTATTATACAAATATTGAAACTTAACATCAAATGAGTTGATTACAAAGGCCTAGATTGCCATAACAGTCTTTAAAAAAACTACAAAACAAAAACTTCATCAAAATCAATACCATTCCAACAAACTTGTGTGAGGATCCATTATAAACTGTGACCAAAATGGCTTACACTCACGTTATGTTTAAGCCATCGTTTGTGAGTGTAAGCTGTTTTGAGGCTCGATTTTTAAATTTGCACGAAAATATCATGCAAATGAAAGATTTTTTATTGATTGAAAACAAATTTGAATGGTTCAAACCAATTGTTGCGTTAGCGAATGTTTGGGATTTCGTTCGAAAGTCATTTCGCATACATTTTCGTACAAAATGAAAGCAAGCGATTCAAAAATCGAGCCCTAGGTCATGTTTTAAAATCAAAATCCATCTCATTTTGCCTTTCAGTGCTCACAAGGTTTTCGGAGAATTGTCACAAAACAACGATTATGAAAACACTTTCTGCACAACAAGTCGTTTTTGTGCAGAGAGTGTTACTGTTTGCAGTGTGTCTTCGTATGTATGTTGTACGTACTTAATTGATAGTAGTATCTATTGTTGAATAGTATTATTAATTCTAAAATTATTATATTAAACTGATTTCTGTTTTCGCAATTGTTACACACTTGTAAATAATTTCACATCATTTTTATAGACATCAGTCATCTAAAGTTATATGATTAATTACGGGATATTTACCGTGGTAAGGTTGTGGAATGAGCTCCCGATATTTCGGCGCAGTTACATGCACCATGTTCACGGGAAGACTGAAGAATGCGGGTGGTTGGAGAACAGTTAAAAAGTTAGGTGCAGACATAACGATCTACCCTCTTTCTTAGTTTCATCATATAACTTTAGTGAACAACCGTGATAGTTTAAAACAGTGTTTTATCAGTCATCTGATCCACCTGTGTGTATACACAGATAGGTACTTTAAAGGGTCTAAAACGTCAAGAATTAAAATAATGTAAGATAAACGCTATAAAATCCGTATAGAAGCGTTTTATTTGAATGATGATATTAAGTAAAAATATTTTAATAAAGTCTACAACAAACCTGCAGTATGATTTCCATTTATTTCAAGTAACCATTCACATAACTTCTGCCAAAGGTCAGGCTTACAATTAAAACAGTTCCTTTGCAATACAATTCCACTCTTCATATTCAATAAGCATAAACTCGAATAGACAATCCATTGTAAACTGTATAAGCGTTGCACACAGTGAAGGCAGTACGACTGGGACAGACAGATAAATAACTTCAATCTGGTTTGAGACAATATGGCATTCAATGCAAAATGCGAAGATAACGTTACCTGCAGTGGCAACGTTTTCGAGATCTATGTCCCACCGCAAGAATATCAACTGATTTTCCTGAAGAAAATGAACACAGAGTTCAGAAAACTCCATACTACTTGCAATGATGCATTTCTGCTAAGCTGTCATAAACAAGCTACCATCTGCTAATGTATTGATTTTTAGCAATAAATCTACATACATGGATTTTTTGGCTAAAAATACTCCTTTTTCTTTTCATTTAGCTTCATATTCATATTTATTCATAAAATTTATTTTACATGTCAAATCGTATCCCAGATGATTCAAATCAGCCCTTAGAACATTGTTTTAACTACTTGGCTGCTTGTATGCTGCGCGATCTTCCCTGATTCCTTTATCGAGTAGCTTTGGGGCGACCTTAAAGTTGTTTCCTTACAAACAAATAAATTATTTAAATTATCATCTCCGTAAAATATAGCACTAGTTACTAATATTTGATAAATCTTTTCTCTCTCCTTATTATTCTTTATAAAATTATTTTCTGTGGTCATTTGACTGTCACAGTACCATGTGTGGGGCAAATCTTTGCAGAATGCCACTTTGTCATCGTCCATAAAGAGTTATTGTAGTATACAAAGCCTCATTGTTTTGGGGCCTTGTCAATTGTCCGCGTGACATGTCTCATTGTAGGTTTCAGTTAGGTGTGCACATTTTACCTTGAAGCTATTCTTATAATATTCATATGTGTAGCCATGTCTTTATTGTATTTTGTTCTTAAATATTGTTCCTTTTATGGTACCAGTCTTATTTGTTTTGTTTCTTAATTGTTTAGGTACCTGCTGATGTTTAATTTGATTTTTGCATCACATTTTATGTTCTTACTGTATTGATCTGTATTAATCATCATCGATTTTGGTTATGAGTTTTTTTTTAACTCTCTGACTATCGTGTCATTCAATCATAGCCTTAGGCATCTGTAACAGACTATACGAAATATAATTTGTGAGATGCCAGTGACACTTAAGGTTAAGGTTGCCTGGAAGAGACCGCTCTAAGCAATGAGGCCGCCAATTGTTGCACTAGTTAAGCTTATATCGTGTGTATGTAATTTGTGGTGTGAACAACTAAAAGTTTATCTATTTAGCTTTCTTTAATGGCTATTACAAAAGCGACAAACTAGTCCGTCATACGTCTTTGTGGTTTTTATATATATACATATAAACTACAAAGATGTACGACAAAAACGACACTCGTCCGTTATATATATATATATATATATATATTTTATTAGTATTTTTTCATATCCGAGGCTGTAAGAGGACAGTGTTGGTGTTCTGGCTGCGAGATGAATCGACGATATTGTCAGCATCGGTTTTTTTTTAAATGCCATACGTGGCAAACAAGTAGACGGGCTGTCTGATGGTAAACAGGCACCGTCACCTATGGATACTTGTAACACCAGAGACGTCATAAATACGTTGGCGACCCTTTAGGACTCGATTAACTCGCCTCTTGAACAACCCCACGCTGTAGTTTCTCGGAAACACCGAACCTAGACGAAACCTACAACCTGCCTGGTTGGGTCAAACCTGGACTCAATTTACACAGGACCAAGTCAGTTGGCATACCAAGAGAGAAGCCATTACCCAGCAGTTGGATAAGGAAGGCCGTTGATGATTATGATTTATGTATTTTAAATACCTACTTTATAATTTATCAACATTACTTGACAAACCATATCCGCAACTTCACACGTAGCCTCACAATCCATGAGCATGTCTTCAATTAATCGTGCCTCAGATTTACTCACTCCAGATTGTTTAAGGCCGTTCGTACACAAAGTGACGCAAATGAGCGATACGATATGCGCTTTCAGCTAAAGCTTGCGTTTTAAACTTTCGAGTGAACGTGCAATAGTAATAATATTTAAATCATCATCATCATCATCATCATCAGCCAGAAGACGTCCACTGCTGAACATAGGCCTCCCCCTTTAACCTCCACACTGAACGACAGCCTGCCTTTTGCATCCACTGGATGCCAGCGACTCTTACTATGTCGTCGGTCCATCTAGTGGGAGGCCTACCTACGCTGTGTCTTCTGGTTCGTGGTCTCCACTCAAGAACCTTTCTTCCCCATCGGTTATCGGTTCTCCGAGCGATGTGGCCTGCCCATTGCCACTTCAACTTGCAAATTTTAACAGCTATGTCGGTGACTTTGGTTCTTTGGCGAATATTCACGTTTCGGATACAATAGTCGAAATTATTATTTAAATACCATAAGACAAAAAGGAAGTTGTTTCCTAAGTTCATCCGCTTCAATAAGAAAAATATGCATCAGTGGCATGCGCTGTCATTCAACTAGTAACATTAATGTGCGCACTTACAAGCACCTTTTTTATCACATATAAGTCCGTGCTTGACCATCACCCTGCTTGTTGGTAAGCGGCGATGTGGTCGAAAATGGCGAATGCAGACTTAGAAGAGACATATTTACTACACTACACACCTGAAGAATCAGCTTTGAAGTTTAAAGTGCACAAGTGTAAATCTTACTTATAGTACGTTTTCAACTTTTGCTCGACTTGTGTAGTTACGAGAGTCGCGATTGCGACGCGATAATGACGTTAGTCGAATTTCTGACTATTTGATACCTTCATGTACGAACAGTCAAGAGACTAGCAAGGTAATAAAGTCACGTTGTTAGCGCCTATGTCATTAGTTAGTGTCAGCGATTACAATGGTCTAAGTCTTAATTAGCAGTTGTAGATAACCTTAAATCAACTTGATTGGTTCTACTTAGTGTTGCTATGTTTACGTCTGGCGTTTGTACGTTAAGTTTTCTTTCTAATATAGCATGTTTGCGCAGTATATAATTATGTGGTACATTTTCTTTTATCTGTATCGCAAGTCATAATCTGTGAAAGGTTCGATTTTCGAATAAAATCCATTCAGTGTAGTCTCTATTGTAATTTTTTTTTATACAAATGAGGATACAAATTCAAATTACATCTTTGACCAGTACTCAAATACAAATACTCTTACTCTACTCTAAATTCAGCATTAGGCGTTACGCCCTTTGCAGACGATGAGTTGTAAGTGACTCAAGTAATACATGCGCAAGTATTACGCACCGTCTGCAACAGGTACTTAACAACTTCCACTGCTACTGGCACTCAGCAAAAAGTTTAGTTGTTCGTCAAAGATGATGCGCAATAAACTGGTGCGTATAATACATGCGCAAGTAATACATCGTCTGCAACGAGCTTTAGAGCTACTTCTGCTAACAATGACAAGATTGTAAAGGTCAAAACAATATTTCGACTATTGTTTTAAGCTATTTTCGTCCCATTTAATACAATATCTCTTTGACATGTACAGATAGTGCCGGAGACAAACAATATGTAAGAACCAACGACATAATTCCATAGACACCTTACATAGGGCGAGCGCTTTCAGTTCAGGCATTGGCATAAATTGTGCCTATCTTAATTCGCTGCCTTAGAATCGCTACGGTTTTATCAACTTGGTCGTACCCAACATCATCTTTACGAAAAAAAATACATTTTTTATCCAGTTTTAACCCACACGTTAATAGCATTTGATATACGGACCAAGGAGCCAAAAAAAAATTTAACATAATGTGGGTAGTATACAATTTCTTTGTACATTAGAGACCGCTTCCAAGGTATTACATCGATATTTGTTAACCAATTTACCTGGTTCTTTTTTATTATGTAAAGGAAGTTGTCGAGGTGGCCGTACATTTTTTTCTTATTGGTTTAGTAGTTGTTTAATAGTATGAATAATTTGTACAGGCGCTTGTTGATTTGGCATTAGCAATAATTATTTTCGAGCGATACTAAATAATTATGAAGTCTGTTTTTTTTGCATTGATGCTTAAAGTGACATTAAAGAAGAATTAATTAAATAGAAGTACACAATAGGCAATACATTGGTCTTATCGCTAAAAGCTAAAAAATATAAAGCATTATAATTTAAATATAGATAAAAATAGACACATTACATAAGAATATTGCTTGCATAAATATTTTTAATACCCGACGCAGAAAGAAGGGTGATAAGAGTTTAACATGTGTATCTCTGTGCATGTATGTGGCATCTTAGCTCCCAAATGAGTGAACCGATATTGATAATGTTTTTTTTTTTTGTTTTTTTGTTTGAAAAGTGAATTTATCGAGAGTTTTCTTAAGCTAGCTTTTCTTCTTCTTTTCTTATTTTCTTATTCAAGAAAATCTATGTCTTCAGCTGTTTGAAGATTATTTATTTATATATACTTGTATAATAATGGTTGCCTGGAAGAGATCACTTTTAGCGATAAGTCTGTCACTTGTAGCACTAGCTCAAAGTTATAGTTGTAAGTGTTTTCTATATGTTTGTAATTTTTGTTTCTGATGTACACAATAAAGAGTATCTATCCATCAAAAATATTATAATAAAAAATATATGTAATAACAAAATTTATTAACAATGCTCTGTACAACGTTTGAATTAGCAAATTTATATATATTTTTTCTATACTTACTCGTTTTTATGTTTATAAGCATAGTTTGCTGATTATTTTGTACCTAACTAAATAAAATAAAAAAATTAAAAAAAACATTTAATAAGTGTAAATAGATATACATAAAACAAAATGCCTAAAATATGAAGACGCGATAGTCGGTGAGGTAGGTTTAAAGATAATGCTGCTAGGTAATGTCTATAGAGAATCAAATCGATTGTAGGAACAGTAATTTCGGCTGTGGCAAAGGTTATCTCAATGTTGAGACGGGGCCGAAACTAAATCATTCGACAATTAGTGCAAGACAATAAATTGTACCAAAATATTGATGGAAATATTATAGATTTTTTACATAGCAACTGATTATGTAGGTAAGTACGTTATATGTTGCGATTCAGTCCTAAAAATTTACTTTATTTGATTTTCAATTGACTAGAAGTCCTTGATTATTTAAACTAGTAAAATGACAAAATAAAACAAATACATAGTTTTAATATGCCACGTTTAAATTTTTATAGAACAGTTGGCCGATGAGGCCTGAAGATTCTCTAATGGAGACCAAAGTCCGGTAAGCGCAGCGTAGGACGTCCACCCACAAGATGGACGACGACCTAAAAGAGACCGCAGGGAAACGCTGGATGCAGGCCGCTTCCAACCGGCCCTTCTGTAGATCGATCCTATGTCCAGCTGTGGACGTCCTATGGCTGTAATGATGATGATGAAATTTTTATTAGGATTTCGTATCCAAAGGGTGCAACGGGACCCTATTATTAGAAGCCTACACTGTCTATCTTACCTTAAAACGGCTGTATTTTTTACCGTAATGGATAGCCATAAAACGCACACTAAGAATCTTGCTGCGACACCAATATAGTCCACATTAATAATATTATTATTATTATATTTATATTATGATTAATAGTCCATATGCAAAATAAATTAATAACTAAAAAAAACTTTTTAAAATCCAGCTTTTTCGTATTTTTCTCAGCAAACCTTTTCATTTTGATACCCATATCATGGGAGTGCTTACGTAAAAATAACTGGTCCGCCATCTTTGGGAGTCCACCATATTGGATTTAGAATGACGCCATTTAGCTAACCATGTATCGGGAGCTCATTCCACAACCTTACCACGGTAAATATCCCGTAAATAATCATATAACTTTAACCATGTATCGTCATCTATACTAGGTTTATGCAAATTTAAAGCTCAAACGCTTGGGGATAACCGTTTTAAAATTCAGCTGCAAGATACTTCCGCAAGGTAAAAGCTTGTGAAAAGGGCGGCAAGTTCGACTTAAGGAATTAAGCCTCATTTAGGCCTGATGCGTCAGTGATTTATGATTATACAAAAAAAAAATGGGCTTTATGTATGATCTTGTTTTTTTTCTGGTAATAAAAAATTAAGGCACAAGCCGCAATCTAATCCGTCATGTGCGAAAGATGCGTACAGACCTATAGACCTTTATTCAGTAACTAGCTTCGCCCTGCGGTTTCTCACGTTATCTTACGGGAAGTTAATATAGATATTTCCGGAATGAAAAGTAGCCAGTAAGTTAATCTAGGGCACAGAAGACATAATTGTCTAGGGCATAAGCCACAGAAAGTTTTATTTTTGTGTAAACTATAACGGCTGTCAAGGCATTTTTTTTAAGAAATTTGCTGTAGCCAGTTGCACCCATGTAAACGAAACGTCAGTCATTCGAAATCAGTTAGCAACTGTGATGTGAAACTCGACGCGTTGATCTAAAAAAGAATGTTAAATCAATGTTCACTCATAATGCCAGGTAACAGATTTTCCTTCTCATTTCAGTTCTATTTACTTCTCTTTTCTGTGGTATAAGCTATCTCCGTGTACATTTCCTCCAAATCTATTCAATCAGCTAAGCACTTAAGTATAATAATACGGAGGAATAAGGAGTTGAGGAACAAATATGCACATTACACACTCTCAGAAACCTTAGAATTTATAAAATTAGTGTAGTGTGTTAATGCAGGAATCTAAAAAATCGCGAGCAAAACCGCACGACGCAGTTGTTTGTTTGCGCAGTTAGTTTGTGATAAACTCAGTGATGTACCACATCATTTCGCTGTCATTCAACTGGTTGAAATAGCTCACAAAACACTGCAAAATGCGGTCCTTCCGTGCTTTGCTAGTTAGTCCTGCAATTACATACCCAGCGATAACATCCTGCTAGTCCGCAACGTACAGACTCCTTACATACCTGTCCCGATAACCAATTTGATTGTGTAACTACAAAATTATGCCTATTACATTGCAAAAGAGGTTAACTTTGTCACGGGCGATTTCCCGCCTTCGCTCATTTCAAATTGGAATGCAACGTGAGCGCATAGCGGTGATTGGTTCATACAATATTCAGAGCGGCCAATCGCAGTGCGCCTGTGTCGCCAGTGCATCAAAAATTCCATCTGAATACACCAGTGTGGCGAGCACTAAAAATGATAATGCCCTAACATGGACAGCCATACAATTTCAAATGAAGAATTCATGCATCGTTCGTTTACATTTGGGATGTATTTTTATTGAACTCTGTGAATTGGACATTGGACAGTTCAATTTTATTTATCGGGCAATATTGATGGTCCTCTATGACTGCATGTGGGACTCTGATGGAACAATTTCGTTTTATCACTGAAACGCAGTTTATTATTTGCATTGAATTACAATATTTTGAAATGCATTTAGGTAACTAGATTAGAAATAGAATACGTATTTAGCTCAATATAACATGAAATTTACTTCCACGAAGTTTATCTGGATTAATGTACCTATACGCATTGCCATTTAGCGTGTCAATACCGCCAGCATGCTGTGCTGAGTACGTTGCCAACCGGTAGGGGGCTTGAACATTTGGATTGTCTCTAAACCTTCCTACGGTACCACCTACCGGTATCCAACTGCTCTTTGCATAATAAGTTAATTAGTTTAGTGTTAGTTAACCTGTATTTGGTTTAATTAATCCAAACAATATTCCTTACTTATATGTCATCATCATCAGCCAGAAGATGTCCACTCCTGAGCATAGGCCTTAGACCTCCACACTGAAGAACAGCCTGTATCTGCATCCACTGGATGCCCGCGACTCTCACGATGTCATCGATCTATCTAGTGGGGGGCCTACCTACGCTGCATCGTCCGGTTCGTGGTCTCCACTCAAGAACCTTTCTTCCTCATCGGTTATCGGTTCTTCGAGCGATGCAGCCTACACATTGCCACTTCAACTTGCAAATTTTCATAGCTATGTCGGTGACTCTGGTTCTTTGGCGAATATCCACATATCGGATTGTATCGTGCATAGGAATTATGAGCATAGCTCTCTCCATTGCCTGCTGTGTGACTCTGAGTTTTTCCAAAAGGCCAACAGTTAAGCACTACGCCTCAGTTAGTCAGCATAATACTTATATGTATAAACGAAAACTCTCAATGTAAAGATTTCCTTTTGGTATTATCAGCTACCAGCTACAATATTTTGTACAAAACCTTAGGAAAATAAAAAATTACGATTTACTTTTAGGTTGCGTTTAATTTACTGTGGCCATCATAACTAAAAAAAGGCTTGGTATCGGTGCATACTTCAGATCAGAGAAACAAGGGAGATATGGCAAGGTAGCTTGGCAAGTGCGATCGTATCAAGCCTAGACTAGGGTTGATGCTTTTAGTCGAACTCAGCCAGGAAACAACTCTGTCGCCCTTTTTTGAATTTTGCTTGTGGACTTTTAGTTCGTTCATTGGTCTCACTACAAGTAAAGCTACTTGCCACTTCCACTAAGCAAAACGATGCATATTAGCTACTTGCGGCTTGTACTTGCTACTTGTACTACGCATCGTCTGCAAACGCCTTCAATGTGCGTGAAAAAGGAGTAAAGTCCGGTACAGACGATGTGCAGTACTTTCGCAATTATTACTCGCGCCAGTTTACAGCGCATCATCGACAACGAGTTACAACAATTTTCGCTTAGCGCCAGTGGCAGTGGAAGTTTGCTTAGTACCAGTTGCAGATGATGTGCAGTACTTGCGCAAGTAATGCTCGCGCCAGTTTACTACTCATTTTCTGCAACGGTCTTCAAAGAGCCGTAATTAAAATGGTTCAGCAGTATAGTAAAAAAAGTTTGAAAAATGGAGACATTTGAACATACGTACTAAGGCACATCTCCCTTGTTTGTTAGGTCTGAGGTGCTTACACTGTTCAAAATTTCTAGTAAACTCCGTACATTTTAACGTGCAATCCCGTTCTTTTCCGTCCTTAGAACAGGTTCCTGTTGACCTTAACCTGATTTAAAATGCTATCAGTCCCAGGTCCCCTTCTCTACGCTCCAATGCTCTCACCCCTACACTCTATTCCCGAGTCATAAAGATCATAATAAAAATGTAAAAACTATTCAAATATCTCTATGATTTAAGATCTTAATACGTCTAGATAAGGTTGGGTTTTGTGTAAAAGTATTATATAGGGTTGACACAAAAACGCAACTACATGACGGACTACGTCGGCGACTCGCTGTGAAATATTAATGGGTGCATTGTTGGTGATGAGAGTAGTGTGGATATTCCAAATAGTCGTAATCGGACCAACAGGAAAAACACTGCATCTGATTGGGTGAACGAAGCTGTTAGGACACATTTTTTTAAATTGTGTTAATGACTAACAAGCAACGTTTGATTTTTTGAAGTTTTTCTCATATTTAGCGAAAATTTTGCATTAGTTTTTTTAACAGCCTTTGTTAACTAAACAAAATACAAACGTATTTAAAAAAACATTAAATAATAAATCTACTTAGCCTATTATACAAAAACATTTGGATTACCCATGTGCAGTTGAAGGTCTTGAGACAATCCAAATGCCAGTACCAGTTAGTTGCGTACCCAGCATGTTGGCGGTACCGATACATCATAAACGTTTTTTTAACGTATTTTTGTATTTGCTTTAGTGTAAAAACGGAAATATAACTACAATACGCGACCGCGCACTTGGCCGGTTTTATTTGATTACAATATTTACAATTGGTTTGTTTCCGTCGATTAGAAGACCCCAGATTCTCTGTATATTGGATATTGGATATTAGGCCCAGGTGTAGATAAATAATGCGTGTTGAAAATTACGCCTCGGCGTAATGTCTTTTTGGATTATTTTTTGTATTTTGTGGTGGTAAGGAAACATCAGTGCTTGAGCCCGACTCACACTTGGTCTGTTTATTTTATGATTAAATGGAATGAGCTCCCGATATTTCGGCGCAGTTAACACGGTGCATGTTACTGCGCCGAAATATCAGGAGCTCATTCCACAACCTTACCACAGTAAATATCCCGTAAATAATCATATAACTTTAGTGAACAACCGTGATAGTTTAAAACAGTGTTTTATTCTATAATTATTTTATAATTTTATCCATACTCTTCTATCGTACCTGTCGCTAGGGGCGAACAAGACGGATACTACAGTTACCGTTGTTCGCGTTAAGGGATTTTTTATTGTTCCCGCAAATTGTATCGCGGCAACCCTACCGTTGCATACTTTATGTCATTCAAATGATGTGTGAGTGCTTGAGATGTCGGCGTTTGTTTTTGTGAGGTTTTTTACTGTGACTTTTTTACTGTGAATGACAGGTCAATGAACTTGCCTAGCCGTGACTTGAAAATAGACGTGTCTGAAATTATTATCTATTTATAAAGTAGTACGCTAATCTGCGCGTCGTACGCGGTCTCTCACTATGGGCCTCATAAGCAAGCTCAAAGTCACACTACGAGCTATGGAGAGGACCATAGCCTTCGTCGTTCGATCTCGTAGAGAAATCCCGAGCATACTCAGAATTTCTTTACGAGATCGAACCAGAAATGAGGAGATCCGTAGATGAACGAAAGTTACCCACATAGCCCACTGGATTAGCAAGTTGAAGTGGCAGTAGGCAGGGCACATTGCGCGCAGAACAGGTGGCCAATGGGGCCGAAAGGTTCTCGAATGGACCACGGACCAGTAAGCGCAGCGTAGGACGTCCACCACAAGAAGGAGAGACGACCTAGAAGAGACAGCAGGAAAACGCTGGATGTAGGCCACTTTCAACCGCCCTTATTAGGTGATCGATGTGGGAGGCCTATGTCCAGCAGTGGACGTTCTATGGCTGAAATGATGATGATGACGCAAATCTGTTTGATAATCATCATCGGCCTATGTAGGTCGACTGTTAGACTTAGGCCTCTACCAATATTGTACGCCACTGAGCTAGGCGTTTAAGAGGCAGCTAAATGCGCGCGGCTATCTCACTCGCGCATATCAATATAAAAGATAGAAAAATCAAACTTTCAAGTATTTTTATCTTACATATTGATCTACTGGGTTACGCGGTAATGGTGTACTACGCCGAAAAGGGTCCATAGTACCATAATACTCATCATCTTGAACAACTTTTACTATGGGACCAACACTAAAATCGCAAAAAGCCCAATAAAATCAGCTGTTCCATAGTAGTCATTGAGACTACAAAATGTATGAAACAACTGATACTTAAGCTGATTACAGAGCTGAGGCTCTGTACCTATAGTCAAGCAATGTTTCACAAACATTACCGATCTCTTTCTCTAAGAACTCAATCACAATTTAAATCGAAAGCAACAGCCCACCTGTGCCGTTCAACTTATTATAAAGTCACAGCCAATGAGACGCCACGAGTAGCAAATGTACAGAGAAACAACGAGGCACTACAAGCGCAGCGATTCATGCGCACAGTAAATTTAATAACAAATAAGATAAACGTTATTTTAATTTTAATATTTTTTGGATAAATTTCGGGGAGTGTGCATCAACTCACACGTGGTACTTACACATTAAATTCTACTAAGCTTAATGTACAATCTCAGTTAAGTGAATGCTATATTCTTATGAGATTAATAAAGAATTCTGAAACCGTAAGTCTGCATGACCTTAATTGGGACCTGCCCATTTTTCTATCGGACTGTCGTCAAATCGGGCACAGAAATGCGACACTGTTCATGGTTGATATTAAAACACTTATATGGTGATACGGAACCGTCAGTGCGCGACCCCGACTCGCACTTGGCCGGTTTTATTTAATTGTGAGCGGCCATTTTGTATTTAGTTCTTTAGCGGTATTGTTAAAGAATTACAAGACGCGCAATACCTGTTCATAAAAAGGAGCCGTATCTCTGTGAATTTGCTATTCGGTACTGACGCGCCCACCTGCCGATATCATGATCGCGAAAAATAATGTCTTTTCACAACTTCATTCTTTTTAAAAACTTTCCTTTGATATTTCCTCCCCGCTTCGATTTTCCCCGATTTCGATCAAAATTCCTCATCAAAAGGAAACGAGGGTAATTGCTTTGGTATTATTTTCAGGTCTTCGGTATTGCAGTTTTTTATTATTCGATTAATTGTCGAATAATTAGCCGGTCGTATTAATTTTTAAGGGAGGATGAATAAGGCTCATTGAAATAATTAGGAAATTTTATGAGGAAAAGATTATGGGCCTTTTGTTTAGGCTTTTGTTGCATTAAATTTTATTCTTATTTGTATCTTTGAGTATAGGTATCAACGTAACGTTTTTTTTTTCTTGATTTTTTTTTTAATATATTCTTATTTTTGGAAATCTTTTTACCAAAGACACTTTTAGGATTCCTTCTCATAAATTCTGACTTATGAGCTTAATAAAGTGTAGTAGGTATGTATAGTAAGTACCCTGGACAGTGGGTAAATTTATGGGCCTTTTGGGGTTGAAACCATGGGCCAGTGAGGATAGGGAGCCATTTTTTTAAAGATTGCTACTAACTACATAGCTGCTTTTAAGTAATATTATTTTAATTAAACTGTGACTTGCAGTTTTATTTACGATTTACCCACTGATGGGAGAAAACTGTTCTCCCATTTTTGTGGGCAAGAAAGTTCTTTCGTCCGTCTTACATTTTCCTTTTATCAACCTCAATTCATCTGCAAACAGTAAGGAAATAGAAAGCCTGTTATCGATTATTGGTCGTTGTTTAAATCTAACAAAAAACACTCGTCCTAACTACACGATAGTGTAGTAAATTAGGGTTGTAGTGTGCTCCGAGTCGGAATAATCGAATCGAAACGAAACATCGAGTGGTATTCGATTGCTCTATTACTTCACCCTAGTTTGGCCGGACCCCTATTTTAATGTCGTTACAAGTTAATGTATTGTTTCAGTGCTTTTTTATTGGGATGGGAACTACAACTTGAGAGGACAATTCGATTTTTTAAAACTTTGATTAGCGTTTTTGGGATTCCGTGCCCAAAGAGTGTAAACCCTATTACTAATAATAATACATACTTAAATAGATATTAACATCCAGATATAGAAGAAACACAAATGTTCACCACATGAATGTTTGTCCTAGGTGGGAATCGAACCAACGCCCCAAAGCGCAGAGGGCAAGTTCACTTCCAACTGGACTAACGGGGCTATTATCAGCCTATCATGTTTCAACTGCTGGGATACAATACAGGTCTTCTCAAAGAAAGATAGGCATGGGCCCTAACCCACCATGCTGGCCCAGTGCATGTTGGTGATGTGTATTATGTCTTGAAACTTAGAGGTTTTTGGACATACCGGTTTCCTCACGATGTTTACCTTAATGGCCTCATATACCAAATTTGACGGTTTTAAATCAATTTTATTCAGTTAAATTACAATATTTGAGCTGGAAAAAAATACATGTCACAGATACATCTGTGTTTGAGTTTATGCTTTGGTTCAAAACTCGATAGAATATAGTTTCCTCGATCAAAAAAAAATCTGAAACAAAGTCGAGTTAGTTTATTTTTTTCGTTTTATGCTCTAATGAAAGCTCGTAACAACCTGGAAATTGCATGTCCTGAAAGGCAATTTGATTCATCATTTTTTAATTTGGATAGATTTTTGATAGTGAATAGTTTCGTTTTTAGTGAAATTAAAAGCGTAAAAAGGTCGCGAGAATTTGCGCGCGCCGCATTCAGTACCGCGTCAGGCCTCATCGAGGTCGGACCTATGTTCGTTTTTGTCGTTGCACACCCCCCGCGGGCGTCCTGACTCATGCGTGGCAAAATACATCGTCGCTATAACTTGGCGGGGGCTGAGCGAGCGTTTTGTTGCCTACGCGATTCGGATAACCGGCTGTTAACTGTTTTTGAGCGATGACATCGAAACTACACACAATACAATACAATACAATACAATAGCTCTTTATTAAAATACCACAAAACAAGGATAACATAAACATTACAATAAACTTAACGCTTAAAGCGATCTCTTCCAGGCAACCGTGCACACAATATATTCCGTGGATCCAAGGAAGGCTGAGGATCGAACTGGGTGTCGTCAGATTGTAAAGTGCACATGCAACCGCTCGGCCACCATTGTAGCATATGAACAAGTAATTCTTTCAGCGTAACGGTTTAAAACTAGTTACTACGATTACGATATAAAAAACTGACAAATAGCTTGTGCGGCGATAAATTAGATTTCTTCAGATCTACATGCTCCATCTTCGGCCACACCTTCACTTACTATCAAGCGAGTCAGAAGCCAAATGTAGATAGATGTACAGGGTTACGTGAAAAGGATGTACTAAGCAAAATTCCGCCCGTTATTCTTATCATTACTTTTATTATGGGGTATGATACCCTGAAATCGCGAAAAATACTAGCTGAAAAAAAAAACTATACATTTTGACGAGTGCTTGCATGACCTAAAATGGGAAAACTGATATTTATTTTGCGTTTTCAAGGTTGATCTCATGGTAAAAGTTGTTCCTAATGATGGCTACAATGGACCCTTTTCGGCTTAGTACGTAGTAGATCCATTTTGCGTAACCCAGTACCTAAACTCATTTTTAAGATAACCATTTTTTTTAACGCTGACATGTCCGCGTTTGACCACCAACTCGCCTGTTGGTAAGCGACGATGTGGTCGAAGATGAAGCACGCAGACTTAGAAGATACCTATTCACTCTGGCCTTGAAAAGGCCCAGGTTATATCTCTCAGGAAACAAGGGAGCAGGCAGGTTGTTCCAAACTTTGGCTGTACGGATTAGAAACGTAGAATCGAAACGTTTGGTACGTATCCAAGGAAAATCCACAATGTATGGGTGGTAGTGGGCCGTTTTCCTACTTGTCCTGTAGTAGAAAAGGGATGGCAGGATAAGGTCATGTAGCTCTGATGCACCTATACACTATTTCAGTTTTATTAGCTACTAGCTGACCTGACAGACGTTGTCCTGTCTTAGAACTGTCAAACACACAAAGTCAAAATTACAAATCTTATTTTTTTACAGCTTGGGTTACATTATTGGAGTTTTAGTAAGGATCCCTTTTTTTTGAAAATATAATATAGCCTATGTTAACCGGCGATAGTGCATCTTCCCAACAGTGAAAGAATTTTTCAAATCGGTTCAGTAGTTTCGGAGCCTATTCAATGCAAACAAACAAACAAACAAACAATCAAATCTTTCCTCTTTATAATATTAGTATAGATTATTTTTAAGCGTTTTTATTTTGATATTAATGGGTTAATCATTAAAGTTCTTTTTTCTTATTAGTAATTACTTTTCTTCTCACCCTTCCATCTTCTACAATACAGTTATTTCCGAGCAATAATATCAGTTATAGCACAATAAATCATAAGTGGCAGCCTCATTGAACAGGAAAATGGAAGATGTAATTGTAAACGTCGTGTGTAAGAAATCGAGTGCGAATCTATATTGCTTTTATTATCGGTTTGTGAGAGCTAGTGACAACACTAGTAGACTCTGTTAATCTATATTGATCTATATAAATAATTACATAAATGAAGCCCTATTTACTTGCCTTGGTCACGCCATAACTTGAGAACGACTTTACCGATTTCATTAATATTTTATTTGAGTAACTCTCTTGGTTCATTATACATTGAATAAAAGAGTAGGAAATAATTAAATTACTTTCATTATATAATATTTTACAAATATTATTGGATTTGATCCACAACAATTTGTCTGTCCACCCACAAGATGGACAGACGACCTAAAAGAGACCGCAGGGAAACGCTGGATGCTGGCCGCTTCCAACCGGCCCTGTTGGAGATCGATGGGGGAGGCCTATGTCCAGCAATGGACGTCCTGCGGCTGAGATGATGATGATTGGATTTGATATTAGAAAAGGGGAAAAAAGAGGGAGAAAACCTAGAGATAGTTTTAAAGCTACCTTAGTTGACGTGTTCAAATAGACGTACCTATCTTGGTAGATTTTGATGATATAGGTACTCTATAGCTCGCTTGAGGATTACATCGGGGAACTCTCTATTTCCCTGGTTTTCATATTCCATTTTCGGCTTCACCTTCCCTTGCCGTCGCGGCAGGAGAGGTGTTTCCAAACGTTAGCCCATTTATCGTAGAAAAAACATGACCGATCCAGGGTCTTGAACTCCGCACACCACGTCGGCAACAGCTAGTAAAGCTTACTCTGTCATACTGTCATCTGTTCACCATTTTCGAATTCAAATCATAGCTAAACCCAAAGTACAAAACCAGAAATCAAAATCTTCCCTCAATAAAACTAAACTGCTAGACTGATTTTGACACAGTTGTATTTTCATAATGACGTCTTGCCATACAAGCATTCAGCAATGTTGAGTTTGTGGTACTCTACCAGTATTCCACTATTTGAAAGCCTTGTTACAAGGTTTTATGATAGCCTAATAAGACAGTCGAACAGTTCAAGATTCAAAAAATTTACTACGTAACTGACTTGCTGACTTGCCATTTCCGAATAATCAGAACAGTTCTGCAAGTTGCGACACAATATAAGGAAGAATTCATATGAAATAGCGCAACAAAAAACCTTTAATTAGGTCTCATTAATTTTATTTTTTTCTCGGAACAGGTTATACAATGTCCGAGAAAGTGGTCCAAGTCTTTTGTACCGAAAATAATAAATGTTACGAATGAGTGACAGCCGAAAGACTGTTTCGCAATTAAGAGCAGGAGACGCGGAATTAAGCGTACGGAGCGACCAACTTATATGTGGAGTTGGTGAACTGGGGGAACTGAAATTTTGCATGTGAGACCACCAGTTTTATTAATAAATGTGATGGTGGCTCACTCTAAAGATATGTTTGTTGCGTTGTTCAGTTTTTGTTAGCCCGTTACCCGTTGTCTTCGAAGGTTCCGACTTTTCCGTGTCAGCATACCTACCTACAATACTTACCTGTTCGCTCGTTACGGTATTAAAGCCGTGATTTTTGTGGTCAGCATCGCAAAATGTGCCGAAAGCTCTGTGGCAGAAATACCTGTAGACCGACTCATTCGTATAAAGGAAATAACTTGACGTAAACATATTTAAGAAAGATAGTGTAAGGGCGAAAGAACTTTTCCAATAGTAAGTACTTAAGTCAGTGGTCTAAGCATCAATGCCAATGACAGTCATTTGAAGGACGACACATATTTTTAAGCAGGTAGGTACTAAACATAAGTTCAGGGTTATTGATTAGAGCGTCTAACCATTCACTATAACAAACAGACCAGATGCCAGATTATCGTGATTCGGATTGTGATCGTAATCGCGTGCCATCTCACTTAAGCACGTGGTGCGAGTAAGTAGATGCGAACGGGACGGGATGCAATCTCGATCACAATCAAACTTCTATAACACGGCCGCAGCTTCCCAAATCGTCTAGTCCTAAAATTTCCAGAGCCTCAATATGACAAAGGACCCACCCCGAAGGCTTCTCCCCGTAGTTATATACAAAAAGCATTTAACATTATTTTCATAGTTTTATAAGCACGTAGTATTTTAAAGTAATGTAATCCAGTACTGGATTGTAAAACGTATCTAGGATCCTGTAGTGCCGTAGGATCCAGCTCACGGCTCCATCTTGAAAGAGAAGCAGAGCGCCAACATTAATAATTCAGGCGCGGCCTGCGATGCATTTGTTTGTGGTACCGAGGCATGGGGCTACTGTCGGTGTTATACTCGATCGTTATCTTGTACAAGAAGTTTCACGCAACTTTGACCCTCTATAATACTTTACTACTTACTCTTCTGGTGCAGTGACCCGAAGTGGGTCTTGGCCACCAACACAAGAGAACGCCACCAGTCCCAGTCTCACACTGTCTCTAGTCAGTCGGCGACTTGATCTTGTCAGTCGGCGATTTGAAGCTCATGCAAATCCAACTTTGCGGCATCTTTCCAGCGATGTCTAGCCTGACTGACAGGTCGGCGACGATTGGGAAGTGCAAGATACACTTTCTTAAATTGCGACCATCAGTAGCTCAGCAGGTGGCTTGACCTGCTGCGGACCTGGGTTGAAGAGTTAAAACGTGGAGACTGAAAAGCTTATCACCGAGAGAAATAATATCATGGCGAGAGAATATCATGGCAGAGATCAAAGCCCTCAATAATAAAATAAAATAACATTGGAGTTAACAGCATGTCTTTAACTATAAGAAACTTGTACATGGGATAAAATAAGATGAAAAAATTTAACTTTTGACATCGGTCAAATTTCGATGGCAATGGTAGAGTAGCGGCCAAAACCAGTGAATTCTGATAACTTTTACTAGCCTTTTGAATATAAGATTTTAGGTGGTAGGCAATGTACTACTGTAAAATATTAAATGAAATGGTTTCATTCAAGATATTACGTATATAGGCAAGCGCCATCTGGCACCACCTACTAAGCACTTTAACCTGGCTTATAGAAGCTTAAAAAGCTTCAAGCTTCTATATACGCCAGGTTAAGGTGAATTTGATTCGATAACCACTAGTAAACCTTTCCTGTACGAAGTTCCTCATGCACGAGCTTTGTTTGATATCATAGTACGCACGCCGCAACTCGCAAGCATCGCGTTCCGTTGTCATGAATTATTCAACTACCCTCATCTAGCCATCCGTTGTGTAACGACAACTCTATTTGGGTTATCGCTCGCTTCTGAAGTTTAGTTTCATGTTCAGATACTTTGTGCCATTTCGTAGTATCTAGTCTCTACCTTGGAGTTTTAAAGCAGATTCACCCAGCACGAGTAGCGTGAAAAAACAGTGCCAGAACCCGCTTAAATTATATAATTACCTGCGTATGTGTACGCGTAAGCATGGACTTTTATTATAAATTTTCAGCCTCCATTTTACCTTCTTAGTTCGGCCTTTCTGCAAATCCCTTTCCTAGCTGACCTCTACACCCTATGAAGAATCCTGCCAAATATAAGCTTAGTAAGTAATGTGGTTTTTGAGATTTCTTGATGAGGCAGTCGGTGAATGAGAAGAAATGCGCTTTTATCTATATAATATAAAAGCGAAATTCTTCTACTCACTCACTCATCACGAAATATCGAAAACTACTTGACTTACGAAGCTGAAATTTAGCAGATAGATTCCTTATGGTTATAGTAGAGGTCCGCTAAGAAAGGATTTTGCGAAAGGGTTGAATTAAGGGGGTTAAAATATTATAAAATATGAAAGGCTACGCGTACGAAGTCGCGGGCAACAGCCAGTGTACCTCATCATCATCATCATCATTTCAGCCGTAGGACGTCCACTGCTGGACATAGGCCTCCCCCATCGATCTCCAAAAGGGCCGGTTGGAAGCGGCCTGCATCCAGCGTTTCCCTGCGGTCTCTTTTAGCCAGTGTACCTATATAATTATAATTCTACTAATATTATAAACGCGAAAGTGATGTGCGGTATGTGTAGATGTATGGATATTTGTTCCTCTTTCACAACGGATCGACCTGATTTTTTGCATGGGCATAGTTCAAGAGCCAGAGAGTACTTTTCATTATCATCATCACCATTTTTCACCACTACGCGGGTGAAACTGCGAGGCGCAGCTAGTATAGAATAGATGTGAAGTAAGCACACATCTGTGGCTTCGTTATTTCACATCCCACATTACAATCTGTCCTAAAATTGCGATTTAGTCGATTTTTTTCTTTATAAGTTAGCGTGCTCTATCATAGACCGCACAAAACTATTGACAAGTTTAGTATAAATAGTTTTTTTTACAAACCCTCGATAAAAGAGCTGATACACAGATCTTAAAAGCTAAGGTTCTTAGTCTTGAGCATCGGCGCAAAGTTGCTACCATAAACAACAGGTGCTGAATGAACGTTCTATCTTTGTTCCAGTGACAGACGAGGCATGCTGGAGGCAGCAGCCATCCAGGCGCTAGTCGGCGAAAGCGTTTTAGAGAAGGAAAGGCAACTGTCGGAGATGATTCTCCAGCTGCAGATGGCGAGGGAACAGCTGCTGGCTCAGCAAGAACATGCTAAGGTGAGTTTTTATCAGAAAACAAATTGTATTGATACTTCATGATGTTAAAGATTATAAAGTGGTTTTTTTATTTTTTGACTAACCGAGCTAACAAGTTCCTTCACATAGTACACGGGAACACATCAGCGTTTATAATTATGTATGTTTGTGAGTTTGTATATTTATTTTATTCACCTTGAAAAAGACCGCCAAATGCAGATGAAACTATATAGCCGGAGTAACCGGCTTAATATTACGTGAGTAATTCTCGTTTGATACAAATAAAACGTTAGAAAACCACGTCAGTTTCCATAATAGAGTTTATTTCTATTCAATTTATTATTGGTTGTCTATAATACCTACCCAACGTGCTATTAGAAAAACGAGAGTTCAAATATAGGATTATTTGAAGGTTTACCAGAAACGACCAAATGTATAATATATAAAAAGTTTACGAAAAACGAAAAACTTTTTTGTAGGTAAATGGTTTACGAAACGGTAAGATTAGTTACGAAAAGGGAAGTAGCATTAAAATGGCTTTCGAAGTGTTGTTTGTTTATGTTATCAATTTATTTACTTACCAATCGCATTGTAAGACATTTTAGACAACCAAAAAGAAACTTTGTCTCCTGCAGAACCCCAACCCTTGACTGAGTCATTTTGAGAACAAACCTTTTTTATTTCTTCCATTCTGATACGCTCAATTAGGATGGAGAGACACTTTGTTTCCACCTTTCGTCCCAGGGTACTTTGCATGCTATACGAATGCTAGGTCACGAATCGAAACCTCCAGAAATGTAGTCAGTACTATAGTTATGAGGATATTGTAGATTATAGGATTAAGACTTTTTCGTAGAGTATTTTAAAGTTAATTATTTCTGCCACGCACCTGTAATTTATGGAAGGGCTTACCTGCGATTTTTCTTCCAAAATATGACCTCAATTGCTTCAAACGAAGAGCGAATAGAGTCCTCGAAGGTAGGTAATGCACCGCCAATGCCCCAAGGTATTGTGGGTGTCCATAAGCGACGGTGACTACTTACCATCAGGTGGCCTGAATCCGTAGGTTATTTGTCTACTATTAAATTTTTTTTAAGAAAGAAAGAAAGAAAGAAAGAAAGAAAATAAATTTTATTCGACACCATAAAAAAAAAACAGGAAAAAAATAGAAATGACAGATTGTGCTGATCGGGAGTTGGTCTGGCGCTGGTCGGGTGATGAGGTGATAAATGGACGGTGACCTTTAACCACAACTCATCATCATCATTATCAGCCTTTTATGTTCCCACTGCTAGGATACAGGCCTTCTTTCAGAGAAAGGATAGGCTCTAATCCACCATGCTGGCATGTTGGTGAAAGTCATTATGTCTTTGCACTTTTGAGGATCTTGGATATACCGGTTTGTTCTCACGATGTTTTCCAAACAAACAAATCTTTGATCAGTGCAGTGGTTTGACAGTTATATTCTCCATTCAACAATTAATGATCGCCAAAAAGCAACTTTCAATACTGGCAACAAAACTATGTAGAGGCAAGGAATGGTAGCCGCCTCCCTATTCGGCATTTCACATTTCTACCGTTGCTTATTGTCGGTACGTAGATGGCGACACTGGCTTTAAAGTGTCCATCACAAGGCCCTGGTGTCGGGCCGCTGATGTTTTTATTACTCACTGGTGTGTTTATTGTGTACCAATATGTATTTATTGGGTTTGGTGTGGGATAATGGCATAGTGTTGGATTGTATTGAATGTGGTATGCAAGGGCGATGTTTGAATTCTATCAGCTTGTTATGTTAGGTGATTGCTTGAAAAATAATTATAAGGATATTAAAATTTAAAAAAAACTTTAAATTTTTTATACAGAAGTTGGTTAGATATTTTTTTTATACTAGGCTTAAAAAAGGCGCTTGACTTTTTTTGCGCTTGATATACCACCTGATTGCGATTCTGCCGTCATCAAATCAATATTTCAAGCCTGGGGCCTTACGGCTAGCTGTTTAAAGCAATCCAGATTAAGTGATGAAAAAATGTTGCGCGACCACTTACCGTATCTGGGCGCGTTAAGGTTCACGTTCGCGTGATTTTCCGAACTGAGCGGTTTTAACGTTAGTTTGATTGTATTTGCTTCTTTCGTTGTATTGCTTCTGGTGTATTCTTAGCGGTCCTATTTCTTAATAGGACTACGAGGAAGTTTTTTTTTATTTATTTCTGGTTCTACCACTTGATAAATCTGAGCAATGGAACCAATAAGAATTAAGTACAAATAATATGAAAAAAATGATTTTAAACTTAATTAGGGTTCCGTACCTCAAAAGGAAAAAACGGAACCCTTATAGGATCACTTCGTTGTCCGTCTGTCTGTCTGTCTGTCCGTCTGTCAAGACCCTTTTTCTCAAGAACGCGTAAAGGTAGCAAGTTGAAATTTATACTAAATACTTGGGTCTACGGTTTCTTTCGGCTGTAAAAAAATTAAAGATATGAACGTTTATGTCGTATATTTTGCGATTTCACAGGGGAATCAAAACCTATAGGGTACTTCCCGTTGACCTAGAATCATGAAATTTGGCAAGAGGCAAGGTCTCATAGTACATATATAGGAATAAATCCGAAACTTATAAATTTGAAGTTATATCATTTAAAAATAATTATTTTGCTATTACAAACTTACATTTTGTAGTTGGAATGTATGGAAGAACCTTATTGTCAACTACAAACTTAAGTTTGTCTTTCAATATTTTAACTTCAGTTAGTTTTTTTTTTTGTCTCGCACTCTGAGGATTCCGTTATGTCGTATATTTTGCGATTTCACAGGGGAATCAAAACCTATAGGGTACTTCCCGTTGACCTAGAATCATGAAATTTGGCAAGAGGCAAGGTCTCATACATAGTAGGTACATATATAGGAATAAATCCGAAAGTTATAAATTTGAAGTTATATCATTTAAAAATAATTATTTTGCTATTACAAACTTACAATTTGTAGTTCGAATGTATGGAAGAACCTTATTGTCAACTACAAACTTAAGTTTGTCTTTCAATATTTTAACTTCAGTTAGTTTTTTTATTGGTCTCGCGCTCTGAGGGTTCCGTCTAACGGAACCCTCAGAGCACGAGTCCTACTGGTACTTGTCCGGTTTTTTTTAATATAAAATTACTTGTTAAAAACAAGCTTTTTCGTATTCTTCTCAGCAAATCCTTTCGTTTGATACCTATATAATGATGGTAGATAAGAAAATTTTCTCCGCCATCTTGGGGCGTCCGCCATATTGAATTTATCATCTAGGACCAAAGTGCTTGGAAAGATAAATCCAAAGAACCCAAACTCGACGGGGCTAAGTCGTTTCGCTTAGGAGTTACTATGGCCACCTTCTGTCTCCATAATCAGACCAGCTAAATGGTACCATAACATTGTATTGTCACCGAACGTACATAAGCATGCCAAATTTCAGCCGAAATTGGTCTAAAATTCACTTGCACGATTCGTCCCACACAAACAGGGTAAGTTAAATAAAAGCTGGTAAAAATCATACAAAAAGAAGAAAAACATAGAAGTAAAACACATAATTATGGAAATAGGTGCGTTAACGAGAAGTAAGGCGTATTTTATATTATGTAGCTTTCTATCTATGAAATATATTTTTAAATCGGTTTACCATCATCATAATCAGCCTTTTACAGTCCACTGCTGGACGTTTAGCCTACCCCCGAAAGGGTGATTGGGCCAGATTCACCACGCTGGCCCAGTGCGGGTTGGTGGATTCACATACGCCATTGAATTCCTTCTCCGTACGTACCTATGCAGGTTTCCTCACGATGTTTTCCTTCGAATAAAATACAACGAATAAAAATAGCAATGGAAATTATAATGTCAAAAAAATTAATAAAATAGAATCAAATGTGAGTGGCTTACTTATTATTAGTATTAACATGTAGCCGCACTGCATGCTTAATGACCGGACAGTCAAACCGACCTGCCACAACACGTAGGATGCTATTGGCGCTGCCCCGGACACGTCTGAGCATCGAGGCGGCTCGTTTGCACATTATGGCATGAAAGCCGTCTACCCGAGCGTCAGCAAACATTCCCGATGCACTACAGCGCCAGGGCAGCCCCAGCAGCATCCTAAACGCCTTATTGTATTGCACACGCAGGGCGCTGATTGTCTTCTGCGTATAGTTGACCCACAGACTGCACGTATAGAAAGACTGGCAGTATGCCTTAAAAAGCGTGATCTTGACTTCTGCAGTACAACGAGCGAATCTGCGGGCCAACATATTGCTTCTGACTGCCAACGCCCTGCGTTCCCTCTCAATATCTTCAGCATCCGAAAGGTCCTCTGAGACCCAGTGGCCCAGGTACTTAAAACGCGGGACTCTGGCAAATACCTACTAATTTCATCCTAGATCATTTTTTCGTTAGGCATTGTAGACGGTTAGCTCACAAAGACACTCGGAGCCGTACTAATGATAAAAACTCGATCAACACTTAATCACATGCTGGCTGTAAAGGGTTGGTAGACACTTGAGTCCTTTTTTGGCCATTAAGTCAGAGACCAGGGAAAGTGGCATAAACAAAGGGAGGCCTATACCCAGCAGTAGGTCATTCAGGTCTGGTGATGATGATCATGAAGTAATTAGTAAAACGATTAGGAAGGGCATGTATAATCGTGCACCGACATTTTGATGGATAGTCACTTTTTTTTAAACAGACTGTAGTGATGTTATTATATTAATTGAGTGATGTGATTCAGTTGTTTTAGAGATTAACCGGTATAAATATAGGTACAAGATTACATAAGCATACAAACTAATATACAAACTTTTCATTGATTTTCAAACACACGTGTTAGGGCAAAAGTTAAGTACATACTCATTTCATGTTAGATAATTTTTTTGCTCGGTATTGTAGACGGATGGCTCACAAAGACACTCGGAGCTTTACTAATGAATCAGCGATAAAAACTCGAACAACACTCGATCACATGCTGGGTGCAGGGTTGGTAGACACTTGGGTCTTTTTTTGGCCACTAAGTAAGAGACTGCATCAAATTTGCGTAAGATATTTTGATGATTTAAGGTCTAAGTAGGGTCACGAAAGAATGATAGTTATCAATTTAAAACATCGACTTCGCAAAATTAGTAAAATACGCAATTTCGTGTACTTAGATGACAATATTATGTCCACTAAAGTTATATGATTATTTACGGGATATTTACCGTGGTAATGTTGTGGAATGAACTCCCGATATTTTGGCGCAGCACCACCGCATTACATGCACCATGTTCACGGGAAGACTGAAGAATGCGGGTGGTTGGTCGAACAGTTAAAAAGTTAGGTGCAGACATAACGATCTACCCTCTTTCTCTTTCTTTATCATATAACTTTAGTGAACAACCGTAATAGTTTAACTTTAGTGAACAACCGTGATAGTTTAACTTTAGTGAACAACCGTGATAGTTTAACTTTAGTGAACAACCGTGATAGTTTAACTTTAGTGAACAACCGTGATAGTTTAACTTTAGTGAACAACCGTGATAGTTTAAAACAGTGTTTTAATATGATGTCCTCGAAGTCAATAAAGCTTTCCAGTTATTCTGATTTAAATACTAAACTACATAACCGATTTTGATGAAATTTCTATGGGACCAATAAAAAAGTATTATTCTTTAAAATATTTTTTTAATTCTAAATCTATACTAATATTATAAAGAGGAAAGATTTGTATGTAAGTATGTTTGTAACGAATTGGCTCAAAAAGTACTGAACCAATTTTAAAAATTCTTTCACCATTTGAATGCTACATTATCACTGATTATAATATATATTTGACATATTATTTTATTGGACATTGCTTATTACTTTTTTACTTTAGAATTGTATTGTGTCACTTTATTATTTAGATTTTATTGCCTTCATTTATTTATATATTTTTTGATGTACCTAATAATTGAATTGTATGGGTTATTTTATTGCCTGAAATAAATTAATTTGAATTTGAATTGAATTGATATTATGTTACTATAATTATATTGTTATGTTTTGTATGTTGTTTATTTTATTACGTTTTAAATGTTGTATATTATCTATATACATTTCTTAAATAATAATATTACAATTGACTGACCTGTAAAAATATGTTAATCAATAACTTACTTTGACTTTGACTTTGTTATGAGTTGTAGAACTCGCCATCGCCAACCCTACAATTGTTTACGGTATAGATTGAAGAGGCCCGTCTATAGATTCGCTGCAAATGGGAACGGCTAATGGCGGGCCACGTTCGCATTCGCGCGCTTTTTTATTTCAAATACAGAACGTCCCTTTGTTGACTCCATGCCGGATGCATTCCGAATGGCGTTCGATACCGGCTGGTTCAATTTTCTTCTTTATGAGTTTTGTTTTTCGAACACTGTTTACAGGCTGCCAGTTTCTGTGTTATTGCGAATTTCCTATTACTATTTTTACGAAGTAGGTATCGTTCAACTATAAGTAAAAATCTACATTTCATTCGTTCAGTGTGCACAACTTAAAAAAACAGAAAATTAACGAACACTTAATATAAATAAAAATATAAAAACTTAAAGCAAAAAGCCATTAGTGGAGGGAACGGTCCCCAGAATGCTGGCGGCATTGCCACGTTGAAAGGCAATGCTGAATTTCTGGGCGAAAAAAAAGGCAGCATTTTGTTCTAATTTGAGTACTAAGTATAGTAACTGGGTTCTTTATTATTAGCCTCTCTTATAAACGTGTTGCCTTGGAATAGTTAATATTCGTTTGAGTTTTATTTGGGAATCTAAAATCTTGACAAAACATGAGATATTACCTCAAGGCTACTACGCATTTTTATATAAAGAAAGAGGTAAGAACGAGTTTCTTCTTAGAGCGTTCTTGGACTTTTCTTAATTTAGGTACTAGCTATATTTTTCTACCTAAAAGACTAACAAAAACATAAAACAATTTAATGTTCTGTCTGAACAAGAAAGAAAGCTTACATTGGTTATTTAACCATAATTATTTAACAGTATTTTATACATCGATTATGTACTGATCCAAATAATCAGAACTATTCTAATTAAATATACCTACATGATATTAAATCAACTGGTTTAATCAATCAAATTCGGTCCCAAACAAACCCAAACAAATACTTTAATCTGGCAGAGCACTCATCCGAATTAAAAATATCACTAGCAACACTGAATGATACAAGTACTATCAGTCTCCCCAGTCCCCCTATATTGTAACCCCACAGCAGCCAG
Source organism: Agriopis aurantiaria (assembly GCA_914767915.1). Lineage (NCBI taxonomy): Eukaryota > Metazoa > Arthropoda > Insecta > Lepidoptera > Geometridae > Agriopis > Agriopis aurantiaria. The sequence continues at coordinate 7,661,069 of OU612003.1, read as the reverse complement.
ACAAACGGAAATATGAAAATGAAACGTCGAAACGGAAAAACGCATCAAACACCCTCCCTCGACGGACGTTGGACAAAAAATGAACACAAACGAGCGCTTAATTCGCAAAAAGCCCGTTTGATGTCGCTAATTGACAATCAGTCGGGGACGCGTCTCATTGGTACGCTTCCTCGTTCTATTTTTAAAAATTAAACACAAATAAATCGGCGGGGTGGACATCTTTGACAATGCTAGGTAGGTAAGTGACGTTCCTTATTTTCATGGCAAAATGGTAAAATACTTAGTAAATTAAGAAATCTTTGGGTAAAATGAACCCCTATGATATTTTTTTATCGATAATTTTCATTTATTAAGCTTTATTTATTATCTGTAGGTATATCAGACCCATTTTTCTTGACAATAATTCTATTCTAAAACTACCATACTACTTACTACTAAATATTCGGGACATTTTCGGGACATTAAGTATCGTACATCAATTATTTTTACTTATTTTGTACGGTTTTGCCCAAATAAAGATTATTATTTCTATTAATTACATAATTACCAGACCAGACCACTAGAGTTATTAGAAACCAACTAAAAAAACATCCTAGTTAAACATAACAGAATTATTTATGTGTTAGGGTGTGACGTGCGTGTGTAACATCACATCAAAAAATAACGCTAACCGTCTAAACTAAAATAGGAGTCAAAGAGTCACTCTCAATAAATGGAAAAAATATAAATATCAAATTAAAAAAAAACGCGTCGGGGTTGAACGGTGTCAGACCAATTAGTTAGTGAAAGAAATACTAGAGGACGCAACGGACACGTGTGTTGACAGCTTTTGATTAAAAACTTTAAAAAGTAAAAAATTAAACATGGCGTCGGTAACCTGTACGAGAACTGTTCGTTTATTTAAAACTGCGTTCCATGTTTGAAATTTTGCGTTCGAAATAAGATCTCTTTTCAGATACCTAGAACTTAGTGATGTGCGTACAAACACAATGTGATATTACTTTTATATCGATAAAAACTAATGCTTAGGTACCTTTGATTGCTTTTGTACTTACTTACACCGCGTCGTTTTGTTATTTGAATTACTCACTACGATTAGATGTTATTTCGATAAAGTAATTTGTTAGGCTCCTACTATGTAATGACATACATAAAAAGTATTTTCTAAGAACACATGCTAAGATTATCCAAACAACTAAAGAAAATCACTTAACCGCGTTTCATAGTTTTTTCAGGCGCGCAATAAATAAATAGCTGTTACATTTTATAATATTTTCATTGCTATTAAATGGATCATAAACTACCGCCTACATTCAAGACACCAATAGACTTCCGGTCGGACTGAACTATATTCATAGCTACATCACTCATACCATTGTTTTCCCAATGATAACGACCGAATAAAATTATTGGCTGCATCATGCCTAAAACCGTCCACGGCGAACACGACTCTACGCTATAAACGTATAGACGAAAATTGAAAAGCAAGCTTTCACTAGGGCAGTACAAAACTGAGTGGTAGGGATAACAATTGTCTATTGTGACGCCTATCTCTTTTGCGCATCGGTCTTTTGCTAACAATAGAAAGAGACAGCGATATATTGCTGGTGCGTTCTGGCACAATGATCTGTGGAAATGGGCACGCCTTTGTCGGATTTTCCACCGTTCGTTGGTTTATTGGTTTATGTAATAAAGTTCAGTGCGCATGTCTTACATTGCTGTACTAAAGCAATGTTGTTTGAGAAAATATTAATTGGATTAGCATTTTTATGTAAGAAAAGTTTTTATGAGGAAATGTATGCTTTAACTGTTTAAGATAAGATTAGTGGTAAACATTTTGGGCATTAAGTATTGTCCGTCTCAATTTTTAGACAACCTACAGACTGGATTAACAATCATTGTTTATTCATTATGCATGGTTTTTCTTATCCGTATTTTTAATGTAGCATAAAGATTTGGCATTCATTCATTAGTTACTAATTTTAAATATAATTTATTAATTTAAACAAACTGCTATTTAAATTTTAGCACGTGCGCATTAAGGCTATGTAGGTTTGGATTAATCCGTAATTAGCTTTGCTCCGCGGTTTGCCTACTACCAAACTACAAGAACCATATTTTTTTATAAATAATGTCAAACCAGTCCCTCGTTTTAGCCCATTTAACCGTTACGGAGAAAACATACTTACAAACAAATTTTCGCTATAAAATATTAACGTGACTAGCACAGTTGTGATTAGTGATGTATGATGAAAACAAAATATCGATATATCGATGACGGCAACACGCCAATCATAGGGTTGAACGTAGACTAATAGTGCTGTCAGTAAAGTAATCGATAAATCAGAAAATCGATTGGATCTATGTCAGGCCTCTTCTAGTTACAAACTAAACAGATTTATCATTATGTTATGGTTTTCCTTATGTTTAATTAATGAGAGTATAATTTAATACTTAGTTCAGTATTTGCAATTCTCATTTGGTACATATTTTGCAACTAAATTCCACAAATTTTAATTAGTAATATACATACAATAAACACCTACAACTGAAACTAGATTAAAAACGAGTATTCAGTTTAAATTGTATTAATTGCATGATTTAAAAGTTAATACCACCTCATTTTTAAGGTTCAGTACCTCAAAAGGAAAAAACTGAACTCTTATAGGATCACTATTGTCCGTCTGTCCGTCTATTGTTGAAAAACTTTAGCAAAATGTGTTAAGATTTATGCACGTTTGTAATTTGTTAAAGATATACTTTTTATCAACAAAAAATAATTTTGCATTTCATGTTATTCTACCAAAACTTGGGTAGTAGGAATACTAGTGGGCTACTGACCTATTTAACTTGTTTTTCTTATTAATTTAACAATCAAAGTAAGATAAAATTAACATCAATCATGTATAAGATGAAAATTATAAAAATTAAATTAATAAAGCGGTGTTTGACAAGTTTACAAGATCTAAATTGCTTAAGTACAGAGAAAACATTAAACATCTTCATGGCCTCACCACGCGTACAGCGTGAAATAATCTTGCTGCATTACCGACGCACGACTTTACTTTTGTCGCGTGCTGGTAGCGACAACACTACTTAATGGTTGTATCTGAAACGGTATCGTGTTACTACATTTATATTTAAAAAACATGGAATAAATCGTCATAATTATAATAATAATTGTTCATATTTAAAAAATTAGGGATAGGTAATAAGAGCACCACGACACTAATTTAAAAAAAGATCACTTAGGTCATCAAAATGACATCAAAAGGTCATTTAGGTTTTGTTTTTGAACAGGACGTGGAGTACCTAAATGTAATCCGTATTATACCAACTACATTTACATCCATTTATGTCCATTGTTTTTGTTTTTTGGCCATAAATATATTTTATTCTTATTCTTATTCTTATTTACGTAATACATTGTAAGTACGTCGCATTAATACATAACGATTTTTTTACTCACAGGCTTAAAATATTTTTTCATCTAGATTAAAAAATATTCCATTCATATCAGCTGCAACTTTCAAATTAACATTTTAGAACATTTTCTTTTGAATCTGAGAAGAAGCTTTTCAAATTAGGTATAATTCTTAATTCTTAAGAGGGTTCTTGGAGTTGGATGAAGGAGATGGTCCATAATTAAATAGTGCACGCTTAGTTACGCGAAGGAATCCGAACAAGGTTTCCTCTTAATTTTTCCAAGAGAATTGCAGAAATAGTGTTATTTTCTTTCCAAATTTATGCACCTAGTTTATATATACTTACGTTTTAAAATTAGAATACCTACTTATATTTTATTCCGGAAAATTTGGCAGAAAAGAAAATTACACTATGCGTAGCTACTTCCTAAATATGTAAGTGTAAGTACCTACCTACATAAAAAGAGTTCTAATAAATACGTATCAACGAATGGTGCCATATTTACCAGTTACCAGCACTAATAGCAGTCGAAGTTATTTTACTAAATATTTTTAGAAAAATAACCTTTATTACTGCAATAGTAAAGTTGATCTCTTTGGCGAATTGAAAGGCAAAGGCATAGCACTGGCAAATTTCTTGTGCATAAAGCGGCTAAAAGGGAACAGTTTGGAACAGTTTGCATGCACGCGTAAACTAAAAACAATCGCTCGGAGTTGCACGGTCGAAATCTCTTCGTACACCCCTATCAGTAAATCTATATATTATAAAAAAAACAACATACAGTCGAATTGATAATCTCCTCTTTTTCGAAGTCGGTTAAAAAGCGAAATTCATTCTAATCACGAAATCTGAAAACTATTTGACCTACGAAGTTGAAATTTGGCAAGTGCATTATTTATGTAGAGGTCCGCTAGGATTATTTTTTTGCGAAAGGACTGCAATTAAGGGGGCAAAAGGGGGTAGAATATTTTTATGAAATTCTACGCGTACGAAGTCGCGGGCAACAGCTAGTAATTAATAAAAGCATAGCGACTGGCAAATTTCTTGTGCAATAGACAATAAACAATTATTGTTTGTGGAAAAATATCAAACTAGACTTACCAAAAAGTTCATTATACATGCATTGTATATGTATATACATTAAATCCCCACAAACCGCCTTAGGTTGTCTGATAGGAGCTTTATATTTTTGCTATTCCTATTTTACCTTAACTATTGTTTAATTTTCACGCGCGACTTATTTCGTCAGCAATACGATGGCAAAGCATATTTTAGCTCTCTGAACATTTCTGAATAAGCCAATGAAAAGCTCACAATCAACAAGAAAACTCTATCATCGACCCTAATAAAGCCTTTCATTCACTTCCAAACAAAACTCGTACCAATTGGTACGAGTTCAATTGAACGGAACTGAAATAAAGAAAGTCCCGCGTGAGTTTACAACAAACCCAACCAACTAATCGAACCAAAACCAATCCAAGTCAACCTCTCGCTGGGAAACTCATTTATCGATACAAAACAACACTATTGATGGAAAATACGGAACAAGACTGAAGTCTGTTGAAGAATGGAAACAAAAGACTATAAATAACCAATACAGGAGAGTTTTGGTGCCAACGTGAAAAAACATGTCTTATTGAATTATTTTCCTAAAGTTAAAGTGTTATATTATGTAATAATGATGTATTAGTTATTAACTGTTTGTAAACGATCTCGAGTGTGGACAAGTGATATAACGAAGTGACTATAATAACCAAGCGGAACATGTTCCACACTCAAATACGTTCATGAAAACTTAATAAATAAATTAAATAAAAGTTAAGTAGTTAGTACCTACCTACTTTTTTTTAGTTCATAAATTTAATTTTTATGTTGGCGCCATCGAGGTACATACATAGAGTCACAATCATTCCAAAAAATGTCCGAATAAAGTTAATTACAAGGTAACCGCGATCTGTCCACAACGCCGCCGCGCAATGCCAGAGCTACGATGACATAGCGGACAACCAACGTTGAACAGTATGCAAGCAACATAACGTCTACATTGGAGTAAATGTGGCATATACCTATATAATTTATACAATATATATATATATATATATATATGTATATCTGAACGTTTTTTGACTGTTTTCACTGAGAGATTGTGACTATAGGAATCGTATCTCGATGGTTGGCGCCATAAATTTAAAACGCCTCTTTAATAATAAAAACATAAAAATAGCCTCTACGACGCTAAGTAGATAATACTTACAGATCTTCCGAATCTAATTCTAATCTATTCTAATTTAATTCTAATCTAATCTAATCTAATAATTCTAATCTAATTCTAATTCTTATAGAAAAGAGCGGCTTAATTACCTTTTATAAACAAAGCAGGAATACATTCTCAATAATTTCCGATTCTAATTCAACTTTTTCATACACCCTTTTGACTGTATATACGCGGAGTAGTATACGTAGAATCAACGTTAGAACTCGGCTCTTTGTCAATGGCATTCAAGCGCGAGCACACAAATGCTTTTCTTGGGCGCTTTCACAGTTTTCTATGGAGGCAATAAGGTTCCCACGGACACAATGAGGGAAGGAGTGATGAAAAGTTGGGAATCTGGGCCGAGTTCCCGACTCGTAGTGATGTGGTCCGTTTATCGACAACTAAAGATTTTACGGACCCATGCAGGTATGTCCTAAAACTGCGACCAGAACCACCGGAGGATGGGCAGCAGCGAACTATTAGTAGGTACACGGTGAACGTACTGCAATCTCCAAGCCGCATGCTGAGCGTGGGGATTATGGCAACACCCCTCTCTAAGAGGTAGGCCTTTGTTCAGCAGTGGACGTTTACAGGCTGAGGATGAATGTGTGAATTTTTTTACAGTAAAGACTAAACAATTGACCTAGGTAATCAAACAGGTATTTGATGATAAGCTAGCTAATAATAAAAAAAAATATAGTAAAACTTTTTTTTTCTTTCTTATAATATGTAATCTGATGGCACTAGATTCACAAAGAAATTAAGTAATTATGTAAGTAGACATACCTCTTTAGGTGATATAAGAATCATCAACTTTTACCTCTCAGTGAACAAAGGTCTTAAATTTAATTTAATGCAAGTGCATTAATTAGTTGGTCGCTTGTCAGCCATTGTAATTTTTTAACGGTCCATATCATTTTAATCAAGCTTAAATAGTTGACACAAAAATCTAATATCGATATTTTCCGCCAATAAGTACCCCATCTCTACTCTTAGTTATTCTCGTCACTTTCCAATTATTTTTGCGGGCTTTCTTGACTAGGTACTGTACAGAACAGTCCCATTCAAGCCCGAACAAAACGCCCGCTGGGTTTTAAGGAATTACCCGTTTTGTCCGCCTCCAAATGAGAGTACCTACCGTTTAGTTTTTCCTTCCCCATCCAACTTGCGGTTAATTTATTTAATAAGTTGTTTTTGAATAGAACCTTCGCAGACCGAGCCGAGATGAATCAGACTTTTCTTTCATTTTCTAAAAAAAAAACATTCTTTTTTTTAAAAAGGTAACATTGGCGGTTATTTATTTTTTCATTCTTTTGCGACAGTAGCTGGTTTTCTTTTTAGATTAAAAGGCTTGCTAATGAAATCTTCACTGAATGTTTGTTGTAAATAATGTGCTTTTATGGTGTTTGTGTTTTACTAACGAGGTTTATCTACATTTTATTTGACCAATTCGTCAATGTCGCGGCGTCTTTTGACCGAACTTTCTACGTAAGAACGAAAATCAGTCATCACTACCGCACGCTTTCTCGACCTTCTGTTTATAAATAAAACTGTCTGTTATAAACAGACAACAATTCGAAAACGGATTGGTGGATTTAAAATTCGAATACAATATTCATAAAAAATATGAACGAGCGTAACCATTTGAAAAGAATAGGGATAAATGTTTTTTTTTCATAAATATCCAAACGTTGCGCTGAGTCAGAACGCCAATTGTTCGCTTTATCGAATCTAGTAAACAAACTTTTTTATTCATTTTTTCATTTCATTAATTAAAAAAAAAAAAAAAAAAATATTCACTACATTTTTGCACACATGGTCATTGGTCACTGACCCCAAACATAGCAAAGCTTGTACTAGGCATGGCTCTCAGAGACTGATTTTTTTATTTATTTTAAATACTTCCTTAAATAGTTATTAACACCTAGATATAGAATAAACAGAATAATCTCATGAATGTTTGCCCTAGGTGGGAATTGAACCCACGCCCCCAAGCGCAGAAGCCTGGTTTACTATTCAAACAGGACCAACGGCGCTATCTATTGTTGAAATTTCCAGTGGAAAGATTTAATGCGCTTAAGAAAAACTATCACAAAATTATAATCAAATTAAGAACAAATAATCATGACGATCTTTGTTCCTAAATCTAACGCATATCTTTTTTTTTTTTTATAATTAATGGGCTTGCGTTTGACCACCATCACGCCATCTACTTACTAAAGGTTCAGTCATAAAAGTATCTACGTTATACAAGGTGTTCAAAAGTAATTATCTAGAAAGGCCATGAGCTACTTATAGAGCTATATATTAGTCAAACAAATCTTAATAATTATTGAAAAAATATATATTTAAAAAATTACATTTAAATTAAGAATTTCTGTGTAATACATTAAGAAATTTCTTGAATTCTTGAAATATATTTTCTAATTTTTAGCTTTATATGTAGGTACACTTAATAATATAGGTAATCTTAAAGCACACGACTTCCGTCCTAGAAATAACTAGTTTGCCCCGAACTGAGACCTCGCGAATCCTATTTCTTCACAACCCTTCGACTGATATTGCCCATGTTCTAACTTAAAAATTACTTTGAAAATGGATGCTTTAAGCGATCCCGATGTAATTAGTTAGTTGTAGTATTTCATTTAATTTTTTTTTTTAAATTTGTTATTAGATTTACGGGAGTGGCATGGTCGAATATCGACAAAATTCCTTAAAAAAAAGAATTAAAAAAAAAATATATATATATATTGAATATTAGTAAGTAAATCCCTACAAAATTTCATGAAGTTCGGATCAACGATACACAAATTATCGTCGCATAGGCATACCTACAAATATACATACATACAAACGTCGGCTTGTCCCATTACAATTACCAGACTTCTTTTTGCTTGGTCAATAATGCCAACATACTAAAATAAATATGACTGATTGTCATTCATATTTCTTTCATAATAAAGACTAAATAAAAGTCATATAATAGCACTTCAAATTTGTATGATATATGGTACACGTGTGTCGTGTAACCTTCATTTTCTACTTCGATATACAAATAGCCTACAAAATAATCATATTACGAATAAAACGGATATCTCCATCAAATGCACCAACAAAACTACCAATATTTATCGCCACAGACAACAATAACGTTCAAAAACTACCGATTCTTAGCCAAGTTTCTAAATTTTAAACTATTTTATGACAATAAAAACTGTAAATAAGTTAACAGCTCGACCAATTGTTCCAATTTTTTTTTGTAACTATAACGCCGAAGAATAAATATGTCACAATAGAATGACCACAAAAGAAAATATGTAAGAAAGTGTAGTCTGACGCACGAGCGACAAGCGATTTGTTATTTATTTTATTTTATTTTTTATTATCTTATAGAAACTAACGGTCTTAATTAACAGAGTTAATAATTAGCTAGAGACAAAGAGACCATTTAGAAGTTTCTACTTATAAAAAACAGAGTACATCATATGAACGCTAAAACATGTGAATGAAAAATATAGATATATAATATTACTTTAACAAAGAAAAAAGCAATAGACTCTAAATAAACTAAGACAAACTAAGATGTGCACATCACAAGATAAGAAATACATTTAATAATATTTAAGACAGAATAGTACCAAAATTATCATATGGACACAAGTCTTCTCTCAGAGAGAGAGAGAGAGAGAGAGAGAGAGAGAGATAGAGTGGGCCTTACTCCACCAAGATGGCCCAGTGCGCGTTGGACATATCGGTTTCCGCCAAAATTATCATATGGACACAAGTCTTCTCTCAGAGAGAGAGAGAGAGAGAGAGAGATAGAGAGTGGGCCTTACTCCACCAAGATGGCCCAGTGCGCGTTGGACATATCGGTTTCCGCACGATGTTTTCCTTTACCTGTGTTGAGCAATGGCATCGAAACTACACAAAATATATTTAAGTACTATAAGTCATCAATGCAGGGCAAAGGATCAAATTGGGTGCCTTCAGATTGTAAAGCGCACATGCCTTGCCGTGCCTCGGCCACCATTGCTCCTCGATTTTTAATATTTACAGTATTATTAATAAGCTATAATTGCTGGAGTCTCTGTTGTAAAAAACCATATTATAGCATTATTATAAGTAGTTAGTCCTTAAATATCTAAATGTATTTTGGTTAAAGATAACCTATACTCTGGAGCATAACTTATAGCTTCTAGATCTTTCTATCCTGAAAAAAATATACGGTTCTTGGCTAATTCACGAACGCTGTTGCATTTTATAACTAAGAGCCTGGTTTTCGCCACAACAGTCCCGCTCGCTCATTTTTGAAGATAATTAATTTACTAGGAAACGAAAAAAAATATTGGGCATATTTAGAACCACATTGTAGTCAAGCAACATTTTTTATTTAGGCGGAGGCACTTGAAGAAAACGCATTTTTTTATTGATTTTCTCAAAATGAAAGGCACTTAACGAAAAAAAAAAAAATAGATAGATCTGCTCAGCCGGGGAGCAGACTAGTTTTTTATTTTAATTACTAGATGTTGCTTGTAATTTCGCACACGTTGACTTTCAAATAAACATTCAACCGCCTTTCCCCTTCCCATTTCTTCATCATTTTCGCAAAATAATTTCTTAGCAAACCTTTGCTCTCCATAAGAAATCTACCGACATACCATCTCAGCTGGTCAAGTAGTTTTATAGAGATTTTGTGATCATTAAATTCAGATCAGTCAATCAGAGAGCGAGTGGTATTTCACTTTAAATTATTGCAAACAGCTATATATTATTTAATACACATTTCAAATTTACTAATTCTAGTCGCTTATAACTTGCAACCGCAATTTATCCATCGACAGGCGCGATGAACATTTCCACAATGACCGTATCGCCGATTTATGTAATAGACGGCTGGGCCTATAGTGGCCGTTATATCAAACATCATTTTGTTGTAGACGTCCAGATACCACGGTTTCTGTCTCTAACAGAATGATTATTAAGTTCTATCACGACTATCAAAATCAGTTGATCATTAGCAAAACAACAATTTACAATCACGACTGAAGATTTATCTAAATACCGTGAACTATATAATCTCCGAACTTATAGTAATCGGTAAAATAGAAGCTATGCGTCGAGATACAATACATATTATAAAGTTACAATCGTACCAAAAAATGTCCGAACCAAAACTCGGCGCACGCTAAGAACTGCGCCGTCTTTTGGCTAGTTACAAGGTAACCGCGATCCGATTACAACGCAGCGCGATGTCAGAGCTACGATGACATAGCGGACAACTAACGTTGAACACTATGCAAGCGACATGACGTCAAAATTGGAGTAAATGTGGCATTGTGAACTATATAATTGAAACAATGTTTGTACAATGACGCACGGACATTTTTGACTGTTTTTGCTGAGAGATTGTGACTCTATAGGAATTGTATCTCGATGAAGGCATGAAACCTTGGGGCGCAAACTAAGAAATGGACAGACCAAGTGACAAAAAAAAGTGACGCAATATATCTGGATGGAGACCGTCCGAGAAAAAAAACTGTTTTTGTTTTGGCACCGACAACGTTCCTGGTCATTTGATGACATTTTGATTATCTCGTTTGCAGTTGTGTGCCGCTCAATATTGAAGTGTGCGTTTGTAGAACTAGTAAGAATATGTCAAAATGTGCAATACGCGTTTACCTCACCTACTTCAGTTTTGGCAGACTTTTTTTTGTACTAGCTCGAGTCTAAGGCAAATCCAAACTATATAATATGATCAAAGGAACCGTCAGAGATGGAAACAGATTTGTCGCCATCTACTTAAAGACCAAAAGCATCAGAAAACTCAGCAGTGAGTGAACAAACCGAGAAGGAAGATGATCACGTCTTAACAATATTGCACTAAGCTACCAAACATCCCTCTTAAAATACTTCTTACAATTTACTGTAAAAAAAAAAAACAGAGTAAATATTACGTATGGAACCAATTCAGTATCACACATCTTTTTCTTATTAGCTACTTATTTCTTTGTCTTAAATTGCATTTTCCAATTACCGTTATTTAATATATTTAAATATCGTTCAAAAATATCTCTGAAATACTAAGATTCACCGTCACCTTAACTTGCGCAACGATAATAAGACATTTGTCTGTCATCGGAGAGTTTATTCCGTCCCAAGCTTCACAGTTGAATAAAAGTTAATTCAGCCTTTATGACAGATTTACAGCCCGCCTCTATTGTGTTTGCGACTTTATTATTTAATCTTCTCCTTTGTTTATAATTTAAACTTTCCTTTTTTCTCTACTTCTGACGAGAGAAAACCGTTGCATAGATATATTACAGAAGAAAAGCGTTGCACAGAAATATTTCAAGAGCAATAATTCTTGCGGACGTAATTTATAACTTTATCGAGAACAGCGACGCTTTAAATTGTTAAATAATAAAATTTATTGTAAAATAAATAAATTTCTGAGAATTTATAGACAAAGCTGTCGTCTAATTAAATTATTTTTAAATAAAAATATCTATAAATCTTTGTAATAGTATAATACTGCACCGACGATGGAAGAGAAGCTTTTATAAAATCAAATTATAGATTATTGCAACACGTTGATTGGATGTAATAAATTATTGAAAACAACAATTAAATTAAAATACATCCCTGAGTAAAATTTGCATGTAAAGTTATACATCTATAGGTACTATATTGATGAACAAACAGAATTGAAGATTAAAGTGAAGCGTACAGTTACTTACTTGAGTTACTGTTATCTTATAGAGAACTCAGAGCGGTTTCCATTTTCTTATATAAACGTTATTATTGGCCGGGGCAGTAATGGCTGTTTCTCTTTGATTACACTCTGAATAGATTTTTCTCAAATAACCTTTGATAAAATCGACTTTTGGGTAAGAAAAAGAAATTAAGCGATCGGTTTTTAGATTAACTTTTTTATTTTTCTTCTTACACAAAATAGCGTAAGTAAACTATGATTCAATGAAATTGGTTTTTCTTTTTTGCAAAATTTCGTGTGATTTCATTAATAATTGTTACGGTCATCGTATAATTTAATGCAAAAAATGGGTACTTATAGCCCGCTTCACAACACATTATCTCTTGCAAGAGTTTTAAAATTTTTGAGGATAGAAAATGACTAGAGTGGCAATAAAAATAAACAGGTGTAATCTTTTTATGATAAACTTGTTTATTTATGTATAAACAAATATTTGAAAGCTATTTGCATGATGATAATTTATATTTTAAGGAATGATAATGGAAAAGCTCGAAAAACTAATTTTTCTTCGACAAAATAGAAACTTTCCATTGAAAGATTATTTGCAACTTTATTATGAAAATAATGCTTGTTCATTGTTTCTCAATTTCCATTCAGATATTGTTTTACCTCAAAAATTAAATAATATGAGCTAAAAGGATACTTACCTCTGCCTTGGGAGCGCAGCGTTAAGTAGACTTTGTAACATTGCAGTGAATTAGGTGATCAGCAAAAAAAATTAACAGAATGCCATGGTGATAATAATATTTTTACAATGACGAATAATTAAATTCACTATGATAACTAAAACAAAATTCAAAAGAAACTTTGTTAAAATTATCAAGAATGTTTTGTTTGATCATTTTTACTACTATCACAAACCAGTCATTAAACACTACAAAACCCTTTCTACAATTTCATTAGTGAAATATATGTTCCTAAACACAGTGGGCGGCAATGTTATGTGACAATAACTATAACAACAATAATTTGAGCTTTGATCTATGCTGTCATAAAACGAAAATGACAGGATATTTAAATTTTCGGACGCGGCTGACAATTTGAAGTTTTGCACGGTTGTTATTAAAATACTGGAACGTGAGGAATGGGTGTCACGTGTACAAGATTGATGGTTACAGTGTGAGAGGTTACTATGCTAATAAATACAACATTATTCCGTCCAGCGCTAGATTTAACGCCGAAGTGTGGTGATACGGTGATAATTTTGGCGTTGACAGTAATGATCACTGGAGAATCCGTAAGATTCGTCTTTATTTCTCTAATGTGCTGTAAAATTCCACTATTGACTCCCGTAACATTGCAATGATTTTTGTAGTCAATAATGTGTTGTAGTCAGTGGATGCAGATGGCAGCCTGTCGTTCAGTGTGGAGGTTAAAAGGGAAGGCCTATGTTCAGCAGCGGCAGTCATCTGGCTAGTGATGATGATGATAATAAATAATATCAATTACAAAACCGACTTCATAATAATTTGGAAACGCAATTTAGTTTACTGAAGTGACAATTTTTTCCAATTATTTTGATTTTAAAACTCGACTTCTTAACCGATTTTGTCGAAATTTCTATGGTACCAATCTAAAAGTATATCCTTTCAAGAGTCAAAAAGATCTTTCAAGAATCGGTTTTTAGGTGACGGAGCTCTAAGGTAACAAACCAGCCAAACTGAGAACCCCTATTTTTTGAAGTCGGTTTAAAGGAAGGAAAATTACAACTAAAAAGTTGTCATAAGTTTATATATGTATACAAGCGAAATAAATACCACTCACTGACTTAGCAAGAAAACTCGAAACCATTTGAACTACGAAGCTATTATGTCGCAGGTCGATTTTTTATTGAGTGTAAGCTTTTAAGAACGGATTTTCCGAATAAGCTGAAACATAGAGACTGCAAGTTTATGTAAAATTTTACGCGTATACAGTCAAAGACTGGAAACGTAATCAAAATTTATAAAAGCAATGAAATAATTTTTAAATAAATGATTCAAGTAATTACAAAAAAAAGTTTTCAAATGTGTCACAATCATAAACATACGACGGTGACAATTGTCAACACAATAACTTGACATCAAATGTTGACAAGCAATGAAACAATCGATTGACATCGGGCAGGGGTCAGTAGTCTAATTCTTGAACAAACAGGGCCCGTGAACAGAGGTTACTATGTAAACTGGCGAGTGCGAGGTGCTTCTTTGATCTCACCGGTGTGTAGGGTTGAGAACACCTGGAATATTTGAATATATTCTATAATTTTTCGATGAATTTCTTGTAACACATCAGTATTTGGTTATTATTCATTAGCTAGTTAATGTTAAGTACATTTTGATAACTATAAGATAAGGATTTTTTTGCATTAAACACATTCCATGCCATTACATTATTTTATTAAGTAATGGGTATAATAATATGTTGGCCTTCATATTCTACCTGAAGAAGCGTACAAATCAGAGATGTTAACTTTATTGTAAATAACAGTTAGAAATTTAAAAATATTAAAATGGTACTTGGGTTTATACCACTAACTTACTGCCCCTCCACAAAATCTCGAAAACTATTTGACCTACGAACCTAAAATTTGGCAAACAAATCAATTTGCGAAAGAGTCGAAATCAAAATGGAGGAGGTTTAAAAGTCGTGGGAAACAACAAGTTATAATATAATAATGGTATATTCTTTTTGTCAACGTTGTTGTAAAAGCTTTTATATTATCAATAATTGGTTTGTACAACTTAGTAAACGTTGATTCCAAAATAAAAGCAAATTAGTTTTTCAAACATTTAAAGCAAGCTAGGAAAGTATAACTATTAAATTAAATTAAATTAAATTAAATGTATTCTCAAATAATAGGGCTGTAATACACTGTTCTTAGTTAATTTTATATCTAGGTCTCCTATTTTACCGTTACTCTGCATGTCAGTTTGGTCATAAAAATAAATGAGTAGTATAAAAAAAATAGAGTATACCTACAATTCAATGTTTATTTAATACTTTATTGCACACTTACAAATTAAGTAGATATGTACAATTCAATGTTTAATGCGTGGTAAAAATTAATATTTGTTGATTAAAACAAAGGTAAAGGTAGAAGTTGAGGCAACCCTAAATACCACAGAGTAACGCATAGATCAGAGTTTACGTTGGCATCATTCAAAATGTATGAAGTTGCTATTTACGTTTGACCAGAGCACTCATTACAGATTGTTATTGGAATAATAAAGAGAGAGGGATACACGCATCCGTCTAGCTGTGAGATCGTAACGCGTTTCCACGTATTACTCTATCTATTGCGAAATGCGATCGCTTTATTCTCTCATACGGGTTTCCGCGAACTGACACTTCTGTTGTTGTTTATTAATCTATGTTTATTTGAACTAGTTTTATGGTTGATACACTGTTTGAAATCGGAAAGTGTTTTTTTTCTGAATCTCATTTACGATGATTTTTATTTGTCTGTGACCGAAGTTTATTTAGTTATTCGACTAAATATAAATTTTATAACACAATAATTTATTCTAATTAATTGACAATTTTAACAGTCGTTACCATCAGACGTGTGTCTAGGTGTGTAATTTATGGTTACTTTTATTGTGGCGTAATTTTAGCTCGGCATACCTCAGCGACCTACATAAAAAACCTTTATTACTCACAAAAATAAGTAATAAAATTTTATTGTTAGGCTCGCGAACATAGATAGGCATGTCACTTAAATAGGTGTGCACACAAATCTGTTCACAGGGTGTCCTATAAACTGAGTGTCATCGCCATTTTATTTGTCAGCAGACGTACAAGCGATAAAATTTGAAAATGGAGCGAAGGGCGAACGTTAAAATGTCTTCAGGAGTCCAAAGTGAGTTATTGACATTAATCACGATCGGTATTGAAAACAGTAAATTACGAAAATTTATTTATTTTTCTTTAAAATTCACTATATTCGAGTAGATTAATCTTCCTTCCCCAATAAATAGTTGCATAAATTGTGTTCTTTTTAAATAAACGGCAAATACATGATGTTTTTTTTAATGATGACATCATTAAAAGCGTGATTTCTGTATTCAGGAAATATAACATAATTACTTCAACTAGAGAAAACTTTATTTGAGCGTCGTGCGTTAAAACTTACATTTTACTGCGAAGTCGCAAAAGGCCGGTGCGACGACAAAGTGCCTTAAATTTTTTAATTGCGAACCGCCTTATGATTATTATTCTGCTTTGTGCATTCACAGGGCAACATGTGAGCCTTTGCGGAGTAATGTGCGAGCTCTTTTGGGTGAGGTCCATGGTTTCAGAGATAGCGAATTTTTTTGAGATGATATAAAGAAATATTTTTTTCCCTTAAATAAAAAAAAAACACGTTATCACCTAAAAAAAATACGAGTTCGTGTCAAATGACACGAAAAAAGTTGCAAAATTTTGTAATAAGCTTTCATTTAAATAATGCTTTAATTTTTTTATATAAATGTTTTATGTATTATTTTGGCGGCTATTTGCAACAGTATTTACAATACTATTTGTAAGTATTGCATATTGTAATATTGTGTGCAATTTTCAGCTCAATCAGAAACCGGAAAGTGGGTCAAATTTAACTTGGAAAAATTGATTACAGACAGACACTACCGGGACAGTTTACACCACAAGCAATAAATAGAATGGAAATGAAAAGAAAAATCTGTTACCAGGCATTATGAGTGAACCTTGATTGAACATTTTTATTTAGATCAACGCGTCGAACTCAGCATCGCAGTTGCTAACTGATTTTGAATGATTCGTTTATATGGGTGCAACTGGCTACAACAAATTTCTTAGAAAAATGCCTTTACAGCCGTTCTAATGTTTTTTTTTTCTTTTCTGTTGGTGAAATTTAAATAAAAGCTTGCAAAAACTTTGAGAATAAAAATCGCTTTCGCTCGTCGCTCCACACTTACACCACAGTATTAGAATTTAATAGAGCCGCCTCCTTACGTACCACCTGTATGGACCATAGACCTAACAAGTCTCTTTTGAGCTTGTACAATATTATGAATATTACTCATTAGTGGGCGTTTAAAATAAAAATTTGTTGGGAGTTTGAGTAAGTACGTAATTGTTATTATTGACATTAAACAAAATAATGGCTTGAAGGTAAAATATGTAGAAAATTTTAGGCATATTTATTTTTATTTTCTTTTTGATTAGTTATAACTTATATTGCAACAATAAAGGTACAAGCTAGCTATTAGTTAGCTAGGGAGTTTTGGCGCAAACGTGAAATAAAACACGTCTTCTAATTGTCCTTCTTTTTTTTTTGAATAATAATTATATTGAATACTAGCAACGCACCCCAGCTTCGCACGGGTAAAAGTCTTATTTTTTACATATTGCGTTACATTATTGGAGTTTTAGTAAGGATCCCTATTTAAAAAAAAATTGCCTATGTCACCCGTGGATAGTGTAGCTTCCCAACAGTGAAAGAATTTTTCAAATCAGTTCAGTAGTTTCGGAGCCTATTCAATACAAACAAACAAACAAATCTTGCCTCTTTATAATAAAGCTTAGATATAAAATTAATATAGAAAAAGCTTAGAAAGGCCAGACACATAGTAAAAAAAAATTGCAATTTTCCCAGTTTCACTAATTATCCATCTTTTGTTTCAGGTAAACTACACAAATAAAAGATATACCATAAAGGCTTGGTAAGGGATATAAATATTCACTTATTGCTTTTTGATCTCATTCCTGCGTCAGAATTCCACTACCGCCCATCCCGACACCGTCAAAAAGGTCACCTCCACACCTCGCAAAGCTGGAAATCCCATACCGCCTGGTTTTTCCGCTCCTTTCTTCCATGGACCTGTAGGTGTGAAATGTCCTTTCCGAAGGTATTCCCGCCGAGATACAATATGAAGAATTTCAAAAAAGGCCGGACACCGGACACCACATCACACACATCACCACATCTTCACATCGCCACATCTCCGGACTGGCAAAGCACTATCAACACCGCTAGTGTTGCAGGAGGCCATAGACAATGGTTTCCGCTTACCATCAGGTGGACCGCATGGTTGTTTGCCGTTATTTTTATTTTAAAAAAATTTAACAACGTGCTTGGTATCAAAAGAATGGTCTGCAACAGCGCACTGCGCTCCATAACTGATGTGGTCGACGTTAGCCAAAAAGCCGCCAGATTAAAATGGGATTGGGTGGAACATGTGGTTGTGGCATGTCAGACCATCCTAAGAAAAATAAACAGGAGTCTAGCTTATTTTTTTTTGATGATTTTTGCACATCTATCAAAATCGTAAAAAATCTGAATAGGGTAATTATTCTAAAGTAATCTGGGGAGATTATTGGAAAAATAAATACTTTTATTTTTCCAATAATTAAAATAGCAAACTGTTAAGAAGTTGCCATTGTTAATGTTTCCGCATAATCTGAATGTGTTACGAGTAAATCTATTGTTGATACAATGTTATTTGTTCCAATTATTTAAACTTGCCACACCTTTCTTGTCCAACGGTAAAAAAACAGGAAAAGCAATCAATCCAAAGCAGGAATCAATTCCGTTAACCAATGCTGATGTAAAAAATAACTTTTAATATTCACCGAAGAAGTTACTACACATTCTAAATTCAATAAATAACCCCTTCAGCAACTCGAAAATAAATTCCCAAACACAAACACCGAAACCAAATAAGTATTACCAGTAATCGATTTTATAATTCCCCAATAACCAACAGTCAAATCATTTAAACGTTTCTAAACGACCATAATGCCTATGAAACAGCCACTTTTTAATACAATCGACGTTTAACAAGCCACATAATTTTCACGGCTTTAGTTTCAACAAACATTATCATATTCATGTCGCATGCTTACCTTCCGAAAACGGAAATTTATTTCGCCTATAAACGCGGATACTAGCGTGACAAAACCGTCGGATGAGATTGGATTCCGATAGTCATGGGGATAACTCCAAACAGATTTCAACTTTAATGTCAGAAGTAAGAGTTCAGAGTGCTGTATTTGAATAGTGAAGTAGTCAATAAAATATTCAAATAAAAATATAAATAATGGTAATTGCCAGTTCACACCATAGTTGTGGCGAGTCCCACGCTTGACTGACAAAATTCTCAGCCCACTTGATCCGACGCATCACTTGTTTTAACTGAAACACATTATTAGATTCTAATCACAGGTCGTGGAGATCGTCACTTTGGTACTTAAATCCAACGAAGCCCTATTCAGATTCGTAGTGACGTTTTTAGGGTTCCGTACCCATGGGTAAAAACGGGACACTATTATTAAGCCTACGATGTCTATCTGTTTATCCGTCCGTCCGTCTGTCTGTATCTTGTGAACCGTAATAGATAGCCAGTTGAAATTTACAGTGAATATATAAAGTTACGGCGGAAAACATTCTTAGTTAATGTTTGTGATTTGTGATTTTTTGAAGTAGGTTTTTAAAAGGTTATTTTTTTAGAATTTTTAGTGAAACACTTATCTATGATAGTGGAATGCTTAAAACCTTCTTTAACTCCGTTCTTTAACTACTAGTTTATTTATAGATACGATTACACATCGATGCATGAATGCCTCTTTGTTTTGACTTGAACAAAAGACAAAACAAAAGTATTGTAGTGTTTTGTGATCGCAAAATCCGTAGGCGCTCTAGCAAAATCCATATTATTAGAGCTGGTTTAAAAACAACTGAACCCTAATTAATTACATTTTTGTGGGACCACCTCGCGGGTCACTTCTACATGATAAAGAAAGAATCACGCAAATTGGTTTACAGATACCAACATAATCGCTGTACATGAATAAATAAAAATATACGAGATGAATTGAGCGCCATCCTTCTTTTTCCCTTTCCTTTTCGAAGTATGTTAAAATAAAAGTAAAAAAAAAAAAAAAACTATATATTTATTGTGACATTATTTATAATCGATAAATTTTTGTCAACGCCAAATTATTGTTAAATTTGGCGACTAATAAAAAAAAAAAATATGTATATAGGTATACATACATTGCTTTTTTTTTATTTTGACTGTGACCAATCAAATACTAAACATTATTATATCAACAAATATTGATCCATCCTATCTCCTCTACTTTTTCTTCGCATTTATTATGTTACTTGAGTATGCAGACATCAAGCTGTGTATCTGTAGGAACCAAACAGAACATTACAATGAAACCATTAAACAAACTTAGTTAAGACCACTTTACATAATCCCAACCTGAATGCGAGCTTACATAAACATTCAAAGGCTGTCTTTTCATATGTCCGTCTGTCTGTCACACAATAGAGATGACAAAACATGCGATATTTTCCCATATGGTATCTCACAATACGTCTTTGTCGAGCATACGCGCTTTACAAAATGGCGGACAGAAACCTGTAAGTATTGTTTTCCTATATTTAGGTATTGAAGAAATAAGCTTGATGATTCACATTGTAATAGACCACGGCCCCTAGCAGATAAATGTAAGGGTGGCATTCCACTGAATCGGAATGGCTAAATTTTAGCCAATAGTATTCTTGCAAAAATTTGATAGGATAGACTTTACTTTTGTACATTTTAATATTTCGTTGCTTGATTATGGTGAACACTAACTACTGGTGGTTTATGGTGCACTAAGCTTTATATCGTGCCATTCGAGATAATTTTCAATGACCAGCAGTGCAAGTACCATTCTTTATCGGTCGTCAAATTCGATAAAATACCACAGAATCGATTATAGCGAGGATTGATCAAATATTATCATTGGCATTTTATCGAATTTGACGATGTCAACTGTCAAATTTGATTATTGATAAAGAACGGTACTTGCACTGCAGCTTCGAATGCAAGTCGCATTTGTTATTTGTTTCACCCGAGCCACATGATGGCGACATACCCAATTAGTCTTAGAAAATTCTGCTGAAAAATACTGTAAATATGTTATGCTGTGAATCGGTGTGAAAGCATTTCAATTTGAGGAATGTCCAAAGATCCAGAAAGGGCGTCGTGTCCTGGTTATCACCCCTTAACCTAAGATTCAAGGGATATGTATATTTACCAAGAAAAACAAACCAGCCAAGTGCGATTCGGGCTCGCACACTGAAGGTTCCGTACCACCACAAAATACAATAATTAACAATTTAAAAAACTGACTTCAAAATTAGTCAAATGTGGAATTTAGACTCGACTCGTAACGAAATTACCAGTTAAAACTTGGTAATGAACAGAAATTTGTCACCGACACTTGGCCATTATTTATCATAGAATGTGTACTATAATCATGCCAAGTTTGACGCTAGTATCTACGTATTACCGTTTTCAGACAGACAGACAGACAGCGTTGGCTCGGGAATAGGGTCCCGATTTTACCCTTTGGGTACGGAACCCTAAAAAACAACATTTTATTGTACACTAATGATGTTTATGAGATAGAATCCTAGGTCCAAAGCTAGTATGTAATTTACATATTTTGTTTAACCTAATGTCGTTAAAACTAAATTGCTATTTATTTCGCGTTATGCTCTAGCTAAACAAATTTCACAATCAACACCGTTAAATTCATAGCAATAATTCAAGCAATTAAAAAGCAGGATATTTACAAATTAATTTAGCATAAAAATGCAATCAAATACGTCTGTTACAAATATCCTCAACAATACATATAACGTTGTAAAATAACTCGTTTTATGCAACGGGGTTAATGTATTCATAAATAAAATAAAACACTATTTTTACTAGCGTGTGAATTCCGCGAATTCTTGCAAAACGCTTCACTTGTTCTCTTTTTAAATGCTTTTAATGATTCCGCCAACGCCAGACACGACAATGCGCCTCAACGGTCGACAAAAGAATGAACGAGCATAGACAACGAGGTTTTGTCTCAAGCCATAGACAAAAGCTCTTTCATCGGAACAATACGGTCTTCGCCTCATTTATCATACAGCCAGGTGAGCCAGGTTACTTTCATTCAATAATTACAATGTACCATCCAACCTTTGTAATTGTAAGTTTGCATTGTGTGAATTAATTACACAACTACTTATTATAACTCACTCCTTTGTAATCCAAGATGGCTACAAAGTATCTCCGATTCAGCTTTTAGCCTTATCTGTGGACATAAATCCAGTTGCCATTTGAGAAAAGAAACATTAATTATGAGTTGTATCAAGTTACATGAGTCGACAAAGCGAGATCTGGGGTAATTAGTAGCCCTGATGACGACTGCATGATAATGATAACGTATCATAAATTCAAAAATGGAATGTCTTGATATTTTTGGAACAAACAATAGCGGCCAGTCTAAAAAAGCTTTACTAGTGACGTTTTTTAAGTATTCTAGAGGTCAGAGAAAATTGGTCATTGACAGCAATATCTTAGTCTACATTACGAGCGTTTAGTCAAGTGACATTAGTGAGATAGTTTCTTTTTTCCAAGAATCGGGTTACATGAAGGCGGGAATGAACTGGAGATTGTTTTTTTAATTGTTAATTAGACATTAAGCCACCTCCCCATTAAAATAAAATGCGTTTTGTTATTACACCTTGTTCTCGGATTTTGGGGAATGTTTGTGGTATTTTTTTCATAATGGTAACATTAAATATTCAATTTGTTTAGTGCAATTAAAAACTGTTGAGTTTGTCGGAACGTTTTTATGTTACTAAGGAAGAATAATAATGTTTATGGTTTTGGTGCGATTAAGTAAAACCATTCTGGAAATAGGTATTATAATTTTTCAGGCAGCGTTTAACTCCAACAAACTTCTTAGCTTAAAATTTAGGTTTCATCTACCTAATTTTATGGTTTTTACTATTTCCACCCAAATATAATAAAACATTTTCAGAATATAATTATTTATTTTGTAATGTAATAAAATTACGTAAACACACATAGACTACAAACTTATTCAATTTCGGAAGTTTTTCAGCTGTTTTTGATAAATAATACGGAAATGGTGTTCCAAATTCAAATTAAAGTTTCATACAAAGAACGTCGTATCATTTTAAAAACAACACTGCAAGTCAGCAGCATCGTCGTCGCAAAGGTAAAGCGCTTGGTTGCTTGCTTACACAATTTAGCAAATTTTTCAGCTTTTATTGAAAAAGGATACACAAATAATATTCCAAATTCAAATTAAACTTTTGTATAAATAACGTCGCTTCAAGTTAAAAATAACACTGCAAGTCGACAACGTCGTCGCAAAGGCAAAGGGATTGGTTGCTTAAATAAAAAAATTAGAAACTTTTTCAGCTATTATTGAAAAATAATACGCAAATAATGTTCCAAATTCAAATGTCGTAAAAAAAATGTCGCATCAATTTAAAAACAACACAGCAAGTCGACAGCGTCGCCGTTGCAAAGGCAAAGCGCTTGGTTGCAGCCAGTCGGAAGCTTTCAGCGCTTGAAGCGGAGAGCCGCTGTATTGCCGTTGTTTTGAGTGCCACTCGCGCGCTAATTGTTTGCGGAAAGGGTTCCTCGAGTATTATTTTGTGAGTTTTTATGGTTAGCAAAAATTGTTTGTAGTTAAAAAAGTGTGGAATTCAAAACCAACTTAAACATGTCAAAACGCAATTGTGGGAGTTTTGTTGCTAACGTGAAAAAAACGTCACTTTGTATTATTTTTCTAAACTTCTGTATTTTTTTACTGTTAATGTATAATAACGGCAGATTATAATTATTATGTGCCACGTGATATAATGAGGTGATACGCCTCTAGTAAAATCTCCACTCCACTACTTTACTACAGCATACTTTGTCTGTAAAATACGGTTAGATGAGACGGCACGGCCACAATGTCTTTAGCCTGCTCAGTGGACGAAAAAACCTAAGTGTCTTCAAATTACGAGTGAATCAGTTTCTTCTAGGCAAGCGTACTCCATCGTAGACTGCATCATTGCTTAACATCAGGCAAGTAGGCGGTCTAACGCAAGCCTGTTAATAAATAAAAACAAAAAAATCGGCGAAATTCATAGACTATTGATGAATACAGCTTTGATATCGTATATAAATATCGATTCCCGTAATATTGATTTGTTAATAAATACTTATAATTATCAAATTTGTTACCAAACATAATTATCTAAGTGTTAACTCGAAAATACACAAGCTTAAGAAAAGGATACAACGAAGAAACGTGTTTTGTTCACGTTGCCGCCAAAATTCCATGCAGCCAATGGGATCTATTTAGTTACTTTGAATTTAGAACACTTTTTTTCGAACTCTCCACGCTCCTCGCTACCACTTGTGCATTTCGCAGCAGCAATTTTTCTCTAATTAAAATTATTCCGATTGTCGTACTCACGGCAGCCGCGTTCGTTTGTTGTGGCCTGTGACGCGTGCTCTGAGAGACCACTCGTGCCTTTTAGTGCCCGTGTTTACCCCTCGCGTTCGAACTTTGAATTGTTGTTCGAACTTTGAAAGTCAGATTTTTATTTTCTCTGGCAAGGGTTAGTTTTTGATGGCGCTTTTTGACTTTGTATGCTTTTGTTGGGTAGGTTCTGCGACATTTAGTGTTACCAGTTTATTTTTTATACTTTTTGTTTTCCTAATTCTTCCAGGAAACTCGAACTCCAGGAAATTTTGCATCAATTCCACGTAAGCCTTCGGGTCTCTTCAGAAAAACGTAAAATAACAAAACGTGAAATAATAATTAAAAACTTTAATTATACTATTACCTAAAAATCTCTTGTACATTTATTTTACAGATTGACAGCCGACATAAAAAAGTCCTTCAGTACTAATACAGTCAGAGTCAAGCAAAGTAAGTCACGGTCAAGTCAAACTAATGCCCCTGTAAAGTGGTGGAGACTTTTCAAGAGGCTCCTATGGAGTGTTGGAAAAAACACGAAAAGACACGTTTCACCTCGTTATATCACTTCCCCACAATCGAGCACGTTTACGAGCACTTAATGAATAATAATTCACCATTTAGTACACATTATCACTCGAAAATACACAAGCTTAGGAAAATAATTCAACGTGACAACGTTTTTTCCACGTTGGCGCCAAAACTCTCAGGTAAGTGCCAGTAGGTATCGTTTTTAATTTTCCACTCAACTCGATACATTCATCACATTCTATACTATTAAAAGTACATGACTGATTTTTTTTATGACAAATTATTAAATATTAACAGACTTTTAAAACGTTGGGTATAGGTACGTTTAAAAAG
Source organism: Agriopis aurantiaria (assembly GCA_914767915.1). Lineage (NCBI taxonomy): Eukaryota > Metazoa > Arthropoda > Insecta > Lepidoptera > Geometridae > Agriopis > Agriopis aurantiaria. The sequence continues at coordinate 7,635,474 of OU612003.1, read as the reverse complement.
ACTGCTAATATTTAATTCGACGCCAACATGACTATCCAATTTCTAACACGATACGTCCGCCATATTCCTAAAGAAAATTCCATAAACAAAAAATCGCTTTTGGGCTTATCTCAAACTTCCCGCGAACACATTAGCTGGCTGGAAAAATTCACGCATATTGTGCGTGCGATAAGCGACGAAAAAAAAACGAGATAACCATAGACAAATCGTGTAGCGATGACGTTGCTATTCGGCTAATGACGCAAAAATCTGTGACAGCGGCCAAGTTATCCGTGAGGGAGCCACCTTCGTGTTTTTCAACTGACTTTTAAAAAGAAACATCTGTATTTTTTGTATGTGTATGTTGCGTGATATCTTCGCCAGTAAAATTATGAACCGATTTAAATGAAGAAAATATTCCAACTCTTAGGGTGGAAAATTAGGAAATTAATCCTATTTATTGAACTTTCCGTGAAGCCTAAAATGTATGCAGTGAAGACACATTAATTTATTAAAAAGGCTGCCGCAAGTGGATAGTATAGTAATCAACTTGGCTTTCAATTTGACGTAACCTTGTAAATAGGTAATGCTAAATCAAGCGTATTTATTTGTATGGGATATGATTTGCTAGACGCTTTACAAAGTTATGTCGTCAACTATGAGCTGTCTTAAAGTGATTAACATAATAGACAGACTATAGACAGGAAAACCCGACTACAGTTTATAACCCATGAAAACATACACAGCTAACAGGCTTCCGTAGAACAAATTTAGTTCTTTCATTTGGCCACTTATATAGAAAAGTTGGTCCTTCGTGACGATGACAAAATGAAAAAGAAAAAATATGGAGGGTGCGTTTGTGTCCAATAGCGTGGTTACAAGGCGACCAACTTATTTATACAGTTGAGTTGGGGAGCCACTACCGTATTAGGTGAAAAAAATTGAAAATATGTAATAAATAAAAATTGTTCCCTAATTTGACCACTTCTACAAAGAAGTTGGTCGATACGTCGTTTTGTTTGATTTTTTTCACGTTGGGGGCCTTTGATAGTGGTTTAATTGGGATTGATGATTGTTTGGTACGATTTCGAGTTGTTTTGGATCAGTGCGGTTGAATGGGAAGCTTGTTAGGGAGTGTTCTAGCACGTGCTATTGTATCACGGACTCTTTGTTTTTCCATGATGTTTTTTTTGAAAAAGGTTTTACTATTTAGGTCAACGCTATACTTACAATCAATTAATGATTGATATGGCCATGATACAAAATGATAATCATCTTTCTCCGGTACAAGTTAATTTGAAGGAAAACATCGTGAGGAAACCGGTATGTCTAACCACCTCAAAACTTTAAGACATAAGTACCTACCTAATGACATTCACCAACATGCACTCAATGCATGGTCAGCATGGTGTATTGGGGCCCATTATTTTTCTCTGAGAGAAGGCCTATGTCCCAGCCGTAGGTACTTACATGATAGGCTGAAAACGCACAGAGACAATGCACAGACGACACACGACGACAGACTGGCTGGTTTCATGGTTCTAAACACTGGCTCTAGAACAGCGAAATATACCTTGGCATTATTTCGCTGCTCTAAAACCATTAAAATTTATCCAATCCAGTATTAAATATTTTGACACAAGGTATTTCTTTAAAATTAGTCACATTGTTGCTTAAAGCTAGTGTCAAACAAACAAACCTAGTGTCAAAATTGTTTTACAGTTTTATTATCTATTTCATGACCATGGTTACAGCGTCCTCCAGTCAAATATTCACCCTATTAAAGGTGTTATCACACTACACAATCTCACACAAATCCTTCCAATAATAACATAATCGGAAAACATAAGCCGCTCAGCGAATTATCCGACCACACAATCAAAACTACCCTCTTTTTCACTCTGCATGCATTTGCATATCTCTATCTCGCTTCTTCGAAGACAAGACTATGTTTATTACCAGGGGTTAAAATCGTAGGCATCATCAACCGTATTAGACGATCCCATTAAATAGGCACCCCCGCACCCCTAAATAGGGGCAAAAGCTAACAGAAGGAGCTCCTTTGTTTATAGAGATAAAATCTCTTTGACAATTTTGTGCTTATTCAAATACGCTGTCCCTTGATACATAATGGCTTAATATCCAGTCGTAATGAGTCGAAGACAGAGATAGAGATATAGTTTGGTACTTATAGTTGGCAACATTGGAAAATGCTATTATTATAAGAGTTTTGGCGCCAACGTTGAAAAAACATGTCGGCTTGTGCTATTATTTAACAAAATAAGGATCTTTCTATTACACCATTCTCAGACACAAAACAAATGCTGAATAATCATTCCCAATGCAAACACAATCTTCGTACCCATTTCGGAACACGAAAAACGCCGACAAACGTTGAAAATTAACAAAACAGATTACATTCGAGAGTTTCAAAGCGATGCACAGATTAAATTATAGTCTCTATGTAATTGGGGTCCAAAATCCACAGTTTAAACACTAGTCAGTACAGGCAGCGTTGTTTGCCGCCGATTCTTTCAATTTACGCAACCGCAGAACTGGAAAGTGTACTTTATAAAACACCTTTGATTTGGCGCGAAACACAATGTCACAGATAATAAGGGTGCGGGTGTTTTTTTTTTTTTTTACTTTGATAGAGTTTTTATTTTTTTTAGGCTCACAGAGGTAGATAAACGAAGAAAAGAGATCGGATGAACCTAACTATAGCAAACAAACTAATCACTCGCTATTCTAAATGAACGGTTCATTTAGAATAGCGAGGATAAAAAGTAGCATTATAATCAGGGGCTTAGTATAAGCTACCCCCATAGCAAATTTAATCTAAATCAATTTTGCCTTTACAGATTTAGATTTATTAGGATGAAACGTTTGCATTTATACCAATTTTTTATAATTTATAGTGGACATTATATACTAATATATAGTGGACAGTCATCTAGACTTCTAGAACTTTTTGAAGACAACCAGTACGGATTTTTAGGAACGAATCAATTTACTTAGATAATTTTTAGTGTCTAATAAAATATGCGACACTAGCCACGTCTGGGAGAGAAAATAATACGCCCAAATTTATTAAAATAAAAATGATAGATAATTAATTTTCAGAAATAATATATACAAAAACTGACTTCAACACTACTTATACCTACAATCTACATGTATGTACAACTTTAAACTAAAAGAGTGGAAAATTAAAGTTAAAACTTGAAACTTAAATTGAAGTCCTCATCAAAACTTTTGCTGAAGAGAACCACAAAACGTTATCTATGTTTATAGTTTGGTTTTTGTAGATTTTATTAAAAAGCAACAACAACCGTTAAAAAACAAACTTCTGAATAATGGCCGTCCAAACAAAAAAAAAAAAAAAATAGTAATCGCGTAACAAACATTTAAAAAAAATATACAGTCGAATTGATAACCTCCTCCTTAAGTCGGTAAAAAAAGGAATTATCTTTGTAAATAAGGCAAATCTCAATATTTTGTTTCACTTTAGAACAAATTCGAACTTCAAACGTCGCCGTCGTTGACTTCCAAGCGATTATCAAGTGTTAATAAAGTCACAACTTTGTTTACCGTCTGCCTCCCTCACTCTTTACACGGATAAAAGAGAGAGTAAACGAATAGAACACTGAAGCCTAAGTTAAATAAGCACCAAGCAAAGCAAACAGACAATCAGTTACAATTTTAAAGATGGAATTCAAAGTCAAGATGGCGGAGGGAGGGTAATTTGACAAACGCTTTGAAACGACTTCGAAATTCGAATTCACGTTTGAATTCAGAATGTTAATCTTTTGAAGAATTGCCGTTGATTTAGGTAATTTGTACGTTGCTTTTGTAGCTCCAACGAAATTATTTCCTTTAATGGTACTGTAGGTAAGTACCTATTACAAAATAGCGGCTTATGTTAAAGATATTTATTATGATCTATAGAGCCACTAATTGGGTTTCCTAGATACAATATATTTAATATTATTTGATGTTTTTATTTTGTATGCTATTTGCCTCTACATTATGTAAGTAGAAGCTAAAATTTCAAAAAAGGCTAAGACTGTTATATATTGTTTCCTCATAGAAATAACTGCAGTTTCAAACCACAACTATGTATTTGATGTCCTTAAAAAAATGGCGCCCAACATGGTTTAGAGTTCTTAGGTGCAGAATAGCCTTATCATTCATTATCATAAATTGATTGATGTATCTATTTAATTTAATCATTATTATCAACTTGCTTAAATATTTCATTGTTTTTCATAAAATTATCCTTCATCGGCCGACTAACAAATAAACTCGATAAGTCAATCGACACTGCGCGCGCACGTGGTATTATTTACAAAGATATTAACCTTTTCTATCAACAATGCTCAAGAAAACCAAATATTTATAAAACCGAGAAATGCCGAAAAGTATCAAGAATAGAAACAGTTACAATTAGAATAAACAATTGTTGTACGATTACAATATATGTATAGAGTGGCTCGCACCGCACACTTAATAAAATAACAAACATCGGGACCTGTTTAGTGTTAAGACAGATCTGTTAATACTTTTTCAATCTCAAACAGTGGGCTTTGTCTATTCAACATTCTGATAGACGATAAAACACAATGATCTATCTGTGAATGATTCTGAACCAAGGATCTGGTGTGAATCATTCGATTAGTATATCGCCATTCAATATGAATGCGTGATTTAAAATCGAGATCGTTCAAATCTTAGAAAAATCCCATTGATGTTGTGAGTCACTTTTTAAGAGAACTCTTGAGGAAATGAGGCTTAAGATTAAAATAACTTCTAACTAAGAGCCTTGCTAAAAAACTAAGTAAATACACAGTAATACACACTTTCGTACTATAATTTTGTTTCACTTTCATAATAATGCAACTGTCATATAAAAACAAGAGGCAAAAGAGTAAATATAGAGCAATTAATTTAAATGATATTACAGACATTTTAATTGTTTTATATCCTATAAAATACTCATAAGTTGTCGTTACAAACATTGATTCTTTTTCACTCTAAAATTATTCGCAACAAGCGCAATAAACACCAGTAATCTTAATTTGAGTCTCAATAAAATTTGTTATTTGTCCGCCATTTTTAAAGATATCTCAAAATGGCGGGTGTCACTTCAAAGATGCCTCTTTCTTCAGTCGCCACAGATTATAATAACATCTCGGCTCTCTTTATACTTGGGAGAACTCTTTTAAAAAGTAAGTTTATTACTAGTCAGATCAGGAATTTCAATACCGCATCCTGCGCGCAGTCTTTGATGTAACTATGATGGTGTGGACAACTTTATGGTTATTAACATAGCGTCGAAATTAGAGTATGTTTTTGATACTTACGTCTTTTTGCTAGGAGACGCGTATCTGATTTGCATTGAGTGTAAATTGTGATATTTGAATTGGCAAACGTAATATGATAATCATGAAAATACATGACACTAAATTCGTTTGAGTATATTTTTTATTATGTATCTATGTGTTCGTGGACCTCAAATCCAGTCTCTCAGAGAGGCCATGGTCGAGCGCATGAACCTGTCCCTTAAGGCAGTCTCCGATTGGGGTGATGCCAACCTGGTCAAGTTCAATGCTGCTAAGACCCAGGCGTGTCTGTTCTCCGCCAAAAGGACGCCATTCCAACTGGCTCCTACTTTCCGGGATGTATCCATTCCGATAACTGACCAGCTTGAGCTTTTGGGCGTTTCTCTGACATCAACCCTCAATTTTGGCTCCTATATTGAGAGCAAGGCTCAATTGGCTGCAAAAAAGTTGGGTATCCTATCGAAGGTGCGACGGTACTTCACGTCGGAACAGTTGCTATCACTGTACCAAGCACAAGTTCGGTCGTGCATGGAGTACTGCTCTCACCTTTGGGATGGATCAGCTAAGTACCAACTTGAGGCATTGGAATCTATAGAGAAACGTGCCAAGAAGCTCATCAGCAATGAATCCTTAGTTCGGACTAAGCTTCTTAGTCTTGAGCATCGCCGTAAAGTTGCTAGTCTATCGGTTTTTTATCGGATACATTTCGGTGAGTGTGCATCGGATCTGCACGATCTAATTCCCTCCTGCCCATTTTTCTATCGGACTGCCAGAGCGGGCACGAAAAATCGTCACCGCTTTATGGTTGATATTCCGAAAACCCGTACAAAGCGCTTTGATTCCACATTTATTGTGCGAACTGCTAGTCTGTGGAATGCGCTGCCTGAATGGGTGTTCCCCGATGGTTACAATCTGGGTGTCTTCAAATCACGAGTGAATCGGTTCCTTCTAGGCAAGCGTGCTCCAACGTAGACCGCATCATCGCTTAACATCAGGCGTGATGGTGGTCAAGCGCAAGCCTATTAATTATTAAAAAAAAAAAAATATATCTTTGCTATAATATTAACTCAAATCAAGAAAATTATATGTTATCGTATTTTGTGCTTAATATAAGGAAACAAACACATGACTTATAAAATTAAAATATAATTTCACTGTAGCTTTGCACATATTTTTACCTGACTGCCGAAGAACGAGGGCAATGTTTTTTAGGTGTATGTAAGTATGTATGTTTATCTGTCTCTATTGACAGATTTGAAGACCAAGGTGCAAGGTGTCGTTAGATTTGTCTTTATCAATGGATTATACATTTTGCAGTCTGGATTTTTGTTGTTTTTTTAATAAATATCATCTTCATCATCATTTCAGCTGTAGGACGTCCACTGCTGGACTTAGTCCTCCCCCATCGATCTCCAAAAGGGCCGGTTAAAAGTGGCGTGCATCCAGCGTTTCCTTGCAGTCTCTTTTAGGTCGTCTCTCCATCTTGTGGCTGGACGTCTTACGCTGCGCTTACTGGTCCGTGGTATCCATTCGAGAATCTTTCGGCCGCATCGGCCATCTGCTCTGTGTGCTATGTGCCCTGCCCACTCCCACTTCAACTTGCTGATCCGGTGGGCTATGTTGACTATTTTAATAATATACCGTGTATTATAATTTAAGATGCTGCTGCCCATTCTCCGGTGGTTCTGGTCGTAGTTTTAGGACATACCCGGGTCCTGGGTCTGCTTGTTTGTCACCTATGGCATACAAATATATATCGTGAGAAAACCGATATGTCCAAGAACCTCCAGCATAGTTGATTAATGCCCATCCTCACTCTCTCTCTCTCTCTTTCTCTCTCTCTCTCTGGCATGTGGGAACATGATAGGCATGATAGACATAGTAAGTACAACCTAATGCAATGTTATACGAAATCATTAGAGCCATTTACGAAAACGCGGTCATAAAGAAAATATATAAATGTCGCTCGTTCAATTCATCAATTAATTTGTTAAATCCTGTCATTAAAATGACTGACTAAACTAAAAGCACAATCCGTCAATACAGCCTGAACAGACCCCATTCATAGGACTATCGGGTTATCAGTAATCTGCATAAAGGCAACATTTGGGTTTACAAAGGGCATTGAGCAGCAGTGAACTGGACATGGCATAGGCAATTGTCATGTAGGGGTAAACATGAATGGGTAGTGATGGATTGCCATCACGGTTTGATATGGAGGTAGGTATTAATATCGTTTAATAGGTAAGTTAATACTTTGTTGTTTCAAAAACACAAAATAATTAAGTAGCTGTAACACAACACAAATCACACTAACCAAAGCATTTCAAGTGCGATAGTTTATTTGTCTCTCTCTCTCTGTCTCTCTAATTATATGTTACTTTTTCACGTCATAACGGCAACACTGATATAGATGTTTTTTTTTTTTTTTTTATAAGACGAAGGGGAAACGACGTTGTAAATTGAGAAAAGACATTAGTGTAATAAATATCTTTTCGTCCCAGAAAACGCGAGATATAGAAGTAGTAATATATAGGGGGGGTATTTTTTTTATTTATGTCACCCCTGACTATGAAACAAAATAAATATATTGCTACTTAGATGAACTTGTATTTAACAAGTAACGATACAAAACATAAAATATATGTAACGTTACCAAACCACAACAAAATCTAAAGATTTCAGTTACAACAAAAGACATAAAGCAATTTTCTCAACTCCCACTTCATTATTTTTGTTCAGTAGCATCTAATTAATCATCTTCATAATAGAGCTTCCGTTTCTAAAACCATAAAAAACATCTTAAATATAAAATATCAAAGACAAATAACGTCATTATCTCGAAACAGACATCAAAGAAACGTCGATACCGAATACAGGCTATCTCCTTTATAATTCATAATGGGTCTACGAAAAAAAGAAGAAAAAAAACCAAATTAATTTTCCCGATCCCGATCTCCTTTTGTAACATCGAATCTCTTTGATAGCTTTCTTTTAGGAAGTTCGTACACGAAGTCTCGCAATTCGGTGACTTGGATACCGTCGCGAAACTTCGATTGAGCGCATCCTAGGGGAATTATTCAAAAAAAGCTAATCACATAAATATAGTGAAACACGGAAGAGCAATACAATAAAAAGCATACCATGGAAGTTTAATTTAGAAAGTTGCGAATTGTCATGCACTTGTATGGCATTTAGAAAATGTCGCCTGCATTTTGTCACCTCCCCGGTGCACAAAGCTCCATTCAATCGCTTTTGAGTAGACTCGCGAAGTGTCGGATACGCTGGTGCCCTCGTGTACGACCGACCTTACAATAATTTTATGCAAGTGGTCAGCGAATACTGAATAGGAGATCCCTTTTTAATCTCAAAATTATTTCCCTAAACTCTTGAATGGAAATTTTCTTTGGAAACGTTTTTAAATGCAAGTTAATGGGAATGATAGATACCTATTATGTACGTAAGTAGATTGATTTCTTAACAAACCGGGGCTTATGAATGTAAATGAATCACACAAGTGCTCGTTTACAAAATAATTTCAGGAGGGGAGTTATTGAAAGAAGTTCTAGAACGTCAAACTAAAACCATACTAAAACGTTGTCTTCCGCTTTGTCTTGTTTTTCACGCGTGACATTTTTCGTCTGAGAAAAGTTGACAGCAGAGCTGCTGCTATCATTGATCGAGAGACCATACGGGTACTTGTTTTAAGCGATTCTGCTTAGGTGATGCAAAAAATCGCGAGAAAGTTGTGAGAGTCGCGGGCATCCAGTGGATGCAGATGGCAGGCTTTCGTTCAGCGTGGAGGTTAAAGTGGGAGGCCTATGCTCAGCATTGGACGTCTTCTGGCTGATGATGATGATGATTCAAAAAGTTGTGCGACCGCAAACCGTATCTTGATTTTCCGCACTGCGCTGTTTTAGCGCTGTTTCGAGCCCACGTTAAGAGCCGTAGCTAAGTATTAATAATAAAAACTATTGGGTATTGTTATGAGAATAACATTGCATACGTTTAATTTTTAATATGTCAATGGAGGAATTTATATACCTCAAAATGTAAAATTAACTTTAAAGAGAAAATAAAGGTTTTTTAACACAAAAAATTATATTAAATTAGACTGTTTTAAATTAGTTTTACCTTAAGCCGTTTTAAACCTTTAAACAGGCTGGAAGTTATTGAATAACAATACAGAGTGCAGCAATCACGGTAAGAAGGAAGCTCAAAAAGACTTTATTTACTGTAGTGCATCTGCTTTAATTCTGTTGATGGGAACTATTTTTACCCGCTGTTATTCTGAAGTGAAAACGGAAAGTTTCGATTGGCTATCAGCGAGTCCATTTCATGCCCATTACATTGTTTTAGGATTGTTTAAACAGAGATTTAGGCTAGGAGCTAGCTCAAATTAAAATTATACGTACTCGCATAGAAGACAATGTTTTAAACTACGTGTTTTTTACAGTTATATGATTATTAACGTGATATTTACCGTGATAATTGTAATCAAATATCCCGTTAATAATCTATAGCTGTCATATGGAAGATCTGCAAATCATAGTAAATTTTGTATTTATCTAAGTAATAATACGTGGATTATTCCATTGTCTTATTTTAATTATAAACTGTTTTAAACTATCACGGTTCTAAAATCTAATAATCATCGGTGGTATAATCGTATAACTGTATTTTGATTTTTGTAACTAGTTTACCATTAAAGTATGTACAACACATTTGCTCAAAAAGTGCACTTACGAAGCCTGTATACATCGTTCGAAAGTTAAACATTACGGATCATACAACGGAGCGTGCGGTAATGAAACGCATCATACAACGGAGCGTGCGGTAATGAATTTTACCGCACGCTCCGTTGTATAGCACCGTAGTTGTACTTTACGGTATTTTTTTAATTTCCATTTTTTGTTTTTTTTCTCGCAAATGTGTTGTAAAACGTTGTATGGCACACGTGCGGATTGGTTTTTACAAACTCGTGACTATGGTAAGCCCTCGACTTCGTCTCGGGCTTACATTCGTCTACTCGTTTGTAATAACCAACTTACCGCACTTGTATCATAAATAACTATTTCGTATGTGACGTTTGAAATGTTAGGAATTAAAATGCACGCGATAAAATCCGTTTAACCCGTACCGCGCAAGAGGCTGAGTAGCCGCGGTTGCCAGAAATGCGAGAGTCCAACCGAATTTTCGAAAACTGACTGGATGTAAAATAAAAAATATTTTTTTTCCTATCAATTTGACATTGTATGTTCATATATTATATATATTATTCATTGTCTTGAATTTTTGTATGATATTTTCAATTGATTATATATCTAAGTACTCACCATTAATTTAAAAAAATCAAATACTCACAGAATGTCGTGATGCAATTATTATTCTTGAATTTTCTTGCGCCATCACGCACTTGTTGATAATAATATGCTATTTTTTCACATGAAATTACTATCACACCACTTTCACAACAAGGGAGCACTATTTCCGCAACTTTTACACAACTACTTGACACTAATAGGCAATATTCACTTCAAAAACTAAAACTTTATCGCGAACCATTTTTACGTTATGTTTCCGCCATGTCGGTTTGTCAAACACTGTCTAAACGGGGAAAACCCACTCACAAAGTATAGGTCCCCCCTGACACGGTAAGGATGCATCGATTCTCTAGTGATTGAAGTAAGCTAGAGGCGAAAGAACTTACATTGTCTTTGGAACGTTCATTCGAGCGGGAATAAATTGACGAATAGCGGTAATTTCCTTACGCACCGCTCCGGTGCCTAACGCGCGTCGAGCACTTTTCGCTTACGCCGACATGCGGTGCGTAACACATTCAAAGGGTTAAAGCGTTTAACTACAATAACTATAACTACAATGTGTAATAAAATCAAAACCCTAAGAATTAATTTATTCACCATAAATGGCTGTTTTACTAAATGATTAGTTAATCATCAACATCATCAATATCAGCATATCATGTTCCCACTGCTGGAACACAAGCTTTCTCTCAGAAAGAGAGAGGGAGAGAGAGGCTGGGTCCTTACCCTAATCCACCATGCTGGTCCAATGCATGCTGGTGAATGTCATTGTCTCTGAACTTTTAAGGTTCTTGGACAGTTTCCTCACGATGAAGTTTTTCATCACCGTTTTTGAGCGATAGCATCGAAACTGCACATTATTTATTTAGCTACCAAAAAAGTCACTCATGCAGGGCCGAGGATCAAACTGGGTGCCGTCAGATTGTAAACCGCACATGCCACTGGTCACCATAAGTCAAGTGATATTTTCGCTGTAAAAAAATCATGAAATTATTTTGGTTAGGTTAGGTCATACATTTTTGGTTAGGTTAGTTTTAGGTATTTTTTTATGTCAGCCGGCTTTGGGTATTTGGTACAGTTTTAGCTGGAAGGAAATATGAATTTAGGCCAAGCTTTAGATATTAGACCACTACCTCTTAGCCCATAAGGCGTGACGCACACTCAGTCGCTTGAAGACTGACGGCTGCCAATCATTCAGCTTTTGACTAATCATTGTTTTTAGGTCTCGAGAGTTGCAGATTCAGTGTGCTACATTAAAATCGTTTTGTAAAGTGTGTCTGTGTTAAAAGAAGCGTGAGTAGGCATATTTATAGGCAGAATTTATACCATAGATATTAATCAAGATAGACGCCGCAAGCAAGTCAAATTGTATTAAAACCGAGCGTGCTGTATTTTTGTACCTTATATCATTTTTGTAATACTGATAATGATAAACTACCGGCAACGCTAATAGAGCTTGTTCCGGAAAAAAATTAAGACGTGGTTAATTGAAAAACATTTTTATTGTCATCATATGTACTCATCATTGTACTTATCATTATAAGGATCTTTTTTTTTTCAATCATAGGCTTGCCTTTTACCACCAACTCGGCAAGATGCCAACATGTTAAGCGATGATGCGGTCTACAATGGAGCACGCTTGCCTAGAAGAAACCGATTCACTCGTGATTTGAAAACGCACCTTAGATTGTATTGTAAATATCGGGGAGCACCCATTCAGGCAACGCATTCCACAGACTAGCAGTTCGCACAATAAAAACGGAATCAAAGTGCTTCATATGGGTCCGGAATATCAACCAAGAAGCGGTGTTAATTTTTCGTGCCCACATGAAGAATGGGCATGAGTGAACTAGATCATGCAGATCCAATGCACACTCTCCGAAATGTATCTGATAAAAAACAAATACTGTAATTGCGAAAAAAAACCATTCCATAATTATATTTCGTTATGTGATTGACATGAATGTATCTAGTTATGGTTTAAGTATTTTAATTATTATTTTTTCCATTGTATATTGTGTTGTTATGCCACAAATTAATGATGCCTATGTCTATTTTTTGTGAAACAGCTGTTTTTTTTTTGTTGAGAGCAAAAATTTCTTTTCTCAAGCTCAGCGAAGTTGTATTCGACAAGTTGTTCAAATTGATTGGTAGATCAACACCCTTAAATACTTAAATAACTATACTTTTCTGTTATACCTTCTATGTATAGGCATATACGAGTACATAATTATATAAAGTATACTCATTACTACCCATCAACATAAAAAATATTTTTCTCGCAAATAGTTCACTGCTCTGATTAAATCAATTTCACATCAAAGTTGCCGACCTCAAATATTCTTGTCAACGATGTAATAACTGAAAAAAACTCATTTGAAATTCTTTGAAATGTTTATTATTTTTGCTGCAAGCCATGAAACAAGAGTTGTAATTATTATGATTAATTACCAAGATGAAAAGTGGGCATTACGTAAGATAAGACGTGAGATTTTGTTTGGTATTTCTTGGTATTCTTAATTAAAGTAGGACATTGTTATTTTAATGTTCGTTCATGTTGAGGATAGGATTTTATAAATCGTCGAATAGTCAAAGAAACTCTGCGCGAAGAATGAGCCAGCTTTCTTATCACCAGCAGCGTCAACTATTCGTGAGACAAAATATGTAAAAAAATCTTTAGCTCAAAAAAGTGATAATATAATCATCGATGATCGTTTTTGAAGGTCGACAAATTATTCGGAAATAAACTTTATTAATTAAAAAAAACTATTTAATAACAAACTTTTACATATTTTTCGTCAGCAAACCATTTCATTTGATAATAAATGATGGTAGAGAAGAACATTTTGTCCGCCATTTTGGGGCATCCGCCATATTGAATTTGTCAATTTTATTATCTAAGACAAAAGTCCTTGGGAAAACTAATCCAACGAACCCAAACTCAATGGGGCTACGTCGTTTCGTCTAAGAGTTCCTATGGCCACATTCTGTCTGCATTATCAGACCAGCTCGATGGTAAATTTCAGCTCAATCGGAGGAGGTTAACTGGTCCTAAATTCAGTTGCAGGATTTGTCCTACATATATGAACGAACATACTAACAGGATAAGTTAAATAAAAACTTGTAAAAAACGACTACTACCCTCAAAAGATAACACTCGAAATAATAATCGACGCAGAGATTCCCAACAATTTCGAAACCACAAAGGCATGGACGTCTTGAGAGCATGCGCTCTGCTGCATCCTCGTTACTGCAGGCTTGTTACCCGGGCCTTTTACCCGGATAAAGCGGGCTAACCTACCGTGAGCTAAAATATACTTACCTAACTCTATTAAACCTTATTTCTGAAAACCTTGTTTATCAAAATCACTAATACTTATACTTATTTATAGCAAACATGTAAACAAAAGTGTTAATTTTTTATTTATTTCTGTTAATTTTTTTATTACTGTGGAATCATTGTCCTTTAGTCGTAATATTAAACAGTTTACATTGTCTTAATAGCGTCAAACAAGTCATAGTCACAGTCAGAGTCAAGCTAAGTAAGTCTCAGTCAAGTCCCTGTAAAGAGGTGGAGACTTTACAAGAGGCTCTTATGGAGTTTTGGAAACAACACGAAAATACACGTTTCAACTCGTTATATCACTTGTCCACACTCGAGCACGTTTACGAGCACTTAATGAATAATAATTCACCATTTAATACACATTAACACTCGAAAATACACAAGTTTAGGAAAATAATCTATAACGAGCCGACATGTTTTTTCCACGTTGGCGCCAAAACTCCAAAAGTGTTAACATAGCAAAAAATTGCCAGGTCATAGTATATTTTGAATAAATTAAAAAACCTCTTACTTAAAAATTAAATTTTAGGGTATTTTGAATATTTGAATATTTTAGTTTACTTGAGTGTGGGGGCAGTGGTGAAAAGCGTATTCTCGTGATGTTTCCAAAACTTCATAAAAACGTTTATAATAATTATAGTAAAGTCTCCACCACTTTGCGACCGCAAACCGTATCTGGGCGCGTTAAGGTACACTTTCGTGTGATTTTCCAACTGAGTGGATTAGGTGCCGCAATTAGCTGTTGTCCGTAAGGCCCCTGGACTCTGACTATGACTTGTTTGAGTTATTTAATACCTGTGTAAACCTTTTATTACCTACTTCGACTGAATGACTCTGAAACCAACGTCAAGAAAAAATCGGTAAAACAAATTTAAAACTTCGTTTGTTTGAAATTGACCATATGGCCATACCAAAAATATGGCCATTATGAATAAACGCCTTGTGACAAAATCTGGTTTGACTTTGGTAGATTTGCTTAGTATCTCGCAGTGGATACTGCGCCTAGCAAAGAACTCGAGCTGGATATCCGGATAAGCAACTTGCTTTTGCTTGTTACACCCGTCCGGGTGGTTAGCCTGAGTCCGCTCGAGTCTGCTTCAATTATATCCGGCTCAAACTGGCTGGAACCGGTAGCAACTTTTAATTTTTGAACCCTTGAACAAATTCTAGACAGTACTCTAAGATATTCTGAGAAGGATGAGGTCTTTTGTGGATTTTTAAGGCTTTTCTTTCATATTTTGTAACTTCAATTTAGATAATTATATACCTACTAATACATAATACTACCGTATACTTTGCTTGAATATTATGAATAGCATACTTTCTTAACAACATGATCTGGTTTTTTTTTTTTGATAAGATGGGCAAATTCAGTTATGTCGTCCTTGCCCATTTGAGCTGTAATGTA
Source organism: Agriopis aurantiaria (assembly GCA_914767915.1). NCBI lineage: Eukaryota > Metazoa > Arthropoda > Insecta > Lepidoptera > Geometridae > Agriopis > Agriopis aurantiaria. Next base: position 7,620,075 of record OU612003.1, on the reverse strand, counting down.
TTGGATTTTATGATAATTATAATAGGCATGATGACTAATATTTTTTTATTACCCATAAAAAAGCTGATTATAAATAGAGCTCATCAACGAAAACTAAATTAAAATTAGTTCAAAAATAAATAAGATATTAGCAGATATAAGCATTTAAATTTCATGCTAGACAGAGAGCGCATTATACTGAGCCGTGACGTCACGGCTCAGGAGCGCCATACAAATGCTATACTAACACACGCTTTGTGAAAAAGGGATAGAGCATCCCCTCCCTATCCCCACCTAAAACTTTAAACGCTCATATCTCAGAGATTTATCAGCCAATTTAAATAATTTTTTCAGTATGTGTAATGTATTTAGTTATATTCCTCGCTAAGCTGGTTATTTGTAATAAAATAAACATGAGGACATATGCCTATTATGCTTAATTTGTAACAAAGAATAAAGATAAAAAGAATAAAGAATACTTTGTACACACGAATTAATTGTCGACAAGAATTAATATGTCAATGTACAAGCAATAAATAATTGATACCCAATTGAGAAAACTTAAATAACTAATTGCAGATCGTTTATACTATAAGTACCTATTTATAGTACCTGTAAGCAATGAAGACTTGAATGTGATATAATGCTTTAATTTTCTTGATTTAAAGCATGTCAAAATCGTGTGAAAATTGGACGCAAAATTAAGCCTTTAAACAACCATTTCGATTTCTAACTTAAGATACTAATCTTTCAACATTAAATGAAATACTATTTTCTATTTTTACCACACTATTTCCCCCGAGATTAAGGCGGGGGTCCATTAGCTACAAAAGGACAGGTGTAGAGTGTGCGGTAAGCTTTATTAATCTTTTCTTTTTCACTGAGGTTTCGCACTTTTGTGGAATCACTATTGACGGACAAAGCTTATGTATTAATTTTTGATGCGAGTGCGGGATGGTGCTTATTTTCTAAGGTTGTAAATACATCATCAAAAGATTATTAGCTTATGGAAAATAAAGGAAAGAAATAATTGGAGAAAATTTATATATTTTATAGAGGTGGAATATATTTAAATAGGACTACTTTTAAGATGAGCAATGGTGACGGCCTGACGGTAGCATGTGCGTTTTACAATCTGACAGCACCCGGTTCGATCCTCAGCCCTGCACCAATAACTTCAATCAAATCATTATATCTAAAATATCGTGAGAAAACCGTAATGTGCAAAAATCTCAAAGTTCAAAGGCATAATGACATTCACCAACATGCACTAGCATGGTGGATTAGGGCCCATCTTCTGACAGAAGACTCGTGTCCCAGCAGAAGAAACATGATGATGAAAAATGGAGAATAATGAAAAAAATCTTGAGTTATAACCTATTCAACAACAAAATAAATAATCGGTTCAAGTATCATCAAGTACCGGTATCGATCAAGTTCAAGTGACATTGTATTAAGAAACTTGTTTGACACTTGTTCCTTGGAAGCTGGGGCGGCCCCTTTTATAGGACGCGACTTGTGTTGATACTTTGGCGCCGTCACATCTTCCTGAGACACATGGTAGGGCTGGTGCGGCTGCCAATTCGGCAGACCAGCACAAGCGGCGCAAATATGCTAACCTCGGCAGTGGTTACATATATTTGAGGGGTTTGGGGTCGAGACATTGGGCGCTTGGGGACAAGGAGCTCACCTCATTTTTAAAAAATCTTTTAGAGCGCCTGGTTAATGCGACCCGTGACCAAAATGCTGGCGTGTTTCTGGCTCAACGCATTGCCATTCAGCGTGATAATGCCGCCAGCATGCTGGGTACGCTGCCTACTGATAGTGGGCTTGAGTATTTGGATTGTCTTGGCACCTTCAACGGTCTATGGGCAGTCTTACTGTTTTTGTAGTGTTAGAGTTAGCTTGTATTTTGTTTAGTTAATATAGGCACTTGCCCTATAAATAAAAATTTGGAAACTTGATATGACAGATATAGATAGACTGATAGATGGATAGAAACTCTATATTATGTACCTACACTATAAATAAAAATTAGTGCCACAAGTTTCTGCCCTTTCGCTAAAAGCGATCTCTTCCAGGCAACCATTTGACTTGACTATACTACATGACATTATATTTTTGTAATACCTACCAAGGATCCATCAGTCTATCTTCCTTGTACCTACTAACATCGGTGCTACTATTCGCATGCAGTCTTATCTGCAACGCCATCTAGCTTAATTACCTTCAAACTAATACAACTTGTCTTTTATTGTTCCTAACCTCTTTTCCTTCCTTCCTTCTCGTCTTAATTAACTCAAAAAGTGCAAAAAAATTACATAGATGTAAGAGATAAAAACCCCGTATTATCTAGAATAAGCCTCGTATTCATTAAGGCCCGCTACTTGTTTTAAAACCGCTGTAAATATAGAATTGAATGAGAGTTGGAATAATGACGCCACTTCACAGACTCTATCGCCTACAAAAGGTCATCTTGGGAAATTGTGAGGTCGGTGTGGATACGGCCTTACACAGATCTCGCTAGCAACTTGAAACAAGAAACGGAAAAAACATTTAGAAAATTGTGACACGGCTTATTTAACATAATTACTTATGGGTGTTCCCCGTCAGTTACAATCTGGGTGTCTTCAAGTTGAGAGTGAGTCGGTTTCTTCTTGGCAAGCGTGCTCCATCGTAGACCGCATCGTCGCTTAACATCAGGCGGCCAAGCGCCTATCTATTATAAAAAAAAAAAAAAAATTATTATATACGAAACGGTGGTGAAAGAAGGTATACTCAACATTGATATTAAAATCTTTTACCTACTATGGGTGGTCCCATAATAAAAGAATTCCCTGAAAATCAGCTGCTCCATAAAAAGTTTGAAGATAATCTATTTTCAACGGAACAGCTGTTTTTGCGATTACATGGTTGGTCAAAAGTAGAAGTAAAGAACGAAGAAGCCCTCCATTCCAAGTGAACCTTTATTGTGTATTTATTTTTCGTGAATTTATTTTTTATAGTACCTAAGTAAAGGTAACATCAATGAAGAGCAATTAGAACTTAGGATGTAACTACCTATGTAGGTGGCAAAAAAGGCAGTTTTTACAAAAATGTGTCCTTGACTTACAAAACTATTAAAACCTACCTAATTTATCGCTGAAAAAGAAAGTGCTGGAAGGAGGCAGCTCTCCTGGTTAGTAAATACATTGGGACATTTAAGGATAAAGAACTTGTGGGAGTGGTGGTCCAAGATAAAATTGCCTTAATGCTGTCCAACATCCGATAGGAGTGGCAACTGAAGATGAAGATAAAACAGCAATGTCCAATATTGGCTCATATTAATTCAAAGACCAAAGCCAACAGAAAAACCTAACACAACACAGCCATTTTCCACTCGGCATCGAACATAAAGCAAAAAGTAATAAAAATCGGCCATCAAAGGAACATCCACAACATCCCATTGCTATTATTTCCACCGAGTAACGGAAAACAAAAATAAACATAAAAGTAGGCGAGGAATAAAAGAAAAGCTGAAGTGGGACGAGCAGCGGGGAGTAGGCAAGAGGCATAAGACAAGAGGGGGTGTAGGCAACTTGGGGGGATGCCAGCTTCAGGGGGCCTACTTTGGGGGGTCTGGGTGGTTTACCCTGTTTTGCTGTTATCCCCCGTGGGACCGACGGCCGGTCTCCAGGTTAGGATCTCTTTTGTTTAAGTTCGTTTTATTTTACGCTTGCATAGACTTGCTTCGAGTGGTTATTTTTCGAGTTGGATATTTGTGGGGTATGTTTGTTTTTATTTGGGGGCGGACGCATATTTAATTCGGTTATGCGCGGTTGGTATAGCTGCTTGAAATGGTTTTCAGCTATATAGGTTTGTCGATAAGTATATCTAATAGGCTTTGGGGTTTAGGGCGAATTTGATACAATTTGGAGCACGTATGCGTTTTCGAAGGCAAAAATCTATCTAAATTGGTCTCAGAATCTTTTTCTGAGTATTCACAAACAAGCAATGTTCGCTCAGGTGTTAAGAGCCAAAACTTCTTGTACCCTCTATCTCGTTCGCGCAAATCTTAACTTTTAAGATAGAAAATTATATTTTATTATGAACTTTCTAATGTAAAATCTAAGCTGTACGAATAAACAAAATAACATTACAAATGTATAGTATTTTAGGAACCATTTCCACTGGTAGCACTAGGTAAGTTTTCCAGTAGTTCAGTTTTCAGTAGGCTTATTTTATTTTTTTGCATTTTTTTTGTTATTGTATATAAACTTTGGATACCAATTAAAATTAGACACAATACCGATAACCAACGACTAGACTTCATTCATTCAACATTTAAGATAGTAGTTCTTGTCGGTGGAGTAACTTCCAGGCTTGACGGTCTTCTGCCAGCGTTTACACCTCCCTGTATGACCTTCGACCAAAATAAAACGAATGGATGGGCCCTAACCATAGAACTTGCTCAGTAAAAACGAGTCAAAACAGTCGGACATATACTTCAACACCTAATTATAAAAATGTACGGTATATTTGTCACAAAAATAGATACCGGTTTTATTTATGTATTTACACTTCGAGAAAGCATACGAATGCATAATTTTTTAGATGTTTCATTATCACGTAACAATAGACTCATGTTGCACTGCCTACGGCTAGAAACCGACTGAAACGAAGTGAGAGCCGGCGCTCATTTAGTAATCTTCAAAAATGCGCTACTACTGGGCCCGTCCATTCATTTTATTGTGGTCGAAGTGAATGACATGACAGTTGCCTTAAATTCTCTATTGTAAGTATTTGGTCTGTAAGAAGAATCTCCTTGGTCTGTCCGGTTTACCTTTCCCTAGATGAAAATTCAATAAATTAGAATTTTAATTTTATTGTAAATAAATGAATAAATTTAAACAACACATTGGTAATTTTCAGTATCAAAGAGAACATCACAACTCCACAACCTTGTTAAAATATAAAATAAAACCACCACGTGAATCAAACGCAAGCGCCCGGTTTATTGAAGGCGGATGTCTAAAAACTGCTTTGTTATTAGTTTCATTATAATAAAAAATAGTTGTAAAAGCAGCCGCCCTTCAGATGTGGCGGTAAAAGCTTAATTTCATGATTTACAGCCATTTCTGTTGAAGTTAGAGGGTCTTTAGACTGTTCATTAGCTAATTTTAGATACAATGAAGTTATTAGAAAGGCTTATCTGGATTAAATTAATAATAAGGCGAAAATATAAAAAAAAGCTCCCATATTAAGGTAGTTGCCTACCACCAGAGCTACCACCGATGAAACGCTGTTGTGATCAGAAAAACACGGTTTGATAAGGTGCGAACGCATCTGGTATAAATCATGTATGATGCATTTAGTCGAATTCACTCAGCAGACGACTTTGTCGCCCTTTTGTTTTGCATATGGACTATTATTAAGTTCATTGATAGGTATCGCTACAATATTCTTGGTATACGTGAAAATTTTGTAAGTGAGCCCTAATTACAGTGTTATCGTTAAAACGAAATATGCTTAAAATTTGACGATTCGTCATCACAAATATTCAAAAGTAGACCTTTAAAATCGATTAATTGACATTATTTCTTTATACTGTTTTAAACTATCACGGTTGTTCACTAAAGTTATATGATAATTTACGGGATATTTACCGAACCGGGATACTTACCGGGATATTTAACTGCGCCGAAATATCGGGAGCTCATTCCACAACCTTACCACGGTAAATATCCCGTAAATTATCATATAACTTTATTTCTTTATGTTTAATAAATGTTCTTGAAATATTTTATTCGGATGTGTTCACCGATACACGATTAAAGAAATTTGGCTCGATAGAAAAAAACCGTGAACTTTCCTAAAAAAATACCCGTTTTTACGTTCCCTTCAATGGATTGAATCAACTTTATTCAAATTCAATAGAAGATATTTTTATCAAAAAAAAAATGCGTGTTGTCCTAACAATCATTCAAATATTTTAGTGGTCGCAGTTTTTAGTAAAAGCGTAAGATTATTCGTAGATAATAAAGAAAAAATAAATATTGAAAATATTTGAAAGCGCGCACGCCGCATTACCGTCATACAAGTGTACGGTTGTCTACCGTTTCGCCTTAAGAGTGTTACAGTGATTTTTCTAAATGAATAATGGAGATATTTAAACATGAATGATAATTCTACGAACAATGAACGTGGAAACCATGGTGAGGAGGAAGTTTTCCTTCGCTGGTATCCCAACCTCATTGTTGGGATTTAAATCCATACGATGCGGTTAGGCATTCGAATGCACCAACTATCACCCCTACATTATTGCCAGGCGTGTCAAAATCAAATTAAATCAAAAATCTACTTACAACGGACAACATCAATCCCAACTCAATATGCTCTTTTCTCTTTTACACAAAACAATGGTCCTTTCAAAACATAACAAAACCGCATGCATCAAATGAAAATGCATTCGTGAAACGCATCATCAGTATTAGATACGATCAGCGGATCAAAATCTACAACTCATGGCAGGATACATAATGCAAAGTGTGCGCACACGGTCTTTCGCGCGTGATTGCAGAGGGCCTAGTGAGAGTTTTTCCAGCTGCGTTTCGAACGTAAACTACGATTTGTATGAAATAAGAACAGTTTCATCTACATGGTGCCAGGTGGCCAGGCCCTCTGGTCACACTATGCGCGTGGTTCACAGTCTTGCACGCGTCATTATGTATCAAACTTGGCTTCAATGAGGAAAAAAATAATGTCAATGAAGCTTCAGACTCCGCTATAGTATTATATCATATCATAGCGTTTCCCGCATTATCATCCCCCCGCCTGCTTGACAAAAAATTACATTTAATAATGGTTGCCTGGAAGAGATCGCTTTTAGCGATAAGGCCTCACTTGTGGCACTAGCTCGTAAGTGTTTTCTATCGTGTTGTAATTTTTATTTCTGGTGTACTTTCTCAATGTTTAGACAGTAATATCCGCAATAACTCGATTTAAATAAAGAGTCACTTAGCGTTTATCAAAATTAATATAATATATTTAGGACAACAAACAAAGCAAAGCAACAAACAAACTTGCACGAAAAACCGACCATGCATGGCCAGTTTTAAGTCTCTACAATAAAATGCGCTCAACAAGCAGCCCCGTGGGGAAAGCCACGCGTGTTTGTATGCATTGGATGAAAGAAGCAGACACTTTAATTGGCGGTTGTCATAATGTTTGATCTGGTTGGCTGTTTTTTTTTACATTGGGTAAAAAACAAGTTTACTTGAGTTTTTAGAAGCTCAGTTGGCACGTTTATATGCCGTGCACAATACATGTATAATATGACGAAGAAAGAACGCAAGCGAACGGGTTTATGTGGACCACAAAAGAAGAAAAAATTCTGTGATATAGAAGTATCCTTGAATGAAAGATTTACCTGCGGGTGTCTCTGGGGTTCGCTTGCATTTTTTGATGTGATCCTGTGTAGACACAACAACAAATGAACGTCTTGCGGCAAATTCACCGTAGATATACTTCAAAGACCTCTAAAGTAAGGACATGCTCATCCAAACATATAAATGCATATATACTTTTAAAAAGCGTCACCTGTCGAAACTTTTACTAACTACGTCGCATCGCTCTCAATAACGACATCCTACGCTCATCAACGAAGTTTGCATGCGATTGAGTTCAGTTGTGTCTAGTGCGTACCTAGTCAAAGAACCAGTCACCGACATAGCTGTCAAAATTTGCAAGTTGAAGTGGCAATGGGCAGGCCACATCGCTCGAAGAACCGATAACCGATGGGAAAGAAAGGTTCTGGAGTGGAGACCACGAACCGGAAGACGTAGCGTAGGTAGGCCTCCCACTAGATGGACCGACGACATTGTGAGAGTCGCGGGCATCCAGTGGATGCAAAAGGCAGGCTGTCGTTCAGTGTGGAGGTTAAAGGGGGAGGCCTATGTTTAGCAGTGGACGTCTTCTGGCTGATGATGATGATGATATGTCTAGTGCGAGTTTTTCCAATTGTTTACTTACCTACTCGACAAACTTGATATCGCGGTTCCTGAAATAATTCCCAAGATCCATAATTAAAACGCGGGTGAAACAGCAGGGTAAAGTCTAGTCTCCAAAAAATCCCTTTGCCAATGATGATACTCATTTGTATTACAATAACAAAGAGAGGCTAGGTCATCGCCTAATCAGGCAGCCCGATCTAAAGCCAGTCATGATTGCAACTCGGGAATAATTAATTTGCAACCTTATTGTGCAATCTGTTGTCGGTATTAAAATGCATTTATTTAGCCAGAAAAAGGCATGGAGCAGCTCTGAACTTGAAAAGTAAAACCCGAAAAACATAATTTTAATTCATAACTTTTCTCATTTAAGAGTCTTAAACTTACTCGTTATGGATAATTATTTATAATGTATTAATAGTTATTGAATTAGTATTGATTTCATATAATAAATCCTAAACAGTACAACACTTAAACATAAAAATCACTTCTAAATATCCATTTTTCACTTTATTCGTTATTTTTCGTGGTGTGGTTCAATAACGAGATATAGATGTAGGTAGAGATCGTTATACTAATTTTACTAAAAAAAGGTGTGTTCGCCTGACTCGTAACTGCACGGACTTCATTTGTGACTTTCTCACAAATCAAGCTTATTTTAACAAATCAAAATAAAACGTAGGGCGCCATGACATCCATACCTTTCATATTCCGCACAGTGCATTAACGATTCATTTTGATATGTCATCGCTTGCACGGAACCCTTTGAGGCAGCCCTCTGCAACGCTCTTGTTCGACCCCTTTTTATATTGCATTATCTTTTATCAACACTTTGAATGAAGGTTGTCTGTGTCATACAGGTATGATGATATTCTTGTTGATTAGGATGAGAGTAAAATATAAACTGAATCAGAACAGTTTATTTTATGACATTGAAATATAACTAAACACGTTAAGAAATATTAATAACATGAATACAGGAGTAGGACAGAATAGACAGGATAGGCGAGGACCTAAACGACTGAGTCTTACCACGTTCTTTTTAGGTCTTAACAGTCATTTTTAGAACTAGTGCCATGTCGGTGGCCTTCTTGCGACTATATACCACTAGTTTTGACTCACAAATTTTCAGCCTGTTCAAACTAGCGTACGTTTGCCTAGAAATTTGTTGATATCATGATAACTTTAGCCTATGGCTTTAGCAACACTGTCCACAGTTTTCGTACTGTCAATTAGGCGTCTAAACGCACCTTTTATTTGCTGATCAATTTATGACACCCGACTGATTTGAGGGCTTTCAGAACTCTTTCTTCTCATTGTACTTTTAGAAATTCAACTGCCTCGTAAATTATTTTTACCTATTACTTTTTTAAATGGGCATGGGTAAATTAACCTGCCTGTCTTAACAAGATAAAGCTAAATAACATCTAAACTACTTAGTTGATTGTAGAAAAAACGGTTGGATTACCCATAGTCCGTTGCAGGTAATCCAAATGCTCAAACTCAAATCGTTTATTTTTAATCGTTTTGCTTGTATCATTTTGAGATCCTCACATAATAAAAAAATACCTTTTGCTCGGTAAAACCTTAAAATAACAATTTCCATTCTTTATCGTTAAGTGCTAAAGACACTTGATTCTTTTTAGCAAGCCCATTATCGTTCATTAGATTATATTTTATCTGTCTGATGGTATAAATTTTTTATAGTATTAAATCTGTATTGAAGCTTTCCTCTAGAGTACTGGCATATTTGTAGCACTTGCCAACATTAGTGGCATTATATTATTAGATAAATTTGCTTGATAAGACTTTTTTATGTAGGTAACCAGATTTAAGGCAAATAGAGCAAAGAGAATTAGGTTTCTGGGTGTTCTTTTTAATTAAGCATTTTAACCGAAAGTTTTTAAATCATATGAGTAATGTACGTCATTACTTACCTTCAGATGCTACCACTTTTACTTATCTTTCTGTAACACATTTTTTGCATGAAAAGTTGTATCACTTATCTCGAGCTCCAGTCCCTGATCGAGACCATGACTAGACCAGAATAATTCGTCTCAAAACGAATACACGTCAGTGACAGTAAATATTATGATTTCACCCCAGATCTTGCATCTCTTACGTCAATGTGACGTCTGTTTCATTACACATCTCCGTTATACCTAATATCTTTATCGATCTTAAGGTCTCCACCAGAAGAATCAAATTCCTTCATTCTGTCTTTAAAAAAACTTTGCACTATTTTGACTTCGGCGCCGGCTTTATAAATTACACCGTGGTATGTCCGGTGGACATCTCTGATCTCTTTGTCCAGATTAACTTCTTTAATGATATTGATACATGTTGTCACCTCATCTGTTGGGTCATTTCAATCATCAGGTATTTGTTTCGTGTCACTGTCGACAATAGTTTCATATGTTCCATTTATATTTAGAACTGATTTATCTGCGAGGCAAAAGATTTGTGTTAGATTAGCACTCACTGTGTTTAAATCTGTATCTACGAAACTATTAATAGAAAGTGTTATTTTTGCAACGACCATTGACGAGTCACAGATGGTTTACGTTGCTTCTTTATAATAATATTCGGCCATTATTACGACGAATATAGTTATGCTGAGCCAAATCACACCCAACTGTTACTATTGGCACGACTTCTATTGTCTCAATCACCATAACGATATCGTTTCATCTTTCTCTTACATCTTCAGATCACACACTTTGATATTTATATACAAGACAAATACGTATATACCTGCGTTACCTCAACAATAAATTGTTCCGTCGCAGCTGCTGCCCTCTATCAAAAATCACATTTTTATATCATCTTCAACATTAATAACCCTATCAAAATGCGGTCGAAATGCCAAAATGACGGTCCGCTGTAAAATATAAGCGCCAATTGCTAGGACATCTCCGCAAAGCTATTAAATAAAAGTCTTTTTACATTAGATAAATCGCGTACGTTATTTGGGAGCATCTGTCCCTTGCCGATTACGCCCATACATTATGCTCAGTTTGTTGTTTTTAATAAAAAGTTTAATCCGTTCGGTTATGACGGCAATTTGTCAGGCCGATGGAAAAACTTGGTCGATTACCGGTCGGGACGTATCGGCAAAGGGACCTATTGCTGCCGTTTGCGTTTGCAGCTTTTTACGCTCGATTATGTCATGTTTATTTATGCGTTCGCTTTTGTCTTCCATTAGCGCTTTTCCATTTTTATCGGAGGCAGTGATTCACTTAAATGTATCGTTGCCGTCGGATTTGTGTAGCAATCTTTTTAAGACCGCAATTTCGATTCGCATCATGTGTCCGGATATCGTCATCAACGAGTTGTTTCCATTTCGCCACCTTATAATGTCTTACTCCGTACGCCCATTAACAATTCAATACTGTCTTAATGAAGAGCCGATAAAATGTATATTGTGTTATTCGTCACGAAACCCTAGCAATTAATTTTGATCCTTTTTTTCTGTATTTGCTTTATGGTCCTGGAGATTTACTGACCGTCGTGCCAGTTGATTTGTGTACACATTTAAATGTATTCTTTGTCGTAGATGGTGCTTAAGTGTGCAATATATTGGGAGGAACAAATTTTGCGTCGACTGAGTCCTCATTAAGAGTGCCAAAGTTTCAACAGCTTAAGAACTGGTTTATTATTGGAGCGGGTTTTGGAGGAAACGAATATATTAAACTCATTCTTTTAACTTTTTGGAGAATTTTGTTTGAAGAATGTTTTGCAATTATAATTTAAATCCAGCTTTCAGTTTTAGGTGCGTCCGTCTTACACCTTTTGTAAAACTTATAGAATTGCATTCTCGGCCATCCTTGCTATTTGCATCGTGCATGAGAAATACAATAAAACAAAAAAAAAACAAAAAAACAGTCACAAGTCACAGTCACATATTTAAAAACAGTCGCTGCCAAACCTTTAATAACATTCCGTGAAAAATTTAATAAACTGGATTTTGTTGTGTAAAATTGGTTCAATTTTAAATATGACCATGAATTGAGGTGGCAAACGGCAAAACACAATTTTTTTTTGTGAAGTCAGCATCCTCGTTATAAAGTATACCTATCTAGTGCTTGTATAATGTCCGACACGGGCCAGATTATTTCAACGAAGTGAAATATGTATAGTTGGCTTATATGTTGGCATTTGTATACAATGAGTTCCATAACAGCTTTCTACGAGCATCATAATTGAACAAATTAGTATATTTTATTGAGGTATTTAATTTTAAGCTAACCCGCACATTTCAAGCGTTGTAATGGAATATGAAGTTTTGTTTTGATTTGCCTTACAATAGGTACATTATCATCATCAAACCTTTACGTTTACGCCCTTTTCTTTGTTTCAGAGTATAGGCAACGTGCAAGCGGAGTTGGAGCTTCAAAGACTGCAACAGGAGCAACTGAGACGACAGGAGTTGGTGCGACGAAGCCAACATGGCCTTTATCCTGGGCCCCCGCTGTCACTGCTACCTTTGTTAGAACAGATGAGACCGCAATCCCAAGCACCTCCTAATGTAAGTTGGAGCTTAAAATAACGATAGCGGAATTTGATGTCAAAACAAATCAAAATATCTATATCTTTATACCCATCTGGACATCCTAATTACAACATAATCGATGCATCTGCGCAATAGATCAAATGTAAACTTTGGTTTTGTTCATGTAAAATCTGGTAATAGAGTTTTGTCTGTTTGATTTTAAGCTGATCAAAACCAGGGCGCTATGGATAATGCAAAAAAAAAACGGGGCAGAAGCTAGCTAGTTATTTTTTCAGGCTAGGCTAATTATTCTTCTTTTTACCACACCGTCACTTGATACCAAGTGAACTGCGGTCATTTCAAGGTCAACAAAAGCATATTGCTAAGCTTAATTCACAAACATATTTGTCGATCCACAATAAAAAATCATTACAGCTGTTTTTAAAAACGAGACTACAAAATTACCGCTAAGTAAAATACCAAAATATATTACTTGTATATCGTAATAAGTATATAGCCCTATTCAGATAGGACTCTTAGCCCTAGAAACACCTTAGATTTTGGAATCTGAAATTCAAGTAGAAAGATAAAGAAAAAAATCATTGAACATGTATCAATTTGTTTAGATATAAAATAAGATAAAGTAGAAAAATTAAAACAAAAAAAACGACTTCAAGACTATATCCACATGTACAAACTTAAATTAAAAAGTAGACAAAATGACAGTTAAAACATAGATCCTCATCAAAACCTTTGAAGGGAACTACAAACCAAAATGTCATATGTGTAAATAAATATATTTTTTTTACAAAATTCGCTATATTAATTGCAATAAAATGTATATCTCTGAACCATCTCTGAAATATGACCTAACAAACAAAAAAAGAATCTTTATAATAAATTCATTTCATGGGTGAATCGGTTTCTTCTAGGCAAGCGTGCTCCAACGTAGACCGCATCATAGCTTAACATCAGGCGAGATGGTGGTCAAAGGCAAGCCTATATTTTTTTTAAACACATAACAAACATACAAAAAACATACAGTCAAATTGAGAACTTCCTCCTTTCGTCGGTTAAAAATAAGCTATGTATTTCTTTTCTTTTTTTTCTTTTTCTTTATACAAAACTTATAAAATCATCCTTACATTTATACGCCGCACCTGGAAGACATCAGATACGACATTTCAATTTGTACAACCCTTTACGCTACTTTGTATGAATGTGTACCTACTTACCATGTTAGGACAAATAAAAGATTTAGTTTGAAGTAACCACCAAAAACACTAAACACCACTTTCCTTGCGTTCAAAGTCGAAGCAGCAGCTAGTGTTCAACATAAACGTTGGCCAATATCCTGTCCGATGCCATAAATTGACATTGTGTTTACGCTGCTCTACGGACGCGTGGCGCAATGCGTTGACTATAAAATTGGTCTTTGATTCAACATAGCATATCATTGACGTATATCATAAAGACCGGCCGAATTAAACTTTTTCACTATAACTCAGTCAAGCAGCGCTCAAAGCATAAACCGCACCGGCTTAAAGTTTTCATATCAATTTTTAGCTTACGACGGTATAAGGTATATAATATTTAGTGCATAATCATGTACATTTTTACATAGATAATGTTAAGAAAGAAATGATCTAACCACATGCCGACTCGTTGGTGAGCGATGCGACGTAGTAGCTTCAGAGATTTTTACAGATGGCGCTAATTTTTCAAGTACATCTGAGACTCAAGTGTTTAGATGGGCATATCTTCATATCCAGATCTATGGTGTTTAGTGAAGTTGTAAACTTGTTATCATAGAGCTGCGAATCTGAATTTCTTACCCTGTGGATTTTACCTTTGAAGTACCTAGCATGCATGTCATAATTGACGTAACTGTTTGTTAGATATAACTTTGACGATTGGTTTGGCTCAGTGGTAGCATGTCTGCTTCATGAGCCGCAAATGTCCCGGGTTCGAATCCCTTTTGATAGATTCGTTTTTTTAAATAGTTTTCTAATACTTTGGTGAAGGTTCTTATGGAAACAAAAATTAAGGAAATTGCGCAGATAATTGAAATGTTTCAGAAAACTTAACGATGTTTTTTTAAATTTTTGGACATTCATAGCTAAGACAGAATAACATCTATTGGGTCAGGGCGCTGATTCTGTAACTACAAACACGCACGTAGCGCGCCGCGTTAAGTTAACCTGTAAAAGTTGGCCTTTATTCTTAGGGAATCGAGTCCACATTTTTTGAGGTTAACTTAACGCTTCGCGTTTCGTTCGTGGAATCAGGTCCCAGGTAGTTGTAAACAAAACACTTAAACGGTACATATTTGCAAGATGTTTTTGTACTAGTAAATTTATTTGTTTTAAAAATATAAATGCATATATTTTACAAGTTAGAGACTACGATTCAAAGGATAATAAAAAGTATAAATACCTACTTACTTACAAAAAATTATTGACATAATATAACATAACTAGCTGACCTGACAGACGTTGTCCTGTCTTAGCACGCAAAGTCAAACAAGCAAAGTTAAAATTGTAAATCTTATTTTTTACACCTTGGGTTACATTATTGGAGTTATAGTAAGGATCCCAATTTTTTTTGAAAATATAATATAGCCTATGTCACCTGGGGATAGTGTAGCTTTCCAACAGTGAAAGATTTTTTCAAATCGGTTCAGTAGTTTCGGAGCCTATTCAATGCAAACAAACAAACAATCAAATCTTTCCTCTTTATAATATTATAGTATAGATATAGACTAGTTGTACACGCAACTTCGTTTGCGTGAACTTTAAAATAGTCTCAACAAACGGAAACGCCGCAAATTGCAGTAATATGTTACTAACAATATTGTCAGAGCTTTTCTGTTAACAATATTGTTAGTTACATTTCCTGGAGCGCACACAAATAAATTTGTGACATCGCTCACTGTGGACAGGGCCACGTACAGCTGACTGAAGCAGCTGGTGGAGAGATCCACGCCCGCAGTTTGCAGCGTCTGTCTCTGTGCCCTGTTGATTGTCATGGCAAAACTAAAGCGCACAGGGAACACGATTCAAGCGGAACGGGAAGTTGTTGCGTATTAGCGGTATCCGAGGAATGAGTGTGAGTGTGTGTTACCAGTGATGACATACGGCACTGAAATGTGGTCTCTCACTATGGGCCTCATAAGTAAGCTCAAAGTCGCACAACGAGCTATGGAAAGGGCTATGCTCGGGGTTTCTCTACGAGATCGCATCCGAAATGAGGAGATCCGTAGACGAACGAAAGTCACCGACATAGCCCACCGGATTAGCAAGTTGAGATGGCAGTGGGCAGGGCACATATCACGCATAACAGATGGCCAATGGGGCCGAAAGATTCTGGAATGGAGACCACAGATCCGTAAGCGCAGCGTAGGACGTCCACCCACAAGATGGACTGATGACTTAAAAGAGACCGCAGGGAAACGCTGGATGCAGGCCGCTTCCAACCGGCCCTTTTGGAGATCGATGGGGGAGGCCTATGTCCAGCAGTGGACTTCCTATGGCTGAAATGATGATAAGGAATAAAAAGCGTTCCCCGGCACCATCCCTGTTGTGATCTCCACTTCAATGACGGGTGGCAATTTGATTTGTAGTTCGGAATTCCCGTCTTGATAGTAGTAAATTCCTCTGCGTATCTGGAAAGTTTATTTTATTGTCTCGGATCAAAAACGAAAGCAGTTCAGTTTCTTTCAATCACTCACCAAAATATTATGTAAAATTATAATGAGCGGTAATTTATATGCACGTCATTCGTCACCCAAATTTTTTCCTTGGATTTTATTTGATGTTCTCGGCAGGAATTAATTGATGCAATTTCCTTCAGTTTTCGAATGAACTTTTTGTCGTAATTATGAATAGTTTCGGTGTTTCAAAAGTTTATTTTTTTTGTGATTTAATAAATTTACAAAATATGTACGTTACAAAGTGATAAAATATTATAGGTAGGTAGGTAATTAGGAACTGTCTTAATTTATTATTATTATTGGAAAAAGCCGTGGTAACCCATTTGGGAGACCGCTAGACTTGAAAGCGTGAGGTCGCGGGTTCAATACCCGGGCCCGTGCCAATGAGCTCTTTGGAGCTTATGTACGGATTTTCATACCACTGGCTTTTCGGTGAAGGAAAACATCGTGAAGAAACCTGCATTCGTACGGAAAAGTAATTCAATGGCGTATGTGAATCCACCAACCCGCACTGGGTGGACATGGCCCAATCACCCTTTCGGGAGTAGGCTAAAAGTCCAACAGTGGACTGTTAAAAGGCTGATTATATGATGATGATGATGGTTATTGGGTATTCCCAACGATAACCAACGTTTTCGTTTTCCGTTTGGATTAACGTTGGGCCACCAACTTGCATGATCGTAAGCGTCGGTGTGGTCGAAGACGGAGCACGTTGATCGCGTAGAAAATAATAATAAAACTAAGCACGTGATCGAAACTGGCGATTTTTCAGCATCTGTCGCTCAACACATAACGTTGCGTTCCAGTAGCCTTTCCTGTTAAAAAAAGAACCTAAAAATTTGTGTAATATATGATTCCAGGTTGTCCCCAACTCCTCGTGGCCTGCTTCAGCTCAGCTGGCTCAGCTCACCGCGCGGTCACCACCGCCTCCCCAAGACCCAGACACACCTCTAAACCTCAGCAAGCAGCGGTCCCCATCACCAGCGCCATCGATGATGCTGCCTCGGTTCGTGCCATACCCACCGATGGAAGATACTCAGTACTCCATGCAGAAGGAAGAAGAATATAACGCTGCTTGCAACGGTGAGTTGTTTTTCTATTACAAATATTTATTTTCGTGGAAAAGTGACTTGATTAGTTTTAACCCCATCACCAGCACCATCGATGATGCTGCGTCGGTTGCACTACCTACCGATGGGAGATACTTATGACTCCACGCAGAAGGAGGAAGAATACAACGTTACTCGTAACAGTAAGTTCTATTTGAGTCAGTAAATTTGATTTTGTTTAGTCTTTGTTGACCGCTTTCCCGCTAGATGGACCGACGACATAGTGAGAGTCGCGAGTATCCAGTGCATGCAGATCGCAGGCTGTCTTTCAGTGTGGAGGGTAAAGGGGGAGGCCTATGTTCAGCAGTGGACGTCTTGTGGCTGATGATGATGAGTCTTTGTTCCAATCCTGGGCTATATAGAGCAAGAGGAGCAGTTGCCTAGGTGCCAGATAGCAAGGAGTGCCAAAATACAAAAGCGAAAAACATAATTTTGATGGCACCTCATGCTTCGGGGCAGGAGCGCGGCATAGTAGTAGTGACAGGCCACACTAGCATTGTTTGTAGAAAGCTTTTTTTTATGTAGAAATAGTTTATAATCATGGATTAACACATGGAATACCTACTTCTTTATCCCAGAATCGACTCATCTCTATCTCTAGTCTAGTCGTCTGTCTGTAAGGCCGCTAACTCCTACTAAACTACGCAATGGATTTTGACGCGGTTTTCACCATCAATTAGATACATTTTCACGGAAGGTTTATATATATAACTAGCGACCCGCCCCGGCTTCGCGCGGGTGTAATTTACGTGCGAAGTTGGGGTGGGTCGCTAGTAAATATATAAAACTAGCTGATCCGACAGACGTTGTCCTGTTTTAGAACTGTCAAACGCACAAAGTTAAAATCGTCGTAACGTTTTCTGAAATTTCAAAATTTTCTCCGCAATTTTCTTAATTTTTCTTTCCGTAATAACCTTCTACAAAGTATTAGAAAAATTAAAAAAAAAGATGAATGAAATCGGTAAAGTCGTTCTCTAGTTATGGCGTGACCAATAGGTAAATAGGGATTCATATATATATATATATATAGACTAGCGACCCGCCCCAGCTTTGAACGAGTGTAATTTACGTGCGAAGCCGGGGCGGGTCGCTAGTTACATATAAATATAAACCTTCCGTAAAAAATTATCTAACTGATGGTGAAAACCGCATCAAAGTCCGTTGCGTGATTTAGGAGTTAGCGGTTATACAGACAGACAGATAGACTCGGAAAGCGATTTCAATTTATACTATGTACGTAGAGATAGAGATAAAACACGCCGAAAGATATTCTCGCTCTACCCTGATCAAAGGCTGGGGCCGGCGCTGTTCGCTGCGACAACCGCGAGTGGACGGCATTGCCAGCGAAAAGCAGCTTTCTTGCTTGCTACAGCATAGAGATAATTTTGCCAAGCTGACGGCCAATCTTTAGTAGTGAAGAAGCACCTGATGGCTTATTAGTTTGTACATTTATAACCTTCTGTAGCAGGTCGATCTGATGGTCGATCAGACAGATTACCTCTTAGGTAACCGTGTAGAAATATGATGCATAACTCACCTGATGTTAAACGACGGTGTGGTCGCACATGGTAAACTCACTGCCTACACTAGCCTGTAATCGGAACTGGCTCTCAAGTTAATTAGCAGGAACACATCATTAGAATTATAAATAGCAGGAGAAAGATTTTTCACGGTAATTCTCTAGTGTCATTCACATTTTTTAAACGTAAGAAAAAACTAATTTTAAACCTTCTCACTCAGTGGGTAGGACTATTTCCATTACATTACGTCTGTTCTTTCACATATTATGCAAAAATTCGAGCGATCCGGAACAATTAAAGTCTTAAAAAACTCAAAAGCACTCGCCGTGAATCACATAATATGATGACGTATGTAAAGCGTCAAACGCGCGTAAGAGCATCCAAAAATACCTATTTGTACGGCTGTCTAATCAGATCATTTATTAGTTAAACACGATGTTAAATCTTCGACCATAATAAAATGAATGGACGGGCCCAGAAGAAGCGCATTTTTGAAGTTTACAAAATGAGCGCCGGCGCTCACTTCGTTTCAGTCGGTCTCTAGCCGTAGGAAGTGCAACACGTGACTATTGTTACATGATAACGAAACATTTGACAAAATGATGCCTTAGTGTGCTTTTCCGAAGTGTAAATACACAACAAAAAACCGCTATCTATTTTTTGTAACAAATGTATTGTACATGGTCATAATTAAGTGTTAAAGTATATTATGTCCGGCGATTTTGATTTGTTTTTACTGAGCAAATTCAATGGTTATGGCCCGTCATTAATTTTATTTTGGTCGAAGGTTAAAATGGGTGTCATTGACGGTACGATGACATAAAATAAGAGTAGAAAAGACCAGAGGGACATTTTTGTAGAAAAGCAACAATGAAAAAAGTATAATATTTTCATCTTCAACCTATCCTACACACTTAGATATATTATAGTCACAGCTTTACACGGAACGAGTTAACTTACTAAGCCGAATCGAATCTCATTGATGACTCTTTTAGAGTTGAAGCAGTGCCTTCGGAACGAGATCCTTTTAAATATTCGGTTGGAATATTCTTCCTCCAAAGGTCTTCCCGCTGAGCATCTTCAACATGAAGAGTTTTAAAAAGGTTATCTAGAAACATCTCTTCTGGCCCTGACAGCACCGCTATTGTTGCTGGCGAGCGCTTGCCATCAGTGGAAAGAATGTCTGTTTGCCATTTATTTTTATTATAAATAGAAAACCGTTAATGTTTCTCTAGATTCTTAATTCTTTGTAGTGAATAGAAAAAACAAAATCTTTGGATAAAATGAACCGCTATGATGCTTATTAATTCAGGGAAACTGCAACTGTCAAATTTTCTCACATAATATTAATAATTATTATCATAATTAACAATCATATTCATAATCTTGCTATTTCAAAAAACACAGTCATAAACTTTATGTCAAAGATTTATGCAGTCGATAAAAGCGAATATAAAATGCAATATCATTAGGCAAATAGTTATTATTTATAGTCATTAGTGTGCAACTATTATGATATTATTTTAGTATAAACTAATAACTATAATTCTACAAGCTTTTTGTCTTTTATAACACTGATACGCGCCTAAGAAATAAAAATAATCAACCCCATAAAGAAGTGAGGAAGGAAGCTTTACCTAAGCACTTAGTTAATGGACATAAATTTTGAAAGTTCATCAGGGATAATTTAATAGTAGGTAGTCAATTTTGGTAAACAATGATAATACAAAAGTAATAAATAGGTACGGATAAAAATATTTACAAAAAATTTGACTGTGTTAACTGCGTAGCTGAAGTAGACCATGAAAAGTATAGGCAAATAGACACCATAATGAAGATAAAACGGCCGGCAAGAGACCGTGAAAGATGAAAATTACTCCACTAATAAAAGTAAATAAAGAAGAAGAAGGTAAAGAAAATGTCCATTTCAATCTTGATAAAACACATACCTATAGATGGTTTTTTTTAATGTTCGAAATCAGCTCAAAGCTCATCTGATGTTAAGTGATGATATTTTAGAAGATGTTAAAAGTAGAGTCCTCCGAATTTAGACTAAAGTCGGTAACTTGCAAAGCGGGTGTGTTAATCGACACAATTAAAGTTTTATCGCCAATTTGATCACTCGCATTGCGAAATTATCTAAAGTTCTAAACTAAAATACAACTTGTCCTGTAAATAGGTGGTGTCGTCAAATGTTACTGTCGAGAACACGCTGTGTCGCAAACATTTTGATGTTGTTAAATTGCGAGATATTAATTAATACGCTGTGTGATATTCTGGTAAAGTGAATCGTTACATCTACTTTATAAGTAACTAGCAACGCACCCCGGCTTTGCACGGATGTAAGTCTTATTTTTTTACACCTTGGGTTACATTATTGTAGTTTTAGTAAGGATACCAATAAAAATAATGCCTATGTCACCCGGAGATAGTGTAGCTTCCCAACAGTGAAAGAATTTTTCAAATCGGTTCAGTAGTTTCTGAGACTATTCAATGCAAACAAACAAACAATCAAATTTTTCCTCTTTATAATTTAGTATAGACTAGCTTTTTCCTGCGCCTACGCTTGCGTTGAGAACCAAACATAGCCTTTGTCTCTCAGGGTTAATGTAGCTTTCAATCAGTAAAAGTATTTTCAGAATCGGTTTAGTAGTTCAAGAGATTACTTCGTACAAACATACAAAGTTACAAACTTTAACTCATAATTAATTTAAATTAGATAAATACTAATCTATCCTATTCCAATTCTTAAAATATTTTTGCCAAGAACTAAATGTAGAGTCAACATTAAACTGCCTTTTTAAATTTAATAATAGGCATGCGTTTTACCATCATTTCCACTGATGTTAAGCGAAGATGCGGTCTATGATGGAGCACGCTTGTCTAGAATAAACCGATTCATTCACTCGCGAATCGCGATTTGAAGTCACCTAGATTGTAACTATTAGCATAGACAAAAAGAATAACTTAGTACTTTGTCTATGCTATCAGCGAACGTGCCACCCATTTAGGTAGCGCATTCTACATACTAGCCGAAGCAAAGTTAAGCAAGAGGTATGTTTGAAGCCATCTTAAACTTTTAGCTTTACTTAGCTTAACTTTTAGCTTTCCGTAAACTTTTCTTTTTCCATTCTATTCGAAAGTATCATCAATGTTCGGTTCCACATATTCCAAAGCAAAATAAAAGAAGAAACAAGTGTCCAATCCCTGCTACAAAATCCACTTTTGCACAGAGACACTATCTCCATATAGCTCCGCATCTGTATAACCTTTTTAATGATAAAATAGGCAATTGCAAGACCCTTAGTAACTACCAGATTAAAAAACCGATTGTTAAATGGCTGGAAGAAATTGACTACAAAGGTGCTGAAAAACTTCTAGAATTTATTTAAAAACTAAAAACTCGTAACATACATACATACTTGTAACATATTACATACATTACATACAATAGGGTTTCTTTCATTAACACACACACACACACTACACACACACGCGCTCACACACGCACGCACGCACACACACACACACTACACACTTACGCATATACAAACACACAAATACTGCATGCATATAATACTAAATTTAGTTATTAGTTTTGTCAATATCTGTCACTATTACTTGGAAGGAACTGACTCCTATAATACAGGTACTCTACCTAGCATAGGAGTCAGAGATTCACCTAGCTTGTATATCTGTTATTAAGAGACAAATAAATATTTTTGTATTTTGTATTTGTATTTGTATCTAAAAGAACTTTGGCATTAGAGCTAGGCTAGTCTTGAGCGTACCATGACTTGTAAGTTTTCTCACGCAGGTAACTACCGTGACCGTTCCCAGTGCTCAAATTACTTTTAAACTGGTGTACAAAAATCTGAATAATTATGAGTTGGTCGCTCATCTGACAGTAAGAGACACTTCTCCTACTGTCAGATGAGCTCGCCCCGTCTCTCAGTTTTATGTAACAAAAAAGTAAAATGATTCCAAAAGTTATGTTCTGAAACTGTGAAATGTTGAAATGTTCTGATTTGTGAATAACCCAGCGATTGTTTACTTCAGGCAAACCAAGTTTAGTTTTAGCAAAATGCTTTACGAATAGAAATAAGAAACTAGAACCGACGGCTTAAGGCCACGTTCAACAACCACTGCTATCATTCCTATATTTTCAACATTTTTGAAGATAATTAATCGCTGAGTAAAAATAAACATTTGTCATTATCTGTAGAATATCATAGCAAAAGTATAAAGTAATTTTCGTATTGATATAGATTATTTTATAGAAACAAGAGAGATAAATAGAAACTTTTTGTTTGTTTTTTGAGTTGTGTCTATTCTCTTTGTCCGCCACTGATCCATCTCCATTAACATTCTATTAAATATTAATACAAAAATTACTACTATTTGCAATGTTATTCTAAAGATAAAATCCAATCGTTTTTACATTATCACTCGGTCATTGTTATTTTCAAAAATGTTGAAAACGTGCAAAAGAGATAGCTGTGGTTGGTTAGCGCATTAGCGCGACCTTAACGTGATCCTCGTGGCATGACATCCATCCTTGATTCAGTTACAAAGTAACTTCTATTTGCAAATAAAATATCGATGTTGAAGCCAAGACTTACGTAATTCACTCCGTGCTAAATTGTCATACGCAAGTTGCGTTTTCCTAACAGGAAATATTAATTATCCTAAGTTGATAATAATCATTGCGAAGCTCTCTAAATCTAACAGCGTCGTTTTATGGGACGGGTGAGACATTTTGTTGACCACTAACCTTTGAGTAATAGACACCTGTCTAAAATAACACGATAGGTCTGCAGGTACTATCTACAGACTATCTGTGGTCAGATTTTAATTAATATAACGTGCTCCAACGTAGACCGCATCATCGCTTAACATCAGGCGTGATGGTGGTCAAACGCAAGCCTATAATTATAAAAAAAAATGTAAGAAAAAATATGTAAATATATATTTGACATCTGTCAAAGTAAGTTAAAAGTCACAAAACAACACACAAACACTCACAATTAAAAACACAATCACAACACACACAGACACACAACAAAAGTGACGCATAGAGCGACCAAGCGTAAGAAATAAGCAATGCATAGACAAATTTACTGTTGCAGTTGCCGCAGCGGTGACTAGTTACCATCAAATGAGCTGCCTGCTTCTTTGCTACTCATGTGCGCGCCGATACTTTGATCACGCGCTGTTAGCTGCACGGAAATTTTGCCAAAACCGCAAAGCGCGGCAAAAAAAACCTAAATCTCATCAAATAACAATTTATTGACACATCACCTATGACATCACAAAGGAAATTAAAAGCAACCTTGACGATATTGAAGCATCGGAAAATTCAAAAACAAAAATACCCAGCTGGCTGGCTGTAGGTTAATTTGTTATTGGAGCAAATTTCCCCGACCGTAACCTTGCGCACACTAGTGGCTACTTCTCTTTTATATAAATGAAGTACCTAATAAAAGCGTATTACAAAAAGCATTATCTTGAATCAATAAAATGTCAAGCCCAACTTGACAGTCACCGATGGACGAGACGCATCCTTGAGTGGAGACCGTATAGGCCAAAACCAGACCACCGGCCGCCCATGCACAGAAATGCGGGGCTGACGATACACGTGGGTCTCGACTGCATGCCCAAGGCCAAAGATAGGTCGTGGAAGAAATTAGAAAAAGCCTATGTTCAGAAAATTATCCAAGAAAGGCTAAAGAACAAGAAAAAATTTCCCAATTCGATCACAAATCGGCACATAGCACTCTAAAACAAAACGCAAATTCTTGGCGCGCTACCAATCCAGCAAACTCTCCTTTTCCTTTAAAACAAGAGGATCGAAATGCAAAATGGATGGTGCTCTCGACGCACGCTTCCGCTGTCGCAGCGAACGCCAAGAGAAATGACAGGTGCGATCTGTATGCATTGGCGTAAATCTAGATCAGGGAAATACTTGGCTTGGCTATTAGGCCGTATGAATGGGAGTGGAAATAGTGTTGAAGAATTTTGTAGCAGTAAGGATACTATATTTCTTACAATAGTTTTGAATTTAGAATATATGAATATTTTAGAGTACCTACCGTCATTCTACTACTCTTTCGTAGGTAGGTAGGCAATAAATAGTCAGACTCAAACTTTGGGTCGTTGCTTAAAACCCAAAGTTTAAGTGTATAGAACACTGAAACTGGAATATGAGGTACCTATATATATACGTAAGTTTAAGTTTAAGTCGTACGTAGCAGATCCTAGAAGTTCACGCATTTTCAAGATTTTCTGCTTTTGCGTGAATACATTGTTTTGTCTAAGTGTTGTCATGATACAAATATTTAATCATCATCATTATCAGCCTATCAAGTTCCCACTGCTGGAAACAAATATAAATACCGTCTAAACCTAATTACAGACTAACTTCAACGCTAAGAACATTAGAATTAGAATATTATGGACACAAATTTCATGTCAAATTTAATTCAGATTGGCTTAGCCGTTTAATTTTAAAAATAGACAAAGAAGTTGCTTTTCGTATTTTAATATGGAACAAATGAAAATAAAATTTAAATGTTATTACAGCATTTTTTAGCTGGTAGATTTATCTAACTACATTAACAAGTAGGTTGGTAATCAAACGAATACCTAATCAAATAAGCATCTTGATAGGTAAAATCTGTTTTACTATTTGCCACTAGAAAAAGGGCATTTGATTCATCGATAACAGTGAATAAAACAATGTTTTTGGCACTGAGTGAATTAAAATTTGACGCAAACCCAAAGTATACGAATTATGCACAAAAAAAACGTAGGTACTGAATGTACTTAGGTACTGCATCTAATTTAAATTAAGAAAAAAAAACGACAGTTATTTATTTTTCTGTTATCCTGGTTATTTCGTAATTGGAAATGTACTACTATTTATTTTCTCGCAGCCAATGGTAAAAAGTACAGTAGGTACTAAAAACATCTCGATCCCTCGCTTTGCTCAGGATTCTCCTCTACAATCCTTTGCTGCTCTCAGGATCCGACTCCCTCCCTTTCCTCCCTTGAATTAAATACCCTTTATATTTGTTTTTATAATCTACTATTTCACTAGCTAAATCAAGTCATATAACCCTAATGTTTGATGCTTTCGCTTCCAACAATATCTAGCTAAACGCACAGAAATCTCGAATCGTAGGATGTTATAAATTATCAACCAGCGTGTCAAATTAATTCGAGAAATACCAACGATTTCCAGAGCTGTATTATTAATTGTACGGACACTTGTCCCCAGATCCGTCAGTGAAATGCTAAGTGTTGGGTTTAAATCTGACCTACATATTTGTATAGATGTCGCGTTTTATTTGTAAAGCACAGCTTTCTGTGAGAAATTATCTCTATGAGGTTATGAGATTTGAGTTTCATATTGGCTCATCTATCTAATGTTTTAATTATAACTAAACCAGTTAATTTCGTCACAAACGGCAGGAAAATTAGTAGTATGTAATTTAGATGACAACACTGAATGTAGTCAGTGAAACAGTTTTACGTTTGGTTTGTTCGTGAAATTTATTAGTGACAAAATTGTGGTCACAAAGAAATGTCTTGTGACAACAATATACCG
This sequence comes from Agriopis aurantiaria, assembly GCA_914767915.1. Taxonomy (NCBI): domain Eukaryota; kingdom Metazoa; phylum Arthropoda; class Insecta; order Lepidoptera; family Geometridae; genus Agriopis; species Agriopis aurantiaria. The sequence goes on along the minus strand of OU612003.1, from coordinate 7,593,666 downwards.
GCATAACTAGGTAAATAATCATAATGAGATGAGAAGAGTTGCTTTATCGCGCTAAATATGTAATACCTGTAGATAGTTTTAGTTTCGTTTTTGGTCTGAAAATCAGGGCGAGTGGACAGCCAGGATGGGCACGAAAAGGCGACACCGTATAATGGTTAATATACAGAAAACCCTTTTATTATGGCAACCTCTAGTCTAGTTTTTTTTTTTTTTTCTAAAATTTTCTTGACCTTGGGTTCAATGTCCTTTAGTCGTAATCTTAACAGTTTACATGGTCTTAATAGCGTCAAACAAGTCATAGTCACAGTCAGAGTCAAGCTAAGTCAGTCACGGTCAAGTCAAACTCATGCCCCTGTAAAGTGGTGGAGACTTTACAAGAGGAAACAACACGAAAAGACACGTTTCACCTCGTTATATCACTTGCCTACACTCGAGCACGTTTACGAGCACATAATGAATAATAATTCACCATTTAGTACACATTAACACATACAAAATCGCAAAATATGCGACATAAACGTTCATATCTTTTGATTGCGTTGACAACTTTTATTTTTTTACAGCCGAAAGAAACCGTAGACCCATGTATTTAGTATAAATTTCAACTTGATACCTTTAAGCGTTCTTGAGAAAAAGGGTCTTGACAGACGGACACACGGACGGACAACGAAGTGATCCTATAAGGGTTCCGTTTTTTCCTTTTGAGGTACGGAACCCTAAAAATGGCTTTAGAGAATTAACGTTGACAGGCAAGCTGCCTTTATACTTTTGGAATTAAATTAGGTAGATATTTTCTTAAACAGTGCTCGTAAACAGTTATTTTTATTTCTTCACACATTTAAATCAAATAGACATCAATAAAAGAGACGTCACAATTTCAAACATATTATTGTAAACTTGACTAGGTAAGTTCTTATAAAATACAACGCATTCTATACGAGGTACGTTAGTGTCGTCGTAATTTTTTATTTGTCGTGTAACTTTCTACGGACCGTGTTAGTCAATACTTAAATCATTCTTGTTCACTTCTTGTTTGACTTTTAATGCTAGTATGGTAATCGGCGGTCTCTTTTTTTCTAACAATGGTTTGTTTTTTTGTTGTTAAAATTTTCATGACCTTGGATGCAAAGTCTTTTAGTCGTAATCATGGTTTGTTACGGTTGTAAAGTTGCCACATTTTGTAATATTTTTTTTTGTTGTAAATGTCTATCTTTTTCTTTGTACCTAGCACGCAATAGTGACAGGCATTCATCTTTAAAAATTCGCAGTAGTTGATTTTTAAGTGTATTTAGTGGACCGAAGTAAGTTCGAGGGGAATTTGACCGCGCGAGTCCGCGGGAGTGTGAGCATGTACAAGTGTACATACGGTTACATTCTGCCACTACGCTGTTTACCCATAACTGTACTGAATTTATTTGTATCAACCGAAATCACCTAACCCATTCTACTGACAAACTCTGCTTACAAACTTAGTCACGCGTCCTAGCTGCGCCCCAGACAACTTCCATTCCAAATTTCATCAAAATCGGTTCAGCCGCTTAGTCGTGTCGTGACCTAGTAACAAACTGAGATGCTACTTATATATGCATATTGAAGTACTCGTAGATAATACACTAGTGCCACTAGAGTGTTTAAATCCATTTACCATCGTCAGTTTGTCACTAATTATACCTACAACAATAGTCTCACTTATCCTCTGATTTTAACGCAACCTTCCTCCAAAACGAATAAGGATATTTTCAATTCCAGCCTCATCATGGGCCCAGTCACCACCCGAGGAGTCAGAGAAGGCCAAACTGGTCCGCCAACCCAAACGGGACGAAGCCGGCAAGCCGCATATCAAGCGACCTATGAACGCCTTCATGGTATGGGCTAAAGACGAGCGTAGGAAGATTCTCAAGGCATGCCCTGATATGCACAACTCTAATATATCGAAGATACTCGGAGCCAGGTGGAAGGGCATGTCCAACGGGGAGAAGCAGCCCTACTATGAAGAGCAGTCAAGGCTTTCGAAGCTTCATATGGAAAAGCATCCAGATTACAGGTACGTTTCGAAATATTTCCCTCCTGCCCATTTTTCTATCGGACTGCCAGAGCGGGCACAAAAAATCGACTCCGCTTTATGGTTGGTATTCCGAAAACCCGAACGAAGCACTTTGATTCCAGTTTTTTATGCAAACTGCTAGTCTGTGGAATGCGCAGCCTGAGGTGTTCCCCGATAGTTACAATCTGGGTGTCTTCAAATCACGAGTGAATCGGTTTCTTCTAGGCAAGCGTTGCTCCACCGTAGACCGCATCATCGCTTAACATCAGGCGAGTTGGCGGTCAAGCACAAGACTGTTACTTATAAAAAAAATAAAAAAAATATTTATGGATAGAATGCAGAATAACATGCCAAGAACATGTCGAAACACGCATATGGTAGGGTTCCGTAGCCAAAGCTATATCTAGATACATATAATTGTGGTCAAGTTTATAGTTCAGAAATTTTTATGTTTATAGAAAAATTCTAACAAACGCAGGTCAGTGGACTTAGCCAAATTTCAGAAACTGCTCCCGACATAACATATCGTTCACTTTTATTATTTAGTCCAAGAGGAAATCTATGAGGAAACATTCCTTGTAAAGTTAAAGTTGAGCTAGAACGTCTTCAATTTATAAAAGTATTATAGCTATGACTCAAAACAAGTTGCAATCTAAAAGATATCGAAATAGTGTTGGATAGAGGTGTTTCATTGTGACCTGGGGCCTTACGGACAACAGCTATTACAGGCACCTAATCCGCTCAGTTGGAAAATCACGTGACCGCAAACCTTATCGCGCCCAGATACGGTTTGCGGTCGCGTGATTTGTCAACTGAGTGGATTAGGTGCCTGTAATAGCTGTTGTCCGTAAGGCCCCTGAGCTGTTCCAGCAGTGACTGTGGATATGAAGGTTTTTTGTCTGCTTTGAAATGAAGCTCAAGTCGAAATAAACTGATGAAATTGTTTCTTCGATTCGCGTTACGAATCAGGTCAACAAAACGTGGCTGCCTACATTTTGGCCTAAACCGAAAACTTCACGTCTTTAATCTATTTCTTTTGCCGTTTCAGATATCGACCAAGACCGAAGAGGACTTGCATAGTCGACGGCAAGAAGATGAGGATATCCGAATACAAGAACCTGATGCGCTCGCGGCGCCAAGAGATGCGACAGCTATGGTGCCGCGACGGAGGCAGCGAGCTAGGCTTCCTTCCAGGACTTTCATCCCCTGGACCTAGCAATTCATCTCCCCCTCCCAATGGAGGTGGATACCCCCAGATGGGAGCTTTTTCGCCCCCACTGTCCCCCAGAGAGGATGATTGAAATACGGCGCGCGGCTGGCCATACCCGCACGCCGCGCAGATGTCCCTACCGACCGCGCATCATCCATGGTAGGTTCCTAAACTCCTGGAAGTTATGGAACCCTGTGTTTTGTGTAAAGTGTGGAGTTCAATTGCAGAAGATACATAAACTTTTTACAAACAAAAGTAACCACAAGCATGCCTGAGCTAAATGCTTGTGATGATAGGCATATCATGTTTTTTAAAAACATTGCATTGTGAATTTACAAGTTATCAGAAACAAAGCTTGAGTCGTTCTACTTACGCAGTCTGTAACAAATGCTGTTTGAATATCACAAGTTCTTAGTGAGTCTTAGGACAGTGTTTGTCCTAAGATACCTACATTGGCCAATGTAAATGTAAAGAAATACCATCGTTTTCAAATACCCAGTTTTAGGTACTAAATGTTACCGAAATGGAATCACAAAAACATCTTGTCGTTCACAGGATGACTATGAAATATACCGGAGTTTTCCTAGTGGGGGTTTCTGAGTGATTAAGTTATGTTGACAAGATAAATATTGTCTTTGTAAATACTTGCTGTAAAATTCGTCAACATAATAATCTGAAACGTGTAATTTTATGTGTATGAATGTAAGTAGCAATAGACCCCTTAGTTTGTATGTCGTAGATTGAGATAATCTCATAGGACTTTTATACGTAGGTTTGTATGCCAGTGTTTCGTATTGGATCTCTCTCGTTTTAATGACCTAATAACTTATGAGATTATTCCATTACTTAGAGGATAAAGGTAGGTAATCGTGGCGGGCACATCTTTACTTCTTATTTTGTAAATAAATACCAATTTACAATATTTAGGTATTAGCTACAGCCCTAAAAACTGGGAATGCATCTCTTTAAATCCCTCCTCGGTGTTTTGCCAGTCGCATGCATCAACCTGTCGTTTTTCAATATCGTCTGACCACCTTATTCTCGTTAGGCCTTACGGCTAACTTAACGCGGGCTCGAATTAGCGCTGAAACAGCGTAGTTCGGAAAATCACGCGAACGTGAGCCTTACCGCGCCGAGATAGGTACGGTTTGCGGTCGCACAACTTTTCTTACCACCTAAACTGAATCGCTAACAGGTAGCCGTAAGGCCCCTGGATCCACCAACAATTCAATGCATTGCGTACCTACTACATTATTATCTATATATACCCAATGACTTTCCAAAAAATTAATAACTATATAAAAGTCATTAGTAATTAATTCAAAGTCGTTGGACTAAACTCGACTAACGATGGGAATGGTGTAATTTAGGTACTTACTCATTATTCCCATGCTTCAAAAATATATTACAGCGGGTATGTTTTCTATTTTTCCTATAAACTCTGGTGGGGTAGACCAGTTTAAGAACTTGTGTTAACACAAATCAATGATGACTACTTTAAGTACCTACCTACATTGACAGTTTTAAGTTAACAAAAATAGTTTTTCCGTTAAAATAATTGTAACTATATGGAGGTAGGTATGAATATTCAAGTAATATAGGTATATACAGGGTAACTGGTACCGAATCAGTTAGCATTATCTTAGGACCGTCTTCAATACGTCAATAAAAACAACTTTTGCTCTACGATTTATCAAAATTCGCGATGAAAAAAACAGCTGTTTCTTATAAGTTTTCGGGGGTGAATAATTATTTTGTATGGGACGGCCATCGAGATACAATACCTAGTCACAATCACGCAAAAAAAAATCCGAACCAAGACTCGGCGCACCCTACGCATTTGCCGACTTTTTGGTTTCGTTATAACTAATTATAAGGCAACCGAGATCCAACTAAAACGCCACGCGATGCCAGTGCTTCGATGGCATATCGGAAGAGCAACGTTGAACACTATGCAAGCGACATAACGTCTCAATTATAGTAAATGTGAAATTGCAAACTATATAATTGATGTCTAGGTATGTACAACGACGCTCGGATGAGTTTTGACTGTTTTCACTAAGAGATTGTGACTCTATAGTGTCAACGGGAACGGCTGTTATTTTGCGAATTTCGAAAAGTAGTACAAAAGTTGTTTGTTTTGATCAAATAATTTTATTCAGGTTTTGATATACTGAGAATCTGAGGCAGCCCAACTGATTACCGAGTAGCCCTGTATACTAACCACTCTCTTTTGACTCTGTTTTAATGTATAAAATATTGGATAATTTGTGACGCCATGTACCTAATTGTAATGGACGAGTAGATAAACAAAAATGTAAATAAATACTTAGAAATTTACTTCAATTCACAGTAACTGTAATGACTTATGTAGTGCTGGGTAATTCTTCTTTGTAAATAGACCCTATTCCTTTTGTAGATAGAGTTTTTGATTTGGCTAATAGTAAGATCAATAGATTTGTTTAGTATTAATCGTTTTAGTGTCGGGGTATATCGTAGACTTTTCTGTGGCCATGTACCTATATTAACTTAGTTTAACTTGTAGTGAAGTAAGCAAATAAAATGTATCAAACCAAAAATTTGAAGCGAAATGCTTGAAAATTATAGTGTTTTGAACACGGACTGTTTTGACAGACACTTAGTCACTCCACATCGCGTTTGTTACTGTAGGCTTAGTCCCAGATTTGATAGTTTTCGAAAACTTTTTTCGTTTACGTATTGATCCATACATTGCTAAGCTGAAATGTATTGGAAAACTTTTTTCGTATTAGAGTGAAGCAATCTATACCGCCGATTACTACCGATTTTAGTTCCTCCGCGTTTCCGCTGGAGGCGCTTTACTAAAATGTATGGCACAATACGCAAACGAAAAAACTTTTCGAAAGCTATCAAATCTGGGACTAAGCCTACTGGTCTTTTTACTCGAGTCCCGTGGTCAAAATCAATGCTTTTTATTATAGGCATTGCCCTAGAATTTTTTATTCAGCTGCCGTTAAAGGCGTAATACTGGGGGCAGATAAATATACCAAGCAACCAGCCTCGATCGCACGCGCGACTCAAGTCTGAAACCAGTTTAAAACGCGCGCCCGATAAATGGAGGGCTTTGGGCGAAGTGAAACAGTGTTTTATAAATACTCATAGACTTAGTGGAGATACATAAATAGTACCTACGAATAATAAATATAAGTAATAATAACTTTTGTAATAGCACAAATTATGACGATATCAAACATTAATGTATGTAGATAACGTAGATGTTGTAACATACATTGTAGGACATTTTTGAAATTATTAGGCAAAATAATTAATACATAATCTTTACATTGCGATTATAATAACGGAATTTATAAAAAGTTGATCAGAAATGGTCAATTAAGTATTGTCAATTTAATTGTAAATATTTCAGACAACTTTTCTTGTATATTTATCGGGATAACAAAATAGATAATTTAATAATTCTAAAGACTATCACTATTTTCGATTTTCAGGAAACTTGTATGCAATACCTTGCCGAAGCAAGCGTTGATTAAAAAATGCATTACCCTTTCTAACTTCCCTGTCTAAATATACCTACATTTAAATTTCGATTAAATAATAAACCACATAAAAATTAAATTTCGATTAAATAATAAACCACATAAAAAGGATGTAATTAAGATCAATCTGTCTAATCTTGAGTTAATCTTGCAAGCATGCGAGAATAGTCTCGCAACTATTCTTGCAAGCATGTACCAATGTACCAGCACGTTTGCAAGAATAGTTCAATAACAACATTCTTACTGTTATTATATTATTAAAGTACAATCACTAATCAGTCGATAGTATATTCCAATCCAGTGATTTTTATTGTAAAAATATTTAATATTATGTAGTATCCTTGAGATTGTAATAGAAATAATTCTAATAGAAATAATTATACCTACTGTCGCTTTATCGAATCGTGCAATTTTACTAAGTAGAATGTAGAACCTAGAGCCTTGCATAATATACGCGTAATACTGAATATTGTATAGATTTCATGTTTCAAAAAAAAACTTGCATTGTTATCTTTTATTTTGTTATTTATTTTTCTAATTATAAAAATCGTTTTTCTATTGTCTTCTATAGGTCACTTAATGCCAGTATAATGTAACAGTAGAATTTAGTGTAAGCTTAAAATTTGTGTAGTACATGTTTTAAGCTATGAAAATTAGTGTATTATTAGTAAATGTTTAAGGGTTTAGTTACTAAATTATTTATTTTTATGTTGAATGTAAATAAACGAATATTTCTGTAAGCGTTAGATTGCGGTTATTTGATGATTGATACTTAAATGTCTGTAATTTGTGTTAGGATCTCTTTTTTATTTATTGAAACAGTTTTAAAGTTTTTTATCCATCTTGCCATAATAAACATGTAAAATGCCATAATTGTTTTTCTACTTACATTAAATAAGTGTACAGATAAATGAATGTTATATTACAACATGCTATTGTTCCTTAGATTTTGGTTACAAAAAACTATGTGATTTTTCGATTATGTACTTAAATTGAAAATTGTTATATTTTTCTTGCATTTTTTGTAAGTTTTTTCACTGTTTTAAATTCAATTTTATAAACTTAACTCATTTACTTAGCATTCGACATTCAAATGTATAAGTAGGTAGATTTTAGGTTTAAATACCTAGTATAAACCAGGACACATTATTTAAAAATTGTGCCAAAACCCAAAATATATTAAAAATAAACCTTGAAAAAATATATTGTTTCATTCATCAATCGATTAACTAGGTACCTACCTATATAGCGCGATACTGCTTAGAAAACGCTGATAAGGAGCTCTGTAAAGGCGCATACAGACATCGCGAAGCATGCGCTACGATTATCATGCCACGAAAGTCTGAGCCAAGAAAAAAAAAACAAGCATTCTTCCGAACGCCATATTTTAGGTTGTGCACGCAAACTACGACGCATGATGCTTGAGTTCCTCGTTAACAATAAATAAGCGAAATGGCTTCAAGAGGAGAAGTCTGCTAAGGGGGTCTAGAAAAGAGCCACACACTGTTAGCGTTCACGCCTGCGGAAAGATGAAATTGTATGAAAACTAGCGACCCGCCCCGGATTCGCACGGGTATAATTTAAAAAAATAAACCAGCCAAGTGCGAGTCAGGCTCGCGTACTGAGGGTTCCGTACCAACACAAAAGACAGAAAGTAGTGCAAAAAGACATCACGCCCAGGCGGTCACTCATCCAAGTACCTACTGTCCGCGCCCTACGTTGCTTAACTTGGTAGTGAACAGAAATTTGTCACGGACTCGCACTTATTTATTATTTGTTGTTATACTTTAGAGTGTGTACAACAATCATTTGCACAAAAAAAACAGGCACCTAAGCAAAGAACCAATTTTATTCTTCCTATTAGTTTGTTTGATAATTTTATTTAGGTAGTTTTGTCCTCAGAATTTTGTAAATTAATTAGCAAGGAATAGTTTTCGTCAGTTTTATCATAACATTTTGATTAAATTAATGGGTAATAATGTTAAAACTCTAAAAGCCAGTAGTCTACTGCTCCCTAAGTAAAAATGAAAAACTTTTTTTTCTTTAATGATGTAGTGCAGATCAAATATTGGTATGGAGTGTGACCCCCTCTTGCCGAAATCACAGCTTGCATTCGTCTGGGCATGTTAGCGAGTATATCACTTATGGTTTCTTGCGGAATACGTTCTCACTCCGCGGTAATAACATTCTTTAGCTATCTGAACGCTAACAGTGTGTGGCTCTTGTCTAGACCACCTGAGCGTACCTACGGCTCGCACTAAGGCAGGCGCCTTGAAGGGCCAGAATACAGCGAGCGCAGCAATCTCGTTCGCGCATTTTGATGTTTTTTAGGGTTCCGTACCCAAAGGGTAAAAACAAGACCTAATGTATCTCCGAAATGTATCTGACTAGTAAACCAATGGACTAGCAACTTTGCGCTGACGCTCAAGGCTAAGAAGCTTAGTCTGAATTAGAGATTCGTTGCTGATGAGCCTCTTGGCAAGTTTCTGAATAGACTCCCAACGCCCCAAGCTGGTACTTAGCTGATCTATCCCAAAGGTGAGAGCAGTACCTACTCTATGCACGACCAAACTTGTGGAAGCAACTGTTCCGACGTGAAGTACTGTCGCACCTTCGATAGCCACCCAGCTTTTTGGCAGCCAATTGAGCCTTGTTTTCAATATAGAAGCCAAAGTTGAGGGTATGAGACAGGGCAACGCCTAAAAGCTCAAATTGGTCAGTTATCGGAATGTATACATCCTGGAAAGTAGGAGCCAGTTGGAACGGCATCCTTTTTGCAGAGAACAGACACGATCGGGTCTTAGCGGCATTGAACTTGATCAGGTTGGCATCGCCCCATTCGGAGACTGCCTTAAGGGACAAGTTCATGCGCTCGACCATGGCCTCTCTGAGAGACTGGATTTGTGGTCCGCTGGTTCGTGCGTTAGATGAATTAGCTCTCTACTACTGTGCTGTCGTCTGCGTACCCAAAGGTACCGGGCTAGCTTAAACCCAGGACATTATATTTGGGATTTTTTATCCATCTATGTTTGTAAATCAATATAGGTACCTATTATATTACTAGGTATTAAATAATAATATCAATAATTTAAATAGTTAATACATTTATTATGATCATGCATAACATAATTTCATATACACATTAAATATCAGAATAAAAATTGCTATACATGATATGGCTTAAATGTTTTGTAAGTACAAAAATATTTTTGCTTTATACACTTATTTTAAGAACCTACGCAAATTAAGTTTTTGGTATTATTTTATTTTACAACAAAAGAGATGAGATTACATTTTTCAATATCATTACAGATGTTCATAAAATTAGATTATGTTAGGTCAGGGGCCGTACCTCATGTTTTAAGCGATTCTGTTTAGGTGATTGAGAAAAGTTGCGCGACCGCAAACCGTATCTCGGCGCGTTAAGAATCAAGTTATTACGCGTGATTTTCCGCTATCACCTAAACTGAATCGCTTAAAACAACATACGGTACAAGGTAGGGTAAATGAACATCGGGGAAGAGGAACTATAGACCAAACAAACTATAGACTCTATAGAATACGAGTATACCATAGTATAGAGTTTAACACTATGGTCACCAGCAGTGCAAGTACAGTAATTTACCGATTGTGAAATTTGACGTTTTATCCTAGATAAATTCGGTTTTATCCTAAGACCCTCAATATACGCGCCACAAACTAACATGATAAACATAATTTATCATAAAAATTATATAATAAATTATTAACTAAAAAATATATTTAAAAACATAATAAACATGAAAATTATAAATAGCCAAAGTTAATAAACGAAAATTTTAAATTACATGCGTTATCACTGTAGGTCTGTAGTATTTATTAACCGTCTAAATACAGAAGTTAATAATACAGTAATATATACCTATATTACATTACAACAGCCATTTTATACGTCTTAAATTTGTCGTTAGTTTTTTTGTTGTAATATGTCAATGGCTGTTTGTTACAGGTGTACGTCAACACCAAATCATAGGTACTTGCCACTGCAGAGTCAACAGGCAAGGAAGATTACTTTAACCGGCTTATTGGTCATAGTGACTGTAACCACTGGCCATAGTATAACCAGTAGTCATAATGTGACCAGTGGCCATAGTATGACCAGTAGTCATAGTGTGACCAGTAGTCATAATGTGACCAGTGGCCATAGTATGACCAGTAGTCATAGTGTGACCAGTGGCCATAGTATGACCAGTAGTCATAGTGTGACTAGGGGCCATAGTGTGACCAGTTACTATAATGTAACCAGTCACCATAGTGTGACCAACGACCATAATAAACTATGGGCCACTTACCATAGTGAACTATAGTTTATTATCTATGGTATCCAGTTCCTGTTCTCCCAACGTTTGTTTTATCCCACCTGACCTTATACTTTTTCCACAACACCTATACATCAATAGTGGATTATTATTTAAGCTTATTTTATTTGCATTTATTTACGCGAGGCCGATAATAATTATATTGTATACCCTAAGTTAATAAAACTATAATAGGTACATATTCGAATTAGTACAAAAATAACATGCTTTAGCGGTTACCATTTCATCTATTTTTACCCTAAGTACAGTCACTTGCATGGTGTCAAAACAGCGTCAAATTTCGAAACATCTACGGAGCACCAAAATTTGAATAGTAACCTTAAAAAAAACAAAGGTTTACCTACTACATATATAAAATTGGTTTCCTCCCCCAATTATGTTTTTTTTTAAATTTATTTAGTAGTCTGCGTGTTCTTGTTTATGTAAAGACTAGCGGTCCGCCCCAGCTTCGCACGGTTATAGATTATAGCATATGTCACCCGGGGATAGTGTAGCTTCCCAACAGTGAAATAATTTTTCAAATCGGTTCAGTAGTTAAGACCGCCCATTTACTGCCGTATTTTGTTTTTTATGTTAGTTTAAGTTTCATTTGTATTTTCGGTGTGTAATAAAGAAAAATTGTATTGTATTGTAGTTTCGGAGCCTATTCAATGCAAACAAATATTTCCTTTTTATAATATTAGTGTATAAATAAATAAAAAACAAAAAGTATGCCTTTCATTTTTAAGTATTTTTTAATTTTTTACAAATTCTTTTTTTTACTTTTCTTTTGTGCATAAAGTTTTGGTACTCCAAAATTGTATGAAAATTTAGCGCTAGGCAGAGAAATGTTTATTATTTCGCTGACGCTAGATAAATCTCTAACTCCAACTAAATCATTACATCAAAATTATTCGCAATGAGGTTAGATACTGAAAGCTAATTGGTATGTTCAAGGTGTTGGTATAGATACCACCTGGTATACTGACCACCTGGATACCACCTGGTGGTTGGTATAGATCATTGGTGGGCGAAGCTGTGTTGAACCAGGGTACAAGCTATTGTACCAGTTCAGGTGTTACAGATTAAGGTCCCCCTTACGACCTAAGGACAAACGTTCTGACACATTTAAAATATACTTTAACCGGCTCTGTGGCCAATGTGACTAGTGACCATAGTGTAACCAGTGGACAAAGTGTGACCACTGGCCATAGTGTGACCGATGGGTAGTGTGACCGGTGTGCGGTGGTTGTGTACTGTGTGTTACATTTGGCGTGCATCCGCTTCTATGCATTTTGTATGGACAGACTGTTAATTTAGGGAGTCATGAATCGCGAAAACTAAGTTTTTGTCTCGATACGTATTCATTTATGCAACTCGAAGTTTGGCAAGCAGCGATGGTTACACTTCTTTGATTTATGATATTAATGTGATGTGTTTTTCTGTCTCACTCGCACGTGGTCCTACTTAATTAAAGTCCGATCGGTAAGAGAATGCGTCTGATAGCTGCAATATCATTGTAAAAATCTGAATAATATTTTCTTTCAATATTTCACAGTAGTATATTGGTTACCTGTTACAATCTAACGTTCAAAAAACTAGTAAAGGTGATAAGAATTCACTGTTTTCTTTGTCAGACGCATTCTTTCAGTGGCCGCACTATAGTAGAAACGTTTTCAAAGATGCATTTTTGTTGTTAGCGAGATGGTAAGTGTAAAGTGATAGCACCTATATTAAATAAACGTCCTAAAGAATAGTGATGTATTAAAGCACTTAAACAAGTAATTTAATATATTACAAAGCTGCTGTATCAAATTTGTTACCTTATTTAAATGGCAAGAAAAAATTCACTTAACTGGCAAGCAAGACGGACACAACTTAACTTTATTCAATTCCAAGCAAGCCCCGTGAAAAGTGTGTCCACACTTAAATACCCATAGTCCGCCATCTTTAATCAACACTTCATTTTGTAATGGCAACCCACAAAGAGCACAATCTGCCACTCCTTTGTTTATAACAAAAATATTGGCTACTATTTCTTCTAATGTAGAAAACCTTACTTGATCGATTTCTTTGGGTATTTTTTCATTATTTTGTTCAAGAATTTCTAGATTTTTTCCGAGAATTTCTTGGGTATTTTTTTCAAGAATCTCTAGATTTTGTCCAAGAATTTTTGGGTTATTTTTTTCAAGAATTTCTTGATTTTCTTCGGTGACTTTTAGGTTGTCTTCAAAGTTCCATGTGACTAATTTCTTTAGAGGTGTTAGACCCCAATGGTCAGAATTCGCCGCGACTACTATAGGCATAGCAGTATTCTTAATATCTCCATTGGTGCTGCTTCGAAGTAGTTTGCATACCTGAAAGTATCAAAACAGATAAATTTACACATTATCTGTTACTACTAGCAGTATGAACGGAAATCAACTCATTGGCGACCGGTATGGCTCAGATCTGTGTTAGCGAGTCTTCCCTCAGCAAGTGTTCATGATAAAGATCGCCCAGGTTCTATTCCCGACCGAGCAAACGTTTGAATAATGATTTTTCAGGTTTAATGACACTATAGTGCACGAAATATTGGGAATTCAAATAATGTAAAATTCACTCAAAACAGTATAAATTGTTTTTAACACCTTGATAAAAGAGCTGGTAATCATTAAACAGCTAAACAAATTTTGTTAAATCATTAAAAAAAAAAAAAAAAACAAGAATACTTTCGATCAAATCAGTTTTTACACAAAAATAAATATCTAAATCGGTTCAGCCATTTGGGAGCTACGATGTCTCAGACAGACACACAGATACACACGTTAACTTATAACACCCCTCTTTTTGCGTTTCGTCGGTTGAAATCCATTAGTGTTTAATTTCACGATGTTGCAATGGTAGTTTTTGGTCAGTCGATATATCATTGTGTTCCATTGCATCCCCATTACAGGGAATTCCAGTGGGGATTGGGGGAGGAGGTGCAAAGCGTGAGTTAGCCTTGGGCCGTTACTCTTGGTCAAATGTCAGGATAGATACGTATGCAAAATATCATAAAACTAAGTCACAAAATATACTTCCTGTTTCTTTTTTGATTAGCGGGTTAAAAACACTGTCTTGAATTTAACTGGCAATGGCAAATGCACAAGACGTGTGACACCAAAATTCTCAAGAAGAAAGGAAAAAAAAACCGGACAAGTAAGCGAAAGCGTCGAGCGCGAGTCCAAATAAAAAATAACAACAAAATTGATATATATATTAAAAAGCAAATTTAACTTTGTAGTGGAATATAATAAGGTTCTTCCATACATAACAACTCCATAATTTAAAGTTATATGTTAAGTCACATATAACTTTAGTGAACAACCGTGATAGTTTAAAACAGTGTTCCATAATTTAAGTTTGTAATAGCAAAACATTTTTTTTTTACAACACATTTGCTCAAAAAGTGCACTTACAAAGCCTGTATACATCGTTCGAAAGTTAAACATTACGGATTATACAACGGAGCGTGCGGTAATGAATTTAACCGCACGCTCAGATGTATAGCACCGTGCGTGTACTTTACGGTATTTTTTTAATTCCCGTCATAATTACATAAGAATTCCACAAAAGAGTTTCATATTACGAGAATAAATAAGCTTAATGATCAAACCTCCTTGGAAGCGCTTTTGCTCAATACGTTTGTCTCAGTTTAATACTAAAGAGAAAATGAGACGAAAGATGTAGTTCTAATAAACAAATAATCTAATAATTGTTCTTGTAATTTTCACCACGTGATAGTGGCGCTATTTGCATGTTCGCGCCATTTTCTTATTATATTATATATTATAAACAAAATAATTATTTTGTTTATAACTTAATATCAGTCACAACAATAGTTTCTATAATTTGAAACAATTCAAAAATTGTTTCATTTGTAGCCTTTTTTTCTCGCAAATGTGTTGTAAAACGTTGTATGGCACACGTGCGGATTGGTTTTTACAAACTCGTGACTATGGTAAGCCCGAGACGAACGTCTACTCGTTTGTAATAACCAACTTACCGCACTTGTATCATAAATAACTATTATATGACGTAACTTCATATTAATGACTTTCGTTTTTTTTCCTTTATATGTGCTGTAAAACCTTGCCTTTTGCCAAATTTCATGTTTCTAGGTCAACGGGAAGTACCCTATAGGTTTATGATTCCCTTGTGAAATCACAAAAAAATTATGACATAAATGGTCATATCTTTTGATCTTATTGACTTACAAGTTTGATTTTTTCACAGCTGAATATAGACCGAGTATTTGATATACATTTCAACTTGATAGCTTTCGCATTCTTAAGAAAAAGGGCCTTGACAGACGGACAAAAAAGTGATCCTATAAGGGTTCCATTTTTTCCTTTTGAGGTACGGAACCCTAAAAAAGACAGTAACTTGAGATGTGAACTCAAATTTAAGCGATATTGGTTGTTCAATTTTACTAGACAAAAAGTTATTTACCTCATTCTTCGCCTCTTTAAAGTCATACGCAGTATACAATGCATCGGTCAGCTGATTAGACACAGTTGTATCGATATTTTCAAACATGGTGACTACCAGACACGTGTGGTAAAACTTCACTGTGATGGCTCCTGCATCAATTAAATTTGCATGCTTTTCCAACACTTTCAAAGCGTTCCGCCCACCGATAGACTTGATCATTAGCGCTCCCAAATCATCCCAACTTAACATATCTTTTACGGATATGTTCTCAAATTTCTTCGAGCAATTCAGACAGATATTTGCGTATAAAGTAGCATACAATTGTACAGCTCGGTTCCAAATGTCTAAAGTAAACTGCGGTAGAAACGAATGCAGCAACTTTTCATCTAACATTTGCAGCAAAATCCTCAGTATGTTCATCAAATCTTCATTCCTTCTTAGATACAATATTTTTCTCCATAAGTAAGGCATTCGTTTGCAAATGTCGTAGCACTGATCTCTGGTTTGACTAGACCATTGTAGTTCAATAAATTTGTCGATCAATTCTGAAAATACCGGCGTTTGATTTGTTCTTGCGTACGGTAGCGGAAATCCACACTCGCAACCAATATTGGATAGCTTTTGCGTCTTCATATTCACTGATATACATGAATCTACGAAGTACTTGTACAAATCTTCATCCTTAATTATGTTGTTTAAATATTCTTCATTCTCCACCATGCTAAGGTAGCTGAGAAAAATATGATTCGGTATGAATTTAGATTCTTCTTCCGCTCCAATGTTTACGCAATATTCTTCTAATTTGAACATAAGATTGTAGATTTCTCTAATATCACAGGTGTTGCTCTCGATTATAGAGACTAAATTCGATTGCTCTTTACTGACTAGACTTAACCTAAAATATTGGTACAAAGATTTGCTGACAATATCCTTTTCTTCGATATTCTCTATCACTATGGCTTCTTGACTAGATTCTTTGTAAATGATATCATTATGAATCACTATTACAGGTTCGTTAAGATTTGTTTGTTCTAAAGACATCTTAGGAGTGTCTGTCCTTATGATTTGTTTTTGAATGACAAACTCTTGCACTGGTGGCTTATCGCCTAAATGTTTCATTTTGTCCTCGAAATCATCCCATTTTTCTTTGAGTATTTTCTTGCTAGAGTTTAATTTGCCTGAAACACTCAAACTGAGGTCTTTTAACGTCTGCATAGCTTCAGGTGGTATTGACGAGAATTTGTATTCGTCATTTTGTTTTGACATATCTTCCTCGTCATGTTCGTCATCTAAAGACGATTTTGCATTATATGTGTTATCAACAACATGAATGCCAGTCTTGGAAGCGGCATTCAGTTTTAGGCTTTCAAAATTATTTAAAACATCTTCTATTTTCTCAAGTGTATCTTTATCAATTTTGTCTCTCAATCCAGCGACAACATGCAATTTCGTGGACAATTTAGTTGACATCAAGTAATCATTGTAAGCAGCGCATATATTGGCACACAATGAGTATTTTTCTTCAATGAAACATTTGAGTAAAAACTTGTCTATTTTCATAAATCTCAAATGCATTAGAGAGCCGTTGCTTAGCCAGACATATAACATGTTATGGTACACTTTGCAGTCAACAATATCTCTAAACTCATACCAGACAGTGTCATCAACATTATCAATATTCAAAAAATACAAAGCGTCTTTCCTAAAACAAAATATGGCACCACACATAGCAAATATCTTAGAGAAATTTATTGATTTTCCGTCACTCTCACTTACAGGATTTTCTATGCTAAAATCCTCTTTTTCATATGATTCTGATGTAACGGTTTTGAATGGATGTCTCGCTAAGACTTGTTTGAACTGGTGAGTCCGTTTAACTGTTCCATCGACGGTTGATTCCCACAACCTCGATGACGGTCTTGCACAAAAAATTAAAGTATTTTCCAATTCCTTTCCAACTGCAAATTTTAGTTCGTCATTAACCATGTTAAATTTCTTCACCTCGGAGAAATTTTGTTCAACTTTTTTTACAGTAACGTCTTGATTTTTTTCTTTGTTCACGAAGCAGGCTCCAAATTCGCCGTCTCTTAGTTTTTGTCCGATCTGTCTGTATTGTTCCTGTGTGGTATCGCATACGTAGCATCGAGTTAGAGTGGAAACCAAGAGCATGCATGACCTTAGATCAATTTGACATATTCTGGAGTCCAAGCTCATGATGACTTGAGATGAACTTTGGAAGGTTTTGGCCTGGAACAGAAAACAGATAATTTGTAAAAATTATTTATATATAAAATATTGTACCACCTGTTATAGTGTCATCCACGTGGACATTCTCTCAGGTAAATTTTGTCACTCCCCGACCCTTCATTAATAGAGATAGCTCTATGCAAAAATCGCGTCGATTTGAGCTCTGTTGCTGCGTGAAAAAAAAATGTATGTAAAGAAAGAAGGGAAAACCTAATTTATTTGTTTTGTTTTTTATTTGTATGACAGACAAGATCTACATGCAAAATTTTCTATTTTTATGTTAGGTATGCGTAGGATTTTACGCGTGTTTTTCCACTGAAATGGAGTAGAGCTATGAAAAGAGGTGTTTCATTGAAGCGGAGACGAAAGAACTTTTGTAGCGGTGTCAAGCAGAGCAAGACCCGTTAAAATTTTTAGCTAGTGGTGAAGCAATATCTGTCAGAGGGCACATGACATATTGGTTCACCACTCTCCCCTCTCTCTCTCTCTCTCTCCACTTGTTATACCCCACTCTGCTCGCGTCACACCACTATACTCCGCCCTGTTCGTACCGCTATACCCCACTCCGCTAGCATCACACCACTATACCCGGTCCGTTCACATCACTATTAGGTAAATTCAATTCTCAGCATTGTGCTTTGCAAAGTCTAAAATACTTACAAGAAAATTCTGCATTTGCAATACCGATATTTTTCCAACATCGTCACCAGAAAACATCATGTTGGTGTCGCTCCACATCATAGCTGTCACCTCGTTGCCCTGGTGGTCCTTTGATGTGACCGTGGAGTGACCACCACTCAGCGACTGATCACAAGCTGTGACCGTCATAGTGCCACGGCCGTTTGCAAAGCCAATGTGCTTCTCGTTGGTAGATATTGCAAGTCGAGTGATGGCACCATCCTGAAACATTGTTAGGAAGATGATAAGCAAGATGGTCAGTTGGTATGGTATAATACAGAAACGTAGAAACTGTTTCTTTGAAAACTAAATCAACAAAAAACAAAAGTACACTGAAGAGTGTATTTTTGTTTATTTTTTGTGTGTATCATTTTAACAGATTAATTGTAATTAATCTGTAAAAATTAGTTTCAAGTAAGTATAACGAATCTTTTGTTTCAATATCCAGCGATTTTTGCAAGTATTAAAATAAAAAATTGCGAAATTTAAAACAAAAATAAAAAACAAAGAAAGCATTTAAAACTTTTTTTTTTGTATTGACAAACTAGGTGTTTGTCCACACCTCACCTGATGTTAACATCAGGTGAGGTGTGGACAACCTGAGTGTGGTGTCACCTGAGTTTGGTATATCACACCCCGGAGATAAAGACAAATATAACAATGCTTCACGTTTCAGTCTGTCAAGTCACCTAGGCTGAGGAGGTAATATTGCGACAGACAAAGATATGTACATATATATACAAAAACATGATGAAAATCGACACCATTTTATGGTTTGATATTCCAAAAACCCATAAAAAGCTCTCTGATTCCACTTTTATTGTGTAAACTGCAAGTCTTTGGAATGTGTAGGCTCAATGGGTGTTCACCGATAGTTAAAATCTGGGTGTCTTCAAATCACGAGTGAATTGGTTTCTTCTAGGAAAGTGTGCTCCTTCGTAGATTGCATCTACGCTTGACATCAGGAGAGTTGGTGGTCAAACACAAGTAGTATATTATTATTAAAATTATCCTCGTTTTTGGGCAGTCGGGTAAAAATCACCGAAGGTGTCTAAATTTAAATTGTGCACAATAACTCGTAAAAATAAGTATTTGTGTTGCTTAACTATTGGCGCAAACAACTTCGTAAAAACCTTAATATAGCATTTTCTTTTTTATTATTTACATACTTACCTACGGTTTATAAAAAACAGGTTTCGAACATATCATGTGTTTCGGAAACTTGCATGGTTCAAAACTCTTTGGTTTGTTATTTTTTTATAAAACTGTATGAAAATCATACGGATTAAGAATTTCCTAAAGAAAGATAAGCTATTTCAGTGTTTTTCACCTGAGGGTTGCGACCCCCAGGCGGGTCACCAAGCCACCAACCCGGGTAAAAGAAAAAGGCAAGTGTTTGTAGGTACACACAAAGAAAAAAAAACTACAATTTCAGTAAGAATGCTGTGTCTGTTTATCTATACTAATATTATAATGAGGAAAGATTTGTTTGTTTGTTTGCATTGACCAGGCTACGAAACTACTGAACTGATTTGAACAATTATTTCACTATTGGGAAGCTACACTATCCCCGGGTGACATAGGCTATATTATATTTTCAAAAAAAATTGGGATCCTTACTAAAACTCCAATAATACCCGTGCGAAGCCGGGGCGGACCGCTAGTTTTTAATAATTTGTCAAAACGTGGTTCTATTTTTGAGACACAATTAACTAAATCATTTGCTAATTAAGGCTTATTATGTTTTATGTAGGTTTATTAAGGCCCTGGGGGGGTCGCCAGAATTTTTCAAATTGTAAAGGGGTCGCGTATTCAAGAAGGTTGAAAAACCTATTTGACCTATTTGGGGTGGGTTTTTTTTGTACCTGCTTCAGGGGTTTACCATCCCTTGGAAAAATATTTTTAGTCATCGACAAAAAAACCGTTTTTTTTTAAATTCTTAATGGGTTCTTCCACCTTCCTGACATACATGGCATCTACTAGAAAACAAACGCCACATAGCCCTACTATGGCCTGCTCCATCACAGACAAACACTGCAGACCACATCCTCAGCAACAGTAATTTTCAATTGGAACAGGTATTCTGAGGATGTGGTTGCATCTAAATCAATAAATGTTTTTAAAAACAAACTGGACAGATGAATAAGATAACCTTAACAGATAAATACAAAATTTTGACAATGTGATATAGGTACATTAGCTTATGCTGCTACCCGTATGATCCCAGCTCTAGAGATAGCCAGCGGATGTGGTAAGATGAGTCAACAGATTAATATGCAACCTTTCTGTCTTATCCTTATCAGCCTGTGTGCTTCTCTTCTAACGGTCATCGGGCCACCATGAACACTGTGACTGATGTGGTGCATAAGGCTGAGGGCTCAGTCTCTCTTACTTCCAACTCTTGATTATGCTGACGTCTGCTATCTAGATCTCACAGAAGACCAGCTGAATAAACTTGAGCGCCTTCAAAATTTTTGCATAAGGTTAATTTTTGGCTTGCGCAAATATGACCACGTCTCTGAATTCCGCACTAAACTCAAGTGGCTACCCATTCGTCGTCGCCGGGATGCTCACATACTCGCCCTTCTTTATAGTATTCTTTACAATCCTGCTTCACCTTGCTATCTTAAAGAACGTTTTAAGTTCCGCCATTCCCTTCTCACTAGGTTCCTGAGATCATCAGAAAACTGCACGCTTGACATTCCTCAACATAACACGACTTTTTATTCCTCATCATTCACGGTGAAAGCTGTCAAACTCTGGAATGACTTGCCGCTTGAAATCAAGCGTGCCCCCTCCCTCGACGTTTTCAAACTCCGCGTAAAAGCGCACTATCTCGCACTATAGCTGCTATCTAGACTCTAATTTCTGTGACAAATATAATGTATGTAAGTATCAACATGTGTATATCTTTGATAACAGTAGGTATGTTAAATATTTTTGATGTAGTTTATTAATTATGTAGGTAGGTATGTAGTATGTTATTTATATTATGTAGTCTATGTATATGTATGTATTAGTATGTAATATTTATTTGTAGTCTATTGATTGTTTGTTGTTATTTGCATAGGTATTTACTTTCTATTTTTTTTTTTTTTTTTAGTTAAGGCCACACATTATTAAATATAATTCCTTTCCGTGCACGGTTGCCTGGAAGAGATCGCTTTAAGCGATAAGGCCGCCTGTTAAAAGCCTAGATAATATTTTTGTTGTAATTTTTATGTTATCCTTGTTTTGTGGGGTTTTAATAAAGAGTTTTTGTATTGTATTGTATTGTAAATACAATTATTATATGAAACTTTTACCTTACCTTGTGTGGAATAAGTTGTACAAATTCACAGGGATTTCGATTAAAGACATAGATGCCTCCACTGGTAGCACCAAACGCTATCAACGTCTTTGAGATATCGAAGCATGTGTACTGGAAAAGAGAGATAAATAATTTATTGTATTTGGCACGATAATTCTGCACGTCTTTATGAACTTATTAAGATAATATTATGTTTATTAGATGACGGAGGCATCCTGAAGTTTTGTTCGTTTCGTAGGTACCTATTTTAGGTACAATTCGTGTAATACATGTATCCACAATGTTGGATTGGATGATTTAGTCATTCAAACTACCCACAGTTGAGGGGCGGCCGAAAATGAAAAGCAGAATAAATAAAACACCACACTTGGTAAATACGTATTGCTCGTTTGTTAATTTATAAATAGGTACACTAATTTATCTCTACACTACGTGAACGTGAATGTGATTTGGGCCAAAATAATCGGAGAAGCACTCTGAACTAACCTTTATCCGTTGAACATTTTTAATAGGATAGTTTATAGATTCTGTGATATCTGGAAGTTCTTGCAGAATGTAAAGAGGCGGTTTTGAGTTAGACATTATTCAATAGGTCATTTTTTAATTTATGAATCGTGAAAACGCGAAGTTATTCACACTGCAAACCTTGCTCAACAAAAGTCGAGAAAACAATTTATTCTAAGCAATTTAATTTATTTTCTTGTCCGATCCAATACGAATTCCGAGTTGACATGACAATGACAGTGGTTTATAAACTTGTTATGACGTTGACATTGACATTATTTAACCTTTTTTCTTTTAATTTTGGCTCAACATAATCTAGTATATTTAGCCAGATGTATGCCTGCCACCACAGAAAAGAGAAGACGAATATTTTTTTCTCTTCTGTGCCTGCCACAGCTGCTTAATATTTTTATGCTTGTGATTCTTGCAAATATTGCCATCCTTTTTGCTTTTTGGCATAGATGTGACATGACGTCACATGTGGTAATAGAAAAACCTAATAGTGCTAACAGACGCTCGAACGCGGCTGACCTCAACCGGCGTCTGACCAATGGGAGAGAAAGAGAGGGAAATATGATATTCTCACTCTTTCTCTCCCGTTGGTTGGACGGCGATCCGTCAGCCGCGTTCGAGCGTCTGTTAGCACTATTAAGTTCACTCTACGTAAACGAACAGGTTAAAGTTGTTAAAGTTACGGAATCAGGGCGATTCCTATGGCGGGAAATTACATTTTCAAACAGTTTTCTTGTCTTTGTAGCTAGGCCGGGTTACCGGGTAATGAACTAAAAATAGTCCACATGCAAAAAGAAGGGTGGCAAAGTCGTATGTCAAAGTCGCTGGGTGAGTTCGACTAAAGGCATCAAGCATGCGTTCGCACCCACCGCGCCACTTTAGCATAATCTCCTTTGTTTGTTTGATCTGAGGTTTTAGTATTATTTTGGTTCGATCATTTTCTAATGGAAAGTAATACGAGCGAATATAAATACATCAAATAAACTCAATTTATGAGTTATGAATTATTATAGTAATTGAGCAAAAGACTGCGTAGGTTAGGTTAGGTATACAAATACTATAGAGGGAACTCTGACTGGCATAATATTTGAGGTTTTTAGGGTTCCGTACCTCAAAAGGAAAAACGGAACCCTTATAATAGGATCACTTCGTTGTCCGTCTGTCCGTATGTCAAGACCCTTTTTCTCAAGAACGCGTAAAGGTATCCAGTTGAACTTAATTAATACTTGGGTCAACGGTTTATTTCAGCTGCAAAAAAATAAAAGTTGTAAGTCAACGCAATCAAAAGATATATGAACGTTTATGTAGCATATTTTGCGATTTCACAGGGGAATCAAAACCTATAAAGAGTACCTACTTCCCGTTGACCTGGAATCATTAATTAAGTCAAGAGGAGCATTAATTAAGCTTACAGCACATATAAAGGAATAAATCAGAAAGTTGTTAATTTGAAGTTATATCATATTATTTAAAAAAAAAAGATTTACAATTACATACTTACATTTTGTAGTTGTTATGTATGGAAGAACCTTATTGTCAACTACAAAGTTAAGTTTGTCTTTCAATATTTCAACTTCAGTTAGTTCTTTTTTTAGACTCGTACTTGTCCGGTTTTTAGATCTTAATCTTGCATGTTGGTTGTTTGACTATACATTTTTAGCTAATGAATAAATATTTGATATTTGATTTGATTTGACCTAACTGCGTTCGCCAACTCGCCTGCCAAGCATGGTGACTATTGGCAATTGCCCCCTACATGATGAGTGCAAAAAGAACCAGGCCGGGTACCGCAGTCCCGGCAGCGCCGCTATTCCTGGCTACGGTAGCGTTCACGGTAACGGCGGGGCAAGGGGTGCTAAGAATCCCTGGCAGACGCCCAGCTATCACCCCCAACGACGAAAAGAGACCGTAGGAAAACGCAGAATGCAGGCCGCTTCCAACGCCTTTTCGGGTGATCGATGGGGCTTACTATGTCCAGCAGTGTACGACTGTACGTCCTATCGCTGAAATGATGATGATGATGATGATGAAACTGCGAGGCGCTGCTAGTCTATAGAATAGAATAGAAAGAATACATTATTTATTGTGAAACAGCAGAAACAGTGTACAGAGATGTTACACTTAGGTAGGTATGTCTGTGTTAAAGGTTAGTGATAAGATAACAGTTTTGTTGAAATTGAACTTACCTACAATAATTTTAAGACTGGTGCGGTCTAAATTTTAATCTTTTAACATAATGTAAACCTATAATAGGCCAGCTATTAATAATAACAACAAAGTAAGGATGAAGATACAGGGTTACGTGAAAAGGGTAAACTGAAAGGTGTCCATAATACTCTTCATCATTATCATCATCATTTCAGCCGTAGGATGTCCACTGCTGGACATAGGCCGCCCCCATCGATCTCCAAAAGGGCCGGTTGGAAGCGGTCTGCATCCAGCAATTCCCTGCGGTCTCTTTTAGGTCGTCTGTCCATCTTGTGGGTGAACGTCCTACGCTGCGCTTACCAGTCCGTGGTCTCCATTCCAGAACCTTTTGGCTCCATCGACCATCTGTTCTGCGTGATATGTGCCCTGCCCACTGCCATTTCAACTTGCTAATCCGGTGGGCTATGTCGGTGACTTTCGTTCGTCTACGGATCTCCTCATTTTGGATTCGATCCATAATACTGCATGATCGTTATTACCAAATTTAACTCTTTTTTTCCCAATGGCCGCCGACCCGTTGGCCGACCTAAATATTGCTGTGAAGATGCAGTAGAATCGGATTTATGCATACCTACTCCAAGTCGCCGACTGGCGCGAGACAGTGCGAGACTGGGATCGATGGCATTCTTTTGGGTAAGTAATAGGTACATGATCGAATAAATAAATATATATTTACAAATGATATACAAACTTTTGATATAACATTCATTTTCTATATTATGATACCTACATTACCTATAGGTACACACTAAACGTTTGATCGAAATTTAATAGACATAATGACAAAATAAAACCATTCAAAAACTAAAAACTAATACCCGTAGTAATTCAGGGCGCTTCAGGGCCTTTTTATTTAAATTTTTTGACCCCCCACTCGATACTACTAAAACTTGGCTACGCCTATGGTGAGGAGCGTGTCAAGTTTTTGCCCCTGCTCGGAAAACTCATAAATCCGCGGCTGCGTATTACGTACCCCTTTTGTCTTATGAAGTAGGTATTAATCCTCAATGGTACATCCTTTCCGCGTAACCTCGTAGGTATAGTTTACTGAGTAACTATTGTGCTGTGCGTGCGCATGCGTTGTGAAGATAAAACATGACATCAATGTAGTAAAGGAGAACGCCCTTGCTATTCCTAGCTAATATTAAAAGGTTGAAATGTTATCATTGTACACATCTGCTTCTGCTACATGATTGCTCTGTTAAGGGTAAGCTTGTAAGTATAATAATTAATGCGCCAGTTTCTTTTTTGGATTTGGAGGCGATTTTGGAGTATTAATAAACCGGCCAAGTGCGAGTCAAGCTCGCACACTGAGGGTTCCGTACCACCTCAAAATTCAATAACGAAATTACCAATTATAACTTGGTAACGAACAGAAACGTGTCACTGACTCGCACTTGGGCTTTTTTTTATTGGAGGGTGGTCCTACTATAATCATGCTAAGTGTGACGCTTGTACGTATTACCGTCTTTACATTAGAGCTAACACAAAAATACGTTAAAAAATACGTTTGTAGTATACTTAGGGACCCCCTTTCGTTTTTACTTTTTGACTTTTATATTATTTGTTAGATAACTCGCCGTAACATTACATGTTCTGTGAAAATTTCAACTGGCTATCTATTACGGTTCGAAAGATACAGCCGTTAATAGGTAGGACAGACGGACAGAGAGACATCGTAGGCTTAGTAATAAGGTCCCGTTTTTACCCTTTGGGTACGGAACCCTAAAAATTATCAAAAATGCCATGTTGTGTGTTTAGAAAGTGAAATACTTATAGTACACACTCTAAGGTATAACAACAAATAATAAATAATGACGAAGTGCGAGTCGGTAATAAGTTTCTGTTCATACCAAGTACCAAGTTTAACTGGTAGTTTCGTTATCGAATTTTGTGGTAATACGGAACCCTCGGTGCGCAAGCCCGACTCGCACTAGGCCGGTTTTTTATGAGTGTGACGTATCTATTAGTAAAACCTCATTGCTATCCACCACTACTGTGAGCTGCAGATGATGTGGTAGCAGCCTGATGCCTCTACAAGCTTTATGTTCTTTGACAATTCCAGTAAACGTAGTACCACCCCTTATCAACAATGAGTCAGTTCTTGCATCTGAACATTAGGACCGCATGCACTATTAGTCCGGGTTCAGACACCGCATCAAAATGTTCAAGCTAATACTATTCCTGTCTATTTTTGCACACAGTTCATGTGACCGAAGTTTTACCTTAGTTCTGGACACGACTAATTCAATGAGATATGAGATTTTAGACGTAAGAGCTAATATCGGGCAAGTTCTTAATGGTAACTTGAACGCTTACACCAACTTTGTTCTAGTGCCATTCAAGGATGATGGTGAGTTTACTTTTAAGGTTATTGAGCTTTTACTTCTTAGTCGTTAGTAGCACTCTTGGCAGAGTGGTCGTGGTCATCAGCAGTACCGGCGTTAGGGTAGGGCGCGGTTGGGGATCGTTCAGGGCGCCAGATATGAAGGGGCGCCCCAGGCGCCTATAAAGGGGCGGCCCAAGTGCATTTTTTTAAATCTATCTTCGCCTTTTTTCGGTTTGAATGGCAGATTGTACGTAGAAATCTCGCCCAGGGCGCTGGTAGTGCTAAATCCGTGCCATGTTATGTTCAGGGAACCGTTAATATATGGTTGTTCCACCGCAATGGTGATCTGCCACGTGGTCTCGTCCCCTCAATCTTACCCTGCACCACTAGGCGTTCTATGGAGTCACCACCGCGTCGAGATACATGCCTAAAGAAGTTGAGGATTCGAGTTTGAATGACGGAGGATAGACGCTGTGTGATGCAGTTTTATAAGCTTAGCCTTAGCTATAAAGACGTCGATAAGTTAGATTAGACAAAACAAGGGAGATATTGTAAGGTGACATGGTAGGTGCAAACGCAACTGGCTTAAAGCAGACTTGATGCCTTAAGTTGTACTCATCCTGCAGAAGAGCTTGCTGCATGTGGACTATTAGTTAGTTTAAGTGTCACTGCAAGTCTCTTAGAGCGTGAAAAAGTGCATAGGTAAGTGTGCTTCACCTAGTACAGTTTTTGCGTAGGTATAGTGAAATACGTAGGAGAAAAATGGAGACGTTTGAACATTTTAACACGAACTATAATTTGTACCTACTAAGGCATACCTATATCCACCCACCCGCAACTGGGCCAGCGTGGTGGATATGGCTCAATCACTCTATCAGGGGTCCGAACTAAACTAAAAGTCCAGCAGTGGACTGTTAAAAGGCTGATTATGATGAAGGCATATCTTCCTTGTTTTTTGATCTGATACCCATACGTCTTGCGAGCACTCCGTATAAATTCATACTAATTCATAATTCGACCCATCGCGCGACGGGGCCTCTGCCGCCGGTCGCGGTTGCCAAGATTGGATTGCTACCTTTAGACGCATGCGTCTCGATCGGCAGCGATGCACAGAAGTCAACCTTTACCAGTTGTTACCAAAATTTCAGTCGTGGAACAAGTTTTCATCACGCCGTCAGTACAGGATTACATATCGCGCCTGAATGCCTTATCAACCAGCGGAGGGGCAGACTGTCCAGAAAATTCTCTAGCTGGCATCGAAGCTGCACTGCAAGCTAGCGGGAAACAGTCTACCATTTTCGTGTTCACTGATGGCTACGCCAAGGACTTTTACAACTTTCCCATAGTTGAAAGTTTGTGTAGAGAGACGCATAGTCAGGTCAGTAAGCTTTTTAGTAAAGTTTTTAAATGTTTGAAAGCAGGTCCCTTTTTTTTGACGGGGTGCAAATTTTCCTAAGATACCCTGGCTGCATTGGAGTGAAGTCGGGTTATGTGAGATTGCACCCACTAAAACCCCCTCGGTGGCCAACCTCTGTGCCAGACGGAGGGTACCGGGATCTCCATAGGACCGCACCGGTATTGACAGCAGGTCCTACATCGCTTATTAGCAGTTGGCCGAGAGCGAGTGAAATAGTGGCCCTACATCGTTTTACGGTTCCAAACCCAAAGGGTGTAAACAAGACCCTATTGCTAAGCCTACATTGTCTGTCTTGTCCATCTGTCTGTTCGTCTGTCTGTCGAATTTTAGCATGCAGTAGATCTTCTTTGCTACAAACCGCTTTGGTAGTAGCCCCTTTACGCTTTCTGGGCATAACTGTTAAAAAAACATTACCAATAGGGTAATGGCGTTCACTTGAGCGGCATTAATGACGATGGGCGCCAATACCTATAATTATACTGAACTGAATATATAGGGGCTTCTCTATATTCAATTTCCTTTCACATCCGATAGAGGCGCTGTTCAAGTACGTAGGTACCTAATACTTTGTTGCAAGTTTTCATAGTAAGCCCACTGCTTGTTTTAATAATAAATTTTCAAGTTATTCGTATGGAAGTGAGCTCATGTTTCCTGTAAATTTTTAATATAATGAACCTCCTGTTTTACAACATAGTTCTGCAGTTTTATCACTAACAATAAGTAATATTGTATAAAGTTGCATTCAGTTCCTATACATTACGAAATATTGACCAAATAAGCGAAGATCTCATAGTACGTACAATATAATTATAAATAATCTGTTCGGCGTTTCTATGAACCAGATGAATGTTTCTACTTTCTAATATTCTATTTGATGATATCTTGAAACTTTAACTAACTTTACCTAATACATACTTTACTTTTTTACTTTTGATTTTTAATTGCGGATGGATGGTAATAAGTCACAGAAAGACTCGTCGCAGCTTTTGGCAGTCACCTAAACAGCCCCCTGGTAGATGTCTCCCAAAGAAAGAAAGAAAGAAATTTATTTAATAACATCAACACTCATTAACTTATAGGCAGGTGAGCAATATTATAATGACCAGAGCTCAGTAAAATTATTAATGTTGTGTCATATTGTAAGGGGGAAAAGTCGGGGGGAAAGAAAAAAAATAGGTTTTAATGTTTATATAATATTTTATTTATGTTTATGTACAACACACAACGGAAGGGTTAACTTCCGTTGGGTAAAATTAGAAGAGGACAGGGAGACGGTCGTTTCGGTTTGCCTTCGCCTTCTTTAAATTTACACTATCTTTAAAACAGCTTTAAATAACGTTACCCACAAAAGATATACGGTTCAGCCGTATATCCGTGTCCCAAACCCCCCCCAGTAATTAATGTTATAATGAACCGTCCAGGCCCACCACGCTTCACGGAGCGTAGCAACTCCAACACCTCAGCCCAACCAATCACCCCAGCCCGGTCAAACACCTCAGCTCGGCCAATCACCTCAGCCTGGCCAAACACCTCAGCTCGGCCAATCACCTCAGCCTGGCCAAACACCTCAGCTCGGCCAATCACCTCAGCCTGGCCAAACACCTCAGCTCGGCCAATCACCTCAGCCTGGCCAAAGACCTCCTAGAATTGACCAAATGTCATGCTTTAAACTAGATAAAAAGATAAACAATTTTACACTACTCAATAATTGTGTCATAATGTTAATATTTTATTAATTTCGGAAATCTACCTTTTCACTATATACAACAGAATGAGTTTTGGACATTAAATCAAACGAACGGCATTATTACACTTTGTGGCTTTAACTTTTAAGGTTTGTAATGGAATTTGAACGTAATCTACACATTTACGGGCAAATCCGCTTACCAAAATATGAGTTGAAACTACTACAAGAAGATTAGGACAATTCACATACCAAGTTGGAGGATGGAATCCAGGCAATCACGTAGACAAGCACACCGACAAAATCCACAACGCAGCGTCAAAAGCTGTAACCGAAATAACACCAATTTACATCACACTGTCAAAATAAAACGTGGATTGCGTCGCACAATCGCACATCCGACACTTACTCAAGTTTCGAAGGCCCTCCGGCCTGGAGAACGTCCACTAAGTTTGGTAAAAGGACGGCAAGCAGCCGGCCTAATCCGAAATGAAAATGGTTCAAGAACTCCTGTCTGAAACAATCCCAGAAAACATTGTAAACACACGCAACCGCAACACAATTGGAACACTGGCAGTCTCACTATGTTTCCACGAGGAAAAGACTCACCTCAGCACTATCAAACAACAAAATATTTGCGTGGAAGAAACAACGCCTCGTGCAAGAAAATCAAATCGTCTCCTACGGCTCAAACCGGAAAAAACAACTTACGGACATGACGTCAGTAGAAATAGACATTGCCATTGGAAAAAGTCAATAATACACCACAGATTAGCTCAAGTCACTTACTTGCTGGCTTCATATGCACACGCACACTCCATACGAGCTTAAAAGTGACATTGACAGATTAGGAACAGACTTGACGTTGACAAGGACAAACCGGACTTCACTGTCTGTGTCAAATCAGTCACAACACGAGAATGAATAACATTGCATTTTGTAAACAATTATAAAGCTATTTAATTACAAAGTTTTAGTTTCTTCGATTTCCAAGACATAAAAACGAGCACAGTGTGATGGAGAAACTGCGGAATGTTTCTTCTAGGTTTCTTCCTCCCTTAGTTCTAACAGAGATGCCGAAATAACACAGTAAGTAGTCATAACATTCCGACACGACAAAACCTGGAGTTCACTGAAAAAACAGGGTTACAGTACTCCCCCAATCACCAAAATTTTGCGAAGACTTGAGAAAAATTCAGCTGGCCCTCCAGCTTTCCTACCAAGAAACATGTAAGTCCGTACAACAACTCAATTAACGATATAAATTCAAACTAATTAGCTGATAAATTTGACCGAGAATAAAATAACTTGAATAGCTTTAGCTCACACACAATACAACTAAACAATACCCTCCACCACTTAACAAAATCTTAACCGACTGACACTTAAAAGAAGGTGCAACAACTAAAGAAAACCCAATGAACCACCACCAAGCATGCAATAACTAACCTAACTTAAACCTAAGTTCCGACCTTGGCATCGCTGACGAACACTTATAGAGTGTCCGACAACACAACGAAGTTGGCCTACGGCCCTACTTGCCCAACACAGTATCACAATCACAACAGACGAAAAATAATTAAGCGACGCACTTAATATCTTTTACATGACATTCCGTACGCCTCCCATTCACATCCTCTAGCAAATACACTAATCGGGAGAGCTTCCGCACCACAGTACACTTCTCAAACCGCGGTGCCAATTTATAGGAAAAATGTCGCGCCGCATCACTCCGGATATGAGTACGACGCCAGACCAGGTCACCCTCAGCGAATTCCACATCTCTCCTTCGTTGATTATAGTACTTCGCATTTCGCGCATGGGACTTTTTCAACGCTTCATCAACTCGTTGAAAGACTTCCTTCAACTCTCCTAATTTATCGACATAATCATCCCTAGCACAAATAGTGATATCATCGAGATCCTCACTATCACCATATACACTACCATTAACAACAGCTTCCCTACCGTGCGCAATCATAAAAGGAGTATAAGACGTAGAGTCATTGACAGCAGTATTGACAGCAAATTGTATCTGACACAGCTTACTGTCCCACCCACGCTGATCATCACCAACAAGAGCAGCTATCGCAGTGACGATGGTACGGTTATACCGTTCCACCGTATTGACCTGCGGACAATACGTCGGCGTATAGTGTACTTGGGGAATGCAGTATTTTTCGAATAATTCCTTCACTTCACGACCAATAAATTGAGGGCCATTATCGGCTATCACAGTTTGTGGGATACCGTGGACTAAAAATACTCGTTCTTCTAAACGTTGCGCTACCGCAGCACTCGTAGCACGCCTCAAAGGAAACAACAAGCAATATTTGGAAAAACAACACACAACCACAAGGAGATACTCGTTCTGCTGCCGCGACTTCGGGAGCGGTCCGACTAAATCTATGCTAAGACATTGAAATGGTCTTCGGCAGACTTTAGGATTCCCGAATAGACCAATAGTAGGCTGATTAGGGTGCTTATATGCCTTACACGTCGTACACTCTGAAACATAATTTTCTACATCCCGATACATGCCCGGCCAATGAAATCGTAGGCGCAAACGTTTATACGTCTTCTCAATCCCAAAATGAGCACCTAAAGCAGAATCATGACAATCCGAAATACGAGCCTGCCTTGCATCAGAAGGAACCACTTCCTTCCAATCAAAATCACCAGTCAACGAAGTTTTACCCTTGGTGTAACGGTAAACCTTCCCATCGATAATTTGATAATTGGGGCACGTCTGGGGTCTATCCCTACAACGTGAGTAAATATTGTTAAACCACGGGTCATTTACGGAGGTATTGAGAACAGATACTGGTACAGAACGCGAAAGAGCGTCCGGCACAACGTTCTCAGACCCTCGTCTATGCACAATAACAAAATTATACGGCGAAAGCCTACACCCCCAGCGTTCTAAACGTCCCGTAGGATTCTTCAGGTTGAGAAACCACTTCAAACTCGCATGGTCCGTAATAATATTGAAGGGTTTAGGTCCTTCAAGGTACGGCCGAAAATGTTCCACCACATTCACAACAGCCAACGCTTCTCTTTCCGTCGCTGAATAGTTGCGCTCTGGCCCGTTCAGGGAACGACTGTAATACGCAATCGCATGCTCCTCACCGTCAACAAATTGTGTCAACATTCCTCCAACGCCGACTTCTGAAGCATCAGAATGGACGACAAACGGTGACGTAAAATCCGGACACGCCAATACAGGAGCAGACGTCAACGCACTCTTTAATTCAAGAAACGCAGACTCAGCTTTCTGGGACCAAACAAAAGGAGGTCTACCCTTACGGGTAGAGGTAAGAGCATTCAAAGGCGCAGCAATGGTGCTAAACCCTCGAATGAAACGTCGATAATAAGAAGCGGTGCCAAGGAAACGTTTAACGTCCTTGGGACAGGTAGGTATAGGAAAGTTTGTAATCGCCTTAATCTTATCAGGATCAGTCCTCAATCCCAACTCATCTACAACATAACCCAGATACTTCAACTGTTTCCGAAAGAAACAACACTTGGAAAGATTAATAGTAAGGTTAGCCGAACGCAAACGTTCCAGCACTTTCAGGAGGAGCTCTATATGTTCCTGAAAAGTCTTACTCACCACAATTACATCATCTAAATAAATGAATACACGCCCATCAAATTCAGGACCAAACAGTTGATCCATCAGCCTCTGCTGGCTAGCAGGTGCTGAAGTCAAACCAAAACACATGACCTTGAATTGGAACAATCCTCGGGACGGTACAGTGAACGCGGTCTTCTCCTTGGAAGAGGGGGACAAGGGTATTTGCCAAAAGGCAGCTTTTAAGTCAAGAGAAGAAAGAAAACGCGAGTCTCTCAGCTGGTCGAGGATGCTGTTAATGTAAGGAAGCGGATACGCATCATGTTTTGACACCTCGTTTAATTTTCGGCTATCTAAACAAAACCTCAATTCCCCATTCGCCTTCGGAGCCATAGTAATCGGATTGTTCCATGGGCTAATGCTAGGCTCGACCACATCCATTTCTAACATTTCATCAAGCTGTCGATTCAAATCTTTTAACTTATCAGGCGACATCACGTAATAGCGCTGCTTAATTGGAGCAGCATCACCGGTATCAATATGGTGGGATATCAAATGAGTCCTACCCAACCCTTTCTTCTCAGCTGAAACTTCCTCAAACAGTTTACAAACATCGTCTGCCATTTTTTTTTGCTCATTCGATAGCACATCAAAAGGGTGCAACCTATTTAATTGAGACACAACAGCATCACAAGGTTTTTGAAACACAATCAAATCTTCTTGAGATTTCGTCATACGCAACACGTCAGGCGCCAAGTTAAAAGCTTTCCAAAAATCAATACCAAATATCAAGGACGAAGTCACCCCAGGAATCACATAAAACTTCACCACACGTTGAACTCCTTTCACTGTAACCGGTAAAAACATATACCCAAGAACTGCAGAACTGGAACCATTCGCAGTCACAACATTGTCCAAGTCATCCGACTCGTGCAACACAGCCAAGTCAGTAAAATATTCCCTAGCCGAACCTCCAATAATTGAAACTTCGGCCCCCGAATCTAAAAGACCAGAAAAAGGTAAACCACCAATATCAACATTCAAGTACGGACGAGCATCTATACAATTTGTACGGACCGTTGCCACATTAGGTTTGTAATTTCCAAGGAAAGCACGCACATAATCACACCAGTCTTTCCACTCCCTAATGGACGTCAAGCAACGACCCTTCGCATTTAGTTTTTTGTCAGAGGGGCTGAACCGTTCGATGCACAACGTGGACAAGATCTGCTCGTCACCCCTTTTTCACCACACTTATAACACACCAAAGAAGGTGGAGCCTTACACTCGAGAAGGACATGCCCTGCTTCCCGGCAACGCACACAAAACTTATCGACTACAGCCGCCACTGCTTCGCTTTTCCGAGTAACTTTACCCTTGTAGGTCAGGTCCGGGGACACGGCGTTTTGCGCATATTGCCTGGGCTCGGTAAATAATTCAGCCCTCTGTTTCGCAGCCTCCAATCGCCTACAATGTTTTTTCAAATCCGACAACGAAGAACAATCTAACAGGGCCAATTGGGTGGTATAAAACGGCCGCACATTGTACTTTACGATTTCAAATTTTTCACCATCACTTAATTGTCGACTCAACCTCGCAAAATAATTATGCATTACACTCAAATATTGAACTATTGATTCGTCGGGACCCTGCGTCCTGCAACGAATTTCCTGCAACAACCTATAATCAAAGTCATGAGGAAGAAATTCCTCTAAAAGCAATTCTTTAAGCTCCGTCCAGTCCTTCACATCTTCACGTATACTACGATACCAACACAATGCTTCATCACTAAATAATTCAGCCGCTGAATTATATAACTTCGTCACAGAAATATTTCGAGACCTTCGCAACTCCTCGAGCCTTTCTAGGTAAGCATGTACACTCCCCTTCCCATTAAACTTATGATTCAGAGTATGTACATGGGACACACGATCACAAGACACCACACGCACGTATTTACCATCTTCTGTTTGAACGGAATCCAAAAAAGGGTCAGGGCCACCGACAACACGAGGTTGTTCCTCCACAGGATCAAATTCGACGCTACTTTTGAAATGGTGCAATATACGGTCCATCCGCTTAGTTACTTGCAGTATACGTTCATCTAACTGTGCTTTAAGGGCACTATCCTCATCTACAATGGGTTCAACTCGAGTTAAACGATGAAAAAGATGATTGCCCAAAGCTTGGATCCGATTTAAATATTTAAGGAGCATAGGCTGCCGATCACAAATCTCTTCCAATTCCCCCAGTTTTACTTCAACAGTTTTTAATTCCGTCCGCACATCACCCTCAAATACACTTAAGTCATCGGTGGGTATTTCTGTATTTAATTTCTTAACCTGAGCACGCAACTTGTCTACGGTGCTTTCCGGCACAGCATCACGAATAGCTACTTCGTACGTTAACTCGTCTTTTGTTAAAAGTTGAAAATTTATGGGGCGTTCTTCCATTATGAAAGATTACGGGGTACGATTAAAATAGTACAACGTACAACTTATGGCGAACAAAGTAAGTAACACATCCACGACCGCCTAACTGTCCAACAACAATATTGTAATACAAAATATGGAAAATAATAGGTACTAATGTAATAAACCAGTTACAACATATAAATATTTAAAGGCCAAGTGAAGACAAACCGATCCGTCATTGAGCGAGAGACCAATGCCGGAGAATATTACCACGAACCGCCTAACGTCCCTGTTCGGGCGCCATTTGTAAGGGGGAAAAGTCGGGGGGAAAGAAAAAAAATAGGTTTTAATGTTTATATAATATTTTATTTATGTTTATGTACAACACACAACGGAAGGGTTAACTTCCGTTGGGTAAAATTAGAAGAGGACAGGGAGACGGTCGTTTCGGTTTGCCTTCGCCTTCTTTAAATTTACACTATCTTTAAAACAGCTTTAAATAACGTTACCCACAAAAGATATACGGTTCAGCCGTATATCCGTGTCCCAAACCCCCCCCAGTAATTAATGTTATAATGAACCGTCCAGGCCCACCACGCTTCACGGAGCGTAGCAACTCCAACACCTCAGCCCAACCAATCACCCCAGCCCGGTCAAACACCTCAGCTCGGCCAATCACCTCAGCCTGGCCAAACACCTCAGCTCGGCCAATCACCTCAGCCTGGCCAAACACCTCAGCTCGGCCAATCACCTCAGCCTGGCCAAACACCTCAGCTCGGCCAATCACCTCAGCCTGGCCAAAGACCTCCTAGAATTGACCAAATGTCATGCTTTAAACTAGATAAAAAGATAAACAATTTTACACTACTCAATAATTGTGTCATAATGTTAATATTTTATTAATTTCGGAAATCTACCTTTTCACTATATACAACAGAATGAGTTTTGGACATTAAATCAAACGAACGGCATTATTACACTTTGTGGCTTTAACTTTTAAGGTTTGTAATGGAATTTGAACGTAATCTACACATTTACGGGCAAATCCGCTTACCAAAATATGAGTTGAAACTACTACAAGAAGATTAGGACAATTCACATACCAAGTTGGAGGATGGAATCCAGGCAATCACGTAGACAAGCACACCGACAAAATCCACAACGCAGCGTCAAAAGCTGTAACCGAAATAACACCAATTTACATCACACTGTCAAAATAAAACGTGGATTGCGTCGCACAATCGCACATCCGACACTTACTCAAGTTTCGAAGGCCCTCCGGCCTGGAGAACGTCCACTAAGTTTGGTAAAAGGACGGCAAGCAGCCGGCCTAATCCGAAATGAAAATGGTTCAAGAACTCCTGTCTGAAACAATCCCAGAAAACATTGTAAACACACGCAACCGCAACACAATTGGAACACTGGCAGTCTCACTATGTTTCCACGAGGAAAAGACTCACCTCAGCACTATCAAACAACAAAATATTTGCGTGGAAGAAACAACGCCTCGTGCAAGAAAATCAAATCGTCTCCTACGGCTCAAACCGGAAAAAACAACTTACGGACATGACGTCAGTAGAAATAGACATTGCCATTGGAAAAAGTCAATAATACACCACAGATTAGCTCAAGTCACTTACTTGCTGGCTTCATATGCACACGCACACTCCATACGAGCTTAAAAGTGACATTGACAGATTAGGAACAGACTTGACGTTGACAAGGACAAACCGGACTTCACTGTCTGTGTCAAATCAGTCACAACACGAGAATGAATAACATTGCATTTTGTAAACAATTATAAAGCTATTTAATTACAAAGTTTTAGTTTCTTCGATTTCCAAGACATAAAAACGAGCACAGTGTGATGGAGAAACTGCGGAATGTTTCTTCTAGGTTTCTTCCTCCCTTAGTTCTAACAGAGATGCCGAAATAACACAGTAAGTAGTCATAACATTCCGACACGACAAAACCTGGAGTTCACTGAAAAAACAGGGTTACAATATTGCTGTTCACCAAACAGCGCTGATCTTCCGTTGAAGCCGTGCAGTGAAGTCACAAAAGGCTCAAAAACAGCGGAAGTTAAAAACTAGAGTTAGGTACTATTACATTAAACAATATTAAAATACATTTAGAACACGTCGAACCTGTCAAAGGACTCTTTATTTTTTTCCCATGAATCGAAAATTAAACTTAAATAGTTTGACAAGAGTATAATGTATAGGACGATACGTGTGACATTGACACGTTCCATCAAAACCTTCTCCTGCACACGCACTCTTGATTTCGACATGTCAATGTTGTGGTAAAACTAATGGTATGCGACCACGGAACACTATTACTATGCCACGCTGTGCTTGTCTAAGATATTATCTGGCATTTGAGGATCAGAGTTTTAATGA
Organism: Agriopis aurantiaria; assembly: GCA_914767915.1. Taxonomy (NCBI): domain Eukaryota; kingdom Metazoa; phylum Arthropoda; class Insecta; order Lepidoptera; family Geometridae; genus Agriopis; species Agriopis aurantiaria. Next base: position 7,555,305 of record OU612003.1, on the reverse strand, counting down.
TACACTTCTCGTTGACGTGATTCAAGAAAGCGACGGCAACGAATTACCACAAACCTGTATTCTAATTTCGCGTTTGAATTCAGTTTGTACAGGGTCATTGGACTGCTCGCGACTTGCGGGTGCTTAAGCTGAACAGTTTGTATGTTTCAAAGTTGACAACATGTCGTTTGGATACGCGAGTCGACAGCTCAGATCCGATTTTATGATACCATGCTCTAGCCTCTTCTCCGCCCAGGTCACGAACCAAACCATGCGACAGTCGCAAGCCCAAGGATTCTTGTTTATCTTCAACTCTTGCAGTTTGTCTAACAGTTTGAGTGACAACGGCAGAAAGGTCATCGCATTTGCACTCATATCCAGATGCGTCAGCGATGGAGTGTCTAGGAAAACAAACGGTTCTATTTCACGTAGTAATACGTTATTTCTAATGTAAAGTCGCTGTAAATTATGCAAGCCTTTAAAATTATAGTCCATTATTACTGCGATTTCTGTTTCCTCGAGGTAGATTGTGTTCAGCCGTTCGTTATGCTGGAAGAGCGTCAATGGCAGCGCTTGCATCTTGTTGCCACCTATGTCTAGAATCTCTAGGCTGTGGAGGTTATTGAACGCGTCGTGTGATATATCCTGGTACTGGTTGTGGCTCAGGTTCAAAATTTTGAGGTGTTCTAAGTCATCAAATATAGATTTCGGTATGTAATCTAATTTATTGCTAGATACATCTAGAATCTCCAACTCCCTCAGGTTAACTATAGTGTTACGTGTTAAGGTGACTAAATTGTTGTTATTCAAGAAAAGCTTCTTAATATGTATATTGGGTTGGAAGTAGAAATCTAGAAAGATCGCTATTTGATTGTGCGATACGTCCAGGTGCTGCAGATTAGTTATGAGGCCAAAGACTTGAAAGGGTATCGCGCGCAGCTTATTGTGTGAAATATCCAGGACCTCTAAGCTCTCGAGGTCTGCGAAGGTGAACCGCGGTATGTCGTCAATGTGGTTGTTGGAGATGTTTAGGTGCTTGAGATGGGTCAGTCGCGCAAACTGACCGTGATTCATTCGTTCTATTTCGTTTCGGCTGAGGTCAATGTATTCAAGGTCTAGTAGACCGGTGAAGAGATCTATGTGGAGGATGGTGATGTGTGAGTCAGTCCAAGAGATCTCTCGCAGCATTCTGCCAGTGGGTAGTTCTGATCGCGTGAGGTGGGTGGTCGGTACTGTAGCGCAGGGGCACGTTAGGCGGTCGGCCAGCAGTACAGCGCCGGTGCATGTTACTCGCGTTGCTTCTCACATGCACCCCGCACGACACGACTCCACCTCCACCGCTATTTCATCACCTCTCCCCGCATTCACCACGGCCGAGCAAATTATTGCCAGCGACATTATTTCGAGCAGCTGTTTCATTATATTACCAACGTCTTTTTTTGCTGTAACAATAGAGAGTTTCATCGTTAGTTGGACGCGCTATCAGTCTATTTGCTCATTTTTATTCAGATAATCTGCCCTAATAGTTCGTTTTGTATCATGTACGAAATTACAATGTTTCAATTCAGATCAAACATACTGTGAATTATTCTACGAATGTTTGCTTGGAAAAAATAGAAAAAACCCGAAGAAACCACTCAAAATAATAACCTAAAATTCATATCTTTAACGATTTTTTTTCTCAAAAACTATTGGGTTCCGCAAGATACAATTTTGTGTGATTGTTCCAGATAACTATAACTATCTATGAAAAAAAATTGGATTTAGAAAGCATATCAGTTTTTAAAGACGAGTACACTTCAATTCACAGCTTCGAAATAGATACCTAGGTATACCGCGGCGGATTCTCAAGACATTCCCTCGAAAATACTAAAGAACATCCATTCCGTCTGTAAAAAAAGGATACGTGGTATAAAAGGATACGTTATTTACCAAATACTAGTCCACATTTTCCTCCGACTTAATTCATTATTGGATGTTGATAACGGATGCAACCAAGATGCAATCGAGGCACGTACTATGCCTCGCAGCTTTCACGTTCACTATAACAATTCTATCATTGCACTATCACAAAATACAACACACCAAAACACAAGAGTATGATTTTGGCAAATAATTTCACAATAATAATAAACCAACCAAGTGCGAGTCGGGATCGCGCACTGAGGGTTCCGTAGCACCACAAAATACAATAATTATCAATTTATAAACCGACTTCAAAATTAGTAAAATATGGCATTTCGATTCGGTGAAATGATAAAGTCGACGTTTGAATGATAAGGCCGTCCAAGTAACAAAGCTACCAGATATATCTTGATAATCAACAAAAATTTGTCACCGACTAGCACTTGACCAGTTTTATTACATTAATACTAAAATATGTTAAAAATAAATAATTAAATATTCGGGACATTTTTGCACACACGGTCATCTGATCCTAAACTAAGCACGTTCATCTGACCCCAAACTAAGCACAGCTTGTAAAATACCTTTGTTGTATGGGGACCTCCCTTTCGTTTTTACATTTTGACTTTTTTATTATTTCTTAGTTAATCCGCCGTATCATTTAAAATTTTGTGAAAATTTCTACTGGCTATCTATTACGGTTCGAAAGATAAAGCCGTTTACAGATAGGACGGACGGACAGACAGACAGACAGCGTAGGCTCAGTAATACGGTCCCGTTTTTACCATATGGGTACGGAACCATAAAAACGATAAAGCTCCGCGGGCGGTATGTTATAAAAGACACTATCGCTGCGACCGCGACGTGGCCCTGTGCAGATGCGAGCCAAAATCCGATACCGGGATGCGTGTATACAAACCCAATAAAAATATAGTGTCACAGAAGACATACCAAGTACAGAAGATTCACTCCGCAACATCATTTAAATAACTAGCGACTCTTGCTACTACACAATAAAGTGCAATTCAGGACGCGCGAGCGCTAACTACCTATACTACAGCTATATTGAGTTGCCTCTCTGTCTATCGAGTAACTTTTCTTGCGTTATCTCTGTGTGTCGATCAAGTTTGTGTATTTTGATGTATTTAACGCCATCGGTCCTTTTTCAGAGTTCCGTAGTACTTCAAGGAACCCAAATAAGTTTTTTCTGTCCGTCCGTCCTATTTTTTTAGAACCTTCTAGCTGTTATAGTTACTAAGATAAGTGCATGCACAATAATAATTTTACAACACATTTGCTCAAAAAGTGCACTTACGAAGCCTGTATACATCGTTCGAAAGTTAAACATTACGGATCATACAACGGAGCGTGCGGAAATGAATTTGTCCGCACGCTCAGATGTATAGCACCGTGCGTGTACTTTACGGTATTTTTTTAATGATCAAACCTCCTTGGAAGCGCTTTTGCTCAATACGTTTGTCTCAGTTTAATACTAAAGAGAAAATGAGACGAAAGATGTAGTTCTAATTTTCACCACGTGATAGTGGCGCTATTTGCATGTTCGCGCCATTTTCTTATTATATTATAGAAACTATTGTTGTGACTGATATTAAGTTATAAACAAAATAGTAAAATTGTTTCATTTGTAGCCTTTTTTTCTCGCAAATGTGTTGTAAAACGTTGTATGGCACACGTGCGGATTGGTTATTACAAACTCGTGACTATGGTAAGCCCTCGACTTCGTCTCGGGCTTACATTCGTCTACTCGTTTGTAATAACCAACTTACCGCACTTGTATCATAAATAACTATTACAGTTCTAAGATAGATAACAATTTTAAAAGTTTAAAAATGCTTTGTTACATGCTTTGGTACATGTATGTGAAATTGGGATGGTTTTTTTTTCTGCTACACTCCTTTGTGTGGGTTATCATTTAATAGGTCTTTGTATACGTTTTTAGTGTTTACTTTGCGAAATACACCTAGCCCGGCCCGCCAAATAAGCAAAAAATATGAAAATATATATTAAAAATTATTTTTTCATATTTATATTAAAAATTATACAAATTTGGAAAAAAATAGCTAAATAAAACTGAACACCATATTTACCTACTTTAGTTTATACGAAACGTAAAACTTAAAAAAAAAAAAAAAAAAAAACATAGAGTCGAATTGATAACCTCCTTCTTTTTGAAGTCGGTTTAAAACCAAACCAATAGTTTTTTTTTTGTAGGGAAGTATATTATTACAGGCCATCTGTGTAACGTACATAAGCTTTGAGTATAAATATTTCGTATCTAAGGAATATTATATTATTATATTCTCAAAGTACGCATAATACGCATGTCCATGTAATTTGCTAATTTATAACGGTATTTATTCCAGGTGATTATCTTCTTAAGCGGCCACTGCATCCCGTCCACAGAGAGAGCAGTCGGAAATGTGGAGGTGTACTATAATATAGCCAGGGCTTGTTCTGGAGCGATGCTTAAATGGGACTCTTTAGTTGACTTGAGAGAGGTAAGGAAAAAACAGCTCTCCAATATCAGTTTTTAACAACTGAATGACCAACTTTCCTGGTGGTAGGCAGCATTCAATGTCTGATTTTAAATTGCTAAACTATTTGCGCTACTTGCATATAGCAAGATCAAGAATCATAAATGGCATCAACAACCCTTAGATTGGTTGTAAAGAGGCGATTCAAGAATTTGATTGACTAGGAAGCGACCATAGTTCAGTAGCTAGTGATGGTATGCTTACACGGATCCTTGAACAGGTTAAAATCTTGCTGCTTGTCAGATTTTTAATTGTCTACAAGATCTAAATAGTAAATCGTAAATAAAATTACTTTCGATATTACTTAGCTGTCAAATCTCAGATTTCTCTGGAATGGTTTGAAATTGTCCTTCAATCCAAAACTCAGCAAGCCCCCTACTGCTTGGCTTGAATAACTAGCAAAGGTGTGCTTACCACAGGCGGGCTTTTCAATCTAGTCCCAATACTATTATTAATTGATTATCATGGAATTGTCTCAAATATATTTTCTATAAATATTGAATTTATTTTCCAGGCATTTAGTTTCATGAAGGAAATTGTGAACACGGATTGGACCAACGTTACCACGTATGAAAAATTTACAGAGTTCAAACAACTCTCTGTAAGTACCCATTTCAAAGTTTGTTAAGTTTTCTTTACGTACTTATAATAACTTTGATATGTTTCAATTCCATCTAAGATTCGTGATAGTACTGATTTGTACTGTACCACAGCCACAGAATATATATTATTATAACCTCTACGCCACTGGAGCAACTGGACCAGTAACTCAGAGCCTCACTCCAGTATTTTGCTGGGTTGGCTCGGCTATTTTCTGGTAGTGGGAAATGCACAGTACATCCCAAGTGGGACATCGGTGCAGGAAGTATAGCCCTATCTCGAATAAGAATAAGAAAACAAACTAAATTCAAGTTTGTTGGATTCCTGAGTATGTTAGTGTCCACAGACTTGCATCGTATCAGACATATTGTATCAAATGGGTTAGCTTGTGATATGGCCATTGAAAATCGGATTTTAAGTATGACATGACGTCATCGGCACGCATCAGAACAGTAGTCCCCTGCAACCTACAAGCAACTGCATTGGTAGTACCGACGGACTGATGTGCATGGTCTGGCCATACTATATTATAATATAATCGCTCTATTTGCATCAAATTTCTTTGATCCAACTGATGCAGATCTATGGACGCCTTAATGCCCAACGCCCCCTGGAAAGTAGTGGCAGAGTCAAGGCATCTAACAGGCCAGTCAAAGTGATAGAAGTTACTTTTTTACGATTGCCTGTTCGCTGCTAGTCACCTGTGGGCCTTAGTTAGTCATAGATATATCATCATCATTCATCATTATCAGCTACAAACCACAAGCCACAACTGCTGAACATTAGGCCTCCCTTTAGAATGCCACACTGAACGACAACCTGCCAAGTGCAATCACTGGATGTCCACGACTCTCACGATGTTGTCGGTCCATCTAGTGAGAAGCCTACCTACTCTGTGTCTTCTGAATAATAGATATATTATGATTATTGAAAAAATTATGAAAATTAATATTTTCGTGTTCAGTTTTCAGTAGACCGTTTCACAACAGACCTTATGATAGTAGCATCTGGATTGTCACCAACTGTGGAGATCGTTGGATCCAATTATCAAAATGTGGAGATGAAAAACGTAGTCAGAACTAGACAGCCATTGGTAAGCTAATTTGTTACAGTAATTGTTAATTTAATTTTCCACCTATTTAGAAAAAAATAATGCTAGACTGGCTCGCTAACATCGTTGATGCAAACAATTTGGCAGCATCTCCAATGCAAGTCCCGTAGATAAGTGTATCTGTTTCAACCGCCACTTGACCTAGACGAAAACGTTCTCATGCATTTAAAGATGGCCAAGGAAACCATTGGGAGAGGAGGACTGAATTGTTCTAACGTACTCCAAGCTGTGAGGAATCTGAAGCTGAAGAAGGCGATGGGTCACGATAGAATACTGTTTGACCTAAATCTTTAATGGAATACCCTCACCAACTATTGGAAAAAAAACTAGTCTAGAGACTATGAGGACGCCCAAGCGGTCTCCCAAGATGTCCATTGAGCACTCTCATCCAGTCGCTGACCAGTCCGATGGCGCATACCGGGATTTTTCAGCATTTCATGAGTGGCTTGCTCACTACTAGGGCCTCCTACTAAATGCAGTCGATCAGAGGTACACTTTCCACTGCTGTGCCTGGGATCCTACTACCTTCCGTGACTAGTAACTAGTAACCCAATGTAGTATAACAGTGCATGACAGGACGGTCTTGCAGCAGCGATGTATCTATACCGACCCGTTTTTCATAATGACGTCACCAGATATTATGCTAGAGAACGGCTAGGCCGCTTGACGACATAACTTTGTCTGGTGGGTCATTAGCCACGGCCAAAGCCTACCACCAGTATATTGTCACCTGGTTAACACCACCTAAGGACTATGTTTAGGGTTTCGGAATTTATGAGTGGGTGTCTTTACAAGAATGAGGTCACCTCAGTCCTCAAAAACTACTACGCACTGGACTCTCATACAACACGAAAAACTAGCATGAAAATGAAAGTTTTCTGATGACTTTTGCAATTATTCCAGGTGGTCCGTATTACACCAGAAGTAGGAGAATACACGGCCAACATTCGAGGACAGGGGGCAACTTCTGTTACCTTCTACGAAAGGAGTTACTTACCATTTGAGTTTGGGTTCTCTAACAAATCTCCCAGGAATATTAGAGAAACCAGTGCGAGGCCTATAGCTGGTGAGTAAATATGGTACTCATCATCATTAAAATTTCAGCCATAGGACGTCCACTGCTGGACATAGGCCTCCACCATCGATTTCCAAAAGTGCCGGTTGGAAGCGGCCTGCATCCAGCGTTTCCCTGCGGTCTCTTTTAGGTCGTATGTCCATCTAGTGGGTGGACGTCCTACGCTGCGCTTACCGGTCCGGAAATATGGTACTCACAATCCTACTATTTAAAAGGACCCTGAACACCTGTCATTTTAAAAACCAAAACTTCTAATTTTGATGGTTGGTACGTATTTTTTTGAATTGGCAAAACACTTGTAGCAATTCGCTCTTCAGTAAAATGCCAACAGTACAATTATAAAAAAAGGGATTAGTCACAAACATCCATATTGTCAATTCCATCTGCATCCACTGGATGCCCGCGACTCTCAAGATGTCGTCGGTCCATCTAGTAGGAAGCTTACCAACACTGCGTCTTCAGGTTCATGATCTCTCCACTCAAGAACCTTTCTTTCCCATCGGAATCATCAATTCAACTTGCGCATTTTAATAGCTATGTCGGCGACTCTGGTTGATGGCAGGCTGTCGTTCAGTGTGGAGGTCTAAGGGGGAGACCTATGTTCAACTGTGGACGTTTTTTGGTTGATGACAATGATGATGGTGATGATATTATCAATTTGAATATACGTGCCAATTTCATCAATATCATAGAGTTGTTTCAGAAAACCATTAACTAGTTTACTAGATAACCATTGTCTGGAAGACGGAGATTCCACACACGCGTTCCACGCAAAAAAAAAACAAAGTATTTCCATTCTTGATTTTATCAAAATAGCTTTAAAGTTTTCAGTAAAAGCAAAAGCAAACTTGTCAATGAATTCAAAGTACTTTAAAAAAAGTTACGTGCAAAAGAAAAAAAAATTGCAATTATACAAATGAGACCGATATATTGTAACAAAAGCGGGAATAAAATAAGCTCAGTGAGTAAAACACCTGCGTCTTTTATGAGAACGGATATAATATTTATTGTTACACTAGCTCATAAACCGTTTTGAACTTTGGCGATTTCTGGTGTGAACAAATTTTTTTTAGGGAGTCTCTAAGGAAGAAGTTCTATCTCTTTCAGGTTGGACAAACTACATCTTAATAAATGTGGATGATTCAATCAGGCTCCGTGCTGTGGAATGGCTCAACCTTGGAGACAGCACCATGCAAGTGTTGCTCCTAAATCAGATTTATTCAGGCTCTTACGTCTCAAGTGTCTTTGTCGAGCAAGGGAAGATGTTCAGGTTTTGGGTAAGTTTTTTTTTTTTATATACCTTAGTATATTTTTTGCGAATGAAGTCCGAATAACTATTCTATGCTATGGGCCTGAGTGAATATATTCGCGACTTACAGGTAAATGCGGTGTGTTAATTGAATTTTTGGAAAACGTGTCTTCAGCACCAGAGCAAAATTATTATCAGGAGAAGATATAAGATGTATTTAACTAAAAACACAATTTTTAAGAAAAATTTGATACTTAAAAGATCCACTTGTAGTGCAATAGCTGATCGCAGAGACAAACAGAACATGAAAAAAATGGTTTTCACTGTTTTTTTTGTTTCTTTTTCTCTCTACGATTGATCACGCTTTTCTAGAAGATACCGACTCACACGCGATTTGAAGACACCAAGATTACTCTTGATTCCCAGATTGATTCTGTAATGACTGTCCCCATGTGAGATGATAATGAGCTCGATATTGATATCACACATACAAAAAACAGTTTACCTTGAGTTGAACAACAGCTCGCCTGTTTGTAAGCGACGATGTGGTCGAAGATGAACTTACGAGGCTCATGTGACCTCAACCGCATCAGTATTTTTTTAATTTCTCCTTCAATTATGGTTTTATAACTGATGACGTGTCAAGCTATAACTGTTTTTTTTTCTATGTATGTTTTTGTTTTGTTTTTTTTAATAAGGGCAAGTGCCTTTATTATTAAATAGTAGCTACATTGAGTATTTTGAATGACACTATTTTCTTATATATTTCAGATAGTTGGCGAAGATGTCACTAATCAACGTGAAATCAAAGGACCCTCAAAGCTTTTAGCACCACAAGTGCCAGGTAAGTATAATAAATAAAAATAAAAACAGTGGGGTCATTAGCTCAAACCAATCGTTGCACAATGCCACTGTGGCGTTTGTGGCTTTTTTATTATTATTTCATTCTTGCAATCCTATTAGAAATATTTATCTATTCATATCGACAGTAATTGAAAAATTCGATGGTTCTCAACTCTTGCTAGTGCACCCATATTCCATGCAGATTCTAGCAAAGCATTAATTACCATATAATTTTCAATTAGAAGTATATAAGTTTATTTATTTATTTATTATTTATTTACTATTAAAAACAATTATAACACCATTACAGACAAACTAAAGCGATGCTATAACAACTTAAATAAATATAAACTCTTAATTTTAAGGTACAAAAATTGTATTGTATAATTAGAATTATTTTTTGTCTCGTTATACCTACTTTCAGTGACATCTATTATATTATTATGAATCTTCGTGTTTCTGTATTTAACTAACCAGCCCTAGGTATGAGTTATACGTCTCTATCGAAGAATCTTAAAAACTGATATTTTTTGTGAATAATTTAGTTGATGCCATACTAAAAAGTTTTTTATAGTGATGAGTACTATGATCTCCTATTAGATTAGCACACCCTTTAAAATTAAAGCTTGTTGCAGACGATGCGCAGCACTTGTACAAGTATTACTCGCACCAGTTAATTTCGTATCGTCTGCAATAAGCTATAACATTTTTTGCTTAGTGCACGTGGTAGTGGAATTACTACCGCAAGTATTACTTGCGCCGGTTTACTGAGCATCGTCTACAACGGGCTTAACTCTGAATATAACAAGATTCATATTTTATCATTACAGTAAACGAAAATAACGTTATATGGACAAAACCAGAAGCAGAAATATTGGACACAGATGTGGGGTTGGTGGATTTTGGTACAGCTTTGACCTTGGCTGCTAGGGTGGAAGGGTTCCCGAAACCTGATGTACGCTGGCAAGATGAATCGAATGAAATTTTGACATCAGAGGTAAGTGACGCAATAGACAGTATTAGAAGGATAGTCGAATTTGCAAGGTCTATTTAGGGTTCCAAGCCCAAAGGGTCCACGGGATATCTGCATCCGATCCAGGTGTCCCTATTACTAAGCCTGCGTAGGCTTGGCAAAAGTAGGACAGACAGCGTTGTCTGTCCTACTTTTGAACAGTTGTATCATATGAACCGTAAAAGATACCCCGATTATCGTCCACATCCTTCTTTATCCCGCTTCTGGATATGGGCCTCTCTTTTCTATGTCATCTGCTTTGGTCCTGTGCTAATGTAAAGTTACGGTGGATTCACTAATAAAAAATACAAAATAGGTAATAAAATCAAAAAGTATAAAATACAACATATTTCTTTTACATACTATTAATATACTAATAATATACTTACTATTATTATCTCTTGCTCGAGAAGCGCTGGTCGTATTGGCCGACACGCTAGCCTGAACGACATCATACGCAGGGTACTTTCCACCGCCAATGTCGCAGCTATGCTCGAACCGAGTGGTCTTGCGCGTGACGATGGAAAGAGGCCTGATGGTATGACACTTGTGCCCTGGAGGTCGGGGCGGCCCCTTGTATGGGACGCAACTTGTGTCGATACTTTGGCGCCGTCACATCTTCCTGAGACACAAGGTAGGGCTGGCGCGGCTGCCAATTCGGCAGAGCAGCACAAGCGTCGCAAATATGCTAACCTCGGCAGTGGTTACATATTTGAGGCGTTTGGGGTCGAGACATTGGGACCTTGGGGACAGAAAGCTCACCTCATTTTCAAAAATCTTTCAGAGCGCCTGGTTAATGCGACGCGTGACCAAAATGCTGGCGTGTTTCTGGCTCAACGCATTAGCATTGCCATTCAACGTGGTAATGCCGCCAGCATGTTGGGTACGCTGCCAACTGGGCTTGAGCATTTAGATTGTCTTTAGACCTTCAACGGTCTATGGGCAGTCTAACTGTTTTTGTAGTGTTAGTTTTAGCTTGTATTTTGTTTAGTTATGAAAGGCACTTGCCCAGTAATTTTTTTTTATTATACTATTGTCTTTGGTCGAGTGTAAAAATGGTGTTACATAAGAACAAGCGTCAAACTTGACATAATTACCTACATTACATACTAAAGTAAAACTACAAAGAATAAAAAACCGACAAGTGCGGGTTGGGCGCGCGCTAAAGAACGATTTAAAGGACTGAATAATAGAATATACATTTTTGGTGCGGTACTCTTGGTGCGCGTGTTTGACTTGCACTTGGCCGGTATTTATTTATAATTAAAAAAACAAGTTTGTAGAACCCAGCGTTATTAGCCTACGTAACAATTTATCTAATCGTGTTTTAAAACTATTTATGTAAATTTAATATTAGAAAATAATAATTATTCAGTCTTAAATTGACGGTAGTTCATTAATTGAGAGTATTCAGTCTTAAATTGCGCTGCCTGAATGGGTGTTTTCCGATGGTTACAATCTGGGTGTCTTCAAATCACGAGTGAATCGGTTCCTTCTAGGCAAGCGTGCTCCAACGTTGACCGCATCATCGCTTAACATCAGGCGGGATGGTGGTCAAACGCAAGCCTATTAAATTAATTATAAAAATAAAAAAGTTCGAGAAAAGTTTTATCGACCATAAAACGATGAAACTTTGGCCTCTCTCCTAATGCTGCTTTATAGACTCAAGCTAGACTGATCAAATAGAAATTGCGTAAATAGAATAAACAGATAAATCGTATGTCGTACCGCTTGGTGCCAGAAGTTCGCTGGTCCAGTACTAAAATATACTTAGCTCTTTGACCAAATAAAATGAATGGATGGGCCCAGAAGAAGCGAATTTTGAATATTATAAAATGAGCGCCGGCTCTTACTTCGATTCAGTCGGTCTCTAGCCGTAGGAAGTACAATACGAGACTATTGTTACATGATAACGAAACATCTGATAAAATTATGCCTTCGTGTGCTTTCCCGAAGTGAAAACACACAACAAAAAACCGCTATCTATTTTTTGTAACAAATGTACTGTACATGGTTATAATTAGGTGTTGAATTATATGTCCGACGGCTTTGACTCGTTTTTACTGAGCAAATTCAATGGTCATGGCCCGTCCATTCATTTTATTTTGGTCGAAGTCTTAGCTACCAATTTTAATGCCTACTTTAAGGCATCTAAATATTTGTCCAATCATAAATTGTCTAAAATATTTTAAAATTTCAGATAATTCTTCTAGAAATACCATCGGTTTACATCACCTATGTGACAATACCAAATGTATCGAAGAACTCTACCATATCTTGCCACGTCAGTAATGATAAGGGCAAGGTTGAAATAAGTATCGATGTTTTTGTTAATAGGACGTTTAGTTTTGATGTCATCGAAAGTCCTGCAGGTAAGTGTTTTTTCTTTAATAATAAAGCCTTAGAATAACTACACAAAGAAACCAAGTACATTCGCAAAATTTAAGTCATTCGAATTGTGTCATATATGACTCCAAAAAAAAATATAAAAATTTTACTATGACAATTTGCGCGGTGAAGTCATACCACAATAAATCAGAAAAGCAGCATAAGAGTTATGGTGTGACATTCCACAGGTAATTGATTAATCCTCTTGCTTAAATCGTTTAAAATACCAATCGAAACGTAAGCTACAAAGCGAATTTGTAGCTTACGTTTTGAGAAGGCGTTGTTTGGAAACCAACCTTCTCTGAGTAGTTATTCTAAGGATAAAGTTTTTTTTAATGTTCATTATTTATTTCATTTCACGCTAAAACTAGGTCTTCACTTAATTGCATTGACTAATGTACAATATATACAAAAGCGCGTGGCTAGAATTTGCAAAGGCGCGTGGCTACAATTTACAAAGGCGCACGCACGGCTACCAGTTAGAACGCGCACTCTACCATACATTACTTAGCCCATTTGGGAGACCGCTAGACTTGAAAGCGTGAGGTCGCGGGTTCAAACCCCGCGCCTGTACCAACGAGCTCTTTAGAGCTTATGTACGGATTTTCATACCACTGGCTTTTCGGTGAAGGAAAACATCGTGAGGAAACCTGCATACGTACGGAGAAGGAGTTCAATGGCGTATGTGAATCCACCAACCCGCACTGGGCCAGCGTGGTGGATATGGCCCAATCACCCTTTCGGGGGTAGGAAGCAGTGGACTGTTAAAAGGCTGATTATGATGAAGACTCTACCATACATTTTAGAATGGCGCATGTCTTTGTCAAATTTCAAGACTATACGATCTCAGACAGTCCTTGAATGACAATACAGTATAAGACCCACTTGCACGAACGATTAAAATCTCGATTTAACGGCCTCATATACCAAATTTGACGGTTTTAAATCAATTTTATTCCGTTAAATTACAATATTTGAGCTGGAAAAAATACATGTCACAGATACATCTGTGTTTGAGTTTATGATTTGGTTCAAAACACGATAGAATAAACTTTCCTCGATCAAAAGAAGTTAGTTAATTTTTTTCGTTTTATGCTCTAATGAAAGCTCTTAACAACCTGGAAATTGCATGTCCTGAAAGGCAATTTTATTCATAATTTTTTTATTTGGATAGAATTTTGATAATGAATAGTTTAGTTTTTTAGTGAAATTAAAAGCGTAACAAGGTCGTGAGAATTTGCGCGCGCCGCATTCAGTACCGCGCCAGGCGTCATCGAGGTCGGACCTATGTTCGTTTTTGTCGTTGCACACCCCCCGCGGGCGTCCTGACTCATGTGTGGCAAAATACATCGTCGCTATAACTTAGCAGGGGCCGAGGGAGCGTTTTGTTGCCTACGCGACATCCTAAAATGTCAAATCATATTGAACACTTATTAAAATCTAGATTTAAACCAGATTTAATTTGTGGTGCAAGCCAGCCTCAGTCATAAAATCCCCAATGGAACAGCCTGTTACTTTTGTAAATTTATGATTTTACCGTTTTTCTTTCAGATGCTTTTGTAGAATTTGGCAGCGAGCACCGTCTGAACTGCCAAATCGATGCCTACCCAGAAGCCACAACAAACTGGTATTTGAATGATTCCCTGATCGACTCAACGAACTCTAGACTGACTATTGAAGATGATGCTATGGTCATAAAGGATATGGGGTTCGAGGACATCGGAGCCTATGAGTGTAGAGGCTCTAACGGTGTGGAGTCGAAGAGGTTTTCAGCTAACATAGAAATTAGTGGAGTCGGTCAGTATATTATCAAAAGAAAAAAAACTTGGTAGAAGTTCATTACAATAATAATAAATAATAATAACAAATATTCACCACATCCACACGCTACGCCAAGTTATACAGAAGACCGAAGAATATAACTTGCCACTATGTTTGGCGTTTGTGGACTATGAGAAAGCTTTTGTTTCGGTCGAGACATGGGCGGTGCTCGAGTCTCTCCAGCGATGCCGTATTGACTATCGGTATGTCGAAGTGTTGAAGTGTTTGTACAATAACGCCACCATGTCGGTCCGAGTACAGGAGCAGAGTTCGAAGGCAATTCCATTGCGAAGAGGCGTGAGACAGGGAGACGTTATCTCTCCGAAACTGTTCACTGCCACAATGGAAGATGCCTTCAAGCTCCTGGAATGGCAAGGACTCGGCATCAACATCAACGGCGAGTACATCACTCACCTTCGGCTTGCCGACGATATTGTGGTCATGGCAGAGTCGATGGAAGATCTCAGCATGATGCTCGAAGGCCTCAATCGAGTCTCCCAACAGGTGGGCCTTAAAATGAACATGGACAAGACAAAGGTTATGTCAAATATCCATGTTGTGCCCACCCCAGTATCAGTTGGGAACTCAGTTCTTGAAGCTGTTGACGCGTACGTCTACCTAGGACAAACAGTCCAACTAGGTAGGTCCAACTTCAAGAAAGAGGTCAATCGGCGAATCCAACTCGGCTGGGCAGCGTTCGGTAAACTACGCAACGTCTTCTCGTCCAAAATACCTCAGTGCCTTAAGACGAAAGTCTTCGACCAGTGTGTGTTACCAGTGATGACATACGGCACTGAAACGTGGTCTCTCACTATGGGCCTCATAAGCAAGCTCAAAGTCGCACAACGAGCTATGGAGAGGGCTATGCTCGGGGTTTCTCTACGAGATCGAATCCGAAATGAGGAGATCCGTAGACGAACGAAAGTCACCGACATAGCCCACCGGATTAGTAAGTTGAAATGGCAGTGGGCAGGGCACATATCACGCAGAACAGATGGCCGATGGGGCCGAAAGGTTCTGGAATGGAGACCACGGACTGGTAAGCGCAGCGTAGGACGTCCGCCCACAAGATGGACAGACGACCTAAAAGAGACCGCAGGGAAACGCTGGATGCAGGCCGCTTCCAACCGGCCCTTTTGGAGATCGATGGGGGAGGCCTATGTCCAGCAGTGGACGTCCTACGGCTGAAATGATGATGATGATGATGAACAAATATTCCGGACATTTTTGCACACACGGTCAGCTGACCGCAAACTAAGCAAAGCTTGTAATATGGCTGCCAGAGAATACATGCATTTAAAAAAAAATATTAATCAACACCCAGATATAGAACAAACACAAATGTTCATCACAGTGAACAGTCAGTCAGATGACGGTCAGAGTCGGAGTGTGCAAAAGTGTCCCGAATCTTTAATTTGCTATTTTTGTGGGTTTAAAATAAATATGACAATATGACACAATTAAGTTACACCATAGAAGGAAAATGAGCAATAAAAACACTGCTGACCGCGTATTACTAAAAGATAGCGTAACTCTATGACTTAAGTAATTTATGAAGTATGTAAATACAAAGTATGTCATATTGTATTTCACATGTAAACGCTGTCGGATGATCGCTGAAAGCTGAAGTAATTAGAAAAAGCTGAATCCAGGCCGGCAGACATACGCATTCTGGACATTGCGATCCTCCCCCATTCTCAGCAGGTGGCCTGTCAAGGTGTCTCTGGGCTTTGGTCGCTCCCATGATATTTGGCTCCGATATAAGCTCCCCAATCTCCACTCCAACTCCCGCCTTCTCTTTAGAATGGACCGAGAAACTTGCGCATAATTTTCCTCATCGCCACTTAGAGTTTATCTTCCTCTTTAAAAGTCAGCATCCAGGCCGCACTTCCGTACATCAATCGCACTGATAGCAGTTTTGTGTTATGCGAATCTTGGTTTTCCTTACTCAGTAACTTGTACACTAACACCTTATGGAGGGCTGCTCTACTACGGAGCGTGTTGTGGATCTAAGCGTCAATATCACCTTTTCTCTTGTTTTTTTTTTTAAGTCTTGCGTTTTACTACCATCTCTGCTGCCTACGTTGGAGCACACTTGCCTAGAAGAAACCGAATCACTCATGATTTGAAGACACCCAGAAGCGAGGTCCGTTTGTGTCCGTAAAAATTAAACATAGATACAAAAAATTTGCCGTCTCTTTAAATTTCACATTTCCCACATTACCTTATGTAGATCTTTGCGCATTAATTGTCTAGTGTAAGCTAATAAAATTGATTATTGCAGAAGCGCCAGAAATTGATGGAACTGAAATGGAGATTCACTTTGAGCCTAAAGTTTTATTAGCGGAGATTAAGTGCAGGTATTTTTTTTTTTTTCAATTTTGTTCTTCTTTCTTCAAATATAAATACTAATACTACTATTAATTTTATCGCAGTCAATGGTGAAAATTAGAGTAAAAATCTCATGAAAAAAAAAAAAAAAAACTCGGTCTTTGTCTCCTCTAGAACCCTTCGGTCCTCTCGAGATTCAACTAAGTCCCTCCTCCGTTTTTTCACTTCTACTAATACTGCTTTTTTTTCTAGAATAACAAAGGGCAAACCAGCACCAGAAATAGTTTGGAAGTATAAACCCATCCATGAGTCCAATTTCACCTTACTGCCTTACGGTGCTTCGAGTGCTTCTCTTGATAAAGTTGTGTTCGAAGATACAAATAAAAACCACGAAGGAGTCTACAGGTGCATCGCTTCGAACGCTGTGGGCGAAGCTGTACAAGACTTCAATGTGAAAATATTGTGTAAGTATCATAAGTATGTAACTTTGACGGACACCTACCAGCTCGTTAGAATGATGACGATTAAATAAGAGTGATGTGCAGTACAATAAGGCCCTCATCATCATCACTATCATCTTCCCTATCATGTTCCCAATGCTGGGATACAGGACTTCTCCCAGAGAAAGGATGGGCCCTGATCCACCATGCTGGCCCGGTGTACGATATGTTGGTGAATGTCATGTCTTTGATTAAATGAGGTTCTAAGACATACCGGCTTCCTCGCGAGATTTTCTTTCACCGTTCTTGAACGATGGCATCAAAACTTCACATATTTTTTTAAATAAATTAGTCTTTGGTGCAGGGCCTAGGATCGAACCATGTGCCGTTGTAAAGCGCACATGCTACCGCTCGGCCACCAATGAATGTATGAATGAAATTAACATTTTGACTAAGTATTTCTACGGAGTAGGTATAATTATGTATAAAAACTATATTATTATTTTATTACTAGCTGCGCACCGCGGTTTCACCCCCTTGGTGATGAAAAATAGTGATGATGATGATGATATAAAATAGCCTATGTCACTCGCCGACCCTTGATCTGTAGGTACCTAATGCAAAAACTCGATCGATCCGTTGGTCTGTTGCTGCGTGAAAGAGGAACAAACAAACCAACAAATGAACAAACACACTTTCGCATAATTATGTAATACTAGCTGCGATCCGTGGTTTAGTTACCCGCGTAGTGATGAAAAATGGTGATGGTGGTGATGGTAATGAAAAGCAGCCTATGTCACTCTCCGGTCCTTGAACTATACCCACGCAAAAAATCAGATCGATCCATTGCTCTGATGTTGCGTGAAAGAGGAACAATCAAACCAACTAACAAACCAACTAACAAACCAACACACTTTAATATAAGTATGATTATGTCTGAAAATGACAGTGATGATGATGTAATTTGCAATGCGTTTCTAGCTCCTCCCGTAATAAAGAACAGCGAGCCCGAAACGAAGACTGTGAGGCAAAGGTACGACGTGCAGCTACCCTGTGAGGTGGAAGCTACCCCAGAGGCGACTGTGCGGTGGGAGATGTCGCAAGGTGACGTGT
Source organism: Agriopis aurantiaria (assembly GCA_914767915.1). Lineage (NCBI taxonomy): Eukaryota > Metazoa > Arthropoda > Insecta > Lepidoptera > Geometridae > Agriopis > Agriopis aurantiaria. The sequence goes on along the minus strand of OU612003.1, from coordinate 7,536,883 downwards.
TCATTACTTTGGATCACCGGCACTGGACTGACGTTGACCATACACACCAGTAAGTATCAATATAAATTTTCTATAACATGGTATTTAACAAACAATTCAGACCCAAAAAGGTCAAAATTCTTTGGTATTTAACGTGTTTGTGACTTCGAAAGAGGTGGAAGGTTCTCAATTCGGCCCGTTTTTTTTAATATTATTTTTTATGTATGTTTGTCTATTACACCGGCATCTGAAAACCAATTTCCGTGTTTATCATGTAGAAAAAACTCTCGAGGTGGTCCCACAAAAAATTCATTACTTTTGACTCAGTCTTTTTTAAACCAGCTCGAATAATACGGATAATTACCTATTTTGCTCGAGCGCCTACCAATTTTGCTACAATATTACAAACTGCAAACTACAATAGTTTTGTTCAGGCGCTTTGTTCAAGTCAAAACAAAGGTATTATGCATGGATGTGTAAATAGGTCGTAATGTTGTTTCACGACAACTTCTAAAATAAATTATATTTTAATGAAACCGTTTTCAAAAAACCATAAAACAAACATTGTGCTATTACGAAGAACAAAATAATATTTATACACGGATGTTGAAGTCGTTAAACAAGAAACATTGATTTTGTCTTTCCACAACTGTTCTAATGTAGGTATCAAACATTCATTTAAGTTCATCATTATGAACAACTTTTACTTTGGGACCAACAAGGAAATTGCAAAAAATATGAGCTATTCCATACCTAAATTTTGCCGATTATGCATGACCGTTTTCTATAAAACAGCTGATTTTGATTTCGTGATTTCAGGGTTGATCTCATAGTAAAAGTTATTCATAGTTATGGGTACCTTTACTTACCTTTCCTTTCTTTGCCTTTCAGCTTAGACACTCTTACACTGTTTGCGCGCTACCCAGTAGACTCTCGTATGTTGGCCTCGCCTACGCTGCCGCTGCATAATTATGTACATACTATATTTAAAAAAACCGGACAAGTACGAGTAAGTCTCGGGCTCTGAGGATTCCGTTGGATGGAAACGTCAGAGCGCGGGTCCAAAAAAAAAACAAATAATTGAAGTTGAAATATTGAAAGACAAACTTAATTTTGTAGTTGACAATAAGGTTCTTCGATACATAACAACTACAAAATGTAAGTGTAATTGTAAAACAATATTTTTTATATGAGATAACTTCAAATTAACAACATGTTGATTTATTCCTTTATAATTATGTGCTGTAAGACCGTGCCTCTTGCCAAAATTAATAATTCTAGGTCAACGGGAAGTACCCTATAGGTATTGATTCCCCTGTGAAATAGCAAAATATGCAACATAAACGTTCATATCTTTTGATTGCGTTGACTTACAACTTTAATTTTTTTACAGCCGAAAGAAACCGTAGACCCAAGTATTTAGTATAAATTTTAATTTGATACCTTTACGCGTTCTTGAGAAAAAGGGTCTTGACACACACACACAGACAGACGGACAGACAGACGGACAGACAGACGGACAACAAAGTGATCCTATAAGGGTTCCGTTTTTTCCTTTGAGGTACGGAACCCTAAAAACTGATTAAAATGAGATCTTTTAGGCCTCATCCGCATGGAAATTGTTGTTAAAAAAGGTGACACTGTTTCAAGATTGATATTGATACGAAATGTCCCGAATATTTATTTATTTATTTGATAACACTGTTATTGTGCGTACCGTTAGGTTGTGGAATGCGTTGCCTGAATGGGTGTTCCCCGATTATTATTAATAATGTAACTGGCCCAGTGACCTTATTAGTTTCTTTTACAAAATAGTTTTTGCTGTGAGTTTCCCTACAATATGGTACAACTATGGTTTTGATTCCCTTGTGAAATCGCAAAATATGCGAAAGTATGCGACATAAACGGTCATATCTTTTGATCGCGTAGACTTACAACTTTGATTTTTTCACAGCTAAAAGAAACCGTAGATTTGAGTATTTGATATAAATTTCAACTTGATATCTTCACGCGTTCCTGAGAAAAAGGGTCTTTATAGATGGACAGACGGACAACAAAGTGATCCTATAAGGGTTCTGTTTTTTCCTTTTGACTTAGGTAGGGAACCCTAGTATCACATTAAATTTAAATTTTCGAGTGTTACAATAAGTGTCCCAATACAGTGACTTAAAAAGTTAAAACTTAGCTTAATAGGGCTATAAAGGATGGACATAATAGACATGCCATCTCAGAGATAAGCCAGGTGCGGTCGGACGAGAGTGCGTGGGTGCTTATTGAGAAGTTGATGAGCGCGCAATTAGTATGAAATAGCGCGACCGACTGGTGCCGCTGACGACTGTCTGGGTGTCTTCAAACCACGAGTGAATTAATTTCGTCTAAGCAAGCTTGCTCCATCGAAGACCGCATTAGGCGAGATGGCGATGAAACGCATGCCTATAAAAAAAACTGCCAGAATACAATTGCGTATAACAATTTATATTGTAAGTATCATAAGGTTTTGCAAACCATGAGCGCTCATCGCTATAGGATGTGTGTTGCATAATGTAAATAAAAATACGTTAAAAATGGCTCACCCAGCAGACATTTTGAATTCTATTAACTTAATATAGGGGTAGCCTGACCGCTAGAGTTGAAAGCATGAGGTCACGGGTTCAAATCCCGGGCTCGTACCAATGAGCATTTAAAAAAAATTACTTACATAAAATTGTAGGTAGGTATAAGGATAACAACGTACCATGACACATTTTCTGATACCAGTACCTACTTGGAGGCATTTTATAGGTCAGTCAACGATCAATTACTATACTACGTAGTACGTACTTTGGTACTATCTAACAGGCCAATAATACTATGCAATCCCTGCTAAACTTTGTTAACTTTAGTGGGAAATCCAAGTTGTGAATAAATATGCTTATCACTATATCAATTATACGAGTATATACCAATTTTACCTAATGATTAAAAGAAATATCAAAAATATTTTACGTTCCAAGCAAAAATTCTGATAAGTTCTCGGAGTTCTTATCGTGCTAAAAGACGCACGAACGCGGCTGATCTCAACCGCCGTCTGACCAATGGGAGAGAAAGAGAGGGGAATATAATATTCTCACTCTTTCTCTTCCGTTGGTTGGACGGCGGTCCGTCAGCCGCGTTCGAGCTTAGAATAGATAATTTTGCAAACAAAATTATCAATAGCAAACTCAGCTATCATGGCAACCATCGCAACGACGCAATAATGCGCAATTTAGCTCACACAGTGCTACATGCCTAAAATTCACTTATCAATAAGCACTACGCCCGCACATTCAAATATATATATATATATATATACTAGCTGTTGCCCGCGACTTCGTACGCGTAGACTTTCATATAAAAGTTCAACCCCTTTTGTCCTCCTTAATTCGGCCCTTTCTCAAAATCTATTCTTAGCGGACCTCTACACCGCATAAGGAATCTACTTGCCTAATTTTAGATTCGTAATTAGAAAACTTAAAAATAAAATAAAAAACATTTTTCTTCCTTAATCCGTCTTTTACGGTTTTTTTAAATACAGTTTTTTTTTATATATTATTAACCTGAATACCAAATTTCATGTCCCTAAGATCAAAAACAAAGGACTTTCATACAAACTTTCAACCTCCATTTGCCCCCCTTAATTCGGCCTTTTCGCAAAATTCTTTCTTAGCGGACCTCTACACCTCATAAGGAATCTACCTGCCAAATTTCAGCTTCGTAGGTCAGGTGGTTTTCGAGATTTCGTGTTTAATGAGTGAGTAGAAGTGAGCAGTGCAAGCCTGCACTGCTCACTCCGTCACAGCCTCAAATACATTCTTATAATCCTTACATTGAATTTTGTCTTGCTCTATCACTAGCCGAGAGAGCAAGACAAAGCTATCGCAAGGGTTTTCGAAATAACAGTCAGTTGCCTTTTAATGCCTATTCTGGCAGTTAAAATGGGCAGGAGGGAATTAGATCATGCAGATTCGATGCACACTCTCCGAAATGTATCTGATAAAAGACCGATAGACTAGCAACTTTGCGTCGATACTCGAGACTAAGAAAACTACTCGAGCTTGGAATACTTTTGTGCAAGCAGAGCAAGCTTCGCACGAGGTACCCATGGTCATTTTGTCATTAAAAAAAAAGTTATATGATTATTTACGGTATATTTACCGTGGTAACGTTGTGGAATGAGCTCCCGATATTTCGGCGCAGTTACATGCACCATGTTCACGGGAAAACTAAAGAATGCGGGTGCTTGGTCGAACAGTTAAAAAGTTAGGTTCAGACATAACGATCTACCCTCTTTCTTAGTATTTTGCTACGGTTATCACTGGAACTCGAACTCGAACCTAAGTAAAGTTATATGATATATATGATTATTTACGGGATATTTACCATGGTAAGGTTGTGGAAAATATCCCGGTAAATATCCCGTAAATAATAGTGTGATAGTTTAAAACAGTGTTTTTCGAACCTAAGTCCCGACAAAACAAATAAATAATCATATAACTATAGTGAACAACTGTGATAGTTTAAAACAGTGGTTTTTTTTTAAGTTTTTAATGTGTCTTATTTTCTTTTTAGCTTTAGGGCGCTGCCACACGACTCCGGTAACTACCATTGCGTGGCTGAAAACGTAGTCGGCAAAGCGGAGAGAACAGTTACAATCAATGTGCTTGGTAATATGAAAAATTTCATAAATACTTGTTTTGGGTGAATCTTTTGTTCATAGCCACCCATTTTAGGTACTCCTGTAACTCTTAGCTGATGGCTATTGTGCCAACGGCCTAGAGCCACGGACCTATAACTGTATATAACCTACTAGCTGAACCGACAGACGTTGTCCTGTCAGAATTGTCAAACACACGAAGTTAAAATCATCGTTGAGTTTACTGAAAATTTAAATTTTCGTGTGCAATTTTCTTAATTTTTCTTTCCGTAAGAACCTTCTACAATGTATTAGATAACTTGAATGAAATCGGTAAAGTCGTTCTCCAGTTATGGCGTTATCAAGGCCAATAGGGATTCATTTATATATAGATATATAACCCTTTATATGAATTCCTATATATGGAATATGAGCTGGGAATTTTTATTTCCTTGGCGTATACGCAAGGCCCGCGAGCTAGCTCATCCCTGACAGAATCGGACACTATCTACGTTTCTCTGTCATACCAGTTCTCGCTAGTTCCATCTCTTTCATACTTAATTCAGTATGAAATGAGTTAATTCAGTAATTTACTGCTATGGTGAACCCGGGTTAATGCTACTATAGAAATGACTAGAAAACTGGAATGCTACTATAAAATTTTTAATTAAAATTAAAATAAGGCAAAATCAACTAATTTAACTTTTAGTTTACTTTGAGTTTCATAATTATAATAGTAATGAGCAACCATGATTATGTATTATTATGATTTTTATGTTTTGGTATGAGTTTGTCTTATTTCTACGATTTTTGATAACTACGCCATTTGGCAACATAGGTATACACCATTTCTCACACAATAAATGACAGGTGGTTCTTATGAGGTAAAAACTGCTAGCTGGCTATTGAAGATTTTTACTATCCACCTCCTGACTCTATGATTAAATCAGTGCGATGCTATAATTATTTGTAATGTCATCCAGATGACATATTATTATACTTGCAAAGTTTCAAATCGATACTACAATTTAGAATAAGGTTAAAATCGACCTTCAAGATTTGTCTTCATGGTGGAGCTAGTATAAGCGTTTGAAATGTCTCATCTCTATTTTCAGTTCCGCCATACATTGAATACCAACCTGAGTTGTTCTACGCTAACTCCGGCAGCAGCGCTACTTTGCCTTGTAACGTGCTACGGGGCAACCCTACGCCTGTCATCAGATGGGAGTTTAGGCCAAAAGGCACTACTACATCCATAAGATTGACTAGGTAGTTACCATACATACTTGCACACCATGCTATGTGGCATGGAATAAGATAAGGTTTGACCTTCCGAACGCACTCTGCGTTCGCTCCGAATGCACTCTGCGTTCGCTAACTAGTCCGGTCAAGCTGTAGAGGCCAAAAGGCCAACAGTACAAGTCAATATAAAAAAAAAAGGATTGACCACGATCTCAACTGATAGGAAGCGATTATGTTGTCGAAGAGGGAGTATATTTGCATAAAATTTTAGATAGATCCAACTGTGGGAACTTATATATATATCGGCCTCCTTGACGTGTCCGTCAACGGTGAACCTGACTAGCAGCGGTTATGAGCGCGTATATGGCTGGCAAAACTAAACATAGTCTTAAAGGTCCTGTTGCACGGCGCACAGTGCAACTGACCATCAGCATTGTATGTGTAGGTGTAGGAAGGCTTCGGACGGGTCTTAGTAATAACACGTTTTGCATCTAAGTCTTGTATTCGTTTCTTGTGGGAACTTACCGTCTGATCGGCCTATAAGATAAAAGTCGCTCAATGAGCTACGAAAAGAGCTATGCTCGGCGTTTTTCTGAGGGTTTGTATCCGAAACAAAGTTATGCGCCAGAAAATATAATACTTACATCGACATCATTATTATCAGCCTAGCACGTTCTCAATGCTGGGATACAACACATGCCTTCTCTCAAAGAGAAGATGGGCTCTAATCCACCATGCTGGCCCATTGCATGTAGGTGAATGGCATTATGCCTTTGAACTTTTGAGGATCCTGGATGGAAATCTAACTGGTTTCCTCACGATATTGTCCTTCACCGTTGTTAAGCGATGCCATAACTGCAGATTATTTAAGTATTAAATAAGTATACTTACCGACATAGCTCAGTGTATCAGCAAGCTGAAGTTGCAATGGGCCGTTTACATCTGTCGCAGAACCGATAGCCGTTGAAGAAGACGGGTTCTAGTGGCAGACGTAGCGCGTAGCGCAGAACATCATGAACTCCATTGACTAACAATATACCTAAGACAGCTGGCCACTGTTGGAAGCAAAAAAACGAAGATCGGGCTGAGTGGCATGCCTTAGGAGAGGCATATGTCCAGCAGTAGGTAACTGATTATGATGATGATTGCATCTGTCATAATAAAAAAAAAACTGATTTTTATAAAACATAGGTGTTTAATATAATATGGAGCTGGAAGTCTAAGTAGACCTCACATAATCATAAAATTCGTTTAATTATGTGACTGACCTGCACCTGTCGATAGCAACTCATTAATAATTATCCGAATAGAAAAAAATTACAAGCTATTCTTTAAGAGTTTATATGTGGTGAACTTGGGTAACGTTGCATGAATTTACGCGGTTATGAAAAACAGCAACAAATTCATATTTTGGTTATAAATAGTTAAGTATACAATGAAGTTAAATGTAATTTTGGAAACATGATTGGTGAAACTTTTCTCGATAGAATAATTCGTCGAAAACAGGCTTTCTAAAACACGTTTTAAGTTTTTTCTCCATGTCTGGAAGTCCGTAATAATTTATTTATTCATATTCTAATGGTCATTTGTACAATGGAATTTAATGTAAATTCGTTTTATTTAAAATTCAAATAGTTCTTGAGTAATTTGAAGTTTTTAGCACATGTCGCTTCCATAATTTAGTTCTGAGGCGGGTGCCGATTCGTGCGTGTATCTTCCTTCAGGCGTATATAGCATATTTTTGTCACTGTTTCGCGCAGAGGCAAGACTTGAATTTACATTAGAGCTGACGACATATCGACTTTTAGCTTGCAATGTTTGTATGTTAGTTTGTTTTATAAGTAAAATCTTGCAAGTTTAATTAGAACCAGTTAGTTGCTCCAAACAATTTTAACAAAATTTTTGCATACATCTTTAATTCTGATGACAATACGATTATGCAATACCCAATATAGTAATATTTTTCAAAATGGCCGCCGCCACATGATTGCGGATGGTGTATATTTTTGTCAACCTTATTAATATGGGTATCAAATGAAATGGCTTGAAGAGTAGAAGATGATTTCACACTAAATTCAATATGGCCGCCGCTCCAAGATGGCGTATTACATTATTTTTGCTAAAGCTAAATGCTTATTTAAAAAAAGTTTTTTTACTATCAACTTATTACATTTTTATTTGCAGAGACAACTCTACAAGTGCACTAAAAATAGACGTGGTTTCAAAGAGCGACGAGGGATCATACCGATGCATTGCAGATAACCAGTTTGGTGCAGATAGTATCGAATACCACTTAATAGTGCAATAATTATAAAATGTACCTTTATAAGTAATTAATAATGGTGATAACTCTGCAGTTTCTTTCATAATTAATACAACTGTCAAAATATATTTTTTATCTTTATCTCTTTTACCCGCTTTCAGGAAGAGAAAAGGAAGTTGTATATTTATTCTGTATATTTTTTTTAATTTTTAGGTACCCGTATCCAAAGGGTCTAATCGGTCCCGTTTTACGCTACGCTACGCTGTCTGTCTATCTGTCCGTCCGTCTGTCTTACCTTTTAACAGCTGTATCTTTAAGCCTACGCTGTCTGTCTGTCCGTCCGTCCGTCATACCTTTTAACAGCTGTATTTTTCGAACCGTAATAGATAGCCAGTTGAAATTTTCACAGATTACGTAAAGTTATGGTGGATTAACTAAGAAATGGGAGCAATACTTAGTTGCGAAGAACGTTGAAGCGACGCACGCTAATACGATTTTTTTTTTGAATGGGACGTCAATGCTAAAACTCATCCTATCGATAACACACGATATATCTAAAGGTTCCATACTAGGACTACTAAGTATTTTTAGTAATAAAACATAGTTAAATAAATAAAAGCTATTCCAACAATGAATTTTAAAACATAATATTAAAGTCAAAAACAAAAGAGTGAAACGTATTTTTGTATTTAATCAAATGTAAAAACGTCTGTAACTTACAAGCGTCACACTTGCCATGATTATAGTAGGTACACACTAGTAGGTAAAACCACAAATAATAAGTAATGGCCAAGTGCGAGTCAGTGTTTTTTTTTCTTTTACCACCAACTTACTGGGCCGCCTGGGTCACCGGCTGTTGTCTTTTTAACCGGCTTTAGGAGGAGGTTATCAATTCGACTGCATTTTTTATTTCGGCTCAGTACACCCTTTCTGCGTTACCCTGTACAGTCAGAATTACTGGCATAATCTTACGTGAGTAATTCCCGTTTATCATAAACAAAATGTGCGATAACAACACCACATCAGTATTTTTTATAATTTGGGTTTTACCATCAAAATTATTCAAATGGTTTTGTATAATACTTTAATTAGATAAACAACTCATATTTGAATAGTTAGTCCAGTTGGTTCCCGAATAATTGGAAATAACGCTTGAGTCATCATTTTAACCTACAGGTCAGCAGTATCAGGTATCTACCTACTTCGTGGTACATAAACATAAAATGGAACTAGCGATTGTTTGACACTTTACGTGTTACAAATTTTAATATAAGAATAGGCTTTGTGACTCTTTTTTATTGTTTCATAAAAAAGATCACCATAAATCTTTGGTAGAGTGCTTTTCATGAAAGAAGTCCCCCAGACGCGGCGCTGTCATCGCGTATCAATCACTATCAGTATCATTTCTCGAGTAGAACTTTAACAACTTTTGGCATCGCACACGACTCTTTAACGATGTAAAATTAGTAAAAATCTCACTAGCGTCCAAACACAGTAACAACACCTGACAACTACAACATGGAAATTTAGTTCCGCTGTTTGCCGTGGGACTTCTTTCATGAAAAGGACTCTTATCCCAATATCCCTTTATACTTAAAAGAGCGCTTTGAATTTATTCAAGCTCACTCCACTACTTTGCGATCTTGTCGTGCCCTCCAACAAAAAATTCCTCCTTCTTCTCACGTCAATCTTTCCTACTGTAAGTCCTTCACTTTTCAAGCTGTCCTACTGTGGAATGCGCTGCCTGTTTCTATCAGGCAGGCCAAATCTCTTCCTATTTTTAAGAATCAAGTCTATACACATTATTTTTCTTCGTGTTAATTGGTACGTATATAATTATATTATGTATTTTATTTATAATGTTTATGGTATGTATGCAGCATTGCGTATTTAGTGTATATATGTATGTATATATATTTATTTATATTTTATGTGCACCACCGACCGTTTTTCAACTTCTTTAGTCCTGTCCATCCAAAGGTTGCCTGGCTTCGCTTTAAGCGATAAGGCCGCCCATTATACTGCCGTATATTTGTTTTTTATGTTAGTTTAAGTTTCATTTGTATTTTCGGTGTGTAATAAAGAAATTTTGTATTGTATTGTAATAATATAGTTTGGATCTGCCTTAAGCTCGAGGTAGTACCGAAAAAAGTCTGCCAAAAATTAAAGGGGGCGAGGTAAACACGTGTTGTAAACACTGACATTATTCTTACCAGTTCTACAAACGCAGACGAGGTATGCGCTCTATTCAGCCAGCCAGAGTAGAGCTCATGTAAAAATACAAATTCATTTGTCTACTACAGAATCATTCTACTGGCGCGGCGGCGGTGAAGTTTGACAGCTGAAGTAGCAGTTATAACAAGTTTTTTTAACCCCCGATAAAAGAGCTGTGCTGAGCAGCTGAGCAATCTTCAAACGGCAGATCAGAATGATAATAAGAATTTATATATTTATTTTATTTGAGTTTAAATGCTTGCTGTGCTTACAGCGAAGCCAACGCGCACAGCAAGCCAACATTATCAAAATATTAATTTCTATTACAAACAAATTATTCTAACAGTTAACATAAGAAAAAACTAACCTAAAAAAATTATACAAGCATTCACTGTAAGCGTAAATTTTGCACAGAAAACGTCTACATCTGGATTCTGATCAATCAGATCGTTGAGCAGATCGATGGCGCTTTCTTGAATCATAGCTAAGAACACTATATAAACACCTTTCAAGCAAAAGAAGATTAAATAAAAATTGTTTCAGCCATTTGGGAGCCACAATGCCACAGACATACACACAGATACACACATTGACGTCATTGGCGTCATGAATTTATAACGCCTCGTTTTGCGTCGGGGGCTAAAAATTATAACTTTACGACCCTAAACACTGTTTTAAACTATCCATAGGCGACGGTGGCTGCTTACCATCAGGCAGCCCGTCTGCTTGTCTGCCAAATATGGCATAAAAATATATAAAAAAACACGGTTGCAAAAGACTGAGGGTAGATCGTTTTGTCTGCCCCTAACTTTGAACTTTGCAACCAACTACCCGCATTCTTCAGTCTCCCCGTGAACATGGTGCGTACACGGAAATATCCCGTAACTTTACAAATATACGCGTATATGTACAGACAACGCAATTTTTTAAAGTAATTAACTCTGTAATGTACTTGTATGTTATTTAATCTGCCAGTCTAAGTACCTACCCATCGGCATTCGGCCGTTCGGCGTTAGTATAAATATTCTCTGCCATCATAGTACTCGTATAATAAACTCAGAGTGATTCTTGACGCCAAGTAATAAAGTCGCGCTTCAATATGATTCCACACTCTTTTGCTTTAGTTATTATATTATTATCCTCCAGAGTTAGAAGTGAAGATTACAAAAGTAGTTTAGCGTTTGTGATAGATGACACTTACTCTATGAGTGATGATATCGATCAAGTTAAGCTCGGTGCCAACGCTATATTCGATACGGTGCTGAAACATAATGCGTCTCAGATAGAAAACTTCGTACTAGTAACTTTTAACGATGACGGAGCTGGTGACCCTGGTGAGTAGCATACCAGTGCAGAATTACAAACAGTAACAATTATAATATACTGTTTTAAATTGGTAAATAATAGATAATTATAAGTGTGCGCACTGCCAGTATGTGGAATGCACTCCCTGAACGGGTGTTTCCCGGTAGTTACAATATGGATGTCTTCAAATAGCGTTTTTTTTAAATTAATTTTTTTAATATATAATAGGCTTGCGATTGATCACAAACTCGCCTGATTTTAAGTGAAGATGCTGTCTACGATGGAGCACACTTGCTTAGAAGAAACCGATTCACTCGTGGTTTGAAGACACCCAGATTGTAACTATCGGGGAACATCCATTCAGTCAGTGCATTCCACAGGTTAGCAGTTCGCATAATAAAAGTGAAATCAAAGCGTATCGTACGGGTTTTATAAATATCGTCGAGCGGTGTCGATTTTTCGTACCTTCTCTGGCATTCCGATAGGAAAATAGGCAGGAGGGAATTTGATGATGCAGAGCTGATGCACATACCTATATCCGATAAAATACCGATAGACTAGCAACTTAGTGCCGATGCTCAAAACTAAGAAGTAAGGCAAGCATGTTCCATCGTAGACAGTATCATTGTAAGATATAGCTTTAACAAGGGGGTTGGGGTGTCGCATCAGGCGAGGTGGCAGTCAAACGCAAGCCTATTATTAATTTAATTTTAATTTATATAAGTATTGTGTCAGTGAATATTTAAAGGGTTATTGATAATTAGATAAAAACCCGCATAAGACAGTTTGACTAAAACAGGTTTTTTTTTGTTATAGGGTTTTTTTGATTGCGGTACAACCAGGTTGTCTATATAGGAATGCATCTACTAAAACCCTCTTGATGTTATTTTGCCACAATTTCCATGGTTGGCTGTCGGCTTAGAGATCGCAGAGCGTTCACCATGCAGTAGGGGGGATGCTTCTGCGCATCCTCTGGTGGTTCTGGTCGCAGTTAGTTAGGCATATCTGGGTCGGAAGAGGGATGCCTATGTTCAGCAGTGTTCAACGTCTTCTGGCTAGCTGATGATGATGATGACGATAAACATATAGGATACTTGCTAGTCTTACGTTAAAAAACCCAGAGAAATTGATCAGAATCCATGGTTTATATTCAGCTTTATACAATTTTCCTGAAGCTCTCAGAGCAAATAAATTAGTTGTCCTGTTTTATGTGAGAACTTGCCAAGTTACCAAGTTAATATATAATTTAGTAGCAAGAAAACTATTATATTTTTTATTTTAAGTAACAAGTCTCAACTTTTATCTTTTATATAGAATAGTATAGATAATATTATGGTTAGGCTTACAGATAAATACTACTACTTAAAAATAATATTAATATTGTTTACCTAAAGATAACATATTTATGCGTATGCGTTTAGGCTTACTCACACTATAGTTTGTAACCTAAAGCATAATCAAAAATCATAGACACCCCCTTATTAATAAACGTGGAGTAGTCTTGGAATAGTTATGCAGTGTTTTGTCTATTTCTCTCTTTCAAAATTTGAACTCGATCGAAATAGACAAAAGACGGAGTAACTATTCCAAGTTTTTTTTTTTATATTGACTTTTACTGTTGGCCTTTTGGCCTCTACAGCTTGACCGGACTAGTTAGCGAACGCAGAGTGCGTTCGGCATAACTTGGTGGTTAAGTTTATAGGCGACTAGCACAAGGGCACCTCGAAGGTACGAACCTCGGCTTGGGCCGTCGCCGGGAGTGGGAATCAGACTTGCCCAGGCACCCCAGAGGGGGTGTGCCCTGGAGCCCTAATGGTTTGTTGAACTGATTGATTATTTGGAGAGAATCTAACCGATCTTCTAACAGATCCTGTGGGACTATTCCAAGCCTACTACAAGTTTATTAATAGGGGTGTTAATGTATATTTGAGATTAAAACTTTTCTTTTATCACACTTGCGTTTATATGGAGTCGGGTCGTAACAGGTCGGGGCATAAAGGTGTCATTATTATCAGCCTATCATGTTCCCACTGTTCACACTTTTGTATGAGAACACATGAAAATGTGTTCTCATACAAAATGGATCATGTTATCGCGAATTTTGTATTAGGTCACATTTTTTCCAAAGATAATATAACTACTTGTTCGCCAACTTTTCGTTACGCTCCGTATAATGTCACTTGCTTTTATGATAAGTATAGTAGGTACTTCATATCAATGTAATAATTATATAGGCACCTATCGAGAATAACAAAATATTTAGATTTTCGTATCGTGACAAGCAATGATAAGGAACACAATAAAAAATAATGAATTATAAATAAGCTTGGGGAAATCCAGACACAGTCATAAAATTGTTTTTACTTTTTTAATGATTGGAATAAAACGTTTGTTGGTGTCAAGTGCAGTCAGAGCATTATACTGCACAATAGGCTACTGTATTGATTATTTTTATCTCTACTAATATTATAAAGAGGAAAGATTTGATTGTTTGATTGTTTGTTTGCATTGAATAGCCTCCGAAACTACTGAACCGATTTGAAAGATTCTTTCACTGTATTGAAGCTACACTATTCTCGGGTGACATAGGCTATAATCTATACCCGTGTGAAGCTGGGGCGGACTACTAGTTGTTTTATAAAAAGCTGTCAATAAATAGAGCCGATCACCAAAAACAAAATCTAAATGTGTTCTAAGGAAGATGTACCTAAGGCAATTTAATGTCTATTCTTACGAATAACGCCACTTGTTAGTACCCCATACAAACTATGGAGTTTGTATGGGGTACTAACAAGTGACGAGTGAAGTGCGAATGAAGAGTATGGACTGTCACTCATTTTTTAGGAAAAGGACTGAGCATCTATATCAATACTTTATTAGCAGATTGAAATAATTTCGTCGGTATTTTTATAACATTTGTTATATTTTTTACTGATACTGTTAATTTTAACAAATCAAACACTTGTCCTTTAACTTATTACTTTATGGCCCAGAAGGAGAATACTAGGCTATATTTAGCTATCTGGTTTAAAATAATAATATAGGTACATGGCGCAGATCTCAGCGCTTAATTTTCATATTACTTGACTCGGTATATCTTTTTGTTTTATTCTATAAATTTTACTTAATCATGGACATACCGTTACCTAAAAATGAATAATTTATAAAAATGTAAAACAAGTAAGACAAAATTAAACAAAATTGATTCACTGTTTCAGATTAGAAGGGCCAGTAACCCTGTTAATTTTTATCCGCTTTCCCTACAGGTGTAGTACCCCGTGCCAATACAAAGGACCGCGAGGAGTTCAAAAATGCCCTTTCTGATATTGACGTCCATGGAGGTGACGACTGCCCTGAATATGCTCTGGCAGGTATTAAAAGAGCTTTGGAGGACAGCCTGGACCGCTCTTTTCTTTACATATTCACGGATGCCTCGGCTAAAGACTACAAAGAGTTTGAAGAAGTGAAAGCCATCGCGCAGAAAAAACAGTCTCAGGTAAAAATTTAATCAGCTATCTAACTATTTGACCTACTTTTCTAGCCAAATTTACCTGACCTACGAAGCTAAAATTTGGCACGTAGATTTCTTATGAATTGTAGAGGTCCGCTAAGAAAGAATTTTGTGAAAGGGCTGGATTAAGGGGGGCAAATGAAGGTTGAAAGTTTGTATTAAAGTCCTTTGTTTTTAATGTAAAGTGAAATTTGGTATTCAGGTTAATGGTTTATAATAAATAAATACCTACTGTATAATGTTTGTTTTTCGAAAAAGGCGGATTAAGGAGGAGGGATGGGGTTTTAATCTTTTGTTGAAAGTTTTGTAATTACTATATTGAAATTTGGCAAGTAGATTACTTTTGGGGTGTAGAGGTCCGCTAAGACACGTTTCGCCCCTTAATAATGCCATATTAGCCGGTTTATTTATCTATACTAATATTATAAAAAGGAAAGATTTGATTGTTTGTTTGTTTGCATTGAATAGGCTCCGAAACTACTGAATCAATTTGAAAAATTCTTTCACTGTTCGGAAGCTACGCTATCCCTGGTTGACATAGGCTATATATCTATACCCGTGCGAAGCCGGAGCGGCCTACTAGTCTAAGATACTCACGTAGGATTGGTAGTCGTAACCTTTTCTAGTGGGCTGTAGAAGGTATCCTTGAAGGTATCTATCTACGTTAACTTTTATTACCACCTGTTCTCTCCACATAAGATGATGAAGCATCAAAGACGTTTGAAACTATAATTATATTATTAATATCGACACGTCAAAAACGGCAATAAATTATATTGCTTATATACACCGGAAGCACGTCATGGATCACAGTCTTGCATTTGACAAAAGAGGTGTGGTCCGAAAATCGGACCACAATTTTCTACAGTTCCATGTATTTAAAGGCGAAATACCATAGTCATTTAGGTACTGACAGACTGACTGACACCTCGCGAAATCTCGAAAACTACTAGATACCTGCGAAACTGAAATGGCAGATAGTTTCGTTATGGGGTAACTTATCCACTAAGGATTTTGCCTAAAATCCGCCAAATTTAGAATGCGCCGTATTTAGGGGGGTAAAAGTAAGTCAGAAGAAAGTTTATAACATTAGTAGGTAAGTATATGCATTGTATAGTGCAATATGAGCGTAATACGATGCATTTTTAGGGTTCCGTACCTCATAAGGAAAAAACGGTACCCTTTTAGGTTTTTTTTTTACTTTGTTGTCCGTCTGTCCGTTTGTCTAGACCGCGTGAAGGTATCAAATTTAAATTTATAATAAATACTCGGATCTACGATTTCTTTTAGCTGTGAAAATATCAAACCTGTAAGTCAACGCGATTAAGAGATATAACTGTTTATGTCGCATTTTTCGCATATTTTGCGATTTCACAGGGGAATCAAAACCTATAGGGTACCTCCCTTTGTCCTAGAATCATGAAATTTGGCAATAAGCATGGTCTCATTACAAAGGAAAAAACTCGAAAGTTTTTAATTTGATTACATCACATAGAACAAGGTTTTTGCTATTACAAACTTACATTTTGTAGTTGTTATGTATCGGAGCACCTGTTTGCCAACTACAAAGTTATGTTTGTCATTCAATATTTTAAACCTTTTTTCGTCAAGACTCGATTGCCGGGATGAATCTACATACACATTTATTACATTTGTACGAAACCCTCAGGGTGCAAGTCCTACTCATACTTGTCCGGTTTTTTACAGCTTGTGTTTGTATTGACCGGGCAATGTAGTGGATCAAACTCGCCAGCCTACCTAGTGTACCATGAGATTGCAGAGGCCACCAATGGTGAAGTGTTCCATATGAAAAAAAAAGAAGTTGGCAAAGTAAGTATACTCTAGTACCTATACCTCTATTTGTGTGATGGAATATAAGGAAGCAGAATTAACACTGCAGCCTTTAGTCTGAAATATTTTATGTACTTCTTTACAGTAAATTTAATAATTACGTAAGGTATATTTTTTTTATTATGAAAATAATATATACCATTATTATAGTAGTACTTTACCAAGTAATAAGATTGCGTCAAATGTTATTTTTTTATTTTTTTTGTTTACAACGCTCACCACAATTTGGGCATTTTTATCCACCTTATACCAATGGGGTGTGAAATCGCAAGATATTTATTATACAACTGTGTTTTGCTCGTAAATGTCTCCGACATTTGTCGAAGAAGTAAAAGCCAAACATAAAAAAAAGTACTTATACCTCATAATCAAAACTCGCGTGAGGATTCATTATAAATTATTATCATAACACCGGCTTACACTCACGATTATGTTTCTATCGGTCGAATTGAACATAATCGTGAGTGCAAGCCGGTGTTATAATAATAATTTACTTATACCTCGTTTACTACATTGAGTTCATCCTGTTTTAAGGGCGTTCCCCTCCCCTTGTCTACGAACATCAATTTTTTTTTTTACATGTATTATCCCCTTTCTTGCAAAGGTCTTCTCCACTTTCTGCCACAAATCTCGGTTCATCGCTACCTGCAAACCTCCCAGAATGCATCAAGAACGTTATTTTAGAGTTTTACATGCTTTCTCGGGCTACTGTTTTCCTTCAGACACCAAGTGACGGGCTTGACGAAGTATATTCTGAAAAAATGCAGGATTATTCATGCTTATACTATTTGCAGATTTTGGAGTACGTAAAAAAGACGATAACAGGTCGAAGAACAACAGTGGCTGCCCAGACGCTCCCCGCTGGGAAACATAATATGACAGTAAGTAATTTCGCAGACAATGTGATGTGAAAGACCAATCCTTCTTTTGGCTTAGTATCACCATTCCGAGTAACCCTGTGGAGTAAGGTGCGAGTAAGAACCGACCAATAGGATCGCATCATTCCGTCTCGCCTCACCTCCTATTGGTTGACTTTTTTCTCTCACACCCTCTTCTTCCTCGTATATTTCTGGTGAGTGCGCAACCTAAAGGATAGAATCCATGCTTCTAGACTAATTTTAAAATTTAGACATTTTCAGTTCTTCGTTCTTCCATTCTAACCTCTTGCTATAGAAGAAGCACTTTGCAGGATAATCGACCTTGTGGTACGCCACCACTATTTGAGACTTGCGACAGGGCCTTGTGGTGGCCTAATTTAACGGTTAGACAAATAATAATTTTTGTAATAATTAACTACTTGCCACCAATTCATGTAAACCTGGAGTAGGGTCGCTGACAAGATTTTATGAAGATTTAGAGTAGCACGGGAGCTCAAGTGTATTTGACATTTGCTAATATATTGTGTCTATTTCAGTTTAACGCCGATGTAATCATGGGAGAGCTAACATTGTCGCTTGCTTCCGACAAGTCTGATGATCCTTCTGTCACCATCACGGCGCCGGATGGAAGTAAAGTGTGGAATAAAATGCTTTTTGCAACGGATCAAAATCAGGCAAGTGCAAGAAAGAACTTACATAATTATATTAGTCCCAAAACGTCAAAGGGAGCTTTTACGCGGTAGTATAATAATTTGAATTTTGGCGGTCTGTTTATAATACAAATACTGAAAATTATGAGGATTACATCACAAGATTACTTTATTGTAATATTATAGACAATTTGAGATGGTTTCGTAAAAACAGTAAAATAACCTATTAACCTATTAGAAGTAGGTCCGGTGACATCGACTTCCGAGTTTTGTTAACAGTTGCGAGTAAAGTTAATAAAAAACGTCTTTAATAACGCCACCGTAATAAACTTTAGGACGTCCACCTACAAGATGGACAGACGACCTAAAAGAGACCGCAAGGAAACGCTGGATGCAGGCCACTTCGAACCAGCCCCTTTGGAGAACGATGGAGGAGGCCTATGTCCAGCAGTGGACGTCCTATGGCTGAAATTATGATGATGATGATGAATAAATTTTGGCTCAGATTTTGGTCAAAATGAGTAAAATTTTAGCCCCTAAAGAATTTATCTTCTTTTCAGAAAGCTTACCTACATAAAATCTTTAATGTTGTTCTAGGTTTATTCAGTTGACGTGACAATGCCTGGAGCCCACACAGTTGAAGTGAACAGCAAGGCGGAAACTCGAGCCGTGGTCTCCGCTAGATCTGGAATTGACTTCCAGCACGGGTTCTCCGCTTATAAGCTCTCATCGTTAGTCGACACTAGGGCAAGACCTGCACCAGGTATTAATTATTGTCAAATTCAGGCCTTCAGGTGACCTAAAGACTCCGACAGCAAGACTAGCCACTTAGCATATACCAACTGTTTTTTTAAAGTGGAAACTTCTTTAAGCGCTTCGAGCACTTTATTTTGTGGGTATTGAATCAGACTGAGCTCGATTCCTGTACGATTCATCAAAACATCCTTGAACGATACAGATGTAACGCTCGTTCGGGTAAAGTCAGCTCGAGTCGACTAAGGAAGCGAGAGAGGCATAGTCAACCTTGATGAAGTTTTCACTTCTATCGTGTGGTCTTAAGCAGAAACCGTTTTTTTTTTAAATTCAATTGCTGGGCAACGTTTCCCTCAATTTGTTCTAATTATTTCTATCCTGGGCCAGTACCGTCCAATCCTTATTAAACCTCTAGAGCTCGTCGTGCCATCTGAGTCCGGGTGTTTACAAACTTGCTTATCAATATCTTCATGATCAATCATCATCATCATCATCATGATCAGCCGGAAGACGTCCACTGCTGAACATAGGCCTCCCCCTTTAACCTCCACACTGAACGACAGCCTGCCTATTGAATCTACTGGATGCCCGCAACTCTCACAATATCGTCGGTCCATCTAGTGGGAGGCCTCATGATCAATCAGCCTACATCAATTTACTGCTCTGCTGGAAAGTAGCGCTCGTGGCGAAACTTGAATAGGCGTCCCTAAAAAAAACACCGAAAAGCAACGGACGGTTCGGATGGGTGAATTTTATAAACTCGTTCATTCGTCTCTGCTTAGCGGCAAAACGTAATTACACATTTAAAATATTTTGCGCACGTGCAAGATAATTAATTGATACATAACCTGTATTTATGTATATAATAGAGAAATACTACACTTCCACTATCTCTTCGCTTGTCACTGACTGACTAATCACGAAATAAATTTCAAAAACTACTTGACCTAATAAGCTGAAATTTGACAGGTCAATTTCTTACGGGGTGCAGAGATCCACTAAGAAAGGATTTTGCCAAGATGAATTAAGGGGGGAATGGGGTTGAAAATATACGCATATGAAGTCGCAAGCATCAGCTAATAGAAGATAATGTCAGAGAAAATTATATTATTCTAGACAAACTTGTGGTTTCTCGTTATTCTGTTTAAATATAATATATATTTATTTCCTCAAACAAGTAAATCATAGGGCATAATTTAATTTTAAGTAATTTTCCATGCTTTATCATTCCTGATAACCGAATACCTAATGTCATTGTTTTTGAACTTATTTGTTTCCTCATCTCCTTTGACTCAGCTTAGGACTAGGTACCTACAGTAGGTATAGTCAGTACAAACAACTCATGAGGAATTTTTGATAAACTAGTTTTATATAAAGTATCTGAGGAGACGAGCAAGTACCTACAGTATATACAATACAAACACTTGGGGTATTTTTATAAACTTGTTTTTATAAAGTAACTGAGAGACGACACGAGACCTACATCATATTTATTGCAAACATAAGGAGGTATATTTCGATAAAATTGTTTTTATAATGTAACTGAGAGATGCGACGAGCAAGTACCTACAGCATATTCAATGCAAACATAAGGAGGCATATTTTGATAAACTTGTTTTTATATAGTAACTGAGAGATGAGACGAGCAAGTACCTACAGCATATTCAATGCAAACATAACGAGGTATATTTTGATAAACTTGTTTTTCTAATGTAATTGAGAGATGACACGAGCAAGTAACTAAAGTATTATAATCAATACAAAATCAAATGGTATTTTTTTTTATATAAACTTGTTTTTCTATTGTAACAAAAATGAGATGA
Source organism: Agriopis aurantiaria (assembly GCA_914767915.1). Taxonomy (NCBI): domain Eukaryota; kingdom Metazoa; phylum Arthropoda; class Insecta; order Lepidoptera; family Geometridae; genus Agriopis; species Agriopis aurantiaria. The sequence goes on along the minus strand of OU612003.1, from coordinate 7,515,763 downwards.
GCAAGTACACACAGTATATCAATACAAATTCATGGAGGTATTTTTGATAGACTTGTTTTGTCTAATTTCAATACAAATTCATGGAGGTATTTTTGATAGACTTGTTTTGTCTAATTTAACTGAGAGGGAGATGTGAGACGAGCAAGTACCTACAGTATATTCAATACAAACTTATAATTCATGGAGGTATTTTTGATAGACTTGTTTTGTCTAATTTAACTGAGAAGGAGATGTGAGACGAGCAAGTACCTACAGTATATTCAATACAAACTTATGGAGGTATATTTTGATTAACTTGTTTTTTTTATGTAACTGAGTGACGTAACAATCAAGTCGCTCGCTTAATGTTAAGCCTCACGTTTACCAATAACAGTTCATTGCCACCCAGAATTAAGAACATCACCAGTATGAAACAGCATGCCGCCAGCATGCTGGGTACGCTACCAACTGGTAATGGGCTTGTGCATTTGGATTGTCTTTAGACCTTCAACGGTCTATGGACACTGGTCAGTCTAACTGTTTTAGTAGTGTTAGTGTTAGCTTGTATTTTGTTTGGTTAATAAAAGCATTGCGTTCATAATTGATAATTGTTCCTGCCCGGCAATGTACTGTGATCCTCGTCCTGAGATGATGGCCGCTTCCAACCGGCCCTTTTGGAATCGATGAGGGAGGCCTATGTCCAGCAGAGGACGTCCTATGGCTGAAATGATGATGATGATGTTGATGAATTAGATAGAGTTTGACGTTTAATAAACCCGGTAATTTCAGTGGAAACATTACCCTTCAATCTGAAATACAGTAATATTTGCACACTACTGCATGGCGGTTAAAGGTACTAACCCCATAGACGGACTCTACAAAAGAGCTTTTGTTTCGCTGATGTAAAAGGACTCTTCCAATTCCTTTGCTTCTAATAATTAATTATTGTATTTTCTTTTGTCTTCTTTTGTTTTTGTTGTTCTTTTTTGGAAGACTGAATAAAGCGGGTGGTTGGTCGAACAGTTTAAATATTTATTATCAACTAGCTGCACCCCGCGGTTTCACCCGCGTAGTGATGAAATATTGTGATGATGATGATGATGAAAATTAGCCTATGTCACTCTCCAGCCCTTGAACTATACCCATGCAAAAAAATCAGGTCTATCCGTTGCTATGTTGCTGCGTGAAAGAGGAACAAACAAACCAACAAACTTTTCACATTTAAAATATTAGTATTAATTCACAGGCACAAAATCGCATTTGTCAATAAAACTCAACGAAGGTGATATTTTATTGCGAACGGCTCAAATCCTGGACATGAAGGATAATGTGATACTGGAACTGCCCTTGGAAATAACGAATAACAAAACCAAGTTCTACACGACGAGAGCGTTTGATCCTCCAAACACCATGTTCAAAATAGCGGTAAGTATTGATTTGTGCGGTAGAAAAGGTAGAAATTGTAGAAAGATATGATGAAGCAGACCAAGAGCATATTAAAAAACCGGCCAAATGCGAGTAATGCTGCGCACTGAGGATTCCACCACAAAATTCAGTAACGAAATTACCAGTTATAACATGGTAATGATCAGAAACTTGTCACCGACTCGCACTTGGCCAATATCTTTATATTTGTTGATATACTTTAGAGTGTGTACTATAATCATGCAAAGTTTGATGCTTGCAGGTATTACCATTTTTATATTAGAGCTAATACAAAAATACGTTTAACATTTCGCTCGAAATTTCAACCACATTAATGGGCAGACTCACGAGTCCCGATAGACATTCAAACATGTGTTCAAATCGCGAAAGTCTAAAAGTTACGAGTTGCCACGAGTAGGGCAGCAAGTGACCAACATCGTCATTAAACTTATAAATAAGGCCCTAGAAACCTTTAGAACACCAGCAGTGCAGTGCAATTACCGTTCTTTATCGATCATCAAATTTGACAGTTGAGATCGTCAAATTCGATAAAATGCCATTTTATCAGTACTCGCTATCATCGATTACCGATACCTTCTATGGCATTTTATCGAATTTGACGATCAATAAAGAACGGTAATTGTACTGCTGAGTAGACAGAAATCCAGCCCTATATAAGGGTTGACGAGATCAGACCTAACTAGTGGTCTGAAATAAGTCTTATTTGGTACTTATTTTTTTATGTGATTTTAATTATGTAATTTTGATTATACAGATTATCGGTTATGATCCCAAGAGCAAATCTTACATAACCAGGATGACGCCTACTCCGGTGGAACCTCAAAAACTTATATCACGTAATTATAAAATTCAATACATAGGTCAATCTTAAGCATCGAAAAAAGGAAAAAAAACCTTTTGTCGATGATCTTAGGTACATCTTTCTATCCTATCTTCAAGACCGGGTGCCGTTCGTTATTCAAATCAGACAAACGAGGGGTGATTATGGTGAGGTAGCGTTTTAGGTTGCAAACGCACCAAGCCTAAATTAGACCCTTTTGTTTTTACTTTTTATTATATTTTAGTTAATCCACCGTAACATTACATATTCTGTGAAAATTTCAACTAGCTATCTATTACGGTTCGAAAGATATAGCCGTTAATAGGTAGAACAGACAGATGGATAGAAGGTCAAACAGACAGACATCGTATATAGGATTAGTAATAGGGTCCAGTATTTACCCTTTGGGTACGGAACCCTAAAAATACCACGAATATAATTATTTCGTCGAGCGGTAAAGAATGATTGGAGCTTTTTGTGTGGAACAGCGATTTTTCTTATGATTTCAAAGAAAGATTTTTATAAGGAGGAGTACAATTAGCCTATGAGAGTTTTTGCGTTATTTCGATGGCAAATTGTAGATTCTCATCATCATCAACATCATCAGCAGCCAGAAGACGTCCACTGCTGAACATAGGCCTCCCCCTTTAACCTCCACACTGAACGACAGCCTGCCTTTTGCATCCACTCGACTCTCACAATGTCGTCGGTCCATCTAGTGGGAGGCCTACCTACGCTGCGTTTTCCGGTTCGTGGTCTCCACTTCAGAACCTTTCTTCCCCATCGGTTATCGGTTCTTCGAGCGTTGTGGCCTGCCCATTGCTACTTCAACTTGCAAATTTTAACAGCTATGTCAGTGACTCTGGTTCTTTGGCGAATATCCACGTTCCAGATTCTATCGCGCAAAGAAACTCCGAGCATAGCTCTCTCCATTGCCCGCTGTGTGACTCTGAGTTTTTCTAAAAGGCCAACAGTTAAGGACCACGTCTCAGTACCATATGTCATCACTGGCAACACACATTGGAGATTCTCACAGGTGGTGAATAACTCCATACCTTAAGGTAGTTTTTTGATCAATTACAGGCGAGAAAATTAATGAGAGAAGACCATTCGTTGATATAGAAGGTGAAACTGTAGTGAATGCTAAATATGACCAACCCTTACAGTTGAAATGTAAAGTGAATGGATATCCCGCACCAACTGTCCTTTGGAAGAATGTAAACAAGGGCATAGACATTTCTGGAGAGGTATTTTTTTTTATAAGGTTTCAAATACAACAAAAAAAATAGTACATTAAAAAAAATGATATAAATAACTTAAAATCAATATCAATTATTTATAACCTAGCACTAATGTGTGAAACTAAACTTAGCCATAGACAGATGACGTTTTAAGATCAAATTTTAAATTAACTATTTTTTTATATTAACCAAAAAAAACTGTTGTTCTATTTCGGAATATCGGGATCTCCTTCCACGACCTTACCACGGTAAATATCCCGTGAATAATCATAACTGTAGTGAACAATATTTTAAATAAAAACATTTAAAAAAATGCTTCTATACATTTTTACACAAATGTTTTTATTTTTTGTTTTGGCGGCCATTTTTAAAATATTACAATATTGTGTATTAACAAAACTAATTATTTAACAAAAGGTGCGTGCAAAATTTCAGCAAAATCGGTAAGGAGAAACTGGTTCTAAATCAGATTCCAATATTTGACCTAAACAAACTAACATGCAAACATTGTAAGTTAAATAATAACCCTGGATACCTCGTTCGTAGCTTAAGGCGAAATGGTAGAGAACCGTACGTACACTTGTATGACGGTAATGCAGCGTGCGCGCTTTCAAATATTTTCAATATTATATTATTAATATTTTATTTTTTTCTTTATTTTCTACAAATAATCTTACGCTTTTACAAAAAACTGCGACCACTTAAGTATTTGAATGATTGTTAGGATAACACACAATTTTTTTTGATAAAAATATCTTCTGTAGAATTTGAATGAAGTTGATTCAATCCATTGAAGGGAACGTAGAAACGGGTGTTTTTTAGGAAAGTTTACGATTTTTTTCTATGGAGACAAATTTCTTTAATCGTGTATCGGTGAGCACATCCGAATAAAATATTTCAAAACATTTATTAAACATAAAGAAATAATGTCAATTAATCGATTTTAAAGGTCTACTTTTGAATATTCGTGATGACGAATCGTCAAATTTGAAGCATATTTCGTCTTAAAATACGAGTTTATGTTACAGGTAAGCATAGTAGAGCTGCCATACGAATATATGAGCATACTCAATATTGAGAAAGTACAGGAAAACGTCACCTACGAATGTAGAGCAATTAATTCAGTTGGAATCGACGCGAGACAAGTTACCGTTACAACAGTTATTCTGAAGAAGTTCAATATCTTGGATACACCTAAAAGTAAGTTTCATCACTTTATGTGAAGAGGTGTGCTGTTCTTCACTAAACGCTACTCGTGGTGTTATGCCCTTTTACACTTTCACCCTGGAGCTTAGGTTCCACTCGTATACGGCCAGTTAAGGCAAGCCAAGGGCCAGCCAAAGCAAAAGCAGCCAAACCAAGGGTTCATCAGCAAAGGCCTCTCTTCCCTCCGCCCACTTTTCCCGGTTCTGCCAGTCTTTAATTTACTTGCGTTTGACAATAATTAAGGCCTTTATTCTTTACCACCCCCTAGTTTTCCACTGGGGTGGCCAACGCTACTAAATTAGTTTCATATGCCACTCCCTAGTTTGCTACTGGGGTGGCTAATGCCACTACACTCGTTTTAAATGCCACTAGGGTGGCCGTTGCTACTAAATTTGTTTCATTATGCCTTTGTTTGCCACCGACTATTATATAAAGTTTGTTGTCATTGACTTGGTTCAAAGCATTATGTAGGTACCGACGCAAACAAAGGGTATTATTATACGTTTAACGTGTGTATCTGTGGGTCTGTTTATGGCATCCTGGTTCCCAAACGGCTCTACTGATTTTAATTTAGTATTTTTTTAAACACTGTTTTAACTTATCACAGTTGTTTGCTACAGTTATTATGATTGTTAACAAGATATTTACCGTGTAAAGTTGTGGGTGCAGCTTGATGATTTTACAGCGCAGTTACATGCACCATGTTCACGGGAAGACTACCACAACCACAACCTTATCACGATAAATATCTCTTTAATAATCATATAACTGTTAGACTTTTTTGTGTGATTATTTACGGGATATTTACCGTGGTAAGGTTGTGGAATGAGCTCCCGATATTTCGGCGCAGTTACATGCACCATGTTCACGGGAAGACTGAAAGACTGACAGTATTCCCGTGAACATGGTGCATGTAACCGCGCCGAAATATCGGGAGCCCATTCCACAACCTTACCACGGTAAATATCCCGTAAATAATCATATAACTTTAGTGAACAACCGTGATAGTTTAAAACAGTGTTTTTTGTGTGAAATATGATTTGACTGTGTATTAGCTATGTTTAAAAAAATCTGGTGAACCCATTGATTTAAGTAAATAGAATCATTGGCTAAACCGTTTAAAGATTATCAGCTATGTTATCGGGGGTTTAAAAAATCAATTTATACTTGTTTAAAATATAATAATTTTTGTTCCCAGGAATAAAAATAGAGCACCAAAAAGAAGGGAAAATGTATTGCATAGTTGACGCTTACCCACCCGCTGTTATCAATTGGTACAAAAATGGTGTAAGACTTATTCCTAATGATAATATTGAAGTATCTGATAACAACTCTGTTTTAACAATTAAACATGCGACACCTTCCGACAAAGGAAAGTATATTTGTTTGGCAAGGAATAGAGATACAAAAAGGAAAATTTACAGATACGTGACCGTAACGGGCACTGGTAAGTTCACAGAATATTTTAGTTAATAATTTGTTTATATTGATGCATTCCGGAAATGTGGTAAATGATGACGGTTTACGCTGAAGTTGTGTATTAATTGTGTAGTAATGTTTATAATAAACTAATAAAATAAAAAAATCTATTTAAGTATGTATTTAAAAGTATATAATGTATGTATATCAGTCTCTGGCAGCCATATCACAAGCTTTGCTTAGTCTGGGGTCAGATGACCGTGTGTGAAAAAAAAATGTCCCGAATATTTATTATTTATTTATTATACTTGCGTTTTATTTTTTTATTTTTTTATTTGCACTTTCGATTAATTATAATACTTTTACTACTAGTTTTAGGTCAGATATGTGTGAAAATTAAGCAAAAATGCCCTTAACATTGAAATATTAAAACATAATTTACAGAAAGCCCAGAAATAGATAAAGAAACAAGTGACATTCCGGTTAAAAAAGGAGCCTCCGTTACTATAGAATGCAAGTAAGTATCTTGATATCTATAAAGGGACCATCGATAGACTTGCGGCCTACGTATTACGGATGTTTCACTCGCTATCATGAATGTCTAACCAATTACGCCAACTTGCATCGAATGAGTGCAAGTTGATTTTATTAGAAATGCGCCCTTGGATTCACTAAAATTAAATCACATGAACTTTTGTCTTAATTCTCAACGGACATCAACAAAAAATATTCCCAAGTCGACTGTATTTTTGTGTTATGCTACCCAATCAATATCTTCGCCGATTGTGAACCTATTTCAATAAATATTTTTTTATAAAATAGTTTAGATTTCGAGAATGGTTCTATCAAAGATTTCATACTATATACTACTATAAATAATCATAAGGTTCTATTATAAAAGAAAGTTTTTCAATTCTAAGTGTGAAAAATTTGGCGATAAATTCCGTTTATTCTCATGCAATCAGTTGCTATTTTTATATATATTAAAAGTAACTTTTTCATGATTACCATTAATTATTGTCTTAATTTTCTTTTTAGAATTTTGAAAGGCATACCGAAGCCTAAAATTACATGGTATCATGCCAATAGCGGTAATTTACTAAATGTGAAAGAAATTGACGAATGGCAAGACAAAGAGAGAGTGACGGTTACTATCGCTACCAAACGTGACGCCGGCAGCTACCTGTGCGAAGCCAAGAATAACATTGGCTCAGATTATCACGAGACGAGCCTACATCTTGAATGTGAGTGCTATTTTCAGGTGTAACCAGTGGTCGAAATGGACCGGAACGCACCGGAACCCTGGTCGTGAAATCACCGTTCCGTTTCGTAAAGGAATCCAGCGACACCTCACTCGTGAAAATCGGTCAAGCCGTTTGAGCTACAGGAGGTACTACAGGAACCCAGCAACACACTAACATGCTTACATACAACCCAAAAAGAATACCCTCTTTCTTGGACAGTCGGTTAAAAGTTCGCGAGGTTTGAAGGGAAATGCGATCCGGTTCGTAAGTCCAATTCGGCCACTGGGTGTAACGTAGGTATATTAAGACTTAATGTAATGTATCCTCTAATCTAGCAAAAAATATTTAACTGATTGAAGAGAAATGCTCCCTAAACAAAAACACTGATATTATCAATGGAGATTTAACAAAAGGGACAAAATCATTAAAAAAATAAATAAAACGTGGCGATAACTTCCTATAGCTACCTATATAGGACCCATAGAACTTTACAGCCTTACAACCTCTTACAGCCATCCCAATATAAGTATTTAACTTTCTAAATATACAACATGAAATTTTTGATTGTTTTTCGTACTCCAAAATCGCGCATTATACGTTTGCGCCGTTGCCAGACACAAGACGGACTGAGTTCACTCAAGCTAATTAGCTCGTATTTGTATCGCCTCGCAGACTTCTGTAAAACGTATCTATATCAGTTTATATAATTACTAGCGACCCGCCCGCCCGGCTTCGCGGGTTTAATGTACGTGCGAAGCAAAGGCAACTGCTAGTTATATATATAAACCTTCCATGAAAATTTATCTAACTGATGCTGAAAACCGCATCAAAATCCGTTTCGTGGTTTAGGAGGAGTTAGCGGCCATACAGACATACAGACAGACAGACGCGGAAAGCGACTTTAATTTATACTATGTAGAGATAGAGATAGAGAAGAGAAGAAGATAACATCATTGATATACTATCTAAACACAATCGAGTGCCATTTGCCTTAGACTTGTTGTTTTAGTGTTGTTTTGTAATTTAGAATTTTGCAAAACAGCAATGTAAAGCATACAAGCGTGCGTGCAGCGCAGGTCGTTCGTTGACCTCTAACGTCAGTTGATAGTTTATTTGCATAACATTGCGTATGTTATTTTTTTTAAGACAGCAATTTTTTGTGGTATTGTCTCAGCATTCACCAGTCTTTGTTTTCGAGGGCGTTTCCCTTACACCACGTATAAAAAAGGTGCGAATTAATTTGAGTTGTATTTTTTTGACGAAACTGAATGTAGCATCAGCTTTGCCCATAACAGTTCAGTGCGACCGAGAATTTATAACTTCAACAGTTCAAAATCATGCGATGCACTCGTCACCCTGATTTAAATCTGGAGACTGTATTATTTCATCAAAAGCTTTTATTGTAGGTAGGTAGCAATATAGGTCCTTTTAGTAAGTCGTATATTTACTTTTCACCATAAATTATTTTACTAGCTGCGTCTGGTACTTTCATCCGCGTAGACATTCCCATACTTAAAAAACCGTACATTTATCTGGGATAAAAAGTCCTGTATCCGGTTTTCCAAGCTTCAACTAAATCAATACAAAAAATGCACGTGGATCCGTTGCGTTGTTGCCACGTGAAAGAAAACAAACACACTTTCGCATTTTACAAAATTATGATGCTTTTACAGATCCACCGACAATAGAAACAGGCTTGAACTCGATCAGTGCTGCAGCCGGTTCCAAGCTGTCCATACCCTGCCGAGCGGACGGTGGACCCCCACCACAAGTCACCTGGTACAAAGATGGCGTAGAGATCACGCACAGTGACGTCTCTGGGGACCAAACTCTTAGGTATGTTTTTTCTTTCCTTTTGAAAGGAATTTTGGCGTTGCACGTCTTGTGCATAGTAACATGTCAGTGTGTATTGAAATACTTTCAAGTTTTATTAGATACATATAAAGTCAAACAGTTATTGAAAGTCATAATTATAAATAAAATAAACATGTACATGCTGTAGGTATGTAGGTAAATTCACTAAACTTAGGTACTAGTCACTTTCGAAAATTACTTGATCTGTAAATCTGAGGCAGGTAGGTACATCTCTTATGTTGTGTAGATGTTTGCTGCGACAAGATTTTACGACAGGGACAAATGAAACGGGAATTTAAAGTTTATGTAAAAGCCCAAGCGTTATATATACATCGCGAGCAATAGTAGTTTTGTAACAGGTATAACCGGCGTCTTGCTGTTTTACCCGCGAAGTAATATTCTATTCAATACTAAAAAGTATAATTTTGAAAATTATACTTTTTAGAATTCCGTACCTTAATAGGAAAAAAGAAACCCTTGATCGCGCATGTAGTCAAAATTCTCTTTTGCAAAATGATGCCACGTCGGTCGTGGGGGGCAACTTGTGATTGGAGACTCAACGCGACTCGACGCTTGTGATTGGAGAATCAAAAGTCATTCATTCAGTTCGCGTCTAGGATTGGCCTCGCTCGAAATAGTTTAGGTTGACATATTAGAACCTTTGGCTTATGCGGGGTAAAAGATGAGCAGTCAACTCTCATAGAATCAGTTCGATGTCCGTCTGTTCGTCTGTCTTTCTGTCAAAAATCAAGGGAATCAAAACCAATAAAAAAAACACTGTTTTAAACTATCACGGTTGTTCACTAAAGTTATATGAACAACAAAAAAAAAAAAAAAAAAAACGAATTTTTTGTTGGTAAATATCCCGTAAATAATCATATAACTTCAATAAAAAAAAGTTTTTGTTACATACATACTTACATTTTGTAGTTCGTATGTATGGGAGAACCTGTTCGCCAAATACAATGTTAAGTTTGTCAATCAATCTCAACCTTTTTAACCTTTTTTCGTAGACCCGGGTATACATGTCCTAAAACTGCGACTAAAATCAGGGCAGCAGCGTCCTATTAGCACACAAGCGTGGGGATTATAGCAAAACCCCTCTCTCTCTAGGGAGGCCTTTGTCTAACAGTGGACGTTTAATGGCTGCTGATGATGAACCTTTTTTCGTCGAGACTCGATTTCCGGGATGGACGAACTCTATCTACATATTTATATATTTATTAAGTTTGTATGGAACCCTGAGGGTGCGACTTCTATTTACACTTGTCTGGTTTTTTCCAGGCTAGTTGCGCAACCTTCAGTCAGTGGATATTATACATGCAAAGCTACCAACACGCTCGGATCCGTTAACAAGACAGTCAAAGTGGATGTCAATGGTACGTGCTATAGATTGTTTCACCATTTTACACAATTACCGTCTTACCACAAAAGATTTAAGCACGCTTTAGACAAGTGTTTAGCATATTTTTTGTAGGGAAACAATTGCTAAACACTTGTCTAAAGCGTGCTTAAATCTTTTGTGGTAAGACGGTTAGTCTTTTAAATCCAAACCAAATCCTACGATTCCACATTTTCTTATACGCACACCGATCATGAGAATTTTCTACAAGAATCTGTGTCCCCCGTAAAATAATTTAGGTGTCTTCAGGGAGAGTAAGTATGCTTTCTTCATTCTAGTACGCGTTTTTTCTTAACATCAGCCCCCGATTCTACTAAACAAATTCCGTCTTACCACAAAAGATTTAAGAACGCTTTAGACATGTGTTTAGCAATTGTTTCACTGCGAAAAATATGCTAAACACTTGTCTAAAGCGTGCTTAAATATTTTGTGGTAAGACGTAAATAGTAATTGTTGCGATTTCAATTGTTAAATTACTGCCTCAAATTTGACAGTTTATTTTTATTTTTATACTTAGTTATAATGTTAGGTGGTTGTATTTTTCTAGTAAAAAAAATATTTAAAACAGTAAATTTTGAGGCAGTTATTTAACAATTAAAATCGCAACAATTACAATTTAAAAACAATTTCTTTAGTAGATTACTGGGCCCTGGTCTGATGGGGACCAGCGCAAGTCTATCGTGAATAAAATAAACTAGCTAAGTGCGAGTTGGGCTTGCTCACTGAGGGTTCCGTACCGCCGCAAAATACAGAAAGTATTGCAAAAAGACAACATCACACCCAGGTTTTTAAACTATTTTTTATTTGCTCTAATGTAAAAATTGTTATACGTACAAGTTTCAAATTTGGCATGATTATAGTACACTCTAAAGTATAACAACAAGTAATAAAAATGGCCAAGTGCGAGTCGGTAACAATTTTTTCTTCACCATCAGGCTCGGTCAGTACTTGGATCACTTGGATGGGTGTTGCCCGCCATGCAATGGGTGTGATGTTGTATTTTTGCACTATTTGTTGTATTTTGTGGTAGTACGAAACCCTCAGTGTGCGAGCTTGATTCGCAGTTGGCTGGTTTATTTGACTAAATTATAATTTTACACGCAAAGTGTATATACGCTGAAAAGGATCCATTATTATTCATCATTATGAACAACTTTTAACATGGGACTTTTTTATCCTCAAATTATACTTCGAACGAATATCCACGCGGGGCGCAGCTAGTCTAATCATATTTTAATCAGTTCCAGTGACCATTAAGCCAACGAGAGTAAGCAAATTATCTGCAAGAGTGGGTAGTCGATTGGCGTTACCATGTGAAGCTAGTGGAGATCCCAAGCCTAATATTGAATGGGTCTACTCCAGATTTAGTGGACCTAATCCAGCTATGAACACTGTTGGGTAAGTCGTGTCTCATCTTTGGTAGTAGGGGAGTATACCATTTAGATTAGAATTGTAACTATTTAGTCGTCGAATTAATCCTGATACATAACAAAATCTCAAAATAATTGTTACTATTTAGGCGTTGAGTTAGTCCTGATTCACACAATAAAATCTCAAAAGAAATAAATAACTGTATAGACGTCGAGTTAGTCATGATTCACACAATAAAATCTCAAAAGAAATTATAACTGTATAGACGTCGAGTTAGTCATGATACACACAATAAAATCTCAAAAGAAATTATAACTGTATAGACGTCGAGTTAGTCATGATACACACAATAAAATCTCAAAAGAATTGTAACTGTATAGACGTCGAGTTAGTCATGATACACACAATAAAATCTCAAAAGAATTGTAACTGTATAGACGTCGAGTTAGTCCTGATTCACACAATAAAATCTCAAAAGAAATTATAACTGTATAGACGTCGAGTTAGTCCTGATTCACACAATAAAATCTCAAAAGAAATTATAACTGTATAGACGTCGAGTTAGTCCTGATTCACACAATAAAATCTCAAAAGAAATTATAACTGTATAGACGTTGAGTTAGTCATGATACACACAATAAAATCTCAAAAGAATTGTAACTGTATAGACGTCGAGTTAGTCCTGATTCACACAGTAAAATCTCAAAAGAATTGTAACTGGTTAGGCGTTGAAGTAAGCTCTGATACACACATTTCAAAAGAATAAAATAAAATAAAAAATAAAATCGGGACAGTTGTACCTGTTTAGACGTTAAAGTAAGCTCAGCCTTACGGCTACCTGTATAAGCGGCTCTGTTTAGGCGATGCAAAAAATTGCGCGACCGCAAACCATAATCTCGCGTTGTTGTATCGCGTTGTCGCGTTCACGTAATTTTCCGTAGTGCACTGTTTCTGCGCTGTTTACAGCCTGCGTTAAGAGGTAGCCGTAACTGCTGTAACAACTCACACACCTCGCCTCACACAACAATACCTCAAAAAAAAATACTATTCAGGGTTACAGAAGTACTGCAGTTGGAGAACATTCAAATCTCGGAAGAAGGTTACTACACTTGTATCGCAAGTAATGCTGGAGGATCCATGAACATTACATACGAAGTACTCGTGTTCGGTGAGTGGTATCAAGGGTATCATACAATAAATGGTATAATAGAATAGAATAAATTGTATTGTGAAACTGTATATAGCGATCTACGAGGGAGGCCTTGTTCAGCAGTGGACATTTAATGGCTGATGATGTGATGTGATATAGCGATGGTATATGTAATATATGTAGATACAACAGTTTTGTTGTATCGAACATACAACAATATTAAGACTTGAGGTCCCTAATATAAACCTTATAGCATAAACATAATCAACCTTTTGATAGACCGCTGCTGGACGTAGGCCTACCCCCGAAAGGGCGATTTGGCCATATCCACCAAGCTGGCCTAGTTGCGGGTTGGTGGATTCACATACGCCATCGAATTACTTTTCCGTACGTATGCAGGTTTTCACACGATGTTTTCCTTCACTGAAAAGCCAGTGGTATTAAATCCGTACATAAACTCTGAAGTATAACTCCGGGCTGGCAAAGCATCGTCAACGCAGCTAGTATTGCATGCATCCATAAGGTATCTGCTTACCATCATGCGGATCGTAGGCTTGTTTGCCGCTCTTTATAATATTTAAAACAAAAAGGACTGTATGTTTAACTTTTCGCAATCATAATTAAATACCGCCTAAGAAGCATAACATAACATACTCTAATTTTAAGTCTTCAAATATATTTTTTTCCCTCCAGCAATAATATAATAACTCATTAGTATTTTGAGATGAGACAGGATAAGGCAGGTGCCATTCCTCATCCTATAGATCCGTTCTCCCCAGTAGCCTAGATATACTGTACAATAGTTTCACACCTATTCCATTTTATACACATGCCAATTTTTTTTGTCAGTCACTTTTTTTAAAGAACTAATCTATTCTCTTATCCACAAGTTGTTCACTTCAATAGTCTAGATTATTTTTATCCTATACTGTACAATAGTTTCATACCTATTCCATTTTATACACGTTCTATTTTTAACGCTAGCCACTTTAAAAAAAAAGACTTATCTAAACATCTGCTCGAAGCATCTCGCGACCAAAATGCTGGTCGGTATCCTGCGCAACGTGTTAGCATTGCAATCTAACGTAACAGTGCGGCAAGCATTTTGGGAACGACGCCTACTTACGAGGTGTTTAATTGATTAGTGAAGTTTTTTTGTTTATTAAGTTTAATTTGTATTTATTTTAATTTAGGTGTATTTACTTCATTCCGTAATTGTATTTTATATTCAACAGGGCTTTTTGGGTGTCAGCTTCGGCCTCCGGACCTTTGAGAGGCATTAGTGGGGACCAATGCCTCCCAACCGGGCCTAGACCCATGAAGAAATTGAAACCCATTATCTTATATTTTCAGCACCTCCATTGATAAGAAATACTGATCCCAAAAAACGATTCGAAGCAGTGGAACGCGACACAGTGCTGCGGATACCATGTGAAGCCTCTGGACACCCCACACCTACAATAACTTGGACAAAAGATGGGCTGAATCTAGCTTTGGGTGAGTAAATATCACATCACATAAGCAGCCATTAACGTTAACTGCTGAACAAAGACCTCTTAGAGAGGGGTGTTGCCATAGTCCCCACGCTTGGCAAGCGGCTTGGAGATCACAGTACGGTGGTTGCTGTAGTTGCAGTTTTTATTTTTATTATTTATTTATTTATTTACGCACGCATACAATTAAAAGATAAAATACCTTAACTTAAATATTTCATCTTAACTAGCGTGGTAAATTAACGTAACAAAGAAGAGAGCCTAAAATAGTAAGCTTTGCGTAGCAGTCCTCACTAGGATGACCCGTGTCGAGAACTACTGCAGTCCGTCTATCCCACTACACAATCGAGCAAACATTTGCAACGTTTGCACCATATTTTTTTATAGAATTTTGGTAAAATGTGTGTAGTAGATGTAGCTGCTCTAACTGTCTGTAATACAGTTTTCACCCTGCATAACATACGGCAACAATTTTGACATGATACATTATTTACAAAAGAAACATATTGACCGTTGTAGATCTAGAAAATATATACCTAAAGTAGTCTATATCGACCCTCCAAGGAAAATTGAAAAAGTTCAAGGAGACTATAGCAGTGGAAAATTATTTAGAGCTCTATGAGATGTAATTGGAGGTCCACAAAAATAAATCCTTTTTTAAGCTGAAGAACATAGACAGTACAACAAACAACTTTAAAAGCGATTGCGATGCGATTTAGAAGGTGCCGGGTGGTTTGGCATGCACTCACTGCATGCCGAATCACCCGGCACCTTTCTAAATCACACTAGGCTTTCATAATAAAACATAGGCAAGCCAATGAAAATCAAGGGGTCTACCAAAAACAGAAGGTGATCTGATCTAGAACAAGACAATGCTCAAGCCCACAACCAGTTGCAGCGTACCCAGCGTGCTGGCGGCATTACCACGTTGGCTGGCAAAATTAACACGGAAACAACAATGTTTTAAAAAGCTGTGTTTGTTTCAGGTTCTACATTATTCGTTGAAGATGGTACGTTGATTTTCAGACACGTCCCAAGGGATGCAAGTGGGACCTACATGTGTGAAGCTATAAACCCTCTAGGATCTGACCAAGAAACATATGAAGTCACAGTTCATAGTAAGTAATATATATATATTATATACCTTTACAAATAATAAACAAAAATATATATTATTATTATTGTGATTTATTTCGCAACTTTATACTTTTCACTTCTAACACAGAGAGCTGTTGCTCCTTTGAAAGCTCGTTCGAGACTGCCTCGACACTGAATGTTCACCCCACCCAGCTAAACTTGCCGATCGATTAATGTTCAGTCAAGGCCAACCAATCAGAGAAAAGCAAAGTACAATGTTGATAAAAGCCCATGTGTTAATTCAGGGGTATACAGGGTAATCCAAGGGTGGCAAAAGCTATCTCCATACTAAATTTCTTTTAAATCTGTTCTGCGGTTACGAAGTTAAGTGCTTACAAAACATAGACACACACAAACTTTCGCATTTATAATACTAGTAGGAAATGTGATTTTATTACGCAACAATCCTTAAAGCTATAGATTCAACATCAACGCGCCAAATACGGTCCCGAAATGCAGAGTTTATAAAGGCCGGAAGCACGCCATCACTTACACGCGCATAATTGAGTCTGAGTCGTAACGATATGACACTTTTTTTTTTCGTTCTTTCTTCTATGTGGATTTTGGCGTCGCACTTCTTGTACATTTGCCAGTGTCAATTATTTAAATGTTATCAAGTCTTAATAAATATTGTTTAACGAGTCGGAGTCAAGCAAAGTAAGTAATGGCTAAGTGAAAGTTATGCCCTAGTAAAGCGGTAGACAAGTCAGGTGAGGGCTTTAGAGAAACGGAAACGTTTCTATCTGAGGTGCTATGCGGAGGCTACTATAACAATATTCTTTTGAAATAATTTCATTAAAAGCTTAATAAATGCAATTTAATTGCAGAAATTCCACCGCCAAGTCCTCCCACATCGTCCATAATGGTTGAACAAGGCAAGCCCGTTGAGATCAAATGCGATGTACCTCATGAAAATGTTGACCTCATTCGATGGTTTAAGGTAAGTGCATACATTTCATGTTTTAAACAATAATTTTAACACATCTATTCAGATTGATAACTACTATACTCGGTCAAGTTTCATTCGGCTTTTTACAATCTGCTGTAAATTTAAATCACTTTTGCTAGATTTTTTAAAGTTATATTATTATTAGATGCTTGCAACTCTTAGCTATGATAACAGACGTGACGGATTTGGTTGACATAGTGCCGCTGACAAACGGAAGAAAGAGAAAAAAAAAACTTTCTACGAAGAGACGTTGGAGACGTCCCCTCAAGCTATTGGGGTCATTTTTGGGGTCTATGCCCGTCTTCAGGCACCTTATGCGTAGGACGATACTGATTAATTCCCTTACTGATTTTAGAACGGAGCATTCATAAAATCTGGAAAACTGACTCTAACCAACCCATCAGTGAGTGACTCTGGTGACTACACATGTAGGGTCAGCGATATTTTCAAGTCTGTATCCGGCACTACCAGGGTCATTGTTGGGAGTAAACCAGAGTTCACCAACTCAAAGGATGACGAAGATATAGAGTTTATGGAAGGGCCATCAATTATCCTTAATTGTGAAAGCCGTGGGGAACCGAAACCAGATGTAAGTATTTTAACCGACATCAAAAAAGGAGGTTAATTTGTTTTGTACTTCTGTGCTCCGTCCCTTAGAAACCGATATGAAACTTTTTATACATTAGAAAGGATCTTTGAGTATGTTATGAATTCTTAAAGGAAAGGATAAACTTACAGATTGGTCCTATAGAAACTTAAACAAATGGTTTATCCAAGTACCTAAACGAAATTGTGTATTTAGTATTTACTAATTTTTAAGTCAGATTTTAGAAGTGTGCCACACTTTAGGATTAACCCCAGATCAGACTAATAAAGCCAGTTAGTGAACCTGCCTTTTAAGCTTAGGGGCGTGGGTTCGATTCCCATCTAGGACAAACATTTATGTGATGAACATTTATGCTTGTTCTATATCTGGTTGTTAATATATATTTAAGTATGTATTTAAATAAATAAAAAATGTATGTATATCAGTCACTGGCAGCCATATCACAATCCTTGCTTAGTTTGGGGTCAGATGACCGTGTGTGCAAAAAATTAATGTACCAAATATAAAAAAAAAAAAAAAAGGAAATTGGTTTAGTACAATTATCGTTGCTGTTCAAATGTCTTAATTTTTCTTTTCTTTTTATTTTACCCCTAAACCGCTTAACGGAAAAACGGTAAGTACGACTCACTTACTTGTTTTTCATATTCACTAAGAAACTTTCAGCGATACTAATGAATTAACTAATAGCCCACATGCAAAAAAAGGGCGGCAAGGTAACTGCAGAGTGAGTTCGCAAAAAGTTATTTCGCACCCACCACGCCACCTTACGTCTTTTCTTTTTCCCTTTTTAAAATGATCTGAGGGATAAACCATTTAAATTATAAGTACAATTTAAAAAAATACGATTGGCAGGATACTCATACTCTACGCATACTCATAATATGAACTTTATATTTATTATTATTCCACTTTATTTCAATATAAACACGGGTCTAGCCCGGACCTTTGATAGGCATTGGTGGGGCTGAAGCCAACACCAAGAGGCCCCGTTGAATATAAAATACAATATTATGTATATGTCATTGTATTAAACTTAACTTTAAGTAGTTATCTTTTTACCTTTTTAATTAAGTACGTATCCCACATAATAGGGTACTTGACTGTATTAAAAATATCATGCCAATTGACGCCATCCATAAACATGACATAATGATAAAGCATATTTCATTGATTTTTTGATAAAAATATGCTTATTTTTTGTAAAAAACGCGATTAAAATAACTGTATTTTCGACATTTGATCACGTGATCGAAAACGGTCTGTAACTGGCTTCATCCCTAGTGACGTCACACAAATCTAAACAAACAGATTTTGTATTGATATTTGCGAATTTAATGTTGTAAAGCTATTTTGAGAGCGATTTATCCAGAAATTTTCACCAAAAACAGTCCGGAGGTTAAATGTGAGAAGAATGGAGAAACATTTTGTGCAAGCAGACAGCAGTAACTTACCCAAAATTAATGTTTTTATGGTTGCATATTTCTTTAATAATAATCCACGTCATTGTTTCTACGCTGCAGAACTCAAAACGTAAAAACTACAATGTCAGTATTAATTTTTAATTGTTCTCCAAGCAAAACATTCAATCAAGTTGTACAAAAAGTATGTTGTAGTAAGTGGATATCACTATTTTGTTAGGTTATGTCGAGCTTTACAATGTTTAAAAAGAAAGTAACAGTACATAAAATAGTAATGCAATAAAAACACAAATTGTAATAGAAATATATAGACTCAAATATGTACCTCAAAATGATCTTCGCACATAGAAACACTTGAATTAGCTCCAATACTTTTGGGTTCTCTACGAGCTACTTAGTTCCAACCTTAGATTGGTTCCAACCACTTTTTTCGAGTTATGGGGAGTTTTGGGTGCATTGGAACAGGAACAAATCTTTTTTCGGGTGTCTTTATGGAAGTATTTGTACATTTTGGCACTACACAATATTTATAAACCATTACTTCTATTAGAAATTAATTAATCATCAAACTTTTGCAGCCTGGATGCAGTTGTTTTGTTTTGTGTGACGTCAATTAGTCATGTGATCGGAGCTATGACGCAGGTCTGCGTTTTGGCGCGATCTTTTTTTATTCAAACTTTAACATCGATTTATATCGCAAATACGACTGATATCCAGAAAATATAAATGCAGTATACATTATTTTATATCAGACAATAATGTGCAATAGTTTCCCAAAAGTAGTCAAATACCCTATTATTGTATGTTTATAATTATTTTCTCTTACAGTTTGTCAACAACTTGTTTTGTATAACTGCACTCGAGCCTCAAGATACAGGCCTCGTGCTTAGTTTGAGGCTCGCCGACAATTCTATCTAGACAATAAATATCTAGTGTTTGCTATTTCTTAGTATATTAAGGTTATGGTATATTACTTCTGGCAATAAATAAATATTCTATTCTATTCTATTCTATATTATTGAATGTGTATAAAATGGATTATAAAACTATTGTACAGTATAGGTTATAAAACGTCTAGGCTATTGAGGTGAACAACTTGTGGATGGGATAACAGATCTATGGTATGAGGTACGGCACCTGCCAATTATGCCTCATTTCAAAATACTTAGGCAGGTGATGACTTGCCACTCACTAAATGGGCCCCCCATAATGGCTGCCGCATATTGGCACCGGAAGGGCAACATTGACGTGGGTGGCTTAGGGTGTCGAGAGGTGTGCTGCACTTTCACTAAGAGCTACTAGCGGCGTTATGCCCTTTAACACTTCCACCCTGGAGCTTAGGTTTTTAGCTCTTGCGGTTTCCACCCCCAGACGGCCGGTTAAGGCAAGCCAGGGGTCAGGGTCTCTGGGGTTTTAGACCCATGGAATCGGGGTCGCCACTCACCGACTTATTATTATTATTATCACAAAATTGAAACAGTATTAAAAGAGAAAAATAAAAATGTCGAAATAATAATTACAAATTTTATTTATATTACACGGGAATTACTCACGTAAGATTAAGCCGGTCACTCCGACTATAGATAAAATGTGTGAAAACCACGTCAGTTTCTATAATAAAATAATTACAAACATAAAAACAACACACAATCAATCAATTTAATAATATAATTAAAGCTTCTTACCCATTAGGACACACATCCACTTGTTTTGGATGGGGCAATCCATCCGGCCAACAATCATTTGCAGTATGCCGTTGCGGCTGCCTCGCGCTCGCTGTCGTAGGGATGCGACTTTCTTGCGAATCATCGCATGGAAGTCGTCCGTGCGTGCCCCAGCAAACATCTCAGATGCACTGAAGAAGCAAGGCAATCGCATCAGCATCCTAAAAATGTCATTGTATTGAACCCGTAGAGCGCTGGCAGCTCTCAGATTTATAAGAATTGTAAATGTAATGTATCAAAATTAAATATGCGTTCCAGGTCAAATGGTATCTCGATGGCAAAATACTGAATGCAACGGAAGCCGAGTATAAGTTCACGACTTATATAAACAGCCCAGGACAGTACAAATGCATAGTCGAGAATGCTTTAGGAAGCATCACAAAAAAATTTAATGTCACTCCAAGAGGTAACATCATACTCAAAACAGTTATATCACATTTTTATAAGTATATAGGGTTACACAAAACGGTGGTACTAAGCCCAGAGGAGGCTATTGTTTTTCATAATGAACAACTTACGTATAATATAGGACCAACCCTGAAATCAAGATAAATGCCATGCTTACTCAACAAAATATCTAAAGCATTGGCAAAGTTTTTGTGATGCCACATGTTACAAGTATCCATAGAAGACGGCGAGTGCTTATCATCAGGCGGCCCGTCTGCTTGTTTGCCAACTATGGCATAAAATATGGAACAGCTTTACTATAGAATTGATTTATTGATTAAATCAAGAAAAATGCCATATAATAAAATTTATGAAACAGCTGGTTGGTCCCATAGTAGATTGCGGTTTAGCGCCACCTTTCCTTGTAACCTCGTATGAATAAAATATAAACGTTAGTATTCATTAGTACAATATGATGCAGTAAGTAGAGTAGAGCTATGCTCAGCAGTTCTCTGAGAGAACGTACCCGGAACGAAGTTATTCGCCAGAATCAAAGTCACGGACATAGCTCAGCGTATCAGCAAGTTGAAATGGAAGTGGGCCGGTCATATCTGTTGCAGAACAGACGTCGTTAGGGTAGACATGTTCTAGAAATGTAGTGTAGTAATGTTTTTGAACCTTAATTAATTAACGTTATTGGTGTTTTACCGTTTTAATTAATAATAATAAAAAATAAATAGAGTGGAGACCATGTATCCGCAAACTCAGGACATTCTGAGACTCGGTGGAGTGACATATACGTAAGGTAGCTGGCAGTAGCTGGAATCGAAAAGCCAATAAATACGCTGACTTGCATGCTCTGGTAGAGGCCTGTGTCCAGCAATAGACTAATATAGGGATAATAACATTGAAGTAATTTTCTGTTTATAATCTACTAATAAATTAATTTTATGATATCTCATAACAGTCCCTGACTCTCAAAAAAATATTATGTTTTAGAAAAGTATATTTTGGAAAAGTTAAAATATTAATATATTTTTGTTGATAGATTGCTTCGTAAATGCTAACAAGTTGACCAAGCTGCACCCACTGATGTTGTCATCGAGTTTAGAATGGCCTATATTCGAAAAATCCGAAGAATTAATGGTGTTTCTAAAGGGAGAACAGTTCATATTATTCTGCCCTACTAGATTCAAAACGTTCCCTAATCAGTATGTTACTGCTTTCTGCGATGGTGGAACGAACATCCTAATTAACGGAAAAAAGTATGACTATTCAGATATTCAATGCACTGAAGAAGTTAAACACACAGTACAGAGATCAGATATAAAGTGCATGCCAGGTAATACAGAGAAAGTGAGCATAGGATACAAAATACTAGATTTCGAGAATGCAGAAGTTTATGAAATTTGTTTGAATAAAACGACCGAGACTCCGATTTACGCCAAACACAACATGCCAAGTGCATCAGCTGATTATAAAGAATATGAAGGAGCTTTGTTGGATAAGGACCAGTTTCGAATAAATTTAGAGGAAGCGTTTGATTGTAAGAACCAGATCAATACCATTTCGTCTCAGTTGGGTAGATGGTTCCACAAAGACGACGAATGCTGCTTTTCCAAGAGACAGCTTGTAAATCCTAAAGACGTATTCCCTGGGGCTCCACAAAAAAGTACCTTTAGCTATTTCAATTATGTACCACATTGGAGCACTTGTAATGTTGATGTAAGTATTTTTAATTCCCGATGCAAACAGAGAGGTGTTAGTATGGAGGAGGGAGAAAGTATGTATTGGTGTATATATATTATGTGTATCTGGTGTATAATTATGTTTGTGACATCGTAGCTCCCATACAGCAGAACCGATTTTTATTTACTATATTTTGTTTGTTTGAAAGGTGACTTTATCAAGAGTGTTCTTAGATATGACTCAGGAAATCTGTTCCGCTGTTTGAAAATTCTCAGATTTTTTATCAGGGGTTTAAAAAAGATCAAGTTATCCTTGTTTTAAAATTTAAATCAATATTAATAGTAAATTCTTAAAAAACAAATAACATTCTTTATTAGCTTCACTTATAACTAACTAATGAACTATGTAAACAAGTTTTGGAAGTAAATTTTTATTTATTACATTTAAATTTTTAATAAAACACTGTTTTATACTATCACGGTTGTTCACTAAAGTTATATGATTGTTTAGGGGATATTTACCGTGGTAAGGTTATAGAATGAGCTCCTGATATTTTGGCGCAGTTACATGCACCAAGTTCACGAGAAGACTGAATTCTACAACCTTACCACGGTAAACATCCCGTAAATAATCATAAAACTTTTGTGTGTTTTAAATTCTGTAATTTAAAATATACTTGTTGTTTTAGAACTGGAACGAGATAGAAGAGAGAGTGCGGAATTTTGCGAAGGACTCCTTCAGTGCGCTGCAAGTTTGGACAGGAACTGCGAAAGAGCTATCTTTGAGATCGTTTAGAGGCATGACTAGCAGCTTCTTCAGTGATCAGAGTGCCAACAAGCGTCCGGTTCCCATGTTCCTGTGGAAGGTACAGTTTCACACCCTCATATTTATAAAATCGAAAGTAACTATCTGTCTGTTTGCTTGCTTTTCATAACTAAACAGCTAGGCCGATCTTAACGAAGTTTAGCAGAATGATAGTGTTCATCATGAGGGCGGACATAGGCTACTTTTCAGATAGCCCGTTGGTCCAGTTGGTAGTGAACCTAACTTCTGAGCTTGGGGGCGTGGGTTCGATTCCCATCTAGGACAAACATTTATGTGATGAACATTTATGCTTGTTCTATATCTGGTTGTTAATATCTATTTAAGTATGTATTTAAAACTATATAATTGTGTATGTATATCAGTCTCTGGCAGCCATATCACAAGCTTTGCTTAGTTTGGGGTCAGATGACCGTGTGTGCAAAAAATGTCCCGAATATTTTTAGTTATATCATTTTCCCCCAAAAATGCGGAAAATCTGAGAAACAGCGGTTAACACTGCGGGATCCAGCTAGTTAAAATATAAATTGTTATTGTTATACTTTCCGGAATATTTCAGACAACAGTAATCAGTTGGAAAGTCCAACAAAATACTTAGTAAAACAATTTATATTGTCATTGACCTTTATAGCTCCAATAACGGGTCTTATTCGAAAATTTTGTATCTAATTTGTCAGCCTTGAAAAAAATCCATCGAGCTATCTAGCACATTTATTTTATTTTATGTACTTTTTATGGCAAAAATGGCTGGATGGCTGGTTTTTAAGATAGTAATTATATTTTGTCAAAACATAATAAAACCGGCCAAGTGCTAGTCGGGCTCGCACACTGAGCGATCCGTACCACCATATAACTTGTTAGCTACTAAAGTACAAAAAAATTGTGCAAAAAGACAAAATCCCATCAACGCTCAGGAGGTCATCCATCCAAGTACCGACAGCGCCCGACGTTGCTTGCACGAGAACCGGGTGGTGAACAGAAATTTGTACTTGACTCGCACTTGGCCATCATTTATTATTAGTTGTTATACTTTGGAAATATGTACTATAATCATGCCAAGTTTGACGCTTGTACGTATTACCGTTTTTAAATTAAAGCTAATACAATAATACCATAAAATATACGTTTGTTGTATGGGGATTTTGTTTTTATTTTTTGCCTTTTTTTATAATTTTTTTGGCTGATCCGTCGTGACATTACATATACTGTAAAAATTTCAACTGCCTATATATTACGGTTCGAAAGATACAGCCGTGAATAGGTAGGACAGACGAACTGATAAACAGACAGACATCGTAGGCTTAGTAATCGGGTCCCATTTTTACCCTTTGGGTACGAAACCCTAAAAATGAACCTTCTTTATTACGAGCTTATTTTTGTGTTGTTGTCTTTACATTTTGCGTTCTCTACCTCGCTCGCATATTTCAACTTAAATACAAAAGTGAAAATTACGAAACGGAGGATCACATACTTAAACACGCAAAAAGAAATATGATTTTCTAGCAGAACGAATAAATAACAATACAAAATATTCAGTAATGGCCATAATATTTTTTATTTGTTGTTTTATAATAGAGCGGGTACAATCATACCAAGTTTGTCAAAGTCTAAGTCCAATGACTTATTGCACATTATACTAAATAGGTGAAACTTATATTAACATCAAGGAAGTTTTCTTCTTCTTTCGCTCTTGGCAGAGCGGTCGTGGTCGTCATGTTGTAGTATTGGACGGGGCAGATAGGATGCGCTTCACGATGTCTCGCCATCTCTCTCTGCTGGAGGTCATCCTGCTGCACTCGTTTAAGGGACCACCCACTGCAGACTTGATCTGGTTGGTCCATCGCATGGGTGACCTACCACGCGACCTTCCACCTTTCCCTGGACAACGAGGCGTTCTATGCATTGATAAGGAAATTTTATATTAGGGTATATACAAGATCTTTGATTAACATCATTATTAACATAATGACCCAATTTAGGGTATGGCAATTTATATATGGAGCCGAAAATAAGGAGCGACCCGATTGATTTTAACGTTTCATCATTAAGAAAATTATCTACTGAATAATAGCACTTTTCAATTAATAAGATTTTTAGATTTTTTGCTAAATGTCTTTCATTTTTGCAGATAATTTATTGAATAGTTTTATAGCCATTGCATGAGGGCAATTACTATTCATTTCTGGTCTAGAGTTTGGTATTGCTAATTTATTTTAGCGTTTGACGCTTGTGTTGCCGTTTTTACATTAGAGCAAATACAAAAATATGTTAAAAACGTTTGTTTTATGGAAACCGTCAAGTTTCTACGACTATATATTGTTTGTTTGTTTGTTTTTATTTCTTTGTTAATCCGCGGTAACATTACAAATTCTGTGAAAATTTCAACGAGCTCTCTGTTCTAGATGCAGCCTTTTAAAAGTAGTACGGATGGACGGACAGGCTTAGTAATTGGGTCCCGTTTGTGTAAAAGTGTTCTTTGGGTGCAAAACCCAAAAACAACTAAACGAGATGTTTAAAGTTCTCTTTAATAATTTCAGGTGATTCAAGATCCAACGTCCAAATCGTCACTCGCCATAATTCAAGTCAACGTACCAGATTTGACTCCCGTAGATGTATCTAAATACATTCTTTGCAACGACCAATGTGACCGCACGGATTGGATGAGAAATACGGACTGGCACGATCTGAGGAAAGGGTACACATACTGCTGCAATGTCGAAGAGTTTGAAACAGCTTTCGGATTTACAGGGTTATTTGAGCCAGATATGACGCGCCTTCTTACGTCCGACACCTATGCTGTAGCAGAATCTAGTTTCGCTATTATTTAAGCCCACGTGTGTAATGGTATTAATTAAACTTTTGTAAATCTTTATTCACATTGTTTTATTTTTGAACCTACCTCGATCCCACGGACGAGCCCTATACCTCTGAATATGCATTAATAGCGCCCGCTCCCATTTTTTGACAAATAAACAACGAAAAATTGATTTTTGGCGTTCTGATTCTATCAAATAGAAAAAGCTATAGAAAATGTAATCTGTATTTTTAACTGAAATTAACGGCTTCAAATTGAGGAAAATCACAGTCATGTCAGTTAAACAATTTTTTTTAAATTAGACAGTAATTTGAGGAGTACCTCTAGGAAATACCTCTTATTTACATAGTTAGTTTTTTGTAAACTCTCGGAGGGAAATAAGAGAGTCAAAAGTTCGTTAAATCACTGACATAAATAAATAATTTTAATAGTTTACTTGTTATTTGCCTTGACAATTATAATTAGATAAAAAAAATTGCAGAAAATCCATATACCTAAAATTTAATGATGCATTTTGTAAAACGGCTTTATAAACGAGTGAACCTTGTATCAATCATATTATTATGATGCAAAAAATATTTGTTGAACGTATACGAGAAGAAAATTGACAAACATAGAAGAAAAAATATATGTTTTTACTTAAACATCATCATCATCGTCAGTCTGTATCACTATCAACCCACTGCTGGGTATAGATCTCCTCTCCCTTGCGCCATTGATCCAAGTATGACCTGCGATGGGTCTGATGTCATCGACCCATCGGGCTGGTTGTCTGCCTACGGAACGCTTATTTGGTATTTGTAACCACTCTGTCAGGGCTCTACTCCACCTGCAGTCACAACTCCTAGCCACGTGCCCTGCCTAGC
The DNA here is from genome assembly GCA_914767915.1 of Agriopis aurantiaria. Classification (NCBI taxonomy): domain Eukaryota; kingdom Metazoa; phylum Arthropoda; class Insecta; order Lepidoptera; family Geometridae; genus Agriopis; species Agriopis aurantiaria. Next base: position 7,488,724 of record OU612003.1, on the reverse strand, counting down.
GCCACTTGAGTCGCGTAATACCGTCACTTACACATTCCTGTCTAACTTGCGAAACGAATAGGTTCTTCGCAGTATTCTACTATTTGATTCTACTTGACACAATAGGCTATTGGACTGATATTTTTTATTGTTGTACATAAAATCTGATCACAAATAGAGCCGATCACCGAAAACGAAATTAAAATAGGTTCAAATATAAAGAAGATAATATTATAATCATTTTAACGTTTTGCTAGACAGAGGGCGCACTATACTTAAAGATGAGGTCTCTTGAGGATACGCCATACAAATTCCATACTGACAAAAAAAAAAAAAAAAAAAAAAAATTGACAATGTCATGACGTAGGCATTAGGCATACCTACCTATTAATAATGTTGTGCATTATAGTTGCTATAATACAGGTTTACGTGGAAAGGGCGCACTAAGCCGAAAAGGGTTCGTTATACTGATCATTGTGAACTACTTTTACTCTAAGACCAAATCAAATCAAATTAGTTATTTGTCTAGAGTCTAGGATTAGGATTAGGGTTAGTTAGGGTTTAACTAACACAGTGTAAATTCTTCTGTACATACGTAATTATGTTTGTCACTTAACTCCTCCTAAACGGCTAAACCGATTTGGATTAAAAAAATGTGTTTATTTAAATGGATTCCTGAATGATTTGGAAACACAACTTGGATACAATTGGAATGTTATTTAAAATATTGTATTTAATGTGGCGCTGCTTTTCCTGGCAAGACGACGTCTGCCAGGTCCACTAGTCATTTTGTATAATTCTTAGAACGTGATATGAAAACCAAAGTATATAAACGTTGTAGATAGGTATATGGAGGGGCAATGGACAAACAATTGAATAATAAGTACTTACTTATTTTTTCCATAGTCTCGCACAGACTGCTATACTATTTTGTTGTCATTTTTTCAAACAGTGATAATAATTATATTTGCTAATACTTAACACTTTAAATAATATACTGTTCTAATGACTATTTTGTTTTAGTTTTATGCTTGGCCTTGGAACGGAATGTGGTTTTATTATTTGTGTTATAGTGAAGTGTAGAATGATATAGTGAAATGTGAATAAAATTAAAACATTTGCTTGCCTATTTAGAGAAAGTAAAAAATGGTTTGTGTTATATAACCTAAGTGTTTTGTAAAGATTAAAACAAATATACAACATTAATATATAGTATATTACCAATAACAGATTGATACGGATGGTAAATACTCAATATGATTCTCTACCGTGCTATTTTTATTGTATATATGGTGTTATCACTGATTTTAATAGGTGTTTGTGATGAAATTGAACCAAAAAGCAGTTTAGTTTTTGTGATTGACAAAACGTTATCGATGGGTCCCGTTATTGAAGAAGTGAAGAACGGCGTTAATGCTATATTTGACATTGTCACAAGTTCTCCTGAGACTCCGATCGAAAACTTTGTTTTGGTTTTGTTTGGAGATCCAAGTAAGTGATATTTATTGTTTACAATAGTGTTTGCTATTTTAGAAAGAAAGAAAATAAATTTTATTTGACGCCTTTACAAAAACTTATATCTACAAGATACAATCAGTGTCGAATGGGTCCGTCTCAGCATTAATGCTGATAGTCAAGGACTATCAGCGCCGGTTTTCAGACGAACCCTTGAGCCTCAACGGGCCATGTTAAGACAAGAAAACACTACAACAGATGCTTGCTAACTGTTTTCTTATTTTTTTGTAAATTGAGGACAATAAGCGAAGTGCAAGTCAGACTTGCGCACCAAGTGTTCCGTACCACCTTGTTTTACTATATTTGTGTTATGTATTTCCTAAAAAATGTTGTACCTTTCTTAGCGCGAACCCAGCTTACACTTGGCCTGATTTTATAATTCAATGTTGTTGTTTTATTATACTTGAGAGTTCGCACTATAGTCACATCACACTTAACGCATAGGTACCTGAGGACACTTTTCTAGTATCAAACCCCATTTTTTTTAAATTATTTATCAGTATATTCGCTGAATACCTAACACATTTTTTGTGAAAATTCTAACCAGTTTTCTATTACGGTTCAGAGAATATAAGTACCTATAGAGGCCTTACCGCTCGGTTGGAATATCACGCGAACGTGAACCTTAACGCGCTCAGATACGGTTTGCGGTCGCGTGATGTTCCAACTGAGCGGATTTAACGTTAGTTTGGTACCGCGTTAGCAGTTGGGTGTAAGGCCCAAGCTCCTTAAAGATTGAACAGACGGCCGGACAAACAGACTGCATAGGCTTACTAGTAGAGTCCTTTTGAAACCTTGTAAGTACGGCACCCTAAAAAAGCAAGCGTATTTTGTACGACATCAAAAAAGGAACGTTTTCATTTCGGTCAGTATTATTTTAGGGATCCGTACCCAAGAGATACTAAGTCATCGCTGTCTGTTTATCTGCCTGTTCTCCCTTCTTCTCTCCCGTTTGTCTGATCTGAAGCCTTACGTTTTAACTAACAATAAGAAATAATAATAACATCAAAAAATATTGGGGGATCCCCAAGCAAAAAACAAATTTTAAACGTATTTTTGTCTATGCTCACGTACGTATAAGCGTAATAAATTTATAATAGCTGGCTTTCGTTTTTTAGCCCACTAGCAATGCAACCCGGCTTTGCAAGGGTGTAAATCTTGAGTGAAAGAATTTTTCAAATCGGTTCGGTAGTTTCGGAGCCTATTCAATGCAAACAAACAAACAATCAAATCTTTCCTCTTTATAATATTATATTATAGTATAGGCAAGCAGATGTCTCAAGAAACATTGCCGTACTTTTGATTACGGAACCTTTAGTGCGCATGCTTGACTTGCACTTGACCAGTTTATTTGTATGTACACTTATTACTCCAATTTTGTAAACCGATTTTACGTGGTTCTTTTTTTATGAAGTCGTCGCTTACCAACAGGCGATTGGTGGTCAAAAGCAGACTTATCCAAGTAAAAAAAAGGAAGCTTTCAACACTTGCAGCAACCTGAATTACTCCTGCTTTTTACCTGACTGCGCAGGAAGGAGAGTTATGTTTTTCGAGTGTATATAATGTATGATGGTTTCTATGGCACGTCCTACAGCCCAAAAGCTATATAATTAAGAAGTGTCATTTGCATTTTTTTAATAATGGAAGTGACATAGGGTACAAGAATGCAAAACGGCGTACGCGAAATAATATATGGCATAACTAAAAAACTATCGAAAATCTGTTTTGAAAAAAGAAATCTTTTTTTTTTTTTATATATATAGGTAACATAATTATTTTTGTAAATAATAAAGTTATTTGCAATTAAATAACGTGCAATTACTTATTTGTAAAAAAAAAACTATTACTTACCTAATGAATGATTTCATTTTTCAGCATAACTATGCAACTATCGATTCCAAGTTCTATGAGAATAATATCTTTGATCGAATAGGTTCATTCACGATTATACACTACCTCATCCTTATTATGAGCTGTCAAAATTATCATCCTGTTTTAGACAAAATATTAAGTGAATTTTGCTAAATAGGTCAATATTACCATCGTTATGAAGAACTAACTCAGCAAATTTCAAAAATTTATAACATTACTATAAAATATACTGTATGCTATATCATATTATTTTGTTCTACATGTTTGTAATGTTATTAGTTATTTTTGCGACGAGGAACTGTAAATTTATTGTTAGCAGTGTTATCATGGAAGTGATGTAACATCTTGTATGAGAATAAATTTTAATGTCTATAAACCTAAATACTTAGTAGTTTACGAAATAAAGCGGTATGAAATACCATCGGTATCTACTACAAAATGTAGGTATACGTACGCAGCGCACCGTTGTGGCTTTTCAGTTACTTACCTGCTATTTTATTTATACAATGCAGTCGGGTATATTTTTTTAATAAAGTTATACGATTATTTACGGGATATTTACCGTGGTAAGGTTGTGGAATGAGCTCCCGATATTTCGGCGCAGTTACATGCACCATGTTCACGGGAAGACTGAAGAATGCGGGTGGTTGGAGAACAGTTAAAAAGTTAGGTGCAGACATAACGATCTACCCTCTTTCTTAGTCTTTTGCTACGGTTATCACTGGAACTCGAACTCGAACCTAAGTCCCGACAAAACACACTCACTGTATCACTGCGTATAGTATTTTGAACACATTTTGAACGCGAATTTGCGAACTGCGCCGAAATATCGGGAGCTCATTCCACAACCTTACCACGGTAAATATCCCGTAAATAATCATATAACTTTAGTAAACAACCGTGATAGTTTAAAACAGTATTTTTTTAATAATTTCATTTAATTGGTGTTCATTAAAACAACACTGACAGTTTTTGTTATTATTGTGTTTTTCAATCAGATGTATCAGACGCGCTGGTTACTAAAAACCGTGAAGAGTTCAAGAACAATTTACAATCAATAAAACTAGAAGATGGAGGTCCGTGCCCCGAATTAGCTATGACTGGCATCGAGACAGCGCTGAATGCAAGTTTACGAGGCTCTTACGTTTACGTCTTCACGGACGCATCTGCTGAAGACTTTAAAAAAATAGATCAAGTCAAACGAATCGCACAGGAAAAAGAATGTCAGGTAATAGCTTTATCGCAACTTAAAACTAATATATGATTATTTACGGGATATTTAACGTGGTAAGGTTAAAAAAAAAAAAAAAAAAAAACCGTAAATAGTCATATAACTTTAGTGAACAACCGTGATAGTTTAAAACAGTGTTTTAAAACTAATATTCTAAACTAAACATTTTTATTCTCAGGAAGGGTAAACTGAACAAACAAACCTGCGCCAAATATGGAAATGGAGGTTTCTGTGTACAACAATAGATCAATTTATATGGCGCCAACTTATTATTTTTCGATTGATATATAGATAAAGTTTTTAATATTTACTCCAGAAATAACATACAATTCAACAATATAATTTCACTTTATTGACACCGAACAAAATACTAGGTAACATACGAGTACAGGGGACAGAAAGCTTAAAACAAGTTGTGTAAAAACGAACGGCGCTATTTCTTCCGGGAAACTTTAGGATGGAAACGATTCATAGATAAAGTCAAAGGCTTTATATAAATTACTAGCGGTCCGCCCCAGCTTCGCACGGGTATATATGTCACCCGGGGATAGTGCGGCTTCCCAACAGTGAAAGATTTTTTCAAATCGGTTCAGTAGTTTTGGAGCCTATTCAATGCAAACAAACAAACAAACAAACAAACAATTAAATCTTTCGTCATTATAATATTAGTATTGTAATAATTTGTTTATTCGTTTTATCTGCCACAAATTCGTAATTAATCTGTCATGACAATAATTTTATGAAATTAGGTAAATATATTATTTAATAGAAATGCGAAAGCTGCAAATCTTTTTAGGGGTTATGTAAAATTTGATGTGTGAAATCTGTGAAATCTTGCATTGATGCACTTTTTTTTTAAACAGTATTACGTATTTCCAAATTTGAAATTGTTTCAGATAGTATTTGTTCTAATTTCTATATGTGCAGAACGAACAATGTTTTCAGAAGATTCCATTGTGTACCTTCAGCTTGCGGAGGCGACGTCTGGGCAAGTGTTCCATATGTACAGGCAGGACATAAATATGGTAATTTATGTTAAATTTCTTTATGCGGTTTCCAGTTTAAGACACTCGCGGTAAACGCACTCCGTTGGCCACGTATGCGTTGCAATAAGTTGGCATTCGTTTTACGTTCAAGGCTGCGTACGTCTTTGTTTGTCACAGCAGCAATCACTATACGTATAGTCTGTAATGCAGTATTAAATTAACGTGTTAAAAAGCATAAAGCTCAAATGCCAACCGTCATGTATTGCATGAACCGTAACAATGATGATGATATAAATCTATATATATATATATATATATATATAAAACTAGCAGACCTGACAGACGTTGTCCTGTCTTAGAAATGTCAAACACGCAAAGTCAAAATAGAAAATCTTATTTTTTTACACCTTGGGTTACATTATTGGAGTTTTAGTAAGGATCCCTATTTTTTTTTGAAAATATAATATAGCCTATGTTACCCGGGGATAGTGTAGCTTCCCAACAGTGAAAGAATTTTTCAAATCGGTTCAGTAGTTTCGGAGCATATTCAATGCAAACAAACAAACAATAAAATCTTTCCTCTTTATAATATTAGTACCTATAGATAAAGTCGTGTTAGTTACACTATTTATAACTCAAGAACGGCTAAATCGATTTGGCTGAAAATTGGTGGAGAAGTAGATTAGAACCAGGAAACGGATATAGGCTACTTTTCATCAGCATCATCACCATTTTTTATCACTACGCGGGTGAAACTGCGGGATGCAGCTAGTATATAATGAAGATAAAATATTTTTAATATACGCTGGACGCATAGCGTCTCACGCTGGAATTTTAGCTGCATTTAACGCAAAAATCATAGCGTACCACGCCATTGCTCTATATATGATAAAATAGTGCACGTCAATCGCAATGCGTATAACCATAGACAAAAGCAAATGCCACATAAAGGAACCGTGCGCTTTACTTACACAAACATACGGCTGGTTTCAAAGGTGTACGTGAGACCCGCACGGGTTGCCTGTACGGGCTCCCGGAGACATACGTGAGGCGCTGGAACGTATTTCACAGCGACGCGGATTGTTCCACGCTGGTCTCCCGTACAGCTATGAAACCAGCGTTATGCGGGAGATTTCACGTAACTCACACTCCTAAGTGGGGCGCACTAAACAGGGGTTTAAAACTTGGTACGCAGACTGGTTGAGTTGACCCCGGCATTAGATGAAACGAGGAACCAATTTAGGAGGGTTTTTTTTTTCAATTTGGGAGGTGAACCAATTTACGCAACCTTTTGTCTTTTTGATCGAGCTCAAAATTTGAAAGAGATACTACTCCACGCTTAATCTCAAAAACTGGTCATGATTTTTCTGGACACGACACGTATTCGTAATAATATAATGTGTTTAAAAATCTTTTTACAGATTCTAGAGTACGTCAAACATTCTATCACATCACGAAGAATCACTTTACATTCTAAAAAGTATCCTTCTGGTGAACACGCATTGGAGGTATGTTAAACGTTTTTATACTTTTTTTTTTTTTACATTTTTGCACACACGGTCATCTGACCCCAAACTAAGCAAAGCTTGTGATATGGCTGCCAGAGACTGATATACATACATATATAGTTTTAAATACATACTTAAATAGATATTAACAACCAGATATAGAACAAACACAAATGTTCATCACATAAATGTTTGTCCTAGATGGGAATCGAACCCACGCCCCCAAGCTCAGCAGGCAGGTTCACTACCAACTGGACCAACGGGCTATCTAAACTATACTATGGGATGAGACGAGCATAAAAAAAATACACAGAAGACGTTTTTGGTTCCCTTCAGCAAAAATTTTGATGGACACTTTCAATCTCTGTTTTATTTGTAATTTTTCAAATTTTTAGTTTACATGTAGATTAAGGCTTGAACGCGGTTTTTTTTCTCAATAAAATTACTTTAGAGCATTTGAACTCACTTTAGACAATCTAATATAAATGTACTTGAAAATTTATTTCAGATTGACTCCGACTCAAAAACCAAACACTTGACATTAGCAATATCTCCAGAGGACAAAACAGACGTGGCTGGCATCACAGTCACTGTAATAGGACCTGACGGAGAGACGATAGACGAAGGCACGCAAAAAATAGGGCAAATATTAGTGAGTTTTTTTTCGGTAATTATACAAGCTATTCGGTTAGATGACGGACATTGTTTGTGAGGATATTTTTTACTCGATTTTCATGTACTAATTGATTTGCTGAGTCATTCAGCTGACAAACCTGATCAGTCGTGAAAGGTCAGACTCTCGCGTCGCGTCGTTTTGTCCACTGGTGTTGACAAACTGTAATAACGACAAAAATTTATTGTATCAATAAATTTTACAGTTTTTGTTTCGTTAGTATAATAACATTACCATGTCTACAAATATGTCCGATGTCCAAGCACCTTGTAGATATTAACATTTTTGCGCTTTTGACTGTTGTAGGAAAGATCGACTGAAAAAGATGCGCTTGATTTTCTACGCTATAGAACTTTACAGATAAGATTATGTCTCGCAGAGGCAACTTTTTTATGCAATGCTGTGATAAGACGAGCAAGTCATTCACCTGCTGGTAAGCGTCCACAACTTGGCAGTAAAAGTTCAGTGCCACCAACAATTTTGAACTTTTGAGTTATTAGATGAATATTCAATATTTTTACACCCACTTTTGTGTATATATTTTAAAGCTCTTCAATCTGAACCACACTACTGTTTGGTGGTTGAAAACCTGGTAAAGGTCTGGCTCATTTCCAGGCAACTATGCAATAGATTGCTACCACCCAAATACGTAAAAGAGAAATAATTTCTGCAAAGGAGACCTTCGTTTCAGATTTTTAAGATCAGCGAGTCTACACCTGGGACGTACCTGGTAGAATTTGGTTGTAAAGTAACATCATACGTCGTAGTCACAGCGCGATCAGACGTAAGGTTTCGTCATGGATTCTCTAAAAATTTAGTTTCGTCCTTGAACGATACAGTTTTTAGTCCAATACGAGGTAAATATTTCGGTAATAGAGCTATTTGAGTCCACAAAGAAAAGCCAACTACTAATTATACTACTACGCGATTTTTCTTTGCTCGTGTCGTAAATAACTGATTTATTTTAATGTGTGATTATAACATAAAACTAGTAAATTTATTGTATTATACACCTTTTCCTACATAGCATGCAGGTCATTGTTTTCTTTTTCTTATACATATTATATTATTAGTCAATTATTTTAGGAAAGTGTTTTCTTTATATTATTAGCCATTCAATTTTAATATAAAGACAACACTTAAAGGCAAAATTTTACTTCAAAGGCTAGTATAGTTCTTATACAATGTTTGCTCTATAATGTGTAAAGCGAACATACTTTTTTTTTTTAAAACTTGATTACCAAAACGTAAATGGACATAAGTTATGCCAGAGTTCACAAACAAAATAAATAATATTGACATTTCCAGGTGACTTTAGTTGGTGTTCTTTAATTGTACCAGCCGTAGGCATCTCTGGCAATATTTCACTTCCGAAGTTTGATTCCTAGGCAACTTTGTAATAAAATGTGAAAATTATTCCTAAATGATTCATCATCATCATCATTTCAGCCGTAGGATGTCCACTGCTGGACATAGGCCTCCCCCACCGATCTCCAAAAGGGCCGGTTGGAAGCTGCCTGTATCCAGCTTTTCCCTGCGGTCTCTTTTAGGTCGTCTGTCCATCTTGTGGGTGGACGTCCTACGCTGCGCTTACCAGTCCATGGTCTGCATTCCAGAACCTTTCGGCCCCATCGGCCATCTGTTCTGCGTTATATGTGCCCTGCCCACTGCCATTTCAACTTGCTAATCCAGTGGGCTATGTCGGTGACTTTTGTTCGTCTACGGATCTCCTCATTTCGGATTCGATGAAATAATGAAAATGATTACTAAACTTAAACATTTAATTATAACTTTTTTTTTCCATTTTCCATTATTTCACAAGTAAAGTCATAATATAAAACTTTATTCGTCATAATAAGATTAAAAACATTGGCTTCAAAACGTTGTTTACTAAAGCAAGTTGTTTGTAGTTATTTAGTTTTCTACTAATATTTTATCTTCTATACTTTAATTTTTCAGATACCAAAAACTATCTATCTATAAAGTTATTCGGTGAAGATGTTCGACTGACAACTTTAAAATTACTGAATCCAAGCTATCACAAATTATTAGAATTACCCCTCAAACTAGAAGACGACAAAGAAAAGTTATACATCACAGAACTTTTTGATCCACCGTCATCAAAATTTAGGATTGCTGTGAGTACATTTATGCTTGCATGTTTTGTGTTTTATACCTATAATAAAACCACGTAAAATGATTGCTGTTTAGAGTCCTAATTAACTTAAATATTTTTGAGTTTGTATTTAAGTAGAAATATAAAACAATTATCAAAGATATTGGAACAAAAGTTGATAATTTTGATGTACGGTAGCTGCTTGCGAGAGGTTGTTAGCTAAATCTATCTATATAATTATATAAAAATTAATCCCTATTTTCCTTGGTCACGCTCACGCCATAACTTGAGAACGACTTAACCGATTTCACATATATTTGGGGACAAAAACTATAATTTGTAGGAGGTTCTTACGAAAAGAAACATTATGAAAATTGCACAGAAAATTAGAAAATTTCAGAAAACTTAACGACGATTTTAACTTCATGCGTTTGACAGTTCTAAGACAAGACAACGTCTGTTGGGTCAGCTAGTCTATACTAATATTATAAAGAGGAAAGATTTGATTGTTTGTTTGTTTGTTTTTTTGTTTGTTTGCATTGAATAGGGTCCGAAACTACTGAACCGATTTGAAAAATTCTTTCACTGTTGGGAAGCTACACTATCCCCGGTTAACATAGGCTATATTATTATTTTTTAAATAAGGATCCTTACTAAAACTCCAATAATGTAACCCAAGGTGTAAAAAAATAAGATTTACAATTTTGACTTTGCGTGTTTGACAGTTCTAAGACAGGACAACGTCTGTCAAGTCTGCTAGTTATCTATAAAAGTGTAGGTATACCAAGTTTTAAAATTAGAAACTCATATAACTGCATAATTAATTCTATATAATCTGCTATACACCCAGTATAGCAGATTATATAGAATTATGCTATCTGCTATATACATGGTGGCTGAAAAATGGCCAACTCTTTTTTATTGGGCTTAAATGGACAATAACGCATTAGCAGTCTTGTTTAGGGCGCGTGTTAACAAAAATTTGCTTTATCTCCTAAAAGTAAGTAAAACCGTATCTCTCAATGATCTTAAAAGTAATATTAATCAATTATTTTAGGTAATGGGTGTTGATACAAAAAATAACACTTATATAACGAGATTTGGAAATTTGGTGCTGGAAACTGGTAAGTGATATTTTATCATAGATAGTGAAGCAAAGATAAAAAAAATGTTAGAAGAAAATTTTATGTTTGTAATATATGTTTTGTGTTTTGAATGCATAAAATGAAGAGCAAAACATATGCATTTTATAAATGGCTGCATGAAGAGATAAGACCAGCGTTTCAAACGACGCGTTGTCTCAAAACGTGTTGGCGTGCTTTTGTATAGGGGCTTGGCAGCCTAACGTTTGGTGGAGGTAACTGTTGATTGAAATGCTGACGTCAACTTTGCCCAAAAACTAAAAAATAACCTAATCAGCGTGGCAATACTCTCAACATTCTTTTCATTTCACTTTTCATCCACCGGAGGTTCTTCATCATCATTATCATTTCAGCCATAGGACGTCCACTGCTGGACTTAGGCCTCACAAGGGTTAAACTATCTCAAATATATATTATAGGTTGTGTCTTTTATATTATTTTTGTTCTTCCACATCATATTTTTATTGATATTTATAAATCTATAGTCAAATAAATTTTCATTTGAAAAATAAACAATAAAATTATCAAAAGCATTTTTCAATGAAAACCACACTTTGTAACTAATAACCAACAGAAAAAATCGAGGACAAAACCCCCACGGTTGACATAAAAGGTGACAAGAAAGTGGCTTTTAATGGTCAACTTCAATTAAATTGTACAGTTGAAGGATATCCCGCGCCTGATATTATTTGGAAAGATTTAGCCACCGGAAAAAAACAAGTATCGGTAAGTACCCATTGTGATTGTCGCACTCTTAAATCTATATGAAACGTCGTTAATGAAAATCAAAGCGTTTAGGTTAGGGACTGCAAATAAATATATTATTTAAGTATCCAAAGTTACCGCAAAAAAGTTCAAGATTTGGTAAGAACACTTGGGGGACAAGAGCCACTTCCTGTTAGCGTTAACGCCTACAGAAAGATGAAATTCTATGAAACTTGTAAATTCATGTTCTTGTAATGTCATTGTCAATGTCATTTTCATACAATTTAATTTTTCTGTAGGCGTCACAGATCTACTACCTATAGATTTTCAATGAGCGTGGCTAGCTCAGTGCCTCTCACTTCAACAAGGTGTGTTGCCACATTAAAATGATTTGCTATAAGTTAGGGTAATTTACCTACTATGATGGGTAATGAATCTTCAATGAGTACTTTGGAAACAATACTACCATTTAAATATTTATATTTTATACACTATCTGCTGCAACCCGCGGAGCTACCTGCAATGTTCTGGGAAGAAAAGTACGTTGTCTGTCCTCATGACACACCCTATCGTCCTGACAAAATTTGACTTAGCCCATGATCTAAGAAAACAAGGTCTAGCAATCTGGGAGTGGTCCCGCAATGACGTCACTGTCCAGTTGCCACTTTATTTAATCAGCTGTTACGTGGTGTATCGTCATCTCTCTCGAACCAGTTGTAAATTGACATCATGACATCATTGCGGGACGCCTACGTAAACATTTTTTCTCGAATTGCTATACCTGGCGGAGTATATTATTACACCATGACTTAGCCGTTTCCTCGTAAAAAAACAGACAGAAAGTTACAAACTTACTTGCGTTTTTATTATAATTATTTGTTAGGATTAGAATATAGTACTAGAAAAAAGGTTGTAAAGTAACCATAGCATGATTTTTTATGATTAATTAAAAATAATAAAAACGTCAAAGAGTTAAAACGGAAGGGCAAAGGAAGGGCCCCCATGCAACAAACGTTAAACGTATTTTTGGATTTGTTCTAGTGTAAAAACGGTAATCCGTACAAGCGTCAAATTTAGCGGATTATAGTGAACATAAGTAAAACAACAAATAATAAACACTGGCCAAGTGCGAGTCAGTGACAAATTTCTGTTTACCACTAAGCTAAGCAACGTCGGGCGCGGTCGGTACTTGGATGGGTGACAGCCTGGGCGTGATGTTGTCTTTTTGCACAACTTTTTGTATTTTGTGATTGTAAAGAACTCTCAGCGCGCGAGCCCGACTCGCGCTTGGTCAGTTTAGTTTTTTCATGAATGGAATTATGTATAACATTCCAAATAATTAGATAAATAGACTCTTTAATGTTTACAGTACAAATTTCACAAACAGCGCGTAGCTTTTTGAATCGGTTCGCCGAAATCGCCTTTTGCTTTTCCAGCTTCATAACTGTGGCCTCATTAATATATATTTAATATTAACATTCACCATATTCATATGGGCATAAAAGGGTCGGTATTTTGCACTTCTTGCAATGTGCCAGCTTTTTTCAGCAATGTGACAGGATCAGTTGGAAACCTGCAGAACGAATAATTTATGTTAGTTGCGGTGGGTAATTTCTTTCATAAACTGGCAACATTCATAATTTATTTTCTAAGTGAATAATTTGATAAAATTCATAGAATTAGACCACAAATCGACCTAAAAACTGACTAATTATGAATAAAATATTTGCGAATTGATATCCTGAATTTATTTAGGTGATCGTTACAAGCTTTATATGTTTACTTACGTGTGAAATGATATTTCATCGTATTTTCGCTCACTGCGCTTCTTGCAGCCCAAAATGCTACAACCAACCATTGTAAAATATCTTTTACAATTATTTCTCAGAGGAAACACGCATTTATCACATTTAATCACCAAAAAAAGGCAATAAATATAATTCAGACCCGTTTTGTTTGTCACTGATTATTACAGATTTTGACACTTGAGGTACCAAAAACAGGTCACGCCGATAAGGACAACAAAATCTATTTATGTCCTTTTCGTACTTGTGCTGAGCCATATCAATTTGTCTCTTTCACTAAAATATATTGCCGATCTGGTTGTGTATATCTGTGGTAGGCGTTAACGCTAACAGAAAGAGGGTATTTAGGGTATTTTCTAACCCCCCGGGCCTACTCAACGTGGTTTTTACTAGGTAGAAAGACGGTAGGTAGTGTAGTGTACTATAGAGTTGTTTACGATTTCCGCGATATAGACTGTCGATCTATATTTCCAAATAGTTTTCGTTCGCCCGATGCCTTTTCCTAAAACCGTGTTTTTTCTATTGTCAATATATAATAATGGTGGATTATTATTTATTAAAGATGGATAAGTGATATAATGATTTGAAACACTGTATTTTCATGTTGTTTCCAAAACAATATATAATATAATAATATGTATTACTTACAATATCACTGTTACATTTCCTCGCAATAAAAGTGAAAAGCCGAGCGTATATAAATCGTGCATAAAACTTATTTTATCCTTGACTTAGATATTCGCTTTCACTTTTGGCTCAGGTTGATAAACGTCTCGGCTAAAATGACTTGTTTTATGCACTTGTACAATCTACTATTCTAAATAACCCGCCATATGTCTGTTTTTTGTGAAAACTTTTGAGGTTTGTTTGTTGTTATTTTTCTTGCTATGTTTTATGTTGTTAAAGCTGTTTGTTTTCGGTAAATAAATAAATAATGCGACACATTTTTTTTTTCAGGTAACAAATCGGACACCTCCTTATAATCACTATAGTGTGTTAGAGTTGAACAATCTAAACAATAGTAAATCTTATGAGTGTACCGCTGAAAACAAATTGGGAAGAGTCAGTAAACGAGTTTTAGTAGAAGTTGAACCAGAACAATATATAAAAGTGATTCAGAAACCTAAAAGTAAGTTTTTATGCAACTGTGTGACGAAACGAGCAAATCGCTAGACTTCTCTTTCACTCACTTTCAATCGCTAGACTTCTCTTTCACTCACTTTCAATCGCTAGACTTCAGTAAGCGTCACTTTTGCCCATAACAGTTCAGTGCAATCCAGAATTTAAAATTTGAAACCCTGCGTGGTGTTTTACTTGTTACTTAAGCTTAGGTTCTTATTTCTTGGGGTTTCCACCCCCAGACAGCCAGTTAAGGCAAGCCAAGGGTTGGGGTCTCTAGGATTTTCATCATGATCATCATCAGCCGGAAGACGTCCACTGCTGAACATAGGCCTCCCCCTTTAACCTCCACACTGAACGACAGCCCGCCTTTTGCATCCACTGGATACCCGCGACTCTCACAATGTCGTCGGTCCATCTAGTGGGAGGCCTCCCTATGTTGCGTCTTCCGGTTCGTGGTCTCCACTCCAGAACCTTTATTCCCCATCGGTTATCGGTTCTTCGAGCGATGTGGCCTGCCCATTGCCACTTCAACTTGCAAATTTTAACAGCTGTCGGTGACTCTAGTTCTTTGGCGAATATCCAGGTTTCGGACCTTATCGCGCAAAGAAACTCCGAGCATAGCTCGCTCGTAGCCCTAGGGTTTTAGCCCCATGGAATCGGGGTACACGGTGTTGCCACTTACATACCTACGGCTCGCCATAGAGCCGTATGCGTTGTTATTATTATATATTATTAATTTATAGGTAGATAGAATGTTATTAAAGTTCTTTTAGAATCAACAACATTTCACTTTTCTACGTCATACTGAACAACTTTCGTTCCATGATTTACATGATATGAACACTCGATACATCCACCAAAAAAATTGTTTTGTTTTGTTATTTGTATGATATTATTTTTGTATTTTCTGAATCAGAGTAGAATAATAGCCTCTGTATTTTTATTGATGTATATAAAAATAATGCAATTCCGCACCAAAAATGGCATAGTGGTTATTTATTTATTTATTTTATTTTAATACTTTGCTGCACACAGGAGGTTATAATGGATTCCAAACACTCGTGACTCTCAGTCGCGTATGGATTGGCAAGCGATCGCAATGCCGAAGTAATCCATGAAAAGGTGCAAAAATAGAAAAAAACACCGTATCGTTTTACCAATATGGTTGGTTTTCATAAATACCAATCAGAAATTGTGAAAGAAAGTTTTCATAAGAAACTTTACCGACCCAGGAATATTGTTGGATTTTGTCAATGGCCGATAAACCAAGGCAAATTATTTCCTCTTTATAAAAAACAACAGCTTGAATAAATCAGCTTTATAAATAAGGGCAATGATAATTATGTTGGTAGGAATGCGTCTCATGGTTATTATTATTTAGTTTTTCGCCGAAGAACCGGCACCGGATGTGTAATTTGCAATTACAATATTCATTAATAAATATTCTATATTCTATTGTATGCTGCTGAATACAATGCAGTATAGTAAGCTTTTATTACCTACGTGATCAAAAAGCGTAATGTCCAAGTGGCGCCAACATATGAGGAAAATATTCTGGTTGGACTTTGGACTATATAATGGATTAGGTATCAAATTGGGTAAATCCAATGGCTTATTTTTCTTGAAAATTCAAGGTGACAAAGATACTTAATATATTTTCTACAGGTAAAAGTAGCAAGTAGTAGTAGTTAGTAAGCATGGCACGCTTCTCGTTTATAGAAGATTAACTGTTGCCTGCGACTTCGTATGCGTAGATATTGCGTAATTGTATTACTATAGTTTATTTTTTAGTTTATTTTGTTTTAGTGTCATCTTTTTCCTATCCATTATTAGCAATCCATTGTACTTTATTTAGTCTAACATACATAAATGACATTTAGGTATACATAGTTGTATAAATCAGAATAAGCGTAAATGATGTATGCTATGTATAAATGATAATCTTTGTCTCTCTCCGTCTCTACGTATTTTCATACAAATAATCATCCCTATTTACCTTGGTCACGCCATATCTTGACAACGACTTTACCGATATAATTCATATTTTTTTAAGTTTTCTAATACTCTGTAGAAAGTTTCTACGGAAAGAAAAAAACTGGACAAGTACGAGTAGTTCTCGTGCTCTGAAGGTTCCGTTGGAAGGAATTCTCAGAACGCAAATAAAAAAAAATAAAAAAAAATAACTGGAGTTGAATTATTGAAAGACAAACTTAACTTTGTAGTTTAGTTGACAATAAGGTTCTTCCATACATTCCAACTACAAAATGTAAGTTTGTAATAGCAAAATAATTATTTTTAAATAACTTTTTTATATTTATAACTTAAAATTTTTGACTTTCGGATTTATTCCTTTATATGTGCTATGAGATCTTGCCATTTGCAAAATTTCATGATTCTAGGTCAACGGGAAGTACCCAGGAAGTAACGGGAGGTTTTGATTCCCCTGTGAAATCGAAAATATGCGACAGAAACGTTCATATCTTTTGATTGCGTTGACATAAAACTTTTATTTTTTTACAACCGAAAGAAACCGTAGACCCAAGTATTTAGTATAAATTTCAACTTGATACCTTTACGCGTTCTTGAGAAAAAGGGTCTTGACAGACGGACAGACAGACAGATGGACAACGAAGTGATCCTATAAGGGTTCCGTTTTTTCCGTTTGAGGCACGGAACCCTAAAAATTAAGAAAATTGCGCAGAAAATTGGAAAAATTTAGAAAACTTAACGACTATTTAACCTTCGCGCGTTTGGCAGTTCTATGACAGGACAACGTATGTCTGGTCAGCTAGTTTTTTTTTCACATTTAGTGTTGTTAGGTGTACACTTTTATAATATTTACTATTTAAAGGTTTTAGATACTTCAAAAATTTGAAGACCGGCAAAATTCAAGTCTGCGCCCTAATTTCGTAAAAAAAACACAAAACACACCTATACCACGCTGCAAACGTTGTCAATAGCAAACACCGTAACCATGGTTACATAATAGGCATGATGACTATTTTTTTTTTTATTATCTCATAAAAAAGCTGATCATAAATAGAGCACATCAACTAAAACAAAATTAAAATTAGTTCAAAAATAAATAAGATATAAGCATTTTAATTTAATTTAATTTCATGCTAGACAGAGAGCGCACTATACTGAGCCGTGACGTCACGGCTCAGGAGCGCCATACAAATGCTATACTAACACACGCTTTGCGAGAAAGGGATAGAGCATCCCCTCTCTATCCCCACCTAAAACTTTAGATACTCATATCTCAGAGATAAATCATCCAATTCGAATTATTTTTTCAGTACGTGTAATGTATTTACTTATATTCATCGCTAAGCCAGTTATTTGTAATAAATTAAACATTAGGAATCATGCCTATTGAAACGCGGTAAACGAATCCAACGCATATTTCGATTGGATACTACATTCTCTTGACAAACGCGCACGAAACGCTCTAGCTTGCTCCACGTTATTTTTACAGTTCAAAACGAGCGCGTTGCGATTCTCATCGCTTTAACAATAACAAACTTGACATTGTTGATTCCACGTAGACTCAGAGCAAATAAAAATACAGAGTCCCTACGGTGCACTGCCAAAGTGACGCTAAAATCGCTTCCAAAACTACGAGAATTCCCAATAAATACACGACTCACGCACCCATACGCATTCAAAACTACGTGAATTTCTTGTCAGAATTTCGTACTGAAAACATCAATTTTAAAAAGAAACAATGACTTCTTGCAGTGTTAAGAACTATAAAAACAACACAAAAGTAAATAAGAAGAAGGATGGAATTTTTCCACACTTAAGTATTTATATTATCACTTATTTTGATGAATTACACGACACGAACTTCTACTACGCACACATGTTTCAAAAAGTGGCTTCACTTTTCGTGTTCGCGGTAGACCCTCTATATTTTTATTTGCTCTGAGCACGCAGATAACAATAGCTGAGTTAAAGAGTTTGTGTGATCATAGAAACAAAGGGCACAGTCAATTTTTAAATCAAATTTTTCAATGAAAATGACTGATATTTTAATTTTTATTACGCAATTGTATATTATTATAATTTTATCTTAAGCTAATTTTTTAATTTTCTATTTTTTATTCTATTGTATAACAATATGGGTTCCATGCCTGAAATAAAGTTTTTTTTTTTTTTCAATCGAAATTCATAATTATTTATTCAAGAAATGTACATTATAAATTGTTATGGCTCTAACTGCCAAACTGGGTGTTGGAAACCCGTGTCTTGGTATTTAGTTCCTTTAATTAGTCATATGCTGAGGTCGTGTACATTCATTGTTACTTTTGTAAAATAATATAATATTTAACATTTACTTCTATTTAACAACCTAAACAATGCCTCTATAAATCACTTTTACTTAATTATTTAAATGCCCTCAAGTTAATTAAACAATTATTGACTTTTCCTTTGTTTTTCTTTTCTTCTTTTCTTTTCCTTTCTGTGCCAAGTGTATGTAATATTAATTTAAATTTTAGACATTTTGTATCATTGAATTATGAATTCTGTAAAAAAAATATTGAATATGAATTAACCAAACAAAAAACAGGCAGACATTAACACTAAAAAAAAGAAAAAAAAAAATATAATAGAAATACATTATCATTATATAAAAAATGTCATCAAAAATACATAAAATGGGCACTTACATAATTTATTATCTATAACAGATTTCAAAGTAAGATTTTAATAAAAAATTAAATAAAAAGTAGTTTACAATACGCTATTGCTAACATAAATTAATAGTCATAATAGATTTAACGCTGATCACACAATACGTACAAAATAAAGTTATTATAATATCGTCTATTACACACATACAATTCGAATATAACAATACAGTTTTACAAAAGGTGACTGACTATTCCAAGATTTTAAAAAGGTTTTCGGTTTCATCGTAATTTAGGTTTTTGAGCCATATGGTTAAAGTTTTTTTGCAGTCTATCAAGTGAAGAGGATATATACATATTATAGATTCGCTAATAACATTATACATTGCATTATACAAACGTGCGCTGACAGATTCAAAGTGATGTTCAAAGTGACGGCAAGCCAGAGCAGTTCTTTGCCTGTCAATAACACATACTCGATCTTGTCTTCTTTTGTTTTTATGTGAATTAAAATCGATAGCCAGAGTTTTGTGTTTACGTAAAACAACTTGCAGAACAAAAAGTTGCCGTACTGTAAGTACAGAACATTCTCTGTACAGCTCAATGGTAGGGTACCTAAACGGCTTGCCAAACATGATCTTTAGAACAGCCCTTTGTGCTACTTCTAAGTGTTTCATGTTGGTGGTATAAGTAATCAAATTTTCATGTCGCGTCGCGTGCTTATAAATTTCACAACCATGTAATCTGTTTAAATAAAATTTATTTATTATTAATTTTTTAAATGATTTAACACGTTCGTATGGAAAATGAAAAAAAAAAAACCTGACCGGAGGTCCAATAATAAGGGTAGGAGGGCAATAGGGAAACTTTCCAATTGGTCCTCTAATCAAAAGTGTGAAGATCTCTTATTTGATCATCGTTCTCACGAAATGATCCAGAAGCAGCGCGTGCGTATCTTCTGCCACGGTTTTCAGATTAGACCCCGCATCCTCCTCGTCAGATTTGACATCATTTTTACGAAAATCGAAAACTGCCAGTTCGATTTCGTGCGAATATCGTTGGCTACGGACAACTTACGAGTATTTATATAGTAGGTTTTTTATTTTATTTTATTATAAATATACTTTTATTCGGGCAAGTGCCTTTAATAACTAGACAAAATACAAGCTAAAACTAACACTACAAATACAGTTAGACTGCCCATAGACCGTTGAAGGTCTAAAGACAATCCAAATGCTCAAGCCCACTACCAGTTGGCAGCGTACCCAACATGCTGGCGGCATTACCACGTTGAATGGCAATGCTAATGCGTTGAGCCAGAAACACGCCAGCATTTTGGTCACGCGTCGCATTAACCAGGCGCTCTGAAAGATTTTTGAAAATGAGGTGAGCTCCCGGTCCCCAAGGGCCCAATGTCTCGACCCCAAACGCCTCAAATATGTAACCACTGCCGAGGTTAGCATATTTGCGACGCTTGTGCTGCTCTGCCGAATTGGCAGCCGCGCCAGCCCTGCCTTGTGTCTCAGGAAGATGTGACGGCGCCAAAGTATCGACACAAGTTGCGTCCCATACAAGGGGCCGCCCCAACCTCCAGGGCACAAGTGTCATACCGTCAGGCCTCTTTCCATCGCCACGCGCAAGACCACTCGGTTCGAGCACAGCCGCGACATTGGCGGTGGAAAGTGCCCTGCGTATGATATCGTTCAGGCTAGCGTGTCGGCCAATACGACCAGCGCTTCTCGAGCAAGAGAGACCATGGTGACCGAGCTGGTCAACAGCAGTACCACACTGACAGCGATGGGCCTCACAGCACCTTGCACCCAAGCGTAAGCTGACAGCTAGACGAAATGCGGTTGGATCTAAAAGGCTACCTGTGTTAAAAGAGGGCATGGCTTGCAACCAAAGTCCCGATTCCCAAACAGAGACAGCAAGAATACGAGCGCGATCTGCAATACTAGGACACGTATCTAGTAGCGATTTCCGTGCTAGTTCGCAGATCGGCCGATCCCACAGTCTCTGGGAAGACAACTTCCTGGGAAAATCGGTATTTGGACAAGCCAGCCTCCAAGCATTCATTGCCTCTTTCGAATGAGATACAACTACATCGGAAGGACCTAAAGAGGGTGCAAGGATTTTTTCTATTAATTTATGAGTACTATGAAATGAGGACAAGAATGCCGGTAACGCAACACTTGAAATTTGGCGGATCCCTAAGCCTCCTAACCTTACAGGTAGTGAGGCTTGTAACCATGTCCTGTCACTCAAATCAACATTCAAAACCGATATTAGAGTTTCCTTTACGACATTGTCTAAGCTCGAAAGGAGCTCACCGTGTTTCCACAGTGGACTACATCGTAAAGTGTACATAAATTTAGGAACAAACAAACAGTATTTGATAATTGTAAACGCCATATGGGCGTTAATTTTGAGTAACCTGTCGGAAGCACCCATAAAATTTTGAATTTTTTCCTCAACAAAAGGTGAAAAAGACTCATCCAATATCGGTGAACCCAGGAGACGGAGAGAACGCCTGTCTAATAATTTGATATTGGGAGCTAAATTATTGAATTTTTCAATAACCTCATCTTTATCCGGACATGAATCGCAAACAAAAAGTTCGCATTTAGAAAAATTTAGTTCCAGACCAATATGACGAAATTCGTCTATGAGAAATTGCAAATCACTTAGAACAGTGTCAACGTCGCCTCCTAAGGTTCCGTCATCCAAGTACCAAACATTAAGTTTGGACTGGAGACGTTGAATAATTGGGTGAATAGCCAGGCTGAAAATAGCGGGACCGAAAGGATCACCCTGTAAAATAGGTAAATTATAAATAGGCTTGCGCTTGGCCTACAACTCTCCTGATGTTAGGCGATGATGTGGCCTATAATGGAGACGCTTGCCTAGAAGAAACTTATTCACTCTCGACTTGAAGACACCCAGATTGTAACTATCGGGGAACACCCACAGGCAGCGAATTCCACAGACTAGCAGTTCGCATAATAAATGTGGAATCAAAGCGCTTCGTACGTGTTCTCGGAATATCAACCATAAAGCGGTGTCGATTCTTCGTACCCACTCTGTATACTTAGTAAAGCATTTTGATTTACAGGTCAAGAATTGGCCTACGGTGCAGAAGCTGTTCTAGATTGCAAAGTGCAGTCTTACCCACCAGCTAAAATATCTTGGATATTTGACAATTGGAAGAATGCTTTAGTAAAGCGAAGCGATATTATATTTTCCCCTGATAATTCTACGTTGACGATCAAACACCTGAAGCCACGGATGGGTGGCAGATACGGTTGCAAAATTGAACATCTTGAAACCTCACGTATACTACCATATGCTACAATTACTCTCTCTGCAAGTAAGTCTTTCTGTAAGATTTCATAATTATCATTTAAAAAAACCGGACAAGTACGAGTAGGACTCGTGCTCTGAGAGTTCCGTTGGACGGAACCCTCAGAGCGCGAGACAAAAAAATGTGCTAACTGAAGTTAAGTTAATATTGAGAGACAAACGTTTGTAGTTGACAATAAGGTTCTTCCATACATTCCAACTACAAAATGTAAGTTTTTAATAGTAAAATAATCATTTTTAAATGATATACCTTAAAATTTATAACTTTGACAACACCAGCAGTCCCGCAGATCTTGAAATGTTCGATAATGTATATTTTCATCTCAATCCATAAATATTTTCAGTAAAACCAGTATTTGAGAAACCGTTGTTTCTCGAAAGATTTTTCAAAAAAGGTGAAAACATCAATTTGACATGCAGGTTGGTATTAAATGAATATTTTATTTCATCATTATCATCATCATTTCAGCCACTAACGCCACGTCCACGTCCTAACGTCCACTGCTGGACATAGGCCTCCCCCATCGACCTCCAAAAAGGCCGGTTGGAAGCGGCCTGCATTCAGCGTTTCCCTGTGGTCTCTTTTAGATTGTCTGTCCATCATGTGGGTGGATGTCCTACGCTGCGCTTACCGGCTTTGCTTGGCTGTTTGGCGGTTTGCTGGCTTATCTTTTATGTGATAATTTATTTTTCTCACAAATTAACAGGACAGATTTGCATGATGAACTTTCTATGTATCCTATGGCTGGCTATAACACTCGAATTGAAAATCTGTCAAGCACTCAAGTGTTCAAGCGGTATCACTTGAAAGCCAGGTCCTATTTCCAGGGTGGAAGTGTTTACTATCTCCAACCAAACCTTCACTTAGTTAAATTAGTTAAAATCAGATGACCTGTGGAGTGACGGTTAGCGTGTCAAACTTAAAAAAGAAGAAATTGATTAACATGCACAAAAAACCTGTCACATTTGTTATTGTGTTTGATTGATTGATTACTGATACTCTTTATTGTTCACACCATGAAATTTGATACAGAGGACAAAACGCTTGAAAACGAGTGTAACAACTGGCGGCCTTATCGCTAAAAGCAATCTCATCCAGGCCTTGTTTGCCTTCTGAACATGAGGTCCCAGGTTCAGTTTCTGGGCCAGTCAAATATTTAATTAACTAATTTAAATACGTAGCTCTGTGCATCTTTGTGTTTTATGACGCAGTGAAACTTAGTGCCAAGTTATGTATTGTAACTGGAATGTCATATCTGTCCTTGATTTTAGCTTACTTGAAGGAAAACCAGAACCTAAAATCACATGGTATAGACAATTGGCACTGGACCCATCAAATTCGTACAAGAAACTAAAAGAAGACAGCAACCAAACTAGTAGCATCAGCATAGTTAACGCCAATAAGTTCAATGCTGGAGTTTACATATGCAAAGCTAATAATGTTATTGGATGGGATAAAAGAGTCATCAGTTTATCTATTGAAAGTAAGGCTTAAAAAAGTTGGTTATGGTGGTCTATACTTACAATGCAATTAAAGGATTGCTTAGCCATACAAAGTACCTTTTACTTGTCTTTGCGAACAATTTTAACCCTGAAATCGTATAATAGTTATTTATGATACAAGTGCGGAAAGTTGGTTATTACAAACGAGTAGACGAATGTAAGCCCGAGACGAAGTCGAGGGCTTACCATAGTCACGAGTTTGTAATAACCAATCCGCACGTGTGCCACACAACGTTTTACAACACATTTGCGAGAAAAAAAGGCTACAAATGAAACAATTTTTGTTTATAACTTAATATCAGTCACAACAATAGTTTCTATAATATAATAAGAAAATGGCGCGAACATGCAAATAGCGCCACTATCACGTGGTGAAAATTAGAACTACATCTTTCGTCTCATTTTCTCTTTAGTATTAAACTGAGACAAACATATTGAGCAAAAGCGCTTCCAAGGAGGTTTGATCATTCAGCTTATTTATTCTCGTAATATGAAACTCTTTTGTGGAATTCTTATGCAATTATGATGGAAATTAAAAAAATACCGTAAATCACACGCACGGTGCTATACATCTGAGCGTGCGGACAAATTCATTTCCGCACGCTCCGTTGTATGATCCGTAATGTTTAACTTTCGAACGATGTATACAGGCTTCGTAAGTGCACTTTTTGAGCAAATGTGTTGTAAAAATATAAACTGTTTCCTTCGAATGGAACAGCTACAATATATATTTCGTCGCTAGTGAATGACTTTTTTTTGTATTCGTGTTTATATTATTTAGTCGAAATATGTATGTAGATATATCAGTGTGTGTCAATAGAAAATAAATTACCTAGCTTTTCATTGATACTTGTGTTTTTGATGTTGATATTTTATAATATATTTTTTATTTGTGTTAAAGGCAAGGCGACAGTTGTACTGAATACCACAGAAAACATTTATGTTGAAAAGGATACTCGAGTTAACATAAAATGTACGGTGCAAGGTGAGCCTACTCCAAAAGTTGAGTGGCTTAAAGATGGAGCGCCACTTAAGATGGATGCAGCTATTGAAATCAAAAAGTACAGTGATCACAGCTTATTAAGGTCAGTATCAAACAAAACATATGTTTAGTTTAGACTGAAAATTCTAATTTTCTTCTTGGTTTCATTGTCTAAAATCATGTTAAACCTCAATTCACTAGGTGCACCTTAGCCTTGGCACTGGGGCTATAACCCCTGCCTGTAGTACTGAGAGGCTACTAAAAGAGGACTTCTGGGCTTGGAAGGGTCAAAGTCGGGGCTCTGACCATCCACTTAAGCGAGTCCCAGGAGAGAACG
The DNA here is from genome assembly GCA_914767915.1 of Agriopis aurantiaria. NCBI lineage: Eukaryota > Metazoa > Arthropoda > Insecta > Lepidoptera > Geometridae > Agriopis > Agriopis aurantiaria. Next base: position 7,463,254 of record OU612003.1, on the reverse strand, counting down.
ACAACGTTGTGTGACCAACGGCGCAGGGGTCGAGACAACACGCAGTTGTCTCGGGAGGAGATGGGGGAAGCGGGAGAAAAATAGCCGCTAAAACGTACGAAAAATGTTGATATGAATGAGTCCCTCATGGACTCAAAAAGTGGATTGAGGTTTAAGTTTAGAAAAGAGCCTTGCCAGGATTTGTAACATTAATGAATCTAAAAATTGCTATAAGCACTTCCAAATATGAATGATGAATGAATTCAAAAATTACTCTATGGCTCAAATTTAACAAAAACTATAACTTAACTTAACTTACGGGCGGGCAAAAAACTCAGGGATCCCAGTAACAGTAAGAGGTTGCGTTAAGAGAGCAAAGCGTACCGCTTTATTGTTTTTTATTTTTTTATTTTTTCCAGTATAAAATCAAACTTTGACCACACTGGAAATTACACTTGTAAAGCAGAAAACAAATTAGGACCTGCGACCGGATTTGTGAACATTACAGTATACTGTACGTAGTTTTAAATCAACTTTCCAATACGACCACGTTTCTATAGTAAAATTTCAATACAATATTGTTATCTTACCCTGACAATTGCAAAATGAATCAAGTTAATCTGCATTTCCATCCCTAGCATACTATTGCATGTTTTTAAATCAAATCACATGTAATAAAAAAGATCTTTAACGCTTCGTTTGACTGCCACTTCGCCTGATGTTAAGCGATGATGAAGTCTACGATGGAGCACAATTGCCTAGAAAACGCTGATTGAAAATTGAAAACACTCAGATTGTTACTATCAGGGAACACAATATAATATTAGCATTCAGCCAGTTTTCATAATAAAAGTCAAATCAATGCGCATTGTACGGGTTTTTGGAATATCAAGTCACTTTTTCGGGCCAACACTGACAGTAGGTACAATAAAAAAATGAGCAAGAAAGCGATCCGATAAAAAAGCGATATATTAGCAACTTTGCGCCGATGCTCCAAACTAAGTAGCTTGGAATGTTAATATTACAAACTAGCAACGCCTCGTGATTTCATATACATTTTTCTGATAGTTATATCGGAACAAAGTACTTTTTATCCAGAATATGGGTACGTTCAGCCATTACAGAGTTGAGTGGGGACAAAAAGTGAAATTTATGTATCACATACACACACAACATTTCACATTTAGGATATGGGTTAAATGTGATGCAGCGATAACTCTGTTAAAGTTATTTCATCGGGACTAATCGACTCAACTAATCTTTCCTAAATTTGATGGGAAAAATGCACAATAACTTAAAGATCACGAAATGCGGCTCATACAATATATTTAATATTTTCAGCACTTAGCCTAACTGACCCGTTGAACACAAAATATGTTCGTCAACTCAAACAGAACATAAATTTACCATGTAGAGACTACATTAAGGGTTATCCAGAACCGACTTTGGAGTGGATATTTTTCAGCTTTAATAACAGTATTTCTCCTATATCTTTAACGTAAGTATTCTGAAGATCACCTAGTTTGCAATTAATTATAAATTATTCATACATTTTATGTGTATGTGTTTTTTTTTTTTTTAATAATTAATAGGCTTGCGTTTGACCACCATCACGCCTGATGTTAAGCGATGATGCGGTCTACGTTGGAGCACGCTTACCTAGAAGGAACCGATTCACTCGTGATTTGAAGACACCCAGATTGTAACCATCGGGGAATACCCATTCAGGCAGCGCATTCCACAGACTAGCAGTTCGCACAATAAATGTGGAATCAAAACGCTTTGTACGGGTTTTCGGAATATCAACCATAAAGCGGTGACGATTTTTCGTGCCCGCTCTGGCAGTCCGATAGAAAAATGGGCAGGAGGGAATTAGATCGTGCAGATGTGTGTGTATTTATTTATGAGTTACAATCTATTTTTGTATGGTACATTTATTTCCGTATTCGTTTAATATTATGTTTAAGTTTTCTATCAGATTCATATTATAATAATATAATGTAAATAGTATATTATGTAAATGAAATGAAAAAATGTACTAGCCAGATTTGCGTTCATAACTTATTAAATTACATTAATTGCATAACTTTAGATAGTCCGTTGGTCCAGTTGGTAGTGAACCTGCCTTCTGAGCTTGGGGGCGTGGGTTCGATTCCCATCTAGGACAAACATTTGTGTGATGAACATTTGTGTTTGTTCTATATCTGGTTGTTAATATCAATTTAAGTATGTATTTAAAACTATATATGTATGTATATCAGTCTCTGGCAGCCATATCACAAGCTTTGCTTAGTTTGGGGTAAGATGACCGTGTGTGAAAAAAAATAATATTGAATTTGTATAATTTGTGTATTACACATTAATTGTAATAAAACTTGAACATAATTATATTAATTTAAAATATAACAGTCAATAATTTTATACAATCAATAAAATAAATAATACAAAATTTCATATTAAAACAACACCATGTCAAATTTATTTAAATAATCCGCACTTCAGTTTCTAGTAACATGAGAAGTGAAAATGTAGTTTTTCAATAATACTTTTTTACTTTTTTAGATCAGAAAAGCCATTAAGCGCTATGAATATAAAAAACGGTAATCTTACAATATCAAACATACAGCAAAATCATCGAGGTAACTATACTTGCTGCATGAGTAAGAATACTGGTGACTCAGTAAATATTACTTTTGAGGTCGACGTACTGTGTGAGTATTTTTTTTTTAGTATTTGATTTTGGTGCTTATGTGCCTGCCTATTCCGATAAATCTCAGTTTCAATGTTTTGTATTTTTGTTTCAAGATGAAACAGAAGTGTTTCTTACTTGTCTCTCTTGTTTGTACTAAAATATTTACGCCTGTGGAAATTTAAAATGTCGTAAGTGACATAGCAATAGACACAAAAACAAAATTTTGCAAGACGTTCGCACGAACGCACGATTTTCCGAACTGCGCTGTTTTAGCACTAATTCTAGCCTGCGTTAAGAGTTAGCTGTTGTTAGCTGTTTGCCCCAGAGCAACCGGTATTCGTCTTGTGGCAAATATAATAAGTATGTTTTAGAGTAAATGTCTACAAATATATTATTATTTTATATTATGTTTATTGATGGACGATAAAGGAAAAAATTGCTTATTTCAGTTCCGCCCACAAGGAATAACAGCCCAGTACAACATACGTAAGCATCAAAGGGATGAGTGGAGAGTTTATTTTTCTTACTTTTTATGACAACGAGGCCGTTTGTAATTTCCATTAAAACCCCCAGATTTATATGGTGATCCGTCAGCAGAAATCAACTAGTAATCTCAGAGCAAATAAAAATACAGAGTCCCTACGGCGCACTGCCAAAGTGACGCCAAAATCGCTTCCAAAACTACGTGAATTCCCAATAAATACACGATTCACGCACCCATACGCATTCAAAACTACGTGAATTTTTTGCCAGAATTTCGTACTGAAAACATCAATTTAAAAAGAAACAATGACTTTTTGCATTGTTAAGAACTGTAAAAACAACACAAAAGTAAATAAAAAGTAGGATTGGATATTTCCACACTTAAGTATTTATATTATCACTTAATTTGATGAATTACACGACACGAACTTCGACTACGCACACATGTTTCAAAAAAAGGCTTCACTTTTCGTGTTCACGGTAGTCCCTCTGTATTTTTATTGGCTCTGAGCTAGTAATGTTGATTTTTTATTTTATAATCAAACAATTTCCCTATCATAGAATGATATATTTGCAATGTTGGCTTGCTGCCCGCGTTGGATTTGCTATAAGCACAGCAAGCATTTGAAATAAATGAAGAATAAATAGTTTGGTAGATTTCGACCTTCATATTTTCTCAAAATAAATAGTGGCACAAATCGAATAATACATATTAATGGCCTTAACTATTTATGCAGTACATGAGCCATACTGTTTCCCTGTAAAGGGTGTATTTCTTTGTAACTTTTTTTCATATTGCTCATTCGCCTTCACGCAGTTTTATAATTATATTATGCTTTAAAAATATTTGCATAGATAAGTTACATAAAAATAGAATAAATAATTATCATATTCTGTACAAAATTACACCAAGAGCCTTACGGCCAACGGCTAACTCGGTATCAAACTAACGTTAAATCAGTTCAGTTGGAAAATCACGCGAACGTGAACCTTAACGCGCCCAGGTACGGTTTGCGGTCGCGTGATTTTCCAACTGAGCTGATTTAACGTTAATTTGATACCAAGTATACCGTTGGCCGAAAGGCCCCAATTTTTACTTAGCTTTATGAAGAACCAGTGAGAGTTTTGTTTTAAGGCCGTTAAAATGCTAAAATATTGCTAACGTAATCTTAGAACGGCCCCAAATACAAAACAATCTAATGTCTTAGAGCTGTGGATGGTGATCGAGTAATGAAAATACTTTGCAATGTAACTGGGAATCCGGAGCCAACAATTACTTGGAAAAAAGATGGACTTAATCTCGCAGAAGGTAATTTTGAGCTTGGATAATAATTATATTTGCATGTTACTATTTAATCTTAACACATTTATACATTTTGAGTGGAATTCAATAATAGGTAATGATTCAGCGAGTGTTTCAAGGTTAGATATTTCAAGGGCCAATATTTTTCTAAACTCACAGCATAAGGTACCACAAAGTTACTTTTCCAGCTCAAATTTCTACCGAGTAGCAGTTCCATGAGCGCTGGGGGTCTAGACAAGAGCCACACACTGGCTAATTTACCACGTTAGTTAAGGTGAAATATTTAAGTTAAAACATTGTATCTTTTATTATTTAATTATTGTGCGTATGTAAATAAATAAATAAATATCTGGGTGTTAATATTTATTTAAGTATGTATTTAAAATATTTATGTATGTATGTATATCATTCTCTGGCAGCCATATTACAAGCTTTGCTTAGTTTGGGGTCAGGTGACCGTGTGTGCAAAAATGTCCCCAACTTTTTTATTTTTTATTATTAACTATCTGAATCCCGCTACTTCGTACGCGTAGAGCTCGGCCTTCGGCCTTGCTACTATAAACCTATATTGTATAAACTTCACGGAGCCCGAGACCTTTCCAACAAATGCAAAACCGTGGAAATCGGTTTGTGCGTTATGGAGTTATAGCGTCAGGAAGGAAAACCCGACTTATTTTTATATAGTAGATTATTTAATTGACAATTATTTGTGAGTTATTTGTATTGCATTTTGTTGTTTGTCACATATGTGTTGTGTCACATCACACATGAAAATTAGTTGCTGAGTAATAACCTATTAATATCAAATAGTTATATTTAAAAAAAAAAAAAAAAAAAAAGTTATTTTGACCTTTTTCATCATAGTTGTCATATGACGGCACGGATATTTATTAAAAGAAAGTGTAAAATAATTTAGATATAGTTTAATTATTTTTAAAGTCTAGTCTTGATTATTATTTTAGAATTATCTAACCTAGGAATATTTTTATCTGTAAATACTAAATTCAAATTATGTTTTACAGGAGATAAATATCAATTTGAAGGAAAATGGCTTATCATACTGAATGTAATAGATACAACCGCTGGGCAATATGTATGCCGGGCAAGGAACAAAATATTTGGTCGCTCACATTCAGTTACGAGAACCAACAGAGTCACCATAAACAGTAAGTGCCTATTTTACTCTAAATAGTTATATGAGATAATAGAGATGATAGTGATAGTTTGAACCACAAAAGACAAAATGAGAAAAAATATTGTGATAGAGGTTACGGTGTAAATCTATCCTACTAATATTATAAACGCGAAAGTTTGTATGTATGGACTTTACCGATTTCATTCATCTTTTTTTAAAGCTTTCTAATACTTTGTAGAAGGTTCTTACGGAAAGAAAAATTAAGAAAATTGCGCAGAAAATTGTAAAATTTCAGAAAACTTAACGACGATTTTAACTCGCGGGTAAAACCGCGGGACGCAGCTAGTATTTGATATATATCAATATATGAATAGTTATATGATTAACTAGCTGCGCCCCGCGGTTTCACTCGCGTTATATACCTCCTTCAAGCAACCTCCTTCGACTTGGATGACAATTACTTTTTTTTTCTATTTAAATTAAATAAATAACTATTGGTGACTTCCATCATGGACTTAACAATCATCAGGTTTTATTACGTCCATGACTTCAATGTATTGTTTTAGTTTTTTGTAGGGAAAATAATTATTATAACACCAAAAAAAAGTTTGTTGATTCGAATGTTATAATTATACATATATTATACGATATGTGTCGGTGCGTCAAAAATAACGGAACTGAGGGTTGACGTTTCAGCATTCGAGCGCAACTACCGGCGGATAGTTTTAAGGCTTAGATTATTTAGTTAGGCGCCACCTAGCTTAGTTTTGGTGGACTAGTGATGGAGGTGGCGCCATCGCTGGTGTAACGCTGCAGTAACTTATCCTGCTGAAGTTGTTTGTGGATGTGTCGTTGGCGACCAATAGGCGTTTAGCAAGTTTGGACGAGTTCGTACCGTCCAGCAGAGGCGCTAGCGAAGGTGCGTGGACATGCAAGACTCGGTGGAGCTCAGTTTTGAATTTGGACTGTTGGTTGGAGGGTGGCAGTGTTCGTTATTAGGCAGAACACCTTGTCCCCAAGTAATTTTATATTGTAATGGATAACCATAGTGTTACGGAATAAAAACTGTGTCAATGTACGTGCGACGTCTCATTCTCGTCAGCCGCTATACTCACGCCATAGAACCACTTAATATATAACGATATATCACCGCGATAAGGTTGCATGTCTACCCCTAAACATGGTTTATGCCTGCCAAAATGTCGGGAGTTCTACCTTAGCACGGTAAATATCCCGTTAATAATCATTTAACATAAGTACAAAATAAAAATGTATGCATAAGTTCATAAACAAATGCATAAAAGAAGTTAAACACGCAGTACCATGTTCGAAGATAGGAAAGAAATACTCAACGATCTAATACCTACTATACATTTATCTAAAGGAATACCACTGGAGGTAAGTATATGGAGAGTTTAAAAGATCGATGAATTTGGTGGTTAAATAAGTGGTGTCATCATAAATACAATCGAGGACATGGAAATTGGAATGAGTTTTTTTGTATTGATATTTTAATGTAACAAATTATTTAGGTTAATGTTATTGGTTCCGTGACTAATAATAATAAAATTGTCGTAGCTTAGTTCGTTGGCGCAACGTACCAAGATGTTTTTTGCCTCCTATAACAAAAGGCTCTTTCTTGCGTTAGTGCATTAATAATAATAGTTTCATGATTATCTTTAAATAGGTAAACAAAGAGGTAATATAGGTATGTCCAAGAACCTCAAAAGTTCAATGACATAATTATAACATTCACACACATGCACTTGGGCAGCATAGTGGACAAGGCTAGGACCCACCTCTCTCTCTCTCTCTCTCTCTCTATCTCTCTTTCTTTCTGTCTTTTGTTTGTGTTTTTTGTTTTGATTAGGTGTACTGGTTGCACAATATGATCCGCCAATAATATTGATGTCAGGAACTATTTAAGGAGATACATTTGTTAGACAATTGACATATTTCGTAAATTGCTGTTTTCATTGTTTGTAATTTTTGTTGTTTTTTTTTTGTTGTTGGTTGTCGTCACATATGTGTTGTTGTGTGTTTGTTTTAATATTATAGAAATTGTATCATTTGAAATTTGTTGTTTCTTACTTGATTGACACATTATTTTATTTTCAGGCTGTCCACCACCAGAATCGATAAAAAACACAACAACTGTGTTTGTTGCAGAAGGAAACAAAGAAATGATTAAGTGCTACTTGCCTTACGACACGGTAGACGTGCTTAATTGGTACAAAGTGAGTTAGCCTAAAGCCAATAAGCCTCATATCGTGGTAGTCAACCGGTCCTAGCGACTGGAAGTGCGTGTCGACATCACCATCCCACATGACGAGAACCTCGTGAAGGCTGAGAAGGACAAACTTGGCAAATACCTTAACTTGACTCATGATGCTACCGCCATGTGAGATGTATATGATCATTGTCCCGATAGTTGTTTTAGTGATCGGCCTAATACCAAAGAGCCTTGACCACCACCTTAAACTAAATCATATGACTTAGGCTCTCGCTAGACGGTTGAGCCAAGGGTCAGATGCAGAAGGCGGTAATCCTGGACATGGCACACATTGTCAGAAAGTTCCTATTGATAATAACTTTTAAACAAACTAGGTAAAACTATTCGTTGATCGACTTGGGTATTGTACGAATTGGGAACAACCCATTTAGTGGGTGACAAGTCATCATCCGCAACAATGAACCTACCTTCTGAGCCTGAGGGCGTGGGTTCGATTCCCACGTAGGACAAACATTTGTGTGATGAACATTTGTGTTTGTTCTATATCTGGGTGTTAATATCTATTTAAGTATGTATTTAAAACTATATATATGTATGTATATCAGTCTCTGGCAGCCATATCACAAGCTTTGCTTAGTTTGGGGTCAGAAGACCGTGTGTGCAAAAATGTCCCAAATATTTATTTATTTATTTATTACTGTCTTGAAATAAGGCATAGTTGGCGGGTTCCGTACCCCATACCATAGACAAGCTTAGAATTCATCACAATAGTCCAGTTTTTTAATTGTATTTCTATACAATATTTTTATAGTTCCGATTTACACACATTCAATATATTTATAGGTATACAAAAAGGCCTCTTGGTGTTGGCTTTGGCCCCACCAATACCTATCAAAAGTCCGGGCTAGACCCAAAAACCCTATGCCCCAAGATCCCTCGTTACGCTTAGGTGTCTTATGCCGCCCGCGACGTAAGACACTGCTTTATTCCCTGCACAATCTACTATTAAATCTCATGTTATTATTTACGATTAGTTACGATGTCTTATTTACCTTGTGATGAATGTAAACGAAATTCATAAATATTTCTTAAATAGTAAATGTGGTTTTAGTATAATTTGGATTCATATATTTTTGATTGCTGGTCCAATATTCATAGATTAAAATGTCGTTGATTAGAAAGAAGCAAACAAATACTTTTAAAATAAATCAAACTGTTACTTTTCAGGACAAAAAATATACACAGTGCTGAATTGGAATCGCATAATGCTATCAAACTGTTACTTTTCAGGACAAAAAAAGGATACACAGAGGTGAATTGGTATTGCATAATGCTAGTCTATCAGACGCAGGTAACTACACTTGTAGAGTGAATAAAATAGACTCTCTGGAGATAGAATCTGCAAATACATATGTGATTGTCGGATCCAAACCAATTTATGTATCTGAACTGCCGCCACCGAAGAAAATTGAATTGTATTCTGGAGAGGATGTTTTCCTCGATTGCCAAGTTTACACCAAACCTAATCTTACAGTGAGTACCTATTAAAAATAATTTCACACCTTTTAAAAAACATATGAATATGTTATTTGCGTATTTTGACATGCTCAAATGCTCATGGAAGGGTACTATGCTATTTTGTTTTCTTCTGGAAAGGATTTAATTTATGGTTAAACCTATATCAAAATCTTCAAACATGTCATAGTCATGGTTTCAGTCGGAGTAAGTCACGGCCAAGTCAAGATAAGCCCTAATAAAGTGACAAAATTTTTACTAGAGGATTCTATGGAGATTTGGAAACAACACGAAGCATATTACACTTCGTTTTCCACACAGGAGCACATTCACAAATACTTAGTTAATATAATCCACCATTATTAAAAAATTTACATGCGAATAAACACAAGTTAGAGAAAATAATACAATAAGCGATCATGTATGTTTTTTCTCGTTGGCGCCAAAACTCAGTAGCTTTGTTAGAAATAAACAAAAAACTGCAAGCTGAGTTCTTAACCCTTAGCCAGGTATTGGACGAATAATGGCCACTTCATATATTATTTTTTTCTAACTGGCAGAGTAAAACTGGACTGTACGAGACAGCCCAGTTTCGTGTATTATTAAGTGACCATTATTCGTCCAATACCAGCCCCCCGATTCTACTAAACAAATTGTGTTTAAATTGTAATTGTTGCGTTTTTTTTTTATAATTGCCTCAAAATTTACAGTTTTTTTTTAAATACTAAGTTATAATTGTATGTGCTTGTATTTTTCTAGTATAAAAATATATTTAAAACTGTCAATTTTGAGGCAGTTATTTAACAATTAAAATCGCAACAATATCATTTTAAAAACAATTTCTTTAGTAGAATCGGGGCCCTGGCTAAGACGTACAATTTTTTTTTTTTGGGTTTTTTCCGGAATACTTTTGTTTGACACTACTCGTCAAGTTATATCTCGAAAACTGCTGACTCTAGTTAGTGGTAATTATTGAAAAGTAATTTTAATCAATGTTAACTTTTTTTCTTTTATTTATAAACAACTACATTCACACATTATTCTTACATTTAGCTGAGTGAAAATTATTTTTTTAACTTAGTTTTTAAAAAACAAGGGAAATTCCAATTTCAATTTGTATATTTTAAATTTTTTCCTTTCTGCGATCTGCCTTTTTTAACAGCGTCAACGTTCCCGTAGGAACCGTACATTTTCCGGGATATGATGTTTCTTTGTTAAGGCTTTCCAATTATATCTATTAAAATCACGTTGATCCATTTTTCTGTCTCTGCGCAAAGAGGAACAAACAAATCAATAAACAAACATACTTTCACGTTGATAATATTATAGTACCCGTAGTACTATGATCACAGACCTTTAGGTCTTTGATTATGATTTTCTTCGGAACAGTTTTTTTTTTTTTACTTTAGCTTCATGAGTCAGTTGGAATCAGTATAGTAAAATAGAGGAGCGATGATGGCCGATAGGTATAGCATGTGCGCTTTACAATCTGACGGCACCCAGTTTGATCTTTGGCCATGCACCAAGATTTATTTGGTACCTAAATAAATGAAATACAATTTCGATGCCATCCCTTAAAAACGGTGAAGGGAAACATCGTGAGAAAACCAGTATCTCCTAGAACTTCAAAATTTCAAAGATATTTCATTCACCAACAAGCACTAGGCCAGCATGGTGGATTACAATCCACCGGCCCGGGCGGTTCCACTCTCACTCTCTGAGAGAAGGCCTGTGTCCCAGCAGTGAGAACGTGATAGGTCCAAATGAGGATGATGATGATTGTGATAGTAAAATTGGTTCAAAATGATGATATCCTTAAATTAAACACTGTTTTAAACTATCACGGTTGTTCACTAAAGTTATATGATTATTTACGGGATATTTACCGTGGTAAGATTGTGGAATGAGCTCCCGATATTTCGGCGCAGTTACATGCACCATGTTCACGGGAAGACACAACCACATCATCCACAACCTTACCACGGTAAATATCCCGTAAATAATCATATATCCTTAAATTACTATAGCATTACCTGCTGTAACCTAAATAAACACTACTTGGTTCATACTATAACGTCATGGAGTTCTTCAAAAGGACTGTTAATAGAGTCTGTAAAGGTAGGCAACGTATTTGTGGTGTTACAAATATCCAATGGTCACGGTGATAGCTTACCATCAGGCAGCCGATTTGTTTGTTTGCCACCTATAGCATAAAACATTGATTCGCAAGTGTGAGCTGTCGTTAGATTTGCTTGGATGTATGAAATGTTTTAAGTATTATATTCGTCTGTTCAAAAATCTGGGGTGCAAGTACCGTTCTTTTAGCGATCGTCAAATTGACAGTTGAGGTCGTCAAATTCGTTAATATGCCATTTTTTCAGTACTCGCTGTGATCGATTCTATGGCATTTTAGCGAATTCGACGATCGATAAAGAACGGTACTTGCATTGCAGTTACTGTTAAAACAATTTCAATAGCACGTGAAAAAAGGCTTAATATCTGGATAATCTATATCATCTACAATAACTGCAGGTTATTCATAATATTTTTTAATAACTAATTTGTTTTTTTTTCTGTTTCTCTTGTAGTTAACATGGTGGCACAACAGCAAAAGATTAACGTTTTCAAAATTTATATATACATTTAAAATGAACACTACTTCAGTTGGTGAATTCAAATGCGAAGTAACTAATAAATTTGGGACCACATCCAGGTCATTTGATTTGGCTTTGAAAGGTAAGTATCCAAATAATAAGATGGCGGTTTAAAAACCAGCACTTTACTGGTTACAAATATAATGAATTAAAAAATCCTTGCTGTAACAAATTATTAATAGAAATGACATCCAGACAACCTTAAATGAGGGGAATTATATTATAACAATGTTTCAATATTGTTTAATATGTTAGTATTGTGAATTTAATGCTATAGTAACTTTGTTTCTCTGTCTATTTATGACCAATTACACTCAAAATACTATTAACGAATAAACAGATGAATCAATCATTGAAAAATACTTAAAATCAGCACTTAATAAGCTCCATTAAATAAAATTATAACTAATATTTAATTAATTATTCCAGAATTTACAGAATGTCGTCTTCAAATTAATGAAGACGCTGAAAATCAGCCACTTATATTTACACAATATGGTACATGGCCAGAATACAAAACTACCGACGGATTCACAACTATACCTAAACAACAGATCGTAGTATTTTCTTGTCCGACGCATTTCACAAGCTTTAGTGATACAGTGCTCCAAGCTATCTGTTATGGAGGAACAAATTTTTTTATTAAAGGGATGGTACGCAATTATACCGACATCAAATGTAATGAAGACGTAAGACCATCGTATGTTGTCTCCTTGCGTGACGGAAAAAAGATACAGTGTCAAGGTGAAAAAACGACAACTGCTAAGATAGTATTTGGTAAAGATCCCAAAACGATTGATGCAATTGAGTATTGTCTGGACAGAGAAAACAATCCAATATATGCAAAATACATTATGAGATCTCCAGCTAATTATATTCCAAAAAACACTACCATGTGGGATAATGCGAATCTTGACAGCTACAGGTGTGAAAACCAAAGAAAACGGTTTTCTAGATTCTTTTTTGCCGAAACAGAATGCTGTTTTGCCAAAAGGCATTTGGTGAATCCAAGGGATATGTTTCCAGGGCCATTACAACGAGCAACTTACAGTCGCTTAAATATTGTACCACATTGGAGTACGTGTCATTCAGAGGTAAAAAAATAAAAATAAAATACGCAAAAATACCCGAGCTCGGGTATTTTTTCACATATTTCAATATCAGAATATTGTTTTTAAACGCTTCGATTAAGCTATTTACGTTAAGGTAAGTTTAACGTAAGGTTAACGTTAGCTTAACGTTTGTATGGAAAAGTAGGTATCAAAATTCTTTTGCGTCGTTTTAGCTCTGGGGTCCCAAATGCGAATTTGTAAGTTTTCCAATTGAAATAAATTTGAATAATACATTACATATTATAAGTGTGCATCATGTTACAGAATTGGGACGAAGTGGAGCAGAGAGTGAGGACATTGGCCGAGTCGATCAACGAAAAATTAATTATTTATACTGGAACTGCAAGAAAATTGTCCTTAACTGATATACGCGGCAGCATGACTGTCCTTACATTAAAAAAGCAGCATATTGCTACGCACTTATGGAAGGTGGGAAAACAAGACAAAAAAAATGATTTTGTAGTGAAAATATTAGTAAATTATTTAATTAGTATTTTTTAATGATGTGTCTGACGTTAAGTGACGATGTGCTTGATGTATTTTTACCGGACCACATCAAATAAAGCGGTGGTGGCCGAGCGTAGCATGTGCGTTTTTTATCTGAGGCCCTCGGTTTGATCCTTGGCGCTGCACTATTGACTTATTAAATATCTGAATAAATTATGCAGTTTCAATGCCATCGCATAAAAACGGTGAAAGAAAACATCATGAAAAAACCGGTGTTTTTTTTATTTTTATTAATTAATAGGCTTGCGTTTGACCACCATCACGCCTGATGTTAAGCGATGATGCGGTCGACGTTGTAGCACGCTTGCCTAGAAGAAACCGATTCACTCGTGATTTGAAGACACCCAGATTGTAACCATCGGGAACACCCATTCAGGCAGCGCATTCCACAGACTAGCAGTTCGCACAATAAATGTGGAATCAAAGCGCTTCGTACGGGTTTTCGAAATATCAACCATAAAGCGGTGACGATTTAACGTGCCCACTCTGGGTGTCCGATAGAAAAAAAGGGCAGGAGGGAATTAGATCGTGCAGATCCGATGCACACTCTCCAAAATATACCCGATAAAAAACCGATAGACTAGCAACTTTACGTCGATGCTCAAGACTAAGAAGCTTAGTCCGAACTAAGGATTCATTGCTGATGAGCTTCTTGGCACGTTTAAGAATCTCAAAATTATAAAGACATAAAATTATGACATTCGTCAACATGCACTGGACCAGCATGGCGAAGGCCCGTCTTCTCTCTCTGAGAGAAAGCTTGTGTCCAAGCAGGTAGGCTGATATTGATATTGATTGATGCCAGAAAAAGAGGTATAATGTGTTTCAATTGTATTAAAGTGTGTCTATATAGGCCTCCCTTTGTCTCCCCGGTAAAAAAGGGAATTTGGCATAAACGAAGGGAGGCCTATACCCAGCAGTAGCTCATTCTGGGCTGATGATGATGATGATTATAATGATGATGTCTATATAAATGTTTATTCAACGTGACATACGATTTTTTTTTAACCATACTTCAATCAAATCTTTGGTGACATATTATTATGTTACCAAAGATTTGACTGAGCGCGTAACATACACACAAAAAAAAAACAATAACACAGTGACACAGTTTTAAGCATTATTTTAATAAACAATAAGTGGAATTGAGAACTAATTTAAATTTTACTCATATATTATATGAGTAAATTTTCATGATGTATTAACGGCTTGATAGATTTTCAACCGACCTAAAAAGAAGGTTCACATTACGACTTATTGTTTATCACTGTGTTATTGTTTATTTTTTGTATGTATATTATGCGCTTCAACCTAGGTTTAGGTGATATCTTGAATAATTAGAATTTGTGAACCAATGTTTTATTATTTTTGTTGTATAGAATATCTCAAGGTAGTCCCTATTAAATATGAAAAAAGGGGGTGAATCCTGGTTAGTAAACTTCTTTAAAGTCGTTTTTATTTTTTGTATTAAACTATTGTGGAGTGCGCGGTAACGGTAGATTTGTCTTTTTAGATGAAGTGTCATAGAGTACATATATTTTTATATTTTTAACGATTATGTCATAAGTAAGCTTACAAGGAAAATAAAAAAACAAATTAAAACCTAAATACTAAACTAAGTGAAGTGTGATGAATTTTTAAGTCTTTCCAAGAAAGTTTTTTTGGAGTATAAAAGTACGTCTTTAAGTCAGTTTGTATATCATAAATCATATATTTCCGAAAGAACAGCACATATGATTCCTAAAACACAATATAGAAAAACACAAAAAAAGAAGCCTGCAGTGGGCCCCAAGCCAGGCTAGGCCTGTATCTTGGGTACCCGGAAAGATCAGAGCATACGTAATTCCAGATTAGCGCTGACAGTATTTAACAGATTCCAAATATTAGTGAATTTAATTTAAATTATTAAATAGGATCAATAATTGTAATATAACTTCCTACGTCCAGAATGTCACACACAGAGTACGTTAATTGCAGTACTTTTTTTACAGATAGTACAATACCCAACTGCCAACTCTGCTGTAGTCATCTTGCAACTGAACATACCTGAAGTTCGACCATCAGAAACAAATCGATACATTCTATGCACAGACATCTGTGACAAGCTGCCTTGGATGAGAGGAACGAACTGGCGCTCTGTTGAACGAGGATACACTTATTGCTGTGAACTTGAAGATTTTATCAAAAAATTCCGTATCACAGACATTCCGTATGAACCATATTTTAATTTACTCCGAGGCTGAATAAACTCGTATGTTAATGCATTTTATATTATAATGGCTTTAATTTGGTAACCTATAGTTAT
The DNA here is from genome assembly GCA_914767915.1 of Agriopis aurantiaria. Classification (NCBI taxonomy): domain Eukaryota; kingdom Metazoa; phylum Arthropoda; class Insecta; order Lepidoptera; family Geometridae; genus Agriopis; species Agriopis aurantiaria. Next base: position 7,447,336 of record OU612003.1, on the reverse strand, counting down.
CGATCTTTGTATTGTATGTGCGCGGGTAGAACCTTGACATAATAGGTCAGTATCATAATGTAACTATTCAGGTAATTATCTTAGCTTTCATACAACCCCCTCTAGGATTCATAAAACCTAGTCTGAGTATCATAAAACCCAGTCTACGTTTCATGAAATGTTTCTTAAAAATAAAGGCCACCAGAACAAACTATGCAATGCACTAGTGGTGTACAAGAAGAAAGATTCGTGATCAGCTGTGGACGGAAACGGAAAATGGTGATACTGACTAAAACATCGATATAAATAATAATAAACGAACTTTATTTGATCACACTGAAATTGTAACACTAAAATATCCCAGGAATATTATCAAATGTCTTATGCATAAACGTTCGCTATTTTATATCGCTTAAATACCAATAACACTAATAATTGATAATGTTACAAAGTTACACATTTAAAAAAAAGTTTAAGTACAGAATATGGCAACATTCTACTTAAATAGCATTGTTGGGAGTTTTGGCGCCAAAGCGGAAAAAACATGTCGGCTCGTTGGATTATTTTCCTAAACTTGTGTATTTTCGAGTGTTAATGTGTACTAAATGGTGAATTATTATTCATTAAGTGCTCGTAAACGTGCTCGAGTGTGGGCAAGTGATATAACGAGGTGAAACGTGTCTTTTCGTGTTGTTTCCAAAACTCCATAAGAGCCTCTTGTAAAGTCTCCACCACTTTACAGGGGCATGAGTTCGACTTGACCGTGACTTACTTAGCTTGACTCTGACTGTGAGTATGACTTGTTTGACGCTATTAAGACAAAGTAAACTGTTTAATATTACGAGTAAAGGACATTGAATCCATGCTCATGAAGATTTTAACAAAAAAAATTGCATTCTTGTTAGTTATGCATGAAGACAAGCAAGACAACAGTTTATTTTAACCACGACGTTTTTTTTAACATATTAAAGATCTTAATCTAAAAATAATCTAAAAACAGGGTCTTAAAGGGATACAATCAACGAGGTTTCGAGACTTGAAATCTCATACTAAAGGTACTTAGCTGAATTAGCCGACTTAGCTTACTTAGCCGACTTAGCCAACTTAGCCGAGACCACAGCCCGAGTGTCCACGCTGCCGCTTGCTTCAACTGTGTAAAGTCCTGGCGTCGTTGCATTTAAGGAATAAATCTGGAATATGACAAAGATGGTAAATAAGCATAGCAATGGTAGCAGAGTAGCATGTGGCCTTCACAATACAACGGCACCCGGTTCGATCTTTGGCCCTGCACCAATGACTTATTTAGTACTTATGTGCTATGTCGATGCCATCTGTCAAAAACTATAAAGGAAAACATGGTGAGGAACCGACAGGTCACATGAACCTCAAAATATTCAAAGACAAGACATTCATCAACCTGCACTGGATCGGTATCTTGGATTTAGGATAATACCATCTTTCTTTCAGAGAGAAGGCTAGCAGTGGGCCCTAGCAGTGGGAGTATAATGATTATAGGCTGATAATGATAAGTAAATAAATAAGAGTCGTAATGCTCAAATTAAGCCTATGATAATTGTATTCTTTCCTAATTTATATGTACGAGAGAAAAGCGCCCATTAATATACCCACGGTCTTACGAAAAAAATATTCTTACCTACCTAAGTTAATCTATGCCTTGAAATGCCATCAACTTCCAGCTGACAGAATCGTCGCCCAAGATTACAAGATAAAGCTTATTTAAATAAATGTGCACTTTGTTTTCGTTTTAAAGTAAGAACCTAAATTATATTTGATAATACATCATCACACTTACTGAGAAACGTTAGTTAAGTTAATCAATACTTTATATTGCTCTGTCTTCTCGGTGGTGGGAATTGACACGCGTAAAAACGAAACTAAGCAAATTTAAGTATACCTACTGTTTCTAAGTAAGGCCGTCAAAATTGAAAGCTTTCTTTCATTTGCTTTCGTTCATAAATGGAAACTGAAACGGATGAACGTACATGATGATATTTTAAAGTTTATTTGTAAAAAAAAAACAACAAAAAACGAAACCCATAAAAGGCAGCAAATCCTGCATTCTAATTAGATATAAATAAACTTAATAATTCTGCAATAATTTGAAGATCAATGAGCCTAAACCAAAACAATGTGGACATCAAGCACCAAAAGTCCCCTTGGCATGCCCAAAAAGAGATAAAGGGACGAATTTGACTCTTATTGCAGTGGCTGGACCGCAAAAGCTCTCGACCGTGAGTATTGGTAGAATGGAAAGGAAACCTTTGCCCCGCAGTGGGCCAGTCATGTAAAAAAAAAACTTAATATTTCGAATATCTGGAAAGTCGTTGCTGAATAAAATTTACCTCATATTATGTACAAACATACTTGCCTTAACCGTATCCGTATCAATTACTATTTCTTTTGAAACATCACTTCCATCGGATGCTGTGATATTTACAGAAAGATCATTTAATTTGCTGGAAGTTAACGATAATATCACTTCTTCCATGATCGTGTCGGCATTCAACTGTAATAAAAAAAGATAAGTTATCATCATCATCAGCCAGAAGTCATCCAGTGCTGAACATAGGTCTCCCCTTCTACACTGAACCTGCCATCTGCATCTCTCACGATTTCGTTGGTCCATCTAGTGGGAGGCCTACGTTGCATCTTCCGGTTCATGGTCTCCACTCAAGAACCCTACTGGCTTTCGGTTCTTCAAGCGATGTGGCCTGACCATTGCTACTTCAACTTGCAAATTGAAGTGTGAGACTGGACTTGATTGAGTGAATCGGTTTCTTCTTAGCAAGCGTGCTCCATCGTAGACCGCATCATCGCTTAATGTCAGACGAGTTGGCGGCCAAACGCAAGCCTATTATTTAATAATAAAATTATAATATTTTAGCAAATATCCGGTTTCTATCACGCAAAGAAACTCCGAGCATAGCTCTCTCCATTGCCCGCTGTCAGATTCTGAGTTTTTTCAAAGGGACCCAAGCGTGCTCCATCGTAGATCGCATCATCGCTTAATGTCAGACGAGTTGGCGGCCAAACGCAAGCCTATTATTTAATAATAAAATTATAATATTTTAGCAACTATCCGGTTTCTATCACGCAAAGAAACTCCGAGCATAGCTCTCTCCATTGCCCGCTGTCAGATTCTGAGTTTTTTCAAAGGGACCACGTCTTAGTACCATAATAATGTCATCACTAGCTACACAAACTGGTTAAAGACCCTTGTCTTTAGACACTGTGTAGTAATACATGGAAAATATTGTCGAACAAGGACCACAGCTGTAACAAATATTTTATTTTTAATTTAGAGAAAACTTCTTTCAGCCGACTTATCTACATAACGACTTTTAATCCATGACATTATAATTCTTTTTCTAATGTCTTTTACTCACAGTAATGTTATTTACTCCGGGCTGCAACACTGTGTCACTCAGAGTGGTCCTTCGGCCGGTTATTGTCTTTTTTAAATATTCCAACACCTGAAAAAAGCGTGCTGTTTATTAAAAATATTTCCAACGAACACTATTTATATATTTTATTTATATTACACGGGAATTACTCACGTAAGATTAAGCCGAAAATGATTAAAAAAAAATAAAAAAAAATGAAAAAATAAAAAAAAAAATGATAAAATGTGTGAAAACCACGTCAGTTTCTATAATACTATTTATATTTTTTTTTTTTATTATAATGAGGAAACGTTTGTATGTATGTTTGTAACGAATTGGCTCAAAAAGCAACGGACCGATTTAAAAAATTATTTCACCATTTGTATGCTACATTATCACAGATTAATTTAGGCTATTTTAATAGGCTATATAACTATACCCGTGCGGAGCCGGGGCGGACCGCTAGATAAATAACGAAAAATTCATTTTGAATGTCCTGATCATGGAAAAAATTGTTTTAGTTTTTTTCCAGACACATTCTGAGCTCCTTTATTATTTCTGAGCTATTATATTATAGATTATAGATAAGATTACGCGCGTGAATTGTAATCCATCCAGCAACTTATATTTTTTAAAAAAACTTATGTTGAATTGATAACCTCCTCCTCCTGAAGTCGGTTAAAAAGTGGATTGATTTCGTTTGAGACCGCATGTAACAATGGAAATCAGTCCATGGACATTGAAGAGTTAACCATTCATCGGCTAGTAGTAAAAAGTAAAGTGTTATGTACATTTACTCTACTTTTGTTGAAAGCTAAATTAGAGTTATTACAAAACGGCTTACACTCACGTTATGTTTACCACCATATTAATTTCAACCAGGGCAGCGGCTGGCCAAAGAGTGGAAACCGGCACTAATAGTACTAACAGACGTGTGGATTTGGCTGACGGACCGCCGTCCAACCAACGGGAGAGAAAGAGAGAGTTTTCACTTTCTGTCTTACGCTGGTGAGCAAGACCGATGCAGTTGTCCGTCCACCATTTGATACGGTCATTGTGTTGTGTGTAGACCTTAAACGTTTAACTCAAGTATCAGCATGACGTGGGAGCAAAATCCAGTACCAAAAGCAACTGTCGGAGTGTAACCAGGAGCGAGGTGGCGCAACTACGGCCTTGGCAGATATCACCACCAATACCAGCGTGTGCGACCATCTCCGGGAGCGCGCGTATTCCCTGATGAAAGATCTATAACGTCTCCGAAACCGGTCGATTGTCTTTACCGATGTCATATCGTGTAGGTAAGTCATTTTGTAATAATTTACAATGAATTCTCACGCAAGTTTTGATATAGTGAGCTAAATGAGATATTTTTATAAAAACACTGAAATTATCAGGTTGGTTTCAGGATATTTAAATTCATACAGGTAAAAATATTAATACTTCTATGGTGAATTTTGTTTTGTATTGTAAATATATGACGATGGCCGTTAAATTTTTGTGATAAATTTGTAAATCCATTATGTACAACTTTACCTTATTATGTACAACTTTACCTTATTATTTACAACTTTACCTTATTATGTACAACTTTACCTTATTATGTACAACTTTACCTTATTATGTACAACTTTACCTCATTAACTTGATTTTTTCTAATACGTAGCACTTGTCCATTTGTGGCATTTGCTAGATCCTGGTACACATTGTATGAAGGTGAACTATGAGATTCTGCACAATCACCCGTCAATACGAACACAATCTATAAACAACAAAATACAAATACTTTATTGCCCGCTAAAACCATGTTTTAAATGTTTATCGGGACTTATGTACTACACAATGCAAATAAATGATCTTTATCTTTATCTTTATCTTTACACACTACCACACAGTAGGGCATTTACCGACACAGTCAGTTTTGTGTGTCGTAGAGATAACGCTGTCACTTTTCATGCCTTCTCTCTTCTCGCCGGACTCACCGCTGTTTTCAGTCAGTTCGTGACCACGGCCATTGTGACATGGTCGAAACGTTAAGCAAAAGGTATTTTTCCCTTAACAAAATAATGCGCAATAAGTCCCGATAAACATGTCGAAAGTATAAAAGTTACTTTTACATTAGAAGAAAATAGTACAAGTACAGAAGATTAATTCCCGTCGCAAAATCATTTCTGCGAACCATTGCGCAAGTACAGTAACCGGCACACAACTTGCCGGCCACAGTAGCACATCCCTTGCGACACAAAAAATAGCTACTGCGCAGCCTTGCAACCACCTTCAGAGACACAAAGATTCGTTGTGCCTACTGCACAGTGGCCGGCAAACAACTTGAGCCAAAATCAACGTAGTGGGGCTAAGTTCGCGCATGTACGCGACTGATCGACCAATCACGTGGACGCATGCCGTCAGAATGCCCCCGCGCACCTCTCTTTCCACCAACGATACCTTAAAATTGTTTATTGCGCACTCAAGGTCATGGCTCAAGTTGCGTGCTGGTTGCTGTACGTTGATTTTGATCTGGCAAAGCACCGACGACCAAAGAGTGACGACACCGTTAGTGTTGCAAGTATCCATAGACGGCGGATTTTGCTTACCATCACGGGAACCACAAACTTGTATGCCGCTCTTTAAAAAAACGAAACTACGTCGATCTATATGTTGTAACTACAAAATTTATGCAAGGGTCACGACTCGCACTTGAAAGTTTATTTTACCTGAGATTGCTTATCTTGGGCGATAATTTTCACTTGTTCAAACCGATTGTAGTCATTAGCCGTGGCGTCCGTAAATACATATAAGAGGGATCTCGGCAGACTTTTCTCTAATCCTAATTGAGTACCAGCCATTGAACACTCTGCACAATCCAAGCCACCACCACTCACAAAGATACGATGCATAGCTTCCATGAATACGTTGCGATCTCTAGTATTTGCCCTGACTCTTAAACCTGTAAACATAATGTATAAGTAAATATTTTTAAACAAAAATGCTTGTAATGTTGATGTTATTTTGACAGCCTTCTTTGGGCAAAGTCAACCTTTTCCTGCTACTTGAAATGGCTCCAGCAAAGCAAATGTTCTGTTTGTTTGCTGCGGTAAGTTTTAGCGACCAGCGATTTCCTTTGAAAATGGAATTGTTGAGTTTTGTTTCAAAAATAGTTTAGTGCAAAAATATTTTATTCAGAATTTGGCTGTATAGATAGTACAAAAAATCTTCATTATTCCATGATATTATTTCCCATCAATTTATTTTCATGTTGATTATTAAGTTATACATAAAGAAGTTGGATTATAACGAACAGCGCTCCGCAGCTTCATGCGTTATCCGAGCTTTGGCGCCAACGTGAAAAAAAGCATGGCGTCACATTATTTTATTTTTCTAAACTTGTTTTATTTCGAGTACTAATGTGTAATAACAGTGGATTATTGTTTAAGTTTCTGGACGTGCTCGAGTGTAGGAAAGTGATTAATGAGGTAAAACATGAAACACAAAAAATACCTTTTCCTCTAAAAACCCATATTCTTTACCGGGAAAAAAAATACTAATCCTGGATATAAGCTCAACATCAGACAAGTTGGCGGGTTGGTGGAAGCCTATTCATCATCATCAGCCAAAAGACGTCCACTGCTGAACATATAGGCCTGCCCCTGTAACCTGCACACTGAACGACAGCCTGCCATCTGCATCCACTGAATGCCCATGACTCACAATGTGGTCGGTCCATCTAGTGGGAGGCCTACCTATACGCTACGTCTTCAGGTTTGTGGTCACCACTCAAGAACTTTTCTTCCCTATCAGTTATCGGTTCTTCGAGCGATGAGGCCTGCCCATTGTCTCTTCGACTTGCACATTTTAACAGCTATGTCGGTGCAGTGACTCTGGTTCTTTGGCGATTATCCACGTTCCGGATTCTATCGCACAAAAAAACTCCGACCATAGCTCTCTCCATTGTCCGCTATGTGACTCTGAGTTTTTCCAAAAGGCCAACAGTTAATGACCGCTTCTCAGTACCATAAATTATGTCACCACTGGCAACACACACTGGTCAAAGACCCTTGTCTTTAGGCACTCTGGTATCTTGGCAAGCTTATTATTATAGGTAAATTAAAAAAAACTACTTCCATACCAAATTAGTAAGGAAATAGATTAGAAACATTAATTATTGCAGTATGGATATATTTTTTATCATATTACTGGTTAAGATTACTTTTATCCTGGAGAAATAGATATTTCCAGGAAGATAGCGGGTGAAACCGTAGGACACAGCTAGTAATACATAGATTATATTGTACACACGTACCTGGATCAGTACACTGATTACTATAACCATAGTCATTGAAAGTCACGAGTACAAAGTTGTCTATTTGCGATTCATTTTTATGATTTTGCACTGTATCAAATATCGCGTTAGCACCCCGTTGCAATGTATAAATATCATCCATCATAGAACTAGTTTCGTCTATGACAAACGTCAAACTACCTAAGTCGCTTCCAGCAGCATATTTTGATGAAAAAATCACAAATATTAAACACAGCCAATGGTGCACGAGTACCGCCATGGTTGACATAAAATTTTATTACTTGGCAGCTGAAATAAGACTAACAAACTCATGCTACATGACTCGTTATATATATAAAAATAAATGACCTATAGGTTACATACCAGTAGATTACTGGCGGATTCTTTAGTTCTCTGAACAATCAACGAATCATTAAAAAACCCGATAAAAGTTCAAAAGTTTGAACTTTTTAACACACGTTAAAATATCGGAAATCACGTTGTTTGGGTATTTGAGATAGTACCCAATGATGTTATATATAAACTGAGGTACCTACCTACGTTTTACCTAGGTCTGCGCGGCGATACAAACACCAGTTAATTAGCTTGAGTGAACTCAGTCCTATGTCTGGCAATGACGCAAACGCACGATGCGCGATTTTGGAGTATGTAACATAATAAAAAAGCCATTTTGTGTGTTTAGAAAGTAAAATACTTATACTGGGACGGCTGTAAAAGACTGTACGGCTTAATAGTGCTAACAGACGCACGAACGCGGCTGACCTCAACCGCCGTCTGACCAATGGGAGAGAAAGAGAGGGAAATATAATATTCTCACTCTTTCTCTCCCTTTGGTTGGACGGCGGTCCGTCAGCCGCGTTCGAGCGTCTGTTAGCACTATAAGGCTGTGAAGTTTTATAGATCCTATGTGCCTACATAGCTATAGTAAAATATCGCCATATTTTTAACTAGTGCTTTTTTAATGAGTATGACGACCCTAATAGTAAAACTTCATTGATTGTACCACTTATCCTTTAGCACTTTACCTTGATTTAAGGGTCATATCACATTTTTTGACGAAAAAAGCATCGAAAGTATAATTTTTCTTTTAACTAATGAGATCTGTAGAAAATTCAGTTGCTGTATTAAATATATCTGTATTTTTTATTGAATGTCTACGGCTTCATATTTTGGTAAAACTCAACATATTATCCATTTGTTACTTCAAATTTACATAAGTAGTTTTTCGTATAACTTTAGGAGGGAAAGTTTGAGAATGGATTTCGTTAAATAACTGTCATAAAATAAAAAAAATTATGTTATGGTTTACTTATTTTATATGATTTACTCGTATTTATCTTGAAAATTACGGCTTTATTTATTCGTTTTAACCCGCAAATACAAATCATCATCATCATCATTCATCATTTCAGCCGTAGGACGTCCACTGCTGGACATAGGCCTCCCCCATCGATCTCCAAAAGGGCCGGTTGGAAGCGGCCTGCATCCAGCGTTTCCCTGCGGTCTCTTTTAGGTCGTCTGTCCATCTTGTGGGTGGACGTCCTACGCTGCGCTTACCAGTCCGTGGTCTCCATTCCAAAACCTTTCGGCCCCATCGGCCATCTGTTCTGCGTGATATGTGCCCTGCCCACTGCCATTTCAACTTACTAATCCGGTGGGCTATGTCGGTGACTTTCGTTCGTCTACGGATCTCCTCATTTCGGATTCGATCTCGTAGAGAAACCCCGAGCATAGCCCTCTCCATAGCTCGCTGTGCGACTTTGAGCTTGCTTATGAGGCCCATAGTGAGAGACCACGTTTCAGTGCCGTATGTCATCACTGGTAACACACACTGGTCGAAGACTTTCGTCTTAAGGCACTGAGGTATTTTGGACGAGAAGACGTTGCGTAGTTTACCGAACGCTGCCCAGCCGAGTTGGATTCGCCGATTGACCTCTTTCTTGAAGTTGGACCTCCCTAGTTCGACTGTTTGTCCTAGGTAGACGTACGCGTCAACAGCTTCAAGAACTGAGTTCCCAACTGATACTGGGGTGGGCACAACATGGATATTTGACATGACCTTTGTCTTGTCCATGTTCATTTTAAGGCCCACCTGTTGAGAGACTCGATTGAGGCCTTCGAGCATCATGCTGAGATCCTCCATCGATTCTGCCATGACCACAATATCGTCGGCAAACCGAAGGTGAGTGATGTACTTGCCGTTGATGTTGATGCCGAGTCCTTGCCATTCCAGGAGCTTGAAGGCATCTTCCATTGTGGCAGTGAACAGTTTCGGAGAGATAACGTCTCCCTGTCTCACGCCTCTTCGCAATGGAATTGCCTTCGAACTCTGCTCCTGTACTCGGACCGACATGGTGGCGTTATTGTACAAACACTTCAACACTTCGACATACCGATAGTCAATACGGCATTGCTGGAGAGACTCAAGCACCGCCCATGTCTCGACCGAATCAAAGGCTTTCTCATAGTCCACAAACGCTAAACATAGTGGCAAGTTATATTCTTCGGTCTTCTGTATAACTTGGCGTAGCGTGTGGATGTGGTCTATGGTACTATAGCCTTTTCGGAAACCGGCTTGTTCGATAGGCTGGAAGTCATCGAACCTGCGATCGAGACGATTCGTGATGACCCTCGAAAACAGCTTATAAACATGGCTCAGAAGCGAGATGGGTCTGTAATTCTTCAGCAAGGTTTTGTCACCTTTCTTAAAGAACAGCACCACCACGCCTCTGTTCCATGCTTCTGGCGTTATACCTTCGAGTAAGACAATATTAAAGAGCTTCTGAAGGACTCTGAGTACCGGTGTTCCACCCGCTTTCAGAAGCTCTGATATGATTCCATCGTCCCCCGGCGCCTTGTTGTTCTTGAGCTGTTTCAGGGCCATCCTAATCTCGTACAGGCTGATGTCCGGGATATCTTCAGTATAGTGTCGGCTCAGCTTGGCTCTTGGGTCTTTGGCCGAGCTGCTCACAGGTTTAGCAACCGAAGTGTATAACTGTCCATAGAACCTCTCGATTTCCCCTAATACCTCGGCTTTGGTCGAAGCTACACTACCATCTTCCCTCTTTAGCTTTGTCAGCTGGCTTTGCCCAATAGACATGTCTCTTGCAAACACTTTGGAGCCTTTGTTTTGCTCAATCGTCTCTTTAATACTGTTCGTATTAAAGGTACGTATGTCATGCCGCAATGACTTCCAAATTTGTCTATTGAGCTGCCTGTATGATTCAGCGTCATCGGAACATTGTAGTTGTAACGAGCGTCGATCAGCCATGAGGTTACGGGTATGGTCGGATAATTTTTGAGGTCTATCTGTGCGCCGGCCAGGTCTAAAAAACTTAGAACCTACCGCATGGACAGTTTCCACTAACCTGTTATTAATCTCATCCACGGAAGCAAAATTCTCCAGGCAATCAAAGCGATTAGACAGCTCGAGTTGAAAGCTCTCGGGGTTTTGAATATGGGCATGGTTCGGTCGGAGCGTGGACTTCATTAGGCAGGACCTCTCAATTTTAACGTTAATATTCAATGTGCCTCTTACTATTCGGTGATCACTACCGGTTTTCACCCTGTGAATCACAGAGACATCATTGAATATTTGTTTCTTGGTGGTCATAATGAAGTCTATCTCATTTCTCGTAGAACCATCGGGGCTCATCCAGGTCCATTTCCTGTGAGGCGGCTTCTGAAAGAAAGAGTTCATCATAAAAAGTCCCTCTTTCTCCGGAAAGTCAGCCAGCCTCTGTCCCCTAGGGTTCCGTTGCCCACAGCCAAATTTCCCCACTTTCAACTCATCATCACTTCTCTTGCCCAACTTCGCGTTAAAGTCCCCCATAACAACAGTGAAGTGGGTCTCGGACGTATGTATGGCTCTACTAATGTCCTCATACATAACCTCCACTTCATCATCTGGGTGTGACGAGGTCGGTGCGTATACCTGAATGACCTTCAACGAATATCTCTTGGATATTCTGAGTATTAGGTATACAACCCTGCTCGAAACACTGTCGATGGTGATAATGTTGTTAATGAGGGACTTGTGGATGAGAAAGCCGACACCACCTTGGGACTGTTGGTCGCCCTCCCGGTAGTAGAGTAGGTTACCGGATTTCAGGGTTAACGTGTCCTCGCCCTCTCTACGGACTTCGGATAAACCCAAGATATCCCCACGTACCCTACCCATTTCTTCTTCCAGCTCAACAATCTTCTCATCAGTCCTCATAGTGCGTATGTTGTGTGTTACCAGGGCCAGTCGTCGTCGTTGGGGTTGGTAGCCGCAAGCCGGTGGGCAAATACAAATACTTAAAATTAAACGGTTCATTTTGTAATACGCCTCTTAATTCTACCTTACACTGTGTACACCAATATTTATAATCAAAAGCGTTATAAATTTTAAAGTGTTGTTAGTTTGATCATCTTTCACGCAACAGCAACTTTCAACGTGATTTTGTACATGGAGATAGTTAGAGGGGAGTTGACATAGGATACTTTTTAGGGTTCCGTACCCAAAGGATAAAAACAGGACCCTATTACTAAGCCTACGATGTCTGTCTGTCTGTCCGTCCGTCTGTCTATCCTACCTATTGAACATTTGTGAGAAGTGATGAACATTTGTGTTTGTTCTATATCTGGTTGTTATTATCTATTTAAGTATGTATTTAAAAATATATATGTATGTATATCAGTCTCTGGCAGCCATATCACAAACTTTGCTTAGTTTGGGGTCAGGTGACCGTGTGTGCAAAAATGTCCCGAATATTTATTATTTATTATTAACGGCTATATCTTTCGAACCATAATAGATACAGCTGAAATTTTCACATATTAAGTAAAAAAGTACTTATTCTTAAGTACTTTTATCTTTTCTTAAAATATTAGAGCCGTTCCAAGACGATGTTGCCATACTATAGGCACATACTTTACTTATTTATATAAATCCTACATAAATAATAATGAGATAATAACAAAAATATCCGTTTGCTCACCCATCAGAAAATGTCAGGCACTGTAAAGCCTAATCAAAAAAATCAACATCATCTTGGTATAGCAAATTGCAAAAGAGACGAATTAAGATGGAAAAGTGGGTTGGAAAATTTGCATAAAGGTCCTGTGTAACAAATGAAACACTGTAATAAAGTACGGTGGACTACTTCACACATACTTTTATTTAATACTTTAATTTTATGCATACGAAGTCAGTGACAACCGCTAGTACTATTTATTTTTACATACTAAAGTACTTAGGTACTACACAAATAAAAGCTACAAATTAGTTACATAATCAATATTTTTGTTAATACTAAGGCTTTGTTTCAGAATGTCTGGTTAACGTTGCGGTTAAGCTAATAAGTAGTTATCTATTAAATAAGCGCTGTGCTTTTTTTTTGTTTCACAAGCATTTAAAAGTACTAACCATCAGAATAAAGTTTTTTTTTTTTTTTTCTTTCCTCTTTGAGGATTTTGGCGTCGCACTACTTGTGCATTTGCCAGTTTCAAGTATTAAGTTACGAAGTTTGACAGTACAACAGTTTGACAATATGACGTGAAATGCGGCGTTGCCGATTCGCTGCCCGAGTAATATAGAACTAAGTATAGAGACTTAGAAACGTCATTGTATAGAGATTATAAAATAGAATTGTGAAACGCGATGTGAGATAACTGAACGTATTATCTTTTACAAAATTTATGTTATGGTTATCAATTACGTACTTTAATATCACATTCTGAAACAAACCGACTTAGAATGGGGCAAATAATGGTAGAAAATTCATATCTGGCTCGAAAACTCCCCTAAATCCAAAAGCAGATTCAAAATCTTCGAGTCTGCAGCAATAAATGTACCCTTTCCTCACATCATGCCAGTCACTACTTTTTATCCATTCAATGCGATCACATTGGTCTTTGCAAAGAATATATTTAGAGACGTCAGCGGGTGACAAATCTGGTACGTTAACTTGAATTATGGCGAGCGACGCCATGGATACCGGGTTTTGAATCACCTGGAATTAAAAGAACGCTGGTAAATTGATTTACGACTTAAGAAAGTGGTCAGCCTTAACATGATCGTCGTCATCATCAACCAGAAGACATCCACTGAACATAGGCCTCCACACTGAACAACAGCCTACCATCTGCATCCACGCTACTCTCACGATGTCGGTCCATTTAGTGGGAGGCCTACCTACGCTGCGTCTTCCGGTTCATGGTCTCCATTCAAGAACCTTTCTTCTCCATCAGTTATCGGTTCTTCAAGCGATGTGGCCTGCCCATAGCCACTTCAACTTGTACATTTTAATAGCTATGTCCGTGACTATGGTGCTTTTGTGAATTTCCACATTTCGGATTCTATCGCCCATAGAAACAACTAGGGCCTTAACAGTTGGCATCCAATTGATTTTCGCGTTCAGGGTACTCAAAATAAACAAAAAGGCATGCATACATTCATTTTTACTATAAAAATTATTCGAAAATAAGTTTTTTTTTATTATTAAACTTTAATTTTAAAATCTAATTTTTATCCGACGCATTATTGGGAAGAGAAAAAATGAGACTAAAATAAAAAACCCACATAATATAATTAATGGAAATACAAAAAACTAAGTACTGTGTAATAATGAAGTAATGTTAAGTTAATTATTTTTCAGATGTTTCGTTATCACGTAACAATATACTCGTGTTGCACTTCCTATGGCTAGAGACCACAGAAAAGAGAAGTAATTTTTTTCTCTTCTGTGCTAGAGACAGACTGAAACGAAGTGAGCGCTGGCGCTCATTTTGTAATATTCAAAAATATGCTTCTACTGGGCCCGTCCATTCATTTTATTTTTGTCAAAGTCGCTAGGCACTCTTGAGTTGGTGTCGTAACTTTAGGTGACGTCTAACGGCGCTTTTATCACCTAAAGTATGGTGAAAGGTTTTTTTTGCCCCGACAGCTACTAAATATTTAGGCATCTGATTACGCGACTCCTAGGGTTAGTGAAAACGAGCATCAAGTTGGAAATGACTCGGTGACATCGTAGATTGCATCATCGCTAATAAAACTGTTATATTAATATGTTATCAAATAAAACTTCCAACGGTATCTGTGCAACTATAAATGATAACAATTATGTTTACTCGATGTTTTTTTTTATGTGCTTACTATCTTCTACATACCTAAATAGATATTATATCTAAGTATGTATAAATATGACATATTACATATAATTTTTGTGATATGTGCTAGCAGCTCCCCGTGGATTCACCTTCTATCAGGAATAGTGTTATTTTCCGGGATAAACGTATGTGTTAAACAAGGCTTACAATATGGCTTCAAAAAAAATTATTCAAATGCGTTGAAGTGTTACGGAAGTGAGTGCAAACAAACATACAACATACATAAATACAACATAAGGTTCTTAAAAAGGCGTGTTATTACTTTTAATGGGCTGGCAACGTATTTGTGATGCTTCTGGTGTTACAAGTATCCAGAAGCGACAGTGACTGCTTACCATCAGGCAGCCCGTCTTCTTGTTTGTAAGCTAACAAGCAGACTGAGCTGCTTGTTTGTGTTTTTCTATATATAGAAAAACATACACACAAACTTTTGTTTTTTATAATATTAGTTGTTTATATCTGTATATGTACTAGTCTAAACTCTACTACCTCACAAAATTTTATTCATATCAGTAGTGCAATTACCGTTCTTATAGATCAACAAATTTGACAGTTCAATTCGACAAATTCGGTTAAACACCATAGAATTGATCATAACGAGTACGGATCAAATTTGTCGATTTCAACAGTCAAATTTGTCGATCGGTAAAGAACGGTAGTTTTACTGCAGTTCAGCTGCTATTTAAGGCAGACAAATATATACAATTACACACACATAGTTTCGCAAATAAAATTTATGTGATGGGATATTAATTTTAATAATACGTTTTTACCTTCCACAAAAATAAAGGCACTATTTGCTGCTTGCTACTGCGATCTGAGATGTAAATATTGGCACTAGTGCCAGAATTCCGTGAGAGAGATAGTTCCTGTGCCGTCCCAGTCCAAACCAATAACTCACTGTCAATTTTCTTTGCGAAATTTCTTACTGTCTGCTCTACCTTGTTCCAATTCTAAAATAAAATAAAACATAATTATAGTAATGAAAAAAAATCATACATTTTGAATGCCGTATGACCAAAGACCAAATCTAAATATAAAAGCTGATACGTTGTGTTGTCCAAATTCGCATGTTATAATTAGGTATATCGCCATCGAGATACAATTTCTATAGAGTCAAAATCTCTCAGTGAAAACAGTCAAAAAACGACCGAACGTCATTGTACATCATAAACATCCTCATTTCAACCGTAGGACGTCCACTGCTGGACATAGGCCTCCCCCATCGATCTCCAAAAGGGCCGGTTGGAAGTGGCTTGCATCCAGCGTTTCCCTGTGGTCTCTTTTACTAAAAAAGAGACCGTATTGTACATACATTGTATCAATTCTATACTTCACAATGCCACATTTAGTACAATTTAGATGTTATGTCGCTTGCATAGTGTTCAACGTTAGTTGTCCGATATGTCATCGTAGCTCTGAAATTTCGTTGTAGTCGGATTGTGGTTACCAAAAAGTCTACGCAATTCGTAGCGTGCACCGAGTTTTGGTTCAGACATTTTTTGGCACGATTGTGACTCTATTTATATATTGTATCTCGACTTATATCACACACAAATTTAACACAGAAATATATGAACTAAAATCCTTAGTCATGGGATATTACGTTTTAGCTAAACTATGCATATTAATGTAGTGTAAAATAAAATGCACGAAAATCTTCATGCTAAAAAGTATTAAAATGGATCAAGTAGGAAAACTGAAGTTATATAATTCAATTACCTATGTTTTAGCAATCTAAGAAGCGAAAAAGCGATGTGTATAAATGTTTTTATGTAGTAATTTTTAAACTTTCGTGATTTGAATAAATAATACGTGATAAGTCCCGATAAACATTTAAAACATGTGTTTGTATGTATGTACCTACATTCTATGCACTCTGAAATGGTTGGACCGATATTGATGAAATTTTCAGGCATTCTTCAAATTAGCCCAGCATGTGATCCTGTAAAGTTTGGTAGCGATGGGATCAACAGGTTTTTTTGATGTTATATAATTACTACTCTATACATACTCTATAGTTATAATATTCTCTCTACAAAAAAAAACCGGACAACTTTACTTTTTCCTGGGCAAGTGCCTTTAATAACTAAACAAAATACAAGCTAAAACTAACACTACAAATACAGTTAGACTGCCCATAGACCGTTGAAGGTCTAAAGACAATCCAAATGCTCAAGCCCAGTTGGCAGCGTACCCAACATGCTGGCGGCATTACCACGTTGAATGGCAATGCTAATGCGTTGAGCCAGAAACACGCCAGCATTTTGGTCACGCGTCGCATTAACCAGGCGCTCTGAAAGAGAGGTGAGGTGAGCTCCCGGTCCCCAAGGGCCCAATGTCTCGACCCCAAACGCCTCAAATATGTAACCACTGCCGAGGTTAGCATATTTGCGACGCTTGTGCTGCTCTGCTGAATTAGCAGCCGCGCCAGCCCTACCCTGTGTCTCAGGAAGATGTGACGGCGCCAAAGTATCGACACAAGTTGCGTCCCATACAAGGGGCCGCCCCAACCTCCAGGGCACAAGTGTCATACAATACAATACAATACAAAAACTCTTTATTAAAATACCACAAAACAAGGATAACATAAAAATTACAACAAAAATATTATCTAGGCCACAGGCATACCGGCATACAGGCCTCTTTCCATCGTCACGCGCAAGACCACTCGGTTTGAGCACAGCTGCGACATTGGCGGTGGAAAGTGCCCTGCGTATGATGTCGTTCAGGCTAGCGTGTCGGCCAATACGACCAGTGCTTCTCGAGCAAGAGAGACCATGGTGACCGAGCTGGTCAACAGCAGTACCACACTGACAGCGATGGGCCTCACAGCACCTTGCACCTAAGCGTAAGCTGACAGCTAGACGAAATGCGGTTGGATCTAAAAAGCTACCTGTTTTAAAAGAGGGCATGGCTTGCAACCAAAGTCCCGATTCCCAAACAGAGACAGCAAGAATACGAGCGCGATCTGCAATACTAGGACACGTATCTAGTAGCGATTTCCATGCTAGTTCGCAGATCGGCCGATCCCACAGTCTCTGGGAAGACAACTTTGAAGTTTGTAGTTGACAATAAGGTTCTTCCATAAATCCCAACTACAAAATGTAAGTTTGTAATAGCAAAATAATCATTTTTAAATGATATACCTTCATATTTATAACTTTCGGATTTATTCCTATATATGTGCTATGAGACCTTGCTTTTTGCCAAATTTCATGATTCTAGGTCAACGGGAAGTACCCTATAGGTTTTGGTTCCCCTGTGAAATCGCAAAATATGCGACATAAACGTTCATATCTTTTGATTCCGTTGACTTACAACTTTTATTTTTTTACAGCCAAAAGAAACCGTAGACCCAAGTATTTAGTATAAATTTCAACTTGATACCTTTACGCATTCTTGAGAAAAAGGGACTTGACAGATGGACAGACGGACAGACGGACAATGAAGTGATCCTATAAGGATTCCGTTTTTCCTTTTAAGGTTCGGAACCCTAAAAACAAGAATTCTAAAGAAAGAATAAAATTTGTATACATTTGGTATACATTGACATATTACATCATAGTAAAAAAAAAACATCTATGTCAAAGGAGGTTACTGACGCTACCAAGGAGGTTGCATTGTTTTCATGTTTCACTGGCAGATAGCTGATGATAATACATGTTATAACGAATAATTTAGGCAAGTTTTATTCCAAATATAGCGCGGGTGAAACCGCATGGTGCAGCTAGAATTAGAATAAATATATCTTTTTGATCGAAGGTATCTGCAAGTTAAATTCTTATGTTTACTTAATTACCTGAACATTACAAGTGCTCCAATGCGGCACAGCATTGTAATAGCTGTAAGTTGCCCGTTGGGGTGCCCCAGGGAATACATCTCTAGGACTCACGAGCTGTCTTTTAGAGAAACAACATTCATCATCATTGTGGAACCATTTTTCCAATGTATCAGAGATGAATTCAATTTGATTTCTACATTTATACGCTTGCTCAAAGTCCATTTCAAACTGGTCATTATCAGACCACGTCGTATCAAATTCATCATCGGCTAGAGAATTACGCATGATGTTCTTTGCAAAAATTGGAGTTTCACTAGTTTTATTGATACAAACTTCATAAACGACTGTTTCAGCATAGTCAAATTGTTTGTATCCTACGTTTACTTTCTCTGTATTCTCGCCGACATATCCTGGCATGCACTGTATTCCTGTTTTCTGTACTATATGTTTAATTTCTTCAGTGCACTTAATATCTGAGTAGTCGTATTTTTCTCCATCGATCAGAAAATTGGGTCCACTATCGCAAAAACCTGTGATATACTTATCAGTAAACTCGGTAAATCCGTTTGGACAGTAGAAGTGTATCTGCAATCCTTTTGGAAATACCATGTTACCATGTGATTTTTCAGGGTCAAGCCAAGTGTTATTTGAACTCATCATTAATGGCGCAAATTTGTTCATTTTAACCAATATCGATGGCTTAACCACACAATCTGAAATAAATATACAATTTTTCATTAACTGAACAAAATACAAGCCAACTAACACTGAATACCTAAACTACTTAATACATATATTTTTAAACCAGTAGCATTGCTTATGGAAGAAAAAAGAAAGAAAGAAAATAAATTTTATTTGAACCCTTTCCAAAAACTTATATCTAAAGGATACAATCAGTGTCGAATGGGTCCGTCTCAGCATTAATGCTGAAAGTCGAGGACTATCAGCGCCGGTTTTCAGACGAACCCAAGAGTTTACACTTAAGTTAACACAAATTTACATATATTTTAAGTATGTAGATGATGTATTGCTGATGATGATGTATTTAGTGCTTATGGACTAGTGAAGGCGTGGGCCTTCACTAGTCCATAAGCACGTGGTAGCTAGTGGTATCAGCTGGCAACGTACCCAGCATGCGACATCTCGCTGAATAGCAATGCACGTTGACCCCGAAAAACGCTAGAGTTATGATTATGTGTGCCCACACATCGAAATAACTAGGTACCCTGAAATATTTTTGAAAATAAGATGTGATTTCGGGATCTTGAAGGACCCCAATTATCGACCCTGGCTCAAAATATGTTGTTACCACTGTCAAAGTTAGTGTATTTGCGCTGTTGATGCTGCTCTTCTGAATAGGCCACTGCGCTAGCTCTACTCTGCGTCGAAAGATGTGATGAATTGTGATGGCGCCAAAGTATCGACATAATTTTGACCGTGATGTTAAAAAGCTATGATCAAAGAGTTTCTAAGTAGCTTTATCTAGTCTGTGGCTAGGACATTTACAAATTGTTTAAAGTAACGCTGTTAATAACTTAGCTATAATCACAAAAAAAACAATCATACAGAATATTCGGTTAGATGACGGATATACTTTGTGAGGGTACACAATATATAAAGTGTCATAAATTTTGCTTATTTTTAACCAACAAAAAGGAGGAGGTTATCAATTCGACTGTATGTTTTTTTTTTTTTTTACCATATGTTTTGCAATAGAATAGTGACTTTCACATTCAACCGTCAGCGCGCGTGAGTTCATGATTTATGAAGTACCATATAAAACGTTGACAACAATTTATTTGTCGTTTTTGGTTAATCAGTGAATGTATTTCTCATATTCTTTTGTATCGTGTCTAATTGTTAAATTCTCAAATATTTCCGTCATCTATACAAACATCTTGTATTTGAATTTAACAGAACTTCACTAATCATAATTCGTTTCGCTTATTATCTAATACGTACATTCTTGGGTAGCATGAAACGTTCTGGCTATATTTCCATATGTATTACTGACTTCGCAACTGTATTGTCCGGGACTGCTTATACCCGCCGGGAAATAATATATTGCATCTGTCAAATCTAATTTTTTGCCATCGTGATACCAAGTTACCTGAAACATCAAATTGTTTTTTCAACTAATCTTTCGTCCATTATTATAATAAAATATTTTTTTCGTCTTTATTTCTATCTCTTCTAATAGAAGACATCAAATAGGGGTTTGATCTGCATTGACTTCAAATTAGGAGTGTATTGTGAATTTTTTGACCGCAGGGAAACGCTGGAGTCAGGCCGCTTCCAACCGGTCCTTTTGGAGATCGATGAGGAAGGCTTCTATATCCAGCAGTGGACGTTCTACGGCTGAAATGATGATTGTGAATTTGCCATTGCCAGCCTACCCAAGCCAGTCGAGTTCCTTAAGATAACGGAGCAATGTATTGAGTTGCTACCATAACTGTTTTCAGCCACCCTAATTTCGCCAGGTATTGAGAATTATGGTGGAGTTTCTTCAAGGAGTCCAGGGGCCTTACGGGCAACAGCTAATTGCGGCACCTAATCCGCTCAGTTGGAAAATCACACGACCGCAAACCGTATCTGGGCGCGATAAGGTTCACGTTCGCGTGATTTTCCAACTGAGCGGATTAGGTGCCGCAATTAGCTGTTGTCCGTAAGGCCCCTGAACTCAATGATATAATTTCTGAGGCCTTGCAGTAGCATATAATTATTATTCTTTACGGTCTCGTTTAACTGTAGACTTCCTCGGAACATAGGACTGTAAATGTAGCATTCGATCTCATATTTTTGTTTCAATTTATCAAATCAATAAAAAATACTTACGTGTCCTTCTGGTCTACTATCTGATTCACAATTAAGACTCACTGGCCATCCTTCAGCCATTATAACATTTACATTTTCTATTGTTTTGAATTTTGGTCCATACCCGACGAACACTTCGACGCCTCTGGAGTATGATTTTGTAAGGGTGCTGACTCTACATGAGTAAAAACCCGAATCACTTACTGATGCATCCGTCAATAATAGTTCTCCATCATAGATCAATACTCCATTCTGAAAGAAATAATAAATTACTAGTATGAGTTTCAGAATTTCTAATATTAATTTTTATATAAGGGTCCTGGAAGAGATTGCTTAAAAAAATAATAGTAAGTGGCAAACAAGCTACGGGCCACCTGATGGTAAGTGGTCACCGCTACCTATAGTCACTTACAATACCCGGGGCATTGTCAGTGCGTTGCCTACCTTTGAAGACTCTATTCACCCTTCCATTGAAGCAGTCCAAATTACATTTCGCTTTTAGATAAGGCCGATAGTTGACTTGTAGCATTAATCGATAAATTATTACATATTATAAATTATTATAAGTATTCACATAACATACCTATAGATTTTACGTAAGCTGTGTCTCCACTTCTGGGACACAGGCTTTCTCTCAGAGAGAGAAAGAGAGAGGATGGGCCCTAATCCATCATGCTAGCCCAGGGCATGTTAGTGAATGTCATTGTATTTGTAAATTATTATCATTAGTACAAATTGTTAAAACGATTTTTTTGTTACAGATTTAATTACAATTTGTTTCAGGTTAGGTTAATTTTACTTTTTTATGTAATTAATATTTATGTCAGGTTAGGTTTAAATTAGCATAACAAATATCTATAGAGTAAAATAGTTTGTCCCAAATCTTTATTGTACTCAAAACGACGTAGAAGCGGAATTACACTAGAAATTCATATACACATTAAAAATGGACTTCCGCAAAGTAACGCCTGATTCAATCAACGAATGTCATTGTATCTTTAAACTTTTTGAGGTTCTTGGACATACCGGTTTCAGGATGTTTTCCTTTACTGTTGTTAGCGATGGCATCAGTACTATAAGTGTTTGGTGCAGGGCCAAAGATTGAACCGGGTGCTGTCAGACTGTATAGGGCACATGCTACCGCCCGGCCACTATCGCCTTCAAATACATCCTTTAAATAATAATTACCTTAAACCAACGGAGCTGGTCAATATCTGTATAAGGCAAGGGACACTTGATCTCTTCGGATTGGCCTTCTTTGATCGAAAGAGTGTAAGCTGCTCGACGAAGCAGTGGATACTCTAAACACAGAAATTATTATTATCAATTAAAAAACGACTACACATAATACGCAATTTCGTTTATTTGGATGTTGACAATATTATGTCATCCAAATAAATAATTATCAAGTTATTTCGATTTAAAAACCAAACTACTGAACCGATTTTGATGAAATTATCAAAACCAATCTGGAAATATACCCTTCAAATAAATATTTTCCAAACTAATCTGAAAGTAATCCTTATAAATAAAAAATCTTTTTCCAAACCGGACAGAGATCTGAGGTTACAAAAAAAAATAAAAAACTACCCATTTGAGAACCCCCGTTTTGAAGTTTTTTTATTTATATTTATTTAATAATAGGGTTGCGTTTGACCGTCAACTCGCCTGATGTAAAGCGACGATGCGGTCTACGATGGAACATGCTTGCCTAGAAGAAAACGATTTACTCGTGATTTGCAGATTGTAACTTCCGGCTACCGGGGAACACCCATTCAGGCAGCGCATTCCACAGACTAGCAGTACGCATAATAAAAGTGGAATCAAAGCGCTTCGTACGGGTTTTCGGAATATCAAATGTAAATATTAACTTAATTCAGATATAAACCAGCCAAGTGACAGTCAGACTCGTTTAGCCTTTTCGTTTGGCCTATGTTCAGCAGTGGACGTCTTCTGGCGGATGATGATGAGTAATGGGGTTGCGGCGGGCACGCAACTCTGAAAATGAAACGGTAATCACGTACTTTCAACAACGACTTCGTATGTTTCTTGATCTATTGATCTAGGATTCTGCGCTTCACATGTGTAAAACCCCGTGGCTTCAGCTGGCACTTCTGTGATGAACAATGTTCCTTCTTCCACGAAGTATGTTGACCCTGAAATCAATAAGAAAATAATGTTATTTAATGTTAGTACTCACTTTTAGGATTCCTTACCCAAAAGGTAAAAACGGAACCCTATTACTAAACCTACGATGTCTGTCTATCTGTCTCTCAGTCTGTCCTACCTATTAACGGCTGTAACTTTCGAACCGTAATAGATAGCCAGTTTAAATTTTCACTGAATATGTAATGTTACAGCGGATTAACTAACAAATACCTAATATAATAAAATAAAGTAAAAACTAAATACAACAACAAACATATATTTTTAACGTATTCTTGTATTAGCTCTAATGTAAAAATAGTAATGCGTCAAAACGTCAGACTTGGCATGATTATAGTGCACACTAAGTATAACAACAATTAATAAATTATGGCCAAGTGCGAGTCGGTGATAAGTTTCTGTTCATTACCAAGTTATAACTGGTAGTTTCGTTATTGAATATTGTGGTGGTACGGAACCCACAGTGCGCGAGCCCGGTTTATTGGCCGGTTTATTTGGTATTGTTATTTACAATTGAAGCTAATAAAAGCGTGCTAAGAATAATCAGACTCTTTGTTACTCACCCAAAGTAAGGTCTGAGCCGTCTTTTGTCCAAGTTATAGTGGGTTTGGGACTACCAGTTGCGTTACAGTTAATCTGTAGCGCAAGATCTCCTTCCACAGCAACGAAACGTTTTTCTTTATACGTGTTTACTATGGCCACTGGTGCTGAAAATTTACATTGATATTTTTAAAACATTGATGTTGACACCGATTTCTTAATTGCTTGACCAATTCATCATTTCAAGCTAAAAGTGCAGCAGTGGACTGTTAAAAGGCTGATTATGATGATGGTGTTATATAGGTCGGCCAAGATATAGTCCGTGAAGCTTCGGGTGCAGGAAAGAAGGCAAAAAATAAAAAGAGAGTGGGCGCGACTTTTTCGTCTTGCTTCGCGTCGCAACAAAATTTGTCGGCACTTTTTATCGTGCGATAATGATACAAAATCAAAGCGTCGTATGCGGCGTTTAGTTCTAACACGTGGCTTTGGTATACATTATATTTTGGTATATGGTGGCATACATTAGGTTCGAAATTGTACCTTTTAACCGACTTCAAAAAAGGAGGAAGGTACTCAATTTGATCCGTTTTTTTCCACAGTTAGAGCAGTGTGAGCTATTGACGCTTGGCGAAGGTGCAACGCGGCAAATAAACGCGGTGAATCAATTTTAAATCGTTTGAAAAGGTTCAAAAAAGAGAAAGTGAGTGAAAATGCTGAACGCTGGATACAGGCCGCTTCCAACCGAAACTTTTGGAGATCGATAGTTAGGCCTTTATCCATTAGTGGAAGTCTTATCACACAGCTGAAATGATGAAGATGATGATGATGAGTGAAAATAAAGAGTTTCCATCTATCTAAACAAGAGAGACTTGACTTTTTCACGACCGCGTGTACGCTGCTACGTCGCCACCTTAACTCTCTATATTTTAGGTGGTGGGGATCACATGTTTTTTTTTTTTTTTTGGATTACATATTTACCAAATACTTGTATTTCGTAAGTCACGTTCATAGATCCTCCGGTGTTCATCGCAATACACGTGTAATACCCTTCTTCAGACACTTGAATGTGCTTCAAATCCAGCGAATTATCCAATGCATATCTAAAATAAATATGTATATATTTAGGGTTCCGTACCTCAAAAAGAAAAAAACGGAACCCTTATAGGATTACTTTGTTGTCCGTCTGTCCGTCTGTTAAGACCCTTTTTCTCAGAAACGCGTGAAGATATCAAGTTGAAATTTTGACAAGTACTTAAATCTACGGTTTCTTTCAGCTGTGAAAAAATCATACTTGTAAATTTACGCCATCAAAAGATGACCGTTTATGTCGCATATTTTCGCATATTTTGCGATTTCACAAGGGAATCAAATCCTACTAAAGGGTACTTCCCGTAGACCTAGAATCATGAAATTTGGCAAGAGGCAAGGTCTCACAACACATATAAAAGAATACATCCGAAAGTTTTAAATTTGATGTTATATCATTTAAAAATAATTATTTTGCTATTACAAACTTACATTTTGTGGTAATTTTTAAACTTTCGCTTGTTTTTTTTTTTACACATAACCTCTTTTATCTAACCTCAAACGCATTATATAAATCTTCTCCTTTCTATTATGGCTAAAATAACAAATACCCAAGTATGTTTGAGAATATACCTAATTTTTTTTTCCTTAGATGGCTTTCGGTCTCCGAATCGGCGGTAAGTCCATTTTATGTTTGGTTTAGGATCTCCCCTGCTTTTACAAGGCAGCGTCACATCACTTCCCACTGGTAAAGTATAACTTCTTTGCCGTGGTATAAGAATGGTCGCCGGTACTGAAAGACATTTTTATAAATTATTCACCAAGGGGATAAAGTAGCGTCACTTTGAATCCTGAGAATGAAAGATTCGTGAGTTAACACGAGGAAGTTTAGAGTTACAAGGGAGAAAAGAGTTGCAAGAAAAAAAAACATCGTATCCTAGGCAGGAAGAGAAATAATATGGGATTCAAAATGAGGAGAGCGCCCGGCAGTTGGCAAACACAACTCCCCGAAAATAGTGAAGCGGAGTCAGTGTGAGGGAGACTGACGGACCATCGTCTGACTTAACGGGAGAGAAAGAGAAAGTTTTCTCCTTCTCTCCCGTTGGTTGAACGGCGGTCCGTCAGCCAAATTCACACGTCTGCTAGTACATTAAAAGTGCTTTTAACCTAAAGTTTTAAAGTTTGACCTGGCTACTAGGACCAAAAAACTGTTTAAAATTTGAATTTCCCGCCATAGGTGAATCGTACCACCTTAAACTATAAATTTGGTTGACCTCAACCGCGGTCTGACCAACGGGCGAGAAAGAGAAGGAAATATGTTATTGTCACTTTTTCTCTCCCGTGGGTTGGACGGCGGCCCGTCAACTAAATCCACACATCTGTCAGGGCTTTCAGATTAGTAAAAATAAAGCAATAAAATATGTGTTGGTACCTGTTACGTCTACTTTCACTGTCTTAGAATCCGAGCCGAGCTTGTTTGTGGCATTACAGGTATAATAACCTTTGTGTGACAATTGAGGAACAAACCTAAAAAATACATTAAAATAAAAACCCCCCTATTAATAAACGTAGCGTAGCCTCGGAATAGTTACACCGCCTTTTGTCTTTTTCGATCGAGTTCAAAATTTGATTTGAGAAAAAGACAAAACACGGCGTAACTATTCCAAGACTACTCCACGTTTATTAATAAGGGGGCGAGGGTATAATAACCTGTGTGTGACTATTGAGGAATAAATCTAAAAATACATTAAAATAAAACACCGAGATTACAGCATAAACTGGACTTTAAAAAAAGGGTTTAGATGAATTACTCATATCGCAAGAAGTCGGTCTCAAAAACGTTCTGTTTAATTTAGAAAACAAGAAAACTGGCGTTTAGGTATAATATTTCGAAAAATATAATGTTTGAGATACATATGTGTTCGATTAAATGATTTGGTATGTAGATGATTCACAGATACAATAAAATTAGATTAATTTAACATAATCACTCCGAGGTTCAATCGCCATTTTGCGAATTTGGCGCGCGTGTTAGACGGCCCACCGGAAATATGGCTGATCAACACGACTTTTTATGCCATAGGTGGCAAACAAGCAGACGGACCGCCTAATGGTAAGCAATCACCGTCGCCTATTGATACTTGTAACACCAGAGGCATCACAAATATGTTGCCGACCCTTTAGGATTGCTTGTTGTAGCTTCTCGGAAACACCGTGCAAGTCAGCTTATTCCACATTTTGGAGGTGTACCACGTTAGTGTGACAGTGAGGAAGTAAGGATTTTACTAACTTCAGGTTATATGGTCCAAAAGTGTACGTTTCACCATCATCAACTAGCTCCACGTTGTCCTTAAACCATGTCACGCTTGGTGGAGGACTGCCGTCTACATAGCAAGGAATAGAAACTTCCACTCCAGCTTTGGCTCTCATAAATTCCTTTTTTTTTCTCTTGTTCAAAATCTTTGGTCGGTCTGAAAATGAGAAAGTATTATGTAATTTCATTAACATTATTGACTTTGGCTTTTTTTAAATATTTAAAACACATAGTACGTTACATTTCGAGTTAGTCAAGTTGTCTTAAAATCTATGTTAGATTTATTCAGACAACTGGATGGTTTATGTAGCGTTCGAAATACATGTTTAGTTTCTTCGATTTCTCGACACAGGTCGATCATAACGATGATGTACCTAGGCATCCACCTCCCAGTCTCGAGAAAAAGAAAATCAAGTTTCTTTTTTCCAAAAATGCCAATTAATTACGGTTCTTGGCGTAAAGAAATTTGTGTGTTTTGTTAAAGATGCAGAGAAAGGTGTCTGTCACATATACAATGATTAAGTTAAGAACATAAGCCAAAAATATGGAATTTAAAGAAAAAATTGTTTTTCGTAACTCATACTCGGAAAGTAGGTCTGAAGTTGCCTGAGGAGCGGGTTGAAAGTAATACATTTCAGCCCTAGGCAGAATCACTTTCAACTGACACTGACAGTTGACAGATGTCAGACACTCAAATTATTAAAAAACTAGTTTTATTTTCACATTTGTATTGAACCATGTTCCAACTTTTTTTTTCTCCTCAGAGGATTATGGTCCAACACTTCTCGTGCATTTGCCAGTGTCAGGATGTTAAAAAAAAATGGCGGGAATCCAATCTTCATTGTAGAGTTTATTTATACTTCCGTATAGCAGATTTATATTAACACAATGAGGTTAATACAAAATATAATAATAATAAAATTCACTCATATTTTCTAGTCAGTAATTTTTTTTTTTTCCTTTTATTCGTAATGAAAAGCACAGTGTTTACCTCGGGGTTAAAGACTTATTTAGTCCCTCGAACTATTAGCGCCCTCGCTACGCTCGGGCGCCAAACCCCGTCTCGAGGCTAAATAAGTTACTTTTACCCCTAGGGTAACAATGTACTATTGTTAAATCTTAAATAAATGATTTGGTTAAGAAACCCAATTTGGAGCCGCTCATATGGTAACGTTTTTTGCCAATATAACGTTGATGATGATGATGATGATCAATTACTGACACCTAGTTAGTACTAGAGCAAAATATACCACGGTACAACACAGCATATTTTTTTTCTATTAAAAAGCTGCATTTATGCAAGTGGTCCACCTGATGGTAAGCGTTAATCGCCACCTGGGACACCTACAACACTAGCGATGTTGTCGATGCTTTGCCATCCCGGAGAGATGTTACACACAAAATTGTGAATCTAAAAAGAAAGCATAAAGGCTAAAAAAAAGCTTTGAAGGCTCCTTGTTGAAACTCGGCGAGCAAATCTTCGGGGAAAGGATATTCCGCAAGTCGGTGGAATAAAAGAGTGGTTAGATGTGGGGAGAGCTTTTTGATGGAAATACTTAACCTATGTGATCAGTTTTAGTTTTAGGGAAAAGTATAGGAGATCAGTTTGTTACTTACACTCAACAAGTAAATGAATGTTGAGGTAGTCCGTTGAAATATCATTCTTGGCTTGACATTGATATGTCCCAGAGTTTCTTTTGTAAGCCCGTTTCAGCTCAACACTTTCTTTGTCTTTCCATTCAGGAACTTCGTCGAAATTTTCTGGTGCATCTTTGTAACCTTCTCTCAGTCGAAAGTACCAAGTTATTGAAGGCTTTGGCTTACCATTTAGTATTCTGCAAACATTTTTTAAGTCAGAGTAGATACCAAGATATGGTTCGGATAACAATTTTTAAAACTCCATATAATTTTTTTTTTTTTTTTAAAGCAAGTGCTTGTAAAATTTGCGCCATTTATAGAAACCTTTACTGACCTACGTTGCGTTGCTCTCAAGTACTACAACCACCTCACTAAAGAAGAGAGCGTGCAACTGAGTTTACACTGGTGCGCTTTATACTTGCGCACACTACTACTGTCTATAGTAGTAGTACAAAAATAGACAAACTGCTGTGTTTCACAAATAGTAGTAGTATACAAGGAGAGTTATACCAGTAACAACTATATTTAAAATTTACAACAGTAAGTTTAAAAAAAAATTAAGCACTTGACCAATAACGAAAAGCAGATGGTCGATGTAACAGACAGCAATTGGATGGACAAGGCGGATGTGAATTTATCTTCGCAGATCATATCAGAGATAAATAAAATAAATAAATATTCGGGACTTTTTTGCACACACGGTCATCTGACCCCAAACTAAGCAAAGCTTGTGATATGACTGCCAGAGACTGATATACATACATATATAGTTTTAAATACATACTTAAATTATTAACAACCAGATATAGAACAAATACAAATATTCATCACATAAATGTTTGTCCTAGGTGGAAATCGAACCCGCGCCCCCAAGCTCAGAAGGCAGGTTCACTACCAACTGGACCAACGGGCTAAAATGTGGCTAAAATGGCTAGATGATCACACGTTTGGCTGACACAGCGGACATAAATTTCGCACCTACGTCTTACACAGAAGAAAATATCAGTTAGGTTCCACAATAACCGCCATTTAAGACACATTTGTACGGAATCTGATAAATAGTCGTGACGCTGGGTGTTTTTTAACAAGATGTCTCGTGATTATTGAGAAAGGGCAAGTTGCGGAAACCAAACACTTCCAAATCTGAATACCAGACGACAAGTTCTTGGAGTCCAGTAGAAACCCAGAATCAGCCTCGGTCAGCAATCTCTCCAGCCAGCATATAAAGGCGATGCTGCTGATATTTGTGATATTACAAACTTACAAACAGAAAATAAGCAACCTAGTAGATGACATTAACAAATACAAAAAGGACTTATAACCCCACCAACCGGGTAACTAATGGACTAAATAAAACCATAAGAACATTTCTGGACGACTTGTACAGTAATTTGCACCCTTTTAATCCTACACTGCGCAAAACCTACGGGTTGCTGAAAATACATAAACCAGAGACACCTCTTTGTCCCATTATCAGCCAAATAGACTCACTGGTATTAAAAACCGCACGTTTTCTGTCAGACATGCTACTGCTTTTTACGGATAAAACACCTAAGTGAAAGATTCATCACATACAATACAGCTGCTAGAGGGGGTGAAATTGAAAGAAAACGAGAAAAAATTGAGTTTCAACGTCGTATCTATTCACTAATAAACTGATATAGGACATAAAAAATAAAATTGAAACAAAACACGAAATTTTAATCTCACTATCAACATTGTATGTTATTTATTTATAAAAATGCGTTCCCAAACCAGTCGAATAAATAGAGTTTATAAAACTGATTGTTAATTTAGTTGATGATATACATTGGCGAGTGAATATTATTACCAAAACAATCTTCCGTCCCTTTGGGCAACAAAGACTGGTGCTCCACTCTCCAAGTCATATAGACCCATTGAAACTTCGTGGTGTATATAATATGATCACTAGCTATTGCGGCAACTTTTATGTCGGCAAAATAAAGAGAAACGTGTCTACAAGGCTTATAAAGCATACACGTTTTATGGAGAAGCTCAATACCAATGGTTCCGAGGTAGCAGAATATTCTTTGGGCTCCAACACGAAGTTTTACATTAGGGCTGACAGAACGCAAGTGCTGAGAAGTTCTTTTTGCCCCGTTAAATAAGAGAAACTATCGAGACCAGCAGACGTGCAACCTTCAATAGATACGGAGAATAAAACCTGCCATAGACTTGGAAACCTTATCTTTATGGAGCTCGTAGGAGTGGCCGTGAGTCTGGTGGCGACGTGCTGAGCTTCGTGTGTTGAAGTATTCCTGACACACAAAAGGTTTCCAGTGAGGAAAAGCTTCATTGTGCACCAGCGCAACATGATTTTCTACCCCCGCCTTCGCACCTGATCAGCAGTCTCTATCAAAAGAAGCGCAGTGCAAAGCAAGGAGCTGTGCACGTGCACTCACTTAAAAATCCGCCATTTTAATCTTGCGCAACTAATTCCCGTAT
Organism: Agriopis aurantiaria; assembly: GCA_914767915.1. Taxonomy (NCBI): domain Eukaryota; kingdom Metazoa; phylum Arthropoda; class Insecta; order Lepidoptera; family Geometridae; genus Agriopis; species Agriopis aurantiaria. Next base: position 7,415,756 of record OU612003.1, on the reverse strand, counting down.
AATATAAGCAAAATGAGTAACACTTACTTGCATTCGAATTTCGCTGGTTTACCCATTGTAACTGAAGCTTCGGTTTCAATCGATCTATCAATGCGAGGGCCCTCTGAAATAAAATTAATAAAATTGATCACACGGCAAAAATGTTTTTGCCGCTTAAAAATTAAGCGTTTAATGAATGCCTAACTCTGAGTTTGCACAAAGCCATCGGCGGTTGCCAACTGCCCGGTGTCACTGTCGAGGCTATTTGAGGTCAACAAATTAAAACCAGTAGTAGTCATACTTAAAACTTAAACATATTTTTTTTTTACAGAGAATTCTGTTTGATGGCACCCTCAGAGCGCGAGTCCAAACAAAAAAAAACAATAAAAAAGTTGAAATATCGAAAGACAAACTTAACTTTGTAGTGGACATTAAGGTTCTTCGATACATTCCAACTACAAAAAAATTAGTTTGTGATAACAACGCGATTATTTTGAAATGAAATAACTTCAAAAAATTAATGACTTTCGGATTTATTCCTTAATATGTGCTGTAAGACCTTGCCTTACGCCAAATTTCATGATTCTAGGTCAACGGTAAGTACCCTATAGGTTTTGATTCCCTTGTGAAATCGCAAAATATGCGAAAATATACGATATATTAATCGATCATAATATCTTTTGATCGCGTTAACTTACAAGTTTGATTTTTTCACAGCTAAAAGAAACCGTAGATCCGAGTATTTGATATAAATTTTAACTTCATATCTTTATGCGTTCCTGAGAAAAGGGGTCTTGACAGACGGACAGACAGACGGACAAACGGACAACAAAGTAATCCTATAAGGGTTCCGTTTTTTCCTTTTGAGGTAGGGAACCCTAAAAATTACCCTGTAATGCCCTATAGTAGGTAATTAAATCGCATATGATGTTCCTAACGAAGCACAAACAATTTAATATTTCTTTAAATTCAGGATGTGCGTAGACTTTCTTTCTGAAACTCCTGTAATTCTGTTGTCATTTCCTTGTTGTTGTTATTATTGTTGTATGTAGTGCATGGTATAGTGAGAGCGTGTATGCACTCTTCTCGTCCAAGATACAACAGTGCCTAAAGACCAGGGTCTTTGACCAGTGTGCATTGCCAATGATGACATATAATGGTACTGAGACGTGGTCTTTAACTGTTGGCCTTTTGGAAAAACTCAGAGTCGCACAGCGGGCAGTGGAGAAAGCTAATAATGCTTGGAGTTTCTTGCGTGATAAAACCCGGAACGTGGATATTTGCCAAAAAACCAGAGTCACCGATATAGCTATTAAAATTTTCAAGTTAAAGTGGCAATGGGCGCAGGTCACATCGCTCGAAGAACCGATAACCGATGGGGAAGAAAGGTTCTTGAGTGGATACCACGAACTGGAAGACGCATCGTAGGTAGGCCTCCCACTAAGTGGACTGACGACATTGTGAGAGTCACGGGCATCCAGTGGATGCAAAGGCAATTTTTTACAGAATTTGTAATGTTAAAATATAACAATAAACATGAAAAGTGAAACAGCCGGGTCCACGATTATTGTGTTATGTATTATACATCAAACATATTATTATCCTATTTGTAATTTTAACCGACTTCAAAAAGAGCAGGTTACAAATTTTTGTTTGTGACTGGTTTTTTTTAAATGTTTGTTACGCGATTACTCCTTTAATTATATTTATTTTATTTTATTCGGTAGGTAATATCTCATAAGTGGTCCCATTTTTTTTTATTGCAATTGTTACTCTAGTGTAGAAAAGGTAATACGTACATGCATCAATCCTAGCAATACAATACAATGACTCCTTATTAAAATACCACAAATAATAAAATGATAGTTAGGTTTTAATTTGTCGTTATTTTTTTAATTTTTTTTTAATATTTGTTAGTAATCGTTTTAGGTTTTAAATATCTGTATTTAAAATATTTTTCGTGTAAATAAAAAAAATATCACAAAACAAGGATAACATGAACATTACAATAAAAAAATTATCTAGGCTTTTAACAGGCGGTCTTATCGCTTAAAGCGATCTCTTCTAGGCAACCGTGACGTACCTAACATGATTATCGCACATATTCTAAATAAATCAGCAAATAACGAAAGCAAAATACGAGTCGCATATAGATCCTGACCCGAATGAATCATACTTGACCAGTGTTTATTAGGGATTCAATACTCACCGAATACATTAACAATGTAAGTAATTTCCGAGGATCCAGCAAAGTTACTCGCAATACAAGTATAGTGTCCTTCATGTGTTAATTGAATATTTTCCAACTTTAACAACGTTTCTCCTCTGTACCTGAACAAAATAACAGATACGATTAATGAGCTCTGAAAACAACACTGTCTTAAGATAGTTGATTGAATCAGGCGTTACGTTGCGGAAGTTTATGTTTAAAACTGTTTTTTTTAAGAATCTCTAGTGTATTTAATGTATTACATCAATTAAAAGATATCAAAACAAAAAAACATGTAAAAAATATAAAGTTTGAACTTTAGTGAAACTTAAAGTATACTTTGTGATTTTGTGAGTGTTTGTGAGTGTTTGTGAGTGTCTGTTATTTTTTGTTTGACTTTGAATTGAAAACAATTTGTTTTTGTTACTCGTCATTACATAATACCTTCGATTACCGGACACATTCGGTAATAAAAACTCAAATTTTGCTTGGCCTACGAATCTGAAATTTATCAAATAGATTCCTAATGGAGTGTACATGTCTGTACATGAGTGTACATGTAAAGTCGTGAGCAACAGCCTGTTGTAAAACCGAAAATTAAAATCATATTTACTCAATTATTTCCCGCGATGGTTCACTGGTGTTAAAGCTTTGGTAGGTCCACTTTATTTCTGGTTCAGGTACGCCTGTGGCTCTGCACGATAATGTCGATAGTTTTTGGTCCACTACTAAAGCTTTATTAAGCTGTTTTGGTGGATTGATAGTTGCTGGAACTAGGAGGGAAAAAACAGGGTAATAAACGAAGGATTTTTCTGTTTTTTAGCCTGTAAATATTAATTTTCATACTTTCAGCTTAATGTGCCTTTCCTCGTGAACTGTATCCATACTAATATTATAAAGAGGAAATATTTGATTGTTTGTTTGTTTGTTTGCACTGAATAGGTTCCGAAACTACTGAACCGATTTAAAAAAATCTTTCGCTGTTGGGAAGCTACACTATCCCCGGGTGACATAAGTTATATCATATTTTGAAGAAAAAAAAATGTGATCCTTCCTAAAACTCCAATAATTTAACCCAACGTAAAAAAAAAAAAAAAACTCGCTGGGGCGCGTTGTTAGTATTATCAAAAATTTGTTAAATTAAGTTGTTTATTAATACTGGTCTGTGATAATATGGGCGTATAGTAAGTCTAAAACGTTTTACAATGCGCCCTTGAAATAGCGCAAACCTTAGAATAGTTCGTTCAAAGTTGAGAGTACAATCGATATAACTAATAATATTAGGTTCTGTTTATTTATTTGATTTTTATTATGATGTATCCAAAACACTTAGCCCTATAGCATAGTGCAAGCGACAACATACATTTCGAGCAAAATCCACTTACCATGCAATTGTTTTTTTTTTTTTATAATAATGTTACGTGAATGTTGGTTAAAATGAAGCAACATCAGCCTTCAACATATTCTCTTACGAAATCCAAAAACGTAATAGAACAAACTATGTAATGTTAAACTATTTTGTTTAACTACAGTGGATTAATTTATAAATAACTAGCGACCCGCCCCAGCTTCGCACGGCTGTAATTTACGCGCGAAACCGGGGCATGTTGCTAGTTACTAAATGATAGTGAAAACCGCATCAAAATCCGTTGCGTGGTTTAGGAGGAGTTAGCGGTCATACAGACAGACGGAAAAGCGACTTGTTGGTAGAGATAGAGAAGATAAACCTTCCATGAAAAATTATCTAACTGATGGTGAAAAGCGCATCAAAATCAGTTGCGTGGTTTAAGTGGAGTTAGCGGACAGACAGACGCGGAAAGTGACTTTAATTTATACCATGTAGAGAAGATAGTAATCACAAAAAGTGGAAGAATAAGGCACCTGCCCTACATACCAATACGTATTTTTTTCCGTATTTTTGTCTTTGCTTTAGTGTAAAAACGGTAATCCGTACGCATTAATCTTGGAATGATTATAAAACACACTAAAGCAAAAAAAAAAAAACACCGGCCAAGTGCCACGCGACATAAAGAAAAGAAAATTCATTGTTGGCTGCGAAACCCTCAGTGTCTTGCACTTGGCCAGTTTTTATTAGGAACAAAATACTCACCGAATACATTGACATTGTAAGTAATTTCCGAGGTTCCAGCAAAGTTACTCGCAATACAAGTATAGTGTCCTTCATGTGTTAATTGAATATTTTCCAACTTTAACAACGTTTCTCCTCTGTACCTGAATAAAGTAACAGACACGCTTAATTTGCTCTGAAAACATAATACTCCTGTATATAGAATAGTCTAGCAATAAAAAAAAACAATTTAAATCTCAGTGAAAATTTAAAGTATACAATGTGATTCTCGGTAGAACGCAACTTTAAAAGAGGGTCAATTGATACTCTTCTTTAAGAATAACTATGATTACCGGGCTAGTGCGGAAATAAAAATAAATTGTATCGTAGATAAAGGTCATTAAAACTTGTCAAAGGTAGGCAACCAACACTCGTGCCGATGTTAGCCATTGGGGTTGGCTGGTAATTTTTTTTTAGAGATAACTCTAGCATAACTTAATATCTTTCAAATTGGAAACGTTTTAAAAAAAGGCTTATTATGGTGCTGTTGTAGTTAGTGTTGCTTTTTTCGACGCCATATTGTTGTTATATTTAGTGACCCAAGGATTGTATCGTCAAGTGTTTTATGCTGAAAATTTACCACTATTCGTTGCCTGTTAGTGCACTTACGCTATTGTGCACCCACTTCATGGAATGGGGAGAGCTGGAAAGGGGTTAAAAAAAGCCACAAAATTCACCTAAGAATTAGTCTTATCTCCGCAATGGATAGTGTACGAGTAACACGAGTTGTTTGTGTGGTGTCAGTTTGTTTGCCACCAATGGTATCAACTATAGAGTTAAAAGGTTTGACATGCCAACTCCATGAAAGATGTTTTCCGAACCACAATATTTTACGAGGATTTTTGTATATAATAAAATGTATGATTTCATAATAATAAAAAAAAAATAACTATAGAAACTATCTGTGCTTTAAGTTAGTTGCAAACCCCATTATTTTTGCCCCATTTTTTGGGTTGGTTCTAATTATAAAATTTGTTCTTATTCAGTGATAATCACTTAACAATTGACAATTTTAACACAAATTTAACAATTTCAAAGATTAATTCCCAATGGAGTGTACAGGTCTATTTAGAAAGTATTTTGCAAAAGGGTCAGAATAAGAGGACCAAAAAAGGGTTTAAAGTTTGGATGAAAATCTACGCGAGTTCGTAAGCAACTGTTTATAACGTAAAACACTGTTTTAAACTATCACGGTTGTTCTCTAAAGTTATATGATTATTTACGGGATATTTACCGTGGTAAGGTTGTGGAATGAGCTCCTCGTTGTTTATAACGTTATAAAAACGAATATACATAAAAAAGACGAAAAAACATATTTACTCAATTATCTCTCTTGATGGTTCACTGGCGTCAAAACTTTGGTAGGTCCACTTTATTTCTGGTTCAGGTACTCCTGCGGCTTTGCACGATAGTGTCGATAGCTTTTGGTCCACTATTAAAGTCTTATTAAGCTGTATTGGTGGATCGATAGTTGCTGGAACTAGTAGAAATAAAGACAGGGTAATAAACGTAGGAATTGTCTGTCCTATTAGCCTATATATATTAGCCGCTAAGTTTTCATCATACTACCACCGTTCCGTATGCGTTTAAAAGAGACAACAGCAGCCGACAACATAATTATTATCTTAGGAAATAAAATTACAAACATCTTTTACAATAAATAACAATATTTTTTTATTTTTTATCACACTAGCTTGAAAAGGCTTGATACAGTGGATTAACTTTTAAATAATAGTTATCACAAAAAGTTAAAGATTAGGCCACCTGCACTACATATCAATATTGTACGTATATTTTTTACGAATTTTTGTTTTTACTTTAGTTAGATTAAAATGGTAATCTGTACGCATCAAAATTGGCATTATTGTAGAACATACTCTAAAGTAAAGCATAAAATAAAATAGAACACAGGCCAAATACAAGTCGCGTGCGCACTTTTGATCCCGAACTAAATGAAAGAAAACAAGTTTTTGGTGCGGAACCCTCGGTAACTAGCACTTGGCAGTTTTTATTAGGAATGAAATACTCACCAAATACATTGACACTGTATGTAATTTCTGAGGATCCAGCAAAGTTACTTGCACCACATGTGTAGTATCCTTTATGTGTTAATTGGATATTTTCCAACTTTAACAACGTTTCTCCTTTGTACCTGAACAAAGTAACAAATACCATTAATTAGCTCTAAAAACATAATACTCCTAGAGTCCTTTTAATGAAAGAAGTCCCACGACAAACAGCGGAACTAAATTTCCATGTTGTAGTTGTCAGGTGTTGTTATTGTGTTTGGACGCTAGTGAGATTTCTATTAATTTTCCATCGTTAAAGAGTCGTGTACGATGCCAAAAGTTGTTAAAGTTCTACTCGAGAAATGATACTGATAGTGATTGATACGCGATGACAGCGCCGCGTCTGGCGGACTTCTTTCATGAAAAGCACTCTATATAGATTAGTCTCGCAAAAAAAAAACTATATAAACCTCAGTGAAAATATAAAGTGTACAATGTGATTCTCAATAGAGCGCAACTTTGAAAGAGGGTCAATTGATACTCTTCTTTAAGAATAACTTTGATAACCGGACTCAAGCGGAAATAAAAATAAATTGTATCGAAAAAAAAGGTCTCACCAACCAACCAAGGAAAACCAACACTCGTGCCGATGCCAAATAACGGGGTTGCCTGTATTTTTTTTTTATTGACAACGCCTAGCATAACTTAATAGCTGTTAACGTGAAAACGTTAAAAAAAGGCTTATTATGGTCCCGTTAAACTAAGTAATGAAATTCTTTTGTCGACGCCAAATTTGTGTCATATTTAGTGACCCAAGGATTGTATCCCAAGTGTTTTATTCTGAAAATTTACCAGTGTTTGTTGTCCGTTAGTGCACTTACGCTATTGTGCACCGAATATCATGGAATTTGATCATGTGAATGGGGAGAGATGGAAGGAGGTTAAAAAAAGCCTCAAAATTCAACTAAGAATTTAGTCTTATCTCCGCAATGGATAGTGTACGAGTGTCACGAGTTGTTTGTGTGGTGTCAGTTTGTTTGCCACCAATGGTATTAACTATAGAGTGAAAAGGTGTGCCATACCAACTCCATGAAAGATGTTTTCCGAATCACAATATTTTACGAGGATTTTTGTATATAATAAAATGTCAGATTTTATAATAAAAAAATTTAACATAAGTATAGAAACCATCTGTGCCTTTAGTTAGTTGCAAACCCCATTGTTTTTGCCCCTTTTTTTGGGTTGGTTCTAATTATAAAATTTGTTCTTATTCAGTGATGATCACTTAACAATTAACATTTTTAACACAAAATTAACAATTATTAACAATTTAACAATTTCAAAGATAAATTCCTAATAGAGTGTTCAGGGGCCTTACGGACAACAGCTATTACAGGCACCTAAGGCACTCAGTTGACAAATCACGCGACCGCAAACCGTATCTGGGCGCGATAAGGTTTGCGATCGTGTGATTTTCCAACTGAGCTGATTAGGTGCCTGTAATAGCTGTTGTCCGTAAGGCCCCAGGTCTATTTAGAAAGTATTTTGCAAAAGGATCAGAATAAGAGGACCAAAAAAGGGTTTAAAGTTTGGATGAAAATCTACGCGAGTTCGTTAGCAACTGTTTATAACGTTATAAAAAAGACAAAAAACATTTTAAAAAAAAAGACAAAAAAGACGAAAAAACATATTTACTCAATCATCTCTCTTGATGGTTCACTGGCGTCAAAACTTTGGTAGGTCCACTTTATTTCTGGTTCAGGTACTCCTGCGGCTTTGCACGATAGTGTCGATAGCTTTTGGTCCACTATTAAAGTCTTGTTAAGCTGTATTGGTAGATCGATAGTTGCTGGAACTAGTAGAAATAAAGACAGGGTAATAAACGTAGGAATTGTCTGTCCTATTAGCCTATATATATTAGCCGCTAAGTTTTCATCATACTACCACCGTTCCGTATGCGTTTAAAAGAGACAACAGCAGCCGACAACATAATTATTATCTTAGGAAATAAAATTACAAACATCTTTTACAATAAATAACAATATTTTTTTATTTTTTATCACACTAGCTTGAAAAGGCTTGATACAGTGGATTAACTTTTAAATAATAGTTATCACAAAAAGTTAAAGATTAGGCCACCTGCACTACATAGCAATATTGTACGTATATTTTTTACGAATTTTTGTTTTTACTTTAGTTAGATTAAAATGGTAATCTGTACGCATCAAAATTGGCATTATTGTAGAACATACTCTAAAGTAAAGCATAAAATAAAATAGAACACAGGCCAAATACAAGTCGCGTGCGCACTTTTGATCCCGAACTAAATGAAAGAAAACAAGTTTTTGGTGCGGAACCCTCGGTAACTAGCACTTGGCAGTTTTTATTAGGAATGAAATACTCACCAAATACATTGACACTGTATGTAATTTCTGAGGATCCAGCAAAGTTACTTGCACCACATGTGTAGTATCCTTTATGTGTTAATTGGATATTTTCCAACTTTAACAACGTTTCTCCTTTGTACCTGAACAAAGTAACAAATACCATTAATAGGGTATTTGACTACTTTTGGAAAACTATTGCACATTATTGTCTGATATAAAATAATGTATACTGCATTTATATTTTCTGGATATCAGTCGTATTTGCGATATAAATCGATGTTAAAGTTTGAATAAAAAAATATCGCGCCAAAACGCAGACCTGCGTCATAGCTCCGATCACGTGACTAATTGACGTCACACAAAACAAAACAACTGCAGCCAGGCTGCAAAAGTTTGATGATTAATTAATTTCTAATAGAAGTAATGGTTTATAAATATTGTGTAGTGCCAAAATGTACAACTACTTCCATAAAGACACCGGATAAAATATTTGTTCCTGTTCCAATGCACCCAAAACTCCCCAAAACTCGAAAAAGTGGTTGGAACCAATCTAAGGTTGGAACTAAGTAGCTCATAGAGAACCCAAAAGTATTGGAGCTAATTCAAGCGTTTCTATGTGCGAAGATCATTTTGAGGTACATATTTGAGTCTATATATTTCTATTATAATTTGTGTTTTTATTGCATTACTATTTTATGTACTGTTACTTTCTTTTTAAACATTGTAAAGCTCGACATAACCTAACAAAATAGTTATATCCACTTACTACAACATACTTTTTGTACAACTTGATTGAATGTTTTGCTTGGAGAACAATTAAAAATTAATACTGACATTGTAGTTTTTACGTTTTGAGTTCTGCAGCGTAGAAACAATGACGTGGATTATTATTAAAGAAATATGCAACCATAAAAACATTAATTTTGGGTACGTTACTGCTGTCTGCTTGCACAAAATGTTTCTCCATTCTTCTCACATTTAACCTCCGGAATGTTTTTGGTGAAAATTTCTGGATAAATCACTCTCAAAATAGCTTTACAACATTAAATTCGCAAATATCAATACAAAATCTGTTTGTTTAGATTTGTGTGACGTCACTAGGGATGAAGCCAGTTACAGACCGTTTTCGATCACGTGATCAAATGTCGAAAATACAGTTATTTTATTCGCGTTTTTTACAAAAAATAAGCATATTTTTATCAAAAAATCAATGAAATATGCTTTTTCATTATGTCATGTTTATGGATGGCGTCAATTGGCATAATATTTTTAATACAGTCAAGTACCCTATTAGCTCTAAAAACATAATACTCCTAGAGTCCTTTTAATGAAAGAAGTCCCACGACAAACAGCGGAACTAAATTTCCATGTTGTAGTTGTCAGGTGTTGTTACTGTGTTTGGACGCTAGTGAGATTTCTATTAATTTTCCATCGTTAAAGAGTCGTGTACGATGCCAAAAGTTGTTAAAGTTCTACTCGAGAAATGATACTGATAGTGATTGATACGCGATGACAGCGCCGCGTCTGGCGGACTTCTTTCATGAAAAGCACTCTATATAGATTAGTCTCGCAAAAAAAAAAACTATATAAACCTCAGTGAAAATATAAAGTGTACAATGTGATTCTCAATAGAGCGCAACTTTGAAAGAGGGTCAATTGATACTCTTCTTTAAGAATAACTTTGATAACCGGACTCAAGCGGAAATAAAAATAAATTGTATCGAAAAAAAAGGTCTCACCAACCAACCAAGGAAAACCAACACTCGTGCCGATGCCAAATAACGGGGTTGCCTGTATTTTTTTTTTATTGACAACGCCTAGCATAACTTAATAGCTGTTAACGTGAAAACGTTAAAAAAAGGCTTATTATGGTCCCGTTAAACTAAGTAATGAAATTCTTTTGTCGACGCCAAATTTGTGTCATATTTAGTGACCCAAGGATTGTATCCCAAGTGTTTTATTCTGAAAATTTACCAGTGTTTGTTGTCCGTTAGTGCACTTACGCTATTGTGCACCGAATATCATGGAATTTGATCATGTGAATGGGGAGAGATGGAAGGAGGTTAAAAAAAGCCTCAAAATTCAACTAAGAATTTAGTCTTATCTCCGCAATGGATAGTGTACGAGTGTCACGAGTTGTTTGTGTGGTGTCAGTTTGTTTGCCACCAATGGTATTAACTATAGAGTGAAAAGGTGTGCCATACCAACTCCATGAAAGATGTTTTCCGAACCACAATATTTTACGAGGATTTTTGTATATAATAAAATGTCAGATTTTATAATAAAAAAATTTAACATAAGTATAGAAACCATCTGTGCCTTTAGTTAGTTGCAAACCCCATTGTTTTTGCCCCTTTTTTTGGGTTGGTTCTAATTATAAAATTTGTTCTTATTCAGTGATGATCACTTAACAATTAACATTTTTAACACAAAATTAACAATTATTAACAATTTCAAAGATAAATTCCTAATAGAGTGTACAGGGGCCTTACGGACAACAGCTATTACAGGCACCTAAGGCACTCAGGTGACAAATCACGCGACCGCAAACCGTATCTGGGCGCGATAAGGTTTGCGATCGTGTGATTTTCCAACTGAGCTGATTAGGTGCCTGTAATAGCTGTTGTCCGTAAGGCCCCAGGTCTATTTAGAAAGTATTTTGCAAAAGGATCAGAATAAGAGGACCAAAAAAGGGTTTAAAGTTTGGATGAAAATCTACGCGAGTTCGTTAGCAACTGTTTATAACGTTATAAAAAAGACAAAAAACATTTTAAAAAAAAAGACAAAAAAGACGAAAAAACATATTTACTCAATCATCTCTCTTGATGGTTCACTGGCGTCAAAACTTTGGTAGGTCCACTTTATTTCTGGTTCAGGTACTCCTGCGGCTTTGCACGGTAGTGTCGATAGCTTTTGGTCCACTATTAAAGTCTTATTAAGCTGTATTGGTGGATCGATAGTTGCTGGAACTAGTAGAAAAAAGGCAGGGTATTATAGGAAAGAATTATCTGTCCTATTAGCTTGTAAATATTAGTCGTCATACTTCTGCTTACTACCACCATTCCGTATGCGTAAAGAGGCAACAGCAGGCGACAACGCATTATCTACCAAATATACCAAATAAAATTACAAACATCTCTTACAATCATCATCATCAGCCCGGAGAAGTCCACTGGTGAACATAGGCCTCCCCCTTTGATCTCCACACTGAACGACAGCCTGCTATCTGCATCCACTGGACTGCCCGCGACTCACAATGTCGTCGGTCCATCTAGTGGGAAGCCTACCTGTGCTGCGTCTTCCGGTTCGTGGTCTCCACTCTAGAACCTTTCTTCCCCATCGGTTATCGATTCTTCGAGCGATGTGGCCTGCCCATTGCCACTTCAACTTGCAAATTTTAACAGCTATGTCGGTGACATGATGAAACGTACTTACCACCTATTACTTCAACTGCTACTTCTTTAGAATCTGATCCAGATGGATTGTTTGCTTCACAAGAGTACTTTGCGTTCTCAGTTACTCTTTCAATAGAAAGAACATTGACGTGATCGTACGGGTAGGTTGTTCCTGGTAATGTCTGCAAAAATAATGTTTTTAGGATTCCGTACCTCAAAAGGAAAAAACGGAACCCTTATAGGATCACTTCGTTGTCCGTCTGTCTGTCCGTCTGTCTGTCCGTCTGTCTGTCCGTCTGTCTGTCCGTCTGTCTGTCCGTCTGTCTGTCCGTCTGTCTGTCCGTCTGTCTGTCCGTCTGTCTGTCCGTCTGTCTGTCCGCCTGTCAAGACCCTTTTTCTCAAGAACGCGTAAAGGTAGCAAGTTGAAATTTATACTAAATACTTGGGTCTACGGTTTCTTTTGGCTCTAAAAAAATAAAAGTTGTAAGTCAATGCAATCAAAAGATATGAAACTTACATTTAATTTTATTACAAACTTACATTTTGTAGTTGGAATGTATAGAAGAACCTTATTGTCAACTACAAACTTAAGTTTGTCCTTAAATATTTCAACTTAAGTCTTTTTTTTTGGACTCACGCTCTGAGGGTCCCTTCCAACGGAACCCTCAGAGCACGAGTCCTACTCGTACTTGTCCGGTTTTTTTTTTTCATAAACAAAATTTTATTTTCTCATAAGCGGAGATTAGTCGCGCGTACTAACACACAACACTGTGAGGCTGAATATCTGCGACACAGAAGTTAAAAAAACAATAATAATAATAATAACACACTGTCTTAAGCTGTCACGGTTGTTCACTAAAGTTATATGATTCTTTACGGGATATATTTACCGTGGTAAGGTTGTGGAATGAGCTCCCGATATTTCGGCGCAGTTACATGCACCATATTCACGGGAAGACTGAAGAACGCGGGTGGTTGGTCGAACAGTTAAAAAGTTAGATGCAGACATAACGATCTACCCTCTTTCTTAGTCTTTTGCTACGGTTATCACTGGAACTCAAACTCTAACCTAAGTCCCGACAAAACACACTCACTGTGTCACTGCGTGTAGTATTTTGAACACATTTTGAACGCGAACTTTTATTGTTAAGGCGACCTAATACTGGATTCCACGCAATGGTGAGTTGAAAACCATCACCTCGGTTGAAATTCTGGCATTTCGAGATCTCAATAGTTTCCTTTACTAGCCTTGGTATGTAAAAATATGGCGTTCAGTGGACAGGATTTCAGGGTTGTGATATTCAATCCAGTTGTTAGGACCCGCGTCCAGCAGAGGCTCAGCTATGGCAGATTTGTGTCTCTCATTGTTTTTACTGCCTTAATGTGTTCTTTGATGCGGCATGAAACAGTCTTCAGTCTTCCCGTGAACATGGTGCATGTAACTGCGCCAAAATATCGGGAGCTGATTCCACAACCATACCACGGTAAATATATCCCGTAAATAATCATATAACTTAATTAAAAATAACGTTTCACACTCATTAGCTCCTTCCCTCCCTTAGATCAAATAAAAACTGCATTTGCTCTGAGCTCCTTGCTGCCACTAGGGCTCCCTGTGTTGGGGAACCTACAGAAATACATGGGTCGAGCTTCAATGGTTGTTCATCCTTGCAGCCCTTACTGTCCGCGCTATAAAAGCCTCGACTTCAGCCTCGGCCTTTATTCCAGCTAATCCGTCAAGGGCTGCGATGCTGGCCGCGCTGTGATGGCCTGGACCTGCGCTGCGCTGCGCTTTTGGCCATCATCATCGCTGTCAGCAATACAGTATAACAAACTTTGACAGTAATGTACTATATTAATCACCTTGCTTGAAATAACTGTTCCTTTGTTTAAATTTTTCCAAACAATGTTTGGTTTTGGATACCCTTCTACTTTACAAGTTAAGGTCAACGGTTCGTTATAGTTAGCACTGACTTTAGCTTCACCGTCAATTACAACTGACGGATGCCTGTTATTTATTGTTTCACCTGAAAAAAAAACATATTCAATAGTATACTGGGTTACACGGAAAGGGTGAACGAGTTGCGTATTTACTGATTTTGACGTCAGTTTTTTATAATTGATAATTATTTATGGTTATTTATCCTCATGATGATGATCCCAATGAGACTTAAGTGGATGTAGGCGAGACACTTTATCAGAAGGAACGGATTGTGGATAGTTACAGAATGGTTGCTGCAGAATGGAAAGCAACCACCGCGCAAACATTCAGGGCCCCGATTCTACTAATCTAATTGATTTTAAATTCTAATGAATTGCATCAACATTTACAATTAATGTTATATGGTTATTTACGGGATATTTACCGTGGTAAGGTTGTGGAATGAGCTCCCGATATTTCGGCGCAGTTACATGCACCATGTTCACGGGAAGACTGAAGAATTCTTCTTCTGAAGAAGGAGCTCATTCCACAACCTTACCACGGTAAATATCCCGTAAATAATCATATAACTTTAGTGAACAACCGTGATAGTTTAAAACAGTGTTTTACAATTAAAGTATTAAAAAAGTGTCATAAGTGATAATTTGTGAGACAAAACCAGTTGTTTTTAAATTGTTAATGAATTGCCCCAAAATTGACACATATACTTAAAATATGAGTTATGACTTAAACTATTAAAAAAAATGAACATTTTGAGGAAATTCATTTTAAAAAAAAAACATTTTAAAAACAATTGGTTTAATAGAATCGGGGCCCAGCTTGCTGGTTGGGCTATATAGCCAAAGACAAGACTTGCACAGGGGCCTTACGGACAACTGCTATTACAGGCACCTAATCCGCTAAGTTGGAAAATCACGTGACCGCAAACCGTATCTGGGCGCGATAAGGTTAGGTGCCTGTAATAGCAGTTGTCCGTAAGGCCCCAGGACCGTAAAAGATGGCGCGCTGAAAAGGTGACCTTACTGAGCAGTGGGTAGAAATTGGTTGATTTCATGTTATCAATTTGTGCCAATGACAACTTAGTGTTTAAATTTTACAGTACCTGGTAAGATTCTTCTACGTTCAAATGTAGTAGGCGGCATCCGTGTAATGTTAGATGCACTTTCTGCATGGTAACCAATAATCTGAAAATATACAGCCATACAAAATAGTTATTATTTTTGTACAGCAGTAAAAAAGTATAAAAGTTTGTAATTTGATAAATTTATGCATGCCTTGCTATGTTTACGATAGAAATCAAAACAAGACCAAGTATAATTATAGTAGATTGTACAACAAGTGCAATAAACAAGTCATTTTAGCCGAGATGTCGTGCCGTGGGATTTTAAGTCGAACTACCAAAAAGAATTGGTTTTAAGTTTTTTTGGGGCTAACATAATGGATTTAGTTGTCCAGTTTTTTTTAAATAAAAAATGGGTTCTATTTTCAAATTACAGGTACACTCTACACTTTAAATGTGAGAAAAAATATGTTTTTTTTTATTTTTTTTTAATAATGTTAAATTTTTTGTGACATAAAATATGACTGGGTCCGAACCACGAATGTGGCTGGTTGAAGACCGAGGCAAACCCTCTACATTAAATATATTACAAACTTAACTTCTTTGAACAGTTAAAGAGTAAACAATTTTAGGCACTAGTGCATAAAGAAGAAGACTTATGCACTAGTAAATATAGTAATACTACTGTTGCTCGCGACTTCGTACGCGTAGACTTTCATATAATATTTCAACCACCATTCCCCCCCCCCCCCTTAATTCGGCCCTTTCGCAAAATCCTTTCTTAACGGACCTCTACACCCCATAAGGAATCTACCTGCAAAATTTCAGCTTTTTAGGTCAGGTATTTTTCAAGATTTCGTGATGAATGAGTGAATGAGTGAGTAAATCGGTGAATTTCGCTTTTATATATATTGTATAGATTTGCACGTTGTTGAGGCCTTCAGCGGAATTAACCACCATGCTAGCCTTTACTCTGCATTCGGAAAAATGTGACGGTGCAAAGGTGTCCAATACAAGTCACGTCCCACATTAAAGGCCGCCGCATGTTTTTTACATCGGACTAGACTTAACGTTTGACTGCAATCTTACCTGATAGAAAGGGATGATGTGGTCAAAGATACAGCATGTTTGCCTTTTTCTTCCACGGAATTAGTAACCCCGTCCGTTCTTTTGCCATCTCGACGTACTAGGACGTGCTTGACTTGAGAACAGCCGCGCAGTTGGCTTGTTTGTAGTTGATCTCGATGTATCTAGTTTTAATAATTCTATGCCATACTAACCGCTATCTTAAACGGTACGCTCGGAGGGTCGAATTCTTCCGTTGTGTAGAACTTCGTTGCGTTATTTGTTATTTCCAGTGGTAGTTCCGAGATCACGTTGTCATTTATGTCCAGAAATTTTACGCTTTTCAACGCAATATCACCTTCGGTAAGCTTTATCATCAAATGCGTTTTAGCATCTATAAACATAGAGATTAAACATATTTCAACCGCCTTAAAAAGAGGATCTTAATTGAGATCCTTTATTAACTAAACCAAATACAAGTAGGGGCGGATTTGAGACTTTAGTTGCCCTAGGCCTACGGAAGATTGCCGGCCCCTACTTCCTAAAAAGCACGAACCCGGGAATGATTATTCCTCTTCTCACCGTATACGACAACTATTAGTAGTGGCAGCGAAAGTACCACATAACCCAGTACTAATATGTGTAAAAATAAAAATAAAAATATTCGGGACATTTTTGCACACACGGTCATCTGACCCCAAACTAAGCAAAGCTTGTGATATGGCTGCCAGAGGCTGATATACATACATAATAATATATAGCTTTAAATACATACGTAAATATATATTAACACCCAGATATAGAACAAACACAAATGTTCATCACATAAATGTTTGTCCTAGATGGGAATCGAATCCACGCCCCCAAGCAAGGCAGCAAGGCTCAGAAGGCAGGTTCACTACCAACTGGACCAACTATCTATGTAGTATGCTATGTAGTATGTGCATCATTGTCTGTAGTAGAGCAAAATGAAAATGATACGCCGGAACTTAGAGTAAACAAGTAAGCAAAAATTTAGTTCGATGAACAAAACTATTAATAGGTAATCATAATCTCCAAACGTGGAATTTTGTGGAAGGTTCTATGGACACATTTTTGAGTATTTAAACGTTTATGTTTGTTCACAAAGGGCGAGTCTACTAAAAAAAACTCATCAAATTTGCCGCCCCCTAAACTCTGTCGCCCTATGCCTGGGCGTACTTGGTCTATAGAGAAATCCGCCCGTGAATACAAGTTAACACTATAATATTATGCCTAACTTCTTAACCACTAAGTAGTTATAATAGTCTAAGTCTTAGCCTATTATAAAACAAAAGTTATATGATTTTTTACGGGATATTTACCGTGGTAAGGTTGTGGAATGAGCTCCTTCTTCTTCAGAAGAATTCTTCAGTCTTCCCGTGAACATGGTGCATATAACTGCGCCGAAATATCGGGAGCTCATTCCACAACTTTACCACGGTAAATATCCCGTAAATAATCATATAACTTTAGTGAACAACCGTTATAGTTTAAAACAGTGTTTTATTATAAAACAGTTGGATTGCCCATAGACCGTTGAAGGTTTAGAGACAATTCGAATGCTCAATCCACTACCAGTTGTATAGTAGTCAACTAAGTGTACATAAACAAAAAAGTGTACTAAAAGTGTAAAAAGTAGAAAAAAATACATTTTCATAACATTACAAACAAATATGTTTTTGTTTCAATGATATCTTTCAATTTGAGGAAGTAACATGGTAAAGAGCTAAAAATGCATTTGTTTCCATTTAACAACGTCAAATTAAAATTATATCAAATTGAAAATGTAGGTACTTATTTGTTTATTATGGTATGTAAACGAGAAAAACGTGGTTACGTTTAGAAATTCACACTCAATGTTATTGTATCTTCAAATATGTGAACATTTCGACTGGGAATGTGCAAGCGAGAGAGTTGCAGATGGCAACAGCCGTAGATTACCTGGTGCAGGCATAGCACTGCTATCTAGAAGGGAGTCGAGCTTGATACTGGAGAACCCATGCTCAAAATCGACGCCAGACTTGGCGGAAATTACAGCTCGGGCTTCCGCCGTACTGCGAATTTGAATAATGTGAGTTCCTGGACTTGTCGCGCTAAATGCATAAACCTGCAAATAGATTAATTAAAATATTTTTCTTAAAAATAAAACCAAAACAACTAAAATAATACGTTTATTAGATACTAGCTTTTGCGCGACTTAGTGCGCTTAGAATTTCTTACAAAATTTCAAACGCTATTTGGCCCCCATATATAATTATATTATGTTATTATTATGTGCAAAGCTTTTCTTAGAGGACCTCGGCATCGCAAGGCATCAAGTAGTTTTGAAAATACAAGCTAAAACGAAAACTACAAAAACAGACTGCCGTTGCAAAAAATAGGCCGTTGAAGGTCTAAAGGCAATCCAAATTATAAACCCACTACCAGTTGGTAGCACACCCAGCATGCTGGCGGCATTGTCAAGTAGTTTTTGAAATGGTAGTCAGTGGTATTTTGATACTTAATAATTATTATGTTTTTATTAGTGCGCCATAATATTATTTATTAATATTTTTATTCATTTCAAAAATCCTTATTTTTTTTTTTAAACAACGCAAATACTTTCTGTACCCATAGTTATTTGATATTTTTCAGTATGAAAGGTTTGAGCTAAACAATTTCTTTTTTTTTTCTCTGCTACATCAACATCATTATGCTTAAGTACTAACCCTGTAAAGTGAAAAACTTACCTTGTTTTTTTCTGTGCTGAAGATGATTTTTTTCCATACGTCACTTCCATCGGGCCCCTTTATAGTCACAGAAGGATCATTTCTAACGTCAGATGCGATTGAAAATAGCACTTCTCCCATAAGCGCATCAGCGTTAATCTGTTACAAAAGAAAGTATAGTTTTAATGGATAGAAGCAAACCAATTAAAACTGTATCGCTACACCAACACAGCATCGAGTATTTTTTTTTTTTGCTTTTACTCTTTCTCTATGGGAGTTACTTACAGTAATTTCATTTGTACCAGGCGAGAGCGTTGTGCTGTTCACAGGGTACATTCGGCCTTTTATCGTCATTTTCACAAACTCCAAAACCTGTAAAAAGCATTACAATATTAGGTACATCATCTGCATATTTAAGCTGGCAAGTGCTTTTATTAACTAAACAAAATACAAGCTAACACTACATAAACAGTTAAATCTGCCCATAGACCGTTGAAGGTCTAAATCGAAAATGCTCAAGCCTAATATCGTTGGCAGCGTACCCATCATGCTGGCGGCATTACTACGCTGAATGGCAATACTTATGCGTTGAGCTAGAAACACGACAGCATTTTGGTAATGTGTCGTATTTTTTCAGGTTTTCTGTATTATGGCCAGCCCATTGCCACTTCAGCTTACTAAGAAGAAAAAAGATACTTACCTTGTCAACTGAATGTTTATCTATATGAAATACTTGTCCTCCCGTAGCTTTTGCCGCGGCCTCGTAAACTTTATACTTAGGAGACGTTGTAGGTTGACTACATAGGCCCGTCAATACAAACACAATCTGTGAACACAAAATGTGTAGATTTAATTTTATCAAGCTTCATATATATACCTATATGGTTTTAATCTAGTTTTGTCACGGACATTTTTTTTAAACCTGTTATCTATAGTTAAAAAGGAATTTAGTTAGGAAGTTAGTTAGGAAGGGGGGGGGGGGGGGGGCATGATAGGGTATTTAAGCGGAAATAACAAAAATATAGCATTACAGCATTGTTTATTATTTTTATTTATTTATGGCACATGTATTATTAATCTAACTACATTTTGGCACAGTCTTTGGGAGATCAACTTATATTTTTTTTATAATAAATGATTAAAAAGAAACGTTGTGTGTGTGGGTCATGTATGTGTGTTTGTGTATCTGAATGTGTGTTTTTTCCTTATGTAAAATATTGTTTCTCGCGCCTAGTTAATTTCTAAATGTTATTTCGCGCCAAGAACATGTGCAAACCTGTTCAGTAAAGTAAGGCGTTTTGCCTTCTAATAATTTTCTTTAGGGCGCAATTGCTTTTCCTATCGAAACATCTTAAGGTGGTTTGTTTCACAAATGGCGGGAAATTCAAATTTCAATCAGTTTTCTTGTCCTTGTAGCTTGTAGTAAACATCATTGTTTACGCAAATTGATTATTATTCTTTACAAAATCATGTAAAGCTATTTATCTGCACATTATTACTTACATTTATGAATAAACAAATTTTTGCTGTTTCAAACGGTTTATTGACAAATGTAAGTAATATGGTGCGTTACAGTTAAATAGTTGTGTAACGGGTTTACGAAGAGGGATGGGTCGCACGCAGAGTAGAAAAAAAGATGGTTTTAACGACTTTAGACGTTTATTCGATGAAAGACTAATCTAACTATAAACGTTGTCAGGGACAAAGGGCCGGGTACCGTCCGCAGTGCCTTAAACACGCTCAGAGTAATATCAAGAGTGCCGGTAGAACCGTCTGCTCAAGATATTAGATGCCTGATTGTAATTAATTAATAATCGCACTGAACCGACTGGTGGTGTTTTCCATGAATGTTCCGTTTGCGCGTTTTAAGACACAACTAGCGCCATCTAGCGGTCATCGGGTGTAAACCGAGTGTTGGTGTTACATTCTCCCCCTCCGTTCCTGAAGGCGACCCGACGAGGAGAACGGATTGCTATAGTCTAGTTCAGTTTCTATTTGTTTTTCTTAGGACGACCTCTTTTTCTGATCGGTTGTACCGGTGGTGGGAGACAGCTAGTATCTCCTGTGTAAGGGGTTAAGGCTGACGTGTGGAAGGTCCCGATAGAATTTTCAGGTTCACCTGGTTTGGCTAGCATGTAGGATGTGGCTCCCTGTTTGGCCTTTATAAGATATGGTCCATCTCTTCTAGGCGCAAATTTGGCACTAATCCCTTTAGCTGTTTTACTGATAGCATGAACATTGGCCAGTACCAAGTCTCCAGCTTTGTACCCAGGATCAGGTCTGCGTGCTTTATCAGCTTGTGCCTTTCTATCTTCCTCCTTCATCTCTTTAACTTCTTTTGCTCTCTTTAGCGTTTCAGATAGCTGTAGCAGTTTGGGTGTTATCTCGGGTATGAAGTTTTCAGAGAGCACTATTTGCTTCAAATCATGTTCGTTGTCGTCCGGCGTTCTTAGTTCTCTAGCGAAAGTCAGATATGCCGGTGTATACCCAGTTGCCAAACTCGAAGCCGTATTCATAGCAAAGCGTATGCAAGCGAGTTTATCTGCCCAGGCTCTATGGTCATCATGTACTAGTATACCCAGTTGGGTTTTAAGATCCCTGTTTCTTCGCTCTACTGGGTTAGCAGCTGGATGGTACACTGGAGTGTACGTGTGTTTCATTCCTAGACAGTAGGTCACTTTCTGCATAACAGCGCTTACAAATTGCGGTCCATTGTCGCTGTGTATCCGTCTTGGCATTCCATACCGTAGGAACACCTCATTAATCATAATTGTTGCACAAGTTTCGGCGTTTGCGGACTCTAAAGAGAATAGCTCTATCCAACCACTGGCGAGATCTTCAACTATCAAGATCCAGCTTTTCCCGTCCGGTGTCGTCGGGAGTGGCCCAAATAAATCGAATGACAGCATCTCGAATCGCTTATTGACAGCCGTTGTCTGAAGAAGACCTGCTGGTTTTAAGTTCGTCGGCTTGTAACGTTGGCACAGTATGCAGTTCTTAACGTATGCTTCCACAAACCTTCTCATGCCTTTCCAATAGTAGCGTCGTGCTATCCTTTGATGGGTTTTATCGGCCCCGTAGTGTCCTGCCATGGGATCATCATGATAGACCGATAGCGTATTCTTCCATTCATGTTCTGGTACCAGAAGTTGTGCATCCTCTCTGTCTCCATCAGGATTGTATTTATATAAAAGGCCGTTATTCATAACGTAACCTTTTCCGCTCCAATAGATGGCGTTTTCACCTGTTTCAGCCTCAAGGGCTCGTATAACATTTGCTATATGGCTATCTTTCAATTGTTCTTGACGTATCTCCGCTGGACTACGGGATGGGGCGTCAACAACTATGCTGCATAACCCACAGACGCTGTTTGTCTCCTCGGTGCAATGAGGACGCGACAGGGCATCTGCCACAACATTACACTTGCCTGGTGTATGCTCTATTTTTATATTGTAGGCTTGTATCAGTAATGCCCAACGTGCTAGTCGTCCAGTTGGCGTTTTGAGTGATAGTAGCCACCTCAAGGCTTGATGATCAGTCAATACTGTGACTTGTGATCCTTCTATATAGCCTCGAAACTTGTCCAGCGCCCATACTACAGCAAGTGCTTCTCGCTCGGTAGTGCTGTAGTTTTTCTCAGCTGGGATTAGCAACCTACTTGCATATTCCACAGGGTGTTCTTCTTCACCCTCCCCCTGGACTAATACTGCGCCTATGGCATAATTACTGGCATCAGTTTTGACGGTGTATGGTTTAGTTTCATCGGCTTGTTTAAGCACCGGTGCTGTTGTAAGACAGACCTTAAGGTCTTTAAAAGCTTTCTCCTGGGCCTCACTCCAATTCCATGAAACGTTCTTTTTCGTTAATCTTGTTAATGGCTCACTAATTGCCGAAAAATTTGGTATAAATCGCCGATACCAAGAGCAAGTCTGTACGAAAGATAGTAGGTGCTTCAGATTCTTTGGTCTTGGAAGTTCCGTTATTGCTGCCACTTTGGCAGGATCAACACATAGACCTTGAGGGGTTATGAAATGGCCCAAATACTTGACGGTAGCACAGCAGAAATGGCATTTATCAAGATTGACTGCTAGGTTATTCTCTTTCAACGTATCCATCACCTTGTCTAAGTCCTTAAGATGCTCCTCGAACGTAGGGGATAGGACAATCAAATCATCAAGGTACGCCAGTATCTTAACACCCCCCACCATCACTCTCACACGATCAATTAAGCGTTGAAAGGTTGCAGGTGCATTGATCAGTCCAAACGGCATGCGGTTAAATTTATAGATGCCAGATGGTGTAATGAAGCTCGTTTTGTCTTGATCTTCCTCTCTAACTTTCACTTGCCAGTATCCAGCTCTAAGATCTAGAGTAGACATGAAAGGAGTTGGTTTCGCTTCCTGTAGAAGATCGTCAATCCTCGGCATCGGGTACGCATCTGGTACCGTAATTGAGTTAAGTCGCCGGTAATCGACACAAACCCGTATGGTTCCATTAGGTTTGGGTACCATCACTACAGGAGCACACCAGGGAGAAGAAGTTGGCTCGATTATGCCCTCTTGTAACATCTTTGAGATCTCTGCTTTAAGGATGTCACGGCGTACTGGAGATAACCGATAAGGAGGTACGGCTATCGGCGCCTGGTTTCCCGTGTCGATAGTGTGTTCAGCCAGCAGTGTAGGTTTTCTACTTGGGAGGAACACTTCTTCGTTCTTATTAAGAATAGCCAGCAGACCCTTTTTTTGTTTCTCACTTAAGTCAGGTCTTAGTTCTGCTACCTTTTCTAGGTTAATAGAAGAAATTCCTATGTCTTCGCTTGTATAACCAGGAAATAGCGCTGCTGAGTCGGGTGATAGTTCCACCCTGGCCTCTGCGATTGCTTGTATAGCATCTGCGTACAGATAATCTGTGTAATCAGCTGGAGTTCCATCGAGTGCAGAACGCGGGCGTTTAGCCGGTATGGATGTGTCAGCTGTACATGCTTCCTTCGGTTCGTTTCTAGGCGGTACCATTCCACTTCTAGGTACTAGTACCCGTTCCTCATGGAGTGAATGGTCAATCTGTGCCATCGAAATTCCTTCAATATCTTCTGGTGTAAGATCGTATTCATATGCTGGTTGATCCACAAAGCGCCAGGTCATCTGGGGTATGTTTATGATCATGCCAGCGTCTTGGATAAAACCTACTCCCAGTAAGGTTTTATTTTCTCTGGACTCGGGGAGTACTATGAAGGTTGTGGGGATGACACGGTTGCACATTTTTACTGGCAGATTAATGGAAAGTATTTCCTCTCGCCTCTTCACCCCATCAGCCAATGTAACAGTGACAGTCTGCTTTGCGAAGTGACATCCCCTACGCTTCAAACAAGTATAGAGTTGGTATGAAGCCACACTTGACTTAGCACACGTGTCTACGTATGCCGTTCCGACGATGTCGTAGATGCCAATTCCCACCATGGGTCTTGGCCGGGTATCCGTCTTAATGCTCAGGGAACAGAAGTCCACATTTTGTTCTGTCTTGACCGGCTTCTTCATCGCACAGGTAGGGCATTTACTTCTCACCACCCCAGGTGCTCCACAGCCGTAGCACGAGAAAACGGGTTGAGACGGCGACGGTGCCTGAGTAGATGCTGCCTCCGCCTTCGTCTTTTTCTCCCATAAATTAGGTTGTTTGCCGTGATCTCGGATTCTCTTTCGGCAATCCTCTGCGTTGTGTCCAACATGCCGACAATATTCACAGCGTGTCTTCTTCCCTTTTTCTTTATCTTCGTTGCTGATAGCGGATGACTGCGGCTTCTCTCTGCTGATAGCGGATGACTGCGGCTTCTCTCTTAACAACTGTTCAGTACTTCTGGCTGCATTTAGAAGTTTCTCGAACGTCGCCACAGTATTACGGTGAACCTTTTCTCGTATCTTCATGTGCAGCTGCCCGTAAATGATGTCCAGTTGCTGTTCCTCTGTTAATCCTGGTGTAGGAAGTTGTTCTTAGAAAGCACGATTTTTAGCAATGAATGATTCCGTCAGCATATCCGCCGGTTGTTTGCAAGAAAAAACCTCTTGATAAATCAAGTAAGCTGGTTTCTTTGGTGCAAACGCATGTCGAAGACATTTTTCGAAGTCTTCCCAGATATGGATGCCTCTTTTCACCCCCTGCCACCATATTGCTGCTTCACCCTTCAAGATCAACGGTAGTGTGAGAATAGCTTCTGCATCGGTGATTTTATTTACGGTTTTGTAAACTGCTGCGGCGGACAAGAATTCCTCCACTCGCATAGTATCTCTAGTGCCATCAAAAGAAAACGATGCTTTGTCAAACGAGCGTGGTGGTGCACAGTTGGAAACAGCTTGTAATGCTGCTGATGTGATTGAGGTTACTAACTCCTGTAGTTGTTCGGGTGACATAGTAACGTTTGTCGCCATCTTTGGTTTTCTCGTGAAAACTCTGCGTGACCCGGTCCGTAAAGTAGGTTCGAGTTTAGTTTCCTCTCCCGAAGACTCGCCGCCGGTGTTCGCCACCTTGGTTGCTGTTCGCTCCGGAGTATGCGTAGATTTGTTCGGAAGAGTTCCACGTTGTAGCGCCAGTTGTAACGGGTTTACGAAGAGGGATGGGTCGCACGCAGAGTAGAAGAAAAGATGGTTTTAACGACTTTAGACGTTTATTCGATGAAAGACTAATCTAACTATAAACGTTGTCAGGGACAAAGGGCCGGGTACCGTCCGCAGTGCCTTAAAACACGCTCAGAGTAA
Organism: Agriopis aurantiaria; assembly: GCA_914767915.1. Lineage (NCBI taxonomy): Eukaryota > Metazoa > Arthropoda > Insecta > Lepidoptera > Geometridae > Agriopis > Agriopis aurantiaria. The sequence goes on along the minus strand of OU612003.1, from coordinate 7,390,107 downwards.
TATCAAGAGTGCCGGTGGAACCGTCTGCTCAAGATATTAGATGCCTGATTGTAATTAATTAATAATCGCACTGAACCGACTGGTGGTGTTTTCCATGAATGTTCCGTTTGCGCGTTTTAAGACACAACTAGCGCCATCTAGCGGTCATCGGGTGTAAACCGAGTGTTGGTGTTACAGTTGTACATTATAATGTAAAAAACAGCCAACATTTTGCGCAAACACTGTGTTATTTAAAAATAATTACCTGACCTGGCTACTAGGACCAAAAAACTGTTTAAAATTTGAATTTCCCGCCATAAACGCCGCCGCGCGGGAAATTCAAACTTTAAGCAGTTTTCTTGTCCTTATAAAAACACGCGGTAAAATCTGTTCAAAATTTCGATGAATCATTATCAATACTTAAATTACGCGCTTTAACAAAATTATTCCTATCATAGGAGCTGGCTGGCTAAAGACCACTAAGTAGTCACTAAGTCAATGAATTTTTTGTGGAACTACATCGAGAGCTTCCTCCACCTATAGTCACCGCGTTACCAACTGAGTCGTAAGGCCATAAATTATTATCTGTCTATCTCGCTTGCACTTACAGGTCTTAATCTGTCTATCTCGCTCGCACTTACAGGTCTTATGGTATGACGTTTATGGCCCTACGACTCAGTTGGTAACGCGGTGACTATAGTGAAAATTTCTTGTATTTTTCTTATGCCATAGGTGGCAAACAAGCAGACGGGCCGCTTGATGGTAAGCAGTCACTTATCATAGTCATTATGGATACTTGTAACAACAGAGGCGTCACAAATACGTTGCCGACCCTTTAGGACTCGATTAACTCGTCTTTTGAAGAACCCCATGTTGTAGCCTCTCGGAAACACCATGGAAAGTAGCTCATTCCACATTTTGCAGGTGTGAGACAAGAAGGATCGTGTGAATCGTGAATGTGTGGATGAGCCTTCAGGCGGTGGCGGCTAATGCGATGGTAAAACCGCGACGTCGTCGGCATCAATTCAAACAGTTCTTCAGGACACTCCCCGTTGTAAATACGATAAAAGATACAAAGAGACCCAACGTCTCTGAGCATGCTGAGTGGCAATCTTATCTTCTAAAAAGGTTAAACGGCGGAGTAATCGATGTACATAATTATATTATTAGTACTAAAAAAAACGAACTGAATTGAGAACCACCCGAAGTCAGTTAAAAAAGTAAGCGCTGTGTGTAAAAACCGGCCAAGTGCGAGTCGGGCTTGCGCACTGAGGATTCCGTAAAAAGACAACATCTCATCCAGGCTGTAATACCCTAGTATATATCTATATGATATATATCTATATATTCTCGACCGATAGAAACATAATCGTGAGTGCAAGCCAGTATTATAATAATTTAATATATATATATATATATCTATATCTGTATGATCTTAGCTGCAGGGAGAAAAATTAGCAGATAAGATGAAAATTTTGATAATTAAAAGTAATCTTTTTCTTATAAATATAAAGGCGTTGTGTGTATTTATGTGTGTGTGTGTGTGTGTGTGCGTGCGTGCGTGAGTGTGTGTGTGTGTATGTTTCTCATGGATTCCAAAACGGCAGGACCAATCCACGCTGGTGAAACTACGGGACGCAGCTAGTTTATAATAAGAATCGAGTAATATAAACACGAATTTTATTTACCTGACATTGTTTTTCTAGTGCTAGTCTTTTCACTTCTTCGAACCGTTCGTAATCTTTGGCCGTGGCGTCCGTGAATACATAAACGCTGGATCTTTGCAGACTTTCTTCTAATCCACGTATAATACCCTCCATGGCACATTCTTCACAATCCTCAGCGCCGCCATCGACACTTACTCTAGCCAGAGCTGCCTTGAATTCGGCTTCGTCTTTCGTTTTTACCCGTAGTATACCTGTATCACAGAAATTTGATTATTAAATAAAAGGTAGTAATTAAACGAGCGAATATAAATTCAAACTAAAGTTGTTAAAAATACTATGTACTAACTAATACTAAATACTGATTTACAATGTGTGAAATACAACTATTGAAAAAAAATGGCATCGATTCTGTCATACCACTCACTAAACTAAACCAATCTGACAGGACTAAAATTATCTGCGCCTCCTTTGTTTTCAGTGTCTGAGAGAAGGATGACAACAATTTTAGAGCTGTCAAATTTAGGTTAGTTTAGATAATGGTACAACGGAATCGACACCATTATATTCAACATTTTGCATAGGTATATTTTATTACATGAATGTTGCGTTATATCCTAATTTAGGTAACCTTACTGACAGAATTCGAATCTACCCTGATTATTTAATACTCATTTGGTATTATCGCCCACTCCGTAATGCCAGTCGGCCACATAGATAATAAAATTATTTAATATAACTATAATAGACATAAATATTATGCTGTCGTGATAGTTTTTGTAAATAATGATGTGTACTGCAAAGTCGTAGTACCTTATTTTATTCTATCATCAATGGTTTTCGCAGCGCACGCGATGTATTTATTGTTTTACACCTTGGGTTACATTATTGGAGTTTTAGTAATGATCCCATTTTTTTTTGAAAATATAATAAAGCCTATGTCACCTGGGGATAGTGTAGCTTCCCAACAGTGGAAGAATTTTTCAAATCGGTTCTTTCAGAGCCTATTCAATGCAAACAAACACACAATCAAATCTTTCCCCTTTATAAAATTAATATATTAATATTTCATATTATTATATAAGTATAGATGATTGTATCATTGGTAATCTTTAGTAACAAATTACCAGTAAAAAAAGATGGTAGGTTTACCGGCCTGTCCAGCACAACCTTTTGGAGGCAAACAGAACCTGCTATAAATAATATAACACTCATAACTATAGAAATTAAGAATTTGTGAAATAAGCATTAATTTGGTAAAAATAAACAGAAGATTAACAAATTAAATATAATGTATAAATTTTGTTTAAAAAATTCAAAGTCATAGCATATTAGACTGTGCCAGCGACGAAGTAAATACACAGGGCTGTGCACATCCGGTGTAACGGAGAGTGGCTATATTAGTCAACTGTTTATATAACTATTCGCAAAAATAATTAAATACCGCCCAGGTAGTATTACATACTTCCATTTTAAGTTACGATGTTATTTTTTAATTTGCTCGATTATTAAGATGCTCTAAAAATTAATATTTAAATATTTTTATACTTGTGTCAGAGTTACATTAAATCTGCACTGTTTAATGGAAAACGGTCTATCATACTTGACAAAATATATGGAACACCCAGACATTTTGTCTTAATCATAGGCCTCCCCCATCGATCTCCAAAAGAGTCAGGAAGTGGCCTGCATTCAGCGTTTCCCTGCGGTCTCTTTTAGGTCGTCTGTCTATCTTATGGGTGGTCCGATGTCTCCATTCGAGAAACATCAGCTATCTGTTCTGCGTTTTATGTTCCCTGCCCACTGCCACTTCAAATTTCTAATCTGGTGGGTTATGTTGGTAGCTTTCGTTCGTCTACGGATCTCTTTATTTTTGATACGATCTGGTAGAGAAACCCCGAGCCCTCTCCATGGCTCGTTGCCATTGTGCGACTTTGAGCGTAATATGATATTTATCTTACTGAGCGTATACTGAGAAGAGTTGACGTTCTCACGACCACTACGCGTTTCATTAAAAAACACTTACCACGATCAGTGCACGTGGAAGAGAAACTATGGTCATTAAAAGTCACCAGTACGAAGTTGTCGATTTGAGATTCTTTACTATTCTTCACTGTATCGAATATTCCGGTTGCACCACGTTTTACTGAATCAATATCATCCCCCATAGAACTAGTATCATCTATTACAAACGTCAAACTACTTAAACTGGTTCCAGAAACATATTGCGAAGAAAGAAATACTAAAATATACCACAAGGAGTAATATAATGTCATGATTGCTTTACTAGTTTTACTACAGACTGTATCACTTGTTACCCGGCACAAGAATGACCAATGAATTATTCCACAATCGTTATTTAAATGTTTTGGTAAATTACAGACGTGTTTTCCAAAATTTTCGGGAATCACTGATTACGAACCACAATGTGAAACCGTTTTAAGGGCATTGTTCATTTTTTTTTTACTCGTTATTATTATTTTAAAACTGTCAGAATTTCGCTGGCTTACTATTACAAGGTTCTATGTTATTATATGCTTGAGTGAAAGTATCTCTCTCAAGCATAAACCCTGCTAAGTCAGAATTAATGAAAGTCAAAAAAATTTAATTTGAATTACAGAACGTGTAAGAAAATAACATAGAACCTTGTAATAGTGAGCCAGTGATTTGTTGTAGTGAAAAATTTAAATAGATCCCCAGGAGTCACTTTGTTTCAGCATTTCAAATGTACGGCTTAGACGGCAAATAATCTCAACTATGGTAAGTAGCATACTTTTTAAATTTTAAGGGGTTATATCGGCCAGTGGGTGAGTTTTTATTGGCTGATGAGTTGACTAATCCGCTAATTTGGTAGGGGTCCGTTCCACAAATTGTTATTTTTGCTAATTTTTTTATAATTTTTTTATTCACCTTCACATTTTGGGCATCTGGTATTCATTTCTTTATCCGTTATTGATTTGTGTGAAGTTTTTTTTCGTTCTCTTGGTAGTAATTATATATATCTTCGAACTATTAATAGTCATATAAGGAACCCTTATAAGTTCTTCTGTCCATCCGTCTATCTGCCTGTCCGTCTGTTCTGGTCATTTAGAACCCTCTAAATTCTATAGTTTTTAATATAAGTGCATGAAACTTTGCACAGTGACAGTTTTAGAATAGATCTTAATTCTGAAAACATGTATATTATAAGCAAGCTGTGCAATGCTTCGCCCAGAATCTACCATAACCCACAAAGCCATCCAAGCCCAGAATCTCAGGTTGTATTGTAATTTTACCTACTAACTCAGTCCTGTCACTTAAACATGTACAAGCAGTGACACGAATATTCACCATGTTTAACTGGATCCACTGGGCACCCAAGACACAGGCTTCGCTGCCTAGTTTGGGGCCCGGAGCTAATAGTTTTAAGCATTATTCTTGGCCTTAACTACTGTAAATTGTACCTTAGATCTAAGCTGACTAATTTTTAAGGCTTAAATGGAAATAAATTTTATTATTATTATTATTTATTATAATCCCCTCCTGCATTTCTAAACTATTACATAGAAACTTGTTACTTACAATATAGGCTATATACAATAAGCTATATTAAAAAACATTAATTCTAAATTATTTCGAACAGTGCCTTAGTATGATTTATTGAGATATAGCTATAAAATACATTCAAAATATTCTAGCTCGAAGTTCATTGACCTTCCCTTAAAATGATCTTAACAAAAAAAGTTTCCCTATTGGTTTTCTTAATGACTTAACCATTAAAAGTATACCTATTGTGATAATGTCGGGAAGATAAATTTTTAAAATTTGGCTAAGTCCACAGAGCTGCGTTCGTTCGAATTTTTAAACTAAAACCACAAACTTCTGAACTATGGATGTGACTACAATGACATGGCTTTGGTCACCCCCACCATATGCCTGTCTCGACACGCTCTTGGCCAGTTATTTTGTCCCGGGTATCCGCGTTCAGGAAATTACGTAACATCTTCTCGTCAAAAATACCACAGTGCCTTTAACGAGTGTGTATTGCTGTTTTGTGATGACATATGGAACTGAGACGTGGTCCTTAACTGCTGGCCTTTTAGAAAAACTCTAGAGTCGCACAGCAGGCAATGAAGAGAGCTATGTTTGGAGTTTCTTTGCGCGATAAAATCCAGAACGAGGATATTCGCCGAAGAACCACAGTCACCTAACTGCTAAAATTTTATAGATGAAGAGATAATGAGCCGGCTACATCGTTTGAAGAACCGATAACCAATAATAGTTTTAGCTTGTATTTGGTTTAGTTAATAAAGGCTCTTGCCCTGTAAAAAAAAAAACCAATGGGGTAGAAAGGTTCTTAATTGGAGACCACGAACCGAAAGACGCAGCTTGTAAGTAGGGTAGTGGATGCAGCAATGCACGTCTTCTGACTGATGATGATGATGATGAAGATTTTTATCTTAATTATTTTTTGAAAGACGTAGCTATAAATGATGAGCGTACCCATAATTTTAAAGAAACAACTTCAAGAAGGATAAAGTGAGAGCATTCATAGAGATCCGCTTCACTGCTCCCGCATAGCCTTTAAAGTAATGATTGATTGATGTATTAACTCTTTATTGTTTAGAGCATGAAATTTGATACAGAGGACAAAAAACTCTTAAAAGTGTAACAATCAACCAGATTTCTTCCAGGCAACCTCAAAATAACTGATTATGTGAATGATGTTATGATAGACGTGGTTTGTGCGCTGATGTATTATTTATTAGTTCCCAATATTAATTAAACATTCCCGAATCACTTAACAGTCAATAATGTATACAATAGGTGGTGACATATCGTACCTTATTACTTAGTCCATACTTAATTATTAGCTGTTTGGGATTCCCACATACTAATTTATATTCATCAGTGGCTCATTCTCAATCATTTCTACAAAACAAAACCAAAAAACCCGACTGCAAATTGTAACCTTTGACACTTTATACAGCAAAATTAATCTAACGCAAGGATGCAAGAAAGGATGCTCCACAAAGTAACATAATATACTATCTATACTAATATTATAAAGAGGAAAGATTTGTTTGTTTGTTTGTTTGCATTGAACAGGCTCTGAAACTACTGAACCGATTTGAAAAATTCATTCACTGTTGGGAAGCTTCCCTATCCCCGGGTGACATAGGCTACAATCTATACCCGTGCGAGGCTGGGGCCGACCGCTAGTCATTAATAAAAAGAAAAGTAAAAAAAAAAAGCTTTTCGTATTCTTCTTAGCAACGTCATTCATTTGATACCAGTATAAAAAAGGTAGATATGACCACTCTCCGGCTCCATCATCAGCAAGGGTGCTGGGTGCTGACCAGGGGGTCATCATCTAGAACCAAAATGCTTGGGAAAACAAATCAAACGAACCCAAACTCAGCAGGGTGACGTCATTTCGTTTAGAAGTTTCCAAGACCACCTTCTGCCTCCATCGTCAGACTAGTTCGATGGTATCATAATATTGCATTTTCACCAAACTTACATAAGTTTGCTATCAGGACAAGAATAGAATAGAATATCATTTATTATCATAATGTCATATTAGTAATAATTTTTATAAAAAATATATACTACGAATACTCCTATTATGGACTCGTCAATTTAGTGCACCATGAATATTTTTTACAACACATTTGCTCAAAAAGTGCACTTACGAAGCCTGTATACATCGTTCGAAAGTTAAACATTACGGATCATACAACGGAGCGTGCGGAAATGAATTTGTCCGCACGCTCAGATGTATAGCACCGTGCGTGTGATTTACGGTATTTTTTTTATTTCCATCATAATTACATAAAAATTCCACAAAAGAGTTTCATATTACGAGAATAAATAAGCTGAATGATCAAACCTCCTTGGAAGCGCTTTTGCTCAATACGTTTGTCTCAGTTTAATACTAAAGAGAAAATGAGACGAAAGATGTAGTTCTAATTTTCACCACGTGATAGTGGCGCTATTTGCATGTTCGCGCCATTTTCTTATTATATTATAGAAACTATTGTTGTGACTGATATTAAGTTATAAACAAAAATTGTTTCATTTGTAGCCTTTTTTTCTCGCAAATGTGTTGTAAAACGTTGTATGGCACACGTGCGGATTGGTTATTACAAACTCGTGACTATGGTAAGCCCTCGACTTCGTCTCGGGCTTACATTCGTCTACTCGTTTCTAATAACCAACTTTCCGCACTTGTATCATAAATAACTATTATTTAGTTGTAAGTAAGAACCATTGAGTCTCGCTCAGCAAACAATTTTTTTAACCATAATGAGGGTAGATCCATGCGCGTTAAAGCGATAAATAAGTCGGCTGTATAAGGGCCTCGTCAGACTGGTACACTTAAACATAAGTAAAAAATTCTTTCCTTTTTTTTTACATCGGACTAGGCTAACGTTTGACCGCGATCCCGCCTAGTCTATAAAATAAATTAATTAAAAATACTAAAACTAATTCAGCTGTATAGGGGCTTTGTCAGACAACAACAACAACAACAAGTTAAATAAAAGCTTGTACCTAATGATGTAGGATCATATACGGCATATGTTTGCATACTTTCTAAGAGTACATTAGCAATAATAACTGGCCAAGAGCGTGTCGAGACACGCATATGGTAGGGTTCCGTAACCAAAGACACATCTTCCTGAGACACAAGGTAGGGCTGGAGCGGCTGCCAATTCGGAAGAGCAGCAAGTGACGCAAATATGCTAACCTCGGCAGTGGTTACATATTTGAGGCGTTTGGGGTCGATACATTGGGCGCTTGGGGACCGGGAGCTCACCTCATTTTCAAAAAAAATCAGAGCGCCTTATTAATGCGACACTTAACCAAAATGCTGGCGTGTTTCTGGCTCAACGCATAAGCATTGCCATTCAGCGTGGTAATGCCGTCAGTATGCTGGGTATGCTGCCAACTGATAGTGGGCTTGAGCATTTGGATTGTCTTTAGACCTTCAACGGTCTATGGGCAGTCTAACTGTATTTGTAGTGTTAGTATTAGTTTGTATTTTGTTTAGTTAATAAAGGCACTTGCCCTAAAAAAACACATTAAACTTATTCCTTAACTTAATTACTTTAAAACATTTAAAAATAGAGTCATCATCAAAACCAACAAATCATCAAGCGCACAAATCTAAAATCTCAAAATCATCCACCCTAAAACTCAATGTTACATTATTCACTATGATTTCTAAAGGCTCACCTTAATACTCATATTACCGTGATATTAGTGGAATCAAGACGGAAATATTGACAACAACCAGACCTCAACAGTGCTATCCAGAATCTCGGGATCCGCAATGCCAAGGGTTCACAACTCCATCTCAAATTAGATGCTACCCTGGCTCAACGGACCCTACATGCCCTAGATCCACAACAGCACCGAGGTGCTATCTAGACAACAGTGACCCACGATGTCCTCAGCCAACTACACCTGCACCTCCAAGGTGCTATCCCGATAGTACAGACCTGAGATGTCCGCAACCAACCACTCCCGCTCCACCAAACTGTTTCCCAAGTAACACTGACCCCCGTTGTCCGAGACCCACCACACCAGCTCCTCCTAGATGTTTCCTTGGAAGCACAGATTCCAGGTGTTCTAAATCCACAACACCAGAGCCACCAAGTTGTTTCCCTGGAAGCAATATTTATCGATGCCCCAAACTAACTACTCCTGCTCCACCTAACTGTTACTCCGGTAGCACAGATCCTCGTTGCCCAAGGCCAACAACACCTGCTGCTCCCAGCTGCTACCCTGAAAGCACGGACCTAAGTTGCCTTAGATCCACGACGGAACCCACACCAGTTTGCTATTCTGGATCACCTGGCCCTACCTGCCCTCAACCATCTCGTCCCACAACTTTGAATCCACCCCCATATTTACCTCCTACAATAGGTCAAGTGACAATATCTTTGCTGGTTAGATGTTATCTCGGAAGCACGGACCCTCGTTGTCCCAAACTGACGACACCAGTTGTTTCAACGCCTTTTTGCTACCCAGGTCTGCCAGACCCTATCTGTCCAAAGACACCTACAGCTCCAGCACCTCCGCGGTGTTTCTCGGGCAGTACAGATCCCCTTTGTCCTAAGCCAACTACACCTGCACCACTTAGATGTTATCCAGGAAGCGTTGACCCTCGATGCCCTAAACCCACCACACCTTCTCCACCTAGATGTTACCCAGGAAGCACTGACCCGCGATGCTCTAAACCTCCCACACCTGTTCCACTTAATTGTTTCCCCGGTAGTATTGATTCTCGTTGCCCGAAACCAACAACACCCGCACAGTCTAACTGTTTTCCTGGAAGTACCGAAACTCGTTGCCCCAGACCAACAACTCCAGAGGCACCAAGATGTTACCCTGGTAGTACTGACCCTCGATGCCCGAAACCTACAACGCCCGCACCGCTTAACTGTTTCCCTGGAAGCACAGATTCTCATTGTCCTAAATCAACAACACCCGTTTGCTATCCCAGCTCACCAGATCCTGAATGCTCACAGCCATCTCGCCCTACCACTCTAAATCCGCCCACTTATTTACCACCTACAACTCCAGCTCTTAAATGCTATCCCGGTTCTACAGATTTAAGATGTCCAATACCAACTACACCAGGGCCTCCAAGATGCTTTCCAGGTAGTACTGATCTTCGTTGTCCCAAATCTACAACACTTGCTCCACCAAGCTGTTTTCCAGGTAGCCAGGACCTACGTTGTCCCAGGCCAACCACACCTGAACTACCACGATGCTTTCCAGGCAGCAGAGATATAATATGTCCTAAACCCACTTCACCTGAACCACCACGTTGCTTCCCTGGAAGCACAGACCCTCGTTGTCCCAAACCAGCAACTCCTGCTTCACCAAACTGCTTCCCAGGAAGTAAAGACCCACGTTGTTCTAAGCCAACTATGCCTGAACCACCACGATGCTTTCCAGGCAGCACAGATACAAGTTGTCCTAAACCTACTACGTCTGAACTACCACGTTGCTTCCCTGGAAGCACAGACCCTCGATGTCCCAGACCAACTTCTGGTGTACTACCTAGTAGTTTAGTAGCTAGTCTACTAGGTTAGTTTTTACTTAATTTTGCGGTCGCACTCACTCGCACACCTTATTTCATGATTTAGGTTCTAATCTACACGAATTTTCCATAGAGGTTAAGTTTGTAAGTTTGTTTGTATGAACCAATCACCGAAACTACTTATACTTATTTGTTGTTTTTTTAATATAATTATATATTGAAGACTAGTGTTTTGCGTGGGTGCGCGGGCCGCTGAAGCGGCCCGCGGGGGGGTGTTTTAGTGGGGTAGGGTCCAATCTTGTTTGACGCTATTTATTAAGATTATGTAAATTGATTAATATTACGACTAAAGGACATCGAATCAACAGTCATAAAAAATTTAAATAAAAAATCAAATGCCATGTTGATTATTCACGTCACTGTCAAAGAAATTTGACTTTTTTTTTAAATTATTACAGACTTATGGTCTACCGACCATTAGTAGTATTTAAACAAACATCATTTAGTTGAGCGTTATTTAAAAAAAAATGTATCTTAATATCTATAATAATATGATTTGTAATTAGCATTGCAATAATGTATCTCGAAAAAATAGTTTTCGAATTTAAATATTGTTAATATTAATTAATAACATTTCCTCCTCCTCTATAGTAAGAGGAGGAAGAAGTATTTGCTGTGGTTGTGGTGACGGCATCTGTGACGGCAACTCGTCAGAATCTGTTAAAATGTCGTCTGGGAAAACAAATTCGATCAACGCCTCAAGTTCTGTAACATAATTTAAATTGATCAGTGGTGTGAGAATTTGTCTAGTGTTGCCTACGTCTACTGTATTTAACTGACCGGAACCTAATTTCAGTAGAAATTCAGAGTATTCAGTGTCACTTCTAGTTCGTTGTGCCGTTGTCAATGAAAATTTCTTCATAGTTTGCCACAACGGAGAGGATTTCAATGATGCTTGCACAATATCATTATGACATCGGGCTTTTGGTACAACTGGAGGAATCTGTCTAAAATCACCAGAAAATATTATCACTTTACCTCCAAACGGTCTTGAAGATTGCATTAAATCACGCAAAGATCTGTCTAGAATGCCCATCAGATACTTGTGAGACATGGGAGCTTCGTCGTATACAATGAGCGCAGCATTACGAACCAGTTCCGCACGTTGCGAGCCGTTAGTTATATACCAATAACTTGTATCATCTACAACGTTTATGGGTAACCGAAACATACTGTGTGCTGTAGTACCGCCCGTGTAGTTTTGTGCGGCGATACCGGAACTGGCGGTACAAATGGCAATTTTTTGCAATACGCCGCGAACGTAGGCCACGATGACATTCAATAACAATGTTTTTCCTGTACCCGATGGCCCGTCGAGAAAGACTGCATTTTCAATGTTCTCCGCAGAGTTTTGCTCGCATAGCAGACATTGAATATATTCAAATACAGCTTTCTGCCCAGGGGATAATAACTCCAACCAATGTTCAACGTATTCATTGAACTGTACCGTCCTGTCTGTGTATTCTTCCATTTCTCTTGACAGTTCCGTGGAGTTGTCTCGAACAGACGGCAGACCGTGATCAGCGAGTCTACTGCCGTGATTTCGTAACAATCTGTCGATTTGAAGCAACGCTTCTCTGTACATTTGCTCCGGCGGTTGATCGGGATTGCGTTCTATTAAATCCTCACATATAATATGTTTGAATTTCTCCCAAAGTATTAAACCTGGTCCTCCGTTAGTGATTAATAAAACAAAGAATCTACGTAATCTGTTTGCAGTGAGGAAGGTCGCGGCTTCTTCAAACGTTTTACTATATTCATTTTCGTCGTTTGCTATGCCAAGATTCCGTGCGGTTTCTTGAAATGTTGTACAATCTGAACCGCCTAGAGCCAACAGATCTCCATAACCGCGACAAGGGAACTGCGCTATTAGCAAACGGAGATAAAACTGTTCACCTCTACTGGGAGACACCCAGAATAATCGAGTTATCATTTCTTTTCGTTGTCTCTTCACTACAAAGTATTTGCCGTCAGATGACATGTACACGGGCACACTCTGCGTCTTTGGTCGTGATTTGTGTACCAAATATTTTTCGTAAAAATCTTGGTACGTCAAGTCATCGAATTCCGGTTCTGTAGGTCGATTAAAATATATCAACAGGTCCGAACTGGAATTTTCAATTGCCTCTGCTTCCTGTCCAGCTCTGAAACAAACATTGCGCTGTCCCTCCAGGTGCACTGATATTTGTTTCACAGTCGGCTCTCGACCTACAATGTCAAATTCAAGCATCCGCCAAACTGCATTACACGATCCCACATATCGTTTTGTGACATATTGTTCAATTTCATCATTTAGTATGTGTTCCGGTACGACGGCTACACGCGCTTCGTCGGGCCCTTTTGTTATATATTTAAACAAATATTTTATTATTTTACGCGTTGACGCAATCTCTAAGTTTATATGACAATCATATTTTAACAGTAAGGCAGCGTTATACGGAACTACCCATACGTCGCTTACAGTTACTTGTCTGTTTCTGTAAGTTGTAACAGCTGTATTGTTTTCATTCCGTTTATAGTGTACAAACCCTTTATCGTCTACATGAGTCACTTCATTGTTGGCTTTGGGGAAATACTTTGTACACTTTTTTTTTTCAGAATCCCAGCAAGGTAGATTTGTCCTACGACCCTCACCGCAGGGTCCATGAATCATATGTTTGATAACTGCCTCTCGCAATCTGCCGCCAGCTTCTTCAATTGAGGGAATATCAGCTCGAACTACTCGATCGATTTCTATGTTCTGTATGGCCTGTTCATTGCTTTTAACTTTGAAACATATATGAGCATGAGGCAAGCCTCTTTTCTGAAACTCTATTACGTGCATTATGTAAACACACTCGCCAAAGAAAGTTCCGTTACGTAAATCACGTAGCAATTCAGCTAATTTTAGATTGAAAACTCTAGCACATATAAGTGGAGAAGATCCAATCGCATTAGGCATTGTCATAGACTGTTGAATTTCTATCCATTTCGGATTACAGGTTATGGTCAAAAAATATGAAGGCTTACCGAGTCTATTCACTGTACATATGCCGTCCAAATATTTTGTTTGCATATAACGCGCTCCACCGGTAAAACTATTTGGCAAATAAATTCTACCAGCTAATAAACCGTCGTTTAAAATCGTTTCGTCCGTTGATATTTGGCGTGCCACTTCGTCAAGTGGAGCGGACCGTAAGGCAGTGTTTGAATTTTTCTTTTGCATATTTGATATGTACCGTAAACGCTCCTCTTCCATTCTAGAGTACATGTCAACCTCCCATTCTTCGGATAACCGCCCCAATTGAGAAAATCTATCATCCGACAATAACAGACATCTGTAATATTTCAACTGTGATAATTTACGTCCATTATTATCTAATGCATTCAGACCCCATCCAGTACCACCTTGCGGATAGAGCAATGGATACTGTAGTGTTTCATACAACGGCTGTAAAATGTCTACAGTATGAGGTCTTCCTTCACCAATTTTCCAAACGACAATACTTCTACGTTGATATGTTTCTTGTTCAGTGTTAAGAATAGCAGCGACTTCGTTACCACGAGGCATATCACCCAATATATTGCCGTGAGTTCGACGCGACGTCATTTCGAATACAAGATGAGCTCTGTCTGCTGGTTCATCATTCAATCGTTTGAAACAATTAACAAACGGATTCACTGTTGTGATAAAATTCGTAATGTCAGCGAGAATATCTTGTCGGAGACTTAAATTATCTGCTTGTCTTTTACGTTCTTCGCCATCGTCTATGTACATGCCAATTGGATTTCTAAGTCCAGTGTACGATAAATCGTAAATCTGATGATAAGTTTTGCCTTGTATTTTAATAAAGCTTAAACCATTTCTTAAGTGTTGAAACCCTTGCGTTGCACTCAAGGCGGTAAAAGCGAATAAATTGTTATAGGGACGGGCGTATTTAACGAAATAGCTATCTGAATAAAAAGCTTCATTTAGCGGAGCTAATTTCAATATGTTGTTCCTATTTTGAGCACAACACCATTGTGTTCTCGTTTTCTCCTCGTCGAATAACTTTGCCGAACAATGTGGACACACATGAGTGTTCGGCGAAGACAGTGAGGGATTTTTCAAACAAAACAAGGGCACTTGATTTAACTCATCACCAGATTTCTCGCCAATTAATCCATTCCTCCTTAATTGAGGTGCAACATTTCTGACATTGTAAAATTTCTGATGAGTCCGTTGTCTTTTTAAAGGCTGTGATTTTTCATAAAGCTCCATTGATCTTTTACCAACATTTGGTGTTTTATCAGTATATTTCTTGACAGCTCTTTGATGAACTTCAGAATGTGTCTTGTTATATTTAATGGAGGCATCTAAGTGGGCGTTTTCTTTAATCTTGTTTTGTCCAGTTTTTTTCTTTAACGGACGCCCTGGTTTACGCAGTGACTGTTGTTGTGTAAATTCATTGCATGCTTTCACGTCTGTTTCTTTTATGCAAACGACAGGTTGCATTGATAACCTTTTATTGATTTCTAAATCAGTAATATTGTCAACAATATCAGAATTTACTGTGTTGACTTCTTCATATTTTTTTTTGGATGTTCTTACTTTTTTTGGACGTCCTGTTATATGTCTATGTTGTTGCACATACATTTTTTTGCATGCATCTTTATCTGTTTTACTTATGCATACAACAGGTTGCAAAGCTAATGATGACAATAATCTAACGTCCGAATGAATATCTGAAACACTATGCATGGTGTTAGTGTCAATAATTTCATCATTATGAAAAGTTATTACTTTCATAACGTGAATTGAATATTCATTATAGGTATTGTTACACGCAGCGTTAGTTAATAACAACTTAGAGAGGTCTTTTTCAGTATTTACTTGAAAGATTCGAGCTTTATTCATGGCTTCATTATTAGCGTATTTACCGTTTGGACCGACCGCATGAGAGTTAAACAAATAGTAACATCCATTTGTTTAATTTTTCCAAAACGACACTGTTACATGTAGACCCGTGAATAGAAATCCTGTATTTGATGTACAATGCACGGTGAAAAGGGACTTTAATGTGTCTTCCAATTTATTAATAGACCTATTGTAATCAGCTCTACTTTTTGGGTATAGGCCCTGAGCTGCCCATGTGGGAACTGTAACTGTGATATTGCAATTAGATATTTTCAATTCAGAAGGCAATTCCTCCGGTTCTAGTAATCTAGGGTTGCCGTTCTGAATTACTTTATTTAAATATATACTGTTTCCACATAACAAAACTTCATTTATGTCTTGAGTTTCTAAGATGTCAGGTTTTTTGATATGTGAATAGGCAAATCCACATGCGGATAAAACTACACACTGCAAACCACTACCGATATCAGATTGGTGGAAAGAACCAGCAGCCAAACAAACTAAATTATTTGACTCACCTGAATTTTGAGCAGAACTATTAGTAGAGGCCGCAAATACCTCTACTGAATCTTTTCCGCATTGTGCTGCTGCGTTCCCAGGACATGCATGCAGCACAGGCTGAAAATGTATAGGTATGTCATAAGTAATTACGTCATCATCAGCATCAATTTGTCGTAACATTACACATTCTGTGATTTTTTTTACTGGCTATCTATTATGGTTCGAAAGATACAGCCGTTAATAGGTAGGACAAACAGACGGACGGACGGACGGACGGACGGACGGACGGACGGACGAACGAACGGACGGACAGACAGACAGACAGACAGACAGACAGACAAACAGACATCGTAGGCTTAATAATAGGGTCCCGTTGTTACTCTTCGGATATGGAGCCCTAAAAAGCAAATGAATATAAGTAAATGTTAAAAATGTAGAGTACGAGCAGGGGGTAAGCTAATAGTCATAATTTGTAAGTTTTTCTTTTTTATTTACTTACCATTAATACAATGCAGTCGGTTTTTAATTTAATTTATGAAATGTTTGTTTTCAATAGAAAAAATATACTTACTTCTGTTGAATTCTTTCCAAGTTGTAGTGTGTTCACCGGAAATGCTGCATGCACCACAGGCTGAAAGTGTATGGGTATATTATGAATAAATATTCAGGTCATTTTTGCACACACAGTCATCTGACCCCAAACTAAGCAAAGCTTGTGATATGGCTGCCAGAGACTGATATACGTACATACATATATAGTTTTATTATTATTCAATACATACTTAAATAGATATTAACAACCAGATATAGAACAAACACAAATGTTCATCACATAAATGTTTGTCCTAGGTGGGAATCGAGCCCACGCCCCCAAGCTCAGAAGTTAGGTTCACTACCTACTGGACCAACGAACTATCTCAACGGTAATGATATCATATTAATAATTTTTGCCTATCATGTTTTCACTGCTGGGACACAGGCCTGCTCTCAGAAAGAAAGAGAGAGGATGGGCCCTAATCTACCATGCTGGCTCAGTGCATGTTGATGGATATCATATCTACTATTCATATGTCTTTAAAAAGTTGAGATTCTTGGACTTGATTATCGTTACAATGTTTTCCGTCATAGTTTTGGAGCGATGACATCAAAACTGTACATAATTTAATTTAAATACTACATAAATCATTGATGCAGAGCAGACCATCAAACCAAATACCTTAAGTTTTTTTTAAACTCAATCGGTTTTACTTACAACAGTCATAATATAATTATATAATATGTATGGTAGGTGTTAGGTACATTAAAATTTAACCCAAAAATTGAAATTCATTTATTTCCACTACACTGTCATGTAGCTATCAACAAACTCTATGTATTATGATGTGTATAAAATTTCAACTGAAACCGACCAGCATAATCATAAGAAATCGAGTGTGATAGACGGACGCTTAAGTACATTTGTGAAATTGCACAAATAAACTGAACTTGCAATGCCATACATATACAACCTACTATACACTCTACTGGATGCCTTCAACTTTCGTGTTGTCGTCGGTCATCTAGTGGGCTTACCTACGCAGCGCCTTTCGGATCGTAGTCGCCGGACGGCTCAAGAACCTTTCTTCCCTAATCGCCATAACACAACTTAAATATAGCAAAATAATCAATGAAACTTACTGATGTGTCGTACTTTTCCGGTGTTGTATATCCATTTGATGAAATGTATTCATTCTTCTGTAAAAAACCAGATTTGTTGTATGGCAACTGCTTATGTTTCAATCAATCAATTTGTATATATATGAGATGATGATATGATGATAGTCTTACTCATACCTATTGCATATTAAAATTACTTTTCATAGTTTATGTGATAAGATTTCTTAATAGGTAAGCTCCAAGCTACTATAGCAAGCAAATTTTATGTTTTCCATCCATCCTCCAAAACATATAAAACTTACCATCATGTAGCATTTATATTAATATATATATTCCATATAAAGTTGTCCAAGCGATGGTCTCCCTGCTGGCGTATTCTTTTTATTGTAACGTAGGTAATTAGAAATAAAAAATTTATGTGACAAATAAAATGGCCGATAAGCAAGGAAATAGCGCCAAACATGCAAACATAAGCAATTAGCAGAATATCAAAGCAAATTAGACAGATAGAAAAGTTTTTTTTTATTCGCCCATAATTGCCCATCGGGCTGAAGCTTTTTAGGACATACCGCCTGAAAAAAAAATATTATTGCATTTGTCAGAAACTTTTTTTACTCACCAGAACAGGCTAAAGCTTTTAGGACCATACCGCCTCGTCATTTCGTATTATATATACAGAATATATAGCTTTTTCATTAATTAGCCTCACGAGCTGATATTTTTATAATATTTTTTTTCTACATTTTAAGCGATACTGGCAACACGACGTTGTAAATAAAAAATCCGTGCAGCAATTTTGCTTGAACAAACCGATTTTACAAAACTGATTCCAAAAATGAAAAAAATTAAAGTCAAAATTTAGGGTTGCCATTTTCACTTTTTTTCAAAAAAAAAGTTCAAAATCGTAATGAGCGCCCCCGATTTACTCGAAAATGATACCCATATTGCCATGTCTTCAAAGATGGCGCCGCGACAAAAAACATGTTGGCGGCCATCTTGGATTTTTGACATTTCAGCCTTTTTCCCAAATCAAACTGTAATACTCTACATGGAAATGTCAGTCATTTTTACCCTAATACAAGTTACCGATTTGGAAGTTTTTTTTTTTTATATGGTGTTAAGAAAAGTTTTAAAATTACTATGAAAATGAGAAAAACAAAGTATACCTGGCAACACTAATGGGTACTATTGACATATTGGTTGTGCACACTTTACCGTTCAAGTGTTGCCAACCACCTGAAAAGTAGATTTGAAAATGTAAAAAACGCTAACAATTTAAAGAAATGGCCGCCACAGCTTCAGCCATTTTGAATGTGGCAACACTTGTTTCGTAAAAAAAATACTATACGATACTGGCAATTTTTTTATAAAATAAACAATTTGATATGACAACTTTGGTAGATCAAAGTAACTCGCCAAAGTGGACTCTGACCGAAAAAAAACAAAAATTCATACCTCTCGGGGTTGCCATTCGAAAGAAACGAAAATGGTCAAATGTCATTGAAATGGTTGCTTTCTATATTATTTTTGCACATTTGATTGAAAAATGTTGCTATTTCCATTTTTCATGTTTTCGGGGAAAATCTCAAAATTTTACCCTAAAAATGGGAAAAATGTTCGCACAAGGCGACACTACTTTACGATACCTACGACCGACTGGTACGATGCAAATCGCTCAGGTGTTGCCAAGCACTATTAAAAACGAATTTAAAATCTGGAAAATTTCTTCATTTTTTTAAAATGGCCGCGGGGTTGCCTACAGTCTGGTTTTTTTTTTTAAATATTTTTTTCTACAGTCTGCAGGATACTGGCAACACGTCAATGTAAAAAAAAAATACGTGCAGTAAATTTGCTTGAACAAATTGATTTTTCAAACTGGCATCTAAAAATGAAAAAAATTAAAGTCAAAATTTAGGGTTGCCATATTCACTTTTTTTCAAAAAAAAATGTCAAAATCGTAATTGGCACCCCCGATTTACTCGAAAATGACACCCATGTTGCCATGTCGTCAAAGATGGCGCCGCGACAAAAACCATGTCGGCGGCCATCTTGGATTTTTTGACATGTCATAATTTTCCTGAAAACTACGGTTCAGCGTCTACACAACCGTGTGAAACACTGTGCGCCACCAATAGGGCAACATTCCAAAAGAGTCCTTGGCGCGAGAGATGTAAAATTTTCGAAAAAAATCGACATCTCTCGGTGTTGCCAGGTGAAAAAAATGAAAATGGTCAAATGTCATTTGGGCGGTGGCAATCTACCGTGTTGTGCAAAAAAACATTTAAAAATAACGTTATTTCTACTTTTCATATTTTTCGGGAAAATCTCGAAAATTACCCTAAAAATGGGGAAAAAAACTTCATAAAGAGACAGAACTCACCGATTCCCACGACCGACCGGTACATTCAAAATTGCTCCGGTGTTGCCGTCTACCTCTAAAATCGTTTCGAAAATGTGCAAATTATCGTCAAAATACAAAATGGCCGCCGGGCGGTCCGCCATCTTGTCCAATTTTTTGTCACATTTTTTTTCATCAACCACAGGATATCACAAAAGGGGTGGCATCAAAAATTTTCTTAAACGGCAACATTGCTTTGACAATGTGATTTTTCAAAAAGAGGTCGAAAAATGAAAAATTTCAACTTAAAATTTAAGGTTGCCATAATCAATAAAAAAAAAAAAAAAACTAAAAAATCGTAATTGGCACCCCCGATTTACTCAAAAATGACACCCATATTGTCATGTCATGAAAAATGGCGCCGCGACGATCACCGAGGGGGGGCATTTTTTTTTTTTTTTTAATTTTCATAATTTTTCCCCAGTGGAATTCGGCGTCTCTACACGGACGCGTCACTCGTTTTCACCCCACAAACCGGGAACAGGGTAAACAATGATGTCAATCAGTAGTCGTAATTGAGCTTTATATATTATAGACTAGTGTTTTGCGTGGGTGCGCGGGCCGCAAGCGGCCCGCGGGAACGTCGTGCTGTTGGGTTGGGGTCGGGTCTTTAGGTGCGACTTGTAAAACTTGAAGAAAACGGTGAGTGTGTGTTGAAAATGGGTAAGAAGTGGCTATACATTAGAAAATTGGCTGATGATGATGATGATTTTTGATATCCATGACCGAAAATGAAGATTGAAGTGGAATGGGTACAAATCTCCTAATGGTGGTGGAAACGCAAAAGAAATTTCAAGTTCAGTCGAAGAAACCATATAAATCCACCAATTCAGTATGTTCCGTCAAAGGGGGTACGAGCAGCTCGGCCTACGGCCTCGCACTGAATTCGGCTGGTGACCTCGTAAATGTCAGTAAATTGTCTGTGACTGGTGCAAGGGTCATGGTTCGGCCTTGCGGCCTCACCACGACCCTTTGCACCAGTGGCTCGGCCTACGGCCTCGCGCCATTGGAACTCAAGCTCGGCCTACGGCCTCGCTTGAGCTCGTGGCTGAGGCTCGGCCTGCGGCCTCGCCGACTTGTGCCTGAGGTGACTGGTGCAAGGGTCGTGGTTCGGCCTTGCGGCCTCACCACGACCCTTTGCACCAGTGGCTCGGCCTACGGCCTCGAACCATTGGAACTCAAGCTCGGCCTACGGCCTCGCTTGAGCTCGTGGCTGAAGCTCGGCCTGCGGCCTCGCCAAATTGTGCATGTGACTGGTGCGACGGTCGTGGTTCGGCCTTGCGGCCTCACCACGACCTTCGCACCAGTGGGCTCGGCCTACGGCCTCGCGGCCTAAGGCGCTCAAGCTCGGCCTGCGGCCTCGCTTGAGCTTTGTGACCTCGCAAGTGCCGTGGTTCGGCCTGACGGCCTCACCACGGCACTTGCTCGGTATGTGGAAAAATCCCTTGTATGGCAGCTATATTAAAAAAAAAAAAAAACTGAAAAAAAATTTCAAAAATGCAATCAGGACCTCAACATACCCTCGGAAACAAAAAATCAGCCTCCTAGGACCATTTTGAAAATTTGGGGCCCCTGAACATCCTTTTGGGGGCCCCCGCCAGTTGGGGCCCCCCATTCCCTATGACATTTGTTCAAGCACCCCCCATCGATGTCGAACCGTTTTCGAGTTACGAACGTCCAAAGTTTGTATGGGTTTTTTTTTTTTTTGTATGGGAGCCATGTTTTTTTTCATTTCTCTAAAGAGGTCCGAGGTTAACATCCATTTTTAGTTTAAACAGTTTCCCCCCACCTGTCTTACTTTCCGAGATCCGTGGGGGGTCCACGTCGAGGAGTTGACCTTCCGAAGATCAGGTATTTTTCCCTTTGCCTCTGAACCACCCCCTACATGACCTCATACTCACATTTCCCCCCATACCCCCCCAGTTCTCCAAACAACTATCTAAGTCAGTGAGTCAGTGAGTGGTAATTTAACTTTATATAGTATAACTAGTGTTTTGCGTGGGTGCGCGGGCCGCTGAAGCGGCCCGCGGGGGGGTGTTTTAGTGGGGTAGGGTCCAATCTTGTTTGACGCTATTTATTAAGATTATGTAAATTGATTAATATTACGACTAAAGGACATCGAATCAACAGTCATAAAAAATTTAAATAAAAAATCAAATGCCATGTTGATTATTCACGTCACTGTCAAAGAAATTTGACTTTTTTTTTAAATTATTACAGACTTATGGTCTACCGACCATTAGTAGTATTTAAACAAACATCATTTAGTTGAGCGTTATTTAAAAAAAAATGTATCTTAATATCTATAATAATATGATTTGTAATTAGCATTGCAATAATGTATCTCGAAAAAATAGTTTTCGAATTTAAATATTGTTAATATTAATTAATAACATTTCCTCCTCCTCTATAGTAAGAGGAGGAAGAAGTATTTGCTGTGGTTGTGGTGACGGCATCTGTGACGGCAACTCGTCAGAATCTGTTAAAATGTCGTCTGGGAAAACAAATTCGATCAACGCCTCAAGTTCTGTAACATAATTTAAATTGATCAGTGGTGTGAGAATTTGTCTAGTGTTGCCTACGTCTACTGTATTTAACTGACCGGAACCTAATTTCAGTAGAAATTCAGAGTATTCAGTGTCACTTCTAGTTCGTTGTGCCGTTGTCAATGAAAATTTCTTCATAGTTTGCCACAACGGAGAGGATTTCAATGATGCTTGCACAATATCATTATGACATCGGGCTTTTGGTACAACTGGAGGAATCTGTCTAAAATCACCAGAAAATATTATCACTTTACCTCCAAACGGTCTTGAAGATTGCATTAAATCACGCAAAGATCTGTCTAGAATGCCCATCAGATACTTGTGAGACATGGGAGCTTCGTCGTATACAATGAGCGCAGCATTACGAACCAGTTCCGCACGTTGCGAGCCGTTAGTTATATACCAATAACTTGTATCATCTACAACGTTTATGGGTAACCGAAACATACTGTGTGCTGTAGTACCGCCCGTGTAGTTTTGTGCGGCGATACCGGAACTGGCGGTACAAATGGCAATTTTTTGCAATACGCCGCGAACGTAGGCCACGATGACATTCAATAACAATGTTTTTCCTGTACCCGATGGCCCGTCGAGAAAGACTGCATTTTCAATGTTCTCCGCAGAGTTTTGCTCGCATAGCAGACATTGAATATATTCAAATACAGCTTTCTGCCCAGGGGATAATAACTCCAACCAATGTTCAACGTATTCATTGAACTGTACCGTCCTGTCTGTGTATTCTTCCATTTCTCTTGACAGTTCCGTGGAGTTGTCTCGAACAGACGGCAGACCGTGATCAGCGAGTCTACTGCCGTGATTTCGTAACAATCTGTCGATTTGAAGCAACGCTTCTCTGTACATTTGCTCCGGCGGTTGATCGGGATTGCGTTCTATTAAATCCTCACATATAATATGTTTGAATTTCTCCCAAAGTATTAAACCTGGTCCTCCGTTAGTGATTAATAAAACAAAGAATCTACGTAATCTGTTTGCAGTGAGGAAGGTCGCGGCTTCTTCAAACGTTTTACTATATTCATTTTCGTCGTTTGCTATGCCAAGATTCCGTGCGGTTTCTTGAAATGTTGTACAATCTGAACCGCCTAGAGCCAACAGATCTCCATAACCGCGACAAGGGAACTGCGCTATTA
This sequence comes from Agriopis aurantiaria, assembly GCA_914767915.1. Classification (NCBI taxonomy): domain Eukaryota; kingdom Metazoa; phylum Arthropoda; class Insecta; order Lepidoptera; family Geometridae; genus Agriopis; species Agriopis aurantiaria. The sequence continues at coordinate 7,366,245 of OU612003.1, read as the reverse complement.
GCAAACGGAGATAAAACTGTTCACCTCTACTGGGAGACACCCAGAATAATCGAGTTATCATTTCTTTTCGTTGTCTCTTCACTACAAAGTATTTGCCGTCAGATGACATGTACACGGGCACACTCTGCGTCTTTGGTCGTGATTTGTGTACCAAATATTTTTCGTAAAAATCTTGGTACGTCAAGTCATCGAATTCCGGTTCTGTAGGTCGATTAAAATATATCAACAGGTCCGAACTGGAATTTTCAATTGCCTCTGCTTCCTGTCCAGCTCTGAAACAAACATTGCGCTGTCCCTCCAGGTGCACTGATATTTGTTTCACAGTCGGCTCTCGACCTACAATGTCAAATTCAAGCATCCGCCAAACTGCATTACACGATCCCACATATCGTTTTGTGACATATTGTTCAATTTCATCATTTCGTATGTGTTCCGGTACGACGGCTACACGCGCTTCGTCGGGCCCTTTTGTTATATATTTAAACAAATATTTTATTATTTTACGCGTTGACGCAATCTCTAAGTTTATATGACAATCATATTTTAACAGTAAGGCAGCGTTATACGGAACTACCCATACGTCGCTTACAGTTACTTGTCTGTTTCTGTAAGTTGTAACAGCTGTATTGTTTTCATTCCGTTTATAGTGTACAAACCCTTTATCGTCTACATGAGTCACTTCATTGTTGGCTTTGGGGAAATACTTTGTACACTTTTTTTTTTCAGAATCCCAGCAAGGTAGATTTGTCCTACGACCCTCACCGCAGGGTCCATGAATCATATGTTTGATAACTGCCTCTCGCAATCTGCCGCCAGCTTCTTCAATTGAGGGAATATCAGCTCGAACTACTCGATCGATTTCTATGTTCTGTATGGCCTGTTCATTGCTTTTAACTTTGAAACATATATGAGCATGAGGCAAGCCTCTTTTCTGAAACTCTATTACGTGCATTATGTAAACACACTCGCCAAAGAAAGTTCCGTTACGTAAATCACGTAGCAATTCAGCTAATTTTAGATTGAAAACTCTAGCACATATAAGTGGAGAAGATCCAATCGCATTAGGCATTGTCATAGACTGTTGAATTTCTATCCATTTCGGATTACAGGTTATGGTCAAAAAATATGAAGGCTTACCGAGTCTATTCACTGTACATATGCCGTCCAAATATTTTGTTTGCATATAACGCGCTCCACCGGTAAAACTATTTGGCAAATAAATTCTACCAGCTAATAAACCGTCGTTTAAAATCGTTTCGTCCGTTGATATTTGGCGTGCCACTTCGTCAAGTGGAGCGGACCGTAAGGCAGTGTTTGAATTTTTCTTTTGCATATTTGATATGTACCGTAAACGCTCCTCTTCCATTCTAGAGTACATGTCAACCTCCCATTCTTCGGATAACCGCCCCAATTGAGAAAATCTATCATCCGACAATAACAGACATCTGTAATATTTCAACTGTGATAATTTACGTCCATTATTATCTAATGCATTCAGACCCCATCCAGTACCACCTTGCGGATAGAGCAATGGATACTGTAGTGTTTCATACAACGGCTGTAAAATGTCTACAGTATGAGGTCTTCCTTCACCAATTTTCCAAACGACAATACTTCTACGTTGATATGTTTCTTGTTCAGTGTTAAGAATAGCAGCGACTTCGTTACCACGAGGCATATCACCCAATATATTGCCGTGAGTTCGACGCGACGTCATTTCGAATACAAGATGAGCTCTGTCTGCTGGTTCATCATTCAATCGTTTGAAACAATTAACAAACGGATTCACTGTTGTGATAAAATTCGTAATGTCAGCGAGAATATCTTGTCGGAGACTTAAATTATCTGCTTGTCTTTTACGTTCTTCGCCATCGTCTATGTACATGCCAATTGGATTTCTAAGTCCAGTGTACGATAAATCGTAAATCTGATGATAAGTTTTGCCTTGTATTTTAATAAAGCTTAAACCATTTCTTAAGTGTTGAAACCCTTGCGTTGCACTCAAGGCGGTAAAAGCGAATAAATTGTTATAGGGACGGGCGTATTTAACGAAATAGCTATCTGAATAAAAAGCTTCATTTAGCGGAGCTAATTTCAATATGTTGTTCCTATTTTGAGCACAACACCATTGTGTTCTCGTTTTCTCCTCGTCGAATAACTTTGCCGAACAATGTGGACACACATGAGTGTTCGGCGAAGACAGTGAGGGATTTTTCAAACAAAACAAGGGCACTTGATTTAACTCATCACCAGATTTCTCGCCAATTAATCCATTCCTCCTTAATTGAGGTGCAACATTTCTGACATTGTAAAATTTCTGATGAGTCCGTTGTCTTTTTAAAGGCTGTGATTTTTCATAAAGCTCCATTGATCTTTTACCAACATTTGGTGTTTTATCAGTATATTTCTTGACAGCTCTTTGATGAACTTCAGAATGTGTCTTGTTATATTTAATGGAGGCATCTAAGTGGGCGTTTTCTTTAATCTTGTTTTGTCCAGTTTTTTTCTTTAACGGACGCCCTGGTTTACGCAGTGACTGTTGTTGTGTAAATTCATTGCATGCTTTCACGTCTGTTTCTTTTATGCAAACGACAGGTTGCATTGATAACCTTTTATTGATTTCTAAATCAGTAATATTGTCAACAATATCAGAATTTACTGTGTTGACTTCTTCATATTTTTTTTTGGATGTTCTTACTTTTTTTGGACGTCCTGTTATATGTCTATGTTGTTGCACATACATTTTTTTGCATGCATCTTTATCTGTTTTACTTATGCATACAACAGGTTGCAAAGCTAATGATGACAATAATCTAACGTCCGAATGAATATCTGAAACACTATGCATGGTGTTAGTGTCAATAATTTCATCATTATGAAAAGTTATTACTTTCATAACGTGAATTGAATATTCATTATAGGTATTGTTACACGCAGCGTTAGTTAATAACAACTTAGAGAGGTCTTTTTCAGTATTTACTTGAAAGATTCGAGCTTTATTCATGGCTTCATTATTAGCGTATTTACCGTTTGGACCGACCGCATGAGAGTTAAACAAATAGTAACATCCATTTGTTTAATTTTTCCAAAACGACACTGTTACATGTAGACCCGTGAATAGAAATCCTGTATTTGATGTACAATGCACGGTGAAAAGGGACTTTAATGTGTCTTCCAATTTATTAATAGACCTATTGTAATCAGCTCTACTTTTTGGGTATAGGCCCTGAGCTGCCCATGTGGGAACTGTAACTGTGATATTGCAATTAGATATTTTCAATTCAGAAGGCAATTCCTCCGGTTCTAGTAATCTAGGGTTGCCGTTCTGAATTACTTTATTTAAATATATACTGTTTCCACATAACAAAACTTCATTTATGTCTTGAGTTTCTAAGATGTCAGGTTTTTTGATATGTGAATAGGCAAATCCACATGCGGATAAAACTACACACTGCAAACCACTACCGATATCAGATTGGTGGAAAGAACCAGCAGCCAAACAAACTAAATTATTTGACTCACCTGAATTTTGAGCAGAACTATTAGTAGAGGCCGCAAATACCTCTACTGAATCTTTTCCGCATTGTGCTGCTGCGTTCCCAGGACATGCATGCAGCACAGGCTGAAAATGTATAGGTATGTCATAAGTAATTACGTCATCATCAGCATCAATTTGTCGTAACATTACACATTCTGTGATTTTTTTTACTGGCTATCTATTATGGTTCGAAAGATACAGCCGTTAATAGGTAGGACAAACAGACGGACGGACGGACGGACGGACGGACGGACGGACGGACGAACGAACGGACGGACAGACAGACAGACAGACAGACAGACAGACAAACAGACATCGTAGGCTTAATAATAGGGTCCCGTTGTTACTCTTCGGATATGGAGCCCTAAAAAGCAAATGAATATAAGTAAATGTTAAAAATGTAGAGTACGAGCAGGGGGTAAGCTAATAGTCATAATTTGTAAGTTTTTCTTTTTTATTTACTTACCATTAATACAATGCAGTCGGTTTTTAATTTAATTTATGAAATGTTTGTTTTCAATAGAAAAAATATACTTACTTCTGTTGAATTCTTTCCAAGTTGTAGTGTGTTCACCGGAAATGCTGCATGCACCACAGGCTGAAAGTGTATGGGTATATTATGAATAAATATTCAGGTCATTTTTGCACACACAGTCATCTGACCCCAAACTAAGCAAAGCTTGTGATATGGCTGCCAGAGACTGATATACGTACATACATATATAGTTTTATTATTATTCAATACATACTTAAATAGATATTAACAACCAGATATAGAACAAACACAAATGTTCATCACATAAATGTTTGTCCTAGGTGGGAATCGAGCCCACGCCCCCAAGCTCAGAAGTTAGGTTCACTACCTACTGGACCAACGAACTATCTCAACGGTAATGATATCATATTAATAATTTTTGCCTATCATGTTTTCACTGCTGGGACACAGGCCTGCTCTCAGAAAGAAAGAGAGAGGATGGGCCCTAATCTACCATGCTGGCTCAGTGCATGTTGATGGATATCATATCTACTATTCATATGTCTTTAAAAAGTTGAGATTCTTGGACTTGATTATCGTTACAATGTTTTCCGTCATAGTTTTGGAGCGATGACATCAAAACTGTACATAATTTAATTTAAATACTACATAAATCATTGATGCAGAGCAGACCATCAAACCAAATACCTTAAGTTTTTTTTAAACTCAATCGGTTTTACTTACAACAGTCATAATATAATTATATAATATGTATGGTAGGTGTTAGGTACATTAAAATTTAACCCAAAAATTGAAATTCATTTATTTCCACTACACTGTCATGTAGCTATCAACAAACTCTATGTATTATGATGTGTATAAAATTTCAACTGAAACCGACCAGCATAATCATAAGAAATCGAGTGTGATAGACGGACGCTTAAGTACATTTGTGAAATTGCACAAATAAACTGAACTTGCAATGCCATACATATACAACCTACTATACACTCTACTGGATGCCTTCAACTTTCGTGTTGTCGTCGGTCATCTAGTGGGCTTACCTACGCAGCGCCTTTCGGATCGTAGTCGCCGGACGGCTCAAGAACCTTTCTTCCCTAATCGCCATAACACAACTTAAATATAGCAAAATAATCAATGAAACTTACTGATGTGTCGTACTTTTCCGGTGTTGTATATCCATTTGATGAAATGTATTCATTCTTCTGTAAAAAACCAGATTTGTTGTATGGCAACTGCTTATGTTTCAATCAATCAATTTGTATATATATGAGATGATGATATGATGATAGTCTTACTCATACCTATTGCATATTAAAATTACTTTTCATAGTTTATGTGATAAGATTTCTTAATAGGTAAGCTCCAAGCTACTATAGCAAGCAAATTTTATGTTTTCCATCCATCCTCCAAAACATATAAAACTTACCATCATGTAGCATTTATATTAATATATATATTCCATATAAAGTTGTCCAAGCGATGGTCTCCCTGCTGGCGTATTCTTTTTATTGTAACGTAGGTAATTAGAAATAAAAAATTTATGTGACAAATAAAATGGCCGATAAGCAAGGAAATAGCGCCAAACATGCAAACATAAGCAATTAGCAGAATATCAAAGCAAATTAGACAGATAGAAAAGTTTTTTTTTATTCGCCCATAATTGCCCATCGGGCTGAAGCTTTTTAGGACATACCGCCTGAAAAAAAAATATTATTGCATTTGTCAGAAACTTTTTTTACTCACCAGAACAGGCTAAAGCTTTTAGGACCATACCGCCTCGTCATTTCGTATTATATATACAGAATATATAGCTTTTTCATTAATTAGCCTCACGAGCTGATATTTTTATAATATTTTTTTTCTACATTTTAAGCGATACTGGCAACACGACGTTGTAAATAAAAAATCCGTGCAGCAATTTTGCTTGAACAAACCGATTTTACAAAACTGATTCCAAAAATGAAAAAAATTAAAGTCAAAATTTAGGGTTGCCATTTTCACTTTTTTTCAAAAAAAAAGTTCAAAATCGTAATGAGCGCCCCCGATTTACTCGAAAATGATACCCATATTGCCATGTCTTCAAAGATGGCGCCGCGACAAAAAACATGTTGGCGGCCATCTTGGATTTTTGACATTTCAGCCTTTTTCCCAAATCAAACTGTAATACTCTACATGGAAATGTCAGTCATTTTTACCCTAATACAAGTTACCGATTTGGAAGTTTTTTTTTTTTATATGGTGTTAAGAAAAGTTTTAAAATTACTATGAAAATGAGAAAAACAAAGTATACCTGGCAACACTAATGGGTACTATTGACATATTGGTTGTGCACACTTTACCGTTCAAGTGTTGCCAACCACCTGAAAAGTAGATTTGAAAATGTAAAAAACGCTAACAATTTAAAGAAATGGCCGCCACAGCTTCAGCCATTTTGAATGTGGCAACACTTGTTTCGTAAAAAAAATACTATACGATACTGGCAATTTTTTTATAAAATAAACAATTTGATATGACAACTTTGGTAGATCAAAGTAACTCGCCAAAGTGGACTCTGACCGAAAAAAAACAAAAATTCATACCTCTCGGGGTTGCCATTCGAAAGAAACGAAAATGGTCAAATGTCATTGAAATGGTTGCTTTCTATATTATTTTTGCACATTTGATTGAAAAATGTTGCTATTTCCATTTTTCATGTTTTCGGGGAAAATCTCAAAATTTTACCCTAAAAATGGGAAAAATGTTCGCACAAGGCGACACTACTTTACGATACCTACGACCGACTGGTACGATGCAAATCGCTCAGGTGTTGCCAAGCACTATTAAAAACGAATTTAAAATCTGGAAAATTTCTTCATTTTTTTAAAATGGCCGCGGGGTTGCCTACAGTCTGGTTTTTTTTTTTAAATATTTTTTTCTACAGTCTGCAGGATACTGGCAACACGTCAATGTAAAAAAAAAATACGTGCAGTAAATTTGCTTGAACAAATTGATTTTTCAAACTGGCATCTAAAAATGAAAAAAATTAAAGTCAAAATTTAGGGTTGCCATATTCACTTTTTTTCAAAAAAAAATGTCAAAATCGTAATTGGCACCCCCGATTTACTCGAAAATGACACCCATGTTGCCATGTCGTCAAAGATGGCGCCGCGACAAAAACCATGTCGGCGGCCATCTTGGATTTTTTGACATGTCATAATTTTCCTGAAAACTACGGTTCAGCGTCTACACAACCGTGTGAAACACTGTGCGCCACCAATAGGGCAACATTCCAAAAGAGTCCTTGGCGCGAGAGATGTAAAATTTTCGAAAAAAATCGACATCTCTCGGTGTTGCCAGGTGAAAAAAATGAAAATGGTCAAATGTCATTTGGGCGGTGGCAATCTACCGTGTTGTGCAAAAAAACATTTAAAAATAACGTTATTTCTACTTTTCATATTTTTCGGGAAAATCTCGAAAATTACCCTAAAAATGGGGAAAAAAACTTCATAAAGAGACAGAACTCACCGATTCCCACGACCGACCGGTACATTCAAAATTGCTCCGGTGTTGCCGTCTACCTCTAAAATCGTTTCGAAAATGTGCAAATTATCGTCAAAATACAAAATGGCCGCCGGGCGGTCCGCCATCTTGTCCAATTTTTTGTCACATTTTTTTTCATCAACCACAGGATATCACAAAAGGGGTGGCATCAAAAATTTTCTTAAACGGCAACATTGCTTTGACAATGTGATTTTTCAAAAAGAGGTCGAAAAATGAAAAATTTCAACTTAAAATTTAAGGTTGCCATAATCAATAAAAAAAAAAAAAAAACTAAAAAATCGTAATTGGCACCCCCGATTTACTCAAAAATGACACCCATATTGTCATGTCATGAAAAATGGCGCCGCGACGATCACCGAGGGGGGGCATTTTTTTTTTTTTTTTAATTTTCATAATTTTTCCCCAGTGGAATTCGGCGTCTCTACACGGACGCGTCACTCGTTTTCACCCCACAAACCGGGAACAGGGTAAACAATGATGTCAATCAGTAGTCGTAATTGAGCTTTATATATTATAGACTAGTGTTTTGCGTGGGTGCGCGGGCCGCAAGCGGCCCGCGGGGGGGGGGTGTGCTGTTGGGTTGGGGTCGTCATTTGTGTTCGACTTGAAAAAACTTGAAGAAAACGGTGAATGTGTGTTGAAAATGGGTAAGAAGTGGCTATACATTAGAAAATTGGCTGATGATGATGATGATTTTTGATATCCATGACCGAAAATGAAGATTGAAGTGGAATGGGTACAAATCTCCTAATGGTGGTGGAAACGCAAAAGAAATTTCAAGTTCAGTCGAAGAAACCATATAAATCCACCAATTCAGTATGTTCCGTCAAAGGGGGTACGAGCAGCTCGGCCTACGGCCTCGCACTGAATTCGGCTGGTGACCTCGTAAATGTCAGTAAATTGTCTGTGACTGGTGCAAGGGTCATGGTTCGGCCTTGCGGCCTCACCACGACCCTTTGCACCAGTGGCTCGGCCTACGGCCTCGCGCCATTGGAACTCAAGCTCGGCCTACGGCCTCGCTTGAGCTCGTGGCTGAGGCTCGGCCTGCGGCCTCGCCAACTTGTGCCTGAGGTGACTGGTGCAAGGGTCGTGGTTCGGCCTTGCGGCCTCACCACGACCCTTTGCACCAGTGGCTCGGCCTACGGCCTCGCGCCATTGGAACTCAAGCTCGGCCTACGGCCTCGCTTGAGCTCGTAGCTGAAGCTCGGCCTGCGGCCTCGCCGATTTGTGCCTGTGACTGGTGCGACGGTCGTGGTTCGGCCTTGCGGCCTCACCACGACCTCGCACCAGTGAGCTCGGCCTACGGCCTCGCGTCCTAAGGCGCTCAAGCTCGGCCTGCGGCCTCGCTTGAGCTTTGTGACCTCGCAAGTGCCGTGGTTCGGCCTGACGGCCTCACCACGGCACTTGCTCGGTATGTGGAAAAATCCCTTGTATGGCAGCTATATTAAAAAAAAAAAAAACTTGAAAAAAATTTCAAAAATGCAATCAGGACCTCAACATACCCTCGGAAACAAAAAATCAGCCTCCTAGGACCATTTTGAAAATTTGGGGCCCCTGAACATCCTTTTGGGGGCCCCTGCCAGTTGGGGCCCCCGATCGCCTATGACATTTGTTCGAACCCCCCCCTCCTATGTCGAACCGTTTTCGAGTTACGAACGTCCAAAGTTTGTATGGGTTTTTTTTTTTTTTGTATGGGAGCCATGTTTTTTTTCATTTCTCTAAAGAGGTCCAAGGTTAACATCCATTTTTAATTTAAACAGTTTCCCCCCACCTGTCTTACTTTCCGAGATCCGTGGGGGGTCCAGGTCGAGGAGTTGACCTTCCGAAGATCAGGTATTTTTCCTGATCTTACGTTTTTCTCCTCTACACGACCCCATACTCACATTTTCCCCCCCTACCCCCCAGTTCTCCAAACAACCATCTAAGTCAGTCAGTCAGTCAGTGAGTGGTAATTTAACTTTATATAGTATAATTTATAGATGTTATGATTATTTAAGGTACTGAAATAAATTGATTACCCTTAATCTACCCCTTACCCTTACCCTTATTAATTGCCATAATAGTAGATTGTAACATAAGAGCGCAAAATATTATAAAGTACGTCGCTCGAGCCAAAAAATATTTTGCGCCCGAGTGATACACTCTACTTTTCATCACCCACTATGAGAAAATAAATGGCGCCTCATATTTTATTGTAATATTATTATTATTTAATAAAACATAGAGTAACAACTAAATGGAAATTAAATAGTATCTAATAATAAAACAACTAAAAACTTATATTTAAATTTGAGACATTTTCGCAATTATGAAGGTTTATTGTTACACAAAACCATGAATTTCTACCAATCCGTGAAAATTGACGAAAACGCGGGCTGTAGTTCGCGCGTTTTTAATTTGATTTCTTTTTTTTTTTATTCAGCTGGCGGTGCTACTATGGGCCTTCGTACCAGTCTTTTCAAACAATATTTGCGTTCGATTTCTTTGGCACTGAACACCAAGATGTTCCATATTCAAAAAACGGCGCATTTATAAAAAAGAACGTGGCAAAGATATTTGCGGCACACTTATAAAGAGGATTAAAAACTCATTACTGCCCGCTAAAAGTTTCTTATAGAAAACACCAACTTAGGGTGCACTTAAAGGCGAACCAAGTCGTCCTTTTCGAATATATGGGATGAAAAAGAATTTTAAAAACTATTTCTCTACTAAGCTGTTACAATATTCTTGAGCGCCATAGGCTAATAATATAACATATAATAGCGGTAAAAGTTAGTTCTTTTATACTAAATAACCGTATTAATAAAACATTTCGAAGAAAAATAAACAAATTGGCTCTTTTACCGGCGTACGCCGACCTAACAGTAAAAATAAGTAAATAAGATAAGTAAATACATAAAACAATAGTTCTAAATAGAAGTCCGCGGTAGTATAATATAAACATCTAACTTTTATAAATTACAGGTAAAATAAAAACTATCTCAAATTTAAATTTACAACTAAAACTAAAATTCAACTAAAACTTATCTAACAAGCCGCTACCATTGGGCAGCGTTCCCAAAATGCTGGCACGTTGTATGGCAATGCTTAGTCTTTGGGTAAAATAAATACAAGTTATTATAAAAATATTTTATAATAACTTGTAATATTATTGAAAGAAGCATTTAATTAAAAACTTGTTATTAAAACTTTAAATAAGTCACAATAACAGATATCATCATCATCATCATCATCATCATTTCAGCCGTAGGACATATAACAGATATAGGTACTTGTAAATCGTAATTTTTCACACACTATCTTCCTGCCAAATCTCGTTAACATCGGTTTAGCGGTCATAAAAAGCGAACAAAGATACGGACAAAAAGACAGAGTTTCGGTTTTATAATATTAGATAGTTCGACTATAATTAGATCATCATCATCAGCCAGAAGACGTCCACTGCTGAACAAAGGCCTCCCCCTTTAACCTCCACACTGAATGACAGCCTGCCTTTTGCATCCACTGGATGCCAGCGACTCTCACTATGTTGTCGGTCCATCTAGTGGGAGGCCTACCTACGCTGCGTCTTCCGGTTCGTGGTCTCCACTCAAGAACCTTTCTTCCCCATCGGTTATCGGTTCTCCGAGCGATGTGGCCTAAATATATAAGAATATAATTATTAATTATTATACAATTAGATAAGAATCTTTGTTTATTTTTTATTATTTATCTTATTGTATAACATAGGTACATATTATTATTACACAACTCTGCAAAACTGCATAGCAGTTTGTAGGCAGACATCTACTCTCTTTAACAAAAATTTCTCATGAACGAGTTATAGGAACACAACATATTAGACATATAGAATTATATACCTAACTAGCGACCCGCCCGCCCGGCTTTGCACGGGTGTAATTTACGTGTGAAGCTGGGGCGGATCACTAGTTATATATATAATCCTTCCGTGAAAATGTATCTATCTGATGGTGAAAACCGCATCAAAATCCGTTGCGTGGTTTAGGAGGAGTTAGCGGCCAACGACAGACCGACGCGGAAAGCGACTTTAATTTGTACTATGTAGAGATGATAATATTTGATTATATATATACCTACCTAAATATGTAAACATGTGGCAACAATGAGTTATCATGGGACAGCGCCAAGAACCCGCAACAAAGTAAGAATATGAACAGCAATTCAACACCAAAATTGAATTAAAAATTAACTGTTGGTTAGAACAAAGCAATTAACGACTACTATAATAATTTCTCTACTAAGTCATTCTATCCAATAGCAACTTCTTCAAGGCAACTTTCTATCCAATATATTCTCTTTGATCCAATCCTGGTCCTAAACTGCTCCTCAAACTCCGCCGGCAGATCATTACACAATCTTGGCACTATCCACCTCCTAGTACGCGTCCCATAATAATTCCTATTTCCACAGTGCACTTTAAATTTTGGACTAGTTGCTTGCGGTTCATTAAAATACTTTTTAATTTGTTTAAATGTGTTATTTTTGAATTGTTCTAATAATATTAAATAGTTAACTTTAGTTTTTACTCATCATCAATTCATCAAATCATCTACCTATTTGTAATATAGTGTGTAGTTGAGTACATGACAATATTTTAGTTTGTTAACTTACACAGCAATAACGCCTGCACAATTCTCCTCAGCTCCGAAAAACCTTCTGCAGTGTGTGCTTGTAGTAACTTAGTGACGGCATTGATGGTCTGAAATCAAATCCAATTCTGAATGTAAGGTTAAATGTTTTTAGTACATAAATAAAATATTATAATTACGAGCAACGTAACTAACACGTGTTGTCATCGGAACCGAACCAACGTAAAAAAAAAGTATAAAAATTCAACTCTGTAGGATAAGAGAAGAGGTTCTAATTCAATTTGCAAGATTGACCTAAAGTTTAGACAATGTTAATTTGCTTGTTTAGGACCTAAACAAACAAATTAACATACAAAAATTCCAAGTGAAATTAAAGCTTGTAAAAAGTACTGCCATTATACCAAAGTTTTAACTCGCTCTTTCTAACTATGACTATCTGTATTTCTATTTAAAACCACATCATTACCATGGCACCAAGATTTGGAACCTCTTAATTCAGATCGTCAACTTTGATGGAACACATCAACGGTCCATCAAAGCAACAAAATGAGCCATAAAACCCAAATATGTGCAAAGTAACGTATAAAGATTATATAAATTAGCATCATGACAGATTATTCAATAGGACCGAAGGACAACTGCGGGTCTAAAACGGCCACTTTTAATGAATCATATTAGGATCCTATTATGAATTACTTTACAAATCGTAAAATGGCCACACATTGTCAATTCATAATAGGTGTTGCATATGATTCATATTAGGCAATTCATCAGTTTGACAGTTTCGTATGGATTATCGTAAAATGGCCCACTAAAGAGGAATTGCTTAGGCGTCTAATAGCAGAATCGTTAGAAGTTACTCAAGAGCAACTTTTTACAATTCATTTTGCACATTTTTGTCAAAAATAAATAAATTATGGCGGATTAAGGCCTTTATCAAAACTTTTTTGAACATGCACGTGTTTTAGACACCTTTAATTTAAATAAAGGAGGAATATCCTATCACCGGTAAGTCTAAATTGCTGATAATTTTGTGATTTCACAGTATTTCGATTATATAGCCCTTGACAAGTGTTACCATAATTTTATCGATATCGATTTTTCTTTTCCGTAATTTTATATTACTTAAACTTTTTGTATTATATACAATTGATATTTTATAATACTTTAATATTGTTTTTTTGCAGTTCTTCTGGTGATCCTCCTTCCGGGAAAAAAAATGGATTGATGCAAGGGAAATAAAGGAAAGCGAATAAGGAAATAAGGGATCTAAAGACGAGTATAATATTTAAGATAATAACAAAAAAAGTTGTGTTTTATAAATTACTCATAAAACGACCCTCGCCGCTTTCTCTTGAAGGAATTCTACCTAGTGTCCTATTGTCTTTGCTTGCACAAACGTTTACTGCCATCCTAACTGGATTGCAGATGTAGAGGGGTTGCTCTTCGTTGCATAATAACTTGCTATGATTATTTTCGCCTGCTAATTAGTTCGGCATTCATCATTCATCAACAATCCCAAAGAAGATAATCCGAAGTAAGCAGACTGGTAGTGTCTCCACTCTCTCCAGTGACGGTGTTAACATTCACTTCACATTTTCATTGAGTTATTAATTATGATTAACGAGGAATAAAGCTTCTTTTTGGTTTCGTTTTCGAGTGGTATTAATTATAAAGTTATACATTAACTTAGGTAATGTTTTTGTTGATTGATAACCATAGAGTAATATATACACCGATTGATAACAAGGAACAATATTACTCACAAGGAGGATTGATATCCACTTTGTTGCCAGGGTAAAAACCAAATTAATTTCAATATCTTTCTTGATTGTTTTAAGCCTATAAATAGCCCCACTTTTTACAATTCTACTCTTTTGGTAAAGAAAATAAGTAAAATAAACAAATTATCGAAAAAAGTACCCGAATCTAGATATTAAAATGAGCGAATAATATGTGTACCGGAAAGTTACGGTTTTGTTTTTTTCATATGGCAATGTTAACAACTAAAATGAATCTGCAAATGAAATGAATTGAGTATGATTCACGAAATGAATTGACCATTTTACGAAAAAAAGCAGAATTGCTAATGATCTGCCAGGAATTCATTATATGAATTGTTTTTTGGTGAATTGCTCAAAGTGGCCGTTTTAGAGCCGCTGCACTGATTAAACGTCATAAATACCTCCTGACCTAGGAAGAAAAACGGTCAAAACATTAGTTCAAACGCAAAAAAATAAAACTTTAAAAACCGAAATACCATAGGTCATACATTTTTAACCACTTGATAGGTTTTGAAGAACCAAAGCAATGATACCTAAATAAATAAATGCAATCAAACTGGTCCAGCCGTTTTAGGAAAAAAATATAAAAGACATAGTACAAGTAAAATGCACATTTCAACATAGCTCCACATTTTGTTTGATGTGTGTTTAGACTTCTTTGCCAACTTAAAAAATTACAATAACTTAATAAAAAAATAATTAAAAAAATCCGATTGTTATCTTTTTTGCCTCCTATTGATTTTTATCTTAAAAATTTTTGCCGCCGAGATAGGTGTAGCGGGAAGCGGAATCTAACAGTTGGATTTTATACAACCTTTTTTATGCCGTTGGTGGCAAACATGCAGACGGGCTGTCTGATGGTAAGCAGTAACCAGCGCCTATGCATACTTGTAACACTAGAGGAATCACAAAAACGTTGCCGACTCTTTAAGACTATTAACCACTCAACTTTTGTAGCTTCTCAGAAACAACGCGGAATGTAGCTCATTCCACATCTTGCAGGTGTGAGGCAAGAAAGCGGCACGGTGTGCCATTTTCACTGATCTATGATAATTATGTGGATGAGCTTTCACGCGCTGGCTGCTAGTACGATGATAAAACCGTGACACTGGCATCAGATCAAATAGTTCTTCAGAACACTCCCCGTTGTAAATGCAATAATAGATACAGAGAGACCCAACCTCTATGCCCATGTTGCACATGACTTTCTGCAGTTGTCCCTCTGCAATAATCTGTCCTCATGATGAACCACCGCATTTAACTTTCAAGCACTCGAAGGCTATGGCATTGACATTAACGCTGCATGCATCACTATGTTTACTCCACAATGATTATTAAGACAATGTAATAGGTAAATAATAAATGATTTCCCTTGCCATAGATTTAAAAAAAAAACTTTGAAATGCTTGTCGTTGTACTACACCTCGCCCGATAACGGTGAGGTCAAACGGCCTGAGCAAAGTGAGCAATAGCTGGTTTTATTTTGTAGTGGTACGAAACCCTCAATGCACAAGCCTGACTCGCACTTGGCCGTTTTATTTTGCATTTGACTATTAAGTAGTTCATTGGAATCGACACAAGTTTTAATAGTGTGCGTGCAAAATGAGTAAGTGAGTCGTACAACTTTTTTTTTGTTTGCTAGTTTGAATCTTCCAAAGATGCATTGGGGTGCAGCCAGGTTATGTTATGTGGGTTAGTAAGTGAGTAGGTATATTAACTCCTTGCCAGCAAGTAGTTAATTCCAACCATCGATATACAATATACAAGAGTCACAATTATGGCAAAAAAATGTCTGAACCTAATTCGGCGCACGCTATGAACTGCGCAGACTTTTTGGTTAGTTACAAGGTAACCGCGATCCGACTACAACGCCGCGCGATGCCAGAGCTACAATGATATAGCGGACAACTAACATTGAACACTATGCAAGCAACATAACGTCTAAATTGGAGTAAATGTGGCATTGTGTAGTATACGAGTATAATTGATACAATGTATGTACAATGACGGAAAATAGGATATTTATCTCAATGATTCCAACACAAATTTTAACAAAACAACACAAACAACAAACAAACAAAAAAACAAAACAATTTTTAAGTTTAAATATGAGCAAAATAGAATTTGCGATGTTATATCGCCGTGAGGTCACGGTTGTTAACTAGTTAACTCTAGATTGAGACAGCATGCCTGTAAAACACTTAAATATTTCCTATAATATTGCATTGCAGGCTGCAGTAAAACTTTTACATTTAAAATATACCTGAGTGTCTTTACTTTGTCTGATAGCTCGTGAAATTCCTATTAAAACTGAGTAGCAAATGTTTCAATAGCGAGTTCAGACGTATTCTACACTAAATACAATTTGTCTAGCGAGACCACGACTGTTTCATATTATGTCGATGAAAGATGAATTATTTTCTTGATTTTATTGAATCAACGCAAAGAACGATATATTAAGTCACCTTACTAGCTGCTACTACTGAGCTACGGATACCACAAACAGATCACAAATACAAACGTTAAACATATCGAGCCTTTTCAGCAAAAAAATCGATTTTGATTTATTTTTAATTTCGTAACTACAAAGTAAATTCACACCTAATGTGCTGACACCAGTGTCGAAATTCCTATAAATAGCCGTAATAATCTTTATCGTTTGTGTTTAGACTCGTATTTTTTGTTTGCTAGAACCTATCTTAACCGACATTCAAAAAACGTTTGAGTTATCGTATTATATCAGCCCTTATGTTTGCGTTGGGAGTTAATTGTCAGTTCCCATAATGCTAACTATTTACCTTCTTTTTTCTTTGAGTTATTCATTCGATTTTTCTTTAATTTACGTTAAGATAAGAACAACTGTAATAGTTGTGAAATTTTAACCAAACATACATACATAGTGACAGACTAACAGAAAGAAAACTACTTTTGCATGCATCTGCGCCCTGCAGTTTCACCCGCGTTATATATACCTCCTAGCGACGGCAACCTCCTTTGACTTACATGTTTTTTTTTCTTTTCTATTATATACTAGACTTCAATTCTTGCCGTTCCTTACAAAATGTATGGTTTTTTTTTTCTTCATAATTATGTCACATTTTAATACTTATTCTGCTATTTGGGGTGGAGAGGAATCTAATAAATCAAAGATCATGAAAATCGGTCTAGCCATTCTGGAGTTACAAATGGTGTAACATACACTTTGTTTTATATATAGATTACCACGGGGCGCATCTGCGCCCCGTGGTTTCACCCATGAGTTAAAATCGTCGTTAATCTTTCTGAAATTTTCCATTTTCTGCGCAATTTTCTTATTTATTTTTTTCGTCTGTCCGTCTGCCTGTCCGTCTGTCCGTCTGTCAAGACCCTTTTTCTCAAGAACGCGTAAAGGTATCAAGTTGAAATTTATACTAAATACTTGGGTCTACGGTTTCTTTCGGCTGTAAAAAATAAAAGTTTTCAGTCAACGCAATCAAAAGATATGAACGTTTATGTCGCATATTTTGCGATTTAACAGGGGAATCAAAACCTGTAGGGTACTTCCTGTTGACCTAGAATCATGAAATTTGGCAAGAGGCAAGGTCTCATAGCATTTATAGGAATAAATCCGAAAGTTATAAATTAGAAGTGATAACATATAAAAATAATTATTTTGCTACTACAAACTTACATTTTGTAGTTGGAATGTATCGAAGAAACTTATAGTTAACTACAAACTTAAGTTTGTCTTTCATTATTTCAACTTCAGTTAGTTTTTTTTTGGTCTCGCGCTCTGGGGCTTCTGTCCAACGAAACCCTCAGAGCACAAGTCCTACTCGTACTTGTCCGGTTTTTTTTAAAATAGAACGTTGATCAATAGTCGTTCGTCTGCAAAGGATCTAATCGTATTGCAAGCAGCATGCCACCTAATCCGTGTAATGTCAAACACCGACGTCATCGTTTCACAACGTTTCATAAAAATATTCTAGGAATTTCACATAGCTTTTGCAAAGTTCACCTTACACTGAAAAAATATGGTACCTATTCGTTTATATTGATCGTTATTGCTATATTGCATACAGCCTATCTGCTCGTATTTGCAATATGCAATTGCAAAAGCCATGCAACTTGCATCAAATAGTTTTTAACGGTTCGGAATATTTTGAGGTATTGAGACATCTTTGGAGAGCTATTCGATTACAGCCAGGTTAAAGAGATTGTACCTACACTCTACCAGCCAAGATTAAGGACACCGGGATCTCCAAAGCTACGCACTGAATTGCACTTGTGAATTCAGCGCGTTACTTTGGAGATCCTGGAAAAAATATATCTAATTTAACAAGATTGTAATCTTTATACACAAATCGAACTTTTTTACTTTTACTAAGGTTTTACTCTAGATTGTGTTTGTCTCTGGTTCTGGAAGGTTTTGGAATGGAGACCACGGACTGATAAGCGCAGCGTAGGTCGTCCACCCACAAGATAGGCAGATGACCTAAAGAGACCGCAGGGAATCGCTGGATTCAGGCCGCTTCCAACCGGCCCTTTTGGAGATCGATGGTGGAAGCCTATGTCCAGCAGTGGACGTCCTATAGGACGCAGCTATAGCTGAAATGATGATGATGATGATGATGATGATGTGTTGATGATGATTGGAAACAGCGTATTCCACAGACGCACAACAAATACATAAACTAACACATTCGATTCTTTTTTTTTCCCCACATACATTTTGTCGAGTGTCAATGACCGTTTTCTATAGAACAGCTGATATTTTTTTCGAGATTTCAGGGTTGGTCCCATAGTAAAAGTTGTTCGTAATGGTGAGTACAATTACCTTCTTTTGGTTTCGAGAGTGTTCCCCTTACACCCTGTATAATGCAATTTTTTGAAAGTTAATTAACTAGTCATTGCCATTCAGCGTGGTAATGCCTCTAGCATGCTGGGTACGCTGCCAACTGCTAGTGGCCTTGAGCATTTGGATTGTCTTTAGACCTTCAATAGTCTATGGGCAGTCTAACTGTATTTGTAGTGTTAGTATCAGCTTGTATTTTGTTTAGTTAATAAAGGCATTTAGCCCACAAAAAAAACCTAAATGGTTAATAATTAAGAGATTAAAGTTTGTATGAAGTTTGAACTCTTTTAAAAATAAGAAACATGGAAATTGGCGTACCTGTTACCCGACTGTAAAAATCTTAAAACGTTCGCTCCTGAAAAGCTGCCAATGGGAAATTCCATCGGGCACATGGCTTGTGATAAATGAAAGTCAATAGAAAAACTAGACAAATGCACGAAACGGTAATAGCCATAAAATAAAAATACTTCAATTGTATCGACACAACTTATCAATCAAGCAAGTCAATTTCCTCCATTGTTCGTTAACAAATCTTTGAGCATACTTCAACTAATTTCAAAACAAAATGTCAATAGTAATCAGTTTCGATAACTAATGTTAATACTTATAATCGAGTATAGCTGGCAGGTATAGAACTTCCTGGGGTCACGGTTAAGAGGATACATAATAATATGTATTTCACAATACAATCGACTATTTAATAGGTATCTTGTTTGATTTTTCCTTGAAGACAGGCTCAGATCAGACTAAGAAGGGAGATATGGTGAGGTGGTGTTGCGGGTGCGAATGCAACAGGCTGCTTCTTATCGAACTTACCTACATACATTATTTAACACTGCTTTAAACTATCACGGTTGTTCACTACAGTTATATGATTATAGGGATATATACCGTGATAAGGTTATATATTTATGGAGCTTATATATTTTAACTTACAGAGCAGTTACATGCACCATGCTCATGGGTAGACTGAAGAATGCGAGTGGTTAGCAAAAAGTTCAATATGCAGACAAAACAGAACGTTTAGTCTAAAAGAAAGAGGGTAAATATCCTCTTTCTTTCTTTTTAGGGTTCCGTACCCAAAGGGTAAAAACGTAACCCTATTACTAAGCCTACGATGTCTTTCTGTCCGTCTCTCTGTCTGTCTGTCTGTCCTACCTATTAAAAGCTATATCTTTCGAAACGTAAAAGATAGCTAGTTGAAATTTTCACAGAATATGTAATACTAGCAACGCACCCCGGTTTCGCAAGGGTGTAATTTTTTTTACACTTTTGGTTACCGTATTGGAGTTTTAGTAAGGATCCCTATTTAAAAAATATATATAATATAGCCTATGTCACCCGGGGCTTCCCAACAGTGAAAGAATTTTTCAAATCGGTTCAGTAGTTTCGGAGCCTATTCAATGCAAACAAACAAACAAATCTTTCCTCTTTATAATATTAGTATAGATTATTACTAGCAACGGCGGATTAACAAAGAAATAATAAATAAAGTTAAAAAGTAAAAACAAAAAGGGGGTCCCTATACTACAAACATATTTATTTACGTATTTTTTGTATCCTTTCCCTTTCGTTTTTACTTTTTGACTTCTTTATTATTTGTAGTTAATCTACATAGGATACATTTTTGACCCGTTTGGGGTCGAAACAATGGGGCCGAGGGGATCGGGAGCCAAAAAAAAATTCAAAGATTTATCTTCACGTCTGATAGACTCAACTCGTGACCAAAATGCTGGCCTCTACTTTGCTCAAAGGGTGAGCATTGCCATACAACGTGGTAATGGGGCCAGCATTTTGGGAACAGTTCCCACTGGTAGCGGTTTGATAGAATGATAGTTAGGTTTTAATTTGTTGTTGTTTTATTTTATTTTTTATAATAGAGTAAAGTAATATACTTGGTAAATACATTAGTTAATATAAATTTTTCCTTTCTGTGGTTTACAATTATTAATTATTAATTAACATTACATATTCTGTAAAAATTTCAAGTGGCTTTCTACAGACAGATAGGTAGGACAGACGGACAGACAAACAGATATCGTAGGCTTAGTAATAGGGTCCCGTTTTTACCCTTTGGGTGCGGAACTCTAAAAAGTGGGTGAAACACAGAGACATCTGAATACGAATGATAATTGTACCAAGACATATCCCCTTTGTTTGTCTGATCTGGGGAGGCAGGTTATGGTTGATAGGGCCGGAAATAATGGCGTGAATAAGAGGAAGTTTAAGTCTACATATTTTTTTAATTATTGAATAGGCTTGCTCTTGACCACCACCTCGCCTGATGTTAGATGACGATGCGGTCTACGATGGAGTACGCTTGCTTAGAAGAAATCGATTCATTTGTCACTTGAAGACACCCAGATTTAACACTATAGAGGTAAACACAATCAGGCAGCGCATTCCACAGTCTAGCGGTTTGCACAACGTTTTTTTATTTTTTTTTTATAATTGGATTGCGTTTGACCACCATCACGCCTGATGTTAAGTGTTGATGCGGTCTAAGTGCAGCGATGCGTAAGTGGAATCAAAGCAATTCGGGTTTTGGAATACCAACCATGAAACGGTGTCACTTATATATTTGTGTCCACCCTAGGCAGGGCGGGTTATATCATGAGCTATTAAACGCTATTCGGTTTCGGTTACTGCGGGACATTACGTGAACGTGAACTTTAACGCACCGAGATACGGTTTTCGGTCGCGTAACATTTCGAAGTCACCTAATCACATTAAAGAAGTGACGGAACGGGCCCAAGTTGTCCAATAGAAAAATGGGCTGAAAGACACTAGTTCATGAAAATCCGATGCAAATTATCCGAAATGAATAATTATATTCCCAGTAGTGAGAGGAAAAATATTAAATTAATTGATTGACCTTTCTTATATTTTCAGGGTGAGGAGCGCACTACGGTGTTCAGGATTTTGAACTACAGAATACAAGTTCAACATTAATGGTGGTACAAAATTGTTATAAACAAATCTAGCGCTAACCATCGGGTGAGCAGCCTGCTCATCTCTTCCTTGTGTAACGTAAAAAATACGCTAAAATAATTAGTTTTTATAAAGGTCAGATTCAAGTATTTACTACGGTTTTTGTCTAGTTTTGGTTTGGACGTTTTTGAGCATAGAATCGTTCAAATTATGAAACTCTATTAAAAATAACAAATCAACGCATTTTTGCACAAAAAGTGCCGTAACTAGCTAAAACAAACTTTCATCTTTTGTAAGTACTATGGAAGAACATTATTTACCCTTGATCCCACAATTTACCTACATCAATTACCTTGATAGTTAAAAATAATGGGTTTAACATGGATTAGCCCATAAAAAACAATTTAATTTATGTCACCGCACCCTTCTCACAAAACTGTTGCCAAAATAATGTTTACTCAGATCATAAATCACGTCTTCAAAACATGAACTTTATAAAAGAAGCCGTAAAGACTAAATTAGCAATCCATTGTGAGCCTTTACACCATTTTGACACCTATTTCACACAGTTTAACTAGATAGTTCTAGCAAATAAAAATGTCAAAGGTGGAAACTATTGACAAATGTTAAGTTAGGCATTTAATAAATAGTTTATGAGACACAAATGATAATAGTAAAGGCCTTTAGAGTCATAATTTGTATTTAATTTTGCTCTGGTCGTAAATACAACAATAGCGGCTTAGCCTTCTGCCTATTATTGCCAAAATGACTTTTTATCGTCATCAGTAGGTACCTAATTGTGCAAAAGGTTGGGCAATTCTTTTGGGTTTTTAGAGTGGTTTATATCTTTGGCATTTTTATGCTAGCACATGAATGAAATACTGGAGGCAAAACTTTTCAAGGTTAGAGTGAATAGATATCTTCATTCATTCACTCAATGTGTTCCATCTACGGCCACACCATCGCTTACCATCAGACAAGTTGGTGGCAAAACGTAGATCAATATATAAAAAAACGAACACCTCTCCGGAGTGTCCGGTAGCCTATTATGCAAAAACACGTCGATCCTTTGCTCTGCTGTTGCGTGAAAGAGAAACAAACATACCAACAAACAAACACACTTTCGCATTTATACCTAATATTAGTTTGATATTTAGGTCACCTAGCCAGTCCTATATTTGAAAATTATCTCATTTGGATTGTACTATATTGTTTGCAACATATCATGTCTAAAAACCTGTCTAAGAACTCCTAAACCAGTCTCACGACCTTCCTAATATCGTCCAAGATAATACAGAATTCGAGAAACGGATGTACATTAATATTATCCTAAAAGAAGCCATAGAAGCCATTAAATAAATCGTTTGGATTGAAGTGGAGTGGAGATCGCAAAGCGGTGAACTTAGCGTCGGAAGCTAAGCAGCAAGCGTTGGATTAGCAGTTCTGCAGCTCTAAAAAGTGAGGATTGGGCCAAATGGCTATGCTTTATAAGAGGCCTATATCTAGCAGGGGACCGATTTCATAACATTTAAATAATCACATATGATTATGGATGAAATATTTTTAATGAAAAAAAAAAAACTACTGCACTGATTATGATAATAAAAATTATAGGAGACCACCTCTGAAGTATTAAACAACCAAAACAAAAAAAAGTAATAATTGGCGGAGTAATCGCGCATAACAAACATTAAATAAATCATATACAAAAAAAAAAAAAAATAACATTGTAAATTACATTGTTTTGAATGTGATTGAGGTATGTACCTACTTGTACGCGCACCTGTGCGGTGCGTGACGTCACTTGCCGGCCTCATCGGAAGACCAGCGTCGTTTGACAACAAACGGCATTATGCTGAGCTGGGGCCGGTTTGTGGCAAAAGTCCAACTTTTTTTACTTTTAAATTTGTGTGTAGCTCTAAGTGTGTATGGATTTTTGTTACAAATAAAATATTGTCTATTGTCTATTGTCTATATTATAGTCGAATTGTAAACCTCCTTTTTTTGAAGTAGGTTATATAATTATGTAATTACGTTTTCTGCGTTTTTAGGGTTCCGTACCTCAAAAGGAAAAAACGGAACCCTTATAGGATCACTTCGTTGTCCGTCTGTCTGTCTGTCCGTCTGTCAAGACCCTTTTTCTCAAGAACGCGTAAAGGTAGCAAGTTGAAATTTATACTAAATACTTGGGTCTACGGTTTCTTTCGGCTGTAAAAAAATAAAAGTTGTAAGTCAAAGCAATCAAAAGATATGAACGTTTATGTCGTATATTTTGCGATTTCACAGAGGAATCAAAACCTATAGGGTACTTACCGTTTACCTAGAATCATGAAATTTGGCAAAAGGCAAGGTCTTATTAGTACATATATAGGAATAAATCCGAAAGTTATAAATTTGAAGTTATTTCATATAAAAATAATTATTTTGCTATTACAAACTTACATTTTGTAGTTGGAATGTATGGAAGAACCTTATTGTCAACTACAAACTTAAGTTTGTCTTTCAATATTTAGACATAGACATAGACATAGACATAATTTATTTGTGGCAAAAAAATACAATAACACAATATACACGGAAAAATTAAATTAAACAATAACATATCATATATCAATCATCATATCATATATATCATTTTCATATTTATATTTTAACTTCAGTTAGTTTTTTTTTTGTCTCGCGCTCTGAGGGTTCCGTTATGTCGTATATTTTGCGATTTCACAGGGGAATCAAAACCTATAGGGTACTTCCCGTTGACCTAGAATCATGAAATTTGGCAAGAGGCAAGGTCTCATAGTACATATATAGGAATAAATCCGAAAGTTATAAATTTGAAATTATATCATAAAAATAATTATTTTGCTATTACAAACTTACATTTTGTAGTTGGAATGTATGGAAGAACCTTATTGTCAACTACAAACTGTCTCTGTTTGGGAATCGGGACTTTGGTTGCAAGCCATGCCCTCTTTTAACACAGGTAGCCTTTTAGATCCAACCGCATTTCGTCTAGCTGTCAGCTTACGCTTGGGTGCAAGGTGCTGTGAGGCCCATCGCTGTCAGTGTGGTACTGCTGTTGACCAGCTCGGTCACCATGGTCTCTCTTGCTCGAGAAGCGCTGGTCGTATTTGGCCGACACGTTAGCCTGAACGACATCATACGCAGGGCACTTTCCACCGCCAATGTCGCAGCTGTGCTCGAACCGAGTGGTCTTGCGCGTGACGATGGAAGGAGACCTGACGGTATGACACTTGTGCCCTGGAGGTTGGGGCGGCCCCTTGTATGGGACGCAACTTGTGTCGATACTTTGGCGCCGTCACATCTTCCTGAGACACAGGGTAGGGCTGGCGCGGCTGCCCATTCGGCAGAGCAGCACAAGCGTCGCAAATATGCTAACTTCGGCAGTGGTTACTTATTTGAGGCGTTTGGGGTCGAGACATTGGGCCCTTCGGGACCGGGAGCTCACCTCATTTTCAAAAATCTTTCAGAGCGCCTGGTTAATGCGACGCGTGACCAAAATGCTGGCGTGTTTCTGGCTCAACGCATTAGCATTGCCATTCAACGTGGTAATGCCGCCAGCATGTTGGGTACGCTGCCAACTGGTAGTGGGCTTGAGCATTTGGATTGTCTTTAGACCTTCAACGGTCTATGGGCAGTCTAACTGTATTTGTAGTGTTAGTTTTAGCTTGTATTTTGTTTAGTTATTAAAGACACTTGCCCAGTAAAAAAAACTACAAACTTAAGTTTGTCTTTCAATATTTTAACTTCAGTTAGTTTTTTTTTTGTCTCGCGCTCTAAGGGTTCCGTTATGTCGTATATTTTGCGATTTCACAGGTGAATCAAAACCTATAGGGTACTTCCCGTTGACCTAGAATCATGAAATTGGCAAGAGGCAAGGTCTCATAGTACATATATAGGAATAAATCCGAATGTTATAAATTTGAAGTTATATCATTTAAAAAATAATTATTTTGCTATTACAAACTAACATTTTGTAGTTGGAATGTATGGAAGAACCTTATTGTCAACTACAAACTTAAGTTTGTCTCTCAATATTTTAACTTCAGTTATTATTTTTTTTGGTCTAGCGCTCTGTGGGTTCCGTCTAACGGAACCCTCAGAGCACGAGTCCTACTCGTACTTGTCCGGTTTTTTTTTTCTTTACGTCACCACCGGCTATTTAAAATAAGTTCTGGTATTATTTATTTAAAAACTAGCTGCACCCTGCGGTTTCACCTGCATTATATACTTTTTTGGAACTTTCTTGGTGGCGACAGCTACCCCCTTTGACTTAGATGACAATTTCTTTTTTTTTGTATACGATGTAATATGTCAATGTATATTATTTCAATTCTTGCTGTCCCAAATTTTCTTCATAATTTATTTATTCGTGAAAGTTTCCTAATTTTAATACTTATACTGCTGTTCGGGATGGAGAGGAATCCAACAACTCAAATATCATGACAATCGGTCCAGCAATTCTTAAGTTATAAATGTAACATACTCAACTTTGTTTTATAATGATCGCCTACTTAAACACCTCACCTATGATGTCTTACTATAGAGATAAAATGTATCACCTAGTCTAGACTCAACTAGACTCGTCCAGACTTTCAACATTAAACACCAACAATAGGAGTGTTAAAAATCGCGACTTGCGACCCCTCGTACCTACGTGTAGGAACCTTTGACCCCTAATTTGGAAACAGATTGTTTTATAGACAATGTGCATTCGAAACGTGGATGCGACGGCACGATCTGCTTAGCCGTTAGAGCTAGGAAGCAATGAACTCTGCGGTTGGTGAGACAAGGCTGTGGGAAAACGATTTCATGTCATGTAGGTGAATAGAAGGGTGAATAGAGTCCTCAAAGATAGGCAACGCACTGACAATGCCCCGGATATTGTAGGTGTTTATAGGCGGCAGTGACCACTTACCATCAGGTGGCCCGTAGCTTGTTTGCTACTTATTTATTTTAAAAAAAATTGTTCAGGGATACGGGGTCTGCTTATATTCATATTCATATTCATTTATTAATAAAATGTTATTTTACATGTCAAATAAAATTGTTAAAATAATACAATTCAAATAATAAATTATGTCAATCAAATAATAAATTAGATCAACCAAATAATTTAGAACTAGACTAAAATAAAAAATTATATCAATAAATTACATAATAAAAAATAAGTCAGTTATAAAATAAAAATTACAGTTAATGTAATAAAATCCATTAATTAAATTAAATTATACATTTATAAAATACTTAGATAGAACATCACACTAATAAAAACGTTAGAAAACAAGTTTTTATTGAAAAATATATTTTTAAAACCAAGTTTTAATGAAATTAGAAAGAAAGAAAGAACGAAAAAAAGTTTATTTAATTTTGAGGCCAAATTGTGTTTTTTTTTAATTGCTAAAAGAAATAGGTTATAAGGTCGCAAATCACCCCAACTCAACATAATGCCGGCTGTTAACCAACGCTGGCCTTCCGTTAGAGCCGTTTGGTGATGTCTCGGTACAAGCACACATACAGTACAACACTACAAAATAAAAATAATATAATAAATAAACCAATCTAAAAACAAATACTAAGTAATAATGATGACAATAAGGTAGGTATAGTTTACAACTTTTAATGCAATACATAGCCCGTTAGATAGATAGGTATAGATAGCCCGTTGGTCCGGTTGGTAGTGAACCTGCATTCTGAGCTTGGGGGCGTGGGTTCGATTCCCACCTAGGACAAAAATTTATGTGATGAACTTTATGTTTGTTCTCTATCTGGGTGTTAATATCTATTTAAGTATGTATTTAAAACTATATATGTATGTATATCAGCCTCTGGCAGCCATATCACAAGCTTTGCTTAGTTTGGGGTCAGAAGACAGTGTGTGAAAAAAAATGTCCCGAATATTTATTATTATTTTATTATTATTTGACTTTGAATACATAATTACTTATATTGCACTCGTGTCATGCTTTTGAGTTTCCTCTTGTTGCTGATGTGAGTAATAAAAAAAACAGTTTATAACTAAAACTTAACATTATGCAGGAATTAGTGATCGGAACGATGTGCTGATCAAAATGAGCCCAAACACTGCCAGTCTATCTTTCGAAGAGTGCCGTTGTCCACCATCACCGTCATCAAATTAGCTCGCTGTCACTATATTATTATATTGTCATCGGAACTTGACAAGTATGCCAAATTTCAGCTTCAACGAACACTGACAAGTAGGTAAACTTGCAAGATTTGATTACAGACAGGCAAAAGGCAAACCTGCAAAAGGCAGGATGTCGTTCAGTGTGGAGGCTAAAGGGGGAGGCCTATGTTCAGCAGTGGACGTCTTCCGGCTGCTGACGATGATGATGATTACATACAGACAGACACTGGGACAGGTGAAACTAAATAAAGCTTGTAAAAACACAAATTGTGAACCTGCATTGCAAAGCTGGAAATCCTACACCGTCCGGTTTTTCCGCTACTTTCTTCTGCTGACCTGCAAAGTGTGGATGAATGTGTGAATGTCCTTCCCTCGATAGTCTTCCCGCAAAGCTTCAACATAGAGCGGTATAAAACCACCTCTCTGAGCTGGTAAAGCACCAAAACACCGCGTTGCAGGTGTCCATAGGTAGTGGCTACCGCTTACCATCAAGCGGATCGTAAGGATGTTTGTATATAAAAAAGGAATAATCTACTTTGTTAAGTTTTTTTTAGATCCAACAAAATGTTATAATCAACACGACAATATTTTTATTTTCTAGCTTGTCCAATGAGAAATGGATGCGACATTATTAATGTTTAATTTTTGCTACGAAACATCGTGGTGGAAGGATTAGTCAGTCAGTGCAAGAAGCAATAGGCACTGACCGTCCAGGGTGCGCCGGGCGTTCTAGCGATTTAGGTACTATCAGTTAAACGACACTCGGGGAGGCTCCTTCCGCGCACCCCACACTGAACCGACGTCGGTCCAAAGTGGGCCGAAGTCGGGATAATATGGCAAAGTGGGGTTATATAAAGGGCTCTGACACCGAATGTCTTTGTGGTGTGAACCCTCAGACAATGACACACTTGATGAACTGTGCAGCGTGTCCTACAACTTGCACACAAGACGACCTGAATGAAGCCACGCAAAATGCCATTGAGGTGGCAAAGTATTGGTCTAGAAACTTGATTTGAAAATAGAATTGTATTTTGCGGAACATCGACTCGAAAGAAGAAGAAGAATGTTTAAATATTGTTGTTGAAGTAACGTGTTGAATATAAATCTCTTTAAATTAGGCTGCAAGGATGAAACTAACACCGTATGTCATGGTCGCCATGTAAAGAAGTACCTACCCAAAATAAAACAAAGAAACACGAATGTCAATCTTAGGGTTTCTCAATTATTGCAAAACGCTTACCCCCTTATTAATAAACGTGGAGTAGTCTTGGAATAGTTACGCCGTGTTTTGTCTTTTTCTCTCTTTCAAATTTTGAACTCGATCGAAAAAGACAAAAGGCGGTGTAACTATTCCGAGGCTACTCTACGTTTATTAATAGGGGGTTAAGGGATTATAAGGAATTTCATTGTGTGTATTTTACACTAATTTCTGAAAATACGTATCATAAAAAATTTGATGATATTTTTTTATTTTTTTTAAATGAATGAACAAACTAAACTGTGTTTTTACTGTAATATACGAGTTTTATACTATAAAATAAGGTTATTTTGCTATAAAAGTATTTCTAAGATATCTAAGAAAAGAAAAAAGTTATTGGCTTTTGCCAGAGGTATTCAAAACACGGATATCGAATCAGCTTAACAATACTCTAACCCAAAATAGACTAACTTCATTATCATGTTCCTACTCCTGGGATGCAGGCCTCCTCTCATAGGAAGAGGATGGACCGTAAATGTCATTATGTCTTTGAAATTTTAAAGTTCTTGGACATACCGGTTTCCTCGCGATGTTTTCCTTCGCATTTTTTAGACTAATACCAATATACTAAACCATTATGTAATCTGTGCATTTAGTCTCTTCATTTGTTTCATGCTAAATGTAATACTGTATTAATGAAATTAGATTTAAATAAGTGTAAATAAGAAGTAGATGAGAAGAAGAAGATATCGTTATCTATCGTTTATAGGCTTTCGTTGCAGAGATAATACAAACAATCTTTTATAGGTTTAAAAAAAAAAAAAAAACATTTGTGTAAAGGCAGATTTTTAATGTGGTTGTTGAATTGTTGCTGTAACTTTAAATATATTCTCATTCAACATTATCCAGATAAAAAAACAAAAAGTTTTCAATTTATAAAAATAAAATATATGTATACGTAAACCCGACAAGCTTTTCGTATATTTTGTACAAGACCCAACATCCATGGTTTTATAAATCGATGACTTTTGCTTAGCCCTTGACCAATCAAGAAGCTATTTGATTATTATAAGAATTTCATCAATTATAACATAATTATGTTATTCGTAACTATATTAGGTGGCCATGTTATTTAATTTGATGAACACTACAAAGCTATAAATCTTTGCCTCACAAAATGCAAAATAAGCGTCGGAAGGTTGTTAAATATTAAAAAATATCACACTAGCGGATTACCATAATGAAATCCACACACTCGTAAAATTATAGTATAATTATTCAAAGTGTTCGCCCAAAACGTATTTTTGGTGCTAATCTCATTCATTTAAGTTAATCAAATTTTTAGGTAAGTAATAATAAAATTAACCTATTGTCTATTGCTAGCATGTTGCTAGAATAAATAAGGATACATAGAACACTACTATTAAACTAAATTTTAATTTTACAACATAACCTTTAATCTTTAGAGATGAGAAATAATCCCTACCACTTTTCTTGCTTGCTGCATTAAAAACACAATTAAATAAGTACAATTAATTAACAATTTTAGAAGAATTTTTCGTATAATAGTAAGTATTTTTATTTATTTCCCTGAAACAAGGTATATGTTTATTATTTAGTTTATTATGTTTATTAGTGCCTCGACCTTAAAGTAATTGTTGAAGTTTTTTTTTGCGATTTCAGGGTTAGTCTCAAAAAAATAATAAAAATATATAAATATAAATAAAATAAAAAATATATAAAAACGCAGGGGCGGCTTTATGGCGAGCCGTCGGTGAGTGGCGACACCGCGTACCCCGATTCCATGGGTCTAAAACTCCAGAGACCCAGACCCCTGGCTTGCCTTAACCGGCCGACTGGGGGTGGAAACCGCAAGAGCTAAAAACCTAAGCTCCAGGGTGGAAGTGTTAAAGGGCATAACGCCGCTAGTAGCTCTTAGTGAAAGTGCAGCACACCTCTCGACACCCTAAGCCACCCACGTCAATGTTGCCCTTCCGGTGCCAATATGCGGCAGCCATTATGGGGGGCCCATTTAGTGAGTGGCAAGTCATCACCTGCCTAGGATTTTGAAATGAGGCATAATTAGCAGGTGCCGTACCTCATACCATAGATCTGTTATCCCATCCACAAGTTGTTCACCTCAATAGCCTAGACGTTTTATATCCTATACTGTACAATAATTTTATAATCCATTTTATACACATTCAATAATATTGTATTTTATATTCAACGGGGCCTCTTGGTGTTGGCTTCGGCCCCACCAATGCCTACCAAATGTCCGGGCTAGACCCGTGTTTATATTGAAATTTTAATATAAATAATAAATATATATATAATATAGAAAAATAGTTCATAATAGATAGATAGATAGATAGAAACTCTTTATTGTGTACACCAGAAATAAAAATTACAACACGATAGAAAACGCTTACGAGCTAGTGCCACAAGTGGCGGCCTTATCGCTAAAAGCGATCTCTTCCAGGCAACCATTGGATGGAAAGAATTTACGTAACAGACGTAATATTGAGTACAATGACTTCCTTTCGGATTAGTACAGTCTTTATGCGTAGCCCTGTTAACAAATGTCAAAGGTCATAATGACCAATTTACCATAACGAATGGTAGCTAAGATACCTAACACTTTTTATCTATACTAATATTATAAAGTGGAAATATTTGATTGTTTGTTTGTTTGTTTGCATTGAATAGGATCCGAAAATACTAACCGATTTGAAAAAATATTTCACTGTTGGGAAGCTACACTTTCCCCGGGTGACATAGGCTATTATAATCTATACCCGTGCGAAGCTGGGGTGGACCGCTAGTCCCTGATAAATATACAGTTCTTAAGATGCTCAGTATGCTCACACCGGACTTTTCTAGTATGATAATAAGTGTTGGAACTAATTAGATGTACCCCAGTGCTAATCCAATTAAGTCTTAATTAATTTGCGAAATAGATTGTTTTAATAATACAATATCCATAACAATTGTTACTCAATACGACCTCTGACCTCCTTTTCTTCGTCAATGGAATAACATTAACGGGTATCAGATTCCATGCACGGGTGAATTAACTTCTTTAGCATAAATTATTGTTCTCAAATTTCCAAACTTGTATTTCCAATAAGTATCATAAACAACCACTCTAAAATGTATTGACTACAAACATAAAAGCTAATAGGTATGTCATTCACCATGCAGCTTAGAGGTGCAATAAATAATGCTATTATATTAATCATTATGTTATTAACAAATAATGTTTTCAGTTAAAAGGCTAAGAATAATATCAATCTTTTTATATCGCACTTAGTTTGCGTTATGCTTGCGTTGTGCCACCAAATCCCCTTTTGGTCGACGGTATAATCGAAGATGAAGCACGTAGACTTAGAAGAAACCTACCAATTGAGTAACAATTGTTATGGATATATTATTTAAACGATATATTTCGCAAATTAATTATGACTTTATTGGATTAGCACTGGGGTACATTTAATTAGTCGCAATACTTATTATCATACTAAAAGAGTCCCATTGTTTAACCGGCGTGAACATTCCCTCAAGAACTGTATATTTCATCATCATCATCATCATCATCATAATCTGCTTTTTAACAGTCCACTGCTGGTCCATATCCACAACGCTGGCCCAGTGCAGGTTGGTGGATTCACATGCCATTGAATTCCTTCTCCGTACGTATGCAGGTTTCCTCACGATGTTTTCCTTCACCGAAAAGCCAGTGGTATGAAAATCCGTACATAAGCTCCAATAAAATTAATTAAAAATAATATTGTAAAATATAAGTAGGTACTCGTATTAAAATAAACAACAACAACATAGCCTTAAATAACATTGAATATCGAATATTAATAACTAAGTATATTACTTTACTCTATTATAAAAAATTAAAAAAAAACAACAACAAATTAAAACCTAACTATCATTCTATCAAACCGCTACCAGTGGGAACTGTTCCCAAAATGCTGGCCCCATTACCACGTTGTATGGCGATGCTCACCCTTTGAGCAAAGTAGAGGCCGGCATTTTGGTCACGAGTTGCGTCTATCAGACGTGAAAAAAAAATTATTTAAATATATTAAAAAATTTTTTTTTATTATTGCAAGGTTATTTAAAGACAGTCTATTTCTTAATTTTTTTTTTTACTACACATCGATATTGACTATCGATTTATTATATTTATCGGTACTAGCACATCACTAGTGAAACGGATGCGGTCAGTGGTGGCCTTCACTCGTGCCCTTTCAGAAGAAGCGCAAGAGGCCTAACATGACATGACCATTCAAGGCATCCGTTATTACGTGGGCACTGTGGGAAAATAGTCTCTTAAATGATTTTACAGGAATGTAATAAGAAAAGTTTTTGATTTCATATACCGGGGAAAAACTCGGTAAACTGAAATGGGACGGGCCGATTAATTTAGTCGAATTTCAGATTATCTGTGGCCAAAAATCACGACCGCATGGCTCTCCTACAAGTCATACGACCCCATGGCAGGCTCAAGCAAATGGTGACAGGACTAAAAATCCTTATTCCGTAGATATCTGGGGGTCTAGACAAGAGCCACAAACTGTTAGCGTTCACGCTTGTGGAAAGATGAAATTGTATGAAAATGACATTAGCTTCAGATAATTTCTCTCATGCTAATGTCATTGTCAATGTCATTTTCATACAATTTCATCTTTCCGCAGGCGTGAACACTAACAGTGTGTGGCTCTTGTCTAGACCCCCTGCTAAGAAAGATTGTTTGCGAAGGTTGTATGGAAAAGATCGCTTATAGCGACAATACCGTCAGATATTTACTAGTTTTAAGTTATTTTGTCCTACGTATGCTATTCCTGGAGTGAAAAATATATCGCATATAAAATGATCTTACCTAAATTAATAGTTAATATAAAATGTTATTTATCAATCTATGCTGATTTCACATATAGATAATAACTATATATACCAAATGACCATACCGTACAAAAATCTATCTAGGTACAACTCACTTCATCAAACTTGGTTGAGGTGTTTTAGCTGTAGAAGGTAATGAAAACATAAATATGTCGCAGACGGATTGCTGAATCAGCTGTTTTACAAAACCACTAGTTGTGACTCGACATTTATTTTCGACATTGTGAGAGTTGCAGGCCTCCAGTGGATGCAGATGGCAGGATGTCGTTCAGTGTGGGGGAAGCCTATGTTCAGCAGTGGACGTCTTCTGGCTGATGATGATGATGACTAGTTATAATACATAACGGATCCGTTATGTAATATCTGCGACACATACATACCAAAAACATTGTTTTAAACTATCACGGTTGTTCACTAAAGTTATAACATAGGTTATAACCTGTAATGATAGTTCTAAGTTGGAAATAAAATAAATAAATAAAAATATATATATATTTTATTTTTTATTTTTATATGATACATACATACCTTCTTTTTGGTATTGCAACGTTGGATAAGCAAAACCTGATGAAAGACGTGTTTATAGGCTCACGTGCTCCATCAATGTATAGTGTAGGTATGTATATCTATAATTTAAATAGAAATACATCAAAACTCGTAACTATGATTACTTTTTAACCGACTTCTAAAAAGGAGGAAGGTTCTCAATTCAGCCCAGTTTTTTAAAATGTATTTACAGCGATTACTCTGGCATCTGTAAACCAATTTGCGTCTATTTTTTATCCGTGTAAAAATATTATTTTGTTCAAACAAAAACCACGTTTTGTTATGTTCCACCGTTTTGTTCCACTACAAATAATAACTTGAAATGTTTGTGTTTTGTGGTTTTATTTGAGTTGTTTTTTTTTTTAATGATAATTTATTCTATATCTATCATTTCGCAGTTTGTTAATAATAATGACAGCGTCTGAAATGTAGCATCAAAGAATAATAGTAGCATTAATCTTCCAAAACTTACAGATTCGAGTTAGCATTTTCAATATGTAATTTAAAATCCAGATCAAAAATGCCATTCTAAAGATTTATCATATTATGAAATATCAATCTATATTTTTACAGATATTAGTAACGAGTATAATGCAGTTTCCTGATGAGTTGTTCATTGACATGACTGTGTATACCAACGACTTGATATCTTATAGACATCAAATCAAACTTATTTACAATGTAAACAACTTAACTTCTGATTTTGTCGCTTATGGTCCCGAAATCGATACCATCATGACATTGGTGGGCAGAGCATTTCTATTGGCATATTTTTTGCCAGTGTATTGTCTAAAACTGTTTGCTCTATGTTAGAAGGTCTATGACGTGGGGAGTCGTTGCTATCCGCTTATAAATACCATGATATGATTAATGATTCCTTTAAATGTTTTAACAATCAGATTTTATTCTTTTGTAAAGATTAGAATTCATTAGCTACAAAACATGAATTATAGTTGTCAGTTAAAGTTCGACAAACACGTAGGTAATCGTTTATTAATTTTGGTATTCAGGAAACTGAATGATTGTTTTTACGTAGAATTAGATATTACTAGCTGTGGTTTCACCCACTATCCCACAGGAACCGTTTTTAGTATTTATGTTAAATCAGGGTATAAGCAGTCTCCATTCCAAATTCATTCAGCCGTTTCACCATGAAGACGTAACAAACATACAAACTTACGAATTTTCGTATTTATAATATTAGTGTGATTATTTTTGATAAATAATTTTATCTACGTGATCTAACTATTAGTTAGTTTTTTATCCTGACCCAAAAAAGCCCACTACGTCAACGCAGTAAAGTCACCATAGACTCAGTGGTGACTATACATAATTATTTCATAGTCTTTAGGATTGCAAATCTGTTGAATAAAAAATAAGTTATTGAACAAAGAGAGCTTTCAGTATGCTTTACTAGATGGCGCTGATATCTAATCAATTCAACCAGGGGTGAATGTCAAAAGGAAACTAAGATTTAGATCTCCTTCTGGACCATACCTAAATTTAATTGCAGTTTTTGCCAAGTATTGAGTCAGCGTCTTAGAGCAAATAGAAATTTTATTTGCTGTGAGGTCAGCATGAACTATCCTTTTAATCGTCTCTAATGAGAGTTGTTTTGACCTTTCCTTCCAATAAACTTAACTAGGTGGCGCTAACAACTTAACTATGTAGTACAGTCCAAGAGGAAACTTAGTTCCATATTTCTTGATGGACTAAACCTTACATTTAGTTACGGTTATCACGATTAACTCAAAATTTAATATAAACAAATAACAAATAATTCTAAATTTAAATAATTGAAACTCCATAGAAAGATAATGTAATATATATTTTAGAAGTTATGAAAATTATTAAGAATACACAAACATAACTAATTTATAATAAAATTATGTTAAACTACACCAATTTGATAAACCGCTGCCCGTAGGCATATAATTCATTCAACATTAAAGAGCGTAGTTCTTGTCGGTAGAGTAACTTCCAGGCTTGACGGTTTTCTGCGAGCGTTTTCACCCTCGCGTTTTAAAAAACGCGAGGGTGAAAACAACAAAAAAAAAAAAAAAAAAAACACAAACAACAAACATAAACAAACAAAAACATAAACATTACATAATATGTTTCTCTTTTATTTGGTCTAAGCATACTCTTCAGAGTCTTGCCAGTCCTCTCTGTCCTTCTGCCTTTTCCTGTATGATGGTTTTCATTCATTTGTCATGTCGTACAAGGTGGCCAAACATCTTGACTCCTCTAATCTATACTTGCTAGTAGACTTATTTTCTGATCGACAATATGTAATACTTACTGATGCCCGTAAGCATCGTTCCCAAAATGCTAATTGCATTGCCGCGTTGCATTGTATTAAAAAAATTGTTTTTTGTATTCAGCCGGAAACATTTGTTATGAAATCGTCTCCTTGAAAAACTCTCCCTCTGTTTGGAACGGTCATTATGTTAAAAAGTAGCGATAATTTAAAAAAACTGTTTTTACTACAATGGTGTGTAATAAAAAAGGTATTCAATGAAACAAGGAAGCTCTTATTAAAAATAAGATGCAATAAATATTTCACGCATTTAATTAAATGTATAGTCCATTGGAAAAGTAATAAACGCCAATTTATTACTGATTACATTACAATTACAAGTTTTATGCGATATTTATATTTCGTAATTTAAAGCCTTTCAGCCGAATGAAAATATTTTATAAACAATTACAATAAAACTATAGTTTTGAGTGTTGTCAAATTTTTTGTTGTATTTATAAATGTTTTTCGGGGGTTTCAGCCTTTCGGGGGTAGGCTAAAAGTCCAGCAGAGGACTGTTAAAAGGCTAATTATAACGATGATGATGATGATAAATAAATAAAATAAAATAAATATTCGGGACATTTTTGCACACACGGTCATCTGACCCCAAACTAAGCAAAGCTTGTGATATGGCTGCCAGAGACTGATATACATACATATCTAGCTTTAAATACATACTTAAATAGATA
Source organism: Agriopis aurantiaria (assembly GCA_914767915.1). Lineage (NCBI taxonomy): Eukaryota > Metazoa > Arthropoda > Insecta > Lepidoptera > Geometridae > Agriopis > Agriopis aurantiaria. The sequence goes on along the minus strand of OU612003.1, from coordinate 7,328,691 downwards.
TTAACACCCAGATATAGAACAAACACAAATGTTCATCGCATAAATGTTTGTCCTAGATGGGAATCGAACCCACGCCCCCAAGCTCAGAAGGTAGGTTCACTACCAACTGGACCAACGGGCTATCTAAAATGTCTATCTAATGTTTTTGTGTCAGAGTTGGGTTTAAGCCAAAAAAAAAACATACTATAAATTAGCTATTCTATAAGTCTAATATTTGGTCTGAAATTTTATTCACCAACCAAAGTAATAAATTTATTTAAATGTTTCCAACAAAATTGACTCATTCTAATACTTCTAACTAAATTTTCTACGCAATAGTACAAAACTGAGTCAACACCTATTGAATATTCCTGCATCGCAGCCGTTAAATATGCCAATCATAGTTAAACCACAGGTTAAACCATCACGTTTTTACCATATTTCTTACTGATATGGGTTTCAGATAAGTACTTTAGCTTTTTGTTGATTGGCTTAACTAAATATCCGCTTACAGTGCATCCGGCAGGCAAATCAGTTTTTAGTGGAACGAATCAATAAATTACAATTTATTTTTACGGCATGTTTTTATTCATGGGAATAGGCTTGAGTACATTTTTTTTATTACCATGTAAAGTGCTGATCATAAATAGGGGCTCTATTTATGATCATCAATCATAAAGAATCAACGAAAACTAAATAAAAATTTGTTGAAAAATACATGAGTTATAAATATTTTAGTATCATGCTAGACAGAGAGCGCATTATAACATGCTATTACGTCAAACCGTGCACGCACCATACAAATGCTATACTAACACATGCTTTGCGGGAGAAAGATAGAGCATCCGTTCTCTTTCAGCACCAAGAATTTTAAACGCTTATATCTTATAAATGTATAAGCCAATTCAAATATATTTTTCAGTATATGTAATGTATTTAATTACATACATCCTTCGCTAAGCTACTAACTCTACATATTAGTATAAAATAAAGTCACATAGTATAAACACGAAAACACTCTATTTAACTAAAAAAAAGCTGCTCGCATTGGATTCCAATTGATAAGTTGAATAAGAAGTAGTTTCTATTCAATAACATAAACAAGCTGCTATATGTAAAGAAATATCGACATAATAGTCACTCGTCAATAGCTCAATAGCCAATGGTGGGCATACATCGTACTTCATAGACACCTGGCTTAGGCGAACTCATTCAGTCAAGACATTAGCAAACATGTGCTTATAAACTTACCGCCAACCAATAGCATATCACTGTGAGAGGGCTAATCGGAATTCAGTATCCCACCAAGGGCACCTAAGCTAGCGTATAAGTGTCATGTCTTCCTGTAGATGAAAAGAGAAACTAAATAGACCAGACCGAAGAGAGCATAATTACACAGACCAAAGTGAACGTGATGTACAAGGAAGTCAAAATACTGGCTGATGATTAAAAGGGCTGGAACCCACGCCGCCGACACGAGCAAGGCTCTTATCTACGAAGAATAATGTCTGGTATCAAGTCGTTGGCATCAATAGAGTCAATGGTAGGTATTTAGTCTCATTATTCTGTCTTCATTGGCATACCAGGTGGAATGCACCTTTGTTTTCGCACAAAAGGACATTAGATTCTATCGAAATGTGGAATCCTATTTTTCTGAAGCCAACTGGGCCCTGTTTTACGTGCATTGTAGTAAATTGTGACTAGTGATTTCGAATTGTTAGAAATATTGACATATATAATATGAAATAAGTATCTATTAAGCTAGTTGTTTGCCCCGAACTGAGACCTTGCAACCCCTGTATATCTTAGCAACGCATATTTTTAAAATTGAAATGACATAGTTCCTCACTAAATTTCATAACAATCGATCGATCGATCAACAATACTTAAGTTATCGTCAAACATATATACAAACATACATAGGAACGTTTTTTACCATTAGTTTCTGAGATTTATCTTCGCTCAGTCTACAGTCTTCTCTGTCACTGTATCCCCAGTAGAGAGAAAGAATTAACATAAAACTGAATAGGTAGGTACATTAGACATTTGTACATTTTGAATTCCAGTATAATACACATTTTATTTATTAATATAGCACATCGCACCAACGTATCTATAATACACCAACTCAAGGTCACAACAAGACTCTCTACCATCTGTCTCAAACGTATCCCGAGTACTTTGGCCACATTGCTAGGAAACAAGGCGACAACCTGGATAAGTTGATGGTGACAGTGAAAGTCAACGGCAAAAGATCACGAGGCTGCAGCCCAATACGTTGGTCCAATCAGATTCGCACCACTCTCGACACCTCATTCTACGACGCACTCCATGTTGCTGAGGATTGAAGACATTGGAAAGATATCATCAGAGAGAGATTGATAGAAGGTGGTGATCAAGACCCTCACACATGAGGAATACGATTTAAGGAGGAGGAGGAAGTTTGCACAAGTCAGTCGATAAAATTGTAACATTGCGGCCACTTGTCAACTTTGTAGAGCAAGCTCTATTTTCTAAGAACCGGAGCGTGACTTTAGTGTTTATTTTTCCTTTTCATTATGTTCTAGTTTCTATGGCTTTATGTTTTTATAGATCACTTGATCTATAAGGAATGCATAAGGAATCGAACAAGATTGATACTAAAAAAGAATTTAAACAGGACCGATACCTATACTCATAAAGATATTTTTCTACTCTAATAAAAAGAAACAATACTTGCCTTTACTTAACAAAATAGGTAGTAGGAGAAGAAAAGCAAAGGTTAATTGTTATTTAATAAGCGTTATATTTACTGTATACAAATTAATTGACCGAGCGAAGAGAGGTCTCAGATTCTAATGGGACAAGTTGGCGATTCGATGTAGGTATAATTATATAATTAATAACTTGAAACAAGCAATTTCTGTATATAAGAATAAAATTTAATTTCGTGTATCTTAAAAAAGGTTCTAACGATTTGGATAACATTTTGTATCTAGACAGGGTTTGTTTTTAAAGATTACATTAAATAATTTTAAAAAAGCACCCAAGTACTGTATATTTGTTCGACGAACACTTGCGTTGCATATCGTTGATCCAATTAAATTTGTTAGCAAGTAGTTTATTTCATTGCAAGTAGTGAATCGGTTTCTTCTAGGCAAGCGTGCTCGTCCACCACACCATCGCTTATAACATCAGGCGAAGGGGCGGTCAAACGCAAGCCTATTAAAAATGTAATAAATAAAAATCCCGTGTCACGGTGTTTGTGGTCGCACTCCTAAGAAACGGCTCGTCCGATTTTTAAGAATTATTTAATGTTTATTAGAGAATATTGGAGAATAAGTCGTAAAGTTTATTTCACGTGTAACAAACCGCATTGGTGATTAGGTTGTCATAGTAGCGAGGCCAAAGGCCGAGCTCTACACTTACGAAGTAGCGGGTATCACCTATTTATTAATAGGTGATACCCGGTTTTTTATGTATAAAAATAATTTTTAGAAGAAGAAAAAACAGAAACTGATTTGGTTTCTGTTTTTTGTAATAATTAATTTTCTAAACAAGACTATACTTATTTACATAGTAAAACAGGGATTGAAAGTCGTTTTGCTGGAGAGAATCATAAAGCAAAACATCATATCAGTGACTATAAATGTTTATTTAATAATTTTTTTATAACGCAGTATCAATTTCGATAAAATTTATATGGGATCACCTCTGAAATATGACCTGCCAAACAAAAACGTTACGAAAAACAAGCATAGGTACAAAAAAATACAAACTGTCGAATTGAAAACCTCCTTTTTTCGTCGGTTAAAACTTTAAGTTCGTTTCGAGATGCGAAAATATTATACGAGTCGTGAGGTCTCTAAATATAAATTTATTATTGTTATTATTGTTGGTGATTTATTATCTAAATTATTATTATCTCGTCTATTTTTTTAATTATTTTTAGACCGGTTCATACCTTGTAATCAATAACCCTGTATTATTATTTTTTAATAATATTTATGACACAACCCAAATTACAATGGGTAATATGTACATAAACCTACAGACCACACATAGCCGCAAATAGTATCGCAGGTGTGCGCACTCTGCATGAGTATGTTATATATAATGTAAACTATCTGCGCCCCGTGGTTTCACCCGCGTAGTGATGAAGAATGGTGATGATTATGATGATAAAAATTATAAGCCTACGGACTCTCCGGCCCTTAAACTATACCCACGCAAAAAATCAGGTTGATCCGATGCTCTGATGTTGCGTGAAAGAGGAACAAACAAACCAACAAACTTTTCGCATATATAATATTGGTATGATGATCATCACTAAAACCGGATTTTACTGCATTTCCATTCTAACACAAGTGTAGGTTGTAACCTTTACCCGTTTAAAATATATTGAAGTAATTCACATCACACAAGATCCGTCAGATTTGTACTCATGTCGAAACAGTCAAGTGAGTTTTCGTTTGCATTGTTTAGACACCGACCGCACAAGTTAGCGGTCGGGCGATAATTGAAAACGCATTGGCTAAAAGATTGTATCTTCATGTAAAAAGTGTTGCCTAATGCACCTTACAATATATTCAGTTTACAAATCGACACAGTTTACAATAAACGTGGTAAAAAACAGAACAACAGTCATCATAAAGTTATTGGTAAAAAAATAATTAAATAAGCTTTTAGCCTTAGCATTTTTTTATCCATTAAACGTATTTTCAGTATTTCCTATCACCACCTTCCATCATCATCATCAGACTTTGAACCAACCTACCTACCTAGTTGACCTAAGGGTATATTACTCATCAAGAGAATTCCAAAGAGCCCAAACAAGATGGGTTTATCTTGTTGCGTTCAGTTTTTCCTATAGCCACCTTCCAACTCCATCATCAGAAAAGCTCCAAGGTACCATATTAATGCATTGTCATCCAAATTACGTCATCCAAATTATCTAGGTGTACCAAATTTCAACTCAATTAAACGCCGGGAAATGGATCAAATTAGGCTTGCAAGATTTTTACTTATACATACATACACACATACAAACACGTGAAGTTATATAAAAGCTTGTAATGTAAGAGAAAGTAAACTGAAGAAAGCGCCAATTATTTTTAGTACCTGAAAGATGTCACGTTTTATAATCGCACTAGCCGCCACCGACTGAAAGCTCATCCACACACCATAGATCTGTGGAAATCGCATACTATGCGTTTTAGTCGATCAATTTGCCTCACACCTGCAATATGTTGAATGAACTCGATTCTGCAGCATTTCCGAGTAACTATACCATAAATAAGGGGTTTCTTCACAAAATATTCAAAGGTCTGCAACGTATCTGTGAAGCCACTGGTATTACAGGTATTTATAAGCAATGAGTATCTTACCATCAGGCACCCCGTTAGTATGTTAGCCACCACCCAGTCTATCCGCTAAGCTACGGTCGCTTTTACGGCCGTGCGTGTGCTGTCAGCCACCAAATAACAGTGTGTGGAACAACACTTCAAATATAGAAATTAATTTCGAGGTTAATTTTTAGCTTGGTTAACAAGTATACTAAACAAAACTTTTAGCTTTTTAATATTATTGATTTATTTTACCTGCTGCTAAAGATGGGATTGTGAAATGAACCTACGTGGCTTGGAACTTAAAAATTTAAACGCACCATTCACTGAGGATAGACTAGTAAGCGCGTTCAAACTCCATGTGTTAATAAGTTAATTGTAAAAAAACATTATTATAAAAAAGTTTTAGCTTTAACAAAGAAAATGTAAACCACCATCTTGGAGCGGCGGGCATATTGAATTTAGTGTGACGAAACTTTATTGTTTCCTACTCTCTTCTCTTTCATTTGATACCCATATTAAATAGGGTTGACAAAACATATACACCATCCGCCATCTTGTGGCAGTGGCCATTTTGAAAATATTAGAAAAATTATGTAGGTGCATAATATACTGTATTGTAACCAGAACAGGTGTATGCAAATTTTCTTCAAAGTCATGCAAATTCAGCTTACAAGATTTGACCTAAACAAACAAACTAACATACAAACATTTCAAGATAAATACAAGCTTATAAAAAGCGACAAACATAGTAACAGCGTCCCAGCAGTGCCTCCTTTCACATTCGTTATAAGACTTGTGGCTCTGTATTTTTTCGATGGTTAACGTTATAATTTTATTTTATTTATTATTTATTTTTATTTTATTTATTTATTCAAATTACAACTATCATTACAGGAATGTCCTAATTCAATAGCGTATGTCAACATAATAATTTATAAACCTAGCTTATAACACAATTAAACACATTAAACATTAAATTAATTACACATTACATTATTTTCATTATTATTACATAAACATAACACATTTTGTTTTTTGGGAAACAATCGGACTGTCAGAACTACTCGATTTTGATCGTAATCTTTCCCAAGTATAAATATAGGAATGTTTCGATCCCAAACTTGGGTTATAAAGAGATTATGTAAAAAGTTTGTAAGTGATGTTTTGGTGAGCAACTTTTTGGTAACACAAAAATACCTAAAACCAAAAATTTTATCACTTGCCATGATTGCATAATGCATATGTTATATTAATCTTATAAAGAAGATTCGTGAAAATACTCTGGCACAGTAGATATATAAAGCAGTAGTTTGACTAAACAACAACTCGAATCGAGTGAAGTAATCAAACGAGCGCGCCTTCCCTGCTACGATACTTCACGCGCGCCGCATAATTGAGATATGCCGTGCATGTGTGCGCGTGTGTGTGTATGTGTGTGTGTGCGTGTGTGTGCGCGCGCGCGTGCGTGCGTACGTGCGTGTATTGCCATCGTATAAGACTAAAACAAAATAATGAATTCATTCTTAATATCCAATAGTAGTAACCCTACGCCACGATAGACAGAGAGGTTAATATAACTGTAGGTAGTTAGCGCTCGCACGTCGTAAATTGCACTTTATTGTGTAGTAGCTAGATTCGTTACTTATTTAAGTGATTGCGGAGTGTATTCTGTGCCCACGTTAAGAGAGCTAGCCCTAGGCCTAGCCCCTGATCAGGCCCCTGATCAGGGAGCGGGCTGTTACAGTTTTTGATCGAAGTGTTACAGTATTTCACAATAAACAAATCCTTAGTCCTAAATCTTGCCTCATTATTCTATCTCGTATCTCAGTTGATATCATCAACGTGTCAAGTGCAACATGCTCTAATCGATGCCACAGAATTCATGATAGTTTCTATGTCAATAGGTTGACAGCACCAGTGTTTGTATGTCAGATAAAGATAGCCGTATTCGGTGTATTATTTTAATTAATTACAGATTGCTTTTGTAAAAGCAATGTTGTGTGTTAACATCTTAACATGTTGACTTTTTTTGACGTGACATGTTGACGGATTTATGTATGATAGACAAATAAATATTCGGGACTTTTTTGCACACACGGTCATCTGACCCCAAACTAAGTAAAGCCATATTTTTTATATAATTAATAATTAATTAATTAATAATATATAATTTTAAGTACATACTTAAATAGATATTAACACCTAGATATAAAACAAACACAAATGTGCATCGTATAAATGTTTGTCCTAGGTGGAATCGAATTCACAAAGTAACTAAGCGGTAGTCTAAATTTATTAGGCATAGGTTTCCAATTGTTTTGTCAGTATTTTTGATATGTAAAAATATGTTCGTAAAACAAAAGTTGGGATTCCATTTCTTTAACTAGTGAGTGACATTTTTCGTAACAATAACCATTTAATATCGAGATGAATATGTAACAGACTCTTTACCAAAGGTTCAATAAATAACCTCTGCGTGTACCAACACTTACTTAATAGTTATAATCACAATTATTATTTGACATAATAATAACACGCCTGTAGATATAACCGATGACATTCACATCATAATAGATAGGTATCAGATTGCAAACACCACCTTAGATGGTCGAAAATCGTTGTTACGACCTATGGAGTAATACATTTATTGCTGTACAGTCGACAACGAAATTTGTTAAATATATTAATCGTTGTTGAAGAACATTAAAATAATGTTGTAACAATTTTTTATGTTCATCAAGAACGCTTAATTCAACAAATTTCATCGTCAACTGTACAGCAATAAATGTATAATTATTAATTACTAATTACCCTGTATATTCCTATCCGCTGGTATATTATGTTAACACAGAAGACGTCACCAAAAATTAACCAATATGGAGTTTTATTTTATTTTTATGTAACGTACATAAAAGTGTTGCATGACTATATACCAGACCGAAATTTACAAAAAAAATGTTCGTGGCAAATGTGCTATAAAGTTTATTCTTTTTCTCTCAGTAACTTGCAATTCGGTATGTAAAGTTTTTTTTTATATTTTTATTTCGTCGATAAGGCTATTTTAAGAAACTAATTTCAATATTTTTGTTTTCTATTGAGCAGTTATTTTACAATATTTTTTTGAAAATTGAAATTATGTGACGTCACCATATAGCACAAAATTTCGTTGCGTTGAGAAGCCTAAAAAAGCACCCCATATTGGCAGCCCTGAAAAAAACCAGATAGTCAAACCACAGAAATGAAAAAATATTCTATTCTGTGTGACGAATAGTGTGTCAAATGTATAATATTTTTATTCTTAAAAGGCACAGAAAATAAAATGCTACAATGTGACGTCATTTAGAGGACAATGAAAGTCGAATGATTTCTTAGTTTTATGTTAAAATAAATGGCATCTTATCGTTTTAAAAGGTCAGAGTAGAAAAATAAGGGTTAGTAATATAAAATCTCGAAATGGTTTTGGAATTGGCATAGGTTAATTTTTTTTAGCATACCGAATTAGTGAAGGCAGAGAGCTTCTTAAAATTTTCCTTGTCCAGCGCAATTCTGAACAGTGGTTCAACCGCCTTAATCCCCGTCTACTTCCTGATATTGCGGAGCCATGATATTTTGCATCTTCCGACCATACGCTTCCCTGGTATTTGGTCCACAATAATGGTCTGCAGGATAAAATACCGGTCATGCCGCAAAACATGTCCGAGGTAGGCATCCTTTCGCTGTTTAATAGTCCGGATAAATTCCAGTTTTTTCCCCATACGGTTTAAGACATCTGCATTGGTATCTTTATCCGTCCAACTGATGCGAAGTATGCGGTGGTAAGACCACATCTCAAATGCCTCAACTCTATATTGAAAACACAAATATTTCTGAATAGCGTTAATTTTTATTGAGAATTAATAGACAAAACTTTCTTGACTTTCAAAATTTTAGTTCATTATGTCGCTGAATGTACAATATATTTTTCTTGCAAACGTACTTGCTTCAAAGATTTTATTACAATTATTTATTTTAGAACTATATTTAAGTAAAATAATGGTATTAGGTTCTCGCATGGAGACCACGGACCGGCAAGCGCAGCGTAGGACGTCCACCCACAAGATGGACAGACGACCTAAAAGAGACCGCAGGGAATCGCTGGATGCAGGCAACTTCCAACCGGCCCTTTTCTAGATTGATGGGGAAGGCCTATTTCCAGCAGTGGACGTCCTACGTAAATGATGATGATGATGAATGGTGTTTTTAAACATGTTCATTATATACGATTGTAATTATAGCAATCTTCACAGTATACTAAAATTAAATTATCATTAAGGCATATGAGGGTTCATGGTCAGTCTAATAAAAGCACGTATGTGCTAAAACTTGCGGTCAACCGCACATAAGGCATTAAATCTGACTAGACGCAAAAAAAAAAACAACTGACACACACATTATATTTTCAGGCCCGCTTAACTTTTCAACAATTCATCATCATCATTATTTCATTCGTAGGACGTCCACTGCTGGGCTAAGGCCTTCCCCATTGATCTCCAAAAGGGCCGGTAGGAAGCGGCCTGCATCCAGCGCCTCCCTGCGTTCTCATTTAGGTCGTCTGTCCATCTTGTGGGTGGACGCTACCTACGTCCTATACGCTACCCTACGCTGCGCTTACCGGTCCGTGGTCTCCATTCGAGAATCTTTCGTCCCCATCGGCCATCGTTCTGCGTGCTATGTGCCCTGCTCACTGCCACTTCAACTTGCTAATCCGGTAAGCTATGTCGGTAACTTTCAATTTAACAATTAACCGTCATCAAATTTAGAAAATCCGTTTTTTTTATATCATGATTTAGCCCAGGTTTGACCATCAACTCGCCTAATGATAAGCGAAAATGTAGTCGAGATGAAGAAAGCAGACTTAGAAAATACCTATTCGCTCTAACCTTGAAAAGATCAAGATTATATCTCTCGGAAAACAAGGAAACTGGCAGGTTGTTGCAATCATTGGCCGTACGGATTAGAAACGTAATACGTAGCTGTATTACTACCCCAAAGATCTCATACTTATACTACGTCTACCCCCTTCACATCGAATGATTCTGTTAGTAAAAGTACCTACCTACAAAACGTCCTACACACAAATTGACCTAAAAGCGGATCATCCTGTTAGCAATATGACCTAGTAACAAATAGTATTCATATTAAAAAAGACATCATTAGTATAAGTTGTGGTTTCTGGTAGTAAAAAAAATATGTAAACTTATTATATAAATTTATTAAATTTTAATTTATTTACTAAGACAAAAATGAATTAGGTACGCAGTTACACTTATCTCACATATTATAATTAAAATTAAATCCATCTTATGTCAAATAACTAAATTACAAGAAAAATCAATATAAAGTAACAAAATGTTAAATGAAATAAATTTCAAACAGTTTATTTATGTCATAAGCTAATGTCATAAATCGTCAATTTAATGAGAAAATTCTGTCGAGATGACATTCATTTGACGCATGTCCAAGGACGTTTTAGTTTTCTTTAGGTATATATATATATAAGATCCTTGCGCCTGTCCCATTAATCTATTAAATTCTCACAATATGTCATAAAACTGTCATTTGAGTATTCCGATTGTCAAACATGAAGTCACAATCAGGGTTGGCAGCAAGTAGTACGTTGAAGTGGCGGCGGACTCGAAATAGTGACATAGACCACGCTACAGTGCGATCCCAATCTACCACAATCCACATGGAATAAGCATGCAGCTGACCACGTTTATTTGCCGGAACCCCGGGATAGTCTGGCACGAACGTGGAAGGTGTAGAAAATCGACAATAAAAAATGTGTTACAATAAAATTGAGCAAAAGGTCACTGGATTTCCTTCAAAAAATGCTTAGAGGAAAGTCTGATGGAAAATATTTTCTCATGGTTATTTATAGCTCTTTGCAACTATCATGGGAGATGTGATGTGTTGGCTGATTGCATTGACCAGCCGGTTTCATCCGCCCAATCTTGATAAAATCGAGATCTTAAGTTTCGTTGGCACGAGCGATTTTTACTGGTCATGATCAGCATTACCTACCCCACATCAGTCCACTGCTACACGTAGGCCTATTCCGCGTTACCCGCTCCTACATTTATGTTCAGTAGAATCACAAACGGATAATAAGCCCGATGTTAGCGAAATATGTTTTGTTCATTTGTTTTGTTATATTTTGGGCGCGGGAGACTCGGCTACCACATACATACTACTCACGTCTCAACAGTTTATTCTTATTTTATTTTATTTGTATATATTTAAAAAAGTTAATAATATTCGTTACTTGTTCAACCTTTGTTCGGCGGAAAGTACGTATCTGGGCGCGATAAGGTTTGCGGTCGCGTGATTTTCCAACTGAGCAGATTAGGTGCCTGTAATAGCAGTTGTCCGTAAGGCCACAGGTATGTACATCTCACAGGTTTTCCTAGTTTGGGTACCAATGCACTTCTACCAGGAATGTAAGCTTGACAAGTATTAAGAACACGTTTTTAACAGTAATATAAACGTAGTTTTTACTATTCCTTTTTATTTGTTTCCATTTATTACAAACTAGCGGTGCGCCCCAGCTTCGCACGGGTATAGATTATAGCATAAGTCACCCGGCGATAGTGTCGCTTCCCAACAGTGAAAGATTTTTTCAAATCGGTTCAGTAGTTTCGGAGGCTATTCAATGCAAACAAACAAACAAACAATCAAATCTTTCCTCTTTATAATATTAGTATAGATAACAGGCTTAGCAAAATATGTGACTAAATACATAAAACAAACTGAAAAAGTTAATTAAATTGGCTGGTAAATTTCTGAGATATTATGAGTATTTTTTTAAAGTTTTTGATGGGGATAGAGAGCAGATACACTTCCTTTTTTCCGAAAAGCGTGTGTTAGCATAGCATTTGTATGGCCAAGGAAGATAGACTAATGGTGCGCACATAGTTTGACGTCATCACCTGCTATAGCTCGCTCTCTGCTAGAATGGAATAAAAATACTTATAACTTATTTATTTTTAAACGAATTTTAATTATGTTTCCAATGATGGGCTCTATTTATGAGCAGCTTTTAATAAAAATTAGGACACAGGCTTATTACGATCAACTCGCTCGTGGAGCCAACGCCTAACCGAATACATCATGTGTGCTATAGCATGTCAAGTAGATAATGGCAATCGATGATGGAGGTTGCCATTGTCTCGACGCACTATGGCAACATTATGTAACGAATTGAGTACAATAAAATGATTAATCTTCTGAATTGAAGTGGTGAAATGCAGGTTTGCAGGCACAATGTGACTAACTTTCTATTATGTTAAACGGGGGAGCCACCATCGTATTTTTAAACAAAGCTGATAGCCCGCTCTAGATTTTTTTAGTTCCATAATTTGTGCAACTCTATTGATAAGTTGGTTGCTCAGTAGATGAGCTTTTAGTTGCATACGATATTAATGATTTTTGTCTATAGAATTATTTAGGTGTTATTAAGTAATATAATGAACAATAATTCGAACTTTTGCATAATAATGATAGTGATTAGAGCAAAAAGTGCATCATACTAATGTTGACAAATGTTTAATTTGTCTGTGTCTGTATGTTGTTTTTGTCATTACTCTGTCTTACGGGTCAGAATACCAAGTGCGATCTGGCTCGTGCATTTGAAGTTTTTTTATTTTATTTTTAGACATAAAATTACTGTCTACTTTTGACAAAAATGTGCATCGGTAATATTTCGAGGTTAATACTTCAAAATATTTAAAATAAATTTTATTTTAATATATTGTTAAATTACCAGAATAAACTGGAAAAACTGTGTATCCCATTATTTCATATTCTGAGCCTAAAACGGCTACTAATGACAATATAATTTTGTTCTACTTAAAATTGAAAATATGTCATTTTCAGCTCTAATTTGCTTTAATATTTGTTGTAACTAATTAAGGCGATGGATTAATTGGATGACAAAAAGTGACAAGACAAAAAAATGCCTTACAAAACAATAAGCGCCATGCTTTCATAAAACAAACAACAATTTAGTACCACCCCGAGATTCGAACATAGAGAATTCAAATCCCTTGCTTGGCAAGTAGGTACAAACTACAAAATGCAAAAGGTTTTAAATGTCGTGATTGCATAACATCTTGACAAAGATGACCGATGCCCAGGTGGGGCTCGTCACTCGGATAATGCTGGTGACTAAAGGAAATGCCTCGGACATGAGACGCGCAGACGCCGACGGGCACCAGTGACCGCTTTATCTAGGTCACTGTAATCGAACAGTCATTTAAGTTACTTGCTAAGAGAAAAATAGACTGCTGTTTCCGAACAAAGCATTTTTTTTGCCGCAGATTTTTGTATAGTATGTACCTTAGTGTTTTATGGTATACAAACTAACAGACCGTATGAAGTCTTACAGCCGCACTCAGAGACGTTACTTAAGCTAAGGAATACTTAAAATTGCTCTGTCTCGTTTTCATGTGTGACAATTTCCGTCAACGAGAAGTTGACAAAGCAATTTTAAGTATTCCTTAGCTTAAGTAACGTCTCTGAGTGCGGCTGTTAGGCGGTCAGCGCCGCCTAAGTAACTAACAGATATGACGGACTTGGCTGTTGGACCGCCGTCCAACCAACGGGAAAGAAAAAGAAAATTTCTTCTTTCTCTCCCGTTGTTCAGATACGGGCAAAAAAATATGTTTAATCAGAAATGACGCAGGAGCTCATTCTACATATTGCAGGTGTAAGGCGAAAAAGATCGTGTAAAACGCACAGTGTGAGATTCCACGATGAGATTTCAGGCGGTGGCGGCTAGTGCGATGATGAAATCGCGACGCCGAGTTTCACTCGTTTTCCTACAAGAACCAAGAACTTTACTGAGATAAAAAAAAAAACAATTGAAAACCTGTTACAGAAATCAGTATAAATAGTTACAGAATCCAGTTACTAACATGAAATTAGTATCGGACTTATTTTGGCTTAGTACAGCCTTTCCACGTAACCCTGTATATAATTATTCGTTCTAGGTAAAAATACCTTTTCTAACTAAAAAAAATACGCACATCTACACTAAATACCTATTTAGCATTGTATTAAAAATAATAGTTGGATATGGGTTATAGATAAACCGTTAAAATTCTAGAGACAATTCAAATTCAATTTTTAATTTTTTTTTTCAATTCATTTTTTTTTTTTTATGATAACCCGTTGGTCCAGTTCGTAGGGGACCTGCCTTCTGAGCTTGGGGGCGTGGGTTCGATTCCCACATAGGACAAACATTTGTGTGACGAACATTTGTGTTTGTTCTATATCTGGTTGTTAATATCTATTTAAGTATGTATTTAAAAATATATATGTATGTATATCAGTCTCTGGCAGCCATATCACAAGCTTTGCTTAGTTTGGGGTCAGATGACCGTGTGTGCAAAAATGTCCCGAATATTTATTTATTTTATTTTTTTAAATGCTCAAGCCCATTTACCTATGATTTATTTATAGCAGAGTATGAGCGTACCCAGCATTAAAAATTGATGTAAATTGCATATAGCTAAAACACGCACACAAAGGTACCGTTCATTTTTCTGAGGTCAAAATACCTATATTATATTCCTCTCCGGCTCTTTAAATAAGTACAATTTTGGTAGTGGTAGGGCTTTTGCATAATCTGACTGCGGGAGTACCATACTGTTCCTTTGCCAGTTATTCAAGCGCCAAGCAGTAGTATGCAAACATCACTGTGTTATGAATGAAAGAGCAGTGAAATTACTGTACATAAAGAGATCAAATGTCTCCAGCGTAGTACATTGCCGCCAGGGGTTCTATTTTAAATCGCTCGTTTAAATCGTTAGCGATAGTACTTCGCACGAATTTTCGAAATATCATTCCAAATCATGTGATCATTCATATCATATCATTCTAAATACCAAACAAAAGTCGCATTTTTTTTTTCTCAGTAACGCAACGTGTGGTTCGAACCATTTGAATTTGCTTTTTGTCAATAGAAAATTTCATTATTTAAAATTTCATTTTCATATTTTCTTGCTAAATCATACAAGTAATTCATAAATCTATCTACAAGGGTTTAAACTGTTGAAGTTAAAAGTTTTGGGTTGCACTCCAATATGATAGGCAAGCACGCAAATAAAATATAAAAAAAAAATACGGGACCAATATAAAATATACAAGAAACAAAAGATAATAGCCTAATTAATAATACTTTAGCTAAAATTTAATCTAAAATATTATTAGCGTATAATGAAGTGCTCTAGCGTACAATTTAATATTTCCTTCCTTAATTGTTTATTTGTTGTGTGCACTGAATTGAATAATTTTATTACGTTTGTACATTTTAATTAATTTATGCGTGCATGAAACAGAAACTTCTATATGAGTTAAATTGACAGTATTGCGAGTAGAGTGGCGATGCCACACGCGCTGTTGCAGACGCCGTAAGAGCAATACGCCTTGCAAATAGCAAGTTTTGGAGAAAAAAATTGAACCGACAGTGTTTATCAGCGGCCAAAATATAAATCCAAGTGGACAGTGTCTTTTGTTAAACACGAGTGTTATTTAACTCTTAAATAAGAAGTAAAGTGATCAAATGTGGTAAAAGACATAAGTGTTAATTATCGACATTCAAATAGTGTAAGTGTTTATAAGTTTACCTGACTTTGTATCAAGGATCTGACATATGGCGCATCTAACCTGCACAACTAGAGAAAGATGCACAATATGCACATACAATTTTATCCTGTTTTCGCACGCGGACTTTTGTTCTAAGTTTAGCAGATTATTTGCACTGTGTGCAAGACGCGTATGTGTTAGTTGAGCCTGTTTTTTATGAATTTTCAAGGTCTCTCTCAGAACTTGAGTGCACCAATTTAATTTAATTTATGCCATCGATAACACAGCCATGAATGTTATCACCTCAATCTTATTCTTTAATTTAATTACTTTCAATCATTTAAACATAGAATCATCATCAAAGTCCTAAGCACACAAATTCAAAGTCTCAAGGTCATCTACCCAAAAGCTCGACTGCATTTAATCAACGTTCTTTATTATTTTTCTTCCTTATTATAGCGTTAGATTCTCTAGGTGATTTTCAAAGGTTCACTAGTTACCATTATTGTAATTAAAACTATCCTAATATATTAAATTGGTTTCTATTAAACAAAATCTGAACGCGCCATGTTAAAGCCTCAAGGTCATCCACCCTAAAACTCGGCTGCACCAATTCATTGTTATCGGCACACCATGCTTTTGATATCCATAGGATCATTGCTGCTGTTGCTTTTTTTACTGAGCTACCATGATTATAAATCCCTCAACACCTTCCTGATTTAATAAAACTAGAAACAATTAAACAAAGTCTTAAACGCGCCACATCAAAGTTTCAAGGTCACCAACCCTAAGGTTTTGTTGCACCCGTTCATTGTTATCAATTCAATTCAACTTACCAATCGAATCCCATTTTATGCCATCGATAACAAAGATTTGAATGTTATATCACCTTACTCTTATTATTTAATTTTATTACTTTCAATCATTTAAACAAAGAGTCATCATCAAAGTCAAAGTCTCAAGGTCATCCACCCTAAAACTCAATGTTACATTATTCGTATGATTTCTAAAGGCACTCAAAATATTACCATGATTGCAATCGAACCCATCCTGATTTAATTAAATTCGCACAATTTAAAGTCTCAAGGTCACCCACCCTAAAGCTAGGTTGCACCCATTAATTGTTATCGGCACACCATGCATGTGATATCCATTGGCTCACTGAGTTACTATAATCGTAATATCCCTTTAAGCCTTCCTGATTTCATTAAACTACTCGTTCTTATAACTAAACAAAATCAAAGCACCATGTTAAAGTCTCAAGGTCACCCACCCTAAACATCAGGCTGCGCCCGTTCATTGTTATCGACACACCACGTATGTGATTTCTACGAAGAGCTCACTAAGTTACCGTGATTGCGATAAAAGCCATTCTGATTTAATTAAATTAGTTTCTATTAAACAAAGTCTGAACGCACCATGTTAAAGTCTCAAGGTCACCCACCCTAAAGCTCGGCTGCACCCATTCATTGTTATCGGCACACCATGCATGTGATGTCACGATGAGCTTACTGCAGCCAAAGGCTATATAAACACTTTCACTCGTAGAGCTCGCGAGTCTTGGGATGAGATGCGCCACGCACTCTGACCCCAGCAAGCGCGCGAAACGGACATTTCAATATTAAATTTTAGAAGCTTGTAATTTTTTTTGTGTGAGTGACTTGGTGTCGTGACTTTTTTTCTTTTGTGCCAGGTGAGTGACTTTTAATTTTTTTTTATTAAAAAAATATGAATACATCATTAGGGCAAATAAATATATCCTAACCTAAAGGATGCAATCAGATATATATATATATATACTATTTATTAATTATAAATATCATTATATAATTAATACGTCACTTACAGAAATTACAGACTTATATATATATATATTTTAAATCACATAATTAATTCAAATCTTTCATCAAAATTGAATTTGCTTACCAATCTTAAACGACGAGTTATTAAAATTAAAAGAAACTGCATTCATAAAAACTCATTATGATAAAAAGCCCGCATAAATTACCTACGATAAAAACAAAGCAAAGCAAAAGCAGTTTTTCGGAAGCGGCTTCCGCACTTATTGTTACTCGAGCGAGACTGTCGGTAATAAGGGTATTTTAATCAACGGCGATTTAAATATAAATTCTATAATTAATCTAATTATTCTTTTTAGGTACTTAATTGAGTTAAGTGCTCATAAAAAACACTACTTTATTAAAAAACAAAAGCGTATAAAACGGTTCCAAATCATGTCTCTGATTCGACCGTTCAAAAGACACCAACGCGCGCGCTTAAAACGTTTTAGCCAACTGTCCTAGACAGTTTTTTTAAAATGAATTTCAAGTAATTTTTTTTTTTTAATGTAACATAATTATTGTATAAAACATCTAAGTTTATAGAGTATTGTACATGCGTTTTTAAATGTGTGATTTACAAGTGTTCTGTGCAAAATTAAATCATCTTTATCTTTGTAGAATCTGTATCTAATACCTTTTAACGTTTTACTTGTAGTTATATAAATTTATTTCGCGTATCTAGGAAAAGGCTCTAATGATTTGGATATTTTTTTTTATTTAGATAAGGTTTCACTTTTTAAGTTTATATATATAAGTGAATTTCATGTGCAAAAAAACAACATCCCATCAACGCCCAGGCGATCACCCGTCCAAGTACCGGCCGCCCCCGTCGTTGCTTCACTTCGGTAATCGTACGAGAACGATGGTAAACAGAAATTTGATACCAACTCGCACTTGGCCATTATTTATTATTTGTTGCTATACTTTAGAGTATGTACTATAATCATGCCAAGTTTGACGCTTGTACGTATTACCGTTTTTACATTAGAGCTAATACAAAAATACGTTAAAAAAATACGTTGCTTCGTTTCGTTCATTTCGTTTTAATTTTTTGACTTTTTTATTTTTTTATAAATCAACCGTAACATATTCTGTGAAAATTTCAACTGGCTATCTAATTGCGGTTCGAAAGATACAGCCGTTGATAGGTAGGACAGATGGACAGACAGACAGACATCGTAGGCTTAGTAATATGGTCCCGTTTTTACCCTTTGGGTACGGAACCCTAAATAATATCTCTGTAAAACTGAACCAATTGATAAATCAACCCTAATAATTATTAGTAAGTGGATTCTCAGCAATCGTGCAATACGCATATTACCTACGCATCTAACTATTAATTATTTCGATAATTATAACACGCAAGTCTTTAAATTGCTCGAACAGTAAAGTTCACTCGTAGTCCCTTCTCTTACGTTCATCTTAATGTAAATTAATTTCCGTATTTCAAATCACGTAGCGTGCATTCGAAATATTTCAATGGTGTGAACATTACTACATTCATAATTACTGACTCGAGGTTTGTAGTACCGGAAAGTGTGTTTTTATTTCGTTGAATAAAACCTGCATTTAGTAATTTTCTTACAATTAACCTTACATTTTTTTGAGGTACCGAAGCCATGTATTGTTTCTCAATAAACTGCATAATATTTATCAGTTAAAATAGGCTAGTGAGAAAAACAAGAATAACATTACAAGAAACTATGTATTTGACCGCCTGTGTTTTGGTATTGCATTAAAATGCACATTACCTAAATAAAATTGCAGAATTCCAGGCATAGTTATTAAGTTATGTTATAAAACCAAAAAACTAATAAACAACGCTTCTATAGATCAATAATCATTGATTACATGTACCTAGAAAATTTTAGTACATTAAACACATGTACAATGTACATACAACAATATGTCCATTAAATACGTGTAGGTACAATGTAAATAGTAACTGTGACTTAAATTCGTACACGTTTTTACCATGCCATACCATACCATATACCATGAACATTTAATACAATATATTTAATACTTGTACCTAATAAATTACAAAAGGAATGAGTAACAACTGTAAATGCAGTTGTAGCGGAAGTGGATGACAAAAAGAGCCCTATGAATATGATGACCATGTATGAAAAAGTGGTGAATGTAGATATAATTTGCACCAACATATACCTAATAAATTACAAAAGGGACAATTAACATGAGGTTAATACGGTTGTAGCAATAGGGTCGACCAAAATAACTGAAGGAACTGTGTGGAAGATGACCATGCACGAAAATGTGGTGAATTTAGATTGTCGTGTGTGTTTTTTTTTTTTTTTTTTTAAATTATATTCGATAATTTCTTAAGGCACCCTTCATCAAAACTCGCGTGAGGATTCATTATAACTTGTAATAATTATATCAGTGTGCGGGCGACTGTCTCAGGTAGCGCGCGTATTTCTTGATGAAGGAGCTTTAATGGCTCTGAAACCAGTTGATCGTCTCTACCGATAATCATAAAGTGAGCGTAAGCCGTTTTGTAATAATTTACTTTGGGTACTTTTGCCAACACTGCCATGTCAGTCATCTTAGATGAACAATAATTAAATGCAGGGAACGAGAGGCGTAGATGCGATTGTACCTATCCATGCACCCTGTTCTCCAATGATAGAGATGAATGGAGGAGACATACGCGCTGTAATGTAACGTAAAAGGGTAGGAAGATAATGACATGCACCTAGTATACACATATTGGTAGTACGAATGTACAATATTATGCGTCCAATCATAAAAGCGTCTTGCAAGAACATTGACTACTAAAGTCACTTAGTCAATGCAACGTAATTTAATATTACTATATGCAATATGAGAAATTTTAGATTCTATAGCTAATATATTGTACATATTGACTATACTAAAATGGTTATAGGCCTATGGTGTTTGACGAAGTACATTTTATTCAAAGTAGTTAAGCTCACACTTAAATGGCAACATTACATCATTTCATAATGTTTTTAATGTCTTACTTACAGTTTTGCTTCGTTTTGACACTTGTTAACTAAGAGTAGCAAACGCCTAGGGGCTTAAGGAACCTGACGGCGTTTTTTATGTTTGGATATTTGTTTGATTCTAACTAGCGTACTATTAAAATAATCTTCAAAAAATTGTGAAAGTAAGTAGATGACACAAATTGTTCATGTTTAAATATGAACAAAATCAGTCTAGTGGTTGTGAAGATATAGATGTCGCAAAGTCACAGTTTAGGGCAAACTACTATTCTAAGAATAATAATAAAAGATTTAGCGAAGCGAGGTCTCCAAGCCTACTGACCAAATCGTTGTTTGTATGTGTTTTGTACATTTATTTGACAATAACTAGTGTATCAGTGATTGTATCATCATGGATTTTTACAGGCAAGTATGTCATGCAAACAATTTGTTGTTTCATTCAAATTTGAGCTAAATCATTCAACTAGTTGAAAATATACGAACCTTGCTTCAGTTTTGGGTTTAAAAATATTATTCGTTCATTCAAATATGAATGATATGTATATAATAGAAAATACTTTCTGTAGGGTCCAAGGTGAACAGCGAAAGTTTGCGCTTAGAGAACCCAGGCGTCTCTATTTATAGGATACACACAGAAATGTAGTAAGTTAACTTAAGGCAATACATAGTCATGTTTTGCAACATGAGTTTCACCTCCAAAATTTTATACGCATTTCAATACAGACTATTTTAGATACATATTTTATATATATTTATATTTATATTTATGATACATCCTCAACGTTTATAGCTACGTAAAAGCTAATTTACCTGTAGCAATATAAAAACACATTCAACCTAATCGAAGTGAATTAACCTTGTTGTATCATAGTACACCTTTAACCTAACATCTTAAATGTTACATCAATACTTGTCTATGACTTAGAGTTAAGTTACTTGTTATAAAGCCACGTATTCACTATGAAGTATATGTGGAGAACTACAAAATTGTAGTCGTACAATGTTGTCCATCACCGTAAAGGCACCGTAAGGCGCTGATTTCAAAAAGAAGCTGGAAAGGTCTTGGCTGGCAAAAAATCGACAGCACCGCTAGTGTTAGACGCTCTTGTTTTTTTTGCCTTGCTAATGCTCCTATTCTACAAGGACCGGTTTATAGTTCAGATTTTCTCCAAAGATCGTTGCAGTCTGACCAATATTCTGTCTATATATCGCCAAAGCATCGCATACGTTACAAAGAACGCAGAACGCTCGCTTTGGAATAAGAGTCTTTTAGGATTCCATAGCCCTACAGGGAACCCTTATAAATTCGTTCTATCCGTCCGTCTGTCCGTCCGTCCGTTTTTTTTAGAACTTTTAACTTCTATATTTATTAAGGCAAGTGTATGAAACTTTCCACAATTACAGTTTTAATATAGATCATTTTTTTTTAAAATAAATATCAAGGGCCTCTTATTCTAGTAGTATTGTTTATTCTTTGCCACACAGGAGACCTTTTTGACCTCTTTTTGAAATATGCATACATTTATATGCATAGCTACAACAAAGGCTTATAAAATATAACCTAGTCTCGATCTACATGCATTCTGTACATAACTGATGTTGACAAATACATTCCTTAGGCGTCGTGCTACCAGTATGTAACTAGACAGTAGGTAGTGATACGAATATTTTTCTCCCCATCGTACTACTGACCTTTTCAGTAGTATTGTGGAATTTTTCCTTTGTTACTGTTTGTCGACTGTCTCTTTTTTTTTACCAAGTGCTTTAATTAACTAAATTGAATACAAGCTAACTAAAACTACAAAAAACACCGGGACTGCCCATCGACTGCAGAAGGTCTAAAGACAATCCAAATGCTGCCCAATACCAGTTGGCAGCGTACCCAGCAACCCTGTTTTTATTGCTTTTTGTGCATTGGTTTTTTTGCTAATTATGTAAAAAGATATCTTCCAATAGAGTAAAAGTGCGTATAGATATGGTGGAGTAACGAGCAGTTTTAACTTGGAAAATCTGTGTTTGTTCCATCTGTACTCCAGTGAATACATGGCTTAAAATAAATTACGTAGCTTAATAACATACTGATATAGTTCGTAACGTACGTAGTTCGTATAGTCGAACTAGGTAGGTCCAACTTCAAGAAAGAGGTCAATCGGCAAATCCAACTCGGCTGGGCAGCGTCCGGTAAACTACGCAACGTCTTCTCGTCCAAAATACCTCAGTGCCTTAAGACGAAAATCTTCGACCAGTGTGTGTTACCAGTGATGACATACGGCACTGAAACGTGGTCTCTCACTATGGGCCTCATAAGCAAGCTCAAAGTCGCACAACGAGCTATGGAGAGGGCTATGCTCGGGGTTTTTTACGAGATCGAATCCGAAATGAGGAGATCCGTAGACGAACGAAAGTCACCGATATAGCCCACCGGATTAGCAAGTTGAAATGGCAGTGGGCAGGGCACATATCACGCAGAACCTATGGCCCATGGGGCCGAAAGGTTCTGGCATGGAGACCACGGACTGGTAAGCGCAGCATA
The DNA here is from genome assembly GCA_914767915.1 of Agriopis aurantiaria. Classification (NCBI taxonomy): domain Eukaryota; kingdom Metazoa; phylum Arthropoda; class Insecta; order Lepidoptera; family Geometridae; genus Agriopis; species Agriopis aurantiaria. Next base: position 7,305,398 of record OU612003.1, on the reverse strand, counting down.
GGACGTCCACCAGATGGACAGACGACCTAAAAGAAACCGCAGGGAAACACTGGATGCAGGCCGCTTCCAACCGGCCCTTTTGGAGATCGATGGGGGAGGCCTATGTCCAGCAGTGGACGTCCTATGACTGAAATGATGATGATGATGATAGTTCGTAACATCCCGTTAAACTATCATTCATCATGTGTTACCACAGACCTATATTCTAGTATTTTATGGGTATCGATAATTGCTCTTGTTGTTTCAAGAGCTGACAAAGTCACGCATTCCAACAAACGCATTGGAAAAAAATATTTTCCATATTGGTTTATAAATGACGAAGCTTTGAAGAAACAAATGAAAAAAAAAAAAACTTATTGAGAACTTATTTTTTGAAGTCGGTTAAAAATAACATAAAACTCCGCTTCAGTAATGAATTTTGAATACGTTCTTTAAAACGCAACTTTACAATAAAATTATACAGAAAAATTCGTGTAAACATTAAAAACACCTAAAATCTATTGTTATGTCTAAAATAATGTCCATGTCAAAATGTCCTCATAAAATTGAATTTGTATGAGCCGTTTCAACACCGCTCAGGTCAAGAACAGTCCTTAAATCTCAGTAAAATCAGAGAATCATATGACATCTGACCTAAATTTCGCATAATTTTAGTTTTAGTATGTACCTACCTACGTACGATACAACATTGTGAGATTGTATCGCTCATAGAGTAGCTCGGGTTTTTATCTTCCTTTCCTATTAAAAGACGTGCGACGTCAAAATATGACGTCGCACGTCTTTTGCATTTGCCAATGATAAATATTGAGATTTTTAAAGATTTAAAAAAAAACTAGCTGTTGCGCCCCGCGGTTTCACCCGCGTTATATCTGGGATAAAAATAGTCTAAGTTACTCCTTATAACATCAGCCAGTAAAAGATGAAAACAATGCAAACTCCTTGGTAGCAACAGCAACCTCCTTTGACTTGAGGATTTTTTTCTATTGTGTAATATTTCAGTGTAACTAAACTTATACTAGAACTATAATAACTAGAATTCAATATTTAATCTTGTTTTTTTTTTTGTAGAATAAATACTACACCAAAAATATATATTTTAAGAAGAAGAAGAAACAATAATTTTTCAAAAATCCAATGATGCAGTTTTAGTTTCTATCAATATGACTCCTTAGAGTAATTTTCACTATTCCTTTTTTTCACTTTTAGTTTTGAATTGGCCATACACGCCCACTTGAAAAATCATAAAATACGCATAATAGGCAGAGCTACCGGAATGATTAATCATTCTTGACAACGTTTTGTTGGCAGAATGCGGTAGTATTCAATCTTAGTATTAATTATTTTACGATCTTGATAAGTCATTTTATTGTTATTTCTAGTAATGGTTCGTATATCATTTTATTAATTGTTTGTAACTCGAATGATATTATTGTAATAGCGATTGAGAAAAAGCTGTAACAAAAAAGCTCTATTTCTATAAAATTTAAAGCGTGGAAGTTTTAGGGGGCGAAATTGGATCTAGCTAGGTTTTGTCTCCTAAAAACTGGCTGTGTATTTCTTTTTTACGAACGAATTAGGTGATAGCCAATAGAACGGATAATAGGCATGTGTTCTCATGTTTAATGTATTACAAATAACCGGCTTAGCGAGGAATATAACTAAATACATTACACATATTGAAAAAATAATTTAAATTGGCTGATAAATCTCTGAGATATGAGCGTTTAAAGTTTTAGGTGGGGATAGGGAGGGGATGCTCTATCCCTTTCTCACAAAGCGTGTGTTAGTATAGCATTTGTATGGCGCTCCTGAGCCGTGACGTCACGGCTCAGTATAGTGCGCTCTCTGTCTAGCATGTAATTTAAATGCTTATATCTGCTTATATCTTATTTATTTTTGAACTAATTTTAATTTTGTTTTCGTTGATGGGCTCTATTTATGATCAGCTTTTTTATGAGGTAATAATAAAAATATTAGTCACCATGCCTATTCACGTGATTTTCAATAGTTCTTACTTTTTGAATAGTCATGAATTTTATAAACCGTGTTATGATTACAGAGTTATGATAATTCATAAGCATGTTCCATCGTCGGCTACACCGTCGCTTACCGTCAGACGAGTTGTTGACCAAAAGTAGATGGTCTAGATAAAAAAACTAAAAATTTTACCTTTTTATGTGTCGTTACTTATCAAACGACTTCAAAACAGGAGATTTTAAATTTTATTGCATTTTTCGTTTGAATGTTACATTTTCACTGATTGTGAGCCAATTTTTTTTATTGATTGGGTTGTATCTCTAGTGTTACGGTGTGTAAGGGTGACTATTTAAATTTTAGGAAAATAATCCTAACATTACATGTTGGATAATTGGATTTAGTTTTTTACAAAAAAAAATACTTTATACAAATAGACAACGTACCGAATCATGTCCCAATAAAATATATATAGCAAAAACCCCAAGCACACATTCTCCTTATACATTCCACATAATAGAAGGGCTTCAAAATAGACTGAAAACCCTTGTATAACCAAAAATAATGGTGCAAGAAGTACCATGTAAACAGCGATTTCACAGATTCTCTCCTAAGTTATACAACAAGTGCTTGACAATAGTTTCTGCATATTTCATGTTTGCGCCTAGGGCCGCCGTGTCAAAGCGTGGAACAATCACGTCCAACTTGTCGCCACTTATTGATAGAGGGTATGATTTATTACTATACTAGCTGCGCCCTGCGGTTTCAGCCGCGTTATAGCAACCTCCTTAGTAGTGACAGCAACCTCCTTTGACTTAGATGACATATTTTTTCTACAATGTCATATTATTATGGCAATGTATACTTCAATTCTTAGAAAATGAATTTTCTTCTAATTTTTTTTCTGTTAATTTTCCACTATTTTAACAACTGCTATCCGGGGCGGAGATTAATCCAAGAAATTAAAAATCATGAAAATCGGTCCAGTTGTTCTTGGGTTATAAATGGTGTAACTAACCCGACTTTGCTTTTATAATATAATTTAGGTAAAAAAGAGATTGATAATTTACGGAACTTTAATCGAGTCACAAGGTGTCCAACATTACTATGAGTACTTCCTATTGCATGCTGCTTTCAAAATATTAATGACTTCTTCACTAGAAGTCCTTTTCATGAAAGAAGTCCCACGGCAAACAGCGGAACTAAATTTCCATGTTGTAGTTGTCAGGTGTTGTTACTGTGTTTGGACGCTAGTGAGATTTTTATTAATTTTCCATCGTTAAAGAGTCGTGTACGATGCCAAAAGTTGTTAAAGTTCTACTTGAGAAATGATACTGATAGTGATTGATATGCGATGACAGCGCCGCGTCTGGGGGACTTCTTTCATGAAAAGCACTCTATGTTTTTTAACCGTCTTCATAAAAGAAGGAGTTTATCAATTCGACGGTATGTTTTTTTGTATGTATTTTACGCGATTACCCCGCCAGTTATGAATTGATTTTGATGTTTTTTATTTTTATTGTTTTGTAGGTAATACTTCAGAAGTAGTCTCTCTATATACATTTTATCAAAATATATACAGCGTACTTTTGCGTTTTTGTTTTAGAAAATCAGCTAAAAGCAAACACAGATGACATTTTGGTTTGTGGTTCCCTTCACCAAAAGTTTTAATAAGGAATTTTAATCTCTGTTTTAACTGTAATTTTTCTAATTTTAATTTTAAGTTTGTTAATGTGAGTTATTCACAGCCGGTTTTTTTTTCTTTCTTCTAAAATATTTTTTTGACAGAAGCAAACAGCGGGAAAAATAAACATTATTCAATGTAAGCCTCAAAGTAAAACGTTGGCGATTTGCCAGCTTAAAGTAGGCATACTGCTGTTACATCACACATGCTAATTTTGGAGTGTAGAGACGTCCAATAATTAGCAATTGTAATGATGTTTTTATTTTACCAGACTGTTACTGGGCGTACTGTGCTCATACTTTCGCTTGTTTTCTTTTGAGATTGTCACCTAGGGCCTTACGGACAACTGATATTACAGGCACCTAATCCACTCAGTTGGAAAATCACGCGACTGCAAACCGTATCTGGGCGCGTTAAGGTATGCGGTCACGTGATTTTCCAACTAGGGATTGCCTGTAATAGCAGTTGTCCGTAAGGCCCCTGGGCCTGATATGGACAACGCCCTGTGCTAAGTTTTTTAAGAGATTAAAAGAAAAGTGTTTTAAAAACTTTTTTTATTAAAAAATAGAAAAATTACTTTACATAATTTCACACATTCTTTCTGCATCAGATTACTTGCGTAAATTACAATTTTCTATGCTTAGATTATTTGTGTTTGTCCTTTGATACATTTCAAGCATTTGTTTTATTGTTTGGCTCAAGTTATTCTCAACGTCTTTAAATAAGCTGCCAAACAGGATACACTTATTTTCGACTACTTAGAAGAGTCGCTGCCTCGGCAGGTGGCAGTTTTATGAGCCAAATGACCTCCGGCTTATGTAATTACTTTGAGATTTAGAGCCAGACATAAAAAGACTCGGTTTTGTTCACATTCCTTATAAAGGAGAAGGATGAACTAGTATGTTAGATGTTAAGATTTGTTGTCCATGGGTTTGCCTTAGCCTCAGATTACATATCATCCTTGGAGCAAACATTTGTGACATCTATTAAATACATCGAAGTTTACACGTGGATTTCGAGAAGAATTGACCGCAACTCAAAAAAAATCGTGGAGATCGCCAGACTTGAAAGCGTGAGATCGCGGGTAATTCCCCCCAAATTGCCCTTCTTAATGCGGTATTTTCGTAAAATCCTTTCTTTGCAGACCTCTCTACACGTACAATAAAGAACCTACTTGCCAAATTTCAGCTTCGTAGGTCAAATAGTTTTTGAGATTTTGTTATCAGTCAATCAGTAAATCAGCGAGTATGAGTATTTTGCTTTTACATCATATATACGAAAACAATAAAATATATATATATGTGATGCTTTGAAATTCAAGAGTGTACTCTAGTGATCTTTTGTAAATGAAATTTCATTCATACATTTGCTAAAGAACATTTATGTAAACACGTTCACTTATTGCTATTGAAATGTTGTTTTGTCAAATAAAACCAATAAAATCACTCATATAAAAACAAAACCAATAAAATCACTCATATAAAAACACTTGAGTGAAGTTAAGTATGTGATTCAATGTAACAAAATGCTATATCGAGAATTACTATTGCTCAATATTCGTGGAGTTTAATTTTTATCGATATATAAAACCTCTTTGCAGGTACATAATATGTTTTGTTAATGGTTTCAATTTCTATGATAACTAGTCTGTGCAAAAAGAGTTGTTATAGAATTGAGGGCGTGCGTATGCTAATTTACTGTAAAAGCACCTCCCTTTTTGCGTCGGGGGTTAAAATGTATCATGGATGTTTGCTATTTGTATAAATTATCAATCAATTATACTATAAATAATAAATAACGTAACAAATCCATCCGACGACTAATCGAATCATTAGTTGCTCCTATGAGAAGTTCATCATCATCATCATCAGCCTTTGACTATCCACTGCTGGATAATCTGGACATAGCCCTTTTCTAATGCACGCCAATGAGCCCGGTGGGCAAAAAAAAAAGTTGTTTTGTTGAATGACTACAACAAATCAACTTTTTTTTGTACTGAAAAATGCTTTACGCTTGACCTCCATCCCGCCAGATGTTAAGTGATGATGCGGTCTACGATGGAGCACGTTTGCCTAGAAGAAACCGATTCACTCGCAATTGGCCATTCAGCCTACGAATTTACATACCTCCTTCAATTATACGCTCGGAACCCTAAACCTATTGAAACCTATAAAAAATTAATAATGAATATTTATTTTTAGTCTATAACATCATCATCATCATCATCATCAGCCAGAAGACGTCCACTGCTGAACATAAGTCTCCCCCTTTAACCTCCACACTGAACGACAGCCTGCCTTTTGCATCCACTGGATGCCAGCGACTCTTACTATGTCGTCGGTCCATCAGGTGGGAAGCCTACCTACGCTGCGTCTTCCAGTTCGTTGTCTCCACTCAAGAACCTTTCTTCCCCATCGGTTATCTATAACACCAAATTTAAACTTACCAATGGATTTAACAATAATATAGAAATATGTAGTGAAAGGTCGCAAATCGTTGTATAACATTCTATAAAGTACCTATTGTGTCTACAAACATTAGCACCTATCCGTAAAAATCCGGCCACTTGCATAAGCCATAAATCATAGAAGATGCGACCGTCCGCCGCGGCCGTACTAATGCCAGAGGTCGCCGCTCGGTATTACGTGTATTTTGTACGGATGGCAGAAAAAGTGTTGCACTTAGCTATTGCTAAATAATTTATTCATTAACGTTAACCATTTATATGTTTGATTGTAACAGTAAAACAACAAAGTTTATTTGAAATAGTGAAGTATTTTTTTTGTTTTTATGTAGGTTACACAAACAACAAAAATAACCAATATTCTAGGGGTCATTTAGTTTCATTGTGGTCATCCAACTGGCCAGATTTGACACTATTTAATGCAAAGACCCGGCAAAAAAGCAAAAAAAAAGTATTTCAAATAAAAAAAATACAATATGACGTATTCGTATCATACAAGTAGTTTTAGAACTATGTATTGTTTTGAACCATAAGTAGCAAAAGTATCCGAAAAAAAAAAACTAAAACATTTGTAGGGAAATGGCTGAATATTGGCACCCTCCCCCTTCTGCCCCAGCTGTAAATATTTTTGCTAACCGTACCTTATGCAATGATGACACGGAATAGGACATCTGATTGTGTGTCGGGTCAGTGGGTATCACAGCAGTCTTGGAACTAAACAAACTAATTACGACGTTTGTTGGTGCTAATGCGAAGAAGCGAAAGTTTGGCAAAGTAAGCAAATATAGGCGGTACCATGATTTGGAGATATCATAATGTTTTGTAACTATTAAAATTGCATTTGCAGTTTGTCATGGTGACCTTTTATATACCCCTAGTTAGCAGGGTCGTCCACAACGAACATAGCCAAAATTTGTTCTTGAATAAATCGATTTTTGAATGATTTTAAACGCAAAGTAGCAGTCAAAGGTTTAAGTCAAAGTTTTGAGTCAAATGTCTATGTTCTATTCTAATGATTCGGGAGCTCTCAGAATCTAGGGTGGGGGTGCTAAGGGTGTGGAGAGCACTCTGGCAGTGGGCTCTCATCAAATTGAAACTAGTAAAAGAAACATTTTAGTTGATCATCTTAAAGGGTCGGCAAAGTATTTGTAATGCCTCTGGTGTTACAAGTATCTATAAATAGGCGACGCTTCCATAGGTGACTGCTTACCACCAGGCAGCCGTCTGCTTATTTGACAACTATGGCATTAAAAAAAGCTTCATTTAAATTATGTTTGCATAAAGTGCGCAAAAACTGATAATAATTTTTGATAAACATTTTGGTCGTATTTTACTCTGATTTAATAATGTTATTAAATTGTGCAAAATGCTGTATTTCAATCACCTGATTGGTTAAATTACTAATTCAATTCATAATAATAGACCAATTCATAATCGAATAGAATTTCAAATTATCAGGAAAACATATTAAATCATTAATAAGAACGCCAGCCATAGGTAGCTAGACAAAAATGATCGATTAATTATGTGTGAGAACCGTTTATTTGTTTAAATTAATTGAACTTGACACACTTGCATTCTTTTGTGTAATTTGTAAACACTCTTATCTAACTGTTGGTATAATCCTTTCATTATTTAGCCGCCACAGCAGTGAGTCAGCCGGTCAAATTCGTCTTCTTTCAACTACGTAGTATTATCATTAATCACTACAAAACCGATCACAAAAGACGTATTTTTTGTAAACCAAAACAGTGCAGAAATTTAATATGAGATCTCATTGTTCCAAAGTTTTTCATTAATGCACTGTTATTTTTATTTTTTTGTTTGGATGTAAATTTACCATAGAGGTTTAATGTCTCCCATTAAGATCATTATAAAATGTATGCATTAGACCAAAAAGATCATCATAATCAGCCTTTTAACAGTCCAGATATTTTCCTTCACTGAAAAGCCCATTGGTACGGGAGCCCAGGGTTTGAACCCACGACCTCACGCTTTCAAGTCTATCGGTCTCCCAAATAGGCTACCACGGCTATGCAAATATATAATTTTTATATATTTTAATATCTACTCTGTGTCTGAGTGTTAGTTACAGTTATAAGACTATTAACGGGACATTTACCGTGATATTTACGTCCATAAAAATATCACCGATATATAGGGAGCTTTATTCACAACTTTATCACGGTAAATATCCTGTTAGTAATCATATAACTGTAGTAAACAACCGTGATAGATGTTTTTTAAAGTTATCACACCTTTAACATCACACATATTTAACCAACCCTTAAAACTCTATTAACAGCCCTTTTGAAGAACGCCGTGTTGTAGTTACTCGTAAATGCCGCAGGAGAGAGCTCATTCCACAAATTGGAGGTGTGAGGCAAAAAAGATCGCGTAAAACGCACAGTGTGCGATTTCCATAGATCTATAATATGTGGATGAACTTGAAGGATAGGTGGCGGTTAGTGCAACCATGCGATGATAAAACCGCGATGCTGGCATCAGATCAAACAGTTCTTTGTCAGTTGTTTTTCAGTTGTTTGTGTCTTTGTGTTTATTCCATGGCATCCCCAACATTATGGAATCTTAGGACTAGGGAGCAGGTATGAAGCGTTACATATTTATGTTCATTTTGTAAACAAATCAGTTTGAAACGCACGCCAGTACGTAACACACGAAGTGGGTAAGTAGGTTGCGCCGGAGCATCTTCCGTGAGAACCGCCCTACAACAATCACAGTAAACTCCAACAATGGTAGATAAAATTCGACCGAACTGGTTGATTTATGGCGCGCGCCGAAATTGCTTTGAAATCGGAGTTGCGTAGTTTGTGTGTTGTGGAAAAAATACTTTATGTATGTGCGGATTTATTGAGCGGAAGCAGGTATTAATAAAATAAAAAATAATAAAATATTCCGGACATTTTTGCACACACGGTCATCTGACTCCAAACTAAGCAAAGCTTGTGATATGGCTGCCAGAGACTGATATACATACATATATATTTTTATATACATACTTAAATAGATATTAACAACCAGATACCTATAAAACAAACACAAATGTTCATCACATAAATGTTTGTCCTAGGTGGGAATCGATCCCACGCGCCCAAGCGGGAAAAAAAAGGATAAATAAAATGCGGGAATAAATAGGAAAAATTATTTTTAATAATTATTACTTTGTATAATTTGGGCGATCCGTTAACTTATTTACCACCTATGACAAAAAAAGCTGTTAATAAATGCATATCATGCATATTAATCTTTACTGCAGTTTTAAATGCCAGCCACATCCTGTTGCCTAAACGTCAAAAAATTCATATATTAATAATTAAACCAATACCAGCTAATTCCTCTTTAGTAACCTTTCGTGACCACTTTACCTCATTAAATCTTAAAAGCCTGTCTAATACAAAAAGAACTAATATTGTATTATGACATCACACATTTGCATTAAATTCAATATTAACGCACTTACGCCTAAACGACAAATGTAGCTCTACTGTTTAATAATGGGTTATTATTAATTGAGCGAATAAAAAATAACTTGGCGACTTAAAATGAAAGTATTATTTAATGATATAAACTGACGTGGTTTGCAGACATTTTATTTATATACCTACTCCGAGTGACTGGCTTAATCTTGCGTTCCCGTGTAATATAAATGAAAATATTAAGTAATACTTTGGGGGCTATTAATATTTTTTGCGAAAAGTTATATAAACAGTTGACTAATAATAAGTAGTTGAAAAAGTTGCAAATGAGTTATTAAAATGAACAATGATGCATACAAAAAATCTTAAGACCACTTGCACGAAAACAAAAAAAGTATCTAGTTACCCTAGATTTGTTTATCTGGACTAAATAATTAACTATTATAACCAAAAATTTAAATGAGGTCCGGGGAAAACGGGCCTCGTTTTTGTGTCGTTCCAAGACGAATCCCGAGATATTTTATGAAGTTAGTACGAGTGACTAGCCTCCATGTCCTCCATATTCATATACATAAATAAAGGTACCTCAAATTCTCATGGTCAACCTCGAGTGGTGTATTGGCATAAAAAAATTGCACTTGAGGGTGACGTGAGGGTTCGAGGTACCTTTATTTACGTCTATGAATATGGGGGTAAGTCACTAGCTTAGGGCTAAGTGAAGCTGCGCAAGTGGATTATTGAGATTACTGAGTGAGCGACTGTAATATCAAATGAGTATTGAATAGCAGGGCAGATCCAAATTATGTCAGTTAGGTTAAAAGACTAAGGCGGTAGCGAATCGAAGCAAAGCTGTGCATATTTGCACTATAATTTAAAAGTAAATCGTTTTTTTTTGTCCGCCATTGAGATTGTTCTTTTTTGCGAACAAATATGTAAATTGCTTTACTATTCCACACGCGTAACTTAAACTAAACCAACTCAACGCTTATAGATTCGCTAACATAACTGTCAAGGTTAAATTACCATCTTTATGTAACTAAACTGGAATTGATGGAAATTTTAAACTTAACAGCTTATATTAGAATATTGACATTCTTGCTATCGTTGTGGTCAAACCCTTAGAAGAAAATTAATAAACAAGAATTTATAACCGGTTATTTTTTTATAATAAAAGGATTGATGACTTGTGGTACTGAGACGTGGTCCTTAAATGTTGGTTTTTCGGAAAAACTCAGAGTCACACAGTGGGCAATGGAGAGAGCTAAGCTCAGAGTTTTTTTGCGCGATAGAATCGGGAGCGTGGATATTCACAAAAGAACAACAGTCAACGACATAGCTGTTCAAATTTGCAAGTTGAAGTACATTGCTCGAAAGTACGCAGGATACATTGCTCGAAAAATCGATAACCGATGGGGAAGAAAGGTTCTTGAGTGGAGACCACGTACCAGAAGATGCAGAGTAGGTAATCCTCCTACTAGATGGACCGACGACATCGTAAGAGTCACGGGCATCCAGTGGATGCAGATGGCAGGCTGTCATTCAGCAGTGGACATCTTCTGGCTGATGATGATGAAAAAGGATTTCAAAACATTATTTTCTGGTTACCAATAAAAATTATTTGATGGGGATTATTTAATGTTAGATTTCAATGCGTAGTTTGACATTTTAATTTTGAAATATTACTGAATTCATCACCATAAAATTATGGTGGTTAATTTTATTGTAATGACTATCTACTCAAAATTATAATAATATTTACAACAAATAATTATGGTTTAATAACAAGATAATAGCAGCAATTAATTCCATCAAAAGAATATAATGAACTTGATTTTAAAGCCGATCATTAATATTAAAATACTAATATAAAGATATTCCGATTTTAATTATGTACTTATTTATGATTTTATTGTGGAAGATAAAAACTTTTTAAAACTATTTTTGCGTGTCTACATGTATTTTCACAATCCTCTAATGACATCATTGACATTTGATTCTAAATGATGTATCAAAGCAATCATGCGTTACGTTATTTTTCACTCTAAATAACAATATTGTGTGGCAACTGCTATTGTAGCTGTTATTAACGAATTAGCATTAATATCCCACGCTCGCGACCAACTAAATGACTAACTTCGTACTGTTTTCTCAAGTTACAAGATACTTTACAAAAAGACTATTGTTTTTCCGAAACTATAGTTAGTTAGTTTAGTTTGGCGGTGTTTGTATGAAAATAATTAGATAATTTGTGGCAACTTAAAAGATATGTTTTTTTAGGTCACCGGTATTTAACAAGCTGTAGTATATAAGAAACGGTCAAGAGCACGATTATCATGCTCAGATTTCATGCGTATTAAAGGGTGTCGTAGCTGTTACGAACGATGTTATAAAGCTCTATGAATATCTTAGGATAAGTCTTAGCACGCACTGTTGTTGCAATTTTTTTTAACAGTTATTTAAGTTTGAAATAAGCATAATTAACTAGGGATATATTATCTCTTGATTGCGGAATCCTGCATAAGTATCTTCTGTACACATAATATAAAATTTTTACGCGACCTGTATTTCGAATAAGTGTATTGAGATCGGACATTGTTTTTTTAATAATAGGCTTGCATTTCACCGCCTACTCGCCTGATGTTAAGCGATGATGCTATCTGCAATGGAGCACGCCTTGCCTAGAAGAAACGGATTCACTTGTGATTTGATGACACCCAGATTGTAACTATTGGGGTACACATATACAGGGAGCATTAATAATAAATGCAATTTCCGTAAGAGTGTTTAAGTTTCTTACAATAATTACCATCACATTAAACAATTCATCAAGTTTGTCGTAAAATTTATATTGGACAAGATACTTCAGAAAATTTAAGTTAAAAGGTCGACAAAAAAGCCCTGACCTCTAAGTTGAGATGAATGAATGTAATTTGTATTTAAATCAATATTTATGATTGCCCTTGAAGTCACAAGAGCCATCTTCGTGTTAATATGAACGTTTTCCGCGGTCAGTAAAATTTAGGATGCTTGCGCACTAGCAGGACAACTTGTGAAAGACCAAGGAACGCACTGCATTATGTAGTCGAAGTTAATCGCGAGTTCTCTGAAAAAAATATGAAAACCATAACTGAGTGTGTCCTTGTCTCATTACAGGCGGAAATATAATACGAGTTCTACCCATTGAATTTATTTCATTCAATCACCCTTAAGATTTCAATTTGTTTAATTTTAAATCATTTTGTTTATTTCATACGTTGCATGTTATGACAGTACTGTGCAAATTTTGGCAATTTTGTGATTACTTTTAAATTTAACAAAAAAACTTTAGCCCTATATAAGGTCGAAAACGATGAAACTCAGATATCTACTAATCAATGCATGAACGTAAGCTTAAATCAAGATTTTATTTTTCTTAAATGTTACCTGAGCTTTTATAATTGAACGTACATTTATTTAGACTAATACAAGCATTGCGAACAAAACAGTACTACGGAATAATTTATAATAATGCAGGTAGAGATGCTGATGAGAGGTTAAAGAGGGAGGCCTATGTTCAGCAGTGGACATCTTCCGGCTGATGATGATGATGATGAGGTAGAGATGGTCTTGGCCTTCATAGTGCGCGAATACCCTTACCGAATGACGGCTTTATGTAATCCCTGTTACGGAAATATGTAACCGGTCGTTCTAAGAACACGGACGTGACTTCTTCTGATGCTGATGAGATAGCTTCGATTATAAAGTTTCTAAGTGGTTTACGCATAACACCTAAAGTGATTTTTTTGAACTAAAAGAAAAAAGAACTTAAAAGTAGAAAAACTACAGTTAAAACAGAGATTGAAAGTCCTTGTCAAAACCTTTGCTGATGGGAACCACAGACCAAAACGACATATTTGCATATATTCTTGATATAAGTTGATTTTTTCAAAATGCGCTAATCAATTTCTAGAAGATTTAGATGGGACCACCTCTGAAGTATGACCTACTAAACAAAAAAGAATCATCAAAATTGATTCACAATTGGCGGAGTAATCGCGTAACATACAATCGAATTGAGAACCTCCTAATTTTTTGTAGTTGGTTAAAATACCACAAGTTGCGCCTCGCGGTTCTACCCGAGAGGACATTCCTTCAAGAACAGTACGTTTTTTAGGATACAAAATATCCAATGTTTCTCACCGGCGCACTAACTCCATGCAAAAAAAATATTAACGTCGATCCCATTCCCAGTTGCTGCGTTAAAGAGAAACAATGAAATAAACGGACTGGTAAGCGCAGCGTAGGACGTCCACCCACAAGATGGACAGACGACCTAAAAGAGACCGCAGGGAAACGCTGGATGCAGGCCGCTTCCAACCGGCCCTTTTGGAGATCGATGGGGGAGGCCTATGTCCAGCAGTGGACGTCCTACGGCTGAAATGATGATGATGATGATGATGAATGAAATAAACAAACACACTTTCGCATTTATAATATTAGTATGAAGTTAGTGTGATGACGAGCACAATGATCTCCTTTCGGGTTATTACCACCGCTCTGCGTAACCCTGTATTGTCTGGAAAATCTCGGGATCAAGTAATAGGTTGTCTTCATATTACATAAGAGCAATGAAAAAACAATTCGCAAAAGCTCTTCAGTATAATTATAGACGATTTAAATGTTGACCCACAAAATAGTGTTGTAAATTTTACCGTAATTACGGATTATCGATAAACAGTGCCGTACTCCAAGCCTGTAATTTAATCGGTACTTTTCGAATCGATTACAAATGCGATAAATTCGCAAGACAAAGATGCGTGGGAAAGATTACGTTATTTGCAAGTTACCCTTGACTTTAGTTAGTTTATTAGGTATACTTCTGTTATGCAAAGACTCGTATTAAATTAAAAAATATCATATTTCGATTATAACCTTTAACTCTAAATATGGCAATGATTGGCAATTGGTAGAGCTAATTCATTAATTAGTGACACAGATTGAAGTATATGTAAATATCCTATGAAAAAAAAGATGAATTTAATTAAACTATATAACTAATTAGAAATCGTTTATAGTATATTTATGGCCTACGGATAGTTTAATCGATCTCTAATTTCAGGCAACGTGCTCAAAATGCTACACTAATATTAATTAAAAGAAGAATAGATATTGCTTAAGGCAATAAGGCCGCCCATTATACTACCGTATAATTATTGATATAAGTTTAATTTGTATTTTCAGTGTAAAATTATTATATTGTATTGTAATATTATCAAAGTGTATACTTCCGTATGTAAACATGTTCGTATGTTTGTTCCTTACCTATTCAACTTCATACTGACTAAACTGATTTGGATTAAATTTGGTATATTTTTGTCTCAAAAATAACGGTTTAGTTAAAAATGTATTTTCTTTTTTGTATATCCGGGAATTACTTACGTTATTAAATTAAGTAAGCCTAATTACAAAATGTGTAAATAGCACAGATTTAGTAATAAAATCTACAGTAAACAAAAGTGTTCCTTTATTCACTTGTGCTTGCAAGTGCGGTCCTCGACGGAACCGATTTGAGCGTAATTGAGAATAAGCCACCAAGAGTATACTGGATTAACAAATAATATTTGAAATAAAAAGCAGTTTCTTTTTATTTATCACACTTCATACATAATCGTTGGGGTCATTTCACACCAGGTGCCTTCGAAGTGTTCAAACAAGAAACCGCTTAAATACATTTACATTAAAACACCATGTCATTATAAACATTTTACTTGTATCCTTCGTTTCTCAATGAAAAACTGCTTAAATTATTGCGCCTAGGTAATAAAAGCTAGATGTTGTAAACTGTATGGCAAATTGCTATGGCAATAACAGAGCTCGTGCCGGACCATTCGTGTTTCATCATTTTTACTGTTCGTAAATAGAAAAACCGCAATGTGTGGTCACATGTAGGTAACTGGTTTTTATTGAAAGTGTAAGCAAATTTTTGAGGAAAAAATCTTTTTTTTGATCTTATTATTTTGCTATGGATAAATTGCATTGTAGATGATATAAATTATCATTTTATTCTGCCAAAATCACTTGAATCTAAAATGTTTGATCGTAATCATTACTCATCGTCATTTATCGTCGATAATTTTCCGTATTTATGATGGTGCTTTAAAATCTAAGCACGTTGTCTATGCTCAATGTCAACTTGATTCTGCCCTATGTGTGTGTCTTGCTACTGCTAATCTGTATAAATATATAAATAAATAACAAGTGCAAGTACTGTAATTTGACATTTAGCATCGATAAATGTCTTTTTTGGCAATGAACTTCGTCAAATATGACATTTAGAATCGATATAACGACGATTTTGTTCACAACAAATTTAATGTCAAATACATATATCGATTAATACAATACCGTAGGGTACTACAGGATTAAAACAGATTCACTGTTTTAAACTATCACAGTTGTTCACTACAGTTATATGATTAGTAACTGAATATTTACCGTGATAAGGTTGAGGAAAATAATAAAATGAGTCCAAAAAGTGTCCAAAATAGAATTGCTAACGATATACGAGTAATAAGTGTTTGTGACATAAATTATGGTCTGAGGGAGCTAGTAAGGAACCAAAAGTGTTTTCTAGTTTTATCAGTATCTATTATTCTTTGTCGGGTATTATATAGTATTTTACACAATTAAGCAGCTATAATATATACTTGGTTTTCCTTAATGAGTCATTGAGCTTTCACGCATCTAAGTATGCCGTAACTACGGTAAATCTGCAGTGACACAACTCTACCGGAAAGCTTGACACGTTTGTTCAACCCACGCTTATTTACTTACGATCAGTTTTCAAAATCAAAGCTGCAGATTATTCTTGTATGATTAATGTAAACATGGCGATTACTTAAAGCAAACGGAGATGATCGGCAATGGCGTGCCTTCGCGTACACTTGCGACACTGTGACATTATCAAATACGTGGGCGCTTAACCATACTGCATGTTAGATTATTAATCATAAAAAATATTTTTGTTGTAGTTTTAGACATACAGTGATTTGTCATAACGAATTTATTTTTGAGTAGTTTTAAAAAAATTTAAATAGTTTTTAATAAGTTTAAATCTATTCTTCGTTTTTATTATAATACTGACTATCAATATTATATGGGGTCTAAAATTGTAAACAAAATACTTTTTCTACCACATAAGAGACCTTGTGGAATGCTAAAATAAAATTAATATGAATATAATATAATTATGTACCTACACATAGTATGTTTCAATACCTATATATGTAACCTATGTAGTAAATTATTTTTTATACTTATAATTATTGATTATTAATAATTTTTAATGATTTTTTAGTAATGGAAAAAAAACTAAAATCTTATTTATTTTTTACAAGAATGTTATAAACCAGATACAATTAGAATTTATTTAACTTTCCGTTGCAAGGCTGTTGAAAATACAATTAAATCAGTTATACCACACGCACATCATTTTCTTTTAGAAATCAAAACATAGTTTCTCTAAAAGAAACTGTAAAAAATTGAGAACATGTTATTTTATTCCGTTGTTATTATATCTATAGGAATAAGTAATTAATGTAGCTGAGATTCCACACCGGTGAGTTTCTAAAGTCAGTCTTCAATAAAATTTAAATGAAATTTTGCATACTATTGTTTGTGCAGAATGAAGTGATTTTACTTCGACGCTTCGAAATAAGATTAAACATAATAAATACTCGCACTAGTTACATATAAATATTTATGTAACACAAAAAACGTTCAATAAGCTTTTTGATCATCTTAATTTTTATCAATTGCATTTTTTTTTGTCGATAAATATTGACCATCTCTCAGAGAGAGAGAAAGAGAGAGAGGACATATGCCCCAGCAGTGGGATGAAGATATAGGCTGATAATGATGATGATGAAATATGACAAAAATACAAAGACGAAATGATGAACGACTGCGCTACTGCAAGTTTCAATGCTCAGGACACACTTTCATAGCCAGATCAGCTTAATCATACCAAAGAAAAATGTGCGGTTGAAATGTACGGGTCACACTGAATGGCAATGCTTCATACGTTGAGTCAAGAAAAACGCATGCATTTGGTCACGCATCGTACCAAGATTTTAAAAAACGAGGAGATTCCTCGATCCCCTAAGGCCCAATGTCTCAACCCCATATGGCTCAAATATGTAACCACTGGCAAGGCAAAGCTTAATTGTGTAAAATAGCAGCGAAATTCGGCGACACACATACTTAGTTATTTACAATACAGAAATCATATAACAGTATCCGTAACTGATTCTGTTCCGCACATCCCTATTTGAGCACAATCGGAAACAAAACTGCTGTAAAGAGATTCGTCTCAGTCGTCAAACGCTTGCTTAAAAGCGAAAGTGACGTATTGCTTAGTTCTTTGTCTTAAGTTGTGTATTTAATAATTGTGTTGCAATAGTGAAAACCATACGCTTTTATAGGTATTTCAAGTTATCTGGGCTAACAGGTAATTATTGCAATTTTACACTTTTGTTTAATTATTAGTTAACATTTATTTATTTACACGGTATGTGGGAAACAATCATTTGTAAAAATATGCACTTAAAAATATTATTATGGTATTCGTAACTAAGATATGCTTTTTGTGGTTTAATGTGGTCTATTCTTTTTACATAGAGAAACTTTTTTAAATTTGCATAACAACTCCTTAATAAAATTACAATCTAGCCTCAGGCTTTTAAATAATTTAAATCTTACTTAAACTTCTAATCCAATAACATTTTTATTTTTGTCCTTTTGAGGCAAGGACCTATGTCCTTGCCTGTTATGTGTTTTTTTTTAAAGAAACATTACTTTAATCTGATAATTTATCTAGATGAGCCCAAATGTTTTTTTTTTTTTTTTTTTTACTTTAACCGTAGACGTATACTTCTTTTTACGATAGTTTATTTATTATGTTAAATTTGTAACTTTTGTATTTGTTTGCAGGTAAACAAGTTCTCAAAAGTACCTCTATTATAAAAACGGAAATTTTGTATCCAAAAAAAAAACCATTCTTGCTCCGCGCAGAAATCAGTCTCTAGATGATATAAAATCAAATACTAGATGTATTTGTTACCAACAGCACTGTAATTATCGATTTGCCAAGTCGTGGGTCCTACAATAACTTATAGCCATTATTATATTGTAGCACTGTGATCAGAGACATGGGCGGTGCTCGAGTCTCTCCAGCGATGCCGTATTGACTATCGGTATGTCGAAGTGTTGAAGTGTTTGTACAATAACGCCACCATGTCGGTCCGAGTACAGGAGCAGAGTTCGAAGGCAATTCCATTGCGAAGAGGCGTGAGACAGGGAGACGTTATCTCTCCGAAACTGTTCACTGCCACAATGGAAGATGCCTTCAAGCTCCTGGAATGGCAAGGACTCGGCATCAACATCAACGGCGAGTACATCACTCACCTTCGGTTTGCCGACGATATTGTGGTCATGGCAGAGTCGATGGAAGATCTCAGCATGATGCTCGAAGGCCTCAATCGAGTCTCCCAACAGGTGGGCCTTAAAATGAACATGGACAAGACAAAGGTCATGTCAAATATCCATGTTGTGCCCACCCCAGTATCAGTTGGGAACTCAGTTCTTGAAGCTGTTGACGCGTACGTCTACCTAGGACAAACAGTCGAACTAGGTAGGTCCAACTTCAAGAAAGAGGTCAATCGGCGAATCCAACTCGGCTGGGCAGCGTTCGGTAAACTACGCAACGTCTTCTCGTCCAAAATACCTCAGTGCCTTAAGACGAAAGTCTTCGACCAGTGTGTGTTACCAGTGATGACATACGGCACTGAAACGTGGTCTCTCACTATGGGCCTCATAAGCAAGCTCAAAGTCGCACAACGAGCTATGGAGAGGGCTATGCTCGGGGTTTCTCTACGAGATCGAATCCGAAATGAGGAGATCCGTAGACGAACGAAAGTCACCGACATAGCCCACCGGATTAGTAAGTTGAAATGGCAGTGGGCAGGGCACATATCACGCAGAACAGATGGCCGATGGGGCCGAAAGGTTCTGGAATGGAGACCACGGACTGGTAAGCGCAGCGTAGGACGTCCACCCACAAGATGGACAGACGACCTAAAAGAGACCGCAGGGAAACGCTGGATGCAGGCCGCTTCCAACCGGCCCTTTTGGAGATCGATGGGGGAGGCCTATGTCCAGCAGTGGACGTCCTACGGCTGAAATGATGATGATGATGATGACTGTGATCAGTAAAACATTATTTTGCGAAACAGCCGAGTTGAAGCATGGTCATCACTAAATACAGTTATTTTGAGTGTTGCATCACTTGAAAATTTATTACTTTGGTTCCGAAATGTTCATTGTAAAAACACAGGCGTAAGTTTACGCAAACTTAAGTTATTGGCTATTAGCACAATTTGGTTTAACCTATAATAGCTCTGCTGCATGCTAGGTTGCCACCGCGAAAATAACTTAATTTGCACTGAGACTGATCAACAAGTTTGGGTGTGTATTTTATTTAAACAAATTTAACCAATTGTTTTAATGTTAAAAATACACAATTACTAGAAATAGAAACTATTTTTTTTTTGTAAAGTAGACACTGAAAGAAGATTGAGATTGAGGACGAGACTGGCACAGGGCTAGTAACGACGGCACAATAGTAAAAAGACAAATAAAATGCAAACCTGATAAAAAATTGTGAATAACAAAACGACAACAAATTGCTGTCTTGATTTAAAAGTATATCCAAAGGTTGAATATTAGCATGTTTTACAAATAAAATCTAATTTAATTAATAAGCCCAACACAAAACGCATTCACAAACCAATTTGCATAAAATAGGTCATTTGGGGTTCCGTCTAATTTTACACAATATTTACATATTGATTTGTTTAACGCATCGAATTTCAACACCAGTAGGACTCTAACTGAGACTATTAAAAAATACGAATGAAATGTTAACTAATGGTAAACAACTCAAGTACATCTGTAAACACTTGGTGGTCAAGCCAGCGGTCAGCAAACAGCTACCGAGGACGATCCTAAAAGGATTACTTTGAATATCTGTCACAATAAATAATGAAATTGACATTGAATTGGACTTTCATTTTTACTAACCGACTTCACGAGCTATGGAGAGGGCTATGCTCGGGGTTTCTCTACGTGATCGAATCAGAAATAAGGAGATCCGTAGACGAACGAAAGTCACCGACATAGCCCACCGGATTAGCAAGTTGAAGTGGCAGCGGACAAGGCACATAGCACGCAAAATAGATGGCTGATGGGGCCGAAAGGTTCTGGAATGAAGACTATGGACCGGTAAGCGCAGTGTTCCTACACTGCGCTTACCTGTCCATCTTGTGGGTGGACGTCCTCGTCCACCCACAAGATGGATAGACGGCCTAAAAGAGGCCGCAGGGAAACGCTGGATGCAGGCCGCTTCCAACCGGCCCTTTTGGAAATCGATGAGGGAGACCTATGTCCAGCAGTGGACGTCCTATGGCTCAAATGATGATGAACCGACTTCAAAAAAGAAAGAGGCTTTCAATTCGACTGCAAGTTTTTTTTTTGTTTGATACGTGATTCGTGTTTTTTTTTTTATAGGTAGTTATGCCAAACCTTGAGAAACCGTAAACTTTTCCGGGATAAGAAGTCACCCTATGTAACAACATAACATTCCAACCATCCAAACATCACTATGTAAAAAATCACGACAGTTTATTGCTCTATATTTGCATGAAAGAGGATTAAACTTAAAGGATTAGCAACGTAGTTGTGATGCCTCTGGTGTTACTAGTGTAATAGGCGACGGTGACTGCTTACCATCAGGCAGCTCGTCTGCTTGTTTACCACCTATGACATAAGAAATACAAACAAAAACTCTAACGCATTTATATATAAATGTCGTATGATATGATATTACAATCAAAAAATATATAGTAATAAGTAAAATATATAGTAATTCACAAAAGCTAAGTATTGCTATACAGCGGGGCAACTCTGCCAGTGTTCTGGGAACCCTGCCGCACGGTGGTGATCTCGACGGCGTTTTTGTTTTGTAGTAGGTAGTACATGTTTGTATATTTTATACAATCATATTTTAGTTTAATTGTACCTTTTATTTAGTTGTTTTAAGTTTTAGTTTATATTTTAAGTTTTCATCAATTTGTTTTTAAAATAGCAAAATAATTATTGTTAAATAGTTAGTAAATATTTGTAATAAATTGTGTAAATAAACTCTATAATATGTAATATGTATAAAAAATATCAAGTCAGAAATTTTTACTTCAATTCCGTATAGAAGTTAAATCAACCCAACATAAAAATGAGGTAATCATGATTTGATGCAGTTTATAATATTGCTAGAAAAAATAAATAAAAAGTATTTAATATCAAAATAAAAGTCACTTTTTTGCATATTTATATTTGTAGCAAAGATGCCGACTTCCATAAATCACTGTACAAACTAGATTATTAGAATAAAATATAACCGCGGATTCATCTATTTCTTTTTATTTAACATAATATTTTCACAAAATATACATAATAAAATTACAGCAACAATATACATAATCAAACGAACACAAACTCTTTAAACAAATCCAAAAACTAAACTGATTTATATTGAACACAGCTATTTTACTAGAAATCATAAATTATGCTAAATCGCGCTTGACATAATGACATGTCACCTATACGATTTGACATTTGACCTTACACATGCCATTCTACAAACAAAGTGGACATCCGTTAACTTCTTGAGCTAACTTAATAAAAACTTAACCCTGACTTAGAAAAAAAAACGATTATCATGTTTCCAAATGTCTAAAGGTGTTAAGTGCAATAAAAATTTAAGCTTTTCACGGTCATTTGGAAAAACTGAAGTGTTGTAAAAAATATGATTAACTGTAATTTCAAGCTTTATTAAAATAGAGCTTTAAATTGTATGCAAAAGACTTCCTGTTCTTTATTTGCGTCGATTATATGAATGTAAATTAAATTATGCAAATCCCAGAAAACATAATTATGTGCAAGTTGATGCAAAAAACATATTGAAACTTTTTAAATCACTATATGCAACAAAGTTATTGATTCTGAATTGCCATGATTTTATGCTAAAGGTTTAAATATGAATCAGTCATGCAATTAAATAAAACAGACCTTGTGGGCGTAAAATATTATTGTGTGCATCAAATGCCAATATAATTGTTTTTTTTTAATGTTTTGTTTTTCTCTATTTGACGTAATTTAACATGATTTTAAGTCGTGTAGGCGTTGCTGCACCTAGAACCTACATAAATATTCAAATCGCGACAACACAACTATTAATAGTTATTATTCTTATAAAGATGATCACGTGTTTCAATTCTTCAAAAAATATGTCTTAAAGAATGCGACTTTAAACAAAAACTTAATAAGAAAACCACAATAACTATAAAACTATGTTACGGAATGTTAACATCCATTCATAATCGTCAGTCAAAATTTATAAGTTACAATAATTATGACACACGCTTTTATAAGTTACAATAATATGACATAACTTTATGCATTCTTGCGTACTACAACCAATTTGTTATTTAATTCATATGTCATACCGAATCACAAATTTACGATGGACCCGACCTTCACCTGTAGTTTTTTGCGGTTTCAAAAGGTGAATTGTAATAAATAAGTAATTTATTGTATTGCTGACATCTCATGCGTCAATGTCCGTCAAACTTGAGATTACAGGTTATTCGATTCTATTTTTTAACACTATAAAGCTTTTAAAGTTTTAACTATAAAGGACAAGTGATAATTTCAACTGGCGTAAATTTAATTTACTTTATTGTCGGTTGATCGGATTTCTATAAAATAAATTTATATTTAAAAAGTATAGGTACAGTTACTTATTTCAGTTAGTTTTTCATATTACAATCCTTAAATACGTCCTCGTTAATCACGTTACAGGTACGTTTAAGACTTTTATGTTTCAAAAAAGTCTCTTTGTTTGTAATTTGAAATTTTATGAAAAATAAGTAAAGGAAAAACTAATAGTTTATTAAGAAAAACGTGGTAAAATCATAACCAGTACAATGGACATGATAATAAGTCCTCCTTTGGAGTCAATGCTGCCATTCATTGCAACCCTGTATAAAAGTGAGCCTTGACGTCTACGGGATGACCAGTTTGAACCAGAGAATTTTTCAGTTTTCTAGCAAGGCCTTGCTAAAAGATTTAGTTAAAGAATAAATTTAGTTAAAAAGATTTAATTTAGTTTAAATACATAGGAAGCCAGATAGCTTAGCAGAGATACTGTCAGAGAAATTTAAATTTCCGAAAATCCGTACGAAGCGCTTTGATTCCACATTTATTGTGCGAACTGCTAGTCTGTGGAATTCGCTGCCTGAATGGGTGTTCCCCGTCAGTTACAATCTGGGTGTTTTCAAGTCGAGAGTGAATCGGTTTCTTCTAGGCAAGCGTGCTCCATCGTAGACCGCATCGTCACTTGGCATCAGGCGAGATGGAGACCAAACGCAAGCCTATCAATTATAGTTCATCGACCAAAGTAACAAACATGTGACTACTATTTCCAAATTTTTTTTTAGATTTTGAGATCAGGTGAAAGAGAAACTTCCTCAGATATAGACAGTGTTACGTCTGGATGGGGCACGGAACGATCGGTCGCTGATAGATCTCATCTTAGCAGTCGATCACGAGAGTGAAAGCTCTATGTCACTGTGGGAAATAAGCTATTATGCCGATGAACATAATCTATTGTGTAGGTTATTCAAGTAGAAAATACTGTAGTAACTATTATTTAATCTGCTGCTTTGTAAAGGTGAGCTATGAATATAATGGTATTGAAAGATGATGGATGTCACTGAACCAGTTTTAATTGTAATGCACTTATCAATATATGATAATATATGAATAAATAAATTTCTGTCATAGAAAAAACAATTAATAATTACAAAGAACAGTGCTAAAATGTATAGACTTTCAATCAACCTTATCGCAGCGATGTAAATATTTCTTACAAAAATAACTTCTTTCTTAAAAAAATCTTTTTAACAATTTCGAAACGTGCTGAAATTCTTAAGACACAGCACCAAGGTTGACATAGGTTTTTTGGAAACTAAGGTTTCTTTATTGTCCATTTTTAGAGTTTTAGTTATCTCGAAAAAAAATATTTTGATATATTACTAATTGGTTAATGTCTTAAATTGTCTAAGATGTAAAAGCATCCATGTATAAGCATCGGATCTCCGTGTCCATAATATGGATAGTAACAAAAATGACCTGGCACCAGAGAGCACGGTCTCTCTTCTTTCATAGTCTGACTGTCACCCATAGAGTGCGCTTATATAGTTTAGACTAACACCTTTGTACAGAGCTCATTTATTTTAGATATTAATTTTTAGAGTAAGGCATTAGTTTGTATTTCTACGGCTCAAGTTTGCCTGAATTAAACTACTATAAAATATTAATTTTCCAAAAATCTGTAACATTAAAATTATAGACCAGTCAAAATAGTTTTTATTTAAAAAACCATGCTTCAATGGATTATTAAACCCATAAAAGAATTATTTGCTTATAAAACTATTTAACCGTTTAAAGTCAAAACTACACGTTCAATAAAAGGGTTATCGACGTCCGAAGCGTTTAAATTATAAACGGTTTTCTGGTACATAATATCACAATAGTATTGATAAGTTATTAATTGTGTATGGTAATTATACAAAAAACTGTTTGGTTAAAATTATAGACTAGTCAAAATAGTTTTTATTTATAAAACCATGCTCCTATTGATTATTTAACCCATAAAAGATTTATTTGTGTGTAAAACTATTTTAACCGTTAAAAATCACAACTGCGCGTTTAATAAAAGGGTTATCGACATCCGACGCGTTTAAATTATAAACTGTTTTCTGTTAAACTTTAAGGTACATAATATCACATAGCATTGCTAAGTTATAACAAAAACCATCATAAAGTTCAAACATTATTATGTAAGGTACTTTTAGCATTGAGTAACATAACATCTTGTCGAAACTAATAATAATAGCTAAATATAATGTGTGATTTTGTTTGTGAAATTCTAGTTAATTTCTGTGTCATGATTTTGTCGTTGTGAAAGAGGACAACGGACTTTGACGGATGGAGTTAGATTGCGAATGTATTATTATACCTAATACAATGAAGTGTCACTCGGTGATTAAAAGTTTTGTAATGAACGTCTATCTCAAGAAATACTGAGAGCTTTTTGATATAGAAGAAACAGATATTGCAATGATAACAATTACTTATTTGAATCGAACCATAAAGTAAAGAATGCAATGCAATTGCAAGTTGAAGTGGCAATGGGCAAGCTACATCGCTCGAAGAACCGATAACCGATGGGAAAGAAAGGTTCTTGAGTGGAGACCACCAACCGGAAGACGTAGCTTAGGTAGGCCTCCCACTAGATGGACCCACGACATTGTGAGAGTCTCGGGCATCCAGTGGATGCAGGTGACAGGCTGTCGTTCAGTGTGGACACTAAAGGGGGAGGCTTATCTTCAGCAGTGGACGTCTTATGGCTGACGATAATGATGATGATGATAAAGTAAAGAGAATAAGAGTTATATTTTGCTACAGAGTTTAAATTTAAAAGCACAAAGTTATCATAGCACTACAAAAGTCATGTTGTCACATTTCATGAGAAAAACACATTGATGTCACAAAAGGAAACTCTGTGTGGTCAACCGGTAAACCTAACGTAATGTTGACTGTTGACATACACCGACAGTTTTTGGCATCATCTAAGCCGCTTAGCCGGTACCTACTCGCCTAATTTGCATATATCTTTGATCTACCAAAATTTGAAAATTCCGATATTGTTCTATTGTTATTTTAATGGCTTTTCTAGCCAAAAAACATTAGAAAAACAAAAAAATAAAGAGTAAAAAAATATTTTTACTAATTTTTATTTCTGGGTTAACCAGTAGATGGCTTCTATCTAAAATTGCTAAAAATGTTGTTTTAAACTATCACGGTTGTTCACTAAAGTTATGATTATTAACGATTTATTTACCGAGATAGGGCTGTCGATAGAAATCCCAATATTTCGGTGCAGTTATATGCACCATGTTCACGGGAAGACGGAAATATCGGGCACTCCATCCAGAACCTAAAAGGGTCAACAAAGTATTTGTGATGCATCTGGTAATACAAGTATCCATAGGCGACGGTGACTGCTTACCATCGGGCAGTCCGTCTGCTTGTTTGCAACCTATGGCATAAAATACCTTATCACGGTAAATATCCAGTTAATAACCATATAACTTCCGCTAAAAATATGTATTGAATTTGAAGCATGTCTATAATTGATTAGGTGAACCTTATTCAAATGTGTGTTTTATAGTGTATGAAGTTTACCCCCATAATCATAGACGTAAATATTTTGCGAATCCTCACGTCACCCTCAAGTGGTGTTTTGGCATACAAAAAACATCACTTGAGGGTGACGTGAGGATTTGACGTACCTTTATTTACGTCTATGAATATGGGGGTAAGATTCTGAGTAAGATCTGAGTACTAAAATCTGCAAAAATCTTACTGATTGTATTAGCAGATGACTTCACAATTTTGACAATTACCCATACAAACTTAAAGTCAACCAGCTACCATTTGCATGAGCTTTCGATTCTGACATTTGGCGCAGACGCAGCTCCCACATAGCGATGGCGACGATAAATAGTGATCATCATATAGAATTGTACCTTGTGATCATCATGTGGAATGGTGTAGACTAGAAATACACAGATGAACAACTTTAAAACGATGGTAAAACACCAATCTGGACAAACGAAGAGTGAATAGAGTCATCAAAAGTAGGCACACTGACAAGAAACCGGGTATTGTTGGTGTCCATAAGTGGTGGTGACCACTTACAATCCGGAGGCACGTCGCTTTTTTGTCACTCATTCTATATAAAAAACACCATGTGTGATGTATTATTATTTATTCGTGGAGAAAAGTCTAATGACCTAACCTTAACATACTTGTACGAAGCGTTTTCCTACTGTTGGTCAAAGCGTATTCTCAGAATAAATTTGACAAGTCTTAAATAATTACAATTTAATAAACCGACTTCTAATATTAGTATTATACGCAATATTTTACATTCTAATAAATAAATAAAAGACACAACTAAAAACTACTTAGTCTTAAATTGTAAGTGAAATTTCTTGCGTTATAATAACTTTGTAATATCAATAACTCACGTGCCAGAATAAATTTACTGTTTTGTACAGTACCTGAGAGATAAAATAAATTAGCACTGAAAGTAAATATGTTGCGCATGCAATGTGTAACTTTTAATTGTCGCTTGTAGGATTTTCTTGTTTCTTTAGAGCTTTTCTTCTGTAGTTTTCTACTCTGTGATAGTACGTCCTGATCACCGCATAGAGCAACCTGTCAGTAGGTTATATTGCTATTGTATTCGATATTTGTACCGTTATGCAATCGATTTGCATTGCGAAGATGCAACTTTACCTACTTCTTAAGTATGACAGTTGAAAGTTCGTTACTATAAAATGTGGGCGTTACGAATGTGTATGTTAAGCTAAAACTTTCCAAAATCTCAAATATGAGACAATAGTTATATAAACCTTCTTTATGTCTAGACATCTAGACACAATGAAGACTACAGAAAAGAGAAATAAACAAAAAAAATATTTTCTGTGATGAAGACGCAAGGACATTGTATACAATGTCCTTGTGAAGACGTAGCATATTTTGAGGTTCATAAAATAAAAAACTGTTATGTTTAATCATTACGACACATGGGCTTTTCCGTGGCTGCACGTATCTATGACCTAAGACAACGATAAACATCGATTCAGTTATAATAATTTCCTTACAGTTCTAAAATTATTGCCATCCCATTTTCACACATTGAAATGAAAAGAGACGCAGATAATTTTAGTCCTGTCAAATAGGTTTTGTTTACTGAGTGCTACAACAGAATTGATGATGCCTCTTATGGCATAAAAACATAATCATAAACTTATTTATGTCGGTTCAGCCGTTTGGGAGCTACGATGCCACAGACAGGCACAAAGATACAAACGTTAAACTTATAACATCTCTCTTTTTGCGTCAATGGTTAAAAAGTATAGTCACATTTAATTATTATTATACCAAATATGTATGTATACTCATATGTTAATGAATAACATAGTAATTGCCTTCATTTAGCAAACGTTTAAATGGTGAGATTAATTAAGAGATTTAAAGTAACTGGAGTGCCACTTATAAACAAGTAGAATTTATAAAATTGTATGAAAACCACGCAACGTTCTTAGACGTAGGTTTAGATTTATGTGCAAAGGTTATATTTCCAAGAAGAATAACACAAAATTAGACGTTGAATTTATTATCATTTAGTACTTATCTTGATTATTTATTTTTTTCACTTAATTAGGTACTCGTATCTTATAATATAGAGTAGGTAAAAAATGTTTATATTTTATTTATGGAAACATTTGGTACAATTA
The DNA here is from genome assembly GCA_914767915.1 of Agriopis aurantiaria. Classification (NCBI taxonomy): domain Eukaryota; kingdom Metazoa; phylum Arthropoda; class Insecta; order Lepidoptera; family Geometridae; genus Agriopis; species Agriopis aurantiaria. The sequence continues at coordinate 7,276,313 of OU612003.1, read as the reverse complement.
TTATTTATGTAAGAAAATAATGTAATATAATAATTTAACTATTTCGCAGTCACAAAGCTTGGACAATATTCATATAGTTATAATATTAATTAAATTGACATAAAATTAACGATTGTATGTTTTTGTTTCAGGTAATTATTCAAGCAACATTGACAGCTAATTGAAGAGTGTGGTCAAATACTGTCTTCGTCTTATAAGTATCATCATATTAAGCCCACCTTTATCCACCGCTGGGCAAAGGCCATCAAAGGTACACCACTCTCCCCGATCATCAGCTTTCCGCTTCCAGACACTGTCAGCTGCCTTGCGTATAATTATCGTCACTCCATCGACTCCAGGATCTCTCAGGGACGCCTTAAAATCAGGGATATGAACTGCAATATAAATACATTATTATTTTGGTAGTTTTCGGTCAACTGTTGTCAGATTGTCTGATCAACTTCAACAATTTTACCTTATCAACTTTTTGCTTGTTTTCCACTTATGGCATAAAAAATATCCATGTATATGCTAATAACCTATCATCGTAGTATCTATAAACACAGAAATTTTGCGATTTATTACAATGTTAATTAAAGACATCAAACCTTGTAGAGCATTATACCTACCACACCCACGAATATTCGCACAAATTGCATAAAAATATCAACGTAAGTTTCCACGATTCCCACAGTGCTCATAAAACCATTAATATCATCAAAGACATTACAACACCACGCCAAATGTTAGCCACTAGTGATTTAAAGTGATTGCTACTCCATTGCCCACTAAAAAGCGTAAATGCCATACCAGGCAAAGGCCATGGCATGCGTGAATCAGGTGTATGCTCTTGACTTGAAAAATTATAATTTGAATTCGTAAACGATGTTTTGGAGTGAACTGCTGATGAGGAAAAACAAAGTTATTTTGAAATGGGGTTGGCAACTGTCAAAGTGGCTCTACTTTTTACGTCGTAAGTCTTGTGCATTTGCCAGTATTAAAATATATTCAAATTTTAGGTAATAAATAATGTCAAACAAGTCATAGTCACCACAGTCAAGTCATAAAAAGTACCTACGCCATGTTCAAATTTAAATCATCCCCTAGTAAAGTAATGGAGACTTTGCTAGAGGGAACTTCTATTGAGTTTTGGAAACATCACGATAAGACCTCGTTATGAATCGAGTTCGTGAACGAGCTCGATTTGGGCAAGTTATTGCCCAAATCGAGCTCGTTCACGAACTCTTAATAATCCACCATTATTAAACATTAACACTGAAATTATAACTCAAGCTTAGAAATATAATACAATGCCCGACATGTTTTTTTCAAGTTGGCGCCAAAATTCTTCAAAGTGGCTGTAGCTGTGAATGAGCAATTATTATTTAATTGCTCCCTATGATGTATACCATGAAATATCACTTTATGTCAATGTCAAAGTGAGAGTTAAAGTATAATAAACATCTTTAGACATAGATTCAGTATAACTTTAGAACATAGGCTAGAGTGCTTTTCATGAAAGAAGTCCCCCAGACGCGGCGCTGTCATCGCGTATCAATCACTATCAGTATCATTTCTCGAGTAGAACTTTAACAACTTTTGGCATCGTACACGACTCTTTAACGATGGAAAATTATTAAAAATCTCACTAGCGTCCAAACACAGTAACAACACCTGACAACTACAACATGGAAATTTAGTTCCGCTGTTTGCCGTGGGACTTCTTTCATGAAAAGGACTCTAAGTATATTGCTTTCTCCCTCTAAGCTTTAGAATAATGATGAAAGTAGTAAAATAAGGGTATGACTTAGAATATAGGAAATGAGTGTCAGTAAATAAAATTAAATATAACAGCAATGTCACCGGTTCAATATTAAAATTTCAACCACATTCCCTCAACAATTTTTATATTGCGTAAATATGTTTAATTATTCGAAAATACATTCTAGAATATTGGTTAAATATTCTGTGTTATCCAAAAATCAGTTTTATAAAGTTAGCATACATATTAATATTTTACGAAAAACTGTAAAATGTACCACACTACTTAAACATTTTGGTTGTAACTAATTGTTATGGGAATTTTGTCGTGATATTTCTCGTTTGATATTTTCCAAATACAATGTTTTTTATCCGTTTAAAAATTATATTAAATACGTACGCTAATGCCAAAAACCAAAGATAAAGTGATAAACTTTGCAAATTTATGGAAAATCATTTAGAAAATAACAAATTAAAGCTACTGCCACATTCTTCATCACATGACATATATCACATTTTATATTTTCCAGCTAAATTATTATTTTATGATCCTCTTAATTGTCACAAAATATAACCTGTTACGGTCATAAAGAATGTCCTTGTAGTCGAAAGCTATCATCACCATAGCGACAAAATTTTATGATGAAATTTCTTCACTGCCCACTATAAAACCGGATGTTCTGCGAATGACGTAAAATGAATGTTATAAAAACGTAAAAATTTAAGACTACATAAGACCTCTGACCCAACCCTATTATCTTAAAATTAATGTATTTATTCACCAAAGGAGTAAACCTGTTATTTATAAATGTCAAGGCCTAGTGATTGAATAATGAAGTTCATTTATAGCGATCGATTTGATGAACAAAATTGGAATGTATAGATTTTGAGAGCAGTAAAATTTAATTAAAGTGTGAAACAACATCACAAAAATGTATAAAAAAACAAAATAAAAATATGGCAAATATTTACCTAGTATACATTTTAACGACATGATAAAAATGTGACATTCTAAATTGGGTATTTTATGTGAACTTTTTTAGATTTATCATCCTAAATACAAGAAAAACAAAATGCCTGTCTCTTCAAATAAAAGATACTAAACTTATTTTTATTATGATTAGATTAGTGGTGTATTTACATTATTAGTTCTTATAAAAATTATCTTATAGAAATTACAATGGATAAAAATGGCTTCAAAACTACTGGCGCAAAGCTAGTGACCGTAATACCAAAAGCGGTCTGATGTGATCATTTAACTTTATCAGTTCATTGCTGGTCATAAACTTCTATCAAATCACACGGTTGTTTTGTCCAGGACCGGACCTCCGATTATTTGCTTAACGTTTTCAGTTTCTGTCTACTTTACATAATATATCAGTATATATAATAGGTATTGAAATAAACATAAACCTTACCGTACCAACAATGCCAGTATTAAATTGGATCAAGTCCATTTGAAGGGTGCAATTACCCTCCATGTTTGCACATCATGGCTTGTTTTATTTCCTACTAGCGGTCCGCCCCAGCTTCGTACGGGTATAGATTATAGCCTATGTCACCCGGGGATAGTGTAGCTTCCCAACAGTGAGAGAATTTTTTTAATCGGTCCAGTACCCTTTGAGCCAATTCGTTACAAACATACTTACATACAAATCTTTCCTCTTTATAATATTAGTATAGATAGTACTCAGCATCGGTTCACATCGGCTTTAATATTCGTGCAGCAAATTATAAATGTGCTATGTTTTTATGTAATTATTTGTAAATTCATCGAAATTTTGACTATTTATGCAATGACTTTATAATGATTTTTTTAATAATTTGTTTTTATGGACGTTTATTTGTATTTATTTTTCTCACAAACGCGTGATAACGTTTCTTAACGCACTCGTGTCATAATTCCTCACTAGTTTTTCCTGTGTTGGAAAACATAGAATTAGACTCGGAACAATCATGCAAATATATCTAAGAGACCGAGTCTCAAATCCAGGGCTTCTGGCTCAGAAAGCAAACGCATTATCAAGCTAGGCCAGTAGTCAAATTTAAATTAGATCATTCATTAATTAAATTGAACGCCATGATTAGTTTGAACTTTCAGTTAAAGACGTGACTAGTGACGCACCGTGTCTAATCCAACACACCATTACATTGTACGCCATTATTATCAGATAGTCAATTATTTAAATGCCAAAATAATGTTCTTGTAATATTAATTAAATATTACGAGTAGACAGTCGATTGTAAAGTTTCATGGATACGAAAGCTATTGGCGTCGCGCGTCGCTCGATCCGTTCAATCTTCGTATAGGTGACCGAAACTGGCATTTAATAATAATTATAATACGCAATCAATTTTGATGCGTGATACAAAAGCCAGTCTATTGCTTAGCACGGATGTTACCACGTGATCCTCAGCTCAGTACCAGATTATTGCTGGTAAAGATATAGCCGTTATTAGGTAGGACAAAAAGACAGACAGCCAGCCAGACAGACAGACATCGTAGGCTTAGTAATAGGGTCCCGTTTTTACCCTTTGGGTTCGGAACCCTAAAAACTAGTAAACAGACTTTCTCACAGATTTTTTCAAAATCTATACATGTAATACAAATACAAATACAAATAATCTTTATTTACTATAATGCACAATACATATTAAAGTAGCAGTGGCCTCTGCACTAAGCGGAATATAATATAACTAATACAGATTTTTTGGGTAAAATGCGAGGCCAACCACAGAAGTCAAAACTCCAATCGCAATTTCAATCGCGCTTTCCCGCTTGTGCTATCGTTCTCGTGCCATGCGCACGAACGATATAGCACGATTGCGATCTCGAGTGATAGTTAACGTAATCAGGCTGCCGGTCGGGCTAGTTTTAAGTAATAATTTGGTCAAAAAATCCTCGAAATGTCAGTGGTGATAAAGCGACAAGATCACGGCATGTTTTTTTGAGCAACTACTTTTATTTTAGATGTCGGCAGAAGATATTCTAGTCATTTATTGGGACCAGTTTTAAAACAAAATTAATTCAAGCCGTTGAGAAAAAACGTAGATGCCTCGGATCAGACATACAAGGGAGATATGCTAAGGTACCGTGACGGGTGCAAACGCAGCAGGCCTAAATCAGGCTTGATGCCTTTATTCGAACTAAAAGCCGTTACAGACCGTGCGTAGAACAAGCAGCAATAACAAGGTGCAAGTGCTTACTAACCTTACTACACATCGTCTGCAACGTTTTGCTTAGTTCAAATGGCAGTGGTAGTGTTTAGTAGCACTTCCACTGCCACTTGCTCTAAGCAAACGTTGCAGACGATGTGTAGTAGGCACTTGCCACTTGTACTTGCTACTTATACCACGCATGGTCTCCAACGGCCTTTGCAAACGATCTTGCTGCCCTTTTTTACATGAGGATCATTAGTTCATAAGTGTCTCTGTGTTGAAGTGTGCGTGAAAAATTAGTAGGTACTTAAGTGTGCCGTACCTACTTACAGTTTATGCGATAGTGAAAAAAAGGTGAAGTACGGTACTTATGCATATCTCCCGTTTGTCTGATCTGAGATACTAATTTAAAGGTCACTGTTATATGAAACATCACATTGATAGGCACAATTTATTAACGAGCTCTTATAAACACATAAGTATTTTTTTCATGAGAATTATAATGGCTAGATATTTATATTAAAGTCAATGACACTGCTTTGACTATGACCTTGGCAAGTCCAGTACCTTAGTAGTTTCACTGTTGTTTATTTTTTATTCATTTAAATATCTATTTATGAAATGATATCTACGATTTATCTTAATATATAAATTTCATAATTATGGAGGGAATCAATAGGGAATAGAGATACATTTTACATTACAGCTATACTTTTGGAAAAATATGAGAAAAATCTCAAAAATAGAATTAGCTAAATTCAAGATTGTGATTTGCTCCACTAATTGTGACTACGAGATAACCCCGTTCAAGTTGGTAGTGAACCTGCCTTCTGCACTTGGGGGCGTGGATTCGATTCCTACCTACGACAAACATTAATTTTTGATGAACATTAATTGTGTTTGTTCTAAATCTGGGTGTTAATATCTATTTATGTATGTATTTGAAATATGTTATATATGTATGTATATCAGTCTTTGGCAGCCATATTACAAGCTTTGCTTAGTTTGAAGTCAGATCCCCGTGTGTGCAAAAACATCCCAAATATTTATATTTTTAATACAATGTATTGTCTTTGGTGTCATGTATGGCCTTGTGGCCATCTCTAACAACAAGCGTTGCTTAAAAGTGAGAAAACCTCGCCTAATTATTAATCAAAACAAGAAAGGTCCAGCCGCTCGTCGTTGCATTACCTTCCAGAACCTGGGAACCATTGTTCGTACACGACAGTTGCCTCACTGCCATTGTTTTATTCAGCCTATTCAAGTAAGCATACGCCCTTGAAATATGCCAGAATTATAATTAAATCTATTGAGTTATGTATTAAGATCATGTGGGAATGCCGACATTTGGTTTTAATGTGGTAAAATGTGTATCTCAGTGATTTGTATCACATAGATGGGTGTGGGAATCGTAACAATTGGTAAACTCTCGGAGAATGCAGTCAAATTTGTATTTTTACGGGCAAGTGCCTTTATTAAGGGTTCACCGGTCAAAGCGAAAGAAATAAATTTCGTACATTTTCAAAAAATTTGAAAATAATAACAACTAAGTTAGAATTATATAAAAAACGATCGGGCATGAATTGTCATCGTTATTAATATAATTTGCATTTAAATAAGTTATGGTTGCATATCTGGACACTAAACTTTTTCATTTCATTTCATTATCATCCTGTCATGTTCTACTGCTGGGACACATGCCTTCTCTCAGAGAGAGTGAGAGCATGGGCCCTAATCTCCGCCATACTGGCCCAGTGCATGTTGATAAATGTCATATGTCTTGAACTTTATGAGGTTCTTGGACATACCGGTTACCTCACGATGTTTTTCTTCATCATTTTTGAGCGATGGCATCGAAACTGCACATCATTTATAGTACTAAATCATTGGCGGAGGGCCGAGGATTGAACCGGGTGCCGTCAGAATGTAAAGCACACGTGCTACCGCTCAGCCATCATCGCTCTTTCAGATCGATCAGGCATTATTTTTAGAATACCATTGAACAAACACGAAAGTGACTTTATACTATACTAGTAGGCCGCCCCGCCCCGGCTTTGCACGGGTATAGATATATAGCCTATGTCAACCGGGGATAGTGTAGCTTCCCAACAGTGAAAGAATTTTTCAAATCGGTTCAGTAGTTTCGGATCCTATTCAATGCAAACAAACAAACAAACAAACAATCAAATCTTTCCTCTTTATAATATTAGTATAGATAAGAAAAGAGATAGAAACAAAAACGCGAAAAACCTTCCTTTATTTTTCACTAATACTTATTGTTATTATTTATCATTTCTTAGTTAATCAACCGTAACATTACGGATTTTGTGAAAATTTCAACTGGCTTTATATTACGGTTTCAAAAGATACTGTTAAAAAGTAGGTAGACAGCGTAGGCTTTTTAATAGAGTCCCATTTATACCCTTTGCGTATGAAACTCTAAAAACAGAAAATCTTTTAGTATCCTATAATTTACCTATCAACTCTAGATGTTCATATCGAATACTACCACGCCTACAGTATCAGTTTTCAATGTAAACTTACTTGACGACCTATGTTTTATAGGCGAGTAATCGCAAATCACAGGGTGTCGCGGCCTAGTCTAAATGTCAAGCTATGGATATGGATGAGGCATGAAAACATGCTTAGAATCTATTACACACTAACAACTGAATAGATCTCGATGAGGTGTAGACATAAGCTTACCTAGAATCAAGACAACGCATAGGAATACCGAAGTAGGGTAGACCGAGGTGAATCGGACCATTTTTTTTTTGAGGATATGTAAAGTATACTAATGTGTAATATATTATGTAACTTATATTGTCAAAATGGTAATCAGTAACAATTTAGTTACGTATTAAAGATTTCAAAACTTAAATTGCTAGCTCGTGTTGTCTATCGTGTTGTAATTTTTATTTCTGGTGTACACGATAAAGAGTTTCTATCTATCTATCTATCTATGGTTAACAAATTCTTCAAACTATTAACAAAAAACTTGAAAGAGAGAAATATCCGAATCGCCCCATTTTTCAGGGCGAATGGGATCATGAGACGCCAGTGGCTTGAGTTCCGTGTCAACACTTTATTCAAAATATTAACGAAATAATATTAATTTCTTATTTTGATCCGATTCACCCACTGGTCCGATTCGCCTCGGTCTACCCTACTTATAATGTCGGATTTATTCCATTTTTTTTTTAAACGAAATATATTTTTATAATAATGTAATACTGGATATAATACTGCGCCCCGCGGTTTCACCCGCGTAGTGATGAAAAATGGTGATGATGATGATGAGAAGTAGCCTATGTCACTCTCCGGTCTTTGAAGTATAAGTACCCATGTAAAAAATTAGGTCGATCCGTTGCTCTGTTGCTGCATGAAAGAGGACAAAACAAACTAACAAACCGACAAACCAACATCAAACGCATTTATTTGAAAATATGTTCTATAAACAATTAAAACTATAAACTAAAATAGCTAAATAAATACCAAACCAAATTATATGTAAATTTAATTGACTATTTAAAACAAAAAATAAAAACTGCATTATAGTTACGGTCTTCGGGTAATTTTTAGCGTTCATACAACAAAAATTTAGGCTTATTATAGTTGTGTCGCACATTAATTTATAGGTAGGTAATGTAGGTACTAGACAAATCTATCTACAGTTGGCTGCAGCAACAGTATTATAGGAGCAAAGGTCTCAACTATCATTATTATAAAGTTATAACAAATGTTAAAGATCAACGCACAATAACTTTATATTCGGAATTACGTTATTACTTTGTGAAGAGTGAAGACGTATGATGAATGATACGCTACTTTGTTGCAATATGTCGGATGTGGTGGATACGAGGCGTGATGATGGAGTTGATTTGGCAATAGGAAGGCCACGTCGCTCGAAGAACCAGTAGCCGATGCGGAAGAAAGGTTCGAGTGGAGACCACCAACCAGAAGACGCAACGTAGGTAGCCCTCCCACTAGATTTGATTAACTTGACATGTAATTTTTTATAATTATAAATAAAAATATCAATATCGATAGACCGACGACATTGTGAGAGCTCTGAATACATGTGAGAGTTGCTGATGGTGGCCGTTCAGACGGCACCTTGTTTGAACCTCAGCCTTGCACCATTGACTTACTTTATACTCAGGGCGCTTGCAAACAATGCGAAGTACAAGTAGCAAGTAGAAGTTCCACTTGCTAATTGTACCTACTAAGCTAGGTATGAAAGCGGCCTTACAAAATTGAGCAATTTAGATGGCATCTCTCAGAAACGGTAAAGATATATAGAAAAGGATATGTTCAGCAGGGGAAGTCTTTTGGCTGATGATGATGATATAGTTAAAGAAAAGAAAACCGGTATAGCCAAGAACCCCCAAAAAGTTCAAAGACAATGACATTTACCAACATGCACTGGGCCAGCATGATGGATTAGGGCCCATCCTCGCTATCTCTGAGAGAAGGCCTGTATCGACTGGGTCCGAGCAGTGGGAAGCTGATATTGTAACAATATCGTAGAGCTGTAATATATATTTTAACAATGGAGCTCATTAAAATACTCAACTCAATTATTCTTATTAAAAAAACACTCAAAACTACTTTGCAACTAAAATAAATACGGCCGATTAGAGGTTTAGAGGTCGCTTAACCTATTTATATAGACAACAAACCGTGTTAAGTCGAAAAAGCGTGTTTAACATCAGGCAGCGAGGCGAGGTGGCAAGCGAGGCGAGTCAAACGCGAGCATATAATGTAATTAAAAAAAAAAAAAAAACTGCTTTGACATTTTTAGATAGATATAATACATTCTTCATAATTTCGATGATGTTTATTTGTGGTGAGAACGCATGCCAAGAAAGCTGGTGCGTATACTAATTTTCAGTCCGAAATACCCACAGGCCAGCATTTTGGCCATGTGCAAATTCCTTATCTTTTCTAGACAAAGCATTGCGAACCTTTCTAAATCACAAGATTGAGAATAATCATTAAGATTGAGTTTGAAATCTCAAACGTAACACATCGCGGAAACTTACTAAAGATCTTAAGCAACACTAGTTAGTTTTTCGAAATTAAATACCCGATACTGCAAATGGCCGATGTGACCTTTTATAGGAGTACAAGTCGCGATGGGACCTAGTAAATATCATCTAATAAATTGACTCATACGCTGCAAAAGGGAATGGATAACTGCTATTTGCAGAATTTGATATTAATATGCTAGGTAGACTAGGGTTTTAATGGGTATAATCCCACATAACCTGGCTGCACAATTTTTGCTGCTGAACAAAGGCCTCATCGAAAGTAGCTAGCAGACGTGTGGATTTAGTTGACAGACCGCCGTCTGATCAACGGAAGAGAAAGAGAAAATAATCTTACTCTCCCGTTGGTTGGACGGCGGTCCGACAACTAAATCCGTCTCGTTTGTTAGCTACTTTAGATAGAGGTGTTGCCATAATATCCACACTTGGCAGGCGGCTTGTGGAATGCAGTACGTTTACCGTATACTAATAGGACGCTACTGCCTATCCTCTGGTGGTTCTGCTCGCAGTTTCAGGAATTTAATCGGTACTTTTCCATATTTTCTTTATTCTATCTTTTTTTTTCTTAAGTGATGGTTCAGGAGTATGCAAAACGTTTGCTTAAATGCCCATAATTGGAAACCGCGTTGGTACAATTACGCATCTCTGACTCTGTTGTAACAGTTAAAAAAGTACTTCTCATTGAATAAAAATACATACGCAAATATAAACAAATAAACAATTTAATGAACACATTAGTTAAACACCATTTGTTCAGTCACGCATCACTGATGGTATGTCATTGTACCAGGATTCCATCTTGATTGATGCAGTAACTGCATAGAAATATTTATGAAGTCTGTCAGGCATTTTCAAGGCGTAATTAATTCGTGAGTCATATACAAACATGTTAACCCTTAATACTCGCACGAAGAAAATCACATAACTGCTTTATCGGGGTACCCGTGAACCCAATTAGTTTTGAAATTTTCTGATAAACCAGTCATGTAATTTTTTTTTTAAATTTAATGCCAGATAAATGCAATATTTTACTAAAATCTCAAAATGACCCCATAAGAAAGTAGTAGCAAATTTTTAAATCACAATTTAAAATCTTCTCTTAGAATTTAACTTTTGAGGCACAATGAGATCTATGTTAAGATATTGTTAGTTCTTACGAATTGGGCTCGTTTTCATCACAGGTTAGAGAATAGACCATGGAGTGATCGTTCATGCGAATTTTATTCAGACTCCAAAATTCATGCATTACTTACTTCGGACAAAAAATTAACGTAATTACTCCCACGGGGATACACACAGAGTGCGTATTCTCCAACGTCCTGTTAGTCACCAAAGTGTCATCTTTGGGGCAAACTAAGAAGCTACTGTTGGCGGAACGGTGTCTGACCGACCTAAGTAACATTTTTTGCGCGTGTTTTGACCTCATACAATACAATACAACTTTATTACACACCGAAAATACAAATGAAACTTAAAGTAACATAAAAACAAATAAACGGCAGTATAATGGGCGGCCTTATCGCCTAAAGCGATTTCTTCCAGGCAACCTTTGGATGGACAGGACTAAAGAAGTTGAAAAACGGTCGGTGGTGCACATAAAATATAAATAAATAATATATACATACATATATACACTAAATACGCTATGCTGAATACATGCCATAAATATTATAAATAAAATACATAATATATATATATATACGTACCAATTAACACGAAGAAAAATAATAATCATGTGCGTAGTTAAGGGTTAAAAAAGTACAGACACAGCACACAACATTCTGACTGTTAAACTATAACAATTTACTCCAATTTGTTCTGCTGACGCGTAAAAGGAGACTAACAAAACTTGTCTTTCTCATTTATAATATAAAGAAGATAATAGTCATGAAGAAGGCTGTCAATTTTAGTTGCCATTTTCAAGTTACTATCAGAGGTTATAATATATAATTACGTGACATAAGCATCAGTAATGATCATGTAAATACCACTTATAGTTTATACAATACCACCATTGGAGTCCGCTGTCTTGCCATAAATAGAGTAGATTGATTGGTAGATTGCTATTAGCTTTGTTGCTTTGAACAACGGCTACTGGTGTTCAATTGATTACTTGACAAGTATTATGCAGATAATTAGATAATTAGTAGGTAGTGGCCCGTCGCTTGTTCGCTACTTATTCTATTTTAAAAGGTAAATATATTTCTTCTCTCTCTCTCTCTCTCTCTCTGTCTCTATTTGAGAAAAGTCGTGTGTCCCAGCAGTGGAATTAGCTGATGATAATGCACACCCGACTATAGTTTAGACCAAATACTAAATACCTACGACAAAATTATATAGAGCTTAAATTTACACCTCTCATCAAAACACCACAGGAAAAAAACTGTCCCTCTGTCAATCCGTACTACTAAATGTCTCAACCAATATGGATGAATAGAGAAAGTTTGCATTATAGAAATGGACACAAATTCTTTTTACTCCGAGTAATTGTGAAGAAATGTTAAAAATTGTAAGTTAAAAGCGGGGTGCTAGTCTTAATTCTATAAATTACACTCATTTTAAATTGTAAAATAAATATCAAATTCTACGAAATAATCAATAAACTATCTATTTTTCCTCTTTCATCAACTCACAGCATCATTAACATTCAACTAAAAATCTATTTGAATTAATAAACTTAATCACATTATTAATCTAAACGAACCAGTGATTAATATATAATGACCATATCAAAATCACCTTCTAATCAACAGTCCATCCCATACGACGCAAATTAACTAATTATTTTCAAATGTTGCAAAAAAGTGGTGAATGGATATGAATGGTTTAAACGATGATAGACGTTGCCTCAATATTGTATGAGATTAGTTTGTAACCTTTTCAACTATGATGTATGTTATGAAGTAATAGTAAAGGTGCAATTCGCTAAATTGTGTAAAACTGTAGATTATGGCTTACGCAGGAATACCATTAGTCATGAGTACAATATAGGTGTCTTCAAGTCTAGTTCCAATCCTCAAAATGACAACAGATTTTACAAAGATCCAATTGTCAAAACGACCAATTCTCCGAATGCCTATAATTCCAAAAATAGTCAATTGGGAAAAATTCCTAATTCTCATAATGGCAACTACTCAAACTTTGTAAAAATCAACATAAACATATTTATTTCTGTTAGGGATGTGTCTTTGCTTAATCAGCATAACGCTAGAATTTCTTGAATATTTTTTTTTGCCTTCTTAAGTCTTTTAGACTTTAAACAATAACTGAAACAATACATTAACATTTTATAAGCATCAAGACTTTATTAGAACACAAAAGAAGAAACATAAAAATAAGGCATTCTTATGATGTTAATTTTATTGTAGAAAAAAAAATACTTTTTCAAATCACACAAATCTAAGTATTAGGTAATTGATTTGAAAACATGGACTTAAAATTATGTAAGTAAGTATCATTACATCCAATCAATAAAGAAGACCAACGCCCAATTACAAAACAATCATAACAATACATCAAACAATTATACCGTCCGTACATTAATTGTAACTTAAACGCATACGATGAACAATATGGGCCCGAGCACAGACACTTGTGCAACTCCACTCAAGGTGATTGAGCTCCAGAACGGATTATAATAATTAAGGGTAAAGATGATTCTTGACTCGACACTTGTAAGTTGTGAAATAATGTTGCGAAATGCAAGGAATCTTCTGAATATAATAATTACGTCCAACTTTTGATGTTGCTCGATGATAAAACTGTGTCACGTCAGGTCAACAAGTGCAAATCAGTGGATGTGTCGATTTAAGTGCTTACTTCAAAAAAGTAAGCTGTGAAAAGGTCATCTTGAAGCACAACACACCAATTTTAAGAATGCTTAAAAACAAAATAGAGCTTAATATCAGACATATACTATTTATTATTTACTGCTGCTATTGGCTACTACTATTAATATTTTGAAAATTGTGATAAATATAGTAGAACACTGCGCAGGCAACACTACAGAGCATATATTACAAAAAAGTCGGACATATATTATGAAAACCATAGGGCGTAGATTGTAAAAAGGCTAGGTTCAATTGTTTACAATTCACATTTTGACAGATTACGTATTGATGCGTTTTATATTATTAGGACAGCTGTTTTAAATATGCAGAAAAGTTACAAAAGTTGTCAACATATTGTTAAAATAAATTAGCTTTTTGCTTTTAACTAAGCTCATGAAACTATAATTTTTATTTGCCCAGATTGCATACGACAATCCATAAAAAGGCACATTTCAGCAACACAACACTTAATCGTAAACAGCTTGCAACATTGTTCCCACGGGTTAACATTTCAGTTAAATTTAACTAACACGCAATAAAGTTGGTAATTAATAAACTGATTGTTATTCGGATACACGATTACTGACGCAACAAGGCTGCTTATAAATTAGTAAGTCTTATATTACAGTGTTCAGCAACTAACCCACGCATAAGCACTTACGCCCTTAGTGAACATCCTCTTGATTTTTATACTACGTGATAAAATCTACTCTTAAAATATTATAATGAGGTAAAGTTTGTAATAACATTTTATGATTTGTGTGTTTGTACGAGGTAACTTCTAGAACAAAGACTTTAGTAGCTTTACCTAGTCTGTGTTCTAAAACTTCTAGTCCAATGTTAAAATTATTATACTTATTTGAGTAACATAATCTATGTTTTGTTTACAGCGCAAGCGCAGTGGCCACCAAAAGCTAGTTAGAGTATAACGATATGTTTACGGTTCTAGTCGCCGTTTTATTTGTCAGTTTAGAATCAAAAGCGAGCATATATAGTTCCGTAGAAGTTCCGAACTTCAGTTTCAAATTTCGAATGCTATTTGCCAGTATGAATCATGCAAGCGACTTGCTGATCTTGTCACGCAGTTTTATTTATAAAAAGATCAAAAAGTATCAAGCTGTCAATAGATAGGTAGAAAAAAGCTATTTCCCATAAAGTCTAATGCAAAAAAAAGTGTCAATGCCGCATAATTTATGTGAAATTCTTTTCAAATTGAGACTAATTGCATGTATCATGATCGTCCTGTGTTCTAAAAAGGGATGTATCATGCAACCAAATGCCAGCAAAGATTGTCATCTTGTGCTCTTTAAATAGCATTGGTGAAGTTAGTGACTGCAATACTTATTGGATTTTCTATCGCAAATCGCAATGTAGCTCTGGAGTTTCACCCATGCAGTGAACAAAACATAACATATTATGTCGCCCAAGGATACTATCGCTTTTTACTAGTGAATTCGGATCAGTAGCTCTGGAGATTACCTCAAACATACATACAAACTTTACCTCATCATAATATTAGTATAGAAGTGTAGATAAGTCTAATGAGATTGAAAAGCATTAAATATTTTTTTCAGAAAAGTATAAACATATTTAATTAGTATTGCGGAAATACAACAACAAAAAATATATAATAAGTATACAATATAATTACTTTTATGGAATTGAATCACGTTAAATCCAATGACATCACGTCTAGACAAATTATGGGAAGAACCGTGGACCATATTCCAAAAAGCTTATACATTTTATAGTAGATAGAAACGATAGCAAACGACTAAGGATACTTACTTTTGAAAACGCTATTTGTGTCAAATGTGACCTCATGCATTATCTAGCGTGAATTCATACTTGCATTGAGCCGCATTACAGACGAGCTATCTTACCTCATAAAATCGCGGGTCATCAAAAATTTGCAAGTTACATAACTTTGGTGGATCTCCAATAAACTGCGATGAAGATCACGACCAGTCTGACCGGTCTAGGGCAGAGGGTTATGAAGTCATTTTGACCATGGCACGCTTTAAACTACCCACACGACCGAATCATGTTAAAGTAAATAATAAACATCAAAGTTTATTGACGTTTGCGTACCTATTTAGGGATTCGTAATACAAAAAGTCAATTGATTATTATCTGCATTCATAATTAAACCAAACAATGCCGATAATTAGAAAAAAAGGAAAATTGACAAATGTGGTCTAATTGTCCAGAACTATGGTAACTGTAAAGGGGCTTTCTAAGACAGCAAAAAAAAATTTACTATCAGTAAAAGTGCACTATTTTGTGATGGGCAAACGCGGTTTGTTCATCACTAACGAAATATGCGTAAAAGGGCAATCCACTAACATAATGACTAAGTACTGAGCATAAATGTAGCAGCAAAATACTAGCGGTAAAAATAATTATGACCCCAAAAAATTAAAAATGTACAATAATAATACCGATTATTAAAATATATCTATTTGTAATATAAAGACTAGTACTTAGCTACTCAATCCTTTGTGCGTGGTTAGTGGTGGAAAATTAGACCAAACCAAACTCAATTTTTTTCCCCCAATGTCTTTCAACATCAATGTTCAATGTTCAACATTTGTGTTTGTAGAACAAAGATTTATGTAGTACCTAGGACAAACATTTATGTGATGAACATTTGTGTTTGTTTTATATCTGGTTGTTATTATCTATTCAAGTATGTATTTAAAACTATATATGTAAGTATATCAGTCTCTGGCAGCCATATCACAAGCTTTGCTTAGTTTGGGGTCAGATGACCGTGTGTGAAAAAATGTCCCAAATTATTTTATTTTGCTTCTTACTCCCTGTACCTGCCAAATTAGAAGCACATGGAAGATGACGCTGTCCTACTTGCGCATAAGAATCTGTTAAATTTGTGTCAAAATTTTAGCTCCATAATCCATATTAACCGTTAAACACTAACCATAAAAAGTTAACGTTAAATTTGAAACAGTTGTAACTTATTTTAATGCATTCACAGTGAGTATGGCTGCAGCCTTGAACTATACTAAAAATAACACATCGAGTGGCAATTACTGTGGTTAGTGACCTTTGTTTTGGATTGTTGTGTCTAATATTGAATAATTACGTGATTAATTAAAGATGGTCCATCTTGACTTAATGTAGGGATTATGGAATTAGTAATGCTTAATTGACCCGCAGTTTTGTGTAAAGATGCAACTACTGCGGTAGATACTTAAATACGCACATGCATAGCACAAATATTAACTTTTCATTTCACAATCAGTAGATACTTCCTTGTTTTTGAGGGACTAACTAAATGTTCGCGACTTTGTTCGTGTAGGGCTCGGCCTTCGACCTCTCCAACGATAATACGACTTACATTTACTGATAAATAGAAGTATAAGTATCAACTTCCACATTTTTAACTTAAAAAAATGGCGAAACTTTATACAATCTATGATCTTTTAATTAACACTGTTTTAAATTATTCACTAAAGTTATAAGATTATTAACGGGATATTGACCGTGGTAAGGTTGTGGAATGAGCTCACGGAAAGACACAGAATATCGGTAGCTCGTTCCTCAACCTTACCACGGTAAATATCCCATAAATAATCATTTAACTTTTATTTAACGCGCTTTTTTATTTAATAAACAAACTTGATCACTGTTATATGTTGATTAAATTTTGAGTGTGTAAGTTTGTCATGATAATTAAGGCACATTGTACCAAAACACCGCGCTAGCTCCTTTAATCGATCTCCGTCGAAATCCACAGACAATACAAATTATCGTAGACGAAAAAGCTTGGGAACTATCGGTGTCTCCATTGTTTTATCTAATAAATTTTGGAACGTTGTAATTGTTCTATTGATACCAAGTTTGTGTTATACAATGTAATAAAGACAATATTGTGAATAACTATGGCATGTTGAATTTTTTGTGGCTTTTTTATTTTACTTGCTATAACAAATTAATAGGTGCAATGTGTACCTATGTGTACCTGTGCGGTATGTTTATGTATTGACACTTATCACGTTTTTCCATAATGACAACTCTTCCTAAATTCTTGGACCCGCTAAGTGCTTGTTTATATATCAGCACCCGATTTCACCCGCTATCCTACAGGGCCTATTTTTTAAGTAGTATAAGCAGGTATAAGCCAATAAGCTAGTTTAACGGTTACAAAGTAAAGTGCCCACAAACATATTTACACACAAACTTTTATTACATATTAGTTTGATGTGAACAGGACAAGTCAGAGAACACATAAATACCATCCAATCCGTACGGCCGTTTCTAATCCGTACGGCCAAAGATTGGAACTACCTGCAGGTTTTCTTGTTTCCTGAGAGACATAATCTGGGCATTTTCAATACCGGAGTGAATATGTATCTTCTAAGTCTGCGTGCTTCATCTTCGACCACATCGTCGCTTACCAACAGTCGAGTTGGTAGTCAAACGCGGACATATCCGCGATTAAAAAAATCCTACATAGTCGACATGCCACTGGTTCGAACTAGCCGGTTTACTTCCAGCTTCCACCTTCTGCGAACCGCTAGGGACTGGAATGCTAGGCAACCGTCCTTGTTTCTTGAAAATTATCTTATATAGCCTGGGTATCCTCGAGGTCAGATTGAATAACACCTTCTAGGTCTACGTGCTTCATTTTTGGCTACAATATCGCTTTCCATAAGGACGCATTTTCTTCACATGAATGTTTGTCCTAGGTGAGAATCAAACAAAAGCCAAGCGCAGAAGGCAGGTTCACTACCAACATAGCTACCGGGGCAGTCATAAAAATAAAATAAAAACTCTACAGAGGGATTATCCAAATTGAGTCCTAGAATTTCTGTCACTTCAAACACAATCTACAACATTTACAAATTGTCGTTAGAAGGGAATGACCTGAAGGTACAGAGATTGCTTCAATTTATCTGAGCGAGCGTGACTGAACATCTTCGAAAAGGGCACAGAATGATCAACGATTACATTAGCCAGATTTGTTTATATACTGAATATGTTGCTTTAATATTAGATTTTACATCAATCGTAAGGCTATATCGATTATTGAAATTATTATGATTTGTAATAAGAATTGCTTTAATGTAATTCAAATTACTTTCATTACAATAAAATGTATGTTGCGTTGTGATGTTTGTTCTACTTGCGAATAATACACCATACTGTATTTCCAGCAGATAGTTTATTCTATGAAAAAAACTTTATTTATTGTGGAAGGCTATAAATAGGCATGTGTCTGAACAGTGAAGATCACCTTCGTTTTTTCCTCCTAAGTATAATTTGGACTGCTTCAAACGAGGGGCGAATAGAGTCATCAATGGTAAGCAACGCACTGACAACGCCCCGGGTATTTTTGCTGTCTATGACGGCGGTAAACACTTACCATCAGGTAGCTTTTCGCTTTTTTGCCACATTTTTTTTTTTTAAACATAATAAACTGATAATGATATTGATGAATAAGCTATTCGTAACGATTAATAAAATTATATTTCTTTCAATGGACAACGCTATTCAAACAACTGAAACTATTTCTATGAAAATTACATAAATTAGGGGGAGGGGGTAAAAATTCGAACTAGTCTCATATGTTTCAGTGCGAGCTGTTAACTGCACCTTTATAGTGATAACTTTGGACAGTAATTTTAGCGCGATAAGCAGATGCGTGATTGACGAAGCTTACACACATAAACATCTGTGAAATAAATATCTAAATACTCAAATATAAGCGTAGGGGCTTTCTAGAGTGAAAATTTGATTTACAATGAGTCTCTTCTCTTAACTACGAAATTTTTATTTTGTGAGTTTCCACGAGCAAAGGTTTTCGTAAAACAATTTAAAAAATAGTTCATAAAAATGCAATAGATGGCGTTGACGAGTCATGGATCTGAAAATTATGTAAAACCACAGACAAAGATAGCCCCCTCAGGATGTCTCATCAGTGCCATCTATCGATGGTTGCAGAACTATGTTCCTCCAGCTGTCAGAAAACTTCAAATGTTGGCCTAACATTTATACCTACTGGCTGACTATTCCTTACCCCCAATATAATTATGACCAAACATAGTGACGAAACACAATCGGCGCCACCCAGGTTCTTTAGCTTAATTGGTGAATGACGAAACCACGGAACCATCGGGCCTGGGTTCAGACGGCGACCTCACGAGTCCATGACGGATGCAACCTCACAATTAAACTCGTCGTGACCCATCATTTACACTAATATGTTAGCTGTACCTTCTGAACATATAAAACTGTTTGGATGACTGCTACAAGGGCTTTGAGACGCAAATTAGTTTCTTTTTGTAAAACTTCTTACGTTTATTTTTGTAAAAAAATTTAGTTGTGGCATTTGCTTTCAAACGGTGTGAGTGATTAGTTAATATATGCTGATGCTTTCATTAATTACTGATTTTACAGAAGACACTGCCGATACCAAAAAATAGAAGCTTAGTTGGTTGTCATTGAATTATTTTTCATGGCTGACCGTAGAGGGAGAAAGTAATATACTTAGCCTATGTGGCTGACAGACGAAGCATTTGAACACAACTCCATCTGGTGTTCATTAGGGTTGTGGGTTATTCCATATTCATCCTATGACGTTTCATCCGTTTTTTTTTTCTCTTAACTCAACTGATTCCTGTTCTTTACTCAACCGACAGCGATTTCGTGGTTTGATATTCTTAATTCATCCACCGATTATTAAGCTAGCAATTATTTATCATGTGATGTCTTATTTCACTATTTAGTACTTACTTAGCATAATCAGCCTTTTAATAGTCCGCTCCTGGACTTAGGCTTATCCCCAAAAGGGCGATTGGGCCATATCCACCACGCTGGCCTAGTTGCGGGTTGGTGGATTCACATACGCCATTGGAATTCTTCTTCGTACATTTGCAGGTTTTCTCACGATGTTGGCTTTCACTGAAAAGCCAGTGTTATGAAAATCCGTACATAAACTCCAAAGAGTTTATTAGTACTGGCTCGGGATTTGAATCTGCGACCTCATGCTTTCAGTTCTAGCGGTCTCCCAAATAGGATGCCACGGCTTTTTTAAAGTACTTATCTTACCCACAATTTTAGGCAAGCTGGTGTCAGTCAGTTACAGACAGGATAGTGGATAAAGCTTATTGTGTGACTTACCTACTGCGCCTCACGGTTTCACCCACGTGGACCCTTAATAGACCATAAATTTTTCCGGGATAAAAAATTTCAATGTCATGTCCATATTCAGCCCTCTAACTATATCTATGTAAATCACGACAATCTGTTGTTCTGTTGCTGCGTAGATGAGAAACAAACAAACATTTGCATTTATAATAGAAGTAAGAAGTAAGATTTAAAAAATAAATAGGTTCCGTATCGTAGTTTGCAGCGAATAATTCACCTTTACTTGAATGGGTATTTAATTTATTAAGTAGACACGTTCAATGATTCAGGAAGTACGATAATTGATGGATTGTGAGAATCTGATCTCTCTGAATCTGATAAAAAATTGATATTTTTTATGGCTTCTTTTCGAGTAGCATAGGTAATGATCTTTTGGTATTAGTTATTTTAAATATTCATGCATGATTTTAAAACACTGAAGATTATTATAAAAATAAGAAAGAAGAAAGAAAATAAATTTTATTCGACACCTTTACAAAAACTTATATCTAAAGGATACAATCAGTGTCGAATGGGTCCGTCTCGGTATTAATGCTGAAAGTCAAGGACTATCAGCGCAAGTTTTCAGATTAGCTTCCTCAATATCCTCAATGATAAATAGATAATGTCAAAAGAATAGAGCTAAAATTTTTAACATAATATTATTTTGTATGCTGCCTGACTTGTAATTCCTATAATTATTAATAAATATATGTCTATGTCTATGTCTAATATGAATTGGTAAGTACTAAGAGTTAGTTTGTCGTCAACTTGGGTTGCATCAATTTGCGCGGTTATGACAAACAGTACCAAATTCATACTTTGGTTATAAATCGTTGAAAGAGTAGAGAGTTGAAGGTTAAACTTTTCTTAATAGAATCATTCGATGAAAACAGGCCTTCTGTTATACCTTGTTAGTTTTTTCTCCGAATCTAGAAGTTCTATATTCCTTAAAACCAAAGACAAAAGAATTTACATAAAATGATTAAAAATGATTTAAAATGATTCTTGAGTAATCTGGAGTTTTTTTATCATTATGTCGCTTATGTTATTTAGTTCTCTAATCTGGGTGTCTTCAAATTACGAGTAAATCGGTTTCTTCTAGGCAAGCGTGCTCCACCGTAGACCGTCGCGAGTTGGGGTTCAAGGCTGCCTATTATAAAAAAAATTGTTCTGAGACGTACGCTGAATCGTGTCTATGTCTTCCTGCAGACGTAGATCGCATAGACTGTTTCATGCATGAGCAAACATTGAACTTTTACTGATAACATGGTATCAAGTATCGACTATTGAGGCATAATTTCATTTTTCTAAACTCAGGAATACAAATTCAAGAAGCCAGGAGTAAACAACCCAGTTATAAGAGCCTATAACCGTCCACACATATCTTTTCTTAAATCAAAATTAAGATTCCTGAATTCACAGTAATTAAGTAAAACATTTACTAGTAAATCGTAACCTACCTAAAGCAGGTTTTTTCTAACACCAGGCTAAGCAAAAAGACCTAAGTTAAACGGCCACTTAAGCGTGCTTTATGAAATAACTTAGTTAATCCCAACTTGATGAGAGATGTCCTTGAATTCCTTAGAAACTATTTAGACTTTGTGGCTACTTCGCACAAAGCTAATCGATATTTAATTTCATAGTTAGCAAATCAGGCTGTTTTGCAATACACCTTGATTGCATGGAATTTATAAAGGTGTGGAAATTTCAGGAACATTATAACTTTGCAGTTGGAAGATTTACTTAAGGTGAAGAGAGCGGTCATTAAAAAAAAACATAACTGGGATACTAACAGATAAAACTCCGACAATCGGTCGAGAATGTAATAAAGTACTTTTTTGAGTAGGCACTAGGTATTTCTAGTAACATAACGTATTGCATAGGATATAAAACACAGATTAGTAGAATAGTAGTAGGTAATGAGTTTTATAACTAACTAGCGGTCCGCCCCAGCTTCACACGGGTATAGATTATAGCCTATGTCACCCGGGGATAGTGTAGCTTCCCAACAGTGAAAGAATTTTTCAAATCAGTTCAGTAGTTTCGGAGCCTATTTAATGCAAACAAACAAACAAACAATTCTTTTCAACCACGTCAGTTTCTATAATAAAACAATTCTTTCTTCTTTATAATATTAGCATATATATAGATATGATACCTTATGTTACCAAAAATATTAGTCCAATAAATACTTCATTGCCTTCTCTATGGGAGTACATTTTTGCAATTTAAGGATTAGTACTATCGCATAAGCTGTTCATAACCTTCGACTTAGTAAAACTTTTTCGCGTAACTGTGTAGAAAATAATATTTACAATACTTATGAAAATTACATATACATCAACCGTAAACATAAAAAAATAAGAGGTCTTGGTAAAAATTCATAGGCAGAAATCACAGACAAAATGTTCTCTCAAATATTGTGTAATCATTCCTAAGATTTCTTAGTTCGAGTGCTAAAACATTTGACACAATCATTTGTATTGCATCTCGCATACAGATTTTTATCACGTATTGAGACGCCAGTAATCGAAGATGTAAATAAACAAGTAGGTGTCGGTCAAATCAACGGTCGTAGATAACATTTCACGATTTTGCCTAAAATCATACTAGAGTCTGATAAGTATCTAATTTTGAGTTGTAGATTGAGCAAAGTGTCTGATTGCTTAAATAAATATAAAATTTAAAATTATCTTCGCGTTTACTGTACTTTAATGAATATCTTAATTACGTCCTAAATAATAAAAACTATAAATAATTATAATAAAATTAAAAAAAAAACTTTTTGCAATCAAGCCATCGAGGTGCATAAAAAATAACTAACCCGCTATCTTTGAGAGTCCGCCATATTGGATTTAGAATGACGTCATTTAGCTAATCATGCATTGTCATCGAAACTTAAACGTGAATGCAAAATTTCAGCTCAATCGGTTCGATAGCTGTTTTAAAATTCAATTGGCCCATACTCCGGCGACCTCACTTGATAGCACTGCATGTTAATGGTGGCATAACGACAGTATATTATAATAATTTACCAATGATTCAACTTCAACCTCTTTAACCTTAGGTGCCTTTATTAACTAAACAAAATATAAGCTAACACTAACACTACACAAACAGTTATACTGCCCATAGACCGTTGAAGTTCCAAATGCTCAAAGCCCACTATCAGTTGGCAGTATACCCAACATGCTGGCGGCATTACCACGCTGAATTGCAATGCTTATGCGTTGAACCAGAAACACGCCAGCATTTAGGTAGTTCACGTGTCGCATTAAACAGGCGCTCGGTTTTTTTTAATGAGTTGAGCTCCCTGCCCCCGAGGGCCCAATGTCTCGACCCCAAACGGCTCAAATATGTAACCACTACCGAGGTTAGCATATTTGTACCGATTTTGCTCCAACCCAGCACGATAACCGAATTCCATAACCTATAAATAGGCGCTGAAAATGACAAATGACATAGCAGTGAGAACTACCGAAGAACTAGAATGTGGGATTCAGTATATATGCAAAACAATGAACATAATTACGATATCTGTTACTAATATGATAAATTGAGTTTTTTTAATTAACCTGATAAATTTGTGCAATCACGATCTGTTTCACACAATGATAATTTTAATGAAAGTCACTAATCAGTTTCTTGTAATTAGGTGACTTGGTAATTGTTTTCTCGTATATTTTATGAGAGTTAAGCATCAAAAACAATACCTTTATAATTTCATTGAGTGCAAAATCCATAAATGTTTCGTTTATGAAAAACACTATGAAAAAAACATGTTGCCTCATTGAACTTGTAAAATAATAGACATTATGTCTGAAGCCAAAACTGAAAAATAATATATATATAAGTAGCTATTTTTATAAGAAAATAATTTCTATGTCTACATAGTATAAATTAAAATTGCTTTTCGCGTCTGTCTATCTGTATGACCGCTAACTCCTCCTAAACTAGGCAACATATTTTGAAGCGGTTTTCGCACGGCCATCTGACCCCAAACTAAAGGTGTAATATGGCTGCCAGAAACTTATATATATAAATATATATCTTAAATACATACTTAAATATACAATAACACCCAGATATAGAATAAACACAAATACTGTTGTAAACTATCACGGTTGTTCACTAAAGTTATATGATTATTTACGGGATATTTACCATGGTAAGGTTGTGGAATGAGTACATGGTGCATGTAACTGCGCCGAAATATCGGGAGCTCATTCCACAACCTTACCACGGTAAATATCCCATAAATAATCATATAACTTTAGTAAACACAAATGTTCATCACATGAATGTTTTTCCTAGGTGGGAATCGAACTCACGCCCCTAAGCTCAGAAGGCAGGTTCACTACCAACTGGGCCACCAGAGCAGTCAACAGTGCGCTAACCATTATTTATTTTTGTTACAGGTCCCCATGAAGCGGCTGTCATGCGTATAGCGGCTCTGATCGCGCTAGTGCAGGTAAATATCTTACATATCTCTTAAGATATATTTTATCTCCCACTGAAGTTGTAATAATTATCAATGCGTTGTTACGATTACCTATACAGCTATACTCGGTCTAAGTTTTTGAGCTCTGACAGCATGCTTCATAACTTTCAAGTTTTCACGAATAAAGTATTCATGACTAGTAAAATTGAATCGGTTTCCGATATATTCAGGTCTGCTAACAGGTTCATCGTCGTGCATAAATAAACCAGCCAAGTGCGAGTCGGACTCGCGCACTGAGTGTTCCGTACAACCATAAAATTCAATAACTTGGTAATTAACAGAAACTTGTCACCAACTCGCACTTAAACATTATTTGTTGTTATACTTTAGAGTGTGTACTATAATCATGCCAAGTTTGACGTTTGTATGTATTACCGTTTTTACATTAGAGCTAATACAAAAATACGTTAAAAAACACGTTTGTTGTGGACCGCCCCTTTCGTTTTTATTTTTTACTTTTTTGGTATTTTTTAGTTAATCCGCCGTAACATTACATATGCTGTGAAATTTCAACTGGCTATCTATTACAGTTCGAAAGATACAGCCGTTAATATATAGGACGGACAGAAAGACATCGTAGGCTTAGTATTAGAGTCCCGTTTTTAACCTTTGGGTACGGAACCCTAAAAAATAGCTCATTAACGACTTAGTCGCAATTGCCATGCGTACTAAAGTCATAGTTACCTTCTAGTGGTTGCTAATTGACTTGCAAATTCCAGAATGTCTGCAGCGTAAAATGATTCAATATAACTGTAGGTGCACTTCATAGCAACTCTCATAATGTCGTCGGTCCATCCAGGCGCTGGCATCCAGTGGATGCAAAAGGCAGGCTGTCGTTCAGTGTGGAAGTTAAAGGGAGAGGCCTATGTTCAGCAGTGGACGTCTTCTTTCACAGATGTATCTGTGACATGTATTTTTTTCCAGCTCTAATATTGTAATTTAATTGAATAAAATTGATTTAAAACCGTCAAATTTGGTATAAGAGGCCGTTAAAAACGTATAGAACTTACCTAAAGCCGTTAATATGTGTTAAGTAAATATATTTAGGTACTAGACAAGCGTGCTCTACTGTACAGTCTAAGCTCGGTCCAAGCATTTATTTGCTTTGACAGTTGCAACAACAAAGTAAAAAAAAAAGTTGAACGAAAACCTCAAATTCTGATTTATTTTGCTAGGTTTTTTATCAGCCTTTATGAAATAAACAAAATACAAGCTAACACTAACACTAGAAAAACAGACTGCCCATAGACCGTTGTAGTCTAAAGATCCAAAGGCTCAAGCCCACTATCAGTTGGCAGCGTACCCAGCATGCTGGGGCCATTACCACGCTGAATGACAATACTTATGCGTTGAGCCAGTAACACGCCAGCATTTTGGTCACGCGTCGCATTAACCAGACGCTCTGAAAGATTTTTAAAAACGTATGACTGTACCGACTCGTTCCCGAAGAGTCGCAGCTCCAATTTATTCTAAAACATCGATCTTCCATCTTCCTTTGACCCGTAAAACAAAAAGTGGCTACTTTCAAGTTGTGAAAAACGACCACCCACTGCGTTTTAAAGTTGTTTCATGGAACAGTAGCATTTCCAAAACAATTATCTATTTTTAACGTACCGAATTGCATTTTTTGTGCCTTTACAAAGGTTGACTACACGGAAACGATATACCTATAGAACTAAAGAAGTTACACACGGAACCGACGTCTATGTTAAAATAGACTGTTGCATAAATTAACATCTGACCTAATGCAATATGGCAACTGTGTTCTCAACAGTTTATGAAATAATAGGTAGGTACGTGAGAGCTAAAAAAGGCATTGTGCGCGCCTTAAACAATAAATTATAGATTTACCGATTACATGTCTGATCCTTGCAAGTCTCATTGTAAGTGCTTAAGTAATTATTTTATTAAAATCAACGGCTTCGCACTGTAAAATAAATAGCAAATCTATACTTCGTTTTTTAATCTTAGATATTTTATGTAAACAAAGGAGTTACTAGTGAAAAAAATATCTTCTGTAATGGTAGTTTACAATATTTGACCAAAAAGATATTTTATTAAGTTTTTCTAGTCGTAATATAATCAATCATTAAATAACAATCGTTTTGTACTATTTATTTTAGCGTAATATCTGTTCTATACAAAGTTATGATAAAAAAAACAATTTTTGGTAGAAAATATTTTATTAGACTGGTAGGACAGTAGTGGTTCTAAACATTTCTGGCCACCGTTTGATTTGACCTCTATTTCCTCTAACATAATAGTCAACGCCTCTATAATCAACGCCATCTATTACAATAATTTAATAATGTTTTTATAAATTTTTTGAACTATCAGGTTTTCCCCCATTGTACCGCGCGAGAGCAAATCCGAAGAAAACAGACAGTAAAATATTGATCGTAAGAGAAAAAAGTTTTGAGCAACTGGCATTTCACTTTGACAGTGACTTTTCGTGACATTTCTTTGTTTACATAAAATATCTAAGATTAAAAAACGGAGCATAGTATTTCTAGTGTGTAATTTTATTGCGACAAGAGAAGAAAAGCCTTAGATAGAAGATAGAATAATGCGCGACGCCAAAATTATCTCAAGAGAAAAAAAAACGGACGCATTTTAGTATATTTTTTTTCTTTTTAGCATTATCACTTTTTTAAAGCATTGTGATTGTGTTGCAAACATTATGTAATTGTGTGTATACCTACACTAGGTCTAATTTTTACTAGACCTGACAGCTGCAATAACATTGTAAAAAAAAAGGGTAAAATGAAAACAAAAAAAATGTAAAATGCAATACAATGTTTTGATATTTCTTCTAATATTTAATTGTCTTATATTGGCGATCAGCTAGCCGCTACAATGTACGTTCAAAGCCTGTTATAAAAATTGTAGATTGTATATTAAACAATATACTGCTTAGGTTATGGTAGGGCTCTTTTGCGGAGTAATTCATTTTCATTTTTATAATGCCCAATAAGTTAATTTGTATTTGTATTAATTACCTACCACACCTTTGTCAGTTATTCAACTACCAAGCAGTAGTGTACACTTTGACATAAAAAATATATCAGAATGATGAGCGCAGTGTAATTTCTTCATGCACAGTAATTTTACTGAAAATATTGCCTTTTAATCCGAAACAGTCGTTTCCACACTACTCCTAAAATCACCACAAAATCATGGCAATACGCCACGCAGGGTTTTTAATTGTTATTAGAAAGCGTGAGCGCTTACTACATTAAGAGAGCGTCTTGTCGGTCTCATCACTCTAATAAATTAAAAAGGTGTCAGAGCCTTGTCATAGCTAATAAAACTTGGACCTAGTATAACAGTTTAACATTCTTTATTTTAACTGCCAGTATTTCGTGATTCGTAAAAGTTCGTCTTCAAATACACAAGCACCTGATTTAGTCAAAATAAATAGCCTTCAATTGAAGAAACTGATGAATATATCGGCAAAAATTAGTTCTAATGTCCATGTTAATCCAAGATCACGACTTGCAGGGTAGAGGTAGTCGTGGATTCGGTAAATTTTAACAGAGTTCATGATGTTGCATAACCTAACGAGCATTCTATTGAAAACACGTAAGATTACTTTAAAATATTGTATATAATAATATATGCTTACCGTCGCTTCAAACACTGATAATATATGTATATATATACTAAACCAAAATCATCGTTGTCATTCTATTGAAAGTTCAGTTTTCACGCCATACTCTTATTGGGCGGTTCACGAAACTATAGTCTTATTTGGTTAGAGTACGTACCTACTGATATCAGGGTGATAATTGCAAGTGAAAAATTCCCAGGATTTTGAAGTTCATAATTCAGCACGTACAAATAGTTACGCTTAAATTAGGCAGTAGTATACAATAAGGTTGTCCAAGTAACCGAATTACCAGTAATTATAACGCCTTCCAATCGTCGGATTAGTTTACTACGCAGTTTGCTACAGGCGCTCGAGTATAATAACTTGGTAATGAACAGAAATTTGTCACTGACTCGCACTTGGCCATTATTTATAATTTTTTGTTAGACTTCAGAGTGTGTACTACAATCGTGCCAAGATTGACGCTTGTACGTATTATCTTTTTTTACATTAGGGCTAATACAAAAATACGTTTGTTGTTTGTTGTTTTTTTTTTTTTTGTTGTTAGCAATTACTTATTATTTTTATAGCCATAGTCATAATGATGTCTGTATACCATTTTCTAGGTAGAAGCTAGAGCACATACAACTGTTTTGACTCCTATGTAACATATAATTATTATTACCTAGTTTCACAGACCAATAAAGTCATTGTATCATTGTATCATTGTATCATTGTATCGTCCATTTCGTTTTTACTTTTTGACTTTTTTATTATTTGTTAGTTAATCTGCCATAACATTACATATTCTGTGAAAATTTCAACTGTCTATCTATTGCGGTTCGAAGATATAGCCGTTAATAGGTAGGACAAACAGACAGATATCGTAGGCTTAGTAATAGGGTCCCGTTTTTACCCTTTGGGTACGGAACCAAACCGGTTCCGTACCCAACCGGTTTCTTTGGCTTTTTATGTTATCCTTGTTTTGTGGTGTTTTAATAAAGAGTTTTGTATTTGTATTTTTGTATTTGAACCCTAAAAACATGAAACCATAACTATCGTAAGGACTTAACTCAACGCTTAATGTTCAAACATTATTGACCCGCAAAAACATAAAAGGTTTCTTCAGTCAGTTCTGAGTTACTTCATTTAGCAAATGGAACCCATATAGTTTTATGTTTTTTTATTTTGTTTAAGCTTATGTAATTTTTCCTGTAGCTGTCGCTAGCTACAGCTGTTCCAGATGACACCCTCACAGCGGCAGAGTTGAATCTCCAGTTGGCCGGCGAAAATGCGCTCTCTCCTTTCTACGAGAGCTCCGAAGAAGCTGGGGTCCACTTTATGCGAGGCGCCAGAGCTGTCGACTCGTCCCTCGCTCCTGATATAGACGTGCAGTGTGGCACGGACTTTATCGACGTGTCAGTTGAATTTAACGACGTGTTCGACGGTATCATTTACAGCAAGGGATTCTTGAGCGATCCTAAGTGCAAGTAAGTTTCGGTTTCATAATAATTGAGGTCGATTTTTACATAAATATTAACGTTTTGATACAAAATCATACGAGGCAATTTCGAGTTTTACTAAATATAATCAAACAAGTCGTAGTCACAGTCAGGGTCCAGTAAAGTAAGCCCTGGGGCCTTACTGAGACAACTGCTATTACAGGCACCTAATCCGCTCAGTTAGAAAATCACGCGACCGCAAACCGTATCTGGGCGCGATAAGGTTTGCGGTCGCGTGATTTTCCAACTGAGCGGATTAGGTGCCTGTTATAGCAGTTGTCCGTAAGGCTCCAGGTCTATCCATATACATAAAGTCTTCTTTAATTAAATTTTGGGAGAGGGTGCACTCTAGTACAGCTGTGGGGCAACTAAGGAACTGTGTGTGATACGCAGTGAAAATTTTATTTCGGTAGCGATACGCCAGCTCAATATCACTGCCATAGCATCTCTAACCCCATATCTTTAAATTCTGGTACCGAATTAGATCCAAATGAAGCTGCTTTTTAATTCATACTAATAATAGCACCTATTACATAGAACTAAATATCATTTACTACAATTTCTAATTTGATTTCTTCAAACCATTCTAGATACGTTTCCCTCGGAGGCAGCCAGTCCCGCTACTCCTTCAGAGTACCGCTGAATGGCTGTGGCTCCCGTCCTCTCTGCAATGCCTGTGGAACCGTCGACAATGTGCTGGTCTTCCAGGCTGACGATCTGGTGCAAGGACCTTTGGACTTCGCTAGGAAGGTATAGTAATTTTGTAATGAACATGTAGTTTAGATGCCGCCAGCATGCTGGGTACGCTACCAACTGGTAGTGAGCTTGAGCATTTGGATTGTCTTTAGACCTTCAAAGGTCTATAGGCAGTCTAACTGTAGTGTATTGTAGTGTTAGTTTTATCATGTATTTTGTTTTGTTAATAAAGGCACTTGCCAGAAAAAAGGACATTATAAAAAATATAAAAGAAAAATAGTTTAGATAGGATAGCTAACGAATAATCATCAATACCGGTCACTGGCTAGCAAGAGACACAGTTAATACTATAACAACAGCTTACAGTCACGATTATGTTCGGAGCCATTAGAGTTCCTTCATCAGATAATACGCGTGATTCTGGAGACGGTCGCCCGTCGTGGTTACCTATAGTTAGTTATTTACTATGAATCCTCACGCGAGTTTTGATGAAGAAACACTGTTATTGTTATTTTCCTGGTGTCAGAGTTTGTTTAGAAAGTTGTATGTAAAATTTGACAATTGGCAGGATTTGTGAAATTTTATGATCTTGGTAAGCGCCCCTATGCCTCTAAACACTGACACTGAATACAGCCATTTTTCTCTAAACACTTTAAATCTCAAGCTTGGCGCAGAACTGCAAGATCTCTAAGCACCGTGAGTAACTAATGCGTACATAGGGAACATTTTGATTAAATAATTGGCATCTTTTATATCATTTCATAACGTCATTTCCTTAGACATTCCTAGTCTATCTGTGACCACGCACACTACATTGTTCGAAACGTCAGGAATTAAAATAATATAAAGTACACGCAGTAAAATCCGTTAAAAGTGTTTAATTTTAAACAATTACAATTTGTATGTTGAAATAGAAGTTCGCTATAAACAGATTATGAATTATAACACGTTGTAGTTTCTATATGAATATATGCTATATGAAATGTTGCAGGTGTCATGTGCGCGTACTTCTCTGCAAGTGTCAGCTGGCGGTAATGCCATCGCGTCACGAGAACAGCACATCTTGAAGCTAAAACCGTTTATGGTTGATATGCTGGATGTGGTAGCGGTCGAAGGCCCGGCTGGAGGCGTCGAGTGCTGGATGGACATCCAAAAGGGAGTTTTTCCTAACGTAAGAATTACTTATTATTTCAATTGTCATCATCGTCATCAGTCTATCATGGTACCCAATGCGGTGCTTTTCTCTCAAAAATCCACTGTTAGAAAAGGCGTGCAAAATGTTTTTTGTTTTGTTTTACAGACAACTCCTCTGAAAGACTCAATCAAGATCGGTGAATACCTCACAATTCTGGTATACCTGAAGGATGTAAGAAACCAGTTCAACCTACGTATTCATGACTGCTGGGCCTACGACAATGAAGATTATGACAGCTCGAAGACTAATAAGATCCAACTTACTGACCAAGAAGGATGCCCGAAGTAAGATAGACCGCTAGACTGTGAAACACGTGAAACACGTTGCCTTTATGGGTGTTCCCCGATAGTTACCTGGGCTTCTTTAAGTCGCTAGTGAATCGGTTTCTTTTGGGAAAGCGTGCTCCGTCTTAAAGAGCATCATTGCTTAACATCATGCAAGACAGTCAAGCGCAAGCTCGTGTATTAAAGTTTATTAATATAAAATATCATCATCATCATCATCATCATCAGCCGGAAGACGTCCACTGCTGAACATAGGCCTTTAACCTCCACACTGAACGACAACCTGCCTTTTGCATCCACTGGATGCCCGCGACTCTCACAATGTCGTCGGTCCATCTAGTGGGAGGCCTCCCTACGCTGCGTCTTCCGGTTCGTGGTCTCCACTCCAGAACCTTTCTTCCCCATGGTATTTATGGTACTGAGACGTGGTCCTTAACTGTTGGCCTTTTGGAAAAGCTCAGAGTCACACAGCGGGCAATGGAGAGAGATATGCTCGGAGTTTCTTTGCGCGATAAGATCCGAAACGTGGATATTCACCAAAGAACCAGAGTCACCGACATAGCTGTTAAAATTTGCAAGTTGAAGTGGCAATGGGCAGGCCACATCGCTCGATGAACCGATAAATAAAATATATTTCTTGGTAAATAAACGTGAAATGGTCTTGTATAAAATGTTATAGTGACAAAATTTGCCTACCAACAGGATTTGAAATTACAACAAATGATCAGATTTACTCCAATCGTTTCTCTCTCGAAATTTAACTTCAGTTTTTTTCTCGTCAAAATTTTCAATTTTTGCGTCTAACCTTCTGTAGCGCCATCTGTACCTATGATCATACACGCCAAAGTGTGAAAATACCATTTGTCAGACAAGTCAAATGGTGTTGATCAGGTAATATAGTCATCTATCTATAAGGACCAACAACAAAACAACAACTGCCATGTTATACCATAAAACTCAGACTTTGCGGCTTAAAAAATTATATTATTAGCTGCATAGAGTGACGCGGCTACGGACTGAATTTTGTTAAAGACTGCGCCTAAACAATTGAAATTCTTTTAATTGCAGGAAAAAGTTGATTGAAGGCTTTAGCAAGTCAACCAGCACGGGCCGAAGTGGAGCAACTTTGATCGCTTACAGCAAAGTCAGCGCTTTCCGCTTCCCTGAAACTGATCAAGTCTACTTGACTTGCAATGTTGAGGTGGGTAAACGTCTACCTTGAAATTCTATTTGGGCTATAATCTAACGAAACCTTTACAAAAAATATAAATTTTTCAGCTCTGCACAAGTGACTGCGATGCGAGCTGTAGTGGAATCAAGACGGAAATATCAACGACAATCAGACCTCAACAGTGCTATCCAGGATCTCAGGATCCGCAATGCCAAGGGTTCACAACTCCATCTCAAGTTAGATGCTACCCTGGCTCAACGGACCCTAGATGCCCTAGACCCACAACACCCGCGCAACCAAGGTGTTATCCAGGCAGCACTGACCCAAGATGTCCTCAGCCTACCACTCCCGCTCCACCAAACTGCTTCCCTGGAAGCACAGACCCTAGATGCCCTAAACTCACAACGCCTGCACCACCCAGATGCTACCCAGGCAGCACAGACTTGCGTTGTCCAAGGCCAACGACACCTGCTCCTACAAGACCTGCTTGCTACCCTGGCTCTCCTGATCCTAATTGCCCACAGCCATCAAGGCCGACCACTTTGAACCCACCAACATATTTACCACCTCAGACGATTGAACCTAAATGTTTCCCTGGATCTACAGATGCTAGATGCCCGCGACCTACTACTCCAGCTCCACCAAATTGCTTCCCAGGAAGTACAGATCCTCGTTGCCCAAGACCTACAACACCTGAACCTCCAAGATGTTTCCCTGGTAGCACTGATCCTCGTTGCCCTACACCAACCACTCCTGCTCCTCCTAATTGCTTCCCTGGAAGCACTGACCCCCGTTGTCCTAAACCAACAACCCCAGCTCCTCCTCGCTGCTACCCAGGTAGCACTGACCCAAGATGTCCTCAGCCTACCACTCCCGCTCCACTAAACTGCTTCCCTGGAAGCACAGACCCTAGATGCCCTAAACTCACAACGCCTGCACCACCCAGATGCTACCCAGGCAGCACAGACTTGCGTTGTCCAAGGCCAACGACACCTGCTCCTACAAGACCTGCTTGTTATCCTGGCTCTCCTGATCCCAATTGCCCACAGCCATCAA
Source organism: Agriopis aurantiaria (assembly GCA_914767915.1). Lineage (NCBI taxonomy): Eukaryota > Metazoa > Arthropoda > Insecta > Lepidoptera > Geometridae > Agriopis > Agriopis aurantiaria. Next base: position 7,241,387 of record OU612003.1, on the reverse strand, counting down.
GGCCGACCACTTTGAACCCACCAACATATTTACCACCTCAGACGATTGAACCTAAATGTTTCCCTGGATCTACAGATGCTAGATGCCCGCGACCTACTACTCCAGCTCCACCAAATTGTTTCCCAGGAAGTACAGATCCTCGTTGCCCAAGACCTACAACACCTGAACCTCCAAGATGTTTCCCTGGTAGCACAGATGCCCGTTGCCCCAAACCAACTACTTCAGCTCCTCCACGCTGCTACCCTGGAAGCACAGATCCTCGTTGTCTTAAGCCGACTACACCAGCACCACCTCGCTGTTATCCCGGTAGTACAGACCCGAGATGTCCGCAACCTACCACTCCAGCTCTACCAAACTGTTTCCCTGGAAGCTTGGACCTTCGTTGTCCTAAACCAACGACTCCAGCACCTCTTCGCTGCTACCCAGGTAGCACTGACCCAAGATGCCCTAAGCCTACTACACCTGCACCACCAAACTGTTTCCCTGGAAACACGGATCCACGATGCCCCAAACCGACTACTCCCGCGCCACCAAGATGCTACCCTGGAAGCACTGACATACGTTGTCCTCAACCATCGACACCATCACCGACTACTCCAGTTCCCACAACCGTGTGCTATCCGGGATCGCCTAATCCAAACTGCCCTCAACCGTCTAGACCTACTACTTTAAATCCACCTACGTATTTGCCGCCGGCAACAATTGAACCAAAATGCTTCCCTGGATCTTCGGATGCTCGTTGTCCAAGACCGACGACTCCAGCCCCACCAAACTGCTTCCCAGGCAGCACAGATCCACGTTGTCCAAGACCGACGACTCCTGCCCCACCAAACTGCTTCCCAGGCAGCACAGATCTACGTTGCCCAAAACCGACAACTCCATCTCCACCAAACTGCTACCCTGGAAATTCAGATCCGAGGTGTCCTAAGCCAACGACGCCTGAACCACCCAGATGTTATCCAGGAAGCACGGACCTACGTTGTCCTAAACCCACTACGCCCGCACCTCCAAACTGCTTCCTTGGAAGTACAGATCCCCGTTGTCCTAAGCCAACAACACCAGCGCCTCCTCGCTGCTATCCCGGTAGCACAGATCTAAGATGTCCCCAACCTACTACTCCCGCTCCACCAAAATGTTTCCCAGGAAGCACTGACCCTCGTTGCCCTAAACCAACTACTCCTGCCCCACCTAACTGTTTCCCCGGTAGCACAGATCCTCGTTGCCCGAGGCCAACAACACCCGCACCACCTAACTGTTTCCCTGGCAGCACCGATACTCGTTGCCCCAGACCAACGACTCCAGAGGCACCAAGATGTTACCCCGGTAGTACTGATCCTCGATGCCCAAAACCTACAACACCCGCACCTCCTAACTGCTTCCCTGGAAGCACAGATCCTCGTTGCCCGAGGCCAACATCACCTGCTGCTCCCAGGTGCTATCCTGGCAGCTCAGACCCGCGTTGCCCCAGACCCACAATCCCACCAAAACCAGTGTGCTACCCTGGGTCACCTGACCCCAACTGCCCTCAACCGTCTCGTCCTACGACTTTAAATCCTCCCACATATTTGCCTCCTACAACAGCACAAGTGACCACACCTGCACCGCCAAGATGTTATCCAGGAAGCACAGATTCTCGCTGCCCCAAGCCTACTACGCCCGCTCCTCTCAACTGTTTCCCTGGCAATACTGATCCTAGGTGTCCCAGGCCCACAACACCTCCTCCGAGATGTTACCCTGGAAGCACAGATCCCAGATGTCCTAAACCAACGACACCGGCTCCTCCTAGATGTTTCCCTGGTAGTACAGACCCACGTTGTCCTCAACCAACGACACCTTCACCACCAAGATGTTATCCAGGAAGCACGGACTTGCGTTGTCCTAAGCCTACTACTCCTGCTCAACCGAACTGTTTCTCCGGCAACACTGACCCCCGTTGTCCAGGACCCACCACATCGGCTCCTCCTAGATGTTTCCCAGGAAGTACAGATCCCAGGTGTCCTAAACCTACCACACCAGAGCTTCCAAGATGTTTCCCTGGAAGCACTGACCCTCGATGCCCCAAACTAACTACTCCTGCTCCACCCAACTGTTTCTTTGGTAGCACAGATCCTCGTTGCCCAAGGCCAACAACACCTGCTGCTCCCAGGTGCTACCCAGGCACCACTGACCCACGTTGTCCCAGACCCACAACTCCTCCAAAACCAGTGTGCTACCCTGGGTCACCTGACCTTAACTGCCCTCAACCATCTCGTCCTACGACTTTAAATCCTCCTACATATTTACCTCCAACAACAGCTCAAGTGACCACACCTGCACCACTGAGATGTTATCCAGGAAGCACAGACCCTCGTTGTCCTAAGCCTACCACGCCTGCTCCACCTAACTGCTTCCCTGGTAGCACTGATCCTCGTTGTCCCAGACCTACAACACCAGCCCCTCCAAGATGTTACCCTGGAAGCACAGATCTTAGATGTCCTAAACCTACAACAGCTACACCACCAAATTGCTTCCCTGGCAGTACCGATCCCCGTTGTCCCAAATTAACAACACCTGCACCCCCTAGATGTTTCCCTGGTAGTACCGACCCACGTTGTCCACAACCGACGACACCTGCACCGCCAAGATGTTATCCAGGAAGCACAGACCTACGTTGTCCTAAGCCTACTACTCCTGTTCCACCAAACTGTTTCCTTGGCAGCACTGACCCCCGTTGTCCTAAGCCAACAACACCAGCGCCTCCTCGCTGCTATCCCGGTAGCACAGATCTAAGATGTCCCCAACCTACTACTCCCGCTCCACCGAAATGCTTCCCTGGAAGCACTGACCCTCGTTGCCCTAAACCAACTACTCCTGCCCCACCTAACTGTTTCCCCGGTAGTACAGATCCTCGTTGCCCGAGGCCAACATCACCTGCTGCTCCCAGGTGCTATCCTGGCAGCTCAGACCCGCGTTGCCCCAGACCCACGATCCCACCAAAACCAGTTTGCTACCCTGGATCGCCTGACCCTAACTGCCCTCAACCATCTCGTCCTACAACTTTGAATCCACCTACATATTTACCTCCTACAACAGGCCAAGTAACTACACCTTCACCGCCTAGATGTTATCCAGGCAGCACGGACCCTCGTTGTCCCAAACCGACGACACCAGTCGCTTCAACGCCTTTTTGCTACCCAGGTCTGCCAGACCCTATCTGTCCAAAGACACCTACAACTCCGGCACCTCCGCGGTGTTACCCGGGCAGTACAGATCCCCGTTGTCCTAAACCTACTACACCTGCGCCACTTAGATGTTACCCAGGAAGCAGTGACCCACGATGCCCTAAACCCACTACACCTGCTCCACCTAGATGTTACCCAGGAAGCACTGACTCACGATGCCCTAAACCCACCACACCTGCTCCACCTAACTGTTTCCCCGGCAGTACTGATCCGCGTTGCCCGAAACCAACAACACCCGCACCACCTAACTGTTTCCCTGGCAGCACCGATACTCGTTGCCCCAGACCAACGACTCCAGAGGCACCAAGATGTTACCCCGGTAGTACTGATCCTCGATGCCCAAAACCTACAACACCCGCATCTCCTAACTGCTTCCCTGGAAGCACAGATCCTCGTTGTCCCAAACTAACAACACCCGTTTGCTATCCCGGTTCACCAGATCCTAGATGCCCACAGCCATCTCGCCCTACTACTCTAAATCCACCCACTTATTTGCCACCTACACCTGGTCTTAAATGCTATCCTGGTTCTACAGATTTAAGATGCCCAAGGCCAACTACACCAGAGCCACCAAGATGCTTCCCAGGCAGTACTGATCCTCGTTGTCCCAAACCTACAACACCTGCTCCACCAAGCTGTTTTCCAGGTAGCCAGGACCCACGTTGTCCCAGACCAACCACACCTGAACCACCAAGATGCTATCCAGGCAGCACCGATCTAAGGTGTCCTCAACCCACTACACCTGAACCACCACGTTGCTTCCCTGGAAGCATAGATCCACGATGCCCCAAACCGACAACTCCTGCTCCACCTAACTGCTTCCCAGGAAGTCAAGACCCACGTTGCCCAAGACCTACTACACCTGAACCACCACGTTGTTACCCAGGAAGCTCGGATCCTAGATGTCCTAAACCCACTACACCTGAACCACCACGTTGCTTCCCTGGAAGTACAGATCTACGATGCCCCAGACCTACTACACCTCAGCCACCACGCTGTTACCCAGGTAGCACAGATCCTAGATGTCCTAAACCAACAACTCCTGCTCCACCAAACTGCTTCCCAGGAAGTCAAGATCCGCGTTGCCCTAGACCAACCACACCTGAACCACTACGTTGTTTCCCAGGTAGTACAGATCCAAGGTGTCCAAAACCAACAACTCCTGAACCACCACGATGCTATCCTGGTAGTCCTGACCCAAGATGCCCGCAGCCCCCTCGTCCTACAACTTTAAATCCTCCAACATACCTTCCGCCATCAACAGCGTTACCTAAATGTTACCCAGGATCAACAGATCCACGTTGCCCGAAACCAACCACACCTGAACCTCCAAGGTGCTTCCCAGGTAGCAATGATCCTCGATGCCCCAAACCAACTACACCTGTTCCACCAAACTGTTTCCCAGGAAATCAAGACCCACGATGCCCTAAGCCTACCACACCTGAGCCACCGCGTTGTTACCCAGGCAGCACAGATGCTAGATGTCCTAAACCAACCACTCCTGAACCACCACGTTGCTTCCCTGGAAGCACAGATCCACGATGCCCCAAACCGACAACTCCTGCTCCACCTAACTGCTTCCCAGGAAGTCAAGATCCACGTTGCCCACGACCTACTACACCCGAACCACCACGTTGTTACCCAGGAAGCTCGGATCCTAGATGTCCTAAACCAACAACTCCTGCTCCACCAAACTGCTTCCCAGGAAGTCAAGATCCGCGTTGCCCTAGACCAACCACACCTGAACCACTACGTTGTTTCCCAGGTAGTACAGATCCAAGGTGTCCAAAACCAACAACTCCTGAACCACCACGATGCTATCCTGGTAGTCCTGACCCAAGATGCCCGCAGCCTCCTCGTCCTACAACTTTAAATCCTCCAACATACCTTCCGCCATCAACAGCGTTACCTAAATGTTACCCAGGATCAACAGATCCACGTTGCCCGAAACCAACCACACCTGAACCTCCAAGGTGCTTCCCAGGTAGCAATGATCCTCGATGCCCCAAACCTACAACTCCTGCTCCACCGAACTGCTTCCCAGGAAATCAAGATCCACGATGCCCTAGGCCTACCACACCTGAGCCACCGCGTTGTTACCCAGGCAGCACAGATCCTAGATGTCCTAAACCCACCACACCTGAACCACCACGTTGCTTCCCTGGAAGCACAGATCCACGATGCCCCAAACCGACAACTCCTGCTCCACCTAACTGCTTCCCAGGAAGTCAAGACCCACGTTGCCCACGACCTACTACACCCGAACCACCACGTTGTTACCCAGGAAGCTCGGATCCTAGATGTCCCAAACCCACTACCCCTGAACTACCACGATGCTATCCTGGTAGCCCTGACCCAAGGTGTCCACAAACTTCTCGGCCAACAACTTTGAATCCACCCACTTACTTACCTCCATCTTCAATAGCACCAAATTGTTATCCAGGATCTACAGATTCTCGATGCCCAAGACCTACAACACTCGAGCCACCACGTTGCTTCCCTGGAAGCACAGATCCTCGTTGTCCCAAACCTACTACCCCTGCTCCACCAAGCTGCTACCCTGGAAACACCGATCCTCGTTGCCCCAGACCTACCACACCTGAGCCACCGCGTTGTTTCCCTGGAAGTACAGATCCTCGCTGCCCCCGGCCTACCACTCCAGCCCCACCAAATTGCTACCTTGGAAACTCCGACCCTCGTTGTCCCAAACCAACCACTCCTCAGCCACCGCGTTGCTTCCCCGGAAGTACAGATCCTCGTTGCCCTCAACCTTCACCCACTCCAAGCTCTTGCTACCCAGGATCTCCAGACCCCAAATGCCCACAGCCATTTAGGCCGAGCAGCACCAACCCTCCTTCTACATACCTCCCGCCATTCCCTGCTGAGAACGAAGTGAACTCCCCCAGAGTAAGCAGATTAGCGAATCCTGAAAAAGCAGATAATGAAGATATCTCACAAGATGATATTGGTAAGGAATATTTTGTAGTTTGCGTATAATTTACTTACCTAGACCAAAAGCAACAGTTACGGTCAACAACCTTATTTTAGTGTTTAAAAAAACTTCTACCTTCCATCTTCTATGAAAACCACTAACTATACATTATAGACACCACATTATTATAACGATATGACTTCACGTTGATTTATCTATAAACAACACTTTTCATCATCATCATTTCAGCCATAGGACGTCCACTGCCGGACATAGGCCTCCCTCATCAATCTCCAAAACGGTCTGCGTTCGCAGGCCGCTGCATTTGCAGCGTATCCCTGCGATCTCTTTTGAGTCGTCTATCCATCTTGTGAGTGGACGTCCTACGCTGTGCTTACTGGCCCGTGGTCTCCATTCGAGAACCTTTCAGCCCCATCGGCCATCTGTTCTGCGTACTGTGCCCGAGACCACTGCCACTTCAACTTGCTAATCCGTCACTCTTGCACATATGCACATAACAGTTCAGCCATGCAGAATTTTACAACTTCAACATTTCAAAATCCATTGCGGCAATGCACCTGAATTATTTTTTTAAATAGAAACTTGTTTCATGAGATTATTTTATCAACAGATAGCTTCGAGTCTTCAAGAACCAAGCCAAGGTCGAGAAAGGAAAGAGACGTTACCAACGTGACTGCAGGAGTCCAAACCAACGACTCTTCTAATTACATTGCCCTCGGCTCTGTCCTCCTATTAATGCTTACGACCTTCCTTGGACTCTACGTGTACACCAGACACATTAAACGAAGAACCGAAACGCAAGCCATCAACGCAAAAACTGAGAGCGCATGTTAATTATTGTAGTTACAAGTAAATTATATGGTAATTATTGTGATATTATAATTAATGTATTACCATTTTTCTACCAATCTTTTTACGAAATGGCTGCGATGATAATTGAAGGGATAGTTAAGTTAAGTTAAATTGTACTTTCACTGCCTCTAGCTTTACTGTATCATGCGTTGTGCATGCCTATTTTATGCTATAAAATAGTGCCATATTGCAATATTTTGTTAATTTTGTTGCATACAGATATTGTGTATTTCTTTTATAATCACTAGTCAATGTATGTATTCTATTCTGAAAATTGTAATTCTTTCGGGGTATAATTATATTTTTTATAATTTACTAACATGATCGATATACTCATTTGTGATATTTTGTATTGTAAATATATAATTTTGCCAATACACTTGTGGCCATTCATTGTGTAGAGTTTATTGTTAATGACTTTGAGTACATTTTGGTATGAAAGCGGAACATTTCATTAATCGATTGGATTTGAATTGTACAGAATGCACTCACTGTCGTAGATTTTCTTCCATTTGTAATGTTAGAAAGATTGCTTTTTTCGAGACAATCTAAGTAAAACATTCTATGAATGTTATAATTCTTATTGTTTAATTTTTTTATTCCTTCTCTCCTTTTCCTGTCACCTTGAGCAGAGCGCTCAAGAATTGCAATGTTTTTCAAGAATGTTGAAAAAGGAAAAATAAAATAAATGAAAATATATAAATAAAAGTTCTTTATATTCATCCACAAACATCATCATTGAAATCATTTAGGTAGCTACCTAACTATAACAATTAAGATTAAACAAAAAACTAATGTTAGCCATTTTCAATGTTTGTATTCGCCCAGTCTTTCGCCTGCTTACTATTTCAGTAAATCATAATCAGTATTTTTGAATTTAAATTCGTTCGTTTAAATACTACTACTTATAATGCTACCCTGATATCATTTAAATAACTTTTCTTCAGTAAGTAATTACATAATTATTCACTATTTAAATAACTGTCTGATAGCTTAGAACGCTAATTGAGCAATTATCTTCATACTTAAAAAGCGTAAATACAGTATAGTAATCTTAGTAATCCGGCACTTATATAGACAATGAGGCGTCGGCATATTGGAATATTTGGATTATACTCCATAATATTGGGAAATTCAAGGTAAATAATATGGAGCATTGCATATATTATAATGTAGGTAGTATGTATAATACAAATTTCTCTATGAAAACTATCTGACGTAATCTGGGGAGAGCGCGGGTGAGTGTAGGTACACAAAATAAATAGGCACAGAAGGTCGGCTGCATACAACGAGCGTTAACATGCACACAAACACAAAGACCATTAAGTACAATGCTCTCTGATCAAGTCAGTAGAACGCCAATCTCGAGTGCCCGCGCTTTGGCACACGTAATTATCGTTTCGTGTGACAATAATTGCCATAATTTAAAATGATTTTTCTATTGTCATATTTCACAAAACTTATTAAGAATAAGGCTTTAATAAACTTTAAACTATAATAATCGTGCGTAGATTAATAATATCAAGGTCAGCCGAAGCTGGTTTTCTGTACCTATTTATTTAGTTATAGGTAGTGGCTGAGGAAAGGGACAGGCGCGGGTGGAAAGAGCGGGCCGTCGGTGTAGAGTATCAGACTACTGGACGTGCCGGTGTACTGAAGTGCCGGATTAATGAGACTACTGTAGAATGTTGAGTAAAGTGAGCAAACTGTGTAAGTGCATCCATTGAAACAATGTTTCAATGTCATAGTTTATCCTACCTTATTCGCCTAAGGTATTAAATAAATTATTTAAGAACTTAACAGGTACCTAGAGGTTATACTAGCTACTCACCACAGATTTATCTACTACAGTGACGGTATTCTAATTTTACCCGACGGCGCATAGGCAAAAGGAGATACATGTTTCCCACCTTTACCGGTTTTGATAAATGAGATGTCGATAGATTTATCGTACTGTAAATGCTCGCAGTTGCCTCTCAAACATTTCGTAGATATTCTTGTAAAAATATACATATATTTTTGGGATTATTTTCACATTTGATTAAGAAATTCCTGGCAACTTAACTTTTAAAAAAACATTTACAAATGCCTGAGCGAATCACAAAATATAATAGGAGGTTTTCATTTATTCTTTTGTCTGTAAATTCTAACGTAACCTCTATGCGTCCGCCTTTTTTAGTGGAAAATAGTGATCAAAACTTTTTACTTACTTATTGTACGCACGTACAAGAAAATTAGAGAAGCCAAAAATTAGACATCATGTAGTAAATATCTGTGGTTATAAAATCCAATTTACGTAGAAATGGGTTGTTTATTTTTCGGACATATTAAATACCAAGTTACATTTTTTGGATAGGTACATTAGTAGACTACATTGATAAATCTCATCGCTCGGTAAGTTTGATTTTGATTGGTCCATTAGGCGTGTACATTGGGTGGATGTGGTAGTCCATAGGTTCGTGGTTGTACTCCATTTTGAACGCCTGAACAATCTGGAAACGAAAACAAAACTAAGTGAACGTAACATACAGGGAACGTTTGGCAGCCCCTTGTATGGGACGCGACTTGTGTGACTTTAGCGCAGTCACATCTTCCTGAGACACAAGGTAGAGCTTCAGGCAATTCGGCAGAGCAGCACAAGCGGCGCAAATATCCTAACCTTGGCAGTGGTTACAAAAAATTTTTTTTTGACTGCTCGTCCCGATGCCATTTTTGATTTCGGGGCGAGCAGCCGGGACCCACAAAAATATTTGAGCCATTTGGGTTGGAGACATTGGACCCTTGGAGACCGGAAACTCCTAGCATTTTCAAAAATATTTCAGAGTGCCTGGGTAATGCGACGCGTGTTTCTGGCTACACGCATACCTAAGCATTTCCATTCAGCATAGTAATGTGAAGCCGAAAGGAGGTCATAGTACTCAATAGTACTCATCGTTATGAACAACTTTTAGTATGGGACCAACCCTGAAATCGTGAAACTGTAGTTCCATACATTTTGACGAGTGTCAATGATCGTGTTTTCTATGAAACAGCTGAAACAATGATTTCAGGGTTGGTCCCATAGTAAAACTCGTTTATAATGATGCGTACAATAACCTCCTTTCGGCTTAGTACAATCTATATGCGTAAGTTATAATATATAGCCCTGGAGATAACCTCAAGATAAAGACGTCTCAAATCGCGACAGTGGAATTTGTTACTTTATCTTTTGGCAGGTATAACCACAGAAAAGAGAAGTAAATAGAACGGAAATGAGAAGGAAAATCTGTTACCAGGCATTATGAGTAAACTTTGATTGAACATTCTTATTTAGATCAACGCTTTCGAATGACTGACGTTTCGTTTATATGGGTGCAACTGGCTACAACAAATTTCTTACAAAAATGCCTCTAAAGCCGTTCTATTTAAAACTTTTTTTGTATTTTCTGTTGGCATGTTTTACCGCTTTCTGTACGTTTAAAACTTTTATCATACCTTAGCTATGACAGTATGTATCTCAAGCTCAGCAAATCGCCTGCCTAAGCACATACGCTTGCCGTATCCAAACGGTAGTGAAGCAAAAGCGTGATGATTCTGCCCCACTGTCCGCTGCATCCACCTCTCGGGTCGGAACTCTGATGCGTTTGAGAAATATTCTTCGCTGTTGCCCATCACGTAGTGTTGGAAGATCACTTGGGTCTGGAACATAGAGAATAACGAAGATGTCATAAGAAACTGTTTAACATGACTTCCAAGTATACATGGGTTACTTCATCAAAACCTCCCTTCCCTGAGGAAGGGGCTCTACTGGCTCCGAAACCGGTCGATCGTCTCGACCGATAGAAACATAATTGTGAGTACAAGCCGGTGTTATAATAATAATTTATACATGGGTTCTTCAAAGGGGATGTTAATAGTCTTTAAAGGTCAGCAACGTATCTTTTGGCCCCTGGTGTTACAGTAGTGGTGGACCCTTACCATCAGGCGGCACGTTAGCTTGTTTGCCATCGTGGTATTTAAAAAAAACAAATAGTGATCTGTGATATCTTTTGCGTGAAAAAAAAAACTTGTTTTTTCAGCCACTACTCAATACACAATAAGGGTCAGTGTAACTAACTATTTTGCTCTTGGTAATGAAAATAAGCTTGCTTGTTTCGAATAAAGTTGTTTTTTTTTCGAACGCAAAACGAGATATATTCTAAAGTAACTTCTGTAGACTTTAAGGAAAAATAAATTATTTAAATTTTTACTTAATGTATGTAAAATATAAAATACTATAATAATTATAACTTTTTGGGAACTTACTCCTTTTGGAATGTTATAGCCACAAATAATTGTATCTTTACTAAGTTGTCTTCCATTGCCAATCACCACTGGGTACATTCTGTAAAATAAGAATAAAAACGCTATAATTTCTTAATATTTTTATAAAAACGTATCGATATCACCGAGAAGGAAATGTTTTTTATGTATTTGTAGGTATATCTGTATTACGTGCGAGCGGTGGTGGCCGGAGGGTGGCATGAGCGCTTTACAATCTAACGGCACTCGGTTCGATTCTCAGACCTGCACCAATGACTTATTTAGTACTTAAATAAATTAAGTGCGCTTTCGATGCTGTTGCTCAAAAATGGTGAAGGAAAACTGGAGTACTTCCAAGAACCTCAAAAAATATATTTAAAGACATGACATTGAATGACTTTGGTCAGCATCGTCTCTCTAGAGAAAGCTTGTGTCTCAGCATGCTTGTGTCATGGTATGCTGATAATGATGATGAAGATATCTGATCAAGATGAGTAAGTTTCTCCCTAATGGTAAGCGTAAAGCTTGCCAAAAACAGTTCAGAGCAACCAATTTTTTTTTAAATTTTCAACAGTTGTTTTGTTTCAACGCTCGTCACCTTGTGAGATGTTAAATCTCTTATTGCTCTTACCATTGGCGGATCCAGGTCATGCCCCCCCAAACACCTAGCAATTCCATACATTCGACTCTTCGATTTGATTCCATCGAACCATGTCAAAATAGCCCCCCCAAAATGAAATCCTAGATCCGGATCTTACCCCAATTATTTCACTGAAAACATTGCCATTCAATCCTAAACAGAATCTAATATATATATATAGGTACACACTACTGCTTCACAGTTGAATAACTGGTAGGGGCGTGGAAATTCCAGGTAGATTTAGCAAAAGAGCCTTGTGTTTTTCATAATTATTATGATATTGTTAAGGGATTTTACGTATTTACCTCATTACTTCTTTAACACAAGCTTTTAAATAGGGCATTTGGTTCATATCTCCTGGTTTCATTGGTCTGCCGTCTAGAGCTTTGGTAATTTCATTGTAGAGCCTATCTTGTACTTCAGGCCTGTGTGATAGCTGATACAAAATGGATGCTACCGCATTTGAGGTCTGAAACAAATAAGTGAGTTTTTTTGTAGATAAACTCATAATCGAACTTATTGTGCTAACCTCAATCAAAGATCTGTATCCGCACCGCACCGCTCACTACCAAACGCTACGATTGTAGGCTTTATGAAGCAAGACGCCTTCATAAAGCCTACAATCGTAGCGTTTGGTTTAGATTTAATTAGGAAAGTTGGCAGACACTTTTAGCCCCTACAAGTGTCTGTAAACTTTCCTAATTAATAATAAATAATAATTTAATTTTCGACCTTAGCGAGGATAGTGTGATAACGGAATCGAAGTGGTGCCGATGATCCAATATATATTAACTATTCATTTGTTTGGGAGCTGCTCTCGAAAAATGCGGCAGGGTGACTAAACAGAAATGAAGTCGCTGCTCTTCAGTTCAGCTGCCGCTACCACACATCTTACCGTATCGATGCCAACTAGGAACATGTCAAGCGCAGCGACGGCGGCGACACGCGGTCCAGCTGCAGCCACCAGGTCCTGCAGCAGCGACTTGCTGCTACCGCTCGCTCTGCTCTCCTCTAGCGCCTGCTCTACGTGGCGTAGAGTTACTCTGGAATGAATTGCTTTCATGTTTTCATCAGGCGTTTATGTGGCTAAGTTGTAGACAAGTTTGATCTCCTGTTTGATTAATGATACATTACTTTACATTAGTATATACCAGAAGTAGGCAAACTGTTGGAAGAACAAACCACAACCAAATTATCGATCTCATAAACTTCAAAAAACCAAAAATTTAGTTCCTTCCTGTTTGCCTTCAGCCCTTTTAAGGCCAACAGCAAACTTGAAAAGTCGCAATTGTCTCCTGAAAGAGGCCTATATGGCTCGCGAATCACAGTTTCCCTACCCTTGCAAGGGTGCCACCAGTTACGGGCAGAGGGCGGAGGGAGCAGATGCTCCCCTAGGAGAGGGCGGGAGTTTAAAAAGCTAACCAATCTAAGAGTAAATGATTTTAAAGAACGTTGCATTCATTTTGCGGACGGACTAAACAGAAGCCTTTTTTGCAATAAAAATAGGTGCCTACGTGGTTTTATCCCCAAATGGCAAATACATTTAATGAACTTAGGTACCTGAGGATGGTATCAAGCGCAGCTACATATCTCTTAAACATAGCGGTGGGGTATATCCTCCACCAGGGTGCCCTCAACTCCAGTTCACCAACGCTGATGAAGAACGTGTGGACAGCGTCGATCAGACGTTGGCTTTCGGAGCCTTCGGGCGCGTCAAAACAACCCAGGCGTGTATCTAGAGCAATGAGGCCGAGAGCTGAAAAAAAGATTTTACCCATTTAAAGAAATAAACTAGCAATATTAAAATTTGTGTTTTACAACACATCATCACACCAAAATGCTTCGATTCCACATTATTCTGCGCATGACGTGATTGTGGAGCTCTCTCTGCTAGAGTCTACCTTCCCTGTAAAGTAATATTGATGTATTCAAATCGAGAGTAAGCAGGTTCCTTCTAGGTAAGCATGCTCCAGTCTAACCCTGTCTTTACTTAACATCAGATATTTGTGTACAAACCCAAGCCACTTAATAAATAAACTGGCTAAGTGCGAGTCTGGCTCACGCACTGAGGGTTCCGTATCATCACAAAATTCATTAACGAAATTACCAGTTATAACTTGGTAATGAACAGAAACTTGGTACCAACTTGCATTTTTCCATTATTTATTTATTGTTATACTTTAGAGTGTGTACTATTATCATGCCAAGTTTGACGCTTGTACGTATTACTGTTTTTACATTAGAGCTAATACAAAAATACATTTGTTGTATATTTTATTATTTTTTTGCTTAATCCGCCGTAATATTACATATTCTGTGAAAATTTCAACAGGCTATCTTTTACAGTTCGAAAGATACAGCCGTTAATAGGTAGGACAGACAGACGACAGACGGACAGACAGACAGACATCGTAGGCTTAGTAATAGGGTCCCATTTTTACCCTTTGGGTACGGAATCCTAAAAAAGACTGGACGTAAAAATCCACTATCCTCATGCCACTATCTTTTCTTTTATTGCCTTTACACCAGCCATCTTTTTCAAGTTAACGCTAAACCTGGTGCCGTACTCCACGTTTGACTATACGTGATCTCCAGTAGGGTCGCCGTCCACCCTAATGAACGATTCTTCAACGGGTCTGATAATGAGCTACCTTCTACGGTGTTTCCGAGAAGTTACAACATGGGGTTCTTCAAAAGGCGAGTTAATAGAGTTCTAAAGGGTCGGCAACGTATTTGTGATGCCTCTGGTGTTACAAGTATCCATAGGCGACGGTGACTGCTTACCATCAGGCAGCCCGTCTGCTTGTTTGCCACCTATGGCATAAAAAAAAATAAAATGACCAGCCTATTTTTCACTGAATATTGGGAGCTATAATATATTATATGAATCTGAATTTAAATCAGTATTACTCACATTCCAGCGACCACTTATGGACTTCGTTCAGGAAATCATCAGGTGTTTCTTGATTTTCATCTCTCATATCCCGTAATCTGAAAAAAACCAATTGACAAGCATGAAAAACACAAGTATAAAAAACACAGCAGTTAATTAAGGGTGTCGTTTTCGAAAGGATTGTAAAGTAGGGTCAATATCGATCAGATTTCTCTGGTCAAGATTGTCCACTTCCAAAGTTGTCAACTTCCATTTGACATTTGTCAGTCAGCAAAGTAAAATCAAAGTAAAATGTAAATTATTGAAATTATTACAAATAAATTATATATTTTTTACGCAATTGTCAATCAAAGTTCTAACGTTGTAAAAAGTTTTTTTTTTTTTTATATATTTCAAAGGAAGACCAACAGCCTTAAAAAAATATAACAATCTTAATAGATCCAGAAGCTAATTACAGGTCCTCGCGGATAAAAATAATATCATTACCTACTAGGTTACGTTGTTGAATATTGACGATGTGTCAAATGTGATCTATTACAATCACAGATATACACAACCAGATCGGCAATATATTTTAGTGAAAGAGACAACTTGATATGGCTCAGCACAAGTACGAAAAGGACATAAATAGATTTTGTTGTCCTTATCGGCGTGACCTGTTTTTGGTACCTCAAGTGTCAAAATCTGTAATAATCAGTGAAACAAAACAAAACGGGTCTGAATTATATTTATTGCCTTTTTTTGGTGATTAAATGTGATAAATGCGTGTTTCCTCTGAGAAATAATTGTAAAAGATATTTTACAATGGTTGGTTGTAGCATTTTGGGCTGCAAGAAGCGCAGTGAGCGAAAATACGATGAAATATCATTTCACACGTAAGTAAACATATAAAGCTTGTAACGATCACCTAAATAAATTCAGGATATCAATTCGCAAATATTTTATTCATAATTAGTCAGTTTTTAGGTCGATTTGTGGTCTAATTCTATGAATTTTATCAAATTATTCACTTAGAAAATAAATTATGAATTTTGCCAGTTTATGAAAGAAATTACCCACCGCAACTAACATAAATTATTCGTTCTGCAGGTTTCCAACTGATCCTGTCACATTGCTGAAAAAAGCTGGCACATTGCAAGAAGTGCAAAATACCGACCCTTTTATGCCCATATGAATATGGTGAATGTTAATATTAAATATATATTAATGAGGCCCCAGTTATGAAGCTGGAAAAGCAAAAGGCGATTTCGGCGAACCGATTCAAAAAGCTACGCGCTGTTCGTGAAATTTGTACTGTAAACATTAAAGAGTCTATATATCTAATTATTTGGAATGTTATACATAATTCCATTCATGAAAAAACTAAACTGACCAAGCGCGAGTCGGGCTCGCGCGCTGAGAGTTCTTTACAATCACAAAATACAAAAAGTTGTGCAAAAAGACAACATCACGCCCAGGCTGTCACCCATCCAAGTATCGACCGCGCCCGACGTTGCTTAGCTTAGTGGTAAACAGAAATTTGTCACTGACTCGCACTTGGCCAGTGTTTATTATTTGTTGTTTTACTTATGTTCACTATAATCCGCTAAATTTGACGCTTGTACGGATTACCGTTTTTACACTAGAACAAATCCAAAAATACGTTTAACGTTTGTTGCATGGGGGCCCTTCCTTTGCCCTTCCGTTTTAACTCTTTGACTTTTTTATTATTTTTAATTAATCATAAAAAAATCATGCTATGGTTACTTTACAACCTTTTTTCTAGTACTATATTCTAATCCTAACAAATAATTATAATAAAAACGCAAGTAAGTTTGTAACTTTCTGACTGTTTTTTTACGAGGAAACGGATAAGTCATGGTATAATAATATACTCCGCCAGGTATAGCAATTCGAGAAAAAATGTTTACGTAGGCGTCCCGCAATGATGTCATGATGTCAATTTACAACAGGTTCGAGAGAGATGACGATACACCACGTAACAGCTGATTGAATAAAGTGGCAACTGGACAGTGACGTCATTGCGGGACCACTCCCAGATTGCTAGACCTTGTTTTCTTAGATCATGGGCTAAGTCAAATTTTGTCAGGACGATAGGGTATGTCATGAGGACAGACAACGTACTTTTCTTCCCAGAACATTGCAGGTAGCTCCGCGGGTTGCAGCAGATAGTGTATAAAATATAAATATTTAAAAAGTAGTATTGTTTCCAAAGTACTCATTGAAGATTCACTACCCATCATAGTAGGTAAATTACCCTAACTTATAGCAAATCATTTTAATGTGGCAACACACCTTGTTGAAGCGAGAGGCACTGAGCTAGCCACGCTCATTGAAAATCTATAGGTAGTAGATCTGTGATTACAATAAATAATTGGCCCTACTTTAGTACGTACCTTCCTACGATACTTACACCCAGTTTCTGAAAGCCTGTTGAATTTAATCTATTGTCAAAACTCATGTCAAGTGACTTGATCGGCTGTTGTTTTTTCGTTCAACCAATCACGTCAGTTGACATGAGATGTGACAACGTTTTAGTTAATTTCTGTGTTGATCAGCCTTTCAGAAACCGGGTGTTAGACAATGCAATTTACAAACCTTTGAACAAACGTGTCTGCGACTTCTGCAACCGGCACCGTGTATTGGGCTGCAGCACCAGCGCTCAAAGCGACTCTGGACACTTTAGTTCTAAACGCTGCCCATGAGTCTCCATGCCTATTATACAAAAATAACGTAGGTAATGAAAAATTTAGATTCAAGACTAATTTAAATATATTAGGTATCCGACATAGCTGTTAAAATTTGCAAGTTGAAATGGCAATGGGCAGGCCTCATCGCTCGAAGAACCGATGACCGATGGGGAAGAAAGGTTCTTTGAGTGGAAACCACGAACCGGAAGACGCAGCGTAGGTAGATGGACCGACGACATTGTGACAGTCGCTGGCATCCAGTAGATGCAAAAGGCAGGCTGTCGTTCAGTGTGGAGGTTAAAGGGGGAGGCCTATGTTCAGCAGTGGACGTCTAGCTGATGATGATGACGATGTTGATTAGTTATCTGCTCTAGGTGGTAGGTGGCGTGTTTTTGTGTGATCTAGCATCTTCGATACAGGAAATCCTCGTAGAGTTCTACAGACATCCGCTAAAGTTATATGATTATTTACGGGATATTTACCGTGGTAAATTACCGTGTTACCGTGGTTCCGCCGAAATATCGGGAGCTCATTCCACAACCTTACCACGGTAAATATCCCGTAAATAATCATATAACTTTAGTGAACAACCGTGATAGTTCATCACATTCAGACATCCGCTAGTCTGTAAAATGCGCTGCCTGAATGGATGTTCCTCGAAAAGCGATAATGTCGAGCGAGCAGCCGCAGTTTAGTAAAGAGTTAGTTCACAGCTAACCCGGCGCGGACCGGTTACTTGCCCGCGCGCCGACCGCTCCTCGCGCGCCCTCTGCAAGCAGTCTGTTTTAGATAGCGGAACTACTCGCGTGTCGCCCCTATCGCATACCTAATTTACTTCCTTCCGAACTTTGATTACTGTTTTATATCACCACCGATTGTTATTACCTCATCACCCTTCTGACAATATATTATATGGTGAACTGTGGGTTAGAAATAAACACCTGGAAAGTGAACAGTGACGTACTCATTTATCGCCACCATCACCGACGCTAGGAACCATCTAACCACCATCCATCACCATACAGTCACGCGAGTTT
Source organism: Agriopis aurantiaria (assembly GCA_914767915.1). Classification (NCBI taxonomy): domain Eukaryota; kingdom Metazoa; phylum Arthropoda; class Insecta; order Lepidoptera; family Geometridae; genus Agriopis; species Agriopis aurantiaria. The sequence continues at coordinate 7,222,820 of OU612003.1, read as the reverse complement.
TGATGCAGGGAAAGGATTAAGATTCATTCATATATTTGAAGTGTATATGTACTGACATTTTAGTTAACTTACACAGCAATAACGCCTGCACAATTCTCTTCAGCACCGAAAAAATCTTTCCGCAATGTGTGTTTGTAGTAATTAAGTGACGGCATTGATGGTCTGAAATCAAATGGTGAATGTAAATTAAACATGTATTTTTTTATAATATAATTATTATTTGGTAAAGTTGGTTATTAATAATTCAAAATGCGGGCGGTAAATATCACATTGTTTCCCTGGGGAGGTAAATTAATTAAAAATATAACTGGTCCCATGTAAAAAATACCAATTAGCTTATTTTTTTCCGGGAAATTATAAGTTATATAAAAATAATAGTTTTCTGAATCATAGATAAGAACAATCTAGACCGTAGGTCTTGGTTGGAGGTCTAGGTCTTAGACTGCATCATCGCTTAACATCAGGCGAGATGGCGGTCAAAAGCAAGCCCTTCTCTTCTATTCTATTATCTCTTCTCTTCTCTATCTCTATCTTCTCTATCTCTACATAGTATAAATTAAAGTCGATTTCCGCGTCTGTCTGTCTGTCTGTATGGCCGCTAACTCCTCCTAAACCACGCAACGGATTTTGATGCGGCTTTCACCATCAGTTAGATACATTTTCACGGAAGGTTTATATATATAATATAAATTATAAACTAGCGACCCGCCTGAGCTTCGCACGTAAATTACACCCGTGCGAAGCCGGGCGAGTGGGTTGCTAGTTAATAATAAAATACACTATATCAAGTGAAGTCTCATAAAAAAAACTAAACCAAAATCAGTTTCGCCGTTTAGGAGCTACGATGTCACAGATAGACACACTTATAACACCCCTTTTTGCGTCGGAGGTTAGAAATAGTTAGATTTCCCACAGACCGCTGAAATCTAGAGACAATCCAAATGCGCAAGCACACAACCAGTTAGCAGCAATATTGTTACCTATGCGGTGCGGCGTCTTCTCCTCGAAACACCCTTTCTACCTCACTGGCATCGAAGACGAACAGCATGTCGGGCCGGCCGATGAGCCCCTCCATCTTAACACACTTCCCATACTGCTTCAGCAGCGACATGCACACTTTATCAATGTGCTCTACCGAGTATCCACCTGGAAATAAAATACCAAATGATAAGTTTTTTTTTAAATATTAATAATAGGCTTGCTTTTGACCACCATCACGCCTGATGTTAAGCGATGATGCGGTCTACGTTGGAGCACGCTTGCTTTTAAATTTTAATTTTAATTTATAGAGATTTTACATTATAAGATTATAGAGTCTAGAGTTTAGAGACCATCAGGAACTGGAAACGATTACAAAACAAGAATAAATAAAATAAACCCGTAAAAGAGCTGGTAAAATCGTCAAACGTAAAATCATCAAACGGCCCCAATAAAAGAGCTGTTTTTTTGTTTTTTACTGATCAAATTTTCTTGTATTCACAAATAAACTCTCGATCAATACACCTTTCAAACAAAAAATACTAAATCAAAATTGGATCACACAAACAGATACACACGTCAAACTTATAACACCCCTCTTTTAAACGTGTGGGTATGCAAAATTTCAGCATTATCGGTTGGGTATAACTGTTTTAAAATTTAGATGCAAAATTTTACCCAAACTAACAAGGCAAGTTAAATAAAAGCTTTTTTAAATAATGACAATGGCTTGTATTTTGAGCAACGAGCTTAACAAACCAAAATGTCAATTAAGTATTTTTTGTCTGTAAATTCTAACATAACCTCTGTGCATTTTGACTTATTTGAAAACTTAATCAAACTCTTTGCTCATAGAAATACACAAATATTAGAAAGGTCAAGATTTTGAAGTCCGATTTTCGTCAAAGTGTGTTCTTCAAAAAATTGATACAAGAAATCATGTTTAAGAAAAGGTAATTTAAATATCTACCCACAATGAATGTATCCGTTAACCGATACCGCAGACCACAGCTGACATTGTCTATACTCACGGATTCCCTTTCCACTTTCTCGGTCACGAGCTCAGATCAGACAAATAAGGGAGATAGGGTAAGATAGCGTAGTCGGTGCGAATGCATAGGCATAATCAGCTGCCCTTTTTGTGTGAGAACTATTAGTTAGTTTATTGGTGTAGCAAACAGAACTATTAGCTGCAAGTTTCTTGGTGTGCGTGAAAAATGAGTGAGTGTACCGTACTCACAGATTTTGCGTTAAGCGGTTTAGCAGTATAGTCAGTATAGTGATAAAAATAGGTGAAAAATGGGCACGAACGGTAATTGTACTAAGGCATATCTCATTTGTTTGTCGGATTTGAGGTAACGACAGTGTAGAGTTACAACCTTAAAACGCAGGTTACAAGTGAGAGCTCTCTCACGATTTTTGATAACGAAACTGTAATTTAACACACTTTGATAGCATAAGATAATAAATCATACTGATATTATAAATGTGAAAAGTTTGTTGGTTTGTTTGTTCTTATTTCACGCAGCAACAGAACAACGGATTCACCTGATTTTTCGCACGGGTATAGTTCAAAGACTGGAAAATGACATAGGCAATTTTTGTTTTAGGCAGGTTTTATTTATCTTCACAACAAAATGTGCAAAATAGATAGTTTTGGTCGGTGAGCGCGGCGTTAATAAGAAAGATCTATGCATATTTTCATTGCTATTAATAATAATTATGCTAAAGTCTATAAATATTTAATGAGGTACCTAGCCACTGTGCTTGTGCATTCATGAAACCGGTTTGTCATATAATTCGCGAGATTTGATCGTGTCTGGATACTTTCTACTAGGTTATAGACCGGTTTTACATTCGCTAATTATTAATCTACTGATATTAAGCCAATCTATAATATCTAAATATCTGCTACTAGCTGCGCTCCGCGTTTTTACTCATCCTAAAGTAACTGTTTATAAGTATTTATTTCAGTCTCCGCTCCTTTAAATATACCTAAAGCCACTAACTCGTAACTGTTTTCTGTATGTTTTTTGCTTACCTTGCATTATATCAGAACATTATAATCAGCCTATACATTAAAACAAATGAAAACCTATCAAAATCAAATATAAACAAACTTAAGGCCCTCTTTTCCGGCTTTTAGCAATTTTGGTCATTCTAAAGTTATATGATTATTTACGGGATATTTACCGTGGTAAGGTTGTGGAATGAAGGAGGTTGTGGAGTGGTGTGGTTGTGGTTGTGTTGTGGTTGTGTGTTGTTGTGGAACGGTAAATATCCCGTAAATAATCATATAACTTTAGTGAACAACCGTGATAGTTTAAAACAGTGTTTTGGTCATTCTAGTTTGAGTGTCTACTTCAATGGTTAGTTTTAAATTATAAAAATAGTGTCTTATCAAAATTTTATGTTTTATCTAGGAAATCTCAAAGACCGAAACACGATTAAGGACATTTTGCTCCATAGAAAAAAAATATGAACGTAACACTGATTTGAGCTTTTCTCCTTGTTTTTTTCTGGGATGTTTTAGTATACAGATTTCATAATTATGGAGGAAACCTCGAAAGGTACATTTTACATTACAGTCACAGATTATCGGACAAAAAGTACTGAAATTTTCTTAGTGGACGTAGTACCTAAGTAGAAATTTTCGCGTAGTTAGTAGAAATTGGACCCGGGTATGTCCTAAAACTGCGTCCAGAACCACCGGAGGATGGGCAGCAGCTGCTTATTAGTACACGGTGAACGTACTGCACCCCCCAAGCCGCCTGCCAAGCGTGGGGATAATGCCAACACCCCTCTTTAAGAAAAAGGCCTCTGTTCAACAGTGGACATGTACTGGCTGATGATGTGATGTGTGAGTAGAAATTTCAACTAATAGCTGTTTTATTTAATTACTAGACATCTGGGACGCAAATATTCGGATGGGCATATCTTGATATCTGCATCTATGACAAAATACATAAATTCATACCTACCTTTACTGGAATATATGGGGGACTACTTACATGATCTTGAGACTAAATTCAAACTACTTGCGCATGTATGAAAATTCTGATTTTAATTCTCTATAAATCACTCCAGGTCACGCTCACTCGGTGCTTCGTCTGCGCCGACCACGCAATGCAACAGTATTGCGTAAACAAGAAAAATGTTCTATCGTATGTCCAAACTACTTATTACTTGAGCACTTATATTGTACATACGTAATTATGTACGTATTATGTATCTCTCGGACGGCCAAAGAGAAGGCAGTCACACTTTATGGTCCGTGATAAAATTGGCAGAGACTTTTTGGTGACACGAGGAAATCTGTCAAAGATCTACTGAAGAATTGTAATGCAGCCAGGATATAAATGAGATCACAGTCCACTGCTGGACCTAGAGCACGCAACTCAGTGACTTTCAGCTTTTCGCGTCCAACCAGTGCCAGCTACCTTAAGAGCCGTATTAAAATATGAATCGTTATATTTTAGACATCTGGATTTTAGGGACATAAAACGAAAAACAAGCAAACCATTACAATTGTTCATTTTATGTCAGTAATTTAACAAAATCCACTCTAAAACATTCCCTCCGAGAGTTATACGAAATACTATTTTTGTAAATTAGAGGTAATAAATTGATAATTTATGTTGAATTTTCCCAAAATTGTAAGCCTTTTTTTTTCAATGAAATTGCAGATCTGCTTTTTACAGATATTAAATGTAGAGATCTTTTTATTTGATAGAATCAAAATACCAAAATTAAATTTTTCGTTACTTTTTTCGTAAAAAAAATCCGATAAGGCTCTTAAGTATATCGACCCTCCATTGTGTCTCATAGCGTCCTACGTTACGTTTCCAGATTTGTGAATAAACCAGGATAAACAGGGTTACGCAGAAAAAGTGTACTTAGCCAAAAGTGGTCCGTTATACTTATATCACACAAGGAGGTATGGTGGGTGGCGTGGCGGGTGCGAACGCACCTGGCCTAAATAAGGCTTGATGCCGAACACACTCTCCAGACGACCTTGCCATCCTTTTTTTAACTGACTTCAAAAAGAGGAGGTTCTCAATTGGACTGCATAATTTTTTGGTTGTTTGTAACGCGATTACTACGCCAATTATGAATTGATTTTGATGGGTTTTTGGTAGGTCATACTTTAGAGGTGGTTCGAGTCCCAAATAAATTTTAAAGAAATTGATTCAGTACTTTTTGGTAACTAACAAAAACAAAAATTATATAAGCAGATGACTTTTGGTTTGGTACCCTTCAACAAAAGTTTTGATAAGTACTTTCAATCTCTGTGTTAACGGTCATTTTTCTACTTTTTAGTAGTTTACGTTTGTTCATGTAGGTAAAGTCTTGAAGTCGGGTTTTTTTTTAATTTTAATTGCATCAGGACTACAATAGTTCTGTTGGTACCTAACTGTTAACATTACATCGCCAAACCAATAGTTCTGTTGGTAACTGTAAACATCATTATCATCATCATCATCAGCCAGAAGACGTCCACTGCTGAACATAGGCCTCCCCCTTTAACCTCCACACTGAACGACAGCCTGGCTTTTGCATCCACTGGATGCCCGTGACTCCCACAATGTCGTTGGTCCATCTAGTGGGAGGCCTACCTACGCTGCGTCTTCCGGTTCGTGGTCTCCACTCCAGAACCTTTCTTCCCCATCGGTTATCTGTTCTTCGAGCGATTTGGCCTGCCCATTGCTACTTCAACTTGCAAATTTTAACAGCTATGTGGGTGACTCTGGTTCTTTGGCGAATATCTACGTTCCGGATTCTATCGCGCAAAGAAACTCTGAGCATAGCTGTCTACATTGCCCGCTGTGTGACTCTGAGTTTTCCCAAAAGGCTAACAGTTAACTATAAACATAAAGATCGTTAAACAATAATTCGCCGGACAGTTTATTTTCGTTTATTATCTAACATAAATAACTCGAAGGTTAAGAACCCATCGTATCATCAAGCTGAGACTACAGTGGAATCAAAATGACGTCCTTGTCCCACATTATTATTATTTTTCGTAACGAAACGTAGATTTGTATGCTGAGAACATCGCAAAGACAGTTACGAAAATGACATTGTGAATAAAATTACAATGTTTTATTCATTGAATTTTCAATTATATAGGGTCAGTAGCAAACTTGAGATAAAAATTGTGATAGAAAATCTTTCATTGTTTTAATCACAGAACTTGCATTTTTTATCTGTGGTTGTAATGTTGTTTTTAATTGTTTTTGTTTGTTCTGTTTGAACTCAGGCTACATAAATATTTACCAGCTCTAAAACGAACTTTCTTATTCTATGTAAATATTATCTAACGGAGGGACAATGATTATCCGTAAATACAATGAAATTTCGTGCCGCGTGCGTACGTTAAATAGTGGCTTTTTCACTAGGTTTTTTTTGTTGCAAATGAGTTAATACAACGGGACTAGCAAGTTGCTGGTCAGATGGTATCCGACACGTCCATAACAATTAATAGCCACCCAAAATAATTGACACTCGACAAAGCGTAGGGAACAGCTGTTTTTATTTCGATTTGAGGGTTGTTCCCATATTAAAAGTAGTTCGTAATGATGATTACAATGACCTCTTTTCGGCTTAGTAGTCTATATGCGTAACCCTGTAATAAAAATACTGCGCTTATAGCCGAAAAACAAGATACCTAACTAGATATATATGCAGTCTAAGTTTGGTTCCTATACCTACAGACAACTACAATATTCCTTAAGTGCAAGCGACTCCATGTTCCTTAGTAAGTAGCGTTTTATGGGCCGTAACTCAGACACCATAGTTAACAGTTACCACATACCACTGTAAATATGCCTACAGATTGCTACACACGAAGCTACGAGTTTTGAGGGAAATGACGAAAACTTCCGACGTTTAAAGTCATTAGTCTGTTGTTTCCAACTATGAAATAAATTGGATGTACTCGTAGGAAAGTAAGATTGTCATTTGTAACGTTTGAGTGTTTGAGACTATGGACATATTGTGCACTACCCAGATGATCGACCAAAACCTACGACCAACCAAGTTGCTCATAGTAGAATCTAGCAAGAGAATAGCATCCATTTTTTATGTCATCTCTACACTAGAGTTCGTAATTACAGACCCGTTCTACGCAAAAACTAATCGGAGTTTATTTTATTATCGATTTAGTTTCAATAGCACTAAAGTATCGCAAAAGTAAATACAAAGTTGCAAAAGTATAACAGTACTGTCAAAAAAACGCAACGTGCAAGAAAATCAACGACAAAACAAATGAGGCCATTGAATATAAGGCATCCAATCACGAACTAAGTGTACGAGGTCCAAGATCAAACGCCAACCGTTAAACTACGATGGAACTACGATGTACGTTACTAATAATAAAATAATAATAATAAAACTTTATTTCCATCTAAGCCTTAAAAATTTGTTAGCTTAGATCTAAGGTACAATTTACAGTAGTTAAGGCCAAGAATAATGCGTAAAACTATTAGCTCCGGGCCCCAAACTAGGCAGCGAAGCCTGTGTCTTGGGTGCCCAGTGGATCCAGTTAAACATGGTGAATATTCGTGTCACTGCTTGTACATGTTTAAGTGACAGGACTGAGTTAGTAGGTAAAATTACAATACAACCTGAGATTCTGTGGCAAATCAACGTATGCTTGAGGCTATTTAGGGGGAGAATATATAGGGGCTTTGTGGGTTATGGTAGATTATGGGCGAAGCATTGCACAACTTGCGCGAAGAACGTGCATAAGGCTGAGTATCTGTAAGGAGTGTTTGATTCTGCGAGGAAGTGTGGTTTGCGATGACTGCGACTATAGTTATATACTATTCCAAGGACAATCGCTGATTTTCAGATCTCCACTCTGGGTATTTAGCCTTATGTGAAGGCCTGAAAATCACTTTTGATTTGACAAGTCTTTCTGTTTCTTCATACGAGAGGGAAAATAGCCATCTTCTTAATTTAGATTTTGCTTCTGCGAAGGTACACTTTTGAAGGTCTAGTAGTTTACAAACTTCGTTGTATGCATAGGTGTGAACATATTTTGGTAGTCTCTGGGCAAATACAGTCCTGACTTTTGGTAGTGTATGACCAGCAGGCCTCTCTCCATCAGAAGACTGCTGAGGAGCAGGTGTAGTGAGCCTTTTGGTGACAGCGCGCATGATGAATAACTGGCGCACCGTTAGAAATGATGCTTCCTGGTACAGTTTGTCGGTGGGGTAACTAAGCGGCTTGCGGCTAAGCCTAAAAAAGTCTAAAAAGGCCTAAGTGGCTTTAATATCTCTTTGAGCACGTTCCAGCTTCGTCATGTGCGTTTTGGCCGCACCACCCCAGACCCTGATGCAGTATTGAAGGATAGATTGGCATAGAGAAGTATAGTATAGACTAGCCTTCTGACTTCTAATGATACTACTATGATGGGAGATGGTAAACATGCCTAAACTGTACATGACATCGTCATCTTCGTTATATGAACGAAATCTGGTAAATTTTGAATGATGTCTCTGATGGTTTTGTCATATCATAAAAGATACGAGAAAATCATTACATTGTAAACAACAAAAAGAATTTCCTTGTTGAATCGTATCTAACATTAAATCCAAGTAAACAATGAAAATCGTGCATTGCGGCACGACCGCGTTCAATGCTCATTGGTCGGTGCAACCACAATTCGTGATGTAATGCACGATATTCTTAGAAGTAATTTCCACCGCATTGGTGCCACAGTCCACATTAGTTACCTTTGCTTTCTCGTAATCTCCGTAGCATTTAGAGCGTCGGATGTAAAAAATCAAAAGGGCTTAATGACCACTCCACTGATGGACTCTCATAATAACTGGTCGAGAGCGTGATGTGACAGGGTGATGGTTCAAAGCCATAATGATTGTAGTCACATTTACAATTAGGAATTGGTGGTTAGGTGTAGAAAAAAAGAAACTTACGATGGTCTATGGACTTAGTTTCTGTGAGAAGGCCTGTGTCCCAACAGTGGGAAGATAGGCTGATAATTATAAAGGTGACATGACCTCGCAAGCTTTCACAATACCTACACCACCCTCTGGATAGAGAAAACTCTCAGGAGTAACGAGTTACACCGCGTGTGGTCAGTTGCAGGACCTAGGTCGTGCTTTATAGAGGTAACATTTTGGGTTTGTTTCGAGTTTGTTTTCTCTGGTGTCTTCTCTGATGGTCTTGCAGATTGAAATATCCAAATAAATACCTTAGTACTAAACAATACATATCAGATCATAAACGTCAACATCATCAGCCAGAAGACGTCCACTGCTAAACATAGGCCTCCCCTTAGACCTCCACACTGAATGACAGTCATCTGCATCAACTCACGACTCTCGCGAAGTCGTCGGTCTATTTAGTGGGAGGACTACCTATGCTGGGTCTTCTGATTCGTGAATTTCACCTCATATTACAAACTAACAATGAACATATCTAAAACTGCCCTATCATAATGTTCTATCTTTGCTTATCACGACATAAGCCCTTCTTAGACCAAAAATTTACGCAGTTTTCAGTCTCATTCTTACCAATATAAGGCGTGAATCTCCAAGTATTCCCGAGAAAGGGTAGAGGCTTTGGCCCTGGCACCTCCTCCCAAGACTTTATAGAAGACACAGTCTCGAACATCGGCGCTTCGAGGGCAGCGTCAGTGGACCTGGCACGCAGACTGCGTGCTGGACAGGATTTAGCCTTAGGTTTGATTCCTGTGAAAATAAAATAATATTAAGTTATTACTAAAGTCATAATCAGAACTCCTTCCAATTTGTTTTGAATGACTGGAATGTCTTCAAAAAACTTTTAGTAGAGTTTGCCTTCTTACCAGAGGACCGGACCGGTATTCTGAGTTTAGGTGTTAGTTATGCGTAGTTCTACTGATAGTACCAAGAGCATTTTTTTTCCCGTGCTACTACCACCACTACTTACCAGTAGGACTGTTACAAATATTGTGTGAAGTTATGTTTTTTTTTTAAGTTTTAGCTCCAGGCATCTTGTCTCTTTAGCCAATGCTCCACCGTAGATCGCATCATCGATTAACATCAGGCGAGTTGGCGGTCAAGCGCAAGTATTGATTTAATGAAAAAAAGAAAATTTGAAGTACCTATACCTAATACAATTGTCAAAAATTCAATAGGTTAAAGTTTTCTGTAATAAATATTATATTAAAAGAATTTATGTTTATTAACTTTAATAAATAAGTCATAGTCACAGTCAATATCAGGCAAAGTCAGTCACGGCCAAGTCCGAATCACGCAATCGAATCCAATCATCACAAATCACAAACTTTACTAGGGGTTTTAATTATATTGATCCACAAAGTTAAACGACTTTATTTTTTGTTATTCATTATATATTTACACGCTGAAAATGGGACTATTGGACTTATATATTTATTATTATTATTGTAAGTCAGTCTAAATCGCAACTCTGGCGCATACAGCAGGAAGGTTAGCACCCGAGGTAAAGATTATTCTTGTTCGGGCATTTATCTAGCACAAAGTACAGCCCATTTTTTTAAAACATGTAATATGTAAACTGTACAGCAGGAAGGTTAGCACCCGAGATAAAGATTATTCTTGTTCGGGCATTTATCCAGCACAAAGTATTTACCAGCCCATTTTTTTTAAACATGTAATATGTAAGCTGTACAGCAGGAAGGTTAGCACCCGAGGTAAAGATTATTCTTGTTCGGGCATTTATCTAGCACAAAGTATTTACCAGCCCATTTAAAAAAAATATGTAATATGTAAATTGCACGCCCACTACTATAGGCAAACATATTATGAAGTGACTAATATTTAAACCCACCTATTGTGCATGCGTTTTTTTAATGTATAATTTACTCGCGCATAAATTATCTTATCATATCTTAAAACTGTTACATTAGCTTTATCTTTAGACCTTAATGATAAAAACGTTCGTTCTATTTTATATATTCTGTGTTATCTATACTAATATTATAAAGAGGAAAGATTTGATTGTTTGTTTGCATTGAATAGGCTCCGAAACTACTGAACCGATTTGAAAAATTATTTCACTTTTGGGAAGCTACGCTATCCCCGGGTGACATAGACAATATTAAATTTTCAAAAAAAATGGGGTCCTTACTAAAATTCCAGTAATTTACATTATTGGAATTTTAAAGGGGTAAAAAAATAGGATTTACACCCGTACGAAGCCGGGGTGCGTTGCTAGTTTTTTATACAGATGGTACTTTATCTTTGATCCAGCAATCAACAGTCCGCAAAGTTTCTATGTTTAGTAAGTAATACACAATATTTTGTGGTTATATGAAAGAAGCTAAGTAATTTCACTTGTTATTACCTTCAAAAATATCTTACTTTCACTCGACAGATCTCTACAAAGATTATACGAAACAAAATTATAGATCACATACCAATGTCGAGTCCGTTGTCCACTTGGTGGCACCGCGAAGTTGTCGACAAGCGTCGGGCCGAAAACTTTAGAGGCCATTTCACTACTGCAATTCTACTCTTCATTTTTAACAGACCTGTGGAAATTAAATACGAACAGTGTAAGAACGTATTTTCCTTTCTTCATAAATACTAGACAATTTTGGAATGCTATATTATTTTGACATTTTTGGGATATCAAAGATGCCAAAAAGCGTTAGGACGAAATTCGTAAATAACTTCTTTATGCCAAACAAGCTAACGGGCCGCCTGATGGTATAAGCAACCACCGTTACCTATAAATACCTATAACACCGTTGCCAACCTTTAAAGACTATGCAATATGTTTGGTCTAACAATGTCTCCGACATGTGTCGGAGAAAGTATAGACGGAACAACAATTATAAAAAAAAAGAAAAAAAAAAAAAAAAGACTATTAACGACTCTTGTTCATGATAGGTTCTATGAACCCCTTTCGGCTTAGTAAACCCTTTCCACGTAACCCTGTATTTAAACATGTGTTTATTAAATCAATGTTTATAATCGTTTATGAAGTATAAGCTGAGCCTCGTGGTTCCACCCGCGTGGACATTTCCTGGGGAACTGTTCAGTTTTTTAGGATAAAAATCCAATGTCACTCTATGCGAAAAATCACATCGATCCGTTACTCTGTTGCTGCGTAAAAGAGGAATAAACAAACCAACAAAGTTCTAGAGAATTATATGAGATGTTCTGAGCGGATAAACTTACCTTGTATAGTAGTTAACCTCCCGGTACGATCTCACTATTGTTTCCTGTTTCTAATTATAAAAAGGAACTCGTATTTAGATGTATGTTTTAAAATTAAGAATGGTTATAAGCGCCTTTTAATCTTTGTTGGACCTACTTAGTGATGCCTTATTTTAGGGTTCCGTACCCAAATAGTAAAACGGGACCCTATTACTAAGCCTACAATGTCTGTCTGTCCGTCCATTCTACATATTAACGGCTGTATCTTTCGAACCGTAATACTCGTAGATAGCCAGTTGAAATTTTCACAGAATATGTCATTTTACGGTGGATTTACTAAAAATTATTAAAAATTTAGCATGATAATAGTACACACTCTAAAGTATATTTTTTTATAAATACATGGCCAGGGGTGGTTGTTGATAAGCTTCTATTTATTACAAAGTTAAACAACGTATTTTGCTACTTAGACTACCTCATCATTTCGTTTACTAATTATGAAATCGTTTTTTTAAATTGATAATTATTCTATTTTGTGATGGTACGGAAGCCTTAGTGCGCGAGCCCGACTCGCACTAGGCCGGTTTTATTGTTTGGTATTGTTGAATCCATAGTTATAAAGATCGTTCATCATAACTCATTCTGCTTATTTGGCACATGAAGGTGTGGCCAGGTTTGTATCTTTTGACTTGTATCGTATTACTCTATATCCTTGTTATGAATATAAGGTGACAGAAAAATAATACGCGGTAATAATAATACTTAACTATATAATTTTTCTGCTTATAAGTGTGTATACGTAACGACATACAAAAAAAACTGTCGAATTGATAACCTCCTCTTATTGGAAGTCGGTTAAAAAGAGACAAAGTTACCAAACACAACGCTTGTTTAAGGTAGGTAGGGTTCTTATTAGAGTTTTTAAAGGATGGCCATGTATAACAGGAATACGCATATAGACTGTACTAATCTGAAAAAAGGTCATTGTACTCATCATTATGAACAACTTTTACTCAACCCTGAAATCGCGAAACCACCATCAAAATAGGAAGGGAAAAAGGAAGAGTAGTTTACAAAAAATAGACTAGTGTTATATATATGAAAAGTGTGATAATGACCCAATGTCCAAGGGAACCATAAGAGTGCTAATAGGTGCTAATATAATGCTCTAGGTTTTAGTAGTTTTATCCTATACAATTATGTTATTTCTGGTGTCGACAAGAAATAGTTTATCTGTCTAACCATCATATTTTACTCATAAAAATAGTATGTATGTATGTATGTTAACATATGTATGTATGTTCCCTCCCTATGGACTCCAAAACGGACCGAATCTAGACCTATTTTGACGGGACGTTCACTGGCAGATAGCTGATGATATAAGGAGTAAGCTACACAGGTGAAACCGTGGGACGCAGCTCATAAATAGCTAGTTACTCATAAATAAATAAATAAATATTCGGGACATTTTTCACACACGGTCATCTGACCCCAAACTAAGCAAAGCTTGTGATATGGCTGCCAGAGACTGATATACTTACATATATAGTTTTAAATACATACTTAAATAGATATTAACAACCAGATATAGAACAAACACAAATGTTCATCACACAAATGTTTGTCCTAGATGGGAATCGAACCCACACCCCAAAGCTCAGAAGGCAGGTTCACTACCAACTGGACCAACGGGCTATAAATACACATAAATACAGAGACATCGATATAATTTCACAGTGTAAAAGACATAAACGCGCGCCTCGGAATTTTGCTAAATTTTCAAACGAGTTTTTAAATTGTAATTTTATGTAAATAGCAACTTTATGAATTTGGTCGAAGTGGTTTATTATTTTAATTTATTACTGACTAGATTTTCTGGTTTATAAGCAACTGGGCTTAAATCTCTACATTTCAGTTGCTGGCTAATATTATGTACTAAAATTATTTTCATTATTAGGTTTCAGAAATTTGTATCTTTTTGAAATGGTTATCCACGAACAATGATAGTAAAAACTACGAGGACATTTTACATGACATTTTGTATACGTTCATGCTAATTTATAAGTATATAATATAATTCTAGTATTATAAATATAGGAGCAATATTTAATTACACAAGGAAAATTATTTTTTTGAGTAATAAAACACAAATGAAAACCTAAAAATTAATATTGTTTTAAATTTAATCTAAAAGCCCCTCGGTGGAGAGGAATATTAATTACAGTTACCAAGTATTTTACAGGTAATTTTGTCAGAGTACATACGTATTTAGTTCCATTTCAGCGAGTGCTTATTTCTTCTAAAACACCCTGTTGCTTACTGCCTTTTAAACAACAGGTACATTTGGATAATATTATGGTTTTTCAAGCTATATTTTTTTTAAAACTATTTTTGATAAAACGATAGGTGTGCTTCATTAAGTATAACTTTTTTTACTTATACTTAAAACAAAAAAAAAGTCTTACCTTCACTTCTCCAATAAAAAATCCAATAGGTCACGAGATCACTTAACCCATAAATAAAGTCACTGACACACTTAAAACACTGTTTGTATTGTACCACCCTTAGGCCGGTCACACACTGACTGAACGCGCGTTCCTTTGAACCAACCCGCGCGCTATCAGAGTGCGTGCCCATTTGGTGAGCAACCGGTTTTGCTTTTTATTTTAGAAGGCAGGAAGCGATCTCTTGAATTTTAAAGGATGTTAGGTTAGTTCTTATTTTATTTAATGCGTGTTTCGTTCGTTAGTAATTGTTTATAAAATAATATTATAATACTAGCTGTTGCCCGCGACTTCGTATATACGCGTGGACATTCATATAATATTTCAACCCCCTTTTGTCCCTCTTAATTCTGCCCTTTCGCAAAATCCTTTCTATGTGGACCTCTAAGTAATCTGCCTGCCAAATTTAGCTTCGTAATTACAAAACTATCAACAATTTTTTTTTTACTAATTTGCTCTACTTGCCTTAAACCACAATAGTTTCACTCTACAATGTATATTACAAAAAAAACCACACCATACCATACCACCACCACCACCACCATACCATATTAAATAAATAAATCTAGAATAGTATAAATCAAAATATGTACTACTGGAGTAGTAATAAAGTATTTAAAAGGAAAAAAAAGACTTATTTGAAAGTTTGTCCAGTTTCTCTATTTTCAAATTAGGTCCTAAAACTATTAAAAATTACAACAACAAAAAAGCTAATAAAATTTACAGAAACTTGCTTATATTTTATGATCGCAAGATTCTTTCTTTTCTTTATTTCGAACACACGTGAAAGACTGACTCATTCGCAAATTTCGGAAGTGCGGAAACGAGGATTTATAAAATAAGTCAAAACCAGAGAACCTGTTGAGCCTTACGTATTGCATTTTTAAATTTTATTGCTAAAGTGAAGGGTAAAGGGCAAGGTGAATAAAATGATCTTCATATATATTTTTTTCCTTCTGTTTGCTACTTAAGAATACCGTTCGAACTATAAGCTATCTTAACTCAGGCTAAAATCTTAGCTAGCCGAGGCTAGGCTCAAAATTAAGATCAGACAAACAAGGGAGATATGCCTAAGTACAAATTATTGTTCGAGGTTTTTTGTTTTTCTTATTTATTTTTTTCACTAAGCTGCCTAACGCGAAAACTGTAAGTACTACGGAAACTTGCAGTGACACCAATGAACTAATAGTCCACATACAAAAAAAGGGTGGCAAGAATCTCTGCGGCACTGAGTTCCAGGCTTTATTTAGGCCTGATTCGCTCGCACCCGATATGCCACCTTACTTTAATCTCCACCCTTGTTTGTCGGGTCCACAGAAGAAAAAAAACTTCTCTTTTCTGTAGAGGGGTTCGCTCAAATGGTTGCTTTGGTTTGGTTTCAGGTAAGCTTTAGCTCTAGGCTGAGCATTCTAGGTTTATACGACTGCACTTTTGCTATTAGAGCTAAACCAACACGAACATGAGTTCAGGGGGATACATTTGTGAAATAATGAGAATTTATATTGATATTGTTAATTTGAATATGAATTTGAATTGTATTAGTTTGTATAAAATAATGTAAATGTATATACTTTTATATACCATTTATTGTAATTATTATTATTCTTTTGAATTGACGTATAAATTTATATTTATGAATAAATGATTTGACTTTGACAAAGTGAAAATACCTTCTGACCCTACGTGCTTCATAAACCTTATAATCCTGTTGTCTATTTGCCGTAGTAAAATGGACACGCTCTTTTCTCTGAGAATCGGCTACTTTACACCAGAATCAGCAAGCAAACGAGATCGAAAGTAGCAGCAGTACCGCGTGCTAATCAATGGTAGTGAAATTCTACGCAAACAATACATAGAAGGCACTCGCACACAATGGACAAAGGGTACTAACAATGGTCCAAAGTTACTAGAAATTTGCATTGGAAATAAGAAAATGCGTTTATGGCGTGTTTTTTCGTTTTATGGAAAGTACTCACATTTTATAGCGGTATAATACAAGATACAAAAAATAAGATTGTGTTTTATTCCACGGAATACATGTTTACAAAAAACAGATTTTACAGGAAGTTCGACAAACTGAATTCATACATAAATTTTCTACGAGTAAAGGTGAAATATTTTCTTTGAATTTAAAGTTGAAAGTGGAAAGGGTCCGTAATAAAGTCAATGTTAGCTGTGATATCGGTTTACAGAGACATTCATTGTGTGTACGTACTTAAATAAAAAATGTGATCTAGGTACAATTTAATAATTTTATAATATTTGCATGTTAATTAAGATATTAATAAAAAAAATCGTACCTAAATTACCTTTTCTTAAACATTATACGTGCGTCCATACGCGCGCACGATTAAAGAGTTATTTGATAATGACTATAGCCATTTAGAGCCAGTTTGAGAACTTGAACATATCTACCTATTTAATTTAATTTTTATTCTTATATAATTATTATTTATACTATAGCCCTTTTACAGCTGAATACTAAATTATTAATTATTAATTTTGTGACACGACGAGATCGGTGTGATGCCCAACTCATAATATTTAATTATACTAAGATGTTGTAGTCGGCCGATCAATAAATGATATTCTATTCTATTTTATTCTATTCATTATTTGAAGAACACAAAACGACGAAAATTTTACTTTGATCGGTTCACAATTGGCGAAGATATCTCCAAAACACAAAAATACAACCTTCATTTTTGAAGTCAGTTAAAAATATAATCATATCTGAAATGAAAACACTAAAATAAAATGATAGCATTATGAAGAAAGCATAATGTCCATTTCTATGACATACCATGTGGGTAGGACCGCGGACAGTCACTAGTTAATCCGTAGGCTTGAGTTGCCATTACCATCTACTTATGTAACTACTCTCAGAGTTTAAACGAGTACTTCGACCTTCGATATTATGTCAGCCTTGGCATTCAAGTTCCTTTATTAAATTGACCACAGTGTCACAGTAGATATAATATAAGCTAAGCAGTAGTATGACTTTAAACAAATGCCCAAATCGAATGACGTAATCAAACGAGTGCCTTTTCACCCGCTCGCTACGATACTTCAAGCTACGCTCAGGGACTCGATTTTTTAATTGCTATCATATTTCGCACGAAAATATCATTGAAATGACTGACTTTCGAACGAAATCCCAAACAAATGTCGCATTTTTGTTATAATCATATCACTCGCTAACGCAACGAGTAGCTCGAACCATTTTAATTTGATTTCTATCAATAGAAAAGATGTCATTGCGCATGATATTTTTGTGCGAAATCATACGAGCGATTCAAAAATTAAGCCTCTGAGAGTATGTGTGTCGTCAGCGTAGAAGTAGCGCACAAAATAATGAAAGCGTTCCTAAATTCCGATAGTAGCAACCCTAGCCCTGTTACCGACAGTATCACGTCGTCCAAGTCAAACTACTAATTTCGCTTATATACTGTGGCAGTGTGATTAAATGAGACGCACCTCATATTTTAACCAACTTCCTGGAAAAAGGGTGAAATTTTTTAGATTTATTTATTTATTTAAGTCCACCTACACTGTCTACATCAATACAATTTATCAATATGTATGTATGTATATATCAGATATGTATCAGATGTATGTATATTTCTATTTACTTAAAACCTATTGGAATGATGTTTCTTATGGAATTGCATAGGCTACATTTTACAGTTGGCTTATTTTCTTTGAAAAGTGCGAATGTTAAGGTTCATCTTCATCATCAGCATCAGCCCGACGATGTTCACTGCTAAGCATAGGCCTCCCCCTTAGAACTTCACACTGAACGACAGCCTGCCATCTGCATCTACTGGATGCCCGCGAATCTCACGATCTCGTCAGTCCACCTGGTGGGCTACTTACGCTGCGTCTTCTGGTTCATGGTCTCCACTCAAGAACCTTTCTTCCCCATCGATTATCGGTTCTTCAATCGATGTGGCCTACCCAATGCAACTTCAACTTGCAAATTTTAATACCTATGTCGGTGACTCTGGTTCTTTGGCGAATATTTACGTTCCGGATTGTTTCGCTTAGCATATTGCTTTTATGAAAACGCCCTCGTAAATGAGTAAACCTGCATCACCATCAACCTGTAGAACCTGTACTCCATTAGAAACTTTAGGTACTTTCTAATCAAATTATAAGTAAATTGAACACGATTTTAATCTGTTTTGTCTATTATTGAGAAGAATAAAATTGGCGTAGGTCTAAATTAATATCTAAGTATCAGCCACTCCCACAAACAGGTTTATGATTCGTAGTATTGGGCATGACCATAAATTATCGTAACGGGTTTTCTAAACCCATTCCGAAAAATATGTGATGGCTGCCATCAAACCGTAGTTGATGAGCCGTCTTCTTACCAAAGCTATCTAGGACACAGATTTTGAATATTTTGAAGATAAAAATCCTTAGAATAGAAGAATCCTTATCCTAACTAATATCATAAAAGCAAAAGTATAACTCTTTGTCTGTCTCTCTGTCTGTCTCTCTGTCTGTCTCTCTGTCTGTCTCTCTGTCTGTCGCTTTTTCTGTACTTTTGTCTGTCTCTTTGTCTGTTTGTTCACTTTTCGTAACTAAACGGCTAAGCTGATCTTAACGTTATTTGGCAGGAAGATAGTGTGCATCATGAGGAAGGACATAAGGTACTATTCTTTCCAAAAATCCGGAAAATCGAGGGTAACACCGCGGAATTCAGCTAGTAAAAATAATTTAAAAAAGTACGAGACAAATTGAAATCGTCCCTTCTGAAGTCAGTAAAATATTAATTACTTGGGCGACCGAACTTCGCAAAGTTTTTTCAACTATATAGTTAAACTTAAAAAATTTGACCTTATCTAAAGACAAAATATCATCCAAATTGTTAGAGCCATTTATATACAAAAATTGCTTGTTTAGATATAAAAAATCGTATATACATACAGAAGTTAATAATTATAATTTAGGTGTTTATCGACAGCGTCAAGGTTCGTGGAAGAAGTTTTTAACATAGTGTGTAGTGTGTGTAGGTAAATTAATGAGATAACTAGTAAAAAAACCTTGTAAATTTGCAACTTCCATTCGCTCACGTCCTCAATCTTTAAATCTGTCTGGCATTGGCAGTACGTTCACTTCTAAGCAAGAGATTAGTATTTTGATAATATCGTGATAAAATATTGTTAGCGGCATATAAAATAACTGTACCTTTACTGACTCTTGATTGAATAATCTGTGATGATTACAGAAAGATACCTACTCAGCTCAGGGGATTTAATTTTGACGACTTTAGCACTTAATAGTTGCGTATCGCAGTTTTATTTGTGTGAATATTCCCTCTGGAACCGTACGTTTTCCGATAAACTGAATTCTATGATACTCTCTGCCCTTTGACTATCTGTATGCAAAAAATCTCGTCCGATCCGTTGCTTTGTTGCTGCGTGAAAGAAGAACGAATAAACACGCTTTCACATTATATGTGTTTTTATTGTATAACTAGCTGACTAAACGTTGTCCTGTCCAAATTTCAATTTCATACATAAAACCCATAGAAAAAAGCACTTTATCCAATATTTTTTACCGTATCTCGACCAAATAAAGACGCCCGTAAAGTTCTGCACGAGAAAGGCATCAATACGCAAGGAATGCCAACGGATTGTGAAACAAGCCATCACCCTAACTGATGAACACTACAACTCCGCCAAGAGTGCTACAACTAAAAGAATATAAGAACTGCCACCTTTTTGTGATGCCGATCCTGCAACCGGTGGCTGCTACTTATAATAAGACTGTACTAAAATCAAAGATGGTAGATAAGATAACTTATGATACGAAGACGTGGTCCTTAACTATTAGCATTTTAGAAAAACTCAGAGTCACACAACAGGCAATGGAGATAGCTGTGCTCGGAGCATCATTGCGCGATAGAATCCGAAACGTGGATATTCGCCAAAGAACCAAAGTCATCGACATAGCTATTCAAATTTGCAAGTTGAAGTGGCAATGGGCTGGCCACATCGCTCGTAGAACCGATAACCGATGGGAAAGAAAAGTTTTTGAGTGAAGACCACGAACCGGAAGACGCAGCGTAGGTAAGCCTCCCACTAGATGGACCGACGACAACGTGAGAGTCGTGGGCATCCAGTGGATGCAGATGGCAGGCTGTCGTTCAGTGGAGGTCTAAGGGGAGGCCTATGTTCAGCAGTGGACGTCTTCTGGCTGATGATGATGAAAATTAAAGATGTCAAAAACTACCAAACACCGTAGAAATCATCACAAAAGCCGCAAAAAAAACACAAATTGCTACTCCATCTTTGGCCTTGCTTTTGCTTACCATGAAATCAGTTGAGGAACAAACCTAAGTGTCGCTCTACTCGAGTTATTTCAAAACACTAGCGTTTGTGTGCTTTGTCAAGTCTCATAAGCTTCAGTTACCTTTGTAATCAGTTCTTTACGAATAGATAGTAAGTAAATATACAGTATAGCATCCACGGTCGAACGCTTCTTACAAACACTCGTCTTCCACTAGCACTTTCTATTTCTACACACGCGTCTCAATGCAAGAGACTGATGTGCGCAGTAGTTAAGATTTACGATTCTGAACTTTTTTAGGGTAGGTACCGTACCCAAAGTGTAATCCGGACTCTATTAGTAATACTACTGTGGGCCTGTGAGTTCCACTTACATCACGTCATATTGTTATTATAAACATTTTGATGAAGCGCACTGATATTCGCTGACGCTCAAATAAAGCGCACGTACTTAATCCATCTACCGGAGTTTCATTTACCCACACACACACTTTTAGGATAGCGTTCTACATCAAATCTAAGTCAGATCACAATCAATTATAGTCAGATAAATACAAACCAACAAAATATCGTAAATTGGTGACCCCGATGTGATAAATTGGTGACACCGATGTCTGTATGTCTTTACTTTTAACGGCTGTATCTTTCGAACCGTAATAGATAGCCAGTTGAAATGTTCACAGATCATGTAATTTTACGGCGGTTAACTAAGACATAATAATAACGCCAAAAAGTTAAAATTAAAGGGAATGGTCCCTTTAATTTTAACTTTTTGGCGTCATACATCAAACGTTTTTAAACGTGTTTTAGTTTTTGTATTTGCTCTAGTTTAAAAACGGCAATAAGCGTTAAACTTAGCATGATTATAGTACACACTTTAAAGTAAAACAATAAATAATAAATATTGGCCAAATGCGAGCCGGTGACAAATTTCTATTCACCACCGGTTCTCGTCCGATCACCGAAGTTAAGCAACGTCGGGCGCGGTCGGTACTTGGATGGGTGACCACCTGGGCGTGATGTATTTTTGTAAAACTTTTTTAACTTTAGTATTTAACAACTTATGTGGTGGTACGGAGCCCTCAGTGCGCAACCCCGACTCACAGTTGGCCGGATTTTGATACATATAAAGTTCCACTCTTTAGGATATACGAGTACTATTTAAATGTTATAATACAATTAATACAACTCAAAAAAGTATGATAGACTGACATTTTATTTTTATTTTAAAAATTTGATTACTCAATCCAGCTCTTTTATGATTGACCGGCTAGGCGTGTTACCACAGCGCAGTCTAATATTATATGACAGCATTGATGAAGATGGTCAACACGCCTAACCTGCAAAAGGAACTGTCTTTCAAGCTGTCTGAACAATCGAGTGAATCGGTTTCGAGCTCAATCGTAGACCGTGTCATCGCTTGACGTCAGGCGAGTTGGCGGTCAAACGCAAGCCAATTAATTAAAAAAACTTAATGTTGGGTGCTCAGCGACAGATTTTTATAATGTTTATTGCAATTGTCAGACGCATTCTCTCAGCAAACGGACTTTAAAAACTAGCTATTTAAATCTGAAGGCGTTTTTGTGTGAACTTCGATAACTGCATTCCACTGTCTGTACCGTGAATGAACCGGTGTGAACAACCTCACTCCAATGGAGCCAGGCGACTAAGTAAATAATAGTATTTGCAGTTTGAATAGGTACGTAAACATTGCATAATCAAATGAACTTATAGAGCGTGCTTAGTTTAGATATACATAATTTATGCATAACTCTGATCGAGATAAAATTCCTATAGATCACAATCTCTCAGTGGAAACAGTCAAAAAACGTCATTGCACATACATTGTATCAATTATATACTTCACAATGCCACATTTACTCCAATTTAGACGTTATGTCGCTTGCATGGTGGCCAACGTTAGTTATCCGCTATGTCGTCGTAGCCCTGGCATCACGCGGCGTTGTAGTCGGATCACGGTTACCTTGTAACTAACCAAAAAGTTTGCGCAATTCGTAGCGTGCGCCGATTTTTGGTTCGGACATTTTTTTGGCACGATTGTGACTCTATATATAATTATCTCGATGATAACTCTGAATAGTGTTGAATTAGAGATGGTAGTTCAGTGTTTCAGTGGTAAGCGCGTTTGAATCCCACGCCACAGCCGAGCATTCAAATCCCAGTAATGTGCTTGAGCTATTGTGACGGAAAACATCGTGGTCGTGAGGAAACTGGAGACCAATAGCATGGTGGTTGGGTATTTTTTGTAGTACGACCACCCACAAGATGGACAAAAGACCCAAAAGAGACCGCAGGAAAACGCTGGATGCAGGCCGGGCCGCTTCCAACCGGCCCTTTTGGAGATCGATGGGGGGGCCTATGTCAAGCAATGGACGTCCTATTGCTGAAAAGATGATGATGATGGGTACTTTCTAGTACTAACAGGCCTAGCTAAGGTTTAATTTAGGGTGGAGCAAAAATTAAATAATAATAAATAATGGCCAAGTGCTAGTTGGTGACAAATTTCTGTTTATTAAAAGTTATACTGAGCGTCACTTGCAATATATTAACTATGTGACGGCGTAGCAATTACAGGGCAATTTTGGTAGCCGGACATAGTAGTTTTTTTAAATTGATAATTATTGTATTTTGTGGTGGTACGGAACCCTCAGTGGGCGAGCCCGACTCGCACTTGGCCGGTTTATTTCCCCGTTTATTTCGGGTACGCTGTGGCAATTATTTTGCGAAAGTTCCGTTATAAGTTCTAACCAGATTGCAAACTTTAATTCGGCTCGAAAACTAGTTTTCCGTGACCTAAAACATACTTAACGGAAACTGGACGGAAGGTATTGCCTGACAACAGCACGTCAAACAGTTTGAGTTGAAGGCTTTATTATTAACCGTAGATACTGAATCTATGTTATTAACTGACTGCAAAATAAGAGAGGGGGGGGGGGGTTCTCAATTAGATTGAAGATTTTTTTTAAATGATTTTTAACCTACTTCGAAAAGGAGGAGGTTATCAATTCGACAGTATGTTTTTTTTTTTGTATATTTCTTACGCTATTATTCCTCCAATTTTTTTGATTATGCTCGCGAGAGAGCGCCTAAACTGTCAAAGCGACCCAACCAGCAAAATGGATGGTTTCCTACGCCACAAATATTAGCTAGGTATATCTCTCAAATATTACATCATCTCACACGCGTGGGTGGACAAAGATAAGGCTGGCAAATAATTCTTCACCAGTGTTCTTCACTGATAGCATCTCAATACGCACAACTTCACGAGATGTTGACAAGTCGTAAAGTCATTATATGGCTTCTAAGAAGGCCGATTTCAAGACACGTCCTGTGTTTGAAAGTTGAGTAAAGTTATGAGTTGTTCATAAAAAAATGCTAAACAATTGTTTAGTTATTTTCACAGATAACCTCAAAATTTACAGTTTTTTTTTAATACTTTATGTGTCATAAGTGTCATAGCCATGGTAGGCCCTTTGGGAGACCGCTAGACTTGAAAGTGTGAGGTCGCGGGTTCAAACCCCGTGCCCGTATCAATGAGCTCTTTGGAGCTTATGTACGGATTTTCATACCACTGGCTTTTCGGTGAAGGAAAAACATCGTGAAGAAACCTGCATACGTTCATATTTAATTTGTGTTTATCGTGTTTCTCAATCAGTTGGCTTTCAAATTATTTCTTTTTAGTGTTTTTACAGGTAATTACATAGTTTCTAGCGTCAATTAGTGCCTTTGTGTCACACAAACAATTAACACCTTGTGCTTTGTATCGTGTGACAATAAACTGAAGGCTACAATGGTCTTCAAATTGTAAAGTTTATTGCCAATGTAACTTTTACACGCGATGAATAGTGCAAAGCTTAAGAGCCCGCATACGGTAAATTCCGTGATCCGTGATCTTTAGCATATTTTAAATTTGCGACTTTGTTTTATCTATCTAATATATATATATATAAATGAATCCCTATTTACCTTGGTTACGCCATAACTTGAGAACGAATTTATAGTTTTTTTTTTTTTTTAGTTTTCTTATTACTCTGTAGAAGGTTCTTACGGAAAGAAAAATTAAGAAAATTGCCCACCAAATAGGAAAATTTTAGAAACTTAAGGCGCCGTGACTAGCTGACTTTTATGTTTTTGAGGGGGTGAAGCAGAGGCAGTGGCGGCCGACTACAGCGGGGCGCACCGCGTGAATCTCGCAGAAACGTGACGACCTTCACCTATACACAGCTAAAGACATGTAATTTCGTCGGTCCACAGCAAAGCTCTGTTGGCCTAGTGGTCTGGCACCGCGCTGGTAAACCACGAATGCCCGGTTCAAATCTAGTACTATGTAGATATTTTTGGACTCAATTTTTTATCATAACATTACGCATTATGCAAAGGGACCCTCCCTTACTTATAGACTTACTCCTGGTATAATTCTACTAACTTGATGGTAGAGTTCGGAGACTGCTAAAACTGCTAAATAGGGAAAGCGAGATAAGTCAAGGTTGGGCTCGTTTTTTTAGTCTTAGTGAGAAGTGTTAGTCAAGGAATGTTTTGACTGACCTGATCGAGGATTTCGGAGACTACTACTGGAACTGCTAGACGGAAAGACCTAGAAGTGTCGAGTTTGGACTCGTTTCATTAGTCATGATGAGATCTTCTTCTAGGAATATTTTGACTGACCTGATCGAGGATTTCGAAGACTGCTACTGGAACTGCTAGACGGAAAGACCTAGAAGTGTCGAGTTTGGGCTCGTTTCATTAGTCGTGATGAGATCTTCTTCCAGGAATATTTTGACTGACCTGATCGAGAATTTGGAAGACTGCTACTGGAACTGCTAGACGGATAGAGATAGAATGGTCGAGTTTGGGCTCGTTTCATTAGTCGTGATGAGATCTTCTTCCAGGAATATTTTGACTGACCTGATCGAGAACTTCAGAGACTGCTACTGGAACTGCTAGACGGAAAGAGCTAGAAGTGTCGAGTTTGGGCTCGTTTCATTAGTTGTGATGAGATCTTCTTCTAAGAATATTTTGACTGACCTGATCGAGGACTTCGGAGACTGCTACTGGAACTGCTAGACGGATAGAGATAGAATGGTCGAGTTTGGGCTCGTTTCATTAGTCGTGATGAGATCTTCTTCTAGGAATATTTTGACTGACCTGATCGAGAACTTCAGAGACTGCTACTAGAACTGCTAGACGGATAGAGCTAGAAGTGTCGATTTTGGGCTCCTCGATCAGGTCAGTCAAAATATTCCTGGAAGAAGATCTCATCACAACTAATGAAACGATCCCAAACTCCACGCTCCTATCTCTTTCCATCTAGCAGTTCCACTAGCAGGCTCCGAAATCCTTGATCAGGTCAGTCAAAATATTCCTGGAAGAAAACCTCATCACGACTAATGAAACAAGCCCAAACTAGACACTTCTAGCTCTATCCGTCTAGCAGATCCAATAGCAGTCTCCAAAATCCTCTATCAGGTCAGTCAAAATATTCCTGGAAGAAGATCTTTTCACGACTAATGAAATGAGCCCAAACTCGACACTTCTAGCCCTATCCGTCTAGCAGTTTCACTAGCAGTCTCCAAAATTCTCGATCAGGTCAGTCAAAATATTTCTGGAAGAAGATCTCATCACGACTAATGAAACAAGCCCAAACTTGACACTTCTAGCTCTATCCGTCTAGCAGTTCCAGTAGCAGTCTCCGAAGTCCTCGATCAGGTCAGTCAAAATATTCCTAGAAGAAAACCTCATCACGACTAATGAAACGAGCCCAAACTCGACACTTCTAGCTCTATCCGTCTAGCAGTTCCAGTAGCAGTCTCCGAAATCCTCGATCAGGTCAGTCAAAATATTCCTGGAAGAAGATCTCATCACGACTAATGAAACGAGCCCAAACTCGACACTTTTAGCTCTTTCCGTCTAGCAGTTCCAGTAGCAGTCTCCGAAGTCCTCGATCAGGTCAGTCAAAATATTCCTAGAAGAAAATCTCATCACAACTAATGAAACGAGCCCAAACTCGACACTTTTAGCTCTTTCCGTCTAGCAGTTCCAGTAGCAGTCTCCGAAGTCCTCGATCAGGTCAGTCAAAATATTCCTAGAAGATCTCATCACAACTAATGAAACGAGCCCAAACTCGACACTTCTAGCTCTTTCCGTCTAGCAGTTCCAGTAGCAGTCTCCGAAGTCCTCGATCAGGTCAGTCAAAATATTTCTGGAAGAAGATCTCATCACGACTAATGAAACAAGCCCAAACTCGACACTTCTAGCTCTATCCGTCTAGCAGTTCCAGAAGCAGTCTCCGAAGTCCTCGATCAGGTCAGTCAAAATATTTCTGGAAGAAGATCTCATCACGACTAATGAAACGAGCCCAAACTCGACACTTCTAGCTCTATCCGTCTAGCAGTTCCACTAGCTGGCTCCGAAATCCTCGATCAGGTCAGTCAAAATATTCCTAGAAGAAGATCTCATCACAACTAATTAAACGAGCCCAAACTCGACACTTCTAGCTCTTTCCGTCTAGCAGTTCCAGTAGCAGTCTCCGAAGTCCTCGATCAGGTCAGTCAAAATATTCCTAGAAGAAGATCTCATCACAATTAATGAAACGAGCCCAAACTCGACACTTCTAGCTCTTTCCGTCTAGCAGTTCCAGTAGCAGTCTCCGAAGTCCTCGATCAGGTCAGTCAAAATATTTCTGGAAGAAGATCTCATCACGACTAATGAAACAAGCCCAAACTCGACACTTCTAGCTCTATCCGTCTAGCAGTTCCACTAGCTGGCTCCGAAATCCTCGATCAGGTCAGTCAAAATATTCGTGGAAGAAGCTCTCATCACGACTAATAAAACGAGCCCAAACTCGACACTTCTAGCTCTATCCGTCTAGCAGTTCCGTAGCAGACTCCGAAGTCCTCGATCAGGCCAGTTAATCCGTTTCTGGAGAAAGTAACATCACGACTTACCAAACTAGCTCAAACTAAACTAAACTAAAAATTGGTGCTGATGATGACGACGATGATGAAAAGCAGCATTTTTTCCTCTCGCTATAACATCAGCTATCTGAGAGTGAAAATCCCATAAAAATCAGTTCAGCCATTTTGGAGTTTATACGTAATATCATCATCATCATCATCAGCCTTCATAGGGAACATACATACATCGCTTTTTATATGTATATAGAAGAAAGATATACTCAAAGAAGACTGTAACACCTTTTTAGGGTTCCGTAGAATTACAAGGAACCCATATAAGTTCGTTCTGCCCATCCGTCTGTCTGTCTGTCCATCCCAAGTTGTTTAGGACTTCCTAACCATTATAGTAGACTAACTGCACCCCGCGCATTCACCTGCGTAGTAATGAAAAAATTGTGATGATGATGATGATGAAAAGTTGCTCGAATTTTTTTCAACATCAGCTATCTTACAGTGAAAATCCCATCAAAATCGGTCCTGCAGTTTTCGAGTCTATAAAGAACATTACAGACATACGCAGAAGATGAAATATTTCAAAAACATAAAAATAACAAAAATAAAATGGAAATGTGAGAATTGAACCCGGAGCCTACTGATTCACAGGAACTAATCCATTGCGTCAACCACTCTTCTATATGAACTATGACGCAAGCGGTGAAATTATGCTTCTTAATCTATAAAATAATATAAATGTACAAAGAAATCGTCACAAAATGTAATTTTCATTCGCCTGCCTGTTTAGTACTAAGTACTTACTTGAAGCCTGACCAAAGGAAGTAAGGGTGAGACCAACTTGTAAATTTTACGCGTAAATTAGGTACTTCTCAAGGTATCAACTGGAATGTCTAATTAAACTGGACGGAAAGCTATTTTGTATGATAACGTCGCTGACTGTCCACTTTGTGTGACCTCTGCAAATGCTCGAGACTCTTTTTTTTGTGGTACATCGACCACCGATACTTGGAAGCACAGATATATAGGTAGTAGATCTGTGCTTGGAAGTAATTATTATGCCTCTCGACTGATGTCACTCCACTCTCCTCCCCCGCGCAAACAGTGAAGACTAGGTCCGGAATGCAACTACACCGAAACCGTATCACTATGTAATGAATCCCTGAACGTTCAAAGAAGAATGTAACACCTTTTTAGGGTTCCGTAGAACTACAAGGAACCCATATAAGTTTCTTCTGTCCATCCGTCTGTCTGTTTGTCCATTCCAAGTTGTATAGAACTTTCTAACCTTTATAGTATCGTAATAGAGTCCTAAAGGGTCGGCAACATATTTGTGATGCTTCTGGTGTTACAAGTATCCATAGGCGACGATGACTGCTTACCATCAGGTAGCCCGTCTGCTTGTTTGCCACCTATGCCACATAAAAAAACCGGACAAGTACGAGTAGGACTCGTGCTCTGAGGTTTCCGTTAGACGGAACCCTCAGAGCGCGAGACCAAAAAGAAAAACTAACTGAAGTTAAAATATTGAAAGACAAACTTAAGTTTGTAGTTGACAATAAGGTTATTCCATACATTCCAACTACAAAATGTAAGTTTGTAAT
Organism: Agriopis aurantiaria; assembly: GCA_914767915.1. Taxonomy (NCBI): domain Eukaryota; kingdom Metazoa; phylum Arthropoda; class Insecta; order Lepidoptera; family Geometridae; genus Agriopis; species Agriopis aurantiaria. The sequence goes on along the minus strand of OU612003.1, from coordinate 7,193,356 downwards.
AGCAAAATAATTATTTTTAAATGATATAACTTCAAATTTATAATTTTCGGATTTATTCCTATATATGTGCTATGAGACCTTGCCTCTTGCCAAATTTCATGATTCTAGGTCAACGGGAAGTACCCTATAGGTTTAGATTCCCTTGTGAAATCGCAAAATATACGACATAAACGTTCATATCTTTTGATTGCTTTGGCTTAACCGGACTTATATTTGACAACTTTTATTTTTTACAGCCGAAAGAAACCGTAGGCCCAAGTATTTAGTATAAATTTCAACTTGATACCTTTACGCGTTCTTGAGAAAAAGGGTATTGACAGACGGACAGACAGACGGACAACGAAGTGATCTTATAAGGGTTCCGTTTTATCCTTTTGAGGTACGGGACCCTAAAAAAGTAGACTAACTGTGCTCTGCGGGTTCACCTGCGAAGTAATGAAAAAATCGTGATGATGATGATGATAAAAAGATGCCAATTTTTTTTCTCCTCATAGCATCAGCTATCTGACAGTGAAAATCCCGTCAATAACGGCCCTACCATTTTCGAGTAAAGAACATTACACACATGCATACAAACACAAACACACACACACCCACGCACGCACGCACGAACATGACGAATTATTTTAAAAACATAAGAAAAATTACAAAAATTAAAATTATTGGTGACTATGAGATTTGAACCCGGAGCTTACTCACAGAGTCGCAGAGAACTTATCCATTGGGTCAAACCATTCGGCCAACTGGACTATGACGATTGTGGTGAAATTATCCTTCGTAAACTAGTAAATACAAACAAATCGTTACAAAATGTAATTTTCATTCGCCTGCCTTTTTAGTACTTATAATGCAAGAAAACATTGCAGATAAGGTAGGTACTTACTTTACAACTTGCGTCAAGGTGTTTTTGTGTCATAAAGTTGAGATTATATTTTGGAGCGGTTAGCGGAACAAAGCGACACACGTCCGTCTAGCAGCGCGCCTCAGCGGTCTCTGTCACATCGCGTAAAAATAAGAGAGAAGTGAAAAGACGCCGCGGCGGCACGACGTTTCGTTCGACACGTTCGAGCCAATTTATGATTAAATTAATTAATAGATAGAAAAATTGAATTTTAATCAATAAATAAAATTAATGATGTTATTTGTTACAATATTTAACATCATTCTTGTAAATTTTGTAAAGATTTGTTCATCAATAGTCGAGATAACATTGTATGCGTTTAGGTAAATTTCAAGGTTAGAGGTTATTTCATGATTTTTTTCTATCGAGAAAATTTATCGGAAACGTGTTTTGGAACTAATGGTACACTCAGAAATATGATCAAGATTACCACATATTTTTTTTACTGCTTTAAAATGAATATATTGTCCTAGAAAATTTTTCTGTGAAGCCTTTTTTGTCCGTAAGACCGCCTTAATGACGATTTTAACTTCGCCCGTTTGACAGTTCTCATATATATACTAGCTGACCTGGCAGACGTTGTCCTGTCTTAGAACTGTCAAACGGGCAGCACACCTCTCGACACCCTAAGCCAATGTTGCTCCTCCGGTGCCAATATGCGGCAGCCATTACGGGGGGCCCATTTAGTGGGTGGCAAGTCATCACCTGCCTTAGTATTTTGAAATGAGGCATAAGTGGCAGGTGCCGTACCTCATACCATAGATCATCTCACCACCATTAACAGTTCATCATAATAGCCCAGTTTTTCTTATTACCCGTACTGTGCAATAGTTTCATATTTCCATTATTTAGTAATTGTATTTTTTACTCAACAGGGCCTCTTGGTGTTGGTTTTGGCCCCACCAACGCCTACGAAATGTCCGGGCTAGACCCGAGAATGATTTCAAATAAATAATAATAAATATTCGGGACATTTTTTTCACACACGATCATCTGACCCCAAACTAAGCAAAGCTTGTGATATGGCTGCCAGAGACTGATATACATACATATATAGTTTAAATACATACTTAAATAGATATTAACAACCAGATATAGAACAAACACAAATGTCCATCTTCTTCATATATATAAAAGGCCGTGTGTATGTATGCATGTTCCCTATGGACTCCAAAACTGCTGTATCGATTTAAACGGGACTTTCCCTGGCAGATAGCTGATGATAAATATGGAATAACGTATTTGTGACGCCTCTGGTATTATAAGTATCCATAGGCGACGGTGACTGCTTACCATCAGGCAGCCCGTCTGCTTGTTTGCCACATATAGCATTTAAAAAAGTTATCCACGAGGTAAAACCGCGAGGTGCAGTGGAATCCGAAAAGTAAGCACGTAGTCACGAAGGATCATACTTGTCACGTGGAACAACGTTATTTGCGAATTAAATATTTGATAAAGAACTTTAGGCTAAAAACGGCGTGAATCCGGTCTCGGGACAAAGAAATTCCATCTCAGATCAAAATCAAATATTTGTTATTTGATATGAAAACATTTGCGACGTGATTATAGTTTTTAATGAAGAGGCTCTTGATTTATAATTATCATGTTTTAAATTTATGTTCCTACTATAACTATGGCAATTGTAATTCAGTGGCGTATGTGAATCCACCAACTTGCTCTGGGCCAGCGTGGTGGATATGGCCTAATCACCCTTTCGAGGGTAGGCTAAAAGTCCAGCAGTGGACTGTTAAAAGGCTGACTATGATGATTACTATGGATTTGGTTGACCTGCCGTCGTCCGACCAACAGGAGAGAAAGAGTGAGAATAACATATTTCCCTCTCTTTCTCTCCTGTTGGTCAGACGGCGGTTGAGGTCAACCAAATCCACAGGTCTTTTAGGGCTTTAAGATAATGAGCAGTCTAACTGTTATTGTAGAGGTAACTTGTATTTTATGGATTTTAAAAGCACTTGCCTGAAAAAAACTACATGGTCAACTAAACAAAATACAAGCTTACTAAATACCTAAACCACTCAGCATATTATTTTTACAAAAAACTGTTGGACTGCCCATAGATCTAAGAATCTAAAGATAATGAAAATGCACCACCCTACTGGCAGTTTGAAGCGTAACCAGCATTCTGACAGCGTTGGAATAGCAATGATTGTACGCTGAGCCTTTGACCAAAATAAAATTAATGGACGGGCCATAACCAATGAACTTGCTTAGTAAACACGAGTCAAAACCGACATATACTTCAACACCTAATCATAACCCATGTTACATGTACATTTGTTATAACAAAATAGATACCGGTTTTTTGTTGTGTTATTACACTTTGGGAAAGCATATGAAGACATAATTTTGTCAGATGTTTCGTTATCGTGTAACAATAGTCTTGTGTCGCACTTCTTACGGCTAAAGATCGACTGAAACGCAATGAGCGCTGGCGCTCATTTTGTAATCTTCAAAAATGCTCTCCTTCTGGGCCCGTCCATTCATTTTATTTTGGTCAAAGCGCTGAGCCAAATAAACGTTAGCATTTTGCTCCATAGCTGTTAATCAAATAAAATGGCATCGATAAGCCCTAGAAAGTTGAGAAAACGTCTTTGACCTTAAGCAGCATAATCACATAAGCTATCCGCTTTCCAGCCACCGACCGGGTATCTCACAGTTTCACCAACTGACTAGTTCTAGAGAACTGGTAGAGTTACTTTTTTGCAACTCGCAGAAAAGGCGACGCATAAAATTATAAAAGATTGATAGAAGTGGTTGGCCTAGATGATGTGGGAATATTCACGTTCTTGTTGGTTTAGAGATAATAAGTATGAAACATATTTAAAACTAACAATCTAAGCTGATTTCACGCGTGTTACAATAAATTAGATCATAGATATATTTTAAGTTTATGAGATATATTTTTTCGCGGTTGTGTGCAATCTGCAGGTTAGTAAATAGGTAGTTAAATTAAGCTTAATTGCACATAAATGTACGATTTGATTAACAACTTACCTCATTCAGATATTTCCATTTTGTTTTTATTTGTACACATTTTTCAATTGCAATCCTGCAGTGCAAGCACTGTTTTTATCGATGGACAAATTTGACAGTAGAAATCAACAAATTCGATAAAATGCCATTTGATCACTACTCGCTAAGATCAATTCGATTTTATCGAATTTGTCGATTCAATTGTCAATTTTATCGAAGTCGATCGATAAAAACGGTACTTATACTGCAGATTTGATTATGCGTGGTGCATCTGGGCCCATCCTCTTTCTAATAGAAGGCCTGTGTCCCAGCAGTGGGAACCAGAAAGGATAATGATGATGATATGAATTTAAAATAGAAGAAGTTTTGTAAGATAATTTGTGTTGTGTATATAATGATAATAAAAAATGTTGTTAATTCCAGAAAAGACAATTATATATTATGGGCACAAAATTACTTCTAAACTAAATTTCGTACTTTTTACTAATAAGAGTGGTCTTCTAATGCCTAGGCCACAATTATAACGCCAATATAATTCGCGTTATCGCACTATATGAAACCCAATCATCGCGATAAAGTTCGCGCAAAATTTTATCGCAATATAGACGCCCTGGCTCTATTAACTGATTTGAATTATGTTACTTCTACCCACCCTTTTTCTAAGTACTAAATCCTCACAGCGCCCTAACTGTCGTTCAATAAAAATTTTCTTTAATGTTTCCTGTATAGAAATTGTGCCATTATAATGTTCTTGTGATCTTTCCTTATCTCCTTGTCAAATTACATACATAATTACATATAAATTATTATAACACCGGCTTGCACTCACGATTACGATTACTCACGATGGTGAGTGCAAGCCGGTGTTATAATAATTTATAATGAATCCTCACGCGAGTTTTGATGAAGTGATAATTACATATGTTTTAATCCTTATATTATTTCAATGGTTTCTCTCATAACAGTATTAACACGTCAGCGGAAAAGAAGCTTACAAGTTGTACACTCTTGCCAACTCCTGAGTAATATTTGCTTCTATTTTTTATTGGGATTCTTGTTGACAAATATTGAGGATCCCTTTTGCAAAACTGCTAGTCTGTGGAATGCGCTGCCTGGAGAACATCCAGTTTTCCCCGATAGATCTAGGTGTCTTCAAATCGCGAGTGATTTTGTTTCTTCTAGGCAAGCGTTCTCCGTCGTAGACCGCATCATCACTTAAAATCAGGCGAGTTGGTGGTCAAACGCAAGCCTAGTATTTAATAAATTAAAAAAACATCTAGTCATGGCGACTTTATATTTTTATAACCCTTGTATTTAACGTGACTGTATTGGATAAGATTTGTTTTTGTCATTTACGTTGTAGCTTCTTTTTCTTGTTCGAAATCTGTATATCAGATATTGAAAGAAAAAAACATATTTTTACATAAAAGGTATTTAAAGTTATATGAATATTAAAAATATCACGGTAAATATCCCGTAAATAATCATATAACTTTAGTGAACAACCGTGATAGTTTAAAAAAGGTATTTATTTACAAAATTAAATTACCTCATAAGTGTTTAACTTACTACCTGAACTAACTGTTCAAGGAACATCTAAAGAAATGTTTACAAAATATCATTTTTACATAATTTTATATTCTTATTCTATCGTAATAGTTTTACTCGAAAGTTTATTGAACTATTTAAGTATGTCATGAACCTTAAGATTTATTGATTGACCTTAACTTTCTGTTTTTTTTTTTTAATTTACGAGTTTTCTTTAATTTTACAAAACTAGCCCCGGTTTTTTAAAACAATATTTTTCACTGAAGGGACACCAACTCAGCAGTACAAGTACCGTTCTTTATCGAACGCCAAATACGATAAAATGCCATAGAATCGATCATAGCGAGTACAGGTCAAATGGCATTTTTTCGAATTTGACTATCTCAACTGTCTAATTGGACGATCTGTAAGATAAAGAACGGTACTTGCACTGCAGCAGTGCAAGTACTGTCTGTACGATCGTCAAATTTGACGCATTTGATCAGTACTCGCTATGATCGATTCTATGATATTTTATCGAGTTTGACGATCGATAAAGAACAGTACTTGCACAGCTGAAGAGACAAATATACTAAAACTTTTATTGTGAAAATTAGGCGGTGACGTAAGCACTTGTATGTTACACAATCTATGCAGTACAATAATTTGGTACGCTCATTATACACATGCTTTATTTTAATCAATTTAAACATTTACTTTGCAAAATTAAGCCTTATGTGAATAGTAATAAAGGTAGTGTTAGTCTATCGTTGCACCATGCGCAAGCGCAGTGGCCCATCCGGCGCGTACATGAATGTGACGGCGTATTCCAGCGGCTCGTGGTGGTACTCTAAACGGTAGTGACGGAGCAGCTGGAAATTTAAAATAATAGTTATCAATTTCGGCACTGAAACGTGGTCTCTCACTATGGGCCTTATAAGCAAGCTCAAAGTCGCACAACGAGCTATGGAGAGTGCTGTACTAGGAGTTTCTCTGCGAGATCGAATCATAAATGAGGAGATCCATAGTCCCATTGTAAAAGTTGTTCATAATTATGGGTATTTACTAAATTATTTAGGACCCTTTCGGGTTAACATACCCTCTCTGTGTAACCTTATTGTTGCCTTATAAAACATAAGCCATAAAAATTAGTGAGATCTCTAGCTAACAGCCCATTAACAAAATTGGCCTTGGCCACCCAAGGTACAAATAGTTACAGTGCGGCCAACTTCTTTGTGGACTTGACAAAAATAAGGAAACAAGTTATGTTCAACGGTCAGCTGTCTTTTTTGTCAGAAAATACGATAGTAGCTCCACCACTCAACTTTGCAGATAAAGTGGTGTGCATTTTCCTTACCTTAGCCAGAAGCACTTGAATCTCCAGATCAGCGAATCGTCTTCCCAGACAGATCCTAGCTCCAAAACCGTACGGTAGCGATGCGAATGGATGAAGCTTCCCATCTGATTCCAACCACCGTTCAGGTTTGAACTCCTGTGGGTTTGAGACGAACTGCTCCATGTTGCCCGTCACAATAGTCGGGAATACCACTTGAACCTGTTTAAAAGACAATTATAAGTAATTATAAGTAATTAATTATTAGCTTCACGATCTTTCTTACCTCATACCTGCAAAATGTGGAATGATCTACCTTCCACGGTGTTTCCGAGAAGCTACAACATGGAGTTCTACGGGGTTCTTCAAAAGGCGAGTAAATAGAGTCCTAAAGGGTTGGCAACGTATTTACGATGCCTCTGGTGTTACATGTATCCATAGGCGACGGTGACTGCTTACCATCAGGCGGCCCGTCTGCTTGTTTGCCACCTATGGCATTAAAAATACTTGCTACCCGTGGCTTCGAACACGTATACATTAATATAAACGTTCATTCCCTTTTTGCCCCCTTAATTGGTCTTTTCGCAAAATTCTTTCGTAGCATATTTCTACCCCATAAGGATCACAGTGTTTATTCGTTTTAAACTAGTACCCTGAATACCAAATTTTATCTCCCTAACATCAAAAACATATGATTTTCATAACATAAACTTTCAAACCCCTTTTGTCCCTTTAATTCGGTCCATAGTGACCAGGTTCTAAAACATGGCTTCTAAATATTACTTACGCCTTTAGGAATATGGTATCCGCAAATGACATCATCTTCTTGCAGCGTCCTTCCATTGCCTATAACTGTTGAATACATTCTGGAAAGCAAATAAGCACATCATTCATAGGTATCATTTGGTGCTCAGATCTGACAAACAAGGAAGATTGGCAGTCAAAAGCAAATTAATTTACGAATAAAATGAACTCAAAAATATCATATCTGCTGAGCAAATGCCTGTCTTATGCTAATGATGTCCAGGTTCGACCTACTTTTTTGTAATAATATGATCGATCCACCGAGCGGCTGGGTATTTGACATAGGTATTATATTTATTTTGTTTTATTATAAATCATATTATTCTAAAATCATTTGTGTAAAAAAGTATCTAGATTTTTGGCAGCATTTCCATGCTGAATAGTTTATGCTTAGTATTTAACCAGTGTAAGTTGCGGCATTCCAGATACTACTCACTTCCACCAAAAGTTTGGACAAATCAGATGGCTCCCAAAGTCTTGACCGCAAACGGCACAAATATGTACAATATGTACATCGTGGGTACACACAAATATGGGTATTTAACCCATATTTGTGCCATTTGAGGTTTTCAGCCTCAGTTACGACAGCACTAGGCTGATCCATTGCAGGAACATGGGCGTTTGTATGTCGATACGTCATGTAGCATCCTAAACCAGAGCTTGCCCCATCTTCCAAGCGATAACGGTCATCCTGCGTGGTCCCTTGTCGTGGTCCCGCAGCATTTCGTTGGGTTCAATGCTGACACTGACATATCAATTCTAAGTAAGGTTAGGTGGGTTAAATGATGAGGGAAATGGAACGGAGCACTATTGCCAAGCATATAGAGTGAACTATGGTCATCTGAGGCAGTGTAACAGGCAAAAGGAACTGTTCATTGACCATTGTAATGCAGTCCTCTGCAGTTTATTGGCTCTGGCTATGGTCTCTATTTCGTCTACTCCCATTATCTTACCCCTTCAGATCATTTTCAAAATTCATACATACCTAAAGACTTCTCTAACAAAAGCCTTAGTATAGTGCAGTTTGTCGAGATCAGCGTAGGAGATGGGTTTGCTGGGGTCCGGAAAAACTCGACGTATTTCCTCCGCCATTTTGTCTTGTTGCTTCAATCGCGTCGCCGCTTGGTACAGAATGGAGCATACTGCCATTGATATCTGGATCAAAAGAAATACTTTGATCTTCAGAATTCTGTTATTTATCAAAAAAACTACTAAGCCTATTGTGGCGTAAAGGTGTAAAACCTGACTCACTGTCTCTTTGACTCATTGCACATGAACTAAGTACATGGTTTTTCCCAAACTCAATAGATTCTCACTGCTTCTATAAATTCCCGTTTTACGAAAACGGGAAAAAACGGGATGCCAAAGAACAAACTTAGACTTTTATTTCTAGGTTTTTTTTAAATTTTTATGTACTAGCTGCGCGCCCTTCGGTTTTATCCACGTTATATCCGGAATAGAACTGGCCTAAGTGTTTCTGTTTGTCAGTGAAAGTTTCGTCAAAATCGGTCCAGCCGTTCTAGAGTCCATACACATAAATTTTTATATATTAGAAGAAGATTATCATTTTAACAAACTTTTCTATAGATTCCCAAGTATATATATTTCCATGATTATGCTAAAGTTCTTTTTCTAAATCATGAAAACAAATGGGGTAGCATTTACGAGTATTTTCCTGGGAATAAAACTTGGGCGTTAACGTTTTAAGTGGAACGAAAAAATATCTTATTGATCGGTTCTGGTGACTCAACGAAGTAAAATCTTACCATAAGGTCACTTACCGTGTCAATGCCAACGAGTATAAGGTCAAGTGCCATGATAGTGGCTATCTTCGGGTCGCCCTCACTCTTCAGTACTCGCTCCAGTAAGGACAGGTCATCCTCCGAGGTCACCTTCTTACTCTTCAACCGTTCGAGGGCTTCGTTGATGTAGCGGCTACATAATCTATATGAAAACAGCAGTAGTTATAATATAAGGCCTAAAATTTTAGCCTAGTTTTTAAAAACACCTAGATTGTCACCCATTCAGGCAGTGCATTCCACAGACTAGCAGGCATAGTCTAGGCTTTCTTATTTTGATCACTTCAGGCCAAAACTCTTCTTCAAGATCTGTTCAACTGTTTAGTCAGTCATCAAGCACATACAATACAGACAGTACAGAGTGAAAGAGTGCAATTTGGCGGTAGATTTGCATTCATGATTTTTGAAAGCAAAATATTCTATTTCACTAAGCGTTTCGCTAACAAAGAAAATTTTGTTATTTTTTATTGATACGGCACCCGTTTATTAGTCGTCTTAGCTATGGAATCATGTTCCAAGGAGTAATTAACTGCGTTTGTATCTTTTTTAATTTTCAAGGCTTACACAGCACCAGAAATCCTTTTTAGTCCAAATTCAACTTTACTTAACATTGTCGAGAAATTGTTCGCTTTCTATTCCTTTTGTTTAACCGTTTACAGCTACCGATACCTTACAAAGCTCTCAACATAATTGCTGCGTCTGATAAACGTTTCACAATTTTAGCAAAAGGCTACTTACTCAACGAAAAAGTTCATATTGTTAACGTATTTGGTCCACAGTGGCGTCGGAAAATACCGCCAGTAAGGTGCCTTCAGTTCTAGGACAGCAACGTTTCTCAGCGCGTACTTCGCTGCGTCGATGATTTTCTGAGGCTCCGAGTCACTGGTGAGATGAGGCGAAAGGCAGCCCAGTCTGACGTCTAGTGCTACTCGACCTATGCCTGGAATATATTAGAATGGGTATTTTGAAATAGCAGTAAGGATAAGTCGTTCTGGGTTGACGACCTGCTGTTATTTATGTGAATGGAGATAGTGGTTACCACGAGGCTGCTTTTCTCAAGCAATTTATGACGCAATGCTAAAGAAAATAAATAATAGGTGTTTTGTAATATGTAATATAAAGTTGTAAGTGTTTTATAGTTCGACGCGAGGAAAAAGTTATGCAATCTGGGTGTCACGAGTGAATCGTTTTCTTCTAGGCAAGCGTGCTCCAACGTAGGTACTCCGCACATCAGGCGAGTTGGCGGTCAAATCATTGATTAAAAAAAATCGTATTATATTTTTACTGTGGACAGGCTAACCGTTTGAGTAGGTAGGTACATACAGTTCACCTCACCCCGATTTTTGAGACCTACACATAAGGAAAATTTAGGAGTAAAACAAAAACGATTAGGCCATATCAAAACTTTACTGTTTTATCTGTTTTACCTACTCCTAAAAAGTTGTGACATTAAATTTTCACGTTTAATTTTAATAAGCCAAGCAGTTTAGAATTTCCGCATGAGTTAGCTTGTTTTTTGTAAATGCACTTGGCTGTAAAAAAAAAATTTGCAAGCTAACGAACTTAAAAAAAAACTCTTAAAACTAAGAGTTTAGGTAGGTATATTTAAACTAATAAATAACAAACTTATAACATTTAAAAATCATCGTAATTTATAAGTGAAATCATACTTAGTTGCCAGGTGAAACTAAACTTAATAAATGTAATTAAAGGTTCTTGAAAAGAGACCACGGACCGGTAAGCGTAGCGTAGAATAGAATGTCCACCCGTTATAATTATAGACTGACGACCTAAAAGAGAGCGCAGGGAAACGCTGGATGCAGGTCGCTTCCAACTGGCCGTTTTGGAGATCGATTGGGGAGGCATGCAGTGGACGTCTTATGGCTGTAATGATGATGATGATGACCGCGCACTAGCTGACTCAACGAAATTTCCAAAACCATTAGATTAATAAAGCTGAAAATTGGCAGATAGATTCCTTATGGGGTGTAGAGGTCCACTAAGAAAGGATTTTACGAAGGAGTCGAATTAAGGGGGGAGGGAGTGAATTATACAATGGGGGCTTACTCATATACTGAACATTACAACCAGCTACCTTTTGAGGTTCCAAAGATAGGATGGACAGACGGAAGGACGGCGTGGCCACGGCGTGGGCTGTTGGACATGAAACCCTGTTTTTTTTTAACTTACATTCTAATGACCACCGATGTATATCATTATCGAACTCGTGTGGCAGGTCTCCGTTCTCGTCCCTGGCGTCTTCCATGTATTTGATGAAGTCTTCTGTCACCAGCTCGATAGGGGCTACGTATTTCTTCACCGTTTGTGGCTGTAGGATGGGGCGTTGGACCTTGGAACGGAAGCGACGCCATTGCTCACCGTGTCTGAAAGATAAAAGGTGCTTTTGAGGTATTTTGCCTTTATGTATATAGATTTATGATTATTGCTTTCACCCTGTTCATTAACCGTTTGTTCAAAGATTTGCTATCAAAGATTATTATTATATTGTCCTATTCGTCCTATCAAAACTAAAAGGAATTTTGCATACATTTCTCTGTATTAGCTCGACACGGGTAGCAAGTAATGGTAACCCCATTTCCACGTATACTGGCAAGATACCGACATTGCTACGTAGAAATCGCGCACAGAATTAAAATGGGTATAGAAACGGAGTGCGCGCTATCGTGAGAGTATGTGCGGAATACAAACACACTGATCTGGTGCGGAAAATGAACGCATGATTTGTGTCAAGCGTGATGATTATCTACCTCTGTATGTGTTAACTACCTGTCATAATTTTAAATGGCATTTTTACTGGCATGCATTATTAGGGAGTGAATGGACATACAAGGTGACGTGGAGATCATCATCGCTTTTATTGACCCTGGCTGGACATAGCCAACTGAGCTCGGTTAGCAGTTCTCTGCGTCCAGTTTTTACCCATCGTTTTACGCAGGTTGTCACTCCACCACAAGATGTTCTACACTACGTTTGCTGACTCAACGCATAAGCATTGCCATTCAGCGTGGTAATGCCGCCAGCATGCTGGGTACGTTGCCAACTGATAGTGGGAATTAGGATTGTTCAACGGTTTATGGGCAGTCTAACTATTTTTTTTGTGTTAATCGTGTTAGCTTTTATTTTCTTAATAAAGGCACTCGTCCTAAAAAAAATGTGGTGTCAAACAGTCATAAAACAGTTTTCATGCGTTGAGTTAAATCCTACATCGCATTGTGGCGTTTTCTTGCTTAAACCGTTGTGGAGATAGATGGACTTTCACTCGTCATTAAATCTCGATACAATGCGAGGTACCGTTTTACACTTCCTCCCACAGATGTAGTAGATCTGTGCTTCCTCCTGACGAACATAAATCGATTTTGATGGTAACGGTATTACATACGAGTAGAAACGTCTGCTAAGCTAATCTAAGCTTTAAATTGCATTGTCAACTTTTCGCTAACGGGATTGTCACACGTGAAAAGGTTGAAAAGGACACAGCAAATATTCGTTTATTTGACGTTTATAAGTGGTATAGGTACTTAGACAAGATTTAAGACACAACACTATGAGTATGTCACCGCACTAAACTTTTGTAGTCTGTGGTAAATTTAAGATAAGTTTTTTATTTTGAAAATTATATATCGTATGATCTGTGTATATGATAAAGTACTATAAGATTTAACTGAAAAGAATATACACACGTTACTTGTCAAGCATATGCGTGGGCGTGCAAACATTAATGTTACGGATTGAAGGACGATGTTTCAAGTCAAATTTCGTTAGGGATATTAAGAGAAAGAGATTTATCAGCTACTATATGGCAGAGACGATAGCAGTAAAATGTAGATTAGGATTTTGAACTTGATTTTAAAATTCTGGGTGGCACAGAAACTGTTATGAGCAAGCTTAGCATCAAATGAATGACATGCTCGTGTCGCTATTGAGTCGCATCAAATATCGATTCGCTATATTTGTTTAAAATTATCACCTGAATAGCTACCGTAAGATTTCAATGCATTGCTTACAGTGAACATTGAACATCATGAACATTGAGTGAACATAACATCATTATAAGTTGCATAAAAAAGCAAAAACAAAAACTGTGGACTTTGAACTTGAAGTCAAGACCACCATTGACCGAATTTGATCGTACTTTCACTGCTCACAACACAACGGTTTGCCTAAAGAAGACACTGACGGTACTTATAAATAAAACTGCACATTAATGAGTAAAATAACTTTTGCTAAGATTACTGTACAATGTACGTTTTATGAACCATATACTTACCTACCTATTTCGTATCTCACTTGTGAATGTCACAACTTTTGAATCTAGTTAATTATTGAATGAACTCAGATATTGTCATTGTATTAAATTATGCTATGGTTTACAAAATGCAATCGTTCAATTTAGGTTATCTAGATTTTCGGGCATAACAAAAAAAAATAAGCCCTAATTGTTAAGACGATTAAAATATACGATATTATAACTAGCAAACCATAATATTAAAATTGTTTGTTTTATCTCACAAATTTAACGAAATCCACTCTCAAAGTTTCGAAAAATTTAACGGACGTACCCAAGATTGGAGGTAATAAGTTAATATTATATTATGTTGTTGGTTTTTTATTTATTTATTTGAAGCAGTTATTTATTATAAAAAATACAGATCTATTTATAAAAGAAATTGAATAGATCTATCTTTTTGATAGAATCAGAACGTCAAAAATTCAGTTTTCGTTGAGTACCTACATAATATTATAGATCGATGTTTCGTTGCATAATTTTTTTTGCGTTTGCGTTCTTCAAATATTTAAGATGGCTCTTAAAGGCTAACCCTAATTCCAGTTTTAAATATCTTTGACATATTTGACATAATTATTAGGTGGCCTTCAAATTTATTCGAGCTAGGCCATTACTTGACCCGCCCACACACGATCATACTATTTCAATTCAGGATACGACATTAAACAGCATTAAAATGTGGCAAATGTCTCATCTCAGAGCTGAGGACAAACACTGTATACAAAGTGTTTGCTTATTAAATTCTGAGAATGTTTACCTACTCCACCCACTCCACTGTGGAAGATAGTTTGTAGAAACAGATAGTCCACAACATCGTTTGTAAACATTATCTTTCTTCATTTGTATTTTTAGGGTTCCGTACCTCAAAAGGAAAAAACGGAACCCTTATAGGATCACTTCGTTGTCCGTCTGTCTGTCCGTCTGTCTGTCCGTCTGTCTGTCCGTTTGTCAAGACCCTTTTTCTCAAGAACGCGTAAAGGTATCAAGTCGAAATGTATACTAAATATTTGGGTCTACGGTTTCTTTCGGTTGTAAAAAAATAAAAGTTGTAAGTCAACGCAATCAAAAGATATGAACATTTATGTCGCATATTTTGCGATTTCACAGGGGAATCAAAACCTATAGGGTACTTTCCGTTGACCTAGAATCATGAAATTTGACAAGAAGCAAGGTCTCATAGCACATATATAGGAATAAATCCGAAAGTCATAAACTTGAAGTTATATCATTTAAAAATAATTATTTTGCTATTAGAAACTTACATTTTGTAGTTGGAATGTATGGAAGAACCTTATTGTCAGCTACAAAGTTAAGTTTGTCTTTCAATATTTCAATTTCAGTAATATTTTTTTTATTTTTTTGCACTCGCTCTGAGTGTTCCGTCCAACGGAACCCTCAGAGCACGAGTCCTACTCGTACTTGTCCGGTTTTTTTATTCAGCTTTACACTATGTTAATGCAATTGTTAGAGCTATGATTATAACCATTTTTAACCGGCTTCAAAAAAGGAAAAGGTTCTCAATTCGATTGTCTTTAGACCTTCAACGGTCTATATTTATATGGTCTGCCTAACTATTTAATTGTAGTGTTAGGTTTAGTTTGTATTTTGTTTAGTTAATAAAGATGCCCTATAAAAAAAATCGACAACCAATATTTGTCTAAATTGTTTGTCTATACTAATATTATAAAGAGGAAATATTTGATTGTAAGTTTGTTTGCATTGAATAGGCTCCGAAACTACTGAACTGATTTGAAAAAATGTTTCACTGTTGGGAAGCTACACTATCCCCGGGTGACATAGGCTATAATCTATACCCATGCGAAGCTGGGGCGGACCGCTAGTTACAAATAAAGCTGGTAAAAGCTTGGACCGAGTTTAAACGAGGATGCGCTAAAAACACTCTCTGTTTTTTTTTGCTCACCATAAAACGTGTGCTGGCTGACCTCGATGGTACAAGTCTTGATCAACGGGATTTAACTGTAGAAGCACGACAAAAACTCATTCAGGGCACTGCACCGGTTTTGCACAGATATTACCTCAGATCAGACAAGAGAGATATGGTGAGGTAGCGTGGTGGGTGCGAAAGCATTTGGCCAAAATCAGACTTGATGCCTTACGTTGAACTCACTCAACAGACGTATTGTAAGACAAGACGTCAAATTAGTGTCACTACAAGTTTCTTAGTGTGCGTGAAAAATTTGTAATTGAGCCGTACCTATCTGCCAATCTTATGATCAAAAACCTAGCGAATGTGATCAGAATTCGTGATTTGCATTCAACTTTTACAATGTTATTACGTGTTATTATCCTCGGCTACACCGTCGCTTACCATCAGGCGATTTTCTGGTCGAACTTAGATCTATTCTGTATAAAAAAAACTGTCAGTTCTATTACATAGTTGAACCGAGTTTAACAAGTAATGTCTAAAACACACAAGTACGTACAAAGCTTACATCGCCATTACATGGCAGTTTTACAGCCTACAGATTATGTTTGCCATAAACCTTTGTTTGTCTTTGCGCATGGCGTGTATCCCGATGTTGGCAAAGTAAAGGAAATGAAAAGTTGTGTTGGCTAGTCACTTTATTTGCTTAGTTAAGTACTCGGACATTACCTACTGATGTTCATTTAGCTAATTACCTTCTAAATAAGTTCGTATAGGCTGAGTGGCAGCCCTATTGTGAAAGTGATAAGATTAGGCGGTTGCTTATAGATAATAAACTGGAAACTAAGTTTCATCCGACCAATGGTAGCGTTCTGTTGTAAATGCCACTCACGGTCACCCATTCAAAAACTGACCGGACTTCCGTGATCTATTACAAACACTTAGAAAAACTTTGCCACGAGCCTTAAAATATACTCTATGAGCGCTACAAATATACGCCACAAGCGGTACAAATATAAGCCACAAGCACTACAAATATAAGCCACAAGCGCTACAAATATACGCCACGAGCGCTACAAATATACGCCACGAGCGTTATAGATATAAGCCACTAGGTAGGTACGCCATGAGCGCTACAAATATACGCCACGAGCGCTACTTTTCCTCTATATATATATTTTCAACTCTTACCAACGAGTATGTATAAAGAAGAAAAAAAATCCTTTAGATGGTGATATTTTTTGTCGGAGTTGTTGTCAATATTAGTACGAGTCAATGACCGATGATTACTAATGAAGGATTTAGTACCAGAAAGTACATAACTAAAGACGACCTATGGAGAGGGCTATGGAGAGAAACCCCGAGGGTTTCTCTACGAGATCTAATCAGAAATCAGGAGGTCCGTAGACGAACGAAAGTTACCGACATAGCCCACCGGATTAGCAAGTTGAAGTGGCAGTGGGCAGGGCACATAGCACGCAGAACAGATGGCCGATGGGGCCGAAAGGTTCTCGAATGGAGACCACGGACCAGCAAGCGCAGCGTAGGACGTCTACTCACAAGATGGACCAACGACCTAAAAGAGACCGCAGGGAAACGCTGGATGCAGGCCGCTTCCAACCGGCCCTTTTGGAAATCGATGATCCAGGCTTATGTTCAGCAGTGGACGTCCTACAGCTGAAATTATGATGATGACATAACGACAGTTTTTAAACTGTAGGAAAACCTTAGACCACCTTTGGTCAAATTCACAATGACAATAATAAACGAATTGAGAATTCGGAATTTGAAGTCGGTTAAAAACAAGTCTTGCGCATTCTTATTCTTCAGACCTATAATGGAATGGATTATTGCTTTGGTCGAACCCACTTTCTCTTGCCTTCTGGAGCCTCCAGTCCAAAGCCTGTTTAGAGATTTGGTCTGGAGTTCTACTTAGTTCCATTTACGGCATAAATATCTACATCAAGTCAAGTGAATCGGTTTTTTCTAGGCAAGCGTGCTCCATCGTAGACCGCATCATCGCTTATTATCAGACGAGATGGCCACCAAGGACAAGCCTATGTATTATAAAAATAAATAAAAAATACATATCCCATACCCTATCTGAATTTGTGAGGCCTCGAAATTCAATTGTCGCTTTTAAAATTGCCGTTCGTGTTTTGACCAACCGTGAAGGTCTATGGAACTTGAATAAAATTGTCATTATTTAACAAATCCCCATGGCCATACCTCAGATCAGGCAAACAAGGTAGACATGGTAAAGCGTGGCGGGTGCGAACACCTAAATCAGGCTGATGCCTTTGGTCGAACACACTCTGCAGACGACCTTGTTACCCTATTTTTAATCGACTTCTGAAAAGGAGGGGATTCTCAATTCAGTTGTGTTTTTTAAATGTTTGTTACTTCAGGGGACTTACGCCCAACTACTTACGCGGTATCAAACTAACGGTTCGGCAAATCACGCGAACGTGAATCTTAACGCGCCCAGATACGGTTTGCAGTCGCGCTACATTGTTTCATCACCTACACTGGATTCCTGTTTAAAGCATTCGTAAGGCCCCAGAACTCCATCACTTATAAACCGATTTGGAAAATACATTTTTTATTTGTAAGGGTATATTTTTAGATTGGTCCCATAAAAACTTCAGTAGTTTGGCTTTTAAATCAAAATAACTGGGGATAATTGTTTATACAAATTTTAAAGCCGATTTTTTTTAAATGATTACTGTGTTTCATATGGTTTCGTAGTGTGCGTGAATAAACGTGGCTCTTCTTAGTTTTTGCATTAAGCTGTTTAACGATATAGTGAAAAATACGTATGAAACCTTCGAAGAAAGTAGAATTTACTTTCGTCGAATTATGAAACACGTAGACATTTTGAACACGAACGATAATTGTACTAAAGCATATCTCCTTGTTTGTCTCATCTCATGATCTATGTACGAAGTTGCGTAAACGCAGTTTGTGGGAACGAACACCTATTCAAATGCTTTCACAAACTGTCGTAAAGCTATCGATAAAGCCGTCAAAAACCGTCATGACGAAATTTGTGATTAGGGGCTCGGGCTAAATCGGGCTAATCTACCATGCTGGCCCATTGCATGTTGATGAATGTTATATGTTTTTGAAGTTATATATATAGGACATACCTGTTTCCTTGCGATGTTTTCATTCACCGAAAAACCATGAGATCAAAACTGCACATACTAAATAAGTCATTGGTGCAATGTCGAGGATCGAACCGGGTGCCGTCAGATTGTAAAGCGCACATGCTACCGTTCGGCCATCGCACGGGGTTAATACAGTCAAGTAATATCTGGGCCTCATTCCAAAAATTCGACCTTGCAACAACTTATAACAATCTTTTTTTTCTGGACAAATATGCACTGCCAGTTATAATCGAATTGTCACTTAGGTGGCAGTGAATAACAGGTGAAAATTGGCACTTTTGGCATTATCATGTTTAACATCTTGTTAGCGATGCGGCAAGGCCTTTGGAGATTCCAAATGACGTTTTTATGCACTGTCATTGTGTTTATGATAAGTGTAAGGAACAAATCATTGTCAAAGTTTTGATCACACAAGATTCAGTTCAATAGGCATGTGTCCTATTTTTTTATTGCTACACTAGGAACGCACCCTAGCTTCGCACGGGTGTAAGTCTTATTTATTTACACCTTGAGTTACATTAATGGAGTTTTAGTAAGGATCTCCCTATTTTGTTTTAAATATAATATAGCTTATGTCACCCGGGGATAGTGTGGCTTCCCAACAGTGAAAGAGTTTTTCAAATCAAATCAGTAGTTTCGGAGCTTATTCAATGCAAACAAACAAACAATCAAATATTTCCTCTTTATAATATTAGTATAGACTAGCTGACCTGACAGACGTTTTCCTGTCTTAGAACTGTCAAACACACAAAGTTAAACTTGTAAATCTTATTTTTTTACACCGTGGGTTACATTATTTGATTTTTAGTAAGGATCCCTATTTTTAAAATATAATATATCCTATGTTACCCGGGGATAGTGTAGCTTCCCAACATTGAAAGAATTTTTCAAATCGGTTCAGTAGTTTCGGAGCCTATTCAATGCAAACAAACAAACAAACAATCAAATCTTTCCTCTTTATAATATTAGTATAGATTAAAAAGCTGATCATAAATAGAGTCTACGAAAACAAAATACAAGTTTGTTCAATAATAAATATTTTATTTTAATTTGTATATAATAATTAGGTAGTTAGGTTTCAAATATCTGTGTATTAAATATTTTTCGTGTAAATAAATATTCCAGAAGTTATAAGCATTTTAATTTCATGCTAGACAAAGAGCGCAATATAGCACATTATGACGTGAAGTCATCGATCAATAAATTATCTTTTAAAAATACCAACATCAAAAAAACAACCAAACAAACAATGTGCCACTACAAAGAACAAAATAATATTTATAGATGGAATTTGGATGGATTTTATCTGCACAAATCGAAGTCGTCGTAGTTAAGTTACTGGTTTGGATAAGCAGGTGTGGCAGGTCCTATTAAATCTTTAATGAGGAGGCCAGAAATAATTATGAAGATGTGTCTTTTCTTACCATAGACCAGTTATTTAATGTTTCGCAATATCGCCTCCAACCACAATATGCCAGCATTGCCATCATCATTGGTATATATATATATATATATATATAATATATATGCATCTATAACAGATGATTAATGTAGCGTCCTATTACATAATGTACAAATATAGGTATGTACTCGTGGCAACTTTTTTGTAAGGACTCTCCCATAATTCTACGGCATTTCCGACTTCCAAGTAACTATAACATAATTATGGTTCTTCTAAAGAGCTTGGGCTTTACGGACAACTGCTATTACAGGCACCTAATCCGCTCAGTTGGAAAATCACGCGACCGCAAACCGTATCTGGGCGCGATAAGGTTTGCGGTCGCGTGATTTTCCAACTGAGCGGATTAGGTGCCTGTAATAGCAGTTGTCCGTAAGGCCCCTGATTTGCTGATGGTGTTATAACGTATCCATAAGTGATTTAGTGGCGGTAATCGCTTACCACCAGGCGGCCCTAATAACTTGTTTGGCACGTATCAAGACCATCAAAAAAAATCGACTGGTAAGCGATTTAGGTAAATAAGGTATGCCCAGAACCTGCGCCATGTTCTCGGTCTAACCACATTAGACAAGTCACTACAAGCGGTGGCATGTGGGTTACCATTACCGCAATCTCAAAACCGTTTATATGATAATCTTAGGTACATTGAGCTTTGTCTTGCTCTCTCATTAGCCGAGAGAGCGAAACAAAGCTCATATAAGAATGTTTTAAGGTTGTGGTAGCCCCCCTGGTCAGTTGCAGATAGGGAATACCATCTGTCCGGATTTGACAGCTCATGTCCGGACTTATATAGGTACAGTACAGATTTGAGCAAAAGTGCTCTAGAAATCGATTTTCGTTTGCACTTCCGGGATTACCGGGATATACCTGCGACTGGTATTGTTGGATTCCTTGTGGTATCAGGAACACGAAACTGTCGGTCGTAAAGTGCCAAAGTGGTGGAGGAGGGAGCTACCCCCCCCCCCCTCTCCCCCCATTAAAGATTACTTCTTGTTTTTCTAGAGTTAATTACAAATCTAAAATCTCTACTTACGAGAAGTTTATAAGGGAATGTTCGTATTATAATAACAGAGCGAAGAAAACGGTTAAGTTTTTTAGATACTTTTCTACTTTTCCACAAAACTTGATGGACCTACGAATCGATTTTCACGTAAAAATAAATAAATACCAACTGTAGTTTTATTCCGTACTATCATAATCAAATCAACGAACTCTACGTGACTCCATTTCCCACTCTCTACATTGGCAATTCTGTTCATTCTCCCATAGTTTTCCCTGCACAAAACCTTCAATGTATATAACATTAGAAACCATGCCATATACCATATATATACCTACTCGTAGATAGCATAGAAGCTGATACTTGACTTAGTTGAGAAACAGAGCGTAGCAAAAGCGACGGGTAACGTGAGTAGAGTCCGACAACGACTACTGGTCATTTACAATCAATTCATTAGAAAATATTTACACCTAGGAATATAAATATTTTTACTGGTTCTACAAACGCACACTTCAATATTGAGCGGCACACAACTGCAAGCGAGATGAAAAATTGTCATCAAATGGACGACTAAAGGGGGGGTGTAAGTGCTAAAGTGAAAACTGTAGGTATAACACCCTCCATTTAGAAAGCCCGTTGGTCCAGTTGGTAGTGACACAGAAGACATAATAGACAGTAGTGAACCTACGCTGAGCTTGGGGGCGTGGGTTCAATTCCCACCTAGGACAAACATTTATGTGATGAACATTTGTGTTTGTTCTATAAATATGTGAGTGTTAATATCTATTTAAGTAAGTATATATTTAAAAATATATATATGTATGTATATCAGTCTCTGGCAGCCATATCACAAGCTTTGCTTAGTTTGGGGTCAGATGACCGTGTGTGTAAAAAATGTCCCGAATATTTTTTTTTCTAAGGCTTTACTACTCTTCACCCGTCGGTCGCTCAAACATCAGTCGTGCGTCTATAGTCGTGCGCGTTTCATTGTTTGTAGGTCTAGGATGCTTATCCGTACTCGTGGACGCGTAACGATCAGTAAATACTTGACATACTGCCGGCGTAATAACAACACAGTTTAGCTGTACTGACAATGTCTAGAATAGTAAAAAAATACTCGTAAAAATAATTTTGTAAGCTATTAAAAACGTAAAAAATACTTATACAACATTTCGTCTATGTGCTGTTAACCGTTGAGGAGTCAATCGTTAGGAGCTAAAGTAGCCATGTCATGATGATGGCTATCCTATGACTGAAATGATAATGATGATGAACGACAGAAGTAGTGTACTTTCTTACCAGCTTCCTTGTTTCCTGAGAGATATAATCTTGCCTTTTTAAGGCCAGAATGAATGGGTATCTTCTGAGTCTGCGTGCTTCATCTTCGACCACATCGTCGCTTACCACCAGGCGAGTTGATGGTCAAATGCGGACATATCAGCGTTAAAACAAAACTTGCATTTTAGCGTGAATTGTGATATGAACGGCCTGTTATCCGAGTCGCGTAGGCAACAAAGCGCTCCCTCAGCCACCGCCAAGTTGAGCGATGATGTAATTTGCCACGCAAGAGTCAGGAGGCCCGCAGGGGGAGTGCAACGACAAAAACTAACATAGGTCCTACCTCGATGATGCCTGGCGCGGTACTGAACGCGGCGCGCTCAAAATTTTCGCGACCTTTTTATGCTTTTAATTTCACTAAAGAACTATCAAAAATCTACCCAATGAAAAAAAAAATTGAATAGGATTGCCTTTCAGTACATGCAATTTCCAGGTTGTTACGAGCTTTTATTAGAGCATAAAACGAAAAAAATAAACTAAATCGACAGTTTCAGATGTTTTTTGATCAAGGAAAGTTTGTTCTATCCTATTTTAAACCAAAGAATAAACTCAAACACAGATGTATCTGTGACATGTATTTTATTCTAACTCAAATAATGTAACTAACCCGAATAAAATTTATTTAAAACCGTCATAAGAGGCCGAATGTTCTTTCAGAAACTGTAGCGAAGACTTGACTATTGATGAATTTGCCAAGTCTCTGAAGAAATAAGTACAATCATTTTCATTTAGTTCGCTGCACCTAGATTTTGTTGTAATATTCAAGACTCTATCATATAACTACAGCCTCATAGCGGCAACTGTTTCGTAAACTATCATTATATTAATCAGATTCTGTCTTCGTGGACTTTCGCAACTGTTTAAACCTGTTTGCCTCCAATCTGACTGCAACTCTTTGAGACTGTGCTTAACTTTTCCTTGTATTTAGGATCTTTCCAACGGATCATTGACTACTTATTAGACTCCGAAATTATAAGCATTTTATCAACAACATTAGTACTAAATTGGTTAATTGATTATCTTTGTTTCGTTTCACAAGTACAGTATGTTAACAACATAGAGTAAACAAGTTTTGCACATAATTATACTAAATCAAAAGAAATTATGTCACATATAAAACTTAATATATTACATATTTTATTACACGATAATGTTATGGTAAGTTGACAAGGAAAAAATCAACAAAGTAAAACCTAAATAAAAAACGAATCGATTAATTCGCTACCAGTGGGAGTTGTTCCCAAAATGATGGCTCCATTACCACGTTGTTTAGCAATGCTCACCCTTTGAGCAAAGTAGAGACCGGCATTTTGGTCACGAGATGCATCGACCAGACGTAATGAAAAATCTTAGATTTTTTTTTGGCTCCAAGCCCGCGAGCCCATCTTTTCGACCAAAAGATGGGCTCAAAATTGTGCCCACTATCCAGGGTACTATATTTGCGCCTTGTGAGGACTTCTGGCATTACAAAATAATACCAGGAATGCCCTCGGTTTTACGAGTTTAATTTTAGCAAGGTGAAAGCGACTCTCTACTACCGGACCTACTACGGCATTCAAGGTTAAAGATAACTGAGAGAGATTTATAATTAAATAGGTACTTGGCATTTAGCGATAACATCATTGAGCAAAGAAATCATCATTGAAAAGCTCGAATACAGATAATATAGGAGGAACACCATGTCAAAATCATTCTCACTTGAATTCCCATCTAATACCTACTACAAAAAAAAAATACATACAGTCGAATTGATAACCGCCTCTTTTTGGAAGTCGGTTAAAAAGTGTTCTGCAAGCATTACCACAAAACACTACTCGTCTTCTGAAGAAATAAAATAAAGTGAAAAAAAAACGACAACGAAAAATGTCACAAAAAAGCACCAAAAAAGTACCTACTAAAAAAACGAATGGCAATTTAAAATGGCATGATCCAAATATACTGTTTACGGTAAACTTTTTCAAAGAGTTTTTAAATGTTTATAGCCGGTATTATGATGCTTGTAATTTTATAGAGGCAAAATGGGACCTTGCTACACGGTATGAGTATGCAATATCTTCAAATAAATGAAATTAATCAATTGCATATAATTGCATGATCGTGCAAGCTCTTGTGCTCTAATAAATGATAGGTACACGAATTCTAAATGCTTGTCTTACATTCTAAAAACGGTTGCATTGGATTACCATCCTTGAGCTAAAAACTGGACTATACACGAGATAGTTAAGAGGGGACATGGGCAGCGTTTTGTCCATACAAACGTATTCTCGTGTTTCCTCCCTGGATAATACCGCTAGAGCTGTAATTTTTTTTTTGTAAAATTTTTCTTGTCTATTGCCATGCTTATATCATTTACTTTTTCTTATAAGTTAACTACTATAAGAAATATGAGTCTTTAAATATCCCAAAAATGCATTTTTTTACCGCCACGTTCAGGCGTCTATCAAACAAATTTGACGAGTTTATAAAACAAAAATAAATGACAGAAACATAGTTCAATCCTTTTAAATAAATACCTATTCATAAAATTTCTTGGCCGTGGTATGCCCTCTTAATGCGCTAGCGTTTCTTTGTATAATACTTCATTAAATAAATTGATGCCAACGCGTAATTCGGAGGAAACAAACAGGAAATATTTTCGTCTATTGCAAAAAAAAAAAACGTAATGCTTTCACTTTTTTTTTTTCTTATTCGTTTTTCGGTCTGTTTTATTTATTTATTTGGCAAACATTTAAAACTGATTTTAAACTACCTGACCAATGAGTTAGACTTAAAACTTTAAATATAGTTAAGAACTGGAAGAAAATGCTGTATGTACGTCTACATTTAGACGTACATATTTTCTTCATCTTCATAAGTATATAATAATATAGAAATCAATTCGTTAATCAATTTGCTCGTTAGTCTCGCTAAGACAAAAAGGCTTAAACGATTTTTTTATTCGCCGCTATAAAAGTGTGGTTTAAAAAAAATATTGGAAAATTTGGCCAAAAAACGTGTAAAATTCGGGAACTCTTTTCTATGAAATTAGGCAGGACAACGTTTGTCGGATCAACTAAGTAGGTAGTTATCTATAAAACAAGATTTGATTATTAGTTTTTAAATGTAGGTATGAAATCTAGGGATACCACCTACCTATTTAAATCAACTTTGTAGGTTCCAATGATTAATTCAGTTTTTCTACTAATTTTAAATGAATTAGAAGGTACTTACACTCCAACAACACCAGGCAGCTCTCCAAAGAAATCCTTCCTGACCTCAGACTTGTATTTCACCAAACACGGCATTGCAGGCCTGAAAGGCGTAGGCCCTTCTCTCCTATACATCCTCTCGATTTCATCAGCATCATAAACAAACAGCAGATCCGGCCTTCCGATCAAACCACCCAAGCGAACTATTCTCCCGTATCTATCCAGGAAAAGCTTCGTAACTTTTGCAAATTCTGATATATCGAACTGCCCAATGACAGGGACCATACGCCAGGTGTTCCCTAAAATTGGAATTGGTTTAGGTCCTGGCACTTCTGAGTAAGGTTTTGCATTTGCGAAGATTTCTTCGCTAAGTTCCGCGGTGGGGGCCACTTGGGATTGTTGCCGTTTGGAAAAGGGGCACGTGGAGGCGAAACGGGCATTTTTTACGAACGGACGGTACGCGGTGAAGGTACGGAGGCGACCCATGGCGGTTAAGGCCGCAAAGACGACTGCGCGAGCGCTGCGGAGATTTACCGTTCGAGTGCGCGGGCGTCTGCTGTTTGCGGTTTGCGGTTTCTGCTGTAGTGGCTAGTATACCTTACGCCTAGCAGTTTAGGTGATGAAAAAAGTTGCGCGACCGCAAATCGTATCTGGGCGCGTTAAGGTTCACGTTCGCTTGATTTTGCGAACTGCGCTGGTTTAACGTTAGTTTGAGACCGCGTAAGGAGTTGGGCGTAAGGCCCCGCACAGCGACGAACTTATTTAGAGAATTGAGTGCGACACCACTGTCGTATTTTCTTCCCAAAAATAAAACCGCTCGGTCGAAATTTTTTGTTGTTACCTTTGGCCACCTCAAGTTGTTCGCACTGAATATGAATGTATTTTTCTTATTTATTTTATTTAAGTAGGTATTATTCAAATTAAGGTTTCACATTGATATCTACATTAAAAACTTCACTATTATCTTATACATATTAATATATCTAAATGTGATAACTATTAGAGGAAGCACAGCATGCATTATTTCTAAGAGGAGGCCTATACTCAGCAGTGGGTGGAAAATGGTTCATGATGATGATGATTACAAAAGTACATATTAAAAATTTAGTTCGTAATTACAAAAAAAAAGTTGAGCTGTAGAGCCCAACCCTAAGCGGCCAACCCTAAGTTTAATTTAATTTTGAGTTTTGTTATTGTGTCTCCAAAATGTCCAAATCTGTATGTTTCTGAAATTCATTAAATCTTAAAGATGTTATGTGATGTGTCCATAATTTGAATAACGTACTTTGATGATAATCAGATTATAAGGTATTCGAATCCAAGGGCTTTAACCACAGACTAGGTAAAGCTACTACAAGTCTTTGGTTTTAAGTTTTAACCTCTCCCAAATAAATCAGTGGGCAATTTTTGTTTCCTTTAATAAGCATCTTGTAGGTAGGTAGGTACGTGCATACAATATTATAATTCAATGTACTTTGTAAGACAAAAAGCTGCGAATGTGAATGCCCAAAAAGTACAGACAAAAAATAAATGACATTTCCAGATGGTTATGGGGTCCTTGTTTGGCTCATAGCACTTAGGTAGCAAGCATTTGTTGGCTTACGTGTGCTTGCCTCGGCTATGCCTAAGCCTACATTTTCACGTTCCTCCGTAAATACTTGTATTGCTCTTGCCGTTGCAGTATTGTACCTACGTACACTACCTACCTACCTACTGTGGTATCGCTGGCTGACATGACATTGCAGTCATGGACGTTTGTAGCCCGTTCTCTTTTATTTATGTCGGCGTTGCTTGAACTTTGAACTGCGAAACTATTTATTTGGGTATGTACCTACGCTTAATTGTCTAAGTTTTTTTTGTTAGTTCACAGAAAGTGTTATTGGTGCAAGCAAGTCACAGAATTATTAGCTAGAGCCATTGAGATACAATATGTACCTATAGACTCACTGTCACTCAAAACTCGGCGCACGCTATGCATTTTGCCAACTTTTTTCAACCACGATCCGACTACAACGCCGCGCTTTACCAGTGCTACGATGACATAGCTGACAATCAATGTTGAACAGTACGCAATAGCTTTAGTCTGCTTAGTAGTAATTAGCAAAAAGCAAAAAAAGCAACTTCCAAAGATTTTGGTTTCAGTGAAAAAAAAAGCTTCGCTAACGCCTTATTGTATTCAAAGCAAATTCAAGGACGTTTTATACACCTTTAGGGGTCATTGGCCTATATTACATTCCTACTAATTCGGGAAATTGATCTAATGTGGTGAAACGTATATATTCGTGTTGTTTCCAAAACTCCAAGCCTCTTAAAGTCTCCACTACTTCATTTGGGCTTACACACAGTGCACACAGTAAAATACTTAAGACGCGGTAGTATGGCCTTAATAACTTTAGCTTGTCCGGCAAAGGGTGAAGAAACAAAAAAAACTATTGTCAAAGTCAAACTTCATGTTTGTTTCAATTTCAAATAAAATTAAAAATCTAAACTCGATTGCGGGAACGCGCTGTGCGATGCCGAATAAAATATTATAATAATAATAACAACAACACACAACCAAACAAACAAAAATATTTATTGTAGAAAAACAATTTGAATTTCTTGTCAAAACGTGTTGACTGGTTTTTCAGCATTAAAGAGAAATCCAGAGTTTTTAAAAATGGTATCAGAATTTGCCAAAGATAAAGTGTACTGGACAAAAAGTATGAACTTGGACTTGGCTAAATACATGGAAGATAAACCTTACATTTGGGATATGAAACATCATCAGTTTTCCAACATAGGCCTCAGAGATGAAACTTTCGCAAATTTTGCGGCTAAATACGAATTAAATTGGCAAGCTGTAAAAGACCGGTGGACAAACATAAGGTCAACTTACGGATTTTATATGAGAAAAGTGCTTGCTAGGAAAGCTAAAGGGGAGGTATGTAAATTACAATGATAATAATAAAACCCGTAACTCTCTCTGCCCTCCTATTTATTACCTATTTCGACTAAATAGCTGAACCTATCTTAAAAAAAAACTATTAGGAAAAGGAATAAACATGCCTTTACATGACAATAATCTTTTAAGCCGGCAATACACGTAGGCCATAGCACCGGGCCTCAGCGAACGCGAGCGTAGGAAAATGAATACAAGGCGAGTGCTACTGCCTACATGTTAGTCAAGTTAGATCAACCCAATACACTTCTGGACATGTCTTGCTGAGCAGAAGAGTGCCTTTGATTTGTACAGAAGAAGTTATACTATTCAGTAATGATACGAATCCTGAAAAGCAATCCAGAGCAGTGGCAAAGCAGATTAACTGCGTAGCCACCGGTCACGATTTATGTCCTGCACCCCGATAACCTATAATGTTGTCTCGATTTTTTTAATGTGACCAACGCTCAATTTGTTCAGACTCAGCACACTGATGCATCGCAAAGTTTTTGAAACCTCCCAAATGAATGACCGACCGATCGTCCCGACTTTTATTTCTAAAAGGTGGCAACCCTGCTTGTAGCCCTGTATTCATAATTACACAGTTTCCACATGAGAACTCATTTATCTGCAGCTTAAGGCCACCCGCTGCTACTTTAGCTTACAAATTAACCAGTAATGTACCATTGTATTGTTTACAGAATTTCAAAGTAAACTGGTTTATGTGGCAGCCCTGCAAATATCTATACAAAGTTCACAAATTTGTAGATAAGAAAGGAAAATCAACAAAGGCAATTAAAAACGACAATAGTGATGTAAGTAATCAGGGACCTTAAAGTCTTTTTTTTTTTTAATAATATTTGACAAACAAGCGACGGGCCACCTGATGGTAAGTAGTCACTGTCGCCTATGGACACCTACAATACCCGGGGCATTGGCGGTGCGTTGCCTACCTTTGAGGACTCTATTCACTCTTCGCTTGAAGCAATTGAGGTTATATTTTGGAGGAAAAACTGAAGGTGGTAAGCCATTCCACAACTTACAGGTGCGTGGCAGAAACAATCGATCAAATCGAACAGTGTGAGACTTCCACGCATCTATAATATTATGAGGATGGCTTTTTTTGGCGATGGCGGCTGGTTCGATAGTAAAACCGCGATGGAGAGATGAGATCAAAGATCTTCATCAGAGCATTCCCCATTATAATTATTATAGACCTGTAGAACAAGCTGAGCGAACTAACGTCCCGGTGCAAGCTCAGCGGTTCCAAGGTGTTGGTTAGATTTGGGTCATCAACAAGTCTAACTGCTCTTCTCTGCAAGGAGTCAAAGTGTAAGTCTGGTGACAATAGTGATTGCGTGCTATCCTGGTCGCGCAAAACTTACATGCACCACCCACAGGTGCAATGGTGTGCAATCTTGCAAGATTTGCGAAATCGCGCACCAACACAGTCCATTACCATTTCAGAACATGATCAAACAATGAATTTATACGGAGAAGCGTGACAGTGTGAGGAATTTGATGTTTTTATAGAAGTTTCTTTAAAACTCAATTATAATATATTTTAAGGTTGCGCTCACCATACACTATGTCCAACATTTTTGAAGATAAAAAATCAATTATTGTTTATATTAAAAAGCCGATTGGTCATTACCTTTGAATAACATTGCACGTAATATAAAACAATTTTCGTATTAATATTTTAAAGGCTGGCAGAATAGATACAAATAAAACTATCTCCTCTGTCATCCTGTAATATATCAACACGAAAATAACTTTGTACTATTTGCTGCGTTATGCAAAAATTAAGTAATTAATAATCAGTGATTTTTTATCATCAAAAAGGTTGAAAACTTGCGAATTAAATAGATGCGGTTGTTGAGTGTGGCCTTATTAAATGATTCATCATCATCATAATCAGCCTTTTAACAGTCCACAGCTGGACTTTTAGCCTACGGAAAACGTGATTGGGCCATAATTATTCACTATGCTGGCCCAGTTGCGGGTTGGTGGATTCACATACGCTATTGAATTATTAAACGATTGAATATTTATAAGTTAGAATTTATTATTTCGCCCTTACGACCTAAATTTACTAAGTAGCTATAGAACTATTGTTTTTTAAATAATATAAATGTGGTTACAGGTTTCAAATGAGCAAGCATCGAGCAGCGACGAAGGCAACACTGAGTTGGTGGACGAACCAAACATGTCATGTGAAGATGTCGTTGAAAATATTGTAACGGTATTCAAGGGAGTTCAAAACGATGCGTTTGGTGCTGACAAAACCAAATACGCGGCGGTAGGACAAGCAGTTACAAAGAAACTTTCAGAGTTAAACTCGTATGATGCCGCTCAGTTATCACAGAAAATACTAGAAGTATTAGCTCAATATGATGAGAATAACCCTATGAATCCTAATAATTTATGAATTAAAGTAATTTTTATATTAGAGTGTTGTTCAACACTTTAGCATTTACTATTTATACTGGGAGAACGAAGCCAGGTGTTTAATTAAAAAAAAAAACAACACATTTTTTTTTTTTATTCACAATGTAATGCATCTAAAATATCAGCTGATGCTAGAGGTCAACGTACGACCTGCGCCGCGCGCACGCTTGTACGCATTACATTGCCGATTAGCAACATTTTAAACCACAAAAACAACACTAATACATCATGTATAAGGCAAATGGTTATTGGTATTTGATTGTGTTTAGATAGTATAATAATAGTGTTTTGGCTTCGGAAGGGTTTCTCATACACCCAGTAAGTTAATCGTCTGTTATATAGGAGGCTACGTTCGATCTTTTTAAAAATGTGTCACTGTCCACCAGTCTTGGACGGCAAGAATATTTAAAAAAGTTATGTCGCTGTCCTTGTCCACTGCAGGTGGACAATAACACAACTTTTTTATATGTGTCACCATCCACCTGTTGTGTTTATCGTAGTTATAGGTAGGTTTTATTGCGGATAAGTCCGCTTTTGACCACCAATTCGCCTGTGGGTAAGCTACAATGTGGTCGAAGATGAAGCACTCAGGCTTAGAAGATACCTATTCTATTTTATTTAACTTGCCTTGTTAGTATGGGTCAAATCTTGCATCTTATTCACTCTGACCTTGAAAAGGCCCAGATTATATATATATATATCTCTCTCTCTCTCTCTCTCTCTCTCTCTGGATATTGATAAAACTTATTAAGTACCTATATTTAAAATGCAAATTCTATATCTTTTGTATATATTTTTTTCATTTATGTTCCTATTTCTTGGGTTTAAAAAAATCACTAGAAATTCATTCTTATTCGAGATGGGGGTGCTGCACTGATTTCCCACTTTGTTAGAATTAGATTATAGTTAAAGTTAAATTATTTTTATTAGAAATTCATACTACCAATTTAAATATAGCTACCAAAAGTTTTATCAAAATCGTAAGAGAAGTTTGGTTTTTTTTTAATGAAAATGACCCGAGCTTCAGTCATAGAGTTTAAATTTCATTTAATACCTACTAGAAATATTTGTACTATAGTTATGTATCTGTTTAGTTATATCTTGGTTATGTATAGTATAGTTTTGTATGATTGTGTTTTATTTGCGTTTCATACATTGATAAATAGGTGACCTAGGTAGGATAGATACCTACTTGATAAAAGATTTTTAAAATAAAATTATATTTTTATTGCTTTAAAAAACGATGTTCTAAAATACCAGTTGTGTAGTTCACTTTTCAGCAAAACTTTAACTAAGGCTAGAAATAAGCTAGTCAACAACTGCCAAATATGGAGAGTTATTACTAGTCTCTTTGCTATATTGTCGTTCAGCAGAAGAATGAATCAAATACTCTGTTAATTCAGTGGCTGGTGCGTTCGACATCCACGCCACTGGCGTATTCTAATCCTGAGCTGCCGGTGAGGGAAAACATCGTGATAATAGGAACCTTATCATGGTGGTAAGGTACTTTCTAGTACCATAGATAAATATATACTAGAAAGCTAGTACGTAGGTACTCTACAGGTTAGCTACCACCCTCAAGTTGAATATCTGTCGCAAAGCACCTAACAGAGTGTTCCGGCAGCGTCACTTGAAGGCCAGTTCTCATCAAATTCCAGGCTACAATGTGTTTCGCATCTTCAACTACACCCAACACGTAGGGTTTTGGTCAAATGCCTATCCTGTCTCACACAAAAAAAATACATTTCATATGTAGCGAGGAATTTGAATCGCAGCAATATAATATTTGAGTCAAAGATCTAGATTCTAGACAAATATTATATTCTAGGTCTGTCTGGCTTGAGCCATAACTAACAGAAATAGTCATTGGCGTTTTGAAAATTTATATTCTAATACTAGACACTGGCAACTGCACAAGAAGTGCAACGCCAAAAAATCTCACAGAGGAAGCCTTTAGCCAGCTCAGCAATAGGCGAAAAACAGCAACAAAAAAAAACATTCAATCAATGTCATGTCAAAAAAGTTTGTTTACGCGGCGAATGATTTAAATTTTATTAATGGAATTGTTTGTAATTTTGCGTTATAAAATGACAAATCTACTTCTAAAAGAGTAAGAAATTATATAGCCACCTATAGCACCTTTAATAATTGTAATACAATGTTCAAACTAAGTGATTTTAGTCAAGATAATTCTAGTAACTTGCCATCTTTAACTATGCTGCTTAAATCAAAATGGGACGAAATCCACAGCGACCCCGGCGTTTTTCGATATAAGATAAATAACTTACAACATAAAGTTGTCGACGGAAAGTATTTACTTACGGTAAGAAACTTCATAACCTATATATTTTCTAAATAAACAATTTAAATTCTTAACCTATCTTAGCTTTTTATAAACACAGGTATCTAATCGTACTTACATGCACTTTCACCAGTTTATATTAAAATATGGTTAGCGAATGCGAATAGAAACGTGCAAGAAGTTAAAAAAAATCTGCAAATAACGTCGCATTGGGAATCTCCGATTTGATAGTCTGAAAACTCGATTATTGGCTGTAGTACAGCCCAACCATAGAGACCCAAACAAATTTTTGCTTAATTTGTGCGCATTCCAAACCACGCCAACGACGATGTCTACAAAACAACATAAACTTTTTTTATTTGCTTCGTTCCGCTCAGAGCTATTGGTGTGGATTTAAAACTTGTTCTTTACTGAATATGTGAGAAGTCTCTTTTTGGTGCCTAAAATATTCTTGGATCAAGTCTGCTGCGTTCCTCTTAGCAAGGGGTTTTATACTGAGGCAGCAAAGTATAATATTTAGTAAGCACATATTCATATACTTAGTAAAAATCCTCTTTTCAGATAAACACTGATCGTGGCACGAACCGAAGAACACCCCAAGATATAGTTAGTATCCGCCAACCTTTTGATGATGGACGTTTCAATTTTACCAAAGTTTCTTCAAAAGAAATTATGTTCTCTATAACGTTTCAAGGAGATGGTAATTTAAATTTGATGACCACTGGGTTAGCCCTCACATTCGAAAAATCAGTAATATCTCTATTATATATATTATATATCTCTAGTATAATATAATCTTTGGTAATATTTAACATATTCAACTGTTCTTTGATATTGTGAAGAAAGTGGTAACACTGATCATAATGAAACCTTGCTGGAGTTTTGGCGCCAACGCGGAAAAAACATGTCGGCTCGTTGGATTATTTTCCTAAACTTGTGTATTTTCGAGTGTTAATGTGTACTAAATGGTGAATTATTATTCATTAAGTGCTCGTAAACGTGCTCGAGTGTGGGAAGTGATATGACGAGGTGAATCGTGTCTTTTCGTGTTGTTTCCAAAACTCCATAGGAGCCTCTTGTAAAGTCTCCACCCCTTTACAGGGGCATGAGTTCGACTTGACCGTGACTTACTTAGCTTGACTCTGACTATGACTATGACTTGTTTGACGCTAATAAGACAAAATGAACTGTTTAATATTACGAGTAAAGGACATTGAATCCACGCTCATGAAGATTTTAACAAAAAAAAAAAAAAATGAAACCTTGCTCTCGCACTTTACCTATATTAACCTACAGTAATATATTTTATCATTTTATCAATGTTTTTTTAGAACATGCTGTCCTAGTAAATGTCAGTCCAATATTGCGCTATCACGCTCTGCTATGTCCATCTGTAAACAAGAAACTTCCGCAAGTGATCACCGCAGACAGTTTAGTGCTGGCAATTGAAATAATGTTCCTTGCTACAGACAGGTATGTAAGTAAACTAGCCATCTATATCTTTTATGTCTAACTATGTATGAGCTAACAACCGACAACCGTTGGGGTAGACGGGTGCTAAAGTGGGGACCATGTATCGGCAAACATTGAGAAGGATTCCCCGCAGGCAGGTAAAGGAATGACCTGCAACAGGCGGCTGGTGGCAAGTAAATGGGAAAAGCAGAAGACTGTGCCAAGTGGCATTCTTTAAGCCTGTTGTTTAACATTAAATAGGATGATGATATGTAATTCGGATGACAATACATTTTAGTACCATCAAACTAATCTTATAATGGGGCCTGGTGATGGAAAGTGGAACTCTTTAATAGCTACTAGTAAAACGCTTGAGTTTGAGATCATTTGCGGTATAAAGAGACCCTTGCCATGGCTCCATCGTCAGACCCTCCTAATGACCCTGCGAGTTTGAACCTGGTTTGTTTTAACGCCTCTTATAGATAGGGTTACCATAAGTCCGGAATTTTCCGGAATGCAGGGAGAATTGCAAGATGTGGAATTATAGAAATGAAGTCGACTGCCACACGAGTTCATTATGCCGCGAAATATAAATTTTGAAGGAAATTTCTTTGAGTGTACAGGTTATCCCAGAAGTTTTTTTTAAATTTGGTTTGCCTACAAAGAAGCGTGTTTTCTTTTTAAAAGTTTTTATGCTATATAATAGTTTTTTTTTTGCAGTGACTTGAGGATAGTTTTCAACAGTTTGTGTGGGCTTGCATCAGTAAATCACCTGCACTATCACCTGATACTACACGAGGAGCGATGGCCGGTGGAACTCGTGGTAAATAATAAACTAACAATGTTTTTTTTACTGTAACTTTTTTTTTACTTAACATGTTTATTACTGGCATGCTAAATCAAAGCAAATGTGAACGGCTGAAGAACATGCAATTTTTTTTTTTTTTTTATGCGCATAATTTTTGTCAGTTATTAATACCTATATTATATACTTTTTTATTTCAGAAATGGAAACAAATAAATGGGCCACTACACTGCATTCAAGATTACCCGGTAGATGCATTCTGTTTTGAAGCACAAAAAAACTCGATACGAGTAGATGTTGCAGGAATCTACAAACTTATTCAGTATTTATTAGATGACTGTATAGCACATAACATTCTTATTACAACACAAGGAGAGAAAGTAGCTGTTTATGTGTATCCTAGAAAAAGTGCAGCCGGAGTAAAAGAGTTTGGAGACTTTAATGTAGCTGCTTTGGAGCTGAGCGGGTGGATTCCTGTTTACTGTCAGTAGTATCTTGGTGACATTTTTAGTAGAACATTACTGCAGAACAAAGTTCAAAAAAAAATTATTTCCAAAAGGCTATTATGATTTGCACTCGGAGCCAACCCGTACGAACCCCCTTTTGATTCCACTTTTATTGTGCGAACTGCTAGTCTGTGGAATGTGCTGCCTGAATGGGTATTCCCCGATGACAATCTGGGTGTCTTCAAATTGCGAGTAAATCGGTTTCTTCTAAGCAAGCGTGCTCCATCGTAGACTGCATCATTGCTTAACATCAGCCAATTAATTATCAATTGACATTAATATGACATTAATTGCATTTTGTTTGTTGCAGCCACTGAAGCATTCCAGAATGTTCGATCAGAAGATGTTGAGGTAGAGCTGAAGAAATGGAAAATAGATAACTTTGATGAGCTCTGTAAGAAAGTTGAACTACTCTATAAGCATATTATTTAATTAATCTGTGAGACCATCCAGGTTTTCCAGGTATATTTTAGAATTCTCGCATTAGGTATCCAGAGTTATCATAGGCTAAGCAGGTACCTAATATTTTTCTTAAATTAAACCTTGGAACTTTTTTCTACAAGAGTAAAACTTTTGATCAGATTCATAAAATATACAACAAAAAAATCGAATGATGTAGAATCAGAGGCATAGCTGTATGTTTTCTGTGGTGTAGCTAGGTAACCAAAGGCCATGGTGCAAAAAAAAGAACTGGGGCCCTATCTGAACTGCAGTGCAAGTACCGTTCTTTTATCGATCGTCAAATTGACAGTTGAGGTCGTCAAATTCGATAATATGCCATTTTTTCAGTACTCGCTATGATCGATTCTACGGCATTTTAGCGAATTTGACGTCCGATAAAGAACGGTACTTGCACCCTTGGTTAGGTTTTATCGAGTAGAAATATAAAATTATTATGACTACTAGGGGAAGAGCTACTTATTGGAAGTGATGTAACATCTTATATGAGAATAAATGTCTATAAACATATTAGGTACATAATTATATGTGTATTGCAGTTATATTCTGATTTCTGAAGGTGGGAGAAATTTTCGCAAGTTCTGTTTGAGGTGTAAAGGTCAGGGTCAGAGGGCCCTGGTGCACTGCACCACCTAGCCCTCCGCTAGCTACGCCACTGTTTAGAATGTAGATTACTAGAAATAGCCATTAGAGTGACGACAGGACGCTTAATACCATCCTTATAGGTTACATTTTGACCAGACTGCCCAAGAAATAGGGTAATAATGTTTTTTGGGTATATTTATGTATATTTTTTTAATGTTGCTATATCACCTCCTATAGCCTAAACGGTTTGACCGATTTTAATGTGTGTGAGGTGTCGTTAAATTTGTCTTCATGCACAGTGCCACACTTTGCACTCAGATATTTTGTTTTCCTTTTAATAATCCACTTGTCTTTAATTTTAATATTGTGAAGATAACGATTGGCACCTCTTGCCACCTGGCGAGGGATAGAGCTATCCCTCCTCTCGCTCTATCCTAGGGCCGGCCCTGTATGCAAGTGGTCAACGTGGGAACTGGATATTTTGGGATGAAACACTACCTACACATTGGCCACGAAGACTGTTACTACTAACTAGACTATGACTGTGTAAGTCAGACAGGTTACTTGTGTAGCGGGCATTTTCCGCAACTAAGCCATTCATTGGCCCATTTTGCGTCATACAGATCAAAAGTTAAGTCAATGACAAAGATAATAATAGCTAGCAAGGATTGATATTACTTTTGTCTATGTAGCTAGCTAGGTAATTATTTTTGCCCTTGTTATCGTTTTTTAAATGTTATACCCATTGTGATAACTTTGATCATTAATATCAATGAAGTATATTGTATATTTGACAAAAAAAAACTAAAAAATAACAACAGCATAACCGCAGATAATTGTTTAATACAGAACCTAATTATATTGAGCAGAGGTGTACTTACAACGGAAACATGTAAATTGTACAATATCCAAAAAAAATATTTTTTTCTCGAAATAAAAAACCATGTAAAAAGTAGTAGTTGTACAGTAATTACAAAATACCTAAAATGTGAGTTGCGATGAATAGAATTGCTTCCTAATGTAGTGACTGTTGTACACAAGACAGTGCACAATCTTGCACAATCACTTGAAGCACTTTTTATTACTAAAGGAGAAAGCACTGTAATGAGTGTCAACACAGAGTTCAACTTACATTTGAATATGTACCTACCTATTCATTAGCATTTGCGTAAGCACTACTATCTACTATGCATTATGTCACAATGATGTCTCTCTTGGCTTAGTACACTGCCCTAACTATGCATCATACTCGTAGCTTGCATCAGTAATCCATGAACATTATCAAAAGCTTTCAGGACAGCGAAGAAAACTGCTCTTTTCCACACCACCCTAGAGGTAGAGCACAAGGTGCGTTTTTTTTATAGTGGTGTCCCCAGTAGGCCTAATCCACTTCAATTCAGTACCTAGTCCAATGATACAGATCTGATTAGAATGGCCAATATGCTCGAACTCAGTAGTTTAGAAACTGCAGATCTTTTTGTTGAAGTCGCTTATCATCAGGTCAGCATTTATGGGAAAATATCTTGATTCCTGTAGCAACAAACTGTTGCCTAGGTTTCGCCTTTATCAACCTAGTTGGTCTAGTTTTCTGGGGAAAGTGCATTTCAAGAGCCCTATATTAGGGGTACTTGCCTGTAAACCGGGCAGCTTTACTCTTTACGAGACTGTTGACATGAACAAAAAGCTTTGGCGTAGTACCCAGGGCACCTGGAATGCACTGGATAAAGAAAGGAATAAAACAAGACTGAAATTTTTCAGTAATGCTTCATTCAAGGTCTCGGAACCCATAGTATACCTTCTAACCCATTCCTGATGGGAACCTTGGCTTAGTGCTACATCCAGATTTCATAGACTTATCCATTTTGTTTTCTCAACTTGGACTTGTTACGTAGAATCTTGATTCAACCTTCTTCGAGTTCTGGAAACTTCCATTGCGTCTCATAATCTTGATGACGACCGCTCACAAAACAACCTTGAAGTTTAGTCGGTTATTGTTACTTTACCACATCCTAAACACGAAATATTTCCATGGACTCTTTTTTTATGTTTTCTCTTGTCACTTACCCATCTTCAAATTTGGATACAATGGATGATTGCTACTGTAAATTACGCTATAGGTATTTTTGCAAATCCATAACTTCAACATAATCTTATCTTAGTCAAAGAACAAATTATGTAGCCGAAACGAACGAACTAGTAACGATATAAAATAAAATTGAATGAACAGAACGAACAACGAACATAGAGTCAAAGACTACTATAGAGTAATATCGACAGAGCAAATTTAATGTCAATCCAATCATGTCATCTATCTATTATGTCATGATACATTTTTCATGACCGTGGATACAGGGTCCTTCAGTCGTAATAACAAGTTTACCTACTATTACATAGTGTCAAACTAGTCAAATTCAAGCAAAGCATGTCACCACAGATATTCTGTGTGTGTCACAGTCAAGTCAAACTCATGCCCCAGTGGTGGAGGATTTGGTGAACGAAAGCAGTGTGACCATGTAAAATTTTACGAAAAAACCTTTGATAATATATTTTTTCTATGAATATAATATGCAAAATTAATTTAAAATAAAATTATAGTCCAGCCAGTCATATTATGAGTTTTGCCTCGGAATGGCCTTCATTTTGGCGGTCTTTAAGTTGTCTCAATAGTCTCATAAAATCTCGTGTCTGCGACGTAGTTATTCAAGGTCAAAGGTCACATAATTCAGTTTTTCGCGATTATCTAGGTTTCTATAGCTCCAAAGATCTTGACATAATTTTTTTAAATTGTATAACGTACAATTTGAGCATTTTTCCATGCGCTCAACGGCTCAACCACTTTTGAAATGGGGGGCGGAGAGCGCACAGTCATCATCATCAGCCAGAAGACGTCCACTGCTGAACATAGGCCTCCCCCTTTAACCTCCACACTGAACGACAGCCTGCCTTTTGCATCCACTGGATGCCCGCGATTCTCACAATGTCGTCGGTCCATCTAGTGGGAGGCCTACCTACGCTGCGTCTTCCGGTTCATGGTCTCCACTCCAGAACCTTTCTTCCCCATCGGTTATCGGTTCTTCGAGCAATGCGGCTTGCCCATTGCCACTTCAACTTTCAAAATTTAACATCTATGTCGGTGACATATTTCTTCTGTACTCTCATTCCCAGACAAAAAAAGTAATTTTTAGGGTTCCGTACATCATAAGGAAAAAGGAACCCTTATGGGATCACTTCGTTTTCCATCTGTCTGTCTGTCGAGATAGTTTTTCTCAAGAACGCGTTAAGGTATCAAGTTGAAATTTATATCAAATACCCCGGTCTACGGGTTCTTTTAGCTGTGCAAAAATCAAACTTATAGAATCAAGCAATGTCTTACAGCACGTGTAATGGAATTTGTTATTTTCTGTTACTAGGTCTACGGGTTCTTTTAGCTGTGCAAAAATCTAACTTATAGAATCAAGCAATGTCTTACAGCACGTGTAAATGTATTTGTTATTTTCTGTTACTAGTATCACCAACCAGGATAAATTCCCATCTTTAAACAATCTCACTGTCTCCTCCCTTACTGTTGTCCCAAAGGAGTAGTAGCCAAGAAAAAAAGCTCAGAGATTTGAGTGCAGATAAACATTATCTGTAACTACTGATTATTTTTTAGTATTTATATTCTCTTTGTTTTCTGTGTAAATGAACAATAACTTCTATTAAAATATAATATTTCAATTTATTTATTGTATAATTACCAATAATTGTCAAGAGATAGTAGTTATAGGTATGTCAGTAGTTTTAGTATGATGATTATAGCAAAAACTATTACTTATTATGGTACTAAGGCGGAAAGGAAGTATTTTTTCTCATCATTATAAAATGTAAACAATCCAGGCCCATTTAATTTTGTCCTCTAAAAATAGTACCTATGCCTTATTTTTTTTATTGTTGTTTTATAATTTGCTATTTATACCTACTTGTCAAACATTCGGGTAATAAGTTATAATAATGTTATAATACAGTTGTTTCTATGACTTGTTGAACCTTCCTCCCTTTTGAAGTCGGTTAAAAACAACCTAATTGAGAACCACCGCCTTTTAAAAGTCGGTTAAAAATAATTTTAATTGATAAACATCATAATAATGTCAATTATAAATACAAAAGTGTGTTTTTGTTGTTGTTTCTCTTGCACGCAGCAAGAGAGCAACAGATGACGTGTTTTTTGCATGATGTTGTTGCGTTGAAGGGTCGGAGAGTGCATAAAAATGGCACACTTTATATCCCGGAAAAGTATGGCTCCTAAAGAAATGTCCATATTCGCGTGCAGGTGAAGTCTCGTGCATTTCTTTAGGAGTCATACCCGCTGTTTACACACAGCTATAATAGGTAGGTATATGGATATAATTATAACGATCCGGTTAGTGTTATATTTATGTAAAATACAAACAAATATTATCAAGGAAATGTTTCCATAATTATTCACGCAAGCATAATAGTTTATTTTTACATGACTCATAGAAACTAAAGCCTACGCAGTTTGTTTATCACATTCACAATACATTCAAGCATGTTTGTAAACTATGGCTCGATTCACGATGTGGTTGATTCACTGGGCCACTATTCTAGCGCAGTCGAGATTATCCAACTCGGCTTCACTCTTTCTCACACATACTACCATACAAGGCTAATTACTTA
Source organism: Agriopis aurantiaria (assembly GCA_914767915.1). Taxonomy (NCBI): domain Eukaryota; kingdom Metazoa; phylum Arthropoda; class Insecta; order Lepidoptera; family Geometridae; genus Agriopis; species Agriopis aurantiaria. The sequence goes on along the minus strand of OU612003.1, from coordinate 7,151,498 downwards.
TTAACTTAACATAGGACAGATTTTAGGCGGATCATATTTTGCAAATGGTATAACTTGTTTTTTTTTTTTTTATATGATTGATTTCGTTGTCAAAATATCAGCAGCTTCTCATCCTTACACCTCCCGCTAAGACCTCAGAGGGAGTGAGGTTTGACAACCAAGCCAATCGAGAGCTTAAGACTTGATTTGTATACAGAGGTTATAAAAATCTAGTTCTTTATAAACTGAACATAAAAAATGCTATCAAATTTATTTCACTTCTCATGCTCGTAATTTTTTTGTTTACTAGAGTTACCAAGATACCGGGTATTTATGAGCTTTTTATGCTTTAGTGCATAAAAGTCAGCTATTATGAACATTGTAAAAAAACACCATTGAACTTATAAAAATTGAACAGTATTAAGATTCCAATTTTAATACAAAATCTTATTTACATTATCATTGTTTCTTTTCCTCGCAATAAAAGTGAAACATCGAGTGTATAGTTGTATGCTCATGCATATGTTTATCTACTATTTTCATGTCTACATGCTGCTGAATGCTGATGGCCTATATATTCTGCACGTAAGGAACATGTGCACAAGCTACATAGGTACAACGTACAAAATAAACACGTTAAACACAATACCCTCTTTTGGCTTTGTGTTATCAGCTAATAATATCGATCGCACCACAATAGCCCTCTGGACGCTTCCCCTTGACCTCTTGAGGGGGATAAATTACATCAGTACCGCAATATTTAGTTCAGTCTATTGGAGCGTGTCCCGGGAGTGCACAGCTGCTACGCGTTCAAACATGAAGCTTCCGATATTTCTAGTTCTAACTTTACTTACACTAGTTATTCATGCAACTGAGTGCAAAGATAGCTCGTGGCTTCCAAACATTCTTGATAAATTTACAAATAGAACGGCGCAATTAACGAATTATGTGAAAGAAAAAGGTCGCAATTTGAAAAATTATTATGTAGATACAATGCGAAGCAAAATAACATCGTATTTTGTAATGAAAGCAGATAATAATAATGATGAAGTGGTGTCTAGCGATATAAAACAGGCGAGAATAAAGAGGAAGTTTAACGAGTACATTAATAAAGCTGAAGTGAATGATAATGAGATTTTTGATTCAATCGCTGCAAAGGAGATGAAATTTAAATGTGTAACAGAAGATCCTTCGATTCACATGACTACGCCCCAGCTTATCGCTCTTCATGGATACTATGCAGAATCACATACGGTTGTTACAGATGATGGCTACATTCTCACGATCCACAGAATTCCTTTTGCCAGAAATACTAAAAAAGATACTCCTACCAAGACAGTTTTGCTTCACCATGGCCTCTTGGGCAGTTCAGCAGATTGGATAATTGCCGGACCACAGAAAAGCCTCGCCTATATCTTGTCTGATGCTGGATATGATGTGTGGTTAGCAAACGTGAGAGGGAATACTTATTCGCGAGCTCATATATCCAGAAATATAAATACATTTGCATTCTGGAATTTCACGTTCCACGAAGTAAGTCAACACGATTTACCTGCGGTCATTGACTACATAATGGAGATAAAAGGTTGGGACAACAAAATAGATTACATCGGCCACTCAATGGGAACGACAGTTTTGTTTGCTCTGTTATCTACAAAAACACAATACAACAAAATCCTGAGAGCTGGCTATGCTTTAGCTCCTGTAGCGTTCATGTCAAACATAAAAAGCCCGATAAGATTGCTAGCCAGATTCAGCAATAACATCGAGTATTTGATAAAACTGCTCGGGGCCAACGAATTTCTGCCTCAGAATTCAGTTCTGCGGTGGTTATCTCAACATGCCTGTGAGATAAATCACTACGAAGAGGCGATCTGCGAAAATTCGATGTTCGTTTTGTGTGGCCATGATGCTAAGCAGTTTAACAAGACTCTTCTTCCACTTATCCTTGGCCATGTCCCTGCTGGTGCGTCAACGAAGACACTGGTTCATTATGCTCAAGAGATCAATAATGATGGTCGTTTTCAACAGTTCGACTACGGGCTTGTAGGAAACTTGAAGCAGTACGGGACTGATGCCCCACCCGAGTATCAGCTTGATCGGATAACTTTACCTATCGCTTTGTTCAGTGCTGATAATGACTGGCTCGCAAGTGATGTAGATGTCACAAAGTTATACATACAACTCGTGAACCCGATAGAGCACTACATGGTTCCGCTGAAGGAATTTAATCATATCGATTTTCTGTGGGCCATAGATGCACCTAGATTGGTTTATGACAAAGTTTTGCAGTTGTTAGCTGAAGGAGCCAGCAGTGTTATTTCAACTGATATGGATAGTTTTGAGACAAATGTTATAGGCGTATGAGCTTAAATCATATTTCTTGTATAATTACTGGCAAACATTTTGAGTAAAAAGTGCCGTAGTGGGTAAAGTTGGCGTACGTACACTGACACTATCATGTCATGTACACACTACAATAAATCACGCGGAGTCATACGGTCGAAATCCCCTCGTACAAGGTGATTTCGGTCCGCCAAAGAGATCTAAAAATCGACGAATTATTAATTTTAAGTCAGACATTTGCAAGAAGTTTGCCGATTACTTGGTTATTATAATATTACTCTATCCAGTTTTATCAAGTACAGTTTAACAAATTTTGTTTTTGACTCAATTTTTGTTTTCTTCTTCAGGTGTAAGCTTGGTTATTAATTTAGATCGATCATCAGAAAAATGCGTTTAAGCCGATTGTAATTTTCTATGTTAGATAACCTTTGTAGGTAACCTATTATATATTTTATTAATTTATTCTATCTATCTATTTACACTATTCAAATCATTTATTATATATTATTTCATATCTAGTTAAGTATAGAATTACACTTAAACACACATAACTCACATACATTACATTTCATACATTCATCACACCAAACAAAATAATATATTATAACACACGAGCATCGCCGCGCGCGCGCTCCTACTATCTCGATTTACCGTTAGCTAGCGCGCGCCGGCCATCGTCGTTGCCGGCTAGTGTCGCCTGCGCACTCCAGTCACAGATTAGTATATGACTCCAGTCGCTACTCAACTACGGCGCGAAGCCCATGTCCCGCGGCACAATTTATCCGGCCAATAAATACGCTCCAAAGATTCAGCCATCTATTATTCTTCCACACGCATCTCCCAAACTGGTGACCCCGACGTGATGGCTGAACAGAAAACAGGAGCAGACCCGACAACATCAAGTGGATCCAACACGGAAGATACGCGAGTTAATGTCGATACGCGACCACGCCGCAGACTCAAGATGGCGTCTCCCGTCGTACCTATAACGTCGAGTACGCCGCCACCGCCGTACCAAGTCAAAATCCCTCCATTTTGGCCTGAAAAACCTGCCATCTGGTTCGCGCAAGTGGAGGGACAGTTTGTGTTTACCCTGTTTCCGCGCTTCGTGAGCGCCGCGCCAAAACTGCGTATCAGCTCAGTGCTGCCAATGGCTCGGCTATCGACACGTTTGGCTATATTGAATTAAATTTGAATTTAGGCCTACGCCGTAATTTTCCGTGGCGCTTTGTTGTTGCTGACGTCACGAAAGCTATCATAGGCGTGGATTTTCTTTCACATTACCGCCTCATCGTTGACGACAGCCAACAAAAACTTATCGATAGCCTCACTAATGTTAGCACTGTAGCATGTATATATATTAGTAATAAGCTTGTTTCAAGTGTGAAAGTAGCGACTGGTGGTGACAGCAGGTATCACAAAATTTTAGCTGAATATCCGGAGATAACACGCCCCGCTGGTACTCCGGGTGTTTTCAAACACCACACTACACACCACATACGCACTACACCAGGCCCACCTGTATCATCCTCTCCACGCCGACTCGCTCCCGATAAATTAAAAATCGCAAAGCAAGAATTCGAAGCCATGTTGAATAACGGGACGGCACGACCATCTGACAGTCCGTGGGCATCTCCTCTCCATCTTGTTTCAAAGAAAGATAATGGGTGGCGTCCATGTGGCGATTATAGGCAACTCAACGCGAGAACAATACCCGATCAGTACCCGATAAAACACATACAAGATTTTTCACACAGTTTGTCCGGTTGTAATTTTTTTTTCGGTTATCGATTTAGTTAAGGCCTATAATCAATTACCAGTTGAGGGACAGGACATACCCAAAACTGCGATTACCACACCCTTCGGATTGTACGAATTTCCTTTTATGACTTTTGGACTTAGGAACGCAGGACAAACTTTTCAGAGATTTGTAGACGAAATGACGCGTGGACTCGACTTCTGTTATCCTTATCTTGACGATTTTTTAGTGTATAGCAAAACGTCACGTGATCACGAAGACCACCTGCGCCAACTTTTTACCCGTATGAAAAACTACGGCGTACTTATCAACACCGCCAAGTGTGTCTTCGGTGCATCTGAGGTAACATTTCTCGGGTATCATATCTCTGAAAAGGGCACCAAACCACTGGAAAGCAAGGTAGAGGCAATCTCCAATTTCCCCCCACCAAAAACCGTCCGAGAACTCCGACGATTTTTGGGGATGGTAAATTTTTACAGGCGATTTTTGCCTAAAGCCGCTCAGATCCAAGCTCCTCTGAATGCCTTGCTCACCGGTTCGGTTAAAACTTCCCATCCAGTCGTCATACAGGGCGATTCATTACAAGCGTTCGAGGACTGCAAGAAGAGCCTATGCGACGCAGCGCTCCTGGCTCATCCTGACAGTCAGGCTAAGTTAGGACTTGTCACTGACGCCTCTGATACGGCGATAGGTGGGGTCCTACAACAGCAGAAGGATGGAGACTGGCAGCCGCTAGCATTTTTCTCTCGCAAGTTGAGCCCCTCGCAAACAAAGTACTCTCCGTACGACCGCGAGCTCCTTGCCATTTACGAGAGCATTAAATACTTTCGGCACATGCTAGAAGCCACTCACTTCACGATCTATACTGACCACAAGCCGCTGTGTTACGCTTTTCACGAGCGGAAAAGTAACTGCTCGCCTCGTCAGTATAGACACCTCGACTTCATCTCGCAGTTCACCACCGACATCGTTTTCATCGCCGGCAAGGACAACTTGGTTGCCGATACACTGTCGCGCGTTGATGAACTGCAGATGCCCGTCGATCTAGAAGTGATGGCTGAGCTCCAAGCCACTGATCAAGATCTCGAAGATCACCTCAAAGGCGATACCTCGCTTCGCCTAACAAAGACGAGCGTACCCGGGAGTCGTGCAGTATTGTACTGCGACGTCAGTACACCGACACCCAGGCCTTTCGTCCCGCAACAACTGCGTCAGCAGGTATTCAACTGCCTCCACTCACTCAGCCACCCCGGTGCCAACGCCACGGCCAAGCTCGTTGCACAACGCTTCGTTTGGCCACTGATGCGTAAGAACTGCCGAGAATGGGCTAAAGCATGTTTGACTTGCCAGCGCTCGAAGGTCACAAGACACGTTGCCTCACCTTTAGGTACGCACGATGTACCTTCAGCGCGTTTCAAATGTGTCCATTTAGACTTGATCGGCCCGTTACCACCCGCTGGTGATTATCGGTACTGCCTCACAGCCGTCGATCGCTTTACGCGATGGCCGGAAGTTGTGCCTATTACCGATATCACCGCCGAAACAGTGGCCAAAGCGTTTATTACTTGCTGGGTGGCCCGATACGGTTGTCCTACCGAGATCGTAACCGATCGAGGCGGACAATTCCAGTCGGCACTGTTTCAGCAGCTGTCCAAGTCCATCGGTTTCGATCACCGTAGGACGACGAGTTACCATCCCCAGTGTAATGGCTTGGTCGAACGTTTCCACCGGCAGCTGAAGGCAGCAATTACCTGCCACGCTGACGCCAACTGGATCGAGTCACTTCCACTCGTGCTTCTCGGCATAAGGAGTGCCTTCAAAGAAGACCTCCAAACATCATCAGCAGAGCTGGTGTACGGTGAGCCGCTACGTCTGCCTGGCGAATTTTTCGGCCACGATGTTGCCCATTATACCACCGACATCACCGATTTCTCAGCTCGTATGAAATCTTTTGCCGAGAACATACGTCCAGTCCCACCCCAGCACCACACTAAGCCCAGAGCCTTCGTATTTAAAGAGCTCGCCACATGTAGTCACGTATTTCTGAGGGAAGAAGTGCTACGTGGCTCACTCCAGCCAGCGTACACTGGCCCATACGAAGTGCTCAAGCGGAGTGCAAAAACTTTTATGATTCGTGTCAGGAACAAAGACGTGACGGTAAGCATAGACCGCCTTAAACCAGCCTATATACTGTCCGCCGACACACCTTCACTGCGACGCGACATACCACCTCCAGACCCTCCACAGCCAACACCACAGACTCCTCCAGTGAGAGTTACACGATCGGGGAGGAGAGTTCACTTTCCCGATTATTATACGCCCTAAGTCGGTCTCTGGAAGGGAGTGATGTAGGTAACCTATTATATATTTTATTAATTTATTCTATCTATCTATTTACACTATTCAAATCATTTATTATATATTATTTCATATCTAGTTAAGTATAGAATTACACTTAAACACACATAACTCACATACATTACATTTCATACATTCATCACACCAAACAAAATAATATATTATAACACACGAGCATCGCCGCGCGCGCGCTCCTACTATCTCGATTTACCGTTAGCTAGCGCGCGCCGGCCATCGTCGTTGCCGGCTAGTGTCGCCTGCGCACTCCAGTCACAGATTAGTATATGACTCCAGTCGCTACTCAACTACGGCGCGAAGCCCATGTCCCGCGGCACAATTTATCCGGCCAATAAATACGCTCCAAAGATTCAGCCATCTATTATTCTTCCACACGCATCTCCCAAAACCTTCTCAGTATCTATAATAGGGTATTTGACTACTTTTGGGAAACTATTGCACATTATTGCCTGATATAATTTAATGTATACTGCATTTAAATTTTCTGGATATCAGTCGTATTTGCGATATAAATCGATGTTAAAGTTTGAATTAAACAATATCACGCCAAAACGCAGACCTGCGTCATAGCTCCGGTCGAGCGACTCATTGACGTCACTCAGATCTAAACAACTGCAGCCAGGCAGCAAAACTTTGATAATCACTAAATTTCTAATAGAAGTAATGGTTTATAAATGTGTAGTGCCACAATGTACAAATACTTCCATAAAGACACCGGAAAAACTATTCGTTCCTGTTCCAATGGATCCCAAAACTCGCAAAAAGTGGTTGGAACTAAGTAGCTCGTAGAGAACCCAAAAGTATTGCAGCTAATTCAAGTGTTTCTATGTGCGAAGATCATTTTGAGGTACATATTTGAGTCTATATATTTCTATTATAATTTGTGTTTTTATTGCATTACTATTTTATGTAGGTACTGTTACTTTCTTTTTAATCATTGTAAAGCTTGACATAACCTAGCAAAATAGTGATATCCACTTACTACAACATACTTTTTGTACAACTTGATTGAATGTTTTGCTTGGAGAACAATTAAAAATTGATACTTACGTTGTAGTTTTTACGTTTTGAGTTCTGCAGCGTAGAAACAATGACGTAGATTACTATTGAAGAAATATGCAACCATAAATACATTAAATATCAATACAAAATCTGTTTGTTTAGATCTGTGTGACGTCACTAGGGATGAAGCCAGTTACAGACCGTTTTCGATCACGTGATCAAGTCAAAAATACAGTTATTAAATTCGCGTTTTTTTTTATACAAAAAACAAGCATACTTTTATAAAAAAATCTATGAAATATGCTTTTTCATTATGTCATGTTTATGGATGATGTCAATTGGCATAATATTTTCAATACAGTCAAATAACCTTAATCTATAGACAAGTAGCTATTCATTTGATGGAATGGAAAGTTACACAAGTAATTTGTATATTTTGCAAGGACTTTGTATACCCTATTGACATTTTGTTCTGATAAACAGAACAAAAGATACTAATTACTAAAGATAAAAGTAACTCTGTTTTCATAAATTTGACAATATGATTCACTTCCGCTGACGTAGTGTAAGTAAATGATTTTTTTCAATTGTATATGAAATTGTATTTGAAAAACTGTTTTTTTTTTATTTTGTGTGTCCATACCTGTAAGATAAGTCCACGCGAGATATAAATAAATATATATTTATTGACGACAGTAATTTTGAAAAATCAACGAAAGACAGAAGACTTTATTTTACTGAATAAATAAAACTAACTAAGTATAGCTGTTGCCAGACTTGCCAGTGAGTTTGTACGCGTAGTAAACTTTCATATAAACTTTCAACCAGCCAATTTAAATGAAGCAAAATCAATCATTTGCATTGCTCCCAAGGACCTTGTATATACCTTGATATAAGTACTTTGCACCATAGCTATGGCGTAACTTATTGATTACTAGCTGCGCCCCGCGGTTTCACCGCGTGATGAAAAATGGTGATGATGATAATGAAAAGTAGCCTATGTCACTCTCCGGATATTGAACTATACCCATGCAAAAAATCAGGTCGATCCGTTGCTCTTTTGCTGCGTTTACTTGTTGGAACAAACAAACCAACAAACTTTTGGCATTTATAATATTATAGGTAATAAGGAAGATACACGTTTGACAGCTGCAATAACATTTTGAAAAGCGGAATGAAAATAATTATTTTCTTTAAATATTTTACTAACGTATTTATTGGGTAGGTACCAAAACGGGTCGGGTCTTACGTTCAAAAACCCAGAGAAAATGATCAGTAGTCGTGGTTTTCCTTCCGCTTTTTATGAGCTAATAAAAACTTATTTTAAATGTTTATAGGGACTAATGACGCATTATTAACCGACTTCAAAAAAGAGGAGGTTATCAATTCGACTGTATGTTTTTTTGTATATTTTTTTAATTAAATAAAAACTTGGCCTTGATAGGTGATCCGGATATTTTATAGCACCAAAAATAATACATGCATAAGCGTCTCCTAAGTATATCTACCCATTTAGGACGGTGTTAACTACAGAAACTGACTGATACAATTACAGAAGTAAGTACCATAGTAAAAAACTATGTAAGTACTGCGGGCCACTATCGATAAAGCAGGTAGGTACGATACGAATTGATACGATACTTGTATCGTGTGTGTTGTAAAATAACTTATCTATTTACCTTTTAGTCTAACTTAGGCAAAGAGGTCGCCCGAAGAATCCAACTCGGATGGGCAGCGTGAAATCTTCTCGTCCAAGACATAAAAGGTACTCTTTGGTCCAAGATACCATAGTGCCTCAAGACAAGGGTCATGGGTCAGTGTGTGTTGCCAGTGATGACATATGGTTCTGTTCTGACCCGTGGTCCTATAGTGTTGGCCTTTTGGAAAAACACAGCGGGCAACGGAGAGAGCTATGCGAGCTTAAAAACTCCGAGGAGTTTCTTTGCGCAATAGAATCCGGAACGTAGATATTCGCCAAAGAACCAGAGACTCCGACATAGCTGTTGCAAGTTGCAAGTTGAAGTTTAGTGGCAATGGGCAGGCCACATCGCTCGAAGAACCGATGGGGAAGAAAGGTTTTGGAGTGGAGACCACAAACCGGAAGACGCAGCGTTTGTAGGCCTCCCACTAGATGGACTGACGACATTGTGAGGGTCGCGGGCATCCATGCAGTGGATGCAAAAGGCAGGCTGTCGTTCAGTGTGTAGGTTAAAGGGCGAGGCCTATGTTCAGCAGTGGACGTCTTCTGGCTGATGATGATGATCTATTTGCCTATCGATTATTCTTACGTAGGTACGTCGTCGTCCACTGATCATGAGTCATTACTATAGTAATTATATTTCGTGATACGGGGTGTGTCGTTATTCTTGATTACTATCATATTATTATTAATAATATATTATGACGCATTACTTTTGAGTTATTGGGTCATAGTGGGTCATAGCATTGGGGCAATGACGTATTGGGGTTGGGACAAGCCAGTGAAGCCAGTGCTGCCAACTTAGCGCTTTTTCGTTTTAGCTCCTGAATTTCTGCTGAATTCCTTTTATTGATTACTTGCTGCGCCCCGTGGATTCGCCGGCGTGGATCACTCTTTATATCAACAGCATCTGCCAGTGAAAATCCAGTCAAAATCGGTCCAGCCGTTTTGGAATCCAAGGGAACATACATACACACGTCGTCTTTTTTAAACAAGAAGAAGAAAAAGCGGAATAAATATTATTTCACAAAAAATACTTATACCTATTTCTGTAATTTATTTTTACGGCAAAAACTTGCTATTTAACACTTTCTACTGCTTTTTCAAAGGTCTCACAGCGCGTTTTCGCTTGAAAGAGTTAGTAGCAATGGCAGGAAAATAGGTTATCTATAATTCTTATTACCAAAAAAATTTATTACTCGTTTATTTTAATTTGTAAACACCATACGAATATTCAAAGTATTCAGCATGACATAAAAACAGCTGGTAGGTACTAACCTACGTTTTACCAATAAAGAACTTGCGAATCACGAACTTGTTCCCCCATCACCTTTCATTACCGGACGTCCAGACGAACGGCAAGGCGTCATCCTTACTTGGTCAAAATGCCATTTATTCTCACCAAGCGTTTTGACTCCTCTTTCTTAGTTAGAACAGCAAAACAATGGAACGCCTTGCCCCTGTGTCTGTGTTTCCGCAGCATTACAATCTTGGAGTGTTCAAGTCTAGGGTTAATAGGTTATTACTGGGCAAACGTGCTCCATCTTCGACCGCATCATCGCTTTCCATCAGGCGAGATCGCGGTCAAACGTTAGCCTAATCCGATGTAAAAAAAAAAGAACTCGTTTGTACTCTGCTATCCCAAGGACTTTGTATACCCTAAAGACCTTGGCTTATCCAGACTACCGAACTTACATAAATTAATTATATTATTATATTTTATTCGTGATGGTGTTCGCTAAGGTGGGATCAATATGGGATTCGTAGGCGCTATTGGTCTAATTCAGACCACGCCTCATTCCATGATATAATGGTATCATGGTTCACTCCTATATCTGTGTTCACTCCAAAGAAAACATGATCTTTGGTTCACTCTCTGTCAGGTCAGTAGTGTCACTGTGTGTCACTGTCACCGTCACGGTCGGTCATTGTCAATTTGTTTTGACTTTCGTAATTCGTCGTCAAGTCAAACAAAAGTCAAATTAGTCAAAAGCAAAACATAACCTCATTTTGAGACTACTTTACTGGATGGATTTTATTCAAACTATTCAAAGAAAAGATCTTACGTTGGTCTTTTATATTTTGTAACATTGCAACAGGATTACAATTAATCATAATACCACACCAATGCGCAACACTGATAAAAAATAAACTAACGATGGCCTTCTACAAGGGTTGGCGTTACGCCGCTTTTCTATCTGGTATAGTCGGATTCATAGGACTGGCTATGTACCCTATTGCCATAGCACCTATGATGGACCCTTCGGAATATAGTAAGTTGTCTGCTTATCTATCTAGTCGCTAGACCTAGTGTCAGAGCTTTATGCTACCCAAAGTTGTCTGACTTCGCCAAACTATTCGCGATTATTACATATTAAAATTAACTTTTAACGCAATTTATCGCCTGTTCTTTATATATTTTAAACACTGACGTTTCAAACACTTAACAGTGTCCGTGGTCAGTGGTAAGGATGGAATGGGCAAGAAGAGAAATGATTATACAGTCCTTGTTTTTGGACCGCATATCTTACACCCAGTTGTGGTGTACTGGTCACATGCCACCAAAGAGTTTTAATATTATTTAGAATAAAACTCCTTGGTGGCATGTGACCGTATACCACATCAGTATATCTCTATATTTGTTTTGCAGAGAAAATCCAAAAGGAAGCAAGAAAAAATATCAGGCAAGAAGATGTTCAGCCAGGGAGTAAGTAACAACATCAATGTCTCGCTACAGTAGAAGTAAATTGAAGATAACTTCACATATAGTGATCAATTGCTTATTGACATCAATGCATCGTCACCTACAATTTGATTTTCATACATAGATAGATACTATGTACTACGAAATATGAAAGTAATCATATTATAATTAAATAAGCTATACACTGTTTATTTAAAAAAAAAAAAAAACGGTTCCTGTAGAAATGAAGATGAAACCGCAGGATGCCTCTAGAAATAAATGCTCTACAGGGTTATAAGGAAAGGGTATGCTGTTTATGTTATCCTTGTTTGGTGGTGTATTAATAAAAAGTTATTGTATTGTATGCTAAGCCAAAAGAAGTTCGTTATACTCATAATTATAAACAATTTTTACTATGGGATTAAACATTAAACCTTTCAAAAACGGCTATTCTATAGAAAACGGTTATTTACACTTGACAAAATGTAATCTTCAGATGCATGATGATAGCTGGTGTTTAGTGTGGAATAGAAAGGGGAGACCTCTGTTTAAAAAAATGCTGTTCGATACATTTACCTACATTCAAGGACATTCCTGTAATGATAGTCGTAATTTGGATAAATAAAATAAATTAAAAATAAAATTAATTAATCAATTTTCTATGGAACAGCTGATATTGCATGTTGGGGCAGGGTGGGGCGATTGCTCCACTCTGGCTGGCCTTGGCATGACTTATGTCCACCGGACAGACATAACTCATGCCAAGGAGGACGAACCGACACCACAGGACAGTCCAGGACCACCGGGCAGTCCTGGTCCACCAGACGGACTGGCACCAACATACTGTCCGACACCACTGGGCAGTCTAGCACCACCAGATGGACCAATAATGGTCATAATTTATGGTTATTGTTTAACTAAAGAAATCTTCGGACTAACTCTAAATAAAAATGTTTCGCTTTTTGCTTCACCTTAAATTAAAACCTGGCTACGCCCATGATGTGGTAAAAGTTGTTCATGATAATGAGTACACCTTTCGGCTTAGTAAAGTCTAAATATGCGTAACCCTGTATATAAATAATATATGTGAAAGTTTCAAATCTATACAACCATTTCCATTGGTCCAGTTGGTAGTGAACCTGCCTTCTGCGCTGGGGGCGTGGGTTCGATTCCCACCAGGGACAAACATTTATGTGATGAACATTTGTGTTTGTTCTATATCTGGTTGTTAATATCTATTTAAGTATGTATTTAAAAATATTTATGTATGTATATCAGTCTCGGGCAGCCATATCACAAGCTTTGCTTAGTTTGGGGTCAGATGACCGTGTGTGCAAAAATGTCCCGAATATTTATTCAACGATCATTGGAAAGAAACAAACATACACCTAGAATTTTTTGTGGTGTTTTTAGTTTTTTTTTATAAGTGTGATTTTTGTAAGAAATATAATTTAATTGTTAATTTACAAAATTTATTTCTATTTCAGATATGAAAGTATGGACAGATCCATTTGGACGCAAAAAACCAGAGAGTGAAGGTTAAATATGTGTAAAATGTTAATAGTTTATTTAATTTATGTACATGTAGTTAAAAGAATATAATTATGTTGTTAATAATTTAACATGACTTTTTTATTATAACAATCAAGCAGATGGCTGAGCGTGGACATAATTATTTGCTTTATAATCTGACGGAACCGGTTCGATCCTCGGCCCTGCACCACGGAACACTATTACTCCTAGCGGAGCCCTGCACCAATAGCTTTTTTAAATTATGTGCAGTTTCAATGCCATCGGTGAAGAAAAACGTCGTGAAGACAGGGTAACAAATTACAACGTGCTGGAACACAAACCTCTCAAAGTCAAAGTAATTTATTGATAAACATATGTTTATAGGTCAGACAATTGTAATATTATTATTTAAGAAATGTATATAGATAATATACAACATTTTGAAAAGAAATAAAATTATATAAAGGTAAATAACCATTAAAAAATTTATAAAACAAAAGTACATACATTATTCGTGTTATATACATTGACCTATATGTGGTACATTGATTTCGTTGGTTATATATTAGTTTTTTTTTACCGTCAGCGTTTACCAACTCATTTAAATCATAAATCTCAGAGAGTGGTTCTAATCCGTCATTCGTAGGCCAGGGCATGTCAGTGAATGTAATATATGTGTTTAAACTTTTGAGGTTCTTGAGCTGGTTTCGTAAGTTTTTGAGCAATGGCATTGCAACTGCACATTATTTAGGCATTAAGCTCCATTGACCGGCAAACCAGTTTCACTTCTATTTGGTCGATACGTCAATCAGGCCCAGGCATAGCAATGGCTGCGAAGTTGTGTATATCTGTGGCTGCGGACAAAATTATTTTTCCACCGTTTTTATCCCGAGGGAAAGAGGCAAACATATTATCCTTATTCTAGCTTTGTCGTGTCTACGCACGGATAAAAAGATCAAAATGATCAAAACGGTGGAAAGACAATTTGCCAAAGGCCCATGCTAGGCATGCAGGCAACCTGCAGGTGTTGTGGAGCTTCTTCAAGGTAGTTATTTTGCAGGGTTAACCTGCAATATTAGTTGGACCCGGGCACGTCCTAAAACTGCGACCAGAACCACCAGAGGATGGGCAGCAGCATCCTCTTACTTTAATGGTGAATCCTTCTGCAATCTCCAAGCCGCCTGCCAAGCGTGGGGATTATGGCAACCCCCCCCCCCCCCCCCCCCCCCCCCCATGACAGACAAAACAATATCACGGCCCCTAGTCCCCGGCAGCTCCTCTATCCCTGACCAAGGTAGCGGGTCAGGTAACGGTGGAGCAGGGGGTGCGAAAAATCTCCGGCAGTTGCCCCGCTACCACCCCCAACATAATTTGGCCCTGGTAACGCACAATGTTCGCACACTGAGGACCGACGAGAAGATTGTAGAGCTGGAGGAAGAATTGAGCAAAATACGATGGGACATCATAGGACTATCAGAAATCCGACGAGAGGGACAGGATACGATAGTTCTGGATTCCGGGAACATGCTCTTCTTCCGGGAAGGAGAACGAAAGTCCCAGGGTGGTGTAGGTTTTATCGTCCGCAAGTCACTCATTAACAACGTGATTAAGGTCGATAGTGTGTCGAGCAGGGTAGCATACCTTATACTCAGAATAACCGATCGTTATTCGCTGAAGGTCATACAGGTATATGCGCCGACCTCGACATACCCTGACGATGAAGTAGAGGCTCTGTATGAGGAGATATCCGAAGCCATACATTCCTCCGAAACATACTTCACCGTTGTTATGGGTGACTTTAACGCAAAGGTGGGCACACGGAATGTCGATGAGTTAAGAGTGGGGTCATATGGGTATGGACGGCGGAATCCGAGGGGCCAGCGGCTGGTCGACTTCATGGAGAAGGAGGAACTCTATTTGATGAACTCCTTCTTTCAGAAGCGACCATCCAGAAAGTGGACGTGGATGAGCCCAGATGGTTCGACCAAAAATGAGATCGACTTCATCATGACGACCAAGAAGCGAATATTCAATGATGTCTCCGTGATCAGCAGGGTGAAAACCGGTAGTGATCACCGTATTGTCAGAGGCACATTGAATATCAACATCAAGCTAGAGAGGTCGCGTCTGGTGAAGTCCACGCTCCGTCCTGGTCATGCCCAAATCCAAAACCCAAATGACTTCCAACTCGAACTGCATAATCGCTTCCAGGGCCTTGCCGAAAGCGGAACTGTGGACGAATTAAACAATGGGCTGGTGGAAACTGTCCAAGCAGTGGGGTCCAAGTTCTTTAAGACCCCACCCCGAAAAAGACCTCAGAAGCTCTCAGACGAAACCATTAAGCTAATGAAGGACCGGACTGAGATGAGACTGCAATCTTCAGCTGATATGTCGGAATATGGCCAACTTAATAGACGAATCTCGAAATCGGTGCGACACGATCTGCGTTCCTACAATACAAGATGTATTAGGGATGCAATTGAGCGGAACCAGGGCTCGAAAGTGTTCGCGAAAAATTCGTCTATTGGGAAAAGCCAAATGACAAAGCTGAAGATCGAGGATGGCAGTATCATTTCGTCAAAGTCGGAGATTCTGAGAGAGCTTGAGAGGTTTTACGGACAGTTGTACACCTCGACACGACAGCCTATTGTCAGTACAGCTCAGGACAAGAGAGCTAAACTGACCCGACACTACACTGAGGACATCCCAGACATCAGCTTGTACGAGATTAGAATGGCTCTGAAACAGCTTAAGAACAACAAGGCACCGGGTGATGACGGAATCACGACAGAACTACTGCGAGCGGGTGGAAAACCGGTACTGTTAGTCCTCCAGAAGTTATTTAATTCCGTCATACTCGATGGTACTACGCCTGAAGCATGGCACAGGAGTGTGGTGGTGCTCTTCTTCAAAAAAGGTGATAACACCTTATTGAAGAATTATAGACCCATCTCACTCCTGAGCCATGTGTACAAGTTGTTCTCTAGAGTCATTACGAACCGTCTCGAAAGCAGGTTTGATGACTTTCAGCCTCCCGAACAAGCCGGTTTCCGTAAAGGCTGGAGCACCATAGACCACATACACACCCTCCGCCAGATTATACAGAAGACTGAGGAGTATAATCGGCCATTATGCCTGGCGTTTGTGGACTATGAGAAAGCCTTTGATTCCATCGAGACCTGGGCAGTATTACAGTCCCTCCAGCGTTGTCATATCGACTATAGGTATATCGAAGTGTTGAAGTGTTTGTATAGAAACGCCACCATGTCGATCCGATTACAGGACGAAAGCACGGAACCAATCCAATTGCAGAAAGGCGTGAGACAGGGAGATGTTATCTCTCCGAAACTGTTCACGAACGCATTGGAGGACGTTTTCAAGCTCTTGGACTGGAACGGATTAGGCATCAACATCAATGGCGAATACATCACTCACCTTCGTTTTGCCGATGATATAGTCATCATGGCAGAGTCGCTGGAGGACCTAAATACGATGCTCAGCGACCTCAGTAGCCTTTCCCAACAGGTGGGTCTTAAAATGAACATGGACAAGACAAAAATCATGTCCAATGTCCATGTTGAACCCGTGCCGGTAGTCGTTGGGAACGATACTCTCGAAGTTGTTGACCATTACACCTATCTTGGGCAGATTGTTCAGTTAGGTAAGTCCAACTTAGGCAAAGAGGTCGCCCGAAGAATCCAACTCGGATGGGCAGCGTTCGGGAAATTGCGTGACATCTTCTCGTCCAAGATACCACAGTGCCTAAAGACAAGGGTCTTTGACCAGTGTGTGTTGCCAGTGATGACATATGGTACTGAGACGTGGTCCTTAACTGTTGGCCTTTTGGAAAAACTCAGAGTCACACAGCGGGCAATGGAGAGAGCTATGCTCGGAGTTTCTTTGCGCGATAGAATCCGAAACGTGGATATTCGCCAAAGAACCAAAGTCACCGACATAGCTGTTAAAATTTGCAAGTTGAAGTGGCAATGGGCAGGCCACATCGCTCGGAGAACCGATAACCGATGGGGAAGAAAGGTTCTTGAGTGGAGACCACGAACCGGAAGACGCAGCGTAGGTAGGCCTCCCACTAGATGGACCGACGACATAGTAAGAGTCGCTGGCATCCAGTGGATGCAAAAGGCAGGCTGTCGTTCAGTGTGGAGGTTAAAGGGGGAGGCCTATGTTCAGCAGTGGACGTCTTCTGGCTGATGATGATGATGATGATTAGTTTTACACCACTCACCTCATTCGGATTGATATAAGTGCGACGAGGGTTGAAACAAGATTGAAAGATTTGGAAAGCATGTAAACGTACAAAATATATCGTATATTTTGAGTACGATTTCGAATACCTGATCGTTCATCGTAACAGCTGTAAGGTCGTAAAAACACGATTTAAATCTTACTGTTGGCAACGCTGCTCAGGGGCATAACGGCTTCTTGTTTTAAGCGATTCTGTTAAGGTGATGAGAAAACTTGCGCGATCGCAAACCGTATCTCGGCGCGTTAAGGTTCACGTTCGCGTAATTTTCCGAACTGAATTGTTTCAGCGCTGATTCGAGCCCGCGTTAAGAGTTAGGCCCCAGGAATAGCCAATATAGCTTTGTCATAATAAAACCAGAAAATATTAAAGAACTTTTTATTGATAAATTTTCCACTGACCCTGCTGGGTCGTCCACTTCTAAAGCTTAATTTTTACAAAACTGTGGAGTCATTTGCTTTAGATCTTATAAAAAAATAATTTTGCTTCATTCTTTATTTACAGTTCAAAATATCACTAAAGCATTATCTGAGATTGAATTAAGCAAAGTACCATCACTAATTTAATTTACTATTTCTAATATCAAGTACAAAAACTAAGTTTTCTAATATATTTACATAATTATACATAAAACTTTACATTTTCTTAGAAAGGGTAATTAATGAGTCGACAGTTTATCATACAAGTTTGTGACTCAGTTAATAAAATCTATTTATAAAATAAACCATAATATAGCTATATTATCATTTAAAAACATAATATGTATGAAATGACTAAACATTTAAATAAAATTCTAATAAATTGCTACAAATTCCCGAATTTTAGACAATTGGCAAATGCAAAATAGGTACAACAAGAGTATTGAGCGAAACAAAAAACAATATTCTAGTTTTTGTTTTCTCCAGAAAATCGCAAACATTCTCCTTAGAAGCCACATATCAACCTTTATTTTTGTAGATAAACACGATAGTTTTAAATAACCATAAGATTGAATATCATCAAAACTTGAATTTGATGTTTGGTCATGAATGCAATTATTTAAAGTACGTAGTACATAAATATCAATATTATAATTTTGCACATTATTCGGTTACAAAATGGTACCTAGAAGTCTGTAGTGGGGGTGTTACCCCAGTTTCCTTCCCCTAAATCCGGCCCTGCTAATCTGTAAGTAAATGCTACCCTATTACATGTCATGTCTCAAGCACTTTTCCCACAATGGGCATTTTAAAGTAGGTCCAATTTATGGGAAAAATTATGAAATCAAAAATTTTGTGCAAGTACAATTTTACCTCGACTCGATAATTTTCATGTGCAGTGTTTTCTACTCAATAAATTGAGTCTACGCCTGAAACTGCAATCTATATATTACTACTACTACTAGGGACCCGCCCGGCTTTGCACGGGTGTAATTAACGCGCGAAGCCGGGGCGGGTCGCTAGTTATATATATATAAACCTTCCGGGAAAATTTATCTAGCTGATGGTGAAAACCGCATCAAAATCCGTTGCGTGGTTTCGGAGTTAGCGGCCATACAGACAGACGCGGAAAGCGACTTTAATTTATACTATGTAGAGATAGAGATATTGAAAACATAGAATTGCAATATTATCTAACTAAATTATTATTCAATATTATTAACGAAACCATTGTTCAATCATTCCCACGCAATACATACTGACCAATAAAAATTATTTAAAAAAAAAAAATACATTGTCCAAATGTTTCAGACAGTTATTAACCATACTGAAAATGACTTACGCATATAAAGCGCGATACCGACTTCAGTTACAGCATAATATTCGTACAAGACGCGCACCTTGCCACGTATCCTAACATTTAAAGCATTTGTACGGAGCAAAACAGTGTCACATCACTTAAATGGACACCAATCGTTAAGTAAATGTATTTATATAGGTAATACAACTTTAGTCATTGTACGATTAGATTCACAAGACTGTATTTGTGGTCTATAATTCTTAACTACAATTTTTATATAAATAAAATGCAATTTAGTTCCCTCTGTCTTTTACTGTCATTTTTTAAATGGATATTATAGTTAATGATAATAAATAGTTATTTTTTAAATATATTTATGAGAACTCATAATTATGATCATAACTCGGTATGGTCATCATTCGAGTATATTAGAACAAAAATTGCAATATTAAATAATTGAGTAAGAAAAGAAATAAATATATAATAAACAAGAATGGTTAATGCCGGTTCAACAAAGTACAACAATTTTAAACACTTATAACTTTGTTTATCCATTTCTCCAATCTTATTTATTTCTAGCAATAACAATATTATAGTAAGATTAATAGAATTTTAAACCTTTACATTAGATTTGTTTTCCAAATAAAAATATTTTGCATAATGTAAATGACATTAACGTAAAAATTATGACTAAAAGTGTTTTTATGATAAAGATAACATGACCTTTTGCGCAGTCAGCTAAAAATAAATATAATATTGTATGTTATGTAATAATTTGTAGCTTCCTATTTCACACGCTTCTCCAAATAACTATATTATTTAAAATAATAGAATTAGAAATAATATTAAAAAATAATTATAGCGATTTGTGTTATCACTAAATTATTATTATCACCACTTTTCACTGTATTATCACTTATTTTAGGCAATGTGTATTATTCGGTAAGTAAAGTATTGTAACCACGAGAATTAAGTTCATTGCAGAAATTCGTCGTCATCACCCACCTGAAACCAGAATACGTAGTTTTGTAAAACAAACAAAATTTAAATTGATTAATTTAAAAAACCGACTTCAAAATTAGTAAATACGCAATTTTGTTTACCTAATTGGATGACATATTTTTTCCAACTACTGAATCGATATAAGTATGGAAACGCAGCAATACCCGTGAGTGCTAGCCGTCTATTAGTTCAAATACTGAATCGATTTTGATGAAATTTCTATGATAGGTCCCATCTGAAAGTACATATAACCATATATAACCTATCAAATAATTTAAAAAAAAAGGTTTATGACGTAGTTCAGAGGTGACAAACATTTAAAAAAATACAACCTAGAATACTTTTTAGGGTTTCGTACCCAAAGGGTAAAAACGGGACCCTATTACTAAACCTACATTGTCTGTCTGTTCGTACTTAACAATTAAGTAAATAATTTTAATGTTTAGTTTACTTGTTTTATATTCGTCTAGACAATTAAGAAAGATAGAAAAAAGTTTATTTGTGACCAAATTATGATTTTAAAATAGCTAAAATACACAGGTTATAAGGTCACAAAGGGATGTATTTTTAGGGTTCCGTACCCAAAGGTAAAAACGGGACCCTT
Source organism: Agriopis aurantiaria (assembly GCA_914767915.1). Taxonomy (NCBI): domain Eukaryota; kingdom Metazoa; phylum Arthropoda; class Insecta; order Lepidoptera; family Geometridae; genus Agriopis; species Agriopis aurantiaria. The sequence goes on along the minus strand of OU612003.1, from coordinate 7,130,556 downwards.
TTACTAAGCCTACGCTGTCTGTCTGTCCGTCCTACCTTTAAACGGCTGTATCTTTCGAGCCGTAATAGATAGCTAGTTGAAATTTTCACAGAATAAGTAATGAAATGAAATTGAAATAATTTATTTTTTCAAAAATTACAAGTACATCACAATAAAGACGAAAAACCAATTACAACATAAAGAAGTGACTTGCGGAACTTGACAATGTCGTGCAGCACCTACACTAAGAATTAACTTGTGTCGTAGGTGACTGCTTTTCCTTCAGTGGTTCTCGCTGTTCAATTTGTGTGACATCGAAATGGTGAGTATATTAATTGATATTTTATTATTATGTTTATAAGGTTATATATATATATATATATATATATTTTAACATTATGATTTCAAAATATAAAAACTTCAAAATTTAAATTATAAGTAAATTTGAAAATATTAGTGTTATTAATTAGTTTGTGTTATTATAATTATCATGCTTGGCGTAAAATAATATAAATAAATTGGGTTTAAAAAAATTAATTGTTATCGAGTGTATATTTTATTTTGTGACTATGAGTAAATTTTCTGTATCTGCATAGTCTAAACTGCTAAGCCAGTTGTTAATAGCCAATTTAGCGTCTCTAATGTTGAGATTGTTCAGATTGCTCATGACTCTGAGAGCGTTATTGTACAAGTAAGGACCGAGAAACGATTGGTCATGTTGAGCTGAGATTGTTCTAAGAAATGGCACCTTAAATAATTTGTCTTTTCGTCTTTTTTTACTGTACTGTGGATTTTCTGCCATTTTCGTAAGTTTGTGGTAGGATAGTATTAGTGTAGATACAAAAACTTGACGTACAGTCAATACTCGACACTCTTTATATAGCTCTGTGGTAGGAAAACGGAAAGGCTTGTAAGTTGCCACCTTTAATACTGCACGTTGAGCTCGTTCCAAGACTTTCATATGCGTTTTACATGCACCACCCCAAGACCGAATGCAGTAAGTTACAATTGACCTACAGAGCGCATTGTACACATTGAAGATCAGCTTTTTGTCCGCCACTTCTCGCAAATGCTTGAAGACATATATGAGTTTTCGGACTCTTTTACTAAGCGTCAAAATGTGAGGTTGCCAAGACAAATGTCTGTCAATCAGTACACCTAGATATTTAATAGTAGAAACTTCTTCTAACGTTGGACATCCGCAGTTTTCTCCTGTACATTGCGTGTGGATTGTAAGTTCAACATTAGGCGTTTTACGACGAGAGTATGTAAATTTAATAAATTTTGTTTTTTCAACGTTTAAAGTAAGTAAGTTATCTCGAAGCCATTCCGTTACTATTTTTAACCCATCTTCGGCGTAAACTCGAGCCTCTTCCCAACTCTTCCCCACAAATATTAAAGCTGTGTCGTCTGCGTAGGAAAAAATGTTTGCATTCTGTAATATTTTGTTGCACAAATCGTTAACATAGGCTAAGAAGAGGCTTGGCCCCAGGACACTTCCTTGTGGAATTCCGTGGGTCATAACTTCTTCCTCACTCACAGTCCCACCAATCTTGGTTCTTTGTGTTCTTCCGTCTAAATAGCTCTCAAAAAGGAGTAAGGCGGTATCACGAATTCCCATCAGCTCAAGCTTTTTCACTAGGATGGGAACAGAAACCGTGTCAAAAGCCTTGGCCAAATCAAGAAAGACTCCAATCACTTTGTTTCCTTTATCTAGTTCTTTTACAGTAAAATTTATTAGCTCCGACACAGCATTTTCGGTCGATTTGCCAGCTCTAAAACCAAATTGACGTGGTGAGAGGATATTGAATTTTTCGAAGTATGATTTAAGTCGTTTATTGATAATTTTCTCTAATATTTTCGATAATGATGGTAAAATCGAGATTGGCCTATAATTTTCAACACGGTCTCTGCTTCCACTCTTGTGAATAGGAGTTATAATAGAAGTCTTAAAGACTGTAGGGAATACTCCCGTAGAGAGACTTAGGTTGCATACATGCGTAATAACCGGAACCAAGACTGGTATAGATTGTTTTATAATTTTTGCGGAAATACCATCAATCCCGACTGCACAATCATTTTTTAATTCCAATATTAGATGATAGACCTCTTCTTCGTCAGTTCCCAATAAACCAATGGAGTTAGGTTGTGATGGTAATTTAATACCCATTTGAGATGCTGGGTTCTGGGTGTTATCAGAGTTAATTTTACTAGCAAGTGTTTTACCAACATTTGCAAAGTAGTTATTGACATAGTTTACAGAATCTAAAGGATTAATCTTTGTTTTTAGTAGTGATTCATTACCAGATTTTTGCTTTACGGTGTAAGTTACATTCTTTATTATGTCCCAAGTCTTCTTTATGTTATTCTTATTTTTCTCAAGCTCATTTCTGTGATACTCATTTTTTAGGTTTTTTAATAAGTTTGTACAGAAATTTCTGTATCTCAAATATGACAGTTTCAAAATGTTATCTTCTGGTGTTTCCTTAAGACATATGTGCATTTTGTCACGAGTACGTATACAACGAAGAATGCCTGGCGTTATCCAAGGTTTTTTAATGTATTTGCTGTTAGGGACTTTAAAGTGGAGGGTGTTGGCTTTGACTATTCCCATTAATTTGTTGACAAGGGACTCTGCTGCTATGTTAGCGTCCAAGGACTGTATAACATCCTCAAAGTTAGCGGATTTTATTTGCTCACAGATCAAATTTAACTTTAATTTAGTAACTTGCTTTGTTGGGCTGATGTAGTTTAACAGTTTGCGATGAATATTCAGGAGAACAGGGCGGTGATCTGTTACAAATGTATCTATAACGATCGTTGTGCTTTCATATTTAGTTTTAATCATTAGGTGATCCAGACAATTATTACCCCGAGTTGGCATGTCATGTCCAGGAAGAAGTCCATGACCAGCCAGCAAATCCAAGTACTTAATAGTGTGTTCGTTTAAATTGTTTGTAGTTATATTTATATTTAAATCGCCTAGAAGTATAATGCTTTGTCTTTTTTCGATGGAAGTTAATAGATCGTTAAGTGAGTCTAAGAAAGGGTTTATATTAGAAAATGAGGGCGATCTGTATACCGTCACAATAGCGATATCGTTGTCAAGTTTTATTAGAAGGCAGTTTGCATTAATTACTTCTGGTTCCATTATTTCCACATCTAGTTGCATTTTCGAGTAGACGATAATTCCCCCGTTTTGATTAATGCAGTTGATGGTGTGTGCAGCTTTATAATTTGAAAGAATAGGATAAGGTTTATTGTTATAGATCCAGCATTCTGTAAGTATGATGAGATCACAATCGAAGCCAATTCTTTGCAATAACAGTTCTAGTGTGTTAAAATTTTGATTTACGCTTCTAATATTCAGTGACAAAATGTTGATAGCTTTATTAGTTGTCGTAATGAGATTACTGCAGAACTCTGGTTGGGACAGTTTAGCTTTCGGTGTTGAAAAATCGTCTATTAGGTCACATAATTCATTTTGTTGATTCTTATCCATTTTTACTGTTATTAGATTTACAGGTTCGCTTCAGCGTCACTAACAAATGCAGGAGTAATTGAGCAATCATGATAAATCTCAAATACAATGATATTGTTTTCACTGTTTTTATAAATATAAAACACGATAATATTGTTTGTACATTTAAACTATAGAGGGATTTTAAGAGTGAGTTAATGGGTGAATGTGATAGTATGAGTAGTTTATTATTGTTTATATAGTCATTTAACGTTAGTAAATTAGTTATGTATGCGGCGGATTAACTAACAAATAAAATAGAAAAGTAAAAAAGAAAAGGGGGTGTGTACAACAAACAATACAACAGATGTGTTTTTTAAAGATATTTTTGTATTAGCTCTAATGTAAAAATTATAATACGTACATGCGTCAAACTTGGCATGATTATAGTACACACTTTAAAACATAACAACAAATAATAAATAATGGCCAAGTGCGAGTCCGTGACAAATTTCTGTTCATAACCAAGCTACCACCTAAAGTTTGGTGAAACGTTTTTTTTTGCCCTCCTAAATATATAGGCATCTGATTTAGGGTTCTCCTAGGGTTAGTGAAAACGGGAATTAGATTAATTTCAGTAGTAGTAAAGAAAATATTGTATAAATCAGAAACGAACCTGTAAGAAATATTCAAAGTCACTGCGATGGCAGGCTCCCTCAGCTGCAAATGTAAATTTGTGGAACGTGCCATCTTCGGATATCACTGGAACAGTAAAACAATGTCATATTAGCAACAACAACAAAAAGAAAACACAATACAAAAGTTTAACTTTTCAGTGGCAGTGCTCACATAGTAAAACATTGAAAAACATTCACGCATTTCCGCGCGCATTCACCTTGAAAAAGACTGCCTAATGCGGTTGAAACTATAGTCGGAGTGACCGGCTTAATCTTACGTGAGTAAATCCCGTGTAATATAAATAAAAATGTGTGCAAACCATGTCAGTTTGTATAATAAAAAGCAAAACGTTGATTTATATGAAAATATTTGCCATTATTTTTTTCATTTTGACGACTGTAGTATGTCGTTTTCCTATAGTACTGAGTTACGCAGAAAGGGTGTACTAAGCCTTTACTTAATCAACTCTGAGATCGCGAAAACACAGATCAGTTGTTCCATAGAAAATGGTCATTGACACTCGACTTAATCTATGGAACAGCTGACCTTAGAACAACTACTCAGAGAAGGTAGGTTTCCAAAAAACCCCTTCTCAAAACGTAAGCTACAAATTCGCTTTGTAGCTTACGTTTCGATTGGTATTTTAAACGATTTATGCAAGAAAATTAATGGATTACCTGTGGAATGTCACACCATAACTCTTATGCTGCTTTTCTGATTTGTTGTGGTACGATTTCACCGCGCAAATTGTCATAGTAAATTTTTTTGGACCCATCTATGACACCATTTGAATGGCTTAAATTTTGCGAATGTACTTGGTTTCTTTGTGTAGTTATTCTAAGCAGCTGACATTTTTTTCCCTATTTTATGGTTTGGCCCATAGTAAAAGTTATGAGTATACGTTAAATAATAATATAATATATAAAAGAGTTCCCGTTAACATGGTGCATGTAACTGCGCTGAAATATCAGGAGCTCATTCTACAACCTTACCACGGTAAATATCCCGTAAATAATCATATATGTTTAGTGAACAACCATGATAGTTTAAATCAGTGTTTTAATATAATATATGTTAACTGTATGTTAAAAGTACTGGGGCCTTACGGACAACTGCTATTACAGGCACCTAATCCGCTCAGTTGGAAAATCACGCGACCGCAAACCTTATCGCGCCCAGATACGGTTTGCGGTCGCGTGATTTTCCAACTGAGCGGATTAGGTGCCTGTAATAGCAGTTGTCCGTAAGGCCCCTGGACCCCTTTCGACCTAATACACCTTTTCCATATAACTCTGTACATTTATTTATTTTGGCAACTGTGTTTTTTTTCTTATATTATAGTTAGTTATTGTAGTATTGCTTATAGAGGTCGCTTTCTGCCACTTATTAATATTGACCCACGTCACTGGTGGCAGATGAGAAGGTACAGGTGGGTTATTCTAAGACCTGCTTCGATACTGGTTTTGAAACCGTCACTCTTATTCGAATTGACATAAGTGCGACAGGGACAGAAACAATACCGCATGCACAAGAATAGCTGACCTGATATTGACCCACGGTACCAGCGTCAGACGATAAACTATTGGATTGATTGGATACTAATTTCGACCCCGTCACTCTCATTTGAATTGGACAGTGCGACAGTGACACAAACAATATCGCAATAGCTGCCTGTTGTTGACCCACGGTACTAGTGTCAGACGCTAAACTACTGATACTGACCCACTGCACTGGTATCAGACGAGAAGGCGCAGAGCGCGCGCGCGCCTGTGGCTGGGTGAGCTGCACAGAGGTGTGGGTAGGAGCCTCGCGCCGCCCACACATGCAGAGTACCCTTATCCGATACACAGCACACTAGCGCGCCGCTCGGGTTGAATGTTATACTTGAAATAAGGATAGAAACTAATTTAATGCGCAAATTTTTTTTGGAAGGTAGTCTGATAAATATTAAGCCCATTAGTCGTTAGACCACCGATGCAATACATTCTCGATGATTAGTACTCCGGAAGACGCAGCGTAGATAGGCCTCCCCCCACTAGATGGACCGACGACATTGTGAGAGTCGCAGGCATGCAGCGGATGCAAAAGGCAGGCTGTCGTTCAGTGTGGAGGTTATTACATATTATTCTGTGAAAATTTTAACTGGCTTTCTATTACGGTTCGAAAGATACTGCCGTTAATAGGTAGGACAGACAAACAGACATCGTAGGCTTAGTAATAGGGACCCGTTTTTACCCTTTGAGTACGGAACCCTAAAAAGCACCTTAGCAAAGTGAGCACTCAAGGTGATAATTCGAGGTACATTTGTTGCGTTTATAAATAGGGGGTGTATTTTTTATTCTTTTGAAATTGAACTGAAAAACTGTAATTGCCCTCAATTAATAACTATAGGAGTTAAACGTTCTACAGGGCTAGGACGGACGGATAGAGTAATTGAACGATCTTATAAGGGTTCCTTTTACGTACTAGGGAACTCTAAAAACTACTATCATAACCTTACCAATAAACATCAGCGTAGTCAGACCCTCTCCTCAGCTCTTGTAACATTTGCTTACTGCTGGTGTCCCAAATTCGGATGATAGTTCCCCGTTCAGATGCCGTGGCGAGTTTCGCGCCGTTTGGTGATAAGCTGATGCACACTAGGTCCGTTTGGTGACAGCCTACGACTGCTGGCGAACTCGAGTGGGCGCCTTTCACGGCTCGAGAGACGTCCTAGAAAGATGAGAAGAGGGTATTGTTAAAAACTATTACTGCTTAGACATGTTTAGTATGTTATAACAAGTTTTTTTTTTACGCAGATAAGTCCTCGTTTGACCATCAACTCGCCTGTTATGCGACGATGTGGTCGAAGATGAAGCACGCAGACCTAGAAGATACCTATTCTATTCTTTTTTATTTAACTTGCCTTGTTAGTTTGGGTCAAAGTTATCACCAATTGAGCTGAAATTTTGCATACACGTTTAGTAATTTAGTTTGGATGACAAATAATGGTTAGCTAAATGACGTCATTCAAAATCCAATATGGCGTTTCCCAAACATGGCGCACCAGTTATTTTTTTTATGTACCCACATGATATGGGTATCAAATGAAAGAGTTTGCTGGGAAGACTACAAAAAAATAAAAGGACGTCACACTAAATACAATATGGCGGAAACCATTTTTTTTTTTTTTTTTTTTTAATTTATTACATCAAATGTCTTTTTTTTTACGTGGATTAGTCCGCGTTAGATCACACATCAAGTGTTATTTTTTTTTATTTTTTTTTTTATTTTTAGGGAAAGTTACAGCCTAGTAGTTAATACTATTATGCCCGTTTTCACTAACCACGAACAAGGCAACATGCCTAACTATATCGTCTAAACATTTAGGAATCTTATTTAGGCGACTCCTAGGGTTAGTGAATACGGGCTTAAGTGAAAAATTGATTAGGTGACTGAGCTAATTACATGTTTCTGCTTATAGAAAAAAAAAACAGCGAACCGAGACGTACGTTGCGCAGGCGCAGTTAGGAGTTGCGCGCCGCTCGGCTGTCGCAATAGCGCACAGCGGGCGTGCGCAGGAGTGCCACTCTCTGTAGTGATGACAACAAGAGCACTGCTAACTTGGTAAAAAGTGCACATACCAGTAACTGCAGCGAACCGCGACGGTGCGCAGGCGCGGCTAGGAGCTGCGCGCCGCTCGGCTCGGTCGCTATAGCGCACAGCGGGCGTGCGTGAGCTGGCGTACGCAAGAGTGCTACTCTCTGTAGCGATGGCAGCGACACCACTTGTACTGACGACGACAGGACCACTGCTACCCTAGAATAGGCACGTTGACTAATTATTTTTATTACTTCATAAAAAAATAAGTTTTTCATTTAAATCAAAATTATTGGAAAATTCTTTTACTTAGATGACATAATATTGTCATCCGATAGGCTACTTTTCACTCCGAAAAAATCACGGTTCTTATGGATTAGCGGATGAAACTGCAGGACCCATAAATGTTGCATAGATAACCTACTTGTCTTTCCTGGCCCGTAGCGCTCGTATCGGCGACTTGAAGACCACCTCAGCTCTGAAGGCGCGCTGCTGATCATCCAGGAGCATCAGGCTGCATGGCTTCCTAGCCTTCACCACGAGGAGCCAATTGGTGCGGAACACCATTTCGCAAAGGGATACCTCGCCGAGCTCTTCTTTGTCTGGGAAGCAATTTTTTTACGGTTAACAGGTTAGGCGTTTGACCATAGCTGATGTTAAGTGACAGTGTGGTTGAAGATAGTAAACTCGCTTAGCCTGAAAAGGGACCTATATAAATATCTGTATTCATTATTTAACTAATTTTATGTATATCTATGTTGTGTTGTCATGTGTTTGTCCCTTTAAGCGGGTGAAAGACATCAAGAAGATTAAATCACTAACCTTCAAGATCTAAGACTTCACTGATCATCTTCGAATATTGGGATCCCGCCACCCATAAACCGGACAATCTCCAAGAATATTTGCCAACCCGACTCTACACAAGACATTGGCCAACACCGCACGAAGCCACGAAGAAGAAATTGAATTGACCTGGCTGTCAAGTTATGCTGCCGGAATACACCGTTGGGTGCTACCCCTATTACCCCATTGCATTGCATGCAAAATTACAACTCAATCGGTTGCGGGGATAACTGTTTTAAAATCAGTTGCATGATTGGACCCATACTAACAAGGCAATTAAATAAAAAGCTCGTTAAAACTGGATGCAGAAAACCGACCGAGATCATGGCGTGCATTTGGAGATGCCTATGTCCAGCAGTAGACAAAAAAAGTTAAAGATGATAAAGAGGATTGTTTATTTTTTTATAGATTGTAATTACAAAACCATTTCGAGCAATAGCCTTACTGATAAATAAATAATTAAAAAAAAAGCTCTGATGACGAATATTTTATTTTAGATGAAATATGAATGACCTACATTTACCCTTGAATAATGTCAGCGTTGGCGTTATGTTAAAATTTATCATAGCCGTTTACACAAACAAACAAAAAAGCCAAACCACTGTGCAACTAATGACATTGCCAGATGAAAATATGACAGAAGCAAGTTTTTTCTGTATCGACATCTACACGAACTAGTATAATGCCGATGGCGACGTCATACAATTCAAATAAAAAACTAAATAAATAAAAAATTACTACCGTAAGGAAGTCAAATTTATTCAAATTAGTATCTTAAAATAGTTTATATTTTTAGAAAATAACATAAAACTATGAGGTTAGAAAATGGTGAGCAATCCCCATTGTACAAGGAATATCTACACCTCTATATCTTATTTCTTTTTTCTTTCTTACTTATCTGATCCTGGACACAGTACCCCTTTCCGTAATATCTAAGCGATACGTATGAACATACGTAAATTATATCCCCGAAAGGGTGATTGGGCCATATCCACCACGCTGGCCCAGTGCGGGTCACATACGCCATTGAATTCCTTCTCCGTACGTATGCAGGTTTCCTCACGATGTTTTCCTTCACCGAAAAGCCAGTGGTATGAAAATCCGTACATAAGCTCCAAAGAGCTCATTGGTACGGGCCCGGGGTTTGAACCCGCGACCTCGCGCTTTCAAGTCTAGCGGTCTCCCAAATGGGCTACCACGGCAATACTATAGTAATAAGATTAAAATACATTTATTTAGGAATTGATTAATTTGTCAGGATATGACGGAGCTGACATAGACATGTTGTCTAAAAGGCACCAATAATTAATGTTTTTTTTTAATGTTTAACAAGTCTAGCTTGAGACTTAAGTCAGCTCACATCTTCGGAAGTTAGTACAATGGAACGTTTCGGAATGCAAGGTCAATGGTACGGTTAAAACGAAGACAATAGAATTAACTCGAGCACCCTTCCTGAATTATTTAATTAGTATGCGTTTATTCGTACGTACAGTTGAAACCGGTTTTAACGACTTTGTTTCATCATCATCAGCCAGAAGACGTCCACTGCTGAACATAGGCATCCCCTTTAGAACTCCGCACTGTACGACAGCCTGCCATCTGCATCCATTGGATGCCCACGACTCACGATGTCGTCGGTCTATCTATAGGGAGACCTACCTACGCTGCGTATTCCGGTTTGTGGTCTCCACTCAAGAACCTTTCTTCCCCATCGGTTATCGGTTCTTAGAGCGATGCAGCCTGCCCATTGCCACTTCAACTTGCAAATTGTAATAGCTATGTCGGTGAATCTGGTTCTTTGACGAATATCCACGTTCCGGATTCTATCGCGCAAAGAAACTCCAAGCATAATAGGTACTAAAGTGTGTTGTGTAAAATACTGCCCACTACCCAAGCTGAACTATACTATGAACCTACCTGACTCGATATAAACACGACCAGCTGACAAAAACTTATCAACAACGCTATAAGTCACAGTACCTATTTACTTTCATGACACATTACAGTGTTGGTTGGTAAATGAGAACTTCATAACAATTTATACAAAGCATATTTTATGACACAGTTAGATATAAAGAAACCGGACCAGTACTTGTGCTCTGAGGGTTCCGTATCTCTCATATTCCGTCGGGAACTCCCGACTAAAAATCACGTACTCCAAACTTAGTTTTTTTTTAAATCGAAGACCCTTATACCGAAAACTTCGTTTGTGTAATTAACAAACAACTTCCCGTTGACCTAGAATCATGAAATTTGGGAAGAAGCAAGGACCCACAGCACATATAAAGGAAAAAATTCGAAAGTAGTTAATTTGATGTTATAAGAAATAAAAAAAGATTGTTTGGCGATTACAAACTTAATTTTGTAGTTGGTATGTATGGAATAACCTTATTGTCCATTACAAAGTTAAGTTTGTCTTACAATATTTCAACTGTTTTTGTTGTTTTTTTTTTTGGTTGGAGCTACGTTCTGTACAACGGAACCCTAAGAGCGCGAGTCCTACTCGTACATACTTGTACGGTTTTTATATTTTTTGAAGATTAGAGATTAATAAATTATTATATTGCTAAGATCTTGGCAGGTGTCAAGTTTGACGTTAAAAAAATTCTCATTATAATTTTTTTGTTGTGCTATGATGATGAATTTTAATTTCATTCAGCTTTTTACAATGTAACTGCAGCTATAAGAGATAGAATTTGGACCGAGTATAGAGTATTTCTATATAGTAAGTAGTACCTATAGTATTTGATTTATTATCGGGCGGTGCACAATTAGTCGCAGTTTACTTGGACGTCCGACATCCCTAAGAATAGATTTCGACCGCACTATCGTCTGCTAATTTTAGAAGTTCATTCAACTTCTAACATGCTTCCAACACATTATACAGTTTTCTATATACATATCAAATATGTTTTCATCACTAGCGCTTGGTAAGTGGGTCATTAATGACTCAAAATGCGGGCGGTAAATATAACTTTGCCTCCCAAACGTGTTAAAGTTATGTAATTTAAAAATCTCCCATGTCAAAAAATACTACATTGAGCTTACTTTTTTTATTTTCTTCGAGGTCCGCACCATGTCAGAAACTTTTTACTCTGTGAAATGAAGTTAGCCACTATGTAAAACCTCGGTGGTGTGAATCTGGTGCTTTGCTCATTTTTTGGCGGGAAATTAAAAATGAAACAATTTTTTTGTCATACCTTACACTAGTGATGAAATACGAAACTACGGTTACATAGGCGCTGTAGGCGGCCGAAGCGCATTTCTGAAGATATAAAATATTGAATGTACTAAAAATCTAAAAAACAAGACCTGGCGAATAACACAACCAAACGTTCATATTGATCCAAACATATTCATACATCTAAATTGGTTCGACTAAAATTTATTCTGCTTTCATGTATGGAACCTTGTTTGTACGTGTATGAAATTTTTGTCGAATATTTCTAATGCTATTCTCGAAGACTTGTTTCTTAGATTTTTTGCAGGTTCATTTTTTTTACTGACTTCAAAAAAGGAGGAGGGTTCTCAATTCAGTTGTATTTTCTATTTATTTTTTATGTTTGTTTCCACAGAACTTAGTCATTTATTGGAGGAACCAAAATTGCATATTTTACTAATTTTGTGGAGTCAGTTTTTTAAATTGATAGTTATAAGTAAAAAATAAGCGAATGACTCACTGTAATGAGCCTTTTCGACAAGTGGCTCCACATTGTAGACGCGCAGGCCGGTCTTCAGGCAACAAGTGAAGCAGCCTGGAACAAATACAAAAATGGTTACATTTCTTGTTTCTTTTTTAACTCTTAATTTTTATTTTATTGAGAGGGAAATCTTCCAAAAATACATGGTTACACTGGGGTGTAGGATAAAGTGGCGGCACTAGGGCGGTGCGAGCGTTACGAAAATCCAGCTCTATCTTTGAGCTTAGGTGCTAACTTGAGATTTCACACCACCCAAAAATTTACCTAGGACCGCTGCTGGCAGGTTATATGGGATTATACCTTCTGACTGATCCCCTCCCCAACAACACGAACAAGCCTTACTGGAACCCTCAGCACTGCACTACAGCTCATCTCGAATCAACTGCGTGTTGTAAATTTACTTCTTCTGGGACAACATCAGTCGCACAATATTGCCCTCTCGGTGGGGCTCGCTTGGGTGGATGATCAAAGTCCCACCTTCAACCATCCTGAGTCAGGGCATCCTACGCTACATTTGCCAATTAGGGGTGACCACTCTAGAACATGTCTATTCCAATGATTATCAGTTCTGACTGATATGACTAGCCCAATATTACTTCAACTTGCTACTATATTGGTGACTTCGGTACTCAAGCAAATTACTTCATTCCAGATTTGAGCCCTCAGAGAAAAGCCAATCATTAACCTTCTCCGTAGCTCGCTGAGCGACCTTATATTTGTGGACCAGTTCTACTGCAAGTGCCCAGGTTTCAGCACTGTAAGCCACGATAAGTAGAACACACTGGTTTAAGATTTTCATCTTAAGTCTTTGCATGATGGGTGAAGAGAAGACTCGGTGGAGTTTCTCAAACACTACCCAGCCCAACTGTATTCTTCTCTTCTGAGGACATGTGACTAGGAGTGTTAACTACAGGTGGATTAGAGCCTTGACAGAGGTTACAGCCATAAAAAACGATGGTGGCCGAGCAGTTGCTTGTGCGCTTTACAATCTGACGGCACCCAGTTTAAACCTAGGCCCTGCACTAATGACTTGTTTAGTACCTAAATAAATTATGTGCAGTTTCAATGTCATTGCTCAAAAATGGTGACAGAAAACACTGTGAGGAAACTGGTACGTCCAAGAACCTCTAAAAGTTCAAAGACATATGACATTCACCAATATGCATTGGGCCAGCATGGTGGATAAGGGCCCATCGTCTCTCTCTGAGACAAGGCCTGAGACCCAGCAATGGGAACATGATACGCTGAAATTATGAAGATGAATGGTTACAGATTGCAGAGAAGCAAATCTTACAAGCCAGATACATTGATGACATCAGACACAACCCATCCCGGGACATGGTGTGGATGAGATTGGCCCGATTAATGGTACAAGGGAGAGTGGGCCCATATAGCAGTCAGTCCATACAGGCTGATGATGATAGGTCGGATGACGCATTAAATTGTAGGTTCCAGTAGTATATTTAGTCTCCCCTATCATCAAATAAATAAATAAATGATAGGCTTGTATTTAACTGCCACCTCGCCTGATTTTAAGCGATGATGTGGACCAGGGATGTTACGGAGCTTCGACTCCGGTTCCGTTAAGTCGGAACTTCCGATTATTATTACACCTTCGGTTCCGACTTCGGCTCCGACACTTTTAAATCGAAGGTTTTAATCGGAGGTCGAAGCATAACATAGCGGCGGCGGCGGTTTGTTTATTTGGAAATATGCCAATTTTTTTTCATTGTTTGTTTTAACTTTATCATTTGATTTAACTTTAAAATTTTACTAAATATTGTTTTATTTGTCCTTAAATAAAAATTCTCTCTCATGCCACCACTTCTGATCCTGCCTCCGACTCCGATTTCGACTCCGATAAAGCAAATTTAAAAACTCCGACTCCGCCTTCGGTTCCGATAAAACTACCTCCATTACATCCCAGATGTGGACTACGATGGACTTGCTTGCCTAAAAGAAACCGATTCACTTGTGATTCTTATGTTTGTTCTATAACAACCACCGCTAAGCCATCTCTGAGGCTTTTAGGCAGTTTATAAACTCTGACATCAGAACTAGCAACGCGGCTTAGCTTATAGTAAGTCTCACATGTATATAACCACATGTATAAAAATAAATTGATAACCTAACAACAAGTAATGTCAAGAAAGCATATCTTGGAGTTCCCGCAGGCTGCCAACTCGTGAGCCAGCCTAGATATCGCTGGAAAGATTTAGTAGAGTCAGACTTGAGCGAGCTTTAGGTCGCCGACTGGTGATAGACAGCGCAAGACTGGGACTGATGACGTTCTCTAGTGTCGAGGCCAATACCCACTTCGGGTTGCTATGCCAGCAGAGTAAGTAGTAAGTAAGTAACCTAGCAACTTATTAAATAACAGAGATTTAGTATTAATTACGTTCATATTAATTAAATAAATTAATATTTGGGATATTTTTGCACACACAAAAGCAGTTATCTGACTCCAAACTAAGCAAAGCTTGGGATATGGCTGCCAGAGACTGATATACATACATACATATATTTTTTTAAACATACCTAAATAGATATTAACACCCAGATATAGAACAAACACAAAGTTCTTCACATAAACGTTTGACCTAGGTGGGAATTGAACCCACACCCCCAAGCGCAGAAGGCAGGTTCACTACCAACTGGACCAACGGGCTATCATATAATTGCCTCGAACATGTGTGCCATTACTCTTGGATAGCATTGTCTCTGACAAAGGAATAGCAATAAACGTCAAGCTAATTTAACAGACTATATGCACATTTAGAATAATATAATTAAGTATTGAAAGAAATATTAAAATTATTGTGATGAGTAAAATTTGGTTATTATTCATTTTTCATTCAATATAAGGAAAAAAATACTCAGTCCATTGAGTTTTGTTTTTATAGAGTTTACACTGTAGATGTACTGTTAATTAGATGATTTGCATAATTACACATTTTGCTACATATGAGTATTATTCACAACCCATCTAAACAGTAATGTAATAAAACAGATACATCTTATTAATGTTGAAGCAGAATCTTTTTACATAGTCATTCTATAAGTTACCTAAACTACTTCTATAGGTACTTACTATCGAAATACTAAATCAAAATACTTACCTATCATAACTACGTCAAATAAATTAAGTCATTCTACTTAATTTTAGTTAGTCACTGCCAACAACGAAAAGTATACTTGGGCGTTTTTCAAAAAAGGTGTACATTTGCGAATTTGGGGCGTCCAAAACTTTAACTATTTATTATAATTTTTGTATGTACCGTACATGAATAAACGGAGTTATTATTTCATGAGTACATATTTAAGTTACCAAATTAACTGTTAAGTGCAACCTAACACTCATTGATATTAATATATAACAAAAACAAACCGCAAAAACGTGTCAAATCTGTATGTCCCATCGGCATTATTGAAACTTTCAAGTCTCAGAAAATATTCCACAAATTAAATAGCGCCACTGTTTTAGATTCTGTAGACGAATATTGAACTTGCCAATACGATTTAGAGCGAGTTGTTGTCGTAATGGGTCTTAAAATAGCTCAAAATATTATATATATGTTGTCCCAGGAATATGGCAAAACCGGAATTCCGGCAATAGTCACGGTGCATTTTTGATAGATAAACAAATTTTTACCATAAAATATGGTTATTTTTTGTTACCGGCAGCGTTAATCTTGTGTGTGGTGTAGCCGCAATTTTGAAGCAAACGTCAGTGTAATCAAAATCAGTGACGAAAGCGGGCGCGTTACGTTGGTTCTAAAGTGGAGTTCCAGATAGCTACGGGATTTTATGAGGTATGTATAGTTTATCAAGGTATTTGCCGTTACACAAGCACATTTTTGTTTTTAAACTATTGTAAAACAAATCACAAGTAGCCATAAAATGAACACAACAGCTTGAATTATTGTTAGAAGTTTAGTTGATATGAATTCGTCACATCGCGTTCGTCACGTATTGTATAAACGGAATCATTTTGTGACAGACCGGAACTATTAGGCCGAGGCTACATTTGACAGATGAATAGTACTAAAGTAAATAATCTCATTATAAAAAAGTTTGAATATTATGTAGTTATGTACGTCTGTCACTGCTAATCTTTGGGACGGCTGAAACAATTTAGATAAAAAATATATATACAGCGTTAGCAGCTTGGGGTGTACCTAGTATATAATTATCTTTGGGTGTACTAAGCCGAAAAGGGGTCATTATACCTATCATTATGAACAACTCATACTATGGAAACAAACCTGAAATCTGCTGTTCCATACATTATGTCGATGGTCATTGAACTTTTTCTTTGAAACAGCTGATTTTTTTGCGATTTAGGTACTAGCCCCGCAGTTATAGTTGTTCCTAATGATGAGGTACAATGACCTTTTTTCGGCTTCTTACATCCCAAGCTGTTAACCCTGTACATAGATTATGTTGAATAATATAATTTATATAATACTATTATTTACTTAGGTACTATAACTAGTACTAAATATCTTAGTGCTAAAATTCAAATCTTGCAATTAATTAACGTGAAAACTTGCGTATTTTGACGTGCATCTATTTTGTCATATATTGTAATACTAAAATTTGTTAGTCGGGCGGGGTACTTTCTGGTACTACTAATCTAATTTTTAAATTATTTCTCTAATAATTTCAATAAATATTTGGTTCATATATTTGATATTTCAACATATATTTGATTTGACATTTCAGTGACCATGGCCCTCACGGTAGCGGAAAGAGCTAAAAAATACCGAGAGAATTTAAAACGAAACCCTGAAAAGTTCGAAGAGCAACGGAAAAAGCAGTTAGAATGACTTAAAAAGAAACGAAAAAGAATTAATGACTTGACAGAAGAAGATATAATACTACTAATATAATACTAATAAATTAATTATACTACATAGTATAATTAATATATTATTAATAATTAATAACAATTAGTTTAATGCTAGTACCTACTTACCTTACCAAATCAATGTATGATAGATAGATGTTACTAAAAGTTCCTTCAGTGTAAACATAGCTTAGTTTTTTCCAATTAGTCACTTAGAATTCCAGATAGCCACTGTCACATATTTTTAGCTAGACAAAAACGAATCCTATTCAAGATATATGAAGTTATTTGTTAATATTTAAGTTTGCTTAAGTTACTGATGTCCTATATTTTTATTATTTGTTAGCTTTAAACGTTTAATGTCATTAGGTAAGTAGTAAATGTAATGTTTTTAAGTTCAAAAGTTCCTACTGTGACGATCTCGAAAGAAAAATGATTGCTACGCAATAATTACACTGATTTTTCTATGTATTGAAATGCTGCTTCAAAGATTTTAAAGTTATTTAATGATTAATAAAAACAAATTAAGATAATTATTCATATTTTTCATTTTATTAAAAAAAAACTTTTGTGACTAACCGGAGCGAGTTCCTTTGAACACTTACGTAAAAATTAAGATTATCGCGATATTTTTCGTTATACTGATATATATTTGTAACTTTTACTTAAATAAAAGTATATTTTATCAAATAAGATAAGAAAATACAGCAAATTTTCAATTTCACAAAAATCAACTCCTGTTCGTCACGTGTACATCTTTTATGAAAAACGCCCACTTACTACATTATAGGAATAACAAATACCAAGCAAATTATAACGAAAATTGCGTTTTACGTTACAAGTACCTACTTGTGTACACAGAAGCCTGTCCGAACAATAGTCTCTCAATCACGTAGAATGTTAATTGCGTGGGTATTATACTAAAAATATTTACAACACGTGGAGAGGAACACGCGTGGTGAGGTGTGTTTGTTGCAACGCATAAACATTTGAGGCGACTTAAATACATCATAACATTAAGCTACGGTATTCTATGACCTAACAAAACTCCTAAATCACAGTCTTATTCACAGAACTGGTCAGAATCATGAATAATATACCTTCTCAGAACAAAGAACGCGGGTTGACGAACTAGGAAGTGCAACAAACAAACCTTGGTCCTGGTTAAACCCCAGGCTTGTGATCCCGCTGCTTCTCCGCCGCGCCATTTTTCACTAACAAATTTATCATAAACATTTAGTTAACTTTTTATCAGTTGTCTCAGTGGACATTTTCACACGAATAATTTTAATACGCACATTTATTTGTACATGTTCCCTGTGTATGATACACAGCTGATTTGATTTTTGATTTGAGATGACATTGATTGAAATTGAGAGTACAAAATGACAATATTATAACATAGACAACTGACAATAAAAAAAAAATATTTTTTTGCTCGTTATAGAAGACTAAAGGCATTAAGGCCATACTGCCTCATTTTACAGACCATGTCCCAGTAAAGTAAAGGAGATTTTATTAAAATCGTTTGTAGTGTTTTGGGAACAGCATGAAAACGTGTATTTACATGTTCAAGTTACCTCACTTTTTCATTAGGTATCACAGTTGAGCTTATTCACAAACATCTATCAAACAATTCACCATTATTACACATACATTTTTGAAAATACACAAGTTTAAGATAATGATAAGTACAAACACCACAAGACTATTAAAAGTCTGTGACAAACACAAATTGACATGATTTTCACAATGGCACTAAAACTCGATGACAAACAAAATTATAACATTGTATCAAAGATCTTGTATATACCCTAAATTATGTTACTTCCTTGCATTGTATTGCATTGTATGATTGAAAAATGTAGTGTAATAAATGTAGTGTTAACAGTTAAATGTTTCCTATTACCTTCCAATTTGGTAGAACATTATAAAATATATTAATATTAATTATGAATTTAGCAAAGATCTTGTATATATCTTAAAGAATTTAGCGTTACTTTGGTGAACTTGGTTGGCCAGAATTTGACTGCACTGTAACTGCACTGCAAATGAACTGTCAAATTTGACTCTAGAAAAATGTAAAACTTCAAAAATGTTTTTATCTTCCCTCATTGAAGAAATTATCCAACAACTAAAATTTTTGGCTTCTAAAGCTTTTTTAAATTATGTAGGGTGTCAATTAGCAAGATTAGTAATAGTAAATCTAAAAAATATCAACGTAATTTAAAGTAAACAAACAAATCATACACAGAAAAATAGAGTGACAAGAAAACATCACATATTATTTCATAATAATATCCTATAGATAATGGATTTCAAAACAACAACTAACACTGATTTCACATGGCCGTTTCCAAAGCCCATCGTGGGAAGGTATGGCTATTGGAATCAGTTTATTTCTCCTACTAAATTAAAATAGCAATTCACTAGTAGCGTTTCGTTTATATTGGGCTCTATAACTGCCTGATGAAATCTTGGACTAGACTACGTCTACGTCTTCTAGGTAGGATTATCGTCACGTATTATGTTGGTTTCTCATCTTTCATTTTTCTTTTTATTTCATCTTGCTTGACCCTGAAAAAAAAAAAAATGTAATGGAATGGGAAGTTGGAAAGTCATAATGATGGTGTCCTTTTTGGTTTAGTACACCTTCCACCTTCCGTACTTTCCACGTACCTAATCCTGTATATTAATAAAAAATATATTTTCTCTGGTTTAATCAGGCCATGCGAGCCCCCCAAACCTAACACAGCGCCGCCCCGTCGGCCGGCTCCCGTAGCTCCGTACTGTCACTGCGATGTCCACTCCTACTCCCCAAGAGTGGAGCAGTACAAACAGCTGCTGGAGAAGGAACAGAAGCTGTGCCAGGACTACGAGACGTTGAGGAAGCAGGTCAGTCACGTTGTAACCAGGGTTATAATTGATATTAGCAAACAACTCTCGCAGGCAGCCTCCTACACCATACCTGACAACTTTACAATATCATTACAGGCTTTCTCTCAGAGAGAGAGAGAGAGAGAGAGAGAGAGAGGATGTGCACTAATGCACCATGCTGGCCCAGTGCATGTTGGTGAATGTCGTTATGTCTCTGAACTTTTGAGGCTCTTACACATACCAGTTTCCTCAGGATATTTTCCTTCACAGTTTTTGAGCGAAGCAACTGCACATAATTTATTTACGGTAAAATACGGTAAATTGGAAAATTATGAGTAAAACTGGACGGTGTAGCAGTAGGTATTTACTATATAAGTAACTTAGATCAGGTAAAACGTCATTGATAAGTAAATAACACTGAGACCTAGGTCACCTAAATCAAACTTTGGTGTTTACCCTTAACAAGAAAAATCGTACATGAGAATAAACTAACATAAATAAATAATATAATTATGTCATTTTCCAGATGATAGATGTCACAAACGATATCTTGGACCACCCCTGCGATGACCTCGACAGCAAAATGATCACCATGTACCAAGCCACTTACAAAAAGAGATGTAAGTCTGTAGTTATTTTATAATTTGCCCAGGGACTGATTAAATGTGACAGCGCTCTTAGGCACTAATACCCCTATTAATAAACTTGGAGTAGCCTTGGAATAGTTACTCCGTCTTTTGTCTTTTTCGATCGAGTTCAAATTTTGAAAGAGAGAAATAGACAAAACACTGCGTAACTATTCCAAGACTACTCCACGTTTATTAATAAGGGGGTATGTGTTGTGATCGTATTATATAGGCAAGTCGCAGGTTGAAAACTCTTTGTAGGAGAGAGCCCCGTCTCGTAATATCCACCCCCGTGCGCTACCCTGCTATTTGTACCCTTAGTACAAGTTTTGAAAGTTTTCGAGAGCTATTTTCGTTTTCGTATTGTTCGATTATATTGGTGGTTTGAAAGCTATTCGAAAACTTTTCCGTATTAGAGTGAAACAACCTATACTGCCGATTACTACCGATTATAGTTTCTCCGCGTTTCCGCTGGAGGCGCTTTATTGAAATGTATGGGACAATACGACAACGAAAAAAGTTTTCGAAAACTACCAAAACTTGTACCTAGTATTAAGGGTACAGGGTGCCTGTAGACACTTGCGTAAACTTGCTATTAGAGTTAATCCCCATTTTTGCGTTCTAACTCAAATTTTTTATTTTTTATTTTTTTATTACTTTAGAGTCTAGATCGTCAATTCGGTATGTAAAGTTTTTTTAAAGTATTTTTTTTATATTTTTATTTCGTAGATAAGGCTATTTTAAGAAACTAATTTCAATATTTTTGTTTTCTATTGAGTAGTTATTTTACAATATTTTTTTGAAAATTGAAATTATGTGACGTCACCATATAGCACAAAATTTCGTTGCGTTGAGAAGCCTAAAAAAGCACCCCATATTGGCAGCCCAGAAAAAAACCAGATAGTCAAACCACAGAAATGAAAAAATATTCTATTCTGTGTGACGAACAGTGTGTCAAATGTATAATATTTTTATTCTTAAAAGGCACAGAAAATAAAATGCTACAATGTGACGTCATTTAGAGGACAATGAAAGTCGAATGATTTCTTAGTTTTATGTTAAAATAAATGGCATCTTATCGTTTTAAAAGGTCAGAGTAGAAAAATAAGGGTTGGTAACATAAAATCTCGAAATGGTTTTGGAATTGGCATAGGTTAATTTTTTTAACATACCGAATTAAGACTCTTAGGGTATGTTTGATCGCGAGCTCATGCAAATGCATTTGCGTTGTTTGTTCGTACGAGCGATGGCTTATACGACGATGTCTTTCAGTTATAGCTCTGAGCAAGAGCGTATAACCTTTGCCCGTCGATTTTTCAATGTTCATACATTTTCTCGGTGGGAAATACCTATATCAACTAACAAGTAACAATCGAGGCTAAACTAAAAAAAAAAAAAAAACATCATCGACACTTTCGCAATAACACTAACGTTTAGCTCTTCTTTCCTGTTTAGACGACTTTGATGATACTATTTGATTTATTCACAGCATTCCCTGTCTCCGACTACCGAACTATCATAGCAGCCTCCCAATCGGACGCGCCCATTCCCATGGAAAGCAACCGACTAGGAGTGTTACGTTGCTACAAGGACCCCACGCACTTCACTGCTAAACCACCTACCGTTAGACCTACCATCCATCCACCAGGTCAGTTACAGGTTGCTAGTAACCTAGGGTCATCAGTGACCTAGCCGTCTCAGCATTATCTTAGCGTCTACACTTAGTCAGCTGCACCTATATTCGTAGACAGCAACCGTCCTGTGCAGCGCAAGGACTCTACGCACTTCACTGCGAAACCACCCACCATCTATCCATCTGGCCGGTCAATCATATAGATTACCAGCAACCTAGGGTCATCAGTGATCTAGCAATCATAGTAAAAAAGCAGCCTCCTGCAGATAACCACACCTCTACCCATGTAAAGCAACTGACTAGGCGTGTTGACCTATTACAAAGATTGCTATACTACCTACTGTCAGGCCTACAATTCAATCTGCTAGGTTAGTAATAATGGCCACCTAGAGTCATCAGTGACCTAGCCATCTAAGTGGCATCATCATCATCAACCAGAAGACGTCCAATGCTGAACATAGGCCTCCCCCTTTAACCACCACACTGATCGACAGCCTGTCTTTTGCATCCACTGGATCCCAGCGACTCTCATAATGTCGTCGGTCCATCTATAGTGGGAGGCCTGCCTACGCTGCGTCTTCCGGTTCGTGGTCTCCACTCAAGAACCTTTCTTCCCCATCAGTTATCGGTTCTTCGGTTCGATGTGGCCTACCCATTGCAACTTCAACTTGGCAAATTTTAATAGCTATGTCGGTTACTCTGTTTCTTTGGCGAATATCGACGTTTTGGATTTTATCGCGCAAAGAAACTCCGAACATAGCTCTCTCCATTGCCCGCTGTGTGACTCTGAGTTTTTCCAAAAGGCCAACAGTACCACGTCTCAGATTTGTTTGTTTGAAAGGTGACTTGATCGAGAGTGCTCTTAACTACGATTCAAGAAAATTTGTTCAGCTGTTTGAGTTTATCAGCTCTTTTCACGGTTTTTTTTAAATTTTCAACTTGTTATTTTTCCATAGGTGAAGTCCACACAGGCGTGGCTCCCATGTCAGTTCAGACGTGGTTCGCGGACTACCCCGGACGCACAGAATATATGGACACCTACAGTGCGTCTGCGAAGGCCTGCTGGCGGTCCATGCAGCGGTTTAAAGAACCCATGCCGTCTACAAGGCGACGTGCCGATGACACCTGTGTATAGTGCTGTATCGATAAACTTGGAAGATACTCCCAGTGTTTTATTTGATTGCCTTACGAATCAATTTACCTGCCCCCCGATTCTACTAAAGAAATTGTTGCGATTTTAATTGTTAAATAACTGCCTCAAAATTGACAGTTTTTAATATTTATTTACACTAAGTTATAATATTAGGTGGTTGTATTAATCTAGTATAAAAAATATTTAAAACTGTAATTTTTGAGGCATTTATTTAACAATAAAAATCGCGACAATTACAATTTAAAAACGATTTCTTTAGTAGAATCGGGGCCCAGTTATTCTAAGCCTATAGCTTACTTACAGTAGTGCGTTACTCACTATTATACGACAAATTTGTAGGTAGTTATATGTTTTAGTACCTACTCATGTGAAAAACAAAGGAAGCTCTGTATATAAATAGAGTGACTCTTTGTGCGTGGCAAGACCACTTGTTCTTTGTTGCTGAGTAGATTAATTTAGTAACAAAGCTACAGTATTATTCTTACTACAATCTGGCTACTGAGAAAATGCATCAGACAGTTGCAATAACTTTGTAAAAATCAGAATGAATTTTTTTTAGGGTACCGTACCCAAAGGGTAAAAACGGGGTAATAGGGATTACTAAGTCTACGATGTCTGTCTGTCTGTCGGTCTGTCCGTCTGTCTGTCTGTCCTACCTATCTTTCGCACCGTAATAGATAGACAGTTGAAATTTTCACATAACGTAACATTACGGCGGATTACCTGACAAATAATAAAAAACTCAAAAAGTGAAAACGTATTTTTGTATTATATCTAATGTAAAAACGGTAATACGTACAAGCGTCAAACTTGGCATGATTATAGTACACACTCTAAAGTATAATAAATGGCCAAATGCGAGTCGGTGACCAATTTCTGTTCACCACCGGTTCTCGTACGATTACCGAAGTTAAGCAACGTCGGGCACGGTCAGTACTTGGATGGGTGACCGCCAGGGCGTTGATGGAATGTTGTCTTTTTGTACTATTTTATTTGTACTTTAGTAGCTGACAAGTTATGTCGTGTTACGGAACCCTCAGTGCACGAGCCCGACACGCACTTGGCTGGTTCTATTTTTCAGATCATTTGGGTGTTGACTCGTAACTGCGTTCCGCGTTACATTCTTCATTTCCTGATTTCATACTGAAATGTCACTGAAATGTAATCCAAATACGTTTCTTTACAAGCGGAATAATTGGATAATCGTGAAAAAAAATTTTTTAAACAGACAAGCGGAAAGCGAATTCCTTAAATGAATATTTAATATACATAGTTCCTTATAGCTACATTACTAAAATACTATAAATACGTAGTAATTATAAAACTATATTTATTGTAGTCTTCTGACACTTTTCTTGCATCTGTTACATTATTTTCAACTGCAGACGTTGATTGGCTAGAAATCTTCGCTTTTGAGGGTTGTATAACATATCCGGTCACGTGATTGGCTAGAATTACAGCGCATAGCAGCAACGCCACCTGAAAAATTTAAAATAAAGTTTAATGAAGTGACATACAGATTTATCCAATATTTCCAAATATATATAAAAATCGATGTGTGTACGAGTATAATTAAGTATGTTCCTTATGGACTCCAAAACGGCTCAACTTATTTTGACGGGCCTTTCACTGGCAGATAGCTTATGTTACAAGGAGTAATCTACGATAATGAAACCACGGGGTGCAGCTAGTTTTTTAATATGTTTTTAATCTTGGTAGAGTTGGGGTCATTTAACGAGATTTAAGAGTCTACCTACATAGTATTTTTTTTTCGAAAAGTACACACACGAGCTTGGATAAAGGAATAAGGGCAATGCTGACCTGAAAGACAATAGACATGATATTTCCGTGTCTGTCACAGAGCATAGGTATACTACAACCGAGCAAGATGTTTCTCTGACCTACCACCGAAGAACCCCTTATACAGTCCACTGAACCAAGTGGACTTAGGAGCGCTAGGAGCGAGCCCTGAGTCCACAACATTTCTTAAGAATACTAATAATGTACCTTTATAACACTTTTAATCTTGCGACGTGTAAGCTAGTTACGAAATCCTATCAGATTTACAAGTCACGCTTAGATGGGCATCGGACTTTATAAGTAAGTCATAAGTCATAAGTAAATTTATTAATAAAATGGCAATTTACACGTCAATACAGTTTTACCTTTGAAAGAATATAACAAATAATAAAATAATAATTAATTGATTGAAATACAAACATATTAATTAATTAGATTACAAAAATAAGGAATGAAAAAAAAATATAAAAAAATAACATTAATAATACAAATGTCAAACAATTCTTAAAATATATAGGTAGTACATTCATATCACAAGTTTATAAAATTCGTATATGTAGATATACGTGACGCTAACCATAAAGAATTACATAACAAATCAATGGAACACATAAAAATCTAATACGGAATACATACAATTTTATTTATACTTTAGCCCTTTAGGTATATCAAAAGACTACCTGTTGCATATTTTTACTCACGATTTTGCGACATTAATTAATTACCTACATCTTCATGGTAGGTAGGTACTTAAGTTATTTATATAACAGCCAGGAAATAGTGTCATATTCAATGGTCGATTTGACCTTGTCGGTGTACCGTAGTAAGTGCTGAGCACAATAGTATAAAAAGTTTTTTTAGATTGGCCCGTTGGTCCAGTTGGTAGTGAGTGAACCTATCTTCTGAGCTTGGGGGCGTGGGTTCGATTCCCACTTAGGACAAACATTTATGTGATGAACCTTTGTGTTTGTTCTATATCTGGGTGTTAATATCTATTTAAGTATGTATATCAGTCTCTGGCAGCCATATCACAAGCTTTGCTTAGTTTGGGGTCAGATGACCGTGTGTGCAAAAATGTCCCGAATATTTATTTATTTTATTATTAAAAAAAAAAGTTTATTTATCTTGTAATCTCTTGAGAGTTAAATGCTTCATGGGTTGCCTGCATGGTTTGTCAGATTTTTGACCTGAGCCGCGCGTGCAAGCGAGAGCACGGAACAAGTGATAGAGAGGCACGATCGGCCTAAGCGTTATCACGTAAAATTATCGTCTGTAAACCGACTTTACAGACAACCCTTTATTTTTATCTAACGCGGAATTTAAGCATATTTGCGTCCAATATACGTGATTCGCAACGATCTATTATGTACTAAGTACGTGATTCGTCAGATTAAACGCAGGACATAATGAAGATCAGAGTTTATGATAAAACACATTGCATTTTGATCAAAATTGGCATAGGTTGTTAGCTAGTCAATCTTAAGATCTTGGAAAAAATTAAGCGCTCGCTTCGCTTTTTTTAGTTGAGTAAAGAAATGCGAAGCAAGCACGAAATGGTTACAGGTTTATGCACAAAACACTATAGTGTCTATAGTCATAGTAGAAATGCGTGAGCCAAGCGAGCGAAAACTTGACCTATGATTTGCGTGAATTAGAATTTATGGCTGGATTCGAACCTGCGCTATCATCGGGTAAGTTACGCCCCGAGATCGTCTAAACGTTACCAGGAGCGTAAACTCGGATGGCGCAGGTTCGAATCCTGCAGGTTGTATTCTCTAAATCGTCAAGTGGAACTACATCGAATAAAAATTAAGCGAAAATTATTAAACTTAATATTTTATTTCAGAAATGTTAAAAAGCGTGATTTAGCCTATACCGCGAGGGAAACATGATTTTATTACAATAAAGTCATCTGAAAATCCTTATAATGGTAATTGGTTGACGAAGCCAATAAAAGATGCGTTTATCGATGGAAGATATGTGTTATCTCTCCCACTACTAATAATAGGAAGATATTCAATTGTGTTGATTTCTTCACTGAACATTAAAAAAAAAACATATCTGTGGCTTCTAAACGACATAAACGAAAGGTCTGTAAACATTATGTACGACAGAGAACTACAAGTTAGAGAGAAACAGAACTATGTTACAATATAATCATCCTTTAAGAATATACCTACATCAGGTTAGTTTTTATTCGCATTATGAATTTTAGTAGAATGTATTATACGTATACTACAACCGGTTTTTGTCCATTATTATACGTCAGATATGTTTTTCAACTTAAGTACGTGAATCGTGATTTCTGTTACTGATATAAGAACTTGACTTGTTGACTCTAAATTTTAGCGGTGTTCATTTACCGTATCACAGAATCTATGTTACAAACAATAACTACTAGTACCTATAGGTAATTTGAGTCGTTTGGGTGTATTTAGTGTCAAGAGGATTAATACGTACCTAAAGGGTAAAAACAGGACCCTATTACTAAGCCTACGATGTCTGTTTGTCTATCTGTCCGTCCGTCTGTCTTGCCTTTAAACGGCTGTATCTTTCGAACCGTAATAGATCATCATCATAATCAGCTTTTTAACAGTCTACTGCTGGACTTTTAGCCTACCCCCGAAAGGGTGATTGGGCCATATCCACCCCGCTGGCCCAGAGCGGGTTGGTGGATCACATACGCCATTGAATTCCTTCTCCGTACGTATGCACCGTAAAACCGTAACCGTAATAGATAGCTAGATGAAATTTTCACAAAGTCAAAAATTTAAACAAATGGTGGGTCCCAAGTCCCCATAAAACAAACATATTTTTGTATTAGCTCTAATGTAAAAAACGGTAATAAGTACGTACAAGCAATCTAATGTATAACAACAAATAATAAATAATGGCCAAGTGCGAGTCGGCGACAAGTTTCTGTTTATTACCAAGTTATAACTGGTAATTTCGTTACTGAATTTTGTGGTGGTACGGCACCCTCAGTACGTGACCTGACTCGCACTTGGCCGGTTTATTTTTATTATGTGGCAACACTGGCAATCCTAGCTATATGGTGCAAATCTTATAGGGTATGAAACGTTTTATGTAAAATTGTAGAGCCACAGAATAGAATAGGTATTGTTTAGAGTAGTAGAACTCTATCTCAAATTGATTGATTGATTGATTGATTGATTAACAAAAAAAACAACAAATTCCTAAATTATAAAGGTCATAAGGTTATCATTATCACTAGCCGTTTATGTTGCCAGTTGCCACAGTAAATAGGTACGACAGCACAGACCTATACAGGGTTACGCATATAGACCGAAAAGAGGTCATTGTACCCATCTTTATGAATAACTTTTACTATGGGTATGGGACCAACCCTGAAATTGCGAAAAACAGCTTTTCCATAGAAAAAGGTCATTGACACTCGACATAATTTTATGGAACAGGTGTTTTTTTTCGCGATTTAAGTGTTGGTCCTATTGTAATAATTAAGTCATAATGATGAGTACAATGACTTTTTTTTTAATCGCTGATAAGTTCGCGAACTTTCGGCTTAGTACAGTCTATATGCGTAACCCTGTATTAGAATAGACTGGATAAACATAAAATAATTTGAACTGTCTAAAGATATAAAACCTAGGTATACTCACAGTCATATGTAAAGTCCGAGTCATTATGTATTTATGTCACATCACTGGTTTTGCGCACACGTGAGTATTTATTTAAACACTTTGCAACAAATGTACGTTAAATGACTATACACGTCCGTCCGTATCTCTCGACGACTCATGAAGGAATAAAATAAATACTTTTTATAAATGATATATGAGTGTCCTAATTGCGCATGAGTCGATTCTACAACACATATTGTCCCAGTTTTTGTGATTTATAAGTTAGTTGATAAACCTGGAATGAGCTTCCAGACCTGACTCAATCAGACTATGTAATTTTTTATCATCATCATCATCATTATCAGCCTATCATGTTCCCACTATACTGCTAGGATACAGGCCTTCTCTGCGAGACAGGGTAGGTTATAAATTAATAATCCACCATCCTGGCCCAATGCTTGTGGGTGAAAGTAATTTTTTATGCCATAGGTGGCAAACAAGCAGATGAGCTGCCTAAGCACTGCAGTCACCGTTGCCTATGGATATTTGTAACACCAGATGCATCACGACCCTTTAAGAACGCCTTTTGAAGAACCCAATGTTGTAGCATCTCGGAAACACCGCGGAAGGTAGTTCATCATTGATCTATAATATGTAGATGAGCTTTCAGGTGGTGGCTAGTGTGATGCTAAAACTGTGACCTGGCATCAGATCAAACAGTTCTTCAGAACACTCCCCGTTGTAAACGCGATAAAAGATACTAAGAGACCCAATGTCTCTTCGCATGTTGAGCGGCTCTATATAAGTATTCGCTTGAGTTGGGGATCGTTGACAATTCTTACAGCTCTATATACGCTGTAATGCATCATAAGAGGCTCAAGTTGATACTTGGGTAGGTACTCCGTTCTAAAGATGGGAGCAGTTACTCCATATGAGGTCGAACTTGCGCTTTGTAAAGCAAAAGCCTTTGACTTTGAACTTTTATTGAGGTTCTTGGACCGATTTTCTTACGTTGTTTTCCTTTATCGTTTTTGAGCGATTGTATAAAAAACGTATTTTTAACAATATAAGTTAACGTGAAACCATTATTGGTGCGCCTTATCAGTCGACTCTCGTATTCCATGACGGAAGTGATGTCATAATATGGTCTCTTCATGTTTCACATCTGCTGGGCGTCCCGTTCGATCTGTCTCCTCGCCGGTAACAGGGGGACAAACCGAACTTTTGTTTCCTGCTTGTCCCGCCGAGGGCAGACCAGAATATTCCCCCTGACAGCCAACTTTTTTGCAGCCCGCGGTTTTATTTGCTTTAACATTCCCTCAGGAACAATATTTTTTACGGAATAAAAAGCCACACTTCGGCTCTTCAACTTCTTTTTGGAAAAAATCAAGTCAAACCGTTGCTCTGTTACTAGATGAAAGAGGAACAAACAAACATGAAACTAAAAGTGATGATAGCTCAGTAATTGGCGTGATCGGGTTTGGCAGAGTTTGGGTTCAAATCCCAACATTGCAAACAATGAGCTTGAACTGCTGAAAGAAAACATCGCGAGATAACAATAGTGTATAACCATATAAGTGTTTCCTTATTTTTAAGTATCGTCCATTTATCACGTAAGACTTGAAAGGGGGGTTTAGCAAAAATCACGATATATCACAAGGAGGGAGGGAGGTGTAGTAAGATGTCACGTGTATTAATTTTTTCGTCAAACGCGCGATTTCTTAACCGAAAAGCGCCGGTCAAAAACAACGTGCAACCTTTCTGTCTAGACATTTTTGTCATGGCCCTTAATTTCAGAATAAAATTAGATTATACTTTACTTTTATAGAGATTGTTGGTCGGGAAGTAAAATAAGACACGTTATGTTTCGGTAAAATACGTAAATGATTCGTGCGTAACTACGCCACGCGTGGATAACGCGTGTGTAACTGCCGGCGGGCGTAGCTAGTAAGGCATAAAGGCGACGTGACATATTACCTAACATAATTATGTGCCTAGGTAGTAAGTACCTACGTGAAAGAATTATAAATAATTCGCGATCACTGATAAAATCAATCAATCAAGATAGATCACTGATAGGTGTATGGTACATTGGAATTTAGAGCAACTAAAAAGTAGTGAGTAAAACACTGTTTTAAACTATCACGGTTGTTCACTACAGATATATGGTTATTTACCGTGATACCGTAAATAACCATAACCGTATATCCGTGTGTGGATTGAGCTCCTGATATTTCGGGGCAGCTATACATGCACCATGCTCACGGGATGTCTGAAGAATGCTGCTGGTTGGTCGAAACTCGAAACGTCCAACGTAAGGTGCAGACAAAACAATCTGCGAAACCTCTTTCTTAGTCTTTTGCTACTCTTATCACTGGAACTCGATCCTAACAAAACTTACCGCCTAATGTGTATGGTAAGTATTTGGAACACATTTTGGACACTTCGACCAAAATAAAATGAATGCACGGGTACAGAAGGAGCGCATTTTTGAGATTACAAAATGAGCGCCGGCGCTCACTTCGCTTCAGTCGGTCTCTAGCCGCCGTAGGAAGTGCGACACAAGTCTATTGTTACATGATAACGAAACATCTGGAAAAAAATATGCGCGGTTGGTTGTAGTCACAGAAGAGAAAAAAAAATCGTTTAACTTTTCTGTGGTTGTAGTTGTGTGCATGCGAACTTTTCCCACTCTTCGTTTTGCTTAAGATGTTTGTCGGTCACTATAACAAAGAAGAACATAAGTAAGAATAATAATATTAATGTTTATATAGTCTACTAAGTAATGTATTTGGTACCTACAGTAAAAAAGCTACTATATTAGGGTAGGTAAGTAAGTTCGTTTAAGGCTGCATAGGCAACTTTTGTGTTAGAGTTTTTAAGTTTTGGCATTCTACTTAATATATATTATGTTCTAAGACAATAAACAACCAGCACATACTGCCATCCTAAGCACGGTAGCGCTCAGTTGTAAAAGCCATTAATCCGTTTTTGTCTTTTGAAATCTTTTTTTTGTGCGACGTTTTTTTGGGTAAGTGCCTAGTAAGTAGGTAGGTACTAGGTTATATATTTGAAACATAAATACAAAGAAAAAAAACATATAAGTACACAAAGTTTTTGTCAGTGATTATAGAGTTCAATGGCCAAGATAAATAACAAAATATACATAATTAAAGGTAGTACCTACGTATCATGTAATGCCTGACCAACAGGTTTTTATTAGCATATTTCGGAGTAATAATAGATGAAATTATAAAAACGCTTCTCTATTTCTACTTATAGTGCTCTCTTTTAGGCATAAGTCATGTAGCCCAGTAGTAGTATTTAAATGCTGTTATATCCTATCTAAATGCTGTTATATCCTAGTAAATGCTGTTATATCCTATTTAAATGCTGTTATATCCTATTTAAATGCTGTTATATCCTATTTGTATACTTTTCTTTTTTAAATAATAAATAAATGAAAAAAAAATGGAAAAAAAGGTATTTGCTCGCAAAAGGTGGAGTAGATGATTTTCGCATATTATGTTGTTACGGTTAGAACAACATGTGTGTATGAACCGTTGGTGAATTATTTTGATGAAACAATTTTTCAAAGATGGCGGCTTAAGCTCCTCCCTCCCAAGGTTGAAAACTTTGATTTTTCATCAGAGTCAAGACCTTCATTCATCAATACTACACCACCTTTTGGAAGGCAAAGGCCTTTTTATTTCCCTACTGACTGGGCTAATAATTTATTAAGACAATAGTTTTTTTTAACTACACCAAGAAAGAACAAAAACCTATTAATAAAATGTCAATTACACGCCACCCACGTAACTTGCGCCAACGTAAATTTTGAAGATGTTTACCACTTCCTCATGGAGTGTGTAGTACCCTTAGTACAAGTTTTGATAATACTATCAAAACTTGTACTAAGGGTACTGTACACCGTACATTGGAAAGCTTTTTTTGTTTACGTATTGTTACGTAATCTGGGATTAAGCGTACAGGGTGCATCTATGAGAGAAAAGGACCTTCCGGACAGCCCGGACAGAGATGGAGGGATGAACTAGACTCCTACTTGAAAGACTGGACTTAAATTGCTCAAAACAGAGAGGAATGGAAGGAGGGAAGGGAGGCATGTGCCCTGCATTGGGACGATGCAGGCTAATATATAATAATATATACTAGATGTAAGACTGTTTCTAAGCGTCTTAGCCAACATCTTGCGCAGCTAGGACGCTCTATCAGTCTGCCTGGGGGCTAAGCTAGGTCATAAACTTGGGGATCCCTATGGGAATGACATAGTCATGTATGACTAAATGTTCCCAAATAAAAACCAGATATGAATATTATGTTAATATACAGATAGAGTGTATACTATCATATGAATCAGTAGCAGTTAAGTGGTCAAGGATCTCAATACCTACCGATTGCCTGATATCGCAAAATAATTATCAGCTGTTCCATTGAAAAAGGTTATTGTCTCATACCGAAACACGATTTTGTCATCGTTTCATCATAATCGTCATCCACAGTCTACATCCAGCCAGAAGCAAGGAAGCTGTGGTGTATCTGTGTTATATACCGAAACATTAGAGCACACTGCATAACAAAGCAAGAGAGATAATTATATATTACTAGCTGAATCCCGCGGCACTACCCGCGATTTTCCAATTTTCCCGCATTTTCTGGGAGAATAAGTACCCTATGTTCGTCCATATGATGTACACTATCATCCTGTCATAATTCGTTAAGATCGGCTTAGCGGTTTAGTCGTGAAAAGCGAACAGACATCCAGACAGAGAGACAGAGTTACTTTCGCTTTTATAATATTAGTAAGGATTATCTTCATTCTGTGTAAACGTCCACGCTTTGTCTCCCTGAACATTTGGATCTTTCAACGTGTGCTCAGCAACGTGGACTAAAGAACGGAATAATATGCACTGCACTGTGATGGAAAATTTTGTGCGCGTATTTATATTTCGTCTTTTTTTTGTTGATATCTGTAGCAGTGCCACCAAGGTATCAAAATTTTGCTACCCCCTGGTATTTTGTATCCCCCATAGCCAGATTTTCTTCTGCCTGTACTATTGTACTGTATTGTACTATTGTATTTTATAACGACATAAATGTGGAGACACTCAGTGGAGATACTCCGTTTTCTTATGTCCTCACTTAGTTTACTATAATTTCTGTTGGAATATACATAAGGTGATCTAGGAATTTATATTGTTTATTGTAGGTGATAATTTCCCTAAGATACCTAGATTAGATACCAAATTTTAGACAGGTAGGTAATCATATTTTAGTTTCCGGGTCCAGGACAATTGAAAACCTTGTGAAGAGAATGTCTAACCTAGACTATTTAGATACTTGCATAAAAAAAGAAGCCTATTTAGTGAAAAAAATTCACTAGATATCAATGCACTGTAAAGTCCCTAAAATTTATGGAAGTAACCATGAATAACCTGAAATCTCATACTCTACTCTTTTTTACGATTGCAAACGGGGTTGGAATCTGTCAAAGTGGCGTTAGCATAGCATGTACCTTTGTTAGGTTACTATCACATTTCTCTATTTGGCATTTTGACGTTTCCCAAGTAAAAAAAAAACCCTTCAAACATTATATTATAGCGCTACTTTCAAATGAAGCAATATCTTTGGTGTCCATTTGAAAATACAAATTTATAAATTTGGATGGCAACTGTCAAAGGGCATAGTATTCTTGCTATGGTTTTATTAATTATGACATATTATGTCTGAATGATATTTGTTTGTATGAAATTTGCCTATTTGCCATTTGTCTGTATGGCATTTTTCTAATTGCCATTTGTCTATATGACATTTGTCTATATGACGATAAATTTGTCTATATGACATTTGTCTAAATGGCAATTGTCTATTATTTCATTTGACCAAGTACAAATATCCTTATAAAAAGGTACACGCTATGCTAGAGCCATCTATAAAAAGTTCCTACCGGCCAACCCCACCCGGATCATTATGTCAATTTTAATCATGACACAATGATGTCATTATAATTAAATTGTAAAGTAAATTATTTGTGTCATTTTACCATCGTTTTGCTATAAAAATGTTATAAAAACAGCGTTTGTTCATTTACTAAATTTTAAAGTGCTCTGAGCATGATCCATAGGTATTTAATGTTAATACTATGTGCTTTAAATATACATAAATTAGAAAGATGTTCACTAAATTCTCGGACACATTTCGGTCAACCTCTGCCGGTAATAATAAGAAATGGCAGACTGTTAGAGCCTACTGATGGCTCAGGAAATGTTATTTTGGAATATGGAGAAATGCTGACATTAAGCTGCGAAGGGGTTGGCTCAATCTATCACCCAAACAAGATACGAGACGAAACTACTGCTACGATTACTTGTGGAGGAGGTGAAAACTTTAACAACGACCAATGGCTTAATGGCCTCTCTCCATTCTCCTCGTTCAGGTGTGCTTCACCTCCGGAATACGCTAGCAAGCGAACTAACCGAACTTGTTTTGAAGGAAACACCGTTTTCGAAGTTGGATATACCGTTCAGGGTAACTTTTACGATCTTTACGAATCCTGCTTTAACGAGAGAATTTTGAATGCAGTGTATTCCAAGTATACTCAAAGACCTTACAACGCCAAATACCAAACTAGAGTTGACAGACCCTTTTTCGTTGCAAACGATGTTTACGGTACTGCACCTGTTGATTCCTTATTCTCCCCAAGAGGCCAAAAGGCAGCGGTTCAGGGATTGGTCGGGAATGTAGTAAATGAATATATTAATGAAAAAGAACTGCTATCCCGCGGTCATTTGGCAGCCAAAACAGATTTCGTCTTTGCTTTTGGAGAAAGAGCTACTTTTCACTATGTTAACTGTGCTCCTCAATGGTATGGCTTTAATAGTGGTAACTGGAATACTCTAGAAGTTGATTTAAGAAATTACATTCACGAAGCTGGTGTGGACACGGTCATTTACACCGGGACCTACGAAGTAACGCAACTGTTCACCGACTACGGTGGAAGAGTGAACATCTATCTGACCACCGATGATAACAACAACCCTGTAATTCCCGTGCCTCTGTATTTCTATAAGATTGTCTACGAGCCTCAAACAAAACGTGGTATAGCGTTCATTGGGATCAATGGTCCTTATTACACTGCAAATGAAGCAGAAGGTCTGTTCTTCTGCGACAATATTTGTAACAAAAGCACGGAATTCTATTGGCTGTCGTGGCATCCCCATAATCCTCGTGAAGGCTACACTTTCTGCTGCTCAGTGCCTGACTTTCGGAACACTGTTAATCATTTACCTCCATTTGAAGTTACTAGTATCTTTAGATGAATTTTCTCCAAACCTGATATTGGCGTTATGTTTGTAATGTTTATTTTCTTTGTGAAGTGGGTGAATGTCCTATGTTAATTTATTCGTGAGTGTGACTAAAGATAGTGAAATAAGTGTCATGACCTCTTGGACTCTGTTATACAAATACATTAAACAAGTATTTACATTGTATACGTGCTATGAGACCATGGCACATATTAAATTAATATAAAGCGAAACTTCGATTGCCAAAAATATACGTGAAACATTGTATGTTTTTGTTGCATAAAACGTTATCAAAGATATCTAATACTTTGTTTTTTTAATGCCATAGGTCGGTAGCTAACAATTAGACAGGTCGTCTGATGGTAAGCATTCAACATCACATATGGACTTAATTTGTAAATTAATTACTAGCCTAATGGTGCTTAATTGTGTCTCATTATTAACATAACAGAAAAGTTTAGTCGTATAGTAATGATTTAAAGCTTAAATTTTAATGATTTAGCTAATACTTGTTAAAGATAAATAAATGCTTTAGTTAGAATGTCATTACATCACAAATAATTGGTATCTTAGTAATGAATTAAATTAAATAATGATAACTTTCCACGAGGATATTACTATCAATGTTATAAGTGCAATAGTTGCAATTTCTATTTAGTGTTTGATTGTGTTCCATAAGGAGTGAGCCTCGCCAAAAGTTTTAGTACCATCATTAAGTTTATCTAAATAAATAAAAAATGCAAGGATATGTAATGGTAAGCTAGTCAACTAGTTAACATCAGTGTGAACTTTTTGCTCTTTACTTTCTTTACCCATTTACATAGGTTAAATAATTATCAATGTTTTTATAAATTTTTCGTTCTATATACGTTCGTGTTTTCGTTATTTTCGTTTCAGATACTTCTTATTACTTTTCACATGGTAACGCTGAGTTTAAGTGATTCTGTGATTAAAGAAAGCGACCAGAACTCTGTTGGGATAGAGTTAAAAGATGCGTATTTGCGACGCCATAAAATGCGTATATTTCCCAAAAACACCATAAAATTCGTTGCTACACCAATGCCGATTACTAACAAAGTATATATTCATAAACCAAAGAAAACGCATATAATGTCAATAGCACCGCAAGTCACGCCGAAACCTAAGAATAAATATTTTGCAACTACACTAGCAAGAAGAATACCACTGATGAAATTAAAAACGTTTACAATTAAATCACGTGCAAATGGGAAGTTCAATAGTATTAAACAACATTCTCAAAACAATGGACTAATTGGTCTTAACACAAGAACGCATTCAGTTGTAGAACGAGAAGATATTGTCACCGAAGTTTATGTGCCAGAAGAAAGTCAAATTGGTGTTACAAATTTACAAAGTTTTAGTAAAACGGATGAAAAAACTCAATATAAACAAGAAAAAGAACCAGGGCAAAGTAAAAATAAGTTTTTAGATGAAGAACAAGATCGCAACGAATTTATATTTTTAAAGATTAAGGATCAGCAACATATGGTGGATATGCTGGACAATACTGCCCAAGAGCTTGATGAAGACTTTCAAACTACTACGGAATTCAAAATAGCAAAAAAACTACAGAGAGTTAAAAGGTAACAAAATACTTTTTTACCCGGCTTTCTAGAAGGATAATGTTTTTTAGGTGTATGTATTGTCTGTTTCTATATCGCTTTCGGCAGTTAACTTACAATGCATGGGGCAATGGTAGTAGAGCGGTAGCTAGTGCGCTATGCAATCTGATAGTACCCGGTTCGATCATCGGTCCTGCACCAATGACTTATTTAGTATATGAATAAATTATGCGCATTGAAATTAAAAAACATTGATTGCAAGTTGTCGTTAGATTAATCTTTAGGTCCGAAATAAAAGCTACATTTTGCACTTACATATTTTACATTTATAAGACAACTAGCTGACCTGACAGACGTTGTCCTGTCTTATAACTGTCAAAAACACAAAGTCAAAATTGTAAATCTTATTTTTTTACACCTTGGGTTGTTGGAGTTTTAGTAAGAATCCCTATTTTTTTGAAAATATAATATAGCCTATGTTACCTGGGGATAGTCTAGCTTTCCAACAGTGAAAGAATTTTTCAAATCGGTACAGTAGTTTCAGAGCCTATTCAATGCAAACAAACAAACAAACAATCAAATCTTTCCTCTTTATAATATTAGTATAGATGGTACCATGGTACGGTTACATAGAGTACAGTCAGTAATAGTAGTCCCTAACGAATATATGTTTTGTTTCAGAAGCAAAAAAATCATCGAAGAAGAAAATATCTCGCCTACATTTTCCGGACTGAAGTACACTGGACGTGATACAAGACTAAATACTAACTTTTATTTCAAAAACATTAATTCATAAAACCTTGCACAATGAAAAACTGTTGATATTATTACATTTAAGACAATATAATTTATTTTGTAAATGGCTAAAATACTATCTTAAAATAAAGCTATTGGTAAAAATAAACATACAATATAAAAGTAAATTATTTATTGTGTTCACTACGAAAAACTTATATTTAAAGGCACCTAAAATGTACACACTTATCCTAGGTACGACATAATGGCAATAATTCAATTCTTCACAAATTACATCATTTACATCTTGATTGATCACAATAGTTAGGGCGCGTTAGTCTGTTATATAATACGATAACATAGTTAAGACAAATAATGCATAAATTTTAGCAAAATGTAAAAATGGTAAACAATGATATCGTGTCATATAAAAGACTGTGTGGGCACCCTAAGAAACATAAATAAAATTGTAACCTACAAGGCAAGACTGGAATCATACCGATTGGTAACTATCTTTCACACATAAATGAGACAAGTTTATTTTGACCGCAGACACTACCCGCACTTCGCACTTTAGGTATGAAGCTATACGACTGTAGAGAGATAACGCGACAAAAGTTACGGGATAGACAGAGGCAACCTCTACATTAATATAGCTGTAGGTAGTTAGCGCTCGCACGTCCTGAATTGCACTTTATTGTGTAATAGCAAGAGTCGCTACTTATATAAATGATTTTGCGGAGTGAATCTTCTGTTAGTTGTACTACAGAACATTCACTGTAGTTACTGTAGATTGTAGTTATCACAGTAGATTTATAAAATTGTAGTTGTATTTTGTGCCCGATGATTTTAAGCTGCTAAGAGCTGCTCAGATCTAAAGTTTCGTTGTACTTACGGGAACTTTAGTATATGAAATATCTAGAGCTATTTAATCTCTATAAAGTAATGTTAATGTTAGTAATCCTACAGAAGATAAATTATTATAATAATTCGTGAGTTAGATAAGTAAATATGTAACCAAACGCACTCAGCGAAATTTATCCTGTACTTTGTTAACTTCTTGCTGACAATAGGTGTTTTGGTGCTCCACAGTAGCTATATCACGTTGTAAAACATAATTATGTTATAATTATATAAGTGTATTGTAAAAAATCGTAAATTATTATGTTTTAAAGCTTAATCTAACAATACCAGAGAATTTTATGTAATTGACTATGTGTGAGCACCATTGTAAGGAAAACCAACACACACACAATAATTATGGCTAAAACAAGCATATTGAATGTTTCTGACTAAGACCGTTAGTCTAATAACACAAAAAAAAAAACTGTCAATTTAACCTACTGGAGGTAGTACAAAATAATATACCACGGAAGTATCCACTATCGAAGTGGTGTGATAAACTTATCAAAATAAAATTGTCCCACTGTAACGAAACGCTCGAAATATTCAAAAGAATACAGTTAAAAATAATGATCTATAAATTGTACTTGTAGATCTTGGTTTGTTCAAGAGTTTTTAAGGACGGTCGATAGATGGCGTTGTTAAGTTTTCACTGGCGACGTGTAGATGGCGTTATTTCTTAGTTAATCTGAATACGTCGTTGAATGGGGTGTAGGGTGTCCGCGTTGGTATCGCATTGTATGCTAGGGAGGGCTGGGCGTCTGCTCGAAGAATCACCACACCTGTGAAATATGAATTTAACTTTAGAATATGTATTTAACACTATAAGTTAATGGTTAATATTTATTCAAAAGCATCAAAGAGAATCTAGCAGTAGTCTATGTCTAGCAGTGGACGTCTTATGGCTGACATGATGAAGATGATGATCAGAGAGAATGCAATTTTTTATTTATTTAAATAAATTAATAAATAAAAAAAATTGGTGATGAAATGAGAACAATTAAAGAAGGGCACATAAATACACATGCAATATTAGAAACAGCGTTACAGAACAAAACAGCATTATTTAGTTTGCATCGAGTAACTACAATTCAAATTTTTTAATCACTGACTAAAATGTGGATTGTCGTCTCCATCTTCCTGAAAAGTCAGAGGAGGGTTATTAAAAAAAATGCAGTGCAGAAATTTGTGGTAAAACAGCAGGATTTATGCATCCTGCGGTGGAATAATAAAATGAAAAGCGATGTCCATCCCTTGCATGATTAGCGTAAGAGACACTTTCTACCTGAGGGGTTCACTTTCACTTTGATCTTCGTCTGTGGAGACAATACTCCGTAGTCCACATCTTCGTACAGGTCCTGAAAGAAAACGGAAAACTAATTACTCAAAATTGCCCAAAAATCACCAACTAAGACATAATGTTACTGGTAAATGTTAACGTTAGATCTTTATTCATGGTTGGTTGGCTAGGCGTTTGGTTTTTGGTTTGTATCCACGAACATTTGAGTGAACTGGTGAAGCCTGGCCTATATTAGAAACTGCCTCGCAAGTGAAACTGCTAAAACAAACCGCTTGGCAAATACTTTTATTTTAACTACAAACAGTTTTTTCGTAATAATCTTCATCATTTGATATATAAAAAGTTATGTGTATACTGTGTATGTTCTCTGTAGACTCCAAAACAGTTGAATTTTGACGGATCTTTCACTGGTTGATAGCTGATGTATAAGGAGTAATCACGCGGTTGGAACCGCGAGGTGCAGCTAGTAAGAAAGTAAGGTAAAATCTGAGCTTCTCTCAGCATAATTTCCCATCTCCAATCTTGCCACTGGCTGGAGCAAATGCACCAGCACTTTCAAAGTACGCGCCTTTATTTCAATGAGCTAAGATGGCTCAACTAGATGCCGCCAGAAGGAATTAACAAATTGAATAATACAGTCCGAGCAAGATGTCAGGACTCTTTATCTTGAAATCAATTAAGAAATAAACTTATCGCTTGGCATTTTGGCTCGTCTTCTGCAGTTGGAGTGATTCTCTCTAGAAGGATGTTCTATATTGATGGCGAGAAGCTTATTATCTAGGTCTATTGAAGATTAGAGTAAAAAACCACCATCTAAGTCATGCGTGCTCCAATTTTAATCTACAACATTGCATACCATCAATGGTGTAGGTGGTCATACGGTAAATTATCTTTGATATAATTCACGATAAAAAGTGGTGAAGATCTCACCTCAACTCTATATCCCGAGGGGTTATTAAGGCCGAGTTCCCTGAGGGTGACAGCCACGTCAGAGGGGGTGCCGTCGGTTCGCCTATTGACGAACGCAACAGCGTACGAGTAGTACTGGCCCTGGATCGGCAGGATGGGACGGGACCATATTTCGATGCCTCGGTGCTGTGGAGGGAAATTAACAAATTATAACTACACAAATATCAGCGGTGGCCTTACTATGGGGGTAAAAAAATACAGCATTATCTCTTGCAGTCAGAGCCTACTAAAAGAGGACCATCGATTACAAAAGGAGGTGGGGCTCTGGCCATCCACCCAAGCAAGCCCGAAGAAGATAACAATGCTGTGCAGCCTACGTTGTAGTAAGAGGAGCATTCGTGGAACAGCAGTTAGCTAGTTATCCTAGGAAATACGTAAATTGTGACACAGTATCTCATAAAACAAACCTTTAAAATAATAGCTTAGTTAGATTGAACAGTAATTTTGCTCTACAAAAATAAAAGGCAAATCACAACGGTTTTGCTATTCCATTTCTGAACGAGACTTCAATAATACCAAGTAAGAGTAAAGTTTAGCTTAAGTACCGAATACTACACAGTAAGTGCTTACTATTACTTGATATTCCGTGGTTTGGGTCTATACACATTTTGTAAGTGAAGTTAACTTTTGATCATAACCTATGCGGCTCGGTTGTGCCATTTGTAATTGACAAATTTGTCTTCACATCGAAAATCACCCACCCGCACGAAATTCCACCCTATTTTTTTTATGCATTTGAGTGATGAGACGTTACGCTTGCCCATTACAGCGAATGCCAGTGTTCAGTGCCACTCAGAATTTAGAACTTCCTACAGTTCAAACCTTGCGTGGCAATGCACTGCGCTCGTCACCCTGAGATATTAGATGTCAAATCTCTTTAGTCCCAGTAAATTCACTGGAAACATTGTAGTTTAATCCAGAATATTCCAGAATACAGTCAGCATTTTAATTAATGATGATGAAGTTACTGACGTATTAGATTCTTAATTCCACCAAAACGCCTGAAACGATTTTATGTGTGTTGTATTTTTAGGATGTAAATATACATTCTACTGCTTGATGGTTGAATAATTGGCAAAACTGTGGTACTTTCCCAGGAGAACAATGCAAAAGACTCGAGCCCTACCACTACAATAATGATATCAAAAAGTTTAAACACTCGCCTTGTATATCCTCCTGCCTTGAATGCCCAGCGGGTCTTGGTCAACGTCAATAATCTTTCTGTTCTGCAAGATCGCTTTGTACTCCGGTCGGATGGTTCGGAGATCGACGCTCATGAGGAGCGGAGCCGCAAGGATCGCCCATATCGCAAACTGAGTCTTGCTCTGCTCGTATGATAGACCGAAATTGCCGATGATCAACTGAAATAACAGTAATTGTTTATATTTAGAATAAGGAACTAAAGCATCTAGAACTATAGAAATCATGTTCCAAATATTGATGTAAATTCTGTGCAACGTTTGTTAAAATATATTAAATATATTTCCGTAAATAATCTCGTTCTTTCTGTAGACAGTCGGGTATATTTTTTCGGAAAGCTATAAAAATATATAATGTAAAGAATCGGGTGAAAAGTGAGATCCTCACCATATCAGGGTCATTCCAGTGACCAGGTCCTGCGTTAGGCACAATCACGTCCTGGTGGTTTCCGTAGTAGTCTATGATAGACTCGACGGAGGCCCACGAGTCTTGAATGTCGTCGAAATTGCGCCATAAGTTGCAGTGCTCTATTATTGACGTGAAGTTTGGCTGGAACAAATAACATATTTCATTACAAAAAGCAATAATATTAAAACAAAAACACGACTGAAAATGTAGCTTAAGACACTCC
Source organism: Agriopis aurantiaria (assembly GCA_914767915.1). NCBI lineage: Eukaryota > Metazoa > Arthropoda > Insecta > Lepidoptera > Geometridae > Agriopis > Agriopis aurantiaria. The sequence goes on along the minus strand of OU612003.1, from coordinate 7,087,133 downwards.
GGATATAAAGACAAATCTAACGATACTCGAAGAAGGAATAGGAAATAATATTAAGAAACATAAAAAAATAAAAGCAAATAAACATACATTCGAAATAATTACACTTTTGGGTGCTTGGGTTGATATTTTAAACTTGAGGGTGATAGCTAGCCAAACTAATGATAACAATGCTATGGTTTTATCAGATGTTTTCCTTCATCTGAAACGGAAGGTCTGGATATTGAATCCACACTAAGAGTAAGGTCTAACGCGTGAACTACTAAGTTATCATAACAAATATTAATGTTGATGTAATTTTTTTAAACCATTTAATTTAAATGTGAAGTAATTAAGTCTATACAAAACAGATAGGTATTCCTCGAAACATCCTTGACATTACAGTCGTGATGGATAGATAGTGAGCTTTGAGTAACTCAAGACATTGCTACTCTTTTGAAGTAGAAGACAATTATACTCTTCATGGTGTGTTACAGTACATTGGCCTACGTCCGGTATAAAAGCTTGACCTTGAAATGTAGTTCAGTAGGCTGACAAGTTACGTAATATTCGATTTTTGTTTGAAATTTCCAGCGTGAATAAAAATAGGTATAGGAATATAAAAAAATTATGAGGCCTCGTCAAGTAAAACAATATTTGTGATCTAAGTATGGGGTAGGTTTGGAAAATTCACATTACTATTTCTATAGCAGTTTTTCATACGACCAGACAGGAAATATGAAACGGTTACCAAACACATTCTACCGAAGAATCAAGGATATCCATTTATGAGTGGAGCAAAGCATACAAGCGCTCAGGTAAAGCCGTGTGTAGTGTAGATATATTAGTTCATCATCATCAGCCAGAAGACGTCCACTGCTGAACATAGGCCTCCGTCTAGTACATTGGTTTGGTAGGTACTATCTTTGGTAGATACCATAGCAGAGCGTTGTACGAGAAAAGCTAAACGTGCCAAGAGCCTCATCAGCAACGACTCCCTAGTTCAAAATAAGCTTCTTAGTCTTGAGCATCGACGCAAAGTTGCTAGTCTATCGGTTTTTATCAGATACATTTCGGAGAGTGAACATCGGCTCTGCATGATCTAATTCCCTCCAGCGCATTTTTCTATCGAACTGCCAGAGTGGGCAGTTTGGGCACGAAAAATCGACACCGCTTCATGGTTAAAATTTCGAAAACCCGCACAAATCGCTTTGAGAATTGCTAGTCTGTGGAATGCGCTGCGTGAATGAGTGTTCCCCGATAGTTACGATCCGGGTGTCTTCCAGTCATGAGTGAATCGGTTTCTTATAGGCAAGCCTGATCCATCGTAGACCGCATCATCACATAAAAAGCTACGCAGTGGCGTAACCCAAACATTTGTCTCGGGGCAGATTTCATGGGGCGGCGCGCCAGTAGTGGATAGCCGATAGAATTAATTGACTACCTTTCCTCTAGTGCCATCCCATGCTAAAATGATTGCGCTCGCAGTTTTATGCTATAATAATTATGTTATTTGTGCTCAAACTGACTTCACCAGATCTTCCTCGGAAACCAATAGCCAATTTAAAAAAAAGGGACATTTTTACACACACAGTCATCTGACCCCAAACTAAGCAAAGCTTGAGAGGTCAATGTTTTTCTATGTATAATTACATACATACCTACTTAGTATGGCTTATTAGTATGGCATTCTGACCATGATTCTTTTGAGTGTCATTTTTATCTGGTTAGTTGGATTGTATTAAATTGAATAAGGATGCTAAAAAGTGGCCGTTGTCAGCTTAATCAAGCGATCTAACAACGGATATATTTTGACTGTGTTGTCCCTGATTATATTAATACAATCTAATCATGGGACATAGTAGCCGTAGTCAAATCAATCTACCAAACTGATCTGGCAACGGGTACTTAACGGTTTTCTTTTTTGCAGTGCAAAAATGGGGAGGAAAATTTAATATGGCTCCGAGGGACTGAAATCTACGCTTCGCCACTGTATATACGAGGTCGATGCAAGAAGGTTCAAACAACTATCATGGAAGTAACACAGATTTAATAAAAGCTACTGTATTGGTGGTTTACCTGAAGTCCCGCGTAGATCTGGTAGACCGGCCAGCTGCACGAGTAGACCATCTGTCTACCGGTGAGGTTCAGCTCGCGGCCGAACGCGGGGTACCCGTGGTCCATGTCCGCTGGGAGGGCGTAGCACCCGTCCAGTTTCACGTAGTCCACGCCCCATTGCGCGAACGTAGCTGCGTCTGGAAAGCACCGAAAGAAAACATTACCTTCAAATTGATTCCATATGTTTTTGCGAATAATTAATTTCATAACAATCCTATAGATATCCGTCATCTAGTCTACATGTGATGGACACTGCGTTCAAAATGCTGTGTTCGAAGTGTCAAGAACTCAAATAATGTAAAATACACGCGATAAAATCCGTTGAGTGTTTAATTTTAACTTCAAATGTATTCACAAATAATTATAAAGAAGAATGTTTTTTCTTGTGGATCTAAGCTTGTGGCTATTTATTAAATTGAATGGCGATAATAAAACTTCTATAAAGAGCTTTAAATGCGCACTGATATAACAGGACAGGTTTCCAAGAAAAGTTACTGAAACACAATTTGTTGATGGGTTGAAAAAGAGCATTAGAATTCACTTTGCGCGACCAAACATATTGTCATAGCTTCGTAACAGTAGGGTTACATTTGTGGAAAAAAGGAAAGGTCGTATGGATATTGAGGAACTTTAAAACGCAGAAAAAATACCTATATTTTGTAAAGTGAAAAGTTGTGACATGGTCCATGTAATCCACGATAGACATTTTCACGCAAAAAATACGGTAGTGTACCAATAACAACCACCCTGGCTTTTTTACAATGTAGATCGCTCACTCACTCATCCATGGACAAACGATTTCGTTTGTCAGAAAAGGAAAAGACCAATGAGTTATGAGAACGGAACCAGTTTCCTCCTATAGTAATAGTAAAATATGACCCAGAATATGGCGCGCTGCACATTTGAGTTTTTTTTTACAAAGCTTGTCTAAAGTTGTCAATAAATATATAATTAAATAAATATTTCGGGCTTATTTCGGGACATTTTTCACACACGGACGGTCATCTGACCCCAAACTAAGCAAAGCTTGTGATATGGCTGCCAGAGACTGATAAACATACATATAAATAGTTTTGAAATACATACTTAAATAGATATTAACAACCAGAACAAACACAAATGTTCATCACATAAATGTTTGTCCTAGGTAGGAATCGAACCCACGCCCCCAAGCTCAGAAGGTAGGTTCACTATCAACTGGACCAACGGGCTATATTATATAATTATTTACGGGATATTTACCGTAGTAAGGTTGTGGAATGATAAAATAACTATATAACTTTAGTGAACAACCGTGATAGTTTTAGAATGAGTTTAGTTTTAGTGTTTTAAAATGTGTCTACTTTTGAAAAATGTATTTCGGTCATTGTGTGATTTATTTCAAAATGTATATAGAACAAGTTTTTTATTTATTACGGCCACAAAAAATGATATCCTTAAACAGTTTTTACTATTTATTGAAAATATACCTGTACTCTTTTTTTTTAAATTCCAATGCAATTGCAATTTAAATGCCAATTCGCCTGCTCTAGGTTTTACTATATTTTTTTTATTAACAGCTGTCAGGATTTTCTAACCGCTAAGATATGGTTGCTTTCCTATTCGTCTCAACACGTTTCAATGTGTTCCCATGGCAATATAAATAAAATTGGATTGGAGTTGGCTTCTCAAGGCCTTGAAATCATTTCCGTCACACACGTTTTTCGCTTTTGAAATGGGACGGCTCTCATTGTACTGTTACCCATGAATGTATGGTTTAATTTGCTTATGTAAATTTTTAAATAACAAAGCTCTTTCTTGTTCCATTTCTGTTTGATTCCGATTGGCAACAAGTAATGGAAGTTAGCACCGCCTATCTACTTGCCAGCCCATAGATGTAGTTATAGACACCTTTTTTAAAAACGCTTCTTCTTGAAGCGCGGCGGTAAGATCATGGGGAAGGACATTCCACATCTTGTAGGATTTCTGGTAGGTACTATAAAGAATTTTATATGAGTTTGAGTCGCGGGCAGCCAGTGGATTAAGATGGCAGACTGTCGTTCAGTGTGGATGTTAAAGGGGGAAGCCTATGTCCAGCAGTGGACGTCCTAAGGCTGAAATCATGATGAATGTTTTGTCGTAGGACGTCCACCCCCAAGATGGACAGACGACCTGAAAAAGACCGCAGGGAAACGCTGGATGCAGACCGCATCCAACCGGCCCTTTTGGAGATCGACAGGGGAGGCCTATGTCCAGCAGTGGACGTCCTATGGCTGCAACGATGGTGATAATGAATGTTTTGTGTACCACAATAAAAAAAAAATGAAATTAATGACGATGATTATTATGTGATGATGACTGGTGGGTGGCTTAGAAATCTACACCCTTAGAATAACTACTCAGAGAAGGTAGGTTTCCAAACAACGCCTTCTCAAAACGAATTTGTAGCTTACGTTTCGATTGGTATTTTAAACGATTTATGCAAGAAAATTAATAGATTACCTGTGGAATGTCACACCATAACTCTTATGCTGCTTTTCTGATTTGTTGTGGTACGATTTCACCGCGCAAATTGTCATATTAAAATTTGAATGGCTTAAATTTTGCGAATGTACTTGGTTTCTTTGCGTAGTTATTCTAAGTCTACACCATTGATATTATTATGACATTGGGTCTCAGTTTCCCCACAATCTATTATCACGCTGCACGCAGTGTCATTGTGTCCATCCTTCACCTGTCACTCACTGCTACAATTGTTGCTTGTTATGCAAATTTACATGATTGATATTTCATTAAATCTATTACAGTAGAGCAGAATACTAATGACGAAGACAACGATTAGTTACTAAGGCCTTCGAGTTGCGCTTGTAATCGAGGGTCCAGTATCCGTGCAGAGCGCAGTATGATATTTATAAACTATTTCATCATCATCATCATCGCCACCACCACCACCACCACCACCACCATCATCATCATCAGGCAGAAGACATCCACTGCTGAACATAGGCCTCCCCCTTTAACATCCACACTGAACGACAGTCTGCCATCTTAATCCACTGGCTGCCCGCGACTCAAACTCATATAAAATTCTTTATAGTACCTACCAGAAATCCTGCAAGATGTGGAATGTCCTTCCTCATGATCTTTCCGCCGCGCTTTGCGATGAAGCGTTTTTAAAAAAGGTGTCTATAACTACATCTATGGGCTGGCAAATATATAGGCGGTGATTTCTGCTTACCATCAGGTGGAATGCAACATTGTTTGCCGCAATTTTTATTTAAATAAAATGACCAAGAGCTTATCGAGACACGCATATGGTAGGGTCATTTAATTGTGATTATATTCATGGTTCAAATATTGCTGGTTATAGAAAAAATCGAAAGAATAATGCTCGGTGGACCAAGCAAAATTTCAGAGATACTTTTTATGGTTGAGCCATAGAGCGACACCGTTTTATGGTTGATGTTTCGAATGACCTGACAAAACGCTTTGATTCCACTCAAAATTGGAATCAAAACGCTTAAAGCAAGTGCAATCAAAGGAATGCGCTGCCTGAATGGGTGTTCACCGATAATTACAATCTGAGTTTCTCAAGTCGAGAGGGACCAGGTCAAGAGCGTGCTTATTGAATAAAAACCACAGTATAAGAACTAGTAGCTTATTAGTAGTGCTAATTTAGCATAAACGCCATAAACGAATTTACATGTTGCATTCTTTACTCATATGCCACAATTATAGTTACCAGAACGAAACAGATATATTTTTGACAAGAGGGCAAATTGCAAGGTTGTACAATGTACTAGGGACCTTCGACAAAAATAAAATGAATGGACGGGCCCTAACCATTGAAATTGCTCAGTAAAATCGAGTCAAAACTGTTAGACATATACTTCAACACCTAATTATAAAAATGTACAGTATATTTGTTACAAAAAATAGATCCCGGTTTCATTTGTGTATTTACACTTCGGTAAAGCATATGAATGCATAATTTTGTCAGATGTTTCGTTATAACGTAACAATAGACACGTGTTGCACTTCCTACGGCTAGAGACCGACTGAAACGAAATGAGAGCCGCCGTTCATTTTGTTATCTTCAAAAATGCGCTTCTACTGGGCCTGTCCATTCATTTTATTTTGGTCGAAGCATGGGACCTGTAAAAGGCTCCAAAGGCTATACTATTTGACAAACAACGTGCTATGCTTTGTAAATCACGTGACAAATTCTATGCTAGTACATTTTCTTAGATAAAAACAAACAAAAATAACGAAAGTGTTTAAAAGTCAAAGGGAAGCCACGCGAGCTCAGAGTCAGCTATACAAGTGGTTTGCCAGTTCAGGAAATCACGTGTATGTCTAGTTTATTACAAGCATGCGGTCACGCGACCAGTTACGCAATGCAGTGCGATACATTCATTGCATTTGCTGATCGATACATTGTAGATCACAGTTGCCAAGCGATGGTAGCCTTGTAAAACCTGACTTCGATGCTCACTCAGTCTCTTCGAAATAAATTGCTTTGTTTACTTACATAAAAGTCCATAATAGGGTATTTGACTGTACTAAAAATCTAATTCAAGCTGGTGAAGAGATATTTTTTCAAATGACTTAATTGGTAACGAAAACTACCTAAAAAAAAGTCATGATTTACAGAAAAATACCCAAATAACATTTTTCTTTCCGTTAAAACACTATTTTAAACTATCACGGTTGTTCACTAAAGTTATATAATTATTTACGGGATATTTACCGTGAATGAGCTCCCGATATTTTGGCGCAGTTACATGCACCATGTTCACGGGAAGACTGTCGGGGAAGAATATCGGGAGCTCATTCCACAACCTCGCGGTAAATATCCCGAAAATAAACATTTAAAATTTACATTTACAAATAAAAAAAATTTCGTTGTTAATACCTGTTGTCGATTTTTTTTTCATTCTTTATCGCCTTAATAGATTATAACATGAAAATTGTTTTAAGAAATTTTCAATAAAAATATTCTTTAACCTCAAACGTGACAAGCTCAGGCGTGCATGGAGGCCGAAAAATCGGATCACCAAGAATACCCCAGGAAGCCTGCGCTGATACTAGCGAGCTGCTGGTCTTCTAGAAGGGGACTGGGTGGCAGAAATAGCTGCAGTCGGTTAACGCAAAATGGGCCTTTTTGCAGAAAGCTTAGATTTTGGTATAGCATGGCCACTTGCCATTGTTACCTATACTGTTTGGCTACTAGATATCACGATCTCCATTATAGTACCTAAGTGCTGTCCGAATTAAAATGACCAATAATGGCGGCATTAGGCCATCGCAGACGCCGCTATAATTGCGAATGGCTAATTCTGATATGTAGGACGGGTTGCATTGCCATTGTTTTGCAAGTTATTTGTGTGTAATAGGTATGCTGATTTTTTCTATACTGTATTCTGTATTTAAACATATTAAACTATTGAAAGTTTCTGCAAAAGTAGGACTCAACCGGTAATTAAAATACTTAGTTAATTTTATGGTTTTCTGATTTTGCGTGTGCCTCATTTGAGAGTTTAAACCCAGTTAGACTTTCTATAAATATATTTGTCGCCTTGATAAGGGTCGCTGAACGCTTAATTTTGGGACAACTTTACAACATTGCATTGCCATTGTTTTGTAAGTCATGACTATGTGTAATATGCATTTTTTTTTTTTCTACATAGTATTTGAACATATCGTAGGTATTAAGATTTAAAAGTGTCTGTAAGAGTGGGACTCTACCGGTAGTTAAAATATTTGGTTATTTTCAAGAAAATACGAGGAGTATTTTCTTGAAAATAACCAAATTTCTTGAAAAATTGGGTGGAAAAATAAGGGCTGAATCGCTACTTCCCGTAAAGTAGTTTTTTTGGTAAACGTTACTTTATTTCACCCAAAATTACAGCCTCGGGTTAGCTTTTTTTTTTGGTGAAAATGTGAAACATTGATTGGTCAAATAGCTTAGGCTAGGTCATATAACTTTTTGTACAGGGAAATTAGTCACACTGCTTGAAAGTAAGTTTTTACCTCCAGCAAGGTGGCCGACCACGCCTGGGTATCCCGCGCAGGTGAAGTTGCCGTAATCCTCGTAAATGCCAAACTTCAGACCCTTGCTATGTACCTGGAACAAAACGATAAAAATGTTAATTTATTTATAAAGTTTTTTTTCTTAATCTATACCTATATACACAAGGTAAACGCAATGGTGACCTCTCTTTCTTAAAAAAATATATATTTTAAATCTGATGGAATCACTAAAGTTATATGATTATTTACGGGATATTTACCGTGGTAAAGTTGTGGAATGAGCTCCCGTTATTTCGGCGTAGTTATATGCACCATGTTCACGGGAAGACTGAAGAATGCGGGTGGTTGGTCGAACAGCATGTGTCTACACCTAACTTTTTAACTGTTTGACCAAACCACCCGTATTCTTCAGTCTTCCCGTGAACATGGTGCATTTATCTGCGCCGAAATATCGGGAGCTCATTCCACAACCTTCCCACGGTAATAATCATAAATAGCTATAGTGAACAACTGTGATAGTTTAAAACGGTGTTATAATGGAATCACTTACTAAACACACTACTCACTACTACTTGCTTACTTCTTCATAAATACGAAAGTGTTATTTCTCTTGTATGCAGCAACAGAGTAACGTGCGTAAAGATGGACACATTTGGAGAATTTGAAAATTAGGAAATATAGGGAGATCCATTTCTAATCTCCCAAATTTACTGTGATAAATATCCACTGTTGGGAAAGATAAATGCAAAAAAAAAAACATACAATCGAATTGATAACCTCCTCCTTTTCGAAGTCGGTTAAAAAATGGGTAAAATAAAGTAGTCAGTAAGCATCATAATTGTCACAGTGCCCAAGATTTTATTTCCTTATGACAAACAAGTGTGTACAATAGACACGCTTCTCTAGAAGGTTTACTCGCGATTTGAAGGAAAAAAAAAAACATAAACAGCTACAACAGATACAAACAGCTTAGTTCTTCGATACTAATTTAGATCAATTATGTATTAATACATAAAATAAATCAATTAAAAAAAATAAAAATACGTAGACTGTATCTATCGCAGAACATTCACTCAGGTGTTGAATTTCACAATTCTGCTTTCAAATAGAGTTCCATGGTTATTTGTCAGTAAGTTTTCAAAACCCGTTGAAGAGATACAAGCATAATTATGTAAAAAATTAAACAAGGATATCTTCAGACAAATCATCATCAATTTTGACGAAATTAAACTTTTTACAAATAGGAAAAAAACTGCTGGCGCATTATGATGGTTCGTTAGTGTAACATTTCACAATCACCTTTTTGCTGAGCCCAAAAAACTCCCCAACTGTTATAAGTATTGCAACTAATCTTGATTGTGATCATATAAATCACACTAAATTGTAAAGTCACTCTGTCCTTCTGTCTGTTTTAAAACAACAGATTTTTACGTTGCGTCTGATCAGATGAGCCGTTCTTGAAAAAAATTGGTAAGAAAATATAGGCATTAAGAAGCATTACTTTATAACTATACAAAGACTAGATTTAATGTCACAGTCTAAAAATGGCCAGAAATATATAAGTCCACGAATAAAAGTATGACCCCGAATAAAAATTCGGTCATATTTTGATCTAGTTCTGTCTAGGCATTGATTTGCAAGCACATGAATATTGGGTCCAGTATAAAAATTAATGGAAAAAAATACATGTGCCTACATAAATTTAGAAACAGTATAAAAGTATCGACAAACTAATTTAAAGTATAACGTTAAAACATTTTTTAATGTAGATTGCCGAAATCTTGTCATTGTCCTAGTTACCTAATAAATATTTTACTTAAATTGTTAAGCTGTTAGGTTTCATACAAATTTAAAAAATAAAGATTTTAATCCACTTTTGGTTTGATCATTTCGAGCACTGACATGATATTCATTGTTTAAATATATTTGGGCCCAACTATAGCTACAAAGCCGCAAAAAATATGAATGTTTAAATAATGTAAAATGGCTACAGTTGGGTCACCTAGTTTGAGATATGACCACACATTTATTCGTGGTCATACTTTTATACGTGGTCATAATTATTATCTGACTGGTTTTGGCCCTAGTTCTACTTAACACTGTTCATAAAGCTGTAAATCTGATAAATCGCGAGAAAAACCGGAGGCGTAGCTAGTAATATAATCGAAGCTTTTATCTCTATTGTGATCATATCTTTGTTACGAAACACGTCGTGCAAAAACTATAACCATAATCGTTACTGTTGGAGTCATTCACTCACAGCACGACCAAGGTTACTTTGGTTACTTTTTCAATCGTGTCTACTAATCTGAAATTACATATCACATCACTAAACGCAAACGATTTGTGCAAGAAAATATAAATAATACTCAACGAAACGGATGGACGAACAGCTGAAAATTTTTTGCGTTTTCATGATCCCAAATTTTTTCACAATGATTAGTACAAAAACCTCCATTCTGAATTAACACCGTTCCGTGTAACCCAGTAATTCTGAACTCTATTCAACTTATTTTAGATTGATTAATTGTAAGCTAAATTTATATTATTAATTATAATATAAATTATATTATTAATTATAATATAAATGCCTAACGATCACATTCAAGTTTATCTATCAAGATTTTATGGTCGATTTTATTAAACAAATAAATGTCAAAAAGTCATGACATTTTAAGACGATTTACTAGCAACATCTCAATATTTACATTTTTAATTTATATTAGAACTAGCTGCGCCGCGGTTTCACCCGCATTATATACCTCCTTGAAGCTACCTCCTTAGTAGCGACAGCCAACTCCTTTGACTTAGAATACTTAGATGATCACTCGCTGGGGTAATCAGATGTTAGCTTGAAAAATTCATCAAAACCGGTCCAGCCGTCGGAGTCCATAGGGAACACACACACACAGACAGACACGTATACACACTTCGTTTTTATAATAATATTATCTATAGGTACTAATATTATAAAGAGGAAAGATTTGATTGTTTGTTTGTTTGTTTGTTTGCATTGAATAGGCTCCGAAACTGCTGAACCGATTTGAAAAATTCTTTCACTGTTGGGAAGCTACACTATCCCCGAGTGATATAGGCTTTAATATATACCCGTGCAAAGCTGGGGCGGACCACTAGTATGGAATATAGATACCAGTTATATATCACGTTTAAATCAATAAATTTACATGAGAATGTGTTCAAATCACCGGGTGAATTATCTCAAGGGCATTATTAACACCAGGTTTAACCTTTGTTTTAGTTAACCTTTTCAGAGTTTAGCATAACTAGTATATTAAAAAAAACATATATAAATCGATGACAACGGTAGTTTTTGAATTCTAAAATGTCACAATAAATATATTATTATTCTTCACATCCATTTTTCTAAATTCCGAAATTCCCATACAATTCATTGTAATATTATTAACTAGCTGAATCCTGCGATATTACTCGCGATTTTTTTAGTTTTTCCGCTCTTCTGGAGAGAAAAGTACCCTACATACGGTAAGGCCAATTTAATATATCACATTTGACATCTGCCAGTCTATTGTTCATTGCTCAAAATAAATCGTAAAATTGCTTTTTTTTTCATTATTACAATAAAATTGTGCAGTTCTAACTTTGAAAATTAATAATAACGTTACAAAGTTACGTTTTGAATTTTAATGAAGTGTCAATTCTGATCTATTAAGTTGGCCCTATTTTATGTCGATCTTCATGATGCAACCTATCTTCCTGCCAAATTTCGACTTAGCCATTTAATTGTGAAAAGCGAACAAACAGACAGAGAGACAGAGTTACTTTCTCCTTTATAATATTAGGAAGTTAGGATTGACATCAACCTTGTATATTTAGACTAATCTTATTAATTGTAATAACTAGATAATAAGATTGTGTAAGTGGCATTAGTCGTTAACATTATCTATACTTCTTTACTAATATTATAAAGAGGAAAGATTTGTTTGTTTGTTTGCATTGAATAGGCTCCGAAACTAATGAACCGATTTGAAAAATTATTTCACTGTTGGGTAGCTACACTATCCCCGGGTAACATAGGCTATATTATAATTTCAAAAAAAGTAGGGATCGTTACTAAAATTCCAATAATGTAACCCAAGGTGTAAAAAATTAAGATTTACAATTTTGACTTTGCATGTTTGACAGTTCTAAGACAGGACAACGTCTGTCAGGTCAGCTAGTTAATCAATAAAAAAATAACATAAAAATAAAATTATTGCTGACACACACGATGTTATGTGACTGTGTGGTTGAAGATGGTAAACCTAGTCTGGAAAGCGAACTGGCTCTCACGTGAAGCTCAGTTCAATATCATCTATCCCATACCCCATATTTTCCATATCCATTATCCCATATTTTTTTAATGCCATAGATGGCAAACAAGCAGACGGACCGCCTGATGGTAAGCAGTCACCTTCGCCTATGGATACTTGTAACACCAGAGGCATCACAAATACGTTGCCGACCCTCAAGGACTCCATTAACTCGCCTTTTAAAGAACCCCATGTTGTAGCTTCTCGGAAACACCGCGGAAGGTAGCTCATTCCACATTTTGCAGGTGTGAAGCAAGAAAGATCGTGTGAATCGCACAGTGTGCGATTTCTGATCTATGATGTGTGGATGAACTTTCAGGCGGTGATGGAATAGCCGAATTATTTGCGATTTCAAGTTTGGTCCTATTAGAAGTTTTTCATAAGCATGATTCCCTAAGTACCGCCGTTCGTATAACGGTACTAAATAAGTATTCTAGGTTCTAGAGTACCTATAAATTGCACCGTGCAATATTCTTAAGCACTTGAGATGATTGTCAGAGATGTGTCATAAATAATCCTGCTCCATTATAACAAGAGTGTATAAAGGAGGTCCGAGTACACTGCCCATTGCGACACCGTGAGAACTCGCGTCGAATCGCAAGTTTCGAAACGATGGTGCCACTGTAATAGAACCTGTAATGGTTTCCTCTATATTGGATTGATCTCCCTTGCAATAGGCTACTAACTGGCGAACAAGCTATCGAGCCGTCGAGAGCTCTTTTGTGGAATTTTTGGCTCAATGTCGGTTCATGACACAGAAAAGAAAAAACACCTATAGACTTTTTTGTGGTTCTAGAAATGTGTTTAAACTTAATATTAAAAAGCGAAAGTAAGTCTGTCTGTCTGAATGTTTGTTCGCTTTTCACAACTAAACAGCCAGGCCGATCTTAACGAAATTTAGCAGGATGATAGTGTAGTTCATAAGAGCAGACATAGGGTACATTTCTCTCCAGAAAATGTGGAAAATCGCTGGTAACGCTGCGGGATTCAGCTAGTTGTATATAATTATGGCCTATTATTGTGTTAAGTGTAGTAAACAGTTTGAGTGAGTAAAGCCAATAGTTTTAGGTTTTCGAAGTTAGGTAAAGTTAGTCACGGTCAAGTCAAAGTCACGCACCAGATAAGTGGAGAAAATTTACCAGAGTTTGGAAATAACAAGAAAATACACATTTCACTGCATTATTACATATCTTGATCCACGTTATTTTGACAATTCTTGCATCGCTATACGAATTCATCTGATTTGAATACGATCAAATTAATTGCAATATTGAGTTTATTAATTAAACTGACAAAAACATGACATGAAAAAAACGAAACATGAAAAACTAGAATAAGAAAAAAAAAAACATACAGTCGAATTGATAATTCTAATATTAACAGTGGCCTATCGACAATTTTACCAAGTTATTTTTATGAAATCACCTCATATAAATCACAGACTAAAATAAGACCATTCAAAGAAGTTATTTTGAACCAATTTGAATAAGGTCACGCGCCTACATCTTGCAACCTCTTTTGTTAGACGAGCGGTGCGAAGGCGTGGGAAACGTGTGATACACGGCGCGAAGGTCCGCGGATATCTCGACAGATAAAGTGCTCGTATGTATACAAGCGAGTGGAAAAGTCGGAAGTCTCTAGTTTATTTAGTTGACGGACTAGGTTTGTCCAAAGCTTAGGTTCCAGAATCACAAATTAGAATAAACCGGCAATGTGCGAGTCGGGCTCGCGCACTGAGGGTTCCGTACCACATACATAGCTAATTACTAAAGTACAAAAAAAGTAGTGGAAAGACAACATCACGCCCAAGCGGTCACCCATCCAAGTACCGAGCGCACCCGACGTTACCTGACTTCAGTGAAAAGAAATTTATCACCGAATCGCACTTGGCCATTATTTATTTTGTTGTTATACTTTAGAGTGTGTAATATAATCGTGCCAAATTAGACGCTTGTACGTATTACCATTTTTACATTAGAGCTAATACAAAAATACGTTTGTTGTATGAGGTTGGGGACCCCTCTTTCGTTATTGCTTTTTCACTTTATTATTAACATTACATATTTTGTGAAAATTTCAACTGACTATTTATTAGGGTTCGAAACATACAGCCGTTAATAAGTAGGACAGACGGACATACACACAGACATCGAAGTCTTAGTAATAGGGTCCTGTTTTACCATTTGGGTAAGGAACCCTAAAAACTTAAATAATAAAATAAAATCTCTCCTAAAAAAAAACGTGTCGTGAAACTAAGAATGAAGCGCTTGGAGCTCATTTTGTCAGTTCATTGTACAAACAAAATTAGAACCGTTCAAGCCACATCAAGTCAAGCGCTTTTCTCTCCGCCTGTACCAAAAGCTGTATCACATATTGTTATTTTGTACGCGCTATTGTTGTTAAGTTCACATAAATGTAAGGGCTTACATTGCAAAATAACGATTGTATTTAATGAGATTGCTTTGTGTGTTTATGTGGCAAAAAATTGGTACACACTACATACTTAGCTATAACACTGTGTCAGAATATATACGAAAAATATGTGATGTTTTATGGAAATAATTAGCTAAAAACTATGTGTACCTATCTTCTTCCTACATATCTTCGTAATCGTAATAGGAAACGAGCGTTTTTTCATTTTATAATTTCACTCAGACCTTTTCAAAATAAAATAGAAGCTTTTTACATAGCTGTAACTAGTAATGAGGGGGTAATCTATGACTTTACATTTAAAACTGTTTTACTTATTTTTCTTTTTGCTTTATCTGGACCAGGCAACCATTTGTAGTAAAAATCGTCCCTGTATATAAATCAAAGTGGGGCCAGTTGACCATTATTACATTTTAAAAAGTGGAAGTGGTCCCTAGGTCATGTTCCAGAGAAGGATCACTTGCCCCAATACTTGGAATGCGGATAAGTGATATAAGGTGAAACGAGTTTTTTCGTCTTCTTGGACGATACATTTTGCAATAACTTGAAAATATTTAAAAACTCAAAGTGCAACGCAAACATCATTTCAATAAGAAAAGAGAGAAAATACACGATGAATTATAAAACACTGTCAAATTGCTGTGATCTGTTGACACCATAAAGATCATAAATTAAGGGGCTCTATTCACGTTTTTCGTAACTATAGCTTAACTTTGATCAATAACGAATTTTGACACATTTTGTATGGTATCGCTGTCAAAAACCGCCATGACAATTTTTTTAATACGGGTCAATGTTTGCCTTTTGAAACACTAGGCGGGGAAAAAAAATAATGATTTTTCATAAACTTGTCCGCCGGTAAAACTTTTATTATTTCATTCAATCTAATTGTCCATGCCATAATTTCTTATTGTTGTCTATGTAATGCAATCAGTCTAAAATAGGGTCAAGCCCTCATTAAACCCTCAACAAAATTAGGCCTCTTGTGTAACGCTTTAAGCAAGATTTTAAATGCACGCCATTAATAACAATCTTAATGAGTTGTTTAATTCTATTTGACAAGAAGATTGCTGCGGCCTAAACCTATTCACATGTCAATTATGGCGCCATTGACTTAAATTATAAAGGTCAATGTTTCATGCTACTTTACTTTACTCATGGGATTAATTAATTTGTTACTTAGGCGTTTTTTAATTGTTTTTTTATTTTATTTATTTTTTATATGTTATTTACCTCCGATCTACCAATAAACAAATCGTCAAAGGTAGCCACATATGCAGATGACACTTCTATCCTAACCTCTCATACAGATCCAAATACAGCATCGCAGCTACTGCAAACTGACTTAAATTCCGTGGTGAATTGGTTAAAAATGGTGGTGGACGTGGTGAAATGCTTAGGTTGGTTCAAAAACCAATCTAAGCATTCTGCAACGTTTTCAGTCAAAAGTGCTACGAATGATAACCAACGCTCCCTGGTATGTCACAAATAAGACTCTACACAAGGACCTCCAAATGCCGACAGTGGAAGAAGAAATAAGAAATAATGCCCTAACTTATCAAAAACGACTGCAAAATAATCCAAATTAATTAGCTAAGATGTTGATGTCAAGAAGGCCTCCAAGGAGGCTTAAAAGGAAGATACCCCAAGACTTAACAAAATAAGAAAAATTATGATGGATGCGTCAATGGGCGTATTCCACACAAGACGCGTCACTTAAGACAACAGTTCAAAATAAAGCTTATAGTCTTCAAAGACAGATTGCTTTAAAAACAGGGATTATATAAAAAAAAAAACTTAGGCGTTTATAGTAGGACCGTGCGCCCGATTGGATTTCCCATCAGATAATTTGACGAAGGAATGATGAAACTCATATTTCTTTTATCCTCTCATCATCATCATCATCAGCCAGAAGACGTCCACTGCTGAACATAGGCCTCCCCCTTTAACCTCCGCACTGAACGACAGCCTGCCTTTTGCATCCACTGGATGCCAGCGACTCTTACTATGTCGTCGGTCCATCTAGCGGGAGGCCTACCTACGCTGCGTCTTCCGGTTCGTGGTCTCCACTCAAGAACCTTTCTTTCTTTCTCTTTCCTTTATTTTTTTTATTTAACCCCATTAAGGAATTCGTTTTCAAAAACGCATTACAGCTTACCTATTTTTATTTTTTTTATTTGTAACCAGAAGACTTAAATACCTCAGGGGGGAGAATCTCAAAAGATACCCAGCTGCATTGGATTGAAGCCGGGTTATGTGTGATTGCACCCACTAAAACCCCCTCGGTGACCGACCTCTGTGCCAGATGGAGGGTACGCACTGGTATCCTCCTAGCACACTGCCTGAAGCACAACGGTGTGGGCCACACCGCGCCGTTGTATTCCCTGGGCTTGCTGAATGGGAGGTCAGAGGGTCGGAGGTCCCCAAATCTGACCATATAAGCCCAAAAGCCCCCTTTTAGTCTGCTTTTACGACAGACAGGGGGATACCGAAGCAGTATTCTAAGACCCCAGCTCCAGAGATAAGAATTAAATACCTATCGAATTCCGCTTTTCTAAAGGTAGCATTCCGATCTTGCCGACCGCGACCAGTGTCCGAGTGGTGGTCGCAGTCGCCGAGATCTGAATGCTGCCTTAATGTATGATATAACTTTTTTTTTTAACGCGGATAAGTCCGCGTTTTACCACCATCTTTAAATATATACACATAAAATATGTCTACGTTTGACATTAGCAGACCTGCTGACGAGGCCAAATACATAACGGGACATGATACATGGAAGTTTTTATTTTTTACCTTGATAAAGAACAATTTATAAACAAACGTGTCTACAAATTGTCCATAAAATTTCATTAAGCACGTTACTGCATAACAAAAGTTACACTTATAATTATATATGCGAAAGTTTGTGTGTCAATGTGTGTTTGTCCGCAGACGACTCCGTAACGGCTGAAATTATTTGGATGAAATTTGGAATGGAGGTAGCTTAATGTGCCCTGGATTAACACAGGTAATTCTTATATATACTGAACCTTTTCTGTAGGATAGGATAGCTTTCTTTAGAACCCCGCGGGGTTTCACTCACTTTGTTACGTTTTTAGTATAGAGTTTATATCTATCTATCTATTTATATCTAATAGGTATATAAGACGCGTTTTGTTTATCTAATTCATTCCTAGAACGTGAAATCGATTATCGATCGATTGCTAAACCCGTAAAAGTGCGTAAGTGCAAAAACTTCTAATGTCACGGTACCACCGAAGTCTGACTACATCCAAAACGTCCAACGAAAGCGTAAACATTCCCCGCAAAAAGCGGATTAAAAACGCCGTTTCCGTATTCACTCACCGAGAATTAAGTTACACTTGACCCAGTTGCTGGGCGTAGTCGGTTTTTTACACTTTTACCGCGACCTTCGGGGCAGTTCGCGGTTCGCTTACTGAATGTGATCTGTGGTTTTCTCACGGTTAGTGACTGTTTGTTATCTGTGGTGAGACCAGGGTTGCCACCCATCCCGATTTTGATAATATTGACCCGCGTCCCGATAACCTATAATTTTGTACCTATTTTTTATAATATGCGACGATCGCTTAATTCGTTTAGAGACTCACAGCACAATTACGCGTCGCAAAAAAAATACGCGTCGGCTGGAGGGTCTTTCTTTGATCACGTAAGGATGATTTTGGCAATTTTTCAACCCCCTTTCCCTGTCTTCGTCGTCTACGATGACCAAACGATATTCCCGACTTCTTTTTTCAAAATGGTGGCAACCCTGGATGTGACATGCGACATTGAACCTAATTCGTTTGGATCCAATCATACGAAACTGTAACATTTTTATGAATAGGTTTTTATTCGACACGGGTTGTAGCCATTGAAACAATTCATTACCTTAACGCCAACGCAGCCTATACGGGGTCAAACAGGACGGTTACCACCGAAAGGAGGCCAATGTACACATCATTATGAAGAATTTTTAATACGGGATCAACCAGTAAATAGAGTCATACGTTTAAAATACTGGGTTATGCGGAAATGATGTACTAAGCCGAACGGGGGGCATAGTACCTACCCATCATTATGAACAACTTTTACTATGGAAGCAATTCTGAAATCGCGAAAAAATATCAGTTGTTTCATATAAAACGGTCATTCACACTCGACAAAACGTATTGAACAGCTTATATTATTCTCGCGATTTCATAGTTGCTCCCGTAGTAAAAGTTGTTCATAATGATGAGTACTATGAACCCCGTTCGGCTTAGTACACCCTTTCCGCGTAACCCAGTTTTATTAAAAATATGACTCTATTTAATAGTTAGTTCCATGTTAAAAGTCTTATATTGATAGCGTTTCTTCGGATTTCCAGCCTATCATAGCAAAGCTAGCATAGGTAATTAGGCTGACATCTAATAGAAATAAAAAAATAAAAAAAATACATACAGTCGAATTGATCGATTGATTGGTCTTCTTTTTGAAGTCGGCTAAAAAACAATTTTATGTTTAAAAATCCACATAATGAAAGCTATCAGAATTTATATGGAAACTTAGACGAAAATACTCAGTAAGTATACATAAAACCTTTTAAAGAAGAAAGGCATAGAAAATGCAATATTTAATGTACTTTTATTGACTGACTTGTATTTCACACAATTATCAATAAAAATGTTTATCTGTGTATCTGTTAACAACAAAAAAATATTTTACTTACGAGTACCTTCAAATATTTAACGACATGGTAAATTATACTTTAGAGCTATTTTATTTGGTGATAGAGGTCGAAACAATAAATTACCAGTTTGGCCTCAGAGGCTCGGTGATCTAATTTACATCAACCGAAGCTCAAGGTATTTTCATATTTGGCAACTAATTAACATGTAAGCTGTTGAAATAAAACCTTCTTTGTTGAACCACTGAGTAATAGTGCTGGCATTGGTCTAAAAAGTTATGAAGCCGTGTTTTTGGCGCCAAAATGAAAAAAATAAGTCGCCGCATTGCATTATTTTCCTAAATTATTATTTACTAGCTGACCTGACAGACGTTGTCCTGTCTTAGAACTGTCAAACACGCAAAGTCAAAATTGTAAATCTTATTTTTTTACACCTTGGGTTACATTATTGGAGTTTTAGTAAGGATCGCTATTTTTTTTGAAAATATAATATAGCCTATGTTAACCGGGGATAGTGTAGCTTCCCAACAGTGAAGGAATTTTTCAAATCGGTTCAGTAGTTTCGGAGCCTATTCAATGCAAACAAACAAACAAACAAACAAACACACAATCAAATCTTTCCTCTTTATAATATTAGTATAGACTAAGACTTGTGAACGTGCTCAAGGGTGGAAAATTTAAAAAATGAGGAGAAACATGTGTTTTCGTGTTCCTTCCAAACCTCCATAGATGCATCCCATCTAGTAAAGGCTCCACCGTAGCAGTTTCTCATAAAAAAAAAAATTAAATTATTACTCATTAAGGGGTGAAAGAAGGATGAAAATTTATATGAAAGTCTACCTGTACGAAGTCACAGACAACAGCTAGTAACAATATTAAAAAAAAACTTTTTAAACTTTTTTTTAAAAAAATACTCTTAAGTTAACTACTAGCAAAAAAAAATTTTTTTTTGTTTATTCGTATTATTAGAGCTGGTTCAAAAACTATTGAGAGACTATTAATTAATTTATTGTGGGACCACATCGTAAATTTTCTCTATATAAAAAAATAAAATAAAAGATGAGTTACTACGTTAATTTGTACGTCATAAAAAAAATACGGACTGAATTGAGAAAACCGTGAAAAAAAAATATGTTTTTTTTTTTACATATTTGATTTCGCTGTTCAATCGCAGGGCTATAACCGCAAAACCTAATATAGTACAAGTACTAACCTAGTTGAGGAAACTAAATTGGAAACCACAAAGGCATTTTGCTGCTTATAGACCGGAACTTAGGCTTATAGTTCTAGAAAACGGTGATTTGGAGTCATCACGGACTATTTGCCGAGAAAGCAGGCTTCAAGAACTAGATTCCGTGATGTACGCGGTTTTGAAATCTAGATTTGAGTCTTATTAAGGCCCCTTCAGACTGAGCTATTTATAGCGGTTTAAAGAGGTCTCAGGCTGGATCGCATTACAGCTTTACTGCGATGCTTGGCATATAGACCCCGCTGAACCGCGGGTGAAGTTTATTAACGGGGTAGTAAATATTAGGTGACATTTTTTTCCGAATCGGAAAAAAAATTGACGTGGCACGTGTTCCTGTACTACAAACAAGTGAAAAAGGGGAATTTAATTCCAGATACTAATTTGGATCCCTAGAGCAGCATAGGATTCTAGAGGAGAATCCTGAGCGGAGCGAGGGATATGTACAAGGACCGACATGGAATATTTTTTTCCCGAGTTATGTACTCTACATTTTATCATTTACCGCGAGTATAGTATTTATATTTGCGATGACATAATACACACACGATAACAGAAAAGAAACTAGCTAAAATTGGCGTGACATTTTTTTCTTAATTTAAATTGGATAGCGCAATGGAATTGCTTTATTTGGCCAGCCAGTAGATATGTTCAGCGGGCTCATTATAGAAGTTTGATTGTGATCGAGATTGCATGCCGTCCCGTTCGCATCTACTTACTCGCACCACGCGCGTGAGTGAGATGGCACGCGATCGTGATCACAATCCGAATCACGAACGGACATCCAAGATACCATAGCAGCATGTATTTATTATTTCTTTTTTTAGCGCGGATTTGTCCGCGTTTGACCAACAACTCACCTGTTGGTAAGCGACGATGTGGTCGAAGATGAAGCACGCAGACTTAGAGGATACATATTCGTATTATAATATTTGTATTCAGTGACTAAACAGAGTTTTATTCACTGTTATCGATGAATCAAATGCCCTTTTACAAGTGGCAATGGTTAAAAAAATATTTGCTCACAGGGTTAACGCACTTAGCACGCGAAGTGCTAAATGCCGAATATAATTTAATTTCGGCTTTGTTTGATAAGCAAAGTTTATTCCCCTTTTTAAACACTTTGCGTTAGGTCAGAGTAAATAATAACAACTTATGCAAATAATTTCACAAGTACGCGAGAAGTATGCTTAATTGTTTGTTTAAGAGTCTTCTCATATTTTGTGACGAAAAAAGCAACGAAAACTGGATTTTTGCGGTTCTGATTCTATTAAAAAAAAAACGTATTTTACTATTGAAAATAAAGACTTAAAATTTTGGAAAAACTCAACATATCTACTTGTTACACTTAATTTACAAAAGTAGTTTTTCGTAAAACTCTCGGAGGGAAAGTTTGAGAGTGGATTTCGTTGAACTATTGACATTAAAAAAAAAACAATTTTAATTATGGTTTAGGTAAGTACTTGTTTTATATTCGTCTTGACAATTACGGCTTTATTATTCCGTTTTATGCCCGAAAATCCAGGACCCTAAAATTGAACGATGCATTTTTATGATTAACTTGAACAAACTATTATTTAATTTATGGTTCAAAATACTTATAATTTTACTAGTACGAGCGAAGTATGCTTGTTTATATCTATTTAACTATGTATTTAAAAATATATAATAATATGTATGTATATCAGTGTCTGGCAGCCAAATTAGCCCGTTTGATAGCGTTTGATAGCCCGTTGGTCCAGTTGGTAGTGAACCTGCCTTCTGAGCTTCGGGGCGTGGGTTCGATTCCCACCTAGGACAAACATTTATGTGATGAACATTTGTGTTTGTTCTATATCTGGTTGTTAATATCTATTTAAGTATGTATTTAAAACTATATATGTACGTATATCAGTCTCTGGCAGCCATATCACAAGCTTTGCTTAGTTTGGGGTCAGATGACCGTGTGTGGAAAAATGTCCCTAATATTTATTATTATTATTTATTACAACCTTTGCTTGATTTGGGGAATGACCGTGTGTCCAAAAATGTCCTGAACATTTATAATTTATGTTTAAATCACAATACAGTTAAAGACGGTTACAGGCGCTGAAAGAATGCACTAAATTCTAAATTAACAAAATAAATATGACTCATTTAAAAGGCTAATTTTCCCTTCACATTAAAGCGGCAATATTTAACTTATATTTTAATTTTATTGTTTACTAAATTTATGTTATAATATTTGTTAAACTAACTTTAACCTTATAACCTTATGAAGGTAACCTAGCCAGGAAAAACATGAGGACGGCAACGGAAAGGTTGCCTTAATCTCTAAAAAACAGGAAAACTGAAAAATCATAATGTAAAACGCAAGGTTCAATTAGTATTTAACATTGTCTGGCAGCCAACATTAGGCCTAATATTGAAAACTAACCGTCTTACCACAAAAGATTTGAGCACGCTTTAGACAAGTGTTTAGCATATTTTTCGCTCTGAAACAATTGCTAAACACATGTCTAAAGCGTTCTTAAATCTTTTGTGGTAAGACGGTTAAAGTTTGAGATATTAAACGTTTGTATTTATTATGTTTCAACTAAAACGTCTTTATAATCTAACATAATATTATGGGTAGATTATTGTGCTATGTAGCATGACATGTTTAATCATTACCAACTGAAAATGGCGGCAAAACCTCGGCCACAGATTAAATAACAAAAGAGGTTACATCTAAACTTATGTTAAAACTATTTACACGGGACTACATACAGATACAACAGTATTGTAAATGCTTAAGCAATATCAGTGCATAACAACCAGCGAAATTATTAATATATCGTTAAGATCATTATCTGATATCTCCATAACGAAGCGAAAAACTTTTTGCCATAATTACGTTTAATGCCATAGATTAATTACGCAGAGTCATGACAAGAGATCAATTCTATTAAGACGTTAATTGTCATGAAACACCCGAATCGAAGGCAATAAGATAAATCACAAAAGAAAGATCAGTCTATAAATCTGTTAGCTAGACAGATATTGCTGCTATTTGCTATTTTATTGTTGTTAATTTTCTTTTCTTGATATGTAAGGGTAATTAATACTACAAATCATTCATTTTTTAGGGTTCCGTACATCAAAAGGAAAAAAAGGAACCCTTATAGGATCACTGCGTTGTCCGTCTGTCTGTCTTTCAAGACCCATTTTATCAGGAACACGTGGCAGTATCAAGTTAAAATATACCTATATCAAATACTCAGGTCTGCGATCCCTTGGAGTTTTGACACTTTCAAAGGAATCAAAACCTATAGGATACTTCCCGTTGACCTAGAATCATGAAATTTGACTTTGGAAGCTAGGTCTCACAGCATATTTTTTTTTTGTTGTTAACCTATACTGTCCCACTCCTGGGCAAAGGTCTCCCCCAATTCTCACAGCATATATTAAGGAAAAATCTGAAATTTGTTATTTGAATTTGTTATTCAAAAAGTTAGTTTGGGGCACACAACTAGTCTGTGGTTTGGGGTCAAATGACCGTGTGTGCAAAAATGTCCCGAACATTTATTATTTAGGTAAAAAAAAGAGCATTTGCAGTACTCCTTTCAAATCTATAATTATTAAACATAAAAGTTATTGTCATTACGAAATAGTGTAATAATAGTGAAAGTTAACGGTATTATGTAATACATCTATATAATAAGTAAAAACAATGCTGTAAGTAATGTTTTGCTGACCCAGTGCCCATTCCACTTATTTGGTCACATTTTCCAATAGCCAACTTTTACTTGCAATTCGCTTGGATTGTTCCTAATTGCAATCGAAATGTTTTTACGAATTCAATTTGTGCTATGTCGAATTCAGTGAAAGTGAAGGAAAGAGTGTAAATAATGTTATTTGCAGCGTTTGTAGAAAGGCATAAAAAATATATTTCAAGGAATTTTTGGTTGCATTGCTGTTCTCTTGCTTCATAATTATTAATTTGACGTAATTTCAACTTGATACCGCCACGCGTTCCTGAGAAAAAGGGTCTTGACAGACAGATAGACGAACAACGAAGTGATCATTTAGAGGTTCTTTTTTTCCCGTTTGAGGTACAGAACCCTAAAAATATTAAACTGGCGACATTGCTGAGAACATAAATTTTTTTCATCAGACTTTACGTCATATTTTTTTTTCTTTTTTATTTTTCCAAAAAAATTTTTATTGCACCTTAGTTTATATGTCATCATCATCATCAGCCAGAAGACGTCCACTGCTGAACATAGGCCTCCCCTTTAACCTCCACACTGAACGACAGCCTGCCTTTTGCATCCACTGGATGCCCGCGACTCTCACAATGTTGTCGGTCCATCTAGTGGGAGCCCTACCTACGCTGCGTCTTCCGGTTCGTGGACTCCACTCCAGAACCTTTCTTCCCCATCGGTTATCGGTTCTTCGAGTGATGTGGCCTGCCCATTGCCACTTCAACTTGCAAATTTTAACAGCTATGTCGGTGACTCTGGTTCCTTGGCGAATATCTAGGTTCCGGATTCTATCGCGCAAAGAAACTCCGAGCATAACTCTCTCCATTGCCCGGTGTGTGACTCTGAGTTTTTACAAAAGGCCAACAGTTAAGGGCCACGTCTCAGTACTTATGTACTACCTACTTAAAAATTACTTATGTACCCACCTACTCAAGGAAGGTTCCAAAAAGATGTTGACAAGAAAAGTAGTTACAGGCAAATAACCTTATGTTAAATTTATGCATTGTGTAATCATATGCCATCACATTTCGAAACCGGGATTAAAGTCGGGCTGCAGGACCTCAAAACTTTTTCCAACATTCTAAAATCTCCTATTTAAATATGTATCGGTACTCATACATATTTGAATTTAAAACAACATTAAATTGAACAGAGTTTGAAACTAAAAAAAGATCTCGTGAATAGAGACGTGAATTTTTAATAAAAAATTGCACAAAAAGATTTTGCTACATTACATTGTGCTGTCAAAAGATTTCATCCTGAAACCATGTTAAAGTTTTACCAATAAACAAAGCTAGCAAATTTTACATAACTTAAAAACAACAACACTGCGTGTTCCATTCTTGAGAAATATGAGCAAAATCAAATAAAATCTGAAAAATCAAAGTTCGATGCGCGCGATTTTGTATAGCCGCCATATTTTTGGTCCACTATTTTGCGACCCTATATTACGAGTACCTGCAATGTAAGACGAATTATAATTTAAGCGCAATGCTCTTCTGTGGTAAAAAAACATGCTCGCATCCAACTGCAAACCAGCATATAGGCCCTCTTTTCCGACTTTTAGAAATGGTTATTCTAGTTTAAGTGTGTCTACTTTCATGGTTAGCTTAAAATTATAAAAATGGTGACTGATATCAAAATTTAATATATCATCTAGGAAACCCCAAAGACCGTAACACGATTAAGGATATTCAGCTCGATAGAAAAATATATGAAATTAACACAAATTTGCGTTTTTTTTCAGTCCACTGCTGGACTTTTAGCCTACCCCCGAAAGGGTGATTGGGTCATATCCACCACGCTGGCCCAGTGCGAATTGGTGGATTCACATACGCCATTGAATTCCTTCTCCTTACGTATGCAGGTTTCCTCACGATGTTTTCCTTCACCGAAAAGCCAGTGGTATGAAAATCCGTTCATATAAGCTCCAAAGAGTTCATTGGTACGGGCCCGGGGTTTGAACCCGCGACCTCACACTTTCAAGTCTAGCGGTCTCCCAAATGGGCTACCACGGTTGTACCGTTTTTTTTTTTATTTCATTCATTTACCTATTTAGTATATGATGTCTACGATATCTTGATATATAGATTTCATAATTAGATAGCCCGTTGGTCCAGTTGGTAGTGAACTTGCCTTCTGCGCTTAGGCGTGGGTTCGATTCCCATCTAAGACAAACATTTATGTGATGAACATTTGTGATTGTTCTATATCTGGGTGTTAATATCAATTTAAGTATGTGTTTAAAACTATATATGTATGTATATCAGTCTCTGGCAGCCATATCACAAGCTTTGCTTAGTTTGGGGTCAGATGACCGTGTGTGCAAAAATGTCACGAATATTATTATTTTTATTAATTATGGAGGAAACCGCAAAGGTACATTTTACATAGCAGCTATACTTTTCGAAAAATATGAGAATAACCTCAAAAATAGAAGTAGCGAAACGCACGACTGTGTGTAAGCGCTATGCTTTTACTTCACTAAATGCGACTTTAATACAATATCCATCAATAGCCATCTGTAGTAATTAACCTAACTTAAAAGTGGGTAAACCTCGCCTTAAGGGGCAGCTACTGACAACCTCAGTGTTTTTTTTTTTTAAAGTGCAAAAGTGAGTGCGCTGTCTGTTTTGGAACAGATATCAGCAGCCTTATTGGCGCGCCTTTACCACTTAGGGCTCGATTCACTTGCGGTCCCATTGAATTATTTAGTTGATAGAGACACTCATCATAGTTGGCTTGCGGTTATGATTCAATTTGCGAGATGTAGCCTTATTTGCCTTGTGGTTACTCTAAAATGAGATGGATGTCTCTATGCAGTGTTAGATTTTAGCTTCCTAATAATAATTGTGTAGGAAATGATGCGAATTGTGTAGATTGATAGTTCCGAAAGATCGTGCTATATTTCGAAAAAAAAAAAAAAAACAACTGTTCCATACATTTCGTTGAGCGTGACTGATTTCCATGGTACAACTGTTTTAAGGCACAGAATATGGCGAGCCGCTCATTTATGATGTTTTGTTTCAATAAAAACACTGTCTACTTTTGAAAAATGTGATTCGATAATTTTGAGAAATTGATATTTTTAAAAGTTAGATAGGTACTTCACTTTAGGTGTGAAGCTACAAGTAGCCGACTTGTCAGACTTGCCGCGCGATAGACAGAGATAACGCGACAAGAGTTACGCGATAGACAGAGAGGCAATTTCTTGGTTAATATAGCTGTAGGTAATTACGCTCTGATGTCCTGAATTGCACTTTATTGTGTAGTAGCAAGAGTCGCCATTTATTTAAACGATTATGCGGAGTCTATCTTCTGTTTTTCTACTTGCATGATTGTATTCGGTAACTTGATAATTTAGTAAAAAATTGAAAAACTGTCTTGCTAACTTCTTGTAATCAGGTATACGAGTTGCTTTGATACAGGTTTTGCCTAGTAAGGCAACCAGCAGGAACTATTATTTAAAGTATTTAAGTTGTTTTTTTTTTTGGTTATGATTCTGTGGCCATAGGAAAAGTAGTTCGTAATATTGGGTACAAAAGCCCCATTTTTGCTAAGTTCCACTGATCCGTGTAAACTGTAACCTTTCATTGCAGTCCTATAAACAAATTAAGTTGACCTAATTTTTAGTGCACTTTCGCACTTTAGTACAACCTACAGTTAACCTAAGCGCAATCGATGTAGGCGTGAATCCAAGGATGCGACGTTCTCATGGGAACCTAACCTACGCTTTATGAGATACTACTTGTCCCCCTGACTTCGTACGTGCCTTGAATATGCCGAATGTCAAATGAAACATGTCTAAGACAAGTAGATAAACTCTTTGTGCTGTCACCAAAAGAGACACAAAAGCAAAATAGTAAAAAAAATAAAAAATACCGTTTGTCTAACATGCATATACTAACAGTGCAAGTTAAAATAAAAACTTGTAAAAAGCATCAATTTATGCAGAACATTCGAAATAAAATTATTTAAATAAGTTTAACGGTTCAGAAACAACAAATCCGCCAGGCAACAGCAAATGTAGTATTTTAACATAAATTATATTTGAACTATGACTGTCTCACGGTTTTACCAAAATGAGACGTCTGTTTTGAATAAATAAAAACAAATAGATAATCTTCCTGATTGCCAGCGGTTATCCTTCTCAGTGATACCGGCTAGGACGTTAGGAATATACATGTTGTAAAAATATCGTAAACACTATCAAAACATTTTATTTATATTACACGGGAATTACTCACGTAAGATTAAGCCGGTCACTAATAATAAAACTATCAAAACAGTTGAGTAAAACCAAATTACTCATGGCAATGCAGCGCCGAATTTTCACAAAAACTTTAATCTGCCAACACATGAAACGCGTAATTTCTATATTTTTTGGTTATTCTTCTATATAAATATTTGAGGAATAAAATACACATAATCAAGGAAAAGTTGTGTTGTTAATGTGAGTTGCAATCCGTCTTACTACAAAAGATTTAAAAACGCTTTAGATATGTGTTTAGCAGTTGTTTCACTGTGAAAAATATGTTAAACATATGTCTAATGCGTTCTTAAATATTTTGTAGTAAAACGGAAAATGTTAATTCAGGTGGTTTTTTTAAATTTTCTGTTCAAATTTCGGCTTTTCAAAGTTATATAAAAAGTTTGACGTCGAATCAAAATAGTTGATTGTTGCATCGAGCGCAAAGTGAGTTATTAATGCACTAGTGTTATGTCTAAATTAACACGAGTGCATTAATTACTCACTTCAGCGAGGTGCGTAATCTACTTTTCTTTCAACTATATACTAATCCACCTACCGTGATAAAATATACCTACTCAAAATAAATAAAAACTCAAATTAATGACTACAAAGTTTAATTCAAGTTTTAAGTTTACTTCATCTTCTCCTCATTTAAAACTTAAAATTATTTTCGCCCTAGTTCGTTTTATTCCGCCGATTTTTATTTTCAGCCAGTATCTTTTTGATCTAATGCATACATTTTATATTAAACTTATAATGGGAGACATTAAACCTCTGTGGTCAATTTATGTGGTAATTCATGTAAATTTAAATCTAAATAAAAAAATTACAAACATTGCATTAATGAAAAACTGTGCTACAATGAGATTTCATATAACATTTCTGCACTGTTTTGGTTCTCAGCAAAAAATACGTCCATTGTGATCGGTTTTGTAGTGCTTAATGATAACATTACTACGTAGTAAGAAAATGTATTGTTTGTTAAGTACTCAATATTCAGAGATTTTTCGCAGATCGTTAACTAACTAGTTTCGTAGGAGATTATGATCCCGCATAAAAGAATATAGAGTAGGTACAACATGATTTATATAAAAAAGTTATATGATTATTTACGGGATATTTACCGTGGTAAGGTTGTGGAATGAGCTCCCGATATTTCGGCGCAGTTACATGCACCATGTTCACGGGAAGACTGAAGTAAGCTAAGACTGAAGAAAGCTAACTTTAGTCACAGAATACATAATAGCTTTAGTGAACAACCGTGATAGTTTAAAAGAGTGTTTTATCTATACTAATATTATAAAGAGGAAAGATTTGATTGTTAGTTTGTTTGTTTGCATTGAATAGGCTCCGAAACTACTGACCGATTTGAAAAATTCTTTCACTGTCGGGAAGCTACATTATCCCCGGGTAACATAGGCTATATTATATTTTCAAAAAAAAATAATAGGGATCATTACTAAAACTCCAATAATGTAACCCAAGGTGTAAAAAAATAAGATTTTCAATTTTGACTTTGCGTTTTTGACAGTTCTAAGACAGGACAACGTCTGTCAGGTCTGCTAGTGTTTTATATGTTTACTAGCAGACCTGACAGACGTTGTTCTGTCTTAGAACTGTCAAACACGCAAAGTCAAAATTACAAATCTTATTTTTCACACCTTGGGTTACATTATTGGAGTTTTAGTAAGGATCCCTATTTTTTTTGAAAATATAATATAGCCTATGTTAACCGGGGATAGTGTAGCTTCCCAACAGTGAAAGAAATTTTCAAATCGGTTCAGTAGTTTCGGAGCCTATTCAATGCAAACAAACAAACAAACAAACAAACAAACAATCAAATCTTTCCTCTTTATAATATTAGTATAGATTATTATAAAAATCATCGTACATTAGGTATTGTGGGAATAGGCATTTAACTTTAATTTTACTAAAACATGTTTGCCATAAAACTTATGCAAAATCTTTTTTGCCGTTCGATGACATTGTAACGGTCTTATGAAATTTAATCTCAGGCTAAACCAGTGTATTATAACTTAGTAGATTTACTAGTATTTTGTATTCATTTTGACTAGTGAAGATCTTGACATTTTGCAGTTAACAATTTGCATTTATATGACTAAAACGTGATTATTCTTGTTTTATATTTGATGTGATTTTTAAATTATCCTTTATATTGACAATTCAAGATATCATAAATTACGTCATCTCAATAGCGACCTGATTGTCAGCCGCTATTATTAACAACAGGTTGTCCCCATTCTCGTACCGACGATTTAACTTTGATAGATAATAGATTTTGACTGATTTGGTGTATTAAAGTCTATAATAGAATTTTCTGTTACATGGTATTTAATGTGTCCAGTGAACCTGACCTGTGTGACCTGTGTGTGAGTGTGTGAGAGGTTTGTTGTTGGCGTGGCTACAATATTTCCAAGAAAGAGGTTTAATTACGTTTATCCACTAAAAAGAGGCTAATGCAACGAGGCTATGCCAGAATGTACAAAAACAAACAAAATTTCCAGATGGTGACCTGTGATTAGATCTGTGTGACATCATCATCATCATCAGCCAGAAGACGTCCATTGCTGAACATAGGCCTCCTCCTTTAACCTCCACACTAAACGACAGCCTGCCTTTTGCATCCACTGGATGTCCGCGACTCTCACAATGTCGTCGTACCATCTGGGAGGCCTACCTACGCTGCGTCTTCCGGTTCGTGGTGTCCACTCCAGAACCTTTCTTCCCCATCGGTTATAGGATTGGCTCATAAATCTGTATATATGTAAATGAATCGTTATTTACCTTGTTCACGCCATAACTTGAGAACAACTTTACCGATTTCATTCATCTTTTCTTTTAAATTTTCTAATACTATGTAGAAAGTTCTTACTAAAATAAAATAAAGAAAATTGAAAATTTCTGAAATCTTAACCACGATTTTAAGTCGCGTGTGAAATCGCGTTGCGCAGCTAGTAGTATATAATATATTATGTACAAGAATCTCAATGCAATGTTTCAGAAACGGATTTAAAAATGTTACAACAAGCTTCTCAAAACTAATTTTATATGTATTACGACACTTTCTTTTGTGAGTTTTCATTAATCTTCACTATTATTCTATTAGAAAGATTACACAATTGATCTCAATAACAGAATCACGAACCAGAGTGTTGTGTGCGTCGCGATTCTAAGAAGATACCCGTGAGAAACGTTCAACAATAAAGATTAAAGAGACGTCTTTTTAAGACGGGTTCTGAGGGGTTTTCTGTGACGTGTCAAATGAGTAGATAATGATTATCTAAGATATGTTTACCCGTAGATAGGTTGTGCCCGCCGAATGCAAGGCTGACTGCCCGTCATGCCGTCAGATTGTGAAGTTTTTCCACCGCTCGGCCATGATCACTCAGTTAAAAATGTGTATTTTTTCAACACCCAAATATGTCCTAGTTTTGTAAATCTAACCGAGTAAGTGCGTAGCATAATAAACCATTAAAATATTACCATGAGACCTACTTTAAAAGTAGAAAACGGCATTACGTCACTGCGTCTCGACACTTACGCACCTTGCATAGCATAAATGATGTTACCAAAGTCACTAGTTCATTGTATCAGCGCCCTAGCAAGTTAAGTAATGATTACTTAGAGTATGTTCTTTTGTTTATACGACAAAGGCTCTAAGTGGCGGTTACACTACTTTACATGGTGTCTATGTGACGAAAGCGGCAATTCGTTGCGACTTTTGTTTAAGCGCCATCCCTAATAAGGATTAACATCCGCTTTTGGTGAGTCTTTAACTGACTTCTACTTACTGCAGATTAGCTAATAACTAGCCTGCCTTTTACCGTAATGCTAGTTATTTATATTTAAAAGTTTTATTATCAGCATTTCAGCCATAGGACGTCTACTGCTGAACACAAACCCCCCTTCGCTCTCCAAAAGGGCCGGTTGGAAGCGGCCTGCATCCAGCGTTTTCCCGCGGTCTCTTTTAGGTCGTCTGTCCATCTTGTGGGTGGACGTCTTTCTAATTATAATAGGATAATTTATTTAATTACTAAATAAGTCATTAGTGCATGCCGAGGATCGAACCAGGTGCTGTCAGATTGGATAAGCGTACATACTACCGCTCGGTCACTATCGCATTCATTATAATTATTTTCTTCTATCAAAACAATTAACTTTTTGTTTTTGTTTTCGGGCAATTTTTTAATTTAGATGCATTTATTTATTGTATACAATTTATTTTGTAGAGAAATACGTTAAAAGTTTTTAATGTCAATATATAATAATTGCTAAAGCCTAAGACATTATTAGGATGGCAACAATTTTAGAGCTGCCAGTTTTTTAAAGGTTTTTTTTTAATTATTTGCTTGCGTTTGACCCCCAACTCACCTGATGAGCGACGATCCGGTCTACGATGGAGCACGCTTGCCTAGAAGAAACCGATTCACTCGTGATTTGAAGACACCCAGATTGTAATTATCGGGGAACACCCATTCAGGCAGTGCAGCCGGATTTTTTTCCAGCGGAATTTAGTTTAGTTTACGAAATTATATGGCAGAATCGACATCATTATGCAAGGTAAGCAGTATAGCGACGGTTCATTGAACAGTTACGCACATACGCGTGTAATTGATTAAACAAACATACGGACAAGCGTGTTCTGTCAGTTGTTTAGTTCAAGTAACGCTATAAATTGTTTATAGACGTTGATTATGTTGTCTATTACCGGGTTTTTTCCGAAGCTGTTCCCATTAGGCTCGCATTGACTACCGAAAACTTTAAACCCGACTTTTGACGCTGTGTTTTGGATAATTAAGGTTTATTTTCATTATTGAGAAAAATTCTGGAATGAAATATGGATTATTATTGTGCTCGAGTGTAGCAAGTGAACAAAGAAAAATATGTTCTTTCGTGTTGTTTCGAAAGCTCTATAAAAACCACAAATAAAGTCTCCACCACTTTACTAGGACATGACTTGGACTTGACCGTGACCTAATTTCCTAGACTTTGAATTTTTTACTGTAACAAACTTTTTGTTTTGATTTTAATCGAACTAATATGACATTAGGACAAACAGACGGACAGACGCACAGATGGACAGACAGACAGACATCATAAGCTTAGTAATAGAGCCCAGTTTTTACTCTTTGGGTACGAAGCCCTAAAAAGTTGGTGAAACACTGGAAACAGTGGGTTCCTTTGTCTGATCTGAGTGCATCACTGTCCGTTGAGTCGTTATCAAGGCAGATCAGGTCCTCTAATTAGCATCAGCGACATAAGTAATTAATTCAAATGCAATTATTTATAGCATAACACGACACGTGTATAAGATAATATATATATAGGTCTTATACCTATTGCTCCTGAATAACATTATATCCGGGTATTTGCATTACATACAATGATAGGATTAGGGAAATATGTTCCTAATTAGTATTCTGGACATTGTTTTGTAGTCAGTTGCAATTTGTTTTTCTGGCAATTAAATTGCAACGAAAAACATATATTTATCATAATATTAGCCTTGAAATATTTTCCTCTGTTTGTTGTCGTAAGATATTATTAGATATTTTAATGCAAATGAATTAAATTATAAATTGAATAGGCATGATGACTAATATTTTTTTATTACCTCATAAAAAAGCTGATCGTAAATAGAGCACATCAACAAAAACAAAATTAAAATTAGTTCAAAAATAAATAAGATATAAGCATTTTAATTTAATTTAATTTCATGCTAGACAGAGAGCGCACTATACTGAGCCGTGACGTCACGGCTCAGGAGCGCCATACAAATGCTATACTAACACACGCTTTGCGAGAAAGGGATAGAACATCCCCTCTCCATCCCCACCTAAAACTTTAAATACTCATATCTCAGAGATTTATCAGCCAATTAAAATTATTTTTTCAGTATGTGTAATGTATTTACTTATATTCATCGCTAAGCCGGTTATTTGTAATAAGATAAACATTAGGAATCATGCAACTTGACTTATTTATTTATTTCAGTTAACAGGATTTTTTCGGTGTTTTTTCGTTATCGTATCCTTGTTGGAGTAATTAACCAGAAACCCAAGGTTACAGATGTAATATCGGCACCAGATCAAAATTTCAAAATCCAGGATATGAAAGCCTAACATTAGGAGATTGAAGAGAAGCCTTGGAGAGGCCTATCAGGAGATCAGGCCTAAATACGTTTTTCATTACTACAATTTTTTTGTGTTCCGTACCGAAAGGTTAAAAACGGGACCTTATTTCTAAGCCTAGGACGTCTGTCTGTCTGTCTGTCCGTCTGTCCTACCTATTAACGGCTGTATCTTTCGAACCATAATAGATAGCCAGTTGAAATTTTCACAGAATATGTAATATTACGGCGGATTGACAAAAAAAATAATAAAAACGTCAAGAAATAATAAATAAATATGGGTCACCATACAACAAACGTATTTTTTTACATACTTTTGTATTAGTTCTAATGTAAAAACGGTAATACGCACAAGCGTCAAACTTGACATGATAATGGTACACACAATAACAATAAATATTAAATAATGACCAAGTGCGAGTCGGTATCAAATTTCTGTTCACCACCGGTTCTCGTACGATCACGGAAGAGAAGCAACGTCGGGCGCGGCTGGTACTTGCATATGACAGCCTGGGCGTTGATGGGATGTTGTCTTAATGTCTTTTTGCACTATTTTTTGTACTTTAGTAGATAACAAGTTATGTGGTGGTACCGAACCCTCAGTGCGCGAGCCCGACTCGCACTTGACCGGTTTTATTTAAATTGATAATTATTTATATAATTTTACTTTCCTGTCTCAGTATGGCATTTAATTTTCTTATCAACAGATGTAATCTACAAGTTAGGTAATTGTATACGCATCACGCAATATGACACTATCATCACGGAGTTATGGCGACCTGGAAGCCGCCAATCAGCCAAAGTAGGCCGCAAGAAGCTCTGTCACATAATTATTTTGATTGGTTTTGCGGCGTGGCGAAATTGAAACGCTTTTGCCTTGATTTCTACATAATATCTCTTCTTTCGAAGCCTGTTTGTGTTTGCTATTGTAATGTATACTTGTTACTTGGTGATAGTGGTACAAGATGGACAGGTGACCTAAAAGAAACCGCAGGGAAAGGCTGGATGCAGGCCGTTTCCGGCCCTTCTGGAGATCGATGGAGGCCTATGCCCAGCAGTGCATGGACGTCCTATGGCTGAAATGATGATGATGTGGTATAATAATAAACTTAGTTTCAGAGCGATGGTGGCTGAGCGGTTGTATGTGCGCTTTACAATCTGACGGCACCCGGTTCGATTTTCAGCCCTGCACCAATGACTTATTTAGTATAATACCTAAATAAATTATTTGCAGTTACGATGCCATCGTTTATAAAAAACGGTGAAGGAAACCGGTACAATATTAAAAATTCAAAGACATAATTATGACATTCACCAACATGCACTGGGCCAGCAAGGTGGATTAGGGTCCATCCTTTTTCTGAGAGAACATCTCTGTCCCAGCAGTGGGCACATGATAAGCTGAAATGATGATAATGATGAAATTTTGTTTGTCTTGTCAGAGTAGACAACAGTTTTATGCACTAAAGCACAAAATATACATTATTTACTAGCTGCTCGCCCCGAATTGAGACTTGACGACCGCTATTACTTCCCAGTCCCTGTAAGGAACATTTCTCAACTATCATAATCACTCGTTTCGTTGTAACCTCCGTAACGTGAACAGTCTCGCGACAGTACACAGACGGCTCGCACGCTCCGGGAAATTGACTCACGTGATAGGGCCAGAAATTGTTTGCCAAAAGATACCACGAGTATCGCCAGTGGCAATATATCTAAAACTAAATTAAAAAACTGGCTCGTTGAAAGAACTTTTTACACGGTTGACGACTTATTTAAAAGTGAAAAGAAATGTTATTTAAATAACTACGGGCGCAATGTAATGTAATTTAATCTTTCTTAAATTTTTATATAATTTATGAATTAATTAATTGGAAATTATTATTATTTTTAACATGAAATTCTTGACTGACTTATAATTATTCACACTGTTATCAATAAAATTGTTTATCTGTTTATCTAAGCCTCATTCCGCCTTCTTTCTGTAATATATAATACCTTCTTTCGCTACAGGCCACTTCAAGTGTTTCAAATTAAGAACGCGGTGCTGTCGTGGACAGAAACCAGAACCGGGGTTCTGGTTTCTGCTAATGATTAGGGCTATTACTTACATAGTCTGAAAGGCTTTTCATGCCATACGGGAATCGTTCCCGGTCTGGCACCAGCTGGCCAGCAGGCCCTCGCTCACGTTCTGGCCAGCAGTCGTCCACGTTGATGTATTCATAGCCGGCTGCCGCGTAGCCTTCCGAGACTAGAATATCGGTCATCGTGCGGAATAGACGGTCGCTGGAAGAATACAACAGGTTACTTACTAAGCTATCCACAAAAGAACGCATTATGCCCTGCATAAGGAAGGAAATAAAAGTTTTAAGAAGGAATGCACACTACCACCCCTTACTCGTGGAAATTCTAAAGATTCGAACTCAACGATTTGGGTCGTCATTTATGATACGTATTGCCCAAGAATGAAACTCCCTGCCGCCTTCCTTGTTTCCTGAGAATTACAATCTAGGCATCTAGAAAGACTAGAGTCAATAGATTTAATTTAGATTAACGTGTTCTATCTTCGGCCATACCGTCGCTTACAATCAGGCGAGTTGGGGGCCAAACATAGATCTATACTATATAAAAAAACATGGTGGACCCCTCAGCTCAGTCAAATAAATGACTGAGAAATGTGGCGGCTGGTTGCGTGGCAGGTGCGAACGCATCTTGCTTAAAAGCTAGTTTGGTTGTCAAGGTCAAGCTCACAAACTACAGACTTGGTCGAGCGTCTATTTTTCATGTCAGCTATATGTTCTTTAATAAGAATACCGATGCTTCTATTTTGTTTGCCCCATATTATGATCAACCACACTCACAATCAAACTTCTTTTCTGTGATGTACCTAGTACATAAATATATCGGTGTCTGTGATATACATCTGTCATCTATGGTCTCACTTATAAACATTACTTTATTTAAGCAATGCTTAAAATTGCTCTGTTAACTTCTCGCTGACGTAATTGCTTAAGTTAAGTAACGTTTAGTAAGGCCGCTAGTCTACCTGTAACCACGTACACGGCAGTTTTTGCCGCGACAAAATCCGTTAAAATTAGCGTGAGTAGTAGGTAAGATGTTATAAAGAGACCTAGCGTACACTCTTGCCGAGAAACTCTTAGTTCATATCAACTATGTTTGGAGAACACTTACGTGCCATTATCAAAAGTTATGCGTCTTCCAGGTTATTATGGTCTTGGCGCGAGTGTACAGCCACGGTAAAAAGATGAACTCACCTTATACAATTCTCAGGATCATTTTTACAGTCAGTGTTACACCTAAACCGCTCCCACGCCAGCCAGCCCATGGGCGGAGTCAACGCCAGCCCATTGTCCAGCCCAGATATCCTGCCCAGCAGACACAGCACTACACTCACGGTCCAAACCAACACGCACTTCCACGACGCCATCACTACTTATCACAGTTTCCCAATAAATTAAAACTATCTCTTTGAAGAACTTATCTTCATTCTTCACAGCACTGTTCTAAAACTTATTGGTTCAATTAATTTTCATACAAGAAGTATTAGTTAATCTTTTTTTTGTGTATATTTGCACTGGATCTTGGAAGAAACTGAGTGAACTATGCGAATGTCAATATCAAAGTGACATTGGTGGGTAAATGAGGTTGCAGGAAAAGGTCTATAGGCTTGATCTAAACAGGTTCACAGCTTCAGGTTATCTGGAACAAACGGAAATGTTTATTTAATTACTGATTTACGATAATCGGGGTATATATGGGGTCTTGGTCAGTATTTCTAAGCAATTGCAATAGGCATGTGTCCTCATGTTTAATTCATTACAAATAACCGGCTTAGCGAGTAATATAACTAAATACATTACACATACTGAAAAAATAATTTAAATTGGCTGATAAATCTCTGAGATATGAGCGTTTAAAATTTTAGGTGGGGATAGGGAGGGGATGCTCTATCCCTTTCTCACAAAGCGTGTGTTAGTATAGCATTTGTATGGCGCTCCTGAGTCGTTACGTCACGGCACAGTATAGTGCGCTCTCTGTCTAGCATGAAATTTAAATGCTTATATCTCATTTATTTTTGAACTAATTTTAATTTTGTTTTCGTTGATGGGCTCTATTTATGATCAGCTTTTTTATGAGGTAATAAAAAAATATTAGTCATCATACCTATTTAGTTACTTTCTGCAATAATCAACAAAATGATAACGTGACCTAAAAGCTGGATTGGCTGGTATATATGATACTTTGCTCAAGAGCAATCTAAATCTGGATTTAGCACATGTTTACTTTGTCTCCTAGAGTCCATTTCTAAGATATTGCAAATATAGGTATGCAATAATCTGGCAAGTTGAATAAAAATAAATTTGCAAGTTGTAGTGGTAATGGGCAGGCCACATCGATCTCGAATAACCGATAGCCGATGGGGAAGAAATGTTCTTGAGTGGAGACCACGAACCAGAATTCGCAGCGTAGGTAGGCTTCCCACAAGATGGACCGACGACATTGTGAGAGTTCCGGGCATCCAGTGGATGCAGAATGCAGATGGCTGGCTGTCGGTCAGTATGGAGGTTAAAGGGGGATGCCTATATTGTCTATGTTCAGCAGTGGACGCCTTCTGGCTAATGATGTTGATGAATCTGGCACCAATTTACAAAATCGAGCCCGGAACATTGAAATACTACGTCGTACCAAAGTAATGGACATGGAGCTGTGCATATTGCTAGACGTGGTGATGGTAGGTATACTGCTATGACGGAGTGGTGACCAAACTAGATTGGTGGTTGGTGGAATCCAGGCCAACCGAGAACGAGGTCAACCGCAGGCCGCTTCCAACCGGCTCTTTTGGAGATCGATGGGGGAGGCCTATGTCCAGCAGTGGACATCTTATGGCTGAAATTATGATGATGAGAACGAGTTGGTCCGACGTTATAAGTAAGGCAGCCTTGTTGCCTCCGAA
The DNA here is from genome assembly GCA_914767915.1 of Agriopis aurantiaria. Taxonomy (NCBI): domain Eukaryota; kingdom Metazoa; phylum Arthropoda; class Insecta; order Lepidoptera; family Geometridae; genus Agriopis; species Agriopis aurantiaria. Next base: position 7,047,248 of record OU612003.1, on the reverse strand, counting down.
TGGAAGCGATTGGCAAGGGACAGAGCTGAATCGTGTAACAAAAGGGAAGCATTATACCCAGCAGTTGGTTATCATAATATGCTGATGATGAATTTAAGAGTTTTTTTTCATTATTTATCTTATTGCAGCGGAAACAATCAATATTTTACGGAGCCTTAAATTATGTGAATCCTAGTTTTATGTCATAAACAAATAGCAGGCACATAAAACTATATTGGCTCCCTCCCTTCCACTGTAAGTTGATGTTTTTTTTTAATCAATAGGAATAATGAAGTTATTGGTGACCAACTGTTTTATATCAGGCTCATAGCGGCGGAGCCCTCCAGAGGAACTTTAAAGCCCTAGGGCTCAGCGAAAAACACTTTGAGAACGGCTGCCTTATTGTAAAGCTATATGGGTGGGTATATGGTTACAGATGAGTTCTCATTTACTACCATTATTTAACTTTAATGCAACAACACGTATGATGGATGATATCATAATTAAATCAACGTTTGACATACATAAGGCTGTACAATTATCAACTCAAAGTCTTTGGCCCGTGCCCGTCATTTGCTGACATACGATGATACGTAATTATCGTACTACGATACGGTTATTATGTTTTATCTAGAGGTCATCATAGCAAGCTGCACATTATGAACGGGTACAAAATGAAAAAATCTTAGCGCGTTTTCTCACAAGTCACCGCACGACACGATTTGCGGTTTATTGAGACCGCAAATCGCAAATCGCGTATTGACGCGACAGACACACTGCAAACGATCTGTCGTCGTATTTTTTCCGCGGGAAACTATTCTGCAACTGCACGGCAGTTGCGGCTTGCAGTCTTCTAGCACGGAAGCGACTCTTAAGTGGGTAGAAAAAAATCTAAAGTGCGGAGTGCACCAGGCCTTCGTATAGGTAGGTTTTATCACTAATCCGATTATTTAGTTCGATAATCAGCATAGTTTTTCGTCTCAGTAGTTCGGTGTTATATATAATGGAACTACTGAGCCTTTTAGCATGATAGAAACAAACTATGCTTTTAGTTCGATGTTTACAAGTTGCCTTTTGTATACCTTGTCATTTATTAGGATTCCGTACCCGAACGGTGTAAATGGGACCCTATGACTAAGCTTACGCTGTCTGTCTGTCCATCCTATCTATCTTTCGAACCGTAATAAATAGAATATATTAGAATTTTGATATAGCAAAATTCTAATAATACAGATAGAAAACAAAATTTGCTGTTCAATGGTATATTTAGTGTAGATACGACAAAATGACCCATACGAGATTTTAAATTTCCACAGTCAATGTATAATATTTAAAAGGTATACTATTTAAAATTGAACTCCAAAATAAGTTCGAAGTATATAAAAATCAGTAGCACCTGAAATAACCATTTCACGGAATGCCTTTTATCAAAACGCCACGACTCTTACCTATAGCATAACGCACCATGAAAATTTCTTTATACTTGCTTCTCTTTACCAGTCCTCTGATCCGTCTATAATTCATTCTTTCTATATTCTAATCCTCGCGTATCCCTTCGGTCCGCTCTCAGATCAGATAAACAAGGGAGATATGGTTAGATGGTGAAGCGGGTGCGAACGGATCAGGTCTAAATCAGGCTTAATTAGAGCTCCTGCTTTTCTTGCTTTTTCGCAGTCGAATAGACCCTGTAGACGGCTTCGCTGCCTTATTTTTGCATGTGGACTATTAGTTAGCTTAAGTAATGATGTGTGCGTGAGAAAAATAGTAAGTGTGGCGTACTTACCTTGGCGTTTTAGTGTTTGTGATAGTGAAAAAAGTTGGAGAAACATGGAGACATTTGAACACGGACGATAATTGTACTATGGCATATCTCCCTTAAGTTGGACTTACCTAACTGAACAATCTGCCCAAGATAGGTGTAATGGTCAACAACTTCGAGAGTATCGTTCCCAACGACTACCGGCACGGGTTCAACATGGACATTGGACATGATTTTTGTCTTGTCCATGTTCATTTTAAGACCCACCTGTTGGGAAAGGCTACTGAGGTCGCTGAGCATCGTATTTAGGTCCTCCAGCGACTCTGCCATGATGACTATATCATCGGCAAAACGAAGGTGAGTGATGTATTCGCCATTGATGTTGATGCCTAATCCGTTCCAGTCCAAGAGCTTGAAAACGTCCTCCAATGCGTTCGTGAACAGTTTCGGAGAGATAACATCTCCCTGTCTCACGCCTTTCTGCAATTGGATTGGTTCCGTGCTCTCGTCCTGTAATCGGATCGACATGGTGGCGTTTCTATACAAACACTTCAACACTTCGATATACCTATAGTCGATATGACAACGCTGGAGGGACTGTAATACTGCCCAGGTCTCGATGGAATCAAAGGCTTTCTCATAGTCCACAAACGCCAGGCATAATGGCCGGTACTTAGGCAAAGAGGTCGCCCGAAGAATCCAACTCGGATGGGCAGCGTTCGGGAAATTGCGTGACATCTTCTCGTCCAAGATACCACAGTGCCTAAAGACAAGGGTCTTTGACCAGTGTGTGTTGCCAGTGATGACATATGGTACTGAGACGTGGTCCTTAACTGTTGGCCTTTTGGAAAAACTCAGAGTCACACAGCGGGCAATGGAGAGAGCTATGCTCGGAGTTTCTTTGCGCGATAGAATCCGAAACGTGGATATTCGCCAAAGAACCAAAGTCACCGACATAGCTGTTAAAATTTGCAAGTTGAAGTGGCAATGGGCAGGCCACATCGCTCGGAGAACCGATAACCGATGGGGAAGAAAGGTTCTTGAGTGGAGACCACGAACCGGAAGACGCAGCGTAGGTAGGCCTCCCACTAGATGGACCGACGACATAGTAAGAGTCGCTGGCATCCAGTGGATGCAAAAGGCAGGCTGTCGTTCAGTGTGGAGGTTAAAGGGGGAGGCCTATGTTCAGCAGTGGACGTCTTCTGGCTGATGATGATGATGATGATGATATCTCCCTTGTTTATTTAATCTGAATCCGTTAAAGTTCTAAAATTAGCCAGCCCTCTGCATTCTGCATCCACTGGACGCCCGCGACTCTCACAATGTCGTCGGTCCATCTAGTGGGAGGCTTACCTACGCTGCGTCTGATACGTGATGCGTGATGGTTCAGGTTGCTTATGAGGAAACAGATTTTGACAATTTTGGCATTTACAATAGATTCAATTAAGCGTCATATTCACATAAAACAATTATATCACAGAACCACTAATCATTACTACCAAAATTACACTTGGATTTGAAAGGTCACGTGTATCCGCGTTCATTCCTAACTAAAGTAGATTGTTTATTGTTTACTGGTTTAACGTACATTTTAGGTGGGCAGTTACAGGGGAAACCAAGAAATACCAAGATAGATAGAAATAACAAGAAATTAGAAAAACAAAATGATATCATAATAAACATTCATCAACAGATTTTTTATGATACTAGCTTCGCCCGCGGTTTCACCCGCGTTATATACTTCTTTGAAAGAACATCCTTGGTAGCGACATCAACCCCCTTTGACTTAGTTTTTTTTAAACCGTATTAACAAAAAGGAGGAGGCTATCAATTCGACTGTAATTTTTTTTGTATGTTTTTTACGCGATTACTCCGCCAATTAAGAACTGTTTTTGGTTAATCTTTTTTTATTTGGTAGGTTAACTTATAGGTTAACCAATATTTTAATACTTATTCTGCTATTGTTCGAAGTCACGAGAAATCCAACAAATCAAAGATCATGAAAATCGGTCCAGCCAGTTTGGAGTTATAAATGGTGTAACATACACGACTTTGTTTTATATAAATACTTATAGATATAAATCATCAGTGTAAAAAATTATAGTGTGACGTTATTTATTTTGTGATATTGCCTATCATCGTTTATACATAGGGTCAAGTGTTACACACGCGGACAATTTCCAGAATTTAAAGCATAACATTTTTGATTGCGCGGTACAAGGTCTCGGTAGTCAACTTGGAAATATTGCCGGTTTATGAATGATTGTATCTTTGCAATTATCTATACTATAATCTATACTAATATTATAAAGAGGAAAGATTTGATTGTTTGTTTGTTTGTTTGTTTGCATTGAATAGGCTCCGAAACTACTGAACCGATTTGAAAAATTCCTTCACTGTTGGGAAGCTACACTATCCCCGGTTAACATAAGCTATATTATATTTTCAACAAAAAAATAGGGATACTTACTAAAACTCCAATAATGTAACCCAAGGTGTAAAAAAATTTGATTTACAATTTTGACTTTGCGTGTTTGACAGTTCTAAGACAGGACAACGTCTGTCAGGTCAGCTAGTCTATACTAATATTATAAAGAGGAAAGATTTGATTGTTTGTTTGTTTGTTTGTTTGTTTGTTTGTTTGCATTGAATAGGCTCCGAAACTACTGAGCCGATTTGAAAAATTCTTTCACTGTTGGGAAGCTACACTATCCCCGGTTAACATAGGTTATATTATATAATAAAAAAAATAGGGATCCTTACTAAAACTCCAATAATGTAACCCAAGGTGTAAAAAAATAAGATTTACAATTTTAACATTGCGTGTTTGACAATTCTAAGACAGGACAACGTCTGTCAGGTCAGCTAGTAATATTATAAAGAGGAAAGATTTGATTGTTTGTTTGTTTGTTTGCATTGAATAGGCTCCGAAACTACTGAACGGATTCGAAAAATTCTTTCACTGTTGGGAAGCTACACTATCCCCGGGTAACACAGGCTATATTATATTTTTTTTAAAAATGGGATCCTTACTAAAACTCCAATAATGTAACCCAAGTTGTAAAAAAATAAGATTTACAATTTGACTCTGCGTGTTTGACAGTTCTAAGACAGGACAACGTCTGTCAGGTCAGCTAGTAAATTATAAGTAGGTAAATGTTTAGCAATAAGTATAAGAATACGAGTGGTTTGATTTACCATTAGGTCCAACATTGTTACGAGGCATATTTTCAGAAGAAAGTCTTCGACCAGTGTGTGTTGCTAGTGATGACATACGGCACTGAAACGTAGTCTCTTACTATGGGCCTCATAAGCAAGCTCAAAGTCGCACAACCTGCTATGAAGAGGGCTATGCTAGGGGTTTCTCTATGAGATTGAATCAGAAATAAAGAGATCCGAAACTTATTTTGCATTTAGTGGGTTTATCAATATGATAATTCTCATCATTTTATCTTACATGGAAATATCCGCTGGGATAGGTATTTCCATTGGTTAATAATAAATATCCAGCATTTAAGGTGGCTACTCGGCGACCGATGTTCACGCAACTTCGACCGGCGAAAACTTTAAAAGAAAACACATTTTATCTTATTTTATTATTCTATTATTTTCACATTATCAAGACGAATAACATTAATACAGATTTATTTGCAAAATATGTTTTACACACAACAAGTTTTCAAGTTTTCGCGAGTTAAAGTTGTGTTAAAATTAGGCGCTGAGAAAATCGCTCAAATAAAATGTGATTGCCTTATCATACTAGATTGACCTCCATGACTCCGTGTTATCATCTCCTACAAGTAAATACGATAGTAGCTTAGTTCCTGCGGCTTTACTTACTTTGTACCAAATTCCAATAAGTAAATATAAATATTATAATAGCCTTTTACAATTTGCTTCACCTGTCAGAACGATACTGAAATAACATTTAATTTTATGACCAACAGATCATCATCATCAGTCAGAAGACGTCCACTGCTGAACATAGGCCTCGGACCTTTGACCTCCAAGCTGAACAACAGCCTGCCATCTGCATCCACTGGATGCCCGTGACTCTTACGATGTCGTTGGTCCACATAGCGGGAGGCCTACGAACGCTGCGTCTTCTAGTTCGTGGTCTCCACTCAAAATTCTTGCTCATCGGTTATCGGTCCTTCGAGCGATGTAGCTTGCCCATTGCCACTTCAACTTGAAATTTTTAATAGCTATGTCAGTGACTCTGGTTCGTTGGCGAATATCCACATTCCGGATTCTACCGCACAAATAAACTCCGAGAATAGCTTTGTCCATCGCTCGCTGTGTGACTCTGAGCTTTACCAAAATGCCAACAGTTAAGGACCACGTCTCAGTACCATATGTCATTACTGGCAAAAAGGCAACATACACTGGTTAAAGACCCGTGTCAACTTGATCAACAGATGTTGATCAGATAATAACATAGGATTCTGACTTACATATACTTGTACAGTACCAGCATTAGAGTAGGGCCTGGTTGGGCGTCCGCCCAGGGCGCCAGATAAAAAGGGGCGCCATAGGCGCCTATAAAGGGCCGCCGCAGGTATTATTAACATACCTCATAGCTTTCATAGCATGCTATGAAAAATAATACAATGAAATTTTTTCAAACAATTTGTACAAAAATTATGTTCTACAAACACAAACACATTCGAACACATTATAAGAATAGTGAAAGAAAAAAGTATATATAAGCGTATTCGTTACTGATTAATAAATTAGTCACATAAGTATTCTGGAACAGTGTTGTGTCGTTTGTGTGGAGTACCAATATGTTGATCAAAAAAATAATTATTATTTCAATAATCTTTAGTGTAAGTTATGCAGACGAAGCTAATAATAACATTGATGGAGACTTTGAATATAATATCATAAACTCAGGGAGTTCATGCAGTGACAAAATATCGGCAACATTGAGAAATGAAATCGATAAACTAAAAGATGTGAATAAAAAAATACTCGAAAATTTGGAATTAATCAGTCGTAAAATGGACGGCTCGGAAATAAAGGTAGCTTATAAATTAGATGAGATAAAAAACAAGTTCGATATATTTGAAAATAACTTTGATTCAAATCAAATGTATCATGACTATGAAGGAAAAACTGATGAAAGTATTAACAATAAATTAGATAAATTACAAACAAACATAGATGAGAAATTAGCGTCTTTGGATCAACACATAAACCAAAAATTACATGCACTAGAGAAAATAATAACAGATGGCATCACTATTATAAAGAATAATAAATTGTCTGCAAGTGAAAAAAATCAACAAGAATTGGAAGAAAATAACATAATCAGCAAATTGATTAAAAAATCAACGGCAAACAAAATATTAAGAAAAATTAACAATGACACAACACAGAAATCGAGTGTGATAGAAACAAAAATATCCGAATTAGAAAATACCACCCCATATTTTAAATTTGATGAAATAGATAAAAATATAATGAAATTAGAGGATAATTTTAACCATAAATGGACTGAATTAAAAAATATGTTACCTGAGATGCAAGAAACCATTAATAACAGACTGGATACATTGAATGATGAAATACCGGAACAATTGGAAGAAAGTACAGTCTTTAAATTAGATGAAATGGAAAATATTATAGCGAAAATGAAAGCAGAGAGTTTAGTAAAGGATAATATTGTATCGGAAACAACTCGTGAGTATATCAGATGTTTTATAATAAAAAAGTTAAGGTTAAAATAAAATAAGGTCTCTATTAAATCTGATCTGATAATAAATTAATTGATTTTAACGCAACGTGCATGAACGTCTTAAATTCAAAAACTCAAGAAAAAGAGCCTCGAACGAACTGCTGTATAAAATCCAGAGGCCAAAGCCGACACTACACTGAAATTTTCTATAAAATATTAAATATAGATAATTATAATTAATAATTATTAAATATAAAATACTGTAGCGATAGTGTGATCGCTGCTAGATCGGTGGTAGTGTTAGCTGAATTCGGATAAATTTCAATTGCAAGTTTATGCTGAAATCCCAACATTGATTATTTTTTTGCTGGTAAAGGCAAAATAATAGTGATGTAATCATATCACGATGGTAGAGTAGTACATTCTATTATGCGTCTCGTTCCTAACACCAAACATAAAATCTTTTGCCAAGCATGGGATTCCGCTACCTCACATGAGAAGCAGGGGCTCTAGAAGTGATTATTTAAAAAAAAAACTTTTGTTTGGGAATTCGTTCGAGAGTCTATAATTTCGTATGGTTTCACATGAGACTTTTGCGTGAAATATCATACGTGCGATTCAAAAATAGAGCTCCGGTTCCCATTCCAAGCAAAATGTGTTTACCATATTTGTCACCGTAGCATCGTCAGTGAACATTAAGTAAGCAGAAGTCAAAACCCCGGTCATTGAAAAAAAATTGTTTTACATGTTTATGATTTTTCCATAACCATAGTTTGGCAATGAAATTAGATCACCCCATAAACCAGCATTAGATAAAGGTTAGCAATAATTATGACAATTTTTTCAGCGGGTTATGGGGATTGTAAGCAACTGCAAGCGCACGGCTACGATTTCAAACCCATTCGTATGGATAATGAAACTTTCAACCACGTCACGCTAGAGTCTGATGAAGATGGTCTCATCCACTTTGAGATGCACCTCGCTATAAAGAGTGCAGGTTTAACAGTTATCCAGCTGTCGTCAGAAGCAAACCCAACAGAGGAGGATGGTTATTTTGCAATTGGTACGTACATATTTTTGAGATACATACATTAATTCATAAAGTCTTCAAGAAACTGTTTCAAACGTTTGGCATAATTTTTGCCTACGTTTTATTAGTTAATGAGTAATTTGTTTAGAAGCTACAAAATTCTATTATACTGGGGTATTTACGATAACCTAACAACAACTAAGCTAACCAGCAAGCAGATTTTCTGCATCATAAATCAATATTTTGTTACAAGACATTTTACAAACTTCAACACATCCGCAGAAAAGCTTAATAATTTTTTACTCAGAAATGCTTGTAATGTCATTATTCCACAAAAAAGTTTGTAATATTTATTTGTTTGTATTTTGTAGGTGAAAAATTAGTTTCTTAGCTTGTCATCCAAAACCACGTAATGTTTTTGCCTAAACCTGTATTAAGTAGTATTTTTATTTTTGACGAAACAAAATAAATTCCGAAATATTTCGGTCACGGAACTATGGTAAATTCAACGATGTATTACTATACTACGTATACTTTATCTAAGGGTACATTACTGCAAAAGTGCAAATGCTGAGTTGCCAAGAGAAACCAGGGAATTTATATGGTACATATAGGTGTTAAAACAATTGCATGGGCTTTAAATTCTGCATTATACCTAGAAAATGGTATACAAACATCATAATGACTACTATAAAAAAATGCTAAGTATATACTATTGTTATTTATGTTAACTTAATATTAGGCATTCACTAACGCTTTAACATGAGTCATACTTAAGTCATATGACTCATTAAAGCGATTGTATATGACTATTTAGTTGATGTTTATTCTTAATAACGATGTTTTTATTTCTTGTCAGGTATTGCAGATGGTCACGCACGCTCATGGCTTTATAACTTCAAGCTAAGCTCTGACTACAATGAAGTTGTTAGTTTATACCGTCAGATACAATTAGAGTCCACCAGTACCCCAGCTGACATAATAACTACAACTGAATTCAAGGCTTTTTATGTCAGAATTATCAATGGTAAGTTAAAGTATATTTCTTTATGCTTATTGCGTAGGTACCAGATTCTTCGGGCACTCAAAACCTAAATCATCATGATTAGGAGATTATCAGGATTATGAGGTAGTTTTTAGGATTCCCGAGGCCAAAAGGAAACTCTTATTTTAGCTTCTTTATATCCGTCAATCCGTTCAACCATCCATAATAACCACTTATTAGTTATGGAACCCATTATTAAGTAACACTGACATAACCTAGAATGTTGTTACATTTAATTTTCTTATTTCAATATATGCCGGTTTGAATTTACTACTAAATATTGAACTGTATAAAAGATAATTATACAAAATAACGATACTATAACCAACTAAATATATTTTCAGAAACGCTGGAATTCGGCTCGGAAGGAACCGATTCAGCACCGATCCTGAGTTATAGAGATGAGCGCTTTAGAACATTGAAATATATCGGCTTCACTTCGTGGGGTGATCATTACACCGGATCATTCCTTATTGACTGTCCGCCTAAATTTGAAGGTACTACTTTACGCATTACTAGCAGCACTTTGTGATTTCTTTTTATCCGATGAGACAAAACTAAAAGGAGGGCGTTGTAATTACCGTGTTTGAATGTATGCATGTATGTTCCCAACTACAGTCTTAATGCCTCTACCGATTTTGATAAATGATGTATCAATAGATACAGTGTAGGGTCAGGGATGGTCACTGGGTAGTGCATACGACATATCATTGAATAGATCGATTAAAATAAAAGTGAAGGCTGAGTTGTATTGTTTGCGATATATATTATTTGCCAAAAATAATGTCATGGAGGGTTTTTTCAAGACACAATTTTTTTCCCTGCCATCTTGTTTTTCCAACATAGAATTTCCACGAAAGCATAGCCGTTACAGAAGAAGCTTCTACATATATTATTTCTACTTCCTTGAAATCACAAGATTCTTTCTTTTATATCAGAATTCAGACTGGATGCACTCAATCAAGAAATACCGGAACAATTGGAAGAACTTAATTTTTTTAAATTAGATAACGTGGAAGAGATTACAATGAAAATGAATGCAGAGAGTTTAGTAAAGGAGGAAATTGTATCGGAAAGAACTCGTGAGTATATCAGTTATTATATAATATATATTTTTTTAAATATATTAAGATCCGGATTAAATTGTAATAAACTTCAACATTTCCAATTATTTTCACATTAACTTATGAAAAATTCAAGGAAACGTACTTTAAACGAACTGTTGTAGAAAATCCTGAGGCCAAAGTGAACATTAAATAGTAATTTTCCATAAAATTATTTATATCAATTATTAGTGATAGTAGTAGAAAGTTAGTTCGAATTATTTTCAATAGGTTTAGGTTGAAATCCCAACTTTGAGTTTATTTTGCCGGTAAGCGCAAACAATTGTGATAAAAATATCATAACAAGATGATAGAGTACTTGTTTTTATATGGCTTGCTACTAAACACAATCTTAAAATCCTTTGCCAAGCGTGGTATTACGCTACCTTACTTGAGAACTAGTTCTCATTCCAAGCTAAACGTGTTTACTGTTTACCATATTTGCCATCGTAGCATCGTCAGTGAACATTAAGTAAGCAGTAGTTAAACGCCCAGCCATATATTTTTTTTATAGTTTAGGTGTTTTTTCCATAACCTTAGTTCGGGAATTAAATTACATCACCCCATAAACCAGCAGTAGATAAAGGTTAGCAATAATTATGAATATTTTTTTCAGCGGGCTTTGTGGATTGTATAGAACTGCAAGCGCACGGTTACGATTTCAAACCCATTCGTATGGACAACGAAACTTTCGAACACGTCACGCTAGAGTCTGATGAAGATGGTCTCATCCACTTTGAGATGCACCTCGCTATAAAGAGTGCAGGTTTAACAGTTATCCAGCTGTCGTCAGAAGCAAACCCAACAGAGGAGGATGGTTATTTTGCAATTGGTACGTACATATTTTTGAGAGACATACATTAATTAATAAAGTCTTCAAGAAACTGTTTCAAACGTTTGGCATAATTTTTGCGTACGTTTTATTCGTTAATGAGAAATTTGTTTGCTACAAAATTCTATTATACTGGGTTTTTTATGATAAGCTAATAACAACTAAGTTAGCTAGCAAGCAGATTCGCTGCATCATAAATAACAATTTTGTTACAAGATTTTTTACACACTATGCATATTTTATATTTTAGTTTCGTATTTTGTAGATGCAAAAGTTAGCTTTTTGGCTTCTTATCCAAAACCACGTGATGTTATTGCCACAGCCTGTATTAGTAGTTTTGTTTTTGACGGAAGAAAATAAATTCCGAAATGTTTAACTTACGGAAATGGTAAATTACTATAAATGCTGAGTTGTCCCCAAGACTTGCACCTATTATAATAGTTTTGTCAAAATTACGTGGATATTCACCATTGAGATATAATTCCTGTGTACTGTATCTCGATGATATTCACGTCAGAATAGACATACCTACATATTGTATTTTGGGGTAATTTAACATTTTGCTTAAACGCAAAAAGTCGAGCAATCATAAAAAAACATTATTAAGGAAAAAAAGAAAATTCAAGATGGCCATGCCTTTTAATATGAGCCAATCCCAGAACATCATCTGAAACAATCTATATTTTCCTGCCTGAAAACTCTAACATAACCTCTGAGAACTCGCCTCTTTTTAATATTAAAACATTTTGAATGTTCAAATATTTTACGCAAGTACAAAATAATCAGAACAGACAAAAATTGTTCTTTAATTAGTTTAGCAATGGTCGAAGCTTTAAAGTCCAATCATTAGTGTTTATATGTTGATTTTCAAAAACAAACACATTAAATACCATGATATTAGATGTAACATAATAAAGAGGCCGCTTGCGAGAGGTTGTTGACTAATTATCAATAACAAAACTTGTATATTATCATAAACTTCCATCTCTATTCTTGATACGTTGACTTTATTGGTCCGTGAAACTAGGGAATTTATATGGTACGTAGGTGTCAACACAATTGTATGTGCTTTAGCTTTTACCTAGATATGGTATACAAACTGCATGATGACTACTAAAAATTGAGTTTTTTTCTTAATAGCAATGTTTTTATTTCTTGTCAGGTATTGCAGATGGTCACGCACGTTCATGGCTTTATAACTTCAAGCTAAGCTCTGACTACAATGAAATTGTTAGTTTATACCGTCAGATACAATTAGAGTCCGCCAGTACCCCAGCTGACATAATAACTACAACTGAATTCAAGGCTTTTTACGTCAGAATTATCAATGGTAAGTTACTACACTGACATAACCTAGAATGCTGTTACACTTCTTATTACAATGTGAGCCAGTCTGAATTTACTACTAAATAAAGAACTTTATAAAAGTTTGTTACATAAAATAACATGTAAACAACTCAATATATTTTCAGAAACTCTGGAATTCGGCTCGGAAGGAACCGATTCACCACCGATCTTGAGTTATAGAGATGAGCGCTTTAGAACATTGAAATATATCGGCTTCACTTCGTGGGGTGATTATTACACCGGATCATTCCTTATTGACTGTCCGCCTAAATTTGAAGGTAATACTTTATGCATTACTAGCAGCACTTTGTTCCTTTTTATTCGACGAGACAAAGCCAAAAGGAGGGCGTTGTAATTACCGTGTTTGAATGTATGCATGTATGTTCCCAACTACAGTCTTAATGCCTCTACCGATTTTGTTAAATGATGTATCGATTGACACAGTGTAGGTTCAGGTATGGTCACTGGGTACGACATAAATCATTGAACAGAACTTTTTGAAATCAATGTGAGGGTCGTATAGTTTGCGAAATATATGATTCGCCAAAAACACTGTCATGGAGTTTTATTTTTTCAAGATATGAATTTGTTACGGATCAAGCATCTACATGTCCTATTCTATCTTCTTTGATATCACAAGATTCTTTCTTTGATAGCAGAATTATAGTAGGGTTATTCATGCAAGTTCATTGGTCAAATAGTTTTGAAATGTACACAGATACCTCATTTCTCAATAAGTATCGGGTGAAACTATCGGCTCAACATACATAAATACAATCATACATACTTTCACTCTGTTGTCAGGTAAAAAGCTAATAAAACTCTAACTTCCGCATAATACGACATCGCATCGTATTGTTAGTAATGTAATTATGTTTATAAGTGACTAGCTGACCTGACAGACGTTGTCCTGTCTTAGAACTGTCAAACACGCAAAGTCAAAATTGTAAATCTTATTTTTTTACACCTTAGGTTACATTATTGGAGTTTTAGTAAGGATTCCTATTTTTTTTGAACATATAATATAGCCTATGTTAACCGGGGATAGTGTAGCTTCCCAACAGTGAAGGAATTTTTCAAATCGGTTCAGTAGTTTTGGAGCCTATTCAATGCAAACAAACAAACAAACAATCAAATCTTTCCTCTTTATAATATTAGTATAGATGACATATAATTTATGACGATGATGGCCTATTTTTAAATCTACACTTATTATTAAATAAGCGTCACTATAGGGGTAGACAGTGTTATAAGTAAGTAGTTACGTATCTATAATTGTAAAGTACGATATTGCAAGAATCGCGGGTCAAGTGGCGTTCAGTGGCATACAAGAAAAGGCCGTAGCTCGGCAGGCCGACCATGCGCGCCGCTATACAATATTGCTCACTCTTTTTATCCGTGCCATAAAGCTAGACTATGGAACACTAACACTCTTTTTCTCGCAGTGTAAAACGAGTGGATAATTTTTTTTCTTGCGTGCTAGGCCTGCATCAGTTGTTTGCGGGATGAAAGAAATTTTATACTACTATATGTATATGCACATATGTGCACATATGTATTATATGTATGTATAGTATAGTATATACATGTATAGTATACATGATAGTATACTATCTACTTATTATGTTTCAGAACCGTTGTAGGACAACATTGCGGACTTACAGTCATCAAGTAAATGCTTCCCGAAGATCACTATGCTATGAAGCTGCCAGTTACAAAACTACGTTATCTTTCTTTTATATTTTAATATTCATTGTAATGTTGCAATATAAATTAACCAATTAAATTTAAATGTGCAGTGCGACACATCAACACTTGTAGTATGTTTTGGAAAAACAGGATCAATATTTATTTTAAGTCAATATTAATTATTTTACTGAGGTACCCTACTTCCATAAATAAATGAATTGATTACACTCATTTTGTTTTGTATTTTACTATAAAGCAAAATAGCTTTACTTTAATCAGCGTCCCGCGACATGTGGCATATTCCAATAATTAACCATTTCTTTGATATAATACCATAGATAAATATATATATAATACTAAGTCACCTAATTTTCTGACCGTCTTGAAAATTCGTATTTTGTCCATCGTTTTGGAAAGTGACAACTTTCGAGAACGAGAACCTTCGAACTGAAAACTACATCGTGCGTATCACATCCCCACATTCACATTTTTCTATTTTATATGCTCTGATATATACCTTGGTAGAAAGACAAATGCACATTTCACTGTGTAGTGTACTATTATGTCTTCTGTGATAGTACTAGAAAAATGTGCGTATAAGTATATCACGCTTATTTCTAACCTGGCGTAGTTAATCTAGTGTTGCTTAAGTATGCACAGTACTTAACAAGTTACCAGGCATTTTATTAAATTTTTATTTGATTTAAAAACTTTGTAGCTAAAGCTAATATAATTTACCGAATGGCCTGATGGATATATACTGCACTTGTATTTGTTGACTTGTTCTGTTTTGAAAACTGTAATTAATAAGTTGGGTGCCATGGATAAAAAAAAAAAACTTGAAAATTTAGAACCCCTAAACAATGAATTGGACTCATCAGAGAAAAGCTTGATTAATTAGACGAGTCAGAAGAATTAGAATATAAAAACTATGATATACCAAGAAAAAAGATAAAAACGCTAATGCTAAACTTAACCAACAAGAGCAACATACTCGACAAACTAGAGGAGCACTTGGAAAAGTGATTGAATTTGTCCGAAAAACACTTGAGCAACAAAATGTATATACCTACTGGAAAAAATATAGCAGACCAATCTTATTTCAATATTCTAACTAAGAATGTGATACGTCGTAAACAATTTAAACTGACTTCAATGAAAATAAACTTTGCACATCTAAAACATTGGCAAATGAAACTGGAAAAAATGTGGAAGAAATAAAGCAAAAAATTTATGTATTAAAGATGAACATATCCCAGCTGCAAAATGTTTGTTAATTGATATGTATCAATGTCTCTACTAAGGTCAAAATTTGTGTATTTCTTTATTGTAATTTCTCTTTGACATATTTATTGATTTGACATTTGCTTAATTTTGTTTGTTATTATGTACCTACCTATGTAATGAAATACCTACTCATTTGACTCACAATTATGTATGTTAAAGTGTTTCCGGATTTGTTTGTTGATCCCTGTATTATGTTAATCAAATAGCAATATTATATAATTTTTAGCAATTACAAAAAAATTTTTTACAGCCATAGTCATCATGATGTCTGTATACCATTTTCTAGGTAGAAGCTAGAGCACATACAACTGTTTTGTCACCTATGTAACATATATTATTACCTAGTTTCACAGACCAATAAAGTCATTGTATCATTGTAATACAGTGATAATACAATACAATGATTGTATCATAAATTTAACAAGAAAAGATGTAGTTCGTGCAAATAAAACTTAATAAAGATGCACAAAAATTGCAATATGTTTAAAAACAAAATGACTAATAACCCATTTTATACCAAATTTTTTAATATGAATATGAAATAATCTTTATCAAAAATTATTATTTCGTATTTTATATTAATTTAATTTAATCGACTTACAAATATTTGTTATTAAGTTAGTAATTTAATAAGTTAAGTTTGACTAATATTATAAGACCATTTTATATGTATCTAATTAAAGAGTAGACAGTTAAGAAAAAATATACATATAAAAATATATCATATACTATATCACTCATCCATATTTTTATTAAGTACATTATTGCATACAAATTAATACAATACATACAAAAACTTCATTAAAGTTATGCACCTATTTTCCACAGGATATTTTGAATAATTTCCTGTAACTTGTTTTGCATTTGATCTGAGGTGGGTTTATTTCAATTAGTTATTCAATTCCCTTATTAGAAAAATATCCGCTGGGATCGGTATTCCTGTTGATGAAATATTAAGTATCCAGCATTTAAGGGGGCTACTTAGCGAATCATTTTCACGCATGTTTGACCAGCAAACACTTGAATAAATTCATATTATGAAGGACATGCTGTAAACTATCAAATTATTAATTGTTTTTTTAAACAAGCTTTAAGGCGTCCGCTCCTCATCTAGGACCAAAGTGCTTGGGAAGAAAAATCAGAACCCAAGGTCGACGGGGCTACGTCGTTTCGTCTAGGGTTTTCTATGGCCACCTTCTGTCTCCATAAGTAGACCAGCTCAATGTTAAATCTATATATATATATATAATATATTATATACATTGCATTGTCACCAAACTTACATAAGCAGACCAGCTCAATGTTAAATATATATATACATAATATTATATACCATAACATTGCATTGTCACCAAACTTACATAAGTATCTTAAATTGAAGCTCAATCGGTTGAAGATAACTGATATAAATTCAGTTGCAAGATGTGTCCCACACATGCATACTAACAGGGCAAGATGTGTCCCACACATGCATACTAACAGGGCAAGATGTGTCCCACACATACATACTAACAGGGCAAGATGTGTCCCACACATACATACTAACAGGGCAAGATGTGTCCCACACATGCATACTAACAGGGCAAGATGTGTCCCACACATACATACTAACAGGGCAAGATGTGTCCCACACATACATACTAACAGGGCAAGATGTGTCCCACACATACATACTAACAGGGCAAGATGTGTCCCACACATGCATACTAACAGGGCAAGATGTGTCCCACACATGCATACTAACAGGGCAAGATGTGTCCCACACATACATACTAACAGGGCAAGATGTGTCCCACACATACATACTAACAGGGCAAGATGTGTCCCACACATGCATACTAACAGGGCAAGATGTGT
This sequence comes from Agriopis aurantiaria, assembly GCA_914767915.1. NCBI lineage: Eukaryota > Metazoa > Arthropoda > Insecta > Lepidoptera > Geometridae > Agriopis > Agriopis aurantiaria. Next base: position 7,029,640 of record OU612003.1, on the reverse strand, counting down.
CCCACACATACATACTAACAGGGCAAGATGTGTCCCACACATACATACTAACAGGGCAAGATGTGTCCCCACACATGCATACTAACAGGGCAAGATGTGTCCCACACATGCATACTAACAGGGCAAGATGTGTCCCACACATGCATACTAACAGGGCAAGATGTGTCCCACACATACATACTAACAGGGCAAGATGTGTCCCACACATACATACTAACAGGGCAAGATGTGTCCCACACATGCATACTAACAGGGCAAGATGTGTCCCACACATACATACTAACAGGGCAAGATGTGTCCCACACATGCATACTAACAGGGCAAGATGTGTCCCACACATGCATACTAACAGGGCAAGATGTGTCCCACACATACATACTAACAGGGCAAGATGTGTCCCACACATACATACTAACAGGGCAAGATGTGTCCCACACATGAATACTAACAGGGCAAGATGTGTCCCACACATACATACTAACAGGGCAAGATGTGTCCCACACATACATACTAACAGGGCAAGATGTGTCCCACACATACATACTAACAGGGCAAGATGTGTCCCACACATACATACTAACAGGGCAATATGTGTCCCACACATACATACTAACAGGGCAAGATGTGTCCCACACATGCATACTAACAGGGCAAGATGTGTCCCACACATACATACTAACAGGGCAAGATGTGTCCCACACATACATACTAAAAGGGCAAGATGTGTCCCACACATACATACTAACAGGGCAAGATGTGTCCCACACATACATACTAACAGGGCAAGATGTGTCCCACACATACATACTAACAGGGCAAGATGTGTCCCACACATACATACTAACAGGGCAAGATGTGTCCCACACATGCATACTAACAGGGCAAGATGTGTCCCACACATACATACTAACAGGGCAAGATGTGTCCCACACATACATACTAACAGGGCAAGATGTGTCCCACACATACATACTAACAGGGCAAGATGTGTCCCACACATACATACTAACAGGGCAAGATGTGTCCCACACATACATACTAACAGGGCAAGATGTGTCCCACACATACATACTAACAGGGCAAGATGTGTCCCACACATACATACTAACAGGGCAAGATGTGTCCCACACATGCATACTAACAGGGCAAGATGTGTCCCACACATACATACTAACAGGGCAAGATGTGTCCCACACATACATACTAAAAGGGCAAGATGTGTCCCACACATACATACTAACAGGGCAAGATGTGTCCCACACATACATACTAACAGGGCAAGATGTGTCCCACACATACATACTAACAGGGCAAGATGTGTCCCACACATACATACTAACAGGGCAAGATGTGTCCCACACATACATACTAACAGGGCAAGATGTGTCCCACACATACATACTAACAGGGCAAGCTAAATAAAAGCTTGTAAAAGATTTAAAATATTTGGGACATTTTTGCACACACGGTCATCTGACCCCAAACTAAGCAAAGCTTGTGATATGGGTGACAGAGACTGATATACATACATATATAGTTTTAAATACATACTTAAATAGATGTTAACAACCAGATATAGAACAAACACAAATGTTCATCACACAAATGTTTGTCCTACGTGGGAATCGAACCCACGCCCTCAGGCTCAGAAGGTAGGTTCACTACCAACTGGACCAACCGGCTATCGAATTTAAAAGTTACTACAATTTGTTTAATAAATAATTCTCGACCCTAAAATGATTGTGGTTTACAGATACATAACGGCATCTCTACAGGGTTACGCGGAAAGGGTGTACTAAACCAAAAAGGGCCCATAGTATAGTACCCATCATTTTGAACAACTTTTACTACGCGAGAAGATCTAAAATCGTGAAAAAATATCAGTTGTTCCATAGAAACAGTTGTTCACACTCGACAAAATGAATGTATGTGTGAAAATGTGTATTAACATAATTACATGACGGAAAAGAAAGAAATTATCATCTAAGACAAAAGGAGGTTGCTTTAGCTACCATGAAGGTTGCACTGTTTTTATCTTTCAATGACAGATAGCATTTTTATCCCGGATATAACATAGAAGAAATCGCGGGATGCAGCTAGTTTATATATAAAATGCGATGTGTATGTACGCGTATGTATGTGTGTTCCCTATGGACTCCGAAATGGTTGGACCGATTTTGACGGGAATTTCACTGACAGATAGCTGATGTTATAAGAAGTAATCGCCGCGGTTAAAACTGTGGGTGCAGCTATTTCTTAATAAAATTATATGACTAAATTTATATGATTATTTACGGGATATTTACCGTGGTAAGGTTGTGGAATGAGCTTCCGATATTTCGGCGCAGTTACATGCACCATGTTCACGGGAATTATATGACACTATTAGGTTAAAAGAATAAAACAAAAAAAAAATCTCAAGCTTTGGCTAATAGTTAGAAAATTAGGCCCTCAGTTAAGCACTTAAATTAAATCATATTTTGCCTTATTGTACAAGCTTGACCGGAATGACTTTCCGCATAATCCTCTCATATGATGAAATAGTAGTGCAGTTCCCGTGGCTTTACTTACATCGTTTATTATAGTTTTCACAATTTGCTGCATCAGGACGATACTTAAGGTTATTGATATGACATTAAATTTTCTGATCAAAATAATCTGATGTCTTATATATTCGAGTAAGTCACCTGATATCCTGTCCACATGCTATGCAAAATGAAACAGTGTTTTTTTATTAAACTTGCAAAAAATTATGTTTTCAACAAACAAACACATTCACACACATATTTCAACAGTAAAAAAATAAGGATATATAAGCGTATTTGTTTCCGATTATTAAATTAGTCACATAATTATTCTGGCATAGTGTAGTGTCGTTAGTGTTGAGTACCAAAATGTTAATTATAAAATTTATTGTATTTTCAATAATATTTACTGTAACTTATGCAGGCATTGATAATAATAATATATCTGATGGAAACTTTGAAAATGACATAAACGAAGGGAGTTCAAACAGTGACAAAATATCGGCAATATTGAAAAATGAAATCGATAGTCTGAATGATGTAAATAAAAAAATACTCGAAAATTTAGAAATTCTAAATCGTAAAATAGACGGCTTGGAAAAAAATATACATGATAACTTAGACGGAATAAAAAATAAGTTTGAAGTATTTGAAAAAATGAATCGCAATTTTGATGAACAAAAAGAAGAAAAACTTAACAATACATTCGATACATTACAAAAAATAATAGACGAGAAATTACAAACTTTGGATCAGCAAAGTTATCGTCAGGTACATGCATTAGAGAAAATGATAGCAGACAAAACTGGCATCACTATTATAAACAATAATAAACTGTCTGGAAGTGAAAAAAAACAACCCGACTCAGAAGAAAATAACGTAACATCCAACGAAATATTAGGAAAAATTAACAACGACATTACAAAGAAATTGGATGAGATGGAGACAAAAATATCCGCATTAGAAAATACCACCTCATATTCCAAATTTGATGAATTAGAAAAAAAACAAATGAACTTAGAATATTATGTAAACGTCCAATTGGCTGAATTAAAAAAGATGATACCTGATATGGAAGAAAATATTACAAACAGACTGAATAAACTGAATAAAAAGATACCGAAATATATGGGAGAACGTGAAAACTTGAAACCAGATGAAGGGAAATCTTTTTTGCTTGGTAATGATAAAATAAGTAATACGAACAACTTTACGAATATGATTGCAGAGAGTTTAGTAAAGGAGGACATTGTAACGGAAAAAACTCGTGAGTGTATCAGTATAATAATATAGTATTAGTTAAGATCCGGATTAAAATGTAACAAACAACGTCATATCCAATAATTTGCAGAAAGGTCCTGTTGATTTTGATGCAATGAAAATGAGGACATGAATATTAAACCATAGCATGATTATAGAGTATTTCCTATTATTCGACTCACTACTAGCCACAAACTTAAAATCCTTTGCCAAACATATGATTCTGCTACCTCACTTTAGAACCAGTTCCCATTTCAAGCTAATCGTGTTTACCATCTTTATCAACATATATCATGTCGTCGATGAACATTAAGAGTAAGCTGTAGTCAAACGCCTGGCCAAAAACAATATTGTTATAAGCTTTAGTTTTTTTTTCCATAATCATAGTTTAGAATTGAAATAAGATCACCCCGTAAACCAGCAGTAGATATAGGTTACAAATAATTATGATATTTTTTTCAGCGGGTTATTGGGATTGTAAGGAAATGCAAGCGCACGGCTACGAATTCAAACCAATTCGTATAGACAACAAAACTTTAGACCACGTCACGCTAGAATCTGATGAAAATGGTCTCATCCACTTTGAGATGCACCTCGCTATAAAGAGTGCAGGTTTAACAGTTATCCAGTTGTCATCAGAAGCAAACCCATCAGAGGAGAATGGTTATTTTGCAATTGGTACGTAAATATTTTCTGATATACATACATACATTAATTCATAAAGTCTTTAAGAAATTGTTTCAAACGTTCGGCATAATTTTTGCGTTTGCTTAGTTAAATAGAAATTTGTTTAGTTGCTCCAAAAATTGTATTATAGAGTGGTTTTAATGATTAGTTAAGAACAACTAAGTTAGCTAGCAAGCAGATTCAATGCATCATAAATAACAATTTTGTTACGAGACATTTTACAAACTATACATCCTACGATACATCCGCAAAAAAGCTTGCTAATTATTTTTTTTGCTTCATATTTTGTGGGTGAAAAAATTAGTTCCTTGGCTTCTCATCCAATATTCCAATAGCTCTGTATTGGTAATTTTTTTATGACAGAAGACTAAAATATTATGAAACATTTACAAATCACGAAACTATGGTACATTACTGCAAATGCTGAGTTGCCCCCGAGACTTGTATAGAGTACTTTTGTCAAAAACTGAGATAGAATGGATATTCACGTCAAAATAAACAGAAATATTTTGGAGTAATAAAAACGCATACAGTCAAGCAACCATATTTCGATGAAAATAATTCAAGATAGACATGGCTTTTAACATGAGCCAAATACTGGAACCCGTTGGGAAATAACATAACCTCTGAGCACTCGTCTCTTTTTAATGTAAATACGTAATTAAACCTCTTTGCACATTCAATATTATACGCAAGTAAAAGATAATTAGAGCAGACAAAAATTGGCATCTAATTACTTAAGCAAAGGTCGAAGCCTTAAAGTCTAATTGTAAAGTGTTAGTTTGTTGTTTTTAAAAATAGACACATTTAATACCATGTTGGTGTAATTTTATAATAGAGAGGCCGCCTACGAGAGGTTGCCATGAGGACTAATCATCAATAACAAAACTTATATAATTATCTTAAACTTCCTTCTCTTTTCTTGATACAATGATTTTATTGGTTTGTGAAACTAGGTAAATTATAATATAGTAGGTATATACTTAGGTGTCAAAACAATTGTATGTGCTTTAACTTCTACAAGACTACTACTACAAATTGAACACAAACATCATGATGACAACTAGAAAAAAAAGTATTGCTAATTATATAGGTAATATTGTTATTTATTTTAACTGAATCTAGGCTTCCACAGACGGACTTTAATATGAGTTATACTCATATTATAGATAGGCAGGTACTCATATGACTCTTAAGTATTAAAGCGTTTGTATATTTTTTTCTCAATAACGACTTTTTTTAAAAAGTGTAAACCTCTTTAGGCACGTTGGCCACTTATTGAGATTAGGAAAAAACACTGAACTCACGACACGTGATTATCACGTGTCGTCATTGATGTTGCCGTATTTTTTTGTACAGCGCCATCTCTTGTGGAATAGGTGGGTCTACTTAAGTTTTCACTTTTGACGTACAGTCTTTTTCGACTTACGACAGATTTTTTTTAATGCTTTCTTCTCAGGTATTGCAGATGGTCACGCACGCTCGTGGATTTATAATTTCAAGCCAAGGTCTGACTACAATAATAGTTTACACTATCAGACACAATTACGATCTGCCAGTACTCCAGCTGACATAATAACTACGACCGAATTCAAGCCTTTTTACGTCAGAATTATCAATGGTAAGTTAAAGTATACCTATTGCTTTATGCTTATTGCGTTGGTACCATATTCTTCGGGCACCTGAAACCGAATTACGGAAAGATTATTGGAGATATGTTCAGGCACTCAAAACTTAAATCATCATTATTATTGGAGGTAATTTTACAGGATTCCGGAACACAAAAGTAAACTCTAATCTTGTCTTCTTCATGTCCGTCAATCCATCCAAACATCCATCCATCCAAATGGTCACATATTTTGTAGTTTGTCACTAAAATTTGGTACGCGTATTTGTTTCGTCCTATAGACAGCAAGACTAATCTCACACCTCCAAAATTAAAAATTATTAGTAATTGTAACAATTTCATTGTCTTTAGTAACCACTGACCGGTTACGCGGTGACGGAACGCATTCTTAATTTACATTGACATACCCTAGATTTTATTCTTTTTATGCCAATGCAATAATTGCCAGTTTGACTTTACTGCTAAATAAGAATCAAAGTATCAAAGTTTTTTGTACAAAATAACGTTTAACCAACTACGTAATTACATTTTCAGAAACGCTGGAATTTGGCTCGGAAGGTACCGATTCACCGCCGATTCTGAAGTATACAGATGCCCGCTTCAAAACAATTAAATATATCGGCTTCACTTCATGGGGTGATTATTACACTGGGTCATTCCTTATTGACTGTCCGCCTAAATTTGAAGGTAATACAATTTATTGGTGTAATTATGTTTGTAAGAGATGACGTATTATTGATGACGATGATAGCCATTTTTTTTATCTACACACTTATTATTAAATAAGCGTCAGTTTAGGGGTAGATTATGTTATTAGTAAGTCGTTACGAATCTAGAATTGTAGACTAGATACTGTAAGAATCGCGGGTCAAGTGGCGCGCAGTCGCGTACAAAAAAAGGCCGATGCTTGGCAGGACGAGCACACGCGCCGCGATACAATTTCCCCCACTTTTTTATCCGTACAATAAAGATAGAATATGGAAATAACACTCTTTTTCTTGTGAGGTAATACGATTGGATTGAATTTTATCATGCCTTGCGTGCTAGGCCTGCATCAAGTGTTCACGGGATGAAAACAGTGATTAAGCAATACAGGTAGTAGGTACCTACATTACAATCTACTTTTTATGTTTCAGAATCGTTGGCTTAGTTGCGGACTTACAGCTCCTGTCATTAAGTAAAAGCTTCCCGAAGATCACTATGCTATGAAGCCGCCAATTACATATGTTCTCTTTCTTTTTTATATTTTAATGTTACAATATAAGTTTATCAAACTAGTGCAATGTGTGGGAGTACCTAACTAGTATTATATGGGGCATATATTTTAACTTCTCAATAATTGTAGTTATAATATAGTCTATGTTTTAGAAAAAACCAAGGTTCAATGTGTCATTATTTTTTACTGAGGTATAAATAAATATATTGCTCTACTGATTTTGGTTTTTGTTTTAACATTGAATTGAATTGTTTGTTTCTATCTTTTTCGTGTCAATTTCCGTTAGTCTTGCAATCTCACTTATGGTCACTCCCATCAATGTAAGATTTAAATTATAAAACTATTTTTATCATATCGATAGGCTGGTCTTTTAAATTTGTTTAGGTATGTGAGGTTTTTTGTGCGATTGCCCATCGAAATTAAAACGAAAAAGAAACATCCAAACTATCTATCTCCTATATAATGTTATCGGCATGTAATCCGTCATATATATATTTATCATGTATATATATTAATTCCTAGGAAATAAATACAATGCCAAAATCAATTGGAAATGTGTGAAATAAATTGGATTTTTATAAATGTTTATAGAAAGTGTACACAATTCCTAGGTTTCATACATTTCTGGTAACATATATAAAATTGTAAATTCTAAGGCAGTAGCTTGGACAGCGTATACTAAAAAATCCCTCGACTCTCTGCGTGTCCTATACAATAATGCTTTCAGGGTGCTGATGCGGCTCCCACAATTATAAGAGGAAAAGACGTAACTCATGTAAATAAAACATGATAAACCTGCATGAAAACTTACTTGAAATTGACTTTGATTGTACACAACTCATAAAAAATGACTGTTTAAAACTCATCTGACTTCAAAATTATTTATTAATATGAATAAAAAATTATCTGTAGACTATTTATGTATAAAATTTCAACATAACATATAATATCCTACTAATTTTATAAATGCGAAAGTTTGTATGTATGGATGTTTGTTCCCCTTTCACGCAAAAACTACCGAATGGATTTTAATGAAAGTTTACAATAATATAGCTTATACATTAGAATAACACATAAGCTATAACAAGTTGTAGTAGCGAGGCCGAAGGCCGAGCTCTACGCGTACGAAGTAGCGGGTTTCAGCTAGTAATATAATATAGACAAAAAAACTATCATTCTCATGATAGATTTCTCATTATCAACTTATCAATTCAATCTACTCATCAATACTTGGTGTAAAAAAGTGTGTGAACACTTTTTTTTAATCAGATATATATATATTTTTTCCCGAAATATATTTTGCGTATTGGTCTGAGATGGGTTTTTAATCGTCATTGGGTTTTTACAATTAATTATTATTCTCATCGTTTCTTACTTGGAAATATCAACTTTGGCCAGGTATTCCCATTGAGGTAATATTATGGTATACATTTAAGGTGCCCAGCGACAGATTTTCTCAGAACATTGACCTACGAAAACTTGAAAAGAATTTTTTTATTTATTTGGTTACTCTAGTAACACCTGCATCGTGTTTACTAAAATGAATATCCCAAAATGTTATTGGTTACTTAACGACATAATTATATCTGTAATAAAATTTTGACTACTAAGACAACAGAATAAAACTGAATATGTTACAGACAAAAAGATCAAATCTTACTAGATATTATGTAAAATAGCTAGGAGTACAATATTATTCCTAGATATTACACATAATAACTAGATTAGTTACTTTGGTTTTAAAATACGTACTTCTCAAGTCAAAGTCTATTGGCGGATCAAAGTTGTGTAAAAATTAAGCACCGCGAGTTAAGAGCTTAACAAAATGTTTTTGCCTCTTCGTACAGGCTTGACTTGTTTGACTTTTTGCGTCATCATCTAAATAGTAGCTTAGTTCCTGCGGCTTTACTCACCTTGTACCTGAATACAATAAGTTTCTTTTACAATGTAGGTACATCTGCATGAATACTTAAGATTATTGATATGACTACATTTTCTGATCAACATGACTATCAAGTAAATGTATATAATTATAAGTTACCTGATACTGATATCCTGTCCGCATGCTACTAATATTATAAATGCGAAAAGTTTGGTGGCTTGTTAGTTTGTTTGTTCCTCTTTCAAGCAGCAACAGAGCAACGGATCGACCTGATTTTTGGTATAGTTCAAGGGATGGAGAGTGGCATGGGCTATTTTTCGTCACCATCATCATCATCGCCATTTTTCACCACTAAGCGGGTGAAACTGCGGGGCGCAGCTAGTACAAAATTATACAATGAGAATTTTTCCATGAATTTTATCAATTATATTGTGTATGTTTTCAACAAACAAAAACACATTCAAACAGTTTTAGTAATAGTTGAACAATAAGGATATATAAGCGTATTTCTTTCTAACTTTTAAACTAGTCATATACGTATTCTGGAATAGTGTAGTGTTGTTTGTGTTGAGTACTAAGAAGATGATTGTAAAATTTATTGTTATTTCAATAATCTTTGGTGTAAGTTCTGCAGACGAAGACAATAATAATGTATATGAAGAAAACTTTGAATATGTCGTAAATAAAGGAATGTCATGCAGTGACGAAATATCAGCAATATTGAGAAATGAAATCGAAAAACAGAATGATATAAACAAAAGAATACTCGAAAATTTGGAAATAATAAATCGTAAATTGGACGGCTCGAAAATAAAGATACCTGATAAATATGATGACATAAAAAACAAGCTTGACGAATTTGAAAAAAATACTCGAGACTTTGAGGAGGAAAAAGAAGAAAGTGTTAACGATACATTAAAAAAATTACAAAAAAAATTTGACGAATTAGACATAGACGAGAAATTAGAATCATTAGATCAACACATATATAGACAATTATATGCACTAGAGAAATTGATGGAAGAAAAAACCGGTATTACTATTATAAATAATAATAAACTGACTGCAAGCGAAAAACAAGAACCTGAGATAGAAGAAAACAACATAATAAGGAAACCAAAAACAACAACAAACGAAACATTAGAAAAAATTTACTACAATATAACAAGGGAATTAAATGGAATGGAGGTAAGAATATCCGAATTAGAAAATACCACCTCATATTTAAAATTTGATGACTTGGGAAAAAAACTTATGAACTTAAAACATAATTTTAACCAAAAATGGACTGAATTAACCCTTCCCGCGCAATGGGCTGACTAGCCTCTGTTGCCAGAAATGTGAGAGTCCAACCGAATTTTCGAAAACTAACCGACTGTAAAATAAAATATATTTTTTTCCTATTAATTTGACATTTTATGTTCATATATTATATATAATATTAATCGTCTTGAATTGCTGTATGATATTTTCATGTATTATATATTTAATTACTCACCATTAGTACAAAATCTCGTGATGAAATTATAATTTCTGAATTTTCTTGCGCCATCACGCACTTGTTGATAAAAATATGCTATTTTTTTACAATAAATTACAATCACACCACTTTCACAACAAGGGAGCACTATTTCCGCAACTTTTACACTAACTACTTGACACTAATAGTCAATATTCACTTCAAAAACTAAAACTTTATCGCGAACCATTTTTACGTAATGTTTCCGCCATGTCAGTTTGCCGAACACTGGCTAAACGGGGAAATCCCACTCACAAAGTACTGTTGCCAAAAAAAATGTTTATGTGAATAATCGTAACGGTTATTCTTATAATTATCAAATCGTGTTCTAGTGAATAATTTCCAAAAAAATTATACTATTGTTAATAAATATTTAGATTTTCTGTAATGCAGAGAGGGATTTCCCTATGGTGTAAAAATAAAACCAAATAATTGTTTTTTAAGTAATATATAATTCAAACACTAAAAATAAGTACATTTGCGATTATGTATTCAAAATGTCTCTCATACTAAGTAACATTATAAATGCGAAAGTGTATTTTTTTGATGGCTTGTCGGTTTGTTTGTTTCTCTTTCGCGCTGCTACAGAGCTACCTGACTTTTTGCATGGATATAGTTCAAGTACCGGAAAATGACATAGGCTACTTTTCATCGTCATCATCACAATTTTTCGTCGCTACATCACTACTATATACATATATAATTATATATATTATTTTATTATAAAATATTTAGATTCACTGTTATGCAGAGAAAGATTTTCCTAAGTTGTAAAATTAAAACCAAATAAATGTTTTTGAAGTAAAATATAATTCAAACACTAAAAATAAATACACTTTCAATTGTGTGTTCAAAATATCTATCATACTAATATTATAAATGCGAAAGTGTGTTTGTTGGCTTCTTGGTTTCTTTGTTTGTTCCTCTTTCACGCAGCAACAGAGCAACGGATCAAACTGATTTTTGCTTATAGTTACAGTGCAGGAAAGTGACGTAGGCTACTTTTCATCATCATCATCATCATCACTACGCGGATGAAACCACGGAGTGAAGCTATTCATCTATATATAATTATGTATCTGAAGTTAAAATGCTTACAACTATACATATCAACGCACAACCTAACTACTGATGGTAGAATAATGAAAAATACAGTTATTTCCTATTACTATGCGTACCTTGTATAAGGGAATTTGCGATATTCGACCCACAAGAGGGTGAAATGGGACAATAATGCACGTATACATGTATGTATATGTATGATATGTAATGTAGACTAAATAATTAACATAAAATCGAGACTAGGTAGTAGGAAAAAGTAAAATAATAATAATAGCTTATATTGGTGGTTATAAACATCTAATTAAGGTATAAAATACAACTAAACCAAAATATAATTCTTACAATATTCTAACAGACATAATTTAGTTTTTTTTCTTAACTTTATCAGAAACGATTAAAATATAATTATATATAAAAAACTAACATTTGTACGCTGTAACAAGCAAGGACATGAGATACGTCTCCATTCTTACGACCATGTATGCTACTTTATATGTATGTATACCTACCATGTTCTGACAAATAAATAATTTGAATTTGAATTTATCGCTTAATGTCAGGTGAGATGGTGATCAAACGCAAGATATTCATCAAGACATCAGACACAAGAAGAATTTATGAAAAAAAAAATTAAAAAATCTATCTATCTAAAGCTGTATATAATTAAATGCGCAGCGCGTTCACATGGCAACGAATAACGTGATACAATACAATAACTCTATTATGACACAACAAAAAGGAAACCATAAGATGAAAATACATATAATTCTAGATTATAATAATTCTACACGAGCAAAGCAACGCGGGCAAACTTTATCAAATTAAAATATGATATAACACTGACTATAAGATTTTTATTTAGTTCTCCTATTTTGCCGTCATTCGGCATGTGAATTTGGTCATGATATTATATTAATGTTAAGTATACAAAATAAAATAAAAACATAGCACACAACTCAATGTTGAATGTTTGGCTAAAGTAATATTAATAAGACGGTAGATGGTAAAGTATACATTATGTTTTGACATACATGTTTTGTTTGATTACAATATCAAGTTAATCGGTATTTCAATTTGGTTATAATAATTAATGTACTTATGTATAAAGGAAAATAAATGGAAAGTATATAATTCAATGTTGAGTGCGTGGCCAAAATTAATATTAATAGGTTGGTAGATGGTATGGTGTTCACAATTTTTATGTTTGATTACAATATTACGTTAATAATATAACGCTGACTATCATTTACAATAAAAAACAATCAAAATAAAATTACAAATTAATTAATTACAATGAAAATATACATGATTCTTAAATACACTATATACAATATTACCTAACTTACCTAGAAAAGCTAGCCAAACCTGCCGAGAAATTTTGAATTCTATTTTACTCGGGACAGTGACGGCAATGAGCGAAATAAAAACCACAAAAACAGAGGCTGTTTAAAATGTTCATGAGTTTGAAAGCCCCATATCAGTAACGAATATCCCTAAATTATTTATTTACTTACTTACTTACCACCTCCCAATGCCCCATGTCCAACTAAGCGGCAAAAAAAAAAAACAACTCTGCCTAGTTATGATTAATCCAAAAGTAAAATCTGGTATTTACAATTGAACACGAATGACCATTGTCCTAATTATTGCAAGAATTATTTGGGAAACAAACATCACAAACTAAGCCAATCAAATCTCGCTTTCACACACTTTTCACACACAAAAAGTTGTGAAGACTCATTCGCGTCGTCTTTTCCGCCCACGAATTTCATGCCCTTTGAGCTCTGCGAGAGAATGCCACTCTTCCCAGCAGTCCTCAAAGCACAGAAAAACGTCACAGGTAACGCATTTCGTATGTACAACTTTTCGGATTCCTTGTCTTTGGTGAATCACACAACGCTTTATGGTACTTTTGCCCGACAAGTACTTTGGTACGTGCATGACATCCATTCTCAACCTCGTGTCTTTGTACACGGGCTCGCTAATCTCCTGACGAACAGGACGGTGGTGCTCGACCAGAGAATTAGCCAGCGCGTAACGAAACTCACGATGCGTCACGGGCAGCTTGTCACGTCGTTTCAAAGAGCTGGCGTACATAACAAAAGCGTTATGGGTGCTCACGTTCAGCAGCCTCTTAAAAATCTTTATATACCACTTCACACATCTCTTCCGCTCCAACAAATACATTGAGAGTTTTTGATCTTTGAGATCAACACCTCCCATTGTATTGTTGTAATCTCTCACACTCACAGGCTTCACTAGCGGTTTACCTGCCTTCGATCCAACGTAGGTGTCGTCGTTGTGATAGGTGGAGATCATCGTCACCAATTTGGAGTCTTTCCATGCTAACACGGAAAGATCACCACATTGACGCGCGATGATGGTCCCTTTTTTCACATTCTTCGGTACTTTCGCGATGTCCTGAGGCACGTGCTTACGATTTGTGCGCAAAGTTCCCAAACAATCAAAACCCAAGCTCTTGAGATGCCGCGCTAACGCTGGGCAATTATAAAAATTGTCCATCGTTACGCAGTGTCCCAGATTCTCGAGACCTTGTAATAATTCGAGTACCACTTTGGTACTCTTGCCACCCAAATCAGCACTAGGCGCAAGGTCGCCGGTACTTGCAGAGTTTTTCCCCGTGTAGATTTGAAATTTGTACAAGTACCCCGTTCGTGACTCACAGAGCTCGTAAGACTTTATGCCAAAACGCGCAGCCTTTGTCCTTATTGCTTGAACCCAGGACAAGCGGCCCTTGAATAAGGTCAATGACTCATCGATAGAAATTTGTCGTTGCAAGTTATAGAGGGAGGAAAATTTGCCGTTGAGGTGTGAGATCACAGGTACTATTTTCGCCAGTTTCGGTGAAAGCTCAAGTTCTTCATATCGTACATAGTCCTGACTTACATCAGCATTATCGACGAAATGCAGAAATTTGCTCAGCAAAACATACCGATCGTAAGTCATCAGTTGCTTGAAATTGGACAACGTTAGGCAACCGAGTGACTTCCAATATTCATGCTGCGATGTCCGCTGGTCAATGCCCATGAACATGAAAACAGCAAAAAGAATCATTATCTCGTCTGCATCAGTGTCAGTCCACTGATGAAGACGAGACGATTTCTTCAACGTCTCGTTGGCCCTCATATGATCGATTGTTTGTTTCGCGTACCTATTAGTTTCTAGGGCGATAAGCTCTATGATGTCATTACTCCAGATATCAGTAAAAGCATCATAAGGCGTATCGTAGTCTTTGAGTGGCCCCGGGGTCGGACCTGAAAATACTTCAGGAACACCACGAAACGACTCAAATTTACTTTCCCACGTGAAAGTATTAGAGACGCCAAGCAAACAATCAGCTGCTTCATCCATTGCCCTCTCAACAGAAGATAAAATATCTCGAACAGGTTCTTCTAGTTCCTCGTTATCCGGAATTTCCCTCCCTATGCCAGCAAAGACGTTGGTTTCGATAGGAGCTACGTCGAACTCGTCGTCAAACTCGCTATCTAAATCACTGCCTTTACATGCCTTGCGCCTAGTGACTCGCTTAGATGTGGTTGTCACCCCCGAACATGACGGACGAACATCAGCATCTACGGAGGAAACATTCGCTACGCTTCCAGGCTGAATGCTAGTTCCTTGCGGTTGGAAACTAGCATTTCCCGAAGCACTGCAAAAGTTTTCCTCGGCAGCAGTGCTAGGCGTAAGTGGCCTAGGTGAGGCAAATCCCTGATCCTCCACCCACCGCCTCACCTGCTCCATGGCGTCGTCCGCCTCGTCGTCGGTGAGGTCCATGGCCTCCACTCGCTCCACCACACTGGTGCTGCAAGGAAATGTAACATTGTAACAAACTATTTTGAACACTTACCTGATGTTAAACAAAGGCTTAGAATATCAGCCATGATGTGTTCAAACGCAAGCCTATGTTAAATAAAAATATATATGAAAAAACGTACCTGAGCGAAGGCATGGGCTCCAACTCCATGACTCGACGGACGGTACCACCTGGGGTTTGTTGTATGGGGACGGTGTCCCCAGTAATTTTGAAAGAACCGCCAGGAGTGACCTGGACGGCAATTCCTAATGACCTAAAAAGTGAAAAATTTACAATATATAATATAATATACAATTATGTAAAAGTGAGTTTGTGAATTATGGCGAAATTTAGATTAAATTAACTTTTAGGATACTTTCATTGCAGTAGTCTCTATTTATTACAACCTGATTATAAGCATCATGAATAATATTTAAAAAAAGCAGAAAAAGGTTGGCATACCGGGGAAGGACCTCTGGCGGAGGCATCTCAGGGTCGCGCGGCGCTGCGTCTGCCGCCAGCCCCATTAAGAGAGCACGTCGTGCGGCAGAGGGCCGTGGGCCTCTGCGCTCGGAGCTGGGCGTCACAGATCGTGAACGCCCAAACTCCGAGCTCGTCGACCGCAATCTAGCTAATCTAAAAACAATAAAAATAAGTCTGATGAAATATCTACACGACCAACACATTTCTACAAGTAAGTAATTTACTACGTACGTACTTTTCAAAAAGTTGATTGAAGAAAGGGTAAAAATTCGTGCAAGGTATACACTACAAGCAGCAGAATTCATTATCAGAAAGAAAAAAAACATTGATTTTACAAAAAAAAACGGATATAATAAAAATGTACTATCTAAATGTAATCTATCTGTTTCAATTCAAAAATTGATGATGATGATGACAAAACATACATACGCTACATACATTTTAATTATCTAACGAACTGTTTTTTATTTTTGAATATTTTTTTATAAATAATTTAATAGTTGCGTTGCCGGAGAAAAAAAGTTTAAAAAAAGGTTAAACGTCTCGATCTATAAAATCTATTTTGTATGGGCGAGTTAGCAATCGTAATTTTTTTTTGTCGACTGTACTTCCCGTGTTGAAATGAAATGGCCGACTTCTTATTTTAGAAAAAAGGTTACTATATGATATTAATGCACTTAAATGAGAACCTGTTTATCAAGAAATGTTTCAAGATACATTATTTACAAACTTGGATGCGATTTTACATTTTTACAGGCAAGTTTGTCGAATTATCAGCTAAAAACTGCCGGCACCAAGCGATCGTTTTATTGCAATTAAAAGTTTTTATGTTTTTTCTCATTTATTTTTGCCACAAATACATCCTAAAACACTTTTAACACACTCTATACACATTTTTCAGTAATTTAAAAGCTTTTACTCACCGTTTTCGCCTTTGTAACATTTTCTTGACATAAAAACATAAACCGATTCGACAGTAAAATTTCACAATATGGCTATCGCACTGTCAGTTCATTCTTTTTGGTCAGGCGGAGTTGTATTTTATTTTTTTCAAACCTCTATAGGCCCCCTGACACGGTAAGAATGCATCGATTCTCTAGTGATTGAAGTAAGCTAGAGGCGAAAGAACTTAAATTGTCTTTGGAACGTTCATTCGAGCGGGAATAAATTGACGAATAGCGGTGATTTCCTTACGCACCGCTCCGGTGCGTAACGCGCGTCGAGCACTTTTCGCTTACGCCGACATGCGGTGCGTAACACATTCAAAGGGTTAACGCACGGCGTTACGAAAATGGATAGAACTCGTAAGTATATTAAATATTATGTACTAATAAATACAGCATTAGTTAAAACAAAATAAAATTCGGAATAAATTGTTATAAATTTCAACATTTCCAATTATTTGCAGAAAGATAAAATATATTATAAAGGTCAGCAATAATCAGTCAGACAATTTTTTCAGCGGGGTACTGGGATTGTAAGCAACTGCAAGCGCATGGTTACGATTACAAACCCATTCGTATGGATAATGAAACTTTCAACCACGTCACGCTAGAATCTGATGAAGATGGTCTCATCCACTTTGAGATGCACCTCGCTATAAAGAGTGAAGGCTTAACAGTTATCCAGCTGTCTTCAGAGGAAAGCCCAAGAAAGGAGGATGGCTATTTTGCAATTGGTACGTAAACATTTTATGATTATTTTTGATAGTCTTGAAGTATCTTTTTCAAGCGTTTTGCACATGTTTTTATGGACATTTTAAAGAAATGCTTAGTTAATTATGAATTTGTTAAGTAGCTACAACATTTATATTACACAAAGTTATTGATGATAGGCTGACAAATTCAGCAGATTGGCAGGCAAATTCCTTCCCTACATAATAAATAAAAACATCATTTAACACATTGAACTCAATGGGGGACAACGTATGTTCAACATTGAACTAGCTAATCAAGCCAAGTAAAAATTTCAAAATCGGTCAAATTAATCGGTTTATACACATTAAAATATATTATGCACGTACAATAAAATCAGAGGGGACAAACGGCCACTAATTACTTCAACAACGGTCAAGGCCTTAAAGTCCAATCGTAAAGGTGTTCTTGAAAAAATAGACACATTTAATACCATGTTTGAGCAAAATTTGTAAGGTGATGCAAGGAAGCCACCTGCGGGAGGTTGTTAGTTAATTATCAATAACCTGGTACAAAAACCTGCGTATAAACTTCCTTCTCGTTCGTATAATAATTTCTTATTAAAGTTTTTATTTTTGCTTTCTTTTCAGGTATTGCAGATGGTCATGCACGTTCATGGATTTATAATGTCAAGCCAAGGGATGACGACGACGATATTATTGATTTATACGAGCAATTACAATCTGCCAGAACCCCAGCCGACATAATAACTCCGAATGATTTTAAGGCTTTTTACGTCCGAGTTATCAATCGTAAGTTAAAGGCTTTTTAAGGATTCGTAAGCAAGAAATGAAAGTATTTTCTTTTATCATCATCATATCAGCTATAAGATGATTACTACTGGACATAGCCCCCCCCCCCCCCCCCCCCCCCCATTGATCTCCAAAAGGGCTGGTTGGAAGTGGCCTGCATCTAGCGTTATTCAGCGGTCTCTTTTAGGTCGTCTGTCCAACTTGTGGTTGGAAATTCTACGCTGCGCTTACCGGTCTTGGTCTCCGTTCGAGACCCTTTCGGCCCCATCCGCTATCTATTGTGCGTGCTATGTGCCCTGCCCACTGCCACTTTGACTTGCTAATCCGGTGGGCTATGTGGGTAAATTTCGTTCATCTACGGATCGCCTCATTTCTGATTCAATCTTGTAGAGAAACCCCGAGCATAGCCCTCTCCATAGTTCGTTGTGCGACATTTTGGTTTTGATTATGAGGCCCATAGTGAGAGACCACGTTTCAGTATCTTCTTTAATATCCGTCAATTCGTCCAACCATCCATCCATGTGGTCAGATTTGTAGTTTATGTCACTGAATTTTGATCCGCGTACTCATTAGACAGCAAGCACCTCTCACATGAAAACAGTTTTTTATATTGTTTAACTGAAACAATTTAATAGTTTTTAGAACCCTCAAGTTACGGAACCCATCCATTAAGAAAAACTGACATAACTTTTAACCGTTGTTTTACTTTGTCTTTCAATATCGTCTGAATTTACTACTGTATCGTAGATTGTTGTACATAATAACTTATAACCAAGTAAATATATTTTCAGAAACCCTGGAATTTGGCTCGGAAGGTTCCGATTCACCACCGATACTAAAATATAGAGATGAACGCTTCAGAACATTGAAATATATCGGCTTCACTTCGTGGGGTGATTACTATACAGGATCATTCTTTTATGACTGTCCGCCTAGATTTGAAGGTAAATACTACTCTACGCACTACTAGAGCAGCACTTCAGGATTTACTTATATCCGATGAGACAAAGCCAAAAGATTTTAATGAATGGTGTACAGTGTAGGTACAGAAATGGTCATTTGGTAGCGTATGTAACGTTTCATTGAATAGATCGTTTAAAGTTGTAAGGTTTCGTACATATTTTTTTGTTGGGTTGTATTGTTTGAAAAAATTATGATCCGCCAAAAATACTGCCATTGGGCTTATACATAATTTATATTGATGATGATGGTGGCTGATGATGATGATGATGATGATGATAATATATATTTATTTATTTTTCAAGAAACTTGCTACCTTCTATCATATTTTTCCTACACAACATTTCCACCAAAGCATAGCCGTAACGGAACAAGCATCTGCTTCAATATTTATTATACACAACTTATTTAGCATCTGCTTATTCTCAGTTGAATTCACAAGATTGTTTATATAAAAAAAAAAAAAAAAAAAAAAAAACTCCATCTTCTTGCAATTTAAATAGGTTATCGGGCAGGTGTTTGGTTTGTTAAAATTAACAGGATTAGCAAAAATATAGTTAAGTCTTACACACTTATACTGAAGAAACTATTTAAATTGGCTTATTAAGTTCTGAGATGTTTAAAGTTTCGTTTGACCGCACACTTGCCTGATGTCAAGCAATGACGCGGTCTACGATGGAGCACGCTTGCTTAGAAGAAACCGATTCACTCATGATTTGACACTCAGATTGTAATTATCGTGGAACACCCATTCAGGCGGTGTACTCCACATGCTAGCATTTAAAATTGGTTGAGGCGTTGAACCTGTTAGTTCAACATACATAAATACATACATATTTACTTTCACTGTTGTCGGGTAAAAAAATTATGAAACTCTTAATTCCGTCTAACACTACATCGTTTCGTTATTAGTGTAATTATGTTTGTAAGTAATGATGTATAATGATACCGATGTTGACTTATATTCATCCACAAGAGAAGATTAAAGTTAAGAAAGAAGAAGCTATTAACTAACTAATAAAACTATTTATAAGTAAGTAGTACGTATCTATCATTGTAGAAAAATAAATGATAAAAAATTAATAAAACACGAGTATATAAAAAAACGCGAATCGCGAGTCAATTAGTAGGTACGCAGTTGCATGCGCGTTAAGATACAATTTTGTCCATTCATTTTATCTGTGCATTAATGCTAGAATATGGAAATGTCACTCATTTTCTCGCGGGGTAAAACGAGCAGATATTTTTTTTTACTACTTGCGTGCAAGGTTGTTTACGGAATGAAACATTTTAGAATAGAATCGATACAGGTACATTACTATCTACTTTTTATGTTTCAGAATCGTTGCATTAGTTGCGGCCTTACAGCTCCTGTCATCAAGTAAATGTTTCCCGAAGATCACTATGCTATCAAGCCGCCAATTAAAACGCCAATTATGTAATCTTTCTTGTCTAATAGTTTAAAGTTCATTTTAGTATTTCAATATGATATTACTCAGTCTAACTATATCTAGTATTGTATGGAATAGGACATAAAAAATATTGACATAAAAAAAGTTGATCCTGTTTTCCCTGCATCAAAATAGACATAACAAGTATTGCAATTTTGAAATAATTTCAACATTTTCAATACATGTAGTTATTGTTATTTGATGTATTATTTGGGAAAAAACCAGGACCGTTATTTAAGTATATTACTTTTTATTTCCATATTGTTTGTGCCCCACTCCATATAGTACTTGGTTATATATCGGATAGATTGGTTGATTTATATTGCAACATTAAAATTAACTTAAAGTAAAAAACTAAATAAAATATGAATAAACCAATTTATTTGTGGAAACTCAATAAAAATATTGACAAAATATATGTAATAAATATTTGTCCTGATTTTTCCCCAAAAATACACCAAATACCTAAAAATATAGATAATGTTTTTTAATATGCTTGTAATGTATAAGTTATTTCAACATTTAAATACTTGAAGGTTGGAAGCTATGTAGCTTCGTCATGGACAAAGGTTGTTAGGCATGATATAGGCAAGCTGGCTGCAAGAGGTTTTTGGTATATACTAAAAATATAACCCCAAAACTCAGCTATTCAATATACACGCAATCAACTTCTATTTTATTATTTAATAATAGGCTTGCGTTTAACCGCCAACTCGTCTGATGTTAACCGATGATGCGGTCTACGGTGGAGTACGCTTGCCTAGAAGAAACCGATCCATTCGTGATTCGCATTCTCTTATAATATATCTTCATTATGGTTGTACGAGTTTGGATACATTTTGGTCTGCAAAAACTTTCAAGCCTGTGGATGGGCCAACAAACTAATGGACGGGCTGTCCATTAGTTTGTATTAATCACGAAAGTTTGTATGTATGGATGTATGGATATTTGTTCCTCTTTCACGCTGCAACGGAACAGCGGATCAACCTGATTTTTGCATGGATATAGTTCAAGAGCCATAGGCTACTTTTCATCATCATAATTACCATTTTTCATCACTACGCGGGTGAAACCGCGGGCGCAGCTAGTACCTAAATAAATCCAGGAACACATTTGAAATTATGTTAGTGTTTACTAATGAGATTTTGTACCGACATCTAGTTTTTAAGAACCTAATATAATGTGGCATTGGCTAATAAATAAGCACAATACTTTCGTATATCTACTATTCAATGTTTTGGGTAGGGATAGGGAAACTGTTATCTCATATTATTTATAAAAATGTGTCAGAGCGCCTGGTTGATGCAATGTGCAACTATTTAACATTGCTGGCATTTAGTTGGCCCAACCTTTAAGCGTATCTAAGTATAAGCACAGAAGACATAATAGACATGATATAAGGAAATTATTTTATGGTAGTGTATAAATAAGCCTGCGTGGTAATGCAGCCAGCGTGCTGGGCACGCTGCCAACTAGTGGTGGGCTTGAGTATTTGGATAGTCTCTAGACTTTCATTGGCTTTGTTCGTTTAGTTAAATTTTATTTAGTTAATAAGTAAATATTTGAAAATAACTCAGTGAAAATTAACAAAAACAGCAACAATAAAAAGGTAAGATAAAATAACAGATCTAAGGTTACAATCGACTCCATAGATTTGTTTACATTGTTACATGTGAAGTTAATATAAAACGTGTAAAATACCGAATCAATAAAATAAAAAAAATGGACCCTAGCTGACCCAACAGATGTTATCTTGTCTTAGAACTGTCAAACGCGCGAAGTTAAATTCGACGTTAAGTATTCTGATATTTTCCAATTTTCTTTGCAATTTTCTTTATTTTTCTTTCCGTAAGAACCTTCTACAAAGTCTTAGAAAACTAAAAAAAAAAGATGAATGAAATCGGTAAAGTCAACTTGTGGCGTGACCAAGGTAAATATGGATTCATTTTTATATAACACTAGCGGTCCGCCCCAGTTTCGCACGGGTATAGATTATAGCCTATGTCACCCGGGGATAGTGTCGCTTCCCAACAGCGAAAGAATTTTTAAAATCGGTTCAGTAGTTTTTGAGCCTATTCAATGCAAACAAACAAACGAAAAAAAACAATCAAATCTTTCCTCTTTATAATATTAGTATAGATATAGATACCTACACGACCAATTTAAATAATACATTCGATTCGTTGGAAAATACCACATACCGTAAAACAGAATCACCGGAAAAAATATTACCTGAAAGAAAAAAGAAATTTATATTATAACTATAAATTGGAAGCATTGAATAAAAGTAAATATCTGACTTAGATGGACGCAACCGTGACATGGGACCTCGCCGAGGATCGCGGTGATAACATAAGGAGTAATCCACGCGAGTGAAAACGGGGGGGCGCAGCTAGTCTAGCTATAAAAAGGTAGATTTTTTCCCGGCGTGTGTAATTGAAGATCAATTAATAGGACAATCTGCGGGACTCGTAATTACAGACGATACTAATTAAACAATAATAACTTCTTAAATAATAGCTATCTGATTCACTTGTATGGATGATGCTCTCTAGTATCGTTTAAAAATTGTATTCACTTATCATAATGTGCTTATAACTAATTGTTGTTTTTTAGTTTGTAGTGCAGCTCCACGGCGTTTTTTCTCAGAGATATTTTTTGTTTGTAATGCTGTTTTTTGTGGTTTTTGTATGTTTGTTTAAGCTGATATAGTGACCGGTAAACATCCACTATCTCCGTCAATCCCCATATAATTGCTATATTCTGCAGTGTTGGTGCAATGAATTGCAATGCTTGCAACAGGTGTAATTGCAGCGAGGGCGCTTGCTTACAACATATTTAATGGGTTATTTTGCATTAGCTTCCGCCAGATATTTATGTGCAAGAAAATCCATGTCTAGTTTACGAGTTGATTCATGTTTTGAACTTTATATCTAAGGAATATGACACATTCTAATGCTCAGTTTGCTGTTTTTTAAAGCATCAATTCTTTTTTAGGGTTCCGTACCTCAAAAGGAAAAAAAACGGAACCCTTATAGGATCACTTCGTTGTCCGTCTGTCCGTCTGTCAGGACCCTTTTTCTCAAGAACGCGTAAAGGTATCAAGTTGAAATTTATACTAAATACTTGGGTCTATGGTTTCTTTCGGCTGTAATAAAATAAAAGTTATAAGTCAACGCAATCAAAAGATATAAACGTTTATGTCGCATATTTTGCGATTTCACAGAGGAATCAAAACCTATAGGGTACTTTCCGTTGACCTAGAATCATGAAATTTGGCAAGAGGCAAGGTCTTATAGCACATATATAGGAATAAATATGAAATTCATAAATTTTAAGTTATATCATTTAAAAATAATTATTTTGCTATTATTGCATTGTCCGGTTTTTTTAATTTATTACGATGATGTTTTTACTAACTCACTCTGTTGCCCGTTTGATTGTCAAGGTACAAATATGAAAGTCTATTTTAAACTACTCATCTTTCCAATACGCTAGAGCCTAGTTCAGGAAATAGTAATTTGTAACATACTTAATAAGGAGCTTAAGCGCTATAAAAAAAAACCACGTCGATCATGATATTATTTTGATAAACTTGTGTTATTTCGAGTGTACTAATGATGCATTAATATTTATTGAGTGTTCGAGTGTGGATAATGTATATATATTATAATGAGATGAACCGTGAATTATCGTGTTTTTCAAAAACTCCAAAAAGACGTCACTAAAGACTAACGAATAACTTAATGAATTAAAAGAAATTAAGAGACTCTAGGCCCGTGGTCGTCCGATACAAAAAAGTTTTGCAAAGACATTGCGACCAGATTGGTTCTCGCCTCGGGGGATCCCAGAGCTGGAGCATATTTCGCACAAAAATTAAGCCTCGCAATCCAGCGGGGCAATGCTGCCAGCATTCTGGGAACCTTGCCGCATGGTGGCGATTTGTTCACTTAGGACTTTTTATTTATTTTTTGTGTATATTATATTTTAGTCGTACATTATCGATAAGTTGTATATAATATGTATAATTTCCTTGTGTAAATAAAGTTTTAAGCTATCACATTAATTTAAATGATTTTTAATTTTAATATTGTAAAATTATAATGAACCTAAATTATGAATTAAAATGAAATCAAAATAATTATTATCCGGATTTGCATCCATAACTTATTATACAAATTACATTAATTAATTGATGATTAGAAAATTTTAATACAATATAATAAATTAAAATACAAAAAATACACACGGAAAATTTAAAATTAAAAAATGATTAAAATTTAAATTGAAAACCTTAATTGGGCACCTGAAGGGCCCCAGAAGGGCCAGTGCTATATGATTGTCTAGAAACGCTTTTAATCCATCCCTGTCCAGCTACAAGATTGGTTTAAGGTTGGTTTACATTGTAAGCGTACTTCATGGTGATATTCATAACTGATTCATTATAATGATGCATACCATAACTGCGTTGATAATTTGCATTTCCTGCACTGTAATTCACAATAATCGATGTCATGGTTTCCCTTGAAACTAATTACCAGTGCAACAAAGTCATTACATTGTAGGATAATAAGTAGGATAATGGTTTGGTTAACATTGACTACAATGGCAATTTGTACGTTATTCATATTTTAGCAAATGATCATAAAAAAAATTGCAACAAAGCAAAAATCTGACCTAGAAACCAATAATAAATATAAGTCAGTTTTACCTACTCGGTCCAAGACACAGACCTATATCCTTAGATATAGTCTATAGGTATATAGAATATAGGATATATATATATCCTTAGATATTCTTAGATATAGGTCTGTGGCCCAAGCATTTATTTGATATGACAGCTGCAATAACATATTTTAAATGTTTATCGGGACTTATCGCGCATTATTTTATTAAGGTAAAAACAGGTACCTTTCGCTCGAGGTTTCGACCATGTTACAATGTCCGGGGTCACGAGCTGACTGAAAACTGCGAGTGAGTCTGTCGAAAAAAACGCGTGTTTTTCTCTTCTACCCTCACAAATTGCGAAAGTTTAAAGTTACTTTAGTTGCAATAACATTGTAAAAATCCGAATAAAAACATTATCTTTAAATATTTCACTGAAGTATATCGGGTACCTGCTACAGTCTTACATTCAAAAACCTAGCGAAAGTGATTAGAATTCATGGTTTTCATTCAGATTTTCACCCCTCCAGTCAAGATTATCCACTAGGAACCCTTGTTAGCACGCAGAATAGATGGCCGATTGGGCCGAAAGGTTCTGGAATGGAGACCACGGACCGGTAAGCGCAGCGTAGGACGGCCACCCACAAGATTGACAGACAATCTAAAAGATACCGCAGGGAAACTAGGGATACAGGCTGCTTCCAACCTGCGGTTTTGGAGATCAATGGGGAAGCCTATGTCCAGCAGTGGACGTCCAATGACTGAAATGATGATGATAATGACGATTATGATCAAACTGATCGAAATAAATGAATTTGAATTGAATAAATAAATCAACTTTCGTATTTATAATAGCAGTATGATTTAGTTTTTATTTGAGCAATAGTGGCCGAGCGGTAGCATGTGCGCTTTACAATCTGACGGCACCCGGTTCGATCCTCGGCCCGTGTACCAATGACTTATATAATAACTAAATAAATTATGTGCAGTTAAAATGCCATCGCTCAAAAATGATGAAGGTAAACATCGTGAGGAAACCGTTATGTCCAAGAACCTCAAAAGTTCAAAGACATGACATTCACCGACATGCACTAGGCATGGTGGGTTAGGGCCCATCCTCTCTCTCTGAGATTCCCAGCAGAGGGAACATGATAGGCAGATATGATGATGATGATGATTTAGCCACGAGTGGAGATGCAACCGACAGACGCTCCATAAATAATATACATAATCATAGACAAACTTTTTCTAGCCAATGATATTCAGCCTATAATGTCCAACCCACATTCAAGAATCGTATCAGCGATAATAATCATATCTGATCAGGCAAAAAATCAAGCAATCGCCAATCTAAGGCAATGATTTATTGATCTTTCTCAAATATACACGTGACGTATCTCAATGTCAATCTGTAAATCATGCAAATTCTAAGCAATTGCCTTCAGCTCACGTGAATAGACGATTTAAATTTTGATCATCATCATCAGCCAGAAGACGTCCACTGCTGAACATAGGCCTCCCCCTTTAACCTCCACACTGAACGACAGCCTGCCTATTGCATCCACTAGATGCCCGCGACTCTCACAATGTCGTCGGTCCATCTAGTGGGAGGCCTACCTACGCTACCAAAATTTTGATACTTGTGATTAATATGGATGAATGTAGAACAGAAAATGTCACAATTTCTATGTAGGTAACTATAACTCACATACCTATATCCAGGTCTGTGGTATAAATATAATAAATTATGCCATAGGTAGGCTAGGTAGCAAACATACATTTCGGAGAGTGTACATCGGATCTGCCAGATCTAATTCCCTCCTGCCCATTTTACTATCGGACTGCCAGAGCGGGCACGGAAAAACGAACATGACTGGTGAAACTTTTCTTTAGTATAGAATGATTCGGTGACAGGCCTTCGAGAACACATTTTTAGTTTTTTTCTCCGAATCTAGAAGTTCTTAGTTTATCTTTCGAACCGTAATAGATGGTCAGTTGAGATTTCCACACAATATATTGTAATGTTATAATAATAAAGTCAAAAAAATAAA
The DNA here is from genome assembly GCA_914767915.1 of Agriopis aurantiaria. Lineage (NCBI taxonomy): Eukaryota > Metazoa > Arthropoda > Insecta > Lepidoptera > Geometridae > Agriopis > Agriopis aurantiaria. The sequence goes on along the minus strand of OU612003.1, from coordinate 7,001,992 downwards.
TCTTACGGGATCCCCATACAACAAACGTTTTTATAAACGTATTTTTGCATTTGCTCTAGCGTAAAAACGGTAATACGTACATGCGTCAAACCTGGCATGATTACAGTATACACTCTAAACTGTAAACTAAAACAACAAATAATATATACCTACTGGCCACGTGTGATTTGTCATTATTTAGGGCTGGGGCAAAACTTGGATTTGAGCTGACGACGTGGTATTGAGTATCCACTTTTAAAATCTAAAATAAAAGACATCTGCGTGCGTCGGCGCGGGCGCAGCATTTACGTAACTTTATATAAGAAACCGGACTAAATGTAACACGGCCGCGTCGCCTGTTACGTCCACTTACTTATAGGTAAGTAAAGTGTGCGGGACTGGCGTAAAGAATAACCTGCTCGTTTCAAAGCTTGAAAAGCATTAAACTAAGTTAATAGTTAATACGATATACTTATTTTCTGAATAAGGTAGAGTAGAGGTCTCAGATCAGACAATTAAGGGAGATATGACTTATTACAATTATCGTTCGTATTCAAATGTCTCAAAATAAATGATATGTGACCTTCAGATTAGACAAATAAGGGAGATATGCATGCCTAACATGCGCACCGCGAAAAAATCTTGTCGTCACTTTGTAGAGCGAGAACGCGACAAGACACCTACGGTTACGTATACGCCTGTCTAGCTTTGGCACGATAAGAAGAATCAACTAAATTTTGCCGCGGCGCGCATGTTAGCCGGCATGGTAAGATGGCGTGGTAGGTGCCAACGCATCCGGCCTAAATCAGGTTTGGTGCTTTTAGTCGAAGTCGCACTGCAGGCGACCTTGCCGCTCTTTTTAGGGTTCCGTACCCAAAGGATGTTAACGGGACCATATTACTAAGTTTACATGTGGGCTATTAGTTAGTTCTTGGGATCGCTGCAACTTTCTTAGTGCGCGTGCAAAATTTGTTTTGCGCTGTTTAGCGCTAAGTACTTATAGTGAAAAAAGTGGGTAAAACATTTGGACACGAACGATAATTGTAGTAGGCATATTTCTCTTGTTTGTCTGATGCGATGCCATAGTGCATAGATAAAACCCCTATATTATTTTAAAAAGATCGGCTAACAAGTTAGCGGTCCGCTTGATGGTAAGTATAAACTGCCGCCTATGGACACTGCAACACCAGCGGTGTTGAAGGTGTTTTGCCAGCCCGGAAATTTAATTGTAGATACCTTTTTTTTTAAATGCATTTGCCTAAATTCAGAGACTAAATCGAGGAAGGAAGGAAGCTTTTCTTTCCTTTATTTAGGATCCTAATGATCGTTTTCACAAACTAACCCTAAAGCGTTCCCTAACTAAGGGGGGACACCTTAAATTTGACCCTTACCTAAGATCATTTTCACGAAGTTAAGGGATACCTACGTAAGGAGCACTTGAATCAGTGACAGTTTTCTATGCCGGAAGTCCAAAAATCAAATTTTCCCCATAAAATTGATAATTTTGTATTCCTTTAATGAACTACCATAATTATTATTATAATAATACGACAGAATAAAAAAAAACACAAAAACGCATGATTACATTCAAATTCAGTTGCCATTTAAAACTACAGACTACAACGTATTTTGTAGGTAAGATCAATCTGCATTTTAACTGTCTTATCTCTTATTAAACTTGCCTGAATTTAGTGCTTCCTAAATTGAGTCTCTGAATTTGGGCGAATGCCTCGTAACCGCTTCGTTATTCGACTATGAAATAATATTTACGATCTCGTAGCCATCGCGACAAGATTGGCTAAATGTCTAGTTTGCTAGATATGCAGTATATATAAAGGACACTTGCAGTCATTAATCGATTGCCTCCATCAAGATACAATACCTATAGAGTCACAGTCACGTGAAAACAGTCAAAAATCGTGTTAGTCTCGTTGAAGGTACATGTAGAGTGTAGACATCAACTATATGTTTTAAATGTTTATCGGGACTTATCACGCATTATTACCTTATTATATTATTATTAAATAAATAAAATAATGCGTGATAAGTCCTGATAAACATTTAAAACGTGTTCAAATCACGAAAGTTTAAAAATTACTATCAACTATATAGTTCGCAATGGTTCGCAATGGTCACAATGGTTGTGTTGGTTATATACTTTAATTTAGACGTTATGTCTCTTGCATGGTGTTCAACGTCGCTTGTATGCTATGTCATCGCGCGGTGGCGACGCCAATCTAGTATGATCGTGGTTGCCTTTCAACTAACGAAAAAGTCGGCGTAGCGTGCGCCGAGTTTGGTTTCGGACTTTTTTTTGCACAGTTATGACTCTATAGGTATTGTATCTCGATGGTTGCCTCACAATGGTAAGTGACTGCGTCCGGTTACACAGATACTTATCGTAATACCAGCTCGTGCTCCTGACTTTGTACGCTTAGATTTTCATTATTAATTATCAACACCCTTTTGATTTTCTTAATTCTGCCCACCGTGAAATCCTTGGCGGATGTTTACAACACATAAAGAATCTATGTACAAAAGACCATAGCCGGGTTTTCTCGGTGAAATGGCCCTTCGGTCAAATGATTCTGATTATTGATTCACCGACTTCAAAAAAGGAGAAGGATTCTCAATTCGGTCCGTATTTTGATATTATGTATTATAAGGTTCAATTTGTTTATACAGAAAATTGCCACCTAAGCTTGTCAACGTAGGCTTAGTAATAGAGTCCCGTTTTCGCCCATTGTGTACGGAAACCTAAAAATCACCTTGATTACTAGCGTGCACTTCAAAGCATTGCTTCTTGGTAGCTCTAAATCAAATTTTTCAAATAATCGTTTATCGTGACTATACATAATCATAAAATATTGCACTTATACCTAAGTCCATATTTCAAACAGGTTTACGCAAATATGGGTCGAATCCGACCGGTTTCGTGTGCTTTCTGCATCGGCCAGAATGTTGTAAGTAAGATAGATGCAATGAAATAAGATAAATGAGAAACAGACCATTTCAAAATGCTAATATAGAAGTGTCAAAATGGCAAGGTCGTAAAATGCCGAGATGGCAATTTGACAAAGCGGATTTACAAAAATGCCATGTTCTCTACCTCAGCTAGCTCTATTAAAACAGCCTGTATAAATCATGGAATGCACTAATAGAGTCTCAGTATCTCGACGTCTTATCATTTATGATGGACAATACAGACCGTCTCAAAAAGGTTAATTCGGACGTGTCAAAATGGCAAGGTCGTAAAATGACGAGATAGCAATTTGACAAAGCGGGTTTACAAAAATGACATATTCTTTACCTCACCGACGCTCTATTAAGTATCAATTTAAACAGCCTGTATATAAATCATGGAATGCAAATAGAGCCTCAGTATCTCGTCTTATCATTTATGATGGACATTACAGATCGACTCAAAATGCTAATATGGACGTGTCAAAACGACAAGGACGTAAAATGCCGAGACGGCAATTTGACAAAGCGGATTTACTAAAATGACATGTTCTCTGCATCAGCTAGCTCTATTAAAACTCTCGATTTAAACAGCCTGTATAAATCATGGAATGCACTAATGGAGTCTCAGTATCTCAACGTCTTATCATTCATGATGGACATTACTGGCTAAATGAGAAGAGATATCCATCAAAATATTGATATTATCTCGTTATATCTCGTTATTATGCCTTAACACGCGTCTACTCTGCCACTGCCTTATTTGTAGAGTGGCCAAGTTTAGAACTAAACATTTCCATTACAAGCCTTCAATTTTATTCCAAAGACACGATAGTGGCTCCCTCAGATCAGCTTTAGATAAATTGATCGCATGTACTCTAATTGATTTTCTAGCACACACTGGCTGGAGTGTTTGGATGTTCCCCGATAGTTAGTCTGGGTGTCTTTATGTCGCGAGTGAATCGGTTTCTTCGTGTTCCATCACAGACGGTATCAGGCGCGATGGGGGTCACAGGACAGAAGTGAAAAATTTATGTGATGTTAGCATGTCGGTGACGAGGTTAGCATGACCGTGACGCGAAAAAAATAAATTTTGGCCCTGCCAAAAATAGCTTAAAGAGGCCAAAGAAGTTTTCACTTCAAAAAAGATACCTACAGAAACCGACAAATTATATTGACAATAGACAAACTGCATATCGAATTTTTTTCACATAATCACATCACATCAGCAGCCATTAAACATCCACTGCTGAACAAAGGCCGCTTCCTCTTCAAGATGGGTGTTGCCATAATCCCCACGCTTGCCTGTGGGCAAGCGTGGGGCAATATTAACAAAATTTATATTATTTTACAAAAAATACATTTGATTTGCCTTGATTGATTGATTGATTAACTCTTTATTGTTCACACCATTAAATTTGATACAGAGGACAAAAAACTCTTAAAAACTAGTGTAGCAACTGGCGGCTTTATCGCTAAAAGCGCTATTATGCTAGTATTCTATGGGCATATAGCAGGGCAATTCAAATGGGTTTTTTTATAGACTAACAATTTAGCTTGTATTTTATTTATTTAATAAAGGCACTTTCCCTTTAAAACACTTTTCATAGTACGGAAACACTAAATATTATGACTATGTGCTTTTTTTATTGCAATTGCCTTTGGTCACAGAAAAACAAAGTTACACAATAATCAATAGATCCTATCAAAAGCTTTTAACTTCCCTTTAAAGTACTTGTTAAAAACTTTTAAGTGATGCCCACGACTAATTTACTATAATAGCTAAGTAAGTGATAGAACAGCTATAACAAAGCATTGCGTCACAAGTGGCTAAACAACTGCGTTTCTCTGCACTTTCGATTTTATTTGTTGTTCAGCGCACGACATTGTTAACCGTATTAAGATAGTAGGGTTGGTCTTTCACTCCTAATTATAAATGTAGTATACAACATGAAGTAAATTTTTAGAAGAAGGAAAAACGACTTCAAATCTTCACCTATATACACTAACTTAAACACATTGTTTAGGTCTTTAGACCTTCAACGGTCTATGGGCAGTCTAACTGTATTTGTAGTGTACGTATTAGCTTGTATTTTGTTAAGTTAATAGATAAAGGCACATCCCACGGTAATAAAGAAAGGTACAAACTTAAACTAAACTACTAAACTAGAAAAATTACAGTTAAAACAGAGATTGAAAATTCTCATCAAAAATTTTGCTCAAAGGAACCGCAAACCAAAACGTCATCTGTGTATATAGTTTTTGTTGATTTTTTCAAAAAGTGCTGAACTAATTTCGATATAATGTATATGGGACCACCCCTGAAGTATGACCTACCAAACAACAAAATAATCATCAAAATCAATCTATAATTGGCGAAGTGATCGCAAAAATAACATACAAAAAAAAGGTAGTTGAAACACGGAGACATTCGAACACGAACGATAATTGTAATAAGGCATATCTCCCTTGTTTGTCTGATTTGTGGCCTTGGTTGAAAAAAAGCCTTCGATTATACCACTGCAGAAAAAGTTTTAGCTAAATATGGCCTGTATAGTTTTGTAAAGTATTTATTACATTTTGAAAAAAGGATTATTTGCGAAAAGGACTTTTTGCGGACATTTTGAAAATGAGCCAGTGTGTGACAACCATGAAGCAAGTGGAAATAAATGCTTTCTTCGCTAGATAAGCCGATGATACGGCGTGTAACGTGATTACTGCGACAGCGTCATGCCATTGCTCTGATATATTACGACAACAATGCCATTGCCTCGCACAATGGTACAATTATACACTTTTTCTGCTATTTTCTGTGATGTTATCCAGGTTTGTGTAGGGTTTGTAAACGTTGTTCTTATGTTTCTAAGGCGTAAATTGGCTGGTGACGTTATGAACTTATGATACTATTATTAACATGGAACGGTGGTGGTACGAAATGTCCGTAATTACGGTAAAATTTACAACATTGTCTTGTTAGTCAACTATTTAAATCGTCAAAAAAAATTGTTCTTCAACAATAATGAATTTGGTAAATATATTTGTTCTGGGTGTTAATATCTATAAAAGTATGTATTTAAAAATATATATATGTTTGTGTATCAGTCTCTGGCAGCCATATTACAAGCTTTGCTTAGTTTGGGGTCAGATGACCGTGTGTGCAAAAATGTCCCGAATATTTATTATACTAGTATTTCAGATAGTTATTAATGTACAATGAAGAATTTTATCAAATAAATATATCGCTTGTTATCGGTATAAAAATAAAATAAGTAGATTACATCTACCGTGAAACATTGATTGTAGTGGCAGTGCATAAAATTAATTTTTATTTACATTTAAAACCTTTACATAAATATAATATTATTTCATTTAGAATCGTGAAACCGTGACAAATTTAAAGTACGTGTTCCATTAATATAAATAAACATTTTAATGTTGCTTTCTTTTTACTTTAACTGGAATAAAATTAAATAGAAGTTTATAGTAAAGGTCGGCAGCATAGTAATAGTTGTTTATGATACAAGTGCGGTAAGTTGGTTATTACAAACGAGTAGACGAATGTAAGCCCGAGACGAAGTTACCAAAATCATTACCGCACGCTCCGTTGTATGATGCGTAATGTTTAACTTTCGAACGATGTATACAGGCTTCGTAAGTGCACTTTTTGAGCAAATGTGTTGTAAAATATATTAACCACTTGTATCATAAATAATTATTTAACTTCTGCGTTTTTAGTGATCCGCGTAATGAGGTGTTTGGTAACTCGCGTATTTGGTGTCATGCGTATCTGTTATAATGCGTTTTTTGGCCTTTTGCGTTTAGGTACTTTTCGTCGAAATTATGACTGTTTTTATTCGCGATGAGTTTTTTTAGGTAAAAGGTGTTTTTAGTCTGTATGTTTATAATGTTACCATTTTACAACAAAATTACTCGACCGAAATGTTTTTTTTTAATTTTTTTATTTGATAGGGAGGTTTTCCACTTCAAAGTGTTTGGAAAAGGAAATTGTTTAGAATGTATTAAGTTGTAATATGGGAAATAAAAACTGTCCCACGTTACTACTAGATTAGTAGCACGATTGTTACTCTATATGTATCGTAACTCGATGCTTACAACATTTAAATTCCTTGCATGTTTCGACTCTTTGCAGACGGATGTCTATAGAAACGTCAGGACTTAAAATAAAATAAAATGAACGCGATTAAGTACAGATCTGTGCGATTAAGACGGTTCTTCGTAGAACTCTAAATTATTTTGTTTGGATCTCTTTTTAACCGACTTCAAAAAGGAGGAGGTTATCTGTCTTGTGGCTGTATGTTTTTTTGTTGTTGTTGTGATGAACTTAAAATATTTGCGATTTGTTGTTTTTTATACATATTGTTATTCAGATCCTTACATACTATACTTATTCTGTGGTTCAACTTTCGCTTGTTGCATATGCAATGAGAATAACTGTTTTTTGTGTTCTTCAGCCCAGTAACTTTTGACCTTGCTTGCTACGATGCAAGAAGCTTGTTTTTCTGAGTTTAGAAGCTCCTTAACTACAAATAGTTAACAGTAAAGTAAACAGTAACGTACTGTTATTCAATTTGTATGCATGTAAATATTTACTCACAGAATATATATTGTAAGTACAAGTACAGAAGATTCACTCCGCAAAATAATTTAAACAAGGAGCGACTCTTGTTACTACAGAATAAAGTGCAATTCAGGACATGCGGGCGCTAATTACCTACAGCTATATTAACCTAGAAGTTGCCTCTCTGTCTATCGCGTAACTCTTGTCGCGTTATCTCTGTCTATCGCGTGGCAATAGGCGCGACAGGTCCGACAAGTCGGCTACTTGTAGCTTCATACCTAAAGTGTGGAGTGCGCCAGACTTGATTTAGCTTAGAAATATTATGTTTAAGTGCCCTGACACATTTTTGACGAAAAAAGCGAGAAATCTGGATTTTTGGGGTTCTGTTTTTATCAAATAGAAAGTTCAATTTCTATAATAAACTTATGACGGTTTATTTGTTTTATATTCGTCATGACAACTACGGCTTAATTTTTTCGTTTTATGCCCAAAAATCCAGGTACCTAAAAATGAATGATTGCATTTTGTAATAAGGCTTTTAAAGACACACACGACAACATTTTAACACATGTATATATGTATCTCGCTCGCGCACTACAACATCTTTGATGATATGAAATGAATAAATGTACCTACTTCTGTAAAATCTAAATTGTACGAATAAATAAAACAGCATTACACATATTAAATAACATTAATATCGAAACAAACCAGTTTTATACTTAAAAGTCAAATTGTATTATTTAGTTTTAGTTTAAAATAAAATTAAATAAACAGATTTTGTCCAAACAGTCCATTATTGTTCTTTTATTTTCATTTATCGTACAGCTTAACATTTACTGATTTTAAAATATTAAAAATGTTGCAATTCGAGAGCGAGGGTTGCATGAAGTATGGTCTTCAAATATTTTCTCACTACTGTTGACACAGCTGTTAGAACTGCTGAATATAGTTATTGAACTTCTTATGATCCTAAGTAGGTAATTACTTAATACATTTTTATAAGTTTACAGTCAAAACCTAATGCTAATTTCTTCATAGAACAAAGCTAATTTCGGGCTAGGTAATGTTCAAATAAAACATTCATGTTTTATCAAATATTTTCTCACTACTCTTACTGTTGACATAACTGTTAGAACTGCTAAATAATGTGTTATTTGACTTCTTAACACTCTAGGTATTTACTAAATATATTCTGTTAACTGTACAGTCAACGTCTAATGCTAATTTATTCATAGAACAAAGCTACTTTTACACTTGAAAGTTTACCCACCATTCTTGCGATTGTGTACTTAGCTTATAGTCGAAGAGGCAACGGTGTTGTTTTTTGCCTTGATTACCTCCTACCTTAACGTCCGTCACTGATGAGCTTGTCATATGTTGATAAATAAATTACAGATTTTTTCCTTCTTCAAAAATCTACTTCATTAAATCTAAGCTGAACTTTAAAAACTTTACTTCTATACAAAATTAGCATGGATATAGATAGACCCGTTAGCTCTCTCACTACGCTTGAACAAAATGAATCAGTGTATGCAAATAGGCAAAAACTAGCACCTCATGTGCGAATTGTGCAGATACGCCATTATTCAACAGTTACGACACCAGATAACCTATTTGTAAAACAATACCCGCCAAGAAAACTGATTTAAGTGACTTTGTATACGACTTTGGGAAATGAAATTCCAAAATGTAAACCACCTTAGGTTGCAATGGTTTGAGTAAGCTTTTGAATAATGATTGCGAGAAATTAATCAAGTTGTGGAATAATAATGTTTCTATTGCATTTGCAAGGGCATTCTATTAAATATTGCTCAGTAGAGACGAGGTAAATTTTGTTATCCGATCAATAAGCTATCTCTTTCGCACACATGCAACATTTTCAAAGATAAGAAATCATCATTATCATCAGCCAGAAGACGTCCACTGCTGAACATAGGCCTCCCCCTTTAACCTCCACACTGAACGACATCCTGCCTTTTGCATCCACTGGATGCCCGCGACTCTCACAATGTCGTCGGGCCATCTAGTGGGAGGCCTACCTACGCTGCGTCTTCCGGTTCGTGGTCTCCACTCCAGAGCCTTTCTTCTCCATCGGTTATCGGTTCTCCGAGCGATGTGGCCTGCCCATTGCCACTTCAACTTGCAAATTTTAACAGCTATGTCGGTTACTTTGGTTCTTTGGCGAATATCCACTTTCCGGATTCTATCGCGCAAAGAAACTCCGAACATAGCTCTCTCCATTGCCCGCTGTGTGACTCTGAGTTTTTCTAAAAGGCCAACAGTTAAGGACCACGATAAGAAATCACTGAGGAAGAATTAAAAAACCGATTAAACATTGCCAAAAGCGAAAAAAATCATTATGTCGCTTCCAGCTTCGGGGCGCGGGCGCGGCATGGCAAGCGGCACACTTGTGTTGTTTGTAGACAGCATACAATTTTTGATATGGAAATAGTTTACATCCTGTATTAGCACATAGAATATTTTTTATCGCGGAATCGATTGCTGTACTTTAGTTTTGAGAAATGAAGCGTGCCGAAAGACAATCCCTCGCTACCCTCGCGGCCCAGGCTTGGGCCGGCGATGCGAAAGGGGTCCATGATATCTCGAAGGGGTCATTCATTATGATATTTTTTTACTATGCGATCAACCCTGAATACCATACATTGCGAGAGTGTTAAAAAACTTATTTATATGTTATAAGTGATTTATACCTTGCTATAAAATAAATAATGGCAATATTATTATATTATGTACTTATTTATAAGTATTTTATACTACCAGTGATCATAAAATAACAATAATTTTATGGCTTCATGGCACTGAATATAAAATATAAATAAGAGAATATGATTTGTTTAGTAGATTTTTTACTACGTCAAATTTTTTTTAATAATAAATTATTAATTATTGTTTATATAATCCATGATTTGTCGTGCATATATAATTTGTGGCCAGCATTCTGGCTATGTTTCGTTCCACCAAGGTGGCCGAGCGGTAGCATGGCGCTTTACAATCTGACGGCACCCGGTTCGGTCCTCGACCATGCACCAATTACTTATTTAGTACTTAAATCCTACTAATATTATAAACGCGAAAGTTTGTATGTATGGATGTATAGATGTATGGATGTTTGTTCCTCTTTCACGCTGCAACGGAACAACGGATTGACCAGATTTTTTGCATGGGTATAGTTCAAGAGCCAGAGAGTGACATAGGCTTTTCATCATCATCATTGCCATTTTTTATCACTACGCGGGTGAAACCGCGGGGCGCAGCTAGTAAATTATATGCAGTTTCGATGCCATCACTCAAAACGGTGAAAAATCACATCATGAAAACCGGTATGGTAAACATAGAACCTCAAAAATTCAAAGACATATTGACATTAACCACGAGAAAGGACAAGAAAAGACCTGTGTCCCAGCAGTGGGAATATGATAGGTTAATAATGATGACGGTTTAATCCATAAAAGACACAATAAAGCTCCTACACTTGACCTCCGTTGTCTAAGAGGGAATATAAAATTTACAATAACTTTCAATACTGCTTAACGACTACCTACAGTCATCCCACACAATGCTAGACAATAGCACCGATAGCATCAACAACGTGTCGATGTATAAGAAAAACTAGTTTATAACACGCCCTCCTATGTTTATGCTGAGCATTATAATTAAATAGTGTTTTAACCTCAGTTTAAACTAATGAATGATGCACGTTATGAAAATTCATAAGAAATCAACGACCTCCAAAATTTTAAAAAGCTAGTTAGAGAGATTAACTATTGATGTAATGAAAAGACAGAGAGGAACTAAGGTGCACTCAAATCACAATCGAGCAGAAAATCAGCTCGACTATTGTGATTTGTTTTATTTATACTGTTACATTTATTAACAACGAATAAAAAGTACAAGGAAAAAATATATATATTGATATTGACTTAAATTCTCGTATTATGATTTTGTTTAAAAAACAAACTAAGTGTTGTGAAAATGTAATTTCATTAGGTAAAAGTAATGCAACCATTTTAAGCATTTAAAACCTTGACCTTCAGCCTTGTATTTAACTCATTCATTCGATTAATATTTTTTAGATTAGACCTACTGTAACATTATTACAAAATAGCGTTTCGGTTTCCAAATTCACTTTTAATTTGTCATGTTCGGAAAGTGGTAAATATCACTGCCAAAACCTCGATTGAAAGTGCCACTTTTCAATGTATGTTTCTAAACCTCAATTCAAAAGTAATTTGAATAAAGAACAATGAACTACGAAGCAAATGGTATCAAAGAGATTTATAAAATTTATTTTCGCACGGGTTATTAAATTTGTATCTAATTAATTAATTCGTAGTTCCCTTATATAAAAAAAAAGCAGAGCACCAATTTAACTATGGTAAAACCACATATTACATTCCTTGGTAAACAATCTAAAATTTCCTGTCCAATCAAATAATTTTTGGGTTTATATTATTCATCGTATAATCATTGTTAAATTTCGCGCCTATAGTCAGATGCCTAATTTTTTACCGACTTCATAAAAGGAGGAGGGTTCTCAATTCAGTTTTTGTGTTTTTGTTTTAATGTTTGTTACCTCAGAACTCCATCATTTATGAACCGATTTGGATTTTTTTTTTATTGAAAGTTTATATTTTCAGATTAGTCCCACAGAAATTTAATCAAAAAATATTTTGAGTAGTTTGACCTTGAGCCTGGTGTGGGACCGTAGAAATGTCTGCAATTTGTCTACATAAATTTTAATGTACCTTAACTATAATTATTTTGTTAAAAATGTAGTTAATTCGTATTTTTGGAAAAAATAATTATCTTAACTTATCTTAAATAAAAAAAAAGTAGAAGTCGTTTGACGATAGATCGAATATGTTACTGAAAATTATTTTTGCACCGTTTTATATTTTAGTCTCATAATTGATACAAATGCGCTTCAGAACCTTCCATCTTCAAAGTGACCTAATTAGAACTGAGTGTCACATTTCAAGGTAAAGTCAACTGCGTAGCTGGTTCTTCCCATTAGGAGTGAGTACTTCATCCAGCTCTCAGTAGATCAGGTTCAAGGGTACCTAATTACTTAAGGAGGTTAAAGGACAAGGACGTTATAATTGTAGATGTGCATCTGAAGCGCAGAATGCAAATTGCATTTATGTATGATAGATCAGTTTCAACGCACTAAGTACTCAGATTTTGTTTTAGTGTTTCTTGGGTGTTTCTTATGTTTTGAGACTAAGATAAAATACATTTATTTTCCAGAAATATTAACTAAACAAAATACAAGCTAATACTAACACTGCAAATACAGTTAGACTGCCCATAGACCGTTGGAGGTCTAAAGACAATCCAAGTGCTCAAGCCCACTACCATTTGGCAGCGTACCCAGCGTGCTGGCGGCATTACCACGCTGAATGGCAATGCTGATGCGTTGAGCCAGAAACACGCCGGCATTTTGGTCACGCGTCGCATTAACCAGGCGCTGTGAAAGATTTTTGAAAATGAGGTGTGCTCCTGGTCCCCAAGGGCCCAATGTCTCGACGTTAAACGCCTTAAATATGTAGTAGTAGTGGAGTGCAGCAAGCACAAGTTTTTCGAAGTTGCAAATTTGGAAATACAACGTACCATTCAATCAGACATCATATATGCAATTTTAGCTTTTTTGGTGTCGATTTCTACTGGGCTAGCTGGGGAAAGTGATATAACGAGGTAAACTACATGTCTTGACTATGACTTACTTTGCTCGACTCAGACTGTGACTATGACTTGTTTGAAGATATCTGAAAAAACTTGAAAATATTTCAATACTTGCCGGTGCCAAATGCACAACACGTGCGATGCCAAAAAACATCAAGTGGAAAGAATAAAAAAATACTTCGATGTACAACCGATTAGACATGAAAATACATAATATGTAATTTTATCTAATAATTCGAGATTAACTGATCACTTCCGGGTATACTTTCTATACAATATACATACCAATCTATAAACAACTTTGTTGTTATCCGCCAACCTGTCTGCATCTAAGTTATTCGCTTAGATAAGCTAATCAAGACGTAGAAACACTTTTACTAGAAACGTTAACCGGTTTGGGGTTCCGCGGGTTGCAATAAAATCGAAAATGATTTTCCGAGTAACTATAACAATGTTATTATGGAAACTGACGTGGCTTTCACACATTTTATTTATATTACACGGGAATTTCTCACGTAAGATTAAGTATAGTCGGAGTGACCGGCTTAATCTTACGTGAGTAATTGCCGCGTAATATAAATAAAATCATAATAAAATATAACAATGTTCTTTAATAGGGCTGTTAATAGTCTTCATCATTCTTTAGAGAAACAAAGGAGATATAATATGGCTTAGTACAAATTCATGTCTCAATTTTTCATACATTTTTCCGCTATACCTCTAAACCGCTTAACGCAAAAACTGTTGTTATGGCAAAATTTCAGCGACATCAATGAACTAAAAAATATTAGTAATAATAATTTCAACCTAATTTATAATTTGACATGTAAAATAACATTTTATTAATAAAATATGAATAGTCCACATGCAAAAACATGCAAGGTAAATCCGACTGAAGGCATCAAACCTGATTAAGATCTGATGCGTTCACACCCGCCACGCCACTTTAATATATCTTTCTTGTTTGTCTGATCTGAGTTCTGGCGTTAATATGTATCTATAGGCGACAGTGATCGTTTGCTCGTTTGCCATCTACATCATATTTTAATATTGACAAAAATATAAATATTCGTTCGGGTATAATACAATTAGAAATACGGAACCCTAAATACACAGACATACTCACTCTTTTTTACAAATGAGCGGTGATCGAACGTCCCCAATCTACTTTAGCAATATCCGTAGCATACATCGCTACATTTAATGAAAGTGGACAAACTGGATTCATTTGCTTTAGGCTGGTTTCACAGCTGTGCGGGAGACCCGCGTGCGCCCGTACTACGGGAGACGGGATCTACGCGGAGGCAAGTCCCGTACGGAACAATCCGCGTCGCTGTGAAACGATGTTGTAGCGCCTCACGTATGTCTCCGCAGAGAGCCCGTACGGGCAACCCGTACCCGTAGCCGTGTGGTCTTCCGTACAGCTGTGAAACCAGCGTTAAATCTTCATATCATAGTGTCGTTTCATAAACGAAAAGTTAATCTTTGGCATCTTTGGACATAAACCTAGCGGTCTGTGTCCAAAGATGCTGTGTGCAATGATGAGTAACCCTCGCCAATATTTTTTTTCGGTATTTGTTTTTTTTTCGCGGTTTTTAGAGTTCACAACAACAAAGCATCGCATCGATCTCGGAGGGCCAGAGAGTGACATATTTTTTATCCCGGAAAAAAATACGGTCACTGAGGGAATGGCCATATGAACGTCACGTCTGTCACTTCATGGCAAACTTCAGCTTCGGTTTCCTGCCAAGGCTCACCAATACATTACACATGAAAACTCTGCTATGCATATCGGTCAGTAATCTCTATGGAATTAAATTATTGAAAATTTAATTACCTAGTTTGAATTGATTTTTAACAATAAAGTAGCACAGAGAAATACTATACGGAAATAATCACTCGCGCTTTCTCTAAGTACCATAAATATGACCATTCATTGGAGTTCAACTAAGAGCAATTCGACCACTGCGAAGCCCCGCGAAGACCGCAAATCGGGACATTGAAGCCGGTTCGTGGGTTTTGCGGCGACCCCGACGAGTCAATAACGCGGTACGTCATCGGTTTCAAAATGATACAATTTATGAGCTTGTAAATTATGGAAATTTATAAATAAAAACTTTTCTACAAAAATATTAACAAACTGGTCATAAAACATTTATAATCAATAATCGACACAAAAACCTTATAATTGTTTGTGTCATAAACATTATAAAAACGCTTTATTGTGTAATACACAACAAAAAAATACATTTCCTTATTGTTACTTATTGTGTACCTAACTAAAATGTTTATTATTATTATTGAGTATATACTACTTGGTTTTTTGTTGATTTCACAACTAGGTTTATTGCAAACAATTATAAATATTTAAAATTGTATATTAATAATTCCGTTAAGTTAAAACATGCATTCTCCTTATCTAAAACCTTGAAGTTGTGTTACTTACTTTATGCACCTAAAGAAAGTATTACTGCAATACGAAAAATTTAATGCCTCAATAAGTAATTTAAAAAAATATTTAATTCATAATTAAAATTTATTCAAAAACCAAAATCACTTGAACTTGATGATATAATTACATTAACTTGAAAATATTTGAATACTACTAAATAGTAAATCGCATCATTGCTTAACAACAGGCTAGGTGGCATTGAAACGCAAACTTATTATAAAATAAAATAAAAAAAAGTCAATTGCCGAAGATGTGCAACGCCAAAATATAAAATTAAATTAAATTAATTTATTGAAACAAAAACTAATTGCAGTTACATTTATCTCACATAATATTTTCTATACTATAATATTATAAAGAGGAAAGATTTGATTGTTTGTTTGTTTCTTTGTTTGCATTGAATAGGCTCCGAAACTACTGAACCAATTTGAAAAATTCTTTCACTGTTGGGACGCTACACTATCCTCGGGTGGCATAGGCTATAATCTATACCCGGGGCGGACCGCTAGTTATTAAATAAAAATGTCAATAGAGCATTACGGTAGACTTGAAACTCTATCATATTTTTATAGCCAAAAGCAAGCAATCTAGTATTACGAGAAAAACACGTTTGTATATTTTCAATAAGTTAAACGTTATTAACTTTTTACAATTCACAATTCTGTGGTTTCCGTATCCTGTTGTACCGTGAACCTAGGAAAAGTCAAGGCTACATCATTTCGATTACAATCTTCAGGCGGTTCTCATACAGTGTTTAATGACGAAACAGATTTCGTGATTCAGATTATTCTTATAGCGATCACGAAAGCAATTGTATTTGATGTAAAAGAATTTTCAAGTACTCTACTAAAGCAATTTTAGTTGGTCTAAAATAATTTTTTATGACTACTGTGTTGTGGACTGAACAATATAGAGTCAAGGTTTAACGGTGGTCTATAACGTGAAACAAAGAACGAGGAAGAATTCTTTGTACCTAACTGCACCTACCTGCACCATTTTTACATAATATATTTGACCCACAAGAATATGGTTGGTTGCCTAGAAGCTCAGAAAGAATAAATAAATGGTTTTAAGGGGCCTGTATACCGTCTGCAGCTCTCTCGCTCGCACATTTTCACATTATTGAAGATATAAAATAAATGAGTGTGAATTTCCAAAAAGTAACAAAATCATGTCTTGATGTCTATCGTAACATTACAAACAAAGAAATGTTTGTTTCGATATCTTTTAATTTGACGGAATAAAATGACACGAGAAATAAAAATCACTTGTTACCATTTTACTGTGTCAAATTAAAATATATCAAATTGTCAATTTCTTTGTTTGTAATGTTACGATTGACACCAAGACATGATTTTGTTACTTATTGGAATTCACACTCATTGATTTTATATCTTCAATAATGTGAAAATGTGCGAGCGAGAGAGCTGCAGACGGTATACAGGCCCCTTAATCTACAGTTTCCCCTGTAGCACCTTCCCTTGGTCGTTCGCTCGATTACATTTTGAGCATATCGCTTGCAGTTGTGTGCCGCTTAATACTGAAGTATGCGTTTGTAAAACTAGCACAGAATACATATAAGTACAAGGAAATAGTAAGAATAATTATGTCAGTTTTTTTAATGCCATAGGTGGCAAACAATCAGATGGGCTGCCTGATGGTAAGCAATCACCATCGCCTATGGATACGTTGCCGACCCTTTAGGACTGGATGTGTCGACAGTGTGTGCAATACAATGAGATTGTGCAATACTTGTTTACCTCGCCCCCTACAGTTTTTGGCAGCTTTTTTTCGGTACTAGCAGATCCAAACTATAATTATATTGTCAAAGCCTAGAAGAGATAAGACCGCCATTTCTGGTGGCTCTAGCTCGAAAATTTCTATTGTGCACAATAAACTGTTTTTTTCTATCTATTACTGTTTGGCAATGCAAATATCTCACGTCACCAAAGTGGTAGACGTAGACGTTTAAAATCGTCTATATTTTTCCTCAAAATTGGCCTGTAAAGCAAGTACAAATTATTTATTTACGTTACGATACCACGCTCCAACACACATAATTTCCGGTTGTCCGGTTCCGCAACTTTTTGCCTTTAGAAAGTTATGTTTGAAACTGACGAAGCACTCATTAGTATTGTACACCGTACATTTGCGTATAATTGAGGTGTGGATTTCGAAGGAGCCGTACACAGGCGTCGTTGGTTGCTAAACTGGCGATTTGGCCGAGCGAGTGTGAGAGTGTGTGGAATTCCAAGTAATGTTTAGGTGTTTACGGTTAAATGGACATTGATACTGCACAAGGTAGAGTTGATGTTTATTAATCGATTTCTGCATGGTGCAAGTTTGTATTAGTGAGAATTGAAATCTAAGTTTTTAAGGTTTCGTACCCACAGTACATGAAATTTTCACAGAATATGTAATGTTACGGCCTAATGGGCCGTAATAAAAGGCGCCTAAGAAATAATATTAAAGCCAAAATTAAGTTCCCATACAACAAACATACTTCTCAACGTATTTTTGTATTTGCTCTAGTGTAAAAACTGTAATACGTACAAGCGTCAAAATTGGCACGATTATATTACACACTCTAAAGTAAAACAACAAATAATAAATAATGGCCAAGTGTGAGTAGGTGAGTAGGTAGGTTCATTACCAAGTTAAGCAACGTATTCGGTTACTTGGACAACCTTATCATTTCTTTCACCGAATCGAAATAGCATATTTAACGAATTTTGAAGTCGATTTTTTATTGATTATTATTGTATTTTGTGGTGGCACGGAACCGCGCGCCCGACTCTCACTTGGCTGGTTTTATTTTTGAATTGCTAGTATTTTTCTGTGAGAAATATATACAGGAAGCTTAAAATAACAGCAATTTTTGACACTAGCAAAATCAAAATCTAGAAACACTGTTCTTATTAACTTAAATTTTAAGTATTATAACTTTTTAATTTACTTAGTTAAAGTTGTATACATTTAGAGCATGATATAATCATATTATTTAAATCAAAAATAATGAGCATTTAGTTTTATTGAAGATGTTATCTCTAATTGAAAACCAGATTATTATATCAAGAACCTCATCTCATGAATTATGACTTATAAAAAGATACGATGATAGGCAACACTTATGTAATTATAACCTCATTTATTTTGGCTTTTGACCACCTACAGCAATAATTTACACCAGTTTTTTCTGTAAGTTTGAGTCATCAATTGATTACGTATATTTTGAAACAGGTGTTTTAAGAGTGGATTGTATTCTGGTTTAAAATTAAAGTGATCAACTTTTAAATTATTAAATAATTATTGGAGATATTTTTTTGAAAACCTCAAGTATTAACATCTTTTGTCTTATTAAATAAAGTACTTATTAAAAGGAATCTAAAAATTTTAGTACTCTTTTAAAGTAGTAACGCACAACTTTTTAGGATTCATTGGTATCTTTCGGACAGTATAATTTAGTTATTTGCTTTTGGAAGGTGTTTATTGTTACAATAATTAACAATTTTGTAGTTTTTTTAACGCGGATAAGTCCGCGTTTGATCTCCAACTCGTCTGTTGTATGTTTTATATTTTGTGTGATTTTATTATTGTCAAATTGTGTAATTATTGTTAATGACCGCTGACCCATCGGCCAGCCTTGATATTGCTCGAACGATGCTGTAGAGAGGGGCTTGCGCGAGTTCCATGTCACTGACTAGCAAGTAACAGCACGAGACCGGAACTGACGGCGTTTTCTTGTGTCAAAGGCCAAGACCCACTTCGGGTCGCTGCGTCACCGGCTTAAGTAGCAGTAAGATTCTGATTAAATATTTTGAACTTTGTATTTTAAATTACTATAGAAACTAAAGGCCCAATCACCCTTTCGGGGGTAGGCTAAAAGTCCAGCAGTGGACTGTTAAAATGCTGATTATGATGATGATGATGATAGAAACTAATGTGAGCGTGATTCATTACTTAAATTAATAGATGGCTAGCACTCACGGGTATTGCTGTCGAAAAACTCGACCGGTGTTCGGACGTTATAGACATCCATCTTCAGGGAGTTTGCCCGGCGGAGGCTCGACGCGAACACCCGTTATACCCGTGAGTGCCGTGAATTAGTGTGTATTTTATTTTCATAAGGTCCCAGTTGAAGAAGGTATTCTGTCTGAGTGGAATGCTAGGGAGAGGCCCTTGGGAGCATAACTGACTACATAGTAACATCTTAACCATGTCCAACAGTGGGCTGATTGTGATGATTATAATGATAAACGACTGGAACCACAACTTAGGCTCCTCAGCCTAATTTGTGATTCCAGTCACTTGAAATATAAAACCACTAGGTACAATATTAAAAACCTTTAAGACAAAATTACGACTACATAAAGATATAACATTCTGCACTCACATGGAACCGAATTAAAATTCCAAAAGCTTTCAAACATAAAACTAAAGGAGTCATAAAATCAGATTGACTTCAAACATACTTTAGTGTTCAAGTTAATATTTTAACTTTGAATGTATAATTAAATCGAAACAACTTTCAATAATTTTGACGGTCAATATTTTTTTTAAACTAAATATTAAATCCAATGAATTAATGTTTATTGTTTAATATGAGCAATTTATGAGTATCGTGCCGCGATTTCACCCGTTATTTTATGTTATAGCCCATAATAACATAATATGTAAATCCAGGTTATAAGCACAAAACCTACCTATACAAAAGATTCCTCAATACCGTTCAGTCATTATGGATTTAAGTTAGAACAAACTCTTTGGCCTTTTCAAGGCCAGAGTATATAGGTATTTTCTAAGTATGCGTGCTTCATCTTCGACCACATCGTCGCATACCAACACGCGAGTTGGTAGTAAAACGCGGACTTATCCGCGATAAAAAAACCACACAGTTTAAATTAATTAGTATGATTATTAATTTATTTAGTAGATGCTTAGGGCAATAGCGCTTGACTTTCCTCAAGGCAAAAAAAGTTCACGGTTATGCAGGCACATTTAAAATATGTACACAACTTATGATAAGCAAAAAATACTTCAGCACGTAAAAATTTTTTTTTTAACGCTTATAAATCCGCCTTTGACCACTAACTCACCTGTTGGTAAGCAACGATGTGGTCGAAGATGAAACACGCAGACTAATAATAATACACTTATTTAAATTACTTTACGCACTCGCAAACTAGATCAGCCCGCGTATTTAAAAACCACGCAACTGAATAATATGATTATAACAAAAAAGTAGCCATCAAACAATTAAAAATTAGCACAAGAAAATAATAAAATTATAAATTAGCCAAGTGTGAGTAGGACTTGCGCACTGAGGGTGCCGTACCACCACAAAATACAAAAAGTAGTGCAAAAAAACAACATCACACACAGGCCTCCATCCAAATACCGTTTGTCCGACGTTGCTTAACTTCAGTGTACAGAAATTTGTCACCGACTCGCACTTGGCCGTTATTTATTATTTGTTGTTATACTTTAGAGTATGTACTATAATTATGCCAAGTTTGATGCTTGTACGTATGTATTGCCGTTTTTACATGAGAGAAAATATAAAAAAAAACTAATCATCCCAAATTCCTTATTGTAGTTGAAGTGACGTAGAAGCGAAATTACACTACAGATCAGTCAGAAAAACTTTTTTTTTAACTTTTTGACTTTATTATTATTTCTTAGTTATTCCGCTGTAACATTACATATTCTGTAAAAATTTCAACTGACTATCTATTACGGTTCGAAATATACATCTATTAAAAGGTAGGACAGACAGCTCAGTGATACGGTCCCGTTTTTGGGTAAGCAACCCAAAAATGAGAAAAAAAAATGGCAGCCCCTATGTAAAGTTTATTATTTATTTATTTACATAACTCAATAACACCTTAACTAGTTGAGTAACGTAACGCAGTAATTGTAACGTTCCACTTTATGTATACATAAGTAACGGGTAGGTATATGCTATTTGTGTAACACGTTGCGCAACCAGCTTTGTGCGGACGACGTTGATGTCTTTTATATGGAGTTTTTGAAGCGCGCGCGCATGGTATAATGTATTATAGCTTCCATTTTGAAACTTGAAGAAACCATATAAATAGGTATTTAAATTTATAATTTTATATTTTATACCGACTTCAAAAAAGAAGGAGGTTCTCAATTCGACTGTATGTTTGTTACGCGATTACTCCGCCAATTTTATGACTTGATCTTGTTGATTATTTTTTATTTGATAGGTCATATTTTAGAGGTAGTCCCATATAAGTTTTATCGAAATTTATGTAGCGCTTTTTGGTAAAATCAACAGAAACCAAAAATATATACACAGAAGACGATCTAGTTTGTGGTTCTTTTCAGGAAAAGTTTTGATGAGGACTTTCAATCTTTTTTTTAACTGTTATTTTTCTATTTTTTAGTTTAAGTTTGTTACATGTATACTTGTCTGGAAGTGGTTTTTTTTTCTAAAAATATATTAATTAATTTTATACTTGAGTACTGGTTGTTTTTTTTATCTTAAGTAAATTTAAATTTTGTTTTCAATGAATATTTTTTAAGGAATGGAATTTTTAGGAAAAATCCTGAGCTTTCTTGTTAAATTTGTTTTCGTTGTTTATGTGCAAACTATCTATGAAGTTAATCCTGTAATACCTTATTCATCACGTAAAAAGTAAGTCTTTTGCATGATTGGACAATGCCTCTCGATCTATTGTTATCGCGAGAATGCTGATAATTGTGCGTAAGCATTTCTCACGTAAATACAATTATTCACACAAGATTTTACAATTTCAAATGTCATCGTAACGTAACGAGCGAAAACGAAACCACGCCGATACCATTGCACGCCATTTAATCATAATTTAATTTTAATCTGTTCAAAAATTATCACGTATTTATTTATAACTTAATTTTTAATTAGTCAGTTTTAAATGTCACTATTTTACTTACCCTTTTAACCTACTGCTATGATCTCCGAAAGGGTAAGTTCATCTAAATAAAATCATCAGTTTGCAACTGAAAAATTTACTTACCGTAAGGGAGACGACGCAGAGCGACCAATAAAACGTTCCAAAGAAATCCTTGATTTTTCGAACGGCAAAACCGTTTTTTCACGTGTCACTTTCTAGGAAGGGGATTTTGGATCGCGGTTCGCAGCGGTGGTGGTTATGAACGCACGTGCGGCTGCGTTCGATTCGGAGCGGCGACTGCGAGACACCTCGCCGAAGAGGTTCAGTTCAATCCCCCGCCGGTCAACGAATCGGCAGCAGATGTAGCGAATACCAACTGCTTTACAATCTACATCCACGATTCTTTGCCATACATTACTTTCTATCCCTCAAAAACACGACAAGTACCTAATTATTATACAAAACTAATAAATAACCAATTTTTGCCTCCAACTCGCCTGATTGTAAGCGACTGCGTGGCAAGATGGAACACGTTAATCTAGAAAAAATATATTCTCTCTAGCGTTGAAGATGCCTAGATTGTATTTCTCAGGATACAAGGAGGACGGAAAGGAGTACTATTCTTGGGAAGTACGTATCATAAATGACGACCCAAATCGTTGTGTACGAATTTCTGAAATTTCCACGAGGTAAACCCTTACCTCATCACTACCACCCGGTAGTGTGCAGTACTTCTAGTTGTCCTATTGTAGAAGGGGGAGGGTGGAAGAAGGTCATGAAGCTATTGCGCATACTCGAAATGTATCCGGTAGAGTAGACAAGATACTTTACAGCGGTGCTTGAGACTTTGCATTTTTTAGCGACTATATGGTTTGTTCAGTTTATTGTCACAAATCCTCATAGCTTGCTCGTCTATCGGATCTAAAGCTTCCAACTGGTGATCGGCAGCTCCATCGAATAGGTGATGGCAAAACAAGCAAAAAAATAATAACATAATATTCAAATATCAAGCTTTTACCCAAACATCCCCTGTACTTACTAATATACTACACGCAATGTACATCAAACGATGATTCCAAACGATAAAATAATTACATCGAGTCGCATCTGATGCATATCCTTCTGAGCCTGAGGGCGTGGGTTCGATTCCCACGTAGGACAAACATTTGTGTTTGTTCTATATCTGGTTGTTAATATCTATTTAAGTATGTATTTAAAACTATATATGTATGTATATCAGTCTCTGGCAGCCATATCACAAGCTTTGCTTAGTTTGGGGTCAGACCGTGTGTGCAAAAATGTCCCAAAATATTTATTTATTTTATTTTATTTTTATACAATGAATGATTATTGCGATTAGATTCTCGGAAACAAATCAAACAAAAATTTGCTAGTTTCATCCATAATGGATTGTATGTCCCTATTTAGTATTTACATTATGATGACGCCTTAATTTCACATATTTCATGGAAAAAAAAATATGCTTAGTTTCATTCTGGCTGTCTCATTCTCTTATTTTCAACAAATTTAAAGAAAAATAAATCTCTGCGTGCGAATTTTTAAAAACTTATTGGGCATTATCTTAGTAATAACATAGCAAATAGTATAAAGCAATTTTTATGTTGAGACTTCATAGAATAGCGGAAAAAAAAGTTCTCATTAATAATAATATAATATTAACAAGTAACTTAACAATTTATATTAAAAAGTTAACAAAAATAGAACAACAACAAACTAACAAACATCGGTTTAGAAACAAGTTTGATCAGTCTGACTTTATTTGTATTACTGGAAATTGATCTTATTGTAATCAGCGGTAAATCCACTTCCAAGGTAGTCAGCAATGTGGAAGAGTTATTTATTTACTTACACGAAAAATATTTAAAAAACAGATATTTAAAACCTAAAACTATTACTACCAAACATTAAAATTAAAATAAAAAAAACAACAAATTAAAACCTAACTATCATTCTATTAAACCGCTACCAGTGGGAACTGTTCCCATAATGCTGGCCTCATTACCACGTTGTATGGCGATGCTCACCCTTTGAGCAAAGTAGAGGCCGGCATTTTGGTCACGAGTTGCATCGCCCTGACGTGAAGACAAATCTTTGATTTTTTTTTGGCTCCTTATTCTCACGGCCCTATGGTTTCGAACCCAAAAGGCTCAAAAATGTATCCACTATCCAGTGTACCATATTTGCGCCTTTTGAGATCCTCTGCAGATTCCGCCGCCGTGCCAACCCTAATCTGCGTTCCGGAAAGATGTGACGGCGCAAAGGTGTCAACGCAAGTCGCGTCCCAAACTAAGGGCCGCCCCATCTTCCACGGAAAAAATGTGTAATCATCACGTAATCATAATTGAGATTGAAGTCAACCTTTGAGTTGTTGAGTACGTTAATTAGAGCTGCATATTGTTTATATTACATGAGAATTACTCACGTCGGATTACGCCGGTTACTCCGATATAGTTTCAACCGCATTTAGTGTTTTTTTTCAAGGAATGCATGCGCACGACTTTTTATTGCTTTGCACTGATAATGCACTGCTGTGATAATATATAGTTTGGATCTGTCTATTACCTAAAAAAGTCAAATCCTGAAGGCCCCTTAAGGTAAACACGTATTGTACACACAGACATAATTCTTACTAAAGCTTTAAGTTTTAGCTTATCAAAGTTGTTTCATAATAAGGTACTCAGAGCTATTACCGCTATTGCATTATTTGTGTTATAATTTTCAATGTTCAAAGTTTATTTTTGTTGCTCAAATTCTAATACCGTTTCCAATGTCAAACACTCCATTTTTAACCCAAAGTTTACGTTTCATATGTTTACACTACTCTATTTCAGACCGATTTCAACAGATATGAGAGCTTAAATTTATTTGGCCTTGCGTCTTGCACAATCTCAGAAACTGCACGATAGATATCATTCTCAATTTCCAAAGTATTAGATTAGACCAACGACTAGAAACTCTATAGACAATTGGACAGTTCATTATTCAGACAAATCTAATTATTACAAGTTATTTAGAGCTTAGATTCTATATCTGCGGATATATTATGAATAAAAACCTTAAATTTAAAACACATTTAATACGTTTTTGAATTTTAGATTGGAGCTGGTACCCGTTATACTATATTGTATACTATATATAAGTAACTATATTGTATTGTTATTGTATACTGATTCGTAGTTTTTATTGAATGACTCGTTACACGCCTTGGTGTAGCTGTAAGTGTGTACGTGTGTAAGTGTGTAAGTATTTGTCTAGAAATACATATTGAAATATTATTAAAATGGTTCTCATTGTTTTTTTTTTTACCAATTATAACTAAGGTGGACAATGGTGGGATTAAAAGGGTTACTTCATTTGGGTTAAAATCAACTTCCAAGATTTGTTTACATAGTTATAATAAGGTAACGTGTTAAATTTATACAGATGTATTTCTATAATATTACTTCTTGTCTATTGACACCATTTGCTCCGCTGAAGGTAGCAACATCGATACTGGTGTGCATTGGTAGTCGTAGCATTTTTGTAGGTACGATTTGTGCCAAAGTGTTGACTGAAAGCCCTATGTGAAACGTCTATAAGGTGAGAAAGGTTGTTAACTTTTATTAGACTGAGTCGATTTGGATCGGATGTTGCGTGTGCGCACGTTTTCGCAACGGCCAATATGTGGAAAAGGGAAGCTGGGTTGTATATGGGTTGCCTTTTCCTCTCACTCTTACTTGAGAAGTTCACTCCCAGTTTTTTGCCGTGATTTTACAGTACTATTTTGCATTAAAATATGATTTTCGTTTTTTTACTGTAAAGTAAAAAAAAACAAAGCGAGGCGTAGAGGGGTACTTATACTGAATCTATGTAGCAAGGCTTGCGTTTGACAACCATCTCACTTGATGTTATGTGACAATGCTACAAACACAGCGCTAAATTTTATCACATCGATTCAGCCGTTGATTCATAATAAAATTCAATTCATATCAATTATATTATTTGCTAGCTTATGGGAGACAAAACCGGCCAAGTGTGAATCGGGCTCGCGCACTGAGGGTTCCGTACCACCACAAAATACAATAAAATATAGTATATCGGAAGTCCAAGAAAACAAAAAAAATATTATATTCCGTACCACTCTCGTAAGAGCACTCTCTATTAAGTCATCTTTAAAAAAATGGTTCAGCCGTTTTGGAGCTGTGTTGCCACAATCAGACACATACACCCCTCTGTTTGCGTCGGGGGCTAAAACTCAGCTCTCTTCGTCAATCATCAGTACGTTAACTCTTATGAATGAGTTCAATGTAGCATCTTATAAATAATCAGCTTGTGGAGCTAACTACGCCACTAATTAGATTATGATAGTTTATTAGATGGTGTATTTGAGTGTGACGGTAGCAAGGTAAGTGACTGCTGTGAAGTTTAGTAACTATTAATTAAGCTGGATTTTGTTAAAAACACATGCGTACTGTTCTTTGTCGATCCTCAAATTTGACAGTTGAGATCGTGAAATTCGATAAAATGCCATTTGATCAGTACTCGCTATAATCTATTTTATGGCATTTGTCGAATTTTACTATCGATAAAGAATGGTACTTGCACTGTAGCTTAGACTAACGAGTGAGATATGAGACTTAAGAGTCTATAATCTTAGATACTGAGTCTGACTCAAGTTTGCACAAAAATACAATCCAAATTACAGCACTCACGCCTACACCCACTCACTCACACCCACCCACTCACTCACACCCATCCACTCATTCACACCCGCACACCACACACACGCACCCACCCACATCCCCCACACATACCAGGCGCTCGTAAATGAATATTTATATTAATGTTATATGTTGATTTGTTTATTATTCTTTTTATGTAATGTTTTTTTTTCTTTTCTGTTAATTATTATGTACTTTATAGCTGAATTTTCCTGTACCTATAGTTTAATTTAATTATGTAATGGCCAGACGTGATGATGGGAGGTGGTCTATAGCTGTAACCGCGTGGTGGCCGAGACAAGGTCGGCGGAACCCAGGCCGACCGAGGATGAGGTGGACTGATGAGATCAAAAATACTGTCGGGAACGAGTGGATGCGAATAGCGAGAGACCGGGGAGAGTGGCATAAACAAAGGGAGGCCTATACCAGCAGTGGGTCACTCAGGGCTGTTGATGATGATGTACATTAATATTTCGCGTGATAGATGTCAGAATAGGAATTGCTTGCTCATCGAACCTTGGGGTCCAAGACACAGGCTGAGCCGAGTTTGGACCGCAGACAATTATTTGCAGTGCTAAAAATTTCAACTCAATAAAAGGTTTGATTATTTGATTATGGTATAAAAATGATAAGAGAGTGTCGTGTGTGAGCGTGAGAAAAGAGAATGTTGTGAAAGTGGCGTGGTAGGTACGAACGCATCAGGCTTAAATCAGGCTTGTTGTGGTTAGTCTAACTCACCCTGTAGGCCTAGCACGGGCCGTGGATAAATTGTCTATCCATTGTTTTTATCCCGCGAGAAAGAGACAAACGTATCTATATTCTAGCTTTGTTGCGTCGACGCGTGGATAAAAACGGTGGAAAGACAATTTATCCACGGCCCGTGCTAGGCCTGCTGCAGACGACATTGCTGCCATTTTTTCAGTTCATTGGTGTCGCTGTAAGTTTCTTAGTGTGCGTGAATAAACCAGCCAAGCGCAAGTCAGGCTCGCGCACTGAGTGTTCCGTACCACCACAAATTTCAATAGAAATTACCAGCTATAACTTGGTAATGAACAGAAATTTGTCACCGACTCGCACTTGGCCATTTATTATTATTTATTGTTATACTTTAGAGTGTGTACTACAATCATACCAAGTTTGACGCTTGTATGTTTTACCGTTTTTACATTAGATATAATACAAAAAAAAAATACGTTTGTTGTATGGGAACCCCCCTTTCGTTATTACTTTTAGACTTTTTTATTATTTCTACACACTACATTCACACACAAAATTTCAACTGGCTATCGATTACGGTTCGAAATCGAAAAACACAGCCTTTTAAAGTTAGGACTGACAGACAGACAGGCATCGTAGGCTCAGTAATACTTGTATCTTTACTTTCAGATAATGAAAGATGCCCTAAGATTACTATCAGCTGGACTAGAATCACTGTCCGTTGGGTTACTATCACTGTCTGTAGCTCTTTGTTAGGCTACTATCTCTTAGACAGGTTATTACCATTTTGCGTTTGGACACTATCACTATCTCTATATCTATTATATCTATCGAATATATATATATTATATCGAATATTTGTGTTTGTTCTATATATGGGTGTTAATATCTATTTAAGTATGTATTTAAAGCTATATATGTATGTATATCAGTCTCTGGCAGCCATATCACAAGCTTTGCTTAGTTTGGGGTCCGATGACCGTGTGTGCAAAAATGTCCCGAATATTTATTATTTATTATTTATCTATCTCTATCTCTATCTCTACATAGTATAAATTGAAGTCGCTTTCCACGTCTGTCTGTCTGTATGGCCGCTAACTCCTCCTAAACCACGCAACGGATTTAGATGCGGTTTTCACCAAAGTTAGATACATTTTCACGGAAGGTTTAAATATATAACTAGCGACCCGCCCCGGCTTTGCACGTAAATTACACCTGTGCGTAGCCGGGCGGGCGGGTCGCTAGTAAATAATAATAAATTATTAAATTAGCTATCACTCTCCGATAGGAAAAGTATTGCCGTCTGCCGCAGCGACAAATGCCCTCGCCGTCTACCGTTGCCGTCTGCGGTCTGCCGTTGCCTGCGGAATTCTATCTTTACGTTTGATCAGTTCACGATAGACCTTTGAAATATCAATAATATAGAACTCATGAATAAATAAAATAAAAACCAATTATAATTTAATTACCATTATTTATAAAACGTGACATACAAATATCAAGGACGTTCATCTTCACCCATCCGGCTTCTGTATACCTAGTATGTTAATTAATTGATAGATTTGGTATTTCTGTAATCTTTGATTTACATTATTGTGACATAATATAATAATAGTTATTGCAAAAACGATTTAGAGCGACTCTTCACGTTCGCAGTTGTTTTGCTCGCGCAATTTCACATTACTGAAGATAATGTAGGGTTACGCATATAGACTGTATAAGCTACTCGGCGATTAAAGTGGCAATTATCGGTATTATTAGTTTCATAATGTCTGAGTAGCGCTACTCGTCACATAAACTGGCATGTAACTTACTTGTTACTCACAGTAAGTAAGGCATCATAAACTTGTGACTTGTGTTGTTTTCGTAAGTAATTTGCCAAGTATTTGTCAATTGTTCAACAACAAACACAATGTGTGTTGTACTATGTTCAAAGTAATTAAAGACCACGTAGAAGAATTAGAACGTCTTTCACCACGAAGAGTTCCGAGAATCCGCGTTTTTAAAGTCCGTGTTAATTATTTTATCGATCTTGGTGGACAAGACTTTTTTGCTAAATTTCGACATCTAAAAATGGTGCAAAACGAGTACATGACCTAATAAAAAATAAAACTTAAAGGTGTGTGAGATACTTATTTACTTAATAATTTATTTTATTTTATGCATCGACAAAAGGAAAAATTTTATGCAAATTTACTTTTAAAACAATAATTCACAAAACAAAATTAAATCACACGCTTCAGTTTCTTTCTTCTCACGGCACGTCAGTCGTCCGTCAAACTTGTCAAACATCAAAAAAATCTTTTTGACTTTTGACATTTGTGACAGTATAGTGACAACTAAATTAGAACGAACGTTGAACATTTTCATACATTCATTCGGCTAACCACCACGTACACAGATATACACAACACTGTGACCACGTAGTTACTCGGAGCTATGTTTTCATTTGTGAAACTGACAAAAGTTACTTGGGACTTTTACTCGCCAATTAGCACTACTCGGAAAGTTAATCAACACTTTACATTGAGATGCTGAAAGAGGCACTTAGTACCCTAACGGAGAGTGTTAGTAGGCTATCGGAGAGCGATAGTTGCCCAATGTATAGTGATAGTATCTAAACGTAGAGTGGTAGTAATCTAACGGAGACTGATAATAGCCTAACAAAAAGTGATAGTAACCCGACAGACAGTGATAGTAGCCCGCAGATATTGATAGTAGCCCAAACGGAGAGTGTTAGTACCGTTACGAAGAGTGATAGTTGCCGACTATGTAATGGTTCAGTAAAAAATACTTTGGTAATTGGTAGCGGTCAGCATAGAATAGTAGAATCTTAGAAGATTTAAATGGTAGCCCAGCGGAGAGCAGATATAGTACATCACATACATACAGGGTAATAAAGAAAGGGTCTGCTAAGCCAAAAGGGGTCCGTTATACTTATCATTATGTTTTTTTTACTAGGTATAGAAGCAACAATGAAATAGAGAAAAAAAATTCAGCTGCTCCATAGAAAAACTCGACAAAATGTATGGAACAGTTGATTTTTTTTCCCGCTTTCAGGGTTGGTCTCATAGTAAAAGTTGTTCATAATGATGAACATAACGGACTATTTTCGGCTTAGCATACCCTTTCCGTGTAATCCTGTATCATCGTACATCAAATAAAACAAAACACCTTAGTTGCCATAATCAATCTGACCTACATTGCCACCAGTATTATTTTATTAAATCACATGTTGTTTTCACCTTGTCCACAAACAAACAATTTGCAACACCATTCCATTTTACATCAGCCATTTACCTAACAAATGAGCCCAAAATCGGGAAATATCGCAACCGACAACAGACACACCGAGGTGAACCATAAAACCTGTAATACCAAGATCGAGGCTTTGTCCATATTTGGGTGAAGATCTTGGTAAAGGTGCAGACTGACCTGAGCATTCGCGCGTTCGAATATTTTACCCGACAACACAATGCCAAAAGTGGGTTATTGTCACCTACAGCTTAAACCGATCTTGTTTTTTTTTTTGGCATGTCTACTTTATTTATTTCGCCATCTTGTTGTATGATGACGTCACCTACCCCCTACCCCGTGAACTGATTTTAGAGGAATCTATATAGATAGGTTTGTGCGAGTCGGTATAAAACTTCTGTTCACCAGCGGTTGCCGTACGATCACCGAAGTGACTTCACAACGTCGGGCGCGGCCGGTACTTTGATGGGTGACCGCCTAGGCGTTGATGGGATGTTGTCTTTTTACACAATTTTTTTGTACTTTAGTAGCTAACAAGTTATGTGGGGAACCCTCAGTATGCGAGCCCGACTCGCACTTTGCCGAGTTTATTCAGATTTTGTTTTGATGAGAAACATCTAGCGCGCCTTGGCAGTTCGAGTTATTTATGTTTTCTGAGATTTTCTTAATAAAATTCGCTAAAATACTGATATACACGTGAATACTCAGGTTTATCTGCGCCTTAAAGTGAACAAATTTAATATGACCACTGTTACATAGTTTACCCAAATTACGGCTCAGAGTTGCACACACGATGGCTAGCAGTGGATCTTGTTATAAAACCGCGAATAATTGAAATTGCGACTTTTTGCAATCTCACTATGTAAAGTATTTCAGAAGCGTATCGAGTAGCCTACTTAATTTGACTTGGTCGTCGTAATATCCCAAGACCAGTCCCAAGAATAAGTAGACTCGTCAATACATATCATAGTAAAGATTTAGATATTTTCGGAGACACATTATCAAAATTCAAAATTAAATTAAACTTATCCATGGCCGAAATGGCCAACTCCACTTATCACGTTTAGTTAATTTATTTTATTATTGTTAGTTTAACTTTTTTCAATATTTTTATTTCATATTAATATGTACCTATTTAATTATTAAGAAACAAGTAATGCATGCTGTGCTTCCTTTAAAAGGTAACACATTTAGCTAAGTTCCTTTATAAGATTTCAGTGTATGTAATAATGTAGTTATCAATGTGAAGCCTTAATAAATAAATAAATAAATAAATAATATGGACCTAATCATCTAACAACTAATATTATAAGTGCAAAGATATAAGTAATACCAGGAGCATATACAGCGTTACGCATAGGTATATAGTAGGTGCAAAGATAAATTTGTACATACTAGTTGTAAAATTAATTGTACTTACCTCATCATCATCATCATCATTTCAGCCGTAGAACGTCCACTTTTGGACATAGACATCCCCAATTGATCTCCAAAAGGGCCGGTTGAAAGCGGCCTGCATCGAGCGTTTCCCTGCGGTCTCTTTTAGGTCGTCTGTCCATCTTGCGGGTGGACGTCCTACGCTGCGCTTACCAGTCCGTGGTCTTCATTCGAGAACCATTCGAACCCATCGGTCATCTGTTCTGCCCGCTATGTGTCCTGCCCACTGCCACTTCAACTTGCTAATCTGGTGGGCTGTCGGTAACTTTGGTTCGTCTACGGATCTCCTCATTTCTGAGGAATCTTCTCATCTCGTAGAGAAACCCCGAGCATAACCCTCTCCATAGCTCGTTGTGCGACTTTGAGCTTACTTATAAGACCCATAGCGAGAAACCACGTTTCAGTGCCGTATGTCATCACTGGCAACACACACGGTCGTATTTTAGACGAGAAGACTTTGCCAAGTTTACCGATAGCTGCCCAGCCGGCATGGATTCGCCGATTTACGTCTTTCTTGAAATTGGACCTGCTTAGTTGGACTTTGTCCTAAGTAGACGAACGCGTCAACAACTTCCAGAACTGAGTTCCCAACTTACCTACTCCATATAAATTTGCCCTATAGGTAATTTTATTACTTGTCATTTACAGGGTTACGCATATAGACTGTACTAAGCGAAAAGTGGTCATTGTACTCATCATTATGAACAACTTTTACTACGGGACCAACCCTGAAATTGTGAAAAAAAACAGCTGTTCCATAGAATACGGTCATTGACACTCGACAAAATGTATGGAACGGCAGATGTTTTTTTCTCGATTTCAGCGTTTTTCCCATATTAAAAGGTGTTCATAACGATGCGTACAATGACCTTCTTTCGGTTTAGTGCTGTCAGTAAGCGTAACTCTGTATATAAGTAGTGAACAACCGCGATAGTAAAAACTGAGTGATACAAAAATACACTTATACACGCTGTTTCGACTAAAACCTAAATTATTACTACCTACCTTAAATCATATCCTGTCCAAAAACAATTAAGTGGTTACTGCAAATTTAAAATATCCGGCCGTGGCCTAATAACGACAATAACTAAGAACTCGATTAATTTATCATATCGTGTAAAAAATGGATTGTTCGAATGAATTCTCACGTGTTATAGATTATGGTATAATAGTTTTATGCAAATAATCATACAGGGTGAACCTGAGATATGGGTCAGCGGCAGCGGCAGGTGTGTTATAGTGAACCTCAATACCTATGTCACGATACAAAACGTCACAAATACCGGTCAAGTGTGAGTAGGACACGCACCCCGAGGGTTCCATACACACCTAGTAAATATGTATGTAGATAGAGTTCATCGAACCCGAAAATCGAGTCATCTCGAGAGGTTGAAATATTGATTGACAAACTTAACTTTGAAGTTGGCAAACAGGTCTCCCATACATACCTATTACAAAAATTTAAGTTTGTTAAATAGTAAAAATATTACCCTTACGGGAAGTATTCTTTAGTTTTTGATTCCCTTGAGTCTTGAGACGGACAACGAGGTTCCTTTTTTCCTTTTGCGGTGCGGAACCCAAAAAAATGTTATGTGCAGTATATCGTATTTCAATGACCATTTTCTTAGTCTGTGTGCTTCTAATTCGACCACATCGTCGCTTACCCACAGGCGAGTCGTGGTCAAACTCGGACTTACATATACGTCTTACAATATTAGAGTGATTTCAAAAGTGAAATTATGCATAAGTTATTTTGTCGTTAGTTGTTTTGAAAATAGTCATAGTGATTTTATATTTTGTGACACGTTAACCTGTTAAATAGGTCAATAATGAGGTCTTCTAACGAGCTCAGTGGATCCAGCGATACACCCTGTATAGTATATTTAGAAAGGAGCTGGATCGTATTCAAGGTGGTTCGGTAACACTGAGACTGCTAAAACAGATCAAGTTGAATTCGGGTGATTTGTTGGGACGGAATGTGAGGACAAGATTTGCAAAGGCAGGAAATGTAGCGTTCACAGCGCAGGCCCTGGGTTAAAGCTAGAGGAGCGGTCACTCTAGGCGCCAGATAGTAAGGGGCGCCAAAATTTCAAAAGCTAAAAAAACTGGCGAAGCACATGGGCAACTTTTTAGGGTTCCGTGCCCAAAGGGTAAAAACGGAATCCTATTACTAAGTCTACGATGTCTATCTGTCTGTCTGTCTGTTCTACCTTTAAACAGCTGTATCTTTCGAACCGTAACAGATAGCTAGTTGAAATTTTCACAGAATATATGTAATGTTACGGCGGACTAACCTAAAGAAATAATATAAAAGTTTAAACGAAAGGGGGTCCACATACAGCAAACGTATTTTTTTATGTATTTTCTTATTAGCTCTGATGAAAAAACGGTAATACGAGCAAACGTCAAACTTGGTATCATTATAGTACACACTCTAAAATATAACAACAAATAATGGCCAATTGCGTGTCGGTGACCAATTTTTGTTAATTATTTACCAAGTTATAATTGTGTTTTTATTTGCCATTATTTATTATTTGTTGTTATACTTTAGAGTGTGTACTATAATCATGCCAAGTTTGACGTTTGCTCGTATTACCGTTTTTACATAAGAGCTAATACAAAAATACGTAAAAAAAATACATTTGTTGTATGGGGACCCCCTTTTGTTTTGACTTTTTTATTATTTGTTAGTTAATCCGCCGTGACATTACATATTCTGTAAAAAAAACAACTGGTTATCTATTACGATTCGAAAGATACAGACGTTTAAAGGTAGGACGGACAGACAGACAGCGTAGGCTTAGTAATAGGGTCCCGTTTTTACCTTTGGGTACGGAACCCTAAAAATAAATCCCTTTGTGACCTTATAGCCTGTGTATTTTAGCTATTTTAAAATCATAATTTGGTCTCAAATAAACTTTTTTCTATCTTTCTTAATTGTCTAGACGAATATAAAACAAGTAAACTAAACATTAAAATTATTTACTTAATTGTTAAGTTCAAATAGCTGTCCAATAGCCATACATTTAAAACATGTCCTGCCTGCCTGTTATGTATTTTCGATAAGTAGGTAAGTTTTAATATATTATGTGAATTGCGGACCGTTTATTTAATACGAGTCCGACTTGTTAACCTCGACCAAAACTGTATCCGTTCTGACTAATGCATAAAATGTTTTGACGAGTTTTGTTTAAAAATCGATGTGGGTATGTATGTTCCATGTGGAATACGAAATGGCTGGACTGATTAAGACTTTTTATTGCTGGCACATAGAAATTGTATGATTTATGTACCTGTGCACGCCAAATAATTCATCATCATCATCATTTCAGCCATAAGACGTCCACTGCTGGACAGTGGACATAGGTGTCCCCCATCGATCTCCAAAAGGGCCGGTTGGAAGCGACCAGCCCTCCGAATCTACTAAACAAATTGTCTTAAAATTGTGATTGTTGCGATTTTATTTGTTAAATAACTGCCTCAAAAATGACTGTTTAAATATATTTTTTATAGTAATAATAAGTTATAATAATATTAGGTGGTTGTATTTTTCTAGTATAAAAAATATTTAAAACTGTCAGTTTTGAGGCAGTTATTTAACAATTCAAATCCCAACAATTACAATTCAAAAACAATTTCTTTAGTAGAATCGGGGCTCAGGGGCCTTACGGATAACAGATATTGCGGCACCAAACTAAAGTTAGATCCGCTCAGATGGAAAATCACGCGAACGTGAACCTTAACGCGCCCAGATACGGTTTGCGGTCGCGTGATTTTCCTACTGAGCGGATCTAACGTTTGTTTGGTGCCGCCATAGCTGTTGTCCGTAAGGCCCCTGCATCCAGCGTTTCCCCAGTCTCTTTTAGGTCGTCTGTCCATCTTGTGTGTGGACCTCCTACGCTGCGCTTACCGGTCCGTGGTCTCCATTCCAGAACCTTTCGGCCCCATCGGCCATCTGTTCTTCGTGTTAATATGCCAAATAATTACGTTATCATTAAAGAATAAGGAAAACTTTAAAAAACAAAAAATTCCTTCGAGCCGGATTTGAACCAGCGACCTATGGATGACAGCATTTGATTACCTCTACAGTCCACCGCTCTACCAACTGAGCTATCGAAGGTTGTGAGTAGCGGTTCAAAATAAAAGATAAATTTGTAAATATTTATGTTTGACCTAATTGTCATCTAAAAATAAATTTATAATGGTTTAATTGTATAAAATATTAATATTATTGCACATACTATGGTATGCAGCGTTACATAGTATTATGATTTTAGATGAAAGTAATGTTTGTAGTTCAGCGCCATCTATATAATAAGCAGCTTACTACGTCATTGATAGTATGGTGAACTAACAGTAGGTGGGCTCTTCAATCTCTTCATTCATTGGCCCGGTACATAGATTCTTGCTTTCTCTACCCCGGTACCACAAATTATTATTAGATCCGGTACCTACACACTGCTGAATTTTTTGTAGAAAGGTGTACAATTGTGCATTATTCAATACAATTGTTGGAAGTTATAACTCATTTTAAAATACAGAAAGCTTTAGCATTTTAGTAGTAAAGCATAGCGTAACTTTAGCTTTAGTAATAATAGCATTAATTCTCAAACATGTTAGTAAATTGGTTCATTATTATAACGCCAGATATATAAATATTTTCGCTTTGTTCGAGAAAAGAGTAATATTCAAGATTTCAAGCCTACTCGTATGCCACGTAATTTGTGTGCTTGGGATTTGGCTCGGCGCATTATTTTGGGTTCGTCTTGTCTTACAAACGTCTTTATAATTAATATACCTGCCACGATATTTAAAACCTAGTATATATTTATCTATGCTAAAACGTTATAAAAATAACAAAAGAAAAAATACTAAAATACGAAACACATTAAAAAGAGTCGCCCCCGGGTGGGCTTGAACCACCAACCTTTCGGTTAACAGCCGAACGCGCTAACCAATTGCGCCACGGAGGCTTGTGTTCGTCATTTCCGAAATTTTACAATACAAAATCTGTACGGTCTATGGGCAGTATAACTGTATTTGTAGTGTTAGTTTTAGCTTGTATTTTGTTTAGATAACAAAAGCACTTGCCAAGTAAAAATACAAAAAAAGAAAAATGAACATACAGTCGAATTGATAACCTCCTCCTTTTTAAATATGTGTGATAAAAAAGTGATTAAATGAGATTAGGCATGATATGACAAATATATTTCATTACTTCATAAAAAAGCTGATCATAAATAGAGCACGTCAACAAAAACAACATTAAAATTAGTTCAAAAATAATTTCATGCTAGATAGAGAGCGCACTATACTGAACCGTGACGTCACGCCTCAGGAGCGCCATACAAATGCTATACATGCATAACTAACACACGTTTTGCGAGAAAGGGATAGAACATCCCCTCCCTATCCCCACCTAAAACTTTAAACACTCATATCTCAGAGATTTATCAGCCAATTTAAATTATTTTTTCAGTATGTGTAATGTATTTAGTTATATTCATCGCTAAGCCGGTTATTTGTAATAAATTAAACATTAGGACACATGCCTATTAAACGGTTAATCATATTTTAGCTAAGTAGTGTGAAGTGTGACATAATATACCTAATAGAATTGCATGACTGTACTAAAATATTATCAGTTGGAACACGGGAACATGTAAGTGCCCCGTGCTTCACCCAGGTGAAGAACCTAGGTGAAGCACGGGTCCGACCCTTTTAACCGACTTCTTCACAAGAAGTTCTCGATTCGATCCGTATATTTTTTTATTTATGTTTAATATCAATGACACATAAGAAGATAACACTAACAGAGAATGAATAGATTTAAAATTGGAAATAAATATATAAAAGTAAATAGATTTATATGGAAGTTGGACAGTTCTAAATAATTTAATAGCACTAAATAACTGTAAAGTTGGTGAAAATATAGCACCATTATACTGCAATACAATACAACAATACAAACACATAAATTTTTTTGAAATTGTCAATTTTGTGCAAGAAAAACTGAAGTGGCTCCCCCTCATTTTAACTTTTCAGAATAATTAGCCAAATACTGTAGCGGTTAGCGATCTGAATATATGGCAGTTTCGTTATAGCTCAGATTATCACTAAAACAAAAAAAAACAAAAAAAAAAACAAAAAAAAAACGCTAGCGCAAAATCGCAGTTCGTAAAATCACGCGAACGTGAATACGCGCCGAGATACCGAAGGTTTGCGGTCGCGCAACTCCGTAAGGCCCAAGGGCCCAGTAGTAACTGTTATTTTATTCTACGTCCCGACCTCGTGAACCCACCAAGCCTAATGCCAAGACAAGTCGCCATATCACGACTGGCCCATTTATCTTGATATCACCAAGAAGCAACTGTTATCTAATCTGTGACGCCATTGCGGCATACATTCCTATATTATTACGAAGTTTAAAAAAAAGTTGGTTTTGTTCATGACTGTCATTTCCAGTACTTATATACAGCATACATTCAGCATACATACAGCCTCTATGCGATCAATGAAACCAAAATAATAACAAAATTTACAAAAATATATCTCTCCGGCGGGGAATCGAACCCCGGTCTCCCGCGTGACAGGCGGGGATACTTACCACTATACTACCGAAGATCATGATAGGCTTGTTGAAATTATTGTACTATTAAATTAGTTAATTTTTAGTAAAAAAAAATTGTTCACCGGATAGGCGATAGCCTACAGCTCTTTTATATTCCAGATTATGATTTATGACAAATGGCTATCTTTCAAATATTGTTTTAATATCAATAAATATTTAAAAACACAATTTAGAGTTACAATTTCACGCTACTGGTAATACCGATAATCAGCTGTTTCATAGTGAATCCGCCATTGTTTCGTGTATCGGAATCTCTCTCGAACTTGTAAATTACTTATTCTGCTCTTGCTTATGCATGTGTAAGTGAATCCATGGCATCGATGACATCAGTGGGTGTCACTAACGTGATTTTTTTTTAGGAGCGCTTTACCTGGCGGAGTATATTATTATACCATGCGTATAGCCATGGTACCAAATTGCCTGGTGGTAAACAATGGAACGCAATGGTGAAGCCGAGGATGTAACACGTTCCGATGTTTCCGAGAAGTTACAACATGGGGTTCTTCGATTTCTAAAGGGTCGGCAACGTATTTGTAACGCCTCGTGTTACAAGTATCCATAGGCGACGGTGACTGCTTACCATCAGGCAGCCCGTCTGCTTGTTTGCCAGCATGCAACGGCATTTAAAAAAAATCTATAGAAGAAATCTATTCACTCTGCCTTGAGATGTCTAGATTGTAGTTCTCAGGAAACAAGGAGGACGGTAGGGAGTTCCATTCTTGGGCAGTATGTACTTACGTATCATAAATGACATTATAAGGTCACTTGCATTCTCTGTGATATTTAAGAGCTATAAAAATATTTCGGGTCACACCCACTGGAAGTTACGACACGCGTATTGTGTTTATAGTAAATTTGACGTAACTATAAATAGCCGAGCTATCTGCGGTCACCATAACCTTTTCCTTGCCTTCACCTTTACCAGATGGCAGGGCTTTTAGAACTAGGTCATCGAGATACAATTTTAATAGTCACAATCTCCCAGTGAAAAAAGTCAAAAAACGTCCGAGCGTCATTGTTCATAGGTACATTGTATTAATTATAAAGTTCACAATGCTACATTTACTCCAATTTAGACGTTACTAGCGACCCGCCTGCCTGGCTTCGCACGGGTGTAATTATACTATTATAGTTAATTTACACTATGTCTACCTATAGATACACTATCTTCTCTATCTCTAGATAGAGATAGAGAAGATGTAGAGAAGTTAGAGATGTCGCTTGCATAGTGTGATAGTGTTCGACGTTAGTTGTCCGCTATGTCATCGTAGCTCTGGCATCGCGCGGCGTTGTAGTCGGATCGTGGTTACCTTGTAACTAACCAAAAAGTCGGCGCTATTCGTAGCGTGCGCCGAGTATTGGTTCGGACATTTTTTTGGCACAATTGTGACTCTATAATATGATCCTATAATTGTATCTCGATGAACTAGGCCAGTTCTTGTACGCTACGGATAGGATATGTATCTTATTTTGGAATGGGACTTGCCCCAATAGAGCAAGAATGTTACGTACTGTTTATAATCACATTACATTTAGAGTTACCCTCCGTCCAGATTA
Organism: Agriopis aurantiaria; assembly: GCA_914767915.1. Lineage (NCBI taxonomy): Eukaryota > Metazoa > Arthropoda > Insecta > Lepidoptera > Geometridae > Agriopis > Agriopis aurantiaria. Next base: position 6,961,092 of record OU612003.1, on the reverse strand, counting down.
TATCCGGACATGTCCGGACTTTTAGACCTTTGTCTGGCTTTTTAACTTTGGCGTAGGTAGGTACATAGCAAGTGAATCGGTTTCTTCTTAGCAAGCATGCTCCATCGTAGACCGCATCATGGTGGCGAGGTGACGGTCCCACGCAAGCCCATCAGAAGCCCTAAAAAAGTATATTTATAGGTACATGATAGTTATTTACTTTAGGCATTAATGTATTCGAAATTTTTGAGAACGTCGCTGTCAAAAAAGCGATAATATTTGACCACATCGTTGCTTACAACAGGCGAGACCCACTCTCGCAGACTCATTCGCGATTTTAAAAAAAACTTTTGGCTACTGAAAGGTGAGAGTCTTTTTTTGTTTACAATAATTACCTACTGATATATATATATATATATATAATAAATAATTATATACATATATATATATATCTATATTTATTATATCATTATATATTAAATCGCACAAAGTAATAATATGTACATTTCCATATGGCAAGAACTTAAAATACAATAATTATTTATATAGAATCAACCTTGACCTGTATAACGGAACATGCCATAACAACAATATTCATATAATTGATACCAATAATATCATTGATTTTCCAAGCTCTAGCTCACTATTGAACAAGAAGTATCTTGACACTTTGTGCGACCTTCTAGTTTTCAATTTTGACTCACCTATTGGATCGATATCAACTGTTATAGATATTATATCAGCTGTAAATATTAACTGTGTTGCCCAAAACACTTATGTAAGTAGTAATAACGTTAACAGTACTTTGCCAGTATCAGAAATTGAGCAAAATTTTTTATCCCCAACACATCCACACCGGGTATTACGATAGTACACCAAAACATTCAAAGTTGCAGATCAAAAGAGTTAGAAATAAATCTATTTATGGAAAAAGATAATGTGGATATCTTATGTTTAACAGAATCATGGATAAAAGATTTTGAAATACATGTTGGTTATACAGAGCATATAGTAGGGAGCCACTTTTCTAGAAAGACAACCACTGGAGGTGGTTCTCTTATTATAATTAAGAAGGATTTGTTATTTAAGAATAGAAATGACATAGTGAACCTAACTGTGGAACGTGTCATTGAATTGTCGTGTATTGAAATCAAAAATTATGTCATAGTAAATGTATATAGACCTTCAACGAGTCTAAAATACGACGAATTTTTATCAGTATTGGAAGTAGTTCTAGATAAACTGTGTAATAGAAACAGAGAGATAATAGTGGTAGGTGATTTTAATATTGATTTATTAAAAAAGTCTAAACACGCAAAAGATATTACTAACTTATTTAAAAGCTACAATCTGTCCAAAATATTTTACGAACCAACTCGCTTAAATCGCACTTCTGCAACTTGTATAGACAATATTTTTTGTAATTTTGAGGTTCTAGACAAATCCATTATACATAAATTAACATCGGATCATGCAGGACAGCTTATTAAAGTTCCTTTGTTTTACAATACACAAAAACATAAAATCATAAATTGTAGATATATAAATAAGGAAAAAATAGACACATACAAAACTAAACTAATAAATGATTTGAATGAAGCTCATAATAATATAAGTAATAATGACCCTAATATTTGTTATGGTAAATTTTTTGACATTATTAAAAGAAATTTTGACCAACTGTTTCCTGTAAAAACTAAATTTTGTTCAAACAAATTTCAATTCAATGAATGGGCGACTCCGGGAATATACAAAAGTAGAGATAAACTATATGAATTGTATGGTGAAAAAGCATACAAACATAATGAATCCTTTTTAAACCATGTTCGCCAATACAGTAAAGTTTTTAAAAAAGTGTGTCAGAAAGCAAAATCAATATTTATTAGAAATAAAATAATGAAATCTAGTAATAAAGTTAAAGCTGCTTGGTCTTTAATCAAATCAGAAACCGGTAGATCTAGGCAGCAGGACCCGAAGATGGAAATTTTTCAAGACGGTGTGCTAGTTGAAGATAAACAAAAGGTTGCTAATGCATTTGCAAGTTATTTTAACGAAATTCCAAAGGAAACGACAAAGAATCTGAAATCATGTAAAAAGCAAGCTGAACAACTTCTATCTGAAAATATATCTGCCTCTGCTGTTGATTTCAGTTTTCATGAAGTTACGCCTAACGTCATCATAAAAACTTTTAGGTCACTAAAACTTAAAAACTCAGAAGATGTGTGGGGTATGTCGGTAAAATTTGTTAATGATATCGTAATGGACTTGACACCCTACCTTGCCAACATTTTTAACGATTGTATCTCGAAGGGTATATTCCCGGATCTCATGAAATACAGTAAGATAATACCTCTACACAAAACGGGTAGCACCAAAGAACCCGGTAACTACAGACCAGTTTCCGTTTTACCCACGCTAAGTAAGATATTTGAAAAAATACTTCTCGATCAACTCAGTTCTTTCTTTAATCGGAGGGGAAAATTATATAACAAGCAATTTGGCTTCTCGAAGGGTTGTTCAACAATAGATGCAATAACAACTTTTGTGAGTAGTATTTATGATGCCTGGGAAAAATCTAACGACGCTATAGGTATTTTCTGTGACTTATCAAAGGCCTTTGATTGTGTGGACCATGGTATTTTGTTATTGAAATTGTCTCACTACGGAGTTAGAAACGGTGCTCTCCAAATCTTAAAGTCCTACCTTTCTGCAAGAATTATGAGTGTTAATATAAAAGGGGTGTTGTCTGATGCTTTGGGTGTGGATGTAGGGGTTCCTCAAGGATCAATTCTGGGTCCATTCTTGTTCCTGGTATATATCAATGACCTCCCTTTCCTCATGCAAAAGTTCGCCAAAATTGTATTATTTGCAGACGATACGTCATTACTGTTTGACATTGATAGGAAATTAACTAGTACAGATAGTATTAATTTAGCTTTAAAACATGCATACAACTGGTTTAGTATTAATAATTTAGCACTTAACGCGAAAAAAACCAATTGTATAAACTTCTCTCTTGCAAGTAACAGAGCTCTGAGTCCTGTGAATATTGATAACGGTCAGTTATGCTTTACCACCTCATCAACATTTTTAGGTTTAAAACTAGATAATAAGCTTCAGTGGGGAGCTCATATAAAAGAACTTGCTGGCAAACTTAGTTCAGCTGCTTATGCAGTGCGTAAAATAAGAGGACTTACTGATGTTGACACGGCAAGAACAGTGTATTTTAGTTATTTCCATTCCCTGATGACATATGGCATTTTACTATGGGGAAATGCAGCAGACGCTGTTAAGTCCATTTTCGTACTGCAGAAGAGAGCCATTCGATGTATCTACAGGCTTGGGCCAAGGGAGTCCTTGAGAGAGCTTTTTAAATCAATAAATATATTGACAATGCCAAGCCAATACATTTTCTTTAATTTAATGTATGCTAGGAAACATTGTAGTGAATATGTAAAAAAAGGTGATGTATATAGTTTCAACTCCAGATATAAGTCTAAATTTATAATTCCTAGGACAAGACTAGTTAAGATTGACAAGTCATTTAGAATCAACTGTGTGCGTTTTTATAATTTATTACCCGAATGTTTGACAAGTTTAAATGACAAATGTTTTAAAACAACAATTAAAAAAATTCTAAATCAAAAAGCATACTATACTATTAATGACTTTTTAGAGGACAAACGGGCTTGGAAATGTTTGACTATAGGTAATATTGACATTGTATAGAATTTAATTAAGTATAATTTATTTGACATAATTATTTATGATATTTATTATTAATACATTTTTATTACAAATCATTTGCATTGTATAGCTTTTGACGTTCAAAAGTGTACATAACTGTACCAAATTGATAAAATAAATGATTGATTGATTGATATACTATGTATCATTTAGTAGTATTTATTTAATGGTATCATTAAAAGTGTTTTAGCATCCCCCGACGATTCTGTTACGTAAATTCTTTCCATCCAATGGTTGCCTGGAAGAGATCGCTTTTAGCGATATGGTCGCCACTTGTGTTACTAATGTTACTAAGTGTTTTCTATCTTGTTGTAATTCTTATTTCTGGTGTACACAATAAAGAGTTTATAAATCTATCTATCTACCACTATTTTCTATTCTCTATCCACTATCTATTTTCTATTCCACTATTTTCACAATTATAATCTATTTTCTATTTTTATGCCACTATTTTCTAGTGGCAGTACTGTCTGCCTGTTTCATGCGCTTATTCTATTTGCTTATTGCAAATTCTACCGCAAAAGTCATGTTGGTAACTCAGATAGGTATTTGTTTTAAATTCCTTTCACCACAAGCATCATGATTGGCTGTTGACGGCAACTTCTGAATGTCAATGGACCCATAAATACTAGATCATAAACATTATGTGAATTTTGTGAATATGTTGACTTATAAAACGCTTACGCTTCATCGTCACATTCCAGGATATCAGAACAAGTTTGACAAATTCAGACTGCTCTGATGCTGTCCACGCTTTGATGCCATCTTTATGATGTAGCTATTTATACCTAAAAAGCTAGTCAAGAGCGTATCGAGACGCGCAATATGATAGGGTTCCTATTTTTAGGGATTAGGGTTCATATTTTAAGGTTGCCTTGAAGAGCTCGTTTTTAGCGATAAGATAATTTAATGGTGTGAACAGTAAAGAGTTAGTCAATCAATCAATCAATTCCGTAACCAAAGTCATACCTATAATTATTGTAGTCACATTTAAAAGAAATTGGTGATTATAGAATAACTGAACCAACGAAGCTCTGTGGACTTGGAGGACGTGGAACCAAATTTACCGATATAACATAACACTTTCTACACAATCAATAAGAAAACTACTAGGGAAACATACTTTGCTAATATTATATGCTAAACGTCTTCAGCTCAAAGGTCATTGACCAGGAACCTTACGGACAACAGTCATTGCGGCACCAAACTAACTTTAGATACGCTCAGTTGGAAAATCACGCGACCGCAAACCGTATCTGGGCGCGTTAAGGTTCACGTTCGCGTGATTTTCCAACTGAGCGGATCTAACGTTGTTTGGTGCCGCTATAGCTGTTGTCCGTAAGGCCCCTGTTCATAAAATAATCTTATTGCAGTAATAAATTTATTTCAGTTAACTCAAAAATTTATTATCAGATAATTTTCGTAATAATTTTGAATGAAGGTTTTAGATATGATTTATCAGCATTGTAAGTAATAAGTTTCTATATCTAATAATTTAGAAATGCAGGGGGGGGGCAACACTTTGGTGGGTTACATTTCACAAATTATATATTTATTTGCAAAGTGTTGTAAGAAACCTTACCTTAATTTTAAAATTCATAGATACTTTTAAAATTAAGGTAAGGTTTCTTACAACACTTTGCAAATAAATATATAATTTGTGAAATGTAACCCACCAAAGTGTTGCCCCCCTCCCCCCTGCATTTCTTATCTCCATTTCACATGTACCAGAGCGACCCCTAAAATGCAAAATTATGTATAATTTTTGATAGTATGAATTGAGATCTATACTAAAACTGTCATTGTGCAAAGTTTCAAGCACTTATCTTTATAACTATGAAATGAACGAAATGACGAGATAGAAGATAACGAAATGAACAGGCAGACAGATAGACAGACAGACGGACGGACAGACAGACGGTCGAACAGACAGACAGACGGACAGACAGAATGCACTTATAAGATTTTCTTGTAGGAATACGGAACCCAAAATTTTGTATCAGCTTATTACCCCATAGGTATCTATTATTATTTTGCCTATTTACCTAATGTCCGTCCACTGGTGCTTCTAAAGAATGCCACATGGCATGATCTTCTGCTTTTCGCAGTAAACTGCTTCATCACCATCGCCACTGGTAGGTATACTCCTAGTGTGCTGCCGATACTGTATCCACTCTAGGGGCCTTACGGACAACTGCTATTACAGGCACCTAATCCGCTCAGTTGGAAAATCACGCGACCGCAAACCTTATCGCGCCTAGATACGGTTTGCGGTCGCGTGATTTTCCAACTGAGCGGATTAGGTGCCTGTAATAGCAGTTGTCCGTAAGGCCCCAGTTCCGAAAATCACGCGAACGTGAATCTGCGCCCAGATACGTTTTGCGGTCGCACAACTTTTTTCATCACCTAAACTGGATTGCATTAAACAGCTAAGCGTAAGGCCCCAGGCCCCATGCCAGCATTTTAGTCACGTAAACTGAAACTAAGCAAGTACTTATTCGTAAAATATTATTCAATGACACACATTTCAACACAACATAGATACAGTAATTAACATTGGACTAGACAATAGACCAGAACAACTGATAGGTGTCTTTCCCATGGCCCATGATTGAAAAGGTTTACCAATCTATTGTTCAGTAACACTATTTTGTTGAAAAGAAAATTGCAGCAGATAAATTATTAGACATGGTAAGAATGTACGCCAATTTGAATGTCATATTCCTTTACAAGGTCACAAAAATAAGGACAACATAATAAATTACAATGAAACTATCGTTTAGGCCTTTATCAGGCAGCCTTATCGCTTAAAGCGTTCTCTTCCAGGCAACCGTGAACGGAAATAAATTATAGTAAGAAAAACAGTGGCCTTAACTAAAATAATTCAGAAGTAAATACTTATAATGTAGGTACATATGAAAATAACAAACAAACAATAGGCTACATATAAATATAATATACCTACTTTACCTATTTAATACATAGACTACATAAATCCAAAAAAAACATCATACTATACTGGGTTACGCGAAAGTGGTGTACTAAGCCGAAAGGCATTCATATAGTACCTAGTCCTATATCGAACGGGACATTGCTTTTGTACGGGCGTGTTGCTAGTAAACTAGAAACACTACGCCGGATGGATGAATTTCTCCACCGGCACTGGGCAACACTGCCCACTTCCTTTCTATTATGAGTTTTTTTTGGCGCCAACGCGGAAAAAACATGTCGGCTCGTTGGATTATTTTCCTAAACTTGTGTATTTTCGAGTGTTAATGTGTACTAAATGGTGAATTATTATTCATTAAGTGCTCGTAAACGTGCTCGAGTGTGGGAAAGTGATATAACGAGGTGAAACGTGTCTTTTCGTGTTGTTTCCAAAACTCCATAGGAGCCTCTTGTAAAGTCTCCACCACTTTACAGGGGCATGAGTTCAACTTGACCGTGACTTACTTAGCTTGACTCTGACTGTGACTATGACTTGTTTGACGCTATTAAGACAAAGTAAACTGTTTAATATTACGAGTAAAGGACATTGAATCCACGCTCATGAAGATTTTAACAAAAAAAAAAAATAACCTTTCTATTATGAACTTTTTGGCGGGAAGTCGAATTAAGCGGGCGTTTCAAATATCTAGCAATTTTTATTTTCAATTTCTTATGTAAATATTTCGTATTTCTGTGTAAATAATACATTTGTAAATAGTTGAGACTATAAACTATGAGTGTCGCCAGCGACGGGGGGGACCCCGTTGACCTGGTAGGAAAAAAGAGAAAACTACACACTACAACTAGACCTAATGAGAGTGCAATTTACAAACTGTTCACCAAACCTTTATACAAAAGACTATTTCCAGAAAATCATAGTGGTGATTGTGTTGTTTATGTCGAGTCTACGGAACAGGAGAAAGTTGGGAATAAAAACCCAATTACCCTTACAAATCTTTTCTCGGAAAATGTCAAGGGCATTGTAGGTGTCCACAGAATAAATGCATACAAAGTTGGTGTTACATTCAAAAAGCCTGCCCCAGCGAACAATTTCCTGAACATGGACAGTTTTTTGAATACACATAATCTCAAAGCTTTCATACCAGCATATATGACGGAAATTATTGGAGTCATCAGACATGTTCCTGTAACTATGTCCAATGAAGAAATCTACAAGAACATCACATGCGATACAGAAGTAATTTCGATAAAGCGATTTATGCGAAAGGAGGAAGGGAAACTGATTCCACTAGGCACTGTAGCTGTAACATTTGCAGCGACTTCATTGCCACTATATGTTTACATCAGACTATTTAGATATCCGGTGCGCACTTACATCCCACCGTTGGTACAATGCTATAGATGCCTGAAGTTCAATCATTCAGCAAAAGTATGCAGAGGAGAGCAGATGTGCTCATCGTGCGCAGGTCGCCACTCTTACAAGGAATGCGATGTTGAAGATATTGTGTGTATTAACTGCTCCGGAAACCACTTGGCGATTTCGAAGGACTGCCCTATTAAACAGAAGAAAATGGAAGAAAAAAAAAGTAAATATGTCAACCTGAGCCACTCGTACGCCACTGTTGTGAGTATGCCACCCAATAAAAATGATCCCAAAGCATTTCCAGCTTTGAAAAACCCTAGAGATTCCCAATGGGATAAAAGTGTAAATAAAGTTTGCAAGGTGCTTGACACCGAGCAAATTCTAGGAAATGAAATTATAATTAATGCATTAGTAAAAACTCTTATTGCTCTTGGTAACAATAGCGATAATGTACCCCTTACAAATAAAAGAATTAAAGAAATTTTACTATCTAATTTAATTTAATTGTATGGACATATATTTACGTATAGCACAGTTTAACATACAAAGCTTACTGCATAAGAAAACCCTATTATACAAATTTATATCTGAGCAAAATGTTGATTTATGTCTGTTGAATGAGACATGGCTTAGAAGTAATAGTACAATCCCTGCATTTACACCTTTCAATTTGATTTATAAAAATTCTAAAAATGAACATAACGGAGTTGGCATATTAATTAAACAACATTTAAAATATGAGGTTGTAGACACATCATTTTTTGAACCTGTTCAAAATATTTGCATTTCAATAGAAACATCATTAGGTAAATTATATGTTCTGTGTGTATATTGTCCTCCTCACCCCACCAGGTTTGATAGCAATAAAATGAAAAAGTTATTGTTAGAAACTCCTAAACCATGTGTCATCATGGGAGATTTTAATGCACATCACATATTGTTTGGCTGTCATACAAACAATAGCAGAGGTAATAAGTTGTATAATCTTATAGATGAATTCGATTTGTGTGTTCTGAATGATGGTAGCCCAACTACTGTTCAATATCCAAATAGAAATGCTTCAGCAATTGATTTGGCCTTGGTTAGTTCTTCGATAGCTCCTCTCTGTGAATGGCATGTCTGTGATGATCCAATGGGTAGTTATCATTATCCAACTTTAGTAGACGTAAATGTGAAGCCATCAGTGTATGAGGTCCGTCCTGTGGAAGGGAAATATATGTATAATAGAGCCGACTGGTCTAAATTTAACACTCTATCTGAAAATTGCTTTTCTCAACTTGATATGCAAAATACGGTGCCCATTGAATTATACCATAGTTATGTAAATATTTTGAATAATATTAGAGATGTGACAGTCCCAAAACAACAGCCGAATCAAACTCTCCGAGTGTTAAGAAAACCAGCCCCTTGGTGGAACAAAGTATGCGATGATGCTGTTCAAAAGTCTAAAGAGGCTCTTAAAGTTTATAAAGATTCGCCTACTATTCCTAATTATATAAATTACAAAAAATTAGATGCTAAAAAGAAAAGAACATTAAAAGAAGAAAAGATAAATTCATGGCATGAATTGTGCGCTAGTTTTAATAGAATGACTCCTGTTTCTAGAATATGGGGATACATTAAAAAATTTAAAAGGATAGGTAGTTCACATAACAGATCCTTAAATGATGAGTGGGTACCAAGTTTCTTAGATAAGTTAACGGATTCTTCACAATTAGATAAGAACAAACTGCGTGATATTTTAGACAGACCAGACCACAATGACAATATAGTTTTTCTGATTAAGCCCTTTACACTGAATGAGCTTCACATTTCACTTAAGAGTAGGAAAGATACAGCACCAGGGATGGATAACATACCATACAAATTAATAAAAAATTTACATCCAAATGCCTTGAATATATTACTAGAAATCTATAACAAACTTTGGAATATCACAGCTATACCAGAATCATGGAAAACTCAATGTGTTGTTCCTATCCTAAAACCAAATAAGCCTGCAAATAATGCATCATCCTATAGACCAATCTCTTTGTCTTCCTGTCTGGGTAAACTTTTTGAAAACATGCTAAAATTTCGTTTAGATTACTTTGCTGAATCACAGAACAAGCTACCAGACATACAATTCGGATTCAGGAAGGGTAGAAGTTGCTCAGAAAGTTTTGTATCGCTTATATCAGATTTAAAAAAAACAAAACTCAGTCACTCTAATGTCATTTGTGTGTTTCTAGATGTTAAAGGTGCTTTCGACAATGTTAATATTGAAAGCCTTGTTCATGTTTTGCATGACTTAGGTTTACCGAGTAAAATATTAAAATGGATATTTAACTTTTTGTATCAAAGAACTTTATATGTAAAATATAATAACAAATTACATGGACCAAGAACAGTTAATAAAGGAACAATGCAAGGGGCAACTTTATCTCCTCAGTTGTATGGTTTTTACACATCTCAAATTCTTGAATATGTGGACACTACACATATTAAAATCTTACAATTTGCAGATGATTTGTTATTATATACCGAAAGTCAAAATATGGATATAGCTATAAACAGAATGAATACAGCATTGCATCAACTGCAACTTTATTACAGTAATGTTTTAAAATTGGATATTAGCTCTGAAAAAAGTTCTGCTGTTATATTTAGTAAAGACCCGTTTCCCCAGGCCAAAATTACTTATAACAATGAAATAATACCTATAGTTGATAATCACAAATTTTTAGGTGTAATAATAGATAACAAATTGAAATTTGATAAACATGTAAATTATATCTGTCAAAATGCTATGAAAAGTATTAATGTTTTAAGATGTTTAGCCGGCACTTTTTGGGGTTCTGATCCCAAAACACTGAATATGTTGTATAAAAGTCTAGTAAGAAGTCACTTTGATTATAGCTGTTTAGCCTATATGAATGCTAGTGGCACTTTATTAAGAAAACTTGATGTAATACAAAATATGGGCTTGAGGATAATTAGTGGAGCTATGCGCTCTACCCCTATTAATTCCATGGAAATTGAGAATTGTATACCTCCATTAGTTTTGCGACGTCTACAACTGGCTGAGCGATTTTGCCTGAAGGAACTATCTTCCAACAATGTTGTAGTGTTAAATAATGTTTCACACCCTGTAGAGATCTCCAATTCAGTTGAAACTTCTAACATATCAGGTTACACTCTCTTGTCCGGGGATTTACCTGAAATGTCAACCATAATGTCACATGTTAGTAAATGTGTGACAAATATGTATGTAAATAATAAGTGGCCAATATATGAATGCCCATACAATGCTTTGGTTAATTATCTTGATGTTGATTGTAATTTAGATTCGATTAAAAATAAATTTGATTTTTTGGAATTCCTTAGCACCAAACCAAACTTTTATGTTATTTACACAGATGGTTCTAAAAGTGTTACAGGTGTTAAAGCAGCATATTATGATCCTCAAACAAAAGATACCAAATGCATTAAGTTAGAAAATAATTGTAGCGTTTTTACAGCAGAGAGCTATGCCATACTATCTGCTTTAACATTTGTGAAAAATTGTGTAAATAATGTAAATATAATGGTGGTCAGTGATTCTAAAAGCGTACTGTCAACCTTGTGCAATGGCAATTTTGCCTATAAGCTTAATTATATAGTATATCAAATAAAAGAAATTATACAAATCATTAAACAAACAAAACATGTAGAATTTGTATGGGTTCCCTCACACAGTGGCATACTCGGCAATGAGGTAGTGGACTTGGCGACTCGTCAAGATTATGATGAGGATCATACAGATATGAAGGTCCCGTTCACGGATTTTTACCACCTGTTTAAAAGCCAATCGCGAAGAATATGGAAAGAATATTGGGACATCACCGTTGAGACTAAAGGAAAGTGGTACGCAGAGATACAGCGAGACTTACCGATAACACCTTGGTATAACCGGTCCAATTCTTACTGCAGCAGAAAGTTTTACACAATTATCAATCGCCTTCGCTTCGGACACTGCCTGGTCCCAGCTCATCTTTATAGGTTAAAAATAATTGATGAAGATAAATGTACATATTGTTCTAAATCTAATGCAGACATTTCTCATATTATCTTCGAATGCGATAGATTCAACATTCAACGGCTGTTGTTTGTCAGTGACATTAGTGACATCTCAGAAGAGAATTCAATCAGTGTTCCCCGCCAAGTTCTAGATTTGCTAACAAATGAAGTTTATTTTAAGGCTATTTTTAAGTATATTGTAAATAGTGTAGAAAAAATATGATGTTTAGTTTTGTTAAAATTTTGTAAGACCTTGTATAAACATTATTATTCCGACTGAAGGACATTGGATCCATGGTCATGTAATAAATAAAAAAAAAAAAAAAAAAAAAAAAAACCTTTCTATTATGAGTTTTGGCGCCAACGCGGAAAAAACATGAAGGCTCGTTGGATTATTTTCCTAAACTTGTGTATTTTCGAGTGTTAATGTATACTAAATGGTGAATTATTATTCATTAAGTGCTCGTAAACGTGCTCGAGTGTGGGGAAGTGATATAACGAGGTGAAACGTGTCTTTTCGTGTTGTTTCCAAAACTCCATAGGAGCCTCTTGTAAAGTCTCCACCGCTTTACAGGGGCATGAGTTCGACTTGACCGTGACCTACTTAGCTTGACTCTGACTGTGACTATAACTTGTTTGACGCTATTAAGACAAAGTAAACTGTTTAATATTACGAGTAAAGGACATTGAATCCACGCTCATGAAGATTTTAACAAAAAAAACCTTTCTATTATTTGTACTATTCTAACGTGAGTGCATCGTTTGTAAATATATATAAGCTGTTCCCATGGAAGTCTTTAGGGTATAAAACGTCCTTGGCTGTTCCACAGAAAACGATTATTTTTACTCGACACATCGGGCTTTTTTTACAAAGAAGTTTTGAAACAAATAAAATACTATTTTGAAACTCAAAGCGATGGTGGTAAAGCTAATTTAATTAACAACTCCGTGCAATTAGCGGAGCTGAAGCTTTCTTTTTCCATGAATCATGTACTAAATACTAACTATTATACCTACCCACTCAAATTAAACAAAGACTTACCTACGTCTTATTTGGATAGTGTTTTTGTTCCCAAGAAAACAAGTCCTACGAACGTACACTACCCCTAAACTAGGTTCGAACTTCGAGCTGGGGCCTTACGGACAACTGCTATTACAGGCACCTAATCCGCTCAGTTACAAAATCACGCGACCGCAAACCTTATCGCGCCCAGATACGGTTTGCGGTCGCGTGATTTTCCGATTTTTCACAAAGGCTTCGAGCCTCGAAGCAAAATTGTTTTGGTTTTAGCTAAGTTCAAGCTGTAAGTTTTTGAGAAATTGTAATTAATTTAAAATAATTGACCCTGTGTAACATGCATCGTTCTTCCCTCAGGGATTGAGTGAACTCCGACTGGCCCGGTTTACGCATGATTAGGTATGTACTATTTACTACAAAATTAGGGCGAGATATCAGATAAAAAAAAAACTCCGGGTAAAAACCCGGATCATCATCATCATTTCAGCCATAGGACGGCCACTGCTAGATATAAGCCTCCTCCATCGATCTCCAAAAGTGCCGGTTGGAAGCGGCTTGAATCCAGCGTTTCCTTGCGGTATCTTTTAGGTCGTCTGTCCATCTTGTAGGTGGATGTGCTACGCTGCGCTTACCAGTCCGTGGTCACCAAAAACCCGGATGATTGTTTAGCAAGAAATTATTTAAATTTATTTATTTCAAACAAGCTATGATGTTAACTAAACTAAAACTACCTTTAGGATAGATAATCAAGAAGAGAATTCATATTATCTCAATGGTTAACACCTAAGTACAGAATAAGCTCATTGTCATCAAACTCAAGTTAAATTTCTGTAAACGCCTAGATAAGTACTACGCACTTATATATAGGTACTTACCTAGTTAATCCTCACATATTTAACTAAGTATTTCCAACGACCAAACAAATATCATACAAAAAAGTTACCATCGATACCTACTTGCAATAACGAGCTTAATCTCAACAAAAAGTCTTATTAAGTTTTTCTATCACAGATGAAGCACTTTAAGAATAGGTTTAAAGATAGGTTTATAGGTTTTTTTTTTTGATAGCCCGTTGGTCCAGTTGGTAGTGAACCTGCCTTCTGAGCTTGGGGGCGTGGGTTCGATTCCCATCTAGGACAAACATTTGTGTGATGAACATTTGTGTTTGTTCTATATCTGGTTGTTAATATCTATTTAAGTATGTATTTAAAAACTATATATGTATGTATATCAGTCTCTGGCAGCCATATCACAAGCTTTGCTTAGTTTGGGGTCAGATGACCATGTGTGCAAAATGTCCCAAATATTTATTTATTTATTTATTTATTTTAAGATGTACAAAAACAGTCACAAAACCACTATCTGTGCACAAAACAAACAAAATATAAGTATCCTCTACACATAGCAGGTGAGGTCGTGACATTGTATTCTTCAGATCATGCAGATCCGATGAAAAGCAATTGTCAACCAGCAAAAAGTATGGTATAAAAACAAATAAATCGACCAATTTAATCGTTAAATGGTCAAATGATGGAACTAAAAATGTTGTTCGGATTGATGTCGGCTTTGGTCACAAAATACTATTAAAGCGCCCTCATTCAACTCTAAAGTTAGGTTGGTCAAACTGTAACCGCAAATACATAGTCACTATTATCATAATCTGTGCCACGTGTCCGTCTTCTTATTGGGGTCATTGACACAAAAAGTCTATTATAAGGTCAAAGTAACCTAACACCGGTTAAATTACAGGTTGTTTTTAAATCTTTCCTTCTAAAACATTTTGCCTAAATTTTTTAACTCCGCTATTAGCATGTCTATAAAATAAAACGCTTTTTACATGGGTACTAGAATGGCCGTTGACCGCGTTCTGTCAGTATGTAAACAAAATTTTATATTTTTATGATTTAGGTAGTTTTTGAAAGCAGATTGGTGACATCAATTTTTTTTTACTAAACAACACACTTCAGTCTTCCACAAAAATATGCTTTTTCAACATAGTGTAAAATTATCTCACTTGAGCAGCACTATGGGTTCAATTGCGATCTTTTAGATTTCGCTAAATGGCGCAGTTAAAAGTCAATCGAACTTGTTTTCTAATGGTGTTATAAGTAGTGTAGCAGTTATAAGTTATAACTGTTACACACAAGTCTGTTTTTTTTTTATGTGCAACATTTGTATTACAAAACCATTTAATTTAGAATAGTTACCGTTTTATTTTATATAGTTTTGTAAATATAGGTACGTCTAGACTTTTATACTATGCGCTATTGGCGCTGATGGCCACGTATGGCGGCGCGAACAATTTGTCCACGACGCGACGTTAGACTAGAACGTATGGAAAATGGAAATCAATGCTTTATCGCAAACAAAGGACAAATAGACCTGCCTGCCATATTTGATTAATTTTTATTTCTGTCCGGCGGAAAAAATAGTCCTTCGTCTACTCTGAAAAAAAAAATTGAGCTGTAACGATTAGAAAACATCATAGTGATTAAGTTACACGCTACCTAGCGAAAACGATTAGAATTAAAATTAAAAAAAATTTCTTTCTCTCCCGTTGGTTAGACGGCGCGCGGCGGTCCGTCAACCAAGCATAGGCGCCATACACAACGCGGCTATGCTACATAGCCTATGGTTGCTATGACTATGAAGCCTATGTGCTATGCCTACGCGTATGTTTTTAGAAGTTTTAAAAATATTGTGGAGTGCAAGTGAAGCATTTTATTTTCTTAAATAGTTCTAATAGTTTTCGCTAGATGGCGCCTAATTCAATCACTATGATGTTTTTTAATCGTTACAGATGGCGTAACCAGTAATTCTAAATAATTATGTAACCTTTTGTGAACCGCTGTTGTTCAAAAACCTTTCTAATTTATTAAAGTATGTTGTTCTTATTAGGTAAATATGTGCAAAGAATTTATCCGCGGAAGTGCAAAGAATATCTCTATAAACCAAAAATTCTCATGATAACGCTGCCTGAATGGGTTCCCGGATCCCAAGTTACAATCTGGGTGTCTTCAAATCGAGAGTTAATCTGTTTCTTCTAGGCAAGCGCGCTCCATCGTAGACCACACATCAGACAAGGGGCGGTCAAACGCAAGCCTAAAAACCTATTTAATTTAAAAAAAAAAAAGAGTTGTTGTCCCCTTATGATGAGTGTAATAGACCTCTTTCGGCTTAGGACCTTATTTCCGCGTATCCCTGTTTAGTAAATGTTATTTTCCTCTTTTTGTTAAATCCGGTCATTGAAGACGAAAGAATCACTCATTAGCGCAAGGTGAAGTACCTTCCTAGGTACCTACTTATCACAGGTCCCAAACTTCTACACGTAACACTGCATAGGCCTTATGGCAACTGCTATTGCGGCACCAAACTAACGTTAAATCCGCTCAGCTGGAAAAATCACGCGAACGTGAACCTTAACGCGCCCAGATACAGTTTGCGGTCGCGTGATTTTCCAACTGAGCGGATTTAACGTTAGTTTGATACCACGTTTGCAATTGGTCGCAAGGCCCCCGTTCGTTATCCCTTTTACACAAAATGGGGTTTAAAACGCAATAATCTATCCAAGTAAATTCAATTAAGTTTGTTCCGATTTATATTAAAAAAATACTTACCTACCATAAAATTTATAATGCAGTTGCACTAATATTTCGAGCCACCTTTTGGTACGTACCTAATTAGATTGTTTATATTTAGAAATATATTTATGAGAGTGGCATGGTCGAATATAGGTAACGGTCATAGTTTTGCGCATCGACCACAAGTTTTTCGAAGTTGGAAATATTTAGAAATAATTATAAATCCATAACTGGATATTACAACACAAAAAAAAACAGAACTACGTCATGCTTTGCGATTTTAGCCTTTTTAGTGTCGATTTCTACTGGTCTAGAAATAGAATACTGTCTATGAATATTAAGAAATACCATAGAAAAGTCGCTTAAAACCTTAACTGCTTACGTGCGTAAGAAAAAAGACAAATAACGCTACCGTCTAGGAAAAATTCTAAACTCTAATAATTCCACCGGTTTCCCTAACTCCTGGCGCCTTTTCCTCCCCCTGCCATTGGCCGGCGCCGTGTGACGTCATCGCGCCCACGCTTTCTTTGTGACGCAAGTCGATCGATGGATACTTCCATCTCTCTCCTACTCGAACCATGCTGGGGACTTAGATGTCTCCTCTCTCGTTCACGCGTACATGAATGCTCCGAAATTCAAATCGTAGGCGTCTCGTGCGTAGTTCTATCTTATGATGTGACGGTACCGTATTGATATATTTTACAGTTATGTTTTGTTAGTAAATAGATTTGACCGGACCATAATAAATGTGAGCAATAAAGATGTATACGGGTTATTTATGGCATTGTGATTATAAGTGGAACATAGGGTGGCAATGTTTAGTGCTATATTTGCTAGGCATTGGTGAATTAATCCATAATATTTTAATAAGAAATCTTCCATCTAGTTTCAGTAAATATTTCAAACTCAATTTTGGCGACTACGCTATTGCTTTACAAACATACTATAGATATTTATTGGGTCTAGTACAAACTTCACAAAAACCTACCTATTAAATTATTTATTGATTTCAGCCGTGGTCGTCCCTTTGCAGAGTAAAGGCCTCCCTTCCTTTCTTCCTCTCCTCTCTGTTCTGTGCTATGGTGGTGGAGAATTGGTCCACCAGGTGGACCAGGGAGTCCACCTCGTCCCGTTATGTTATGAGCGTGCTCGAGTGTAAACATCGAGTGTATATGAAATATATTACAAACTGAACCTCTTGGAACGATTTTAATAAATAAGCATTGTTAGGCACTAGTGCAAAAAACAGACTTTTATGCACTAGAGCAGAAAAGTAGTTCTAGTCCGCTTACACAGGGCACAAGATTTTTACGAGCATGTTAAGTGTAAATATAATTTTTACAAAATTTTGTTTAACATTATTAGTGATTTTTACGCATCTCCCTTGCACTGGGGTAAAGAAGGCTGTGATGATGATAGCGATGTGTGATGAGATTTTCCTCTTTGACTCACAGATAATGCTACGATGCTACAGTGGAGATAGGTAAGTAGAATTTGTTTCGTAGCAGAGCGTTTATTCAACTTTGGTCATTTGCATGTGTGCTACGACGCATGCTACGCGAGACATTTATATAACCTGCATTTATATTAATATTTATTTAATTTATTTATATATTTTATACATTTATAGACATTTATAGTTATATTGATATAACCTGGGCCTTTTCAAGGCCAGAGTGAGTAGGTATCTTCTAAGTCTGCGTGCTTCATCTTCGACCACATCGTCGCTTACCAACAGGCGAGATGGTAGTCAAACGCGGAATTATCCGCGTAAAAAAAATTAACTTGTCGCACATTTTTTTATTGAAAATAACAAAATACAAAAACCACCGTACAGTAACTGCCAGGCAAGCAAAAACAAAAACCCTTTTGGAGATCGATGGGGGAGGCCTATGTCCAGCAGTGGACGTCCTAAGGGGGAGGTGATGATGATGATGATGAAGCCAAAACAAAGATATTCTTCCCTTTTTCTTACTTTACTATTATATTCAATTATAGACAAACATTTGTGTGATGAACATTTGTGTTTGTTCTATATCTGGTTGTTAATATCTATTTAAGTATGTATTTAAAAAACTATATATGTATGTATATCAGTCTCTGGCAGCCATATCACAAGCTTTACTTAGTTTGGGGTCAGATGACCGTGTGTGCAAAAATGTCCCAAAAATATTTATTATTATTATTATTCCTTTCCTTTATTCCTCTCTTTAATCTAATTTAAAACACCATCTCGTCTAAATAATATAAAAGTCTGACAAATAAACCAAACTATCCAAAGTTTACCGATCAGACGACTTTAGTCTAATTTAAGAGTTCCATCTCCTCTGAAACGACTGCAGCATCATAAATCAAAACCCCCATACAGCACCCACACAGCCATTTGGCAGATCCCTCAGTCCTGGCACTGGCGAATCGCAGTGGAACGTTAATACTCCAGTACCTTGGCTTCATACAAATTTACGGATACGTGAGAACATTCGCTGGAGTTTGTATAATATACTCACTTTTGCAAGTTTTGCTAAATTTGACACAATCATGGTGTACATAATTTGCACTTTCAATAAATTGAAGAAAACTCAGATGATTTAAAATAGGGCTTAGTCTTTATCGGCAATTGCTTGATGTAAGGGGGCTTTTGGTCTTGTAAGTTGGCCAGATTAGGAGATAAGCCCAGAGGCTAGATGATCCGACGACCTGGGGCCTTACGGACAACAGGTATTCCGGCACCAAACTAACGTTAGATCCACTCAGTTGGAAAATCACGCGACCGCAAACCGTATCTGGGCGCGTTAAGGTTCATCATAGAAGACGTCCACTGCTGAACATAAGCCTCCCCCTTTAACCTCCACACTGAACGACAGCCTGCTTTTTGCATCCACTGGATGCCCGCGACTCTCACAATGTCGTCGGTCCATCTAGTGGGAGGCCTATCTACGCTGCGTCTTCCGGTTAAGTTTCGGCGTTAAGGTTCACGTTCGCGTGATTTTCCAACTGAGCGGATCTAACGTTAGTTTGCTGCCGCAATACCTGTTGTCCGTAAGGCCCCTGGTGTGCTATTCTAAAATGCTCGCAATATCTTTTAGGCAAGAAAGGTATCATTCAGCATTGCTGCAACAGACATGTTACAGTACCAATGCTGAAGAGAATGTAATAAGTCCAGTAACCTTCCTATGGACCACAATTAACTCATTATTTTTAAAATTGAACTGACTATTTATCGTATATGCTGAGCGTATATGTATCCTACTAATATTATAAACGCGAAAGTTTGTATGTATTGATGTTTGTTGCTCTTTCACGCAAAAACTACCGAATGGATTTTAATGAAAGTTTACAGCTTAGAATAACTACACAAAGAAACCAAGTACATTCGCAAAATTTAAGCCATTCAAATGGTGTCATATATGGCTCCAAAAAAAATATAAAAATTTTACTATGACAATTTGCGCGGTAAAATCGTTCCACAACAAATCAGAAAAGCAGCATAAGAGTTATGGTGTGACATTCCACAGGTAATCCATTAATTTTCTTGCTTAAATCGTTTAAAATACCAATCGAAACGTAAGCTACAAAGCGAATTTGTAGCTTACGTTTTGAGAAGGCGTTGTTTGGAAACCTACCTTCTCTGAGTAGTTATTCTAAGGTTTACAGTAATATAGCTTAAACATTAGAATAGCACATATGCTATAACGGGTTGTAGCAGCGAGGCCGAAGGCCGAGCTCTACGCGTACGAAGTAGCGGGTTTCAGCTAGTTATTTATATATTTGTAATGGCAAAATTTAATTTATGAAGATTTTTTTTTTAAATTATGTATTTGTGACCTTATTATATTTATGACTTAATTACTATTAGTTACTTAACTGTCTCGCTGTGTAGGAGTTTTTAATTTTTTTATATTAATCGAAACTTTTTAAATATTAAATCCCATTGACATCATTAAATACAAAGAGATAAGAAATCACTAGGTGATTTTAGGGTACATTTAAGTGAATAATTAGATGATTTCGCCCTTGGCACCAAACTAAAGGCTTAGCTACTGTCGCTATGATATGTTGCGCAACAAAGCAATGAATGAGAAGAGAGTATTTTTTGTCATCGTCTGACCGCCGTCTGGGCGGGGCGGCGCCGGAGTGTCTGGACGGCGGCCTACTGCCGCCACTGCGTCAGGCTGACGTCAAGCGCTTCTTTGTCTGTTCGACCTGACATGTCTAGCCTGCGGCCTTAGCAAGGACACTCTTATGCTTGATTTACACATTCTTATAGATTTAGTGCTTATTCAAGTAAATTTGACCGTGTAAACCAAGTGTAAACAGTCAACTTCGTCGGCAAGTATTTTAGGATCGGCTATATTTTGCCCCTCCCGCTCTCCGCACGTACCCCTGCTGCCAATGCACATCTCGTCACTTCGTGTGAACTTCGACCAAAGAAAAATGAACCAAATGGACGGGCCCAGAAGGATAGATAGATAGATAGATAGAAACTCTTTATTGTGTACACCAGAAATAAAAATTACAACACGATAGGAAACACTTACGAGCTAGTGCCACAAGTGGCGGCCTTATCGCTAAAAGCGATCTCTTCCAGGCAACCATTGGATGGAAAGAATTTACGTAACAGACACACACACACACACACGCACACACACACATTTTGGATGATTACAAAAGGAGCACTGTCACTCACTTCGTTTCAGTCAGTCTCTAGCCGTAGGAAATGCGACATAAGATGATTGTCAAATTTTTGTTGCGATAAAATTTAGTCGACTCTTCTTATCGTGCCAAAGCTAGACAGACGTATACGTAACCGTAGGTCTCTTGTCGCGTTCTCGCTCTACAAAGTGACGACAAGATTTTGTCGCGGTACGCATGTTAGGCATGATGATAACGAAACATCTGACAAAAATTATGCCTTCGTGTGCTTTCCCGAAGTGCAAAAGCACAACAAAAAACCAAATTAAAAATTCAGGTATAACTTTTCACTCGTGAGTTTCATTCTATTTTGTCATTATATGTAAATTATTTCATCAAACATCGATGAGTAGTCCCCATTTTGTTTTATTCACGTGACCACGTCCATCCACGGCGACAAACGGTTCGAGAGCAATAGACGAACACAGGTGTTCTCTTTTACTCACATAGTTATAATATTCGCTATCTATTTTTTTTGCAACAAATGTACTGTACGTACATGATTATAATGTGTTGAATTAGGTAATATTCTGTGAAAATTTCAATTGGCTATCTATTACGGTTCAAAATATACCTACAACCGTTAAAAGATAGGACAGACAGGCAGCGTAGGCTTAGTATTGGGTCCTTTTTACACCCTTTGGGTTCGGATCCCTGAAAAAGAATCATCAAAGTCGGACTGCCCAGTAAAAAGTAATTCGTGGTCTTAGATAAAAAAAATATAAAAAAATACCGCGGTGATTTGATAACCTTGTTTCGTCGGTAAAAAGAAACATTAAGGTAAACCCATTTTTTGTCTTAAAATTATCGGATTTCGCATTTGTTTATATGTCAAGTCAAGTAGTAATTTTCCGATACAAACAGTTTTTTTCATATCGATGTTTATAAATCGATAGCATACTGCTAGACAAAACAAACTCGTTAACCAACAATAAGCTAGGCTTTATCGACATCGTCAAAACTTTCACGGACGGCCCTATTTGCGGCGATGATTCATAAACAAATATTATTTCGATACTCATGTATGTTATTTGTTTATACAATCTTTTTGATAATTAGCAAACAACCGTTCGTTTTCTACATCATATCTATTCTCGATCCAAGCATTCATTTGCTCTGACAGCTACAATCTATATAGGTATATATAAAAGCGAAATTCATCTACTCATTCACGCGCTCATTACGAAATCTCGAAAATTACTTGACCTACGAAGCTGAAATTTGGCAGGTAGATTCCTTATGAGATGTAGAGGTCCGCTAACAAAATATTTTGTAAAATTAAGGGGGGTAAATGGGGACTGAAAGTTTATAAGAAAGTCTACGCGTACATAGTCGCAGGCAACAGTTAGTAACATTATAAAAAGCTTTGTTTCAGCTTAATGCACTTGCAGACGATGCGTAGTACAAGTAAGAAGTAGAAGTAGCAGGTACAAGTAGACGTTCAAACGTAAAATAGGCACTCGCGCGGTGACGCCACAACTCGCGTGCGAGTACGTACTCCCACGAATGTTTGAACGAGACGAACTATGCGCAGTGGGCGTCGTGCGAGCAGGACGGGAAAACGAAGCTTCATTTGCGCAATAATGCATAAGTAGTAGCTACTGCCACTCGCTACTTCTACTTGTTAGTTGTACTACGCATCGTCTGCAACACCTTTAGGTTCAATTGGCATAATTGATAAATTTCTGTTGTTTCTGTACTTAATGTGACATTAATGAGGATATACACCAGAGGTTCGTCAAACAAACAGTATCAAGACGAACGTCCGTAAAGTAACGCCTGATTCAATTAAGTGTGATATTTTTATCACACAATTTTACCTATTTCATTTTGATTTCATTAATTGCAAATTTTTAGAAACCCGATTTATTAACTTAAGCATGGTTCCATTCCTGAAATAAAGAAATTTTTCTAATTTAAAACATGAATCATAGACTTTTAGTTACTTTTAATTTAATGGTATCTACTAAATCACCAAATCTTTTGCATGAAACCAGCTAAAGTACAACGAGGCACTAAAATGTTTAATAAAATTTGCCAAATTCTAACGACTTTTTAAAGTAATGTATGGTATGTATGATATTTTTCTCAAGCCTGTATGTTCTAAATGGGAATTAAACGAAAGCTTATAAACTTTGTTTCCAATTAAATTAATAAAAAGTGAAACGTCCTGAATCTGTCTTAGCACTATTCCGTAGCTCTTCGTAGGTCCAGCGCTACGTCGTAGGCAAGGAGAGGTTTCACAAAACTAAATGCACATTTTCTGGGAATGCATTTAGCTATCTGATAAAATAACCTTTGAGAATGAATCATTTGCTTTTGTTTCGTCACGAAGGAGTCTCAAAACAACGATGACCTAAAAATAACTAATCTGTGGCAGATTTGGAAAGAGAACGATAGTCCAGAAGCCCATACATGCGCGTAGACGTATTTTGGCGGGTTCCATAGCGCATGCGCGGTCCCCATCGTCCGCAGTCCTACCACCACACCATTCTTCAGTTGCACACAACCTGCCACGAAGACAGGGTGCCGAAAGCCCGCGCGCGATTTTCGACCGAATCACCAACAAAAACGAGCTAAAATCGCGTTTCCAATTCGAAATATAGTGCTAAACAAACGGGAAATTGTCAACGAGGATATTTACAGTAATTTCTAGTGTGTAACTGTGCTCAGGGAGGCGTGAAACGGTAAACAAATAGGCGCTAAGGAATAGCGATTTTTGTGAATGAATCTAAGATGGTGGACGGGTGCTTAGAGTGTAGGGGCGATGTTATAGGAGAGTTTTGTGGTGACCAGTGGTGTTTAGGGTAATGGTGGGTTAGTGGAGACGTCGCGTCGGGTGGTGTGTCGTGGCGTGTGGTGGCGCGGGTGTGGTGCGCGCGGGGGACGGGGCGCGATCGAAGCGATGAATGAGGTGACGTGAGCGGCGAGCTAATGTCTGTAAGATACTTAGCGTGAGCAACACACGCCGTCCGCTATTATTTTTAGATCGGAGCCTTTGCCGGATATTTACGTCGATATAGATGGGAACAGCACTATGCGAACCGACTGTCCAATACTTATCGATATCATACGCGCGCACTAGCAAACAACTTTTCATTGAAAGGCATTATTAGATCACACTGTTATTATAAATATCAGAGTGACCAGGGTATGTCCTAAAACTGCGACCAGAACCACTGGAGGATGGGCAGCAGCGTCTTATTAGCACACGGTGAACGTACTGCGATCGCCAAGCTGCCTGTCAAGCGTGGGGATTATGGCAAAACCCCTTTCTAACAATGTGGCTTTTGTCTAGCAGTGGACGTTTAATGGCTGCTGATGATGATATTATAAATACGAAAGTGTGTATGTTTGTCCGCATTCAACTCCATAACGGCTGAATGGATTCGGATGAAATTTAATAGAGAAGTAGCGTATAACTTGGGCTGACAGAAATGCTTTAACACTTTTTATCCCGAAATAATAAATAAATCCTGTCGAATAGCGGGTAAACCTGCGGGCAAGGACTGACCTGAGGGCTGTAGTAACGTTAAAAGCTATATATACACCTACCCAGGAGAATACCGGGCGATGAAAATGGTAGTTAGTTACTCGGTTAGAAAATCACGCGAACGTGAACCTTAACGCACCCAGCTACGGTTTGCGGTCGCGTGATTTTCCAACTGAGCTGATTTAACGTTAGTTGATACCAAGTTAGCCGTTGGCCGTATGGCCCCAGATCTTTTTTGGTTACAGCTAAAGGTAGATTTCCGTGCATCGCGGCCAAAGATAACATAACCAGTTGATCGAGCCTGTCGTCATAATTGCCTTTTGCACGAGTAAGCCACGTTGGTTGCGGGGTTATCGAATGACGGCTTGTGATTGGAGACTCAAAAGTAATTCATTCAATTCGCACCTAGCAATGGTCCGCTCAAAAAATGCTGAAAATTATGTACCATTTTCATTGCCCGGGGTAAAGGATGAGCAGCCAAGGGATAATATTGTCATTGATCGTAAAAAAAAACAAAAAAAAAAACGCGGCCCATCGCAGCCGCGTGCGGCTGACGACCTCGGAAGTGGCTCATCATTTTCATAGTGCGAAATATTGTTCTATCAGCCCCGTGCGTTCGACGTTTGCGTAAGACGCTCGCGGCTGCGATCGACCGCGATGCACGGACGGAAGTCTACCTTTCAGACATCGTCATAATAAATAGAAACTTAAAATAATTATATTTACCTACAACCGATTTTTTTTATAGACTGATGTTGTCCATAAGCGTATACTTTTCATTTAAAATTACAATCCCCACCTGGCTACCTTAATTCTGACTTGTACACTCTATAACTAATCTATATATATTTCAGCTTCGTAGGTTATTCTTTTTCGAAGATTTAGTGATGAATGAGGAGTGGTATTTTGCTTTTTAACCTACTGTTAAAAGGGGGGGGGGTCCTAAATTCTATCCAAAATTTTCTACACATAGGTAGGTATACTTACCGCGCTCAATATTGCCAACATAAAAGCGAGATAATTGCCCAGCATTCCCCTAGTCACACAATAGTCGCTGTAGTGGCTGGACGCAACGCATTTCGGCCTGTTTCCTTATTAATTAATAGCGTGTAAAATGAATATGGACAAGACAAAAATTATGTCCAATGTCCATGTTGAACCCGTGCTGGTAGTCGTTGGGAACGATACTCTCGAAGTTGTTGACCATTACACCTATCTTGGACAGATTGTTCAGTTAGGTAAGTCCAACTTAGGCAAAGCGGTCGCCCGAAGAATCCAACTCGGATGGGCACCGTTCGGGAAATTGCGTGACATCTTCTCGTCCAAGATACCACAGTGCCTCAAGACGAGGGTCTTTGACCAGTGTGTGTTGCCAGTGATGACATATGGTACTGAGACGTGGTCCTTAACTGTTAGTCTTTTGGAAAAGCTCAGAGTCAGACAGCGGGCAATGGAGAGAGTTATGCTCGGAGTTTCTTTGCGCGATAAGATCCGAAACGTGGATATTCGCCAAAGAACTAGAGTCACCGACATAGCTGTTAAAATTTGCAAGTTGAAGTGGCAATGGGCAGGCCACATCGCTCGAAGAACCGATAACCGATGGGGAAGAAAGGTTCGGAGTGGAGACCACGAACCGGAAGACGCAGCGTAGGGAGGCCTCCCACTAGATGGACCGACGATATTGTGAGAGTCGCGGGCATCCAGTGGATGCAAAAGGCGAGCTGTCGTTCAGTGTGGAGGTTAAAGGGGGAGGCCTATGTTCAGCAGTGGACGTCTTCCGGCTGATGATGATGTGTAAAAAAGATATGGCATTTCACTCAAACTCAGCTTAGCTTCATACTGCTTGGTGGAACCCCGCCCTAACTTTATGTCTCTTTCATTCTGCCTGTGTTTAATATTTACTTCCGCAGGACTAAACGGCTGCACCGGTAATAATAAAATAGGCAAGGACAACTGACCTAACCTAGGACTTTGGACCTTAGTTACGCCAGAAGTAGAGACGATTCTAACGACGCCGCACATTACAAAATCGATAAAGCTATTTATGCTACAGGTGGTCACATAGGAATATAAACACCTATTACTTACAAACTTGCATAATCACTGTTAATGGCAAAATTGCCCCAACAACCAATGGGTTACCAATAGATTTTTGATTTGTTAAAAATTAACAGGCTTAGTGAAAAATTATGAAATGTACACTTACAGACTGTAAAACTATTTAAATTGGCTGATAAAGTTCGGACATATGCTTAAGCGTTTCAAGTTTTTGTTTGGATTAGGAAGGGATGCTCTGCCTAAGGTGATTGTCAGTATAGACTTTGGAAAGCATACATACCTATATGGTAAATAGGCATTTTGTAATAATGTGATATTTAAAACAAATAATTGTTCTAAATGTATTGAAATATTAACCTCGCAAAATGACCGTAGCACATTTTTTTAAGCAAACACGTCAGTAGGTTAATCTTAAACTTAGATCTTAATAAAATAAAAAAAACATATACTCGAATTGATAACCTCCTCCTTTTTGAAGTCGGTTAAAAACACCAAATGCGGGAGTGAGATAGCGGCGCGCTATATTCTAGACCTTAAGTATGAGTATATAGGAAAGCTGTGTCTGCGAGAGATTTTGGTTTACTAAAAAAAACTCTGTAGGTGTAGGTATAGGCGAACCACACAAATTGATTTCTCATTTATTTAGTAAGAAAACAATCTCTACCACCTTAAAATCGAATTGAAATAAACACAAGTGAAATGAGGTCGAAACAATAATTTGTGAATAGTGAAGGAAAAGAACAATAGTGTTCGAAAGTTGAACTGAGCAACAACGTTCTGTTTTCAAAATGCACGGCAAACCAAGATGGCGGATGCGCAGTGTCAAATGACAACGGCTCCATAAAAGCTGCAAGCTGTCTCTACAATATGATAAAGGTGAGTGAAAGAATTAAAAAACTTTTTTTATACCTAGATAATACCTATATACCTATATATACCTAGATAATTCCCTTGATTTAAAAACTCCTGGGTTTACAACCGTACGAAAATATTATCCATGCTTTTTGTCAAACATCTACAGCTATAGCCTACTATGACTTCGGGAGACATTTTGGGAAAATTTCTCGAGGTAATTTAGATGTATCATGTACATCTATATGTACATTGATCATATGTATCAACTTGAAATAACTATTTGGTCCGACTTAACGCCTACCAAAATAGCCAAGCAATTGCTACGTCATCACATAGTTAATATTTTGCAAGAGATGCTTGGTATAGCTTTTAATGAACAGAAATTTGTCATTGACTCGCACTTGGCCATTATTTATTATTTGTTTTTATACTTTAGAGTGTGTGCTATAATCATGCCAAGTTTGACGCGTGTACGTTTTTACATTAGAGCTAACACAAAAATACGATAAAAAAAGTTTGTTGTATGGGGACCCACTCCCTTTCGTTTTTACTTTTTGACTTTTTTATCTGCCGTAACGTTACATATTCTGTGAAAAATTCAATTGGCTATCTATTACGGTTCGAAAGATAGGTACAGCCGTTAAAAGGTAGGACCGACGGACGGACGGACGGACAGTCAGACGGACGGGCAGAGAGACAGACATCGTAGGCTTAGTAGTAAGGTCCCGTTTTTACCCTTTGGGTACAGAACCCTAATAAAACCGACGTGGGTACAAAAAATGCAATTCAATTTCACAGGTCATTTGGTAGAGCCCGCAAGTTGTCAAAGTTCCAAGTGGCCGCTTGGCAGCGAGCGAAGAATCCATATAGGCCGCTTTGGAAACTTGCCTTATCTGATAATGGCCGACATAGAGTACACATTGCATTATGCCAACAACTACGGCAATAAATAACTAAAAGCTACTCCATTTCAACTTTCGACGACAAAATTATCTATACCTATATTGTTACAAAATTATCTATATAACTATATAAATGAATCCCTATTTACCTTGGTCACGCCATAACTTGAGAACGAATTTACCGATTTCTTGCATCTTTTTTTTTTAAGTCTTCTAATATTTTTTTGAAGGTTCTTACGGGAAGAAAATTTAAGAAAATTGCCCAGAAAATTGGAAAATTTCAGAAACTTAACGACGTTTTTAACTGTGAATGTGAATTTACCAGACAGCAGTTTTTTTACATTCATAGCTAAGACAGGACAACGTCTGTCGGGTCAGCTAGTACTTTTATAAATGGAAAAAAAGTGCGTTTGCTTATTGGCTGTTTGTTCCTCTTTCGTGCGACAGCAGAGCAAAGAATCGACGTTGTGTTTAACAAATATATAGTTGGAACACCGGAGACATAAAATTTTTGATCCCGGAAAATTTACGATTCCTAAGGGAATTTCTACCGCGGAGTGCAGTTGTGTAAAAAGTGTAGTTGTGGCAGATGTGAAATATGATGGCATAAGAGAGCGTCATGTCGTTTGCCGTCACGGCATACGTTTTACTGCCAAGGCGCGCCAATAGATGTTTCATAACAAAACATCAATACAGAATTCCATACATTTCCGGTAACTCACATCACTCTATTCATCAGACAAAATAAATAAATGAAAGCGTTATACTTACAATTTTCCTTTTATCACTTACCCTTGGTCCATCCTCCCTATTAAAGCACTATTCACAAAGAAACCTATAAAATCATACTTCAATAAATCGGCCAAGTGCGAGTCGGGCTCGCGCACTGAGGGTTCCGTATCACCACAAAAATCAATAACGAAATTACCAGTCATAACTTGGTAATGAACAGAAACCTGTTACCGAGTTGCACTTGGCCATTATTCAGTTATTATTATTATTATTCAGCCATTAGTTAATCCGCCGTAACATTACATATTCTGTAAAAATTTCAACTTTCAACAATGTTTTACGATTCGAAAGATACAGCTGCTAATAGGTAGGGCAGACGGACAGACAGACAGACATCGTAGGCTTAGTAATAGGGTCCCTTTTGCCCTTTGGGTACGGAACCCTAAAAATGCATAAGAGGCCACCGACAAAACCTATTCAATCGTCATCAATAATATTCCGATTGGGCGGGATGCCACAAAATTTGGCGGCCGGTCCATGGAGCGGCAATTAGGAAGGTCCATTGAAGGGTTTGTCGGTCCGTGACGTCACTGCCTCTACCCCCTGCGCGTGTAAAGGTCAGATAAGCTCAAGCTGGAATAAACGTGCACATGTCTGTTGTAGGTACAATCAGTTACAAAATAGACTAAAAACGACGATAGTGTCCGTCAAGCCTGTTGTACCTATGTTGTAAGGGTTACCATTTCAAAATGGCAGGGTGCCTCAGTTGTATTTTTCCATACCGGGGCGGGGTCTATGTCTAAATAAAAAAGTTTAATCTAAAGAATAAATAATATTACTAATATTATTATTCTTTTTGTATGATTTAATTTTTATTTTTGTATTTTTTATCTAACAATAGTTTTAAGTTTTGTTTGTACTAACACAATGGACTTCTTAGTTGTCCTTAATAAAACATTTT
This sequence comes from Agriopis aurantiaria, assembly GCA_914767915.1. Taxonomy (NCBI): domain Eukaryota; kingdom Metazoa; phylum Arthropoda; class Insecta; order Lepidoptera; family Geometridae; genus Agriopis; species Agriopis aurantiaria. The sequence continues at coordinate 6,930,724 of OU612003.1, read as the reverse complement.
GAATTTGAATTTGAATTAAAGAGGTTCTTCTAAGATTAAAAAAATACTTGAAATTTGAAAAGATAGACAAAACGGATGATAGTTTTTTTTCACTCTTTTTCTTTTTGACATGAAGTTGTATTCTTTTTGATCTGGTGTGGATCTGGTGTTAATCCGTGTTAATGTAATAAACAAAGATAAATAATAGATAAATTATTACTTTTTGGTGGTAATGGTAATGTTTCCGTAGCAATTGTACCTACACTACCTACGAACAAACGAATAATGTACGAACTGTGCAGACCTAAAATTTTGAAAAGAAACTTGGACTTGTATCCTCCGTGCCAACTTTTCTAGAAAATGTCATCTAAGGAGGTTCTTGTCAGGAGGTTGTGTTTTAAATAATTTTAACATAAAAATATGGTGAAATTAATGAAAAACTCTGCAATTTCCTCGTAGGTATATAAAAACTAAACATCACATGGGAAAAACTACACACTTTAAACTCGGGTATGAATTACGGCTCTCGCCACGCTCATACTGCAAATTACCCTTCTTAAGAATCCGTTTTATTTTTTTGTAATACAGCTAGTGCACAGAAAAGAAAATTCTCTTTTCTGTAAGTTGGCGCACCGTCTTTCTAATCATAGAAAAGAAAAAAACACCCTTCTATTTTCTGTAACCGACCAGTAACTTTTTTTACACAAATCTATCTCGTTGGATCTTTTTGGTCACGAAACCTTAGACAGACATGTTCCTAATTCAAAACTCATTATTGCTGTCGACGAGTCCCTCGCGGAAAATATCTACTAAGTATAGGCGCAATTATTGAGGAACCAATTATCGCTTTTTACCCGACGACGCAAAGCAAAAATGATGGTAATGGTCACACGGTAGAGATGACGTCATCCTCTCTCATGTAACGTATCATTGAATAAGTCATGTATGAAGTCGGTTAAAAATGAACGTAAGGTTTGGTCACAGAAAATAATTGTTTTTTGTTTATATTGGAACGGCTGTCAAGGTATTTTTGTAAGAAATTTGTTGTAGCCAGTTGCACCCATATAAACGCAACGTCAGTCATTCGAAATCAGTTAGCAACTGTGATGCGGACAAAGAACTTTGAGACCTATCACCTAACCCAAAAAAGTAATGTCCAAGTTCTTTGGATGCGGACGCGTTGACATAAATAATAATGTTCAATCAAGGTTCTGTCATAATGCCTGGCGACAGATTTTCCTTCTCATTTCCGTTCTATTTACTTCTCTTTTCTGTGGGTTTGGTACACCAAGGGTACACCATCTTTTGTTTAGGTGTACCGTTTGGGAAAATGTTTACTTGACTGACATCTTGTCGTAATATTGCAAAAAAATGTTTATAAGACGGCTCAAGAATTTGCTTAACTTTCTCGCAATGACAAAGTACTTTCTGTTTATATATTTGTGCGAACATCGGAGACATCGCCTATTGGTATGAGTAACTGCAGGAGTAATCCAAGGTCTTCTAAATATGGTTTTAAGGTGTCTTCAGACTGTGCTACAATATTATCGCGTCATAGTTTTACAGCTATTCCCATACTGCCCTCCAAACGAAAGAGAAAAAAACTGTGCTGCCCTCTAATGCCTACCTATACAGGTCGTACTTACACAGGTTTTTTAATCGCCATAATTATGTGGCAAACAAGCTATTGGACCGCCTGATGGTAAGCGATCACCGTCGCCTATGGATACCTGTAACACCAGTAATGTCACAGATACATTACTGACCTTTAAAGACTCTATTAACAACCCTTTTGAAAGACCCCATCGGGAGCTCATTCCATAAATTGAAGAAGTAAGGAAATAAAGATCACGTAAAATTTGTGCCATCTCCGACAGATCTATGATTATATGGATGAGCTTTCAGGCGGTGGCGGCTAGTGCGATGATAAAACCGCGCTCCTGGCATCAGATCGAACAGTTCTTCAGAATAGTCCCCGTTGTAAATGTGATAAAAGACACAAAGCGACCCAACGTCTCTGCGCATGCTGAGTGGCTCTAGGTGTTCAGTGAGCTTGGGATTATCGACAATTCTGACAGCTCTACGCTGTAATGCATCAAATGATCCAGCTAATACTTAGGCGCTCCGTTCCAAATATGGGAACAATAGGGTCCATGTGAGGTTGGACATTTATCCCATTTGTTCTATTGGTAGAACAAAGAGTACAACAAACGGGAACGACCCACTTGCACCGAGGGTACATGGAATGGTGTCACCAAACTGTGGTGTCACTAAGCCATTTTAAGACGTTTACTATGGGATAAACCCTGAAATCGTGGCCACCCGTTGCAATTAGGAGTCAAATTATGAAGGGATTATACGATTTAACATACAGATAGCGTGGTATGCGGAGGCTTTTAGGGCTAAATGCATACTTCTATTTTTGCTCAAAGTATAGTGGATGAACAAGTACTGACTGAATTAGGTCAGCTGTTATGGATGTTATGGTTTAAGATTTTATTTTCTCAAAGAATAACAACTTCGGAAACCACCCCTATTCTTGCCAAAAGCTAACTGGATTGACTGCCATGATTGTGTCATCCCGATGTGTTTGTGTAGAATTTACACAGTGAGCATCCACCAAGCTTGCTTCATTCACTGATATCAATTCTTAGCCCAGTCGACTTAGCTAAAAACAGGCTTGAGATTTACAAAAATTGAAAGCAGCAATTTTCCTTCGGAAAAGTTCGTTAGGGGGGGGGGGGGGGGGGTCGCTGGAAGTCTAAATTCAAAAAGTAGGGATACTAAAGCCATCTTGATTTAAAGGGTTATTTTTTTGTATCTTGAATAACTCATTTATTTTCAATTTTACACGGAAAATAGTTATCACAAAAGTTGTTTAAAATTAAATTTCCTACAATTTTGGTCCCCTCCAACGAATTCCGAAGGAAAATTGCTGCTTCCAATTTTTGTAAATCTAAAATACTTATTCGACTGGGCTATCTGTATTACAAAAATGTCTATTGCATTCAGAAATAGTGTATTGCTCTCAATCGGGTAATCGGTTACGCTTGCACACTAGCGCTTGGCAATTGTATAACTTGCAAATTGTGGTACTCATCAAAATAGACTACCACTATAAATAGGAAGAGGCTATATGTAGGTATTCTTCCATGGTGGCACGCAGGTGGCACGTGCAAGTCAGGGTCCCGTTCAAACCCGTTCAGTTGTCTTGACGTCACTTGCATTGATTTCCCATCGACAACCCTTTCCGACCATCCTTTGCATTCTATTTATAAGCCGGCTCGAAAATTTCTGTTTAGCACGCTTCCCAGTCACGAACGCTCAAATATCTGTCACCAACTGTGAAACGACTAATATTATGTTGCAGATTTTTTATACCGGGCAAGTGGAGGTAATGTCGCTGCAGAAAGTTATAATTACGATATATTGACCGTGATATTGGCTGTGGTTAGAATCCAGTATTAAATTGCCTCAAAAATGAGAAATACAATCATACAAACATATAAATAAATAGAATAAAAATACGCGTCCAAAATGTATGCAAAATACAGTGGGTTCCCAGTGATAACCTCAGTAAAACACTAACAAAGTGGATAGACCGTTTTGTCTGCACCAAGCATTGAACTTTTTGGCCAGCTATACCAGCATCCTTCTGTCTGGCCGTCAGAATGTAACTGCGCCGATATACCGAGAGCTCCAACCACAACCTAATAATGAAAAATACTCCGTAAATAATCATATAACTGCAATGAACAAAATAATAATTGAAAACAGAGGTGTAATGTCAGTTCTCCTATATAATAGGGATAGAGGGTTCTGTAACTTACTCGGTATGAATGAATTTCCCTTTTAAAATGTTGTCATAAGTCGTCACGTGTGTAATTTCGAAAAGCTTATTTTATGCGAAAGGATGTTTGTTGTTTTTGTCCCATTTTGCTCGGAGATAGTTAGAAGCCGGGCGTTGGACGTGTTGGACATAGGATAATTTTTATCCTGACTCTATTCCTGAGGAATGAAACAGCTGGCGCAGCTGGTATTTTACAACTGAAAATAAAATATAAAGTTAAAACTACCTCACCTATACGTCCTGACGATGCCTCGTGAAAAGGCGAAACACGTATAGATACGGTATCGACCCGCTCTAAGGATAAGGGTGTAATTGGTTATTTCTTTTATATAAAATTTTTGTTTATAGTCATTACTCATTAATTACTAGGTGAGTACTTTATTTTCTAATTTAACTTCTTTTTTTAATAATTTCACTCACTTCAATTTGACATTGGTGTAGAGTTAGATTTTTATATAAGAGTTAGATTATTTGTTATAGATTAAAAGTTATTTTAAGTTATAAAGAATTGTTATTCCAGTTATTTTCTTAGTAAAATGAAGTAAATAAAAAAGCCTTTTTCTTAGTAAAAAAAATATTAATCTAAAATTATAAAAATTCAAGTTACGTTAGTTACGTTAATAATAAAATAAAACCATACCTTAATGCGACATTGAGCGGAAATACAGAAATATTCTACTATAAAAAAAAAACTGTTTTCTTGCATCGATGAACATGTAGGTACTATGAATTCGTTGTTTTCTTGTCAGTATTTTGTTATCGGAAGCTCTATTAGAATTGCCACAAACGTTTCCTGCATAAACTACGTTATCGGCCAGAACACACAGAAATTGACCTAAAAATAGTAAGGTATCAGCACAAGCTTGAAAATTCAAACCGTCTTAAGCGACCGGTGTGACTGCAGATAACAGTGGTTCTTGGCCACTGTTATTGACAACACATTTTTAGTTTTGTTTATTGTGATCGGCTCTTTTTACAGTCAGCTACTTTTATACGACAAAAAAATTAATCAATCCTGTAGGCCATTGTGTAAAATTCAATAAATCCTCAACAATAAAGCAAAATTGTCACTTTTCTTGTCAGTATTTTGTTATCGGAAGCTCAAACGGAGTTGCCACAAGAGTTTCCCGCATAAACTACCTACATTATCGGCTTGTTCTGGCCAATAACGCAGTTTATGCAGTGGAAGTGCTACTAACCCCTTCACACTGCCACTTGCACTAAGCAAAACGATACAGAAATTGCGTAGTAGCTACTTGCAACTTGTACTTGCTACTTGTACTACGCATCGTCTGCAAGCGCCCTAAAATTAGAGCTGGATGCTTAGCCTACACGAATTTGCTTATTTTTATTTGCCTGATTTTTCTGTTTGCTATCACTTTGCTCTTAGGCGGTATTAGCCGCCGACACTATATTGCTCAGGTTTGTCCGAAACTTTATTTGAAATTCTGGCTTGCACCCAAATATTTAGTGCAAGTGGGTTATATGCTTCAAGTGATTTACATGGCCCGGGAAACAATTACTTAATGACAATATACAGCTCTGCATGGGATGCTACTCTGCATAAAATGTGTTTTTTTTTTTTAATATACCAATGAGACATCTATTTCTCCGGGCTGGCAAAGGATCGTCAACACCGCTAATGTTGCAGGTGTCCACAGGCGCGGTTTCTGCTTACCATCAGGCAGGCCACTAGTTTGCCGCTCTTGTTATAATTTTTTTTTTTTTAAATGTCAAGTACTTTTATTAACCATTCAAAATACAAGCTAACACTAACACTACAGTTAGACTGCCTATAGACCGTTGAAGGTCTAAAGACAATCCAAATGCTCAAGCTCACTATCAGTTGGCAGCGTACCCAGCATGCTGGCGGCATTACTACGCTTAATGACATCGCTAATGCGTTGAGTAAGAAACATGCCAGCATTTTGGTCACGCGTCGCAGCTCTAAAACAATTTTTGAAAAGTAGGATGATTTAGCAAAAGTTTCTTTTACATCACAATATCATCAACCCCACAACTGAACAAAGGCTTTCCTTTAGAGAGAGGTGTTGCCATAATCCCTTCACTTGGCAGGTGGCTTGGGAATCGTAGTACGTTCACCGTGTACTAATAGGATGCAAACGTTTTTTTTATTTAAATGAGTTCAAGGGCCTTACGGCTGACTCTTAACACATTATCGAATTAGCGCTGAAACAGCGCAGTCCGAAAAATCACGCGAACGTGAACCCTAGTGCGCCAAAATATGGTTTGCGGTCGCGCAAGTTTCCTCATCACCTAAACAGGATCACTTAAAACAGGTAGCCGTAAGGCCCCAGGAAGAGTGATGGCCAAATAAAGTAACATATTATATGTGAAATAAACATTATACATTCTGTCACGTGTCAATGACCGTTTTCTATGGAACAGATGATATTTTTTTCGTGATCTCAGTTTCGGTCCCATTGTAAAAGTTGTTCGTAATTATGAGTACAATGACCTCCTTTCAGGGAAGTAACAGTCTATATGCGTAACCCTGTACATATATCAATGATGTACTTGTACAACCATAAAACTTTCTACGGACTTAATTTGGACCATGGTATAATAATATACTCCGCCAGGTATAGCGCTCCGAGAAAATATATCACGTGGGTGACACGCAACTACGTCATCAATGTCATGGCTACACGTACACGTGCAAGAGCAGAATAAGTAATTTACAACAAGTTCGAGAGAGATAACGATACACGAAACAATAGCGGAATCTCTATGAGACAGCTGATTTTCTGTGTTACCAGTAGCTTGAAATTATAACTCCCCCAATCTCCATATATTACTTGTGGGAATCCTATTTTTATTTTATTTTATTTTATTGAAATTTTATTGAAATAGGTTCGGTTACAGGCTTTAGGTCATTTCACATACAGGTATAACACACAACATAACATATTAAACCTAAAACCTATAAATCAATGGTTTTGATATAAATAATTATATAATGTGTTTTTAATATATTAAATTCGTGCTTAACTTGAATTGCTTTGCTTGAGCGGACAAACCAAATGATAATTGAAATGCTTTTTGTATTTTATTTAATAGTTTATTAAAAAAAAAAAAAAACAATATTTGTGATTGTTGCAATAAAGTGGCAACTGGACAGTGACGTAATTGGGTGTAAGCTCCCGGAGCGCTAGACCTTGTTTTCTTGGATTATGATTTGGACAAAGACACAAAACAATAAAATTTAATGGCGTCGTTCTAAAAATGTCACGTGTGTGGACCGTTATAAATGCACCGTCCAATGGGGTCGTCGCAATGCGCGAGCGGCCACTCCATTGGTCACGGGTGGCTTGGTTCATTCAACTTTCGAATCTACAAAACGCTGACTTGTACAAGTAAATTTTTCACTGATTGTTTGTTTTGGTGGCTTTATACAATTCTTTAATGATGAAGGGATTTCCTAGAGCATAAAAACTACGACTGTAGCGCTCTTTTACTAGGTATACCAACTTACAGGCACAGAGAGGTTATGTTGTAGAACTAGAAGTGTGTTATGTAATATTGGCGCCCAACATGGAGCTAAACTTCTTAGGTTATCTACAGTACATTCTACGAACTACCACAGTATAAAAATAATAATAGTAAGTACAAAACAAAGACATTAGCAACACAAACATCATTTACTACAAACGTTGTCTAACTCATATCTGTAATTACCAATGGAGCCATTGAACTAAAATATAGTGTAACGGGATGATAATTATATAAAACACTCCGAGTGACGACTAATTCATTTATTCAGCAATCGAAATGAACAGAGTTTCGACTTGTTTTCCTTAATGCACCGTAAAATATAAACTTTTACATTTTTTTTTTTTTTTTGATATCGACTTGTACTGTTGGCCTTTTGGCCTCTACAGCTTGACCGGACTAGTTAGCGAACGCAGAGTGCGTTCGGCATAACTTGATGATTAAGTTTATGGGCGACTAGCACAAGGGCACCTCGAAGGTATGAACCTCGGCTTGGGCCGTTGCCGGGAGTGGGAATCAGACCTGCCCAGGCACCCCAGAAGGGGTGTGCCCTGGAGCCCTAACGGTTGGTTGAACTGATTGATTATTTGGAGAGAATCTAACCGATCTTCTAACAGATCCTGGGGGTCTACGATCCTGCCGGCGGGATCGCTGTGTGTGTGTGTGCCTCTGGTAACCGACGCCTGTACCAAAAACTGAATATTTCCTATTGCTAGGAGCAGTCGGATCGGAATATAAACTTTTACAAATGAGTTCCGCACTATTTAAGGGTTTACCCCCACTCTGCACAAAAATGGTAGGCAAGTCGGAAATGACATTGACAATAACATCTACAGCGGACTGCGCTGGGTTGAAAGATCAGTCGATGTCTTGGCTTGGCTTGGCTTGGCTTGGCTCGGCTTGGCTTGGCTTGGCTAGGCTCGGCTTGGCTTGGCTTGGCAGTTGGCGTTAAAATATGAAATAGGAGACTAAGTACTTTTTTGTTTGCGTCTTGTACCCGTATCAATCGTACTATATTTTCTTTTATAAGTAATAGGACCACCACCTCGCCTGATGTTAGGCGATGATGCGGTCTACGTTGGAGCACGCTTGCCTAAAAGGAACTGATTCACTCGTCATTTGAAAATACCCAGAATGTAACCATCGGGGAACACCCATTCAGGCAGCGCATTCCACAGACTAGCAGTTCGCACAATTCGCACAATAAATGTGGAATCGTATGGGTTTTCGGAATATGAACGATAAAGTGGTGATGGTTTTTAGTGCCCGCTCTAGCTTCCGATAGAAAATTGGGCAGGAGGGAATTAGATCGTGCAGATCGTGATTATCAATATTTATAGCATCGCACCATCACCAATTCGACTTCCAGCCATCCAACCAGTGCGCATGATACGAGTGTTGGCGAGATAGATATGGGGCTCGATTTTTTAAAAGCTCGTATGAAGAAGATTCTTACGGAAAGAAAAATTAAATATTAAAAATTATTAAAAAAATATTGGAAAATTTCAGAAAACAACGACGATTTTCGCTCGCCGGTGAAACCGTGGGGCGCAGCTTTATAAAGATTGTTTAACAGCATTTCGCGGAACAATAAGCTGAAAACGTCAAACGAATAAAGTTTGAGTAAACGCTTCACATCATCCAGAACACGTCCGCTGAACATAGACCTCCTCATTAGAACTCCACACTTAATGACCAAAAGCCTATACAAGAAACGACGCAGCTTAAGTAGATGTTTAAAATATTTAGTCAGATATTCCATAGCCAATAAGCCAATATTATTGATGTCTATAGTTATAATCTGGGGTGCAAGTACCGTTCTTTTAGCGATCGAAAATTCGCTAAAATGCCATAGAATCGATCACAGCGAGTACTGAAAAAATGGCATATTATCGAATTTGACGACCTCAACTGTCAGTTTGACGATCGCTAAAAGAACGGTACTTGCACTGCTGGTGTATCTCAGCGTAGTACTATCTGTACAGCGTCCCATAGTATCTGCAAAGCATCTGCAGCAGGCAGGTCACGAGGCCAACGACCTGCAAACGGTGGCCTCATATCAGTAGCAATTTTCTTATTCACTTGCTCGCTGTCCTGGTATCCATGTCCTGGTACCCTAGGGAACTGATAGCGGCAGGCTCATTGATGTTACAGTAAATAATGGACCTAAGCAGAAATGTGTGAAATAAACTAGTTGTTCGCCCCGAACAGAGACCTCGCGATGTTCCGTTTTTACAAGCTTTTACTTACCTAATCTAAACTAAGGTACACCCGCTCCATAGTTTTCCTACCTAACATGATCTTGATTGAAAAATAAGTCAGTTAAAGGCTACGATAATTAACAGACAATCTTTAATTTAGTCATACTGACATTATTTGTACATAATAAGTGTTGTGTATATCTGTGTATTAAGTTAATTTCGCATTCATTAGGAACTCTTTCCTTTGACCAACGGTATTTTAAAACTTTGTTATTTTAATATCTCCACAACCCCTGCATCGGATTAACTCATATACGAACTTAAAAATCATTTTAACTTGCTTACAATATTTCTGGAGATATACGGTACTCAAATATATCGTCAAATAAATTAACACACAAATTTAAAAAAAAAAATACGCCCGTATGTTCCTCTGTAGACACTTAGATTTCTCTTCGATCGGTCATTTAATATTATTATTTTAACGATGATATCTCCTAGGACATATGAGTATGCCCGTCCTTTTGAGAAGCGTTGAAACCAACACAAAGAGGCCCTGTTAATACAGGGTTATGTATATAGACTATACTAAACCGAACGGAGGTCATTGTACTAATCATTATGAACAACTTTTACTATGGGAACAATACTGAAATCGCAAAAAAAATTATGTTCCATACATTTTGCCAAGTGTCAATGACCGTTTTCTATGGAACAGTTTTTTTTTCAGGTTTGGTTTGGTCTAAAAGTTTTTGGGTCCCATAGCAAAAGTTGTTCATAATGATGGATGCAATAATCTTCTTTCCGTATAATTGTTTATTAAAACTGCGGAATAAAGTTAGATTGATTAAAAGAAAAGCACTTTATTGTTCACACCTGAAATTACATATACAATTTATACATGGGGCAGAAAGACAGAAGAAAAGGGTCCAAAGAACTGTCGATCTAGATGGTACAAAATAATTAGTTTAATGTTCTTAATGTTCTAAGTCTAGTCATAAGTCAAATATAGTCTTTTACTTACAGTATAAAAAATTATGATTGTAAAGAAAAATTGTAAGTAAAAAGGATAAAACTATATATTCAACGCGAGTGTACACTACCCGGACCCGGGTATGTCCTAAAACTGCGACCAGAACCACCGGAGGATGGGCAGCAGCGTCCTATTAGTACACGGTGAACGTATTGCGATCCCCAAGCCGCCTGCCAAGCGTGGGGATCATGGCAACACCCCTCTCTACGAGGGAGGCCTTTGTTCAGCAGTGGACGTTTACAGGCTGATGATGATGATGATGATGATGAGTGTACACTTGATGAAGATCCGCAAGTCCGAAATTGAAAGGTAGTACTTGCATTAGGTACCTGAAACGTAAAATTAAATAAATACAACAGTCATCATCATCATCATCATTTCAGCCATAGGACGTCCACCATCGATCTCCAAAAGGGCCGGTTGGAAACGGCCTGCATCCAGCGTTTCCTTGCGGTCTCTTTTAGGTCGTCTGTCCATCTTGTGGGTGGACATCCTACGCTGCGCTTACTGGTCCTTGGTCTCCATTTCAGAACCTTTCAGCCCCATCGGCCGACTGTTCTGCGTGATATGTGCCCTGCCCACTGCCACTTCAACTTGCCGATCCGGTGGGCTATGTCGGTGACTTTCGTTCGTCTACGGATCTCCTCATTTCTGATTTGATCTTGTAGAGAAACCCTGAGCATAGCCCTCCTAATACATCAGTACTTTTATAATAAAACTAGCTGCGCCCCACGGTTTCCCCCGTGTTAAGCACCTTGCACATCAACCTCCTTTGACTTAGATGTTCTATGATGTTATATGTCATTGTTATAGACTACAATTCCTGTTCTTATTCTTTTTAGGGAAAATATTATAAACACAAAAAATCTGCTGATCCAATCGCTACCAAATTTCACAGGATCACTTGCTGGGCTAATCTAAAGATTGCCTGAAAATTTCATCAAAATCGGTCCAGCCGTTTTGGAGTCCATAGGGCGACATACATACATACATCGGATTTTATATAATTAATAGATGTCTAAATACGACTTTTATAATCGAAGGCATTTTTATAGGATAAAACATTGATATCAATATTGTTTAGGCCGTCCAAAGGTCTCTGACATGGCCTTAGGTTCTCTTTGTTACCTACTTATAAGGTTGTAGATAAATTACCGCAATTATATGAAGGGATGGTTGAAGAAGGGTTAAAATGCTGCTGACGGACAGTCGTAGAGGAACGTCGTTTCGGTTTTGTGGTCTGTGGCGAAGCTGAAATACTTGACCAATTTGAGGGCAGGGTCGCTGTAGGTTATTAGAGGTGAGCTGCTTCCTTCCTTCCCCATTTCCAGCGTTCCTGTACAATGATATTTTGATTAGTAAGAAGCTATTTCTCTAACAATACTCATTTCATAGCTATTTTATTCCGACAACAAACTATTGCTAGAGGAAGATTCACAATTAATACGACGCTTACATTTTAAATTTATGTATGATCACTTAGACTATACTTAGATTGTTTAGTTTTGTACAATTTTGGGATTTATTTTCGGGCCGTGAACAATGACCCCACTATGTCTTACATGAATGGCCGTGAACGGTGAATTTGATGGTGTTTATACTTCAAAGTAGATCCTATTAGAATTTCGTCCACATTTAAGTATAAGCTACGAAGATTCCGATCCCGGTTTATTATTCCGAGGGATATTTGTTTAGTCAAACTATGGAATGAGAATAAATAAGGTATGGTTCCGAACTCAGCAGCACGCAGCAGTGCTGCCGCAGCACTACTGGTCACCGTGCATTCTCTATATGAGAATATATTCCAAGGCTGCGGCTGCATTGCTGCCGCAGCATATGGCCTACCTAATAAGAAAGAAATAATCCAAAACAATTCTATGTTGGCGGCGTAATCGCGTAACAAACACACAAAAAAAATACAGTCGAATTGATAACCTCATCCTTTTTGAAGTCGGTTAAAAAAGAAGATAATATGCGGGTCGCGTCGAATTCGGAAACTTTCCACCAGCATTTTTGTTTTTTGTTGGGTTAAAAAGCGCAACTTACCATTGTTAAATATTTTGACATACACAGCAGTAAATCGAGTGCCAGAGAGAATGTTTGGAGTATGTTTGTTCATAACGTGTTGATTATTTCTGAAGAAGTTCGCGTTGTTCAATAAAAACCCTGATAAAATGCAATAGAACGAATTAGTTGGAAAATAAAGAATAAACGAACGTTACTTACTAAGAATTTTTTTACCAAATTGAAATTGAATTCCGTCCGTTTTGTTTATTTCCTCTGGTGACAGCATGATGTACGCACTCACATTGCTCTTCATAGCGAGGTGCATCTCGAAGTGGGTGAGGCTAGCTGAGTACGTTACGTGATTCAGGTTTTCGTCATTCATCACATAATACGGTTTTACGAAACGATAACCAGTAACACGTTGTTTTTTACAACCCAAACCATACCCTGAAAATAATACCATCAGATCACACTTATAAATACATAAATCATTCATCACTGACTTAGACAAATATAGATCTTTTTTGTACCAAGCAAAAATTCAGTCGTGCATGGAGTACTACTCTCGCACCTTTGGGATGGATCAGCAAAGGACCAACCTGGGACGTTGGATTCCATTGAGAAACGTGTCAAGAGCGCTCAAGAGCAACGAATCCCTAGTTCGATAGAAAATCTTTATTGTGTACACCAGAATAAAAAAATTACAAACAGATAAAAAACACTTACAAGCTAGTGCCACAAGTGGTGGCCTTATCACTAAAAGCGCCTTCTTAGGCAAACACTTTCTTTTGACTCAGCTTCTTAGCCTTAAACATTGGCGAAAAGTTGCTAGCCCATCGGTTTTGTATCGGATACATTTTAGAGAGTGTGCATTACTCAGGGAGACATGGTAAAGTGGCGTGTTGGGGAACTATTAGCTATTTTAAATTTTGTTATTTCGGCCATAGTTATAGTGATTTTAGTTCTTGTGACATTTAACCGCTTAAACTGCCTTCATACCAATATTCATTCTACCAGTTAAAACGTCACGGAGGTAAACGGAGACAAACACACATACCTACACAATATTTCACATTTACATAATATTAATATTTATAATATTCGAGTAATACGTAAGCTCATTGCTCAAAATTGTAGTCATAATCTATCCGATCATCGACATCAGCCTTGAGTGACCCTCTACTGGGTATAAGCCTCTCTTTGTAATATCCATCATAATTTTTTTTTTTTATTCTTTTTTTATTTGATAATTGGCTTGTTGCCATCTCTCCTGATGTAAAGCGACGATGCGGTCTACGATGGAGTACGCTTGCCTAGAAGAAACCGATTCACTAGTGATTTGAAGACACCTAGATTGTAGCTACCAGGAAACACCCATTCAGTCAGCACACTTGCACGACTAGGCTAATAATTAAATATTTATGATTTATTTGAATCATTTGAATTATTTTAATGAAGTGTATTATTTTTGTGAGGGGAGTAAATTATTAGCAGTCAAGCCTAAGAAACATTGTGGAACGCTACAATAAAATGAATGAATGAATGAATGGATATCGTCATTGTGCATGAAAAATTATGTTTAACTTACTAGTTTGATAAACTTGCGCGAGTACATCCTTTTCTAAATTTAGCAAAACGTCCATCTTATTATCCAAGTTTAGTTTTAACTCAGGGATTTTCTTCTGAATTTCTTCCAATGTATGGTTTATGTTTTGTTCAAACTGTTTGTCCAATGTATCCAATTTACTAAGTATTATTTCATTTATGTTGAGCGTCTTTTTCTCCATTGTATCTAATTTCAAATTTATGATTTCTTTAAAATGTTCTGGAACTTTTTTGCCCATTATATCCAGTTTTCGCGTAATATTTTCTTCCATATCAGGGACCATCTTCCTTAATTCGGTCCATTTGTGGTTTAAATTTTTATCTAAAATTTCACAGTTTTTGCCGGATGCTTCGAAGAAAAATTTTGTAGTGGTATTCTCTAGATTCAATATAGTTTTTTCTAGTATGTTTAGCTTTTGATTAAAAGCTTCTTCTATTTTTTCCGATGTTTTGTTTGTCAATGTGCAGATTGTACTTCCATCTGAATCAAACTGCATTTTTTGCAATTTGTGATTTATAATACCAGAATCCGATTTTTCTGGGATGTTTTTCTCAAGGGCATCTATTTTCTGGTAAATATGTTTTTCTAACGAATTTAGTTTCTTATCTATGAACTCTTCCAATTTCTCGAGTATGTTCATCTCTAGTTGATTATTTTTTTCCTCCAATTGTTCAAGTATATTTTTATGAATGGCATCCAATTTTGCTGATAACAGAGGCGCTGTTATTTTGACTTGGCTCCCTTCATGTTCATCTTCATATTCATTATAATCACTCGCGTACGCTGCATATCCGACACCTAAAATTATTAAAATAACGATATAATTATGTTTGGTTATCATCTTGTCAGTGGTTGGTATTGTTATAACTATGTTATTACTTATTTCTGAGTATTTATAAGCGCGTTATCATCATAGTTATCTTTGCTTAGTTTGGGGTCAGATGACCGTGTGTGCAAAAATGTCCCGAAATATTTATTTTATTTTTTATAGGTATTTTTTAATTTACTGCATGTACAGTATGCACTTACAATTTTTTTTAAACTTAAGTTGCAAATTTTATTTAAATTTCTTTTTTCTCGTACTAATTAATTATTTAGTCTAAATTTTTATCTAATTAATTTAATTAGTCTAAATAATGGACATGACAAAAATAATTGCCTTGACTAGTTTTCGAGTAGGTATTGACAGAAATAGTGTCAATAAACTAAAACAATGTAATTACCATTATAATCGGCATCATCGTCGTTATCATCGTTGTGTCAACTAACATGACAATATGTTATCAGACTTATAAATACTAGAGTCTAAAATTTTCTTTCTTTTTAAGAGGGCAAGTGCCTTTATTAACTAAACAAAATACAAGCTAATACTAACACGTAATACATACAAACTTTCGCGTTTATAATATTAGTATCCCGTAGGATTGTCATTTTGGAGGGGTCCACAAGTTCAAGGTCACTTAGCGCCGAGTAGATAACTGTTCAGGTTATAATGAACACCGATGGATGGATAGCCTAACTGAGCAGTAGCTGGAAGCGAAAGGCCACAAATCATCACGGGCTGAGTCTTGAGAGTGGTCTATATTCACTAGTGGACTAAGATAAGCAGTTTATGGTGATGATAATAGATGAATAAAACAAGTCAAACTTGTATGAAAGGTTACGAGTTAATTTATTTTTCTTTAAACTACTTAGTAACGTTATCATTAATCACTACAAAACCGATCACAAAGGACGTATTTTTTGCTTAGAACCAAAACAGTGCATAAATGTTATATAAAATCTCCATGTTGCAGTTATTCATTAATGCACTTTTTTATTTAGATATAAATTTACCACAGAGGGTTAATGTCTCCCATTAAGTTTAATATAAAATGTATGCAACAGATCAAAAAGATACTCGTTGAAAATAAAAATCGGCGGAATTTATTTATTTATTTATTTAAAACCAAAAAACCAACCGAATAAAACCGACTTTGTGAAAATAATTGTAAGTTTTAAATGTTTGAGAAGATGAATCAAACTTTGTTTTCATTAAATAGAATCTTTATTTTGAGTAGGTATATTTGATCACGGTAGGTAGATTGGTAGTTGAAAGAAAAGTAGATTACGCGCCTTGCTAAAGTAAGTAATTAATGCACTCGTATTAATTTCGTAACACTAACCAACATAACACTCGTGCATTAATAACTCACTTTGCGCTCGATGCAACAATCTACTATTTATTCTAGCTATGTAGATTTATTTTTATATTAACCGTAGTGTTTAGTATTGAGGGTGAACCGGTAAGGCAGAGAAGGCTGATAAGTTTATGGATCGGGCCATGTTCCCCTCCCGCAGGGTTCGGTCGCCGGGCAACGCATCTGGGGCGTATCCAGGTCACTAGGGGACCTTCACCCGGCCACGTCTAATGCAATCGTGCACTATGCCTTCTAAGGTTTTAGTGTCCCACTGCTGGGCAAAGATCTTCCCCAGTTCCCTCCACAAATCTTAGTCCACCGCTTCCTCCTGCCAAACTTCGCGGAATGGATAAACACCTTTTCCAGGCCTGTGGATACCAGGATAGTCGTGAAAGTAGTTCAATGTTATTCTAAAAGGGTATAATAATAATCTACTAATTTATGAGGCTCCTAGTACTCATCAGTATGAAAAAAAAAATAAGGAAATTATGTACTCTATTTTGGATTTGAGAATAAAACTCCTATTACTTATATTGTTTTTAAGTAAGGTACCTACACAGAAATACTGTTTTAATCTATTACGGTTGTAAATAAAAGTCCGCGATCAAAATACGCAGTGATACAGTGAGAGTGTTTTGTCGGATCTTAGGTTTGAGTTCGAGTTCCAGTGATAACCGTAGCAAAATACTAAGAAAGAGAATTTATCGTTTTGTCTGCACCTAACTTTTCAACTATTCGACCAAGCACCCGCATTCTTCCCGTGAACATGGTGCATGTAACTGCGCCGAAATATCGGGAGCTCATACCACAACCTTACCACGGTAAATATCCCGTTCATTTTCATATAACTTTAGTGTACCTACACAGGTCCTTTCAATGAAATCGTATCCTTACAAGCTGTCATCAGGTTTTTTTGTAAATTTTCTTCTGCGCAGATTTTATGGGAACCTCTAGATTACCAAAAATAGGAAATTTATACAATTAACATCAAACGTGGTCACTTTCATGAGCAAGCGTGCTCCATTTTCACTTTTCATCTGGTGAGATGTGTTCAAACGCTAGACTAATAAATCATTAAATACGAAAAATAAAATGCCGAACCAAAATAGATACACTTAGAGGAGTTAGCAAAAAAATATGGAGCACAAACTTTATTACTCAAAACGCAAGCAAAGGTCGCAACAAGATAAATAACGCATCTGCGAGCGCCACTTGGGTGAACCCTACTTTTATGAACTAACTTCGCTGAATTTCAGTTTCAGTGGGTCAGCCGAGGGTTCCTTACTGATTGTCAGTAGTTCTGTTCTAACCTTTCAAGCCACACAACATTATAAAGATATTAATACCAATTTTTATATATTAAGCGGTGGTGATAAGACTTGCATCCGTGACATCTCACTCGGGGTGTATTGTACATTGTATTGTATTGTACATTTCCCAGCTATAACTGTTTTAAATGTTTTAGACAAAGGCGAAAATAGACGACTGGCATAGTATTTGAACCTGCGCCATCCAGGTTTATGCTCCGAGCGCTCTTTCCGCTAATCTACGGTCACTTACTTGTCGGCCCCCAAATTCTTGAGCTGTTGTTTTGCCTCAACGTATAAACATTGCCATTCAGCATGATAATGAATGCTTGGTACGTTGGCAACTGGTAACGGGCTTGAATATTTCATCATCATTATTAGTAGCAAGTCTTCCATTGGCGTGTTTATCCCTAGATTCTCGAGGGTCATTAGCTCGATACTCTATAGTCTATACCATCACTGCTCTCTAATCTTATTCACACAACCATAAAAAATGTTAAAAGAAAAACAATTTTAAACGGCAGATTTACGTCCTCACACCCAAAGTGCATCTCACCAACATTCGCGGAATGAACTCTAACGTGCAACCAGTCCATCACCATCTTGAGACCGTTAAACCTCATATTTTTAATCGTGGTTTCAGATAGGATGTCCATTCGACACGTTTTACTTATATTACTCGGCCCATGAACTGGAACACCAATTTGTCTCAAGTGTTGGCAATTGGCATCTGCGTACGAAATTCGCGACTATATAAGTAACTAGCAGACTAACAGACGTTGTCCTGTATTAGAACTGTCAAACACGCCAAGTCAAAATTGAAAATCTTATTTTTTTACACCTTTGGTTACATTATTGGAGTTTTAGTAAGGATCCCTATTTTTAAAAAGAATATAATATAGCCTATGTTATCCGGGGATAGTGTAGCTTCCCAACAGTGAAAGAATTTTTCAAATCAGTTTAGTAGTTTCGGAGCCTATTCAATGCAAACAAACAAACAATCAAATCGTTCCACTTTATAATATTAGTATAGATGCAAACAAACAAACAATCAAATCTATCCTCTTTATAATATTAGTATAGATATACTGTTTAACACCCCAACTTTTTAGTGATATGGCTATATTGGCTATTGGTGGAAACGAGTGTGGATAACATTGTTTATCAATTAATTGTTTATTTATTTGATTGTTTGTGTCTATCGGCCTCACAGTGGAAGTAAGGAGACAACTCTACTAGCGGATTGACTCAGTGACACTGCAGAATCTGCAGATGTGGCTCTGAAACACTACCCCTAGGCACAACTAGGGGACCGCAATGCCCTACATAAGGATTAGCATGTCCCACACCAGAAGAATGACTACGCTGGAAAGGAGATGCTTTGATGCATTTAGCCTCTCCCAAATAGTCCAAGAACATCATTGTTCAAAACAAACTGGACAGATGGATAAAAATTAAAAAGATCATCTTAGATAAATACTAAATTTTGACACTATGATATGAGCACATCAGCCTATGCTGCTCGCCTATTATCAAATAAATAAATAAAAATGGGATAAACAGTTTTGCACATTTATTCTGGCCATTGTAATAAATATTACCTAAATATTTTTCAAATATTAAAAAAAAAAAAAAAAAAAAAAAAGTTTATTTGCTCAAAATTTTTACAAGCTTATGAAATAGGTACAAATATAAAAAAAACAAAATAAGAGTTAGTGGGTAGGTGAGAAACTTTTACATACCTACTCCAAATAAAGTAGCCCTGGATCTCACACTAGGTGCGTCCTGTGCCGTGAGAGAGTTAGAGTTATTAGTACACTTAAAAAATTGGTTAGTACTAAATTTTTATTTTTTATTTTTTTACGTGGTGTAGCTAAAACTTATATGGGAAAGTAAAAGCAAAGTAATTGTCGTAAATTAACTTAAACACAGTTTTCAAAAGTAGAAATTGTAATATTTTTTTTTCTTAAATAACATCTAATGCGCATTCTCTACACCCCGCCGAAAAAACGGCAATTTCTTTCTTCTCTCTTCTGATTTGATGAAGCTTGGTGTGTGAAATACTTCTTTGTACCTAATTATTCGTTAGCTCTTACTAGTCTTACGGCAGTCACGAAGAAATGTCGAGATTTATGGGTCGGTGATAGATAGCGTTGTCCCAGCTGGGATTCCGGGACACCGGGACGTTGAACGCGGGTCACCAGGTCACGCCGCCGTGCTGTTGTACTTAATTTTATATTATGATATGATTCTTGCTAGTTAATTCGTTTTACATTGCGCTTTACAGCAATTTCATTGGATTAAATAATTATCAATAAAAAATAAACTAGCCAAGTGCGAGTCGGGCTCGCGCACTGAGGGTTCCGTACCACCACAAAATACAATAATTATCAATTTAAAAAACTGACTTCAAAATTAATAAGATATGGCATTTCTATCCAGTAAAATGATAAAGAGGTCACCCAGGTTAGGAATTAGAGGTCATCCAAGTCATAACTTGGTAATGAACTAAAATTTGACACCGAGTCACACTTGGCCATTTACATAATATATTTTTTATTTTTTATTCGTTGTTATACTTCAGAGTGTTTACAATAATCATGCCATGTTTGACGGTTGTACGTATTACCGTTTTTACATTACTTAGAGCTAATACAAAAATGTGTTTGTTGTATACCCCCGTTTTTTGTTGTGTTGTATATTCGTTTTTACTTTTTTTTTGTTTTAGTTTAGCCGCCGTATACTGTAAAAATTTCAACTGGTTATCTATTACGGTTCGAAAGATATAGCCGTTAATAGGTAGGACAGACGGACGGACAGACAGACATCGTAGGCTCCCGATTACTGGGGGGTCCCTTTTTACCCTTTGGGTACGGAACCCTAAAAACGACAACAAAGTATATACGCAATTTCGTTTACTTGGATATATTTTTATTCAAACCACACTAAAATTACTGAGCCTAATATGATGAAATTTCTATGGGATCAATCAGAAAGAAAATCATTTTAAAAAAATCGGCTTATAAATGACGAAGCTATGAGGTAACAAACTTTAAAAAAACCAGCCAGGTACGAGTCGGGCTTGCGCACTGAGGGTTCCGTACCACCAAAAAATATAAAAATTACAATAGTGCAAAATTACAACATCACACCCAGGCGGTCACCCATCCAAGTACCGACCGCCTACGTTGCTTAACTTGGTGGTGAACAGAAATTTGTCACCGACTTGCACTTGACCATTATTTATTGTTTTACTTTAGAGTAGTTTAGAGTGTGTTCTATAATCATGCCAAGTTTGATGCTTGTACGTATTAGATACCCTTTTTACATAAGATCAAATACAAAAATACCTACTTTAAAAATGTATGTTTGTTGTTGTTGCTCTTTTTTTGAAGTCAGTTAATTTACCGGCTTAAGGCCCTCTTTTCTGACTAAGTAATTTTGGTCATTCTAGTTTAAGTGTGTCTACTTCCATGGTTAGCTTAAAATTACAAAAGTGGTGTCATATCAGAATGTAATTTTTATCTAGGAACCCCCAAAGACCGAAACACGATTACGGACAATTCGCTCGATAGAACAAAAAATTAAAGTAACACTGATTTGCACTTTTTCCCCTGTTTTTAAGGTACATTTTTACATTACAGCTATACTTTTCGAATATGAAAATAACCTTAAAAATAGAAGTAGCGAATAACGCTCGATTGTGTGTAAGAGCCATAGTTTTGCTCCGCTAAATTCGACTTTAATACAATAAACCAAGCCTTGTGGTCATCTGTAGTAATAAGAGTTGCTTAAAAGCGGGAAAACCTTGCCTTAATAATAATTATGTATACACGTCGCCAGCTATACGAATACAATCTTTTGACAACAATATGTGTAAGAAAAAAGATAAACTATTCACACAATGGAAGAACGATCCAACTAATAAAATCCTACGACTTGAATATAATGAACTTAGAAATAAAACTCATAAATTTATAGAAACAATGAGAAATACGTATTATCAAAATCTAATACGCGAAAATAAAACAAATCTTCGCAAACTGTGGCAAATATTAAATTCTCTCACAGGTAGAAATAGAGCTCCGGTAGATGAGGCTTTTAGTAAAAACAACACCGATATAAAATCTATTTCTGATAATTTTGCCAGAGAGTTTAGTGAATGTGTACTAAAAATTATGCCCAAGTGTAGCAAACGCCTTCTAGATGAATCAAAATACACGTATCCTCAAGCAAATCAATGTTATTTAAGAAGGCAACATGTCAAAACTTGCATAAAATTATTACGAACTTAAACACAAACAAAGCACCTGGAATGGACCAAATTAGATGTGTTGATATAAAGTTAATTTGTGAGAACATATTAGGAGCCTTGGTCAAGTTCATCAACACAAGTATAGCTAAAGGAAAATACTCTCAAGAATTAAAAACTGGAATCGTCAGACCGATATACAAAAAAGGTAGCCACAAAGAATATGGAAATTACAGGCCTGTCACTATCCTACCAGTCATAGACAAGATAGTTGAGAAATTTTTATGCCAACAGATTCAAGATTTCTATATAAAAAAACGACGTATTGTCTAACGTGGAATACGGGTTTCAGCGAAATAAATCCACGGCACATTTAATTTCAAAATTTACAGATGAAGTTAACCAATGCCTCGATAGTAAGCAGCATGTAATATTACTCTTCATTGATTTTAGCAAGGCCTTTGATACGCTTAGGCATGATACTCTTTTACAAAAACTCAATAATACTGGTGTGCGAGGTCCAATCCTAGACTGGTGTGGAGACTATCTAAGAGGTCGTAAATTTCGTGTAAAAATAGGAGACGAGTATAGTGAAGCTATCGATGTTACTGAAGGCACGGCCCAAGGCTCTGTGCTAGGTCCTACGCACTATTTATCGTATGTTAACGATATGGAACATATTGTAAATTGCTGCTCTATTTACCAGTACGCCGATGACACATGTCTAGTAGCCTATGCTGACAATCTAGATGATGCAGTCACATATTTACAAAACAACTTCACTCAAGTTGCTATGTGGTCGCACGATGCTGGTATAGCAAAATCTAGCTAATAAATGCAGCAAAAACAAAGATAATACACGTCCAATCGAGCTACACACGACACAAAGGCTCCTTCAGAATTATTGCACACGGCCACGAATGTCTTCATAAAACCCTTCATCGCGATGTCATTAGATGTAGTTGTGAGGAAATTGATCAAGTGTCTCACCATACATACCTAGGTCTAATAGTGGAAAATAGATTTAATTGGAGTCTTCATGTAGACTCAGTTTGCGACAAATTACGAGCTATATCAGCAAAATTTTACATTATAAAACGAAAAGTTCCATTTAGGATCTTGTTGAATATGTATGTAGCTGTGGCGGAAGCAATTATTTCGTACGGCTTAACAAGTTATGGTCGGACGTTTAAAACATATTTAGATAAAATGTATAACTTACAAGTGAGAATTCTAAAACTCATAGTCCCACACAATATCAAAAATCAATATAAAGATAACTTGATTGATATTTTTGAATTTTGTAACATATTACCCATACACACTAAAGTGCATATGTCCTTGTTAATAGAACAATTTAATAACAAAGATATCCAAAACCTATTTCACATAATGTCATCACTAGAAAAGTTTCTCAAAACATGCCAAAGATACCTAGAATTAATAATGTTTACGGGAAAAGAATGACAGCTTTTTTAGTTCTCACTCTCATGAATAGAAAACCGAAAGAAATTAGAAATAATATGAGTAGTAAAAACTGCAAGAGGATATACAAAAAAAACTTTTACAATAATCTGAAGCTTAAAAGTAATAATAATAGAAACTTATAACTAATTTAATTAACTACACGTACTTAATTAAAACAAACAAACAAAAACAATAACATAATTATAATACTTATTACTGACAGATAATTGATCAAACATAAGTGAATATCTTATCGATTGTAACTCGATATCATTAAGTCCAGTTATTCAAATAATAAAC
The DNA here is from genome assembly GCA_914767915.1 of Agriopis aurantiaria. NCBI lineage: Eukaryota > Metazoa > Arthropoda > Insecta > Lepidoptera > Geometridae > Agriopis > Agriopis aurantiaria. The sequence continues at coordinate 6,907,029 of OU612003.1, read as the reverse complement.
AGCGTCCTGTATACAGCGTCCTGGGGCCTTACGGACAACTGCTATTACAGGCACCTAATCCGCTCAGTTGGAAAATCACGCGACCGCAAACCGTATCTGGGTGCGATAAGGTTTGCGGTCGCGTGATTTTCCAACTGAGCGGATCAGGTGCCTGTAATAGCAGTTGTCCGTAAGGCCCCTGTATATGCGTTGTTGTGGCTTATCTACTGGAACCGGTTTCAAGCCTGCACTGCGGCCGATTCCGAGCGATTTGTACGTAACGTATTTGTACGTAACTTCACATTGCATGTATTTTATTTTTCGTGGAATGAGGTAGTTTGTAGGTTGGTAACTTATTATGCTTATGTTACCGGGATGAACAGATGCTTGCTTATGAAATTGTAATACCTACCTAATATATACAGTAAATAATATAAATTAAATTGTAAGAGGTACCTAAGTACTTATTTGTAAACGTTAGGTGTATTTAAATTTTTTTGTTTTCTTTTATTTTTAATATTTTAATTTATTTAAGTTTGCGCTATTATGTTAGTGCGTATAGTGAAGCTTAGTATCGATACAAACAGCTTAGTTTTTCGATACTAATTTAAATTAATTATGCGTATATATATGAAATAAATGAATTAAAAAAAAATTGTAAACACCACCATCTACTTTCTTTAGCTTTCTGTGGCTGATGTTAGATCAGCCACTTTCTGTCATAATCTGGTTTTAAATTACATTGTACCTATGTACCGTATGTACGCATGTGTGTATATTACGTTGGATAGAGATTTGTAGTTTTTCTTGGACTTCACTCGCGTAGTATAGAAATTAACTTTAACTCCCTTCCCGCCCTTTCAGTTTCAGTCCCACATCCGTCCTGCAATTGACGATTGATGTTTTTTTTTTTATACAAGGTAGGGCTGGTGCGGCTGCCAATTCGGCAGAGCAGCACTAGCGACGTAAATATGCTAGCCTCGGCAGTGGTTTTATATTTGAGGCGTTTGGGGTCGAGACATTGGGCCCTTGGGGACTCGGAGCTCACCACATTTTCAAAAATCTTTCAGAGCGAGTGCGAATGCAACGCGTGACCAAAATGCTGGCGTGTTTCTGGCTCAATGCATAAGCGTTGCCATTCAGCGTGGCAATGCCGCCAGCATGCTGGGTACACTGTCAACTGGTAGTGGGCTTGAGCATTTGGATTGTCTTTAGACCTTCAACCGTCTATGGGCAGTCTAACTGTATTTGTAGTGTTAGTTTTAGCTTGTATTTTGTTCAGTTAATAAAGCCACTTGCCCATTTAAAAAAAAAAGATATAAAAAAACAAAATACTAACTGCGCCACGCGGTTTCACCCGTGTGGATTACTCTTTATATCATCAGCTATCTGCCAGTGAAAGTCCCGTCATAATCAGTCCAGCCGTTTGGGATTCCATAGAGAACATACATACACACATCGACTTTTATATATAAGAAGAAAAATATTTATTTTATAATAGTTATGTCAAGTTCGTTTTGCAACCTTGAGTTGTTTTTGCGTACTAGAACCATCCATGTCTTTATCAGTGACCTTTGTTAGCCTAAGTTCATGTTATCATATTATTAAGTGTATCAGTAAAAATGCTTATGGCTATCCAAGTTAAATAAATAAAATATCAAATTATTTGACTTAAACAAAATGGAGACTAACATTGTACGTGTTTGTTGTTGCAGCGGCGTGCGATGGGAGTACGGTGATGGGTGATGGGTGCGCAGGCGCAGGCGGTGCGGGTGAGGCTGGCGGCGCGCAGGAGTCTGCGGCGCGCGGCGCGGCGCTCGAGCGGGCTTACGTGCACGACGTGTACGAGCAGGCGGGCGACGATGACGAGGCACCTCGCGCGCCTGCGCCCGCCGTGCGCGCCTTCCTAGCAGACCTCGAGCCCGGCAGTCTCGTCTGCGACGTCGGTCAGTACCTACCACACACTACACTACACTACCACTAGCACAGACCACTAGTGAATACAATGACGAGGCACCTCATGTGCCTGCGCCCGCCGTGCGCACCTTCCTAGCTGACCTTGAACCCGGCAGCCTCGTCTGCAACGTCGGTCAGTACCTACCACACACTACACTACACTAGCACTAGTGAATACAAAGAAGAGGCACCTCATGCGCCTGCGCCCGCCGTGCGCACCTTCCTAGCCGACCTCAAGCCCGGCAGCCACGTCTGCGACGTTGGTCAGTACCTACCACACACCACTCCACTATACCACTAGTGAATACAATGACGAAGCGCCTCACGCGCCTGTACTACGCCCGTTGCCATGCCGCCTTCCTAGCTGTGCTAATAAATAATATCTAAACTGTATTATGCTGTATGGTAGTTGGACCTTTAACCCAACTTAAGACAGAACATGCATGGACATGCAAAGAAGGTGAATTCACGGTTTCTATCAGAATAAAGTTTCAGTGCTTGGGTAAATGTTAAATGTCAGGCTTGTTGCCGCAACCTCATCTCGACAAACGTGAATTTAGTAAACACGGTACGCCATTGAAAACAATCGTGTTTAAGTAGTTAGATCAATTGAGACTCATTGATGCGGAGCTCAAGTTGTGTACCTGTTTGATCTATGAACGAGGCGATCTCATTCAGGTTCATCATCATCTTCATCATCATCATCATCATCAGCCAGAAGACGTCCACTGCTGAACATAGGCCTTCCCGTTTAACCTCCACACTAAACGAAAGCCTGGGATGCCCGCGTCTCTCATAATATCGTCGGTCCATCTAGTGGGAGACCTGCCTACGCTGCGTCTTCCGGTTCGTGGTCTCCACTCAAGAACCTTTCTTCCCCATCGGTTATTGGTTCTTCGAGCGATGCGGCCTGCCCATTGCCATTTCAACTTGCAAATTTTAACAGCTATGTCAGTGACTCTGGTTCTTAGGCGAATATCCACTTTCCGGATTCTATCGCGCAAAGAAACTCCGAGCATAGCTCTCTCCATTGCCCGCTGTGTGACTGAGTTTTTCCAAAAGACCAACAGTTAAGGACCCCGTCTCAGTACCATATGTCATCACTGGCAACACACACTCATTCAGGTTACCTTGTTCATCAATACTTATTAGCCAAGCGAAGCGAAGCTCTTACAATCCATCTCTTTTCTTCTCCCTTTTTCCCATCTATCGTGTTCTATTACCTTTAAATCATAATCCACATACGACACCTATCTATACTAATATTATAAAGAGGAAAGATTTTTTTTTTCGGGCAAGTGCCTTTAATAACTAAACAAAATACAAGCTAAAACTAACACTACAAATACAGTTAGACTGCCCATAGACCGTTGAAGGTCTAAAGACAATCCAAATGCTCAAGCCCACTACCAGTTGGCAGCGTACCCAACATGCTGGCGGCATTACCACGTTGAATGGCAATGCTAATGCGTTGAGCCAGAAACACGCCAGATTTGATTGTTTGTTTGTTTGTTTGTTTGCATTGAATAGGCTCCGAAACTAATGAACCGATTTGAAAAATTCTTTCACTGTTGGGTAGCTACACTATCTCCGGTTAACATAGGCTATATTATATTTTCAAAAAAAATAGGGATCCTTACTAAACTCCAATAATGTAACCCAAGGTGTAAAAAATAAGATTTGTAATTTTGACTTTGCGTGTTTGACAGTTCTAAGACAGGACAACGTCTGTCAGGTCAGCTAGTTATTAATAAACGTGGAGTAGTCTTGGAATAGTTACGCAGTGTTTTGTCTAATTCTCTCTTTCAAAATTTGAACTCGATCGAAAAAGACAAAAGACGGAGTAACTATTCCAAGGCTACTCCAAGTTTATTAATAGGGGTATTAGAGTCTACCGGGCCAGATTGACGTTTGTATGTATGTTTGTATATTGTTTAGGCGCACACAGCCAACCTCGGTACGGATCAGCATACGCGAGAAGTGTCGGAGCACCCAAGGTAGTTGCCAGAGTTGCCGTCCGCTGAGTATATACATTTGGGCGGGACGTCCAGGTCCGTCCTGATGGAAGCTGACACAGCCCACAAGTGTTCTTGTCCAAAAGTGTGGTCGACAAACCGTGGTCCGTTCGTACCAATCTTCTTGGAGCCTGTCTTCTCGGTGCTGCTCCTTGGTGGTGTAGTAGTGCATGAGTAGCGAAAAGGGTGTATTAAGCCGAAAAAGGTCCATAGTACCCATCCTTATCATCAACTTTTACAATGGGAGTAACTCTCAAATCGCGAAAAAACATCAGCTGTTCCATACATATTTTCGAGTGCGAATGCCTTTTTTCTACTTTTTTTTTTCTTTTTTCTATTTTTTTCGTGATTTCAGGGTTGGTCCCATAGTAAAAGTTGTTCATAATGATGGGTACTATGGACCCCTTCCAGCTTAGTCCCAGTATATTAACGAGTACAAAAGTATGTCTGTTCTGTATTCCAGGGTGCGGCAACGGCAAGTACCTGAACGTGAATCCGTCCGTGTTCTCCGTGGGTGGAGACAGATGCACGCGGCTGGCTGCGCACGCGCGCCATCACGACAACCAGGTAAGAATGACGCTGAATGACTCCGTAGTACGACAAGGAACTCTTATCATAACCATAGAAAATTGTAACTTGCCGCATTTATCTAAACTTCTATACTAAAATCTTAAATAATATTATATTATATATTATATAGAGGAAAGATTTGTTTGTTTGCATTGAATAGGCTCTGAAACTATTAAACCGATTTGCAAAATTCTTTCACTGTTGAGAAGTTACACTATCCCCGGGTGACATAGGCTATAAATATCTATATACCCGTGCAAAGCCGGGGCAGGCCGCTAGTACTATATATTTAGGTACTGTACTATTATGTATTTTGTGCAATGTATTGTGTTCTGTGTATGTTTCTGTGCTGTGTATGTTTCTGTGTTATGTGTTCTGTGTTCTGTTTTAAGGCGAGGTTGTCCCACTTTTAAACAACGCTTGTTACTAAATATGGCCAAAAGCCTTAATATTATATTGTATTAAACTCGTATTTAGTGGAGCAAAACCATGGCGCTTACGTCGAGCGTTTCGCTAATACAATTTTTAAAGTTTTCCTCGTATTTTCCGTTAAGTACAGCTGTCATGTATCTATGTTTACTGTTTATAGTTCCCTCCATAATTATTAAATCTGTATATTAAGATATCTTAAACATCATTTAGTAAATCGGTATTTGAATAAATCCAAAAAAACGGAGTCCTTAATCGTGTTTAGTTCTTTACGGTTTCCTAGATACTAACACCTAGGTTACCTAAATTTTTTATTCAAGTATATGATACTTTTTTATAATTTTAAGCTAACCATAGACGTAGACAAACTAAAACTACAATGACCAAAATTGGTAAAAGTGGGGAAAAGAGGGCATTAAAACCTGTATTCAAAACAATTTCGTGATTCTGAATAACATTTTGTGATCACAACTTTTCGAGTTGCATAGCTTTAACTGTAATACATTTTAGACGTTCTAGCTCAATGGTAGGACCTTCGTTCGTTCGAATTTTTCTATAACCGCCAATTTCTGAACCAATAATGCGACTACAATATAGGCCTGCCTGTCCTAATGTTTCATTTGTTACAAGTAAGCTAGCTTAGCGAAGAATAATCAAATACATTACACATACTGAAAAATAATTTTAACTTGCTGATAAATTCTGAGATATAAGCATTTAAAGTTTTTGGTGGGGATAGAGAGCGGATGTTATATTATTATATGTATATGTTCACGGTAAATATCCCGTAAATAATCACATAGCTTTAGTGAACAACCGTGACAGCTTAAAACAATGCTCGACTATAATTTGCGTACCGTTGACCAGATCTTGATGAAGATTTGCAGGCTAGTAGTTCTTTTTAGTAAAAAAATTAAATTCAAATATGAACTAAATTGATTCAGTCACGAGGCCACAGTTCGGGGAGTACAATTGCACAATTACAAATACATTGCACAATTAACTGTACAATTGTAGTATAAACAAAATAAATTGTTTTTAAACCCCATATATAAGAGCTGATAATCTTCATATAGGTGAACAGATTTCATGATACATAGAAAGAATAAGAACATCCTCTATCAAGTCACTTTTATAACCATACATACAGATACATACATAGGTACCTACAGATACACACGATAAAGTTAGATTAAAACAACCCCGTTTTAGCGTCCGGGTAAAAAAAACATGATTAGCTTTTGAAGAGCCCCACTATCAACCTTTTGGCTCCATCATGAGACCCTTGTTATCAGTTATAATGTATGAGACTCGTTAAAATCAACCAAATTAAACCAAACTCGAGGGGTTTACTAGCAGCCAAGAGTTCCGCAATCTCCATAATTAGAGTAGTTCAAAGGTATCACATTATTATACTCCAGATTACATGTTTTACATAATGAGTTACTAGTGAAGGTCAAATCAATCAGAATCGATCAGACTACATCAGTTTCTCCCCCACCCCCCACATCTTGCAGAGCTGGAAATCCCACAACGTCCGATTTTTGTGGAATGTCTTTCCCCCAAAGGTCTTCCCGCCGAGCTTCAACGAAAGCGTTTCAAAAAGGGTGTCTATAACTACCTCTCCGGGCTGGCAAAGCTCTGTCAACACCGCTAATGTTGCAGATGTCCATAGGCGGCGGTTTCTGCTTACTATCAGGTGGACCGCATGCTTGTTTGCAGCTCATTTAAATAATAAAAGTCTATTTTTAAATATTTTACACAAAAATTCTCGTGTCTCATGTCTCGTGCCTTACTTCCAGGTGGTGGTGTGTGACAACTTGTGCCTCCCGTTCCGCGATGAGTCGTTTGACGCGGTTCTCTCCATCGCAGTGGTGCACCACTTTGCGACTGTGGAGCGCCGCGCAATGGCGCTGCGAGAGCTGGCCAGAGTCACTAGGATAGGAGGCCGGCTGCTGCTCACTGTCTGGGCAATGGAGCATGAGGGACGGAACTTTCACTCTCAGGTATATTACGTTTTCCTTCTTTTAAAAAATTAAGAATTAATCTGCGTTTGCTAACAACTTGCCTGATGGTAAGCGACGGTGTGGCTGAGGATGGAACACGTTAATCTAGAAATAATCTATTCACTATAACCTTTATAAACTAAACAAAATACAAGCTAAAACTAACACAAAAAATACAGTTAGACTGCCCATAGACCGTTGAAGGTCTAAAGATAATCCAAATGCTCACCAAATCTTAGTGTACGAATCTTTGAAATTTCCACGAATAAGGGGTGGTTGTGTGCTGTCTTTCTACTTGTCCTGTAGTAAAAGGGGGAAGGCGAAATAAGGTCATAAAGCTCTTGCACATATTCGCCAAAATGTATCCGATAAAAAATAGATAGACAACCTACTTTACGGTGGTGCTCGATGCTTTACAATTTTTTGGCGACTAGTTTGCTGTCACCAATCAGCCGCATAGCACCCCAGTCTACTGTATCTATAGCTTCCAGCTGGTACTTGGCTGTGCTGTAGAATAGGTGGCAGCAGTAGGTACTCAACACACGATCGGACTTGTGTTTGACACAAGTCAAGAAGCTGCCCCGGTGAGAAGTACAGTAACAAGTGCAGATAAAAGATTGGTATGGAGTGTGATCCCCTCTTGCCGAAATCACAGCTTGCATTCGTCTGGGCATGTTACCGAGTTTATGGTTTCTTGCGGAATACGTTCTCACTCCGCGGTAATCACATTCTTTAGCTCTCTGATGGTCTGCGGAGCCGGCTGCACTGGTCTCACTCGTCGCTTCAGAACGTCCCAGACATGCTCTATAGGATTGAGGTTGGCACGTCGACCTAGCCAATCCAAACGATGAATATACGCCTCTAGCATATACGCTTCCACATCGCCAGACCAGCGGGCGCGAGCGTTGTCGTCCATAAAATTTAGTTTTCACCAAGAGCAGCTAATGCGGGTTGTGCATGAGGAATTAGAAGTTCCGTTTTGTATCGGTGTCCAGACAGTGTGCCATTTTCGATGAATACTAACTCTGTACGTGGATCGTTGGTACCTCTGTTATGTTTTTGGTCAGGAATAAATTCGTTGGATTGTCAAGGCAGTCGAAAAGCCTATGTTCAGCAGTAGACATCTTCGGGCTGATGATGAGCGGAAACAAACAAACAGATTTTTTTGAACTGTCTTATCGTGTTCGTCTGCTTATTTCTTGTGTATATATATATTTTTTTTGATATCTCGCATTTAGACTTTTTTATATCTACGTTTGATAATCAAGGAAAAATTGTCAACTTTTTTTTTTTTTAATTACGGAATCTTTCCTTTAACGCATACTCGCTTGTTGCATGCTAAGCGATGATGTCTAACTAAAATATTGTTGTTGTTTATTTTTTCATTGATATTTAGTTGGGTTGATTTTGACTGGGGTGACTAAAATATGACTAAATAAAACTAAAAAGGTACGTATATTTCAAGTTAAGGCTGGTATAGGATATTTGTGTGAAAATTTGCGCTAAGCTGCCACCTTCATCCAGTGTGATAGATGATTCAAATGCTAATATCTGTTTTCAGGACGTGCTAATCCCCTGGCATCGGCCAGCAACTTTGTGTCCTCCGACGCAGACCCCCCGGTTCCTCTCAGTGGATTACGAACAGTAAGATCCAATTTATTCGCTGCTTTCCCCATATTCCTGCAATTTTCTAAAATAAAAGTGTCCGTGTTTGTCTCCCAGATTATTTCTCAACCAAACTCTATTTCACAACTAAAAGTCAAAATTAATTCAATCAGCCGTTGCGGAGCAAAGTAGTAACAAACACACTCGTTCACTTAAATTTTCGTGCAAAACTAAATTTTTAAACAACGTTTGACTTGTTTCAGCAGCGCTGAGCCATGGAAAAGTCACGATGGTTCACCCGGGTCGTCATCATTATCATCACCTAACGAAACTTGCTATTCCTTCGTGAGGAGAGCTCTCCAACGGCTGGCAGGACGTCGGCCCTTCCTTCCATCCTGGGGGATAGGTCCGAGGGTGCCACAGAGACCCTGCATTCGACCAGAACCACCGGCCGGTGACCTCCCAATAGAACTACGACGACTAGATGAAGCGGTTCCCCCAAGATTGATCACCCAACACTCTGACGCTTCCACCCTTAAATCAAGAAGCCTCACGGACATTGCGGATATAGAGCGACATGCACTAATAAGATCTCGGTCTAGTTTACCAAGTCTTGGCGTGGAGGAAAATGAACCGCCTCCACAGGAAACCCCTGCCCCTGAAATCACTGAGCCACGAAAGAAACCACGACTTGTTAAACAGAAAAAATCTATAAACGAAGATGATGCTGAAGAAGATTTAGACAAGCCAACGGATATGAAGAGCATGGTAGAAGAAATGCCGAATTTTAAAATTCACACCAACAGGCTGTCATCTAAAAGGCCAGGCGTATTCAAACAGACATCGCTCAATGAAGAATTGATGTCTGTAGAAAGATTACGAGAGAAGGAACGCTTGCGAAAGAATATTCAAAAGCAAGCATCTTTAAATGAGGAATATCTTTACAGGAGACCTGGCGCTCTAGACTCAATACGCGACTCAATATTCTCAACGTCCGCAACCACAGCCAAAAAATTTCAGTCACTGAAAAATGGCCTCACTAGTAAGTTCAAAACGTCAACAACAAATATAGATAAAGTAACCGTGTTTGTAAGGATGCTGCAAGGGTGGAAAAGTCACGGACCGGTCCCTGAAGTTACTACACCAAGTGACAACACTAACACTGGAAGTGAAAAAAGTTACCCTGAAAGACGACATTCCAAAGAAGATGGCTCTGATTCATCGAAAGATAGTAGTTTACAAAGTGACACGAGTGTAGATTCAGAGGATAGTTTTGCATCTGTGATATACGTACCAAAAGCTGATGGATCAGGAGATCCATTATCACCGACACCCTTGTCACCTGGGCCCACTTCACCTAGATTAAAAGTGTCTTCGGTTCCTACATCTCCAAGAATGAAAAGCTCTCCTGGACTGCCATCCCCTAGGCTAAAACAAGCATTTCCTTTAATCAGGCCGCCCGGTTCACCAAACTCTGTTCAAGCACCAGCAACTGTCAACAAGATACTTGTAGCTCAATACAGTTTGAAGAATTATTCAACTACTAATACTATTGCATCAGTACCTATAAAACCGCAGTCAAAAAGTCAGCCTAACTCTCCGCCTAAATCAGAGTCAGATGACAAAGTCACTACACAACTTGATTCACTCCCAATACTTAACAAGAATGTATCGATTGAAGTATTTGAAGAAATTGACCCAATTCCACCTATCAAAGAAGAAGAGGAGGAAAATACAAAAGATTCTGATGCAGATATAACTAGAGAACTACTAGCAGAGATCAACAAGGATATCGAAGAAATCCACAAACTAACGGCCGAGACAAACCATCTAAAACCACGAGTTTTGCAAGATGTAAAACCTTACCCTAAAATAACTCTACAAACAGTTGCAGAGCTTCCCGAAATACCACAGTTCAAGCCTAAAGAATCTAATAAATCTCTTATAAACGATACGCTCGACACGAAATCAGCAGAACGTAAAAGAAAAGAACGAATAAAACAAATAAAGGAAATGTTAAATAAGGGCATGCCTAACGTCAGCTTTGGTAGAAGACCACCTTTCCCACTAGTACGTAGTACTAGCAAAATAGATCCAGTTATCAAGAGCCGACCAACTTTAATGTCATTGGAACTTTTTAATCCAGCAACAGATGATATGGACAGCGACTCGAGCGGCGTTTCCTCGCCAGATTCAGTAGACAGTGTCATAAGTGTCGTCCCAGAAGAATTAAAGAAGACTGCTGTTGAAAAAGGTTCGATCAATATATTTACTCGTAGAATCTATGGCTAGGCATTTTTACACGCTTTATATTACCTTCGCTTACAACTAACTAGCTGACTAACTAACTTACTAACAATGCAATTAAATCTCGTTGGTCGATTTAAACTTATATTAATTGTCGTATCAATTTGGAACAATGTTATTCTGATAACAATATAATAATAATTAGTACCATCGAACTGAATTGATGATGAAACGAAGAGATTCAAAATGGAATTCTTTAATTGGGAATCACACTGACAGAGTCACCAAGCAAGAAAGATGCCAAACATCAGGCTGCATGAGCCAAGCAGTGCGGTGTCAACACTTCTTTCCCATTTCTTTTCACCTTACTGTGTGCGCATGAGTGAATATTGTTTTGCTATTTAACGAGTCAGTTAAGCCAATTTTAAGTTTTTAAAACTATAATATTATTTTTGACAGATCTACCTACCGTGCTGATTGAAGTAAAGAACGAAAAGCAAACTGTGAAAAAATGCCATTCACCTGTACCACCATCGCAAACTTTAATAGAAGCTGTAACAGAAGTCGCTCATTCGCTAGATGAGACTTGCGAAACAGTCATTCAGTCTAGCCCAAGATCAAAAAGAAAACAACTCGAGAAACTAGAACATTCTGAGGCTATTGCTATCGTCCAGGGTGCTTCAAGCAGCAGTAGTAGTAGCAATTGGAGCTTAAATAAACTGTCACCGGGGGATTTGAGAATATTAGAAGACAAGTCGAGGTCCCAGTCTCATACCAGCTCAAGCGGTAGCTCATCTAGCCTAGAACGCCTTTCTCCTGGCAGGAGATCCAAAGACAGATCGCCAAAACTTGGTAGCATAAGTAACTCTACATGGAGTTTGAACAGATTGTCCCCGAATAGACCTGAAGGAAGGTCTCTCGATGAAAATTTGAGCAAAAGTCATAAAAGCCCTACGAGATTGCCCTACGATTCTATCTCAATTTCCAGCACTGATTCAGAAAAATCTATCTCAAAATCAGAAAGTTTCAACAGGATACAAAATGAACCTCTCATTACATGTAAATCCGATATGCTAGCCAAAGAAGAAGATTGGCCGCCAGACCAAGAACGTAATCAACACTTGACGGAATTTGCTGAAAAACTTAGTGAAAAACTTTTGCAAGAAATCGACCAGTATTCTAAGCGTATCAACGAAGAAGATTTCGATCTGCCAAGTAGTAGCAGCAGTGAGAAAAGTATTTCTCTTCGATTAAAACGGGAAGAAGAAGACAGAAACACGCAAAAAATTTTAGACGAGCTCTCTGATAGCTTACAACATTTAGAGGACCCATACATTAGTAAAATTAGCACAGAAATGCAAGGGCTCAGTAAACTAAGTCACGAGATACAAGAACGCAACAAATATATCGCGTCTTTGAATGATGTTCAAGAAACAGATATAAACAAACTATTCCCCAAATGTAGCACAAAATCAAAAAGTAAAAAGAGATCTAAAGATGTAGACCCCATCATAAACAAATATAGGGAGTTAAAGAAATCTATGAAAGTAACTAGTGAAGAAGACTTGCTTCTGAATAATTGTGTCAATACTCAATACACTGCGAAAGCTATTACCGATGAGAAATTGCCTGAATGTGAAATCAAAAATCCTGATGACGACAGTGCCATTTGTTCAAGCAATGGAAACCCTGAAATCACAATAGACTCTGGCACCTACGATACTAGCCAATCTCTCGAAACTGGGTATTCATTAGAATCAGAAATAAGTGTTGACTCTCTCTGCACAAGTACGGACAAAAGATCTTCTCTAAAAGTTGGCCAATCGACAGACTCTAGCGACCTGGAAAAGATGGAAATTAGTCCAGAGTCCATGACATCTCGTTCGAGCAACAGTACAGCGCCTCTGAAGTCTGGTTTCTCAATTGAATCGAGTGATACATCTGCAGGTAGTGATTGGAGTCGCCGAGACAAAACTGGCAGCACTGCATCTCTAGGATGCGCCAGTTTAGCTTCCCTGCCTTCGTACAGCGAATGTTCAAAGGAACGGAAGCTGGATACTCGATCATCGTCCGAAGACACGGCCACTGTGCCTGCAGTTCCAGCACGCGCGATACCGCACGCCCCGCTTTTACCTTCCTTGAGTGACGGCTCAGATAGTCTACCTTCAGAAGGAGGAGCAGTCACCTATCACCGATATTACCACGTCTTCAAAAGAGGAGAGCTCGACCAACTTATTGAAAAATACGTAGAAAGTCTCCATGTAGTGTCGTCCTACTACGACCAGGCCAGCTGGTGCGTTGTGGCGGAAAAAGTTCAAGTTTGGACTATTTAACGAGTAAATTGTACTAATCGTACTTTTTGTCTGATCGCAAGCATAGAAGTTTCTTTGCTGGTTTTTCCAAGGCCTGGTGATTATTAATGCTAGTATTTAATCTTATGAAGTAGTGAAGATTTTGAAGTTTGAATTACTTATATGATATGACACTGTGCAGTGACTATATTCAAGTGACCTTCCTGACTAACTCTTAAGCGAGTGTTTAGGGCAGTATTGTCAGTAGCAGATCTCGACTCAGTGTAAAACCTGTGTGAAATTGCCAAAAACTAAGCTTTTGTTTATAAATTACCTACCTATGATAGTCAGGTTATACCGATTTATTCGTTATTATCCCAATAATCTTTAACTTCGTTGCCTGCTATGGGACGTAATTAAATTGAGTACTATAGATTTGTGTAAATATATTAGTTTATCCATTTTGTATGTTTATACTATCGACTGCGATACAAAATATAAAAGATGGTTATCTAGTATCAGAGTTATCCAATCTATAATATATCACTTTATTATGATCCCAACAGGCATTAGTATTGAATGCGAAAACAAATAACTCGCATGAAATGAAATCGAAGAGCTTTAAATAGTGAAAATTTTAAATATAATATATACTTCAGAAGCTCAATATTGTATAAGCTATTCATAGCTTATTTACTCTATCAATCATGTATACTTACAGAATAAATTGTAATATTACTCTCTACATAACTTTAGAAGGATACCTATATTCAAATACCTAGTACTGTAATCCAAGACCAAAATAATTAGGGTAAAATTTTATATACGAGTATGATTCTGATAATGGAATAGGTATAATATATTCTATGACAATAAAATGAATATTGCAATGATTTTATAATTTTTTTGTAAAATTTGTTTGAACGCATCTTAGAACCATTATTTTGGTTTTGGATTTTGGTATATTTTTATTTTTAACATTGAATGAGTTATCTTGCAAGTATTATTTTTATAAATACACACGTAATCGTACTTCTATGAACAGCAGAATATAATAAAAAGGCAGTATCAGATAATAGGAAAAGTATGAATTATCCATGAAATTAATTATTGTAAATTTTCTATATTCATTTACTTAGGTAAGTGGTACATGTTTTGCGATGTATGAGTATTTTTAACGGACTGCATTATCTGAGTAATATATTACAGTAAAAGTACAAACACCGACAGTATGTATATATCTTAAAATATACTTACTAGATTTTTTTGTCTATGTGCATATTGTGTATGGTCTCTATTAGCAAAAGACCAAGCATTCTCACAATTCAAAATCATAAAAATGCTAAATTTAATAAAAAAATATTAAACTCCAGAATATTTCTATTGCAGTCAGCTATACCTAACTTATATAATAATTTATATAAACTAATGATATGCTAATCTATGTTGTAAGCAAAATGACGAATTTTTACACTCACACTAGATAAATAAGATAACATAATATTAAATAGATTATATATACATGAAGCCATCACTACGCAGTACATAGCTAAAGTTATAAAGAAGTAAAATATCGAAGTGAAATCAAACAAAATTAATTATTATCATTAAATAATAGGATTGCAAATAGCCAATTTATTCGCGCTAATGCGTAGAAATGGAGTATTTGGCTTACCCTTAATAAATATTTAGAAAACATTTGGGACATAAATGGGACTTCAATAATAAAACTATAGCATTGCTTTTAATGATAAAATTTAATACTTATGTTACATAATTACTATATTAATTAATGTTGAGAAAGTATTTCGTATTGTAAATATAATCGCTATAAATATATAAAGCTATTAGAATATAATTATGTTATCAAATGAATCAGTGAGATTAAAATAATTATATTAGATTAGTGAATATTTAATAAACTTAATAAACACGCCTGGGTATTTAATATTTTCTATGAAAAAGTGAATCTCAGTTTAATAAAGAAAATATTAAATGAACAGGGAATGCGTGATGACGCATTTTCACTAGTGGTTTACGCAAAATTAGAACATAATAAACAAAGTAGTGAATAGGATGACTATAAAATATAACTATGCACAACAATTTTAATAATTTAAAATCCGTATATGCCTTCGTTTTACCGATATTAAATGCTAGCATAAAGGTGTACCTTGAAAATTCATTATATACTTAGTTTTCATCATTTCTGTTTTCATGTTAGATAAAATAAAACTGTACAGCGAATTTAAGAATACTGAAGCTTAGTATATGATAAAGATATATCTATAAATTTAAACAAATGTGCCCAAATAAAAAATCTGATAAAGAAAAAAAAAATGCTGTGTCTTATCATGAATCAGTTTGGACCCAAAATTCCGGTTAAAATAATACCGTTCAGCTAGCCATCCCATTAATATATTCTATGATATTTATAAGATTATTTCGTAAATTATATAATTATTTGGTATATTTACTAAGTCCGAGGGACGTTAAATTAATTTTGGATTGGAGTTGTGAAGTATTGAAGCATATCAGTGCGGTTGGAGTAAAAATATAGGTATACAATATACAAGGCCAAAATATGTTAACACGGTTATCTTACACATACCGCGTATTTTTTACCTATATAATACTTATTCATTATCTTCACTAGTTAACTAGTGAACTAGTTAGTTCTTAACTTCACTAGTTTTTATTTAAATACTTTTAATAGGTATATTAAAAAATATTTTAATAAAAACTAGTGAAGATAATGAATAAGTATTATACCCAGAGACATATTGTAATAAGGCATCTAGAGGTTTTGAGGTGGGCTTTTTTAAGATACATGCAAAAAAACCTTTGATTTTTTATTTATTTACCATATTTCTCGCTAACGATTAATATAAAGATGTTATACAATGTTTTACTAAATAAAATTTGTAATTTGTCTATTGGCATTACTTTTACATACGCTGACAATGGAATCTCTTTTAGCAGCCCCCGAAACATCTTCGATAAAAAAGCTATCGTTCCAATCAATAAACTAAGTTTGTTTCTTTAAAATCTGTTGAATAAATGTTATATAAAAAAGTGGGATACAAGATTTTCAAATAACTCCATAGTAGATAAACCTCAGGTTCAAGATTTCTAGATACACGATTAGAATTTTGTATTTAAATACAAAAAAATGCGGGTTTTATTTATTAAACCAAGGAAGATAGACTAAGAGGAAAGACAATAGCGGAACATTAGAGCGTAGCTTGGAAATTTGCCTAAAAACGGTATTAACTTAGATGGCGCCGTAATTTGAGCGTGCTATAGGTTGTCTCGAACTTCCGTAAGCGCTGCAGTCAGATAGCGTACGAAAGGGTTCTACAAATTACCGTAACGCTAGTATCGCAGTCAAGTTTCGCAACATTTCAAGAGCCTAAAGAAAAGCGCCATCTACTGGTATGGGTTGCGCTTCTCTTGAAATGTTACGAAACTTGACTAAACTTGAATACCGTTTCTAGGCAAATTTCCGAGCTACGCTCTAATGTTCCACTATTGTCTTTCCTCTAAGTTCTAAGTCTATCTTCCTTGTAAACTTAATGAAAAATACTGCTGTGTGACGCGTTTTGGTCTTGTGATATCATTTTCTTATTTGTGTAATGGCTTTCCTCATATGGAGACGCGTTGAAAACTCGAGTAAAAGCACAGCAAAATCTGAACATTGTGGGATGTAATAAAATTGCAAGTGGCGATCATTAATTGAGTATATGATGCATTGACAAAGAGTTACCATACGTCGTTCGTCACTTGAAATTCATTGTAAAATCCCTAACAGACGTGTGGATTTGGTTGACGAACCGCCGTAATAACATTATTCCCTCTCGTTCTCTCCCTTGGTCAGACGGTGGTTGACGTCAACCATATCCACACGTCTGTTAGCACCTTAAGATTGTTTTTCTTTTCTTCGTTCAGATATAATGTGACGAACAGTCAGCGTCAAATTGATTTTAGCATTAATATTGAGGGTAGAGGCTAGGAGAAACGTCTTTGTGTATGAAAAGTGTTCGTCGAAATTCATTACTGAATTCGTTTAATTCGTTTTTGTTATTCGTTTGGTGGCACTGCAGTAGCAACAGGTTAAATTTTAATGAAAGCGCTATTGTAATTAGACCAGGATAAATAAATAAACTCTCAAACGACCACTCTCTAAGAGGGAGGCCTTGTTCAGCAGTGGGCATTTAATGGCTGATGATGATGTGAAAGAAATAAACGAGGAAAGATAATCTTCCGCTTGTTTAACACATACCAAAAACAAATAACAAAAAAAGCTTTATAAACTAATTATTTAAAAAATAAAATTTAAAAAAATACATACCTTTTATCTACGCTAGCGACATTCTGAGGGGTGTTTGAACCGTTATTTACAGAGTTGCACACTTTTTCAACTTGTCATTATAAGGCGTGTCTCCTGACTTCTACCCTCCTCCATAAGCATTAAGAGTAGGTAGTTTTTTTTACATAAATCAATTTATATAATTGTCAATAATAGATAGAAAATCTTAATTGTGCACACCAGAAATATAAGTTACACACAGATAAATAAACTTAAGAGCCAGTCAGGAGCCAGTGCCAAAAGTGGCTGCCTTATTGCTAAAAGATATCTCATCTAGGCAACCATTGGATTGATAGATTTTTATATTTTTAGCAATAAGCATTTAACTTTTGTAAGATGTCCAGTTATTAATTAGAAAACGTTCAACGGCATCTATAGTGGTTAAAAGCATTTAATTTTAAGTAATTGAATAGATCTTATGAATATTAGGTAAATTTTTGACCTGTACAGTGTACACTACACACACTATTTGCATAAGTACATAGCTATGAACATTTTATAATTAACAACTTGACATATTAAAAAAGCTTAAGGCGCGGTCTGATCACGATTTCAAATTCGTTTTTCAACCGTTCACGCCATATTTGCTATTTAAAACGGCTTTGTTTAAAATCGAAAATCGTATATCATTATTTTTGATGATGATGATGACTTAATGCTTGTGTTTATATTATTTTGAGGGTTTTTATTAATTTTTCGAATAATAATAATTAATTTTAACAATTAACAAGTTAAAGTTTTAAAACAAAACTCTGACTATACAATTCGTACAAAAAAATATGTTGTTGTCGCTGAAAATTCATAGTACTTCAACTCAAAAGCTATTTTTGCTGAGCATTTTATTTTAAAGAAACCCAGAGATTTTATCAAAATTTTATTCAGTTAAGATTATTAACAGGTGTTTTTTCTACTTGTAGTATTTAATTTAATCTGATCAGTTAATTTCGTCACATAACACGTTTAAAAACACTTAGTTTGGTAAATTTTGCGATTGTACCGCGCCTTAATGCTAATTGCTTAGATAACTGACCACTTTGGATGCTAACAACAATATGCGTATTCTGACTGCGTACATACAAATTATTTTATACGTTGTCAATTCTTTTGACTACATTGAACGCAAAAATCGATTTTGACGCTGATTGTACGTTATTATATCGGATTCAATGCTTTCCTTTTAGTCTGGCTTCAAACGCATCTTTCCTTATGTGGAGGGGCATAGAATTATCTTTATAATTAAAAATATTGTATTTCGTGAAGCAGTCACGCAAGGTTTCATACATAAATGCGGCACTTAGATGAATTTATCATAGATTATGGTATAACATATTCTCCATGTGACCAAATTTAACACAATACGTACGTTTTTAATTTGAAATTAAAAACTTATCAAAGGTTAAGTGTCTTAACACTTTAATGTACCGAGGCACTATGAACATCGCTTACCATCAAGAGAACAACCAGCTTGTTTCATCAAAAAACCTGAGTTTTGCATTGAATTTAGAAAGGCTTTTAGAATAACACTCTGTATTTGTATAAAGTACCTCTACGATATTAAGAGCTCGCTCCTCGCCACACCTATCTCATACATTTTCGAATACAACTTCACTGAGAGACTGTGACCCTATATAGGAACTGTATCTCGATGGATAGTTACCCACATGCACTGGGCCAGCATAATGGATTAGGACCTATCGTCTCTCTCTCTCTCTGAGAGGAGGCTTGTGTCTTAGCCATGGGATAATGATAAGCGAGATAGCTGTGGCGTGGAATAGCCTCTTAAGGGTCCATGCAACGTGCTTTCAATAGATCTCTCGCGCATACTGAAGATATATAAATTAATATTAGTGAAAAACATTTGTTAAACAAGCTTTTATTGAAATGCTTTAATCTAAACTTACACTCAAAATGGGATATCATAATTGAATGCTTATACAATATTTTCGTCTGTGCTGCTAACCATTGAGGAGTTGGATAGTTAGGACCCAGCCCTGAGTGCAACTGAGTGAGTTTATCATGGCATAGCTATGCCATGATAAAACTAAAAACCGGTATCATAATAAAATGCGTACACAAAATTTCGTGCTAGACCATTGAAGAGTTCCTTTATGATATTCGCTAATCCTGGACGTCAATTCAGGTCATGTTTACCAGAAAATGCAATGTCATCGGAACTGACCAACATGTAAAAATTTTGTCATTAGGATAAAGAGGAAGCAGTTCTAATTGAGCTTGCTAGATTAAAACAAACGAACATATCAAACATTGCAATTTGCAAGCTAATAAATAGCTTGTAAAAATTACTAAATACACTTACGATCAATCTAAGACATCATTAAAAATGATCCAAATATGTTTTCAAACATAAAAATCTAATTTTTTTTTTGTTTTTTTCTGTATCAATATGAAATTTTTGTTGATCTGTGATATTATTCTCGAGGTCTGATGTTACTTTCTTTTTCAGGGCCTTTATTAACTAAACAAAATAATTGATGTTTCTTAAATTTTTCGTATGTATATTCAATATGTTTATAATATCTTCAGAAATTTTTAAATGCGCGAACGAGTTAGTCAAATTACGTCGCATAGCCCTTAAGACCCGAAACCCTCTTAAGTTCCGTGACACATGATCTGACAAATTTTCCTGGCACGTAACCACAAAATAAATAAGTACAGAAAGCCGGCTGGATACAACGAGCGTTGAAAGGCGCTCGCACACAAAGCCGCGTCCGTACAACGATCTCGGATCAAGTCTGTTGAACGCCAGTTGCGAGTTGTAAGTGCCCGCGCTATGGCAAATGTATACTTAATAATCGTTTCGTGTGACAATTATCAACATTTACAATTTACAATGAGTAAATCCTACTAGAACTGTGTGTTTGGTTGTTTTAAATACAACATTATTATACTTTAAAATATATAATGTAATCGACAAAATATGTAACGAAAGGTCAGCCGAAGCCAGCCTTCCGAAGCTACTTATTTATTTTGTATCGTAACCTGCTACTTGCTAGTCGTTATATTGAGATTTGTCAGATCACGTGTTATGCCACTTCAATGGATGTTGGGTTTTTGATTCATTTGTCTAGTTACGACCAGATCAATGCATAATTGCTCTGTAAGCGATTAGGGGAAGAAAAGAAGCGCATTTTCATGAACCTTATCACCTATATGTACTTAGTCAAGTTGATTTTGAAGGATTTATTTGTGTAGAAGACGTTTTGTCGCCTCTACTACCCTTTACTTGCTGGCCTAGCCAGCGTGTATTGTGCACGCGACGGCATATTGTCTCTTTTTGTGTCAAGTGACTGATTGTATGCATCTATCTCGTTTTTGCATAATGAAAAGAGTCTACTAAACTTATGTCGCCAATTAATTGTGCATGTTGTTCATAAATCATCATCAGACCTAATGTAAATATTTATAAATATACTATACTGAAGCACTTCACATTGGCTTAATCTGTGATATCTAATAGAGAAATTGGCACAAATTTGCTTTTGTTACAAACGAATTATGGTACAATAATTAGGCTCATCGAAAAGAGAAGAGAGATTCATGACCAAGGTCGGTATTACGTGAAAGAAAAAGACGGCGCATTAAGTGTTTCATTCTCTATCCGATATGCTATCCTTTCTCGAAAATTATCTAGTGTAAATAATTCTTATTGTTTTTATGATATTAATTATATAGCCACTTGATATTTCTTTACCATTAAAATAGCATTCCTAACATACCTACAAGATTCTTTTTGAGATATTTATAATATCAAACATAATATGGGATTCTAACCAAACGCTTATCTCATATAATGACATAGATTCTGTCTTACTTACTAAATTAAACCAATCTCACAAGACAAAAATTATCAGCGTCTCTTAACGTTTTAGTGTGTGAGAGAAAGATGGCAAAAATTGTAGGGCTGTCAAATTTAGGTTAGTTTAGATAACGGTACAACAAAATTGATACCACTGTATGTAATTTAAGGTCAAAAAATTGCAAAGAACTTACAAAAAAAATGTCAAATCAGCTAAAATACCTTGATTAGCAAACTGTTTTCAATATAATATTTATATTTATTGATAAAAAAACTGCAGCGCAGTTGTATTAAAAAATGTGACGTCACGCCCATTCAAGTCGTCGTGATTTAAACAATTCTAGTGTCATTTTTAAGGCGGGACCCGAGCTCGATTCATACTTTTGTTATGTTTCGATATACCTTATAATTTTACGGAGTAAAATGGTAAAACGTGTTTGTTTTGTTTGTACTATAATATAGTACAAACGGAGTACGGAGTAATATCATTACTCCGTCAAATAAAAAGATATAGAAACAAAAAAATATGTTTGTGGTGCCCTGATCTAATAAAACAAGGTCTAGCAATCTGGGAGTGGTCCCGCAATGACGTCACTGTCCAGTTGCCACTTTATTCAATCAGCTGTTACGTGGTGTATCGTCATCTCTCTCGAACCTGTTGTAAATTGACATCATGATATCATTGCGGGACGCCCACGTGAACATTTTTTCTCGGATTGCTATACCTGGCGGAGTATATTATTATACCATGTGTGATGCTATGATAGCTAAACAAGGGTAAGGTTTTGTCACTTTTTGCATATTCATACTCTGTGATTTTATATCTTCAATAATGTGAAAATACGCGAGCGAGAGGCGGCAGACGGTATACAGGCCCCATAATGTTTGAATGAAAAGTATTAAAATTCCCCGAGCTCCAATCCTGCCTATATTAAGAGCCCGCTTCACGCCACAACTATCTCGCTCACTCATTTTTAAGTGCGCATAATTTAAAAAATAATTTAATGGCTGATAAGCGGGCTTTTAAACTATTAACTTTAACTGAGTTACGTTATACATGATTATACCTGCTTCTTTTCACTATCGTTCCTCTGTTCTAGTTCTGCCTACGGTTTCCGCGTACGATATCAACGCAGTAATTGTACCGAAAAATACAGTAATACATAACAATACATTAAATTATAAGCTTACGTCATATTGTACTTACCTACATTATATTTAGGTGAGACCCTTCACAATAAAAGGAAGACTTCAAAACTTTGTTTGTTTTATTGGAAAAATCAAATCGTTTCGATTTACGCAAGGTTCATTATTTACTGCAGCCTTATTTACTGTCTATTATGTATTCTGTGCTGCAGCTTAGAATAGTTGAGGCACAAAATAAATAGGTATAGGAGGCCGGCTGCTTACAACGAGCTTTAACAGGCGCACGCACACAGGGACGCGTACGTACAACAATCTCGGATCAAGTCGGTCGAACGCCAGTTGCGACTGCGAGTGCCCGCGCTTTGGCAATTTATCGACAATGAAAGTGTCAAAGTGTCATTTTAGTATTACTTATCTCTCGCTAGATGGCGTTGGCGACAGTTTTGGTAAGAGTAAGCTTCAGTTTTCCACTTCTTTGAAAATTTTCCATGACGCGATAATAAATGACAAACTTCTGTCATTCGTTTTTAGGGTTCCGTAACCAGAGGGTGAAAACGGGACCCTATTAAGCCTACGATGCCTGTCTGTCTGTTTGTCTGTCCGTCTGTCTGTCCATCCTTCTGTCCTACCTATTAGCAGCTGTATCTTTCGAACCGTAATTTATTACGGTTCGAATGATATTTGGTTTTGGTTTTGGTTCGGACCATATTTTTTTTCACACACGGTCATCTGACCCCTAACTAAGCAAAGCTTGTGATATGGCTACATACATACATATTTAGTTTTAAATACATACTTAAGTAGATACTAACAACCAGATATAGAACAAACACAAATGTTTGTCCTAGGTGGGAATCGAACCCACGCCCCCAAGCTCAGAAGGCAGGTTCACTACCAACTGGACCAACGGGCTATCTAATAATAGATGGACAGTTAAAATTTTCACAGAATATGTAACGCTACGGTGGATTAACCAACAAATAGTAAAAAAGTCAAAACGAAATTAATAATGGCCTAGTGTGAGTCGGTGACAAATTTATGTTCATTACCAAGTTATTATATTCAAGCGCCTGTAGCAAACTGCGTAGAAAATTACTTACTACAATTTTGGAAGGCGTAATTATAATTGGTCATTCGGTTACTTGGAAAACTTTATTGTATTTTGTGGTGGTACGGAACTCTCAGTGCGCGAGCCTGACTCGCACTTGGCCGATTTTTTTAAACCTGCTAAATTGATAGCTGTGGCTGGTGAGCGCAGCGTTAAAAAGGTTAAAGTAATAACGTCGTAACTAGACGAGTTATAAAACAATTACGATGAGATTTGAGAAGATTTTAATTAGCGTTTTATTATAATAGTGTGGAAGTTTAGTTAAATTACCGTCATTATCTGAAGGGAAGGTTGAAGAAGAACTAAAATACGGTTGACGGACAGTCGTAGAGGAATGTCGTTTCGCCTTTCACCGATCCAGCGAAGTTGAAATACTTGACCAATTTGAGGGCAGGTTCGCTGTAGGTTATGAGAGGTGAGCTGTTACCTTCCTTCCCCATTTCCAGCGTTCCTGTAAAATTACATTTTAAACAATAAGAAGTTATTTTCGTTAACAATACTTACTCCATAGCTGTTTTATCCCGACAACAAACGATAGGCCATATACCTTCAACGGTCTATGGGCAATATAACTGTTTGTGGAGTGTTAGTGCTAGTGTTAATAAAGGCAAGCTTGCCCCCCCCCCCATGCATTGAATAAACGATTGCCGGCGAAGGGTTCCGGATTCAACATCTAAATTTTAATTTATGTATGTACGCATATTTTTAGTCTCGTACAATTTGCACACCATTACCTATTACATGAAAAGCATAGGGTTTCTTTGTATAATAGAAAAATTAACAAACTTGAACCAATATTTATTTTGATTTGACAAAATGCAAATTATGTTTCGCAGAAATCACATTTATGCTACGTCTTTTTCTAGCCATGGTTATGCGTAAAATGCGCGGCTAAACATGTTTCGGCCAAAAATATTTGCACGAATTTTCAGAAAAAGCTTGAAGTGTTTTCTTGTTACGTAATTGATTCATTCAACTAATAACAAATGTTGGATCACCAATAACAATAATAAATTTGATGTACAAACAGTATCTATAAGAGAATCGAAAAATATATGAAAATCGGTTGAGCCCATAGATGTTGTGCCTGTTTAATTTGTACGTAAAAAGATCATAGACTAAAGAGTAAATATCAAGATATAAAATAAGGTACACTACAAATTCGGAAAACTTCCTCTGGCAATTATTTTTCGTCGGTTTAAAAGCGCAACTTACCATTGTTAAATATTTTAACATAAATGGCCGTAAATCGATCCGGAGAGAGAATGTTTGGAGTATGTTTGTTTACAAGTTGTTTATCCGCTCGGAAGAAGTTCGCATCGTCAAAATAAAAACCTGTTAAAATGGGAAAAAAAGAATTAGCTGGAAAATAAAAGAAAGAATGAACGTTACTACGAATTTCTATTACCGAAATGATAGACAATCCTTTCTTGTATGCCTCGCTCTGGTGTCAGTATGATGTACGCACTCTCAGTGCCCTTAATAGCGAGATGCATCTCGAAGTAGGTGAGGCCATCTGCGTCTTTTGTGTACGTGACGTGCTTCAGAGTCACGTCGTCCATCCGATGATACGGTTCTACGAATTTTTCACCAGTAACATGTTGTTCCTTGCAACCCAAACCATACCCTGAAAATAATACCATTACATCACTGATCACACTAATACTAAAATCACATATTACTGAGTGGTTCTTTAGGATTTTGCAGAAAAGCACAGATTCGTTCATGCAGATTGATAGTCGATATCGTTCACATCCGTGAGGAGAGACACTTATTTTAGGTAGGCATATCTTTTTGTAGAATTTGTCTTGGTACTTGGAGTACATGATAAAATATTGAATTTTGCTACGTATCAGGCGGCCTAATTGGACATTCCTCGTTCGACCAAACAACGAGACTTTTTCGCAAGAACTACACATTGCGGATTGATCATAAGAATCTCATTTAAGTAAATCAATAATAAGAATCTTTTGATCGTCAATTTGTACGCTGCAAACAATGCGATATAGTATTTAGTTTGGTTGTACGAGCGAAGGTTAAATAGGATGATATCACTTTAAAATGTTTTATTTATTCACTTACTAGTTTGATTAACTTCTGCGAGTACACCCTTTTCTAAATTCTGCAATGGGTCCTTTTTATTATCCATATTTTGTTTTAACGCCGGAACTTTCGTTTGCATTTCTTCCAATTTATGATTTACGTTTTGTTCAAACTTTTTGTCCAACGTATCCAATCTACGAAGTATGTTCTCATTTAAGTTGAACATGTTTTTCTTCATTGTTTCTAATTTTAGGTTTATATTTTCTTCAAAGTGTTCCGGTACTTTATTGCCCGATCCATCCAGTTTGCGCTTTATATTTTCTTCCATAGCAGGTATCATCTTCTTTAATTCAGTCCAATTGTGGTATAAGTTGTCTTTTAGGTTTTCTAAGTTTTTGTCCAATGCATCAAAGTCAAATGTTGTAGTGGTATTCTCTAGATCTAATATAGTTTTGTGTATTATGTTAAGCTTTTGATTAAATTCCTCTTCACTTTTTTTCGATAATGTGCAGTTTACACTGCCATCATAGTCAAGCTGCAATTTTTTCAATCCCTCTAATGTGTGGTTTATCATACTTGTATCGGTTTTGTCCGGTACAATTTTTTTTAGGGCATCTATTTCTCGGTACACACGTTTTTCCAACGAATTAAATTTCTCATCCAAATACTTATCCAATTTATCGAGAATGTTCTTCTCTAGATTTTGTTTATTTTTTTCTATGCTTTCTTGTATTGCTTGATTATTTTTGTCTAATTGTTGAGGTATATTTTTATTAATGTTTTCCAATATTTGTTTGATTCCAATTTGCTGATACAATGCTGACAAATCTGCTGTTATTTTGGCTTCAAATATGCCCTCTTCATATACATCTTTTTCATAGTTTTTAAAATCACTTGCGTACGTATGGCCGACACTTAAAGTTAGTAAAATAACGACAACATTATGCCTGGTTAACATCTTGCCAGTGCTTGATTTTTAATGACCATGTTATTACTTATTCTAAAATATATAAGCGCGGTATCAATGTATGGTTTTCATAACATTGTATTAGGTTATCTGAATTCGATGACTCTTTTTTAGGGTTCCGTACCCAAAGGGTAAAATCGGGACCCTATTACTAAGCCTACGATGTTTGTTGTCTGTCTGTCCGTATGTCCGTCTATCCGGCTATCCTATTAACAGATATATCTTTTGAAACCATAATAGGTAACTAGTTGAAATTTTCACAGAATATGTATCGTTACAGAGGATTAACTAACAAATAATAAAAAAGTAAAAACGAAATAGGAAATATAACAATAAAACAAACGTATTTTTTTACGTATTTTTGTATTAGCTCTAATGTAAAACAATAATACAAACTTGACACGATTATGGTAGAGAAGGGTCAAACCTAACAAATTTTATTTCAGAGCTCGTATCTTTGAAACGAAAGATCGTATAAAATGCTCTTTAGATCATTGTGAAGGAAAAATATTTAGCTACAATCCATAATTTAAAAAAACTATATAATTCAAATAATTAACTAAAAGGTGCCAGTTTAAAGAAAAAAGTTCGGTGTTAATTTTAACCCCGACTTCGGGGCTAGTTTTAACATGGCTGGGGCAGGTATAAACAGGAGGGTCTGAAATACTGGATCTTCAGCAAAAGGTCTTGTCTTAATGAAATGGTCTAGAAATATCAAAAACTCCTTTTCGGCCATCCTGCCTGATTTGTTTCCGGCGCCTATCGCTTCGGTTGTTCCATTCTTGATAAATATGTCGCTGTATCTCATTCTGATAAAATAAACATGCAAGGAATAGAGTTTCCGATGGCATTTGCAGCCCCTACCAGAGTAACCAACGTACCTCTTTCTGCTGAGGTTACCACTCCAATTTGTCTTGTACCTCGTTCAGATATTTTCTGCCAGTCATCCATTTGGTGCCAGTTAGTTAATTTAAGGCCCTGTTTACCAGCCACAGCTATCTCTTTCAGACGTTTCAACAACTTTAAAGATTTTTGGGTTCCGTACCTCAAAAGGAAAAAACGGAACCCTTTTAGGATCACTTCGTTGTCCGTCTGTCTGTCCGTCTGTTGTCCGTCTGTCAAGACCCTTTTTCTCAAGAACGCGTTAAGGTATCAAGTTGATATTTATACTGATTTTTTTTTTTTTTTTTTTTAATTCTTCTATTTTATGGGGGCTTTTAGACAACATGTCTATGTCAGCCCCATCGTATCCTGACAAAACATAAATTTCCTAAATAAATGTACTTAAACTTATTACTTTACACAACCACAAACTTACCTAAACCACAAACCTACCTAGTTGGTCAATTATACTTATGGTAAAATTAACCAACCAGGCAAGGCTATACTGAATACTTAAGTCTACAGTTTCTTTCGGCTGTAAAAAAAATAAAAATTGTAAGTCAACGCAATCAAAAGATATGAACGCGTATGTCGCATATTTTGCGATTTCACAGGGGAATCAAAACCTATAGGGTACTTGCCGTGGTACCTAGAATCATGAAATTTGGGAAAAGGCAAGTTCTCATAGCACATATATAGGAATAATTCCTAAAGTTACTAATTTGAAGTTATATCATTTAAAAATCTTATTTTGCTATTACAAACTTACATTTTGTAGTTGGAATGTATCGAAGAACCTTCTGTCTGTCCGTCTGTCAAGACCCTTTTTCTCAAGAACGCGAAAAGATATCAAATTAAAATTGACATCAAAGGACTTTGTCCATTGTTGGCTAAGCGTGAACTGGGTGCTCGTAAGTATTTAATTTTGTCAATAAAACAATACCTTATTAAAAACAATTATTGTGCTTTATTTTTGTATCCAGTTAAACTTAAAAAAATTGACTTAATTTGTATTTAATCTAATTATACGAGACTTCCGGTGCTTAGATTAAAAGTGCGACCAACTTATCTGAAGATTTGGTCAAATAATGGGACTATAATCATTATACGGATGTCTGTCAGCTTGGTTAAGAGAATACGACTGTGGTATCTCCAGTCAACTGTACAGATAAGTTGGTCGTACTGTATATCTGAGATTTTAGGATAACTGTCACTGTTGTCAGTCTCATCAAACCAGTGTTGCCATTGGCTTATTTCCTATTTTTAATCGATTACCTTCTGACACAAATGATATGAATCGATATAGCGATACAACAAAATGTCACTACGGAAAAGTGATACGGTAACATGTAGGTACATGTAGGTGGTCTTTAGGCTGGTGATGGGTGGCGGTAATTAGTACGTCACTGTTCACTTTCTATATATGTATTAATTCTTAGCCCACAATGCACCATACATAAAAACATCAACAACAAGGGTGATGAGTTAGTAGGTACAGACGGTGGTGATTGGTGATATTATACCAATTGACGAAGTTTGATAATAACATAATGAGTTCAGCTGCCTACGCGTAGGTACTAAATAACACTTTACTACGACCGCTCGCTCACCGATAGAACAACAGACGCAGCGCAATAATGGTGCGTTTCCCATGCATCTGCAGTGCAAGTACCGTTCTTTATCGATCGTCAAATTCGCTAAAATGCCATAGAATCGATCACAGCGAGTACTGAAAAAATGGCATATTATCGAATTTGACGACCTCAACTGTCAATTTGACGATAGCTAAAAGAACGGTACTTTTTTTTTTTTTTTAAATCTTTATTTTAGAAATTTGTCGTTGCCGACAATGGCATTCTTATTATAAGCAAGCTATACAATAAGTACTAAATTTAAATGAGAAATTAAACTAATATTATAACATACCTTAAAGTCTACTTAGCTGATACAGTAACTTGGCCCTATCCGATAATGGATAAGCCCGGATACTGTTACACTCTCCAACCTTCCAAGGATCGATGTGAAGGGTTCCCCGAAAGGCCTCGTTCCGCACACACTCCATCAAGACGTGGTAAGTGTCCTCTACGACTCCACAGTCGGGACAGTTAGGAGATGGGACTTTGCGCATTAAAAATGCGAATTTTTTTGTTGTAGTGTGTCCGGAACGCAGCCTGAGAGCTGAAACCATGTCACATCTACTCAACTCGTCATTATCTATCCAAGGTTTTCTTGGAGGGTGCGGTTCAATGGTTTTATACCAGATTCCCTTCTCCTTGGAACGTTGGTCGAAATATTCACTCCACAGGTTATAACATCGCTTTCTGACTAGGTAGACACAATCTGAGTAGTATGGGGGAACGTCAAACAATACTCCTTCATTACATGCTTGCTTAGCCAAAATATCAACTTTGTCGTTGTCTCCAACATTGCAATGGGACGGTATCCACTGGAGTACTACAGACTTAGAGTCGCGTTTTAACTCTAAAATAAGTTTAAGCACAGAGTAGGCTGTCGTTGTGCCTCGGATTGCTGAGGTACACCGAGCCAAATGTTGAAGAGAGCTTCGTGAATCGGTAAATATAACAAACTTGTCATAGTTTATTGATTTTATATATGCCAAAGCTTCACAAATGGCTATGAGTTCTGCGTTCATAATGCAAATATTGTCTTTAATTTTGAACTTCATAGCTATGCCTAATTCTGAGTCCAAAAATGCCGCTCCTATCAACACTCCATCCTTAGAACCGTCTGTATATAATTTATAATGTTGGTTATAATGTTGTTCCATATATTCTTCACTCAAGTTTTTAATATCTGATGGATTATAATGTCGTTTAGCAGTGGTAATGTTGGTTATATTGGTATTTATAACTGACGTCAGGTCTATACTTCTTACCCAAGTGTTTATAGCAAACATATCCAGTTTTTGGCTGGAATGGATGTTAATCCCACCGAAACATTCCTGCGCATCCAGTAAGGTTGGTATTCCTCTACCCCGCCAATGTTGACTATTTTTATACTGAAACAAGCATTCTAAAATATTTAGTGTCACATTATTTTTAACCGATTTACACTTCATCCAAAATTTTCCGCCTAAATACATCCTCCGAACACGCAATGGAGGAAGACAGAGCTCATTCTCCATCACGTGAATCGGGGTAGTCTTAATAAAACCTCCAGTTACTCTCAAACCCTGATTTTGAATTTTGTCTAGCTGATATAAATTTTTCTTACTACTGTTATTATAAAGAAAGCTCCCGTAATCTATTCTACTTCTTATGATAGCAATATACAATCGCCTCAAATGTTTAGGATGGACTCCCCATCCAGAACCAGCCAAAACCTTAAAGATATTTAAATATTTAGCAGTTCTAGACGTCAGCTCATTTATGTGTTTGTTCCATT
Organism: Agriopis aurantiaria; assembly: GCA_914767915.1. Taxonomy (NCBI): domain Eukaryota; kingdom Metazoa; phylum Arthropoda; class Insecta; order Lepidoptera; family Geometridae; genus Agriopis; species Agriopis aurantiaria. Next base: position 6,876,194 of record OU612003.1, on the reverse strand, counting down.
TCAGTGAACGATCCAACCACATACCCAAATACTTAACTGCGTCAACAAGTTCTAACGGGAAATTATTAATTTCTAGATTTATAGGCTGTCTATTCGAGCCTTTCCTAAAAAGACATACTTCACTTTTAGTCGGTGATACTTCTAGACCCAATCCTGCTATTAAACGTGAAAACCTTCCTAGCGCAAGTTGCATGGTGTTACAACCCTGCTCAATACTTTGAAAATTTGAATACAGAACAAAGTCGTCTGCGTATTGCGATATATAGACCGCTCTTATATATTTACAAATGTTAATTGTCGCTGCGTTAAACAATAAAGGTGCCAAAGGATCACCTTGGGCTATTCCTCTACTAGTGCTTCTACATAAAGTCCAATTATCCAATTGAATATTTAAATATCTCTCATTTAAGAACGACCAAAGATAATGACAAAGTCGAGATCCTATACCAAGTTGATCCAATATACGTAGTAGTGCACTAATATCAACATTATTGTAGGCATTATCGACATCAATAAAGCATCCAATAGTTATTTGGTTTTTAACAAATCCAAGCTGAATTCTGGTTACAAGATTACTTAGATTTTCTAAGGTAGATCTCGACTTTCTAAATCCAGTGGTTTCTTCGTGTAGCAAGTTATTATATTCTAAATACCATTCGAGTCTGCCATTTATTATAGAATGAAATATCTTACAAAAACATGAAATTAGAGAGATCGGCCTGAGTGCCGATGCTGACGATGGATCGCGGCCAGGTTTTGGAATCGGAATCACACGTATATTACGCCATTGACTAGGTACGTATCCAAAAAATAATATATCGTTGTAAATTTTGGTAAGAATAGTTTTTCCGTTACTGGGTAAATTTTTAATCATCGAATATGATACTCTGTCGTATCCCGGGGCCGTATCAGTGGATTTAATTGATTTTTCTAACTCAGCGACACTAATAGTTGATTCTAAGTGTTCATTGTACGAAGTAAATACTGGTGGTTTAGGGCAAACATAATCTGGTGTTAAATTGCGTAGTAACTTCTCAGCCATTATTTCATCTACATGCAATTTTTGTGATTTGTGTCCTTTTAGCCACCTCATCTTTCGCCACAGATCATTTGATGTTGAAGATTCATTAATTGATGAACACATGTTGAACCATCCCTCCCGCTTAGCTCTTCGTATTAATCGCTGACTATTACTAATTCTTTGCTTTAAAATGGTTAGATTGCAGGGAGTGGGGTTTTTTCTAAACTTTTTTAAAGCCAAACGTCGCTCCGCTACTGCTTTTGAAAGTTCTGGTTTCCAGTAAGGTTTGGGGGTAAATCGTTGAGTGGGGTCCTGACTAATTTTAGTAAGCGGTATATGCATGTCAGCAGCCTCATTAATAATATTTAAAAACAAATCATAGCCTAATTGCAAATCGGGAGGTAAAACAAAATCTGTTAGTTTATTTTGTATACATTCTTTGTAAAGCGACCAATTAGCTTTCTTAAAGTTTCTTTTTTCTAGAGTTTGGGGACAATAGTTATAAAAGGACATACTCATCCTAATTATAAGGTGGTCACTACCTAATGTCTCATTCATAAGCGTCCAATTAAAATGAACTGCCACATCCGCCGTGGCTGTAGAAATATCTGGGGATGACTGCTGCAATACGTTATTTACTAGCTTAATATAAGTAGAACTACCATCATTCAGTGTAACATAATTATTTTCCATTAACGAGTCAAATATCTGGGTACCTCTCGAGTCAGTCTTATTTGACCAACTAGAATGATGTCCATTAAAATCCCCAAGAACTAGAGTTTTGGTACTAAACATAGAAAAAATTTCATCCCAATCACTCTGTGACGTTCGAATAGTACGTTGTGCAGAAGACGGACAATATACTGAGACAACATTATCAATATATTTACAACCAAAAATTTTTACATGAATTAATTCAATACCAGTATTTGACACGGTAAGTGGTCGTAACTGCGCCTTAATAGATTTATGCGTTAAGATAGCAACTCCGCCATATGAGCCATCCCTGTCAGCTCTAAACATATTATATCCGTTTATATTTAACTGAAAGTCAGGGCTTAACCAAGTCTCGCTCAATACTGCAATGTGAATCTTTTCCCTACACAATAACTGTTCAAAAACCACACTCTTATGTCTAAAGCTCCGTGAGTTCCACTGTAAAATATTTATTTTATGGACTTGATCCATAATTATGAATTAAAGTTTATTTTAAAAGGCAGATCGCAGAGATATTTCACTGCGCTGCTTGTCAGCCAGTCCATACATAAAGAAACTACGTGCCTAATCTTGGCCATAACATCCACGTATTCGTTAGAGAAAATAATAGCTTTTAATCGTTCTAATAATTGCGTAAATGTTAACTCGGAAATCCTTATCTTATCTCGCTTCGACTTGTCTTGACCTTGGCCGCCCGGCTGGCGTGTGTCGTTAGTAGGCATCGCATCTGAATCAGACATATTCCAATCATCTACCTGACCCTGTTTCTTGCTAGTTTTCTTTGACTTTGATTTTTGTAGGGTACGTTGGGGTAAGATCGGACTTCTCGGTACTTGGTTTTTCTGATTTGATGTTCCAGCCTCCACATTAATACTTGTAGTAGTGGTCTTTGGCTTCTGCAAAGCCGTCGCGTACGACGACAGATCCCGACCTAGGGACTGATTAATCTCAGATGGTTCGGGAAGTAAAGAATCTTGGCTCGGGGCGGGGAAAGACTTTTCAATCACACGAGGTAAGGTAAGTGGGGGTACATACATCAACTTAGCTTTTCTATACGAACTATTATATTGAGCCATAATATCTCTTATGCCCTTTTCCCTTCGAAATGCTGGGCATAATCTGTCCAGTGCATGGTGGTCTCCGCGACAGTTGATACACGTAAACAATGTTATCTCACAATTCGCATGGCTCTTCGTACACTTAGAGCATGTCTCTTTTTTAGCTGGGCATGCTCTTAAGGTATGTCCAAAATGCCAACACCTAGAGCACTGAGTAACCGGAAATACATAGGGGTCCACTCTAATTTTCATTCTATGTATACTCACGTGAAGTGGCAAGGTAGGACCTTTAAATGCCAATCTCACAGTCTCGCTATCTATCCATCCAGTGCCAACCGCATCCCGTCGCTTTAGACGTTTTACTGCCACTAATTCATAAGATGTAGTAATAGCTGCCTGTATATCGTTCTCATTCAGCTCTAATTCAACATTTCGAATAATGCCCTAAGAAATCCCTACTTCTAAAGGTTTTTGGCATCTCCATCCCAATTCCTGTAATTGTTGACATGTAATCAACTGTTCTGAGCTTTTTTCGTCATTGAACTGTACTAAAACCTTGTAAGGGTTCACAAACTTAACTCTTGTTATGCCGGTTATGTCATGCGTATTAAGTATCTTTGCCAATGCGAATTGTTTAGGCAGTTTTTCGGCGCTTGTGACTGTTATTTCAACGTTTTGTCTCGTTCTCTTACCGTCTCTTCCGGCCATTACCCATTGCTCTTCTCCATCCATATCTCTTCTCGTTCTTTTGATGGGTCTCTCACTCTCTTCTGCCGTAGAAACTTTCTGAGGCTGGCTTTCTATATTTTCTTCCATATATTCAGGCGACGGAATCAATGTCGTTTCAGCAACAATATCCTCTATAATGTTAGCGTCCTCACTTCCACACGACGAATCATCAGGTAGGTCGTCAGCCATCGCCGCCTGCGCGCGCTAGGCGCGCCGGGCAAGCTAAAAATAGATAAGGCGCACTATAAATGCGCTTCGCACCCGAGGTGCAGGTACCGGTATGAATCACGTCTAATCACGACCGCATTCACGGCTCGACTCGAAAAGAACGGTACTTGCACCCCTGATTTGTTAGATTAAATATAGATGTTATTGTAGTTTTGATATGAACAAAATTATTTCAAGTATTTGTTGAGTTTATTTTATGAATGAATTAATCCTGTAAGTATATTGAAACCTTTTTCAAGTTTATGATTAACTATGAAATAAAATCGGAATTTATTAGTTTATCGATTTTTTTATTATTGTGGCAGTACAGAAAATGTCAAAAATATATTATCAACAATGAAATGAAGGAATGTCATTTTATTTTGTTTTATTGTCGATTGTGTTGTATTTAGTGGAAGTTAGTATTCGCCTAGGAAAAAGGATTCTATTCTAATGTAGATCCTTGCTTGCCCACGGACCCCGATGACTATTAATCTTCACTCAATTAACCCTGGCTCGTCCCCCGACTCCGATACCTACGCTTACGTTGAGCCAGGCCCAGCAATGGACTCCGAAATCTCTACTCATGTCGAACCAGCCTCAATGTGGCTCGCCTATGGACGTCGAAGCCGTGGTTGATCGTAATTCGCACATACCCACGAACGAGGTTCAACTGTGTCGATGCATCAGCTTAGGCGCCGATGTTATTCAACGCTGGTCGAGGTACCAAGATAATATTTAACCATCTGCCCAGTTTTTCGATTATGTATTATTAATATATGATACAGATTAAAAATAAAATACAAGTTAATAAGCTAGTTTTATTACAAAAACCCTGTGTCAATCACATACTTCACATTCAGGAAAATAGCAGTACCAAAAATTCTGATACAAAGTTATTGTAATATTCTAATACCTACTGATATAAGTTACTAAGCCTACATCATAATTATACCAAAAGTCACTGTTCACGCCAAGCCATAATGCCCTAACAAATGGACAATGTCCTTTGCGGATTCTTTCACCTGTGAAAAAATCAATCTTGTAAATTTACGCGATCAAAAGATTATGACCGTTTATGTCGCATATTTTCGCATATTTTGCGATTTCACAAGGAAATCAAAACCTATAGGGTACTTCCCTTTGACCTGGAATCATGAAATTCTACAAGAGGCAAGGTCTTACAGCACATATAACGGAATAAATATGAAAGTTGTTAATTTGAAGTTATATCATATAAAAAACATTGTTTTACAATTACAAACTAACATTTTGTAGTTGTTATGTATCGAAGAACCTTATTGTCAACTACAAAGCTAAGTTTGTCTTTCAATATTTCAACTTCAGTTATATTATTATTATTTTTGGCCTCGCACTCTGAGGGTTTCGTCCAACGGAACCCTCAGAGCACGAGTCCTACTCGTACTTGTCCGGGTTTTTTTTTTCTCTTTATTGCCTCTGCCATCCTATAAAACATCAACATGACATTTTTTTTTTTTATATTTGCTATATTATACTAAAGATGATGCCCAATCGGTTTTTTACAAATCCCCACTAAGCAATTTGTGATTTTCAATAATTTTTTAAAACTTGCTAAAGCCAAAAAATTGCTTAATAAGGTTATAGTAATAACTTTGTAACTGTTGCCGCCTTGTATTATCTATCGCACGCAATGCGCGATAGTGTTTCATATATCGAACCTTTTTTTTGATGAGCAACCGCCAGACTTTTTCCACGCCAATTTCTACCCCCATCCTTGCAATCGGGCGCATCTACGTCACGCACTTGTCATCGAACACCGCTCCGCATCGGTCGCGCGCGAACCGATTGTTCGCTTTTTAACTGCGCTCTCGCACAACTATCCCTTCTGAAGACACTTGATCTCCACGGCCGTGGAGAAGAAGAAGGCAGACAGCAGGACTCCAGCACCAGCCACACCGCAGGTACACAACAACCAGGATATCAGGTGTGCCCGTTTACCCCATTTTCCGCTTACCTTTCCGTACAAAAGCTCGCGTCTCATCTGATAGAATATCTATCCCGCAGGTCCTTCGAATCGCAGAACTTATTTTATAGGGTAAGTATATTCGCAATTCGGTATGTAAAGTTTTTTTTTTGTATTTTTTTTTATATTTTTATTTCGTAGATAAGGCTATTTTAAGAAACTAATTTCAATATTTTTGTTTTCTATTGAGTAGTTATTTTACAATATTTTTTTGAAAATTGAAATTATGTGACGTCACCATATAGCACAAAATTTCGTTGCGTTGAGAAGTCTAAAAAAGCACCCCATATTGGCAGCCCTGAAAAAAACCAGACAATCAAACCACAGAAATGAAAAAATATCCTATTCTGTGTGACGAACAGTGTGTCAAATGTATAATATTTTTATTCTTAAAAGGCACAGAAAATAAAATGCTACACCGTGACGTCATTTAGAGGTCAATGAAAGTCGAATGATTTCTTAGTTTTATGTTAAAATAAATGGCATCTTATCGTTTTTAAAGGTCAGAGTAGAAAAATAAGGGTTAGTAACATAAAATCTCGAAATGGTTTTGGAATTGGCATAGGTTAATTTTTTTTAGCATACCGAATTAGCGAAATCCGTAACGCACCCCCAAATGTGGATGCAGTAACAGTAAAAATTCACATCGATAAGCTGTCGCTGCGCCAGTAACTAATAGACGAGTTTTAAAACAATTACGATTTCAGAAGATTTTCATTAGCGTTTAATTATAATAGTGTGGAAGTTTAGTTAAATTACCGTCATTATCTGAAAGGAAGGTTGAATAAGGGTTAAAATACGGTTGACGGACAGTCGTAGAGGAATATCGCATCGCCCTTCACCGATGCTGTAGCGAAGCTGAAATACTTCACCAATTTGAGGGCAGGGTCGCTGTATGTTATGAGAGGTAAGCTTCCCAATTGGCCTTCCTTCCCCATTTCCAGCATTCCTGTAAAATTACATTTTGAATAATAAGAAGTAATTTTCGTCAACAATACTAATTCCATATCTGTTTTATCCCGACGACTAACGATTGCCGGCGAAGGGTTCACGATTCGACACCTAAATTTTAACTTATGTATGATCGCGCATATTTATAGTACTAAAAGAATTTGGTGTTTTACTTCATACATTGAATCAAAAGTTACAATTATGTTACATGAAAAACAAAACATACGTTTTCTTTGTAAAAAAGAAAAATTAACAAAGTTGAACAAAAATTTGACCAGTTTTAAAAAGCGTTAAGTTTTTTCTTGTAATTGATTCAACTAATATAAATCGTGGATCACGCTAGAAATCACGTTGAATTAATAATAAATTTAATGTAAAAACAGTATAGGAGAATCAATAAATATATGAAAATCGAATGAGCCTGTTTTATTTATACGTCATCAGATCATACACTCGAGTAAATATCAAGATATAAATACGGTATATACTCAACAAATTCAGAAAACTTCCTCCGGCAATTCTTTTTCGTCGGTATAAAAGCGCAACTTACCATTGTTAAATATTTTGACATAAATGGCCGTTAATTGATTCGGAGAGAGAACTTTTGGAGTATGTTTGGTTATAATTTGTTTATTCATTCGGAATAAGTTCGTATTGTCGGAATAAAAACCTGTTAAAATGCGAAAAAAATAATTAGTTGAATAATAATAAATAATCTAACGTTGCTTACTAAGAACTCTTATTACCGATCTGAAATTGAATATTTTCTTGGTAGATTTGCTCCGGTGACAGCATGATGTACGCACTCTCAGTGCCCTTAATAGCGAGATGCATCTCGAAGTAGGTGAGGCCAGCTGCGTCTTTTGTGTACATTACGTGCTTCAGAGTCACGTCGTCCATCCGATGATACGGTTCTACGAATCCATTACCCATAATATGTTGCTCCTTGCAACCCAAAACATACCCTGAAAATAATACCATTACATCATTGATCACACTAATACTATAATCACACATCCCTGACTGACTGAATTAGATAAATAGGTTAGATTCAGATTCTTTATTAACCAATATAACATGTTCGTCATATGAGGCAAGTCTGCAGGGTTATATATTGTATGCGATACCGTAAAGCACGGCTTATAGTTCGTAAGGAGGGCGTTCGTTAGTTCGAGCTGAATTGTGTTTTAAAATGTTACAATAAATCACAGTTTCATTCATGCGGATTGACAGTCGATATCGCTCACTTTGCCTTAGAATTTGTCTTGGGAGTAGGAATTTTCATGATAAAAATATTGAATTATGGAACGTATCAGGCGGCCTTATTGGACATTTCTCGTTTTCCAAACAATGAGACTTTTTTTGCAAGAACAACACATTGCGGATTGATCATACTCTCCATAACTCCATAGTAAGAATGTTTGATCGTCAGTTAGTATGCTTCAAATGTGATATAGTACCCATTATTTTGGTTTTACGAGCTAAGGCCAATTAAGACGGTGTCACCTCAAAATGTTTTATTTATTCACTTACTATTTTGATGAACATCTGCGAGTACATCCTTTTTAAAATTCTGCAATGCGTCCATTTTATTATCCATGTTTTGTTTTAACTCCGGGATTTTCTTCTGAATTTCTTCCCATTTATGATCTATGTTTTGTTCAAGCTTTTTGTCTAACGTATCCAATCTACGAAGTATGTTCTCATTTAAGTTGAACATCTTTTTCTCCATTGTTTCTAATTTTAAATTTATATATTCTTCAAAATGTTCCGGGACTTTATTGCCTGATCCATCCAGTTTGCGCTTTATATTTTCTTCCATCGCAGGTATCATCTTCTTTAATTCAGTCCAATTGTGGTTTAAATTGTCTTTTAAGTTTGCTATGTTTTTGTCCAATGCATCAAAGTTACATGTTTTAGTGGTATTCTCTAGATCTAATATAGATTTTTGTATTATGTTAAGCTTTTGATTGAAGACATGCTCATTTTTTTGCGATGTTTTGTTTGCTAATGTGCAGTTTGCACTGCCATCAAAGTCTAGCTGCAATTTTTTCAATGCATCTAATTTGTGGTTTATAATACTCGTATCGGTTTTGTCACGTACAATTTTCTCGAGGGCATCTATTTTTCGGTACACATGTTTTTCCGACGTATTAAATTTCTCATCTATATACTCTTCCAATTTATCGTGAATGTTTTTCTCTAGTTCATGATTTTTTTTGTCTATGCCTTCTTGTATTGCTTGATAATTTTTTTCTAATTGTTCAGGTATATTTTTATTAATCGATTCCAATATTTGTTTGGTTTCAATTTGCAAAGTCGCTGTTATTTTAGCTTCCAATGTGCCCTCTTCATATACATCTTCGTCACAATTTTTATAACTCGCGTAAGCTTCATTGCCAACACTTAAAGCTAGTAAAATAACGACATAATTATGTTTGGTAAACATCTTTCCAGTGCTCAGATTTTTAATGACGGTGTTATTACTTATTCCAGAATATATAAGTGCGTTATCAATTTTAAGTAAGTATTATTTCGAAATACTTACTGGTATCTAAAAGATTTATATGTTTTTAGGGTTCTTTAGTACTACAAGGAAGCCTTATAACATTGTTCTCTCTGTCTATCTGTCCGTTTGTCCATCGATCAGTCTGTCCATAAATCCGTCAGTCAAAGATGTTTCATACGTTGCCGTCAGTTTTAGTGTAGATCTCAATTTAAAAAGTTAAATGAAAATAAAAAATTTGAGAGCATTTTAGAGTTGGCTCTGCCTTTGTGTGAAATGGGGATTATATTTTTTTCGCTATAGGTATCCCGTCGTTGATTAGGTCTTTTGAAATAAAGCTATGGCCAGATTAAAATAACTTTTTAGGGTTCCGTACCCAAAGGATGTAAACGGGACCCTAGCTATTACTAAGCGTACGCTGTCTGTCTGTCTGTCCTACCTTTAAACGGCTGTATCTTTTGACCCGTAATATACAGCGAGTTGAAATTTTCACAGTAAATGTAATGAGACAGGGGATTAACTAGCAAATAATAAAGAAGTCAATAAGTAAAAACAAAAGGGGGGTCCGTATACAACAAACGTTTTTTTTATTATCTCTAATGTAAAAACGGTAACACGTACAAGCGTCAAACTTAGCATGATATAGTACACTCTAAAGTATAACAACAAATAATAAATAATGGCCATGTGCGAGTCGGTGACAATTTTTGTACATTACCAAGTTATAACTAGTAATTTCATTATTTGGATGTTATTTGGATATTCTAACGTCAACCTTATCATTTCACCGAATCAAAATGCCATATTTTACTAATTTTGAAGTAGTTTTTATTTATTTGATAATTATTATATTTTGTGGTGGTACAGAACCCTCAGTGCGCGAGCCTGACTCGTACTTGGCCGGTTTCTAATATATATATATATATATAAATTTGCGGTACCTACTCTACCTACACCAGATTTTTATTTTTGCTCTACTGTATTGACCCACGTAACAGTATTGATAATATGGATTGCCCCAACAATGATAAGGGGGAGAACCGAAGATAATATCACCACTTGATCGCGCATGTAGTCACAATTCACTTTTGCAAAAGTTAGCCACGTTTGATTGATGTGAATTTACTAGACAGCAGTTTAATTAATATTTACAACACATTTGCTCAAAAAGTGCACTTACGATAACTGAATACATCTTTCGAAAGTTAAACATTACGGATCATACAACGGAGCGTGCTGTAATGAATTTGTCCGCACGCTCCGTTGTATAGCACCGTGCGTGTACGTTACGGTAATTTTTTAATTTCCATTTTTTGTTTTTTTCTCGCAAATGTGTTGTAAAACGTTGTATGGCACACGTGCGGATTGGTTATTACAAACTCGTGACTATGGTAAGCCCTCGACTTCGTCTCGGGCTTACATTCGTCTACTCGTTTGTAATAACCAACTTTCCGCACTTGTATCATAAATGATATTTTTCGACAGTATTCCATGCCCAAAGGGTAAAAACGGGACCCTATCCGTTCCGGGTCCGTTTTTACCTTTTGGGTACGGAACCCTAAAAATCTGCTGTTCTATACATTACGTCTAGTCCAATGAACTTTTTGTATGGAACAGCTGATATTCTTTTCACGCTTCAGATTTGATCCCGTAGTTGTTCATAATAATGAGTACTTATAATGATCTCCCCGAATAGATATTTCCACTGTCTCACAAGTCACCCGGTAAACTCGCAATCGTAGCGCCGTAGCGCTAGGGCTGTCGTAGCAACAATAATGTTCTGTGAAAACAATTTATTACGTAGGTATATATTATAAAAAATAAAAAAAAAGAATAAACAAATATAATAAAGTATATAAAAGACTTTTGCATAAGACTGTAATTACTGGTAGTTGGAGCACGGGGACTTGTAAGTACCCCGTGCTTCACCCAGGTGGAGAACCTAGGTGGAGCACGGGTCCGACCCCAAATAAAAGTTCATAAATTGGTTAGGTACCGAAAAGTATTTACTTTTGTCGATTACAGCATGTACGTATATTAGGTACTTCATTATCTATTACGACTCACGGTCATGAGGTCATGAATAATAAACGTCGCGTAAAAACCATAATATCTTAATTGTCTGTGCAATGATAGTCTTATCATTTTTAATAAAGAAATAAACCGGCCAAGTGCGAGTCGGGCTCGCGCACTTAGGGTTCCGTGCCACCACAAAATACAACAATTTATCAATTTAAAAACCGACTTCATAATTAGTAAAATGTGGCATTTCGATTCGGTGAAATGATAAGACGTTCTAATAAGGTCATACAAATAACGAAATTATTAGTTATAACTTGGTCATGAACAGAAATTTGTCACCGACTCGCACTTGGCCATTATTTATTAGGTATTCTAGGTATTTATTGTTATACTTTAGTTTTAGAAGAGTGTGTACTATAATCATGCCAAGTTTGACGCTTGTACGTATTACCGTTTTTACATTTGAGCTAATACAAAAATACGTTTACCAAAGTTATATGATAATTTACGGGATATTTACCGTGGTAAGGTTGTGGAATGAGCTCCCGATATTTCGGCGCAGTTACATGCACCATGTTCACGGGAAGACTCAAGAATGCGGGTGGTTGGAGAACAGTTAAAAAGTTAGGTGCAGACATAACGATCTACCCTCTTTCTTAGTCTTTTGCTACGGTTATCACTGGAACTCGAACTCGAACCTAAGTCCCGACAAAACACACTCACTGTATCACTGCGTATAGTATTTTGAACACATTTTGAACGCGAATTTTTATTTTTGAGGCAACCTAATACTGGATTCCACGCACTGGCGAATTGAAAACCATCACCTCGAAAAAAATAAAAATAAATACGTTTGTTGAAAATACTCCCCTTTCGTTTTGACTTTTTAATTATTTGTTAGTTAATCCGCCGTATGATTTCATATTCTGTGAACATTTCAGCTTGCTATCTATTACGGTTCCGAAGATACAGCCTTTTAAAGGTAGGACAGACAGACACAGACAGAGTAGGCTTAGCAATAGCGTCTCGTTTTTACCCTTTGGGTACGGAACCCTAAAAACCATATTAGTAGGTATATCAGTTAAACGCGTAGATAATTTGGTACGTACTTCAAGTAATAGAACACTATATATACCTATAAATAACGTTCTCCAACGCAACTCTTAAAGCAACTCTTAAATCGCGAAAAAATATCACTTTTCTAACTTAACTTACTTAATAACTTCACTATAGCCACCGCGTTACCGAGTCGTCCAGCAATAAACGTCATACCAGCAGACCTGTAAGTGCGAGCGAGGTAGACAGATTAAAACTCAATAAGACCTGTAAGTGCGAGCGAGATAGACAGATAAATTATTTATGACCCCACGACTCAGATGATAATGCGTTTACTATACTTACGTTTTAGCTGTTCCCAGACTAGGTAAAGCTACTACGTAGGCTGTTTTATAGATACAGTCAACACTACAAAATGTATGGAACAAATGATATTTTTTTCGCGATTTCCGGGATGGTCCCATAATAAACTAATCTACACAACTAGTTGCGACTACGGGAATAGAAAAGTCCAAATGGCTCTACCAGTTGAGCCTCGCAGTAAAGCCTAGGATCCGAAACGGTAAAAGTTGTTTATAAAGACCCCTTTGGGCATAACCCAGCGCACTTGGCTTTCCGCGTAACCCCAGTACCGGCGTTAGGGTAGGGCCTGGTTGGGCGACTGCCCAGGGCACCTATAAAGGGGCGCAGGTACATTAAAAATCGACTATTTAATCTAATCTACCATTTGCCTTTTTCGGTTGAATGGCAGGGGGGTGGGGGGTGCGCCTTAGAAATCTCGCCCAGGGCGCTGGTAGTGCTAGAACCGGCACTGCGTAACCCAGTATAAATAAAATGGCTGATATTAGTTAACTCACTTTACTCCTCTTAAAATACATCATATAAAACCTGCGAGAAATGCATACACATAAATAAATAAGAATTTTTTACATTTTTAACATAAAACAACATTATGGACGTTATTTTAAACATAAAAACAAAATAGAAGCTAACTACTTGGCTACTTCGGCCAAAATAAAATTAATGGAAGGGCCCAGAAGAAGCGCATTTTGAAGATTACAAAATAAGTGCCGGCGCTCACTTCGTGTCAGTCGGTCTCTAGCCTGCAACACGAGACTATTGTTTCATGATAAAGAAACATCTGACAAAATTATGCCTTCATATGCTTTCCCGAAGTGTAAATACACAACAAAAACCGCTATCTATTTTTTGGAACAAATGTACTGTACATGGTGTTAATTAAGTGTTGAAGTATATGTCCGACGGTTTTGACTCGTTTATACTGAGCAAGTTCAATGGTTATGTTCCGTCCATTCATTTTATTTTGGTCGAAGGCCTATTATACAAAATTAGTTAGAACTGCCCATAGACCGTCGAAGTTCTAGAGACAATCCAAATTCTCAAGCCCACTATCAGTTGGCAGCGTACCCAGCATGCTAGCAGCATTACCACGTGAATGGCAATGCTTATGCGTTGAGCCAGAAACACGCCAGCATTTTGGTCACGCGCCTACAAAATCGCTAAATAGTGGTACAAAATAGTACAAATTGTAAACTATTGTACAATGTATATACCATCTAAAGATATAAGAAAAACATCCATGGCCGTGCAACGAAATACAACACTATTAAACAGGCGCTTTGAAAGATTTTTGACAATAACATAATGTCACAATAAAATGTTATGATGTTAGAATATATTAATATTAGGTATGAGTTACACTTAGCCAACTAGTTTTATAGAACTCGTGCGCGTGCGTCACAAATAATGAAAGCTCCGATAGCGCAACATTGTGCGCTCTCGTACGAATCAATCTGGGTGTCTACAAATCACAATTTATTTATTTATTTACTCAATATATTTGGTTATAGGCTTGCGTTTATCCGCCAATTTGCCCGATGTTAAGCGATGATGCGGTCTACGATGGAGCACGCTTGCCTTGAAGAAATACGATTCAGTCGTGGTTTGAAGACACACATATTGTAACTATCGGGGAACACCCATTCACGCAGCGCACTCCACAGACTAGCAGTACGCACAATTAAAGTGGAATCAAAGCGCTTCATACGGGTTTTGGGAATAACAACCATAAAGCAAATCAGTTTCTTCTTAGCAAGCGTGCTATATTGTAGACCGCATTGTCGCTTAATATTAGGCAAGTTGACGGTCAAGTGCAAGCCTAGCAATCATAAAAAAATAAAATGCCGAATGATAGGACAACTTTATGGCATTACTACCTCTGTGCCTTTTTAGTGGAAAATCCTTAATAAACCTTTCATCATTATCAGCCAAAAGACGTCTACTGCTGAACATAGGCCTCCCCCTTTAACCTCCACACTGAACGACAGCCTGCCTTTTGCATCCACTGGATGCCCGCGACTCTCACGATGTCGTCGGCCTATCTAGTGGGAGGCCTACCTACGCTGCGTCTTCCGGTTCGTGGTCTCCACTCAAGAAACCTAAAAACAAGGGTCTTTGACCAGTGTGTGTTGCCAGTGATGACATATGGTACTGAGACGTAGTCCTTAACTGTTGGCCTTGTGGAAAAACTCAGAGTCACACAGCGGGCAATGGAGAGAGCTATGCTCGGAGTTTCTTTGCGCGATAAAATCCGAAACGTGAATATTCGCTAAAGAACTAAAGAGCTAAAGAGTCACCGACATAGCTGTTAAAATTTGCACGTTGAACGGGCAGGCCACATCACTCGAAGAACCGATAATAAGCCTTTATACACATTGAAATATCGTACGCGTGTACAAGATGTGCGCCGGAGATGTTTATGTGGTACTTATTAGACGAAGTAGGCAGCTAGTTGCGCCATCTTGTCCTTGGGCTGCTTGTTGCGGTTCTTGGGGGGGCGCGCGCGCGGGCCGCGGTTGCGCGCCATCGGCGCCCGAGACGCCACTGCACGGTGCTTCTCTACCTGCAACCACGTCACACAATATTATTTATCTGCGAAGCGATAACTGCAAACCCAAAGGCAGATTGTACCCGGGGGGGGGATAGACAAGACCCATTTTCTGTTAGCGTTAACGCCTGCGGAAAGGTGAAATTGTATGAAAATGACATTAGCAAGAGAAATTATTTCAAGCTAATGTCATTTTGAAAGTGGCTCTTATCTAGACCCCCCGTTATTATAAAAAAAAAAAAAAAAAAAAAAAAAATATATGTCCCGAATATTTTTTTTTATTTTTTTTTATGAGAACTACTTTTACCGTTGGACTGAACCAGAATCTGAATTTTATATTACAAAAATTATAAAGTACTTTTCTACAAAAAATAAAGACTGATTTCACAGGATGAAGGTGAAATTAAATAAACGGGGTCATCCCCTATTTAATAGGTACCACCCACAAGATATAAACTATTCAATAAAATATATAATAATCATTAAAATCGGTATTTGATGAATACATCGGATCAACATACTCAAAACTCACTAAAAAGTTAAATTATGAACCTCCTTATTTGAAGTCGTATAAGAAAAAAAAAACTGTGCCATACATTTTATTGTGTCAATACTTTGATAGTTTGGATCTGTCTTAAACTGGAGCTAGTACCGAAAGTCTGCCAAAATCTGAAGGGGCGAGGTAAACACGTATTGCACACACTGACATATTCTTACTAGTTCTACAAACGCACACTTCAATATTGAACGGCTAACAAACACAAAAGTTATACTCATAATGTAAGCTCGCAATATAGGCAGGCTATCATCTCGGTGAGTGCGGCCGGCAAGCATGTCTTTTCTCTCTTGTACTTCGCCGAGACTCATTACACGAACAACACACGTACGCGACTACATGGAACATTGCTGGCCCAACACTTGAACTCAAAATATTGCTACTTCTAACACTCAAATATAAACCTAGTTACCAGAGCTCTGAAGGCGGGTTCGCAGTAAAGGCATGCTATCATCTCAGTGAGAGTGGCCGGCAAGCATGTCTTTTCTCCCTTGTACTCACGAACACTCATTGCAACAAAACACGCACGCGACTACATAGAACATTGCTGGCCCAACACTTGAACTCAAAAGATTGCTACTTCTAACACTCTAATATAAACCTAGTTACCAGAGCACTAAAGACGGGTTCGCAGTAAAGGTATGCTATCGTCTCAGTGAGAGCGGCCGGCAAGCATGTCTTTTCTCCCTTGTACTTCACGGACACTCATTGCAACAAAACACGTACGCGACTACATAGAACATTGCTGGCCCAACACTTGAACTCAAAAGATTGCTACTTCTAACACTCTAATATAAACCTAGTTACCAGAGCACTGAAGGCGGGTTCGCAGTAGAGGCAGGCCGTCATCTCGGTGAGAGCGGCCGGCAATCGCGTCTTTTCTCCCTTGTACTCCACGGTGACTTGTTGCGCGCCGCAAACGGAACATTGCTGCTCCGACACTTGAACGCGGCACGCGTCTTCGAATATGTTGATGATGACGTCACACCTGCAATGGACCAAACGACATTCATACGCATAGGCATTCCTTCAATGACAATATAACCACTTGACGGCTCATCCTTTACCCCGCATGAGGCAAAGGTTCTAATATGTCAACCTAAACTATTTCGAGCGGGGCCAATCCTAGGCGCGAATTGAATTACTTTTGATTCTTCAATCACAAGCGTCGAGTCGCGTCGAGTCTCCAATCACAAGCTGCCCCCCGCGACCGACGTGGCATCATTTTGCAAAAGGGAATTTGACTGCATGCGCGATCAAGCATTTCTTAGACACAGCCGTATTGAAGCGAGTAGAGACCTTTTTACAAGCTTTTATTCAACTTGCCCTGTTAGTATGTATGTATGTATTTATGTGTGGGACAAATCATGTAACTGAATTTTAGAACAGTTATCCTAGTACCGTATATTAGTTACCGATTGAGCTGATGGCATACTAATGTGAGTTCGGTGACAATGCAATGTTATGGTACCATCGAGCTGGTCTGATGATGGAGACAGAAGGTGGCCATAGGAACTCTTAAACGAAAAAACATAACCCCGTCGAGTCTGGGTTCGTTGCATTTGTCTTCCCAAGCACTTTGGTCCTAGATGATAAATTCAATATGGCGGACGCCCCAAGATGGCGGACAAAATGGTCTTATCATGATATGGGTAGCAAATGAAAGGGTTTGCTGAGAAGAATACGAAAAACCATATTACAGATACTACTCTCGCTTAATACTATTAAGGAAGGAAGTCTTAGTAATACTTGTGATACTACTAAGGAGTGTTTTATACAAAACTGCGTATCGTAAATCGTTCATATTTTTGGCATTTCTTTAAGAGTGTTATGAACTTTAAGTTAGCTATAAACACAAAAAATCCTAAACCGATGCTAACTTTCTTCATCAATTTAATGGCATGTGATTTATTGTAACCTTAACTTTTCATTATGTCCTGTTATCGGTGCTAGTCTGGAATGCGCTGCCTGAATGCCCCGATAGTTACAATCTCTTCAAATCGCAAGTGAATCGGTTTCTTCTAGGCAAGCGTGCTCCATCGTAGACCGCATCATCGCTTAACATCAGGCGAGATGGCGGTCAAACGCAAGCAACGCTATTATTAAATATTAAAAATACTGTACGCAATTTTGTTTACTTGGATGATATATTATTACCAGTTATTTTGATTTAAAACCCAAACTACTGAACCAATTTTAATTAAATTTGTATGGGACCAACCTGAAAGAATGTCCTTTTAAATAAAAAATTATATTCCATATAAAGCGCAGCGTAGGACGTCCACCCACAAGATGAACAAACGACCTTAAAGAGACCACAGGCAAACGCTGGATGTAGACCGCTTCCAGCCGGCCCTTTTGGAGATCGATGGCCTATGTCCAGCAGTGGATGTCCTATGGCTAAAATGATGATGATGATGATGATTCCTAATCTATACTTCTATACTAATATTATAAAGAGGAAATATTGTATTGTTTGTTTGTTTGTTTGTTTGCATTGAATAGGCTCTGAAACTACTGAACCGATTTGAAAAAATTCTTTCACTGTTGGGAAGCTACACTATCCCCGGGTGACATAGGCTATATATCTATACCCGTGCGAAGCCGGGGCGTGCCGCTAGTCAGTTTATAAATAATGGAGTCCTGTAACAAACATTTAAAAAAAAGATACCTCCTTTTTCGATGTCGGTTATAAAGGTATGTAAAAGGCATACCGGTTGCAAGCTAGTTTCCACTTGGGCGCAATAGACGGGTCCAGCACTAGGATGCCAGCGTCACACTCCACACAGCCCGACACTCCGGTTGAGTTAACGCCATACGCGCAGGTCGGGTGCGTACAAGAGTTGCAGCCGAATCCTTTCTTCATATCCCTGGAATACATAATTATGATTAATTTTACCGCAACGTATCAGTGATGCCCCTGGTGTTGCAGGTATCTATAGGCGGCGGTGGTCGCTTACCATCAGGCGGCCCGCTAGATTGTTTGCCACCTATGGCATAAAAAAAAAGTTAAAAGCTAGTTAAGTAATACCTAATTCGTCTTCATGTCCGGAGTGCCATAGACTGCATTTTTTGGTAATAATAAAAAAAAACACATAAGAGAAAAAATGCTATTATAATAATTACCAACTTAAGTTAATTCCTGGGAAGTAGGAGCCTCATGTATATGCAAAGCTCTTCTTCTATACCTAATATGACACACTGGACATGAAGACGAATCTAACGACACCTCACTTAACACATCAAAATTGGTCAAGCCTTTACCTTTAAGCTGGTGGTTGTAGAAGAACCAAGATGCTTATTTACCTGAAAGGCTGATTATAGCAGAGTAAAGTAGTAAAGTTGCTTATTTACCTTAAAGGCTGATAATTGTAGAAGAGCCAAGTGACTTATTTACCTGCAAGGTTGATGGTTGTAGCAGAGCCAAGTGATTTATTTACCAGAATGACTGATGGTTTTTGCAGTGCCAAGTGGCTTATTTACCTAAATCACAGATAGTTGCTATAGAGCCAAGTGCTTATTTACCCGAATGGTTGATGATTGCTGCAGAACCATAAGACTTATTTACTTGAAAGGATGATAGTCTTTGCAGAGTCAAGTAGCAATTTACTTGAAAGACTAATTATTGTAGCAGAGCCAAGTGGCTCATTTACCAGAATGGCTGATAATTGCTGCAGAACCATAAGACTTATTTACTTGAAAGGCTAATTATTGTAGCAGAGCCTAGTGACATATTTATAAGAAAAGGTAATGGTTGTAGCAAAGCCAAGTGGCTCATTTACCTGAATGGCTGATGATTGCTGCAGAACCATAAGACTTATTTACTTGAAAGGATGATGGTTGTTGCAGAGTCAAGTAGCAATTTACTTGAAAGGCTAATTATTGTAACAGAGCCAAGTGACATATTTACAAGAAAATGTAATGATTGTAGCAGAGCCAAGTGGCTTATTTACCTAAATGGTGGATGGTTGTAGCAGTACGGGCAGAGCGGGAAGCTCTTGCCCTTGTTCCCCGAAGACCAGGACAACAGCTCAAATTCATCCAACGGGCATTTCAGCTCGCGGTAAATTCTGACGCTGCCGTGCTGCGGGAGCCCGTATGTGTCGTCGCAGTGGGAGCAATGTAAGCGAGCTGGTTTTGCCTGGACAAAACATTATTCTAAGAAGCCTATTCTGTTTTACCATTTTGTAACTGATCTGACATTTCGCCATTTCGTTTGTTTAATTATTATTTATTCATTTCGTGACCGTGGATTCAAAGTCCTTCAGTCAGAATAATAATTAGGTTTACAAGGTATTAAATTACACCAAACAAGTCATAATAACAGTCTGAATGAAGGTCATGGTCAAGTCCAAGCCATGAGCTAGTAAAGTGATGGAGACTTAACTAGAGGTTTCTGTGGAAAACTCCACAACAACAAACAACACACGAAACATCACGAAACTCGTGTTTTACCTCATTATACCACACCTACACTCGAGCACGTTCACGAAGACTTAATAAACAATAATCACAAACTGGAACATAGTAATAACGCACATACCTGTATATATCTCATATATCTTCTGCACTTTCCGCATCTCGAGAGCGCTTTTCCACTCGCCTTCAAGGAGGAAAAGTTTACTTCGAATAACTGATCCATAGCTTCTATAGACCGCACGAAATACTGAAACTTCCTTCTGAATATCTCGGTAGTGTGCGCCAGTACTGCGTGGAAATCCACGCGCCCTATCGCGATGAGATTTAACTGCTCCTCGACGGCGGACCGCATTGTCGGCAGAACTAGTTCCGGGTCTATCTGTCAATTAAGTTAAGTTGAAATTAGGCCATTTTAGGGCGTGGTTTACCACTTTTAAGCAACGATTGTTACTATCTCTTTCGAACTTTCTTAACATATTATAAGATAAACACTGTGAATAACAAAAATAACTATATCGAATCGAATCGAAATTGAATTAGATCAAAAAAAATTGTTTGTAGCATGAAATTAAAATATTTCAAGACCCACTAATTTAACCGATTAAAATTTTGATTTAACGAAATTTAAATATATATATGGGAAATTTAGTAAAATCTAGATTTAAACTAGATTCAATTTGTTGTGCAAGCCAGCCTACTTATTTATGTTTCTACACCATTTAATATTGTTTTCGTGATGGGCTTTACGATCAGCTTTTTTTATGCGGTAATAAAAAATAATTAAGACAGGCCTATTGAAATAATGCTGTTGACTTATAAATTAGGGCGCTTGCAGACGATTCGTAATTGCGTAGTACAAGTAGCAAGTAGAAGTTGTAAGTATATAGCTACTATGCATGGTCTGCAACGGTGTGCTTAGAGCAAGTCGCGCTGATCCTTGCGCAAGTGAAGCTTCGTTTTCCCACCCTGCTCGCGCGACGCCCACTGCGCATCGTTCGTCTCGTTCGAACACTCGTGCGAGTACGTACTCGTATGCGAGTTGTGCGCGTCACCGCGCGAATGGCTACTTTACGTTTGCACGCCTACTTGTACTTCCTGCTTCTACTTGTTACCTGCACTTGCAAGCTATTTCGCATCGTCTGCAAGCGCCTTTGAAGTATCTTACCTTCTGATATCCGTGCACGAGCACAATGCCCAAGTTGGTGGGTATGAGCTTGCGTCCGTTCCCGACGCTGACGTAGTTCCGCTGGCAGATGTTGTTGATGTGGACGGGGATTGACGCGTCGGTACCGATGCCGTGTTTCTCCATCAAGGTGATCACCTAGGCCCGACATTATTCATAATATATTCGGCTTTTTTTTGCACACACGGTCATCTGACCCCAAACTAAGCAAAGCTTGTGATATGGCTGCCAGGGTCTGATACATATATATATATATATATATATTTTATTTTAATACATACTTAAATAGATATTAACACCCAGACATAGAACAAACACAAATGTTCATCACATAAATGTTTGTCCTAGGTGGGAATTCGAACACACGCCCCCAAGCTCAGAAGGTAGGTTCACTACCAACTGGACCTACAGGCTATCTTATCTATTTATTATTTACTTGAACAAACTACAAAACTTGTGGGAGACGTTTCTTTTCGAGCCTTTTTGTGTACACTTTGGTAAAAAAAAAACTTGAAATGCACCAATCTCATTCATAGTATTATCAATTGAAGTATGTATTTAAAAATTCAATGAAATGCTGCGAAACTTGACTGCGATACTAGCGCTACGGTAATTTGTAGAACCCTTTCGGTACGCTATCTGACTGCAGCGCTTACGGAAGTTCGAGACAACCTATAACACGCTCAAATTGCGGCGCCATCTAAGTTTATACCGGTTTAGGCAAATTTCCGATCTACGCTCTAATGTTCCGCTATTGTCTGTCCTCCTAGTCTACCTTCCTTGATTTCAGTCTAGTTTGGGATTAGATGCCCGTGTGTGCAAAAATGTCCCGTACAATAATAATAATTATTCGAGATGTGGGCGATAAGTCCTGCACTGACGTCCCGCTTGGGGTGTATCATGCATTTCCCCCTACCAGCACCTACCCGAACCAACCCAACTCCTTGAAATATCGGAGTGAAGCTCTGGGGCGTAGGCACAGTTGCTCCAGTGGTGTCTAGATGTAGTGACGTGGATGTAAAAACTAATGATGCCTCAACCCGTGTTCATTAGCAGCTATTTATTTTCCATGTTAAGTAAAATCAAAATAAAATAAGTTCATTAAAAAAATGTCGGCGTGTTGACGTTTCTGCACTCGGGCGCAACTACCGTCGGATAGTTTTTAAGGCTTAGATTATTTATTTAGGCGTCATATAGCTTAGTTTTGGTGGACTAGTGATGGAGGTGGCGCCATCACTGGTGTAACGCTGCAGTAACTTACTCTGCTGAAGTTGTTTGTGGATGTGTCGTTGGCAACCAATCAGCGTTTAGCAAGTTGGCATACCATCCGGCAGAGGAGCTAGCGAGGGCGCGTGGACACGCGAGGCTCGGTAGAGCTCACTTTACTTTGAGTTTTGAATTTGGATTGTTGGTTGCCACCCGGCAGCGTTCGTTACAAGGCGGAACACCTTGTCCCCAAGTAATTGTCAAGTAATTTGATATTGTAATTATTAATCATATTGCTACAGAATGAAATCTGTGTCAATGTACGTGCGAGTCTCGTTCTCCTCGGCCGCTATACTCACGCCGTAGAACCAAGATATTCTGATGCAGATCGGCCACCGGCGCCCCTGCCTCGCATGAGCCGACATCTTCAAGAATGTTAATGCGCGAGCGAAATAGAGGACGCAAAAAACATTGTCTCGTACACGTTCGTCATACCACAGACTATGAAATTAGAATACGAAATGTAGCTAGTTACCTCTGCCTCGGTGAGATAGTCAGGCGGCGCAGTCTGACACTCCACTAGTCTGTGGTCGTGGGCTTTCAGGATATCGTCGATTTGCAGTACCGGGATGAATTCATCTTTGCCGAACGCCTGCAAATATAACGTATAGACGGTCAAGTAGTCAAGTAATTAAATTTAGTTTAAACATATTAATTTTAAAATAAAACCGCAAGAGCCAAGAACCTAAGCTCCAGGGTGGAAGTGTTAAAGGGCATAACGCCGCGAGTAGCGTTTAGTGAAAGTGCAGCACGCCTCTCGACAGCCTAAGCCACCCACGCCAATATTGTGCCTCCGGCGCCAATATACGGCAACCTTTATGGGGGGCCCATTTAGTGGGTGGCAAGTCATCACCCGCCACAATATCTTGAAATGAGGCATAATTGGCTGGTGACGTACCTCATACCTTAGACAAGCTCAACACTATTAAGAATTCATCATAATAACCGGGATTTTTTTTGTCCTATACTGAACAATTATTTTCATAATTCCCATTCACAAATATCCCATATTTGTATTTTATATTCAACAGGGTATCTTGGTGTTGGTTTCAACCCCACCAATGCGTTTCAAATGTCAGGGCTAGACTCGTAAGTTAATTAAAAAAAAGGGTTTCAGTAAACTTGTTTGAATTATGGTCTTGATTTGATATAAAAATCCCATAGAAAAACGCACTTTCGGTTATTCACAAAATTACAATCGGATGACTTTTTTTTCCCTTAAAAGCTTATTCTAAATCAATTATATGCAGTTTCGGATCAAAAACGTTGAAGGAAAACATCGCGAGGAAACCGGTATGTCCAAGAACCTTTAAAGTTCAATAGCACACGACATTCACCAACATGCACTGGGCCAGCATGGTGGATTAGGGCCCATCTCTCTCTGAGAGAAGGCCTTAGTTCCAGCAGTGGGAACTGATGACTAGTTTATCAGAAATCATCGTAATAAATTGGTGTCCCAAGAGACCAGATGCTAGCACTGCTCGCCGAGCAGTATGTGATTTTCTTCGTACCAGTAGTTAAGGATTAAACTATAATGATTTATTATCATATCCTACTGGCAGGGAATACCGATGCTATTTTCTATTGCTCTATTATCAGGGCCATACTTTAGGTAATCTACACAAATCCCACATGATTATTGTATGTTTATAATTATATTCTCTAACAGTTTGTCAACAACTTGTTTTGTATAACTGCACTCGAGCCTCAAGATACAGGCCTCGTGCTTAGTTTGTGGCTCGCCGACAATTCTATCTAGACAATAAATATCTAGTGTTTGCTATTTCTAAGTATAATTAAGGTTATGGTATATTACTTCTGGCAATAAATAAATATTCTATTCTATTCTAAATCGTAGGTACTCTGGCATATCACGCTAAATGTACAAGAGAGAAAACATTATCTCGCAGTGTCCGCTGTTTCCAGTAAGGTTATCATGCTGATAAGTAAAATTAAATAACAAAACAATAAAAAATAACAACGCCTAAATATTGTGATACAGTAGTTATAGAGACGATAAATAGATGTGGAATTTCCAAGTGATACCATATAAGACTTCGACTAAAATAAAATTAATGGACGGGCCCTAACCATTGAAATTGCTCAGTAAAAACGAGTCAAAACCGTCGGACATTTACTTCAACACCTAATTATAAAAATGTACACAGTATATTTGTTACAAAAAATAGATCCCGGTTTTATTTGTGTAATTACACTTCGGGGAAGCATATGAAGGCATAATTTTATCAGATGTTTCGTTATCAAGTAACAGTAGACACGTGTTCCTACGGCTAGAGACAGACTGAAACGAAATGAGAGCCGGTGCTCATTTTGTTATCTTCAAAAATGCGCTTTACTGGGCCTGTCCATTCATTTTATTTTGGTCGAAGATATAAGATATATTTTGTTGTTTTTCCTCGATAGTTTTTTAATGATGAAATACCTATAACCTCAGACGTCTTTTTGGTGAGCCATCGGTGAGTGGCGACACCGCATACCCTGATGGGATACCATGGGACTAATAAGCCCCCGACTTGCCTTAACCGGCAAAATAGACTATTCACAATAATCGCCAAGAGCGTGTCGAGACACAAATGAGGTTTTTAGATAGGATTCCGTTATAAAATAGATAGTAACATTCCATAATGGATAGTTGAAAATTTACATAGTACCTACTTTTTGCGTAGCGTTTCAATGAAACTCTGTGCACTTAGCCAAATTTCAGAGATGTATTCCGGGATGACTCATTCCGACATACTTTTTATGGTTTAGCCAAAGCGAAAATTACTTGGGAAACATTCTTTAGTAGGATAATTTTCCGAAAAGATTGATCTTTGAGCTAGATCGTCTTAAAAATAAATAATTGTAAATATAGGTTTTATATTACTTCTGGCAATAAATAAATATTCTATTCTATTCTAAATCGTAGGTACTCTGGCATATCACGCTAAATGTACAAGAGAGAAAACATTATCTCGCAGTGTCCGCTGTTTCCAGTAAGGTTATCATGCTGATAAGTAAAATTAAATAACAAAACAATAAAAAATAACAACGCCTAAATATTGTGATACAGTAGTTATAGAGACGATAAATAGATGTGGAATTTCCAAGTGATACCATATAAGACTTCGACTAAAATAAAATTAATGGACGGGCCCTAACCATTGAAATTGCTCAGTAAAAACGAGTCAAAACCGTCGGACATTTACTTCAACACCTAATTATAAAAATGTACACAGTATATTTGTTACAAAAAATAGATTCCGGTTTTATTTGTGTAATTACACTTCGGGGAAGCATATGAAGGCATAATTTTATCAGATGTTTCGTTATCAAGTAACAGTAGACACGTGTTCCTACGGCTAGAGACAGACTGAAACGAAATGAGAGCCGGTGCTCATTTTGTTATCTTCAAAAATGCGCTTTACTGGGCCTGTCCATTCATTTTATTTTGGTCGAAGATATAAGATATATTTTGTTGTTTTTCCTCGATAGTTTTTTAATGATGAAATACCTATAACCTCAGACGTCTTTTTGGTGAGCCATCGGTGAGTGGCGACACCGCATACCCTGATGGGATACCATGGGACTAATAAGCCCCCGACTTGCCTTAACCGGCAAAATAGACTATTCACAATAATCGCCAAGAGCGTGTCGAGACACAATTGAGGTTTTTAGATAGGATTCCGTTATAAAATAGATAGTAACATTCCATAATGGATAGTTGAAAATTTACATAGTACCTACTTTTTGCGTAGCGTTTCAATGAAACTCTGTGCACTTAGCCAAATTTCAGAGATGTATTCCGGGATGACTCATTCCGACATACTTTTTATGGTTTAGCCAAAGCGAAAATTACTTGGGAAACATTCTTTAGTAGGATAATTTTCCGAAAAGATTGATCTTTGAGCTAGAACGTCTTAAAAATAAATAATTGTAAATATAGGTTTTAAATTTCACCTAGTGTTGGCATGGCAAGTTTTACAAGTTCATCATCATCATCATCAACCAGAAGACATCTGGTTGGGACCAGATGACCCCAACGAAAGGGGTTGTTTTAACTTTTTGACCTTTTTATTATTAGTTAGTTCCGCCGTAACTGAGTTATTGTGTGAAAATTTCAACTGACTATCTATTACGGTTCGAAAGATACAGCCGTAGACAGACAGACAGACATAGTAATAGTCTCGTTTTTACCCTTTGGGTACGGAAACCTAAAAACTCAAACTTAAATACAATGAAAGGTTTTCTGACAGCCGGAGGAACGTAGTTCTGCAACCATCGATAGATGGCGCTGACGAAGCATGTTTTTTTTTAATAACCAATAATAAAACAATATTTAATTATTTATTAAAATAAATATTCGGGTCATTTTTTCACACACGGTCATCTGACCCCAAACTAAGCAAAGCTTGTGATTTGGCTGCCAGAGACTGATATACATACATATATAGTTTTAAATACATACTTAAATAGATATTAACAACCAGATATAGAACAAACACAAATGTTCATCACATAAATGTTTGTTCTAGATGGGAATCGAACCCACGCCCCCAATCTCAGAAGGCAGGTGCACTACCAACTGGACCAACGGGCTGTCTAAATAAATAATAACCACAAAATTACTATACTACGAAATAAAATAACACAAAAACAAGCATGACAGACATTGCCAGACAGACAGATAGATATTGTCTGTCTATACTAGAAGAATAAGCAAGTTTTTTTCTATTGACCTTTCTTTGTGGTTTTGCATAATCTTCAGATCCATATCTCGTCAACGCCATCTATCGCATTTTATGTATATTTTTATTACCTTTCGGATAACCTCCCATTAGTTCCACCGCAAGGTTTAAAACAGCAATAAAAAAAACTCGTACCAACTGTACTAGGTACTAGAAACATAATACCTACATTGCTCTTATTTTATCTGGAATAAATAACAAAATTGCCATAACAAATCCAACCAGTGAGAAGATGATACCAAAATATAACTTTGTCGTTATTTTATTAATTTTAAGCGTCGGCTATGCAGCCAGTGATAATAACTCTGAAGTACAACATTTGAATGAAGGTACGGGAAATGGACAAGAAGGTATGTTTCACAAGAACCGAATCGTTGAACAAATAAACCTATTACAGTGCAGCCGCTGAGTAAGTCTGACAAATAAAAACATTTTCTTCTATTATCATT
Organism: Agriopis aurantiaria; assembly: GCA_914767915.1. Taxonomy (NCBI): domain Eukaryota; kingdom Metazoa; phylum Arthropoda; class Insecta; order Lepidoptera; family Geometridae; genus Agriopis; species Agriopis aurantiaria. The sequence continues at coordinate 6,848,393 of OU612003.1, read as the reverse complement.
TCAGCCATAAGACGTCCACTGCTGGACATAGGCCTCCCCCATCAATCTCCAAAGGGCCGGTTAGAAACGGCCTGCATCCAGCGTTTCCCTGCGGATCCAGTGTTTCTTTTAGGTCGTCTGTCCATCTTGTAGGTGGACGGCCTACGCTGCGCTTGCCGGTTCGTGGTCACCATTCCAGAACCTTTCGGCCCCATCGGCCATCTGTTCTGTGTGATATGTGCCCTGCCCACTGCCACTTCAACTTGCTAATCCGGTGGGCTATGTCGGTGACTTTCGTTCGTCTACGGATCCCCTCATTTCTGATAATTATTAAATTAAAGGGATATAGTATTGTGTTGTGGTAGTCTGATGTCATCTCCATCATCATCATTTCAGCCTATCATGTTCCCACTGCTGGGACTCCGGCCTTCTCTCAGAGAGAGAGGATGGACCCTAATCCACCATGCTGGCCCAGCGCATGTTGGTTAATGTCATATGTCTTTGAACTTCAGATGTTCTTGGACACACCCGTTTTCCTCACGATGTTTACCTTCACCACTTTTTTTGAGTGATGGCATCGAAACTGCACATAATTTATTTAAGTACTAAATAAGTCATTGGTGCAGGGCCGAGGTTCGAACCGGGTGCCATCAGATTGTAAAGCGCACATGCTACCGCTCGGCCACCATCGCTCATGTATGGAGTCTGATGTGATGGTATTATTTCCAGATAATAGTTTGGGTTGTAAGGAACAACATGTAGCGGGAAAATACGCAAAACCGTTCCGTCGAGTGGATGACGATCCTCTGAAGCACCGTCACTTACAAATTTGACATATACGACTCTACCGGCCTCACAGACTTCATTCTCTGTTCCCGCTGAATAGTGACATAGCGGGAAGGGACAGACAACAACGACAGAAACATGAGTTGCTAATTCCCGATCAAAGAGTGTGTATATAGTAATATTGTTTACTGTTTGGCTATCACCATTTATAATAAATTACCAGATAGTTTTAAGGATTTGAATTATAATGCTATGAGATGTAAATTGTTTAAATTTTTAATTGACAAGTGTTATTATAAATTTAATGATTTTTGATTTAGTTTATTTAATTTAGAGACCATGACTGACAACACAAAGAAAAAATTGTACACCAGGCGAGTTGGTGGTCAAACGAGGACATATTAGCGTTAAAAAAAAAACCTTAATAAGGTAGAATTGTTGTAACTCACATTATTGTATACCATCATTTAAGACAATATTCTCACAAATAAATAAATTTTGATTTTGATTTGATTTGATACAATAAGGGAGATAAAGATATTGATAGTCCTTAAGGGTCAGCAACGTATTTGTAATGCCTCTTTGGTGTTACAAGTATCCATAGGCGACGGTGACTGCTTACCATCAGGCGGCCTGTCTGCTTGTTTGATACAATGTATGTAAAATGACGCACGGACGTTTTTTGACTGTTTTCACCGAGATATTGTGACTCTATAGGAATTGTATCTCGATGGAGCGGAGCTGTATTTTATGGAACTGTAATATATCGTTCTTTCCCTACCTGCCAATGCATGACTTCAGTGTATCCCGGGTCGACGAGCGTGTTCCCGGTATAAGTGAAGGTCTCCGCCCCTATTGCGAAGGTGATGGAAGTGCTGAGGTAGCGACAGTCGCGCGACAGTGTCGCTATGAAATGTCGCGTGATGTAGTCGTAGATCCGCCACGAGTCACCGTCCAGTTCAGATTCCGCTGTTAGACAACAAGATTTAAATTCAAATTCAAATTATTATTTATTTGTCAGAACATGGTAGGTACACATACATATAAAGTAGCATACATGGTCGTAAGAATGGAGACGTATCTCATGTCCTTGCCTGTTACAGCGTACAAATGTTAGTTTTTTATTAGTTTTTGTTAAAGTTAAAAAGGAAAAAAATAAACAAAATTATGTCTATGTTAGAATATTGTTAGAATCATAGGTTTAGGTTGTAAAATATCACAAGCTTTGCTTAGTTTGGGATCAGCTATTTAAGTATGTATTTAAAACTATATATGTATGTATATCAGTCTCTGGCAGCCATATCACGAGCTTTGCTTTGTTTGGGGTCAGATGACCGTGTGTGCAAAAATGTCCCGAATATTTATTTTATTTATTATTTATTTATTTATTATTGTTTTTATCGAGTATTCAAGCTATCGATTCTTTTTAGTTTGCTAGTTGTTAGTTTGCTAACTGACAAACAATAATTCTAGACGGCACTGTTGCAATATTAAAGGCAATTGTGACTATGGAGTTGGTACGAACGTTTACCATCAGGCGTACGGCTCGCTCGTCTCGGTAGCTGATTGTAAAGCATACTTACAGGCAGCTCTCTGCGGCGTGATGGGCGGATGGTCTCCCTTGTCGACGCCTTTCTTGGGACGGTTGATACCTCCCGCGACAATGGCTCTTACTTCTGCGCCCCATTTTGAAGAGTTCTGCTGCTGCCGTAGCGTACCCCTGGAAGTTTTTTTTTTAATATAACTTATCTACGTTTGGCCACCAACTCGCCTAATGGTAAGCGACGGCGTGGCAGAGGATGGAACACGATGATATAAAAAAAAACTATTCATTCTAGCCTTGAATATGCTTAGATTGTAGTGTTGATGTAGACTTGTTATGTTGGAGTATGTGTACGTCTAGAAATAGGATTAGCATAGAATCCGTCACGTGCAAAGCGTAGCACGCCATCTGTCAAATAGTATGTAGCCTTTGGAGCCTTTTACAGGTCCCCAGTACATTAAAACAGTGTACAACCCTGCAATTTGCCGTACTGTCAAAAAATATATCTGTCTCGTTCTGGTAACAACAATTTTGGCACGAGTAAAGAATGTAACATGTTTCATTCGTTTATGCTAAATTAGCACTCCTTCTAAGCTACTAATCTTTATTCTGTGGTATACGTAAATTATTTTAGAAAAAGTTTAATTTTCAACACACTTAAAAAAAGACCATCAACTTAACTGTATTTTTTTGTGTGTTATAATTTGTTTACAATCGGTAAAGATCCGATTTTGGCCGATTGTGAACCAAAAGGCTACTTGAAATAGAGACAGTGCGTTCGTAGTTGTTGACTTTTATTCATCATCATCATCAGCCCGAAGACGTACACTGCTGAACATAGGCCTCCCCCTTCGACCTCCACACTGAACGACAGCCTACCATCTGCATCCACTGGATGCCCGCAACTCTCACGATGTTGTCGGTCCATCTAGTTCAGGGATGTCCAATAAAATTTTGTGGCGGGCCGGATTTATTAACTTTATAACTATGGCGGGCCAAGAGATGTTTCGTAACTGAGCAAATCAAGACTAATAATATAAGTAAAATGGTAGAAAGGGTATAATTATGACCTTTTGGCGGAATTCACAGCAGGTTTCACTTGTAACTGCATGCACAGGCACACTGATATAGATATGAATCTCCGTTCTTTGCAAAATTATGGTATATACAAAATTAAGGTCTCTCGATGAAAATTTGAGCAAAAGTCATAAAAGCCCTACGAGATTGCCCTACGATTCTATCTCAATTTCCAGCACTGATTCAGAAAAATCTATCTCAAAATCAGAAAGTTTCAACAGGATACAAAATGAACCTCTCATTACATGTAAATCTGATATGCTAGCCAAAGAAGAAGATTGGCCGCCAGACCAAGAACGTAATCAACACTTGACGGAATTTGCTGAAAAACTTAGTGAAAAACTTTTGCAAGAAATCGACCAGTATTCTAAGCGTATCAACGAAGAAGATTTCGATCTGCTAAGTAGTAGCAGCAGTGTTTAGTATTGTCATTCTAAATTCATAATGCTGTCTCGCTCACCCTCTTTCGTCTCGAACTCAGCACGAGTAACAAGCGCTCCTAGTTTAAAATCAATTAAATCTCAGTTTCAGTTTATAGTTAAGTGTTTTGTGTGTTAAAAGGATAATAAACAGTCAATTAACATCCTCTAGTGTTTTCTTTGAACAGGACCTATAGAAATCATAAACATTTTGGTCCTATCAATCCGGGATTGTGAAGTGTTTTCGACGCCATTTTCTCGCTTTGGGTACGACACAAGCGCCGGAGAAACCAAGGTGAACATCGCACGCACATCACAAGTAAAAATCAGCGACCAATAACATAACACCGCACGGAACACAGCACTAAGCTGTTTTATCGACGGGACGAAACGAGCGCCGCAACTACAAGCGACATCTACATCAAGCGAAACAAACTTTCCATACCATACCATCCCAACTCTGAGCTACTACACCGACAATTCTACTACGCAACACGCAGCAACTTCTTTTCAAAGGCGCTTACGCATTCAACTTCACAGCTGTCTACCTACGAGACACAGCAAAACGACGCCACTAAGCAATCAATATAAATCATACGGAAAATACAAGATTTTCATCAAGAAGCAAATAAAAACATCAAATTGTGTCAACTACGACAAGAACCAGCTTATATTATTCATTCAAGACGCCAACAGGCAAATATTTATAATCCGACGTGGAACGCATCGCAGATGACCACGAGATCTGCGCTGCGGGTGCCATTTACCTATTTAAAAGATGGACATCGACGTGCTAAAACTACAACGCAGTTCAATCAAGGGACGACTTACAAGAATATCCAATTTTGTAAATAATTTTGATGTCGACACGGAACATACAAACGTCCATGAAATACACGTGCGACAGCTAGAATTAACATCAACTCTCCAAAAATTCGAAGACATACAGCTGCAAATTGAGCAGCAAGATGACGATCCATTACGACAAGAAGCACACGAACAAGAACGCGATGGATTCGAAACGAAATATTTCACAACAAAAGCGAAAATTGACGCCATTTTGTCACGACCAAACGCCCGCGCAGTTTTCATAGCATCATCACCTAGACGTACCTTTTGCTCGACGGCAATGCATGAAGAACACAGACCTCATGTCAAGCTGAATCACCTGGAGATACCGAAGTTCGCAGGAAATTTCAGAGACTGGCCAGCTTTCAAAAACATTTTCTACGCATCAGTTGATTCCGTTGACCTGCCAGAAGTGAGCAAGCTACAATACCTTAAAGCAGCATTGACGGGAGAAGCCGCTAGCCTGATCTCCTCGCTTCTTATCACTGAAGAAAACTACAGCAAGGCGCTAGAAATACTAACTAAAAGGTACGAGAACAAAACAATAATAGTAAATGTACATCTTAAAGCAATCACTAACTTCAGTACAGTAACAAGGCATAATCTCAGAGACTTCCTTGTTACTCTGCAGCAAAGTTTAGACTCACTTAAAGCGATAGGTCTACCAGTGGACCACTGGGATGCGATATTAGTGTATCTAATTACCCAGAAATTAGACAATTCGTTACGCGCTGCCTGGGAAATAAATCGCAAAGAAGATTCCTTTGCGACTATAAGCGAACTGTTACTATTCTTAAACCAGCGCAGAATTGCATTTGAATTGTTAAATGAAAGCTCTACTGATAAACCATACGTGAAAGTCTCACATCACAACTCCTTTAGTGAATCAAACTTAGTGTGCATGTTATGTCAAGGTAAACATATGCTTCATAAATGCCCTAATTACCTTGAGATGACAATACCTAATCGTTTACAATTTATTAAAACAAAAGCACTATGTTTTAACTGTTTACAGCCTTACAAACCAAATCACAAATGTTCTAAATTCAATTGTTTATCATGTGGCGGTAGACATCATACCAGCATCCATACACAGATGGATAAAGCACAGTCACAGGTTAGTTATACCTCCGCAGGAATCAACAGTCACAATGACAGTGAACAGTCACAAATCACTCCCTCTGTGACTTCTCACATACAAACAGCTGGACCTACTCGCAATGTAGATCACACTTATCCCTCTCACGATTCGTCTCACAGTACACTCTCTACTGTACTAGTGTCAAATACTAACACAAATCAAATATTGCTTTCCACAGCTATCATACAAATACAAGACAGTACCGGAAGATGGGTGAATGCACGTGCACTTCTGGATGCAGGAAGTGAAATCAGCATTATGTCCCGCAAACTTGCAGCCTCGTTACAACTTGAGCGCATTCACAATGCCTGCCTCATCCGAGGTATTGGTAACAGTCAAAATCATTCACAAGTAAGTGTAAATGCAAACATCACTTCACGTCTCAGCGGCTACCATGCAAATCTGACATTTATTATCATGGATAGCATAACAGTACCACTACCACACACATTCATACAGACTAACACCTGGCATATACCAGATAAACATGTAAAATCACTTGCTGACCCTACATTTTTCGTGCCAAGTGGTATTGACCTGCTTATAGGTGCAGAACTATTTTACACTATATTACAAACGGGACGCTTAAAGCTAGGTCCAACGCAACCCTATCTCATCGAAACTCGCTTTGGATGGGTGGTTTCTGGTTCTTTCACTCCCGACAGTTCCACACTTGCTTCTCATGGTGACCAGCGGTTAAGTTTACACGTAACATCTACTCACACAGATGAGATTCTACAATCTTTCTGGGAGCAAGAAGAAATACCCACAAACAAACCACTACTCTCACCAACAGACAGGTACTGCGAAGAACTATATAAATCCACAACCACACAAGACTGTTTAGGTAGGTACACAGTCAACCTACCACTGCATCAAGACAAACTTGATGAACTGGGAAATTCATTTAATATGGCATATCGCTGCTTACTACAATTAGAATCCAAATTGCAAAAGGACTCTAAACTTTCTACACAATACAAAATGTTCATACAAGAATATGTTGAGTTAGGGCACGCTCATTACATTGAAAGGTTTACACCCAATGATCGCCACGCTTTCTATTTGCCACACTTTCCCATTGTAAAGCCAGAAAATGTCTCGACGAAGGTACGAGCTGTATTTAATGGCAGCGCCCGGTCTTCTACTGGAGTATCCCTCAATGACATATTATATGAAGGTCCTAACATTTATAATGATTTATTCGACATTATACTAAGATTTCGTCTATATAAATATGCCTTCTCTTGTGACATTGTTAAAATGTTTCGAGGAATATATATTAATCCTCAACAGACATCTCTTCAGCGAGTTTTATGGAGAGATTCCAAAACTCAACCTCTAAAATGCTTAGAACTTGACACTGTCACTTATGGCACTAAATGTGCACCCTATCTTGCATGCCGCACAATGTTAGACATAGCTGACAGATATACCGAAACACACAAATTAGCAGCGGAATGTATAAGATTCGGTGGGTATATAGATGATTACCTCTGTGGAGCTCAGACGCTACCACACTGTATTCAGCTATGTTCTGAATTAATTGACCTACTACACAAAGCAGGTTTCGAACTACACAAGTGGTCTGCTAACCACTCAGATATTTATTCACATGTAGTGAAATCAGATTCCAAGATTCAAAATAATTCACATAACAATGAATCACCATATAACTTTACCCTACCAGATTCAGTCAAAACACTTGGCTTGAAATGGTTACCCGAACAAGACACACTTAAAATATTTATACCGGACACTAACAGTACAATTTCTTGTACAAAAAGAAACATCCTATCACAGATAGCACAGATTTTCGACCCGATAGGTATCCTGACAGGATCTACAATTTTAGCCAAACTTTTAATGCAAGAAATTTGGAAACGTAATATACAATGGGATTCTAAAATTCCAGATGACCTAAAAGATACTTGGAACCGTTTTGCCGAACAATTGCATTGCCTAAAAGAAATTAACATTCCTAGGTATTATTTCACAGATATTCCTATACAAATATTGCTAGTAGGTTTTTGTGATGCATCGCTAGCTGCATACGGAGCAATTTTGTACCTAAAGGCAACATATCAAAATACAACGCCTACTTGTGTACTAATTACAGCTAAGTCTAAAGTTGCCCCTATAAGAAGACAACAGACTATACCACGCTTAGAGCTATGTGGAGCAAAACTATTAGCACAGTTAGCCAAAAGATTTCTTGATGCTACCAACAATAAAATTAAGATTGATAAACTTTACTTATTTACAGATTCATCAATTGTATTAAGTTGGATCAAATCGCCATACAAACACAAACATGACACTTATGTATCACATCGGCTAATGCTGATCATTGACACAACAAACGCAGACAGCTGGTACTATTGCGATACCAAATCTAATCCAGCGGACATAATTACACATGGCATCATGCCTAACCTCTTACCTACATGCCTTCTCTGGTGGCATGGCCCATCGTGGTTAGTGCAGCCACAGTCAGACTGGCCCACTTCTCGAGCACAGGCCACTGTAGATGCCAAGCAGTACCCAGTAGTTGAATCGGCCACACCATGTCGAGCGGTTAACATTTGCACCAACACTGGTGACACATCATATATGTACAAACTTTTCTGTAATTATTCAAACTTTACACGCTTAGTCAGAATAATTGCATACATATTAAGATTTACACATAATCTTAAAAAACAAAAACAAAGACTTGTAAATCATCTTTCTGTTGCAGAACTTAGAAATTCTCATAATTTCATAATGCGACAAGTGCAACAGAACTCATTTGCAAAAGAAATAAAAGAATTACAGTCCACTCAAAATCTAGCTCATTCATGCACCACTGAGCATACACAGACCCCTGCTGACACAGAACAGCATGACATTTCACAACGTTCACTCACTCAATGTTTAAACACACCATTAGGTACCAATAAGCAGAAGTCATACACATTCACTTCTAGCCCACTCAGAAAGTTGAATCCATTCTTGGATACAGACAATATCTTAAGAGTAGGAGGACGGATACAACATTCTGACATTCCATACTCACAGGCACACCCTATCATACTACCTGCCAAAGATCACATCACAACAATCTTAGTACACCATTATCATCTCAAACTCTTCCATTCGGGAATACAAAGTACACTATACAACATAAGGCTCAAGTACTGGCCTATTCATGGTAGAAGTGAAGTAAAAAAAAGCATACACACTTGCAATAGATGTACTCGATTTAGAGGTCAGGTTTGTGGTCAACAGATGTCTGATCTTCCAGCACCCAGAGTGACATTAACCCGTGCTTTCACTCATGTTGCTATTGATTACAGTGGAGCCATAGCTATTAGAAGTTCAATGACTAGAAACTGCAAATATTCACCTGGATATATTTGTGTTTTTGTAGATATGAGCAGTCGAGCAATTTCTTTAGAACTTGTATCGGACATGACTTCATCATCGTTTATTTGTGCTCTCAAAAGATTTATTTCAAGGAGAGGCTATCCGACTTGCTTATATACAGACAATGGCACAAATTTCAAAGGTTCTAAAACAGAATTACATGAATTGTATAAAATGTTCAAAAACGAAAAATGCTATAGTGAAATAATAGATTACTGTAGTGTTAACTGCATTGAATATAAATTTACAGTTCCTTTAGGCAGTCATATGGGCGGTATCTATGAAGCTGGCATAAAAAGTACAAAAAGCCTACTAAAGAAACATTTATTTAGTACAAAACTAACTTATGAGTTTTTATACACAGTATTGGTACAAATAGAAGCAATTCTAAACTCAAGACCTTTGTTTCCAATAACTGACTTGCTTAACGATGTAACTTGCCTAACTCCTGGCCATTTTCTTATAGGAACAGCTATGACAGACTTGCCTGAACCTAGCGTTCTACACTTGAATGAATCTCGGCTTAATGTTTACCAGAAAATTATTAAAATAAAACAACAATTCTGGAAACAATTCTATTTTAGTTATTTATCAGAATTACAAAATAGAAACAAATGGCTACAAGCTAAAACTAACTTAAAAATTGGTGATTTAGTATTAATTAAAGATGAAGCCACGCCTCCCACTTTTTGGCCCCTTGGCAGAGTAATTTCTACAAATATTAATAAGTCAGACGGCCTAGTAAGATCTGTAAGTGTACGTACTAGTAAGTCAGTATATACAAGACCCATTCATAAGCTTGTTTTGCTACCTAGCAAAAATTTATGAAAAATTTAAGTGCATACCTATGTAACTGAGTTACTATTTATAAGTTTTTATATAGCTATTTTGTTTTTTAATAATACTTAGTACCTAATTATGTATTATACATACTAATGTGTCTATTTTGTGTAATTTAGATACCTATCATAATCAAGATGTGTACCTATATTTAATACTAACTACCTATTGTTAATTTACCTACTTAAGAGAATTATATACTAACACCTATTGTTACTAGATTGCATGCCTAGTCTAGATTTAAGTCTATTATTAGTTCTAATTTCCTAACATTTACCATTTATAGAAGTTCTATAAAATTTTACTATTTTCAACTTGTCAATTTAGTATTCTTTGAAGATTTACTGCCCGAGCTCTATGAAAAACTCAATAAATGTGCCTTATGCAAAAGAAACTCATTTGCAAAAGAAATAAAAGAATTACAGTCCACTCAAAATCTAGCTCATTCATGCACCACTGAGCATACACAGACCCCTGCTGACACAGAACAGCATGACATTTCACAACGTTCACTCACTCAATGTTTAAACACACCATTAGGTACCAATAAGCAGAAGTCATACACATTCACTTCTAGCCCACTCAGAAAGTTGAATCCATTCTTGGATACAGACAATATCTTAAGAGTAGGAGGACGGATACAACATTCTGACATTCCATACTCACAGGCACACCCTATCATACTACCTGCCAAAGATCACATCACAACAATCTTAGTACACCATTATCATCTCAAACTCTTCCATTCGGGAATACAAAGTACACTATACAACATAAGGCTCAAGTACTGGCCTATTCATGGTAGAAGTGAAGTAAAAAAAAGCATACACACTTGCAATAGATGTACTCGATTTAGAGGTCAGGTTTGTGGTCAACAGATGTCTGATCTTCCAGCACCCAGAGTGACATTAACCCGTGCTTTCACTCATGTTGCTATTGATTACAGTGGAGCCATAGCTATTAGAAGTTCAATGACTAGAAACTGCAAATATTCACCTGGATATATTTGTGTTTTTGTAGATATGAGCAGTTGAGCAATTTCTTTAGAACTTGTATCGGACATGACTTCATCATCGTTTATTTGTGCTCTCAAAAGATTTATTTCAAGGAGAGGCTATCCGACTTGCTTATATACAGACAATGGCACAAATTTCAAAGGTTCTAAAACAGAATTACATGAATTGTATAAAATGTTCAAAAACGAAAAATGCTATAGTGAAATAATAGATTACTGTAGTGTTAACTGCATTGAATATAAATTTACAGTTCCTTTAGGCAGTCATATGGGCGGTATCTATGAAGCTGGCATAAAAAGTACAAAAAGCCTACTAAAGAAACATTTATTTAGTACAAAACTAACTTATGAGTTTTTATACACAGTATTGGTACAAATAGAAGCAATTCTAAACTCAAGACCTTTGTTTCCAATAACTGACTTGCTTAACGATGTAACTTGCCTAACTCCTGGCCATTTTCTTATAGGAACAGCTATGACAGACTTGCCTGAACCTAGCGTTCTACACTTGAATGAATCTCGGCTTAATGTTTACCAGAAAATTATTAAAATAAAACAACAATTCTGGAAACAATTCTATTTTAGTTATTTATCAGAATTACAAAATAGAAACAAATGGCTACAAGCTAAAACTAACTTAAAAATTGGTGATTTAGTATTAATTAAAGATGAAGCCACGCCTCCCACTTTTTGGCCCCTTGGCAGAGTAATTTCTACAAATATTAATAAGTCAGACGGCCTAGTAAGTCAGTATATACAAGACCCATTCATAAGCTTGTTTTGCTACCTAGCAAAAATTTATGAAAAATTTAAGTGCATACCTATGTAACTGAGTTACTATTTATAAGTTTTTATATAGCTATTTTGTTTTTTAATAATACTTAGTACCTAATTATGTATTAGTTACGTTTGTTAAGTTTGAATAATTACAGAAAAGTTTGTACATATATGATGTGTCACCAGTGTTGGTGCAAATGTTAACCGCTCGACATGGTGTGGCCGATTCAACTACTGGGTACTGCTTGGCATCTACAGTGGCCTGTGCTCGAGAAGTGGGCCAGTCTGACTGTGGCTGCACTAACCACGATGGGCCATGCCACCAGAGAAGGCATGTAGGTAAGAGGTTAGGCATGATGCCATGTGTAATTATGTCCGCTGGATTAGATTTGGTATCGCAATAGTACCAGCTGTCTGCGTTTGTTGTGTCAATGATCAGCATTAGCCGATGTGATACATAAGTGTCATGTTTGTGTTTGTATGGCGATTTGATCCAACTTAATACAATTGATGAATCTGTAAATAAGTAAAGTTTATCAATCTTAATTTTATTGTTGGTAGCATCAAGAAATCTTTTGGCTAACTGTGCTAATAGTTTTGCTCCACATAGCTCTAAGCGTGGTATAGTCTGTTGTCTTCTTATAGGGGCAACTTTAGACTTAGCTGTAATTAGTACACAAGTAGGCGTTGTATTTTGATATGTTGCCTTTAGGTACAAAATTGCTCCGTAAGCAGCTAGCGACGCATCACAAAAACCTACTAGCAATATTTGTATAGGAATATCTGTGAAATAATACCTAGGAATGTTAATTTCTTTTAGGCAATGCAATTGTTCGGCAAAACGGTTCCAAGTATCTTTTAGGTCATCTGGAATTTTAGAATCCCATTGTATATTACGTTTCCAAATTTCTTGCATTAAAAGTTTGGCTAAAATTGTAGATCCTGTCAGGATACCTATCGGGTCGAAAATCTGTGCTATCTGTGATAGGATGTTTCTTTTTGTACAAGAAATTGTACTGTTAGTGTCCGGTATAAATATTTTAAGTGTGTCTTGTTCGGGTAACCATTTCAAGCCAAGTGTTTTGACTGAATCTGGTAGGGTAAAGTTATATGGTGATTCATTGTTATGTGAATTATTTTGAATCTTGGAATCTGATTTCACTACATGTGAATAAATATCTGAGTGGTTAGCAGACCACTTGTGTAGTTCGAAACCTGCTTTGTGTAGTAGGTCAATTAATTCAGAACATAGCTGAATACAGTGTGGTAGCGTCTGAGCTCCACAGAGGTAATCATCTATATACCCACCGAATCTTATACATTCCGCTGCTAATTTGTGTGTTTCGGTATATCTGTCAGCTATGTCTAACATTGTGCGGCATGCAAGATAGGGTGCACATTTAGTGCCATAAGTGACAGTGTCAAGTTCTAAGCATTTTAGAGGTTGAGTTTTGGAATCTCTCCATAAAACTCGCTGAAGAGATGTCTGTTGAGGATTAATATATATTCCTCGAAACATTTTAACAATGTCACAAGAGAAGGCATATTTATATAGACGAAATCTTAGTATAATGTCGAATAAATCATTATAAATGTTAGGACCTTCATATAATATGTCATTGAGGGATACTCCAGTAGAAGACCGGGCGCTGCCATTAAATACAGCTCGTACCTTCGTCGAGACATTTTCTGGCTTTACAATGGGAAAGTGTGGCAAATAGAAAGCGTGGCGATCATTGGGTGTAAACCTTTCAATGTAATGAGCGTGCCCTAACTCAACATATTCTTGTATGAACATTTTGTATTGTGTAGAAAGTTTAGAGTCCTTTTGCAATTTGGATTCTAATTGTAGTAAGCAGCGATATGCCATATTAAATGAATTTCCCAGTTCATCAAGTTTGTCTTGATGCAGTGGTAGGTTGACTGTGTACCTACCTAAACAGTCTTGTGTGGTTGTGGATTTATATAGTTCTTCGCAGTACCTGTCTGTTGGTGAGAGTAGTGGTTTGTTTGTGGGTATTTCTTCTTGCTCCCAGAAAGATTGTAGAATCTCATCTGTGTGAGTAGATGTTACGTGTAAACTTAACCGCTGGTCACCATGAGAAGCAAGTGTGGAACTGTCGGGAGTGAAAGAACCAGAAACCACCCATCCAAAGCGAGTTTCGATGAGATAGGGTTGCGTTGGACCTAGCTTTAAGCGTCCCGTTTGTAATATAGTGTAAAATAGTTCTGCACCTATAAGCAGGTCAATACCACTTGGCACGAAAAATGTAGGGTCAGCAAGTGATTTTACATGTTTATCTGGTATATGCCAGGTGTTAGTCTGTATGAATGTGTGTGGTAGTGGTACTGTTATGCTATCCATGATAATAAATGTCAGATTTGCATGGTAGCCGCTGAGACGTGAAGTGATGTTTGCATTTACACTTACTTGTGAATGATTTTGACTGTTACCAATACCTCGGATGAGGCAGGCATTGTGAATGCGCTCAAGTTGTAACGAGGCTGCAAGTTTGCGGGACATAATGCTGATTTCACTTCCTGCATCCAGAAGTGCACGTGCATTCACCCATCTTCCGGTACTGTCTTGTATTTGTATGATAGCTGTGGAAAGCAATATTTGATTTGTGTTAGTATTTGACACTAGTACAGTAGAGAGTGTACTGTGAGACGAATCGTGAGAGGGATAAGTGTGATCTACATTGCGAGTAGGTCCAGCTGTTTGTATGTGAGAAGTCACAGAGGGAGTGATTTGTGACTGTTCACTGTCATTGTGACTGTTGATTCCTGCGGAGGTATAACTAACCTGTGACTGTGCTTTATCCATCTGTGTATGGATGCTGGTATGATGTCTACCGCCACATGATAAACAATTGAATTTAGAACATTTGTGATTTGGTTTGTAAGGCTGTAAACAGTTAAAACATAGTGCTTTTGTTTTAATAAATTGTAAACGATTAGGTATTGTCATCTCAAGGTAATTAGGGCATTTATGAAGCATATGTTTACCTTGACATAACATGCACACTAAGTTTGATTCACTAAAGGAGTTGTGATGTGAGACTTTCACGTATGGTTTATCAGTAGAGCTTTCATTTAACAATTCAAATGCAATTCTGCGCTGGTTTAAGAATAGTAACAGTTCGCTTATAGTCGCAAAGGAATCTTCTTTGCGATTTATTTCCCAGGCAGCGCGTAACGAATTGTCTAATTTCTGGGTAATTAGATACACTAATATCGCATCCCAGTGGTCCACTGGTAGACCTATCGCTTTAAGTGAGTCTAAACTTTGCTGCAGAGTAACAAGGAAGTCTCTGAGATTATGCCTTGTTACTGTACTGAAGTTAGTGATTGCTTTAAGATGTACATTTACTATTATTGTTTTGTTCTCGTACCTTTTAGTTAGTATTTCTAGCGCCTTGCTGTAGTTTTCTTCAGTGATAAGAAGCGAGGAGATCAGGCTAGCGGCTTCTCCCGTCAATGCTGCTTTAAGGTATTGTAGCTTGCTCACTTCTGGCAGGTCAACGGAATCAACTGATGCGTAGAAAATGTTTTTGAAAGCTGGCCAGTCTCTGAAATTTCCTGCGAACTTCGGTATCTCCAGGCGATTCAGCTTGACATGAGGTCTGTGTTCTTCATGCATTGCCGTCGAGCAAAAGGTACGTCTAGGTGATGATGCTATGAAAACTGCGCGGGCGTTTGGTCGTGACAAAATGGCGTCAATTTTCGCTTTTGTTGTGAAATATTTCGTTTCGAATCCATCGCGTTCTTGTTCGTGTGCTTCTTGTCGTAATGGATCGTCATCTTGCTGCTCAATTTGCAGCTGTATGTCTTCGAATTTTTGGAGAGTTGATGTTAATTCTAGCTGTCGCACGTGTATTTCATGGACGTTTGTATGTTCCGTGTCGACATCAAAATTATTTACAAAATTGGATATTCTTGTAAGTCGTCCCTTGATTGAACTGCGTTGTAGTTTTAGCACGTCGATGTCCATCTTTTAAATAGGTAAATGGCACCCGCAGCGCAGATCTCGTGGTCATCTGCGATGCGTTCCACGTCGGATTATAAATATTTGCCTGTTGGCGTCTTGAATGAATAATATAAGCTGGTTCTTGTCGTAGTTGACACAATTTGATGTTTTTATTTGCTTCTTGATGAAAATCTTGTATTTTCCGTATGATTTATATTGATTGCTTAGTGGCGTCGTTTTGCTGTGTCTCGTAGGTAGACAGCTGTGAAGTTGAATGCGTAAGCGCCTTTGAAAAGAAGTTGCTGCGTGTTGCGTAGTAGAATTGTCGGTGTAGTAGCTCAGACTTGGGATGGTATGGTATGGAAAGTTTGTTTCGCTTGATGTAGATGTCGCTTGTAGTTGCGGCGCTCGTTTCGTCCCGTCGATAAAACAGCTTAGTGCTGTGTTCCGTGCGGTGTTATGTTATTGGTCGCTGATTTTTACTTGTGATGTGCGTGCGATGTTCACCTTGGTTTCTCCGGCGCTTGTGTCGTACCCAAAGCGAGAAAATGGCGTCGAAAACACTTCACAATCCCGGATTGATAGGACCAAAATGTTTAAAAAGCACTATGTTTTAACTGTTTACAGCCTTACAAACCAAATCACAAATGTTCTAAATTCAATTGTTTATCATGTGGCGGTAGACATCATACCAGCATCCATACACAGATGGATAAAGCACAGTCACAGGTTAGTTATACCTCCGCAGGAATCAACAGTCACAATGACAGTGAACAGTCACAAATCACTCCCTCTGTGACTTCTCACATACAAACAGCTGGACCTACTCGCAATGTAGATCACACTTATCCCTCTCACGATTCGTCTCACAGTACACTCTCTACTGTACTAGTGTCAAATACTAACACAAATCAAATATTGCTTTCCACAGCTATCATACAAATACAAGACAGTACCGGAAGATGGGTGAATGCACGTGCACTTCTGGATGCAGGAAGTGAAATCAGCATTATGTCCCGCAAACTTGCAGCCTCGTTACAACTTGAGCGCATTCACAATGCCTGCCTCATCCGAGGTATTGGTAACAGTCAAAATCATTCACAAGTAAGTGTAAATGCAAACATCACTTCACGTCTCAGCGGCTACCATGCAAATCTGACATTTATTATCATGGATAGCATAACAGTACCACTACCACACACATTCATACAGACTAACACCTGGCATATACCAGATAAACATGTAAAATCACTTGCTGACCCTACATTTTTCGTGCCAAGTGGTATTGACCTGCTTATAGGTGCAGAACTATTTTACACTATATTACAAACGGGACGCTTAAAGCTAGGTCCAACGCAACCCTATCTCATCGAAACTCGCTTTGGATGGGTGGTTTCTGGTTCTTTCACTCCCGACAGTTCCACACTTGCTTCTCATGGTGACCAGCGGTTAAGTTTACACGTAACATCTACTCACACAGATGAGATTCTACAATCTTTCTGGGAGCAAGAAGAAATACCCACAAACAAACCACTACTCTCACCAACAGACAGGTACTGCGAAGAACTATATAAATCCACAACCACACAAGACTGTTTAGGTAGGTACACAGTCAACCTACCACTGCATCAAGACAAACTTGATGAACTGGGAAATTCATTTAATATGGCATATCGCTGCTTACT
Source organism: Agriopis aurantiaria (assembly GCA_914767915.1). Lineage (NCBI taxonomy): Eukaryota > Metazoa > Arthropoda > Insecta > Lepidoptera > Geometridae > Agriopis > Agriopis aurantiaria. The sequence goes on along the minus strand of OU612003.1, from coordinate 6,830,904 downwards.
ACAATTAGAATCCAAATTGCAAAAGGACTCTAAACTTTCTACACAATACAAAATGTTCATACAAGAATATGTTGAGTTAGGGCACGCTCATTACATTGAAAGGTTTACACCCAATGATCGCCACGCTTTCTATTTGCCACACTTTCCCATTGTAAAGCCAGAAAATGTCTCGACGAAGGTACGAGCTGTATTTAATGGCAGCGCCCGGTCTTCTACTGGAGTATCCCTCAATGACATATTATATGAAGGTCCTAACATTTATAATGATTTATTCGACATTATACTAAGATTTCGTCTATATAAATATGCCTTCTCTTGTGACATTGTTAAAATGTTTCGAGGAATATATATTAATCCTCAACAGACATCTCTTCAGCGAGTTTTATGGAGAGATTCCAAAACTCAACCTCTAAAATGCTTAGAACTTGACACTGTCACTTATGGCACTAAATGTGCACCCTATCTTGCATGCCGCACAATGTTAGACATAGCTGACAGATATACCGAAACACACAAATTAGCAGCGGAATGTATAAGATTCGGTGGGTATATAGATGATTACCTCTGTGGAGCTCAGACGCTACCACACTGTATTCAGCTATGTTCAGAATTAATTGACCTACTACACAAAGCAGGTTTCGAACTACACAAGTGGTCTGCTAACCACTCAGATATTTATTCACATGTAGTGAAATCAGATTCCAAGATTCAAAATAATTCACATAACAATGAATCACCATATAACTTTACCCTACCAGATTCAGTCAAAACACTTGGCTTGAAATGGTTACCCGAACAAGACACACTTAAAATATTTATACCGGACACTAACAGTACAATTTCTTGTACAAAAAGAAACATCCTATCACAGATAGCACAGATTTTCGACCCGATAGGTATCCTGACAGGATCTACAATTTTAGCCAAACTTTTAATGCAAGAAATTTGGAAACGTAATATACAATGGGATTCTAAAATTCCAGATGACCTAAAAGATACTTGGAACCGTTTTGCCGAACAATTGCATTGCCTAAAAGAAATTAACATTCCTAGGTATTATTTCACAGATATTCCTATACAAATATTGCTAGTAGGTTTTTGTGATGCGTCGCTAGCTGCTTACGGAGCAATTTTGTACCTAAAGGCAACATATCAAAATACAACGCCTACTTGTGTACTAATTACAGCTAAGTCTAAAGTTGCCCCTATAAGAAGACAACAGACTATACCACGCTTAGAGCTATGTGGAGCAAAACTATTAGCACAGTTAGCCAAAAGATTTCTTGATGCTACCAACAATAAAATTAAGATTGATAAACTTTACTTATTTACAGATTCATCAATTGTATTAAGTTGGATCAAATCGCCATACAAACACAAACATGACACTTATGTATCACATCGGCTAATGCTGATCATTGACACAACAAACGCAGACAGCTGGTACTATTGCGATACCAAATCTAATCCAGCGGACATAATTACACATGGCATCATGCCTAACCTCTTACCTACATGCCTTCTCTGGTGGCATGGCCCATCGTGGTTAGTGCAGCCACAGTCAGACTGGCCCACTTCTCGAGCACAGGCCACTGTAGATGCCAAGCAGTACCCAGTAGTTGAATCGGCCACACCATGTCGAGCGGTTAACATTTGCACCAACACTGGTGACACATCATATATGTACAAACTTTTCTGTAATTATTCAAACTTTACACGCTTAGTCAGAATAATTGCATACATATTAAGATTTACACATAATCTTAAAAAACAAAAACAAAGACTTGTAAATCATCTTTCTGTTGCAGAACTTAGAAATTCTCATAATTTCATAATGCGACAAGTGCAACAGAACTCATTTGCAAAAGAAATAAAAGAATTACAGTCCACTCAAAATCTAGCTCATTCATGCACCACTGAGCATACACAGACCCCTGCTGACACAGAACAGCATGACATTTCACAACGTTCACTCACTCAATGTTTAAACACACCATTAGGTACCAATAAGCAGAAGTCATACACATTCACTTCTAGCCCACTCAGAAAGTTGAATCCATTCTTGGATACAGACAATATCTTAAGAGTAGGAGGACGGATACAACATTCTGACATTCCATACTCACAGGCACACCCTATCATACTACCTGCCAAAGATCACATCACAACAATCTTAGTACACCATTATCATCTCAAACTCTTCCATTCGGGAATACAAAGTACACTATACAACATAAGGCTCAAGTACTGGCCTATTCATGGTAGAAGTGAAGTAAAAAAAAGCATACACACTTGCAATAGATGTACTCGATTTAGAGGTCAGGTTTGTGGTCAACAGATGTCTGATCTTCCAGCACCCAGAGTGACATTAACCCGTGCTTTCACTCATGTTGCTATTGATTACAGTGGAGCCATAGCTATTAGAAGTTCAATGACTAGAAACTGCAAATATTCACCTGGATATATTTGTGTTTTTGTAGATATGAGCAGTCGAGCAATTTCTTTAGAACTTGTATCGGACATGACTTCATCATCGTTTATTTGTGCTCTCAAAAGATTTATTTCAAGGAGAGGCTATCCGACTTGCTTATATACAGACAATGGCACAAATTTCAAAGGTTCTAAAACAGAATTACATGAATTGTATAAAATGTTCAAAAACGAAAAATGCTATAGTGAAATAATAGATTACTGTAGTGTTAACTGCATTGAATATAAATTTACAGTTCCTTTAGGCAGTCATATGGGCGGTATCTATGAAGCTGGCATAAAAAGTACAAAAAGCCTACTAAAGAAACATTTATTTAGTACAAAACTAACTTATGAGTTTTTATACACAGTATTGGTACAAATAGAAGCAATTCTAAACTCAAGACCTTTGTTTCCAATAACTGACTTGCTTAACGATGTAACTTGCCTAACTCCTGGCCATTTTCTTATAGGAACAGCTATGACAGACTTGCCTGAACCTAGCGTTCTACACTTGAATGAATCTCGGCTTAATGTTTACCAGAAAATTATTAAAATAAAACAACAATTCTGGAAACAATTCTATTTTAGTTATTTATCAGAATTACAAAATAGAAACAAATGGCTACAAGCTAAAACTAACTTAAAAATTGGTGATTTAGTATTAATTAAAGATGAAGCCACGCCTCCCACTTTTTGGCCCCTTGGCAGAGTAATTTCTACAAATATTAATAAGTCAGACGGCCTAGTAAGATCTGTAAGTGTACGTACTAGTAAGTCAGTATATACAAGACCCATTCATAAGCTTGTTTTGCTACCTAGCAAAAATTTATGAAAAATTTAAGTGCATACCTATGTAACTGAGTTACTATTTATAAGTTTTTATATAGCTATTTTGTTTTTTAATAATACTTAGTACCTAATTATGTATTATACATACTAATGTGTCTATTTTGTGTAATTTAGATACCTATCATAATCAAGATGTGTACCTATATTTAATACTAACTACCTATTGTTAATTTACCTACTTAAGAGAATTATATACTAACACCTATTGTTACTAGATTGCATGCCTAGTCTAGATTTAAGTCTATTATTAGTTCTAATTTCCTAACATTTACCATTTATAGAAGTTCTATAAAATTTTACTATTTTCAACTTGTCAATTTAGTATTCTTTGAAGATTTACTGCCCGAGCTCTATGAAAAACTCAATAAATGTGCCTTATGCTACTTTAACGAGATAAATATTAATTACTTACTATTGCTAAATGTAATTGAACAAAATTAATGTTGACCTAATTAATCCTAATGTAAAATCATTTCTAGCCTACTAAAAATATTATACTTTACTTTGACACCTAGAATCATTGTATAATTCAAATAAAAGACAATGTAAAGGATAACTACACTTTATTTATATAAAATCTTACATATACTAGTATCCTAAAAGCTAGAACTTACCTTTGGGGCGAGTATGTTTAGTATTGTCATTCTAAATTCATAATGCTGTCTCGCTCACCCTCTTTCGTCTCGAACTCAGCACGAGTAACAAGCGCTCCTAGTTTAAAATCAATTAAATCTCAGTTTCAGTTTATAGTTAAGTGTTTTGTGTGTTAAAAGGATAATAAACAGTCAATTAACATCCTCTAGTGTTTTCTTTGAACAGGACCTATAGAAATCATAAACAAGCAGTGAGAAAAGTATTTCTCTTCGTTTAAAACGGGAAGAAGAAGACAGAAACACGCAAAAAATCTTAGATGAGCTCTCTGATAGCTTACAACATTTAGAGGACCCATACATTAGTAAAATTAGCACAGAAATGCAAGGGCTCAGTAAACTAAGTCACGAGATACAAGAACGCAACAAATATATCGCGTCTTTGAATGATGTTCAAGAAACAGATATAAACAAACTATTCCCCAAATGTAGCACAAAATCAAAAAGTAAAAAGAGATCTAAAGATGTAGACCCCATCATAAACAAATATAGGGAGTTAAAGAAATCTATGAAAGTAACTAGTGAAGAAGACTTGCTTCTGAATAATTGTGTCAATACTCAATACACTGCGAAAGCTATTACCGATGAGAAATTGCCTGAATGTGAAATCAAAAATCCTGATGACGACAGTGCCATTTGTTCAAGCAATGGAAACCCTGAAATCACAATAGACTCTGGCACCTACGATACTAGCCAATCTCTCGAAACTGGGTATTCATTAGAATCAGAAATAAGTGTTGACTCTCTCTGCACAAGCACGGACAAAAGATCTTCTCTAAAAGTTGGCCAATCGACAGACTCTAGCGACCTGGAAAAGATGGAAATTAGTCCAGAGTCCATGACATCTCGTTCGAGCAACAGTACAGCGCCTCTGAAGTCTGGTTTCTCAATTGAATCAAGTGATACATCTGCAGGTAGTGATTGGAGTCGCCGAGACAAAACTGGCAGCACTGCATCTCTAGGATGCGCCAGTTTAGCTTCCCTGCCTTCGTACAGCGAATGTTCAAAGGAACGGAAGCTGGATACTCGATCATCGTCCGAAGACACGGCCACTGTGCCTGCAGTTCCAGCACGCGCGATACCGCACGCCCCGCTTTTACCTTCCTTGAGTGACGGCTCAGATAGTCTACCTTCAGAAGGAGGAGCAGTCACCTATCACCGATATTACCACGTCTTCAAAAGAGGAGAGCTCGACCAACTTATTGAAAAATACGTGGAAAGTCTCCATGTAGTGTCGTCCTACTACGACCAGGCCAGCTGGTGCGTTGTGGCGGAAAAAGTTCAAGTTTGGACTATTTAACGAGTAAATTGTACTAATCGTACTTTTTGTCTGATCGCAAGCATAGAAGTTTCTTTGCTGGTTTTTCCAAGGCCTGGTGATTATTAATGCTGGTATTTAATCTTATGAAGTAGTGAAGATTTTGAAGTTTGAATTACTTATATGATATGACACTGTGCAGTGACTATATTCAAGTGACCTTCCTGACTAACTCTTAAGCGAGTGTTTAGGGCAGTATTGTCAGTAGCAGATCTCGACTCAGTGTAAAACCTGTGTGAAATTGCCAAAAACTAAGCTTTTGTTTATAAATTACCTACCTATGATAGTCAGGTTATACCGATTTATTCGTTATTATCCCAATAATCTTTAACTTCGTTGCCTGCTATGGGACGTAATTAAATTGAGTACTATAGATTTGTGTAAATATATTAGTTTATCCATTTTGTATGTTTATACTATCGAGTGCGATACAAAATATAAAAGATGGTTATCTAGTATCAGAGTTATCCAATCTATAATATATCACTTTATTATGATCCCAACAGGCATTAGTATTGAATGCGAAAACAAATAACTCGCATGAAATGAAATCGAAGAGCTTTAAATAGTGAAAATTTTAAATATAATATATACTTCAGAAGCTCAATATTGTATAAGCTATTCATAGCTTATTTACTCTATCAATCATGTATACTTACAGAATAAATTGTAATATTACTCTCTACATAACTTTAGAAGGATACCTATATTCAAATACCTAGTACTGTAATCCAAGACCAAAATAATTAGGGTAAAATTTTATATACGAGTATGATTCTGATAATGGAATAGGTATAATATATTCTATGACAATAAAATGAATATTGCAATGATTTTATCATTTTTTTGTAAAATTTGTTTGAACGCATCTTAGAACCATTATTTTGGTTTTGGATTTTGGTATATTTTTATTTTTAACATTGAATGAGTTATCTTGCAAGTATTATTTTTATAAATACACACGTAATCGTACTTCTATGAACAGCAGAATATAATAAAAAGGCAGTATCAGATAATAGGAAAAGTATGAATTATCCATGAAATTAATTATTGTAAATTTTCTATATTCATTTACTTAGGTAAGTGGTACATGTTTTGCGATGTATGAGTATTTTTAACGGACTGCATTATCTGAGAAATATATTACAAACAACAAATAAGTACAAACACCGACAGTATGTATATATCTTAAAATATACTTACTAGATTTTTTTGTCTATGTGCATATTGTGCATGGTCTCTATTAGCAAAAGACAAAATCAAAATCATAAAAATGCTAAATTTAATAAAAAATTATTAAACTCCAGAATATTTCTATCGCAGTCAGCTATACCTAACTTATATAATAATTTATATAAACTAATGATATGCTAATCTATGTTGTAAGCAAAATGACGAATTTTTACACTCACACTAGATAAATAAGATAACATAATATTAAATAGATTATATATACATGAAGCCATCACTACGCAGTACATAGCTAAAGTCATAAAGAATTAAAATATCGAAGTGAAATCAAACAAAATTAATTATTATCATTAAATAATAGGATTGCAAATAGCCAATTTATTCGCGCTAATGCGTAGAAATGGAGTATTTGGCTTACCCTTAATAAATATTTAGAAAACATTTGGGACATAAATGGGACTTCAATAATAAAACTATAGCATTGCTTTTAATGATAAAATTTAATACTTATGTTACATAATTACTATATTAATTAATGTTGAGAAAGTATTTCGTATTGTAAATATAATCGCTATAAATATATAAAGCTATTAGAATATAATTATGTTATCAAATGAATCAGTGAGATTAAAATAATTATATTAGATTAGTGAATATTTAATAAACTTAATAAACACGCCTGGGTATTTAATATTTTCTATGAAAAAGTGAATCTCAGTTTAATAAAGAAAATATTAAATGAACAGGGAATGCGTGATGACGCATTTTCACTAGTGGTTTACGCAAAATTAGAACATAATAAACAAAGTAGTGAATAGGATGACTATAAAATATAACTATGCACAACAATTTTAATTATTTAAAATCCGTATATGCCTTCGTTTTACCGATATTAAATGCTAGCATAAAGGTGTACCTTGAAAATTCATTATATACTTAGTTTTCATCATTTCTGTTTTCATGTTAGATAAAATAAAACTGTACAGCGAATTTAAGAATACTGAAGCTTAGTATATGTTTAAAGATATATCTATAAATTTAAACAAATGTGCCCAAATAAAAAATCTGATAAAGAAAAAAAAAATGCTGTGTCTTATCGTGAATCAGTTTGGACCCAAAATTCCGGTTAAAATAATACCGTTCAGCTAGCCATCCCATTAATATATTCTATGATATTTATAAGATTATTTCGTAAATTATATAATTATTTGGTATATTTACTAAGTCCGAGGGACGTTAAATTAATTTTGGATTGGAGTTGTGAAGTATTGAAGCATATCAGTGCGGTTGGAGTAAAAATATAGGTATACAATATACAAGGCCAAAATATGTTAACACGGTTATCTTACACATACCGCGTATTTTTTACCTATATAATACTTATTCATTATCTTCACTAGTTAACTAGTGAACTAGTTAGTTCTTAACTTCACTAGTTTTTATTTAAATACTTTTAATAGGTATATTAAAAAATATTTTAATAAAAACTAGTAAAGATAATGAATAAGTATTATACCCAGAGACATATTGTAATAAGGCATCTAGAGGTTTTGAGGTGGGCTTTTTTAAGATACATGCAAAAAAACCTTTGATTTTTTATTTATTTACCATATTTCTCGCTAACGATTAATATAAAGATGTTATACAATGTTTTACTAAATAAAATTTGTAATTTGTCTATTGGCATTACTTTTACATACGCTGACAATGGAATCTCTTTTAGCAGCCCCCGAAACATCTTCGATAAAAAAGCTATCGTTCCAATCAATAAACTAAGTTTGTTTCTTTAAAATCTGTTGAATAAATGTTATATAAAAAAGTGGGATACAAGATTTTCAAATAACTCCATAGTAGATAAACCTCAGGTTCAAGATTTCTAGATACACGATTAGAATTTTGTATTTAAATACAAAAAAATGCGGGTTTTATTTATTAAACCAAGGAAGATAGACTAAGAGGAAAGACAATAGCGGAACATTAGAGCGTAGCTTGGAAATTTGCCTAAAAACGGTATTAACTTAGATGGCGCCGTAATTTGAGCGTGCTATAGGTTGTCTCGAACTTCCGTAAGCGCTGCAGTCAGATAGCGTACGAAAGGGTTCTACAAATTACCGTAACGCTAGTATCGCAGTCAAGTTTCGCAACATTTCAAGAGCCTAAAGAAAAGCGCCATCTACTGGTATGGGTTGCGCTTCTCTTGAAATGTTACGAAACTTGACTAAACTTGAATACCGTTTCTAGACAAATTTCCGAGCTACGCTCTAATGTTCCACTATTGTCTTTCCTCTAAGTTCTAAGTCTATCTTCCTTGTAAACTTAATGAAAAATACTGCTGTGTGACGCGTTTTGGTCTTGTGATATCATTTTCTTATTTGTGTAATGGCTTTCCTCATATGGAGACGCGTTGAAAACTCGAGTAAAAGCACAGCAAAATCTGAACATTGTGGGATGTAATAAAATTGCAAGTGGCGATCATTAATTGAGTATATGATGCATTGACAAAGAGTTACCATACGTCGTTCGTCACTTGAAATTCATTGTAAAATCCCTAACAGACGTGTGGATTTGGTTGACGAACCGCCGTAATAACATTATTCCCTCTCGTTCTCTCCCTTGGTCAGACGGTGGTTGACGTCAACCATATCCACACGTCTGTTAGCACCTTAAGATTGTTTTTCTTTTCTTCGTTCAGATATAATGTGACGAACAGTCAGCGTCAAATTGATTTTAGCATTAATATTGAGGGTAGGAGAAACGTCTTTGTGTATGAAAAGTGTTCGTCGAAATTCATTGCTAAATTCGTTTAATTCGTTTTTGTTATTCGTTTGGTGGCACTGCAGTAGCAACAGGTTAAATTTTAATGAAAGCGCTATTGTAATTAGACCAGGATAAATAAATAAACTCTCAAACGACCACTCTCTAAGAGGGAGGCCTTGTTCAGCAGTGGGCATTTAATGGCTGATGATGATGTGAAAGAAATAAACGAGGAAAGATAATCTTCCGCTTGTTTAACACATACCAAAAACAAATAACAAAAAAAGCTTTATAAACTAATTATTTAAAAAATAAAATTTAAAAAAATACATACCTTTTATCTACGCTAGCGACATTCTGAGGGGTGTTTGAACCGTTATTTACAGAGTTGCACACTTTTTCAACTTGTCATTATAAGGCGTGTCTCCTGACTTCTACCCTCCTCCATAAGCATTAAGAGTAGGTAGTTTTTTTTACATAAATCAATTTATATGTACGCAGTCGTAATATGCATACTGTTGTAAGCAACCAAAATTGTCAATAATAGATAGAAAATCTTAATTGTGCACACCAGAAATATAAGTTACACACAGATAAATAAACTTAAGAGCCAGTCAGGAGCCAGTGCCAAAAGTGGCTGCCTTATTGCTAAAAGATATCTCATCTAGGCAACCATTGGATTGATAGATTTTTATATTTTTAGCAATAAGCATTTAACTTTTGTAAGATGTCCAGTTATTAATTAGAAAACGTTCAACGGCATCTATAGTGGTTAAAAGCATTTAATTTTAAGTAATTGAATAGATCTTATGAATATTAGGTAAATTTTTGACCTGTACAGTGTACACTACACACACTATTTGCATAAGTACATAGCTATGAACATTTTATAATTAACAACTTGACATATTAAAAAAGCTTAAGGCGCGGTCTGATCACGATTTCAAATTCGTTTTTCAACCGTTCACGCCATATTTGCTATTTAAAACGGCTTTGTTTAAAATCGAAAATCGTATATCATTATTTTTGATGATGATGATGACTTAATGCTTGTGTTTATATTATTTTGAGGGTTTTTATTAATTTTTCGAATAATAATAATTAATTTTAACAATTAACAAGTTAAAGTTTTAAAACAAAACTCTGACTATACAATTCGTACAAAAAAATATGTTGTTGTCGCTGAAAATTCATAGTACTTCAACTCAAAAGCTATTTTTGCTGAGCATTTTATTTTAAAGAAACCCAGAGATTTTATCAAAATTTTATTCAGTTAAGATTATTAACAGGTGTTTTTTCTACTTGTAGTATTTAATTTAATCTGATCAGTTAATTTCGTCACATAACACGTTTAAAAACACTTAGTTTGGTAAATTTTGCGATTGTACCGCGCCTTAATGCTAATTGCTTAGATAACTGACCACTTTGGATGCTAACAACAATATGCGTATTCTGACTGCGTACATACAAATTATTTTATACGTTGTCAATTCTTTTGACTACATTGAACGCAAAAATCGATTTTGACGCTGATTGTACGTTATTATATCGGATTCAATGCTTTCCTTTTAGTCTGGCTTCAAACGCATCTTTCCTTATGTGGAGGGGCATAGAATTATCTTTATAATTAAAAATATTGTATTTCGTGAAGCAGTCACGCAAGGTTTCATACATAAATGCGGCACTTAGATGAATTTATCATAGATTATGGTATAACATATTCTCCATGTGACCAAATTTAACACAATACGTACATTTTTAATTTGAAATTAAAAACTTATCAAAGGTTAAGTGTCTTAACACTTTAATGTACCGAGGCACTATGAACATCGCTTACCATCAAGAGAACAACCAGCTTGTTTCATCAAAAAACCTGAGTTTTGCATTGAATTTAGAAAGGCTTTTAGAATAACACTCTGTATTTGTATAAAGTACCTCTACGATATTAAGAGCTCGCTCCTCGCCACACCTATCTCATACATTTTCGAATACAACTTCACTGAGAGACTGTGACCCTATATAGGAACTGTATCTCGATGGATAGTTACCCACATGCACTGGGCCAGCATAATGGATTAGGACCTATCGTCTCTCTCTCTCTGAGAGGAGGCTTGTGTCTTAGCCATGGGATAATGATAAGCGAGATAGCTGTGGCGTGGAATAGCCTCTTAAGGGTCCATGCAACGTGCTTTCAATAGATCTCTCGCGCATACTGAAGATATATAAATTAATGTTAGTGAAAAACATTTGTTAAACAAGCTTTTATTGAAATGCTTTAATCTAAACTTACACTCAAAATGGGATATCATAATTGAATGCTTATACAATATTTTCGTCTGTGCTGCTAACCATTGAGGAGTTGGATAGTTAGGACCCAGCCCTGAGTGCAACTGAGTGAGTTTATCATGGCATAGCTATGCCATGATAAAACTAAAAACCGGTATCATAATAAAACGCGTACACAAAATTTCGTGCTGTAGACCATTGAAGAGTTCCTTTATGATATTCGCTAATCCTGGACGTCAATTCAGGTCATGTTTACCAGAAAATGCATTGTCATCGGAACTGACCAACATGTAAAAATTTAGTCCTTAGGATAACAGAAAGCAGTTCTAATTGAGCTTGCTAGATAAAAAAAAAAAGAACATATCAAACATTGCAATTTGCAAGCTAATAAATAGCTTGTAAAAATTACTAAATAAACTTACGACAAATCTAAGACATCATTAAAAATGGTCCAAATATATGTTTTCAAACATAAAAATCGGAACATCTTTTTTTTGTCTGTATCAATATGAAATGTTTGTTGGTCACCTGTAATATTATTCTCGAGATCTGATGTTACTTTCTTTTTCAGGGCCAGAGCCTTTATTAACTAAACAAAATACATGATGTTTCTTAAATTTTTCGTATTATATTCAATATGTTTATAATATCTTCAGATATTTTTAAATGCGCGAACGCGATCGTGTAATTACGTCGCATAGCCCTTAAGAGCCGAAACCCTCTTAAGTTCCGTGACACATGATCTGACTAATTTTCCTGGCACGTGAACACGAAATAAATAAGTACAGAAAGCCGGCTGCATACAACGAGCGTTGAAAGGCGCTCGCAAACAAAGCCGCGTCCGTACAACGATCTCGGATCAAGTCTGTTGAACGCCAGTTGCGAGTTGTAAGTGCCCGCGCTATGGCAAATGTATACTTAATTATCGTTTCGTGTGACAATTGTCAACATTTACAATTTACAATGAGTAAATCCTACTAGAACTGTGTGTTTGGTTGTTTTAAATACAACATTATTATACTTTAAAATATATAATGTAATCGACAAAATATGTAACGAAAGGTCAGCCGAAGCCAGCCTTCCGAAGCTACTTATTTATTTTGTATCGTAACCTGCTACTTGCTAGTCGTTATATTGAGATTTGTCAGATCACGTGTTATGCCACTTCAATGGATGTTGGGTTTTTGATTCATTTGTCTAGTTACGACCAGATCAATGCATAATTGCTCTGTAAGCGATTAGGGGAAGAAAAGAAGCGCATTTTCATGAACCTTATCACCTATATGTACTTAGTCAAGTTGATTTTGAAGGATTTATTTGTGTAGAAGACGTTTTGTCGCCTCTACTACCCTTTACTTGCTGGCCTAGCCGGCGTGTATTGTGCACGCGACGGCATATTGTCTCTTTTTGTGTCAAGTGACTGATTGTATGCATCTATCTCGTTTTTGCATAATGAAAAGAGTCTACTAAACTTATGTCGCCAATTAATTGTGCATGTTATTCATAAATCATCATCAGACCTATTGTAAATATTTATAAATATACTATACTGAAGCACTTCACATTGGCTTAATCTGTGATATCTAATAGAGAAATTGGCACAAATTTGCTTTTGTTACAAACGAATTATGGTACAATAATTAGGCTCATCGAAAAGAGAAGAGAGATTCATGACCAAGGTCGGTATTACGTGAAAGAAAAAGACGGCGCATTAAGTGTTTCATTCTCTATCCGATATGCTATCCTTTCTCATAAATTATCTAGTGTAAATAATTCTTATTGTTTTTATGATATTAATTATATAGCCACTTGATATTTCTTTACCATTAAAATAGCATTCCTAACATACCTACAAGATTCTTTTTGAGATATTTATAATATCAAACATAATATGGGATTCTAACCAAACGCTTATCTCATATAATGACATAGATTCTGTCTTACTTACTAAATTAAACCAATCTCACAAGACAAAAATTATCAGCGTCTCTTAACGTTTTAGTGTGTGAGAGAAAGATGGCAAAAATTGTAGGGCTGTCAAATTTAGGTTAGTTTAGATAACGGTACAACAAAATTGATACCACTGTATGTAATTTAAGGTCAAAAAATTGCAAAGAACTTACAAAAAAAATGTCAAATCAGCTAAAATACCTTGATTAGCAAACTGTTTTCAATATAATATTTATATTTATTGATAAAAAAACTGCAGCGCAGTTGTATTAAAAAATGTGACGTCACGCCCATTCAAGTCGTCGTGATTTAAACAATTCTAGTGTCATTTTTAAGGCGGGACCCGAGCTCGATTCATACTTTTGTTATGTTTCGATATACCTTATAATTTTACGGAGTAAAATGGTAAAACGTGTTTGTTTTGTTTGTACTATAATATAGTACAAACGGAGTACGGAGTAATATCATTACTCCGTCAAATAAAAAGATATAGAAACAAAAAAATATGTTTGTGGTGCCCTGATCTAATAAAACAAGGTCTAGCAATCTGGGAGTGGTCCCGCAATGACGTCACTGTCCAGTTGCCACTTTATTCAATCAGCTGTTACGTGGTGTATCGTCATCTCTCTCGAACCTGTTGTAAATTGACATCATGATATCATTGCGGGACGCCCACGTGAACATTTGTTCTCGGATTGCTATACCTGGCGGAGTATATTATTATACCATGTGTGATGCTATGATAGCTAAACAAGGGTAAGGTTTTGTCACTTTTTGCATATTCATACTCTGTGATTTTATATCTTCAATAATGTGAAAATACGCGAGCGAGAGGCGGCAGACGGTATACAGGCCCCATAATGTTTGAATGAAAAGTATTAAAATTCCCCGAGCTCCAATCCTGCCTATATTAAGAGCCCGCTTCACGCCACAACTATCTCGCTCACTCATTTTTAAGTGCGCATAATTTAAAAAATAATTTAATGGCTGATAAGCGGGCTTTTAAACTATTAACTTTAACTGAGTTACGTTATACATGATTATACCTGCTTCTTTTCACTATCGTTCCTCTGTTCTAGTTCTGCCTACGGTTTCCGCGTACGATATCAACGCAGTAATTGTACCGAAAAATACAGTAATACATAACAATACATTAAATTATAAGCTTACGTCATATTGTACTTACCTACATTATATTTAGGTGAGACCCTTCACAATAAAAGGAAGACTTCAAAACTTTGTTTGTTTTATTGGAAAAATCAAATCGTTTCGATTTACGCAAGGTTCATTATTTACTGCAGCCTTATTTACTGTCTATTATGTATTCTGTGCTGCAGCTTAGAATAGTTGAGGCACAAAATAAATAGGTATAGGAGGCCGGCTGCTTACAACGAGCTTTAACAGGCGCACGCACACAGGGACGCGTACGTACAACAATCTCGGATCAAGTCGGTCGAACGCCAGTTGCGACTGCGAGTGCCCGCGCTTTGGCAATTTATCGACAATGAAAGTGTCAAAGTGTCATTTTAGTATTACTTATCTCTCGCTAGATGGCGTTGGCGACAGTTTTGGTAAGAGTAAGCTTCAGTTTTCCACTTCTTTGAAAATTTTCCATGACGCGATAATAAATGACAAACTTCTGTCATTCGTTTTTAGGGTTCCGTAACCAGAGGGTGAAAACGGGACCCTATTAAGCCTACGATGCCTGTCTGTCTGTTTGTCTGTCCGTCTGTCTGTCCATCCTTCTGTCCTACCTATTAGCAGCTGTATCTTTCGAACCGTAATTTATTACGGTTCGAATGATATTTGGTTTTGGTTTTGGTTCGGACCATATTTTTTTTCACACACGGTCATCTGACCCCTAACTAAGCAAAGCTTGTGATATGGCTACATACATACATATTTAGTTTTAAATACATACTTAAGTAGATACTAACAACCAGATATAGAACAAACACAAATGTTTGTCCTAGGTGGGAATCGAACCCACGCCCCCAAGCTCAGAAGGCAGGTTCACTACCAACTGGACCAACGGGCTATCTAATAATAGATGGACAGTTAAAATTTTCACAGAATATGTAACGCTACGGTGGATTAACCAACAAATAGTAAAAAAGTCAAAACGAAATTAATAATGGCCTAGTGTGAGTCGGTGACAAATTTATGTTCATTACCAAGTTATTATATTCAAGCGCCTGTAGCAAACTGCGTAGAAAATTACTTACTACAATTTTGGAAGGCGTAATTATAATTGGTCATTCGGTTACTTGGAAAACTTTATTGTATTTTGTGGTGGTACGGAACTCTCAGTGCGCGAGCCTGACTCGCACTTGGCCGATTTTTTTAAACCTGCTAAATTGATAGCTGTGGCTGGTGAGCGCAGCGTTAAAAAGGTTAAAGTAATAACGTCGTAACTAGACGAGTTATAAAACAATTACGATGAGATTTGAGAAGATTTTAATTAGCGTTTTATTATAATAGTGTGGAAGTTTAGTTAAATTACCGTCATTATCTGAAGGGAAGGTTGAAGAAGAACTAAAATACGGTTGGCGGACAGTCGTAGAGGAATGTCGTTTCGCCTTTCACCGATCCAGCGAAGTTGAAATACTTGACCAATTTGAGGGCAGGGTCGCTGTAGGTTATGAGAGGTGAGCTGTTACCTTCCTTCCCCATTTCCAGCGTTCCTGTAAAATTACATTTTAAACAATAAGAAGTTATTTTCGTTAACAATACTTACTCCATAGCTGTTTTATCCCGACAACAAACGATAGGCCATATACCTTCAACGGTCTATGGGCAATATAACTGTTTGTGGAGTGTTAGTGCTAGTGTTAATAAAGGCAAGCTTGCCCCCCCCCCCCCCCCCCCCCCATGCATTGAATAAACGATTGCCGGCGAAGGGTTCCGGATTCAACATCTAAATTTTAATTTATGTATGATTGCGCATATTTTTAGTCTCGTACAATTTGCACACCATTACCTATTACATGAAAAGCATAGGGTTTCTTTGTATAATAATAATAATAGAAAAATTAACAAACTTGAACCAATATCTATTTTGATTTGTCAAAATGCAAATTATGTTTCGCAGAAATCACATTTATGCTACGTCTTTTTCTAGCCATGGTTATGCATAAAATGCGCGGCTAAACATGTTTCGGCCAAAAATATTTGCATGAATTTTCAGAAAAAGCTTGAAGTGTTTTCTTGTTACATAATTGATTCATTCAACTAATAACAAATGTTGGATCACCAATAACAATAATAAATTTGATGTACAAACAGTATCTATAAGAGAATCGAAAAATATATGAAAATCGGTTGAGCCCATAGATGTTGTGCCTGTTTAATTTGTACGTAAAAAGATCATAGACTAAAGAGTAAATATCAAGATATAAAATAAGGTACACTACAAATTCGGAAAACTTCCTCTGGCAATTATTTTTCGTCGGTTTAAAAGCGCAACTTACCATTGTTAAATATTTTAACATAAATGGCCGTAAATCGATCCGGAGAGAGAATGTTTGGAGTATGTTTGTTTACAATGTGTTTATCCGCTCGGAAGAAGTTCGCATCATCAAAATAAAAACCTGTTAAAATGCGAAAAAAAGAATTAGCTGGAAAATAAAAGAAAGAATGAACGTTACTACGAATTCCTATTACCGAAATGATAGACAATCCTTTCTTGTATGCCTCGCTCTGGTATCAGTATGATGT
Source organism: Agriopis aurantiaria (assembly GCA_914767915.1). Taxonomy (NCBI): domain Eukaryota; kingdom Metazoa; phylum Arthropoda; class Insecta; order Lepidoptera; family Geometridae; genus Agriopis; species Agriopis aurantiaria. The sequence goes on along the minus strand of OU612003.1, from coordinate 6,813,717 downwards.
ACGCACTCTCAGTGCCCTTAATAGCGAGATGCATCTCGAAGTAGGTGAGGCCAGCTGCGTCTTTTGTGTACGTGACGTGCTTCAAAGTCACGTCGTCCATCCGATGATACGGTTCTACGAATTTGTCACCAGTAACATGTTGTTCCTTGCAACCCAAACCATACCCTGAAAATAATACCATTACATCACTGATCACACTAATACTAAAATCACATATGACTGACTGACTGAATTAGATAAATTGGCTTCAAATAAGGGACCAAAATTGTTCAAAGGCTTTATTGCGATTTGCGATACAGTAAACCACGGCTTAGTTCGTGCGGAGGGCTAGCGCATGCAGCTCGATTGATTAATTTGTCAGCCTGTGTGAGCTGAGTGGTTCTTTAGGATTTTGCAGAAAAGCACAGATTCGTTCATGCAGATTGATAGTCGATATCGTTCACATCCGTGAGGAGAGACACTTATTTTAGGTAGGTATATCTTTTTGTAGAATTTGTCTTGGTACTTGGAGTACATGATAAAATATTGAATTTTGCTACGTATCAGGCGGCCTAATTGGACATTCCTCGTTCGACCAAACAACGAGACTTTTTCGCAAGAACTACACATTGCGGATTGATCATAAGAATCTCATTTAAGTAAATCAATAATAAGAATCTTTTGATCGTCAATTTGTACGCTGCAAACAATGCGATATAGTATTTAGTTTGGTTGTACGAGCGAAGGTTAAATAGGATGATATCACCTTAAAATGTTTTATTTATTCACTTACTAGTTTGATTAACTTCTGCGAGTACATCCTTTTCTAAATTCTGCAATGGGTCCTTTTTATTATCCATATTTAGTTTTAGCGCCGGAATTTTCGTTTGCATTTCTTCCAATTTATGATTTACGTTTTGTTCAAACTTGTTGTCCAACGTATCCAATCTACGAAGTATGTTCTCATTTAAGTTGAACATGTTTTTCTTCATTGTTTCTAATTTTAGGTTTATATTTTCTTCAAAGTGTTCCGGTACTTTATTGCCCGATCCATCCAGTTTGCGCTTTATATTTTCTTCCATAGCAGGTATCATCTTCTTTAATTCAGTCCAATTGTGGTATAAGTTGTCTTTTAGGTTTTCTAAGTTTTTGTCCAATGCATCAAAGTCAAATGTTGTAGTGGTATTCTCTAGATCTAATATAGTTTTGTGTATTATGTTAAGCTTTTGATTAAAGTCCTCTTCATTTTTTTTCGATAATGTGCAGTTTACACTGCCATCATAGTCAAGCTGCAATTTTTTCAATCCCTCTAATATGTGGTTTATCATACTTGTATCGGTTTTGTCCGGTACAATTTTTTTTAGGGCATCTATTTCTCGGTACACACGTTTTTCCAACGAATTAAATTTCTCATCCAAATACTTATCCAATTTATCGAGAATGTTCTTCTCTAGATTTTGTTTATTTTTTTCTATGCTTTCTTGTATTGCTTGATTATTTTTGTCTAATTGTTGAGGTATATTTTTATTAATGTTTTCCAATATTTGTTTGATTCCAATTTTCAATGCTGACAAATCTGCTGTTATTTTGGCTTCAAATATGCCCTCTTCATATACATCTTCTTCATAGTTTTTAAAATCACTTGCGTACGTATGGCCGACACTTAAAGTTAGTAAAATAACGACAACATTATGTCTGGTTAACATCTTGCCAGTGCTTGATTTTTAATGACCATGTTATTACTTATTCTAAAATATATAAGCGCGGTATCAATGTATGGTTTTCATAACATTGTATTAGGTTATCTGAATTCGATGACTCTTTAGGGTTCCGTACCCAAAGGGTAAAATCGGGACCCTATTACTAAGCCTACGATGTTTGTTGTCGGTCTGTCCGTATGTCCGTCTATCCGGCTATCCTATTAACAGATATATCTTTTGAAACCGTAATAGGTAACTAGTTGAAATTTTCACAAAATATGTATCGTTACAGCGGATTAACTAACAAATAATAAAAAAATAAAAACGAAAGGGAATAGGAAATATAACAATAAAACAAACGTATTTTTTTACGTATTTTTGTATTAGCTCTAATGTAAAACAATAATACAAACTTGACACGATTATGGTAGAGAGGGGTCAAACCTAACAAATTTTATTTCAGAGCTCGTATCTTTGAAACGAAAGATCGTATAAAAATGCTCTTTAGATCATTGTGAAGGATTTTTTTTTAGCTACAATCCATAATTTAAAAAAACTGTATAATACAAATAATTAACTAACAGGTACCAGTTTAAAGAAAAAACTTCGGTGTTAATTTTAACCCCGACTTCGGGGCTAGTTTTAACATGGCTGGGGCAGATATAAACAGGAGGGTCTGAAATACTGGATCTTCAGCAAAAGGTCTTGTCTTAATGAAATGGTCTAGAAATATCAAAAACTCCTTTTCGGCCATCCTGCCTGATTTGTTTCCGGCGCCTATCGCTTCGGTTGTTCCATTCTTGATAAATATGTCGCTGTATCTCATTCTGATAAAATAAACATGCAAGGAATAGAGTTTCCGATGGCATTTGCAGCCCCTACCAGAGTAACCAACGTACCTCTTTCTGCTGAGGTTACCACTCCAATTTGTCTTGTACCTCGTTCAGATATTTTCTGCCAGTCATCCATTTGGTGCCAGTTAGTTAACTTAAGGCCCTGTTTACCAGCCACAGCTATCTCTTTCAGACGTTTCAACAACTTTAAAGATTTTTGGGTTCCGTACCTCAAAAGGAAAAAACGAAACCCTTTTAGGATCACTTCGTTGTCCGTCTGTCTGTCCGTCTGTCAATACCCTTTTTCTCAAGAACACGTTAAGGTATCAAGTTGATATTTGTACTGAATACTTTTTTTTTTTTTTTTTATTCTTCAATTTTATGGGGGCTTTTAGACAACATGTCTATGTCAGCCCCATCGTATCCTGACAAAACATAAATTTCCTAAATAAATGTACTTAAACTTATTACTTTACACAACCACAAACTTACCTAAACCACAAACCTACCTAGTTGGTCAATTATACTTATGGTATAATTAACCAACCAGGCAAGGCTATACTGAATACTTAAGTCTACAGTTTCTTTCGGCTGTAAAAAAAATAAAAATTGTAAGTCAACGCAATCAAAAGATATGAACGCGTATGTCGCATATTTTGCGATTTCACAGGAGAATCAAAACCTATAGGGTACTTGCCGTGGTACCTAGAATCATGAAATTTGGGAAAAGGCAAGTTCTCATAGCACATATATAGGAATAATTCCTAAAGTTACTAATTTGAAGTTATATCATTTAAAAATCTTATTTTGCTATTACAAACTTACATTTTGTAGTTGGAATGTATCGAAGAACCTTCTGTCTGTCCGTCTGTCAAGACCCTTTTTCTCAACAACGCGAAAAGATATCAAATTAAAATTGACATCAAAGGACTTTGTCCATTGTTGGCTAAGCGTGAACTGGGTGCTCGTAAGTATTTAATTTAGTCAATAAAACAATACCTTATTAAAAACAATTATTGTGCTTTATTTTTGTATCCAGTTAAACTTAAAAAAATTGACTTAATTTGTATTTAATCTAATTATACGAGACTTCCGGTGCTTAGATTAAAAGTGCGACCAACTTATCTGAAGATTTGGTCAAATAATGGGACTATAATCATTATACGGATGTCTGTCAGCTTGGTTAAGAGAATACGACTGTGGTATCTCCAGTCAACTGTACAGATAAGTTGGTCGTACTGTATATCTGAGATTTTAGGATAACTGTCACTGTTGTCAGTCTCATCAAACCAGTGTTGCCATTGGCTTATTTCCTATTTTTAATCGATTACCTTCTGACACAAATGATATGAATCGATATAGCGATACAACAAAATGTCACTACGGAAAAGTGATACGGTAACATGTAGGTACATGTAGGTGGTCTTTAGGCTGGTGATGGGTGGCGGTAATTAGTACGTCACTGTTCACTTTCTATATATGTATTAATTCTTAGCCCACAATGCACCATACATAAAAACATCGGAAGGGTGATGAGTTAGTAGGTACAGACGGTGGTGATTGGTGATATTATACCAATTGACGAAGTTTGATAATAACATAATGAGTTCAGCTGTCTACGCGTAGGTACTAACTAACACTTTACTAAGCTACGACCGCTCGCTCACCGATAGAACAACAGACGCAGCGCAATAATGGTGCGTTTGCCATGCATCTGATTTGTTAGATTAAATATAGATGTTATTGTAGTTTTGATATGAACAAAATTATTTCAAGTATTTGTTGAGTTTATTTTATGAATGAATTAATCCTGTAAGTATATTGAAACCTTTTTCAAGTTTATGATTAACTATGAAATAAAATCGGAATTTATTAGTTTATCGATTTTTTTATTATTGTGGCAGTACAGAAAATGTCAAAAATATATTATCAACAATGAAATGAAGGAATGTCATTTTATTTTGTTTTATTGTCGATTGTGTTGTATTTTGTGGAAGTTAGTATTCGCCTAGGAAAAAGGATTCTATTCTAATGTAGATCCTTGCTTGCCCACGGACCCCGATGACTATTAATCTTCACTCAATTAACCCTGGCTCGTCCCCCGACTCCGATACCTACGCTTACGTTGAGCCAGGCCCAGCAATGGACTCCGAAATCTCTACTCATGTCGAACCAGCCTCAATGTGGCTCGCCTATGGACGTTGAAGCCGTGGTTGATCGTAATTCGCACATACCCACGAACGAGGTTCAACTGTGTCGATGCATCAGCTTAGGCGCCGATGTTATTCAACGCTGGTCGAGGTACCAAGATAATATTTAACCATCTGCCCAGTTTTTCGATTATGTATTATTAATATATGATACAGATTAAAAATAAAATACAAGTTAATAAGCTAGTTTTATTACAAAAACCCTGTGTCAATCACATACTTCACATTCAGGAAAATAGCAGTACCAAAAATTCTGATACAAAGTTATTGTAATATTCTAATACCTACTGATATAAGTTACTAAGCCTACATCATAATTATACCAAAAGTCACTGTTCACGCCAAGCCATAATGCCCTAACAAATGGACAATGTCCTTTACGGATTCTTTCACCTGTGAAAAAATCAATCTTGTAAATTTACGCGATCAAAAGATTATGACCGTTTATGTCGCATATTTTCGCATATTTTGCGATTTCACAAGGAAATCAAAACCTATAGGGTACTTCCCTTTGACCTGGAATCATGAAATTCTACAGGTCTTACAGCACATATAACGGAATAAATATGAAAGTTGTTAATTTGAAGTTATATCATATAAAAAACATTGTTTTACAATTACAAACTAACATTTTGTAGTTGTTATGTATCGAAGAACCTTATTGTCAACTACAAAGCTAAGTTTGTCTTTCAATATTTCAACTTCAGTTATATTATTATTATTTTTGGCCTCGCACTCTGAGGGTTTCGTCCAACGGAACCCTCAGAGCACGAGTCCTACTTGTACTTGTCCGGGTTTTTTTCTCTCTTTATTGCCTCTGCCATCCTATAAAACATCAACATGACATTTTTTTTTTTATATTTGCTATATTATACTAAAGATAATGCCCAATCGGTTTTTACAAATGCCCACTAAGCAACTTGTGATATTCAATATTTTTTTTAAACTTGCTAAAGCCAAAAAATTGCTTAATAAGGTTATAGTAATAACTTTGTAACTGTTGCCGCCTTGTATTATCTATCGCACGCAATGCGCGATAGTGTTTCATATATCGAACCTTTTTTTTGATGAGCAACCGCCAGACTTTTTCCACGCCAATTTCTACCCCCATCCTTGCAATCGGGCGCATCTACGTCACGCACCTGTCATCGAACACCGCTCCGCATCGGTCGCGCGCGAACCGATTGTTCGCTTTTTAACTGCGCTCTCGCACAACTATCCCTTCTGAAGACACTTGATCTCCACGGCCGTGGAGAAGAAGAAGGCAGACAGCAGGACTCCAGCACCAGCTCCGCAGGTACACAACAACCAGGATATCAGGTGTGCCCGTTTACCCCATTTTCCGCTTACCTTTCCGTACAAAAGCTCGCGTCTCATCTGATAGAATATCTATCCCGCAGGTCCTTCGAATCGCAGAACTTATTTTATAGGGTAAGTATATTCGCAATTCGGTATGGAAAGTTTTTTTTTTGTATTTTTTTATATTTTTATTTCGTAGATAAGGCTATTTTAAGAAACTAATTTCAATATTTTTGTTTTCTATTGAGTAGTTATTTTACAATATTTTTTTGAAAATTGAAATTATGTGACGTCACCATATAGCACAAAATTTCGTTGCGTTGAGAAGTCTAAAAAAGCACCCCATATTGGCAGCCCTGAAAAAAACCAGACAGTCAAACCACAGAAATGAAAAAATATCCTATTCTGTGTGACGAACAGTGTGTCAAATGTATAATATTTTTATTCTTAAAAGGCACAGAAAATAAAATGCTATACCGTGACGTCATTTAGAGGTCAATGAAAGTCGAATGATTTCTTAGTTTTATGTTAAAATAAATGGCATCTTATCGTTTTAAAAGGTCAGAGTAGAAAAATAAGGGTTAGTAACATAAAATCTCGAAATGGTTTTGGAATTGGCATAGGTTATTTTTTTTTAGCATACCGAATTAGCGAAATCCGTAACGCACCCCCAAATGTGGATGCAGTAACAGTAAAAATTCACATCGATAAGCTGTCGCTGCGCCAGTAACTAATAGACGAGTTTTAAAACAATTACGATTTCAGAAGATTTTCATTAGCGTTTAATTATAATAGTGTGGAAGTTTAGTTAAATTACCGTCATTATCTGAAAGGAAGGTTGAATAAGGGTTAAAATACGGTTGACGGACAGTCGTAGAGGAATATCGCATCGCCCTTCACCGATGCTGTAGCGAAGCTGAAATACTTCACAAATTTGAGGGCAGGGTCGCTGTATGTTATGAGAGGTTCGCTTCCTTCCTTCCCCATTTCCAGCATTCCTGTAAAATTACATTTTGAATAATAAGAAGTAATTTTCGTCAACAATACTAATTCCATATCTGTTTTATCCCGACGACAAACGATTGCCGGCGAAGGGTTCACGATTCGACACCTAAATTTTAACTTATGTATGACCGCGCATATTTTTAGTACTAAAAGAATTTGGTGTTTTACTTCATACATTGAATCAAAAGTTACAATTATGTTACATGAAAAACAAAACATACGTTTTCTTTGTAAAATAGAAAATTTACAAAATTGAACAAAAATTTGACCAGTTTTAAAAAACGTTAAGTTTTTTCTTGTAATTAATTCAACTAATAATAAATCGTGGCTCACGCTGGAAATCACGTTGAATTAATAATAAATTTAATGTAAAAACAGTATAGGAGAATCAAAAAATATATGAAAATCGAATGAGCCTGTTTTATTTATACGTCATCAGATCATACACTCGAGTAAATATCAAGATATAAAATACGGTACTCAACAAATTCAGAAAACTTCCTCCGGCAATTCTTTTTCGTCTGTTTAAAAGCGCAACTTACCATTGTTAAATATTTTGACATAAATGGCCGTAAATTGATCCGGAGAGAGAATGCTTGGAGTATATTTGCTTATAATTTGTTTATACCTTCGGAAGAAGTTCAAATTGTTTGAATAAAAACCTGTTAAAATGCGAAAAAATAATTAGTTAAAAATAATAAATAAACTAACGTTACTTACTAAGAACTCTTATTACCGATCTGAAAATGAATATTTTCTTTGCAGATTTTCTCCGGTGACAGCATGATGTACGCACCCTTAGTGCCCTTAATAGCGAGATGCATCTCGAAGTAGGTGAGGCCAGCTGCGTCTTTTGTGTACGTGACGTGCTTCAGAGTCACGTCGTCCATCCGATGATACGGTTCTACGAATGTTTTACCAGTAACATGTTGTTCCTTGCAACCCAAACCATACCCTGAAAATAATACCATTACATCACTGATCACACTAATACTAAAATCACATATCACTGACTGACTGAATTAGATAAATAGGTCTCAAATAAGGGACCAAAATTGGTCAAAGGCTTTATTGCGATTTGCGATACAGTAAAGCACGGCTTAGTTCGTGCGGAGGGCTAACGCATGCAGCTCGATAGATTAATTTGTCAGCCTGTGTGAGCTGAGTAGTTCTTTAGGATTTTGCAGAAAAGCACAGATTCGTTCATGCAGATTGATAGTCGATATCGTTCACATCCGTGAGGAGAGACACTTATTTTAGGTAGGCATATCTTTTTGTAGAATTTGTCTTGGTACTTGGAGTACATGATAAAATATTGAATTTTGCAACGTATCAGGCGGCCTAATTGGACATTCCTCGTTCGACCAAACAACGAGACTTTTTCGCAAGAACTACACATTGCGGATTGATCATAATAGGATTGCGGATAGGAATCTCATTTAAGTAACTCAATAATAAGAATCTTTTGATCGTCAATTTGTACGCTGCAAACAATGATATAGTACTAGCGACCCGCCCCGGCTTCGCACGGGTATAATTTTAATAAATAAACCAGCCAAGTGCGGGTCAGGCTCGCGTACTGAGGGTTCCGTACCAACAAAAAAGACAGAAAGTAGTGCAAAAAGACATCACGCCCAGGTGGTCACTCATCCAATTACTGTCCGTGCCGTACGTTGCTTAACTTGGTAGTGAACAGAAATTTGTCACGGACTCGTACTTATTTATTAGTTTTTGTTATACTTTAGAGTGTGTACTACAATAATTTGCACAAAAAAAACGCAAGCAAAGAACCAATTTTATTCTTCCTATTAGTTTGTTTGATAATTTTATTTAGGTAGTTTTGTCCTCAGAATTTTGTAAATTAATTAGCATTGAATAGTTTTCGTCAGTTTTATCATAACATTTTGATTAAATTAATGAGTAATAATGTTAAAACTCTAAAAGCCAGTAGTCTACTGCTCCCTAAGTAAAAATGAAAAACTTTTTTTTCTTTAATGATGTAGTGCAGATAAAAGATTGGTATGGAGTGTGATCCCCTCTTGCCGAAATCACAGCTTGCATTCGTCTGGGCATGTTAGCGAGTATATCACTTATGATTTCTTGCGGAATACGTTCTCACTCCGCGGTAATAACATTCTTTAGCTATCTGATGGTCTGCGGAGCCGGCTGCACTGGTCTCACTCGTCGCTTCAGAACGTCCCTATAGACATGCTCTATAGGATTGAGGTTGGTACGTCGACCTAGCCAATCCAAATGATGAATAGACGCCTTTAGCATATACGCTTCCACATCGCCAGACCAGCGGGCGCGAGCGTTGTCGTCCATAAAATTTAGTTTTCGCCAAGAGCAGCCAATGCGGGTTGTGCGAGGAATTAGAAGTTCCGTTTTGTATCGGTGTCCAGACAGTGCCATTTTCGATGAATACTAACTCTGTACGATCCAACGAATTTATTCCTGCCCAAAAACATAACAGAGGTACCATAAGGTGTGATTTCTTCAAAAGATGCCTCTGCAAAATGTTCTTCTCGTTTTCGTAGCACTCGCCAACGTCAGTCTTCACCGTACAGAGATATTATGGCTTCATCGGAGAACAATACCCTATCCCAGCTTTCTTGAGTCCATTAAACACAATTTCGAGCGAAGCTAAGCCTGGAAACTCGGTGCTCACGGAGTAATTTAGGGCTGCGATGACTTATATTGGCAGTGAGAAGTCTCCTTCTGACCGTCCATAGACTAATTTGCACATTTCTTAGTTTTTCGAGGTTGTTCTTGAGGTCCACATACGAAGATTTGCGATTTGTCAACGCTTGAATCACCAGAAAACGATCATGTCGTGGTTCGGTACATGGCTTTCTCCCACAATCAGGCCTTCTCTAGACGGGACCAGTCTGTTGATAGCGCTGCCAGGTCCTTTAGAATGTCGAACAACTAAAAGTTTGTCTTTGAGCCACGGAGCATTGGCTGAAATCTTCCTCAAGCAGCGCAATAATTATGCTGACTTTTATCACTTTATCTACCATTTTCCAAACAGCTAAACAGCATTAACAACATTTTAAAATGTCAAGGACATGAAACAATTAAATAAAAATTTACTAAAAGTTATTTAGTGTCGATATTAACTTTCGGGAATTCTCGTCACAAAATGTAGGTAGTAAAAAGTTGTTTTCTCTAAAAACCAGCCTCAGTCTAAAATTTGAAATTGGAACGTACTTTTTTAAACACCACGGCTCTTTTTTAAACTGCCAATAAAAATGTCAAATGTTTAAAACCTTTTTCGTGTTGATTTTTTTTCAGGATGGGAAAAAATCAAAATAGCCCGTTTTTTTTGTTGCAAATGAGTGTATAAACATGCCATGTTTGACGCTTGTACGTATTAACGTTTTTACATTAGAGCAATTACAATAATACGTTAAAAATGACGTTTGTTTTATGGGGACCCCCTTAACTTTTTACTTTTTGGCTTTATTATTATTTCTTATTTGATCCGCCGTAACATCACATATTTTGTGATAATTTCAACTGGCTATCTATTACAGTTCTAAAGATACAGCCGCTTAAAGATAGGACGACAGACGGATGGACGGACGGATAGACAAACATCGCAGGCTTAGTAATAGGGTCCCGTTTTTACCCTTTGGGTACGTAACCCTAGACAATAGCAAAAAAGCGCAGGAGCGCGGAAAGAGCGGTAGTTCGTAGCGGCCCGTGGTGGCCGAGCGACTCCGGTCCGTGCATTATTTTTTCGTTTGCTTTAACCTTTGATATCTTCTAAAGTATTCATTAAAATTGTATACTGTAAAAGACAATTATACATTTAATATAATGCCCAAGAATACTGTTACATTTATTTGGATAAGGATTATACTGAATAAGATTAAATAGCGTCGCAAGTATAACGCAATTTTAAAATTAAGTTTTAATGAAAGAAATGGTTACTGTGAGTCAACAATAACAGATAGGGATATACCATCGCGGAGTTTTCTTTAGATTTTTAGAAGAGCTACAATTCTCTAGTACATCATTTTTCTGTATCTCTTAAGGTTTAGCCTACGTAAGCCATGTAAATTTATTTTTCAGCGACTTGGTTGCAAAATAGTGTATTTTTGTACTTACATAAAAACTTAATTAGGTTTTTTTATACATATAAACCTTCCTTGAAAATTTTTCTATCTGATGGTGAAAACTGCATCAAAATCCGTTGCGTGGTTTAGGAAGAGTTAGCGGCCATACAGACAGACAGACGCGGACAGCGACTTCAATTTATACTATGTAGAGATTTAGTTTGGTTGTACGAGCGAAGGTTAAATAGGATGATATCACCTTAAAATGTTTTATTTATTCACTTACTAGTTTGATTAACTTCTGCGAGTACATCCTTTTCTAAATTCTGCAATGGGTCCTTTTTATTATCCATATTTTGTTTTAGCGCCGGAATTTTCGTTTGCATTTCTTCCAATTTATGATTTACGTTTTGTTCAAACTTGTTGTCCAACGTATCCAATCTACGAAGTATGTTCTCATTTAAGTTGAACATGTTTTTCTTCATTGTTTCTAATTTTAGGTTTATATTTTCTTCAAAGTGTTCCGGTACTTTATTGCCCGATCCATCCAGTTTGCGCTTTATATTTTCTTCCATAGCAGGTATCATCTTCTTTAATTCAGTCCAATTGTGGTATAATTTGTCTTTTAGGTTTTCTAAGTTTTTGTCCAATGCATCAAAGTCAAATGTTGTAGTGGTATTCTCTAGATCTAATATAGTTTTGTGTATTATGTTAAGCTTTTGATTAAAGTCCTCTTCATTTTTTTTCGATAATGTGCAGTTTACACTGCCATCATAGTCAAGCTGCAATTTTTTCAATCCCTCTAATGTGTGGTTTATCATACTTGTATCGGTTTTGTCCGGTACAATTTTTTTTAGGGCATCTATTTCTCGGTACACACGTTTTTCCAACGAATTAAATTTCTCATCCAAATACTTATCCAATTTATCGAGAATGTTCTTCTCTAGATTTTGTTTATTTTTTTCTATGCTTTCTTGTATTGCTTGATTATGTTTGTCTAATTGTTGAGGTATATTTTTATTAATGTTTTCCAATATTTGTTTGATTCCAATTTTCAATGCTGACAAATCTGCTGTTATTTTGGCTTCAAATATGCCCTCTTCATATACATCTTCTTCATAGTTTTTATAATCACTTGCGTACGTATGGCCGACACTTAAAGTTAGTAAAATAACGACAACATTATGTCTGGTTAACATCTTGCCAGTGCTTGATTTTTAATGACCATGTTATTACTTATTCTTAAATATATAAGCGCGGTATCAATGTATGGTTTTCATAACATTGTATTAGGTTATCTGAATTCGACGACTCTTTAGGGTTCCGTACCCAAAGGGTAAAATCGGGACCCTATTACTAAGCCTACGATGTTTGTTGTCGGTCTGTCCGTATGTCCGTCTATCCGGCTATCCTATTAACAGATATATCTTTTGAAACCGTAATAGGTAACTAGTTGAAATTTTCACAGAATATGTATCGTTACAGAGGATTAACTAACAAATAATAAAAAAATAAAAACGAAAGGGAATAGGAAATATATCAATAAAACAAACGTATTTTTTTACGTATTTTTGTATTAGCTCTAATGTAAAACAATAATACAAACTTGACACGATTATGGTAGAGAGAGGTCAAACCTAACAAATTTTATTTCAGAGCTCGTATCTTTGAAACGAAAGATCGTATAAAATGCTCTTTAGATCATTGTGAAGGAAAAATATTTAGCTACAATCCATAATTTAAAAAAACTATATAATACAAATAATTAACTAAAAGGTTTAAAGAAAAAAGTTCGGGGTTAATTTTAACCCCGACTTCGGGGCTAGTTTTAACATGGCTGGGGCAGGTATAAACAGGAGGTTCTGAAATACTGGATCTTCAGCAAAAGGTCTTGTCTTAATGAAATGGTCTAGAAATATCAAAAACTCCTTTTCGGCCATCCTGCCTGATTTGTTTCCGGCGCCTATCGCTTCGGTTGTTCCATTCTTGATAAATATGTCGCTGTATCTCATTCTGATAAAATAAACATGCAAGGAATAGAGTTTCCGATGGCATTTGCAGCCCCTACCAGAGTAACCAACGTACCTCTTTCTGCTGAGGTTACCACTCCAATTTGTCTTGTACCTCGTTCAGATATTTTCTGCCAGTCATCCATTTGGTGCCAGTTAGTTAACTTAAGGCCCTGTTTACCAGCCACAGCTATCTCTTTCAGACGTTTCAACAACTTTAAAGATTTTTGGGTTCCGTACCTCAAAAGGAAAAAACGAAACCCTTTTAGGATCACTTCGTTGTCCGTCTGTCTGTCCGTCTGTCAATACCCTTTTTCTCAAGAACACGTTAAGGTATCAAGTTGATATTTGTACTGAATACTTTTTATTTTTATTTTTTATTCTTCAATTTTATGGGGGCTTTTAGACAACATGTCTATGTCAGCCCCATCGTATCCTGACAAAACATAAATTTCCTAAATAAATGTACTTAAACTTATTACTTTACACAACCACAAACTTACCTAAACCACAAACCTACCTAGTTGGTCAATTATACTTATGGTATATAACCAACCAGGCAAGGCTATACTGAATACTTAAGTCTACAGTTTCTTTCGGCTGTAAAAAAAATAAAAATTGTAAGTCAACGCAATCAAAAGATATGAACGCGTATGTCGCATATTTTGCGATTTCACAGGAGAATCAAAACCTATAGGGTACTTGCCGTGGTACCTAGAATCATGAAATTTGGGAAAAGGCAAGTTCTCATAGCACATATATAGGAATAATTCCTAAAGTTACTAATTTGAAGTTATATCATTTAAAAATCTTATTTTGCTATTACAAACTTACATTTTGTAGTTGGAATGTATCGAAGAACCTTCTGTCTGTCCGTCTGTCAAGACCCTTTTTCTCAACAACGCGAAAAGATATCAAATTAAAATTGACATCAAAGGACTTTGTCCATTGTTGGCTAAGCGTGAACTGGGTGCTCGTAAGTATTTAATTTAGTCAATAAAACAATACCTTATTAAAAACAATTATTGTGCTTTATTTTTGTATCCAGTTAAACTTAAAAAAATTGACTTAATTTGTATTTAATCTAATTATACGAGACTTCCGGTGCTTAGATTAAAAGTGCGACCAACTTATCTGAAGATTTGGTCAAATAATGGGACTATAATCATTATACGGATGTCTGTCAGCTTGGTTAAGAGAATACGACTGTGGTATCTCCAGTCAACTGTACAGATAAGTTGGTCGTACTGTATATCTGAGATTTTAGGATAACTGTCACTGTTGTCAGTCTCATCAAACCAGTGTTGCCATTGGCTTATTTCCTATTTTTAATCGATTACCTTCTGACACAAATGATATGAATCGATATAGCGATACAACAAAATGTCACTACGGAAAAGTGATACGGTAACATGTAGGTACATGTAGGTGGTCTTTAGGCTGGTGATGGGTGGCGGTAATTAGTACGTCACTGTTCACTTTCTATATATGTATTAATTCTTAGCCCACAATGCACCATACATAAAAACATCGGAAGGGTGATGAGTTAGTAGGTACAGACGGTGGTGATTGGTGATATTATACCAATTGACGAAGTTTGATAATAACATAATGAGTTCAGCTGTCTACGCGTAGGTACTAACTAACACTTTACTAAGCTACGACCGCTCGCTCACCGATAGAACAACAGACGCAGCGCAATAATGGTGCGTTTGCCATGCATCTGATTTGTTCGATTAAATATAGATGTTATTGTAGTTTTGATATGAACAAAATTATTTCAAGTATTTGTTGAGTTTATTTTATGAATGAATTAATCCTGTACATTGAAACCTTTTTCAAGTTTACGATTAACTATGAAATAAAATCGGAATTTATTAGTTTATCGATTTTTTTTTTTATTATGGCAGTACAGCAAATGTCAAAAATATATTATCAACAATGAAATGAAGGAATGTCATTTTATTTTGTATTATTGTCGATTGTGTTGTATTTTGTGGAAGTTAGTATTCGCTTAGGAAAAAGGATTCTATTCTAATGTAGATCCTTGCTTGCCCACGGACCCCGATGACTATTAATCTTCACTCAATTAACCCTGGCTCGTCCCCCGACTCCGATACCTACGCTTACGTTGAGTCAGGCCCAGCAATGGACTCCGAAATCTCTACTCATGTCGAACCAGCCTGGCTCGCCTATGGACGTTGAAGCCGTGGTTGATCGTGTCATGATTTCTAACTTATTTTAATTGTTTCTTGGTTTTAAACCTTTTGGTATCTAATTTGACTAACAGTATTTTTATTTAAAATGGCGGTCGGAAACATGTTGACTCGGGAGTCTCGGCAATAGTGCGAATAGTGGGGGTAAGAAAAAGATAATGTGGTGGATGTTGGCAAGAGGGACTTTAGTCTGGCTTGAGCGTTCATAGCGAAAGCATATTGGTCTGAAAACTGTAATAAGTAGTAATAAAGAATAAGACTATGAATAAAGTTATATAAAGTGAGAACTGGATTATGATTTACCACAATCGTAATTCGCACATACCCACGAACGAGGTTCAACTATGTCGATGCATCAGCTTAGGCGCCGATGTTATTCAACGCTGGTCAAGGTACCAAAATAATATTTAGCCATCTGCCCAGTTTTTCGATTATGTATTATTAATATATGATACAGATTAAAAATAAAATACAAGTTAATAAGCTAGTTTTATTACAAAAACCCTGTGTCAATCACATACTTCACATTCAGGAAAATAGCAGTACCAAAAATTCTGATACAAAGTTATTGTAATATTCTAATACCCACTGATATAAAACACTGTTTTAAACTATCACGGTTGTTCACTAAATTTATATGATTATTTACGGGATAAAAAAAGACGGGAGCTCATTCCACAACCTTACCACGGTAAATATCCCGTAAATAATCATATTAATCCACTGATATAAGTTACTAAGCCTACATCATAATTATACCAAAAGTCACTGTTCACGCCAAGCCATAATGCCCTAACAAATGGACAATGTCCTTTACGGATTCTTTCAGCTGTGAAAAAATCAATCTTGTAAGTTTACGCGATCAAAAGATTATGACCGTTTATGTCGCATATTTTGCGATTTCACAAGGAAATCAAAACCTATAGGGTACTTCCCGTTGACCTGGAATCATGAAATTCTACAAGAGGCAAGGTCTTACAGCACATATAACGGAATAAATATGAAAGTTGTTAATTTGAAGTTATATCATATAAAAAAACATTGTTTTACAATCACAAACTAACATTTTGTAGTTGTTATGTATCGAAGAACCTTATTGTCAACTACAAAGCTAAGTTTGTCTTTCAATATTTCAACTTCAGTTATATTATTATTATTTTTGGCCTCGCACTCTGAGGGTTTCGTCCAACGGAACCCTCAGAGCACGAGTCCTACTCGTACTTGTCCGGTTTTTTTTTTCTTTATTGCCTCTGCCATCCTATAAAACATCAACATGACATATTTTTTTTTTTATATTTGCTATATTATACTAAAGATAATGCCCAATCGGTTTTTTACAAATCCCCACTAAGCAATTTGTGATTTTCAATAATTTTTTAAAACTTGCTAAAGCCAAAAAATTGCTTAATAAGGTTATAGTAATAACTTTGTAACTGTTGCCGCCTTGTATTATCTATCGCACGCAATGCGCGATAGTGTTTCATCTATCGAACCTTTTTTTTGATGAGCAACCGCCAGACTTTTTCCACGCCAATTTCTACCCCCATCCTTGCAATCAGGCGCATCTACGTCACGCACTTGTCATCGAACACCGCTCCGCATCGGTCGCGCGCGAACCGATTGTTCGCTTTTTAACTGCGCTCTCGCACAACTATCCCTTCTGAAGACACTTGATCTCCACGGCCGTGGAGAAGAAGAAGGCAGACAGCAGGACTCCAGCACCAGCCACACCGCAGGTACACAACAACCAGGATATCAGGTGTGCCCGTTTACCCCATTTTCCGCTTACCTTTCCGTACAAAAGCTCGCGTCTCATCTGATAGAATATCTATCCCGCAGGTCCTTCGAATCGCAGAACTTATTTTATAGGGTAAGTATATTCGCAATTCGGTATGTAAAGTTTTTTTTTTGTATTTTTTTTTATATTTTTATTTCGTAGATAAGGCTATTTTAAGAAACTAATTTCAATATTTTTGTTTTCTATTGAGTAGTTATTTTACAATATTTTTTTGAAAATTGAAATTATGTGACGTCACCATATAGCACAAAATTTCGTTGCGTTGAGAAGTCTAAAAAAGCACCCCATATTGGCAGCCCTGAAAAAAACCAGACAATCAAACCACAGAAATGAAAAAATATCCTATTCTGTGTGACGAACAGTGTGTCAAATGTATAATATTTTTATTCTTAAAAGGCACAGAAAATAAAATGCTACACCGTGACGTCATTTAGAGGTCAATGAAAGTCGAATGATTTCTTAGTTTTATGTTAAAATAAATGGCATCTTATCGTTTTAAAAGGTCAGAGTAGAAAAATAAGGGTTAGTAACATAAAATCTCGAAATGGTTTTGGAATTGGCATAGGTTAATTTTTTTTAGCATACCGAATTAGCGAAATCCGTAACGCACCCCCAAATGTGGATGCAGTAACAGTAAAAATTCACATCGATAAGCTGTCGCTGCGCCAGTAACTAATAGACGAGTTTTAAAACAATTACGATTTCAGAAGATTTTCATTAGCGTTTAATTATAATAGTGTGGAAGTTTAGTTAAATTACCGTCATTATCTGAAAGGAAGGTTGAATAAGGGTTAAAATACGGTTGACGGACAGTCGTAGAGGAATATCGCATCGCCCTTCACCGATGCTGTAGCGAAGCTGAAATACTTCACCAATTTGAGGGCAGGGTCGCTGTATGTTATGAGAGGTAAGCTTCCCAATTGGCCTTCCTTCCCCATTTCCAGCATTCCTGTAAAATTACATTTTGAATAATAAGAAGTAATTTTCGTCAACAATACTAATTCCATATCTGTTTTATCCCGACGACTAACGATTGCCGGCGAAGGGTTCACGATTCGACACCTAAATTTTAACTTATGTATGATCGCGCATATTTATAGTACTAAAAGAATTTGGTGTTTTACTTCATACATTGAATCAAAAGTTACAATTATGTTACATGAAAAACAAAACATACGTTTTCTTTGTAAAAAAGAAAAATTAACAAAGTTGAACAAAAATTTGACCAGTTTTAAAAAGCGTTAAGTTTTTTCTTGTAATTGATTCAACTAATATAAATCGTGGATCACGCTAGAAATCACGTTGAATTAATAATAAATTTAATGTAAAAACAGTATAGGAGAATCAATAAATATATGAAAATCGAATGAGCCTGTTTTATTTATACGTCATCAGATCATACACTCGAGTAAATATCAAGATATAAATACGGTATATACTCAACAAATTCAGAAAACTTCCTCCGGCAATTCTTTTTCGTCGGTATAAAAGGGCAACTTACCATTGTTAAATATTTTGACATAAATGGCCGTTAATTGATTCGGAGAGAGAACTTTTGGAGTATGTTTGGTTATAATTTGTTTATTCATTCGGAATAAGTTCGTATTGTCGGAATAAAAACCTGTTAAAATGCGAAAAAAATAATTAGTTGAATAATAATAAATAATCTAACGTTGCTTACTAAGAACTCTTATTACCGATCTGAAATTGAATATTTTCTTGGTAGATTTGCTCCGGTGACAGCATGATGTACGCACTCTCAGTGCCCTTAATAGCGAGATGCATCTCGAAGTAGGTGAGGCCAGCTGCGTCTTTTGTGTACATTACGTGCTTCAGAGTCACGTCGTCCATCCGATGATACGGTTCTACGAATCCATTACCCATAATATGTTGCTCCTTGCAACCCAAAACATACCCTGAAAATAATACCATTACATCATTGATCACACTAATACTATAATCACACATCCCTGACTGACTGAATTAGATAAATAGGTTAGATTCAGATTCTTTATTAACCAATATA
The DNA here is from genome assembly GCA_914767915.1 of Agriopis aurantiaria. Classification (NCBI taxonomy): domain Eukaryota; kingdom Metazoa; phylum Arthropoda; class Insecta; order Lepidoptera; family Geometridae; genus Agriopis; species Agriopis aurantiaria. Next base: position 6,794,581 of record OU612003.1, on the reverse strand, counting down.
ACATGTTCGTCATATGAGGCAAGTCAGCAGGGTTATATATTGTATGCGATACCGTAAAGCACGGCTTATAGTTCGTAAGGAGGGCGTTCGTTAGTTCGAGCTGAATTGTGTTTTAAAATGTTACAATAAATCACAGTTTCATTCATGCGGATTGACAGTCGATATCGCTCACTTTGCCTTAGAATTTGTCTTGGGAGTAGGAATTTTCATGATAAAAATATTGAATTATGGAACGTATCAGGCGGCCTTATTGGACATTTCTCGTTTTCCAAACAATGAGACTTTTTTTGCAAGAACAACACATTGCGGATTGATCATACTCTCCATAACTCCATAGTAAGAATGTTTGATCGTCAGTTAGTATGCTTCAAATGTGATATAGTACCCATTATTTTGGTTTTACGAGCTAAGGCCAATTAAGACGGTGTCACCTCAAAATGTTTTATTTATTCACTTACTATTTTGATGAACATCTGCGAGTACATCCTTTTTAAAATTCTGCAATGCGTCCATTTTATTATCCATGTTTTGTTTTAACTCCGGGATTTTCTTCTGAATTTTTTCCCATTTATGATCTATGTTTTGTTCAAGCTTTTTGTCTAACGTATCCAATCTACGAAGTATGTTCTCATTTAAGTTGAACATCTTTTTCTCCATTGTTTCTAATTTTAAATTTATATATTCTTCAAAATGTTCCGGGACTTTATTGCCTGATCCATCCAGTTTGCGCTTTATATTTTCTTCCATCGCAGGTATCATCTTCTTTAATTCAGTCCAATTGTGGTTTAAATTGTCTTTTAAGTTTGCTATGTTTTTGTCCAATGCATCAAAGTTACATGTTTTAGTGGTATTCTCTAGATCTAATATAGATTTTTGTATTATGTTAAGCTTTTGATTAAAGACATGCTCATTTTTTTGCGATGTTTTGTTTGCTAATATGCAGTTTGCACTGCCATCAAAGTCTAGCTGCAATTTTTTCAATGCATCTAATTTGTGGTTTATAATACTCGTATCGGTTTTGTCACGTACAATTTTCTCGAGGGCATCTATTTTTCGGTACACATGTTTTTCCGACGTATTAAATTTCTCATCTATATACTCTTCCAATTTATCGTGAATGTTTTTCTCTAGTTCATGATTTTTTTTGTCTATGCCTTCTTGTATTGCTTGATAATTTTTTTCTAATTGTTCAGGTATATTTTTATTAATCGATTCCAATATTTGTTTGGTTTCAATTTGCAAAGTCGCTGTTATTTTAGCTTCCAATGTGCCCTCTTCATATACATCTTCGTCACAATTTTTATAACTCGCGTAAGCTTCATTGCCAACACTTAAAGCTAGTAAAATAACGACATAATTATGTTTGGTAAACATCTTTCCAGTGCTCAGATTTTTAATGACGGTGTTATTACTTATTCCAGAATATATAAGTGCTTTATCAATTTTAAGTAAGTATTATTTCGAAATACTTACTGGTATCTAAAAGATTTATCTGTTTTTAGGGTTCTTTAGTACTACAAGGAAGCCTTATAACATTGTTCTCTCTATCTGTCCGTTTGTCCATCGATCAGTCTGTCCATAAATCCGTCAGTCAAAGATGTTTCATACGTTGCCGTCAGTTTTAGTGTAGATCTCAATTTAAAAAGTTAAATGAAAATAAAAATTTAGAGAGCATTTTAGAGTTGGCTCTGCCTTTGTGTGAAATGGGGATTATATTTTTTTCGCTATAGGTATCCCGTCGTTGATTAGGTCTTTTGAAATAAAGCTATGGCCAGATTAAAATAACTTTTTAGGGTTCCGTACCCAAAGGATGTAAACGGGACCCTAGCTATTACTAAGCGTACGCTGTCTGTCTGTCTGTCCTACCTTTAAACGGCTGTATCTTTTGACCCGTAATATACAGCGAGTTGAAATTTTCACAGTAAATGTAATGAGACAGGGGATTAACTAGCAAATAATAAAGAAGTCAATAAGTAAAAACAAAAGGGGGGTCCGTATACAACAAACGTTTTTTTTATTATCTCTAATGTAAAAACGGTAACACGTACAAGCGTCAAACTTAGCATGATATAGTACACTCTAAAGTATAACAACAAATAATAAATAATGGCCATGTGCGAGTCGGTGACAATTTTTGTACATTACCAAGTTATAACTAGTAATTTCATTATTTGGATGTTATTTGGATATTCTAACGTCAACCTTATCATTTCACCGAATCAAAATGCCATATTTTACTAATTTTGAAGTAGTTTTTATTTATTTGATAATTATTATATTTTGTGGTGGTACAGAACCCTCAGTGCGCGAGCCTGACTCGTACTTGGCCGGTTTCTAATATATATATATATATAAATTTGCGGTACCTACTCTACCTACACCAGATTTTTATTTTTGCTCTACTGTATTGACCCACGTAACAGTATTGATAATATGGATTGCCCCAACAATGATAAGGGGGAGAACCGAAGATAATATCACCACTTGATCGCGCATGTAGTCACAATTCACTTTTGCAAAAGTTAGCCACGTTTGATTGATGTGAATTTACCAGACAGCAGTTTAATTAATATTTACAACACATTTGCTCAAAAAGTGCACTTACGATAACTGAATACATCTTTCGAAAGTTAAACATTACGGATCATACAACGGAGCGTGCTGTAATGAATTTGTCCGCACGCTCCGTTGTATAGCACCGTGCGTGTACGTTACGGTAATTTTTTAATTTCCATTTTTTGTTTTTTTCTCGCAAATGTGTTGTAAAACGTTATATGGCACACGTGCGGATTGGTTATTACAAACTCGTGACTATGGTAAGCCCTCGACTTCGTCTCGGGCTTACATTCGTCTACTCGTTTGTAATAACCAACTTTCCGCACTTGTATCATAAATGATATTTTTCGACAGTATTCCATGCCCAAAGGGTAAAAACGGGACCCTATCCGTTCCGGGTCCGTTTTTACCTTTTGGGTACGGAACCCTAAAAATCTGCTGTTCTATACATTTCGTCTAGTCCAATGAACTTTTTGTATGGAACAGCTGATATTCTTATCACGCTTCAGATTTGATCCCGTAGTTGTTCATAATAATGAGTACTTATAATGATCTCCCCGAATAGGTATTTCCACTGTCTCACAAGTCACCCGGTAAACTCTCAATCGTAGCGCCGTAGCGCTAGGGCTGTCGTAGCAACAATAATGTTCTGTGAAAACAATTTATTACGTAGGTATATATTATAAAAAAAAAAAAAAAAAGAATAAACAAATATAATAAAGTATATAAAAGACTTTTGCATAAGACTGTAATTACTGGTAGTTGGAGCACGGGGACTTGCAAGTACCCCGTGCTTCACCCAGGTGGAGAACCTAGGTGGAGCACGGGTCCGACCCCAAATAAAAGTTCATAAATTGGTTAGGTACCGAAAAGTATTTACTTTTGTCGATTACAGCATGTACGTATATTAGGTACTTCATTATCTATTACGACTCACGGTCATGAGGTCATGAATAATAAACGTCGCGTAAAAACCATAATATCTTAATTTTCTGTGCAATGATAGTCTTATCATTTTTAATAAAGAAATAAACCGGCCAAGTGCGAGTCGGGCTCGCGCACTAAGGGTTCCGTGCCACCACAAAATACAACAATTTATCAATTTAAAAACCGACTTCATAATTAGTAAAATGTGGCATTTCGATTCGGTGAAATGATAAGACGTTCTAATAAGGTCATACAAATAACGAAATTATTAGTTATAACTTGGTCATGAACAGAAATTTGTCACCGACTCGCACTTGGCCATTATTTATTAGGTATTCTAGGTATTTATTGTTATACTTTAGTTTTAGAAGAGTGTGTACTATAATCATGCCAAGTTTGACGCTTGTACGTATTACCGTTTTTACATTTGAGCTAATACAAAAATACGTTTACTAAAGTTATATGATAATTTACGGGATATTTACCGTGGTAAGGTTGTGGAATGAGCTCCCGATATTTCGGCGCAGTTACATGCACCATGTTCACGGGAAGACTGAAGAATGCGGGTGGTTGGAAAACTCGAACTCGAACCTAAGTCCCGACAAAACACACTCACTGTATCACTGCGTATAGTATTTTGAACACATTTTGAACGCGAATTTTAATTTTTATTTTTGAGGCACCCTAATACTGGATTCCACGCACTGGCGAATTAAAACCATCACCTCGAAAAAAAAAAAATACGTTTGTTGAAAATACTCCCCTTTCGTTTTGACTTTTTGACTTTTTAATTATTTGTTAGTTAATCCGCCGTATGATTTCATATTCTGTGAACATTTCAGCTTGCTATCTATTACGGTTCCGAAGATACAGCCTTTTAAAGGTAGGACAGACAGACACAGACAGAGTAGGCTTAGCAATAGCGTCTCGTTTTTACCCTTTGGGTACGGAACCCTAAAAACCATATTAGTAGGTATATCAGTTAAACGCGTAGATAATTTGGTACGTACTTCAAGTAATAGAACACTATATATACCTATAAATAACGTTCTCCAACGCAACTCTTAAAGCAACTCTTAAATCGCGAAAAAATATCACTTTTCTAACTTAACTTACTTACTAACTTCACTATAGTCACCGCGTTACCGAGTCGTCCAGCAATAAACGTCATACCAGCAGACCTGTAAGTGCGAGCGAGGTAGACAGATTAAAACTCAATAAGACCTGTAAGTGCGAGCGAGATAGACAGATAAATTATTTATGACCCCACGACTCAGATGATAATGCGTTTACTATACTTACGTTTTAGCTGTTCCCAGACTAGGTAAAGCTACTACGTAGGCTGTTTTATAGATACAGTCAACACTACAAAATGTATGGAACAAATGATATTTTTTTCGCGATTTCCGGGATGGTCCCATAATAAACTAATCTACACAACTAGTTGCGACTACGGGAATAGAAAAGTCCAAATGGCTCTACCAGTTGAGCCTCGCAGTAAAGCCTAGGATCCGAAACGGTAAAAGTTGTTTATAATGAGTCTGTTGGACCCCTTTGGGCATAACCCAGCGCACTTGGCTTTCCGCGTAACCCCAGTACCGGCGTTAGGGTAGGGCCTGGTTGGGCGACTGCCCAGGGCACCTATAAAGGGGCGCAGGTACATTAAAAATCGACTATTTAATCTAATCTACCCTTTGCCTTTTTCGATTGAATGGCAGGGGGGTGGGGGGTGCGCTTTAGAAATCTCGCCCAGGTCGCGGTAGTGCTAGAACCGGCACTGCGTAACCCAGTATAAATAAAATGGCTGATATTAGTTAACTCACTTTACTCCTCTTAAAAAACATCATATAAAACCTGCGAGAAATGCATACACATAAATAAATAAGAATTTTTTACATTTTTAACATAAAACAACATTATGGACGTTATTTTAAACATAAAAACAAAATAGAAGCTAACTACTTGGCTACTTCGGCCAAAATAAAATTAATGGAAGGGCCCAGAAGAAGCGCATTTTGAAGATTACAAAATAAGTGCCGGCGCTCACTTCGTGTCAGTCGGTCTCTAGCCTGCAACACGAGACTATTGTTTCATGATAAAGAAACATCTGACAAAATTATGCCTTCATATGCTTTCCCGAAGTGTAAATACACAACAAAAACCGCTATCTATTTTTTGGAACAAATGTACTGTACATGGTTATAATTAAGTGTTGAAGTATATGTCCGACGGTTTTGACTCGTTTATACTGAGCAAGTTCAATGGTTATGTTCCGTCCATTCATTTTATTTTGGTCGAAGACCTATTATACAAAATTAGTTAGAACTGCCCATAGACCGTCGAAGTTCTAGAGACAATCCAAATTCTCAAGCCCACTATCAGTTGGCAGCGTACGCAGCATGCTAGCAGCATTACCACGCTGAATGGCAATGCTTATGCGTTGAGCCAGAAACACGCCAGCATTTTGGTCACGCGCCTACAAAATCGCTAAATAGTGGTACAAAATAGTACAAATTGTAAACTATTGTATAATGTATATACCATCTAAAGATATAAGAAAAACATCCATGGCCGTGCAACGAAATACAACACTATTAAACAGGCGCTTTGAAAGATTTTTGACAATAACATAATGTTACAATAAAATGTTATGATGTTAGAATATATTAATATTAGGTATGAGTTACACTTAGCCAACTAGTTTTATAGAACTCGTGCGCGTGCGTCACAAATAATGAAAGCTCCGATAGCGCAACATTGTGCGCTCTCGTACGAATCAATCTGGGTGTCTACAAATCACAATTTATTTATTTATTTACTCAATATATTTGGTTATAGGCTTGCGTTTATCCGCCAATTTGCCCGATGTTAAGCGATGATGCGGTCTACGATGGAGCACGCTTGCCTTGAAGAAATACGATTCAGTCGTGGTTTGAAGACACACATATTGTAACTATCGGGGAACACCCATTCACGCAGCGCACTCCACAGACTAGCAGTACGCACAATTAAAGTGGAATCAAAGCGCTTCATACGGGTTTTGGGAATAACAACCATAAAGCAAATCAGTTTCTTCTTAGCAAGCGTGCTATATTGTAGACCGCATTGTCGCTTAATATTAGGCAAGTTGACGGTCAAGTGCAAGCCTAGCAATCATAAAAAAATAAAATGCCGAATGATAGACAACTTTATGGCATTACTACCTCTGTGCCTTTTTAGTGGAAAATCCTTAATAAACCTTTCATCATTATCAGCCAAAAGACGTCAACTGCTGAACATAGGCCTCCCCCTTTAACCTCCACACTGAACGACAGCCTGCCTTTTGCATCCACTGGATGCCCGCGACTCTCACGATGTCGTCGGCCCATCTAGTGGGAGGCCTACCTACGCTGCGTCTTCCGGTTCGTGGTCTCCACTCAAGAAACCTAAAAACAAGGGTCTTTGACCAGTGTGTGTGGCCAGTGATGACATATGGTACTGAGACGTGGTCCTTAACTGTTGGACTTGTGGAAAAACTCAGAGTCACACAGCGGGCAATGGAGATGGCAATGTGCGCTGGAGATGTTTATGTGGTACTTATTAGACGAAGTAGGCAGCTAGTTGCGCCATCTTGTCCTTGGGCTGCTTGTTGCGGTTCTTGGGGGGCCGCGCGCGCGGGCCGCGGTTGCGCGCCATCGGCGCCCGAGACGCCACTGCACGGTGCTTCTCTACCTGCAACCACGTCACACAATATTATTTATCTGCGAAGCGATAACTGCAAACCCAAAGGCAGATTGTGGGGGGGGGGGGGGGGGGGGGGTTTAGACAAGATCCATTTTCTGTTAGCGTTAACGCCTGCGGAAAGGTGAAATTGTATGAAAATGACAATGACATTAGCAAGAGAAATTATTTCAAGCTAATGTCATTTTGAAAGTGGCTCTTATCTAGACCCCCGTTATTATGAAAAAAATGAAAAAAAAAAAAAAAAATATGTCCCGAATATTTTTTTTTTTTTTTATGAGAACTACTTTTACCGTTGGACTGAACCAGAATCTGAATTTTACATTACAAAAATTATAAAGTACTTTTCTACAAAAAATAAAGACTGATTTCACAGGATGAAGGTGAAATTAAATAAACGGGGTCATCCCCTATTTAATAGGTACCACCCACAAGATATAAACTATTCAATAAAATATATAATAATCATTAAAATCGGTATTTGATGAATACATCGGATCAACATACTCAAAACTCACTAAAAAGTTAAATTATGAACCTCCTTATTTGAAGTCGTATAAGAAAAAAAATACTGTGCCATACATTTTATTGTGTCAATACTTTGATAGTTTGGATCTGTCTTAAACTGGAGCTAGTACCGAAAGTCTGCCAAAATCTGAAGGGGCAAGGTAAACACGTATTGCACACACTGACATATTCTTGCTAGTTCTACAAACGCACACTTCAATATTGAACGGCTAACAAACACAAAAGTTATGCTCAAAATGTAAGCTCGCAATATAGGCAGGCTATCATCTCGGTGAGTGCGGCCGGCAAGCATGTCTTTTCTCTCTTGTACTTCACGGAGACTCATTGCACGAACAACACATACGGATCATTGCTGGCCCGACACTTGAACTCAAAAGATTGCTACTTCTAACACTCAAATATAAACCTAGTTACCAGAGCACTAAAGACGGGTTCGCAGTAAAGGTATGCTATCGTCTCAGTGAGAGCGGCCGGCAAGCATGTCTTTTCTCCCTTGTACTTCACGGACACTCATTGCAACAAAACACGCACGCGACTACATAGAACATTGCTGGCCCAACACTTGAACTCAAAAGATTGCTACTTCTAACACTCAAATATAAACCTAGTTACCAGAGCTCTGAAGGCGGGTTCGCAGTAAAGGCATGCTATCATCTCAGTGAGTGGCCGGCAAGCATGTCTTTTCTCCCTTGTACTTCACGGACACTCATTGCAACAAAACACGCACGCGACTACATAGAACATTGCTGGCCCAACACTTGAACTCAAAAGATTGCTACTTCTAACACTCAAATATAAACCTAGTTACCAGAGCTCTGAAGGCGGGTTCGCAGTAAAGGCATGCTATCATCTCAGTGAGAGTGGCCGCAAGCATGTCTTTTCTCCCTTGTACTTCACGGACACTCATTGCAACAAAACACGTACGCGACTACATAGAACATTGCTGGCCCAACACTTGAACTCAAAAGATTGCTACTTCTAACACTCAAATATAAACCTAGTTACCAGAGCTCTGAAGGCGGGTTCGCAGTAAAGGCATGCTATCATCTCGGTGAGAGCGGCCGGCAAGCATGTCTTTTCTCCCTTGTACTTCACGGACACTCATTGCAACAAAACACGCACGCGACTACATAGAACATTGCTGGCCCAACACTTGAACTCAAAAGATTGCTACTTCTAACACTCAAATATAAACTTAGTTACCAGAGCTCTGAAGGCGGGTTCGCAGTAAAGGCATGCTATCATCTCAGTGAGAGTGGCCGCAAGCATGTCTTTTCTCCCTTGTACTTCACAGACACTCATTGCAACAAAACACGCACGCGACTACATAGAACATTGCTGGCCCAACACTTGAACTCAAAAGATTGCTACTTCTAACACTCTAATATAAACCTAGTTACCAGAGCTCTGAAGGCGGGTTCGCAGTAAAGGCATGCTATCATCTCAGTGAGAGTGGCCGCAAGCATGTCTTTTCTCCCTTGTACTTCACGGACACTCATTGCAACAAAACACGCACGCGACTACATAGAACATTGCTGGCCCAACACTTGAACTCAAAAGATTGCTACTTCTAACACTCAAATATAAACTTAGTTACCAGAGCTCTGAAGGCGGGTTCGCAGTAAAGGCATGCTATAATCTCAGTGAGAGTGGCCGCAAGCATGTCTTTTCTCCCTTATTTTATTTATTTATTTTATTTAAGTTCAAATGCTTGCTGTGCTTACAGCGAAGCCAACGCGCACAGCAAGCCACGGACACTCATTGCAACAAAACACGCACACGACTACATAGAACATTGCTGGCCCAACACTTGAACTCAAAAGATTGCTACTTCTAACACTCTAATATAAACCTAGTTACCAGAGCACTGAAGGCGGGTTCGCAGTAGAGGCAGGCCGTCATCTCGGTGAGAGCGGCCGGCAATCGCGTCTTTTCTCCCTTGTACTCCACGGTGACTTGTTGCGCGCCGCAAACGGAACATTGCTGCTCCGACACTTGAACGCGGCACGCGTCTTCGAATATGTTGATGATGACGTCACACCTGCAATGGACCAAACGACATTCATACGCATAGGCATTCCTTCAATGACAATATAACCACTTGACGGCTCATCCTTTACCCCGCATGAGGCAAAGGTTCTAACATGTCAACCTAAACTATTTCGAGCGGGGCCAATCCTAGGCGCGAATTGAATTACTTTTGATTCTTCAATCACAAGCGTCGAGTCGCGTCGAGTCTCCAATCACAAACTGCCCCCGCGACCGACGTGGCATCATTTTGCAAAAGGGAATTTGACTACATGCGCGATCAAGCATTTCTTAGACACAGCCGTATTGAAGCGAGTAGAGACCTTTTTACAAGCTTTTATTCAACTTGCCCTGTTAGTATGTATGTAAGTAAGTATGCAACTGAATTTTAGAACAGTTATCCTAGTACCGTATATTAGTTACCGATTGAGCTGATGGCATACTTATGTGAGTTCGGTGACAATGCAATGTTATGGTACCATCGAGCTGGTCTGATGATGGAGACAGAAGGTGGCCATAGGAACTCTTAAACGAAAAAACATAACCCCGTCGAGTCTGGGTTCGTTGCATTTGTCTTCCCAAGCACTTTGGTCCTAGATGATAAATTCAATATGGCGGACGCCCCAAGATGGCGGACAAAATGGTCTTATCATGATATGGGTAGCAAATGAAATTGCTGAGAAGAATACGAAAAACCATACTACAGATACTACTCGCGCTTAATACTATTAAGGAAGGAAGTCTTAGTAATACTTGTGATACTACTAAGGAGTGTTTTATACAAAACTGCGTATCGTAAATCGTTCATATTTTTGGCATTTCTTTAAGAGTGTTATGAACTTTAAGTTAGCTATAAACACAAAAAAATCCTAAACCGATGCTAACTTTCTTCATCAATTTAATGGCATGTGATTTATTGTAAACTTAACTTTTCATTATGTCCTGTTATCGGTGCTAGTCTGGAATACGCTGCCTGAATGCCCCGATAGTTACAATCTCTTCAAATCGCAAGTGAATCGGTTTCTTCTAGGCAAGCGTGCTCCATCGTAGACCGCATCATCGCTTAACATCAGGCGAGATGGCGGTCAAACGCAAGCAACGCTATTATTAAATATTAAAAATACTGTACGCAATTTCGTTTACTTGGATGATATATTATTACCAGTTATTTTGATTTAAAACCCAAACTACGGAACCAATTTTAATTAAATTTGTATGGGACCAACCTGAAAGAATGTCCTTTTAAATAAAAAATTCTATTCCATATAAAGCGCAGCGTAGGACGTCCACCCACAAGATGAACAGACGACCTTAAAGAAACCACAGGCAAACGCTGGCTGTAGACCGCTTCCAGCCGGCCCTTTTGGAGATCGATGGCCTATGTCCAGCAGTGGATGTCCTATGGCTAAAATGATGATGATGATGATGATGATTCCTAATCTATACTTCTATACTAATATTATAAAGAGGAAATATTGTATTGTCTGTTTGTTTGCATTGAATAGGCTCTGAAACTACTGAACCGATTTGAAAAAATCTTTCACTGTTGGGAATCTACACTATCCCCGGGTGACATAGGCTATATATCTATACCCGTGCGAAGCCGGGGCGTGCCGCTAGTCAGTTTATAAATAATGGAGTCCTGTAACAAACATTTTAAAAAAAGATACCTCCTTTTTCGACGTCGGTTATAAAGGTATGTGTAAGGCATACCGGTTGCAAGCTAGTTTCCACTTGGGCGCAATAGACGGGTCCAGCACTAGGATGCCAGCGTCACACTCCACACAGCCCGACACTCCGGTTGAGTTAACGCCATACGCGCAGGTCGGGTGCGTACAAGAGTTGCAGCCGAATCCTTTCTTCATATCCCTGGAATACATAATTATGATTAATTTTACCGCAACGTATCAGTGATGCCCCTGGTGTTGCAGGTATCCATAGGCGGCGGTGGTCGCTTACCATCAGGCGGCCCGCTAGATTGTTTGCCACCTATGGCATAAAAAAAAAGTTAAAAGCTAGTTAAGTAATACCTAATTCGTCTTCATGTCCGGAGTGCCATAGAATGCATTTTTTGGTAATAATAAAAAAAAAACACAAAAGAGAAAAAATGCTATTATAATAATTACCAACTTAAGTTAATTCCTGGGAAGTAGGAGCCTCATGTATATGCAAAGCTCTTCTTCTATACCTAATATGACACACTGGACATGAAGACGAATCTAACGACACCTCACTTAACACATCAAAATTGGTCAAGCCTTTACCTTTAAGCTGGTGGTTGTAGAAGAACCAAGATGCTTATTTACCTGAAAGGCTGATTATAGCAGAGTAAAGTAGTAAAGTTGCTTATTTACCTTAAAGGCTGATAATTGTAGAAGAGCCAAGTGACTTATTTACCTGCAAGGTCGATGGTTGTAGGAGAGCCAAGTGATTTATTTACCAGAATGGCTGATGGTTTTTGCAGTGCCAAGTGGCTTATTTACCTAAATCACAGATAGTTGCTGCAGAGCCAAGTGGCTTATTTACCTAAATCACAGATAGTTGCTGCAGTGCCAAGTGGCTTATTTACCTAAATCACAGATAGTTGCTGCAGTGCCAAGTGGCTTATTTACCTAAATCACAGATAGTTGCTGCAGAGCCAAGTGGCTTATTTACCTAAATCACAGATAGTTGCTGCAGTGCCAAGTGGCTTATTTACCTAAATCACAGATAGTTGCTGCAGAGCCAAGTGGCTTATTTACCTAAATCACAGATAGTTGCTGCAGAGCCAAGTGGCTTATTTACCTAAATCACAGATAGTTGCTGCAGAGCCAAGTGGCTTATTTACCTAAATCACAGATAGTTGCTGCAGAGCCAAGTGCTTATTTACCTGAATGGTTGATGATTGCTGCAGAACCATATGACTTATTTACTTGAAAGGATGATGGTCTTTGCAGAGTCAAGTAACAATTTACTTGAAAGGCTAATTATTGTAGCAGAGCCAAGTGACATATTTATAAGAAAAGATAATGGTTGTAGCAGAGCCAAGTGGCTTATTTACCTTAATGGCTGATGGTTGCTGCAGAGCCAAGTGGCTCATTTACCAGAATGGCTGATAATTGCTGCAGAACCATAAGACTTATTTACTTGAAAGGCTAATTATTGTAGCAGAGCCTAGTGACATATTTATAAGAAAAGGTAATGGTTGTAGCAAAGCCAAGTGGCTTAATTACCTTAATGGCTGATGGTTGCTGCAGAGCCAAGTGGCTCATTTACCTGAATGGCTGATGATTGCTGCAGAACCATAAGACTTATTTACTTGAAAGGCTAATTATTGTAGCAGAGCCTAGTGACATATTTATAAGAAAAGGTAATGGTTGTAGCAAAGCCAAGTGGCTTATTTACCTTAATGGCTGATGGTTGCTGCAGAGCCAAGTGGCTCATTTACCTGAATGGCTGATGATTGCTGCAGAACCATAAGACTTATTTACTTGAAAGGCTAATTATTGTAGCAGAGCCTAGTGACATATTTATAAGAAAAGGTAATGGTTGTAGCAAAGCCAAGTGGCTTATTTACCTTAATGGCTGATGGTTGCTGCAGAGCCAAGTGGCTCATTTACCTGAATGGCTGATAATTGCTGCAGAACCATAAGACTTATTTACTTGAAAGGCTAATTATTGTAGCAGAGCCTAGTGACATATTTATAAGAAAAGGTAATGGTTGTAGCAAAGCCAAGTGGCTTATTTACCTTAATGGCTGATGGTTGCTGCAGAGCCAAGTGGCTCATTTACCTGAATGGCTGATGATTGCTGCAGAACCATAAGACTTATTTACTTGAAAGGATGATGGTTGTTGCAGAGTCAAGTAGCAATTTACTTGAAAGGCTAATTATTGTAACAGAGCCAAGTGACATATTTACAAGAAAATGTAATGATTGTAGCAGAGCCAAGTGGCTTATTTACCTAAATGGTGGATGGTTGTAGCAGTACGGGCAGAGCGGGAAGCTCTTGCCCTTGTTCCCCGAAGACCAGGACAACAGCTCAAATTCATCCAACGGGCATTTCAGCTCGCGGTAAATTCTGACGCTGCCGTGCTGCGGGAGCCCGTATGTGTCGTCGCAGTGGGAGCAATGTAAGCGAGCTGGTTTTGCCTGGACAAAACATTATTCTAAGAAGCCTATTCTGTTTTACCATTTTGTAACTGATCTGACATTTCGACATTTCGTTTGTTTAATTATTATTTATTCATTTCGTGACCGTGGATTCAAAGTCCTTCAGTCAGAATAATAATTAGGTTTACAAGGTATTAAATTACACCAAACAAGTCATAATAACAGTCTGAATGAAGGTCATGGTCAAGTCCAAGCCATGAGCTAGTAAAGTGATGGAGACTTAACTAGAGGTTTCTGTGGAAAACTCCACAACAACAAACAACACACGAAACATCACGAAACTCGTGTTTTACCTCATTATACCACACCTACACTCGAGCACGTTCACGAAGACTTAATAAACAATAATCACAAACTGGAACATAGTAATAACGCACATACCTGTATATATCTCATATATCTTCTGCACTTTCCGCATCTCGAGAGCGCTTTTCCGCTCGCCTTCAAGGAGGAAAAGTTTACTTCGAATAACTGATCCATAGCTTCTATAGACCGCACGAAATACTGAAACTTCCTTCTGAATATCTCGGTAGTGTGCGCCAGTACTGCGTGGAAATCCACGCGCCCTATCGCGATGAGATTTAACTGCTCCTCGACGGCGGACCGCATTGTCGGCAGAACTAGTTCTGGGTCTATCTGTCAATTAAGTTAAGTTGAAATTAGGCCATTTTAGGGCGTGGTTTACCACTTTTAAGCAACGATTGTTACTATCTCTTTCGAACTTTCTTAACATATTATAAGATAAACACTGTGAATAACAAAAATAACTATTTCGAATCGAATCGAAATTGAATTAGATCAAAAAAAATTGTTTGTAGCATGAAATTAAAATATATCAAGACCCACTAATTTAACCGATTAAAATTTTGATTTAACGAAATTTAAATGTATATATGGGATATTTAGTAAAATCTAGATTTAAACTAGATTCAATTTGTTGTGCAAGCCAGCCTACTTATTTATGTTTCTACACCATTTAATATTGTTTTCGTGATGGGCTTTACGATCAGCTTTTTTTATGCGGTAATAAAAAATAATTAAGACAGGCCTATTGAAATAATGCTGTTGACTTATAAATTAGGGCGCTTGCAGACGATTCGTAATTGCGTAGTACAAGTAGCAAGTAGAAGTTGTAAGTATATAGCTACTATGCATGGTCTGCAACGGTGTGCTTAGTGCAAGTCGCGCTGATCCTTGCGCAAGTGAAGCTTCGTTTTCCCACCCTGCTCGCGCGACGCCCACTGCGCATCGTTCGTCTCGTTCGAACACTCGTGCGAGTACGTACTCGTATGCGAGTTGTGCGCGTCACCGCGCGAATAGCTACTTTACGTTTGCACGCCTACTTGTACTTCCTGCTTCTACTTGTTACCTGCACTTGCAAGCTATTTCGCATCGTCTGCAAGCGCCTTTGAAGTATCTTACCTTCTGATATCCGTGCACGAGCACAATGCCCAAGTTGGTGGGTATGAGCTTGCGTCCGTTCCCGACGCTGACGTAGTTCCGCTGGCAGATGTTGTTGATGTGGACGGGGATAGACGCGTCGGTACCGATGCCGTGTTTCTCCATCAAAGTGATCACCTAGGCCCGACATTATTCATAATATATTCGGCTTTTTTTTGCACACACGGTCGTCTGACCCCAAACTAAGCAAAGCTTGTGATATGGCTGCCAGAGTCTGATACATATATATATATATATTTTATTTTAATACATACTTAAATAGATATTAACACCCAGACATAGAACAAACACAAATGTTCACCACATAAATGTTTGTCCTAGGTGGGAATTCGAACCCACGCCCCCAAGCTCAGAAGGTAGGTTCACTACCAACTGGACCTACAGGCTATCTTATCTATTTATTATTTACTTGAACAAACTACAAAACTTGTGGGAGACGTTTCTTTTCGAGCCTTTTTGTGTACACTTTGGTAAAAAAAAAAAAACTTGAAATGCATCAATCTCATTCATAGTATTATCAATTGAAGTATGTATTCAAAAATTCAATGAAATGCTGCGAAACTTGACTGCGATACTAGCGCTACGGTAATTTGTAGAACCCTTTCGGTACGCTATCTGACTGCAGCGCTTACAGAAGTTCGAGACAACCTATAATACGCTCAAATTGCGGCGCCATCTAAGTTTATACCGGTTTAAGCAAATTTCCGATCTACGCTCTAATGTTCCGCTATTGTCTTTCCTCTTAGTCTACCTTCCTTGATTTCAGTCTAGTTTGGGATTAGATGCCCGTGTGTGCAAAAATGTCCCGTACAATAATAATAATTATTCGAGATGGGGGCGATAAGTCCTGCACTGACGTCCCGCTTGGGGTGTATCATGCATTTCCCCCTACCAGCACCTACCCGAGCCAACCCAACTCCTTGAAATATCGGAGTGAGGCTCTGGGGCGTTGGCACAGTTGCTCCAGTGGTGTCTAGATGGAGTGACGTGGATGTAAAAACTAATGATGCCTCAACCCGTGTTCATTAGCAGCTATTTATTTTCCATGTTAAGTAAAATCAAAATATAATAAGTTCATTTTAAAAAAAATCGGCGCGTTGACGTTTCTGCACTCGGGCGCAACTACCGTCGGATAGTTTTTAAGGCTTAGATTATTTATTTAGGCGTCACATAGCTTAGTTTTGGTGGACTAGTGATGGAGGTGGCGCCATCACTGGTGTAACGCTGCAGTAACTTACTCTGCTGAAGTTGTTTGTGGATGTGTCGTTGGCAACCAATCAGCGTTTAGCAAGTTGGCATACCGTCCGGCAGAGGCGCTAGCGAGGGCGCTCAGACACGCGAGGCTCGGTAGAGCTCACTTTACTTTGAGTTTTGAATTTGGATTGTTGGTTGCCACCCGGCAGCGTTCGTTACAAGGCGGAACACCTTGTCCCCAAGTAATTGTCAAGTAATTTGATATTGTAATTATTAATCATATTGCTACAGAATGAAATCTGTGTCAATGTACGTGCGAGTCTCGTTCTCCTCGGCCGCTATACTCACGCCGTAGAACCAAGATATTCTGATGCAGATCGGCCACCGGCGCCCCTGCCTCGCATGAGCCGACATCTTCAAGAATGTTAATGCGCGAGCGAAATAGAGGACGCAAAAAACATTGTCTCGTACACGTTCGTCATACCACAGACTATGAAATTAGAATACGAAATTTAGCTAGTTACCTCTGCCTCGGTGAGATAGTCAGGCGGCGCAGTCTGACACTCCACTAGTCTGTGGTCGTGGGCTTTCAGGATATCGTCGATTTGCAGTACCGGGATGAATTCATCTTTGCCGAACGCCTGCAAATATAACGTATAGACGGTCAAGTAGTCAAGTAATTAAATTTAGTTTAAACATATTAATTTTAAAATAAAACCGCAAGAGCCAAGAACCTAAGCTCCAGGGTGGAAGTGTTAAAGGGCATAACGCCGCGAGTAGCGTTTAGTGAAAGTGCAGCACGCCTCTCGACAGCCTAAGCCACCCACGCCAATATTGTGCCTCCGGCGCCAATATACGGCAACCTTTATGGGGGGCCCATTTAGTGGGTGGCAAGTCATCACCCGCCACAATATCTTGAAATGAGGCATAATTGGCTGGTGACGTACCTCATACCTTAGACAAGCTCAACACTATTAAGAATTCATCATAATAACCGGGATTTTTTTTGTCCTATACTGAACAATTATTTTCATAATTCCCATTCACAAATATCCCATATTTGTATTTTATATTCAACAGGGTATCCTGGTGTTGGTTTCAACCCCACCAATGCGTTTCAAATGTCAGGGCTAGACTCGTAAGTTAATTAAAAAAAAGGGTTTCAATAAACTTGTTTGAATTATGGTCTTGATTTGATATAAAAATCCCATAGAAAAACGCACTTTCGGTTATTCACAAAATTACAATCGGATGACTTTTTTTTTCCCTTAAAAGCTTATTCTAAATCAATTATATGCAGTTTCGGATCAAAAACGTTGAAGGAAAACATCGCGAGGAAACCGGTATGTCCAAGAACCTTTAAAGTTCAATAGCACACGACATTCACCAACATGCACTGGGCCAGCATGGTGGATTAGGGCCCATCTCTCTCTGAGAGAAGGCCTTAGTCCCAGCAGTGGGAACTGATGACTAGTTTATCAGAAATCATCGTAATAAATTGGTGTCCCAAGAGACCAGATGCGAGCACTGCTCGCCGAGCAGATGTGATTTTCTTCGTGCCAGTAGTTAAGGATTAAACTATAATGATATATCATATCCTACTGGCAAGGAATACCGATGCTATTTTCTATTGCTCTATTATCAGGGCCATACTTTAGGTAATCTACATAAATCCCACATGATTATTGTATGTTTATAATTATATTCTCTAACAGATTGTCAACAACTTGTTTTGTATAACTGCACTCGAGCCTCAAGATACAGGCCTCGTGCTTAGTTTGAGGCTCGCCGACAATTCTATCTAGACAATAAATATCTAGTGTTTGCTATTTCTAAGTATAATTAAGGTTATGGTATATTACTTCTGGCAATAAATAAATATTCTATTCTATTCTAAATCGTAGGTACTCTGGCATATCACGCTAAATGTACAAGAGAGAAAACATTATCTCGCAGTGTCCGCTGTTTCCAGTAAGGTTATCATGCTGATAAGTAAAATTAAATAACAAAACAATAAAAAATAACAACGCCTAAATATTGTGATACAGTAGTTATAGAGACGATAAACAGATGTGGAATTTCCAAGTGATACCATATAAGACTTCGACTAAAATAAAATTAATGGACGGGCCCTAACCATTGAAATTGCTCAGTAAAAACGAGTCAAAACCGTCGGACATTTACTTCAACACCTAATTATAAAAATGTACACAGTATATTTGTTACAAAAAATAGATCCCGGTTTTATTTGTGTAATTACACTTCGGGAAAGCATATGAAGGCATAATTTTATCAGATGTTTTGTTATCAAGTAACAGTAGACACGTGTTCCTACGGCTAGAGACAGACTGAAACGAAATGAGAGCCGGTGCTCATTTTGTTATCTTCAAAAATGCGCTTTACTGGGCCTGTCCATTCATTTTATTTTGGTCGAAGATATAAGATATATTTTGTTGTTTTTCCTCGATAGTTTTTTAATGATGAAATACCTATAACCTCAGACGTCTTTTTGGTGAGCCATCGGTGAGTGGCGACACCGCATACCCTGATGGGATACCATGGGACTAATAAGCCCCCGACTTGCCTTAACCGGCAAAATAGACTATTCACAATAATCGCCAAGAGCGTGTCGAGACACAATTGAGGTTTTTAGGTAGGATTCCGTTATAAAATAGATAGTAACATTCCATACTGGATAGTTAAAAATTTACATAGTACCTACTTTTTGCGTAGCGTTTCAATGAAACTCTGTGGACTTAACCAAATTTCAGAGATGTATTCCGGGATGACTCATTCCGACATACTTTTTATGGTTTAGCCAAAGCGAAAATTACTTGGGAAACATTCTTTAGTAGGATAATTTTCCGAAAAGATTGATCTTTGAGCTAGAACGTCTTAAAAATAAATAATTGTAAATATAGGTTTTAAATTTCACCTAGTGTTAGCATGGCAAGTTTTACAAGTTCATCATCATCATCATCAACCAGAAGACATCTGGTTGGGACCAGATGACCCCAACGAAAGGGGTCGTTTTTACTTTTTGACCTTTTTATTATTAGTTAGTTCCGCCGTAACTGAGTTATTGTGTGAAAATTTCAACTGACTATCTATTACGGTTCGAAAGATACAGCCGTAGACAGACAGACAGACATAGTAATAGTCTCGTTTTTACCCTTTGGGTACGGAAACCTAAAAACTCAAACTTAAATACAATGAAAGGTTTTCTGACAGCCGGAGGAACGCAGTTCTGCAACCATCGATAGATGGCGCTGACGAAGCATGTTTTTTTTTTAATAACCAATAATAAAACAATATTTAATTATTTATTAAAATAAATATTCGGGTCATTTTTTCACACACGGTCATCTGACCCCAAACTAAGCAAAGCTTGTGATTTGGCTGCCAGAGACTGATTGTATATCAGTCTCTGGCAGCCAAATCACAAGCTTTGCTTAGTTTGGGATCAGATGACCGTGTGTGCAAAAATGTCCCAAAAAAATATTTGTTTTGTTCTATATCTGGGTGTTAATATTTATGTATTTATATCAGTCTCTGGCACCCATATCACAAGCTTTGCTTAGTTTGGGGTCAGATGACCGTGTGTGCAAAAATGTCCCGAATATTTATTTATTTTATTTATTTGTTGTGTTATGGTTTTAAATGTTATCAGTTATCACGAAAACAACATATACATATACATATATAGTTTTAAATACATACTTAAATAGATATTAACAACCAGATATAGAACAAACACAAATGTTCATCACATAAATGTTTGTTCTAGATGGGAATCGAACCCACGCCCCCAATCTCAGAAGGCAGGTGCACTACCAACTGGACCAACGGGCTGTCTAAATAAATAATAACCACAAAATACTATACTACGAAATAAAATAACACAAAAACAAGCATGACAGACATTGCCAGACAGACAGATAGATATTGTCTGTCTATACTAGAAGAATAAGCAAGTTTTTTTTCTATTGACCTTTCTTTGTGGTTTTGCATAATCTTCAGATCCATATCTCGTCAACGCCATCTATCGCATTTTATGTATATTTTTATTACCTTTCGGATAACCTCCCATTAGTTCCACCGCAAGGTTTAAAACAGCAATAAAAAAGAATTGTAAAACTCATAGTCCCACACAATATCAAAAATCAATATAAAGATAACTTGATTGATATTTTTGAATTTTGTAACATATTACCCATACACACTAAAGTGCATATGTCCTTGTTAATAGAACAATTTAATAACAAAGATATCCAAAACCTATTTCACATAATGTCATCACTAGAAAAGTTTCTCAAAACATGCCAAAGATACCTAGAATTAATAATTTTTACGGGAAAAGAATGACAGATTTTTTAGTTCTCACTCTCATGAATAGAAAACCGAAAGAAATTAGAAATAATATGAGTAGTAAAAACTGCAAGAGGTTATACAAAAAAAACTTTTACAATAATCTGAAGCTTAAAAATAATAATAATAGAAACTTATAACTAATTTAACTAACTAAACGTACTTAATTAAAACAAACAAACAAAAACAATAACATAATTATAATACTTATTACTGACAGATAATTGATCAAACATAAGTGAATATCTTATCGATTGTAACTCGATATCATTAAGTCCAGTTATTCAAATAATAAACAGCGTCCTGTATATGCGTTGTTGTGGCTTATCTACTGGAACCGGTTCCAAGCCTGCGCTGCGGCCGATTCCGAGCGATTTGTACGTAACTTCACATTGCATGTATTTTATTTTTCGTGGAATGAGGTAGTTTATAGGTTGGTAACTTATTATGCTTATGTTACCGGGATGAACAGATGCTTGCTTATGAAATTGTAATACCTACCTAATATATACAGTAAATAATATAAATTAAATTGTAAGAGGTACCTAAGTACTTATTTGTAAACGTTAGGTGTATTTTTTATTTTTTGTTTTATTTTATTTTTAATATTTTTAAATTTATTTAAGTTTGCGCTATTATGTTAGTGCGTATAGTGAAGCTTAGTATCGATACAAACAGCTTAGTTTTTCGATACTAATTTAAAATAATTATGCGTATATATATGAAATAAATTAATAAAAAAAAAAATGTAAACACCACCATTTACTTTCTTTAGCTTTCTGTGGCTGATGTTAGATCAGCCACTTTCTTTCATAATCTGGTTTTAAATTACATTGTACCTATTTACCGTATGTACGCATGTATGTATATTACGTTGGATAGAGGTTTGTAGTTTTTCTTGGACTTCGCTCGCGTAGTATAGAAATTAACTTTAACTCCCTTCCCGCCCTTTCAGTTTCAGTCCCACATCCGTCCTGCAATTGACGATTGATGATTTTTTTATACAAGGTAGGGCTGGTGCGGCTGCCAATTCGGCAGAGCAGCACTAGCGACGTAAATATGCTAACCTCGGCAGTGGTTTTATATTTGAGGCGTTTGGGGTCGAGACATTGGGCCCTTGGGGACTCGGAGCTCACCACATTTTCAAAAATCTTTCAGAGCGAGTGCGAATGCAACGCTTGACCAAAATGCTGGCGTGTTTCTGGCTCAACGCATAAGCGTTGCCATTCAGCGTGGTAGTGCCGCCAGCATGCTGGGTACACTGCCAACTGGTAGTGGGCTTGAGCATTTGGATTGTCTTTAGACCTTCAACGGTCTATGGGCAGTCTAACTGTATTTGTAGTGTTAGTTTTAGCTTGTATTTTGTTCAATTAATAAAGCCACTTGCCCATTAAAAAAAAAGATATTAAAAAAAAACATATAAAAAAACAAAATACTAACTGCGCCACGCGGTTTCACCCGTGTGGATTAATCTTTATATCATCAGCTATCTGCCAGTGAAAGTCCCGTCATAATCAGTCCAGCCGTTTGGGATTCCATAGAGAACATACATACACACATCGACTTTTATATATAAGAAGAAGAAAAATATTTATTTTATAATAGTTATGTCAAGTTCGTTTTGCAACCTTGAGTTGTTTTTGCGTACTAGAACCATCCATGTTTTTATCAGTGACCTTTGTTAGCCTAAGTTCATGTTATCATATTATTAAGTGTATCAGTAAAAATGCTTATGGCTATTCAAGTTAAATAAATAAAATATCAAATTATTTGACTTAAACAAAATGGAGACTAACATAGTACGTGTTTGTTGTTGCAGCGGCGTGCGATGGGAGTACGGTGATGGGTGATGGGTGCGCAGGCGCAGGCGGTGCCGGTGAGGCTGGCGGCGCGCAGGAGTCTGCGGCGCGCGGCGCGGCGCTCGAGCGGGCTTACGTGCACGACGTGTACGAGCAGGCGGGCGACGATGACGAGGCACCTCGCGCGCCTGCGCCCGCCGTGCGCGCCTTCCTAGCAGACCTCGAGCCCGGCAGTCTCGTCTGCGACGTCGGTCAGTACCTACCACACACTACACTACACTACCACTAGCACAGACCACTAGTGAATACAACGACGAGGCACCTCATGCGCCTGCGCCCGCCGTGCGCACCTTCCTAGCTGACCTCGAACCCGGCAGCCTCGTCTGCAACGTCAGTCAGTACCTACCACACACTACACTACACTACCACACACTACACTACACTAGCACTAGTGAATACAAAGAAGAGGCACCTCATGCGCCTGCGCCCGCCGTGCGCACCTTCCTAGCCGACCTCAAGCCCGGCAGCCACGTCTGCGACGTTGGTCAGTACCTACCACACACCACTCTGCTATACCACTAGTGAATACAATGACGAAGCGCCTCACGCGCCTGCACTACGCCTGTTGCCATGCCGCCTTCCTAGCTGTGCTAATAAATAATATCTAAACTGTATTATGCTGTATGGTAGTTGGACCTTTAACCCAACTTAAGACAGAACATGCATGGACATGCAAAGAAGGTGAATTCACGGTTTCTATCAGAATAAAGTTTCAGTGCTTGGGTAAATGTTAAATGTCAGGCTTGTTGCCGCAACCTCATCTCGACAAACGTGAATTTAGTAAACACGGTACGCCATTGAAAACAATCGTGTTTAAGTAGTTAGATCAATTGAGACTCATTGATGCGGAGCTCAAGTTGTGTACCTGTTTGATCTATGAACGAGGCGATCTCATTCAGGTTCATCATCATCTTCATCATCATCATCATCATCAGCCAGAAGATGTCCACTGCTGAACATAGCTGACCTCCACAAGTGTTCTTGTCCAAAAGTGTGGTCGACAAACCGTGGTCCGTTCGTACCAATCTTCTTGGAGCCTGTCTTCTCGGTGCTGCTCCTTGGTGGTGTAGTAGTGCATGAGTAGCGAAAAGGGTGTATTAAGCCGAAAAAGGTCCATAGTACCCATCCTTATCATCAACTTTTACAATGGGAGTAACTCTCAAATCGCGAAAAAACATCAGCTGTTCCATACATATTTTCGAGTGCGAATGCCTTTTTTCTACTTTTTTTTTTTTTTTTTCTTTTTTCTTTTTTTTTTCGTGATTTCAGGGTTGGTCCCATAGTAAAAGTTGTTCATAATGATGGGTACTATGGACCCCTTCCGGCTTAGTCCCAGTATATTAACGAGTACAAAAGTATGTCTGTTCTGTATTCCAGGGTGCGGCAACGGCAAGTACCTGAACGTGAATCCGTCCGTGTTCTCCGTGGGTGGAGACAGATGCACGCGGCTGGCTGCGCACGCGCGCCATCACGACAACCAGGTAAGAATGACGCTGAATGACTCCGTAGTACGACAAGGAACTCTTATCATAACCATAGAAAATTGTAACTTGCCGCATTTATCTATACTTCTATACTAAATTCTTAAATAATATTATATTATATAGAAGAAATATTTGTTTGTTTGTTTGTTTGCATTGAATAGGCTCTGAAACTATTAAACCGATTTGCAAAATTCTTTCACTGTTGAGAAGTTACACTATCCCCGGGTGACATAGGCTATAAATATCTATACCCGTGCGAAGCCGGGGCAGGCCGCTAGTATTATATATTCAGGTATTGTACTATTATGTATTTTGTGCAATGTATTGTGTTCTGTGTGTGTTTCTGTGCTGTGTGTGTTTCTGTGCTGTGTGTGTTTCTGTGCTGTGTATGTTTCTGTGTTATGTGTTCTGTGTTCTGTTTTAAGGCGAGGTTGTCCCACTTTTAAACAACGCTTGTTACTAAATATGGCCAAAAGCCTTAATATTATATTGTATTAAACTCGTGTTTAGTGGAGCAAAACCATGGCGCTTACGTCGAGCGTTTCGCTAATACAATTTTTAAAGTTTTCCTCGTATTTTCCGTTAAGTACAGCTGTCATGTAAAATGTACTTTTACAGTTCCCTCCATAATTATTAAATCTGTATATTAAGATATCTTAAACATCATTTAGTAAATCGGTATTTGAATAAATCCAAAAAAACGGAGTCCTTAATCGTGTTTCGGTCTTTACGGTTTCCTAGATACTAACACCTAGGTTACCTAAATTTTGTATTCAAGTATATGATACATTTTTATAATTTTAAGCTAACCATAGACGTAGACAAACTAAAACTACAATGACCAAAATTGGTAAAAGTGGGGAAAAGAGGGCATTAAAACCTGTATTCAAAACAATTTCGTGATTCTGAATAACATTTTGTGATCACAACTTTTCGAGTTGCATAGCTTTAACTGTAATACATTTTAGACGTTCTAGCTCAATGGTAGGACCTTCGTTCGTTCGAATTTTTCTATAACCGCCAATTTCTGAACCAATAATGCGACTACAATATAGGCCTGCCTGTCCTAATGTTTCATTTGTTACAAGTAACAGGCTTAGCGAAGAATAATCAAATACATTACACATACTGAAAAATAATTTTAACTTGCTGATAAATTCTGAGATATAAGCATTTAAAGTTTTTGGTGGGGATAGAGAGCGGATGTTATATTATTATATGTATATGTTCACGGTAAATATCCCGTAAATAATCACATAGCTTTAGTGAACAACCGTGACAGCTTAAAACAATGCTCGACTATAACTTGCGTACCGTTGACCAGATCTTGATGAAGATTTGCAGGCTAGTAGTTCTTTTTAGTAAAAAAATTAAATTCAAATATGAACTAAATTGATTCAGTCACGAGGCCACAGTTCGGGGAGTACAATTGCACAATTACAAATACATTGCACAATTAACTGTACAATTGTAGTATAAACAAAATAAATTGTTTTTTAAACCCCATATATAAGAGCTGATAATCTTCATATAGGTGAACAGATTTCATGATACATAGAAAGAATAAGAACATCCTCTATCAAGTCACTTTTATAACCATACATACATATACATACATAGGTACCTACAGATACACACGATAAAGTTAGATTAAAACAACCCCGTTTTAGCGTCCGGGTAAAAAAAAACATGATTAGCTTTTGAAGAGCCCCACTATCAACCTTTTGGCTCCATCATGAGACCCTTGTTATCAGTTATAATGTATGAGACTCGTTAAAATCAACCAAATTAAACCAAACTCGAGGGGTTTACTAGCAGCCAAGAGTTCCGCAATCTCCATAATTAGAGTAGTTCAAAGGTATCACATTATTATACTCCAGATTACATGTTTTACATAATGAGTTACTAGTGAAGGTCAAATCAATCAGAATCGATCAGACTACATCAGTTTCTCCCCCACCCCCCCACATCTTGCAGAGCTGGAAATCCCACAACGTCCGATTTTTGTGGAATGTCTTTCCCCCAAAGGTCTTCCCGCCGAGCTTCAACGAAAGCGTTTCAAAAAGGGTGCTATAACTACCTCTCCGGGCTGGCAAAGCTCTGTCAACACCGCTAATGTTGCAGATGTCCATAGGCGGCGGTTTCTGCTTACTATCAGGTGGACCGCATGCTTGTTTGCAGCTCATTTAAATAATAAAAGTCTATTTTTAAATATTTTACACAAAAATTCTCGTGTCTCATGTCTCGTGCCTTACTTCCAGGTGGTGGTGTGTGACAACTTGTGCCTCCCGTTCCGCGATGAGTCGTTTGACGCGGTTCTCTCCATCGCAGTGGTGCACCACTTTGCGACTGTGGAGCGCCGCGCAATGGCGCTGCGAGAGCTGGCCAGAGTCACTAGGATAGGAGGCCGGCTGCTGCTCACTGTCTGGGCAATGGAGCATGAGGGACGGAACTTTCACTCTCAGGTATATTACGTTTTCCTTCTTTTAAAAAATTAAGAATTAATCTGCGTTTGCTAACAACTTGCCTGATGGTAAGCGACGGTGTGGCTGAGGATGGAACACGTTAATCTAGAAATAATCTATTCACTATAACCTTTATAAACTAAACAAAATACAAGCTAAAACTAACACAAAAAATACAGTTAGACTGCCCATAGACCGTTGAAGGTCTAAAGATAATCCAAATGCTCACCAAATCTTAGTGTACGAATCTTTGAAATTTCCACGAATAAGGGGTGGTTGTGTGCTGTCTTTCTACTTGTCCTGTAGTAAAAGGGGGAAGGCGAAATAAGGTCATAAAGCTCTTGCACATATTCGCCAAAATGTATCCGATAAAAAATAGATAGACAACCTACTTTACGGTGGTGCTCGATGCTTTACAATTTTTTGGCGACTAGTTTGCTGTCACCAATCAGCCGCATAGCACCCCAGTCTACTGTATCTATAGCTTCCAGCTGGTACTTGGCTGTGCTGTAGAATAGGTGGCAGCAGTAGGTACTCAACACACGATCGGACTTGTGTTTGACACAAGTCAAGAAGCTGCCCCGGTGAGAAGTACCACCTAACCTTAATGAGGATGCCAAATTTTTTACTAGCTTGCTTAGCCTTAGATTCCTGTGAACAAGTCTAAAGTGCGGATTATGTATAAGAGTCTTACCATTACCACTACACTGGCAGTAGGCAAAATATAAATTATGCGTTCTTTTTTTGGTGAACAAGGCCACGAACTAGTGATGTAATGGTAGAATTCTTTAGCAGCCTTAAACGGACTGTAAAATGAGTCTTACCACTACTTTGGGAAAGACACATTTGTAGTATTTTTGTCAATAAGACCGCGAACAAGTTTAGTGGTGTAGTAGTAATACTCTCCGTCAAATGAACGCTTATAAAAGAGTCCTACCACTACACTGGAAGTAATGAAAACATATTTATATTGCTTTTCTAATGAACACGGCTGCGAACTAGGGATCCAGTAGTTGGACTCTTTTGCAGCGTCATACAGACTGTAGAAAGAGTACTACCACTATACGGGAAGTAGGTAGGACATCACTAAACGGATTCTGTAAAAAAAAGTCCCGCTTCTACACGGCAATTATGCAGGACCTCTCCGTAAGTTATACAACCATAACATAGTCGGAGAATTTTTAATTTCGTGTCAAGATGAAAATAATCATTGAATGAAATATATAAATAAAATATATAAAACTAGCGACCTGCCCCGGCTTCGCACGGGTATAATTTAGAAAAATAAACCAGCCAAGTGCGAGTCAGGCTCGCGTACTGAGGGTTCCGTACCAACACAAAAGACAGAAAGTAGTGCAAAAAGACATCACGCCCAGGCGGTCACTCATACTGTCCGCGCCCTACGTTGCTTAACTTGGTAGTGAACAGAAATTTGTCACGGACTCGCACTTATTTATTATTTGTTGATATACTTTAGAGTGTGTACTACAATCATTTGCACAAAAAAAAACGGGCACTTAAGCAAAGAACCAATTTTATTCTTCCTATTAGTTTGTTTGATAATTTTATTTAGGTAGTTTTGTCCTCAGAATTTTGTAAATTAATTAGCAAGGAATAGTTTTCGTCAGTTTTATCATAGCATTTTGATTAAATTAATGAGTAATAATGTTAAAACTCTAAAAGCCAGTAGTCTACTGCTCCCTAAGTAAAAATGAAAAAAAAAACTTTTTTTTTTCTGTAATGATGTACTTAGTGCTGATAAAAGATTGGTATGGAGTGTGACCTCCTCTTGCCGAAATCACAGCTTGCATTCGTCTGGGCATGTTAGCGAGTATATCACTTATGGTTTCTTGCGGAATACGTTCTCACTCCGCGGTAATAACATTCTTTAGCTCTCTGATGGTCTGCGGAGCCGGCTGCACTGGTCTCACTCGTCGCTTCAGAACGTCCCAGACATGCTCTATAGGATTGAGGTTGGCACGTCGACCTAGCTAATCCAAACGATGAATATACGCCTTTAGCATATACGCTTCCACATCGCCAGACCAGCGGGCGCGAGCGTTGTCGTCCATAAACATTTAGTTTTCGCCAAGAGCAGTCAATGCGGGTTTTGCATGAGGAATTAGAAGTTCCGTTTTGTATCGGTGTCCAGACAGTGTGCCATTTTCGATGAATACTAACTCTGTACGTGGATCGTTGGTACCTCTGTTATGTTTTTGGTCAGGAATAAATTTGTTGGATTGTCAAGGCAGTCGAAAAGCCTATGTTCAGCAGTAGACATCTTCGGGCTGATGATGAGCGGAAACAAACAAACAGATTTTTTTGAACTGTCTTAACGTGTTCGTCTGCTTATTTCTTGTGTATATATATATATATTTTTGATATCTCGCATTTAGACTTTTTTATATCTACGTTTGATAATCAAGGAAAAATTGTCAACTTTTTTTTTTAAATTACGGAATCTTTCCTTTACCGCATACTCGCTTGTTGCATGCTAAGCGATGATGTCTAACTAAAATATTGTTGTTGTTTCTTTTTTCATTGATATTTAGTTGGGTTGATTTTGACTGGGGTGACTAAAATATGACTAAATAAAACTAAAAAGGTACGTACATTTCAAGTTAAGGCTGGTATAGGATATTTGTGTGAAAATTTGCGCTAAGCTGCCACCTTCATCCAGTGTGATAGATGATTCAAATGCTAATATCTGTTTTCAGGACGTGCTAATCCCCTGGCATCGGCCAGCAACTTTGTGTCCTCCGACGCAGACCCCCCGGTTCCTCTCAGTGGATTACGAACAGTAAGATCCAATTTATTCGCTGCTTTCCCCATATTCCTGCAATTTTCTAAAATAAAAGTGTCCGTGTTTGTCTCCCAGATTATTTCTCAACCAAACTCTAAAAGTCAAAATTAATTCAATCAGCCGTTGCGGAGCAAAGTAGTAACAAACACACTCGTTCACTTAAATTTCCATGCAAAACAAAAATTTTAAACAACGTTTGACTTGTTTCAGCAGCGCTGAGCCATGGAAAAGTCACGATGGTTCACCCGGGTCGTCATCATTATCATCACCTAACGAAACTTGCTATTCCTTCGTGAGGAGAGCTCTCCAACGGCTGGCAGGACGTCGGCCCTTCCTTCCATCATGGGGGATAGGTCCAAGGGTGCCGCAGAGACCCTGCATTCGACCAGAACCACCGGCCGGTGACCTCCCAATAGAACTACGACGACTAGATGAAGCGGTTCCGCCAAGATTGATCACCCAACACTCTGACGCTTCCACCCTTAAATCAAGAAGCCTCACGGACATTGCGGATATAGAGCGACATGCACTAATAAGATCTCGGTCTAGTTTACCAAGTCTTGGCGTGGAGGAAAATGAACCACCTCCACAGGAAACCCCTGCCCCTGAAATCACTGAGCCACGAAAGAAACCACGACTTGTTAAACAGAAAAAATCTATAAACGAAGATGATGCTGAAGAAGATTTAGACAAGCCAACGGATATGAAGAGCATGGTAGAAGAAATGCCGAATTTTAAAATTCACACCAACAGGCTGTCATCTAAAAGGCCAGGCGTATTCAAACAGACGTCGCTCAATGAAGAATTGATGTCTGTAGAAAGATTACGAGAGAAGGAACGCTTGCGAAAGAATATTCAAAAGCAAGCATCTTTAAATGAGGAATATCTTTACAGGAGACCTGGCGCTCTAGACTCAATACGCGACTCAATATTCTCAACGTCCGCAACCACAGCCAAAAAATTTCAGTCACTGAAAAATGGCCTCACTAGTAAGTTCAAAACGTCAACAACAAATATAGATAAAGTAACCGTGTTTGTAAGGATGCTGCAAGGGTGGAAAAGTCACGGACCGGTCCCTGAAGTTACTACACCAAGTGACAACACTAACACTGGAAGTGAAAAAAGTTACCCTGAAAGACGACATTCCAAAGAAGATGGCTCTGATTCATCGAAAGATAGTAGTTTACAAAGTGATACGAGTGTAGATTCAGAGGATAGTTTTGCATCTGTGATATACGTACCAAAAGCTGATGGATCAGGAGATCCATTATCACCGACACCCTTGTCACCTGGGCCCACTTCACCTAGATTAAAAGTGTCTTCGGTTCCTACATCTCCAAGAATGAAAAGCTCTCCTGGACTGCCATCCCCTAGGCTAAAACAAGCATTTCCTTTAATCAGGCCGCCCGGTTCACCAAACTCTGTTCAAGCACCAGCAACTGTCAACAAGATACTTGTAGCTCAATACAGTTTGAAGAATTATTCAACTACTAATACTATTGCATCAGTACCTATAAAACCGCAGTCAAAAAGTCAGCCTAACTCTCCGCCTAAATCAGAGTCAGATGACAAAGTCACTACACAACTTGATTCACTCCCAATACTTAACAAGAATGTATCGATTGAAGTATTTGAAGAAATTGACCCAATTCCACCTATCAAAGAAGAAGAGGAGGAAAGTACAAAAGATTCTGATGCAGATATAACTAGAGAACTACTAGCAGAGATCAACAAGGATATCGAAGAAATCCACAAACTAACGGCCGAGACAAACCATCTAAAACCACGGGTTTTGCAAGATGTAAAACCTTACCCTAAAATAACTCTACAAACAGTTGCAGAGCTTCCCGAAATACCACAGTTCAAGCCTAAAGAATCTAATAAATCTCTTATAAACGATACGCTCGACACGAAATCAGCAGAACGTAAAAGAAAAGAACGAATAAAACAAATAAAGGAAATGTTAAATAAGGGCATGCCTAACGTCAGCTTTGGTAGAAGACCACCTTTCCCACTAGTACGTAGTACTAGCAAAATAGATCCAGTTATCAAGAGCCGACCAACTTTAATGTCATTGGAACTTTTTAATCCAGCAACAGATGATATGGACAGCGACTCGAGCGGCGTTTCCTCACCAGATTCAGTAGACAGTGTCATAAGTGTCGTCCCAGAAGAATTAAAGAAGACTGCTGTTGAAAAAGGTTCGATCAATATATTTACTCGTAGAATCTATGGCTAGGCATTTTTACACGCTTTATATAACCTTCGCTTACAACTAACTAGCTGACTAACTAACTTACTAACAATGCAATTAAATCTCGTTGGTCGATTTAAACTTATATTAATTGTCGTATCAATTTGGAACAATGTTATTCTGATAACAATATAATAATAATTAGTACCATCGAACTGAATTGATGATGAAACGAAGAGATTCAAAATGGAATTCTTTAATTGGGAATCACACTGACAGAGTCACCAAGCAAGAAAGATGCCAAACATCAGGCTGCATGAGCCAAGCAGTGCGGTGTCAACACTTCTTTCCCATTTCTTTTCACCTTACTGTGTGCGCATGAGTGAATATTGTTTTGCTATTTAACGAGTCAGTTAAGCCAATTTTAAGTTTTTAAAACTATAATATTATTTTTGACAGATCTACCTACCGTGCTGATTGAAGTAAAGAACGAAAAGCAAACTGTGAAAAAATGCCATTCACCTGTACCACCATCGCAAACTTTAATAGAAGCTGTAACAGAAGTCGCTCATTCGCTAGATGAGACTTGCGAAACAGTCATTCAGTCTAGCCCAAGATCAAAAAGAAAACAACTCGAGAAACTAGAACATTCTGAGGCTATTGCTATCGTCCAGGGTGCTTCAAGCAGCAGTAGTAGTAGCAATTGGAGCTTAAATAAACTGTCACCGGGAGATTTGAGAATATTAGAAGACAAGTCGAGGTCCCAGTCTCATACCAGCTCAAGCGGTAGCTCATCTAGCCTAGAACGCCTTTCTCCTGGCAGGAGATCCAAAGACAGATCGCCAAAACTTGGTAGCATAAGTAACTCTACATGGAGTTTGAACAGATTGTCCCCGAATAGACCTGAAGGAAGGTCTCTCGATGAAAATTTGAGCAAAAGTCATAAAAGCCCTACGAGATTGCCCTACGATTCTATCTCAATTTCCAGCACTGATTCAGAAAAATCTATCTCAAAATCAGAAAGTTTCAACAGGATACAAAATGAACCTCTCATTACATGTAAATCCGATATGCTAGCCAAAGAAGAAGATTGGCCGCCAGACCAAGAACGTAATCAACACTTGACGGAATTTGCTGAAAAACTTAGTGAAAAACTTTTGCAAGAAATCGACCAGTATTCTAAGCGTATCAACGAAGAAGATTTCGATCTGCCAAGTAGTAGCAGCAGTGAGAAAAGTATTTCTCTTCGATTAAAACGGGAAGAAGAAGACAGAAACACGCAAAAAATTTTAGACGAGCTCTCTGATAGCTTACAACATTTAGAGGACCCATACATTAGTAAAATTAGCACAGAAATGCAAGGGCTCAGTAAACTAAGTCACGAGATACAAGAACGCAACAAATATATCGCGTCTTTGAATGATGTTCAAGAAACAGATATAAACAAACTATTCCCCAAATGTAGCACAAAATCAAAAAGTAAAAAGAGATCTAAAGATGTAGACCCCATCATAAACAAATATAGGGAGTTAAAGAAATCTATGAAAGTAACTAGTGAAGAAGACTTGCTTCTGAATAATTGTGTCAATACTCAATACACTGCGAAAGCTATTACCGATGAGAAATTGCCTGAATGTGAAATCAAAAATCCTGATGACGACAGTGCCATTTGTTCAAGCAATGGAAACCCTGAAATCACAATAGACTCTGGCACCTACGATACTAGCCAATCTCTCGAAACTGGGTATTCATTAGAATCAGAAATAAGTGTTGACTCTCTCTGCACAAGCACGGACAAAAGATCTTCTCTAAAAGTTGGCCAATCGACAGACTCTAGCGACCTGGAAAAGATGGAAATTAGTCCAGAGTCCATGACATCTCGTTCGAGCAACAGTACAGCGCCTCTGAAGTCTGGTTTCTCAATTGAATCGAGTGATACATCTGCAGGTAGTGATTGGAGTCGCCGAGACAAAACTGGCAGCACTGCATCTCTAGGATGCGCCAGTTTAGCTTCCCTGCCTTCGTACAGCGAATGTTCAAAGGAAAGGAAGCTGGATACTCGATCATCGTCCGAAGACACGGCCACTGTGCCTGCAGTTCCAGCACGCGCGATACCGCACGCCCCGCTTTTACCTTCCTTGAGTGACGGCTCAGATAGTCTACCTTCAGAAGGAGGAGCAGTCACCTATCACCGATATTACCACGTCTTCAAAAGAGGAGAGCTCGACCAACTTATTGAAAAATACGTAGAAAGTCTCCATGTAGTGTCGTCCTACTACGACCAGGCCAGCTGGTGCGTTGTGGCGGAAAAAGTTCAAGTTTGGACTATTTAACGAGTAAATTGTACTAATCGTACTTTTTGTCTGATCGCAAGCATAGAAGTTTCTTTGCTGGTTTTTCCAAGGCCTGGTGATTATTAATGCTGGTATTTAATCTTATGAAGTAGTGAAGATTTTGAAGTTTGAATTACTTATATGATATGACACTGTGCAGTGACTATATTCAAGTGACCTTCCTGACTAACTCTTAAGCGAGTGTTTAGGGCAGTATTGTCAGTAGCAGATCTCGACTCAGTGTAAAACCTGTGTGAAATTGCCAAAAACTAAGCTTTTGTTTATAAATTACCTACCTATGATAGTCAGGTTATACCGATTTATTCGTTATTATCCCAATAATCTTTAACTTCGTTGCCTGCTATGGGACGTAATTAAATTGAGTACTATAGATTTGTGTAAATATATTAGTTTATCCATTTTGTATGTTTATACTATCGAGTGCGATACAAAATATAAAATATGGTTATCTAGTATCAGAGTTATCCAATCTATAATATATCACTTTATTATGATCCCAACAGGCATTAGTATTGAATGCGAAAACAAATAACTCGCATGAAATGAAATCGAAGAGCTTTAAATAGTGAAAATTTTAAATATAATATATACTTCAGAAGCTCAATATTGTATAAGCTATTCATAGCTTATTTACTCTATCAATCATGTATACTTACAGAATAAATTGTAATATTACTCTCTACATAACTTTAGAAGGATACCTATATTCAAATACCTAGTACTGTAATCCAAGACCAAAATAATTAGGGTAAAATTTTATATACGAGTATGATTCTGATAATGGAATAGGTATAATATATTCTATGACAATAAAATGAATATTGCAATGATTTTATAATTTTTTTGTAAAATTTGTTTGAACGCATCTTAGAACCATTATTTTGGTTTTGGATTTTGGTATATTTTTATTTTTAACAGTATTAACTTTGAATGAGCTATCTTGCAAGTATTATTTTTATAAATACACACGTAATCGTACTTCTATGAACAGCAGAATATAATAAAAATGCAGTATCAGATAATAGGAAAAGTATGAATTATCCATGAAATTAATTATTGTAAATTTTCTATATTCATTTACTTAGGTAAGTGGTACATGTTTTGCGATGTATGAGTATTTTTAACGGACTGCATTATCTGAGAAATATATTACAAACAACAAATAAGTACAAACACCGACAGTATGTATATATCTTAAAATATACTTACTAGATTTTTTTGTCTATGTGCATATTGTGTATGGTCTCTATTAGCAAAAGACCAAGCATTCTCACAATTCAAAATCATAAAAATTCTAAATTTAATAAAAAAATATTAAACTCCAGATTATTTCTATCGCAGTCAGCTATACCTAACTTATATAATAATTTATATAAACTAATGATATGCTAATCTATGTTGTAAGCAAAATGACGAATTTTTACACTCACACTAGATAAATAAGATAACATAATATTAAATAGATTATATATACATGAAGCCATCACTACGCAGTACAGCAGTGCTAAAGTTATAAAGAAGTAAAATATCGAAGTGAAATCAAACAAAATTAATTATTATCATTAAATAATAGGATTGCAAATAGCCAATTTATTCGCGCTAATGCGTAGAAATGGAGTATTTGGCTTACCCTTAATAAATATTTAGAAAACATTTGGGACATAAATGGGACTTCAATAATAAAACTATAGCATTGCTTTTAATGATAAAATTTAATACTTATGTTACATAATTACTATATTAATTAATGTTGAGACAGTATTTCGTATTGTAAATATAATCGCTATAAATATATAAAGCTATTAGAATATAATTATGTTATCAAATGAATCAGTGAGATTAAAATAATTATATTAGATTAGTGAATATTTAATAAACTTAATAAACACGCCTGGGTATTTAATATTTTCTATGAAAAAGTGAATCTCAGTTTAATAAAGAAAATATTAAATGAACAGGGAATGCGTGATGACGCATTTTCACTAGTGGTTTACGCAAAATTAGAACATAATAAACAAAGTAGTGAATAGGATGACTATAAAATATAACTATGCACAACAATTTTAATAATTTAAAATCCGTATATGCCTTCGTTTTACCGATATTAAATGCTAGCATAAAGGTGTACCTTGAAAATTCATTATATACTTAGTTTTCATCATTTCTGTTTTCATGTTAGATAAAATAAAACTGTACAGCGAATTTAAGAATACTGAAGCTTAGTATATGTTTAAAGATATATCTATAAATTTAAACAAATGTGCCCAAATAAAAAATCTGATAAAGAAAAAAAAAATGCTGTGTCTTATCATGAATCAGTTTGGACCCAAAATTCCGGTTAAAATAATACCGTTCAGCTAGCCATCCCATTTTAATATATTCTATGATAATTATAAGATTATTTCGTAAATTATATAATTATTTGGTATATTTACTAAGTCCGAGGGACGTTAAATTAATTTTGGATTGGAGTTGTGAAGTATTGAAGCATATCAGTGCGGTTGGAGTAAAAATATAGGTATACAATATACAAGGCCAAAATATGTTAACACGGTTATCTTACACATACCGCGTATTTTTTACCTATATAATACTTATTCATTATCTTCACTAGTTAACTAGTTCACTATAGTTAACTAGTTCACTAGTTAACTAGTTCACTAGTTAACTAGTGAACTAGTTAGTTCTTAACTTCACTAGTTTTTATTTAAATACTTTTAATAGGTATATTAAAAAATATTTTAATAAAAACTAGTAAAGATAATGAATAAGTATTATACCCAGAGACATATTGTAATAAGGCATCTAGAGGTTTTGAGGTGGGCTTTTTTAAGATACATGCAAAAAAACCTTTGATTTTTTATTTATTTACCATATTTCTCGCTAACGATTAATATAAAGATGTTATACAATGTTTTACTAAATAAAATTTGTAATTTGTCTATTGGCATTACTTTTACATACGCTGACAATGGAATCTCTTTTAGCAGCCCCCGAAACATCTTCGATAAAAAAGCTATCGTTCCAATCAATAAACTAAGTTTGTTTCTTTAAAATCTGTTGAATAAATGTTATATAAAAAAGTGGGATACAAGATTTTCAAATAACTCCATAGTAGATAAACCTCAGGTTCAAGATTTCTAGATACACGATTAGAATTTTGTATTTAAATACAAAAAAATGCGGGTTTTATTTATTAAACCAAGGAAGATAGACTAAGAGGAAAGACAATAGCGGAACATTAGAGCGTAGCTTGGAAATTTGCCTAAAAACGGTATTAACTTAGATGGCGCCGTAATTTGAGCGTGCTATAGGTTGTCTCGAACTTCCGTAAGCGCTGCAGTCAGATAGCGTACGAAAGGGTTCTACAAATTACCGTAACGCTAGTATCGCAGTCAAGTTTCGCAACATTTCAAGAGCCTAAAGAAAAGCGCCATCTACTGGTATGGGTTGCGCTTCTCTTGAAATGTTACGAAAC
Source organism: Agriopis aurantiaria (assembly GCA_914767915.1). Lineage (NCBI taxonomy): Eukaryota > Metazoa > Arthropoda > Insecta > Lepidoptera > Geometridae > Agriopis > Agriopis aurantiaria. The sequence goes on along the minus strand of OU612003.1, from coordinate 6,757,011 downwards.
TTGACTAAACTTGAATACCGTTTCTAGACAAATTTCCGAGCTACGCTCTAATGTTCCACTATTGTCTTTCCTCTAAGTTCTAAGTCTATCTTCCTTGTAAACTTAATGAAAAATACTGCTGTGTGACGCGTTTTGGTCTTGTGATATCATTTTCTTATTTGTGTAATGGCTTTCCTCATATGGAGACGCGTTGAAAACTCGAGTAAAAGCACAGCAAAATCTGAACATTGTGGGATGTAATAAAATTGCAAGTGGCGATCATTAATTGAGTATATGATGCATTGACAAAGAGTTACCATACGTCGTTCGTCACTTGAAATTCATTGTAAAATCCCTAACAGACGTGTGGATTTGGTTGACGAACCGCCGTAATAACATTATTCCCTCTCGTTCTCTCCCTTGGTCAGACGGTGGTTGACGTCAACCATATCCACACGTCTGTTAGCACCTTAAGATTGTTTTTCTTTTCTTCGTTCAGATATAATGTGACGAACAGTCAGCGTCAAATTGATTTTAGCATTAATATTGAGGGTAGGAGAAACGTCTTTGTGTATGAAAAGTGTTCGTCGAAATTCATTGCTAAATTCGTTTAATTCGTTTTTGTTATTCGTTTGGTGGCACTGCAGTAGCAACAGGTTAAATTTTAATGAAAGCGCTATTGTAATTAGACCAGGATAAATAAATAAACTCTCAAACGACCACTCTCTAAGAGGGAGGCCTTGTTCAGCAGTGGGCATTTAATGGCTGATGATGATGTGAAAGAAATAAACGAGGAAAGATAATCTTCCGCTTGTTTAACACATACCAAAAACAAATAACAAAAAAAGCTTTATAAACTAATTATTTAAAAAATAAAATTTAAAAAAATACATACCTTTTATCTACGCTAGCGACATTCTGAGGGGTGTTTGAACCGTTATTTACAGAGTTGCACACTTTTTCAACTTGTCATTATAAGGCGTGTCTCCTGACTTCTACCCTCCTCCATAAGCATTAAGAGTAGGTAGTTTTTTTTACATAAATCAATTTATATGTACGCAGTCGTAATATGCATACTGTTGTAAGCAACCAAAATTGTCAATAATAGATAGAAAATCTTAATTGTGCACACCAGAAATATAAGTTACACACAGATAAATAAACTTAAGAGCCAGTCAGGAGCCAGTGCCAAAAGTGGCTGCCTTATTGCTAAAAGATATCTCATCTAGGCAACCATTGGATTGATAGATTTTTATATTTTTAGCAATAAGCATTTAACTTTTGTAAGATGTCCAGTTATTAATTAGAAAACGTTCAACGGCATCTATAGTGGTTAAAAGCATTTAATTTTAAGTAATTGAATAGATCTTATGAATATTAGGTAAATTTTTGACCTGTACAGTGTACACTACACACACTATTTGCATAAGTACATAGCTATGAACATTTTATAATTAACAACTTGACATATTAAAAAAGCTTAAGGCGCGGTCTGATCACGATTTCAAATTCGTTTTTCAACCGTTCACGCCATATTTGCTATTTAAAACGGCTTTGTTTAAAATCGAAAATCGTATATCATTATTTTTGATGATGATGATGACTTAATGCTTGTGTTTATATTATTTTGAGGGTTTTTATTAATTTTTCGAATAATAATAATTAATTTTAACAATTAACAAGTTAAAGTTTTAAAACAAAACTCTGACTATACAATTCGTACAAAAAAATATGTTGTTGTCGCTGAAAATTCATAGTACTTCAACTCAAAAGCTATTTTTGCTGAGCATTTTATTTTAAAGAAACCCAGAGATTTTATCAAAATTTTATTCAGTTAAGATTATTAACAGGTGTTTTTTCTACTTGTAGTATTTAATTTAATCTGATCAGTTAATTTCGTCACATAACACGTTTAAAAACACTTAGTTTGGTAAATTTTGCGATTGTACCGCGCCTTAATGCTAATTGCTTAGATAACTGACCACTTTGGATGCTAACAACAATATGCGTATTCTGACTGCGTACATACAAATTATTTTATACGTTGTCAATTCTTTTGACTACATTGAACGCAAAAATCGATTTTGACGCTGATTGTACGTTATTATATCGGATTCAATGCTTTCCTTTTAGTCTGGCTTCAAACGCATCTTTCCTTATGTGGAGGGGCATAGAATTATCTTTATAATTAAAAATATTGTATTTCGTGAAGCAGTCACGCAAGGTTTCATACATAAATGCGGCACTTAGATGAATTTATCATAGATTATGGTATAACATATTCTCCATGTGACCAAATTTAACACAATACGTACATTTTTAATTTGAAATTAAAAACTTATCAAAGGTTAAGTGTCTTAACACTTTAATGTACCGAGGCACTATGAACATCGCTTACCATCAAGAGAACAACCAGCTTGTTTCATCAAAAAACCTGAGTTTTGCATTGAATTTAGAAAGGCTTTTAGAATAACACTCTGTATTTGTATAAAGTACCTCTACGATATTAAGAGCTCGCTCCTCGCCACACCTATCTCATACATTTTCGAATACAACTTCACTGAGAGACTGTGACCCTATATAGGAACTGTATCTCGATGGATAGTTACCCACATGCACTGGGCCAGCATAATGGATTAGGACCTATCGTCTCTCTCTCTCTGAGAGGAGGCTTGTGTCTTAGCCATGGGATAATGATAAGCGAGATAGCTGTGGCGTGGAATAGCCTCTTAAGGGTCCATGCAACGTGCTTTCAATAGATCTCTCGCGCATACTGAAGATATATAAATTAATGTTAGTGAAAAACATTTGTTAAACAAGCTTTTATTGAAATGCTTTAATCTAAACTTACACTCAAAATGGGATATCATAATTGAATGCTTATACAATATTTTCGTCTGTGCTGCTAACCATTGAGGAGTTGGATAGTTAGGACCCAGCCCTGAGTGCAACTGAGTGAGTTTATCATGGCATAGCTATGCCATGATAAAACTAAAAACCGGTATCATAATAAAACGCGTACACAAAATTTCGTGCTGTAGACCATTGAAGAGTTCCTTTATGATATTCGCTAATCCTGGACGTCAATTCAGGTCATGTTTACCAGAAAATGCATTGTCATCGGAACTGACCAACATGTAAAAATTTAGTCCTTAGGATAACAGAAAGCAGTTCTAATTGAGCTTGCTAGATAAAAAAAAAAAGAACATATCAAACATTGCAATTTGCAAGCTAATAAATAGCTTGTAAAAATTACTAAATAAACTTACGACAAATCTAAGACATCATTAAAAATGGTCCAAATATATGTTTTCAAACATAAAAATCGGAACATCTTTTTTTTGTCTGTATCAATATGAAATGTTTGTTGGTCACCTGTAATATTATTCTCGAGATCTGATGTTACTTTCTTTTTCAGGGCCAGAGCCTTTATTAACTAAACAAAATACATGATGTTTCTTAAATTTTTCGTATTATATTCAATATGTTTATAATATCTTCAGATATTTTTAAATGCGCGAACGCGATCGTGTAATTACGTCGCATAGCCCTTAAGAGCCGAAACCCTCTTAAGTTCCGTGACACATGATCTGACTAATTTTCCTGGCACGTGAACACGAAATAAATAAGTACAGAAAGCCGGCTGCATACAACGAGCGTTGAAAGGCGCTCGCAAACAAAGCCGCGTCCGTACAACGATCTCGGATCAAGTCTGTTGAACGCCAGTTGCGAGTTGTAAGTGCCCGCGCTATGGCAAATGTATACTTAATTATCGTTTCGTGTGACAATTGTCAACATTTACAATTTACAATGAGTAAATCCTACTAGAACTGTGTGTTTGGTTGTTTTAAATACAACATTATTATACTTTAAAATATATAATGTAATCGACAAAATATGTAACGAAAGGTCAGCCGAAGCCAGCCTTCCGAAGCTACTTATTTATTTTGTATCGTAACCTGCTACTTGCTAGTCGTTATATTGAGATTTGTCAGATCACGTGTTATGCCACTTCAATGGATGTTGGGTTTTTGATTCATTTGTCTAGTTACGACCAGATCAATGCATAATTGCTCTGTAAGCGATTAGGGGAAGAAAAGAAGCGCATTTTCATGAACCTTATCACCTATATGTACTTAGTCAAGTTGATTTTGAAGGATTTATTTGTGTAGAAGACGTTTTGTCGCCTCTACTACCCTTTACTTGCTGGCCTAGCCGGCGTGTATTGTGCACGCGACGGCATATTGTCTCTTTTTGTGTCAAGTGACTGATTGTATGCATCTATCTCGTTTTTGCATAATGAAAAGAGTCTACTAAACTTATGTCGCCAATTAATTGTGCATGTTATTCATAAATCATCATCAGACCTATTGTAAATATTTATAAATATACTATACTGAAGCACTTCACATTGGCTTAATCTGTGATATCTAATAGAGAAATTGGCACAAATTTGCTTTTGTTACAAACGAATTATGGTACAATAATTAGGCTCATCGAAAAGAGAAGAGAGATTCATGACCAAGGTCGGTATTACGTGAAAGAAAAAGACGGCGCATTAAGTGTTTCATTCTCTATCCGATATGCTATCCTTTCTCATAAATTATCTAGTGTAAATAATTCTTATTGTTTTTATGATATTAATTATATAGCCACTTGATATTTCTTTACCATTAAAATAGCATTCCTAACATACCTACAAGATTCTTTTTGAGATATTTATAATATCAAACATAATATGGGATTCTAACCAAACGCTTATCTCATATAATGACATAGATTCTGTCTTACTTACTAAATTAAACCAATCTCACAAGACAAAAATTATCAGCGTCTCTTAACGTTTTAGTGTGTGAGAGAAAGATGGCAAAAATTGTAGGGCTGTCAAATTTAGGTTAGTTTAGATAACGGTACAACAAAATTGATACCACTGTATGTAATTTAAGGTCAAAAAATTGCAAAGAACTTACAAAAAAAATGTCAAATCAGCTAAAATACCTTGATTAGCAAACTGTTTTCAATATAATATTTATATTTATTGATAAAAAAACTGCAGCGCAGTTGTATTAAAAAATGTGACGTCACGCCCATTCAAGTCGTCGTGATTTAAACAATTCTAGTGTCATTTTTAAGGCGGGACCCGAGCTCGATTCATACTTTTGTTATGTTTCGATATACCTTATAATTTTACGGAGTAAAATGGTAAAACGTGTTTGTTTTGTTTGTACTATAATATAGTACAAACGGAGTACGGAGTAATATCATTACTCCGTCAAATAAAAAGATATAGAAACAAAAAAATATGTTTGTGGTGCCCTGATCTAATAAAACAAGGTCTAGCAATCTGGGAGTGGTCCCGCAATGACGTCACTGTCCAGTTGCCACTTTATTCAATCAGCTGTTACGTGGTGTATCGTCATCTCTCTCGAACCTGTTGTAAATTGACATCATGATATCATTGCGGGACGCCCACGTGAACATTTTTTCTCGGATTGCTATACCTGGCGGAGTATATTATTATACCATGTGTGATGCTATGATAGCTAAACAAGGGTAAGGTTTTGTCACTTTTTGCATATTCATACTCTGTGATTTTATATCTTCAATAATGTGAAAATACGCGAGCGAGAGGCGGCAGACGGTATACAGGCCCCATAATGTTTGAATGAAAAGTATTAAAATTCCCCGAGCTCCAATCCTGCCTATATTAAGAGCCCGCTTCACGCCACAACTATCTCGCTCACTCATTTTTAAGTGCGCATAATTTAAAAAATAATTTAATGGCTGATAAGCGGGCTTTTAAACTATTAACTTTAACTGAGTTACGTTATACATGATTATACCTGCTTCTTTTCACTATCGTTCCTCTGTTCTAGTTCTGCCTACGGTTTCCGCGTACGATATCAACGCAGTAATTGTACCGAAAAATACAGTAATACATAACAATACATTAAATTATAAGCTTACGTCATATTGTACTTACCTACATTATATTTAGGTGAGACCCTTCACAATAAAAGGAAGACTTCAAAACTTTGTTTGTTTTATTGGAAAAATCAAATCGTTTCGATTTACGCAAGGTTCATTATTTACTGCAGCCTTATTTACTGTCTATTATGTATTCTGTGCTGCAGCTTAGAATAGTTGAGGCACAAAATAAATAGGTATAGGAGGCCGGCTGCTTACAACGAGCTTTAACAGGCGCACGCACACAGGGACGCGTACGTACAACAATCTCGGATCAAGTCGGTCGAACGCCAGTTGCGACTGCGAGTGCCCGCGCTTTGGCAATTTATCGACAATGAAAGTGTCAAAGTGTCATTTTAGTATTACTTATCTCTCGCTAGATGGCGTTGGCGACAGTTTTGGTAAGAGTAAGCTTCAGTTTTCCACTTCTTTGAAAATTTTCCATGACGCGATAATAAATGACAAACTTCTGTCATTCGTTTTTAGGGTTCCGTAACCAGAGGGTGAAAACGGGACCCTATTAAGCCTACGATGCCTGTCTGTCTGTTTGTCTGTCCGTCTGTCTGTCCATCCTTCTGTCCTACCTATTAGCAGCTGTATCTTTCGAACCGTAATTTATTACGGTTCGAATGATATTTGGTTTTGGTTTTGGTTCGGACCATATTTTTTTTCACACACGGTCATCTGACCCCTAACTAAGCAAAGCTTGTGATATGGCTACATACATACATATTTAGTTTTAAATACATACTTAAGTAGATACTAACAACCAGATATAGAACAAACACAAATGTTTGTCCTAGGTGGGAATCGAACCCACGCCCCCAAGCTCAGAAGGCAGGTTCACTACCAACTGGACCAACGGGCTATCTAATAATAGATGGACAGTTAAAATTTTCACAGAATATGTAACGCTACGGTGGATTAACCAACAAATAGTAAAAAAGTCAAAACGAAATTAATAATGGCCTAGTGTGAGTCGGTGACAAATTTATGTTCATTACCAAGTTATTATATTCAAGCGCCTGTAGCAAACTGCGTAGAAAATTACTTACTACAATTTTGGAAGGCGTAATTATAATTGGTCATTCGGTTACTTGGAAAACTTTATTGTATTTTGTGGTGGTACGGAACTCTCAGTGCGCGAGCCTGACTCGCACTTGGCCGATTTTTTTAAACCTGCTAAATTGATAGCTGTGGCTGGTGAGCGCAGCGTTAAAAAGGTTAAAGTAATAACGTCGTAACTAGACGAGTTATAAAACAATTACGATGAGATTTGAGAAGATTTTAATTAGCGTTTTATTATAATAGTGTGGAAGTTTAGTTAAATTACCGTCATTATCTGAAGGGAAGGTTGAAGAAGAACTAAAATACGGTTGGCGGACAGTCGTAGAGGAATGTCGTTTCGCCTTTCACCGATCCAGCGAAGTTGAAATACTTGACCAATTTGAGGGCAGGGTCGCTGTAGGTTATGAGAGGTGAGCTGTTACCTTCCTTCCCCATTTCCAGCGTTCCTGTAAAATTACATTTTAAACAATAAGAAGTTATTTTCGTTAACAATACTTACTCCATAGCTGTTTTATCCCGACAACAAACGATAGGCCATATACCTTCAACGGTCTATGGGCAATATAACTGTTTGTGGAGTGTTAGTGCTAGTGTTAATAAAGGCAAGCTTGCCCCCCCCCCCCCCCCCCCATGCATTGAATAAACGATTGCCGGCGAAGGGTTCCGGATTCAACATCTAAATTTTAATTTATGTATGATTGCGCATATTTTTAGTCTCGTACAATTTGCACACCATTACCTATTACATGAAAAGCATAGGGTTTCTTTGTATAATAATAATAATAGAAAAATTAACAAACTTGAACCAATATCTATTTTGATTTGTCAAAATGCAAATTATGTTTCGCAGAAATCACATTTATGCTACGTCTTTTTCTAGCCATGGTTATGCATAAAATGCGCGGCTAAACATGTTTCGGCCAAAAATATTTGCATGAATTTTCAGAAAAAGCTTGAAGTGTTTTCTTGTTACGTAATTGATTCATTCAACTAATAACAAATGTTGGATCACCAATAACAATAATAAATTTGATGTAGGTACAAACAGTATCTATAAGAGAATCGAAAAATATATGAAAATCGGTTGAGCCCATAGATGTTGTGCCTGTTTAATTTGTACGTAAAAAGATCATAGACTAAAGAGTAAATATCAAGATATAAAATAAGGTACACTACAAATTCGGAAAACTTCCTCTGGCAATTATTTTTCGTCGGTTTAAAAGCGCAACTTACCATTGTTAAATATTTTAACATAAATGGCCGTAAATCGATCCGGAGAGAGAATGTTTGGAGTATGTTTGTTTACAATGTGTTTATCCGCTCGGAAGAAGTTCGCATCATCAAAATAAAAACCTGTTAAAATGCGAAAAAAAGAATTAGCTGGAAAATAAAAGAAAGAATGAACGTTACTACGAATTCCTATTACCGAAATGATAGACAATCCTTTCTTGTATGCCTCGCTCTGGTATCAGTATGATGTACGCACTCTCAGTGCCCTTAATAGCGAGATGCATCTCGAAGTAGGTGAGGCCAGCTGCGTCTTTTGTGTACGTGACGTGCTTCAAAGTCACGTCGTCCATCCGATGATACGGTTCTACGAATTTGTCACCAGTAACATGTTGTTCCTTGCAACCCAAACCATACCCTGAAAATAATACCATTACATCACTGATCACACTAATACTAAAATCACATATGACTGACTGACTGAATTAGATAAATTGGCTTCAAATAAGGGACCAAAATTGTTCAAAGGCTTTATTGCGATTTGCGATACAGTAAACCACGGCTTAGTTCGTGCGGAGGGCTAGCGCATGCAGCTCGATTGATTAATTTGTCAGCCTGTGTGAGCTGAGTGGTTCTTTAGGATTTTGCAGAAAAGCACAGATTCGTTCATGCAGATTGATAGTCGATATCGTTCACATCCGTGAGGAGAGACACTTATTTTAGGTAGGTATATCTTTTTGTAGAATTTGTCTTGGTACTTGGAGTACATGATAAAATATTGAATTTTGCTACGTATCAGGCGGCCTAATTGGACATTCCTCGTTCGACCAAACAACGAGACTTTTTCGCAAGAACTACACATTGCGGATTGATCATAAGAATCTCATTTAAGTAAATCAATAATAAGAATCTTTTGATCGTCAATTTGTACGCTGCAAACAATGCGATATAGTATTTAGTTTGGTTGTACGAGCGAAGGTTAAATAGGATGATATCACCTTAAAATGTTTTATTTATTCACTTACTAGTTTGATTAACTTCTGCGAGTACATCCTTTTCTAAATTCTGCAATGGGTCCTTTTTATTATCCATATTTAGTTTTAGCGCCGGAATTTTCGTTTGCATTTCTTCCAATTTATGATTTACGTTTTGTTCAAACTTGTTGTCCAACGTATCCAATCTACGAAGTATGTTCTCATTTAAGTTGAACATGTTTTTCTTCATTGTTTCTAATTTTAGGTTTATATTTTCTTCAAAGTGTTCCGGTACTTTATTGCCCGATCCATCCAGTTTGCGCTTTATATTTTCTTCCATAGCAGGTATCATCTTCTTTAATTCAGTCCAATTGTGGTATAAGTTGTCTTTTAGGTTTTCTAAGTTTTTGTCCAATGCATCAAAGTCAAATGTTGTAGTGGTATTCTCTAGATCTAATATAGTTTTGTGTATTATGTTAAGCTTTTGATTAAAGTCCTCTTCATTTTTTTTCGATAATGTGCAGTTTACACTGCCATCATAGTCAAGCTGCAATTTTTTCAATCCCTCTAATATGTGGTTTATCATACTTGTATCGGTTTTGTCCGGTACAATTTTTTTTAGGGCATCTATTTCTCGGTACACACGTTTTTCCAACGAATTAAATTTCTCATCCAAATACTTATCCAATTTATCGAGAATGTTCTTCTCTAGATTTTGTTTATTTTTTTCTATGCTTTCTTGTATTGCTTGATTATTTTTGTCTAATTGTTGAGGTATATTTTTATTAATGTTTTCCAATATTTGTTTGATTCCAATTTTCAATGCTGACAAATCTGCTGTTATTTTGGCTTCAAATATGCCCTCTTCATATACATCTTCTTCATAGTTTTTAAAATCACTTGCGTACGTATGGCCGACACTTAAAGTTAGTAAAATAACGACAACATTATGTCTGGTTAACATCTTGCCAGTGCTTGATTTTTAATGACCATGTTATTACTTATTCTAAAATATATAAGCGCGGTATCAATGTATGGTTTTCATAACATTGTATTAGGTTATCTGAATTCGATGACTCTTTAGGGTTCCGTACCCAAAGGGTAAAATCGGGACCCTATTACTAAGCCTACGATGTTTGTTGTCGGTCTGTCCGTATGTCCGTCTATCCGGCTATCCTATTAACAGATATATCTTTTGAAACCGTAATAGGTAACTAGTTGAAATTTTCACAAAATATGTATCGTTACAGCGGATTAACTAACAAATAATAAAAAAATAAAAACGAAAGGGAATAGGAAATATAACAATAAAACAAACGTATTTTTTTACGTATTTTTGTATTAGCTCTAATGTAAAACAATAATACAAACTTGACACGATTATGGTAGAGAGGGGTCAAACCTAACAAATTTTATTTCAGAGCTCGTATCTTTGAAACGAAAGATCGTATAAAAATGCTCTTTAGATCATTGTGAAGGATTTTTTTTTAGCTACAATCCATAATTTAAAAAAACTGTATAATACAAATAATTAACTAACAGGTACCAGTTTAAAGAAAAAACTTCGGTGTTAATTTTAACCCCGACTTCGGGGCTAGTTTTAACATGGCTGGGGCAGATATAAACAGGAGGGTCTGAAATACTGGATCTTCAGCAAAAGGTCTTGTCTTAATGAAATGGTCTAGAAATATCAAAAACTCCTTTTCGGCCATCCTGCCTGATTTGTTTCCGGCGCCTATCGCTTCGGTTGTTCCATTCTTGATAAATATGTCGCTGTATCTCATTCTGATAAAATAAACATGCAAGGAATAGAGTTTCCGATGGCATTTGCAGCCCCTACCAGAGTAACCAACGTACCTCTTTCTGCTGAGGTTACCACTCCAATTTGTCTTGTACCTCGTTCAGATATTTTCTGCCAGTCATCCATTTGGTGCCAGTTAGTTAATTTAAGGCCCTGTTTACCAGCCACAGCTATCTCTTTCGGACGTTTCAACAACTTTAAAGATTTTTAGGGTTCCGTACCTCAATAGGAAAAAACGGAACCCTTTTAGGATCACTTCGTTGTCCGTCTGTCAAGACCCTTTTTCTTAAGAACGCGTAAAGGTATCAAGTTGAAATTTATACTGAATACTTGGGTCTACAGTTTCTTTCGGCTGTAAAAAAAATAAAAATTGTAAGTCAACGCAATCAAAAGATATGAACGTTTATGTCGCATATTTTGCGATTTCACAGGGGAATCTAAACCTATAGGGTACTTGCCGTTGACCTAGAATCATGAAATTTGGGAAAAGGCAAGTTCTCATAGCACATATATAGGAATAATTCCTAAAGTTACTAATTTGAAGTTATATCATTTAAAAATCTTATTTTGCTATTACAAACTTACATTTTGTAGTTGTTTTTCAATATTTCTACTTCAGTTAGTTTTTTTTTTTTTGACTCACGTTTTGAGTGTTCCTTTGGGCGGAACCCTCAGAGCACGAGTCCTACTCGTACTTGTCCGGTTTTTTTTACTATTCATTTTTATATCAAACTATTGATAAAAAAAAAAAATATGCACGTTAACTTAAGTATAGGTACCTAATAATATAGCAAATAGTATTAAAAAATCTTGTTGGTATTTTATAAGATGGCGGAAGATATAGAAACATATTTTTTTTTCGTGTTTTTAGGGTTCCGTACCTCAAAAGGAAAAAACGGAACCCTTATAGGATCACTTCGTTGTCCGTCTGTATGTCTGTCCGTCTGTCTGTCTGTCCGTCTGTCAAGACCCTTTTTATCAAGAACGCGAAAAGATATCAAGTTAAAATTGACATCAAAGGACTTTGTCCATTGTTGGCTAAGCGTGAACAGGGTGCTCGTAAGTATTAAATTTTGTCAATAAAACAATACCTTATTAAAAACAATTATTGTGCTTTATTTTTGTATCCAGTTAAACTTAAAAAAATTGACTTAATTTGTATTTAATCTAATTATACGAGACTTCCGGTGCTTAGATTAAAAGTGCGACCAACTTATCTGAAGATTTGGTCAAATAATGGGACTGTAATCATTATACGGATGTCTGTCAGCTTGGTTAAGAGAATATGACTGTGGTATCTCCAGTCAACTGTACAGATAAGTTGGTCGTACTGTATATCTGAGATTTTAGGATAACTGTCACTGTTGTCAGTCTCATCAAACCAGTGTTGCCATTGGCTTATTTCCTATTTTTAATCGATTACCTTCTGACACAAATGATATGAATCGATATAGCGATACAACAAAATGTCACTACGGAAAAGTGATACGGTAACATGTAGGTACATGTAGGTGGTCTTTAGGCTGGTGATGGGTGGCGGTAATTAGTACGTCACTGTTCACTTTCTATATATGTATTAATTCTTAGCCCACAATGCACCATACATAAAAACATCGGAAGGGTGATGAGTTAGTAGGTACAGACGGTGGTGATTGGTGATATTATACCAATTGACGAAGTTTAATAATAACATAATGAGTTCAGCTGTCTACGCGTAGGTACTAACTAACACTTTACTAAGCTACGACCGCTCGCTCACCGATAGAACAACAGACGCAGCGCAATAATGGTGCGTTTCCCATGCATCTGATTTGTTCGATTAAATATAGATGTTATTGTAGTTTTGATATGAACAAAATTATTTCAAGTATTTGTTGAGTTTATTTTATGAATGAATTAATCCTGTACATTGAAACCTTTTTCAAGTTTACGATTAACTATGAAATAAAATCGGAATTTATTAGTTTATCGATTTTTTTTTTTATTATGGCAGTACAGCAAATGTCAAAAATATATTATCAACAATGAAATGAAGGAATGTCATTTTATTTTGTTTTATTGTCGATTGTGTTGTGATTTGTGGAAGTTAGTATTCGCTTAGGAAAAAGGATTCTATTCTAATGTAGATCCTTGCTTGCCCACGGACCCCGATGACTATTAATCTTCACTCAATTAACCCTGGCTCGTCCCCCGACTCCGATACCTACGCTTACGTTGAGCCAGGCCCAGCAATGGACTCCGAAATCTCTACTCATGTCGAACCAGCCTTAATGTGGCTCGCCTATGGACGTTGAAGCCGTGGTTGATCGTAATTCGCACATACCCACGAACGAGGTTCAACTGTGTCGATGCATCAGCTTAGGCGCCGATGTTATTCAACGCTGGTCGAGGTACCAAGATAATATTTAACCATCTGCCCAGTTTTTCGATTATGTATTATTAATATATGATACAGATTAAAAATAAAATACAAGTGAATATAAGCTAGTTTTATTACAAAAACCCTGTGTCAATCACATACTTCACATTCAGGAAAATAGCAGTACCAAAAATTCTGATACAACGTTATTGTAATATTCTAATACCTACTGATATAAGTTACTAAGCCTACATCATAATTATACCAAAAGTCACTGTTCACGCCAAGCCATAATGCCCTAACAAATGGACAATGTCCTTTACGGATTCTTTCAGCTGTGAAAAAATCAATCTTGTAACTTTACGCGATCAAAAGATTATGACCGTTTATGTCGCATATTTTCGCATATTTTGCGATTTCACAAGGATATCAAAACCTATAGGGTACTTCCCATTGACCTGGAATCATGAAATTCTACAAGAGGCAAGGTCTTACAGCACATATAACGGAATAAATATGAAAGTTGTTAATTTGAAGTTATATCATATAAAAAACATTTTTTTACAATTACAAACTAATAGTTAGGGAGGCGAATAGGGGAATTTTCGGTAATACTCGAGCGTGGCAGTTTAAGATATGAGAGATACCTTAGACCTAATAGAACAACCTTGTAAAGTATTTAGCTCTATATGTAGTGACGCGCGCCTAGGATAGAAGATCAGATTAGTAAAAAAAAAACGATAGTCTGAAATACTCGAGCGCGTCAGATTAAGATCAAAACACTAAAATCAACCCCTATTGGGGGCTATTTTTTTAAGACTAAATTTAACTAATCTGACGATAAGTCCTTGACGCCGCCGAGTTATAGGGTCGCGAACTTGTAAAAAAAAACGTTAATCCGGCATTCTCGAGCGCGATTTTTTTTTATTTTATTTTGAAGAATATAATCTAAAACTTACTAAAAATACAAAATCTGCCGGTTTCCGCATGACCGGAAGTGTGGAGGAGCCATTTCGTCTTCCGAAGAACGCGTTGCGGCATATAAGTCGCGAACGATACATTTTACAAAAAAAAACCTTTTTCGGTCAGATTAAGAGAACCCACCAACATTTTTGTCAGATTAAGAAAATATGCTTTCAGGATACCGAGATAAACCTCCCCTATGAAAATCTGACGCGCTCGAGTAATTCAAAAAACTTTTTTTTTTGCATTTTCAAAAATTCATCGTAACTTATCGTCACGCCGAAATCGTCAGTTTTTTTAAAGGGAGCTTCCTTGGGGCCTACTTAACAGCCCTTCTGAAAATCTGACGCGCTCGAGTAAATTTTTTTTGTTTGCATTTTTGACTACTTTATATGCCTACCCCCACCACGCAAACCGGCAGATTAGTATACCGTTGTTATCAGAGGCACTTGGGGCATACGTAGTATGAATATCTGACGCGCTCGAGAATGCCCAAGTAACTGTTTTTTTTAACATTTGTGAAAAACCGTACACGGCAAACCCACCGCTAAAATGGTTTTTACCATACGAGCTTTTCTTTTCGAAATTATTTTATCTTTCGATTTTGATAGGTCTCGACGGCACCGTTGAATTACGCCATTTAGCTACCTCGCCTCCCTAACTATAACATATTGTAGTTGTTATGTATCGAAGAACCTTATTGTCAACTACAAAGCTAAGTTTGACTTTCAATATTTCAACTTCAGTTATATTATTATTATAATTTTTTTTTATTCGTACTTGTCCGGGTTTTTTTTCTCTTTATTGCCTCTGCCATCCTATAAAACATCAACATGACATATTTTTTTATATTTGCTATATTATACTAAAGATAATGCCCAATCGGTTTTTTACAAATCCCCACTAAGCAATTTGTTATTTTCAATAATTTTTTAAAACTCGGTAAAACCAAAAAATTGCATTAAAAGGTTATAGTAATAACTTTGTAACTAATAGACGAGTTGTAAAACAATTACGATTTGAGAAGATTTTAATTAGTGTTTAATTATAATAGTGTGGAAGTTTAGTTAAATTACCGTAATTATCTGAAAGGAAGGTTGAAGAAGGGTTAAAATACGGTTGACGGACAGTCGTAGAGGAATATCGCATCGCTCTTCACCGACGCTGTAGCGAAGCTGAAATACTTCACCAATTTGAGGGCAGGGTCGCTGTATGTTATGAGAGGTAAGCTTCCCAATTGACCTTCCTTCCCCATTTCCAGCATTCCTGTAAAATTACATTTTGAATAATAAGAAGTAATTTTCGTCAACAATACTAATTCCATATCTGTTTTATCCCGACGACAAACGATTGCCGGCGAAGGGTTCACGATTCGACACCTAAATTTTAACTTATGTATGACCGCGCATATTTTTAGTACTAAAAGAATTTGGTGTTTTACTTCATACAATGAATCAAAAGTTACAATTATGTTACATGAAAAACAAAACATACGTTTTCTTTGTAAAATAGAAAAATTTACAAAATTGAACAAAAATTTGACCAGTTTTAAAAAACGTTAAGTTTTTTCTTGTAATTAATTCAACTAATAATAAATCGTGGATCACGCTGGAAATCACGTTGAATTAATAATAAATTTAATGTAAAAACAGTATAGGAGAATCAAAAAATATATGAAAATCGAATGAGCCTGTTCATCAGATCATACACTCGAGTAAATATCAAGATATAAAATACGGTACTCAACAAATTCAGAAAACTTCCTCCGGCAATTCTTTTTCGTCTGTTTAAAAGCGCAACTTACCATTGTTAAATATTTTGACATAAATGGCCGTAAATTGATCCGGAGAGAGAATGCTTGGAGTATATTTGCTTATAATTTGTTTATTCCTTCGGAAGAAGTTCAAATTGTTTGAATAAAAACCTGTTAAAATGCGAAAAAATAATTAGTTAAAAATAATAAATAAACTAACGTTACTTACTAAGAACTCTTATTACCGATCTGAAATTGAATATTTTCTTCGCAGATTTGCTCCGGTGACAGCATGATGTACGCACTCTTAGTGCCCTTAATAGCGAGATGCATCTCGAAGTAGGTGAGGCCAGCTGCGTCTTTTGTGTACGTGACGTGCTTCAGAGTCACGTCGTCCATCCGATGATACGGTTCTACGAATGTATTACCAGTAACATGTTGTTCCTTGCAACCCAAACCATACCCTGAAAATACCATAAACCAATACCATTACATCACTGATCACACTAATACTAAAATCACAAATCACTGACTGACTGAATTAGATAAATAGGTCTCAAATAAGGGACCAAAATTGTTCAAAGGCTTTATTGCGATTTGCGATACAGTAAAGCACGGCTTAGTTCGTGCGGAGGGCTAACGCATGCAGCTCGATAGATTAATTTGTCAGCCTGTGTGAGCTGAGTGGTTCTTTAGGATTTTGCAGAAAAGCACAGATTCGTTCATGCAGATTGATAGTCGATATCGTTCACATCCGTGAGGAGAGACACTTATTTTAGGTAGGCATATCTTTTTGTAGAATTTGTCTTGGTACTTGGAGTACATGATAAAATATTGAATTTTGCAACGTATCAGGCGGCCTAATTGGACATTCCTCGTTCGACCAAACAACGAGACTTTTTCGCAAGAACTACACATTGCGGATTGATCATAATAGGATTGCGGATAGGAATCTCATTTAAGTAACTCAATAATAAGAAACTTTTGATCGTCAATTTGTACGCTGCAAACAATGATATAGTACTAGCGACCCGCCCCGGCTTCGCACGGGTATAATTTTAATAAATAAACCAGCCAAGTGCGAGTCAGGCTCGCGTACTGAGGGTTCCGTACCAACAAAAAAGACAGAAAGTAGTGCAAAAAGACATCACGCCCAGGCGGTCACTCATCCAATTACTGTCCGTGCCGTACGTTGCTTAACTTGGTAGTGAACAGAAATTTGTCACGGACTCGTACTTATTTATTAGTTGTTGTTATACTTTAGAGTGTGTACTACAATAATTTGCACAAAAAAAACGCAAGCAAAGAACCAATTTTATTCTTCCTATTAGTTTGTTTGATAATTTTATTTAGGTAGTTTTGTCCTCAGAATTTTGTAAATTAATTAGCATTGAATAGTTTTCGTCAGTTTTATCATAACATTTTGATTAAATTAATGAGTAATAATGTTAAAACTCTAAAAGCCAGTAGTCTACTGCTCCCTGAGTAAAAATGAAAAACTTTTTTTTCTTTAATGATGTAGTGCAGATAAAAGATTGGTATGGAGTGTGATCCCCTCTTGCCGAAATCACAGCTTGCATTCGTCTGGGCATGTTAGCGAGTATATCACTTATGATTTCTTGCGGAATACGTTCTCACTCCGCGGTAATAACATTCTTTAGCTATCTGATGGTCTGCGGAGCCGGCTGCACTGGTCTCACTCGTCGCTTCAGAACGTCCCAGACATGCTCTATAGGATTGAGGTTGGTACGTCGACCTAGCCAATCCAAATGATGAATATACGCCTTTAGCATATACGCTTCCACATCGCCAGACCAGCGGGCGCGAGCGTTGTCGTCCATAAAATTTAGTTTTCGCCAAGAGCAGCCAATGCGGGTTGTGCGAGGAATTAGAAGTTCCGTTTTGTATCGGTGTCCAGACAGTGCCATTTTCGATGAATACTAACTCTGTACGATCCAACGAATTTATTCCTGCCCAAAAACATAACAGAGGTACCATAAGGTGTGATTTCTTCAAAAGATGCCTCTGCAAAATGTTCTTCTCATTTTCGTAGCACTCGCCGACGTCAGTCTTCACCGTACAGAGATATTATGGCTTCATCGGAGAACAATACCCTATCCCAGCTTTCTTGAGTCCATTAAACACAATTTCGAACGAAGCTAAGCCTGGAAACTCGGTGCTCACGGAGTAATTTAGGGCTGCGATGACTTATATTGGCAGTGAGAAGTCTCCTTCTGACCGTCCATAGACTAATTTGCACATTTCTGAGTTCTTCGAGGTTGTTCTTGAGGTCCACATACGAAGATTTGCGATTTGTCAACGCTTGAATCACCAGAAAACGATCATGTCGTGGTTCGGTACATGGCTTTCTCCCACAATCAGGCCTTCTCTAGACGGGACCAGTCTGTTGATAGCGCTGCCAGGTCCTTTAGAATGTCGAACAACTAAAAGTTTGTCTTTGAGCCACGGAGCATTGGCTGCAATCTTCCTCAAGCAGCGCAATAATTATGCTGACTTTTATCACTTTATCTACCATTTTCCAAAAAGCTAAACAGCATTAACAACATTTTAAAATGTCAAGGACATGAAACAATTAAATAAAAATTTACTAAAAGTTATTTAGTGTCGATATTAACTTTCGGGAATTCTCGTCACAAAATGTAGGTAGTAAAAAGTTGTTTTCTCTAAAAACCAGCCTGTCTAAAATTTGAAATTGGAACGTACTTTTTTAAACACCACGGCTCTTTTTTAAACTGCCAATAAAAATTTCAAATGTTTAAAACCTTTTTCGTGTTGATTTTTTTTCAGGATGGGAAAAAATCAAAATAGCCCGTTTTTTTTTGTTGCAAATGAGTGTATAAACATGCCATGTTTGACGCTTGTACGTATTAACGTTTTTACATTAGAGCAATTACAATAATACGTTAAAAATGACGTTTGTTTTATGGGGACCCCCTTAACTTTTTACTTTTTGGCTTTATTATTATTTCTTATTTGATCCGCCGTAACATCACATATTTTGTGATAATTTCAACTGGCTATCTATTACAGTTCTAAAGATACAGCCGCTTAAAGATAGGACGGACAGACGGATGGACGGACGGATAGACAAACATCGCAGGCTTAGTAATAGGGTCCCGTTATTACCCTTTGGGTACGTAACCCTAGACAATAGCAAAAAAGCGCAGGAGCGCGGAAAGAGCGGTAGTTCGTAGCGGCCCGTGGTGGCCGAGCGACTCCGGTCCGTGCATTATTTTTTCGTTTGCTTTAACCTTTGATATCTTCTAAAGTATTCATTAAAATTGTATACTGTAAAAGACAATTATACATTTAATTTAATGCCCAAGAATACTGTTACATTTATTTGGATAAGGATTATACTGAATAAGATTAAATAGCGTCGCAAGTATAACGCAATTTTAAAATTAAGTTTTAATGAAATAAATGGCTACTGTGAGTCAACAATAACAGATAGGGATATACCATCGCGGAGTTTTCTTTAGATTTTTAGAAGAGCTACAATTCTCTAGTACATCATTTTTCTGTATCTCTTAAGGTTTAGCCTACGTAAGCCATGTAAATTTATTTTTCAGCGACTTGGTTGCAAAATAGTGTATTTTTGTACTTACATAAAAACTTAATTAGGTTTTTTTATACATATAAACTTTCCTTGAAAATTTTTCTATCTGATGGTGAAAACTGCATCAAAATCCGTTGCGTGGTTTAGGAAGAGTTAGCGGCCATACAGACAGACAGACGCGGACAGCGACTTCAATTTATACTATGTAGAGATTTAGTTTGGTTGTACGAGCGAAGGTTAAATAGGATGATATCACCTTAAAATGTTTTATTTATTCACTTACTAGTTTGATTAACTTCTGCGAGTACATCCTTTTCTAAATTCTGCAATGGGTCCTTTTTATTATCCATATTTTGTTTTAGCGCCGGAATTTTCGTTTGCATTTCTTCCAATTTATGATTTACGTTTTGTTCAAACTCTTTGTCCAACGTATCCAATCTACGAAGTATGTTCTCATTTAAGTTGAACATGTTTTTCTTCATTGTTTCTAATTTTAGGTTTATATTTTCTTCAAAGTGTTCCGGTACTTTATTGCCCGATCCATCCAGTTTGCGCTTTATATTTTCTTCCATAGCAGGTATCATCTTCTTTAATTCAGTCCAATTGTGGTATAAGTTGTCTTTTAGGTTTTCTAAGTTTTTGTCCAATGCATCAAAGTCAAATGTTGTAGTGGTATTCTCTAGATCTAATATAGTTTTGTGTATTATGTTAAGCTTTTGATTAAAGTCCTCTTCATTTTTTTTCGATAACGTGCAGTTTACACTGCCATCATAGTCAAGTTGCAATTTTTTCAATCCCTCTAATGTGTGGTTTATCATACTTGTATCGGTTTTGTCCGGAAAATTTTTTTTTAGGGCATCTATTTCTCGGTACACACGTTTTTCCAACGAATTAAATTTCTCATCCAAATACTTATCCAATTTATCGAGAATGTTCTTCTCTAGATTTTGTTTATTTTTTTCTATGCTTTCTTGTATTGCTTGATTATTTTTGTCTAATTGTTGAGGATTATTTTTATTAATGTTTTCCAATATTTGTTTGATTCCAATTTTCAATGCTGACAAATCTGCTGTTATTTTGGCTTCAAATATGCCCTCTTCATATACATCTTCTTCATAGTTTTTATAATCACTTGCGTACGTATGGCCGACACTTAAAGTTAGTAAAATAACGACAACATTATGTCTGGTTAACATCTTGCCAGTGCTTGATTTTTAATGACCATGTTATTACTTATTCTAAAATATATAAGCGCGGTATCAATGTATGGTTTTCATAACATTGTATTAGGTTATCTGAATTCGATGACTCTTTAGGGTTCCGTACCCAAAGGGTAAAATCGGGACCCTATTACTAAGCCTACGATGTTTGTTGTCGGTCTGTCCGTATGTCCGTCTATCCGGCTATCCTATTAACAGATATATCTTTTGAAACCGTAATAGGTAACTAGTTGAAATTTTCACAAAATATGTATCGTTACAGCGGATTAACTAACAAATAATAAAAAAATTAAAACGAAAGGGAATAGGAAATATAACAATAAAACAAACGTAATTTTTTAAGTATTTTTGTATTAGCTCTAATAATACAAACTTGACACGATTATGGTAGAGAGGGGTCAAACCTAACAAATTTTATTTCAGAGCTCGTATCTTTGAAACGAAAGATCGTATAAAATGCTCTTTAGATCATTGTGAAGGAAAAATATTTAGCTACAATCCATAATTTAAAAAAACTATATAATACAAATAATTAACTAAAAGGTGCCAGTTTAAAGAAAAAAGTTCGGTGTTAATTTTAACCCCGACTTCGGGGCTAGTTTTAACATGGCTGGGGCAGGTATAAACAGGAGGGTCTGAAATACTGGATCTTCAGCAAAAGGTCTTGTCTTAATGAAATGGTCTAGAAATATCAAAAACTCCTTTTCGGCCATCCTGCCTGATTTGTTTCCGGCGCCTATCGCTTCGGTTGTTCCATTCTTGATAAATATGTCGCTGTATCTCATTCTGATAAAATAAACATGCAAGGAATAGAGTTTCCAATGGCATTTGCAGCCCCTACCAGAGTAACCAACGTACCTCTTTCTGCTGAGGTTACCACTCCAATTTGTCTTGTACCTCGTTCAGATATTTTCTGCCAGTCATCCATTTGGTGCCAGTTAGTTAACTTAAGGCCCTGTTTACCAGCCACAGCTATCTCTTTCAGACGTTTCAACAACTTTAAAGATTTTTGGGTTCCGTACCTCAAAAGGAAAAAACGAAACCCTTTTAGGATCATTTCGTTGTCCGTCTGTCTGTCCGTCTGTCTGTCCGTCTGTCTGTCCGTCTGTCAATACCCTTTTTCTCAAGAACGCGTTAAGGTATCAAGTTGATATTTATACTGAATACTTTTTTTTTTTTTTAATTCTTCAATTTTATGGGGGCTTTTAGACAACATGTCTATGTCAGCCCCATCGTATCCTGACAAAACATAAATTTCCTAAATAAATGTACTTAAACTTATTACTTTACACAACCACAAACTTACCTAAACCACAAACCTACCTAGTTGGTCAATTATACTTATGGTAAAATTAACCAACCAGGCAAGGCTATACTGAATACTTAAGTCTACAGTTTCTTTCGGCTGTAAAAAAAATAAAAATTGTAAGTCAACGCAATCAAAAGATATGAACGCGTATGTCGCATATTTTGCGATTTCACAGGGGAATCAAAACCTATAGGGTACTTGCCGTGGTACCTAGAATCATGAAATTTGGGAAAAGGCAAGTTCTCATAGCACATATATAGGAATAATTCCTAAAGTTACTAATTTGAAGTTATATCATTTAAAAATCTTATTTTGCTATTACAAACTTACATTTTGTAGTTGGAATGTATCGAAGAACCTTCTGTCTGTCCGTCTGTCAAGACCCTTTTTCTCAAGAACGCGAAAAGATATCAAATTAAAATTGACATCAAAGGACTTTGTCCATTGTTGGCTAAGCGTGAACTGGGTGCTCGTAAGTATTTAATTTTGTCAATAAAACAATACCTTATTAAAAACAATTATTGTGCTTTATTTTTGTATCCAGTTAAACTTAAAAAAATTGACTTAATTTGTATTTAATCTAATTATACGAGACTTCCGGTGCTTAGATTAAAAGTGCGACCAACTTATCTGAAGATTTGGTCAAATAATGGGACTATAATCATTATACGGATGTCTGTCAGCTTGGTTAAGAGAATACGACTGTGGTATCTCCAGTCAACTGTACAGATAAGTTGGTCGTACTGTATATCTGAGATTTTAGGATAACTGTCACTGTTGTCAGTCTCATCAAACCAGTGTTGCCATTGGCTTATTTCCTATTTTTAATCGATTACCTTCTGACACAAATGATATGAATCGATATAGCGATACAACAAAATGTCACTACGGAAAAGTGATACGGTAACATGTAGGTACATGTAGGTGGTCTTTAGGCTGGTGATGGGTGGCGGTAATTAGTACGTCACTGTTCACTTTCTATATATGTATTAATTGTTAGCCCACAATGCACCATACATAAAAACATCGGAAGGGTGATGAGTTAGTAGGTACAGACGGTGGTGATTGGTGATATTATACCAATTGACGAAGTTTGATAATAACATAATGAGTTCAGCTGTCTACGCGTAGGTACTAACTAACACTTTACTAAGCTACGACCGCTCGCTCACCGATAGAACAACAGACGCAGCGCAATAATGGTGCGTTTGCCATGCATCTGATTTGTTCGATTAAATATAGATGTTATTGTAGTTTTGATATGAACAAAATTATTTCAAGTATTTGTTGAGTTTATTTTATGAATGAATTAATCCTGTACATTGAAACCTTTTTCAAGTTTACGATTAACTATGAAATAAAATCGGAATTTATAAGTTTATCGATTTTTTTTATTATTATGGCAGTACAGCAAATGTCAAAAATATATTATCAACAATGAAATGAAGGAATGTCATTTTATTTTGTATTATTGTCGATTGTGTTGTATTTTGTGGAAGTTAGTATTCGCTTAGGAAAAAGGATTCTATTCTAATGTAGATCCTTGCTTGCCCACGGACCCCGATGACTATTAATCTTCACTCAATTAACCCTGGCTCGTCCCCCGACTCCGATACCTACGCTTACGTTGAGTCAGGCCCAGCAATGGACTCCGAAATCTCTACTCATGTCGAACCAGCCTGGCTCGCCTATGGACGTTGAAGCCGTGGTTGATCGTGTCATGATTTCTAACTTATTTTAATTGTTTCTTGGTTTTAAACCTTTTGGTATCTAATTTGACTAACAGTATTTTTATTTAAAATGGCGGTCGGAAACATGTTGACTCGGGAGTCTCGGCAATAGTGCGAATAGTGGGGGTAAGAAAAAGATAATGTGGTGGATGTTGGCAAGAGGGACTTTAGTCTGGCTTGAGCGTTCATAGCGAAAGCATATTGGTCTGAAAACTGTAATAAGTAGTAATAAAGAATAAGACTATGAATAAAGTTATATAAAGTGAGAACTGGATTATGATTTACCACAATCGTAATTCGCACATACCCACGAACGAGGTTCAACTATGTCGATGCATCAGCTTAGGCGCTGATGTTATTCAACGCTGGTCAAGGTACCAAGATAATATTTAGCCATCTGCCCAGTTTTTCGATTATGTATTATTAATATATGATACAGATTAAAAATAAAATACAAGTTAATAAGCTAGTTTTATTACAAAAACCCTGTGTCAATCACATACTTCACATTCAGGAAAATAGCAGTACCAAAAATTCTGATACAAAGTTATTGTAATATTCTAATACCCACTGATATAAAACACTGTTTTAAACTATCATGGTTGTTCACTAAATTTATTTGATTATTTACGGGATAAAAAAAGACGGGAGCTCATTCCACAACCTTACCACGGTAAATATCCCGTAAATAATCATATTAATCCACTGATATAAGTTACTAAGCCTACATCATAATTATACCAAAAGTCACTGTTCACGCCAAACCATAATGCCCTAACAAATGGACAATGTCCTTTACGGATTCTTTCAGCTGTGAAAAAATCAATCTTGTAAGTTTACGCGATCAAAAGATTATGACCGTTTATGTCGCATATTTTGCGATTTCACAAGGAAATCAAAACCTATAGGGTACTTCCCGTTGACCTGGAATCATGAAATTCTACAAGAGGCAAGGTCTTACAGCACATATAACGGAATAAATATGAAAGTTGTTAATTTGAAGTTATATCATATAAAAAACATTGTTTTACAATCACAAACTAACATTTTGTAGTTATTATGTATCGAAGAACCTTATTGTCAACTACAAAGCTAAGTTTGTCTTTCAATATTTCAACTTCAGTTATATTATTATTATTTTTGGCCTCGCACTCTGAGGGTTTCGTCCAACGGAACCCTCAGAGCACGAGTCCTACTCGTACTTGTCCGGGTTTTTTTTTCTCTTTATTGCCTCTGCCATCCTATAAAACATCAACATGACATATTTTTTTTTTATATTTGCTATATTATACTAAAGATAATGCCCAATCGGTTTTTTACAAATCCCCACTAAGCAATTTGTGATTTTCAATAATTTTTTAAAACTTGCTAAAGCCAAAAAATTGCTTAATAAGGTTATAGTAATAACTTTGTAACTGTTGCCGCCTTGTATTATCTATCGCACGCAATGCGCGATAGTGTTTCATCTATCGAACCTTTTTTTTGATGAGCAACCGCCAGACTTTTTCCACGCCAATTTCTACCCCCATCCTTGCAATCAGGCGCATCTACGTCACGCACTTGTCATCGAACACCGCTCCGCATCGGTCGCGCGCGAACCGATTGTTCGCTTTTTAACTGCGCTCTCGCACAACTATCCCTTCTGAAGACACTTGATCTCCACGGCCGTGGAGAAGAAGAAGGCAGACAGCAGGACTCCAGCACCAGCCACACCGCAGGTACACAACAACCAGGATATCAGGCGTGCCCGTTTACCCCATTTTCCGCTTACCTTTCCGTACAAAAGCTCGCGTCTCATCTGATAGAATATCTATCCCGCAGGTCCTTCGAATCGCAGAACTTATTTTATAGGGTAAGTATATTCGCAATTCGGTATGTAAAGTTTTTTTTTTTGTATTTTTTTTATATTTCGTAGATAAGGCTATTTTAAGAAACTAATTTCAATATTTTTGTTTTCTATTGAGTAGTTATTTTACAATATTTTTTTGAAAATTGAAATTATGTGACGTCACCATATAGCACAAAATTTCGTTGCGTTGAGAAGTCTAAAAAAGCACCCCATATTGGCAGCCCTGAAAAAAACCAGACAGTCAAACCACAGAAATGAAAAAATATCCTATTCTGTGTGACGAACAGTGTGTCAAATGTATAATATTTTTATTCTTAAAAGGCACAGAAAATAACGGCACTGAAACGTGGTCTCTCACTATGGGCCTCATAAGCAAGCTCAAAGTCGCACAACGAGCTATGGAGAGGGCTATGCTCGGGGTTTCTCTACGAGATCGAATCCGAAATGAGGAGATCCGTAGACGAACGAAAGTCACCGACATAGCCCACCGGATTAGTAAGTTGAAATGGCAGTGGGCAGGGCACATATCACGCAGAACAGATGGCCGATGGGGCCGAAAGGTTCTGGAATGGAGACCACGGACTGGCAAGCGCAGCGTAGGACGTCCACCCGCAAGATGGACAGACGACCTAAAAGAGACCGCAGGGAAACGCTGGATGCAGGCCGCTTCCAACCAGCCCTTTTGGAGATCGATGGGGGAGGCCTATGTCCAGCAGTGGACGTCCTACGGCTGAAATGATGATGATGATGACAGAAAATAAAATGCTACACCGTGACGTCATTTAGAGGTCAATGAAAGTCGAATGATTTCTTAGTTTTATGTTAAAATAAATGGCATCTTATCGTTTTAAAAGGTCAGAGTAGAAAAATAAGGGTTAGTAACATAAAATCTCGAAATGGTTTTGGAATTGGCATAGGTTAATTTTTTTTAGCATACCGAATTAGCGAAATCCGTAACGCACCCCCAAATGTGGATGCAGTAACAGTAAAAATTCACATCGATAAGCTGTCGCTGCGCCAGTAACTAATAGACGAGTTTTAAAACAATTACGATTTCAGAAGATTTTCATTAGCGTTTAATTATAATAGTGTGGAAGTTTAGTTAAATTACCGTCATTATCTGAAGGGAAGGTTGAAGAAGGGTTAAAATACGGTTGACGGACAGTCGTAGAGGAATATCGCATCGCCCTTCACCGATGCTGTAGCGAAGCTGAAATACTTCACCAATTTGAGGGCAGGGTCGCTGTATGTTATGAGAGGTAAGCTTCCCAATTGACCTTCCTTCCCCATTTCCAGCATTCCTGTAAAATTACATTTTGAATAATAAGAAGTAATTTTCGTCAACAATACTAATTCCATATCTGTTTTATCCCGACGACAAACGATTGCCGGCGAAGGGTTCACGATTCGACACCTAAATTTTAACTTATGTATGATCGCGCATATTTTTAGTACTAAAAGAATTTGGTGTTTTACTTCATACATTGAATCAAAAGTTACAATTATGTTACATGAAAAACAAAACATACGTTTTCTTTGTAAAAAAGAAAAATTAACAAAGTTGAACAAAAATTTGACCAGTTTTAAAAAGCGTTAAGTTTTTTCTTGTAATTGATTCAACTAATATAAATCGTGGATCACGCTAGAAATCACGATGAATTAATAATAAATTTAATGTAAAAACAGTATAGGAGAATCAATAAATATATGAAAATCGAATGAGCCTGTTTTATTTATACGTCATCAGATCATACACTCGAGTAAATATCAAGATATAAAATACGGTACTCAACAAATTCAGAAAACTTCCTCCGGCAATTCTTTTTCGTCGGTATAAAAGCGCAACTTACCATTGTTAAATATTTTGACATAAATGGCCGTTAATTGATTCGGAGAGAGAACTTTTGGAGTATGTTTGGTTATAATTTGTTTATTCATTCGGAATAAGTTCGTATTGTCGGGATAAAAACCTGTTAAAATGCGAAAAAAATTATTAGTTGAATAATAATAAATAATCTAACGTTGCTTACTAAGAACTCTTATTACCGATCTGAAATTGAATATTTTCTTGGTAGATTTGCTCCGGTGACAGCATGATGTACGCACTCTCAGTGCCCTTAATAGCGAGATGCATCTCGAAGTAGGTGAGGCCAGCTGCGTCTTTTGTGTACGTGACGTGCTTCAGAGTCACGTCGTCCATCCGATGATACGGTTCTACGAATGTATTACCCATAATATGTTGCTCCTTGCAACCCAAAACATACCCTGAAAATAATACCATTACATCATTGATCACATTAATACTATAATCACACATCCCTGACTGACTGAATTAGATAAATAGGTTAGATTCAGATTCTTTATTAACCAATATAATATGTTCGTCATATGAGGCAAGTCAGCAGGGTTATATATTGTATGCGATACCGTAAAGCACGGCTTATAGTTCGTAAGGAGGGCGTTCGTTAGTTCGAGCTGAATTGTGTTTTAAAATGTTACAATAAATCACAGTTTCATTCATGCGGATTGACAGTCGATATCGCTCACTTTGCCTTAGAATTTGTCTTGGGAGTAGGAATTTTCATGATAAAAATATTGAATTATGGAACGTATCAGGCGGCCTTATTGGACATTTCTCGTTTTCCAAACAATGAGACTTTTTTTGCAAGAACAACACATTGCGGATTGATCATACTCTCCATAACTCCATAGTAAGAATGTTTGATCGTCAGTTAGTATGCTTCAAATGTGATATAGTACCCATTATTTTGGTTTTACGAGCTAAGGCCAATTAAGACGGTGTCACCTCAAAATGTTTTATTTATTCACTTACTATTTTGATGAACATCTGCGAGTACATCCTTTTTAAAATTCTGCAATGCGTCCATTTTATTATCCATGTTTTGTTTTAACTCCGGGATTTTCTTCTGAATTTCTTCCCATTTATGATCTATGTTTTGTTCAAGCTTTTTGTCTAACGTATCCAATCTACGAAGTATGTTCTCATTTAAGTTGAACATCTTTTTCTCCATTGTTTCTAATTTTAAATTTATATATTCTTCAAAATGTTCCGGGACTTTATTGCCTGATCCATCCAGTTTGCGCTTTATATTTTCTTCCATCGCAGGTATCATCTTCTTTAATTCAGTCCAATTGTGGTTTAAATTGTCTTTTAAGTTTGCTATGTTTTTGTCCAATGCATCAAAGTTACATGTTTTAGTGGTATTCTCTAGATCTAATATAGATTTTTGTATTATGTTAAGCTTTTGATTGAAGACATGCTCATTTTTTTGCGATGTTTTGTTTGCTAATGTGCAGTTTGCACTGCCATCAAAGTCTAGCTGCAATTTTTTCAATGCATCTAATTTGTGGTTTATAATACTCGTATCGGTTTTGTCACGTACAATTTTCTCGAGGGCATCTATTTTTCGGTACACATGTTTTTCCGACGTATTAAATTTCTCATCTATATACTCTTCCAATTTATCGTGAATGTTTTTCTCTAGTTCATGATTTTTTTTGTCTATGCCTTCTTGTATTGCTTGATAATTTTTTTCTAATTGTTCAGGTATATTTTTATTAATCGATTCCAATATTTGTTTGGTTTCAATTTGCAAAGTCGCTGTTATTTTAGCTTCCAATGTGCCCTCTTCATATACATCTTCGTCACAATTTTTATAACTCGCGTAAGCTTCATTGCCAACACTTAAAGCTAGTAAAATAACGACATAATTATGTTTGGTAAACATCTTTCCAGTGCTCAGATTTTTAATGACGGTGTTATTACTTATTCCAGAATATATAAGTGCGTTATCAATTTTAAGTAAGTATTATTTCGAAATACTTACTGGTATCTAAAAGATTTATATGTTTTTAGGGTTCTTTAGTACTACAAGGAAGCCTTATAACATTGTTCTCTCTGTCTATCTGTCCGTTTGTCCATCGATCAGTCTGTCCATAAATCCGTCAGTCAAAGATGTTTCATACGTTGCCGTCAGTTTTAGTGTAGATCTCAATTTAAAAAGTTAAATGAAAATAAAAATTTTGAGAGCATTTTAGAGTTGGCTCTGCCTTTGTGTGAAATGGGGATTATATTTTTTTCGCTATAGGTATCCCGTCGTTGATTAGGTCTTTTGAAATAAAGCTATGGCCAGATTAAAATAACTTTTTAGGGTTCCGTACCCAAAGGATGTAAACGGGACCCTAGCTATTACTAAGCGTACGCTGTCTGTCTGTCTGTCCTACCTTTAAACGGCTGTATCTTTTGACCCGTAATATACAGCGAGTTGAAATTTTCACAGTAAATGTAATGAGACAGGGGATTAACTAGCAAATAATAAAGAAGTCAATAAGTAAAAACAAAAGGGGGGTCCGTATACAACAAACGTTTTTTTTATTATCTCTAATGTAAAAACGGTAACACGTACAAGCGTCAAACTTAGCATGATATAGTACACTCTAAAGTATAACAACAAATAATAAATAATGGCCATGTGCGAGTCGGTGACAATTTTTGTACATTACCAAGTTATAACTAGTAATTTCATTATTTGGATGTTATTTGGATATTCTAACGTCAACCTTATCATTTCACCGAATCAAAATGCCATATTTTACTAATTTTGAAGTAGTTTTTATTTATTTGATAATTATTATATTTTGTGGTGGTACAGAACCCTCAGTGCGCGAGCCTAACTCGTACTTGGCCGGTTTTTAATATATATATATATATAAATTTGCGGTACCTACTCTACCTACACCAGATTTTTATTTTTGCTCTACTGTATTGACCCACGTAACAGTATTGATAATATGGATTGCCCCAACAATGATAAGGGGGAGAACCGAAGATAATATCACCACTTGATCGCGCATGTAGTCACAATTCACTTTTGCAAAAGTTAGCCACGTTTGATTGATGTGAATTTACCAGACAGCAGTTTAATTAATATTTACAACACATTTGCTCAAAAAGTGCACTTACGATAACTGAATACATCTTTCGAAAGTTAAACATTACGGATCATACAACGGAGCGTGCTATAATGAAACGCATCATACAACGGAGCGTGCTGTAATGAATTTGTCCGCACGCTCCGTTGTATAGCACCGTGCGTGTACGTTACGGTAATTTTTTAATTTCCATTTTTTGTTTTTTTCTCGCAAATGTGTTGTAAAACGTTGTATGGCACACGTGCGGATTGGTTATTACAAACTCGTGACTATGGTAAGCCCTCGACTTCGTCTCGGGCTTACATTCGTCTACTCGTTTGTAATAACCAACTTTCCGCACTTGTATCATAAATGATATTTTTCGACAGTATTCCATGCCCAAAGGGTAAAAACGGGACCCTATCCGTTCCGGGTCCGTTTTTGCCTTTTGGGTACGGAACCCTAAAAATCTGCTGTTCTATACATTTCGTCTAGTCCAATGAACTTTTTGTATGGAACAGCTGATATTCTTTTCACGCTTCAGATTTGATCCCGTAGTTGTTCATAATAATGATTACTTATAATGATCTCCCCGAATAGGTATTTCCACTGTCTCACAAGTCACCCGGTAAACTCGCAATCGTAGCGCCGTAGCGCTAGGGCTGTCGTAGCAACAATAATGTTCTGTGAAAACAATTTATTACGTAGGTATATATTATAAAAAAAAAAAAAAAAAAAGAATAACCAAATATAATAAAGTATATAAAAGACTTTTGCATAAGACTGTAATTACTGGTAGTTGGAGCACGGGGACTTGTAAGTACCCCGTGCTTCACCCAGGTGGAGAACCTAGGTGGAGCACGGGTCCGACCCCAAATAAAAGTTCATAAATTGGTTAGGTACCGAAAAGTATCTACTTTCGTCGATTACAGCATGTACGTATATTAGGTACTTCATTATCTATTAAGACTCACGGTCATGAGGTCATGAATAATAAACGTCGCGTAAAAACCATAATATCTTAATTGTTTGTGCAATGATAGTCTTATCATTTTTAATAAAGAAATAAATCGGCCATGTGCGAGTCGGGCTCGCGCACTAAGGGTTCCGTGCCACCACAAAATACAACAATTTATCAATTTAAAAACCGACTTCATAATTAGTAAAATGTGGCATTTCGATTCGGTGAAATGATAAGACGTTCTATTGAGGTCATACAAATAACGAAATTATTAGTTATAACTTGGTCATGAACAGAAATTTGTCACCGACTCGCACTTGGCCATTATTTATTAGGTATTCTAGGTATTTATTGTTATACTTTAGTTTTAGAAGAGTGTGTACTATAATCATGCCAAGTTTGACGCTTGTACGTATTACCGTTTTTACATTTGAGCTAATACAAAAATACGTTTACCAAAGTTATATGATAATTTACGGGATATTTACCGTGGTAAGGTTGTGGAATGAGCTCCCGATATTTCGGCGCAGTTACATGCACCATGTTCACGGGAAGACTGAAGAATGCGGGTGGTTGGAGAACAGTTAAAAAGTTAGGTGCAGACATAACGATCTACCCTCTTTCTTAGTCTTTTGCTACGGTTATCACTGGAACTCGAACTCGAACCTGAGTCCCGACAAAACACACTCACTGTATCACTGCGTATAGTATTTTGAACACATTTTGAACGCGAATTTTTATTTTTGAGGCAACCTAATACTGGATTCCACGCACTGGCGAATTAAAAACCATCACCTCGAAAAAAAATTAAAAAAATACGTTTGTTGAAAATACTCCCCTTTCGTTTTGACTTTTTAATTATTTGTTAGTTAATCCGCCGTATGATTTCATATTCTGTGAACATTTCAGCTTGCTATCTATTACGGTTCCGAAGATACAGCCTTTTAAAGGTAGGACAGACAGACACAGACAGAGTAGGCTTAGCAATAGCGTCTCGTTTTTACCCTTTGGGTACGGAACCCTAAAAACCATATTAGTAGGTATATCAGTTAAACGCGTAGATAATTTGGTACGTACTTCAAGTAATAGAACACTATATATACCTATAAATAACGTTCTCCAACGCAACTCTTAAAGCAACTCTTAAATCGCGAAAAAGTATCACTTTTCTAACTTAACTTACTTACTAACTTCACTATAGTCACCGCGTTACCGAGTCGTCCAGCAATAAACGTCATACCAGCAGACCTGTAAGTGCGAGCGAGGTAGACAGATTAAAACTCAATAAGACCTGTAAGTGCGAGCGAGATAGACAGATAAATTATTTATGACCCCACGACTCAGATGATAATGCGTTTACTATACTTACGTTTTAGCTGTTCCCAGACTAGGTAAAGCTACTACGTAGGCTGTTTTATAGATACAGTCAACACTACAAAATGTATGGAACAAATGATATTTTTTTCGCGATTTCCGGGATGGTCCCATAATAAACTAATCTACACAACTAGTTGCGACTACGGGAATAGAAAAGTCCAAATGGCTCTACCAGTTGAGCCTCGCAGTAAAGCCTAGGATCCGAAACGGTAAAAGTTGTTTATAAAGACCCCTTTGGGCATAACCCAGCGCACTTGGCTTTCCGCGTAACCCCAGTACCGGCGTTAGGGTAGGGCCTGGTTGGGCGACTGCCCAGGGCACCTAGAAAGGGGCGCAGGTACATTAAAAATCGACTATTTAATCTAATCTACCCTTTGCCTTTTTCGGTTGAATGGCAGGGGGGTGGGGGGTGCGCTTTAGAAATCTCGCCCAGGGCGCTGGTAGTGCTAGAACCGGCACTGCGTAACCCAGTATAAATAAAATGGCTGATATTAGTTAACTCACTTTACTCCTCTTAAAATACATCATATAAAACCTGCGAGAAATGCATACACATAAATAAATAAGAATTTTTTACATTTTTAACATAAAACAACATTATGGACGTTATTTTAAACATAAAAACAAAATAGAAGCTAACTACTTGGCTACTTCGGCCAAAATAAAATTAATGGAAGGGCCCAGAAGAAGCGCATTTTGAAGATTACAAAATAAGTGCCGGCGCTCACTTCGTGTCAGTCGGTCTCTAGCCTGCAACACGAGACTATTGTTTCATGATAAAGAAACATCTGACAAAATTATGCCTTCATATGCTTTCCCGAAGTGTAAATACACAACAAAAACCGCTATCTATTTTTTGGAACAAATGTACTGTACATGGTTATAATTAAGTGTTGAAGTATATGTCCGACGGTTTTGACTCGTTTATACTGAGCAAGTTCAATGGTTATGTTCCGTCCATTCATTTTATTTTGGTCGAAGGCCTATTATACAAAATTAGTTAGAACTGCCCATAGACCGTCGAAGTTCTAGAGACAATCCAAATTCTCAAGCCCACTATCAGTTGGCAGCGTACCCAGCATGCTAGCAGCATTACCACGCTGAATGGCAATGCTTATGCGTTGAGCCAGAAACACGCCAGCATTTTGGCACGCGCCTACAAAATCGCTAAATAGTGGTACAAAATAGTACAAATTGTAAACTATTGTACAATGTATATACCATCTAAAGATATAAGAAAAACATCCATGGCCGTGCAACGAAATACAACACTATTAAACAGGCGCTTTGAAAGATTTTTGACAATAACATAATGTTACAATAAAATGTTATGATGTTAGAATATATTAATATTAGGTATGAGTTACACTTAGCCAACTAGTTTTATAGAACTCGTGCGCGTGCGTCACAAATAATGAAAGCTCCGATAGCGCAACATTGTGCGCTCTCGTACGAATCAATCTGGGTGTCTACAAATCACAATTTATTTATTTATTTACTCAATATATTTGGTTATAGGCTTGCGTTTATCCGCCAATTTGCCCGATGTTAAGCGATGATGCGGTCTACGATGGAGCACGCTTGCCTTGAAGAAATACGATTCAGTCGTGGTTTGAAGACACACATATTGTAACTATCGGGGAACACCCATTCACGCAGCGCACTCCACAGACTAGCAGTACGCACAATTAAAGTGGAATCAAAGCGCTTCATACGGGTTTTGGGAATAACAACCATAAAGCAAATCAGTTTCTTCTTAGCAAGCGTGCTATATTGTAGACCGCATTGTCGCTTAATATTAGGCAAGTTGACGGTCAAGTGCAAGCCTAGCAATCATAAAAAAATAAAATGCCGAATGATAGACAACTTTATGGCATTACTACCTCTGTGCCTTTTTAGTGGAAAATCCTTAATAAACCTTTCATCATTATCAGCCAAAAGACGTCCACTGCTGAACATAGGCCTCCCCCTTTAACCTCCACACTGAACGACAGCCTGCCTTTTGCATCCACTGGATGCCCGCGACTCTCACGATGTCGTCGGCCCATCTAGTGGGAGGCCTACCTACGCTGCGTCTTCCGGTTCGTGGTCTCCACTCAAGAAACCTAAAAACAAGGGTCTTTGACCAGTGTGTGTGGCCAGTGATGACATATGGTACTGAGACGTGGTCCTTAACTGTTGGACTTGTGGAAAAACTCAGAGTCACACAGCGGGCAATGGAGAGAGCTATGCTCGGAGTTTCTTTGCGCGATAAAATCCAAAACGTGAATATTCGCTAAAGAACCAGATTCACCGACATAGCTGTTAAAATTTGCACGTTGAATGGGCAGGCCACATCACTCGAAGAACCGATAATAAGCCTTTATACACATTGAAATATCGTACGCGTGTACAAGATGTGCGCCGGAGATGTTTATGTGGTACTTATTAGACGAAGTAGGCAGCTAGTTGCGCCATCTTGTCCTTGGGCTGCTTGTTGCGGTTCTTGGGGGGCCGCGCGCGCGGGCCGCGGTTGCGCGCCATCGGCGCCCGAGACGCCACTGCACGGTGCTTCTCTACCTGCAACCACGTCACACAATATTATTTATCTGCGAAGCGATAACTGCAAACCCAAAGGCAGATTGTGGGGGGGGGGGGGTTTAGACAAGACCCATTTTCTGTTAGCGTTAACGCCTGCGGAAAGGTGAAATTGTATGAAAATGACAATGACATTAGCAAGAGAAATTATTTCAAGCTAATGTCATTTTGAAAGTGGCTCTTATCTAGACCCCCGTTATTATGAAAAAAATGAAAAAAAAAAAAAAATGTCCCGAATATTTTTTTTTATTTTTTTTTTATGAGAACTACTTTTACCGTTGGACTGAACCAGAATCTGAATTTTACATTACAAAAATTATAAAGTACTTTTCTACAAAAAATAAAGACTGATTTCACAGGATGAAGGTGAAATTAAATAAACGGGGTCATCCCCTATTTAATAGGTACCACCCACAAGATATAAACTATTTAATAAAATATATAATAATCATTAAAATCGGTATTTGATGAATACATCGGATCAACATACTCAAAACTCACTAAAAAGTTAAATTATGAACCTCGTATGAACTATCGTATGAAGTCGTATAAGAAAAAAAAAAACTGTGCCATACATTTTATTGTGTCAATACTTTGATAGTTTGGATCTGTCTTAAACTGGAGCTAGTACCGAAAGTCTGCCAAAATCTGAAGGGGCGAGGTAAACACGTATTGCACACACTGACATATTCTTACTAGTTCTACAAACGCACACTTCAATATTGAACGGCTAACAAACACAAAAGTTATGCTCAAAATGTAAGCTCGCAATATAGGCAGGCTATCATCTCGGTGAGTGCGGCCGGCAAGCATGTCTTTTCTCTCTTGTACTTCACGGAGACTCATTGCACGAACAACACATACGGATCATTGCTGGCCCGACACTTGAACTCAGAAGATTGCTACTTCTAACACTCAAATATAAACCTAGTTACCAGAGCTCTGAAGGCGGGTTCGCAGTAAAGGCATGCTATCATCTCAGTGAGAGTGGCCGGCAAGCATGTCTTTTCTCCCTTGTACTCACGAACACTCATTGCAACAAAACACGCACGCGACTACATAGAACATTGCTGGCCCAACACTTGAACTCAAAAGATTGCTACTTCTAACACTCTAATATAAACCTAGTTACCAGAGCACTAAAGACGGGTTCGCAGTAAAGGCATGCTATCATCTCAGTGAGAGTGGCCGGCAAGCATGTCTTTTCTCCCTTGTACTTCACGGAGACTCATTACACGAACAACACACGTACGCGACTACATGGAACATTGCTGGCCCAACACTTGAACTCAAAATATTGCTACTTCTAACACTCAAATATAAACCTAGTTACCAGAGCTCTGAAGGCGGGTTCGCAGTAAAGGCATGCTATCATCTCAGTGAGAGTGGCCGGCAAGCATGTCTTTTCTCCCTTGTACTCACGAACACTCATTGCAACAAAACACGCACGCGACTACATAGAACATTGCTGGCCCAACACTTGAACTCAAAAGATTGCTACTTCTAACACTCTAATATAAACCTAGTTACCAGAGCACTAAAGACGGGTTCGCAGTAAAGGCATGCTATCATCTCAGTGAGAGTGGCCGGCAAGCATGTCTTTTCTCCCTTGTACTTCACGGACACTCATTGCAACAAAACACGCACGCGACTACATAGAACATTGCTGGCCCAACACTTGAACTCAAAAGATTGCTACTTCTAACACTCTAATATAAACCTAGTTACCAGAGCACTAAAGACGGGTTCGCAGTAAAGGCATGCTATCATCTCAGTGAGAGTGGCCGGCAAGCATGTCTTTTCTCCCTTGTACTTCACGGACACTCATTGCAACAAAACACGCACGCGACTACATAGAACATTGCTGGCCCAACACTTGAACTCAAAAGATTGCTACTTCTAACACTCAAATACAAACCTAGTTACCAGAGCTCTGAAGGCAGGTTCGCAGTAAAGGCATGCTATCATCTCAGTGAGAGTGGCCGGCAAGCATGTCTTTTCTCCCTTGTACTTCACGGACACTCATTGCAACAAAACACGCACGCGACTACATAGAACATTGCTGGCCCAACACTTGAACTCAAAAGATTGCTACTTCTAACACTCAAATACAAACCTAGTTACCAGAGCTCTGAAGGCGGGTTCGCAGTAAAGGCATGCTATCATCTCAGTGAGAGTGGCCGCAAGCATGTCTTTTCTCCCTTGTACTCACGAACACTCATTGCAACAAAACACGCACGCGACTACATAGAACATTGCTGGCCCAACACTTGAACTCAAAAGATTGCTACTTCTAACACTCTAATATAAACCTAGTTACCAGAGCACTAAAGACGGGTTCGCAGTAAAGGCATGCTATCATCTCAGTGAGAGTGGCCGGCAAGCATGTCTTTTCTCCCTTGTACTTCACGGACACTCATTGCAACAAAACACGCACGCGACTACATAGAACATTGCTGGCCCAACACTTGAACTCAAAAGATTGCTACTTCTAACACTCAAATACAAACCTAGTTACCAGAGCTCTGAAGGCGGGTTCGCAGTAAAGGCATGCTATCATCTCAGTGAGAGTGGCCGCAAGCATGTCTTTTCTCCCTTATTTTATTTATTTATTTTATTTAAGTTCAAATGCTTGCTGTGCTTACAGCGAAGCCAACGCGCACAGCAAGCCACGGACACTCATTGCAACAAAACACGCACACGACTACATAGAACATTGCTGGCCCAACACTTGAACTCAAAAGATTGCTACTTCTAACACTCTAATATAAACCTAGTTACCAGAGCACTGAAGGCGGGTTCGCAGTAGAGGCAGGCCGTCATCTCGGTGAGAGCGGCCGGCAATCGCGTCTTTTCTCCCTTGTACTCCACGGTGACTTGTTGCGCGCCGCAAACGGAACATTGCTGCTCCGACACTTGAACGCGGCACGCGTCTTCGAATATGTTGATGATGACGTCACACCTGCAATGGACCAAACGACATTCATACGCATAGGCATTCCTTCAATGACAATATAACCACTTGACGGCTCATCCTTTACCCCGCATGAGGCAACGGTTCTAACATGTCAACCTAAACTATTTCGAACGGGGCCAATCCTAGGCGCGAATTGAATGAATGACTTTTGATTCTTCAATCACAAGCGTCGAGTCGCGTCGAGTCTCCAATCACAAGCTGCCCCCCGCGACCGACGTGGCATCATTTTGGAAAGGGGAATTTTGACTACATGCGCGATCAAGCATTTCTTAGACACAGCCGTATTGGAGCAGCGAGTAGAGACCTTTTTACAAGCTTTTATTCAACTTGTCCCGTTAGTATGTATGTATGTGTGGGACAAATCATGCAACTGAATTTTAGAACAGTTATCCTAGTTAGTTACCGATTGAGCTGATGGCATACTTATGTGAGTTCGGTGACAATGCAATGTTATGGTACCATCGAGCTGGTCTGATGATGGAGACAGAAGGTGGCCATAGGAACTCTTAAACGAAAAAACATAACCCCGTCGAGTCTGGGTTCGTTGCATTTGTCTTCCCAAGCACTTTGGTCCTAGATGATAAATTCAATATGGCGGACGCCCCAAGATGGCGGACAAAATGGTCTTATCATGATATGGGTAGCAAATGAAAGGGTTTGCTGAGAAGAATACGAAAAACCATATTACAGATACTACTCGCGCTTAATACTATTAAGGAAGGAAGTCTTATGTCTTCTGTGATACCACTAAGAAGGAGTGTTTTATACAAAACTGCGTATCATAAATCGTTCATATTTTTGCCATTTCTTTAAGAGTGTTATGAACTTTAAGTTAGCTATAAACACAAAAAATCCTAAACCGATGCTAACTTTCTTCATCAATTTAATGGCATGTGATTTATTGTAACCTTAACTTTTCATTATGTCCTGTTATCGGTGCTAGTCTGGAATGCGCTGCCTGAATGACCCGATAGTTACAATCTCTTCAAATCGCAAGTAAATCGGTTTCTTCTAGGCAAGCGTGCTCCATCGTAGACCGCATCATCGCTTAACATCAGGCGAGATGGCGGTCAAACGCAAGCAACGCTATTATTAAATATTAAAAATACTGTACGCAATTTCGTTTACTTGGATGATATATTATTACCAGTTATTTTGATTTAAAACCCAAACTACTGAACCAATTTTAATTAAATTTGTATGGGACCAACCTGAAAGAATGTCCTTTTAAATAAAAAATTATATTCCATGTAAAGCGCAGCGTAGGACGTCCACCCACAAGATGAACAGACGACCTTAAAGAGACCACAGGCAAACGCTGGATGTAGACCGCTTCCAACCGGCCCTTTTGGAGATCGATGGCCTATGTCCAGCAGTGGATGTCCTATGGCTAAAATGATGATGATGATGATGATGATGATGATTCCTAATCTATACTTCTATACTAATATTATAAAGAGGAAATATTGTATTGTTTGTTTGTTTGTTTGTTTGCATTGAATAGGCTCTGAAACTACTGAACCGATTTGAAAAAATCTTTCACTGTTGGGAAGCTACACTATCCCCGGGTGACATAGGCTATATATCTATACCCGTGCGAAGCCGGGGCGTGCCGCTAGTCAGTTTATAAATAATGGAGTCCTGTAACAAACATTAAAAAAAAAGATACCTCCTTTTTCGAAGTCGATTATAAAGGTATGTAAAAGGCATACCGGTTGCAAGCTAGTTTCCACTTGGGCGCAATAGACGGGTCCAGCACTAGGATGCCAGCGTCACACTCCACACAGCCCGACACTCCGGTTGAGTTAACGCCATACGCGCAGGTCGGGTGCGTACAAGAGTTGCAGCCGAATCCTTTCTTCATATCCCTGGAATACATAATTATGATTAATTTTACCGCAACGTATCAGTGATGCCCCTGGTGTTGCAGGTATCCATAGGCGGCGGTGGTCGCTTACCATCAGGCGGCCCGCTAGATTGTTTGCCACCTATGGCATAAAAAAAAAGTTAAAAGCTAGTTAAGTAATACCTAATTCGTCTTCATGTCCGGAGTGCCATAGACTGCATTTTTTGGTAATAATAAAAAAAACAACTTAATTACCAACTTAAGTTAATTCCTGTGAAGTAGGAGCCTCATGTATATGCAAAGCTCTTCTTCTATACCTAATATGACACATTGGACATGAAGACGAATCTAACGACACCTCACTTAACACATCAAAATTGGTCAAGCCTTTACCTTTAAGCTGGTGGTTGTAGAAGAACCAAGATGCTTATTTACCTGAAAGGCTGATTATAGCAGAGTAAAGTAGTAAAGTTGCTTATTTACCTTAAAGGCTGATAATTGTAGAAGAGCCAAGTGACTTATTTACCTGCAAGGTTGATGGTTGTAGCAGAGCCAAGTGATTTATTTACCAGAATGACTGATGGTTTTTGCAGTGCCAAGTGGCTTATTTACCTAAATCACAGATAGTTGCTGCAGAGCCAAGTGCTTATTTACCCGAATGGTTGATGATTGCTGCAGAACCATAAGACTTATTTACTTGAAAGGATGATAGTCTTTGCAGAGTCAAGTAGCAATTTACTTGAAAGACTAATTATTGTAGCAGAGCCAAGTGGCTTATTTACCTTAATGGCTGATGGTTGCTGCAGAGCTAAGTGGCTCATTTACCAGAATGGCTGATAATTGCTGCAGAACCATAAGACTTATTTACTTGAAAGGCTAATTATTGTAGCAGAGCCTAGTGACATATTTATAAGAAAAGGTAATGGTTGTAGCAAAGCCAAGTAGCTTATTTACCTTAATGGCTGATGGTTGCTGCAGAGCCAAGTGGCTCATTTACCAGAATGGCTGATAATTCCTGCAGAACCATAAGACTTATTTACTTGAAAGGCTAATTATTGTAGCAGAGCCTAGTGACATATTTATAAGAAAAGGTAATGGTTGTAGCAAAGCCAAGTAGCTTATTTACCTTAATGGCTGATGGTTGCTGCAGAGCCAAGTGGCTCATTTACCTGAATGGCTGATGATTGCTGCAGAACCATAAGACTTATTTACTTGAAAGGATGATGGTTGTTGCAGAGTCAAGTAGCAATTTACCTGAAAGGCTAATTATTGTAACAGAGCCAAGTGACATATTTACAAGAAAATGTAATGATTGTAGCAGAGCCAAGTGGCTTATTTACCTAAATGGTGGATGGTTGTAGCAGTACGGGCAGAGCGGGAAGCTCTTGCCCTTGTTCCCCGATGACCAGGACAACAGCTCAAATTCATCCAACGGGCATTTCAGCTCGCGGTAAATTCTGACGCTGCCGTGCTGCGGGAGCCCGTATGTGTCGTCGCAGTGGGAGCAATGTAAGCGAGCTGGTTTTGCCTGGACAAAACATTATTCTAAGAAGCCTATTCTGTTTTACCATTTTGTAACTGATCTGACATTTCGCCATTTCGTTTGTTTAATTATTATTTATTCATTTCGTGACCGTGGATTCAAAGTCCTTCAGTCAGAATAATAATTAGGTTTACAAGGTATTAAATTACACCAAACAAGTCATAATAACAGTCTGAATGAAGGTCATGGTCAAGTCCAAGCCATGAGCTAGTAAAGTGATGGAGACTTAACTAGAGGTTTCTGTGGAAAACTCCACAACAACAAACAACACACGAAACATCACGAAACTCGTGTTTTACCTCATTATACCACACCTACACTCGAGCACGTTCACGAAGACTTAATAAACAATAATCACAAACTGGAACATAGTAATAACGCACATACCTGTATATATCTCATATATCTTCTGCACTTTCCGCATCTCGAGAGCGCTTTTCCACTCGCCTTCAAGGAGGAAAAGTTTACTTCGAATAACTGATCCATAGCTTCTATAGACCGCACGAAATACTGAAACTTCCTTCTGAATATCTCGGTAGTGTGCGCCAGTACTGCGTGGAAATCCACGCGCCCTATCGCGATGAGATTTAACTGCTCCTCGACGGCGGACCGCATTGTCGGCAGAACTAGTTCCGGGTCTATCTGTCAATTAAGTTAAGTTGAAATTAGGCCATTTTAGGGCGTGGTTTACCACTTTTAAGCAACGATTGTTACTATCTCTTTCGAACTTTCTTAACATATTATAAGATAAGCACTGTGAATAACAAAAATAACTATTTCGAATCGAATCGAAATTGAATTAGATCAAAAAAAATTGTTTGTAGCATGAAATTAAAATATTTCAAGACCCACTAATTTAACCGATTAAAATTTTGATTTAACGAAATTTAAATGTATATATGGGAAATTTAGTAAAATCTAGATTTAAACTAGATTCAATTTGTTGTGCAAGCCAGCCTACTTATTTATGTTTCTACACCATTTAATATTGTTTTCGTGATGGGCTTTACGATCAGCTTTTTTTATGCGGTAATAAAAAATAATTAAGACAGGCCTATTGAAATAATGCTGTTGACTTATAAATTAGGGCGCTTGCAGACGATTCGTAATTGCGTAGTACAAGTAGCAAGTAGAAGTTGTAAGTATATAGCTACTATGCATGGTCTGCAACGGTGTGCTTAGAGCAAGTCGCGCTGATCCTTGCGCAAGTGAAGCTTCGTTTTCCCACCCTGCTCGCGCGACGCCCACTGCGCATCGTTCGTCTCGTTCGAACACTCGTGCGAGTACGTACTCGTATGCGAGTTGTGCGCGTCACCGCGCGAATGGCTACTTTACGTTTGCACGCCTACTTGTACTTCCTGCTTCTACTTGTTACCTGCACTTGCAAGCTATTTCGCATCGTCTGCAAGCGCCTTTGAAGTATCTTACCTTCTGATATCCGTGCACGAGCACAATGCCCAAGTTGGTGGGTATGAGCTTGCGTCCGTTCCCGACGCTGACGTAGTTCCGCTGGCAGATGTTGTTGATGTGGACGGGGATTGACGCGTCGGTACCGATGCCGTGTTTCTCCATCAAGGTGATCACCTAGGCCCGACATTATTCATAATATATTCGGCTTTTTTTTGCACACACGGTCATCTGACCCCAAACTAAGCAAAGCTTGTGATATGGCTGCCAGGGTCTGATACATATATATATATATATATATATTTTATTTTAATACATACTTAAATAGATATTAACACCCAGACATAGAACAAACACAAATGTTCATCACATAAATGTTTGTCCTAGGTGGGAATTCGAACCCACGCCCCCAAGCTCAGAAGGTAGGTTCACTACCAACTGGACCTACAGGCTATCTTATCTATTTATTATTTACTTGAACAAACTACAAAACTTGTGGGAGACGTTTCTTTTCGAGCCTTTTTGTGTACACTTTGGTAAAAAAAAAACTTGAAATGCACCAATCTCATTCATAGTATTATCAATTGAAGTATGTATTTAAAAATTCAATGAAATGCTGCGAAACTTGACTGCGATACTAGCGCTACGGTAATTTGTAGAACCCTTTCGGTACGCTATCTGACTGCAGCGCTTACGGAAGTTCGAGACAACCTATAACACGCACAAATTGCGGCGCCATCTAACTTTATACCGGTTTAGGCAAATTTCCGATCTACGCTCTAATGTTCCGCTATTGTCTGTCCTCCTAGTCTACCTTCCTTGATTTCAGTCTAGTTTGGGATTAGATGCCCGTGTGTGCAAAAATGTCCCGTACAATAATAATAATTATTCGAGATGGGGGCGATAAGTCCTGCACTGACGTCCCGCTTGGGGTGTATCATGCATTTCCCCCTACCAGCACCTACCCGAACCAACCCAACTCCTTGAAATATCGGAGTAAGGCTCTGGGGCGTAGGCACAGTTGCTCCAGTGGTGTCTAGATGTAGTGACGTGGATGTAAAAACTAATGATGCCTCAACCCGTGTTCATTAGCAGCTATTTATTTTCCATGTTAAGTAAAATCAAAATAAAATAAGTTCATTAAAAAAATGTCGGCGTGTTGACGTTTCTG
The DNA here is from genome assembly GCA_914767915.1 of Agriopis aurantiaria. Taxonomy (NCBI): domain Eukaryota; kingdom Metazoa; phylum Arthropoda; class Insecta; order Lepidoptera; family Geometridae; genus Agriopis; species Agriopis aurantiaria. The sequence goes on along the minus strand of OU612003.1, from coordinate 6,712,441 downwards.
CACTCGGGCGCAACTACCGTCGGATAGTTTTTAAGGCTTAGATTATTTATTTAGGCGTCATATAGCTTAGTTTTGGTGGACTAGTGATGGAGGTGGCGCCATCACTGGTGTAACGCTGCAGTAACTTACTCTGCTGAAGTTGTTTGTGGATGTGTCGTTGGCAACCAATCAGCGTTTAGCAAGTTGGCATACCATCCGGCAGAGGAGCTAGCGAGGGCGCGTGGACACGCGAGGCTCGGTAGAGCGCACTTTACTTTGAGTTTTGAATTTGGATTGTTGGTTGCCACCCGGCAGCGTTCGTTACAAGGCGGAACACCTTGTCCCCAAGTAATTGTCAAGTAATTTGATATTGTAATTATTAATCATATTGCTACAGAATAAAATCTGTGTCAATGTACGTGCGAGTCTCGTTCTCCTCGGCCGCTATACTCACGTCGTAGAACCAAGATATTCTGATGCAGATCGGCCACCGGCGCCCCTGCCTCGCATGAGCCGACATCTTCAAGAATGTTAATGCGCGAGCGAAATAGAAGACGCAAAAAACATTGTCTCGTACACGTTCGTCAAACCACAAACTATGAAATTAGAATACGAAATGTAGCTAGTTACCTCTGCCTCGGTGAGATAGTCAGGCGGCGCAGTCTGACACTCCACTAGTCTGTGGTCGTGGGCTTTCAGGATATCGTCGATTTGCAGTACCGGGATGAATTCATCTTTGCCGAACGCCTGCAACAATAACGGATAGACGGTCAAGTAGTCAAGTAATTAAATATTAGTTTAAAAATTTTAGAAACATATTAATTTTAAAATAAAACCGCAAGAGCCAAGAACCTAAGATCAGGGTGGAAGTGTTAAAGGGCATAACGCCGCGAGTAGCGTTTAGTGAAAGTGCAGCTCGCCTCTCAGCCTAAGCCACCCACGCCAATATTGTGCCTCCGGCGCCAATATACGGCAACCTTTATGGGGGGCCCATTTAGTGGGTGGCAAGTCATCACCCGCCACAATATCTTGAAATGAGGCATAATTGGCTGGTGACGTACCTCATACCATAGACAAGCTCAACACTATTAAGAATTCATCATAATAACCGGGATTTTTTTAGTCCTATACTGAACAATTATTTTCATAATTCCCATTCACAAACATCCCATATTTGTATTTTATATTCAACAGGGTATCTTGGTGTTGGTTTCAACCCCACCAATGCGTTTCAAATGTCGGGCCTAGACACGTAAGTTAATTAAAAAAAATGCTTTCAATAAACTTGTTTGAATTATGGTCTTGATTTGAAATAAAAATCCCATAGAAAAACGCACTTTCGGTTATTCACAAAATTACAATCGGATGACTTTTTTTTCCCTTAAAAGCTTATTCTAAATCAATTATATGCAGTTTCGGATCAAAAACGTTGAAGGAAAACATCGCGAGGAAACCGGTATGTCCAAGAACCTTTAAAGTTCAATAGCACACGACATTCACCAACATGCACTGGGCCAGCATGGTGGATTAGGGCCCATCTCTCTCTGAGAGAAGGCCTTAGTCCCAGCAGTGGGAACTGATGACTAGTTTATCAGAAATCATCGTAATAAATTGGTGTCCCAAGAGACCAGATGCTAGCACTGCTCGCCGAGCAGTATGTGATTTTCTTCGTACCAGTAGTTAAGGATTAAACTATAATGATTTATTATCATATCCTACTGGCAGGGAATACCGATGCTATTTTCTATTGCTCTATTATCAGGGCCATACTTTAGGTAATCTACACAAATCCCACATGATTATTGTATGTTTATAATTATATTCTCTAACAGTTTGTCAACAACTTGTTTTGTATAACTGCACTCGAGCCTCAAGATACAGGCCTCGTGCTTAGTTTGTGGCTCGCCGACAATTCTATCTAGACAATAAATATCTAGTGTTTGCTATTTCTAAGTATAATTAAGGTTATGGTATATTACTTCTGGCAATAAATAAATATTCTATTCTATTCTAAATCGTAGGTACTCTGGCATATCACGCTAAATGTACAAGAGAGAAAACATTATCTCGCAGTGTCCGCTGTTTCCAGTAAGGTTATCATGCTGATAAGTAAAATTAAATAACAAAACAATAAAAAATAACAACGCCTAAATATTGTGATACAGTAGTTATAGAGACGATAAATAGATGTGGAATTTCCAAGTGATACCATATAAGACTTCGACTAAAATAAAATTAATGGACGGGCCCTAACCATTGAAATTGCTCAGTAAAAACGAGTCAAAACCGTCGGACATTTACTTCAACACCTAATTATAAAAATGTACACAGTATATTTGTTACAAAAAATAGATCCCGGTTTTATTTGTGTAATTACACTTCGGGGAAGCATATGAAGGCATAATTTTATCAGATGTTTCGTTATCAGTAACAGTAGACACGTGTTCCTACGGCTAGAGACAGACTGAAACGAAATGAGAGCCGGTGCTCATTTTGTTATCTTCAAAAATGCGCTTTACTGGGCCTGTCCATTCATTTTATTTTGGTCGAAGATATAAGATATATTTTGTTGTTTTTCCTCGATAGTTTTTTAATGATGAAATACCTATAACCTCAGACGTCTTTTTGGTGAGCCATCGGTGAGTGGCGACACCGCATACCCTGATGGGATACCATGGGACTAATAAGCCCCCGACTTGCCTTAACCGGCAAAATAGACTATTCACAATAATCGCCAAGAGCGTGTCGAGACACAATTGAGGTTTTTAGATAGGATTCCGTTATAAAATAGATAGTAACATTCCATAATGGATAGTTGAAAATTTACATAGTACCTACTTTTTGCGTAGCGTTTCAATGAAACTCTGTGCACTTAGCCAAATTTCAGAGATGTATTCCGGGATGACTCATTCCGACATACTTTTTATGGTTTAGCCAAAGCGAAAATTACTTGGGAAACATTCTTTAGTAAGATAATTTTCCGAAAAGATTGATCTTTGAGCTAGAACGTCTTAAAAATAAATAATTGTAAATATAGGTTTTAAATTTCACCTAGTGTTGGCATGGCAAGTTTTACAAGTTCATCATCATCATCATCAACCAGAAGACATCTGGTTGGGACCAGATGACCCCAACGAAAGGGGTTGTTTTAACTTTTTGACCTTTTTATTATTAGTTAGTTCCGCCGTAACTGAGTTATTGTGTGAAAATTTCAACTGACTATCTATTACGGTTCGAAAGATACAGCCGTAGACAGACAGACAGACATAGTAATAGTCTCGTTTTTACCCTTTGGGTACGGAAACCTAAAAACTCAAACTTAAATACAATGAAAGGTTTTCTGACAGCCGGAGGAACGTAGTTCTGCAACCATCGATAGATGGCGCTGACGAAGCATGTTTTTTTTTTAATAACCAATAATAAAACAATATTTAATTATTTATTAAAATAAATATTCGGGTAATTTTTTCACACACGGTCATCTGACCCCAAACTAAGCAAAGCTTGTGATTTGGCTGCCAGAGACTGATATACATACATATATAGTTTTAAATACATACTTAAATAGATATTAACAACCAGATATAGAACAAACACAAATGTTCATCACATAAATGTTTGTTCTAGATGGGAATCGAACCCACGCCCCCAATCTCAGAAGGCAGGTGCACTACCAACTGGACCAACGGGCTGTCTAAATAAATAATAACCACAAAATACTATACTACGAAATAAAATAACACAAAAACAAGCATGACAGACATTGCCAGACAGACAGATAGATATTGTCTGTCTATACTAGAAGAATAAGCAAGTTTTTTTCTATTGACCTTTCTTTGTGGTTTTGCATAATCTTCAGATCCATATCTCGTCAACGCCATCTATCGCATTTTATGTATATTTTTATTACCTTTCGGATAACCTCCCATTAGTTCCACCGCAAGGTTTAAAACAGCAATAAAAAAAACTCGTACCAACTGTACTAGGTACTAGAAACATAATACCTACATTGCTCTTATTTTATCTGGAATAAATAACAAAATTGCCATTACAAATCCAACCAGTGAGAAGATGATACCAAAATATAACTTTGTCGTTATTTTATTAATTTTAAGCGTCGGCTATGCAGCCAGTGATAATAACTCTGAAGTACAACATTTGAATGAAGGTACGGGAAATGGACAAGAAAGTATGTTTCACAAGAACCGAATCGTTGAACAAATAAACCTATTACAGTGCAGCCGCTGAGTAAGTCTGACAAATAAAAACATTTTCTTCTATTATCATTTCAGCCATAAGACGTCCACTGCTGGACATAGGCCTCCCCCATCAATCTCCAAAGGGCCGGTTAGAAACGGCCTGCATCCAGCGTTTCCCTGCGGATCCAGTGTTTCTTTTAGGTCGTCTGTCCATCTTGTAGGTGGACGGCCTACGCTGCGCTTGCCGGTTCGTGGTCACCATTCCAGAACCTTTCGGCCCCATCGGCCATCTGTTCTGTGTGATATGTGCCCTGCCCACTGCCACTTCAACTTGCTAATCCGGTGGGCTATGTCGGTGACTTTCGTTCGTCTACGGATCCCCTCATTTCTGATAATTATTAAATTAAAGGGATATAGTGTTGTGGTAGTCTGATGTCATCTCCATCATCATCATTTCAGCCTATCATGTTCCCACTGCTGGGACTCAGGCCTTCTCTCAGAGAGAGAGGATGGACCCTAATCCACCATTCTGGCCCAGCGCATGTTGATTAATGTCATATGTCTTTGAACTTCAGATGTTCTTGGACACACCCGTTTTCCTCACGATGTTTACCTTCACCACTTTTTTTGAGTGATAGCATCGAAACTGCACATAATTTATTTAGGTACTAAATAAGTCATTGGTGCAGGGCCGAGGTTCGAACCGGGTGCCATCAGATTGTAAAGCGCACATGCTACCGCTCGGCCACCATCGCTCATGTATGGAGTCTGATGTGATGGTATTATTTCCAGATAATAGTTTGGGTTGTAAGGAACAACATGTAGCGGGAAAATACGCAAAACCGTTCCGTCGAGTGGATGACGATCCTCTGAAGCACCGTCACTTACAAATTTGACATATACGACTCTACCGGCCTCACAGACTTCATTCTCTGTTCCCGCTGAATAGTGACATAGCGGGAAGGGACAGACAACAACGACAGAAACATGAGTTGCTAATTCCCGATCAAAGAGTGTGTATATAGTAATATTGTTTACTGTTTGGCTATCACCATTTATAATAAATTACCAGATAGTTTTAAGGATTTGAATTATAATGCTATGAGATGTAAATTGTTTAAATTTTTAATTGACAAGTGTTATTATAAATTTAATGATTTTTGATTTAGTTTATTTAATTTAGAGACCATGACTGACAACACAAAGAAAAAATTGTACACCAGGCGAGTTGGTGGTCAAACGAGGACATATTAGCGTTAAAAAAAAAACCTTAATAAGGTAGAATTGTTGTAACTCACATTATTGTATACCATCATTTAAGACAATATTCTCACAAATAAATAAATTTTGATTTTGATTTGATTTGATACAATAAGGGAGATAAAGATATTGATAGTCCTTAAGGGTCAGCAACGTATTTGTAATGCCTCTTTGGTGTTACAAGTATCCATAGGCGACGGTGACTGCTTACCATCAGGCGGCCTGTCTGCTTGTTTGATACAATGTATGTAAAATGACGCACGGACGTTTTTTGACTGTTTTCACCGAGATATTGTGACTCTATAGGAATTGTATCTCGATGGAGCGGAGCTGTATTTTATGGAACTGTAATATCTCGTTCTTTCCCTACCTGCCAATGCATGACTTCAGTGTATCCCGGGTCGACGAGCGTGTTCCCGGTATAAGTGAAGGTCTCTGCCCCTATTGCGAAGGTGATGGAAGTGCTGAGGTAGCGACAGTCGCGCGACAGTGTCGCTATGAAATGTCGCGTGATGTAGTCGTAGATCCGCCACGAGTCGCCGTCCAGTTCAGATTCCGCTGTTAGACAACAAGATTTAAATTCAAATTCAAATTATTATTTATTTGTCAGAACATGGTAGGTACACATACATATAAAGTAGCATACATGGTCGTAAGAATGGAGACGTATCTCATGTCCTTGCCTGTTACAGCGTACAAATGTTAGTTTTTTATTAGTTTTTGTTAAAGTTAAAAAGGAAAAAAATAAACAAAATTATGTCTATGTTAGAATATTGTTAGAATCATAGGTTTAGATTGTAAAATATCACAAGCTTTGCTTAGTTTGGGATCAGCTATTTAAGTATGTATTTAAAACTATATATATGTATGTATATCAGTCTCTGGCAGCCATATCACAAGCTTTGCTTTGTTTGAGGTCAGATGACCGTGTGTGCAAAAATGTCCCGAATATTTATTTTATTTATTATTTATTTATTTATTATTGTTTTTATCGAGTATTCAAGCTATCGATGCTTTTTAGTTTGCTAGTTGTTAGTTTGCTAACTGACAAACAATAATTCTAGACGGCACTGTTGCAATATTAAAGGCAATTGTGACTATGGAGTTGGTACGAACGTTTACCATCAGGCGTACGGCTCGCTCGTCTCGTTAGCAGATTATAATGCATACTTACAGGCAGCTCTCTGCGGCGTGATGGGCGGATGGTCTCCCTTGTCGACGCCTTTCTTGGGACGGTTGATACCTCCCGCGACAATGGCTCTTACTTCTGCGCCCCATTTTGAAGAGTTCTGCTGCTGCCGTAGCGTACCCCTGGAAGTTTTTTTTTTTTATATAACTTATCTACGTTTGGCCACCAACTCGCCTAATGGTAAGCGACGGCGTGGCAGAGGATGGAACACGATGATCTAGAAAAAAACTATTCATTCTAGCCTTGAATATGCTTAGATTGTAGTGTTGATGTAGACTTGTTATGTTGGAGTATGTGTACGTCTAGAAATAGGATTAGCATAGAATCCGTCACGTGCAAAGCGTAGCACGCCATCTGTCAAATAGTATGTAGCCTTTGGAGCCTTTTACAGGTCCCCAGTACATTAAAACAGTGTACAACCCTGCAATTTGCCGTACTGTCAAAAAATATATCTGTCTCGTTCTGGTAACAACAATTTTGGCACGAGTAAAGAATGTAACATGTTTCATTCGTTTATGCTAAATTAGCACTCCTTCTAAGCTACTAATCTTTATTCTGTGGTATACGTAAATTATTTTAGAAAAAGTTTAATTTTCAACAGACTTAAAAAAAGACCATCAACTTAACTGTATTTTTTTGTGTGTTATAATTTGTTTACAATCGGTAAAGATCCGATTTTGGCCGATTGTGAACCAAAAGGCTACTTGAAATAGAGACAGTGCGTTCGTAGTTGTTGACTTTTATTCATCATCATCATCAGCCCGAAGACGTACACTGCTGAACATAGGCCTCCCCCTTCGACCTCCACACTGAACGACAGCCTACCATCTGCATCCACTGGATGCCCGCAACTCTCACGATGTTGTCGGTCCATCTAGTGCAGGGGTGTCCAACTAAATTTTGTGGCGGGCCGGATTTATTAACTTTGTAACTATGGCGGGCCAAGAGATGTTTCGTAACTGAGCAAATCAAGACTAATATAAGTAAAATGGTGGAAAGGGTAAAATTATAACCTTTTGGCGGAATTCACAGCAGGTTTCACTTGTAACTGCATGCACAAGCACACTGATATAGATATGAATCTCCGTTTTTTACAAAATTACGTCTAAAAAAAGTTAAAAGTTACTCAACTTTTGACTCATTCGCGGGCCGGATTAGGAATCTTGGCGGGCCGCATTGTGGCCTGCGGGCCGTATGTTGGACACCCCTGATCTAGTGGGAGGCCTACCTACGCTTGCGGTGACATATTACTTACATTAAATCGTAGTTCTCAGGGTAGCTGGTGGTTTCAGTTCGTGGATATGAGATGTAACCGCTTGTGTAAAGTCGCTCGGCCACCTGTAAAATATACATCGCCGTTAATCCCACAAGCCTCGTGTCTTCGTTTTATCCTACACGCGGGCTCAGAATTCTGAGACCTAAACTCCACAACGGGCAATAGAGAGAGCTATGTTCGGAGTTTCTGTGCGCGATAAAATCCGGAACGTGGATATTCGCCAAAGAACCAGAGTCAGCGACATATCTATTAAAATTTTAATATTGAAGTGGCAATGGGCTGGCCACATCAGCGTCGGACTGGCCGTATAGTAGAGGTGGCGTTCGCCAGCCGAGCCTTGCCACAAGGCAGGCGGTAGGTAGGATAGGGGGTCTCCAGTCTTGGGCCCCGGGTTTGTGGGGAGCCACCCAGGCCCTTTCGACGCAGTCCGTCCCTGGGCCACATCACTCAAAGAACCGATAACCGAAGGGGAAGAAAAGTTTTTTAGTGGAGACTACGATCCGGAAGACGCAGCGTAGGTAGGCCTCCCACTAGACGGACCAACGACATCGTAAGAGTCGAGCATCGAGTGGATGCTATAAGGCACGCTGTCGTTCAGTGTGGAGGTTAAAGGGGGAGGCCAAAGATAATATAAACCGTCATTGGGGGAGGCCTATGTTCAGCAGTGGACGTCTTCTGGCGGATGATTATGAAGATGCAGACACGCGGGCACGCGGGAAGATAAATCGCTAATAACAAACAGCTGCTTCCTCGATCTATGAACATGTATATAATGTGAGGTATTTTTTTTTTGTAAGCGCGCGATCATGTCAAGCCAACCATGGTTTTTTTGGTGCAACATATATTCTAAATTGTATTGTTAAGAGAGAAAAAAAATGTTTCAGCTAATGCCATAATTACCTGCATAGCATGATGGGGTCCCATACCCAGCCCAGAACTGGCCACCCTCATCAATTCCACTGTATTCAAAGCCACTGGCCGAGCTTTTATTTTCTCTTTGGCTTGAATGTTTACAACACTGAAAATGTATAAAAATTATAGTTAAAAAAACACTTTACATATGAATACACTAACATATTCTTACTAGTTCTACAAACGCACACTTCAATATTGAGCGGCACACAACTGCAAACGAGATGATCAAATAGCGACTAGGCGGGGGGGTTGAAAGTGCTAAAAGGGAAACTAGGTATAACACTATGGATAGCCCATTCACCCCAGTGAAAAGTTGCCAAGCACCCTACCCTACCGCCGCAGATGCTCAAGGCTCTATAGCTTTAAAGAAACCAGATTTTCATCGCCTATTGGTCTCACAGCTCGTCGCTCTACGGACTCCACAAGGCTCCAGCTGGTACTTAACGGAACCGTCAAAAAGATGGCTGCAGTACTTCACACACAAGCGGACTTGAAATAATGCCATTCGACCATTGAGATAAAATTCCTATAGTTACAATCTCTGAGTGAAAACAGTCAAAAAACGTCCGAGCGTCATTGTACATACATTGTATCGATTATATAGTTCACAATGTCACATTTACTCCAATTTAGACATTACTAGCGACCCGCCCGCCCGGCTTCGCACGGGTGTAATTTCCATGCGAAGCCGGGTCGGGTCGCTTGTTATATATATAAACCTTCCGTGAAAAATTATCTAATTGATGGTGAAAACCGCATCATAATCCGTTGCGTGGTTTAGGAGTTAGCGGCCATACAGACACACGCGGAAAGTGACTTTAATTTATACTATGTAGAGATACAGACAAATACCCTATTCAGTTTGATTTCAGTAGTGTAAACAGTTAGACATCTGTACAACAATATCAATTAGCGTCACTGAAAGTTGTAAAAACTCTTAAAAAGCAGGCTCTCATGATGGTAGGTACCTCAGTAGGTACAAGAAAATGCTGCTCGCTGGGTTTTCATACAACTTGATATTTTCGAGGTGTCTATCTTAATATAGGTCTATGATTTTAACCTAATGTAACCTTCTTAACTTACGTGGCCTCCTTGAACTCCTTGATGCCAACAAGGAACATATTAGCGACATCCTTCTCGAAGACCCTGCCTCGTTTCCACTCGAGAGGGAGCTCCCTGCCCTCAGACGTGCTGGCTGTCACCCGAAGCACCCAGAATGACTCCGGCTTGAATGTTTGGATCTCGTCGTGCCGTTGTACGCAGAAACCGAGGGTTGGTGTTTGGCATGGCCCATAGGATATCAGGGATGCGTCTAAGTCACCATACCTCCCTGAAATGTTGAAAAAGGGGCATTTAATTAGTTTTTGTTACAAACTTAGAGAAACAATGGCAAAGGATACATTTTTCTCAAAAAATGTCATGGATTTTGAGTGAATGTCCATGGGTGAAATAGTGGAACACAGCTATCGAAAAAAAGTTGTGCTAAACCAGAGCAAATTTACTTAAAAACAAATTCACAAAGAAAGTGTAATTGCTATTACTTTTTTTTTTTATATTACCTATTTAAAATTAACTCATCATAATCATCATGATCAGCCAGAAGACGTCCACTGCTGAACATAGGCCTCCCCCTTTAACCTCCACACTGAACGACAGTATGCCTTTGCATGTGCCTTTTTTTTTAAATTAACTATGTAGTATTATTCATTTCAACATATACTGTCTTTTATAATATATATATGAATTACAATAAGTAATAATAAAAATCAAATCAAAAAATAAATTAAGTCAAATCACAAACTAAAAAATTATAATTAATGTAATACAAATATACAGAGGAAAAATATTTGTCATTATGCCTATTGTCATGTAGGTCAAGTCAATTACCCAATATATGTATCTTTCTTTACCTTGAAAATACTTAGTCTGAAAGCGAGTAAAAGCGCAACCAATTCTGAGATCCAGCTCTTGTCTGGCATCAACACTTTTCGACTCATTCTCATTGGGCCTTCCAAGGGTCAACATGGCTGCTTTAATGTCCTTGTCCGTGATGGCTGAGAACTTGGCTCGATATGTTACTTGAGGGGTAAATACGTCTCCTTTTATGTAGCCTTGGACACAGTTCATTACCTGAAACATATGATATGATTTTTTGAGAATGATGGTGGCTGAGGTGAGTGATAGTGGCTGAGGAGAGTGATAGTGGCTGAGAAGAGTGATAGTGGCTGAGGAGAGTGATAGTGGCTAAATAGAGTGATTATGGCCGAGCGGTAGCATGAACACTTCACTATCTGATGCCACCTGGTTCGATCCTCGGCCCTGCCTGCACCAATGACATATTTAGTACTTAAATAAAATGTGCGCAGTTTCAATGCCATCGCTCAGAAACGGTGAAGGAAAACATCATGAGGAAACCAGTACGTCCAAGAACCTCACAAGTTCAAAGACATGATATTCACCAATATGCACTGGGCCAGCAAGGTCGATTAGGGCCTATACTCTCTCCCCCTGAGAGAAGGCATGGGCAATGGGAACATTATTCTACTTCAGACGATGTTGACCCTTGAGCTTCAAGGAAAGGAATTTTAGGTCCATCATAAGTTGTGCGCATAGGTGGGCCGAATTGTTCATGGTTTAACAAATCCTGTGCGGAAGCTGCTTGTTTGATGCAAGCCGTCTTTGTATCATGGTGTGAAGCACTAAGCGCCAGTCAAAACACAAACAGTTCCATCTTGAAAAAAAAACTTCACCTAAGCACCAAAGTATCATCAGTAGTTTCATTTGGTTTTTCGGGGTATAATAAAGAAATATTTTATTGTATTGTATCAGCTTGCGCCTCTTAGTGGATTACAGTGTAGAGCAGTCAGTATTGAGTATTGTAGACAATCCCAAGTTAACCGAACACCTAAAGCCGCTCAGCTTGCACATTCACATTGGGTCTTTCTGCATCTTTGATTGCATTTACAATGAGAAGTGTTCGGAAGAAGTGTTTAATCAGATGTCGGCGTCGTAGTTTTTAGGGTTCCGTACCCAAAGGGTAAAAATGTGACCCTATTACTAAGCCTAGGATGTATGTCTGTCTGTCCATCCAACTGTCCTACCTTTAAACGGCTGTATCTTTCGAACCGTAATAGATAGAAATGTTCACATAATGTGTCATGTTACGGATTAACTAAAAAATAAATAATAAAAAAGTCAAAAAGTAAAAACGAAAGGGGGGTACAACAAACATAATTTTTTTAACCGTATTTTTGTATTAGTTCTAGATGATGTAAAACGGTAATACGTACAAGCGTCAAACTTGGCATGATTATAGTACGCACTCCAAAGTATAACAACAAATAATAAATAAGGGCCAAGTGCGAGTCGGTGAAAAGTTTCTGTTCATTACCAAGTTATAACTGGTAATTTCATTATTGAATTTTGTTGTGGTACGAACCCTCCATGCGCGAGCCCAACTCGCACTTGGCGGCCTCTATATCATCACTCTAGAGTCTAGCTGCTACCGCCTGAGAGCTCATCCACATAACATAGATCTATGGAAACCATAGCAAAAAAGAATGCACAGGGGACTGTTTTATGCATTCTTTTTTACAATAATTATGTGAAATGAACTCCCTGCCCATTTATTTCTGAACAATAAGATGGTCAAGAGTAATAAAGTCTGAGAGGTCGGAAACTTATCTGTGATGTCCTTTGGTATCACTTATACAAACAGGTGGCCAAATATGGCATAAAAAATTATAGATAGAATTTTAGATCACCTCAAAACAAATATTTTCTCCTTCCTTATCACAATCCAGCCACAGTATCAAAAAATCAGCTCCCTTCGCTTCGTTCGCTAAGAATGGAGGTATCTTCAACCGCGGCAACGCTTCTTTCTTTTCTGTTGGGCATGTGAACAACTCGACAGGATCCACCTTGTCCCAGTTGTTATACTTTCCAGTGAAGTCCAAGCTCATGACGTGTCCACATACCGATGTCATCTTATAATGGACTGGCTCGTTCTTGAATGTGCCATTCCATTCATGCACAGCACATGATTGGTTCGTTGCTGTCAACAAAATAGATGCACGTTTTTAAATCTTACTTACGTATCACAAACCTTCATAAGCATACATTTTTGGTTTTAGTTTTACGTAATTAAGGCAAGGTTTTTCCACTTTAGAGCAAGGCTTGTTACTACAGAAGACTATAAAACTTAATGTATTGCATTAGTCGCCTTAAGTGGAGCAAAATTATGGCGTACACACAGTCATGCGTTTCGGTATTTCTATTTTTGAGGTTTTTCCCATATCTTTCGAAAAGTATAGATGTAATGTAATGTAATTATTTTTTATTTTTTTTATGCCATAGGTGGCAAACAAGCAGACGGGCTGCCTGATGGTAAGCAATCACCGTCGCCTATGGATACTTGTAACACCAGAGGCATCACAAATACGTTGCTGACCCTTTAGAACTCTATTAACTCGCCTTTTGAAGAACCCCATGTTGTAACTTCTCGGAAACACCGTAGAAGGTAGCTCATTCCACATTTTGCAGGTATGAGGCAAGAAGGATCGTGTGAATCGCACAGTGTGCGATTTCCACTGATCTATGATGTGTGGATGAGCCTTCAGGTGGTGGCGGCTAGTGCGATGGTAAAACCGCGACGCCGGCATCAGATCAAACAGTTCTTCAGAACACTCCCCGTTGTAAATGCGATAAAAGATACAAAGAGACCCGTTGTTCCCATGTTCCATGTTCAGCAAGCTTGGGATCGTTGACAATTCTGACAGCTCTACGCTGTAATGCATCGAGTGGGTCAAGCCGATACTTGGCTTAAATTTACCTTTACGGTTTCCTTCATAACTATGAAATAAGTACATTAAGATATCGGAGATGATATTTAGTGAATATGTATATGAATGAATTTAAAAAAAACAGGGAGAAGAGGGCAAATCGGCGTTACTTAACATGTCTGGCTCCCACGCTTTTTACATACACTGTGGGGGGGTAGGGCCCACAAGACTAAGTAGCATCAGGATGCTCCGTATCGGATCTGTCACTCATGGTGTACCCAGTGCACGAATTCGACCGGAATGCACCGGAACGCCGTTCCGGTTTGTGAAATCACCGTTTCGTTTTGTAAAGGAATCCAACGACACCTCACTCGGCAAAACCAGTCAAGCCTCTTAGGCTACAGGAGGTACTACAGGAACCCAGAAACAGACTTACATGCTTACATACAACCCAAAAACATTACCTCCCTTTTTGTACAGTCGGTAAAAAGTTAGCAAGGTTTGAAGGTTCGTGAGTAAGTCAAATTCAACCGCTGGTTGTACCTAACCAACTCATGTACAAAACAATCCGTTTTGTGCGACATCCGGTTAGTATGATAAAGTGTCACCAACTTCATGAGTGTTGTTATATCTGGATTCTATTGTATAATTCATCCTTTGGTCTAAACTATGTAAGGTTGTGGAATGAGCTCCCGATATTTCGGCGCAGTTACATGCACCAATCAAATCATAACCATATAAATTTGGTGAACAACCGTGATAGTTTAAAACAGTGTTAAAGTATGTATGTATTTTATTTTATGCAGTGAAATAATAACAATTTATGTATGCAGGGTTACGCATATGCCCTGTACTAAGCCGGAGGTCATTGTACTCATCATTATAAACAAACACACACACAGGAACACTTTATGGGGGTCACTTTTACTATGGTGAAAATGGGAACATCCCAGGGCCCCGATTCTACTAAAGAAATTGTTTTTAAATTGTAATTGTTGCGATTTTAATTGTTAAAAATCTGCCTCATACCTTGCCTTGACAGTTTTAAATATTTTTTTTATACTTGAAAAATACAACCACCTAATATTAAAACTAAGTATAAAAAAATATTTAAAACTGTCAATTTTGAGGCAGTTATTTAACAATTAAAATCGCAACAATTACAATTTAAAGACAATTTCTTCAGTAGAATCGGGGGACTGAAATCGCGAAAAAAATCAGCTGTACCATAGATTTTGTCGAGTCAATTACCGTTTTCTATGGAACAGCTGTCGTCGTCGTCGTCGTCCAGCGATTTTAGGGTTGTTTGGTCCCATGGTAAAAGTTGTTCATAATGATGGGTACAATAACCTTTCGGCTTAGTACAGGGTACATGCGTAACCCTGTATAAAGCCCTATACATAGATACCCATGAGAACTTGTCTGACTTATCTTACGCTCTTATATTACGCGCATGCCTTACTGAGAAAACGAATATCAAAAGAAGCTCCGTAAGTACAAACCATCACTGAAGGTTTGATATTGCGAGGAAGCGGTCCAGATGCAAAATAAAGAGAAAATGGTCTACCAACTTTTACCAGTGATGCATTTCCCGTTGCTCAGGATAGTAGCCAAGTTTTGAGCTAACGATGGCTTCTCAGCCACCATTAAAGCGGTCTTCATGATTAGTGTATAGATTTGATTTGCACTGCTGATTCATGAAGATCTTCAAAACGCCATGGAATAAGTTGTTTTAATTGAATTATTCCGCCGCAAGCACCAAGCACTTCACATCACAAATTAAATCCATCGGCACCACAGATCTACTACCTATAGATTTTCAATGAGCGTGGCTAGCTCAGTGCCTCACGCTCATCATCGTATTTTCGCTCACTGCGCTTCTTGCAGCCCAAAATGCTACAACCAACCATTGTAAAATATCTTTTACAATTATTTCTCAGAGGAAACACGCATTTATCACATTTAATCACCAAAAAAAGGCAATAAATATAATTCAGACCCGTTTTGTTTGTCACAGATTATTACAGATTTTGACACTTGAGGTACCAAAAACAGGTCACGCCGATAAGGACAACAAAATCTATTTATGTCCTTTTCGTACTTGTGCTGAGCCATATCAAGTTGTCTCTTTCACTAAAATATATTGCCGATCTGGTTGTGTATATCTGTGGATGGCACCGCATCCGCAGCTTGATGATATTCTCTGTAGTCTGCACCGTATATATATAGTAGTCTTTGGTCTGCACAGAGTACTTTTTACTGGTAGTCTGTGTGAGCAACACATGAGTTTTTTTTTTTTTTTCCTCTTCCCCGAGTTGGGGCTAACCACAGATATACACAACCAGATCGGCAATATATTTTAGTGAAAGAGACAACTTGATATGGCTCAGCACAAGTACGAAAAGGACATAAATAGATTTTGTTGTCCTTATCGGCGTGACCTGTTTTTGGTACCTCAAGTGTCAAAATCTGTAATAATCAGTGACAAACAAAAATTTATTGCCTTTTTTTGGTGATTAAATGTGATAAATGCGTGATTCCTCTGAGAAATAATTGTAAAAGATATTTTACAATGGTTGGTTGTAGCATTTTGGGCTGCAAGAAGCGCAGTGAGCGAAAATACGATGAAATATCATTTCACACGTAAGTAAACATATAAAGCTTGTAACGATCACCTAAATAAATATTATATTTATTGCCTTTTTTTGGTGATTAAATGTGATAAATGCGTGATTCCTCTGAGAAATAATTGTAAAAGATATTTTACAATATTATATTTATTGCCTTTTTTTGGTGATTAAATGTGATAAATGCGTGATTCCTCTGAGAAATAATTGTAAAAGATATTTTACAATGGTTGGTTGTAGCATTTTGGGCTGCAAGAAGCGCAGTGAGCGAAAATACGATGAAATATCATTTCACACGTAAGTAAACATATAAAGCTTGTAACGATCACCTAAATAAATTCAGGATATCAATTCGCAAATATTTTATTCATAATTAGTCAGTTTTTAGGTCGATTTGTGGTCTAATTCTATGAATTTTATCAAATTATTCACTTGGAAAATAAATTATGAATGTTGCCAGTTTATGAAAGAAATTACCCACCGCAACTAACATAAATTATTTGTTCTGCAGGTTTCCAACTGATCCTGTCACATTGCTGAAAAAAGCTGGCACATTGCAAGAAGTGCAAAATACCGACCCTTTTATGCCCATATGAATATGGTGAATGTAAATAAATATTATATTTATTGCCTTTTTTTGGTGATTAAATGTGATAAATGCGTGATTCCTCTGAGAAATAATTGTAAAAGATATTTTACAATGGTTGGTTGTAGCATTTTGGGCTGCAAGAAGCGCAGTGAGCGAAAATACGATGAAATATCATTTCACACGTAAGTAAACATATAAAGCTTGTAACGATCACCTAAATAAATTCAGGATATCAATTCGCAAATATTTTATTCATAATTAGGCAGTTTTTAGGTCGATTTGTGGTCTAATTCTATGAATTTTATCAAATTATTCACTTGGAAAATAAATTATGAATGTTGCTAGTTTATGAAAGAAATTACCCACCGCAACTAACATAAATTATTCGTTCTGCAGGTTTCCAACTGATCCTGTCACATTGCTGAAAAAAGCTGGCACATTGCAAGAAGTGCAAAATACCGACCCTTTTATGCCCATATGAATATGGTGAATGTTAATATTAAATATATATTAATGAGGCCACAGTTATGAAGCTGGAAAAGCAAAAGGCGATTTCGGCGAACCGATTCAAAAAGCTACGCGCTGTTCGTGAAATTTGTACTGTAAACATTAAAGAGTCTATTTATCTAATTATTTGGAATGTTATACATAATTCCATTCATGAAAAAACTAAACTGACCAAGCGCGAGTCGGGCTCGCGCGCTGAGAGTTCTTTACAATCACAAAATACAAAAAGTTGTGCAAAAAGACAACATCACGCCCAGGCTGTCACCCATCCAAGTACCGACCGCGCCCGACGTTGCTTAGCTTAGTGGTAAACAGAAATTTGTCACTGACTCGCACTTGGCCAGCGTTTATTATTTGTTGTTTTACTTATGTTCACTATAATCCGCTAAATTTGACGCTTGTACGGATTACCGTTTTTACACTAGAACAAATCCAAAAATACGTTTAACGTTTGTTGCATGGGGGCCCTTCCTTTGCCCTTCCGTTTTAACTCTTTGACTTTTTTATTATTTTTAATTAATCATAAAAAATCATGCTATGGTTACTTTACAACCTTTTTTCTAGTACTATATTCTAATCCTAACAAATAATTATAATAAAAACGCAAGTAAGTTTGTAACTTTCTGTCTGTTTTTTTTACGAGGAAACGGCTAAGTCATGGTATAATAATATACTCCGCCAGGTAATAGCAATTCGAGAAAAAATTTTTACGTAGGCGTCCCGCAATGATGTCATGATGTCAATTTACAACAGGTTCGAGAGAGATGACGATACACCACGTAACAGCTGATTGAATAAAGTGGCAACTGGACAGTGACGTCATTGCGGAACCACTCCCAGATTGCTAGACCTTGTTTTCTTAGATCATGGGCTAAGTCAAATTTTGTTAGGACGATAGGGTGTGTCATGAGGACAGACAACGTACTTTTCTTCCCAGAACATTGCAGGTAGCTCCGTGGGTTGCAGCAGATAGTGTATAAAATATAAATATTTAAAAGGTAGTATTGTTTCCAAAGTACTCATTGAAGATTCACACCCATCATAGTAGGTAAATTACCCTAACTTATAGCAAATCATTTTAATGTGGCAACACACCTTGTTGAAGCGAGAGGCACTGAGCTAGCCACGCTCATTGAAAATCTATAGGTAGTAGATCTGTGGGGCTAACACATGAGATTCTCTTTGAACTACTCTGAGTCAGTGTCAATGTCAATCAATGATCAATGTCTGTTTTGTAAGGTTTTGCTCCAAAGATTTTTTTTTCTTTGTTTTGCTCAGTTTTGCTCTTTGCACTACATTCCGAATCACACATGTATTTATCTGTGCCGAACACAGATCTACTACCTAGTGCCGAATCATACCAACACACAGATCTACTACCTATAGATTTTCAATGAGCGTGGCTAGCTCAGTGCCTCTCGCTTCAACAAGGTATGTTGCCACATTAAAATGATTTGCTATAAGTTAGGGTAATTTACCTACTATGATGGGTGTGAATCTTCAATGAGTACTTTGGAAACAATATTACCTTTTAAATATTTATATTTTATACACTATCTGCTGCAACCCACGGAGCTACCTGCAATTTTCTGGGAAGAAAAGTACGTTGTCTGTCCTCATGACACACCCTATCGTCCTGACAAAATTTGACTTAGCCCATGATCTAAGAAAACAAGGTCTAGCAATTTGAGAGTGGTCCCGCAATGACGTCACTGTCCAGTTGCCACTTTATTCAATCAGATGTTACGTGGTGTATCGTCATCTCTCTCGAACCTGTTGTAAATTGACATCATGACATCATTGCGGGACGCCCACGTAAACATTTTTTCTCGAATTGCTATACCTGGCGGAGTATTTTATTATACCATGACTTAGCCGTTTCCTCGTAAAAAAACAGACAGAAAGTTACAAACTTACTTGCGTTTTTATTATAATTATTTGTTAGGATTAGAATATAGTACTAGAAAAAAGGTTGTAAAGTAACCATAGCATGATTTTTTATGATTAATTAAAAATAATAAAAAAGTCAAAGAGTTAAAACGGAAGGGCAAAGGAAGGGCCCCCATGCAACAAACGTTAAACGTATTTTTGGATTTGTTCTAGTGTAAAAACGGTAATCCGTACAAGCGTCAAATTTAGCGGATTATAGTGAACATAAGTAAAACAACAAATAATAAACGCTGGCCAAGTGCGAGTCAGTGACAAATTTCTGTTTACCACTAAGCTAAGCAACGTCGGGCGCGGTCGGTACTTGGATGGGTGACAGCCTGGGCGTGATGTTGTCTTTTTGCACAACTTTTTGTATTTTGTGATTGTAAAGAACTCTCAGCGCGCGAGCCCGACTCGCGCTTGGTCAGTTTAGTTTTTTCATGAATGGAATTATGTATAACATTCCAAATAATTAGATAAATAGACTCTTTAATGTTTACAGTACAAATTTCACGAACAGCGTAGCTTTTTGAATCGGTTCGCCGAAATCGCCTTTTGCTTTTCCAGCTTCATAACTGTGGCCTCATTAATATATATTTAATATTAACATTCACCATATTCATATGGGCATAAAAGGGTCGGTATTTTGCACTTCTTGCAATGTGCCAGCTTTTTTCAGCAATGTGACAGGATCAGTTGGAAACCTGCAGAACGAATAATTTATGTTAGTTGCGGTGGGTAATTTCTTTCATAAACTGGCAATATTCATAATTTATTTTCTAAGTGAATAATTTGATAAAATTCATAGAATTAGACAACAAATCGACCTAAAAACTGACTAATTATGAATAAAATATTTGCGAATTGATATCCTGAATTTATTTAGGTGATCGTTACAAGCTTTATATGTTTACTTACGTGTGAAATGATATTTCATCGTATTTTCGCTCACTGCGCTTCTTGCAGCCCAAAATGCTACAACCAACCATTGTAAAATATCTTTTACAATTATTTCTCAGAGGAAACACGCATTTATCACATTAAATCACCAAAAAAAGGCAATAAATATAATTCAGACCCGTTTTGTTTGTCACTGATTATTACAGATTTTGACACTTGAGGTACCAAAAACAGGTCACGCCGATAAGGACAACAAAATCTATTTATGTCCTTTTCGTACTTGTGCTGAGTCATATCAAGTTGTCTCTTTCACTAAAATATATTGCCGATCTGGTTGTGTATATCTGTGTACCAACATCACATCACAGAGAACTTAGAGGAGAACCAACATGGACAGGAGCCGTGACCCCGCGTATTTTTTTAATTATTTGGTGGTTTTAAATCCAATCATGCCAAGTTTGACGCTTATCCATTGATTCTTTTATTACACCATCAAATCATTATTAATCATTGATGTCAATCACAGATCTTAGATCTGTGAAATGTTTTGAACGCACACCCTTTTTATAGATATATATATCACTCATGTCAAACTCAATATGTCAATGTCACATTTCCATCAAACGAACGGCTGGGGGTGCGCCAGTGCGCCTGCTTACTTTGATAAATTGTTGGAAAAACCTTGAACGATGCGCGATTGTGCACTATTATCAAATTATAAGTAGATTGTGTATTTGTGTCCTCACCTAGTGATATTAAAGAGACAGCTTTGCAGTGAAGAAAATCGTGAAACTAATATGGTGTCGGCTCCCGCAGTAAACATGGTAGGTGGTGACATGTTTTTTCTATTGTTTATTTATGTAACTGCTTGCGTAGATGTACGATATGTGAAAGTTAACACTGTTATTGCAGAGCCACCCTCGTAATGAAGACCACATGACCACGACGACACATTTGAGAGTGATTCTGCCAACTTCTATGGAGACAAACATGCCACCGCCATTTATTGATATAAGTGCGTATAATTCATCTAATTAAATAGTTTGTAGACGTATATTGATTGTGATATTGTCGTGACAACTCAATGAACACAGACCTGTTATTTCATGACTCACTGGTTATTCAATAACAAATGTCACCTTCTGCTTTGACTAAGTTTCCTTGTGAGTAGATAGATAGGTAAAATGTTACACGAACAGATTTGATGCCTCCCTTGACATATAATTAGGTCAGCGAAATATTCATTTGCAACTCCATCCCTCGGTTAGTGGCTTTAAAATTGGTATTTATGACTAATTAGCATTCTGTTCAATTATAATTAACATCTGGTATTCCTATATTGTTCTAGATTTACTTTTGCGTAACTGTAAATAACGTCAGGTTTGTTGAAAGCAAGCATGTTCCATACCGTCAAACCGTATCATCATGCACTAATTATCAGGCGAGGTGGTAAAACAAGCCGATAGCTGTAAAGAAATTGCATGGAATTTCAGTTTTATTCATTCATCTCAACACAAAAGCTTTTAGGATTCTCCCAGATTGCTTTTGCCTGCTAGTACTTAAATTTTTACATAATAATTATTTCATCAAAACTCACGTGAGGATTCATTATAAATTATCGTGACATTATCGTGAGTGTAAGCCGGTGTTATAATAATTTATAATAATTATTTATTATATTCTTCATAGAAAATGTTTTATAATTTACCTAAGTATAAGTATCATAGAATTAGTATTAGTTGGTAAAACAAGCAGTTTTTAAAATGCCATACCACAATGTTAAATTGATTTACTCTTTATTGTTCACACCATTAAATTTGATACAGAGGACAAAAAACTAGTGTAACAACTGGCGCTAAAAACAATCTCTTCCAGGCAACCTTAGGATGGAAAGAATTTATAGAAGACGGGGTGTGGAATGGAGGAGATATAAATAAAAGTCTTCAAAGTGGACCCTATTTCTTAAAATTAAGTGAGCTGTGTATCTACAAAATCATCCAGGCAAAGCAGTGCCAATTTGCCATTTTGAGTTTTTCAATGTATTTCATTGTAACTGAAGAACACAATAGCAGTGTGACAAAGTACCTAACTTTAATAGCCAGGGCTTGCTTAGATAACTGAATAATGAGTTCTATATTTACTAACGATCACTCAACATTTTCATGCTCATTGTACTTGCATTTAATGCTGCGGCCACACACTCAACGAGTGGTGAGGGAAGTAGGCAGAAACCTAATGCGGCTGAGTGCCGCTCGTCATGCTCCTCGCCTTGCCTACCGCACTAGAGTAGGTACAGAATGTCAGCTGCATACAACGAGCGTAGGCAGGCAGTAATTGTCACTTAACTTTCTACATTAATAAGTATTTTTTTAATGCCTTATTTTGGTGATAAACAAGCTAACAGGCCGCCTGATCGTTATCGATCACGATCAATAAAACCACCAATGAGATTTGTATGTTTGAGCGTGAGTTAGTGCGTCATCACAAAAACGCATCATTTGCTCATACGATCATTTACCTTTAAGCACCCCACCCTAGGCTACTTTTTATCCAGGAAAATAAAGTTCATATAACGAGTGAAAGTGCTAGTTTTCTTAATATGGCAATTGGAAATAAGAGAAATAGCAATTCTTGTGACCTTTGAACACACTCACTATTAAATGAGCATCGAGCCGATGCCCATTTAATAGTGAGCCCATTGCCAGTTTTATTTATATTTAAAAAATACTGTAATTTTGTACTAATTTTCGAATTATTGTCCCATTGCAGATAGCATGCACGATATCCCCCCACCGCAGCCTGATTTCTCGGCGCCTCCCCCCTACGATGTCGCAGCTAACTCCAAGCTGCCCACTTACGAGGAGGTGCAGAGAGAAAAGCAGATGGAAGGGGAAGGACTACCACAGGTTAGATTATGCTACACCCCTAGATTTGGTTCACACCATTTAAGAGCGTAGTTACGCTCTCCCTGGCTTGACGGTTTTCTGCCACCATTTCATCTTCCTGTTGGAGTATGATATTTGCCTTCTCGTTTATTAGGGTTCCATAGTACTACAAAGAACCCTTATAAGTTCTTTTTTTTTTAAATAATATCTTCACCTTCCCTGATGTTAAGCATCGATGCGGTCTACAATGGAGCATGCTTGCCTAGAAGAAACCGATTCACTCTCGACTTGAAGACACCCAGATTGTAACTGATGGGGAACACCCACTCAGGCAGCGAAGTCCACAGACTAGCAGTTCGCTCAATAAATGTGGAATCAAAGCGCTTCATATGGGTTTCCGAAATATCAACCATAAAACGATGTCTGTCTGTTTGTCAGTCTGTCAGTCCTAATTATTTGGTACACTCTAACTTTATAGTTATTAGTAAGGTCTGTAAGTGCATGTAATTGTGCATGGTAAAAGTTGATCACAATGATGAGTAAAATTACTTCCTTTCAGCTTAGTACAGTCTAAATACGTAACCCTGTATAACAAAAAACATACTTGTGTGAAACACTGTCAATCTATTTATACTATCCAGTTGTAAGAAATACTGATAAGATAATAATTGCCCAAACATTAACCTTTTACCATAAATAGTTTATCAGAGACATCAGTTTTTATCACCAAAATACAGCATTAACAAATATGACGAATTTATGATTCATTTACATTCAATATACTCTTATCTAAGGTTTACATATGTAAATAGGTAACATAATATAGTGTTTATGTTTGTTATGGTCAGTGTTGCCAATCCTAAGTATTGTTTTGAAATATACTTAGCATAAACTGATTAAGTATACAGTTATATTATTAATGGGATATTTACGGGCGCCGAAATATCGGTAGCTCCATCCACAACCTTCATCATTTCAGCCATAGGACGTCCACTGCTGGACATAAGCCTCGTCCATCGATCTCCAAAAAGGCCGGTTGGAAGCGGCCTGCATCCAGCGTTTCCCTGCAGTCTCTTTTAGGTCGTCTGTCCATCTTGTGCCATCCACAACCTTATCGGATTAAATATCCCTTTAATAACCATGTAATTGTAGCGAACAACCATGATAGTTTGAAACAGTGTTTTGGTCGTAGAGTGATTTATATAATAAACTGGACCTCGGATATCTGGAAACAGACTCCATAAATACATGCCAATTTTACAACACCACACAACCACAAACCTTTCGAAATAGGGGTAGAGCAGATTAGTCAGCGACCCAAAGCCGTGCTTCGTTATTTTAGGGAGTTCGGCTGGCTAGGGTAGGCTGGCAGGGGCGGGATGTAAGTGCAGGTCTTATCACCCCCACTCTGATTAGAATAATGCCAATTATACAATAGTTTGCCCTTTTATAATGATGTCTGTTGTTTCAGCTATCGGGTCCTGGGGCACACCCCACGTTCACAGCCTTCGTGACGGTGGAACAAGCCGACTCTACCGGCGACCAGCTCGACCCAGAAAACAGCCTCCTCGGCACTGACATCATGTTCCTCACTTCGTTCTTCGGTGAGACTCGTTCGATACTATTGTCGCGTGTCAGAGTGACCTGACAGTGGAACCAGCCATTTTACGATCGTGATGTTGAAGCCGACCGATGCTGCCAATTACCGGCTCGACCCAGAAAACAGCCTGCACTGACATCATTTTCCCCAGTGAGATAAAGCTTTAATTACAAACTGTTCATGCAAAACGGTGCAATACTCCAAAGCAAAAAAGATAAAATAAATTGAGAGTGATAAAACCTCCGCTGACGCTTACATCCTGCTTGTGATGTATTGTGCATTCCCAAACCAGCGTACTTTAAGGGCCAGAAAACCGAAAAAAATGTGTTCTATATATTTTGAAATACGTTGCAAAACGACTATTAGCCAATTTTTTTAAAGTAGACAGTTATTTTGTATTTTAAAAAACATCAAAAGCGGGAGTGACATAGCGCCATATTCTAGGTCATAACTATAATACTAAACTCTCTCAAAACTGTGAGTTAAACTACACTGAAACGGTCCCTGTGGAGTCAGTGACACCATCGCAGATTTTGATTAGAAATCACCCCAAAATAATTGGTGGTCAATGGAGAGAGCAATTTTTTTATTAATAAATTTTTATACGTTCAAGTAAACTTACCTCCAGTTTCACAAACTATATTATAACTATAGTGCCATATTCTAGGTCGTAACTATACTAAACTCAGTGTGAGTTAAACTACACTGAAAAGGTCCCTGCAGAGTCAGTGACACCATCGCAGATTAAGAGGGGGCAGCCGAAATTTTATGCTAATTTGCCATGATATTATAACTAAACCAAATATCCTATCAACGTAATAATTGATACATATGATTTTTCAATTCATGTTTTTTCCGCCATTAAGACAGAAACATAATAGCAATATATTTACTCGATACTTTAATGTTTTGAAAATAGTGCCTTTTTGCAAATTTTTTTGATTTTACTTGGAAAGTATTTCAGTTACATATCTAAAATAAATACTCACCGAAGGAAAATATAGTTTGTTTTCCAGTGTTAAGACAAAATTTACCTAGATTAATTAGTACTCTCATAATAAATTATATTCGATTTGATTTTTTTTTCTTTCTCCTCGCTTTATACGTTTTTTCCTCGCTTTATACGCATTCTTAAGTTTTTGATTAGAAATCACCCCAAAATGGTTGGTGGTCAGTAGCGAGAGCAAGTACATAATATGTTTATTAATTCAAGAAAACTTACCTCCAGTTTCTGAAATCCTGTTCAAATTAATCTATTGTCAAAACTCATGTCAAGTGACTTATGGAAGAAAATGGTGGGAGACCTTTGCCCAGCAGTGGGACAGTATAGGCTAAAAAAGTTACTAATTACAACTACTACTAGTTAGTTACTAACTATAAAACAAAACTAACTACAGTAAAATAATTGTGGATTCAGTTCCAATTTAGTTACCGTGTACGTGTTTGAGTTTTGAACGACACTAGTGTTTTTTTTTTTATTTTTATGCCAAAGGTGGCAAACAAGCAGACGGGCTGCCTGATGGTAAGCAGTCACCGTCGCCTATGGATACTTGTAACACCAGAGGCATCACAAATACGTTGCCGACCGTTTAGGACTGGATTAACTCGCCTTTTGAAGAACCCCATGTTTTAGCTTCTCGGAAACACCGTGGAAGGTAGCTCATTCCACATTTTGCAAGTATGAGGCAAGAAGGATCGAGTGAATCGGACAGTGTGCGATTTCCACTGATCTATGATGGTGGATGAGCCTTCCGGCGGTGGCGGCTAGTGCGATGGTAAAACCGCGACGCCGGCATCAGATCAAACAGTTCTTCGGAACGTGTTGTTGGCATAATTGTGTTACTAATTATTATAAAGATAACATTGTATTATATTTGTTCCCCAGTGGCGTTCTTATTCAACTGGATAGGATTCCTACTGCTGATGTGTTTCTGCCACACGGTCGCGAGTAGATACGGAGCGCTCGCAGGCTTCGGCCTGTCGCTTGCCAAGTGGACCCTCATAGTGAAACACTCCACCGAACTCGCGTCGCACGAGAACTCGTGGCTGTGGTGGCTCATCATGGCGTTTGGTAAGTCATTACTGGCTCTAGCAGTTTTCTTATTTAAGATGGGGCCGATAAGCCTGATTTAGGCCGATGTGTTTGCACCCGCCGCTTTAACATGTTATTACCTCCTGTGGTCGTATTGGACTTACGAACCGGAACGCATTTCCCTTCAAACCTTGCGAACTTTTAATTGACTGTCCAAGAAGTAAAAAAAAAAAAGTTGGGTAATCTTTTTGGGTTGTATGTAAGCATGTAAGTATGTTTATGGGTTCCTGTAGCCTAAACGGCTTGACCGATTTTGACGAGTAAGGGGTCGTTGGATTCCTTTACGAAACGGAACGGTGATTTAACGAACCGGAACGTGCCTGTCCATTTCGAGCACTGATTATCTCCCTTTGAACGATCTGAGATGCTAACGATGAATCAGCAGTACAAGCAAGTACCGCTCTTTATCCATCGTCAAATTTGACAGTTGAGATCGTCCTATTCGATAAAATGCCGTATGATCAGTACTCGGTACGATCGATTCTATGGAATTTTATCGAATTTGACGATCGATAAAGAACGGTACTTGCACTGCTGGATCATTAATTATAGTAAAAACAAAATAATCAACATTTATACATGCAATGCAGTCATTAATTACGTAATTTCTGTATTAAACACAGATTATTTATTTAAAGGTTTTTCCTTATGTTGCTTACACACATTTGATAGCCCGTTGGTCCAGTTGGTAGTGAACCTGCCTTCTGCGCTTGGGGGCGTGGGTTTGATTCCCATCTAGGACAAACATTTATGCGATGAACATTTGTGTTTGTTCTATATCTGGTTGTTAATATCTATTTAAGTATGTATTTTAAAAACTATATATGTATGTATATCAGTCTCTGGCAGCCATATCACAAGCTTTGCTTAGTTTGGGATCAGATGACCGTGTGTGCAAAAATGTCCCAAAAAAATATTTGTTTTGTTCTATATCTGGGTGTTAATATTTATGTATTTATATCAGTCTCTGGCACCCATATCACAAGCTTTGCTTAGTTTGGGGTCAGATGACAGTGTGTGCAAAAATGTCCCGAATATATATTTATTTTATTTATTTGTTGTGTTATGGTTTTAAATGTTATCAGTTATCACGAAAACAACAGACGAGAGCTAGTAACATTTTTCATAAAACTGACGGCGAGACAAGGAAATCGCAAGCCTAATAGCAAACGCGGCGCTTGGTTATCAGAGAGAAAACTGATGCTGGTGGTGAATATTGTATGGGCTGTTGTGATTTCTAATTTTAATCAATGTGGGGTGATATGATCTGGCTTAACAGTCTTAGAACAAAATTTGTTTGTTTGTATTCAAGCCATATTAAGAGGATGCCAACTGATTACCAGTAACCCTGTATAGTAAAAAAAACAGACAAGTACGAGTAGGACTCAGAGCGTGAGACCAAAAAAAAAAGTTTGTTGAAATACAAACTTAACTTTGTAGTCGACAACAAGGTTCTTCTATACATACCAACTACAAAATGTAAGTTTGTAATTGGAAAATATTGATTGTATTATATAAAGATTCAAATTAACAACTTTCGATTTTTTTTCTTTATAATATGTGCTATAAGACCTTGCCTCTTGCCAAGTTTAATGATTCTAAGTCAACGGGAAGGACCCTATAGGTTTTGATTCCCTTGTGAAATCGCAAAATATGCGAAGAGACATAAACTTTCATATCTTTTGATCGCGTTGACTTACAAGTTTGATTTTTTCACAACCGAAAAAAACCGTAGACTCAAGTATTTAGTATAAATTTCAACTTGATATCTGTACGCGTTCTTGAAAAAAAGGGTTTTGACAGACGTACAACAAAGTGATCCTATAACGGTTCCGTTTTTTCCTTTTGAAGTACGGAACCCTAAAAATAACACAAATTGTTTTGTTTTCAGGTATATTAATCTGCGCGCGCGCTATTATCCAGTACCTGAACATAAAGCGCGGGTGGCGTCTGCTCTCAGGCACGGCTCAAGAGCGACTGCTGTTCTTTTACTAAACCCACCGCTTGCTGTCTTGCACTCACACACGCAAACCAAGTCTTATGTCTGGTTGTGCGAAGAGGATATACGAGTATGTTTGGTTGTTTTATAACCAACTAGCGGTCCGCCTCGGCTTCGCACGGGTATTATTGGAGTTTTAGGAAGGAACTCTAATTTTTTTGAAAATATAATATAGCCTATGTCACCCGGGGATAGTGTAGCTTCCCAACAGTGAAAGAATTTTTCGAATCGGTTCAGTAGTTTCGGAGCCTATTCAATGCAAACAAACAATCAAATCTTTCCTCTTTATGATATTAGTATAGATTTAGCTATTGGCATCGATTCTGATGTACTCTAAACTAAACTAAATTTGACAGCTCTAAAATTGTTGCCATCCTTCTCTCACATTAAAATGAAAAGAGAGGCAGATAATTTTAGTCCTGTCAGATTGGTTTAGTTTAGTGAGTGGTATGACATAATCGACGCCATTATTTCAATGTGCACGCGTATTGTCGGATCTCAATTTGAGAATGGTCGATCTGTCCCCTCGCCGGTAACAGGGGGACAAACCAAACTGCTCAAGGCAAGAACCCCTCATTGTCCCCCCAACGGGACAGACCAAAATAATGCCATAATTAATTCACCAATACAGTGTGATTCTTGGCTAACTGCAAAACCAAAATATGGATCATTGTACTTATTAGTATAAAGTTTTAATAAAGATCCAATCCCAAAATAAAGGTTAGCCCGGTGAGCTGTGGCCAAGCGCCTGGCCTGTCATGTAAAAAAATCGCTTACAAACATTACTGTTCCGTGTATGTTGTAGTGTCAATAGGCCTTTTCTATGCAATAGCTAAATCTATAATATCACCATTTTAAGGTTGGTCCCATAGCATATTTGTCGTGACTGGTCCCAGCGATCAATAGAGTGTGAGAAATGGAAGAAAACGGGAGAGACTTTTGCCCAGCAGTGGGATCTAATAGGATAGTAAAAATAATAATAATAAATAATTGAATTTTACTCCCCAATTCAGGTGTTGCATTAAAAATGCAAAAAAAAAATGTAACAATGTGGAAAAAAAACCTTGTATTATATCGTATTAATCACTAGCTCTATCACCTGTCTCCGTTTTCGAGTGCGTTTCCGTTACACCTGTGGGCCTAGTGTGAGTTTTTCTAGTTGCGTTAACGTACACGACCGCGTTAGCGTAAACCACGATTAATATGAAAAAAATAACGCCATCTGGCGCCATGTAGATGAAACTGCTCTTATTTCATACAAATCGTGGTTTACGCTAACGCGGTCGTGTACGTTAACGCAACTAGAAAAACTCACACTAGGCCCACCGGTATGTTCATAAATTAATATGATGACTCCTTTTCGGGTTTGCAGCTATTCGAAAATTACACTGTATGAAACGCTACATTTCATATGATTGGCTATGGCTACGCTCTTACATCTACTTTGTAGATACTCATATATTTGTATAACTTCTCTAAAGCTAGATATACAATATTAATTTGCTGATTGTGGTCAGTGATTATGTTAATACTAGGGATATCACTTATCCATGTGGCATCAATGCCATAATCTTTGCCATATGGAACTATAATTTGACCCTTCACATGTGCCGCGTTGAATTTTAGAACTGGTTTGGGCTTGATTTGCACGTTTAAACAAAGACACTCGAGTCTAACGGTAACGTGCGGTCGCTGAAAGAATGCGTCAGACAGTTGCCATAACATTATAAAAAGCCGAACGAAAACAGCAAATTCTGATCACTTTTACTAGCTTTTTGAACGTAAGATTGTAGATTAATAAGCCAATATACTACAGTAATAGTTGATTGTTACACAAGGGATGTAGGTGATCTTTTACGCACGAGATATTTTGGCGCCTGACGAGCGAAGCGAGGAGACCGCTAATAGTAAGAGGGTGTAAAAGATCACCTACTCGCGTGTGTAAATAATCTACTTTTCATCACTAGTGTAAGGTAAAACAAAAAAAAACTTCAGTGAAAATTAAACGTTATGTTTAAATAGTTTGAAAATGAGCAAAGCACCAGGTTCACACCACAGAGGTTTTACACAGTTGTTAATCTCATTTCACAGAGAAAAAAAAATCTGACAAGACCTACATGGTCAAAGAAAAGAAAAAAGTAAGCTCAATGGTACTTTCTGATATGGGAGTAGTAAAAAAAAAAACTAGGGCGGTAAAGTGATATTTACCGCCCGAATTTTGAGTCATTAATGACCCAATTACCGAGCGCAAGTGATGAACAATATTGAAAGAAAATGGTCATCTATTAGATGACCTGGGCGGGCATGAAAAGGCAAGGCCGTTCATGGTTGATATTCCGAAAACCCTTACAATGCACTTTCATTCCACCTCTATTGTATGAACTGCTAGACTGGAATCCGCTGAATGAATGGATGGAATGACACTTCGACCAAAATAAAATGAATGGACGGGCCATAACCGTTGAACTTGCTCAGTAAAAACGAGGCAAAACCGTTGGACATATACTTCAACATATAATTATAGCCGTGTACAGTAAATTTGTAACAAAAAATAGATAGCGGTTTTTTGATGTGTATACACTTCGGGAAAGCACACGAAGGCATAATTTGGTCAGATGTTTCGTTATCATGTAACAATAGACGCGTGTCGCACTTGCTACGGCTGAAACGAAGTGAGAGCCGGCGCTCATTTTGTAATATTCAAAAATGCGCTTCTTCTGGGCCCGTCCATTCATGTTGTTTTGGTCGAAGGAATTACATGAGTTATTGAAATTCTAATTTTACACCAGCACCCGTAAATGGGACACAGTAGATATATAAGCTAAAGCAGTAATTCGACTCGGCGGCGTCCTTGAATTCAATGCCTACTGTCAGTCACAGTTTTACTTCTATGCTAACGACACACACCGCGATCTCAATGATGCGGCGCGCGCGAGTGACGCTCTGAGCGTACCGTGAAGATTATTTCATATTAGTATTATAGGTTCACGGCACTGGGAATACACATGTAAATAGGTATGATTCCTAGTGTTTAATATATTACAAATAACCGGCTTAGCGATGAATATAAGTAAATACATTACACATACTGAAAAATTAATTTGAATTGGCTGATTAATCTCTGAGATATGAGTATTTAAAGTTTTAGGTGGGGATAGAGAAGGGATGTTCTATCCCTTTCTCGCAAAGCGTGTGTTAGTATAGCATTTGTATGGCGCTCCTGAGCCGTGACGTCACGGCTCAGTATAGTGCGCTCTCTGTCTAGCATGAAATTAAATTAAAATGCTTATAATCTTATTTATTTTTGAACTAATTTTAATTTTGTTTTCGTTGATGTGCTCTATTTATGATCAGCTTTTTTATGAGGTAATAAAAAAATATTAGTCATCATGCCTATTGTAGAATTAACTAAACAGAACACAATATCAGCGTATGGGTACGTCCTACTTGGAGTGAACAAAGCATACATAGAAGAAAAAAGTACCCTTTAGCAAAATAGGTACATTAGTCGTTTCTGTTACGTAAATTCTTTCCATCCAATGGTTGCCTGGAAGAGATCGCTTTTAGCGATAAGGCCGCTACTTGTGGCACTAGCTCGTAAGTGTTTCCTATCGTGTTGTAATTTTTATTTCTGGTGTACACAATAAAGAGTTGTTATCTATCTACATTAGGTACCCAATTAATCGTCTGGCACAGAAGTCGGCCGCCGAGGGGGTTATGGGAGATTGCACCCACTCTTAGGCCCACTTGCAGAGGATAAGTGGGCATAACCCGGCATCATCCCAATGCAGCTGGGTACCGCTTTAAGCGATAAGGTTGCCCATTATGCTGTCGTATATTTTTTTTTATGTTAGTTTAAGTTTCATTTGTATTTTCGGTGTGGAATAAAGACATATTGTATTGTATCTTTAGAAGATGTCCCCCACGTCAACAAAAAAATAATAATATCATAGCGGGCGGGGAAATGACGCTCGTTTGATTACGTCACTCTATTCGGGCGTTTGTTTAGAGTCATACTGCTTTAGTTTATATATCTACTGCGGTAAGGAGATACAATTTTGTTTGTCTACCCTCTGGAGTTAAAAATGAGAATTTTTAAAACACCACTCAATACGAAAGTCATTTTAGGTTACGCAACTCGTATCACATAACGTCTTTTAAAGCAGCTGTATATTTTTTAACGGTAGATAAACTTAATTTTATCCACTGTTTTTACTAACCTATTAGTAAACGCGGCGTAGCCTTGGGAGTCAGAGTTTTGTCTTTTTCAATCGGCCTTAAAATTTGAACGAGCGATTGAGACAAAACACTGCGTAACTATTCCAAGGCTACGCGTTATTAATAAGGGGGTATGCACATGTGTAAAATTTATGCAATTTCCTTGACCGCTAACGTTTTTAACTAGCACAAATATGTTTGTGGTACTTTATGTATTTGATAGTTCAAATGTTCGAATAGATAGCTAAGCATGTGTTGTCCAGTTAAAAGTCTATGTTTAGTTCAACAGTAAAGTTTACACAGTAACAATTACTTCTAAAGACGTAAAGGCGCGCGCAACTCTTTCTCATGATTCCTTACAGTGCAAATGTGCAATATTCTGCACATTTGCGCTGTAAGTGCTGGAAGGTCGTAGATTTTACTACGTATTTCTAATAATGCTTTAATAATGTTATTGGCGATTATCATTCCAAGTTAACGATATGGCTATGTTTTTTGTTAGAAGATTTTATTGATAATTATTAATTAAGATGGCAACTAAAGTGGGGCCAACTTAATGGACTTAATAAATCACATTTGACATCTGTCAGTCTATTGTTTATACGTCAAAGTAAATCATATTATTGCCTTTTACTATTATGTATATTTAGCTGAAAAAAGTTTAGCAATTCTGCTAAGCTTTTAAAAAATAAAATCGTTACAGGGTTATGTTGTTGAATTTCAATTAAGTTGGCCCTATTTTAAGCAACAAATTTTCACAAAAATTTGACCCGCCAAATACTTGAAAGGTATAATTTTTTGCTACATTTTGTTAACGAACTAGTACCGTATCTGGGCGCGATAAGATTTGCGGTCGCGTGATTTTCCAACTAAGCGGATTAGGTGCCTGTAATAGCAGTTGTCCGTAAGGCCCCTGGTCAAATTTGTGTGAAAAATTTGGTGTTGATGGTTAATATGATGGTTGGTTGAGTTAAGTTTAAATTTGATTAGTTAATACATTATGTACTTGTAAGTATATTGTTTATTAGTTGATATTTTCTTTATTTATGGGATTGCCTATAAGATGATTGTCACTCCTAGTTTATAAAAGAATTAACTTTAGTTTTTAGACTGCAAAATGTGTGTTTATGTTCCTCATTTTCTATGCTTATTAAATAAGTAATTTGCCCAAAAAAAATGTTTTTCAAGTCTTACCTGTGAGAATATTGTATATTGATAACACGGTGCAGTTACCGGCAAATAACTTTAATACTACGGAACCCTAAAAATTACATTGACTGCGCAACTGTCAATTCTCTTGGCTGGACCATACTTGATAAGCAGAGAGCGGAACGTGATGGCAAAACAATGGGGAGACGCACTGTTTATTTATCACGCCAGGTGGCGCATTATCGCTGGTGTTGTTTCACTGTAAAAAGTGTCAAATATCAATAGATAATTTTAGTAATTACACAATAAATATCGTCTGGTGTTAAAGCATGCCTCTGTGTAGTGCATTTTAGTGTAAAAATAAAGGTACACACCGTTTTCCTTCCGATGACAAAAAATAATATTGATAATTTTATTGCATACCTTGCCACAAGATCCGCTTTTTTACCAGCTCAGGAAGCATTTATTTTCTTTAACTCTTTTTTGAGATTCGCCACTGTCATTATAGAAAATATTTTACAGTAAAAGAGCTTTATTTTTATTGTTTCATTCAAGAGCAATGTTTATAACCTCAAATAGACCACAAATGACAAGCACCAGCGAAGGTAGCGCCATCTGAGATTAGTTTTGCCTGTGGCTTCTCATTTAAATGTTATAGAGATGGGTCATTGTTTTTTTATCGAGTATTTAAGCTATCGATACTTGATAAGTTTTGAATTTTATCGGCAGCGCCGCTGTCTGTTGCGTTTGTGTGTTTGGCTTAACTAGCTGCGCCCGTTGTTTCACCCGCGTGAACAATGATGAATTTGATGATGATAGTTTTGAAAACTACCCTGCGTTAGTTAATCCAGCGTATAAGCTCATTCTATTTCCGTGAGTAAGTGTGTGTTACTTTTTCACGTTGAAACGGCGTAATAATTTTGAAATTATGAAATTTGGTGTAGATTCTTTAGGTTAGGTCATGGAATAAAACTTAGGATATATTTTTTTCATTGTTCTCGCGGGTAAAGCCCCGAGAGTGAGAGCTCTGACGCGGCTAGTTGAGCAATACAATTCAAAACTAAAGGTATCGATAACCCGAATACTCGATTAAAAACAATGTCCCATCTCTATTACACTTCAGTTGTTTTGCCACTAGATTCCGTTCCCTGTTGATGACGATACTTTCGATCGCTCTAGTCTGCGTGATTGGTACATGTACACATTACTGTATGCAATTGTACGTGTACATGTGCCGAACGCGAGTCTACGCGATTGGTACACAATGACACTACAGTGTTTGCATTTGTACGTGTACATACTCCAACTAATAATGCGCGATTGGTACATGTATTGACATTATATTTGCATATATGCGTGTACATGTGCCAGCTGGGGGCTTAGTCCCAGCTTTGATAGTTTTCGAAAACTTTTTTCGTTTACGTATCATTCCATACATTTTAGTAAAGCGCCTCCAGCGGAAACGCGGAGGAACTAAAATCGGTAGTAATCGGCGATATAGATTGCTTCACTCTAATACGAAAAAAGTTTTCGAATACCTTTCAGCCCAGCAATGTATGGAACAATACGTAAACGAAAAAAGTTCTCGAAAACTATCAAATCTGGGACTAAGCCCTCTGAGTGCGCGATTGGTACACGTACATATGACATGTGTACATGTGCCACTTTTGCCCAAGTTGTTTGTCGGTCACTGAATTATACTGTCCTGTTAGATTAGTTTCGGTACTGCAAAGTCAACGCCAGTAGTTCTGGACAGTTTCTAGTTCTAATTTAGCTACTCTTACTGTTAGGGTAAGAACTAATTTTGTGAATAGCTAAATAAGCTTAATTCGCGCTTTAAGTCTACTTCGCACCAAAAATCTTAATGTGAGTTAGATATATAATTATTTGAATAATTTTAGTGCAATAATTGTCTAGTTTAAAGTTTCAAGTGGAAATAAATAAGTTGTAATTATTGTAAATGTTACTTTTTATTATTTCAATGTGCTTTTAATAAACAAAACACAAGCTAACACCAGATAACTGAACAACAGCTTATTATAAAAAATAAAAACCGGCCAAGTGCGAGTCGGGCTCGCGCACTGAGGGTTCCGTAACACCAAAATTCAATAACGAAATTAAATTACCAGTTATAACTTGGTAATGAACAGAAACTTGTGACCGACTCGCACTTGGCCATTATTTATTATTTGTTGTTATACTTTAGAGTGTGTACGTACTATAATCATGCCAAGTTTGACGCTTTTATGGGGACCTTCGTTTTTACTTTTTGTGTTATTTGTTAGTTAATCCGCCGTAACGTTACATATTCTGTGAAAATTTCAACTGGCTATCTATTACGGTTCGAAAGATACAACTGTTTAAAGGTGTCCTACCTTAAAACGGACATACAGACAGACATCGTAGGCTTTGTAATAGGGTCCCGTTTTTACCCTTTGGGTACGGAACCCTAAAAACAGTTTGATTGCCCACATACCGTTAAAAAGCCTAGGGAAAATACAAAAGCTAAGTATGCACGTACGAACACAAACATGATATTCAAACATTTGGTTCACACGTATGGACGCAAATTAGGGAAGGGTAATAGTAATATTTATTTGCCAATAAAGAAGTACATACATATGAGCTTAAATAATAGGATTAGAACATAGAATAATTGAACATAGATCGAATTTTATTTAAGTTACTGAAAAAAACAAAACTATCATCTATCTATCTCTATATAGGTATATAAAAATCTATTGGTGTTAACGAACACCGTGTTAGTCTCGCTAAAACTCATAAACGGCTTAACCGATTTGAATATTAGGTACGTTATTTTTTAGTTTTGATCGCACCAATACAGGAAATGTGAGGGAAAAAATGGAAACTTAGCCCGCAAAATTGAATAAGTCGTGAAAACCTGAAAATGCTTTTTTCAATGGGAAATTTGGACATGACAACGTTTGTCGGGTCAGCTAGTCTGCTATAATTATAGCTTAGTCTGAACAGGCCTACCTCCCTTTGAGCCGTTGATTCTTGCTTCTAGTGCCAAAATTACAACCACCCAGACTAACTCAGATTACGTAGCCAGCCGCTAGGAGTACTAGTGTTCCCTGGCCAGTATTCTTCTGACCGCCAAGCGGGGTGGACGTGTCATCTGGCCATATTTCCCGCGTTTCGGGATCCGTCCAAACACCAACAGTGTCCTTATGAAGAAAGTTATCTTAACGTGTTCACTTTGTATTTTTTTTACGAGTTTAGCGTGCTATTTGGATAATAATTTCTATAGAATAATTGGTGAGTATTTACTGGTACAAAAGCCCTAAATCTCATTTATATTTATTTACATAAGAAAGGCAAACAAAAGTTTTTTTCTTTTAATTTATAGAAAATTACAAAAAAAAAAAATTGTGAAAACTTCTTTAGGCTCTTTGGACACTTTTTGGGATGGGGAAAAAGCACAGAACTCGCGTGACCATCACGCGGAGATACATATACAATATTATATAGATATATATAGATACAGAAAGTCTTCGACCAGTGTGTGTTACCAGTGATGACATACGGCACTGAAACGTGGTCTCTCACTATGGGCCTATGGCATAAGCAAGCTCAAAGTCGCACAACGAGCTATGGAGAGGGCTATGCTCGGAGTTTCTCTACGAGATCGAATCCGAAATGGGGAGATCCACATAGAGGAACTAAAGTCACCGACATAGCCTACCGGATTAGTAAGTTGAAATGGCAGTGGGCAGGGCACATATCACGCAGAACAGATGGCCGGTGCAGCCGAAAGGTTCTGGAATGGAGACCACGGACTGGTAAGCGCAGCGTAGGACGTCCACCCACAAGATGGACAGACGACCTAAAAGAGACCGCAGGGAAACGCTGGATGCAGGCCGCTTCCAACCGGCTCTTGTGGAGATCGATGGGGGAGGCTTATGTCCAGCAGTGGACGTCCTACGGCTGAAATGATGATGATGATTATACAGATGTGTGTTTATACTAAGAAGTTTTCACTTCTGTCGGCAGTCCCCGTGACTGCCCATTTTTTAATGCCATTGGTGGCACAACAAGCTACGCTCGTTTTCTTCGACTCGCTACCCGGGATGGATGAACTATCTATCTATATGGATGGATATCTATTTATTATGTTTGTACGGAACCTTCAGGGTGCGAGTCATACTCACACTTGTCCGGTATTTTTTCCCTCTATATAGAGAACAAGACTAATCCTTTAATTAGTAAACTTTTATTTATATTTTTATTAGTAATTTGGAAGCGGCCTGCATTCAGCATTTCCCTGCGGTCTCTTTTAGGTCGTCTGCCCATCTTGTGGGTGGACGTCATACCGGCCCTTTTGGAGATCGATAGGGGAAGCCTATGTCCAGCAGTGGACGTCCTATGGCTGAAATGATGATGATGATTAGTAATTTTTAATGTTTATCTGGTTTAATTATCTTTTTAGTAACTGAAGTAATTTTTTTTTATTAATTTTTTTAATAAATATGATTCGTATTTATTATCTACCTATACCTTTTAAAGCACTTTATATTATTTTAATACGATATCTGTCCTGTCTGCGACCTCCGCGAGGCAGTGCAAGTAATTTATTTATTGTCTTAAGTGTGTCGTGTGTGTTTAGATAACATGCAACTAGGTAAATAAGTATAGCTACATAGTTCAAATAAATCGCATTCATCCTAGAATATTGCTCCCTCCTAGCTTTTACCGCAATAAATAAAACAGTCATAACTCATAATTAATTTAAAAAACCGACGTCAACATTAGTAAAATACACAATTTCGTTTACTTGGATGATATTTTTTCGTTGTTATTTTGATTTAAAAAAACAAAATACTGAACCGATTTTGATGAAATTTCTATAGGAACTAAATTATATCCTTTCAAATAAATAAAAAACAAATCGATTTATATATGACGGAGTTCTGGGGTAAGAAACATTAAAAAAAAGAATTATTATTGCAAAACCCTTTCTTTTTTAAGTCAAACGCAAAAAAATATTTCTACTTCTGTTAACAAACATTGTCTTCAAGAACTATATACCTTACGTAGGTATACATGGCATCGCTACAGTACAATAGATCTATGTCCTAATGTTTTATTTACTATAAATAACACAGGCTTAGCGAAGGATTTATTAATTTATTTTTATACAAATTTTAATTTGGTTTTCTTTGAT
Source organism: Agriopis aurantiaria (assembly GCA_914767915.1). Classification (NCBI taxonomy): domain Eukaryota; kingdom Metazoa; phylum Arthropoda; class Insecta; order Lepidoptera; family Geometridae; genus Agriopis; species Agriopis aurantiaria. The sequence continues at coordinate 6,673,162 of OU612003.1, read as the reverse complement.
GGATTCTATTTATGATCAGCTTTTTAAGAGGTAAAAAAAATAGGACACGGGCCTATTTCCCCTTAAAAATGTTTATGCCTCTTTTTGTGAAGTTTGGCAGCGTGCCGCGGTATACAGGTCAACCGCCTACTTGGGAAAGCAATCACTGATTAGACCTTCCCTTCTATTTTAAGTAATACAAGAAGTTGTTTTTTTTAAATTTTTTTTATTTATTAAATAATAGGCTTGTGTTTGTCCGCCAACTCGCCTGATGTAAAGCGATGATGCGGTCTACGGTTGAGCACGCATGCCTAGAAGAAACCGATTCACTCGTGATTTGAAGACACCCAGATTGTAACTATCGGGAACACCCATTCAGGCAGCGCATTCTATGGAACAACCATCGATTTATATGAATTCTTTGCGAACAAAAGATATTTTTTTACGTCGGGGGTTAAAAAAATCCCATGATAGAAAAAAAATATGATAGAAAAGTTGTTAGATACGATGTAAGTTGAGGGAAACTGCCTGAGAGAGATGGTTAGCTACACTATTTCCATTCGTTTATTTGCTCTGATAGTTGCATTCACATTGTAAAAAAAAAATTGAATGAAAACCATGAGTTCTGATTACTTTCAATAGGTTTTTGAAAGTAAGACTGTTGCAGGTACCTATTCCATATACCTACTTCAGTCAAATATTAAAACAAATTGTTTTTATTTAGATTTTTAAATTTTGCCTCCGCAGCTGTCAGAGCAAATAAAAGAATGTAAATAGTGTAACTATCAATAACCCTATACATATTATAGTAACTTCCATCGTTGGTGAGATTATGTGGAGTAAAACTCTCGTAGCTTCGTAGCCTTCGTAGCATACGCTACGAGTGGTGATGCTACGATTGATTTATGGTGATGATTTACAGACCATGATTTTTCAAGCTTGCCTTGTTGTTTGGGTCATCTTACAACTGAATTTTTAAACAGTTACTCCCAACCGATTGAGATGAAAATTTGCAAACACGTTTTGGATATTATACTGGGTTACGCGGAAAGGGTGTAGTAAGCCGAAAGGGTTCCATCGTACCCATTGTTATGGACACCAACCCTGAAATTTCGAATAAAATTCCTCATTACTCTCTCTCAGATGCGAATGACTGTTTTATATGTCACAGATATTTTTTTCGCGATTTCAGGGTTGGTTACATAGTAAAAGTTGTTCATAATGATGATTACTGTGTACCCCTTTCGGCTAAGTACACTCTTTCTGCGTAACCCAGTGTAATGTCGTTCTAGGAAAATAATCACTCAGCCATGTAAGAGACATTCAAACAGTCTATAGCAATGATTCTTAAACTTTTTGAAGTCACGGACCACTTTCAATATTTCATAAATACTACGGACCCCTGGCGACTAGAATTTTCGAATAAGAAAACAATGCCTTTTGAAAATTACTTCATTTTTGGTTTTGTTAATTTAAATACTTGCTTACTTCAAACGAATTCATTTAATAAACCCCGGGACTGTGAACCCCTGGCACTCGCATTATGGACCCCACTTTAAGAAACCCTGGTCCATAATAAACTAAAGATATTATCAAGTTAGTTGGTGACAAACCAATCCCTAAACATTATTCACCAAACGCCCAGTTCCTCTAATGCCTTCTTCCACAAACGGCTTCTTAAACGTCGTCTCGCTATTTCTAAGAGTATACTATAGGTAAGCGTCTGACAGGCGACGTTCCACTTAGCGATTCATGGCGGAATTGTTCAGTCATGTCGAATATTTTATGTGATAATAACTAAGGGCAAGAATTCGCCGGAGCTAAATCGAGCCAGGCTCAAGCTCAAGGCCGTAGCCAGGAATTCATTTCGGGGGGAGGGGGAGGGAGGGCAGAGACATAAGTAAGACTTTATTAACCAACTTCAAAAAAGGAGGGGGCTCTCATTGCGGTTGTAGTTTTTTTTTTTTGCTTTACTAAGTACCATTGGTAAAATTCGTGTTAGGTACCTACGTTCTAATTTCTCACTGGTGGAGGTCAGATGGTCCGCTCCACATAACTTCGATAGATTTGGTAAACTGGTTTCTCTGGGATTTCTATTTTCCATCGAATTATATAACTGCTCAAAGTGACCTAAACCTGGTTAATTCCAAGCATTGGTTTGCTCTGACAGCTGAAATAACATTCAAAAAATCTGAACGAAAACCACGAATTCTGATCACTTTAGCTAGGTTTTTGAACGCAAGACTGTAGCAGGCTAGCAGATGCTACCACTGTAGTGAAATATTAAAAGAAAATGTTTTAATTTACGCTTTTTATAAAGTTTATTTCAGCTGTCAGAGCAAATAAATGCTTGAACCGAATTAAGTGACAAGATGTCTAAGTACTAGAATTTCATACAGAATGTGGCGTAAAATTTTCCATGGGAAATATTTCGCCCAACAGATCTTTTTACCCCATTACCCAGAAAAAAACATATTACATAAAAAAAAATTAATTTAATTATAGGCTTGCGTTTGACTGCCAACTCGCCTGATGTTAAGCGATGATGATGATACTAAGTATAAATTGGACTTGTATGTATTAAGGCCCTCTTTTCTTATTTATATTAATATTTGACTAAATTTGTTCTCAAAAAGAAACTCAAAGACTGGCTTTTAAATTTATCTTACGACGAGACCGAAGATCTTATGCACAGTCTGTATAGTGTAGTATTAAAAGCTGAATATATACCTACCATAATTATTTATTTTATACAGCATTATATCACAATAGACTCGTTATTGCTTTAAAGAACATGTGTGCCCATAATGTTATTTTATAATATGTATCTTTAATAAGGTCTTACTTTTACCATTTGTTTACTTTTAGTTACTTACCTGACTCTAAGGATGTTGATCTGATTTGATTCCTTGATTATTGCTCCTGTCAGAGTAAGTAACACGTGTATAGATGGCAATCTTTCTCTTTTCATCACTGTACTTTTACTGGTAATCTCGCACTCGAGCTCCAAGATACAGCTTAGGCCTTGTGCCTAGTTTGTGGTTCACCGCCAAACTATTCTAAATATAGTACGTAACCGTCAATTATTCTATGTTCTAATCCTATTATTTAAGCTAATATGTACTTCTTCTCTTTTGGCAAATAAACATTACTATTACTATTACTTTTCCCACTTATAGCAATTTTTATTCATTCTAGTTTTCGTTTGTCTACTTCCATGGTTAGCTTAAAATTATAATAAGTAATGGTGTCATATCAAAAATTAATGTTTATTTGGAAACAGTAAACACCTAAACGTGATTAAGAACATTTTGCTCGATAGAAAAAATATATCAAAGTAACACTGATTTGCGCTTTTCTCCCTGTTTTTTGGATTCATTCGTTTTGTTGGATTCGATCATACTGTTTTATTTTTTGGATAGATGGTAAGATAGAAAACAAATATGACAGTAACACTGATTTGAGCTTTACCCCATGTTAAAATAACATGGATGGATTCATTCAAATATATACCTACCTACCTAAATTAAAAAATAATAATAATAATAAAAAAAAAAAAAAAACCGCTGTCAAAAAAAAAAAAAAAACCGCTGTCACGACCTGACGTTTATTTTTCCGTTAACATTTTTTTATTTCATATTAATTGTTTTTACCTTTTATAACATAATATTACAAGCAATAAAGTTTCATAATAGTCCTACACACCGAAAATCAATATGTATAAATGCCGAAAACAGGATAAAAATGTGTTCAATAGTTCTACGACAAAATACCAAACTGACAGCTATTGTCAAACATGGAAAATTAAATACAATATCGAAATGGTAAAATAATTTGTGAAATGATAACACGGTCAAAAACGTCTGCAGCGGCACGACTCACAAACGCACAACCTCCACCACCGCCCGCCTCGTCGTCGTCTCCGAGCTCCTCGTCGGGTGAAGATGAGTACCACACCACCCGCGAGGCAAGCGGCTCGTCGAGCGACACGAGCGGGCCTGGGACACCGCCGCCACCTCCACCTGCGCGACGGGGACGTCCCCCGCTGCCGGCACGCTTGGGGCTTGTGGGGCATTCTGCCACACGCCCGGCCCCCGCTACCGGTGGTGTAGTGCGTCGCATGCGATGGTCTCCAACCATGAATGAGAACTGCATGCGCGCCTATTACAGGGCTACAGAGGGAGGAACCAACTTGAGTGCGTACTGTGCCAGGATGCTGCCTTTGTTTCAGGACCTTGAGCCGACCGTCACCGTATCCGCCCAGCGACTATCGGATCAAGTGCGGGCTATCCACCGGTGTAAACTGCTGGATGACTCTGTGCTTGATCGGCTCCGCCTGGAAGAACTACGTGCTCGTCCGACTCCTGCTTTGATGCGGGACCCGCCCGTCGCGTCGTCTGCCCCGACTTTGGCGTCACTGCCGGCGTCGGTGGTGACACTAGCGGCACCGGCTGATCCCGTTGTCGACGAGGGAGATTTGACGAGTAATAGTGTCTCTGACCAGGTGAGAGAGCAATTGAGGGGGGCTTTGGAAGACGCAATTTCCCAGTATCGGTTCGCACCCGACTCTAGGCCGCGTCTACCACGTTTGCCCACCCATAGACGCAATCTAGCGTTAATGGGAGCCCTGAACGCTTTGCTAGCTTCCTATTTGAGGGCTAGCGAAGATTTAGTTGATACCCACTCGATTCTGTACTGCGGTGCCATCGCGGCGTGTCGCGTTGCACGTGTTAAGTTCCCGGACACTAACCGTGCACCGCGAACCGCCGGGGGGGTACCCGCATGGCAAGTGCGGATCGAGCGGCGTATTAGCACGTTCAGGACTCTCATTGCAAAGCTAATCTGCTTCAGCCGGGGGAATAATCGCCCCCGAGTCATGCGTTTCGTGACCCAGGCTTTCGCTGGGACCGAAATTAGGCCCCAGCACTATCTAGCCAATGTCATGGAACGCATCGACTATCTGAAGCAGAAGGTCTATGCATGGGTAAGTCGTATTCGCCGCTACAGAGAGCGTGTGAATAGATACTGGCAAAATCGCCTTTTCCAAAGTGACCAGAGGAAGGTGTACCGAGGCTGGGAAGAAATTGACCAACGTGTGAGTGACGGGCAGCTACCAGATGCAAACGCCATGATTAATTTCTGGCGCGGTATCTGGTCGGTGCCCGTCGAGCACACCGAGGGTGATTGGATGCGTGTTGTCGAGCGGGAATGCGAGTCCATCGAACCCATGGGGTCTATTTTAATAGACTCCGTAGACGTTAGTTGTGCGATCCGTACGGCGCAGAACTGGAAAAGTCCTGGGCCGGACGGGTTGCACAACTTCTGGATAAAATGGATTCGATGCTCGCATGACCGCTTGGCGACGCAATTCCAAGAAGCCCTTGAGCTCGGTTCCCTTCCCAGCTTCATGACCACCGGTGTCACCTTCCTGCTCCACAAGTCCGGTAGTACCACGGAAGCCAAAAACTACAGACCCATCACGTGCTTGCCTACCATCTACAAGCTCCTTACATCCATTTTGAGAAATAAAATTAACGCGCACATTGTTGCGAACAACGTTTTGGCCCATGCTCAAAATGGATGTAGGGTTGGGTCCCGTGGTACTAAGGAGCTCCTCCTCATCGACACGGCCATTAGCCAGCAAGTCCGGCGTAACAAAGGAGCCCTCTCCGCTGCCTGGATTGACTATAAGAAGGCCTATGATTCAGTGCCTCATTCATGGCTAGAGAGGGTTTTAGAGTTGTATAAAATTGATACAACTCTAAAATCATTCTTAGGCGCATGTATGAGGCAATGGACCACAGTCCTTCGTCAACCAGGTGGTGGGGACGGCACCTCTGGCCCGCAGGACTTGATAAGGATTGAGCGAGGCATATTCCAGGGTGACAGTTTTAGTCCATTGTGGTTTTGTCTGGCTCTGAACCCTCTCAGCACTCTGCTGAGGGATTCAGGACTAGGCTATCGCCTTCGAAGAGATGGTCAAGTCATCTCCCACCTGCTGTACATGGACGATCTCAAGCTGTTCACACCGAAACGCCAAGACTTGGTGGAGCTGCTAAAAATCACAGAGGTTTTTAGCAGCGCCATCAGGATGGAGTTCGGTGTAGACAAGTGTGCGGTCATGCATGTACAGCGAGGGAAAGTTGTGAATTCTCCGAATTTACAGCTCTCTGAGGTGATGACTCTCAGATCTCTCTCCGAGGCCGAGACCTATAAGTACCTCGGTATGTCAGAGTCATTGGGTATATCAGTAGAGAACATCAAAAAATCGGTGAAGGAGCGCTTCTTTTGTCGCCTTACAAAAGTACTTAACAGTCTTTTGTCTGGCGGCAATAAGGTGCGTGCCTTCAACGGTTGGGTGATGCCTTTATTGATATACTCCTTTGGCATATTGAGGTGGACTCAAACTGAGCTGGACGCCCTGGACAGGAGGGTCCGTCAACTGCTCACATCACATCGCATGCTACACCCACGCTCGTCTGTTATGAGACTGTACATTCCGCGGAAGTGGGGGGGTCGAGGCTTTTTAAATGCCAAGAACCTACACAACCGCGAAGTGTGCAGTCTCAGGGATTTTTTCCGTAACAGCGAGAGTGGGATGCATCGTGATGTTGTGGCAGTTGACAGGGGCCTCACGCCGCTCTCCTTGGCAAACGAGAATTGGCGCAAACCATCGGTGCTGAGCATCGAAGACCGCAGGGACGTATGGAAGGGCAAGGAGCTGCACGGGCGGTTCTATCGGGCCTTAACAGGGCCCAATGTGGACCTGCTTTCGTCGGTGAACTGGTTACGATTCGGAGACCTCTTTGGGGAAACCGAGGGTTTTGCCTGTGCGATTGCGGACGAAGTTATCAAGACGAACAACTATCGGAAATATATCATGAAGGACGGTACGGTCGACATCTGTCGGGCATGCCACCGTCCTGGAGAGTCTCTCCGACATATAATTTCCGGTTGTTCGCATCTTGCTAACGGCGAGTACTTGCACAGGCACAACCAGGTGGCCAGGATCATCCACCAGCAACTTGCCCTTCGATACGGCCTTGCCGAGTCTGAGGTGCCGTACTATAAGTACGCACCAGCGCCAGTTCTTGAAAATGGTCGTGCTTTGCTCTATTGGGACCGCTCTATCATCACGGACAGGACTATTGTCGCCAATAAACCTGATATCGTGTTGGTCGACCGATCCCAGCGCCGGGCAGTGCTCGTCGACATCACTATCCCACATGACGAGAACCTCGTGAAGGCCGAGAAGGACAAACTCAGCAAGTACCTTGACTTGGCTCACGAGGTTACCGCCATGTGGGATGTTGACTCGACGATCATTGTCCCGATAGTCGTATCGGTGAACGGTCTTATAGCGAAGAGCCTCGACCAACACCTTAAGAGGCTCTCGCTAGATGGTTGGATCAAGGGTCAGATGCAGAAGGCGGTAATCCTTGACACGGCACGTATTGTCAGGAGGTTCCTCACTCTGCAGCCCTAACCACCGGTAGCTTGGGCCCTGCCCCGCTGCCGGTGGCACCCTAGATTTAAGTTTTTTTATAATATTTTGTTTTTGTATAGATATTGTAAAAAAACTTTAATTTAAGAATAAAAATAAATGTGTGAATAATAATAATAACTTGGCTTGGCTCACGAGGTTACCGCCATGTGGGATGTTGACTCGACGATCATTGTCCCGATAGTCGTTTCGGTGAACGGTCTTATAGCGAAGAGCCTCGACCAACACCTTAAGAGGCTCTCGCTAGATGGTTGGGTCAAGGGTCAGATGCAGAAGGCAGTAATCCTTGACACGGCTCGCATTGTCAGGAGGTTCCTCACTCTGCAGCCCTAACCACCGGTAGCTTGGGCCCTGCCCCGCTGCCGGTGGCACCCTAGTTTTTAAGTTTTTTATGTTTTTTATGTATTTTTTATTATTTATTAGATGTAAAAAACTTAAAAATTAAGACTCAAAATAAATAAAGTGAATAATAATAATACGTGATAAGTCCCGATAAACGTTTAAAACATGTGTTCAAATCGCGAAAGTTTAAAAATTACTAAATATGTACCTATTTACTAAATGTCTACGATATCTTAATTATACAGATTTCATAATTATGGAGGGAACCGTAGGAAATTTTACATTACAGCTACACTTTTCGATAAATATGAGAATAACCTCAAAAATAGAAGTAGCGAAACGCACGACTGTGTGTAAGCGCTATGCTTTTTCTTCACTAAATGCGACTTTGATACAATACATTAAGCCTTATGGTCATCTGTTGTAACAAACGTTGCTTAAAAGTACGAAAACCTTGCCTTAAACCAGAATGTAATAACTTCCGGTTGCCCAACAGTTCAAGGAACAAATAAAAAAGCTTACGCAAGGTCAGAAACGTGAAATGACGCAACAATGACGTCACTAACAACCCCACAACCCAGTCTACGAAAAACTCCGTAACTATACGACGTCAACAGTCTCTGTTACATAACTCTGCACCTGACCTGCATTCCCTCATACCACGACAACTGAATGAATTGTCTTTCCACCCTCAATGCAACTCTTATCACAACTGCATAGGGTGCAACTTTCAGTAATAAAATTATTATAATAATAGCATAGTCTACTGGCAAGTGCTCTTGGCTGTTGATAATATCCTAATTTAACTGCTCATATTTGGATCAGAGGTGGCCCTTGATCTAATTCTAATTCCGATCGGAATATAGCGTCTGTGAAAAGACAACGGCGGTAATACAAAGAAACCGATAACACGCATAGTTGCTTGCGTATACCTTTCTTGATGGAAATACTTTAGGCCTATTAAATAGAGTTCTAAAGGGTCGGCAACGTATTTGTGATGCCTCTGGTGTTACAAGTATCCATAGGCGACGGTGACTGCTTACCATCAGGCAGCCCGTCTGCTTGTTTGCCACCTATGGCATAAATTTTTTTTAAAAAAAATTTGATAACGGAGATATAGAGGACGGTACTAAAAAAGTTATGAGTTTATTTTTCAGTAAAATTTAGAAAATTGGAAAGATTCAGAAAACTTCTCGACGATATTAAGTCGCGGGTGAAACCGCGGGGAGCAGCTAGTATCAATATAAAAATAAACAAATAACCAAGAATTTTTGTGTAAAATACGGCAAGAATACTTTACTAATTCCATATCTTCTGCAATCGATTAAAGAACAAATCAAACAAACATCATGCGGTGGCATCTGTGAAGAGGCAAGGAATAGATATCCAGCTAAAGGTGTTTGACAGATAACATTCTTCTCCAACGTTCTAATCACAATAACACACTCAAAGATATGGAAAACTAAGGATATTGGGCACGGCGCACTCAAAAATCTCAGAACCAAAAGTCAAGGACGCACCATCAAGTAACATAGGTACCTACTTGTTATCTTTGATCTCTTTGCGGCACTTCGGCCATGTTTGTATACCTGCCACATGGTACAATAGCTGTCTAAAACAATAAGCGTCCTTAGTGAAAGACACCATTTTGAGCAACTTTGAGGAAGTGGACAGTGGAACCACAAAATAAATAAGTACAGAAGGCCGTTTGCATACAACGAGCGCTAACAGGCGTCCGGCGGGTCTTTGTGTCCACAAAGACCCGCCGGATGTAATATGATACGATCTCGGATCAAGTTGGTCGAACGTCAGTCGCGACTTCCCGCGCTTTGACAATACACGTAATTATCGTTTCGTGTGACAAAATTGTTATACTTAATTTACAATTATTTTCCCAATATTTTAGTGAAAAAACTTTGTTTAATAAACAAAGTTTTTAAGGCTTATTTATACTTTTATATATAATAATCGTTCCTTTCGTACGTGCCGTAATCGATGAAAGCACTTCGGTACCTAACCAATTTATACATTTTTATCTATTAGAAATAAATGTGTTTTAAAATAACATATATCTAATAAATTGTTTATAATTGAAACTCCTAAATCTAAACTTTTCACAGAAAATTTTAGTTAGCCTGCCAGTAGTGCTACGGTTGCGCGTAGGCTATTAAAATCAATGTCAACCGAAGCCGGCCTTCTGTACCTATTTATTTTGTGGGAAATCTTTAATGGCCACTAGCTTGGAATCATTTGATTTGTTTTAACGTGTTCCATACGTTAAAACAAATTTAATCATTAAAACTAATTTTATGGTGCTCTTTGAAAGCCTGTTAAACAGAGGGGTGTTATACGTTTAACCTCAGAATACAGAAAGAACCTGTATTCTGAGCGTGAGCGTGCTTATCATGAGGCAAGTTGGGGGCCAAACGTCCTAACGGCGGAACCGATTATGATATTTTTTTTAAATTAACGATAAGATGAGGTTTTCAATGCGACTGTATGTTTTTTACGCGATCACTCCGCCAATTATGAATTAGTTTTAAAAACTCTTTTGTTTAGTAGGTTTACATTTTATTAAAATTGATTCAGCGCTTTTTTTAATAATAAAAAAAATATATATATACACAGATGACGTTTTGGTTTGTACCTTCAGCAAAAGTTTTGAAGGTGATTTGTATGGAATTGTTCTTAGGCGTGATTCAAGAAAATCTTTAGACGTTTCTAGATTAGCAGCACAAACATCGGGGGTTTAAAAACATCGTACTTGTTCAAACTATAATAAAAACCTCAGATTTATTCGTACCGACCAGTAAAAGGTAGTTTTCACGCACGTCTCCGCTCTTGTAGTTACCGCAATGCGGCGGATATGCTTACCAAGATGCTAAGTTAATTAAAATTAGGCACCATTATTCGATAAAATACTTTTTTTTACAAAATATAACAACCGAATTCACAAAAAAAATACCGGACTCATTTCCTTATTTTCTACCCTGTTAAATATTTTCTTCAAACTGGGTAAGTATAGACTACACAAAAAATTATTACGGGGCTCATATCTTTATTTTGTACCCTCTTGAATATTTTCTTCAAAATGAGTAAGTAGGTATAGCATTTTAATAAAAAATCTTTAGCTACGAGACCAACACTGAAATACAGAAAAAAAATATCTGCTACCATCATTTTTCTTTTTCCGAAACTAGTTTCGAAACTTGGTTTCTAATATGGCCGAAGCGCATATTTCCATACATTTTGTCGATTGTCAATAACCGTTTTCTATGGAACAGTTGATATTTTTTCGTGATTTGAGTGGCACAATCATCAAGATACAAGACATATAGAGTCACAATCATGCCATAAAAATGTCCGAACCAAAACTGCGCACGCTACGAATTGCGCAGTCTTTTTGGTTACTTACAAGGTCATCGCAATCCGACTACAACGCCGCGCAATGCCAGAGCTACGATGACATAGCGGACAACTAACGTTGTACCAAGGACTTTATAATACCCTAAAGGTACAAAGTCCTTGCGTTGAACACTATGCATGCGACATAACGTCTAAATTGGAGTAAATGTGGTGTGGTTTTGATGTAGTTACTTGATACAATATAATGTACAATGACACTCCGACGTTTTTTGTCTGTTTTCACTGACAGATTGTGACTCTATATGAATTGTATATCGATGGGCACAACAAATAAAAATCTGGTTCAAATCTAGATTTTACTAAACTTTCCATACGATTTGGCATTTGAATTTCTTTAAATCGATATTTAAATCGGTCGTGCAAGTGGGTCTTAAAGTTGTTTCTATTGATGAGTAAAATGACCTCCTTTCGGCTTAGTACAGTCAATATGCGTAGCCCAAGGATGTTAGATATACCCTATAGGTAGAACATCCTTGACGTAGTCCTGTAACTAGAGATGCGCCGAGTAACGAGTACCGAGTTTTACTCGGTTAAATTTTTTTCCAACTGAGTACTCGGCCGAGTAACTCGGTTCAATCAAATTCCAGTTTCGGGCGCGTAAACAAGTACAAAACGTTTATTTTCGGACGCCGGTAACATCAACGAAGAAAAAAGGAATAGGCTGTTACCAGAATGTGCAGAGAGCCTTGTGTTCCTGCATCATAATTTACCTTTATTAAATTTTAAATATTGATTTTTTTCATTAACGTTCTCCAAATTTTGTCTCACTACTACTCGCAGAAATTGTCAAAGATTTCCTAAATTAGTAATAAATACTTTTTGATTATCTAACACTGTTGTTTTAATTATATCTACCTAAATATATTGCTTTACTTATACCGAGTATACTCGGCATTAAAACCGAGTTATTCGGCCGAGTACAAGTATCAAAATACCCGCCGAGTACGCCGAGTACCGAGTATTAAACGAGTACTCGGCCCACCTCTAGTTATAACAGTGAGATTGTAATATTTCTCCATCGAACCTGAAGTCTCTAATATATCTAGAGAACCTTTCGGCCCCATCTCGGGCATCAGCAATCTCTTCTGCGTGCTATGTGCCCTGCCCACTGCCACTTCAACTTGCTAACTGTTGCTAACTCGGTGGCCTATGTCAAAAAAACAATTGTTGGAAGTGTGGGAAACAAAGAACTTGGACCTTACCTTTTTGGGTAGTTCCCCAAGTTCTTTGGTGGGAAATAGTGTAGGTAATAGACACGATATTTTTCTGTAAAAAGGATGAGGGTTGCTTTATTATTACTCTATGGTTGCTTTCATGAACTTTTGCACCTGTTATCTGTCAATATCTTGAGTGACAGATGTTATATGGATTTTATTTATTTATCAACAAAACAGGAAATGGAAAACTAAACATTTGATTGAGATTGTGATGCAGATATTAATTCTAATAATGAAAGGTTTCAGTTATTACTGTTTATTCTATATGAAAGATGTGATCACTTATAGTCTAGGAGGTATTCGTGGCTCAATGCCTGCCATGGCATAGAGCCAGGAAGCTTTTTGTAGAGTTTCGTGTGCTGGTTTCCGTAAGTTTTCTTCTCACAATCTTATCCAATTCAATAGATAATCATCCTAATATTATAAACTAGCTGCGCCCCGCGGTTTCACCCGCGTAGTGATGAAAAATGGTGATGATGATGATGATGAAAGTAGCCTATGTCACTCTCTGGCTCTTGAACTATACCCACGCAAAAAAATCAGGTCGATCCATTGTTCCGTTGCAGCGTGAAAGAAGAACAAAGATCCATACATCTATACATCCATACATACAAATTTTCGCGATTATAATATTAGTAGGATGCGAAAGTGTGTTTGTTTGTTCCTCTTTCATGCAGCAACAGAGCAACGGATCGACCTGATTTTTTGCATGGCTATAGTTCAAGGGCTAGAAAGTGACATAGGCAACTTTTCTTAATCATTGTCATCATCACCATTTTTCATCACTACGCGGGTGAAACTGCGGGGCGCAGCTAGTTATTATATACATTCATTATATAGATAACCCTTTTAGGGTTCTGTACCCAAGGGTTCCACGGGACCCTATTACTAAGCCTACGCTGTCTGTCGGTCTGTCCGTCTGTCCTATAACCAGTTTAAATTTTTACAGCATATATAGTACGGCGGATTAACTAAGAAATTATAATAAAGTCAAAAAGTAACAAACCCTCTTACAACAAACGTTTTTTAAACGTATTTTTGTATTTGCTCTGATGTAAAAACGGTAATAGGTACGTTCAAGCGTCAAACTTGGCATGATTATAGTATAGGTATATACATACTCTATACTATATAGTAAAACACCAAATAATAAATATTGGCCAAGTGCGAGTCAATGACAAAATTCTGTTCACCAAAGTAGGCAACGACGGGCGTGGTCTGATGGGACTTGGATGGGGGTGACCGCCTGGGCGTGATGTTGTCTTTTTGCACAATTTTTTTATACTTGTATGATGTGTACGTACGTTAACAATTTATGTGGTGGTACGGAACCTTCAGTGCGCGAGCCTGACTCTCACTTGGCCGGTGTTTTGGTGATTCTCGATTATGTTAATAATACTTGAAAGCTCAGGGCCTTACGGCCAAAGGCTAACTCGGTACTTATCAAACTTACGTTAAATCCGCTTAGTTGGAAAATCACGCGACCGCAAACCGTATCTGGGCGCGTTAAGGTTCACGTTCGCGTGATTTTCCAACTGAGTGGATTTAACGTTAGTTTGATACCGAGTTAGCCGTTGGCCCGAGCACGCTTAGTCCCAGGTTTGATAGTTATCGAAAACTTTTTTCATTTACCTATTGTTTCATACATTGTAGTAAAGCGCCTCCAGCGGAAACGCGGAGGAACTAAAATCGGTAGTAATCGGCGGTATAGATTGCTTCACTCTAATACGAAAAAAGTTTTCGAATACTATCAAAACTTGTACTAAGGGTACAGGTCTAACTGCTCCTACAGAGATCATGTTTCTTGTTCCAGATCGGTTGACCCGAGAATGAAACGCGATGATTCGATAAGGAGCATCTCTCACTATAACCGCGAGCGTCGGCACAGCGGCCAGACACCGGCGATTAGCTTCGGCTGGCGGCAGAACTCGCTTACAATCACCACACTAGCGCAGCAATCCGCTTATTTAGCTGAGAAAGCTCTAAATAAAGAGGAGTAAGTAACATACGACTGACATGACAAACCTGCCAGCTTCCTTGTTTCCTGCGACAAACTATAGGCCTTTTCATTGCCACGCTCAACTCTTTACGCGGTCTCCAACTAAAGTTAAAACAGCGCAGTTCGGAAAAATCACGCCAACTACGGTTTGCGGACGCGCAATTTTTTTTCATCACCTAAGCTGGATTGCTTAAAACAGCTAGGCGTAAGGCCCCAGTACACACACAGATCTGTGCGCGGTTTTCCAAACCACTGTTCATCTGTTCAAACCACTGTTCTGTTTCACTGTAGAAAAATTCATCATTGTTTTTATAAAAAAAAAATATGTTCAACAGGGCCTCTTGGCCTCGTCCTAAAAGAGACCGCAGGGAAACGCTGGCTGCAGGCCGCTTCCAACCGGCACTTTTGGAAATCGATGGGGGAGACCTATGTCCAGCAGTGGGCGTCCTATGGCTGAAATGATGATGATGATGAAGGCTTTTTGTTTATGTCTTCGTACACACCAAAAAATCTCTCAAATGTTGAATGAAACTAAATACCTAATTAAATTACATAACTGATCTATTGTAGGAGCTTTGCTTAGGGCCACGCGTAGTTACGCCAGTGCTGATTAGCTGTTCTGTTTTCCATATATCACTGACATTTATTTGCTACTTCGACTATCTGAGTAATGCATTCAATAGTTGATTGAAACAGGAGTTTCTTTGCCGAAGTTTTCACGTTAAACTGTTTCTTTGTCCAATATCTAGTGTATTTCTGCTTCAACGTCGCTTTAAGTACAATTAATTTAAATACCTGCATTTTTCTTTTTGTAAAAGTAGTAATTTACCTACTTCATGTTGATTGAGTATCAATTTTGTTAAAGGGTACTATACTTTTTTTTCTATGTATGCTGTGTTCACTTCAAGTAGGACATACACTTACGCTCATATTGTGTACTGTTTAATTAAGTTCTACATGTGAATTTCCAGTTCTGTGAACCTGTAATACAAAATACAAAAAAATAAACATAGAAATAATTGATCCTAAATGCCTTACTGTGTAAAGCAAGCAAGTAAGTAAAGCGAAAATACGCTAGAGATTCGACAAAAATAGTTATTTTAATGCACTGAAATCTATTATTCAGTCTTGTCCTACTTATTGAGTTTTATTCTTTAGGACCGTCCATTGATCACGTGAGGCTCAATGGGAGGGATACGAAATACCCAATTCCATCAAAAATATCTCACGTGATAAATGGATGAACCATTTTCTGTGTTGATTTATTTATTTATTTTAGAGAACACGCTTCAACTGTTTCATCTAACAAATATCTATTGCAGAGATTTAGAAGACTACGGACTAGCTGTTAATTGGTTTAAGTTAGTAAGTATTTTTTTTTTTTTTTACCAACCTCTTATGGCATTTCTACGGAATATTACCATAATTTTTAGGGGATAGATAAATTCTTTGGTTTTTTGCATATACTGTAGGCAGTCTTCCACAAGAGCTGCGTTTTCTGATTGGCGGTCGTGCTCCGCCTACTGCGGGGTGAGCGGGTTAAATAGTAATTTGAAATCGTGATCAGAGCGCGCCTTAAGTGCATCGTTAATTTAAAACTCTAGCTAGAGATAACTGTCTCACACAGTTCGCTAGCGATCTTGCTGTTTCTGGCTAACACACTTCGCTGGAGCATAACATATCAAAGGTAAATTATTATTACAATATTCATAACATCTTTCTTTCGTAATCCTTTTCTGCTGCATCAGGGTGCAGCCATGCAGGTTATGGATTTAGGATTACCAATTTTTTGCAAAAGAATAAAGTATATTAAGTTGGAGAAGGTAAATGAACAGTATTATGGAGTTTTTTTTTTTTAAACTTCTTAATTTTTGAGGCACGTAAAAAACGAGCTTGTCTCGATAAATAATTTTAAAAAAAACTTTTATGTGATGCTGAATCAAATAGTATTTTGCAGACTTCTGACTTCAAGACTTTTGCTAAACAAGTCAATTATGTAGAGCTCACACATCAGATTTCAAAAATATCTATCACTACTGACAAATAACTGAAATACTTAGTAGGTAAAGCGATACCGAGATAAAGCGGTAAGAAAGAGCTATGTATCTACAAAGATTATATACTAGAGGTATCTACTACGAGTACGTAGGTATACTTAGATAGGTACGCAGCGCGCCGCTGTTACTTTTCAGTTACTTACAGCCGCACTCAGAGACGTACTTAAAATTGCTCTGTCAACTTCTTGTTGACGGAAATTGTCACACATGAAAACGAGACAGAGCAATTTTTATATATACAATGGAGTCGGATTATATTTTTTTAAATAATTTTATACACTTTATGTTTACAGTTTAGATTTGCCACAAAATGGGAAATAACCCTCCTTATAATCGGGGCCTTGCTGGCCTCCATCAACGGAATGTTCGTGCCCATAGGGGTGATCATATACGGCGAATTCACTTCGCTGCTGATCGACAGGACTGTGATGACCGGCACTTCAGGGCAAACCATCACCATCGCGTGGTTTGGCGGCGGCCGGACACTGTGAGTCTGACATGTGCTTACACTGCTCAAAATAAACCAGCCAAGTGCTAGTTGGGTTCGCGCAGTAAGGGTTCCAACCCAATAATTATCAATTTAAAAACCGACTTTTATATTAATAATATATGGTATTTCGATTCGGTGAAACTACAAGGTCGTAGTTCGAATGATGTCATCTAAGTAGCAAAAAACGTTGCTTAACTTAGTAATGAAAAGAAATTTGTTACCAATTCGCACTTGGCCATTATTTATTATTTGTTGTTGTACTTTAGAGTGTGTTCAATAATCATGTCATGTTTGACGCTTGTACGTATTACCGTTTTTACATTAGAGTAATAACAAAAATACTTTAAAAAAACGTTTGTTGTTTTGTAAAAACGTTTGTAACAAAGATTTTGACTTTTATTAAAACACTGTTCTGTTCGACCAACCACCCGCATTCTTCAGTCTTCCTGTGAACATGGTGCATGTAACTGCGACAAAATATCGGGAGCTCATTCCACAATTACCACAGTAAATATCCCGTAAAAAATCATATAACTGACTTTTATTATTTGTTAGTTAATCCGCCGTAACATTATTATATTCTGTGAAAATTTCTACTGGTTATCTAGTACGGTTCGAAAGATACAGCCGTTAAAAGATTGGACGGACAGGCGGACGGACAGACAGACAGACATGGTAGGCTTAGTAATAGGGACCCGTTTTTACCCTTTGGGTACGGAATCCTAAAAAAATGTGTCTCTTGACCGAAACGCACTGCGGTAAGCGTTGTGCGATGTCGTACACTGAATTGTTTGAAAAACGTCTAGAGTGGAGTGCAGTATTCACGTCCCCTAGAATTAATCTTAAAATCAAAGAAAATATATATTTTTTTGTTTAAATTAGTACGGCTGTCAAGGCATTTTTGTAAGAAATTTGTTGTAGCCAGTTGCACCCATATATTTAACGAATCGTCAGTCATTCGAAATCAGTTAGTAAATGTGATGCGGACAAAGAACTTTGAGACCTAACCCAAAAAGGTAAGGTCCAAGTTCTTTGGATTCGGAGTTCGTTGCGTTGATCTAAATAAGAATGTTCAATCAAGGTTCACTCATAATGCTTGGTAACAGATTTTCCTTTTCATTTCCTTTCTATTTATTTCTATTTATCGTGCTTAAACTATACGTAACATCTTTGAGTACACTAAACAATAAACGTTGTTCTATTTAGGACCCTAATTCACGAACTAAAACCCGCGCGTAGTGCGCCGCGTTCAGTTAACCTGTATAAATTTGGCCTCTTTTCCCTGGGAAATACGTATAAGGGCCAACTTTTTTAACGCACCGTGTTTCGAGCGTGTTTGTAGTTAATGAATAAGGGCCTAAATTCAAATTAATTCAAATTATTTATTTGTCAGAACATTGTAGGTACACATACATAAAAAGTAGCATACATGGACGTAAGAACACGCTTTTTTTCAGGACACTTATTTCGTGACTTTTATACGTACCTACTTGAACCATCAACATCTACCTAATATGTCATTGTAGAACGATGACTCATCTTTTATTCAAAATTTAGGCCAGCTCTACCGTTCTAAATATTAATCAATAGAATGCAGAGTTCTTGTAATTTTCCAGGACCAATGCGACTGCTGCTGAAAACAAGAAGGCGCTGTATGAAGACTCGCAGGCCTTCGGCATCGGATGTATTGTGTTCTCTATACTGCAGTTCGTAGTTGGTGCCATCAGCGTTGATCTCTTCAACTACACTGCCATGAAACAGGTATGATGAATGATCAATGAGAAGCCACAGGCAAAACTTATCTCAGATGGCGCCACCTTCGCTGGTGCTGTCATTTGTGGTTTATTTGATATTATAAACATTGCTCTTGAATGAAACAATAAAAATAAACTTTGCTTTTAAACAGTAGAATGTTTTCACTAATGACAGTGGCGAAATTAAAATAAGAGTTAAAGAAAAGAAATGCTTCCTTAGCTGGTAAAAAAGCGGATCTTGTGGCAAGGTATGCAATAAAATGATCAATATTATTTTTTCTCGTCGGAAGGAAAACGGTGTGTACCTTTATTTTAACACTGAAATGCTCTACACAGAGGTATGTTTTAATACCAAACGATGTTTATTGTGTAATTCCTAAAATTATCTATTGATATTTGGCACTTTTGACAGTGAAACAACACCAGGGATAATGCGCCACCTGGCGTGATAAATAAGCAGTATGTCTCCCCATTGAGTGTTGTGATTTGCTTTTCACGTGGAAGCAGTACCGGCGTTAGGGTAGGGCCTAGCTGGGCGACGGCTAAAACTGGCACTGTGTGGAAGGACGTTATGCAGCAGACATGAGAGAGTGCAAGGTTTCAGAAGACGATGTAGGGGAGAAAAGTCATCATCATCATCATCAGCCAGAAGACGTCCACTGCTGAACATAGGCCTCCCCCTTTAACCTCCACACTGAACGACAGCCTGCCTTTTGCATCCACTGGATGCCAGCGACTCTTACTATGTCGTCGGTCCATCTAGTGGGAGGCCTACCTATGCTGCGTCTTCCGGTTCGTGGTCTCCACTCCAGAACCTTTCTTCCCCATCGGTTATAGGTTCTTCAAACGACGTGGCTTGCCCATTGCCTCTTCAACTTGCAAATTTTAACAGGTATGTCGGTGACTCTGGTTCTTTGGCGAATATCCACGTTCCGGATTCTATCGCGCAAAGAAACTCCGAGCTTAGCTCTCTCCATTGCCCGCTGTGTGACTCTGAGTTTTTCTAAAAGGCCAACAGTTAAGGACCACGTCTCAGTACCATATGTCATCACTAGCAACACACACTGGTCAAAAACCCTCGTCTTGAGGCACTGTGGTATCTTGGACGAGAAGATGTAACGCAATTTTCCGAACGCTGCCCATCCGAGTTGGATTCTTCGGGCGACCTCTTTGCCTAAGTTGGACCCTAAATAAGTTAATCATAGCATTGAAATTTTTTATTTTATGTCAGTTGATTAACGATATCCCAAACTTAGAATTTTCACTCCTATAGAGTTTATCACAAAACTACTTTGGTATATTTTGAGTTTTTCCAAAATTGGCAGCCGTTATTTTCGAAAAAAATGCAGTACTATTTATTAGTACACGGTGAACGTACTACGATCCCCAAGCTGCCTGCCAAGCGTGGGGATTATGGCAAAACCCCTCTCTAAGAGGAAGGCATTTGTTCAGCAGTGCACGTTTACTGGCTGATGATGATAATTATATACGAGTTGGTCGTCAAACGGTCTTATCCGCGATAAAAAAAAGGTCATTCCGCATTTGTATTCTGATTCTATTTGAAAGAATCAGAATACTACTAATTCACTTTTCGTTGCTTTTTACGTCAAATAAAGTACGAGGGCGCTTAAACGATAAAAAATAAATATAAACATTTTATCCCATTTGTTTCTAGATTGAAAAAGTAAAAGAAAAGTTCTTACGAGCAGTATTAAGACAAGACATCGCATGGTACGACACAAATACTACGATGAACTTCGCAACAAAGGTTTCCGAGTAAGTTTTAAAAAAGCAGTTTCTTATTGTCACTAACATTAATGGACTTTAGTGTAGAAATCAGTAGTAGCTAGTAGCCATTTGAAGAAAGCCATAAACCATTGCATATCTATTGCACTGCGTATCTATAAGCCATTGTGGCCAACGTGGTCTCTCACTATGATCCTCATAAACAAGCTCAAAGTCGTAGAACGAGCTATGGAGATGGCTATGCTCGTGGTTTCTCTACGAGATCTAAACAGAAATGAGAAGAGCCGTACACGAGCGAAAGTTACCGACATAGCCCACCGGATTAGCAAGTTGAAGTGGCAGTGGCCAGGACACATAGCGCGCAGAACAGATGGCCGATGGGGCCGATAGGTTCTCGAATGGAGACTACGGACCGGTAAGGGCAGCGTAGGATGAAAACGCTGGATGCAGTCTGCTTCCAACCGACCCTTTAGAAGATCAATGGGGAGGCCTATGTTCAGCAGTGGACGTCCTATAGCTGAAATGATGAAAAACCGGCCCTTTTGGAGATCAATGGGGGCATCGATCTCCAAAAGGGCCGGTTGGAAGCGGCCTGCATCCAGCGTTTCCCTGCGGTCTCTTTTAGATCGTCTGTCCATCTTGTGTGTGGACGTCCTACGCAGCACTTACCAGTTCGTAGTCGTGGTCATCATAAGTTAATCAGAAGTGAAGCTTAATAAAAGCGTGTTAGAAAATGGTTACCAGCAGGTAGGATTAATTTAATATTAATTCTACCTCTAATATTAGTCATCATTGTCATCATCATCAGCTAGAAGACGTCCACTGTTGAACATAGTCCTCGCCTTTGAATTCCACATTTATATTCCTTGCCATGACGTGATAAGGTATATTAGTTCACCAATATAAGACGCTTAGTCTGAATTATTGAATCGTTGCTGATGATCCTCTTGCCACGTTGCTCAATGGACAGCAGTGTAAGATCAAAATAAGAATGTTTTTGAGGCTATGGTATCCCAGAGCTTTAGAGGATTCGTGTAATCGTTGGATATATTTTATTTTTTCTCAGTGACGTGGAGAAGTACCGCGAAGGCATCGGTGAGAAGGTCCCCATGTTGATATACCTGGTCATGTCGTTTGTCTTCGCCGTGGTCATATCCTTCTGCTACGGATGGGAACTGACTCTGATCATCCTCGCGTGCGCACCCATCATCATTCTCACCACTTATATCGTGGCCAAGGTTAGAATTTGGATGTGAAGCACGTACTGAATATTATTTATTCTGTGGTAAACACAGACCTTTTACCAAGATGGACACCGAAACCACGTCAAGTTGTATGAAAACCTAGGCCCCAGGGTGCTACTTTTTTGTACCTACTATGACGTCACGAGAGCAGTGTGGTATTTTATAGGCGGCCGCTGAAAGAATTGACAGTTGCCATAACATTGTAAAATGCTGATCGAAAACAGTAAATTATTGTCACTTTTACCAACTTTTTGAACTTACGATTGTAGCTGGTAGCTGGTACTACAGTAAAATATATAAATGAATCCCTATTTCTCCTGGGTCATAAAATGGGAACGACTTTAACGATTTCATTCATCTTTTCTAATAAGTACTTTGAAGAAGGTTCTTACGGAAAGAAAAATTAGGAAAATTGCGACGTCTTAGTAGGTGTACAAAAACGTGCTATATCAGTACTTTCATACAACTCGACGTGCTCCCGGTGTCTGTGCTTTTAAAGGTCTGTGGAATACCAACATTTCGAATTTGCTCGTAACATGCATGCATTGTTTGTTAAAAAAAAATGCGAACAAACCTAATGTTATATTTGTTACAAATAATAGGCTTATGCAGAATATAATTTAAATTTAAATTGGCTGATACATTTCCCCACAAAGTAATCATCATCCTCAGCCAGAAGACGTCCACTGCTGAACATAGGCCTCCCCCTTTAATATCCACACTGAACGACAGCCTGCCTTTTGCATCCGCTGGATGCCAGCGACTCTTACAATGTCGTTGGTCCATCTAGTGGGAGGCCTACCTACGCTGCACAAAATAATACTGAAGATTTTAACATCTTCCTTCAAGAGCTTAGCTAATTAAACCAGTTTAAATTTCTCATTGATTTCTTTCCTCAGGTGCAATCATCTCTAACGACTCAGGAACTGAAGGCGTACAGTATAGCCGGCGTCATGGCAGAAGAAGTGCTCTCTTCCATTCGCACAGTCGTCGCATTCGGCGGGGAAGAAAAGGAGATAAAAAGGTAAGTTCTAGATGGAATATTTTAGCATATTTTTTTTTGCTGTATTTTTGTACGGGTCTTTTGCAGACGTACATCCTACATTCTGTGTGGATGGAAGGATGTCTCCAGTGAAACTACTGGGCATAAATCGCGGGAAAATGTTTCCAGAGTGATGATGTATTTAAATTTTAATAAAATAGTTTACCTCTAAGGTTATAAAGTTTGGGGCTAAATTCCGTTTACAGAACTTGCCTTGAAGTAAATATTTTAAAACTAACTTAAATTATAAAAAAATATAACCCGACAGCTTGTATACATAGTAAGTAACTGAAAAGTAACTGCGGCGCGCTGCGTACCTAATACCTATCCATACCTATAGAATCCAGGGGCGGAACCAGGATTTCATTTTGGGGGGGGGGGGGGGCATCTGACAAGGTTCGAAGGAATCAAATTTAGTCGAATGTATGGAATTGCTAGGTGTTTTGGGGGGGCCATGGCCTCCACCCCCCCCCCCCTCGGATTGGCCAATGATAGAATCTATAGATACTCAGTAGATACAGAGCTCTTTCATACCGCTTTGTCTCGTAAACTAGTAGTGTTAGATATTTTTTAAATCTGCTGAGTGAGTTATACATATTGATGGTAATATTGACATATTTAGCAAAGTTTACTGACTTTTTTCCACCTTTATAATTGTTTTCGCGGACGCCGTCTTGATATCTTGTACTCATTGTCACTCCCACTATTAAAACGATTCAAATGACACCTCACACGTCATGTCGAAATCCAGAAAGCCTTTTAGGCTGTCCTCCTTAAACCGTATTCCTCATGTCTGAGGGTCGTGACCACCACCTTCCATCAATCTCTCTCTGATGATATCTTTCCATCGTCTTCTATCCTCAGCAACATGGAGTGCGTCGTAGACTGAGGTGTCGAGAGTGGTGCAAATCTGGTCGGACCAACGTATTGGGCTGCGGCCTCGTGATCTTTTGCCATCGACTTCCCCTGTCACCATCAACGTTTCCAGGTTGTCGCCTTGCCTCTCCTTCTTGCGCAGTCGGATAAAATGTATTGTTTTTTTTTGTGACAGGCTATCTAAGATTTTTTCTGTCCTGTTTCCAGGTACTCAACCCGATTGGAACCAGCGAAGAAGAAGGGCTCAAAGAAGGGTGTGTTCTCGGGGCTGGGCAGCGCTGTGATGTGGCTAATCATATACGCGACGTATTCTCTCGCTTTCTGGTACGGGGTGGGGCTGATCCTGCTTAGCAGGCAGGAGGAGGTGCCCATTTATACACCCGCTGTCCTCATGATTGTAAGTTTACGTGAATTTTTGTATACAGGGTTACGCAGAAAGCTTGTACTAAGCGTACTGTTCCACCTGTCCCGGCAGAATCGGGACAGATGGCAGCCCTGTTGAACAGGTTGTAACTAGTTCACGCCACCCCGAATTTTGCTCGACGCGTATTGTCTCAGTTTGAATGTATAGACCATCTATATAGTATTATGTAGCTATGGTATTTTGATATGTAATTTATCGGATTACAAGGTACTCTTTTTCAAAAAGGTTCGGACTACAGGGGGTCTGTGGCAGTACTCTATAGTCGGACAAATTTGATAATCCGACACCGCCTTGCAAACTTTTGTCAGATTACCGTGGGTCAACTGTACTTTCAGATAGTCCGTTGGTCCAGTGGTAGTGACCCTGCCTTCTGTGCTTGGGGCCGTGGGTTCGATTCCCACCTAGGACAAATGTCAAGTTTGGGGTCAGATGACCGTGTGTGCAAAATAAAAACTCGAATATTTATTTATTTATTATTAATAATTAATGTAGGAATACTTACAATAAAAATATAGTGATTAAATTGCTGGATAATGGACAGAAGGAACCCGAAATAAAAAGTTCCCTATCCACTTACGCACCTATCTTGATGATTCCAGATATTCTTCAGCATACTCCAAGGCGCGCAGAACGTTGGCCTGACTGCTCCTCACATGGAATCGATCAACAACGCGCGCGCTTCTGGCGGCGCTATATTCACTGTGATGGACCGAAAGCCAGCGATCGACAGCCTCTCCAAAATAGGCGAAACGCCACCAATCAGCGGAGACCTGGAGCTTAAAGACGTGTTTTTTAGATACCCGGCAAGGGCGGACGTTCAGGTAAAGATTAGGATATGAAGTCACTAGTGACGACTATACTTCTACCTGTCCACCAATAATTTAGTGACATGGGCTGGAAGCCTACCACAACCTCTTGAAGCTTATTGCCCATTTTTCTATTGGACAGCATGAAAAGGCAAGACCATGGTTGATATTCCGAAAACGCAGACGAAGCGCTTTGATTCTACTTTTATTATGCGAATCGCTAGACTAAAATGCGCTGCCTGAATGGGCGTTCCTTGATAGTTAAAATCTTGATGTCTTTTGATTTCTTCTATATAGGCAAGTGCTCCATCGTAGACGGCATCATCACTTAGCATCAAGCGAGGTGGCGAAACTTCCACCCATTTACGTCTCGGATGTTTCTATACAGAGTTACGCGGAAATGGTGTACTAAGCCACGAGGGTAGCGAGTTGGCGATCAAACGCAAGCCTATTATCTATACTATAATCTATATCTATTAATCATTAATAGATATTAAATAATATTAATATTAAATAATATTTTAAGAGGAAAGATTTTATTGTTTATTTGTTTGTTTGTTTGTTTGCATTGCATAGGCTCCGAAACTACTGAACCGATTTGAAAAATTCTTTCACTGTTGGGAAGCACAACTATCGCCGGGTGACATAGGCTATAATCTATACCCGTGCGTAGCTGGGGCGGACTGCTAGTAATAATATTATAAAGAGGAAAGATTTGATTGTTTGTTTGTTTGCATTGAACAGGCTCCGAAACTAATGACCGATTTGAAAAATTCCTTACTAAATCTACAATAATGTAACCCAAAGTGTAAAAAAATAAGACTTACACCCGTGCGAAGCCGGGGTGCGTTGCTAGTTAATAATAATAAAAAAGCTAAACGGTCATACTCATGATTAAGAAAAACTTTTACTATGGAACCTACCCTAAAATCACGAAAAAATATCACTTACTCCATAAATTATGTTTGAGAGTGATTTTTTCAATGGAACAGCTAATATATTTTCCGCGTTTTCAGTGTTGGTTCCATTGCAAAAGTTGTTTATAAGATAAAAGTTAAACACTGTTTTAAACTATCACGGTAACATGCACGGGTGCATATAACTGCGCCGAAATATCGGGAGCTCATTCCACAACCTTACCACGGTAAATATCCGGTAAATAATCATATAACTTTAAGATAAAAGTTGTTGTTGTAAGTTGTTTGATAATGGTAGCTATTATCGACATAACTTTTCCACGTAACCAGCGTACCTATACAACTTGTGAAAGAAAATTGGCCATTAAAATCTTTACAAGCCATCTGGACATTAAACATAGCTATCGTCAAAGTATGTAAAAATAATGTACCAATGACAGGTCCTCAACGGCATCAATCTGAAGATTAACAAGAACGAGACGGTGGCTCTGGTCGGGTCCAGCGGCTGCGGCAAGTCCACCTGCCTCCAGCTGATTCAGAGAATGTACGACCCTGACTCGGGCTCCGTGAAGGCTTCAGATAACGACCTGAGAAGCATGAACGTGCGACATTACAGGAGTCACATCGCCGTCGTGGGGCAGGAGCCGGTGCTGTTCGCTGGATCCATCAAGGAAAACATTCGGTCAGTTCAATTTTACTACGCAAAAGGGGGGAGTGTTAGGCTGCAGTAAGACAACGCGAAAATTTTTGTGTCCAGGGGGTTAGACAAGACTCACTTTCGTTAGCGTTAACGTTGTGCGGTGCTAATTTGAAAATAAAATAAAATAAAATTAACGCCTGCGGAAAGGTGAAATTGTATATAAATGACATTGACAATGACATTAGCTTGAGAGTTGTAATCTCAAGTGTCATTGCATTCAATTAATGCCTTTCCGCCAGCGTTAACGCTAACAGAAAGTGGGTCTTGCCTACCTCCCCAGGCCACCGCGCGTGATATACTTATATAGCCGGTCGGCCGCCGCGCTCTTGGATCTATATGGTAATAACGAATGTGAAATCTATTTCCTAGGCAACAACATTTAACCCTTAGCTAGGTATTGGACGAATAATGGCCACTTCATAATACACGAAAGTGGACTGTACGAGTACTCTGCCAGTTAGAATTTTTTATGATAATTATATCGCTGTGGCCAGGTGGAGTGACGACCTGCGTAAAATGGCGGGTAAAAACTGGATGCAAAGAACTGCCGACCGATCTCAATGGCGTGCATTAGGAGAGGCCTATGTTCAGAAGTGGATAGTTAGAGGCTGATGTTGATAGTTATATTACAGCATATCTCCCTTGTTTGTCTGATCTGAGGTGATCTGCGTATATACAATAAGACATAATATGACTACTAGGGTTCATTTTTGTTTCAATTCTTTTTGTAGAATGAGTAACCCGAGCTGTACTGATGCAGAAATCATAGTAGCCGCTAAACAGGCATACTGCCACGACTTTATCAAAAAATTACCAGAAGTAAGTAAAATGCGCACGCTTTTTCTCGCTTATTAGTTAGATTCACAGTTGTCCGCTCTGAGCTCCAACTTGCCTGAATGCTGCCTAAGGAATCAGGGCCGCATAATTTTTAAATTTTTGATTAATAAAGGCACTGTTAATTGAAAACAGACGATTTTCGATAGAATAATATTGCGCACGGTTTGAAGCAATTTTCGAGTATTTTTAGGGTTCCGTACATCAAAAGGAAAAAACAAAACCCTTATAGGATCACTTCGTTGTCCGTCTTTCTGTCCGTCTGTCCGTCTGTGAAGACCCTTTTTCTTAAGAACGCGTAAAGGTATCAAGTTGAAATTTATACTAAATTTACTTCTGTATACTGTTTCTTTCGGCTGTAAAAAAATTAAGTTGTAAGTTAACGCAATCGAAAGATATGAACGTTTATGTCGTATATTTTGCTATTTCACAGGGAAATCAAAACCAATAGGGTACTTCCCGTTGACCTAGAATCATAAAATTTGGCAAGAGGCAAGGTCTCATAGCACATATATAGGAATAAATCCGAAAGTTATATCATATAAAAATAATTATTTTGCTATTACAAACTTACATTTTGTAGTTGGAATGTATCGAAGAACCTTATTGTCAACTACAAACTTAAGTTTGTCTTTCAATATTTCAACTTCAATTAGTTTTTTTTTGGTCTCGCGCTCTGAGGGTTTCTTG
This sequence comes from Agriopis aurantiaria, assembly GCA_914767915.1. Taxonomy (NCBI): domain Eukaryota; kingdom Metazoa; phylum Arthropoda; class Insecta; order Lepidoptera; family Geometridae; genus Agriopis; species Agriopis aurantiaria. The sequence goes on along the minus strand of OU612003.1, from coordinate 6,645,115 downwards.
TGACGGGACCCTCAGAGCACGAGTCCTACTCGTACTTGCCCGGTTTTTTTCGTAGTAGGAGGTTTAAAAAAAACAGTTTTTTCGGTCTCCTCAACCAATATAAAAGCTCACAGGCATATTATGAAACACCAACATGAAATTGATTTAAAATATTTAGAATATAATTTCAAAGTTTACTCTAAAGGTTTTTTTGAAAGAACTACTTAAGTCATGTTCATCATTATCATTATCAGCCTTTCATGATCCCCTGCTGGGACACAGGCCTTCTCAGAGAGATAAAGAAAGACGTTACCACAAACTATCACTTTTTACGGATTTTATCGCGTGTATTTTGCATTATTTCTATTCCTGAATTTCGAAACTTTGCATGTCCGTGTTACTGTAGACTAGATAATGGATGTGTATAGAAATGTTATGAAAATGCGGTCCAGCCAGAAGCTCTGCGCTGGGCTTGATATTTTATTAATTTGGGTTTGGGGTCCTATGTGGTACTTGCCAACCATCCGCTCAATTAAAATAACGTAAAATACACGCAATAAAATAATTTAAACAAATAAATAATTGGAATTTGAAAATCTGTTCATCATCATCATCCACATTCTTCCTTATTCCACTGCTGAGTATAGGCCTCTCTCTTGCTATGCCATCTGCCTCGGTCCTGTGCGAGTCCAGGGGCTTTACGGACAACTTCTTACGCGATCTCAAACTAACGTTAAAACCGCGCAGTTCAGAAACTCACACGAACGTGAACCTTCACGCGCCTAAGCTGTATTGCTTTAAACAGCTAGCCATAAGGCCCCAGGTTCGACCCACAATAGTAATAATGTTGCCGACCCATCTTACAGCTGGACGATCAACGCTCGGCTTACCTGAAAAAAATAATGTTAAGTCTTTAATTTCGAGTGATAATATGCCAATGTCTTCCCGTTCTTTTCTAGGGTTACGACACAATGATCGGTGAACGAGGCGCTCAACTATCCGGGGGCCAGAAACAGCGCATAGCTATCGCTCGAGCATTGGTACGAAAACCCAAAATCTTACTTCTGGATGAGGCCACCTCTGCTCTGGACTCTCACAGCGAAGCAAAGGTCCAGAAGGCTTTGGATGCCGCTGCTCATGGAAGGACCACCGTTATGGTGAGCCACAGGTATCTATGAATGTTAGGGCATCTATGGGTATCTATGGGTGTTAGCTTAATATTTTTTTTAAATAAAGGATCGTACAAAGAAATAAATCTTTATGAGCTACAGTGAAAAAAAAATCGATTTCGTCCCCATTTTACATGTACCAGAGCGACCCCTAAAATGCATTTTTTAATGCCATAGGTCACAAACAGACGGGCCTCCTGATGGTAAGCATTCACCGTCTCCTATGGATACTTGTAACACCAGCGGCATCACAAATAAGTTGCCAACCCTTTACGACTCTATTAACTCGCCTTTTGAAGAACCTCATGTTGTAGCTTCTCGGAAATACCGCGGAAGTCAGTGGCGTAGCTATCGGAGGGCTAGGTGTTGCTGTGCACCGGGGCCCTCAAGCTCAGGGGACCCTCGGACCCTGACCTTGCGAAAATGTCTCTCACCTTCAGAATATAACTCATACGCATACCTAATAAGTAGCTTTGCACCTCGTATAATTTTTTATTTATACTTGTTAACCTACCTACCTAACCTAACCTAACCAGTTCAGATAGGGCCCCAATTCTTTTTATGCACCAGGGCCTTTGGTGACCTAGGTAGGCCACTGGCGGAAGTAGTTTATATGTGGTCACGTACACGCAGGCTCTCGACGGTAGTGAACGCGACGCGAATAGTGTTCATCGACAAGGGCGAGGTACAAGAAGAAGGCACACACGAGGAGTTGCTGGCGCAGCGTGGCCGGTACTACAACCTGGTGCTGGAGAATGAACCGCACGTGGCGCGCTCCGCTGACGACCCCGAGGACCCCGAGGCGAAGCGTGAGTAACAATTCTTTGTTTGTTTTTGTTTCTTACCTCAGAACTCCATCGTTTATGAGCCGATTTGGAAAATTATTAATTCATTCGTTTTATTTAAAAGGATATACTTTCAGATTGGTCAAAATCGGTTTAGTAGTTTGGTTTTTAGAGTTCCGTGCCCAAAGGGTAAAAACGGGACCGTATTACTAAGCCTACTGTCTGTCTGTCCGTCTGTCCGTCTGTCCGTCTGTGCGTCTGTCCGTCTGTGCGTCTGTCCGTCTGTCCGTCTGCCCGTCTGTCCTATCTTGAATGAAATGTTCACAAAATATGTAATGTTACGGCGGATTAACTGAGAAAATACAATTAAAAACGAGAGGGCAAACAAACGTATTTTTGTATTAGCTCTAATATAAAAATGGTAATATGTAAAAGCGTCAAATTTGACATGATTATAGTAGGTAACAGGTAACAGCAAATAATAAATAATGGCCAAATACCCCGAGTATTTATCTACGGTCTTTCAGCTGTGAAAAAATGAGAAGAACCTTATTGTCAAGTTTAGTTTGTCTTTCAATATATTTTTTGTGTTTGTGTCTACTCGTACTTGTCGGTTTTTTTTTTCGTTGGCGCTAAAACTCACATACTCGTATGAACAGATGCGAGGTTCAACCGTCCAAAACTGAAGAGGCTCGCCTCGGAGGAATCCGCGCGGAGTGCGAACTCCAGCCAGGGTTCTGAGACCAGTGTCGAGTTGGAAGAAATGGAGGTACCTATCTAACTACGCCGTATATTATGTCCCTATGGTGATGGTACCAGTTATATGCTGTATATTATGTCTATATGGTGATGGTACCAGTTATATGCTGTATATTATGTCTATATGGTGATGGTACCAGTTATATGCTGTATATTATGTCCATATGGTGATGGTACCAGTTATATGCTGTATATTATGTCTATATGGTGATGGTACCAGTTATATGCTGTATATTATGTCTATATGGTGATGGTACCAGTTATATGCTGTATATTATGTCCCTATGGTGATGGTACCAGTTATATGCTGTATATTATGTCTATATGGTGATGGTACCAGTTATATGCTGCATATTATGTCTATATGGTGATGGTACCAGTTATATGCTGTATATTATGTCTATATGGTGATGGTACCAGTTATATGCTGTATATTATGTCTATATGGTGATGGTACCAGTTATATGCTGTATATTATGTCCATATGGTGATGGTACCAGTTATATGCTGTATATTATGTCCATATGGTGATGGTACCAGTTATATGCTGTATATTATGCCCATATGGTGATGGTACCAGTTATTTGATGTATATAGATAGATAGATAACTCTTTATTGTTCACACCTGAAATGACATACATTGGATAAAAACAACTTAATAACTAGTGAAACTATTGGCGGCCTTATATTATGTCCTTTTGATGATGGTAGCGGTTAATTGACGTATATTACGTCTTTTTGGTGATGGTAGCAGTTGCCGTATATTTCACAAAACAGTTTCAACAATGCTCCCAAAAAAAAAAAAAAAAAAATTTTACTACATCCTGGTGAATTTTTCAAGGATAATTACGATGATGTACAAATCAAAATATTAAAAGTATTTTTTTTTCTAAACATTTTTAAATATTAACGTACGTTAAGTTGCCGAAGCACATTTTTCAAAAGTAGAGTATAACTTTTAAAAACATCAAATGCGCAAGCGAGAACGCTGCACCTGGTACTCTGACCCATAAGCACAGCTAAAGACGCGACGCTTGTACACAAATGGCCTTTTGTATATTCGAAGGAAGAGATAATACCGTCCACGTGGGAGATTATGAAGCTGTGCGCGCCTGAGAAGTGGCTGATGCTGGTGGGTGTGCTGGCCGCCATCGCGGTCGGCTCTTCCTTTCCCACCTTCGCTATACTGTTCGGAGAAACTTACGGTGTAAGTTAACATCAGGATTCTATCACACACTACTGCAAAATACATAAAGAAGATAAAAACCTACTCATCGGACATATGGTTTGGTTTCACGTTTATGATGCATACGGCGCAAGAGTGGAACTCTCTGCCGTCCTTGATACCAGAGAACTATAATCATAACAATTTTTTAAATATTAATATAAAATAAGTCTTAATTTAGCCACCAACTCACATGATGGAAAGCGACGTTGTGGCCGAAGTTGCAGAGAGTAGACTTTTTTTTGTTTTCGAGGGGGTACATAATCTTCCAAAGATACTTGGCTGCATTCGGGTGAAACCAGGTTATGTGGGATTATTTCCACTAAAACTCCCCCGAGGACCAGCCTTAGTGCTCGACAAGAGGCCTCCGGGATCTCCAGAGAAACGCACTGGAGCCCTCAATACTGCACTACGGCTCCTCCCGAGACAACTGTTTGTTGTCTCAGCCCCTCCGCCTACGACAACGTTGGTCACACAATGTTGTCGTTCTCTCCCTAGGCAAGCTTAAGTGGATGGTCAGAGCCCCCAACTTTGACCATCCCGAGCCCGGAAGTCCTACCTATCATCGTACCGGTGCCGTATCTATTGCCCCGGCGCCAGGGTTGATCTGAGAATAAAGCTCAATTGTTTTTATCTCTTTTCTAGCTTCTCGAAAGTACGGACGACGACTGGGTGCGGGGCGAGACTAACATGATAGCGGTCTATTTCCTTCTGGTCGGTGTCTTAACTGGGATCGGCATATACTTCCAGATTTACATATTCAATCTCACCGGCGTCCGACTCACTGCTAGACTCAGGTAAAACAATTATATTGCACATTATGTCTTGTGCCTATAACCAAGGTATCTATGGAAAAATAACTCTAGAGTGCCCGTTACAAAGTTACCCACACGTGATTGACAGCAACACATCGCCTATCTCTCTCTGTCATTGTCTCTGGCCATCTGTCTTTTTGTCTGTCCAATTGACATACGCACTAGATGCGGAGCGACCAACATATCTGAGAATCAAATGGTGGGTTGCTCTCCCATTCAGACGAAATTTTACTTTCCGAATATAACTGTCAGCCATTTGTAAAAAAATAACAGTTCCATCATTTGGCCTCCTCTACTGATAAGTGTCGGTCTTAGCTGCTGTAAGCTGGGGTAAATTGGATGTAGGTGTTTTTTGCGTGGACCTTTCTTTGGACTGAGTTATATTTCTATTATATATTATATACCTTGTTCGCAAGGGCGGATCCAGCTTTGGTGTGCCGGGGTTTGGTTTTGTGTCGTGGTCGTTAGTCGTGGCCAAGTCACAAGAAGTTATAATATTTTTTCATGACCCCCATGACCCGCCCTTGCTTGTTCGTATGTTCTAAGCCTTGTACCTACAGACTAACGAGAGCTATCAAATGCGCCCTGGGGCTTGATTTTTGACTCGCTCGTATGATTTCGCACGAAAATATCATGATGATGATCAGGTGACTAGAGATAGAAGTCTTATTGATGATAACACGACGATTTGGCAACTTCTTTGTGATGCTTCTGGTGTTACAGTTACGACGATGACGGCTTCAGGCAGCCTGTCTGCTTTACCACTAATGTATATAAAAAATTGTTTAGGGTGGCAGCGTTCAGTCACATGTTGGCTCAAGAGATAGGCTGGTTCGACCACCCCGCTAACGGCGTCGGTGCTCTTTGCGCCCGTCTTGCTGCAGACGCCGCCGCAGTACAAGGTGTAAGTTATAACTCTACAGATGCAGACTACTTTTGTGTCCCTCGTGAAAGAAATAGGCGCGCGAATGTAATCTTCATCTATACCCACCTTAATTCCTCATCATCATCATCAGCCAGAAGACGTCAACTGCTGGAACATAGGTCTTCCCCTTTAACCTCCACACTGAACGACAGCCTGCCTTTTGCATTCACTGGATGTCAGTGACTATCACAATGTCGTCGGTCCATCTAGTGGGAGGCCTACCTACGCTGTGTCTTCCGGTTCCTGGTCTCCACTCAATAACCTTTCTTCCCCAACGGTTATCGGTTCTTCGAGCGATGTGGCCTGACCATTGCCATTTCAACTTTCTCTAACTGCCTTAATTCCTAAAGACAAACAAATATTATCAAGTAGAAGAAATATCTGGTGTAGATTTTGTATCCATAAAAAACCCATGCAATATTCACAGAACGCCTGGTAAAGACCTTGAGTGGCCTAAAAGTATATATTATATATACCTACGGATAGTTATGGACCCATATTCCATAAATTACATCCAAGACTATCCCAGATTAAAACTCCAAATTGCCAGAATTAGCGCCGACTCAAGGCATAAATGGCGTGATGGATGATATATATGACAATCGCCCACCAATACAAATTTTTTGCTAAGCTATAAATAATGCCGATTTGTTTTGGTAGAATCTGATCTCTAAGCTAGGTCAATTATTTATTCTGTGACCTGAATATACGACCCTGAGATATGGGACCCGGGTATGTCCTAAAACTGCAACCAGAACTGTCAATCCAATGGGAAGCAGCGTCATATTAGTATACACGGTGAACGTACTGCGATCTCCAAGCTGCCTGCCAAGCGTGGGGACTATGACAACAATCCTCTCTAAGAGGGATGCCTTTGCTCAGCAGTGGACGTTTAATGGCTGATGATTTGATGATTTGGTATGACCTGTATAAATACTTGTGCAGGCGACAGGCACCAGGATCGGCGCGCTAATGCAAGCGGGGGCGACAATCTTGATCGGCATCGCGGTCTCCATGTACCTGACGTGGAAGATGACGCTGGTGTCGCTGGTGTCGGTGCCGATGGTGATAGCCGCCGTGGTGCTCGAGAGCCGGGTGCTGGCTGCCGGGCTCCAGTCCGTGCGCGAGGCGTCCTACCGAGCCACCACCATCGCGACAGAGGCCATCACCAATATCAGGACGGTGTCCGCATTTTGTAAGTGCTCTTTTTAGCTTCTGTTCTAATAAAGCGCGCGGCTAATTCACTAAAGGTTGTATACCTTCACTAAGTAGGAGAATAAATAATTTATTTTAGATTATTTTGTTCAAAACAAACAAACAATATATTATAATGTATTAAACAAAGTTTAATAAACATGGCGGTGCATAGTTTTTGTAATCATAGTTAATCATAGTTTCGGAATAAAAGCTGTTTCATTGTACGAGGGATGTCTCATTCTGCTCGCCCACTATTCCCATGCCGTAGAACCACCATGTCTGATGGGGATCGGTCTCACGTTCCGACAAACGTATAAATATAATTTGTTTTGGCGACGGAGTTCAGAACAAAAACATATAACTTAAATCCTTCTCAAAAATAACCTTGTTCAAAACCATCGATCTATATGTACCTACTACATTCTTTGTTCAAAACATTGTTAGTGTGTAAAGCTATATACGTTTGTTTGTTTGTTTGTTTATATATTGTATTAAAGTTGCATTTAGTGGAGCGAAACATGGCGCTTACACACTGTCGTGCGTTTCGCTACTTTCATTTTTGAGGCTTTTCTCATATTTTTCGAAAACTATAGCTGTAATGTAAAATTTACCTTATTGGTTTACTCCATTATTATGAAATCTGTATATTATAATATCGGAGACATCATTAAGTAAATAGGTATTTGACTGAATCCAAAAAAACAGGGAGAAAAGTGCAAATCAGTATTTTTTTTTTTTGTATAGTGTGTCCTTAATCGTGTTTCGGTCTTTACGGTTTCACAGATAAAACATAAAATGTTGACATGACACCATTTTTATTATTTTAAGCTAACCATGGAAGTAGACAAACTTAGAATGACCAAAGTTGCTAAAAGTGGGAAAAGAGGGTCTTAAGTAGATACCTACCTGTGGCAGGTGGCGAGGAAGGCATAATGAAGCGGTACCACGATGCGGGGTTGAACGCGCAAATCACGGCCCGCAAGAATATACGGTGGCGCGGCTGTGTGTTCTCCTTCGGACAAACAGCCCCGGTGGCAGGGTATGCGGTCTCCCTCTGGTACGGCGGCGTGCTCGTGGCCGACAAGGAAGTACCCTACAAGAACGTGATCAAGTGAGTCCCGACACCACTACCACACGCTGCTCTACACGGCGCTCAAACTCAGATTCAAATTCTTTATTACTTCCATACAGTAGCCGTGGGGTACCGGCAGAATACCTACAATTAGTGCTTCCCTCTACTACCAGGTATCCTAGGAGTCGATGGACATACATGGTTTTGGTGTTGCAGATTGTAATCAGCATGTTGCAGATTGTACGCAGGCAAACGGGTTATCTAAATCAAGTCTTTTTCTTTTAAACTAATAATAGGCTTGCGTTTCAGCACCAACTCGCCTGATGCAAAGTGACGATGCGGTCTACGATGGAGCACGCTTGCCTAGAAGAAACCGATTCACTCGTGATTTGAAGACACCCAGATTGTATCTATTGGGGAACACCCATTCAGGCAGCGCATTCCACAGAATAGCAGTACGCATAATAAAAGTGGAATCAAAGCGCTTCGGACGGATTTTCGGAATATCAACCATAGAGCGATGTCGATTTTTAGTGCCCGCTCTGGCATTCCGATAGAAAAATGGGCAGGAGGGAATTAGGGTCCACGTCCCAGGCAATTTAGCGTTTGTGGCAAAAAAATGGGCTACTCCCAATGATCCTTAAGGTAGCATTCTTCCAACTACTTGGCTGGTTTTTTCTTTTGACTTTCAACCTTCATGTGTTCAGAGTGTCAGAAGCGCTGGTGTTCGGTGCGTGGATGATGGGCCAGGCGCTAGCGTTTGCGCCTAACTTCAACGCGGCTGTGTGTGCTGCAGGCCGCGTGCTGGCTCTACTGCGCCGCAAGACGCGCGTTGACAGCACTTTGGCGCCCGCAGTGCCTGAAGGATATGTGAGTACCCTCATTATTTTGCCACATAAAATGCCTCGCTCGAAGGACCACATTAAATGCAGGGACACTTAAAGTTTAGTAAAAGTAGCATTCCAATCTTGGCGACCGCGACAGACGACTGCAACGGAGTGATAAACAGTGCAAGCGACCACGTTGCGCAACGTCAAGATCGGAATGCTATCTTTACAGTAGTTTTCTACTGCAATGCCACCTCCTAAACCATGGAATATATGCTTGTATGCCCAGTGTCCCAACATTTATTCACTGGGCGACCTTTGCAAGGCCAACGCTGTCACAGTTTTTGTTGCCTCCTACTGGTCAGAAATCATATAACATAATTAAAACGCTGGCTTGAAAAGATGAACTGGCTCAAGAAGATGAAAATTACATAGATTACTATCTATGTAATTTTCATTGCGTTTGTTTTCTGTAGTTGCCTTCAAGAAGTTGATTGTCTTTGCAGATCACGGAGGGCAAGATCCAGTACAACAACATTAAGTTCCGTTACCCGACGCGGCGTGAGGTGGAGGTGCTGCGCGGACTGTCGCTGCTGATCCCGAGCGGCAAGCGTATTGCGCTCGTTGGTCCGAGTGGATGTGGCAAGTCGACTCTCATCCAGTTGCTGCAGCGGCTGTATGACCCTGAGCACGGATCCGTGGTCAGTACCTCGGCTGCATTCAATAACTAGGTCCACAACGCATGTTTTCTCAGCATTCTTTACCTCAGTAATGCAACTAAAAAGAAGCCTTTTCACACGACACGATTTGCGGTCACGGTACACGACGACACACTGAAAATTTTATTTGCCGTAATTATTTTTTGCCGTAGAAATCTCGCCCAGGGCGCTGGAAGTGCTAAAACCGGCACTGCATAGAGTAATTATATATTTTTTAACATAGAGGCAGCTTAGTTTAGGCTTTAGTTCGTTATTTTAATTCATTAATGCCGTATAAAGGTCCAGGGTTGTCCTGAGATTCATAAGATAAATTACATAATATAATACATATGGATGGTTTCTCCCTAGTACCTGGATGACTACAGCATCACGCGCGACATCCGTCTCAGCACGCTGCGCCGCAACCTCGGTATCGTCTCCCAGGAGCCAGTACTCTTCGACCGCTCTATTAAAGAGAACATCGCCTATGGAGACAACACTCGCATCGTGCCAATTGAAGAGGTCGTCTCGGCGGCCAAAAAAGCCAATGTGCATTCTTTTATAGCCGCGTTGCCTGCTGTAAGTTCTCCATAAATCATGTTTTATCTGCGTTCAAGAAACGTGACTTCTGAGAAATCTCTCTCTGTCCAGATTTCTTTAGTTTAATCCCATCAAGATGCAAGCTTTTGCGTTTACCGCAAAAGAAGCCGGGCTATTACACGTTGCAATTTTTTCAGGGCATTCCCCTCAGCTTGTAGACGAGGATTGCCTTTTGGGCGTTAACATTTCTAGCGAGGTGTCATTTGGTGAGCAAATCTGAGCTAACACCAAGAAAACTCGGTATTCTCAATAGAGAATCAGCGTCTTTTGTTACATAAAACGCTAAGCTGTTAGCTAAGTAGTATCCATCATTATTAACAACTTTTACTATGGAAGCAACTCTGAAATTGCAAAAACAATATCAGCTGTTCCATATAAAATGATAATTGACACTCGACAAAATGTATGGAACACGCTGATGGTTTTTCGCAATTATAGGGTTGGTATAACGATGATGATTATAACGGACCCCTTCCGGCTTAGTATAACCTTTCCAAGTAACCCTGTGATAAAAAAAATGGGATTAACAGTTTTACGTATTTATTCTGGTCATTATAAAAATATTATAAGAAAAATTTGTTCTAAATATACTGAAATAAAAATATATAAATATTCTAAATATATTGTGTGTTACCAGTGATGACATACGGCACTGAAACGTGGTCTCTCACTATGGGCCACATAAGCAAGCTCAAAATCGCACAACGAGCTATGGAGAGGGCTATGCTCGGGGTTTCTCTACGAGATCGAATCCGAAATGAGGAGATTCGTAGACGAACGAAAGTCACCGACATAGCCCACTGGATTAGCAAGTTGAAATGACAGTGGGCAGGGCACATATCACGCAGAACAGATGGCTGATGGGGCCGAAAAGTTCTGGAATGGAGACCACGGACCGGTAAGCGCAGCGTAGGACGTCCACCCACAAGATGGACAGACGACCTAAAAGCTTCACCCGGTATTCGGGTCCTTAAGAGGGACGCCAGCGCAGGAGTCATCATACCTATTACGTCTCGAATAAGAATAATAAAGTCACACGATGGAAATTACTTCACCGTGGTCTATTCCCAGGGTTACGAGACGCGAATCGGCGCACGCGCTTCACAGCTGTCGGGTGGACAGAAGCAAAGGATTGCCATTGCGCGCGCGCTCGTTAGGAACCCGCGTGTGCTGCTGTTGGACGAAGCCACTTCCGCTCTCGACACGCACAGTGAAAAGGTATGAATTATAGCCTATAAGATCTTATCTATAGTGATTAAACATTAGTGAATAAACATAATGGTCCTGCACCGATGGCTTATTTAGTTCTTGAATAAATTATATAGTGCAGTTTCGATTAGTTCAAAAGCAGTGAAGGTATAAACATTGAGAAAACCGGTATGTCCAAGAACGTCAAAAGTTCAAAGACATATGACATTCACCAACATGCACTGGGCCAGCATGGTGGATTAGAGCCCATCCTCTCTCTCTGAGAGAATGATTGCCTCTTGTGTTCTAGCATTGGTAACATAAAAGGCTGATAATGATAAATAATGTAACATTTCAGGTGGTCCAAGAGGCGTTGGATCGTGCCAGCGAAGGGCGCACGTGTCTCATCATCGCGCACCGCCTCGCCACTATAAAGAACGCGGACATGATCTGCGTCATCGACCGGGGCGTCGTCTCCGAGACCGGCACGCACAAGGAGCTCATGACCCTCAAGGGAACATACGCAAAGCTTTACGAGCTACAATGCGGCATTGAAGAAGAGGACGAACATATCGAGCAGTCGACTGGGGAAGAGTGAATAAACAAGTAGTTGGTGCGTCACCCGTCTCTAGACATACTCGCGGCTGTTTGCTCTAGATTGGGATACGATGCTAGCCCGACCAATCAGGTCGGTTTACAGATCGACTGTAGTGGCGGAAATCAACTTGAGACTCAATTCTTAGACGCGACAATTGTGGCAAATTTACACTGGACTGTAGGTCTATTAAGAAAACTGGCATCATTTCTGCACAATAAGTAAACAATGAACAAAATGGAGCATGTACAGCTAAGAAATAAATTAAATCCTAACTACAAAAAATATAAACCAGTTGGAATCGTTTCAAAAAATAAATAATAAACCGCTACAAAGGGTTATTGTTCTCAAATGTTTAGTCCTATTACCACATTGGCAATACTCACCCTTTGAGCAAAGTAGAGGCCAGCATTTTGGTCATTATTGCATTTACCAGACGGGATGACAAATCTTAATAAAAATAAATTGGCTCCGACGGGCCTCATGGTGTCGGTCTATTCCACTTTAATCACCTGGGTGATATCACCTGGGTGCTAAAAGTCGACTCTTTAGTCGACTTTGATCTCCTGGGAATATAATCATCTGGGTGATAATAGGCGACTCCATTTAAATTATTATTTGAGTATCCTTTGATCACCTGCACCTAGGTGACCATAGGCGACTCGATTCAAATTATTGTTTTGGCGACAGCAAGACTCAAAAGTTTGCCCACTGTCCAGAGAACTATAACATTTGCGCCTTTTGAGGTCTTCTGAGAACTTCGGGCGGGCTATTAGGCAAAATAGACAAAAGACACAAAGAGCACACGTAGTATGGTCTACTGTACCAGGAGTTTTGCAGTGATGCTTCTTTATAGACTACTGCAATGATAAAGCCATTTTTTTAATCGACCTGATCTGACTGGTTTGAGATTCAATTGACTGATCTGATCAGTATTTTTAAACTTTCGCGATTTGAACACATGTTTTAAATGTTTATCGGGACTTACACCCGCACTCTTCTCGCCGGACTCCCCCGCAGTTTTCAGTCAGCTCGTGACCACGGCCATTGTAACATGGTCGAAACACCGAGCGAAAGGTACCTATACCTCATCATCATCTTCAGCCAGAAGTCGTTCACTGCTGAACATAGGCCTCCCCCTTTAACCTCCACACTGAACGACAGCCTGCCTTTTGCATCCACTGGATGCCAGCGATTCTCATAACCTACCACCTACACCTATTTTTACCTAAATAAAAATGCGTGATAAGTCCCGATAAACATTTAAAATTACTGATCTGATGATTGGAGAATCGAATGTTTTACATTTGTATCAATTTGAAACATCGTGTGTACCTCGTCCGTTTTTTCCCTTTCACCTTAGCGGGAACTTTTTCGATTGTACTCTGATTGAAGTCGTTATGTAAGCTAGACTAAAAGTCACTTATCTTTGTTCCTTCATGACATTAAAAATCAACATAGACATTATTCTTAGAGAGCCTGGATTGATTTGTTACTGTTATGGTTTACAATGGTTACAAAAAACCCTACCAAGCATTCCCTCTACATGTCCAAACTCAAAGCTAGCTTTTCGATGTTGGGTCACGCGACGGTCTTATCAGGCGATTAGGGTGGCACGCACAAACTTTTATCAGGATAGACACCTACTTTGCTTCTGTGGCCTTATTTAAGTTGGGTCAATGCTCCAACTAGCTCGCTGCACAATTCTGTTCGATCTCTGTCGTATTTACTACTGCCACAGAATGCATATAAGTACAAGTACAGAAGATTCACTCCGCAAAATTATTTAAATAAGTAGCGACTCTTGCTACTACACAATAAAGTGCAATTCAAGAGGTGCGAGTGCAAACTACCTACACCTAGAAGTTGCCTCTCTGTCTATCGCGTAACTCTTGTCGCGTTATCTCTGTCTATCCCGGTGACCCTGCACCACCATGCTACCTTCAACCCTTTACATTCCCTAATAAAAGACCTGTAGATAGAAATTCCTAACTGTTAAATCAAAGCTATGTCGTTGTGTTTTTGCAACGAATGAATTTATTAACTTAGGTAGGAGTATTATAATGTTGTATAGATTTTAGACCCCTTCTCATGTATTACTATAATCATGGATCCATATGGTATTCCTTGCTATAATTTAAGTGATTGTTATAACGAATTGTCTATTTCTAAAGCGCCGTTGTAGATACGCGAAAGCTTGCGCGATTACAAATCAAAAGTGTTTACGCCAGTGTTCATTAAGGTAGCATTCCAATATTTGCGATCGCGACCGGCAGCAGCGGCCGCGTCGCGCGACCCACTGCTCAGTATGAATTCATATGGAGTGCTAAACAATTCAAGCAAACGCGTCGCGTGACTTGTGGGTCGCTTGAATTGTTTAGCAATTCGTATAAATTCATACTGAGCAGTGGGTCGCTTGACGTGGTCGCTGCCGCCGGTCGCGGTCGCCACGATTGGAATGCTACCTTTACTCACACTTTTACTAAGTTCACAATACGCCACTAACCACACTGGTGTTACACTGGTGTGACGGTTAGGAAGGAAATTCCCTAAGTTATTTTGTAACGTACTTAATAGTGTTTAAGATAGGAAACCGCTTTCCTAACCTCAAGAGGGTACTAGCTGGTACCCGATATATATACTTCAGTAAAATAATAAAACTGTTTGTTTGAAAATGTCAGAAAATGTTTTTATTCGGCTTTTTACAATGTTATTGCAGCTGTCAGAGCAAATAAATGCTTGGACCAAGTTTAACGGATTTTATCGCGTGTGTTAAAACTTTAAGTGTTAAATTTGAATTTGTAATAATGTTGAAAACCTCAGAAATCATTAATTTATCATTATCGTAATTCGGGCACATTTTTTTAAATCATATTTCGTATCGGCTTATACACTTATCTCCTCGGTATTTTTAGGGTTCCGTGCCCAAAGGGTAAACCGGGACCCTATAACATAGACAATTACTAAGCCTACGATGTCTGTCTGTCCGTCCGTAATAGTAGCCATTTGAAATTTTCACAGAATTTTTAATGTTACGGCGGATTAACCAAGAAATAATAAAAAAGTTAAAATGAAAGGGGGGTGGTTCCCCATACAACAAACGTATTTTTTCAACGTATTTCAATATTAGCTCTAATGTATAAACGGTAATACGTACAAGCGTCAAACTTGGCATGATTATATAGTACGCACTCTAAAGTATAACAATCAAAACCTAATAAATAATGGCCAAGGGCGAGTCGGTGATAAATTGCTGTTCGTTGCCAAGGTATAACTGGTAATTGGGTTATTTTGATGTCCTAATTTTCTTTCACAGAATCGTAGTGCCATATTTTACAAATTTTGAAGTCAGTTTTTAAATTGATAATTATTGTATTTTGTGGTGGTACGGAACCCTCAGTGCGCGAGCCCGACTCGCACTTGGCTGGTTTTATTGAATCGCTCGTATGATTTCGTACGAAAATATCAAGCGAAATGAAAAAAAATCTATGGATAAAAAGAAAATTATCTTGCGAAATCATGCATTTCGTGCGAAATATCATACGAGTGATTCAAAAATAGAGCCCCTGGTCACCAGGTGTCTTACGGACAACAGATATTGCGGCACCAAACTAACGTTAGATCCGCTCAGTTGGAAATTCACGCGAACGTGTACCTTAACGCGCCCAGATACGGTTTGCGGTCGCGTGATTTTCCAACTGAGCGGATCTAACGTTAGTTTGGTGCCGCTATAGCTGTTCTCCGTAAGGCCCCTGATCATTTTATATGTAGGTGGTAGAAGGCTTGCGCAAGCTTCTCGTCTGCACTAAACATACTCGAATATGAGAAATGTTAAATTAATGAATACTTAGTAAGTATTAATAATATCAGAATAATCTGTATTTTTTAGATGTGCCATATTATATTTATTTATTTTAAAGTAAATGTTTAAATTGATGATAACCACCATACCTACTTATGCATCTATTTATATTTTCAGTATTTAAATAGCATATTGTTTAGCATTTCTAGATTGTAGGTACTGAAACAACATTAGCAACTAAAGATATACCAAATGAAAATTATGCTCAAGTTTTCTGTAGGTATTTACACAATCCAAATATTTTTTTATTGTTATAGAGATTGTTTTTGTTTTTGCTATGTTGTTGTTTTGTAGTACAGAATCCACTCCGTATAGTTATTTGTTTAAATAAAGTTATATACCTAATTGTTGTTTTAATCACTTATCTTGTTACTTTGTGTCGCAAGTCGCATCCAATAATAGCTCAATAATCAGCCGACTACGGGTATTGGCAGCTTATATTTTGCAAACGGTACTCTTGAACAAGAAAGGCACATGAGAGAAAGCGTAGGTAATCGTTTTTAGGGTTCCGTTCCTCAAAAGGAAAAAACGGAACCCTTAAAAAAATTGTTGGACTCGCGTTCTGAGGCTTCCATTGGCCGGAACCCTCAGAGCGCGAGTCCTACTCGTACTTGTCCGGTTTTTTCCCTCCATCTTTACAATTTTGTATTTATGATAACGTCAACTACCCAGTGACCCTATCCCTGGGCCTATCATCATCATCATCATCAGCCTGTAAACGTCCACTGCTGAACAAAGTCCTCCCTCGTAGAGAGGAGTGTTGCCATAATCCCCACGTCTGGGCCTATACCGTCACCTTTTTAAAAAGATTCAAGTTAGGTGACCTTAACTTCGTGATCGTAAATTACGTGAACGTGAACCTTAAGCGGAGATACGGGCCTATTAAAGACACAAAATGCAACAATCGGATCCTGTTGATGGAACACACGGTGCAAACATACATTAATTGGTAAGGTATATAATACAGATACTATAAATGGGAAAGCGCGTTTGTTTGTTCATCTTTCGGAGTAACTGATAACTGTCTGAGCTGACGTAATATTTATTATTACTTAAACAACTTGACCCTTGACCGCTGTAGTCTACTCATAAGTAGCTCAGCTTCCGTGCCTTTACTCGTCTCGCAAATACACAGAAAGATTAATACTAAAAATATCTACTATAAAATTTGTTTTCGTTTACGAGCCTTTAAGTAAACCATTTAGATGACAAAAGAAATGGTTATGTTTTATCCTATATGTTTGGAGAGGTACTCGGTATTATCATTAAATTTATTTTAACACATCAATTGATATCTTGGTTAGGTGATTTGTGTTGTCGAGTTTGTAACAAACAAACATTCAATCAAACGCATTTAACCATATTGTTTTTTTTTAATAAATAAAACACACATCTGTAAAATAAATAATGTAATTGTAATTTTAAATTCAAGCAGTGAGTAACAAGTATATCGTGAATCAACATGTTATACAGACATTTTATAGTCATTTCATTATTATTAAGTGTCAGTTATGCCAGCGAAGACAATAATAAGAACTTATTAGAAAGTAACTTTGATTGTATCTTAAATGAAGGGAATCCATGCGAAGCCAAATTATCGGCAGCTCTGTCTATTTTGAAAACTGAAATGTTGTATAACTACAGCAAATTGGACATGTTGTGGAAAAAAAATAATGACCTAGAAGAAATCATTAATGGAAAATTTCATAAACTAGAGAAGAACATACTCGATAAATTGGAAGAGTACATAGAAGGGAAATTAGATTCGTTGGAAAAGCATATAAACCTCAAAATAGATGCTATGGAGAAAAACACGCCGGACAAAACAGATATTACTATTATAAACCACAAATTCGATGCGTTAAATAAAATACAAACGGATTTGGAAGGAAATATAATTAGGGAAACAAAAACTTTGACAAACGAAACATTGAGAAGAGTGAATGAGGAAATAGAGAAAACTGTTTCCGAGTTGGAAAAAAGCACTACATATTATAAACTTAATGCATTAGATACAAAATTCACGACCTTGGAAGACAACATAAGCCGTAAACTATCTGAATTTAGTAAGATGGTACCAGATATAGAAAACATCAAACACAAACTAGATATGTTTGACAAAAAAATATTGCAACATTTTGAAGAAAATATGAACCAAAAATTTGATAATATAGAGAAACAGATTCTAAACATAACAAAAAACAAAAGTCATAGCTCAGATATATTGAACAACACACTTGGTCAGATTTTAGATGATAATTTGGGTGAAATACAGAATAGAAACCCTGGATTAGTACAGAACAAAACTAGATTGGAGTTTGTGGATAATACAAAAAAGAAGAATTTATTACCAAATAGAACTCGTAAGTTATTTTTTTTAAACAATTTCGTATTTATTTTAGTATGATTTTCTAACTCAAGAGATAGATTCTAATAGATTTTAACATAGATACATTCGTATGTAGTGAAGCTATGTATACATACATACTGTCATTGCGAAAGTTATACCAAAGGCGGCTTGGCTTGCCATTTACTATAATTTTCTCAAACTATTTCAACCTAAAAAAACTAAAAGTCTTCAAAATGAGGGTGAGGTTCTCAATTTGATTGTAGGTATGTTTTTTCATTTACTTAATTAGCTTGCAATTGTTGTCTATCATCATCATAATCATCATCCAAAAGACGTCCACTGCTGAGCATAGGCCTCCCCTTAAGAATTCCACACTGAACGACAGCCTGGCATCTGCCTGGATGCCTGCGACTCTCACGATGTCGTCGGTCCACCTAGGCCTAAGCCTACCTCTGCGTCATCCAATTCATGGACTCCATTCAAGAACCTTTCTTCTCCATCAGTTTTCGCTTCTTCGAGCGATGTGGCCTGCCCATTGCCACTTCAACTTGTAAATTTTAATAGCTTTGTCAGTGACTGGTTATTCGACGAATATCATCGTTCCGAATTCTATCGCGCAAAGAAACGCCGAGCATAGCTCTCTTCATTGCCCGCTGTGCGACACTCTGAGTTTCCCAAAAGGCCAATAGTTAAGGACCTCGTCTCAGTACTTTCAGTATATCAAAAGGTACTCTTTGCTCAGTGCCGTATGTCATCACTGGCAGCACACACTGGTTAAAGACCCTTGTATTGGATTTTTCGGGCGACCTCTTTGCCTAGTTGAACCGCGTCGCGCGACGTGTGGGTCGCTTGCATTGTTTAGAATTCCATATAAATTCATACTGAGCAGTGGGTCGCGCGACGCAGGCGCTTGCCACCGGTCGCGGTCGCTAAGGTCGGAATGCTACCTTAACTACCGCGCGGCAGTTATAATCATATGTCGGAATCGGTCTCATACAAATTAATCCTGTAAAGTAATTCCGTCTACCGCCAAGGCACATGCCGTCGCCGTCTGCCGTTGCCGTCTGCGGTCTGCCGTCGCCTGCGACGGCGTAAGGCTGCGGACTCGGAAAATGTACCTACTAGCGTCGAATAATTCGCGCAACTTTTTTTTTTGAAGATAAGTAAAATATTTTGATGGCACACAAATAAACAGAATAAATATATTAGCTACGTATTTTTTAAGGTTCATCTAAGTAGATAATTAAATCAAGCGTTAAATACAGCTCTCTCACGCCAACCCCGTTTCGAGATGTGTTTGTAAAGTTATTATATGGCATTTACAAAATCAATTTATATTAAAAGTAAGTAAACATTTTCGTCTTCAGCATGGCTTGACTTTTTTTTTTCATAATAGTTTTCATTATCTTACTTTATCTTTACTTTCTTCTTTCCATACAATATCGTAAAATTTTCCTGTTTTTGCTTCCTCAACCTCGACTAGCAGTATAATTGTTTCAGGTGGTTATTGGGACTGTAAGAAGCGTGTGGTGACTGGCTACGATTACAACCCGATCCGTATGGACAACGAAACTCTCAACTACGTCACGCTAGAAACTGACGCAAGCGGCATCACCAACTTTGAAATGCATTTCGCAATAAAGGCCACCGATTATGTTATCATACAGTTGTCGCCATTGGCAAATCCTGGGAAAGACGATGGATTTTTTGTAATATGTAAGTATGTACAAATTATTTTGATATTACACGTTCCAACATCTTTGTAACGAATTCTAACGAAATAATCCAGTCAATGAAAACCCTAAAAGATGTGTAGAGTGCGAGGGAACCAAGCGATTCATTCAGTAACTTGTTCAGGAAGCTTAGGGAATGAACTTGTTTACCATCTAGGAGTACAGTAGGGGAAGGTGGGGACGACGACAAAGAAGGTACTTATTTTTGGGTTTTTTGTACGAATAAATGTACCTAAGTTGATAGTATACAGTCATTCTATTTGTCCTCCTTCCTTTCCTTTTTCACGTTGGCGTGACGTTGTCTTTTTGCACTTTTTTTTGTTTTTTGTGGTGGTAAGGAACCACAGATCTACTATATCTGTGTAAGGAACCCTCAGTGCGTAAGCCCGATTTGCCTTTGGCTGGTTTATTTATCTTCACAAATGTTATAAATGGGAGAAAAAGGTAGCGTTGAGCTGACCAAAATGCTGGCGTGTTCCTGGCTCAATGCATAAACTAAGAATTGGCGTTTAGGTTGGTAATGCATGGCAGGGTAAGCTTCCAACTGGTACTAGGATCGGTACTGTTACTTTGGATTGTCTTTAGGCCCGTGGTTCCCAAACTTGATTGGGCTCCAACCCACCTAACAAAAACTGCCAAATTAGGAACCCACCTCTTGGCCGTCTTAAAAAGGGGGCATAAAATATTGCAAGATTAAAAAGTGGCCGTCCGGCTGTTAGCTCGATCGGTCGGGTTATCTTATGTTTGAGGGCCCACTCAATATTTGCTCGCGACCCACCAGTGGGTCGCGACCCATACTTCGGGAACTCCTGGCTTCAATGGTGTACGGGCAATCCAACTGTTTTGTGGTGTTAGTTAGCTTGTATGAGATGTAGGACAACTAAACGTACACCACTGTAAAATATGACTTTAAATTTTACTCGTCCTAATATGGACCATTTTAGAAATACATACCGACATTCTATATCGGTACAACAATGTCTATTTTAGCGGCTATAAATGCAGACTAGGTACATGTCCGACTTTGATTACATGTTCATCGTCAAAGATTTCCGATTACCTTCATAGTGAGAATGGGGTTTTAGTTCTAGTCTATCCGATATCCATTGTTTTAATTACCTTTGCATCTAATTATTCATATTTTTATTGCATTTTTGGCAGATGTAGGATATGACTCTGCTACGAAAATGGCGATAGTGATTGCCCAGCCAACAACGGAAGATAATAAAAGCTTGACAGAAAGAGAACTTCTACAGAGATACGAGGTACCTAAGGCCATCACTTCGACTAAATTTACGGCCTATAACATCAAAATCAAAAATCGTAAGTAACACTTTATTATTTTGTGTAAAGGAATAAAGCAAAATAGGTACCTACCCTCATTTGCAAAAAAACGGGCACCTAAGCAAAGGACCAATTTCATTCATACTATTAGTTTTATTGATAAATTAAAATAAATGTAGCCTCAGAATTTTGTTAATTAATTAGCAAGGAATATTTTTCTCATAACATTTTGATTAAATTAATGGCTCAAAGCGCTCTAGTAGTGTATTGCTCTATAAAAATGAAACACGTTATTTTGTTTGTTTTACCTTGTTGTTAGGGTTCCGTACCCAAAGGTTAAAACGGGACCCTATTGCTAAGCCTACGATGTCTGTCTATCCTACATATTAACGGCTATATCTTTCGAACCGTAATAGAGAATATGTAAGTACAGAATGTAGGTATATATGTAACGTTACGGCGGATTAACAAATAATAAAAAAGTCTAAAAGTAAAAACGAAAGGTGGTCCCCGTACAACGAACGTATTTTTTTAACGTATTTTTGTATTAGCTCTAATCTTAGGCTCTAATATAAAAATTATAATACGTACAAGCGTCTATCAAACTTGGCACGATTGTAGTACGTACACTCTAAAGTATAACAACAAATAATAAATAATGGCCAAGTGCGAGTCGGTGACAAAATTCTGTTCATTACCAAGTTATTATACTCGAGCGCCTGTAGCAAACTGCGTAGCAAATTACTTACCACAACTTTGGAAGGCGTTTTAAAAACTGGTAATTCGGTTACTTGGACAACCTTACCCGACGCCGGGGGCGTAGAAATCTCGCCTAGGCAGGGCGCTGGTAGTGCTAAAACCGGTAGCGAGTTATATCTTATATCAGTTATGGTTTCTTGTGGAATAGGTACGTTCTCACTCCGCGGTAATCGCATTATTTAGCTCTCTGATGGTCTGCGAAGCCGGCTGCACTGATCTCACTCGTCGCTTCAGAATGTCCCAGACATGTTCTAGGATTGAGGTCGGGACGTTGAGCTGGCCAATCCAAACGGTGAATTCCGACCTCTAGCATATAACTACGCTTCCACATCGACAGACCGGTAAATTTCGATAATTTACATCCAGATACAATAACTATAGTCACAAACGTGCAAAATATCCGAACCAAAACTCGGCGCACGCTACGCTGACTTTTTGGTTATTTGTAATGCAACCGCGATCCGACTACAACGCCGCGCTGAGCTACGATGACATCGGACAAGTGGCGTTGAACACTATGCAAGCGACATAACGTCTAAATTGAAGTACCTAAATGTGGCATTGCAAACTATATAATTAATGTCTAGGTATGTACAACGACGCTCGGACGATTCTTGACTGTTTTCACTTAGAGATTGTGACTCTATATGTGTTGTATCTCGATGAGAATTTAGGTAAAATTACTTTAAATAATTATGTTTTCAGGAACGTTGGAAATTGGCAGAGAAGGTACCGACTCACCACCCGTTCTTAAATATAAAGACGGCCGCCTCAAAACCGTTAAATATATCGGCTTCACTTCGTGGGAAAAACGCGAGGCGACATTCCTTTACGACTGCCCGCCTCATTTTGAAGGTAATTTATATTACACACTGTGGCGGATTTAGCAGCAGGCTGAGTAGGCTGGAGCCTAGGACGGCAGATTTTATAGGCGGCTAATTTGGGGTCAAGGTGGTATGTACCTAATTAGAACGAGAGCCACAAATCATAAAGTAACAATTTTACTGACATAAAAAAAAAGATTGTGAAGTAGGGTATTGAATTGTATGTCGGTAGGGGCGGCAAAATTTAAAATGTGTAAATCCGCCACTTACAACACGTCATGTTTGTTTTAAAATGTGTAAATCCGCAACTTACAACACGTCACGTCTGTTTTAAAATGTGTAAATACGCCACTTACAACACGTCACGTCTGTTTTAAAATGTGTAAATACGCCACTTACAACACGTCACGTCTGTTTTAAAATGTGTAAATCCGCAACTTACAACACGTCACGTCTGTTTTAAAATGTGTAAATACGCCACTTACAACACGTCACGTCTGTTTTAAAATGTGTAAATCCGCAACTTACAACACGTCACGTCTGTTTTAAAATGTGTAAATACGCCACTTACAACACGTCACGTCTGTTTTAAAATGTGTAAATCCGCAACTTACAACACGTCACGTCTGTTTTAAAATGTGTAAATACGCCACTTACAACACGTCACGTCTGTTTTAAAATGTGTAAATCCGCCACTGACATAGATTCAGTATATTCTCCCTCTACGGCCACTGACAACACGTCATGTCTGTTTTTGTGGTGTTAGTGTTTATTTTGTTTAGATTTTTTTATTCATAAACGTTCTTTGAGCTAATCTGTTCTAAGTATAATTTTTTTCTCGCTTTTACTTATGACACTTATCGTCGGCGATAAGACGATAGATCATAATATTTACTTATCAAACGTGTGAATGAGAATGTACATTATGCATTTACCTAGTTATCAGTTCGTAAAGGCACTTGGCCCCCAAACCAGTCGCGAGTGAATCGGTTTGTTCTAGGCAAGCGTGCTCTATCGTAAACCGCATCATCGATTAACATCAGGTGAGGTGGCGGTGAAACACTAGCCTTATAAAAATATAAAAAAACATCATTTTATGATACCTTTCACATTTTGTTTTATCCCACTGAACTCAATTTAGATGGCAGAATGGCGTCTTTTTATCTCTGATAAATTTAAGGATACCTAGCATGCAGGTAAAGTTGGATAATAATGCCTACTTTTTATGTTTCAGAAACGATATTTTAGTTGCGAGCATTGCAGCTGTCTTCATAAAGAACATGGTCTGTCTGTAAGAGTTAGTCTACTGTCACAAGTCACAAGGACGCAATTTTATATTTTTGTTTTCCCCATACACTCAGAAATTGTGTTAGTTTTTGACGTGATAACGTCTTATAAATCAATGAACGCCGGCTGCACGCACGAAAAATTGTCACGTTCCGCCTGAGCCACACGTACAAGCGAGAGCGCGGAACAAGCGATAGAGAGGCACGATCAGCCTAAGCGTTATCACGTAAAATTTTCGTCCGTAAGCCGACTTTACAGACAACCCTTTTTTTAGTTAGTTTTTTCTTAGAAAACTTGAGACCAAAGCTATTTATCATCCAACACATGATTTGCAAAGAAGAAATGGCTTGAACTATTCATCCCCCATACCAAAGTTCAATATAAGGAATTTCTTATTGTACTAACATAAAAATATGGTAGGTAACAAAAATTCAAAAATAAAAACTTGTATAGATATGGTAAAAACACTATATCTAGGTACTTGAGGGAAACTAGATTTTGAACTTGTTGTAAATAATTATGTTCCTTTATCTGTGTATAAAATCTATTGTTACTTATTTGTACCTACTAATATTATAAAGGTACGAGCAAACTGGTGTATTTTGTTTTTGTCCTGTCAGTTTGAACGCATGAGGACATTGGCGGATCCGGGCATGGGGGCCATGCTCTCCCCCCCCCCCCCCCCCCAAGACACCTAGCAATTCCATACATTCGACTCAATTTTTCGATTTGATTTCTTCGAACCTTGTTAGAATGGCCCCCCCAATGAAATCCAGAATGGCCTCCCCCCCCCCCCCCCCCAAAATGAAATCCTGGATCCACCCAGTCCATGCACCTGCATGAGGAGCCTTTCTTTTACGTCTGACATTTTATGAATGCGTCAGTGGAAACGCAAGTTGAAACTGAACGCACACGTGTCGACATAGCTTTAGTATACCCATACCGTAGCATATTCAAAAATGTTGGCAACTTCAACATTAGTTAACAAACCAATAAAAACATACCGGCCAAGTGCGAGTCGGGCTCGCGCAATGAGGGTTCCGTACCCCACAAAATACAACCATCAGTTATTGTTTAGGATAATGCCTTCCAAAATAGTCGAAGCAAATACTTTGCTACAGTGACGCTCAAGTAGGTACAACACAATTATAATTACAATTATTAATATTAACGTGGTAATGAACAGAAATTTGTCACCGACTCGCAGTTGGTCATTATTTATTATTTTGTTGTTATACTTTTAACTTTAAAAGTATGTACTAACGTGTGTTTAAAGTGTGTACTATAATCATTAAGTTTGACACTTGTGCGTATAACCTAGTTATTAGAGCTAGGTAAAACAAAAATACGTTAAAAAACACGTTTGTTGTATGGGGACATCCCCCTTTCGTTTTTACTTTTTTATATTATTTGTTAGTTAATCCGCCGTAACATTACATATTCTGTGAAAATTTCAACTGGCTGTCTATTATTACAGTTCGAAAGATACAGCCGTTAATAGGTAGGACAGACGGACGGACGGACAGACATCGTTGGCTAGGGTCCAACCAACCTAACCAGACTTATTTTTGATGCAATTAATGACACAAAATAGCAAGGGAAACAACCATTTGATCCCAACGACTTTGTATAGGTATTTTTTTTTTTTTTTTTAATGCCATAGGTGGCAAACAAGCAGACGGGCTGCCTGATGGTAAGCAGTCACCGTCGCCTATGGATACTTGTAACACCAGAGGCATCACAAATACGTTGCCGACCCTTTAGAACTCTATTAACTCGCCTTTTGAAGAACCCCATGTTGTAACTTCTCGGAAACACCGTAGAAGGTAGCTCATTCCACATTTTGCAGGTATGAGGCAAGAGGGATCGTGTGAATCGCACAGTGTGCGATTTCCACTGATCTATGATGTGTGGATGAGCCTTCAGGCGGTGGCGGCTAGTGCGATGGTAAAACCGCGACGCCGGCAGGTAGTAGATCTGTGTTGTATACCCTAACTTCCATGTTTGATCCACCATCAATGACATTTGATCCATAGAGGTCTATAATGTATGATTAGCTAAATGTCGTCATTCTAAACTTAAACCCAATTGGCGGACTCCCAAAGATGGCGGACCAGTTATTTTTTTATGCAGCTCCATATGGGTAGATTTCATATGAAAGGGTTTGCTGAGAATACTAAAAATACGTCACACTAAATTCAATATGGCGGACAATATTTTCTTATCTACCATCATGCTATGGATGTCAAATGAAAAGTTTTGCTGAAAATACGTCACGATAAATTCAATATGGCGGACAATATTTTCTTATCTACCATCATGCTACGGATATCAAATGAAAGGTCTTGCTGAAAAATACGTCACGATAAATTCAATATGGCGGACAATATTTTCTTATCTACCATCATGCTACGGATATCAAATGAAAGGTCTTGCTGAAAAATACGTCACGATAAATTCAATATGGCGGACAATATTTTCTTATTTACCATCATGCTATGGATTTGAAATGAAAGGGTTTGCTGAAAAATACGTCACGATAAATTCAATATGGCGGACAATATTTTCTTATCTACCATCATGTTACGGATATCAAATGAAAGGTTTTGCTGAAAAATACGTCACGCTAAATTCAATATGGCGGACAATATTTTCTTATCTACCATCATGCTATGGATTTGAAATAAAAGGATTTGCTGAAAAATACGTCACGTTAAATTCAATATGGCGGACAATATTTTCTTATCTACCATCATGCTATGGATTTGAAATGAAAGGGTTTGCTGAAAAATACGTCACGATAAATTCAATATGGCGGACAATATTTTCTTATCTACCATCATGTTACGGATATCAAATGAAAGGTTTTGCTGAAAAATACGTCACGCTAAATTCAATATGGCGGACAATATTTTCTTATCTACCATCATGCTATGGATTTGAAATGAAAGGATTTGCTGAAAAATACGTCACGTTAAATTCAATATGGCGGACAATATTTTCTTATCTACCATCATGCTATGGGTTTGAAATGAAAGGGTTTGCTGAAAAATACGTCACGCTAAATTCAATATGGCAGACAATATTTTCTTATCTACCATCATGTTACGGATTTGAAATGAAAGGATTTGCTGAAAAATACGTCACGTTAAATTCAATATGGCGGACAATATTTTCTTATCTACCATCATGCTATAGGTTTCAAATGAAAGGGTTTGCTGAAAAGATTACTCCTTATAAACATACTTATATTATACATGCGATATTAATATTAGGTATGTGTTGCAACAGAGCAACGGATCGACGTGGATTTTTGCTTGGAGATAGAGGGCCGGAGAGTGACACAGGACACTTTTTATTCCGGAAGTTTCCAGGTTCCCGGGAATGTCTACGCGGGTGAAACTGCGGGCCGCAACTAATTACTAATACGTGTCAATAAAAAACTGAAAAAAGAAAATAAAAGTATGTATTTTTCAATATTTAATATTTTCATACATAATAAATAATATACAATTATTCTTATTTCGCATTGGCAATAACGCTTGTGCTTATTGCTATAAAATGTGAACTAAACTACATAAAAATGTACAGGAATAAAATAAATACATAACTACAACGCGACACGGATCATAATGAATATGGTGATATAATAATACGGTGATAGGGCACTGTTACTACGTTTGTCTCTCTTTAACCCTGCGATAACCTTGCGATAAAGCTTTAAACAGTCACATTAGTGTTCGCGTGAATTACTATGATTATATGAAGTCCATTTTATTTATCTATACAAATATTATAAAGAGGAAAGGTTTGATTGTTTGTTTGTTTGCATTAAATAGGCTCCGAAACTACTAAACCGATTTGAAAAAATCTTTCACTGTTGGAAAGCTACACTATACCCGGGTGACATAGGCTACATATTTATACCCGTGCGAAGACTGGCGAGCCGCTAGTTTAATAATAAAAAGCAAGCCTATTACCGAATAAAAATTTCATTATTTTTCAAGCACAAGTATAATCGATATTGTCATTATTGTAACATTGAACTGAGTAACATCAACTCAACAATAGTGCAGATGTCACAATTGACTAAATTGGTTTCCTAAATCATGAAAAAAAAATTTTTTTCGACACAAATTTTTGCAGACATATCTTTGCTCCTGTACCGCAACCATGATCGGCCGCGACACGTGCCACCCTGACCATGTCCGACCATTACCTAATTCAGGAACAATGAAGCACAAATAATTGTCTAAATTCATATAAGATAATTTGTCAATTTTACATGAGTAGGCATATGTAGTCCGCGCGACCACTCCAGGGTTAAGACGACAGGTGTAGTTCCATCTTTCACCACATTCATCATAAGCCTTGACGCACTGTATGACCATTGATTAAGGTACATAATATTTATTTATTTATAATTAGATACATTTCTATAAACACTAAATAAATGTTGCACTATGCGCCGCCAATAAACTATTTACCTAATTTGTTTTTCACAGATTTTCGTAAATCAAATCAATTCATAATCAGTCGAATGGTTGCGAAAATATAGGGGTAGTGAGATCACAGTTCGAGGCGAACAGATCAGATCAGAATCAGGCTAGTCTTGTGCAAGTTATGCAGCACATTTCACTATTGGACCTAGGGTTACCATGTCTAAAAGGTCTTGAAAAGTCCTGATCTAAACCCGGACATTTCAATTAAAGTCTGGACATTTTAGTCTCGAAATTCAAACACTGTAGTTATCGTTACAGTGGTAACAGAGCAGTGAAACATCGCCCAAGCTAAAAAGCCGGACAAATTACTAAGCCGGATAAACGATTAAAGCCTGGACATATCCGGACAAATCCTAGCGCATGGTAACCTTAATTGCACCGTAGCACGGTCTTAGAACAGCTAGTCCTCCTTAAACTCAATTTCATCTTTTTCCTTCTTTGGTTGTGAACTATTATTAAATAAAAAAAAGAACCCAATGAAAAAGACTACAGAGGGAGTGACTATTTCACGGCTATTCCTCGTTTGTGAACTAGTAGTTCGCCTCGAACTGTGACCTCGCGACCCTACATCTTCACATCCCTTTGACTGGTGATAAATCACATTCGAACATTAAAATTGTGATTTGCGTGAGCTACTTGCCTACAAAATTTCATGAAGATCGAATTACCGGTACGCAAGTCATCGTCGAAGAAATATACAACGAAAGCCAGGCTGGCTGAGTAATTACTTGCATGTAGCAAAAATAGGTCTGTGTCCTTAACATTTTTATTACCTCTAAAAAGCTGATCCTTAATTAGATATCAACAAAAAAAAAAAAAGTTGCCTTTTAATTTCGTGCTAGACAGAAAGTGCACTTTAGCTCGTTATGACGCCAAGCCGTGCGCGCGCGCCATACAAATGCTATACCAAGGAAGATATATTTATATATAGATATAAGATGGATCATTGGCTATACTAACACACGCTTTGTGAGAAAGGGACAACTCATCCGCTCTCTATCCCCACCAAAAACTTTAAACGCTTGTCTCAGAAATAGGCAAGTGTCTTGCGATGAATATAACTAAATACATTACACATTCTGAAAAAATAAATTAAATTTGCTGATAAATCTCTGAGATATGAGCGTTGAAAGTTTTAGGTGGGGATAGAGAGGGGATACTCTGTCTTTTTCTCGCAAAGAGTGTGTTAGTATAGCATTTGTATGGCGCGCCTGGGGCGTGACGTCATAACTCAGTATAGAGCGCGCTCTGTCTAGCATGAAATTTAAATACTTATAACATATTTATTGTTGAACTAATTTTAATTTTATTTTCGTTGATGTGCTATTTATGATCAGCTTTTTTATCAAGTAATAAAAAATATTAGTCATCATGCCTAAGTATTTAAATTATTAAAAAACCAGTATGTGTAATGTATTTAATTATATCCTTCGCTAAGCCTGTTATTTGTAATCAATGAAACATTAGGACAGGTTTCAGGTTAGGCTAAATTAGCATCATTAACAAATTTCAGTATAGTAAAATAATTAATCTCAAATTCCTTATTTTACTTACTTAATGCGACGTTGAAGCGGAAATAAACTAGAGATTCTTTTAAGAAAGAGTTTCTATTTCATCTTTTTTCCTCTTTGATTGTGAACTCATAAAAAAAACAGACGGAGTGTCTATTTCACGGCTATTCCTAGTTTAAATAAATAAAATAAATAAATAAATATTCGGGACATTTTTTCACACACGGTCATCTGACCCCAAACTAAGCAAAGCTTGTGATATGGTAAATAAAAAAAAACTTTGACTTTATAAACTGGTACTTCGCCCCGAATATTTTTATTTTGTATTTTTCTGAATATCAGTAAATGATTTTGTAGTAGTCATTTTTTTTTTTTTATTAATAATTTAGGATTACACCAGCATAAACCATATTTTTAATACAGTCAAATATTCTATTGCAGGGATGGCGAACCTTTATAAGGGTACGTGCAATTTTTATTTTAAAAAAAATGTGGCCAGGTCTTCCCATCAAAGAATCTTGACTTATACTCTATCCACGGAACAGAATTATTACCAAGCCGAGCCGACCAGCCAAGTGCGCATCGGGCTCGCGCACTGAGGGTTCCGTACCACCACAAAGTTCAATAAAAAATTTACCAGTTATAACTCGGTAATGAACAGAAATTAGTCACCGACTCGCACTTGGCCATTAATTATTGAATGCTAACGAAATGCTGTTATACTTTAGAGTGTGTACTATAATCATGCCAAGTTTGACGCTTGTACGTATTACCGTTTTTACATTAGAGCAAATACAAAAATACGTAAAAAAATACGTTTGTTGTATGTATGTTCTGTGAAAATTTCAACTGGCTTCCTGTTACGGTTCGAAAGACAGCCTTTTAAAGTTAGGACGGACAGACAGACATACCGAAAAACAGACATGTAGGCTTAGTAATAGGGTCCCGTTTTTACCCTTTGGGTACGGAACCCAAAAAACATGATATATATATTTTTTTATAAAAAAAAAAAACTGAAAATGTCTTAATTAATGGCTTGCCCGAATTATTTTGTCGAATGCCACCAATGGCATGCGTCCGATTGATTCGCCATCCCTGCCGTATTGTCTATATTCTATAACATTAAGAAAGCCGATTTAACCTTCGCTTCATTCAGTTAATAAATCATTAGGAGAAAAGATCAGCGTTTTCGTGGGTTATGCAGTTTAGTTAGTTTCCGTCTAATTACGCGCGACGACTTCCATGTGTTTCAAGGGTGCTTCCGGGTGCACTCCACGGATGACGGTCTCCAGGTTGTGGTAGTAAATGTCTCCAGCGAGCTCCTCTGTGCCGATCTCGGGCTCCGACTTCGCCTGTTTGGTCGCCTCGTCCACTTCCGTGCGGACTTTCGCATCGATTTCCTGTTCAAGCAAACAAATAATCTATACTTCACTGTTTTAAACTATCACGGTTGTTCATTAAAGTTGTAAGTTTTTTTTTTTTTATATATATATAATAGTAGACAAACAAGCGACGGGCCACCTGATGGTAAGTAGTCACCGTCGCCTAAGGACACCTACAATACCCAGGGCATTGGCGGTGCGTTGCCTACCTTTGAGGACTCTATTCACTCTTCGCTTGAAGCAATTGAGGTTATATTTTGGAGGAAAAACCGAAGGTGGTAAGCCATTCCACAACTTACAGGTGCGTGGCAGAAACTGTAGTGTATGGCGGTACCTACATTAGTACATTATAATAACGCGTTGAAGTGTAAGCGAGGGTAGGCGCCGGCGGGCGGCCATCCTGTTCTCATTCCGAATAAACCTGTGCTAAGTATGACAGTGTGAAGTACCTTTGCTCCCGTCTTAACCTAATATTTCCCAGAAACAATCGATCAAATCGAACAGTGCGAGACTTCCACGCATCTATAATATGAGGATGGCTTTTTTGGCGATGGCGGCCGGTTATTTACGGGATATTTACCGTGGTAAGGTTGTGGAATGAGCTCCCGATATTTCGGCGCAGTTACATGCACCATGTTCACGGGAAGACTGAAGAATGCGGGTGGTTGGAGAACAGTTAAAAAGTTAGGTGCAGACATAACGATCTACCCTCTAATAATAATAAAATAAATATAGAAATAATAATTAAATAAATAAAAAAATCTAATATAATATCGGGAGCTCATTCCACAACCTTACCACGGTAAATATCCCGTAAATAATCATATAACTTTAATCTATACTTCATCATCATCATCATCAGCCAGAAGACGTCCACTGCTGAACATATGCCTCTCCCTATAGGCGGATGGGCAACAACATCCTCCTACTTGAATGGTGGAACCTCCTGCGATCCCCAAGCCGCCTGCCAAGCGTGGGGAGGGATTATGGCAACACCCCTCTCTAAGAGGGAGGCCTTTATCCAGCAGTGGAACTTTTAATGGCTGCTGATATGATGCGAGTTGTTGAGTTGCGGCTCTAGCTAGCAGTTTCTTTTTAAAAACGGATGACTCCCCCCCCCCCCCCCCCTCCCTTTCAACTTGAGTTGATCGAGCTAGTTAGCAACCAGTTCTCCTTAAAAGGGGGGATCGGCCTATTTAGGCACCCTTGCTCCACCATCCCTACACTTTGAATCGGCTCTTTTTGGGCGCCCTTTCTACACCATACTTTTCTCACCTTGAGTTGGTCAGGCGTGGCGAGCTCGTTGGCAATCAACTTCTCTTTGAAGCTAGTGATGGGGTCCCGCGTTTGGCGCACTTCCTGCACCTCGTCTCGTGTGCGGTACGACGTGCCAGGGTCCGACATCGAGTGCCCCGAGTACCGGTACGTCTCCATCTCCATCACTAACGGACCTGCATCATCAGACGTGGCGTTAGAAAATCAGGAGAAAGTATATACCTGGACAAATTCCGATAGTCCGGACACGGGACTAAAAAGGACAGAAAAACGGGAAATTTTTGCACACAACGTCATCTGACTCCAAATTAAGCAAAGCTTTTACTATGGCTGCTAGAGACTGATATACATACATATTTTTTTATACGTACTTAAATAGAAGAAATGTTAAGGTTTATTTATTTCAATCGATTTTAAATAAACTTTGCTATCATTCGATTACTTTATTTTATTTTATTTTATGCTTGCAACTTTTAGTATGAGTAGTCTATACTGATATTGTAAGCCAATTACAGAGCAGGATTGTTATTGTATTGTTTGACTATGGACATTTGAATTGTATTTTTGTTTGATTTTTGTATTGATTTAATTAATGATTGACTAAATTAACTGAACTATTATTATTTTGACATATTATTTTATTGGACATTGCTTATTACTTTTTTACTTTAGAATTGTATTGTGTCACTTTATTATTTAGATTTTATTGCCTTCATTTATTTATATATTTTTTGATGTACCTAATAATTGAATTGTATGGGTTATTTTATTGCCTGAAATAAATAAAAAAAAAAAAAAAAAAAAAAAAATTGTTTCCCGCCATTCGAAGTGACGTCAGTTGGTCTGCCTTGTGATTGGCTAACGATTTAATGAAAGCATCCAATCGGGGAGCTCGCTTTGAAGGGGAATTGGCAGGAGAAATATTGGTTGATGGATGGTGGTCGGTGGAGAGTGAACAGCATTGTATTAGGGATATTTGATAGGCTGTTAATTTGAAATATAAATGTGAAATAAATACTGTAAGGTTTTCTGTTCTACTAGATTGACCCTGCAGTAGTAGTATCTAACATATTCGACCTTACTTATAAACGTTACTTAAACGTTAAGCAATGCTTAAAATAACTGTCAACTTCTCGTTGACGGAAATTGTCACAGATGAAAACAAGACAGAGCAATTTTAAGCTTTGCTTAACTTAAGTAACGTTTATAAGCGAGGCCGATTATGTCTAGCGGTGGACAATAAAAGGCAAATGATGATGACTGGTGATTAAAAGTGCAATTAAAGACTTTATTACCTTTCCCTGAGGTGCAATGTTCGATGGCGAACCTCGTAGCTTCCCGAGTTGCGAGCACGTCCATGCCGTCAACCCACAGGCCGGGAACGTAGTCCCCGCGTGTGTAGTAGTCTGTGCTAGCGGACGAACGGTCTACACTCGTACCCATACCTGCAACACAACAAACATTTATAGCTAATGTACCCTTAGTACAAGTTTTGATAGTATTCGAAAAGTTTTTTCGTTTTCGTATTGTTCTATACATTGCTGGGCTGAAAGGTATTCGTAAACTTTATTCGTATTAGAGTGAAGCAATCTATACCGCCGATTTTAGTTCCTCCACGTTTCCGATAGGGGCGCTTTACTAAAATGTATGGAACAATAGGTAAACGATTATTTTTTTCGAAAACTATCAAATCTGGGACTAAGCACTCTGGTAGGAGGATTTGTGACCCTCGTATTGTACACTCACAGAAAAGAGAAGTAAATAGAACGGAAATGAGAAGGAAAATCTGTCGTCGTGTAAGTCTCACGTCGCTGTACTTGTGTCGTGTACACAACTGTACTGCGGTACTTGTGTCACTCCACGCGGTACTTGTGTCACTCCACGCGGTACTTGTGTCACTCCACGCGGTACTTGTGTCACTCCACGCGGTACTTGTGTCACTCCACGCGGCACTTGTGTCACTCGCCGCGGTACTTGTGTCACTCTCCGCGGTACTTGTGTCACTTCACGCGGTACTTGTGTCACTCGCCGCGGTACTTGTGTCACTCCACGCGGTACTTGTGTCATTCGCCGCGGTACTTGTGTCACTCACCGTATCCGTTGTTCTCGCAGACGAACACACAAGGCAGGTCCCACAGCTTGGCCATGTTATAGGCCTCGAACAGCTGGCCCTGGTTGGCGGCTCCGTCACCGTACAGCGCGAAGCACACGCCGCCGTCGCCGCGGTACTTGTGGGCGAACGCTATGCCCGCGCCCAGTGGCGCCTGAAAAAAAAACCACCACGCATTTTAATGAAAAGTTGAATATTAATGTTATTTATACGAATACGTTGAAATGAGATTAGAAACTTTTATTATGAGATTAAAGGTACACACAATCTCATTTCACCAGAGCTCCTTCATCAGGGAATATGCGCGCTCCAAGACCGGGCGACCATCTCGGGGAACGTATTCCTTCCTGCGCGAATTCCCTATTTTTATCAAATTTTGTCTACAAAATGTGGGAATATCATGAAGTGCATAGTATTTACCTGAGCGCCGACTATTCCGTTTCCTCCATAGAAGTTCCGACCGTAGAGATGCATAGAGCCGCCTTTACCGCGGCTGCAGCCAGTGCGGCGTCCCGTCAGCTCGCTCAATACGCCCAAGATGCTGACACCCATGAGGTGAGTCCAGCCGTGGCAGCGGTACGCAGTGATGACGGAGTCTACTTCGCGCATCGCCGCGCGCATTCCGACCGCTACCGCTTCTTGACCTGAAAGATTTTGTACTTGCTTTGTAGTTTCACATTCAGATTCATACTTTTATTTAATACTAGCAACGCACCCCGGCTTCGCACGGGTGTAATATTTTTTTTTTTACACCTTGGTTTATATTATAAGGCTAGTATATAATCTTTGGTTATAGTAAGGATCTCAGTTTTTTTTGAAAATATAATATGGGCTATGTCACCCTGGGATAGTGTAGCTTACCAACAGTGAAAGAATTTTTCAAATCGGTTCAGTAGTTTCGGAGCCTTTTCAATGCATACAAACAAACAATCAAATCTTTCCTCTTTATAATATTAGTATATAACACACACTTTAAAGTATAATAAATAATGGCCAAGTGCGAGTCAGTGACAAGTTTCTGTTCATAACCAAGTTATAACTAGTAATTTCGTTATTGAATTTTGTGATGGTACGGAACTCTCAGTGCGCGAGCCCGACTCGCACTTGGCCGGTTTATTGGTATGATAGTTTACCACGCTAGTTAAGTCAAATCAGTCAAAGTTATTGTGACATTGGCAAGGTGACACTTATCTTAGACTAATTATTCCACCACTTTAAAGCACATTGAATCATTCATGTTTAATTAGTAGTGTGGAATTCTCTATTCATAAACTTACTGATAAGATAAAGATGTTTAAAATCCTTTAGAATCTCTTTGAGTCGAATTGAATCTTGTATTTTTGGAAATAAGATTTATCTTACCTTGTCTTGTAAGTAATGAACAATGTAAACAAATCTTGAAGTCTATTTTAACCTATTTCTAACTGTTGTTTGATTTGAAACATTGCAAGTTATTAAAAAAAGGAACTCATTCCTACTGTCCGGGATGTATCCTTCCGATAACTGACAGCTTGAGGCGTTACTCTAACTTCAATCCTCAATTTTGGCTGCAACAAGGCTCTAATAACAAGGTTTAATTGATTGTCAAAAAGCTGGGTCTCCTCTCGAAGGTGCGACGGTATTTCACGCCGGAACAGTTCCCTTTATTGTATCAAGCACAAGTTCAGTTTTGCATGGAGTACTGCCCGCACCTTTGGGATGGATCGGCCAAGTACCAGCTTGTAGCGTTGGAGTCCATTCGAAACGTGCCAAGGAGTCATCGGCAACCGATCCCTAGTTCAGACTAAGTTTCTCAGAACATGAGCGCAAAGTTTCTATTCTATCACTTTTTTATGGGATACATTTTGAAATGTATGCATCGGATCTGCATGATCTAAATCCCTCCTACCCATTTTTCTATCGGACTGCTAAAGGGTGCACAAAAAATCAACACCGTTTTATGGTTGATATTCTGAAAACCCGTATGAAGTTCTTTGATTCAAATTTTATTGTAGAAGCTGGTAGTCTGTAGAATGCACTGCCTGAATGGGTGTTCCCCGATAGTTACAATCTGGTGTCTTCAAATCGCGAGTGCATTGGTTTCTTTTAGGCAAGCATGCTCCATTGTGTCATAATCCATTATCATGATGGATCCATTGTTATCATGATGGATGATGATGACACAATGACGATGATGACACAAGCCTATTATTTAGTAAAAATATAATTTTTTTTTAGCCATTTGTAGATTAAGATCTTATTTGAGGTTTTTAAAAATCTGCAGTGAACTTAATTAGTAACAGTAGAAAATAAAAACTTATACTAACAAAAAATTTTTAAGAAACTAGAAAATAGAGTGTCTCTTGGAGCAATATTTTTTTTATGGTGGATTTCAACCAGGTCCAAGCTATTTGTAACGGTTTAGGCACCACTGGGGGGTTAGACAAGACGCATTTTCTGTTTGCGTTAACGCCTGCGGAAAGATGAAATTGTATGAAAATGACATTGACAATGACATTAGCTTGAGAGAAATTATCTCAAGCTAATGTAATTTACATACAATTTCATCTTTCCGCAGGCGTTAACGCTAACAGAAAGTGGCTCTTGTCTAGACCCCCTGGTGTCCTCATACGCATAAACTATTGTTACCTTCTTAACATCAAATATAGACTAAATTTTTTTTCCAATCAGGTCATCTAGGTACAATATAGGTATTATCAAGGAAGATAGACTAAGAGGAAAGCCAATAGCGGAACATTAGAGCGTAGCTCGGAAATTTGCCTAAAAACGGTACGAACTTAGATGGCGCCGTAATTTGAGCGTGATATAGGTTGCCTCGAACTTCCGTAAGCGCTGCAGTCAGATAATGTACGTAAGGGTTCTACAAAATACCGTAGCGCTAGTATCGCAGTCAAGTTTCGCAAAACATTTCAAGGGAATAAATAAAGGCGCCATCTATTGGTATGAGTTGCGCTTCTCTTGAAATGCTGCAAAACTTTTCTGCAATACTAGCGCTATTCTGTGTTATTTTTATTTTATTTATTTCGGTGATAAAAATACCTGAATACAAGTGACAGAAGCCTCTAATGATTTTCTCTTTGTACAAGTTGCCGGATGCCGTTTCGATTCTCCGCAGTATGGTCAACTTCTCATACATTTGCAGTGCATCTTCCGAAGTCAAGGAGGCAGACGTCTGTGGACCTTTCTCCAACTTGTGGAGTTTGTAAGGCTGGAAATTGTAATATTAAAAATAGATCAAAAATATGTCATTAGAATTTAGACAATGTCATAATATATTCAATGTCATTATCTTTAATTGGTCTGTATTTGGACCCGGGGATGTCTTAAAACTGCGACCAGAACCACCGGATGATGGGCAGCAGCGTCCTATTAATACATGGTGAACGTACTGCGATCCCCAAGCCGACTGCCAAGCATGGTGATTATGGCTACATCCCTCTCTAAAAGGGAGGCCTTTGTTCAGTAGTGAACATTTACTAACAAATGATGTGTATCTTTTTTATGCCATAGGTGGCAAACAAGCTGACAAGCTGCCTGATGGTAAGCAGTCACTTTCACCTGATTGCTGATCGCCTGATTGATGATTTATTTAAGGAACACTAAATTTTTCAAACAAGACAGGTTTTCTTTGTTTCTGGTTTTAGATTAAAGGTATTAAATAGGTGTACAATTTACGAGGGAAGTACAAATTTAGTATAGGTATTTCACTTTCAACATTGTGTAATCTATTTGTCCTGTCTAGCTGATTAAATAAATACCAGTAGGTAATTTGAAATATGGGGTGCATGGATTAATAATGTTTAAAATGTCAGATTGGACATGAGTATAAACAACTATAAAAGAAAGACCTTTACTTGAGTAAGGCCTCAGTCTCGCTTGCAACGCCGTACCGTACGGACGTGTTGCCCGCCCGCCGCTCGCTGCTCCCCACCTCAGTTGCCGCCGGAGGCCCTGCCCCCGCGCGGACCGCATTCCGCCGACGCGACCTTATCGCGTCATCGTAGTGTTGTGTTGTTTTTCTTCGTTCGTCTTATCTTATCTGTCACGTTGACCGACCGCTCGTCTTGCGTCCTCAGTCGCAGATCGGGTTAAGCTGGGCCTTCTCTCAGGAGAA
This sequence comes from Agriopis aurantiaria, assembly GCA_914767915.1. Classification (NCBI taxonomy): domain Eukaryota; kingdom Metazoa; phylum Arthropoda; class Insecta; order Lepidoptera; family Geometridae; genus Agriopis; species Agriopis aurantiaria. The sequence goes on along the minus strand of OU612003.1, from coordinate 6,606,287 downwards.
CTCACCCGGCTGACCCTGTATCGCCGCTGACGCGGGCGAGCAGTCGCTGACAGAGTGGCCATACCATCTGGCCACCCCCCCGTTGTGCCGCCGCGTGTGTCTTGAGTGTCGTGCACGTGCTGTTTAGTTCCGTTTTTGTTCGTTCCCGTTGCCGTTTCGTGGATATCAGGTACTCACCCCACCTTATCACTCTCACTTGCTATTTTTTGTACTCACCTCACTTTGTTTGTGTACTCTCTCACTCGGTACTCATCTCCCTACCCCGGTAGGGAGACTACATTCACCTTAACCTGTTGGGGGGTCCATTCCCCCCAACCCTATTTTTGTGTTACTGTGTTCTCATATAAAGCCTTCCGCTAACATGGCGTCCGGGAAGGAACTTGAGACCGCCCTCGGTGCCCTCTCAGGCCCCTTCCTGGCTCAGCTCAGAGCCAATCCGGCTGACGCGGAGGCCTTTCTCCGCTCCCCGGAGACCTTCGCGGCCTCTTTTTTCAGCAGGAAAGCTTCCAAAGCCTCCCCTTCCTCCTCCCTTACCCGTAAGGCACCCCCCAAGACAAAGCCTGGTCAGGACCGCACCGCGGCAGCCAAGCTGACGCCTTCGTTCAAAGGCCCAGCCTCTGCTGCCAAGCCCCTGGCCCCCTTAGCTAGCCGCTCTCGCTCCCGCTCTCCCAGGCGCACCCGTTCACGCTCCCCTAGAGTTCGCTCGCGCACCGTGGCCCGCCAGACTAAGCCTGACCACAGGAGCACCTCGCGTGCCTCCCTGAAGGCCAAGCAAACATTTGGCCCCCTTGACAGCCCTCTCTCTCCCGATCCCATTCCCCCGCAGGAGGAGATGGACACCGCCGGCTTCACCGTCGTGGGGAAAGGCAAGAAGCGTCCCGCTCCTCTTGCCTCTCCTCCTCCTCCGCCCAAGACCCCGTGCCCCTCCTCTGGAACCATGCCTCCGACCGACACTCCCGACGCTCCTCCAGCGCTTACCCCCAAATTCGTTAAGCCCCCTCGTCCCATTGTCATTCGACAAAGGGAAGACTGGGGCAGAGTCTCTCAAATCCTAGATGACCACGAAATACTCTTTGTGGCCAAAACGGTCAGTGACGGCATCAGCGTCAAGGTGAACACCTCCGACGACTACCGTCTCCTCACTAAACTCCTTCGGGCTCAGAATATCTTTTTTCACCATCACCCGCTTGAGGAGGAGCAAGTTCTCCGCGTTGTTTTACGCGGCCTCCCCAAGGAGCTCCCTACCGACTCCATCCTCGAGGACCTTAAGTCCCAAGGCCTCCCCGTCCGTGAGACCCACCGCATGCACAGCGGCAGGGCTAAAACCCCCTTAGATCTTGTGTTGGTCATCCTAGACAAGACCCAAGAGGCTAAGGCCATCTTCAACGTGAAGACTGTTCTCAGCCTCTCGGGCCTCAAAGTAGAGCCCCCTCACCGTAAAGGCATCCCAGGTCAGTGCCATCGCTGCCAGCTCTACGGCCATGCCGCCCGATATTGTCACGCTGCTCCTCGTTGCGTGAAGTGCGCAGGGGAGCACGCCACCTCAGAGTGTTCACGCCAAAAAGGGGACCCCACCCCGCCCACTTGCGTTCTCTGTAGCCAGCAGGGTCACACCGCGAACTATCGTGGTTGCCCCAAGGCCCCAAAGGCCGCAAAGGGTCAGGGTAGGACTCCTCCTCCCCGCCATCCGCCCCGCTCTAAAGTAGCCGGCCCTAAGCCGAAGCTACAAGTCACCCAAGCTCCCCAATACGTGGATGCCCCTCCCCCCATAATTAATGCATGGGCCAAGCCCCAGAAAGCCCCTCAGGCTAGCCAGCTGCCTTCTGCTACCACCTCGGCCCCTACTTATGCTCGCGCTCCCGCGAAGCAAACCCGCCCTGTCAACCCGCCTCAGCCAGCTCGTTCCTCCCCAGGCCACTCTGGCCAGTCTAGCTTAAAAGCCGACTTCGCCCTTCTGGCGCACATTGCCAACTCCCTCGACTTAGAGGAAGTGCGGTTAGTTGCTCAATTAGTCAGAGAGAAGCACGACCTCTATTCCATCTTGGAGGATCACGTGGGTCTTTTTGATGCTATTAAGCAACTATCCTTCAGTAGTAAAAATTTTGACAACTCTCATGGATAGTACACCAAAACGTACTAAACCTCGTTCATTATCGTTGGCATGGTTCAATGCCAACGGCCTTTCCACTGAATCAAGGGACCAGCGCCCCCTGATTCATCATTTTCTCTCGACCCATCAGGTCGATGTCATGCTTGTGAATGAAACCTTTCTAAAACCTAGCAAGAGGGATCCCAGGATCGCAAACTACCTGCTGGTTCGTAATGATAGGACTACTTCCGCGTTAGGCGGTACTCTTATCTATTACAAAAGGTCCCTTCACTGCATTCCTATTCCCACTCCTCCTCTATTAACTTTGGAAGCATCCTGTTGCCGTCTCTCGATGACCGGTCATCAATCCATCACCCTCGTATCTTGTTACCTCTCCGGTAACAAGACACTCCACAGGAGTGACATCGAGGCTCTCCTGTCTCTCGGTAGCGCCGTCATTTTGGCTGGCGACTTTAATAGCAAGCACCTCATATGGGGCTGCAATACTTCCAATGTAAAGGGTAACCTTCTGAACTCCCTCTCCGACGAACTCAATTTTGATATCATCCCTCCAAGTACCCCGACTATCTTTCCCTCCAACCTGCAATATAGGCCAGACGTGCTCGACATAGCACTTCTGAAAGGCGTAACACTTCAGTTGCGCTCTTTGGAAGTGCTACACGAGCTCGAATCTGATCACCGTCCAGTTTTGATGCGGCTAGGCCCCGACCCGACTGACAGACCTCCTGTAACCAAGACCGTGGTGAATTGGCAGCAATTAGGCGAAGCCCTGAAGGCGGTCAATTCACCCGACTTGGACAGGATCCCCGAGGATATCGTGACCCCTCACGACGTGACCACTTCCGTTGACGCTCTCACTTGTCACCTTCGCACCGTTATAGGTGAATCCTCCAAGCAGGTCCCAGCCGAGGATGACCGACGCTGGGCTCTGCCGGAGGACGTGAAGGAGCTCCTGAGAGCGAAACACGCTGCCGCTAGGGCCTTTGACTGGTATCGCACCGAAGATAACAGAGCCACTCTGCGGTATTACGAGCGTGCCGTAAAGAACCGCATTAGTGAGCTCCGTAATCAGAGGTGGGATAACCTACTCTCAGAGATTCAGCCAACCCACCAGGCATACTGGCGGTTGGTTAGATCTCTGAAATCTGACACTGTGACTGCTATGCCCCCGCTCTCCCGACCAAACCTCCCCCCCGCTTTCGAAGACGAGGAAAAGGCCGAATGTCTGGCCGACAGCCTCGAACATCAGTGTAGTCCTTCCTTAGATCAGGTCGACCCTGCCCACCGCGAAGCGGTGGACAGCGAGGTCGAACATAGAACCTCCACTCCCCCCGTTGATACCCTCGAGCCAGTCACGGCCTCTGAGGTTGAGTCGATCATCAAGGGCCTCCAGGTCAGGAAAGCCCCTGGTGCCGATGGCATCTCAAACAAAGTGCTCAAGCACTTCTCTGTCTCACTTGTGTACCTCCTTGTCAGCATCTTCAATGCAGCCATCAACAATTCTATCTTTCCCGACGCCTGGAAGTCTGCCGACGTCATCGGCATTCACAAACCAGGCAAAAAGGCCTCTGAGCCCTCCAGCTATCGTCCCATTAGCCTTCTCAACACCCTGGGGGAGATCTATGAGCGCATCCTTCTGAAGCGTATCTGGTCCCATGTAAATGAACACAATCTTCTACCCGACGAGCAGTTCGGCTTTAGAGCCAGACACTCTTGCGTCCAACAAGTGCACCGCTTCACGGAGTACGTTCTCGAAGGTTTCAATAAGAAACCATCCCATGGTTACACCCACAAGCCCTTCTGCCAAGGCACCGTCGCGGTATTCCTCGACGTTGCGAAAGCGTTCGACAAAGTCTGGCATAACGGGTTGATATACAAGTTATATCACATCGGAATGCCGGACCGTCTGGTACTCATCATACATGACTACCTCACGTCTCGTAGCTTTCGCTATCGCGTCGATGGAATTCTGTCTTCATCTCATCCTATAGGTAGCGGAGTCCCTCAGGGCTCCGTCATAGCTCCCGCCCTCTTCACGCTTTACGCTAGTGACATTCCTAGATCTCCCCACGTAGAAATAGCTCTCTTCGCTGACGACACCGCTCTCTACTCCAGAGGGTGGAATAAAGTCATCCAACGGGCCCACGTTCAACGAGCCCTCACTCATCTAGGTGATTGGTTCAAGAAGTGGGCCATCACGGTCAATCCCGAAAAAAGTGCAGCAATGTACCTCCACCCGTCCAAGAACCCCCCGTCAAGGCCTATCACGCTTAACGGGAAGCCCATCCCTTGGACCATCTCGACCAAGTATCTCGGTGTGACTCTCGATCGCCGACTCACTTTCTCCAAACACATTCAGTTAGTCCGCAATCGAGCGGCGTTCTTCCTAGGCCGCCTCAGCCCCCTCCTCGGCGAGCGTAGTAAATTGTCACTTAGAAATAAGCTGACAATTTACAAAACTTGCATCCGCCCCGTCATGACTTACGCCTCTGTGGCATTCGCCCACGCCTCCCGCATCGATCTGGACAAGTTGCAGGTCATTCAAAACCGCTTCATACGCAGAGCGGTCGGCGCTAGCTGGTATATGCGAAACGCCGATCTGCACTGCGATGTTGAACTCCCATCCATGATTCAATACCTTAAGTATACCTCCCGCCGCTACTTTGACGCGGCGCCTCACCACCCCAATCCTCTTGTAGTAAAATCCTCCGACTACTCGACAGACGTGACAGACCCTCCTCCTCTCCGTAGACGCCCTAGAAACATCTTGGGCGACCCGGACGACCCCATCGCCGTCGTCACCGCGGCGGCGCTGGGCTCGCCCGATCCGACTGCTCCTAGCAATAGGAAATATTTAGTTTTTGGTACAGGCGTCGGTTACCAGAGGCACACACACACACAGCGATCCCGCCGGCAGGATCGTAGACCCACAGGATCTGTTAGAAGATCGGTTAGATTCTCTCCAAATAATCATTCAGTTCAACAAACCGTTAGGGCTCCAGGGCACACCCCCTCTGGGGTGCCTGGGCAAGTCTGATTCCCACTCCCGGCGACGGCCCAAGCCGAGGTTCGTACCTTCGAGGTGCCCTTGTGCTAGTCGCCTATAAACTTAACCACCAAGTTATGCCGAACGCACTCTGCGTTCGCTAACTAGTCCGGTCAAGCTGTAGAGGCCAAAAGGCCAACAGTAAAAGTCAATCATAAAAAAAAAAAAAAAATGAGTAAGGCCTCTAGAATCTAATAGAACAGTAACTCACGTAAGCAATATTTATCTCAATATAATAACAACTTTGTATCAGAAAAACAGCTGGTTTCCACTTGACATTTTGAAGGTTATATAGGTTACATAATTATAACATATCAAACAATACTTTCAGGACATTCAATTATGGCTTGAAGGTAAAAAATTGCAAATAAACCTGTTCTTCTAATCATAATAAAACCAGTAGAAAAGAAACAGACATAATTACCTTGATTTCAAATGTAGCTTCATTTTTTGTGCTGTATTTAGCATTAGATGTTGTTACTGCCGGAGCGGTCACTTTCTAAAAACAAATAACCCATCTCACCAAATTAAACGTAAGAACTCAATTTCAATAAACAGGTACGTAGAAACTAAAGAATAACATGTAAAATATTAAGTAAATTTCGAAGAACCTAACCCACCGTGATTGTATTTGCACCGAAGAGTTTAGCGGCGGTCGGAATTATTTTGCTCATTTTATATTTTATCTTTTCAATTAAGCCCAGATTTACACAGTGATCCTCAATAAGGACCACTTTACTGTGATATTTTTATAAAAAATATGAGTTTTTCACCGTCCCGACGACTAAACCAAAACGAAAATCGAAAATATCGGAATCCGAAATAGATAATGACAGTTTTACATGACAAATGACAATGACAACACAATAACACTGTCAAAAAGACAACGACATAATTTTTTTTTTTTTTTTTTATGAGTGACTTATACTGTTGGCCTTTTGGCCTCTACAGCTTGACCGGACTAGTTAGCGAACGCAGAGTGCGTTCGGCATAACTTGGTGGTTAAGTTTATAGGCGACTAGCACAAGGGCACCTCGAAGGTACGAACCTCGGCTTGGGCCGTCGCCGGGAGTGGAAATCAGACTTGCCCAGGCACCTCAGAGGGGGTGTGCCCTGGAGCCCTAACGGTTTGTTGAACTGAATGATTATTTGGAGAGAATCTAACCGATCTTCTAACAGATCCTGTGGGTCTACGATCCTGCCGGCGGGATCGCTGTGTGTGTGTGTGCCTCTGGTAACCGACGCCTGTACCAAAAACTGAATATTTCCTATTGCTAGGAGCAGTCGGATCGGGCGATTTTTTTTTAAATATTTGCCTTGGGTTTATCGGCCATTGGAATTAGAAAACAAATCGGATTTAATTGCTACAAAAGGTTTTATTGTTTTAATGGCTTCATTTATAGCCCAATATGACTACCCTAAGTTTTCCTCCTCGGGGGAGTTGTGCATCAGTGGTGGGGGGTCAAAATGTACCACCAGAAGGGGTATTTTTGAGATTTTACGATAATATTTCGTGAAGGACTCACAATATTGAAACATGGTTTCTCTATGAGTTGTAGGGCATTAAATTCTGCATTGAATGAGAGTAAATGCATATTTTTTGGACCACCCGTACCCGTACTAGTGCTCATCAAAGTTGGTCCAATTTTACATATTTTTGAAAAAATATCGTTTTTACTTCTGTTTTTTTGGCTATATTATCTAAACTTACCCATCTCTCATTCAGTGGTCTATGCATAAGTTATAGAGAAATAAATTCTGCGCTTGATGAGACCAAAAGTATTTTTTTTAAATTCCCGTTTCCCTTTCCACCTTAAAATTTGACCAAGTTACGTTAATTATGTAGGTCGTGGAGAAGAGTAGGTTTTTTTGTTGCAACCTGTTTTATACTGAACCTAGTAGATAAAGTAATAGTTTTGTATAAATATACTAATATCTATATTTTACTTAAAAATACTTGTACTTAATGTAATTATTTTGGAAATTCTTCAATGCAAGAACAACACCTTTGGCAATATCAAGTTTGCCCGAAAAAAAAGAGTAATGAGTATACAAGGTTTCAAATCTAAGATGACCATTAATGGGCACTTTGATGAGCACTAGTACGGGTACGGGTGGTCCAAAAAATATGCATTTAGTCTCATTCAATGCAAAATTTAATGCCCTACAACTCATAGAAGAACCATGTTTCAGTACTGTGAGTCCTTCACGAGATATTATCGTAAAACCTCAAAAATACCCCTTCTGGGGGTAGTTTTTGACCCCCCACCACTTATGCACAACTCCCCCGAGGAGGAAAACTTAGGGTAGTCATATTGGGCTATAAATGAAGCCATTAAAACAATAAAACCTTTTGTAGCAATTAAATCCGATTCATCAATTTTTTTGGTCTAATTCCAATGGCAGCTGTTGGCCTTGCGGCCTCTACAACTTAGCCCAGATTCTGTAACTATTAACACCCAACTATTAACTATTAAGTTAACCTCTAAAAGTTGGCCTTTATTCCTAGCGAATCTCAGAGCAAATAAAATAAAATGAAATTATTTTTATTTGCTCTAAGTAGCGAATAGAGTCAACGCGGCTACATGAATCAGGGCCGACCGGACAGGTAGTTTTGGCGCCAACGTGAAAAAACATGTCGCCTCATTGTTTTATTTTCCTAGTGTTGTTTTGCGTATTAACTAAGTTTTTTTGAATGTGCTTAAGTATAGACCTGCTATAATGAGGTAAACCCATGGATGTTATATATACACTAAAGGGAGATAAAACATGTATTTCAGTAATGTTTCCAAAACTCCACAGAAGCATAGTAGAAACAAGACTTGTTTCTGCTAGAAACAAGAAGAAGAAACTAGAAACAAGACTTGTTTCTACTATGATTCTGTCCGCGGCTTCATTTGTTTGACTCTGACTAGAGTACGACTTGCTTAATGTCATATATTGCCGCGTAAATTTTGACTGAAGGACCATGCAACAATGATCACAAAGCAAAAAAAATATTAAAAAAATGTCATTTCATTGCTTGAATGACGAGTTTACTACGATTTGTTGTGAAAGTTTCTGAAGGTTTATAAAAGCGTAGATTACATATATGACCATTTAATTTTGATTTTATTCTCGTAAGTTCTTGACGTAGTTGAGTAAATTAAATCTTTTGAGAGACGATACAATGGAGTTTCCTCACATTGGAAAGAACTGTTCCTACCCATCTTGCAATAAACTAGGTAAGCTATAACATTTTTTCCACCCCTTTAAAAATATTTTTTCACCAAAAACTTAATATATGGGTGAGATTTCTACTCCCATAAACCTTACTCTATGTTTGTGAAGAGAGTTAAATCAATTAAAACAGATAGCAGTAGCAACCAAGATTTAACATAATACAAAGACTGTGTGCTAATTTTTGATTTCGTCATCACGTTTGACCGTGAATACTTTTGACCACCTTGTGAGTTTTGGTATGCCTAAATCATAAACGTAGCCCAAAAATGCATAAGTAAAAGAAAAGTATAAAAATAAACCTACATAAAGTAGATAGCCCAAATCTCTATCTCTTCTCTACATAGTATAAATTAAAGTCGCTTTCCGCGTCTGTCTGTCTGTGTGGCCGCTAACTCCTCCTAAACCACGCAACGGATTTTGATGCCGTTTTCATCATCAGTTAGATACATTTTCACGGAAGGTTTATATATATATATATAACTAGCGACCCGCTCCAGTTTCGCATGTAAATTACACCCGTGCGAAGCCGGGCGGGCGGGTCGGTAGTAAAATATAAACTAAATAAATTTTTACATACTCATCCCTTTTTCCCCATTTTGATCAGCATTTGATAATGTTTATGCTGAAGAAAAGTGTCAGCAAATGGAAAACTAACAAATGCACATATAATCTACAACAGCAGGCCTAGCAAGGTTAGATCATACTGCTATTTACTTCCTAGGTTTTCTAGTATAAAATACTTTTTACATTTTCAGATTTCTTACCCATGAAATGTGGCGCTTGCAAAGAGGTGTTTTGGTAAGTTCTAAGTAATTTTCAAATTATTTACATCATAGCTACTGCATATCATCTGCAGTGGGCTCAAATTCAAAACAAATTATGAATATGAAAACCCCTTTTTTTTTGTTTGTTATTTAGTGGTAGTTTAAATATATTAGAATGGCCATTCGAAGAGTTTTTACAGTTCACTATGGTGCAATTTGCCATTTGTGTATTGACGTCTGAGGTGCTACTGTCAAGATGATGGAGATTGAACTGACTTATGCGGCTTGCTAGTTGGAGCATTGATCCAACTTAAGAAGGCCACAGACACGCAAAGTAGGTGAACTCGCGGTGTCTACCCTGAAAGGTCTGTGGAGTTTCCTCATTCCATCATGTGTAAAAAGTTGTGAATTAATTTCCAGTTCTGACCATTTCACGTACGTAATGCATGAATGTCCTGCGCCGAACACACGAGATGTCCAAGTGCCAGTGTGCCCGCTATGCAGTGCCCCTGTGCCAGGTCGGAGAGGCGAGCCGCCAGACGTAGCTGTCAGCGCCCATATTGACAACCAGTGTACCTCGGATAAAGCCAGAGAAAGAAGAAATAAGGTGGGTCTGACCTGTTTCGATTACAAATAAAACGAAAATTTATGATAAAACTAATCTAACAACACCAAAATGATCTGCGTCACTCTTCAATTTTAATTTGTAAGAAAAAATTACAACATTTAGACAGGTGTTATAATACTGTTATTATAACTTGAAAAATTTGACATTAAAGTAAACGTAACTGTAAAGATAATTTTGAAATTTTATTTATCTTAGTATTTTCCAGCTTTTCCACTTTTCTGGAATACTCATCCTTATGATGCACCCTGAAAGCTAACAAACATTGAGACAAAAATTTGTTAGTTAATAGTACTGTCATTGCATACTAAAAGAACACATCTCATGCCGGCTTTAACTAACCATAGGAGTCGCCTAAATCAGATGCCTACATATTTAAGAGTTGCCTTAGGCAAAAAAACCTTTCACCAAACTTTAGGTGATAACTAGTGACGTTAGGCGTCACCTAAAGCTACTACACTGATTTGGGGGTGCCTAGTGATAGGCAACTCCCGCACACAGCTCGCTCACTCACATCAAAACCATAGATTAACTGTCAAAAACCTAGGCAACTGTTTAAGTCATCTATTAAAAATGGATTGGTGAAACAGAAGATTACGCTTAAGAGTCTGCTTTGATTAGGAGTTCCTTAGTTAGGCATTGCCTTGTTCGTGGTTAGTGAAAATGGACATTAGTGGCACACCTCAGTGACAGTAAGATGAAACTAAACTGGGTGGTCTATGTTGTTCATCCTAGAATAGATATCACTATGTTGGAGGCTTCCAGATAACCCACAAACTGACATTATGGCAGGTCACTTACACTTACCAATAATCTGTTCCAGTCTATATCATAAATCCGAATCGCATTACAGGTGTTCACAAACCGGTGTTCCTTCAAAGGCTGCAAAACGAAAGAGATGGTGCCGCTGGTCTGTGCAGAATGCTCACTGAACTACTGCCTGCGGCACCGACACATGACTGACCACTCTTGTGAGGGAAAACTGGCTGCCAAGAGACGACAAGCTGCGTAAGTATTTTATTGTGTCCGTTTAACTTCATCCACATATCATAGGTTAGTGGAAATAGCACACCGTGCGATTCACACAATCTATCTTGCCTCATACCTGCAAATTGTAGAATTAGTTACCTTTCTCGGTGATTCCGAGAAGCTAGATCATGAGGTTCTTTAAAAGTAGTTGTAGAGGAGATGAAAAGAGTTGTATCAAATTGTATGGCAAGTAGAGTAGCGCAGCGCAGGAGTGGAGTATAGTGGTATGCGAGCGGAGAGGGGTGATCAGGGTGGTGTCATCTAGCAGAGAAAGATTTTAAAAAGTTTCACTAACTAAACACTCGGGTCATGCTCAGCTTGTCTTCGCTACACAAGTTTGCTCGTATCTGCTACACATGTCCACTTATGTCCACTACACACTTGTCACTTCACAGATTCACTCATCTCCGCTTCAATGGAAACATCCGCCTCTTTTTACCACACTGCTCTCATTCAGTGGAATGTTATTTATCTGCACCAAGCGTTTTGAGTCCTCTTTTTTAATCAGAACAGCAAAACAATGGAACGCCTTGCCCCTGTCTGTGTTTCCGCAGCTTTACAATCTTGGAGTGTTCAAGTCTAGGGTTAATAGGTTATTACTGGGCAAACGTGCTCCATCTTCGACCGCATCATCGCTTTCCATCAGACAAGATCGCGGTCAATCGTTAGCCTAGTCCGAAGTAAAAAAAAACTCTTATGTATGTTCTATACAATGATTTGTCAACTTCTTACTGTCGATAAGCATCATGTGTAAAACTGAGCAGTTTTTTGTAGAACAAGATTAGCTATTAAGATGTGGCATTTATAACAGAGTTAGCCTCCTAAGCACAGATAAAAATTATGAAAATAAATCCTAGGTATACTTACACAAAGAAATATTCCTACTGTTTTCAGTGAGGCAGCTATGGCTCGTATGAAAGCAGCAGAGAGAAAAAACGGGACCAACATCATCTCTTCTCAAGCACCCGTCGCTTCATTTACAGCGGTACAAGGGAATATGGTACGTATGCCACTGCAAAATGGTTAATTTTGAATTCACTCAGATTATATAAGGCAAAAAATTGCAAACTCCCGCGTCGCAATGTGGCGCTTTAAGAATGCAATGTAAACGATGTCTCAGAATGTTTTTTTACACACCAAAAACAGATAGCGGGGGATGGGAGTGGTGTTAACAGCTTGGGCGTGTTTTAGCTTATTAGCGATGGATCGTTTCACAGGCATATTAATTTACCGACTATGAAAAATGTGCCAAGTGCTAATTTAATACAGGCATTGCGTTTAAAGAGACTGAGAAATAAGGACATCAATAATAATACACAAAATTTAATGTAAGATTAGAATGACAACTTAGAATAACTACACAAAGAAACCAAGTACATTCGCAAAATTTAAGCCATCCAAATGGTGTCATATATGGCTCCAAAAAAAAAAATAATTTTACTATGACAATTTGCGCGCTGAAATCGTATCACAACAAATCAGAAAAGCAGCATAAGAGTTATTGTGTGACATTCCACAGGTAATCCATTAATTTTCTTGCTTAAATCGTTTAAAATACCAATCGAAACGTAAGTTACAAAGCGAATTTGTAGCTTACGTTTTGAGAAGGCGTTGTTTGGAAACCTACCTTCTCTGAGTAGTTGTTCTAAGAATGACAATGTTTTTGAGGTTGTAAGTTTGTTTGCAGTGTGTTGTCTATTGCATATTGTGACCACAATTGTGGTGTGAGAAAACACTCTAACGCTCAAGATATACCACACAATAAGTCTGTTCTCGTGCTAATAAATTAAATTGGAATTAACTTACATGCATCAACCTTGAAACATAATATTGAGCCAAAACACATTTAAAAAAATACTTATTTCAAAGCTTTTGCATGTAGAATCGAAGAATCTAGAATAATAAAAGTAGCAGAAAATGTTGTGTATCTATGTAAAGAATTTCTCGATATTGATGATTCATGCAAAAGCCGTCGAGTCATGATGAGTCATAATTTGTAATTTCCTGAGGACTAACGACTTACGTCATGACTCATGAATCACTTTTTGACATAAAATAATATTGCTTGCAATACAAAAATACTATTGTCACCATGATGATAGGTCGTCTGTCCAAGATGGACAGACGACCTAAAAGAGACCGCAGGGAAACGCTGGATGCAGACCGCTTCCAACCGGCCCTTTTGGAGATCGATGGGGAAGGCCTACTTCCAGCAGTGGACGTCCTACGGCTGAAATGATGATTGTCACCATAAAATGAAATTAAAAACTGGCACATCCGGCGGTCTTATTACTAATAGCGATCTCTTCCAGACATTCTTTGGATGAATTATAGTTTATTTTTTATGTTTGACAGACTGAAGACGAAGCCCTAGCGCATGCCCTAGCGCTCTCCCTACAAGAACAAAGCTCCGATACCCGGGATACCACGTTTGCTCGAGCTCTAAACAGACAGCGCGTCGGCGGTGAACAAAACTCTAGGTGTTCCGTCTCGTAGCGACGTTGTTAGAAGTTATTTCACTAGGGGAAAATCACAGAACACTTTTTTACCTATTTCTTGAGACGTCACCAGTACCCAAAGACAATATCGTCATTGCCAGTACCCTTAGTACAAGTTTTGATAGTTTTCGAAAATTGTTTTCGTTTTGTCCCCATACATTGCTGGGCTGAAAGCTATTCGAAAACTTTTTTCGTATTTGAGTGAAGCAACCTACACTGCCGATTACTACCGGATTTTAGTTCCTCCGCGTTTCCGCTGGAATGTATGAAACAATAAGCAAAAAAAAATATACCAAAACTTGAACTAAGGGTAGAGACCTGTTTTACATGGTGCTGGTACATTTCTCTGGAAATCCTGGGGTTCTCCGTCAACCACTATCACAGAGACCTGTTGGGCTTTAGTAGTTTTAATCCTAAGATCAGACAAACTAAGTAGATATGGTAAAGTGACGTAGCGGGTGCGAAAGCATCCTAATTAAAAATCAGTCGTGTTCTTCCTCTCATATTTCCTGCACATATTTTTCTTGGATTGTCCGATGTCTCAAATTGTTTCAATTTGTACTTTTGTCTAGTGGTGTAAAAGTTTTAGTAAAGATATTGGAAATATAATTTCCAATTGTGTACAAAGTTATTTTTGCCAACAATAAAATTATTGTGATAAAATCATCGAGATACAATTCCTATAGAGCCACAATCTCTCAGCGAAAACAGTCAAAAAACGTCCGAGCGGCACATTGTACATACATTGTATTAATTATATAGTTCACAATGCCACATTTACTCCAATATAGACGTTATGTCGCCTTGCATAGTGTTCAACGTTAGTTGTCCGCTATGTCATCGTAGCTCTGACATCGCGCGGCGTTGTAGTCGGAACGCGGTTACCTTGTAACTAACCAAAAAGTCTGCGCAATTCGTAGCGTGCGTCGAGTTTTGGTTCGGACATTTTTGGCACGATTGTGACTCTATATGTATTGTATCTCGATGGATGAACTGCAATAATTATATCGTTATCAAAAATAATTTGTTTCGTGCAGTTTCTTCAAATCTTCTGTTAAGTTTAGTCAAGATTTTGATGTCGTTTTTTAAAAACTATCTTTGTTTATAATTGTTATTGTTCACATTTAAAATTTGATTCTTATTACCTATTTAAATAAGAAAAAAAAAGATCAAGAATCGAAGATCAAGAATATTGTCCCAGATTAAGAATATTGTTTCAATTTTAAAATATCATGACCAATGTAACCAATTAATGTACATTTCATCTATACATGCAATTTTTATAAATAAACTAGCGACCCGCCTTCGCACGGGTGTAATTTACGTGCGAGGCCGGGGCGGGTCGCTAGTTAGGTATATATATAAACCTTCCGTGAAAAAATCTCTAACTGATGGTGAAAACCGCATCAAAATCCGTTGCGTGGTTTAAGAGTTGGCGGACATACAGAAAGACAGACAGACAGACGCGGAAAGCGACTTTATTTTATACTAAAGAAGGTAGAGAATACTAGATTAGCAGACCATTGCACTTTGCGTCATTATGTGCTCGCATCACGTGATACATGGCCAATAACAACACACCGTGATGTCGTGATAACTCGCTTGACCAATCAGTGCTTACTGTATACTAATCATATCATGGACAAATAGGCGTGGACACTACGCACACATCTTCACCGCTGTTTTTTTATAATACAATTTGCGTAACAATAGGCTATCGGTGATCGATTTCTTTAAAAAAAACGTGCTAAGTGAAAAACAACTAAATGTAATACAGTGAAAATATTATTTAAATCGGCTAGTAAACATCTGAGATATAAGCGTTTAAAGATTTTGATCGGATTACGGATGGATGCTCTGTCCCTTTCCCGCAGAGCGTCAGTATGGAGTTTGTATGGCGTACCGCTGGTCCAGTTGGTACTGAATCTGCCTTCTGAGCTTGGGGGCGTGGGTTCGATTCCCATCTAGGACAAACATTTGTGTGATGAACATTTGTGTTTGTTCTATATCTGGTTGTTAATATCTATTTAAGTATGTATTTAAAACTACATGTGTATGTATACCAGTCTCTGGCAGCCATATCACGAGCTTTGCTTAGTTTGGGGTCAGATGACCGTGTGTGCAAAAATGTCCCGAATATTTATTTTATACAAGTGGCGTCATGTTTAAGTATAGCCCGCACTGTCTAGCTAGACATTGTTATATCTACTCATTATTTAATGTCTTAGAAGCGGCTCTAGTTGTGGCCAGCAGGGCCCCGATTCTACTAAAGAAATTGTTTTTAAATTGTAATTGTTGCGATTCTAATTGTTAAATAGCTGCCTCAAAGTTGACAGTTTTAAATATTTTTTTATACTAGAAAAATACAACCAGCTAATATTATAAATTTGTATAAAAAAAATAAAAAAACTGCTATTTAACAATAGGCATGATTCCTAATGTTTAATTTATTACAAATAACTTAGCTTAGCGATGAATATAAGTAAATACATTACACATACTGAAAAAATAATTCGAATTGGCTGATAAATCTCTGAGATATGAGGATTTAAAGTTTTAGGTGGGGATAGAGAGGGGATGCTATATCCCTTTCTCGCAAAGCGTGTGTTAATATAGCATTTGTATGGCGTTCCTGAGCCGTGACGTCACGGCTCAGTATAGTGCGCTCTCTGTCTAGCATGAAATTAAATTAAATTAAAATGCTTATATCTTATTTATTTTGAACTAATTTTAATTTTGTTTTCGTTGATGGGCTCTATTTATGATCAGTTTTTTTATGAGGTAATAAAAAAATATCAGTCATCATGCCTATTAAAATAGCAACAATTACAATTTAAAGACAATTTCTTTAGTAGAATCGGGGGGCAGTTCGATTGATTTTCAATGATCGAACCACGAGGAATTGCTAATCCTCATAGTTCGATCGGAACTGTAAGGACCTAAAATCTTCGTGGTTCGCATGATCGAACTACGCGATCGAACCTCGCGGCCGAAAGGGTTTTTATAAGACAACTAGCTACGCACCCCAGCTTCGCACCATTAGCGGATCCAGGGAAAATAGCTATCCAAAATACCTAGCAATTCCATACATTCGACTCAATTTTCGATTTGATTCCTTCGAACCTTGTCAGAAGCCCCCCCAATGAAATCCTGGATCAGCCCCTGCTTGGCACGGGTGTGAGTCTTATTTTTTTACACCTTGGGTTACATTATTGGAGATTTAGTAAGGATCCATATAAAAAATATATATAGCCTATGTCACCCGGGGATAGTGTAGCTTCCCAACAGTGAAATAATTTTTCAAATCGGTTCAGTAGTTTCGGAGCCTACTCGATGCAAACAAACAATCAAATCTTTCTTCTTTATAATATTAGTACATATAGATAAAGAGGAAATATTTGTTTGTTTGTTTGGCTCCGAAACTACCGATTTGAAAAAATCTTTCACTGCTGGGAAGCTCCACTATCCCCGGGTGACATAGGCTATAATCTATACCCGTGCGAAGCTGGGGCGGACCGCTAGTGGTAGTAGTTATTATAAGACAATAATAAAAAATAATCAGGCCGGTAGCCTATTGTGTAATTATCATATTTTTGAGACCATTATTAATGTTAAAGAGAATAAAGGCTATTATGATTAAATTAACTTGTTTTACTAGAATTATACCTATTATGTGGTCTATTCCACTTTAATCACTTGGGTGATAAAAGTCGACTCTTTAGATGACTTTTTGATACTGAGACGTGGTCCTTAGCTGTTGGCCTTGTGGAAAAACTCAGAGTCACACAGCGGGCAATGGAGAGAGCCATGCTCGGAGTTTCTTTGCGCGATAAAATCCGGAACGTGGATATTCGCCAAAGAACCAGAGTCACCGACATAGCTGTTAAAATTTGCTAGTTGAAGTGGCAATGGGCAGGCCACATCGCTCGATGAACCGATAACCGATGGGGAAGAAAGGTTCTGGAGTGGAGACCACGAACCGGAAGACGCAGGCCTCCCACTAGATGGACCGACGACATTGTGAGAGTCGCGGGTATCCAGTGGATGCAAAAGGCGGGCTGTCGTTCAGTGTGGAGGTTAAAGGGGGAGGCCTATGTTCAGCAGTGGACGACTTCCGGCTGACGATGATGATTTAAATTATTATTTGGGTATCCTTTGATCCAGTGCCGGATTAAGCAAGCGCGGGGCCCGTAGCAAATTCTTTCAAAGAGCCCTTGATTTACTATGGGTTCTTAAGTATAAAGTGGTAAAAAAAGTTGGTAGGAAAAGTTGTGACGTTTCACGTTTTTGTGACATCAAGTAACTTTGATATACCACATCTTAATAAGTTTCACTCAAAAAATTACGCTCAGGCAGAGATGAGTGGGTTTAAATATGCGGGGCCCCCTTTCGGGCCCTTCGCGATTGCTACTCTTGCTACGTGGTTAATCCGGCACTGCTTTGATCACCTGCACCTAGGTGACCATAGGCGACTCGATTAAAATTATTGTTTTGGTATATTTTGATCAACCATGAATAAAAAATGGTTCGAATTAGAAATTTGTATAAAATTAGAACACTACACAACTGTATGGTGATATAGTCTACACTGGACAATGAGGTATACTGATATTTAATAGAAGAGGCCTGGCGCACTCCGCACTTTAGGTATGAATAGGTAATGAAAAATAATATGTTTATTTACCTGACAGGATAATACTAAATTTTAATACTGGATATACAATTTTTTTTTTATCACGAAAGTTTAAAAATTACTATACACATATTATAGCTATACTGCTAGCCTATCAATATATGTATTTTTTATGAGTTATTATATTTTTGGAAATAAAATTGGATGGAAATGAAAACGAGTACAAACAATAATACATAATTTTTTATAATATTTGGCATCATATCACAGTACAATGATGGACATAATACAACTGTCAAAAATATAGGAATCTTGCTTATAAATAGTCAATTTTACAACTTGATACCAGTTTGGAAAGTAAAGCTTATTTTAAAATGGAATATAGTTCCTTCGGCTTACACCCACAACAAATTTTACTATGGGACCAATCCAGAAATCGCGAAAAAACAGCTGTTTCATACATTTTGTCAAGGGAGCGTTCAAATATTACGTAACGCGATTTGGGGGGGGGGGGGGGTTCGTAAAACGTTACGATGCGTTACAGGGGCGGGAGGGGGTCTTTCTTACAAAACGTTACGCAACATTGTTTCTAAAAAATTTGGGAATTAAATCTCCCTAACTGGCAACCCTTTTCATTTACGTTACGGGGAATCCCTCGATTGTATTAGTCTGGTCGTCATTTAAAAAAAAAAAAAAAATATACTAGTCAAAATACATAACTTTTTACGACTTTAGGGTAAAAATGATCACTTGAGTGTTACGTAACGTTTAGAGAGGGGGGGGGGGGGGGTACAGAAAGACGTTACGGTGCGTTACAAGGGGGGGGGGGTCAAAAATCTGAAAAAATTGCGTTACGTAATACTTGAACGCTCCCCAAGAATCAATGACCATTTTCTATGGAACAGCTAATTTTATCGCTATTTTTCACGATTTCAGGGTTGGTCTCATAGTAAAAACTGTTAATAATGATGAGTACAATGACCTCTTTTCGACTTAGTACAGTATTTTAAAAAGACACAGTTTTTGCGCAATTCATTGGTTGTTCTTTACATTATCATGTACAGCTATTTAACAGTAACGCCACATATTACCAAGGAAGATAGACTAAGAGGAAAGACAATAGCGGAACATTAGAGCGTACTCCGGAAATTTGCCTAAAAACGGTATGAACTTAGATGGCGCCGTAATTTGAGCGTGCTATAGGTTGTCTCGAATTTCCGTAAGCGCTGCCGTCAGATAATGTACGAAAGAGTTCTACAAATTACCGTAGCGCTAGTATCGCGGTCAAGTTTCGCAACATTTCAAGAGAAGTGCAACCCATACCAGTAGATGGCGCTTTTCTCTATTCTCTTGAAATATTGCAAAACTATAGCACGCTCAAATTACGGTGCCATCAAAGTTTATACCGTTTTTAGGCAAATTTCCGAGCTACGCTCTAATGTTCCGCTATTGTCTTTCCTCTTATTCTTATCTTCCTTGGTGAAACGTACCACCTTAAACAAGGTAAAATGCGCCATCTCTATAGATTGCTTAGCATAGCCTTATTATGCAGCGTCCTGAACTTGTGGTTATCGTTCAGGTAGCTCGTAATGAACTCTGGTGGGTTCCTGCAGAGGAACAGTTCCATGCTCATGTACCGAGCGGCGGTCAGACGTTTCCTTTCAGCGTTGGAACGGCAGAGGTTTTTGTGCGCGTGCGCTGCGAACGATGCTGCGGTTTTCTCGATGAGTTTCACTGTCACGCGCTTGCTGGGCTCGTCTTCTAGCTCAGGCTGAAAATCATTGAATAAGGCGTTAATTGGCGATAATAATTCATCTTCAACAAGTATAATTATCAACTTTAAAAAACCGTGGTAAATATCCCGTAAATAATCATATAACTTTAGTGAACAACCGTGATAGTTTAAAACAGTGTTTTAAAAAAACCGATTTAAAATGAGTAAATATGCAATTTCGTTTACATGTATGACACATTTTTTTCAAGTAATTTTGTTGTTTTACTTTAGAGTGTGTACTGTGTAGTACATAGATTCAGTGTACTTATACTGAATCATAGATTCAGTGTACTTATACTGAATCTATGGTGTAGTATAATCATGCCAAGTTTGACTTTTGTACGTATTACCGTTTTTACATTAGAGCAAATTCAAAAATATGTTTAAAAACGTTTGTTGTCCCTATTTTTGCCTTTATTATTTTTAGTTAATACGCCGTAACATTACAGATTTTGTAAAAATTCAACTGCGGCTATCTATTACAGTTCGAAAGAGACAGACAGCGTAGGCTTGGTAATAGGCAAAAAGGACACGAAAACCAAAGAAGCCCAAACTCGAAGGGTCTGATAATGGAAGCGGGAGTTGACACAACCATTACGTGTGTAGGTACTGCCCAAGAATGGAACTCCCTGCCGTCCTCCTTGTTTCCTGAGAACTACAATCTAGGCATCTTTCCATCCTCGGCCACATCATCGCTTACCATCAGGCGAGTTCCTGGCCAAACATAGATCTGTCATATTTTTTTATTTTTTTTTAAACCAGCAAGCTAAGATTTTGCGTAACATACAAACAAAAAAATATTGTCGGTTGAAAATCTCCAGGTTAATATATCAAAGACACCGCTTTATGGTTGATATTCCGAAAACCCAGACGAAGCGCTTTGATTCCAATTTTACTGTGCGAACTGCTAGTATATGCGCTGACTGAATGGGAGTTCCCTGATAGTTCCGCATCATCGCTTAACAAGCCTATTATTAAATAAATAAATAAAAACTTACCGAAAACCTAATCCATTGCCATATCTGATACCTAGATATTTCGGCCGTCGCCGAGTCTTCAATATTCCCGCTGTAGAAGAAATGTCCAATTCCCGCCAGCCAGTAGTAAATAAACAGTATGGTTATAGCCACGTTGTGTCTTACACCCTGTATAGTCACACCGCCCGCGGGGATCGATAACAGATCTTCCGCCTTTACGTTAAGCTCGAACTTCCTGTGAATTTGATTTGGAGTTGTGCTGCTTTTCTTCCAGAGCTGTCAGTGAAAATGTATTGATTAGGAAAGTATATTACACACATTAAAAATAACCCGGAATAAAGTTTTTTTTTCGAGATAAAAACCCTGATTTAATTCAACTACCTTCTCTTTATTCTCTATTTTTTTTTTCTAATTAATACATTTTATTCCCCTACGCCTACGATGTCTGTCTGTCTGTCTGTCCTACCTTTAAACGGCTGTATCTATCGAACCGTTATAGATAGCCAGTTGAAATTTTCACAGAATATGTAATGTTACGGCGGATTAACTAAGTAATAATAAAAAGTCAATAAATAAAAACTAAAGGGGGCTCCCAATTCAAGAAACTTTTTTTTTAAACTTGTTTTTGTATTATCTCTAATGTAAATACGGTAATACGTACAAGCGTCACACTTAGCATGATTATAGTACACACTTTAATGTATAACAACAAATAATAAATAATGGCGAAGTGCGAGTCGCTGTCAAAATTCTGTTCACTGCCGGTTCTCGTACAAACACCTAAATGAAGCAACGTCGGGCGCGGCCGGTACTTGGATGGGTGAGCGCCTAGGCGATGATGGGATGTTGTCTTTTTGCTCTGTTTTATTGTATTTTAGTAGCTAATAAGTTATATGGTGGTACGGAACCCTCAGTGCGCGAGCCCGACTCGCACTTGGCCGGTTTTGTTTTTAGTCACCCTGCTCTACCTATATTCCCCAGCCATTGACGTCGATTCTGTAACACCATTCTCTAAACTAAACAAAATTTGCCAGCTCTAAAATTTTGCCATCCTTTTTTACATAATTGAAATGAAAAGAGACGCAGATATCTTTAGTCCTGTCAGTTTGGTTTAGTTTAGAGAGTGGTATGACAGAATCGATGCCAATGGCACTCTGGAGATAGCCTGTTGGTCCAGTTGGTAGTGAACCTGCCTTCTGTGCTTGGGAGCGTGGGTTCGATTCCCACCTAGGACAAACATTTATGTGATGAACATTTGTGTTTGTTCTATATCTGGTTGTTAATATCTATTTTAGTATGTATTTAAAACGATATAATTATGTATGTATATCAGTCTCTGGCAGCCATATCACAAGCTTTGCTTAGTTTGGGGTCAGATGACCGTGTGTGCAAAAATGTCCCGAATATTTATCTATTTATTTATCTCCAAAATGTATCCGATAAAAAACCGATAGACTTGGCTAATCCATCCCAAAGGTGCGAGCAGTACTCCATGCCATGCTTGAATTTTTTGTAAGATGAAGGCATCATGATTCAATATGATTGGTAAATTCCCAATGTAACAAAAAATGTTGTTTAGTTAGTAGGTATAAATTGTAGTCCATTTCCGCAATGGAGATTGCAAATGAAAATTCGTTAATTTTTTACAACACTCAAGTCCATTCATGCCTGACGGACCATGAAAATAATTAACATACGAAATTGCAAAGAAAATCACAAATAACGTAGAACGTTTTTAAGTACATCATTCGCTAACCTTGTTTTTTGTAATAAATTAAACATTTGTAGATAGTACAAGCATCAACCCCTGATATATGAAAAAAACTAGCTGACCTGACAGACGTTGTCCTGTCTAAGAACTGTCAAACACGCAAAGTTAAAATTGTAAATCTTATTTTTTTACACCTTGGGTTACATTATTGGAGTTTTAGTAAGGATCCCTATATTTTTTTGAAAATATAATATAGCCTATGTTACCCGGGGATAGTGTAGCTTTCCAACGGTGAAAGAATTTTTCAAATCGGTTCAGTAGTTTCGGAGCCTTTTCAATGCAAACAAACAAACAATCAAATCTTTATTCTTTATAATATTAGTATAGATTACAGCTGGTTTTATTTAAATTACTCGCATTGTTTCAGTAAAGCACTATACAAGCATTGGTTGGCAATGACTGCACTGCTGGCCACGCTATGATGGCCTCGAGCTGAGCTTAGCTACGCTCTCGGTCTTCAAGCTTATTCATCATTGCAGTCCTTGTGTCCGCGCTAAAAAAAATTTTTTGCTTGTCCATAAAGGGCTGCAATGCTGACCATGTGATGGCTTGAAACTGCGCTACGCTGCGCTTTCGGCCATTATCATTGCTGCCAGCAACGCACTCATTACAGACCGCTACAGTAATATACTACTGAATTTGACTTAAAAAGCGTGTTAAAAATCAAGTAGGTACTATTATAATCAATTACCTACTACAAGTTTTATTTCTGGTGTACACAATAAAGAGTTTCTATCTATCTATCTATCCTTCTGGGCCCGTCCATTTGGTTCATTTTACTTTGGTCGAAGTTCACACGAAGTGACGAGATTACGACATTAGAGATACGAGATTGAGACAGTTAAGTAACTGTCTCACTAACTAAGATTTACTCGATTAGTCATAATATTGATATTATTATTCAATAGGAATTTTAGTCGATTATTTTTGCTATAGTCTGGGTCGACCGAATATATTTTTGTTTCTCTGTAGGTTTTTTAACTGAGACAAGGATGAACTTCGTTTTTAGATAAAAAATTTGATCCTAGATCAAGGCTTGAGAGGCGGTTGAGTATGGTTTAGCGTGAAGTTTTTAAGTAACACTGTAGTGTACTAAATTTTGAAGGCTTTAGTTTACAGAGTCAAATTATATAAAATATCGTTGTTCCTTTTTTACCAGACAAGTTAGATAAAGTCAGCACTACTTTAGTTAGTTTAGTTACGTCAGCTAAAACCTCAAAAATTTACCACATCATGCATAGAATTACCTCGTTAACGTAGGGAACCACACGAGAGTCATACACCATAAACCCGTCCACTCCGCATTCTATCTCCTTCAGCTTCGCTTCCAGAATCTTGTTGATTATCGCTTTTGAGCTGAAACGGTGAACGCACATAAGTACTTTGTATTTACTGTCAACGAAGCGGTCATGGTTACAGAGTATCTTATACTATTAAGGTCACAATCTTTATTTGTATTATTTTGTAATCTCTAAGTGAAAACATTCAAAAAATGTCCGGCGTCGAGACATCGATTATAAAATTCACAATGCCACATTTACTCGAATTTAGACATTATGTCACTTGCATAGTGTTCAACGTCGCTAGTCTGCTATGTCATCGCAACACTGGCATTGGGCAGTGTTGTAGTTGGATCGCGGTTGCCTTACAACTAACCAAAAAGTCGGCGCAAGGCGTAGCGTGCGCAGAGTTTTGGTTCGGATTTTTTGGTACGTTTGACTCTATAGATTATATAGAAATATAGAGGGGGAGGGGGGGATTAATCGTATGGCGCTTGTGATTGGAGACTCAACGCTTGTGATTTGGAGACTCAAAAGTCATTCATTAAATTAACGTCTAGGATTGGCCTGCTCGAAAAAGATTAAGCTGTAAATGAGTAACTTTGGCTTACAGCGGGGTAAAGGATGAGCAGTCAAGTGGTTATATTATCATTGGCTTGTTACTCACTCTCTGTGTGCGGGCTCCGCGCCGGGAGTGAGTGTGGCGGCGGCCATGCCCCCAGTGGCGGGCGCGGCGCGCGCGTGACACGTCGCCACGACTAGTTGAAGGTAGCTGGAGAGAAACCGACGCTCCATGCTCACATACTTGTTCCGGTCGGGGAGAAGGTACTGCTTATGTTCTCCTGTAGGAAAGACTCATCATCATCATCATTTCAGCCGTAAGACGTCCACTGCTGGACATAAGCCTCCCCCATCGATCTCCAAAAGGGCCGATTGGAAGCGGCCTGCATCTAGCGTTTCCCTGCTGTTTCTTGTAGGAAAGACTTAAAAAAAAATACAGTTTTGGTCATAAGTATTGGTTCTCATCTTGTTGCCACTCGTGAATGCCTCTGAGCACATCTAGGATTTAAGATATTTTGACGCAATTGCAACTCAGTTACTTACCGAACTTGGCAATAATTGACGCACAATAGTCCCAAATACCGCAGTTCAACCCAAGAGAGTGATCCTTCAATGCAAACAAAATCTCATCGAGTTCAAATGTCGATACAATATTTTCAATGAGCACACAAGCCTTGATTGTGCCCTGTGGGAGACCGAGTTCGTTCTGCGTCCAAACGAAGATTTCATTCCAAAGCGCGGCTTCTGAAGCACCCTCCAGTTTGGAGAGGTAAAAGTAAGGTCCGCTGTTTGCTTCATAGAGCTTAAGAGCATTGTGGTACATTAATATGGCAAAGTCTACGATTGGTCCGACTGCCTCTTTGCCATTGATCTGGAAGAAGATTAAAAGATATTCCAATGATATTTTTTTTAAATCTTAGGCTATATATCTCGTAGCTACGTGGACCCAATTTGAAGTAAATATTCCACTTTTAGAGAGAGCTATGCTCGAAGTTTCTTTGCAAGATACAAACCGGAATGAGGATTTTCACTGAAGAACTAGTCACCAACATAGCTATTAAAATTTGCAAGTTGGAAGTGGCAATGGGCAAGCAACATCTCTCGAAGAATTGATAACCGATGGGGAAGAAAGGTTCTTGTGTGGTGACCACGAACCGGAAGACGCAGCGTAGGTAGGCCTTCCTCTAGATGGACCAACGACATCGTGATAGTCACGGGCATCCAATGGATGCAGATGGCAAGCTGACGTTCAGTGTGAGTGTCTAAGTGGGAGGCCTATGTTCAGCAATGGAAGTCTTCTGGCTAATTATGATGATGATTCTGCTTCTAAGGGTGTAATGAATCTCCTTTATTGATATTTATGTGATGTTGTTTTATTTTTTTTTGTCAAAATGTATTAGGTACTATGCCCTCCTTACCAGTATTACCAGTATATTATGCTCTTACCAGTATATTATGCTCTATCATGTTCCAAGCTCTAGGTCGTAGCATGAGTACAGGACAGGTGGTGATGCTAAGCGGCGCCCCGGGCAGTTTGCTCCTCACAGCCAAGAATATGTTCTGGTAGGCTAGTAGCTGGTTATGCCAGGTCGGACAATGCCCATCGTCAAAATCTACTTGTATACCTGTAAATGTGAAACGATGAGATTAAGGGAGTGACCATACTTATCGCCGTGGAATCAACTTGAGCAGGTCATAAAGAGCGTTATGTTCATGAAATATAAGTAATAGGCATGTGTCCTAAGGTTTAATTTATTAAAAATAACCGGCTTAGCGATGAATATAACTAAATACATTAGAAATACTGAAAAAATAATTTAAATTGGCAGATAAATCTCTGAGATATGAGTGTTTAAAGTTTTAGGTGGGGATAGAGAAGGG
Organism: Agriopis aurantiaria; assembly: GCA_914767915.1. Taxonomy (NCBI): domain Eukaryota; kingdom Metazoa; phylum Arthropoda; class Insecta; order Lepidoptera; family Geometridae; genus Agriopis; species Agriopis aurantiaria. Next base: position 6,580,116 of record OU612003.1, on the reverse strand, counting down.
ATGCTCTATCCCTTTCTCGCAAAGCGTGTGTTAGTATAGCATTTGTATGGCGCTCCTGAGCCGTGACGTCACGGCTCAGTATAGTGCGCTCTCTGTCTAGCATGAAATTAAATTAAATTAAGAATAGAATAGAATAGAATAATACTTTATTGTTCAACTGTGTACAAAGGTCTTAGGCTTATTAAGTATTTAGTCACAACAGTTGTGTTCATATAGAACATACAATAGAATTATTAGAAACACATATTATATTAAAATACTACATTAAAGTGCTTATATCTTATTTATTTTTGAACTAATTTTAATATTGCTTTTGTTGATGTGCTCTATTTATGATCAGCTTTTTTATGAGGTAATAAAAAAAAATATTCATCATGCCTATTGGCCATGTTTAGGTTTAAATTGTCATAATTCAGCAACAAATTTCAGTGGCGTTTATGAACTTCACTTTTCAACCTAAGCTCAGCGTAAGTTGAGTTGAGGCAAAAAGCCCCCCTTCGAACCGATATATGAAAAATGGGAGTGAATTGTCAATGGTGAATTTTGTTTGGCCCAGATACCTCTATAATAAAATTCTTGTCCACCTCAAATTCAGCAAGAGTTTACCTGAGGTCAAGTGCACCAGTGCTCTTACAAAGGTTGCACGACAGAAGAGAAAAAAAAAACGCTTTTCTGTGGGTTGCAGTATGCCTCTGCAAACAGGGTCAAATATAAAAAAAACATCTGATTTTTTTGGTCCTGTTTCTTCAGTGCCCTATTTTGTATATTCAAACCATTAATTTGTAGGTTCTTACCTTGAACATCTTCATTGAGGGCAGAGACAAAATGTGCTGTATTTGAAGCAGAAACATCTCCCAGATCTAGGTGGCGATTTCTAAAATAAAATATGTTTTTAATTCAATTGGTCTAATTTAATCATCAATTCAGTGCAAGCAAGGAACAAAGCACTCACTGCAGTCGGGACGGCAAGGGAGCGATAGTCCACGAACGATCACTTCTCTCGAAGGACTTTTTAAAATCCAAAGATGCGAGGGCGTTTATATCAACAGCTCTACGCTGCCTATTTTTATAAAGTTGGTCAATTTTCTCATCAAAATTCTGGTGTATTCTAGCCAAGAACTCCAAAGCGCCTTGATTAAATATGGATCTCTGAGCATCTTCTAGTTTTGGCGGTGCGGATTGTATGAGCAACACGTTATCCATTATTGATCTTCACACGGGTTTAAAGTTTATAACTTTATTTACTGTCAAAAAATATATACAAAAACAACTGAACTTATACTCAATCTACGTAAGTGCTCTGAAAAGTGTACTCTGCTCTGCTTGTGTTTTGTGTTGTGATAACCTGATAATGATAATGATAAAAAATGATAACGATAAGAACTGAAAAAAATGATAACAGTTCTTTGTTTTTCGTTTATGACCACGGATACGGCCTTCAGTCGTAATACAAGCCTAGAGTTAGAGTCAAGCAAGGAAGCTCTTTAGGCATAGATTTCTCCCTCTACGCCTTTAGGGTATATACAAGATCTTTGCTTGATACAAAGTCCTTGGAGTCAAGCTAGTAAGCTCATTAATAAGTCAAGGTCAATCCAAAAAGTATTACGTTTTTTACTCTAGCCCTATAGCTTTATTTAAATAAATAAAAACATCGTGCCTTCTGAATTCATATAATATTGAGGTTTAGCTAAATAGCAACTTTATTGTATAATTTTCTTCGACTTGTGTTGTTTTGAGTGTTTCAACTAATAATGGTGGATTTATTTATTATGTGCTCGTGAAAGTGCTCCTGTGTGGCCAAATGATATTTATACCGAAGTGAAACATGTCTTATTTCGTCTAAGCCTCTTGTAAAGCCTCTACCATTTTATTGGAGCATAAGTTCGACTTGCCCGTGACTTATTTTGCTTGACTCTGACCGTGGCTATGACTTGTTTAACGCTATTTAATACAAAATAAACTTGTATCACGACTGAAGGACTCTCCATGCATGGTCATGAAAAAAAAATTATAAGAAAAAGGACCTTCTCTATCTCGGAGTTTTGGCGCCAACGTTGAAAAAACATGTCGGCTTGTGCTATTATTTTCCTAAACCTGTGTATCTTCGAGTGTTAATGTGTATTAAATGGTAAATTATTATTCACTAAGTGCTCGTAACCGTGCTCGAGTGTGGGAAGTGATATAACGAGATGAAACATGACTTTTCGTGTTGTTTCCAAAACTCCATAGGAGCCTCTTGTAAAGTCCCCACCACTTTACAGGGGCATGAGTTTGACATGACCGTGACTTAATTAACTTGACTCTGACTGTTACTATGACTTGTTTGACGCTATTACAGATGAACAGGCGGTATGGCCTTAAAGACTTTAGCCTGTCCGATGGGCGAATAAAAAAAACAAAAAAAACAGTAGTGTCTGTGGTCAGTGGTATAAACAAAAAATCATTTCCGGTCCGTGTTGTGTTGTGCGCAACAGTGCGCAAGTTGTGCGTGGTAATTTTAATAAAAAGTAAAAACTTCCTTGCTTCGAGCATCCAAACCAAAGGCATGCTTGTTTCGTATCTTGAATAATACCTACCTATATCAAAATCAATCACAAATCCACGGATTAAGCTAGGCGTGCGTGATTGTAATTCATACAACGACGTCGTACCTGCCCTACACGGTTTGTTTTGGATTTGTGTAAGATTATTCACATCATAAAACGAACATAAAATCTTTTATGAATCATTCAAACAAATTATTTGTTTCAATCCTGTGAATATACACGATTTGACTCATCTCACAGTCGAACTCAACATGGCCGACACCGATATTCAAAATAAAGATCTTAAGGTGAATTTCAAACCCATTAGAAGGAAGAATCCTCGCCAGCGATTCAAGGACGATGATGATTCCGATGATGAACATCATATATTAGCGAAATTGCAAGAAACCAAGATTATCCAGAAACTTCGAGAGCGGCCGAACGGTGTCAGCGTTATCGCCCTGGCCACTGGTCAAAAAACTACTGTTGAAGAAGAAATTACCTGCAAGGATCCTTATAAGGTGAAAGCTGGTGGTATGGTGAACATGCAGGCATTGAAAAGTGGCAAAGTAAAACAAGTAGATGATGCATATGATACTGGCATAGGAACTCAGTTCTCGGCTGAAACTAACAAACGTGACGAAGATGAGGAGATGATGAAGTATATTGAGGAACAGCTAGCTAAACGAAAAGGTTGGTTCATTGCTATGTTGGTATATATTAAGGAAAATGTTACTGCTCGTTCACAGTGCAATAAAATACAATACAATACAACTTTATTACACACCGAAAATACAAATGAAACTTAAAGTAACATAAAAACAAATAAACGGCAGTATAATGGGCGGCCTTAAAATGAATTTGATTTAAAATTAAAAGAAATCCACAATGATTTTGGATAAGAACTTGATAGTTTCAAACCTCTGTGATTGGCTTTAGATGGCTTCCGGTACCTGATTTTAATTATAGTGTAGGTGAGGGAATGTTGTAGGGGTTTGAATTTAGCCAATTAGGATATTTTTGAATCTAAAACATATAACATCAATGATTTCTTGAGTTTTTTAAATATATTACAGACATTTCATAAGCATCCATGAATTCATAGATTTCCATGGACATGGTCATCTAGTCTCTCTGTGACCATGGACACTGCAGTGTTCGAAATGTCAGCATTTAATATATTAATCTAAAATACGCTCGACAAAATCCGGTAAATGCATTTAATTTCAATCCAACATTAACAATATTGTTCGAGCCACTGCCTTTCAGTCAGTCACTTGTTCCACGTAGTGGACTGTATGATGGTGCACGGTGGCAATTACCAAAGTGATTGACCGAGGCAGGCGGTGGTCATTGTCGATGGAATGGTGCTGGGATTGAAAGAAACTTCCGACTCGGCGGTGTAACACAGGTCGTGGGGCTTGATGGAGGGGGTCCTGAGAGTGAGTTGTTAGGAGATGTGCTTTTTTGTCAGTATCCGGTGAGCAAGAGGAAGCTGCGCTGAGGGGCACATATATTTATGCCAGCTGCAAGTATTGTAGTCTGGCAGAGGTCGGCCGCAATACTTATTGTTATTATTATTAAACTTATTGTAGGCGGCCTGCAAGCCTGCTCCAAGCCCTCCCTCACACGGTGTCTCTCGCTTGCTCCCGAGCGAGCAAGGGGGATCACTGCCACTTTCTATTTCATTGTTCTTATTTCTACCTGCTCTTTGCTCCGGGGTACCCTTTCCATCGAAAAATGCCATCGTTTATTTATGAATTTGACCATCTTAAGTTTTAAAATACATATATACAAAGTATTTGCCAGCTAAAATTATCTGCAAGTAAAATTATATACAAGGATGTCTATTCTATAAAATTACCTATACTATAAAATGCCTATCCTATAGTTAAATTGCTAGGTCTAAAGACTTGTATTACTAGGCCTTGTCCATTGCCAACAAACATATTTGTGTGGTTATAGTCCTTTTTTTTTCCGGTTCCGGTCGCCGATACGTGAACATATCTGTCATACTGCTCGTACAAAAAATTGTCTAAATAATCAATTTAAGTGAAGAGAAAGTGCTAAAAAATACATAAACGTGAACATTGAAACCCATTTAGTGACCTCGCAGTGGAGTTATAGTGTAAAATAACGAATTAAGAACAATTTTCAAGTTAAATATACTCGATATTTTTTGAGGTTATCTTGCGGCGGTAAATGATTTTTTCGATCTGTCATTGACAAATAGTGCCAACATCACAAACCAAACTCCCGCTTACTAACGGCCATTACCTTATCTTTTATTGAGGGAAAGATGTCTGAAGATATATCAGTGAAAATAGATCTATTATTTCATAAATTTAAACAAGAATTAGACATACAGACACAAGTTATCACACAAAAAGTAACGAAGGAAATCATGGATGCGGTGGATCGAAAAATAAGTCCCGTTATCAACGAAAATAAACGTCTTAAGAGTGAAGTGGAGGTACTCAAGGAAAAAATTAACAAGTCAGAATCTAATTCTAAGAGAAACAACTTAATAATTCAAGGCATAGAAGAACATGAACAAAATCCACAGGAGCTAATGGCGATGATTATAGATGTGATTGCCCTAACAAGTGTCAAAATTCATCCTTATGAGATAGATAGATTCCAACGCCTTGGCCGCAAACAACTAAATCAAAAATCTAGGCCAGTGGTAGTGGCGCTAACAACCAACATAAGGAAAATAGACATACTGAGAAATAAGAAAAAACTACCTGAACACATTTACATAACAGAAGATTTTACTAAAGAAGTTTTAGAAACCAGAAAATCATTGCTACCACAGCTGAAAGAGGCACAAGAAAACGGGAAATACGCATACTTACGACAAGACAAACTTATTATTAAAGAAAATAAAATAAATGGAAATGATAAGCGAAAACGATCAATGACAAAGTCCCCTCAGACGCCTAGCCCTGGGAAGTTTGCGAGTGAAACAAAAACAAATAGTGTACCGAACAAACTTGCCAAAGTGGATGCATTCGAATACATGAGGGCAAGATCATATGCAGCATCTGAGAAAAATACTTATTTAAACTGAAAAAAGACATCGGCAACCGGACAGACACAAATAAAAAAGTAAAAGATAAAAACCTAACATTCTCCAACCCGACTGGTCATCGTGGAGAATTAGACTACTACCTTCCTGGGACAACACAAAAATTCAGTGGAAACAAAACAAAGATTAATGATAATAGACAAGCGCTTTATATTGGAGCATACAATGTAAGAACACTGTTACAAGATACAAGATTGGTAGAACTTGAGCATGCTTTGGAGAAAATCAAATGGGACATAATAGGACTAAGTGAGGTAAGAAGAAATGATAGCAATATAGAAGACCATGGTGACTACATCCTGTACTTCAAAGGGGAAACAAAAGGACTATATGGAGTTGGTTTTATGATTAAGAAAGAACTAAAAAGTGCAATAGAGGAATTCATAGGGCTGTCAGAAAGAGTAGCAATACTAAACATACAACTACTTGGATATAAAGGGAAATGGTCAATTATACAGGGATATGCACCGACAGAGAAAGCCAAAGACACAGAAAAAGACCAGTTCTATGCAGATCTAGATCATGCACTAGAAATAGCTCACGGCAATATCATATTGTTGGGAGATTTCAATAGTACATTCGAAAAGGGAATTAAGAACTATCCAAAAGTCATAGGTAAATACAGTTCAGGGAATAAAACCAACAAAAATGGAATAAGATTAATAGAATTTGCACTAAAACACCAACTACGAATAATGAACACCTACTTTAAAAAGAAACTTAGCAATAAATGGACCTGGATGTCGCCCACTGGTTTCACCGACGAAAGAGATTTTATCCTTACCAACAGACCAAAACTATTCAAGGATATTAATGTACTCAATAACATCAACTTTAACACTGACCATCGGTTTGTCAGAGGAGAAATATTTATGCAACAACCAAGAAAAACAAGAAAATATATTGCTAAGCAGTCTAAGTCTACATTTTCCCCTCAAATTCCGGAAACATGGATCGAAGAGCTAAAATTGTCACTTAAAGACTTAGAAAAAGTACCAACTGTTCAAGAAAAATACAATCATATGGAGAAACAGCTACAGAAAATCAATAATAAGCTAGTACCAACCACAAAGAAGAGAGACAAAATAGGACCAGAAGCAAAAATTCTAATAGATCAACGAAGAGAGATGATTATTGATAGGAAAAATAATAAAAAGAAAATTGCAGAAATAAGTAAGTCAATATGTACATGTATCAGAAAATTTAGAGAAAAATCTAGAAATAACATTATTAATGTCTGTATAGAGAAAACTGGAGGTTTGAAAAAAGCCATGAAAGAACTGACTGAAACCAAAAACTGGATACCTGCTATCAAAGATAAGAAGAATAAAATTGTTACCAAACGTTTGAATATATTAGCAACTGCCACAGAATTTTATCAGAACTTATATAATGATGAAGAAGAGACACCTCAGACAGTGGACAGATCAGGGAAACCAGAAGAAGATATACCAAGAATTTTAAAATGCGAAGTAGAAATAGCAATTGCATCGTTGAAAAATAATAAAGCCCCCGGCGAAGATAAGATACCAAATGAGCTGCTGAAAACCATGTCAGACACCATAATAGAGCCATTGACTGATCTATTCAATGCTATTATAGAAACTGAAGCCATACCAAGACAGTGGAATGAAACTACAATTGTCCTATTACACAAAAAAGGAGATAAAGATCAAATCAACAATTACAGACCTATTAGCCTGATGTCAACACTGTATAAAATCTTTTCCAAAGTCATATTAAAACGCATCACAGGCACCTTGGAAATGAATCAGCCAAGAGAACAGGCAGGATTCAGAAGTAACTACTCCACAATAGATCATATTTTTGTTATAAGACAGCTTATAGAAAAGTACAAAGAGTACAATAGAAATTACTATCTAGCATTTGTAGATTATAACAAAGCATTTGATTCGCTAAAACATAACAAAATATGGGAATCCCTAAAAGAGCAAGGTGTTGCAAATAAATACATTCGAATAATAAGAAACATATACTCAAACAGTACATCCAAAATACAACTGGAAAGAAGTGGGGAAACATTCAGAATAAAGAAAGGAGTCCGTCAAGGAGACCCAATGTCCCCCAAGATTTTTTCAGCGGTCTTGGAGAGTGTATTTAGAAGGCTCGAGTGGGCGACTTATGGTTTAAATATAAATGGGACCCTGCTAAACCACCTACGCTTTGCTGATGACATCATACTGCTTGCAAACGATCCCGAAACATTACAAGTAATGCTACAAGAACTAGCAACAGAAAGCAGAAAGGTTGGATTAAGTATGAATACGGACAAAACTAAATTAATGACTAATACAACAAGGAAACCAATATTGGTAGAAAATAATCAGATTGAATATGTTGAAGAATATAAATATTTAGGTCAGATAATATCTAACGAAAAACAGATGGATAAAGAAATTGAGGAAAGAATTGGAAACTCTTGGCGCAGGTTCTGGTCACTGAAAGAGATTATGAAAGAAAAATCAGTACCTCTTCAAAACAAAATAAAAGTTTTTAACAGCTGCATCCTCCCAGTTTTATCTTATGGCTGCCCCACATGGTCCCTGACAAAGCAAAATTATGGGAAAATCCAAGTATGCCAAAACAACATGGAAAGAAGTATACTTAACATAAAATTAATCGACAAAGTAAATTTGGGGATAATCAAAAAGAAGACAAAAACTAGAAACATAACATATGTAATAAAACAACAAAAGTGGCGTTGGACTGGTCATATGCTCAGGAATAAACAAGGAAAATGGAATAGGGATATATTAGAATGGTACCCAAGAGAGGGAAAACGAAATAAAGGAAGACAGCAAGTAAGATGGGAAGATGAAATTAAAAAAGAAGCTGGTATAAATTGGAAACAATTAACACAAAAGAGGCATGAATGGAAGTCCCAGGAAGAGGCCTATGCCGGAAGGCAAGCTGGAAGGAATACAGCGGAGCCGATGTCAATGACTAATTAATAATATCATAAAAATCTGACATCTAAAATATATTAATAACAAAAATATTATAATTAATTAATCTTACAGTAAAATAGATAATTGACATCATTGCAAGATGAGAAGCAAGAAACTTGACCAGCAAAAAAAGGCTATAAAATAAAAAATAAATAAAATAATAGTCCTTTTAAAATAGCATGGCACTGGACAGGTGGTTTCACAGTACGATAGAATGTAATGTGATTTGTAAATACTGAATGTGACATCATAGAACTTAATTAAAGATTTACATTTTACGGCAAAAACATATAGCTAAGCTAGTATGAAAACTAGTGGTGAAAACTAGTATGTTAGTGGTCAAGTGCCATGCTATTTGAAAAGGACTATATTATAGTCATAAAGTATTTTACAACACATTTGCTCAAAAAGTGCACTTACGATAACTGAATACATCTTTCGAAAGTTAAACATTACGGATCATACACCGAGCGTGCTATAATGAATTGCATCATACAACGGAGCGTGCTGTAATGAATTTGTCCGCACGCTCTGTTGTATAGCACCGTGCGTGTACGTTACGGTATTTTTTAAATTTCCATTTTTTGTTTTTTTCTCGCAAATGTGTTGTAAAACGTTGTATGGCACACGTGCGGATTGGTTATTACAAACTCGTGACTATGGTAAGCCCTCGACTTCGTCTCGGGCTTACATTCGTCTACTCGTTTGTAATAACCAACTTTCCGCACTTGTATCATAAATAACTAATTTAATTACACTGTATACTAAATGCATTTTCCTATTGTTTCAGAGGGTCACAACAAAGAAACTCTTGAATCAGAGCTCAATGATTCACTCAAATATTTGTCACCTGAAGAAGCAGCTTTACTTTCTCTTCCTGAACACCTAAGAGTCTCCTCTACACACAGATCTGAAGAAATGTTGTCAAATCAAATGCTCAGCGGCATCCCTGAAGTTGACCTAGGCATAGACGCTAAAATTAAAAATATTGAAGCTACCGAAGAAGCTAAAATGAAGCTGTTATGGGAAAGGCACAATAAAAAAGATGGCCCCTCACAATTTGTTCCTACCAACATGGCTGTCAACTTTGTTCAACACAACCGGTTTAATATCGATGCAGATAATTCTAAAAAGAGAAAAGTTGAGAAGCCTGTAATAAAGACTGAAGCAAGTGCAATAGATGATAGTGTTGAGAAAATAGTGAAGAAAGCTAAAGGGGAACGAGCTACAGACGATTTTCATTATGAGAGGTTTAAAAAGCAATTCCGGAGATATTAAATTGTAATTTTAATTTGACTAGTTCAGTTAGATTTTTGTCTATTTCCTTTTTATTTGTCCTCTGTGTGCCCGTTTTAAATGAAACCGGGTGCTGATCTTTCTTTTTTAATCAGTATTTTACCAAGGGTGGACCTAATAGTAGTGTGACAAATGAACTGGCTTCATCAGAGGATGCTTGTTGTACCATTCGAATGTGGATGTCTTTAAATGTAAAAAATGCTATGTCAGCCATAACTTAGTATGTATTACATACCATAATTTAGCCACAGTTTTGGTTGTCAGCAATGTTGGTTTATAAAAGGTGGCTCCTCATTCCATAGTGTTTTTGGATGCTTTATCTTAACGGCCACATATACCAAATTTGACGGTTTTAAATCAATTTTATTCAGTTAAATTACAATATATGAAATGGAAAAAAATTAATGTCACAGATACATCTGTGTTTGAGTTTATGATTTGGTTCAAAACACGAATAATACGAATATAGAATAAACTTACCTCGATCAAAAAAAATCTGAAACAAAGTAAGAGTTACCTATTTTTTTTCGTTTTATGCTCTAATGAAAGCTCGTAACAACCTGGAAATTGCATGTATTGAAAGACAATTTTATTCAACATTTTTTTTATTGGATAGATTTTTGATAGTGAATAGTTTCGTTTTTTAGTGGAATTAAAAGCGTAAAAAGGTCGTGAGGATTTGCGCGCGCTGCGTTCAGTACCGCGCCAGGCGTCATCGAGGTCGGACCTATGTTCGTTTTTGTCGTTGCACCCCCCGCGGGCGTCCTGATTCTTGCGTGGCAAAATACATCGTCGCTATAACTTGGCGGGGGCTGAGGGAGCGTTTTGTTGCATACGCGACTCGGATAACCGGCCGTTAGCAAGCATCCAAACTTGTACATTCCTTCAGTGTGTGTGGCGTGAAGCTGGGTTGTTGAGCTGTTTCATATTTTTTTAACCAACTTCAAGAGGATTGCAATTAGTTTTTATCTACTTTGTTGAAATAATTTGTGTCATTGGGAAATAACTATTTTGTTTGTAATGGTTTATGTGCTATTATTTGGTTTGTCTGTTTTGCCTAAAGCTGGGTGTTGACACATTTCATAATAATTTTATCTACATTGTTTGGTTTGTATTATTATGAAATGGCTTGTCTGAGTGGCACGTGCAAGAGGCCTGATTTCCAGTCGAGTTTTTTTTATTAAAGTTAATTTAGAAAAGGTGGCACCTCCCTAAACTCTCTTACAGCAAAATGCAACAAAGTTTCATCGAAAGTTTTTGTTAACTTCGGAAAGTGAAGACTCATTACCGAAAGTAGCTGTATGTGGAAATATTTAAATGTATCTTCATTTGGTTTGATATGCGTAAGTTCCGCTCAGCTCATATGATTTGTACACTACTGGACAATTTCTTGTGGTATTTGCTTCTGCTTGCTATCTAGCCTACACATAACTATCTTGTGACTACAGAAATAATTATTTCTATAAATACTTCACCAGTTAGGTATAATATAATATATAGGTATAATATTACAAGGTTATGTCAACTTGAAAGCAACTTTGCTTTCAAACTGACGTAACCTTGTAAAGAGGTAATGCTAGGTCTAACATTTATTTGTATGGGATATAATTTGCTAGACGCTTTACAAAGTTATATCGTTAACTTTGAATTGTGCTGTCAAAATACATAATATATAGTCAATAATAAATAAACAATAGTCATAGTTATGTACTGTACATAACTATGACTGTTGTTCAAGTCCTAAACAATAGTCAGTTATAATAATACTTATCTAATGAATCATCCCATCCTTTACCTAAAGCTTCATCAGTGTCCTGTCAGCTTCATCTTCTACATCATAGCAAATCTTTTTGGTCTTTTTCTCGAATCGATGGTCTCTGGCTTGATTTTGAATTCTTTGTTAGTTTGGGTCTTGGGTATCTCAGGAAATATGGATGAGATGTCAATAAAAGTCTATCAATAAAATACTTAGTGAATGCGACAAAATTTTCTTGAGTACATTTATCTGTATTGGCGAAAATGTTTGTTTCTCGCTTCTCTTGCCATTTCTGACAAAGTGCCTATTGCCCATTGGGAGAAGAACATTATCGAAGTCCCCAAATCTGTCGATTGATTGATTTTGTACTTGTATTAATAAAATGTCATGAAAATTTATTCCAGCTCCATCCATCAACAGCCTTTTTGCAATTCTGGAAATACTAGTATTTTTAGATAGATATCTTCAGCGTATAGGGGTTGAGTCATGTTCACCATCAATAGAGGGAAAGACTGTTGTATGTATAGTTCATTAACTCTGCCAGTGATGAGTAGGTACATACAGTCTGTTTCAGATCGGAAGTTGAAACTCGGCAAATCAAAAATGCCCTGTATGAGTTGTGGGTCATATGCGCGTAAGAAGGCGCTGATAGAAAAAGTGTATGGTGTGTTGAACTTAAGACGTTTTGTAAGATATCCTGCGACCTCGCATAATGGAATGCTTGGAGGGATGTCGACCAAGAAGAAATTGTGTGTTTTGTTGGAAATGCGACGTATATCGGTTGTCCAGTAAGGGAGGTCGACAGTCATGGTCTTTATTGCCTGTGGTTCTTTGATCTCGACGTAGCGTGACGTTAGCCATATTTGGTCTGCCTGCCTTTCAGCAAGGTGTAGGTACGGGATAATGTGGAGTACCGCCACCTTGAACGCCAGCAGTCACAACATGTTCACTCAGACTGGTATGTCACCAATTTACGGTCGCACTTGGCGCCTCGCACCACAATAGTTGAAGAGTAAACGTCAATTACTCTGAAGTGTACAAATGATGCGTCTCGCAGCTCCTCAACCACAGGGCAGTTTGTGGGTAGCACGTCCTCTTCTCTAGCACCGGTAACTACAAGTACGTAATGCAGTGTGTTCGTGTGGTCTCGGGACAGATAATGGTCTGTCACAAGGTATCCAGGGGCAACAGGAGAACGCAGGTAATGGTCAACGATTTTTGTCATTGTTTTATGAAAGGCTTGTTTTTCATTTGGAATGCCTTTAAGCCTGTGTGCATATCAGAGATTAACTTGTTTTTCCTTGAAGCCTTAATGTTCAGCGTGTTTAACTCATGAGTTAAGTCTGTCTGCCAAAAGGTCCAAGGTCTATTAACTATTGTGGATCTGTCTGAAAAAGCTGGTAAAGCTCTGTAAGAGTAGTATCCAGTATTAGGTTGCCTCAAAAATAAAAATAAAAATTCGCGTTCAAAATGTGTTCAAAATACTATACGCAGTGATACAGTGAGTGTGTTTTGTCGGGACTTAGGTTCGAGTTCGAGTTCCAGTGATAACCGTAGCAAAAGACTAAGAAAGAGGGTAGATCGTTATGTCTGCACCTAACTTTTTAACTGTTCTCCAACCACCCGCATTCTTCAGTCTTCCCGTGAACATGGTGCATGTAACTGCGCCGAAATATCGGGAGCTCATTCCACAACCTTACCACGGTAAATATCCCGTAAATAATCATATAACTTTAGTGAACAACCGTGATAGTTTAAAACAGTGCTCTGAAAGAGATTTACCTTTTTCGTTCATAAAAGTGCTGATTTCTTTTCTGAGATGAAAAATCTTTTCCGTACTGCACCTCGACTTAACCTTCTCACTTCAGAATAATACAGGATAAGTGTGGGAGCTATATGTCCCTAATGTAACATGAACAGATGAGGATGGTAGCATGCGACGACAGGTGTTGTTTGGTTGGCGGTTCTTGAAAGAATAAAACTCTGAGTCCAATGTTTCGTACTTTATTTAGGAACAGCCTGCCTTTTATACCATTTTATGCTAAAACTAATAATAATACTTAACCTACTATCCTATGTCTAAACCTTACCTAAACGAGAGCCTAAATACTTAATTATTCCTACAGATGTTTTCTACTGCACTAACAATTAAAACTACATAAGAATCTATCCTTTATTTGAATACTTAAACTATCTATAAACTAGGATCAGGTAAGATGCTCAATAGGCGGCGCTCGCGCCGCGACGCTTGCCGTCCATATAAATATACGCGAGCGCCTCCTAGCGTCAGTACGCCGCGCGCCGCTGGTCGGTGCGCAGGCGCACGGCTACAAATGTTCCGCAGATTCATGCCGCCACATAACCCCCCTTCAAGCGAAGCGTACACATGGTTTCACGACGCGCCCTGATCTCGTGACATAAGGCTTCGCTGATCCGGGTTGACATGCTGGCGGTGGTGCTATGCTCGGAGTAGTCTGATGCGGAGGCCTTGCTGACGTAGGCGTAGGTTCACTCGCGCTGCGCTCGGGCTCGACTCGCTCGGTGTCTTCGCTTAGTACGTAGGCAGGCTTCAACCGGTCGATCGAAACGTTCGACGTGCGCAGTGGTAATTGTAGCTTGAAATACTTGTCACGTCGTTCGATTACTTCGTACGGTCCGTCATAAGGTGGTTTAAGCGCACCCCTCACAGTGTCATTGCGGATGTATACGTGACTGCAGCTCGCTAGGTCCTTGTAAACAAAGGGTTGTTTACATGTTGATCTTCTCTGGGCAGGTACTAGTGATGCCATGGTTTCTGTGAGGCGGCGCACGAACGCTGCGTCTTCAATATTCGACTTTGTAGGTACGAATAAATCCGACGGTACTCGTAACGTTGATCCGTAGGTCATCAGGGCTGGACTCAGGTTCGTGTCCGCACATAGAGCGGTTCGCAGGCCAAGTAGTATAGCTCGATGATCTGCTACCATTTCATGTCTGACAAACTGTTGAAGTTGCCGATATGTCAATCCATTTTTCCTGTAGTAATTTACAGTGGATTGTTGTCCATTTACGAGATTACGATGTCCATTATTTCTTTCCATGGACTTTGCAACATACCGCTTATCGATGGATATTTTTTAATGCAATGAAAAAATAATGGGATAATATCTCATCCTATCTCTGCCAGTTTAGTTTTAATGCCCTTCTTTTGTCCACACATGTTTTTGCCTCCGTCAGTAGTTACACTTACCAATTTTTGCCATGGTAATTGCATGGCTTATTCTAAGTTACGAACAAGCTACGAAATAAATCTTCTCCTGCAGTCGTAGCTTTCAAACTACATATGCACTACTCTTGAATGCTCGCTCGCCTCAACTTTGCGCCCGCATAACGTAATTATTTATCTAGGTAAATATAAGAATAAGATTATCATTTAAAAAACAGTCGCGGGCCGCAAGGAGGAAGGCCGCGGGCCGCAAACGGCCCGCGGGTCACGCGTTTCCGACCGCTGCTTTAGGAGAATGAAGTGGCCTTTCGTGTTTGGCATTGGGATTTTCACTGTTCCATTATCTACAATTCTGTTTGTTAACGTGTCCTGTGAGATGAAAATGGACTTTCTCAGAAAAAAAGTCGTCATAATTACTGAATTGATCCAAAATTGTTTCGGCATACGATTTGCGTAAATTTAAATCATTAGGTTTTAGTTCCTGGATTATTTGAATCTTATAAGGATGTAATTTTAAATCTGAATTTAGAATACGGCGTAAAGATGTGCGGGATAATCCTAATTCAGCCGAACGTTTGAAAAACCTTATCCTTGCGTGTAACACAGATAGTCCAAATTTCAGATTGTCTATGTCCACTTCTTGTGATGTTGCTAAATTGTTGAATTCTTTGGAAGTTGCCTTACAAATGTAACACCTCATTGTTGATTTAGTTTGGGTAGCAGCATTACAAACTTTGTCGTCGACCATCGTAAATAGCATCGTATGTTGTATGCTCACATCCCCTGTTGCTCTTGCTACTTTTGTCTCTTCTAAATGCCTGATCTGATCATTGTAATATAGTACTTCTTCGTTAGTTATGTCAGAAGTTTCGTGAACAAATCTAATCCTCATAGGCCTGCAAAATCGCGGCGAGGATGGTGTCGGGTTTTGCCAAATCAATCTTTTACTGCTGCGACAAACAAGTTTGAGTGGCACTAATGATGACTGGAAAATATTTGCATCAGAATCTGAAACATTTGCAAATTTTTGTTTGTATTCCGTTTGTTGGGAACCATCACAACCCCACTTGTAAAATAGTTCCAATGAAGCTATTTCTTCTAATGGAAGACTTTGTAGGACATCCTCCAAGTACAACAACAAGCGCTGAGATGTGTGATTAAGCAAATCTTGTAGTCGGACTTCTGCACACGTTTCAGTTACTTCAATACTTTCCTTAATTGGGTAGCAGTCATTCTTGGCTCTTTGCAAAACACTATAACATGGATATAGTTTTTTGTCAGTGGTTCTTACGATCTCGTACTGTTTTCTCGATAAAGACGCTTCCACGAAAATCGATAACGCTTGAATGGGGGTTAGCTGTGGTCTTGGTGGTATGTTGCTGTCTTTATACCTTTTGAGATATTTAACACCTAATTTAGTAGGAGTTGTGGCTATGTCCTTGACGACTTTTGCGGCGTCCTTATTGCCAGTCTCTCTAAGTTTCATCTAGGTATCATAAACTAGCTCATTCACTTCACTTTCTTCTCTCAGAGTTTCAACTTTGCGCCTTTTGCTGCGGTCACCCAAGTCATCGAATGTCTTTAACGGACGACCCGTTTTTTTTGTACATTGGGAAGGAATTTCCACTGTGCCTTGTAACCTAATATATAATCATGATTTTTCTTTAAGAAAACACGTTCAGTCCTATTGGTTGCAAGCCATCTGGTCTTAATTTCTGCCTTAATATAAGAAAATTGGTGGCGAAACACTTGTTTTTCTTCAACTGGAAATGATGGTTTGTTAATAATCTCGTTTTCCACAAAATCCCACTTTTTTGCTAATTCTCTTTCTGTGCTCTTTTTCGCCATATTATACAAATATTCTCGAGTCCAAACTTGGACACCGGAACCACCTAAACAAGAAAAAAAGTCGATATTAGAATGTGAAGCTAATAATTAATTTGGTTTTGTAAAATAACGTCATCGAAGAAAAGAGAAATAAAATACAATAGGCAAATTTAGGCACCCAATTTTAACGTATTCTAAGAGAAAACATAGTCACATCAACTTAAGAAAAAATAGCTTGTACCGGGAAACTCCCGGAAATATAACAAAAACTCTATTATATGTATTTGAGACACAAAATCTCACGAGTGAGTTTTGCGGTTCATAAAAACTACTACATCTTCCAATATTTTCGCATTATTTCAATAAAATTAAGTAATAAAATACTACATACCTGGCTCAACAGTATCCATTATGAGAATAACCACTTTCAAATTCACCACTTGCTTAAAAGAGTTCCGAATGTGACTTCAAAATCGTTCACTTATTATATTATTTACGTGTTCGCTGTAAGTCTCTAAGGCTATGTTCACATGTAACGCGCGTTAATTCGCGTTAATCGCGCGATCAAATTTGAAGAGAGTTCAGATGATGAGCGCTAATGCGCGTTGCGAAAGTACTCGTCAGTCTAGTTCGGTAGAACGTAGAAAATGGACGTGGAAGAGGCTATTATTTTGTGGTTATATTATAAAGAAAAATATAGAAAAAGAAAACGTACACATTGGGTTCATCCAATTTTGAAAAATAGACCCAGTTTGTTTGCGACACTATATCCGAATCTAAGTGACCATGAATCTAAATTCTTTAATTACTTTAGAATGTCTATAAAGTCATTCGACAATTTGCTTCAACTCATCCAAGAGGACATTACAGCAGCTCCGAACGCCATCAGATATTGTATTTCACCCAAAGAAAAACTAATAATTGTTTTAAGGTAAGATTTATTAATATTGATAATTAACAATCTGTAAACAATTCTAGTTGAGAATCATCACTGCTGGTGGCAACTGATGACGGCGTCCCAGGTGCTATGTCTCGTCCGCTCGTTGTGTAGCCATAACCAGACGGATATTGTTGTGAGGGCCAATAATTTTCAGACGAGTAATTAGATGCTGAAGGAGAATGATCAACAGTGGTTGGGTTTTGGTATTGCGCTATTAAATTATACATGTCAATCTTGGCTCTAAGGCGTCTATGTTCGGGTATTTTCTTTATTTCGTTTACTAAAGACAAGCAAAATAATTTGTCCTCATCTCCCACCTCCTGTGTTTTCCTTGCTAATTCGGTAAACTCAGTATGTCTCTGTTCAATACTCTTTTCTAGAACTTTAATAAATTTGTAATTTATTGTACTTTAATAATCACTGTCATTGGATTTGACTCTTTTAGCAGTTGGCTTGCAAGGTGGTGGCATTTCAGCGTTATTATCATTGTCATTATTATCAGCCTCAGTTTCATTATCTTCACTGAAATTACTGTGCTTTTCTTTTCCTGGTGTGGAAGATTTCAAAAAGAGGAGCCTGTTAAAATGTATGTAGTTGTTTTTACACGCTCCAGACCCAGATTTTCCTTTTTTCGCCGCTCTTATAAAATTATCTTTTAAGCTTTTCCACTTCTTCTGCAACAAATTACCTGTGAAAATGAAATTAAAATGTGAGATATACAATTAAATTAAATTGAAGTAAATTATTCCAGATATCTTGCAAGCGGGTGTTCAATGGCAGAGCTACACTATTCATATAAAATTGGGAAGTCGACTATATCTGGTATAATTCGTCAAGTATGTGAAGTTATCTGGATGAAATTGAAAGACATAGTTATGCCAATACCTGATAAAAAAAAATGGATTGAAATATCCAAAGGGTTTGAGCAGACCGCCAAATTTCCTCATTGCATCGGCGCAATCGATGGTAAACATATCAGAATAAAGAAACCAGAGCACTCAGGTTCCTTGTACTTTAATTATAAAAATTATTCATCTCTGGTCCTACTAGCGTTATGTGATTCTGACTATCGCTTCATCTGGGTAGACATTGGTGCTTACGGAAAGGATAGTGATTCCGGAATTTTTAGAGAATCTGTCCTATACAAAAAACTCACTGAAAATAAATAAATAAATAAATAAATATTCTGGACATTTTTCACACACGGTCATCTGACCCCAAACTAAGCAAAGCTTGTGATATGGCTGCCAGAGACTGATATACATACATATATAGTTTTAAATACATACTTAAATAGATATTAACAACCAGATATAGAACAAACACAAATGTTCATCACACAAATGTTTGTCCTAGATGGGAATCGAACCCACTGATTACCTGATAATCGCTCTCTGGCCCAGACGTCGAAAACGGCCGAGAGCGACTGGGTGCATGTTGCGATCACTCTTATACACTCTGCGAGGAGGTCGTGTGCGTCGACGGGGTGGACATAGCCTAGCTCCCCGGTACGGTCGACGGCATGCACGTTCATCTCATAACCTCCGATGTGGATCCTTTCGCGCTCTGAGGTGGTCACAAGGATTAGTTTGTTAACGGCGTTGGGCATAGTCACCAAACCCTCGTTGCGGACGAACGCGACGGCATCAGTAGAGTCGTGCCCGTTATGGTCATTGACGACGAACCAATCAGTCCGGGTCACTAGAGGGTAAGGGAGCGCCAGGAGCACCTGGAGCGCCCAAAGGGTGGCCGAGTTACTGCAAGCGCAGTCCAACACTACGACCGCCACGGTGGGATCGTTCAATGGCCACATCTCGTTACCCACTTGTACCTCCCCCTGTAAGCCCTGTTGTATTTGAAAAGTCTTTGGATATACCAAAACCATGCCCTTTAACAGAAAACCACGATACAGCACTACCTTACGTAATTGTAGGTGTTGTTACGTAATGGTAGGTGGTAGCATTTGGACTGATGGAAAATTTAATGAGGCCCTATGGTGGAAAGCAACTTACGTTCGAAAAAAAAATATTCAACTATCGGCTAACTTTAGCACGTGGATATGTCGAATGTACTTTTGGAATAGCCAGTAATAAATGGAGAATACTACATCGCCCAATAGATGTCGCTGTGGATTCTGCCGAACGGATTGTAAAGGCAATTACGGTACTCCATAATTATGTTCGAGTCAGAGATGGATTTAGACCTGAAGAGATAATAGAAGGAAATCTATCTAGCATATCTATTACTCACAATGGACGAGCTACTTCATCAGCGGATAACATCCGAACCATATTCACAAACTATTTTATTAATGAAGGGAAAATAGAATATCAGGATCGAATGATATAAATATTTATTGACAAGCGCACTCATGCGCGTGCTTATGCGTATACACACTTAAAGAGGGAAAGCTAGCAAAAAAAAAATTGCATTTACTAAAGATGGTATTTTGACAGTTGATTGTAGAGGTTGTGTTAGTGACTCGAAGCATTTTTTTGCTGGCTCTTAGACTATTACTCGATTGTCTATTAATAAAGTTACTTACCCATATTTTTCTTTATATCTTGAGTGTCATTTCCATTGCAAAAAATTAATACCAATTCTTCCCAAGCACGTCGTTTCAAAATTTTGTTTTTATAGGATTCCGAACCTATATTCCAAATTGCTGGCCTTTTTTCTACTTCATCGATTAGTAAGTCGATGTCAATATCTTCAATTTCACTCATTTTAAATGCGAAAACAAAATATAATTACGAAAATTAACAAAATACATGCGATCGCGATGAAAGCGCGCGCTCAACTGAACAGCAAACGGACATTACATTAATATCAAAGCGCGAGTCAACGCGCGATTGTCTGCGTCTAGAAACTTTTTCTCTGAGCGCCGCGTTGACGCTCGCTGACGCGCGTTAACGCGCGCGCATGTGAACGGTTGCTAGGTATATATTAGGATGTCTAAGCGCGCGATTTGAAAACGCGCGTCACAATTCAGCCATCTGAACATAGCCTAAGATAACGACTAACAGCAACTAGTACAAGGCAGTTAAAAATAAAATGGCGGTCGGCTTTTGTTCTCTATGCATTGCGGTACTTCCAGGTAGCAACCGTTTCCGGGAATTGTTTACTTTGTGTCCATGGACTTTTAACCGCTTTTGTGGTTCGATTACCCCTTAGTGCGCTGGCAAGCGACTGAGGTGTGCGGGTGGGTGACCGGAGTTGCAAACCTATTTTACTGTATTACAGCGCCGCGTAGGTCACATGTGACCTCACGTTTTTTTTTAAAATATCACACGAACCCTGCAGCTAGGGCTTCCAAAATTACTTATATGTTAATTACGTAACTGATTACGAATTTTGGTAGTCCAATTACGTAACTACGTAATTACGTAATTTCTAAGATATTTTTTAAATCGAATGTTTTATTATAAGTATAGGTAGCAAAGAGCAATGGACAATGTAAGGAGTGTAAAAGAACGTTCATTAAACTAAAGTTTTTATTGAGCAATTTGGACATACAGAATAATGTTACATAATCAACAGCAATTAATTTAAAAATACTAATCATATAATCACAAGTCACAACGCAAAGATATTATTTAGATTCGTAATAAATTAAGGATATTTTTTTCCTAAACAGATGCTTCTTTACTTATTTGACTTTTCCTGAAAATGAGATCTCATAAACGACAGCGCATTTAGTGTTTTATCACTTAATGAACTTCTTAATTTACTACATAGATAACCAGCTGAAGAAAAAGCGCGTTCAGCTTCAACACTTGTAGGTGTAATCGATAATAAATAATTATACGCTGCTGTCAGGTAAACTCCACGACCACCGCCAGTACTATCATAGATGCACATTTCCACTCTAACAATGGACTCAAGATCTGTGTTAACGTAGATTTGTTTACCTGTGACGTGGCTTTGCATATCTCTTTTTCTAATTCCTCGGCCACAGTTAACTCTTCGTCACTGGAGTCAGTAATATGTGCTGTGCTTATTGATTGTTTTGGACTTTGACTTGTCTGTGCAGACGTTATGTTAGCTGTAAATTTCAGTCTTTCTAATAATCTTGTAATATATGTCCTTATATAATCTGACGTCGGTTTTGTGAAGGTTTCTGTTGATGTGGTTTCGTAAAATTGTTCATTGTTATGTAAATACTGTAAAATACCAGATACACTCGTTCGTCTCTCTTTTATTCTTTTTCTAAGAGAAATAGCAAGCCTTTCACTGAGTTCGTTGTGCTGATGATCAAGTTTATTTAACATAAACTGAAGAGCAGCATCTGCCGTCAATAAGTTTGAATCCCGGCGACACAAAGACATCACAGTTGTTTTTATTACATCTAAACTATGATGAATGTCATGTAGGTCTTGAATTTCTTTTTCTGTAAAATTCATATTTGATTTTAAATCCAGTAATGCCTTCATGACACATGATTTTAATCTTAAAATCGGCCAATCATATCGGACAAGCTGTTCCACCGTGTCTTGCAGTCGAGTATAAAATCCAGGCCCTTTCCATATTCTTCTACAGAGTATTTCTGCAACAAATCGTTTTTCAAGGGTGACTTTTTAAAAGATTTAACCAAATCTCGTACTTTTTTTATGGTATCTTTGTACAGAAATTCAGATTCTGGAATTCTTGGTACTTCGATGTTTTCGATATCAAATCCTCCATAGTTTTCTTCAGAATCTTCAGAATCGTAATCCAGTTCTTTATCTTGTTGCTCTAGGTTGGGATTGGAAGTTGATTGGTTCTGTGACTTATATAGCACATCGAGCACCGCAAGTTGTATGCCGTGGGCAAAACACAATTGATGGTGGCCGTCAAAATTTTTGCCCATTTTAACCATTACACTGGCTCCGTCTGTTGTGAAAGCAACTATGTCTTCAAGGCTAAGTCCAAAGTTGCTCAAATGTTGTTGTATTAATTGAGTTCCTACATCTGCTGGCATTGAACCTTTTATTCTCACCAGACCCAAATTTTTGTAATTAGCTGGTTCGAGATCTTTACTGTGGATATTTATGTTGATATATCTTTGATGACGGCGTCCCAGGTGCTATGTCTCGTCCGCTCGTTGTGTAGCCATAACCAGACGGATATTGTTGTGAGGGCCAATAATTTTCAGACGAGTAATTAGATGCTGAAGGAGAATGATCAACAGTGGTTGGGTTTTGGTATTGCGCTATTAAATTATACATGTCAATCTTGGCTCTAAGGCGTCTATGTTCGGGTATTTTCTTTATTTCGTTTACTAAAGACAAGCAAAATAATTTGTCCT
Source organism: Agriopis aurantiaria (assembly GCA_914767915.1). NCBI lineage: Eukaryota > Metazoa > Arthropoda > Insecta > Lepidoptera > Geometridae > Agriopis > Agriopis aurantiaria. The sequence continues at coordinate 6,557,220 of OU612003.1, read as the reverse complement.
CATCTCCCACCTCCTGTGTTTTCCTTGCTAATTCGGTAAACTCAGTATGTCTCTGTTCAATACTCTTTTCTAGAACTTTAATAAATTTGTAATTTATTGTACTTTAATAATCACTGTCATTGGATTTGACTCTTTTAGCAGTTGGCTTGCAAGGTGGTGGCATTTCAGCGTTATTATCATTGTCATTATTATCAGCCTCAGTTTCATTATCTTCACTGAAATTACTGTGCTTTTCTTTTCCTGGTGTGGAAGATTTCAAAAAGAGGAGCCTGTTAAAATGTATGTAGTTGTTTTTACACGCTCCAGACCCAGATTTTCCTTTTTTCGCCGCTCTTATAAAATTATCTTTTAAGCTTTTCCACTTCTTCTGCAACAAATTACCTGTGAAAATGAAATTAAAATGTGAGATATACAATTAAATTAAATTGAAGTAAATTATTCCAGATATCTTGCAAGCGGGTGTTCAATGGCAGAGCTACACTATTCATATAAAATTGGGAAGTCGACTATATCTGGTATAATTCGTCAAGTATGTGAAGTTATCTGGATGAAATTGAAAGACATAGTTATGCCAATACCTGATAAAAAAAAATGGATTGAAATATCCAAAGGGTTTGAGCAGACCGCCAAATTTCCTCATTGCATCGGCGCAATCGATGGTAAACATATCAGAATAAAGAAACCAGAGCACTCAGGTTCCTTGTACTTTAATTATAAAAATTATTCATCTCTGGTCCTACTAGCGTTATGTGATTCTGACTATCGCTTCATCTGGGTAGACATTGGTGCTTACGGAAAGGATAGTGATTCCGGAATTTTTAGAGAATCTGTCCTATACAAAAAACTCACTGAAAATAAATAAATAAATAAATAAATATTCTGGACATTTTTCACACACGGTCATCTGACCCCAAACTAAGCAAAGCTTGTGATATGGCTGCCAGAGACTGATATACATACATATATAGTTTTAAATACATACTTAAATAGATATTAACAACCAGATATAGAACAAACACAAATGTTCATCACACAAATGTTTGTCCTAGATGGGAATCGAACCCACTGATTACCTGATAATCGCTCTCTGGCCCAGACGTCGAAAACGGCCGAGAGCGACTGGGTGCATGTTGCGATCACTCTTATACACTCTGCGAGGAGGTCGTGTGCGTCGACGGGGTGGACATAGCCTAGCTCCCCGGTACGGTCGACGGCATGCACGTTCATCTCATAACCTCCGATGTGGATCCTTTCGCGCTCTGAGGTGGTCACAAGGATTAGTTTGTTAACGGCGTTGGGCATAGTCACCAAACCCTCGTTGCGGACGAACGCGACGGCATCAGTAGAGTCGTGCCCGTTATGGTCATTGACGACGAACCAATCAGTCCGGGTCACTAGAGGGTAAGGGAGCGCCAGGAGCACCTGGAGCGCCCAAAGGGTGGCCGAGTTACTGCAAGCGCAGTCCAACACTACGACCGCCACGGTGGGATCGTTCAATGGCCACATCTCGTTACCCACTTGTACCTCCCCCTGTAAGCCCTGTTGTATTTGAAAAGTCTTTGGATATACCAAAACCATGCCCTTTAACAGAAAACCACGATACAGCACTACCTTACGTAATTGTAGGTGTTGTTACGTAATGGTAGGTGGTAGCATTTGGACTGATGGAAAATTTAATGAGGCCCTATGGTGGAAAGCAACTTACGTTCGAAAAAAAAATATTCAACTATCGGCTAACTTTAGCACGTGGATATGTCGAATGTACTTTTGGAATAGCCAGTAATAAATGGAGAATACTACATCGCCCAATAGATGTCGCTGTGGATTCTGCCGAACGGATTGTAAAGGCAATTACGGTACTCCATAATTATGTTCGAGTCAGAGATGGATTTAGACCTGAAGAGATAATAGAAGGAAATCTATCTAGCATATCTATTACTCACAATGGACGAGCTACTTCATCAGCGGATAACATCCGAACCATATTCACAAACTATTTTATTAATGAAGGGAAAATAGAATATCAGGATCGAATGATATAAATATTTATTGACAAGCGCACTCATGCGCGTGCTTATGCGTATACACACTTAAAGAGGGAAAGCTAGCAAAAAAAAAATTGCATTTACTAAAGATGGTATTTTGACAGTTGATTGTAGAGGTTGTGTTAGTGACTCGAAGCATTTTTTTGCTGGCTCTTAGACTATTACTCGATTGTCTATTAATAAAGTTACTTACCCATATTTTTCTTTATATCTTGAGTGTCATTTCCATTGCAAAAAATTAATACCAATTCTTCCCAAGCACGTCGTTTCAAAATTTTGTTTTTATAGGATTCCGAACCTATATTCCAAATTGCTGGCCTTTTTTCTACTTCATCGATTAGTAAGTCGATGTCAATATCTTCAATTTCACTCATTTTAAATGCGAAAACAAAATATAATTACGAAAATTAACAAAATACATGCGATCGCGATGAAAGCGCGCGCTCAACTGAACAGCAAACGGACATTACATTAATATCAAAGCGCGAGTCAACGCGCGATTGTCTGCGTCTAGAAACTTTTTCTCTGAGCGCCGCGTTGACGCTCGCTGACGCGCGTTAACGCGCGCGCATGTGAACGGTTGCTAGGTATATATTAGGATGTCTAAGCGCGCGATTTGAAAACGCGCGTCACAATTCAGCCATCTGAACATAGCCTAAGATAACGACTAACAGCAACTAGTACAAGGCAGTTAAAAATAAAATGGCGGTCGGCTTTTGTTCTCTATGCATTGCGGTACTTCCAGGTAGCAACCGTTTCCGGGAATTGTTTACTTTGTGTCCATGGACTTTTAACCGCTTTTGTGGTTCGATTACCCCTTAGTGCGCTGGCAAGCGACTGAGGTGTGCGGGTGGGTGACCGGAGTTGCAAACCTATTTTACTGTATTACAGCGCCGCGTAGGTCACATGTGACCTCACGTTTTTTTTTAAAATATCACACGAACCCTGCAGCTAGGGCTTCCAAAATTACTTATATGTTAATTACGTAACTGATTACGAATTTTGGTAGTCCAATTACGTAACTACGTAATTACGTAATTTCTAAGATATTTTTTAAATCGAATGTTTTATTATAAGTATAGGTAGCAAAGAGCAATGGACAATGTAAGGAGTGTAAAAGAACGTTCATTAAACTAAAGTTTTTATTGAGCAATTTGGACATACAGAATAATGTTACATAATCAACAGCAATTAATTTAAAAATACTAATCATATAATCACAAGTCACAACGCAAAGATATTATTTAGATTCGTAATAAATTAAGGATATTTTTTTCCTAAACAGATGCTTCTTTACTTATTTGACTTTTCCTGAAAATGAGATCTCATAAACGACAGCGCATTTAGTGTTTTATCACTTAATGAACTTCTTAATTTACTACATAGATAACCAGCTGAAGAAAAAGCGCGTTCAGCTTCAACACTTGTAGGTGTAATCGATAATAAATAATTATACGCTGCTGTCAGGTAAACTCCACGACCACCGCCAGTACTATCATAGATGCACATTTCCACTCTAACAATGGACTCAAGATCTGTGTTAACGTAGATTTGTTTACCTGTGACGTGGCTTTGCATATCTCTTTTTCTAATTCCTCGGCCACAGTTAACTCTTCGTCACTGGAGTCAGTAATATGTGCTGTGCTTATTGATTGTTTTGGACTTTGACTTGTCTGTGCAGACGTTATGTTAGCTGTAAATTTCAGTCTTTCTAATAATCTTGTAATATATGTCCTTATATAATCTGACGTCGGTTTTGTGAAGGTTTCTGTTGATGTGGTTTCGTAAAATTGTTCATTGTTATGTAAATACTGTAAAATACCAGATACACTCGTTCGTCTCTCTTTTATTCTTTTTCTAAGAGAAATAGCAAGCCTTTCACTGAGTTCGTTGTGCTGATGATCAAGTTTATTTAACATAAACTGAAGAGCAGCATCTGCCGTCAATAAGTTTGAATCCCGGCGACACAAAGACATCACAGTTGTTTTTATTACATCTAAACTATGATGAATGTCATGTAGGTCTTGAATTTCTTTTTCTGTAAAATTCATATTTGATTTTAAATCCAGTAATGCCTTCATGACACATGATTTTAATCTTAAAATCGGCCAATCATATCGGACAAGCTGTTCCACCGTGTCTTGCAGTCGAGTATAAAATCCAGGCCCTTTCCATATTCTTCTACAGAGTATTTCTGCAACAAATCGTTTTTCAAGGGTGACTTTTTAAAAGATTTAACCAAATCTCGTACTTTTTTTATGGTATCTTTGTACAGAAATTCAGATTCTGGAATTCTTGGTACTTCGATGTTTTCGATATCAAATCCTCCATAGTTTTCTTCAGAATCTTCAGAATCGTAATCCAGTTCTTTATCTTGTTGCTCTAGGTTGGGATTGGAAGTTGATTGGTTCTGTGACTTATATAGCACATCGAGCACCGCAAGTTGTATGCCGTGGGCAAAACACAATTGATGGTGGCCGTCAAAATTTTTGCCCATTTTAACCATTACACTGGCTCCGTCTGTTGTGAAAGCAACTATGTCTTCAAGGCTAAGTCCAAAGTTGCTCAAATGTTGTTGTATTAATTGAGTTCCTACATCTGCTGGCATTGAACCTTTTATTCTCACCAGACCCAAATTTTTGTAATTAGCTGGTTCGAGATCTTTACTGTGGATATTTATGTTGATATATCTTTGATGACGGCGTCCCAGGTGCTATGTCTCGTCCGCTCGTTGTGTAGCCATAACCAGACGGATATTGTTGTGAGGGCCAATAATTTTCAGACGAGTAATTAGATGCTGAAGGAGAATGATCAACAGTGGTTGGGTTTTGGTATTGCGCTATTAAATTATACATGTCAATCTTGGCTCTAAGGCGTCTATGTTCGGGTATTTTCTTTATTTCGTTTACTAAAGACAAGCAAAATAATTTGTCCTCATCTCCCACCTCCTGTGTTTTCCTTGCTAATTCGGTAAACTCAGTATGTCTCTGTTCAATACTCTTTTCTAGAACTTTAATAAATTTGTAATTTATTGTACTTTAATAATCACTGTCATTGGATTTGACTCTTTTAGCAGTTGGCTTGCAAGGTGGTGGCATTTCAGCGTTATTATCATTGTCATTATTATCAGCCTCAGTTTCATTATCTTCACTGAAATTACTGTGCTTTTCTTTTCCTGGTGTGGAAGATTTCAAAAAGAGGAGCCTGTTAAAATGTATGTAGTTGTTTTTACACGCTCCAGACCCAGATTTTCCTTTTTTCGCCGCTCTTATAAAATTATCTTTTAAGCTTTTCCACTTCTTCTGCAACAAATTACCTGTGAAAATGAAATTAAAATGTGAGATATACAATTAAATTAAATTGAAGTAAATTATTCCAGATATCTTGCAAGCGGGTGTTCAATGGCAGAGCTACACTATTCATATAAAATTGGGAAGTCGACTATATCTGGTATAATTCGTCAAGTATGTGAAGTTATCTGGATGAAATTGAAAGACATAGTTATGCCAATACCTGATAAAAAAAAATGGATTGAAATATCCAAAGGGTTTGAGCAGACCGCCAAATTTCCTCATTGCATCGGCGCAATCGATGGTAAACATATCAGAATAAAGAAACCAGAGCACTCAGGTTCCTTGTACTTTAATTATAAAAATTATTCATCTCTGGTCCTACTAGCGTTATGTGATTCTGACTATCGCTTCATCTGGGTAGACATTGGTGCTTACGGAAAGGATAGTGATTCCGGAATTTTTAGAGAATCTGTCCTATACAAAAAACTCACTGAAAATAAATAAATAAATAAATAAATATTCTGGACATTTTTCACACACGGTCATCTGACCCCAAACTAAGCAAAGCTTGTGATATGGCTGCCAGAGACTGATATACATACATATATAGTTTTAAATACATACTTAAATAGATATTAACAACCAGATATAGAACAAACACAAATGTTCATCACACAAATGTTTGTCCTAGATGGGAATCGAACCCACTGATTACCTGATAATCGCTCTCTGGCCCAGACGTCGAAAACGGCCGAGAGCGACTGGGTGCATGTTGCTATCACTCTTATACACTCTGCGAGGAGGTCGTGTGCGTCGACGGGGTGGACATAGCCTAGCTCCCCGGTACGGTCGACGGCATGCACGTTCATCTCATAACCTCCGATGTGGATCCTTTCGCGCTCTGAGGTGGTCACAAGGATTAGTTTGTTAACGGCGTTGGGCATAGTCACCAAACCCTCGTTGCGGACGAACGCGACGGCATCAGTAGAGTCGTGCCCGTTATGGTCATTGACGACGAACCAATCAGTCCGGGTCACTAGAGGGTAAGGGAGCGCCAGGAGCACCTGGAGCGCCCAAAGGGTGGCCGAGTTACTGCAAGCGCAGTCCAACACTACGACCGCCACGGTGGGATCGTTCAATGGCCACATCTCGTTACCCACTTGTACCTCCCCCTGTAAGCCCTGTTGTATTTGAAAAGTCTTTGGATATACCAAAACCATGCCCTTTAACAGAAAACCACGATACAGCACTACCTTACGTAATTGTAGGTGTTGTTACGTAATGGTAGGTGGTAGCATTTGGACTGATGGAAAATTTAATGAGGCCCTATGGTGGAAAGCAACTTACGTTCGAAAAAAAAATATTCAACTATCGGCTAACTTTAGCACGTGGATATGTCGAATGTACTTTTGGAATAGCCAGTAATAAATGGAGAATACTACATCGCCCAATAGATGTCGCTGTGGATTCTGCCGAACGGATTGTAAAGGCAATTACGGTACTCCATAATTATGTTCGAGTCAGAGATGGATTTAGACCTGAAGAGATAATAGAAGGAAATCTATCTAGCATATCTATTACTCACAATGGACGAGCTACTTCATCAGCGGATAACATCCGAACCATATTCACAAACTATTTTATTAATGAAGGGAAAATAGAATATCAGGATCGAATGATATAAATATTTATTGACAAGCGCACTCATGCGCGTGCTTATGCGTATACACACTTAAAGAGGGAAAGCTAGCAAAAAAAAAATTGCATTTACTAAAGATGGTATTTTGACAGTTGATTGTAGAGGTTGTGTTAGTGACTCGAAGCATTTTTTTGCTGGCTCTTAGACTATTACTCGATTGTCTATTAATAAAGTTACTTACCCATATTTTTCTTTATATCTTGAGTGTCATTTCCATTGCAAAAAATTAATACCAATTCTTCCCAAGCACGTCGTTTCAAAATTTTGTTTTTATAGGATTCCGAACCTATATTCCAAATTGCTGGCCTTTTTTCTACTTCATCGATTAGTAAGTCGATGTCAATATCTTCAATTTCACTCATTTTAAATGCGAAAACAAAATATAATTACGAAAATTAACAAAATACATGCGATCGCGATGAAAGCGCGCGCTCAACTGAACAGCAAACGGACATTACATTAATATCAAAGCGCGAGTCAACGCGCGATTGTCTGCGTCTAGAAACTTTTTCTCTGAGCGCCGCGTTGACGCTCGCTGACGCGCGTTAACGCGCGCGCATGTGAACGGTTGCTAGGTATATATTAGGATGTCTAAGCGCGCGATTTGAAAACGCGCGTCACAATTCAGCCATCTGAACATAGCCTAAGATAACGACTAACAGCAACTAGTACAAGGCAGTTAAAAATAAAATGGCGGTCGGCTTTTGTTCTCTATGCATTGCGGTACTTCCAGGTAGCAACCGTTTCCGGGAATTGTTTACTTTGTGTCCATGGACTTTTAACCGCTTTTGTGGTTCGATTACCCCTTAGTGCGCTGGCAAGCGACTGAGGTGTGCGGGTGGGTGACCGGAGTTGCAAACCTATTTTACTGTATTACAGCGCCGCGTAGGTCACATGTGACCTCACGTTTTTTTTTAAAATATCACACGAACCCTGCAGCTAGGGCTTCCAAAATTACTTATATGTTAATTACGTAACTGATTACGAATTTTGGTAGTCCAATTACGTAACTACGTAATTACGTAATTTCTAAGATATTTTTTAAATCGAATGTTTTATTATAAGTATAGGTAGCAAAGAGCAATGGACAATGTAAGGAGTGTAAAAGAACGTTCATTAAACTAAAGTTTTTATTGAGCAATTTGGACATACAGAATAATGTTACATAATCAACAGCAATTAATTTAAAAATACTAATCATATAATCACAAGTCACAACGCAAAGATATTATTTAGATTCGTAATAAATTAAGGATATTTTTTTCCTAAACAGATGCTTCTTTACTTATTTGACTTTTCCTGAAAATGAGATCTCATAAACGACAGCGCATTTAGTGTTTTATCACTTAATGAACTTCTTAATTTACTACATAGATAACCAGCTGAAGAAAAAGCGCGTTCAGCTTCAACACTTGTAGGTGTAATCGATAATAAATAATTATACGCTGCTGTCAGGTAAACTCCACGACCACCGCCAGTACTATCATAGATGCACATTTCCACTCTAACAATGGACTCAAGATCTGTGTTAACGTAGATTTGTTTACCTGTGACGTGGCTTTGCATATCTCTTTTTCTAATTCCTCGGCCACAGTTAACTCTTCGTCACTGGAGTCAGTAATATGTGCTGTGCTTATTGATTGTTTTGGACTTTGACTTGTCTGTGCAGACGTTATGTTAGCTGTAAATTTCAGTCTTTCTAATAATCTTGTAATATATGTCCTTATATAATCTGACGTCGGTTTTGTGAAGGTTTCTGTTGATGTGGTTTCGTAAAATTGTTCATTGTTATGTAAATACTGTAAAATACCAGATACACTCGTTCGTCTCTCTTTTATTCTTTTTCTAAGAGAAATAGCAAGCCTTTCACTGAGTTCGTTGTGCTGATGATCAAGTTTATTTAACATAAACTGAAGAGCAGCATCTGCCGTCAATAAGTTTGAATCCCGGCGACACAAAGACATCACAGTTGTTTTTATTACATCTAAACTATGATGAATGTCATGTAGGTCTTGAATTTCTTTTTCTGTAAAATTCATATTTGATTTTAAATCCAGTAATGCCTTCATGACACATGATTTTAATCTTAAAATCGGCCAATCATATCGGACAAGCTGTTCCACCGTGTCTTGCAGTCGAGTATAAAATCCAGGCCCTTTCCATATTCTTCTACAGAGTATTTCTGCAACAAATCGTTTTTCAAGGGTGACTTTTTAAAAGATTTAACCAAATCTCGTACTTTTTTTATGGTATCTTTGTACAGAAATTCAGATTCTGGAATTCTTGGTACTTCGATGTTTTCGATATCAAATCCTCCATAGTTTTCTTCAGAATCTTCAGAATCGTAATCCAGTTCTTTATCTTGTTGCTCTAGGTTGGGATTGGAAGTTGATTGGTTCTGTGACTTATATAGCACATCGAGCACCGCAAGTTGTATGCCGTGGGCAAAACACAATTGATGGTGGCCGTCAAAATTTTTGCCCATTTTAACCATTACACTGGCTCCGTCTGTTGTGAAAGCAACTATGTCTTCAAGGCTAAGTCCAAAGTTGCTCAAATGTTGTTGTATTAATTGAGTTCCTACATCTGCTGGCATTGAACCTTTTATTCTCACCAGACCCAAATTTTTGTAATTAGCTGGTTCGAGATCTTTACTGTGGATATTTATGTTGATATATCTTTGATGACGGCGTCCCAGGTGCTATGTCTCGTCCGCTCGTTGTGTAGCCATAACCAGACGGATATTGTTGTGAGGGCCAATAATTTTCAGACGAGTAATTAGATGCTGAAGGAGAATGATCAACAGTGGTTGGGTTTTGGTATTGCGCTATTAAATTATACATGTCAATCTTGGCTCTAAGGCGTCTATGTTCGGGTATTTTCTTTATTTCGTTTACTAAAGACAAGCAAAATAATTTGTCCTCATCTCCCACCTCCTGTGTTTTCCTTGCTAATTCGGTAAACTCAGTATGTCTCTGTTCAATACTCTTTTCTAGAACTTTAATAAATTTGTAATTTATTGTACTTTAATAATCACTGTCATTGGATTTGACTCTTTTAGCAGTTGGCTTGCAAGGTGGTGGCATTTCAGCGTTATTATCATTGTCATTATTATCAGCCTCAGTTTCATTATCTTCACTGAAATTACTGTGCTTTTCTTTTCCTGGTGTGGAAGATTTCAAAAAGAGGAGCCTGTTAAAATGTATGTAGTTGTTTTTACACGCTCCAGACCCAGATTTTCCTTTTTTCGCCGCTCTTATAAAATTATCTTTTAAGCTTTTCCACTTCTTCTGCAACAAATTACCTGTGAAAATGAAATTAAAATGTGAGATATACAATTAAATTAAATTGAAGTAAATTATTCCAGATATCTTGCAAGCGGGTGTTCAATGGCAGAGCTACACTATTCATATAAAATTGGGAAGTCGACTATATCTGGTATAATTCGTCAAGTATGTGAAGTTATCTGGATGAAATTGAAAGACATAGTTATGCCAATACCTGATAAAAAAAAATGGATTGAAATATCCAAAGGGTTTGAGCAGACCGCCAAATTTCCTCATTGCATCGGCGCAATCGATGGTAAACATATCAGAATAAAGAAACCAGAGCACTCAGGTTCCTTGTACTTTAATTATAAAAATTATTCATCTCTGGTCCTACTAGCGTTATGTGATTCTGACTATCGCTTCATCTGGGTAGACATTGGTGCTTACGGAAAGGATAGTGATTCCGGAATTTTTAGAGAATCTGTCCTATACAAAAAACTCACTGAAAATAAATAAATAAATAAATAAATATTCTGGACATTTTTCACACACGGTCATCTGACCCCAAACTAAGCAAAGCTTGTGATATGGCTGCCAGAGACTGATATACATACATATATAGTTTTAAATACATACTTAAATAGATATTAACAACCAGATATAGAACAAACACAAATGTTCATCACACAAATGTTTGTCCTAGATGGGAATCGAACCCACTGATTACCTGATAATCGCTCTCTGGCCCAGACGTCGAAAACGGCCGAGAGCGACTGGGTGCATGTTGCTATCACTCTTATACACTCTGCGAGGAGGTCGTGTGCGTCGACGGGGTGGACATAGCCTAGCTCCCCGGTACGGTCGACGGCATGCACGTTCATCTCATAACCTCCGATGTGGATCCTTTCGCGCTCTGAGGTGGTCACAAGGATTAGTTTGTTAACGGCGTTGGGCATAGTCACCAAACCCTCGTTGCGGACGAACGCGACGGCATCAGTAGAGTCGTGCCCGTTATGGTCATTGACGACGAACCAATCAGTCCGGGTCACTAGAGGGTAAGGGAGCGCCAGGAGCACCTGGAGCGCCCAAAGGGTGGCCGAGTTACTGCAAGCGCAGTCCAACACTACGACCGCCACGGTGGGATCGTTCAATGGCCACATCTCGTTACCCACTTGTACCTCCCCCTGTAAGCCCTGTTGTATTTGAAAAGTCTTTGGATATACCAAAACCATGCCCTTTAACAGAAAACCACGATACAGCACTACCTTACGTAATTGTAGGTGTTGTTACGTAATGGTAGGTGGTAGCATTTGGACTGATGGAAAATTTAATGAGGCCCTATGGTGGAAAGCAACTTACGTTCGAAAAAAAAATATTCAACTATCGGCTAACTTTAGCACGTTGATATGTCGAATGTACTTTTGGAATAGCCAGTAATAAATGGAGAATACTACATCGCCCAATAGATGTCGCTGTGGATTCTGCCGAACGGATTGTAAAGGCAATTACGGTACTCCATAATTATGTTCGAGTCAGAGATGGATTTAGACCTGAAGAGATAATAGAAGGAAATCTATCTAGCATATCTATTACTCACAATGGACGAGCTACTTCATCAGCGGATAACATCCGAACCATATTCACAAACTATTTTATTAATGAAGGGAAAATAGAATATCAGGATCGAATGATATAAATATTTATTGACAAGCGCACTCATGCGCGTGCTTATGCGTATACACACTTAAAGAGGGAAAGCTAGCAAAAAAAAAATTGCATTTACTAAAGATGGTATTTTGACAGTTGATTGTAGAGGTTGTGTTAGTGACTCGAAGCATTTTTTTGCTGGCTCTTAGACTATTACTCGATTGTCTATTAATAAAGTTACTTACCCATATTTTTCTTTATATCTTGAGTGTCATTTCCATTGCAAAAAATTAATACCAATTCTTCCCAAGCACGTCGTTTCAAAATTTTGTTTTTATAGGATTCCGAACCTATATTCCAAATTGCTGGCCTTTTTTCTACTTCATCGATTAGTAAGTCGATGTCAATATCTTCAATTTCACTCATTTTAAATGCGAAAACAAAATATAATTACGAAAATTAACAAAATACATGCGATCGCGATGAAAGCGCGCGCTCAACTGAACAGCAAACGGACATTACATTAATATCAAAGCGCGAGTCAACGCGCGATTGTCTGCGTCTAGAAACTTTTTCTCTGAGCGCCGCGTTGACGCTCGCTGACGCGCGTTAACGCGCGCGCATGTGAACGGTTGCTAGGTATATATTAGGATGTCTAAGCGCGCGATTTGAAAACGCGCGTCACAATTCAGCCATCTGAACATAGCCTAAGATAACGACTAACAGCAACTAGTACAAGGCAGTTAAAAATAAAATGGCGGTCGGCTTTTGTTCTCTATGCATTGCGGTACTTCCAGGTAGCAACCGTTTCCGGGAATTGTTTACTTTGTGTCCATGGACTTTTAACCGCTTTTGTGGTTCGATTACCCCTTAGTGCGCTGGCAAGCGACTGAGGTGTGCGGGTGGGTGACCGGAGTTGCAAACCTATTTTACTGTATTACAGCGCCGCGTAGGTCACATGTGACCTCACGTTTTTTTTTTAAATATCACACGAACCCTGCAGCTAGGGCTTCCAAAATTACTTATATGTTAATTACGTAACTGATTACGAATTTTGGTAGTCCAATTACGTAACTACGTAATTACGTAATTTCTAAGATATTTTTTAAATCGAATGTTTTATTATAAGTATAGGTAGCAAAGAGCAATGGACAATGTAAGGAGTGTAAAAGAACGTTCATTAAACTAAAGTTTTTATTGAGCAATTTGGACATACAGAATAATGTTACATAATCAACAGCAATTAATTTAAAAATACTAATCATATAATCACAAGTCACAACGCAAAGATATTATTTAGATTCGTAATAAATTAAGGATATTTTTTTCCTAAACAGATGCTTCTTTACTTATTTGACTTTTCCTGAAAATGAGATCTCATAAACGACAGCGCATTTAGTGTTTTATCACTTAATGAACTTCTTAATTTACTACATAGATAACCAGCTGAAGAAAAAGCGCGTTCAGCTTCAACACTTGTAGGTGTAATCGATAATAAATAATTATACGCTGCTGTCAGGTAAACTCCACGACCACCGCCAGTACTATCATAGATGCACATTTCCACTCTAACAATGGACTCAAGATCTGTGTTAACGTAGATTTGTTTACCTGTGACGTGGCTTTGCATATCTCTTTTTCTAATTCCTCGGCCACAGTTAACTCTTCGTCACTGGAGTCAGTAATATGTGCTGTGCTTATTGATTGTTTTGGACTTTGACTTGTCTGTGCAGACGTTATGTTAGCTGTAAATTTCAGTCTTTCTAATAATCTTGTAATATATGTCCTTATATAATCTGACGTCGGTTTTGTGAAGGTTTCTGTTGATGTGGTTTCGTAAAATTGTTCATTGTTATGTAAATACTGTAAAATACCAGATACACTCGTTCGTCTCTCTTTTATTCTTTTTCTAAGAGAAATAGCAAGCCTTTCACTGAGTTCGTTGTGCTGATGATCAAGTTTATTTAACATAAACTGAAGAGCAGCATCTGCCGTCAATAAGTTTGAATCCCGGCGACACAAAGACATCACAGTTGTTTTTATTACATCTAAACTATGATGAATGTCATGTAGGTCTTGAATTTCTTTTTCTGTAAAATTCATATTTGATTTTAAATCCAGTAATGCCTTCATGACACATGATTTTAATCTTAAAATCGGCCAATCATATCGGACAAGCTGTTCCACCGTGTCTTGCAGTCGAGTATAAAATCCAGGCCCTTTCCATATTCTTCTACAGAGTATTTCTGCAACAAATCGTTTTTCAAGGGTGACTTTTTAAAAGATTTAACCAAATCTCGTACTTTTTTTATGGTATCTTTGTACAGAAATTCAGATTCTGGAATTCTTGGTACTTCGATGTTTTCGATATCAAATCCTCCATAGTTTTCTTCAGAATCTTCAGAATCGTAATCCAGTTCTTTATCTTGTTGCTCTAGGTTGGGATTGGAAGTTGATTGGTTCTGTGACTTATATAGCACATCGAGCACCGCAAGTTGTATGCCGTGGGCAAAACACAATTGATGGTGGCCGTCAAAATTTTTGCCCATTTTAACCATTACACTGGCTCCGTCTGTTGTGAAAGCAACTATGTCTTCAAGGCTAAGTCCAAAGTTGCTCAAATGTTGTTGTATTAATTGAGTTCCTACATCTGCTGGCATTGAACCTTTTATTCTCACCAGACCCAAATTTTTGTAATTAGCTGGTTCGAGATCTTTACTGTGGATATTTATGTTGATATATCTTTGATGACGGCGTCCCAGGTGCTATGTCTCGTCCGCTCGTTGTGTAGCCATAACCAGACGGATATTGTTGTGAGGGCCAATAATTTTCAGACGAGTAATTAGATGCTGAAGGAGAATGATCAACAGTGGTTGGGTTTTGGTATTGCGCTATTAAATTATACATGTCAATCTTGGCTCTAAGGCGTCTATGTTCGGGTATTTTCTTTATTTCGTTTACTAAAGACAAGCAAAATAATTTGTCCTCATCTCCCACCTCCTGTGTTTTCCTTGCTAATTCGGTAAACTCAGTATGTCTCTGTTCAATACTCTTTTCTAGAACTTTAATAAATTTGTAATTTATTGTACTTTAATAATCACTGTCATTGGATTTGACTCTTTTAGCAGTTGGCTTGCAAGGTGGTGGCATTTCAGCGTTATTATCATTGTCATTATTATCAGCCTCAGTTTCATTATCTTCACTGAAATTACTGTGCTTTTCTTTTCCTGGTGTGGAAGATTTCAAAAAGAGGAGCCTGTTAAAATGTATGTAGTTGTTTTTACACGCTCCAGACCCAGATTTTCCTTTTTTCGCCGCTCTTATAAAATTATCTTTTAAGCTTTTCCACTTCTTCTGCAACAAATTACCTGTGAAAATGAAATTAAAATGTGAGATATACAATTAAATTAAATTGAAGTAAATTATTCCAGATATCTTGCAAGCGGGTGTTCAATGGCAGAGCTACACTATTCATATAAAATTGGGAAGTCGACTATATCTGGTATAATTCGTCAAGTATGTGAAGTTATCTGGATGAAATTGAAAGACATAGTTATGCCAATACCTGATAAAAAAAAATGGATTGAAATATCCAAAGGGTTTGAGCAGACCGCCAAATTTCCTCATTGCATCGGCGCAATCGATGGTAAACATATCAGAATAAAGAAACCAGAGCACTCAGGTTCCTTGTACTTTAATTATAAAAATTATTCATCTCTGGTCCTACTAGCGTTATGTGATTCTGACTATCGCTTCATCTGGGTAGACATTGGTGCTTACGGAAAGGATAGTGATTCCGGAATTTTTAGAGAATCTGTCCTATACAAAAAACTCACTGAAAATAAATAAATAAATAAATAAATATTCTGGACATTTTTCACACACGGTCATCTGACCCCAAACTAAGCAAAGCTTGTGATATGGCTGCCAGAGACTGATATACATACATATATAGTTTTAAATACATACTTAAATAGATATTAACAACCAGATATAGAACAAACACAAATGTTCATCACACAAATGTTTGTCCTAGATGGGAATCGAACCCACTGATTACCTGATAATCGCTCTCTGGCCCAGACGTCGAAAACGGCCGAGAGCGACTGGGTGCATGTTGCTATCACTCTTATACACTCTGCGAGGAGGTCGTGTGCGTCGACGGGGTGGACATAGCCTAGCTCCCCGGTACGGTCGACGGCATGCACGTTCATCTCATAACCTCCGATGTGGATCCTTTCGCGCTCTGAGGTGGTCACAAGGATTAGTTTGTTAACGGCGTTGGGCATAGTCACCAAACCCTCGTTGCGGACGAACGCGACGGCATCAGTAGAGTCGTGCCCGTTATGGTCATTGACGACGAACCAATCAGTCCGGGTCACTAGAGGGTAAGGGAGCGCCAGGAGCACCTGGAGCGCCCAAAGGGTGGCCGAGTTACTGCAAGCGCAGTCCAACACTACGACCGCCACGGTGGGATCGTTCAATGGCCACATCTCGTTACCCACTTGTACCTCCCCCTGTAAGCCCTGTTGTATTTGAAAAGTCTTTGGATATACCAAAACCATGCCCTTTAACAGAAAACCACGATACAGCACTACCTTACGTAATTGTAGGTGTTGTTACGTAATGGTAGGTGGTAGCATTTGGACTGATGGAAAATTTAATGAGGCCCTATGGTGGAAAGCAACTTACGTTCGAAAAAAAAATATTCAACTATCGGCTAACTTTAGCACGTGGATATGTCGAATGTACTTTTGGAATAGCCAGTAATAAATGGAGAATACTACATCGCCCAATAGATGTCGCTGTGGATTCTGCCGAACGGATTGTAAAGGCAATTACGGTACTCCATAATTATGTTCGAGTCAGAGATGGATTTAGACCTGAAGAGATAATAGAAGGAAATCTATCTAGCATATCTATTACTCACAATGGACGAGCTACTTCATCAGCGGATAACATCCGAACCATATTCACAAACTATTTTATTAATGAAGGGAAAATAGAATATCAGGATCGAATGATATAAATATTTATTGACAAGCGCACTCATGCGCGTGCTTATGCGTATACACACTTAAAGAGGGAAAGCTAGCAAAAAAAAAATTGCATTTACTAAAGATGGTATTTTGACAGTTGATTGTAGAGGTTGTGTTAGTGACTCGAAGCATTTTTTTGCTGGCTCTTAGACTATTACTCGATTGTCTATTAATAAAGTTACTTACCCATATTTTTCTTTATATCTTGAGTGTCATTTCCATTGCAAAAAATTAATACCAATTCTTCCCAAGCACGTCGTTTCAAAATTTTGTTTTTATAGGATTCCGAACCTATATTCCAAATTGCTAGCCTTTTTTCTACTTCATCGATTAGTAAGTCGATGTCAATATCTTCAATTTCACTCATTTTAAATGCGAAAACAAAATATAATTACGAAAATTAACAAAATACATGCGATCGCGATGAAAGCGCGCGCTCAACTGAACAGCAAACGGACATTACATTAATATCAAAGCGCGAGTCAACGCGCGATTGTCTGCGTCTAGAAACTTTTTCTCTGAGCGCCGCGTTGACGCTCGCTGACGCGCGTTAACGCGCGCGCATGTGAACGGTTGCTAGGTATATATTAGGATGTCTAAGCGCGCGATTTGAAAACGCGCGTCACAATTCAGCCATCTGAACATAGCCTAAGATAACGACTAACAGCAACTAGTACAAGGCAGTTAAAAATAAAATGGCGGTCGGCTTTTGTTCTCTATGCATTGCGGTACTTCCAGGTAGCAACCGTTTCCGGGAATTGTTTACTTTGTGTCCATGGACTTTTAACCGCTTTTGTGGTTCGATTACCCCTTAGTGCGCTGGCAAGCGACTGAGGTGTGCGGGTGGGTGACCGGAGTTGCAAACCTATTTTACTGTATTACAGCGCCGCGTAGGTCACATGTGACCTCACGTTTTTTTTTAAAATATCACACGAACCCTGCAGCTAGGGCTTCCAAAATTACTTATATGTTAATTACGTAACTGATTACGAATTTTGGTAGTCCAATTACGTAACTACGTAATTACGTAATTTCTAAGATATTTTTTAAATCGAATGTTTTATTATAAGTATAGGTAGCAAAGAGCAATGGACAATGTAAGGAGTGTAAAAGAACGTTCATTAAACTAAAGTTTTTATTGAGCAATTTGGACATACAGAATAATGTTACATAATCAACAGCAATTAATTTAAAAATACTAATCATATAATCACAAGTCACAACGCAAAGATATTATTTAGATTCGTAATAAATTAAGGATATTTTTTTCCTAAACAGATGCTTCTTTACTTATTTGACTTTTCCTGAAAATGAGATCTCATAAACGACAGCGCATTTAGTGTTTTATCACTTAATGAACTTCTTAATTTACTACATAGATAACCAGCTGAAGAAAAAGCGCGTTCAGCTTCAACACTTGTAGGTGTAATCGATAATAAATAATTATACGCTGCTGTCAGGTAAACTCCACGACCACCGCCAGTACTATCATAGATGCACATTTCCACTCTAACAATGGACTCAAGATCTGTGTTAACGTAGATTTGTTTACCTGTGACGTGGCTTTGCATATCTCTTTTTCTAATTCCTCGGCCACAGTTAACTCTTCGTCACTGGAGTCAGTAATATGTGCTGTGCTTATTGATTGTTTTGGACTTTGACTTGTCTGTGCAGACGTTATGTTAGCTGTAAATTTCAGTCTTTCTAATAATCTTGTAATATATGTCCTTATATAATCTGACGTCGGTTTTGTGAAGGTTTCTGTTGATGTGGTTTCGTAAAATTGTTCATTGTTATGTAAATACTGTAAAATACCAGATACACTCGTTCGTCTCTCTTTTATTCTTTTTCTAAGAGAAATAGCAAGCCTTTCACTGAGTTCGTTGTGCTGATGATCAAGTTTATTTAACATAAACTGAAGAGCAGCATCTGCCGTCAATAAGTTTGAATCCCGGCGACACAAAGACATCACAGTTGTTTTTATTACATCTAAACTATGATGAATGTCATGTAGGTCTTGAATTTCTTTTTCTGTAAAATTCATATTTGATTTTAAATCCAGTAATGCCTTCATGACACATGATTTTAATCTTAAAATCGGCCAATCATATCGGACAAGCTGTTCCACCGTGTCTTGCAGTCGAGTATAAAATCCAGGCCCTTTCCATATTCTTCTACAGAGTATTTCTGCAACAAATCGTTTTTCAAGGGTGACTTTTTAAAAGATTTAACCAAATCTCGTACTTTTTTTATGGTATCTTTGTACAGAAATTCAGATTCTGGAATTCTTGGTACTTCGATGTTTTCGATATCAAATCCTCCATAGTTTTCTTCAGAATCTTCAGAATCGTAATCCAGTTCTTTATCTTGTTGCTCTAGGTTGGGATTGGAAGTTGATTGGTTCTGTGACTTATATAGCACATCGAGCACCGCAAGTTGTATGCCGTGGGCAAAACACAATTGATGGTGGCCGTCAAAATTTTTGCCCATTTTAACCATTACACTGGCTCCGTCTGTTGTGAAAGCAACTATGTCTTCAAGGCTAAGTCCAAAGTTGCTCAAATGTTGTTGTATTAATTGAGTTCCTACATCTGCTGGCATTGAACCTTTTATTCTCACCAGACCCAAATTTTTGTAATTAGCTGGTTCGAGATCTTTACTGTGGATATTTATGTTGATATATCTTTGATGACGGCGTCCCAGGTGCTATGTCTCGTCCGCTCGTTGTGTAGCCATAACCAGACGGATATTGTTGTGAGGGCCAATAATTTTCAGACGAGTAATTAGATGCTGAAGGAGAATGATCAACAGTGGTTGGGTTTTGGTATTGCGCTATTAAATTATACATGTCAATCTTGGCTCTAAGGCGTCTATGTTCGGGTATTTTCTTTATTTCGTTTACTAAAGACAAGCAAAATAATTTGTCCTCATCTCCCACCTCCTGTGTTTTCCTTGCTAATTCGGTAAACTCAGTATGTCTCTGTTCAATACTCTTTTCTAGAACTTTAATAAATTTGTAATTTATTGTACTTTAATAATCACTGTCATTGGATTTGACTCTTTTAGCAGTTGGCTTGCAAGGTGGTGGCATTTCAGCGTTATTATCATTGTCATTATTATCAGCCTCAGTTTCATTATCTTCACTGAAATTACTGTGCTTTTCTTTTCCTGGTGTGGAAGATTTCAAAAAGAGGAGCCTGTTAAAATGTATGTAGTTGTTTTTACACGCTCCAGACCCAGATTTTCCTTTTTTCGCCGCTCTTATAAAATTATCTTTTAAGCTTTTCCACTTCTTCTGCAACAAATTACCTGTGAAAATGAAATTAAAATGTGAGATATACAATTAAATTAAATTGAAGTAAATTATTCCAGATATCTTGCAAGCGGGTGTTCAATGGCAGAGCTACACTATTCATATAAAATTGGGAAGTCGACTATATCTGGTATAATTCGTCAAGTATGTGAAGTTATCTGGATGAAATTGAAAGACATAGTTATGCCAATACCTGATAAAAAAAAATGGATTGAAATATCCAAAGGGTTTGAGCAGACCGCCAAATTTCCTCATTGCATCGGCGCAATCGATGGTAAACATATCAGAATAAAGAAACCAGAGCACTCAGGTTCCTTGTACTTTAATTATAAAAATTATTCATCTCTGGTCCTACTAGCGTTATGTGATTCTGACTATCGCTTCATCTGGGTAGACATTGGTGCTTACGGAAAGGATAGTGATTCCGGAATTTTTAGAGAATCTGTCCTATACAAAAAACTCACTGAAAATAAATAAATAAATAAATAAATATTCTGGACATTTTTCACACACGGTCATCTGACCCCAAACTAAGCAAAGCTTGTGATATGGCTGCCAGAGACTGATATACATACATATATAGTTTTAAATACATACTTAAATAGATATTAACAACCAGATATAGAACAAACACAAATGTTCATCACACAAATGTTTGTCCTAGATGGGAATCGAACCCACTGATTACCTGATAATCGCTCTCTGGCCCAGACGTCGAAAACGGCCGAGAGCGACTGGGTGCATGTTGCTATCACTCTTATACACTCTGCGAGGAGGTCGTGTGCGTCGACGGGGTGGACATAGCCTAGCTCCCCGGTACGGTCGACGGCATGCACGTTCATCTCATAACCTCCGATGTGGATCCTTTCGCGCTCTGAGGTGGTCACAAGGATTAGTTTGTTAACGGCGTTGGGCATAGTCACCAAACCCTCGTTGCGGACGAACGCGACGGCATCAGTAGAGTCGTGCCCGTTATGGTCATTGACGACGAACCAATCAGTCCGGGTCACTAGAGGGTAAGGGAGCGCCAGGAGCACCTGGAGCGCCCAAAGGGTGGCCGAGTTACTGCAAGCGCAGTCCAACACTACGACCGCCACGGTGGGATCGTTCAATGGCCACATCTCGTTACCCACTTGTACCTCCCCCTGTAAGCCCTGTTGTATTTGAAAAGTCTTTGGATATACCAAAACCATGCCCTTTAACAGAAAACCACGATACAGCACTACCTTACGTAATTGTAGGTGTTGTTACGTAATGGTAGGTGGTAGCATTTGGACTGATGGAAAATTTAATGAGGCCCTATGGTGGAAAGCAACTTACGTTCGAAAAAAAAATATTCAACTATCGGCTAACTTTAGCACGTGGATATGTCGAATGTACTTTTGGAATAGCCAGTAATAAATGGAGAATACTACATCGCCCAATAGATGTCGCTGTGGATTCTGCCGAACGGATTGTAAAGGCAATTACGGTACTCCATAATTATGTTCGAGTCAGAGATGGATTTAGACCTGAAGAGATAATAGAAGGAAATCTATCTAGCATATCTATTACTCACAATGGACGAGCTACTTCATCAGCGGATAACATCCGAACCATATTCACAAACTATTTTATTAATGAAGGGAAAATAGAATATCAGGATCGAATGATATAAATATTTATTGACAAGCGCACTCATGCGCGTGCTTATGCGTATACACACTTAAAGAGGGAAAGCTAGCAAAAAAAAAATTGCATTTACTAAAGATGGTATTTTGACAGTTGATTGTAGAGGTTGTGTTAGTGACTCGAAGCATTTTTTTGCTGGCTCTTAGACTATTACTCGATTGTCTATTAATAAAGTTACTTACCCATATTTTTCTTTATATCTTGAGTGTCATTTCCATTGCAAAAAATTAATACCAATTCTTCCCAAGCACGTCGTTTCAAAATTTTGTTTTTATAGGATTCCGAACCTATATTCCAAATTGCTGGCCTTTTTTCTACTTCATCGATTAGTAAGTCGATGTCAATATCTTCAATTTCACTCATTTTAAATGCGAAAACAAAATATAATTACGAAAATTAACAAAATACATGCGATCGCGATGAAAGCGCGCGCTCAACTGAACAGCAAACGGACATTACATTAATATCAAAGCGCGAGTCAACGCGCGATTGTCTGCGTCTAGAAACTTTTTCTCTGAGCGCCGCGTTGACGCTCGCTGACGCGCGTTAACGCGCGCGCATGTGAACGGTTGCTAGGTATATATTAGGATGTCTAAGCGCGCGATTTGAAAACGCGCGTCACAATTCAGCCATCTGAACATAGCCTAAGATAACGACTAACAGCAACTAGTACAAGGCAGTTAAAAATAAAATGGCGGTCGGCTTTTGTTCTCTATGCATTGCGGTACTTCCAGGTAGCAACCGTTTCCGGGAATTGTTTACTTTGTGTCCATGGACTTTTAACCGCTTTTGTGGTTCGATTACCCCTTAGTGCGCTGGCAAGCGACTGAGGTGTGCGGGTGGGTGACCGGAGTTGCAAACCTATTTTACTGTATTACAGCGCCGCGTAGGTCACATGTGACCTCACGTTTTTTTTTAAAATATCACACGAACCCTGCAGCTAGGGCTTCCAAAATTACTTATATGTTAATTACGTAACTGATTACGAATTTTGGTAGTCCAATTACGTAACTACGTAATTACGTAATTTCTAAGATATTTTTTAAATCGAATGTTTTATTATAAGTATAGGTAGCAAAGAGCAATGGACAATGTAAGGAGTGTAAAAGAACGTTCATTAAACTAAAGTTTTTATTGAGCAATTTGGACATACAGAATAATGTTACATAATCAACAGCAATTAATTTAAAAATACTAATCATATAATCACAAGTCACAACGCAAAGATATTATTTAGATTCGTAATAAATTAAGGATATTTTTTTCCTAAACAGATGCTTCTTTACTTATTTGACTTTTCCTGAAAATGAGATCTCATAAACGACAGCGCATTTAGTGTTTTATCACTTAATGAACTTCTTAATTTACTACATAGATAACCAGCTGAAGAAAAAGCGCGTTCAGCTTCAACACTTGTAGGTGTAATCGATAATAAATAATTATACGCTGCTGTCAGGTAAACTCCACGACCACCGCCAGTACTATCATAGATGCACATTTCCACTCTAACAATGGACTCAAGATCTGTGTTAACCGTAGATTTGTTTACCTGTGACGTGGCTTTGCATATCTCTTTTTCTAATTCCTCGGCCACAGTTAACTCTTCGTCACTGGAGTCAGTAATATGTGCTGTGCTTATTGATTGTTTTGGACTTTGACTTGTCTGTGCAGACGTTATGTTAGCTGTAAATTTCAGTCTTTCTAATAATCTTGTAATATATGTCCTTATATAATCTGACGTCGGTTTTGTGAAGGTTTCTGTTGATGTGGTTTCGTAAAATTGTTCATTGTTATGTAAATACTGTAAAATACCAGATACACTCGTTCGTCTCTCTTTTATTCTTTTTCTAAGAGAAATAGCAAGCCTTTCACTGAGTTCGTTGTGCTGATGATCAAGTTTATTTAACATAAACTGAAGAGCAGCATCTGCCGTCAATAAGTTTGAATCCCGGCGACACAAAGACATCACAGTTGTTTTTATTACATCTAAACTATGATGAATGTCATGTAGGTCTTGAAATTCTTTTTCTGTAAAATTCATATTTGATTTTAAATCCAGTAATGCCTTCATGACACATGATTTTAATCTTAAAATCGGCCAATCATATCGGACAAGCTGTTCCACCGTGTCTTGCAGTCGAGTATAAAATCCAGGCCCTTTCCATATTCTTCTACAGAGTATTTCTGCAACAAATCGTTTTTCAAGGGTGACTTTTTAAAAGATTTAACCAAATCTCGTACTTTTTTTATGGTATCTTTGTACAGAAATTCAGATTCTGGAATTCTTGGTACTTCGATGTTTTCGATATCAAATCCTCCATAGTTTTCTTCAGAATCTTCAGAATCGTAATCCAGTTCTTTATCTTGTTGCTCTAGGTTGGGATTGGAAGTTGATTGGTTCTGTGACTTATATAGCACATCGAGCACCGCAAGTTGTATGCCGTGGGCAAAACACAATTGATGGTGGCCGTCAAAATTTTTGCCCATTTTAACCATTACACTGGCTCCGTCTGTTGTGAAAGCAACTATGTCTTCAAGGCTAAGTCCAAAGTTGCTCAAATGTTGTTGTATTAATTGAGTTCCTACATCTGCTGGCATTGAACCTTTTATTCTCACCAGACCCAAATTTTTGTAATTAGCTGGTTCGAGATCTTTACTGTGGATATTTATGTTGATATATCTTTGATTTCGGGTAGAGGTCCACTCATCGAATGTCATTGTAAATCTTTTGTTTTGGGACTTCATTTCCTTTAAAAGACGTATTAGTGCGTTTTTTGTATTATCATGTAGCTCTAACACTATCCTGGTTATGGTTGATGGCGATTTCGGTAGATCATAGCCGGATTTTTTGAAAACATACCTCAAGTCTTCAGAGGTACAAAATTTGCTCAACGGAATACCATCCGACACTGCCATTCTAGTCACTCTTAACTCCATGGAAGACTCGCTCACATAATAATCCGTGAGTTTAGTTTTCTTTTGGGGTGCTTCATGCGGGGCCGGGGCGCCCTTCCTTTTTTCTTGAATTTGAGCACTATCGGAGGTTGATGTTGAAGTACTCGCTTGTGGCACTTCAGTGATATGTTTGGCCCGCAAGTGAGTATGTAATGCTCCAGTTGCACCACCAGGCGTTTTTAAAACTTTTTTACAGTGCTTACACTCGACGGTTTGTCCATTGTCGGCCCTTAGAAAATGTTCCCAGATTGAAGATGTTGTCCGTTTATTTAAGAACTCCTTGAAAACTGTCTTTTTTGTTGACGACCTTAAACAAATACAAAAATTTATTAAACAACTAAATAGTAAGTAATATATGATATGGCACTCTCTAGTCCCCCAACTATATCTATACAAAAAATTATATTGAACTGTTGCTCCGTTTTGACGTGGCAAAGGGCAAACAAACAAATATAAAAATATTTTTAAAAAACAAACCGACTTCAAAACTTTAATTTATTAATGAATAAGTAAAACGGGAAATAAAAATTATACCAACTATTTTTTTAAGTCGGTACCAGCCTTAATATATAATTATCGTCAAACGAAACGATAGTTTTTGAGATACGCGCGGACAAACACACAAACATGCGACTTAAAACCTCGAAATTCGCACGCAAACGTTTATACTTATGCCACATTAATTAGTATAACCTGCCCAAGCTGATTCAATAATGTAACAATTACCTATATCACAATTTATACTCAGTCTCACTCACCGTCTGTAAAATAAATAAAATTATAGATTTTATTCCAGTACTTACATATTTGTTGTGGTTCCATACACTAAAATGAAATATCTCCAGCGAGGAAGTGTTCTAAATTAGGTACACATAACATAGTCACTCAACAAAAATACTTTATTGACCTGTGTGGACTTCGAGGTGCGAACTGTGAACCTAATAACAGACAAATGAGTACTGACAGAAAGTTTACTTCATACGTGAAAAATTAATCAGAGCTAAACTCACACATAGACAGACGCGGGGATTCTCTGTAAACTATTGTTTACTAAAATTATACTCTATTACGTACGTGTCAAAGAGAATTATTGCCCTACGTTATCAAATGCCGAAATAAAACGCGGGAAGTACCGAGAACTACAGATTATATTTCGGGTTGAATTTATTTTTTACGGGGGAATACCCGCTTGTTCTGTTTCAATGTTGGCTGGGTTGATTATTGATTTATACATTATTTATTTATTAAGTGAGTAGAAATAGGCTGACATGATGATAATGATTAAGACCTATACTTACGTAATTACGGATTTCAGCCCTTCAGTTACGGACTTGTCAAAAGTTTTTTTTTTTGCGTAATTACGTAACTGCGTATTTACGTAATTACGGAATGGAAGCCCTACCTGCAGCCCATCGAACCCTAACTGATATCATAGTTTAAGTTTTGACCTAAAGCATCAATTTCGACCAAAAAGTTTTTTATCAATTTTCTTTGTTTGTACTACTGGCAGAGAACGTGTTAAGGATAACGATTTGAATTTAGATGATGTATTTTCGAAAAAACACAAAAATCTCTCAATGTTTGACACCACACTGTCAATTAGAGCTTGGATTCAACCGGTTACAACGACAAAGAGAAAAAAAGCATAGATCTTTCTCTTTCACGCATGCTATTTTTTCATATGGCTGTTTCGCTGTGTAGTAAAAGAGATAGAATTGTGATTGCGTCCATTGTTTTCTCTGTCTACGCTTCTATTCTAACATCTGACTGGCTCGTTCTTTAACGTTTTCCTTGGAAATCAGACCTAAGGAAGCTTAGAGCGTGTATAGAATCATCATTTAGGGAACACCTTAGGTGGTTGCATATATATTTGTTGTATAAAAATACTCATTCATGCTCTACACTGGTAGGTGGTATACACTAACGTGCAGGCAAGGTCTGGAAGCCTTCTTTCAGCCATGTTGTTCATCAGAGCCTTCAGTAGCTGGTCACTTGTGAAACTATTCTTCGTTTGGAGGCACACTACAATAAACTCGAGGGCTGTTTCCGCCGTGAACAGATTCGCATTTTTTAGCTGAAGTCAAATTAAACGTGACTTCTTCCTTCAAATCGATAAGAGTCTTCATTATACAATATTTTAGTACCAAAAATCTTGTTACCATATCGGCCAAGCTACTTTATCTGGTTTTACAATGTAGGATCAAACCTGTTTTTTTTTTTTGTTCTGTTGGAAGGTTGTTATTGAGAAATAAATTCTTCGTGGGTGATTTCTTAAAAGATACATACATTTTTCGCACTTTGTCAATAACATGATTTAGAAAATAATATTATAACACCGGTTACCCTCACGATTATAATGAATCCTCGAGCGAGTTTTGATGAAGTGAGCATGATTTATATTGACATCCCTGTATAAGTGTATTCATGTAGGTTCATATTCATATCATCCTCTCCTATTTCCTCTGTTTCTGGCAGCGTTACCACACATCATCAGACTGAACTTGGCTTTTGTCGAGTTTTTGATAGTCTGTGGGTATTTTTCTCCACGCTTAGTCAAAATTTTCTTTGTCCCCGGATCGTCCACCAAATTTGTTTCATCGTAATTGTAGATCAGGTGCGGTTCAACATCTTTTATTTCCTCCTTCAGATTATCAAAATAATATTATAGTTTCACAATTAGTTTGATAGTAATTACCTACCTTCTTTTAATTGAATCCCGTTGTTGTCTTGTCTGAGGGAATTTCAACCACTTATTGACAATTTCATCCCTGCTGAGTGTAGCTATTACTTCTTTAATCACCCTTGAAACGGATTGTTGGGACATCATGGTGCCTTGCGTTCCATCCACCACTTATTGACAATTTCATCCCTGCTGAGTGTAGCTATTACTTCTTTAATCACCCTTGAAACGGATTGTTGGGACATCATGGTGCCTTGCGTTCCATCCACCACTTATTGACAATTTCATCCCTGCTGAGTGTAGCTATTACTTCTTTAATCACCCTTGAAACGGATTGTTGGGACATCATGGTGCCTTGCGTTCCATCCACCACTTATTGACAATTTCATCCCTGCTGAGTGTAGCTATTACTTCTTTAATCACCCTTGAAACGGATTGTTGGGACATCATGGTGCCTTGCGTTCCATCCACCACTTATTGACAATTTCATCCCTGCTGAGTGTAGCTATTACTTCTTTAATCACCCTTGAAACGGATTGTTGGGACATCATGGTGCCTTGCGTTCCATCCACCACTTATTGACAATTTCATCCCTGCTGAGTGTAGCTATTACTTCTTTAATCACCCTTGAAACGGATTGTTGGGACATCATGGTGCCTTGCGTTCCATCCACCACTTATTGACAATTTCATCCCTGCTGAGTGTAGCTATTACTTCTTTAATCACCCTTGAAACGGATTGTTGGGACATCATGGTGCCTTGCGTTCCATCCACCACTTATTGACAATTTCATCCCTGCTGAGTGTAGCTATTACTTCTTCAATCACCCTTGAAACGGATTGTTGGGACATCATGGTGCCTTGCGTTCCATCCACCACTTATTGACAATTTCATCCCTGCTGAGTGTAGCTATTACTTCTTTAATCACCCTTGAAACGGATTGTTGGGACATCATGGTGCCTTGCGTTCCATCCACCACTTATTGACAATTTCATCCCTGCTGAGTGTAGCTATTACTTCTTTAATCACCCTTGAAACGGATTGTTGGGACATCATGGTGCCTTGCGTTCCATCCACCACTTATTGACAATTTCATCCCTGCTGAGTGTAGCTATTACTTCTTTAATCACCCTTGAAACGGATTGTTGGGACATCATGGTGCCTTGCGTTCCATCCACCACTTATTGACAATTTCATCCCTGCTGAGTGTAGCTATTACTTCTTTAATCACCCTTGAAACGGATTGTTGGGACATCATGGTGCCTTGCGTTCCATCCACCACTTATTGACAATTTCATCCCTGCTGAGTGTAGCTATTACTTCTTTAATCACCCTTGAAACGGATTGTTGGGACATCATGGTGCCTTGCGTTCCATCCACCAATCGTGGATCCACCCCGTGGGGTAAAATGACGCCACCAAAATAGAACCACCAAAACCAAAATCTAAAATTTAAACCGGTATAGGTTAATAAAACTGGATAGACCGTATCGTGCGTGTGTCAATGATATGAAATATCTAATGACATCAAAACATAATATTTTCTTATACCTCATATATTTTGTCAGAAATAGTAGTTTTCTAGTAAATAAACGTTACAAAGCTAGCAAGCCTACATGATCAAAAAGTAGGTAAACTATAAGACACGAAGGCCTGCTAAGTGAAACATTGTCACGTCAAAATACCACGTGCATGGAACCCATTTGACTTTGATCATCAAAGATGCTATGTTCTGAACGATAAAAAGTAATAATATAAAGATCGGAGTGATGGTGGCCGAGCTGTAGCATGTGCGCTTTACAATCTGACGGCACCCGGTTCGATGCTTGGCCCTGTCCTTGGATGTACTGCTTTTTGAGAAGATCATGTATTTTTCGGAGTATTTAACTCCTCCGCTGTATATAATTTTTTTCTTTCCTGGATCGTCTGCCATATTCGTCTTATCATAATTAAATATGTTACTCGGCGGGATATCTTTAAGTTCTGATTCTCGAATCATTTCGATGGTCAAAATATTTATTTATTGAATCCCGACTAATGCTCTTGATCTCTTAATGTTCGTGGATAATCTTTGACCATATGAATTTTTATGGCGCTTTAATAGGCTAACTGCCTACTCGACGACTGGTAAATTGTTTGGAAAGCGTTCCATAATCTTACCCCGTTTGGCCAAATGATCTTCAAAGCAGGTTTTATGACTTCCATAATAATTTTTCTTTTATTGATTTGACTTCTCCTACACTTCTTCTTATCTTACTAATGTCATGGTGTTGATCTGAAATAAATACGATAAGTGTTATACTAGTTTCAAGACTTCCATAGTGGTCTACCATTGTCAGTTTATAGATTATTAATATAGAATATGGTTCATTGTGTTATTCTTTTTCGTCACTAAGCGTAAGTGACCATCTATAAAGATTATCAACCATTAAATTTTCATCACACACAACACATGGGTAAATAGATTTTTGTTCGGTTGGTGTCTAATGTGTCTATTACCAATAAATAATACAATAGTTTCACAATTGTATATTTAAAACTTTGTTGTTTAATCCAACAATCTGAAATAAACATAAATAAAACTCAAAAGCATACTTCACTACCAAATGGACCAACGGGCTATCTAAGAAGCCAACTTTTTAAGATTTTCGTGGTCGAGAATACCTAGAAGAGCAACATTAGCGGCTAAAACTGTACGAGATAAATTTGCTGAATATTTCACAACAAATGGCGCAGTAAGCTGGCAAAATGAATATTAAATTGGTCTTGATATTTACTCATGTTTTAATAGTAAAAACTAGAGATTTACCGAATATTCGGTTAGACCCCAATCACACCTACATTTATTTACTGTCTCGCCACTCTACTCGGTACGAGTGATCAAGGCATTACTATCCGGTATCCAGCCTATCCGGCCCTTAACCGGACATTTTTTTTTAAAATAATGATTAAAAAGATATTTCCTCACCTCTGAACTCTTCGTTTTTGTTGGTTTGTATACACCATGCAGGAACTTGGCCATTTGTTCGTAAAATGGCCAATTAGGTTTAAACATGTCATCCGTACCACTCCCGCTTGTTGAACTTGACTTCACTTTCGCATTTAATTTTCTGTAAGTGGCCATTAAATTTTCCTTCTTTTTCTTTAATTCTTCCACTGATATACTTTCCCCGGTCCCCTCACAGAACTTAGTTTTTATTTTTGTCCAAGCATCGTGCACATTGTTGCGGCTTTTGTGACCTGGGTATTTTGGGTTCCATATGGCCGGTTCCTCTTCGTACAATTCAATGAAGAGTTGAATCTTCTCGTTGCTCCACTCCATCTCGTACAAAACCAATCCCCAATTAAAAACTTCGCTAAAAAAACAAAATAGGTCTTCCTTCGTCGCGCGCTCTGTGTCTGTGACATCTGTTTAGACGGCGCGTATTAACACAAGCCGAGCCGCAGATGGCGCGCGCGCCTTTGATCTGTGTCGAAAAAACCGACAAGTGATGGATCGTGCGAACTTTGCCGAGCCGCGCCGAGCGCAGTTGTTTACACAGCGCGTGGCGCGGCGAACCACGAGCGGAGCCAGGCTCGGCTCGCGTGTTTGCGCGCCGTTTAAACGCCGCTTTACATATTCATTTTCTTGCAACCAGATCTGCAATACAATTTTTTTTTTTATGCTTTTTTAATACTTTTTTTTTTCATCTTACGACAATTATCCACTTACAAATTGTAAGGCACCCATGACACGTGAATCATTTTTTTTAAAATAAATATCTGCCATTTGCCCATCTGGTATGCTTTGATGGTCAAGATCAAAGTTGCTGCTGGTGGACACTGGTGTTTGACAGTTGTCTTCGACGATGAGGTTATGTAGTACTTTGCAGTTGTCACTTTCGCAATTAGCTCCGGGGGCATGAATACTTGACCTGTTATTTATTAATAGGCCTGTGTATGCGGTTACAAATCTTTCTGTTGTGGAATCTGTATTGCGGAACCCATGACACCTAATAGCACCCCATGACACGCGAATCATTTTTTTTAAAATAAATATCTGCCATTTGCCTATCTGGTATGCTTTGATGGTCAAGATCAAAGTTGCTGATGGTGGACACTGGTGTTTGACAGTTATCTTCGACGATGAGGTTATGTAGTACTTTGCCGTTGTCACTTTTGCAATTAGCTCCGGGGGCATGAATACTTGACCTGTTATTTATTAATAGGCCTGTGTATGCGGTTACAAATCTTTCTGTTGTGGAATCTGTATAATTGCGGAACCCATGACACCTAATAGCACCCCATGACACGCGAATCATCTTTTTAAAATAAATATCTGCCATTTGCCCATCTGGTATGCTTTGATGGTCAAGATCAAAGTTGCTGCTGGTGGACACTGGTGTTTGACAGTTATCTTCGACGATGAGGTTATGCAGTACTTTGCCGTTGTCACTTTTGCAATTAGCTCCGGGGGCATGAATACTTGACCTGTTATTTATTAATAGGCCTGTGTATGCGGTTACAAATCTTTCTGTTGTGGAATCTGTATTGCGGAACCCATGACACCTAATAGAACCCCATGACACGCGAATCATTTTTTAAAAATAAATATCTGCCATTTGCCCATCTGGTATGCTTTGATGGTCAAGATCAAAGTTGCTGCTGGTGGACACTGGTGTTTGGCAGTTGTCTTCGACGATGAGGTTATGTAGTACTTTGCAGTTGTCACTTTCGCAATTAGCTCCGGGGGCATGAATACTTGACCTGTTATTTATTAATAGGCCTGTGTATGCGGTTACAAATCTTTCTGTTGTGGAATCTGTATTGCGGAACCCATGACACCTAATAGAACCCCATGACACGCGAATCATTTTTTAAAAATAAATATCTGCCATTTGCCCATCTGGTATGCTTTGATGGTCAAGATCAAAGTTGCTGCTGGTGGACACTGGTGTTTGGCAGTTGTCTTCGACGATGAGGTTATGTAGTACTTTGCAGTTGTCACTTTCGCAACTAGCTCCGGGGGCATGAATACTTGACCTGTTATTTATTAATAGGCCTGTGTATGCGGTTACAAATCTTTCTGTTGTGGAATCTGTATTGCGGAACCCATGACACCTAATAGCACCAAATAAGTACTTATTCTTCTTCTTGTCATTTTAAAAACATACCTGAAGCGTTTTCCTGACTCTCTTAACCAATGCTTGCCTCAGAAGCCTTGTGTTGGGAATATTCAAAGCGCACTAAACCAGGTGCGGCTTGTTTAGTGATGTCCATGCACAC
Organism: Agriopis aurantiaria; assembly: GCA_914767915.1. Classification (NCBI taxonomy): domain Eukaryota; kingdom Metazoa; phylum Arthropoda; class Insecta; order Lepidoptera; family Geometridae; genus Agriopis; species Agriopis aurantiaria. The sequence goes on along the minus strand of OU612003.1, from coordinate 6,524,345 downwards.
TCTTCGAAATGTATCTGAAAATCCGACTAAGATTTATTTAGAATTCCACAATGACAACGATTCTCAATGACAATTCCATTCTTAACGTAACGTATTGCTATTGCAATATATTAGAAATATTTCTCGTCCCATCTTTAATTAAATTTAGAGTTAACCAGTTTACGTCAGATTCCCTAATAATTTATGTTGCCCGAGAAGAAACTGGAATCGCTACAGGGTTGCGTGAGGCATCATCATCATTACCCATATTACCACAACAGCTTCACTGCTTCCCACCATCATCTATGCATCTAAAGCAACTGTAGACTGTCTGGTGATAGCTTAAATTGCTTGACCGCTTTCGAAGTATGAAGTCTTATATATATGTCTTAATGTCTGGAGTGTGAATGTTGTTAATATTTTGCGGTATATTTTTTTTCTATCAATAGCAAACTTGTATAAGACATTGCTATTGCTCCACACATTTTCGCCCCGCAACCCACAGCAAAGGAATATTATGTGTTATATTTAAATATATTACTGAATTCCTATACAATCATCATTTTATAACGGACAAATTTTATTTATTCAATAAAAGTTACAAGTAAAATAAAAACTATCTTAAATTTAAATTTATGACTAAAACTAATCTAACAGTGGGCAGCGTTCCCAAAATGCTGGCAGCATTGCCACGTTGTATGGCAATGCTTAGTCTTTGGGCAAAATAGAGGCCAGCATTTTGGTCACGAGTTGCTTCGACCAGTTGCCCTAAAAGGTCTTTAAATATTCCTGGTCCCCACGGTCCAAACGTCTCAACCCCAAAAGGCTCAAATATATACCCGCTATATTCTATATTTGCGCCTGCTGAGGCTCTCCACTGATTCAGCCGCCACACCAGCCCTTTTCTGAGTTCCCGGGAGATGAGACGGAGCAAGGGTGTCCACGCAAGTAGCATCCCACACCAAAGGTCGCCCCATCTTCCAAGGAATGATGGTCATTCCGTCAGGTCTTTTACCATCGTCACGCATGAGACCACTTCGTTCTAAAACTCTAGCGGTGGTAAAAGCTTGACGGATGATATTAAGGCTGGAGTGGCGAAGAATTCTTCCCAGGGCAGTGACGGCGTTCTCATGTCCGAATCTCAAGAAGGCCTCAGCCCCCGGTTCGACCTCGCATGCCGCAACCGGCAGGCCGGCCGTGCCGAGTCCTGGTAGACGGAAAGCGGCTGGGAGACCTCTTGTAAGCTTCTCCCCCGCAGAATCTACCGAGACCTCCTCCTGCGGTGGGTACCGGCAGCTTAGCAGTGTAACTAGGCTGTCAATCTCGGCCCAATCCACCTTCTGCCCTGAGACCCTCTCCGTTGCCCAGGTATCCATAAGCGTTGTTAACGGGTCAGCGTGTGCCATCAGGGTGCGTATACATTCGCCAATCAAGTTCCTAGCATCGGCAGCTACTAGCGGTGGTCGTTCGCCAGCCCGCCCTACCTCTACCACCTCTAGCTGCGTTCCTCCGATGCTCAGCCGTGGTCCGGTCTGCGGTGCGACTAACACAATCTTATTGACGGGGTTGCGAATGGTGACAAGCCCTTCGTTGCGCACAAATCCATGCATCCCGACGTTGTCCGGCCCTTCCAGGTCATTCGTTATGAACCATTCGGTTCGCACGACTAATGGGTGTGGTAGCGCCGTCCAAGAACCCCCCGTCAAGGCCTATCACGCTTAACGGGAAGCCCATCCCTTGGACCATCTCGACCAAGTATCTCGGTGTGACTCTCGATCGCCGACTCACTTTCTCCAAACACATTCAGATAGTCCGCAATCGAGCGGCGTTCTTCCTAGGGCGCCTCAGCCCCCTCCTCGGCGAGCGTAGTAAATTGTCACTTAGAAATAAGCTGACAATTTACAAAACTTGCATCCGCCCCGTCATGACTTACGCCTCTGTGGCATTCGCCCACGCCTCCCGCATCGATCTGGACAAGTTGCAGGTCATTCAAAACCGCTTCATACGCAGAGCGGTCGGCGCTAGCTGGTATATGCGAAACGCCGATCTGCACTGCGATGTTGAACTCCCATCCATGATTCAATACCTTAAGTATACCTCCCGCCGCTACTTTGACGCGGCGCCTCACCACCCCAATCCTCTTGTAGTAAAATCCTCCAACTACTCGACAGACGTGACAGACCCTCCTCCTCTCCGTAGACGCCCTAGAAACATCTTGGGCGACCCGGACGACCCCATCGCCGTTGTCACCGCGGCGGCGCTGGGCTCGCCCGATCCGACTGCTCCTAGCAATAGGAAATATTCAGTTTTTGGTACAGGCGTCGGTTACCAGAGGCACACACACACACAGCGATCCCGCCGGCAGGATCGTAGACCCACAGGATCTGTTAGAAGATCGGTTAGATTCTCTCCAAATAATCATTCAGTTCAACAAACCGTTAGGGCTCCAGGGCACACCCCCTCTGGGGTGCCTGGGCAAGTCTGATTCCCACTCCCGGCGACGGCCCAAGCCGAGGTTCGTACCTTCGAGGTGCCCTTGTGCTAGTCGCCTATAAACTTAACCACCAAGTTATGCCGAACGCACTCTGCGTTCGCTAACTAGTCCGGTCAAGCTGTAGAGGCCAAAAGGCCAACAGTAAAAGTCACTCATAAAAAAAAAAAGGAATTCTTCCCGTACTTCTGCTACAAGACAAACCGTGGTGACCAAGCCAGTCGACAGCAGTGCCACACTGGTAGCGGTGCGGAGCATTGCACGATGTACCCAAGCGAAGGGACGCTGCAATACGGAAAGATGTCGAATCTATTAAAGTGCCAGTGTTGGGCGATGGGAGAGCCTGTAGCCACAAACCACTCACCAACGGCTAACAAACGGGCACGATCTGCGGAGTTTAAGCACGTATTTAAAAGATCCTTCCGTACTACCTCACAGATCGGCCCATCCCGCAGCCGCTGAGAAGACGTGGTTTTTGGGAAAACGGTGTTTGGACAGGCCAAATGCCACGCCATCTTGGCCTCGTTCAAGTAAGTTATTTCCACATAGTCTAAAAAAGCCGCAAGAATTTTTTGTGTTAAATTTTGAGGGACAGAGTACAAGAATGCGGGGAGAGCTACACCAGAAATAGACCGTACGCTGATGCCCCCCAATCGCACTGGAAGTGAAGCCTGCAACCAAATCCAAATTAATGTTCAAAATAGATGCCAATTTTACTGTAGAAACTGACGTGGTTTTCACACATTTTATTTATATTACACGGGAATTACTCACGTTAGATTAAGCCGGTCACTCCGACTATAGTTTCAACCGCATTAGGCAGCCTTTTTCAAGGTGAATGCGCGCGCGCGGCTGCGTCTCGCTTGGCACTACGGACCGCCGCGCGGCGCGCACGTGATGTCAACGGCAGCTGATCGGGTGCGGGGGTGGGGGTGCGTAGAGAAATATGCTGCGCCGGCGCACCCTGGAACTCTTCCTCACTCGAATCTTCCTGTGTGTCGGGAATATTCCAGCACGCGGAGCTCACCACGTCGCCACCAGTCCCACGGTCACTCCCACGAACTCCATGAAGACACTGTCTCCAAGTCGGTGGCATGTCGGTGGTTAATCTAACGTAAGTAATTCCCGTGTAATATAAATAAAAATAGATGCCAATTGTTTCAGCGAACAATTAAACATTATGTACATAAATAAAGTTGTCACTAAACTTATTCTTTCAGATTTGTTCAGATAGAGTAACAAATAAGTAACAAATAATCGATATTATATGAAACGGGGTAACACGGTCGATACTTGGATAGATATTTGTGTACACTTTGTCACAGTTTGGGAACACTTCATAACTAGTTCGACAGTAACTTCTTTATTACAAGCACGGCAATAGGTAATCATTTTGACAAACAGTAAAAAATATACGTATTAGATTCACCGCCACAATAAGACACGTCCGCTCGGTGCATGCGTTTACGGTGGTGTTATCATCTTATGAATATGAATATCATCTTATGAATATAATAGTTAACTACTAAAGGTAGTAAAAACTTGCTATAGCGATTGTAAAAACTTGTTTTATCTTTATACACTACAGGGTCAGTGTCTTTGAAGACAGCATAAGCGTCTTCCATGAACGTTTGTTATTTGTCCCACGGCGGGGAACCCTCTGTCGCTTCCAACTTTATAGCCACCAAAAACTTTTTACATAGAGTCTAAAGTGGGTGATAGACGTACGAACTTGAGTACGCGGTTTTTAAGATCGCGGATTTACTCGTCTCGAAGTCGTTGACACACGTGAAGCTTACTCTGTATTGCGATGTCGTCGACAGAAGAAGCTTTGTGTTATTTAGGAATTATATCGTATAATATATTAAAACAAAAAAAAAAAGACGAAGTCTAAAAGTGTGGGTAAAGAACTGGCTTATAGCCTGATTACACCTACCGAGTAGAGTCGCGAGACAGTAAAATGTCATTGGCCGAGACAGTGCTGTGGCCGAGTGAGTATTTATTCATATTTTTAAAATTGCAGTGAGACAGTCAGTCAGTTCAGTTGTATAAAAGAGCTGTGCCGGTGACAAATTCATCGCAGGGGATGAGGTATAGATTGTTTGTGTTGTTGACGTTTCTATTGTAGGTGGTGTAACAACGATGATCCGTTCTGGTACTTAAACTGGTGATGCTTATGGTGGAGTTGCAACGGATTCACCAAGATAAATGTTGGGTGAATCGACAAAGCTAATATCAGTATTTAAAAGTGCAGAAGATGCCCTAGCGGTCGCTATAATTGGACATAGCAGAACGAGATGCAGTCTTTTCTCTGTGGTCTTTTATTTCGAATTCAGTCAGAATACTTTGGATTTGACATGCATTCTCCACCGACATGATTTTGAGTTGCATTGCAACACTATTTCTAAAAGCGCCCGGTGTCGCGTTGTGCGATTATATTCCCCAAAAGTACAAATATGCCGAACCGGCAATCATGTATTTTGTCCAATTTTTGCATAAGTACGACACTGTCACTCGCGCACTTATTGTTACCAGATCTGGTCACTGCTTCTTTAAAGTTTTGTATGGTTTCGTTGTGATATTTTGTGTTTTCAATCAACTTTTGTTATTTATTCGCGGAGCGTGACATCTCAGCCGCCATTGTTCGACTGTTTCTAATTTTCGCCGTCACTCGGTGGTGGAAGCGCGGGCGCTCGTTCAGGCCGCGTGGTTTGGCGGGTGATTTGAACTTGTAGTGTAGGTCCCTACATTTTTTGAAGGTGAGCTTGTTGATCGCTAAGTCGAAAGTCGCTCCATTGAAGACGATATCTGTACCTCGTCTTGAGCTGATGGCGGCTCATTTACTAGCCAAACTAGTTAAATAAGTAAATTAGTCCCTATATTACATGAGCGATCCATCACATGGGGGCTATGTCGACCACGTAGTCGTTTAGATTCTCAGCCAGGGATATACACGTTGTGCCCACATGGGCTAGAACTTGCTATAGCGATTGTAAAAACTTGTTTAATCTTTATACACTACAGGGTCAGTGTCTTGGAAGACAGCATAAGCGTCTTCCATGAACGTTTATGTTATTTTTCCCACGGCGGGGAACCCACTGTCGCTTCCAACCTTATAGCCACCAAAGACTTTTTACACAGAGTCTAAGGGTTTCCCGTCATAGCGTCGCCAGACCTTAAGAACGATGTAAAAACGGCCTTTCCCGTGCGCCGCACCTCGGCTGGTGAAGAACGTGCATAGAACCTTCTTCTCTTCCTTTTGATGGGCGGTTTTTTCTTCCGCCCTTAATATATTCTTCTTTCTGTTGTCACAAACAAAAGAGAACCTTGGTGAACCTAGTCTTGTTCCTCCGCATCCCAAAAAGACAATCCCTGTTCCTCCTCCTGAATCTGACCGGTAGTCATCACAGCCTATAAAGATAAAAAATTAAAATTAAGATACCTTTCCATAGATTTTAAACCCTAGGTTATATAGATGAGCTACAAGATAGTGGACCCAAGTTAAGAAATAAAATAAAACTAAAAGTAAGTAACTACTTAAATTAGGAATGCTTCAGGCTATCGTAACTTTAAATTAATTTGAAAACAACTCGAGAGTTGCTTTCTGTTTAACATAATCTTCAACGTCAAATTCGACGGCGGCGGCGGCTTCCATAATAATGCGTACTAGCTGGTGCTAGTACTGGTGCTAGTGCTAGTACACTCACATTCTGCAGGGTATTTACAGTTGAGTGCCTGGAAAATTTAAAAAATACATCGACTGCCTGTCCGGTGTTGTTGACTGTATAGTATATGTTATTAACCAAAACAAATTATTGGTCAATGTTAGTTATGTTGTGTCTCCAACAATATAAAGTGACACCTAGTTTTGAATACTTCTCTTTTTTTTGTGAGATGCTTTCTTGTAAATCCATTTGTCTTGTGACATGGCTTATGAAGGCGTCTCTGGACTCTTGTTTGGAAGGCCGCCAAGAATTTTTCGTCGTCTTTACAATAGGGTGGCCTAGCATCAGTGGTAGCATTAAGAAGGCCGCTATATTCTCAGCCTCTTAATTGCTGCTTACATCTTCAAATATAATAATAAATAATAAAGTTAAATAATAATTAAATAATAAAGTTAGCTAATAATAAAGGAAGACGATAAGGTGTGATAATGGCCTAAGGGTAGTGTAGTGCCGGCCGTCGATGTGGCAGTGAGGTGACCCGGGTCAAGTTTAAGCTTTCAGTGAAACTAAAAAGAACGTGTAGGTTTCTTTATTGTCCTTCTTCTTCAGATCTTTCACACAGCTTGCGTCAATATTCCGTCCTTTATCAGTGCTTTAAAAATATCCAGCCTAAACAATTTCAACAGCTTGTGCTTTTTCAACCCTTTTTAGGGTTCCGTACCTCAAAAGGAAAAAACGGAACCCTTATAGGATCACTTCGTTGTCCGTCTGTCTGTCCGTCTGTCTGTCCGTCTGTCTGTCCGTCTGTCAGTCTGTCTGTCTGTCTGTCCGTCTGTCAAGACCTTTTTTCTCAAGAACGCGTAAAGGTATCAAGTTGAAATTTATACTAAATACTTGAGTCTACGGTTTCTTTCGGCTGTAAAAAAATTAAAGTTGTAAGTCAACGCAATCAAAAGATATGAACGTTTATGTCGCATATTTTGCGATTTCACAGGGAAATCAAAACCTATAGTACTTCCCGTTGACCTAGAATCATGAAATTTGGTAAAAGGCAAGGTCTCATAGCACATATAAAGGAATAAATTTGAAAGTTACAAATTTGAAGTTATATCATTTAAAAATAATTATTTTGCTATTAAAAAACTTACATTTTGTAGTTGGAACGTATAGAAGAACCTTATAGTCAACTACAAAGTTAGGTTTGTCTTTCAATATTTTAACTTTTCCAGTTTCAGTTTTTGTTTCAGTTTTTTGTTGAACTCGCGCTCTGAAGCTGCGTACGGATAGCGCGTCCCTGTGTTACGCGTAGTTGGGAAACACGGTCCACGCGTACGTTGGATACGCGTACAGCTCCTGTACGGACCGCCGCGAACCTGTACGCGAGGTCAATCGATCCAGAGCGCTCCGCGAGCCCCAGTCATTCGCCATGACTCCGATAAACTTAGCGGTTGCGTGCACCACCACTGCTGCGGCGTTAGTCATTATTCAACACAATTTAAATAAAAAAAAGAGAAACAAACGGAAACCTAGATGGTGGATGAAAAAATTGTATCGTGAAAGATTACAGTGTGGAAATAGGCTAATGGAAGATATAAATTATGAAGAAAGTGGGGACAAAAATTTTGTGAGAATGAGTTTGCAAGATTTTGAAATAATTCTTGAAAAGGTTGAACCTGAAATAAGAAAAATGAATACTAATTTTCGAGAAGCTATCACAGCCAGAGAAAGGCTATCCGTGACGTTAAGGTTCTTAGCCACCGGGGACTCATATACAAGTTTACAATATCTGTTTCGCATATCTAAACAGTCCATATCTAGTATTATTATTGAAGTATGTGATGCAATTATCAAGGCTCTCAAGGATCATGTGAAGGTGAGTTTATGAATAAAAACGTTTATGTTTATCTGATTATTTATTATGTAAATTAAAATTAAAGGAACTTATGATTTAGGTACTTAAAGAAATATTATTAAATAATAATAACGAATTTAATGAATTATTCTTCTTGTTCTTGAACGTAACGTAATATTTCAGAAATTTCATTTTGATTATCCTCCGCTTCCCTTGGAGGTTCCGGTGTTGATGTAGGTGCAGTTTGTGCTGGAATTAACGTATCGCTGAAATTGCTTTGACGTGAGGTAGAGTTGCTTAAATCCGTTGAATAGGCACCGGTATAATACCCATACTGACCTGGTAGTTGGCCCATATCAGCTTGAAATATAATATTATTGATAGCATGTTTTACTAGTGTAAATGTTCGCGAGTCGTATTTTTTCTATTCATACGCAATGTGGGTCCCAAAAGAAGTGTAACAGTCTTCTTCCTTGGATATATATTGTACACTGTGCTTGAGTAATCCCACTGCTTCTGATAATGTGGTAGTGTCATCGTTATTACGACGCCTTTTATTTCTGAATGATGTGTTGTGCTGTTGTTGTGTGAATGAGGCAGAATTCCTGGGTGTTTGTTGTATGGAAGATGAAGAATTACTGGGTGCTTGTTGTGTGGATGATGAAGTATTACTGGGCGCTTGTTGTGTGGATGATGAAGCATTATTGGACGCTTGTTGTGTGGATGATGATGCATTACTGGGTGCTTGTTGTGTGGATGACGATGCATTACTAGGTGCTTGTTGTGTGGATGAAGTCAAATCACTAGGTACTTGTTGTGTGGTTGAGGCAGAATCACTGGCTAATTGTTCATCATTTGATATAGATTCATTCACATTCTGGGTGTTGTAGCTGGTAGTTATCTGAAAAATAAAATAAGAAAAACGTTAACTTAGATGAAATAATTTGTTACAGCTACCGAGACTGAAAATCAATGGATGGCCGTTGCAAAAGAATTTGAAGAAAAGTGGAACTTTCCTCATGCAATAGGCGCAATGGACGGCAAACATGTTTGCCTTCAAGCACCATTAAATAGTGGAACGGAATTTTACAATTATAAACAATATTCTAGCATTGTATTGTTAGCATTAGTTGACGCTGACTACAATTTTATGTACGTAAATGTTAGATGTCAAGGGCGCATATCAGATGGAGGTGTTTTTAAAAACACTACCTTGTACAGGAACCTTGAAAACAAAAGTCTAAATTTACCGAATCCTGAAATATTACAAACTCCTTACAATGTGAAGGTACCCTATATAATTCTGTGTGATAAAGCATTTGCTCTCAGTGAATATACCATGAAACCCTTTTCGGGTAATCCAGAAAGAGGATCTATTGAAAGAATATTCAATTATCGTCTATCAAGAGCAAGGAGGGTAGTTGAGAATGCATTTGGAATACTGAGTTCGGTGTTTCGAGTACTAAGAAAACCAATGCTTTTGGAACCGGAAAAAGCTACAAAAATTGTATTGGCAACTGTTTATTTACACAATTTTTTACGAAAAAGCAGACTATCAAATATTTACGCACAGACCAATGCATTTGACTCTGAACTGCGAGGAGAGCTTGTTCCAGGTGCATGGCGACAAGACCAACAGCAATTAACTTCTTTTTTTCCTTTAGACAGTGTACCTAGGAGATCGCCCAATACTCCTACTCATATACGTTTACATCTGGCGGAACACTTTGTTAAAAAGGCACCCCTTGAGTGGCAAAATAATCACTGAGTTTTAATGTGACATATATATTAAATAGAACGTGTACTACCTACGCGGATTAACGTAGACTAAAATATGTATAATAAAATTGAAAAAGCCTCATAAAGCAGCTGGTCAATTTTCTCAGACACCCGTATAAATATAATAACGTTAATAACTAATCGTAATTACTTACAGTAGTCTCCGTTGTTGGCAGAGGTTTGTCCTTATCATTTAGAAAAGTAAAATATTCAGATGCAAACCACTTCGTTATACAGGGATGTCCAGGAAACGAAGGATATCCCTGTATGTGCAGATAGCTCACATCATGTCCAACTATATGCCAAAATTTCGTTTTAGTAAAAGTCCCACCATTTTTGAGATATGGGGCTTTTAACTTTTTTTTCAAAAAATTTGCCTTTGACCAGTTAATTTTATGCCATTTCTACGAATGATGACTTTTTTTAACCCTGTTTTTTTCTTATTACTCATGAATGATATACCTATCTAACGCAATGTTTGTTTTTTCTTTAAATGTTAAGAAAACTTTTAAAAAAAACATTGTGCAAAAAAATTATGCAATTTGTTTAGAAACGGCTGACTTTGGTAGCCTATGGTGTAAAAATTATGTACTAAGCAGACCGTGCCAATTATTTCAAAAAGTTACTTAGTTATTGCCAATTTCAAAATGGAATAATTGTTTAACATTCCTTTTGAAATGACTGATTTATAGTGGTTCAAACTGGTAAAGAAGACTTTAAGCATTTTAAAACATGTAGTACAAAAATGATCATTATTGATTCAAGAAGGGTTGTGCTATTGTGTGGATGCAAAATAAAGACAGAATAAATCACTAATTACTTTTTATTTTATTATTTATAAATATTGCTCAAAATGGCCACCATTTTGCCTAATGCATGCCCTAAATCTCTTGATGCATGATCGTTTAATTCGGCGAGCGTAACCCTCGCGGTTAATGTGTTCCACGGCTGTTTTTATTTTCTCACGCAGATGTGTGATTGTTGTCACCTCCGTCGCGTACACCAAATCTTTCAAGCAGCCCCAATAAAAAAAGTCCAATGGATTCAGGTCCGGTGATCTAGGAGGCCATAAAATAGGGCCACGGCGCCCGATCCACTTTCTTGGGTACCTTCCGTCTAGGTGTTCTCGGACTGCTCGGGCATAGTGTGCCGGGCAGCCATCGTTCTGCAACCACATATGCTGTCTCGTTGCGAGCGGCACATCTTCCAATAGATCCGGCAACTTATTTTGCAGAAAATCTAAATAAATTTCTCCTGTCAACGTTTGTGGCAGCTCATACGGACCTATTACTTCCCCGTTTAAAATCCCAGTCCACAAATTGATTTTGAATTGCACTTGGGAGCGATCTGGACGAATGACGTGGGGGTTTTCTATCTGCCAGCTATGTAAGTTGTGTAGATTTAAATAGCCGTCTTTTCTGCACGAAGACTCGTCGCTCCACAGTATTTTGTTTAAAAATGTACTGTCTTCATTCATTTTCCGAAGCATTATTTGACAGAATTCTAATCTTTGCGAGTGATCTGCAGGTAACAAAGTTTGCACCCTTTGCACGTGATATGGGTGCAATCGATATTTTTGTAAGGTGTTGTGCACCGTGCTTTTCGGAATGCCCGTTCTACGAGCAATTTTTCGCAGTGAAGTCGTGGGATCTGCTTCGATTTCTTCCAGTACTTCTTCGTCGATGTCCGTCCTAGTACTAGGTCTGCCTCCGCTGACCAGTTCTTCCCGGTATCCGTCCTTCCGAGTATGCGCGATGGACGTTTAAAAACACGCGATAACCGGGCGGATGTCGATTGGGATACCTTATAACAATAGAAAATAAACGAATAAATAAATGAAAAAAATAGGTCAATAAGAATTAGATTTTCTTGATAATTTCTTTTTACATTAAAGACTGATTAAACACCTAAACTTACCTCTCGTGATAGACTGCAGCGGCTGTAGTAGCGTCGCAATGGCATTCTCCATAAATCAAATGGATGTCCGCGTACTCGTGGGACGTGTACACGTGTCTAGGCATAATGGCCTACACCAAACTCAAAGGCAGATGTCCGTTGGAAAGCCAAGTCGTTGAGATCACCGATATCAAAGTCCAAATCACAAAGCAAAACAAGTCCAATTTCAAAGCACAAAACGTTAAAGAACACCAATTAAACAGCCGAGCAAAGTCAAGCAGGACACTACGAAATTAAAGTTTATAAAACCCTTCGCAGTTTGCATAAAAATTCAATTTCCAACTAGCAAATGTTCAAAAAAGCTCCCCGTCTCTTTCTCTACCATTGTGTCTGAATTATCTATCCCTTTTTAGGATAACGCGCCGGCAGTGGCAGCCTGGCACTCAGGTAGCCACTTTAACAAAGATAAACAGATTTCTAAGAAATAATTGTTCCAATAAGTCTTGTATTGTAACTTCAATTCGACTGAGTTCAAAATACCGAGCTTTATGCATTAAATACATCATCAAAATAATTTGTGAATTATTGTGTAACTTTACTCCTGTCAAAAGTGGCGTTGAATGGCCTTAATGGGCGGATGCTCTACCCACCCCGCAAGGGACATAATTATTTCTTTATTAGGTCACTTGGCGTTATGTGCCATAAAAAATATGTTTTTTAAGAAATGTTAAACAATTAAACCATTTTGAAATTGGCAATAACTAAGTAACTTTTTGAAATAATTGGCACGGTCTGCTTAGTACATAATTTTTACACCATAGGCTACCAAAGTCAGCCGTTTCTAAACAAATTGCATAAATTTTTTGCACAATGTTTTTTTTTAAAGTTTTCTTAACATTTAAAGAAAAAACAAACATTGCGTTAGATAGGTATATCATTCATGAGTAATAAGAAAGAAACAGGGTTCAAAAAAGTCATCATTCGTAGAAATGGCATAAAATTAACTGGTCAAAGGCAAATTTTTCAAAAAAAAAGTTAAAAGCCCCATATCTCAAAAATGGTGGGACTTTTACTAAAACGAAATTTTGGCATATAGTTGGACATGATGTGAGCTATCTGCACATACAGGGATATCCTTCGTTTCCTGGACACCCTGTATATACATCATTAGCTCCTGTAAAAAAAAAGATATGAAAATATATAGGCTATTATAAATATTATGTCAATTTACAATGCGAAAATACAATGTTTAAATAAACAATTTAAAAACTTACCTGATCCTGTTACTAAACTTTTTTTGATTTTGCTCCTTTCTTTTCTATTAGTTGCTAATAAAGTAGTCATCTTTTTTTTTAATTCACCTATTGGAATTTTCAGTTCATTTGAAATTGCCTTCCATGCATCTTGGCGTAAATCGTTATTTCGATAATCAGTTAGTGTGCTATCCCACAAGACCCGGTGAAATTCATAAAGTTGAATCAATCTGACAATATTTTCATTATTGAAACTCGAAGAACACGCGTGTTTATTCATTTTGCCGTCCAAATATAGCGTAGCCGGCCGCGTGCGTTCTCTTTGACGCGCGACCAAAAACCGACTGACGGTGGCTCGCGCTGCGAGTTGGCTCGCGCGGTACGCGTACTACAAGAGTGAACGCGTAGCTGCAGGTATGGACTAGGCGTTCCGGATACGCGTAAACTGAGTACGCGTACCAGGGTACGCGCAATCCGTACGCACCTTTACTGTCAAATTTTACATATCGCTGCTTTGCATGTATAACCACACAACTCAAAAAAGCTAATTTTACAGGATAGCCGTTTGCATGTGCCCATTTTACAATATTATTAAAATCCTCCTGTATATTAATTTATATTTCTTTAATGTCTCTGTCACCGTATAATAAACACATAATTATCATCCGTATACATATAACTTTTACAGTGATTAATAACATTTGTTATACTATTTCTTCTTCTTCTTCTTAGTCGTTTCGCTCTTGGCAGAGCGGTCGTGGTCGTCATGTAGTATTATTGGACGGGGCAGATAGGATGCGCTTCACGATGTCTCGCCATCTCTCGATGTTATACTATTTACGTGCATTATATTATATCCTACGGTGCCCATATACAGAGCCCGTTGGCACGCCGTATTTTATATTGCCTTTAATACTTTGTTTAGAATCTATTACAACTTTCATGTGCCGTTCATTTGGATATTCCCTAAACCAGTCATTTACATAGCCTTTGATGCCACATTATTGCATCGCTCGCAACAAACCCCAGTGATCCAAAGTATCGAACGCCTTTTTGAAATCAATAAACACAGCAACAACTTGTTTTCTTTCGTTAAGATAATCGTTTACGTCATCAGTGAACTGTTGCAGCGCTGTGACGGTACTTCTGAATTCATGTGTTTTTCCGATAATATATTATTTTTTTCAAGACAAGTTGTGATTTGAGATACGATGACCTTTTCTGTTAATTTATTTATGCTATTTAAAATTGCAATTGGCTTATAATTTGTGAATTCTGAATGCTTAACCTGTTTATATATTGGCCTTATAATGGACAATTTCAACTCATCTGGATATGGACCATTTAAAACACATACGTTTATAAATTTTGCTAGAACAGGACTTATTTTATTATCTATACTTACTAATATTATAAAAAGGAAATTCAAATTCAAATTCAAATTCAAATTATTTATTTGTCAGAACATGGTAGGTACACATACATATAAAGTAGCATACATGGTCGTAAGAATGGAGACGTATCTCATGTCCTTGCCTGTTACAGCGTACAAATGTTAGTTTTTTATTAATATTTTTATTAGTTTTTGTTAAAGTTAAAAAGGAAAAAAATAAACAAAATTATGTCTATGTTAGAATATTGTTAGAATCATATTTTGGTTTAGTTGTATTTTATACCTTAATTAGATGTTTATTACTACCTATCTAAGCTATTATTATTATTATTATTTTATTTGTTTATGTCTACATTACATATCAAAACATTTTTATCACTAAGGAATTCTGAAATTTCATAGTAGCTTTTTTGTGCTAATAAAGTTTTTAGTTTATTTTTAAACATTCCAACATTTAATTCTCTGATGATTTTAGGAATTTTAGTATATATTAAAGGAGCCATACAGAATACACTTTTTTGCATGAGTGCAGTTTTGGCCGTACGTGGGCAGAGCTTCATCTCGGCCTGTGTGCGAGTTCGAATACCAGCATCAGTCCAACTACCAAAGAGATGTGGATTTAATTTTACAAAAGTAGCTATTTCTAATATGTATAGAGATGGTAATGTCAGAATCTTGTGTTTTAAAAAGAACGGTTTACAGCTATCAGTCTTATGAAGATGAAACATTGCCCTGACGCACCTCTTTTGGGCTTTGAAAGCAATCCTTTTGTCAGTAGAGTTCCCCCAGAAAATAATGCCGTATCGTAGAATAGATACTGCCATGCCATAATATGCAGTAATTAGAGCTTCTTGATTAATAACTAATGACAATTTAAATAGTGCGTATGCCGTCGAGCCCATTCTTTTCGTTAATGTATCTATGTGTGCTTTCCAATTAAGTTTACTATCGATGGTCAATCCAAGAAATTTAGTTGAGTCCACTTCCTGTATGACTCTACCATTATATTGCAAAACTATTTTATCACGTACTGTACGCTGCCGAAAGTGGATGATGTTCGTTTTGTCTAAATTTATTTTTAAGTTATTGTCATCTAGCCATTGAATGATTGATTTTAAACTATTATTTATTTCCGATTCGTAAGTGATTTTATTTTTACAATTAATAGTAACTGTGCTGTCGTCTGCGAAGAGAGTCGTAGGATGGTCTAGTGCTTTAGGCAAGTCATTGATATATCCTATAAATAGAAGAGGGCCCACTACACTGCCTTGCGGGACTCCGAAGTTAGGAGTACGTGCTTTAGACCGATGAATTATTTCTTGTTTTTTATGATGGTTTATTTCTGTAATCTCAGTATAATGTTTTCTATTACTTAAGTATGATTTTATAAGGTCTAGAGTATTTCCTCTAATGCCATATGTTTCTAGTTTTTGTAAAAGTATATCGTGGTGAACATAATCAAAAGCTTGGGTCATATCGCAAAATATTGCGCAAACTGGAATAGTTGCATCTATGTTGGTCATAACATTATCTAAAAAATCATATATTGCCATATTTATTGTTTTATTTTCCCTAAATCCTTTTTGTTCGTTACAAAGTATACTTTTCTTTTCCATGTAATTGTAGAGCTGCGTGTAAATGTATTTTTCAAGAATCTTTGAAAATATTGGGATAAGTGAGATTGGTCTATAGTTATCTATGCATTCCCTATTTTTCTTTTTGAATATAGGTTTAATAATGGAGACCTTAAGTGCGTCAGGATATGTACCTGCACTAATACATAGATTCATAATGTAGCTTAAGTGTCCACATATGTATACAGCAACTTGTTTAATAATATTTGTAGAGATTCCATCGTACCCTACACTATTTGTATTTTTTAACGCAATGATTATCTTAAATATATCTAATGCAGTGCTCGGAAGAAAAAACATTGAATTGGACTAGAAATTTTTAATGTGCGATATAAACTTCGATATATTTTCTTGACTATAGTCACGCCGTTTTATGTACCAGCTATCAATGATGCATTTTTTGTCTACAGGACACATCAGTAGTTGAGCTGTGTGGTCGGATAGCGCGAATTCAACCACGTCAGCCTTGCAATTATTTTTAAAATCATGAGCGATATTGTCTATGCATGTTTGACTACTTAATCGGGTTGGTTGTTTAAATGTTAATTTGAGATTAAGATAGATTAAGATTAAGATTTGATTGTTTGTTTGTTTGCATTGAATAGGCTCCGAAACTACTGAACCGATTTGAACAATTCTTTCACTGTTGGGAAACTACACTATACCCGGGTAACAGGCTATATTATTATTTTTTTAAATATAGGTATCCTTACTAAAACGCCAATAATGTAACCCAAGGTGTAAAATAATAAGATTGGCAATTTTGACTTGTTGACTTGCGTTTTTGACAGTTCTAAGACAGGACAACGTCTGTCAGGTCAGCTAGTCTTTTATATACTTAATATATTTCATTCTATAACCACCTGACCCCAGCGGCTAATGTTGTATGTTGGTGGGTGCGGTTGTTGATGTGTTGATGATGATGCTGTGTATGGAGTGTGTTGAGAGTGGTTATTATCTGGGAGAGGTTGGAAATCTTGAGGGTTAATGTTGTAAGTTGGTGGGTACGGTTGTTGTTGATGTGTTGATGATGATGGTTGAGGAGTTTCTATTGTGTTATTGATAAGATCACTTATTTTGATGAGACTTAGATCTTGTATGTTATTATTATTCATTGTTGCAGATTAAAGGTCTCAGCACACATATGGGATCGGAAAGGGATCGTAACCGTAACGCCTTTCACCTCGCTGTCAACCAGGCGTCAACCTACCGTATGCACGTAACGAAAGCGTATCAGCAGCGCCTGTACGTCAACTCGGCTACGGCTAGGCGACACCGCGCTTACGCCTCGCCGCCCGCTGGCTGACCTGGTTGGCACCAGATCAGTTTGAATCCAAACGTTAAGTGTAGCGCACGGTTATGTCTTGGTTTACAATACGTGAGTTGGCTATCATAGCCATAGTACTTGATGAAGAGGAAAAAGAAAATAGCAAGAAAAAAAGGAAAAGATATTAGGTACACAATATGAATAAAGCAAGGAGTACTGAAGGGGAATTTCGGACTATAAAAAAACATTTGATGGATGATGAAGAGAAATTTTATATTTATTTTCATATGCCGAAATATCTCTTTTATAACATATTGCAGTCTATAGATGAATGTATAAGGAAGAAGAATACAACATTCAGAGAAACAATATCGCCCGAAGAAAAACTAGCTGTAACGTTAAGGTGAGAAATTGCATTTGTTTTTGGAATTTTTAATCTGGTCTACAAAAATATTTGTACAGACGCCAGCTTTTCCCAATCAACTTTGAACCTAATGCTTTAGCGATAAAGTTGAAAATCTATTAAAGAATTTTGACAGATTGTAGTAGGTTGATGTGCTGGCGTCTGTACTATAAAGTGTACAAAAGAAAACTCGGTTCCGAAACTCCGAGATAGATTAATTTTTACCCTCTGTCGATAAAATTATTTGTTTTGGAACGCAACCCTCATTAGCGATCAGGTGTGTACGGGGGGTGTACGTGTTATGTCTGATGTGTGTGTGTATATTTTGTGTGTGTGCGTAAGAATAGAATAGAATATACTTAATTGTACACCAAAATTATAACAACTATTTTACAATATTCAAAACGTATGGGTTAGTAACTGCAACTTTTTTTAGTTTAGGTAAAAAAAAATACTCATAAATCACATATTTTTTTATCATTCTAAAAGATATCATAAAATCAAAAAATTATGGCAATTTAACAAAAATAGCGTTACAACAAAAATACAATCATTGTATAAATTAAAGAATGTTTGAAGTATTAAGATCGTCAGCATTTGACGTGCCATTTTCTTCTAAGTTTGACATATTAAAATCATCAATGTTTGAAGCGCCAGATGTTGATTGTATCTCGTGGCTAATGTTATTTAGAGTGGTATAACCTCGAGGCATGTCATCTTCTCTTTGGGGAATGTAAGGGTTGCGATAACTGTAATAGCTTTGTTTCTCTGCGATTTCTTTTAACTCCATTTCCGAAACTGCGTTATATATTTTACTTTTTATAACCGCTTGGTTATATTCAGAAATTTTTTTAACCGTTGCCGCAATGCTCTTAAAAAATGTTTCTATCTCATCTTCTTTTTTGGTTTCGTTGTGATTTAATAAATATTTCACTAAAGTTTGTGACGCTGAATTGCTTTCAACTTTTTTTTTTTGAAGTTTTGGATCTAACTGAAGATGCAGAAGACTTAGGACGCGGCGAAAGTGCAGAAGTTTCCGGTTGTGAGTTTTCTGGAGACTGAATTATGTTTATTAAGTTCTGTGAATCATCATTACCCAAGAAACTGCTAACATCTGAATCGTCATCATAATCAACCGAAGAGATCGTATTTCTTTCTTTGTAATGAGGTACTAAAAAACTCATTTCATCTTCAAAGGTCCACTTTTTCGTCGTCGGGGCTGCCTGACCACTCTTAGTTTTACGCTTCTTCATAGCTCGTCGGTGAGACTCTCTAAGATTTAACCAAGTTTTCTTGCATTCAGATTCTGAAATAAAATAAATCATGGTTAACTATGTCAAGCGCATGTAGTTACATAATGTAGGTGTGTGTGAAAGGGAGTACGTACACACACACATTCACATAAACATATACACGTATTATATAAATATACATTTATTGTTGCAGGTACTTCATAACTGGATCTACATTTACTAATTTATCATCGAGCTTCCGTTTAGGAGAATCAACTATTCGTTTGATAGTAATAGATGTGTGCAATGCAATAATAAATAAATTAATGCCAATTCATATACCTCAACCAACTACAGCCGCATGGCAAGGAATCGAAGAAGGATTTAAAAATAAATGGAACTTTCCGAATTGCATAGGCGCCATTGACGGCAAACATGTAAATATAATTGCACCTCCCAATAGTGGATCGTTGTTTTTTAACTATAAAAAAACATTTTCTATTGTTTTGTTAGCTATAGTTGATCCTGAATACAGATTCATAGCGGTTGATGTCGGAGCCTATGGAAAAAACAGCGATGGCGGAATCTATTCGTCATCTACATTTGGAAAGGCACTTGAAAGAAACACATTAAATATTCCATGTGACAAACCATTACCAGGTACTAATCATGCAATGCCACATGTATTTGTGGGAGACGAGGCATTTCCATTGAAGACATATTTATTAAGACCATATCCTCGCTCAAATACACGGAGACTATCAGATCCTGAACGGCAATATAATTACCGCTTATCACGAGCTAGAAGGGTTGTTGAAAACGCTTTTGGAATTTTATATCAAAAATTTGCGATTTACAACAAAAATATTAAATTGCATCCAAAGTTTGTAGATAAAGTGGTATTAACAACTTGCATTTTACACAACATGATGAGGACATATAACATTGAGATGAATTTACAGGAACCGAACAGAACAGAACATGAAATTACAGTTGAATTCGGCGAAGACCGATTGTTAAGTCAATTACCAAATATTAGTGGTGCCCATATGGCTACTGCTTTTAATGTACGTGAAATGTTCAAAACATATTTTCAAACTTCTACCGGACGAGTACCATGGCAGAATTGTAGCTTTTAGCTTTAAATATTAATGTTAATTCTTAATGGATATTACAGTTAAATTTTACATTATAATAATCACATAAATTATATTAATCACAACTGTTTTATTTCCCATACATACCTACATACGCGAAAAACATTAGATAAAAAATTAAATAGGAGTAGGTACTTACCAGATTGCTTTAAAGTAATACTTATTTGTTTCCAAGCCTCGTCCTTTTTTATACTATTACTGTATTTAGCGTCACTTAAGTCATATAAATATGGATATTTTCTCACTTCTTCAATAAGTTTCTCCCTTTGCATCGTTATTTTGTGTTTGAATCTAACTTAAAATTTTAAATAAAACATACGCGCAACACAAATGAAATACGCCTTGCGAATGGCAGGATGGCGGCGTTTTTCTCTTTAGCATGCAAGTCGCAGGAGGGGACAGGGGACGGAGAGACGTAAGCGCGGGGACGATGAGCCGTAAGCGCGGGAATTGCAAGTTCGGAGCCTGTTCTGAGGGGAGGCGATCACGGTACGATTCCGATTAGTGTGCGTTGCAGTAGGGAGTTTAATACAAACCATTCTGAACGACTCGAGGCAATACGGTTACGATCCCTTTCCGTTCCCATTAGTGTGCGGACTCCTTAAGTGGGATAGGGTTTAGGTGAAATGTGGCTGTTTGCGAGTGTTGCTGTTTTCGCTTCAGCCAGCCTTGCCAAGCTTCTTTTTTTATATAATTAAACGCCTTAACTAATTGAATTAACTTACTAATTACATGCTAGTTGCAATAAAGCCGGCGCCCAGGGTGCCGGCACCAGGGACGCCGGCATACGGGTTACCGGCATCCCAGGCACCAACTCTCAAGATGTCTGCACCCAAAATGGCAGGCGCCGGCATCCCAGGCACCAACACCCAGGCGCCGGCATCACAATTAATATCTATTTTATGCTGAATTACCTTAACTAATTACCAATAGTTACATTTACGACATATTGCATTATACATAATTAAATACCTGACTAAAATTACAATACACACACATAAATATATATATATGTCGGAGAACACCCGGTACTAGGATGTTTTTTGAAGCTGTGACGTCATTAGTGCTGATGATACTATTTCCATCACTGGGTTCTACCATTGGAGATAAAACCTTAACTGGCAGAACTACTCTCTTCTAAGCAACTTTGTAGTTTTTAGGCTGTACCAAACTGACTTATTCACGGGGTAGGTCAAAGAAACACATTGAAAGTTCTTTTATTTCTGCATAGACCCTAAGAAGGTGCTCTATGCTAATGCTGATTTACCGCCACGTTCGTAAAACCCTAGACGCTTATAGAAGAAGGGCAAGAAACTACAGCGCCATCACTTTATCACAATTATTACAGAATAATACTTTTCATAACACTTATTGAGCAATAAATAGTAGTTAACAAAATAGTAACAGCACTCTAAGTGCACCGGATAACGCTTCAAGCAAGACTGCCTGTTTCTGCACTTTGTACTGTGCTCGATGAATGCTTCAAACAGAATGAGCTTAGCTCCTTTTTTTTTTTTTTTTTTTTTTATGAGTGACTTTTACTGTTGGCCTTTTGGCCTCTACAGCTTGACCGGACTAGTTAGCGAACGCAGAGTGCGTTCGGCATAACTTGGTGGTTAAGTTTATAGGCGACTAGCACAAGGGCACCTCGAAGGTACGAACCTCGGCTTGGGCCGTCGCCGGGAGTGGGAATCAGACTTGCCCAGGCACCCCAGAGGGGGTGTGCCCTGGAGCCCTAACGGTTTGTTGAACTGAATGATTATTTGGAGAGAATCTAACCGATCTTCTAACAGATCCTGTGGGTCTACGATCCTGCCGGCGGGATCGCTGTGTGTGTGTGTGTGCCTCTGGTAACCGACGCCTGTACCAAAAACTGAATATTTCCTATTGCTAGGAGCAGTCGGATCGGGCGAGCCCAGCGCCGCCGCGGTGACGACGGCGATGGGGTCGTCCGGGTCGCCCAAGATGTTTCTAGGGCGTCTACGGAGAGGAGGAGGGTCTGTCACGTCTGTCGAGTAGTTGGAGGATTTTACTACAAGAGGATTGGGGTGGTGAGGCGCCGCGTCAAAGTAGCGGCGGGAGGTATACTTAAGGTATTGAATCATGGATGGGAGTTCAACATCGCAGTGCAGATCGGCGTTTCGCATATACCAGCTAGCGCCGACCGCTCTGTGTATGAAGCGGTTTTGAATGACCTGCAACTTGTCCAGATCGATGCGGGAGGCGTGGGCGAATGCCACAGAGGCGTAAGTCATGATGGGGCGGATGCAAGTTTTGTAAATTGTCAGCTTATTTCTAAGTGACAATTTACTACGCTCGCCGAGGAGGGGGCTGAGGCGCCCTAGGAAGAACGCCGCTCGATTGCGGACTATCTGAATGTGTTTGGAGAAAGTGAGTCGGCGATCGAGAGTCACACCGAGATACTTGGTCGAGATGGTCCAAGGGATGGGCTTCCCGTTAAGCGTGATAGGCCTTGACGGGGGGTTCTTGGACGGGTGGAGGTACATTGCTGCACTTTTTTCGGGATTGACCGTGATGGCCCACTTCTTGAACCAATCACCTAGATGAGTGAGGGCTCGTTGAACGTGGGCCCGTTGGATGACTTTATTCCACCCTCTGGAGTAGAGAGCGGTGTCGTCAGCGAAGAGAGCTAATTCTACGTGGGGAGATCTAGGAATGTCACTAGCGTAAAGCGTGAAGAGGGCGGGAGCTACGACGGAGCCCTGAGGGACTCCGCCACCTATAGGATGAGGTGAAGACGGAATTCCATCGACGCGATAGCGAAAGCTACGAGACGTGAGGTAGTCATGTATGATGAGTACCAGACGGTCCGGCATTCCGATGTGATATAACTTGTATATCAACCCGTTATGCCAGACTTTGTCGAACGCTTTCGCAACGTCGAGGAATACCGCGACGGTGCCTTGGCAGAAGGGCTTGTGGGTGTAACCATGGGATGGTTTCTTATTGAAACCTTCGAGAACGTACTCCGTGAAGCGGTGCACTTGTTGGACGCAAGAGTGTCTGGCTCTAAAGCCGAACTGCTCGTCGGGTAGAAGATTGTTTTCATTTACATGGGACCAGATACGCTTCAGAAGGATGCGCTCATAGATCTTCCCCAGGGTGTTGAGAAGGCTAATGGGACGATAGCTGGAGGGCTCAGAGGCTTTTTTGCCTGGTTTGTGAATGCCGATGACGTCGGCAGACTTCCAGGCGTCGGGAAAGATAGAATTGTTGATGGCTGCATTGAAGATGCTGACAAGGAGGTACACAAGTGAGACAGAGAAGTGCTTGAGCACTTTGTTTGAGATGCCATCGGCACCAGGGGCTTTCCTGACCTGGAGGCCCTTGATGATCAACTCGACCTCAGAGGCCGTGACTGGCTCGAGGGTATCAACGGGGGGAGTGGAGGTTCTATGTTCGACCTCGCTGTCCACCGCTTCGCGGTGGGCAGGGTCGACCTGATCTAAGGAGGGACTACACTGTTGTTCGAGGCTGTCGGCCAGACATTCGGCCTTTTCCTCGTCTTCGAAAGCGGGGGGGAGGTTTGGTCGGGAGAGCGGGGTCATAGCAGTCACAGTGTCAGATTTCAGAGATCTAATCAACCGCCAGTATGCCTGGTGGGTTGGCTGAATCTCTGAGAGTAGGTTATCCCACCTCTGATTACGGAGCTCACTAATGCGGTTCTTTAAGGCACGCTCGTAATACCGCAGAGTGGCTCTGTTATCTTCGGTGCGATACCAGTCAAAGGCCCTAGCGGCAGCGTGTTTCGCTCTCAGGAGCTCCTTCACGTCCTCCGGCAGAGCCCAGCGTCGGTCATCCTCAGCTGGGACCTGCTTGGAGGATTCACCTATAACGGTGCGAAGGTGACAAGTGAAAGCGTCAACAGAAGTGGTCACGTCGTGAGGGGTCACTATATCCTCGGGGATCCTGTCCAAGTCGGGTGAATTGACCGCCTTCAGGGCTTCGCCTAATTGCTTCCAATTCACCACGGTCTTGGTTACAGGAGGTCTGTCAGTCGGGTCGGGGCCTAGCCGCTTCAAAACTGGACGGTGATCAGATTCGAGCTCGTGTAGCACTTCCAAAGAGCGCAACTGAAGTGTTACGCCTTTCAGAAGCGCTATGTCGAGCACGTCTGGCCTATATTGCAGGTTGGAGGGAAAGATAGTCGGGGTACTTGGAGGGATGATATCAAAATTGAGTTCGTCGGAGAGGGAGTTCAGAAGGTTACCCTTTACATTGGAAGTATTGCAGCCCCATATGAGGTGCTTGCTATTAAAGTCGCCAGCCAAAATGACGGCGCTACCGAGAGACAGGAGAGCCTCGATGTCACTCCTGTGGAGTGTCTTGTTACCGGAGAGGTAACAAGATACGAGGGTGATGGATTGATGACCGGTCATCGAGAGACGGCAACAGGATGCTTCCAAGGTTAATAGAGGAGGAGTGAGAATAGGAATGCAGTGAAGGGACCTTTTGTAATAGATAAGAGTACCGCCTAACGCGGAAGTAGTCCTATCATTACGAACCAGCAGGTAGTTTGCGATCCTGGGATCCCTCTTGCTAGGTTTTAGAAAGGTTTCATTCACAAGCATGACATCGACCTGATGGGTCGAGAGAAAATGGTGAATCAGGGGGCGCTGGTCCCTTGATTCAGTGGAGAGGCCGTTGGCATTGAACCATGCCAACGATAATGAACGAGGTTTAGTACGTTTTGGTGTACTATCCATGAGAGTTGTCAAAAAATTTACTGGAGGATAGTTGCTTAATAGCATCAAAAAGACCCACGTGATCCTCCAAGATGGAATAGAGGTCGTGCTTCTCTCTGACTAATTGAGCAACTAACCGCACTTCCTCTAAGTCGAGGGAGTTGGCAATGTGCGCCAGAAGGGCGAAGTCGGCTATTAAGCTAGACTGGCCAGAGTGGCCTGGGGAGGAACGAGCTGGCTGAGGCGGGTTGACAGGGCGGGTTTGCTTCGCGGGAGCGCGAGCATAAGTAGGGGCCGAGGTGGTAGCAGAAGGCAGCTGGCTAGCCTGAGGGGCTTTCTGGGGCTTGGCCCATGCATTAATTTTGGGGGGAGGGGCATCCACGTATTGGGGAGCTTGGGTGACTTGTAACTTCGGCTTAGGGCCGGCTAGTTTAGAGCGGGGCGGATGGCGGGGAGGAGGGGTCCTACCCTGACCCTTTGCGGCCTTTGGGGCAACCACGATAGTTCGCGGTGTGACCCTGCTGGCTACAGAGAACGCAAGTGGGCGGGGTGGGGTCCCCTTTTTGGCGTGAACACTCTGAGGTGGCGTGCTCCCCTGCGCACTTCACGCAACGAGGAGCAGCGTGACAATAGCGGGCGGCATGGCCGTAGAGCTGGCAGCGATGGCACTGACCTGGGATGCCTTTACGGTGAGGGGGCTCTACTTTGAGACCCGAGAGGCTGAGAAACGACTTCACGTTGAAGATGGCCTTAGCCTCTTGGGTCTTGTCTAGGATGACCAACACGAGATCTAAGGGAGTTTTAGCCCTGCCGCTGTGCATGCAGTGGGTCTCACGGACGGGGAGGCCTTGGGACTTAAGGTCCTCGAGGATGGAGTCGGTAGGGAGCTCCTTGGGGAGGCCGCGTAAAACAACGCGGAGAACTTGCTCCTCCTCAAGCGGGTGATGGTGAAAAAAGATATGCTGAGCCCGAAGGAGTTTAGTGAGGAGACGGTAGTCGTCGGAGGTGTTCACCTTGACGCTGATGCCGTCACTGACAGTTTTGGCCACAAAGAGAATTTCATGGTCGTCTAATATTTGAGAGACGCGGCCCCAGTCTTCCCTTTGTCGAATGACAATAGGACGAGGGGGCTTAACGGATTTGGGGGTAAGCGCTGGAGGAGCGTCGGGAGTGTCGGTCGGAGGCATGGTTCCAGAGGAGGGGCACGGGGCCTTGGGCGGAGGAGGAGGAGAGGCAAGAGGAGCGGGACGCTTCTTGCCTTTCCCCACGACGGTGAAGCCGGCGGTGTCCATCTCCTCCTGCGGGGGGATGGGATCGGGAGAGAGAGGGCTGTCGAGGGGGCCAAATGTCTGCTTGGCCTTCAGGGAGGCACGCGAGGTGCTCCTGTGGTCAGGCTTAGTCTGGCGGGCCACGGTGCGCGAGCGAACTCTAGGGGAGCGTGAGTGGGTGCGCCTGGGAGAGCGGGAGCGAGAGCGGCTAACTAAGGGGGCCAGGGGCTTGGCAGCAGAGGCTGGACCTTTGAACGAAGGCGTCAGCTTGGCTGCCGCGGTGCGGTCCTGTCCAGGCTTTGGCTTGGGGGGTGCCTTACGGGTAAGGGAGGAGGAAGGGGAGGCTTTGGAAGCTTTCCTAGCGTAAAAAGAGGCCGCGAAGGTCTCCGGTCTTTTCCGATAGATGTGTCCGGGAGTGTGTTTAGAGTTACAGATAATGCCATCCACGAAGACGCGCGATTAAATTTATATAGAGCATCTTTCGTGCTGTTCATAATACTCTTTCCTGATTAGTCAATTTCTATTAGTATGCGTTTGCATTCCTCGATAATTAGCGTGTATCGACAGATGTTTAACACATGCGGAAGATAGCACACATGCATTTGAACAAAGAGTGGGGCGCGTCTTCGTGGATGGCACTATCTGTAAGTCTACTCTTCGATGACATAATTTAAAAATATACGGTAAATAATTATAAAACATGTATTTTTTTAAAGTACTTAATGAAATCAATATTATAAACGAACGCACAACAAAAGGAAATATTCAAAATAGATCCAAAATGTCAGAATCTTGCGAGGTATTTGAAGTGACAGTAGAAAATCGCGACTCTGGGCGTTCACGTTCTGAAGGAGTTGAAGTTGGTAGCGTATAATAATGTTGTGCTTCAGGGCGTGATTGTTGACTTGGTGCTGTTGAACGCCCGGCCTCCGGTGTGAAGTAACCACGCTCATACTCGTACTCATTAAAATTTCGCCACATTGTGTTTGGATATATATTATTTTGAGTAGAGGATCGGAATGATTCGATTACACTGATTAATTGAATTTTCGCAGCTGACTTTTTGTGCTCCGGAATTGCCCTAAATGATGTTAATAGGGACATCAGGAACATTCTGTCCTCATCTTGTTCCAAAATATCCTCCTTATTTTTGCGAGTTTCAATACACTTGTTTAATGTGGTTAACAGTTCGCTTGTGCCATCATCTGACGTTTTTTTCTTTTTTCTTCCGACTATATTTTCTCTCGAGTAAGGTCCTAAAGTTTCTTGATCATTTGTCAAATGTTCTTGTTCAGCAATGTTACTCTCTGTGTTCAAATTACCAACGGTATTCTTCAAAAATAACAGCTGATTATAATAAATATAGGGAGTTTTATGGGAAGCAGCAGATCCGCTTTTAGTATTTTTTAATCTTCGTACTTCTCGCGAAAAGCAGCTTCTTATATTTTTCCATTTTTTTTTTAAGTGAATGACCTGTAAATAATGTATATATTTAAATTATTTTTTAATTCCAGATATCTTGGAAGCGATTGTAAATTTGTAGATTTACATTACTCATACAGACTTGGTATTTCAACTATAGCTGAAATAATAAGAGAAGTTTGTCATTTTATATGGGTTGTACTAAAAGACATGTGTTTACCGCAACCTACAAAAGAAAATTGGTTAAAAATCGCAAAAGATTTTCATTTACGGGCCAATTTTCCAAATTGCATAGGTGCCGTAGATGGTAAGCATGTAAGAATTATAAAACCATACAACAGTGGATCATTGTGTTATAATTACAAACACTTCTTTTCTGTAATTTTGCTTGCCATTTGTGACTCTTGGCGTTAATTTTTAAATAAGTACTTGTTTACCATGTTCATGTTTTTAGTGTGCAAATTAACAAGGGTTATTGGTATGAAACAACCAAGTGAATGTGCTATTTTTAACAGCACAGTTATGCTATTAATAAATATTTGCTTATCTATTTTTTACCAAACACAAAACGGTTAATATATGTTGATGCTATTAAACGAGTATTATGTTATTTTTAACAAATTTAATTGTACCCTTTTTTGCGAGGTTGCGACAGCTGACTGAATTGATTTATAATGTACACATCAATTAGTAATAAACAAACAATGTACAGTTAACCGAGTGAAATAGCCACTCGGCTAGCAGTTCGTTTTTAGCGTGCACGCTCGGAATAGTTAAATTCCTTTTGAAAGCGTTTCATTTTGAGAATCAAACTTTTCTATGATTGTGGCGTACATTTATCCATTCGCTCTTCTAGGGCAACAATTTTTGTACGCTAAGGTCTTTTCCACGTCCTACTTGATGCTGATTCCGAGGCGTAGCGCTTTAATGCTGATGACAAAAATTCACGCTCTGAATCTAAAGAAAGTGGCCGATAGCTTCCTTTCTCGACATCAGTTTCTCTGGCTTAACAGCCTGGTTGAACAGCTCTGTTGTTGCAGCCAAACTTCTTATCTTATGACGTGCCGATGGAGGGCTTGTGATCAAGGCTCTATCGAAAGCCCAATCTAACATCTTTACTTTTATGTCGCGAAAACGTTTTTCAGACATAGATGTTGCCTCTGGTACAAATGCCTTTACGATTTGGTTTGTCGGAAGGGCAAACCGCAGTTTGTTAAGGATTTGAAGGTCAGTACGATCTCCGAATATATCCTCTTTGGTTGAGCGCGTCATATTCCAAGAAGTCCAGCCTTCAGAAAAATTTTCCTGCGCTAGAACCCTCAGACCTCAACCCCGTTTTATCAAGTAGCTCTCCCATAGAAGTGAAAGATCTTTCGTCTGTGACCATCTGAAGCCAGAGCCGGTTTGAAGTCAAATGATGGCTGGCGAGCGGTCCTATTTGCAAGCTGTCTTGCTGTCGATCGTTAGAAGAGAGACTGCGGCAGTTGGTTGCGGCCCGCGAGCCGAGCGGCTGCTGGATGCGAATCGAACGTTTGCTAGCAGGTCGAAATAACGCCACTAGCGAATCTTATGACTACGGCGAACAAAGCCGCAAAACAATGCCATTTTTTAATTATACAAAAAAAAAAAAACAAGAACACTGCTTTATTTTTTTTTTTTAATTTTTAACAGGAATTTTTTTATTTACACGTAAAATATTTTAAATACAGATATTTAAAACCTAAAACTATTACTACCAAATATAGCTTTATTATATAAATATGCTTTATTATACAATGTGTTTGTTTACCGGTTTCGGAGCCTGAAATGGTTAAATATATGGTAAATATTATCGACAATTTTTTTTTTTTTTTATTTTGGCTGCCTATGTTGTAATGGCAGCCATTTTGTTTTTTTGGTACGAACCCACAGGCTCTTGTATTAATTTAGTCATAACTTCCCATGTCAGGGTCCTATTGACACAAAAAAGGTATCATTTGATAGCTGAATGTATAGGCAATAAAATGGAGTATTTTTAATTTTCATTCGAGAAAAGGAAGAAATAAATACAAATAAAAAAAAAAAAAAAAAAAAAAACAAGAAATAAAACTGCTTTTTACAAAAATCTAGGCAAAGTATAGTTTTTTTTAAATTTCATTAAGTCGTACATCATGTTAGCTTTCTAAAAGACATAGACAATATTGATGTGAGTAAGACAGTTCAAAAGATATGATATGTTGAATATGACTCTACTAGCAATAAAAATAAGTTAAAAATAATGATAATATGATATTAATGCACCTAACTGTACTTCAGAAAATTAACATAAATATATACTTACCAAATTTGATTTTGATTTCCTGGGTTCAGAAGTTTTGTTTAAAAAAGAATGCATTAGATTATACCAAGAAATTTGGACTTGTAAACATCAGCAGTTCCGGAACCGGTACCCATTGAATCTTTTATCTTTTTCCTTTCCCCATGATACTGCGTCCTTAAGTTTTTTATTTTGTTGGTTATTTCCTTAGGTCTGAAACCTTCAACTCCAAATTCCTGTCCAAATGCTGCCTGTGCAGGAATACGTGCATCACGATTCTTGTAATTTCCATGTTCAGTATCCCATAAACAGTCCTGACTGCGATAAATCTCAATAAATTTTATTAAATCCGCAGAACCGAACAACCGAACCGTAATCCTAGCTGACATAAAAATGAACATATTCGACCTTACTTCAAATAATACTTAAGGTGATATCAGACAGTTCACTCAAGTGAACATTCACTCGAATGAATGCTTCATTTTTCTTTCATTCCATGTTCACACGACTTACTGCGAATGACAAAGAAAAGAACGTTCATCTGTTATTTACTTTAAATATGTCATCGAGTGAAGTCGTGCGTCTCGGAATCCGTTTAATTTGTGACCATTTAATCCAAAAGTTAGTAAAAAAGAAGCATAGAAAACGTCGACGTTGGTGGGTGCGGCCATCGATTGAAAGAAGAAATCTGTTTGGAGCAAATACACTGTTGAGAGAACTAGCTGATGAAGATTCTGAATCGTATCGCAATCATTTGCGAATGGACGAATGTAAATTTGAAGAACTTTTGCTGCTTATTGCTCCAACAATAACGAAACAAAATACTTTAATGAGAGATAGTATACCTAACCGAACAAAACTTCAAATTGTACTGAGATATCTTGCTACTGGCGATTCTTTTGGAACCTTAGAAGCTCTGTACAGAGTACCACGAAATTCAATATCCTACTTTTTCAAAGAAGTATGTGAAGCTATTTGGACGGCACTTGGAAACTTTATAAAGGTCAGTAACATTTTAAATTGATTAAAACAAGTAGGTAATATTTTTGAAACTTTTTAATTAAATGCACATGTAATTAAATGCACATGTTTGACAATTTACATTCACACGATTTCTTTAAGAGCTTGTATGAGTATGTTTTCTTGAGTGGATGGTGGAAGAACAATTTGTGATAGTACTTCTTGTTGGATTGCTGAGGGATAGTACTGATCATTTTGTGGAGAGGACATAGGTACAGAGACCGTTGGTGAGTATACTTCTTGTTGGGTTGTGGAGGGATAGCACTGATCATTTTGTGGAGAAGACATAGGTACTGAGACCGATGGTGAGTGTACTTGATGGGTTGGCGAGTGATAGGTATCATATTGATGCGATCGGCTGATATTTAATGAGGATCCTGTACTTGAGCTCGAGTAAATCGATTCAGATAAAGTCGTTATTTGCGAAAGACGTTCCTGGGGGTCTAGACAAGAGCCACACGCTATTAGCGTTCACGCCTGCGGAAAGATGAAATTGTATGAAAATGACATTAGCTTGAGAGATGTCACGTGACTGTTGCAAAATTGGTAGACAAAATCCCTCCAAAATCCCAAATTCCGCATGCGGAAAAGTTAGCGTTTCGTTACGCGCGACTTTTCATAGAAATGGTAGACAAATGCCATGTTTGACAGTACTAAATGCTATTTTTTCTTTTCCGCAACACGCTTTATTATCGTGAGCTACCTCCCTGTCGCTACGCTGCGGTTTTTACTCTTCTAGCAATTTTTTGTCAAGATTTGAGTTAAAATGCAAGCTTTAAGATTGTTGTGGGCTGCGAATATCGAGGAATCGACGCAAAGACGCCGAACAAGAGGAAGAAATCGCCAAAGATTGGAAAGAATTGAAGACATGCCGGATTCGGAATTTGTACACCGATTTCGGCTGAACAAAGAATCCTTTAGGATGCTTTGCAACGATCTTCGACGTCATACAAACCTAAAAGGCACCAGGGAAATAAGTTTTGAAATTAAGGTAAGTTAGACCTAACCAAAGATCTTGGAAACTGTTGACCTCAAATAACCTACGAGATTTAAAAACCTACATGTATACCGTTGCTCTATCACCCCTTCTGTAGAACTTTTATCCTATTTTTTATAGTAAGTAGGTAACCTACATACTCGCTAAATTGATAAAATTTGTTTCAGGTTTTGTGTACTCTCAGCTTTTTGGCTACGGGTTCGTACCAACGTATTGTTGGGCTCACGCAACACTTGGTCCAAAGAACGGTCAGTAGGTGCATACGCCAAGTAGTAGAGGCATTAAGTCATCCCAGTATGATTAATAAATGGATTGTGTTTCCGAGGTCGCAACAAGAACGAGTCCGAATAAGGCTTGAGTAAGTTTTACAAAAAAACAATTGAATTGATAGGAGACAGATGTCCCAAAAACACTTTTCCATTAGGTACCTAGGTAAATAATATTATACCTACTTTAGGTTAGGTACCTACCTATAGTAAAATGATCTATTTTAATGAAATAAAATGAAATAATGAAATAAAAGTATTGATAAAAATACTTTTATTTCAGGTTTCAGAGAAGATTTAGACTTCCAGGGATAGTGGGATGCATAGACTGCACTCATGTGGCACTCGTGAGGCCGTCACAAGACGAGCATTTATATTATAATAGAAAGGGTTATCACTCATTGAATGTACAAATGGTAAGTTACCTACCATTATCATTATACTTTGTGAATGAAAAGGAACTTGTATAAAATAAAAATATTAATAAAAGAATATTACTCACAGGTATGCGACAGTGATATGAGAATCATGAATGTAAATTCAAAATTTGGTGGTGCAACCCATGATTCATTTATATGGGCATCCAGTCGAATGGAAGCATTCATGAGGGAACTGCATCAGAATGGCGAACAAGTGTGGTTATTAGGTAGGTATCTATGTTGTATTTTGTTTAAATTACTTACCTATTCTATTTTGTCCTTAGGGTACTGAAGCAAAATGGCAATGAGCTTTATTGATTTAAAAAAATACTTTTTGAATCAAGCCTTTTCATATTCTTTTCAGTAAACCCTTTCATTTGATGCCCATATCATGATGGTAGATAAGATTGGATATTTTGCCAACATGGGCAGTCTGCCATATTGAATTTAACATCTAGGACCAAAGTGCTTGGAAAGACAAATCCAACTAACTCAAATCAACGGGGTTACATCGTTTTGTTTAGGGAGTTCCTATGGCCACCTACTGTCTCCATCAGTCCAGCTCGATGGTACCATAACATTGCATCGTCACCGAACTTACATAAGTATGCCAAATTTCAGCTCAATCGGTTGAGGATAACTGGACTAAAATTCAGTTGCAAGATTTGTTCCCCAAACATACACAAGAACATACTAACAGGGAAGTTAAATAAAAGGCTCTTAAAAATTAAACCAATAGATAGATAACTTTTTAATGTTCACAACAGAAATAACATTCATAAAACAAAAACAGCTTATGGCTAGTGAAACAATTGGCGGCCTTAATTCTCTATAAGCAATCTCTTCCAGACATAACTTCCAGAACTTTACAACTTATAATGTTATCATGATTATTGTCTTACATTTGTCGCTCACTAAATACATGTTTTTAGGTGATTCTGGATATCCTCAACGACCATGGTTGATGACCCCAATATTGAATGCAGCTTCTGGGTCCCGTGAAGAAGCTTATACGGAGAGACATGTGCAGGCAAGAAACCGTATAGAGTGTTGTTTTGGATTACTAAAATCCCGTTGGCGCTGCTTGCTAAAACACAGGACATTGCATTACGATCCCATTGTAGCTGGGAAAATGGTGCTTGCTTGCAGTGTATTACACAACATGGCATTGGACGCCAATATACCCGCTCCATCTTTGATCGAAGAAGATGAAGATGATCTGCCACAGGATAATATTCCTGTTTTTGTTGGTAGCCAAAACGAATTACTTCAAGGCAGAGCTGTATTAGATAGTCTTTTGTCAAGACTATAATCTCACCCAATCTTAGCCCTATAGGCAATCCGCAGACTTGTCGACGGATTGCGGAGATGCAATCTTTTTTGGCATCATATCCTTGGCAGTCAGTTTGCTCTTCTTCCGATGATCTTTTGACCTGCTCAGAGGCTGATACGGATGTTATGTGTCAGGCCATGTAGTAAAAGTTTTGTACAGTGGCAAAGTTCTGTATCAATATGATTTCAGTTATCCCTAACAACACTCTACACAATTTCTGTATCTTTAACAAGGATTTTTAATAGTTGATGGGATGTTTATATTTTTATTAATCAGTCAGAATTCGTGAAGCTAATTACATCACTTTGTCTACTTGAATATACAGCCTAAAGCCCAATTTGAAGGACATTTATAACTATCCTAGATTAGCCTATGTACTTCATAAACTATCTAGTACCTTAAACACAAATGCATTACTTTCCGCTTACTATGGTTTAGTTGAGTCCGTCCTCAGATTCGGTATTATATTTTGGTTCACTATAATCAATATTTTGATTTTACTCAACTGACTAGGAGATTAATTTTAAAAGGCAAAAACTCTTTTTGCGTTCTTTATCTATATTAGAAAAATACTGATAATTGCACATCTCATTTTACTAAACATTAAATTGTTACGCTTGGAAACTGCCTTATTCATAAAAACAAATCCATAATTATTCCTGGCAATATCTGACTTGGCGGTACGAAATCGTAGAGACCAAAACAGATGTTATAATCACCCATCTAAAACCACCCTAATGAACCACAGTATAATGTGTATGGGACATAATAACATGATATTTTAACTATTTAAATTGTTTGCAATTTTTATGGCATCTCTCTAGATTTGTACACCTACTAGACAAAACATGATACAAAGTTACCTTTACTTTACTGTACTTTAATCCACCCATTGTGTATGCAATTTTAAATGTGTTTAATTTACTCTTGTTTTGTGCAAATAAATTATTTTTATCTTGGAATTAGTAAATAAAACTGTTTCAAAACCAGATAAATTTTTCAAATAATAAAATGTCTTTTTCTGTAGCCTATTTAATGTGTGTGTAGTGTGTTAATAATTAAAGATCCCTTTTCGTTGAAAATAATTGGCCTCGACATTGTTATTGATGGCCAGTTTTGTCTCCTCTAAGGATGTGCCTACAATATTTCAATATGCAAAGATGGTTTATTAAGTTTTTTCACAAAATAAGGCAGTGAGAGAGAAGCACAGAGGTTATGTTAGAATTTATACACACATAGCGGATTTTCCTTGGATACGTACCTACTAAAAGTTATGATAACAGCCAAGGATTCTAATTCAAAGTGAGGGTGATAAGACCTGTTCTGACATCCTGCTTGGAGTGTATTGTACATTTTCCCCTGCCAAATAACACAGCTTTGGGTCGCTGACTAAACTGTTCTATCCTTATTTCGCAAGGTGTTGTGGTATTGGAGACTTGTTGTTGAGTTCCTTGTCATTTTTTGCTGCGTCCGTGAAAACATTATTTGATTTTATTGAAGGATTGGAACAATCTGCCGGCTTCCTTGTTTCCTGAGATATAATCTGGGCCTTTTCAAGGCCAGAGTGAATAGGTATCATCTTAGACTGCGTGCTTCATCTTCGACCACATCGTCGCGTACCAACAGGCGAGTTGGAGGAGAAACGCGACAAAAAAACGGCTTGCTTCATCTTCGACAACATCGTCGCTTACTAACAGGCGAGTTGGAGGAGAAACGCGACAAAAAAACGGCTTGCTTCATCTTCGACAACATCGTCGCTTACCAACAGGCGAGTTGGAGGAGGAACGCGACAAAAAAATGGCTTGCTTCATTTTCGACCACATCGTCGCTTACCAACAGGCGAGTTGGAGGAGAAACGCGACAAAAAAAACGGCTTGCTTCATTTTCGACCACATCGTCGCTTACCAACAGGCGAGTTGGTGGTGAAAAGCAATTTAAAAAGAATTTGTTAGATGTTGTTGTCCTTCGGTGCCAACCTCACCATTAAGGCAGTGACGTTATTATTGAACTCCATTATGGACTCGCGCAGCTTTCGCTCATTCTCCGTACGCAGTTCCTCAACTCCAACTCGTTTTTCTTCAACCCGAACTCTCTCTAGTTCGACTTGAAGACGCTCTCTATCGAGTTGCACGCGCTCGCTATCCAGACGCAGTCTTTCAGCCTCCAATTCAAGCCGCCTCTGCTCGATGGCCGCAAATTCTGTGGTGGCTCGATCGAAAGGACCCTGGCGATATCTGCGACGCGGGCGTGGACGACGTTGACTCGAGATACTGGACACTGGCGATCTTTCTACAAACAACAAAAATAATTTTAATTTGGAAATTACAGTGTAAACTCTATATATAGCGCCACTTAAGGGACTGCGCATTTTAAAGAGTTCTGGAGAGAAAAATTAATTTCTACTATTATTATAATAATTATGTATTTACTAAAGTATAAAATTTAGAAACAACAAACACTAATACTGATACAAATAACAACGCTCATTGCATATAGTCTGTTATCTTCTGAGGTTTTATGCTGCTCCAGTATTTTATTTTATTTTAAATACGAGGTGTTAGAAAGTACTGTTTACTTGTTAATTATGACGTATTGTTGTCGTTATTTAGAGTTCACACTGTATTTCATAAAATGTTCCAAGACATCACTACTTAATTGAGACATCATTATTAACCGACTCCAAAAAAGGAGGAATGTTTCCAGTTTGCCCCTATATTTTTAGACTAGCTTTTGCTCATGACTTAATTTTTTTATTACTCAAGGCCAGACCTCAGGAAACTCTAGGGTAAAAAGAACCTAGGTATCCTATGTGTTAATCTAGAATATGGACTAATTCACTATGTAAAATTTCATCTAAATCCATTCAGCAGTTCGGGAGTGATTTAGTAATAAACACGTATCAAACTTATGCATTTATAATATTAGTAGAATTAATCATCTCGTTGTGCAGTCCTGCTATTTGAACGTCGCAAGGGACCAGCCGTCGTGGGCGTACCAGCCGTACAGACTAGAGCTGGAAATATAAATAGGTAATAGTTAGTAGTACGATAGGAACTAGCTTAGCATTGGCAGAAAAGCAGGTGCAATAATGATGACTTAATTAAGTATTGATTTACTTAAGATTTTTAATCCTGAAGAAATATTTATGTAAGATCATTATTTAAGACTAGCTTTTACCCACGACTTCATTAGTTTGGACTTCAAGGTCAGAACAGGGAACACTCTAGGATACTGTCTGATTGTGTGTGAAATTCCATCTAAATCTGTTCAGTGGTTTGGGATTAATTTAGTAACAAAGTTTCATATTGATAATCATAATTTTAATAGAAAGTAGAATAATATATTAATGTTTAAAATAATCACCTTCTTGTGGAGCTGCCACAGGAATGACAGGAGCCGGTGGAGCTGCCACAGGAATGACAGGAGCCGATGGACCGGGGGTTGACTCTACCCACAACTCAACATCCTGTATTGGAGATGGTACTCGTGGCGGTGCCTAGAAGAAATAATTAACATATAATTAATGAATTATTTATTTATTTACTTGAGTACAAATTGGTTCTTAGGCTAGTTTATTAGGAAGCGACGAATTTGTCCAAATCTTAAAGATAGTTAAGCACTTAAGGCTAATGTATTTATTTAAATGACTATACTCGGGCTGTGGAAAGAGTTATGCTTGTCGTTTCTCTGAGGGATCGTATCCGGAACGAAGCAATTTACCGGTGGTCGCCAAACATACTGTAAAACGCCCTGAGATTTGTTTCATTGACGATATATGTAAGACAACTGGCAGAGGCTGGAAGAAAAAAGCCGAAAATCGGGTTGAGGGGTGTATGTCCTTGCCATGCTTGGGAGAGGCCTATGTCCAGCAGTGGATTAGTATTGGATGATTGTTACTTAGAGTTACTTTTGAATTTTTTATTTTGTTGTATAATAAAGTGATATATTATTATTATTGAATGATTGCTGATTGGCTGATGAACTATACTTAAAGACAAAACACATGCAAAGCTTATGAGATTAGTAATATAACAAGTAATAATTTATTTAGACTAGATTTTATCAAACTCTATTAACGTTATGAGAATAACTTGCTTACGTTTTGATACTCACATTTTCAATGAATTTATTTAACATTTACAAAAAAGTAAATAAATATTCAAGTTGGGCAGAATCCAATCATAAATGAGGGAATACTGTTGTAATATTATTAGTAAAAGCACATAACCCTTACACCAAAGCCTGCTTCTTGTACAGCTTCCTGTCCTGTAATAGCAGTAAGCCCTATCACTTGCAGGAGCCTCTCCTCTAGAGGAGTCAGGGGTTTACCTTTACTGGGACCTTCACCAGTACCACCTACGTCCTGTCTTAACAGTGAAGCTTTTTTTTTTGTTTTTGTTTTCCAATCTGACCACACCTAAAACACACAAACAGCGTTATAAGCAGTATGAACACATGCGCATAGAAGCATGATGCCATGCCAGGCTAGTGTGCAACACAAATAATTGATGAGTTTAAATTTTGTTGCTTAAAAGTAAATAAGCAAACAAATTTTTTACTCAACCATTTTTTTTAATACCTTTTTTACCTTTTTCTAAATAAAAATATATACTGATGTAATGTTTTAATACATACTCTGATACGTTCTAGACGCATACAAATTTTATATAATATAAAGAAAACTAAAAAGTCGTAAATAATCTACTTTAATCTAAAACAATAAACAGAATTTACTAATTATGAGGTAGGTATCAAATCTAAAGTAAGGTAGAACAAAAAATCTATTTAAATCAGAATAAAAAGGTCTGTACAAGAGTTCTATTAACTGCACTGGTTGGACAATCACTCTCCTGCACGCTTATTCTGGAGCAGCGCGGAAACGGAAGTCTGGTTGACAACAGCAGAGGTGTCACCCGGTTAGCACGGTCACCACAGTGCGCCAAGGGCGCACACTCTTGTTTCCTAGTGCCTTGTAGTAGCTGTGCCATAAAACCCTGGAACCCGCACAAATTGGACGATTAGTAAAATGTCCGATTTCTTCACCATGACTGCTACATTCCGTGAGAACATGATGACGCGATGAAGTAAGAATGAGTGCAACGGAATGTGGTAATTAGTGATCTAGGATGATGCAGTCAAGGCAAGTAGCAAGGCGGAAGGACTTTTAATAGGTATTATAGGTAACAAAACATTATAATAGCACTAAAATACAACCAATGACTAAGCGCTATTCCAATGATGAAATTACTCTAAAATCGTAATAAAATGCACAACTTACCCAATATTGGTGTTTTAACACTTATGATAATAATAATACTATTATTTTATTAAATCCACGGATTAGATTTCCGTTTAAAATGTAAGTTGCAATTAGAGCGTCTTAGTTTGGAACCAAATCCCACAAAATGGCTGCTCGATGCATCGCCTTCAAATTCCTATCAAAGTACACAATATTCTCTCGACCAGCAACCGCGGCGCTGTCGTCGCAATGTTATATGTCATTGAAAATCGACAGGTAAAGTGGGTTAGTTTCTAAAACTTCCGCGGGTCGAAATAAGTTGGACCATAGATGGCTTAAGAATGACAAGCCAAGTTCGCGTCATTCTTAACTAGTGGTCAGTGTCAAATAAAATGCAATTGTCAGTGTCATATTATCTTTTTAGCAGATAGTTTATTGTTTTTATTAGGTTATCCAAGTGCAAGTTGTATGCTACATTTATCTCATTTAATAACAGTAAATGATTATAAATTATGTGTTGTGCAAGTGAAACGTAATGTAACACTCTTTTCCACTTGTCGGCTGCCTTGGTGATACCACAGCCACCTACCGAGTTAAGCAAGTCGGTCAGCTCTCGCCACAGCCGTTCCGACGTCTGCCTTCCTTGCAAACCTACGAATATCGGCCGTGACAGATCTCCATTTCTAAAAAGTTGATTAAACAATTTAATTTATTTATATTATTAGTTTCTGCCCATGGTTTCTCTGTGAGGAGTAAAGAAACAACAATTGCATGATTCAATAGCTAGGTATTGACTATACAAAAAAAAAAAAAAAAAAAAAAAAAAAAAAAGGTATTGACTATTGTGTTTGACCATAGTTTACATTACTGCATTTGATACTGCAGAAGACTATAGATATTATACTTAGATCTATACACATGCCTTTGATTTTTAGTTCTATCGGCAATGGTGACTGTTTTCTCACGAATAGGATAGGTACATTTTTAAAGTGGGAAACACCATTGGTGCACAACCGGATAAATGAAGAAATAGCGAGAAAAACATACCTTTCCATAAACTCCAGCATCAAAGCAAATTGCTCATAGCTAGCACGTAGCCTGGATTCCATCTATAAATAAAAATAAGTCTACAAATCCTATCCAGTGCCCTAAGAATTCAACTTTAAAATAAAATTGAGATTTCACTGTATTCACGTTGAACTTCACTAACTCTAGTCACACAACTATTTTAAATTATTATTTAGGTACATCCACATTACTTTATTAAAGATATTAATCACTTTTACTTACATTAAAAACTTTTTCCGGAACGAATAACAATAAGAATATTTGGCGGAATTGGCGGCAAGTTTTAGCGACACATGAATGACATTTCGATTGACAACTGCTACACGTTGTTCCATAGAGAATATAGATTTACTAACGCAACTAGCGTTAGTCGCTGCGGAATGTGCGTTAAGTAGGCCTTACACGCTACGGTCTACCAGAGAGGTAATCTGTGCAGGTATGCCTGCGCAGGTCAACCGAACAATGGTAGCGTGTATGGGGACGTTCCGGTGTATCGGAGCGGTCTTCAGTTATCTTTGCGATGGCATCGAATATGGACGATGACACGCTGGCGTTGCTAGGTCTTGCTTTAATTTTGAAGAAAAATGATACGAAAAACAAGCGAAGAAAGTGGTGTAAGCATTGGTTATTGAAAAGGAAAACATATAGTCATGTTAATTTATTAAATGAATTTAAATTCGAACCAGAAGATTTTAAAAACTATCTTCGAATGGACGAGAAAACATACCTTAAATTACTTGAAATGGTTACTCCTATGATAAAAAAACAAGACACAGTTATGAGAAATAGTATTTCTGCGCACGAAAGATTATCAGTTACATTGAGATTTCTCGCAACTGGCAGAAGTTATGAGGACCTAAAATTTTCAAAAATTATTTCGCCTCAGGCACTTGGAAAAATTATTCCTGAAACATGTGAGGCTTTGTATAAAGTACTTAGAAGAGATTATTTGAAGGTAATTCATTAAAACACTGTTATATTACAGATAATATTTATTGAAAAAAATACGATTTTAATTTTAATCATTAAAGTAGAAAACTGTCGCGTACAAATTATTCATTATCAACATTGAAATTATTAAAGAATGTCGCTGCCGAATCTGGAATCGATAAAACTACCTCTGTTTCAGTGGGCTGATTTCCTGGAATTGTAGGTGTTCGTATTTGTGGCGAGTAGGGATTGCCTTGGGAACTGTTGAGATGGCTAGTATGAAATGATTGAGAAATATACTCTGAATTTTGACTAGTGGGAAATGGAAGGCAGGGTGGGCTAGGACTTCCGGAAGAAACAAAACTTACAGGGGTATATGCCCTATTGGAATTAGGAGAGGACTGATATGCATGTTGTCGATATTGCTGAGCAGGAACATAGCTTCGTTGATTTTGTTTCAAAATATCTCTCATGTTAATATAGGCATCCTCGGGAGTGAGGTTTCCTATTTCTGCTTCAAAAAGTAAATCATTTATAAGTTTTTCTGCGACTATTATTTGTTTCGCATCTAAAGCCCTCAATTTCATCGCCACATTTTTGCCAATAATATCGCACCTATCTTCTGTTACAATTGGGCGAGGACGCTTAAAGTGATCTCGTACCGATTCCAATACTTCATTTGCTAAGCCTTCATCTTTTCTTTTTGCTTTACAAGGTTTTGGTGGGCGAGATGAATTATTATTTGACGATGTTGATCGAGCCTCGTTGTCGATAGATACGCTGTTGGATGAATATTCTTCAGCGGCATTTGAAGAGTCTTCAGTTTTGTCTTTCTAAAAACATAAATAATTACATATTATATTAATAATAATTAATATTAACATAAAATAATTATGATATATTATTATTTTTGTTTTTCGTGAGTAATTCCCGTGTAATATAAATAAAATGTGTGAAAACCACGTCAGTTTCTATAATATAATTATGATATATTTTTGAGTCCTGCCGCTATAGATATTTCACATCAAAAATAACTACTTATTGTATAAATGATAAATCTGTTATTTTTATATTACAGTTTCCTACATCTGAAGAAGAGTGGAAGGAAATAGCAAAGATGTATGAAGATCGATGGAACTTTCCTCATTGTCTTGGTGCAATAGATGGAAAGCACATAGCAAGCTTTCTTTTAATATTGCCAAATGCAAAACAATGACCTTCTCTAGGTTACAAGTGCCTTTAACCTCGCCATACGCTCTAGAAGGCTCAGCACTGGAGAGAGTAAATTCCATTCGGGACCTGGGAGTTACCTTAGACTCCCGTCTTGACTTCCGTGAACATATTATTTCTACCTGTAAAACAGCAAATAAAACTCTTGGGTTTATAATGCGTATGGCATCTCAGTTCTTGGATGTTAAAATTGCTATGGTGCTGTATAACGCCTTCGTTCGCAGCAAATTAGAGTTTAGTGCCATGATTTGGGACCCAAGAGAGGCCAAATATACTTTGATGGTGGAACGGCTCCAGCGGAAATTCGCTCGATATGTATACAAGCGGAGATACGGGTATTATCCATATCTGTATCCATCCTTATTTGTATCTGCGATGATAGGGCTTGATACATTGGAGCTTAGACGGAAGCAGCAGCTGGTCACTCACTACATACTAATCCTGCGCAGTAAAGTGAACAGTCCACAAACTTTGAGCAGTATTGGGTTGTACGTGCCTGACAACTACCTGCGCTGCGGAACCCGCCGCCGGCATCAGATGTTCGCGTGCTCCGTGCCGCGGACGCACCACGCCAACAACGCGCCCACGCGGCGGGCTGTGGCGCTACTCAATGCATTTGCGCGTGAATTCCAGCATGTTGACATTTTTTGTGACAATGTTAATATAATTTCCTCATGTTTAGGGTTATTTCTTAGTAGTTAATTAAGATTGGTTGATTGTATTTAGTAGTATACATCATATTTTGTTATTTAAATAGTTTGCGCTTTGGTTTAACTGTAAGCATTCTGTTGATGAATAAATAAATAAAAATAAAATAAATAAATAAAATAGCGATTGTTCCACCGGCTAATAGTGGATCGTATTTTTATAATTATAAAGGGCAACATAGCGTAGTTCTTATGGCAATTGTTAATGCAAAATACCAATTTATGTATATAGACATTGGCATGAATGGCAGAATATCCGATGGAGGGGTTCTACAAAACACTAAATTTTTTGAAAAATTAGAAAATAGTGATTTACGTATTCCAAGCAGTGAATTGTTAACAGGAAGTAACCGAAATTTACCATATGTATTTGTGGCAGATGACGCGTTCCCATTACGCCCCGATATGATAAAACCGTTTCGGCAGGCAGATTTAACATCGCAAGAAAGAAAAATCCTGAATTACAGATTATCTCGCGCGAGGCGGACTGTTGAAAACGCTTTCGGGATAATGGCATCACGATTTCGGATATTTTATACTCATATAAATGTAGAACCCGAAAATATCGATAAAGTAGTGAAAGCATCTTGTGTATTACATAACTTTTTAATTGAACACTCAAAAAAGTCTTATGCACCTCAAAAATCTTTTTATCGAGAAAACTCTGAAAACGGGACTATAATTTCTGAAGGATACAATACACAAAATAGTACCATGGAAAACTTGGAAAGAAGAAACCCAGGAAATACTTTGAACATCGCGAAGATAGTCCGAAACAATTTTATGAATTATTTCAATCAGGAGGGAAGGGTTCCATGGCAAAATGATCATGTAAATTAAAAAATAAAGGCTGAACGGGCAGAGTAGGTAGTTCTAAATACATAGTTATTAGTGATGTACAGGATCGTTAAAAATGTAAATACGCAGATACGGATCTCTATTTTCGATGATACGGATATCCGGAACATCACTAATAGTTATATTATAAGCTTTAGTGAAATTTAGAATGACTGTAAATACAAAATAATTATGTGTTATATGTATTGAACTTAATAAAAAATTATACTACAAAGTATGAAATATTTTACTTACCTCACAACTATTTTCGTCATCGCTATCTAAGTTGGATGAAGATTCCCTTGGAGTGCTTTGATCATGAATGAAATTGAACAAATCGTAGTACCACAGTTTAATACGGTACACATCATCAGCAGATGCCCCAGACTTTAAAGATTGCTCATATTTCTTCTTTTCCTTCCTAACATTGCTTCTTAAGTTATTGATCTTTTTCACAACTACATCTTTGTTCGCATCTGGCTCAATTTCTCTCAATTTTTCTATTAGTAATTTATAAGCAGCTTCTTTTTTGTCTCTATTATGGTAATCATCGTTTTTAATTTGCCAAAGACATGGATTACTTCTATACATTTCGATAAAATCTTCAAGGATTTTTTTTGTTGAAACTGATGGCGCCATTTTCTGGCAATACGATGCGAGCGATGAGACAACCGTCCGAAAGAAGCACTAGAACACAACTGACGCGACCTGCGCAGGCGACCGGAGTACACGCACACACGCACAGGTACACCGTACGGTGTCACTCGAAAGAATCGATTTTCGATCTTGCGCCGGTCGCCTGCGCAGGTTCAAAAACCTGCACAGGTCTATTCCCACACACATTCCGGTCTACCTGCGCAGGCATACCTGCACAGATTACCTCTCCGGTAGACCGTAGCGTGTATGGCCGCCATAATGCCTTTTGTGCAACTTGTCTACCGTTTTGGTCACGCTAACGCAATAGCGTTAACGCTAACGGAAAGGAA
This sequence comes from Agriopis aurantiaria, assembly GCA_914767915.1. Taxonomy (NCBI): domain Eukaryota; kingdom Metazoa; phylum Arthropoda; class Insecta; order Lepidoptera; family Geometridae; genus Agriopis; species Agriopis aurantiaria. The sequence goes on along the minus strand of OU612003.1, from coordinate 6,479,620 downwards.
AGGAAAAACTAGCGTGTGGCTCTTGTCTAGACCCCCTGGGTCATCACCGATTGAAGCCTTTCCTGACATATTAATGCCCTGTTTAGGGGCATTAATATGACATATCAAACTCATCTTCAACTTGCTCTTTGTTTTCCTTGCTTATAGCTTTTAGTTCCTTAATTGCCAAAACAATTGGAATGTCTGTCTTTCGTTTCCGGTTGACTGGTTTTCCAGAATGCAATGGTGTAGACGATATTGTACCACTATTTCTACTATTCTCAGCACTAGTAGTCGGCTGCTTCTCACTACCAGCTTGAGAACTCTTCGGCTCAGATTCAGTGATGTCTTCATTTTGAGTCTGCGTGTTTACTGACGTATCCTGCAATTAAATATATTTATTGTTACAGGTTCCTGAAGTTCGAGATGAATGGATTAAAATAATGGATGACTACTATAAACTATTGTAAAACAACTTTAGTTTAATCATTTAATGTATAGATGAACTAACAACACCATTATAATGAAACTGTATTGGCGAAGTTCACACGTGTTCGTTGACAGTTGACAGTCCTTTGTCGACTGCCAACGAACACAGTATATAAGTGGCGGTTGCATTGCAATCACCCGCTTTTCTTTGCTCGAACCTCGAAGCGATAACAAGTGTAAACGAATTGTGTGTAAAACAGTTTAAAAGGTGATTTCTTGGCTGAAAAGCTAACAAATCAGAATCGGGATTAATAAGTTACAGATGTCTTCTTATTTTCCCATGTCCACAGAGTGTAATTTGTCTTTTGTTAAGTGGTTCAAAACCTGTTTGCTAGTCATGTTTTTTTTTAGAGCCCTAATTAATAGTTATTGTACAAAGTGGCTGTTTTATTCCTTGCGTTTTCTTGATTATAATTTCTTTGCTAATGATTAATTTAATACTAATTACTAAATAACTGTGCTCATGTTAAAAGTTCTTCAGATTATATATCCGATTAGTGTACTTATTGTTATATATGCAAATTTCTGCCGCCGATTCTGCGGCTGAGCCTGCTGTCGAGCCTGCCGCTGAGCTTGCTGTCGAGTCTGCGGCTGAGCCTGCTGTCGAGCCTGCGGCTGAGCCTGCTGTCGAGCCTGCTGTCGAGCCTGCTGTCGAGCCTGCTGTCGAGCCTGCGGCTGAGCCTGCGGCTGAGCCTGCTGTCGAGCCTGCGGCTGAACCTGCCGTCGAGCCTGCGGCTGAGCCTGCTGTCGAGCCTGCGGCTGAGCCTGCTGTCGAGCCTGCGGTCGAGTCTGCGGCGGAGCATACAGCGGAGCCTGCAGTGGAGCCTGCCGCGGAGTCTGCAGTGGAGCCTGCCGCGGAGTCTGCGGCTGAGCCTGCTGTCGAGCCTGCGGCTGAGCCTGCGGCTGAGCCTGCCGTCGAACCTGCCAGCTGAGCCTGCAGCGGATCCTCCAGTACGCAGTTACGTAAGAGACATTGTACGCAGTTGCGTAAGATCCGGTGTACGTAGTCGCGTAAGAGCCGATGTACGCAGTTGCGTAAGAGACATTGTACGCAGTTGCGTAAGATCCGGTGTACGTAGTCGCGTAAGAGCCGATGTACGCAGTTGCGTAAGAGACATTGTACGCAGTTGCGTAAGATCCGGTGTACGTAGTCGCGTAAGAGCCGATGTACGCAGTTGCGTAAGAGACAGTGTACGCAGTTGCGTACTGACTTAACTAAACCAGATTCGGTTTTAGTCTGATATGATGTGCTTTTCAGTATGCAGTTGCATTCTGATATTATGTAACATAAAACGATAGTATTAGACTTCAAAATAAGATTGTAAAGTACACATTTAATTAACACGTATAATGTCTATTATCATATAATACATGACACGTATACACGAGGACGTGTAATTGAGTCTGATGGCCGAATGTAAAACAACTTTAGTTTAATCATTTAATGTATAGATGAACTAACAACACCATTATAATGAAACTGTATTGGCGAAGTTCACACGTGTTCGTTGACAGTTGACAGTCCTTTGTCGACTGCCAACGAACACAGTATATAAGTGGCGGTTGCATTGCAATCACCCGCTTTTCTTTGCTCGAACCTCGAAGCGATAACAAGTGTAAACGAATTGTGTGTAAAACAGTTTAAAAGGTGATTTCTTGGCTGAAAAGCTAACACTATGGAACTTTCTAAACTGTTGCGGTGCCATGGATGGAAAATTAGTCAATATAAGATGCCCAGGAAACTCCGGCTCAGACTATTTCGACTACAAAAAGAATTTCAGTATTCATCTATTTGCACTTGTGGATGCGAATTACAATTTCATCTTTATAGATGTTGGAACAAACGGAAGAGCAAACGATGCATCAGTCTTTCAAAAATCAACATTAAATGAAGCATTGATGTCAAATCTTCTGAATTTTCCAGAGGAAGGCGTAATCGTGGCAGATGACGCATTTCCTTTACGAAAAGATATTCTGAAACCATTTAACACTAGAGGAGAGTTTGGCGTCAAACAAAAAATATTCAACTATCGGCTTTCTAGAGCTCGACGTATGGTAGAAAATACTTTCGGAATATTGGTATCTAAATTCAGGATCTTTGAAAAACCAATTCCACTATCGGTGGAAAAAGTTGAACAACTTGTTAAAACCACATGTGCACTACATAATTGGCTGAGAAAAACGACAAAGCATTATGTTACACAACAGTCACTGGAAACTGAAGATTGGAACACAGGTATACTATACCAGGGGAATGGCGACAAGTATCATCTTTAGCAATAGGCGATTCTCCACCAACTACCGCAAGGCATCATAGTGAAAACGCCTGTCGCGTGCGTGATGCATATGCAGAAAAGTTTGTCACTACATGCACTGTGCCATGGCAATAGAACATGATATGATGAATATGTAAATGTAAATACCTAACATAAATATTTTATCTAGGTACGTTTCTTTTATTGAATACCTAATATTTATCGTCCCGTGCTGCCCCCGTACCAGCATCAGTCCCTTTCGTGTCCCTTGAGCTGTCCCTTTCGAAAAACCGAGATGGTATGTATGCTAATAATATTAACAGTACAAACAGAGACCGGGACGGGTGCAACTAAATAAAAGTTAGTTATAAGGAATAGCTAAATTAGTAGGTATACTTACGAGATTTGATGTACTCTGCCGTGGGATACAAACACTGCTTAAAAATTCTGCATGTTTAAACCAGTACAGTGTAGGCATATATATATCGTCAGAAGAGCAACCACTTTTAGTAGACTGCTTTATTTTTGTTAATTCAGTTGTAAAGCGGGTCCTTATAGTTTTTATTTTATGTTTGATGTCTTCTTCAGTAACCTCGAGGTTTACACTAATTAGGGATTTTATAGCGTTTCTACTGAAACGTACCCCAAGAGATGCTTGGGTTATGTCCTACCTAGCAGTGGGCAGGCGCTTCAAAGAAAGATTCTATGAGAGTATAAGTTAAAATTTAATCAAGAAAAAGGTGAAGTTACATGCGAGTTAGACTGAGGGTCGTGAGCTCGGAAGGTGGTGAGAAAATATGTTGGTCTCTTGTTAGGAGACTTAGCTTTAAGAGCGTAGGCGCCGATCGCCGCGTGGCTCGACGCGGCTCGTGGCACGTAGTAAGCTCAGCTGGGCAGCGTGTGCGGCTGGCGAGGATCAGCGTGCTGGGAGCGAGGGCCAGGAGTACTCGAAGAGCAGCCGGTGTATGGTCAGCGTGGCGGCAGCGAGAGTCAGTAGCACTCGGAGGGCAGCCGGTGTATGGTCAGCGTGGCGGCAGCGAGAGTCAGTAGTACTCGGAGGCAGCCAGAGTATGGCCAGCGTGGAGCACGGGCAAGGTTGCGGTGCCGGGAGAAAAACCCTGGAATGCGTTAAAGGCTACGCATCAGGAGTGGCACAATAAGAGCCGCTCGGTCCAGCCGCGTGAGCTCCACGAAGGTAGTGGCGGATCGGGACAGGCGCCCATAAGTCTCACGGCGTGGTACCGGCGTTGCAAACATAATTTTGATCGGAAGGATCCAAGATACAGAATAATGCTTGAAGAGCTAATAACACAAGATGAAGAAAGAATGTGGTACAGAAAATTACTAAGAAATATATTTTACACTTTTAAAACACAAAACCTAAACACTTCAACAAAAAAACTCACCCGATTATCTGCAATTCGGGGTTCGAAATTAAATTAGGTTCAGATAGAAATTTGCGACTTCCACTTGGAAACGTAGCGGCGGCAACAGGCCGTGTTTATGGCCGGAGGCCTTTATATCACCTAATCCTTCTCGAAGGTACGATTTCCCAAGTTTTTAATATTATTTTGTTATTAAATGAGGGTTGATATTTGTTTCGTTTAAAGGTGAAAGCGATCTGACATTACGTCAGTCACTTTCATTCTGTCAACGATCTTTATGTCAACGTGGTGACTTTTTTATTCGTTAAGTTTGGTTGCTAGCGTATGTGCCATTTGCCATGAACGGAAGATATTTTTAGAACCGTTACACTACGTAATGTTCTATCTTTGTATTCGTCAAGTTTGTGGTTCCATAAACATTGATAATTCTTAAAATGTTCCAAAAACAGCACCGTACTTTGCTCATTCCACTTGAACACCATTTTGCTGCCAATTTTCCGTGACGCAACGAGACGTGCGTCTGCTACCGAGCTCAAGACAAAATGGCCGAATCCGAGTGAACGTTCTCTCTGTGTGCAGACTAGGCATGGGAATGATTGCTACTTTTAATTCATTTTCATTTGATGAAATTATTTTTATTTTTCACAGTGATTTCACATGTGAAATTTCACAGACAATGATTTCTCATATGTAGGCCCAAATGTCACACTTGCTACAGTGATCGAAAATGAAGTAAAGTCCATCCATCCATAACTGGCATAAGTTGTAAACAAACCTTACTCGACCTCAAAACACGATATTTCATTTTTTTTTTATTTTTTTTTTATATGTGGTTTTTCCTTATCTTGCCCGTTTTTTACTGAAACGCATCAAAAAACATATTTGATACGATTAGTCAGCCTTTGAAATTAAATTAAATCTTAAACAAAACATAATCTTTATGTTTACATTGTTTAGTTATTTAGATTATTTTATGACTTAAATTTTATACATTTCATTCATTCAGTAATAGCCCACACTATGGAATGTAACTTTTTTTTCGGCCATCTTGTTTGTTTACAACTTATGCCAGTTAAGGATGTACGATAAGAATTAGAACAGAGGCCGGATTTAGGTATACGTAAATGTGCTGTGTAATTTTAATCAATCATACTTAATCAGGTTTTGGGTTGCAGTGTAAATATAAATACAATTTTGCGTATAAAAAAGTTTATTGCTTACTAAGTACTAAGTACAGTATTTTAATGCACTAAATAATTATTTACTTTTTGTCTTATTGTATGTTTATTTATTTACATATTGACCATAAATGCTTCATTGCTCTTTAGAAATATAAGCTCTCCTGCACGTTTCCTGCTAAGTCGGGCTCTTTTTTGCGTCACCAAATTTCCCGCTTTTGAAAAAGTTCGTTCACATTCTACCGATGTCACGACGACGTGGCAGTGTTCACTGAATATCTCTGCTAAATTTGGGTAGATAAAAGCACGAGATTTCCACCAAGCTAAAGGACATGAATTTCGCTGCACCATTGCTTCTTTTAAAAACATGTCTAATTCGTTTTTTGCTTTACTGGTTATGTCGTCGACTGAGGGGGTGATTGCTGCTATCCTTTTGTCTATTTTGCCCCATACAGATAAGCTCTCAAAATCTTCTTCAGTACTAGATGTATGTGGAGTAACTTGAACAATCTCCTCAACTACAGATGTATGCCGTTTTCCTCTTATTTTTGATTCTAATAGCTCCAAAACGTGCTCCTTAATTAAATTAACACGCCTCGTGCGCTGACACATATCTTCAATAGGCACCATTTCCAGCACATCATCTTCTACGAAAGCATGACTCTTAAAACGGGGATCCAAGAATGTACATATACCGAGAAGCATATTGTCTTCAATCTCACACTTAGGAAAGTATATTCCCATATCTTCCTCTAACTTTGTAAGAAAGTCTTTCGCCACCCCAAATATTGGTTTGGTTTTCATAATAGAAATTACGTTTTTCAAACCATCTACAGTAACAATGGCATAACTTGCTGTTAGATACTTAGTGCCACTCATAATTCGTGTGATTTCTTCGAAAGGTTTTAAAATTATGCACACTTGCCTGATTGCTTCCCACATCTCAGTCGTAATAATGGGTAAATCGGTTTTCAAATTTGGCATCACGGCCTGTAAGGCCCCTTGTAATTTAAAAAATCTCTCCATCATGTAGAAAACCGAATTCCATCTTGTTGGAACAGACTGAATCAATCGAAGCGCTACTGACTTTTTTTCAAAATCGATCTGGTATTTTACCAGCGCCTCTGTCGCCAAATTACTTTTTTTTAAATGAGTTACTATTTTTTTTCCTTTCTCTAAGATAAAATCAATTATTTGTATTGCCTTTTCAATAACTAAGTTAAGTTTATGCAGGAAACAACCGAAAAATGGCCAACCGGTTTTTTGAATGGCACTGGTAATGTTTGCTGCATTATCCGAAACTACCAAAGTAATTTTACTTGTTAAATTCCATTCTGATGCTATTGATCTCAAAGCGGCTGCCAATGCATCAGCAGTATGAGAGCCACTGAAGTGTTCACAGTGCAGCAAAACCGTTTTTAACTCGAAGTCGATCAGGAAATGAGCAGTCACAGCTAAATATGCATCTATGATCAAAGAAGTCCAGCAATCCGTTGTGAGACAGACTTTTTTTGCCTTATGTACTAATTCCATTAAGGTACGGGGAGGCTATTGCAACTAAAAATAAAATTCGACAAGTTGAAACTGGTGTAACATCATTTGTAGGATCAATAGTGTTCAAATGATTATTGTATTAAGTTACACATACATCAATGAATTCTCTTGATATACTAAACAAATCAAACGTACATTTAATTCAGCGTCAATGAATTATTTTTCCAATAATGCCCAAAATAGTTGCAATAACCCCTTGCCGGGGTAAATGTAGCTCATAGTTTGATGATATGATTTACATTCGAATTTAACGCTTCAAATGGTGTGAGCTTGGTATTTCAAATAAATGTTTTCTTATTATGAACCTTACTTCATCAGAAGACGGTTTAATTTACCGTGAAAATTCGTCAAAAACTTTGAGGGGCTAATGCAACTTTTTTCATAGACAGTAGTGATGGGACATGACAAGAGGGAGGTTTATCGATAAACTTCACAATGTTTCCCTTTTGTATAGAGTTTCTTAAACTTTGGCAGCTAGTGCTCTGAGATACGAAAAACTAACGATTTAATTATAAATAAATAAATATTGGCGGACATTTTCACACAGTGCCATCTAGCCCCAAACTAGTACTAAGTAGAACAGTAGAACTTGTACTAAGGGAACCAGATGGTTGATATATTACTTAAATAATGGAAAGGAAGTGTCTGATAATACAACTGATTCAATTAATTAACCTGCATCAATGCCCCTGTCTGTAGCTTAGCTCTAAATAAAATGGTGAAGGTCTGTGCATACAAAAGTAAAGACAACATTTCTGAGTTACATTTTTATTATGGCATGAGAACTTTGCTAAATTAGTAATTATTTATTAACAACAGATAGTACGAGGTTTACACCTACAAGTACACTTTTATATCATAACTAGGTACACATAACCACAAATACTTTTTTTAATCACTTTTACTTAGATACAATATATCTCCAGTAAAACCGGATGAAAATTATACATAAGTACCTACTTGGGCATACACCTACTAAACCTACTTACTCAAGTTAATTTCCAAAATGCAATATTACATATCTAATTAGGTTCAATACGACACTGCCTAGATATTTGGTGCTTTATTGCAAATTGAAATCAGTAAAATCGAAATCGAATATTAACTGTCCACGTCGAGCAATGTTTGGTACAGGCAAAATTTTAAGTATGTCGTCATTATGTTTAATGACGCAAATGTCATCTATGGTCGGGTAGGTAAATGTGGTACCCCTCTCAGATCTTAAGTTTTTAACTTTTCGTACGAATTTGACTGTTGGGCAATTTGTTTCATCCACTGATAATACTTTGCCTACAAAATGTTTGACGCTCTTTTTTGCAGAGAATCTGACCACAACCCAGTCACCTTTTTTTATTTATTTATTTTCGTGTGTAAAATATTGAATCTCATTTAATCCAAATGCAATATCTGGAAAGACATTTTCTTTTTATTTATATTACACGGGAATTACTCACGTAAGATTAAGCCGGTCACTCCGACTATAGTTTCAACCGCATTAGGCAGTCTTTTTCAAGTTGAATGCGCGCGCGCGGCTGCGTCTCGCTTGGCACTACGGACACATACGGCTTACATTTTCTTTTTCTTCTTGGTAAATACATTCAGCTTCAATTCCATTCTCTTCTTGATCCCGCAGGCATTCAGCTATGTAATAATCAAATGTTTCGTAATCTGAACTGTCATCTAATTCAAAAGTATTGTTTGACGATACTGAACTCGAATCACTATCAAATCGTTTCCTTCTTCGATTTATAGTTGCACGCCCTTGGGTAGTTTTTTGTTTTTTAAGGCTTTTCTTTAATGTCGATTTCTGTACTTCAAGTGGTTTGGAGACTTCACTTTTAATTTTTTTCTTTCTTTTCTTATCAAGATCATCTTTGCTAGATAATTCAATATTGGTAATCGCAGATTTGGAGCTCGATCCACCATCAAATCGTTCTTGTTTAATCTTTAAAATTTCATTATCTTGGGTAGTTCTTTGTCGCTTACGGTTTTGATTTTTTGTTGGTTGCTGTACGTCATGCTGTTTTGATATAACATTCTTATTGTTCTTCTTTGTTTCCTTCTCATTTTTTACTTGCACCTCCTTTTTCATTCGCTCTATTGTAGCTGCATATGTTAACACTTCGGCACCTTTGGTATTTACGCGTTTTTTAGTTTTCTTTGGTATATCATTTCGTGATATGGACTGCAAAACTAACTGTTCAAATGTAACGTTTGGCTCATCCAGTTTGGAGTTGAACTCTTTTTGTGTGCTGCATGTTTTTGAAGATTTGACCACCTCGTCAGTTAATATTTTTACAGAAGGCGCCCAATAAGTGGCTTATTTGGCAAGGGTAGTGTATATGTTGTTGCTTCGTCTGTTGACCGGTAAATGGTATTTTTACTTTTGGCGATGGCATTGGCAGCTGGTTTGTTCAAATTGGTTTGGTTCTTTCTAACCTTACGTGCAAATGTAGAATTTGCCATACTGTGATGCTTGTCAAGTAATGTATTTACTTTAGATTCTTCTGAGTTAAAGTCTTTGGTTGAATCAGTAATTGCGTTTAATTTGCTAACTACTAAGGTCAAAAGACTTGGTACTTTTTTGTGAGACGATTCAAGATCAAACAGATCAGGCTGTTCTTCGACGGAACTTTCAACGGATGAAACATTAATAACTTGTTCTGGAAGTTGAATTTGCTCTTGACTTGGATTTGCAACCGACTGTTCTTCAATATGTTGTTTCCATTTCATCAATGACAAGGAATCAAATTTTTCCTCTTGGATTGCGTGTCTATTAATGGGAAAAATTCCCGTTTTTCTAAACCCGTTTTGTAGTATAACAGGATTTAGAGAATCCCAAATTTCGGTAATGATGCGAGCAAATTCTGCTTTTGGCAATTTCATACCTACGTGCAAGCGCTGCCACTTAACAAGGGCATCTTCCCATTTGTCTTTCATTGGTTTCATCGTGCTACAGTCCAAAGGTTGTAGCACGTGAGACGAATGTGGGGGTAATTTTAAAATGGTAATCCCATTAGATGCTGCTAGTTCTATCACGCTCAAAACTACATGGGTTGAATGTCCATCGTATATCAGTAACACGGGCCTTTTGTCACCGATTGCGGGTATAAAAACATCTTTTAAATATTTTTCAAATATAGTCGTCTCCATCCATCCCTTTTGACTAACCGCATATGCGGTTTTTACACTATCATTTTGGTACATCCACTCATTCCAGAGGTATTTTCCCTGGAATATTACCAATGGTGGTAATTTTGTACCACTGGCACTGGTAGCAAGCAAAACAGTTGTGTTTTCACGTCCTGGGCCACTGGTCGTTCTAGTAGATTGGTATCCCATCAACCCAACAACTTTACTTTTGGATGGGTCCGAGCAAAAACTAGTCTCGTCCAAGTTGAAGATTTGATCAGGCTTGTTCATTAGCTCCAATTCATCCGTGACTTTTTCAAGTAAATAAAAATACTCGTAAATGATAAAAGGGTTGCAAGCTTTTTTCCTTGCAATTTCAACTGATTGTGGTTTTTTGTAAGAGAGTTTATGCCGTTTACGGAACGCTTGAAACCACTCTTTTCCTGGGATATCATTTGTGAATGGAGTTATGATTCCATTACGGCGAATATATTCGGAAATCATAGAAATAAAACACTGTTTTAAACTATCACGGTTGTTTCATCATAGAAATAATTTCTTTTTTTGTTAACGGATATCCACATTTCTCCAGAATATGGATATATGATGCAATTTTCGTTTCCATTTCTACAGAAAATACTCCAGGCCTTCCAGCTCTAGGCATTTTACTTCCACGAGTACCATATAGCCGTGCAATAATAGTAGACCTTGGGATCCCGTATTGTTCAGCAGCGCTGTAGCTATTTATTTTTTTAGAACGCACTGCTTCAACTGCTTCAATAAGCTGTTCTTGAGTATATTTTTTCTCTTTTTTTCTTTTGTAGTTCCGCACCATCTAAACAAAAACAAGCTTTTTGAATTTTAATATAAGAAATAACCTATCATCTGATTTCTTACAATCTTTAAAAAAAACTGCCATTGAAAATTAATAATATTATTACCATTTTTCTCATGAATCTACTCAAATTAAATTAGCATTTCAGATGAACCATTTAAAAGCTACCGCTTGATAACATAGATACATTTTAGTAGTAAATGGTAAGTAATTTAGTAGTAAATGTCGTTGCAGTAAATTTTTCCCTTATGTGGGAACCACCCTGAAAGTAAAAATCGCCATCGACAGAAAAAGTTAATATAATCAAACTATAGTTGTGATAGGTATAATACGCATGCCTTGCTTCAAAGTTAAAAGTACCGTAACAAAATATTAACCTTTAATAAAATATCGACAAAAGGCCTCTTCACTAGCGTTTATTAGTTTCATACTTATTGGACGGGGTTATTGCAACTAACCTAAAAGTCACAAAAGCCCCTCAACAAGATTTCGAGGGGCTAATGTATCTGTAGCTATATTACTTGATAAAAGCACGATTTTCATAATACAAATCATAAAAAAAGAACTTACCTTGACTATTAGCTGCTCTCTGATAGAATAGTAGTCGTAAACAAGGTATTTAATATTTTTTCACGCAAAATTATATCACCGGTCTTCTTGTCAACACCATCGAAAAAATGGTTCAGTAGTTCAAGCGACAGTGGCTCTATCTGTTATTTCCAACACAAAGTATTTGTTTTTCTATAGTTTCATAGATGTCACTATAATAAGAAAGCTACAGACAAAAAGTTATTTTAGTTAGTTGCTTTTACCCGATAGTTACAATAGCCTCCCCATACCTTACTTGACTCTTACACTCTAAATACTGCCCTGGTATCAATGTTCCAGATATCAGTTTCCTGTGAGGCAACTCGTAGTTAGGTTCCAAGGCTTTCACTAAATCTTTAAACCCGGTATCTTCTACAATCGAAAATGGTTGATAGTCCTGGGACTCCTGGGTGATCATCGGACAAATTGGTTGATAGTCCTGGGTGATCTGGGTCCTGGGTGATCATCCGGACAAATTGGTTGATAGTCCTGGGTGATCATCCGGACAAATTTTTTATCAATAAATTTTTTTCGCGTTGCGTTCATTTTGCGTGGCACGTATGCGGTTATTTCCTGCTGTTTACGTTGCTGCAATTCACGTGGTGGGACGGTTTGAGTATCCGCTGGAACTTGTACTACATCTTGTTGAGAAGAGTTACATGAAACTTCTGGTACCTGTTCGATAACGGAGGCACGTCGATTTTCAAGCGGGACGGTCGCTCTGGTTTGCTGCACATTTAAGACATTTTGGTAGGCGCTTAGATGTTTATGGCTTAAATGTTTCTTTAAGTTCGTAATAGAAGTTTTGTATGAATAGTCTTTTCTACACAATATACATTTTGCCACAGGCTTGCCTGGAAGTTTTTCATAATGATTCCAAATGGAAGCACTCCTTGTTCGATAATCATGAGAAACGTATCGCACGCACTGTCGCACCGCAACTAATAATACCTATTTCATATTATCATTGTTTACGCACGACAACTAACAAGTGAAATTTCATTTCGTAAACAAAAAAGTGATTTTGTGACCCAATTACTGCAAGAAAATTAATACTTTAAGTCCCTACGTTTTAGGTTTATTTTTAAATACCATATACGTTATTCAAGGACAAAATTCACCATCCAATCCGTCATACATGCCTTTTCGTGTTGCGACGAATCAGCAAAATATGTTTTGCTCTTTCTAACACGCCCGCTGTAGATTCATTCTGTTCTGTACTATTAGAAATCTCCAGAAACGCTATATTGCTCTTCCTTTCATAACAAAACGTGTGTGTGTGTGTGATGGAATAATAGCTTTAGTTATTGTTCTTAGGAATAATGAGATCAAATATCGCAGTGCAATCAACTTTGAATCTTATGCTGATCACACAAAAGTTTAGTGAGCTGCACGATACTTTATATTCTCTTTCTCTGGCCATACTCACTCGCTTGCCCTGTGATTTTTAACAGACTACGTGAACGAAGGTAGCAGGTGTTGCATATGAAAACGCATTTCACATGATTTTTCACTTGCTACTTGTGAAATGTCCCATGCCTAGTGCAGACCGTTCATTTTCCGTTCATTCGCAGTTGGAGTGAAAGATGCCGAATGACAAAATCTAACATTGTCGGATCGGTTCATTAATGAATTCATTCGGGGTTCAGACGAATCATTTCGAGTGAAAGATGCCGAATGAAAGACAAAAATGAACGAAAAGTGAACCGTCTGATACCGCCTTTAGCAACCTCTCAATCGCTAATTAACTTTTAAACATTTAATCTATAATTTAATTTAATAATTAACTTTTAAACATTTAATCAATGTTCAACTTTTTTCTCATAAAAAAACATTAGTTAGCTATTGCTTAGTTGAGAAACGAAATACTGACACGATATTAATCGATGTTGATGTTGAATATTATGATAGACAATAAAAATGCATACCTTATCGTTTTTGTACTGGGAATACGGATCCCTAATTGAGTGGCCGTAGAAATCTATAAGATAAAATAATATAACTTTAAATCATTTATACCACCCATAAACGCATGGAACCTAAACTAGGAAAAAGGTTATTATTAATACTAAATGCTGCAAATGGAAAATATTAAAGTGAAATGAACAACCTTTGACTATATACGGTGCGTTTGGATAGGCTATGATGGCATTTTGAGCATTGTCAAAATTGGCGTTGATGTAAAGCGTTCGGTTTGAGAATTTGGGATACCGTATTTCCAGTGCCGGCAACCGCCCATAACAGACTCACCTACCATCTAGTGAAAATAAGTGCCTGTGAAAAAGCAGAGTACCAGTGTACCACTTGTTCGTAACCAAAAGTGATAGTGCACCTACAACCTCATCCTCGTGCCTTGCACACTGCTCGTGCAAAAATCCAGGGTCGTGGAAAAGACCCATCCTGCATCAACTCTTCACATTACTTCGTGGGCTGAGCTCCATGTCGTGCCCCTGCCTGCATATCATCAAATCTTGCTCCGCTTCATCTACGAATTCCCGGAACGCCCGAGTTTCTAGCAACACATCGAGCACCGAGCTTATCTCATCGGAATGCGCTGCGCTTATTCTCGTCGCCCTCACACTATCCCTGTAAGTCTTTGGTCATTGCATTTAGCCATAAGAGCTGTACCACACCCGATAAATATTCAATATCTCTTTAAAAGGTAATGTCTAAATCTCAAAAAACCGAAGATAACATAATAAAATTAGAACTCCCGGCTCCTACTAGCGGTGAATCATCAAAGTCACCGATATTAAGTCACCGTGTCACTAGAAGGATAGTTCATCAGACAGTCACAGATATGGAATTTAACACGCTCTTCAAATTCATCAAACCTTACGATGGGAGCCGCGAGAAACTTAATTCGTTCATAGTAAATTGTAACAACGCATACGAGCTTGCATCAGATACACAGAAGCCCATTTTATTCAAATATATAGTAAGCCAACTAAACGGTAAAGCCGAAATCGCATGCTCCATCAGAGTTCACCTCCTGGGATCAACTAAAGGACTTTCTAAAAACTCAATTCAGTGAAAGAAAACAATACTCACACTCTAACCGAGCTCCAAGAAAGCAAACAAGGGCCACAAGACAACGTGAGTCAATTCGCATTGCGTATCGAGACATACCTATCTCAATTACTCATCGAGGTTTCCACTTTCAACACAAAATCAAAATAATTACCAGGCTGCACTGCGGCAATTGAGAACTTAGCCCTCCATCGTTTCCTTATGGGTCTACACCCCCGTATTTCAAACATATTCCGCTGCAGGTCGCCAAAAACTGACGGCGAAGGACGTTATAGCTACTGCCACAGTCGAGGCAGCCAAAGAACTAAGGGGAAAGCTCGCACACCGCATAGGAGACAGCGTAAAGTTCAAGGTGCGCACTATGGCTTCAATCCTAGCGAATGGGTTTAGAGAGTCGGACAGATGCAGTCGCTTGACGATTGACGAGGCCCTCATGAACCACTTTGGAGCCATAGTAATGGCGGCCCGACTGTCTGGAGCTGTCGAAGTTACCCTCATCGGAGATATAAATCAGTTGCCATATCTTGAAAGAGAAAATGTCTTTACGCTAAGTTACAACCGTCCAAACTTGGTAACTAATATCAGCCAAGAGTTGACGTGCACGCACCGGAGCCCCATGGACGTCGCGTACGCCTTAAGCGAGGTCTATACAGGCATGTACTCTTCAAGAACTGCAGTACACTCCTTGAAGCTGGAACAGTATAGAGATGTACAAATTCCCAGCGACCTCCGGAACACCTTATACCTGGTTCATACCCAGGCGGAGAAGCATTCCCTGATCAACGAGGGCTTTGGGACAGGCACAGGTTCGCGCATCCTTACCATTCACGAAGCTCAAGGACTGACCTATGCATCGGTGATCGTCATTCAAACAAAATCGACTCCGTTGCGCCTTCACGAATGAGTTGAGTAGTAATGTCTTGTGCAAGATAGAGTGAGCACCTAGAGTGGTCATTGTCACTTAGCGGCTTCTTCTTGCAGCGGCGTCGTGCGGCGGGTCGCCCTCTTCCCTCAAATATGGCGAGGAGAACGATGGCTGGCACACGCGTCAACTCGTGAACGGGTGCTGCTTGCGGGAGCCGGTCTGCTTTAGACTCGGCGCCTTTGTCTTGCTCAAACTATCCTTTATTTTATTATGATAATTTAAGAGTAAGTTGTGAAGTGCGGTAAAGAAGCGGTTTATATTTAAATATAAATAGATAATAATAAATATTAATAAAAAAAAAAGATGGACTCTTTAGTATTTAAGTTTAATTTAAAAAAGTCTTGTAATATTACGCCTAAGAGAAATTTTTAATAATGAGCAAATAAAGGCATGGACGGTTATGTCCTTGGTGAAACAGTATTTATTTTTAAAAAACTGACGGCAAACGCTATTTCAATGCCAACCAACAGAGTAACCAGCCCCAAACTGACAGCAAATCCTATTTTAACGCCAACCAACAAGGTAACCAGCCCCAAACTGACGGCAAATGGTACTCCAACGCCAACCAACAGGGTAACCAGTCCCAAACTGCTGGCAAATCCAAAATCTATGCTAACCGACAGGGTAACCAGCCCCAAACTGATAGCAGATCTAACTCCCATGCCAACCAACAGGGTAGCCAGCCCCGAACCGACGGCAATAATCCCGCTGGACAGACCCCCAGCGAGGTCCAACATCCCAGACCCTCTTTGAGTGCCAAAATGGTCGATACTAAAATCTACGAAGTAAATCTCGATACCAACAAATAACTGCTACCTCATGTCCTACTGAATTCACAAGTTTCCAATATCCCTCTGACCTTGC
Organism: Agriopis aurantiaria; assembly: GCA_914767915.1. Classification (NCBI taxonomy): domain Eukaryota; kingdom Metazoa; phylum Arthropoda; class Insecta; order Lepidoptera; family Geometridae; genus Agriopis; species Agriopis aurantiaria. Next base: position 6,463,406 of record OU612003.1, on the reverse strand, counting down.
TGATCGATTCGGGATCCGCTGTATCCTTACTAAAACACGGTAGCATCCAAAAATACCAAAAACTCGTCAAAGAGTCAATCAAGCTCAAGGGCCCATGAGACTGGGCCAAGGACCCAGGAGACCAACCAACACCAACCGAAGGCCATTTCCAACTCAAATAGAAATTAAACGAAAAGAGATCCATATCTTTCAAATTCCACGTTATAAAAAACATTAACCTGCCTTACGATGGCATCATGGAAACAGATCACCTAACCGCCTTCGGCTGCAAAATCGACTACACCCAGGACACCCTCAAGATTGGAAAATTAGATATAAAATTACACTTCTTCGACCCCTTCTACGTCATCCCGCCTCGAACCGAGACAGTCATTGAATGTTCAGTGCGTAACACTAACCTCGAAGAAGGAGTCATAGCCGATCAACATCTCTCCAAGAACTTACTAATTTCAAACTGTATCGTAAAAATAAAAAACAACAACCGAGTTAACCTAACCGTCGCTAATATCTCCGAATCTCCAATCAATATTAACGCTAACTTAAATCTGAATGTAGAACCTCTCCATTCCTCTGCAATCCAAATCAATTCAACTTTTCCAGGAACCTCTACTCGTACTCGCGAAGTAATAAAATCGTTAAGAACTAGCCACTTAAACCACGAGGAAACTGACGCACTCGTGGAACTTTGCTCGCAATACTCAGACATTTTCTATTTGCCTGACGACCAATTGACTCGTACCTCTGCGCTAGAGCACCAAATTAAAACAAGTACTGATACTCCCACTCATACTAAATCATATAGATTCCCAGAATGCCACAAAAAAGAAGTTGAGACTCAAATTGGTAAAATGCTAGAACTCAGGATGTATAACAAAATTAAACAAACGTATTACTGGAAAGGAATGCTTGACGATATAGAATTCTATGTAAAACAATGCAAATCCTGTCAGGAAAACAAAGCGCTCAGAAGGTTTAACCGAGCGCCTATGCAGATCACCAGCCCATCTACGGTACCAGGCCAACGGATATCCCTAGATATCGTCGGGCCACTCTCCGAAGCAGGACCCGCAAAATTAAAATACATACTAACCATACAGGATGACCTTACCAAATACTCTACCGCGTATCCAATTCGTAGCACCACAGCAGAGGAAACAAGCGAATGTTTACTCCATTACATATCCATCTTTGGTATACCCAAAATGATCCTGACGGAACAAGGAACTAATTTCACAGCAGACCTCTTTAAAAAGACCAGTCTCACTATTGTACCATGGACACCCTACAACCTTGTACTTCCGTGAACCCGGGCAACTATATGTGTAACGTAGAAAATGTGTATGTAACAGAGGCTAAGCCTATATGTGAAAGTGAATTGTTAACTAAAGTAAATACTGTAAAGCCATTACAATGGTAAACTGAAATTATTATTGGAAAACTAAATATATTGAACCCAATATTGAATAACAGGTGGATTTATGTCCAATCAGAACAAAGCAAAGTTAGAATTGACTGTCAACACTCAAAATTGTATTGAAACTACAATACATGGTACTGGTGTAATTACCATTCCCAACGGCTGCATTGGCTACTGTAAACTGTACTGTAGTTCTGGCCCTACATCTATGGCTGTAAAAATATTCAATAAACTACCAAATAAAATAAAAGACAGAGAAAGAAAACAGCTTCATTAATGTTCTCAAACATTTCTTGGAATCTAAATGTTACTACACCCTGGACGAATTTTTCAAGGATAACTTCGACGATGTACAAATAGACCATTCCGCTCTTTCTGTTGCCATACCCTAACAGGGTCATATGTACTACTTGTAATTTTAAAAATATAAACATGTTATTTAAGGTTTGCATGCATACATATGTCGCAATAAACATATTGAGTATTGAGTAAAACCACTTCGTGCACTTAGTGCCAAAATACAGTGTAATGAATATTTCCGCACCTGTCAACCACCTTCCAGGTTTCAATATTACCAACGACACTTGTTGTAACGCTGATAAATTGAATTATATTGTTAATAATGGTGTGTTCCCTATTAGACTGAATAACATAACAAACTTAGACAACATCGAGGCTGATAAAGCGGCTGTTGAGTCTCTCCTAGACCGCCTAAAATCAATAGAATTTTATCAGCAAACTATCAGGAAATACGGAACACATTATTCTGTAATGTCTATTGTAATTGTAATATTAATTAGTTTGTTTGCCATGTATGTTAGTTATAAGTGTGTTTGTGAACCTGGCTGCAACCGTCGACTCCGCGCAAAGTCTAACCACATACCTCCTGTAAACTCACCATCCTCCACTGTAGACCTGCCGGGTATACACACGGAGAAAAAAGTTTTCAACCGAGTAGTAATTTTTGCTTGGCTGACTGAATGTCGGTTGTAATAAAAAAGAAATCAGCCAAATTCACTAAGAAAGCTCGCTTTAAATTACCAACAAAATCTGGTTATTTTTGTCTTTAATAGTATAACTAAGTTACCTTGTAGAAATAACAGTGATATTAGTAAACCTTCCCAAGGTTATGATCAACCGAAAGATATGTTAATTTAGCTAAAATACTTTGTTATTAGTTACATTTAAACTAGTAAAAATAACCACGTTAACTATGAAGTTTTAATAAAGATATTGAATGTTTCAACCAAGCCGTATTCAACGGAAAACTACATTAAATTAATTGACTTGCTACGTTAATTTAAACACCTTAATTGGTGAAAACAACCAAATTAAGTTAGGAAATTCTACCAACTGTGTCCTTGCATCTCAACCGTCTTTAATTTGAATTGTACTATACGAGCAGTGTTGTCAAGCTATACACATTTTTGCCTTTTTATTATTTTTTTAATCTTTTGGGCCACTTATCTTGAGCTTATTTTTATAATCGGAAACTGCTTGTTAAAAATGATGATCAGTTTCCGATGTACATTTTGGATAATTTATGCCTAATAGTTTTAGGATTTTGATGCTATTTTTGGTACAAAGTTTTTGGTCCTCATTTTTAAAAATAGTATTAAACTAGTAGTTCGCCCCGAACTGGACCTCGCGATAACTCGACAATCGAAATTTTAACACTTTTTTCAGTCGACAAGCACTTGGCCGATTTAGCTCATATTCGAACTTAAAAATTCTATTGGCCTAAACTACTTGCCTGTAAAATTTCGTGATGATCAGACAAACGGTACTCAAGTTATCGTCGGACAAATATATATACAAACATACAAACGCCAATTGTTCCCAGTAGACTCTGAGACCTCGCTTCGCTCGGTCAATAAAGAATCCATACCACGTGTGCGATATGTTAGCATGTAGTAAAATGTTTATCTACAGCTTTCACTTGCGCCTGCGTTTCAGTTTTCTGAATTAGTTTGCGTGATTAGGTATGCAAATATTTACCGTACCTGTTTAACGGCTTCGAAAACTTGCAGAAAATATTTAGTACTGGAAGCAGCGCTTGACAACTCCCGATCTGAATGATCTATCCCGTTCTGAGTGCCAAACCAGGCAAGATGCTATTTAACTTAAAAAATAATTAAGAAAAAAATGAATCCCTTATATACCTATACATAACGCCATTATAATCCTACTACTGTATTTCATTACGCAAGTTTATTTTTAAGGGTATACTTATCTGAAAGGGGAGTGTTATAATCAGATAGGTAGATAGAATAGGTTACCTTCCTTCCTTACTTCCAACTTTCAAAAGATGTAGAGCTTTCGACTACTTCTGTCTACTTGATTACTACCTATATTATATGCTATATTGCTTCTAGGAAGGGATGCCTCTATCTTCCCTTCAGGGGCTGCTAGAAGGACAGAAGTGCTTGCCTAGGGCGCTGTCGACATTTAATCCGCTTCTGAATAGGTTAGAGTGAAATTCACTCTTTGTCGGGTGAAATTCACCCGTTTTGGAATGCACTCTAATTACCATGCAAACTAAAATTTCGATTCATTAACAAGTAGGTAAGTTTTTAAAAACAAACATATAACTTGACTTCTATAAGTGTAGGAAAATATAATTCAAACCTAATGTTAATATGTTAATCTTTGTGACTAGCTACTATTATTATTTTTTTCTATTTTTTCTATTGATATTATTTTTGTGATTTGTATGAGTCTATGTTACTTGGAAATAAATAAATTATATTATTATTATTATTTGAAACCTGTCAAGTCATTAAGACCAAAGAATTAGGAACATTTTCAGTTATGGGAACTCAGCACTAATATTAACCAAATTTTCACACTTCTTAAACTTTCACAATTAGTAAGGCTCTACTTACTTTTTAAGATGTATAGACAATCAAAATCAAACTCCATAATTAAGGCGGTCAGCGCAAGTGTGGCCTCACATTTTGAGACTTGTGCCACTCTTGCACTGACCACCTCAATTATTATTCTACTATCTAGTTTTTTACTAACTGCTAAGGAATACTAAGCATTTAGGTACACAGGTATATTATATTATGTATATTTATTTCAGGTCCAAGATATCTCACTTCTCAATATTAGTGCTTCGGATTTAGTCTTGCTAGATCAGCAAACAGAAATAAATACAAATAGTGATTCTGACTTTACCACATCTGAGCAATATGAAGTTGTACCTAGGTGTACCGAATCACTGACAGAGGCATCAGCACCTGTCAAAGGCTACGATGATTTAATAAGTCTTTTACAGGCTAGGAATGAGGGAAGGGGTCTTTTATTAAAAGCCGGAGGCCGTCTTAATGAAAATGAAAGGAAAGTGCTAACTCATATTGTGGCGAGGAACATTTTAACACAAGAGGCATCACTTGACACTCCTGTCCGCAGTAGTGTTTATACAAAATGGAGTTTTGACATAAGATCTTTATTTACTGGGGAAGCAAGCTCCACATATTATATGAGTGCCTGTACGAGGTCTGACGGAGGACAGATCCCACCCAGAGGTAAACTTTATAATTGTGTACCACAGTTAAGAAAAAAATATAAAGCTGCTGGACTAATTAAACCCACAAAACGACCTAGTACTGAAATCATAACTACTACCCCTAAATTTTCAAAGAAACCTTATTCTCGACTCATACCGGAGGATTTCTCCTGGGATGCAAAAAATGAGGAAATAGAGGAACACCTTACCTGGCTTCGGGGAAGTCCAGATCCCTGGTTCATGGTAGAGGATAAATGGCGTTTAACTACAAAACCTCGCATTGCTGAACTACATGCAGACAGCGGTCCCACAATAAAACAGTATATGGAGAAGTACCCTGCACTTCTAAACCCTTCTGGCATACATTTGGTATGTAGTGTTTTACTAACTACAAACCTTTTACTCCATGACTTTTTTGTTTCAGTTCTTTAGTCCTATCCATCCAAGGCTGCCTGGTAGAGGGTCGCTGATAAAAATGCCTAGCATGTAGATTTAAATTTCTACTGATTTGTTTTCTTGTATTTGTGGCCTTTTAATAAAGAGCTATCTAGCCCTATGGGATGAATTTCCAAATATAATTTCTTAGCACTCACATCGTATAAGGGTCTTTGTGCCAGATTTTATCCTTTAGAGGTGGTCCCTTCTGGGTACATTCACTTGTAAAAGTGGTCCCTGACTGGCAGCATTAACTTGTAATGTAAGGCTCGCCATGAAATATTACACTGATGCCCTCATCCGCTAAATACAGTGTGCACTGTGTGCAGCTTGTAATGATACAGCTTGTAGCATTCACCGGTGAGGGAGAAGAATTAAGCATTATGACTTGTAACGACTGATACAATTATAAACATTAATGTGCATCACTTTTTTGTATTAACCTGTAATGCGTCACAGAGAGCTTTCCCTCTCACTCTCTTACGGTGTTGGAGTTTGTTTTCTTAAATACCACTGTGGTGTTTAGTGCGCGACATGAGTTAACTAGAGTGTAGAAACAACCGAGTCGCAGTAGTGTAACAATGGAGTGGCAAGATGGGAAAAATTACATGGGCCCCCAGGCAGAGGTAGCCTCCGCTTGGAGGGGACCCCGGGTGGTGGTGGGACCTGGGTGGAAGGGGGCCCCCTCCACTCAGGCATCTCGACTTAGACTTTACGAACTCAAGTAAAAAAAAAGTGATGTTTCAAATTGTATCGCGGTCATTAATAACTGTACATTACAGGTTGTAATGCTCAGTTTCCCCCTCACAGGTGAATGCTATAAATTGTATCATTACAAGCTGCGCACTATATAGCGCAGTTCTCTTTCCTCAACAGTGAATGCTACAAGCTGCGTTACTGTATTATGCGATTCGCGTCCCTCACCGGTGTAATATTCGACGGTGATTAACATTACAAGCGAATGCTTCCGGTCAAGGACCACCTTTACAAGCGAATTATCATCGGTCAGAAAAGTAGATTTTGTAACATAATGCTCAAAATCGAATCTGGATTATTTCATTACAACTGCATTTAGATCCAGTAATTTAGGCTCTGCTCTTTCATTGCTACTTCAGGGATTAAAAATAGTCCCTAAAATATTTTATTTGTATTGTGAGACAGAAATGAAATTACTTGCAGATAAAAGAGAAGTTATGAAGTATGGTGCAGATGTACTTATTAAATCCAATTTTGTTTGTTACAGCTGGAAATTGATTTTTTGGACTTATATCCAAACAATAATTTTCTGTTTGAAAACCTGCCAACATTAAAAAAAAAATACTAACACTAGCAGAAGAAAAGAAAGATTCTTATCTTAAAAAAATTATACAGGAAGCTGAATGTAAGATTTATGATTGTTTATATATTTTATCTTTTGTGACATTTATTCTTGCTGTTTCCGATAGTGAATGTGTTCCAAATGGAGGCAATTTTATCAATTTCCACTGTCTCAAAGAACACTGAGGAAAGGTACAGCGGGACAAATGTTTTTATACCTTGTTTTTATGATATAAAGTCAAACATTTTACATTAATAATTATTGATCAATTGCAGATAGCGAGGAGGTAGCTAACATCTGTGCATTTTTGGCACTCGCTCACATGCATGGTAGCACAACGGTCCAATACAAGCCTTTGCCCGGAAAGAAGTCCCATGTGTGGAGGCCCTCAAAACAAGAGATAAGAGATGGATTTATCACACATGTCACTACAGCTGCTGATGTCAAGGTTGTAATGCAAGAAAGGTCAGAAAAATTTAAATTAAAGAATATGACAGTTCAACCAAATATAATTATAGTCGGACCAACACTTAGTTCTATTGACACATATTATGTTGTTGTCAATCAGACTTTGTATCCAGTAAATAACATAGCAAAAACCGTTGATAACTGTTACAAAATTCACTGGGCACTTAATTGCCAATATTCACAAGAGTCTTCTGGTGTATGGTATGTTATCCAACGGTACCTTTATGGGATGCATACATCTTATGACAAACTAACCACATCAGCCTCTGTTATCTTGTCAGAGTTGGGCATCCATTAAATATAAAAATGGTGGCTACATGTTTCATATGTCTGGCTGTTGTAAGACACTTTAAAGATCTTAAAATACATTTTAAATATGTACACGAGAACCATACATTTTCAACATACAAATGTGCTGAAACAGGTTGCTACCGGTCATTCCAATTACTGAATTCTTTTCGTAGACATTTTCAACATAATCATGGAAGTTCTCCTGTGACATTACCCCCTATTGTACCTGAAAATGTTGAGGTCACTTCTTATGAAGAACCTTCTTGTGAATTCTCTGAACTTTCTGAGATACTCCCTTCTGAGTTGTAGGTCAAAGTTCAAGTAGTTCTCCTTCTACTTGTGTTCAAGCTGTAGATAAAGCTGCCAAACATTTTATGTCTTCTTTATATGCACACCCTCAGATTCCCTGGAATGTAGTCCAATCGGTATTTGAAGGTTTCCAAGCTGTTATAGAGCAGTCTATAATTCCTACAATAAAACAATGTACTCGCAAACTGATGCCAATTTCAAACAATGAAGAATTTTTAAAAGTTTTTGATAAAAAAATCACACAGGAAATATCTAGTCCACTATTAAGTCTAGATACAGAACACAAGAGGTTTGACGTTTTTAAGAAAATGGGTACTTACATAGAACCAAAAGCACACATAGTCCGGCAGAGGTTTGATATTATTAAAAAACAAGGAGAGAGACAGATGTTACCCATATCATGTGTAGAACATTACATGCCATTGCGTGATAATTTTATATTTTTTTTAAGATGAATGATGTGCTAATTTCTAGTTTAGAATATATGAAGTGTTTAATGAATGCAGATTCATCTGCTGCCATAGAGAATTTTGTGCAGGGATCTTTATGGAGGAGTAGACAGAGCACTCATTCAGAAAAGATAGTGTTTCCTTTCTTTTTGCATTGTGATGACTATGAAACAGGAAATGCCCTTGGTTCTCATTCTGGTTTGCATAAATTAGGCGCAGTTTATGTATCATTTGCTTGCCTTCCGCCGACACAGTCATCAAAATTATCTAATATATTTCTTGCTCTTTTGTATCACTCTGCAGATCGAGTCTCATTTGGCAATCACATCATTTTTCGACCCTTGATTGATGAATTTAAGTATTTGCAACAGCATGGCATCGTATTTGATCTGCCCAACTTCAAAGGGACAGTTTACTTTGAATTAGGGTTGATACTTGCAGACAATCTAGGTCTTCACAGTATAACTGGGTTTTTGGAAAGTTTTTCAGCTAATTATCCGTGTCGAGTATGCAAAGTGCACAGAAATACCATGAAAGAACAGTATTATAAGGATGTTTCGTTATTGAGGGATGGTGATAGTTACAAGTCTGATCTTTTAATAAGCGACCCATCTGTTAACAGGTTGACAGGAGTCAAAGAAAAATGCGTTTGGCTAGATATTAACAACTTCGATTTATTTAATCAACTTGGTGTAGACATTATGCACGATATATTAGAGGGAGTTGCAAAATATATAATAAGTGATATTATCATATCATATGTACAAACCAGCAAATATTTCACATTGTCCGTTTTAAATGAGAAACTTCATTCATTTGAATATGGTCCCGATAATAGAAACAAACCTTGTTCACTCACTATGGAGCATTTGCAACAACACAATGTACGACTTACGGCCGGTCCCAATAAACGATCCTAATCCATTTTTACCGATCTTCGATCAAAATTTCAATCCATTTGTTTCAAAAAGTGTTTCAATAACCAAACCACGGATTGCAACAGCAATCCAAAAATGCTATGTATCCGTCAGAGGGCGCCAATCCATTTTTGAGCACTTTAAGATCGTCCTCTGTTCGTAAATGACAGTTATTGGGTTTCAATATTCGATCTTTTGACTTTGACAAATCTGTTTATGCCAATCTGTGATCTATTCTAACGATCCTTGATATTCGGTCGATTACGCACAATCTTTGGAATTAGTACAATAGAAAAAGACGAATAACGGCGAATTAAAACGTATTTCTTCTAAATTCAACTCTAACAAGTGACAGTGATGAAAGTGATTTGGAAGTCCTAGGACAGCTTTCAGATTGGGATTTTGAGGATAGTGAAGATGAAAGTTCAGAAACAAGACACAATTATCGGCGCACTAACTATACACAGAGCCTTACTGATGTTGAATTTACATTCAGATTTCGGCTAAACAAAGTTGCGGTAGAGTTACTTTTATCGGAAATAATACCACATTTAAAAGTAACCTCGAAGCGGTAAGTGCCTATAAAAAAACGAAATACGTGCCTGATAACTACGACTAAAATTAAAATGAATGGACGGGCCCAGAAGAAGCGCATTTTGAAGATTACAAAATGAGCGCCAGCGCTCATTTCGTTTCAGTTGGTCTAGCCGTAGGAAGTGCAACACGAGACTATTGTTACACGATAACGAAATATCTGACAAAATTATGCCTTCCTGTGCTTTCCCGAAGTGTTAAAACACAACAAAAAACCGCTATCTATTTTTTGTAACAAATGCACTGTACATGGTTATAATTAGGTGTTGAAGTATGTGTCCGACGGACCCTTTGACTTTGACTCGTTTTTACTAAGCAAGTTCAATGGTTATGGCCCGTCCATTCATTTTATTTTGATCGAAGCCTGTTATGTGTATTTACATTGTGCACATTATCATCGCATAACATCAGACGAGTTGACGGTTAATTGCAATATAATATTTCAGTAATAATGGAGTTGCATCCCTTCACCAGTTACTGTTAACACTCAGATTTTATGCTTTGGGCACAATGCTCATTTCTGTAGAGGATTTTGTGGGAGTGGCAAAATCTACTGCCAGCAGAATAGTACAAGACGTATCCGAAGCAATAGCCACACTATATGACAAATATATTGTAATGCACCAGAATAGTGTGGATAAATTCTTTGAATACAGACAATTTCCACGTGTCCTCGGAGTAATCGACTGCACTCACATTCGCATACAGTCTCCAAGTAAGGCTTCTATCAAGTAATTTTATTATAATACGAGACATTGTCCCGATGGAATTTCCCATCAGCAACATCTCGAGAACTGCACTTCTCATACAAACTTTCATGCCCAAATTCTAGACGATGAATTAAAAAAAACCTTTCTTTGTACTCACCCACCCATGTTACATAATAAAATCTGTGCAAAATCTCATGCTTCTAGACCCACCATTACATTATCTATCATTCAGTCCTAGTAAGTATTTTATTAAGTAGATGTAAAGTTTTGGCATGTTCTACATTTCACTTTATTTTTGCAGATCACATAGTTGGTGAAGAGTTTAGAAACCGAAAGGGCTACTTTTCATTGAATGTGCAAGCTGTTTGTGATGCTGACTTAAAATTTATGAATGTTGTCGCTCGGTGGCCTGGTTCTGCACATGATGCTACAATATTTAATAATTCTGTATTGAGAGGTAATTTATTACTGTTTATATGCCGTGGAGTAATTATCCATTTATGTAACTGTTATCTAAGTTAAACCTCTTTTTTTACAGCTCAGTGTGAAGCTGGGTCTTGTGGGAACCGCTGGTTACTTGCTGATAGCGCCTATCCAAACAGACCTTACATGCTAACACCAGTTTTAAATCCTAGTAACAGAAATGAACAAAACTACAATGATGCGCATATTGCAACAAGAAACCTTATTGAACGGTAAGTGGTACCAAAGCAGAAGGAAAAAAAAGACCTATCTTATTGCCTGATTTACATGGGTTTTATTTCTTCCAAGTTCGAATTTAAACAGAATCAGTCAAAGGTTACAATGAAAAAGGAGTCATAGTTTAGGGCAAACAACTAGTAATAATTAATATCATATTATCATGTACTAAGCAAGGATTGTATTTCTTTTACAGAACATTTGGTGTGTGGAAGCGTCGTTTTCCTGTTATATCATTAACACTTCGCTTGTTACTTGCAAACACACAGAAAGTTATTATAGCGACAGCAGTTCTGCACAACATCTGTAGAAATTACAACTTACAAGAAATTTCTACAGAGGTAGCGTTACAGGAAACCACCAGCATTCATGATGATATTGTACAAGAGCCTCACACTTTGGGAGAGCAAGATATTAGAGATAGGACAGAACTTATAAATGGGTACTTCTCGACTTTATAAGTGTCTTGCTGGACCCATTAAAAGAAGCCATGAAGGTTGTGTAATTTTAAGTAATGTTAAGTTATTGCTACGGTATGTCATCAGCAGTCATGTGAAAAATAAAAATTGTTTTGTCTATTTGTATTTTTATTTGTGACCTATTGTAGTATTCTCAAGATGTATAATATCTCTATGTCAATTTTCATCAAGATGGCCTCAAATCCTGATGCAGCCGTGAAAAGGAAACAAAGTTTAATGAGTTTCATATTTATTAATTTTATAATATACGTAGCAAATATAAAAAAGCCTTAAATATTACTATTATTTTAAATTATTTATAAGCAAAAATGAGGTGTTGTTCATGTGGTAAAGTACCAAGAACGCTGGCTGTATTCCTACGTTGAATTTCCAAAGAAATTATCTCTTTATATTAAATTCATTAAAATTACATACATCCTATCATCAAGGTCAAAAAATCGCTAACTTAATTACATTACATGCTAAATAATTGCTAATCGTTACTTTGATTACACACTGAAAAATAGACAGAGTATAAGCGACCAGACACTATACAGTGCACTTGACCAAGTGTTCATAAGAACAAGCTCTCGTCCGGGTTCATATGGAACCGAGTATTGGTTGGCCATATGCACTAGTCCCATCACTGATTCTACTAGATACACATAATCAAAGCATCCTATTTTGAACATATTTTGTAAGTACTAAGTAATACTAACCACGACATAAAAGCTATGAATAAAATAACTGCAGCCAACACTAGACATTGAGATATCAGTCATCAGAACGACAGTTTAGCTGACAGGGTTACAGGATAGTAGGACTAATATTAAATCGAGGACTTAATATAATTATGTTTTATAGGTGACAGCTGCATTTTACCACAGCTCGCTTGGTTAAAATGTAGGTTTCAGTCTTTATTTTGTAGATTATCTATTTCTAACTTTAATTTTTTATTTTCTAACAATATATTTTCTAAATTAGCGTCTAAAACTTTTGCTTTAATCGTATAATATTCTGCTATTGCTTTGTTTCTGGCCGATCGATTCTCACCCGACTTTTGTTTTCTTTTGAAACCTGTAAAAATGTATGGTAATATTAGAATTTATTACTGGTGTCACATTAATTTAATAAATATAAATGAGAAAGTGCTGTATGATAGTTCCCATTTAACTATGTAATGGTTGATCAGATTTGTAGCCGCACACCTTTGCTGGTTATTCAACCGCCAAGCAGTAGTGTGAAAACATTACTGTGTTCCTGATTGAAGGTCATTTTCCAGTGACATAACCTGGCATATAGAGTTTCATGCCCGGTTTACATTATTCCAGTCCAGTGATCTAGCGAGATTCCAGTCCAGTGCTGGACTGGATCTGTAACGTCTACATTATTCCAGTTATTTAGAAGCCGTTGAAGTGTGAACACTATAGTGACAATGATTTCAAGAAGAGATCAGTTTCGAAAATGTTTCAAACGTGCTCAATCACTCTTGCTACAAGAAGTTATTAATGAGGTTGATAAGGAACTAAAAAAAAAGGAACGGATTTGGGTGAGAAATTGGATCAGCGAAAGAGATCAAAAAGGGGGGTCAGCAATACTTTTGCAACAACTGAAGATAGAAGATCCCAATGAATATAGACTGGCACTGAGAATGACAGCAGAAAACTTTGAAGAACTGTTATCATTAGTTTCGATTAATATCCAGCGTAAGAATACGTTGTTCAGAGATGCTATACCCGCAAAATTAAAATTAGAAGTCACTCTTTCTTTTTTAAGTACTGGAGATAGTTACAGAAGCCTCAGTCGTATGTTTCGATTGCCAAAACCAACTATTTCAAAAATTATACCAGAAGTCTGTCAAGAAATTAAAAGGGCATTAAAAGACCACATCAAGGTAATATTTTTTTTATTAAGTATCATATCTATGACAAATTAAGCATTATTGAAAGCATTCATGATTATATTAATGTATTCTGGGTCATCGCTTACTACATTTAACGAGTCCTCGGTGGTTTGTGTATCTACAGACGCTGGACTATTCAATGGCATATAAGTACTACTACTCGTGCTTGGTCTTGACGCATAATTGTAATTTGGTCTATTCGGTTTTATAGGACTATTCAAATCGTGTAGTCGACATCTTGTTATCACACTCTGTATTTCTTCTTGGCCTAGGATAGCCTGTTCTGTAGAAAGGGTTCTTAATTGCTTCTCAATGTGTTTCCCGAAGATGTCGAATTAATCTTCCACTGTTTCTGATTTGGATAAATCGTATTGCATATCTTTCATGCTACTGACTATTGTAGACAGCTGTGAAATTTTACTTCTTTTCTTTCGCGGTTCTGATAGACTTACTTCTGGGTTTGTATGGGTAGGGTTCCCACATTGGTCACTAGGTTGAGTATTGTCAGTATTTTCTTTATTTTGAGCATCATCAGTATTTTCCTGAAAATAAAATATTTTTACTTTCTTTTTGCAGATACCCACTGCGGAACAATGGAAACAAGTCGAGGAAGGCTTTCGGAATAAGTGGAACTTTCCTTTGTGCTACGGAGCGTTAGACGGAAAACACATAAAAATTACTGGCTCCTATGAATATGGAAGTACGAACTTTAATTATAAAAAAGAAAACAGCATAGTATTGATGGCTCTTGTTGACCATGATTACTGTTTTACGTATATCAATGTGGGCGCAAATGGAAGCGCTTCGGATGGTGGTATTTTCAAAAACTGTTCCATTTTTACTGAATTAGAAAATGGCAGTTTTATTCCAGAAGATGGAGTGATTGTGGCTGATGCAGCATTTCCACTAAAAACATACTTAATGAAACCATATCCTGGGGCTAATTTAACTTTTGAACAAAAAATATATAATTACAGGCTGTCCCGTGCTAGACGCATTGTAGAAAACGCTTTTGGAATATTAGTAAGTCGATTCAGAATTTTCGAAAAAGTTATTTCAACTAAGTTACATACTGTGGATCACATTGTGTATGCAGCTTGCTCTCTACACAATTGGTTGAGAAAAAAGTCAAGCAATTATATGACTACTTCTTGTGTAGACCATGACGATCACAACGACCATCATTTGATTAATGGAACATGGAGATCCGAAATAACCTCTTTAGATAGTATCATACAGCAGGGCAGTAACAACTCAGCAACACATGCCAGGGAAAAAAGAACTCAATTTACTAATTATTTTGTGAACGAAGGAAAAGTACCATGGCAAAATCATATGATACATTGATAAATTTGTGTGTTTTAACAAATAATATGCTACTAAAATAAAAATAAATAAAAATCTTAAAATAAATACCTGTGTTTTACGCTTCACCATCACATTTTTAATAAATGAATTGAATTCGGCGAACCATTTCACTTTGGGTTGGTAAACATTGCCACTAGCACCAGATGTGGATGATTTCTTAATCTTGTCTAGTTCAAGGTAGTATGTCGAACGAATGCTTTTTATTTTGTTTTTCACATCTTCCGGTGTGAATCCTTCAATTTCCATACCAATGCACAGATTTTGCAAAGCAGTTTGGCGCATAGCTTTGTTTTTATAATGTTCTGATGTTATATCCCATAAACACGGATTTTCTCTGTATAGTGACAAACTTTACAGTTTCGTCTTCAGATAACTTCTTCACCATTGTTAAATCCTTTTTCTTTGCAAAAAAAAGTCCGCAAAAACAACCAACACGTGTGTACTTCGTCAGCACTGGAATGGCACTGGATTGGCCGTCTACATTATTCCAGTTGCACTGGATTGGTCGCACTGGATTCAAAAGTAGACCGCGAATCCAGTTACTGGACTGGAATGCTTACTGGATTCAGTTCATTCCAGTGCCGGTTTACATTTTTCCAGTAAGCAATCCAGTACTGGACTAGATCGCTGGACTGGAATAATGTAAACCGGGCAATAATATTGGGACGCAGAAAGGGATGGATCGGGAGATCGTATTCAATCTTGGATTGAGTCGATCTCCCGATCTAAGATTTGATATTGGGACCGGCCGTTAGTGCTTCTGAAATGTTGGTATTTTTAAGATATTTTGGGCTACTTGTTGGTGAATTCCTTCCAAGGAATGACTATCTTTGGTTGTTATATATAACATTACGACGTATTCTTGACATAGTCTTAGCTGAAGCTTTGCCTCCTGGTGCTGAAGCACTCTTACAAACTTTAGTAGCTGAACTTAATGAGCTCTACTTAATATGGTACACTATCACTCTGCTGTTTCTAAATTTGGGCCACTTAGTAAGTTATCTTCTATGCGTTTTGAGGCTAAACATAGGCCTTCAAAAATTGCTGCTAAAGCTACATCTAGTAGAGTAAATATCACACTGACTTTGGCTAAGAAACATCAGTTACAATTGAACAATTTATTATTAAATGGTAAACTGAGTAACTTTCAGATAACGGGTCCAGGCAAACCTGTAGAACACAACATTATAGTTAATTTGTTAACTAAGCTGGAGCTAGATTCTTCCAAAAGCCTTTTGCAACTTTCCTGGGCAAAGGTGTGCTCTACGCATTTAAAACCTGGAACCATTCTAGTTCACCGGCTGGATCCGGAATTGCCCTCCTTTTTTATTGTAAAACAACTTTATTTGTATGATTCATCCCGAATAATTATAACCGGCACTCCTCTTAAGACAGAAATATTTGATGACCATTATTTTGCTTATGAAGTGGTTAAGCCTTTGCCCATGGAACATGATCAAGAAATATTAACCCTTAAAGTATCCCAACACATTTTTGTAAAATAAAACAAAAAATTGACTATATCTAGTTTATTTAGCCTCCAAGGACACACACAAAAATATTTAAAAAAAATCTCAGTATCATAGTTTTTTGAATAATGGATGTATAATTTACTATACATTGCCATATTTACAGCGAATGACATGGAAATAGGCACGTATAATATACTACACATCGCCACTTTTACAGCAAACATCATGAAAACAGGCACGTATAATATAATAGACTCTGCTACATTTGCAATCAACATATTATCATTACAACGGCTAACACAAAATCAGTATTTTTTTTTTATGATAAGCCAAGAAACAGTTCCTTCCCTTGACATAGCACAAATGTACTTTGCATTTGGTACAAACAGTGCTCGCTTGTCCGCCTTTGCAGTGCTTGAATCTTTGGTATCCTGCTATTTGAGGCCAGTGATCAAATTGATCATATCGTATGTCGTCAGAAGGCCTTGCTGCTACTGCCTTTCTGATTTTCTTCTCATCAGGCACTGATTCAGTGTTTTGGACTGGCACAGATCTGTTTTTTTTCAACAGCTCGGCGTAAACCTCATATCTAAAATCTTTTAGCAGGTCAGATTTCTTTTTGATATTTTTCATTTGGTTATGTCTCCGGCGCAAAAGCCATGCGTTATTCACACATATGTCCAACATTTGGGAGAATATGTTCATGTACCATCTGTGGGATTTGATACCAGTTCGGTATAAAGCTATGAACATATCTGCCAAATCTACTCCACCCATGTGACGATTGTAGTGCTTTACGATTTGGGGGCATGCAACTTCGACATACTGCTTTCTTTCCTTACTGTAGCGTTTGGCAACATCAACTGGGTAGGCGTCGCAATATGAGCTGACGAGGATAACTTTTTTGTTGTCAAACCACTTCACAACACTTAGTTTGTTTTTATTGCAAACAACTTGTGAGAATGATCCTCTTCCTTTCTTACTCAGCAGTTTATCTGAAATCAACTTCTTATCTGCCCCTTGCAGTCGATTTTGGCGGACAGTGCCCAAACTGAAGATGCCATAGTCCTCGCGAAGCAAATATACCAACTCCAGCGATGTGAAGTAATTGTCAAAATAGACAACAGATGCTGGCGTCTTTATGGTCTTGCACAATGCAAGTACAATTTTAGCTCCAACTCCTAGTCTCTTCTTTGCTCGTGAAATAGACACCTCGAAAAGTATCATCGCCAGCATACAGCATGAAATCATAAATCATACCGGACACCCCAGCTCTCACCAAATTTTTAAATCCCCATTTTCGTGGTTTATTGGGATTGTATTGTCGTCTACTGCCCGCTTTTTTCCCTTTGTAAGGAACAACCATTTCGTCGATACTAAACGCATTCTCTTCTTCGACTGACAGACACCGGGCTCTTACTCTGTCAATTACAGGCCGCAATTTGTAGTATCGATCGTCGGTATCCGCGTCGTTGTTGTCGGCAAAGTGTATAAATCGCCTAATCTGTTGAAACCTTTTCAGAGGCATAACACCTGCCACCTGCGCGTATCTAAAATTGGTTTTCCAATAATCTTTATAGGCAGGCAAGACTACAATACCCATGAGGATATTGATCGCCAAAAGATCTAAGATCTCTTCTTTAGTGACCTTTATAGATCTGTCTGTCTTTTGCAAGCTGTATAAATTAGTATGCATGACAATGATATCTACGATTTCTTCAGAGAAGAATCGGTAAAAGTAGTCTAAAGGTGGCCAATTTTCCGGAACTGGGTCTTTAAACACTGCTTCGGGTATATCAGCTTTACTTTGAAGCTCGACTTTTTTCCATTGGCATGATATTTTAAATTTTATGTTGCGTTTTTTGACGACTTTTTTAGCTACTATTGGTGCTTTTCGCTTTCTTTGGGATCGTGTTATTGTAGAAGGCGTACTTGGAGAATCTTGGACGGAAAGAAAAGAAGCAACAGACGGAACTGCAAATAAATCACACTGCGAAGGACTTGGAAATACTTCCTGAAGTATTGGTGTCAGTGGAACGTTATCTTCTACATATTGTGCAGCTGAGTCTTCATCAGATTCAGAAATGTAGAGCTTATCTTCTTCTTGATGATTAGTGGGTTGAACCGGACTATCAAGTAAGTTTAACCGTTCGAGGGATGAATTTATTGAAGGTGCTGGTGAACTTTGTAGTGATCCAGGGATCTCGTCTTCGCTACTCTTTCCCTCGCTTCCATCAGAATCTGCATTTTGTCGAGGGACAAGTGCCAAAATGCGCTGTGTCCTACCATTAACATATCTCTAAAACAAATGAAAAAACATGCAGGCAAACCAAAACCATCAAGCAAAAAACGCGCGTATTCAAACATTAGGTATGCAAAAAATTATTTTATTCAGTTTCCATCACCTATCATCCCTTTGTCTGCAAAATAATGTAAAATTTATGTGCATACCCAAGAAAGTACATGCAACTTTTTAAAAAAATACCAAAGATAAAAAGACCCAGAAAGTAGCAAAGTATAGTATTCTATACATAGCAAAAATGTGTTAGTTTACCCAGGGTGTAACTTGGTATGGTATACTATACACTCGCAAAAAACACAATAAATCGTGCAAAAATACTAGCCTTAGAGAGATTTTTTGTTCATAAATAGACACTTCACATATTTTTTATGGTTATTTATGCGAAAGAAATAAGTTTGACGATTTGACGTCTTCAAAGCCACTGCACATTTGTGTAATACTAGAGTCACAAAAGTCCTTGTGCAAAATATTAAGCTATTTATCAAATGACCATCGTCCTCGGAATCAAATATTATCAAAAAAGGATTTCATAGAATGAATGGCTTTCCCGACACAATAGGGGCTATTGATGGGACTCATATTGAAACTGAAGCTCCGCTCCAAAAGAAAAATCCTGCAGATTACATAAACCGCAAGGGATATCCATCTATCCAACTACAGGTTTGTTTTAAATTCAATATACCTACCTTGTTTTATCAATAGGATGTTTTTGCATGACCAGCCCATCAAAAAGATATAATATCTGTCTCATTGTGTTATTCAACTATCCAAATTTTCAGTCTTCTGCATGGTGTAGTTGGGTAATTTTATTTTTAGGACCTTGTGATACAGAGGCATAGTATTCACTGCAAGGCCTAAACTTACATGTGATTTTAATGCTAGACTGCACCAGTCATGCTGAAGAACCTAATCTGATTTATAGTTCACTAGCTTTACCCTGCTGTTGTGATGTGCTGTGATCCGAACTATAGCTGTGGGGCAATATGGGCAAATATTTTAAATATTTTTTTTACACTTTACAGGCTGTATGAGACAATAGGATGGTGTTCAGAAATATATTCGTTGGGTTTCCAGGGTCAGCTCATGACCAAAAAATATTTAGAAACTCTCCTGTCGATGAATACTTAAAGGATCCAACAAATTTCCCTGGCAACACTCATCTAGTTGGAGATGCAGCGTATTCTATAAACCCGCATTTGCCGTTGTCCTTGAAGGGGTCCTTCAAGGACAATGGCCATTTAATTACAAGACAAAAAAAAAATTGTGCTTGTCTTCAGCAAGAGTCACAATAGAAAGATCTTTCGGACTGCTGAAAGGAAGGTGGCGAAGCCTCCTCGATTGTCTTCTAATGAAAAACATGAGAAGAATGCCACAATTCATTGCAGCTAGTTGCATTCTTCATAACATATGTTTACAAAAAAATTATGAAATTAATGTGGATTTGACAAGGAACCAAACAGAGGGCAGAGTCAGTCTGGGATGATAGAATATCAGAATGAACAAGTACAGCAGGGGCAAAATAAAAGAAATTTTATAATGAATACATTGGCCATACGAGATGTATAAAATGGGGATTATTTAAATAGGTGATAATAGTAAAATAATAGTGCTATCTATCTAGTCTAAACTAACTAGGTGTATTATGAGAACCAGACAACTCATATAATACTAGCACTTTTTGTGCAAATACAAAGTTATTTTAAATAAAAGTCATCTTTTATAAACTTAATGTATTTTATTACGGAAACCAATCTGGTTTTCACACATTTTATAGTTTGCATCAGTGCCTGGTCACAGGCCAGTCTCTCCTCATGCCGTCGTTGCCTTGCAGCCTCGTGACGCTCCCGCTGCTCTATTTTTGCTTCTAATAATTTAATTACACCATTTCAATTTCATTTTGATGAAGCCATTTCAATTATCTGAAAATTAATAAAAATTCTGACTTCTAGTGTGCACAATAACTTCTATCTGTGAAATTAAATTTTATTTCTTCTAGAACTTATGGTCTGCTTTTATATTTAGGCTACATTTCAAAATTTCGACACCATAAAATATGGTTGGAAGAGAAAAACCGAAGATCGGGCTGAGGGGTGTATGTCCTTGCCATGCTTGGTAGAGGCCCATGTCCAGCAGTGGATTAGTATAGGCTGATTAAGATGATGATCAATACTTAACCCTAGAGTAATCGCGTCTTCCCGTGAAACGCGACTAGTGATCGCGTGGGGAGCATTTTGCCGCCCATACTTAATAAGTTTTTTTTGTTACGAATAGGAGTATTATGAATTTAAAATTATGTTGAAAGGATAGAATAAAACATAAACTATCAGAATAAGAAACATATATTAAAGTTTTATACTCAGAATTTAGAAAACAGTACTTTGGGAAAACTTAGGTTTTTTTTTGTTTTTTGCACCATCTTTACTATTATTTGTGTAAAAAAAGGATTTTTTTTTACTTAATAGCTAAATTTTTCGTTTTCATCATCTACAACATGAGTATTTAAGATAAACAACCCTGGCACATGTACATGCAATGTTCGTTGCACAGTAACTTTGCACATCTGTTTTCCCTTTTTTCGCCCTTTTTTCTGGTTGTTTACACTTCCAAGTAGCTGGTATACAATGATTTTGAATCCACGAGAGCATATATTTTTAGGCCGTATTTTGCAGATTTGTTTGCCATGTACACACGGAACTTGCAACATCCTCCAAACGATTCTAACATACTATCTTCTCTTCCGATCACGCAACTTGTTTATTCATTTCACGCGATGCTTATCTAAAAAGATATAAAATAAATTGAGCAAAAGAAACAAAAAACAAAACGCCAATAATAATTAATCAAACAAACTAAAAATCAATATTAATAAGATGTGTAGGTACTTAAAAGCAATACTAATAAAAACTAATAATATTTCAACTACAGTAAAAACAAGACCCATAAAATTTACTTACGTGAGTAGTCGCGCAGTGAGCAATTTGCCGGTAAACGAGACACACCTCCGATAACCTTTGTTTCATGGACGAATCGCCCATGAAAACAATTTTTATTGTACTTGCTTGGTCGCTGTTTAAGATGGAAGAGATGGATGACAGATCACAATTTTGACTTATTCTCTAATATGTGACATTGACATTTGTTATGTTTTACCATAAATTGGCGAGCCAAACTTAAGCTGTTTATTGAATATAAGTACAAAGTTGAAAATAAAAGTAAAAGAAATTAAAGAAACTAGTTTTTACATTTGGCTTAGAGATTTTTAACATATTGAAACTAATTTAAAGTGACTATGAATCCTAAATCCTTATACATACTTATATCTATATAATATTTATTTGTTAATATTTTACAAACTAATATTTTTTAAGCTAACAGTCGAATAGAGTAATTATTTTGCTTAGACTATTTAATTTTATTAAATTTGACAGTATGACAAAAAATATACATATACATTGAATGAGCATATTTTCTCATTAAGGAACTGGCATGATTTTCATACATTTTGTTTGAATTCTATAAGAGTTACTCACATAAGACTGTTTTAACCGACTTCAAAAAGAGCAGGGGGTCTAGACAAGAGCCAGATACTGTTAGCGTTAACGCCTACGGAAAGATGAAATTGTATGAAAATGACATTAGCTTCAGATAATTTATCTCATGCTAATGTCATTGTCAATGTCATTTCCATACAATTTCATCTTTCCGCGGGCGTTAACGCTAACAGTGTGTGACTCTTGTCTAGACCCCCAGGTTATTAAGAATCATCGTCATAAATTGGCAGTACAGCAACCCTGTTAACGGCCCTTCGGTGAGTGCCCCCTGAGGCAGTTCTTACTTCCACAACCCTGACCCTACCGTCTGCGCCGGGAAACAATTGTGTAATTCGGGCCAACGGCCAATGCAATGGTGGTGTTTTTTCATCACCTAATAATACCAAATTACCAATTTCAACATTTTTTGAACTTTGCTGCCATTTAGGGCACTTTAAGAGCTGAGACAAATAAGACCTTTGCCAGATTTTCCAAAAGTCCTGTTGGATGTTTGTACATTTTTTCCAGTACCTTAACGGTGTGATGTTTGTGGCAGTAAGATCTGGCTCAGGAGGTTGATTTAAAGGGGCACCACACACACAGTGAGCTGGTGTTAAGTAAGAAAAATCACTTTGATCATGTGACAGCTGTGTTAAGGGTCTGGAATTCAAAATTCCTTCTATTTGTACCATGACGGTGCAAAACTGTTCGTAGGTGAGGGAGAGATTTCCCACAACCCTCTTGAAATGATGCTTAAAGCTTTTTACGGAAGCTTCCCATAGGCTTCCAAATGTCGGACCAAGGGATCCATTTGAATTCGATACCCTTTTTTGTACAATAATTTTGTACGCTGTCTTTGTGCATTTGAGACTTATTTAGCTGATACAACTGTCGCAATTGATTATTGGCACCTTTATATGTTGAAGCATTGTCACAGTATACCATGCTTGGCATGCCTCGCCGGGCGCAAAACCTTTTAAATGCAGCCAGAAAGCATTCAGAGGTCAAATTGGATACAATTCAAAATGTTAAAATTTACTGCACATGCAGGCTAAAACGAGGACATATCCCTTCGTTACAATTGATCTGCGAATTGAAGACTGCTTGATTTTAAATGGCGGTGGGTGTTCCCTGGTCGTTAGTGGTTTCAGGGACTTGTTCAACCTTGGCCGTGGTGCTGCTAGTTGTATTCTTCGTATATGGTGCGGGAGCGGGTGTGTCAGAGTTGTCTTGTTCATAATAATAGTTGGTTTGAGTCGTTGACGTGGAGGCAGTAACAGCAGTAGTGGTGGTGTCTTCATTTGTAGCAGTGGTGGTGTTGGGGTCCCGTATTTCAGTGATGTCGATAGCCCCAAGTGTAGGAGTCATAAATGTTTTAACTTTTAAGATCCAGTCAATTGCATGTAAGAGAGACTGTCTGGTGCTTACACATCTGGGGTTATCACACTCCTGATTGATATTACATGTGTCGTTATTAGTAGGGCTATTGTTATTGTTCATTTTTATTTTGTCCTTTCTTATCACTAGTAATGCTAGAGTACATCTATCTAGCTCAATACAATAATGTCTTGCTTGAGAATTGAACCCTCACTCAAACTCACAACGTTGAGGTACTACCAAAGGCATTAAGAAATGATGGTGGAATAAAATAACTCACATGAACCCTGAAATCAGTGCACTCCTTTTTTTTTGAAAAGCAAATTAAATGTAGGATAATACAGTATGATATAATATGTAAAAATTATTATATTTCAGGTGGTGCAAGGGCATCCTAATACTAATACTGGATCCAGATTATCGGCTGGAGAAGCAGTGAGGAATGCCCTCATCGCCAGAATTTGGTCAGCAAGATAATGTGGGCGGTGATTTAAATAAACTTACGGTGATAATAATAAACACATTGTCACATCATTTACAACTTTTATTCAATAATTAGTAAAAATATGTAATGCAATCGTTTGTGCGAGTGGTATGCTGACAATAAACACTGTAAGTGCTTAGTAAGTAGGTTAGATTAAGACTTAAAACAAGTATTGACTTAGTATAGTTTAACTTACTATTTTACAAAATTTCAATATCATACGTCTTGTAGTTTTTGAAAAAAATATGTGAACTTGGTGTACAAATAACGAAGTTTGAACATTTTAGTTTCATACAAAATGTTAGATTCCTGTCTAACATTTTGTATGAAGCAAAAAAAGTGGCACTATACTAGCCAGATGGTGCCAAATTATGAGTGCATGAGCATTGCAAAATCCTTTCAACTGCATCTGCCAACCTCCCAAGATTTTGCCCTATCAACTCCAGAGCACGTGCACTGGCAGCATCTGCAGCAGCCCTCTGCATTTCCACTTGTGAAAGTATCGCCGGGAAGCCGGGCGGCTTCATCAATTGGTGCAAGAGGGCGACCTGAAATCATGATAATAAATAAAATAACTACTAAATAGTCACTATACCATACAACATAACGAATTTAATTGTACACACTCTTCGCTCTACTGCGCACTGTATATATTTTTTTATATCCTGTTACTGGGTATTCAAAGGAAAGGAAACAAAACAACAACATCTATATTATTAAAACTGAACATAATACAAACAACAAATCACGGGTTCAACTAATTAACAACTTACTACGATATCTTCGTTGACGTTGTCTTCGAGGCATAGGCGGGGCTGTGTCACTGTGTGGAGGAGACACAGGTGGCGGTGCCATCACATTATTTTCAAATGTCCCTGCCATTTGATTTCCAATTTCTGGCACTTCTGTGGGTGCCGATATTATTATTTCTGGAAATTCTGCCCTAAAAAGAAATACAAAAATAGTTTTAGTATGTAGGTGTATGTCAAATAGGTAATAGCGATAAGGCAGCGGCTTGTGGCACTAGTTCATAAGGTTTTTGTTTCTAATCTTGTATTTATTTGTGGTGTGCACAATAGTTTCTATCTATCTATAAGAACAATCTAGCTACTTAATCTATCTACATAAAACTAGGAAAAGATAGATAACGACAGATGAAATGATTATTTCTTTAACTTATTTTACACACATAACATTGTCCTCTTCTATGGACACTACTGGAGGTACCAATAATGTGCTGGAGGTGGATGGCTGTTGTAGAACCTACATAAAAAATGTTAAGTGATTTATTTAGGTAAAACAAGACCAAATATGTAATACTCGCTGCACCCTGCCAATTTCAGGATATCATCTCAATTTTAAATTTCATTCAAATGAATCCTGCCATTTCAGGATGTAACAAACAGAAAAACCTTCATCATTACATTTATAATACTATATGATAGCACAGAAGACATAATAGACACAGAAGGTTCACTACCCGACTAGAAACGAACTAGAACTTCACTAGAAACGAGCCCAAACTCGACACTTCTAGCTCTATCAGTCTAGCAGTTCCACTAGCAGTCTCCAAAATCCTCGATCAGGTCAGTCAAAATATTACTGGAAGAAGATCTCATCACGACTAATGAAACGAGCCCAAACTCGACACTTCTAGCTCTTTCCGTCTAGCAGTTCCAGTAGCAGTCTCCGAAGTCCTCGATCAGGCCAGGCAAAATATTCCTGTAAAAAGATCTCATCACGACTAATGAAACGAGCCCAAACTCGACCATTCTATCTCTATCCGTCTAGCAGTTCCAGTAGCAGTCTCCGAAGTCCTCGATCAGGTCAGTCAAAATATTCCTAGAAGAAGATCTCGTCACAACTAATGAAACGAGCACAAACTCGACACTTCTAGCTCTTTCCGTCTAGCAGTTCCAGTAGCAGTCTCCGAAGTCCTCGATCAGGCCAGTCAAAATATTCCTGTAAAAAGATCTCATCACGACTAATGAAACGAGCCCAAACTCGACACTTCTAGCTCTATCCGTCTAGCAGTTCCACTAGTAGTCTCCAAAGTCCTCGATCAGGTCAGTCAAAACATTCCCGGAGAAAGATCTCATGACGACTAATGAAACCAGCCCAAACACGACACATCAGGCCTTCCCCGTCTAGCAGTTCCAGCAGCAGTCTCCGAATTCCACCATCAGCTCAGTCAAATCATTCCTTGACTAACACTTCTCACTAAGACTAAAAAAACGAGCCCAACCTTGACTTATCTCGCTCTTCCTATTTAGCAGTTTTAGCAGTCTCCGAATTGTACAATCAAGTTAGTAGAATCATACCAGGAGTAAGTCTATAAACTATAATATAATAGATAAAATATTTGGTGCAAAAAAAGAAACATAAAATATAGAAACCTACGACGAAAGTAAATTTTTATAATTAAAACTAGCAATATGGTTTGTTTGTTCTCCGTCGTCCCGTCGCTGTGTGCGTCTGGGCCGTGCGCGTGTAGTAGTACGACTTTTATACCTACGCATTATGCAAAGGGACCCTTAATAATAATTGGTGATCGACTCGATCGAAAGCTTTTGAAAAATCTGTTTAAAAGGTGTCCACCTGGACATCATCCTCAAAAGTGAAACGTACCCCAAGTGAAGCTTGGGTTATGTCCTACCTAGCAGTGGGCAGGCGCTTCAAAGAAAGATTCTATGCGAGTATAAGTTAAAATTTAATCAAGAAAAATTGAAGTTACATGCGAGTAAGACTGAGGGTCGTGAGCTCGGAAGGTGGTGCGAAAATATGTTGGTCTCTTGTTAGGAGACTTAGCTTGAAGAGCGTAGGCGCCGATCGCCGCGTGGCTCGACGCGGCTCGTGGCATGTAGGAAGCTCAGCTGGGCAGCGTGACTCGGAGACAGCTCCGTGTGCGGCCGGCAATCAGATCAGCTGGGCAGCGTGGAGCACGGCCAAGGTTGCGGTGCCGGGAGAAAAACCCCGATTACCAGTAATACGGGGTTCGAAGTTAGATTAGGTTGAGAGAGAAATATCGACTTCCACTTGGAAACGTAGCGGCACCAATAGACAGAATTTATGGCCGGAGGCGATATTTATCAACTTTTTTTTCTAGAAGGTCGAGAATGTACGTATTTCCCAAGTTTTTAATATTATTTTGTTATTAAATGAGAATTGATATTTTGTTTCGTTTACAAGTGAAAGCGAACTGACATTACGTCAGTCACTTTCATTCTGTCAACGATCTTTATGTCACCCTGGTGACGTTTTTATTCGTTAAGTTTGGCTTCTAGCGTATGTGCCATTTGCCATGAACGGAAGATATTTTTAGAACCGTTACAAAAGAGACACTTATGAAAGTAGTATACTTGAGAAGATTGGTATACCCGTGATAAAACCATGTTGATTGAG
Organism: Agriopis aurantiaria; assembly: GCA_914767915.1. Lineage (NCBI taxonomy): Eukaryota > Metazoa > Arthropoda > Insecta > Lepidoptera > Geometridae > Agriopis > Agriopis aurantiaria. Next base: position 6,435,992 of record OU612003.1, on the reverse strand, counting down.
ATTTAATCTATGTTTTAGATTGTTGTAAATGTGATCATATGCTATGCCTTCAAATATTTTAGCAAAACAAATAAGTATACTGATCGGTCTATAATTGGTAGCATCACATTTATCATCAGACTTGTAAACGGGCGTTATCTTAGCTTATTTCCACAAAGACGGAAGAGTACCCTTAGCTAAAGACTTTAAAAAGACCAGTGACAATGGTTTAACTAAAGCCGGTGCTGCCCAAAGCAAATATTGGAAGAATACCATCTGGCCCCGCTGTGTTGTGTTAAGGCTTTGTAATCGGGTTAATAAGTCAATTTTCGATATAACCATACAATAATTAGAGAAAATCGTTTGTGCAAAGTGAGGATAATAGTGACCATTGGATGGAGTGATGTATACTGACGAAAAATAGTCAGCTAATAAGTTAACAACACTGTGTTCGGTATCAGTAACCTTGCCTTGCAGTTTGATTCGGCTCAAAATAGCGTTTGTGACTAGTTTACTTATGGTGTAACGCCAAAAAGCTTTTAAATTGCTGGGTAAGTCGTCCCCAATGCGTTGAATATATTTTTAAGCTGGGCAAACTTCCAATCCAGGTTCTCGCGTTCGCTTTCAAGATGCCAGCCTACCAGATTTACCAGGATATCATCGGTATCAAACAAGGAGATGATGAGCTAATGGAGTCTTTTGTAACAAAGAAACGGCCTCTGTTTGCGCAATTACCAGACCCAGGTCACACAGAAACGTAGCAATTGGATATGATCTGTGGTCAGATCAGCTACAGGGTCCGCGCGAAACTGTAATAACCTTTGACGAGTTCCTGAAAGCAGCTAGAGGAGTCAAGCGATTACTAGCTAAAAGACCGCCTAGCTTCAGCCTCAAATCCAGTCCACACAAGTGGAAGCAAAAGGCAACTATAAAGATACCCCGGCCCCGGCTTGCAGTCAGTGTTTGAAGCACAGTTTTTGAAACCGGAGCAAAATGTTCCTTATTACAATTTAGTCGGAGGTTGCGCATCTTCCAATTTTTACAGCCTTTTTCCATGAAGCTTTTTATGGCCAAAATACAGCCAGGTCCATCGGATGCATGATGAGTACTGTTGAGGTTTACCACAGAAGAGAAATTTTTTTCGTTTCTACTTCTCTTTTCTGTGGGGTTTAAAGTGATCACTTCTATTCCATTTTTAGGAGAAAAATTTGACATGTGCTGTGTCAAATGCGATTTGTGGCCATTGAAGATAAATTGCACGGGTGTTTTTATATTTTGCCGCACAAGCCAGGGATGAAAGATGTTGGTTATATATATATTATATAGCCTATATATATTCATAAAATGTACTATCACACATCCAGCCGGTTTGCGATTTTCCGATGGCCTATCATTAGGAAAGTCTAAACACCACCATGGGTGGTGCGAGTTAGCCCGCCGCATTGCCTGTTATCAATACGGTAAGATTGTCTTTTTCATCGCTTGATAAATATATTTTCCTCTTCTTTGAGTCAATACTCTCCCTGGCTTTGGTGACAAAAAAACGCACTTTCGTTGGTATTAAATATTCTTTCAGCTCTTCTAAGATTGACATCTGATTATTATCACGTAAGTAATCCTTAACTTCATTAAACCATTTATTTATATTGTTTTTTTGAGACTTTATCACGTGCCGTAGTTAAATTCGGCGCAGTTCTTTCCGAGTTTTTTTTATGTTACACTGAATTTGTGAAATCCAGTTTCATCTGGGGCCATACATGGGAAAACATGAGAGAATCTCTTCATAAAATACATCACACATGAGTGTTAGAAACGGTTTGTAAACGTTTAAAATTTCATAAACAACTAAGATAATGCTATTTAAAATCGAAAAGTGGTGATAATATCAAATCTATGAACAGTCCTTAATTACGAAACTAACAAAAAAAATATACTAGAACTCGATCTGAGAAACTACTATGAACACTGCTATTTGTTACCTTTCCTTGTTATTTTACGGGCTGATGTTGAGGTGTATTCAAAATAGTGGTTTTACTTTATGTTAAACTGTTTATTCTATTAAACTTATTCATCTCGACCAAGTATCTCGGCGTGACTCTCGATCGCCGACTCACTTTCTCCAAACACATTCAGATAGTCCGCAATCGAGCGACGTTCTTCCTAGGGCGCCTCAGCCCCCTCCTCGGCGAGCGTAGTAAATTGTCACTTAGAAATAAGCTGACAATTTAAGCTGTAGTAGCTCAATAAGTTTAAGTCAAATTTGAAATAAAGACAGCTTTATAGCCTGGGCTTACACAGTTTTTATAAAAAACGAAATTTGAAATCTTGAATTTTGTATGGGTAAGTAGTTTACTCACGATTTGAGCATTCAACGAATGATAATGTTTTCTGTTAAAAAACCTCTCCTCATATTCTGCTGGTCGCACTATGGCAATGTGTGTGCCATCAATGCACCCCAATACCCCTGGCATTCCAAACTTTTGATAAAACCTAAAAGGAAGAGTAGGTATGTATTATTATTATAACAATAGCTTGCTTGCACTTGCTCTCATTTTAAGTGATACAGCACCACATATACATGTTGTTACATCTTACATACATACCCATGTTTTATGTTATTGCGTTCCGCCTGTGTTTGTGGAAAAACAATGTATTTTCGGCGAAAATGATTGTTGTTCAACACTTGTGTCACCGCTCTAACACAATTTAAAACGCTGACTTGGTGCATCTTGTGGTATGCACTAGCCCCTATAAATCTCTGGTATGAACCAGAGGCATAAAAACTAAGTGCACTTAGTACCTGAAAAAATAATAAAAGCAAACATGTAGGTTCCTATGTAGAATTAATTTGCTGTATGAATTCTAGCTCTAACATTAAGATTTTTGGGCGTGGTAGGTGAACATAAGAGTTCTAAGTGATCTTTAATTCTATAGAAGCAACCATGTTATTAATGTCGCAACGATGTTTTGTTTCAGGTTGTAAGCGTAGGTAGGTAGGTACTTATATTATTTCCCTTACCTTACAGACAGTACTAATGCCACTTCGATTAGGAAGATAGGGCTCTACCTCCTGAATAAGTTCTTTACTTAGCGTTTTGTTCAGTCTGAACAAGCCCACAAATTCCGGATCGGGCATTTCAAACGCCAACTCTGCATCGCGAAGGTTTATGTTTTGTTGGCGTTAGTTAGCACTTTCAACTAAGCGTGCATGCTCTAAAAAAAATTCGTACAGGCCTAAATCTGCCATTATAAACTTTTCACTTGCGTGCTCCAAAAACGTTTCTTACAATAACTTGTTTATTATTGACAAATGTATTGTAAAAAGTGGCTCTCGAGTAACTTCTAACGAATCTGCTATTTGTAGCTACTAGATTTTAGATTTTGTATCCCAGCAGCCACATCTCAAGGTGATATCTCCGGTATGTGCACATAATTACTTGACAAAGACAGGTCGCTGTTTGAGGTATTTTCTGCATCTAGCTTAGGCAATTCGGTTAAAAAAACGCTGGAGAAAAAATCAGCAAAAGCGTCAGAAGCCTGTTTGCCCTTCAAAGTTTCACCATTGAAAACGATGGTAGGCTCAAATCCACCTTTCGATCGCAAATTTGAAACGTGGCGCCAAAACTCTTGAGGATTTGTTTGGATGTTTTGCTCAATACTGACCTGACTATGTACGAGTCATACGCATTCGAGACACGGGTTTTCAGGTCCGCCCTTAGGTTAGAGAATAATTCATAGGCACCACTCGAGTTGGTACGCTTCCAGTTCCGATGAAGCTCATGCTTGCGTTTTATATCGTCAATGATGCCCTTACTGAACCAAACCGGATATCGTGACCCCTTAGACTGGTTACGGCGCTTCTTGGGAACACAAGCATCGAAAATGTTGTAGAGTGTTGTGTATAAGCTAATATAATATAGGTTCACAAAACGCTTTAGCGGAAAAATAGTGGATGTTTTACGTGAGGATCTGGCCCACGACCCTAGCCCTGAAGTTCAGTACGTAACTGGGCTCACCATGAAGTATTAAGTGCTTATTTATAACCTTGGCAGATTACAATATAGCTATAGGTAGGTACGCAAAAAGTAAAAATATACATAAATAAATAATAAATAATAAATATTCGGGACATTTTTGCACACACGGTCATCTGACCCCAAACTAAGCAAAGCTTGTGATATGGCTGCCAGAGACTGATATACATACATAATGATGCATTAAATTTAGGGCTTCCAATATCGGAAGGTTTTAAATTCCGGAACTGGTTTCCGATACTGGAACTAGCAAATCTTATATTTTCTTTTATTCTAGCAAAAAAAGACTACATTTCCCAATGAAACTAGTAATAGTGTGGTGTTATCAGTATTATAATGAACTTGAGCCACATAAATGACACTTTAAATCATTTAGATATAAAGGACGACGCTTCAGTCTCGTAATTAAACTCGCAAACTGTGAAATGATCATAAGTATATTTAAATGTAAGAACATTTTAATATAGTTATTAATAAAACCATTGCACATTCAAAACCCTGAGAGCTTTCAACTCGAGCTGTCTAATCGTTTTTATTGTCTGGAGAATCTCGCTTCAGTGAATGAGATTAACGACAGGTTAGTGGAAACTGTCCACACGGTAGGTTCTAAGTTTGTCAGACCTGGCTGTCGCACAGATAGACCTCAAAAATTATCCGACCAAACATCTTAAACAGTAAAAACAAGTTCTATAATCTACTTATCGTGTTCGTGGTAAGATACGGATTAGTAGACAATTGTTGCATGTTTAAATTATTGTAAGGTCTAGTCTTAGATAATGATGTTTCAAATTATTTTATTACATGAGATAACCTCTCGAGATGGGTGCGGTCAATATTTATCTGAACGCCTCACATTACGCGCCACAGGCGCATAGGTTTTTTTCTATGTTAGGATTTTGGCGTCGCATGTGATCGTATTATGCCATGAATTTGAAAGTGCTCAAAATAATAAGTTATACTTGTTTAATATATTGAAACCTAAACAAACAGCAATTTAAGATAGCTAAATATCTTAAATTGCATTAATAAATAATGATTTAAGCTTTTGAAGTGTGTTTTAAACTTGCAGTCGAACGAATGAATGATTACAATGTTTGTTTCTTAACTGTGGCTAATATTTAAACCATGGACTATCTTTGGTATCAGCTGGTCCTCGATTAGTCGAAGATTTGTCAAGTTTGAATCTCTTAGTACCGTAACAAACTCGGACTTTTTAGTCCTAGTTTAAACCTGGACTAATGGACTTTTTTGTAATAAGACGGTTTTAGTCTCACGTTCCACAACACTTGCTCCTCTTCATATAGTTCTACAAACCTCACAGTATCACGTTCATTCCACTTTTTAGTTGACGCCATGTTTGTTGATCCGAGTGAACTGAAAAAAAACCGGACAAGTATGAGTAGGTCTCGTGCTCTGAGGGTTCCGTTGGACCAAAACCCCAGAGTGCGAGTCCAAAAAAAAAACTAACTGAAGTTGAAAATTGAAAGACAAACTTAACTTTGTAGTTGACTATAAGGTTCTTCCATACATTCCAACTACAAAATGTAAGTTTGTAATAGCAAAATAAATATTTTTAAATGATATAACTTAAAATTTGTAACTTTCGGATTTATTCCTATATATGTGCTATGAGACCTTGCCTTTTGCCAAATTTCATGATTCAACAATTCCATGATTCTTTAGGGCTCCTATCGTAAGGAGGTGCGTGTTGTAATGAAACTCAAGTGTCAAGTTTTAGTAATCATAATATTTATTTCTGTTACCTATATACAATATATCCTGTCTCCTTAGATACTAGGTACAGCCAGTGTTGTTTATCAGCTGACGCAATCAGCTGATCGTATGTGCGAGATGGCATGTTTTGCCTCCTTCTCGCACAACTATATAAATACGGAGCGGTCGTCGCGTGCGTCAGTCACCCACCGATGTTCGACGCAGGCACACGTCGCTCTTCGTTTCGCCGTCAGCCACCGCTATACGCGTGTGCACGCGGACATCAGATGCCAGCTGCGCTCAGCATCATGGTGGTGTCTTCCGTCACCACAATTCAATTTCATTTTTCCAATTTTTTTTTGCCAATTTCATGATTCGTGGGTCAACGGGAAGTATCCTATAGATTTTGATTCTCCTGTGAAATCGCAAAATATGCGACATAAACGTTCATATCTTTTGATTGCGTTGACTTACAACTTTTATTTTTTTTACAGCCGAAAGAAACCGTAGATCCAAGTATTTAGTATAAATTTCTACTTGATACCTTTACGCGTTCTTGAGAAAAAGGGTCTTGACAGACGGACAACGAAGTGATCCTATAAGGGTTCCGTTTTTTTCTTTTGAGGTACGGAACCCTAAAAATAGAGCAAATTCCGAGTCCACTCGGATTGGATGCCGGCGTCCGAGTGCGCTCGGATTACAAGTTTACACGATACGAGTAGCGTCCGAGTAGTAATCCGAGTGCACTCGGTCCGAGCAGACTCTGATCGTGTCACCGCGGCTTTAGTGATATAAGTTTATTAGTGTGAAACGTACCCCAAGAGATGCTTGGGTTATGTCCTACCTAGCAGTGGGCAGGCGCTTCAAAGAAAGATTCTATGAGAGTATAAGTTAAAATTTAATCAAGAAAAAAAAGTGAAGTACATGCGAGTTTAGACTGAGGGTCGTGAGCTCGGAAGGTGGTGAGAAAATATGTTGGTCTCTTGTTAGGAGACTTAGCTTTAAGAGCGTAGGCGCCGATCGCCGCGTGGCTCGACGCGGCTCGTGGCACGTAGTAAGCTCAGCTGGGCAGCGTGACTCGGAGACAGCTCCGTGCGGCTGGCGAGGATCAGCGTGCTGGGAGCGAGGGCCAGGAGTACTCGAAGAGCAGCCGGTGTATGGTCAGCGTGGCGGCAGCGAGTCAGTAGTACTCGGAGGGCAGCCGGTGTATGGTCAGCGTGGCGGCAGCGAGAGTCAGTAGTACTCGGAGGCAGCCAGTGTATGGCCAGCGTGGAGCACGGGCAAGGTTGCGGTGCCGGGAGAAAAACCCTGGAATGCGTTAAAGGCTACGCATCAGAAGTGGCACAATAAGAGCCGCTCGGTCCAGCCGCGTGAGCTCCACGAAGGTAGTGGCAGATCGGGACAGGCGCCCATAAGTCTCACGGCGTGGTACCGGCGTTGCAAACATAATTTTGATCGGAAGGATCCAAGATACAGAATAATGCTTGAAGAGCTAATAACACAAGATGAAGAAAGAATGTGGTACAGAAAATTACTAAGAAATATATTTTACACTTTTAAAACACAAAACCTAAACACTTCAACAAAAAAACTCACCCGATTATCTGCAATTCGGGGTTCGAAATTTGATTTGGTTGAGATAGAAATTTGCGACTTCCACTTGGAAACGTAGCGGCACCAATAGGCAGTGTTTATGGCCGGAGGCCTTTATATCATATTTTGCTTCTAGAAGCTACGTATTACCCAAGTTTTTAATATTATTTTGTTATTAAATGAGGGTTGATATTTGTTTCGTTTAAAGGTGAAAGCGATCTGACATTACGTCAGTCACTTTCATTCTGTCAACGATCTTTATGTCAACGTGGTGACTTTTTTATTCGTTAAGTTTGGCTGCTAGCGTATGTGCCATTTGCCATGAACGGAAGATATTTTTAGAACCGTTACAAGTGCGTGGCAATGGCTTTCCCGATTTAGGTTGTTCCTTATTAAATTTATTTTTCGAATTGTAAATAAATCTTTGTATATAGGCAGTAATTCTTTGCAAACGATTAATGTCTGAGTGTTTGTGTATTACGCTAAGATTAGTGAAGCGTTCATATTTGTGTCTGAGGGAGGGAATCAAGAACTTTAGCGCACAGTCTTGTTCCTAGCAATGCGCCAGCTAGTTCTAGGCGGGGTATGGTCGTATGTTTTATGGGAGATAGCCTACCTTTAGAAGCGAGTAGCTGAACCTGGACTGTGTAACCCTGTTTTTCAGTGAACTCCAGGTTTTGTCGTGTCGGAATGTTATGATTACTTACTGTGTTATTTCGGCATCTCCGTTAGAACTAAGGGAGGAAGAAACCTAGAAGAAACATTCCGCAGTTTCTCCATCACACTGTGCTCGTTTTTATGTCTTGGAAATCGAAGAAACTATTACTTTATAATTAAATAACTTTATAATTGTTTACAAAATGCAATGTTATTCATTCTCGGGTGATTTTGTACTAGAAAAAAGGCGGACACCGTGGTTCAAGAAAGGTGCGCTTTTTTGATTGGAAATTTTATAATTTCATTTTAACGATTTATCTGTGAATTTTCGCTGGAAAATGACGAAAAGAAGAAAACGGAGGAAGGATGAACTACCTTTGTCACTGCCGCTACCTACCTCGCCCTCGGACGGCGACGGATCTTCGACGGACACCGAGTCATTGAAATCAGCTAAGTCCTTTAGAAAAACTGAAAAATATGATATTTTCAAGGTGTCAGGATATTCGCGTAAATATCCTGAAGATTCAATGAAAGCAGAATTCATTGTTTTTATTCAGCACACGATTGACAGCACTGCTTTCAGCGACAGGGACCGCATGTCTTTGTCTAAAGGGTTACGTGAACAACTCGAGTGTAATGCATCTGAAATCCATTAATAAGTATAAGGTGAGAATTACCTTTGATGTACCAAACAATGCTAACATGTTCCTAAAAAATAAAAAACTCCTTGACCAACTGTCTTTCAAGGCAACCATTCCAGCTGGTGACACTGAGGTAACCGGAGTTCTCACCTCGGTGCCTGTTGAAATGTCAATCAAACAGATTTTCGCCTTAATTAGCAGCTCCAAAAATGTGATTCAAGTGAGGCGTTTCATGCTAAAAGTAAGGGGCGAGGGAGGCGCTATCACCTTGGTCCCCACACAGACAGTGGCAATAACTTTTGCCTCGACCAACCTGCCGGAACATATATATTTAGATTCTTGGCGGCATGAAGTAAGTACATACATTCCTCCTGTGAAGCAGTGCTTAAAATGCACGAAATTTGGACACATTGCTAAATTCTGTAAAAACGCTGAAGTATGCTCAGTTTGTGCTGGAAGTCACAACTATAAAAACTGCCAGGTCAATACTGAAAATGCCATATAATGCTAATTGCAAGGGCAATCACAGAGCCATCTCGGCATCTTGTCCCATCAAAAAGCAAAAATTGAAGAAATAAAAGTAAAAACCCGCTCGGCTACGTTTTCAGAATTATTTAATGAAAAAGCTTTCCCCAAATTGACTGCACGAACACTTGACGTCCAAGTCAACAATCTAAATCGGAGACTTTCATCAACATATTGGTTGAAACTATAATGAAAATTACTAAGATGATTTATTAAGATGTTCCTATAAATTCGGGGTCTATTAAAGAGACTCATCAAAAAACACTCAGTAGTAAACTTCCCCCTCTCTCACAATGGGTTATTTGAACATAATACAGTGGAATGCACAGAGTCTAAACAGTAACAAGCATATATTTATTACCTATACACACATAACATACATTTTTCAATTATATCTGAAACATGGTTTAAAACTCAACAAAATTTCATTATTAGACATTATAATGTTGAACGTAATGATTGTGGCAACGATCACAATGGTGTAGCCATTATTATTCATAAAAGCATTAATTACTCAAAACTAAACACATACTTTGATAACTCATTGCAAAACATTTGTGTCAAAATTACAGTGAATAGTAAGGATTTTAGTATCTGCAGTATTTATTGTCATAAAAATTCTGATCCAGCTTTTAATAAAACGAAACTTGACACACTGGTTAAGTCGATTCCTAGTCCATTCTTGTTAGCAGGTGATTTCAACGCTCATCACACTAGTTACGGTTGTGGTAATGACTCACTACGGGGAAGGGAACTATTAGAAGTCACTGATAATAACAGCTTGGTCTTACTTAATAATGGTCAAACAACAACAATCGGTTCGCTGACATGGCGTCCAAACGCTCTTGATCTGACCTTTGTTTCAGCTTCGTTAGCATTTCAGTGTGAGTGGTCAGTTCTCGATCACCCTCTTGGTACTAGTTATCATCTTCCAGTGACTATTAAATTATTGCTTGGGGGTAATAATCAAGGTTCAGAATCAGATGGAAGTAATTGTAATGGTCAACACTTGCCCGTTCACCCTAATTACAAATGTGTGGACTGGAAAGTGTTTAGTAATTGTGTAGACACATTGTTGGAAGGCTTTGAAGTAAATTATTCGAATCCTGTGAATACTTATTCGCTCTTTTATGGAATCTTGAGGGAAGCGGCCATGAAATCTCTATCAAACCAAGTTAACTTAAGTGGATCTGAGAACAATAATCAATTGCCTTATAATATATCACTTCCATGGTGGAATTCAAAATGCTCAGAGGTTGTTTTGAATTTCAAAAAGGCCTACCTAAAATATAAAAATTACCCAACAGAAGAAAACTATTTGGAATTCAAAAGACTTGGAGCTGTTAAAAAACTAACCTTGAGGATGGAAAGGCAAAATGGCTGGAAGTCACTGTGTGAAACTTTTAATAGATGTACCCCGATGTCCATCATTTGGAAATATATGCGCAAATTTAACAAAATATATGTTGCAAATTACAATGATAACGGCTCATGGATTTTACAATTTTTCAGGAAATATACTCCAGATTATGTGTTCCAGAATTTCAATGTATCTAATAATAACTCAATTTTAAACACTACCAATAGCTTCCTACTTAGTCCGTTCACTTTCAATGAATTACTCTCTGCAATCTCTTCAAGAAGAGATACTGCTTTTGGTCTTGATGGTCTACCATATGCTCTTTTTAAAAAAATAAGCAAAAGGAGTTTATGCGCATTTTTAAAAGTTGTCAAGTTACTTTGGGAATCAAACGATATACCTCAAGATTGGAAAAGAGATTGTTTGGTGCCTATACTAAAACCTAATAAACCAAGGCTGTGTCCTGACTCTTATCGTCCTATAGCACTAACTTCATGTGTAGTAAAGATATTTTAACAATTGTTGAAGCAAAGATTAGAGTTTTATGTAGAACAAAATGGTATATTACCTTCCAATCAATTTGGTTTTCGCAGAAATCGCTCAGCTAGGGAAAGTATTTGTTAATTGCAGCTTGACATACATAACGCCTTGGTCACAAATAATCAAATGATTGCTGTTTTCTTTGACATTGAAGGTGCATTTAATAACTTGAATGTTGATATACTTTGTCATGAACTTCTATCAATAGGGATTCCTGAAAAAATTACAAAATGGATTAAAAAATTCTTGAACAACAGAGAAGTCTTTGTGAAATATAATAGACATTTGTATGGTTCTAGGTATTCGTTTAAAGTAGTGTGCCAGGGCGGCATTTTGTCTCCTTTACTTTTTATTTTGTATATACCTCTGCCTTAGTGCTTGAATGGCCAAGCAACCATTCACCAAATTTTACAAGAGACGTTTTTTTTTAGTTTGTTGTGGTATATCCACAATATGGTTCACTCATAAGTTTATAACGTTCATAATAACGTTAATAATACGTTGTAATGAGTATGAAAATTAACCATATACAAAACACAATTGTCTTTATAGATAATATTTACATGTGCGGTCAAGATTTTAATGACATGACAAAAACATTAGAAGCTGTACTAACAGTATTAAAAGAATCAGGTTTAAAAATAAAGCCAGAAAAATGTAAATTCTATCGGAAAAATATAGAGGTTTTTGGATATAACATTAACAAAGAAGGAATAAATATTATTAAAGAAAATATTCAACCTGTTTTACAGTTACCTCCTCCCGAGAACATCTCCATGCTACGATCATTCCTTGGTAAAATAAATTACTACTCACGATTTCTGAAGGATATGGCAACCGTATTGGCTCCCTTGTATGATTGTACTAAGTTAAGTAAATTTAAGTGGACAGATGACTCTTTTGAATTGATTAAAAGCAAATTAATGTCAGCAGAAAATTTGAGACACTATGATCCATCATTGCCCCTTATTTTATCGTGCGATGCCTCAGCATGTGGAATTAGCGCAGTCTTGTCAAATCGAAGACCAGGTAATATAGTACAACCAATTTCCTTTGCAAGTAAAAAATTAAATGATACAGAAAGGAAGTATAGTGCACTGGATAAAGAGGCTTTGGCAATTATATTCGGAATTACAAAATTCTACAATTTTATATATGGCAGGCACTTTGAACTTGAAACTGATAATGCTGCTCTGGTAAGAATTTTTGGGCCAAGTAAAGGAATTCCGAAGATAAAAAGCGCAAAGCGCTTACAACATTATGCTATATTTCTTTCAGCATTTTCATATACAATCAGACACATACCTACCAACAAAAACCCTGCTGATTATATATCTAGATTACCTTTTGAAGATAAAAATGATAAATTCCAGGATTTTGCAGTTTGCAGCAATTATATAGACAGCTCTAACACAGAAATAATAAATTGGGAAATTATTCAAAGAGAAACAAAAAAAGACCAGTTATTATGCAAAATATTAAGATATAGCTATGATGGTTGGCCGGATATTAACTTGATTGAGACTGAACTAAAACCATTTTTTATTAAAAGAAATGAAATAAGTATAGATAGACATTGCTTATTTTGGGGACATAGAATCATAATTCCTAAATCTATTAGAAATGAAATTCTAAATGAACTTCATAAGAGTCATTTTGGTAGTAGCAGGATGATTGATATAGCCAAGTCATATTTCTGGTGGCCAAAATTAAATGAGGATATCATTGATTTAACAAAACAATGTGTAAATTGTTTGTCTTATAGAAATACACCTACAAAAACAAATTTGAAGCCATGGCCTGTACCTCCATCACCCTGGTATCGGATCCATGCTGATTATCTGGGTCCATTATGTGGAAAAATGTTTTTAATTGTAATTGATAGCTATAGCAAATGGCCAGAGGTATTTCAAATGGCAAATATTGGAAGTGGTTTAACTATTGAAAAGTTTAAAGATTTGTTTTTAAGATTTGGGTTTCCAATTCATCTTGTTACAGACAATGGAACGTCATTTACAAGTCATGACTTTAAGGCTTTTTGTACAAATGTAGGCATGAAGCATACATTTTCACCTCCCCACCATCCAGCCACAAATGGTGCAGCAGAAAGATTTGTAGAGACATTTAAGTCAAATGTAACAAAAAATTTTGAAAGTGGGAGATCCCTTAGTTATGCCGTCGGCATATTTTTGGCAGATTACAGAGTGACGCCTCATAAATCCACCGGGGTCTCACCAGCTCGACTTATGTTGGGGAGAGAAATAAGAAACCGTTTTTCATTATTTAGACCAACTCCAATTTTTCAAGATATTTTAATGAAACAAAAAAAAGTAGTAGATTCTCATGGGGCTCCAGGAATGTTCACTTCAATGTAGGTCAAATGGTCATGACACGGGACTACAGAAAAGGACAGAAACCGCGGACGAAGGGCACTGTCATTGAAGAGTCCATTCCGGGAACTACCTATTATATTGATGTTGATGGTTTAAGATGGAAAAGACATGTAAACCAAATTATAAATTGCAGTCAAGGTATATAAGGAATTCATTAACCTGAACTCGCTAACTCATTGTTCTCATAAGTAGTATATAAGTTGTATGTAACAAAATAAAAATAAAATAATTATAATTAGTATGTAATGAGCATGGTAGTTTAAGTTTTTGTAAGTTGGGAAGAGTATGGTATATCCACAATACATGGGTAATTTATAAGTAGTAAATAAGTTGTAAGTAACAAAATAAAAATAAAATAAATATAATTAGTATGTAATGAGCATGGTAGTTTAGGTTTTTGTAAGTTGGGAAGAGTGTGGTATATCCACAATATGGTTCACTCATAAGTTTATAACGTTCATTTATTTGCTCTCTTTTCTCTGTGCGCCCTAACTGAATGGTACACTGTAATCTCTCTGTAATAGATTTAATCCTTTATAAAATATATAGTGAGTTCATGAAGTGTTGTGTTTACTAATTAACTATCCTGACACCTAAGATATAACATTTGTTATTAATTTATTTGAAATTTATTAAAATATTTGATGATTTAGGAATAATGGTGTATATATTTATATGATTGTCTATATTGTATTATAATATGATAAGCATAAAACCGATATTTTTTCATTTATCTGTGGAGGTTGGACAAAATGCCTCCGTAGAAATTATGTAACTGGAGGTTGGACATAACGACATGGAGATAGCCCATGAACATGATTAGAGAATTCAATGCTTGTTTGTCCAAACTACCATCAATACATATACAGCATGTTCAACTTTTTAATGAATTTAACTAATTTAATTACAGCATATTTACATTATAGCTCTAGGGTCTCGTGGGGTTCTTTTTGTCCCCCTTGGGCCGGGACTGGAGAAAGTCTAAATTTAGATGAGTATATAGTAATAATAAATAAAAAAATTACTGGGTATAGTAGGCATTAAAATTTTAGACTTCTGAGGTGACTGGATGGTGAATTGAATGATGATAGTGGTGGATTGAGGTAGTCTATGGTTCATATTAGTAGGTGTCATTATTAATGCTTACGCGAGTTTGATAAAGTTTAAGTTTAAATACACTAGTACTCACAAATAATCAAAAATTTATTAACTAACATAATTATCATAAAATAGCAACTGGTACTACATAATCAGTCCTTATACGATAAATATAAAATAGGTAGACTTAGGATATTGTTCTTCATGAAACATATCAAGCTTCTACTTTTTTTTTCCTCTGACCGAAGTACTTTTTTTACTTTAGATTTGTTTTTTTTTACAAAATACAAAATTCCAGTACACTTCCTTAATCTAATTTATAAGAATATGTGCAATAGTTAATGTAAAACAAATTGAAAAAATACATTAAGGTAGGCAGGAACAAGGCAAGCTAATGAAGGTTTACGGTACTTGTAGTCCTTGCACTAGGCGAGACGCCTGTGTCGCAGGGCCTACATTCTAGCGTTTACTTAGCGTCAGTGCGGTGCAGTATCAATACATTTTATTTACCGTTTGGTTTTGAAATTAAATACATAACTAAATTTAAATTAATTAGATTTGGAAAAAGATTAACACGTTCGTTGCATTACGAGATCTATCAGATCTCTCGCAGGACTTTTGTATTGTGCGTTGACTATAATCGTGTTATTTCACTCCTTGCGGGAGGCTCTAACGTGTGAAGTTATCTAAGTATGAGTAAGACAAATATACATATTTGCTTCCTACTTAAACGTAAATTCAAACACATTAAAAAAACTGTATTTTTAGGAGACCGATTAGGTCTCAAACGCACCAAAGGGTAGGTTAGTTACGAGATCTTTTAGGTCTCCAAAGCACCAGCTGAAAGTTCTTTGAAATTGATGGCGCAGTGAACGTGTTAAGTAATAATTTGATTGATGCCTGAGTGTATGATGACATGATGTGTGTGCGCGTGCGTGATCGTGTGTGTGTGCGTGAGCGTGTTTGTTGTGATGCTGATAATTCCAGCGGTGTAGTCAAACATTTCCTTGACTGTGAGATATAACCAACCCCAGGTTAACTAATAATTTCCAGTAAATTCTCAGTTTCACCATAAGTAAGTGAATGTAAATACTTGAACAGCAAGTATTTACATTCCCTCGACGTTGTATTGCGAATAAAACATTTTGTTTCGTTGTTTTATTTTTCCGTCTCACATCATTTATATTCAGGCCAGTAGAAAGCACAGTTTGTATTTTATCGTCATCCTTGTGTTTTAAGACCTTTTTGATTAAGGCTTCCATGAAGTTTTTATCTTCTTGCGGCATAAATTTATACACCGAACATATATCCTGTTTTTTTTTATCAGTTAAAGAGTTCTTTGGTTTTTTAAGTGTTATATCACTCAAAGCGTACACTTTATTTTGTTTAACGTTTGTTGATATGGCTGTTGCCGTGAAACTTGTTTTGTACTCCACCATGTTCCATTTCATTTTATTACACTTTATAGATTTAATTTTTTTGTATGGTATTTGACCATATCCTAGTTTCACTGTCTCATCATGAAACGCGCAAAAGTCCATGTCCTGCATTTGCAAAAAAACTTAAAGGAGACAATTTCTTTTGTTTGAAAAATAGGCCACCCACAAATTATAGCATATAGTAATGAAACTCATGTCGATTTGTTCCTCATAATCTCTAGATTCAGTGGTAATATTAGCTATATCCGATCTAACCGGAGTATTGAGAAATCAGTTAATGAATCTCACAATAACCTAAAACCTCACAATGAACAATTATACATAAGTTACTTTATTACTTAGGTTCTAGTGATTTACTACCTAATACTAGCGATTGCCTGCGCGATTTGGTTTGTCACAAAAATAAGTGATCATCCCATGAAAACTATGTACCTAGGTTTCCGGGATATAAAGTAGCCTAGTCATTATCAAAATTAAAACTATGTACATATTCAATTTCATCAAAATCAGTTTAGCAGTGAAAGCATAAGGAGACAGAGTTACTTTCGCATTTTTGCATCAGCACTTTTTCTAGCAATTGTGCTGATAATCATTACCAGCACGAGTAATGATTACTTGCGATATTGTATGGCTAGGCGGAATTTAAAAAAAGACATTGGAGGTAACAAAATATTATTATCATAATAATAATTAAATAGGTAACCCACTCAGAAATAGATTCTTTAAACCTTCGAAAAGTGACAGCAAAGCTATACATTATCTAGCACATGATGCAATTTCGCGTATCGTAGGTATTGTAAAAACACCAGAGAACATTACTTAGGACATACGGAAATGTTCCTACGTTAGACCCTAATACGGAAAGTAGAAGCAGCACGCTTATAATTATACATAGTAAGTGCTGCTGTTGCCCTGAAAATACCGGGCACAGTAAGAGTAGGCATAGAGGTTGGTTGTGGGATATTCTTGCTGTCTTCAATATCCATAAGACGAATTGCCACAGCTCTGTTACCATCTCGTAGCCTCTGCCTGCTCACAGTGCTGGAAACTTTCAGCCACCAAGCCATACAGACTTGTTCTGAGCGTTCTATCTGCACAAAAAGGGATGGTTAGTATATAAACGTTTATTTATTGCACTCTATACAGGAGTACCTAAGTACTAAATAGCAAACTAGAAAAAAGATATACTAAACAAAAATACTACTTAATACTAGATATACTAGATATATTTAATATCTTTATTTTCAATGATTTCACTAAGAATTTTTGAAATTACCTGATTATTTGAAAACTGCAAAATCAATATTCCTTTCTGCAGAACAAGAACGCTGTGTTTGGTGTGTTCTTAAAATGGAACATCCACATGGAATGTAAATATTTCTATAGGAACCCAAATCTTCTTATTGCATCAGGAGTATGGATATTTTCTTGCAAAATTAATAGTAGCAGTATCTGCAAACTGCTAGTTGATTTAGCTGTAAATAAAAGCAGGTAAGTTAAAACAAACAGGGATAATAAAGTTAATAATATTATAAGCAACACAAGTACGGATACCAACATGGTTTGAGACGTTTAAATGCATTGTTATCTATACCTCCTTCATCTTTTTCTTATATTTATATATATATATATATATTATATATATATATATATATTATATATATATATATATATTATATATATATATATATATTATATATATATATTATATATATATATATATATAAGAGGCGATGTGTGTATGTATGTTCCCTAAAAAAAGGCTGGACAGATTTTGACGGGAGTTTCACTGGCAGATAGTTGATGTCATAAGAAGTGTGTCATCTACGCGGGTGAAACCGCAGGGCGCAGCTAGTAATAAATAAAAATCAAATGGTGTTCTTAAGTAACGGCATAATTTGTGAACGTCTGAACCGATTTGACTTTTTAAAATGTTTGTAACCTTCAGGGAAAGAAATATTGTCGAAGCCGAAGGCCGAGTCCTACGCGTACGAAATCGCGGGCATCAGCTAATACCTACTTAAATAAAAACTCACCTCGCAAGAAATCCACACACACACAAACGGCACAAATCAAATAGGTAAGATCTTTGGGAAAATCTTCAGTTGTCTCGGACAGTAATTATGTCTTCGCACAATTGTCTACGCGTTGAAATCTTACTGCACAGTTGACAACAATTTTCTGGAGTAGACGCTGTACATTGTACATGTTGATTTATTGTAGTTTCATAATGATACGGAAAAAATTGAGAGCACTATCAGACGATCACGCGATTTGAAACAAACGGAAAGTATGAATAGTGATGTGTGGTGCGAGTTATATCACTATTCACATATTATCATGAACGAGTTGACGAGACCAGTTTTGTGCAATTCGAATCAAATCTGTCAACAGTTTGTTACTGCGCCTGACACTGGTGCAAGACTGAGATCGAGTCAACTCAACTCAATAAACTGCTCCGTGTCGGTGCCAGGCCAGCTGGATGCGCTTAGCGATGTGACTGCGCTTAGCTATGTACGAGCGATTTGAGTGGGTTATTTGACCCGAGCGATGTTCAAACCAATAAAAAAACGAAAGCAGTGCGTGTCACATGTTCCTCGGTCCACATTCAATCAACGGAGTAGTACCAACTAGCAGGACCTATTCGCGTTGACACTTGCATCGAGTTAGTAATCATTCCAGTGTCAACTCATACAAATACTGACGAGACACATCACCAGAACCCACTACCGCCGATTCAAGTTGACTCCAGTTGCAACTCGAGTCAATAGCACGAGTTACTTAAGTAATTCGAGTCAGAAAAACTAAAGTATGAGACATCACTAGTATGAAGTAACTTGAAATAAGTCATAACTGCTGTCAATTTCAAACCAACAAACGTCAAGATGGCGGATTTACGTTCCATTCCTCTATAATTTTACGAAACCATAGTATTACGGTTTCGGTAAATCAATATTAGTAAATATTTAAAACTAGGATTAAAACATATTCAAGCCGCTAATTATAAGCGTCTATAATACCATTAGCGACTATTGTATAATTATTTTTACTTAAAAGCCGATTACTATGGCTACTGTTGTAAAATATGGTCTATTTATTTTTGTATATAAATTCCTGAGCATGCATCCTTTTTCGTATTAAAAACGTTCCGGTCAAGTGACTATAAGGGAAATGAATGAATTGTAGCTAAAATCAAAACAACACATTTTATTCTTGATATTATTATTCCGGTTTCATTTTTCCCTTATCTTTCGTCCGAATGGTACAAAAAATACGACAAATTTTATAGTGCTGGTCCCATCGATATATGCTAAATTAGGTGGGCCTAAGAAAAAAAAAATTTGGTGGGCCCAGGAAAAATTGTCTTCTTTCGATTGTATTTTTGCATCAATCCAAGAGGACTATACATTTCTTGATGCCTTAAGTTACGTTCTATAAGGCTATGTACACAGTCTACTTCTTGAACGTTTCCGTGGCCCGGTTCAGAAAATTTTTGCTCTATATCTGTTATATTTTTAGCATTTTCAGACTGCAAAAAATTTATTAATGCCATACTCATGTGCGAATTTTTATTTTGTGGTACACAAGAGTCAGACCAAAGAATATTTTTTGTAATGTTGCTTGGCAAATCTTTTACTACTCTGATTAAAATTTTGACTAATGCGCTGGCTATTTCATCTCCACTTCGTCCGTTTTTTGTTTCATCCCAAATAGCATTGGTGGCAGAATTATCTATATTACAGTGTCCTGTCAAGTTATACACTGTAAGCTTACTAGTATAATAAAAACATGAGATGTTTGCTTTAGGTAGACTGAAAATGTTTTCTAAATCAAAGGTTATGACAGCTGCGTTTATATTTTTTATGATATCATTCTGCCTGTCTGTTGCTCTTTCTTCATCGCCTTCTCGTTTACGTATCATATGTTCTTTATATTTGAGTTGTTGATTTTCATCAGGATTTAAGATTGCTTTGTATTGGCAACATATATCGCATGTATCTTTTTTGGGCCGATGAAAACTTAAATTGAAGTTTTCATTGAAAACTTTTCGATATATATTATCTTTTACTGGTTCGTGGTGCATTTCTACATAAAGAGAGTACATTTTTGTGATGCTAAGACTTGGGTCTAGATATTGACGTTTTGTGGTAGCTCTACAGTAATGTGATTCCTGAACGGGAAATGACTTTATATGGTTTATGACTTCTTCTATTTTTGCAGGATCAGTTTGTTTTTTCACATACCTGCCTTTTTTAGGAGTAACTAGTAGAGTAACTAGTAGGAGTTTGGACGCTTTCCGCGTCTGTCTGTCTGTATGTCCGCTAACTCCTCTTAAACCACGCAACGGATTTTGATGCAGTTTTCACCATCAGATAGATAATTTTTCAAGGAAGGTTTATATGTATAAAAAATCCTAATCAAGTTTTTATGTAAGTACAAAAAGACACTATTTTGCAATCAAGTTGCTGAAAAATAAATTTACGTGGCTTACGTAGGCTAAACCTTAAGCGATACACAAAAATGATGTACTAGAGAATTGTAGCTCATCTAAAAATCTAAAGAAAACTCCGCGATGGCATATCCCTATCGGTTATTGTTGACTCACAGTAACCATTTCTTTCATTAAAACTTAATTTTAAAATTGCGTTATACTTGCGACGCTATTTAATCTTATTCAGTATAATCCTTATCCAAATAAATATAACAGTATTTTTAGGCATTAAATTAAATGTATAATTGTCTTTTACAGTATACAATTCTCCCCATACAACAAACGTAATTTTTAACGTATTATTGTAATTGCTCTAATGTAAAAACGTTAATACGTACTAACGTCAAACTTGGCATGTTTATACACTCATTTGCAAAAAAACGGGCTATTTTGATTTTATCCCATCTTGAAAAAAATTCAACACGAAAAAGGTTTTAAACATTTGAAAATTTTATTGGCTGTTTAAAAAAGAGCGTTGGGGCTTAAAAAAGTACGTTCCAATTTCAAATTTTAGACTGAGGCTGGTTTTTAGAAAAAACAACATTTTACTACCTACATTTTGTGACGCGAATTCCCGAAAATTAATATCGACTCTGAATAACTTTTAGTCAATTTTTATTTAATTGTTTCATGTCCTTGACATTTTTAAATGTTGTTAATGCTGTTTAGCTGTTTGGAAAATGGTAGATAAGTGATAAAAGTCAGCATAATTATTGCGCTGCTTGAGGAAGATTGCAGCCAATGCTCCGTGGCTCAAAGGCAAAATTTTAGTTGTTCGACATTCCAAAGGACCTGGCAGCGCTATCAACAGACTGGTCCCGTCTAGAGAAGGCCTGATTGTGGGAGAAAGCCATGTACCGAACCACGGCATGATCGTTTTCTGGTGATTCAAGCGTTGACAAATTGCAAATCTTCGTATGTGGACCTCAAGAACAACCTCGAAGAAGTAAGAAATGTGCAAATTAGTCTATGGACGGTCAGGAGGAGACTTCTCACTGCCAATATAAATCATCGCCCAGCTCGCGGCCCTAAATTACTCCGTGAGCGCCGAGTTTCCAGGCTTAGCTTCGCTCGAAATTGTGTTTAATGGACTCAAGAAAGCTGGGATAGGGTATTGTTCTCCGATGAAGCCATAATATCTCTGTACGGTGAAGACTGACGTCGGCGAGTGCTACGAAAACGAGAAGAACGTTTTGCAGAGGCTTGTTTTGAAGAAATCACACCTTATGGTACCTCTGTTATGTTTTTGGGCAGGAATAAATTCGTTGGATCGTACAGAGTTAGTATTCATCGAAAATGGCACTGTCTGGACACCGATACAAAACTGAACTTCTAATTCCTCATGCACAACCCGCATTGGCTGCTCTTGGCGAAAACAAAATTTTTATGGACGACAACTCTCGCGCCCGCTGGTCTGGCGATGTGGAAGCGTATATGCTAGAAGCTTATATTCATCGTTTGGATTGGCTAGGTCGACGTGCCAACCTCAATCCTATAGAGCATGTCTGGGACGTTCTGAAGCGACGAGTGAGACCAGTGCAGCCGGCTCCGCAGACTATCAGATAGCTAAAGAATGTGATTACCGCGGAGTAAGAACGTATTCCGCAAGAAATCATAAGTGATATACTCGGTAACATGCCCAGACGAATGCAAGCTGTGATTTCGGCAAGAGGGGGTCACACTCCATACCAATCTTTTATCTGCACTACATCATTAAAGAAGCTCGAAGTTTACTATGAGTTTATTTATTGGTGAACGTTTTCTACTACCATTACAATAACGTTCTACATTGTAACATTGATTACTGGGGTGTTTAGTATACAGATAAACTGCTAAACCAACTGCTAATCTTTTGTGTGGAAGCGTTACTTTAAGTTGTTTTAAGGATAGTGTTGTAAATTTAAAAAGGCGAAGGCAAAACCGAACGACCGTCATGTCTTCTTTTATTTTACCCAACAAAAGCTAACCCTTCGGTTGTGTGTTGTACATAATATATCATATAAATATTAAAGACGTTAAGTGGACCTGAGACGTTTATTTTTTTTTCTTTTCTCCCCCGACTTTTCCCCCTTACAACTGCACCATTGTTGTCTGTAGATCGAGCATAAATTGCTGCTCCATAAGCTCGTTCACTAGCGTCATTGAAAACATCTAGCTCATGCACAGATGAGTCAAGAAAAACTCTTCGGGGAATCTTTAGTTTGTTTAGGCAAGGTAGAGAGTTGGCAAAGGAGGTCCAAGCATTATGCAGTTGCTTAGGAATTTCCACATCCCTATCACAATTGGCAATCCATAATTTTTGCAGAATGACTCGTGATTCTATTAAGCAGGGCCCAACTAGGCCGAGAGGATTGAAATTCCAGTCGCTTTCCAAATTCTCCAAAATACAAATCCAAATTCTGAATTAAACAATGACAAAATACTTTAGCTTCTTTCGTAATGCTTGTACAACTTTGAAAAGAATTTAACTTTTCTGCGAGGATCGCACATAAGAAACGAAATAGTTCTTTGGTGACCCTATAACACCGGAGGAACAATTCGAGATCCAACGCTAAGGGGTCCCTGAGTCGCAAATCCCTGAGCAACCTCGCAATGATTTTGTGACGTTCTTGGCGCCAACGTCTTACAACTTGCCTAAAAAATTGTCTCCGTTGCTCTAGTTCCAGAAAAGAAGACCTGAGGTCTTTAGCTTAACTTACATTTGATAAAACCATCCACCGGTGGTTTTGTACATATTGTAGATCATATAATAATCTTGCCGTATCACCAATTTCCTTTATTATTTGTTCATATGTCACTTTGATTAACTCTGTTAAGGCCTCCCAAGAGCTGCCAAGGCTGTTTGACCTGTTTTTGTTTACTTTATATTATATTATCTCTCTTCCTCTCATTTTCTGCCAGTGCTAAAACAGCGTCTGGGTTTAGTTTGGTGCTATCATTTTAGATATATTTTGATTTGGGGAGTATTTCCATAATATTTCCCATCTCTTGCCTAGTTCAGAATATATTTTCTCCCTCTTTGCAGGGACTTTCTCTGTCTCTTTTCCTAACAGAATAAGTATGTTTTTATCCAGATTGTCTTCTTGTATTTCAATGACTTTTTGTTTGCTTCCCTCTGACTCTTCTTGTTCTTGTTTACAGTATAAAAGAGAAAAGAAAAAACCACTAAAGGTAGTGTGAATGAGTATGCTTAACATTCGTGAAAGCTCTATTTATGGATATTTATGGCTGGCTGACCCCCAGCGATAGCTCTCGGATAGGATGTGATTAAGTTCTTTGTTGAAGACGATAAATGCCATTTGGTGTGTTACACGCGCTTGTCCAAATAATATGGCTGACCCTTCGTGAAAGCTCTAGCTATGGACAATTCGACTAAAATCTAAATGACACTGACATTATGATATTATACTGACATTATATTTTAACATTGCCATTTCAAATAATATTATACTATTATTAAATCTACTTTTTAAATTTAATTATTTAATTTATTATATAATCTGTTGCATAGTAATTTTTGTTTCTTATCTCTAACTTTATGCTGTACAATAACTTATTTTGAAATATAATTAACACGTACGTAAAATAAAATGTAGTCTTTAAAAGAATAATAATGACGGAGTGTACAAAACTATCAATTGATTTATAAACGGAAAGACTAATTCCCAAGATACAGGTGTTTACTACACCTAGTGTAGTGGGCATTGGTGCGATATATGAGTTGAAATGTAGCGATTACTGAATAAAATAATTTAGAATTTAGAATTTAGCCATGTTAGAATTTTAACATGGCTGGCACTTCGTGAAAGCTCTAGTTATGGACTATTCATGTTATTATGTTATTATTTAAAACAGTGTTTTATTTATGTTATGCTCTTGGATAGAACGTGTGCTCCTGGTGAAATGATACTAACCATCTAGGTCCTCAAATATATTGTCTCCTAAGTATTATGCTTCGTAATCGACTTTACGACTGTATCGACTATTGACTATTGATGTTATTCGCTGCTGATCTTCGCCATTTATTTTATTTTACTGAGATAGGTTCGGTTACAAGCTTTAGGTTATTTCACATAGAGGTATATCAGCACAGGCACCATAAAATTTTAAACTTAACCTCCTATTAAAACAGTACACAACTTATATACCGGGTGTTTGGTAGAGGGTCCGACAAACCAAATAAGCGTGTTTGGGGGCCCATTTGGAGAATACAAGTTGGCCAAAAAAAAATCCCTGACCCCCCAATTTTTTTAAAGTTTTTTTTTGTGAATTTTCCCGTTTTCACCTAAATTGTAGTTGTGTAATATGCGTTTAAAAACTTGCAATGGCGAACTGAAAAGCGCACGTATTTTATTTCTCGCCAATTACCTAACAAACGCTTCCACTGCGCAATCGTCGGAAAACAATGGAAATCTGAGAAAAGCAAATGAAAATAATAAGTGAAGAAGAAAAAGTTTAAAACTAAGAAAATTCGGTGTTCAATAAAATTGTGATTGAACAAAATGGCGTCGATAGCATCGGAAAAAGAAATATTGCCGTGACTTGTTAACGAACAGGGTTTCGCCAACTGGAAATTCTGATTAAGAATGTTACTCGAAGAAAGACAAGTATTAAGTGTCATGGAGTTAGAAGACACAAACTATTCATCAGAAAATCTAAAGGAAGACGTGAAGGCAAAGAATATCATTGTGCAGTGTATCACAGACAAGTATCTGGAAATTATTTAAAAGTGTAAATCAGTGTAGGATATATCTACATAAAAACTCTGTGTTTATCGTTAAATCACTTTTTATTTGAATATTATTAATATTAGTACAAGGTGCAAGAAATGGCCGAGGCCGCTAGCGTTTTTAGAAGAAAACTACAATAAAATGTTGCCAGCTCCCCAATAACAGCCAAAGACAATGTATGCTCATGCCGACCTGAACATAATTGGGGGCTGGTATGGCTATCTCTAACAAGTACTAAATCACCCTCTTTTAGATAACCTCTCCATACTTCCATTTGGGACGGCTTTGTAGTTGTCAGGTAGTCTTTGGACCAAACCTTCTAAAAATCTTGCTTAATTTTTGTACATACATTCCAGAACTTCAAACGGTTCGTTAGAGCTTCTGTTAAGTCCGTTTCAGGATAATTAGTGAAAGCCGTTCCACACAGAAGATGTCCAGGCGTTAAAATATTGACAATCAACAGAGTTTGTAGCGAGTAGAGGCCTAGAATTAAATATCCCTTCGATTTGTACAGCTACAGTATTGAGTTCTTCATAAGTTAAACAAAGATTGCCTACTACTCTTAAAATGATGCTCGAAACTCTTTATACTACTCTCCCACAATCCTCCAAATTCCGGGGAGTAGCTCGGTATGAATCTGATCTTACTATAGTTATTTGAACAAAAATTATTAACCTCTTGAATATGCTCTTTGGAGCGTTGAAGCTCATACAAGTTTTTCATTATATTAGATAGACCATGAAATGTTTTAGCATTGTTACAAAAAAAATAATTGTGGGCATGCCTCGCCTCGAAATGAAACGCTGAAGAGATGCTAAGAAAGCTTGGGTTGTAAGAGGCGACACTAATTCCAGGTTTACCGTCTTGGAACTAAAGCAAACATAGACAGCCACGAACGAGGGCATCACAACTGGTTTCCTAACTCAAGCTACCTTTGTGTCAAACGGTCCACAAAAATCTTCTCTGACATGCTGGAATGGTCTTGACGCAGTAACTCTCTCTGGTGGAAGTGAACCCATCAACTGCTTGGCAACTTCAGCCTTGAGTCGAAAACATTTGACACATTTGCGCACTACTTTCTTGACTTCTCGAATGCCACTGACCAATGAGTACCTTTGCGATAGAGAACTTAAAACTAATCTAGGTCCTGCATGCAAGAGCCTTAAATGTTCCCTGCCTATTAAAAGGTTTGTAATGTGACAATGCTTTGAAAGAATAGCTGGATGCTTTTATCATAAGAAATGGTATCGGCATTATGGAGCCTACCACCTACTCTTTTAATTCTTTTTTGATCGAGAAATGGATGTAGGTTACCTATTCCTGTTTTTATATTTTTTCCAACAGAAAGCAATTCCACTTCACTAGGAACTTGTTCCCTTTGAGTACAACGCACTATAACTAACATAGAATCATGCAGTTCCCGAGGAGATAAGCTTCTGTCTATAATTTCATTTTTATTTTTTGAACTGTTATTACTAAATCTGCACATGAAAGCAATCACTCTTTGTAATTTATTAATATCTGAAAACCCTCTGAACAGTTTTTCTGTAAAAGATGGCTCTACATTGTCAGTTGTATTACAATGTAAACATTGTTCACCATCGTTACATTGTGCGTTGTGAGCTATCTAATCTTTCACCTGTGAGTAACTCATCAGATTGATGAATTTCTTTTGATTTTGTGTGTGTAAAATTCTTATCGGACAAATACTGTGGACCATGCCACGTAGGCTAATGATGTTGTTGGTGTGGGAAAAAGGGAAAAATTTTCAAGTTAAGGATTACTTTAAAGCGAACAGTCTAAGCATGCGGCTGCCATTTCATAAATATCTTGGTCCGGGTAACGAGTTAGAGGGGAAGGGGCTCCCCGTAAACGTTGCTGACGATATAGCATTAGAACACGATCTTGCATACGAGGCGGACGTGACACGTGATCATATAAGGTCTGCCGATAGTGTGGCAATTGACGAGTTTGCAACAAATGCATTAATAATATTAAATAACCCTTGGGAATCAGTTCCGAGTGCTATCGGTGCGGCGGGTTTATATCTGAAACGTACGTTTGAAGATACTTTCGGACAACAATATCTCCATGCCAGCAGCTGGAGGAAGAGGTAATGCTCGTCGTGGTCGTCGCCTTCATGCCGGTCAAATTTCATATGGCCAGTTACAGAGTGCATATAGTGCTGCATACCAACAGTTATCGTCATTGAGAAGGCTCGTTTCGGTGGTTATAAAGAAAGAACCTCCTTTTTTGAAGTCGGTTAATTAACAATTACACTTTAAGAGTATTATCCTTGTTTGTCGCAACCTAGTAAAGAAAGTCAGTAGTCTCCTACTGTCTCCTTAATCCGTCAAGAGTTAGGTATATTCGCTTGTCCAATAACATTTTTGAAGGGCCATAAGCCATAACTAAGCTCCGATATGACTTACGGCAAAGTTATTTTATACTTACACTAATTAAAGGTAGTACTACAAAATAATAGTAAAAGAATCAATGGGCGCTAAAAAAAAATTACGCCACTGGTCCATACAAGGTTACCCAAACCCCTTTAGTAATTGGTCACAGAAATGGCTCCTAGAAATACAATTATTAGCCACCGATAAAAAAAAACGTCATGTTTATCAATGAAACTTTATTATTTTTAAGGCTAACTCCTTCTGTATTTCCTCAATTTTACTAAAAAATTCGTCATCAGTAATACTCTCACCGTTGATTTCTTCATCTTTTTCATCATCGTCAGTACATTCAGTGACATTGTAACAAAGATAACTGTCTCCTTCTTCGGGAATGTGCTGTCGATAAGATTTCGGCACATAAGATTTATGAAAGACACGGTGACATTCAGGGCATACTAAAAGTCTCTTATTCCGAGCTGTTCACAAATATTACAGGTTTGATTAGATACAGTCTTCTTACTATTCATTATTTTAGCAGCCTTCGTTTCTTCAGTTCTCTTTTAATTTTACGCTCTCTTTTTTCTGTCTCAAGGTTTTCTTTTTCTTCCAAAATCCTCTGATAATCTGGCCCTGATATGTGATATGGTAATCGCAATATACTTCTCTTTTTTTTTTCGAGCCGGCTCTGTGGGAAACTGTAAAAAGTATTTTAGACTTGATTTTGTTTTTGGCTGTCGGCGTAAAGCAAATTCATCTTGAACACTTAGGCTTGGTTGCACCATAGTAGTAGTTAAAGTTAAGGTTTATGTTAAATTTGACAATAACAATAACGCTGACTTTAGCAGTTACTACGAAATGCGTTGCACCAGCGTTTTCACTAGTTTAGTTAAAGTTACCAGAGTCGCAAGTCAAATGAGACCTTATTTATGCTAGATGCATAGCTGGAAACATTTTTAAATATGGCAATACTAAAAAAGATCTCAATTTGCACTCTCATTTATCAAATTTTCTGTCAGTGTCACTGTCAGTCAGTTCTTAAGACAATTCGGTATGCTAAAAAAAATTATCCTATGCCAATTCCAAAACCATTTCGAGTTATGTTACTAACCCTTATTTTTCTACTCTGACTCTTTAAAACGATAAGATGCCATTTATTTTAACATAAAACTAAGAAATCATTCGACTTTCATTGACCTCTAAATGACGTCACGGTGTAGCATTTTATTTTCTGTGCCTTTTAAGAATAAAAATATTATACATTTGACACACTGTTCGTCACACAGAATAGAATATTTTTTCATTTCTGTGGTTTGAATGTCTGTTTTTTTTCAGGGCTGCCAATATGGGGTGCTTTTTTAGACTTCTCAACGCAACGAAATTTTGTGCTATATAGTGACGTCACATAATTTCAATTTTCAAAAAAATATTGTAAAATACCTTCTCAATAGAAAACAAAAATATTGAAATTAGTTTCTTAAAATAGCCTTATCTACGAAATAAAAATATAAAAAAATACAAAAAAAAAACTTTACATACCGAATTGACAAAGCTGTTTTGTTATTGTGTGGAGCTCAGAGAAAATTAATCACATTATTTGTATTTCTTGTTATTTGTATATATTTCTTATCTTTGATGTGACGTGTTTACTCAGTTTACGGTTTATGTGAATTTAGTTATTTATCTCGTAGCAAGGAAGCTAATAAAAACTAACTCTTTAAAATTTTGGTTGGTTGCTGTAGCAGAAATGGAAGACAACTTGCTTGCAAACATTCAAACAAAGTACGGATCTATGCATATATAAATATTTATTCGTTTGCCTAAATGCGCTTGCAGATGTTGCGTAGTACATATAACAAGTACAAGTAGGCGTTCAAACGTAAGGCGCTTGCAAAAGATGCGTGGTAAGTACAAGTTGCAAGTAGCTACTACGCAAGCGCCTTTAAAGTAGCCTCGCTAACTCGTAACTACATAATATTCGAACGAGACGAACGATGCGCCGTGGGCGTCACGCGAGCAGGGTGGGGAAAACAAAGCTTCACTTGAGCAAGGACAAGCGCGAAGTACTACTAAGCACTTTCACAGCCTCTTTCACTGAGCACACCGTGGAAGACGATGCATAGTAGGCACTTGCTACTTCTACTTGTTACTTGTACTACGCATCTTCTGCAAGCGCCTTGACGCATGTTGTTTATTTGAAGTACCATTCTAAAATTATGTTATTATTTTTAGGGAAAGAAGTGCAAATTTTACCAAGTCAGAAATGGACAGACTTCAAGCAATAATAGGAAAACATAAAAATGTATTATTTTGTAAAAAAACTGATGGAATAAGCTCAAAACAAAAAGACAGCGCATGGACTTTGATTGAGTGCGAATTCAATGCTCTTGGAGACACTCCACGAACGGTTAAACAGCTCATATATAAATTTGAGAATTTGAAGAGAGTTGCAAAGAATGTAAGTTTGGACATGCTATTAGTACCTACATGACAAAGACAATTATGCTTATATGTTTATCTAAATCATCATCATCATCATCATCAGCCTTTCAACAGTCCACTGCTGGACTTTTAGCCTACCCCGAAAGGATGATTGGGCCATATCCACCACGCTGGCCCAGTGCGGATTGGTGGATTCACATACGCCATTGAATTCCTTCTCCGTACGTATGCAGGTTTCCTCACGATGTTTTCCTTCACCGAAAATCCAGTGGTATGCAAATCCGTACATAAGCTCCAAAGAGCTCATTGGTACGGGCCCGGGGTTTGATGAACCCGCGACCTCACGCTTGTAAGTCTAGCGGTCT
This sequence comes from Agriopis aurantiaria, assembly GCA_914767915.1. Classification (NCBI taxonomy): domain Eukaryota; kingdom Metazoa; phylum Arthropoda; class Insecta; order Lepidoptera; family Geometridae; genus Agriopis; species Agriopis aurantiaria. The sequence continues at coordinate 6,405,595 of OU612003.1, read as the reverse complement.
CCCAAATGGGCTACCACGGCTTATCTAAATATTCTTCTATTATCACTATATTTTATTTTATTTCTAGTTTTTATTAGTATATCATCCGAAAACAAATACCGAATTTTAATTTTTATATTGACAGGCAGCTAGCAAAGAGCGCCGCACTAGAGGAGGACCACCACCACCGCCACTACCTAGTCTGGAAGATGCTACAGACTGGCTGAGGTCGATTATACAATCATCAATTGATGGAAATGAGGCTATTTATGATGATGATGCCTTAAGTCAAAAGACTGTCATTGTAAGTGCTTAGTAATTACTTGCTTTTTTTAAAGTACTTATCAAAGACATAAATTTATAAATCTATTTTATTATTCTATTTACAACCTCCAAAAAAGCTGATGAAAGACATTACTATAGAGATAGTTGATGAATGTATCACCGAGAAACCTGCTAACAAGGTATTATTTACATTTAATACTAGCTGCGCCCCGCGGTGTCACCCGCGCTATGTAGCAATCAAAGCAATCTATGTTTATGTATAGACTTCAATACTTGCCGTTCCTTTAAAATGTAAAGGAAAATGATTTTTTTTCGGGAGTTTTTCCGATATTCTTATACTTATACGGGGTGGAGAGGAATCCAATAAATCAAAAATCATAAAAATCGGTCCAGCCGTTCTTAAGTTATGAATAGTGTAAAACACAACAGTCTCATCATTTCAGCCACAGGACTTCCACTGCTGGACACAGGCTTCCCCCATCGATCTCCAAAAGGGCGGGTTGGAAGCGGTCTGCATCCAGCGTTGCCCTGCAGTCTCTTTTAGGTCGTCTGTCCATCTTGTGTGTGGACGTCCTACGCTGTGCTTACCAGTCCGTGGTCTCCATTCCAGAACCTTTCTGCCCCATTGGCCATCTGTTCTGCATGATATGTGCCCTGCCCACTGCCATTTCAACTTGCTAATCTGGTGGGCTATGTCGGTGACTTTCGTTCGTCTACGGATATCTCCTCACTTCTGATTAGATCTCGTAGAGAAACCCCGAGCATAGCCCTCTCCATAGCTCGTTGTGCGACTTAGAGCTTGCTTATGAGGCCCATAGTGAGAGACCACGTTTCAGTGCCGTATGTCATCACTGGTAACACACACTGGTCGAAGACTTTCGTCTTAAGGCACTGAGGTATTTTGGACGAGAAGACGTTGCGAAGTTTACCGAATGCTGCCCAGCCGAGTTGGATTCGCCGATTGACCTCTTTCTTGAAGTTGGACTAGTTCGACTGTTTGTCCTAGGTAGACGTACGCGTCAACAGATTCAAGAACTGAGTTCCCAACTGATACTGGGCACACATAGATGGCTGGATCCACATCAGCCCATTGCTACTCAAAACTGATGGGCCATCAGTTTGAAGAAATTATCATGCTATGTTCATCATCATCAGCCTTTAACTGTCCACTGCTGGACATAGGACTCTCCTAATGCACGCCTTTGAGCTTGGTCGGCAGTTCTTTGCATCCAGTTTTTACCCGCCGTTTAACGCCGGTCGTCACTCCACCTGGCCACAGGGTGTCCTACACTACGCTTGCCTAAACGTGCTATATTCAATGTTACTTATTTTACAGATTCCTGCTAATGAAATAAACTTGGTAGAAGTAAACGAGGCCTCTGCTTCGAATGAGAAGTGGGACTTTGATACTACTACGCCCTACAGTTCCCTCAAGAGACCAGTATCATCACCGCTAAGACGTAATGCCTAATTAATAAATACTGAAACATGTAGATCCATGTAAATAAATGTAGTCAATATACAGTGTAAACTCGATATAGTGATACTCGATTTAACGACAATCTCCCTAAAATGTCGAAATTAGGTACTTGACTTTGGTTGGTTTATACCTTGTTGTCCATACAATGACGCACTATATAGCATCACACCCATTCTCAATAACAATATGTCGTTATTAAGCAATAAACGACAGTTTGTAACACCTCGTATTTGAAATAAAATTCTGGAGCAGCAAAAAAACGTCAGACAAAGATAACAGACTACGCAATAAGCGTTTTTATCAATGTTTGTTGTTTGTAAATGTTATACTCCACTAGTAAATACATTATAATAGTAAAATAATTAGTATTGATTTTTCTTTTTTCCATTTAACGCCAACTTTCAATAACGCCATAAAATGCGCAGTTTAAGTGTCGCTATATAGAGTTTACACTGTATCTTATACTTATATTTATATATAACTATTTGCCAGGTCGGGCTAAGAAAGAGAAAATTGAACAGAACAGCAACGTTGTGCGGCAGTTGTTGCGAGAGAAAAAAATATCAATTTTGGATAATCTGCAGGAGCTGGAACTGAAAAAAATTAAGGAGTCCATAGAGCATTCCCAGGAGATCCACGACCAAACACTGCGCCATAATGAGGAACGCCACCAATTACAATTAGAAAAGTTAAAATTAGAGATAGAATTATTTAAAAAAAACCTACAACTCTAGAATAATAATAAAAAAAGTATTTTTGTATATATTATAATAAAAGAATTCACTACTATTTAAATGTTTTTATTCGACACATTATTTAATACATGCTTAAAATACTTATTGACGAAGCCTACTGAAATAATTATTTATCAATAGTGACCTGTTACGATCATCGTTCCTTGCCACTGTATATTCAATGTATTCATCAGATGATGAGTCAGTGTCCTCATCCCTACTTGGCACCCATGGCGGCATAGGATCTCTAATTTTTTTGCATATATTATGTAGTACAGCAGTAGCTACTATAATAGGTTGGACTCTCTCCAGGTCAGTTCTTATTTTCATGGATAGAGTAGGAAATCTTCTTTTCCAAGTTCCAAATGTCCTTTCTATTACATTCCTTGTACGAATTTGACTTTCATTGTATAATTTTTCTCCATCACTTTCAGGATTACGAAGAGGTGTTAGTAAATAAGGCTTTACTGCATAGCCTTTGTCACCAACTAACCAGTATCCATTAAAATTACCATCTTCTAGTCTGCCCTGAAAGATTATAAAAAAAGAGCATTTTATAAGATTTTTGTTTATATTAAAACAAATAAATCCCCCCAGCTTTCATGTTCCCACTTTTGGGACACCGGTCTTCTCCCAGAGGAAGCGACTAGGCCATAATCTACCATGCTGGATTAAACAAATACCTAATGTTTATTTAACTTTTGTTTTTAATTTTATGTTTGTACCTTGACGACACTGGAGTTGAAAATATGGCTATCATGGCTGCTGCCAGGCCAACGTGCAACAATATTTGTAATGTACATTTTTGCATCGCAGATAACTTGGACATTCATAGAAATGCCATTTTGCTATTTCTATAAATTTCTGAATCCGGGCCACCTAAAAATAAACTTTAATATTATACCGACACACAGACACACATAAAGAAGTGAAATATTAATAGGTAATAACATAATGTATGAGATATGGGAGCAAAAGATAGTAGGTAAATCTTAATTTGTGTACATTAGTTTAATCTTACATAGCTCTAATTCGAATTAATGCATAATTAAAATGCCTTTATCATCATCAGTATCATTTCAGCCATAGGATGTCCACTGCTGGACATAGGCCTCCCTCATCGATCTCCAAAAGAGCCAGTTGGAAGCAGCTTGAATTCAGTGTTTAGCTGCAGTCCTTTTTTACTTTTTTCTTTTAAAATGCCTTATTGAATTGGAAACTAGTTATACACTTACTTACCTGGTGATTTAATGGGCACGTGAGAACAATCTATCGCTCCAATCACTTTTGGAAAAGCACTTAAAGCATAAAATTCTTTTGCTGTCCTTTCCATCTCTTCAATAGTCTCCGGCATGGATATCCATTCTGCTCGCATGCTTGCAATTGCTCGGCTCACCCTGTATATTATACGTGATACAGTTGACTTATGCACACCAGCTGTGTCACCAACGCATCTTTGGAACGAACCACAAGCATAATATTCTAATGCGATAAGTATTTGGTGCACTGGACTCACAGCTTTATTTCTGAAAAATATAAGTTAGGTTACCATAATAATTTATCATCATGATTCATTAGAATCATGCATGACAGAGAGTGTTAAGGAACTTACTTCATTGTTGGAGGTTTTAACCAGGATTGCAGTCGTCGAGTCAGCCACCAAGCTACATTTTTTGAGACTCGAAACCTTGCCAAGAACGATGTTTCGTCCCATGTGGAAAAACGATCGGGTCTTGACAAATACACTTTTCTTTTCCTATACCTGACACTGACCAGGTCATCACTTTCGTCTTCAGAACTACTAGATTCCGCTATTATTTCTCGGAGCAGGGACATGATGAAAGTTTGGAGGTTATATTTAACATAAACAATAACACTAACCAGCGAAACGTGGGCAGTTATGGTTAAAGTTAAAGTTATGACGTCATTTAACAATTGTCAGATGCCTAAATTTTTGCCTAACCGGTACTTTAACTGAAATGTCGATATTTGTTAAAGCTAAAGTAACATGATGCAACCCACCCTTAGGTGTTCCAAAGTTATTAACTTATTCTTTCTGCTTCTGAAGGTTTTTTCAAGTTTTCGTTTTCAATTTCTATTGAATCAAAGTTGTTTTGTTCTATTTCTTTCATCTTAATGCCTGATTCAGTGATAATCGTCTTTTTCGCGTTAGTTCGGAGGGTTGATTATTCCTAAAACGCAACATCGAACTATGCGTCAAGAAAAGACGTTTGATTCATTATTGAGTATCACCACTCATCGGTTGTGAATCAAACGATAATTTCTAACATTTGATTCATTATTGCATTTTATTTCGCTGATTTTTTTCTCAGCCCCGGCTCCCGCTTTATACCATACAAGGATATGATGACTACTGAGTTGTCGCAAAACTTTGTCAGAATACCTATATAAAATTATGAAGAGTATGTTTTGTCAACAGAAAGAAAGGAAACATCATGTGAACATGTGGAGTTCTTGTAAGCTGGCTAAAGACAAACAAATAATTATTTATAAAAATTAACCTAGTTGTCTATACTTGGTCCATTACACACAGTGGTTATACCACAAGAAGTAGATTTGAACAAAATACAGAAGAGAGAAACAACAACCATTTCTTTGAAATTGTCAGATACATTATGAACAACATTGGCCAGAAGGAAAAAAGATTTCAACAACCACAGCTGAATTATATGAAATCTCTGCTTCATCTCTTACCCTCAGATGCCAGAAAATGTCATGAAAATTTTATTCATATAGTATATAGAAGTGCTTCTTCTTTATTGAATAATGCTCTCACTCAATTTCCCAAAAGCTCTTCAAAAGATTCAGTTCCCTTTCTATGGGATGAACTGAATGCATGCTAATAATAGCGTTGTGACACGTCTCTGGCTGGTTACCGACTACGCTTACTTCACCAGATAAGATCAAACCAAATGTAGTTTTCTAAGCAATAGGAAAGCCTGATGGACCTTTGATGAATCCTTCTAACAATATCTGGCTGTAAACTTCGGCACCTAACAATAAATCAATTTTATTTGGTGTACTAAATGATGGATCAGCTAACTGGACTGACACCGCCGAGGGTAACTCATGAACGAACACTCTACGTTCAGGAAGAAGAATGGTAAATTTTTGTAAAACAAGCCTTGACGGGGATGACAAAGCTGGGGTCATGGCGGGATTGAATTTTAATAGATACCATTGACTTACAAGCAAGAGCTGCTTGGGGATCACCACCTAGACCTGAGATGAAAATTTTGATGGGGCTCTTCTTTAAGCCCAACAACTGGACCGCAGACTCTTGAATAAAACTAGCCTGTGATCCTTGATCCAACAGGGATCTTAAACAAACAGAAGTCCCTTGTATTTGACTCGACGTCAACCAAATATGTGGCTAACAGTACCTGGCTGTTAGCTGTTGCAACACAAGTCATGGCTTTTCCATGCTCACCTGAGATTGATACTGAACTTGGAACTCCACCATTTCTATAAGCAGCCAGATCCGGTTTTACTTTACTACCTGAATTTTGAATACTTTTCGAGTGAAGTAATGAATGATGTTTACGTTTGCAAATGTGACACCTTGCTGACTGGCGACATGAGTACACTGAATGATTCGGTTTCAATCAATTGAAACAAAGCCCACTGATTTGGACAACTTACGACGCTCATCGACCTTTACCTTAGCAAAGCCTTTACAGTTACATAATTTGTGGGTTTTGTCCGAACAAAAAACACAAACAGCATCTGACTTATCAATTAGATGCAGTGACAAAGTATTTTTTGTCCGTTGACTACCTTGTTTGATTCCACCTTGTGGACCGATACATTCCAAAGCTCTAAACCTAGTTTCAAGAAAATCCTTAAAGTCATCGAATTTGGGAAGTTCATTAGTCGAGTCGTTGTTCTTTGTTTTCCACATTTCCCTCGACTTACTGTCGAGCCTTTGAGTTAAGATAAAAATTACAATAATGTACCATGAAGACACATCGACTCCTAAATGTTCAAGTGCATGTAAACATTTGCTGAAAATATCAAGCAGTTCCTTGATGGCAGCGACTGGCTTCAATCAAGTTCATGAGGCGCTTTAATAGACAATTTGCCAAGAATTTTTAATTGTCATATCGTTTTTCCTATTGTGCCCAAGAATTTTGATAGTTATCGGAAGTTACTGGGATATGTCTCAGAAGCTGATATGTAATTTTTGAACATTGTCCAAAATCTTATTGCTGTGCACAAGGGAAATAAATAAATCCTTGAAGCTCGCCCACTCAATATAATTACCAGAAAAAGTTGGAATTGTTATTCTTGGTAACCTAGCATTTGACTATTTGATTAGTCATTGATTGCTGCTGGACTACTGGTCATCGATACAGTAACCGATGACCTCAGTTTGATTAAGGCCCACTTGCGTCATATAGGGTTAGCGTAACTAACTCGGTGTTAGTTAGTAACCCAGGGTTAAATAGATAACTTGCCTTGCGCCACCGTGAGCTAAGTGTTAACACTAGGTTAAAAGATTAAATATTTAACTCGCTGATTTTGGTGGGTTAAGTGGTTAACTCTGACTTTGACATTTTATTTGTGAGGTTATGTTATCAATCAGTCATATTTAACTCGCTGATTTTGGTGGGTTAAGTGGTTAACTCTGACTTTGACATTTTATTTGCGAGGTTATGTTATCAATCAGTCAGTCACGCAGTCAGTGTTTATTTTATAGATTTTGCAGAGTCGCTCTTAAACAAGGAACATTATTACTCCTAGCTCTTAAACCTATAATTTTGGTCTACCTACGAGTTTCGCTATGGATAGTGATATTTTGCTCGATGATTTATTTTCTGATGATGATGAAGAAATAGTGGAATACCTAAACACAAATTTCTTCGACAGAAGAGTTGAAACACGACAAGATCATTTTAATTCAATGAGAGAAAAGGATTTTCACAGAAGATTCAGGCTTCAAAAAACAGTGGTTTTGATTTGCTAGAAAAAATACAACATAAATTGGAATACCATCATAACAACAACAGGTATGTAATCGTCATAAATGTTGATAGGTACATACGTAGTTAAATGTGAAATCTTTGGGTACCTACTTACTTCATGTGTCTAGATTCTATGAATTATATCTGCAATAAAACCTAATAATTTTTCTTTCTACAGTAATGAAGCAGTTTCTCCCATGAACCAGTTATTGTGCGTACACTGCGCTTTTATGCCACCGGAAGCCAATTAATTACTTGTGGAGACTTCATTGGCATTCATGAATCTACAGCATGCAGAATAGTGCACAAAGTTACAGATGCTATTGCTCAATTGTACCGATAGTACATTAAAATGCCAGTTACAGAAGAGGATCAAAGGAAAGCTGCACTCGACTTCTACCAGATCGCTCGATTCCCAAGAGTCATTGGGGCAATAGACTGCACACATGTACGGATGAAATCTCCAGGTATCTACTATTATCCTCTTTTCTATGTTGAACAAGCAGCTGTTAATTTGACCTTTTCTTTCTTTAGTACCTGAATGTAACAATATGGTGAAATAACTTTGTTTCAGGGGGTGATCACGCTGAGATATATCGAAACAGAAAAGGCTATTTTTCACACAATGTTCAGGCGATATGTTCCTCCCAAATGTTGTTTAATGATGTAGTTGCAAGATGGCATGGGAACCATGCCATCTTGCAACTACATGACTCCATGACTCAAATATTTGGGACAACAGTAATCAAAAAAGGAACTTTTTACATGGTGTTTATGGGGATTATTTGTTAGTTGGAGATAGTGGATATGCACAAACCACTTTTATGATGACCCCATTGGCAAGAGTTAACACCCAAAGCCAATCTTTGTACAATGACTCTCAAATAAGAACCTGTAAACGGGATGACATATAAAACACGCAGAGTGGCGACTACTTCATTTATTCAGCAATCGAAATGAACAGAGAGAGAGTTAGCTGGCAGGCTGGCTTATATATACACTCCCCTCAAAGGCTTGGCGAGCTTGACAGTGGCATGGCGTGAGGGAGGGGGTGTGTCATGGCGGCTGGCTGGTTGTCATTCGTAGTTTCGCAGGCAACGTCACGTCCTTTTTGTTACACTAGGGATGTTATTTTATATTCTTGTACTTCTTTTTCTGACGTAGGCTAAGCCAAGAAGGACGCCGGCGCCGCCGTCGAATTTGACGAAGATTATGTTGGACAGAAAGCAACTCTCGAGTTGCTTTCAAAATGGCAAATGCCATTAGAAGTTGTGGAGAATTTTAGAAATAAGTAAATTTAGGTACTAGGTTCTAAGTACTTACCTAAAAAACAAAAAGCGGAGATAAGTATACACCTTAGGCACCCAAAAAGTTTGAGGTTAGATGTGTAGCCAATAGCCAGTGCAGCGTTGCCAATTTAGCGACTTTGTCACTAGATTCAGCGACATTTTCGCATGAAAAGCGACATTTTGATGGCTTTTAGCGACAAAAATAATTTAACGACTCTTTCTTAGCGACTTTTTTATAGTGGTATTACTGACTTCATAAACGAATATCCATCGTTTTTTTCTGTACATACTAATATGTACTCTATTTCATTGAAATAAGATCCGGTTTTGTTTATTTAGTTTAATTTGTTGGCAACTCAAGAATGACTAAAAGGCATAGGTATAGTACCTACCGTCAATCATCGTGCTAGTAGGGGAATCCCTTTCTCATGTTTGGTTTTGTTATTATTCATCCGTCATTCACTCCTTATAAGAAATCTGATATGGTCTGTTGCTTTGCTAGCGAAATAATAACGTAATCGAATATTTATCTCAAACAAATATTGCGTTTTATTAGTGTTTAGTGAGTTATCGATAATGGAATTACCGGTAAAGAAGAAAGTTTATAGCCAAAAATATAAAAAGGAATGGGAAGATTCTCCTGAATATAAAGGATGGCTGGCTCCTGTACAAGGGAATGATATTAAAGGTATGTGTCGTTACTGTCAAACCGAGTTCTATGCCAAAATAAGTGACATAAAAAAACACGCTGAAACCAAAAAACACAAGAAAAAAGTGAACATAATAATATTATATTTCATATAATATTTCACATAATATTTCATGGTGTGAACAATAAAGAGTTAATCAATCAATCAATCAATCAATCATAAAATGCACTCAGCAGCCCTTGCCAGTGCAAAAAATAATTGATGGCGTGAAAAATTCCAGTAAAGCAGAAGCATCACTTGCCCTTTTTATTGCTGAGCATTGCTCAGTTTCGACAGTAGATCATCTTGGCGAACTGTGTAAAAAAATATTCGATGACTCCAAATCCAGTAATGACCTACATTTACACCGAACAAAATGTTCGAACATATTAAGTGAAGTACTGGGCCCACATTTTAAGAATATTCTCAAACTTGATATCGGTGACCAAAAATTCAGTCTTCTTTTGGACGAATCTACTGATGTAAGCGTGTCAAAATATTTGGGGATGGCCATACGATATTTTAGTGAGTCACAAAAAAGAATAGTGTCAACATTTTTGTCACTAACACCTATTGAAAAAGCTGATGCCAGAAGTCTAGCTGATGCAATCGCAGTAACATTAAAGGATCATAATTTAGACATTAGAAATTTGATTGGAATAGGAACAGACAACGCTTCTGTGATGACAGGAGTCAATAATGGCTTACACAAGATATTGCAAGTTGATTATGGATTAACAAATCTAATACTAGTGCGTTGTGTATGTCATTCACTCCAGCTAGCAGTGAGCCATGCTTCTGAATCTACGCTTCCTCGTAATGTTGAATATTTGGTAAGAGAAACCTATAATTGGTTCTGCCTATCTCCAAAACGCCAAGGAGAATACAAACATATATACGAGACAATAAATTGCGGAAAGGAGCCTTTAAAAATACTAAAAGTATGTGCAACTCGATGGCTGTCCATACATCCAGCTGTCTGTCGTATTTTGCAACAGTGGAATGAACTGCAACTGCATTTTTCCATATGCAAAAGTAAAGAAAATTGCTACACAGCGGAGATTCTACATGCCATGTTTGAGGATAAAAGTAACTTGCTGTATTTAACTACATCCAGAGCGTACTAGGAGAAGTACTAAATACCTTGAAAATATTTGAGGGTGAGAACACTGATCCTACTAAGATGCTGGATAGTCTTACACTACTTCTCCAATCTATCAGCAAGAGAGTAGTCTACCAACCGGCCAATGTAAACGTCCTGACAACGGAAATTCTGGAAAGCCATATAAATCCATTTACTACTCTGGGCTACGCGTTTGAACAGTGTGTCGGGACCTTAAATTTGAGTGATGACAATATCAAAATTGTTAAAAAAAGATGCATCAATTTCACACTCAAACTTATCTCGGAATTGCAGAATAGGCTTCCGCCAAATATCGAAATTTTAACAAAAATGAATCTATTGTCTGTGAGCGAAATTTTGAAGACAAAAACTAATGACAGTGATGTTATAGACTTGGCTAGAGAATTAGGAATTACGAGTGTTCCAGCAATAGAAAAAATTTCTCAACAATGGAATAATATTAACTTTGTTAAATGGAATAACATTCAAAATACAATCGATTTTTGGGTTGAAGTTCACACCTTTAAAGATGCCGGAAACCACAATCCATTCCACGAACTATGCAGTCTTGCATTTACAGTTTTATCTTTGCCGCATTCAAATGCAGAAATCGAAAGAATCTTCAGCGCGATGAATTTAGTTAAATCAAAGCTACGTAATCGAATGGGGCTGGCAACCTTAAATTCGATTTTGATGATCAGATGTGTACTAAAATGTATGAATAAGACATGTGTCAGTTACGTGCTACCATCAGATGTTTTAAGGCAGATTGGAACAAATAAAGCGTACTCATTTAAAAATGAGCCACAACCATCTACTTCAAGCCTCGTAAGTTTGAGCGATTCAATACCCTTCCGAATAATCAATGATTCAGAAGTCGATACTGACGAAGATTAATAGAATGAAACGTATTCATTTAGAATAAGATACTAATTATAGTTAATGTATATTATATCACTGTGTATGTTGAATTGTTTAAGTAATAATTAATATTAACGAATAAAGAGAGATTAAAATTAAAGATCTAGGTACTTAGTATGCATTTTTATTTTGCCCTTCATTAATTGGTGGTGGTGAATGAAGGTTAAAAAGGTGAATCTACCGAATGTTGGTAGCCTTTTTAACCCAAGAAAGTAATTAATTGATAAAAAATCTAGCGAGTTCTAGCGACTTTTTCAATTTTACTCATTTAGCGATATCTAGCGACTTTTCACCAGCGTGAGAGCGACATTTACTGTTGTTGAGTTGGCAACACTGAGCCAGTGTAGGAAGCCATTATATACCAAGGCTTAATACCACAGAATTCTCACTATTTTGCTTACTACATAGGTAACTAACTTCTATTTTCTTTCATTGCTTATAATGCAAGTAGGTAGGTAAACTGTTTTACTCGCATGGTAGGTACCTACTTACTGAAAAGTACCTAGGTGTATAATAATATGGTAATTATAAAGATTTGTCGCACTGGATGTGTTCTGCGTCCTGTGGTACCTAAATTGAACTCATCCCGCTGCTTGCACCCTGTGTAAACATCATTTGTCGGTCAGGACAACCCGTCAACGATCCGACTGAACAAAATATGTATAAACTGCACATGATCTTCACATAGTGTGAATCGGAGTGTTGTTTTCACCCTCATTTATTTCATGTATCAGCCTCAAATCATCTGTATAATAGTCTCTATCCATTGTTCCTTTTTTCCACTTCTACAATTAATATAACAATAACAATCTAAACTATAACAAACCACCAAACAGACAAATCTAATAATACCACGAGAGAACAACAAAACAGCGGCTTGCTACCAAAGCACCCTAGCAGCAAGCTACCCTATTACTCCTAGCCTACCAAAGAGCCTGATAGAACTACAAAATGTCAAATTATGCCTACTACTCTGTGCTACTACTCTGTGCTACTACTCTGTGCTACTACTCTGTGCTACTACTCTATGCTACTACTCTGTGCTACTACTCTGTGCTACTACTCTGTGCTACTACTCTGTGCTACTACTCTGTGCTACTACTCTGTGCTACTACTCTGTGCTACTACTCTGTGCTACTACTCTGTGCTACTACTCTGTGCTACTACTCTGTGCTACTACTCTACCCTTAATCGGTCGCTAAACAAGGTAGCTTCAAGGTTTAACTTTAATTCCGAGAGTAAATTCGGATTAGCTTAGTCATTCCTTACTCCATGTTTATTAATATTGAAATTGGTTAATACTGTCTTAATACTTGGAGTAAAGTTACTCTTGTTCTAGTCTATGTTTATTAATAAGGCAGTTAGAGATCTATGAAATATACGCCACTTGTTTGCATAAATACCAAAACTGCATTCTACATATCTTCTTGCTCTAGAAGCCTGTAGTTGAATGTTTTTTTGGTTTCATCCCAATCTTTTTTTGCGTATGGGCGCATCAAATTCGTAGATAACGCAAATGCCTCGTCGCCTACGAAAACGTATGGCATACATGTCTCGCTGTTTTGTGAAATAGGCTGTGGCTCTGGAATATCTAATTGTTTTCTTTGCATCCTTTCATAGAAAACCGAATTTTGAAATATTGACGAGTCACTGAATTTACCAAAAGCTCCAATATCAACCATAACAAATTTGTAATTACTATCGCATATTGCTAGTAAAACCAAAGAGAAAAAACTTTTATAATTAAAGCACATCGAGCCACTGTTATTAGGTGCAGTACATCGTATGTGCTTGCCATCAAGAGCACCTAAGCAGTGAGGAAAATTTGCTCTTTGAAAAAAATCATTGGCAATTTTTTTCCAAGCGTCGTTGTTTGGTTCAGGCAAACAAACATCTTTCACACAAAACCAAATTGCAAAACAAACTTCTCGTACGATTTCAGCTACAGTGCTTACTCCAATTTTGAATGTATAATGTAGTTCCGCGAATGTACAACCTGTTGCAAAATATCTGAAACGAAAATTTCTAAATCAATAATTTGTTTGTTGTATTGTTCCAGGAAAAGAATTACAAAAGAAATGGAAAAACATAAGGGATAATTTTGTGAAATCTTTAAAGGACAATGTTACCAGGAGTGGGTCAGCAGCTAAGAAAAAGACTCAATATATATTTCTCAATCATTTAATGTTTTTGAAGGACACAGTATCTATCAATGATACTGATTCAAACATGCCAAGGCAAGAAAATGAGAGAAATGGAACAGAAAATGTCACTGACCCAGTCGTAGCACCACCGCCAAAACGAAACAAAAAGAAAAATGAAGAAGATGATATAGGAGTTGAATTGATTAACGTCTTAAATAAAAATGTAGAGTTTAGAAAGGCCGAAGAAGATGAAGATAGACTTTTGGTTTTTGTCGTTGGTTAGTGAAATAAAAAAAGTGCCTGAAAATATACGCCTACGTACAAAAGCTCAAATAATACAAGTCATTACTGAAGCCCAAACGTCTGGATACAACTACTGTAACTCTACTTGGGATTACGTGCGACCATTTAACTACAACCAAGCGCCATCTCAAGGATATCAGACACCATCATTTACTAGAAATAATAACCCTCCACCAGCACCACCACGCCATCAGTTCTACCTGCACACCGTGGAACATGGAATCAAGACGGATCTGTAACCTCTCCTGAATCAACATATTCACAGAATACACAGAAATCTCAAGAATCTGATTATCTAGATCTTTTTAGTGATAATAATTCTCAGCAATAGTTAAAGCAATAGTTAAAGTTTACTATTTTTGTTCAACCCACATTGCCATTAAAATTAAAACATAATACTTAGCTACAAAACTTTTTTATTTCATATACTTACCTTAACGTTATTACTCATTTCTGTTCGGGTTGGATACAATCACGAAATTGAGTATCTTGTCCTTTAATGGTGTCATATAAAACTGTTAGTAATTCTTCAAATGACGAAACACTCATTCTAACATAGCCAAAAAATTTATCTTGATGCTTTATCATTTCTTGAAAACTACTCGCGAACTGGCCAAATTCGTTGCGTGTTTGTAGCAAAGGATGAATCCAGTATCTTTTTTTATTTTTCTTTCGTTGTCTTCGGGAGTAATAATAAATAACACAAGCTATCTCGACGGCGTCCATTTTGTTTATGGGCTACGCGCGGTGGATACGCGGTTTCATGGCGGCTGACCGCATCGCGAAGAAACCGCGATAGAAACCGCGTTAAGCGGTTGGACCGCTCAACCGAACCGCCTAGGCGGCCAGCCGCTAGTGCGTAGGGAGCATAAGTATATCTATCTTATCTGTGGTTCACCTAGATTTTCCACAGGCACCTTTTTGTACCCATAGCCAATCCATTAGGTAAACCACAGGTACATTTTGTTACATAGGTTTATTTTTGACTATATTAAAGAATAACCTCTGATTATATAGGTTTTTGGGAAGTTTCAACTTTATGTTGGGAAATGGATGTTAAACTTTGTATAAATTTCTTTGTTCTTTGAGGTATAGAGCAAGGAGCAGTAAACCCCAAGAAAAGATTGCCATTTTGGTTAGTTCAAATTAATTCGCAAATTTATAATTAGCTATAAAGGCAAAATATGCTAAAAGATTGCGAAAAGCTATGAAGCTTACTGAAAATGCGTCATTCCTTAAGATTTTGCAAAAATTTACCAAAATGGCCGGAATTTTCACGATGATGCAGTTTAGGGAAGTGAAAAAGCCTAAAATGGGCCGAAGATTTAAACAAAAAGAAAAAAATATGGCACTTAGTCTGTATAAGCAGGGTCCAAAAGCTTATAGATGGCTGAGTAAAGTTTTCGTACTCCCTTCACCGATGACTCTTAGTAGATTAATCTCAAGAGCAACTTTAAGACCCGGGATAAACGAAAATATATTTCTACAACTTAAGAAAGTAGGCAAAAAAATTACCAGTGATGACAAATTGTGCATATTACTTTTCGACGAAATTGCTTTGACGGCACATTTTGATTACAACACTAGAAAAGACAAATTATCTGGATTTGTGGACGATGGGAATGAAAATAAACAACAAATTGCCGATCACACCCTCGTGTTTGTCTATGATAAGGGATATTTCTAGGAATAACCAATATCAATAAGCTACACCTTTTGTTTTTAAGAGTACAAAAAAACACGAATTGGCAAAGCAAATAAAAGAAAACATTACAAAATTACAAAGTATTGGTTTTAAAGTTATAGCAACTGTTTGCGATCAAGGGGCATCAAATGTAAGTGCCATAAATTATTTAATTCAAGAGACCCAAGCAGTTTACCTCAACAAGAAAAGACTTGAAATATCAAATATTTATGGTAAATGACCAAGAAGTCATACCGTTATATGATCCACTACACCTTATTAAAGGTATTCGTAACAATTTACTTACAAAAAATCTGAAATGCAAAATTGATAATAACATTAAAATTGCGAAATGGGAACATTTGCGGCTGTTGCATGAAGAAAACCCGGCCTATAAAGGCATAAGATTGGTAGAAGCTCACGTAAACCCTGAAAAATTAAATAAGCAAAAAGTGAAATTTGCCACCCAAATATTCAGCCAAACAGTAGCTTCGAGCATGGGTTATTTAGCTGGTAAATATATTATATTTCAATACTTATTGCCCGAAAAGTGTCTTTAGTAGGTCTGTGTACGTACTGTCAAAGTAAACTTTCGCTAACGCTATATAAAACCGTTACCATGTTACCATGCTATGTAAACCGTGTTAAAACACACTAGTGTTTAACTTTGTATTTTTTTTTATTATGTACCTCAATTTCACTAAAAAGAGGTTACGGTTTACGCCCGACGATACTTTCATGGTGATGTCTTAATCTCTACATAATATAAAATAAAATCTCTTTCCGCGTCTGTCTGTATGTATATCCGCTATATATTAATTATACTATATATTATACAAATTCCTTAGTAAACACGAAATCCTGCAACACAGGCTTCGCCTAGTGTAGGGTCTAGGGCACACCAGGTAGTGTTTATAATCTAGACTAAGCTTAAAATATTATTTAAGTAAACATTCTTGTAATATGTAAGTCTTACTGAATTAAACTTTATACTTATATTCAGCTTTATATAGTATTAATATAATAAAACTTACACCCGTGCGAAGCCGGGGTGGTTCGCTAGTTATGTATAATAATTAAAGATAGGTGGTGGTTTAAATGGTAGTAGAGTCCTTTTCATGAAAGAAGTCCCACGGCAAACAGAACTAAAGGAGTTGTACCTAAATTAGTATGGAGCCTGGTACTTTATTCTTAACAAATCTCAACTTTTTAGCACGAAATGTGCCACAAATATAAGGCTTAAATGTGCTACTAAAAAATATATAAACACTAGCACTTAAAAAAAAATTAATATTAAAAAAATGTGTGTAGTAGAAATACTGGATTGATTAACATCAACACTGCAATCCTAAAATGTCCGACAGCAGCAACACTGCTCGTTACATTATGGGTTCCAGGGTTTTGGCGCCACCGTTAAAAAAACATTGTTGTTTTGATTATTCTTCTAAACTTCTATATTTTCGATTGATAATGCGCAATAATGGTGGATTATTATTTATTAATTTTTCGTGAACGTACTCTAGTGTGGGTAAGTGATATATGAGGTGAAACATGTTATTTCGTGTTGTTTACAAAACGCCATAGAAGTCTCTTGTAAAGCCTCCACCACTTTACAGGGGCATGAGTTTGACTTGACCGTGACTTACTTAGCTTGATTCTGTCTGCGACTATGACTTGTTTGACGCTATTAATACTACGTAAGCTGATTAATATTACGACTAAAGGACATTGAATCCACGGTCATGAAAATTTTACCAAAAAAAAACGAATTTCGTTGAGTCGTAAAACTAAATTGTCGGTCTTGCTTGGCTTGGCTTAGTTTTTTGTGTGTTTATTAACGGTGGTTTTTGGCGATATTTCTTTTAATTGTTTGACTAGTGTCGGCAGCACGCCAGTTGGACATCGATATTTGGAACAGAACAACGAGTCCGGTCTCGACTCCAAACTAGTAAAGTGTATTATACTTACATTTAATTAAAAGTCAATGAATCAAATGATTGGCAAGATAGGATTTGTGCATATTACTGTAGTTGTATAATTGGGAAAAAAACTGTGGGAAGTTGTGCTCATGTAATGACGTTAATTTGGTACCTAGGATGGGCTCGGCACCAGGACAACATAGCACCGCCTGCTCAGTTTTTAGATCATCTAATAGTCAGAGAAGACATAGAAATAGAGGAAATCGAATGAAATAAAGATTGAATTAAAATCAGTTTTTTATTTTCTAGATGTACCTACCCTACTCAATATTGTTAGGCTGCTTAACGCAATTGGGGGACATGTGCGCATTCCAATGGCATCACGAAAGTGCTTATATTTGTCAAAGGTTTGTGAGGAATGAGATATAGGAAATCGAATGAAATAAAGATTGAATTAAAATCGGTTTTTTATTTTGCTAGATGTACCTAGTTACCTACCCTACTCAACATTGTTAACATCACTGCGAAAGTTCACACTTATTAACTGTTAATCTTCTGTTAATGTCCATAATAATGCGGTTTCTTGGATATTGCACATTTGAAAATTCTTTTGAAGCGAGCGCACGACAAAGATTCCTTTAACGCATAGCCAGTTGTATTATTCGATAAAACACGATCTCATAGATCCATGAATATGGAAAGCAGTATCTTCGTTCGCCATACAGATCCAGCCATAATAACGCGGTAATAGGGTATTCTAGTAAGTACCTAGGTAACTTAACGTTTTATGGTGAAAAATTAAAACGTAATATACGTAAAGTAAATAAAAAAAATATCTTGGTAATACAATGTAATACTTGAATTTGAATATGTAAATAAAATAATAAAGATAGTAGTCGACTGTCACTGCTGTCAGTGAGTGATTAATCAATGTCTCTGATTTTTTTTCGCCTACCAGGCAGGCTAAAGCTTTTAAGGCCATGTTGCATAAGTGTCGCTATGACTTTTCTTT
Source organism: Agriopis aurantiaria (assembly GCA_914767915.1). Classification (NCBI taxonomy): domain Eukaryota; kingdom Metazoa; phylum Arthropoda; class Insecta; order Lepidoptera; family Geometridae; genus Agriopis; species Agriopis aurantiaria. Next base: position 6,387,048 of record OU612003.1, on the reverse strand, counting down.
TTATTACGTATCTTAACCTTCTCTTTTAAATCTTAAATCTACCTTTTTGGCTTATGCCGTAAGGCCTATCAATCAAAACCATGTCCTGAAAATACGTTCCGTTTTACGTTACTGAAAACTATGACTGAAAATACGTTCCGTTTCACGTTACATGAAATTATTTCTTTTTCATAATTTTCAGGAAATTGCAGGCCTAAAAAAATATTTTTTTCAGTTGGTACCTTTTAGATTTTTATTGCTCTTTCCAAAAACCGCATTATGGTAGATGTTAGATTTTTCTTTTATTTTAGTACCACAACGGGACATGTTGTAGTTGTCAGGTGTTGTTACTGTGTTTGGACGCTAGTGAGATTTTTATTAATTTTCCATCGTTAAAGAGTCGTGTACGATGCCAAAAGTTGTTAAAGTTCTACTCGAGAAATGATACTGATAGTGATTGATACGCGATGACAGCGCCGCGTCTGGGGGACTTCTTTCATGAAAAGCACTCTATACTATATTGCGTCATTATACAAGTTATTAAAATAATTGCAAATAATATTTATTTACATTATTCTATTATATATTTACATAAAATCATGAATGTCGTTTTTGACTCCTTGCTAGATACTTTTGGTCCATTCATTTAGGCGCGCATGTGGTAGATATGAGCGCGAAAACCACGCACTGACTAAGCGAGATGGCGCCATTTTGGAATTTTCTTCGTACTGATTTTCATATTCCAAAACTTCTAAGCGTGATTCATGATTATCATTGTGTGTTCAGTGTTAGTGATTAAAAATTAGTTAAAAAGACAGACAATATTGATGTAAGTAAGACAGTTCAAAAGATATGATATGTTGAATATGACTCTAGGTTACTAGCAATTATAAAATAACAAAAGTTAAAAATAATGACCACTCCCAAGTTACAAAATATGGTCTTGTAGTGGTTCCGGAGTCAGGTCTATAACAGGCTAGTAAAAGTTTATAACCACAGAAAAGGGCCCATTTTATACGCGTACTTTTGCTAATAAAACACTCATAGTAGACTTGGCGAGCACCACTTAGACCAATAATACACTTATAGTTGGACTCCGGAGAACTATTTGCATCCGCGAAGCTCACTATGAGCATTTAATAGAACCAGGCAGGCGTGTAACGTACTCCGCGCTTCTATTACTAGCTACTTCAAACATTTGTGAATTGTTGTTGTGTTGCATTGTGAGGTTGTGGAGAAAAAGAAACAAAATAAAAGGTAAGTTCATCTATTTTATGTAAAATGTATTAACAACACTCATCAGATAAATCAAGTACTCCAATTATGGCACATGCATTACCACCTAATCAATCGATCTTTCTATTGACCAATGCGGCTACTACTTTTGAATTCACCAACCCTGACATAGAAGTAGATTTCCCTAGTGAGTGGTTTGTTAAGAATGCTGGACTCAAGCCAAGTATTCAGGTCCCAGTAACCAGAATTGCATTTGAAGCTCTTACTGATGCGGTGAGAGGAGGGATTAGAAGTGCATCACTTACTATCGAGACAGCCAAAGCATATCTGGCGGGTTATGGGAGAACAATGCAAATGCGACTGGATGCAAACTGGGAGTCATTTGGACAGATGATCGGACGAGCGGACACTGAGGTGACACCTTGGGCAATTGCAACTTTAACCGAAGGAGATGCCCACATTCCCAGAGAAGAAGGAGGAAGGCAGAATGCAGGAGTCGCGGGTGCAGCGGTTGCTGCAGCAAATCAAGTCAACTGGCCGGAGCGAGCCTTGGCCTTGTATATTCTGTGTCTATATCGCCTCTTAAAAGTGAACAACGAGGAATATAGGGAGATCTTACAACGACGGATGGAGGATCAACTCAGTGCAGAAGGGGGGAGAGGAATGTCCTTCAATGGAGTCACCGGAATATACGGCAGCTGGTCCAATGACCGGAATTTCCTCAAGATGGTTGCAGCATACGATATGTTTCTGTATCGATTTAAAGACAGTCCAGATTCCATATTGAGGATGGGTACGCTGGGAAGCAGATTCCGTGACTGTGCAGCTTTACTAACAGTGGGTCATGGGATGATGATGCTGAACATAGAAGCAGGGGTCTCATGGACTGGATCTTCATCCGCACAATGGCCATTGAGATGATGAGGCTTTCAACACCAGGACAGGAATCTGGGAATAGATATTCCTACTTTCCATACCAATCAGACTTAGGGCTTGTGGGAAAATCAGCCTATTCATCCAACGCAAATCCCTATCTATTTCATTGGGTGCACATTGTCGGGTGTCTCCTTGGTCACAGAAGATCCATTAACTCGAGATTCACCTTTGAGGGAAACTACTCAGACATTGGGTTAAATGCTGTAATAGTAGCATGGGTATACGCTCGAGGCGGAGAGTTGGCTGAATACTTCTCCAGAACAGGGAGGGCACAGGCCGGGGATCTGGAAGTTGTTGAGGATGAAGGTGATGATGAAGGATCAAGCCCAAACGATCTGGCTTGGAGGGATACACAGGGAAGAGAGCCAGGTACATGGTTTGCTCTTCTTAAAACAAGCTGAATGAAAGTGCCCCCTCTGGTGTCAAAGATTGTGAAGAGACATGCTTCCAAATTAGTGGATGTTCGAGATTCCACAGTTGGTGAGTATGTGAAAAACCGATTGATATTTTAAGAGCTTCACTCACAAAAGCAACAAAGCAACAAGTATTTCGCACGCAATACCTAACGTGTATATATGTTTGCACGGCAAACGCGTAAGTATTTTCGGTGAAGTGTATTGTGTTTTACATTTCAATTTTTGTTCGCCTTTTGAACACGGCGTATTAACTAAGTTGTGTTAAAAAATATTATTAGTCCTAACAGCATTGTCGCGCCATATTGTGACGAATTAGGATTCCGCATACAAATGTCTTATTTATTATTTTTTGTTTTAGTTGTGACTTTGATCGAACTATTATGGTCATATTTCTAAACGTAGACCGTTTTTTGACGAAAAATGATATTCGAGCCTTAAAAACTGCGAGATGGCCTTGGATTGAAACTCATTTCTCGTTATCTCGCAATTGCCATGGTTGTGGCCATATAGTTTCAACATATTCTGGAGAAAGGCCAGTTCACATTGTTTTGAAAGAAGAACACATAAAAATACTGATAAAAGAAAAAAATCATTGGTGTGAAAATTGCAACGTCTTCGCTGTTTATGACCATTTCCCCAGTGACGAATGTGAACTAGGTAATTAATTTTATTACTTCATTTCATAAATATTTTTTAAAGTGTAAGCGATTTAAAATAAAATGCATATTTTAGCGATTAACTTTCAGTTTTGTGTTCAATTTGTTTTCTTTTTAATTAAATACTGTAAAGTTCTGTTGTTGATAAATTTTACTGGTATTTGGTATCGATATGGTCGTTTTCGTTTCTTTGTATTGGTAACACTAAATTTGAAATGACGAAGAAAATAACGGAAAAGAATTCAATGAGGTGGTGATATCGGTACCAGAGCACAGAATAACATATAAGTACTAACCAGAGCTCAGTTCTTCTTGGATCGCCGAAGTGAATAGGTACTTGTCTAAAAGTGAACATATTATTTCGAATATATCCCTGAAAAGTTTTGAAGAAGTTTTACTGGTTCACATCTTGCCTTCAGCTAAGATTGAAATTGCTGCTTGGGGGAAATCAATATACTAGATAGGTATTTTTAGGGTATAACCTGTGGTATTACTGCGGGGAATCTCTGTGTTATGTAAAGTAGTATCCACACTGCTGAATTTTCACCCAAACTGATCAGCGATTAAATTGGCAATTAGATCGGCCGTCGTATTTAATTTAATTTAATCTACACTACTCAATTTGATCGCCAATTTAGTCAGATTGGTGGTAAAATTGCCGTGTGTGGAACCTACTTAGGTATAATGAATGAACTGAAGTTATCCGCGCGCGCGGGGAAGGTGGCGCGGCGCTCGCTCGCACGCCGCATGCGTGTCTGTTCTTGTTCAGTAAGCTCTTAGCTGTGCTAGTGTGACGACGGCGGACGTGCATGAATAATATTGAGCAATAATTTTTCGTTTAGGTAGGTACTCAGAAAGGTTGGTCTTATGCACTACTTACTTAATCTGTTTATCTAATGCCCAAAGGTAAACCGCCGGCGCAGGCGAGCTTTGACAACGTCATACCTACCTAACATAGGAATATATTTTTGGGATAAGTAGTTATTGGTGCAAGTGGGCCCTAAGGCCTAAAATTATAATTGTTCTTGTATCTTGACTCATGGCGCCTCGCGTACCTATACCTAAACGGGTGCCTTTCTTAGTGCTTACGTTCGTCCCTAATATACTGTACCTATATCGTTTACAAAGTAACTTGAGTGCGTTTCACAACTGAGCTCTTTTCGTTACCTAGGTAGGTATGTTGGCAGCATTTCGAAATTGTTCAAAAAGCATCCGTGACATCCTTATTGCATGGAGATTGGAGATACCTACGTATTCTTTTTGAACAATTCGCAATGCTGCCAATATAACGAGAGCTCTATGTAAACTATTGCATCTGTCTCCGTAATTTTGGTTTTTTCTTTGGTATGAAAAATGTAGTTAGGTACGTGTATTTTTTTACAGATTCCTGCCATGCCTTTCTCAGTAGTGCAAACAATTGAAAAAGGCGAATTAAGATTAACGGCCGTACCAGATCTGTGGGTACACAACAAATTACTTTTTTGGCCGAAGAAATCAGCAGATAAATTAAGGAGGCAGGAAAGTAGTGCACCTGATGCTTCATGGCAAATCATGACGTGTGATGTAAAAAGAAAAAATCTTAAAACGTTTCAAGAGGCACAGTATGAAATTGATACAATGAGCGACAAATCAGACACTGAAACTGACGAAGGAGATACGAACCGTCGATCATTGCGCAAGGAAAAATATCCCTTGCCAGAGAAATCTTTCAACGAATTGGCGAAGACTTTAACAGATGTAAGTTACCTATACCTATACCAGTTCTAGAACTACTAGATGCCACGTTTGACACATATTGCAAGATAGAACAAGTTAATACATAATAATGGTGAGAGGTGGTCAGCCCTTCGCTCCTTATACTGCTGCTGTATATCCCACTTACAGTCTTAATCATAAAAATGTCTTAATCATTTTTTTTTCAGAATCATGGTCATGAGCAAACTACCACGACACCAGTTACTCAAGTAACCCAAAAGTCCCAAGAAGACACAAATTGCTGTTTTGTGCCCCAAGACCAGATTGTTGGCGGAGACATATTTCATATTGAGCAACCAACTGTCCACCGTATTGGGCGTATTGTCCACCGAGATGCACATGCAGGAAATGAAAATTTTACTGTTAGGAATTCCATATATTTATAATTCAATAAATACATATTTTACAGATTTAAATTTGTTTTTATTTAATGTAGCAAACCTAAATTAAGTTTAAATACTAACTATCGAGCTAGACTACGCGCTTTGTAGCACTGATTTTGTAGCACATCCCCATAATACTGCATTGTCCCTATAATACTGCAGTATTTAATCCAAACGCATAGAATTGTTGAGTTCACCGGTAGGCCATATATATGTTGATGGAGGGTCGCATGCCTCCTGCGGGCTGTGGTCTGTGCATCCCTCAATTATTGACTCACGATATCTCCAACGATGTGTAATTGCATCCTATTTTCTTTTTAACAGTTATCATTTCATTCTCCATCTTATTATTACTATATTTTGTCTCAAAATTTTAATTCTATTAGCTATTTTTTTCTTTAATAATCAGGGCCGCCAATTAGAAAGAATGACATTGACGTGACGTGACTTGACAGCCTACAGTGAATGAAAAGTTACGTTCCGTTTTTTATGACGCTGAAAAATAGGCAAACTACAAATAGCCAACACAGTAGGTATTATGAATTTTCAACTTATAAAAATTCAATTGTAAGAGATAACTCGTAAGACAAAATAATGGAAATTAAATTTTAAAACAATTTTTATATCTAATCTATAAATTATATTATTTTATTGTTAAACGTTACTGCGTAAAACGAAATAGCTATAACAAATAATAAAAATTGTAATTAAAAACGTCCTTTTTAAGTAAATGTTGCCATTTATAGAAAATTTGAGGGCTGCTCAGCTGATCATGGTCTTAAAATTCTTGAGTGGCGTTTGAGAATACCAGTTAAATATAATGGCCTCTTAAAACTAAGTAACGCTCAGTTGAGTGGGTCACCTGAGTGACGTTTCAGTATTCGGGTGTTAAGCAGTTAATCGATTGGAAAACAAAAGGAGACGATGAAGCGATCGCTTAATTGTTTTGTTTTGAAGATTTTACTTATAGTGTTAGCAATGTTAACTAAGTCATAGGACTGAAAGAGGTAGTGATAAAAAATATTTTGAGATGGAATTTAAGGTATGAAACTTGATTATATATAGTTTATAAAACAATAAAAGACACTGGTTTATCTCAATATTCTTGTTTTTTAGGGTTCCGTACCTCAAAAAGAGAAAACGGAACCCTTATAGGATCACTTCGTTGTCCGTCTGTCTGTCCGTCTGTCAAGACCCTTTTTCTCAAGAACGCGTAAAGGTAGCAAGTTGAAATTTATACTAAATACTTGTGTCTACGGTTTCTTTCGGCTGTAAAAAAATAAAAGTTGTAAGTCAAAGCAATCAAAAGATATGAACGTTTATGTCGTATATTTTGCGATTTCACAGGGGAATCAAAACCTATAGGGTACTTCCCGTTGACCTAGAATCATGAAATTTGGCAAGAGGCAAGGTACATATATAGTACATATATAGGAATAAATCCGAAAGTTATAAATTTGAAGTTATATCATTTAAAAAGAATTATTTTGCTATTACAAACTTACATTTTGTAGTTCGAATGTATGAAAGAACCTTATTGTCAACTACAAACTTAAGTTTGTCTTTCAATATTTTAACTTCTTCAGTTAAGTAGTTTTTTTTTTTGATCTCGCGCTCTGAGGGGTCCGTACTTGTACGGTATAATTTTTTTTTTGGTATCTTTGGGAAACAAAATAGGGACTTCAGTCAAAAATATAAAATGTAATTATTACATAGCTGGCGCTTATCGTGTTTTTTCTCCACTAGCATACTATGGGTTTCTTAGTTAACTGGTTTTTCCACAACCCTGTATCTTATGCTCGATACACACTTTGAATGGTCTTAGTTTAAATTTTTTTTTATTGTTCTAGTATCATGCCAAGCACATGTAAAAAAAAAGCCACCAAAATAAACCAAAGACGACATTAATAATGCGGTTTCGGAAGTAAAAACTAATATCCTATCAATGTATGCTGCAGCAAAGAAATATAGGATCCCATCGACAACTCTATATGACAAAATTTAAAATACTTATAGCACGGTTACCTATTCCGTGGGAAGTAGAAAATCGATTGGCCTTAATGAGACAGGGACGAGAGCTGTCTGAAGTTTTCTGTACAGTGTGTGAATCTTACATTTCCATAAAGTACAAAGGAGCGTTTGATATCGATACACACATTAAATGCAAAAAAACACCAGAACCAACCGTTGGTGGTGAATTAAAACCGCAAAATAGATACTATTTTCCAATCGTCGTCGTCTTAAAGCAAAACATAGCAACCAGCTGCTGAAGCTACACTTGCGTTTCAAACCGTTAAACACCACCAGTCTTACAACTCCATGGACTGCACAGGGCGTTTGCTGATTCCAATACTGCCAAAGATACTTGTCAAAGGACTAAAACAGAAGACATCGTAAATGGCGCGATAGCTCCATGGATAATTCAAAATATCAAGTCCTTATTACAAAAAATAACATACATTGGGCGGGTAGTGTCACCAGATGCAAGCAATCATGGCTCGGCAAATATATTTCCGATTATGATCCAGTTTTTCAATTTTCAAGGTGGGAAAGTTGCAACTGTCAAAGTTACTGCACTCAGAGTAAAAACGGCTCGCAACGTATGCAGTTTTACATTGCGAACAAAGTTTTGCGAAAATTACAAAATAATATTGAGACTAGCAAACTTCCCTATGTTGCCCCAACAACTTTTTTTCCGGCCGGCATACCCATTTCACCGCCTGCGTGTTGGGCCTGGCCGGTGCTGTTTAGTACGGTGGAGCCGTCTCCTCAGGCAGGTCCGCGACCGACGCCTGCGTCCGCTGCACCGCCTCTGCGTGTGGCGGTATCGCCGGTCCTGTTCGGCTCAACTCGGCCTGTCTGTTCCGGCAGCTCATCCGGGATTACACCACATCACACCACTCCGCGTTCCGGTACTCTGCGTGACAACCTTCAGTTGTCCGCAGCCTTTTTACTTTTCTGTTGTCCTTTTTAATAACCTAACGTTAAACATATCTTAGCTCTGGTTGCAAAGCAGGAATAGTTTCCACGTAGGCAAGCGAACTCACACCCTGCCGGTGTATGGATATGTCGATACTTAGAACTTAAGGCGCCCAACTCTGTACTAGCGTAAGGCTAGATTTAAGACATAGCCACTTAATGTGATAATCTGTGTGGAGGGGAGAGTTTATACCAATAAATACGGGAGCTGTGCGACCAATACGAAGTGGCTCAATTTCCACTGTCCGGGGGAGTGTTATTCTATTTGTATAGTAATATTAAAATTAAAAAAATTGTCTAAGGACTTACTTAACTACAATAAAAAAAAAAAAAACAGTGGACTATCCCTTGGTGAAGCCATTTCCAACTTAATATGGGCATGGTGTCCCATTTCTGATTTTCCTTCATTGCGGTATCATACCCTTACATATCCAGAACCCAGGGCTGATGTTAAGTCGCCCAATTCCACTGTCCGGGGGAATGTGTTATTTTATTTGTTTGGGGGGAAAGTATCTGTTTGAATCTAACATAAATATTTATTGTATCTGTTCATCTGTCAGTTTGAATTCCGCTCAATCATTTAATCAACTCATCTTCATTCAGACAACATATTTTCTCTCTCTTGCACCGAAGACGTCGCCATCGACGGGGGTTCTATAATCCAGTTAATTACAATTTAATTAAATAAGTGCACAGCAAACCAAAGCATCAATAAATGCCATTCTTCTATGTGCAGTGTTTCAATGTAGCACTGCTACATAAGTTTTTTTTTTTTCAAACAAATAAAAAGTGACATGTAGGACGCGTGGGCCATCGCCACGCGGCCGCCGCAAAAAATATACGAATAAAGACGTATCAACGAGGACGTTGGTAAGTCTAATCTAAACGAAGATCACCAGTGTAGTGTATTTGCCAATAAAAATACGAAGATAAATTTCATTGTGGACTTCGTTCGATCTACGAGCCGCGCAGCAATCGTGACTGCGGCACATGTTAAAATATAAAAATCCCGCTAATCTACATCGAGATTTCGCGGGCAATCCTGTTTACCGGTGTTGTGATAACAATAGCTATACCAAAAGCGACAAAAATAACAAAAAACAAGAAGAGGAATCAAAATTTGCTTTCTCGCTCAGTTAGCGTCAAGGGCGTACGTGACGTTAGACGCCATCTTGCGCGCTTATTCAACATTACGAAGGAGAAGACGGCCATGCTGCGTACGATTCTGTAAAATTCCTTGACGTGAAGCGCCATCTAGTGACCACCTTTGGCGACGACGAGCCGCATAGCAACAACGTGTTTGTGAAGAACGAAAAACGAATCTTGTCATTATTTCATTCAAACAAAATATAAGATTAGAATATTTTTTTCTATAAGTCGCCATTTTGTTCCGGTTTTCATATAAGTACTCAACAAACTACAATAATTGTAAAGAAAGCTCGCTATTTATTTGTATTTCGCGTCATTTGTGTCATTTTGTGCAAAAGTAACAAGTTTTCCTATTGTTTTACCTCGAAGAACTATTGATAGTACACTTTATAAAACTCAATATGACGCCGTCGAAAAAGGATGCGTTGAAGAAATTGGCTGCTGCACGTGGAATTTATAAAGGAGTTATTACAAAGCTCCCCCACCTATGCGACCGGCCAAGAGATCATTCAAGCGGACCTGGAAACCCTTCTGGTAAAAAAGAACGCCTCCACGAGGCATTTGGCGACTATGAGAATAGCAACCTAGAAGCCCGGGTGCTTGATCCATTGGATAGTGAAAATTTTAATGATATAGACGACAAATACTGCCTGGTCATTGCTAAATTAAACACTTTAATACATATTTTAAGACCAGAAGGCACTGCCGCAGCCAATAATTTCTCAATGCTGCCTCACGATGGAAACGAGCGTACAGGGTTTCAACACCTACCACGCATAAACATGTTTTCTGGAGAAACAACTGAGTACATACCATTTATAAACATGTTTTCATCAGTCGTAGATGAGAATCCGCAATTAAGCTCATGCGAAAAACTGTATTACCTGACTACGTTATTGTCTGGTGATGCTTTGAACGTTAACTAAGTCATAGGACTGAAAGAGGTAGTGATTAAAATATTTTGAGACGGAATTTAAGGTATGAAACTTGGGTTTATAAGTTCAATGTACGTTTGCAATACAGAAGCGATACGCTGTGTTAGTCGTTTATAATATTGTTTGATCGCTCATGAAGATAGTAATGTACCTACATTTCGTTTGAAGTTTGTGTTTTCCCAATGGAATGTTTTTCTTAGTGCAAAATGTTGTACCTGTTTAGCTTATAAAACAATAAAAGACACTGGTTTATCTCAATATTCTTGTTTTTTTTTTTGGTATCTTTGGGAAACAAAATAGGGACTTCAGTTAAAAATATAAAATGTAATTATTACATAGCTGGTGCTTATCGTGCTTCAAATTTATGACTTTCGGATTTATTCCTATATATGTGCTATAAGACCTTGTCTCTTGCCAAATTTCATGATTCTAGGTCAACGGGAAGTACCCTATTGGTTTTGATTCCCCTGTGAAATCGCAAAATATGCGACATAAACGTTCATATCTTTTGATTGCGTTAACTTACAACTTTAATTTTTTTACAGCCAAGAGAAACCGTAGACCCAAGCATTTAGTATAAATTTCTACTTGATACCTTTACGCGTTCTTGAGAAAAAGGGTCTTGACAGACGGACAGACAGACGGACAACGAAGTGATCCTATAAGGGTTCCGTTTTTTCCTTTTGAGGTACGGAACCCTAAAAATTGCCTTGTGAGCGCTACTTACATATTCTGTCGGTCATTTCATTGGCAACACTCGTGTGCTGTGTGACGGAACGGATTTCGCGGTTTAGCCGTGTTGTGTTTAATGTGCTACGCAAGTGATAAGATATTCATAAACTTTAGTTTCAAGAGTTCTTCTCTTCAAGTCTTATAAAAACTGTTAGTAAACTGTTTACAATAAAATAAACCAGGAGCCATTGCTCCCGACCCTGAACCTTATATTCAAAGGATTCGATGCTTATCTACCTACTCCCAAATTGCAGTTCTACAGATTCTCAATTCCGCTCTCAATCTAGCCGAACAAAATTCCACTTTTCCTCCTATTCATTCGACAGCTGCTACTTCACAAGAATCAGAATATTTCCCCCCCATAGCAGAAGTAATAAAGTATTCCTTCTCATCTTTATTCAGCTTGCTCACCATATTTTTTTTAATCTTTTTCGTTTTAATTCTTCCATATTATTTATTGCAGATCACTTTGGACACCATAATTCTTCTGCCCACGACTGAGACAGTGGTTAACCCCTGTGCATCCGTTAGGTAACTTTTTTTTTACCATCTGTAACCTTTTGTTGACTAAATATTTGCTAATATTTAATAGTTCATTACGAGGCGTATAGATGCAGAAGCGCTTCTATCCTTTTTTTTAACACAATTTTTTGTTACTGGCAGCACTCATAATAAATCTCTTTGGTTTCATTTAATGAACTATGTTCAAAATCACCTCTATCCTATAGAAAACTCTATGAGATTTCAGATGTTATGGCTGGTTTACACAGTGCGAGCTAGCGTACGAGTAAGCCTTCCGAGTAGCTGCACTGCAGTTACTCGCACTGTTTGGACGTCACTTACGAGTAGCTCGTACGTGCGAGTTGGTCAGTAGCTCGCATCCGAGTTACTTCAACATTTTTTGTTTTCACTCGCCTGCTCGCCCGGCAGCAACTCGCACATGACAGCGGCTCGTGCGTCGCTCGCATCGTTTGGACGCGTTCGGCAGTAGCTCGCCAGTGCCAGCCGGACAGTTGTGAGTGGAAGCCGTGTTTTTTGTGTGCTACGCCTATGTACTAAATCGAGATCGAAATGGGTACGGATAGATGGTCTTCTGACAATAATATTTCATTCATAAAACTCTACAGAGAACAAGAAAACCTATGGAATTGTTTCGATAAAAACTATCGAAATAGAGATATGAGAAAAGAATCTTTGGAACATATCGCAAAAGAAATGCACCTAGGTAACACCGGTGAGGTAACCAAGAAAATAAAAAATTTACGGTCCACCTACAATCAAGAAGTGAGTAAAATCGAAAAAGCAAGAAGAGTGGCGCTGGCGCAGACGATGTGTACAAACCATCCATAAAATGGTTTGATATAATGGATTATATAATGAAAACAATTAATTTAAAAGAAAAGAAAACAACATCCAATCTGGTGAGTAACTAATTCTTTATTTCACTGATAAATGTAGTTGGTTACATTTCTAGATATTAATCATACGACTTTGCCAGGAGACAGCACCGTCATTACAGAAGTAGTTTTTATATTTTTCTCTCAATTTTTCGGCAACTGCTTTTGATCTGTTATTTGTTCGCGATCGGGCGATACTCGGTAATGCATTTATTTCTGATCTCCACGTTCCAAGGTTGACAGTGAAATTTGTAATATCTTCATAATCTACACTACCAGGAGGAGTGTAGATGTGTGGTGAAGATTTCCGTAACCAGTTGTGCAGTACGCATGTAGTTCGAATAATTTTTATTGTGGTCTCCTCTTGCAACTGGATAGGTTTTCCCAAAACGCGAAAGCGAGATGCTAAAATACCGAATCCATTTTCTACTATGCATCTTGCCCTAGAGAATCTGTAATTGTAAGTTTTTTCAGCTGTCGTAGTCTCATTGGGATAGCGTTTCAATAAGTACGTCTTAAGAGGAAAAGCATCATCTCCCACTACAATACCGCCTTCTGGCAATAATGTGCCATTTTCCAACACTGGATACAATGAGGAAGCTTGGAAAACACCACCGTCAGAATTTCGCCCATATGAGCCTATGTCCACATATTTAAAGCAGTAGTCATGATCCACGATCGCTAGGAGCACCAAGCTGTTAGTTCCTTTATAATTGTAGTATTCACTACCACAATTGGGCGGAGCTTGAATCACCACATGTTTGCCATCGATGGCTCCACAACATCCTGGAAAGTTCCACCTGTGGTGAAATCCTACTTGTACGTCTTCCCATTCCTTTCTGCTTGGTACCTGAAAAATATAATATTAATTTTATATTCCAATTGCAGAAAGACAACACACCGGCGGATTTGGAAAATGCTGTTAGTCAAGACATGGCGGATAACACTGATGAAAATACTGATGATAAAACGGGTGATAAAACTCTTGATAAATCTGATGATAGATCAATCTACTCCAGTGACAGCACATTGACAAAGAAAAAAAACCCGGGTAAAGCTAAAAAATCACATAATACTGCCCAAGAAATGAGCGGAATTACAGCAGCTATTGATGAGCTGAAACAACTAAACAGTACTATAGAATCTTCCAGCTCTTCTAGACAAGAAGACGAGTATGATATTGTTGGAAAACATGTCGCTATTCAATTGAGGCAGCTCCCATTACTAGATTGTTTAGATGCCAAAGATGAAATTCAACAAGTACTTTCACGATACCGAAAAAGAGCTATATACGCTCGGAACGCATCTGCCCTTTCCTCATACAGTGCTTCGTCACCACAGTCCTACATAGCGTCACCATCATCAGGACCCAGTGTGTCCTTCCCAGGCACAACTTATCAGCCTACAGAAACAGTTTTGGTGCATCAGCCACTTCAATCAGTTGATCACCAATCATCACATTCATCATACGAGGCAGCCAATTTAGAAACGGTTTCTGCGCAGCAGCCAGTTCAACCAGGACAATTATTTGACTTTAATGATCCAATAGTCAAAGCGATGATAAATGCTAATGTAAACAACATGCAATAATGTTTTAGTTAAGGTTTAATTTGTTTTTGAAAAATAAATGAATGAGTCACACGTCATGTATTATTGAGTTAATTAACTTTTACTTACTTGAAAATATTCGTCCAAAGCTTCAGAAATAGCGTCACAAACTTCTGGTATAAATTTTGATATAGAAGCTTTAGATATCCTGAAAAATACTGATAGCAGTCTGAATGACATTCCTGAGCTTAGGAAACACAGAGTTGCTTCCAACTTCACCCTTGCTGCTATGGCATCTCTCATCAATGTGTCTTGACGTTCTATTTTTGTTTTTATCAAATTTAAAAGTCTTTCGACTTGCTCAGGTGTCACTCTTATCACTGCTTTATATTCTCGGGGGTCTTCATGGTAAAGCTCGTTGAGAATCATACGTGTTGCCCCTAAAGATCTTCTAGCCATCCATTCTCTAATCCAAATCCTTTTCTTACGCTCTTTTTTCTTATATTGGCTATGGTTATAGATATTTTCCAATTCCTGACATAAAATTGTTGTCATAGAGCGTATCACCGTTTTTTTTTAATAAAACAAGTTCACTCGACATCGCGACTCGACTCGGACTGAGCAGTAGCTAGGTGTGGTGTAGACAGCAAAGGCGAGCCGAGCTACTGGCGTACGAGTAGACAAACCGAGTAGCTGTCTACTGGCCAGGCAGCAGCACGCACCGTGTAAACGAGCCATTAGGAACAAAACCGCCTCTATGTAATCTTGAGCTACAAAAGCGCCACTATCGCGGCTCGACCAATCACGGCGCAGCATTTCGTATGGACTTTAATGGCGCCCGCGTGCCGGTTTCGTTCACCGTGTGGTTTTATTTTACTGTTTTTAAATATAAAGACGACAAATAATGGAAGAAAATATTGTCCCAGTTCAAGGTAATAGAGGAAGGAAAAGGATCAGACATGTAAATCAATGGAGGCGAAACATAAAAAAGCGTGAGAGGTAAGTTTCGTTTGCTTTATAACTGAACGTGTTTATGCAATATCCTTACAGTCATCATTGTTTTTTGAACCTTCTGCCCACACTTGCAACTTTCGTAGGAAAATCGTAGGATTATATTTTTTTCGTTTTCATGTGACCTTTTAATTCATTGATAGTTCCGTACATTTAGAGCAAACATCGGCTCTTGGTGAGCCGAATTCAATATAATACTTTAAAGCGTTTTAAGTAATATTTATCTTTAATATTTCAGGTACTCCGCTAAAAGGCCACCAAATCTGGCTGACATTACAAGGTGCGCACATAAGAAAAAATTGAAATGCAGTACCTTGAATCCTCAAGATATTAGACAATTTCATCAAGCATTTTACGCCAATATTAATAAAATTGACCAAGACAATTTTATACTGAAATTTATGAAAGTCCATGCACCAAAACGTCGAAAGCGTATAGTAGGAATCCGCAAAGAATCAGCTACTTTTACAAAGTTTTATATCAGAACATACATTAAACCGTTTAAGCTAATAAGAGTTTGTCAACGTGCCTTTTCGAAAATACTGAACGTTGGTATTCATAGACCACGAAATATATCAAAAAAAATCTTACTAGAAGGTAAAATGAAATGATAATTGAATGAAAATCGAGGTGGCGATAGAGTGTCAAGAAAGAATTCCGCAAAAAGAGAAAATGTGATGCGATTCATTGAATAATTTAAGTGTATTGAAGCACACTGTTGCAGATCATCCACTTCGGAAAGAAAATACGTATCATCTGATTTGAGCATACGTAAAATGTGGAAAATGTATGAAGAAAAACAGGAGGATGCAAACCTCAGAGTACGCCATTCTTTCTTTGGACACATTTTCAATACAAAGTATAATATTGGATTTGGATCACCAAGAGTTGATATTTGCTCCAAATGCACAGAGCTATCAGAAAAAATTAGAAGATCACATGAAGACGAAAAAATTCAGTTAATGGCTTCATTGCGTGTTCACAAATTGAAAGCAAAATGTTTTTCACCCTTTTGCGGGAATATGATGAACAAACTTTTTCCATATCATTTGATTGCCAAAAGAACCAAGTTTTACCAAAAATTCCCGACCAAGTTGCATATTACTCAAGGCAAGTATATAAATACAATTTCACCATTGTGATTGGCACCAGCACAAACAAGGAAAATGTCCGCATATACAGGTGGACGGAAAACGTCCATGCTAAATAATCAAGCGAAATTGCATCAGCCGTTTTTTATTTACTGTCACAGACTGATTTTAGTGGGGAAAAAAAGGTGCGAATGTGTGCGGACGGGTGTGGCTCACAAAACAAAAATAGCACTATGATCGCTATGGTCGCTTACTGGTTAACAAATTGAGCCCCAGGGAATGTCAAGACGGTCGTACTTATATTTCCTGTTCCCGGGCATTCATTCATGCCAGCCGACCGTATCTTCGGACATATAGAAAAAGAAGTAAAAAATAAAGATGGCTGGCACATGTTTCATACTCGTGCTTGCGGGTCGCTGGTCTGCTCGCTGTATATACACAACACTATAGGTGTACCAGAATCTCATGGTATAATAAATAAAAACAAATAAAGATTTTCATATGGCAATACCAAACTATCATCTGTCTTGTCAAAGTACGAGTTGTGTCAAATCTCCGAGCTTAAGTATCGTTTTCTTAAAAATATTTAAAAATTTCGTAGAAATGTCAAGTAAACCACTTTGATCTCAAGCAAGAACTATTGATTACAATGTTTATCAAAAAATTTGCGAAGAAACTGATGAAGATCAACCAGAATCTTCGATTTTAAAGCGCGTGCATATGTTGACTGGTGAGTAGGACAGACTAGTTTTGGTAGTTTATTATGACTATATTTCTTTATAGTGTATGCTTTATTACGCCTTGTTCACAGGGGTTTCTGTTACTACTATACGACGAATTATTGTACAAAACCGATCTAATGGTGGTGTATTTTGTACGCCCGGAAGAAGAGAAAGAAAAAGATCAACCTGGAAAGAAAAAGATCAACCTGGATAGTTTAGATACTGTTCGGAAAGAAATTCCAACAGTAATGAAATGCGTGAAATGCGTGTGTCCTCACGTGAGTTTTGATGAAGTAATGAAATTGTTACAAATTCTTAGGGAAGAAATTAATTTTGTCGGAGGAAGGGAATCATTAAGGCTTATTTATACTAAAAGAAATTGGATTTGAATTTGTAAAAAGAACGATTCAAGAAAAACGATTCATTATAAACACCTCCTTATCTTCATCGCCATCCTCTTCGTCTGATGAAGAACCAATGCAGATTGAGTACTTAGAGTCATTTTCTAGTTCTGGATGAGGATACTATTTATGAAAAAAAAAAAAATAAGTGATTGATTGATTTTTTTTATTTTTCATGCGTAAAATTATAAATAGATGCAATATTTATTCACATATGATAGATAATAATATGATCATGTTTAATAATAAGTACTTGTTAAATGCCAAAGGCCGGTGGATGCAAGTTGCGCAGGACCTTTCACGGTGGAAACCTATGGGGGAGGTCTATGTTCAGCAGTGGACGTCTTCCGGCTGAAATGATGATGATGATGACTAGTTATATGATTGATATACTCATAGAAAATAATTAAGTATCAAGATCTTTTAATCCAATTCCCCCAGTGTTGCTTACCACACAATTTAATTTCCTATTTTGCCATCAGATTCTGGTACACCTATAGTACCGAATGTTTTAACCTTAGATTAAGATAACTAACTTTCCTCTCCCTGTATTGTGAATAACTAAGTAAATTCGTTAAAGTTAACAAAATTGTAGTCAAGTATAATAAAAGTCACGGAACCTGGAGTCAGTGGAGTTGCATTTTAAATAAAATAAAATAAAATTATATTACAATTTTAGTGTTATATTTACACAATTTTTAGGAAACAACTTCCACAAGCTTTTTCTTCTCTATTGTGTTTTTTTTTTACACCTCATTTTTTTCCAGTTGCGGACCTAGCTCAAACCCCAGTTGTTCCTCACTCCCTAACTTAATGCCGCTACATCCAACTTTTATAAGGTATGTCTTTTTCCCCTTTTTTGCCTAGAAATTTTGGTCTATTACTATTTGTATTCAGAGACCCTATTAAATACCCTACCATGACGCATCTTATTTAACCCGTCATTTTAAATAGCGTATCAATTCAATTTCCGTAACTAAAAGGTAATCACAGAACTCCAGCCTGCATTGTCTGTCAAGCAACAGAGCTTATCTTCATACTTGCTCGCATGTAAACAGTAAGACATATAGGTAAGTGTCAGACTTGGCATGATTATAAAACAGACCTTAGGATTTATAATAAATAATGTCCAAGTGAAAGTCAGTGACAAATTTTGTAAATGATCCCCCTAGAATATTCACTTCGGCCTATTCATTCATCTCTATTCTCCCTTTATTTTTATATTAACTATCCCTTCATTCTCACCAATTACAATTTAATTATAAATTTATACATGCACTATCTTCCCATAATTCAAAAATTTCTTCTAGTCATGTTATTTAATTTTTGGCCTTTTATCAGATTCCGGACGCTAAACTGCCCAAGAAGTCATGAAGACTTTAAATGTGAATTTATTACCCCTTTTTTCTGAGGTTTCATGTTAATTTCCGTCTCTATTGATCTATTTTTCAATTCCCTTTTTTCGATACTATTATCCCTTTAAAGAATTTATATAAATAAGGTCCCTATATAATTACTATATACAGGGTGTCCCAGAACTCAACGTCAAGCGGGCACGGGGCAAGAGGGCGGTTCATACCAGTTCCAGGAAAAATATAAAAAAATATCCATATCAGTTGGTTAAGTTATAATTAGCAAATTTATGAAAAAGAGGAAAACGACACCTTTATTCATATCTTTAGTTATTCTGACCTCAAAGTTAACTATTTTACAGTGATTTTTTTACTAACGTGGTCTTTAATAAGCATGGTATCAATTGCAATCACAAATCAAACAAAAAAAGTTGCTAGGTTTGTTAAAATTATCGTATTTTCTTTAATTGTTCAGTAAAAAAAAAAGATATGGTATCATCCTAGACAAGTTACTTCAAAAGATGGCCCATAAGATTTAGTCAAGATTTCAAAATGGTACAATACTTTTAACTTTTCTACCTATAACATTTATTGCCAATTTTTATCGCAAAACATACTCATTTAAAAATCAAATTAGGTCATCACAATACTTGTTTTCCTTAAAAAAATCGGAGAAATAGAATAATGAATAGTGTGCGGTGGTCACCGACAAATACACCGCGATAAAGGGCTATGATAGAGCGAGATAGATCCTTCTATAACATGAGTAAGTGAGATGGATACTAACACCGATGCATAGTGATTATTACTATTCATTATACTTAGTACCTCTTTTTAGCTATTAAGGAAGGAAGCCCAAACAAACCAACCAGTACGTTGCGTTCCTTCGTTTACTGCTCATCTCCTCGTAATCGTGTTACAATCGCACTGACAACTTTGGCTTCTGTTTACCTGGACTTGATATCGCTTGTACTGACGACTTTGGCTTAGTTTCTCTGGACTCGAATTGTGTTGGCATTATCGCGGCATTCACCACAAATGAAATGCATACTTGCATACTCTTCCGCTGTGTACAAATACAGCATGTTGCGAACTGGAGTATCACAGTGCACAATGTGTGTATTAATGTGTGTTTCGGGGTTTTTCAGAGGTAAGACATTTAATTGATGACTATTACATGTTTCTAGTTGATTGAATCAGGCGTTACTTTGGTCTTGCAATGGGTTCACCATTGAGTCCACAGATGGCAGAAGTTTTTATGGATAATTTTGAGTGCAAACATTTGGTGAGCGAGCCAAGTATCCACTTCTATTACCGTTATGTGGATGACATAATTATATGCTGGAAAGGTACGCGACGACAAGTGGACATATTTCTGAAAAAAATAAACAACATCCACCCAAAGATAAAGTTCAAGCTTGAAATAGAAGAAAACCAATCACTTAACTTTTTGGATTTAACCATCACAAGAACCAACAACAAACTGGACTTCCAAATTTATCGCAAGCCAACACATACGGACACAGCAATCCCGGAATCATCAAACCATCCCATTCAACACAAGTTGGCAGCATTTAGGAGCTACGTGCACAGGTTGACGACTATTCCACTCTCGCCAGAGAACTACAAAAAGGAGATCGATGTCATTTATCACATTGCAACAACAAATGGATACAGCCGTCAAATGGTGGATAACTTGATAAAGAAAAAACAGCAAACCAGGATCAGATCAATGCTGTATCCTCATCCACCGGAAAGGATAAACAAATATGTGGGAAGTTTGACATATCTGGGGCCAACATCAGAAAAAGTCGCAAAAATGCTCAGAAAAAACAACGTTCACGTTGCTTTTCGGACCAGCCATAACATGCGAAGACTATGTAACGGTAAAGATACCATCAGCAAAGAGAAGAAGTCAGGAGTTTACAAATTGGTGTGCGATGAGTGTGATAGTGTTTACGTAGGGCAAACAGGGCGTAATTTTCAAACCCGCTACAAGGAGCACATTTCCGCATACAGAAATGACCACCCAGAGAAGTCACACTTCGCAAAACATCTTTTGGAAACTGGTCACGTTTTGGGTGACAACAATACATTCAGTGTACTACATATGTGTGAAAAAGGGTTCCGTATGAGCGTTCTCGAACATTTAGAAATTTTTAAACATGAAGGAACGGGTGATTCACTGCTGAATGACCAAACGAGTGTTACGTCACCATTGCTGAGGTGTTTTGGTGCCGGGCTGAGTCAGGCGCCGAGCCGCGCGGGTAACGGTATATAAACGACCGTTGCAATAGCGGCTTACTCATTCTCGGCATCGCGCTTGGAGAGTCAACACGTCTTGAGAATGCCTCGTGAAGAGGCGAAACACGTGTCGACAAGGTGCACTGAGGAAACGGGTATAATTGTTTACTTCATTTATATTTCAACAATAGAATTGAATAATATTTATAGTAATTTCATAATAGATTCAAAAATTTAGAGTTCATTTCAATTAAATAATATTTACAGTAAATTCATGTTATTTTCAGTATTTATTGTTAAATTTATCATTTACATTTCAATTAAATAAAGTTTATAGTAATTTCAAGATTAACAAATTTTTTAAAATTAATATCATTAGTACAAATTGTTAAAACGAATTTTTTTGTTACAAATTTAATTACAATTTGTTTCAGGTTAGGTTAATTTTACTTTTTATGTAATTAATATTTATGTCAGAATAGGTATAAATTAGCATCACAAATATCTATAGAGTAAAATAGTTTGTCCCAAATCATTATTGTACTCAAAACGACGTAGAAGCGGAATTACACTAGAAATTCATATACACATTACATGTTTCTTCCTTATTTCTTTTGCTGTACCTTGCATTTTAACAGTATTTCGGTGATAGTTTGAATAACGCCACATGTCATGTGTAAACAAACGTTGTTTCATATTATTAAATATGAATAAATTCGTGTTTGTTAATACGGGGCGCGGTAGGTGAATACATTTATTAAAAGGTAACCGATATTATCATTCAAAAACGAACAAAAGTGGTTCAACTATTTGGATTTGCCACAAAAGAACTTGTAAAGCAATTGAACAATATGTGAAAGGGGAAGAGACTATTTCGCGTGAAAGTTTAAACCAATGTAAACTAATGAGAAGTGCAACTTGGTCGAGCAAGCACTGGCGGAATGTATAATAATAGCACAAACTGATTTGTGCCCTATCCCGCAAATTTACGAAAATGATTGTTGTTGTATGTTTTTTTTTTTTACATCAGACGAACGTTATGCATATGTTATACCTAAGTTTGATAGTGTTAACCCTTTAATTCGCAGTGTTGGTACACAACAACATTCGATTTGAAAAAATCCTGATAATTTCCTATTAACAGTAGCTGGTATTTTTTTACGTACAATATTAGTAAAAACAAAACGCAACCTTTTAAAATATGAAAATAGCAATTTATGAACACATCTTTAATCTACGGCCAAGATGGCGTCGAGAGAACTCGCTATGGACTGATCAAATGAAAAAAATATATTTAGAATTAATAATTAGTTTGGATTATGGAAATTGCGTATTGTGTTTCTACTTACAAATATAATTTTCAATGATTGACGCTCAATTTACTCCATTTTATCTGTTATTTTACAAAAAACTAGCGATTGAAGTGGTATGTTGTTCCTGACCGACACCGCGAAGTCGCCAAAAAATTACCGGCCATTTCGTATGTTGTTGGTAAACAACATTGTCCCTTTACTAGAGTATATTTTGCCGTTTCATATGTCGTTCACCTACAACACTGCCCCATTTACTAGCACGTATTTTTGTAAATTTTTAATGCAAGTTACAGTTACTAACTTTTATTTATAAGTTTTTGGCTTGCGTTGGGAATGCAAAAAATAATAATAGCTGTTCTCAATAATGCTGTTTTTTTTGCTCCATTAATGTTACGCTTTGCATGGTTTTTGTTTCCATTATTTTCAGTTTAAATAAAAATGGCAGCGCACGCGCACAAATATGGCGCTTGTGCCCCCTGAAAATGCGTCTTCTGCGGGTAGTAGCTGCGATAGTTCAGATGACGAAGTAATTATTCAAAATCCAACACTTATTCAAGACGAAAACATCACCTACTGCAGCTCTGAGCCGAGATCTTACCCGTTATCGCTCAACGACTTAGAGCGAGGCCCCATTAGTGCGTTGCGCTGCGTTGCGTCGTCGCAGCGTCGTCGCTGCGACGGTTTCCATATATTTTTTACGACATGACCCATTAGACCGTAGCGTCGTCGCGCGCGACAATTCAACGGATCGACGGGCGAGAGACGAAGCGAGAGGGAGGGTGATGCGCTGCGTTGTCGGTGCTCCGCTGCGACGACGGACAGTGATTCACTGCTAGAGGAGGAAGCTAGACGAGCGTAACGACATTTTTTAACATCATGAGTGTGCAGGAGATTGATATAGATTATCTTATATCCTTGGTCCAAGAAAGACCCATTATATGGGATAAATCACACGAACACTACAGTGATAAATTTCGTAAAGCGAATGAATGGGCAGCTGTTTGTAAAATAATATTTCAAGATTACGAGGAATTTGAGGACCAAAAAAAGAACAAGATTGGTGAGTTGTTATTTATTATGATTAATAAGTTATTTTATATCTTATATAAGTTAATTTTATATCTTTTTCAACTGCCATGGTAAAGCCCCTTCCGGACTCATGAAGTAATTAGCAAATTGATCTCTGATAAAATTTACGGATAATGATTCTTCATTGACGTGGGGTCTTAATTGTGGGAACATACTTATTGCCATTTTGTCTTTTTGTCGTAAACCATCATGGTGTGTAACAAAATTGTGTAAAACACAACATGCTTTCACGATATTAATAGTTAAATCATATGCTGTATCAATTGGCCTATGTAAAATGCGCCATTTATTTGCCATGATCCCAAATGCACATTCCACGTATCTACGAGCTCTGCTAAGGCGATAATTATAAACCCTTTGTTTCACGTTCAGATTTTGTCCGCCGTATGGGCGCATAACATGCTTATTTAAACCAAAAGCTTCATCACCGATGAGTACGTATGGGATTGGTGGCTCGTTATTATGATCATTTCCAAGTGGTTGAGCAACAGGCAGTGGTAATTCATTTCTCATTAAAATCTTGTGAAGCGTCGAATTTCTAAAAATAGTAGAATCACTTTCCTTTCCATATGCTCCCACGTCGACAAAAACAAATTTATAATTTGAGTCAACAACCGCCAGCAAAACAATTGAAAAATAATTTCTGTAATTATAAAACAGAAAGCCACTTTTGTCCGGTTTTATTAAACGTATATGTTTCCCATCAATTGCCGAGCAATGAGGAAAGTTGGCTTTAAGATCAAAATCTAATGCAATATTTTGTAGTTTTTCTACTGTGATCTCTTCTATGTACTGTGATCGAAGATATTTCCATATAGCTTGACAAACTGACGAAATAGTTCTAGAAATTGTTGCTCTTCCACGTTTAAATTTGAAATGCAAGTCGTTTATCGAATTTCCACTGCCCAGGTACCTGAAATAGAAACACAAAAATAATAAATAAATAAAATAAATAAATATCCTTGGACATTCCACACATTAAAACATTAAACAGGGTGGCTCATTTAGATATGCAATCATATATTAATATTCATTTTTTTTTAATTCTTTGCAGGTAACGACGTCGTAAAAAAATGGAGAAGCGTGAGGGACAACTTTTTTCGATATGTAAAAAAATTAAAAGAAAACAGTTCGTCTGGATCAGGGGCAAAACAATTTAAAAAATATCATTATTACAATCAGTTGCTGTTTTTGTTGACAATTGCCCAAAATAAAACTGACAGTAGTCTTGAAATGGTGCCTGAAGAAACGGAACGAAACAAAAACACAACATCATCTTCTCCATCTCATGCAAAAGAAATGTCCTCGTTACCCCCAGGACCTTCTCACTACGTGCCTGCAAGCCGCAAGAGATCAAACCAAGCAATAGATGATTTCGAGGCGCAAACGTTAGAAGCGTTGCATGAGAAAGAAAACCGCCACTTATCATTTTTCAAAGGAATTTTGCCTTCTTTGGACGGCTTTACGGAATTACAGACTTTGACATTCCAAAGCAAAGTTATAAATATCATTACCGAAATGCGGTTCCGGGAACAGACTCAATCAACACCATTGCAGTCACGCGGATATCAAACTGGACAACAGTATGGATATCAAACTAGACAACAGTATGGATATCAATCTGCACAACATGCCCAGTCACCATCGCCATCGGGGTATCGAACAGATGAATTCAACGCTACCTTTTCAGCCAACACTACAGTTAACACTACTACTAATAATTTGACTGATGATAGTCAAGAAGAAGAATATAACTTTGCTTAGTTGACTAGTAGTAATATTTAAATTAAAGTGATTTTAAAGATAATAAATGAATAACTGATGAACATTATTATTATATTTGAAATTTCTTACCTCAATGTAATACCAATCATTTCAATTGGTTCTAAAGGGTTCCTGAATTTGGTATACTGCTTCTTTAGATGTGGTTCTAAGATTTTAACCAAATTATTAAAGCTGGCCACACTCATCATAAAAAAAATTAAAAATTTCTTTTCATCTAACAACAACTCCCTATATTCCTGCATAAAAAACTGACCATCACTATTTCTTAATGCTATCAAAGGAGATATCCAGAATCTTCTATGGTTTCTACGTTTATTTCGGCGGTGGCGTAATAAAAGCAACAAAAGAACACGTTTGTATCTATCCATTGCGAAGGCTGAACTGAGACTGAGACGCAGCCAGTGTTGCTGCGACGCTCTTGCGCTGCGACATCGTGCGTCGTCGCAACGCAGGTGTGGCATACAATGCGCTGTTCCGTTGCGACGACGCGACGCAACGCAGCGCAACGCACTAATGGGGCCTCTCTCTAATTTGATCCCGGTATGCGCTCGTCGTCGTCCGTGCGTTTAGAATTACCCGATAACGCGATGCATTCGAAGAACTTTGGCTGCAACAACAACATGATATGAACTTTGATGCTTGCGTTGCAACTTTTAATCATCTTTGAATAACTTTTAATACTTCGGACTATACGGAGAATTGCATTACATTATTACAATGTCATATAAACAGTATGAGCAATCTAACTTTGATGAACTATAACGTTGTTTTTTTTTTGTGTTATAATAACAGTATGGACAATGTCTAAGTGTCAATGTCTAATGTGTATGTGTAAGTTTAATGCTATAAGCATACTATGGCCGAAAATTTAGTAGAAATTTATGAAAAATTTACAGAAATAAGAAAATATCTTGTGAAAAAGGGTCAAAGTAGATATAAATTTACAGTTACGCCAATTAAACTAAATGAAGCCGAAAAATTGTAAAAACAAGTGAAACATTATATTATACATTAAGCCATAGTAAAAAATATTCAGAAATAACGTTACTTACTGAGACATATGATAAAATTTGTTCATTATTTTCCGAAATATCAGAATTGTGTACTACCTCGCTTACTCAACCATATTAGCAGATGTGACCAAAGAAAAGCTCGAGGCATGCTCGATGTCCGAAATCAATACAATTCTTGTAAAATTTTACCAATATCCCTGTCACACTCAATCGGTTGAGCGTTGTGTGAAGGCTGTGACTGAAGCTTCTTCGAAAGTATGTGGAAAAAATAACAGAGAAAGACTTATTGCTACCACCATAAGCTCGAGAGAAACTATGCCAAGGATTGAAACTGAACAGGATTTTCGCCCAGCACATCTTGCTCTCCTCGTTACGCTCGGCTCAGGGTTGCCAACCGTACGAGGTTCTTCGTACGAATACGAGATTGGTGGTCTACCGTACGAGGTCCGAGCACACTATCAACCTGTGTATCTATAGTTAAAATTATCTATAGTTGAAATTATTTTTATTTAATTAAGACTATTTTATTTTAATTTGATTGAAATGTTTTACTTAAGTTTTATTGACATTATCCTATTTTAATTATGTAGAAATTATTTAATTTTAATAGTAATTTGGTACTATACTACAGGTGATTTATTATTGTACTTATTATAGACTTGTAAATTGGCTTTATCAAATAAATGAATATGAATATACTATAGCCATACAAACATTTTGCATCACCATTATATAATAGTAAAAAATAAGTGCCATCTATCAGAACTTGTAGGAACTTCGTACACCAAAAATGTCATTGCCGCATTTACGCGATGATTGTCTATGGTAGCTATCCCGACAACCGGGAAATCCCCGACTAATAAAATATTTAGTTTTTTGCATTATTCGTCTGTCACACATATCGCAAATTTCTACTTTCTCTGTCCGTTACGTGTTCCATTCGTTGCATGCCATCCGTGTTTAGTTGTACTAAGTTAGAAAGTGTAGCTAATTGAAGTTTTTGTAAAAAAATAAGATCTTTATTGTTAAATATCTAGTCGCTTCGTTGTTTCGTCCATTGTTTAGTGGTGTTATGGAAGTATCGTTATGAGTGATAACGACGAAAACAGTGGCCGTTCGCCTACTTTGACTCCACCTAGAAAATTACCCAAAAAAGGAGGTTGAACAAGAAAAGAGGGAGGTAACACTAATGTGTTACACAGCATCGTGTACAACATTTTAGACAGCAATGGTTAAAGGATCCGACTTTTAAACACTGGCTTTTGCCAGATACCAATGATTTAACAAAAGCTAAATGTGCATATTGCCCGGGAACATCAATGGTAGCTGAACTATCCAACTTAAAAACTCATGCCTCTACCAAGAAACACCTGGGATCGCCAAGGAATCTACCAAGATCGCTAGCCCCCGTAGATGCAGAATGGAAGGCTGTGAAAGTCGATCGAAGATCAGATGTAGCAAATGTGACATTCACCTATGCCTGGACAAGAAAAAGTAACTGTTTTGCCTCTTACCATAAGAAATAACGTTTTGCCATCATTACAGATAATTTGTTTGATTGTTGATTCGCTAGTTTTACCAAATAGAAACAGAAGTTTTTGATATTGTTTATTTTTATAAGGAAAAAAGTAGGTTTTTGGTTTTATTAGAATTTGTAAAAAATATATAGTAGGTACACGGGTAGAAACACCAACCAAAACACTAAATTGTAAAGGGTCTTTCAAATAGAGCGGGTCGATGTTAATAATCTGTGGCGGCAATTTTGTTTTGGCGGCATCTGTCAAATCTGTTTTTTTCTTATTCAGTCACTGATGCCAAATCACCATGGCAAGTTACACTGTTGAGCAGCATGTGCAAATGATAAAACTTTATTATCAAAATGAGTGTTCGTTAGTGCAAACGTTGCGCGCATTGCGCCCGTTTTACGGCAGACGCGGTGGCCCTTCAAAGTCAACTCTCCAACGATTGATGACCAAATTTGTGACGACCGGTTCGGTGAACAACCAACCAACACCTTTACGTCAAAGGAACGCCAGATCGGCCGAGAACATCACCGCTGTACGTGAGAGTGTTCAGGAGACTCCGAGGCAGTCGATTTCTCGCCGTGCACAAGAACTCGGCCTTTCGCAAACTTCAACTTGGAGAATTTTGCGTCGGGACTTGGGCCTGCAAGAATTTGTTGTAGTTTTGTTGCAAGATCCAACTGACCCAAGAGCTCAAAGTTAATGACCATAAACAACGCCGTGTGTTCGCTGAATGGGCTTCGGAACGCTTGGAAGAGGACCCCGATTTTGGCCGAAAAATAATCTTTAGCGACGAGGCACATTTTTGGATGAATGGTTTTGTTAATAAGCTAAATTGCCGTATATGGGAAGACCACAACCCACATAAGGTTCACCAGGTGACAATGCATCCACAAAAAGTTACTGTTTGGTGCGGATTTTGGTCTGGCGGCGTCATTGGTCCGTACTTCTTCGAAAACGACGTGGGCGAGGCCATCACCGTCAACGGCGAGCGCTACAGATAAATGATAAATAATTTCTTTTGGCTTGAATTGAACAATATGGACGTGAACGACATGTGGTTCCAGCAAGATGGCGCTACTTGCCACACAGCGAACGACACAATGGACATTCTGCATGAACGGTTTGAGGGTAGGGTTATCTCTCGCAGAGGTGACGTGAATTGGCCACCAAGATCGTGTGATTTGACTCCGCTAGATTTTTTCTTGTGGGGTTTTCTGAAGTCGCAGGTCTATGCCAATAAGCCACAATCGACTGTTACCCTGAAAGCCAACATAAAGCAGGCCATCGCTCAGATTCAGCCGGATCTATGCAGCAGTCATTAAAAATTGGACCTCTCGGATTCGTGCCACCATACGAAGCCACGGCGGACATTTGAACGATGTCATATTCCATCCATAATGGCATAAATGGGCCTTTCAAATAAATAAAAAATTTCGTTAATATCTCACACACATCTTCTTTTACACTATACCGAAGATATCCCGGACATCAGCCTGTACGAGATTAGGATGGCCCTGAAACAGCTCAAGAACAACAAGGCGCCGGGGGACGATGGAATCACATCAGAGCTTCTGAAAGCGGGTGGAACACCGGTACTCAGAGTCCTTCAGAAGCCTTTTAATTCTGTCTTACTCGAAGGTATAACGCCAGAAGCATGGAACAGAGGCGTGGTGGTGCTGTTCTTTAAGAAAGGTGACAAAACCTTGCTGAAGAATTACAGACCCATCTCGCTTCTGAGCCATGTTTATAAGCTGTTTTCGAGGGTCATCACGAATCGTCTCGATCGCAGGTTCGATGACTTCCAGCCTATCGAACAAGCCGGTTTCCGAAAAGGCTATAGTACCATAGACCACATCCACACGCTACGCCAAGTTATACAGAAGACCGAAGAATATAACTTGCCACTATGTTTGGCGTTTGTGGACTATGAGAAAGCCTTTGATTCGGTCGAGACATGGGCGGTGCTCGAGTCTCTCCAGCGATGCCGTATTGACTATCGGTATGTCGAAGTGTTGAAGTGTTTGTACAATAACGCCACCATGTCGGTCCGAGTACAGGAGCAGAGTTCGAAGGCAATTCCATTGCGAAGAGGCGTGAGACAGGGAGACGTTATCTCTCCGAAACTGTTCACTGCCACAATGGAAGATGCCTTCAAGCTCCTGGAATGGCAAGGACTCGGCATCAACATCAACGGCGAGTACATCACTCACCTTCGGTTTGCCGACGATATTGTGGTCATGGCAGAGTCGATGGAAGATCTCAGCATGATGCTCGAAGGCCTCAATCGAGTCTCCCAACAGGTGGGCCTTAAAATGAACATGGACAAGACAAAGGTCATGTCAAATATCCATGTTGTGCCCACCCCAGTATCAGTTGGGAACTCAGTTCTTGAAGCTGTTGACGCGTACGTCTACCTAGGACAAACAGTCCAACTAGGTAGGTCCAACTTCAAGAAAGAGGTCAATCGGCGAATCCAACTCGGCTGGGCAGCGTTCGGTAAACTACGCAACGTCTTCTCGTCCAAAATACCTCAGTGCCTTAAGACGAAAGTCTTCGACCAGTGTGTGTTACCAGTGATGACATACGGCACTGAAACGTGGTCTCTCACTATGGGCCTCATAAGCAAGCTCAAAGTCGCACAACGAGCTATGGAGAGGGCTATGCTCGGGGTTTCTCTACGAGATCGAATCCGAAATGAGGAGATCCGTAGACGAACGAAAGTCACCGACATAGCCCACCGGATTAGTAAGTTGAAATGGCAGTGGGCAGGGCACATATCACGCAGAACAGATGGCCGATGGGGCCGAAAGGTTCTGGAATGGAGACCACGGACTGGTAAGCGCAGCGTAGGACGTCCACCCACAAGATGGACAGATGACCTAAAAGAGACCGCAGGGAAACGCTGGATGCAGGCCGCTTCCAACCGGCCCTTTTGGAGATCGATGGGGGAGGCCTATGTCCAGCAGTGGACGTCCTACGGCTGAAATGGTGATGATGATGATGATCTTCTTTTATTCAATTTTAACATCGACCCGTCCTTGTTGAAAGACCCTTTATTTAAAAGATTAATAAAAACCAATAATGTGCATAAAATATTTTTATTTGTTCAATAAAACCAACATATTTAAAAAATCGGTAGGATTCAGATTTATGCCCTGAAGCCGAAAACGCACGATAGTGCGATGCCCTTTACGGTGGGAGGGAAACGGGGACATTAAAAAAATAAAACTGAATATTCTTGATTGCAGTATGAAAAACAAACTAAAAATAAAAAACTAAAAATTATTAATTTCTAAAATAATAGTTTCAGGTCTGAAAGGGATATGCACCCCACACAACTAGCATACAAGAATACCATCAAACATTTCCCTCACCTCCTCCTCCTAACGCTCTGAACCCTAGAA
The DNA here is from genome assembly GCA_914767915.1 of Agriopis aurantiaria. Lineage (NCBI taxonomy): Eukaryota > Metazoa > Arthropoda > Insecta > Lepidoptera > Geometridae > Agriopis > Agriopis aurantiaria. The sequence continues at coordinate 6,355,996 of OU612003.1, read as the reverse complement.
AGCTAACATTCGTCAAAATAACGAGCATGCAATAAATATCTGCCCCGTATCTTTTTAATTATTTTACCTACACACTTGCGGTTGCGCGCCAACTAGGTAACCGCTAAACTGGGTCGCATGGTGGTCCTAGCGAGTACACTGGTGCAGTAGCTGTCTACTGCGACGCCAGCAGTTTGTATTGGTGTGACCGAGCGAGGCGAGTCGAGCTACTGTCATACGAGTACACAGACACAGTAGCTGTCTAGTGTCACATCAGCTGCTCGCACTGTGTAACCAAGCCTTTATCGACATCATAGTTACACCACAGTAGAGATTGAATCTCTCTATGAGCTCAATATTTTATGGTATGGTATGGTATAAGACTAGCATGAGCGTTTAAGAATGTCAGTAAGTGATCCTATGTAAAACAACTATAACTGGATAGTATTGGATAAAGTTATATGATTATTTACGGGATATTTACCGTGGTAAGGTTGTGGAATGAGCTCCCGATATTTCGGCGCAGTTAGATGCACCATGTTCACGGGAAGACTGAAGAATGCGGGTGGTTGGAGAACAGTTAAAAAGTTAGGTGCAGACATAACGATCTACCCTCTTTCTTATGGTGGCCATACATGCTACGAGAAATCGTTACGATCAGACTGTGCAGTTCGAACGGTACCGATAAATCACTACGTGTATGTTATAAAACTGTGCAGTTTTGTCCGATTTTTTTGCACTGTGCAGTTGAACGGAACAATACGAAAATTTCAATTGATTTATCGGAACCGTTCGAACTGCACAGTCTGATCGTAACATGTATGTACTTGTTCAGTTTTCTTGTTCAGTTTAGTTGTCAATCGCAGTTCCGGTGGACGTGCGCACGCGTCATGGCGTCTCAAACTAATCGCGAATGGTTACAAGAGTTTATTGAGTTATATCGCAGTGAACCTTGTCTTTGGAACACTAAAGGTAAAGAGTATCACATGCGTGACTTAAAACGTTCCGCGTACTCGAAATTGATTGAAAAATTGAAAATAGTATATTCTAGTGCAAACAAAGAAGCTGTGGTTAAAAAAATAAATAACATTCGCTCTACGTACAAAAAAGAGCGTAAGAAGATTGCTGATTCAAAGAAATCAGGAGCAGCAACGGAAGAAGTATATAAACCAAAACTATGGTATTACTCTTTGTTGCTGTTTTTGGATGACCAAGAAGAACCGAGAGGTTCACGCTCTAATATGGATGACGAATCAACAGACAACGAGGTATGTTTTTGAACTATACCCTACCATTAATACTTAAGGCGGCTTGCATAAAAATGCTTCATTACATTTAGTCCCTTAAAACATGTTTCGCAAATGCGAAAACGCGTTAAACGCTGTCACTTTAAACGTATTTAGTGAGTAGAAGGTGTCGCGAATGCGAAGCTAGATCCTGACATGTAGGTATCAGAAGGTTTAAATATCAGCAAAGCTGTGACAGAGACGACCGACGTTTGTTTGTGTGTAATCTGTGGATAGCACGGCTGACGTCACACCCGGCGGCGGTGAGAGGAATCGCGAGCGCTTCGTTCGCTACGGCAGCCGACCGGACGGGCACTTTGAAGCCGGTAGCGGTGAGTGGAACAAGTGTCCGTAGTGTAAGAACAAGGTGCGATCTCAGGTGAGTGAGCTATATCACATTTACTCTTGATAAATCTGTGTATATCATTTGACTGTATGATTCCAGCCTTGTCTAGTAACAGTCCGACCTATACAGTCATTATAGGTACCGAGTAGGACAGTACCTACAGTTGTGTTAGTAATCAGATTATCTCAGTAATATCAGTGATCAGACCAGCTCAGTATATTGCGAGGCATGGGGTGGCTATAGGGGAGGTTTGGAGGCCACTGGGGGGTAACCTCCTAACTATCAGAAATCCTTGGAAGCCGATGGCTCCAGGTACCAGAAGCTGTTCAGTTGTGCATCAGTATCAGAAATCCTTGGAGGCCTATGGCTCCAGGTACCAGAGCCTGTTCAACTGTGCATCAGTATCAGAAATCCTAGGAAGCCGAGCGCTCCAGGTACCAGAGTCTGCATCAGCCACATATCAGTGTAAACGTATGAACCGTCGCGGTTCTCATAGTACCACTCAGTCTAACCTTAAATATAACCATGTTTTTTGATTTAATATAGTACACTCTCAGCAACTAATTATCAGCTCACATGATGACAAGTGATCTATGCATACGGGTATTTCGCAGAGTACTTGTTGAGGTGCTTCGCGACAGAAGGTAGTCAAAATAAGCTCCGCAGTTAGCGTGTTAAGCATATTCGTGCAGGCCACCTTTAGTGAAATAACTTGTAGGTAGGTATTTAAATAAAACAAAAAAACTTTTTATTAAATGTTTTACTCTAAAAGTTTGTTGTTTAATGAAAGATTAGTTAATGTATAAAATTATTTTGCCACGGAACGCTGCCTTCACTTGAAAAGTATTCCATGTACTCTTCTCTGACTTTTTTTGCTGCAAGTGAGGTATTACCAAGATTTCTTCTTTGTAAATTAACTATGGCTGAATCCATTGTATCATATCCTTGGGCTATTGACCCTTCATCAACATTTTCTACGTCGAAGCATTCTTGTTGACAGTAAGAACTTTCTGACGTCTTCATTAAATATGTTTTATGTTATTAATATACACTTTTTTATGAACACAACCTCCAAATTTCTTGTATCTAGGACCAGTGATTTAGGCTGTGCGTTGATATACAAGTCAGGACTTATGTATTGTATACATATTGTATAGATATACATAGATGACAATAAAATGAGAAGATATGTCACTTGTTGCGTGTTGACCGCTTCAGTTAGGCCAAGCCCATTCCATCTTCGAACAACCAGACGCACTGAATCTAGAACAGGATTTTTGGAAATTCCTAATCTAAGTATAATCAATTTTTGTTATTTCAGGCCCAGATACGTCTACATTTAAGGAGCACAATTACAGCAAAGTTCTACTTCCCGCAAAATGTGACATGGTTGCTCTCGGTAAGATATTAGAACCCACGCTCATCTGATAATAGAGACATTCGATTCATTCTCATTTCGGAGAGTATGCATCAGATCTGCATGATTTAATACCCTCCAGTACGCTTAGTCCCAGATTTGATAGTTGTCGAAAACTTTTTTCGTTTACGTTTTGTTCCATACATTTTAGTAAAGCCCCTCTATCGGAAACGTTGAGGAACTAAAATTGGTAGTAATCGGCGGTATAGATTGCTTCACTCTAATACGAAAAAAGTTTTCGAATACCTTTTACCCCAGCAATGTATGGAACAATAAGAAAACGAAAAAAAAAAAACAATTGTACTATCAAAACTTGTACTAAGGTTATTGCTCATTTTTCTATCGGACGGAAAAATGTACACCACTTTATGGTTGATATTCCGAAACCCCGTACGAAGCGCTTTGATTCCACTGTTATTGTGCGAACTGCTAGTTTGTATATGTAATGTGTGAATATGTAATGTTACGGCGGATTAACTAACAAATAATAATAAAGTAAAAACGAAAGGGTACAACAAATACATCAACATACTACATACCCCATACAACAAACGTTTTTTTGTTACGTTTTTTTGTATTAGCTCTAATGTAAAAACAGTAATACGTACAAGCGGCAAACTTGGCATGATTATAGTACACACTCTAACGTATAACAACAATTAATAAATAATGGCCAAGAGCTAGTCGGTGACAAGTTTCTATTCATTAAAAGGTATACCGAGAAAATATTAACACTTACAAAATTTTAACTATGTGACGGCGTAGCAGTTGCTTGGTTATTTTGGTAGGCGTTTTGTTCGAACCATTAAGTATTAATTTTTTTGATAATTTTTGTATTTTGTGCTGGTACGGAACCTTCAGTGCGCAAACCCGACTCGCACTTGGCCGGTTTATTTTGAAAAGTCTGAATGTAGTCCTTTTTATGAATTTCAGCAACTATACGTATTTTATAAAAATTTGCCTGGAAAAATATAATTTTCCACAAAAAAAATATTGATTATATTCGCTTTGGGTATGTTTAGGTCAAATCTTATACTAACAGTTAGCAGTAAAAAAAAAACTTAAAATTAAAGTTTCTAACAAACTTATTTATACAAAGTTTTTTGATTTAATCTCCTGAACAAAATAAAATTATAAACTATTTTCTTTTTCAGATGTGTTCCGCAAGAAACCAACGTTGTCAATAAGCAAATATAGAAGTGAGCAGCATCAAATAAGAAATTTAAAACAACAAATCAATTCACTTCGTAAGCGATGCATATCTTTTAAGAATAGATTAGCAAGTGCAACAAAAATATGTGTGGACTCTGCTTTTAATAAAGTTACTAAAACGATGACTTCTGCTGCAAAGATATTCACAAAAATGCAGTATAGGCAAACTCATAAGAAACCTTCTGGACGCCGATTCTCTTTAGAGGATTTTTTTTTATCACTGTCACTGTATAAAAGAAGCCCAAAGTGCTACACTTTTCTGGCGCATTGCTTTACATTGCCATCAAAAGAAACTCTAAAAGGTATATTGGCTCAGGTAAAACTAGGACCAGGTCTGAATGAAAAAATATTTAACAAATTGAAAAAAACTGTCAGCGAAATGAAAGTTGAAGACCGTGTTTGTACATTAATATTTGACGAATTGTCTCTGACTCCGCAAATAAATTATGATATGGCAAACGACAAATTGAAAGGGTTTGTGAGCACGGGCACAAGTGAAAATGAAAACCAAATAGCAGACCATGTCCTAGTTTTTATGATTAAAGGTATAAAGGCTAATTTTAAGCAACCAGTGGCTTATTATTTTACGAACAGTCTTAATAAGTACAAACTAAAAAATATAATAACTGAAGTAGTAAAAAAATTACAAGCCACTGGTTTGATTATTTTGTGCTCGGTTTGTGACCAAAGTTCTGTAAACGTAGGAGCAATTTCAGAACTAGTTCTGGAGGCAAAAAAAAAAATTTAGGCAGGGAAAGGAATGGCGACATGACTTCTATGAAATAAATAAAAAAAAAGATATTTATGAAGCCGACAAAGCATTTGGGGAACTTCGATTGTTAAATAAAATAACAGAAGAGCATATTATTCCCGAAAAAATTAAAAAGATGCGTGTCTAGCCAGCTGCCCAAATATTCAGCCACAGCGTTGCAGTTGTGGCTGAACATTTAACAGCTAGAGGGATGTTAAGTGAAGATTGTCGCCATTTGATTCCGTTTGTATCATTGATTGATAAATTGTTTGATTCATTAAACAGTAGCACTTTCCATATTCCAAATGGAAAAATTTATAAAGGTTGTGTAAAAAATAAGTCTCCCCATCATCGGCTCTGGATCAAAGCAAAAGTTTTGTTAAAATCAGTCAAGTTTATTTCCAGAAAAAAGACTGGTAATAAAATTCGGTTAGTCACAGGCACTGTACCAACAATTAATAATTTTGTAAAAACAATTGAAGGATTTGAAGTCTTGTGGGACATTTTATCAAAGAAATATTATTTTGATTGCATGATGACGCGGCATTTTAACCAGGACCCGATCGAAAATTTCTTCGGGAATATCCGTAGTTATGGGGCGAGAAACAATTCTCCAAATGTCGTAGCCTTTGAAGGTGCATTTAAAGCTCTTTTATTAAATAACTTTAATTCGCCCCATTCTATTGGCGCCAACTGCGAGAAAGATGAAAATAATTGTTTGCAAACGCTGGATTTCTTTATAACTGAAAAACGAGAAAGTTTTATTGAGGATATTCCTGAAGAAACTATTGAAATAAATGAAGACTTGTTTATGGACAGGGAAATAGAGAAAGATATGGGACAGAGGAATTATGTCTGCGGCTGGGTTGTGACAAAATGCCTAAAGAACATTGTCAAAGGTTGTGTCACATGCAAATCAAAGTTACTTTGTAAAAAAGATGACAAAAGTAATGACTACATTAAGTCAAAAGAATATAACAAAAAAAAAAAGTGGCTAAGTTATCCTTCGGATGAAGCCGTTAATTTCTTTTACGAAACCCAAAGCAACTGTATTTCTTTTTTAAAACGCAATGTTTCCAAGACTTCTATCAGATCAAAAATCAGGCTGATAACCAATGCTTTAACAAATTTCCCGTGTGATTGCGATATTCACAAAGAAAAATTAAATGAATATTTTACCAGAACCACAATTAATGTGATAATTAACAGTTGGTGTAGACACATTAACCGAATTTTGTCAGGAAAAGTTTCCTATGAAGGGGATGACGAAATTAAAACAGCTGCACAAGTATATTATAATAAGCACAAGCATTATAATAAAGCCATAAAATAGATAAAAATAATATAATATTCTTTTATTTATTTTAAAGTGGAACTTTAATAAGCGTGTAATTACTACAATTCTATTCTATTTAATTGTGATCATGATAATGTGAAGTGATTAAAAATAATATTGTGCAAACGCTTAATGAAAACCACTTTAATAATGGAAACATACCATTTCCTATCCCCTAGCTCATAGCAGAATCTGCAGCCAATAATTTCTACTTTAACAAAAGCTTGTAGTTTTCTACAAATTGTATGTGATTAACACAAGTGTTCGAAAAATCACGTAACTAATCCCATACATTTTGTAGAAAACTACAAGTGTTTTCTATAGTAGAAATATCTTTGTTATAGGCGCAGTAAGATTTGATAGGTACCTAGTATAGAATTATAGATATACAATTATATCTATATATGTATATATAGGTAGGCAGTCCGCTAGCCGTCGTAGTTTCTGTACAAGATAATAGATGTCGCCACAATTCAAACTGAGATATCAAATTATTCCGCGAGGGGGCTCTCTTTTCCTTTTGGTATAGTTATCCTACTCTTTGCTGTGATCATAATTTCAGTTTTAACACTCTCAATGCCCTTGCGGAGCGAATTTAGCCCAACTCAAAATCAGTGTTCAAAATAAATATTAAGAATCGGGCCAAAAAATCAGAATTTGCATACCGCAGCGCCAGGAAAATGACAGGTGGAGGCCCTCCTCCACCTAGCCCACCTATGGAGGACCGGGAAATAATGGAGGCAATTCCTCAAGAGTTTGTTGACGTTCCAAATTACATAATTTTTCTTGAAATTGTTTGACGAAAAATGCTTTGAGTAGATTCTAGGGTTTTAAGCATAAAAACAAATAAAACCTTTATGAAATACTTTATCAGTACCTAAGATAGTTAAATACTTAATAATTTCAAACTAGATTACTGTTTATTTAATTAATTAAATTATTGTAACTTTTTAAATTATGCGTTACGCGGAACGACATTGTTAAACTAAAATAAAAATGTAAACGAAAACAGACTGATTCATGGACAAAAAAAATATCCGCTTGAGACTCTACTTAAATCTAGATTCACGTCCGACACCGACGAAGAGAGAAGCGCTCAAGATCGTTATGTCCCTGTACGATTCTTTGGGCCACGCGTCGCTTGTCACCGTCGAAGGTAAGAAAATCTTGCAAGAATGGCGCCGGGGGACGCCGCTATCGACGCCGACTTCTTCACGCGGTGGACAGCAAGTGGATGACTCTTCGTGACGTCACCGCGCCGCGCTGCTACCTCGGCTACACCGACGCAGCGATACAACAACTTCACGCCTTAGCGGACGCGAGCGAGTCTGTCTACGCCGCCGCGCTCTACTAGCGCGCGGTGACAGCGGACGGTCACGTCCGCACATCGCTCTAGGAAGAAGGCACAGCACCATTTCGACGAACATCGAGTCTTCATTGCTCCAGCTCACCTCATTCTCAGCATCTGTGCAAAAGGACGTAATCATAAACGACAAACGCGCAGGGTTTTAATCCGGGTCGGTCCGGTCGTTTGCGGTCACAATAGTTGTTAATAAAGTAGATCTGGATCACGTCCTCTCCCCGAGGAGTGAGGAGATGAGTGAATTAGGTTGCCCAGCTTAATTGCATGTCTCATACTATTTTAGATTAATAGCTTTTGTTGATGAGCATGATGAACTAAATAACAGCAGCCAGATAATGAAAATAGTTTCCAAAAGCATTCCATCAACAGATGTTTACGAAGTGTAGATCATCTATTACCCCGTGTACAAATTGATTCTGAATTAAATGTAGGTACACATTACTAAAACCAAAAATTCAGCGGAACTGAATTAGGATAACGTAGCAATGTTTTAAAAATATAACAGTAATGTAGGTAAAATCATTGAATAGAAATGAGCATGGTATAGAAGTTAGTTTTAAAACGCTAACCAATATTAGACAAAAACAAAACACTCATTCCGGTTTCTTAAGCCGGACTGATCTATATAGATTTTTAGAATCCCTATAAAATGAAGTCAGATAAGAGTATGGTTGTAGAGAGGATGGCTATTGATGACCAAATACGTCTTTATTTTCAGTTATCTTGGATGGTTTTCTATTTTGCACAATATCCCGAGCATATTCGGGACAAATATTCGGGACATTTTTGCACACACGGTCATCTGACCCCCAAACTAGGCAAGCTTGTGATATGGCTGCCAGAGAGACTGATATACATACAAATATAGTTTTAAATACATAATTAAATATATATTAACAACCAGATATATAATGTTTGTCCTAGTTGGGAATCGAACCCACGCCCCCAAGCTAAGAAGTTAGGTTCACTACCAACTGGATTAACGGGATATAGAAATAAACGGCACCTAGGTACAGTACTGCCTTAATAATTGTAGAATGCCATTGCACATTATTATGGCAATAGATGGCAATAATCACTATGTCCCAGTAGCTTTAGATCTTCTAGCACAAGACCAACAAAAATAATCATAGCACAATTTAAACTGAAACTGTGACAAGGAATGAACTGTGCTTATTTCATGTTTTGAAAAGTTTTAAAGACATGTTACATTCTTCAAATGTACCAAAATCTTCAAACCGCGCATGCAAAACTTTGCTAGGGGCGATAGCTTTTGCCACCAAAACCTTCGCAACGAATTAAACGTAAATATCTTATGACAGATTACTTCCCCACAGTACATACATTATTTATTTAAGAATTTATTTATCAGTTATCTCAATAAATTTACGGTAAAAATTTATTTACTTGAAACGCTTTTTACAATGTTTGACCGACCTGTAACTTTGTTATTAATGAATTTTTCGTTTGATTTCATTTTGTACCAAAAAAGTCTCATAGCAATCATTTTTCAGACCCTGTCCAGTGTAACGCTGATATTACGATAGGTCAGTATGACATTTTGTCAAGTAACGCTTGGTTAGACGACAGCATTATCAATGCTGCATCTACCATATTAAAACTTGAACATACAGGTATGGGGGGATTACAAAACTCAATCAGCATCATGCATGGCATCTGCTTCTCCTCCAATGTTTGAACTATGCTCACCTCCCTTTGTTCAAATCAGTCATAGTAATGGTAATCACTGGTATATTATCGGGACAAATCCGAAACAATATTCTGGTTTTGGATTAGTAAAGTAGTCAGCCCTGAAAGTATTTTAGAAAAACGAAACGCGAGCCTATTACTAATAAAAAAAAGTTTGATACGAAACCATAAAAATATAACTCTTATTCATATAAAAGTTCATGATATTCAAATGCAACCCAATGCAATTCCGAATATAGGTAGAAAGTGGTTTATTTGCTATAGCGTTTGCAAAACTGATTTGCATGGGTAAAGACCCCAGTACTGCTAATTTTCAATGTCATATGATGCGGTAACATTAATTTCAGTCCCTTAATAATGTTCTGGTTGTCTAAGGGTGGATTTGACCATACTTGAATTTATACACGATTAACTATATCAAGGATAAATCTATTCCACGATCTTAAACTCCAGTAATTTATTCGTAGTTTTTCCGCACAATACAAAGTATAGCTACGCTTAGAATTTACTATACGCGATTAGCGGAATGAATAGTGAACGAATCCATTACCCAGCTAACAATTGTTGTTTTACAACGCCACGGTATTCAGCTTATGTCATATCTACTCGCTTTTAACAAAGAAGAAACAAAAAATTTTTTTCAACAACCTGGAGTCACTTATAGAAAAGCATCACTTTCCAGCAAATCGCGTGTATAACGTCGACGAAACTGGTGTCACGACAGTCCAGAAGCCAGGTAAAATATATGCCCCTATTGGATTAAAGCAAGTTGGAAAAGCAACCAGTGCAGAGAGAGGTCAAAACGTGACTGTAGTCTGTGCTTTTAGCGCAACTGGAATATATACGAGGGCGGTCCGATAAGTACTTAGCCTCACCGCCTGATGGCGCCACTATCGCAAGAGAAATTTACTATCATGTAGAACATTCTTGTAGACTGCTACTGTCGAAATTTCAGCCGAATCGGGTTCGTAGTTTTGTTTTGACCGCGTGTGGAAACGGACGAGTCCGCAAATTTTAGAAAAATGGAAAAAGAACAATATCGGTCGGTGATTCGATTCTTGTTTTTAGAAGGGATTTCGCGCAGCGAAATCAAAGAGCGCTTATTATGAAAGGCATTTAGGAAACGGTGAAAAGTATCACAGAGAGTGGCTGCTGTATTCAGTGTTCAAAAATGCCGTTTATTGCTTCTGTTGCAAGCTATTTGAATCAAAACATAACAATAAATTCTGCGAGGGAATTAGTGATTGGCAACATCTAGCTTTGTATTGCAGCCGACATGAGAAAAGTTCTGCTCATTTCAATAATTATAAAAAATGGACAGATTTATGTCACGCTCTTAAAAATAAAAACACTATTTATAGTATTCAACAAAAACTTTTAGAGGTTGAAAAGCAGCGCTGGTACGATGTAATCAAAAGAATAATGTATGTGGTCCAATTTCTAAGTACACAAAATATGGCTTTTCGTGGCCAAAGCCAAAAATTATACGACTGTAACAATGGTAATTTTTTTAAATGTATCGAATTGTTAGGATAATTCGATCTTTCAATGACTGAACATATACGACGCGTAACGAATGATCTGGATTTCAAAAATATGGCGACTTATCTTGGAGATAAGATCCAAAATGAAATAATTTACATACTTGGTAACCAAATTCAACATTTTATTTTAAATTTATGTCAAATAAATAAATATTTTTCAATAATACTGGATTGTAAACCCGACATTTCACACGTAGAGCAAATTAGTATTACAATAATATGTGTCTATTTTAACACAGAAAATAGAAAGTTTGAAATAAGGGAGCATTTCCTAGCTTTCTGTCCAATTATCGATACAACTGGCGCTGGATTAACGTAATTTGTAGTAGAAAACTAGCCGAAATTAATTTGGACATAAGCAACTTAAGGGGACAGGGCTATGATAATGGATCAAATATGCGCGGTAAGAATAATGGTCTTCAAAAAAGATTGCTGGATCTAAATCCCAGCGCTTTCTATGTACCGTGCGTTAGCCATAGTTTAAATTTAATAGTAAACGACGCTGCCAATCTCAATCATCATACGACTGGGTTTTTTAGCGTTGTGCAAGAATTATACAAATATTTTACGTCCTCTACCAAAAGATGGGATATATTAAAAAAATATGTCATAAATCTGACCTTAAAACCATTGTCTGAAACAAGATGGTCAAGCAGAATAGATGCTATCAAACCGCTGTTTACAAATTTACCAGAAATTTATGATGCCTTATATGAAATATCAAATGGTATATCATATGATCAGAAGGCAAAATATGACGCTAAATAGGTAGCAGAAAAAATAAGCTCCTTTTCATTAATTTGTTCATTAAATATATGGCATATGATCTTGACAAAAGTAAATTTTGTGAGCAAAATTCTGCAGTCCATCGATATGAATATGCAAGTTGCTTTAGATGCTTTAACGGAATTAAAGAAGTTTATGATAAAAACTAGAACCGACGCAAATTTTGAGGAAATTGTAAATGATGCCATGAAACTTGCCGAAAAATTTGATGTCGAGGCTGAATTTCAAACTTCTAGATCCAGACCCCTAAGACGTCGTAAGACTCCAAAGAGTTTTGATTATGAACACGAAGACCACACTATAAATGATCTGAAGACCGCCCTCTCCTCCTCCTCCGCCCAAGGCCCCGTGCCCCTCCTCTGGAACCATGCCTCCGACCGACACTTCCGACGCTCCTCCAGCGCTTACCCCCAAATCCGTTAAGCCCCCTCGTCCTATTGTCATTCGACAAAGGGAAGACTGGGGCCGTGTCTCTCAAATCCTAGATGACCACGAAATACTCTTTGTGGCCAAAACTGTCAGTGACGGCATCAGCGTCAAGGTGAACACCTCCGACGACTACCGTCTCCTTACTAAACTCCTTCGGGCTCAGCAGATCTCTTTTCATCATCACCCGCTCGAGGAGGAGCAAGTTCTCCGCGTTGTGTTACGCGGCCTCCCCAAGGAGCTCCCTACCGACTCCATCCTCGAGGACCTTAAGTCCCAAGGCCTCCCCGTCCGTGAGACCCACCGCATGCACAGCGGCAGGGCTAAAACCCCCTTAGATCTTGTGTTGGTCATCCTAGACAAGACCCAAGAGGCTAAGGCCATCTTCAACGTGAAGACGGTTCTCAGCCTCTCGGGCCTCAAAGTAGAGCCCCCTCACCGTAAAGGCATCCCAGGCCAGTGCCATCGCTGCCAGCTCTACGGCCATGCCGCCCGCTATTGTCACGCTGCTCCTCGTTGCGTGAAGTGCGCAGGGGAGCACGCCACCTCCGAGTGCTCACGTCAAAAAGGGGACCCCACCCCGCCCACTTGCGTTCTCTGTAGCCAGCAGGGTCACACCGCGAACTATCGTGGTTGCCCCAAGGCCCCAAAGGCCGCAAAGGGTCAGGGTAGGACCCCTCCTCCCCGCCATCCGCCCCGCTCTAAAGTAGCCGGCCCTAAGCCGAAGCTCCAAGTCACCCAAGCTCCCCAATACGTGGATGCCCCTCCCCCCAAAATTAATGCATGGGCCAAGCCCCAGAAAGCCCCTCAGGCTAGCCAGCTGCCTTCTGCTACCACCTCGGCCCCTACTTATGCTCGCGCTCCCGCGAAGCAAACCCGCCCTGTCAACCCGCCTCAGCCAGCTCGTTCCTCCCCAGGCCACTCTGGCCAGTCTAGCTTAAAAGCCGACTTCGCCCTTCTGGCGCACATTGCCAACTCCCTCGACTTAGAGGAAGTGCGGTTAGTTGCTCAATTAGTCAGAGAGAAGCACGACCTCTATTCCATCTTGGAGGATCACGTGGGTCTTTTTGATGCTATTAAGCAACTATCCTCCAGTAGTAAAAATTTTGACAACTCTCATGGATAGTACACCAAAACGTACTAAACCTCGTTCATTATCGTTGGCATGGTTCAATGCCAACGGCCTTTCCACTGAATCAAGGGACCAGCGCCCCCTGATTCACCATTTTCTCTCGACCCATCAGGTCGATGTCATGCTTGTGAATGAAACCTTTCTAAAACCTAGCAAGAGGGATCCCAGGATCGCAAACTACCTGCTGGTTCGTAATGATAGGACTACTTCCGCGTTAGGCGGTACTCTTATCTATTACAAAAGGTCCCTTCACTGCATTCCTATTCCCACTCCTCCTCTATTAACTTTGGAAGCATCCTGTTGCCGTCTCTCGATGACCGGTCATCAATCCATCACCCTCGTATCTTGTTACCTCTCCGGTAACAAGACACTCCACAGGAGTGACATCGAGGCTCTCCTGTCTCTCGGTAGCGCCGTCATTTTGGCTGGCAACTTTAATAGCAAGCACCTCATATGGGGCTGCAATACTTCCAATGTAAAGGGTAACCTTCTGAACTCCCTCTCCGACGAACTCAATTTTGATATCATCCCTCCAAGTACCCCGACTATCTTTCCCTCCAACCTGCAATATAGGCCAGACGTGCTCGACATAGCGCTTCTGAAAGGCGTAACACTTCAGTTGCGCTCTTTGGAAGTGCTACACGAGCTCGAATCTGATCACCGTCCAGTTTTGATGCGACTAGGCCCCGACCCGACTGACAGACCTCCTGTAACCAAGACCGTGGTGAATTGGAAGCAATTAGGCGAAGCCCTGAAGGCGGTCAATTCACCCGACTTGGACAGGATCCCCGAGGATATCGTGACCCCTCACGACGTGACCACTTCTGTTGACGCTCTCACTTGTCACCTTCGCACCGTTATAGGTGAATCCTCCAAGCAGGTCCCAGCCGAGGATGACCGACGCTGGGCTCTGCCGGAGGACGTGAAGGAGCTCCTGAGAGCGAAACACGCTGCCGCTAGGGCCTTTGACTGGTATCGCACCGAAGATAACAGAGCCACTCTGCGGTATTACGAGCGTGCCGTAAAGAACCGCATTAGTGAGCTCCGTAATCAGAGGTGGGATAACCTACTCTCAGAGATTCAGCCAACCCAACAGGCATACTGGCGGTTGGTTAGATCTCTGAAATCTGACACTGTGACTGCTATGCCCCCGCTCTCCCGACCAAACCTCCCCCCCGCTTTCGAAGACGAGGAAAAGGCCGAATGTCTGGCCGACAGCCTCGAACAACAGTGTAGTCCCTCCTTAGATCAGGTCGACCCTGCCCACCGCGAAGCGGTGGACAGCGAGGTCGAACATAGAACCTCCACTCCCCCCGTTGATACCCTCGAGCCAGTCACGGCCTGTGAGGTCGAGTTGATCATCAAGGGCCTCCAGGTCAGGAAAGCCCCTGGTGCCGATGGCATCTCAAACAAAGTGCTCAAGCACTTCTCTGTCTCTCTTGTGTACCTCCTTGTCAGCATCTTCAATGCAGCCATCAACAATTCTATCTTTCTCGACGCCTGGAAGTCTGCCGACGTCATCGGCATTCACAAACCAGGCAAAAAGGCCTCTGAGCCCTCCAGCTGTCGTCCCATTAGCCTTCTCAACACCCCGGGGAAGATCTATGAGCGCATCCTTCTGAAGCGTATCTGGTCCCATGTAAATGAAAACAATCTTCTACCCGACGAGCAGTTCGGCTTTAGAGCCAGACACTCTTGCGTCCAACAAGTGCACCGCTTCACGGAGTACGTTCTCGAAGGTTTCAATAAGAAACCATCCCATGGTTACACCCACAAGCCCTTCTGCCAAGGCACCGTCGCGGTATTCCTCGACGTTGCGAAAGCGTTCGACAAAGTCTGGCATAACGGGTTGATATACAAGTTATATCACATCGGAATGCCGGACCGTCTGGTACTCATCATACATGACTACCTCACGTCTCGTAGCTTTCGCTATCGCGTCGATGGAATTCCGTCTTCACCTCATCCTATAGGTGGCGGAGTCCCTCAGGGCTCCGTTGTAGCTCCCGCCCTCTTCACGCTTTACGCTAGTGACATTCCTAGATCTCCCCACGTAGAAATAGCTCTCTTCGCTGACGACACCGCTCTCTACTCCAGAGGGTGGAATAAAGTCATCCAACGGGCCCACGTTCAACGAGCCCGCACTCATCTAGGTGATTGGTTCAAGAAGTGGGCCATCACGGTCAATCCCGAAAAAAGTGCAGCAATGTACCTCCACCCGTCCAAGAACCCCCCGTCAAGGCCTATCACGCTTAACGGGAAGCCCATCCCTTGGACCGTCTCGACCAAGTATCTCGGTGTGACTCTCGATCGCCGACTCACTTTCTCCAAACACATTCAGATAGTCCGCAATCGAGCGGCGTTCTTCCTAGGGCGCCTCAGCCCCCTCCTCGGCGAGCGTAGTAAATTGTCACTTAGAAATAAGCTGACAATTTACAAAACTTGCATCCGCCCCGTCATGACTTACGCCTCTGTGGCATTCGCCCACGCCTCCCGCATCGATCTGGACAAGTTGCAGGTCATTCAAAACCGCTTCATACGCAGAGCGGTCGGCGCTAGCTGGTATATACGAAACGCCGATCTGCACTGCGATGTTGAACTCCCATCCATGATTCAATACCTTAAGTATACCTCCCGCCGCTACTTTGACGCGGCGCCTCACCACCCCAATCCTCTTGTAGTAAAATCCTCCAACTACTCGACAGACGTGACAGACCCTCCTCCTCTCCGTAGACGTCCTAGAAACATCTTGGGCGACCCGGACGACCCCATCGCCGTCGTCACCGCGGCGGCGCTGGGCTCGCCCGATCCGACTGCTCCTAGCAATAGGAAATATTCAGTTTTTGGTACAGGCGTCGGTTACCAGAGGCACACACACACACAGCGATCCCGCCGGCAGGATCGTAGACCCATAGGATCTGTTAGAAGATCGGTTAGATTCTCTCCAAATAATCATTCAGTTCAACAAACCGTTAGGGCTCCAGGGCACACCCCCTCTGGGGTGCCTGGGCAAGTCTGATTCCCACTCCCGGCGACGGCCCAAGCCGAGGTTCGTACCTTCGAGGTGCCCTTGTGCTAGTCGCCTATAAACTTAACCACCAAGTTATGCCGAACGCACTCTGCGTTCGCTAACTAGTCCGGTCAAGCTGTAGAGGCCAAAGGCCAACAGTAAAAGTCACTCATAAAAAAAAAAAAAAAACCGGAGCGCCCTCTTTGCTTTCTTCCTTATGAGCCTCAGCGTGTGCACGTCATACACCATATTATACCAACTTGTCTTAGTTATAATTAAATGTAATAAAGGCAACATTGCAAACTACGCTGGATTTCATTCCACCACCACGCACCCGCCTTCAGCATATAGTAGTAGAAGTTTTTACATAATTCGAGCCAGATCAGCAAAAAGGTGCGTGGTGCGAAATCCAACAAGATGGTGGACACTGGAATTTCCACCCGGCAAATACCTACATATGGAGCTACCGTGCGCATGAGGTGCGCGTAAGTCATTTCAAGGACGCGCGCAATCGCCCGGAGGGCGCTGGCGCTGTGCGGCGCGGCGCAATCGCGCTGCCGAAACCACGTGTGAGCACGTGGTTACCACAAAGTAACAGCGGGCGCTCACTTCGAACAAAGGAAGGAAGAAGCAGCAATTCATTATACCAGGAAAGGGGGAACAGAAATCGTGAGTCCGTTCCGATTATTTCTGTGCGCAGGGTCAGTGGTACCTTCGTGTACCCATCCTACAATTATTCACATTTTCAAAGATTTTTACTTTTCAAAGAGGAAACCATCACCCCCTTCTCATCTTTTCGAGTATAACTTATTCATTGTGAATAATAACCATTCATCCATAAAATATAATAGATACCTAGCTACGTTCGTAATTTTTGTGCATTCCAGGAAACAGTGCGTATGCATCAGTGCAGCGCAGTATTGTTCGTCGCGCGAACCAGTTTTCACTGGATTTCGCCAGAGCGCTCAGCCACGCGGCATGCGTTCGCCCGCTGCCTGCACGCAGTCCGGTTTCAACTGGTTTCCAGCCATTGTTCATGCCTTTTCAAATTTATTTGATCACGCGTTTTTTTCAAGATGGAGTCGCTTAAATCATTAAAGAAAATGAGAGCGTCTCATAAATCAAAGGTTACCATTTTTAAATCATATCTAGAACCACTTTTGCCTTGTAAACAATTAAATAGCTTGCAATCTCATGAATTAAATGCCCGTCTAGCTAAAATGCAACAAATGTACGATGAGTACGACATAAATCAAACTCAACTAGAAAATTTATCGGAAATTCCAGACGAGGAGTTCAACGAGCGGCAGTCATTCGACATGAGCTACTTCAGCTTGGTAGCCGCTGCACAAGAGCTGCTGAGCAGATCAGCGGTGGATAGTGCAGCCCCTGCGGGCTCAGGATTCGAATCGATATCAGGTTCATGTATCGCACAAACAGGTATGTCACGATCACGACTTAAACTACCTACAATCAACCTCCCTTCCTTTTCTGGTGGCTACTCTGACTGGTTAGAATTTCACGACCTTTTTAAATCACTCATAGATTCAGACACTACACTCACAAACATTCAAAGGTTTCATTACTTGCGTGCAGCATTAAAGGGTAGTGCCTCCCTAGTGATTCAATCAATAGAATTCACCTCAGACAATTATAAGGTAGCGTGGGATTTATTATGCGAACGATTTCACAATTCTCGTATTTTAGTAGACAAACACATTCAGGCGTTGTTTAGCATCGAGCCAATTTCGAAATCATGATTAAAATAAGCGATAACGAGGGTAATGTTCATAAGATTCGTGTACTTTTAGACAATGGTAGCACATCTAGTTTTATTTCAGAAAAACTGCAAAATCAATTAAATATCTTGACCTACCCTGCTTCAATTTCAGTTCAGGGTTTAAACAATCAGTGCTCTAAACTAACTAAAAGATGTGACGTCATGATATCTTCACTTACAGACACACAATACTCGGCTGAAGTCAATTGTTTTGTGGTGCCACAAATCACTCAATTGATTCCAGCGGTAAAAATCAATCATACTACTTTCAATATTCCTGCTAACATCATGTTAGCAGATCCTACTTTCAGCATACCATCAGAGGTGCAAATGTTGCTAGGTGCAGACCTGTTCTGGCAGGTATTATGCAGTAACAGGGTCAATCTAGCAAGCAAAAACAAGCCTATCCTAGTCGAGACTAGACTAGGATGGATCGTATCCGGTACAGTCAGGGACACATACACCAGACGCACACATAAAAAACACAACACACTTCATTGCAATTTCACAAGCGACACCGAACTCGAGGCAAAACTTGACAGGTTCTTCGAAGTCGGTCACAATTTCAGCACTCAACAAACTGACAAGGTTGAGGGTGTACATGACACTATTTTCTCAACAAATGACACTCAACAAACTGACAAGGTTGAGGGTGTACATGACACTATTTTCACAACAAATGACACTCAACAAACTGACAAGGTTGAGGGTGTACATGACACTATTTTCTCAACAAATGACACTCAACAAACTGACAAGGTTGAGGGTGTACATGACACTATTTTCACAACAAATGACACTCAACAAACTGACAAGGTTGAGGGTGTATGCGACACTATTTTCACCAAAACTACTAAGCGTCAATCAGACGGCTAATTCATAGTCACCATTCCTTTAAAGGACTCGCCTGAATCATTAGGCGAGTCGAAGATGGTAGCACTCAGTAGACACTCAGGGCTTTAGAGCGTAAATTCGAACGCGACTCAACATTTAAAAAACACTATACAGACTTCATGCGTGAATACTTGACCCTAGGTCACATGATTCAAAAAGCGGATAATGACGTAACAAATGGTTCCTATTATTTACCACATCATGGTATTTTACGTGAGGACAGCCTCACAACAAAACTTAGAACAGTTTTCGATGCCTCAGCTGTTAGCCCAGGTACAGGGAAGTCATTTAATGAAATCCAACACGTAGGTCCCACCATACAAGACGACTTAGTCAGCATTCTTATTCGCTTCCGCCAACACAAGTATGTTAAGACGACAGACATAGAACTCAGTAAATTCAATAAACAATATTTTATATTAAAAAACAATCATTAATTGACCTCTAAGGACAAACTTTTAAGTTTGAACCCTTTTATCGATAATGAATCGATAATGAGAGTAGGAGGTCGGTTGTCAAACTCAAACTTTGAACATGATACGAAACATCCCATATTACTTCACGCGGCACACCACATAACAAAACGGTTAGTCGAACACTACCATAAAACGTTATTATATGCAGGGACGATCCTCTTAGCTGACAGAAAAGGAAGAGGTAGCCGGTTAGTAAAGGGATACATAGCATGCTTTGTTTGTCAGAATGTTCGTGCGATACATCTGCAGCTTTTGACAACCATATCGAAAGAGGGCTTCTTTTCAGCCCTAAATAGGTTCATAGCCCGCAGAGGTAAGCCAAATACGATTTGGTCAGATAATGCTACATGTTTTCGAGGCAGTTATAACGAAATGTCCAGATTCTTTAAACAAAATGCAAATCAAATTATTTCCTATGCAGCAGACAAGGAAATTAAGTTCCACTTCTCGCCACCTTATGCGCCTCATTCTAATACTCAAGCGGAAGGGACAGTGAAAGCTACAAAGCGGATTTTGAAACGTGCCTTAGCCATGGCGCATCTCGACTATGAGGAAATGAATTCTGTCCTCATAGGAATAGAAGGTATCTTAAATTCTAGGCCCCTGACTCCTCTTTCATCTGATCCCTCTGATTAAGTACCTTTGACACCTGCGCACTTTTTAATTGGGCGTTCTTTAACGATGCTACCTGCGCCCCCGGTGCAAGATATATCAATATCTACAATGAATCGATATAAAAGAACGCAGGCGCTGAAACAACATTTTTGGACCCGTTATTATAATGAATATATTTCAGGATTGCAGAAGAGGAACAAATGGCAGCAAAACCAGGGACAACCCACAACGGGAGACTTAGTGGTGGTCAAGGATGACCACTTACCACCCAACCGATGGCTGCTGGGCAGAGTCACGGCAGTCTACAGCGGCAAAGACGGCGTCAACCGGGTCGCCGATGTCCTCACGGCGGCAGGGACGATTCGCCGGGCATTCAACCGACTCTGCCCACTTCCAACATTGGAACAGGACGTTCCAAGGCCGGGAACATGTTGACGCGCATGCGCACGAGTACCTACTCCTGCGCCGCCCTCCCGCCGCGCCCCCGCTACACGCCGCAGGAGGCTATATAAAGGCTCCTGCGCGGCCGGAGCGCCCTCTTTGCTTTCTTCCTTATGAGCCTCAGCGTGTGCACGTCATACACCATATTATACCAACTTGTCTTAGTTATAATTAAATGTAATAAAAGCAACATTGCAAACTACGCTGGATTTCATTCCACCACCACGCACCCGCCTTCAGCATATAGTAGTAGAAGTTTTTACAGAGCCTTCATGTTTTAGGGTACATAAACAACATTGAGATCTACATACATTTGGTTTAACTATATTATTGGCCATCTTTATTTAGAAATTATGATATATCATGTCTTTATAGAGTTGAAATGTCACACCTGTCACCGGAGACTGACCCAATGGCTAACCGTTGCACCAGGAACAAGCTATAGTGCGAGTCACCACCGTTGTCTCATATTCTGTGACCAATATCCGAGACCTAGCTCTCGGCCACAGCGCCCCAACTGCCCATATTTTCTAATGGGTATAAAATAATACTGCATCTCCATTGCCACATACTTCTTTCGCTTTCTACAGGCGGCATTATCTCCCGGTGTATGGATGGTTTGACTCAGGTGGCTGGCTGTGACAATGCTGTTGCAAGTAGCACCTCACTTGCCATTTTTCCATGGCATCAGAGACATACCATGTGGTTGTTTATCATCGGATCAATACTAGTACGGGTAAATTATACATGCAGGCGAGGTGATAACGAAGACGGCAACTTCTCAAAATGAATCTGAGTAAGACAAAATTGTTTGAACCCAGTCGCAACTACTTTTAAAATATTTTTAATGTTGTATTTTATATTAAATATTTCCGAATACTACTATCACATTTATATTTTCTTTACGCTAGTTTTATTAAATGTGAAGCCAGACAAACAAGTATTGAAACTTATGTTATCCTATTCTACGGTCGGTTGGAATAAGTAAATTAGCAGTGTTACTTATTTCCTACTCATGATAACATGACAGACGTCAGTAACGTATTCTTTCAGCGGCTTGACTGTAATAACCTGAAAACCTTAAACAAAACCAATCAGATAGCTATACTTATTGCAGACGATGTTTCCGTATTGGTAAAATGTGAGGAAAACCGAAGCTCTAATTTACTCTATTACAAGAAACCTGGGAAAGGTAGCTATCAAATTTTATATTATTTAACATTATAATTTATTCAAATGCAAGCCTTCACTTAAGCAATGATGCGGTCTACAATGGAGCACACTTGCTTAGAATAGATTCATTCACGACTTGAAGACCCCCAAATTGAATAAATAACAAAACAAACAATAAAAATAATTTTACACAGTTCCTAAAATAACAGCTGATCTTTAATCTACCAAAACACAACATAATAAAATCAAACCAGTATTAAAAAAATAGCAATATCCATAATAAGTGGATATTTAGCCATTTGTGTTTGTGCTTCTTTCACCCTGAAATTAATTGCAAAAGAATTATTTAACAAGCAAGTGATTAAGAACTAGCCCAAATAAATAACACCAACAGTAGCAGATAAAAAAAAATACAATATACCGCCACTACTTTCTCATTACATTTAGGAATAGTGTACATTTGTAATTAAAAATAAGAACACCCTTGCCAAAACAAGATGTACCCATCATTTGAATACCTGCCATAAAGATGACTTAAGTCTACCATATTCAAGATTACAAATGCTCAACGAAAGACCATACAACATGGCAATCAAACAAAACATAATACTTACAATCAATATCAACAGACAAAAACCTAAATACCTTTAGCTCAAAATGAAAACAATTTCTCACCACAAAAATGTTCCTATTTTCATCATTTAAGTGAACTTAACATTATTCCATTTTTGTTCAGAATGTATTGTATTTTAACATTATTTAAAGAACAAGTCTTGTGGCAAATAAAGAAATTTATTATTTCACCCTTAAATATCTTACGGTCGACACCAAATCCATTCACCTTCCTACCCAACTCCTACCTACTGGTCCTTCAAAAATCGCAATTTAAAGGAATTTAAAGCACTCCCTGTGACAGATACACAGAAATAAATTAGACGGAGGCAATGAATTCAATGTTACATATCGATGGACGAAGGAGACCAAATCTGTTACTGACAGCTGGTAGAAAACAAAGAGACAGGAAACCGGCCATGGCAAAAAAAGACCATGGCCGCAGAAGAGTTTACTTTAAGGTTAGAGTCAGTCATTCGTAGTTATCGTAGGATGATAGATAATAGATAAACTTATTCTTGCTGAACATTTCAATTATAGTACTGAGAGAATGTCACCATCGTTCTGGTTAGAGGAACAAAATATCACAAAACTTTATTAACGGTCGATACTGCTTCTGACGCTTTCTCTCAGCCAAATCACAAGTTCTAGGAGTTATTAATGCTCCACAGACACTCGCTATTTCTAATGGTCAAACCAACGTAACAAAATAGTTAATTCAATCTAGATACACACAACACAAGCTACAAGCAGAACCAAACAAAAAAAATAATTTTACTATTGTAATTTGTAGTGTTTTTTTTTTTTGTTAAAATTTTCATGACCTTGGATTCAATGTCTTTTAGTCGCAATATTAATATGTTTACATTGTCTTAATAAAGTCAAACAAGTCATAGTCAGAGTCAAGCTAAGTAAGTCACGGTCAAGTCAAACTCATGCCCCTGTAAAGTGGTGGAGACTTTACAAGAGGCTCCTATGGAGTTTTGGAAACAACACGAAAAGACACGTTTCACCTCGTTATATCCCTTGCCCACACTCGAGCACGTTTACGAGCACTTAATGAACAATAATTCACCATTTAGTACACATTAACACTCGAAAATACACAAGTTTAGGAAAATAATCCAACGAGCCGACATGTTTTTTTCCACGTTGGCGCCAAAACTCCCTATTGTAATTTCATTGCGCAGTGTTGCCGGGTCAAATTTTCCTAAAATTGGGAGATGTATGAAGACAAGGTACAAAATAATAGAAGACTATTATTTAGCATAAAATGATGTAAAATTTGCATCTAGTGCGCAAAATTCGGTTTATACATCGCCCTGGACCGTTGTGCTTACATTCTATAAAACTAAAGAAGTAAACGAGTTTGCTATTAAATATTCAGCTCCATTATTACGTGCCTTATTATAAACTATAACTAGCGGCCCGCCCCGGCATCGCACGGGTATAGATATAATATTATAGTCTATGTCACCCGGGGATAGTGTAGCTTCCCAACAATAAAATAATTTTTCAAATCGGTTCAGTAGTTTCGCAGCCTATTCAATGCAAACAAACAAACAATCAAATCTTTCCTCTTCATAATATTAAGTATAGACAATTATATGATATTATTTAAAAAAAATAGGGATCCTTACTTAAACTCCAATAATGTAACCCAAGGTGTAAAAAAAATAAGACTTACACCCGTGCGAAGCCAGGGTGCGTTGCTAGTAGTATATACATGTGGTGATATGCAACCTGTGTATGTAACCTTATTATAGCTCTTATATTACTGACATAATCTGTCATTATTCGATATATCATTCCTAATTTTCATTACGCTATATTAGCTGTATTTTGTTGATTAAAACCATAATTATCAGAAATGGCTTTGAATTCTACAATACATACGTTGCGTGTGGTATGTTATTACGACTATAATACAGTAATGGCAGTATAGGAAACACTTTTGCGTTTCCTAGCACGCAGTTTTCTATATTTATGGAATCTAATACAACAAAAAGCTTGCAAAAAAACGGGAGGATTGAGTAGAAAATTGGAAAATAGAAAGACTTCGACTCAAATAGGGAGAATCCCGTAAAATCGGGAGACCTGGCAGCACTGCTGCTTCGTGCGCGCGTTTTTTTTTTGTTTTTGCTCTGGCTACCGAGACAGAGGCTTTTGGACCATGCGTTTCCTCCCAGATAACTAACAACTTTTTAAAAGATATATTTATTTCATGACCATGGACACAGCGTCCTTCAGTCGGAAGAATAATTTTTATACAAGGTCATAATTTTTATACTGTAATACAAAAATTACAAAGTTAACATCATATTTTTCTACAATATTTACAATAAACTTTATATGTTATAATACTTACTAGTGAAACTGCGTTCGGGATATAAGGCTTTTTTCCATTACCATGGGGTACAAAGTCCTTCAGTCGTAATCAGACTAGCGCAATTTTTAGGGTCCGTATTGGTATTATTACTAAATTCAAATTGTCAGTATTCTCTTTGAGTTCAGTTGAAACTACTTAGGCATTGATTCAAAACTCAAGTCACTAACTCATGTGAATCCTTCTCAAAATCGGTACTTGGGTGATACCTTCTTTGGTGATACTTACAAGATGTTATGCCTGCAAGAACGCCGGGCACCTTACTTTTATTTTACAGTCCCAATATACAATACACGGTAATGCATAATTATGCCTATTATACTGGGGCCTTACGGACATCAGGTATTGCGGCACCAAACTAAACGTTAGATCCGCTCAGTTGGAAAGTCACGCGACCGCAAACCGTATCTGAGCGCGTTAAGGTTCACGTTCGCGTGATTTTCCCCCTGTACTAAGCCGAAAGGTCATTGTACTCATTATGAATAACTTTTACTTTAGGATAAAATATCTGCAAATCCTAATATTTTGTCTAGTGTCTATAACCGTTTTCTATGGAATCATAATCAGCCTTTTAACAGTCCACTGCTGGACTTTTAGCCTGCCCCCCGAAAGGGTGATCCCGCCTTATCCACCAAGCTGGCCCACTGCGGATTGATGGATTCATATACGCCATTGAATTCCTTCTCCGTACGTATGCAGGTTTCCTCACGCTGTTTTCCTTCACCGAAAAGCCAGTGGTATGAAAATCCGTACATAAGCTCCAAAGAGCTCATTGGTACGGGCCCGGGGTTTGAACCTGCGACCTCACGCTTTCAAGTCTAGCGGTTTCCCAAATGGGCTACCACGGCTTTGGAACTATGGAATAGCAGATTTGTTTTCGCGATTACTGGTTGGTCCCATAATAAAAATTGTTCATAATGATGAGAACAATGACCTCTTTTCGGCTTAATAGTCTATATGCGGAACTCTGTAGAGCACGGTCATAGATTTAGGTACCGTTTTTTGTACAATGTGGTCGTTAGGTACAAAATCCTTAGCCCATCCACTTTTTATGTAACAAGAAATAAAACCGCACATACTAAACTTGTATAATTTATTCAGTAAATATATTTTAAATAAAAACCTAAATAGGACCAGTGTTGGACGGATAATTAACATGATTTAACTTAATAAGTTAATACTATAAAGAAAATACCTTATAAAACGATAATTAACTAAAAACATCATTATAAATTATACTTTGAGGGCATTTTGAATGTGTTAGGTTTTTTTAAATAAATATAAAACAAAAAGAATAAAGACCAAGGTTGGAAAGCTGATTATGTAAGGCACATTAATTTTGGTTTTGAAAAAGGCACAATTGTGTTTTATAAATGGTAGTTTGTGTATCTCAATTTCACTGAGTAAATTTGATGAAACTGCACATAGTTTGTTTAAGTAGGTACTAAATAAGTCATTGGTGCATTTCTCTCTCTCTCTCTCTCTCTCTCTCTCTGAGGAAGGCTTGTTTATCAGCAGTGGGACCATGATAAGCTGATGATGACGAAATTTGATGAATACGAATTAATATTTTACGGAAATGATCTTCCAGAGAATTCGTTCTAAACAAATAGAAACTGCTACCCTCAGAATAGTTAATCAGTATTTTTCTTATTCGATCCAGTGAACATAACACAAAGTAACTATTCATAGGCTACCCCATGTTTATTAATAAACATATTTTGTTTTGTTTATAGTGTTAACACACGTATGGATTTGGTTGACCTCAACCGCCGTCTGACCAACGGGAGAGAAAGAGAGGGAAATACGATATTCTCACCCTTTCTCTCCCGTTGGTTGGACGGCGGTCCGTCAACCAAATCCATACGTGTGTTAACACTATTAAATAACTGAGATTCCATACCACCTTGGAGATCGAGATATTAAAAAGAAAGTGTAATAAAGAGGTTACACAATATAAACCAAGTAGGTAGATACTCTATACGGTTTCTAACAAACATCTATGGTGATGGTTTAAAAGCATGGTGGGTTGGTTTAAATACGAATATGTACATAGTTCAGAATTCCCGCACACGACAGCTATTTCATATCCCTAAATAAATATCCTTTTCACCACTAGCGCTCGAGCTCGATAAGTGGGTCATTGATGACTCAAAATGCTGGCTGTAAATATCACTACATCCCTAGGGAGGTAAAGTAATTTAAAAATCGAACTAGTCCCATATAAAAAAATGCCATTGAGCTTACTTTTTTCTTTTCTTGGACCATGTAAGTCCGCACATAAAACTTTTTACTCTGTGAAATGAAGTTAACAACTATGTAGAACCTCTGTGGTGTGAACCCGGTGCTATGCTCATTTTCAAACTGTCCAAACATAACACTTAATTTTCACTGAATAACTGATTTTTCGCAAGAAATTTTTGTCTTACTTTACACTAGTGATGGAAAGTAGATTATTTACACACGCTAGTAGGTGATCTTTTGCACCCTCAAACTATAAGGGCCCTCCTCTCACATCCCTTGTGTAACAATCTACTATTACATAGTTATTTTTGACTTACTTCTTACATGACAGCCATGTTTTAATTTTATGTTTTTATCTGAATGTCATGTTTAAAAAAAAAGTTCCTAGAATATGACCTCCTACCCTAAAAAACTTGTCAAGTGTGAGATGAATGTATTCATGTTTGTCCGGAATAAAATAAGCTACATTTTGTAGTCGGGTTTGTTGTTTGTCATTTCTTTCACCGTCTCTCTCATTAGAAATACCACGAGAGTGACTGAGTTAATCTCGAGCGCGCCAGAATAGAGCCCTTTTACAGATAGAACACACAGAAAATAATTATCGTGGTCGAGAATTCTCAAACATTCTTAACACTATATTGCATCTATAATTCTATATTCTAACACTAAAACTGTAAATACTAAATATAAAATTCGCACGAAAATATACAACATAGTGATTCAAAAACAACAAAAAAAACGTCATATCTCTTTTATACAACACTTTGTGCTGATTCTATAATACATTTGTATGTTTTTACAAAAAGAACTTTGTTCAGGCTAAATATACAAACGCAATGTAAATAATATTCCTGAAAGTTGCTAACTAAGTCGCAATAAAAATATTCAATTTTCAATGTTTTGTGAGATATGTTCCTTTTAACGGTAAATAAGGGCTTCGACAAGGTAACTTATTACCTAAGAGATTATTTCCTGTACAATACACCTAGTAGCTAATAATGATTTCAAAAGTTTGTGGAAACATACGAAACTGAAGCGTACGTGTCTACGTACTAGTCTGTGCTAATATGTTATTTTCAATAAATCAAGATATTAGATGACATCATCTACTGATCACACTGACTCGCTCCCAACAGATCATGAGATCGGTTCGAAATTATTACTAGTGCTGACAGACGCTCGAACGCGGCTGACGGACCGCCGTCCAACCAACGGGAGAGAAAGAGTGAGAATATCGTATTTCCCTCTCTTTCTCTCCCGTTGGTCAGACGGCGGTTGAGGTCAGCCGCGTTCGTGCGTCTGTTAGCACTATTAACATGTCATTTCACTCCCAACAGATAGTGTAGTGTTACTTTGTGCTACACAAATGTCTTTTAACAGTCTTAATAATAAACTAACATATATATAAATTAAATTATCTACTTTTACTTAGAATAGAACACAATCTTAGTTCACTCACTTGACCATTAAGCGGTAAATATTAGATTATACTCAACTCCAAAATGTTGGTCAACTAAGTACATGTTGATTCTATATCGCAACAAAGGCCAATGAAAAACAACATAGTACAAAGAAAGTGTGGATTCTGAACGTGCGCCAAACATTTACACTTAATTGGCAGACTAAAAGCCGGTCTACTGGGTTACGCAGAAAGGGTGTACTAAGCCGAATTGGGTCTATAGTACCCATCATTATGAAAAACGTTTACTATAGAGGAAACTATGACATCGCGAAAAAAAAAATATCAGCTGTTCCATAGAAAACGGTCATCGACACTCGACAAAAAGTACGGAACTGATTTTTTTTATGATTTCAGGTTGGTTCCATAGTAAAAGTTGTACATACTAATGAGTATAACGGGCCCCTTTCGGCTTAGTTACACCCTTTCCGCCTAGCCCTGTATAAGAACGGATAATTAGAATTATCTTGACGCATTGCTCACGCTGCTCTTTGAAATACATTTCAGTCCAAACATAGTGTAATATGGAACCACTATAGCTATTAAATTCTATGCGCAAATATTTGCAGTCAAATCAATACTGCGCACCATGAAGCAAAATTTTAAAATTTCAGTGTGCTGACTTGTAGAGACAAAGTGCGCTTATAAAAGTAAACAAAGTAAGTAAGTAAACAAAGTAGCACTGTTACTTTTGCACTTTTTTCTTCTGAGGATTTTGGCGTCGCACGTCTTGTGCATTTGCCAGTGTAAAGTATTGAGTTTTTTTTTGCAATTTTTAACAAATATCGTCATACAAGCCATAGTCACAGTCAAGCAAAGGAAGTCACGGTCACGGTCGTGCCCTAGTAAAGTGGTGGAGACTTTACTAGAAGCTTCCGTGGAGTTTTGGAAACATCACGAAAATACACGTTTCACCTCATTATATATTACCTACTCTCGAGCAGCAATCCACCATTATTACCACAGAAAAAGTTTTTTTTTCTTTCTTTTCTGTGATCGTAATAACACAAGTTTAGGAAAATAATACAACGAGGCGACATGTTTTTTTATGTTCGCGCTAAAACTCCTCTGCTTTTTTAAATACAGGCTGTCGATTTACCTTCGAGTTTCAATCACCTTACTTAATCGGGACAAATGCTTATGAATTTTCTGTTCAGTATTGGTTTGTATGCAGTTATGATTGTTAGTTTAAGAGTTTGTATGTATATTTGTTGATCAGATCTCAGTCCTGGGCCCCAATTCTACTAAACCAATTGCTTTTAAATTGCTAATGAATTGCATAAAAAAATCACTTAAAGTATAAAAACGGGATAATTACCGTGGTAAGGCTGTGGAATGAGTTCCCGATATTTCAGCGCAGTTACATGCACCATGTTTGCGGTTCATTCCACAACCTTACCACGGTAAATATCCCGTAAATAATCATATAACTTTAGTGAACAACCGTGATAGTTTAAAACATTGTTTGTAAATTGTTAATGAATTGCCTCAAAATTGACAATTTTACACTTTTTTTTACTTTAAGTGTCATAGGTGTAAATTTTGTGGCAATTCATTATCAATTTAAAAACAATTGGTTTTAGTTAATTAAACAAATAAAACTAAAAGGACTACATTTTATTTATATTACACGGGAATTACTCACGTTAGATTAAGCCGGTCACTCCGACTATAGTTTCAACCGCATTAGGCAGTAATGCGGCTTAATCTAACGTGAGTAATTCCCGTGTAATATAAATAAAACGTGTGAAAACCACGTCAGTTTCTATAATAAAAGGACTTCAACTTATAAACAATCGGTTTAGTAGAATCGGGGCCCAGTGCGCCTGTATGTAGTTTCAGACCTTAGTGCTGCGTGTCTAGATGCGTACTATCAGACAATGCTGTGTTTGTACACGTAGTCCTCAGACCTCAGTACTGTGCGTTTGTATTCGCACTTTTTTCTGGCTGCCGTTCCTGTTTAGCGGCGGGGAATGTCCGGAGTAGCCCGGGTTCTGTATGCCGAGGCTGGGGTCTCCTTCTCGCCGTGGCTTCTTCAGCGAGGAGCGTAGCGGCGACCGTGTTATGGTGCTCGCGTCTGATGACACACCTGCATATATAACACATATTATGGCACGTATAACAATACAATACCTTATTATGATAGCCCGTTGGTCCAGTTCGTAGTGAACCTGCCTTCTGAGCTTGGGGGCGTGGGTTCGATTCCCACATAGGACAAACATTTGTGTGACGAACATTTGTGTTTGTTCTATATCTGGTTGTTAATATCTATTTAAGTATGTATTTAAAAATATATATGTATGTATATCAGTCTCTGGCAGCCATATCACAAGCTTTGCTTAGTTTGGGGTCAGATGACCGTGTGTGCAAAAATGTCCCGAATATTTATTTATTTTTATTTTATTTGTTATTGTAAGAAAAATTTTTTGTTATTGTCTCAAAAATGTTTTGGTTTTTAGCTGTAAGTTTTTGAGAAATTGTAATAAAATAAATAATAAAATACAATACAATATTACTTTATTACACACCGAAAATACAAATGAAACTTAAACTAACATAAAAAACAAATATGCGGCAGTATAATGGGCGGCCTTATCGCCTAAAGCGATTTCTTCCAGGCAACCTTTGGATGGACAGGACTAAAGAAGTTGAAAAACAGTCGGTGGTGCACATAAAATATAAATAAATATATATACATACATATATACACTAAATACGCAATGCTGAATACATACCATAAATATTATAAATAAAATACATAATATATATATATATATTCGGGACTTGGCCAGGCGATTAGTGGAGGCGTCGGGTGTCCAGAATGCTGGCTTCTATTTCGCCCAGAAATTGAGCATTGCCATTCAACGTGGCAATGCTGCCAGCATTCTGGGGACCTTTCCCTCCACTAATGGTCTTTTAGTTTAAGTTTTTAGTTTGTATTTAGTTATTTTAAGTTTTAGTTTTTAGTTATTTATTTAAGTTTTCGTTAATTTTCTGTTTCTTTAGTTGTGCATAATAAAGTTCGTTTATATATATACGTACCAATTAACACGAAGAAAAATAATGTGTACAGACTTGATCCTTAAAAATAACAATGGTTATATAGATTTGTTAACCCCGCGGTTTCACCCGCGTGGATTACTCATATCATCAGGTATCTTCCAGTGAATGTCCCGTTTTGGAGTCCATAGGGAACATAAATACATACACACATCGCCTTTTATATTATGTTACTGGAATTTACAGTATGAAAGTGACCAGCTTTTTCCAATTTACTGCATCTATTAGCGAGCATCCGAAAGCGAACCGATTATAACGACTACATGCGTCATACACGCTTTTATAGTTTCCGACAATTCCCTACATTTACCCGACGCTTTGTTTTAGGCCTGACCGCCACCTTGTCTGATGTTAAACGAAAATAGAGCATGTGCTGTGGCATTGTGAAGCCACAGAAGAAACTAGAATCGCTTCCGGGTTGCATGAGACATCACTGCCTTTTTCATACACGTCACCACAACAGCTAGACTGCTTTTCAGCATCATTATTTACACTACCATCTACGCCACTGGAGCAACTGTGCCAGCGCCCCAGAGCCTCACTCCGATATTTCAAGGAGTTGGGTTGGCTCGGTAGGGGGAAATGCACAATACACCGCAAGCGGGATGTCAGTGCAGGACTTATCGCCCCCATCTCAAATAAGAATAGATGCTGACTTCGATGGAGCACACTTGTCTAATAAAAACCGATTCACTTGCGATTTAAAGACACCCAGATTATTACTATTGGGGAACACCCATTCAGGCAGTGCATTCCACAGACTAGTAAAACACAATATAGATATAAAAAAATCAAAGCCTCTTGTAAGAGTTTTCGCAATATCAACCATGAAGCGGTGTCGTCTTTTCGTACCCACCCTGGCAGTATACTTCAAAAGGATGGCAACGTTCTTCGGGTGTATGTTTTTCTGTTACTAAATGACCTGAAGCCAAAACGGCTTGACACATTTCGGAGCGCGAGGTGTAGTAATTTATGAATTAGTCATGTTTGTGAAACGAACCTGTTAAAGTAGTGGCTGTGGTGTTCATAGACGCAACACTCCCATGGCCATTGGTGCTGTACGGTTTCCCTGAAGCGTCCGTCATTGATATGCCTGGAAAAACCAACCGCAAGTAGAGTTATTGTGTAACAGAGAGTACAATGAAGTTTGACTCGCTCAACAGGGACGATACTTTATATGAGCATAATGCAGTACAGTGTTCCTTTGCCATTACATCACCAGCAGGCCTAGCACGGGCCGTGGACAAATTGTCTTTCCACCGTTTATATCCCGCGAGAAAAAGACAAACGTATCCATATTCTAGCTTTGTCGCGTCTAGGCGTGGATAAAAACGATGGAAAGACAATTAATCCACAGCCCATGCTAGGCCTGCAGGTGGATTCAAGAGGAGAAAAATTTGCTTTGGCTCCCCCGGTGGAGCCTGGTGGTGGATCCAAGTGGCCGGAAGGATATCGTTCACGCACTACGGGTTGCTCCGCAGTAGCGCGGGCCAAACTTAATTCGCGAAAGTAGATATCAACTCAGCCCCTAATACTGGGTTACGCGGAAAGGGTTTACTAAGCCGAAAGGGGTCCGTTATACCCATCGTTATGAACAAGTTTTACTATGGGATTTTCTATGGAACAGCTAATATTTTTTTCGCGATTTCAGATTGCTCCCATATTTAGTAAACGTTGTTCATAGTGATGAGAACAGGTCCCTTTTGGCTTAGTAAACCCTTTCTGCGTAACCCCTTACTGTGGTAATGTTACCAGTTGTAGTACAGACCTCGTCCCTCCTTAAAGCCAGGGTTATTGATGGTGGTAGCTGAAGGCTCGCTGAGTGAAGTGGTCGGGTCGCCGCCCTCGCGCCGCGAGAACAACGCATCGTACAGCGACATTATGAACAATGCCGAATTTATCACTATGCAGGTTATCTGTAATGGGAGAATTAGTATCACTATCAATCTTTTACTTCTTTTTACACTCTTTGTATAATTTTTATATTATCTAATAGCTTCATTAGACTAACTGACAATCCAATCAATTCTATATGCAAATATGCTAACCTCGGCAGTGGTTACATATGGTATTTGAGGCGTTTGGGGTAGAGACATTGAGCCCTTGGGGACAGGGAGCTCGCCTCCTTTTCAAAAATCTTTCAGAGCGCCTGGTTAATGCGACGCGTGACCAAAATGCTGGCGTGTTTCTGGCTCAACGCATAAGCATTGCCATTCAGCGTGGTAATGCCGCCAGCATGCTGGGTATGCTGCCAACTGGTAGTGGGCTTGAGCATTTGGATTGTCTTAGTTTGGATTTAGACCTTCAACGGTCTATGGGCAGTCTAACTGTATTTGTAGTGTTAGTATTAGCTTGTATTTTGTTTAGTTAATAAAAGCACTTTCCCCTTTAAAACAATCAATTCTTGGAAGTTTGGTTCTAACTTACTTTTAATTGTCATCGATTTGAAACTTTACAAGTGTATATCGTACTAGTTTGTAAGTTTGTGGTAATTCGGATTCATCATCATCATAATCAGCCTTTCACTCCACTGGACATGGGCCTCTCGTAATGCACATAATGTTGTGACTATCTACGTCAGTGGAAATGCACTATACACCCCCAAGCGAGACGTCGGTGTAGGACTTATCGACCTCCTCTCGAATAAGAAAAAGTCCATGTTATAGCTTCTTGGAATCACTGCGGAAGGTGGCTCAGTCCACATTTTTCAGGTGTGAGGCAAGTTTTGTAAGTATCGCACAGTATACGATTTTGACAGTTCAACTATGAGGTCTATGAAGAACAGATTGCTGGCGGTAGCGGCTAGTGGCGGTAGCGGCGGTGCTAAAATCGTGACTTGACCAGCATAAGGTCAACCAGTTCTTCAGAACACTCCCCGGACTCCACACAGATCTTATCTCCCTACGCATGCTAAGCAGTTTCAGGTCTTATGCAAGTTTGGGGTCGTCGACAATTCCGACAACTCTACGTTGTAATGCGTCAATGGGCTCGAGTTGAGATATATCATAAATATTTATACCTGTACATAGAATGCTTCGCCTCTCTTCAAATAGAATCCTCTGTCATCGCCCTGCACAGCAAACAGGCCTGCTGCAGCAATGGACAGCAACGCTGGAATCAGGAAAATAACAAATGAATACTTGCACTACATGAGAATGAATACTATAGTAAACGCATTATCATCTGATGCCCCCATGTCCAAGCAGGTAAAGACGCGGGGCGCAGCTATTATCAAATAAGAATAAGGCCGCCGATCCAGTCAGAGTCACATCCACAAACAAAATTGAAAGTGTTTTATTTTCCTCATAATTAAAGGAGGATATTAACGTCACATGTCTTGTGCATTTGCCACTGAGAGCGTTACTTACTGGCTAACAGCGCCAGGGTGAGCTTCATCATAACGAGGTGCGTGTATTTGACCGCGACGCGCTCCTTCGACGAGATCATGGCGAGCTGCAGGATGGACAGCACGCAAAACACGCCCAGGACTGAAACGCCGATCGCTCCCACCACACCAGCGAAGTACACCGCACCTGGAATACCAAACACACAATGTTATTAATTTTACAAAAACAATAAATGCAGCATATCTCCTTGGCGATCCAGCGCGGTAAGGCTGCTGGTGTAATAAAACCTGGTATTAGATAAAAAACCGAGGATCGGACTGAGCGCGTGCCTTGAGAGAGGCATATGTCTAGCAGTGGACTAGTATAGGCTGATTACGATGATTAGATGTTCATCATTTCGGCCATAGAACGTCCACTGCTGGAGATAGGCCTCCGGGCATCGATCACTAAAAGGGCCGGTTGGAAGCGGCCTGCATCCAGCGTTTCCCTGCGGTCTCTTTTAGGTCGTCTGTCCATCTAGTGGGTGGACGTCCTACGCTGCGCTTACTGGTCCGTGGTCTCCATTCCACAACATTTCGGCCCCATCGGCCATTTGCGTGATATGTGTCTTGCCCACTGCCACTTCAACTTGCTAATCTGGTGGGCTGTCGGTGACTTTCGTTCATCTACGGATCTCCTCATTTCTGATACGATCTCGTAAAGAAACCCCGAGCATAGCCCTCTCCATAGCTCGTTGTGCGACTTTGAGCTTGCTTATGAGGCCCAGGCGATAAGATGTAATTATCAATAAAAAATAAAAAATAACAATGTTATTATAACGATAAATATCTAGATAATTATCATTGCTATTGTCCTTTCGAACCCTGGCGAAATCTATCAACTTACCGACCACTCACATATCTCTACTAAATTCACCCACTTAATTTTCACAAATGTGCGAACACATGTAGCGTGTAAAGGAGAATGTACAATACACTGGCCTGACTAAGTGACATATACGAAGGCCACATAACCTGACTCATGGGATACACCACTTTCCTCTTACTCATACCACATTAGTTATGCGGGCCACGCAAACTAGCCGTATAGGACATTTTTATGTGGCCGCGATAATCCTCGTTTTCCATGTTTTCCCACATTTTTCAGGACTAATCTCAGAAAAAATATATGGTAGTGGTACCTACAGTTTCCTTTTAGCACTTACACCCCCCTTGGTCATCCATTTGATGACATTTTGAGCATAATTATCGCTTGCAGTTGTGTGCCCCTCAATATTGATGTGTGCGTTTGTAGAACTAGTAAGAATATGTCAGCAGGCCTAGCACGGGCCGTGGACAAATTGTCTTTCCACCTTTTTATCCACGCCTAGACGCGACAAAGCTAGAATATAGATACGTTTGTCTCTTTCCCGCGGGATAAAAACAGTGGAAAGACAATTTATCCACGGCCCATGCTAGGCCTACAGTGTGTACAATACGTGTTTACCTCCCCCCTTCAGTTTTTGGCAGTCTTGGTACTAGCAAATCCAAACTATATAATGATCAAATCAAAGGGATTAATAAATAGTAGGTATATTACATTCGTCGATCAGTTTCGTGAGCTGTTTCGTTCATGTATGTACATTTAGTGTGATATGATTTAGCGCCTACTTTAGCCAAAAACTAAGCATGTGCCATTCAGCAATTTATATATTTTTTTTTTCTTAATAAATTTTATTTATTTGTCTCAAGTCCACAGTGTAAGCTAAAGGTGCGTAATTAAGAAGATAACATAATGCCTATGTATTCCACATTTAGGTCGGGACCAAGGTTGTGGCCATGACGTGTTTCGCTTGTCACACCGCCCTAATACCCGTCTAGTTAACTAATGTTGTGTTATAAGGGCGTGTTTTGGGGCTTAATACATGAAATAGGTAGGTACGTAAATTAATTATTATTTCGTTTAGCAAACATACCTTTACACCAGGTAAGTATAGGTAAAAAACTTCACATTAAAATCGTTAGTAACAGCTTAATTTACTTTTACTTACAGTGGTTTTACAGTCGAAACAATTGTATTATAAACCGGCTAACAAAAACTACGACTAAGTGCGAGACGGGCTCGTGTACTGAGAGTTCCGTACCACCACAATACACAAAAAGTATTGCAAAAAGACCATATCACGCTTAGGCGGTCACCCATCCAATACCGAGCGCGCCCGATGTTGCTTAACTTCGGTGAACAGAAATTAGTCACCGACTGGTACTTGGCCATTATTTATTATTTGTTTATTATTATCATTTCTTAGTTAATCCGCCGTAACATTACATATTCTGTGAAAATTATGACTGGCTATCTATTACGGTTCGAACGATACAGATATATAAGGTATAGGACGGACAGATAGAAAGACGGACAGACAGACAGTGTAGGCTTAGTAATAGGGCCCCGTTTTTACCCTTTGGGTACGGAACCCTAAAAAAAAAGAAGAGGTCGAAGCAGAAAAAATAACGCTGCTAGGGTATGTGGTAGAATCTTTTATTTTGTATTGGGTGACCAGTTGTAGTGAAATTAAATACATTACACATGTTAAAATTGATCCAGTTTTGCTGGCAAACTTTCTCAAACATTAAGTTACCGAAGTTAGAAGTCCTTTCACACACGTATCGTTGCGTCATGGAGTGTGCAATCGTGTGCATGCGTGTTATACACTGGTGCATTATATCCGAGCCAAGACTTACGGTTAACTGTCAAGTTACCAAGAAGATTTTGATAGTAAACTGATGCCATTGATGCAGATGAATTTGTGCAACATTTGTAACAAAAAATATGTTGATTATAAATTTTAGTTAATCTTTCATTAAATCAAAGTAGAATTATAGTTGAATTTAAATACAGAGGGACTCGTATTAAAAATACGGTCATTAGACTTACGCCATTTATTCCCAGGGAGAATATATGTGATTGAGACATTGCATGATAATGTCTCAAACATATCCTCTACTCGTATGTCTATGTAATACAAATTAAAATGAGCCTGAAAAATTGAACAGAATATATTAGCGGAAAACTCGATCTAAAATAATACCCTCTGAAAAACAAGGGTAGATAACTAAGAACCAAACCTATACTGACCGTGCAAGCTCAATAAAAAAAAAACAAGGACCATCGCGTGACAGTAGTGAGCCCCTGACAATGCATCCAATTGAAATGATTGTCTTGATTGCAGAGATGCAATCAAAGGAAAATTATATGAAACGGCGTCGTTTAAAAATAGCAGTGATTTTGTTCAGAGAATAGACGTACATAATGCAACGAGGATAAAGAAGATTGGTTTAACCTTCCTTTGCTGAATCCGTGTCCAGCTTGTCGCTCTCGATAACCAAAGATATAAAACACTAGCTGACCTGACAGACGTTGTCCTGTCTTAGAACTGTCAAACACGCAAAATTAAAATTGTTTTTTTACACCTTGGGTTACATTATTGGAGTTTTAGTAAGGATCCCTATTTTATTTTTTTAGTTATAATATAGCCCATGTTACCCGGGGATAGCGTAGCTTCCCAACAGTGAAAGAATTTTTCAAATCGGTTCAGTAGTTTCGGAGCCTATTCAATGCAAACAAACAAACAATCAAATCTTTCCTTTTTATAATATTAGTATAGATTAAACACTTATATTAAACAAAGTGTTTGACGTCCCTGTTTTGTCTTTCACAAATGTTCAAGGCCATGTGCGAGTATATTAGTTTGATTACTTGTCAAATTTCTTAAAATCAACTACACTAGTAGTTCGCCCCGAACTGTGACTTCGTGACACAAATCTTCGTAATCTCACGATCGATTTTGCCCATATTCGAAATTAAAAAGTGTATTGAAATGAACTACTTGCCTACAAGGTTTCATGAAGATCAACGATACGCAAGTTATCGTCTAACAAACCATGCACGTCGAAATGCCGGCTTGTCTCATTATTTAGCCATTTGAATCTGACACATTTCTTAGGTTTTCGCGATTGCTAAAATTGAAATTAAACACTTTGTGACCCTTGATGTAGAATACACGTGCTAAAATCCGTTGAAAGTGTTTAAATTCAATGAAAACCTCAATGTTTGTATCAGTCAAAATCCCAATTAAAGGGTCAGATAGAAGTCTTAACCGAGAATCGCAGAAAAAACTGTCCACCCAGTTCAAATGCCACGAAATAAGTGCATTACGTCACCAGCCAACCAGAACTACTGGAAGCCTCAGATCAAACCGGTTTCATGGCATTAAACTCCTATAGCACAAACAACTTTGGGATCCATAGTGGTTTGAGGTCAAAATATCGTATAACGTCATCTGCAGTGAATTTTTGTTTGTGAAGGCCATTTTAGGACACCTAGTTCACGTAACGCTCTTTCGACTATAATCGCGTACAGTGCAATTGTGCAAAGTTCCGCTCGTGGTTACCATTTACATATATCCAATTTAAATTAATGTGGAACAATATAAATAAAACTTATATATATATATATATATCTGTAAATTTGATAAAATTAATGACCGTTTTGTAATCAATCTCACTTAATGAACTTGTAGCCGTGGTAGCCTATTTGGGAGACCGCTAGACTTGAAAGCGTGAGGTCGCGGGTTCAATTCCCGGGCCTGTACCAATAAGCTCTTTAGAGTACGGATTTTCATACCACTGGCTTTTCGGTGAAGGAAAACATCGTGAGGAAATCTGCATACGTACGGAGAAGAAATTCAATGGCGTGTGTGAATCCAGCAACCCGCACTGGGCCAGTGGTGGATATGGGGTAAGCCCTTTCCGGGGTAGGCCTAAAATCTAGCAGTGGACTATTATATAAAGGCTGATTATGCATAATAGGCTTAACGTTCGGCCTATTTTACTAGATACTTTATTTAATGGACATGGGTAGAATTTTCTTAAGTTTGATCCAAATATTACTTTAAACCATGTCCAAGCCAAACATCTGAACTATTTCTAATCAAGTTCACGAAAATAGGACATGCGAATAATATAATCGACTCTAGAAGACTAGCGTTATTTGTATGACAATCACATATTTTTAGTTTAGTATCTAACAATTTTATTGTAAAAGAAAAGTGAAATTGTGTTGCGGAACGCATGCTTATTTCTGGTATTGTTCGGTCCGAGTTTACACTTTCATGCTAATCTGTACCCAGTGTATTTGCACCACATAATGATTTGTGCGATAACCTTGTATTTGCCGTACTCCAAATGGAATTGGCTATGTGTGTGGCTGTTTTATAGACATTTTCAACATTATATGAACCGGTCACTGAACTCTAATCGTTGGATTTTTAAGGGTTCTTCATTTGAAGAAAACGCGTCTGGTGCCGCAAAGATTCTATTGGGTCACATTGGCATCGATACTGATGTACCATTCTCTAAACTAAATTTAACAGCCCTTAAATGATTGCCACCCTTTTCTGACATACTGAAATGAAAAGAGACGCTGATAATTCTAGTCCTGTCAGATTAGTTTAGTTTAGAGAATGGTACAACAGAATTGACGCCATTATATTGATAGCAATGGTGGCCGAGCGGTAGCATGTGTTCTTTACAATCTGACGGCACCTGGTTCGAACTTCGGCCCTGCACCGATGACTTATTTAGTACTACAATAAATTAAGTGCAGTTTCGATGTCATCGCTCAAAAACGCTGTAGGAAAACGGTATGTTCAAGAACTTCAAAAAGTTTAAAGACATAATTATGACATTTACCAATATGCTCTTTTCCGTGCACGGTTGCTAAGAGATCGCTTTAAGCGATAATACCGCCTGTTAAAAACCTAAAACGATAATAGTTTTATTGTAATGTATATATTATTTTAGTTTTAGTTGTCTTTTAATAAAGAGCATGCACTGGGCCAGCATGGTGAGTTATGGCCAATATTAGGGCCCATGCTCTCTCTCTGAGAAGGCATGTGCTGTGTCCCAGCAGTGGGAACCATGATATACTGATGATGATGACATTATATGTAAATTGTTTGCCTCTGTGCTTGTCGTAGGGTCCTCATAGATCTTCTGCAAAGTTACCTACAGTAAACTTGGCTCACCAGAAAAGTGTTCGGTATTATTTGAAGCTGAAAATGCGCTCAAACCAAACCAGTGAAACTGCATAGCGGAGCGAGCGGACGACATATTTGCACGTCTCGCGGTCGTGAGTCACGGTCACTCTATCATAAACGTACTATAATTAACGACATCAGAAAATGGATGCATTTAGTGAGATTATCGAAGGTTTTTGTAGCTGCAGTATATATACTCAATGCTATGGCACAAGGGGGGCGACGTAAGTAACAAATATTTTTATTCTGAACTATAGCTCACCCCGCGGTTTCTTCCGCGAGGACATCCTCCCAGAAACCGTTAATTTATTTTATTAATAATAGGCTTGCGTTTGACCACCTTCTCGCCTGATGTTAAGCGACGACGTGGTCTACAATGAAGTACGCTTGGCTGAAGAAAACGATTCACTCGTGATTTGAAGACACCCAGATTGTAACTATCGGGGAACACCCATTCAGCCAGCGCATTCCACAGACTAGCAGTTCGCACAATAAATGTGGTGTGTGTCTGTGTGTGTGTTTTTACGGGATAATACCTAAGTATCCTATATCACTCTTCTTCAGCCTTCTACAAAAAACACGCCAATCCGTTTCTCTGTTGCTGTGTGAAAGAGGAACCAAGAAACCAACACCTAACTTTAGATCTCGTTTTTAATACTAAATTTCAAAAATCACTAGACAGGTTAAAGATAGCAAATTGGCTCCAACTCAGCATAATGCCGGCTGTTAACCAGCGCTGGTCTTCCGTTGGTTCGACAGGTCTGTGTTTTATCGCATAACACCTTGAAGGTAACACATTATCTATCATTTCACAGGCCTTTGTTTTAGTTTGGTTTGTTTATTTAATCATGTGCACATGATTAAACAAACAAAACGAGTAATCGAGGATTACAAATTCTCTTTACGCTTTACAATCTGATGGCACCAGGTTCAATCCTCAGCCCTGCACCAATGACTTATTTAGTACTTCGTTTCGATGCCATCGCTAAAAACAGTGAAGGAAAACAAGGAAACCGATATGTCCAAGAACCTTAAAAGTTCAGACATAATGACAGTCACCAACATGCACTGGGTCAGCATGGTGGATTAGGGCTCATCCTCTCTCTGAGAGAAGGCGTGTGGCCCAGCAGTGTGAACATGATAAGCTGATAATGGTAACCAATTCTCTACCGTCCCAATGTAACTAAAAAGTAGGCGCAATGCGTAGCGTGTGCCGAGTTTAGGTTCCAATTTTTTGTTCACGTTTGTGACTTTATAGTTATTGTATCTCGATGCTTCCATGTTTATATAGTACTAGCATATGTTACCCGGGGATAGTGTAGCTTCCCAACAGTGAATGAAATTTTCAAATCGGTTCAGTAGTTTCGGGCCCTATTCAATGCAAACAAACAAACTAACAATCAAATATTTTCTTTATAATATTAGTATAGATATACGGAACCATTCCAGCCAATGTTCAGCATATAAAATCAGAAAAAAAACAATACATACAAATAAACATATCCGATTCGATCCGGTAGCAATAGCATTTTGGCCAGGCATGACTGATCGAATTGTTGGGTTGATCAAATTGAATAGGATTTAAATGTTACCGAATACTGACTTTTTGTTAGGCCACGTAGGAACAACCAATTAATCTGTTCTAGACACCAACAAATAGGCACTTGATTGGCACCGGAATGTGTACAAAAAATATGATAAATTATTTGAATTTAAATTTTGCGTAGGTATACCGGTAGGTCAAAGATCCAGAGGCAGACCCAAGACTATAGGTGCTAGGACGTGGTGCTAAAGGACATGAGTGTAAGGTTTCCGAAGACGATGTCAAAAATAGAGCGAAGTGGAGGAGAAAAGTAAGGAAGGCTGACCCCACCACCACGTGGGATTCATAGTCGGGAAGATAGAGAGAGAGTAGGTATACAGGGTTACGCGGAAAGGGTGTGCTAAGCCGAATAGGGTCCGTCATATCATTATGAACAACTTTTACTAAGGGACAAAACCTGAAATCGAAAAAAAAAAAAACAGCTTTTCATAAATAAAATCGAGTGTCAATAACCGTTTTCTAAGGAACAGCTGAATTTTTTTCGCGATTGTAGAGTTGCTCCCTTAGTAAAAGTTGTTCATAATGATGGGAACTATGGAATGGACCCCATTCTGCTTAGTAAACCCTTTCTGTGTAACCCAGAAGATAGATGTTACCAGTAAATAGACACATCTGCATTCTGCCTACTACATTGAGTTTAACGACAAAACAAGGCATGTATGTGGGGTCAAAGAAAGCCTAGGCTGGGCTAAATACAAATAATGCTACTGGCTTCCAAGATCGGAACGGATTATTCTCGATAGATCCATTGCTAAGATCCATAATGGATCTATAGATATTTTTCTTTAAATCCCATTTTAAAATTATGGATCTATCAAGAACTTTTTTCTCACTAGATCTATTGGTAGTTCCTCGATGGATCTACTGAGATTTTTAATACTCGTTGGATCCCATTTTGAAAGTATGGCAGTAATTATATAAATAACATGGATAGCCTTATCCAATCTCATGCATGAAACTGTCATTAATTAAAACATCATGTTACCGCCTACGTGAGAAATAAAACCGGAAAAAATTGTGGCCATGCATTACGGATCTCACGTTGCCTGCGTACTTTATACATTATTCTCCAGTGAGGTGTAATAATATAGAGACGTTATAGATGAACTACACGGCTTTAAAAACTGACTAAACGCAGCATATGGCATACCATAGCATAGCATAGCTTACCTACGCATGTATGTGCATTTTGTGAAATAAGGGAAAGAAGCCTATAGCCTATACTCGGTCAGTCGCCAACACTGGTAAGGGGCCGTCCATTAATCACGTGATGGTTTTTTTGCTTTTATTAACCAAAATACATTTAGGCAAGTGATGATTTGCGACCCACTAAATGGGCCCCCATTACGGCTGCCGTATATTGGCGCCGGAGAGGCAACATTGCCGTAGCTGGCTTAGGGTGTCGAGAGGTGTGCTGCACTTTCACTAAGAGCTACTCGCGGCGTTATGCCCTTTAACACTTCCACCCTTGAGCTTAGATTCTTAGCTCTTGCGGTTTCCCCCCTCAGACGGCCGGTTAAGTCAAGCTAGGAGTCGGGGTCTCATTTAGCCCCATGGAATCGGTACTTATTATTATTGTTGCACATGATACAAGTTTATTGGAGCAAGCGCGCTCCATAGTAGACCTCATCATCGCTTCACATCAGGCGAGGTGGCGGTCAAACGAAAGCCTATTACTATTAAAAAAAAATAAACTAATAAAAGTTAAGAAAATTAAAAGCATGTTAAAAACAATTTTGGAAGGATTTGTCGTTACAGCATGTCCGTTAATTGAATGTCTCAGAAAGTGAAGTTTCCTTACTTATGGCCCTACTTAAAAACGTTACTTAAGTTAAACAATGCTTAAAATTGCTCTGTCTACTTCTCGCTGAAGGAAATTGTCACACGCGGAAATAAGACAGAGCCATTTTAAGCATTGATTAACTTAAGTAATGTTTTTAAGTTTGAGCATTAGTGTTTGGTGCCGTATTTAATACCGGCCGTGACTACAATAGACCACAGAAACCTTCAATGGCTGCAATGATACTGCAACATGCATACCGTCGTGATATGCATCTAATTAGCAATGACTCACTAGTACTGGGTCCTAGTGCCAGCTTTGTCACACGAGGCCGTTTCATTTTCCTGTGTTACCAGTTACCAGACTGTGCAGAGCATAAATTGAGTCATAATTTTTAGGGTTCCGAGCCCAAAGATAAAGATACAACCGCTAAAAGATAGGACGGACAGACAGACACACAGCGTTACATGTAATATGGTCCCGTTTACACCCTTTGGGTGACACTAAAAAGATAGAAAAATAAATCTAAAATAATACATAGATATTTTTGACGTAATAAATGTAAACCAAAGGATGACAAAACTAGTAA
Organism: Agriopis aurantiaria; assembly: GCA_914767915.1. Classification (NCBI taxonomy): domain Eukaryota; kingdom Metazoa; phylum Arthropoda; class Insecta; order Lepidoptera; family Geometridae; genus Agriopis; species Agriopis aurantiaria. The sequence goes on along the minus strand of OU612003.1, from coordinate 6,311,163 downwards.
CAAGGTAATTTAGAAGCAAATCTATACGAAAATAAACTCCCGTGCCGATGTACCGATGTAACCACAATAGGGAATTTTGTCGCGTTAGTTTAACCGCATTCCGCTGAAGTGATAAAATATGTGTACGTTACAGTAATTTAACACTGTCATCACCAAACGTCCTAAAAAGCATTTAGATTTGCTTATACGCTGAACGTTCAGGCAATGCGAGAAAGTATATTTTATAGTTATACTTTGCCTAATATAAATTTGCCTTCTGCAATATAAATTATTTATTCTATAGGAATAAGAATTTCTAGAAAATATTGCCGCCCTATATGGCCGATAAATCGGTTATGAATTCCGATCTAGCTAACACCTGCACCTGTACAAGCATTGTCTTCGTACAGTCAATCGCAAGAGGAAGTGGCCACAGTTCATTCTCAAAACAAAAATACGTGCAAAAAATTGATTCGATATGTTGCAACTTTCACAACTAAAAACGGTATAAAGATGTTTCAGTAGAAACATAATCATCATTATTGGCGTTGGTGCGATAAAACATCTGATAAGACAATCTGCACTCACGACAAAATAAACCAGAAGCATAGATACGGTCACAGATAATCTAGAAAAATAAAATCTGGTGTAAAATGCTAAATAAATCAGAGCCATAAATACGCTCATAGACAAATCTAGAAAAATAAAATAAAAAAACCTTTGCTGATACAAAAAGGTTGTCAGAGAAAAATCCGTTAAATTTATCAGTTTAAATTTTTTTGGAATGACAAGATTATTAATGCAGCTGACTTTACTTCGTTTGGTGCTGTATAGGTCGTCGTTTTGTATGCGATGTCTGTCCGCATTGTTCCAAATCTGTGTCGCCGTATTCAATTTTAAATTGACTGAAAGTATCTCGCTTTCAGAATAAGCAGTTTAGCTTACAGTATTATAGTTTCTAACGGTCGCTCTCGCTTACAAATTAGCGTACTTTTCTCAGATATTTCTATGAAGCTGTGTTCTATCCAAAGACTTTCTATCACTTCGCCTAGTCGGTGGTTCTATCAGACACACAGTACAGTAGGAATCTACTGTATCGAATTCCACTGAGAATGATGTTTTGGGAAAACTACCGCCAGCACTATACATGACTATATTAAGAACTGACAACGTACCTCCTAATAAATATATATGTAAATAGATACTTAAACAGTTTTTTTCATAGAGCACATTACAAATAAAAAATTATATACAGATAGAGAAAATTACGCTTAAGTGCCACAAGTGGCGGCCTTATCGCTAAAAGCGGCCTTTTACTTTGGATGGAATGAATAAAACTAGGTAGGTACAAAAAATCACCTGTGGAAGCACGAAGCTTCCTTCAAATACTCCCTGATCTTTTTTAGGGATCCGTATCCAAAGAGTATCAACGGGACACCTAGCCTACGCTCCATGTCGGTCCTACCTTTTAACGGTTGTATTAAATTCATTGAACCGTAATAGATGGCTAGTTTAAATTTTCACAGCAGTGTAGTGTTACGGCGGATTAATTAAGAAATAATAATAAAATCAATTTTATGTAAATCCTATTACTTCTAGATGTGTGAACCAAATTACGGGATTTGTTTTTATAATGAAGAGGAAATTCTCGAGGTGGACTTTTTTACCAGCTTCTAGTGCCAGTGTATTAAACAAATTAAAGCAATAGTAATTTTTTGTACATGTTTTCTTTCGCGGTCTGATCAAGTGCATGAGAAGAAGTGTAGTACAATACCATTAAAAAAAAATACTATTTTTTTTAAAATCTACGTCTGCTGCGAGTACTAGTATAGAGTATAGTATCAAAGATTTTTCATACTATACTATAGTCACCGCGTTACCAACTGAGTCGTCGAGCAATAAACGTCATACCATAAGACCTGTAAGTGCGAGCGAGATCGACAGAAATGACATGTGGGTGCGAGCGAGATAGACAGACAATGATTTATGACCTGACGACTCAGATGATAATGCGTTTACTATAGTACATATTAGATCGTTGCATAGTATAGTAGGTAAAAGATGCTTTGAAAACAATGAAGGCGTTGCACCAGCACAATAGCTGCACAATGACATTGTTTTGACATGACGTGGACATAGCGACCAGCTTGGTGACAAATGTAACAATACGTGTTTAATTCACAGGTTTTGGTGTTAGATACATACACATTACTACTCGTACATGCTTCAAAACTAGTACGTATGGCATTCTAGGTATTACCAAGCCTGGCGCACTCCGCACTTTAGGTATGAAGCTACACGTAGCCGACTTGTCGGACCTGCCGCGCGATAGACAGAGAAGCAACTTCTAGTAGGTTAATATAGCTGTAGGTAAGTAGCGCTCGCACGTTCTGAATTGCACTTTATTGTGTAGTAGCAAGAGTCGCTACTTATTTAAATGATTTTGCGGAGTGAATCTTCTGTACTAAAGTTATATGATTATTTACGGGATATTTACCGTGGTAAGGTTGTGGAATGAGCTCCCGATATTTCGGCGCAGTTACATGCACCATGTTCACGGGAAGACTGAAGAATGCGGGTGGTTGGTGGTTTTCAGTCTTCCCGTGAACATGGTGCATGTAACTGCGCCGAAATATCGGGAGCTCATTCCACAACACGGTAAATATCCCGTAAATAATCATATAACTTTAGTGAGCAACCGTGATAGTTTAAAACAGTGTTCTTCTGTACTAGTACTAGATACACAAACTTAGGAAAATAATACAACGAGCCGACATGTTTTTTTTCCACGTTGACGCCAAATCTTCAGTAAGACATGCTTTACAGTTGAAGACAAATGTAAACGACACAACACGACTTCTTCGCTTGCGTCAGGTTTCAGCAAAGATGTAACGTTCTAACGATGTTTTCTAACGACGAGTTCGATTACTGATAATATCGAAAGCTCACTGATACCCGTGAAGCAGTAGTCGGTTCCTCGACCCGACCTCAATCAAAAACGCATTAAGGTGTTACTTGAATATTTTCGTGTTGATAAAACAGTAGCTCGCTGACAGAGGTGAAGAATATAACATTTTTATTTCAATAAAAAAAAAAAAAAAAAAGTAATTTCATTCATAATAGGCAACCGGACTGTTGTTTTTTTTTCATAATCGTCAATTCAGCCCTAAGTCGTCCACTGCTGGACATAGGCCTCCCCCATCGATCTCAAAAAGGGCTGCATCCAGCGTCCTGCGGTCTCTTTTAGGTCATCCGTCCATATTGTGGGTGGACGGACGGTGGACAATAAAAGTAAAAGTAGATAAAAGTAGATCGAGTAGAAAATAAAAGTAGTTAATAATGATTAGTAAAATGAAACACTTACTCGATCTGATTTCACCGTCAAAATGTCCAATTACGCAGGAATGATCTCGATCAAATAAACGGGATCGAAGAGGACAGATAATTAATTACCTATCAAAAGTGATCAAAACAATTTAGAGAGAAAATATACTCCTTCGCTGACGCCCTATGAATATCAACTAAGCCTGGAGCATCCTTAGGGAAGCGTAATCTCAATGTGGGAAGATAAGATAGGTTCCTGTTAGCTTAGGCCTAAGTAAATATGACCTACATTTAACACAAGACCGTATAACGCCCTAGTGAAAGTTAAAACAGGTAACTACTCCAAATTTCTTATTATTTTTTAACCCGGAACGCTCCGCGACCCTTCCGTTGATGCACACTACCTTTCCTACCGAATGTCATCAAGTCATCAAGAGTGGTTCACGTGTAGAATGTAGTTTTACTAGCTGAATCCCGCGTTGTTACCCGCGATTTCTAGGTTTTCCGCATTTTCAGGGGGTAAAGTAAGTACCCTATGTCCGTCCTCATAATTCACCCTATGTTCCTGCCAAATTTCGTTAGGATCTGCACACCCGTTTAGTCGTGAAAAGCGAACAAACATCCAGACAGTGAGTTACATTCGCTTTTATAATATTAGTTAGGATGGTATACTTGAAGCTATAAGGGTTGAATAACATCAAAGATTATATACTAGATAACATGCATTCTAATAATATATTACATCATACTCTTCAAACGGGTTCTTCAATTAGCAAGTTGAAGTGGCAGTGCGCAGAGCACATATCACGCAGAACAGATGGCCGATGGGGCCGAAAGGTTCTGGAATGGAGACCACGGACCGATAAGCGCAGCGTAGGACGTTCACCCACAAGATGGACAGACTACCTAAAAGAGACCGCAGGGAAAAGCTAGATGCAGGCCGCTTCCAACCGGCCCTTTTGGAGATCGATGGGTGAGGCCTATGTCCAGCAGTGGACGTCCTATGGCTGAAATGATGATGATGATGATTACTCTTCAAAACTAAGAAACAAAGCAAAACTGGATTTTACCGTGACTTTGACAGAGAGTTGAGACTATAACTTGGGTGACGATACGAGTATGTTTAAAAAATATTACAAACCAAGTGACGCCAAAATCTTCTTAGGAGAAAAAAAAACGAGAAAAAACCTGATGTTATTTCGTGATAATTAAGGTGTTAACATGTCAACAATCAACATGTTAACTGCTTATGAAATAGACATTCTGAAAGGCTATTTTTGGCTAACCCGTTGCTTTATAACCAAAACGACCAGACAGTTGTCGATCTACTGCAGATTAAATAACACCGAATGACGTGGAGGTCGAAGTATGTGGAATTAACTAACGCAATAAGATAATGGAAGTAATTATATACCGCAGAATGCAGTTGTATTACTTCATGACGTAATTGGCGCTAAGCACGAGTTGTAAGTGGACGAGTAGCGGATAGTTTTTTGCGACACTTGTTGCTACGGATCCAATGATGATCAACAACGATAAGGTATTTTTTAGGGTTCCGTAGTAATATAAGGAACCGTTATAAGTTCGTTCTGTCCGTCCATCTGTACATCTGTCCTAATTTTTTAGAACCTTCTAACTTCTGTAGTTATTTAGGTAAGTGCATGATTTGCACAAGGACAAAGTTGATATATTTATTTAGGAATAGGCTTGCGTTTGGCCGCTATCTCGCCTGATGTTAAGCGATGATGCGGTCTACGATGGAGCACGGTGAACACAATTTTAAATGCCTAATATGTATTAATAAAATAAATATAATTTTGTATTTTAGGGGTGGCTGTGATACATGTGAAATGGAATTCTTTTCGCTACACGCTCTTGTTAATTTCGTTAAATAGGAAGGTATTCCACCAAATTCAGAACTACGAATGTGACCACAATTATATGGTTTTGGCTAAGGAACCCTACTATTATATGTATCTCAATACGCTCTTGGCCTGTTATTTGAATATGACTATTTTAAGATATTTATTATATTTTATTTAATATGTAAGATGTAAGATAATACTATGTAAGATAAATTATACGCCTGCCGTATTTATCGATTAATCCAATTTTGTAATTACATTCATAACAGCAACGCAATCGAGATCACTTTAATGACTGACACGACAATCAAATTAGTATTCTTACAAAGTACAAGGCACGTGTTTGTTTGTATACGGTTAGCAAACACACAACACATACGTATAACTAAATGTGGGGTGAATTATGTGACAATCAGCATTTTTTTTCTTGTCACTAGACGATTTTGGCGTCGCAAATTTTGTGCATTTGCCTGTGTCTAGTATTGAAAGGCTTTTAAGTTTTATTAAATATCATCAAACTAGTCATAGTCCAAGTCAAGCAAAGTTACGGTCAAGTCCAAGTCATGCCCTAATAAAGCGGTGGAGACTTTACTAGAGGCGCTTACGGAGTTTTCAACAACAAGCAAATATACATTTCACCTCATCATATCACTTGCCAACACTCGAGCACGTTCACGAACATAATTTATAATAAATAATAATCCACCATTACACAATAACACAGTTAACACACTGTTAACACGGTTTAGGAAAACAATACAATAAGGCAACATGTTTTTTTTTTTACGTTGGCGCCACAACTCCTCGAAAGTACGAAACTTGGAGATGTGGCCAGGTAATAAGACAAGTATGTCCAATTAGTTGATTGATGGTTAATTCGCGAAAGTGATCCGTAGATTTTCGGTAACCTGAATCCACGTCACCATTTCGTATCCTCCTAAATATAAATTCTTTGGTAATGTACCTTTATCGAGCTCCTCTCATATTTTTTGACGAAAAAGGCAACGAATACCTTCTAGATTTTAGATGTTCTGATTCTATCAAATATAAACATCTATAGAAAATTCAATTTCTTTAATAAAAAGCTGTGTATTTTTAATTGAAAATAACGGTTTCAAGGAAGGATGGCAGACGCGTGCTCGACTTAAAGTTCTACGAACCGATAAAGCAAATTAAATATATTTAAATTGTAAATGGATCATTTTTCTAGAAGTTGGGAGAAAAATATTCAGTTAACGTAAATACTAGATATCGGCGATAGGTAGTAGACCGAATGAAACAGAAGATGGTCGAGTGTTGCGTTTCATACTTAAGTCTTAGAGAAATGAAGGTATTCCATATAAGGATACTATTCCATATTTGGTGACTTTCCTCTACCAACTCACATAAGAAAATATATTTAAAACTCAAAATATCAACCAAAACTAGTGTTTCGTAAAAATTTAGGATAAAGTTTATGCCCCAAGATACTTTGCCAGTCCGCCGTTCCGTTTGGGCACAGACAGACACATATACCTACACACGTTAAACTTATAGCACCCCAGTTTTTGCATCGGGGGTTAAAAACCATAAAAAAATACATACTTTTCTATGCTTCTACTGTTCTGTTTGTCGTATGTATGTAATTTCTGGAGTGGACAATAAAGAGTTGTATATTGATAACATCTATCTACTTAAATTGCCGGATTATTAATTCAATGGCTGGATGCAGCCCGGTTGGAAGCGGGCTACATCCAGCGTTTCCCTGCGGTCTCTTTTAGGTCGTCTGTCCATCTTGTGGGTGGACGTCCTACGCTGCGCTTACCGGTCCATGGTCTCCATTCCAGAACCTTTCGGCCCCATCGGCCATCTGTTCTGCGTGATATGTGCCTTGCCCACTGCCATTTCAACTTGCTAATCCGGTGGGCTATGTCGGTGACTTTCGTTCGTCCTAGGAAGATAGACTCTTCCTTGGTTCGTCTACGGATCTCCTCATTTTGGATTCGGTCTCGTAGAGAAACCCCGAGCATAGCCCTCTCCATAGCTCGTTGTGCGACGATTATTAATTAATTTTAAATTATTTTTTACATAATTTTACTATTAATAAGACTGAATTTTCCTTTTTTGACATTCAACATTGGTGTTATCAATAAATATTTGTATTTTTGTATTGTATAATGTACTGTGTTTTGTATTGTGTAATGTAACGGTCACGACGAAGCTTAGCTCATAGCCTTTTTTGCATGCAGAAGAATATTAAGTTACATCAACTTTTGTAAGGGTTCGGCTGTTCCTCTATCAAATATCGACGCCAGATGGTTGTTCACGAACTCAGTAAGAACAAAGGAAAAGTTGAAAAGGGAACTTTAACACGCACTATCGATCTGCCAAATAAGCGAAAGGGTAGTTTGTAGACTAATAGGCAACGTAGACAAAGAATTCAGCATATTGATTAGTAGCTGGGCAACGGAGCTTCACGCACTTGTGAAAACTTAGAAAATGTGTTTATTCGGAGTTGAGACCTAGCTAGATCCTAGATCGATTAATTGCCTCTGAATACTCTTAACCGAGTACGTGGTCACAAACAAATGTACATGAGTATTACTGGTTTAGTAGTGTAATTTTTTAATAAATTAATTGACATAATTAACTAGCTGCGCCCGCGGTTTCACCCGCGAGTTCAAAGCGTCGTTAAGTTATCTGAAATCCTACAATTTTTTGCGCAATTTTCATATTTTTTCTTTCAGTATGAACCTTCTACAAAGTATCTATTAGAAAACTTTAAAAAATAATGAAATCGATTCAGTCGTTCTCATGTTATGGCGTGACAAAGGTAAATATGGATTCATTTAAAAAATATAAAATAGATTTATGTAATTGACTATAACATAGGGTTGCTATTTCCGAGTAACTATAAAAAGGGTTCAAAAGGATTGTTAATACAGTCTTTAAGGGTCGGCAAAGTGTCTGTGAACCCCCTGGTGTTGCAGGTATCCATAGGCGACGGTGATCGCTTACCATCAGGCGGACCTTCAGCTTGTTAGTTACCAATGGCATTAAAAAAACCTTGTTGGAAATTTAAAACATTCCAATTATAAAGCTAAGCAAGCGACTCCGTGAGCGGGCGTTGCCCAAAGAAATAGGTCAAATGGAAGGGAATTAATGCCCCTGGATCATGGAAGCATAGTAACCATAATAAAGGCAGGTACAACAAAGCCCCGTTATTTATAAAGACTGAAGTTAGTTGTTTTTTTCATGTAATCAATATGATACGCTTTTAAAATTTCATGAGGCTTGCACGTGTGAAAATGTTAAATGCCTACAATGGTTAGTAAAATCAATACAGTAGTATGAACGTATACTACGTTACGTTTCCTACGTAAATATTATCATTGTAATAGTACCGTATGTAAAATTCGACAGTGCTTTTTATTATATTTACAATCTTTTATTTGACTTGTCTTGTTAGTAGGGATCAAATTTTACAACTTAATTTTAAAACAGTTATCCCCGCTGAAATTTCGCATACGTCTCACAGCACATATCTAAAAAATTAAGTGATTTGAAGACACACAGATTGGAACTATCGGGAAACTCATTCCCATTGAGGCAGCGCATTCCACAGACTAGTTGGCGCAATAAGTGGAATCAATTTTCGGAACATCAACCATAAAGCGGTATCCATTGTTCGTGCCCACTATGGCAGTCCGATCGAAAAATGGGCAGGAAGGAATTGGACCATGCAGCTCCGAATGATCCGATGCACACTCTCCGAAATATATCCGATAAAAAACCGATAGACTAGCAATTTTGCGCCGATGCTCAAGACTAAGAAGCCTAGTCTGAACTAGAGCTGCTTTTATGGTCATACTAGGGATTTTAGATAGCCCGTTGGTCCAGTTGGTAGCGAACCTGCCTGCTGAGCTTGGGGGCGTGGGTTCGATTCCCACCTAGGACAAAAATTTATGTGATGAACATTTGTGTTTGTTCTATATCTGGTTGTTAATATCTATTTAAGTATGTATTTAAAACTATATATGTATGTATATCAGTCTCTGGCAGCCATATCACAAGCTTTGCTTAGTTTGGGGTCAGATGACCGTGTGTGAAAAATGTCCAGAATATTTATAAAAAAAAATAAAAAAAAAAATTGCATCGAGATGCAATACGCATAGTCACAAACGTGCCAACAAATGATCGAACTAAAACTCAGCGCTGACTTTTTGGTTAGTTTTAAGGCAACCGCGATCCAACTATAACGCTGCCCAATGCCAGTGCTCAGTGGTTTATCAAGTTTACAGCTTATTATCTCTCATTCCGAGGCTGACCCTTTTTGGCTTAAATTCCTGGACTACATAGGATTTTAAGTACCTACAGGCAACACCATAATACGTAGGTAGAGCGAAAAACAACATTCACGTCTCGTCACCGAGTTCAGAACCGGTTTCACATAGTTTCCTAAAGGTCAATTTGCATTAACGCAGATGGAAAGCCCATCAGAGAGATTTAAAAGGCAGTTTTAATGAGCCAAATTATTACAAAAATAACTTTTCAACTTTGGCGATTTGAATGACCACGGCCATTGTAACATGGTCGAAACGTCGACCGTAAGGTTCCTGCGATAGTCTGCGAGTCCCGATCCCGATTTGATAAGGCGGCGTGGCGGGTGCGGACGCAACAGGCCTAAATGAGGCTTGATACCTTTAGTCAAACTCATCCTGCAGACGGCCTTGCCGCCATTTTTTAGTTAGTTCATTGGTGTAGCTGAAAGTTTCTGAATGTGCGTGAAAAATGAGTAAGTGTGCCATAGTCTAAAGCGGTACATTGAAAAAAATTGGGTGGAAAAACGGAGACATTGGACATGAACTATAATTGTACTAAGGAATATCTCCCTTGTTTGTCTAATCTGAAGTCCCAATAGACATTTGAAACTATTAGATTATACCAAATTAAACTGTAGCTTATTGTTTTGCGTTTTTTTTTCGTATTAAAGACAGTTTCGATATCGTCATACTTATACTGCAATTTTAAAACAAAATTATTATACCAAATTTTGTTTTGCGGTTTTTTTTTCATATTGAAGACAGAGTTTCGATATCGTCATATTTATACTCCCATTTTACAGAAAACGAAATTATTACATTATACCAAACTAAACTGAAGCTTATTGTTTTGGGTTTTTTTTTTTTCGTATTGAAGACAGAGTTTCTACATCGTTATAGTTATATACTCCCATTTTACAGAAAACAAACGTTTTCTCTTTCGTATTGTAGTCAGTTTCGATATCGTCATACAGAATTTTACAGAAAACAAAAGTTTTTGTTTTCGTATTGAAGTCAGAGTTTCGATATCGTCATATTTATACTCCCATTTTACAGAAAACGAAATTATTACATTATACCAAACTAAACTGAAGCTTATTGTTTTGCGTTTTTATTTTTCGTATTGAAGACAGAGTTTCTATATCGTTATAGTTATATACTCCCATTTTACAGAAAACAAAAGTTTTCTTTTTCGTATTGTAGTCAGTTTCGACATCGTCATACAGAATTTGACAGAAAACAAAAGTTTTTGTTTTCGTATTGAAGTCAGAGTTTCGATATCGTCATATTTATACTCCCATTTTACAGAAAACGAAATTATTACATTATACCAAACTAAACTGAAGCTTATTGTTTTGCGGTTTTTTTTCCGTATTGATGAAGAGTTTCGAAATCGTCATATTTATACTCCCATTTTACATTGATGCCAGCATGCCATGAGATAAAAGCTTTGAGCGCTTCGAACGTTACGCCTACGGCTCTACTAAGCTTTATTCATATTTGATACGCGTGATATCTCGATAGTTAATTCGAAACAGATGCGTCTCAAGTCTCTGGAATGAGATCAAGGACGCTCTAAATCATGTTGAATATTCTACTGTTACAAGGGAGTCGAGATCGTAATGTTTTGTTAGTTTTTTATATAAACCTGTAATTTACCTGCACCATAAAAAAAAACAAAAAATTTATAGCTAATTTTAATAATGATTACTGCTTTTTTTAATATGGTCTTTATTAACTAAAGAAAATAATAATTGTAAGACATGTAATCCAAATGCCCACTATAAGTTGGCAGCGTACCCAGCATGCTGACAGCATTATTTTATTTTTTATGCATTGAGCCAGTAACACCAGCCATTTCTATGTGATATCATAAAATGTATTAACTTTATCTAGTTTTGTCCTCGGAAACTTCATGGAAAACTGAACGCATAGGTATCGAGCGTGACATCACTTGCAACCACATACAACCAGCAACATACCAAGTTGTGAACGGTTTGTTTTGTTTTAAACTTCATTGACACAAAATAAACCTAGATAGCCCGTTGGTCCAGTTGGTAGTGAACCTGCCTTCTGAGCTTGGGGGCATGGGTTCGATTCCCACCTAGGACAAACATTTATGTGATGAACATTTGTGTTTGTTCAATATCTGGTTGTTAATATCTATTTAAGTATGTATTTAAAACTATATTATGTGTATGTATATCAGTCTCTGGCAGCCATATCACAAGCTTTGCTTGGTTTGGGGTCAGATGACCGTGTGTGAAAAAATGTCCCGAATATTTATTATATTTATTAAACGTTTCTGTACTCCAATATATTTTTTTCTGAACGAACTAACCCTTCTGATGTGAAGAAATGTAAAAGAGAAGAAGTGCAAGTTACTTACTCGATGGGTGGAACTTGGAGACGTCGGTGCCACATTTCTCTCTGTTGTAGAGCAGTTTCTTGCACACACGCCATGGCCCGAAGTACCCCTGATCGTAGTTCGGATTCTCGACTGTGGACAAGAGAAGCACATTATAACTTGTATGGCGAATAAAACCTTAAGCAGGCATTCTCGAGATAAATTGCTAAACGAATGACTAGGACTTTTGTATCGAGAACAAGAAAGTACTGGCAAAAATATATTCGTTTGTTTAGTTTTAGCAAGTTTTTTTTTTTTGCGATGGTAGAAGTGTTTGGCGCGTTAGAATTCCAAGCCGAAGAGTGTGAATGAAAACATCGTGACCAATATATAGGCGCTTGCAGACGATGTGTAGTACAAGTAGCAAGTACAAGTTGCAAGTAGCTACTACGCATCGTCTACAACTTTTTGTTTAGTGCAAGTGGCAGTGATAGTGCTTAGTAGTACTTCCACTGCCACTTTCACTAAGCAAAGCCTGCAAGCGCCTTTAAACCATAGTATGGTGGAAGGGCACTTTCTAATGCCCGGCTGGCTAGCTACCCTCAAGATGAAAATCTGTCGCCAAGCACAACGGTGTGTTCCGGCAGCAACACTTGAGTCAGTTCCGTGTAGCGTAAGCGTGTTTACCATCTTCGACCACACCATCACTTAACACCAGGTAAACTGTGGTCAAACGCAAGTCGACAAAATAATGCCGTTCCACGCATGTTATCGCTGAAGATCTACGATTGAAGAGGAGCTACCTAATAACTAGATTTTGCTCTGATCGTCAATGAATAAAACATGCACCTAGTTTCAAGCATATACGAGTAGGTAAGCTCAGTAAGCACTACGCATCCGCCGATAAAAAGCAATGAAAGTTGCTAATGTTGCAACTGGTTTGCGGGGAGCAGCCGGGAAAGCTGGGGTTAGTTGACATATTCCTGTACATAAATATATATTAGATTATTGCTAAGATATTTTAAGAATCTTTTCATCTTGGCTAAAGATGTTATATTGGGATATACGGTAGCTAAAAGAGACCGCAGGGAAACGCTGGATGCAGGCCGCTTCCAACCGGCTCTTTTGGAGATCGATGGGGGAGGCCTATGTCCAGCAGTGGACGTCCTATGGATGAAATTATGATGATGATAAAGATGAAAAGAAAGTAGACAGAGCGGCAAAAAACGGTGAAGTCGCGCCAACAGTATTCAATTAACACTTCCATCTCGATTTCTATGACCTCCAAGCCCTTCAGGCATTCATGAAGAACGATGAGCCATTGATGTCGTAATTGTTAGCATAGAACACGTACATACAGTAGTAGCATGGAATATAATAGTTTATGACGCAACTTGGTAAATACGACCTTCGGACTACAAAGAAACGTACGAAACTGGTGTTAACTTAAAGTTTGTATGTGACAATTACCGTCCAAGATGTACTTACACGATGGACACTTGTTGAGACTACGGTACAACTCGATTTGCTTCTAAATCTACACTTTGTTACATCCTTCTCTTACTTTAAAATATTTTGACAGTATAAGCAGTTTTCATGTTCATATTTTCTCGTGGCATCTTATTTAATTTCCATCGGCCTTTTCCGACTTACTCGTAACTTGCATGAATATTCTGGTCATAATTACAACATGCTTGAATAAATTATGCATTACTGTACCAACCAGGCGGGACATATCACATACCTGTCTTAGGATTAATAGTTCGCTTTTTGATATGAATTTCAACCTCTAGCAGTTCCCTTGAATTTTTACCTTGCACTGTATGTTTCTAAAAGGTATGTTAAAAGTTTTTTGCAAATGCAGATATTTCATCAAAATCTTGTATTTGAATATTCAAAACCTGTGTAAAGCAATCTAAGACATGACTTCATTCATAATCTACAGCGAAAATATTTGAACAGATTAGTAACAAGGCCGTTCAATTCTAACAAAAAATCCAAAAAGCAGGAAACAGATAGGCAGTCTATTCCGGCCGAAAATCGTAACGTTGACGATGTACAAATAGACAGTCATGACGAAACGAAAGAAACTAAAACCTGAGAAGTGTTCCATGATTTGACTCAGGATGACAAACGTAAAAGGGGAAAGCGATCACTTGAAGTCAGAGTAAACTCAATGCGAAATACCAAGAGCAGAACTAATATTCATTACGAAATCACTTCAAGCTGTTTTGTCTATGATCAAATTAAACACAATACTTTAGGAAGTGAATACGACAAAAGAATAGGAACCGGACAAAAGGAAAAGTCCGTGAGACTTTTCGCTAAAGGACGTGTAGACAGATTATAGACAATTGACAATTCCGGAGGTAATATAGTAAATTGAAGGCCGAAGAGGCAGTCAAAGAAGGTAGACGCGTTCGTCACGATTTCCTGGGTACCGTGCAGTATGTCACTAATTGAATTCGTACCATGTTGCAAATTGAACCAGTGCTAATAGGTTTAGCTTGCGCTTCTTCTCAGCGATAGATCACGATTTTAAATATTTTCTATTCATATGTGCTGTGAGAAAAGACCACAATGGAGAAAGATTTTCGTAATCTCACATATAAACATACAATCGCCAGCGAACTTCATTCCGAATAAGAAATACCAGAAAGTGAAATGTGTTAAGAGAGTTGGTAATTGAAAATTAATTATCATTGTTTGTTTTCGTTAGTAGTACAAGTGTAGAAGCCTCATAAACCAGATGTTTTAGTAACAGAAAAAAAATACAAATATTATGCCAAAGAAACTAAGACATCGAATTTCGAACACACATATCCCTGCAAAAGATTTTTTAAGTTATTGTTGTGTTGGCCTCGTAATTCGTAAGCCCGGAGACAACCTCCAAGAACTGATCGTTACTGAGAAAATGGAGAGCCGGATACACCCTAAGCATAGCCGAAGAGGTTCATATCGCTGAAATCTACAACAGGTTGAGTACTATACCATCGTATGGAAGAAATTTAACCATCAGGGGTACACGATTGGGGAATTGACGCAAGGAAAACGGCGATCAAAATCTGTACATCCTGATATTAGATTCAAAAATACCATTACACAAACCCGGGATTTGACCTGTTTGCCCTACCCGATGATGGAAATCTTAAAACAATATAATAAGCAAAACAGTAAGTGCCGCAAAAGTGAATTCAAAACATTACATTCTAAATTTAGCCTACGTAACGGTCAATAGAGGAAGTTGTAAGTGTAAGCTTAGCATCATGTGGAAGCAATCAACGACCAAAATGATGAGTCACGTCGTGTCAATTAAATCAACGATGACTTTATGACCGACATTCACCTAGCCTCAAGTTAATTACGTAACACATCTCCGTCACAGATTGAAAACGGCACGCGGTTAATGGTAAACACAGAAATATTAATTACTTTAATGCACACCAAAATGGAATAATAGGACTCAGTCCTACGAATTTTAGAGAATAAAAAGTTGTAAAGTTGTTTTCTGTTGGTTGCGTAGGTCTACGTGGTCTTCTTTCTTCGACCTTTTCTAATACCATTAACTTTTTTAGATAACCAGGGTTTATGTGAGCAATAACAATATTGAATCGCATAATGATCATCGTTCGTACTTTATTGCTTCCATCTATGTCGTTTTTGGTTAGCGACGATATTATAAACAACTATTACACGAACTGTGACAACGTCGATGATTAATGCACGAATATGCAGCAAGAAATTCCAACGGTTTCAGATTTGCTATGCATCAGTGATCTTTGCATGTGAATAGATAAAAACTTATAAGTACGATGTTTTGTCAGATGAGAAGACAGATTGCCTTTGAGTAGTACTTATTTTCACTAGGAATGTTTGCTGGTTTCTGTTAGCTATTAGTATTCTATTTCTATGACTATTTCTCATAATATTATATGGTTTAGTCATAGTAATATGAGGCAAGTGCGTTTATTAACTAAACAAAATACAAGCTAATACTAAAACACTATTTAATAACAGTTAGACTGCCCATAGACCGTTGAAGGTCAAGACAATCCAAATGGTCAACCCCACTATTGGTTGGCAGCGTACCCGTATGGTTTCTGTTAATGTAGAGTATCTAACACAAAGATGAGAATTGAAATAAGTAGGCGTCAAAACTTTCCATTTCAATAGTGCGATGGAGTTCTGTCATACTGTACCTACCATACATTTCAGACTTTTTAGCGTTTTCTTCATTCTTGAGTGCTTTATTAATACTCAAAAAGAGGTCAAGAATGAGTAAAACTTGCATCTATTTTCAAGTGATGACGAATTCCTACTTGTGGATTAGAGATCAATTTTTGAAGTTGCAAGAGCACCGTCTAAAAGAAAGTGTATTTCAAAATTAGCATAGTATAGAGTTGATTTATAAACAACTTGGCATTTATCAGGCACTGGTTGAATCATAAAAACATTTCTTTTTACTTCATAAGTACTTAATTATACTCGTTTTTTTTTCTGATGTCTAGCGTCGATTTCACGTCGTGATATTTTGTACATCTCTTACGTAAAAGTCGATATCAGAAATCGTTTTTTAATAACAATAGCAGTATTCGTGACAGTAGCCGCTGCAAGCAGCTAGAATCATTAAAGCGACTGCACAGAACAATAGCTCGTAAAGAAACGATAAGATTTATGGCAAAGCCAGGTTCTCGTAAACCGATAGCCTAGATTTGCGACTCAACAACGAACGTATGGGGAAAAATCAGAAATTTATAGAATGAGAACTAACAGTTCATAACCCTTTCGTGGAACAGTTCCAGCAATTCCAAGTATCACGTCGCCAAATTAAAACATAATGCAGTCCCGTAATGCTCAGTGTTCAGTTTTACTTGGTACAGTAGTACAAGCAATGGCGTATGATACGATAATAAATGGTTGGGTGAATGGAATCCAAGATAGAAACTATTGTCAGATCAATCTGATGGCGACAGTGTGTTAACCCCCGACGAAAGCAGAAGGGTGTTATAACTTAACGTGTGTATCTGTGTGTCTATCTGTGGCTCTAAAACGACTGACCCAATTTTGATTTAGAGTTTTTTTGTTTGTTTGAAAGGTGACTTGATCGAAGATATGTTCAGCCGTTTGAAGATTATCAGCCCTTTATCAGTGTTTTAATCATTATTCAATTTATACTTGTTCAGTATGAGAATAGACACTTGGCGATTTAAGGTTATTTAAAGATATTTATACATATTTGGCATAATATCTAAAATTAAAACCTGAAACTACTTAAAATTAATATAAATAAAAAACTACAAGCCCCTTGGTGGAATGAAAAGGGTCAAAATGCTGGCAGCAATGCCACGCTGGATGGCAATGCTTACTTTTTGGTCAGTCTTAGGTGCCAGCACTGCCAGCATTCTGGACACCAGGCACTTCCACCAAACGTTTTGCCAGATCTCTATGCAATTCCTGATCAGCCGGCCCCACAATCATAAAGCCCCATATACTTGAGGTAGCGTAAACAATAACGTGATTTTTCAATCTAATACCAAAGTACATAGATTATAGAAGAAGTTTGTCTTGTTTGATTTGTACGCTTTTTAGGAAGACCCTAATACAAGCACACTGATTGCTTTTTTCGACGTCGGAGTCGGTGAAAATGCAGCGCACGTGAATTAACTGTAATCGCAGCATCAATCGCAGACGTGACACTTCATTTAGCATCAATGTCACGGACGATGAAGAGCGAACTACACAACTAATAGTGAGACAACTGCCCGTAAAAGTGATCTTTTCTATATCAGACGATAACGAGGATAAAAAAGAGACGATAGTGTTTTTATGAAAGCAGGATCTTCTTCTTGATAATGGTGATGATGAATATATAAAATATAAATACATGCATCCTTTTTTCGCACACGCGTTGTTCTAAGTTGAGCAGTATCCTTGCGCCATGTGTAAGGTCCATAACAGTCCAAAGCGTTGTTACAAAATATATATTTTTAAGCGCGAATAAGTTCTCCTTTTAATACCATCTCAACTGTTGGTAAGCGACGATGTGGTCGAAGATGAAGCACGTAGACTTAGAAGATCCTATTCACTCTGTTTTATTTTATTATATGGTCGGATGTGATATCGGTGGCTCTATCTATAGCATTTTATGTTTTGAGTGTCATGTCAAGCAGGTAATACGCCTACAGATAATTGCCACGCTGATCCCTAACATTTGCAGAGAATTCAGAACTGACAATCAAACCCTTGCAAGGCATTAATTACACTGCGTTCGTCACCTTAAGATAAATCTCGACTTGTAATAGGTTCAGCTAAATCGTTAGGTATCGTCCCGTGTTCCGGCCTTCGCGCTTCGCAGGCGTGCAAGTCGCGAGGTCGGTGGCTGTCAGTCAGCAATATCGCGACGTCATGATGGCCATTGATTGAGCACGATTCCACGTACCTAAGAAACAGTTACACTATTGTAATTTGTACCCGTTTGTTGTTTGACCGTCCGATTCGACGGACGTAGTAATTTTAGTGAAATGAAATTGTTTCGCTGGCGGATTGTTTTCAACCGACATCCATAAAGCAGGAACTCAACTCGACTGCATTTTTGTGTGTTTATGTTACGCGGTATCTACGCGGATTGCAAACCAATTTTATTGATTTTGTATTATTGAACAGGCTATAATTATCTCAAGGCTGTACCCATTTCAATTTGAAGGAAATAGTGTACCTAAAGGATGGAAAATTTGTGGATGAATCCCGTTGATTAAATTTCATATACCTACTTCCCGTAAGTCGTTTTTTTAACAATACTTTAGAAGCAGTTACTACTGAATATTTCGCGGTTGGAAGGCATTTGTCTCACCGCCGGCGATGAGCGAGAAGCGATTAGAGCTAGAAACTAGAAACGAATTGGCGAGCAGCGAGAAGCGAGTGTGTAGTTCCTTTATTTGTCTCGCTGGACTATAAAGCGAGTGAGTGCGGCGGGCGATTACTCGCGCCTCTGCATCGCTGAGCGAGTTTTATTTTTGATAGTTGATGTCACTGCGACGAAATTGTGGAGAGAGTTCTCGCCAGCAGTGTGAACGGCCAGCGATCAACTATTAATATTTGTCTCTTTTATTGACACGGAATCTATATTTTTTGATCGATTCTTGAACGAGAATATAGTTGATAGCTAATCGCTGAGACAAGTGGCTTATTACTAATATTCTCTTCCTTCACGACTGCACCATGCTAAAAGAAATCTTTACGAAATATTAAAAGATTTGCGTGATACGCGGTATGTTCTTCTCGTATAGAAACGACCCCGTGAAATCATTATTTAGTACACCCGTACTAAATAATGATTTCCCATAATGATTCCTATTAGCTATTAACTATTAGCTATTAGCTATTTTTATTAGCTTTAGCTATTATTAGACATTGAAATCCCTCCGCCAATGAAACGCTTTTAACGGATTCCAGCGTGTATTAAAATATTTTTTTACTCCTGACTTTTTGAACACTGCAGTGTCTGTGGTCAAAGGTAGACCAGAAGACGGATGTCTATAGAAATTTTATGAAATTGGTTACAAGTGCCGGCAATGATTTTTTTATCATAATGTACGCAAAAGTAAAGTGTTTAATTTCAATGTTTTCCCATCTTTAGAATTCTAATTGCGTACCTATTTTGCACATACTTTTGAAGCTATTTTGCAACAAATGGGTATCTCAAACTCGACACTACCAGAGCACCGTAATATGTTACAGCATTTTACTTGTAAAATTATGCTTTTCTTTTCTTCGATTTGGCACAGACTGACTATTTGGCGAACAATTGAAGCTTTCAAGTGAATGAGTTTGTTAAACCCGAAACGATAAGCATTTTAGACCAAAAGCGATCACGCCTGTTTTACAGATGCCGTTATAGACACGTAGGCGTGATCTATACTATTGTCGATTCCTTGTCAATGCCAAGTGACTAAAATTTAAACTAGAGCTAATTATTACTCGGAAGGCTTACATCTTACTGCCCACCGGGAATGCCAGACGTCCCGGTTTTCGGACACAATTATGGGTTTTCGCGGGAGAGCCACAATCACGCTTTTAAAAAATCCCGGAATTTAACAACAGGCTTCATTATGTTCGTTCATTATTACTTCTCAATCTAATTTACGCAAATAATCAATCAAGTCATATTTTTCGCGTTCAGTGCGCTCCCATAAACCTACTACTGGGGCCTTACGGCTAACTCTTAACGCGGGCTTGAATTAGCGCCAAAACAGCGAAGTTCGGAAAATCATGCGAACATGAACCTTAACGCCGGAACTTTACGGTTGCGCAACTTTTCTCATCACCTAGACAGAATCGCTTAAAACATTAAGTCGAAGGTCCTTGTGCTATGATATAAGAATATTGTTCAACGTAGAATGCAATGACGATCTTTTAGTTGAATGCCATGTTACTAATTGAAAACTCTACCTTCTCATCATGTCCCGCTTTTTGACGCCCGACGCAAAAAGAGGAGTGTTATAAATTAAACGTGTGTGTCTGTGTATCTGTTTGTCTGCGTATATGTCTGTGACACCGAAGTTCCAAAGGGCTAAACCGATTTCTATAAAAAAAAGGTGACTTGATTGAGTGTTCTTAGATTCATGAAAATCTGTTCAGCTGTTTGAAGATTACCAGCTCTTTTATTGGGCGTTAAAAAAAAAGAATACTTACAAACTTGTATCAAACGAAACACGCGGTTGTGACGAGCTTAGAGTAGAACTTGTATAGAGTCATAACTACGATGGATTAAAAAAATCTAGCAATCCGGCGGCCCACACTTCTAAAGCCAGTCAAACTAGACAAGTGTTTGACAGTTCGTCACGTGAAGGCGGAACTTTTATGACTCAAATTAAGGTGGTACGTTTCACCAATGGCGGGAAATTCAAATTTCTAACAGTTTTCTAGTCCTTGTAGCTAGGCCGGGTAAATATTGTAAATGATCATGATTGCGCAAATTAACTTTTATTCTTTACAAAATCATGTAAAGCTATTTATCTCTAATGCACATTATTACTTACTTTTGTCAATAAACAAATTTTTGCTGTTTCAAACGGTTTATTGACAAATTTAAGTAATATGGTGAGTTACTGTTAAATAGCTGTACATGATAATGTAAAGAACAACGGACAATTTGCGCAAACACTGCGTCATTTTAAAATAATTACTCGGCCTAGCTACAAGAACAAAAAATCTGTTATAAATTTGAATTTCCCGCCATAGGCGAAACGTGCCACCTTAGCCAGGATGCTTTCTTGTAATATCGCTCTAGATATAAATTATAATCGACAGAACAATCTTTCTTAGATCTCGTTCAAGTCGTGGTAGCGTTACGGTAAACCGAGAGATGCAGTGACTTTGAAAGGTCAGATCGGCTGATTTGGCGAAGGGATTCGGAGATACCTGTTTGGGCACAGAGCACGGTCGCAAATGCATGAGAAAACAACGTTGAGGTTTTATAACATGTTATAAGCGATAGATAAAGAAATAGTGTGATAATATTGGCCTAAAATAACGATGATTAACTTAGGCAAAATAAATTATCTAAGATGATAATTTGGAAAGTAGTAGTTTGATAATTATGAATAACGGATATATGTTGGTTTCTGTGGTTCGAAAAACTTTTATTTTTGTAAAAAAATACATGACCGTGGATACGATGTTTTTTAGTTGTAATATTAAACAAGTTTACATAGCGTCAAACAAGTCATAGTCACAGTCAGAGCAAGCAAAGTAAGACACGGTCAAGTCAAATCCATGACCTAGTAAAGTGATGGAGGCTTTACAAGAGGTTTCTATGCAGTTTTGGAAACAACATGAAAAGACATGTTAAGCTTCGTTAAATCGCTGCCCACGCTCGAGCACGTTCACGAGTACTTAATAAATAATAATTCACCATTAACACTCGAAAATAGGTACACAAGTTCCATGTAATCCAGTTCAAATTTGTATCCATGGTCACGAAAAAAAGATTTACGACTACATAGTAGGTAACTAGGTACCTGGAGACTTCGACCAAAATAAAATTAATGGTCAGGCCCAGTAGAAGCGCATTTTTGAAGATAACAAAATGAGCGCCGGCTCTCATTTCGTCTCAGTCGTCTCTAGCCGTAGGAAATACAACACGTGTCTATTGTTACGCGATAACGAAACATCTGACAAAATTATGCATTCATTATGCTTTCCCGAAGCAAAACACAAATAAAACCGGGATCTATTTTTTGTAACAAATATACTGTACATTTTTATAATTAGGTGTTGAAGTATATCTCCGACGGTTTTGACTCGTCTTTACTGAGCAATTTCAATGGTTAGGGCCCGTCCATTCATTTTATTTTAGTCGAAGCCTGGAGACGTAAAAGCGCTAGAATACTAAGAATAAAACCTGTTTTAGCATCCAGCGATACGTATTCAAATTTAAATCGGCAACGGCGAACGTAACTAATATAACGCAATTTGCCATTCTTAACACATACATTTTTATTATTCAGATTGTAACTGTCGAATGCAAGACTTCTGTGAATAATTTAGTTTTACTCGAAAATAAATAATTACATACATATTTATGTTGGTTTCAAAAGCGAGTTTTGTGTTAAATATACACATTTTAAACATACTTTAAAAAATAGGTTTACAATAAGACTTTTTTAACTCCCAACGCAAAAAGAGGGGTGTAAAAGTATGCACCAGTGTCTGTCTATGGCATCATAGCTTCCAAACGGGTAGCTCCAAAGGGCTACCTCCCATTTAAATGTAAAGGATGAATTCCGTTTATTAAACTTCAACCACTGCTTGTGAAGTTGGTGTTAATTTTATTATGAAAAAAATATAATTATATAGGCTTAACTACGTATCTTTTCAGAAATTATAGGTTAGGCAGCTGTGTGGAAAAGACTATTCATTCTTGCTTTACTATGTTAACTATGTAGTGTCCTTCCTTCTAAACTAATCATCGTTTCAGAGAATAATGCAAAACGGCTTTCAAATTAAAGTGGATTATACTGAAATACACATAGGTATAGAAACAGTGGTACACTTATTCCATTCGATTTGGAACGGCCCTTTATACGATATATGAAAGTTATATAAAAGTCTTTTACTTTCTTCAAAAACACCGCAAAAAGTAGAGAGATATTTTCAAAATTCCATTTGAGGCATCTTTAAGTCGCTAAGTTGGACTAATATACTTAGCGACTGTCACATTACAGACCTTAGTAACAGTACATTATAGCGTTTGAAACAGCAAACTATCTACTGTCAAGCACGTGAAAAATAGGCTTGTATTCAAGTCCATAAGCGAGCACTGGATACATCTCCCACAAGTTTTGTGACAAAGGTATGGTGGGTCGACGACCTGTTTGGCGGGCCGCGGGCGTGCCGCATTTTTTATGCAGCATGAGTACGAACTTACGAAGCCATGTAAACATGCCAAGCGACCTTTGTATGATAATAATAAACATTTTGCATTCGTACTAAACAGGATTTTAGGAAGATTTTAATGTTTAAATGCTAAAAAAAATATGCGGTAACCATACTTCCAAGACCAGGTTGCAACCGACTTCGGAATAGGTATTTTTTATTTTTTTATAAGTGACTTTTACTGTTGGCCTTTTGGCCTCTACAGCTTGACCGGACTAGTTAGCGAACGCAGAGTGCGTTCGGCATAACTTGGTGGTTAATTCGGAATAGGAGATTCTCAATTCGACTATATTTTTAATCCCGCCCGACTCAAGAAGAGTGGTGCTATAAGTTTATTGTGTGTATCAGTGTGTCTGTATTCCAAACGGCTGAACCAATTTTGATTGTTTTTCTCAGGGTGATGCTGAGAGAGATCAGACGAATCAAATCTCTTCACGATCTATAATGTAACTGGAAACAAAGCCGTTTAATCCGGAAACAGTATTTGCACACTACTGCTTGGTGGTACTGCCAAAGGTAAGCGAGCTAGAAAACACGAGGCTAGTCGGCATCAAGTATCAAATAGTAAACCAAAATGGCTGTAGAGACAAATGATGTTGTCGTCTAAAATTAAAATACAGTTACTGTATATTGGACAATACCGGCGCGTCTGAGACGTCAAGATAATTTATTAGAGATTAAACAACAAATTCTATTTATTTTTTGAGAGTGTATCAAGATCGTGTTTTTCTTATAACCAAATAATAAATAGAAGTAACGGCATCGCACTAATCTGATCTCATCATGGCAACTCAAATAGAGTGTACCTTAGAAAGGTAATAGTATCAAAGGAAATGTAACAGTATACGAAGGTAACCTTCCGTTGCGCTGTTTGGCCTACTTTGCCGGCGCCTCACCATGGTACCATGGGACGAGCTCTATCTAAGAAACAAAATTTTTAATGAAGCTGAGAGATTTCCTGGTACTTATTCGTATCTCATTCAGGTTTCTAGCTTTTGTAGAGCGGATGGATTACCTACCTGATAGTTAGATAACTCTTTATAAAACTGGCATACATGGCAAACTTGCACTCCGTTCAAAATCGCCGTAGCGTAGCCAAAAAAAGACAACAGTGGGCGAAGTACCAATATTCGATATTGAAATTTCTGTGGAATTCAATGCGGAAATGTGGAATTCAATGTGGAATTTTACGCTTCGAATACTCGTACTTCGCTCAGAAAAATACAGGTACACTGTACTTTTAATTGGCGGCCTTATGGCTTGGAGCGGTTTCTTGAAGGTAACCGTAGTTTGGTCGGTAAGAAACAGAGTAGGAGCTATTACATATTATGTGGCCGACCATGTGAACTTCGACTTTGAATTGCCACCTATTCGACGGAGCAGCCAAGTACCAGTTGCTATGAGGCTGATTGGTGACAGCAAACTAGCCGCTAAAAAATTGCAAAGCCTCAAGCACCGCCGTAAAGTAGCTTGTCTGTCCACTCTATCGGATACATTTCGGCGAGTGTGCGCAAGAGCTTCATGACTCCACCCTCCCCTTATTACTACAGGACAAGTAGGACTGCACGCTACCACCCCTTCCTCATGGAAATTCCAAAGATTCGTAGTCAACGATTTGGGTCGTCATTTATGATACGTACTGCCCAAAATGGAACTCCGTCTTCCTTTTTTCCTGAGAACTACAATCTAGGCATCTTCAAGGCTAGAGTGAATAGATTTCTTCTAGATCAAAGTATTCCATCCTCGGCCGCACCATCGCTTACCATCAGGTGAGTTGGTAGCCAAATGAAGTTTTATTCTATATAAAAAAAAACTCACAAGTATAGATGCTCGGATACTATACACGTTTTATTCCAGAAGAATCTTTAGCGAAGCCGTGGGCTTTCTGTACTAGATGAGAATTTTACGATGTGACACAGGAAATCCCGGGATTTTAATCACAATTACAGCTATAAACCATTACAGTTTTACAGCAATTGTGATAAACGAGGCCGGCAAGAATTTTTTACAATGCTTAATGAACTAATTGTATGGTAATTTTGGCTCAGAGAGCCGTTAAGAATGATATCAGCGAACAGATTTTCACGTGTCTGTGCCGCGATTCACTGTTTTACGGAGCAAGTACGCTAATTCTGATTAAGCGGCAAGAACTACCTCTTTCGCACATTATTAACACATGTGAAGATAAAAAAAAAACAGAATATAACCATCATCCAAGTAAACGAAATTGCGTATTTAAGTACTGTATTTATTAATTTTTTATTTATTTGTTGTTAATTTTTATTGTTTTAACTTAATTTATAATTTAATTTGAATGATTTGACACGTAAAATTACATTTTATTAATAAATGTGAATATGATAATAAAATTACATTTTATTAATATACATGAATATGATAAAGTTGGGCTCTATACTCATGTACAGTACAGTATATGGGTTGAGTAGACTAGTTTAAAAACAGGGGTAATTTTCATTTCTAAAAATATAACGTTCATAGGTTGAACCCATCACCAAAACCACCATTTTTATAACAATTCAGTTTTTCTAACTTGTCCAAAAATGTATGCAAACATGGTTTACAACCAATAAGAAAAGAACAGTGACCAAGAGTGAAATACAATAAAATTGGTCATTGAAACTTACTGCAATCTCCTTGAAAGTTGAAAGAGCTCTAATGTATGTTGTGAGTAAACCCCCATTAATCATACGTAATAGAATTAAACTGTATAAAAACGTTTTGAACAAGCTAGAAAAACTAAATGTAATCTAAAAAGTGTGTTGTAGGTACCCAATAGAAAATGTACAATACAAATAGGTACTTACATGAAATATAGGACTGCTGGAAGAGTTGAAGATCAGAATCATCTGAAAGAATTAGTGGTTGTGTTGACACAGGTGCAAAAGCAAAGTACAATGACAGTCAAGTGGTATTAAAATTATTCAATTTATGCACACAATATTGCTACTTATGTACAGGTCTATAAGTCACACTCGGTTAATTATGTAGGGCAGCATGGGCGTAAAGAGGGGCTCGTTACAATGGAACCAAAGGATTCTAGCTAAAGCTTTCTTTTTGAAGTAATGTAAGCCTGGCCACATCGGTTTACAAACATGGGTGTCGAGTCTAGAACAAAATGCAAATAAAAGGGATACATTTCAAAAATACCAACATACTAATATGGAAACTGGTTTTCACACTAGTGTATGGATTGAATTACTAACGTGATTAGGTCAGATACTCAGACTTGTTTCTAATGCAGTTGTCGCTATAGTCGGAGTATCCATCCAATCCGCGAGTATTTCCCGTTTGATATCGGAGTATCCATCCATATCTTACGCGAGAATTCCCGTTTAATAAAAGCAAAACCGACAGATTTTTGACTCGTAGTCCCACCAATTTTGTCCCACTTTTACTCATGGCCCTACTAGGGTTGACCAAAAGGCTCGTGGTCCAACTATAGCCAGTTGTAGGTATAGAGTAGGGCTAGTGGTTCCACTGTCATGCAAGAATATTGTAAAAAAAAATGGTCAATGAATAAACGAAGTACGTAAATTTATTTTTACATGATAATTTTAACTTACTTTTTTAGGTTACGTAGTTTTTTTTAACAGTTAATCAAGAGCTAAGCATTCCACAAAAATAATGAATTAGTTTAAACTATTCCTTTTTTACTTTTTGAGGCAACAATCCTTAAATTACAGCCATGACTTTTGACTTCTTTTTGACGTTGTTATTTATGTAGATAAAACGGTGGGTACGATACCAGTGGGACTTAGTTATATTTTTTATAAATAGTGGGACAAAAGAGGCCGGAGGACAAAATTGGTTAGACCACGAGAAAAAATTAAGCGACAGACTAATTGAAGTCCTATGCTGTTATGATAATGTCTAATTTAGCTTGCAATTAATGTTGACTAAATGCAGAGGTTAGTACCTTATTAATTTGTTTAGGTTTAGACTAAGTAAGTAAGTACTATTGGTTTAAAAAAAGCGCTAACCTTATATCAGTTTTTTTTATATATTATTTTCTGGCCAATATTTAGATAAAATGCTGGATTACTAGATAAGTAACCTACAGGAAATATCTCTTTGGCACAGGCTTACAAAACACATTAAAAAAAATTATCTGTATGAGATATAATATTGAGCTTTATGAAATACTAGCGGTCCGCCCCAGCTTCGCACGGGTATAGATTATAGCCTGTCACCCGGGGATAGAGTAGCTTCCCAACAGTGAAAGAATTTTTCAAATCGGTTCAGTGGTTTCGGAGCCTATTCAATGCAAACAAATAAACAAACAAACAATCAAATCTTTCCTCTTTATAATATTAGTATAGAAAATAACCTGGATGTGCTGAGCAAGGGCCATATTAATGAGCTTGTATAATAATATAATTAATATTTCATTACAGATATAAGACATATATTTAATTTCATTACTTCTAATTTGACCAGTAACACTGAAGGTCTATGTTGGGTCCAAATTTATTCATACCGTCTTCCAAATTGCACGCAATTTCATTCAATTAGAATTCAACTAATAAGGTGCGCAACCTTGAGAGCAAAATAGTAGTCGGTCAATGCTTGTGTATTCAGAATCATTTAGCAGATTGGTAGTTGTGCATTGTTTGTTTTTTACCTCGTTGGACATCATGCCTTATGATTTAGTTTTTCTGCTTGGATTTTATTTTAGTCATGTTGTGTTCATTGTTATTAAACAAAAGCTGACCCGAAAGACCAAAAAAAATATTGTCTTCGAAAAAATTCGTTTTCATTGTGGTCTTGAGTTCATACAAAAATTCCATAGAAATAGCACTGTTTACAGTTTTTTTATTTTCAAATTTTTTAAGAAAATTTAAAAAAAAATCGTTCGGTTTGGAGTATTACAGTTATTGGAAAAAGTAAGCCATATCGGCTCAGTTATGCGCTTACTAACAAACAGCATTTAATGTATAGAAGATAGATGAAAGAGTGCAAAACCTCTGCTTTAGGAATGAGTGAACATGGCACCAGACTTTAAAAAAAACCTTTTTGTGTTTCGATAGATTTCGATAAGTAGATAGTAGTAAAACTATTTTTGTTAGTATAGTAATTCCAAAAAAATAAAATAGTTCGCAGAATTTTAAAAAACTAGTTTTTCCAGCGGTTTCTCATAGATAAACTTTAGTAGTGGATTGAAGTGAAATTAAATTCGTAAGTAGTAAAAAAATGTTTTTTTTTTGTGTTTTTAACGTTTTTCCTGCCTTTTCTTATAGATAATCTAAATAAATCCGCTTTAGTGCACTTTGAAGAGTGTATCATTACCATGTTATTTTCATGAGTAGTGACGTGGCCAACTGAACCGACAAGTTAGTGCCATTATTTACCATATGAATACCATACTCACAATTGTAGAAGTATCCCCAAGTAGGCAGACCGATGGCTATGGCTCCGACGATAAAGCATATAAAGCCGAGCACTACCACTGCTATAGAATACAGAGCCTTGCCGCTGGCCATGGCTGCATGACTCAGCCTAACTCTCGGTGTGTTTCACACATCAGGATCGGAATGTTCTCCGACGTGAGAGTGTGTGCTCCAACATCTGTTAAAAAGAAAGAAACTTTATGATACAGGATAGTAAAACTCTGTTTTGGTTGTTGCAACTCGAAGTGTACTTTGCCCTTACTTACTTCACATCTTCAGCCAGTAAACGTCCACCAATGGTGAACAAAGGCCTTCCTCTTAGAGAGGGGTGTTGCTATAACCCCCACGCTTAGCAGTACGTTCACCATGTACATGTACATTAGTACATGGTAAACGTACTGGACGCTTCTGCTCATCCTCCGTTGGTTCTGGTCGCAGTTTTAGGACATACCTGGGTCCTTATCGATATTTTTTTCTAAAAATGTATTATATACTCGTTATAATAATACTATCAGCCAAATTACATAAAACGACAGTAAAATACTATGTGGGAATACAGCAGATTGCAATTAGTATTCGAAATGTAAAAATATTGAATCCTTTTTACTATATTAATTATATGTTCAACAACCACTGTAATGCTAACTCCATGAAAGATTAAATAAAAATAATGAAAGATTTTTTTTAAATCTTTATTTTAATTGATTATTCGCAAAGTGAAAATGTCGCACTAATAGTAAATACACAACACATTAATAACACTGTCACACTTGATTTGAGCACCTGAACCTCAGGTAAAGCAATGCAAGGCTATATTATATTGCCTTGTGGAATATTTAGTATGAAGTATTAAAGTATATATACTAAATTACCAATATTATATTGCCGTTAGAAAAGTATGTATTAATTATCAGGAATTAAATTGAAAATAAGAAAAAAAAGGTACCTAAAAGTGCTTTCGGCATAATTCAGACTGACAGTTAGAGGACATCCTAATTAAAAGAAAAACAGCTGATGTGATTAATAGATGCTCCCATAATGAAATAATTTACTAGAAATATTTTGACTAAGTTACCATAACAAACAAGTTTTGAAAGATTGTCAGCACTGTATCAGTGCACAAAGGTACCTATTTGCAAATACCTATCACTTCGAAACCGGTTTTGAATGTAGCAGTAACGTAAGTAAGTATGCAATACTTGCTCAATGGAATGTGAAACCAAAACAATTCGAGGTAGGTAAGTACTGACACTTTGTAATCAATTCTTATAAGAAAAAAAATACGAACAAATATCCGCCGTAACCATCGTACGTACGAGACGAGTATTCCGGTATTCCTTTTAACACAAACTTTAAGGTTTTCTATGCAACTTTTAAGTGCTTTTACTCACGTTTTATACTCGGTTCGCGTAGTACCCGTCTTGAGGAAGTCACACGGTGTTCACTCAACTATGCAACACAATCGATTACTTTATATAAACACCACTGCAATAACTTTTACTTGTTTTTGCTAAAACTTATTCACTCCTTTGTTTTTTTCTTCTATACACACACTTAAATGAAACAAAAGTTCACTCTATAGCAAAATTCAAAAATTACGATCACGGCACACCTTTCCCCCTTTTGTTCGGTTTGTAAACAGTTGAATCTGAATTATAGATGTTATAATTTTGTAAAAACACTGATGTTTGGTTTAAAAAAACTTCATTTAAAGATTAATATTTAGAAAAAGCAATTCAGTTTAAAAAATATATTTAGGCGCTAACATAGCGAGATGTACGCACCACCAGTTCCTAGTCGGTCGGTAAATAAACTGGATTTTTGATTTTTGATTATACCTTTTTTTTGATGAAATTTTATGACTATGGATACAAAGTCCTTCTGTCAAAATATTAGTCTTGTTTACATAATATTTAATAGCGTCAAACAAGTCTTAGTCACAGTCAGAGCTAAGTCAATTCAAACTCATGCCCAGTAAAGTGGTGGGGGATTTACAAGAGGCTCCTATGGAGTTTTGGTTTAAACTCATGCCCAGTAAAGTGGTGGGGGATTTACAAGAGGCTACTATGGAGTTTTGGAAACAACACGAAAAGACACGTTATATCACTTACCCACACTCGAGCACGTTTACGAGCACTTAATGAATAATAATTCACCATTTAATACACATTAACACTCGAAAATACTCAAGTTTAGGAAAATAATAGCACAAGTCAAGCCGACATGTTTTTTCAACGTTGGCTCTAAAAACTCGCAAGCTTTTGAGGGTAGAGAGGAGTATATTCCTTGCTCTTGAGCCACAGAGTTGTGTATATCTGTGTCTTAAGCGAGCCTTTAGCGAGCGATATTTTTTTCTTCAGATTTTAGTTTTTCAAAATCAACTTGATGTCAAGATTAACTTTGACATCTAATCAAATATTGGCATGACAGATTCTGTCTATTTGATCTGAGTATGCTCGTGAACGTGAGTAATAGTGTTCCATGATGAACATGCTCATGTGAACGAGGCAAAACTTGTATTTTCGAGTTGTTTCCAAAACTCCATCGAAGCCCCTTGTAAAGCCTCTACCACTTTACTGGGACATGAATTGACTTGACCGTGACTTACTTTGTTTGACTCTGACTGTGAATAATGATTTGTTGTTTGACGCTATTATTTTAATACTATGTAAACTTGTTTAATATACCGAGTGAAGGACTCTGTATAAAAAAAAAAAAAATATGGGAAAAGGAGAGGAGAAAAATCTAAGGGTTTTTTGGCGCCAAAGTGGAAAAATACATGTCGGCTCGTTGTATTGTTTTCCTAAAGTCCCCACTACTTTACAGGGGCATGAGTTTGACTTAACCGTGACTTAGCTTGACTCTGACTGTAACTATGACTTGTTTGACGCTATTTAGACTATAAAAAACAGATGAACAGGCGGTATGGCCTTAATAACTGTAGCCTGCCCGATGGGCGAATAATAATAATAATAAAAAACAAATGTTTTGTCTTGTGCAGTCTTGTGAAAGTTGTGGAAACTGGAAATTAAATGATATGATGTTTGTTTGCAGCATTCTAAAAAAGATACAGTACCGGTAAATCTTGGGTAAATCCAAAGAATATTATAATATAGGGGGTAAATCGTTCCGAAAGTTAGGTACGTCTCGTAAATTGAGACTGCATGCATTGCTTGGATTGGAGAAACAAAACTTATAATTTAGGTAAGTTTATTATGATTCCAAATAATTATTATGTATCATTTTCTTGCGTTTTGTTTCTATTAAATTTCCCACTACAAAGCAATTGGACTATAATAATAATAATAAAGCTGATTTATTTCCAATCCCCTAAGTGCATGTTTATCTTAATGACTATTTACATTATATTTCACACTAGATAATATTTATATACTATATAAATAAGCGTTTAATTCAGGTTTTTACTAATCACTTTCCTCGTTTGAGTGGATAGGAACCCCTATTTGGGTGTAGGCCTACTCCAGCTTATTCCAGTTTTCTCTGTCTTTTGATTTTGTTTTCCATTCTCTTCCCTAATCCCTTCCCTACTCTACTCTAATAATTAACGTCGCTTCACCTCTTCTTAGGCCGTCCTTTTTCTCCTTTTTATTGGACTATATGTACTTAGCGATAAATGTCGATGTGTAGTAAAAAAAATGGACAAATACTTGTTTACCAACATATACTAAAATGTATGCCTGCCTTCCGTCCAGGATTCCCCGGATTCGTCCTAGTTTAGAGGGCGTCCGGAGGACGTCCGTAAGGGGTTTTCAACGTGTCTGACACATTTTGTGTTCAGGCGAAATCCTGATTGATTAAAAGTTAAGCATTAAATTAAAACAAATCTGAGCTAGAATATGATTCGTAATCTTAAGCTACCTAAAAGTTACCATCAGAGCTGCAAAATCGACGAAGACCAAACACCCCCATCCTTCGTTTCAAAACATAATACGTTAATTATTATGTTTGGAACAAGGTAACTTTAACAGTTAACGTAATTCGCTTAAATCTCACCTATTAGATCAAATCTAGTTTCAATACAAATACTGGAATGAGACATCATAGGATGAATATTTGGTAGCTTAGCAATCGGTTGAGTAAGGAATACTCATGGAATGAATTAAGAATATCAAATCACGAAATTGCTGTCGGTTGAGTAAAGAATAGAAATCGGAATGGAATTGAGTTAGGAAAAAAAATATTGTGGGATAAGACGTCATAGGATGAATAATGAATATGGAACCACCCAAAAATTTACATAAAGATGTTTCCTTGACAACGGCTTTTGGTTTGGAACGCAAACTAAGTTTTTTTATGGTTAGGCACAATCAAAGAATAATAAAAAAAAAAAAAAATTACAGGGTTACACCGCAGCAGCACATACTGTCAATAAAATGGAGGAAGGATTCAGTCTCCTAGATATGGTCATCGCAACGATCGGTGTCTTACTCACTATGGCACTGTTGACTTGTTTGTGCTGTCTTTGTATGAAAATCAGGTAAGACTACATACAATAAAATTACAAGATGCTTAGTTACTTTTTTAGGGTTCCATACCTCAAAAGGAAAAAACGGAACCCTTATAAGATTTACCCTTAGGATCACTTCATTGTCCGTCTGTCAAGACCCCTTTTTCTCAAGAACGCGTAAAGGTATCAAGTTGAAATTTTGCGATTTCACAGTGGAATCAAAACCTATAGGGTACTTTCCGTTGACCTAGAATCATGAGATTTGGCAAGAGGCAAGGTCTCACAGCACATATAAAGGAAAAAATCCGAAAGTTGTTAATTTAAAGTTACATCATATAAAAAATATTGTTTTATTATTACAAATCTACAGTTTGTAGTTGGTATGTATGGAAGAACCTTATTGTCAACTACAAAGTTAAGTTTGTTTTTCAATATTTAAATTTCTGTTTATAGTTTTTTTTTGTTTGGACTCGCACTCTGAGTCAGTCTCTCTCACATGAGTCCTACTCGTACGTTTCCAGTTTTTTTTTTGGTTTAGGAGGGGGAAATCTTCAAAGGGTACTCAACTGCGTTGGGGTGCAACCAGGTTATGTGGGATTATACCCACTAAACCCCCCGGAAGACCAGCCTTATTGCTTGACAAAAAGGGTTTTGGGATCTGCAAAGAAAAACACCGAAGCCCTCATCACTGCGACAACATCAGACAACTGTGTTTTGACTCGACTCTTCTGCAGATGACAACATCAGTCACCTATTATTGTCATCTTTTCCCAGGGCTCTTTTGGAGCAGCAAAGGTCCCCTTTTAATAGCCTCTTACTAGGCTACTCTTACTACTCTTACCAGGGATACTGGTGCCATATTCTATTGCCCCAGCACCAGGGGAGTTAGACAAGACCCACTTACTGTTAGCACAATTGCAGTGTGCAGTTAGTATTTGTATAAATGAATAAATACTTGGTGAAAATAGTAGACAGTTCTAAATATCGGCGATCGATAGAATTGGAACCTGCTTTCAATGACCCGGGCTAACACTCCCATTGCTCTGCCAGCTAAGTTACAGTCACACTACGAATCTACACAAAAAAAACTAAATAACTGTTAATACTAGCTTTCCTAATTCTATGTTACCTAACTGTTATCTTCTCCATTCCAGTGATCTCAAGTTAAAGTGCTACATCATTGAGACAGCCAAGAAGAAAGGCATTAACGTCGATATTGACAAGCTTGATCCAAAGGCGTCTTGCTCTCCTAAAGACGACACTTGCACTATTATGGTACCAGACGTCTGTGTTATAACTGCCTAGCAACAACAGTTCAACTGCCCTATTTAGATCAATCTAATATTTCAAGAAGTTGGGTTGGCTCGGGTGGGTTCTGGTAGGGGGAAATGCACAATACACCCCAAGCGGGACGTCGGTGCAGGACTTATCGCCCCCATCTCGAATAAGAATAAGAATAGAGGTAATGACTTTACACCAACTGGTGAACAACTGATTAACATAACGTAAGCCATTTTGTAATAGTTTACAACTGGTTATGGAGACAACTTTCAGACAACACGTTACTGGAATGGCTCTTTGTGCATAAAGAGCGAAATTGCGAACGCGAGAGCATTATGAGATAGAAAAAAAAAACTATTTGGAACCATCTATCAGAAAAGTCTGTCAAGTACCTGAATGTCTACGTCGATCCAGCCTTCGCAGTCCACATGGTGGACATGCCCAGGCGCCTGAACGTTGGCAGTCTGCTCGAGTGCTGCTCTGGCCAGTCCTATACCTGAAACTGCCACAACTGCCAAATTTGGCATCTTCAAAACTTACATTAGGATGAGACTGACCCGTGTTAAACCGGTATGCACTATGGTCGCATTTCCCTGAGGGTGATTTCGGTAGCCAGCTGATACATTCGCATTGACTTCATCGGCCATCATCATTGTAGGTTAAAACGGTGGGGAACTTTATAGTTCGTCTGTCGCGCGCTATATTCTACCGCTGACAACAGACCGCATCCCCACCTGAAGAATATTGTGCCGTATCATGTCATGCGTCATGCCATTTATGTACCTGACGTACGTACCTGGCAGACACTCTCGATATCTCTTGGCTAATCTGGAGGTGAACGAAATTGGGAACAGACAGCAGGTTATGGAGCGTGTCATATATCTTTAGGCTTTACGCAACTTAGTTAGAAATACGGAGATCTGAAGAAGGACCATAGTGGCAGACATCGGATCCCTTATAACTAGTGGCGTCAGACCAGACGCGGTGACAATCACCACGGTAGGGTATACCAGTCCAGTGACATGATGACAAATTTTGTAGAAATACAAGGACGGGATTAGTAGTTAACAGGGAAAGTTGTCAAAAGAGAGATGCTCTAATGATTGAAATAAAATATTACCAAACGGCTTACACTCATGTTATGTTTATCGGTCGAGACGAGCGACCGGTTTCTAATAAACAAAGCTCAACGGTCGCAACGATTAGTGCTTAACAAGGAACGTTGTCGAAAGAGAGATAACTGAAATAAAATATTAACGGGTTA
Organism: Agriopis aurantiaria; assembly: GCA_914767915.1. Lineage (NCBI taxonomy): Eukaryota > Metazoa > Arthropoda > Insecta > Lepidoptera > Geometridae > Agriopis > Agriopis aurantiaria. Next base: position 6,275,490 of record OU612003.1, on the reverse strand, counting down.
CTTTCACGTTAGTTTATCGGTCAAAACGAGCCACCTGCGTCTAATAAACAAAGGACACAATAGAGCTCTAATGGCTCCGAAACCGGTCGCTCGTCTCGATCGATAAACATAACGGGAGTGTAAGTCGTTTGGTAATATATTATGAATCCTCACGCGAGTTTTGATGAAGTGCTCTTATGAATGAATAACTTGGCAATGATTACAAGCATTAATCAATTTAAAAATACATTCTAAGTTTTAACAAAATTAGAGAAGTTTCAAAACAATTTAACTATTTGTATGTTTGTATGTAAATGGCCGATGTCTGGAGTCCTTTAAGGCGCTGCGCAAACGTAGACACTTTTTGTTGCCGACACGACACACCCAGTACCAATCAAGTGGAAGCAAATGGACACAAAAGCGCAGGGAGTGGATGATTTCATACTGGTTCTATAGAAATCAAATATTCATCGGTAGCTTGTATTTGACACAAGACACAAAAGTGTCTACGTTTGCACCCTGGCTTAAGAGGTTGTGGTTTGTCTACAGATCATTTGCAGTAATGTTTACTGGGGAATAACAAAAAACACCATAATACCTTAAGTAATGTCGGTTGCTATTTTGTAAATTGTAACAAATGTATGCATTTAAGAATTAAAATCAAAATGTGCCAATTGCCTTGACCAAAGAACCTTGTAAAATTTAAATATTGATTACTATTAGTGATATGAATTGAGTAACAAATACATAGATATTGGGTGTAGTACAAAATTCATGACAAAAATGTCCTGAGTTTACCCATAAAAATTTGCATCCTACATCATTATGACAATGTCTAATTTAGCTTGAAACAACTTTAGACTAAATGCAAATTTTACCTTAATAATATAATGGTGTTAGTCTACTTCTGGTTCAGAAATTTTTGAGCGATGTCCCGATATCTATAGTTTAAATGTCTTGGGGTGTAATACTTTAGAAAATGTTAATGTAGATTCCTTATTTAAAACATTCAATATGCCTGTTTTACCCAAGAACCTTATACCTAATTGGATATACTTTACATCTAACCTTATTTTAATGGCGTATTAAATTAGTAAACAAAAATATCAGAAAGGGAAGCAGTTAAAATTTGGGAGCACTATCCCATTCTGGCAAACATGGCCAATACAATATGACTGGATTATGTTTTCAAGAGCAGTCATATTTTCCGGATACTTCCGAGTACTGTTTCTTTAAAAGTCTTTAAAAAAAGTTGATCATAAATACAGCCGAAGACCGAAAACAAAATTGAAATGTATTCAAAATTAATGAAGATATAAGCATTTTAATGTCTCGCTAGACAGAGAGCGCCTATACTTACGAATGACGTCATATGTAAGTACGCCATACAAACTGTACTGACACTTACCATGAGAGAAAGGGACAGAGATAGATAGATAACTCTTTGTTGTTCACATCAGAAATTACATAAGACAAAAACAACTTAGAAAAAAATTGAAACAATTGGCGGCCTTATCGCTATAAGCGATTTCTTCCAGGCAACCTTAGGCAGAGCATCCCTTCCTAATCAGAACAAAAACTTTAAATGCTTATATCCAGGACTTTATTAGCCAATTTAAATAGTTTCTTCAGTAATTTTATTACATTAAGTTATTTTCACAAAGTTTTCACTAAGTTTGTGATTTAAAAAAATGTAAACACCTGTCTGGTAGCCTATTATCCAAAAGAGTTTGTCTCTTTTATATAACTTCCCGATCCTCGTATCGAAATTCGATTTCACATATAAATTTCAGCTTGGGTGTAAGTTTCTTGGTTTTACTCGAAATATGATATGTTTTGTTTTCGCATGTGAAATTTCTAGTCAGCAAGTTGATATGACATAAATCAGCTCATTGAATATTTGTGAATAAGAGGTTAATATTGGCATCGATTCTGATCATTGGCGGATCCAGGGGGACACCTAAGGATTCCATACATTCGACTCAATTTTTCGATTTGATTCCTTCGAAATGCCCCCCCCCCCCCAAAATGAAATCCAGAATGCTCCCCCCCCCCCAGAATGAAATCCTGGATCCGCCTCTGATTCTGATGTACTCTAAACTAAATTTGACAGCTCTAAAATTGTTGCCATCCTTCTCTCACATATTAAAATGAAAAGAGGGGCAGATAATTTTAGTCCTGTCAGATTGGTTTAGTTTAGTAGTATGACAGCATAGACGCCATTAACAGACATTTTACATCACAAAATGGTCGTTCAAATATAATGAACTAAAATTCTAAAGTATGCTGTTCAAAATTTGTAATTAAACTCGGTCAATGCATTTATTTGCTCTGACAGCTGCAATAGCATTGTAAAAAGCTGAACCACGAATTCTAATCCTTTTCGCTAGGTTTTTGAACATGAGACTGTATCAGTTACCCAATTTACTGCTGTGAAAGAAAATGTTTTTATTCAGCTTTATTTTATTGCAACTGTCATATCAAATAAATCTTCGGACCGAGCATAGTAGGTAAAAACTGTGATGCGTTTGAAAAATCTTGGTACTGCTTATATCTAGTCTTTTTGTGATAATTGAATCTATTTTAGCTTTTTATTGTAAGGTATAGTATATTTATGGCTCAACAATGACGTCGATTATATTATCAAATCGTACTTGCTTCGGCAGTACGTGGATACAAAGAAAATTAGCATATCCCCTGGGCAAGGATGACAGATGACACTCAAAATTGAGAAGCACTAATGGTGGCAGTAGGTACCATTGCTTATTACTTTTGCAATTATAAAAAATACTGTCTGATAATGAATTGGATGTGTAGAAACATATTTAAATTATTGACATTGTTTCTACTCTAACAGCCGCACTCAGAGACGTTACTTAAGCTAAGGAATACTTAAAATTGCTCTGTCAACTTCTCGTTGATGGAAGTTGTCACACATGAAAACGAGACAGAGCAATTTTAAGTATTCCTTAGCTTAAGTAACGTCTCTGAGTGCGGCTGTAAGTCTAGATTTTTTGTTAAATATAATATATTATTGACATTGTTTCTACTCTAAGTCTAGATTTTTTTAACAATGTAATATTTGTGGTACTAAAATTATGCGATCTCTCTAGATTTGTACGTCTAATAGGCTAAACATAGTACATGAATTAGATTATTAACATGATATTTAAATTATTGACATTGTTTCGACTATTTAATTCTAGATTTTTTAACAATGTAATATTTATGGTACTAAAATTATGCGATCTCTAGATTTGTACGTCTAATAGGCCAAACATAGTACATGAATTAGATTATTAACATGATATTTAAATTTTTATTTATATTACACGGGAATTACTCACGTAAGATTAAGCCGGTCACTCCGACTATAGTTTCAACCGCATTAGGCAGTCTTTTTCAAGGTGAATATAAATAAAATGTGTGAAAACCACGTCAGTTTCTATAATAAAAAAGATATTTAAATTATTGACATTGCTTCGACTATTAAAGTCTAGATTTTTTATACAATGTAATATTAATTTATGGTACTAAAATTATGCAATCTCTAGATTTGTACGTCTAATAGGCCAAACTTGATACATGAATTAGATTATTAACATGATATTTAAATTTTTGACATTGTTTCGACTATGTAAGTCTAGATTTTTTGTACAATATAATATTTATGGTACTAAAATTATGCGATCTCTCTAGATTTGTACGTCTAATAGGCCAAACTTGATACATGAATTAGATTATTAATATGATATTTAAATTATTGACATTGTGATAATAATAATTTTAGTACCATAAATAATTTATTTATAAATAATTTATTTATGGTACTAAAATTATGCGATCTAGATTTGTTTGTCTAATAGGCAAAACATGATACACAGTGACTAATATTGTTTCAACAATTATTGTGAACGTTTTTAAACGTGCGTACTAAATATTTTTAACGCTAAATTTTAAATCTTGGGTTTTCCAGTTAACTCAAGCAGGGATGGTAGCTTGTTCGAATAATTTTTTTCGTCATGTACTTGTTTAAAATTTATGCGATTACTAGTGAAGTACTTGTAGTAGACAAGTGTCTATTGTGAGATGTGAGGTGTCTTAACCTTATACTGGGTTACGCGGGAAGGGTGTACTAAGTCGAAAGGGGTTCATATTACCTATCATTATGACCAACTTTTACTGTAGGAGTAACTCTGAAACCGTGAAAAAAATATCAGCTGTTACATAGAAAACGATCATATACATTCAACAAAGTTTTTGGAGCAGCTGGTTTTTTTTTGCTATATCAGGTTTGGTCTGTAAAAGTTGTTCATAATGATGGGTATAATAGAACCCTTTCCGCGTTTCCCTGTATAAATATAATAGTGTCTTATATTGTATTCGTATTTTATAAGCATAACTATTTTGATGTTCTATTATATATAAAATTATTATTCCAAATTAATACAATTATGTAACTAAAATTGCAGTTATAACTTGATATAGATAATAAGGATTTCGTCTTACTATTTGAGAAACTGCTCTCACAATATGGGCATTATAGTAATATAGATTAGGGAATTAGTCTTGCCTTCTAATGAAAATAAGAGACGTGTAATCAACAAAAAGCATTTTATTTTTACGCTTTTTCATCTTAGTAACCTAATATAATATATTAGGTACTATTATATATATACATTTCTTATAATATCTGTTACAATTCAGCACATAATATAATTGACATATCTAGATGGCTTTGGCTGTGTTGTAGTGCCCTGTGATTGGCTCGTAATAGTACAAGGCACCTTTAAATGTGTTTTTTTTTAATTCTAAATTTGATTGCTTGGCTTTTGATTCAAAGACATTCTGATGACTGGAAATGTCCAAAAAGCGGCATGTCCATAATTATGTGGAGATGTGGTAAAGCATTTATTTGCTCTAAAATCTATAAAAAGTTGAATGAAAACCACGAATTCTGATCAATTTCGCTATGTTTTTGAACGTAAGACTTTGGCAGGCAGTTATATACTTCGGTGAAATAATGAAAGACAATGATTTTATTCAGGATTTTCCTTTTTTAAATTTTATAAATGTTTCGACCGAGTTTGGTATGATAATAAATTGAAACAAAAAGAGGTCAATGTGTGAAAATTTGGCGTTTATAAGCCCTTAAGTTCCATATTTTTTTGTATGATTATAAAAAAGTCATAGTTAATTTTGTAGTAATTGGTGCCTAGTATTAGTGACTAAGAAGTTTACTATATTTTCCTAGTAATGATGTAAGAAAGTAAAGTTATGTGTGCATATCAGCTTAGCTGAATGAATGGTGACTGGTAAGACTGTTTTTTTAGTATTTTTAGTTTTGAAAAACGTACCTTCAAATGAATCTCCCGTTATATCTCCCTTGTTTTTTCTGATCTGAGGTTATGTCCAATCAAAAGTTAGTATACTTACGACACCCTTTAAATAAAGACTTGATTTCTCTTATAAACAGAAATACCTCCAGTTCTGTTACCTACTTTGCTTTATAATTTCGTATCTTTCAAATGTGGCGTTTACTAAGTTAGTGTAAGGATGTGGCGAGGAAGGCTAATGTGTGATACTGCCAATATTGTAAACCAGGCGACTGATGGATTAATCTATTTATCTGTGCATTTCGGCATTCAATTGTAAACCTAATGCTTCTAAATATTAAGAAATAAATGAGAAATTACAACTTGATTTTTGTGTTTTCTTTTTGTCTTGTCAAGAGAGTTCAATCCACGAAGACCACAGATATAGTAGATCTGTGACGAAGACGGTCTACTTTTCTAGCAATCGCTTACATTTTAGTTTTGTACTTACCTATGTCAGATGCCATATTTTTTTTTTCGTGGAATGAGGTAGTTTGTAAGTTGGTAACTTATTATGCTTATGTTACCGGGATGAACAGATGCTTGCTTGTGAAATTGTAATACCTACCTAATATATATAGTAAATAATATAAATTAAATGGTAATAGGTACCTAAGTACTTATTTTTAAACGTTAGGTGTATTTTTTTTTTTTTTTATTTTTTTTTTTTAAATATTTGAATTTATTTAAGTTTGCGCTATTATGTTAGTGCGTATAGTGAAGCTTAGTATCGATACAAACAGCTTAGTTTTTCGATACTAATTTAGATTAATTATGTGTATATATATGAAACAAATGAAAAAAAAAAAAAAAAGGTAAAAATAGCCGCACCCAGTGTCGTAAGACAGATTGTTAAAAAATATTAGTAATTATCACATCAAGTTGAAATGTCACAATACCTATCTATAATTTCCCCTACTAGAGCCTCTTGCATCCTGGAGCTGTGAACGCGTGAGGCTCAGTTCCGTGGGGATGTCCCCACGGATCCGAGCCTCATTTGCACATGAAGGGTGTCCCTCGTGTGCAAATGGTTCGTTATAGTCTGTTCTATCTGAGGATCGCTGAAAGCTGCAGTTAATTATCCAAAAATTTTAGTTTTTCTTCTCGGGTTAAGGTTTTCGATGCTGTTAATAACTAGCAAGGAAATTCAGAGGACTGGTTCAGCAGTTCGTCCCACAATAGGCTTGTCCGAATCGGACGAGTTAAGTAATTAAATTAATGAAAACGACAACAAAATTAGTAAACACGCAATTTCGTTTAAATTTAATTTATTACCAAACTAGTAAACAATTTTTGATGTTTATAATCATAAATGACGGAGTTCTGAGGTAAAAACAGTTCTTGTTTTTTATCTCCTCTCATTTCGTATTTTAAATTAATTTAGTACCGGCGTTATAGATGTTACCAAGGTAGGACAGACAGACATGGTAGGCTTAGTAATGGGGTCCCGTTTTTACCCTTTGGGTACGGAACCCTAAAAAGTAGAGTACCTAAGTTGCTCGCGTAGTTTTAGCATTTAGGTATTGAGACCTTATTAGGCGCGGGTGACCGGCTCACCTAGTTATTTCTATTTCTTATACAGGGTGTCGAAATACGTCATTTGACACTCGTGCTATCTGAGGCTTTACATATGACGTTTTATAACCTAATGCAACGTCCTTGGGGGCCTTGGGGCTTTACACATTATGACTTGTGGACGGTTTGTCATACACAGCGGTTTGGTGTTTGCCCGGAGTCATATTTGTTGATATAGTTGGAGATCTAAAAAGAAACAAACTTGGTAGGTACCTAATCCTTAGGTAGGTAGGTACTACCACGGCTTCCTTCCCCAGAGCCGTCGCTGCACTTAAATAGGCTAAGGCACAAACTAGTTATCATAAATTATCAAACTGAACCACGCCGTATATCGCGGTCGCTGTCGGCGCTAATGTAATAAACATAACTTCTATCCAGAAACTTTGACAATGCGACAACTTAACAATTTGTAAGTGCCAACTCTACTCGTGCAGTTTGAACTTGAAGTCGAAGTTTGATGTCTTCACAACTAAGTTTGGAGATGTGATAAACACAAAGTGCGGGGTAGGTAGGTATTCCATATGGAATCTGCTTAGAGAGAACCTATGTACCTACCTAGGTAAATAGATCCTACATAGCTAGATAGGAAGTAAATCATTCTTGTTTGAAGTAGGAAAATAGGTAGATACAACCTCATATCAAACAAACGTCCACTTTTATTGTGCGAACTGCTAGTCTGTGGAATTCGCTGCCTGAATGGGTTTTCCCCGTCAGTTACAATCTGGGTGTCTTCAAGCGAGAGTGAATCGGTTTCTTCTAGGCAAGCGTGCTCCATCGTAGAATGCATCAGGCGAGATGGCAGCCAAGCGCAAGCCTATCTATTATAAAAAATAAAATAAAAACATGAGTGATAGGTATCAAAAAAAGGTAAGGTATGAAGGATGTCCCAAAATTAACGCAAGATTTGAATTAAATAGAAAACACAGTATTTTTCTATACATTGTAATTTTTTATTGAAGCATAATATTCATTGAAATAAACATTGCATTTGATTATGTAGGTACCTGTACCCAGGGCTGGGCAAAATACATGATTTGCTTTAATTGAAATACAAATTAAAAAATACTGTAACGCAAGTAATTAAAATACGAAATACAAAATACTTTTAAGTAAGGTATTTAAAATACAAAATACAGTATTTTAGCTATATGTAATTGAAATACGAAATACAAATTACAAAATAAGTAATCTAGACTAGCATGGGCTGAAAAGCACGGGCTCACTCCATCGCCACCGTTGTCCGGCATCGTAGACGACGTACATGCAGAGGGATTTTGATCATCGGTCACGACAAACTTTAATAATACAATTTGTATTCTACACAGAACAGAAGCTTTATTTATTCCGTGAATAAACTAAAAACAAAACGTTATGACTTGACATTTTAGCTTGACATTGACAATTTGACGTAATTCTTTTTGCGTTTTGTTGGCCAATTTTGACGTACAGTCATAGCGTACAGTATACATACAGGTGCAGTGTAGCCAACTCTAATAGCTGCTTTACCGTCATTTTAATCTCGCCTCGCACTCACAATCACAATCGCTAAATGAAGGATAAATGTATTTTAATGTTAAAATGTATTTTGAAGCCTCAAGTATTTGAAATACTAATTACAAAATACCTCGGCGTCAGGTATTTGAAATACGAATAACAAATTACATTTTAAGGAAGTAATTAAAATACAAATACCAAATACGTATTTGTATTTCAATTACGTATTTTAATTACAAGTAATTCAAATACTGCCCATCCCTGCCTGTACCTAATACATAATCTAATTCAATAAATAATTTAAATCAATACTTAGGTAACTATTAATGTTATAGATGCAAAAATGTGTTTGTTTGTTCCTCTTTCACACAGCAACGGATCGTCGTGATTTTATATGCATAGGTAGAGATAATACCTATTAGTAGGAGGATGGGAGAGTGACATAGACGTTATCCCGAAAAAAATACAGTTCCTGAGGAAATGACCAAGGTGATACCGCGGGGCGCAGCTAGTAGGTATCTCATACATTGTAGACTTTCCTCTGACTCTACAATTTATACAAAACTTTTAGACCAAAACTTGCTATCATTTTTGTTTCCTACGAGCTACAAACCTTGGTCCTTCTCCAACGCAGAGGTAAAGGTTAGGTTCTTCTAGGTTGTGGTGTTTCATCTTTGATCACATCCGCATCAGATGAGTTGGTAGTCAAACGTGGAACCATACTTGGTCCGAGTGCTGTTTTAGTTCTCACAGCTGCATTACGTAACATTGTAAGAAACTGAATGAAAACATTTGTATATCCGCGCAATCAGCTACAATTTTACATTGGAAAGTGTTTAGAATTTACGTTTTTCAATCGTATTTAAAAATCTTCTGCAGCTGTTAGAGTAAAAAAAACTTGGACTGAGTGTAATACGCACATATTATAATGTCACGATAAAGATAATTCTCACCGAGTTCCGGTAAATTAGTTTTGACATATTGTTATGTAAGGTCTAGGTACCTACCCTGCATTGCACATAGCCCTAAGCCCCTAACCCTAAGTATAGGTACCTATTGAAAAACAAAATACCTACTTTTGTCTCTTATATACAAGCTTAGTTTCATTTTTTTATTTATTAGCTGCCGATATAAAATTACGCCAAATGGCTACGAGTAGCTCTCAATTTCTCAGATAAATACTTAATAAGTACATCTCGAAATAAATCGGAGACCAATTCGATACTTACCTAATTATGTCCTTTAAAAGTCCCCTACGACTTACGAACTCTGAAAGGAAATTCGAATGTTGTTTTTAGAATTCCTTGCTGATATTGGTAAAACGAGACGTACTAACACTTCGCATTTTTCAGTTCGCGTTCTTTTTATCTATACTTCTAAAAAGGCCCTCTGTACATGACAACAAACATATAGATATAACAAAATTCCGGATGCAATAAAGAAAGAAACAAATAATTATACTTTTCAGAACCAATTACGTAAGTTTCTAAGCCAAAAATGTTATTATGTGATAGATGATTTTTTCAATGATAAAATTAAATTATAATTAGAATATTAATATCGATCTTTTAAGTTTAGTTAGAAGGTAGCATCTTAGGTTTAGTATTGTTTGCATTCCATTTCAAATATTACCTAATCTATCGCATTAAATATTTATAGTAAAACAACTTCATCCTAAGTTAAGTTTAAATAGTAGATAATTATTATGTAAAATAGACTTAAGATTTAAGTATATTCAATGTCTGTGGTCTGGTTTGTGACCAGCCACAACATTAACCATTGCTGCACCCTTTATGCAGGGTATATTACACAATGTACTCCAAAACTTAGTTTTAGAGGAAGAAAGTGTACATATTCGCAATAAAGAAAGAATAAAGAATAATATTATAAAGAGGAAAGATTTGTTTGTTTGTTTGTTTGCATTGAATAGGCTCCAAAACTACTGAACCGATTTGAAAAATTCTTTTACTGTTTGGAAGCTACACTATCCCCGGGTGACAGGCTATAATCTATACCCGTGCGAAGCTGGGGCGGACCGCTAGTTTTTTATAAAGACAATTAGTGAAATCTGTACGCGTAGGGTTCATATTTTAATGATTTGCCAGATCCAAATTGATATTGAGTGGGTAATATCGGGCGGCGGCCTTTATTGTAATAAAGTGCTTTGTTATAATGCCTGATAGCTATATTTTTTTGGTTTAGCCATTTATATTTCCACGTCACGCAACTTTTCGCAATCATATATACAGAATCGCTTAAAACAGTTGACAGTTGGTTATACGGAACCTCGTAGTCGAATTTCTTCAATAACTTCCACGGAGCCCACTGTCCCCGCAAATGTTGAAGAAAAGTTAGATCCCTCGTACGTTGAAAAGAAATATACTATACAATATAAGTAGGTAAGTATGTATACTCGTTATATCACAGTTTCACATGTACATAAATCAAATTTTACTGCCCCAAGGGGAAAAACGTGGTCAGATTTATGGACGTGGGTGGAATGTTAATGTTTGGATATATTTAGATGCTTCTTTTTATACCGTAATAAAACTAAGGCAAGTGTGTTTCAGGTAGTTTGCTTAGGGATTTACTTTCCTTAGTTAGTGAAAGTAGTTGTGGACGAACTCCAGCTCCTGTTTACTCCAAATGCCTAGTCCACTACGTGCTACTCAGCGTGCCATGCAAATTGATACAACTCATCTCGTCTCCGCTAACACCACGTAAAGCCCTAACAGACGTGTGGATTTGGTTGACCTCAACCACCGTCTGATCAACGTGAGAGAAGGAGAGGGTTATTTTTGTATTAGCTCTAATGTAAAAACGTTAATACGTACAAGCGTCAAACTTGGCATGATTGTAGTACACACTCTATAACAACAAATAATAAATAATGGCCAAGTGTGAGTCGGTGACAAATTTCTGTTCATTACCAAGTTATGATTGTGTTATACTCGAGCGCCCGTAGCAAAATAATTATCTGCGGCGACTATTTTGGAAAGCGTTATAATAACTGGTAATTCAATTACTTGGACGACTTTATTGTATTTTGTGGTGGTACGGAACCCTCAGTGCGCGAGCCCGACTCGCACGTGACAGTTTATTATAAATATACGGCTCCTGTAAGATAACGGGTGAAACAACGGGGCCTAGCCCGTAGTGTACCTATAAGAAGAACGATACCCCGCTCCAGCCGTTGGTCCAGTTGGTAGTGAACCTACCTTCTGAGCTTGGAGGCGTGGCTTCGATTCCCACCTATATAGAGCAAACATTTATGTGATGAACATAATTATGTGTTTGTTCTATATCTGGGTGTTAATATCTATTTAAGTATGTACTTAAGACTATATATGTATGTATATCAGTCTCTGGCAGCCATATCACAAGCTTTGCTTAGTTTGGGCTCAGATGACCGTGCAAAATTTTCCCGAATATAAAAAGAAATTATTACCTACACTGGTATGGGGACCTACACGCACCTATCCATTATCCAACTCGCCTGCCTAACTCCATGCCTATATATACTACGTATCTTAACTTGGATTAGCTCTGGATCAAATAAACTAACTCCTATTTGTCAAGGGTGGCCAATTGAGCCCAAACAACGTCCGTAACGTCTATCCGTAATTTACGGATTCCGTAATCTTCGACAAAACGGGCGCGATCTCAGCGGCCAATGTAGGTAGGTACCTAAAATTTTTTTTGTGACGGAGAAAGAAGACAGAACAAAGGTTCCCAGCTGTATTTAGGTTCAGCCAGGTTATGTGAGATTGCACACACTAATACCCCCTGGGTGGCCGGGTGGCCTGTAAGAGGGCGCCGGGATCTTTATCCCGGCACACATCACACACACATCAGAAGGAAGTCAAAGTGGGAGAGACTACACGAGATCAGTGAGAAAGTATGCTATTCATAAGTTGTATGAATCTCGGTGTGGGCGCGTTATAAGCGAGTGTGCAGCCCCGGAGACGGCTCCAGCAGGCGGCGGATGCGGCGCGGCCCGCACTCGATGTAGTGTAACGTCTGGTGTAACCGAGGAATGCCCTTCGAAAATAAATTTTAAAATTAAATAAGCGAATCATCATTATCAGCCAGAAGACGTTCACTGCTGAACATAGGCCTCCCCTTGTAGAGTGCTTTTCATGAAAGAAGTCCCGCAGACGCGGCGCTGTCATCGCGTATCAATCACTATCAGTATCATTTCTCGAGTAGAACTTTAACAACTTTTGGCATCGTACACGACTCTTTAACGATGGAAAATTAATAAAAATCTCACTAGCGTCCAAACACAGTAACAACACCTGACAACTACAACATGGAAATTTAGTTCCGCTGTTTGTCGTGGGACTTCTTTCATGAAAAGGACTCTAACCACCACACTGAACGACAACCTGCCTTTTGCATACTGGATGCCCGCGACTCTCACAATGTCGTCGGTCCATCTAGTGGGAGGCCTACCTACGCTGTGTAGAGGAGCTGCCGGGGATACCCGGGTCCGCAATTAAGCGAATGCCCGAAGCGTATGCCTCATAATTTTTAATAGTAGGTACCTACTTCGAACTATTTCTGAAGAAACAAAAATCTGTCGAATAGAAAATAGGACGTAATGAATACAAAGGATTTTCCCTGGGGTCGTTATAATATGGCAGATCAGCTGATCTAGACCACCCACGAACCCAAAACTCCCTTTTTAGTCGGCTCATACGACAGCCGGGGGATCCCGTAACTGTATTATAAGACTCAAGCGATAAATAAAGGTATAAGTAGCTAACTTACACTACGGATGAAGCGAGCTCAGATCAGATAAATAAGAGAGGTATGCCTTAGTACAATCACCGTTCGAGTTGAAATGCCTCCGTGTTTCTCCCACACTTCGCAAAAACTGTAAGTTCTGCACACTCACTGATTTTTTCACGTACACTAAGAGACTTGCAGCGATACCAAATAAACTACAGTTTAAATAAATAAAACCGGCCAAGTGCGAGTCTGTACGGCAAGTACGGCAAGGCTGTATCCAGAGTGAGTTTTATGAATTCTTGGTTCGATTAAAGCCTATAATGAAGGGATATATAGTGTGGTTGAAGGCATATAGGCCATGTCACCTTACCATACCTCCATTGTTGGTCTGATCAGAGGTAGCGAGGTACCTACATATAGGTATATATCCCGTTATCGTTTGAAAATATGTAAATGAAGTCACCGAGTGTGCGAAATTTGCGCGTGGACCTGCCTAATATGAATGTCTTTAGTTAGAAATTAGGAAGGTACGTAAGTAAAGCTTTCAGATAAAATAATACTTAATGCTAAAATATTTAAATGTATGAAAATTGCCTGTCTCGAAAAGTGAGAGTCACCAGCAGGTATTAAAAGACTTTTTAAATGTAAAAAGCGGCAAACAAGCATGTGGCCCGCCGGACGGTAAGCAAAAAATTGTAGATTGTTGCATCGAGCGCAAAGTGAGTTATTAATGTTCGAGTGTTATATTGGTGCCCGAGCGCTTGCGAGGGCACTAAATTGACACAAGTAGTTATTAGTAGTATATTGACAAATGTAAGTAACAATGTGCATTAGAGATAGCTTCACATGATTTTGTAAAGAATAATAATCAATTTGCGCAAACATCATGATCGTTTACAATAATTACCCGGCCTACTTAGAATAACTACACAAAGAAACCAAGTACATTCGCAAAATTTAAGCCATTCAAATGGTGTCATATATGGCTACAAAAAAAATATTAAAATTTTACTATGACAATTTGCGCGGTGAAATCGTCCCACAACAAATCAGGAAAGCAGCATAAGAGTTATGATGTGACATTCCACAGGTAATCCATTAATTTTCTTGCTTAAATCGTTTAAAATACCAATCGAAACGTAAGCTACAAAGCGAATTTGTAGCTTACATTTTGAAAAGGCGTTGTTTGGAAACCTACCTTCTCTGAGTAGTTATACTAAGCCGGCCTAGCTACAATTAAGGACAAGAAAACTGTTTCAAAATTGAATTTCTCGTGATAGGTGAAACGTACCACCTTAAAACAAAAGTGATACGGACCGGCCGGAATCCCAAACCTACGCTGTCGTTTTGCTGTCGTTTTCTTGTGAGTTGTGACCCTTATTTTTAACTTATAGCATACTGAAGTGCTGATTAATGTAAAGCGCATTCGGAAGGGCCTTAGTTCCAGCTTTATTCCTCTAATCACTTCTTAATCCGTAAAGGATTCGAGGGTAAACAAGAGCAAACTCCCATAATTGGATTTACATTTAATCTGTTTGCTAAAACGATTTCAATTTGATTCCGATTGTTAATTTTCAATGCTTCAGCGAATTACCAAAGTGCTTGGCAAATATTGTTTATTGATATAGAATTTTTTATTTGACTTCAAATTGCCAATTGATATACAAATAAAATAACATAAAATACATTAATACATACGTACATAGGTAGCGTAAACCCAATTTTAGTATCTCGTCGATGGTGGCGCAATAAATAATTACAGTTGTTCCATAGAAAAATTTCATTAACACTCAACGATGTGTATCGAACCCCCAATATTTTTTTCGTAATATCTGGGTTGGTCCCAAAGAAGAAGTTGTTTATAATGATGAATAGAATGATATCCTTGAATATGTCCGTAATCCAGACACACACTTGGTATACTCCATACAACAGTTGAAAAACCATCGAGATACAATACCTATAGAGTCACAATCTCTCAGTGGAAACAGTGAAAAAACGGTCGAGTGTCATTGTACATCATCATCATCATCATCATCAGCCAGAAGACGTCCACTGCTGAACATAGGCCTCCCCCTTTAACCTCCACACTGAACGACAGCCTGCCTATTGCATCCACTGGATGCCAGCGACTCTCACTATGTCGTCGGTCCATCTAGTGGGAGGCCTACCTACGCTGCGTCTTCCGGTTCGTGGTCTCCACTCAAGAACCTTTTTTCCCCATCGTTTATCTGTTCTCCGAGCGACGTGGCCTGCCCATTGCCACTTCAACTTGCAAATTTTAACAGCTATGTCGGTGACTTTGGTTCATTGGCGAATATCCACGTTTCGGATTCTATCGCGCAAAGAAACTCCGAGCATAGCTCTCTCCATTGTCTCTTCATTATACATACATTGTATCAATTATATTACAATGCCACATTTACTCCAATTTAGTCGTTATGTCGCTTGCATAGTGTTCAACTTTAGTATCCGCTATGTTGTCGTAGCTCTAACATCGCGCGGCGTTGTAGTTGGATCGCGGTAATACCTTGTAAATAACCAAAAAGTCTGCGCAATTCGTAGCGTACGCCGAGTTTTGATTCGGACATTTTTTGGCACGATTGTGACTCTGTATGTATTGTATCTCGATGGGAAAAACATTAAAAACGTATTTACTTATTTTATTTTCTTAACTTTCATCTATCATAGCAGGTTTATCATACTAATATTATAAATGCGAAAGTGTGTTTGTTTGTTGGTTTGTTTGTTCCAATTTCACGCAGCAATGATCCATTGCTCTGTAGCAACGGATCGACCTGATTTTTTTGCATGGGTATAGTTCAAGGGCCGGAGAGTCACATAGGCTACTTTTCATCATCATCATCAACATTTTTCGTCACTATACGCGGGTGAAACCGCGGGGCCCAGCTAGTTACCTAAAATACTAATGATAGTTCTTTATGCAATCACGTATAGCCTATAAAACTATCTTCGTAAATAAAAACTCTGCGAATTAACTATGCCAGTCTATTCCATAATTTTCCAGTTTCGATAAAAGTCTATAAATGTAGTCGATAAATTTATGGATAAGTACCTAAATATCTAGTTCATCATCATCGTAATTTCAGTCGTAGGACGTCCACTGCTGGACATAGGCCTCCCCCCATCTCCAATCTCCAAAAGGGCCGGTTGGAAGCGGCCTGCATCCAGCGTTTCCCTGCGGTCTCTTTTAGATCGTCTGTCCATCTTGTGAGTGTACGTCCTACGCTGCGCTTACCAGTCCGTGGTCTCCATTCGAGAACCTTTCGGCCCCATCGGCCATCTGTTCTGCGTGCTGTGTGCCCTGCCCACTGCCACTTCAACTTTATAATCCGGTGGGCTATGTATAACTTTGGTTCGTCTACGGATCTCCTCATTTCTGATTCGATCTCGTAGAGAAACCCCGAGCATAGCCCTCTCTCTCTCTATAATCTCTAGTTACCAAAGTATTTAATGCTGTGCCAACTTCGATCAAAAATAACATGTATAATTTTGTGTAATTTTTCGAAGTGTGCCAAAGTAACCTTAAGGTAGGTCGTTATGCAAGCAAGTTAGTATGCTTTAACATTACACCTGTACACAGGTACTCTAGTGCACTACGGGTTTCATATATTTCGTGGAATGCAGTTTAACTCAACAGCGTATCAAAACATTATCACGTTAGATACACTTAATTCATGCACACGACGTTCCGTGCCTCTGAGGCACGTCTACTAAACCCACCCCCAATATTTCAAACTCCCTGTGACACAATCCCCGAAAGCGCACCACTTTATGTTGCCAAAATTCCCTACTGATGCCTCATATTCTGTCATGTTTTACTTTGAAGATATGGATCGTTAGAAGTGAAGGAGCACTTACCACTGCTTCTTTACGGTTCGCTACAGAGCTATTTTCGATATATAGGAAGTGGTTTTAGGGACGTAATTTTGGTTAGAACTTAGGAGGGCAAAGCTGTCACATTGGCCACTAAAATGAGCGATGTTGAAGTTTCCGAAGTTACTACGTGACCTTTCGCTACATTCTGTAGGTTCTTTACGTAAATATGATTATGTACTCATAGGTACGAGTAAACAAGCTAGCTGAGTCCGATGCTATAATTGTATTTGTATGATTGTTACGTAAAGGTTAGTCACAGGGCTATTTATACCATTGTGAAGAGCTAAACGACCTTGTGTCGGCCCAAAATTCTGCCGCCTGTTACCCAAGACCTTCCATAGCCTAGTCTTGTCTTAGGTAATATCACGGGCTGTCTAATATTAGTACCTAATTATATAAGACTTTCAAACCAATTTCATTTATCTGTCACCAATTAAATCATATGGTCTATGGGCAGTCTATCTGTATTTGTAGTGTTAGTTTTAGTTTGTATTTTGTTTAGTTATTAAAGGCACTTGCCCAGTAAAATTAAATCAGCATTTTATGTTCCCACTGCTATAGGACACAGGCCTTCTCTCAGAGAGAGAGAGAGGATGGTCCCTAATCCACATTCTTGGACATACCGGTTTCCTCACGTTGTTTTATTTCATCGTTTTTGAGCGATGGTATCGAAACTTCACATCATTTATCTAGGTACTAATTAAATAAATCATTGGTTAAATCAGTAAGCAAGGCCAAGGATCAAATTGGGTGCTATCAGATTATATAAAGCGCTTATGCAACCGTTCGGCCCCCATCACTATTCTAAAATTGATTATAAATTTAACTACTAAGTGAATAAATATATGTTAAGAATAAGAAATTGTTTTTACTGTTATTCTGTATATTTAATAATATTTATATCTGCTTTTTATTATTCGTTCTGAATTTTGAAGAACGGTTTTACCCAATGCGTGATTCTAAGCAAACTGTCGTCTAAAATATACTCGTAAATTTGAATTTTCTAGTAATATTGACCAAACATAACAAAGCCATAGTGAAATTTTGGAAGTTTCTTAAAAAGCAGGATTTAGACTGTCCCGCGTGGGACATATCCAACCATAACCAAACCAAAACCAAAAGTCAGGACGTCAGGAAAAGTCAGTCCCACTAAAAGCGAAACGTCTGGTGACCATGAGTAGTAGGTACCTATACGCAAAGGCATAAACATAATGCTCTTTACAATGTTTTGTCGCAACTTGCTCTACTAGCGATCATCCTGGTACTTTTATAGGAGGGTCCATCCACAACAAACGTAATCTGTACCGCATACCGCATGGCTGTAGTGCTTCTGCGCGGCTTAATGCCTCTATATATGTTCTAGACGACAAAACTCCTAAAAGCTTGACTGTACTTCAGTCTGTACCTATTCTAAATATTAGGTTAGATATTATTATTTAAAGATATAAGCAAGCCACGGTATCGGATGAACTTTATTACACGTATTTAGATTTGCTGCGCAGTCATGTAAAAATAAAGATACCGACCGACCATGCCACATAATCCCTTTACTCACAGGCTTTACGATTCAAGAAACGACGTCCCTAAATGTGTAAATTGGCCGTTTGGTCATCACACTGGATGGCCGGCCTTCGCAGCCCTAAATTAATATACGAGTAGTTAAGGAGACGGGATCTGTTGCAAACGGTTTGAGAAAAACAGCTTATGCGTGCTTGGGGTTCAAGTAATACGGCCGTATCTTGTTGGATTTAGGTCTTATGAACTCGTCGAAATATGGGTGTTTGGATTCGCTGTCATTAGAAATCTTATTTAACATCGTCGAATAGTTTAATTGACATGGACTTTATTCTTACCTTATACCTTACTCTTTCTTACTTAATCGCTTACCTACCTTATGTTCTGCGAAGGTGTGATATGTTCTGCGATATCCTTATCTTCGATCAAATAACAGGGAATATTGCAATAAACCGCCCGATCGCGATGGCCTAGCTAAAACTCCACCCAAACGCACTGGTGCAGCAGTTTGCATTTAGTTACTTGTTAGCAAGCGAAACGTAAACATGAAGTGCGTTAAACAAAAGTACAGCCTAGTATGGCTATAGGCTACCGGACTGATTATTTATAAAAAAGCCTAAAGTCAAAAAACCTGACCATAAATAGAGTCGATCAGCAAAAACGAAATTATAATATGTTCAAAATTAAGGAAGGTATAAGCATTTTAATGTCTTGCTAGACAGAGAGCGCACTATACTTACTGATGACGTTCCTTGAAGGTACGCCATACAAACTCTATCTCTATACTGACATTCTTTGTGGGAAATAGAAAGAGCATTCCTTCCTAATCTGAGCAAAAACTATCTCATAACTTTATTAGCCGATTTAAACGATGTCTTCAGTAGTTGCATTACATTTAATTAAATTTTTCACTAAATTTGTAATTTTTAATAAATAAATCAAACAAAAAAGAATTAAATCAAGAATTGGGGGAGACCTTTGCCCAGGAGTGGGACAGTATAGGTTAACAAAAAAAAATAAAAAAATCATACCCCTTTTCAGTAGCCTGTTATGTCACTCTTTCCGCAGTTTTTGTACATGTTTGAGTATACATTTAGTCAAAATGTATAGTATTATACTCAAAGATGTACGGCGTGCAATATCCTCTGATTATTTGATCGAAGGTTCTCACACAATTCTTAAGGTAAATGGGTCATCAAGAGCAGAAAATTGCACACTTGCACTATAAGCGAATAGAAACAAGTGGATACATTTGTTTATTTGTTTAACCACGAGCTATTTGGTAAAGATCTTATAAATTGTGAGTTTGATCAAACACTGAAAGGTTCCATTCCTTTAAAAAAAACTGCATTCAAATCGGTCTAGCCGTTTTAGAGAAAAATTGTAACAGATCATAGAATTTGTAATTCTATTATAACAGTCATACAAACAACACAATATGCACAATCTTAATGCGATAAGGCCGTCTGTTAAAAGCCTAGATAAAGGTTTCATTATAATATATATATTTCCCTTGTTTATGTGTTCTTTTAATAAAGACTTATTTTATCTTAACCTTTGATCCAAAAGGATATGATGTGTTTGAGGTTAATGGTCGTGTATCCTTCTGTTATGTCTTGGGTAAAAACACCCATATTCATTCTCCGTTCCGTTGTGAATTGTAATGAAACCCTATGTTTACTATGTTATGATTTGAAAATCTTTTTGAATTCTCTTCACAAAAGACTCGGATTTAAATTAGAAGATAAACATAATCCAAATCAAAAAGTATGCGCAAAGTTCAACAATTAATTTGCGAAGTTCAAAAGGACGCCGTTGAATAACTTGACTGATGAACCGAATGCTAAAGTTGTGTAATAAAAGTCTTGAAAGTGCGCGCTTTACGTTTTGTTTACCTCCGAAGTATTTAATTTGAGAGGAATTTTCTGTCCCAAATTGATTGTCAACGACTTACACAAAGTAGAAAGGTATTTTATTATTTATTTTCTGCTGGAAGCAGGTCTCCTAAAGTATGCCACAAAGTTTGGTTTGGGTTTGGCTTCTGTTTCGTTTTACTTTACATACTTTTTTCTACCGACGAAGATAGAACGGAGAAGGTCTAAGCTAAGTTATATCCTTTTGGGATAAGCAGTTGTTTGTATTTGAATACTTTTTTATGGAGGCATGTTTCATTGACAAAGTTTTTAGCTGTGTTTGATGAAAATATGCCCAGCGATTTAAAGATCTCTTTCCCGAAATGATCGGGTTTTATATTTATTTATTTTTTATCTTACGAATACATTCAGGTTATACTTACGTACGTGCTCTCTTATTTTTTATTTTATCTTTTATTATCTTTGATAGAAATGTCCAGTTGATGTCACAAAAGTAGATAATACTGTCGTGTAAAGTCCATCTCACTAAGACAAACATTGCCTAAAATTTTATAGAGATGATACTTACCTATAGATACTTCTATTAACGTTTCAGAGTTTTCCTACTCTCAATGTCTATCCAATCAAATTGTTCATCTCATCGAAATGTATAATATTTCATATCTGATTTCGTCTGACGGTATCATCGCGATAAACCCCTCTTGGCGCCACGCCAAGGAGTTAAATTACCAAATTCAGGGTTTGTTGAATCCTGATTTATTACTTAGTTTGTAATCTTGGTTTGTGGTCAGCACACTTGAATATCAAACGGGTTTAAGCTAGCTTTACCAAATAAATGATTGTAACATTACCCTGATTCGCATGTTTTTCGTAATATGATAGAAAAGGGTAGTATAATAATATCATAGTCGTCGATAAACATTTATTAATATAATTCATTTTCCATATTCCAATATTAGTATATTAATAAATTATCATATTCCACATAGAGGAACGTACAATATAAGAAGCTACGTACAGATGGATCTACTCGCTGCATACCAACACCCCCTATCCGAGAGTCGCAATACATATAACATCCATTTTAACCATTATATTATGAATTATATATTGACACATTTATATGTAGATTTTAAAATTCTAAGTTGCCAATCGCAAATACAAGTGGCGTAGTCATATAAAGGCTTATTATAGCGTCTTTCACCAAGTTTTCTTTTACCGATACTCTCTTAACTAGAACATTTAAAGATACATTTTTTTTCTATTTTCTCTACTTCCTATTGACATAAGTTTACCACCAATTTTAGCTACTTTTTTAATTTTCTACTTTTAGCTTACTTAACTCTACATACATACATTTTAATAGATAGAAACTGTCGTATAGGCGACAAGTCCGATGGTGGAAATAAGGAGAACAGAAGAGTGTGTACCACGGACCGGTCGCCGGAGACAGTGAGAGGGTCTGACAGGCCGGGCTGGTGTCGGGCGTACTGATTGGGCAATAAGGCTGGGTGATTGCCCAACCGAGTAAGCGGACGCCCGACCGGTTCAGACTGAAGAGAAACCCAAATCAGATGTAAACGATCCAAAAATATTTCCGAAAGAAATCTAGGTCCCTGTTTTGGCGAATCTCTCTAAAGAAGGAAGTGGAAATGAAGGGTGAAAACGGGTCCATGGGTTCGCTGTGGTTGTCATCGCGGGCGGCGAGGCGACGGTCAAGTCGGCTGGCGTGAGCTGGCCGACGCTCCGCCGGCGCGGGGGGCTAGTGCTCCTGCTCTACCCCCATTTCTGGAAGAGGCCCATGCGCTGGCATCGACAGTTGGAGCCCCAGAGGTTGCAGCGGCAGGAAGAGGAGTGGCAACAGTCGCCGGGCCGGTGGTCGCAGTTGCCGCCGCGGCGGATGCACGCGCGCCTGAAAACGTAGATCAGCGACGAACGTCTGAAACCACATCATCGAATACTAGCCTAAGTTCCAGTGCAGGGACACTGTACGACACAGGTACCTTTTTCTGGTCAAGGTTTTCTATTGTTTTGTCCTCAAACCATCTTCATTAAGTACTATTATTTAAAACTGTGTACAAACACAATTCGGTGTTGAAACAAATTTCAATTTTACTCAACAACGTTTATATAAAAACTTTATTTCTAGAGGTATGCTTTCGAAATCCAGCAACCGTTTATTTCTTAATTAAAAGTACGTCTGGGTTGTTCAATTAAGCAAAATTAAACTTGAACGAATGAATCTAGAATTAATTAAGTAGAGCTGAGATATCAAAAACATTTAGACACGCTTCAAATATCGCACCTAATTGCTTCAAATATCGCACCTAATTGATGATAATCAATAACCTGCCTTAAATATACCTTAAACAGATCATCAAACTTGATTTACCTATACGATACTTGACGGATGATAAATGATTCAAAGATTACCCTTCAGCTGTTTTTACTAA
Organism: Agriopis aurantiaria; assembly: GCA_914767915.1. NCBI lineage: Eukaryota > Metazoa > Arthropoda > Insecta > Lepidoptera > Geometridae > Agriopis > Agriopis aurantiaria. Next base: position 6,252,591 of record OU612003.1, on the reverse strand, counting down.
TTTGAATAGATATTTTCAAAATAGTCTTTATTTTCAATGAGTCAGAACTTACTTTCCTACTTCTTGAAGCATCTGCAGATCGACTGGGTCGTCACCGTAGTCTGAAGGGTTCACATCCACATCGTCATCACCTGTAGACAATTTATTTTTTAGTTTGGCGACAATTTTTTAAGGCGTTATAAGCATTCGCAACAAATTAATTAAATAACACCATCTAAGTTATCTGATAAAACAATAATTTTTATGTTTGTTTGTTTAGGTCATCTCTTGCAAGCTGAATTAGAACCATTTCCTCTTATTCCACGGAGTTAAATTTTTACATGTTGGTTCAGCTCACATGACAATACATTTTTATGGTAAGCATGACCTGAATTTGGCATCCAGGATTAACTCCAGATAAAGGAATTCTTCAAAGCTATATACCTAGTAATCTGTTGGTGTGTATGAGAATTAATTTATCCGTAGAAGTGGCTAGCAAAGTAAGAACAAAAAACACTCAAAATGTTCAGTCTTGTTAAAACCATAAGATACTGGCTCTCCTTCATTCAACTTTACTGATAAGGTCACAGTGTACGAGGTATCGCTGAGGCATCCTGACAGATTTTTTAGGCAGCTTTGGTTATAGCCTAATGATTGATGTCCGAAAACAAAGGGATATTCCCGACCCGCCCTATTGGCGGCGCAAACTTGGAGATTAAGTTTGCCCGGCCGGTGGAGATGAAATAACAATGGTTAATTGGTGAATCAATTAAGGAAAATTTAGATACGCCACAAACTCGTGTTTGGTGTTTAAAAACAAAAGTTGTTATATAAGTCATTTTGGAGGCATTCAGGTGACATGAGGGTAAAAGGTCCGATGATAGTTCAGTAGTTGGCCCTATCGACCTCCAAGTCACAGGCGTGGGTTCAAATTCAACAACGAGTTTGAGTTGTCGGTGAAGGAACGTATTGTGAAGAACAATAGCATGTATATCAGATGGGCAAAAGACCAAGGATCCCGCGTGGATAATATAACGGCAGACACTCTTGCCAAGGAGGGTGCTAAGAATCAGGTAAGCGATTACGCAGCCCTCTGCAAACCATCAGCAATGGGAAGTGCGAGAGCTACTGCGTCGTCACACCGAAAAAGAACAACAGAATCTGTGGGACAAGAAAGATGACTGTAAGCATGCTAAAGCTGCTTTTAAAATACTTTACAGAAAAATCACTGACAACCTATTGAAGTTACAACGACAGGACCTTCGCCTGCTAGTAGGCCTTATAACCAGTCATTGCAACTTGAATAGTCACTTGTATAAGCTAGGAGCCACGGACAGTCCACTGTGTCGTGGCTGCATGAAAGAGAACAAAACTGTAGATCATGTGCTGTGGCATTGTGAAGCCACAGAAGAAACTAGAATCGCTACCGGTTTCATGAGGCACCATTGCCATTTTCATACACGTTACCACAACAGCTTGACTGCTTTTCATCGTCATTATGCTCACTACCATCTACGCCACTGGAGCAACTGTGCCAGCGCCCCAGAGCCTCACTCCGATATTTCAAGGAGTTGGGTTGGCTTGGGTAGGTGCTGGTAGGGGGAAATGCACAATACACACCAAGCGGGATGTCAGTGCAGGACTTATCGCCCCCATCTCGGATAAGAATAAGAACCATGGCATGTAGATCAAGAGAACAAAGCGGAATATTCCACGTTGGGTTAGTAGGCAATTTTTAGTGCTCGGTTGGCTATTTAGGCTATTTATCAACATCAAGTTGAAAATCTGTCTCCGAGTATCTAGCAGTGTATCTGACAATGGGTTACCTGGGTCGATATAGGAAGCGTGCGCCCACTCTGTGGCGAGCAGGACGCCCGCGACTGCCAGCAACAGGGCGCTGGCGCGCGGCATGCTGCCTCGCAACAACCGCTGCTTGCCTGCAACATTACAACAACACCAGATTAGCTTGTAGTATGCAAATTTATGAGGTAAGCATATCGCTCGCCTGTACTGTTTTTAGGGTTCCGTACCCAAAGAGTAAAAACGGGATCCTATTACTAAGCCTACGATGACTAAGTCTGTCTGTCCGTCTATCTGTCTATATGTCTGTCTGTCTGTTTATCTGTCTGTCTGTCCATCTGTCCGTCTGTCCGTCTGTTCGTCTGCCCGTCTGTCTGTCTGTCCGTCCGTCCTACTTTTAAACGGCTGTATCTTTCGAATCGTACTAGATAGCTACTTGACATTTTCACAGAATATGTAATATTACGGTGGATTAATCAAAAAATAATAAAAAAGTCAAAAACTAAAAACGAAAGGGGGCCCTTATAAAACACACGTATTTTTGTACTAGCTCTAATGTAAAATGGGTTAATACGTACTAGCGTCAAACTTGGCATGATTATAGTACACACTCTAAAGTATAACAAAAAATAATAAATAATGCCAAAGTGCGAGTGATTGAAATAGACTGAATGATTTTTTTTTACATATTTTTTTGTAACGCTTGAACTGTGTTAAGGCTTTCAATTATTGTTTTCAAGATGAATGTATTACTCTATTAAAAAAAAAAATATAACAATACATATATTCTTAGATTTTATATTTTTTTATTAAATGTGGAACTACACTCCAAATTTAAAAAAAAAAAAAAACATTTAGGATAATGTTTTCATTCAGATTTTTACATTGTTATTATAGCTGTTAGAGCTAAAATAACTTGGATCGAGTAAACAATTATTCTCAAATTAAGAACCCTGCCCTAGTTTGGCTGAAAATGTGCCTAGTAAATGTACAAAGCCATGCATAAATTACTAGAGCACTGCCACATTAAGTCGCTAAGTAATGAGCCACAATAATAACAAGGAGTATGTGCATGACCGATTTATAAAGATTTTTATTATTCAACAGGAAAAGAAAACAAAAGACATTTAAATTCCTACCATATATTCCATAATCCTAAATTAAAAGAACCAATATAATGAAGTAAAATATTTTGTTATACACCAACAAACAAACTCAGCCACCAACATTTCTCAGCTTCAGCAAATGACTCATCTCATCCCGGCGTGCGCAAAAACTTAGATAACAAGAGCAGAATGATGACCGACCCTTAATCATGTCAAGAATTACCCTGCCAAGATCGATGGGGCCGCCTTTTGTCAGCAAAATAGCTTTTAACATGTCTATTCTCAGATAAAGGTTTAACGGAAAATATTCCACCGCATCGGACAACGCTACGTTACTTTCCCTAATACCCTTTTTATTCAGGGCGTCCACTCGGAAAATGCCTAATCCGGAAATTCGTAGAGCGTCTACGGAGGTCACGTAGTGGAGCTACGTACACTGCTACGCTTTTAGTGAACCGCTACGCAAGGGCAAATTATTGTTCAAATCTCTTTTGGTTGAATAGAATACAGACTATGTCATCTTAAATGTATTTTTTTTGTCGTATGAAATTTCCTGGTAGAAATCTCGGTCTATATAGTGGAGTTTAACGACACTACTTTCCCTTTTTTGCCCTTATCCCTTAGAATGAGGTCGAGTGTATCATGTACAGGCAGTTTGCGATCTGCAATTGTTCGGAGATATTGCGAGGACGCAATACCGAAACCCTGTGGGGTGATATCTTTATTTTTGTACCTCCAAAAAAGTATAACCACCACTTACACATAAGCAAAGGTTTTATGAACGTCTCTGGATATTATGAGTCTTTGGAACCCGGGTTCTAAAGATTTATTACTACTTACCAAAAATAATAATAATTGATTCTTTAAATTCGAAATTCGTAGAAATGAAACATAAAATAGATAGTCGAAAAATCTTAAACTTTAAATTTAAAACTGGAAAATCTTGAGTAAAACTACGGGACGCGGTTAGCTCTTAATAAAGTTAAACTTGAGCGGCTTAAACCAGGAAACTTTAATTATTCTATAACTTGCATAAGTGATATAGTTATCGTTTACAGTTTTAAACAGTAATAATTGCTCCAAAAATTAAAACTTCTGCAAATTTTGTTGCTATAGTCTAAACCATGGTTTACAGTAGCACACGCTATCTCGTCGCCCGTAGGTCCGATGCCTTTTTGTCGTGCCTGTACAATAATAGTGCCTTTTGATATGCAATCTTATACGTCATCCTCAAAAAGATTATGACTTATTTGTACAGACTGTTGATAAATGATCTTCCTTATTGAAGCTGGGTTTTTCTATTTGCCTTTTGTGAGTATTCTTTGTATTGGTGACAGGAAAACAGTGTACGTTCTGATGTCTTTATCAAAAGTCAATAGGTACATCGATTGGCTGTTATATTGAGTGAGTTTACTAATAAGATGATATTTGTGTTATTTCTATATATGGGTGGTGGTTTTAAGTATTTATTTAAAATATATATGCATGTATATATTATTATCAGTCTTTGGCAGCCATATCACGAGCTATAATTCATAATTCATGTATTCATTGCAAAATAGGTAAAACAATAAATTGTGATCTTAAATAGTAGCTAATAGTAGTAGCTTTGTTTAGTTTGGGGTCAGATGACCACGTGTGCAAAAATTGCCCGAAAAATTATTATTATTTACTTATTATCTCACTACAGTTTTTATTTTAAACCAATAACCTGAATACCGAATTTTATGACACTAACATCAAAAACATAGGACTTTCATATAAACTATCAACTTCCACTTTTCTCCCTATAATTCGGCCTCTACAATATATCTTTCTTGAGATTTAGAATGCTACGAACGACGCTTAAAGAACTAATAAACATTTCTCTTTATAACTTTCAGGATAACGAGAACTTATCTCAAAACTAAACAACTTAACAAGGTTAGAAAAAACTAAACAACTCGCGAAACAACTTCTGCTAAAAGTAAGAAAGTATCCTCCGAGGAGGGGTAGCCATGAGTTAGGAACATATTATATTTTTGTAGAAGAAAAATTAATTTCTAATGTAATTCCGCTTAGTAGAAGCGGATTTACACTATAAATACGTCATATACAAATTAAAAATGGACTTCCGCAATGTAACGCCTGATTCAATCAACTATCTTATGTCAATCTATACTAATATTATAAAGAGGAAAGATTTGATTGTTTGTTTGCATTGAATAGGCTCCGAAACTACTGAACCGATTTGAAAAATTATTTCACTGTTGGGAAGCTACACTATCCCCGGGTAACATAGGCAATAATATATTTTCAAAAAAAGATTGGGATCCTTACTAAAACTCCAATAATGTAACCCAAAGTGTAAAAAAATAAGTTTTACAATTTACAATTTTGACTTTGCGTGTTTGACAGTTCTAAGACAGAACAACGTCTGTTAGGTCAGCTAGTCTATACTAATATTATAAAGAGGAAAGATTTGATTGTTTGTTTGTTTGTTTGTTTGCATTGAATAGGCTCCGAAACTACTGAACTGATTTGAAAAATTCTTTCGCTGTTGGGAAGCTACACTATCCCCGGGTGACATAGGCTATAATCTATACCCGTGCGAAGCTGGGGCGGACCGCTAGTCATTTATAAATTTCTATGATACATTAGTTTCCTTTAAATGTTTATCGGAACTTATCACGTATTATTTAATTTAGGTAAAAATATGTACCTTTCGCTAGTGTTCAAATCGCGAAAGTTTAAAAATTACTATTAGTTTCCTTGCCGTAAAATAGTAATTTACAATTTTTTCTTTTAAATATTATTTTTAACAAACTATCTAAGCTAAATAAACTTAGAAGCTAGATAGACTCCCAGCCAAGTGGATGACCTGTACAATAATATGTAAGGAGTCTGGTCAAGCCAGCGACGACAACCCAAGCCTAAGGGCGCTTCTCTACCAGAGATGTGCGAGGTAGTTAAGTGGTGTGCGAGAAAAAATCTACCAATAGGAGGCGAGGCGGAATGAAGCGATCCTATTGGTCGACTTTTTCCTCGAGCGCAGCCTATATAAGGCCTAGCACGGAGCAACGAAAAAGCCTGACTTCTGATGAGCTGGGACCAGGGGCAAGACAAAGAAGAAACCATCTAAGCTAATAATCAACAACTTTGTGCCTCGCAAAGTTAAGCAAAGTTCACACGCAGGGAATTAATTATGTACCTATCCCCAGAGCCGAAATAGAATAGTGTAGACCGAAAATTAAAATTCGATAATCCAATTAATTTTACCTTTTCCAATTAATTTCCAATTTCTTGAGCCGTTTGGGGTCGAGCCATTGGGCCCTTGGGGTAAAGGAGCTAACTCATTTTCAAGAATCAGAGCGTTTGTTTAATGCGACGCGTGATCAAAATACTGGTACTGGCGTACTGGTAGCGGGCTTGAGCATTCGGATTGTCATTAGACCTTCAACGGTCAGAATAATTGTTTTTTGTAGTGTCAGCTTGTATTTTGTTCGGTTAATAAAGGAACAAGCCAAAAAAAAATGTTTTTGTTGAGACAGTAGCATATTATCAATAAGTCCTGATTGAACAGTGTCTACAATCATACATTAAAAAAATGAAAATATATAGGTACGCGACGACTAAAGAACCTCCTCAATTTATTCGTCGGTTAAAAAATAAATTACCATCATCAAGATGATAGCAATTGACCAAAGAAGCCGTAGCGGACCTTACAAACAACAAACATACAAAAACTCATATAAAAGTTTGTGATAGTTCAGCAATTAGCCAGCTTGAGTAAGTTTGCGATTTCACGCGCAAATAACACCCGCAAATAATACTAGGCCGTCTTAATTAATGTTGTCAACTATTTCCTTTGAGGCAACGATTAGAATTGAGGACTCGCTTGACGCGGCTTGACTGCTTGCAATCGTCACGTTCGACTTGAGAAGGGTTCATCAGATTTACAATTCGTAAATTGGATATAAACTGACTTGACAGCTGGGATGGAAGGTTACACACATCCCCAGTCAATCTGTTGTAATTTGCACCTGTATAGGTTAATTGACTATTAGCAATGTATTCTAACTTCTATGGATTGAATTTTAATTCGGGTTTGAAGAGTTTTTGGGCGAGTTTCGAGAGAGAAATCAAGGGGTTACGTAGTCAAAAACATTAAATTTTACACGTGTATTCTGTCCTATTTCTCCACGAGTAAACGGTTAAGGTTAGGTTAGGTTAGGATAGGTTAGTCAGCATATATACGTATGCTGTAAGAGTAAGGGGTTGTGTGTTAGTGTATAAGTGTGTTGTTAATCGGTTATCACTTTTCTTCAAAATGGATAACCGATTTTAATGTTTTATTTTAATTTTAAAGCAGGTTTATATGTGTTTTACTTCATTTAGTTATTCATTTATTTTTTTACCTCAGTGGGACAATTCGAAGGGCCAGAGCCGCGGCGGAGGCCGCAGAAGACGCCAAGCGGCGCAAGTATGCATCATATATGTGTATGTGTATGTATGAATATAAATATTTCTAAATATTTCTGCCGCTAGGCGTCGAAACTTTTGGTCCATGGAGTCCACGTACCAAAAAGTTTTTTTTATAAAATTTTCGACACCCCTGTTGTTCTTCGCGCAGAGAGTTTCTTTGGCAATTTAACGCGGCAATGCAGCCAGCTTTCTTGTTACTTTGCCACACGGACAACACCTTGTTTTTGATTTTTAATAATATATATTAGTTTGTTAGCTGTTTGTTATTAGCGTTCGGGAAATTGCGTGACATCTTGTCGTCCAAGATACCACAGTGCCTCAAGACGAGGGTCTTTGACCAGTGTGTGTTGCCAGTGATGACATATGGTACTGAGACGTGGTCCTTAACTGTTGGCCTTTTAGAAAAACTCAGAGTCACACAGCGGGCAATGGGGAGAGCTATGCGCGGAGTTTCTTTGCGCAATAGAATCCGAAACGTGGATATTCGCCAAAGAACCAGAGTCACCGACATAGCTGTTAAAATTTGCAAGTTGAAGTGGCAATGGGCAGGCCACATCGCTCGAAGAACCGATAACCGATGGGGAAGAAAGGTTCTGGAGTAGAGACCACGAACCGGAAGACGCAGCGTAGGTAGGCCTCCCACTAGATGGACCGACGACATTGTGAGAGTCGCGGGCATCCAGTGGATGCAAAAGGCAGGCTGTCGTTCAGTGTGGAGGTTAAAGGGGGAGGCCTGTGTTCAGCAGTGGACGTCTTCTGGCTGATGATGATGATATTCGTTTGTAATTAGTAATATTTAAGGCTTATTATATGCCAGACTTGTGAATTGAGATGTTGTGAATTGATACCTTGAAAATTCAGCAAACGTACGAAACAGAATGCAATAATTTTAAAATAATATTGAATTAACATTTTAATTATCTGTAATATCGCATTCTAAAACGATGTATGCCTCTTAGGTGCATTATAATAATTTTTGTGGGTTCTTATAAATATTATTAAAATATTGTACCAGTTTGATAAAAGTTTGTTCAGGTGTTTAACGTAATAAGTTCTTTTCCGTTGGTCGGGGATTTTTCAAACAATGCAAAAATGCCTTTAATATGTGTGTGGTGACTGATTTTGAAATGCTTACTTTACTTATTGCTCTCTGAACAAAAGGCCAGAGTCCCAGCAATGGGAACTTGATAGTGTGATGATGGTTTAATACACAACAGAAAAAATAACGCTCTACACTAATTGCTTTGCTTTTTGCTTAAATTTTTTATTAGTTTAAATACTAATTGCCCACTTCCCCATTACTAGGATTTCCGGTACCAGGATGGAACACACACAGTCACAAAAAACTAGCACCCAGACCTGATCCGAAGACCCAGACCCGCAATAGATATTACCCGGCTGGTAATTGAACCCGGGACCATCGGCTCAGAAGGCAGACTAGGCAAGCTACCGGTCGGTAAAAAGTAATTTCGGATGAATCTCTCATTTTTCAATAAAAAAGCTGAAATGCTTTTGTGTACTTTTATTTTTATGGGAGATTTTAATTAAATTACACCCTGTAAATATATATTTTCCTATTTTTTTTTTTGTTACCTTAATATAATTGGGGTTTTTCTTGGGAGTTGTATACGTCATACGTAGTCATACAATCCTCTGAAATTATGTGATTCTTTTTTTAAAATAAATAATAGGCTTGGTCTCCATCTCGCCTGATGTTAAGCGATGATGTGGTCAACGTTGAAGCACGCTTTCCTAGAAGAAACCGATTCATTCGTGATTTTAAGACACCCAGATTGTAACCATCGGGGAACATCCATTCAGACAGCGCATTCCACAGACTAGCAAGCAGTTCGCACAATAAACGTGGAATCAAAGCGCTTCGTACGGGCTTTCAGAATATCAACCAATTCGGATTCGGGCTCGGACAACAAACTTGCAACTATGTGAAATGTCAACGTATTAATTGTAACCTTCAAAATACCTTTCTTCCTTTTGAGTACTGAAACCCCACAGTGAATACCAGTCATAACATATTTCAAACAAAAACAACACCAATGGAGCTTTAAATAAACAAAGAGGCCAACAAAGCCAGAAACATAATTACTTCTGTTTGAATTTTGATACGGTATCATATAATTACGTCCATATATCAGTCGTATCCAGGGACGAGTATCGTAGAATGAGCCGTGTGTCAGATGCGAACGGTAAATTTATTTGCAAATGTTCGGAAGTGTGATGCATCGCCTGTCGTTGCTGTGAAATGGCCAATTAGTGGCGTTGCTGTATTGACAAACCACTAAAGAGCATTGAAATATATTTTCTAGTGAGCTATAGATATAACTAATTTGTTTTTTTTTATTACAATCATTTAGTAGTATTATGTAGGTTATAATATGAACCTAATCAAATTTAAGTTAACTAAATGTAAATGCTGTGTAGGTCAGAAAATTATACATATTTAGAATGTTAATTAATAAAAAAGTTAATTGGCCAAATTTGGCGGGGAATAGGGATGCGTGGAACGAAATAGAGAAGACTTTTGTCCAATAGTGGAACGAGACAGCTTAAAAAAATAACCTACTTAAAATTAATATAAAGAAAATAAAACTAATCTAAGCTAGGTACATGCATTTATCTGATCTGAAAGACAAGTTGTGTGGTGGTACGGAACCCTCAGTGTGCGAGACCGACACGCAATTTGCCGGTTTTAAAAATAATTTTACTCGTGGAATCTAGTTTGACAAAGCACAAATCTAGATAAAGTTTAAGTACGTCGAAAAGGAAGCAGGAGTAATGGTGCGCAAGGGTAATAGCGCTCACCCGCATTTTGGGGGTGGATAGACAAACACCATGCTGCCAGCGTGGGGGTGTGACATACAATATCAGTTTGCGTCTGTGTTAGTATTCTGTGGTTTGTGTACAGCACGCGGAAGTGGTAAGTGAGTTTGATTCCAGACGCCACGCTAAATCAATTTTTGGCTGTTTTTTTTAATTTAGTTTATTAGCACACAACACAAAATATAGTCATACAAATTTTAAAACTAGTAGACTATACTAACTTTATTCTAAAATATGTGTACATAACATGATTTTAACTTTATAGCAGTATTTGATTGGAATGGTATAATAAATTATAATAGCAATATTATATAATCAATCTAAGAATTTTCAAGGCTATAGAGTGAATAGATTTCTTCTAGATTAACGTGTTTCATCCTCAGCCATACTGTCGCTTACCACCAGGCGAGCTGGTGGCCCATGTAGATTTAAAAAAAAAAAATTCTTGAAGAGAATTCTTGATTCTTTATCTTTCTTTTTTTAATTCTTTCTTATCTTCTTTCTGATTCTTTATAAAAAAAAATGTCCTAGAAACAATCAATTCTGTCAATAAATGCAAAATGTCCGATCTCATTTTACTTTTGATATTATTGCTGTAGATTTTATGTTATTCTTCAAGACGATAGCTTTGACAGTTTGAAAATATTGTATGTAAAACTATTATAATAATGTGGTAAATTGGTTTTTAAATTATCAAAAATCGTCAAAGAACTAACGCCATTTCGACTCGGATTGATTTCCAAAAGACAACGTACGCGAATAACACCGTAAAGATTACTTTAAGAGACAGATTGGAGAACGAGAACATAGAATTTCCACAACAGGGTCGCAAGCAGTTATTAATCAACAGCAAGAAAGTGAAATACCTGAGCAGGATAAGCTTCTGAGACCGGATTAACTATGACGCATATCAGCGAAAATAACAAAAACCATTTAGACGGTAACATAAATTCAACTTTTTTTTATAAAACTAAAAACCCCTTAACGGAAAGCTCAATAAACGAAATTCAAACCCTTATTTCTTGCCCTCAGAGGTGGAATATATCTATTAAATTTAATTGAGTCCTAAAGAGGAAATCTCCGAAACTCCGTATCTGTCTTAATTAATTAAATAGCTTTCGAGGTTATAAGCTATTTCGGTAATTAAGAATAATTAAAAACGGTTAAATACCGGGCAAAAGTTACGCGCATACACAAAAAAAAAACATTCGTATTGGGCGAGCATGTTTTTTGAATTCAGTTGAAGAAATTGCATGTTTTTTTGTTGTTATTATGAGACCTTCTGTTTTGATATGCAAATCAAAAGAGAGGATGCGTTCTTTTCCCTAAACTCCAGTTCGAAAAAAGTCAGTCCGTGGACAAACTGACAAAATGACTTCATTCAACCTTAAAACCTAGAGTAGTGTAGTTTGTATTGAATCACCGTAGCATATTGTATATTGGTAAGTCAAGTTGATAACAAAAAAAAAATTTGAACATAAGTATTTATAAATAGCTAGCGGTCCGCCCCAGCTTCGCACGGGTATAGATTATAGCTTATGTCATCCGGGGATAGTGTAGCTTCCCAACAGTGAAAGTATTTTCAAATCGGTTCAGTATAGTTTCGGAGCCTATTCAGTGCAAACAAACAAATAAACAATAAAAACTTTCCTCTTTATAATATTAGTATAGATAAAATAGATAGCCGTAGAAATCTCGTAATAATATTATAAATACAAAAGTGTGGTAGTTATTTTGGTTGGGGGCATGGCCAGGAGATAAGTGAGTTCAATACAATACAATCACTCTTTATTAAAATCTAGTACTCACATCATGCTTCGAGAAAGCTCTCCAATTCTGTAACCAAATTTTTGACCCCTAACTAACGTAATGATCTACGAATATGACATTAATTATAAAGGAAGCTGATCTCTGCAATAACGCGCTGTCCAATAACTATTCCTTATGAGCTTGTTAACAGACATAATTAGTTTTAGCTGTAACACGACCTCTCGAGAGGAAACTATGAGGTCACGGACTAGTTCACCCCCATACTGGGAGAGAAAAGGCGGTTCTCCCTTTTTAGATTTTACGTAAACAAACAGCGATGGCAGATCGTTACTGATGTTGTATCAGGGGCCGCTTTTTGTGCGGGCTCCATTTGGATTTTAATCTATCACGAGAGTGAAATACAAAGCCATTGTATGTTCCACGTATCCTGTAGCTCAGGTGGATTTTGTCAATGGTGATAAAGATCAATGTAATGTATATTTGGAGGGATAAAGCAACGTGTAATTTCCACAGAACTTTTGAGTAGTAAAACTTGAAAAGTATATGCCACTTTTTGGTTTATTTTGTTTTGTCTAAAGCATACTAGGCCGCCACTTGTGGCACTAGCTCGTAAGTGTTTTCTATCTGTTTGTAATTTTTATTTCTGGTGTACACAATAAAGAGTTTTTATGTATATATCTAAACTTTTAAAGTTTTTTTAAGACTAAAATTGCTTTATACTATTTGCTATTCTAAAGATCCCATTAGTTTTTTTTATTCTCATTCAGTGGTTTTGCTTCTTCAAAGGTATTGAAAACTTGCGAATGAGATAGCTGTGGCTGTTGAGGGCAACTATAACCTATAAGGTATGATGCACACTACACAAATATCACAAGTATTAAAAAATACGGAACTCTAAAACAGGATGCCATGAATTTTGAACTAATTGATAAATAGAATTGGCGCCAGAGTGTTTGCTATGTTCAGGTTCCCTCGGTGTATATTTTAGCCACTTTCCAAGAAGTCGTTGCACTCTGGATAAAAATGTTTCCCTATTAAAAAACGTGTACCTACCCCTCGAAAAGGTCTTGTAATTACTGTTTGCTCACTCCAATATTAACAAAAGACGGGTCTATCTGCTCAACTCAGCCTTTTGGGGATCTCTTTGTTATTCTTGTTTTCGCAATAAGATGGGGCACCTCGCTTTATGTTGTCTATTCTGTAAGAAATTATGGCGCTTGAATCTATTTATTGGCACATAAATTGCGTCAGAAAACACACTTTATTTAAGACTCAAAGATTTAAGAGTTAATTCGGTCATACAACCTAAATCGTATCGAATCATCGTATCGCTCAACTCGGCTGAGTGGATTTGGATAAATTTAGCATGGAGGAAACTTAGATCCCGTATTGACACATTGACTTTCATTTCTGTCTTGTGTATTTGTGTTCTTTTGGTTAAGTCAAGTTTGAAAGGGTCCTGTACAAAATTACTAATAGAACTCTATAATTTTTGAACGAGTACTTTATAGTTTAGATATGTTATTATATATAGTTTACTGGTCTTCAATTTAGTAGCAGTTCACAATTCTTGAGAAAATAGTCAAAAGCAAAGAGGTATATTTTCATCATAAGAAAAATCAAATATTTAATGATGCTATTAAATTAACGTAAAGTTATATGATTATTTACGGGATAATTTACTAAGTTTTTTTTTAATTTACGGTTTTTTTGTGAACAGCCGTGATAGTTTAAAACAGTGTTTTAAATTAAAGTATTTCTATGTAGTTTTGTGTAGAGAAGACATATATTATGTACTTCACAAATCGACGTATGAAGGTTGCTGGTGTTAAACTATTCAGGGATGGACCCCAAACAGCTCAATCAATGTCCTATTCATTGGCAATACCAATCAGCGTGTGTTGTGTGCTGGTTCCAGCATGATGCAAAGTAAATTTATCGGTCCGGTTAGTTTGTACGGTCAACAAGAAAATTACAGATAGACAGTTTTTAACGTAGAACAATAATACACTTTTTTACTAGACAAAATGCATGCATTTGACTGCCATCTCCTTTGATATTAAGCGATGATACGGTCTACGATAGAGCATGCTTGCTTAGAAGAAACCAATTTGCTCGCTATACTTAAAGACACTCAGATTGTAACCATCGGGTAACCCACGCAGCACATTTCATATTCAAGCGATTTGGAATCAACTTTCATTGGAGTCTCGTTTCTTTTGAATGCATCGGATCGTACTGGGCCCAGCATGGTAGATTAGGGACATCCTCTCTCTCTGACAGAAGATCTTTGTTCCAGCAGTGGGAAATTAATAATAGGCTGACAATGATGTGCATTTTGTAAGTACACCTTCATCTGACCTGTTTAATCTGTGACAGTGTTAATAACGGTTACGAAGGATAACTAGCTTTAGCCGGAACTTGCGGAAGTGATTATCTGACGTAATTGTTTAATAAATGACTTATTGAAGATGTTATAGGATGCGAAGTGATTTACTGCAGTTCAGTAGATGTTTCTTGAGGCTTAGCCATGCCAACGGTACTTATAAATGTATCTTTCTATTACGGACATTTATGGAATATCTCTTTCCAAAAGCTCGCCATCGATCGATTTAACTGATTATTCTTGATACGTAAAAAGGTTGAAATTTGATTGTATTCAAATTTTTTACCAGGCTAGTAGTGGTTCTGCCTTCTGAGTAGAAGGTCCTTCGAGCCCCATACCTCTTTACATGGCTTACTTATTAACAAGAGAACCTCGTATCAATGATGCAAAAATGTTTGTTATATGACGTCTCTGACCTATGTGGAAAGAGAAAATTTACAAATATTAAAAAGAAGTAGAAGGTCCCGGAATCAATTTCCGGCATGGCAGATATTTGAATGATAACTTTTAGGCCCAACGTCGACAAAGTGGTTGTGCCATACAAGCGGCCATTCACGCTAGATTCAAAGTCGAGGCACTGACTCGGCTATAAAGTGGGTTGGACACAAAATGTCATTCCTAAGTATTGCTGGGGAGTTTTGGCGCCAACGTGAAAAAACATGTCTGCTCATTGTCATATGACATATTTGACATATTATTCTATTGGACATTGCTTATTACTTTTTTACTTTAGAATTGTATTGTGTCATTTTATTATTTAGAATTTATTACCTTCATTTATTTATATATTTTTTGATGTACCTAATAATTGAATTGTATGGGTTATTTTATTGCCTGAAATAAATTAATTTGAATTTGAATTGTATTATTTTCCTAATCTTGTTTATTTTCGACTGTTAATGTGTAATAACGGTGGATTATTATTTATTTAGTGTTCGTGTATGTACTCGAGTGTGGGAAAGTGATATAAAGCGGTGAAACATCTATTTTCGTGATGATTCCAAATATCCATAGAAGCCTGTTATAAAGCCTCCACCACTTCACTAGGGCATGACTTTGACTTGACCGTGACTTACTTTGGGTGACTCTGACTGTGACTATGACTTGGTGGACGATATAATTATAATGAAATTTGCCAATATTATAATACTTGACACTGGCAAATTCACAAGAAGTGCAATGCCAAATTCCTCACAGAGGAAAGATAAAAAATCTTACTGCTAGTCCCATCTGTTCCATTCCATAGCATCTCCAACACACGGAAGCCTAGCTAGTGTGAAGATAAGAGTACGGGACGTGATTTATTTATTTATGTAAGTAAATTTAATGAGAATGACACATAAATTAGAATGTGGTGTAATTGTCTCAAGTGATGAACTTCACCGAGGAACGAAGCTTCAACTATAATGTTGTGTAGGAGACAGTTTGCGTCACCTCAGTAACCTTGCCTCAGTACCGACTCAAATCGATTTAGCTATTTACGTCATTCGCGAATACTGCTGTAGGTGTCAGTCGGTAAAAATGTATTTCAATTAAGGTGCCGACGCTTCGAGCATTTATTTATAGCGGAATCCTTTGAGCTAAGAGGTCGTAGGAAGTCTTCTAGGACCAGCCTTTGTAAAGGATGGTATTGAAGCGCCCACAAATACAAATACAAACCGTTTTCATATGTAATTTTAATCGTCGATTACAGCTTATCATGTTCCTACTGCTGGGACACAGGCCTTCTCTCAGAGAGAGAGAGGGTGGGCCCTAATCCACCATGCTGGCCCAGTGTATGTTGGTGAATGTCATTCGTCTTTGAACTTTCAAGGTTCTTGGACATACCGGTTTCCTCATGATGTTTCCTTTCACCCTTGTTTAGCCATCGCTAAACAGTGCAGGGCTGACGGTACATAGGTGCAGGGCTGACGATCGAACCGGGTGCCGTCAAATTGTAAAGCGCATATGCTACCACCTGGCCACCATCGCTCTAATATTAATCGTGCCTACATAAACAAATTAAAACTAAAAATGAATAGAATAGAATAGATATCATTTATTGATCGGCCGACAACATCTTAGTATAATAAAATACTATGAGTTGGGCATCATACCGATCCGTCATGTCACAAAATCAATAATTAATAATTTAGTATTCAGCTGTAAAGGGGCTATAATGTAATACCTACTAGTCTAAATCTAATAAATCAAAGGTCTAATCTTTAGACCTTCTTACCTCAGGTCTTAGTTAAAACCTTTTTTTTATGACAAGTAAATTAAGCAAAGAGAAGCGTGACTCATGCTCCAGCCTTAGATAAGACATGTATTTTCGTCAAAGGCTCCAGCCTAACTATCCATAATCTACCTAAACTCAGATCAAGCACTTATTTACTCTGACAGCTGCAACAACATTGTAAAAAAATGCTGAATGAAAAATCACAAATTCTGATTAAATCGTTAGGGTTTTTAACGTAAGACTGTACTGACCCAATATATTTCAGTGATATATTAAAAGAAAATCATCCAACTTTGATCTGCAGCTCTAGATTTAACGATGAATACTAAGCAGTTTTATTGTGATGTAAAATTGTCATAAAGTTAAGATAAAACCATGAATATTGTTCTTTAGCAGAGGCCTACATTGTTTTTTCGGTGTTGGGCCTTAGATTTTTCTCGATTTTATTTGCATGTCTATTCAAACATGATAGCTTATTCCGAATTTATGTTAGCTTTAATAACTTCTAGTTAATTTTAAAATTTGGGCTTTATTAAGTAATCTGTTAAAAAGAAGCACCAAATTAAACGGGAAATATTCGGGACTTTTTTTTGTACACACGATCTTCTGACCCCAAACTAAGCAAAGCTTGTGATATGGCTGCCAGAGACTGATATACATACAAATATTGTTTTTTACATACAAACTTAAATAGATATTAATACCCAGATATAGAACAAACACAAATGTTCATCACATGAATGTTTGTCCTAGGTGGGAATCGAACCCACGCCCCCAAGCGCAAAAGGCAGGTTCACTACCAACTGGACCAACAGGCTATCTAATTCAGACGTTTCCATCCCAAACTTTATATTACCTCCAATCAGTGGTCCGATCACGCTTCCAATGGGTACCTAGAAGTTTGAACAGCTCACAGAATCGGTTATGAGACTGAGATAAACCTTGTTCTAAGTCAGCAGACGTGTGTAGGCACCTGCCCAATCAGTCACAAACCGTTCACGCTCTCAGCCGTAAAATTGCTTGTCTTGCTTAAACACACCTGGGTTGCGATTGCGATTGCGATCCTGATGATTAAAGTTGGCCCGTTCCGTTCGTTCCGACACGTTTCCGCTAGGGGGGAAATTGCTTCGAATGCTTACTTCTACAGCTACCAGTATGTACTTGTTACTGTGAAAAGGTATGTAGACAGCGTAGTTACCTACACGAAAGCGAGTTGCCAGAATGGATTGCCTGTGAACATATTATTATTTTTTGCTGTGAATTTGTGGTTAATCGTATATAAGTCAGTGTCTAAAAAGGGAAAGGGCTCTTTTTATAACCTAAACATCTTGATAAATGAGGTGTCGATAAATTCTTCAAAGTTCAAGAATGGTCATAAATAAATTGATAGCCCGTTGGTCCAGTTGGTAGTGAGCCTGCCTTCTGTGCTTGGCAGTGTAAGTTCGATTCCCACCTAGGGCAAACATTTGGCATGTGGCATCCATATCACAAGCTTTGCTTAGTTTTGGGTCAGATGACCGAGTGTGCAAAAATGTCCCGAATATTTATAAAATAAAATATAGAAATACCTACATTTTTAATTTGTAGACTGCACAACTTTATGTAGCGCAGTGAATGACAATGAATAGGGCTTATAGTGATGATGATGATGATAAAAGACAGACACTTGTACGTACCTACCTATTATGCGGCTACTTAATGACATCAAGTGAAATGCCGTAAATGGACGTAACCTTTGTAGTAACTGTTAGGTATGACAAGGGAAAAGTTCTGACTATTAAACTTATTGTAAAAAGGTGCTTAAAGTTATTTTTAAAAGCTACAAATTAGATTTGCTAAACTATTATACTTTTCGTTGATTACATAGTTGTAGGATAGGATATAGGGTATTTGCATATCTATATAGGTCAAGTAAAAACTGACCTAAAACACCAGCAGTGTGAAAGTTCATTGAATGAAAATTTCAATAAACCTTCACAGTGGAAATAAGTACTACTATTAGTTTGAGTTGTAATAATAAACACCTCCGAAGACCTCTCGTTACGTTTTGTGGCTCTAAATTAAAGGAGTACCTACGTATTGTAAACTGTACTCCCGTAGGACTTTCTACAAAATAAAAAGAGACTCTTTAAAATCTGAAGCTATCTAATTCAAAAGATATCGGGATAATAACTTCCTCGACTCTTTTATCCACCGTTTTTGAAAGGAAACAACTGATTACCCACTTGGCTGTCGGCTGCAAGCAATTTCAATTATTTAGGTCGACTTCCAAGTCATTTTCCAGTGACAAAATGTAAATATCATTATGCTGATTACTGTCACTTAGGAGGGAGAAAAACATGTCTGAAGATAATCCTTACACAATTTAAACTCCCCATAACTATATATAGTCTTTGATCGTGAATGTTAAAACCCAATAAGAATATCATGTTGTTCTGCGGGTCTGATCGCACTTCGATTTTTTCTTTACCTGACAATTACAATGAAGAGAAAGTATTTAGAAACCCTGAATCGCTAGCATTTATCCTATGTACATCTTATGTATTTTATTCAAAATATATATATACTTAAAAAAAGAGATTACAATTGCTAAAATAAATTCGTCATATTTTTTTACTTTTAGAAAAAATGGTGACATTAAAAGCAGACCCCTATAAAATTCATCATCACCGTCGGCACTTTTTTTTTTGTTTTTACTATAGAGATCAGTTATCTTAATTGCATAATATTTTGAAAGGTATACCTACAATTGTTCAATATAGTATGTACATTGTAGGAACATTGTAGGTAGGTATATGGCATATCGGAAATAATTTAACTTCTACCTGGAAGTCATTATTTTTTCTACAAATAAATAATTTTCATTTTCGTTTCAGTCTAATCGGATAAGCGCTATAATAATATATGCCATGTCTTATTTTTATTAGTAGCTAGGATTTGGAAGATATATCAAGATCAACTTTTCCTACCCCTTTAGAAGGTATCTCATTCGCAGCCGGTAATTAACCTTCAACAAGATCGTTGTTTTCAAACCTCTGAGAGCACTTAACAACCTAATCTTACTCCAAAATTTATTGCAAACAGTTGATTGTTTAATTAAGCTTCGCATCAAATAAGGTTCCAACTCCCTTATTCAAACGTTTGATAACCCCATTTAATCAAATCAACGTTTTAAAAGACTTATTCAATTTCCAAATGATAAAGTCTAGTAAACATCATTACGTTACATATATCTAAGCCTTACGTTAAAGCTATTAGGTCGGTTTGCACCAACGACTACTCTAGTAAAGCCATTGATTCATTTTTAATCCGGCAGCTTCTGCCAAATTCGGAACTACCCCAAACAGATGGCAGCGCGCCAGAACGAAACCAGTTGTCTGAATTAAAAATAGAATTGCGCTAAAAATAAAACTGCTATTGAGCACAGAAACGGTTTCGAGGGTAGGTAGTTGTAAATGTCATATGTCGCTTTTAGGAATGTATACACTTCTAGCACTTTAGCTACTTAATTAGAAATTAACCATGAGATTTCATATAACATTTCTGCATTGTTTTGGTTCTAAGCAAAAAATACGTCTTTTGTGATCGGTTTTGTAGTGATTAATGATAACATTACTACATAGTTGAAAGAAAAGTGTATTTGATAGTTATTATATACGGCGGGTAGGACTTCCGCTTAACAAAACCCATCAATCTAAAGCCACGGAACCCTATTACGAACGTGTCGGACACACCCTGGGCCTCATTATTTACGGAAACTTGCATAATAACATTTTCTATTACAAAATGAATATATAAATATGGTAAAACCTTGTAATGCTGAAAGTATTGTTCACTGTATTTGTAGTGATTGTTTTGATAAAGAAGTAATGCGAATTTTTGAGAATCACGGCACAGGAAGCTGCATGCGAGAGATCTTCGGCACATTAATAACATTTAAAAAAACGACTTCAAAATTAGTAAATACGCATTTTCTTGGATGACAATTTTTTCCAGTTATTTTGATTTAAAAACCAAACTACTGCACCAATTTTGATTAGTTTTAAGGGACCAATCTGTACGTAAATAGTTATTTATGATACAAGTGCGGTAAGTTGGTTATTACAAACGAGTAGACGAATGTAAGCCCGAGACGAAGTCGAGGGCTTACCATAGTCACGAGTTTGTAATAACCAATCCGCACGTGTGCCATACAACATTTTACAACACATTTGCGGGGAAAAAAGGCTACAAATAAAACAATTTTATTATTTTGTTTATAACTTAATATCAGTCACAACAATAGTTTCTATAATATAATAAGAAAATGGCGCGAACATGCAAATAGCGCCACTATCACGTGGTGAAAATTAGAACTACATCTTTCGTCTCATTTTCTCTTTAGTATTAAACTGAGACAAACGTATTGTGCAAAAGCGCTTCCAAGGAGGTTTGATCATTCAGCTTATTTATTCTCGTAATATGAAACTCTTTTGTGGAATTCTTATGTAATTATGATGGAAATTAAAAAAATACCGTAAAGTACACGCACGGTGCTATACATCTGAGCGTGCGGACAAATTCATTACCGCACGCTCCGTTGTATGATCCGTAATGTTTAACTTTCGAACGATGTATACAGGCTTCGTAAGTGCACTTTTTAAGCAAATGTGTTGTAAAATGAATTTTCCATATAGGTGTATAAATGACGGATTTGTGAGGTAACAAACTATTTAAAAAAAAACAAATTGAGATCTCTACTCCTTTTTTGAAGTCGGTTACAAATAACCCTGTTTAAGGACAAATATTATGTTGATGGTTACATACGTATGTAAAATGTGTCTAGCATTTTGGGAACAATTCTCACTGGTAGCGGTTTAATAGATTAGTAGTTAAGTTTTTGTTTTTTGTTTTAAACTATCACGGTTGTTCACTAAAATTCGAAGATGGAATGTTATTTAAGTTATCAACAAAATATTTTGATAAAAATTAAAACACAGTCATGTAAAATGTAAATTCAATAAATATTATTTTATTATTTATCTTTTGGAAATAGGAATACACCTATTTCAATATTTTTTTTATCCCTGTTAAAGAAATATTTGATCTTTGACACATAATAAAACCTCAGTTAACTCTGCACTCGGGCCCCAAGATACAAGCCTCGTGCTTAGTTTGGGGCTCACCGATCTGTCTCATATACATAAACTCAGAATTTAATTAGCCTGTGATTACTTATTAAGTTGTTTCCTAAAAAATTATGTGTATTCCTTAGAATAACTACACAATATAAACCAAGTACATTCGCAAAATTTAAGTCATTCAAATGGAGTCATATATGGCTCCAAAAAAAAAAAAAAATTTTACTATGACAATTTGCGCGGTGAAATCGTGCCACAACAAATCAGAAAAGCAGCATAAGAGTTATGGTGTGACATTCTACAGGTAATCCATTATTTTCTTGCTTAAATCGTTTAAAATACCAATCGAAACGTAAGCTACAAAGCGAATTTGTAGCTTACGTTTTGAGAAGGCGTTGTTTGGAAACCTACTTTCTCTGAGTAGTTATTCTAAGGTGTATTCTTTGTTATTTTTCTGTGTTATAAATTATCTTATCGTATCTTATCTTATGTTATCTTACTACGTACATAACAGTGGGACATATTTAAGTGACGTATAGTCAATACATCCCTTCTAGATTACATGTTCATCATCATCAGCCCTGAGTGACTCACTGCTGGGTATAGGCCTCCCTTTGTTTATGCCACTCTCCCCGGTCTCTCGCTATTCGCATCCACTCGTTCCCGACAGTATTTTTGATCTCGTCAGTCCACCTCATCCTCGATCGGCCTAATTTCCGCCAACGTTCTCGTACATTACTTGTTACTTTATAATTTAAAAAAATCCTCGCTCTAAAAACTAATCTAGCGTACAAAAATAGGAAACTAAGTGATTTTTTGTGATCATAAAGCGCTTTACGAGCATAGTTGAGATTTCTCCCAGTTGGAAAGAGTGAGTTCCTCAGCGCTGAACTTTACGACCCGAGTTATATTGAGATAAATAGGCCCTATTTCTATTAACTGGGACGGTAATCCGTTGTCAAGAGGCCATTTGGGTTACTGTAAGTACACCTGAGAACACAATGTTGAGTTGCTTTTAGACTTATTTAGTCTCGTATTCATAAAAAATTCATCCGCGTTTATCCTATTTCGGAATCCGGTGATGTAACTCGCTTACGTTTCCAGGGGCCTTTCGGAAAGCTGCTTAAAGCAATCCAGTTGAGGTGATGAAAAAATGTTGCGCGAACGCAAACCGTATCTGGTCGCGTTAAGGTTCACGTTCGCGTAATTTTCTAAACTGCGTGGTTTTAACGTTAGTTTGAGACCGCGTAAGGAGTTGGCCGTAAGGCCCCCAGAACAAAACAAAACACATTTTAGCTAAAAAGGTTGGTAAGACGACTTAACATTTCATGAGTAAATGCGGTTGTTGTTTTTTTCAAAACGTTTGTTTTTCTATGTATTAAAAAAAAAATAGATTAGATTTTTTAGTGTTTGGTTTTTTTTCTTTATATACTTTTTTATGTTACTGTAAAAAAAAACTATTAGACTTTGGTCGGTGGTGGTTTGGTTGGTTGGGGGTGGCTGGTGGTTTTGGTGTATTAGGTTTTTAGTTTATTTTTTAAAAGAATCGCGCTTTTTTAAATTACGCGGTGAGTTTGCACTATCTCGTTTCTATCTAACTAACATTTGCTCTATCTCGTTTCTATCTAACTAAAATTAGCTCTATCTCGTTTCTATCTAACTAACATTTGCTCTATCTCGTTTCTATCTAACTAAAATTAGCTCTATCTCGTTTCTATCTAACTACTATTTGCTTTATCTCGTTTTCACGCGTGAAAATTTCCGTCGTCAAAAATTTGACAGAGCAATTTATACCATATTGTAACTAGCTAACAATTTTATGTAAGGCTGTGAATTGAAGTAGCTAAAATAATATATATAATTATTTCTTTAAAGTTGATTATTTTTTAACGACTGAAAAGATTTTCTTGAATAATAGCTAAGAACACTCTCGATCAAGATAAACTAACAAACAAACAAAAAAACGACATCAAAATCGTTACAGCTGTTTGGAAGCTACGATGCCACAGACAGACATAGATACACAATTAAACTTATAACACCCTTCTGTTTGCATCGGAGGTTAAAAATAATGGGTGGTTTTTGTTTTATACACGGAAAACAAAATATATCAAAACCATGTTAGTTTTCAGTTTTCATGATAAAATGATAAATGATGCAAATAATTAATTAATGGATACTCAGCTACTCTAGTATTTCACCCGAACCCTTGTTTCACAGCCTTTGATATATTTGTGGTCACTGTTCAATAGTATTAAATAATAATTGATACCAAAAACGTGACTCGTGGCTCGAAAAATGGATGAAGGAAAAGGATTTTTTCCTTAAAACTTAAGCTACATAAGGAAACATAAAAAGCCAATAAACCGCTCACCCTTTTAAACACGGTAACTTGTGACTTCGTGTTAAAAATAATGGCTGACATTTGCCGGGAATTGAAACTCAAACATGTCTTCCTAACAAGGCTAACGTTATAAGCTTCATTCACGATTAACACCTTCAAACAGTATCTAATCTACGAAAGTTTAACTAAGAATAATGTTATATTAATTATAACGAAAAAGAGCAGCGTTGCGCTCACCATGTTGTGCTTTGCTTTTTTAAATATCGTAGACTAGTACAATAAATTATATATATTTTTTAAAACGACTTCAAAAAACCACAAAACACAAACATTCTAAGTTATTATGCCACTACAAAGAAAAATTAAATTTACACGTGTTTTGGGGAACTAAATATTTTAATTATCAAACATAGATTTACATTTTTTAAATTTATTTTGTAGTTGTTTCTACACGACTTCAAAATCCGTGTTAAAATACTATTTTGTTCTTTGTAGTGGCATATTGACTTAGAATGTTTGTTTTTTGTGGTTTTTTGAAGTCGGTTTTTTTAAAGATATTTTTTTAGCATTTTGTGCATTTTGCATTTTTTTTAAACTTACGCGGTTTGTACACATGTTTTAAATATTTTAAATGACGTGGTCACGACCTGGCAGCTCGTGACCACGGCCATTGTAACATGGTCGAAACGTCGAGCTAATATTTTTACCTAAATTAAACAATAAGTCCCGATACACATTTAAAACATTTGAGAAACACCTATGATAGTGGAATGCTTAAAACCTTAAACTCTGTTAAACTAGTTTATTTATAGATACAATTACACATCCATGCATAAATATCTCCTTGTTTTGACTCGAACAAAAGATACAAGAAAAGTATTATAGTATTGGTACCAAATAACCAAATATACCAAATTGGAATAATATCAAACAACGCCTTTTAAGAGTAGAATTCCATGTAAAGTGATCGTAAAGAGAGGTGTCGTAAAAGTAGTAAAAGGTGACCTATCGTAAACTTGATGAAAATTTATGTCTTTGGCTTGGACTTATTGAATGTGCACTGTTTATGTAACGCCGAAGTTTCCAAAGATAATAAAAGACGCGTTATTTTGGAAGAAGTCAGATAACTGAAGTGGATTTCTATTGTGTTTTATTCGAGCATCCAAGTTAGGAGTTGGCACGTTCACTCCGACAGTTTAATAGGATTATTACAGAGGTTACGGTTCCCCAGTTGCGGCCTTGACAATTATGGGACAGGGAGTTGAGGGAAAAGGCTGATAGAGGTGATAGAGTTTTATTTCCGGTGATTTTTGTGATGTCTGTCAACGACACGCAAACGTTCAATGTGAAAAATTTCGCATAGTTATTTTTACACGCACAGTTTTTTTAATATTAACTTGTTACTAACAATGTAATCAAATATTGGAAGTCAATCTAAATTGTCGTAACGAATTGAAACTTATCAAGTACATGTCGGTGGTTTCAAAGAATTGACGACTTTCGTTGCACTATCTGGTTAATTTATTATAACTGAATTTATAGAACTAGAAACTTAACTTGATGAGGGTGACAAGCTGGCCAGGGGGCTAGACAAGACCCACTTTCTGTTAGCGTTAACGTCTGCGGAAAGATGAAATTGTATGAAAATGACATTGACAATGACATTAGCTTGAGAGATACTATTTCAAGCTAATGTCATTTTCTTACAATTTCATCTTTCCGCAGGCGTTAACGCTAATATATCACTCTAATACGCGCTAAGATAATATCTCTCAAGCTAATGTCATTGTCAATGTCATATTCATACAATTTCATCTTTCTGCAGGCGTTAACGCTAACAGAAAGTGGGTCTTGTCTAACCCCCCTGGTAGATCGATGATTCGCACGGTATCTAATTAAGTTTTTAGTTCAGACTGTTATCATCCAACCTAACACAATAGCTATTATAAAACCAACAAAAGAAAGCTATTATATAAAATAAAAGAGCTTGTAAAGCAAAGTACTCAATGTCTTCTTACAAATAGCCAAAGTAGCCGAAATAGGGAACATGTTATCGTAGAATAAGGCTTTTATGTAGAAAGGCCGCTTGCGTAGGTGATGTTTGTTATCCATTCACGTATATAGGTACGTTTTTATGGAAAAATAACATAAGCACGACGACGTCACGAGGGGAAATTGCAATGGATTTTGCCTCAATTCGCAGTGTTCAGCTAGTTACATTTGATATAATAGTATGGTTTATTCCTACTACGCCGCTTCCCATGACGCCGCTTTGCGCTTTTACATCAGTATCACTACGATGCGCGTCGAAATTACTATACATTTGTTCTTATGACGTCACCCTGCGCCTCCAAGACAGTCGCACCGTGTCACGCACGTCAAAGTTTTTTCCCATAATGTCGCTCTATCACTTAAGTCACCGAACTCTCGGAGAAGACATTTGGATCTAGCGGTTTTTATGTATGTATGTATACGAATTGTGATTTTATAAAGGAGCCAGAAGTAGTTTGTGTTGCGAAGCACTTGCTTCACGTTGTTTATAAATAAAATGAGTTTGTATGTATGTGTACCTATCTTAAGTATGTTTGTATGTATTTTTGTTCGAGGTCTTCTTTTCTAACAAATTACTAAATTATAACCGTCTAACCACAAAAGATTTAAGCACGCTTTAGACAAGTGTTTAGCATATTTTTCACAGGGAAACAATTGCTAAACACTTGTCTAAAGCGTGCTTAAATCTTTTGTGGTAAGACGGCAACTTTTTAAAATTTCGGGATTGGAACACATGTTTTAAATGTGTGGGAACTAACAGTCAGCTAGTGACGACGTTCATTGGTCACGGTCGAAACGTCAAGCGAAAGGCTCGTAAGGTTAGTAGGTAGGTATAACTATGTTTACTTAGATTAAATAATGCACGATAAGTCCATTAATATCTCGTTGTCAGGTCTTCGAACGGTAACTAAAAGCCTATTTTACTAACATCAAATAATAAACAATACCTATTTCCGAAATTCGAAGCTGAAATGATTGTCACATCGCTGCCCTTACGACTTCGCGCAGTCAAACGTGATTGAAATCCAATCCCGGGACTGAATCCATGGTTCTTTACACCGCAGGAAGCGGTATGAACTAGAACGGACCAGTATAAACCGGTTTTATCCAACCAACAACGGGCCTGACGTGAGCTATGAAACTGGGGCACTGCAGACAAAAGAAGAGCTCCTGTCATATCCATGCGCTGTTTTTAATTTACAGCCATCGGGATGAACGCATAAAAGATTACGTCAGTTTTAATTCAATTTAAGACGTTACAATGTAAATACATAGTAAGTAAAATAACACATTTTGAAAGAATTTGCAACCATCTTAGAAGTAGGTACAAAAATTAGACATCGCATTGTATAAGTATGTCTCAGAAAAAATGGATTCGAAATTGGGTGATTGTAATAGGTACTATTTTGCTCATAAAAGGGAGTTAATTTGCACAAAAATCAGTCATTGTACAACAAACCCGCGGGGCGCAGCTGGTACATTATAACAAGTTTCTTTTTATAGAAAAGTTAAAAACCTGACATACAGTGTAATTAGTGCCTAACTTTACCCAACAAGCAACAAAATGTCATGTGCCTAATGCCTATTATATAAGTAAGATTCCACAGACCCAAACACAAAACGACTGGTAAAAATATCTTAGGACCCAAATAAATTATCTGCGTTACGCAACGTAGGTACATAAGTACGTAACTGTATGATTCAGTTATGACCCGCAGTGCTTTATTAAAGCCCAAACCCATTTTGTGTGGCTAAGAGTTAATGGGAGTGTCGGACTCTGATTTGTAGCCCAGACTTCGTTAAAAGCTTTGTAATAGAGTTAAAGGAAAATTAATTACATGAAATGTCTTGAGAAGAGATGGGCGGGTAAAGAAAATAAGCCGTTTAAAGTAAAATATAAGTAGGTATAATCAATTGGCCACGTCCAATCATTAGCCGTGTTCGCTTCAATATCGTTTTTGAGCAGTTTTTTTGTTTATTTTTGTAGCTTTCGTTTTTAGGGTTCCGTACACGAAGGGTGTAAACGGGATTCTACTACAACGGGACCTACGCTGTCTGTATGTGTGTACTGCCTTTTAGCGGCTGTATCTTTCGAACCGTAATAGATAGCCAATTGATATTTTCACAGAATTTGTAATGCTTTTAATATTTCACTGAAGTAGGGCTAAAGCCTTACTTTATAAAACTTCGCGAAAATTATCAGAACTCGTTGTTTTCTTTAAGTTTTTTTACAATTTTATTGCAGCTGTCACAGCAATTAAATGCTTACTCAGAGTACAGTAAGTACATAGATAGTTGATTGAATCAGGCGTTACCTGGCAGAAACCCATCTTCAAAACTAATAATAATTTAACTAATAAAATTTAACCCAAATTCCTTATTGTACTTGAAGCGATGTACAAGCGGCATTACACTAGATATATTCGCCACAAAAACAGTTTTTTGTAAGTACTTACTCGTAGTGTAACTTTTATTTCGAATCGTTGATATTTTAGATACCCCGTCGGTGATGAACTTAAGGAAATAGAGTTCATAGGTTGTAATTTCAAGAGCTGACACGTAAAATGCATGCTGAAATAAAGCATACGAAAATAGTTTTTAGGTAATAGATTTCATTTGTCAATTTTATTCTAAGAGCTATCAGGTGAAATTGAAAAATGCATGCTGAAATATAACATCTAAAAATAACCTTTAGATAGTAGATTTCATATTATGTCAATTTTATTCTAAGAGATATCACGTAAAATTGTAAAATGCATGCTGAAATAAAGCATCCAAAAATAGTCTTTAGGTAATAGATTTCATATTATTCTAAGAGATATCACGTAAAATTGTAAAATGCATGCTGAAATTAAGCATCCAAAAATAGTCTTTAGGTAATACATTTCATATTATTCTAAGAGCTATCACGTAAAATTGAAAAATGCATGCTGAAATTAAGCATTCAAAAATAGTCTTTAGGTAATACATTTCATATTATTCTAAGAGCTATCACGTAAAATTGAAAAATGCATGCTGAATTAAAGCTTCCAAAAATTGTCTTTAGGTAATAGGTTTCATACTATTCTAAGAGCTATCACGTAAAATTGAAAAATGCATGCTGAAATAAACCATCCAAGAATAGTGTTTAGGTAATAGATTTCATATTATTCTAAGAGCTATCACGTAAAATTGAAAAATGCATGCTGAAATAAAGCATCCAAAAATAGTCTTTAGGTAATAGATTTCATATTATTCTAAGAGCTATCACGTAAAATTGAAAAATACATGCTGAAATAAAGCATCCAAAAATAGTCTTTAGGTAATACATTTCATATTATTCTAAGACCTATCACGTAAAATTGAAAAATGCATGCTGAAATAAAGCATCCAAAAATAGTCTTTAGGTAATAGGTTTCATATTATTCTAAGAGCTATCACGTAAAATTGAAAAATGCATGCTGAAATAAAGCATCCAAAAATAAAATTGCTTCCAATCCATTTTATTTTATTCTCAGCCGGACACTTTAAAAGCATATTTCAATTCTGTCTGCAATTACTGCATTGTGACTGGGTTGGACAATTTATCGCTTTGAATGCTTTTACCAAGCCGTTGCTCGCTTCAGTTTGAATATCAACCTTTATTTTCCTGATTTTTTACATATTGGCATTTTATAGAAAAACATCAGATGAATAATTTTAAGGCTTTGAATGTTTTTGTCGTTCACGCTTTCCGCGTGGTATCTGCCACTATTACTTAACGTATGTATTACGACTTATTTTAAACTTAAAAATGTCTTTCTTTTATAAATATGCGACGGAGAGGGTTATGCTCGGGGTTTCTCTACGAGTTCGAATCAGAAATGAGCAGATCAGTAGACGAACGAAAGTTATCGACATAGTCCACCGCATTAGCAAGTTGAAGTGGCAGTGGGCAGGGCATATATCACGCAGAACAGATGGCCGATGGGGCTGAAAGGTTCTCTAATGGAGACCACGGACCGGTAAGCGCAGCGTAGTACGTCCACCCACAAGATGGACTGACGATTAAAAGAGACCGCAGGAAAACGCTGGATGCAGGCCGCTTCCAACCGGGCCTTTTGGAGATCGATGGGGGAGGCCTATGCTCAGCAGTGGACGTCTTATGGCTGAAACGATGATGATGATGAATATAAATTAAATTTAAATTCCCACCAAACTATAATTTTGAGGCGTTAAATAAGTATTTACTACTTATTTTTATCTTAACGATATTATTATATAACTTTTATATTGAAGAGCGTTTGTATCAGTTCCTTAGTATTTAAGTATCGTCTATTTAAGTCTTTTCCAGGCTCTGCTTTGAATTATTTGTTCCCCGTTCCTTCTGATTGTGTCGTTCTATTTATTTTATTTTGGTTACTCTCCGATGAAACCGCGCTTTTTGCTCCAGAAATTGTATACTCTACTCTATCATTGCCGCTCGCGAGACACTTTGAAATCTAATATCTCGATGGTGCTTCTGTGGAAAACTAAGGAAACCCCAAGAACAAACAAGAAAGTTAAAAAGGGATATATTTCCCATAAAACACCCGGTGCGTTGAAAAGATTTATTACGCTCAATTGCTCAAACTTTTGATACTCCATTCCCGATACGCTGAAAAGAATAAACTTCAATATTTGGAGAAAGATTTTGGCATAACTTATGTATCTAGAGAAAGTTATTTTGTGTTATGATAAGGCAAAGTTTTGATCAAAGTTTTGCGTCGAGTTTTGGCTCTAGGTAAATATCAGAAAGTACCAAATGTTTGCAAGAAACGGTAAATAACAATGAAATAATAAAGCTATAAGTTAAATAAAGAATAGCCAAAACTTATCCAAGTCCCTATTGGTATAAAAGTAAAGAACTTGTGTCTAAATATAGCAAAAAAAATGTTGGCGTCGAAATAAATAGAGCAGCAGCGCACAAAGGTTTTTGCGATATACGAGATATATTTTCGTATTTATGTTTAGTACTTATATTACATTTTACGGGAGACCATAAAAATAATACGAGGGTGGGTTCATAAGTTTTCTCATTGCATATACTGACTTCTTTTTTCGTAATGGAAAATGTCAGTTAGAAACGAAGTGAGTGAAGTGAATTCTTTACTGAGATTCGTAATATAGTCCTGTGCTCATAGACGTAAAATTCATAAAGGTTTTGTTACGTCCATGCCATGTGCTATATGTCTTTAGATGTAGTATAGTAATAGATCGTTGGCTATAGTCTTTTTCAAATAGCATGGCACTTGACAGGCAAAAATAGGACAATGTTTTATTTTTCAAAGAAAAATCATTATTTATCTTCATAAATGAAAAGTTCTCATAGACGAATGCAAGTCCTATTGACATTAGTTTTCAGTTCGCCCAAGAGGTTACCTACCACCCTGGATTAAATGTTGTTTTTTATGCCATATGAGTTGTAAATGCCATCCGAAGACTGACCGGATGATCATGGTATGTTAAGTACATGAACTATGCCAAGAGCGATTCGTAGCTGTTATTCTAATAATGAAGTTCCATTAGAATTGTGTGCAGCATATTTGTAAAGAAATACAAACTGCAAAATCAACTGTGAAGTGCGTGCACCATGCGTCACAATGTTAGTCTTTGTCTCCTCCGACAACGCTGTAAGTGACAGACAGAGACAGGGCGCGCGCACATATTGTTAGTATTTATTTGTCTAAACAACGAGAGAAACATTTGTGCCGTACATAGTGGTACGTTCAGAGGACACGTCGGAGCGCGCCCAAATTGCAACTTCGCCGTTCAATAACATCAGTGTGAAAAACAACCGTGACACAACTGCAGTTGCGAACATTTGAGCATACACCTCGGTTGCGACTAAACAACCGTTGAAATCGATGGTTAAATAACCCTCTGACGTTTATATGTAATTTTTGTATTGAAAGTTTCAACACGACTCGTGTTGATGTAGGTATATAAAACCAAGTTTATTTTTAGAAATTATGCAAATATTAAGCAATAATCATTAATTGTTTTCCAGTTTTAAGCGACAATCTGTAAAAGCAGCAACAATGCTAATTATGAGGTTATACAACAACTTGGTCGTTCCATACATTAGGGCGAGTGCGAAAAACAATGAAAAAATTAGTCATCCATCTCCTGAACGCTGCGTCGCTGCGCGTATTACTGCGCCGCACACTGGTGGAATTTTAACTGAGCTCGGTCTTCAGCTCGCGGTGGAACTTATAAAATATTTTATTATACTTACTCCTTATAATTCAAAGACAAAGCCGTTTAACTCAACTTGGGTACATTCGTTTACGTTCCATAATGAGTTTTCGCAACCCTCGCTTACTCACCATTAAAACTCTTAGAAATAACAGAATGCTGTTGTAACATGATTTTATTGTAAAGGTTTCTAATTTACTAATTTAGCCGTGTTTATTGAATTATTTCTCGGAAACAATTACCTGGAGCGCGGCGTTAAGCTCGAGATGTTGTTTCAGCGTTGGATGAGCTCAGGCGATCATTTTTATCTTTAAATTATTTTTATCTTAAACAGTCAGTTTTGGAACTGTCCAACCATCAGAAGAGTTTGGAAAACTGTTGGGAAAACAATTTCAACGCACAGTGTTGAATTGATTACAGAAAATTCTTTTCTATATTTATACAGAAAAGAATGGGTATTTTTTCAATTTTTTTTTTACAGTTTCTATCTACTGGTTGCTCGTTTAGACGACGGACTTATTCGAAGATATCCTTGAACTCATCATTATAAACAACTTTTGCAAAAACAAACCTAAAATTGCAAAAAAAAAAAATACTTTTGTTCCATACGTTTTGCTGAGCATTAATACACAGCTGCGTTTTTAGTAAAAGTAGTATAAAGGAGTTATATCTAAATATCACACAAAAAATAAATATTGTTTAAAAAATACTACACGAGTAAATTGGTTTCTTCTAGGTAAGCGTGCTCCATCGTAGACCGCATCATCACTTAACATCGGGCAAGTTGGCGATCAAACGCAAGCCTGTAACCCAATTTAAAAAAATCTAGTAAGAGTAAAAAAAGTACTACGTTTGATCCCTATAATCGCTTGAGCCACTTAGTGACTTCTTCTCCGGAAACCGGTTTCTAAATAACATTATTATGTAATTTTATATCTAATGCCGTAACCAGCCCATTTGCGTCATTGTTGGTTTATCCGACACAGGTAGTTAATCCTTTGGTTTGAAAGCCCGATTAGAGTAGATAGGTATCAACTTATTCACAAACTAATATAGCTGGTTGTCATGGTTATGATAACCATGGTTGTGACTTGCCTATAACGTTTATTTTATTGCCAACTAGCCTACCTGACAGACGTTGCCCTGTCTTAGAACTGTCAAACGCGCGAAGTTAAAACGCTGTAAAGTTTCCAATTTTCTGCGCAATTTTCCTAATTTTTCTTTCCGAACCTTCTACAAAGTATTAGAAAACTTGAAAAAAATATATATATGAAATCGGTAAAGTCGTTCTCAAGTTATGGCGTGACCAAGGTAAATAGGGATTTTTTTTTATATACAGGGTGTAAGGGGAACACTCTCGAAACCAAAAGAAGGTAATTGTACTCATCATTATGAACAACTTTTACTATGGGACCAGACCTGAAATCGCGAAAAAAATATCAGCCGATTTTTTTTTCACGATTTTTGGGTTGGTCCCGTACAAAAAGTGGTTCATAATGATGAGTACAATTACCTTCTTTTGGCTTCGAGAGTGTTCCCCTTACACCCTGTATATAGATAAATATTTTTGATTTATGAGATATAAGTTGAAGAATAGTCATCATAAATACAATATAGAGTTACGCATATAGACTGTACTAAGCCGAAAGGAGGTCATTGTACTCATCATTATGAACAACTTTGACTAAGTGACCAACCCTGAAAACGCGAAATAAATCTGCTTCCATACATTTTTTCGAGTGTCAATAACCGTTTTCTATAGAACAGCTGATATTTTGAGTGATTGGGTATTAGCAACTTATTCGTTACTGATGTCCGGCAGTAGGGGACATTGGATCTATTTTGTTGCGTTGTATAATTTGTTCTATTTTGTTGCCTATATAGTGGACATAGCATTTTTTTCCCGATGTCCACCAGTAAGGCACAAAAAGTGGCGGACAACGGGAATAGACGGTATTTCACTTCTGTAAAAATAGATTTCAAAAAGATTAGAAGGCATTTTTTTAAGCTGTTGTCTTTTAGGGTCGGCAAAATATCTGTGGCATCATAGGCGACGGTGATCATAATCATAATCATAATCTTTATTTGGCACAAGGAAAAATACAAACAAAACAATTGAATCCACTGGCTCCGAACTAGTAAAAACTGTGTTTCGGAAGCCAGTGGTTTCTCCTAGTATTTAAAAATTAAATATTATGTCTTAAATAAAGATATAAAATCAAATTTAATAGTATAAAATTTAGAAGAAGAAAGAAAAAAGAATAATCAAAATACAAATATAACACAATTTCTAAATAGAAAATTATACAATTATAAATGAACTGTGAGTACAGTACAGTTGTAATTTATTAAGATAACATTGAAATTTATATTATAGTTATTGGTCCGCTTGCTATCAAGCGGACCAATAGCTTGTTTGCCACCTATAGATAAAAAAAATAAAAAGCAGACATCTTATACAGTTACAGTCAACGACAGTACAAATAAATAAGTCCTAGGGTCTGCCATAAAGCTTACACATGACGGGTGGTCCCACAAGAAACGCCTTCTATCAGGCGAGTAACGACAGAAGCCTCGCTTCCTTGTTTCTATGACACCGCATTAACATTCTGAGCCACTGGATTGCGAACCATCACTCATGTTCAAGACTCATTTATCACGCCTAGGCTGACACCTTGCATCAGTTCGTATGACAGCTTAGAAAATTGATCAGCTTAAAATACAGGGTTACTGATAATCTTAATACGTCAACCCAAAAAAAAGTGACATGACATAAAAAATTCGCGAAAAAAAATATCTGCTGTTTCTCACATTTTGTCGGGAGTGAATGACTTCTTTTTATGGACTGGCTGTTTTTTTTGCGAATTTCGAATAGTCGTAGAACAATAGTACGCGTGACATCCAAAAATGTTTGGAAGTTGACGTTTACAGTGTAGACGTCAACGTCGCCGCTGACTCGAGCCGAAACAGAGCCATATTTATATGGTACCCAATAAATATGGCTCTGTTTCGGCTCGAGTCAGCGGCGACGTTGACGTCTACACTGTAAACGTCAACTTCACCACTCCATTAGACACTACACTAGACCATAGAAGTGACATTTAAAGAAAATTAAGTTAATTGTTTTTAAGTATTTACGAGTGAAAAGTAATGCCGTGAAACTTGTTTTTTGTCTTCGAACTGGTTGGTGCACCTTGTGAAAACGCAGGAAGTAATTTTTGCTGCTTTATTTCACACAATTTTGACAAGTAATTCACGTGCTATCAAAACGCCAGTTCGATTGTGACTGAAGTGGAGTGCCCCGGAGCCTATATTGTGCGGTCCACGTCACGAAGTTCGTCCCGTATCTTCCCCCTATTTACTTACATCAATGTATATTAGGCAGTTAGTGAATAAAGGAAGGATTTAAATCGAGGGCCATAAACGAACCACGAACAAGTGAAGGATTCAAGGGCAAGGAGCAAGTGAAGTGATTCTAACGACTGAACCACGACCGTAAGACCGTAGGACGAATCACTCGCTACGCTCATTATTCAAGTGTTAGAAACCTGAGCGAAGCGAGTGATTCATGGGCCTCGATATAAATCTGTTTTATTCAAGAGATGCATACTATACTTTATACCATGACTACGAGAAAAAGAAAGTTTTAAGGAGTTTGTATCGAGTATTATTTGTGCAAAGAGGTAGTATAGCATTGAGATAGAGGTCGAATATATTGGTACCTATGTTCTAAATTCAAACTCCAAAACCAAACATCGATATACCATTTATTCACTGTTTTCAATGAATAAAATAAGCTTTTTAGAGGGGAAATGGTATAAAAGTTGTTGGTTTTGATGTACTGAGGCTGCCCTTAAGAGGATGCTAACTGATTACCAGTAGCCCTGTATAATCGATAGACCTTACTCGAAACATTTGATGGGTTTTGATATACTATATAAGTGTTAGCGATCATTAATTTGTGTTTTTGTAGTTAAGTTATAATTTTAAGGATGTTTTCAATATTTCATAGTTTGTGTATAAATTTTAACTTAATATTTAGGTACCTCAAATAAAATTGGTCAGGATTCGTCTCTATCGCTATTTCGGGGAAAAAAGTGTACGCAAAAGGTTGAGTAAACAAAAGCTATTCATCTTTGTCTCTCTTGATAGTTTAAACGAATAAATGAGCGAGGAGCTAGGGACCACCCTTAACAGCGGGTGGGAAACAAAAGGCACCACTATGAAATAATCGGTGCGCTAGGAAAGTAGGATTCAGTTTCAGTCAGATCAGTTTAAGAGCAACTTCCACATTGAAGAGACGTCTGAGCAACTTCGACATTAGAACAACGTGAACGTCCCAAGCTCCTCTTGCAAACCTCCTTAAAATCAAGAGTTTTATTTCTATCATTCGACTCGTTCATCAACGAACAATCCCACTGGAGCGGCAGGCACCCCACATGCGCTGACGTACACGAGCGGATCGGCACCAGCGCCCGAGCGAGACGGAGATATTACACGTGGTCTCGGTCTCCTCGACCCTTCTCGGTCCGTACAACGGAGGCAGCGTTTTTTGTGCCCTACGACAGAGCGCTGCGCTCAACAATAAGTAAATAGATCACTATTTTAACCGACTTCAAAAAAAGAGGGGGCCTCTATTTATAAATATTTTATTAATAATATAAGTATAATATAAGTTTGGGGTCGAGAAATTGGCCCCTTGGAAACTGGAAGATTACCTCATTTTCAAAAATCTTTCAGAACGCCTGGTTAATGCGACGCGTGACCAAAATACGGGCGTGTTTCTGGTGCAACGTCCATTTTGGAGTCCATAGGGATATGGACTTTAATCGGCTGGAAAAATTTTGACAGGACTTTCACTGGCAGATAACTGATAATATACCACGTGGGTGAAACCAGCAGGCGCAGCTAATAGATAATAATATTGATTAAAAAAATTGACCTAATTCAGAACATCGCTCCTGCACTCAGTTAAAAACAAAATTAAGTGTACAGTTACATTTTAGGTAAGTTATAATTATTTTCTCCCTAAGGTAGATAAAATAATAATTGTTTCTCTATATTTGTAACATTGGTACTTTATAATACTACTGCTCATTTATTTGAGCATTGGTGTATTTCTTGGGATAAAAATAATCTTTGTATCCACAACTTTTTCTTACAGTCTTGAAAAGTTATCAAGCAGCGACAGCAGATAACAGACAGCGGGACAGATAGTTAATTTCACATTTATAGGATTCATATTAAATGTGATTCATAGATATGGTTTGGTATAAACATACGGCGCACACCGCACCTCGCTAATTACGTAGTAAAAGCGTAGCTCGTTCCATAACAAGACAGGTAAAGAAAGAGGGCAGCGCCCAACAAACAGTTTCCTTGTTTGTACATAGAGACAAGCCCTGTGTCGGTAACTTTGTCTAAAGTGATTTGCTAATATTAGATTTGTTTACCTACCTACTGAAATAGACATAGAGATAAGTTTAAGAACCAATAATCTACTGTTTCAATAAAAATATAGAAAAACAAAATAATATACTAACAAAATTATCAATAAGAAAAAACGACTTCATAATTATTAAGCGCTCGAACAAAAGTATTAATATTATTAGAACTAATTAAAACAAAGGTGCCAAAGTTGAAAGTTAAAAATAAACAGATATAGGATACCTAACAGTTGAAACCGCCAGACGCTGCTAATTTTCATATATACATATATCCTCGGATATGTCTGTCGTTCATCCGAACACGCTGTATACGAAATGATCAATATTCAGTGAATAATCTGATCTAGTTTAGTTCGCTGGAATGCAGATAATACGAGGTATTTGGAATGTAGAATTGTAGAGCGCTTCGTTAGATAAAGCTGTTCTATTACCGAAATGGAATTCGCTTATCAAGACACCCTGTAATCTTGAGTTACTAATTACACGTAAGTAGGCTTACAAAGTACCCGAGGTATAATATCAATTGCTATTTGCACCATATTCTGGCATAAAATCAGATTCCTGAAAAACTGCTTTAAAGATAAGTCACGGAGTAACAACAAGGGGGACTGTCATGAGAGACATTTCTCAAAGAGATTTTTGCTCTGCAGTAGCAAGGATCCTTTATTTTATTTTATTTTAAATAGAAAACAAACAGCTGTTAACAAACACGGTAGATACGAGATAAATAGTAACACAAAAGCCAAAAAAAGTTTTCCCCAATACAAACTTAAATACCTAATACCTATGAATGATAGTGCAACACCAACTTGGGCTGGGATAGATAAATAGAATTTAGACAGTAAAGGAATAGGAAATAATTAAAGGAATAGATAACAGCCTAATTATGAATATAAAACCTCATACAAATTCGCAGATTATTTTTGTTTTTATGTTTTTATGCAATTCTGTTTATAGTAATATTAAATTTAACTTTTGTTGTGTCAAAGATTTGTTTGGAAATTGCATTTTTATAAGTGTTTTGCCTCATCATAAATAGGTCAACGTTTAACGAATAGTTGCGGTTAAAATTAATTAAAGCGCGAATAAAGAAGGAGTTTCTGGGATAATTAGTTTCGTAACGTGGAGTATACAGCTGAATATTAATTATGTCGACGAGGAGCTGAGCGTAGAGTATATAGCGTAGAGCGTATTATATCTTCTTCTTGGTAGTAGCCAGAAACAAGCTGATGATATCCGCTGTACAGTAGACGCGTTGGCGTCGCGGAGTACAAGCGGCCATGGAAAAGTCCTGTTCCTAGCTTTCCTTAGGCTTTTAATTTAACAAAACAGTTCGAATTAGTGTAGTGAAATACCAAGTGTCAGTGATGAGTAGTGTAGTACTGCTATCTTTAAAAACACGTAAAAGTGTTTTCCCCTTAATTAAAACAATAAGAAACGTAAACACACACATTCTTAGTCAAAGGGAGGCCCATACCCAGCATTGGGTTATTCAAGGCAGATGATGATGATGATGATGAGCAACGAAGATATTTAGATAGTTCAAACGATCACTAATTTGAGGCAAAGCTGGATTGCGAGGTTAATTTACTGACCAACATACAAGCCAATATTTTGGCCACGTACTGAATGTTTCGGTCTCTTCGACAAATCCTTATAACGGCCGGTTATCCGAGTCGCATAGGCAACAATACGCTCCCTCAGCCCCTGCCAAGTTATAGCGACGATGTATTTTGCCACGCAAGAGTCAGGAGGCCCGCGGGGGGAGTGCAACGACAAAAACGAACATAGGTCTGACCTCGATAACACCTGGCGTGGGACTGAGCGCAGCGCGCGCAAATTCTCGCGACTTTTTTACGCTTTTAATTTCACTAAAAAACGAAACTATTTACTATCAAAAATATATCCAAACCAAAAAATTTTGAATAGGATTGTCTTTCAGTACATGCAATTTCCAGGGTGTTACGAGCTTTCATTAGAGCATAAAACGAAAAAAATTAACTACATCGACTTTGTATTCAAGGATCAAGGAAATTTTATTCTATCGTGTTTTGAACCAAACCATAAATTCAAACACAGATGTATCTGTGACGTATTTTTTTCCAGCTCAAATATTGTAATTTAACTGTTTTTTTTATTTATTTAAAACCGTCATATTTAGTATAAGAGGCCGTTAAATATGCTTAATGATTCAACAGTCTCTGCGATCTAACCTTTTGAATAGGCATGATGACTAATATTTTTTTATTACCTCATAAAAAAGCTGATCATAAATAGAACACATCAACATAAACAAAATTAAAATTAGTTCAAAAATAAATAAGATATAAGCATTTTAATTTAATTTAATTTCATGCTAGACAGAGAGCGCACTATACTGAGCCGTGACGTCACGTCATACAAATGCTATATTAACACACGCTTTCCGAGAAAGGGATAGAGCATCTATCCCTCCCTATCCCCACCTAAAACTTTAAACGGTCATATCTCAGAGATTTATCAGCCAATTCAAATTATTTTTTCAGTATGTTTAATGTATTTACTTATATTCATCGCTAAGCCGGTTATTTGTAATAAATTAAACATTAGGAATCATGCCTATTCTCTAAGACTGTAATAATTGCAATTTTTGTTTGCTGAAAATTATTAGTTAGAAACATAACAACTTTTGCTGAGAAAATAACTAAAGTTAACAGACAAGATTGTGTAAACATAAACCATGTTAATCACTGAGAAGCCAGATCCTTCGTAGTTACAATAACACAACTAACTTAGAACGAACTTAGAACAAGTTCTGCTTTGCTTGGAAAACCAAAACTTTACTTGAAAATGGTGTAAGAGCTTCGTTGTTATTTAAGGCGCTGTTAACTTAACATTAGCCACGCTCCGCCGCGGTGGTACCGGTGTGGTGGCTTTTATAAGTTTCCTAATTTTTGCTTGAGAAGAAGTATGTATCTTACAGGGGAACAGATGACATAACTAATTTGTGTTTATACTCCTTGTAAAATTAAAATAAGAGCATTTATTTAACATATAATAAAGTAAAAATTCTAAATTGAATTAATATCTTCGAAACAACAAATAATAATTGATTATAAAATTTAGCGTATGTAAAGCTAAACGATTTTCCAATATGTATTGCATATTATTTAACATTGAATATAATCACTCATTTAGGTGTCATTATTAAGATGTCGACTGATTTATCTTCACAACCCGACACTAATCAAAGTCTCTAATCTCAGCTATAAATATCTCAAACCAAATGTTTCTGTCATTAGGTTTTACTACAATTCTACCCCAATTTCAGTTCAGAACTTTTGAACTGGCAACTTTGAATAAATTGCTCAAATTTGCATTTCTAACTTTAAATTTGTTTTTCACTTGTTTGTGACTATACTATTTTATTTATTTTAAACGAAGTTACATGGTTGTTTATTTGAAACTGAA
Source organism: Agriopis aurantiaria (assembly GCA_914767915.1). Lineage (NCBI taxonomy): Eukaryota > Metazoa > Arthropoda > Insecta > Lepidoptera > Geometridae > Agriopis > Agriopis aurantiaria. The sequence continues at coordinate 6,211,422 of OU612003.1, read as the reverse complement.
TTAATGCGTTATATCTCAAAATATGAAGCTTGTGTTTTAAAAGATGGAAAAGAGAGCCTTAAACCTAGCTGTATGTTTATAATATGTCATACAAGTAATTAATTCAGAACTTGAATTTAGCAGAATGGTTGTTTTAGAAGAAAACAGAGAAAAGATTTAAAAACTCGTCCTAGAAACACATGGATTCTTACAAGAAAAGAGTTCTGAGTTTACCTATTTACATTTGGATACATTTTGGAAATACTACTAAACCAATTAATTATTTAGATATTATTAGAATGGTTTTAATGTATGTGTGGTTTTGGTTAGGTCATTTATAAGTGCTGGCTGGTATCCAAAGTTCAAATTACCTTGACTTGAAGTTTTAATTTATTGGGATTGTCACTTTTCACATTTTATTGTCAATTGCGATCCCTTTTGAGAACTACAAATAATTTTTAATTAAATGCAAAAGCGTCCATTCAATAATATATAACTCGCAAATCTATACAACACAAAATCTATTTTGCGCAAAGAGGTTAGACTAAAAATAAAATAAAATATTAGATCCAATTCTAATAGTTTTTAGGTCACCCGAACTTCGGCAACGTCACCCGGCTTGCAACAAGGCATAGCGATACTTTTTCTAGAGCTACAATTGTATGATGGCATCTATGATAGCATTCAGTTGCAAATATCTCTCGCGGTCCATCTAAAAACAGAGATCATCCTTTGCTTCCCTCGCTGATAGCTTGAAACCTCCTAGTTAGGTTATACTATGTAATTTTTTTTTGTTTGTTAATAAACATAAAAAGTAAATTCTTTTGAATCAGATAAATTTATTTCTGTAAACACATACTTGTTTAATAGCTAAATACGTGTTAATCCAATTGTAAATCTAAAATATAAGCACTTCATAATTAAATCCGAGAAAAGTTTTAAACTTGGAATTGTCCACGAAGTTTACACTTTCAAATTTTTAAATTTGATTATGATATCGAGACAGTTGGAGAAGACTGATCGGTGATCGGGTGAATTAGTAATGTAGGTAGCTAATCCACTTAAAAGAGGTGGGGAGAGGAAAGGGTTCAGGGTAGGGGGGTGGGTATAGCTCCGGTGTCGATAACGGATGGCCATCGGGTTAATTTAATTGTTTTTGTATTGCGCTCTTTGTCAACAGCTGGTGCTGGTGATTTGTGGAAATTAATCTACGTACGTGGATCCTATTTGTACTGACAATTGGTTAGTACGCTGTTTTATTTTAGGGTACATTCTGACATACGTTTTTACGATTAGCTTAAATGATTTCTACTGGCAAGTACCAATATTAACTAAACAAAATACATTCAAACTAAAACTAATTACCTAAACTACTTAGCCTGTTATAAAAACAGTTTGGTCACCCATAGACCTATTTAACCTGCCTATTTTCTATCGAACTGCCAGAGTTGACACGAAAAATCAACGCCGTTTTATGGTTGATCTTCCGAAAACCCGTACGAAGCGCTAGTGCTAGTCTGTGGAATCGCTGCTTGGATGGGTGTTCCCCGATAGTTACAATCTAGGTTTCTTCTAGGCAAGCGTGCTCCACTGTAGAACCGCATCATCGCTTAACATCAGGCGAGTTGGCCGGCAACGCAAGCTATTACTAAATAAATAAATCTATCAACGATCTGTGTGCATAGACCGTTGAAGATTTAAAGAAAATTCAAATGACATTTGCTCACTGTTGCCAGCTTTTAAAAAGTATTCAAGTTCAAGACCTCACTTGGATACTTTTTAAAAGACAATATGCGAGTGAGGTGAGATGGTGAGTTATAAAAAGCTTCTATTTAAAAAAAAAGGCTTGCGGAATACCATCTCTCCTGATGTTAACATTTTGTTGGGTGTGAATAACCGTTTTCAATAGAACACATAGCTAATATTTTTTGTCGCTTTCAAGGTCAGTCCCATAGTAAAAATTGTCCATAATGATGGGTATTGTGAACCCTTTTCGGCTTACTACGTCCTTTCCTTTTCACGTAACCCTGTATATTGTTTCTCTTTAAAGGTAGATAGAAAAAGTTGTTCAGAATGATGAGTGTAACAAACTTTGTAGCCCCGTATAGACTAGCAAAGTCTAATAGTTTCTTAGGTTTTGCAATATAAGGACCAAACAATTTGTAGTTTTTGCAAACTGGTTTACTTCTGTCTACAGTCAGTACAGTTTCCTTTATCTTTATTCATAGAAGTTTAGAATATTAATCTCATCTCAATATGTATGATTGTTTGTTGGTACACAGCGTATCGCTTTCTTTTAATCTTTCGCGATTAGAACACATGTTTTAAATGCACATGCACGCACATATTTTGTTGTAATGCGTGATACGATAGACATTTAAAACATGGCTTCTAATTCAGTTTTTTTCATCATAGCTGATTTCGACTGTAGGTGTGAAGCCTTAACAAAAAACTAATTAGCAACAAAGTACATTTGAGGCGAATGCCGTACAAAAGGACTGTATAAATACCTAGCTTAGCTATAACAAGCAGGGTCCAAGTCCTCGAATTAAAAAGTTTAATTTCAACTCTGACGGAGTCAACAATTATACACAAAGCTAATTTGGTCCCTTTTTCCCATTATATACTCTGGGTAGAATAATATTTGCCCGACACTCTGGTTAGACGTAAAAATATCAAGGTATAACCAATTAATTTTTTTGATGTAATTGTTTTATTAGCAACTTGCATATTTTTCATTGACTGTAAGGAGAAGGTTCTCAATTAGGTTCGTATTTAAAAATGTGTACACGGATTACTCCGCCATTTGCGAATCGATATAAATATATGTGTAGAAGTAGAGTAGAAACTCTCGAGGTAGCTTCACAATAATTTCATTGTCTTTAGCTAAGTAGTTATTAGGATTCCGTACCCAAAGGGTAAAAACGGGACCCTATTACTAAGCCTACGATGTCTGTCTGTCTATCCGTCTATCTGTCCTACCTATTAATGGCTGTATCTTTCGAACCGCAATAGATAACCAGTTGAAATTTTCACAGGATTTGCAATGTTACGGCGGTAACGTAATGAAAAAAAGTCAAAAGATAAAAACGATCAACAAACAATCAACAAACGTAGTTTTTTCACGGTATTTTTGTATTTGTTCTAATGTCAAAACGGTAATACGTACAAACTTCAAACTTGGCATGATTTTAGTATACACTCTAAATCTAAAGTATAACATCGGTAAATTTGTGTCAAATTTTAGTTCGTTACCAAGTTATAACTGGTAATTCCTTACCTGGATGACCTCTTTATCATTTCACCGGATCGAAATGCCATATCTTACTAATTTTGAAGTCGGTTTTTTAATTTACTCTCGAGGTAGCTTCACATTAATTGTATTGCCTTTGGCTGAGTAGTTTTTATCAAGATCCAATAATATAAATATCAATAATTTTGTTTGAGTGTTTCGGTTGCCTGGAAGATATCGCTCTTAGCGATAAGGCCGCCGATTGTTGCACTAGTTTTTAAGCTGTTTTATCGTGTGTATGAAATTTGTGGTGTGAACAATAAAGAGTTTATCTATCTATCTGTTTTTGAAATTAACAATTTTTATTATTTACTAACGGACCTGACAGACGTTGTCCTGTCTTAGAACTGTCAAACACGCAAAGTTAAAATTGTAAATCTTTTTTTTTTACACCTTGGGTTACATTATTGGAGTTCTAGTAAGGATCCCTATTATTGAAAATATATTATAGCCTATGTCATCCGGGGATAGTGTAGCTTCCCAACAGTGAAAGAATTTTTCAAATCAGTTCAGTAGTTTCGGCGCCTATTCAATGCAAACAAACAAACAATCAAATCTTTCCTTTTTATAATATTAGTATAGAGTATAGACAAGACCCCTCCTCTTTTACAAATTCAAAAAAGTTCGATAATAATTATAAGTATGCTATGTAGACATAGCCTAGCATATGCTGTGTATATAGTAGCCATTAATCATCAACATGTTTTTTTTTAAATAAAGTGCTTTGTCTCATACGCGCTAGACAAAGGATATTTGCAGCGAAGAGTTTCCTGAATAAATTCAAAGAAGCAAACTAGCACCTTACCTAAGTAATGCAACAATGTTGTCTAAGGTGGCAACAAATTTTTAAGTTAGAGTACCTCACGAGCTTCTAAAGTTCCATCCTACTTGTTCCTAGACTAACAGCTTTTTATTAGGCTAATAAAAATGTTGGTGCATGGTTTACCTGCTTCCACATAATAAACTGCTTTAATTACACTTTTTCACGCCCCAATGTGTTTGTTCAAGTTCACACAACGTTTTCCTGCACGTTATCTTAATGAAGCATCAATTTTGTTTACCAAAACAGCTCTAGGGAGCGCGATGCTTCAGGCGAACCAAGTTATTAGGGTCACGGACTGCGGACTCTAATTGTGTTTATTTTTGCCTCCCAATATAGCATATGTTTTGTCAGTTCGCTGTTACGGCAAAATGGTTCTCCGAAAAACAAAATATAGATCAAACAGTCAAGTGCCCATGTCCAAAGTGTCTACCAGGTTTAAAAAAAAAACAAGCCACTGTGGCCGAACGGTAGCACCTGCGCTTAACAATTTGACGGCACCTGGTTCGATTCTCATTTAGTAATTAAATAAATTATGTCCAGTTTCAGTGCCATCGCTCAAAACAGTGAAGGAAAACATCGTGAGGAAGCCGGTATGTCCAAGAACCTCTAAAGTTCAGACATGACATTCATTCCATTCTCTCTCTCTGAGAGAAGGCCCGACTCCCAGCAGTGGAAACATGATAGAATTTTTCAAATCGGTTCAGTAGTTTCGGAGACTATTCAATGCAAACAAACAAACAAACAAACAAACAAATCTTTCCTCTTTATAATATTAGTATAAAAGTATAGATTACTAGTTGATGCATGTGACTTTGACGCTGTCTTAAAATAGAAATAATCTATCAAATGTCAGCTGCCAAATTTCAGCTGCGTAAGTCAAGCAGTTTCCGAGATTTCGTAATGAGTCGGCCAGTGCTAGTGGTATTTGCTTTTATATAAACCTACAGATAAATGTAGAGTCAAATTCAATAGAAATGTACCACTTTTTGACTTTTTAAACGCTGTCTATTAAAAATAATGTTGAAACGTTGAATATTTTTTTGTGGTAATAACAGAAGAATTTTCCTGCTTCTCACGTACTGGCTACAGATGTATTGAACAGAAATAAATGTCAAAATAAAACAATGACAACAATGATTATATAAAACAACTATCGGTCCGCCCCGACTTCGCACGGGTATTATTGGAGTTTAAGTAAGGATCCCTAATTTTTTTGAAAATATAATATCGCCTATGTCACCCGGGGATAGTGTAGCTTCCCAACAGCGAAATAATTTTTCATTAGTTTCGGTGCCTATTCAATGCAAACAAACAATCAAATCTTTCCTCTTTATAATATTAGTATAGATTTCAATTATATACTAACAAAACGGTTTACCCTCTAACTTAGTATTTTGCTACGATTATCATGGGAACTCGACCGACCATTAGATCGTTTTGTCTGCACCAAACTTGGAACTTTTTTGCCAACCATTCTTCAGTCTGCCTGTGAACATGGTGCATATAGCTGCGCCGAAATATCGAGAGCTCCATCCACAACCTAATCACGGTTAACATCTTGTTAATATAACTGTAGTGAATAACCGTGATACTTTAAGACCGTGGATTGCTAGTAGTTTTCTATCTGTTCGTACTTTTTGTCTGGAGTGCACAATAAAGATACATAATAAAAACACACAAAAAACATCTATCGTAGATAGTTACGAAACTCAATTACCAAAATGGACCAATCTTATTTTTATCTACATTTAAGTATCTTTAAACGGGCAAATTTTGAAGTAATAATGGTTCAAAAGTTTCTGTCACGACAGGCATCTGTTTTATAGCTTAAATAACCAGACCACCCAATTTGCTCACCAGTATTATATACTAGTAATTTCGGCAAAGTGTTCCATATTTCAATGTAAAATATGAAGTTATAACCGAAGTTCTGGCAACTTAGTAATTCAAAAGACACGGTCTACTTTATATAGATGTTTGGGCCCAGCAAGGACAGATACTATCAGTTCAATTGTTTTAAAATCATAATATATTTATTGCAAAAACTGTATACAAAAGCTATATGATTGTTTACGGGATATTTACCGTGCTAAGGTTGTGGATTGAGGTCCCGATATTTCGGCGCAGTTACATGCACTATGTTCACGGGAAGACTGAAGAATGCGGGTGGTTGGTCGAATAGTTAGTTAGGTGTAGACAAAACTATTACCCTCTCTCTTAATCTATAGTGAACATCCGTGATAGTTTAAAACAGTGTGTACAAAAGATGTTCTTAAGAGCTCTCTTCATCAGAAATGAGGAGATCCGTAGACGAACGAAAGTTACCGACATAGCCCACTGGATTAGCAAGTTGAAGTGGCAGTGGGCAGTCCACATAGCACGCAGAACAGATGGCCGATGGGGCCGAAAGGTTTTCGAATGGAGATCACTGACCGGTAAGCGCAGTGTGTCCACCCCTAAGATGGATAGACGACTGCAGGGAAACGCTGGATGTAAGCCACTTCAACCGGCCCTTTTGGAGATCGTTGGGGGAGACCTATGTCCAGCAGTGGACGTCCTACGGCTGAAATTATGAAGAGCTCTCTTACATTTTTTGCCGAAAAAAGCAACCAGTTCTTTTTCACATTTTTGGCGTTCTAATTATATCAAATAGATTTATGCATAAAAAATTCAATTTATTGTAATAAATAGATTCAAGTAATTTTACAATTATTGTGGGAATAACTTAATGGGTATTTTTGTCGTATCAAAGTTCGGATTACCCAATAAACTCCCAAACTTAATTCAAGAGCCACAGCTATCACTTCCATCTATCAACGTCAAATAACTCCTATCAGTTGTGATAAGCCGTCAATAATGCATAATGAGCTTGCGCGTATGTAAAATTAGCTCGAAAGATAACCTACATGATAAATATCCCTGATATACCTAATTCTCGAACAAGAGAAATGTTGTGACAACATTCCAACACTTCTCCAAAAGGAACTTGCAAAGTATTAATGATTTAAGAAAGAAACTTAAGAAATTAATTTATTGACATCAAAAACCTGAGGAATGTGAAAGAAATAACGAGTAAGCAGTAAGCAGGTGGTCCAAGTCTGGAACTTATCCTAAGGACTAGTTTTTTTTTTTTTTTTTTTTGCAAATATGTTCGTTATATGAGGAATGTATCTTAAAAACTACTCGTCATCGGTACAAAGAACCTGTTAGCAGCAATTAATATTTCTAACCCATATCTTAAATATAATAAATTTCCCGTAACAACAAAAGTTTCTTCAATTCATAATAACTAAATAAAACTGTAAGCTTAATAATAAAGAACCTAATGCTAAATGCCTATTTTCTACCACATGCGTCTATCATTTTAGTCTTGTAGGTCTTTTCAATAAGTTTTGACTTAACTTGTATTTCAAATGAGCAATCTTAACTAACGCGCAGCGTAGGACGTCCACCAAGATGGACAGACGACGTAAAGAGACCGCAGGGAAACGCTGGATGCAGGCCGCTTCCAACCGGCCCTTTTGCAGATCGATGTCCAGCAGTGGACGTCCTATGGCTGAAATGATGATGATGATGAATCTTAACAAATATTTTTTATGGTATCTGGTAATGTATTGTAGATTTTAGCAATCTGGTATATGTTTAAATTTTAATAGGGTAGGATACATTGCAAAAAAGTTTAATCCAAATTCCAGATTAAACTCCGGAATGCGACTCTCAATAATCTGAAGCATGATCTCATTATAGCTTCTTTTTTTATCAGGGAGAAGGCAGTATTAACATAACTACGATACTACAGGTTTCATCTGAACTCCCTATGTCAAGTGTTCAGTTGTGTGAAAGGCGGTATAGTGCATTTATATGTCCCATCGCTAAACACATGCTTAACAACATCTAAGCATTTGTCTTATTTTGTATCTTTTAAAATATTTTTTGCAGCAGAATTCCCGAACAGTAGTATTCTAATTTTATCATAGGAATAATCTACGAGGAGAAAACTTTCGAATTTTTACGGAACTGTGTTATCAGTAACATTAAAACAGAGAGGCATTCTAATAATAAGTATAAGCAATTCCTTAATAAGTAATTGTTTCCCTATGTCAGTCGGTTAGAAATGTTTCAAATAACTAACTACTAAAATGCTTTATTCTGGTTTTCATTTAGTAATAAATGTCTGAATATTCTGATAGTTTGTAAATGTACGAAGCAAGCATGTCATGAACGATGAAATATACAGGATAAACGAAAGTTAACGGGCAAAATGAGAGAACAAAGCGGCGTTTGTTTGCTCGCAAACATTTGGTACTATTTATTCAGGAAGCTGGACATTTGCGCATCGAATTCCAGATTACTCTATTCAATCATAAATAATAGAAAAGTTTTGGGACTCCTTTTAACATAAACAATGCCAACCGTAGACAACCTTCTCTATAGGTAAGTATATAAAAGTGAAAACTCACTCACTAACTTGTCACGAAATCTCAAAAACCACTTGATCTACTGATATTTAGCATTTACGAGTAGAGCCGAGTTTGAGGTCCACAGGTAATTTCTATGCAGTGCAAAAACTGTACTGTAAAATAAATTATTTTGATTTGATGAATATGAACAGTCCAAAATAATTTAGTTTTATTGTTATTTAGTTGGGTTTTATCATATTTAACCAAAATACCCGTTGCGTAGCATTTACTCGGAACGCCAAAAGATAACCGTAGCAGCTTCGCTAAAACAGATTTGTTGCAGCTACGACACTAGCGTAATACGATACGTGTTAAACCGTGTATTCACTACAGAACAACAGCCACGAGATACGTCGCCGGAAAAGTTTCTAAGGACTATATCTGTAATATTTGTTCTGTGGCTTTTGCCTGTAGTGATAGCACGATTTTCGAATATGGTGCTACGTTGTTACGACGGATAATACTTTGAAAAATAAATTATGCAAACTGCGCTGCTAAATGACGCTTTTAAACCATGCTGGAATCCGATTAATCAGCACCCTGTTGTTTTAAATATAAAATTATAAGCCTCCAGCTGGCTAGAAATGATGTCAACAGGTGGACCAAAGCAGTCACTGTATCCGCAAAATGGTAGACAACGTAGAGGCAAAGCATCAGCCCAATGGTCAGAAGACATTGTCAAGCACGTCCAAAGTCAGTGAATGAAGCTCGCACAGGAACGGAAAAAATTGCATGAACGAGTGGAGGCATTTACCCAGCAGTGTGTGAAAACAGGCTGAATAGATAGAAAGATATCTCCCATCCTCATTTTAATCTATTAATTCAATATGGAGTTTATTAAGATATAGACTTACACGCAGACTATCACATTTACTTAAATATTAGTGTGATATATATGTGTGTGTCTTCGGGGTTTGAATGTGAAACGTAAACTGCTATGCTGCCTTGAATATAGATTAGGAATTGTAACAAAACGAAATTGTGCAGTAATATAAGGAATATTCTTCGTAATTTTATCCAAGACTAAACGTATACGGTTATATTGTTTTGGTTAAGAATTTGTGTGTTCTTTACTATTTCGCCTAAAAGCTTTTGGACGGGTTTGAAATCCGAAACTTTCAAGTAAATAATAATTGGGTTACGAAATGATTCTTCTGGGCTACGAATTAAATTGGATTGGATCCAATCTTTGTGTAGCCAAGTTTTGCCAACGAATTCAGTACATATAAAAGAGTTCAGCAGTTTTAAAATTTTGTCTGATGCACGGCTAATGTTTTTACTAACTAGATAAACTAGCTAGATAAGTTTAGCTTTATTAAAAAGTCTCTGCACTACGTCTGCTCTTTATTTTTGGTAATACACTGAATTATTAATCAACAATTCAAAAATAAAACTTCATCTAGCTATTTTACCTTAAAATTGACTAAAATAACAAGTTAAATAACATAATTCAAAATAAATATTGATATAAGTGATCCATAGAATTTTGACAATAATAATTAACAGAGTCTAATAAGTATTCGTCTAATACACATAATAACGCAGGGGAAATCCATGAGATAACTTCTCAGATTCATAAACCGAATTACGGTAAAATCAATAACTGGTATCAGCCACGCGTCACCCACGCGTCACGCTTACAACAAGCTACCTCACTAGCTACAATACAAATCCACGGTGCTATTGAAAACCGCCGAAATCAGCCAAAAACCACCGCGAACCGCCACAATTTACCAAAATCTGCCGAAAACCGCTTCAAACTACATGGTCATGCACAACTCACCAATATTACCGCCGCACATTTCATATGCCACTTACGTTAACACAAAATAAAAATAAAAATAATTTAAATTTGAACAAATTCTTTTAAAATATTCACTAAAATGCTACTTCAAAAAGTTAGGAATTAGAGACAAAAAAAATTATACCCAAGTTGTATCGACATAAATTATCGTTAAAAATTATAATCGTAGTGAAAAACAACGCTGATTTTTGAATTTGTTTTTAAAGTAATTGTTTTAAGGATTGGGTACATACGCGCGCGGTCGTAGTGTCGCGTGGTGATGGCAAGCCGCCCCGAGTGTTCGGGAGGCGAGACGGAGCGCGAATGGGGATGATAGCGCCGCAGCGGCCCTTATACCGACGCCGGCAACACAACCCAAGGCGGTGGGCGGACATCTACAGAGTGGTTAACACGAACCGCTGTACTTCCAAATTTATTAGATGTACATCATCAGTATCAGCCAAAAGACATTTACTGCTGAACATAAGCCTCCTCCTTAGAACGCCAGATGTCCGCAACTCTCACGATGTCGTCAGTCTATCCGTAGCGGCCTACACGCTGCGTCGTCCGGTTCGTGGTCTCCATTCAAGAACCTTTCTTCTCCATCGGTTATCGGCTATTTGAGCGATTGGCCTGCCCATTGCCACTTCAACGTGTAACTCCAGCAGCTATTTCGGTGACTGTGGTTCTTCGGCGAATATCCTCGTTCCAGATTTATTTCGCAAAGAAACTTTGAGCATAGTTCTCTCCATTGCCCCTGTGCGAGTCTAAGTTTTAGACGTCATACTAACAGCAAAATGTTATGACGACCGATTCAGCACAGTGCGGTAGCACGTCCACCATATGAGCAGAGGTCCTGGGGTCGGTTCCCAGCCGGGCAGATGTTTGAAGGATGAATTTAAATATCTGTTCTGGGTTTGGGTGTTATCTGAACTGATCTCAAAATAGGTAACAACAATAGTCATTTGTATCATATTTTGCCTAGTAAGTAGGCATAAAAATCTAGAAAGACGACATAAAATACCGTAAAAATTGTAAATATTAAAAATACTTCTATTAAATTAAATATTCAAATAATTTCAATCATTAAAATACGCTGCTATTAATCGAATTTATTATCAGATATACATTTCTATAATTGCAAAATTTATCATTTATAAAACACTAACATTGTAATTGAATATCTGTGTTAATTTTATGTGTCGGATAATTCGATTTTTTCAGTATCATCCTTATTGAAGAAAAGGAGGTGTCATCACCTCTCAGTGGATGCCAGCGTGCCATCCCTGTCGCACAGCGGAGGGTTGTCAACAAAATGTTATTAGTCGCCTTCTCCCCACCAGCCGCAACTAGGAATTTTCACAGCGACTGTACACGAAGTGCAAAACTATTGACCTTACTAGGGAGCCCTAATGTGGGAGTTCTTGTTTACTCTTTTATGGATTATGGGACTTTCCTGGACGTTGTTTGTTGGCGAGTTAGGGAACTATGTACGTAGTGTTATTAATAACTTTAGAATTAGAGTATATAGGCCTCTAGCGGTCTATATGTTCACAACTGTTTTTACCTGACGCAAAGCCAAAAAGCGGGAGCTGATTTGTATATTTGTATGTTTCGACCTACAGCCTAAATGTCTTGGCAGATTTTGATAAATGAGGTGTCAATAGATTAGTGTAGGTCAAGGACGGTTTTATACCCTATAGCAGTGGTTCACAATTAGTTTTTCCTGCGTACCACTTCAAGAAAGACCTCAAACTCGCGTACCCCTCGAGCTCGGCTCAAGCACACCAAATGCCGTCCGGTTCATACTCAGTTTGTGAGGTCCAGTAAAGTATGAAATTCTATGGAAGACAGAAAGACGTCACGATATATGCAGTTAGTTGGACTGCAGACTGACTACAAAATGGATTGCTGACGGTGTGACGTCTGTGATAGAATTTCACCTAGTCAAGAGATTGGCGCGCGTACCTCTTGATGCAGACACCCTCAATCATCCCTTCGCGTTACCCATCCGTTCGCGTTACCTTAGGTAACGCGAAGGGATGATTAAGGGTATCTGCATCAAGAGGTACGCGCGCCAATCTCTTGACTAGGAGAAATTCTATTAAAGACGTCACCATAATTACCACTAATTAGGAACCACTGCCTTATAGGGTATACAATGTCCTTGGTGTATGTTCAGTACTGGGCAGTAAGCAGATGACGTCACCAAAAAAAAAACACACATGGCAACACATGGCGGCGTATGAAGTATTTATTTTTTATTGAAACCCTTTTTTTATATCATTTGACGGGTAATTGAACAGGTTATTTTATTTAAGTGTTATTACATTAATTTTCTGTACTAAGGTATTTAATGTGTTCATAATTTTAACAACGCTCTTTTCGAAAATTTGACTTTAAGGCTTGCCTTGTTCTGTAGTAAAAAAACAGAGGAATATGGTCCATATAAAGATCTATATTTGTGTGGACCCATTTAGTAAATCACAAGTACACAAAGCCTGGGGCTATTGTGATAAGGGAAATTATTCCGCTTACATTCATAGACTTGCAACTTCCGGTCAAAGGGTATCCATTAAAATTACACGCTTAGTTTCAACTATATTGTTAACCCTTAAGAGGAAACATTGATACTCAATAGTCCATAAAAAAGGGGTTGAATTACAATAAATATGTGGTGAATAATTTTTCTCGGGGTTTTTCTGAAGGATCGTATCTGGAACAAAGTTATTCGCCAGAGAACCAATGTAACCGACATAGCTCAGGCATAAGCAAGCTGAAGTGGCAGTGGGCCGGTCATGTCAGTCGCAGAATCGATAACCGTTGGTGTAGAAGTGAAGAAGTGGGGACTACGAATCAGCAAATGGACGAGGGCACCCTGAGACTTGCTGGAGTGACGATATACGTAAGACGGCTGGCAGTGGCTGGAAGTGAAAAACCCAAGATCAGGCTGAATGGCGTGCCTTGGAAAATGCCTATGTTAGCAGTCTATGTTATCTAGTCAATGGAATATTATAAGCTAAATATGATAATGAATATTTTTTACGTCAGGGTAAACCGGGCTGACCGAGGATGAGGTGGACTGACGACATCAAAATAACTGATAGTTGATTGAATTAGGCGTCACTTTGCGGAAGTCCATGTTTAATTTGTATATGATTTCTAGTGTATTTATTTTGTTACAGGTTTAATAAATTGTTGTTTCAGGTTAGGTACATTTTTAACTTTTATGTTATTAATATATTATTTCAGGTTAGGTTAAAATTAGCATCACAAATATCTATAGAGAAAATAATTTATCCCAAAATCCTCATTGTACTCGAAGCGAAGTAAAAGCGGAATTACACTAAAAGTTCGTCATATACAAATCAGAAGAACTGTTGGAAAGGAGTGGATGCGACTGGCGAGTGACCGGGCAAAGTGGCACAAACAAATGGAGGCCTATACCCAATAATGGATCACTCAAAGCTGATGATAATTTAGTAATTTATACTCAGCTACATTTATTCTAATATAAAAAACATGATTAAAACGCGTTAATCGGTTTGAGATTTTAGTAAACAGATAATGCTCTTGTGGGCTTGTTACGGTTCCTAAAACTAGCATCACCTTAAAATACGTTTAAAAATTATATTACATAACTTAATTCAACGCCATATATTTTTACGCCAGTTTTGTCATCGTTCAACTCAGTGTAGTGAAAAACAAAGTGAGTAGAGAACACGTGAACAAATTGTCTTCCGCTTAATTGAGACAATAGCATGATGACAAATATTTTTTTATTAGCTCATAAAAAAGCTGGTCATAAACAGAGCACATCAACGAAAACAAAATTAAAATTAGTCCAAAAATAAATAAGATATGAGCATTTTAATTTCATGCTGACAGAGAGCGTACTATACTGAGCCGTGACGTCACGCCTCAGGCGCGCCATACAAATACTATACTAACACACGCTTTGCGAGAAAAGGATAGAGCATCCCCTCCCTATCCCCACCTAAAACTTTAAACGCTCATATCTCAGAAATTTATCAGCCAATTTAATTTATTTTTTCAGTAGGTATGTGTAATGTATTTAGTTATATTCCTCGCTAGGCCGGTTATTTGTAATAAATTAAATATGAGGACACATGCCTATTGGAAACTTGTTATTGGACATCTTGAGTTTTTGTAATTACATACAAAAATACATAATTACATACACAGAAGTTTAAGTTATCTATACTAATATTATAAAGAGGAAAGATTTGATTGTTTGTTTGTTTGTTTGTTTGTTTGTTTGCATTGAATAGGCTCCGAAACTACTGAACCGATTTGAAAAATTCTTTCACTGTTGGGAAGCTACACTATCCCCGGTTAACATAGGCTATATTATATTTACCAAAAAAATAGGGATCTTACTAAAACTCCAATAATGTAACCTAAGGTGTAAAAAATAAGATTTACAATTTTGACTTTGCGTGTTTGACAGTTCTAAGACAGGACAACGTCTGTCAGGTCAGCTAGTAATTATATAATTTAGTAGCCTAATATAAGGCTAGATTGTAATTAAATTAAAGTGTGAAAGAGTCTTCACGCACTTTATGGTGTTAATATTGACAGATCTTGTCGTTGGCGAGACGTGACAAAAATCTAAGCGCAACTATTTTTTGCTAGATAAGATGTATATTGTATACGATGCGAAAAATAACAGTTTGGCACGTAAATTGTAATCAAGTTTATAGTTCATCAGTCTGTGCATTTTGTTTTTTATATTTTAACAAGCGTATTTGGTCATAGGAAAATGGTGGGAAAATTATTGAAATTCTTTAGGATTACAGACAATGTATTCAATAAAACATTTTTTTTTTCTTCTTTCCTCTTGTAGGATTTTGGCTTAGCATGTCTTGTGCATTTGCCATTGTCAAAAATTGAAATAATTTCAAGTTTTATTAAATATCTTCAAACACTTGACACTGGCAAATGAACAGGAGTACGACGCCAAAATCTTCATGGAGGAAATAATAATCTATTTAAAAAATCCGCATCACAAACTCAAAGATTTTATGACGTCATTGCACAAAATATACTACTTTGGCTAAAATTATGTTTTATCTGACACTAGAAAATTTGCATAGTAACTATTATTACTGTTTCCATTTTCTATCCACAAAAATCCTTACATTATCGTTCAGAAAACTTAATATGGAATAAATTAATTACCTACATATTATTCTATTTCTACTTCGTGTAGCGTTTTTATTCACGCGACGTTTTCCTTTTCCGTAGTATATTTGCTTAGCAAATTAAAGCTGTCGGTGAAACGGAAACCGACATTCCTATAGGAAATTAAAATTGGGAGGCTGACAGTTTGTTGGCGCGAACTTTCTCAGACGTTCGAAAATATTCAGAGCTTCTTCAAAAATAAATTAGCACTGAGTTCACAAAGTTCGATATATCTATAGACATCCGTGTAAATTATATTAACTAAAATATAGCCGTCACTAGATAGGAATACTAAGCTTGGAGATAAGCCCTTTGTTGTTATCATGTCACTTTCCACCCCTTCTGGACGAAATGCGGCATCAGAAATTAACTTTGTGTCGCAGACAAACTTGATACAGTGCCCGGAGTGTCCCCAGGCCCGTTATTTCAAAGGCCAAAAAGGTCTTAAAATTCACAATACTAGATGCCACAAAATTAATCTTTCGGCTCCAATTTCGGGTTCATTCGTACCAAGTAGCAGTTTCACGAGCGCTGCTTCTCCTTCCAAACCGTTTTGGGAGGTTTTAAGCTCATATAAAAATTCTTTTCCGATTTTAAAACGCATCCCGCGTGGTGCTCGTATTTCGGTTGCTCTTTGTTTATCATCAGCAATTAGGAATGTTATTTCTATAAATTCTAAGCACGCCTGGGAACATCTCC
Organism: Agriopis aurantiaria; assembly: GCA_914767915.1. Taxonomy (NCBI): domain Eukaryota; kingdom Metazoa; phylum Arthropoda; class Insecta; order Lepidoptera; family Geometridae; genus Agriopis; species Agriopis aurantiaria. The sequence continues at coordinate 6,195,181 of OU612003.1, read as the reverse complement.
TTACTTTTCCATACAGTGTGCTTTACGTACATTTCGACCCTTCTAACAAAAAGTCCCTTACTACTAGAGTAAAGGAAAACTGCGTAAAGTACAAAGTATTGGAAGGGAATCCTTTAGATCTTGCAAATATTATTCCGCCAAAAAATCGGAATAATTTAAATTCCAAAAAAACTGACGTTTCAACTAATTTCAAATTAGTAGAGAGCAAAATTAGTGATGGCGATATCAAAGGCGCCGCACGCGTCTTTTTTTCTAGCGACACAATAGCTCCTTATACACCAGTTACGGTTCAGTCACTTCGTGAAAAACATCCACCTGCAGCGGCAAATCTCCACCTCCCTGATCCACCACAACCAGATGACGTTGTCATTGAAGCCACATGCCAGGAGGTTGCAGCGGCTGTCGCGTCTTTTCAGAGTGGCTCAGCTGGAGGCCTAGATGGTCTGACGCCTCAACACCTAAAAGATCTTCTATCTTTTAGTTGTGGTGAGGCTAGCGAGTCCCTCTTGAAAGACCTGACAGCTTTGGTAAATCTCATGTTATCTGGACGGGTCAGTGATGACGTCATTGAAATTTTGTATGGTGCTAATTTATGCGCACTTATCAAAAAAGACGGTGGTATCAGACCTATTGCGGTTGGCACCACATATCGTCGCTTCGCGGCCAAGGCAGGATGTAGGAAAAAGGTCACTCTTTTGAGTAACCTTTTTCAACCAATACAGCTTGGTTTTGGTTCGCGAGGTGGATGTGAGGCTGCTGTTCATTCTGTCCGAACTTTTCTCGATCAAAATTGTGGAGAGGTGCTGCTAAAGGTGGATGTCAAAAACGCTTTTAATTCGGTCGATCGCGGTGCCCTGTTGACACAAGTAAAAGATAAAATTCCTGATCTTTTCAATTTTCTCTGGCAATGCTATGGCAGTCCCACCAAATTGACATACCAAAACAATGTTTTGTTATCATCAGTCGGTTGTCAACAGGGTGATCCTTTCGGTCCCGCCATTTTCAGCCTGGCTATTCACCCAATTATTCAACGTCTCCAGTCCAAACTTAATGTTTGGTACTTGGATGACGGAACCTTAGGAGGCGACGTTGACACTGTTCTAAGTGATTTGCAATTTCTCATAGACGAATTTCGTCATATTGGTTTGGAACTAAATTTTTCTAAATGCGAACTTTTTGTTTGCGATTCATGGCCGGATAAAGATGAGGTTATTGAAAAATTCAATAATTTAGCTCCCAATATCAAATTATTAGACAGGCGTTCTCTCCGTCTCCTGGGTTCACCGATATTGGATGAGTCTTTTTCACCTTTTGTTGAGGAAAAAATTCAAAATTTTATGGGTGCTTCCGACAGGTTACTCAAAATTAACGCCCATATGGCGTTTACAATTATCAGATACTGTTTGTTTGTTCCTAAATTTATGTACACTTTACGATGTAGTCCACTGTGGAAACACGGTGAGCTCCTTTCGAGCTTAGACAATGTCGTAAAGGAAACTCTAATATCGGTTTTGAATGTTGATTTGAGTGACAGGACATGGTTACAAGCCTCACTACCTGTAAGGTTAGGAGGCTTAGGGATCCGCCAAATTTCAAGTGTTGCGTTACCGGCATTCTTGTCCTCATTTCATAGTACTCATAAATTAATAGAAAAAATCCTTGCACCCTCTTTAGGTCCTTCCGATGTAGTTGTATCTCATTCGAAAGAGGCAATGAATGCTTGGAGGCTGGCTTGTCCAAATACCGATTTTCCCAGGAAGTTGTCTTCCCAGAGACTGTGGGATCGGCCGATCTGCGAACTAGCACGGAAATCGCTACTAGATACGTGTCCTAGTATTGCAGATCGCGCTCGTATTCTTGCTGTCTCTGTTTGGGAATCGGGACTTTGGTTGCAAGCCATGCCCTCTTTTAACACAGGTAGCCTTTTAGATCCAACCGCATTTCGTCTAGCTGTCAGCTTACGCTTGGGTGCAAGGTGCTGTGAGGCCCATCGCTGTCAGTGTGGTACTGCTGTTGACCAGCTCGGTCACCATGGTCTCTCTTGCTCGAGAAGCGCTGGTCGTATTGGCCGACACGCTAGCCTGAACGACATCATACGCAGGGCACTTTCCACCGCCAATGTCGCAGCTGTGCTCAAACCGAGTGGTCTTGCGCGTGACGATGGAAAGAGGCCTGACGGTATGACACTTGTGCCCTGGAGGTTGGAGCGGCCCTTGTATGGGACGCAACTTGTGTCGATACTTTGGCGTCGTCACATCTTCCTGAGACACAGGGTAGGGCTGGCGCGGCTGCTAATTCGGCAGAGCAGCACAAGCGTCGCAAATATGCTAACCTCGGCAGTGGTTACATATTTGAGGCGTTTGGGGTCGAGACATTGGGCCCTTGGGGACCGGGAGCTCACCTCATTTTCAAAAATCTTTCAGAGCGCCTGGTTAATGCGACGCGTGACCAAAATGCTGGCGTGTTTCTGGCTCAACGCATTAGCATTGCCATTCAACGTGGTAATGCCGCCAGCATGTTGGGTACGCTGCCAACTGGTAGTGGGCTTGAGCATTTGGATTGTCTTTAGACCTTCAACGGTCTATGGGCAGTCTAACTGTATTTGTAGTGTTAGTTTTAGCTTGTATTTTGTTTAGTTATTAAAGGCACTTGCCCAGTAAAAAAAATACTACAAACTTAAGTTTGTCTTTCAATATTTTAACTTCAGTTAGTTTTTTTTTTGGTCTCGCGCTCTGTGGGTTCCGTCTAACGGAACCCTCAGAGCACGAGTCCTACTCGTACTTGTCCGGTTTTTTTATTCGTTTATATGGGGACAACTGGCTACGACAAATTTCTTACAAAAACGCCATGACTACCATTCTAAATTTAAAAAAAAAAACTTTCCTTGGCTCAGATAAAGTCACATGCTATTAAATCATTAGATAACATAGGCTAAGTATATAAGTACTCCCCCCCCTCTACGATACTATCCTATTACCGCTGAAAATTTGTCAAATAATTAATTGTCAAACTTAGTGTACGATTTGTATTACCGACAAACATCTTGAGTAATATCTGGCTAAGAGCATGTCGATACGCGTATGGTAGGGTTCCGTAACCAAAGCTATAATAATTATTGTGGTCTCATGATAAAGTTCAGAAATTGGTGGTAATAGAAAAATTCGAACGAATTAAGCTCGGTGGACTCAGAGATGTATCAATAGTTTAGGCAAAAAGAAAACTACAATGTAAATATTTTTTTGTTATGATTATTTTAAGAGAAGGTCAATGTGAACGTCCTATGTATGTCCTATGTAAACTATGTGTGAGAACGTCTTGAATTGAATTTATTGCAGCTTTATCGCTATAACTCAAAAAGTTTTTATCACAAAATGTCTAAATAATTTTTAATAAAGGTTAATAATATCAGCATGTCAAAGCTTACATGTCGAATAGTTTAGAAATGCAAGGGCGGAGGCAACTTTTTGCCTCAGACAGACAGACGGACAGACGGACAGACGGACAGACGGACAGACGGACAGACGAACAGACTGACAGACGGACAGAACGACAAAACGAACTTATAAGGGTTCCTTCTAGTACTACGGAACCCTAAAGACAGTAATACCGTAATACTAGCTAAGTTTAAATCACATCATGTACTATCCAAAACGTCAAGTACTAAAATAACTTCTTCCAAACGTTATTATAAAAGTTTCCCGTTAGTTTATTTAAACTTTAGTCTTACATCATATTTTACAGTTATAAAGACGCGTGGGCACCGGACAACGTGGGCAACTCCAAGCCCTTTTGCGTAAAAGCTCTTTCAAGGTGAGCCATAATGTGTGACCCTATTTTCCCCGATGTACTGTTTGCACCATTGACTTTCATATCTTTAGAATGGATTAAAAAATAATAACGTGGTTGTTATTAAATGCTTATTTAGACTCAAAGAGCTCCGAAAATAAAATGACGGCTTCATTTATAAAAAATCACTTTCACACATGAACACAATTCATTAAAGTGAAGTAAAAGAACATCGTACGTTCAGTTAAATCAACTTATGTTAGCTACAGGTTCATGAATGCGCTACGAGTGCTACGAGTGCTACGACCAGGCTACAAAGCTAATGCGATTTCAGCGCGACGCAGTGAACAAATAAGCACAGAGTGAACTTAAAAAAGATGCTTCTTTTAACATGAGGTTTCAACCGATTCGAAGAGTTATTGAAATCGCATTTTTTACTAAAGAATGAGTACAATTTTATATATTAATGTATTATAGCCGTATTTGACACACCCAAGTGCAAAAAAAAACAATATAGATAATTAATTTTAGATTTTTTTAGACAGCAGATTTTTTTATAAGTTTTATTCAACTTGCCCTTTTAGTATGTATGTTTGTATGTGTGGGACAATCTTGCAACTATATTTTTGACCAGTTATAATCAACCGATTGAGCTGAAGTTTTGCTTACTTATACGTAAATTTGGTAACAATGCAATGTTATTGTACCATCGAGCTGGTTTAATGATGGAGGCATGAGGTGGCCATAGGAACTCCTTAACGAAACGACGTAATCCCGTTGAGTTTGGATTCGTTGGATCTGTCTTCCCAAGCAGTTTGGTCCTAGATGATTAATTCAACTGGCGGACTCCCCAACATGGCAGACAAAATGTTTTTATCTACCATCATGATAAAAGTATCAAATGAAAGGGTTTGCTGAGAAGAATATGAAACCTTATTTTATTTTTTTTATTTTTTTTTTATTAATAATTTATCAGATTTGAGTACCACCACTCGGTGTTAACCGATACAATTCTGTTAATACTTGTTATAATGTAAACTACCAAAGCAATTAAAACTTTAAGAGAGTGTAAGACGGTTGAAATTATTCAAATATTTTTATTGTTTTTTGTCCAAAAAGTAATTATTTTGATAACGTGAAATCATGTCACATTTCCCTCGACCTTGTGTGGGTTTATACGTAACCAAGTAGAACCCTTGACAAATCTCTTGATCCTTACAGTTTAGGTGCCATCTTCAACGGCTTAAAGCCTACCACATCGTAAAATGAGCTTTATGCAACCGAGACACAGAATAAAACAAATAAATAAGAACGAGATTGGATTGTGTATCTTAGTTTGAGACTATAACAAACTGACATGTATAGATGACCAGCTGCATCCTGGAGATTTATCTACATCATTTCTAAGAACACCAATATGAAACACTTACTAAAGTTATTGGCCGAGCTGAGGATCGAACCTGGTGCCGTCAGATTGTAAAGCGCACACGCTACCGCTCGTCATCCATCGTTGAGTGTAATTTTTTTTTTTATGAAACAGCTGATTTTAACCCGCAATTTCAGAGTTGGTTCCTCAGTAAAAAGCTGTTCATATAAAGATGAGTACAATAATCTCCTTTCGGCTAAGTACTCCCTTTTCGCGTAACCCTGTAGATGTATATCTTCAAGAAATAGCAAGTAGTGTTATAACGTTATTTCATTACAAATGCAATTACGAAGATAAATGAGTTTAGGAAAATAGATCACTCTGGGGATTTCAAGACCATTGCCAGATATTGTGGTATATTTGGAACCACGGAATAAAAGATGTGGACTGGAAAGGCCACTCCTGTCTCTATAGTGTCGTCATAAGAACCTGTTGGTGGGCAGGAAAACGACAGGATCCTTTTATAAACTCATATTATAAATGTAGGAGCGGTGGTAGCCGTGCGGCAGCATGTATTTGGGAGAATTTTTATCTCGGAATAATTAAGGTTCCTGAGGGAACACCGCAACCAAGTAAAACCGCGCAGGGCCCAGCAAGTTGCAAATAAAGTCTCATCAGCCTCTTTGCTGCTATTTCACAAGCAATGCACGTCATTTGGTTCTTTTTGTTTCATAAATAAACCAGCCAAGTGCGAGTCGTCTCGCGCACTGAGGGTTCCGTACCACCACAAAAGTCAATAAGGAAATTACTAGTTATAACTTTGTAATGAACAGAAACTGGTCACCGATTCGCACTTGACTATTATTTATTATTTGTTGTTATAGTTTTAGAGTGCGTTCTATAGTCATGCCAAGTTTGACGCTTGTACGTGTTACCGTTTTTACATTACAGTTAATACAAAAATACGTTTGTTGTCTGGGGTCGTGTTGTATGGTTGTCCCTTTCGTTTTTACTTTTTTTTTATTTCCATATAATCCGCCGTAACATTAAATATTCTGTGAAAATCTCAACTGGCTGTTTATTACGGTTCGAAAGACACAGCCGGATAGACATTAAAGGTTTATTTTTTAATTTTTATTTATTTAGATACTCAAAACAGATTGCAATCAATTAATTTCTTAAATAAACACTTAAAACCTGAACTGGATTGTCACCCAAAACATGAGTATACAAAAAAATATTAGACAAACGTGATGAAAGAACCCATCCGCATAGCAATGAGCTTGCTGATGGGCATAGTAATAGGGTCCCGTTAGCCATGGCTTAGTAATAGGGTCCCGTTTTTACCCTTTGGGTACGGAACCCTAAAAACTACGAATCTGCTTACCGACACGACTTGTTCCAAAGAAATTTTGAGAGGTGGTCTTTCCAGTTTCTTACGTTGTTACATGGTTGTAACAAACAGCTTTTACTTATCAGCGAATTACTTTGGAACTCTAACGAACATCTGTCACTTACATAAGCACACTACTAGAATGAAACTGACATCTGCTGCTTTGTAATTAGAAACTTAGAGCTGGTACACATTAATAATTATTCTATGTTTAACCGCAATTTATGTCGATTCCACCTTCCACGACTTTAAATAGCTTTAGGGTTTTTGCTACCTATAACTTACAATACATAAGCAGTTAAAGCAGTGCACACTACTTAAATGAAACTGACATCTGATGTAATTTTTTTCCCTTTTTTTAAATATATTGACTTGTACTGTTGGCCTTTTGGCCTCTACAGCTTGATCGGACTAGTTAGCGAACGCAGAGTGCGTTCGGCATAACTTGGTGGTTTAAGTTTTGGGCGACTAGCACAAGGGCACCTCGAAGGTACGAACCTCGGCTTGGGCCGTCGCCGGGAGTGGGAATCAGACTTGCCCAGGCACCGCAGAAGGGGTGTGCCCTGGAGCCCTAGCGGTTTGTTGAACTGATTGATTATTTGGAGACAATCGAACCGATACTGCTTTGTAATTAAAAACTTGGAGCTATATTTTGCGAAGGAGCCGAACTAATGGGGGGGGGGAGGGGGACATTTTCAATTTTTCTGTTTTCTTTTATATTTAAAATTTATTTAAGTTTGCGCCATTATGTTAGTGCGTATAGTGAAGCTTAGTATCGATACAAACAGCTTAGTTTTTCGATAATAATTTAAATTAATTATGTGTATATATATGAAATAAATGAATTTAAAAAAAAAAAAAAAATGAAAATCTACGCGTACGAAGTCGCGGGCAAAAAAGCTAGTAATAGTATAAATAATAACTAGTCAACTACTAGCTTTAAAAAAGGACAAGTGCATTTATTAACTAAACAAAATACAAGATAATACTACAAATACAGTTAGACTGCCCATAGACCGTTGAAGGTCTAATGACAATCCAAATGCTCAAGCCTACTATCATTTGGCAGCGTACCCAGCATGCTGGCGGTATTTCCACGCTGTACAGCAATGCTTATGCGTTGAGCCAGAAACACGCCAGCATCTTGGTCACACCCGGCGATCTGTTTTTTTTTTGAGTTGACTCCCAGTCCTTAATGGTCCAATGTCTCGACCCCAAATGGCTTGACTCATTGCTTATCTGTGCAACAAAGTAAAAATATGTTATATTTACTTTACATAAGCGGCAACGACAAACAAAGTTCCCCGTGTAAATGGGTGTTCCCCGTCAGTTACAATCTGGGTGTCTTCAAGTCGAGAGTGAATCGGTTTCTTCTAAGCAAGCTCCATCGTAGACCGCATCGTCGCTTAACATCAGGCGAGATAGCGGCCAAGCGCAAGCATATCTATTATTAAAAAAAAACCGGACAAGTACGAGTAGGACTCGTGCTCTGAGGGTTCCGTTAGACGGAACCCACAGAGCGCGAGACCAAAAAAAAAACTAACTGAAGTTAAAATATTGAAAGACAAACTTAAGTTTGTAGTATTTTTTTTACTGGGCAAGTGCCTTTAATAACTAAACAAAATACAAGCTAAAACTAACACTACAAATACAGTTAGACTGCCCATAGACCGTTGAAGGTCTAAAGACAATCCAAATGCTCAAGCCCACTACCAGTTGGCAGCGTACCCAACATGCTGGCGGCATTACCACGTTGAATGGCAATGCTAATGCGTTGAGCCAGAAACACGCCAGCATTTTGGTCACGCGTCGCATTAACCAGGCGCTCTGAAAGATTTTTGAAAATGAGGTGAGCTCCCGGTCCCCAAGGGCCCAATGTCTCGACCCCAAACGCCTCAAATATGTAACCACTGCCGAGGTTAGCATATTTGCGACGCTTGTGCTGCTCTGCCGAATTAGCAGCCGCGCCAGCCCTACCCTGTGTCTCAGGAAGATGTGACGACGCCAAAGTATCGACACAAGTTGCGTCCCATACAAGGGCCGCTCCAACCTCCAGGGCACAAGTGTCATACCGTCAGGCCTCTTTCCATCGTCACGCGCAAGACCACTCGGTTTGAGCACAGCTGCGACATTGGCGGTGGAAAGTGCCCTGCGTATGATGTCGTTCAGGCTAGCGTGTCGGCCAATACGACCAGCGCTTCTCGAGCAAGAGAGACCATGGTGACCGAGCTGGTCAACAGCAGTACCACACTGACAGCGATGGGCCTCACAGCACCTTGCACCCAAGCGTAAGCTGACAGCTAGACGAAATGCGGTTGGATCTAAAAGGCTACCTGTGTTAAAAGAGGGCATGGCTTGCAACCAAAGTCCCGATTCCCAAACAGAGACAGCAAGAATACGAGCGCGATCTGCAATACTAGGACACGTATCTAGTAGCGATTTCCATGCTAGTTCGCAGATCGGCCGATCCCACAGTCTCTGGGAAGACAACTTTGAAGTTTGTAGTTGACAATAAGGTTCTTCCATACATCCCAACTACAAAATGTAAGTTTGTAATAGCAAAATAATTATTTTTAAATACCTTCATATTTATAACTTTCGGATTTATTCCTATATATGTACTATGAGACCTTGCCTCTTGCCAAATTTCATGATTCTAGGTCAACGGGAAGTACCCTATAGGTTTTGATTCCCCTGTGAAATCGAAAAATATACGACATAAAGGAACCCTAAGAGCGCGAGGACCCGGGTATGTCCTAAAACTGCGACCAGAACCACCGGAGGATGGGCAGCAGCGTCCTATTAGTACACGGTGAACGTACTGCGATCCCCAAGCCGCCTGCCAAGCGTGGGGATTATGGCAACACCCCTCTCTACGAGGGAGGCCTTTGTTCAGCAGTGGACGTTTACAGGCTGATGATGATGATGATGATGAAGAGCGCGAGACCAAAAAAAACTAACTGAAGTTAAAATATTGAAAGACAAACTTAAGTTTGTAGTTGACAATAAGGTTCTTCCATACATTCCAACTACAAAATGTAAGTTTGTAATAGCAAAATAATCATTTTTAAATGATATACCTTCATATTTATAACTTTCGGATTTATTCCTATATATGTGCTATGAGACCTTGCTTTTTGCCAAATTTCATGATTCTAGATCAACGGGAAGTACTCTATAGGTTTTGGTTCCCCTGTGAAATCGCAAAATATGCGACATAAACGTTCATATCTTTTGATTGCGTTGACTTACAACTTTTATTTTTTTACAGCCGAAAGAAACCGTAAACCCAAGTATTTAGTATAAATTTCAACTTGCTACCTTTACGCGTTCTTGAGAAAAAGGGTCTTGACAGACGGACAGACAGACAGACAGACAGACGGACAACGAAGTGATCCTATAAGGGTTCCGTTTTTTCCTTTTGAGGTACGGAACCCTAAAAAAGAAAAAAAAGATGATAATTGGGTCTAAACTCCAACTGATTCCCTACGCCGTTTATTTTTCCGCTTATGCTCATAGGGATTCGTGTCAGCCGCTGAGTATCGCTTCGTCTTTACCCATTCACGCCATCTAACTAAATTTCAAAAGGGTTGAAACCCAATCTACATAAATAATTAAACAAAAGTCTAGACTTGAAGTGCAAACACAAATACTTCGATAAATTTAACAATTCAAATAATAAACTAACGAAGCCCAAACGAGTTATAATTAACAGTAAATAATATAAATACTACGCTATTGTATAATTTCTATTTTATTTATCTATCGTTAAGAGATTGGCTATCCAATTAAATGGAGATGGGCAAAGAAATAAAAATAACGGGTCTCTTTTCTTTCTGACGATAAAAATAATATTGTTATTATTAATTAATGTTTGTCCTAGGTGGGAATCAAAACCACGCCCCAAGCTCAGAAGGTAGGTTCACTACCAACTGGACCAACAGACTATTTAAATATAGATCTGTATCTGTATAATATATATCCGTACTATGATTAGATCTGGGGCCTACCATCTAAATTTTACGTAACGACTGCTCCTCATTTTCCCACCTTGCTAAGTAAATACGTGACCATTTAATACCAGCTGATTTAGAATCCCCATAAGACAAGTTCCAGCCCATTACTGGGGCCATAAATACAGCGTAATGGTATAATATTGTGCCACATATATGCCTCCCACTTTCTATTATCTTCAACAAACTTGCGATAAGTAGAACGTGCGGAAATCACGTTAGTATTATTGTTCTAGCTTCCGCGATCACCATTTTCCGGGAAAATGTTCTTTATCGTGTACTACGTAAAGTCTTTTTTGCATCAGATGTACATAATAAGGCGTTTGGAAAAGGGAGCTTTGTGACGTGTTATCACTAGTTTTGACAAGGGATTTAGTTTTGGGCTTTGAAGCCTTTATAATGGAGGAAAATAGCCAGGCGATTATCACCCGTATTTCAAACGCGTTTTGTTTTTACAAGGTTTTACGATATTTAACTTGCAATGTATGTATGTAACTATATTTGTTCGGGTTGAATCTTGCAACTCAATTTTGATGCAGATATCTTGAACCGATTGAGTTGAAACTTGGTATACTTATGTAGTTATGTAGTTCGGTGACAATGCAATGGTATGGTACTATCGAGCTGGTCTGATGATGGAGACAGAAGGTGGCCATAGGAACCCCTAAACAAAACGACGTAATTCCGTCGTGTTTGGGTTTGTTGGATTTGTCTTTCCAAGCATTTTGGTCGTAGATGATTAACTCAACGTGGCGGACGAAAAAGATTGTTATAAAAAAGTTTTTTTTTTAAATGATTAAATCGTATTCTTACTATATGTACTGTAAAACGGAATAAATAAAAACAATGACGGTGAAGAGAAATAAAACTTTAAAAAAATATAGTTGTATTTCAAGAGCTATAAAGTCATTTAAATTGTTATTAGTTTAGTCATGAAATCAGTTTTTTTTTATAAACGATGTCTTGCGAGTGGCCACTATCTCGCCTGATGTTAAGCGATGATGCGGTCTACGTTGGAGCACGCTTGCCTAAAATAATCACAAGACACCCATATTTGGTAGATTTTGTTTTGCGCACCTAGCCCAGGAAAATTAGCGGTTTCACCTTGGAATATAATAAGCTGTAAGCTTGTATTAACCTATATTTTAGCATTTTGCAAGTGGTTTCAAAAGTCTCATAAAATCTCGTATCGACTCATGTTATGGGCACAATGATCTACAGCAGGCTTTACGAGGATGTAGTTGAGGCGTCAAACTTGTCTATATTCAAAGCAAATTAGCACTCTGGCTTGTCAACCAAGCGTTCTACGACATTGATAAAGAATTTATGTCTCTAAACGTAACATCCTGAATGTATGTCATTATTATTAGCTTTTACTTATACTAATAAGCACAGTTTTTTTTGTTTAAATTAGACCGGCTGTGAAGGCATTTTTGTAAGAATATTTTTTGTAGCTAGTTGCACCCATATAAACGAAACGTCAGTCATTCGAAATCAGTTAGCAACTATGATGCGGAGTTCGACGCGTTGATCTAAAAAATTATGTTCAATCAAGGTTCACTCCTGCCTGGTAACATAACATATGGTAACATATTTTCCCTCTCATTTCCGTTGTATTTACTTCTCTTTTCTGTGCTAATAAGTACTTCTTTTTTTTACATCAGACATAACTGATCGTATGAATAGATGAGTAAGAGTATAAAAACAAAAAACGGCTTCAATACTATTGCTACCTACATGAACAAGTACAAGAAAACTACAAGAAAAAGTAACAAGTAGAAAAATTACAGTTAAAACAGAGATTGAAAGTCCTCATCAAAACTTTTGCTGTAGGGAACTAAAAACCAAAACGTCATCTGTGTAAGTTTTTTTTATTTAGTTAATCTTTTCAAAGAGTGCCGAATCAAATTCAATAAAATTTATATGGGACCGCCTCTAAAGTGACCCACCAAACAAAACAGGAATCATTAAAATAAATTCATAATTGGCGGAGTAATCGCGTAAGAAACATACAAAAAAAACATACAGTCGAACTGAGAACCTCCTCCTTTTTTGAAGTCTGTTAAAAACTAAACGACAACCTCGGAAAATAGAGACTGCGAGAAACGTTGATGAAACTGCAATTTTCAGTTTGTCGTTTTTCAACAGACAAATTTACTAGTAGAGCGGTTCGCTCCCTCTTTTTATTTACGAGACTGCCGCGTGCGTTGTTAGGGGAAAAAAAGCCAAAAATAGTTTGTTGTTTTAGTCGGTTTTATGTAAATATTGTATATAAAAGATTGTCTGTCCAATAAAAGAATAAAAAACAAGGTTTTTTTTACGCGGATAAGTCCGCGTTTGACCAACAACTCGCCTGATTCGCCCGCTAATAACGATAACGGAAGAGACGGTTTTTATTCTAAGTTAAATATTATGGACGATTTAAAATCTCTACCGTGTCTTAGCGGTTAGAACGCAGATCATACGAAAAAGGGAGATATGGTAAGGAAGCGCGGCGGGTGCGCGCGCGGGAGCTTGATGCATTTTTTTTATTTTTATTTTTATTCCATAGGTTGCAAACAAGCAGAGGGCCGCCTGATGGTAAGCAGTCACCGTCACTTATGGATACTTGTAACACCAGAGGCATCACAAATACATTACCGACCCTTAAGGACTCTATTAGGAATGTTCTATACGGAATTTGTCTTCTGCACACGCGCCGCGAGAGTACAGAGTTCAGATACTTGAAATAATTTACAATAACAGTAAGAAAATATATCTGTTTGTTTTGTTATTCTAAAAGGTGAATCGGAAAATATCTACGTGACAGAGTAAGGGCCACGTCTCTTGAATTCCTTTATTAGATTCTAAGGGGTGCGACACCGTCTGTTTACAAGAAAGGTTCTATATAAAAGCCTTTTTATATCTATTTAAGACACTACAACAATTTATAACACCTACTGTAAAAAATTGCCAATACTTCAAAACAGTCTGTAACTCATAATTTTTAACCGACTTCAAAAAGGTGGCTTATAAATTCGACTGTACGTTTTTTTTTTTCATTACATTTCAGGCTATCTGGTTTCCAATGCTGGCAAAAATATTAACTGTTTCATAGAAAACGGTCATTCACACTACAAAATGTGTGGAACAGCTGATGTTTCCGCGATTTCAGTCCAAAATGATGGGTACTATGGACCCCTTTGGATTAGTACACGATATCCGCGTAACCCTGTATATAAATGATAACTGGCCAAAAGTGTGTCGAGACTCGAGAGACGCATGCATGTACTATACAGGCCCTATCATATACGTTCTGTTTTACGTAGCTAAAGTCATATAACTGTGGTCACAACATAGTTCCGAAATTGGTAATTACAGAAAAAATCGATAGAATCGAGCTCTGTGAACTTAACCAAATTTCAGAGGTGTATCATACCAACATAACATATACTTTTTTATATTACGTGAAAAACATAGTCATTTGTACGGAAAGGATAATGATTATTGATCTAGAACGTCTAGAATTTATTACAGTTTTATCGCTATAACTCAATAAACCATAAAATTGTCGAAATAATTTTGAATGAAGGGTTTTAATATGGCCCACCATATATAATAGACAGACAGACAGACGGACGGACAGAACGAATTAAATTAATAAGGGTTCCTTGTAGGACTACCGAACCCTAAAAATGCAATGTTGTTCGTTGGTACGCGCATCCCTTGAGAACAGTTAGACCGATTTAGCAATTTTTTGTTTTCCAATGTTCAAAAAATGGTTTTATGATAAGAATAGAATTTGATAACCGGTTTTTTTTTCGGTAAAAACTAAACGTCCTTTTTCTTTGGGATTTTTGTATTAACTCAAAACCTTTGACGGACATTAGAAAATCTTTGCTCAAAACCATTACTCAAACCAAACAATAGAACTTTCGACTGGATTAACGTTAAGTTTGTTGGGATAGCTGACCCGACAAACGTAGTCCTGTCAAATTTTCATTTAATAACTGGGCAATCCCACAGATCTACTATCTGTGGGGCAATCCATATATGCTGTGCGTAGAGACCCTTTCTCGCGACAAGTCCCTTGTGAAAGAGTCTTCACGCACTTTATGGTGTAATATTGACAGATCTTGTCGTTGGCGAGACGTGACAAAAATCTAAGCGCAACTATTTTTTGCTACATAAGATGTATATTGTATACGCTGCGAAAAATAACAGTTTGGCACGTAAATTGTAATCAAGTTTATAGTACATCAGTCTGTGCATTTTGTTTTTTATATTTTAACAAGCGTATTTGGTCATAGGAAAATGGTGGGAAAATTATTGAAACTCTTTAGGGTTACAGACAATGTATTCAATAAAACATTTTTTTTTCTTCTTTCCTCTTGTAGGATTTTGGCTTAGCATGTCTTGTGCATTTGCCAATGTCAAAAATTGAAATAATTTCAAGTTTTATTAAATATCTTCAAACACTTGACACTGGCAAATGAACAGGAGTACGACGCCAAAATCTTCATGGAGGAAATAATAATCTATTTAAAAAATCCGCATCACAAAATCAAAGATTTTATGACGTCATTGCACAAAATATACTACTTTGGCTAAAATTATGTTTTATCTGACACTAGAAAATTTGCATAGTAACTATTATTACTGTTTCCATTTTCTATCCACAAAAATCCTTCCATTATCGTTCAGAAAACTTAATATGGAATAAATTAATTACCTACATATTATTCTATTTCTACTTCGTGTAGCGTTTTTATTCACGCGACGTTTTCCTTTTCCGTAGTATATTTGCTTAGCAAATTAAAGCTGTCGGTGAAACGGAAACCGACATTCCTATAGGAAATTAAAATTGGGAGGCTGACAGTTTGTTGGCGCGAACTTTCTCAGACGATCGAAAATATTCAGAGCTTCTTCAAAAATAAATTAGCACTGAGTTTACAAAGTTCGATATATCTATAGACATCCGTGTAAATTATATTAACTAAAAATTTTCAGCTGAATCTTTTCCTAAGCTTTTTTTCCTAATAAGTTTTTTTTTTTTTTTTTTTTTTGTGAAATTTATTTTCAATCTTAGGCCAATAATTGGCTTTTATTAGCCAATAAGTAATTTAATTCTCACTTAGGAGCCCTCATTTTTTGACGAATAAGCAACGAAAACTGAATTTTTGGAAAGATCAATAAAAATACAATTTTTGTAATAAATAGATCGGTATTTTTTTGATAATAACTTCAAACCTTAGATTATTTGTCAAAGCTATGTTTTTTTCTGTTATGTTTGACGTAACAGAAAAGAAAACATAACTTAGAAAAAAGCATAAAAATTAATTTCAGACTTCAAATGCAAAAACTTATCAACTAATTACTTCCAATTCACAATAGTAGTCTATCGTAAAACTCTCGGAGGGAATGTTTGAGAGTGGATTTATTTAAATTACTTATATAAAATAAATAATTTTAATCTTTTGGTTTACTTGTTAACCGACTTCAAAAAGAAGGAGGTCAATTCGACTTGTGTTTTTTTTTTTTTTTTTTAAATTCATCTTGACTACGGCTTATTATTTTTTTGTTTTATGCCCTAAAATCCAGGTATATCAAACAAAGAAAATATAAAAGCCTTAATTATTACTTATTACTAATTATCACTAATATAATCAAAAATCAAAAACAAGATGTTGTCCGTGTGGTAAAGTGCCAAGAACGCTGGCTGGATTCCCGCGTTGAATTGCTAAAAATTAATCTCTGCGTATAAAAAATAAACGATGTATTTTGTAATATGACGACAACAGCTGAAAGAAGTATCGTTTCCTTTAAGATTAACAACTCGAATAACAAGTAACTGTTGAGAAATAATCGAATACGCAAAATCTATTACTTCATCAACTAGACATCTCTATGACCTAACATTTTATACAAAAAACCAATGACTGTTTTAAAAAGAGGGAAGACGCGTGACATCCAAACATTGTAACCAATAAATATGGCTCTGTTTTGGCTCGAGTCAGCGGCGACGTTGACGTCTACACTGTAAACGTCAACTTCACCGCTCCACTAGACACTACACTAGACCATAGAAGTGACATTTAAAGAAAATTAAGTTATTGTTTTTAAGTATTTACGAGTGAAAAGTAATGCCGTGGAACTTTTTTTTTGTCTTCGAACTGTTGTTGCACCTTGTGAAAACGCAGGAAGTAATTTTTGCTGCTTTATTTCACACAATTTTGACAAGTAATTCACGTGCTATCAAAACGACAGTTCGATTGTGACTGAAGTCGATTGTGCCTTGGAGCCCAATTTATGCGGTCCACGTCAAGGAGTTCGTCCCGTATCTTCCCCCTATTTACTTACATCAATGCAAAAAACACAAAGAATTGAAAAACAAAAAATGGTAATTCTCAGGGCTTTTTCGTAAATATGCAAAATGGCGACGAATGGAAACGACTCTTCGCACGGCGCGGCGTTTCATTAAATTGATTCTCTGCTATTGTGCTAAGTTCAACAAGGACAAGCTTCGAGGTAATTTATATTAGGATATTTGCTATGGGAAACTCTAGCCAAAAACTTTATCGGCGTCCCATATTCGTTGTTTCAATTTATTTCTAATTTAATTGGTGATGCAAAAGTTGCGTTTAAATTTATTTATTCACGAGCCGTGTACGCTTACATAGTTGACTTGTATTAGTAAAGTCATTTGATTATTTACGGGATATTTACCGTGGTAAGGTTGTGGAATGAGAACAACCGTGATTGTTTAAAACAGTGTTTTTTAAGTAAATAGAAAACTTTAAGCAATTTCCACGTGCAAAGCACGCTGCAAGAAGGAGCCTTTAAGTGAGCGTGAGTGATCTGGCTATACACACAATACTCAAAACTATATTATTACAATTTCCAATTGTAATTGTCATGTTTATAAATACAGCGGTTACGCTGTACGTTGTCTGTCAGTGAACGAATGAATTTAAGATTCTTATTGAGAGGTGTCACATTTTTTGACGAAAAAATCAACGTAAACTGGATTTTTGGCATTCTGATTCTACGAAATAGATTTATAAAAAAAAACTATGAATAAATAAATATGTTATTTTTCTAGCATATTAATATTATATCAGTCGATCAAGAAATGTTTTCTGATTCTGATAGAAAATAACGGCTTCAAACTCAAAATGTCATCTTATTACCTCCAATTTATAAAAGCAGTTTTTGTACATCTCTCGGAGGGAAAGTATGAGAGTAGATTTCGTTAAATGACTGACACAAACTAATCAATTTTAATGTTATAGTTTGCTTATTTTTATGCGTCTTAAAAATTACGGTTTTATTTTTTCGTTTAATGGCCGAAAATATTTATACCTAAAATTTATCGATGCATTTTGTACATCTCTTAAGTAGATGTTTTACTCTGTGGCAGCTAGAGAGTCTTCGATGTTAGATTCCTAGTCAGAGTTAAAACTACCTGAAGTTCTCTAACATGGTCTTCTAACCTGAAATCTACAGTTTATCGTACCATTCCGTGACACAGTGACTCAGCGCAGTGGATCACTTTCGTGATTGATGAATTCTATCCATTAATACTTTTTCCGTAAATATATATTTTTGGGAAATAAACGTTGTACTTTAAATAATGAAAAAGATGACGTGTTTGTATTTGTATCACGTGGAATATTGGTGATAAATATCTCTCACGAGTGACGAACGTAACACCCCTAAACGTCTCACGTGTCACTTAAAAACGTGACATCCAAGATTTCAGATAATATTGGCTTTCAACCCTTCCACGCGTTTTGTAAAGCATCGTGTTCGGAACGGAACATCTCGTTGGGAATTTATTAATAACAACGTTGACGCAGAGCCACACGTGTGAAGGTTTAAATATACCAGTCCAAAGCAGGCGTACTTATATTTAAGCATTTTTATATTATATTTTTATGGTATACATTACAGTGTTTATAAGCTATAGTAGATTTTATATTATTGTTATTATTTATTGAAATAGGATTATGTTCAATATAGATTGTTAAACAAGATATTCAAGCAAAGTAAGTCACGGCCAAGTCAAGGTCATGCCCTAGTAAAATAACTACTTCAACATCAAGTAGAAAAACGTCCCACTACCTTCGAACAAAATAAAATGAATGGACAGGCCCAGTAGAACCACATTTTTGATGATAACAAAATGAGTGCCAGCTCACATTTCGTTTCAGTCTGTCTCTAGCCGTAGGAAGTGCAACACGTGTCTATTGTTACGTGATAACTAAATATCTGACAAAATTATGCATTCATATGCTTTCCCGAAGTGTAAATACACAAATAATACCGGGATCTATATTTTTGTAACAAATAATTTGTACATTTTTATAATTAAGTGTTGAAGTATATGTCCGACGGTTTTGACTCATTTTTACTGAGCAATTTCAATGGTTAGGGCCCGTCCATTCATTTTATTTTAGTCAAAGCCCACTACCACCCATACATTGTGGATTTTCCTCGGATACGTACCAAACGTTTCGTTTCTACGTTTCTAATCCGTACGGCCAAAGAATGGAACAACTTGCCAGCTTCCTTGTTTCCTGAGAGATATAATCTGGACCTTTTCAAGGCCAGAGTGAATAGGTATCTTCTAAGTCTGCGTGCTTCATCTTCGACCACATCGTCGCTTACCAACAGGCGAGTTGGTGGTCAAAGGCGGACTAAGCCGCGTTAAAAAAAAAGTGGAAGCCACTAAGGAGTTTTGGAAATGTTACAAAAGTACAAGTTTCACCGTGTTATAAACCAGCTTAGGAAAATAATACAATGAGACATGTTTTTAAAAAAAAACTCCTTTTTTACATCTTACTTGGATCACATAATCAAGAACATGCCAAACAATGTCAATTAGGGGTTTATTTTTCTTAGCATTTTTTTATAGATTTTTAAATACATCACATAGGCTAAGTATACCTCCATCTACGTTATATCGTGTTTTGATTACGTAGAACTAGAAGGAAAACAAAGTAAAAAAAAAACCTAGTTTAAATCTAAATTTAACTAGTTTAAACAAAGAAGTACTCATGCCTGAAGAGATGGCCTTTTCAAAAGAATTCATAGGTTTCATTACTAAAGAGTTCAATTACTTATTTATTCATACGAATAAATAATAACACATGTTGAGCTTTACAGAATTATTAAAGATTGTATTTTCCACATTTTTGCTATTGATTATCACCGTTCCGTTTCCTTAACTCGCCATTCTATACATTTCCTTCAAATGGTCTTACGGATCATGATAATATATTTTTTCTTACACACACGATTACCGCCTCAAATAGCGGCGTAAAATTTATTATTCCCATATAACATCCCGTGTATTATGAAAAAACAACTTTGTACATGTTATTACTTCCTGGCTCAGACAAAGGGTTGCAAAATAGCTCATTAAGGTCTCTTCGAAGAAAATGTTTAACACGCCCAAGAATAATGCGCGTTACGTGGTTTGAATGATAATGAAACTTATTTCAGTGAACGAGCACAAAAATATTTTTTACGGTAAAACACTGTATTAAACTATCACGGTAAATATCCCGTAAATATACATATAACTTTTTTTTACGGTTTTTAGGAGGAAGTACGCTTCTACGACATTCAGTTTAGAAGAAAGTAAGTTTTTGTTAGCAAAACACCTTATTTAAATTTTTGCAATTTTTTAGATCTGCTCGTTAAAATGTATAATTGATAAAAGAAACAAATAACTGGCCAAGAGCGTGTCAAGACACGCATATGGTAGGTTTCCGTAACCAAAGCCATAAATAATTGTAGTCACATTTTTGCGTATAATTTAATTTGCTCAAGTGCAAAAACGGTAATACGTACGTACAAGCATCAAACTTGGTACGATTACAGTACATGCTCTAAAGTATAACAACAAATAATAAATAATGGCCAAGTGCGAGTTGGTGACATTTCTAATCACCACCGGTTCTCGTACGATCACCGAAGTTAAGAAACGTCGGCGCGGTCGGTACTTGTTTGGGTGACCACCTGGGTATGATGTCTTTTTGCACTTTTTCATTTTATTCTAGTAGTTAGCAATTTATGTGATGGTACAGAACCCTCAGTCAGACCGCGGTTGCACATATCCGTTTTTATTTTAATTTACATCAACATTAAATCCAAGCATGAAATTCAGTGCAAAAAGGTTTTAAGCATACTTTTTTACAACGCAAAACTAAAATTGAAAACGTTCGGAAACTCCAAACAGTATATTTGAGCTTGAAATGGCACCACATTGCATTTTTCATGAGTTCTGTCCAACTTCAGTGGAAATTTACCGAACACTGACTCGAGATTAAATTCAAAAGTTTAGTTCGAGTTTTTGATATTTCGAAAGATATTCAACAAGTTTTAGAAGGGAAATGTAAATTTGACACCAGGGAATTCGAGTGATCTTGGGGTAAATTTTAGTAATTCGAGACGCTTTAAAGTATTAGAATGCTTAGATGAAAATAACAAGTATAAAGTATTTGTTTAAAAGGTAAACAAAAAACTAAAAATATAAAAAAAAACCTGTGATCTAAGCCAATCTATGATCAAGACTTGACTAGAACTAGAACTTGGCTTATGAAACTTCAGACAATATGAATACGAATCTAGAGTGTTTTTAACCGACTTTTAAAAAGGAGGAAGATTCTCAATTCGGCCCATATTTTTTATGAATGTACGTCGGCTACGCCGGTACCTGTAAACCAATTTGCGTGGTTTTTGTTCGACTCAAAACAAGGAGATATTCATGCATAGATGAGAAAATTGATAGTAATGTTATTACACAACAATTTTTTTTTTTTTTTTTTTAACACAAACTATAATAAACTATATAAATTTCGCCAAGGAAATAGTGTAAGGGATATACGTAGCATCCTTTTTATCCCGAAAAATTTCCGGAAAGTTACGCGTATAATAGCAGAGCAAGTCTATAATAAATTAATACTCTTCAAAACAAAGCGTACTTTAAACTCTGACCACTGCTCAATGTCACATGAAACTTTGAAGACAGACACGTATAAATTACTTTGTACTCGTAGCAGTGGCGTAGCGGCTACGAGATAGCTACGAGCTACGACAGCTACGTGTAACGATGGCGCGTTCCAACCACGAAGAAAGACGCGACACTGTGTCCAACGTACGTTTTTGGATGCTATATAATATACTAGCTTGTGCCCAAGGTTTCGATTGCGTGGACATTTTCGAAAGGCGATTGACATTTCAAAATGAAAGCGTTTAGAAATAAGGATTGTGTATATGCCTCGATTATTCATGCTTATCATCGAAGGCACCTTCTTGCGGAGAAGTCGTGTGTCAGGTCGCTCTCTTTCCTCAGATATGGTTGAAGAGGACGATTGCTGGCATATGAGTCATATTCGTGATCGGGTGCTGCTTGCGGGTCGCTGGTCTGCTCGTGGTATACACACAAACTACTACTAACATGACGATTATTTTAACCTTGGATTAAGATCTAACTAACTTTCATTTAATCTCCCAGTATTGTGTATAGCTTTATTAAATTCGTTTTAGTTAACAAAATTTTAGTTATGTATAATAAAAGTAAGGGACCTCAGTGTTCGCGGATTTGCTTACAAAAAAAGGTTAAAATCGTCTATTATTAGGCTAAAATAGATTTCCAAGAATTGATTACATGGTTACAAGTTAATTTAACAAAATACTTAATAAAATGTATTAACTGTCTTATATTAACGAAAAGACTTAATCAATTAATTAATACTCTTCGAAATAATGAGTACTTTAAACTCTGACCACTGTTCAATATTTTTTATTAAAACTGTCTTTTATTTAATAAAACGCTGCTAAATTAAATTAATTAACAGTCTTTTAGTTAATAAAAGTAAGGTCTTTATTAACTAAAAGACTGTTAATTCATTTTAAAACAGTATTTCATTGACTAAAAGTAACTTAACATTAAATATTTATTATTTTAATAATAAATTTTAAAACAGT
This sequence comes from Agriopis aurantiaria, assembly GCA_914767915.1. Taxonomy (NCBI): domain Eukaryota; kingdom Metazoa; phylum Arthropoda; class Insecta; order Lepidoptera; family Geometridae; genus Agriopis; species Agriopis aurantiaria. Next base: position 6,172,647 of record OU612003.1, on the reverse strand, counting down.
CTTTTACTAACTAAAAGAATATTAACTTCACTTGGAGACATAATAAATGGAAAGACATGAGATAGTCTTTTACCCGGACCAGGATTGTAACAGGATAATGCGAGTAAGTCTCACACTGTTCGAGTTGATCGATTGATTCTGCCACGCACCGGTGAGTTATGGAATGCCTTCGGTGTTTCCTCAAAATATGACTTCAATTGCTTCAAACAAAGAGTGAATAGAGTCTTCAAAGGTAGGCAACGCACCGCCAATGCCCCTGGTATTGTAGGTGGTCATAGGCAACGGTGACTACTTACCATCAGGTGGCTTGTCGCTTGTTTGTCTACTATTACATAAAAAAGGATGAGCTAGTTAAACATTGTATATTATGAGAAAAATCGTCACCGCTTTATGGTTGATATTCCGAAAACCCGTAAGGAGCGCTTTGATTCCACGTTTATTGTGCGAACTGCTAGTCTGTGGAATGCGCTGCCTGAATGGGTGTTCCCCGATGGCTACAATCTGGGTGTTTTCAAATCACGAGAGAATCGGTTTCTTCTAGGCAAGCGTGCTCCAACGTAGACCGCATCATGGCTTAACATCAGGCGTGATCAGGTGGTCAAACGCAAACCTATTAAATTAAAAAATAAAAGAAATAAAAAATAGTCGATAGCAATTCGTTTACTCGCCGACGGTAGGACAAGTGCCCTAAGGTAATCTACTGTCTCAAGCTCGTAGTATTTCTTCCACTTAGGGTACTGACTTCATATTATAGAAACCTCGGATTTCTCTATTTTCCATTATTGATATTTGTTTTAAATGCGTGGAAAAATAAGACATTTAAGCGGACGGAGCTGAGGTAAAGGAAACGTTCGTGTTTACTTTTGCCTACATAAATATTTGGTTTCAATTTATCTTTTGGCCAAAAGTAAAGCAAAATATGAAAGGAAATCATTACTTTAATATAGTATATATAGTTGGGCCGTTTAAAAAAAGCGTATTTTTTAAGGCCCTCTTGCAGAGGATTTGAGGACTCTTTATCGTCTGTAATCATAGTACTTATATATGAAATTTATATAAAAAAATTAACGTCCACTCTGTTTCTCAAGAATAAAAAAGCATTGTTTTAAACTATCACGGTTGTTCTTTAATGTTATATGACGTCATATAACGTTAAAAAAGCATTTATATTGATAATTCAGTAGTCACATTTTTTACATCTGACTATGCTAACCTTTTGACTGCGATCTCACCTGATAAAAACCGCTGATGTGGTCGAAGATTGAACACGTTTGCCTATATAACAATATCCATCATGATTTCATCATGAAACCATGTGATACTTATACCATACAAGTTTTTTTTAATTGGCCCTAAATAATAATGAGTAGAGATTCTTACTTTTTGAGGAACAAGATTGAAACCTTAAAAACAGATGTTTGACATGACCTTGCATGACTGCCATACTTTTAAAGGCGGACAACAGTAAAAAAATAAAACATTTATGTCCACCATGGGGGAATAGGAAAAAGATCGTGTAGTTACCCATGGGGGACAAAAAGAACAACCTACTTTTGCCCCAATAAATGTTACCTTGTATGATGCAGTATACGCAGGGCCGGCCCGGCCCGTTCATATAGGCAAACTAGGCGACAGCTTAGGGCACTCGTATTAGGGGGGGGCGGCAAAAGACGACATCGAATTCGAAATTGAAAATAATAAGTAGGTACCGTCTTTTTTTACAACTTGAAAATACTCCCAATCATCTCCCTATTTTTCTACCAAAATATATTTATTTGGTTTGGCAAATAATGGTGCCAAACGCACGGCGCATCAAATCTGCTACATTCTAGTCTCACTCAGTCAGGTTTTCATTTCAATGATTGATTGATTATTGTTTTGTTTACCGGAGCGGCAATGCAGTACCTAGAGACGGTATACAAACATTCATACAGCAAAAAAGGAAGGCGTAGGTCTCTATAATGCAATAAAAAGGGCGCCATTCCAGTCTTTCACGTAGGGTGCCAGGAATGCTCAGGCCTGCGGTAACAAACGGCTTTTATCCTACTACGACCTCGCCTTAAGTAAAAACAAACTAATGCATCTCTGCCAATTAAAAGCGATATTGATATTCATAAAAGCATAGCTCACAGAGTAACAGCTGTTCACAGTATTGATCGAAGCTGTTATAAATTTTCCCTTCAAAATGTTCTTTATTATTCATTTAAATGTTGACTCAAAACCGAACAGATTTATTTATAGCATCGAGTATCGATTATTTAAATCACCCCAAACACTGAAAAATGTTTTGCTGTAAATCTTCTTGCCTCAATTTATTTATAGCCGTCTAAGATATTTAAAACAATAGATATCGGGTCACAGCCCGAAAAACTTACTATTAAAACAATCTGGACTAAATGGAGACGTGTCGTGTGCACGTGCTGTGTCTAAATTGATTACCTACACAAAAAAAGTAGACAAACAAGCGACAGACCACCTGATCGTAAGTGGTCACCGCCGCCTATGGAAATTGCACACCTACCCGTAGTACCCGGCACATTGGCACTACACGCTAAATTAGACTTTGTTATATGCTTCGACGCAAATATGCTAACCTCAGCAGTGGTTACATATTTACTCAGTACACTTTTTTCGTGAACTTTGCTCTAGACCCAACATCCGTCTGTTATAAATTAATGATTGCCATGCAATATTCGAGCTTTCAATGCAGAAATATAAACAAAAGAGGAGTATAATTTATTATCGGGTATTTCAGCAGATTTCAGTGGTGATTGATTGTGTGGCGAACCGTTATGACGAGAGCGGGTGATTTAGCGCCGATGAGCTTGATCGGGTGTGGCGGAAGGGCGAAAGTAATGGGCGAAAGCACCCTCGCTTGATGGCCTATTAAATATCGTGATGTATAACAGGATATGTATACACCTGCTGCTGTAATCGGAGTGATGACGACTGTAGTGGTCGATTTTTGTAATTCCAACTTTTGGTTGTATTCCTGTATATGTTACAGCCAAAGTGATTATTCCAGATATTATATATAATATCCAGCTATGATCTGATGAACTTTTAGACCTTATCTTTGCATCCTTGTTGTTCCAGCGAACCGGATAAATAGTTATAAAAATAAATACAAACAACAATAGAACAGGAACATTGGAAACTGCTAGTCTGTGGAATTCACTGCCTGAATAGGTGTTCCCCGTCAGTTACAATCTGGTTGTCTTCGAGTCGAGAGTGAATCGGTTTCTTCTAGGCAAGCTCCATCGTAGACCGCATCATCGCTTAACATCAGGCGAGATGGCGGCCAAGCACAAGCATTATAAAAACAAACTTAGACACAATGTTTTGATATTTAAAAAAAAACTAATAAATAAACTATGAATCTTACGAGAGAGAGAGAGAGAAAGCGAAAGAAAGAGATAATATAACTTATATGCACCTTATATGAGTATAGAAATGTCAAATAAATGTATGTATTAGGTATTTGTTCTTGTAATTGAGGCTCTTGTAGCCATCTTGCAGCGCTAGTGACGAAATGCAGAGAGAAAAGGGAAGTGAGCAGGACATTAGGTACCAGCTAGGTACCTATTTATTACTTTAACCATATAACACTACAACAACAGTTAGAAATAATAAATATACTAGACCGATAAAGGTAAAAAGGCAATCCAAATGCTCGAGCCCACTATCAGTTGGCAGCATACCCAGCATGAATAGTAATGCTTATGCATTGAGTCAGAAAATATATATTGTGTTTATATTGTGTTGATGAGTGATCTGCCTAGTCCAAGTCAATCAATTCACAAAATTGCAGCCTAATTTAAAAACTGCCTAATTACCTAATTAATTGGGTTGTCGCGACGCGCCGAGATAGAAGTAGTATATTTACGCCAGAGACTGGTAACATGCTAACAAGAACCGGTTCCGTCGGTCTCACTTGCACCTATTGTTAGAGCAATGCTTACTTACTTTGTTCGAGTTGATTGGCTTGGACGCCCGATTATTCGCTGAATGTTTTTGCTACTTATTAGGTACCTCGTACTTATAATACTTATAGGATATTTTTGATAAAAGTGTAACTGGATGGTTTTGGTATATTTAGATAATTAGATTGTTTTTGATTTTGTATTTTGGAATTACACCTACCCACCGCGGGACGAAGTCGGCTCCGGGAATCAGGTTTCCTTGTCCGGAGTACGACGCATTATAATAACTGTATCCACAAAATGTTTATCTAAATAAATTTTTATTATTATTATTCACTTTATTTATTTTATATCTTATATTATTATTATTATATATGCGTAATCATATCTCTTAGTTATTCACTGACTCACTCACTTACTCATTCACCCTATCATCACGAAATCTCTAAAACTACTTGACCTACGAAGCTGAAATTTGGCAAGTAGTTTACTTATGGGGTGAAGAGGTCCGCTAAGGAACGATTTTGCAAAAGAGCTGAATTAAGGGGGGCAAAAAGGGGTTGAAATATTACATGAAAGTCTACGCGTACGAAGTCGCGGACAACAGCTAGTACATAATATATCCAACGACATATACATGTTTAAAACTCAAATAAATATCGCCACATGTAATTAAACTAGGTACATCTAACTACAGAAATAGAAAAGACAGAACAAATAATACAAATCAACTTAATTCACTTTCCCTCCCTTACTCTAATTACTCCACTTTATTACTGCTACGTTGAACTGGATATTAATAAACCGTTCTTTCAGTATTAATAAAACACAATATTGGTAATTATAGGTGAAGTATGAAGTAATAATAGTTTATTGGACGTCAATATCTAAGCCATATTGACTTACTATTTTATTTGTAACGCTCGTGGCGAAGCTCTATATCTGGTCTTGATAACTCAGAAAAGTTAAGTAACGATTGCTGAGGGCAGACATTGGATGAGTGACCTGACGACTGAGCAATACAATTATGTTAACTATAGGTCTTATTCTATGAAAGTAATCGAAGGATGCAACGCTTATTGACCAAGAGCCGTGGTGGATGCAAAAAACCCTAATTATTCATAACAAACTTATTAAATTTTATCTTCTAAGGCAGTGTTATTTTGAAGTCACTTGACAGCTTTGTCATAGTTTTGTGTCATTAAATCCACAGGCTACTGATTAGCATTCACTGCGAGTATATAACAAAGGCCATGTATAGGCCTTTGTTCAGCAGTGGACGTTTACAGGCTGATGATGATGATATAACAAATATAAAACATTTTATTTTATGATTTTAAGCGCCTGGCAATTCTGACATTAGAACTTTCTACTAAGCCTAATACGGAAATACAATGAGAAAGAACGGAAAATTGCTACGACGGGGTCTATCTACAGTATGGATAAATTTATCAATACCGCAATCTCATTTCCGCGACATAATCTCTCGATAATAGCGTCTTATCGATTCCGGGAAGCTCCAGAATATTAGTAAACACCGAAAACTAAATAACCCGGTTCGATAATCAAAGAGCTTCCCGCCGAGATGGAGCCCTTAATTACTTCCATTAATTACCCTTGAAATATGCCACTCGTTAAAAATTTGGGCGAGCCGACACCGTTATTTTAATGAGTCAAAGCGTAGCTGGATTTGCTGCGACAAGTAAAAAATCATACAGTTACGAAAGTAGTACTTCTGTGCTCACTGTGGAGATAATAACCACCTATTGTTAATTACTAATGGCGATAAGGCCACCTATTATACTGGAAGAGATTTGATTGATGTTAGTTTATTTATTTTAGTTTTATTTCATCATCATCATCATCAGCCAGAAGACGTCCATAAACATAACATAGGCCTCCTCCTTTAACGTCCACACTGAACGAAAGCCTGCCATCTGCGTCCACTGGATGCCCACGACTCTCACAATGTCATCGGTCCAGCTAGTAGGAGGCCTACCTACACTGCGTCTTCCGGGTCGAAGTCTCCACTCAAGAACCTTTCTTCCATGTCGGTCCCCGGTTATCGGATACTTTTATTTAATAAGTTTTGATTGTCATAGACTAAGCAGATGAAGTGTGTGTGCTTTGTACTGAGACAAGGAATCACCGAGACTGAAAATCTCATATCAAATATATTATTATGAACAATAAGGATACTATTTAGTTTAATACAAATAATAAGTACGAGAAAAAAAAGATCCACTACTGTAAAAAATCACTATCACTTCACTATCACTATCACTACATAGTATAAAACAAAGACGCTTCCCGCTGTCTGTCCGTCCCTATGTATGCTTAGATCTATAAAACTACGCAACGGATTTTGATGCAGTTTTCACCATCAGTTAGATATTTTTTTACGGAAGGTTTATATATGTAACAAACGCCCCGCCCTGGTTTCGCACATAAGTTACACCCGTGCGAAGCCGGGCGGGCGGGTCGCTAGTATATTATAAATATGATTTTTTAAAACTATTAAATATATTTTAACTTTTATCACACTCAATAAACTAATTGATAAATAATTAAAATTAAACATACTTGCGTCCGTATTTATTATAGTATATATACCTACACATGAATAGTCGTATTAATAAACGTGATGTAGCTTTAGAATAGTTACTCCATGTTTTTTTTATCTTCATCATAATTTCAGCCATTGGTCGTCCACTGCTGGACATAGGCCTCCCCCTTCGATCTCCAATAGAGCCGGTTGGAAGCGACCTGAATCCAGCGTTTCCCTGCGGTCTCTTTTAGGTGGTCTATCCATCTTGTGGGTGGACGTCCTACACTGCGCTTACCGGTCCGTGGTCTCCATTCGAGAGCCTTTCGGCCCCATCGGCCATCTGTTCTGCGTGGTATGTGCCCTGCACACTGCCACTTCAACTTGCTAATCTGGTGGGCTATGTCGGTAACTTTCATTCGTCAACAGATCTCTTCTTTTCTGATTCAATCTTGTAGAGACCCCGAGCATAGCCCTCTCCATAGCTCGTTGTGTGACTTTGAGCTTGTTTTTTTTATATCTCTTTAAATTCGGAAACCGATCAAGAAATTATTTTAATGTTATTTTAGATCGAGAAAAACTAAAAACGGATTAACTGTTATGTTCTCTGTTTATAAATAAGGGAGTAAGACGTTTTTATTATAAGAATATGTAGGATGCCAAATATATACATAACACCGCAAGACGCAGTCAGAATATGAGAAGGCAGGAAGGTACATAGCAATATAAACCATTCAGCTGCCAAACAATCGCAACAACGAGGCACAATGAAGCACACACCCGCTGTTATCCCATAAAAATGTGGGTCAAACCGAATCCCAATCTCTTGCCCTTATTGACGCAAATAGGACATTGCTGTCTCTAATTTATACCCCACTAGAGAAAATAGTTGACGTATAGTCAGCGTCAAATTTATTTTAGCGTTTTGGGTAGTCAAAAGAATCGAAAAGGTATATATACTGTAAGAAAGAGAGAAAGAAAGGAGAACAATAATTTTGTGCACAAAACATTACACCAACATCACAATCACCTTGTGGAAATTACGGAGATTTGTAAACAATGATTACGATCGTCATTTATATTACGTACTGCCCAAGAATGGAACTCTCTGCCGTCCTCCTTGTTTCCAGAGAACTACAATCTAGGCATCTTCAAGGCTAGAGTGAATAGATTTCTTCAAGATCAACGTGTGCCATCCTCGGTAACCACGTTGCTTACTGTCAGGCGTGTTGGTGGCCAAACGTAGAACTATAATATGTATAAAAACAGGAAAATACAATGCAGATAAAAACATGTTCAAGTGTCGTTGTAGTGTGCAGTGCGTAGTATCCAGTGTACGCAATCAGAATAGTGTTGTAAGTATCCAAAATAATAGTTTTAGCGAGAAAATGTTTTTAAAAAGTCTTCCATACTAAGGTTCCGCCACAGTTGCCGATAAAACGCTTTTGTTGTCGCCAGTAACTTTTACATATCTCGTGACATCAAGGGTTGTATCGCCAAGTGTTGCATCTATTCTGACATTATACCACTGTACGTTACCGGTTACCTATCAGTACTTTTGGCATCTGTGACTTTTGGCAAAGAAGTGTTGATTTTTATTTGTCATGTAACGGGCCGAATTGATAACGATCCTCTTTTTTCGAAGTCGGGTTTAAAATTTATGTAACCTCAAAGCGCTACTTGCAAATTTTTATTTATTTAGTCCAAATGTATGAAATCTTCCTGGTTTGGTTTTAGGGTTCCGTACCAAAAGGGTAAAAAAGAGACCCTATTACTAAGCCTACGATGTCTGTCTGTCTGTTTGTCTGTTTGACCGTCTGTCCATCTCTGTATATTTCGAGCCGTAATAGATATCCAGTTGAAATTTTCAGCGAATATGTAATGTTACAGCGGATTAATTAATAAAAAATTAAAAAACTAAAAATTAATACGAAAGGAGCATACAACAAACGTATTTTTGTATTAGCTCTAATGTAAAAAAAGTAATACGTACACGCGTCAAACTTGGCATGATTATAGTATGTGATGTCATTAGTAGCTAACAAGTTATGTGGTGGTATGGAACCCTCAGTGCGCGAGCCCGACTTGCACTTGGCTGGTTTTATTTTTCTAAACGCTGGCAAGAAGACCGTCAAGCCTGGAAGTTACCCCACCCATAAGAGCTACGCTCTTAGATGTTGAAAAATTAACGAATCTTTCTGGTATTTGTTAAACCAAGTAAAACCATGATGTACGTGAAGTCACGGGGTACAAGTAGTGTAATTTAGATGAAACAGTTTGCGGAACATGTCAGTATTTCTCCGTTCGTTATGTTACTTATTGGTTTTCTCGCCTGAAACCACTTCGCACATATTGGGTTTTGAACATAAATCTTTGGTTTTAAAACATCAATGCTATGTTCCGAAATGACATTTATCGATGGTCTGATTCATATCACAACTTATAAATCAGACGGTTTGTAAAGTCTGTTAAACTGTCTTACTTGATCGGAGGGTTTTAGATAGCCCGTTGGTCCAGTTGGTAGTGAAACTAACTTCTGAGCTTGGGGGCGTGGATTCAAAACCCACCTAGGACAAACATTTATGTGATGAACATTTGTGTTTGTTTTAAATGTGGGTGTTAATATCTATTTAAGTATGTATTTAAAACTACATAATATGTATGTATATCAGTCTCTGGCAGACTCTCAGTTTGGGGTCAGATGACCGTGTGTTCAAAAAATGTCCCGAATATTTATTTATTATAATTTATAATTTATTTATTTTGCTATAATTAGTAGGTACTTTTTCATTCATATAGAAATGTTACGGGCGCTTCTCCGGTTATTGCCAATTTTTTTTATTTTTTATAATATTTAAATTACATTTACAGTTCGGCCGCGACAAAATGCGTTTAACAGCTGTAATAACATTGTGAAAATCTGAATGGAAACATTTTTTTTAAACAATATTATTGCAGCTGTCAGAGCAAATAAACAAATTGAAAAAGTGTCGTAAAGTTTTTTTTTTTACTTCGGTCTAACGTTTGACTTCGATCTCGTTTGATGGAAAGCAATGATGCGGTCGAAGATGGAGCACGTTTGCTTAGTAATAACCTATTTACCCTAGACTTGAACACTCCAAGATTATGTTTTATACGAGTACATATATAGATTATGCTATAAGCTCTACAATGGTAATGAGACCGCGTCATTCGAAAACAGATTGCACTGAACTTAATTTTAACAATACCGTCATCAATACCTTACCTTCTCCACCTGATTTCATCCGATTACTTGGCTTCCTCAAGAACTCCACCTTTTCAACATGAATAATTCAGTTGAAACCAGAAACGTCAATTTAGACTTGCTCAAGGAAACCTCTAGAAAATTAGTCTCGAGCAATCATTTGTACTCTCCTAGGCAAACTTTCTAAAGGGTTTGCATTTTAAATGAAGGTTAATAGTATGATTTAGTAGGGCATCAATTCGTGTAGTTTAAGAGTCTTCTCACGTTTATAGTAATTTTATTTCATACTCAGTGATTTTTTAAATCTTAAAAAACGTTGTAACGCGCGCTTTAGATAGCCGCACGCTTTTCGGTATCCTTACCCCTGTTTTTGCCGTTTATGGAGCTTTACTATCAGCAACTACAACGCGTGTTGCGTAAACGCTCGTTCTATTTACGCAAAACTGTTTCGACCTTGTCCCATTCTCGACCGTATCTCAATAGCACTGAAGTTTTCGTAACAGAAAACACAACATTGCCAAAGTATGCACAGTACTATCAAAATACAAGCAAGAGTAAAAAACATAAAGGTGTACTAGATATTATAAGCGGTTGAACAAAAGCGAGCATAAAGAAACTCAGCTAGTAGAACACAACCACTTGCGTGTGCAATGTGAACGAAGCATAACAAAAAAACACAATTATTGTCGTCATGAACTTTTACCGTCTTACCACAAAAGATTTAAGCACGCTTTAGACAAGTGTTTAGCAATTGTTTCCCTGCGAAAAATATGCTAAACACTTGTCTAAAGCGTGCTTAAATCGTTTGTGGTAAGACGGTTAATGTTTCTTTAAAAAAATTGCACAAAAAATATATTTTGACGATGTAACAATATGTTGCTTGTAAAAACAAATAGACAAACAAAATTTTGCCTCATCCTTCTTATTTCAAAGATTTGCAATGCTTAATTAAGACATGACGGTGAGTTAATTACATTCATGGCGGAATACAAACCGCAGAAGATATATTTTCGCAATTTATTCTCTCCCCCAATTCTTCATAAACATGAGACGCTACGCCTACCTACTCGAATAAATTAATGTAATAATTATTATCTCACAAACAAAATTTATTATTACCTTTACAAAATTTTATTAAGTTGTTCTCGTAAATATGTATCGCTGAAAGAAGCGAGTTAAGACGTGGAACGTAAATTGGGTACGTCTGAAAAGTTTCAAGGCCTGTATTATCGATTTTTGTAGATTACCTTGCTATGAATAGTTGATACGTCGCTAAACGTCTAAAAGGGTATTTACCACAGACCTATATCTAAGTAGACTTCACAAGCGGTCCAAACTGTATGAAAACTAAACGTGTCAAGTTTTTCGTACCTAAAAGTACTTACATGTGAAAAGAAATATCTTTATTCTGTCGGCCAACTCTATTTGCGGCATTCTTACAACTCGGTATTGCACAATTACCCATTTTCGTTTCAAACTGATATGTGTTGCCGCGGCACCGCTTGAGCAGACTGGTTTTAGCCGGACTCAACTACGACAATTTATCGTAGTTGTATTGGAAATATGACATGCAAGGTAGGTTGACTTGTGGCGTCTACTTGGATATAGTGCTGTGGTATTTACTATATTATGTACTTACCAAACCAATTTTCTAGTTTGACATATCTACCTCATATATATAGGTTGATCACAGCTCATTGGATGTGAACCTGCAACTGTAATGTGAACTTTTTACTTACTGAGTGTATATTTTATTCTCGCCTTGTTTGTATCTCTTTGGTTGAAAATATGACAAAACTATGGATACTTTGGCAGTTTTGTATTGGTTTTGTATTTGCTTTAGTGAAAACTTTAGTACTGTTGAAAACAAGTTAAAAATAAAATACGCTTAGAGCGGTATTCGCGTAGATGCTCCGTGTAAGTGCGTATGTAATGTGAGAACCGAGTAAGCGTTCATCCCCACGAATGCGAGCGATATCATATTGACTATCAGTCTGCATCCGCACCAACGAAACTGTGCTTTATTGCAACGCAATAAATGCGACCTTCGCGAAAGGGCCTTAGTGAATTGTCCTTAGTGAAACGCGACCTTAGTGAATGAGTCCTCAAAGGTAGGCAACGCACTGACAATGCCCCGGGTATTGTAGGTGTCTATAGGCAGCGGTGACCACTTACCATCAGGTGGCCCGTTGCTTGTTTGCCACTTATTTTATTAAAAAAATAAAAAAAATAAAAATCTCTGAAGTTAGGTTAAGTAACATCGACAAAAGTTTGTTTTCTTTTTGTCGATGTTAAGTAAGATATAATTGTGGCGATTTGGCAACTAATTTATTCTGAACTTAGCCTATCACCCGGCCAAGTTAGCACTTTAATTGTCTTGAAGACAACACGCAAAATAATCTATTCATGTTCAAACAGATGTTTTACATTTCAAGTCAGACCTAACCACATTACAAATTCAACATTAAGCCTTATTTACACTCCTGCATTATACAGATTACGCGTGCTCCACTGATTTTCGCTTTATATGATAATTTCGCGTGCCTTTACCTGGCGGTGAGCCAATTTTTTTTAGGTGCTGATAGTATCTTCATTTAAGCTCAGCTCTGTGGTTTGTGATTATCGGGAAAGGGGACAGAGGTTTGCATATTCTTATACTGCAACGTAGACGGATAATTATATTAAATGAGGGATCAGGATTCGTTACGTTAATTCACTTTAAGGATTTACATTTCAACCTTGTTGTTTGATGAATGATGGAAACATTATGGAATGCGTACAGTCTTCCTTTTAATAAAACAAGTTATATACTAAATAATGATTATCTAAAAATACAGAATAGGCATGTGTATATATGTTTAAATTACAAATAACAAGCTTAGCGCTGAATACAACTAAATACATTACACATACTGAAAAAATAAATTAAATTGGCTGATAAATCTCTGAGATATAAACGTTTAAAGTTTTAGGTGAGGATAGAGAAGGGATACTCTGTCCCTTTCTCGCAAAGCGTGTGTTAGTATAGCATTTGTATGGCACACCTTAGGCGTGACGTCATAGCTCAGTATAGTGCGCTCTCAGTCTAGCATGAAATTAAAATACTTATAACCAATTACTGTTTTAAAAAGGGGGAAGACACGAGACATCAAAACATTGTACCCAATAAATATGGCTCTGTTTCGGTTCGAGTCACCGGCGACGTTGACATCTACACTCTAAACGTAGTAATGGGTAAATACTTATTACGAGTGAAAAGTAATGCCGTGTGTTTTTTGTCTTCGAACAAGTAATTTTTGCTGCTTAATTTAAACACAATTTTGACAAGTATTTCACGTGCTATCAAAACGACAGTTCGATTGTGACTGAAGTTGATTAGGCCCGTGAGCCTAATTTGTGCGGTCCACGTCGAGAAGTTCGTCCCGTATCTTCCCCCTATTTACTTACATCAATGCTTATAACTAATTTTATTTTGAACTAATTTTAGGTTATTTTGTTTTCGTTGATGGGCTCTATTTATGATCAGCTTTTTTATAAGGTAATAAAAATGTATTAGTCACCATGCTTATTCGGTGTATGTATGTTATTTTTGATCGACAAAGACTTTTTGACTGCTCTGGTGGTCCAGTTGGTAACGTGGGTTCGATTCCCATCTAGGGCAAACATTCATTTAATGATCATTTGTGTTTGTTCTATGTCTGGGTGTTAATATCTATTTATGTATGTATTTAAAAATATATATGTATGTATATCAGTCTCTGGCAGCCATAGTACAAGTTTTGCTTAGTTTGGGGTCAGATGACCATGATTGTATGCAAAAAAGTCAGTTGGCGACAGATTTTCAACTCGAGGATGGTAGCTAGCCAGTTATAAATAATTTTTATATACATTTCATATTAATTATTAATTTGAATTGATGTGTAAATCTAAATTTATAAATAAATGTATTTGACATTGACTTTGAGTATTTGACAGTGCCCTACCAACATGCAATAAATTATTTGGAGTGTAGCTCTATTCAGTGGCAGATTTACCAGCAAGCTGAGTAGGCTGGAGCCAAGGGCGGCAGATTTTAGGGGCGGCAAGTTTGGGTACGATATTTTTTTCTTACGGAAATGAAAAGATTCATATTTATAAATACTTACCTAAATGTTATAAGGGCCACAATAACAATTCAACTGTAATGTTTCACCACTTAGAAAAAAAAATCTAATAATTATTGTGTAAGTAATATTGAGGAATACCTTACCCCGCTTTATTAGTAGTACATTTTTGAGCTTTTATTAGCTAAAAAACTATTTCTTGTGCAGTAGTTGGGTTGTAAAAATAATCTAAGAACTGACACGATCCCCTTGTCCACAATGATAGTAATAACGGGGAAAAGGTGGTGTAATTAACACGATAGTGCACAAATCTTAGTTACAATATTATAAACAAACAAAAAAAAATGTTTTTGAACTTGGGTATCAAATTCTAGAAGTCGGCCGGTTAAATTTGAATTGCCTTCTGGCGGCATATGTGTAAATCCGCCACTGGCTCTATTAATTTCAAAATGAACGGCTACTACTGCGAGCAGTGTCTTGTATTTTATATCAGTACCTACAGTCACTTATCTATACATTGATTCTCGTGCACGTCTCGTAACTCAATAAAAAGGCAATATTTTCCACACAGCAGCTGCAACACCGTCCAATTGCGTTCGTCATTACGAGGCTTCACGTCTCATATGCTCGCGACCTGCCTTCGTTTAAACGACGAGATTGCTTGTATTTCAATTTTAGTACGACAGAGAAATGACTTTATATAAATTTGTTGTCTCATCAAAATAATTTAAATTCTACCATAAACATAAACTTTTTTTTTACACAAAGTTTATGGATTATGGGAGTTTTTGGCTATGCCGACGAACGTCTCGCGATCGTTGATGAAGGTTGATTTGATCTAATTGGATGCCAGACTCTATAACAAGTTCTTAAATTATAGCTCCAATAATAATAACGTTCTATTGTGTCTATTTTATGAACATTTCAAGAAAGAAAATTTTAAAAGACTGCAATTTGTCATAATTATTTTGACGTTTACATATAGATACGTGAAAATTTACTTATTTCGTGCTTATTTCTGAGTATAGTGTTACCAAGGACGTTTATACCCCATTGGCTTAGGGTTTAAAACATCCTTGAGTGTTAATACCTCTTGTGTTTTTTTTCATGACCCTGGATACAAAGTCCTTCAGTGTGTATTGTTATCGCCATTTTATATACTTATCTTGTATTTATAACAACTTAGGTTCTGAAATTGCGTCAATCATTCCCTTTCCATCTCTATCGATCAGTTTTAACCTTTTCGGCTCTGATACAATATTAGGAAATTCAATTTGCGAAGTAAACAAGACCACTTTTGCTTGAAAATAACATTTTTCAAACTAAAATACACATCAAAGGAAAACCCATAAAATACGGTTGATATTAAAGTCTCTGGAGGTTGAAGCTGCGGCATCAATTTATAAAATGTATTGGTTTCTTTGCAAACTTTTCTTTGGTAAGAAACAAGTAAGAAAGGAAACTTGGCTTGGCATTGAATCTTAAGAAAATATGGTAATTAATCAAGTTGCTATATGAAAAGAATAAGGGAGTTGCGCAAATAAGTTCTATAAAGAAAAAAAGCTACACTCTTCAACTATGTTCTACAAACGTGTTTTTTTTATTTTTTTATAATTTTAAAGAAGATAACGGTCTTAATTAACAGAGTTAATAATTAGCTAGAAACAAAGGGGCCATTTAAAATATGTTTTCAAGATATACCTAGTTATAATAAAGTATAGATAACTATAAATACCGTGGACAGCGTTCCGCACCAATAGTTAACTCTATCCTCAAAGAGCTCCATATACTAGATAGACTATCTTCAATTGAGCAGTTGCGAATACTGAAGTTCTTTTGGCATAATCTCTAGAAACGTGAACTCGATGGAGATGCTTGTGGTACAGGGCCCAGTAAAAGGCAAGCGTTGCCCTATTTAGTCCCCAACTCGTAGGACCGTCTCCATCAAAAATAGCAGTCTACTATGGTGCAGTATGCTAGCAATGCAACCAGCCGCCAGAAATGGAGAAACATTATGAGACGAGCGGCACCCCTGGGAGGAGACGTCGATAGCGAAGAGCCGTACCAACGCAATCACGACCATCAAGACTGCTTGACTAAGAAGAATATAGGTAGTAAACAACATGTCATGGGGTTTTTCAAAAGACGAGTTAATAGAGTTCTTAAGGGTTGGCAACGTATTTTGTGATGCCTCTGGTGTTACAGGTATTCATAGGCGACGGTGACTGCTTACCATCAGGCAGCCCGACGGTTTGTTTGCCACCTATGGCATAAAAAAGTAAAATAATTAAAAGAATATGTTCGATTTCTTACTCAAAGATAGCTGCCCACCCATGGCTTTTCAACTGAATCCAGATAGAGGAATGTAATATAATAACACGGCTGTATATTATTTTTATATGCCTACGTAAGAAATGACGCGATGATCTCGACGCCTTCGATAGAAACTGGCAGGAATCGGTGCAAAGCCGCCCACTGGAACACTGGAAAAGTCAGCGGGGGGTGGGCCTTTTTTCAGCAGTACAATGTTATACACACAATCATCATCAGCCATAGGACGTCCACTGTTGGACATAGGCCTCCCCCATCGAACTCCAAAAGGGCCGGTTGGAAGCGGCCTGCATCCAGCGTTCCGTATCCGTAGACGAACGAAAGTCACCGACATAGCCTACCGGATTAGCAAGTTGAAGTGGCAGTGGGCAGGGCACATGTCACGCAGAACAGATGGCCGATGGGGCTGAAAGGTTCTGGAATTGAGACCCCGGTCCGGTAAGCGCAGCGTAGGACGTCCAGTACAAGATGGACAGACGACCTAAAAGAGACCGCAGGGATACATACAAAATCATTGTCAATTATTATTCCAAATCGGTATTTCAGTCTGTGGTTCATCTGCTACAACTTCATCAAAATTCGACCATGGTTAAAAAAAAGTTAATTTGACGATATTACAATTGTATACAATTACAATTTACATATACATATTACGAACAAATTATAATATAACGGGTAATAATTTTTATATAAGATGCATTATGTACTTACTTTTTTATCGTTAAATGTATTGGATTATTATGTTTGACTTGTAACTTTAAAGTTATAAATAAAATATTGCATAGTATTTATTGTAAGGCGAGGTGGATGGATTGGGTTGGAATTTCGTGTAGGTACGAGATGGAATGGGTATCTTTTCGTATAAAATTAATTATTTGAGTGAGAAGTTCTCGCTTTGTGACTTTGTATGTATAATTATTCGGATTATTGGTATATTTTGCGCCCATGCCAAGCGCAGTAAACCACACTATGTCGCGTAGCAAATATGTTTCATGAAACAAGTAAAGTTTCCAACAACATGCGTCAGCACTCCCAAACATCTACTGTATTACACTTCAAGTAAGGTATTTGCTTTATATCTAATCACTAGCTGCGCCCCGCGGTTTCACCCGCGTAGTGATGAAAAATGGTCAAGATGATGATCACGAAAAGTAGCCTACGTCACTATCCGGCCCTTGAACTATACCCGTGCAAAAAATCAGGTCGATCCGTAACTTTGTTGCTGCGTGATAGAGGAACAAACAAACCAACAAACTTGCCGAATTTATAATATTAGTATGATAGTATATATATAATTATTTAATGGCTATTATATATTGTCCTTGTCTTTTTGTGTGTTCCACAGTGTGTGAAACAGTGTCATTGTTTTATTATTTATCTTTTCTCCAAATTCAAAACTTACAATACTGAATTCGATTACAATATCTAAACAATTTATTACTCTGAATTGAAAGTTGTAGTAATTTTCCGTTACCTAGCAAAGTGTACGTAAACTTGAAGACGTAGTTGGATGAATAAGCAACATCATAAACGTCTAGACTAGAATATTTTTGATTAGAATATACAGTGCAGATCTGGAATAGAGAAAAATAGACGGTGTTTAATAGAAGCAGCGTATACATATAGATAGATAACTATTTAATGTTCACACCAGAAATGACATACATAGGAAGAAAACAACTTAAAACTAGTGTAATAGCCGGCAGCCGGTAGCCAAATAGCTATAAGTAATCTCTTCCAGAAGCGTAAGCTTTTATGATTGAACAGAGTGCATGAGAAGTGTTGTCGGAAGATAAGCTTATTATTTTTTAAGTGGCTACGTAAAGCGCGAAACACTTTTATTGTGCAAACCGCTTGTGAAAAGCGGCTGCCTGAACGGATGTTCTCCGATAGTTACAATCTAGGCAAGCGTGTTCCATCGCAGATATAGGCGATCAAACGCAAACATTATTTAATAAAAAAAAATTGTTCTGTATTGACGAACGCGACAGTTTACTTTGCGTGCCTTAATTTGTAGGGTTGGGGGCAGATGGTCCAAGTCTGGAACTCAACGTAAAAACCATTTCACCTTTTAAAACGTGATAATGGTAAACTGGGCCCATGTTTGCATGGTCTTGGGGCGGCGGCGGTGTCTATATGTTTCCTTCGTCCATGGCAAAGATGTGAAAGTTATTTTCAGGCACCAACGCTTTTAAATAAACTGTAAACTCATTTCTCCGTGAAACGAGAAATGATAATTCTGCACTTCGCGCTGCATGAATGAGTAAACGGGTAGAATGGGGTTAGGTTCTTTGCGGTAAGAGGTAAATGTATAAAGTAAGAAGGATGGGTTAGAGCAGCTTATAATAATCCTGCCTTTGATAATAATGAGCGTAAGACGTGTTTAAGATCTTTCTTTATTATTACAATTTCCAGCAAATGACAAACAGTTTTGAATTTCCTCTCACGTGGATCTCTTTAACATAAAGGTACTTCTAAAGTTACCAAAAAAGATTAAAAAACATTGTCTAGACCACGAATATTATGTAGAAAGCTGTGAGCGCTTTTCCAACGCATATCAAATTACTTATCTAGTGTAGCATTCCACCTCTTCTCAAAGTTTAGTATGAAAATCATTAAAGGCTTGAATGGACAAACAAATAAAGCCCGCTAAATACAAATAAAGATAATACTCCGGGATTTGTAAAATATTTGCGTAACTTTAGGAGATAACAGTTTTTTATTTGGCAAAACATAGGAATGATTGAAGAGGAAAATGGAATGAAAATTCGTTTGTTTCTAATAAAATTATATTGTAATTATTGTAACAAAGAAAACTTGTCTTGTTTGTTCATTTATCTTAAAAATTAGTTTACTCGAGCTAAACACCAGTACTGCCGTATATTATGTGGCAAAGTACAGTATGCCAAAACGTTTTACATTTACGTTTTGTTTATCGGTCGGGACAAGCTCCTGGCCAGTATCGTAGCTATAAACAAAACGTAACCCGTTGAACACTGTTTTAAACTATCACGGTTGTTCACTAAAGTTATATGATTATTTACGGTATATTTACCGTGGTAAGGTTGTGGAATGAAAAAATAATAATAATAATAATAAATAATAGTAAATATCCCGTAAATAATCATATAACTTTAGTAACCCGTTGGTATCGTAAACAGATAGTGTACATACAATGTATGCTTACGTGATAAAATTACGCAAACTAGACTTTAGCTAAAGAGACAGTATCATAGAAATATGATTACAATATGTCTTTGAACTTTTGAGGTTCTTTGACATACCGGTTTCCTCACGATGTTTTCCTTCACCATTTTTGAGCGATGGCATCGAAACTGCACATAATTTATTTATATTAATGAATCATTGGTGCAAGGCCGATGATCAAGCGGGTGCCGTCAGATAATAAAGCGCACATGCTACCGCTCGGCCACGATCGCTCTATATCACAGAAAAGAGAATTTTTCTCTTCTGTGCTCTATATAATAAATGAATAAAGTTTATTTGCAAACATTTTGTTTTAAAAACTTATGAATAGAGTTAGTGGGTAGGTGAGAAACTTTTACATACCTACTCCAAATAAAGTAGCCCTGGATCTCACACTAGGTGTGTCCTGTGCCGTGAGATGCAGTTCTTCCTTCCGAGTTCAAGTTAGAGTTATTAGTAGACTTAAAAAATAGGTTAGTACTCAATTGTTTTATTTTTACATCGGGTAGCTTAAAATTATATGGGACTACTTGCAAAGTAAGACTTATTAAATGCAAACAAATTATCATTATAATTATACATATTAAGTATGATGATGGTTTCATTAAATATACATTTAACATCAGGTGATGTGGCGGTCAAACGCATGCCTATAATTTAATAAAATAAAATTAATAAAAATATATACAAAATAAAAGTATCAGGGCCCAGTAAAAGGCAAGCATAGCACTTGGTCGGTCACCAACTCGCTGGACCGAATCGATCAAAAATGCCACGCAGCCTACCATGGTGCAGTGTGCTCGCAATGCAACCAGCCGCCAGAAATGGACATTTTGCGAGACGAGCAGCCCTGGGAAGAGTCGAAGGCGACAGCGAGGAGCCTTGTTGTATCATGAACCGACGACGAATGCACGACTAAGGAGAAGGTATAAAATAAAATGTATGTATAAAAGCTATCTAGCTCAAGAGTCAATACGGTAATCTGCTAATCCAAGTCCACCACCATTAAGATTTCCTTTTACCATTGTACGCATTATGTTCCACGAATAAATATTCCCTTATCTTGCTCGCCTAAACAGCGGCACCTCTTATCGCGAGAAATTAATAAAATCCCCCGGGAAGGCCGTCGCAAAATGAAGTGGCTGTTAGCGAAAATACCACAGAGAACTGCGATAAAGGGGCTTAGTACGGACCCTGAGCTTTGATAAAATCAAAGCTGTGTATTGGATGTAAGATGTTAGTCGTGCGTGGGTGATGTGTTCTGAGAATAAAATGTTGTTACTCTGTGCTCTGACAGCAGAGATAGTGCGGAAAATGTGTAGGAAATATTGAATAGAACATACCTACGTGAACTAGAATCAGATTTTATCCAGGGTTAGTTCCGTTCCGTTCAGTAACCCTGCATATGATAAGTGTCAGCTGTTAAAAGTGACCTTGGGCCTTACGGCCAACTGCTTACGCGGTATCAAACTAACGTTAAAACCGCGCAGTTTGGAAAATCACGCGAACGTGAACACCTTAACTCGCCCAGATACGGTTTGCGGTCGCGCAAGATTTTTTTCCACATGTAAACTGGATTGCTTTAAACAGCTAGCCGTAAGGCTCATTGTCTTGTTTGTTCGTATATTATGTAACTTTAACTTCAGCGTGACGTCAGAGTTAGACCCCCATAATTATTATAGTTACCTCTCCCTATCTTCACCCATAAGCTGCTATTAATAGTGTTTTGTTTTTTTTTTGTTGATAAAATAGGTACCCTTTTTAAAGTTACCTCAATAAAGGATATCTTCAGATCTGATGACGTCATCTATGATGTAATGTCTCACTTTGTCCTCATTTGAGGTACGAGTAGACAGTTAACCTTGAGAGATGACTTCCAATGCCAAACATGAGGTGCCTTGAAGGACCATCAAAGTTGAGCACTCAAGATGGGGATTTGAGGTATCTTTATTGAGTTTATGAATATGTAAGTAATAAATCAATACGAAACAAACATTCCTTAGCTACTTACTATTTCAAAAGCACTTCTAATAAGCCTTCAGTAAGAGTTAAGACGAACCGACTAATTGGTGTGAACAACTTGTACTTCGACGAATAATTAGTTAAATAGAACAAGTTTTAATTGTTTCTACAGACAAGAGCCATTAATTTGTCTTTTGTAGCTAAAGAACGCCGAATTACCTAGTCCCTAAAGTTAAGCAGATAGGCAAGTAGCTATTACCAGGGCTTGAAGAACGGTGTGACTTTTCAAACCAGTGAAATTTCGAATACATTGCGAATATTTCTTATTGGTTTTGTTCGATTATGAGAGTGGTTTTAAAAATAAAGATTTGGAAACGGTTTCGTTTGATAAACCGGATAATATCGGTTTTATCATCTACGAACAATAAAAGACGAAAAGCGAGCACACCATGCGGAGCGCGGCTCGGACGCGCATCATACGGGGCAGATATTTGGTTCTTACGAAATTCATCGGTTAGATTAGTTTTTCGTAGCGCTCCGTAAGCACTTGAATTTCAAGTAAAATGACACTGAATTATGGCATCGAGTATATTTATTTTTCAAAGTAAAATAATAAGTCAAAAAATAAAACTTGTTAAAACACGCTTTTTCGTAATATTCTCAAAAAACCCTTTCATTTGATAACCTTATCACGATGGTAGATATGAAAATTTTGTCCATCTTGGGGTGTCATCAATTATGGCATCGACTGTTCAAGGTCAAGGTTTCAAGGTTTCGATCAGGTATATGTTTTAAGGTTAATATTTAATCAATTTAAAAAAAAAACACTTTTTCAAACAAGTTTTTTTCGTGTTCTTCTAATTAACCCTTTAATTTTTGAGACCCTAAATAAGAAAATTTTGGTTTACCATCTTGGGGTGTCTGACATATGAATTTAGTGTGAGGCCATTTTATTTTTCGCATCTTTCTCAGCAAACCCTTTCATTTCATATATATCATGGGGTGTATGCAAAATTTCAGCTCAATCAGCTGAGGACAACTGTGTTAAAAAATTATCAAGGCAAGTTAAATAAAAGCTTGTAAAATCTTTTGTTGATCTACCATTAGAAGAGACGAGCAATTCATTTGCCGGGTGGTAAGCGCCATGCTTACCCATTATAGTGCAGTGCCAGCGCGGCACTACACTGCGCCCCAGAAGACAATAGACACAGAAGGTTCACTCCGCGAAGAAATTTAAATAAATAAGAACTCTATTTATGAGGCAATAAAGTAGCAATTCAACTCGTACAGCGCTGGATACCGCTCGCTATATTCACCTAGGAGGCCGCCCTCTTTCTATCACGTAGCTCTACCTCTCCTGACGCAGCACGTGTAACGTTAGGGTTGTCTTCTTGATAATTAGTTACATAGTATCATCATCATCAGCCAGTAAACATCCACTGCTGAACACATGCCTCCCTCTTCGAGAGGGGTGTTACACAGAATACTTATTAGTATTTACTTACCAGCTATGTAGCCTATGTAGTACCTACACCTATGCCTACACCTACACCTATGTAGTACTCATATTATCCTTTAATTGGAATGACATTTAATCTGCACAAAAAACTAACGCTTATTCTGAATTTGTTTCAAATAACAATCATGCAAAACCATAAGTTTAAGAGGCCTATTACAAGATCAAAATACCGATGCATATTTAGGTAAAAATTACATAACCATGGAGACCTCATTTGGGAGCTCTAATTTGCAGATTCTGTTGAAAATAATCGGTCAAATCGTTTAGAAGTCATTGTTCGTTGCAAAAATCACAGAAAATATGCTCAATTACGCGCGACGTGGCTAGCGTAGTGTGCGGGCCGGGCGATAGCCGAGCGGCTACTGACTAGCGACTGCCCTGCTATGACCCTCTTGGAAAGGGGCACCAGCCGAAAATACCTAAAGTGCGGAGTGCACCAGGCCTCGACACTCAAACATGATTTGTGCTCTGTTATTATCCTGCAAACATATCCCTAGTATGAGGTCCCGAAATGAGGAGATCCGTAGACGAACGAAAGTCATCGACATAGGCCACCGGATTAGCAAGTTGAAATGGCAGTGGGCAGGGCACATATCACGCAGAACAGATGGTCGATGGGGCCGAAAGGTTCTGGAATGGAGACTACGGACCGGTAAGCGCAGCGTAGGACGTCCACCCACAAGATGGACAGACGACCTAAAAGAGACCGCAGGGAAACGCTGGATGCAGGCCGCTTCCAACCGGCCCTTTTGGAGATCGATGGGGGAGGCCTATATCGAGCAGTGGACGTCCTACGGCTGAAATGATGATGATGATGATAATATCCCTGGTATTAATATATTTTTCCGATATAATGGTACCACAATGTCTTCTCATAGAACGAGCACAAACAAACACAAATCCATTGTATTAGAATACCCGCACGGAGAAGAAATATTTACATTTTCTCTTAACAAATATTTGTCCCGCCGCGAGCATCAGCAAACCTCTAGATGCAAAGTCCGCCGACCTGCAATTTAAAGATTTTTCATACTAAACTACGTACATATATGATCGTAGCTGCAGTTATTCTACGGCGTTGTCAGAGAAGTTTTAAGAGCACTTGTATACGACTTTCTTCCAGTCAAGTCACGTTTGCATGCACTTAATGCTGCACGCACGAATTCCAACTTTGCACAAAACTTACAGAGTGTTACGAAAATTCAGTCTCATATCTATACTAATATTATAAAGAGGAGAGATTTGATTTTTATTACTGGGCAAGTGCCTTTAATAACTAAACAAAATACAAGCTAAATCTAACACTACAAATAATTGATTGT
The DNA here is from genome assembly GCA_914767915.1 of Agriopis aurantiaria. Classification (NCBI taxonomy): domain Eukaryota; kingdom Metazoa; phylum Arthropoda; class Insecta; order Lepidoptera; family Geometridae; genus Agriopis; species Agriopis aurantiaria. Next base: position 6,148,509 of record OU612003.1, on the reverse strand, counting down.
TTGTTTGTTTGTTTGTTTGTTTGCATTGAATAGGCTCCAAAACTACTGAACCGATTTGAAAAATACTTTCACTGTTGGGAAGCTACACTATCCCCGGGTGACATAGGCTATATATCTATACCCGTGCGAAGCCGGGGCGGGCCGCCAGTATGATTATATTAACGTATCTAATCATATATTAATTGAACAAGAAGTCAATTAACATAACATTCTCTTAAAATATTAAATAATGTAATTTTTAGAGAAACTTACAAAGATTCCAACTTGAATTAAGAATATGAAAATAGCCAAAAAGCCGTAAAGCCACATAAGAAAAGATAGTTTCTGAATGCTGCACTTCATCATATCAGTCGTAGGACGTCCACTGCTGGATATAGGCCTCCCCCATCGATCGCCAAAAGGGCCGGTTGGAAGCGGCCTGCATCCAGCATTTCCCTGCGGTCTCTTTTAGGTCGTCTGTCCATCTAGAAAAACACTTTGTTGACACCTAAAGGGGATATTTAAAATTTTAATTGGTACTTTTGAAATTGTTTATGAAAGTCACTTATTTATCCTTTTTATTGGTTTAACCCGCTAACCTACAGGAACTAGAGCTTCTCCAGTATTAAAAGTTAACACACAGGTTAATGCAGGAACTTGTCAGTACTAACGAAGTTAGTAACTTCGTACCAAATATCATCAAAATCCGTCTAGCCTTGACGGAGGTGAGTTTAAAAAACACCCACATCATTATGCCCCTTGAAAATCTTCTTGAAGAGTTTTTGTTACACCCCGTATAAACATACTCCGTGCTTTGAACGCGGGTTTTAAAGGCGTCTATGGGAATGTTCGTCATTTCAAAGCGAGAACTAAGTGACTTCTGCTTCCGCTTTTTGCGACGCCACCCGGTCGCTGTCACTTCAGCTAATTGAAGCCCAATGAAAAGGGACGGGAGACGTCATCGCGCGAAAGTTCACGGTGAAATGGGTATGAAATACGGGTGAAAATTCAATTTTTCAAAGTAATTTTAGAACTGTCAGAAACTATATGAAAGTTGTCTTGTTTATTAATGTAAACAAAGCTGGGTATTTTGTTGAATATTAAAAATAGAAGCCTTTGAAAATGCGAGGAAACCTTAAACATTTGTTCTGAGTAAAACTCGTAGGGAAAGAAAGTACGTAATAAAACAATTGGGTAAGGCATAATAACATTCATCATCATTATCGTCATTTCAACCTTAGAACGTCCACTGCTGAACATAGGCATCTCCATCGATCTGTACATAATTATCAAAATTACATTGTAGACACATTATTATTAGATATAGAATAAAAATTATGTTTTTTCAGAACTACAACCAATACTCATTTGTTCAACGTATCTGTGATTCGCATCATCCACAGCCATTTTATCCCACATCTAGTCATAGGCTGCTTTCTTGCTATGCCATCTGCCTCGGTCCTGTGCTAATTGAGCCCTTCACGGTTTTTTTTTAGTTTAATAATATGCTTGCATTTGACTGCCAACTCGCCTGATGTAAAGCGATGATGCGGTCTACGGTGGAGCACGCTTGCCTAGAAGAAACCGATTCACTCGTGATTTGGAGACACCCAGATTGTAACTATCGGGGAATTCAGGCAGCGCATTCCACAGACTAGCTATTCTTATAATAAAGGTGGAATCAAAGCGCTTCGGTCGGGTTGAGATTATCCAGGTTTGACCCGCGATGTTGATAATATCGTCGACCCATCTTGCAGCTAGACGACCAACGCTCTACTTACATTGCCTCGGCCACCACTCTGTCAAAACCTCATGCCACCTGTCATCATTGCGCCTATCAACGTGTCCTGTCCAGCTCCCCTTTAGTTTCAGTACCGCGATTCCGACGTCTCGAACCTTTAATCTTCTTCGATACCTAGTGATACCTAGGTATCAGTATAACGAACACGGTCTTAGAATTTGATGTCTAGCATGGATCTCTTATTTGCCTTCTTTGTATCCACGGATACCGGTATCAGCGGGTAAAATTGTTTTTTTTTAAGGAAACGGATCACGGTATCGGTGGATACAACTCGCCCGGATCCGTGGCTAATAAAACCGATACCGGGATCCGTGGATACAAATTCCTGACTTTGTGCACAGCCTCATGTATCATCTTCCATGTTTCGGCAATTAAGTCATGGTGGGCAGAACACATTGGTTGAAGAGGCGAGTTGCCAAATACTATGGTATATGGCGTGAGTTGAGGATGTCGTCTAGCATTTTGAATACTGCCCTGTGTGCGCCTGGAGACCTACTTTTGGTGTTCTAATTCGCATCATCAAAGATAAATTCAACTTCTACCAAGTCAATCTCATTGATACCTTTTTTAGTAATTTGACTTTGAGTTTTAATACGCAGTTTAAAGTACACGCAGTACACAGTATCCATACCCATATGTTGTATTCTCACAATATACGAGTTTCCTACTGGGTTAAGCGCAAAGAACAAGTACAGTAAACCTGTCACTCTGTTGGGTCACTTACGTTACCACGCAAGTTTCTCGGTTAGATAAAGGTGGCCGGCTTTAGTGACTTATTTATTATACAGGGTTATACACAAAACTGTGGTACTAAGCCAAAAGGAGGTCATTGTATTAATTAATATGTAGGTTTTACTTTTACTACGGGACTAACACTGAAATCGCAAAAGAATCAGCTGTTACGATACATTTCGATAGGTGGAAATAGCATTTTTTATGGATCCAAAAAGGATTGGACTGTCATAAAAGTTGTTTATAATAATGAGTGCAACGACCTTTTTTTCGGCTTAGTACCACTGTTCGGTGTAACCCTTTATTTACTGTGGTCTTTGTACAAGTAGTAGAGTTCACTTTGGCAAGTGATTTCAGCATAATTCGAACTCATGTCTGCTGGGAAGAACTGGGGCCTTACGGACAACAGCTAATTGCGGCACCTAATCCGCTCAGTTAGAAAATCACGCGAACGTGAACCTTATCGCGCCCAGATACGGTTTGTGGTCGCGTGATTTTCCAACTGAGCGGATTAGGTGCCGCAATTAGCTGTTGTCCGTAAGGCCCCAGGCGTCTTTAAGATTAGCCTAGCCTAGTTTTCAATGATCTTGGGTCTAACCTATATTTATGTAGTGTGTAGTGAGTTAAATTGAGTCAGAATAGTTCTTAAAGACCCAGCAATGAGACACAATAGGTTACATAATAAAACCAGCCAAGTGCAAGTCAGGCTTGCACACTGAGGGTTCCGTACCACATAAAATACAAACTGGGACGAGAGGACTTTAATAGAAGGGTAATTCGTGAGAAGTACGTAGTTTATTTGTGAAACTAACACACGTTACAGTTACCGGGTAAGAAGTTTAATACTGCCTATTAAGGCCATACTCTACTTAAATTATTAACTACTAAAGTAGCAAATAGACATCACGCCCATCACCCATCCAAGTACTGACCGCGTCCTTGGCCACCAACTCGCACTTGGCCAGTATTTATTCATTGTTATTTTATTTTAGAGTGTGTACTATACACAATAATGCCAATAATGCCAAGTTTGACGCTTGTAAATATTACCGTTTTTACGATAGAGCTAATACAAAAATATGTTTAAAAAAGTTTGTTGTTGCACTTTAGTTTTCACTTTTTGACTTTATTATTATGTCTTAGTTAATCCACCATAACATTACATATTATGTGAAAATTTCACCTGGCTATCTATTATTGTTCGAAATATAAAGCCGTCAAAAAGTAGGACAGATAGACAGCGTAGGCTTAGTAATAAGCTCCTGTTTACACCCTTTGGGTACGGAACCTTAAATATTAATCATTACGTAAAGTACATAATTTTATTGTTATTACGATAAAATACAAGCAATATTATACATACCAAACTTCCTGTTTACGAGATCCTATTACTGATTATTACACCAAATGTTCGGATGTTGGAGTGAAATAATCATAACCACATCTGCACAAAAATTAGGCTTGAATGACTGATGATATAGTGGGGGATATCCAGACGAAATTGCTTTTTCTGCTGACAAAATATGTATCAGATTTGCCAAATCATATAACATTACCTAATCTGAAATAAATTGGTGATATGTTCTCTGTGAAACCATCTGCGGAGTTATATAGATTGAAAACACAATTTTAATAGATTATTAAAATTTAAGGCGAACCCGTGAACTGAAAAAAAACTGGACGACCGTAAAATAAAGTTAGTTACCATAACCTTGTACTGGCAACACAGTTCGAAGTTGCACTATAGAACACGCCATTTATAAGCCAACTGAATATCCCTCAGCTATAAACGGACATTAAAATATCTCTGATCGAAGCGAGTCCAACTGTCCGCACGAAAGCGGCCAGCGAGATCGATAACGCATCAAAAGACTAATGGATCTGTGAGTTTTTTTATTTACTTTAGTGATGGGTTCTTTATGTTTACAATCATGCATGTCTGTTATCTCAAATCAATTGCAGTATTCACTAAAACATTGATTGTGGGTTTCCATCATCCTTTAAACTTTGTCTTTTCTTGATTATAATAGTGTTGAAAATATATGCTAGCTTTTTTTTGACGTCACACGTCTTATGCGTTAAGTGTGAAGTATTTTAATATCATCATCGTCATCATCATTTCAGCCGTAGGACGTCCACTGCTGGACATAGGCCTCCCCCATCGATCTCCAAAAGGGCCGGTTGGAAGCGGCCTGCATCCAGCGTTTCCCTGCGGTCTCTTTTAGGTCGTCTGTCCATCTTGTGGGTGGACGTCCTACGCTGCGCTTACCAGTCCGTGGTCTCCATCCGAGAACCTTGTGTGATAATGGTGGATTATAACTTGATTCGATTACACTCGAAAAATCACAATGTGGCGACATATTTTTTTTCGTTCACGATAAAACTCCGCATGAATGTCCTAAAGTTTTATAAAGGTTGCCAGTTATTACACTAGTATTTAAGTAGTTTATTTTCTTCTCATTTTTGATGTCAATAGTAAAGAGTTTATTTATTTTTCTATATATTATAATATATCTCTTTGATCTATCTGTTGTTTGTTTGTCTTTAAATATTTATAGATAGATAGAAACTCTTTATTGTGTACACCAGAAATAAAAATTACAAACAGATAAAAAACACTTACGAGCTATACGCCTCGCTAAAAGCGATCTATTTTGCTAAACAAAGTTTTTATGTTTTCAGTGAAACTCGATGCGCACTGGAATGTGTACAAGAAAATTAGAAACTGTAATTCTGAAACGTAAATGTATTGCAATGAGTGCTCCAAGACTTACGACGTCTAGAGCTAATAAGCTGTCGCTAAGAAATATATTACAGTTTTGTTGAAGAGCGATTAACTGATTAGTCTGTCTGTCAAACTTCCAATTAGGTTCGCAGTGAATTATTACTTATAGTATTGAACTAAAGCCTTCGTTGGAAACCATCGATTTTCTAACACATAGATGTTGGCTCAAATACAAATTCACTAAATAATTCGTTTTTTTAAACGGTTTTATTTATCCGTCACTGTTTGTTTTTTGAGGCAAATTTAGTCACTGAAAATTTTCCCCTTTCCTGTTGACAGATATATCTGATATTTAGTACACACATTAGGTGCTGATGACAATACAATTTTTTTTTGCTTTTAGTCCATTATTTACATCATTGTTATCTTTCTTTCCAATGAACTTATTTATTTTACTGAATAAATTCGATACATTTCAGCAATAACTTCAAACTAATTTAAATCTTAGGTCTTTAAAAATCATTCATTTAGTTTCCGAAAAAATTTAGGCTTAATACATAGACTACCTTGAAAGATATGGGTTTAGTCTATTTTTGATTTGGAAAATTTTGAGCGTATTTTTTGAACTAACAACCTTACCTATTACCTTTATTTACAGTTATTTAATTTAAGGCGGTCAACGATGTGTATTGTAAAAAATATGATTCAGTTCGAAAGTCTAAATGAAATATAAATTTAGCATTATGTCAGGGACAGGTGGGTATTTGTACCCAACGCTTGTTAACCTCAATTCAAACCTCAAGAACGAATAAAATAAAAGTTTTAAAAAAAACATCGTGAAATGTGGTTGCACTTTAAAATCCTAATGTGTCATGTAATAAAAGCTACATTTCTAATCACATACTTATATTTGCCAAGTATTGTAATAGTTTCAACTACAGCATGTTACATACCTAACTATCCATATTATGACCCACCACCTCCACGTTATCCGTATACCCCGCCATCTCACAGATACCCAATTACCAGTCACACAAACTCTGTCACCAATAAACCTGTAACCGTTAATACTATGAATGGAAAACCTAGTAATTCAAGATCTAGTACTCCAAAGTCTGACACTGCAAGATCGAGTACCGCAAATACTAGGTACTCGAGTACAAGTACTACAGAAGAAACAGAAACTACCACGAGAAAAACGTGCAGTATTTGGTGCTGGCTACGTAAAGTTGGACTATTTGTAGTTCAAGAGTTGCTTCGAGATGATGATTAGCATAATGTATTGTTAAGATTAAAATTTTGAAATTCAATTATGTATTTATACACTTCCTTCTTCGATAAAATAAGTAAACGCACACCGTACATGCACCGCGAAAATAGTGGCATAATTATCTATACATATTGGCTATACGTTTGTTTATTGCACATGATGCTAGAAAAAGAGCTACATAGTAATTACTGCTTTGGCACATTAGCTGTTCATACAAATCAGGGATATAAATAGCAACTCTAGATGTTAAGGCTAAACTGCAAAGTACCTAAGCGATTGTTTGTTAACCATTTATTTGAAACCATACCAAACATAAAAATACCTATATTAAATACCTAAGTATAACACAACAGCCTACAGTAAAAAAGTACCCCTTTAATTAACATAATAATCTTACACCCAGCAATCAAAGTAACCAAACATCATTTTAATTAAAAGGGGAGCTCTCTCCGTGATTAAAAGGCTTCAAAATAATTATTTTAACAATAAAAACACTCTTATATCATGAACTGTTATATAAACCGTATTCATTAGAAGGAGTATGGGTATTTTTGTTTTTATTTCATGTTATAACAAGTGGTCGAATAGTTTCGGGTACTCGACTGCATTTATAAAAAAAAAAATTATGCGTAGGCAGGAGTAACACAAGAATTTACTTTTAATAATTATTTAATTACAAAAAAAATACAACATATTGTAGTGAAAAAAAATGGACTCTTAATGTTACTGCAAACGCTCTATTTAAGGCGAATGGCCAAATGACCATTGTTTAAAAAATTTGTTATTTTCTAAAATGTTCAGTACGTGATTAGTGATTACATAAAAACCACAACATAATTTTGTCGAATGATAAATACAGATAGTCAGACACTAGTCAATTCCAATACAAAACATAGCTTTGTATTTAAATTGAAATCATCTCCTGCTGGGATCCAATACAACCTTTCGACCCCGATTCCCAGTGTCAGTGTCAGGCCGAGAGAAGTCACATTCCTTTTAGATATTGCCTTCAGAATAAAAGGAATTTACATAACATTCCATTCGCACACAGAGGGATTTGATACAAGAGGGAGAATGCTCAAAAGAAATACTTATGGGCTCTCAATCACCCACCGTTACGAATCCAAGCCACTGATCCGATTTGAAACGCGTGTTTGAATAGGCTAGAGCTCTTTTTATCTTTATGTAGGCGTATTGGCCAGCCCTAGTGTAACTTATTAAGCCTTTGATAATATACAGTACAGAGTTATCTTTGGGCCAACAATCATCAACATCACGTATGCACGGTCTGCTGTAGATGACGGCTGTCTGTAGAAATGTTATGAAATTGTTTTCAAGTACGGCTTTTATGTATTATGTGGTACTGCCAAAACCTTTTTTTTTTTTAAATTTCAATGATCAATAATCGCGAAAACCGAAGAAATCATTACTTATTTTCGAATGCATTATCATTATTGCTGTAATTTATTGTGTACAGCAGAAATAAAACTGATCTAGTTAAATTGAAGGCCACGCGGGTAAGTTACAGACTGAAAAAAATACGGATAGCATTGAGAACCTCCCTCCCTTTCTGGAGTCGGTTAGAAAGCTGACACCCTTTAGTAATAAGCAAAATTCAGTGGACAGTAGAAAATTTATAAATCAGATTCTTTGATGCAGTCAGTTGGAAAAAAAACGAGAGGTGGATTGAGAGACCCCGAAATAGGATCGACTTTGAGAAATATTTCCCTATAATTTTAATTGTCCTTGTCGGTCTTTTCTTCTATTAAGCAATCGTAAAGCCTCTAAAATGAAATTTCAGCCGCAAAAATGAGCGTGGAATATAAAAAGCGAGGAGTATGAGAAAAGTTTTTCGATTTCACCAATTTGCTATGGGGCTTCTCGTTCTCGGTGGAAATAATAATTTGTATTTCGCCTATGCGATCATCAAAATTAGATTCTCAGAAGCCTGTCACAATTGGATTATAAGATATCTAACGATTCGATATTATTATCATGTGCATTTAGAATTACACGTACCTATAATAATTTGCCTATAGCAGTCAAAGGATATTTTTTTACTTTTTGATAAGCAAGGGTTACTATATAAAGTAGATGAGTTCCTTAAAAACACATGAAAAAAATTATAATGTAAATATAGATTGACAATCGTATTTTGACATATTATTGAATATGAATAGGTACTTATAATTATTATTTTTAAATAGGTGTAAATATACTAATGATTATACTAATGGGAATTTAATTGGTTATTATTATATGAAGTTTGAATTAATATTATATTAATTGCTAAATTATTGTATGTTCGTTAAGGACGAAGTTGTTTTGTCTTAACCTATTTTAAGAACTTGCAGAAAGTGTTTTAAAATACTTTCTTTTAAAAATTGGTCAAGCATAATGCCATCGTAATTAAAAAGACGAACTTATTCAGCCATCGTTTTTCCGAGTTCAAAGGGCACGTAATTGGGAATCGACTCTTACTTTTGCTTTCCGGAACGTGTCAGGGTCAAAGGTCAACTCAGGAAAAGATTATTGATGCCTAACTAAATATAACTTATATTTTTAAAGTACAAGTACATTCTGATCAGTAGGAGACGACTTCATTAAGACTTCGTAGACATATTTGTGTTGAAATATTAAATTGCTTGTATTTTATCATTCAAAAATATGTCAAAGCTACATCCACCAATCCACCCAGAGCCCTTTTTCACAAATTTCGTCATGACGGTTTTTGACATCTTTACCTTAGCAAATTTTTTAATATTTGTAATAGATGACCATTGTTAAGAAAAAAAATTACGGGGCCCAAGGGTCCTATTGAGATTTTCGTGACGTTTTAATTATGAATTTTGACAGCTTTACCAAATTTGTCAAAATCAGCTATGACAAAAATGTTGAATAAAGCCCCTGGATGTTGTATTGTAATTTTCGTTTGTTTTCGCTCTCCAGCTTGTCACAACATTCGAATCAATCCACATTTTATTATGTTACTAGCTGAGCCGACAGGCGTTGTCCTGCCATAGAACTGTCAAACGCAAGTTAAAATCGTCGTTAAGTTTTCTGAAATATTTCAATTTTCTGCGCAATTTTCTTATTTTTTTCTTTTCACAAAGTATTAGAAAACTTTAAAAAAAGACGAATGAGTTTGGTAAAGTCGTTCTCAAGTCATCGCGTGACCAAGGTAAATAGGGATAGATTTTTATATAGGTAGAAGAACATTATCTGTTCATTTGTTTTGAGATTAATGGAAGTGACAGACAAGCCGGCTATTATTACATCGGTCCCTGAATTAAATCCTAACTAATGTTATAAAAGCGAAAGTAACTCTGTCTCTCTGTCTGGATATTTGTTCGCTTTTCACGACTAAACCACTAATTTTGGCAGGATGATAGTGTACATCATATGGACAGGCATAGGGTACTTATTCTCCCAGAAAATGCGGGAAAATTGGAAAACAGTGGGTAGCACCGCGGGATTCAGCTAGTGACAAATAATTACCGAGATACAAAAAAAAATTGGTCAAAGCTCGTCACTGTTACAAAATTTGGTTGGTTATGAAAGGACAAAATTACAGTCAAAAGACAAATAACGTACGAAGTATTTTTGTAAACGTACTTGTCATATAACAGTGAATGTGAGCTCCTTAAACATAAAAGTCTTTTAAGGCAGTAATCGTGGCTCATGAGCCACCTGGCCATTTAGGTTTTTTTATGTTACACCACTTCTTACCTTTTCTTATCGGGCCTCCACAATGGGCAATTGTTTTGGCAAAATGAGCGAGTATATAAAACACTGTACCGCGGTTTTAGAAACATCACATTTCAGGTAAATGGAAACATCTCACTCCAGTCCCCTTTGAGATTTTGACACTGCTACTCGGAAATTACGATGTGCTTATGAATAAAAGTTTAAGCAACGCTTCCTAATAGAAACATAGAAATGGAAAGTAAGTAATATATTTTAAGTTATGTTTTTTCATTTCTCATTCACGGCCGGCAATTCTCTTATTAACAAAATAAGAGGCACAAAGAAATTGTTACTATGTTTTGTAAAAAGAACGAGGGAAAATGTTTCAAAGACCAACCAAGAATGTTTGAATGTTTCAAAACTTTGTAATGAATTTTGACAGGATGTTTTTGAAGCTTATTTATTTCAATGGTCCTTTATAATCTTGCTTAGCCTTTTAATTATTGCGCTAAGCTTCCATTTAGGAAATGTGTAAAAAAATCGGCAAATATCAACAACAACTACAATACAACAGTTAATGGCATCGATTCTGATGTACACTAAACTAAACTAAATTTGACAGCTCTAAAATTGTAGCCATCCTTGTCTCACATATTAAAATTAATAGAGGCAAATATATTTAGTCCAGTCAAATTGGTTTAGTTTAGTGAGTGGTATGACAGAATCGACGCCATTGTCTTCTACAATAACTACTGGATTTATTTTATTTTATTTTATTTGGAGATGCCTATTGCCTATAGATGTGAAATATTATACCATATTATATGAAACTTACACACGGCTTGAGACTAAAAGTTTCTTTGCGTGACCAAAATGCTGGCCTGTATTTTGGTCAGATTGCGAGGCTACGCGGCCAGCATTTTGGGCACACTGCGTGAAATTAGAGATCGTTTGTACTGTCTATAAGCCTTCGTTGCTTATAGATAGTTAAACGATCTTCAATTGGTTTAGTTTTAAGTATTATTTAGTAGCTGTTTGATACATTGATTTGTTAATTCAAATTATATTATTTATATAAATAATTATTAATTATATATTATTTGTGAATAATTACAATAATTAATTAATTATTTTATATGGTAGATACACATACATATAAAGTAGCATACATGGTTGTAAGAATGGAAACATGCCTCAAACGGCTTAGATCATATCGAAATATAAATCTGACACTTCCTCTCTTATGAAGACAATGTGCTAAGCAGGATCTAGTGCCTTGTTTTCATCACGTCAATCGATAGATCCCCGAATGTGATTTTACCTGCTTGTTTGTGATGCTTCATAGAAAATTTATAGTAGAATTATCGAGATACAATACGTATAGAGTCACAATCGTGCCAAAAAATGTCCGAACCAAAACTCGGCGTACGCAACGAATTGCGCAAACTTTTTGGTTAGTAACAAGGTAACCGCGGTCCGACTACAACGCCGCGCGATGCCAGAGCTACGATGACATAGCGGACAACTAACGTTGAACACTATGCAAGCGACATAGCGTCTAAATTGGAGTAAATGTGGCATTGTGGCATTGATACAATGTATGGTAGCACGTTTTTTGACTGTTTTCACTGAGAGATTGTGACTCTATAGGAATCGTATCTCGATGAGTAGAATAAACATATTTTTGATATTATGTTATCGTGTGTGTTGCCCTTAAAGCGATCCTATAATAAACCAAGTTTATTTTTATCTCATATTATCTGCCTCTTCAATTTTATCCCATATATCCAAATGACCATTAGTTTTTATAATAAAACTTTCAGAAACCCTAGTCTACACGACCGTTTTGCTAGCAATAACAGTGAGTAGTTTTAAAAAGAACTTTTTCTCTCAAAGCCTGGATTCAGAACCATCGATATCAATTTTATATGCTCGAGACAAGAAAAGTGACGTAGTCACAAACGAATGCTTGACAGATATGTACCCAAGGAACTTATATAAATACCCTCTACGAATAGATAGAAATGACATACCTTGCATCATACATTGTGTGCTAAAAAAGTTTGGTATCATGACCAACGATGGCTACATTAACATCAAGAATTACTATAGCAGAGTTCAAGCCATCCATCGGTACGATCCACGGATTCTGATCTCAGATGTGGGGGAAACCTGTGCGCAGAACATCAATGAAATGAACCTGGAACACGATGTCTGCAAAAAGGCTAAAGTGTTCAACGACTGCACGCAACTCTACGCAGTCTCATATACCGACCCTGATGACTGATGTGATTTGGTCTTTATAATTACTAGCATAAGGCATACATGGCACATCAATAAGAACAATTACAAAGTCATCTGTTTCGTATAACAAAGGTGGCGCACATCAAAGCTGAATACTTCTCCCTGACGTGCCTACCCTTTGCCACGTAGCGACGAGGAATTTCCATTACGTTTTCTACTTTCAATAAAATCAATACAGTGCGTTTGTTCTTTTATTAGAAACCTCGACGAGCAGATCGTTTGTTTGCATTTCATATTATCTGCGCAAAAGGAACCAACAAAGCGTTTATTTTCTAAAGTTTCTTAGTAGATTAGTAAATAAAGTAAATAAAGTTATTTGTGAATAAAGTAAGCATCTACTCTCCATGTCAAAGAGAAAACTAGTTAGACTCTAGACGTGAGCGTTTACAAGTTGTCGGCTGAGAATACAATACAGAGGTCACACGATGAATTAAATGTCGTATCATACGAGTGCGCATAATTTATTCGGATAATTTTAAGCTATTGTTGGATAAGTAAACAAGTGAAGTACAGGAAAGCCTTTGAAACAGGAACTACCTACATGAAAAGTTAACATACACCTAACAATAAAAATTGCTTATGAATAGAAACTGGATGCGTGTGAGTTAGGCTCAACGCTGACTGTAGAGTTGAGGTGGCGTTGTAGCTTAAAAGTGGCCGTGAAAAAGTCTTCACTTGCCACTTTAGCGAAGGTTCAAATTGGTCCCGTGCCGCATCGATTCTCCGCGCCTGGACTGTTTTAAACTCAGTAACGGATCAATCACAATTCTACTACGCATGGGAAATAAAAATTGTCCCGGGTTACTACTGGTAGTAAGGCTGGTAGTAACACGGGTAATGAAGGGAACTTGCGTGCATTCGTCGTGAAAACTGTTCTGAGATTATAATATTGTCGACTTTATTTCCACATTCCACATCAATAAAGTTTCGGCAGTGGTTACATATTTGAGGCGTTTGGGGTTGAGACATTGTGCCTTTGAGGACCGGGAGCTCACCTCATTTTCAAAAATCTTTCAGAGCGCCTGGTTAATGCGACGCGTGACTAAAATGCTGGCGTGTTTCTGGCTCAACGCATTAGCATTGCCATTCAACGTGGTAATGCCGCCAGCATGTTGGGTACGCTGCCAACTGGTAGTGGGCTTGAGCATTTGGATTGTCTTTACACCTTCAACGGTCTATGGGCAGTCTAACTGTATTTGTAGTGTTAATTTATCTTGTATATTGTTTAGTTAATAAAGGCAATTGAAAATAAAGTTTTTGCAAAATCAAAAACAAAATTGACAAAGTATCCACGTTACTGTCAAAATAGAAGACGTTGGAGATAAAAAACGATTAAACAAATTCAATCTCAACAATACGCATCGCATAACAAATGCATCGATCTGGTTTTGGGCCATTATTCTCTATTTCACATGAGATTTCTTGCTATAAACGCGTGACGTCATAACATGCAAATGTAATGTAAAACTCTGTGAACTTAGTTTCTATGATCACATTAACTCGTAACGCGAACGTTACGTTACGTTACGTTATCTGCGTTGGATTGGCAATGTTGACTTTGCTAATACAATAAGGTGCGTAACACGCTCAATTTGAACGGTTAAAATAACGTGGAGCATGCTTGCGTGTTTCGTGCGCGTTTGTCAAGAGAATGTAGTATCTAATCGGAATACGTGTTTGACTCGTTTGACGCGTTTGAAAGTTGTAACTAGTATTACCATGTTATTATGTAACCATAGTTACCGTGTTATAACATCTTTACGACTTGTTATTGGTGTTTATATGGTTTCATAAAGAATTAGGGACCTGTGATTTCACGTTGCGTGAATTACAACTAGGTACTATCCCAGACCATGCTACTCGCCACTACGTCTCGACGATCCAGTCGGCGTTGGGCCTTAAAGTGATTAATTTCTCTAAAAGTAGGTTAAAATCGAAGTAAATAATTATGTTTGGAGGGTAATTTTAATCTTAAAACACTTTTCTATCATATTTTTAAAAATCCATAGTCCTACAAAAAACCCTTATAAGTTCGTTCTGTCCGTCCGTCCTTCCGTATTTCCGTCCATCCTTACGTCTGTCTATCCGTCTGTCTGTCTTTCAGTCGACATCGTTTTTTTTTATTGACTCGCAGTTTTTATGTTTCTCGCAAAAATGCAATTAAATTGTTATATAAAGTAAAAATATTTTTAAAAGTCGAATTAACAGAGTTCCGTGTAACCGACTTCTGCGGACTTCTAGAGTTTGGTGTGTGTTCTGATAAATGAAATATGTGTGTCTTCAAGTCTCTGATGAGACTTAATTGTGGTTTTAACCTTCACGTGCTTTTCAAATTGTACTTCTCTATTCTTTGCAGCAGTTACACTTTTGTTCCTGACCATCCTAGCCTCGATGCAGGCCCGCATATCAGTCATGTACGCTCACGATAAAACGAGTGACGTGGTGGCCCAGCAGTGTCTCAATGAGATGTACCCCCGGAACAGAAAGGTCGACATCCAGGAGTCAGACGAGGGCTGCATCATCTTCTGCGTGCTCAAAAAGTTTGGCATTATCAGCGCGAATGGAATTATTAACTTGGATACATACAAGTACTTTACTACCACGTACCTACGCTTAAACATTTATTTCTCAGCTTTGAACATCGGTGATAAGTTGCTCTTTCGGGTTTTTATCGAATGCATTTCATCGGATCCTCATGATCCCTCCTGCCCATTTTTCGACTTGATGGCTAGGTCGAGCACGAAAAAGCGCCACCGTTACAAGGTTGATATTTAAAATAAAATAAAACTATAAACCGATTTTAATGAAATTTCTATGGGACCAATCTGAAAGTATATCCATACATTAAATATTAAGTATATTTTCTAAATTGATTTATAAATAACGGTGTTCTGAGGTAAACATTAAAAAAAACAGTTTAAGAAGTTATTTTTTTGAAACTTATATGATTATTTACGGGGTATTTACTGTGGTAGGGTTGTAGAAAGAGCTCCCGCTATTTCGGCGCAGTTACATGCACCATGTTCATGGGAAGACTGAAGAATGCGTGTGGTTGGTCGAACAGTAACCTAACTTTTTAACAGTTCGACCAAACTCCCGCTTTCTTCAGTCTTCCCGTGAACATGCTGCATGTAACTGCGCCGAAATATAACCTTACCACGGTAAATATCCCGTAAATAATCATATAATTTTAGTGAACAACCGTGATAGTTTAAAACAGTTGTTTTTCTTTTTTGAAGTCGTTAAAAACCAGTACCCAGCCGAAATTTATATTGATGTATATAATTATGAGTATCACTTCAACGTTTGTAAAGTTGCGTTCTCCACTAGAGCCACGTGGCTAAAGTATACATGACTAACCGAGCCGCGCAGTCCGGCTTCACAGACCACAGGCTTTAGGACCAGGGGCCTTACGGACAACTGCTATTACAGGCACCTAATCCGCTCAGTTGGAAAATCACGCGACCGCAAACCGTATCTGGGCGCGATAAGGTTTGCGGTCGCGTGATTTTGCAACTGAGCGGATTAGGTGCCTGTAATAGCAGTTGTCCGTAAGGCCCCTGAACTTTATTGATAGTTGCCAAAATGACAGAATTCGTTTGAATAAAATTAGTATGCAGATGTACAATTAAAATTGACAATCAAGTCCTATACAACCACTTATTGCGATCAGCTGGTCTTCAAGTCACGAGTGAATCGATTTTGTCTAGTCAAGAGTGCTTAATTGTAGACCGCATCATCACTTAACATCAGCCGAGGTGCCAGTTAAACGCAAGCCTTATATACCTATCAATAAAAAAATAAGCTGATAAGCCTTTGTTTAAATTTATCTACCTAGCTTAAAATTTGTAATCCATCATACTCGTACCTCGGTCACAGTATAAACAATAGTATCAATAGCTCAGCTCGTGACCACGGCCATTGTAACATGGTCGAAACGTCGAGCGAAAGGTACATATTTTTACCTAAATTAAATAATACGTGTCCCGAATAAGTCCCGATAAACATTTAAAACATGTGATCAAATCGCGAAAGTATAAAAAATTACTAGTATCAATAGATTCACCAGCAGAGTTAAAACCTATTGACAAAAATGAAATTAATGGATTCTTCGTAAGAGGATTCTTGTTTGTAATCCCTGGATTAAAATTAAATTATCTTTGTCACTCAGCCGAGAAAGCCAAATTTTCTGTAGCATTGTTAAATTGTTTGAACAAATTTAATCTACCTTCCTTTCACAAAATCTTAGTTACTTTTGATGCCCTGTTCACCTTTAATCAATTTTATTGTTACAAATATGCGTTTTTTAAATATCTAATAGGTTTGCGTTTGACCGCCAACTCGCCTGATGTTAAGCGACGATGCTGTCTACGGTGGAGCACGCTTGCCTAGAAGAAACAGAATTAGGGTTTTAAGATGAGTTGAGCCTTGATGTCAGTTTTTTTTTGCAGCCTGAAAGCCTGAACAAGTTACAATTTAATGTCATATGACCTCTGCTAGGGCTCACTTCTAAATGCCACTCGCGGTCACCCAGCCCAAGACCAAGCGGTTTGTCTGTTACAATGTCTGGATTCCGCTATAAGGCCACAGTGAATAAGTACCATCTTTAGGTCTACCTATGTGCTCCATCTTCGGTCAGACCGTTGCTTTCCATAAGGCGAGGCCAAAAATACATGTTCTATGAATAAAAAAAAAACAGACACGTCTAAGTAGGACTCGCACCCTGAGCGATCCAATAGTAGGACTGTAGGTAGTTCATCCATCCCGGGAATCGAGTCTCGACGAAAAAAGGTTAAAAAGGTTTAAATATCTAAAGGTAACAAACTTAACTTTGTATGGCAAACAGGTGTTCCCATACATGCCAACAACAAAGTTTGTAATAGCATTTTTAATGAGATATATCAAATTACCAATTTTTGGGATTTTCCCCTTTATATGTGCTGTGTGACCTTATTGCTTCTTGCCAAATTTAATGGTTCTAAGTCAACGGAATTGAATAATTGAATTTGATTCCCTTGCGAGTCTCAAAATATGCGGCATAAACAGTCGTATCTTTTGATAGCGCTGACTTAGAAGTTTGATATATTTACAGCTTCAAGTGAATGCAAGCTTGAGTATTTGCTATGAATTTCAACTTGATACCACCACGTGTTCCTGAGAAAATTGTATTGACAAACAGACAGACAGATGGACAATGAAGGGATCCTATTTTTCTTTTGAGGTACATAACCCTAAAAAAACTGTAATCTTTTATGATTAAACTACGCCACGATATTCAGAATAACTATAGTGACACTACCTCCTAAGCATTTTCAGCCTGGGATTGTTCAAGAAGAAAGAAAATCTATTTTCCTTGAGATAGAATTATTTCACCCACACATCCCAAACCATTATCAATCCTTTTATTTCTTGTAGGTTACGCAAAAAGATAAGACACAAACGTACCATAATTATCTTTATCAAGCTATGTAATTACCGTGGCAAAGACATTAAGGAGATAAATCTTTTTTTTTTTACCTTTTTGTTTCTACTGCTTGGCAAATATGTTCATACTTCCTACAGTCCATGGCAAAACGCGAATAAGAAGGCTCTTCCCGTCTGCAGCTGTCTCGCTCGCACATTATCACATTATCGAAGATATAAAATTATTAAATATAAAAACTGTATGTGAATTTTTATAACAATCAAAACCATGTCTGCTGTCTAATATAACACGGCAACTAATTATAACATACTTTTTATCTTGAAAACAATATATAGGTTATTGAAGGTCAGGGGGCTTTTTGATTTTATAAAGATCTTTGTTTATCATTCTTACTTAAATTCTAACAACACAAACACAGTCTAATCATTGTAGGTGGTAATATAATATATATGACTTCTCAAGCTACATTCGCCTCTAACAGTCAATAAATAATTTGGTTACAGATAGATATTTGGATTAGATATTTGGATTTAGATAGCCCGTTGGTCTAGTCGGTAGTGGACCTGCCCTTCTGCGCTTGGGGGTGTGGGTTTGATTCCCACCTCCGACAAACATTCATTTAATGATCATTTGTGTTTGTTCTATGTCTGGGTGTTAATATCTATTTATGTATGTATTTAAAAATATGTATATGTATGTATATCAGTCTCTGGCAGCCATTTCACAAGCTTTGCTTAGTTTGGGGTCAGTGTGTGTGCAAAAATGTCCTGAATACTATTATTATTATATATTTTTAATAAGTAACCTTATTTATTAGGCAACTCATACATTTCACAGAAAACGCGTTCACTTGGCTCACCAGTTGGACCACAGAACTTCGGTTAACGACTACGGTGGAACCTGCATTGAGAGCGCTGAAGCCACCCAGCACAAGCAAGACGTCTGCAAGAAGGCGAAAGTCTTCAACGACTGCACGCATCTCTACAAGATGCTGCTATAATGAACCTTACGAAATGACTGTTTGTTTAGTAAACATACGTTTGATACAATAAATTGTAATCAAAAGCAAAACCTCTAGATTGGTCTTTTACTATATTTTCTAAGCAAAATCCTACTCCTCTAATAATATGCCCATTATGAGATGGGAATTTTTATTGGTGTGTGTTTTCAGTGATAAGACGAGCGTTAGTCTTCTGATTCTATTGCAGAGAAGAATTTAATAATGATTCGTAAATTTAAGTTTCGCTTAAGTTATACAGGGTTATTGTTAATTTATCAAAACCCTCTCATTGGCTGCTTTTCTACATTATATTTAACAACTTTTGTTCCGCGACTTTTCACAAAACATGTAGAAAAATATTTATGAAATGAAATAGTTTATTGTCCAGATTTGCATCCATAACTTAATCAAACGTTGTTTATATAATGTTTTGTTGTATTGTAGGACCAACAGTCAGCTCTAAATGGTTTCGTCTGGGCATCCGCGTTTTTTCTAATTTGATACCGCTTAAATTAATTTGCAGTTTAGAGTCTTAATTTTAATATATTTGTATTTGTATGGAAGAAAAAATACTATAACTAGCCATGAAAAATTGTTGTTACGTATGACACGGAAGCAGCATCAGAGAGATTTTTTATAGATTAAAAATAACCCTGTGTAAGTGAAGTGAGGTAGACAACCAAAAAGCAATTGACGACCTTTAAAATCTAATCTAGTAAGTAAAAACGTATAAATACGTATAAATTTTGGATAAAACTAAAATTCAGCAGCTGAAAATCGTCGACCAAGTCTATGGCAAATTCCAAAACAGTTTAATATGTAACAACATTGAAAACTGTATCTAATCCACGGTATTCGCAGAAGGCATCTGATACCCGTTATTAGAAAGGAATAATTAGTTTTGACAGAATTAGATAACGCACATCAAAAAGTGTCCATCTAAATACTTTTTGTAGATAAAAATCAGAAAAAAAGGAAAAGCGTCTTCCGTCAATTTTTATTTGGGTCAATAAAAGGGACATTCCTTCTTCCAAAGATATCAGGTAAGCGCTCAAACATGTCCGAACTAAAAGTAGACTAAAACCATACTAACTATAATGTAAATCTATGCACATTAAAATTAAACACTTTTGACGGATTATATATATTTCACACATTTTATTTATATTACACTGTAATTACTCACGTATGATTAATCCGGTTACTCTGGCTATAATTTCAACCGCATTTGGCGGTCTTGGAATGTGGTAGAAACTATAGTCTGAGTAACCGGCTAATCATACGTGAGTAATTCCCGTGTCATATAAATAAAATGTGGATTATAAACTCCTTTTTCCCGTATATCTAATCAAGTTTAGAAACCGTTACGAAAAGTGTTTTTTGATGCGCGATTAAATACCTACTCGAAGCATCCTTTGATAGATATCTCGTCTGCCGACTCGGTTATTTGTAATTAATAAGCGGGCTCCTTGACGTAATATGAATGACTACATGAATAATTAATTGGTTTGTAGGAATCATAATTATTAATCTTTGATAGTCTTTACCGCAATTAGAATTGAAATTATATACGTTTGAGGACAAATCTATCGTGTGGGTGGTAGTTATTCAAATACTAAATCTGAAATATATAATATAGGTTTCTCTTCTTTCGAAGGAATCTAGATCATCGACGATATTGGTAGCTAGATTTTGTAAAACACCGCATTATGAAATGCTACGTCGCTGATCTGCATTTGTTTTTGTTGTGTTATTGTTCTGCTTGTCATTTGGTTGTTGTTTCCGATCCATATTCAGAGAGAAAAATGAGAAATAGACTAGAATAACATCAGAGTGGTTCCTCAGGGATGGCAAAAGAAGTAAAGGTTGACAAATGAAACGTTGTGAAGACCTCAAAAGAGTTGCTGGTCCAGAATGGATCAAAATTGCAAGAGACAGATAGATGGAAGTTTTTGGAGGAAACCTTTGTAAGGACACGCTGTTGCTAGAAAACCCGACCGTCAGTTATAAATTTAATAACCATGTACCTAGTAATGTATTGTAAATTATGTTTAAGCAGCAATAAAGGCTTATTGTTATCTCGTAGAAATGTGGACGCACGCTAAGGTACTTGAAAAGGCTAACCACAAAAAGAAGCTAATTTCTACAGTTATAAGACGGAAAGTCGCTTTCTTCGGACACATGCAAAGAGAATACCTCTATAAATTCCCACGGTTAATCCTCAAGAACAGAATTCCGAGGAAAAGTAGTGTCCAAGTTTTTGGGCCAACCTGTATCAGTAGATAGTTTTTTAATGTCTGTGATTATTTGATATAGACAATAACATGTATACTAGCCAAGCAATCAATTATTTCCTAAGAAAGATACAAGCTATTTCGTGAGTCAGATAGCTCTATAGATTTAGGTAAATAGATTCGTTGATTGATAGATTTCCTTGAGCCCTGGGATATATTCCTTCAATCAATTGGATAGATCTATTCATTTGTTTCCGTCAACGGGCGAAGTGGGAAAAATTAGAAGGGTCAGTTCCATTTATCCAGAGTAAAACCTAATCTAATCGTGAGCCAACGTTATTATTGCTAGTTGGTGGCTTTCTTGTATATTTCTTTCTGGATTTCACTTGTATCATTTTGTACAAGACCTACCTGGAATTGTAATGGTCTTGTTAGTAGGAGTTACTATTTGTACAGAACTAACAACTTGGTCCTGGCTTCTACGTGTTCGGAATTTAAATTTCAAACTTTTGGAGAAAATCACGAAATTGTAACCGACGACGCAAAGCATTAAATTGCAAAGCAAGAATTTAATATTGCTTTTAACGCGTATGTATGTTTGTGTTTTTTTTATAATACCAGACAAAAAGTATGTAAGTATATAGAAAAACAAATTAAATGCTAAAATAAAATATAGGTACGTATGCAAAAGCAGTCTGTACGTATGTAATAGTGATACTTGCATCCTTCTCTACCGGCGCAACTTAGATGCGCCCTATGCAAGACTCGTAACGGTTAAATTTTTTGGAGTTTGTTGAGAATAAACCCTCGATAAATATACGGCTCAATCCTGGAAAATATACAGCTCAATCTTGGAAAATATACAGCTCATTTAGTAGCTCGTAGTGCAGATTGGTTAATCATAGACAATTCCTTTTGTCTATGGTAGAATTAAGTGAAAAATAGTACTATTGTGGCAATGACAGCCCACTGGTTGTCGCGTTCGACTTCCACGTCGCAAGCAAGCACTAAAGCCCACCAATGAATTTAAGCTGTCGGTGAAAGAAAACATCGCGAAAAAACCATAGCTACCACCTTCAAGCTGAAAATCTGTCGCCAAGCATCTAACGGTGTGTTCCGGCAGCATCAGCCAGTTCCTATTATTGGTCAAGCGCCATTGGTACTAGTAACCATAGGTAATGCTACTTTTCCTACTGGTAGTACCACCGGCAAAAATATGTCCAGACTACCAGTAAAGCTAACAGAAATACAGAAAGGTTGGTGACAGTTAAATTTAAAAAAAGGAAATAAAATATTTAACGTGTAAATAGGTTGATTGTCACAAAAACTGGCCCGAACTCAGCATGTTGCTGGTTGTACACAACCAGCGCTGGTATTCTGTTGGGCCCAGCAAGTGACGTCACGCTCAATACCTGTGCGCATACAAATACAAATATACAATAATTCTTATTAATAAAAATTGTATAAATAAATAAATATTTTGGGACATTTTTGCACACATGGTCATCTGACCCCAAACTAAGCAAAGCTTGTGATATGGCTGCCAGAAACTGATATATATACATATATAGTTTTTAAATACATACTTAAATAGATACTAACAACCAGATATAGAACAAACACAAATGGTGATCACATAAATGTTTGTCCTAGGTGGGAATCGAACCCACGCCCCCAAGCTCAGAAGGTAGGTTCACTACCAACTGGACCAACGGGCTATCTATATATAATCTTATTATTTAATATATATATCTTTTTGTAGTTCTTATATCTATATATATAAGAACTACAAAAACAATTATCAACATACAGAACCACAATACAGGGATACATATACTTCACATGAAATAAACTTTAAAGTATTATAAATTGAAAAATAAAATCTTTAATTGGCTGTCTAACTTCGACTATGATGCTGAAAAAATATTTAACAATGTTCTGTAATATTTATTTACACGAATAATACATAAAACACAGATATTTATAACCTGTAATTAAATCATCATGGACTACACAGTAGGACCACGGGCAAATAATGTGTTTATCATCATCAACCATACCCTCCATGGGCGTAGCTACGTTGGGGCAAGGTGGAGCAAGCGTCCCACCCTGGCTGGCCTGGCGGGCCCTGGCATGACTTCTGGGGTGACCGATTTTTTCAAAGTGAAGTGCTGTAACTTCATACTCATAGGAGGGTTTTACCTTCTTTCGTTCATATGCTTTGTATTCATAGAGCCTAAAGCATGAACGTGTTGTAGAAGTCTAGTTTTTAGGAATTCTCAAAAAAACTAACTTCAATTATTACAATAACAAAACCAAACACAACAACAGAAAGCCGGCTTGTTGGCTTGTGAATAATGAGTGTGCATAGAGAAACAGTTTAGAAGCGAAAAATATATTTAAAACCGAAATCCTGACAAGATTTAGCCAGAACCCTCGTAAGCTAGTTTTAAAAGAATGTTTCAATGTTAGAATAAGATTGTTTTACCAAATAAATTTTAGCTACCTACTAGATTTGAATTTTTGCCCCACCTATTAACACCTGATTTAAACCGTCACTTAACAGCAGATATGTTGTAATCATACATTTGTTAACCATTAAAACTGGTTTGGATGAGAAAGGCCGTAAACCAAAGATCAAACTAGAAACCGAAGTACCGCCAAAAACAAGTTTATTTCTTTAACCACTCAATAACTGCGATATAACGAACATGGCGATCTTCTGTATCCAGCACCAGATGGAGCAGCCCTTCTTAGGCTCTTCTTCTTCCTCTTCTTCCTTGGCTCCGGTCGTCGCTGCAGTCGTCGCGTCACCACCTTCTTCTTGACAGAAGGAGAGAGAATAGAGGAGAGTTGTTAGAGACAGCACTATGAACAGACGCAAGAGGATCTTGTGCGCCATTCTATTGTTTTTCGTTAATTCTATTTTTAAAGGAATGTTTATTTTCGTTTCTTTTTTATTATACTGGCATATGTAATACCATCAAATGAGTTTTTCCCAGTAATGTTCGACGGTAAATGATTTGTTGCGATTCGGATTACAGATAACAATTTATTTCAGATGTGTATCTCGCAAATTGATGTTTAGATAACAATCTGTATTTTGTAATGTAATGCTAATGTTGATATTACAGTATAGGTAGTAGGTATAGTTAAGAACATAAAGGCAAGTAAATTACTATTTAGAAAATTGCTATGGGTAGGTACTTTTATATTTATTATGTACCTACTTGACACCATTAACATTGAGAAAAAAATTCATAAAACGTTGTCCCAAAAGTCTCAGATTTTATGAATATACTTTTTATGTTCGAGAAAAGTATTATACAAGTCTGCATGGCAATTGGGAATGGATTAACGTTGTTGCGTACTTCAACATCGTTTCGGTCCATATTTTACCACGGAAATCTCGCTTTCTTATCTGTCTGTTTATCTGTTCGGTACTAAATATAAAATTAATTTTAATCTAACTAGAAACTTTAAATATAGTTCAGCATTGGATAAAAATTTGCGGTGGTGGCTGGGCGGTAGCATGAGCGCATTACAATCTAAGGGCACTTGGTTCGATCCTCAGCCCTGCATATAAATTGTTTGCAGTTTCGATGCCATCGCTCAACAACGGTGAACGCAAACATCGTGAAGAAACAGATATGTACAATAACTTCAAAAGTTCAAAAATGTTGTGAATAATTCAAAAGTCAGAGAAAAGACCAAAGTTTTAGGAATGATGTAGGGACGCAGCTTGCAAGAGCTAGTTACCAATAACCCTGTATAAAAATTAATTAAGTCCGCTTGTCAAACGTCTTCTTACCTCACGATTTCAGCTGTAGGACATCCACTGCTGGACATAGGCCTCTCCCATCGATCTTCAAAAGAGCCTGTTGGAAGTGGTCTGTATCTAACGTTTTCCTGCGGTCTCTTTTAGGTCGTCTGTCCATCTCGTGGGTGGACATCCTACGCGGTACTTACTAGTCCGTGATCTCCATTCGAGAACCTTTCGGCTCCACTGGCCATCTGTTCTGCGAGCTATGTGCCCTGCCCACTGCCACTTCAGCTAATCCGGTGAGCTAAGTCGGTAACTTTTGTTGGTCTACGGGTGTCCTCATATCTGATTCGATCTCGTAGAGAAACTCCGAACATAGCCCATAGCTCATTGTGCAACTTTGAGCTTGCTAATTAGGCTAATAGTGAGAGACCACGTTTCAGTGCCGCATGTCATAACTGGCAACACAAACTGGTCGAAGACTTTCGTCTTAAGGCACTGGGGTATTTTGGCGAAAACACGTTCCGGAGTTTAGCCAACTACTACCTACCGGATCCTGTAATGTATATGTATTCATATGTATACCTACTGTTGTTGGATATATTTTTGTAATATACTCATAGTTAAGACTAAATTGACAGAGAATATAATACTTACTTAATACGTAATATAATACAATGTACTTGAAAGTTTCTTTCAGACAATATTCAAGAAAATTATCTTTGTAATCATTTTGTAAAATTGGTTTCAGGCCAGTCTATCGGCCTTCTTGAACATTGCTGAAAGATCTAATCATAATCAAATAACTTTACTGATATTTTATGCTAAAAGTTTTTCAATATAAAAATGGAATTAGGTGCCAACATTATGAAAATATATTTGATAGATAATTTGATAAAGTGATTCAAAGGAGGTTTCGAATTATTATCAAAACGATTACTTTGAATTTAATAATGTAAGGCAGACTACATTGTAAGGCATTGTAGCTTGCGACATAATTATATTAAAAGTAGGCAAATGAGTTCATTAGTCTTTATTAAAACTAGTACCGAAAAATTTGTGCCAGAAACTGAAGGGGGCGATTTAAACACGTACACATACTGACATATTCTTACTACTTCTACAAACGCACACTTCAATATTGAGCAGCACACAACTGAAAACGATATGCCCAAAATGTAATCAAATGGATGACCAGGGGGAGTTAGTGCTCAAGGGAAAACTGTAGGTATAACACTTCCATTTATTTATTCTTTCTGAGGCAATAGTGCCATAGAAATGAAATGGATATATTATTTGTCTATTAATAAAAATAAGAAGAATTCTGTTCAATTTATAAAGGTATCCGTGATCACAATTACAGTGACCGTATACGATAATATCGTATACGGTCCATATTATGAACTCGCACTGCAACTCTACTTGCTGATCGAGTGAGAAGTACAAGAGTAAAAATCTACCTGAGTTAGAGCAACTCAGAGCAAATTTCCACCGACTAAAAGCACTTGATTTGGTAAATTTATAAGAACCAATGTGTAAAACAAACAAATTTTGATGCACAAAATTTGTTTGCCTTTCATGGTGTGCCACATGCCACAACGCTACACAATCTTATCTAAGTATAAACGTTATAATCAACCTTATTACCAATGACGTAATTTCATAGGTCTATAACTCTATAGACTTGTATATTTTTAGACACTGAAATGAATAAAAATTGTACGGATAATACTCGGTCTTTCATAATAATTTGTTCACGCCATATCTCGGAGGTAATCGCGGAATCTAATAAACTGTTATTGCAAAAACAACCATTGTAATATGAACTGTGTTATTTTTCATTACTTTATGATTTCACTTTTAAAACCGTAACTATCTACTGCGTGTCCGGTTAGACGACGGACACATCCGTGGATATAATTTTCAGCATTATGAACAAGTTTTTATTTGGGGACCAACTCCGAAATCGCGAAAATATTACGGCATACATTTACATTCCTTACATTTTTCCATTGCCGCTCGAAAAAGGGCATTTAATTCATCATTAAATATTTTATTTTTGCAAATAAAACTCTTCTAAACAGCAGGAAAGCAGTGGACAAGACTAGCACAGGGTCGAAAAAGATGGCGCGCTGAACCCCACAGATGAGATGAGACCACAGTGAGTGGTTGATGATGATGATGATGATGAAAACTCTTTGAGTCATTGAGTGAATTAAAACATTTTGAGTTTTGAAAATCATCATCATCATCAGCCAGAAGACGTCTACTGCTGAACATAGGCCTCCCCCTTTAACCTCCACACTGTACGACAGCCTGCCTTTTGCATCCACTGGATGCCCGCGACTCGAGTTTTGAAAATGCACGAATTATACGAATTATGTACAAATAATAAATATAACGTGCTGAACGTCCCTACTGACTAGCTGAATGAAGCTATTCCATTAAGCTATCCATTATAAATTTAGAAAAATAATTATCCCGCCAATTTTTTTATGCCATAGATATGACAAACAAGCAGACGGACTGCCTAATGGTAAGCAGTCACCGTCACCTATAGATACTTGTAACACCAGAGGTGTCACAAATATGTTGCCGATCGTTTAGGACTCGATTAACTCTCCTTTTGAAGGATCCCATATTGTAGCTTCTCGGAAACACCGTAGTTAGTTTATTTTCTAAATAGGTACTATTTATTTTGTCGCAAATGTCTAGCAGTCAATGGTAAAAAGTAGAGTATGTAACTCGGTCCTTATATCTTCGCTCCGCTCAGGATTCTCCTCTAAATTCCTTCGCTGCTCTCAGAATCCAACTTAGTCCCTCGAATTAAATTCCCTTTTTTTATTGGTTTAATCTACTATTTTCTATGGAACTGCTGATATTTAGGGTTGATCCCTGTGGTTGATCCACAGTAAAAGTTGTTTGTAGTGAGAAAAGAAAGATAACGAAAAAGATAAAACTACAATATACTAGGAATATGTCCATCGTCGACCAAACACTTCGTATAACTTTTGTTCTTTAAGTTACGTCCTCAATATGAAAGGCTTAATTCTTTTACCCTGAGCCATAAGAAAATGCTCGGGTCTAGTGGAGACGTGACAACCATCTTGTAGGTCAGCTTTTACGCTTCCTCTGTGGAACTACACCACAAAGTCTTATATCTGTTTCGTAGGTAATGTTTGCATGTCTCTCGGTCCGTTACATGTCTACGACTAAACCAATTGAGGACGCGCGTTCTGAATTGCACTTTATTGTGTAGTAGCAAGAGTCGCTACTTATTTAAATGATTTTGCGAAGTGAATCTTCTGTGCTTGTACTATTATGTTTTCTGTGTTCATACTTAAATTCATGATAAAAAAGTAACCTCGGTTCTTCATATTTTGGTGGCTCCAGACTGCTTGTCGGCAACATTACGCGGCGTTAACGTCCCAGTTTAGTGCTTTCCATTATTTAGGGAGCGGCTTTTATGCAAAAAATTAAATAAAACCTTTGTTGTTTTGCGCCATTTATATTATAAAGCGATTAGAGTTTTTATAACTTTTCTCTCTCTCTCTCTCTCTGTTTACTTTTGATAAAAGACCTAACATTTAAGCTAAGTTAGTAAAGTAAGTCATGCATATTAGTAAAAATATGAAGAATGGCAAGCTTTTAGTGTCTTAGATCTTATAGCTTACCTACTTGTGGCGTTTTAGGAGTTAATTTCTATGAAACATTCCCTCAAGCAACACGGAATATTTTCAGTCTGTGGAATGCGCTGCCTGAATCGGTGTTTCTCGACAGTTATAATGTGTCTCAAACTGCGAGTGAATTGGTTTCTTCTAGGCAAGCGTGCTCCATCGTAGACCGCATCATCGCTTAACATCAGGCGAGGTGGCGGTCAAGCGCAAGCCCAATTGGCAATTTTATATAAAAAAAGCAGGTCGGTACTCAACTTTTGGCAACTTCTATTACCTTTTATCTGTAGTTGAATCGTTACTGTTATCATGCGTAATCTGTGGTAAAATGCAGTCATAAAATTTAATCCTCGAAATAAAAGTCGTTATCAACCTTTAAATTACAGTTTTAAAGATACAGACGAAATGAATAACGTTATCTTGAATTTAGACTCAGCTTTAATGCCCCTAAGGGAGAAATCTCGGCTTCGAGGCCCACAATCGTAACAGCACGGAATTGCACTTTGATTAATCTTTCATGCAATAATAGCTTCAGACGTCAGAGTATTCAAAGATAGGAAAGTTAATTTTCTTTGATTCAATTTAAATTTCTCTTCCCATCTGATCGTAACTTTGTGCCTAGCAAAGTGGAAGGTGTTCTGTAGTTCATCAATATCATCATTTCAGCCATAGGACGTCCACTGCTGGATATAGGCGTCCCCCCGTCCCCCCCCATCGATCTCCAAAAAAGGCCGGTTGGAAGCAGCCCACATCCAGCGTTTCCCTCCGGTCTCTTTTAGATCGTCTGTCCATCTTGTGGGAAACGTCCTACGCTGTACTTACCGGTCCGTGGTCTCCATTCGAGAGCCTTTCAGCCCCAACGGCCACTTATTCTACGTGCTATGTGCCCTGCCCACTGCCACTTTAACTTGCTAATCTCGTGAGCTATGTCGGTAGCTTTCGTTCATCTACGGATCTCCTCATTTCTCTGATTCGATCTCGTAGAGAAACCCCGAGCATAGCCCTCTCCATAACTCGTCGTGCTACTTTAAGCTTGTTTTTGAGACTCAAAGTGTGAGACCACGTTTCAGTGCCACATTAACACTCATACAGTAATCTCTAAAAAAATCGTTCAAAAATCTACTGCGTTATAGAAAACGGGATGCTGCTAGACTGCGTTTTGCTGCTCTTTATAGACCTCGGGGACACGTCGTCAGCACCATGCAGCCATGTAATATACGTAAGTGTCCTACGTCTGATTAACGATCTTCCTCATTTCCTTTCAAACGTCTCTCACGGGACTGAGGGTCCTCGCTCCTTTCGTGCAATTGCCTAGCCATTTTCGTTCCCGCATCATATCAATCTGGAGCAGAAAGTACATAAATAAATGAAAAAAAATCTTTATTTAACACATATACAAGAATTTATTATTATTAATTAATTTAATTAATAATTATTTTATTATTAATAATTATAATTAAATAATCTTATTATTATTAATTATTTTAATTTATTTTAGGATTTATTTTCAATGGTGAGACACTATGCTTATTTATCACGCCAGGTGGCGCATTTTCGCTGGTGTTGTTTCACTGTCAAAAGTGTCAAATATAAATAGATAATTTTAGTAATAACACAATAAAATATCGTCTGGTATTAAAACATGCCTCTGTGTAGTGCATTTCAGTGTAAAAAATAGAGGAACACACCGTTTTCCTTCCGATGAGAAAAAATAATATTGATAATTTTATTGCCTACCATGCCAAAAGATTCACTTTTTTACCAGCTAAGGAAGCATTTAACTCTTTTTTTAGATTCGCCTCTTTCGTTTCATTAGAGAAACATTTTACTGTTTAAAAGCAAAGTTTATTTTTATTGTTTCATTCAAGAGAAATGTACAATTATAACCTCAAATAAACCACAAATGACAGCGAAGGTGGCGCCATCTGACATAAGTTTTGCCTGTGGCTTCTCATTAAGTTATGTGAATTAGTATGACAGCAATATGGTATTAAAATTTTGATAATATCTAATATATTTATTAAAAAGCTGATATAAGCTGACTGCGATGGACGAATTTTTTGTATACGAGTGTGAGCTTTGCCTCACGGCTACTTTTTAACGCGAGCTCGAAATAGCGCTGAAACAGCGCAGTGCGGAAAATCCCGCGAAGTTGAAACTTAACGCGCCAAGATACGGTTTGCGGTCGCGCAACTTTTCGCAATAACATAAAAATAATCGCTTAAAACAGGTAGCGTAAGGCCCAAAATCAGACAAACAAGGGAGATATCGATAGTACAATTATCATCCGTGTTCAAAAGTCTCAATTTTTCATATATTTTTCCGCTAAACCACTTAACGCAAAATCTGTAAGTATGGATTATGGATCACATACTCATTTTTTATTTACGCTAAGAAACTTGTAGCTACCCAATAACATGCAAAAAAGGATGACAAGCACAGAAAAGAGAAGTAAATAGAACGAAAATGAGAAGGAAAATCTGTTACCAGACATATGAGTTAACCTTGATTGAACATTCTTATTTAGATCAACGCGTCGATCTCCGCAACACAGTTGTTAATTGATTTCGAATGACTGACGTTTCGTTTATATGGGTGCAACTTTCTTACAAAAATACCTTGACTACGTGTCACGTAAAGTTTTATTCGATACACCATAGTGATCAGAAACTCAGTTGTAAATGATTACGCAATATCCCATCCAAAGACTGACTGGACGGATCTGGGCTGTTTCAAACAAAAATAGTGTCAAAGATAGGAAACGCACTGACAATGCCCCGGATATCGTAGGCATTTTCAAAAGCAGCTGTGACCACTTACCATCGAGTAGCCGGCCGTTTGTTTGCCACTTATTCTATTTATATGAGACTACAGTTTTGCTAGGAGCTACGCCATGAGAGTTTCATCTATACCACAGCATCACCGATTCAAACGACTCAGTTACATAAACAAACAAAATCATTACATTACTATACACACCTGGCGGCTGGCGCAAAAATACTACAAAACAATACAATGGTGTGTGACGCAACAAAGGCTATTGTTCCACTTCCGACCGCACAATTGCGCAGTATATCCTACTTTTTATAAACCCCACTGCAAATGAGACCTCGTTTTCTATGCATTAAAGTCTGTGCTAGCGCGGAAGTTGACTTTGTAAGTTAAGCTTTGACTTCATCCTTTGTTACTGGAGATGGAAAGCGTCGAGTAAAAAGTTTGTGGCACTCGTGTTTTTGATCTAGGACATACCTAGCTTTTGAGGATCTTGCGGTGAGGGTAATATAGTTTAGAGGAGCTCTAGACATCGCCTTTGAGTCAACAATTCCGATTCCATTGGGTATGTAATGTATTCGATTTCCTCTATACCAACTATTTCACTTTTGCTATACGGCGTAGACGTGGTACGCTATACTAGAGCTGCTTATTTGTTTTTCCAGTACCTGGGCGCTTGGTATGCAAAACCTTATGTAAATACAAAATGTCATTCAAATCGTTAGAGCCGTTTACGAGAAACGCGGAATAAATTTAAAAAAAAAATTGCTCGTTTAAAGCTATTAGATATTAGCACTAATAGGTTTTTTCAAACGACTTTTCTGATATGACGATACTTGGGTGTCTATATTAAAATATTCAATTGAACTTGCCGTTGCCCACGACTTAGTGCCCGTAGACTATCATTACCCATATTGCTAAGTC
Source organism: Agriopis aurantiaria (assembly GCA_914767915.1). Taxonomy (NCBI): domain Eukaryota; kingdom Metazoa; phylum Arthropoda; class Insecta; order Lepidoptera; family Geometridae; genus Agriopis; species Agriopis aurantiaria. The sequence goes on along the minus strand of OU612003.1, from coordinate 6,116,219 downwards.
GGAGCCGGCTTTTGTTTTTGTTAAGATTCATATTTTATATGATATTTGGTATATGTTTCATTGTCACAAAATTAACGTTCCTGTATTTTTTTTTCTATTTGCCCCCATTTCACATTGTCTTCGTAACCCTTCAGCGTAGGTCAAGTAGTTTCGTGATTTTGTGATATGTCAGTCATTGAATGAGGAATAATTTATCTAAAACGATTCATAACATTAGGTTATGAAACGGTCTTGTAATTTGTATATTTTTTTTCATTGTTGTTGTTTAATTAAGTAAATCAGAAGTAGATGATCAATACGTTTGTATAAATAAGTAGTTGAATCCCGCGGTGTTACCCCGATTTTCCAATTTTTCCGTATTTTTGGAGGGAAAAGTACCCTATGTCCGTCTTCATGATGCATACTATCTTCCTACCAAACTTCGTTAAGATCAGCTTAGCCGTTTAGTCGTGAAAAGCGAACAAACATCCAGACAGAGAGACAGAGTTACATTCGCTTTTATAATATTAAAAGATTATAAAATTACAAGCGTCCAAAAATACATAGCTTAGGTACATATATAAATCTTATGTATTAACCTTCATCGGGTTCCATTCCGCACAACTAGTTGATCAGTTCAGTTGGTGTCGGAATGATATGTAGTGCTTCCATTCCGACCAACTGAACGGACCAACTAGTTGAGCGGAGTGGAACTCGATGAACCCATTTATCCAGTTGGTTCGTTAATAACAAATTGTTACCAAAGTAAAAATCTGACCAACCAGTTGATTTTATTGGAACAAAACGCTTCATCAAGTTCCATTCTGCACAACTAGTTGGTCCGTTCAGTTGGTTGCAGTGGAATGACTGATATTAAACTGTTGTCAAAGTCAAAGTAATTTGTTCCAGGTGACGTCACATCGAATAATGCTGGTGCTAAAACTGGTAGTCCTTCTGCCTGTCTTGGCGGCTTCTAGAAGACAAGGTCCTCATAGAACTTCGGGAACGATGGTCGACTTTACGGATCCAAAGGTAAACTGAATTATTAACCGGTGTTCGTGACATACGTGCTAATTACAGTGTAGCCAGAACGTATTTGCAAAAGTTACGTATGACAAGTTGATTAGCTAACTTTTTTGCCATAGCACAACTAGAGAACCCATATTATTGAGTTTTCAAACACTGTTTTAAACTGTCACAGTTGTTCATTACAGCTATGAATAATATCGGGAACTCCATCCACAACTTTGTCACGGTAAATATCCCGGTAATAATCATATAACAGTATCCTCTGTTATATGAAAAAAACAAACAGACAAGTTAGGAAGTGGACAAACTTGACCGGAGTGTGTTCTTGTAGCTGTCAGACGCATTCTGTCAGCGGCTGGACTGTAGTTAGTTATAAATGAACATATTATAGAGTGTTAGAACCATTAATACTACAAACTTACCTACTCTGTCTTCTAAACTACTCAAATAGTCATCCGAAGTTGTCCGAGTACTATAATGGTGCTCAGAACTGCGTCGCCTGGTGGAGATCTGTCTCGGCTCGGTAAACATTGCAGAGTGCTTCGCAGCTTCCCTGGGAGTGTTGGAGAATCATCTATCGCGGATGTTTCGAGCGGAGCTCTCGAGAAGAAATAACGTGATTTCTCTTTTTATCTACTTACTTTTTAACCGATGTAAGAAGGACGTTATTAATTCGACTGTATGTTTTTTTTGTACGTTTGTTACACGATCACTCTGCCAATTATGAATTGAATTTCATGTTTTTTTTTTTTGGTAGATCATACTTCAGCGGTGGTCCCATATAAACTTGTTTGTTTTTTTATAATTTTTGAAAAAAAAACAACAAAAACTAAAAATATTATAAATATAAATAAATATAAATAAATATTCGGGACATTTTTGCACACACGGTCATCTGACCCCAAACTAAGCAAAGCTTGTGATATGGCTGCCAGAGACTGATATACATACATATATAGCTTTAAATACATACTTAAATAGATATTAACACCCAGATATAGAACAAACACAAATGTTCATCGCATAAATGTTTGTCCTAGATGGGAATCGAACCCACGCCCCCAAGCTCAGAAGGTAGGTTCACTACCAACTGGACCAACGGGCTATCAACAGAGACTGGACCAAAGGGCTATTTACAGAGATGACGTTTTTGTTTGTGGTTCCCTACAGCAAAAGTTTTCATCAGGACTTTCAATCTCTGTTTTAACTGTATTTTTTTACTTTTTAGCTTAACTTTGTACATGTAGGTATAGTCTTCAATCTCTGTTTATTTTTTTGAAAAGTTATTCATTTCACATGATGTTTTCGTGCGAATTTTTATACGAGCGATAAAAAAAAAAGATTAATAATGCGGGCAAATGGTATTAAACAAGCATGATATATATCATATCAGATAGCGAATTTCTTTTGTTTAAGATTAACATACATTATTTTCAAAACGAATTTCTTAGCTAAATTGACAAGACACAAAACGTGATAAGGGTTTCATTCTCACATCTTTTATTAAATTTGTAACTGTCTGCTGCAAACTTTAGGAGTGAACCTGTCTTGTTCGAGTTATTGGAACAACCTATAGTCTCGTTCTTACTCGTACAATCATATAAGTATAATAGTATGTTTTTAACCGACTTCAAAAAAGATAAGGTTATCAATTCAACTATATGTAATATTTTTTTAGACGTCCGATCATGTAAACAAATAAGGCGGGCAGGCAACCGTTGATAATAATTAAGAGCACAGATCTACTAGTTAGAGGAAATTCAGAGCTGACGTTTGTCGAAAACGGCATATTTTTAACCGACGAAAGAAGGAGGTTATCAATTCGACAGTATGTTTTTTTTTCATGTTTGTTACGCGATTACTCCGCTAATAATGTATTGATTAAGCGCTTTTAGAAAATTTCAACAAAACCAAAAATACATTCACAAATTTCGTTTCGGTTTGTGATTCAAAAGTTTTGATGAGGACTTTCAATATCTGTTTTAACTATGTCTTGAAGTCGGTTTAAAAAAATAATAAAAAAAATAAAGTTATGACAACGGTTATGAGCTGTAATCTGGCTTACAGTCAAGCTTAAAAAATCATCTTACTTGTACAGTATAAATCTGAATGCTTCCAGGTACAAGGGCACCTAGACGCGTTGGTCCGCATGGCGCAGTCATGCGTAATCAGAGTCCGCGCTACGCCAAAGGACGTGCGCGCATACTTCACCAACTCCTCGCCAACCTCCAGAACAGGACAGTGCTTTGCAGCTTGCATGCTGGAGCAAAGCGATGTCATTAACCATGGGAAGGTAATTATCATTTCAATGAAGCTGTTAAGTGTTAGGCCATCATCAGCCAGAAGACGTCGGCTGCTGAATATAGGCCACCCCCTTTGATCTCCACACTGAACGACAGCCTGCCGTCTGTATCTACTGGATGCCCGCGACACTCACGATGTCGTCGGTCCATCTAGTGGGAGTCCTACCTACGCTGCGTCTTCCGGTTCGTTTTCTCCACTCAAGAACCATTCTTCCCCATTGGTTATAGGTTCTTCGAGCGATGTGGCGTGCCCATTGCCACTTCAACTTGCAAGTTTTAATAGCTATATCATCGTGTAATGTCATCGTACGAAAAATTATTATCATCTTACTAATATTATATTTGCGAAGGTGTGTTTGTTTGTTCCTCTTTCGCGTAGCAACAGAGCAACGGATCGATTTGACTTTTTGCATAAAGAGCCGGAAAGTGACATGGATACTTTTTATCCCGGAAAAAATTACGGTTCCTGAGGAAATATTCACGCGGATGAAACTGCGGGGCGTAGTTCTTCATGACTCTCACTCTCTCTTCTCTTCATATTCCTAGAACTTTATGTGGTAAACAGATTGTATCTTGTGCTAGCTTTTTCACTGAAAAGAGTCCTAAATATATGTTCTAAAAGACATTGTCCAATAGGCCCTGCAAACAGCAAGTTCAAAAGAAAACAATTGAACTGTTAGAATCTGTTCTCGCTCACCCAAAACATCCATTAAAAGTAGGCAGTGTCTTATTTGTTAGCGTCACAAGGTGCCAAGGTCTTTTTGCATAGATTTGAAAAAAAGAAGTATACAACATGCAGATACTTTCGTACTAAGGTTCTGATTCTTGCTAGCCTAGTTTGTTCATTTACCTACAGAAATAAGTTAATTTCCTGAAACAACACAAGGTACTCCAAACTCACAAGTAGGTACACGTAGAGTTGCTACGTCCGTCTGTAATTGCCATCTATACTTGGTCCCAATTTGTTTTGGCTCTGAAAGCTGCAGCCGATTCTAAAAAGCTGAATTAAAACGGTAAATTCTGATGACTTTTGCTAGGCTTTTAAACGTAAGGTTGTAGCTAGTAGCCGAAATACCACAGTAAAATATTAAACAAAAATGTTTATTCAGCTTTTTAAAATGGTGTTAAAAAACAACAACAAAATTGACATATGTATGGAACAAAACCCGACCGGCGACCTCCAGGTAAAACATGTGGTGAGGTATGGATCACCAATTTGCAACATCCTAACGTGATTTCCGGAGGTCAAAACTCCTAAATAAACACGGTTCCATATGGCCCCAATACGTGTCATTATCGTTAAATTTAGGGGTAATAAAATAGTTTTCACGGGTTTTTACTATACACGAAACTTGAGGTCTATGGATTAAGCGATCCCGATGTAATTAGTTAGTTATAGTAATTAATTAAAAAAATTGTTTAAATATGTTATTAGATTTACGGGAGTGGCATGGTCGAATATCAAAAAAACTCCTAAAAAAAAAAAAAAAAAAAACGTGAATCCAAAAATATACAGTAAAATATTTTAAAAAGTTTTTATTTCGCTTTTTATAACTGAAGCTATCAGAGCTAAACAAAATGAGCCGAGTATAAACAAAACAACAGCTAAGACAGTCCAGTCAAATTACGAAATGAATAAACATGAGCGAACACAGTTTGGGCATTTTGAGGATCGAAAGGGGGGTGCACCCTGAGCTTAAATTCCAATTTGAGGGGCTGTAGTGAGGTCAGCTCAAGGTCATTTCGACCGAAACGCGTTTAATTCGATATCTCGAGAATGATCACTGTTAGCCAAAAAATTATAGAGACCTTTTCTTTTCCAAATTAAATTTACCAACTTTTTTATTTAAAACTTTTTTTTCTAACATTAATATTTTTCAACTTATGACTCCCGCAAGGCAAAAATTTCATTTTTTTTCCTATTTTTCGTCGTTTTCTCCCCAACCATTGGATTTTATTGAATTTTACCGATCATCAACGTAAAGATCTTTTAATTATGAACAATTTTGTTCTTAAACTTTTTTCTGTAGTGTCAATACCTTCGTAGTTATATATCATTTTACCGAGCGAAATCCGCGCCACTGTCGCAATATAAAAAGGTCAATCGATGAAACTATTTAAAAATAGGGTATTTAATTTGGGTAAATTTTTCGGTTAATTTGGGTAAGAAGTAAATTAACAATTAAAACTGTTTCACACATTTATTGATAAAAAAAATAGGTTATAAAATTCGGAAAGTTAAGCACCCGAGGTCGATGGAAGTGATTCGTGAATATTAAAGGCCCTGGCGGTATCGGGGCATACGTCGTCCTCGTCCATTACGTCAAGATCATCATCGTCGGTAATCTTGGCCATATTGGAACAATAGTTCTCTTGGCAATTATTGCAAATAACTGAGCAAAAGAGGCCGGCCTTTCTGCATCCGCACGCTTTGCCGCAGTTGGTTTTGCATTTGCACGCAATCGATCTCAGTAAATTATCCGGAGCTGGTTGCAATGACATCGTTATTGGCTCCAATCCACGGGGGGTGCGACGCCAGCCCCACTCCTCGGGTTCCAGATAATTTTCCAGCCAGTATTGTACTTGGTAGAAACACCTCAGCGAGTGAAAAAATGCCGCATCAGAGGTAGGAGGAAGGGATTCTAATTTAACCCTCCCACTGCCTGCCATTTTTTTATATCCCTTATATCGGAGCTCGTTGAGATTTGTACAATTCGTGTCACCCGCCTTGCGATACAAATTCAAAATGAATTGTTCGCCGTTTGAAGCGATAGTTGTTTTATCTGCTTTGTCTTGCAGAAAAACTTCAGTTAACGAAACCAAATCCGGAGATTTTTTCAATGCGGTCATTGTTTTCAGCTTGCCTAGGTTGAATGGTGCCGACGTTGTGTCGCAACCACTAATGGCGTGCAAAAATAATAGGTTTTTTGCGGCATTCGGCCCATATATCGGTTTGAGGCAGTGTGGGCTATATGTAGCGTCCGTCGATTTGCCTCGGCCAGGTTTTCTCAAGAAAATGTTGTTGCACGCGCCGGCTGTTGCAGTCAGCAAAACCAGCAAATCCACGTCCTCACCAATAACAACCGCAGCACTATACTCCTGCGAAATTCTCTTAGCCGTACTGATAATTAGACCATCCGCATCCTCTACGGCTTGCTCCACCTCTATGTCTGATTTGATGAGAACCGTTTTCAGTAGTGAGATGAATCTGGTCTTATTGCTCTCGTTGCCTAAAAACTTATCTTGAGTTGCGGTGACGGTCATATTGTCGGTGAAAATTATATCCACACATGGCTTCAACTGGGATCGGCGCAGTCGTTCGGCAGATTTGGTGCCAAAGTTGGAAATATCTTCGGGATAGCCATCGAATACAATTACTACGTCTGTACCGTAGTGTTTTTTTGTGTATGCTACGTATTTCTGGCATATATCGGAGTAGGTAACGTTGCTGCCCCACACAACCCTGTGTAGAAGAAATCCACCGTCAATAATGAATTTTGGGTTCGGCCCTAAGTCCGGAGGTGTTTTTAACGGCAGGAAGCAATCATACAACGTAGATTTTGTGCCGTGGCGCATTCCTTCCTGTGTGAATAACGACATCGGATAAGGTGCCAGCTCGTGTTTTAAGATTTCTTTTAATTCCGTTGGCAAATTTTCAGACAGAGTCATTCGTTGGAATAATAACAGCGGCTGAACTGGAACAACTGGCGCATTGTCATCCACGCGGATGCTGTTGGTAATTGCAGCTAATGGAAGGACTTTTTTTTTTCGTTGAAACTTGTACGTCGCGAATGGTCTTCCGATCATCTCGTTCAACATTTTCGCGCCAACTTCATCGCAAAGATGACAGTTGATTGTCGAGTCGCCGATGGCACCAGTACTTAGTGACCGCAAGTTGCATGCCTCGATGAAAGGTTGGCGCTCACTCAACCAGTTGTCCAGTTTTTCTGAGTCGCTGTTATCTCGCACAATGCGCGACGGTCTAGCATCAACATGCTGCTCAGTAGTTGCGCTGAATACGCCGCAAAAATTTTCGACTTCGTCACAAACGTGTAGCATTGAGATCATTCCTAGAATCCATCTGGATGTTGTGTGAGAGTTTATCCCACGTCCTTGCGTTAGTCCACCAGCTACTTTCATAGGTCGATTTAATCTTTGCTCAATTACCATGTCGGACATAATTCCTGACCACGACTTGTCCGTAAAGTGCATCGTAAAGAAGCCATTAACAAAATCTTGCAGCTCGAAATCAAGAAATTTATCTTGCAAATCCATCATTCTCTGCAGATATATATGTGCTGCTTTTGCGTACAAGAAATGGCCACTAGCGTGGAAATATGGCAACATTTTTTGGATGGTGTCAAGATGCAAGTTCCAATTTCCCGATCTTTCGGCTTCAATGAAGTTTTTCATGAGCGTAACCATACGAAAGTATTGTATCCAAAGTCTTCCGGTCGGGCTCAGCTCTTCAAGTACTTTCAGTTGATTTTCGAATTTCTTATACGCGGCTTCAACAACAGGATTCTCGGCTTCTGCGAGGATGTAGGATCGTTCGGGCCCGGATAAAATCGAATCAAGTTCTTCTCGCTCTTCTTCCGTAAATTCGCTCTCCATGCTGTCAATTATCATCTTGGCTAGCGATTGGTGAACCAGTGTGTGTCCTCTGACAGCCCGAGAATATGCATGTCCAGACAAAATATGGACGACGCTGTTACCAGCGTATATCGTCTGTAGAAGCTCTGTCAGGCCACTGCCATCCATAATGTTTCCTATTGAGCCTAAGAAGGACATCAATAAATGAAACCCGCCCAAACGGAGGACTATTTTACCGACAGGTGAAGTCGAATCAACGCCAGATATAATATCGTGAGCTTTCATGAAAAGCGGAAGGTCGAAAGTGACAACACATCCTTTTTGCCCGGCATCTTTGCATTTTTCGGTAGCCAAACGTAACGCGGTATAAATAGTGTCTTCTTTGGACGGAGGAGCATCGATGACTGGTAATGGAATCACCCTCGTTTTCTTGAATGATCTTTCAGCTATCACTTGCTGCATGAAGCCATTCCATCCACCAATATCGGGTCGAACAGTCCACTTGCCATACAACCATAAAAAGTCGGCAAGCGTTGGAGAAATCGTCAGATTTATCGGACGAATGGAATTGATGTTGAGGGCACAAAGTTCATTCGGGCCACAACGGTTTTCGTATGTCTCGATAGGGATGTGTCCGAACTTTGCTATCTCCGCCGCAGTTAATTTCGTAGATTTCCGCGAGGCAGGTGCTTCGTAAGAGACGGCTTCGCAAGGAGTAACGCACTGTATACCCCCCATTACATGAAAAGTATTGTGGCCATCAATTGTATTAACATTGAAATCGGAATTATCGAAGACAAACTGGGAAAAACCATATACCCCGATTTTTGGAGAATGATTCTGGATACAGCATGATTCAAATAATAACACTTCATTGTAGGAAGAGCAAAATCCAAAAGCTGACAGTATGTCGATGAGATGTTTTGACGCAAATTTCCTGTACAGAAATGTTGCAACTCCCAATTGCAGGGGAGAATGAAATCGGCGAGGTCGAACTGCAGTCATGATGGCATGTGCGATGGTAGTGCAGATAGTTTCCCACTTATTGGTCGTTGAACACTTGTATTTCATTATTAAAGTGCGAAGAAAAACTTTGAGCGATTGTGGAATTGTCGACTCAATATTTTTCATGAAATCGTCGATCGGAGGAAATTCGTCTTGCAGCAAAAGGCCTCGAATATCTTCTAGTATTATTCCTGCTGCTTCTTCGACAACACGTGATCTCTCTTCTGCTGGATTTCCTTTTTTCGCCTTATAAAACGAATCGCTCAAAATTTTCGCACCTGCATTCGTTAAGCAAATAAATGTGCCAAGACGTGGTCGTTCGAATATCACGATATTATCGCGGTACTTGTTTATTAAGTACTTTTTTATGGTACGGAAGTCTACTTCTTCAGCACCCTCGATTTGGTGGGTTATGTCGGAAAGTTTAAATTGACAATCATCATCATTCGATAGCATGTAATTGTATATTGCGTCGACAATGTCTTCGATATTTTCACAACTGCGTCTTCTTTTTACTCCCCTTTTCGGTTTAACTTTTAAATCGAGCCAGCATTTGTGATGGTATCTTGCGCCAGCACCAACATCATCAGAAACTTCTCGTATACGCGCACTCACCGACTGTGACACTTGATCATTTCGGCCCTCCAATATCGACAATATGGATTTTTTCACCGCTGAAAATGATTTTACCGAACTTATACGAATTCGTTGTTTGAGGCGAACGCGTTGGTTCGTTTCTTGAACGTTTTCCGGAATCTTTTCGGTGCAAATAAAGCACGAGTTTTTGAAATCGAATTCCTCTTCATGTGGCACGGGTAAAGGTGTCGGTGTCCGCGATGACGACGAAGAGTCTGACGACAGACTTCGCCGTACAACAGCCGCCGCAGCTCTCTCGTCTCCATAATGTCTTTGACACGAAGAATGCACCCTAATAAATAATTAATACCAGGAGTAAATACTGGAAAATTTTGTGATGATGAAAAGTAATTTTTATAACGGTCAAAAAATAATGAATATTACCTTATACTCGATAGAGAGGTTAACATGCGCTCATGTTCCTTATTTCCCCTTATCACGCTAGCTTTTATAAGTGTTTGTATCCGTTTTTTTTGCACCGTTATAACTTCTCCTTCACTCAACGTTTTGCTGCATATAAAGCAATGTTCCATTTTTATTTTTTACAGCAGCACAACATTCTAAAACCGAAAATACACGATTTTTGATCCTCACTGCGTAGAAGCCAAGAAAACACTGAACAACTGAACGGTTATGCTCACTTCCACTCCCCTTTACCCCGACCCTTTCTTAGGCTAAAAATAGATTTCATGGGACGAGGGTTACCCCAGGTATAAAAATCGAGGACAGATGTTCCTTACTTGCACTAATACACGCAACAGTGTGTCTGTGGATACACGTTGCGACAATGGCGCGGAATTCGCTCGGTAAAATGATATATAACTACGAAAGTATTGGCACTACAGAAAAAAGTTTAAGAACAAAATTGTTCATAATTAAAAGATCTTTACGTTGATGATCGGTAAAATTCAATAAAATCCAATGGTTGGGGAGAAAACGACGAAAAATAGGAAAAAAAATGAAATTTTTGCCTTGCGGGAGTCATAAGTTGAAAAATATTAATGTTAGAAAAAAAAGTTTTAAATAAAAAAGTTGGTAAATTTAATTTGGAAAAGAAAAGGTCTCTATAATTTTTTGGCTAACAGTGATCATTCTCGAGATATCGAATTAAACGCGTTTCGGTCGAAATGACCTTGAGCTGACCTCACTACAGCCCCTCAAATTGGAATTTAAGCTCAGGGTGCACCCCCCTTTCAATCCTCAAAATGCCCAAACTGTGTTCGCTCATGTTTATTTAACCCGTTTTTAGCCGTAATTTGACTGGACTACACGGAAGATTTGTCATTCAGCTAAGAACAAACAGTGTAAGTAGGTAAAGCTCAGCGCATTCACGGATCATACGAACTTTGTTGTTCGCTTGCTCTGTAAACAGACACATGAATTAGGTTTACAAAGTTACGAGTGCATTTTCAGTTGGAAGTTAGATACGAGTAAACTTAGTCTGTTTTCAGTAAGTTATATTAGTACTGACTACATTCATTACTTGATTGAGTTGGGACATAGGTGTAGCGTGGATTATGTCACCCTGGGCCAATGAGAATAAACCATTGCCCTGGGCCATATCCAGATGTACTTACTATCGTATTTTTTAACAAATTTAAATTTTGTGTTTGTAGATGGGCTCTACTTATGATCAGTTTTTTATGATCTAAAAAAATAAAGACACATGCCTACATCTGCATCGCCTTTGTAAAACTGCATCTGCAACACCTTGTAAAACGAATTATCTAATTATGTACCTCGAGCTTTGTTTCTATGAAATGAAAAAAAAGTATAATACCTACTTACCAAATCTGTTTCAGGTGAATAGAGATCTTCTAGTTCACTTATCAAGCCTGGTGAACGGCAAGAATTCCCGAGTAGTCCGCAAGCTGAACAGTGTGTCCCGCCTCTGCCTGGACAGCATCGAGGGCATGTCTGATCGCTGCCAGCTGGCATCCACTTACAACGACTGCCTCAACGAGAACATGATCGAGTTTTCCTTTCCGTTAGATATCGCCGAAGAGGCTGTCAGGAAGATGCCCTTCCATTTGATTCAGCCTAAGTAAGTAAGTTAACATTTCAGTTTTCTTGCACTGGACATTCAGATTTTTCATTATTAGTCACGAAAATGTTAATTGACGTCTTTAAATTGCAAGAAGTGGCGAAAAATTATCAATAAAATCCAATCAAAAATTATTTATTCAAGAAATGTACATTATAAATTGTTATGGCTCTAACTGCCAAACTGGGTTTTGGAAACCCGTGTCTTGGTAGTTAGTTCCTTCCATTAGTCATATGCTGATGTCGTGTACATTCATTGTCATCAACATTTGTTTTTATTACTATGACTAAATATTTATAAAGAAAGTTTTGAAGCAGTATAAAACTGTATACGTATAGGCAATGTACTCAGTTCAGACCCATTTTCTACGAATTTTCTTGTAGTCAAACATTGAGTAGGTATAAAGGAATATTTTTAACTTAGACCCTCGATGATATTGATGTGTGACAAGATGGGCATAAAATATTACAAACACCGATATAGTTCGTAACGATGATAGCTCATTGGTTGACGCGAGTTCCGCGCTGCAGGCGTGGGTTCAGATCCCAACAATGACCTTGAGCTGCTGGTGATGGTAAACATCGTGAGGAAATCATAGTATGGTAGTAAGGGCACTATTTTCGTGTGCGTCGGCCAGCAACCGCCTTCAAGTTAAATAAGCTGTGTTTATCGTCTTAGACCACATTTTTACTTAACATCATGTAAATTTTGGTTAAACGCATAACCAGACAATCACAAAACAGAAGTAAACAAATTAAATATCTATTTTAAACTCTCACGGTTGTACACTACAGTTATATGATTATTAGAGGGATATTTACCGTGGTAAATAGCTCTCGATATTTCGCAGCAGCATGCACCATGTTCACGGGAAGACAACCACAACCTTACCACGGTAAATATCCTGTTAATAATCATATAACTGTAACAAATTAAATGTTTTAATAACTTCTCGCGCAATCAAAGTCACAAATTCAAATTAATGTGCTGGTTCACAAACAAATTTCAAGTTTATTTTGCTACGGCGTCACCTCACTAACTGCCATTGTACCCAAAATACGCCATTTGTATCGTTAAATTCCTCTCTTGATTTAAGCGACCCGACAGAACTTTTTGTATCGGAGGTTGTCAGACTTTAAATCGAATTAAACAAGTCTTCGTGAAGTGGAAGTTGATTATAGAGTTTCTGGATCCGTAATGAGATGCAGATTGATACTGCCTCTACCTGGCGTATTTTATTAGAAAAGTATCGCATGAGACGCATACTCAAAGAGTAGAGTACCTATTTCTGATACGATAAACCGATGATTACTTATAATTTATTATACTCACAGTATTAATATAAATAAACTAGTCATTAAAATGTTGTAATGATTTGTTTCAGTTTACCCCAAGATATAAGGCAAACATCATATTGATAAGATTGCAAAGCTATTAGGAGTAAATAGTTAATGTTTTTACCTTTATAAGCTCGAATCACTTGTATTTCAAAATAAATTGTTTTACATACTATAACTTTTTTCATTGTAAATGTCGTCGAGGTCAGAGCAAAACCACAAACCGCCAAATGAAGCAGTCGAATGCTATTTCTGTGAAACATTGTAGAACACAATTGACAATGAGTACACCCTTTGTTATACTACAATTTTCACGACGGATCTTTTGACCAAAATGGTTTTACACAGAATGTTCAGAAAATGTTGTAGTAAGCCTCGCTTAAAAGTTTGAAATGTTTTTGGTTGACAGTTCAAATCTAAACCTACAAAGGTACAATAATTTCGTTAATGATTCTCAGATGACTGTGGCTTAATTAAAAAGGCAAACAAAACCTGGATCGTCGAATGCAGGATCAAATCCGAAATGTTGAACTGTCCACCAAAAATATTTAAGTTATACCAACCAAAAACGCTTGAAACTCATGTATGGAGTAAAATAAAGAAAAATACACTCCACACTCTAAAAACTAAAATGCGAAAGTAACTCTCCATCGCTAGGTGTGTCTATTGTAAAATCTAAAATGCAGGGAAACTGGAAAACCGCAGGGTGCAGGGCAGGTGAATATTTTTGTTAGTTAAATCATTCAGGGCAGGTGAATATTTTTGTTAGTTAAATCATTCAGGGCAGGTGAATATTTTTGTTAGTTAAATCATTCAGGGCAGGTGAATATTTTTGTTAGTTAAATCATTCAGGGCAGGTGAATATTTTTGTTAGTTAAATCATTCAGGGCAGGTGAATATTTTTGTTAGTTAAATCATTCAGGGCAGGTGAATATTTTGTTAGTTAAATCATTCAGGGCAGGTAAATATTTTTGTTAGTTAAATCATTCAGGGCAGATGAATATTTTTGTTGGTTAAATCATTCAGGGCAGGTGAATATTTTTGTTAGTTAAATCATTGTTTATTTATTATATAGAAATTGAGGTTATTGATCATATCGGTTTCTTTACAACGTTTTCCTTCGCCGTTTTTGAGCGATGGCACCGAAACAGCAGTGCAAGTACCGTTCTTTATCATCATCACCACATCATCATCAGCTGGAAGACGTCCACTGCTGAACATAGGCCTCCCCCTTTAACCTCCACACTGAACGACAGCCTGCTTTTTGCACCCACTGGATGCCCGCGACTCTCACAATGTCGTCGGTCCATCTAGTGGGAGGCCTCCCTACGCTGCGTTCTTTATCAATCGACTGCTAATTCGAACTAATCGAACTGATCACATTTTTATGGTACCTACTAACCCATCTAAGAAGACGGATGATATCTGAGAGAAAACTTCTGCCCTAGCAGTTTGAATATGAAAGGCTGATAATAATGATGATGATACGAGAATTACTCACGTAACGTTAAGCCGAGCACTTATCTTGAAAAAGACCGCCGAACGCGGTTGAAATTATAGTCGGAATAGCCCGCTCAATCACAGATTAATCTTACGTGAGTATTTCCCCTATATTTTTAGTATTCATTAGCTTAAGTAACGTCTCTGAGTGCGGCTGTTAAACTAAAAATCTAAATGAAGAAGCCGTCCGTGTGGTAAAGTACCGAGAATGATGGCTGCATTCCCGCGTTGAATTGCCAAAGAAATTCTCTGCTCGAGGAATGAGTCCATGAACCAAAAGTTTCAACGCCTAGCGCCATAAATAATTATACACTTGATAGTGATGCATATTAGCGCCACTTGGCATCTTGTAAATAAAAATATATTTGTTAATAACATACAAAAAGCATTTCAACAACTTTTTTTTTGTCCGCTCAAGCGAAACAATTCAAGTTAAATATGAATTTATTATGTTAAACATATTAGTTAAACATATTATTTGAATCAAAACCACATAGTTTTATCGCAATATTCGGAGATTAGGGAGTTATGATTTCATGCTACTGGTAACAAAGAGTCGATGTTGTAGAAGGAAGTTACATGAGAGGGTATATATAACATCCTTGATGTTGTAGGCTTGTGTCGCCCAGGTGACCTTTTTGTCTCGGAATGCCATACCTGGCAGAATATATTATTATAATCATGATAGAAACCATAATAAAATAAAATTTATATTGCGCGACAACGTGACTGAAAACCAATCCATTCCATGCAAACACTCCGGGACAATTGTATTGACCGGAACGGCAAACAATGAGTCCAACTCAAACAAATAAAATACAATATCAGCTGTCTGGTTTCCATTCATTTCGTATTTGCTCTTTTCTAGTGTAGGTATGCCAGGTAAATACGCGTAAAAAGTATCATTTACTTTAATGGACTTTGTACTTATACCTGTCTATTTAACATTATTTTAATTTCTGACTTCGAACACTTGCCAAGTCTGTGGTCACAACTGGAGTGCTTTTCATGAAATAAGTCCCCCTGATACGGCTCTGTCATCGCTTATCATCACTATCAGCCTTCGACCAAAAAAATAAAATAAAATAAATGGACGGGCCCAGAAGAAGCGCATTTTTGAAGATTACAAAACGAGCGCGGGCGCTCTCTTCGTTTCAGTCGGTCTCTAGCTGTAGGAAGTGCGACACATGACTTTTCTAACATGATAACGAAACATCTGACAAAATTATGCCTTCGTGTGCTTTTCCGGAGTGTAAATACACATCAAAAAACGGCTATCTATTTTTTGTAACATATTTACTGTACATGGTTATAATTAGGTGTTTGAAGTATATATCCGACGGTTTTGACTCGTTTTGACTGAACAATTTCAATGGTTATGGCCCGTCCATTAATTTTATTTTGGTCGAAGCTATCAGTATCATTTATCGAGCAGCACTTTTAGGCATCGTACACGACTCTTAAACGTTGATAATTAATAAAAATCTCACTAGCGTCCAAACACAGTAACAACACCTGACAACTACAACATGGAAATTTACTTCCGCTGTTTGCCGTGGGACTTCTTTCATGAAAAGCACTCTATAGATGACGGATGTCTATAGAAATGTTATGAAGTTATTACAAGTACTTACCGCCAATGATTTACAATCAAAACGTTCCTTTTGTACGCAGTCGTCACTCACGTTGTCCAGAGGTCTTGCAGCTCTGTACCGGGCTTGATATTTTATTAATTTGATGACTGGATACCATGTTTGTGGTACTTACCAACCATCCCCACTATTAAAATATAAGGCCCTCTTTTCCGAGTTTTAGCAATTTCGGTAATTCTTGTTTAAGTGTGACTACTTCCATGGTTAGTTTTAACTTATAAAAATGGTGTCATATTAAAATTGAATATTTTATCTAGGAACCCCCAAAGCCCGAAACACGATTAGGGACATTTCACTCGATAGAAAATATATATGAAAATAACACTGTGTTGCGCTTTTCTCTCAATTTTTTGGATTCATTCAAAATACCTATTTATCAAATAATGATATTTATATTATTATGTGATGATTAATATTATATTTATACGAGTATCTTAATAATGTGTATATGAATTTCTAGTGTAATTCCGCTTCTACGTCGTTTTGAGTACAATAAACACACACACACACACACACACACACACACACTTTTGAGCACATTAAAAATGGACTTCCGCAAAGTAACGCCTGATTCAATCAACTATCGAGTATCTTAATATACAGATTTCATAATTATGCCTTCATAATAAACCGCAAAGGTACATTTTACATTACAGCTATACTTTTCGAAACATATGAGAAAATCCTCATAAATAGAAGTAGCGAAACGCACGACTGTGTTTATGCGCCATGGTTTTCCGCTCCGCTAAATACAATAAACCAAGCTTTATGGTTATCTGTAGTAATAAGCGTTGCTTGAAAGTGGGAAAACCTTGCCTTAAATGTTTTTAGTTTCAATAGCCTCGCGTACCATCCTTGGTATACACCAGTTCTCCTTAGCGAAGATTTGAGAATTATCAAAACGAATGTACAGGTTGGGGTTATCAATGGCATGCTCGTAAACTGCAGATAATGATCTCTAAAATACTTTTCGAACGATTTTATCCAACAAGTTTAAAATCATAGACCTAAGATGTATTTGCGTTCTCGTCACAACTTGGCTCTCAAAAACCGATGCCAAAATTCACTCTGTATTATAAATATAAGCTGGATTTGACGTCCACTAGTGAGCGTAAGCCTTCCTTTACAAACCAGGGGTGAGGAAAAGCTCTTAACGAGCTCACCACTCGAACACTCTTCAGTTCAACAACTTTATAATCGATTACTATGGGGCGAGCTGCCATCTTATTCTGGAATAGTCATTATAACTCACCACATATTAAAACATGAGATGTGCACTGCAGTGTGGGTCAGTAAAAATATCGGCAACCGGCAGGATTTGAACCCGCGCAATGATTCGGGTAAACACTCCCATGGCTCTACCCACTGAGTTTCCAAATAGTTTTTTGCAACATTATATTTATAGCAGTCTTCGTCAGAATAATGGTACTGATACGTGGTCCTTAACTGCTGTCCTTTTGATAAAACTTAGAGTCACACAGCGGGTAATGGAAATAGTTATGCTCGGAGTAACTTCGTGCGATAGAATCCGGAATGAAGATATTCGCCGAAAAACGAGAGTCACCAACTAGTCTAATTCAGTCCCAAGGAACAGCTAGTTCAGAAGCAAAACAATTGAACTGTCAGTGTCTATCTGCAGTAGCTTTACCTAGTCTGTGATCTGCGCTGTACTAAAATATCCATGCAGTGACTTTTGGCAGATAGATTCTTAATGAGGTGTAGACATTCGCTAAGAAATGAATCATGTGTTGTCGGTGCGCGGTGCGAAGTCCAGTGGCGAGCATTGTTGTACTATGGCAATAATGTAGGTTACTGCAACATTACAAAGTGCTGATACAAATTTACCTTTTATTTATAGATTACTAGCTGGATCCCGCGGTGCTACTCACGATTTTCCAATTTTCCCGCATTTTCTGGGAGAATAAGTACCCTATGTCCGTCCATATGATGTACACTATCTTCCTGCCAAAATTCGTTAAGATCGGCTTAGCAGTTTAGTCGTGAAAAGCGAACAAACATCAGACAGAGAGACAGAGTTACTTTCGCTTTTATAATATTAGTAAGTATAAGCGCTCTAGTGGGAGTTTAGTGTTTGTGTGATTAATGTGATTACTTACGGGGTGGCATAGTCATTAAATGACAAAACCCCATCATGCAAAGTCAGATTGTAAAGTCCACATGCTACCACTCGGCACCATCGCTCC
Source organism: Agriopis aurantiaria (assembly GCA_914767915.1). NCBI lineage: Eukaryota > Metazoa > Arthropoda > Insecta > Lepidoptera > Geometridae > Agriopis > Agriopis aurantiaria. The sequence continues at coordinate 6,097,937 of OU612003.1, read as the reverse complement.
CATTTGGCTATGACTGATAAATTCTTAGGTACGTGCCACTTGAACAAGATATCCAAATCTAAAACTTCCAAAAGTAAATAAAAGAATAAGTTATGTCACTATTTTAGATGACAGACGTTCTAAGTTCCAGAAGTATTATTACCTTTCTTAACTTTTCCAGATAGGTACAAGTAGTGTTAGCTATCTAAATTTCACTTTAGATACGATCTAGATATGGTATGTACTAAACTGGCAGGCAAGAGCTAAGATATTTTTATTACATCTCACTGAGCGAGAGTCTTTTCTGCAAGTTTTGTTACCTTCACATTACCGTCTAAATTTCATTTTAGTTGCAATTCAGGTAGGTATTAAACTTCTATTAAAATAAAATCCATACTACAAAGGCTACGACCAGTTATTAGAGTGTACAGCGCACCCGTCCAAGGCAAAGTAAACAAGGCGAACTTATTGGACGTCGACAAACAAGCAGTCACCGGATAAATACAAAAGGTACGTCCTTAACATTGAATTATGTTTGAACAATCGCCGTGTGGGAGCTCTGAAGAAGGATATTGATTGGTAGCCGTTATTTGCGAAGTAATCCTTAGAAAGTCCGTTTCAAAAAGTAATATTGCGTTGGGCGTTTTTGCTTTTTTTATTTAGGTAGGTGCTTAGGCCTTTCGTACACAAAGCGACGAAATTATCGGACTACTCGAGTAGCCCAGAGTCGCGACTTTGGCAGTGCGCCGAAGAGAACTACAGTGCGCTTCAAAGCAATTTCGTACGCTTAGACCCGAATATTTATTTTTATTTGATTACGTGTGACATAGCTAGTCGCCGTTTTGTATTTATGACGACTACACCTAACTAGGTACCTATCATCTACGATCACTCTCGAATCACCAAGTACTTTTTTAAAGCATGTAAATACGCGTTTGGCAGGTTTGTTCTAATGTGTTAGATTACTAGTTTGATTGATCTCAGAGTTATAAAACATTCCTAGCTTTTATTATGATCATCATTTTTGTTGATCTAGCTATGGACAAACTATTCCAAATATTAAGATTAAAGGTTAATATTAATCAATGGTAATTTTTTTGGTTAAAGCGATTCGTGACCAAAATGCTGGCGTGTTTCTGGCTCAACGCATAAGCTTTGCTATTCAGCTTGATAATGCCGTGAGCATGCTGGGTACGCTGCCAATTAATAGTGGGCTTGAGCATTTGGATTGTCTTTAGGCCTTCAACAGTCTATGGGCAGTATATGGTAAAAATTTAAATTGCTTATCGATTGATCTATTTGAACAAATAGCTTTTAAACTATTATACCCAGCTCTGCGTCAATGTGACGCAGAGCTGGGTATAATAGTGTACGAACGGCACCTTTTGTTAAGAATTGTTTTATGTAATGTTAGTTTCTTTGTTGTCATTGTTTATATTTACTTCAAAAGGTTGATCGTACTTTTAATTATATTAAGTAGGTAGATCTGGTTTAAGACTTTTATTTTCTCAAAAAGAATTTGTACGGTCACTTAAAATGAGAAACTAAAGCTATTCTTCTAGTCTAGGTACAAACGCAACGTTATATGATGTAATACATTTTATACGAAGGTATGTAATAATAGGTAGTATAAATAATTTTAATGCATTCTATTAGGGTATACCAATTACCAGTAGGTGTGATATATTATTATGTTCATTACAATGAACGAATACTTGAAATATATAATAATAAAGGTAATATAAAACTGGTATATGCTTGAGAAGGAAAAAGATAGTAGTAGTTTGTAAAGTAAGGCTAATCTTGTTTAGGTAGGTAGATCACGGTAGAAGTCACACGAGTAGGTATGAAAAAAAATTCTGTCTTGTAATCAGATTATAGATACTCGCAAGTATGTTTTTTTACTAGGCTAACGTTTGACCGCGATCTCGCCTGATGGAAAGCGATGATGCGGTCGAAGATGGAGCACGTTTGCCCAGTAAAAACCTATTAACCCTAGACTTGAACACTCCAAGATTGTAATGCTGCGGAAACACAGACAGGGGCAAGGCGTTCCATTGTTTTGCTGTTCTAATTAATTACAAATAATTAAAAAAAAAAAACTAATTAATTAATTAATTATTATACCTAATTAGAATGCGCACAAATATGTCGTTAAAGATCAAAATTGTATACGGAAATATCAAAAAGATCTAAATTAGACAACAAATCTGAGAACACTCAGATCTAAGTTTCTTGATAACTCGTATCGTACCGTAGTTTTAATGTGTCTATTAGCCCAGGCAAATTAGGGATTTCACCTCGGATTGAGAAATAATAAGCTGTTAACTTACATAAACCAAACAAATTAAGTTTTTTTGACATTCTAAGAGTTGTACAAGTCTCATAAAACTCGTGTCCGCGTCTCAAGATATTCAAGGTCTTATGAAAGAAAAAGAACAAAAACATTTACTTAAAATAAATAATGTGGTTTTAATAATGTTTGCATGTATTATAAATTTTTTAGAAAAAAAAAAAAAAAAAAAACATACAATCGAATTGATAACCTCCTCCTTTTCGAAGTCGGTTAATAAAATAATCTATAATATTTATCTAAAAAAATTATACTTTGAGATAGAGCGCAATGAGCGCGCATAGCCATACATAGCATAATGCAAGATCAATCGTCATTATGCTTTTAATGCAATTTTTGTAACCTTTGAGATTTTATGAGACTTATGACACAACTTTTAATATACTGTTTTAAGCTATCACGGTTGTTCACTAAAGTTATATGATTATTAACGGGATATTTACCGTGGCAATGTTGTGGAATGAGCTCCCGATATTTCGGCGCAGTTACATGCACCAAAGACTAAGAAAGAGGGTAGATCGTTGTCTGCACCTAAATTTTTAACTGTTCGATCAACCACCCGCATTCTTCATTCTTCAGTCTTCCCGTGAACATGGTGCATGTAACTGCGCCGAAATATCGGGAGCTCATTCCACAACCTTACCACGGTAAATATATCCCGTAAATAATCATATAACTTTAACTTTTAATATGCCAAAATAAATGTTTATATCTTATTATTTCTCATTCCGAGGCTGACCCTTTTTGGCTTGAGTGCGTGGGCTATATCTTTATTCATCACATTATGTTTGTACTTCTGAAAACGATGGAGATGAAATTAAACACTGGCGTAATACATATGGTTTTTTATTTAGGACGCTATATCGACATAAGAATAAGATTATGCTTTTTTTTAAATAAGTTTACAATTATTTATCAACCAGTATTTGACTTATGTACCTTGTACATGCCAAGCATTTTTAGAAATAGGACTCGTATTACCTGAAGCAATTTACAAACTAAATCATCGTTTTCATTTAGCTGTAGCCAACAATTTACGCTACTGTCAAACAAAGTAATATAAATACTACATAACATATAAGATACATTAACTTTAACTACATAAAAGTTTTATACGTATATTATAATTAATTCCATAGCATCGTATCTCATATATTCATTGATGGATTAACTGATTGTTATTAGCAAATTTGTTACATACGTTATCACTGTTAGTAGGTAAGTACTTAATTAATGAGCAGTTCAGCATGTCTAGACTTTAGTCTGTAATTCTATCATAAACATAGAGCTTGTCTTTCTAAACGAGTATTTGCTAAACACAAAATGTAAGTAATTACGAAACACCCATGAGTTATATGTAGTGTATTTTTAGGGTTCCGTACCCAAAGGGTGTAACGGTCTATTACTAAGTCTACGCTGTCTGTCTGTCCGTCTGTCCTAAATTTTAACGGCTGTATCTTTCAAACAGTGTTAGACAGCCAGTCGAAATATTCACAGAAGTATTTCTGTGAATAAAGTAATACTATTGCGGAATAACTAAGAAAAAAATCATGATTAAGTCAAAAAGTAATAACTAAAGGGGTGTCCCCCCCATGTTTATATTAAACAATTTTTTGTATTTGAACTAGTGTGAAAACGGTAATAATACGTACAAGCATCAAACTTGGCATGATTATAGTACACCCTCTAAAGTAACACGACATACAACAAACATACGACAATAAATACTGGCCAAGTGTGAGTAGGTGATAAATTTTTATTTACCACCGGTTTTCATACGATCACCGAAGTTAAGCAACATCGAGCGCGGTCGGAACTTGGATGTGTGACCACACTGACTACCTAGGCATGATGTCTTTTTGCATTACTTTTTTGTACTTTAGTAATTAACAATCAATGTAGGTGGTACGGAACCCTCAGTGCGCGAGCCCGACTCACACTTGGCAGTCTTTATATGAGATTTTTTCAAACATAAATGACAGAAATACCTACTCAATAGAGATCTAATTGGTTTGTTTCAAAAACAAGTTCTCAATAGACAGAACAAACGAAAGTATTATACAACAACGTCCGCCAGTTAAACCCCGGTTGTACGACAAAGTACTTGAAGTGAGCGGTTGTCCTACAACCGTCTTTACGTTAGCACCTCCAGTTGACCTTACATTGCGGCCTGTCGGGGTACTTCTGTTTCAAAGCGCGTACTATCTTTATGTAACGGTAGGTGTTGATCCCTTCGGCCCTGGAGTGACGGCCAGGGCTCCTAGCAGCGGCGTGACAGAGGAAAGCCCCGTCGAGTACCACCATTCTGTATTCTTGCAGACAGAGCTCTAACATCTAAGGACAACATTATTGTAATTAGGCTAGACAGAAATTGATAGGCTTGTAGTTAGACAGGGCCCTAATTCTTTATGAAACCACATAACAGGGGCCTTACGGCTAACTCTTAACGTGAGCTCGAATTAGCGCTGTTTGTAAAATCACGCGAACGTGAGCCTTACCACGGTGGTTTGCGGTGGCGCAACTTTTCTCAGCACCTAAACAGAATCGCTTATAACAGGTAGCCGTAAGTCCCCTGGCCAGTAATACGCCTTGATATATAACACAGTAACAAATAACACGATAACCATGATTACAAAATGCAAACGTGTAAAACTAATCAAACGCATCTTCCTATTGGATACTACATTCTCTTGACAAACGCGCCACTCCACAATCTCCACGTTATTTAAACCGTTCAAAACAAGTGCGTTTTAAACTTTATCACATTAACAAATAAATAAATAAATAAATATTTCGGGACATTTTGCACACACGGTCATCTGACCCCAAACTAAGCAAAGCTTGTGATATGGCTGCCAGAGACTGATATACATACATATATAGTTTTAAATACATACTTAAATAGATATTAACAACCAGATATAGAACACAACCAGATATAGAACAAACACAAATGTTCATCACATAAATGTTTGTCCTAGGTGGGAATCGAACCCACGCCCCCAAGCTCAAAGGTAGGTTCACTACCAACTGGACCAACGGGCTATCAAACTTGACATTGCCAATTCCACGTAGATAACGTAACACCGCTGCGTCACAATTGTATATATGTGGTCATAGAGACTAAGAGCACTGGGTCCATTTTTCTATTCCATTTTCTTGTTACGACGTCACGCGTTTATGGTAAGGAATCCCAAAGTCAAAGTCAAAGTCATAGAACGAATAAGGGCCCAGATCTGACATGAAAGAATCTGTCAAACTTGTAATTAGACATTTCTGGGCACAGATATACACAACCAGATCGGCAATATATTTTAGTGAAAGAGACAACTTGATATGGCTCAGCACAAGTACGAAAAGGACATAAATAGAATTTGTTGTCCTTATCGGCGTGACCTGTTTTTGGTACCTCAAGTGTCAAAATCTGTAATAATCAGTGACAAACAAAACGGGTCTGAATTATATTTATTGCCTTTTTTTGGTGATTTAATGTGATAAATGCGTGTTTCCTCTGAGAAATAATTGTAAAAGATATTTTACAATGGTTGGTTGTAGCATTTTGGGCTGCAAGAAGCGCAGTGAGCGAAAATACGATGATGAGCGAGAGGCACTGAGCTAGCCACGCTCATTGAAAATCTATAGGTAGTAGATCTGTGTTTCTGGGTGTCTTCAAATCACGAGTGAATCGGTTTCTTCTACGCAAGCGTGCTCCACCGTATCATAGCTTAACGAAAAAAAAAAAAAAAAAAAAAAAAAAATTATATTAGTTTTGAATGATTTTTTGTATTTTTATCTAACAATAGTTTTTAAGTTTTGTTTGTACTAACCCAATGGATTTTTAGTTGTCCTTAATAAAATATTTTGAATTTGAATTTGAATTTGAATTTAACATCAGACGGGTTGGCGGTCAAACGCAAGCCTATTATTAAATAAAATAAAATAAAAAGGTAACAAATCATCGCATAATAGTCACACAATTTTGACTACGAATGGGTTTTTTGCTATCCTTCTAGGCACACATAATCAAAGACATAAATAACAATTTGTTTTCATTTTGTGTTTTTGTGGGAATTAGGTAGACCTGAAATCCTAAGAAGTAAACAAGAAAGCTCAAATAGTTTGAATACTTGAATTCATAATGAGATAAGTTATCACGAAACTAAGATATTAGCCTATATTATCAGTCAGCATTATTGGTTCAAAATCAAACTGTCTGGAAAGTCTGTTGAAATTTAAAATCAATAGACTCAAAATACACGAATTTGTTCGGTACCTACACACCGATAGAATACACAATCTGAGAAATTGCAATTACTTAAAATAAGTAAATACACAAGAAAAACAATGGAATAACAAATTTTTCTTAATACATTATTTTTAACTAGCTGCGTCCCGCGGTTTTTCCCACGTGGACATTTCTCCGGTTTTTTTTTTTCGGGGATTAATAGTATTATATGTTACTCTCCGGTTCTCTAACTATCTCCATGCAAGAAATTACGTCGATCCGCTGCTCTGTTTCTGCTTAGAAGTGGAACAAACAAACAAAAACACTGTCGAATTTATAATGATAATATGATTTGAAACTCCAATATAACGCAAAATATTTAAATTTAAAATAACCATACTGAATTTGATTGACTTAAAAAAACTTTAAAAAAAAAACAATAATTCTCGATTTTTTGTCCTATTCTGCTCAGAAAAGGCCTTCATTCATGGTGGTAGATAAAAAAAAGTTGTCCGCCATCTTGGGGCGCCCGGGCGTCCGCTATATTGAATGTATTGTGACGTAATTTTATTTTTCATATTCTTCTCAGCAAACTCTTTCATTACCCATACCCTTACCCATTATTTGATACCCATATTATAAAGATGCATAAAAAAACAGGGCCGCTATCTTTGGGAGTCTGCCATATTGGATTAAGAATGACGTCATTTAGCTAACCATGCATTGTCATCCAAACTAAACGTGTATGCAAAATTTCAGCATTTATCCCCAACCGAATGGGGATAACTGTTTTAAAATGCAGGGCAAGTTAAATAAAAATAGGTAATAACAGCCAATTTCATAGGTGATTTATTTACCTACTATTGAGGAGGTATAATCATAACAAACCCTACCCTAAAGTACGTTATTCCTAAATTAAAACTTAAAGTAAATTGAATTACGAATTAGCATATAATAATTAGTATTAGTGATAATAATTAAGGCTTTTTTATTTTCTTTGTTTGATATACCTTTATACCTTTGTACTTCTATTACGAAAAAAAGAAACAAAAAGGAATCTAAAAGATAAAAAGTCTATAAACCTGCGCAAACTAAATTAATCCAATGTCAGCAATATTACGTGCGTAGCGTCTCAAGTTCTAGTCAACTTGTCTTACAATAAAGTCATTTCAATAAAGGGAAATGGCCCATTCCAGCCCCTAACTTTCGCTCGAAATAGACACATTAATTTGTTGATTTTATCTAAGTAGTGTCGCTTTATCTTTACGTAAATTCTAATAGGGAGTGACGTCAGATACGTTAGACAATGATATTCATTCTGTTTGTTATTTATGTGTATTTATTTTTAAGATATTTTAGTTATTTTAAAATTAAGTCTGAGGGCTGAAATTTCACTCATTGGTATCTGCATAAACATGTTCAATTTACCTTAGCATAATTTATCTGTACATATTTTAATGTTTATGCAGCAATATTTAGATAGCCCGTTGGTCCAGTTGGTAGTGAACCTACCTTCTGAGCCTGGGTTCGATTCCCACGTAGGACAAACATTTGTGTGATGAACATTTGTGTTTGTTTTATATCTGGTTGTTAATATCTATTTAAGAATGTATTTAAAAACTATATATGTATGTGCACTCTCTGGCAGCCATGTCACAAGCTTTGCTTAGTTTGGGGTCAGATGACCGTGTGTAAAAATGTAAAAAAAAAAAAACATATATATATATATTATTCACTTTTATTAATCAAACTTTTTTAGGTCTTCAGTCGCTGTATACAATAATGCCAGCCCCGTTATACAACGCCACTTCTACAATCAAAAGGGACCAGAATCCCTACGCTGATATCCAAGACCATGTTATACAATGCCCTTGATTTGTTACATAAATACATATGTATTATTTAAATCGCAATAGAAAACACAAAAGCTAAAACATACAAGGGAACATACCATAAAAAAAAACACCAAACTCTTTTTCTATAAAATATAATAATGTATTTAACATTTTTTATAGTAAACATCTATCATGCCTTTCCCAATTTATAACGGATCGATACGAATGGTATTTCGGTTAACTGTGCCAATGCTTTTTGCCACGCGAATGTCAACTTTATCACGTGGAAATAAAACAACATCATCCTAAGTTAGAAAATGTTTACTTCGCTCACTTCCGTAAATATAGATTTAGTATTCCTTCCTCGTACGGATGAGGCATAACAGAATGACAGTTTCAACGGGATGATCGCTTTTATGGCGGAAAATAAGCGGCATTACAATATAAATAAAAATAAAATAAAAACATTACAGCAAAGAACATAAAATGTGACCTCACGCTTGATTTTGTTTTCTCATAGAGTCCACGTTCCTAACCTAGACTAAGTTCTACGCTTTATTTGACTCTAAGTGCTACGCTTTGCTCTACGCCGTAGAGCATTGCGTAGATTCGCTTATGCGTAGAGCATACTAGCAAGAATGTTTTGTTTTTTCATTTCGATGAAATGTTTACTCTAGTTTATTTACCATTAAAAGTTTACACACACTTATATGTAATCCCAAGTCGTTCCAGGGCCCTAATTCTGTCTGAAACCTCAAAACACGCCATTAACGTGTTATAACAGTGTAAACATAATTACAAAATAAACAATACAGCACGTCTTCCAATTGGATACTACATTCTCTTGACAAACGCGCACGTAACACTCTAGCTTACTCCATGTTAATTTATCAATTCAAAAAGACTGTTTCACGAACTTCGCGTTAACAAATTTGTCATTGACGATTCCACGCTGCGACGTTACGAGTTTATGTGGTCAGAGAAACTTAAGGGCAGAGTCAATTTTTCAATTACATGTTCAGGTTACGACCAAACGCTTTTAAGGCAAAGAATCTCATGTGGAATAGAGAAAAAGGGCCCAGTAGGGAACATTTTCAGTTTATGACCTCACGCGATTATGGCTAATGATTAAGAAACGCAAGGTTGTTAGGTGTAGCACAAACTTCACGAAAAAAGTGTCCTGGATTTATCTCCATTTTGATATATAAATCACTGTAAAAACGGCTTACACTCACGAGGCGATCGATCGATTTCAAAGCCATTAGAGCTCTTTCAACGGAGTCAATCGTCTCGACCGATAAACATAATAATTTTTATAGTAATTTATAACGAGTCCTCATGTGAATTTTTATCTCAATTTTACAATGTTTAATTTAGCTTATTTTGCTTTACAAATGTAGATAAATTCACACATTATCTTAATAACTAGTATAGTTTTAATTTAATTTTGGTTCTAAGATTTTTGAATGTTTACCCGATACACAAAGTTTTTAATATCTTTGCTGCCAACTCAATATGAATTTAAAAATAGAAACATTTTTATAGATGACAAAATAAAACATAAATCTATACTTTTAAAGTTATGGTGGATTATGAAAATTTGATGCTGATACCGTCGCAATATCCTTGGTTTGTTTAGTCTTCTATATATCTGATACTTGAAGCTTTCAAGGTAGCTTTAGGAGTTCACTGCCCTTCCAGTGCCCAGCTAAAAAGGTAACAAGAGAACCTTCCGGTCTCCCCTTAATGGATTGGAACTCGATACCGCGCGTTTGAGTTATAATCCATTTTATTATCAAGTTAAAATGGGTTATGCAGTTAGATGTTTTGGTTGATCAAATAGATGTTTAAACTGGTAAACGGATTAAATAGAACGGTTTAGTTGAAATAATACCGTGACATCGGAATTCAAAATGTAGGTATTCCTCGGATTTTTAAACCAAATATAGAATTCACCATGAATACTTGCTTAGCTTTGCTTATTGTTTGCTTAGGTTCAAAAGGCGGGAGGCAAAATTTTCCCTTCTTCTCTACGTAACGGGATTGTTATTTTGTAACTCTCGGCCTACATAGGAGCGTCCAAAGCGTCACGGTAGTAGGCTACACCGTTACGTAACGCTTTGGAAAAAGTTATCTCGCCGCGTCAAAAATTCAATCCTGCCAATTTTATATTTTGACGTGTCCATTCATTTTGCTAAACTGTCGATTAGTTAACAAAACATCTGAAATGACCTTGTTGGTGGACCAAAGAAAGGTGATACCTACCACCTTTAGAATATTGGCAAGTTCACTAATCCGTTACGTAAGGAAAACCTTACATTACCTTAGCATCAGGCGAGATAGCGGTCAAACGTGACCCCAAGGTCTAAAGTGCTGTCAAAACAATGTTGTTAATATCTATTTAAGTATGTATTTAAAAACTATATATGTATGTATATCAGTCTCTGGCAGCCATATCACAAGCTTTGCTTAGTTTGGGGTCAGATGACCGTGTGTGAAAAAATGTCCCGAATATTTATTTATATATTTATTTCTAACAAAATAGCCGCACTTGAAATTTTTAAACTAGAAACTTTAAATTAACGTTTTTGAATTGGTATAGCGAAATCTTCATCAATATTTAAATATAAAAGCTCTAACAGACGTGTCTGACTTGGTTGACAAACCGCCGTCCAACCAATGGGAGAGAAAGAGTAATTTTTCTCTTTCTCCCTCGCTGAAGACGGCGGTGAAATCCACAGGTACTTTTAAATAATTAGGTTAAGGTTAAATTAACCTTAACTTTGTTATCAATTATTTGCAGTGAAGCTCAACGAACTCCGGGGTCCGTGTCTTTTGTCAACTATTAGTAATCTATACTAATATTATAAAGAGAAAAGATTTGATTGTTTGTTTGTTTGTTTGTTTGCATTGAATAGGCTCCGAAACTACTGAACCGATTTGAAAAATTCTTTCACTGTTGGGACACTACGCTATCCCCGGGTAACATAGACTATATATTTTTTTAAATACCTTACCAAAATTCCAATAATATAACACAAAGTGTAAAAAAATAAGATTTACAATTTTAACTTTGCGTGTTTGACAGTTATAAGACAGGACAACGTCTGTCAGGTCAGCTAGTAATATTATAAAGAGGAAAGATTTGTATGTAAGTATGTTTGTAACGAATTGGCTCAAAAATTACTGAACCTTTTTTTTAAATTCTTTCACCATTTGAATGCTACATTATCACTGATTAATATAGGCTATTTTAATTGCAAGAAAAAAAAGGGACCCTTACTAAAACTCCAATAATGTAACCCAAGGTGTAAAAAAATAAGATTCACAATTTTAACTTTGCGTGTTTGTCAGTTCTAAGACAGGACAACGTCTGTCAGGTCAGCTAGTGTTTAAATAAAAAAGGAAATTGATTAGTTGTCCGACGTAAGTCTTAAATCTTATATCGTAAATCTTATTATTTTACACTTTGGGTTACATTATTGGAGTTCTAGTAAGGATCCCAATTTTTTTGGAAAATATAATATAGCCTATGTTAGAGGATAGTGTAGCTTCGCAACAGTGCAAGAATTTTTAAAATCGGTTCAGTAGTTTCGGAGCCTATTCAATGCAAACAAACTAACAAACAAACATTATTATTATTATCAGTATAGTAATAGAATAGGTATAGATTGGAAGATCCAATGGTGTGAGAGTGAATTTCAAGAATGTCATTCAAGAAGTCTTTATTTTTATTGGCAATCTCAAAAAAACTGTTTTGTTATAGAAAGGGCAAATATTTCACAAATTACACGTCGTTGCAAGATAAACAGTAAAAACTCTGCGCTCTCAGGGTAGCTAATGTAATTTGCAACCCTTTCGTCCATGTAAGTCGCAACCACAACCGGCTGTGCGAACTAGAACCCTAATAAAATTGACCTAGTTCTAAATGATCCCTCAGAGCCTCTGACCACTCAGTAAGAACAACACTAACTTGGACGGTTTAATTCTGTTAGCATAAGTACTGACTTATTAGGTACATTCGCCTGCAAACATGTATAAATTTCATAATGTTAAAAATAATGCCATAAAATTAGATTTGTAACCAATGTACTAGGATAAACTCAAAAATTATACCACAAATTGATGGTTATATAATTTTTGAGTATGTGCTGAGTAAAATAATTGTTGTTCACATATCTTGTCTTTCAAGATAACAATCCTAATGTAGCAAGTGAGACTATGACCACAGGATCGCTTGCTGCATTAGGAATATATTAAATTAAATATATATATAAATATATATATAAATATATATATAAATATATATATATTTATATATATTAAATATATTATCTCGAAGGACGTGATATGCGAATAACAATTGTTCTATTTTCATCATTGATGTAAGTAAATAGGGGGAAGATACGGGACGAACTTCTTGACGTGGACCGCACAATATAGGCTCCGGGGCACAATCCACTTCAGTCACAATCGAACTGGTGTTTTGATAGCACGTGAATTACTTGTCAAAATTGTGTGAAATAAAGCAGCAAAAATTACTTCCTGCGTTTTCACAAGGTGCACCAACAGTTCGAAGACAAAAACAAGTTTCACGGCATTAGTTTTCACTCGTAAATACTTGAAAACATTTTCTTTAAATGTCATTGCTATGGTCTAGTGTAGTGTCTAATGGAGCGGTGAAGTTGACGTTTACAGTGTAGACATCAACGTCGCCACTGACTCGATACGAAACAGAGCCATATTTATTGAGTGCAATATTTGGATGTCACGCGTCTTCCCCCTTTTTAAAACAGTCATTGGTTTTCATGAAAGTTTTTTTGTGTGTCAACACACTGACGTTGACGTTTAGGTCCTCTTTATTCATTCTGCGTTCATGTGCGTCACGATAAATTTATATAACTATGGGTTGTATTTTATATGTGATTTTATGATTAAATAGTGAAATAATACGTCTAAGTTCCGATAATAACTTAAAAACAATTAAGACAAAGCTACGTATCGTTTGGAAAGCGTGATATTCACTTAAATTGTATTATTAGGAACTCGATACTTACATGGACTCGGCGGCATGTGTTTACAAAATGGCAAATTCTAATTAATATTTAACATCTGTACCAATAAGTACTGGGACAAAATAAAGGTATATTTTATTTATCACCTATGATTAGCTTGCATAACTTGCATAACCAATGTTATTAGTTGTGCCGTATTAGAATCAATCAAATAAATAAATTTATTGAATAACGTTTTTAAAATAATGTTTTTTTTAGATGTACCACATGCGAAATATTATGTGTTCAAGAAAAGTTCTACAACCACGTTCAAGGAAAAAATCGACAACACCGCTAACGTTGCAGATACGCGGCGCTTGCCGCTTACGATAAGACAGACCGCATGTATGCAAAAAAAATTATTCGAAAAAATGAGTAAACAAAGAGTCCGTGAAAAGCCAAAATATTTATTTACGGACGTTGTACGTTACTAGCCATCAAACGTCCGGGATTTTACTTGAGCCAACACTCCTAATGTTCCGCAACGCGTTTGAAATTGGAATAAGAATGTTCTTAAATTGAATTTCGAACGCTCACTCGGGCAGTTCTCGCTTTTATTGATGTTCGGTTAAATTATTTGATAGCTGTTTGCTGGCTGTGTTGATTATATGAGGTTTGTGGACGTAATAAAACACATAATTAAGGATTTAAATTAATAACTTTCACGTATATTATCCTTATTACTTTATATTTGGAAGTGATGCGACTAGCTCCTATCACAGGCAAAACAGTCAGAGAGAAAGAAAAACAAGATGGCGGTTCCATATCGTTGACACATGAAATCGTTTAGAAACTAACATATTAATTTTTGTAAATAATTAAATAAAATCAACACGCCCCCTCAAAAATTAATCACCAATTATACAAACTTAAAATCAATTTAAATTGACTAAATAGAACACATACACTTCCAATTATTTACTGGGAAAATTACAATTAATGGTCCAACATTCGTTGCAAGGATTAGGGAAAACCCAGGAAAACCCAACCAGACCATTTATAAAATCAAATAATCAATCAACCTTTTGATTTTTATACCAATATTTTTTTAAAACTTATTTACGTTTATTTATACAATCATTTTATTATTTTATACCCATTTCACTTCTTAGTCTTTGAAAGGATATTCCAGGCAGTGGCTTCGTCAGGATGTCGGCCAGCTGCTCACCTGTGGGAATGTAATTTAATTTAATTACATTTTTCTCAATCTGTTCCCGAGAGAAGTGATACTTGATATCAATGTGTTTTGACCGTTTGTGACTCGTCGGATTGTTAGCTATACTTATACAGCCATTGTTGTCTTCATAAATTATAATAGGTTTATCAATGTGTATATTTACACTGGCTGCTAAAGATTTAAGCCACAATGCTTCCCTTACTGCTTCAAACAATGCCATGTATTCAGCTTCTGTGGAGGAAGCTGCAACTGAAGTTTGTTTCCTTGTACTCCAGGTTATTGTACATTGGTCAAAGAGCTTAAATAAATACCCAGTTGTACTCTTCCTGTCATGTGTATCATTACCACCCCAATCTGAGTCTACGTACCCACACAAAATATCATCGTAGTTACATCTCTTGTAACACAATTTCAAATCAATTGTGCCTTTTAAGTACCTTAGTACACGTTTAAGACATTGCCATAATTCTTTATTATTTTTGTTTGTGTACCTACTCAGAATATTTACACTAACGCTTAGATCGGGCCGAGTACATAACATGATATACATCAAGCACCCTATAACGTTCCGACATGGAGCGTTATATTTCTCCTCGGAGTTCAATGCGTCATAATTTAGTTTATTTTCTAAGGGGGTAGACACAGGTTTGCAGTCATGCATATTATATTTAGTCAATACTGTTTTGATGTATGCACTTTGATCTAAAATCATTTGATCACCTTCTCTAGTGACTTTAATACCGAGAAACAGTTTTATTTCATTTAAATCGGTCATTTCAAATTTACTCATTAAAAACCTTTTAAAATTGTTCATAGTTTCAATTTCAGCGCATGCTACTACTAAATCATCGACATAAAGTACCACGTATATATTTTTACGCACATCCCCATTATCTAGCATGTAAATACACCTATCAACTGAGGAATTTTGAAATCCTTCTTGTTTCAGTGACTGTTCGAACATTTCGAACCAACACCTAGCCGCCTGTTTTAGCCCGTATAATGCTTTTTGCAATTTACATACGTAGCCTTTTTTACTTAATACGCCCTCAGGAACTCTCATATAGATTTCCTCTTTCAAATGGCCATTTTAAAAGGCCGTTTTAACGTCTAAATGATGAACCAATAACTGAAATTGATTCGCAAAGCTAATTATAAATCTAAAACTAGATATTCTAGCAACAGGCGCAAATGTTTCATTATAGTCAGTAAGATATTCTTGGCTAAAGCCCCTGGCAACTAAACGTGCCTTGAATCGTTCAGGATTTCCAAATTCATCATTTTTAACTGTAAAAATCCATTTACAATCAACAATGTTTTTGTTTGCGGGTCGTGGTACTAAAGTCCATGTTTTATTTTTATGTAAAGAATCTAGTTCATCTCTAATAGCGCTATCCCATTGTCTTCTATCATCACGATGTTTAATTTCATCAAATGATTTTGGTACTGTGCATAAAACAGAATGAGCACACATTAAATAATCATCATCAATTTCTTTATATGATACAGGTGGATGATCTTTGATCCTATTACTCCTTCTAAGTTCAGTATTAATATTTGTGTTTTTAGTTTTATCCCGTAATGAATCGTCAGAACGTATATCTACATCACGGTTTGATTGAACTAATATATCATGGTTCACTTTGCGAATTTTAGCATGACATTCATCATGCTCATCAAATTTAGAGTCATCTGATTTATTACTGTCAGAGTTCCGAGACTTGGTTGACACTGATTTCGAACTACCGTCATTATCAGTTTTGTCATGAGAACTTTTAGTGTTCTCTTCAGGCTTCCACGAAGGCCTGGACTGTAGAAAATTAGTCTCGTCCACAATCACATCTCTGACTACTACAAACTTTTCGCAATCAGGGTTCCAAACTTTATAACCGTTCGGTTCATACCCCATGAGAACACCTTTCCATGACTTATCATCAAACTTCGCTTTAGTAGTTTTGTTATGTACGTAAACAGTTGAACCAAAAACCTTTAAATACTTTACTTGCGGTTTTTTATTATGCCACATTTCGTATGGTGTTTGTGAAAGTTTCAGGGCCTTGGTCGGTGTCAAATGTATCAAATAAACAGCAGTCAATACTGCCTGACCCCAGAAAACTTTATCGATTTGTGCACCGTTTATCATAGAACGTGCTTTTTCTGTAATGGTCCTCACCATACGTTCAGAAACACCATTCTGTTGTGGAGTTCTTGGAACTGTCAAATGGTAACTAATTCCCTTTTCCGTACAGTAATTTTTCATTTCGGTAGATAAATACTCCCCACCGTTGTCGCAATATAAATTAACTACCTTCAAATTAAATTTTGCTTCACTTTTTGCAACAAAATCTTTAAACGCAGCTAATACGTCTGATTTATACGTTATTAAGTATGTAACACAATAATGAGTGTACTGATCTATAAAAATTACGAAATAATTTTTATTATCTTTAGTCGTTGGAGTAATTGGACCACAGACATCCGAATGAACAACAAATAATGGTCTGTTTATATGACTTTTGTCTTTGGCCTGACTAAACGGAAGTCGACTCTGTTTCCCATTAATGCAAGCTTCACATAAATCATCATCAGGCACCACTGAATCAATTTGATTCATGTCTTCAAATAATTTATTCTGTTTTATTTCTAAGAATTTATTTTTACTCATGTGTCCTAAGCGTTGATGCCACAATTTGTAGCTTTTCTTGTCACTAGTGCATGCCTGGGAAACAGGATGACTCAGGTTCACAGACGACACAAAATCTACAGCAATTAAATTGTTAGTAGACTTACCTCGCATGATCGTTTTACCATTTTTGCATATTTGAGCGCCTTCCTGACCGAAAATAACTGTATATCCAGCTCGCTGCATCTTTGAGACCGACAGTAGATTGTAGGGGACCTCGCGGCAGAACAGCACGTCTTCCAGAATGCCTTGGATACCCATGTTGCTGGTAACCTGCAGTGTACCCTTTTTTGTTGCTGAAATAAATTCACCATTTTTAGCAATTGAAATTTTTAGTGGTGGTGATAAATCAGTATGATTAATAAACAAGTCTTCTCTATTTATGAGATGATCTGATGCGCCAGAGTCCAATAAAAATGTAATTTTATTTTCTTGGTTATCATCTTGGTAGTTTCCGGTCATAAAAGCAAAGCCAGAAAAATCATTCGACGTTGATGGTTGATTTTGATTTATCTCAATTGCTTGAACTGTCCTTGTCCTTTCTTTATTTCCGTAGTTGCCTTTTTGCAGATGCATTCTTTTGAAATAGTAACAGTCGTTTTTCTTATGCCCTTTTCGCTCACAATGGTGACATTTTATGAACTGTAAATTCTTCTTTTGTTTATTATTATTCTTATTTATTTGTTGAGAATTATCAAATTTTCTTTTCTTCCATGTATCATTTTTTGTTTCTACTTGCAACACTTTTGCGCTCGTATCACCAGATTCATTTTTTAATTTCACTTCGTGGTCTAACAGTCTCGTTTTTACAAATGCTATCGTTAAATTATCTTCTGATAATGTCTCGATCGCAGTAATGACTCCGTCATAAGATGAGGGTAGGGTGAGTAGCAAGTGTGCTACTTTGTCAGTTTCCTCTAATTTTGCTCCAGCGGCAAGTAACTCAGTAATGAGGTCATCGAATGTAGCAAAATGTTTTATTAGCTGTACATCACCTTGTAGTTTCAGCGCCAACAACTTTTTTCGTAATGCCAACTGCGTCGCTATACTTTTACGTTCGTACAACGCATCTAAACTTCTTAAAATATCCTTCGCCGAACTGTCTTCTTTTGCAAAACCGAGGTAGGAATCGGATAGATACTCGATGATCACATTTTTGGCCATGCGATTGTTTTTCTCCCACACTTCATTTCGAAATAACGGGTCTTCATCAATAACATTTATAATGTCCAATTCACTCAACAACGCTCGTATTCGAAACTTCCATATACTATATTTTTCACCGTTAAATGGCTTGATATTACGTTTTATCTTTGAATTCTCCATTTTGAAAAACGTCCGAGCGCAGTAGTTAGATATTCTAATTATTTATCACTTACGTACACTGGACCCAAAACCTGTTGATTATATGAGGTTTGTGGACGTAATAAAACACATAATTAAGGATTTAAATTAATAACTTTCACGTATATTATCCTTATTACTTTATATTTGGAAGTGATGCGACTAGCTCCTATCACAGGCAAAACAGTCAGAGAGAAAGAAAAACAAGATGGCGGTTCCATATCGTTGACACATGAAATCGTTTAGAAACTAACATATTAATTTTTGTAAATAATTAAATAAAATCAACAGGCTGGATATTGAAAATGTGTAGCGCCAAGAAATATATTAAAAACAAATTTAACTTTAGAGTATCTGTTTAAACTTTGAGCACAAGAGCATCTTTGCCATAAACGCGTGAGGTTATAATGTGAAATGTTTCCCTACTAGGCCCTTATTCTCTATTTCACATGAGATTCTTTGTCATAAACGCGTCAGATATTAAAGTTAGATAATGTAATGTTCATCGACAAAGCAAATAAAATAAAGTTTTTTTTAAAGTTTGGTTATGGCCTAAAATGTATTCTGTCAACCTGATTTTAGATCCTTCAGTTAATTTTAGACAGAGCAAGTTACCATGGCATGCACGACCACATAATAAGATAAACCATGGTGAAGCAATGATGTATATGGAAGACAACTGCTTGTAAAAGAAAGAAAGAAAGAAAAATATTTATTTATGACAGAAACAAAAGATACAAAGACATCCAGCGCTGGTCTACCGTTGGAACCGACAGGTGACGTCACGCACGTCAAACAGCAGGTGTGCGTTGCAAACGTTATAATATTACCAAACTGGTGCAGGCTGTGACTGGAAAAGAATAACTGAACGGGCTTTGTAGCTTACCTTGAGAAAGGCTTACACTCCACCAAGACGAAACTGCAGTGCATGTACCGTTCTGTTTGTTATTATATACGTATGTAATGAAATACCTACAATACAATACAATACAACTTTATTACACACCGAAAATACAAATGAAACTTAACTAACATAAAAAACAAATAAACGGCAGTATAATGGGCGGCCTTATCGCCTAAAGCGATTTCTTCCAGGCAACCTTTGGATGGACAGGACTAAAGAAGTTGAAAAACGGTCGGTGGTGCACATAAAATATAAATAAATAATATATACATACATATATACACTAAATACGCAATGCTGAATACATACCATAAATATTATAAATAAAATACATAATATATATACGTACCAATTAACACGAAGAAAAATAATGTTTATAGACTTGATTCTTAAAAATAGGAAGATATTTGGCCTGCCTGATAGAAGCAGGCAGCGCATTGCCGCCATACCTACTCGTTTGACTTGCAATTAAGTGTTTGCGGAATTGTTTGTGTCAACAAACAATAACATAATACAGGGGTCACCCTGTATTATGTTTAATCAAATAGCAATATTACCTATATAATTATTTAGCAATTACTTATTTTTATAGCCATAGTCATCATGTTGTCTGTATACCATTGTCTAGGTAAAAGCTAGAGCATATACAACTGTTTTTGACACCAATGTAAATATTTATTACCTAATTTCACAGACCAATAAAGTCATTGTATCATTGTATTTATCGATTGTCAAATTTGATAAAATGTGCATTTGGTCGGTACTCGATATAATCGATTCTAAGGCATTTATCGAATTTAACGATCGATAAAGAACGGTACTTGCACCCCAAAGTAAACAAAACATGAACACCGTGTAAGATCTGCTGAAAGCTAAAATGTATGATGATTAGTTGCGATCAAATCAAAACGCAAGTACCTGTGTCATCTTATCCTGCCTGCCCTCCCAGGAGAGCCTCTCGCTGTACCAGGGCTCCTTGTGTGTGCCGAAGTAGAGCGGCTCCCAGCGATGGTACGGGTACTCTCTCCTGGCAATCAGCATCGGCTGTAAGAAACATCCTTCTTATAATAAAAATTAAACTAAAATAAAAATGAAAATAAAGTGGTTTTTTTTTTACTTCATGCCGTATCAATTCATGATTGGCGGAGTATTAACGTAACAAACATACAAAAAACATACAGTCGAATGGTTAACCTTTTTTTTGAAGTCGGTTTAAATACGGTATTTACGATCTAGGTTGACAGACAAGAAAAATTGCATACGTAACCTCGGTAGCGAGCTTTTTCAACGTCTAACAACGTTTATCACTTACGTTTCTGGGTAATTTGTCAAAATATGTTACTGCGTGTCGCTGTTACGACACGGTTGATTTGACATGTAATTCTGTTCCTATTTTTGTATGACCTTTTCTGTGGCGGAAAGGAAATATTCTAAAGATACTTGGCTACACCCACTAAAACCCTCTAATCTTGACCTTCTGCTTCTTTACTTGGTACTTTGGAGCGCTACTCTAGCACGATCTCCGAAGCTTAATTCCGGTAAAACATTGAAATATATTTCTCAATTTCCCTTCATCCTTCCTTGTCATATAAGTAGGTATTTGAATTTGCTTTCTATTCTGACATTTCCGCCCACAAAGTAAACTCAAACTTTTTAGAAACTTGTACATAATTCCATCGAATAAAAGCCCCAAGAAAAGGCTGCCCAATAAATCATTCTGAAGTTATGACAGTTCTCATAGTTCAGGACACGTGTTCTCTAAGGGACTAGAAAAGCACGTACAAACTTGGTGCCCACTTTAAGACAAGCAAAGTAATGTCTCTTTCACACTAATATTGCGTGGGTATAAGCATTTGCCCACAGCTACTTCATCTGAAGTAAGTAGGTATACCTATGTGATACATTTTATTTATATTACACGGGAATCACTCACGTAAGATTAAGCCGGTCACTCCGACTATACATACGATACCTATGTGATACGTTGAAATCTCAGGTTTTTACTTAATCGTGTGACCTGTTAACTGCATAATTATCATCTATAACGTGCTCCATGAATGCAACAGTATGTTGGACATATGGACAGTACGGGACGTCTTTAAAATCATACTCAAAATCATTAATGCGAAAGTATGTTGGACATATGGACAGTACTGGGACGTTTTAAAATAATACCTACTAAAATCAATAATTCGAAATTATGTTGAACATATGGACAGTACGGGGCGTTTTAAAATCATACTTAAAGCATAGCAAAATTATTTTGGTCATATGGACAGTACGGGACGTTTTAAAAATCATACTAGAAGCATTGCAAAAGAATCTTGGACATATGGAGAGTACGGGATGTTTTTGAATCATACACAAAATCATTAATGCGAAAGTATGTTGGACATATGGACAGTACGGGATGTTTTTGAATCATACACAAAATCATTAATGCGAAAGTGTGTTGGACATATGGACAGTACGGGATGTTTTTGAATCATACACAAAATCATTAATGCGAAAGTATGTTGGACATATGGACAGTACGGGATGTTTTTGAATCATACACAAAATCATTAATGCGAAAGTATGTTGGACATATGGACAGTACGGGATGTTTTTGAATCATACACAAAATCATTAATGCGAAAGTGTGTTGGACATATGGACAGTACGGGATGTTTTTGAATCATACACAAAATCATTAATGCGAAAGTGTGTTGGACATATGGACAGTACGGGATGTTTTTGAATCATACACAAAATCATTAATGCGAAAGTATGTTGGACATATGGACAGTACGGGATGTTTTTGAATCATACACAAAATCATTAATGCGAAAGTGTGTTGGACATATGGACAGTACGGGATGTTTTTGAATCATACACAAAATCATTAATGCGAAAGTGTGTTGGACATATGGACAGTACGGGATGTTTTTGAATCATACACAAAATCATTAATGCGAAAGTATGTTGGACATATGGACAGTACGGGATGTTTTTGAATCATACACAAAATCATTAATGCGAAAGTGTGTTGGACATATGGACAGTACGGGATGTTTTTGAATCATACACAAAATCATTAATGCGAAAGTGTGTTGGACATATGGACAGTACGGGATGTTTTTGAATCATACACAAAATCATTAATGCGAAAGTATGTTGGACATATGGACAGTACGGGATGTTTTTGAATCATACACAAAATCATTAATGCGAAAGTGTGTTGGACATATGGACAGTACGAAACATTTTAAAATCATACTATAAGCATTGCAAAAGTATGTTGGACATATGGACAGTACGGGATGTTTTTGAATCATACACAAAATCATTAATGCGAAAGTATGTTGGACATATGGACAGTACGGGACGTTTCTAAATCATACTAAAATCATGAATGCGAAGGTATGTTGTAATTTGATATTTAAACATCTTTTGTGCATAGAAATGCACAAAATTTCTTATGTCGTATGCAAATAAACGATCTTTATCATTATCTTTTATGGCACAAGCCAAATTATGCCACTCACGTTCTAGCTTATGATTTTCTAGGCCAAAAACACGTTTTATATATCCCACGTCTAAAGCAACTTTGTTTCGAAGCCAATTTTAGACAAATCTTTATTAAGGATGTCATAAAAGTACGCAACGCATCCGTATAGAACGTGTGCGTATTCGAACACTCTTTGGGGATAGAATGACGTATATACGTACGTAACACGCGGCTTGGCGTACTAAACTCGAAACAAAAAGCAATATCAAATAAAATCAGCCAAGTGCGAATCAGACTCGCGCACTGAAGGTCCCGTACCACCACAAAAAATAATAATTATCAATTAAAAAACCGACTTCAAAATTTGTAAAATATGGCATTACGATTCGGTGAAAGAAAATGAGGTCATGCAAATATCCCAATTACCAGTTATATCTTTGTCACTGACTCGCACATGGCCATTATTTATTATTAATTGTTATACTTTAGAGTGCCTAATATAATCATGTTAAGTTTGACGCTTGTACGTATTACCGTTTTTACATTGGAGCTTTCGTTATTGCTTTTTGACTTTTTTTATTTTTTCTTAGTGAATCCGCCATCATAACATTACATAAATTCTGTCAGTCATCAACTGGCAGACGTTTAAAGATAGAACAGACGGACAGACGGACAGACAGACAAACATCGTAGGCTTAGTTATAGGGTTCCGTTTTTACCCTTTGGGTACGGAACCCTAATAAAAAGAAATAACCACATTCGCAGATGTGCCACCCTGCAAGAATACAAAAACGGAATACATCTAAGTATGTGCGGGCGTAAAATGTAACCTTGCATAAGTTATTTTCCCAAGATTGTACGAGAAATAAATAACCTACCGGTCTGATATTTTTATTATCGTACTAGCCTCGCCCGCGGCTTCACCCGCGAGTTAAAATCGTCGTTAAGTTTTCTGTCATTTTCAAATTTTGTGCGCAACTTTCTTAATTTTTCTTTCCATAAGAACCTTCTACAAAAACATTAGAAAACGTCAAAAGTCGCAGTTTTAAGACATACCCGGGCACCCCGACATAGTTGCTCAGATTAGCAATTTGAATTGGCAATGGGCGGCCACATCGTTTGAAGAACCGCTAACCGATGGGGAAATAAGGTTTTTGATTTAAGGCCACGAGCCGGAAGACGTAGCGTAGGTAGGCCTCCCACTAGGTGGACCGACGGTGGCAACGGCATCGTGAGAGTCACGGGCATCCAGTGGATGTAGATGGCAGGCTGTCGTTCAGTGTGGAGTTTTAAGGGGGAGGCCTATATACAGCGATAGACGTCTTCTGGCTGATGATGATGATGTGTATGTATGATGTATGTTAGTATGCTCATCCATTACGAGGATGGGTCGATATTTTTAAAACCGCAGGTCGAACCTGTACCAGATCAGCGCAGGATCAAGGCTGTATGGCACAGCAAAGAGATGCCTATACCCAGCAGTGCGGGATCATCAATAAGCATAAGCACACATACTTGTCGTCATATAACTGGTCTCTTATAAGTTCCAAATGACAATCACTTAAAATTTAATCAAAATAACCTTAAAGTATATTTTTGGTATGGCTTTTAAGTCCTATTTGGTACGATACAACCAAAATTATGCATTTATTTGTAAGTATACATGTGAAAATGTGACAAAATATTGTTTGCAAGTCGAGAGCCACTTAAGGGCAAGTCTAACAAAACTTTGCAAGCCTCTGTGCTCGTGACAGGTTCTTAACACACTTACGCCTCTCACTCCCTTCTACCTTCATAGTTGGGACGCCCACTCTAATTGCCAACTAATTATTACGATGGGACGGGGAGGGCGAACTAACCGGGGCACTTTACCGTATTGCGCTGACACCTCGCTATGTAGACGTACTACCAGTTAATTTGGATCAGGGTGACAGGATGAGATTATGGCTTAGAGATAATGTTCGACAGTAGTGAATAGGCAATCTAATAAGTGATCATATTATTACTGAGAGTTTGACATTGTATATTGATGTATCGGTGTGTACAGTAATATAATAAAGGAGAACAATGAAATGCTTATAAAAAACAGGCTGGGTAGTATCTTTTGCAGTAGTACCTTACTGTATTTTTTGCATGACTTCTCTCTATTTTGCTCAGCTAACTTTTAGAGCACCTCTCGATTCATACGATCTTTCTTGCCTCACACTTGCAAAATGTGGAATGAGCTACCTTCCGCGGTGTTTCCGAGAAGCTACAACATGGGGTTCTTCAAAAGGAGAGTAAAATTTTCATGCTTCCCTTTTTTTTAATTATAAATAAGCTTGTGCTTGGCCGCCAAATTGCCTGATGTTAAACGATGATGCGGTCTAGGATGGAGCACACTTGCCTAGAAGAAACCTATTCACTCTCGACTTGAAGACACCCAGATTGTAACTATCGGGGAACACCCACTCAGGCAGCGAATTCCACAGACTAGCAGTTCGCACAATAAATGTGGAATCAAAGCGCTTCGTACGGGTTCTCGGAATATCAACCATAAAGCGGTGTCGATTCTTCGTGCCCACTCTAGCAGCCGATAGAAAAATAGGCAGGAAGGAATCAAATCATACATATCTGAGATCCGTTACCGTATGCCTGTCATCTACGGTATTTAAGATTTAGTAACGATGACAAAACCACACCCATTAAACTTGGCGTTCATTCCTACTTGCACCCAAGTAATATCATCCCATAAAACAGGGGTCTCCAAACTTTGAAGCCTTGGGGCCATAATATTTTTTTCGGTATGTTGCAAGGGCCATAACGTGGACTAGTCTTAAGCTGTCGCGGGCCGGATTGTAGGCAGTGGCGGGCCGGATTTGGCCCGCGGGCCGTAGTTTGGAGACCCCTGCCATAAAACATCTAATTTAACTACACAAAAAAAACTATCGTTATTTATTTTTTCTTTTTCTTTACATCTTTTATGTTTTCGCGGCCATCTTTTAGGTTTTGGAGATCGATGGGGGAGGCCTATGTCCAGCAGTAGACGTCCTATGGCTGAAATTATAATAATGATGACTTATTTATTGAACCTTATAAGCAGACAAATGAAATAAACATCATTAATTCCACAGACAGGATATTTCCCATCTCACGCATGATTTCCGAGACCACAGCGGAATGCCAAAGTTTCACGCTAACACAGACTTACTCGTGACTAGAGAAAAGACGACGCAACTCCGTAAAAACGAAATACGTGTGATTTCTGGTGAGTGAACGTGGTTTAAAAAGGAAAATATTCTGTTTGCTGTTAATCCCGGTTAATAATCACTATACCAAAGTATATTTATTTTTGCTAATACATCTTACTACAAACATGTTCTAGTGAACGGAATAAGAAGCTCTGATCTTTTATGCAGTTTGTACTTTTGTAGCGATAATTACGCAGTGGTTCAAATCCTAACAATGATCTTGAGTTGCTGGTGAAGAAAAACATCGCGATGAAACCATAGCACGGTGGTAGGGTTCTTTCTAATTCTCGGCTGGCTAGTTACGACCCTCAAGTTGAAAATCTGTCGTCAAACACCTAACAGCATATCCCAGCAGTATCACTTGAGAGCCAGTTCCCATACCAGGATACGTGTATTTACAATCTTTGACCACATTTTAAATAAAAGATGAGCTGTGGTCAAACGCCTAGCCTGATAACCATAAAAAATTACACCGTGACCTCAGGGATAGAGCGAACACTATCTCATCAACATCATCAGCCAGAAGACGTCCACTGCTGAACATAGGCCTCCCCCTTTAACCTCCACACTGAACAAAAGCCGGTCATCTGCATCCACTGAATGCCCGCGATTCTCACAATGTCGTCAGTCCATCTAGTGGGAGGCCTACCTACGCTGCGTCTTCCAGTTCATCCGTTCTACCTCGCGTAGTCTATTATCTCTAAATCTGCCGGAAACTCAGTCACGTATCTGCTAACTTATACAAGTTTTTCGTAGTTATATGAAGGTATGTATTGTGCGTACAGTCATTTCTGCCAAGACTGAAAATAAAACATTTTTGCTGTAACCAAAGATAATATTGTCATGGGCCATGTAACCAAGTGAACAGTATTACAAAAAGAAAATTATTTAGTTTGAATTCTTCAATATCAATATCAGCCTGTCACGTGCCTGCTGGAACACAGACCTTTTCTAAGAATGAGGGGATGGGCCCTAATTCACCATACTGGCCTAGTGCTTGTTGGTGAATGTGAGGTATTTGAACTTTGAGGTTCTTGGACATACTGGTTCCTCACGATTTTTTTCTCCACCATTTTTGAACAATGACATCGAAACTGCACCTAATTTACTTAGGTACTAAATAAGTCGTTGGTGCAGGCCCGAGGATCAAACCGGTTGCCAACAGATTGTAAAGCTCATATACTACCGCTCAACCACCATCGCTCATTGATTTGATTGGTTGCAAAAAGACAATTCACGTATTTGGAGGCTGACAGAAAGGTGGTGACACGGCATTTACCCGGATTGTTGAGCAGGTTCGTTTCCTGCTGTTCTTCGAACTTTAGAACTGTTTATAACATTTAAATAGTAATTCTTAAAGTGTGGAATACTTAAATATTCATCTGTTATTCTGACGAATCATCATCATTCCAGCCATAGGACGTCCACTGCTGGACATAGGCCTCCCTCATCGATCTTCAAAAGGCCCGGTTAGAAGCGGCCTGCATCCAGCGTTTCCCTGCGGTCTTTAGGTCATCTGTCCATCTTGTAGGTGGACGTCCTACGCTGCGCTTACCGGTTCGTGGTCTCCAATCCAGAACCTTTCGGCCCCATCGGCCATCTGTTCTGCGTGATATGTGACCACTGCCACTTCAACTTGCTAATCCAGTGAGCTATGTCTGTAACTTTCGTTCGTCTACGGATCTCCTCATTTCTGATTCGATCTCGTAACGAAACCCCGAGCATAGCCCTCTCCATAGCTCGTCTGACGAATTACTTTCGAGTATGTTACACATCAATAAATAGACACGTAACAAAGGTCAGAACACATTTTATTGGTTGATTGCTCAACTTTTTTCAGTTGCTCACTGGTGTTGATGCTTAGCATAGTTTGTTTTCTAAAGGTTAACCGTGGGTGTGTATTCTCAGCTAATAAAATACGTATTCATACTATTTGTCCCTATAAATAACTAACCTTTTATTCGGATAAGCCATAAAAATGATTCAGTAACTACGATTTTCCAAACTCCATCCAACTACAAAAAACCTATTTGGAAAGAAAAATAAGCTTGTTGTGAACAGTATTTACGGTGTGAAATATTCTGTTCATTGTCTGCTTTTACGTGGGCATTATCTGCGTGTGTACTTTACAAGAAATGAATTCTATTTTCTAGAAAAATTCTAAGTAAGTAGACATTTATTATAGAAAATGCGCTATATAAAGAGTACGTGCTTGGAGAATAAACTTAATGAAAGAAGTAGACACTCAGGCGAAATAGAAATTATGTAAACAGACAGGTAGGTTAGGTACTGTTTGTCAATAATGATAGTCAAAGAGCTACTCATAAATTCAATCAACTGAAATTTTAAATCAGCTGACTTAATCAGATTCGTGTTTTGTCACTAAGTCTAACTCATCATCATCAGCCAGAAGACGTCCACTGCTGAACATAGGCATCGCCCTTAGAACTCCACACTGAACGACAGCCTGCCACCTGCATCCACTGGATGCCCACGACTATCCCGACAATCGCGATATCATCGGTCTGTCTAGTGGGAGGCCAACGCTGGGTCTTCCAGTTCAAGGTTTCCACTGAAACAAACTTTCTTCTTCATCGGTAAAAGGTTCTTTGAGCAATGAGGCCTGCGGATTGCCACTTCAACTTGCAAATTTTAATAGCTATGTCGATGCACACAGAAAAGAAAAAACCCATGGTTCTTTGGCAAATATCCACGTTCCGGATTCTATCGCAAAGACGGCAGAGCCTCGTCCGGGACGCTGGCTACACGCGGTGTAACATGAACTGCAAAATATAAAATGTTTCTGAGGTTTTAAATCCGTGCTTCGTATGGGCCACGGCTCGTGCCCGCCACTGTCTAGCATAAAATTGATGCTGATTTAATCATCCTTTAAGAATGAGGATAGGGCCTCTCCCGTTATCTGAATGCGTTATATACATATTTGCGTTATATATATATATTTTATAGTAGATAGGCTTGCGCTTGGCCGCCATCTGGCCTGATGTTAGGCGATGCGGTCTACGATCCATTGTCGCCTAGAAGAAACCGATTCACTCTCGCTTGAAGACACCCAGATTGTAACTGACGGGGAAAACCCATTCAGGCAGCGAATTCCACAGACTAGCAGTTCGCACAATAAAAATACGGGTTTTACCTCAATGATGCCAGGGGAAGGTCTCATCAGCCACGATTGGAGGCCCGGGAACCGCTGGCAGTGCGAACAGAACTTCTGATGGAAGTACATCGCCCGGTTCGCTGCTATCAGGCGGATTAACCTGTTGAACAAACGATGTTACTATTCATTCTTATTATTCATTGCTTTTGTCATTCCCACAAAAGCAATGAAGAATAAGAACCATTGCTTCGCGTTGTTTGAACAAACGCAACTAAACCAAAGTGGTATGTATCACCTAGTTGCTACCACGTTTTCTTGAAACGTAACTAAATTCCGTAAAAAATGTCATCATAGTTACATTTACAGGAATAATAATTAATATTACGAAAAAAACTTCAAAATTAGTAAGTGCTCGAACGAAATTATTGTCATTGGCAAATCAACAGGCGTTTAAAATAAATATTCATACTATTAAACCTGGTTAAAAACTACTGAACTAAAGTTAATGTTTTTTTTTTTTATCAAGCTTTTAGGCTTCCTCTCGTCATCTAGTACCAAAGTGGTTGTAAAGGGAAAATCCAACGAACCCAAACTCGACGTGGCTAGGTGTTCCCCGATAGTTACAATCTGTCTTCTAGACAAGCTTGCTTCATTGTAAACCGCATCATCGCTTAACATCAGGCGAGTTGGCGGCCAAACGCAAGCCTTTTTTTTTTAAACGTACCGAATTAAGAACCTTCTCCTCCTGAAGTTAGATAATTACAAAATCGTGAACTCATATTTCATTTAGTTTAATTTAATTTAAAAATGTAATTAAAATTTTATAAAAAAAAACAATAATTAAAATTTTATTTAATTTTAATTAATAACTAAAACTAATCTAAAACTAAAACTAATCTAACAATCCACTACCGGTGGGCAGAGTTCCCAAAATGCTGGCAGCATTGCCACGTTGTATGGCAATGCTTATTCTTTGGGAAAAATATAGGCCAGCATTTTGGTTTAAATTATTAATCAATTTAAGGTTTTAAGCAATTATTTTTCTTTTATCTAGCTAAAGAAATTGGTAACACAAAAACTTTCGTATTGACATAAGTAAAGTTCTTTTTATGTTTGAAGTCCCCCAGACGCGGCGCTGTCATCGCGTATCAATCACTATCAGTATCATTTCTCGAGTAGAACTTTAACAACTTTTGGCATCGTACACGACTCTTTAACGATGGAAAATTAATAAAAATCTCACTAGCGTCCAAACACAGTAACAACACCGGACAACTACAACATGGAAAGTTCCGCTGTTTGCCGTGGGACTTCTTTCATGAAAAGCACTTTATAATAGAAATCCATAATTTATCAATAATATATTTCAATGTTACGATATTTTGAAACTTAGCCTTTCCCATTTGCTGAACAAGCCAAAACAGGCCAATATAGTATTATGTATTTTACAGCCGACCATTTCGTAGCATTAAGCACCGGCGTCAATAAAATCGATGATAAAACAGCGCTCTAAAGCACCCAACCCCCTTCCGATACATAAAACGTAAGACATTTTCATGTCTTTTTATTTTATGATAAAGCGCTGAACGACGGTACTGGAAAAGTACTAAGACATCGGAAACGATCAATTCAACCTAAACAAGGATGTCTAGGTCATTGAACAGAATATAAAACGGGGAGATAAGAGCGTGTGTATAAGATCATAAAACTAGCCAACGTGCATCTGCGTTCTTTTATTTCTATAGAGAACTATATAGATTGTAGCATTTACAATTATATGATTACTAGTTGCACACCGCGATTTTAACCGCGTAGTAATAAAAAATTGTGATGATGATGATGATGATGATGATGAAAAGTAGCCTGTCACTCTCCGTTCCTTGAACTATACCCATGCAAAAAATCAGGTCGATCCGTTGCTCTGTTGCTGCGTGAAAGAGGAACAAACAAACCAACTACCAAATACACTTTCGCATTTATAATAGTACTAGCGGTCCGCCCCAGCTTCGCACGGGTATAGATTATAGCCTGTCACCCGGGGATAGTGGAGCTTCCCAACAGTGAAAGAATTTTTCAAATCGGTTTAGTAGTTTCGGAGCCTATTCAATGCAAACAAACAATCAAATCTTTCCTCTTTATAATATTAGTATAGATAGTATAGATAAATAAGCTTAACTGTACGCAATAGCCACAATTCTTGTGTATTCAAATAGTCGTACAGCTAAAGTCTGCTATTCAAATTATAACAAAAGTTCCTGGAGTCAGTTGCTGGAATTCTAAGCACCATTGTCGGCTAGCTTAGTCCATAGAAAACTACATTTTTTATTTATAGACCGCTCCAAGTACGACATAGACAACAAAGACAAACAAGGACGAGTCGCCCACACCTGGATGGTAACAATGGAGACAGATTTGTTACTGCTCATTGTGCTATTACATCAAAAGCCCTATTTATCAACTTACGTCTCTTTGTCGTGGGGTATCACCTCGCCCCGTTCCACCTCAAACAATGGCACTACAAAGACTGTCTTCGCGAACACACAACCTTCGTCTCGTTTCTTATCTCCCATGAGCTTCCGGACCATTGTGAGGAACTTTGGCGCTAACCCCTCGCTCGGCACCATCTCTATATCAGACACTATGAAGTAGTTTGTCGTTGACGCGTTCCGTGCCACGTTCCTGCCCACGTTTATCGGATACAGTACGTTCTGTTGTTTTCTAAAAGTCGGAATGTTGAAAGACCCAGAACAATCGTCAAATGTCAAACTCGGCGGGCGAGGTTGTCCCAATGGCATTTTTTTCATCATTTGTTCCAATTTTCGTTTCCTAGCCAATTGTATGTATTGAAATCTAGTTTTGTTATCCAAATTTCTGTAATTCTCTAATTTCTTCCTCAGTAACTCTTCGATCGAAAAGTTAGCTGTGGTTGTAGGAATACCTGTGGTTGTAGGAATTCCTGTTGTCGTTAGAATCGGTTCTATGTGTATTATTTTTGGTGGGAGTTTCTTTGGATAAAACAAATGCAAGGATACTTTAGACATTCCAGGGTAGCAGTGACAGAGCTGCGTCATCAGCTGCATGG
This sequence comes from Agriopis aurantiaria, assembly GCA_914767915.1. Taxonomy (NCBI): domain Eukaryota; kingdom Metazoa; phylum Arthropoda; class Insecta; order Lepidoptera; family Geometridae; genus Agriopis; species Agriopis aurantiaria. The sequence goes on along the minus strand of OU612003.1, from coordinate 6,065,466 downwards.
TGATATCTAGATCGTAGTTGGGAACGAAGACCGCTACACTGATTGGGCCGTCCCAATATCTGGCTATCTCTAAAATATGGTACAGATACTCCGGAGTTGCTTGAGTAGCATACGTCACCGCGTCATACTTGCTGTGGTTCATGTATGCTCGTCCTTTAACTGCATTATAAATAACTTTGTATGGGCTCTTTCTTCCTACTTCGGGCGTTGCGTACAAATTCACGGTGGCCCATTTCAGTGCTTTAGGAAGGCCATAATTGAAGTCGCAGTAACTATCGTTTTCGTTTGGTTGTTTACCTTTTAAGAAGCTTCCTGGCCTGTAGTCAAAGTCACCGACCAGGGAAAGTGTGTGCTTGTGGCCTTGATACCGGTACGAATACAGTTGTAGTATAACAGTGATGGTCACTATGAACGAGGCTATAAGGAGCATAGTGGAATGCCTCCTCGAAAGCCGAAAAGAGTATGCGCCGCATATTCGAATGCATTTCGTCATGTTTATCAGTGAGCATTGTTTATAACATTGATCATCTCGTAGTGAACATGTCGTGATGTGTAGAACTCATTATTCCAATAAGTGGAGCATGATGTTTGCCTGATATTTTATTTTTTACTTCAGGAGCAGGGAGGGATTATCTTACTGTCTCTTTCATTCAAAATTTCATGAGAATGTGAGTGACAATCTTGACCGCATCAGAATAACCTTGTTATACCTCCGATAGTTCGTTTTTTGGGTCGTAAATCCGTTAATATTCGTTAGTACCCAAGAAATTACATAAACTCACTTCACAATTTCATCTAATATGTAAACCCACTAGAATTTCACGACAATTTTGGGTATAGTTCACAAATTACTTCGACATTATCACAGCACCAACGCAGTATACTAAGTATTTAGAATCACAAACATTGCAAGGAAATTATCAAAAGTTATTTGTACTGTTTAACAAATGTTTTATTTTGACCAGAAATTATGACAGCCGGAAAGAAAAATTTAAGTCTAAAAGTATGCGCGCGCACCCAGGCATGCGCAGTAAGGAGATCAATATCTCGAATATCTTACTACTGCTTCTCTATAAATAGAAGAAGGCACTTGGAATTCCACGTAAACCGGAACGTTCCGAATACTTTTGATTGGCTTCAATTCAAATCTTAACAAATATTTGTACGATCGCTTTGAACATTTCATGCAAACAGGATGGCAAAAACAAATCAAATTTACTTAAATAAAGTACTTACGTGATTACTTTGTGCCGTTTGACTGTAAGATGAAATTAAAATCAAGAGACACGATTGAATACCAACTTCGAATTCGGGGTATATTCATTTATACACGTTTAAGTTGCCCAAGAAAATGGGATTGAGTTTGTTTTAGAATATAAAAAAATAATGAAACAATTTACAAGGAATATTTGTTATAACGTCTTTATACAAATTTAAGTAAAAAAAATAAAAAAAAATTAAGTTGCTTCTGCATTTCCTCACAGATCGATGTATCCTGGAGCCGCAGAAAAGTCAATGGATAAAAATGTTTAGTGTTCGGGCATGCGACTTTCCATGCGTCTCTGGCCTCATTCTTGTTAGTTGTTAAATACGACAACATTGTCAGTGCTCTGAACAAGAAAACAAAGAGAGCCACTCTAATGGAAAGAATGCCATAGCACCAATTACTGTTTATTACATCAATTAGCACTGTATCTTTTTAGTCTCGATCTTTTACATAAAGTAAACCCTATGTCTTCTTTTTTTTTTTTTTTCTTCTTCCCCGAGTTTGGGCTTTTGGCTCCGCATGATTGATGCAGTTGCCATATACAACCTATGTCTTCTTATATACGCAATAATAGTAGAAATAACCGACGATCGGTTGTCGATAGATAATCTTTTACACACGAGATATTTAGGCGCCCGACGAGCGAAGCGCTAATAGTTTGAAGGTATAAACGATAACCTACTCGTGCGTGTAAATAATGCACTTTTCATGACTACTGTAAGCAAAGACGAAGCAAAGACAAAAATAAATTAAAAAAAAGCCCCACCTTCACACCACAGAGGTTTCACATAGTATATAGTTCATTTCATTTCATAGAGTGAAAAATTTCTGTCTTGGTACGGGCATACAAGGTTGAATAAAATAAAAAGTAAGCTCAATGCAATTTTCTGGCATGCGCCTAGTACCATTTTTAATTACTTTGCCTCCCTAGGGAGACAAACTGATATTTACCGCCCGCTTTCTGAGTCATCAATTACCACTTACCGAGCGCTGGTGATAAAAAATAACAAGTTTATTTGTTAAAAAACCGACAACGGTATATTTGACGAATATTTTTTCGCAAGTACCTAGTACAACTAAACTCGTCATCTGTCCCGCAAAATCTAAGACAAAGGTCTTAGAATAACTACACAAAGAAACCAAGTACATTCGCAAAATTTAAGCCATTTAAATGTGTCATATATGGCTCCAAAAAAAATATAAAATTTTACTATGACAATTTGCGCGGTGAAATCGTACCACAACAAATCAGAAAAGCAGCATAAGAGTTATGGTGTGACATTCCACAGGTAATCCATTAATTTACTTGCTTAAATCGTTTAAAATACCAATCGAAAAAGCGAATTTGTAGCTTACGTTTTGAGAAGGCGTTGTTTGGAAACTTACCATCTCCGTGTAGTTAATCTAAGGGTACCAGCGGCCTTATTATAGAAGTTTGATCGGGATCGAAATTGCATGCCGTCCCGTTCGCATCTATTTACTCGCACCACGTGCGCAAGTGAGATGGCACGCGCTCGCGATCACGATCCGAATCATCCATAATAAGGCATAAGTATATTCTACCTTAAGTGGTCCTTAACTGTTGGCCTTTTGGAAAAACTCAGAGTCACACAGCGGGCAATGGAGAGAGCTATGCTCGGAGTTTCTTTGCGCGATAGAATCCGAAACGTGGATATTCGCCAAAGAACCAAAGTCACCGACATAGCTGTTAAAATTTGCAAGTTGAAGTGGCAATGGGCAGGCCACATCGCTCGGAGAACCGATAACCGATGGGGAAGAAAGGTTCTTGAGTGGAGACCACGAACCGGAAGACGCAGCATAGGTAGACCTCCCACTAGATGGACCGACGACATAGTAAGAGTCGCTGGCATCCAGTGGATGCAAAAGGCAGGCTGTCGTTCAGTGTGGAGGTTAAAGGGGGAGGCCTATGTTCAGCAGTGGACGTCTTCTGGCTGATGATGATGATGATGATATTCTACCTGTCATAATCTACAATGTTTTAACGTGAACAATTACAGTTGGAGCGGTCCACAAGTTCAAGGTCGCTTAGCAAGCTGTGGAGAGAGCTATGCTAGGCGTTACTCTGAAGGATCGTATCCGGAACAAAGTTATTCGCAAGAGAACCAAAATCACCGACGTACGTCAGAACTTATTAACAAGCTGAATTGGCAGTAAGTCATATCTGACGCAGAACCAATAACCACTGGAGTAGAATTCTATAAAAAAAGTTGACCGCTACGTTTCAGAATCCAAGCAATTTAAAGTGTCTGAACCTAAATTAAAAGAACATTTATCCAAACATTTATGGTATCCAGAAATTCGAAAAGCTGTCCAAAGTTTTCCCGTTCCTCAACAGTGATTGCTCACCGACAACCGTTTACCGGAAGTAAGTAATTCAAAGTTTCTTGAACACGCTATGGAGCAGTTTCGGGAGTCAGTCATAGCCTAGAATTCGAACGATCACTATCTTATCCTAGCGTTATAATATCTGGCGACTACGTATTAAAGATTGATTAGTTAAATTATGTTTCAACATAATTGCGTACACTAGCAATGTCATAATATAAATTAAAATCTACCGTCAAAATTATATGGCATCAATTTAACAAATAGAGCATCAAGATAAGTAATAACAAAGACTTAACTGCCTTCAATCACACGAGATTGTTTACTTTGCAGCCTAATGCTTCGTTGACAAGCAAAATCTGAATTACCCCATAACGACAAATTTAAAAAGGTTACCCAGAAAGACACAAAACCTAAACAAATTATGAAAAACAAGTCCTTAAAGGAAAAGTTCAGAAGCAACATTTTGGTCAGACCGCTTTACAGAAAAGTTTGTCGGAAAATCGGCTCTAAACAGGTCTCCATAAACATTGACAATACTTATAAACTAGATGGCACCGATTTTGAAGTTAAGAGACAAATAGCAAGTGATATAAACGGTTTAGTCACAGTTAATACTGATAAAAATGATATTCTACCAGGAGTTTGTGAAAATGTAGAAAAACATGATTACAACAAAGTAAAAGCAGTAGCGAATCGTGTATTACTAAGTGATCCTAAAAATCAATTTTATAAAATGCTAATCCGTGCTGAAAGTGATCTAATAAGTGACAACAGTGACAATATTTCAAAAAATAGCAAAACAGATAAGTTCGTACAAGCAGAGAGAATCGTGGTTTTAAGAAATGTAAGTTTTGTTTATTCAGTAGGATCGAGGAATAGATGATAATAAAAGTAAGCAAAGCTAAATTGAATAATTGTAGCAAGAATACAGCCTCAATAACGTACAACTAAATGTGAACTAAAACAGAATAAAATAAAATAAAAAATATTCGGGACATTTTTGCACACACGGTTATCTGACCCCAGACTAAGCAAATCTAGGAATATGGCTGCCAGAGACTGATATACATAGATATAGTTTAAAATACATACTTATATAGATACTAGCGACCCGCCCGCCCGGCTTCGCACGGTTGTAATTTACGTGCGAAGCCGGGGCGGGTCGCTAGTTATTTATATATAAACCTTCCGTGAAAATATATCTAACTGATGGTGAAAACCGCATCCAAATCCGTTGCATGGTTTAAGAGGAGTTAACGGTCATACAGACAGACAGACAGACGCGGAAAGCGACTTTAATTTATACTATGTAGAGATTAACAACCAGATATAGAACAAACACAAATGTTCATCACATGAATGTTTGTCCTAGGTAGGAATCGAACACACGCCCCCAAATGCAGAAAGCAGGTTCACTACCAACTGGACCAACGAGTTATCATTATCATAATCATACGGGCTATCATTATCATAATCATCATTATCATAAATTAACCTAAACATGAACTTCATTGTTATGCCAAGCAAAAGCTGCTTAACGCTGACAAATCATTTGCAACTGATTGAATCAGGCGTTACTGCGAAAGTTTTTTTGCTAGAGATCTATCTAAGAATCATAACCAGTATTATGTTTTTAGATTCCCGATACGTGGCTCCGAATGTTTCCTCTGCCAGCGCTGCCAAAAGAACCCATGTGTTCCGTTATATTCAGGTGCATTTTCTGCCAGATCGGACTGGCTACTGCGCTGACTCTCTGGACCCTTGTTTGGACTTTCCTCATACATTCTTATGAAGGTACTGTACGATAAGCTATCATCTCCTTAACTTTGCACCTAGTTTCCAAACACTGCCTATATTAATATTTTAAAGTTCGTCTTACGTATTTTGTCATACTAAATTAAATTTAACATTTCAACATAATAGTATCACACTTAGAACAATATTTAGCACAACCGTATAAACTAACTTTTTTGTATTCTGTTAGATTCGGATCCTAATGATCGAATGTCCCGAAGTAATGATCTAGTCAAATCAGCTCTTTTATACCTTCCCAACTGTCACCAGTTATAAATCGGAAATAGTCAATCGAGCTACTCTTCACCAAGTCTTGCGGTGTTGCCAGTGCTTAGAAATAATCAAGTAATATGTGCAAATCACCAGTTGAAAGTACGATTAGTATTTAAACCAGCCCTAGTCTACCTCCAAGGAACTAAGACGGTACGAAGATAAGATAACTCATTATTAAAATACCACAAAAACAAGGTGATCAAACGCAATCCAGCGAGTTGACGGGCACGGGATCAGGCGAGTTGGCGGTCAAACGCAAGCCTATTCCTTAACATAGATAAATAAAAAACAAGGATAACAGATACATTACAATGTAGGTATAAGTAACTATTATCTAGGCTTCTAACAGACGGCCTTGTCGCTAAAAGTGATATCTTCCGGGCAACCGTGCACGCAAAAGAATTACAATAAGAAAAATAGTCGCTTTAAAAAAATTATTCTAAAGTAATAACAACAAACAATAGGCCAATACGAATTTACTTACTTACCTAAATGTTAAATCTAGATGTTTCAGACGTTTTAAAAAGTCGAGGCATGATACTATATAGCTCATCTGATGTGGTCGGAGATGGTAAGCACGTCCAGACTGGAAAAACTGGGCTTCAAATTTACTAAACCAATAAGATCTGATTCCAAGCATTGGTTTAGCATGATTGATCATTCGATACGGTACGTGACTAAAATGCTTATTCGCTCGTCGAATCCGTCTGTGGTAGATCTAATGTTAACGTTCTGGTAAAAAATCTACCTGTAAGAGCCTGTGCAGACGAAAGAATTTCATCACCATTTCAGCTATAGAACATCCGCTGCTGGACATAGGCCTCCGCCGTCGATCTCCAAAGGGTCGGTAGGAAGCGGCCTACATCCAGCGTTTTCCTGCGGTCTCTTTTAGGTCGTCTGTCCATCTTGTGGATGGACGTCCGACGCTGCGTTTACCGGTCCGTGGTCTCCATTCGACAACCTTTCGGCCCAATCTGTTCTGCGTGATATGTACCCTGCCCATTGCCCTTTAAACTAGCTAATCCGGTGGGCTATGTCGGTAATGTTCGTACGGATCTCCTCATTTCTGATTCTATTTCGCAGTGTAACCCCGAGCATAGCCCTCTCCATAGGTCGTTGTGCGACTTTGCGCTTGCATATTAGGTCCATAGTGAGTGACCACTGGCAACACACACTGGTAGAAAACTTTCGTAGTTTGGACGACAAGACGTTGCAAAGTTTACATATCAATATATTTTTTTTTTCGGGCAAGTGCCTTTAATAACTAAACAAAATACAAGCTAAAACCAACACTAACACTACAAATACAGTCAGACTGCCCATAGACCGTTGAAGGTCTAAAGACAATCCAAATGCTCAAGCCCACTACCAGTTGGCAGCGTACCCAACATGCTGGCGGCATTACCACGTTGAATGGCAATGCTAATGCGTTGAGCCAGAAACACGCCAGCATTTTGGTCACGCGTCGCATTAACCAGGCGCTCTGAAAGATTTTTGAAAATGAGGTGAGATCCCGGTCCCCAAGGGCCCAATGTCAATATATTTGGTCTTACGTATGCTTTTGCTTTCACTTTCAGCGACCGAAACTCATACTCGGTCCAAGTTTCAACAAAGAACTTTGAGATCTAACCCAAAAAGGTAAGGTCCAAGTTCTTTGGATGCGGAGTTCGACGCGTTGATATAAATAAAAATGTTTAATGTCTTTTATTTAGTTACAATTGAAACTAATATAAGCGTTAACACGCTAAAATAGGCCACATTTGTTTTATAAACAACAGGATTGCGTTTGACCACCATCTCGCCGAGTGGTCCGATAATGCACGCTTGCCTAGAAGAAATCGATTCACTCGTGATTTGAAGACACTGATTGTAATCATCGGGGAACACCCATTCAGACAGCGCATTCCACAGAGTAGCAGCTCGCACAATAAATGTGGAATCAAATCGCTTCGTACAGGTTTTCGGAATATCAACCATAAAGCGGTGCCGGTTTTTCGTGCCCACTCTAGCAGTCCAATAGAAAAATGGACAGAAGGGAATTAGATCGTGCAGATCTGATGCACACTCTCCGAAATGTATTCGATAAAAACCGATAGATTAGCAACTTTACGTCGATGCATTGGGCTGAATAAGCTGTCAATGTTGATGATGATGAATGGCTTAATTGTTTAAATAATAAATGTTGTTTCTAGGCCCGTACGAGTTGCAAGTATCAGTCGAGTTTGAAAACGCCCAAAATCAAGTAGTTATCGATCTTGCAACCGAGTTGCGGCAGGTGAGACGGATTTTAATAATTTTCTACCTATACCTACAGCTATACTCAGTCCAAGATTTTTAGCTCTGACACCTGCAGTAGATTGTAAAAAGCTGAATTATTAAAACCGTAAAATTACCTGTAATACCTGGGCCCTCATTCTCTAACTTACATAAGATTCGTTGCCATAAACACGCGACGTGTTAACTAGTAAATTTAATTGAAAAATTTACTCTTTGCCCTTTGTTTTTATGACCACATAAACTCTTAACGCGGCCGCGTCACGTTATCTGCGTGGAATTGGTAATGTCAGTTTGCTAACTCGATGAGGTAACGTGCTCGTTTTGAACTGTCAAAATAACGTGGAGCAAGCTAGCGCGTTACATGCGCGTTTGTCAAGAGAATAGTAGTTATCTAATCGGAAGATGCATTTGGTTGTTTGACGTGTTTCAATTATGTAACAGTGTCCTTAGTGGCTATGGTTACTGTGGTTATAACACGTTGACAGTGTGTTATTGGCGTGTTTAGTGTTTTTTTAGAGATTTAGGGCCCAGGGGCATCACAGATACGTTGCCGACATTCACGTTGAGACGACCGACAACAGGTCGCTCTTTGTTCAAATCGCGAAAGTTTAAAAGTTAATTTTTATCACTCTAGTAGCTGATATACTACAGTCTAATAGTTTTTAATACGTTCATGCAGCTGTCAGAGCAAAAAAATTGGACCAACTATATAATAATACTATCACTATCACTATGGGCCTCATAAGCAAGCTCAAAGTCGCACAACGAGCTATGGAGAGGGCTATGCTCGGGGTTTCTCTACGAGATCGAATCCGAAATGAGGAGATCCGTAGACGAACGAAAGTCACCGACATAGCCCACCGGATTAGTAAGTTGAAATGGCAGTGGGCAGGGCACATATCACGCAGAACAGATGGCCGATGGGGCCGAAAGGTTCTGGAATGGAGACCACGGACTGGTAAGCGCAGCGTAGGACGTCCACCCACAAGATGGACAGACGACCTAAAAGAGACCGCAGGGAAACGCTGGATGCAGGCCGCTTCCAACCGGCCCTTTTGGAGATCGATGGGGGAGGCCTATGTCCAGCAGTGGACGTCCTACGGCTGAAATGATGATGATGATGATGATATAATAATACGTCTGTTTCTTTTTAGATGTATACAATAAACAAATTCAGGATAACAATAACTGTTTCTGTATAGTTAGTTTTAGATTGTACTTTGTTTAGTTAATCAGGTACTTGACTAGATTTAAAAAAACTACAGTTAAAATAACAACAACAAAAATTCAAGAACAATTAAAAGAACTTAAGATAATCTAAACAAATCTGGTGGACGGTAACTTGATAGTAACTAGCGAAAACACTCAGAGCTGTCATTGGTTTAGAAATGCCATCTTTGTTTACATAGTTCGACATCTAAAAAGAAACAGATTCATTACAATAACGCAAAGAAAATTTAAATGGCTTGACGAACAAAACATTCCAGATCTGTGCCAAATACCTATGTTTCTATATTTAAATACACTGCCATGAATATAGCCTCGTGCGAACGCCACAGTGGAATACCATGGAACGGTTTGACACCAACCCTCTCTCTTCCTAAATATAGAAATCTCATTATATCCAGGCCGAGTCCCAGGAGGGTGTCTTCTAGATAAGTATTCGGTATCCCTCACGGAGAATATTCAAATTTCATCCCGACGATGTGTGCAAATTGGCATATAACATATTTTGCTTATTTTTCCGTTTCGTTGCGGTATATGTTACTGTAAATAAATAACTAAGCTCACCTTGAAGGCAGTGACTTAGGTGCAGTTATTTGTCTCGGAAGGACATGGGTTTTTAAATATTATTCGTGTACTAGGCATGTTAACTCTGTGGTTATACCAACGCTTTCGACAAAAATAAAATGAATGGGCTTCCTACTAGATGGACCGATGACATTGTGAGAGTCGCGGGCATCCAGTGAGTGCAGATGACAGGCTGTCGTTCAGTGTGGAAGTTAAAGGGGGAGGCCTATGTTCAGCAGTGGGCGTCTTCTGGCTGATGATGATTACTAACACCGATTCCTTACCGATAACATAAAGGTGTAATTCTGTAAACGCGTGTATTGGTGCCAACTGGTGCCAAGTCTGCAGGTGAAGGCGTTCGGCCAAACCGAGGGATCAGCCCAGGTTTGACATGTTTTCGCATAATTGTATCGGAATAAGGGAAGGTATCCTTTTACACCTTACCGGTATTATTTTTTGTTATACTGGTAGCGTTCTGTATATATATAATAACATATTGTATTTGTTATTTTTGTTCATCCACATATTATCATAGATCTGTGGAAATCGAATACTGTGCGTATTACGCGTGGGTTTTTTTTACCTCACACCTGTAATGATATGTGCAATGAGCCTTCCTGCTGCCACAGGCAGCTGCGGGTGCTGGACATAAGCCTCCCTAGGCTTATGTCCAGCAGTAGACGTCTTATGGCTGAAATGATGATGATGATGAACATAATTTATATAAACAATAATTAGTTTGAGAGTTTAATATTGTCAAAATTCACAGCACTATCTTATTAACCCGAACGAACAACATTCCTGCTAAACAATTCATCCACACGAGAACACCTGAAGTATTTTGAAACGAGCAGCAGATTTTCTCGGAGCGCCTGCGGGCACAGAGTAAATAATAGTTGGTACAAGGCAGTTTAACAATTTGCATTCCTTTGAGAGCCATGCAACTAAACTGGCAGCTCGAAGAATTTAGTTAATTGCGGTTTTATAGCTGCGGGATTTTATAAATAGAAGCTACTTCAATTTATGAGACTCTACGGTGCTCTGTTTTGCCTGCGATCCGCCAGGAACCGCCCATTTCCAACCGACTACAAAAAGGAGGTTTTCAATTCGTCTGTATTTTTTTTTCTATGTTACCAATAACATTGCCTATTGTAAACCGATTTTAATATTTTTTTTTATTAATTAGGGAATTTCACTACAATAGACAGGGTTACGCGGAGAGAGTGTACTAATCAGAAAAGGGTTCATAGTACCTATCATTATGAACAACTTTAACTAGTGGACCAACCATCGACAAAAGATTTTCCTTTTGTCGATGGGACCAACCTGAAATCACGAAATTTATATCAGCTATTTTCCTAGGTCTGTGCTCTGTGGGCTGTTGTATCGACTTACGCCTCAGAAAATTCTAGAACCTCACTAGGTAGTTTTGACATGACCCAAACAAAATTGACAGGCTGGAAGTCACAAGAATATTGTAAAGATAGTGCTGAGTTTCCCGTTCGGGTGTCCCCAAGGATCAGTCTTGGCGGATAGAGGAAAGAGGCTTGATAGACGGTATAAATGAGGGTCGCGGTCGACGCACTGTGAGGATACTCTTGATAGTCGTCACACATGACATGCCTACTTTATATAGGCATTCAGAAATACTTATAATTTACCAGCCGCCTCTTAAAGTTAGGTTCTGTACACCATAAACAATAAGTAACTTTTGTTTCTAAGACTTCTGAAAATTCTGTTGCACCATAGAAAAAGTTAATGTTTTTTTTTCTGTGTCTTTTTTATCTATGAAATAAATATAATTAATTTGGCTCCATAAAAAAAAAAGGATTTTTTTCAAATTTTCTGAATGAGCTCCTGCCGCATTTCGGAGTCTATAGTATGTCGTTTTCAGATCAGTCCGCTCAAGGCTTCGGAGAATATCGGAAGTCTGGGCGTTGACATTTCTGCAAATGTACCTACAGTTCCGCTGTCACATCGCAGGTAAGACCAAGCTTGCTTCCAAGAAACTTGGTGTGCTCAACAAGGTGAAGCAACACTTCACGTTGCTCTTGCTTTACAAAGCGCAAGTCCGACCTCACATGGAGTACTGCTCCCATCTTTGTAACGGAGCACCCAAGTATCAACTTGAGCCTCTTGATGCATTGCAGCGTAGAGCTGTAATAATTGTCAATGATCCCAAGCCCACCGAACACCAAGAGCCGCTCAACATGCGCAGAGAGGTTGGGTCTCTCTGTATCTTTTATCGCATTTACAACGGGGAGTGTTCTGAAATGTTTGATATGATGCCGGCGTCGCGGTTTTATCATCGTACTAGCCGTTACTACATGAAAGTTCATCAACACATCATAGATCAGTGGAAATCGCACACTGTGCGATTCATACTATCTTTCTTGCCTCACACCTGTAAAATGTGGAATGAGCTACCTTCTGCGGTGTTTCCGAGAAGCTACAACATGGGGTTCTTCAAAAGGCGAGTTAATAGAGTCTTTAAGGGTCGGCAATGTATTTGTGATGCCTCTGGTGTTACAAGTATCCATTTGCGACGGTGATCGCTTACCATCAGGCGGCCCGTTAGCTTATTTGCCACCTATGAAAAAAAATCATAACTGAAATTATTTTGATTTTTTCAATATATCATTCTTAATGGTATACGAACAGTGTTGTACCTATTCAGCTATGCTTTAACCACAGTGTCTGATACTGTACCAATCTCTAACGGCCACATGACAAATGTCCATTCTAGGAATGTTCCATAATTTCCGGAATCCACTCGAGCAGACGCTGGTATATTCCAGAATTCGCCCGAGCATATTCCAATCGTATTATGTCCAAGGACTCATCGAGTCTGCCTGATCCTTACCCATATTTATTTTGGTGGATTTCCTCCGAATTGCCTTCGAGGAGATTCCGATATACTCAATGTTGTAGATATACGCGTTAAAGGAATCTGTGAGTTATAAAGATCCCTTACTAATGGAATTTCAGATGAAACTAGATTTTTTGTAGAAGAGAAAAAGATTGTTGCCATCTAAAAACACATTATTTGTTTGTTACCTACGATTTCTGAATTTTTGAAACGACAATTGTGATAGCCTCGTAGGATAGGATAGTAATAGCCTATGAGCCAACGACAAGCAAATAATATAAAACTCCTTTTTGAGCTAGAGATTTCAATTCAATTTCAATGATTGTTTTCAATTCAACTTCTCTAATAAATCATGTGTAGTTCGTACATACATATTCTTTATTCACACATTTATTTAACACAATTGGTTATGATTTCACTATCTTGGTTATGATCTAAATTTCTTTATATTTAAATTTCCTAGGCCACAACGTTGCTTACCATCAGACGAGTTGGCGGCCAAAGGTAGATCTATTCGGTAATCTAATAAAAAATAAATTGGTAAAAGAAAACTAACAAATAACTGGGAGGAAAAAGATTGTTTGACTCATAAGGCCTACGTTTTCAACATCAGCAAGCGCATGAGTGACATCACATACCTTTACCAGGATAGACACCGTACCTACTTACTCTGACTACACAAGGCCAATTTAGTGGTAATTTAACTGCGTTCGCACGGCCAAATGCTTTCGAAGAGTTTTTACTGTTTTTATTATTATTGCGCAACTTGGCATTTTTTTATAGACGTCCATGTTGGGAGCACAAAATAAATAAGTACAGAAGGCCGGCCCTATACAACTAACTTTAACAAGCGCACTCATACGAAGACACGTACGTACAACGATCTCGGATCAAGTCTGTCGAACGCCAGTCGCGAGTGCGCACACTTTGGCACACGTAATTATTGTGTCAATTGTAATAATTTACAATTACTTTTCCATTGTCATATTATAACAAACTATATTTAAAAATAAGGCTTTCTTATACTTTAAAATATAATAATCGTGCCTTTCGTACGTGCCGTTATCGACGAAAGTACTTTTCGGTAACCAATTTATATATTTTTATGTAGCCTTAGCGCCACAGTTGCTCGTAGGTTATTAAAATCCAGATCAGCCGAAGTTGGTTTTCTGTACCTATTTATTTTGTGGCGAAAGCGTTCGATGATGCAATATGTATTTATACTTTTTGTATAGAACCTTCCTCGTCAACAACGGGTTGGTTCCATAAATATTCGCGTTCCACAAACGCGGCCTAACGAATTGTAGTAGGGGTCTTATTGGGGATCTTTAAGGGATGTTTTTTACACGATTTGTCATTTGGATCAAATCCACCCGAAAGTTTTTTATTAAAGTCCGTATAACTTTGATTTATTACTTTTGCGTAAAATTTAAGTTAGTCCAACTTTCCTGTTTCATAAAAAAGTCGTTTTAATATGGACTTGGCAAATTAATGCGCCATCCGAAGTTTAATCAAAATCTCTTCGTAGTAATTGGCAAAATATGAAAAAACATCAGAATATTTTTGTAATGTGCACAATTTTACTTCGACAGGAATATTTTTGCGTACCTACCTAGTTTTTTCTGCCGTAAGCAGGCCAAACTTTTTCTGGCCAAGATTATGAAGTGAAATTTACTAAATTAGGTTACATGCAGAACATTATTTTTCGTTGTTCTAAGGTGTTTTGTAAGCATAGTGTAGATAATATAATATCTCAATGTTTGTAATTAGTAAAACTTTTCATTAGCTACCAATCTGTGCAATAAACCGACAGTATTTTTTAAATTTAAATTAGAACGGCTGTCAAGGCATTTTTGTAAGAGTTGTAGCCAGTTGTACCCATATGAAAGAAACGTCAGTCATTCGAAATCAGTTAGCAACTGTGATGCGGACAAAGAACTTTGAGACCTAACCCTACCTAAAGGTAAGGTCCAAGTTCTTTGGATGCGGAGTTCGACGCGTTGACATAAATAAGAATGTTCAATCAAGGTTCTGTCATAATGCCTGGCGACAGATTTTCCTTCTCATTTCCGTTCTATTTACTTCTCTTTTCTGTGACTAAACCCCTTGAGCTTAGGCTCCTTTGAATTGCTGTTTGTTGTTTTTTTTAAACCCGAAATTGTCCGCTTTTGACCACCAAGTTCCGTTTCCAGTTTCTTTTGTTTTGTTGTAACGAGTCACATAAGCGCCTTTTAACCGACTTCAAAAAGGAGGGGGGTTCTCAATTAGTATTTTTTTGTTTGTTAGCTCAGAATCTCTCATTTATAAAACAATTTGGGTTTTTTTTTATTGAAAGGATATGCTTTTCCTATTTGGTCCCATAGAAATTTCATCAAAATCTGTGAAGTAGGTTTTTTAAATTTATAGGTATTAGATTTTTTTAACTAAAATTATTTGATGTCATTACTACCTATCGATTCTTAAATAGCAAAGTATAAAAAGCTAGATTATTTTGCGTATTTCGCACACTATACCATTCCGTAGACTCTGAGATTTACTGCTCTAGAAAATTCAAGACCGAGCTCTACACTTTACACTAATAATATAAATACGCAAGTGTATATCTCTGTCTTCTTATTACGACTACCTGGCGAGTCAAAGATATTCAAAACTACGGAGAGGAGTGTCGGGTCAGTGCTCAACCATGTCTGGACCAGAGGTAGACTATAATCGTAGTAACAGTGTAGTAATATGTGCATACTAGAATGTTTGCTAGATAAATTAGACATTTAAATGAAGACATATTGATTGCTTAGGTTTTCGCAATTATCACACAACCAATACGCGAGCGAGGCTATTGAAATTTAAAAAAGCATCCGATTTTAATAGACAAGATGATTGGCAATTTTGACTACCTGTCGCAATAAAAATAAACAATATTTTCAATATTTCTTTTTTGCCAAATTGTGCCAAGATTACTGAAGATTACCGTCTTGGCTTCACAAAATGGCGCTTGACCGATCAACTATATATGTATGTATATCAGTCTCTGGCAACAATTTCACAAGGTTTGCTTAGTTTGGGGTCAGATGACCGTGTGTGAAAAAATGTCCCGAATATTTTATTTATTTATTTAATTCTCATTTTAATCGCATTGTACAACATTTCGTGTTTTTGATGCTAACCATTACGGATTTCCCTAGTCAGGACCCAAACGTAAGTGCAGCAACCATCATGTCATGGTAAAACTTAAACTGGCTATCATAATAAATGTCGTACACAAAATTAGTGTCTAGCACAAACACGAAACTTTGTTGAGATGTTTGAAATGTTGACCGTTGAAGAGTTTCTTTATCTGGAGCTAATCCTAGATGTCGAAGCAAGCCATGCTTACCATAAAAATGCATTGTCACCGGAACTGAATCAACATCTAAAAATTCAACTAAAGCATGAAGAGGGATAAGAGGAAATGGTTCTAAATCAGCTTGTAAGATTTATCCCACACATACATACAACAACTGTTGCCCACGACTTCCTATGCGTAGACTTTCATATAATTTTTCAACTCTCTTTTGCCCCCTTAATTCAGTCATTTTGCAAAATTCTAGCGGACCTCTACACCCTCTACCTCTACCTGCCAAATTTCAACTTCATGGATCAAGTAGTTTTCGAGATTTCGTGATGAATCAGTAGATGAATTTCTTTTTTAAAAGATATATTTAATGACATTAATTATCAATTGAGTATTTTTCAATTATTTTTTATTTCAAGTATCATAATATTGTGTAACATTGTCGCATTGGTGTAATTGGCGCAAGTTAATTGAATAACCAAATACAAATAGAAGATTATACATACCAACAGGGCAAGTTTTATTTATTTAAGAAACAATCTAAAGGTAAAATAAAAACTATCTTAAATTTAAATTTATAACTTATATTTAAAACTAAAATTAATCTAAAACTAAAACTAATCTAACAATCCCCCACCGGTGGGCAGCGGATTAAATAACAGCAAGTTAAATAAAAGCTTGTTCAAAGAAGTTTTCGACACTGAAACAAGTGAATCGTGGCACAGCTAGTTATCTCATATCCGAGTTCAAAACGCGCCCAGTGAGCTGGCGGTGCGCCAATGCGAAGTCGAGTGCCAAAACTAGTAAATTCGAAGCCGCTGACACTATACCAGGAACTAGTACTTGAATCAGGCAGTTTCAGAACGCGGTCGACTGCTACAATTTTAGCGCCTATACTCGGTACGAGTTTGTTGATGACAGCTAGAGTAAAAAAAGCTAATTAATAGCTGGCCAAAAGCGTGTCCAGACACGCATACGGTAGGGTTCCGCAGCCAAAGCCAAATAGTTATTACAATAGGTTGTATTAAGAGTGAAATTAAAAAACTTCACACTGCTTGGAAAAACTCAGAGTCGTGCAATGGATAGAGCTATGCTCAGAATTTAGTAAATAAATGACTACTTAACTCATTTTATTTCATAAATTTTGGAGTATAACTGGTTTGATACGTACCAGTGCTTATAATAATTCGTCCTAAATATTAGACATTCCTTCCACGGCGAATGCCAAGCCAACTGAGCAATAGTTACCTTTGCTGGATCTCCCAGAGAATGTAAGTATCACCAAGCGACTTTTTGTTTTACATCCCTAGTAACAAGGCCGAATTTTCCGTGATAACATGCATGCTTCACATGCCTGTAATATTGTTGTTACATTAAAAGAACATGCTATAATGAGTCTACCTGTCTCAGTATCAGAACTCAGATTTGATTGCCCAGTGGTGACTTGCTGTACTAGTTACAGTAGCAAGTGATTATATAGTTTATTATTTAGAAATTAAAGTTCAAATTGTTGTTAATTTGTCCCAGTAGACTCGTAGACCCCACTTCGCCCGGTCAACTCTCATGATCCAATAAAACAAGGTACAACCAATAAAACTGATATTCCGGGAGTAACACAAGGTTAGTTGCTGCTGCATTGCAACAAACACAGAAATTGGGAAACAAATATTTATAATCTAAGAAATAAAATACAAAAAGCGCTTCAATGGTCATTTTGTTTGGTCCTCAAGCGAAGCAATTTAAGTTACATGAATTTAATATATCAAACGTCAATGACGTAGGCTTGTATCACCCACGTGACCTTTGCGTCTCGGAGTAACATACCTGACGGAGTATATATTCTTATACAATGGCTAAAATATGCTCGAAATATGTCTAAACACAGCAATTCTGCAAGAATATTTCGACTAAGCTGTTCCTCGCCTTGGGGGGTCCTAGAGCTGGCACATACTTTTCTCAAAAGATAAGTATTGGTATACAGCGGGGCAATTCTGCCAGTGTTCTGGGAACCCTGCCGCATGGTAGTGATCCCGACGGCGTTTTTGTTTTGTAGTAGGTACATGTTTGTATATTTTATATAATCATCTTTTAGTTTAATTGTAGCTTTTTTTAGTTATTCAAATTTTTATTATAAGTTTTCTTTAATTTTCTGTTTTTTAAGTTCCATTAAATTACTTCATCAACTTCATTCATTCCCTTTCATTTCTTTTTCTTCATTTTTAGGGTTCTGTACCTCAAAAGGAAAAAACGGAACCCTTATAGGATCACTTCGTTGTCCGTCTGTCTGTCCGTATGTCCGTCTGTCAAGACCCTTTTTCTCAAGAACGCGTAAAGCTATCAAGTTAAAATTTATACTAAATACTTAGGTCTACAGTTTCTTTCGGCTGTAAAAAAATAAAAGTTGTAAATCAACGCAATCAAAAGATATGAACGTTTATGGCGCATATTTTGCGATTTCACAGGGAAATAAAAACCTATAGGGTACTTCCCGTTGACCTTGAACCATGAAATTTGGCAAGAGGCAAGGTATATATATATAGGATATATATATCATAGCATATATATATATAGGATATATATATCATAGCATATATATATATAGGAATAAATCCGAAATATATAAATTTGAAGTTATATCATTTAAAAATAATTATTTTGCTATTACAAACTTACATTTTGTAGTTGTAATGTATGGAAAAACCTTATTGTCAATTACAAACTTAAGTTTGTCTTTCAATATTTTAACTTCAGTTAGTTTTTTTTTTTTTGTTTGGTTTTTAGTCAGTCCTACTCGTACTTGTCCGGTTTTTCCATTAAATTATACACAATAAATAAAGAAATGTGGAAAGCGTAATTTTTTTTACCATTGTGAATTGACTCGATTTCAAAAAGAAAACCAGAGTGAAGGTTTTATGGTATTTTGGAATAATTTCATCAAATGCATTATCATATTAAAATTATTATCAGTTTTAAAATCGATTGAAATAACTCAAAATCTTGAAGAACGCCGTCTCTACTACATAGCCCCCAAAAGCTCGTTTTATGCCGCAAATCCTCGATCTCTCCCTTATGCGAAAAGTTAAAAATTACAACGCATTAAGGTTCACGCATAAATCCCGGGATTTTCGATCCCCTCTATAGCGGAAGCATTTACTTACCGGGTTTTTGTGAAAAACCGGTATCTTCCGTTATTGCGACTCGAGTGTTGCATGGAAGACCCGCATCCCGCATCTATCGATGCCCTTGTCACGCTCAGAAATTCAAAAGAAATACTGTCGTGTAGGTAAAATGAATAATGGGCATGCATTCCACTTTTTATAGTACAAGAAATATTATGAAAACATTTATTATGATGTGATCTAGCCAGTTTCTATTCCAGGCAAGGCGTGTTTACCATCCTCGACCACACTTTCACTCACTCATAGCACCACTTCACATAAATGTGAGCTGTTGTCGCCTTGGCTATATATTTTTCTGCATGTGGACTATTTTAGTTGTCGCTGCAAGTCTTTTATTCACGTTATCAGCCAGTAAACGTCCTCTGCTGGACAAAGGCCTCCTTCTTAGAGAAAGGTGTTGCCATAATCCCTACGCTTGGCAGGCGGCTTGGGGATAGCAATACGTTCACCTTGTACTAATAGGACGCTGCTGCCCAACCTCCGGTGGTTCTGATTGCAGTTTTTGGACGTACCCGGGTCCTTTTATTGCGCGTGAAAAATGAGTTAAAGTGTGCCGTGCTATAGTTTTAATGTTAAATGGTTTAGCGATATATTGACAAAAGTGTATGAAACATTTAAACGCAAACGATAATTTTATTGTACCAAGGCATATTTCTGCCTTGTTTGCCGCATCTGACGTAATAACATAAATAGACATACCTATTTAGGTATTTAGGCGCTCTCAAACATCACCGCATTATTTTACTTAGGTAAACTAAAGGGTATTTCAAATAGAGCGGGTCGATGTTAATAATCTGTGGCGGCCATTTTGTTTTGGCGGCATCTGTCAAATCTGTTTTTTCTTATTCAGTCACTGATGCCAAATCACCATGGCAAGTTACACTGTTGAGCAGCATGTGCAAATGATAAAACTTTATTATCAAAATGAGTGTTCGTTAGTGCAAACGTTGCGCGCATTGCGCCCATTTTACGGCAGACGCGGTGGCCCTTCAAAGTCTACTCTCCAACGATTGGTGACCAAATTTGAGACGACCGGTTCGGTAAACAACCAACCAACACCTTTATGTCAAAGGAACGCCAGATCGGCCGAGAACATCGCCGCTGTACATAATGGCATAAATGGGCCTTTCAAATAAAAAATAAATTTCGTTAATATCCCACACACATCTTCTTTTATTCAATTTTAACATCGACCCGTCCTTGTTGAAAGACCCTTTATATCATTTTTTCATGCAACAAATACTCACAAAACTTTAAGTGTACTGTTCCTCTCGCAAAATTTATTTAGAAAAAAATATACAGACAATCATTTTTCTGTACAATATGTATAATTGACATACAAACCCTCTTACTATACGAACAAAAATACGTTCTCCGTTCCATCTTAGCTAAAAATGAATATTTGTAATATTTATTCAATATACAGAAATGACTTGGTTACAGGTTAGGTACTTAATTTCCTCACGTTCGCTAAAGGTGAAATTTCAGGCGCAAATTTCACAAAATATGAGACTACGTCTCTGCTAAGTGATTGATGAAAGACGTTACCTACCTAAAAAGGTAATATCTACATTGATGAAATTATTTTTACCAGGACAAGGTAAGCTTCTTACTTCTCTGGCATATTACTTCGTCCTGTGGCTTTACCCTTTGTGGCGTACCTGTAAGTTGTAGAATGGCTTACCACCTTCGGTTTTTCTTCCGAAGTATAATTTGGAATGCTTCAAACGAGGGGTGAATAGAGTCCTCAAAGGTAAGCAACACGCTGACAATGCCCTGGGTATTGTAGGTGTCTATAGATAGCGGTGACCACTTACCATCAGGTGGCCGGTAGTTACAATGTCGTCGGTCCATCTAGTGGGAGGCCTACGGCCTACCTACAGCAGTACCTACGGGAGGCGTCTTCCGGTTCGTGGTCTCCACTCTAGAACTGTTTTTCCTCCGGTTCTTCAAGCGTAGTGGCCTGCCCATTGACACTTCAACTTGCAATTTTTTTGATTACACAAAAGTACATTCGATTATTTTATATCTTCAAAAATTTTGAAATGCGCAAAGCATAGACACCTAAAAACTATGACTTACAAAATAATCTTATTCTACATACAGAACCGTGATACACCGTACAATACGAGATCGAATCCGAAATGAGGAGATCCGTAGACGAACGAAAGTCACCGACATAGCCCACCGGATTAGTAAGTTGAAATGGCAGTGGGCAGGGCACATATCACGCAGAACAGATGGCCGATGGGGCCGAAAGGTTCTGGAATGGAGACCACGGACTGGTAAGCGCAGCGTAGGACGTCCACCCACAAGATGGACAGACGACCTAAAAGAGACCGCAGGGAAACGCTGGATGCAGGCCGCTTCCAACCGGCCCTTTTGGAGATCGATGGGGGAGGCCTATGTCCAGCAGTGGACGTCCTACGGCTGAAATGATGATGATGATGACATACAGAACAAAGCGCGTCGCTAAGAACAATGTTGTTGGTGGAACTATCCACTTCTCGTAAACTATTTGTTTCAATTATGGCAGCTCTGAGTTAAACAAGCTTTAATTAAAAAACTTTAGCGTAATTTTTGCCTTTTATTTTGTCACTTCATTAATGAAAAACAGACTCCTTTGACGTGTTTTCGTAGTTAAAATGCAAAACACACGGCGCTCTGGCGAAATGAACTCAATTTTCGTGCTGGCATGTCCCGGGAAAAATCTCGGATGACAATTTAACATGACAAAGAACTGTGGCGCGCGCTGTCGGCGACCCTCGCAAATATTCTGAACTCTTCGGGGATTCCACGTGGAGTTGCCAGATTCAGTTTTCCCTGAAAACTTGTAGTTAATCGAAATCTTCTTGTTCTTCTAATGCATGCCAGAATTAGTTCAGCTAGTTCTAACTACATAACTATATAGTTTAATTAATAAACTATATTGTAGGGCAGTAGACTGATAGTAACGCAACTATAGATGTATTACAATAAAAGACGTGAAATGAAATCAACATCATCTTTACATGTTATTTTAATATTAAGAGTCTATTTTTTCTCCAAAGATTTTATAAATTATTTAGGTAAATTCAAGACTGAATCTAGCAACACAACTGTACGCAACATACAGATATGTTAAGAATTTAGTAACCACGAAAAGCTCCGGCTTTGAAGTGGCCTAAAGAAAATGTCGCTACTACCTGTTAGATCAAAGACTGGGCCAGAATTGGGCTCTGGAGAATTGTCGAGCAGATCACGTACACCGTAAGTAGACCTTAGAGATCGCAAACAGGTTCTTTGACTACAAAATAGAAAGACTAAATATTTTTTCAGACTGTTTCTAAAAGTCTCTAAAATCTTACAAAAATACTCGATGATGGAGTTTATACGAAAATTTATGTTTTCATATTCCGACAGCTGCGTGCAATGGATTTATTCAGCGAGCGAGCCTTTTCTGCGAAAAACTATCCTGTGAGGGCATTTATGACTTTTAAGGACACTCTTATTTCTGGCCTTGGTACTGTCGATGAGTAGAGTACTTTCAATAGTTTGTGTACTATTTTAACCGCCGTCAAAAAAGGAGGAAGGTTTTCAATTCAATTCATCCCGCATTTTTTTAACGCTACGTTTCTTATAAATTCTACGTAGCATGCATCTATTGCTACGGTGCTACGCTGCTGCGTAGCTCTGTAGCACTTGAGCTCTACGGCACAAGTGCTACGCGACAAAATTCATTCTAGTAAAAACAGTAGCACGTAGAATATATGAAAATACGGCGTTAACTAGTTTAACTACGTGGAAATAGCACTTTGCAAACATAAGGTAAGTACATTGAATTTAATGTTGTGTTCATGAAAACTTACGTAGTGGGGAAGGTGTCCAAAAGCTTTTAAGTACACACATTTTTAAAGAGGGTAGTTTTAATGCCTGCATACAAAAGAACTTTCATACTTACTTCGTTAGTTTCATAGGTTATTATAATTTTGTTTCGTTACAATTTTAAACTTTGAACATAAATATAAGCGTCTATCCAGAAAATATAAGCACCACTAAAATTCACTTACAAGTTATTTGCTTGATGATTTTACGCAAGCGACTCTTGCGAAAGGTTGTCAAAGGTTACAAAATCCATTGATGGTGATTATTTGTCATGATTACTGCATTCATCACTAAAAACTCACTATTTAGGCACTTTAGCTATAGTATAGTGATTTTATTACCACATCAATGCACCATAATGTGCACCTGCTTTTAAAATGTGCCGTCTTAAATAACTCCTGATTTTTTGTACCATCTCGCTACATTTGTACGATTAATTGGCAAAACGTGATATAAAGTGACAAATATTGTTTTACTTTTTAAATGTGGAACAATATTTCCTTGGTTTAACACTGCCACGTGTTTCTAAATGTGCGTATGATTTACTCGTGTTTTGTGCAAATAAATTATCTTTAACAAATTAATTATTTTGGCACCAAAACTGTGTAGAAGACTTGAAGTCTTGTTAATAGACGTTATGGATATGATGTTACTAGCAGCGACCAACACTTTTACCGGCAATCCTTAAACCAGCTCCTTTTCGAGGTAGCCTATGTGTTAATCCAGGGCAAAGATTATTACGTATTAAGAAATCTTTTATCCAGGGTATAAGTTACCTCCATAGCTTAGAGATGCGAATTCGCGTTTAAGCCAAACCGAGTAAACTCGTAAACTCGTACTAGTTCAGTGAGAACTGATAGGCTGATAATGATATGGGTAAAATCGAGTAGAAATATGAATAACTCAACCAACTCGAGTTAACTGGACGAAGAAATCTGCTAGTTTGCCAGACTTGAAAATACATTTGAATTGAAAAGATGTTTGTTCAAATTAACTCAAGTAAGACTGACTTGTAAATAACCTGAACTCGAGTTGACACATCTCTACTCAATACCAAATTTCATTCAAATCCATTCAGTTATTACGGAGTTGAGTCGAGACAAACGAACACACTGACACACAAACTTTGTATTTAGTGTGATTATGACCACAGTGATAGCATCAAGTTCTTCGTAGTCGGTGGTAGAATTTTAATAAAATGTGAAACAAGTTTTCGGGTTTTTTTTAAGTACTCCATAAAAAAACCTCTAGAAAAACTCCACTAATTTACTAAAGCTTAACTTGTTAATGATATTTAAAATTTAAAATAAAACATATTTAAATACTTCACAGGTAACTGACATATGCACAAAACGTGCGACGCCAAATTTTCTTAAGAGAAAAAAAAACGACTCTTGAAAAAGGCAATGGGAACCTTAAGGATGAGTATAGAGCGAGGCAACGATTATAAATAGGTTGTAAGACCCTTTTTCTATTCGAAATATCTGCCTTTTAAATTAAGTCTGATCTTGTTAATATTCATGTATAGGACTGTAGTCAGAAACTTACTCGTAAATGACGGTAAAAAGCGAATCTATCCGACCTACATAATTGCAATTTACATTATTTTACAATTTTAGTGTTTATTTTTGCGCGGTAAACGCTCAACCGCTTACCGAGGATTTGCGTTAATGGTCTCCCACAAAATGAATTTCTTTTTGAATATTTTATTCTCTTTTTCTTTTTTTTTCTTTTTGGCCAGTGGCGTTATGTGGTTATTGCTGTTTTTAGTGGATTTTACCGCGGAAAAGACATTTTTTCTCTCATCAGAACATACTCGTCAAGTAAACACAGGAAAATTTCCAAGATAGCAAATGTAGAAAACTCGTATACACTGACCTACATTACATGGTTACCTAACTCAGCAAATCGATTAGCCTAACCCACCCGTGTGGGCACAATCCACGAGATTGACCTTCAGGTCGAGTGTGCGGCTGTACTGCACTAGACAACATGAGCAATTGAGCATAGCTAGACAATATGGCCAAGCCTGTAGAACACGTAATAGATTATTCATATTTTTATAGATTGTAATTACTAAACCATTTCGAGCAGTAGACTTACTGATCACTATACATACATTTTTATAAAAAAATAAGAGCTGATGACGAATATTTTTGATTAAATATGATCGACCTTCATATACCCTTAAATGCGTTGGCGTTATGTTGAAATTTATCTTAGCCGTTTACACAACAAAAAAGCCAAACCACTGTGCAATTATTAACAATGACAGATGAAAATATGACAGAAGTAAGCTATTTTTTTGTATAGACATCATTGATAGACATCTACACGAACTAATATAACGCCGATGGTAACGTTAAAAAAAACTACAAGGTTAAACTATAAGGTCAGAAAATTTGGGCAATCCCCAATGGAGTTTAGTGGCTGATGTATTTATCCATTTTAAATTAAACAATTTCAGTTTTAAATGATTGAAGTGTACGTTTGTAGAACTAGTCAGAATATGTCAGTGTGTGCAATACGTGTTTACCTCACCCCTTCAGTTTTTGGCAGACTTTGTTCGGTACTAGCCTTCAAACTATATATTATCAAAGGTTCAGGGAAAACTGTGACCAAATCAAAATAGCTACATGAGCTAGCCACATAGTCTATAACGAACTGCAAGAAATGGCTCAAGAATCACGAGATTTATAATGGAAAACTTTCGAAGGATTTGTTACTATTTCTACATTCACGTTTTTGCGACAAGAACCCTTGAGGCTTCCACGTGTTCTGAAGTATGTTACCAAATAACGTGACTTTTGATATTGCTGAAATATGCTCTTTTATGGGTGCGTTCTATTTGTACCAGTGCTGGTACTTAGAACTTTGCTCTTGTTATGAACGCTCTAGAATCGCATATAATTATTTAAATGATGTACCTACTCTTAAATGATGTAACTACTCTTAAATGACTTAACTACTCTTAAATGATGTAACTACTCTTAAATGATTTAACTACTCTTAAATGATGTAACTACTCTTAAATGATGTAACTACTCTTAAATGATGTAACTACTCTTAAATGATTTAACTACTCCTAAATGATGTAACTACTCCTAAATGATGTAACTACTCTGAAATGATGTAACTACTCTTAAATGATGTAACTACTCTTCATCATTTCAGCCTATCATGTTCTTACTGCTAGGCCACAGGTCTTTTCTCATAGAAAGAGGATAGGCCCTAGTGCCCCTAGTCCACCATCGTGGCCCACTGCATGTTGATAAATGTCATATATCTTTGAACTTTTTGAGATTCTTGGACATATCGGTTTCCTCGCGATGTTTTCCGTCACCGTTTTTGAGCGATGGCATAATTTATTAAATAACTCAATAAGTCATTGGCGCAGGGCCGAGGAATGAACCCGGTGCCGTCAGATTGTAAAGCGCACATGCTACCGCTCGGCCACAATCGCTTTGTCATCAAAACAACCCTTATTTTGTTTGAAGTCTGGTATTATACTACTATTGCTGTTTGTGGCCAAGCCTACGATTTTCCATATTTATATATTTAGAGAAAATATAATCCTAGCTGAATCAATGGCGCTTACCTGAATCGTTCAGATCTGTTCGTAGGTTCAAATCCTGTCGGTCTCCGAATGTTTGCTTCGAATTAGTTCATCAAATTTTAATTCATGATAATAAATATTATAACCCTGATAAGGCCTAAACTTGACACAAGCTGGCCTCTCAGTCTTATTTTGAGTTATCTTTTGTTTTTCTATATTTATTTGTTTTTCCGACATTGATGTACCTTTCCTATAACCGTGTAGTAAAAAAATAACATACAAACGTGTTTTTTTTCTTCTTCTACACGGTTAAAGGAAAGGGCGAAAAGGAAAACGCTAAGCCGGAAGGGGTATACTCATCATTAAAATCGCAAAAAAATATTATACCCACAGTTTCCCCGTTACCACTTACCACCCAGGTTGTTGTGTGCCGCTCAATTTTGAAGTGTACGCTTGTAGAACTATTAAGAATATGTCAATTGTGCAATACATTTTTACCTCGCCCCCTTCCGTATTTGACAGACTTTTTCCGGTACTAGCTCGAGCTTAAGCGTCGATATGTCGTCAGCTCAAATTCAAGTTTTGCCTCTGCGCGAAACAGAGACACAAATATGCTATCTACGCAGGAAGATATACGCACGAATCGGAACTAAATTACGGAAGCGAAATATGCTAAAAACTTCGAATTACTCAAGAACTATTTGAATTTTAAATAAAAAGAATTTACATTATATTCCATTGTACAAATGACCATTAGAATATGAATAAATAAATTGTTACGAACTTCCAGACGTGGAGAAAAAACTTAAAACGTGTTTTAGAAAGCCTTTCTTCGCCGAATTATTCTATCGATAAAAGTTTCACCAATCATGTTTCCAAAATTACATTTAACTTAATTGTATACTTAACTATTTATAACCAAAATATGAATTTGTTGCTGTTTGCCATAACCGCGTAAATTGATACAACGCTACCCAAGTTCACGACATATAAACTCTTAAGGCAGATCCAAACTAGGTATTATCAAAGCATAAAATGCTCCATAACTGCCTACAAGGCTGCTGTTTGATCCCATAGAAAACTGTAGGTACTTAGCCCAATGAAATTTCCGCACCACAAGATATCAGGTCCAGTAATTAATCAAGACCGGATGCCGCAATATGCTTAAGATTTATGAGCTTAACCAGCTGTAGTTAGCAGATATTGTGAAACCGGCTTTATTTTCTATGGAAATATAGCCCGGGAAAAGCCTGCTTTCCACTTCAGCGGGAAATACTGATACTCTGATACTCACACACACACACACATACACACTCACACACACTCCCCTCCCCATTTATCTGATTCTTAAATTATTGTGTATAAAACAAAAAAAAAAAAAAAAAAAAAAAAACATTCTCACATATAGAGTACCCTTAGATTCCATAAGTTTTTGTCTTATAATATTTAATCGTGACTATAATAATATATTATGTGTATTGTCCGGCGGAGGGTATTGTTACACCATAACACAGGTTAATTCCTAGCTTGGGTAACAAGGCTAGGACACCATGGATTATTTATTTAAGGAACAAACTATTGTAATTTTTTTATGATCGACAACGTTTGTAGACACCAAAATATATATTGTAATTTTATTTTTCAAATAATTTTTTTTTCATATTGCTAAACGTAATGAAATTAAGAGGACATATTGGGTACTTTCAGATTGGTTCCATAGAAATTTCATCGAAATCGATTTACCAGTTTGGCTTTTAAATCAAAATAACTAGAAAAATCGTATCTTGTATGACAATATTATGTTATTCAAGTAACCTCAATTTCGTATTGGGAATGAATTCAATCCATTTGAATGGAAAATGTTGAAAAACTCGAGAATAACTGAAAGTGCCGATTTAGCTGAGTAGCGCGAATGCAGTTCCGCAACACGCGTCATTGTTGACATGAAAATAGTTTGCGATATATAGTTAAGAAAGCTCATAAGCTCGTAACTCATAAGCAAGCTCAAAGTCGCACAACGAACTATGGAGAGGGCTATGCTCGGGGTTTCTCTATGAGATCGAATCAGAAATGAGGAGATCCGTATACGAACGAAAGTCACCGACATAGCCCACCGGATAAACAAGTTGAAGTGGCAATGGGCAGGGCACATCACGCAGAACAGATGACCGATGGGGCCGAAAGTTTCTGGAATGGAGATCACGGACCGGTAAGCGCAGCGTAGAACGTCCACCTACAAGATGAACGTCCTAAAAGAAACCGCAGTCCTATGGCTGAAATGATGATGATGATATAATATTTTCTTAGTTTGACATTACATGACGACTTCCATGACGATCGTATTGCGTATCGTATTCTCAACAAAAGCATTTCTATGAAGTTACCGCAATAAGTTGAGCTCTCCATTGCTTCGCTGTCAACGGAGAACAGGCTTTAATATTTTCGGTAATTAAATCGGATCATTATCCTACTGAAAGTTGGAAGGGTACGCGACTCCGCAAAATTGTTTTTTCTTTTTCTTTCAAAAAGTAAAAAGTGCTATGTTGTCCTGTTTCAAGCAAAAATCAACGGCTGCTATGGAGTCGGCTTCAATGTGATTGTTAGAACTATCAGATATCGCAAAAAGTTTTACCGAGCATAACTGCTAGTTATTAACTTAAAAAAATTAAAAGTGCTAGATTGTAAAAATCAACAGCTGCTATAGAATCGGCTTCAATGTGATTTGTTAGCGACAGGCAAGCCGACCTGCTCCGCTAAACATAGGCACAATTTTGAACCACGAACACAGAACACCTCCTCACCTCCCGGTAGTATGTATGTATGAGTACGTTACCGGATTTCAGGGTTGTCGTATCCTCGCCTACTCTGCGGACTTCGGATAGCACTAAGATATCCCAACATACTACCCTACCCATTTCTTCTTCCAGCTCAACGACATAGCTATAGCTTATGAATATAGCTGCATAGCGTTACACAGAAATTATTATAGACTCGCAAATATACGGTGAACCACCATTACGGTGAACCTCAGAGAAGTAGAGAGAGGTTTTTTTAATGCCATAGGTGGCAAACAAGCAGGCGGGCTGCCTGATGGTAAACGGTTACCGTCGTATATGGATACTTGTAACACCAGAGGCATCACAAATACGTTGCCGACCCTTTAGGACTCGATTAACACTCGGCAGATCAAAGAGGAATTTTATGGTTGCGTTCTTTATTCTAACCAAGTTGACTTTTACTTTCAAACCATTGGATGCGTTTACACTATTATATTATTACAAAGCATGCAAGAAATAACAAAGATAAATAAATTTTAACACTTTTTCTCTGCGTGTACGTTGGCTTGAACCTGGCTTTCATGTCTTATGACGTCAAGCCAACCCCGCTTCGGTTGGCCATGCACGAGGTTTTGCTCCAGGGAGCACAAAGTCCATGCATTTCAAATTATGTAAATAGCAATGTTTCTTTTTTTTTCAGATAACGCCCTTGGCACCTAAATGGAGAGAAGCGATAGAACGGCGCATTACTGAAGAGCGACAGCTGACTATCCAGGCGGTAGGCAGCGGCGCCAGGGCTCATCCAGGACAGTTCTGGGACCTTCCTGGCACTTTCTTGTTCGCTGTCTATGTCATGACAGCTTTAGGTACTTTGAAACGTATTTAATAAGGATCTATCTTCGCCACGAGGTACAGCAACCGTATATTTTATTGAAATAAAAAGAATACGTCACACTTCTGATTTCTATCTCTATGCAAAAAATCATGTCGATCTGTTGCTGCTTAGAGAAGAAAAAATATTTGTTTATTCCTAATCATGCAACAAACAGATAAACAAACACCTTTTCCCTTTTATAATGTTCTATGAAAACCAGTTCATCATTATCATCGGTCAGAAAGCGTTCACTGCTGAACATAGGCCTCCCCCTTAGATATCCACACTGAACGACAGCCTGCCATCTGCATCCACTGGATGCCCGCGATTCTCACGATGTCGTCGGTCCATCAAGTGGGAGGACTGCCAATGCTGCGTCTTCCGGTTCGTGGTCTCCACTCAAGAACCTTTCTTCTCCCCATCGGTTATCGGTTCTTCGAGTCATGGGGCCTGCCCATTGCCACTTCAACTTGGAAATTTTAATAGCTATGTCGGTGACTCTGGTTTTTGGCGAATATCCACGTTTCGGTTTCTATCGCGCAAAGAAACTCCGAGCATAGCTCTCTCCATTGCCCGCTGTATGAATCTGAGTTTTTCCCATAGTTAAGGACCACGTCTCAGTACCATAAGTAATCACTGACGACATATACTGGTTAAAGACTCTTGTCTTCAGGCTCTGGTATTTTGGACGAGAAGATGTCACGTGATTTCCAAAACGAGAACCAGTTCATGAAAAACTAACAAAAAATGTACTACATGTCAATATTCATGAGCCAAGACTTTGAGTTGTCTCCAGGGTATCGTCCGTGGCGAGCCGTACTGCATCAGAATTATTCCCACAACAAATATAAAAAAAGCGACATATGCAAAGATATCCCACCATGCGCGATCTCTTTTTGTTCATCGTCCGCCACGAAAATAGTACCCATCCTAGTTTCAACCTGGAATTATAATTTGCGAAGTCAAAGAACCTAGTCGGCGGATTCACAATCAAGTACCTAATAAGTTCGATGGCATCGGTTTGCAGGTTTTGGTGCTCCCGTGCCTCACACTCTATGGGGCCGAAGTTCAGCACTTGTCTACGCATTTGTTGCTGTACCGGGCCACATTTACCTCAGTAAGTTAGTTAATAACTAGGTATTGTAGATACTAATAGGTTATTACCCTCTCAGGCAATGTGCTACTGTCAGGCATGTGTACTGGTGCGTTCCTATGGAGATCCTGGTGCAATAGAAGGTGCAATTCTATGAAAAAAAAAATCTTCAAATCTTTAAATCTTTAAATCTTTAAATCTTTATCTTTATGGATACCAGGCTGTACCCCAATACAAGCGGGTATCTTTAAAATATTTCCAACCCTTTCCAAAAAAGCAACCTACAGGCTTCTACGGAATCTACAGGTCGGCAAGTTATAGCATAACTAGGTAGGCATCTAGAAATAGTTCGCTGTCTAGAAACTAATAATATTGTAGGTGCCTTATTTATCTCAGCCCTAATATAAACTTTTCCTAAGTCTTTGATACACGCTATGCGTTGACCACCTTAGCCTTGCCTACCTTTAAGTCTGTTGAAGTAACTAAAACTTTCTTCAGCTTTCTATATAGCTGAGATGTTTATTAAAGTTTTAGGCACTAAAGTTTCAGATGTCTAATGAAAGTACTATCATGAACGACTACACAATAAAACTTAGGCGGTGTTATATATTTTCTTTCTTGTAATTTTATTTTTCTGCTCCGCGAACACATACCCCCTTATTAATAAACTTGGAGTAGTCTTGGAATAGTTACGCCGTGTTTTGTCTTTTTCTCTCTTTCAAATTTTGAACTCTATCGAAAAAGACAAAAGGCGGTGTAACTATTCCGAGGCTACTCTACGTTTATTAATAGGGGGGATAGTGTACAAATGGTAGGTTTATGGTTAAAATGGGCCGAATTGAGAATCATTCTCCTTTTCGGATAAAAACTCAAATACAAAAATCATTTCAAATTCTCAAATTCATTTCAACAAAATCCATTAACTGTAAGTACTTACAGGCTTATTTTTGTGACCAAATTTACCCTCTGAGCTCATGAACGGCTCATGTCGCACAGAATACTTATAAAGGATAAGAGTTTTACGAGTATTGTCCAAGCAATAAAGTCACGTAACTTGCTGCAATAAAGTTAAAAGTCTGTGGTCCTTTGGTAAGCTAAATACGAGGAAACACAAACAAATTAGGTTTTTTTTATATAAATAATAGGCTTGTGTTTGACCACCATCTCACCTGATGTTAAGCGATGATGCGGTCTACGTTGAAGCACGCTTGCCTAGAAGAAACCGATTCACTCA
Organism: Agriopis aurantiaria; assembly: GCA_914767915.1. Lineage (NCBI taxonomy): Eukaryota > Metazoa > Arthropoda > Insecta > Lepidoptera > Geometridae > Agriopis > Agriopis aurantiaria. The sequence goes on along the minus strand of OU612003.1, from coordinate 6,032,938 downwards.
TGATTTGAAAACACCCAGATTGTAACCAGCGGGGAACACCCATTCAGGCAGCGCATTCCACAGACTAGCAGTTCGCACAATAAATGTGGAATCAAAGCGCTTCGTACGGGTTTTCGGAATACCAAACATAAAGCCGTGACGATTTTTCGTGCCCGCTCTGGCGGTGTAACTAATAGAACGCTTAGAATGTTCTGAAACTGCGACCAGAACCACCGGATGGGCAGCAGCGTCCTATTAGTAGGCACACGGTGAACGTACTGCGATTCCCAAACCACCTGCCAAGCGCGGGGTTTATGGCAACACTCCTCTCTAGAAGGAGGCCTTTGTTCAACAGTGGACGTTTATTGGCTGATGTGATATGTGATATGAAGTACGAATAAAAAGAAAACCATTATTGGGCATTCGTTTCAGAATAACATTGCAAAGATCTTCAAGTAGTTTTTATGTTGATATGTTTGATATTGGCGGAAAAGATTAAAAAAACTATTTTCTTGTATTCTTTTCGATATCCTCCGCCATCTTATAAATACATCAACACGAAATTTGCTTTATACCACTTGCAGTGCTACGTATATGAAATATAATACCCCATCGGCTTTTATGAATTCTCACTCAGCTACGAAAGAGAATGCTCTACAGATCGCGGCAATAAAACAAAAAGTGAAGCCCGCTGCAAAAATTGTGTGGCCCGGCCTTTAGTGTAGGTACCTAAGATCAGAGAAACAAGGGAGATATGCCATTATACAATTATCTTTTATGTTTACATGTTGTGTTTTTTTATTGTTCCGCTAAACCGCTTAACGCAAAAACGGTAAATACGGCTCCCTTACTCATTTTTCACTCACACTAAGAAACTTGCAGCTACACTAATGAACTAACTAATAGTCCATATGCAAAAAGGGTGGCTTGGTCGTCCGCATGGTGCGTTTGACTAAAGGCATCCAGGCTCATTTAGATTGGATGCGTTCGCACCCGTCACGCCATCTTACGATATCTCCCTTGTTTGAATGATCTGAGGTAAATAACCCACTTTATGTTCCGTTGCTTCACAATATCAGACGCGATTTCCCAATTCGTCAAAAGAAAAGTAAGGGGAAATTATATTAGTGGTAGGTCAGAGCTCCGACCCTCTGAAGATCAGAGTATACCTACCTATATTCCGATAAGACCTCCGATTCTGACGATATTAAAGTGACCCGACCTATTCTTACACCATTTTGTACCAATGTTATTATAGAACCTGACGTGGTTTCCACACATTTTATTATAGAACCTGACGTGGTTTCCACACATTTTATTTGTAATACCTACACGGGAATTACTCACGTAAGATTAAGCCGGTCACTCCATTTTGTACCAGTTTCATTCAACTTGATTTAGCTCTTTATTTTATTATAATAATATTTATTATTTTACAGTGTTAAATGCGAGCACATGCATAATAGTGAAATTGGAAGGGCTCTGTTGCCGAAGAAGGAAGTTCCAGGAAGGAATCAAATACAATCTAAGGGATAAAATAACATCCGCTAATAATACAGGTAACAGGATTTCCACAATACAGTTCCATTATGTAAATAGCGCGGAATCTTCCGAAAAACAGAAAGAAGTTTCCTAGGAATCCTCCAAGATAAAATCCAATCAAGAAGCCTCCATTTGCATAGATACCTATTTAATGAGGCGCGCAGATTTAGCTTGAAAGATGTACATTGTACCTACAAATCTTTTTGCGTTCAAAAACGAAAATTATCAGGGGCCGTACCGTCATCTGTTTTAAGCGATTCAGTGCGGAAAATCACGCGAGCGTGAACTTTAACTCGCCTAGATACGGTTTGCGGTCGCGAAACTTTTTACAGCCACTACAATTGAATACGGGCCCAGGTCTTTTCGGATTCCAACAGCTTACGATAAAGGACGACCTGCAATTTGTGGAAGAATCTTGCGGCATTTAAGAGTAACTAATAATTCTTCAAAAGTGCTTTACCTAAGGATCGAAACGTATCTGTGATGATCCTGGGGCCTTACGGCATTTATTGTAAAACTGTGTACAGAAGATGATAAAACCTTTGAATAACTAAGGGTAAAACATAGTAGGTAGTATTAACAGTCCGCCCTTTACGAGCGTACAATAACTAAAGGTAAGTAGGTATTATGCTAACTAAAAAATTACTGGTGGTTATATAGTGAAATTATTAATTATTCTTATTATAATATTAGCAATAAAATTATTATGTAGTCTATACTAATATTATAAAGAGGAAAGATTTGATTGTTTGTTTGCATTGAATAGGCTCAGAAACTACTGAACCGATTTGAAAAATTCTTTCACTGTTGGGAAACTAACTACACTATCCCCGGGTAGCATAGGCTTATAATCTATACCCGTGCGAAGCTGGGGCGGACCGCTAGTCTATACTAATAATTATAAAGAGGAAAGATTTGATTGTTTGTTTGTTTGTATTGAATAGGCACAGAAACTACTGAACCGATTTGAAAAATTCTTTCACTGTTGGGAAACTACACTTTCCCCGGGTAACATAGGCTACAATCTATACCCGTGCAAAGCTGGGGCGGACCGCTAATCTATACTAATATTATAAAGAGGAAAGATATGATTGTTTGTTTGTTTGTTTGCATTGAATAGGCTCCAAAACTACTGAACCGATTTGAAAAATTATTTTACTGTTAGGAAGCTACACTATCCCCGGGTGACATAGGCTATAATCTATACCCGTGCGAAGCTGGGGCGGACCGCTAGTAATATTATAAAGAGGAAAGATTTGATTGTTTGCATTGAATAGGCTCCAAAACTACTGAACCGATTTGAAAAATTCGTCCACTGTTGGGAAGCTACACAACTACTATCCCCGGGTAACATAGGCAATATTATATTTTCAAAAAAATTAGGGATCCTTACTAAAACTCCAATAATACCCGTGCGAAGCCGGGCGGACCGACTGTTTATTATAAAATTGCGATAGTCTGAAAAACCTACGCCAAAAAATCAGCCCAGTCGTGCTTCCTCTAGGTATTCATCTATATCTATAAAAAAGAAGCGCTTTCATAACCACGTCATCCAAGCTATCTCGGTCAGTAATTCGTTTATCAATAACCTTTATAGTTATTATGTTGAGTTTCACTGGCATTTGTATTAACTAGCGACAAGCACTGCCGGTAATTAGGTTACATTACAACCAGCCCACTGCGTTGTTTAGCCGATAAATTCCATTTGAACGGGCTTAAGGCGATGCGAGTTGTACCACGTTAAACCAGGTCACTTTACCAACGAAACTGAAAAATTGGGATGTTACAGCCACCAGGGGCCTTACGGACAACAGCTATTACAGGCACCTAATCCGCTCAGTTGGAAAATCACGCGACCGCAAACCTTATCGCGCCCAGATACGGTTTGCGGTCGCATGATTTGTCAACTGAGTGGATTAGGTGCCTGTAATAGCTGTTGTCCGTAAGGCCCCAGGAGTGGAAGTATGTGAAAAAGAATGGGCACGAAAAATCGTCACCGCTTTATAGTTGATATTCCGAAAACCCATACGAAGAGCTTAGATTCCACATTTATTCTGCGAACTGCTAATCTGTGGAATGCGCTGCCTGAATGGGTGTTCCCCGATAGTTACAATCTGGGTGTCTTCAAATTACGAGTGAATCGGTTTCTTCTAGGCAAGCGTGCTCCATCGTAGACCGCGATGGTGGTCAAAGGCAAGCATATTGTTTATAAAACAAATGTGGCCTATTTTAGCGTGTTTCACTTGTTACTAAATAACTAAGTAAACAAAATAAGAAAAAAAAAAATTTGCATTATTGAAAAAATCTGTACATTAAAACAAATATACTTGTTTTTTTTTTATTTTATTTTTTTATTTAAAACACATATTACGTTACATTTCAAGTTAGTAAGTTGTCTTAAAATCTAATCTAATCTTAAAATCTCAAATGCGACATTAAACCGGATAAAGATATATTAAGATATTTTCGTTTGTCAATTCCTGCTGGATTCTGCACAAAATCAGTACAGATTTGATGGCCCTTAACCAGCGGCTCATCCTATGCAAATCCACTGCCATTCCATCCGTCGGATTATACATTTATGGCAGAAATGAACGTTACTGGCCCGACCCGCAAATACTCGAAGAATGGTATTTTACAGGCATATTATGGATCTGTAAGGTTGGCGCTCCGTGGATCCTTGTAAAAAACACTACCAATAATATTTCGGAGGATACAATCTAACTGATAGTTTTAGGGTTCCGTACCCAAAGTGTGTAGATATGCTAAGCCTATGATGTTGTCTTTCTGTCTGTTCTACCTTTTAACGACTGTATCTTTCGAACCGTACTAAATATCCAGTTGAAACTTTCACAGAATATGTAAAGTTACGGCTGATTCATCATCATTATTTCAGTCATAGGACGTCCACTGCTGGACATAGGCCTCCTCGAAAAGGCCCGTTTACAAGCAGCCAGCATCCAGCGTTTCCCTGCGGTCTCCTATTATATGGTTGCGGTATTGGTCGTATGTCCATCTTGTGGGTGGATGTCCGACGCTGCGCTTACCGGTCCGTGGTCTCCTCAGTGCGTGAGCCGTAGCAGACAACGTAGGCTTAGTAATAGGATCCCGTTTACACCCATGGGTACGGAACCCTAAAAAGTGAACTAGAATAGGGTTTTCAGTATAAAAACTGTTTTGAATCAAAACGAATATATTACTACTATAAGTACCTAGATGTACCTTATAACTCACTGACGTGTAAATTATAAAATGTATGAATAAAGAATCTGTATCTGTTTCTGTACTAAACATTTATAATGTATTTTTCTTTATTCGTACACTATCGTTTTCTTATTAGACTTTACTTGTAAATTCAATAAATTATATCTTTAAAAATGTTGCACGAAGCATGGGCTCTTAACAATAACGTTAAGCTGTTTACACGGGCCGGCAGTGCGCATCCCAGCATGAAGATTAAACTAGGCATTAAATAAATTAACTTCGATCGCCGGCTCCCAACCGAGCGATAATGTCGCTAACTGCCCGTTAACCGTAACCTACGATTTATGTTATGGAACGTTTGCCCTAACTGTATTGGAAACGCTGTTTTTTTCCAGTAAAGTCAAATGTTGCGATATGAGCTTAGTTTTGAATAAGTAATAATAATAATAAAGCTTATTTATGTATACCTATTGCGAGGTATCTTCTTCAGTTGTAAAGCGATTTTAATAATACTTTATTTATTGAATAGGTTATATTCCAAAGGTCCCGTTGGTATAAATGGTGATGGATAAAAAAGGTGGAATATTAAGGGATGAATCCCATTTATAGCGATGAGTATATAGTTTAGACCGATGTTGGCCGAGCGGTAGCATGTGCACTTTACAATTTGACGTCACCCGGTTCGATTCTCGTGACCAATGACTTATTTAGTACTTACCTAAATAACATTGTCATTGTAAATAACTTATATATAGTTTTGATGCCATCGCTCAAAAATGGTGAAGGAAACCGGTATGTACAAGAACCTCAAAAGTTCAAAGACATTTGACATTCACGAACATGCACTGGGCCAGCAGCAGTGGATCAGGGCCTACCCTCTCTCTGAGAGAAGGCCTGTGACCCAGCATTGGAAACATGACAGGCTGATAATGATGATCCCGTTTGTTGAATTTTTCGTAAAGACGGTTGAATTTTTTTTGTTTTTCTAAAACAGTGTTAGTGTTTTAAACTTTTTGTAAAGAGAAAATAAAAATAAATGTGCAACCTATTATCCAATAACTTTTCAACCATGACATCACGGACATCTCGCTGGCAGAATTAATACGCCTTGCCTCTGAACGTTATAACACAATGAAACGGAAGAGACACGAGTCTTGAAGGGATAACAGTGTAAGTTGAAAAAGCCATGGTTGCCTATTTGGCAGACCGCTAGTCTTGAAAGCGTGAGGTCGCGAGTTCAAATCCCGAGCCCGTACCAATGAGCTCTTTGGAGTTTATGTACGGATTTTCATACCACTGGCTTTTCGGTGAAGGGAATTATCGTGAGGAAACCGTATGCAACATGGTGTATGTGAATCATAGATAAAATGTGAATCCACCAACCCGCAACTGGGTCAGTGTAGTGGATATGGCCCAATAGCCCTTTCGGGGGTAGACCAAAATTCCAGCAGTAGTGGACTACTAGAAGGCTGATTATGATAAAGTAGTTGAATTTTAGCCGAAGCCAGGTATATGGAACGTTGATCTTCCCAGCTGCAAGATGGGTCGACGATATGATCACCATCGCGGGTTCAACCTGGATCCAATTAGCACAGGGCCGAGGCAGATGGCACGGCAGTAAGAGACAGGCCCATACCCAACTTTGGTATAAAGAAGGCTTGTGGATGATAATGATACGAGATGATTACAGATTCATGTACCCTGAGTGGAGTCTTAGGTGTCGAATGCAGTCGATATGTTTTATTATTTTAATTACAGAAAGTCAAAACTGCAGTAGAAACTCTGGAAATTCAGATTTTGTGAAGAGCTCAAGACAGGGGAAACTGCGAAGAAAAGTTCTGGTGAGTTTTAACCGTATTTAATACACACTTTTGCTAAATATACTCTGCGGAACTGTGAAAGAAATTTAGTTTGACGTTGCCTAAATATAAAAAAATCTAGTTATCTCGATTTATTTAATCCTGTTCACCATAGGTATAAATCTAATATTTTCTGCCTTAGCCAGTGTTCATCAAAACTTAACAATCAGTCAGATTAATTTATCCATGGTATAATAATATCAAAGATAATATTTAAAGTATCGCCGTTCGACTGTACTCAGGACAATTTTTTTAAACAAGTTTTCTCTGCATGTTGGACAGTTGCATTAATATTGTAAAAAGCAGAACACTGCCTGAGAGCTAAAAGCATTTTGTCATAAAAAAATTGTATTTTGTAGTTAAAAATTCATGTACCAAGTACAGACGAACGGCGATACCTAATGGAAGATCATTGCCTAATGGTGTTTGAATTAACTAATCAGATTCTTGTTTTGGAGAACTAGAGTTAAACTTTTTTTTGCCAGTGCCATACATTGAAATATTTTCAAGTTAAAATATCATCAAAAAAGTCAGAGTCAAGCAACATAGTTAAGTCACGGTCAAGTCCAAATCCTAGTAAAGTGAAGTGTCCTAATAAAGGGGTGCAATTCAAATTACTACAGGCTTCTATGGAGTTTTGGAAACATCACAAAAAGACATAATTTACCTCGTCGTGTGACTTACCCACACTCGAGCACGTTTACGAACAGAATAAATTATAATCCACCATTATTACACATTAACACTAGAAATAAGAAACGTTTATGAAAATGATAGAATGAGGCGATATTTTTTTATTTTCATGTTGGCGACAACACTTTAGCCATTTATTGTATTACTTACAGGGTGTGTTACTTCTACCATGCGCGTGTCGCTGCGTGCCGCTGGCGGCGCTAGCGTACTACGGTTTCGGCGCGGTCGTGTTCGGCGTCATGCGCGATCTACCCGCAATCGGCACCTTTATGTTCCCGCTTGAGTTCACTACCACGGGCGGACTTGAACATGTAAAACAGATTTTCAGCTTAATCAAGCCGACGTATAGAGTTATAATTTGCCTAGGCTTGCCATTGCTCGTCATAGCTCGCCTTGCTTGCCGAGTGCTGGCCAGCGCACGGCTCATTTGAAGTGCAAAGTCACCACTCTGGATCGCTGCCCAAAAACCATCTCACTACGTAGGTACGTAGGCTCATTACCGTAACGTATTAACTCATAGGCTTCTACTTCTTATGCCGGAAAGGTAGGATAGCTGGTAAAATCACGGGGCGCAGCTAGTTTAGTGCACGCATCTGGCGAGGCCAAAGTGGCAAGATTTGCCTGTTCACTCTTTTCCTCTCTCTTGTTCTTGCCTTTATAATAAACTAGCTGCGCCCCATGGTTTTACCAGCTATCCTATTTTTCCGGCTTATAAAGTAGAAGCCTATGTGTAATCTATACCTACTAATATATAAAGAGGAAAGATTTGTTTGTTTGTTTGCATTGAATACGCTCCGAAACTACTAAACCGATTTGAAAAATTCTTCCACTGTTGGGAAGTCTACACTACACTATCCCCGGGTGACACGCTATAATAGGTATATACCCGTATGAAGCTGGGGCGGACCGCTAGTGTGTTAATAAACAGAGTATAAAGCTACTTCCATACCAAATTTCATTCAAATACGTTCATCTGTTACGGAGATTTCGGACATTCTCATTTATGTACCTAAGTGTGATCCTTCCCGGACCCTTGGACCAGGGTATGTCCTAATACTGCGATCGAACCGCCGATGATGATGACCCATCATCCGCTAAATCATCATCAATAAGACGCTGCTGCCCAAGCAGCGTCCTATTAGTACACGGTGGACGAACTGCGATCCCCAAGCCGCCTGGTAAGCGTGCCGTTTATTCCATTCTGTCCGACTAGTATGTACTTAGTTCGATGATCTGTTTGGACAAAAATATTCCATTTGTTGGACTGGCTAGTCCGCTGGGCTAGTCGAACAATTTGGATACACAAATTTTGTTCCAGATAGAACTATTCAGATATTACGATACAATCAATCTGAATCGTGATTAGGTACTTTTTGTAGGATTATTAGGATTATGTTTGTGCGTCTAATAGTGCTAACAGACGCACGAACGCGGCTGACCTCAACCACCGTCTGACCAATGGGATAGAAAGAGAGAGAAATATGATATTCTCACTCTTTCTCTCCCGTTGGATGGACGGCGGTCCGTCAGCCGCGTTCGAGCGTCTGTTAGCACTATAAGAGGGAGGCCTTTGTTCAGCAGTGGTCGTTTACTGGCTGATGTGTTGTGATTATTCCAGGTGGTGGGCTACGTAAGGATACTGTACGGCATCTACGTAGAGGGCGCCATGGTGCTGCTGTCGTGCGCGCTGGCCACCCTGAAGAGACACAGCATCACTAGGATCAATTCAGTCGCGGAGTCCTATAGACTGTTCCAAGTAGAACGTCCTTAGATATATTGATTGAATAGCATGTAATGTTTTTGTATAATAGGCCAAGTTAGTGTTAGTTAAGTTGTATTTTGTTTAGTTAATAAATAAATGCAAACGCGGTGAAAAAAAAATACTTACTTCATGTTCCCACCTGTAGCCTGTACGCCTTGACCAAGCCTCGGCCTACTTTGATATCATAAACTATAGTAGGTACAGCGAAATACGGCCATTAGGTATTATGTTTGTACCGATAGAAAATTATAGTATTGCTTTAATTAAAATATATAATAATTATATTTATATATATGATAGTTGAGTAGGGAATTCTTTGTTTAAGCCTATTGTAATGTAATTTTTATTTATTCGACAAACGTATATTGTGTAACTGCGTAATGTCACTTAAATTGTTACTTGTTAAATTTTTATCCGCGAGGACCTGTAATTAGCTTCTGGATCTATCAAGATTGTTATATTTGTTAAGGCTGTTGGTCTTCCTTTGAAATAAAAATAAAAAAAATAAAAAATATCATAATAATATATATAAATATTATTAAATTATAGTATACTGCGTTTGTAGTACTCGGTGGGCTACGATGGTGGTAGAAACGTAAAACGACCGGGAAGCGATGCATACGAGTAAATGTAAGGATAGCAATACTATAATTTTCTATCGGTGCAAACATAATGCCTATGTCAATGGTCGTTTTTCGCGTGTGTTAGTTTATAGTTGTTTGCCCCGATCTGAACCAATCGCGACGTATTCAAAACCTAATTTTGCTCATATTCAAACTTAAAAGTTGTATATGCATGAACTACAAACCTACAAAATTTCTTGTATGGGAAAAAAATTACAGCTGATGACCTGGCAGTGAGCCAAGTTTATGGGATTGACCAGTAGAAAGTTTTCATCAAAGAAAAAGAACATTTGTTTTCTGTCGTATTCATAGATGGCGCCAGCTTAGCTTGTACTATTTTACTGTTTTTAAGTAATTTTTTTTTTAATTATAATGTGGTGTATCTCTATACGTCGGACATAATTGCGGATATTATTGTACTCATCATTATAAACAAAACTTTTACAATGAGGCCAGCCCTGAAATCGCGTAAAAATCAGCTGTTCTATCGAAAAATGTCATTCACACTTTAAAAAATGTATAGAACTGTTGATTTTACTTTTGCGATTTCTGGGTTAGTCCTATAGTAAAAGTTATTTATAATGAATACAATGATATCCTTGAATATGTCCGTAGACTAGACTAATATCATAATGACGAAATTCCCATAACAAAAGGTGCAAGCTATGCTCGATCCACTTGACATTTCCCAAACCTGAGTTGCCTAAGAGGTAAAGGATTGTAACTTATAAATAAAAGTAATAAATTAATAAATTGGTTATTTTATTTACCTACCATTTCCTACACACTAGTCAACGGCTATTTACAGCTTGATCATTTCAATCTTTGCGTCAGCATAACTTGAATCAACAAAATTTTATTTCAGACAAATCATTTGTAACTTTTACAAACCAAAACTTTTTACTAGACATTATTATCACAGAATAGTAACGAAACATTGGTCTATATCAAAAGAGACATACCCATTTTGGTAAACTAAATTAATAGTACGGAACAAAATGTACCACAGATATTGTGAATTCTAAAATACATCTAAATTGGAATAATTCTTCTACACGTTACAATTATAAGCCATGAGCATTAAATATGAGGTCTAATAAAGCTATTTCGAACATAACAATATAGTGTTTGCACTTACTATCAAGACAAATGAAATATATTTTCAATAAGAAAAAAATTGTATGTCTATTGTATTTTGTAGAAATTCAATTTCATTACCTTTAACTTTTTTATTATATCTTTTGGGTTTATGACTACAATTGCACATGAAATATGTTTAAATTAATATGTGTCTGTCCTAGATGGAGAAGTTCTGCCAAATAAAGAAAAAAATATAAAATCTACTTATATATATAGAAGCGAAATTAATCTACTCACTCATTCACTCATTAATCACGCAATCTCGAAAGCTACTTGACGTACGAAGCTGAAATTTGGCAAATAGGTTCCTTATGAAGTGTAGAGGTCCGCTAAAAAATTTAGCGCCGATTTTTGATTTTGATAATTTTTGTCCTGCCTTTACAAACCAGTAGCTTCGAGTGAAACACATGTATTGATCGATCGATTTAATCTACATATAAGTAGCAATGAGTTAATAACGATTCTAGTACGCAACTCAATATGACAATTAAAAAATTTGGTACATGGTCATAAAAATGTGTTTGGTCGGAGTCATGGTGGGGAGGGAAGTTGCACCCATTGTTTTTAGATAATACAATATAAAGTAGAGCGCATCATCGCTTAACATCAGGCGAGTTGGCGGTCAAGTGCAAGCCTATTATTTATTTTTAAAAACGAAAGTTTTGGCTTCGGGAGCATTTCCTACACCGGGTAGTATTATCATAATCATTAAATTCAAAAAAATCAGTTCTATTAGAGCTCATACTTAAGTCGGTCGTTTTAGCCCTTGTTCCTATTAGATTTTTTGACGTCGTCATCTTCAGGAGTTTCCGTGGGGGAGGCCTCAATAGACTTCTTGTCTTTGAGAGCTTCGCGCACCGCATCCACTATGTTGTGAGGCTCAGCGATGGATACTTTCTTACCTGTGAATATTCCAATGTTGATTACACTACTGCCTGAAAAAGTGTTGTTTTCAAGGCTCGTTTATATAGGATTACGCGGAAAGGGATAAGCCGAGAAAAGCACATCAGTCATTCGAAATCAGTTAGCAATTGTGATGCGGAGTTCGACGCGTTGATCAAATAAGAATGTACAATCAAGGTTCATTCATAATGCCTGGTAACAGATTTTCCTTCTCATTTCCGTTCTATTTACTTCTCTTTTTAACTGACTTCGAAAAGGAGGAGGTTATCAATTCGACTGTTTTTTTTTTGTGGTACAGTCAGTCGCATGTGTCCGTCTCGGCATTAATGCTTAAGTCAAGGACCATCAGGTAGTGCTTGTGCAATTGCAGTGAAGTTAAAAGAACAGTCATAGTTTAAAACAGTGTTTTAGTGAAACCACATTCAACTCACTTTTGTAATAATATTTAAAAAAAAAAAACAAATAAAATGCGATCTACTTTTTTTGTAGCCTGAAAATCAACCATATAAGCCAATATTAAAATATTTGCAGACGAAATATTTACGCGACTGTCTCTTGCGTTTTGAACTGTTACGTCAGCATTTACAACTATTTCCTACCCACTGCAGAAGAGTATGCCTCCTTTTCAGCATGCCATCAGTTCCGGTCCTGCCTCATCCACTGTTTTCTATATTACTTGGAGATTCCCTATTCAATGTTAGTCAGCAGAAAAGGCAACTAGTTCTACGTTAAAATACTCTTTTATAAGTAGATCAAAGATAATTCAAAGATTATCAAGATAATTCGAAATTAAAGTTACTTTATACCTATCAATTATTCTAGTAGTACTACTGATTTTATTCTCGCCTAATAGTTCTATTTGTACTACTGATTTTATTCTCGCCTAATAGTTCTAGTCGTACTACTGTTTTTATTCTTGCCTAATAGTTCTAGTAATACTTCAGATTTTATTCTAGCCGAATAATTCTAGTTGTACTACAGATTTTATTCTTTATTAATAATTCTAATTGCACTACTAATTTTATCCTTGTCGAATCATTCTAGTTGTACTACAGATTTATTCTTGGTTAATAATTCTATTTGTACCATTGATTTTATTCTTGCCGAATAATACTAATTGTGGCACTGGTTTTGTTATTGCCTAATAATTCTAGTTCTACTACTCATTGTATTCTTGCTGTAAGCATATAAAAATATACTAAAATATATGAATCAACTTCAACTGAGGAAATAACTTACAAAAAAAGAGCTTCAGCGTCACTAAACTGTTTCACCTAAGAAATCGAAAGATAGCTTTACCATTTCATAAATATTTCATAAGTGTTTAGAGCAGGCGTATAGCATGATGGTGTGTGTAAGGGAAGCCAAAGGATACAAAATGAAACAACAATATAAATTCAATTTGATATATTCATCTAAATATTTACAATAACTTTATATCTAACATATGACCATCATACTATATACCTATTTAACTTTTCATATATTCTCTTCCATATATATTTGATAAATGCTGAACCAGAAAATAAATTAGAAGAATAATGTTCACCAAAAAACTCTACACAATGTTAGTTGTTTTGTCAAATTATTTAAGTTTTACATATATGTAACGGAGTACCTAATAATTTTTGTAATCCATTACTATTTTGATTTGATAATGGCGTTGATTATGTTGTATTTTAAACTAAATATGATAATATTAAAAGCTTTTGCATCTCTTTTCGTATTTCAATAATAAAGTTAGAAGAGTGGCCACATCTTACGAACGATCGATTTTAATTTAAAAATTACAATCCAGCAGAGCAAGTACAATTCTTTATCGAGCGTCAAATTCTATAAAATGCCATAGAATCGATTATAGCGAGTACTGATGAAATGGCATTTTATCAAATTTGACGATGAAACTGTCAAATTTGAAGAACGATAAAGAACGGTACTTGCACTGCAGCAGTGCAAGTACCGTTCTTTAACGATCGCCAAATTCGATAAAATGCCATAGATTCGATCATAGCGACTACTGAACAAATGGCATTTTATCGAATTTGATGAACTCAACTGTCAAATTTGACGATCGATAAAGAACGTTACTTGCACTGCAGAATCGACGCCATTGGTTACATTTCTAAAAGTATGCGAAATAAATATTTGTAATAATTTTGCAAATACATTACGGCATTTACGGCCTTAGAAACGTGATAAGTTGATTAATGCTTAAACTTCCCGCTGACGAAAAGGAGACAGCTATTTTAAGCATTGATTAACTTGACTAACTTTTCTTGGCAAGGCCAAAGTGCTTTACTTAGAAGTCAAGAATTAAAATGCCAAATACATAGTTTTCTAATATTCATTCAAGCATCATACAAGTCAGGCTTTTCTTTTTTCTCTTTTTGAAGCATCCTCTCATACCCTAAAGGCCTATCCATTTCCTTCGCTACAGGAGCGTGGTCGTCCACGAATTTATTCACGCCGAATCTATCGTAAGGATCATGGGAAATAAGCAGCCACGTCCACCATAACGTCAATAAGAACCCTACTAAGAAGTAAGTACGGTTGGCTTTATAACCATCGGCTAAACTCTCGAGAAAAGTCCAAGATTTGGACTTATCCCCGGCATATTCAGAATCGCGATTCGTGTAGTGTATCTTTTCAGATTTGCCCGACGGTTCCGATTTTTCGGTGTCTGTATTTTGGCTCTCGCTTTTGGGTGTGTCTGTAAAATAAATTTTGTTTGGCGGTTGTTTAGACGGGTTTGGTTGCGAGATTTGGTCCAATAGACAGCAGAAAAATTTAAAAGCTCTAGTCATATGGAAACCAGGAGAAAATAATTAATAATTCTATTCTATTCTATTCTAATTAAGCTAAAATAGATATTGGACAAAAACTATCACAAGATGATTAAGGTGGTAAAGGAGATATTAAAAAAAATACAGTGACTGCGATTGGAAAGGAATGCAGATCTGAATTTTCAGGAGTTTTTTGTAACTAAGTTTTGGTTTGTTTTTTTTAATGTCAGAAAGTAATCGCGTTCATCGTGGTTTTCGCAGTTGAAATAGATAGCCGCTGTTGAAATGAGCAATGATATGAACATAACAGTTATATATTTGGACAGACAGAAAAATATAAGGCTTGATTTCCTCCTTCGCTTACTAACAGCGTGCGACTGATGACTGATGACAGCTATAGAAGATATGGAACACTGACCGCTCTCAGTCGATTGCCAACCGTTAGCCGAATGCCACGTATGCGCGTAGCCGCAACGAATGTCAACTCAATATAATTGATTGCAGAGGTGCGCTAGCATCCTGTTCTGTGGGATTTATTAAGATCTGGGGCCTTACGGACAACTGCTATTACAGGCACCTAATCCGCTCAGTTGGAAAATCACGCGAACGTAAACCGTATCAGGGCGCGATAAGGTTTGCGGTCGCGTGATTTTCCAACTGAGCGGATTAGGTGCCTGTAATAGCAGTTGTCCGTAAGGCCCCTGTACAAAGATCGCGATGCAAGTTTTCGACCCACTATTTCCTGACTTCGTTGATGAGGATGAGTAAATAAGGAGATGGTAAGTAAACCAGTGTTGTTATAAGAATGTTAAGATTTTAACTATTTAATTGATATTTTAACATTTAAATGGTTAACTTGCTATAATGATAATGATAATTTTATTTATAATAATAATAACTTGTAAACACTTAAAAATAAATCACAAAAAAAAAAACATTCTATTTATAATTAGGCATTAATTATTTACTCCTAAATAATTACGCTATACGACGCCATGGCACTCAGAAAAACCTTAAGCTTATTTTTGAATGAATAAAGCGACTTGGCGTCCCTTATGGATTTAGGCATGGCGTTAAATAATTATATGCCAAATATTCGGGTAAATTTGTAAGACTTGGTTAGCCTTTGTATGGGCATAGTCCTTATTCCTAGTCAATTATATAGTTATATATCTAACTTGTGAGTATTTTTCATCAAATTTAAATTCAAACATGTTCATTGCCACAAATCTGTTTTGCAGACAAATGTATCGGAGAGCGTTTCGCACCACGGTAGTTTTGTTTACGTTAACCGCTACGCCGACAGTACGCATAGAAGGAAATCAAGCCTAAGCAGCACAAAAATAAAGAAAGCAGTTCTTGGCACTAGATGTATACCTGCATCGCAACTACAATATTTCTTTAATGAGATTTTGCAAACCATCTATTGTCAATGTTATAAATGCTGCTGATTGGGTCACGCCTCCTCACAGACCAAACCTCATCTATAACCTATCAGATGCCTATGAAGCCTACTATATACCCTACTATATCAATGTTATCTCTTACCATCTCTATCATACGAGACCCCGTGGATCTGACCCGGGGTGTCTTCTTCTAATTCGGCGTACGCGTAGATGAGGGCCCTCTGCTTTTCCGACAGCGTCTTTGGTACCTGAAGTTGTGAATAAAGATTACACTAAAATTAACATTCTCATTTCTCTAATGCATTTTTTATATAAATAAATAGATAAATATTCGGGACATTTTTGCACACACGGTCATCTGACTCCAAACTAAGCAAAGCTTGTGATATGGCTGCCAGAGACTGATATACATACATACATATATATTTTTAAATACATACTTAAATAGATATGTACACCCAGATATAGAACAAACACTAATGCTCATCACATAAATGTTTGTCCTAGGTGGGAATCGAACCCACGCCCCCAAGCGCAGAAGGCAGGTTCACTACCAACTGGACCAACGGGCTATGTATATTCTATAATTCTAGAGAGATCTATAAGCTGCCAACTTCTCACGCGAACTCAATGTCATTTTGCCCATGTAGGGTAGGAGGCGATAGCTGAGTTATGCGGCCGGCGAGGTTGAAGCGAGAGCCCAGTATTAAACGCTTAAAAAAAAGACATATTTGGCAATCAAGCTGACGGGCTGCCTGAAGCGATCACCGTCGCCTATGGATACCTGCGACCTCAGGGGCATCACAGATACGTTGCCGACCCCCTAAGACTCTATTAACAGCCCTTTTGAAGAACCCCTTGTTATAGTAACTCGGAAACGAATGTTACATAGAGGGGGTAAGTTTATATGTACCTGTATTTTAACATGGACATAGTGATCTCCATATCCATGTTGGCTGACTCGCTTCATGCCCTTCCGGGAAAGCCGAATGGTGCTGTGAGATGACGTGCATGGCATTATCTGAAAAAAAACAACATTTACAGTAGAATAGGCATGATGACTAATATTTTTTTATTATCTCATAAAAAAGGTGATCATAAATAGAGCACATCAACGAAAACAAAATTAATATTAGTTCAATAATAAATAAGATATAAGCATTTTAATTTCATGCTAGATAGAGAGCGCACTATACTGAGCGGTGACGTCACGCCATACAAATGCTATATTAACACACGCTTTCCGAGAAAGGGATAGAGCATCTATCCCTCCCTATCCCCACCTAAAACTTTAAACGGTCATATCTCAGAGATTTATCAGCCAATTTAATTTATTTTTTCAGTATGTGTAATGTATTTAGTTATATTTCTCGCTAAGCCGGTTATTTGTAATAAATTAAACATTAGGACACATGCCTATTGCCAATTCTTTATACTATTCAAAAAACTACTGAATATTTGTAATGTTATTTTCTTTTGTTGGTCTACTTAGATTTCACATAAGAACATTCGATAATTTTATATCTTCAAAAATTTTGTAAGGCACGAGCTAGATAGAACATGCATGTTCTAAGCATGCATAAGCATAAAAATTGGGACACGCCATGATCCAAGAAAACAAGGTCTAGCGCTCCGGGAGTTGTCACCCAATTACGTCACTGTCCAGTTGCCACTTTATTGCAACAAAAACACAGATATTGGGAAACAAATTTGCTAATAATCTATTAAATATAATACAAACAGCATTTCAATTGTCATTTGGTTTGAACGCTCAAGCAAAGCAATTCAAGTTAAGCACGAATTTAATATATGAAAATTATTTATCTCAAAACCACATTGATTTATTGTATTCCCACAGATAATATACGGAGATCGGAGAGTTATAATTTCACGATACTGGTAACACAGAAAATCAGCTGTCTCATAGAGATTCCGACATTGTTTCATGTATCATCATATCTTCCTCATTTGTTGTAAATTACTTATTCTGCTCTTGCTTATGCACGTGTACGTGTATCCATGACATTGATGACGTCAGTAGGTGACACTCACGTGATATTTTTTCTCGGAGCGCTATACCTGGTGGAGTATATTATTATACCATAGGACACACTACTTCACAGGTGAAAATCTGGCAAAATTGTAGTATTTGCTCAGAATTCTAACACTGCTTTCATAAGTGTAAAATTACCTGGATTGTGTGGTCTTCATATAAACCCTGTATTCTGACAGTACCGCCCAATAGTGCTTGGGAAATTGAAATCTGTAAGCAAACAAAGAATCAGTGTTTTTGACAGCACGGTAACCAAAACCTGAGATATTTAAATATATGGATATCGGGTCAGCTCTCAAAAATCTCCTAACAAATTGTTGAATAAAACCATTCTAACTAATATAGTAATCTGTGTATTCAGTATACATTTATTGCAAGCTAAAATATAATAACTTGTTACATAGGAAATAATACGAATAACATAATACGTATGACATAGGATTTACAGGAGTTTATAATTCTGAATTGTCATCATCCAGAAAACGTCCACTGCTGAACATAGGTCTCCCCCTTTGACCTCTGCACTGAACGACAGCCTGCCATCTGCATTCACTGGACGCGCGCGACTGTCACAATGTCTACGGTCCATCAAGTGGGAGGTCTACCTATACTGCATCTTCCATCCATTCTGAAATGTATCTAAATTTAATTTAATACCTAGGTAAATTTAGGACACAAAATTCATGAATTTGTACCTAGACCCATGACACCACATCAGCCATCCATGAAATTGTAAATCAATGCCAAAAACATGGAAGGTTACAGATACACATAGAGGCAAAACTATGCCGGTAAAGTTGTCTTAATTTGGCCTGACCTAATGTGACCTAATAGCTTATACGTTAATTTAATACAAAAAAAACTGTAGATGGCCTGTCTGTACTCACATTGCAATCAGTATGGACATCCGGTCCGTCGCGGCGGAAGTACACAGAGTTTTCTACTTTGAACGTGACAAACACTTCGTTGCTGCCAACAGACATGCGGACGGTCTGCCCGTCTTCTACTCCAGCAGGGACTGGCACCGTCACTTTCTTACGTTGCACCTGGAAATAGAAACCATTTGCTTGAAATTCGTACCGAATAAAACCATTCCACTTCAATATTCTGTACTCTTGCTTTATTTGATAATCACATTTATAAATAAAAAAATGCAGGAAATGGGTAAAATTCAATAAAAGAGCATATGGTTTCAGCGAGAATCAACAGCCAGCAACTCATATCATAGCCCAACAAGGTGTTACAAACAGTTCACTACTGCTAAGCAACTGAAGACTCTCTACAGTCATTAAATTGTAGGTCCCAGTTGTTTGTTTTAGAATAGAATAGAAGAATAGAATAGAATCATTTATTGGCCTTATAACATTCGTTACACTGGGCAAGTCAATTTACAGTGCAACGCTTAACTTAAAATATTACACAAACCAATACAATTAATAATAGCAAAATCAATGGACAACAAGTAAATAAGAATTAGCACAGGATAATAGGATTGGGAATAGAATAATAAGATTAAATGTCAATAAATTATTATAAACGTCAAATTGCCACACCTAATTAACTCAATCATTAATGTCAGAAATAAAAATGAACACCATGTCAATCTCATTATTCCACAAAATTATGTCCTATCATAATACAATTATATTTAGTAGAGATAGTTCCCTATTCCTTCAAGAACGAACACTCTGTCAAGCGCATTCTCATAAACTCATTCAATGTGTAAAAAGGGTTGGACTCGAAGAACTGTTTTATCTTTCTCTTAAAGTCTTTTGAGTGTAGGTTTGTTATGTTATGTGACAACAACCGCCTTTAAAACCATGGTCATTTGTTAACATGGCCAGCCACTTACTAGCCACTGGCCTATCCTATACAAACATTATAATACATAGATCATAGGTACCATGACGTATTCAGCCTTGCTGAACAAACATTGTGTTGATATTTCAATACAATAGGTTGATACCAAAGATAATATAACTACTTGATCATGAATGTAGTAAAAATTCTCTTTTGCAAAATGATGCCACGTCGGTCGCGGAGGGCAACTTGTGATTGGAGACTCGACGCGACTCGACGCTTGTGATTGGAGAATCAAAAGGCACTCATTCAGTTCGCGCCTAGGATTGGCCCCGCTCGAAATAGTTTAGGTTGACATGTTAGAACCTTTGGCTTATGCGGGGTAAAGGATGAGCAGTCTTATATTGTCATTGGTTGATACTTACAGACTGTCCCTTTCCTTCGCACTCCACGCATGGGAATTTAATGAGCATTCGAGTTCCATGGCAGTGGCGGCATGTCGAGCGCATCACAAATGGACCTGAAAAAAACATAAACAATTCGTAATTTATACGTATTTTTTTTGGTTAACAGGCTAATTGTTTAATCACAGCTGGTATAATATTTAAGTAGTTGACGTTGTATTATAATAAGTTATATTAACAATGCTGTGTACAATTTTTGGATTAGCAAATTTAATGGTTATTTCTATGCTCATTTTTTAAGTTTATAAGCATAGTTTGCTGATTATGTTGGTCATCATCATGAGCCAGAAGACATCCACTGCTGAACATAGGTCTCCCCATTTAACCTCCACACTGAACGACAGCCTGCCATGTGTATTGCCCATGACTCTCATAATTTCGTCAGTCCATCTATTGGGAGGCCTACCTACGCTGCGTCTTCCGGTTCATGGTCTCCACTGAAACCTGAACCTGAACCTTTCTTCCTCATTGGTTATCGGTTTGAGCGATGTAGCCTGCCCATTGCCACTTCAACTTGCAAATCATGTTTGTACCGAAATTTTAAAAAATTACTTTTAATTGTGTAGACGGCATGGTTCTATAAGGAAAACACACCTTGTAATGGAAACTGGCTCACAATTGAGAATGGAAATAAATACCTCTAGAGAATGTCTCCATCCCAGTGCCATTGCAGTAAGTGCACCTGATAGATTTAGTGCCAGGCTCGCAGCGAGATCCCTGGCATTTTGGGCATGTGTCCACGACATTGATGTTCACATCTTTGTTTACGCCGCGGGCTGCCTCCGTGAATCTTAGGTTCACTATGACCTGGAGATCAAAGCAAATAAATTTCATCAACATCATCAAATAATTATTATATTCAATATATTTTCCCATTAATATTTTGTATGGAGCAAGGAACATTATTACTCCTAGCGGTATGGAGCGGCAAGAATTGAAGTCTTATACATTGACATAATTACATTATATAAGTCGAAGGGGATTGCTGCCACTACCAAGGAGGTTCCTTCAAGGAAGTATTCAACGCGGGTCAAACCGCGGGGCGCAGCTAGTTTTATTTATTTGATGATAGGCGAGCAGCATAACCTGTTGTGTCTATATCACATAGTCAAAATTTTGTATTTATCTGTTAAAATTATCTTCTTCATTCTTATCTATCTGTAGAGTTTGTTTTTAAACGCATTTATTGTTGTTTTTTTTATATATACATTTTTTTTGTTTTTTCTTGTAGTTTCTTGCTTGTTCTATATATTCACATATAACTTTGTGGAAATGCATTGTAATTAAAAAAAATATATTTACAGGTTAGGTTTGTTTAACCTTGCCGGGTGTTAAACAATGGTGCAATAATTATGCAGTTTAGTTGTTGATATATTCTTGCACAAATATAAATTTAAAACTCTGTTTTAAACTATCACGGTTGTTCACTAAAGTTAAGTCTTTATAAATTAAAAATTTGTAGAAAACCACGATATAAGCGCAGATAATCTTCAAACGGCTGCACAGATTTTCTTAAATCATAACTAGCACTCTCGATCAAGCTTTTTTATCAAAATTGGTTTAGCTGTTTGGGAGGTATGATGCCACAGACACACTCATTAAACTTATAACACCCCTCTTTTTGCATCAGGAGTTAAAAATAAGTTGATGGACTTACTTCTTGAGCACCACCAAAACCAAATTGGCTCTCTGCAAAATCACTAAAAGCATCACTCTTGAAGCCTGCGTCTCCGAATATCTTCCGGAACAGCTCTTCAGGATCTATGGTGGACTTGTACTGCCACTGATGAGTGAAGCCGTCAGTGCCAGACGGGCCTCCGCCCATGCCCATCTGCTCTGAGGTAGTGCCAAATGTGTCATACTGTTTACGTTTGTTCTCATCGGACAGGATCTGGAAATTGATTGCGATTTACAGTTTATTAAACCATTGAGTGGCGCCTCACCGGCTCCTGGTTCACGTTTTTAGGTTGCAGTCTTCAAAAGTTTAAAAACACTGACTTAGAAACATAGTTAAAATGTTGAATAAACATACCTCATAGGCCTCAGACACTTCTTGGAACTTCTGAGAAGCCCCTGGATCAGATTTGTTTGCATCAGGGTGGTATTTCTTAGCAAGTTGGTAGTATGCTTTCTTGACGTCTTTAGCAGAAGCATTCTTGGACACGCCGAGTACCTTGTAGTAGTCGGCCTTGGCGTTCAGACTGCTGCTTGTATGTATGAACCTATGCCTGGTTCCGAGATTATCTATTGACAATGGATATTGAGGTTATATTTCATAAACTGTCACTACAATTGCACAAGATAACCAGACCTTGCAAACAACTTTCTCTTTGTGTTTGGATGTTTATTTATACAGCATAAATCAAGTAAATTATTGATAATTGATTAAAAACCGGTGATGTAATTAATGGAAGCGTGAAGAACTTACAATTTTTAGTGACCAACGAAGCGGCGGACAAGGCAGGACCAGGCACAAATTGGGCACAGTTGGAACACTTTTTGTGCACAAAACGATAAGGTGTTTTCGATAAATTACTAGTAAAAACAGCACTAAGAGTTTTTGGGTTTAAAAATCCTAGAACACTCCGGGTCGGAGCCATTTTGGAAAAAAATGACAGTTGAGTGACATTTGACTTGACAGCAACGGAAAAACCACAGATAAGAATAATAGTTGTTCCTTCCTCTATGTTTCGGCTATTTTATTGATTGATTGTCTCTGATGAGTGTTAACACGTATGGATTAGGTTGACGGACCGCCGTCCAACCAACGGGAGAGAAAGAGTGAGAATATCATATTTCCCTCACTTTTTCTCCCGTTGGTCAGACGGCGGTTGAGGTCAACCAAATCCATACGTGTGTTAACACTATACCATGGTATAATAATTTATACTCCGTACTCCCAGAAATAGATCTGTGTCCGTACTAAAGTACTTGACATAGCGTGACATGACATAACATGTTTCTTACACTATTAACACACGTATGGATTTGGTTGACCTCAACCGCCGTCTGACCAACGGGAGAGAAAGAGAGGGAAATATGATATTCTCACTCTTTCTCTCCCGTTGGTTGGACGGCGGACGGCGGTCCGTCAACCAAAACCATACGTATGTTAACACTATGAGTGGCAACTGGCAAGTGTATTAGTGTGGCAGTATTTATATTCTCTTTGAGTTACTTTACTCTTTGACTTTGAGTGTGGCAACATTATTTTCCAGGGCAACGGTAGATGTAGAATTTATAAACAAAAGGAAATAATATAATTTCGCCAATTTTTATGATAAATGTGATCGTTATCTGTTTGATTTTTCATAATTTACTAATCTGGACCATTTCCTGGATGTTAACAGTTTAAGTGGAACAATGGCTAAGAAATTAAACATAGCAAGAATCGAAGTTCAAGTAAATAGACAAATCTATGTTAAAATATACGTTTCCTTGTGTAATTTTGTTTTAATAGCTTTTAAATATATAGTGCACATCATTTACCATGATTTGCTATCATAATATATTTGATTTTAGAAAATAATTGATCAACAAAAAGAACAGAAGTTGAAGCAAAAGCGACAAAACTCTGGCTTGGTTCAAGCCAACGACTTGAGAGTTGGGTCTGCCAAACGACCCATATCAGGATCCCGGTCTCGGGAGCTCCACGGTAAGCAAAATTTACTACTCGTTTCTTCAGTGATTACTAAAATAATTTATTTATCATGCATGAATGTCTATGTAATTTTTTGTTATGCCCATTTATTTTCGTTTTATGGCAGGCTATGATGGTCCGATGCAATTTTTAATGTCGCCAGTGAATCCAGATCAAGTAATACCTCTGCAGACTAACAGGGTATCCACCTATGACGGTAAGTAGTGCTTTAACAGACAAATGCTTTACACTACATCAGTATATTCTATCATATTCTATCCAAGTTTTTTAGCTCTAAAAACAGCTATAACATTGTAAAAAGTAAATGAAAACTTTGGTGTTACTTAGTAAATACACTAATTACAACCTGGGTCTCTTCAAGACAAGAGTGCACAGGTACCTCATGAGCATGCATGGTCCATCTAAGTACACAACGTCACTTTCCAATAGATGAGTTATGGTCAAATGATTTTTTAAAACTTGAATACTTTACTGTATTATATCGACTAGCTTAATATCCTAGCAAAAGTTATCAGTGGGTGAAGTAAGAATAATCAAAAGGCAAATTTAGAATTTTGAAATTGGAATTCAATACATATTTTATGTATCGAATATTCATTCGCTTTTTACAATCTATTCCACAGCTAAAAAACTTGGACGTAGTAAAGTAGGTACCACAGCATGTTTACAAACTTTGTGGTTTCATTACTCATTGCGCTTATTCAACTGATTTTTCCTCTAATTATCATTTATGACACACTACAAGGCTACCTACTTCAGAACATACTACTGATTTCATGTATACAGTTGTTTCATTTACTATAATATAAGTTATCTCCTAGTGTATTTAATATTTTTGAAATGCAGTTCCATGGTAAGTTTTGTTTTGTTATTCGGGGCCAGAATAACGGCTGGAGTGATATTGCTCGCGTATTTGATGTTTTCTTAAGATATTAAAATGACTGGGATAAAAAATGGGGTTAACAGTTTTTCCCATTTCATCATCATCATTATCATCATTTCAGCCATAGGACGTCCACTGCTGGACATAGGCCTCCCCCATGAATCTCCAAAAGGGCCAGTTGGAAACGGCCTGCATCCAGAGTTTCCCCGTGGTCTCTTTTAGTCTCTCTCTTTGGTTGTCTGTCCATCTTGTGGATGGATGTCCTGCGCTGCACTTACCAGTCCGTTGTCTCCATTCCATTTTCCAATTTATTCTGGTCATTTATTTAGAAAAATATTTTAAAAACAAATTATTCTAAGTACATACTTTGAAATATTACCATTATAAAATGTTATTGTCGGGTGTCAATGAACTTTTTGTATTGAACCACTGATTTTTTTTCCGCGAAGACAAGGTTGGTTCCATGGTAAACGTTGTTCATAATGATGATAAGTACAATAATATCACCGAATATTTCCGTCTCTGACTAACCAGTCACCCAGGATATAGTTTTTATTTAAATTAAAAAAAAAAAACTTAAAACTTGATATTGTTGGTAAAACAAACAAACAAGCGATGCTGCTAGAGCATTACGCTCTATTTATCTCTAACACTTTCCAGAGCTAGGCAACCAAATTGAAGTGCTCACGGTGGATGATGCAGACATCAGTGGCGAGGAGGATGAGGAAAGTGTACCGGTGTGTAGTGTGAACAGAGACGCGAGCGCTGATGATCTGTGCTCTGATGCAGCTGTGGCACCTCTGCAGCCACCAAGCTTGCAAGGAGACACTTCGCCCAATCAGGTAAACGGGTTTTGTTTACGTTATGTTCTCGTTGCTAGGGGCTGTCCATTAATCACGTGATGTTTTTTTGCATTTTTAACCCCCCCCTTGGTGAGGTTTAAGACTATTGTTTGTGTATTGATTGTGATATTTCGTGATTTTTGCTAAACCCCCTCTCCTTTCAAGTCTCACGTGATTAAAGGACGGTCCCCTAACTGCTCAACGCCCAGCGCGCGCGAGCTTCCATTCTATTTATATTTTTCATCATCATTATCGTATTAGCCATAGGACGTACACTTCTGGACTATCGATCTCCAAAAGAGCCGGTCGATCTCTAATTAATATTTTTATGCTACTGCAATAGGTATTTTATTTGCTCACAAAACATTTAAAAAATTTAATGCTACACTAAAGTTCAAATAATTTTGATGTATATTTGAAAAGTTTTTACTGCCGAATAGAAAACTCTAAAGACAAGTTATATCCAGTGAATTTGAGTTAAGCTATAAAAGTTAGTATACATGTTAAAAATATAAATATTGGTGTCAACTAGGACGTTCTTCTAAGCAAGCACACTCCATCGTAGACCGCATCTTTGCTCAACGTCAGGAGAGGTGGCGGTCAAACATCTAGCCTATTAATTCAGAACTAAATTTAAAACTTAAATAGTAATGTGAAATGAAATATACTTGTGTAACTAGACCGCTAAGTGTATCTTGAATTCCTATGGCGAAAATAAATTTAATTTGAGGATGGAAACAGGATATTTTTACCCCAGTAAATTGCAAAAGCAATATAAAATGGATGCTAGTAGTTCTTATTCGATTCGGGATGATGAGTCCTGTTTTCCTGCTAGCGTATATTATGCATTTCTCCTAACAGCATCTGCCTGCTTGCTTGGCTACCCAAACCAACAAGCAAAGCTCTGGGGCGCTGATACAGTTGCTCCAATGGCAGCATAGATGTCAGTAGTTA
Source organism: Agriopis aurantiaria (assembly GCA_914767915.1). Taxonomy (NCBI): domain Eukaryota; kingdom Metazoa; phylum Arthropoda; class Insecta; order Lepidoptera; family Geometridae; genus Agriopis; species Agriopis aurantiaria. Next base: position 6,006,387 of record OU612003.1, on the reverse strand, counting down.
TAAAATATCTATTATAAATTGATGATATAAAACCTAAACTAATTCCATTTCAGTCTGCAGAAATCGAAGGCTCTGTAGAGGGTGCAGTAGAGAGCTTTGTGGTGACCCCGGCGAAGCAAGGCACCTTATACAAATGCAGGATAGCGCGGGACCGCAAGGGGATGGATCGCGGCTTCTATCCCACTTACTTCCTGCATCTGGAGAAGGACTATGGAAAGAAAGTGTTCTTGCTAGCGGGTAAGTGAGCGACGATATAATATGTGTATACGGAACCTTTCCTGACGACATTGATAACAATTCTGGGCCCTTACGGCTACTTCTTATTGCTGGCTCGAAAAAACGCAGTGCGGAATATCACGCTAACGTGAACCTTAACACGCCGAAATACGGCTTGCGGTCGCGCGACTTTTCGCAATTACCTAAACCTAAGTGCATGCACCTAAATTTAAGTATATCACTACTGCCAATATGCACAATACACCCCAAGATTGCACAATACAGCCCAAGAATGCACAATACACCCCAAGTGGGACGTCAGTGCAGGACTTATCGCCCCTATCCCGAATAACAATCACTACTGCTGGACAGATCTTCCAGACTACCATTCAGTCAGAGCTCAGAAACTTACGCAAGCCTATAAAAATTTAAAAAGATTTTACCCTATTTTCCAATAATACCTACCAAAGGTTAAAGTTGGTACCTTCCTTAGTACTTGTATTGATTCATGTCAATGAACAAACTGAACGATGTTAGTCATCTATGATTCATGCTTAGTGACCTAGAACCTCAAACCTACTCAGTAATCTATATAGGGCAGGTCAGCTTGTTTAGAACTTTTGTTTCAAGGAAAGCTTAACTGAGGGTCTTACATTTGAATTGCCATTTATTGTTTCTAGACGACATTGAGAACTAGAGTATCTATCCTATTATAAAGTAGCCAGTAGGCCTAGCACGGGCCGTGGATAAACTGTCTATCCACTGTTTTTATCCCGCGAGAAAGAGACAAACGTATCTATATTCTAGCTTTGTCGCGTCTAGGCGTGGATTAAAACGGTGGAAATACAATTTGTCCACGGCCCGTGCTAGGCCTGCAGGTGGTTTATTTTAGTCGTACATCATTCTTGTAGCAAGCACTACCAATTTGCCAAATAATCTGTAGTTTGAGCTCACAGAAAAATGCAAAGAAATTACTGGGCATCTGGGACCTCTCATTTCCCAGAATCATGAGCCGATCAGAAAATAGTCTTCTTCTGCCTAGCGTGTATCCCGGCACGGGCCGGGGTCCGCTTTCCTACTGGGACTCCTCCACTTCGCACGGTCGTTAGCGTAATTCTTGGTGAGTTTATTGGCTCTCATGTCATCTCATACGACGTCAAGCCATCGTCGCTTCGCCACGAGGTATTCTAGGGAGCACAAGGTCCAAGAGTCGATTGCCGACGTACTCCGCCGGTCTGCGGAGAACATGGCCCATCCACCGCAGGCAACTTTCCTGAAGCTTCAGAAAATAGTATAGAGCCCTAAATAGATTAGACATGCCAAAATAACAGAAATAAATATTTAATCAGGTCGGAAGCGTAAGAAGTCCACAACATCTAACTACTTAATCTCTACGGACCCGACCGAGTTGACGCGTCAAGCGGACAGCTTTGCGGGCAAGCTGCGGTCTAATCTACTCGGCACAGCGTTCACTGTGTACGACAACGGAGCAGCGTGGCGAAAACATGGACACAGTCGCACGCGACACGAACTGGCAGCTGTTGTTTATGTAAGTAATGACATATCACCAAGAAACTAACCAGGGGGGTTAGACAAGACCCACTTTCTGTTAGCGTTAGCGCCTGCGGAATGATGAAAATGTATGAAAATTACATTAGCTTGAGAGATGCTAAGCTCAAGCTAATGTCATTTTCATACAATTTCATCTCTCTGCAGGCGTTAACGCTAACAGAAAATGGGTCTTGTCTAACCCCCCAAGCTTGCCTTGCAAGCTTGAGACAACACTATCGGGACGCGGACAATATCATCAAAATCGGGACTGTTCCTGCAGAATCGGGACAGGTGGCAACCATTAAACTAACTGATGACTTCAACTGACACATATTTATATACACAGTATCTGTTTTTTACTCTTTCAAAATTGTTTCCGTTGAGAAAGTTGTTCAAATGACCTCCTCACGGCTTTGATTCCATCTCATGTAACCCTGTATAAATATATAGTACAAACAAAAGTTTGTGTACAGTACATGTACAAATAAAATCCTTACTTCACAAATGACTCATCTTAAGCTGACATGACGCCAACAAGTCTAATATCCTCAATAGTAAACAATTATATTATGTTTGAAATAATTTTCCTTGTCTGCAACAATTGTACCTATGACACCAAAACATTCGAACCATTGTCTTTCGATGAAATAAACAGAGGATATGCCCGTACATGCACTGCGAAAATAGTGCCTTAATTTTCAATACATACTAGCTGTACATTTGTTTATGGCACGATGTTGACGCATCGCTAGGTGACGAGTAACTGATTGCAAACTGCTGCACCGGCGCGTTTTAGCGGAGTTTTAGGTAAGCTGCTGTCGGGCGGTTGGTGCAATATCCTCTGATTGTTTGATCAAAGACTGTCATTGTTTTTATAATTTATTATATCTGCCACTTTATAAAACATATTTAAAATATCTTTTAAACCTATTCTCGGTGATGAAAAACGTCAGCGTATGCGTACCAAATATTATTTGGCACGTAGACGCTGACGTACATACGGACGGTATACAATGAAATAAATAATACCATAAGATATTGATAATATACTAGCAAATATAAAATACAAAGAATCATTAAAGTTTGATGTATTTTAATGTATTATTAATCAAAATGTATAAACATAATATAAAGGATAACCACAGACCTAAGGTCTGTAGGGATAACCCTTTGACGTTTCATTAAAACCCTATGACGTATCTTTAATCTATTTATTTGTATTTTTTGTGGTTGTCATTATTGTATTTGTTTATGTGTTTTGTCAGTATGTATTTTAACATTCCCCTTCTATCCTAATAGTTGCTGAAGATATCGCTTTTAGCAATAAGGCCGCCACTTGTTTTCTATCTGTAAAGAGTTTCAATCTATCTAAAGTTGTTTTTTTAAATATTACAGGACACCAACGTGTTGGGCTTCAAAGGCCCTCGCAAGATGACGGTCATCCTTCCCGGCATGACGCCGGACCGGCAGCGCGTCACCATCGCTCCTCAAGACGACAGCGAGACCTTACTCGAGCGACTGAAGGCCCAAAACCTAGACGACATCGTAGTACTCCACAACAAGACCCCGGTGTGGAACGACGAGACACAATCCTACGTACTCAACTTCCACGGGAGAGTAACACAGGCTAGTGTGAAAAACTTTCAGATAGTACATGACTCTGAACCCGATTACGTTGTTATGCAGTTCGGACGGATTTCTGAGGATGTGTTTACGATGGATTTTAGATATCCCCTTTGCGCTTTGCAAGCGTTTGGGATCGCTCTCAGCTCCTTTGATAGTAAACTCGCTTGCGAATGATCGTGTAACCAGTATTATGTGTTCAGTGTTGTTTATTTGAGTTTGGAATTATGAATAGAAGGAATTGACACGAACGTATGGCTTAAAACAAAGTTGGCCGTCACGGGACGCCCGGCAGATCGTGACTGCCGTCCGTCACGGCATACCAGTCGGGTTTACAGCCAAGGTGCGCCAATAGATGTTTTTTTTATTGAGTAAATATTTTTGCTATGTCGGTACTGGGCTTTAGCTAGGCCATTCTTTTGAGCAGAGCCGAGCAGCATACATTCTTAAAGGAGGCGCCCGTCAGCTTGTTTGCCACCAAGGGTCAAAAATGAATGCCTGCAAAACTTCATAAGGCAAAAATACCAGTTTAGCCAAAGAATTTAGCGTTATTTATACACCTAATTTTGAGATGCATTAATTTTGCACTAGACCTGTTTTTTTTTGTATGGGCCTGTTTTTTTTTGTATGGGATTTGAGACATCTCCTTTATAAAGTATTGTACGCAAGACTTGAAGTGTATGTACATTGTGACCAACTTATATTTGTAGGTCAAATGATGGTACTAAATTTTTTTCTGTCGATCAAGTTGTCAATTTAGTTTAGTGGCTCCCCTTTTAATTTTAAAGATGAGAATTTGGTCGCATTCTTCTTTAACAATGCGACCAACTTGTCAATAAATATCAAGAATTTAACAAATACTTGTGCATTAACATATCCAAATCATTCGTCCTTTTATTCATAATTCCATATATCAGTAGTTAATATATTTTAGTACTAAACGCACACAATTTAATTTTGGTGCTTTTTATTGTATTGTGGCTGGGGTTGCTTCACTATTTTCCCCTAAAGATTTGGGGGAAAATAGTGAAGCCTGGCAACCCATAGTGGAGTTTGGAATAATCTCTGCTATGCTCTGGCAACTCTAGTTTGTGATGTAGGTTGTGTTAAACGCTTAACATTCCATCGATGGTTCTCGAATGGATATCTTTAATTTTACTAAGAATATTATGGTTTGTGCAATTGTATCACAAAAATCCGTGCATTATAGAGAAGAGTAAAAATGTGTATTAGTTAAGCATTGGTACCATGTAGCAAAATGGCCCTCGGGTAATTCCTAGTAGTATAAGGCCCAACAACTATTAGAGTTGAGGTGTTTTTGGTTGACGCTAGGTTGAAAATTATGCTTCATTAACCAAAGTTGAGAACAGGTCAAGTTTGAATCTACGGTAAGAGTATAGTAAGAGCAGACTTTTCAATGACGTTTTTAAATAAAAAAATAAGACTTGCGTTTGACCGCCAACTCGCTTGATGTAAGAGATGATGCGGTCTACGATGGAGGACGCTTGCTTAGAAGAAACCGATTCACTCATGATTTGTAAATGATGTGATTGATGTGATTTGTAGACACCCAGATTGTAACTACCCATTCAGGCAGCGCATTCTATAGAGTAGCAGCTCGCACAATAAAAGTGGAGTCAAATCGCTTCGTTTTTCATACAAGTGATTTAAAAAATCGAGCCCCATATCTGTTGCAAATCGAAATAGTTTTAATGTTATATGACTTAAATTATACAATTATGCCATAGATTTATTTTACTATTCCACGAATTTGTACAAACTATTTTTTAAGATCAAATTATTGCACTGTACTAGTCATAGTTTTATTTATAGTTGAGTTTTTTTTATTAGTTACGAATCATGTCAAATATTTGCGCACAATAATTAAAATGTATGCAGCTAGGTAAATTTCATATCTACTTTATTATATTGGAGCCACCTTAAGAAACGTTTTGACAGCTGTAAATTGTAAAAAGCTAAATGAAAAATTCAGTTTTGCTGGTTAATTTTATATTGACCGAACTAGTTTTTTTTTTTCCTATTCTAAATTTGTCGGCCATCTTTTTTTGAACCTGCCCTACGATCTGGGTAAACTCCCACATTGTTCAAGTCACTGAGCAAGTGCGTTCTTGTCGGCCTCCAAAAAATTTAATTGTCTTTTTTGCATCCAATCTAAGTTTTGTTGGCATTATCTAAACTTCTGATTCGTTAAACAGAACGACATAGAAAACATGTTGGATAACAACAAAGCATTCATTGTCAGAAAACACAAAGTGAAAAATTCTAGTGAAATCATAAAAAATGCAAGGTCTGTGAGTGAAGTACTCTTATATATTTTTTTATTCTTTCTTAAGAGTATTTTGGCGTCTTGCGTTTTATGCATTTGCCAGTGTCAAGTATTGAAATATTTTTAAGTTTTAAGGTAGCATTTTGATCTTATGTGAAATACTATATAAGATATATATATATATATATATACTACAGTGAAATAATAGAAGAAAATGTGTCCTTTCGCTTTTTAAAATTAACTGCAGCTTTCAGAATGCTTCTTAAGGTGACTCGACTTTAATACATTTATTATGAAATTTAGTATTATGTAAACTTAAATATACATTGGTGTTAGTTATATGTAATTACATATCTAGATGTATGTAGTTGCTAATAAATTATTTATCTTAACAGTTTCAACCAATCCAATAAATACCATGTCAGTATTAAATCCAGTAAATTAATCCAGTGAACTTACGGTTTTTATTATATAATTTAATCTAATAATTAATATGATAAATAAATGTAAAACGCATTTAGTATGGAAGAGTCGCTCAATTTTGCCATCTAAGTACAAACTCATTGTATGTTACTTACTATTATGCAACTGACCTGGTTGTTTCGTTTTAATAAAAACATTACTGTAGATTGCTTGGCCCAGGTTAATAGCCAAGCCAATTGACTTATGTTAATAGTCATATTATTAAAAAAATAAAAATAAAATGTGCCGGAAATTCAAAACAATCAATATTTTTTATAATCTTGATTTTATTTAACTACTGATCATTGACCATTATATTACTTATTTAAGTTAGAACCATAATGATTATTTGAATTAAATTAAATCATTCAATGCCTTACTTGTATCACACAATAAATCAAATTAATCTAATCTAATAGATAATAAATAAATGTGTGCCTACTATAGGTTATGTGTGTAGATAGATAAAAACTCACTTAAAAATAAATGTATAATAATTAATAAAAATAAATAAACGCGTCAATACTAAACTTGTCGAGCTTCGTGTAGTTATGTCAAAATAAATTGGGTATTTTTTATATCCCGAACATATGTTTGGAAATTATAGTCCCTTATTCTAGTTCAATGTGTAGGTATTGATAGTTAAAAATAAATAATAAGCTCAGAATTTAATTTGCATCCCAATTAAATTCATTAACATATTTTTGAAACACTTGAATTATGCCATAAATTCATATAAATCCAATTTTCATGTGTCCTATTATGTAAACAATTATGGCGGATTTGCAGCCAATGACAGCCATCAGTGATGGAATTAAAGAGTTCCCATTGGTTGACATCCCAATTAAATTCATTTAATCATGTATCCTTGGCCAGGGATAGAGGAGCTGCCGGGGACTGGGGGCTGTGGTAATGTTTTGTCTGTCAGGGGGGAGGAAGTTTGTCATAATCATAATCCCCACGCTGAGAGAGTCGCTGGCATCCACAACATTTATCATCATGTTGTTTCAAAAAACACTTGATGTTGCCATAAATTCATGTAAAGTCCAATTTACAAATATGGTGGATGAGCAAGACAGCCATCAGTGATGGAATTGAAGAGTTGCCATTGGTTAAAAAACGCAGTTTGTAACATAAATAAATATAATATTTTTCCGTGTATTGTGCCTTTGGTAATATAGATTTAATGTTTGTGCCTTTTGTTTTCACGTCGACTATGTATTTGTACCTGAAGCTTAGTTGTTGTAGTCCCTGTCCGTTTACTTAGAATTAGAATGCTTATTTAACAGATAGAATGAATTTGTGTAATCTCAAATTAGAAAAAGAACTGTATGTGCATATGAGTGTAGTGCATAATGTAATCTGTAACGAATCACATCGAAGAATATTTTGAGCTGCGTTTGCGGTTTTAGCGGGCCAATGCTCTTTCGCTAAAGTCGAACACACAGCCTTTCTAAGGGAGGGATCTAAAAGAGTAGCTATCACTAAAGTTACTGGATGTCCTGTACTGGACTTCCCTAATATTTGCGCAGCATGTTATCGGACGTTTTATTTTGGATATATTCATGGCGCAGCTGTGGTAATGGGACTGGCCAGTAAAATGTTTACAGGTGGCGCTAGCGTAGCGTACTTTTTTAATAAGCATTTTTTATTTATTTGGAAAAGGTCAAATGTCTTTTATTCTCTGTCTGTCTGTCTGCTATTCTGGCGCCATTTTGATTGGTTGCTAGCCTTACCAGGATACCAGAAGCCAAGCCTTGCCGAAAGGGGTTTCAAAATGGCGAATCAGCGACTATGTAAAAAAAAAAACTCTTTCTCCTGCTAACAAACTATTCGTGCCACTCATATATTGCATATTGAAGTACTTGTGCAGTTTTTATGCATTGTGTGCCGCAAAACGCGCGGTTTTGCTTAATGTAGCGGTTTGGGTCAGAACTATCTTAATTGCAGTAATTTACATAATGTATGCATTATGTACTTACTGTAATAGCTGACATAGCCCACCAGATTAGCAAGTTTAAGGGGCAATAGGCAGGGCACATATCACGCAGAACAGATTGGGCCGAAAGGTTCTCGAATGGAGACCACGGACCGGTAAGCGCAGCGTAGGACGTCAACCGACAAGGACAGACTACCTAACAGAGAGAGAGAGGAAATTGCGGGATGCAGGTTGCTTCCAACGGGCCCTTTCGGAGATCGATGGGGAAGGCCTATGTCCAGCAGTGGACTTCCTACGGCTGAAATGATGATGATGACATAATGCATGTAATTCGCGCCATTGTGTCAACATGCAAATGTTACCCGTACAAGCACCATACCGCTTGCTGGTGATACATAGCAGCAGAAGTAGGTAGGTAGTATTTCCCTAACTATGAACAGTATTCAAAAGCTCGGCTTATTTTCAAATACATGCTGCATATTGGTGTATAGAAAAGCAATTAAAATTGGTGTTTAGAGTAGATCTTGTGTACCTATTACCTTACCTTAGTTTTGAATGGATAGTAGGTAGGTATCCGTAGGTAGGTGGTTTAGGTAGGCATGAAAATAACTTGGAAATATATGATTTAGTTATATCTATATGTATATTTTTTCAATTTTGGTTTTTCTCTGACATTAAAATCTAATTTTTTGAAGACTGAACAAGCTTTCGATGCTATTTAATTGGAATAAATCATGTAATAACTGACTAATTATGATTGTTAATTTTTAAGCTCAGATTTATTACGATTAAACCTGAAATATATGAAATTATGTACTTTGCTCTCTATACAAAAAGTAATATTTGTGATATCTATTGTAAATAATAAGTGTATTGAATGTATACACAATATTGTAATAATTAAGTATCTATTTAAAGACAGTATTAACTATTGTGCACTATGAATTTATGAAAATTGTCCATTTGATGTATGTTGAACTGGTTTTGTTACACCATTCACTGTAATTATGTATTTATAAAACGCTATAATAACAGCCTGCACATGTGAGACCATTTCTAGGGTTCCCTAGCAAATTAATAACCCTTATAGTTTCTCCATGACCTTCTAGGTGGCCTTGTGTACCAAAATTTGGTACAATACCAGAAATAAAATTCTTTTAATATTCTAGGCATAACCGCAATAAGTACTTTATGATGATTATATAATTCTAATTTAGCTACGGAACCCTTCCATGAGCGTGTCATGACATGCTCTTGACGGATATTTATCCAAAGGCATGCGGCCTTACTAATAAACTTAAGCAATGCTTAAAATTGCTGTGTTAACATCTCGCTGATGGAAACTCACATATGAAATGATGGCGAGACAGCCATTATAAGCATTGCTTACCGTAAGTAACGTTTATATGTAAGGCCGATGGTGTCCCACAATCGGCAAGTAATCTAGTGGCTTTATGAGAGTTGTGTATAATAAAATTTGCTATTATGTTCACATTGCAGGCTATGACTTGCTCGATCAATTTGTGTTCTACATGTCTCTCCGTTACACCAATTGACATGGTTAACTGCTACAAAACCTGCTAAAAGACACTGATTAGAATACCCGCTGGCTGTGGAACACCTGCATAAGGTCGGGCTATATAAAAACGCATTTTTATATAGCCTAGACTGGTCCTTTTGCAGGCATCACCTAAGAGTGTCTGCACATACCTATCTCTCATTTACGCAGGCTATAAATGTTAGGGTAAATTGATTCTATGAAAAACTATGAAATTGTATTACCCATTTGGGTGACTAACATACAAACAATGCTGGCATTGTTTAATAACTATGTACAAGCAGCTTGTCCATATCTAAAGAATAATGGGTGGCAAAAGCAGTGGATGAGCCGATAATTAGCTGGTTAAGGTTGACTTCTGTGCGTCGCGGCCGAACGCAGCGCGTACACTTGTTGCACGCATGAAAATGTATGGCGACGTTAGTCGACGGCTGCACGCGTCTGACGCAGACTTCGAAAGCGGCACCATACATTTTCATAGTGCGAAGACTTGGATCATTCTCAAAAGATCCATTGCTAAGATCCATAATGGATCTGATGAGATTTTCTTTTCTCATTAGATCCGGTCATAAACTTGTTGATTTGACGGATCAGCCACGCGCGGCTTGACGGAAGTCTGGCAGGAATTATTGTTAGAGAATGGCCTGCAACTAGTATTAGAACAAATTTACCTGAATATTGCTAGTAGTTTTGCAAGAATGGTGAATTTTTCAATAGGAACTTAACAAGTTAATTTACATTTCTTTATTGGTGATATCAAAATCATGACTTAATTTTACTAATAAATATTGGTGCCACTGAAATTATCTTTTATTGTCTGCAATAGCTATGATGGAGGCTCCGCTAAGAGTAATAGTGTTCCGTGGATGGAGGTAACTAAATGTTGAGACAATTCAAAAATTTGTTGCACAGGTTCAAATCCCAGATTTGATAGTTAACGAAAACTTTTTTCGTTTACGTAATTGTTCAATACATTTTAGTAAAGCGCCTCCAGCGGAAACGCGGAGGAACTAAAATCGGCGGTATAGATTGCTTCACTCTAATACGAAAAAAGTTTTCGAATACCTTTCAGCCCAGCAATGTATGGAACAAAATGTAAACGAAAAAAGTTTTCGAAAACTATCAAATCTGGGACTAAGCCCCCTTTGTCAAATTTTAGAATTGTCTATATTTAAATAGTAAATTATACCAATACTGGGATAAGCGGAAAGAGTGTACTAAAGCAGAAGGGGTCCATAGTACCCATCATTTTGAACAACTTTTACTCTGGGAGCAACTATGAAAAAGGAAAAAAAATTGCTAATCTGTACAAAACAGTCATTCAAACTAGACAAAATGTATGGGACACTTGGTATTTTTTTCGCGGTTTCAGGTTTGGTCCCATAGTAAACGTTGTTCATAATTATGGGTACTATGGTATGGACGCTTTTCAGCTTAGTAACCCTTTTTGCTTAAACCTGTAGTGTGGAACAAGTTCACAATAAAATTACTTATGGTTGTTTTAGGAGGTGCGCAAGAATTATCAAACATAATATATTTACCCAAGTATCTGACCAACAAGTTGATTTGATTGGAACAAAATGCTTCATCATGTTCCATTCTGCACAACTAGTCGGTCCGTTCAGTTGGTCGGAGTGGAATGACTGTACAATACAAGGGTGCGTATCCACTATGTTTGCACTCTTAAGCTGTGCTCCGCGCATCTGCAACTGCTCCAGTGGAGATGTTTATCCCTTTGACGTTACTTAATAAACTTTTGTGCCAGGACCGCCAAGGACGTCTTTAGGCGACACCACTTTTTAGAGAACCCTTAATTACAGGAAATATATTAATAGTATATAATAAGTTTTTTTAATTATAATATAATAGTTCATCTAATCGAAGTGAATAAAATTAAAGCTTGTTATTTAGCGTATGATTTCAATTTAGTAATTTTTAAACTTTCGCGATTTGAACACATGTTTTAAACGTTTATCGGGACTTATCACGTATTATTTAATTTAGGTAAAAAATATATACCTTTCGCTCGACGTTTCGACCATGTTACAATGGCCGTGGTCACGAGCTGATTTCAATTTAATTTGTTTAAGACTATCAGTAAACACATGGCTTGATGTACAGAGCGCACTTTTGATGCGCAACCCATGACAGTAAAAGGGTTATTTTAGTTGAGAATGTATTAAACATAATTCAAGTCAACCTCAACTACTCCTAGAGTTCTGTACAGGCAAATAACAGATTTAGAACCTGTTTTGGATAAATAACTGCAACAGTCAGCGATCATAAGATAGTAATAGGACTATAGGTATTATGGTCTGGATATGCAGTATCTTGTCATGAAATTACCAAGAGTACTAAATTTCTACTTGTAGTGCTTGCACTAAATACGTAGGAATATAAGAAATAATAGAAATAGGTTGGAATTTTACATTATTTTATTACAGCTTACAAATAAAATCATTCGGTCTTGGCCGCCGCTGGTTTAGCTTTCTTCGCCTTAATGGGCCTCTGGGAGCGGAGGATGGCTGATGCGCGACGAAGAGTAGCCTTGGACAAGTCGGTGCGGTAGTTGTTAGCTTTCAGGAGCCTCTTTGCCTTGTAGAGCGATCTCCTCGCACCGGCTTTAAATGGACGACGCACTAAATTCTTGACGGGTTTGTTAGTCGCCTTAGCCTTTTTGTACACTACTGTGAATCCTTTCCTGTCAGGGTTCTCTACCACGCTGATAGCTTTCTTGTGAACCAAGCCACTGTACCTGTACGAGTTGAGGTTAGTCACATTGTTCGGCTCCTTGCTGAACGGTTTCCTGATGTTACGCTTCTTCACTAGGAAGGCGTTGTTGTTGCGGATGATCATCCAGTTTAAATGGGACGACATTTTTGTAGTTTATTCGTAAAAACTACACCAAACAACGTGCTCACGACGTGTTCGAACACAAAAAGGAAAATCAAATTCTGTGACAGTGACAGTTGTCTATGCTATGCTAGCGTCAATAAGAAATCTAGAATATATTTTTTCATGACCTTGAATACAGAGTCCTTCAGTCGGTATAATCGTGTTTACACGATAATAAATAACATTATAGTCACAGTCAGAATCAAACAGAGTAAGCCACGGCCAAGTCCAAGTCATGAACTAGTAAAATGAAGAATACGAATGCCGCCAGCATGCTGGGTACGCTGCCAACTGGTTGTGGGCTTGAGCATTTGGATTGTCTTTAGACCTTCGTCGGTCTGTGAGCGGTCTAACTGTATTTGTAGTGTTAGTTTTAGCTTGTATTTTGTTTTGTTGAGAATACTTGAATAAAAGCTCTTGTGGAATTTTAGAAAAGTCACAAAAATACATAATATTATAGAGAATTAGAGATGCTGTTGATAATAGTTTGGATCTGCCCGTTTTTAGTAGACTATTACCACAGAAGAGAAAAAAAAATCGTTTAATTCTGTGCCTATTACCAAGGACTTTGTATACCTTATAAGGGAAAGGACCGAATACTCATGCAGAAAAAACGGTCCGAGCAAGAAGCGAAGACGAAAGAAGTTTGCATAATACCGAAATAGGTCTGTCAAAAACTAAAAAGGGGGAGGAAAACACGTATTGCACAGGGTATACAAAGTCCTTGTATTGCACATACCGACACATTTTACTATGGAGTTCTATAAACGCATACCATACGCATGGTGAGCGGCACACAACTACAAAAGATGTGCTTAAAATCTAATCAAATGGACGACCAAGAGGGATAAACACGTAAAGGGGTGTAAGTGCTAAAAGGGAAACTGTAGGTGTATAATGCTTCCATTTATTTATTTATTCTGAGGATCTGTGTGAGATTTATTTAGCTTGCAATACTAAAATCGACTAAAAAATTAATCGAAATAATTATTGCGTCTAATCTATGGATTTTACCGTTTTCTATCATCTTTTTTTTGATATTTTTGGCATTTCATTTTGCTTATGGTGAACTGTCAAATCAAATTCTGAACTAAACTTCTGTGGGACAATTTCGTGTTGGTTTTCTTGTTTAGCTTTTTCTTTAATATATTTACAATATTTCTTAAAGTTAATGTAGTTCTTTTGTGAAAAAAATTATATGTGAGTTGTGAAAAGTGCCAAATTGATGTCTCGTGTGCGTTGGTATTATAAATCAGGCTGATCAAAATATAAACAAAGATATGTTTGATTCTGACCTGATCGACGTGGAATCCTTCGATTATAGCGATGATCAAACATGGTAAGCTTGCCTACCTCCTTTAAATTATTTTAAAACTAAGGCTGCACTTTATTTGACACCAGTTTTAGTTCATACGATTGTCGTGTCTGGTCAAAACGTCATACCTCTTACCCACGGCCTACAGTTGCAATTTGTCCCATATCAATTAATCGTTCAGCAAACGATATCAGGTCTGACCAGTTAGCAATACCTTAAAAACAAGACTTGATGCGAGTGGGTGTTTGCATTGTGATGATTCATGCACACACAGGTGTTTGCAGTTGTATGGATATAATGATCTTCCAAATTGAATGCATTGATTATAATTTCTCAACAGTCTATTCAAGCTGTTTTATATACAGCTTCAGATTCATAGCTACTGTACATAGACTACACAAACTACCAGCTAGAACCAGAATATTAAAATTTATTCCTCCGACATACCAACTAGAAATCAAACCCAAGACATTCTGCCCAGAAGTCATACGCACCAACTGAGCCAGTCTGTTCTTCAGCCCGTTGCTTAACTACTTTCTTGTCTTGTAGGCTGAGAGGCTTTTTATGCAACATACTGACAAGATGATCAAAACACTCGCTTGACTAAAATCAAATCATCTTTATTACATTAAATTACTAGTAGGCTTTAAATTGCATGTTTATAAATTTTGATACATATTGTGGCTTGTAAAAAGGTACAGTCTTGTGCAGCACCTACTCTAAGAATTTTCTCTCGTCTCTTAGGTGGATATACATTATTGTTATAAACCCTTTGAATTACGCATTACACTTTCTCTACACCTACCTTGTTATCCTTTGTAAAATAAGGTAGGTATATAAAATGAGAGCATTAACTGATATCTCAAAGTTTAAATCTGATAAGAAAGATATCTGCGAATTAATGTGATATAAATGCATGTAGATTATTTATAACTAGCTATTGTTTGGCTTCATTTGTTTTGTATACATAAAAGCGTATATCAGTCAGCACTGTGGCCGGTGCAGACCATGCATAGTAAAAGTAGCAAGTACAAGTTGCAAGTGCCTACTAAGCATCGTCTGCGATGTTTTGCTTAGTGCAAGCAGCAGTGGCAGTACTTAGTAGTACAGGTCGTGTCATGTAAAAAGAACGCTGGAAGAAAGTAGAGGGGGTGTGGTTGCGCATGGGTACACTCACGCACAAAAGTATTAGGCCTATTGTTTTAAATAATTATTTATTAGCCATTTGCTCGCAGCTTCGTATATTGCCTACTGCGCAGCCTAACCGCCAGCGTTCTTTTTACTTGATGCGACCTGTACTTAGCAGTACTGCCACTTGCACTAAGCAAAACATCACAGATGATGCGTAGTAGGCACTTGCTACGTGTACTATGCATGGTCTGCAATGGCCTATAGTGTAGCTTTCTAATGGTGAAGGAATTTTTATAATCGGATCAAAAAATCCAGTTACATTCTTTTTAAGAATATTATTATACTAAGCTTATTCATGGAAAATCAAACAGGTTGTACACAATCCCAGAAGATTCCGGTCAGAAGCTGGACATAGTGACGTGGAACTTGACCTGCGACTGGCCGTTCAATGAGGATGAAGACTACCTGCAGACGGAGAAGCAGCTCAACAACCTACTCGATAGTATAATTAAAAGTGAGTACCTACACCAAAGATAATATAACCACTTGATCGCACATGTAGTCAAAATCCCTTTTGCTAAATGATGCCACGTCGGTCCCGAGGGGTAGCTTGTGATTGGAGACTCAACACGACTCGACGCTTGTGATTGGAGAATCAAAAGTCATTCATTCAATTTGCGCCTAGGATTGGCCCCGCTCGAAATAGTTTAGGTTGACATGTTAGAACCTTTGGCTTATGCGGGGTAAAGGATGACCAGTCGAGTGGTTATTTGTCATTGAACTACACCAACATTAATTACACTGTTATTACAATAGTCAAGGAGATTAATATTTTTTATTACCTCATAAAAATCCCAACCATAAATAGAGCCCATCAACGAAAACAAAATTAAAATTAGTTGAATAATAAATAAGTTATAACTATTTTAATTTCATGCTAAACAGAGAGTGAACTATACTGAGTAATGACGTCACGCCTCAGGCGCGCTATACTAACAAACGCTTTGCGAGAACGGGTATATTTCAGAGTATATTCCCTCTATCCCCACCTAAAACTTTAAACGCTCATATCTCAAAGATTTATCAGGCAATTTAATTTATTTTTTCAGTATGTGTAATGTATTTAGTTATATTCATCGCTAAGCATGTTATTGCAAGGTTGTACACTGTTTTAATGTACTAGGGACCTGTAAAAGGCTCCAAAGGCTCCATACTATTTGACAGATGGCGTGTACTCTACGCTTTGTAAATAACTTGACGGATTCTATGCCAATCCATTTTCTTAGTTTGGTCGTGACAGATACATGTAGTAGGTAAAAACCTATACCTTGCAGATTTTTTTCATTCATGGTGAATGGACTAATTTATGATCATTTATTTCATAAAAAGATTTGTTTTTTTTTACTATTCTCTGTGACACCATATTTTTTCTTTTTTGGTTTAAATAGTCACCCTTTAATCTGTATGCTCGTTTTAATACAAAGCCGAAATGACTAGCACGATATAATCGTTAAAATAGCAATACTTCTAACAGTTCAATCGAATCTTAAGTATCATACAGCATGCTGGGCCGCATATTTGCAGAGTTTTGGCTATGTTGTATAATATATGTATATCCCACTCATATCTTCCTACTGACATGATGAGGACAATTGTAGTTCCTGTTGTTAAAAACAAAGCGGGAGATTTATCTGATATAACGAATTATAGGCCTATTTCCTTAGCAACTATAATTGCAAAAGTGTTTGACAGCATTCTGAACACACAATTGAATAGACACATAAAGTTACATGATAATCAGTTCGGTTTTAGGGCAGGACTGTCTACAGAAACTGCCATATTGTGTTTGAAGAGTGCTGTCAAATACTACACCAAGAGAAATACGCCTGTATATGCTTGCTTCCTCGACCTCTCCAGGGCCTTTGACTTAGTATCGTATGACATTTTGTGGTCAAAAATGAAGGCTTCCCATATACCGGATGAACTTATTAACATGTTTAAATATTGGTACGGGAATCAAGTGAATAATGTGAGGTGGGCGGGCACGCTGTCGGATCCGTACAGGCTGGAGTGCGGGGTGAGGCAGGGCGGACTCAGCTCGCCCTCCATTTTCAACTTGTACATAAATGGACTGATCGAGGCGCTCAGTGGAAAACATATCGGTTGTCACATAGATGGCGTATGTTACAATAACATCAGCTACGCGGACGATATGGTTCTCCTGAGCGCCTCGGTCTGCGGCCTCAGGAAGCTGATGAGTACGTGTGAGAGCTATGCAGCTGATCACGGGCTTATTTATAACGTAAAAAAAAGTCAGTGCTTGGTCTTTCAGGGCGGACAAAGAAAGGCTATTGTAATGCCCCCTATAAAATTAAATGGCTTGTCTGTACAAAGGGTAGATACGTTTAAATATCTGGGCCATTTAGTGACGCCTACCCTAAAAGATGATGCGGATGTTGAGCGGGAGCGGAGGGCGTTGGCGGTCAGAGCGAATATGGTGATCCGCAGGTTTGCACGGTGCTCGACGGAGGTTAAAATAACCTTGTTTAGAGCTTATTGTACCACCTTTTATACCTGCAGCCTGTGGGCTGACTACACGCAAAAATCGTACAGCGCCCTTCGCGTCCAGTTCAACAACGCGTTCAGAATGATGTTGGGTCTCCCCCGGTACTGCAGTGCGTCGACAATGTTTGCTGAAGCCCGCGTAGACTGCTTTTATGCGACGATGCGGAAGAGAGGCACTTCGCTACTGAGGCGGGTGAGGGGGAGCTCCAACAGCATGCTGGCTGCGCTCGCGGACAGACTGGACTGTCCCTATATTAACCAGTGTTGTCGATTGCATGTTCAACACCTATGTGTCTAACATGCAACCGACAACAGCGTATTAGGGACTATTTTATTAAATAATAATTAAAATGTAATGTGACTATTTTAATAATTTTTGTATGCCTATGAGTCTTGTCACTTGAAATAAATGATTTATTATATTATATTATTAAGTAACATCAATAAATTGATGAATGAACACATAATTAAGCCGAGTCGATTGAATGATTTTGTCAATCATCGCGCTTAAGACGAGACGCGAACAATCGCAGGCCGGTCTACTTCTATTCGCCACGCGCCATAAACTCTGGACAAAGGATCCCATTTCGTACTCGTATCTAAGTATCAGTAGGTAGCCGTTCTGATATCCTACTCCGATGGTAGTAATCTAATAGGAGTACAGTCATGCACAGAACAGTGCTATATTACAGTGACCCTCAGTCAGTAAGCTATTAGTATCTTCGAATCAGGCCCATTTGGGAGACCGCTAGACTTGAAAACGTGAGGTCGCGGGATCAAACCCCGGGCCTTACCAATGAGCTCTTTGGAGCTTATGTACGGATTTTCAAATCACTGGGTTAAATATAAATTTAAGCTTATAAAATAATAAATAAATAATAAATAAATAAATAAATATTCTATTTCTATTGTGCGAACTGCTAGTCTGTGGAATTCGCTGCCTGGGTGGGTGTTCCCCAATATTTACAATCTGGGTGACTTCAAATCAAGAGTGAAGAAATCGGTTTCTTCCTTCTTTCGGTAGATGGTTTAAAGTTCCATTTGCTTAGAAAGCCCCTAAAGTCTTGGACTGACTATGAATAACGAAGTCTGAAAGTGGTTCGACTATTAAAGAATTGTTTGAGTGAATCGTTTCTAAGAAAGAAAATATTAAAAACCATATAAAAGAAAATGGCTACCTTTCTCCCAGGCGATGGCTAGTCTCCTAATCTAGCTTATCCAAATACTGTACTGGATTAATTCGTCCAATCCTTTCGTCTTCCACTTGATCGAAATCGACTCGATTTCGTCTACTACCGCGACCTCGTCAAGGTCTTCGGTCGCTTCTAAGTCATTAACCTCTCAAGTACAACTCGATCTGACTGCGAAAATCTCTTCTGTTCAATGACCGGTAATCAAGAATTATAGATGCATTTTTTTAAACCACTTGGAGCAGTTGTACTCGCATCGCATAGCATCGCTACTGACGCCTTATGCCAATGACAGACGCGAAAAGAGATGGGGTTTTCCAATACATTTTTATACGTATGTAAAATTATATTGTTCTTTAAAAAAGGATGATAATGACCTCTTTTCGTATTAGTATCTAGAGGTCATTCTAGTTTTACGTAAGCAGAATTTTAATAATTTTTAAACCCTCCATGTCTACTTACTTTGTTACTAAAGGAAGCAAAGCTCTTAACGCCCGTCCCCCATAGGATTTATACCATTACTGGGTATAACCCATTTACAGGGTTACACGCAAAGGGTGTATTGAGCCGAAGGGGTCCGTACTCATAATAAAATTATGAACAACTTTTACTATGGAACCATACCTGAAATCGCGAAATCGTATTAGCTGTTCCATAGAAAACAGCCATTCTAACTACAAAATGTATGGAGCAACTGATATTTTTTTGTTGATTCTATAGTAAAATTTGTTTACGATGAGTATAACGAACTACTTTCGGCTTAGTATACCCATTGCGCGTAACCCTGTAAATAAGTGAACCAGTTCAATGTCAGCATTGCAAACATCCACTCACAATAGGACCGTTTTTCAACGGGAGGATATTACGTGACCTATCAACTGTGAAGGATCGACCATTCAATAACTGCAAAGTATAATTCATAGAATAGCTGCTTAGGGGGCGTCCATTAATTACGTGAGGTGATTTTGGCGATTTTCGATTATACTTTAGATTAGAGTGTGTAGTGTGTACTACTATAATCATGCTAAGTTTGACGCTTGAACGTAATACCGCTTTTACATTAGAGTAAATACAAAAATTCGTAAAAAAAAATACGTTTGTTTGGTCGTTACCCTTTAATTTTTACTTTTTGACTTTATTATTATTTGTTAGTTAATCCGCCGTAATACTACATATTCTGTGAAAATTTTAACTGGCTTTCTATTACGGTTCGAATGATACAGCCGTTAAAAGGTAGGACGGACAGACAGACAGCGCAGCGCAGCTTAATAATAGGGCCCCGTTGACACCATTTGGGCACGGAATCCTAAGAACCATAAACTAATAGTTGAAATTGAATGCGAAAATGTGTTTATTTGTTTGATTTCCGCAAGTAATTTTACAGTGTTAACAAGAAAGCCCACTTTTGCAAGTATTGCACTTATCTATTTAAGTATGCATTTAAAAAAATATATGATGTATATCAGTCTCTGGCAGCCATATCACAAGGTTTGCTTAGTTTTGGGGTCAGATGACCGTGTGTGGAAAAAATGTCCCGAATATTTATTTATTTATTGATAGAATCTTAAAAGACTTGTTGTAAAAATACATTGCATCTGAATTAAATAGCGAGATCTATTTGGTAGTCTACACTAGGCTTTATCGTCAGCGATAAGAGAACACAAGTAGTACGTGAGAGTTTTGAACATTCTGAATCGCAGAATACTTCTGCTATGATAATAATGAGTAAGAACAAATTAATACGAGGAGGAATTTGTTTGCTTGTGTTTGTTGAATTTGAAAATAACACACAAATACAGGCTAGATAGCTATATAGAGGCAACAGGAAAATATGGAAGATGGGTGCAAAGTATTTATGTATTTACTTAAAAATTAAGACGTTTTAAATGCATAGTGACAACAATATCATGCTGAGCGATGGTGGCCGAGCGGTAACATGTGCGCTTTACAATCTGACGGCACCTGGTTCGAACTTCGGCCCTGGGGGCCTAGACAAGAGCCACGCACTGTTAGCGTTCACGTCTGCGGAAAGATGAAATTGTATGAAAATGACACTGACAATGACATTAGCATGAGAGAAATTATCTCAAGCTAATGTCATTTTCATACAATTTCATCTTTCCGCAGGCGTGAACGCTAACAGTGTGTGGCTCTTGTCTAGACCCCCTGCACCAATGACTTATTTAGTACCTAAATAAATTGTGCAGTTTCGATGCCATCGCTCAAAAACAGTGAAGGAAAACATCGTGAGGAAACCAGTATGTCCAAGAACCTCTAAAGTTCAAAGACATACGAAATTCACCAACATGCACTGGGCCAGCATGGTGGTCCTACCCATCCTCTCCCTCTGGGAGAAGGCCTGAGTCCCAGCAGTGGGAACATGATAGACTGAAATGATGATGATGAATATCATACTTGTGTGTATAAAAGCGAAAGTGTGTTTGTTTGTTTTTTCCTTTCCCACGCAGCAGCAGAGCAACGGATCGACGTAATTTTTTGCTTAGAGATATTTTGAGAGCTGTAGAGTGACATTAGACAGACATTTTTATCCCGAAAAAATGTACAGTTAACGAGGAAAAAAAATTAAGCCTGCATGGGTGTTCCCAATAACTTCAATCTGGGCATTTTTATGTCGCTAGTGAATCGGTTTCTTCTATAGGCAAGCGTGCTCTATCGTAGTTAGCATTATCGTGCGAGACGGCGGCAAATCTATAAAAAAAAAAACCTTATTATTAAAAAATTTTACCGTGCGTAATCTCTCTACAGGTTCTTAATTCTACTAAGCTAGAACATTAATCATTGTACACTGTAGAATTGCTAACCACATGCTGAGATGAAAAGAATAAAAAAACTTGAACTCTACCGTAGTCCGTTACACTATAGAACACATCGCGAAGCGCCACACCTAATAATAGACTTAAATGTCACAACAAAGCTAAATAAAGAATGCGAGCTCCATTTCCGCGTAAAAGAACATGCATAAAGCTGGGCCTGATTAGTGATATTTCAACGCAACGTCTCCACGGCTGTCAAAATATGAACCTATCCACACTTTTGTAGATGGGTTTTGTCAACACGGCAAATGCTGTCATGATTTGTCAGACGCAGAACGCTGGATGGTGGCTGGATGCCATCAAAGAACGGCCCAGACTTAGCTATTATAATTGTCAAAATACCGCAGCATAGAATGAGTTTTTTAAACTCTTTTTTTTAGCCATCATGGGTGGCAAACTAGCATACAGGCTGCCTGATGGTAAGCGATTACCGTCGCCTATGGATACTTGATACACCAGAGGCATCACAACTACGTTTCCGACCCTTTAAGACTCTATTAACTGGCCTTTTGAAGACCCGTTGTAGATTCTCGGGAACACCGCGGAAGGTAGCTCATTTCACATTTTGCAGTTGTGAGGCAAGTAAGATCGTGTGAATCGAACAGTGTGCTATTTACACTGATCTATTATATGTGGATGAGCTGGCGGATAGTACGATGATAAAACCGCGACGCCGGCATCAGAACAGACAGTTCTTCAGAACACTTCCCGTTGAAAATACGATGAAAATAACAGAGAGACCCAAACCCACGTCCGTTACCTATATACCTCCAAACCCTAACGATGAATGTTTAATTGGTGATAACTTGTGTTTTGCCACCCATATTCGTCGCGGTTCCAGAGTCTCGGTTGTCATGGCTGTCATCATCATCATCATCAGCCGGTAGACGTACACTGCTGAACATAGGCCTCCCCCTTTAACCTCCACACTGAACGACAGCCTGCCTTTTGCATCCCCTGGATGCCAGCGACTGTCACAATGTCGTTGGTCCATCTAGTAGGAGGCCTACCCACGCTGCGTCTTCCAGTTCGTGGTCTCCACTCAAGAACCTTTCTTCCCCATCGGTTATCGGTTCTTCGAGCGTCTGGCCTGCTCATTGCCACTTCAACTTGCAAATTTTAACAGCATGGTCATGACTGTACCCAGCATTAATTTTAAATACATTTCATACATGGAAATGTTTCCCAGACCATAAGAATTGGAAAAAGCGGCGGCACTTCGATCTGTTTTCTCAGCGCTGCGCAAAAACTGGATGGTTAATTGATAATTGCCGGCGCAGGAAGCAATCTATGGCACGGCTTCCTATTGCAGATATGTACCACATACATAGCTTAGCCATTTAGGTATATCTATTAACATGAGACCTGGATAAGCAAGATATGATGCCATTATGTAATGGCAAGAACATCGTTGATGGGCAAAACCGAAGCTTGTTATAAATTATGGCACGAAATAAGCTGGGTATGGAGTTTGTTTCAACTAAGAGCATGGTTGCTAGGCC
Organism: Agriopis aurantiaria; assembly: GCA_914767915.1. Taxonomy (NCBI): domain Eukaryota; kingdom Metazoa; phylum Arthropoda; class Insecta; order Lepidoptera; family Geometridae; genus Agriopis; species Agriopis aurantiaria. Next base: position 5,983,319 of record OU612003.1, on the reverse strand, counting down.
AAAACATACAAGTGGACAGTGTTTTTACCCCACTGCCCAAGAAGGAGGGTAATGGTTTTTTGGGCGTATAGTATTGTTTGTTTGTATTTATTAAAGGTATATTATCTCCTTTCATGTTGGTGTATGTCATGTCTTTGAACTTTTGAGTTTCTTGGACATACCGGTTTACTCACGATCGCCAATTTATCATTAGCGTAAATTAATGTATAGCTAACACACTGGAAAAATAACCAAGAACATGACACACTTGTGAAGTAGGTAAGCGGTTAAGATAAAGGGTGGGATGCATTAGTGTCAGTCACAGATCTACGGTGTCAGTAGAAGATCCGTACTTGGAATAAAACTTGACAGTCGGTTAGCGTTGGCGTGAAACTGTGTTGCGGGGACAAAGTTCTTGGAGTTTCTGCAGTTAAACATGCCTATACAGGGTACACGGAACTGTAGTGCCAAGCCGAAAGGAAGTAATTTAATTCATCATTATGAAATAAACTTTTATCTTGGGACCAACCCTAAAATCACAAAAAACAGCTGTTCCCTACGTTTCAATGACATTTTCTGTGGGACAACAGATTTTTTCAGTTATATGATTATTAACGGGGTATTTACCGTGATAAGGTTGTGGATGGAATGGAAATTCTGATAATAATTTTCAAATGTGTGGGCAGATTCATTACGATGCAATTTACCTCTACAAGCAGACAATGAACTTGGAAAATACCTACGCGTTATAGGAAGTACGACTCGATCTCTACTAGCGCTTATAGTCAATGTGTTTTACTAATAAATCTTATAATACTTCCGCGCGTCAATGTTATTGACTATTACGTCATTGTTTCACCCGATAAAGAAGGTATTCAATAAATTAATGCCTTCTAAACAAAGATTTAAAATATAGAATTAGACATCATTTATTCCAAAAAATTCCACACTAAAAGTAGACTAAAACCACACTTGTTATTGTAAAGATAATGCTCAATCATCATTACAGCTATAGGACGTCCACTGCTTGACATAGGTCTCCCCCATCGATCTTCAAAGGGGCCAGTTGGAAGCGGCCTGCATCCAGCGTTTCCCTGCGGTCTCTTTTAGATCGGTAGATAGTTTTTTTTATTGAGTGAGATAGCAGCTGTCTCTTAACATACAGAATAGACCGGCAGGTGTCGAGAGAAAGGTATGTGGTAGGTTGGGCAGTAGGCGTCGTCGTCTCGCAGTCACATAGCTCATTCAGATCAACTAAGCTACATTTTCACACCTGTCTGCACCCTGTAACGGCCTACCCTACTCCTGAATACTGGGTTACGCAGAAAGGGTGTACTAAGCTGAAAGGGGTCCGTTGTACTCGTCATTATCAACAACTTTTACTATTGGAGCAACCCTAAAATCACGAAAAAATATCAGCTGTTCCATACATTGAGTCGAGTGTCAATGACCCTTTTCTATGGAACAGCTGATTATTTTTTTGGCGATTTCAGATTTACTCTCATAGTAAAAGTTGTTCATAATGATGGTACTATGGACCCCTTTCGGCTTAGTTACTTTCCGAGTATACCATTGCAGACCATATCCTGTAGGAAGCTTCCTCCAAACTTCGCCATTATTATCAGCCTGTATGATTTTCGCCCACGGCTGGGCGAAGGCCTCTCCTACAGAACGCCACAAGGAACGATCCGCCAACTCTTAAGCCAACCAAATCCAAACCAAACTCCAAACTAACACGATCTATGTTCCTTCGTAATAATTAATCAAGCAGTCTAATGTTCTCTGTCTGTGTCTATTTTTGTTGTAATTTTTATGTTATCCTTGTTTTGTGGTGTTTTAATAAAGAGTTTTTGTATTTGTATTTGTTGTACTCAAAATAAAATGCATTACACAAAACAGATAAAAGTTCCAATAATCAAGTACCTCAATATTATAATGATAATAAATTCGTTATAAATTTTATTGTTATCATCGGTATCATAATCGCGCACCTACTTTAATAATTTCTTCGCGCAGTATCGGCACAGATTATGACGTAATACGTTAACAATTATTTGCATGCAACGCCAGAGTTGATCGCACGCCTACGCATCGATTACCATTCGAAACTTGTATAGACGTTTCACTTTCTATCCAGTAAGGGCAGTAAATAGTCTGAGATCTTATACAGTATAATTGTGTTTATTCTTTAGGTTTACATTATATCTAGGTGACCAACCGTGTGTGTATGGGTGTGTGTGTGTGAGAGAGAGAGAGAGAGAGAGAGAGAGAGAGAGAGAGAGAGAGTGTGTGTATGTATGTGTGTGTGCGCGCGCGCGCGCGTGTGTGTGTTTGCGTGTATGTGGTTCTTTGGGTTCAAAAAGCATCAGTTGTCATACCTTTTTCAAAATTAATCGCTTTTGTCTGTTATAATTTTGTGGATCTATAATGATATTACTAGCTAAATGCCTGCGAATTTGCATGCGTAGTTATACCTATGTGCCTCTTGTTAGTGGAAAAACTAAATCAAACCTTTTCACATTTAAACATTGTAACTACGTAGGTAGGTTCCTAAAACAAATCAAAAAAATAAATTTGTCAATTACTGGACTTAAAAAATTCTCTTCGTCGAAGGGGGTTCTAAAAATTATGAACACATTAAATACCATGTTTCAGAAAAAGCTATTTGAACTCTTTTACATGCTGCTGCAAACCTGTTCAACAAGTACCTGTTACGTGGACCAGCTCAGTCAATTTATAGGCTATCTTTAGACAACCCTAGATATCGATCGAGATGTCAGCCAACATTCTATTTACGGATGTCTTGCGTAAACCGGAGGCTGTATAAAATGTCCCTCTCGGCCTATCACTAAGCGTGAATACCCAAAAATTCAAAAATCTATGTTTTAGAATTTAGATAATTAAGTAAATCGGCCAAGTGAGAGTCGGGCTTGCGCACTGAGGGTTTCGTACCACCACAAAATTAATTAATTATCAATTTAGATAACCGACTTCCAAATTAGTAAAAATTAATATACAATTTCGATTCGGTGAAAGAAATGATAAGGTCGTCCAAGTAACCGAATTACCAGTTATAACTTGGTAATGAACAGTGTCACAGACTCGCACTTGGGAATTGCTTATTAGTTTTTGTTATACTTTAGAGTGTGTACTATAATAGTGCTATAATCATGCCAAGTTTGACGCTTGTACGTATTACCGTTTTTACATTAGAGCAATCACAAAAAAACGTAAAAAATACGTTTGCTGTATGCTTGCCCCCTTTCGTTTTTCCTTGTTGACTTTTTTATTACTTAAGTTAATCCGCCGTAACATTACTATGAAGTGAACATTTTAACTGGTTATCTATTACGGTGTGAAAGAACCAGCCGTTTAAAGGTACGATAGACGGACGGACAGACAGACATCGTAGGCTTAGTAATAGGGTCCCGTTTTTACCCTTTGGGTACGGAACCCTAAAAACCTGGTGCTAAGCATCTAGAACATTTCTTATGTTTTGCAAGGGTATCAGTGGTCAAACGATGAGTGCTTTCACGTCTCTCTGTCGTTATATCCTTACAATACTGTCGCTCGTATTTCCTGACCACACCCATTGCATACAAAATGCAAATTCTTCAGTTTTGGCGCGAAAACACATTTCTATGCGGCCAGTGTTCTACTGCGACTGTACTACTACATATTCTGGGGCTGAGCTCTATTCTGATACTGGCGCTAATTTTATTTCGTAACCACAGTTTATACCCACTATTTCAAACCATATCGGAACATAAATAAAGCTGTAAATTGATTGATGAACATTCCACAGTTTATTGTAAAGCTGGAGATGCGATTTTTTGATGGGTTCGTTGAACTGGGTTTGGTCTTCCGCGTCAATTACTCGGCTTAGTATCGAACTTTAATTAGTTAGCGAGAACGCATTATCACTTCACCTGCTGACGTTAACTGCGCTTTGGTTTGTTTTACAAATGGGTTATCTGATAACACAATAAATAATAGTACGTTCTTTTATTTTAGGTTTTTACCTTCTTCTTCATTATATAAAAGGCGATGTGTTTATGTATTTGCCCCCCCTGTATCCGCCAATCGTCAGTCTACTAATAGTTCTACTATTGATACTGCGGCAGAATAAAACTAATAAAAATCCAATATGCCTTTAACTATTTCTTCAAGGGCGTCGTGCGAACGAGGTGGGAAAGTAATCAACATCATCCATCTTTTCCGTATTGATAACCCTTTGTTACGTCGTTATTTTTGTCCTCAATTTCAGTAAATCGATTCCTATCGATTTAATTGACTTCATCATCTTCATCATCATCATCATCATCATCATTCCAGCCATAGGACGTCCACTGCTGAACATAGGCCTCCCCCATCGATCTCCAAAAAGGCCGGTTGGAAGCGGCCTGCATCCAGCGTTTCCCTGCGGTCTCGTTTAGGTTGTCTGTCCATCTTGTGGGTGGACGTCCTACGCTGTGCTTACCGGTCCGTGGTCTCCATTTCAGAACCTTTCGGCCCCATTAATCGACTTATTAAGTCGATATTAACACAACACTTACCACCGTTTTCTATTCCAGGTGAAGCCCTCTCCATGCCTGACAAACACAAATTCGACTCGCGGACATACGTGCGGCCGAAGAAGCGTATGTCAAGACCAAGCATCCAGAACATTGTAGAGGTTCCATCAAACCCGTCGTCAATGTCTCCGCATCCCTCGCTCAATCCTGCGCTCAATCTTGCACTTAACCCTGCGCTCAACCACGTGATGAATCTCCAAGGATCAGGGAATAAATATATGACGTACAACAAGTATAACTCGCCTCTGGGGCCTATAAGTCCGCTGTTGCGGTTGAAGACCTTCAATGTGGATACTCATACAGAGAATAGCAGTGCAGTCAAAGAATACGCCATGAAGAGAAAGAGCCTGGTTCAGGATGAGGACCCACAGGTTGGTACATTTCTTTGTACAGTGCCACCAACTTAGCTGTCCAGGTGGACAAAATTGGAACTACAGTTTTTTCTTGCTGAATTTCTTAGGTGGTTAGGTAATACTTTGTTATCCACTAGCGACACTGTCAACTGAATAGCTAATATGGAGGGACTGTACTTTCCATTTACAGGTCTTATTCTTCTTTAGTATGCTGCTAAGTTAAGTAAGTCGCGTCTCTCAGGGGAAACTTTAAATAAACCCGGCCACCCCGCACCCCGGCCCGACCGGGAAAATGAGGTCATCCAAATAACCCAATTAGTAGTTATAACTTGGTAATGATCAGAAATTTGTCACCGACTCGCACTTGGCCATTATTTATTACTAGCTGAAATCCGCTACTTCATACGCGTAGAGCTCGGCCTTCGGCCTCGCTACTACAACCCGTTATAGCCTATGTGTTATTTTAATGTATAAGCTATATTATTGTTAACTTTCATTAAAATCCACACGGTAGTTTTTGCGTGAAAGAGGAACATCCATACATACAAACTTTCGCGTATATTAGTAAGATTTGTTGTTATACTTTAGAGTGCGTACTATAATCATGTCAAGTTTGACGCTTGTACGTATTACCGTTTTTACATTAGAGCTAATACAAAAATACGTTTGTTTTATGGGGTTGTCCCTTTCGTATATTTTTTTATTTTATTTTAATTATTTCTTTGTTAATCCGCCTTAACATTACATATTCTGTGAAAATTTCAACTGGCTATCTATTACGGTTCGAAAGGGATGGACAGAGATACAGACATCGTAGGCTTTGTAATAGGGTACCATTTACACCCATTTTAACACCTGCGTTCTATCAATTGAAAGTTGTTAATACCGATCGCTAGATTTCATTATGTACCAAAAGAAATCTTGGGCAAAAATGTCACCGAATTGACGAACCAGCTAATTGAACTAGTTTTCATCGAATCGTTGCAGCATTTGATCAGAAGACCGTTATGCCTTGAGATGGCGCCGCGTCATTGACATCTCATTCGGATTGATTGATCGTAAACACTGCTCGTTAAATTGGGACCCGTCTGACTATACTCGGATCTTCGTTTTATCTTACAGATAGTCTTGCTTATGTACCTAATGTATACTGGGTGGTTATAGACAGTAGAAATATTCGGGGATTTTTTAAAATTTACTTTTTTTAATTTAATTTATTTATTTACCCACGCACAATAATTAAAAGATACAATGTTCTAACTTAAATATTTCACCTTAACTAACGTGGTAAATTAACACAGCTAAGAGACGAGCCTATAATAGTAAGCTTTGCGAAGCAGTCCTCACTAGGATAACCCGTGTCGAGAACTACTGCAGTCCGTCTGTCCCACTACACAACCGAGCAAACATTTGCACCAAAAATAATAATAATAGGATATTGGTAAAATGATTTGTATGTGACTTTGTAAATATGATAAAAATAATACTAATATAATATTTTTACAAGAATATAATAATTATATATATTATATATATATTTATTTGTATAGTATACATACATTTATAGTTCTATATATAGGTTATAATTCATACTGTTCACAATATTTTTATAATAATGTTATATCATTGTAACTTTTACTATGGGACCAACCAAGACATCGCGAGAGAAAAAAATCAGCTGTTCCATACAAAAAGTTCATTGTCACTACGAAATGTACGAAACAGCTGTTTGTTAGCTGAAACAGTTTTTTTGTGATTTTAGAGTTGCTCCCAGATTAAAAGTTGTTCATATAATGATGGGTACTATGGACCCATTTCGGCATATAATACCCTTTCCACGTAACCCTACAGCAGCCAAGAAGGTTTCTTTTGCATCCCATGTATCAGAAAGCCAATGTATCCGTATTCCGTATCTATGAAACAAAGTATCTACGTTTATTTCTATATGAAGTCAAGACAATAATATTAGAACGTCAACAATAAAAGCTTCAAACGATACATTTATTAAGTAAATCAAATCAGGAAAGAGGCTAGGACGAAGCATCCGCGTGGACTCTTACCGTTATGTAGCAAGGTTACTATAAACATTTATACCTACAGATATACTCACTTCCTCCTGCATACTTGAATGCATTACTAACGCGTAAACATAAACGGAATTCAATATTTATCAATCAGCCAATAAACTCAAACACACACGTCTATTAATCTGTACTATGTATAGATAATACACTCCGTTTCACTAAGTATAAGTAATTAAGTATCATGGTAGTGATTTTGGTAGATTTTTTAAAACTGTGTAGAACGAGATTTATGACCCCCAGGACCTCAGGGAATTAAGTTCAATGGCGCAAGGTATCACCCCAAAATTGCACCACCCAAAGTTTGAAGTCTGGAGACCGAATTTCTACACAAAATGTTTCACGCCGCCGCCGATAGCCCGTTGGTCCAGTTGGTAGTGAACCTGACTTCTGAGCTTGGGGGCGTGGGTTCGATTCCCACCTAGGACAAACATTTATGTGATGAACATTTGTGTTTGTTCTATATCTGGTTGTTAATATCTATTTAAGTATGTATTTAAAACTATATATGTACGTATATCAGTCTCTGGCAGCCATATCACAAGCTTTGCTTAGTTTGGAGTCAGATGACCGTGTGTGCAAAAATGTCCCGAATGTCCCGAATACATGGCTTTCTAAACTAGAGTGCTTTTCGTGAGAGAAATAAACACCTACAATCTAGTAATCAATCATGTATTTGTTACTACATTTAAAAATAAAAATTTAATTTGGTATTAATTGGAATTTTAGGGTTCCGTATCCAAAGGGTAAAAACGGGACCCTATTACTAAGCCTACGATGTGTGTCTGTCTGTGTCCCGGCTGTATCTTTCGAACCGTGCCGTAATAGATAGCCAGTTGAAATTTTCACAGAATATGTAATAAATAAATATTTTGGGACATTTTTGCACACACGGTCATCTGACCCCAAACTAAGCAAAGCTTGTGATATGGCTGCCAGAGACGGCGGATTGACAACAAATAATAAAAAAGTCAAAAAGTTAAAACGAAAGGTCCCAAACGTATACGGTACAACAAACGTATTTTTTTTACGTATATTTGTATGTGCTATAATGTAAAAACGGTAATACTTACAAGCGTCAAACTTAACATGATTATATTTCACACTCTAAAGTATAATAAAAAATAATAAAAAATCGCCAAGTGCGAGTCGGTGACAAGCTTCTGTTCATTACCAAGTTATAAATGGTAATTTCGTGATTGAATTTTGTGGTGGTACGGAACCCTCAGTGCGCGAGCCCGACTCGCAATTGGCCGTTTTTTTAATATTATAAAAAGCTGGGTTCATAAACTGTTTGTGGTCTGTAGCGTTTTTTATGGTGACAAACAATTTTTTTACATAAACACGCCCTTTATATTCTAATCCGTAGAGAAGCTACTTTGGCCCTGACTGTGAACTTACATAACAAATGAGATCATGGCCGTGTTTCCGTGCAACGGTTTTTAAATTTAATGAGGCTCAAGTATTACCATGTAGTGTTCCCAGATGTGGTTAATAAAGATTTTGCACACTTGAGGATGTAAATTTTGAATTTTTCTATCGGTGTAAGTGTGTAAGTACTAAAGGGGAAACTCTAGATATAACACTTCTATTTATTTTTCCTGAGTGCGACGCTAAGCTTGAAAATGTTCAAATCGCGTCCGCCGTTGCTTAGACATTTACAAATATCATCTATAATTATATATATAATCTATACTAATATTATAAAGAGGAAAGATTTGATTGTTTGTTTGTTTGCATTGAATAGGCTCCGAAACTACTGAACCGATTTGAAAAATTCTTTCACTGTTGGGAAGCTACACTATCCCCGGGTAACATAAGCTATATTATATTTTCAAAAAAATAGGGATCCTTACTAAAACTCCAATAATATAACCCAAGGTGTAAAAAATAAGATTTACAATTTTAATTTTGCGTGTTTGACAGTTCTAAGACAGGACAACGTCTGTCAGGTCAGCTAGTAATATTATAAAGAGGAAAGATTTGTATGTATGTTTGTAATTGAATTTGAATGCTACATTATCACTGATTAATATAGGCTATATATCTATACCCGTGCGAAGCCGGGGCGGGCCGCTAGTTATTATGTTAGTACATTACCGTATATATTAATTTTCTTCTGAACGAGTAACTATCTAATTATCCTCGGTCTGATTTTTTGGCTCTAACATCCGCTACATCAATGTAACTATCCGAATGAAAACATTTTCTCTTAATATTTCACTATAGTTTATCGGCTAACAGGTACAATCTTACGTTCAAAAGCTTAGCAGAACTGATAAGAATTCATAGTTTTCATTCAGTGTTTTACAATAATAGTGCGGCTGACAGAGCTAAAAAAACTTGCACCGAGTCTAATAATAATGAAAATGAATAATCGCTGCGGCACAGTTTTGTCTACAGACAGGATATGCCGACCAACATTACCTACATTACCCTGACACCCACATTTGACCTTCACGGCAAGAGCCTAGAGAAAGCTGCAAGAATTTAGATCAAAACTACAGAATAGATACTAGTCAAGTCCAAATATGGCTTCATCGGTGAAATAACGGATTGCATCGAAGCATCTTGACCTCACGCACGGAGACAAAAGATCTTTGATTGATTGCTTTGGAAAGTCAAATCATTCCCGTTGATAAACCTATTAGCAGCCCACGCTTTGATTCCGAGTTTATTTTTTAAATGTCACGATGACTGTTGTTCAGTTTTCGTTAAGTTTAGTTGTGTTCTATGAAAAAGATCAACTTTTTCAAGTGATAACGTCTTATAAGTCGGCTGCGCGCACGAAAAATTGTCACATTCCGCCTGAGCCGCGCGTGTAAGCGAGAGCGCGGAACAAGCGATAAAGAGGCACGATCGGCCTAATCGTTATCACGTAAAATTATCGTCCGTAAACCGACTTTACAGACAACCCCTTTTTTAATGAAAGATAGATCTTTTTTAAATGTTACTATCACGGTTGTTCACTAAAGTTATATGATTATTTACCGTGGTAAGGTTGTGGAATGAGCTCCCAGTCTTCCCGTGAACATGGTGCATGTAACTGCGCCGAAATATCGGGAGCTCATTCTACAACCTTACCACCGGTAAATATCCCGTAAATAATCATATAACTTTAGATAGATCTTTGTTATGGACAGACTACCTCAAAGAGACCACAGGAAAACGCTGGATGCACGCGGCTTCCAACCGGCCCTATTATTAATTATTAGATACCAACCTATAAAAAATCCCATTGAAAAAAAACACATTAAAATACCACTAAAATAATGACTAAGATTTCTGGCTTGACGGCCACCGTAAAGTCTTATGACCTACTTACAGAAAATGGTAGAGCTGCTTTTTAGGTTACCATTGTTACAATTAAAACCTACACAAAACATTTAGCTACGTCTTAATCACGTATTATTGCTCTAGGTACAATCAGTAATTGTTTAACAGCTTGAGCAATATAGCTAAACTTAATAAAAATAATTAAATTTGGTCTTTATCGCGTTTGCACAAAGTTCACAATTTCAGAGCTTGTTAGCTAGTAAATGGAACAATTTCCAATCTACAAGTGGTCACAAATTATTACAAAACGAATCGAGCCTTTACAATGGTGTACTAATTAATAAAACTACTGTTTTACATAATGTTGTGAATTCAGTTATGCTTTTTAGGTTCCGTAACAAAAAAATGGGACCCTATTACTAAGCCTACATTGTCTGTCAGGTCTGTCCGTCTGTCTGTATGTCTGTCCGTCCTACCTTTAAACGGCTGTATCTTCGAATCGTAATAGATAGCCAGTTGAAATTTTCACAGAATATTTACGAGTAATGTGGCGGTAATATAAACGAGTATTAACGGCGGATTAACTAAGAAATAACAAAAAAGTCAAACAGTACAAGTAAAAACGAAATGGGGGTCCCCCCATACAACAAACGTATTTTTTTCAACGTATTTTTGTATTAGCTCTAATGTAAAAACGGTAATACATACAAGCGTCAAACTTGACATGATTAAAGTACACACTCTAAAGTATAACTATGAATGGTATAATAATGAATAATAACCAAGTGCGAGGAGGTGACAAGATTCTGTTCATTATCAAGTTATAACTTGTAATTGAATTTTGTGGTGGTACGGAACCCTCAGTGCGCGAGTCCGACTCGCACTTGGCCGGTTTATTTTTATTCGTATCAAAATCTTTAGGTTATGAAGAAATTTTAATTACGACTTACGCGTTTTATTGCTAATTGTTTCCTGTAAAAAATTATTGTTATTCCACTCCTAAATAACCTTAATTTTCATCAGGGGCATTACACGACACACTATTGCTACAAATTCTTCTACCACTTTTTACTTTTAACGTTCTTAATAAATTGTAAACTAAAACAGTTTTTTTTTTAAAAGTAGTCTGCTTTTGGCCACCATCTCGCCTGATGTTAAGCGATGATGTGGTCTACGTTGGAGCACGCTTAGACTTCGAAGTCTTCCCCTGAACATGGTGCATGTAACTGCGCCGAAATATCGGGAGCTCATTCCACAACCTTACCACGGTAAATACCACGTAAATAATCCTATAACTTTAAATTGTAAAATCTTTAAATTATTACCAGCTCGAAGTTCTTGAATCGGTAGACCGGCGATCTGTTCGATTTATAGGCGATGAGAAGTTAGTGGCAAAAAAATATTCTTAAACTCGGTCCAAGCATACATTTGATGCAATAACATTGTAAAAAGCTGAATAATTTTTTTTATATTAATATTGAACTATATCGGATCTGTAAGTCTTGTGTTCAAAAACCTAGAGATCAGGATTCGTGGTTTTCGTTCAGCTTTTTACGATGATATGATCGATGCTTCTGTCAGAGCAAATAAATGCTTTTATCGAATTTAGTTTGGAACACTGTAACTAAACTGAGACTGTAAATTTTCTATATGATTAATTTCGGAGAATATGTGATTTTGTGGACGAGAAGACATAACGAAGTTTGCCAAACGCTGCCCAGCCTAGCCGAATCCTTTTGTCGACTTCTCGAAATTAGCCCCGTAATGACTAATAATTTTTTATTACCTCATAATAAAGCTGATCATAAATAGAGCACATCAACAAAAACAAAATTAAAATTAGTTCAAAAATAAATAAGATATAAGCATTTTAACTCGAACCTGGACTCGATTAGCACAGGACCGAGGCAGATGGCATAACAAGAGAGAGGCCTATACCCAGCAGTGGGATAAGGAAGGCTGTGGATGATGATGATGATGAAGCATTTTAATTCAATTTAATTTCATGCTAGACAGAGAGCGCACTATACTGAGCCGTGACGTCACGGCTCAGTATACTGAGCCGTGACGTCACGGCTCAGGAGCGCCATACAAATGCTATACTAACACACGCTTTGCGAGAAAGGGATAGAACATCCCCTCTCTATCCCCACGTAAAACTTTAAATACTCATATCTCAGAGATTTACCAGCCAATTCGAATTATTTTTTCAGTATGTGTAATGTATTTACTTATATTCATCGCTAAGCTGGTTATTTGTAATAAATTAAACATTAGGAATCATGCCTATTGCCCTAGGTAGGTTGTGGCCTGTCAGACCCCTCAATGAGGCCACCATTGACAGGTCTTGGGGTACCATGGTGTATTACACAATATTAAACATGATCATTATCTTACGGTACTCTACTCAAATTCATCAAACGCCAAGACAACTTTGCTCTATATTAAACGCGTTTACAGCTCATAGACACAGACGAAGTGCACTCCATGACGCGATCAGATGACGCGTGTTGGTTGTCATAGCTGCGAAAATATCTTATTCATTCCTAACGTGTTACATAATTCGCGTGGACCGATCATGAAATATTTTGGTACGATACGCATATGAAAACGTATGGATGTTGGTTGATCACTTTCGCTTTCCGGTGAACGGAGATTTGCGATGTATTCGAGAAGTTCTAGCTTCCGCGATAAGTATGTCACGGCTTCACGATCAGCTATCATCCATCTGTTTGGATTCTATGTATGTGTATGATAATTTAAGATGATTTTAGATATATACTAGCTGCGCCCCGCGGTTTCTCCCGCGTAGTGATGAAAAATGGTGATGATGCTAATGAAAAGTAGCCTCTGTCCGTCTCCTGGTTCTAAGCTACCTCCCCACCAATTTTCAGCCAAATCAATTCAGCCGTTCTTGTGTTATAAATAGTGTAACCTGTGTAACTAACACGACTTTCTTTAATATAATTATATATATATAGACTTTATGGTCACTCACACCTTTTACAAAGGAATAGTAAGAGACGAAAAAAAAAATTGTTTTGGTAGTTATTTATTTATTTATTTGTCTGGCGGGTGATCGCACTGTCTGGAAAGAATTGGGGGAGACCTTTGCCCAGGAGTGGGACAATATAGGTTAACAAAAAAAAAAAAAGTTATTTAAATTTATCGACTATGCTTGGGACCATGAATAAAATTAGTTTCAACTTTAGATTAAGTGTTATGTTTCTCTAGATTATTTTTAATATTGAATTGTAGCTATCGGGTAGCGTATTCCACAGTCTAGGTAGGGGTTTGCTAGCTCTGGCGTCGGGGCAATAGAATACAGCACCAATAAGGGATCCTTACTAAAACTCTAATAATGTAACCCAAGGTGTAAAAAAATATGATTTACAATTTCGACTTTGCGTGTTTGACAGTTCTAAGACAGGACAATGTCTGTCAGTTCAGCTAGTGTAAAATTAAATAACAATATTTCCATATTGACCCGGATATGTCCTAAAACTGCGACCAGAACCACCGGAGGATGGGCAGCAGCGTCCTATTAGTACACGGTGAACGTACTGCGATCCCCAAGCCGCCTGCCAAGCGTGGGGATTATGGCAACACCCCTGTCTACGAGGGAGGCCTTTGTTCAGCAGTGGACGTTTACAGGCTGATGATGATGATGATGATGATTTCCATTTCAGTTGGAAGATGTGGACATGACGCTGATATCGGAGGCTTCAGAGCGACTGTCCATGGAGCATACGCCTTCCAAGCCGATCAATATCGACCTCTCTCAGCCCGCACACAACCTTCACAATACTTTCAACAAGTAAGTACCTAACATTGTTTTCATCATAGTCTACTGCTGGACATAGGTCTCTCCCAAGGCATGCACTCTGCCCGATGTCCGGCATTCTAGGGCCCTGATTCCGTAACTTTAAAACGCAAGTAACGCGGCGCTTCAGTTCACTTCTAAAAATTTGAATTCTATTTCCTATGGAATAAATGCCAACTTTTAGAGGTTAACTTAACGGCCGGTTATCCGAGTCGCGTAGGCAACAAAACGCTCCCTCAGCCCCCGCCAAGTTATAGCGATGATGTATTTTGCCACGCAAGAATCAGGACGCCCGCCGGGGGAGTGCAACGACAAAAACGAACATAGGTCTGACCTCGATGATGCCTGGCGCGGTACTGAACGCAGCGCGCGCAAATTCTCGCGACCTTTTTACGCTTTTAATTCCACTAAAAACGAAACTATTCACTAAGTGCCAAAAACCTATCCAAATTTTTTTTTAAATAAAATTGACTTTCTGTACATGCAATTTCCAGGTTGTTACGAGCTTTCATTAGAGCATAAAACGAAAAAAATTAACTAACTCGACTTCGTTTCAGATTTTTTTTTGATCGAGGGAAGTTTATTCTGTCGTGTTTTGAACCAAATCATTAACTCAAACACAGATGTATCTGTGACATGTATTTTTTTCCAGCTCAAATATTGTAATTTAAGTAAATAAAATTGATTTAAAACCGTTAAATTTGGTATATGAGGCTGTTAACGCGCGTATTTGAAGTTATGGAATCAGGGCCCCAACTCAAAGACGACTTGACACAGGAGGCAATTACATGACAAAACAACTTAAATAATATTTATAATTAATATTTTTGTGGTGGTACGTAACCCTCTTTTAGGTCGTCTGTCCATCTTGTGGGTGGACGTCCTACGCTGCGCTTACCAGTCCGTGGTCTCCATTCCAGAACCTTTCGGCCCCATCGGCCATCTGTTCTGCGTGATATGTGCCCTGCCCACTGCCATTTCAACTTACTAATCCGGTGGGCTATGACCTAAAAGATATACGACCTAAAAGAGACCGCAGGGAAACGCTGGATGCAGGCCGCTTCCAACCGGCCCTTTTGGAGATCGATGGGGGAGGCCTATGTCCAGCAGTGGACGTCCTACGGCTGAAATGATGATGATGATGACGTAACCCTCAGTGCGCGCACCCGACTCGCACTTGGCTGGTTTATTTACTCTTGAAAATTGTGACCTACGCCATGCTCTATGTACAGTTTTATCATTGTTGTCATTATTAATAAATGAGCCAAATGCGAGTCGGGCTCGCGCACTGAGGGTTCCGTTCCACCACAAAATTCAATAACGAAATTACCAGTTATAACTTGGTAATGAACATAAACTTGTCATCGACTCGCACTTGGCCATTTATTATTATTTGTTGTTATACTTTAGAGTGTGTACTATAATCATGCCAAGTCTGATGCTTGTACGTATTACCGTTTTTACATTAGAGCTAATACAATAATACGTAAAAAAATACGTTTGTTGTATAGGGGTCCCTTTCGTTTTTACTTTTTTATTATTTGTTAGTCAATCCGCCGTAACATTACATATTCTGTGCAATATTTCAAGTGGCTATCTATTACGGTTCGAAAGATACAGCCGTTAATAGATAGGACAGACAGACGGACGGACGGACGGACGGACAGACAGACAGACATCGTAGTCCTAGTAACAGGATCCCGTTTTTACCCTTTGGATACGGAACCCTAAAAATCACTACTCAAAGTTAAAACTTTCCAAATAATTACCAAGGATGACCTAGCACAGACGAAAAATACGTAAGACGTTTGCTTATTTTTTTTTTACCGTCGAGTATCGCACAAAAGGTACCTAGACATGGTTGCTCAAATTACTTTTACTTTCAAAATGTTAATCAAAATAGAATGTAAAGACTTAATTTGTTTGAGTAATCTTCATACAGTTTTTAAATTAGCCTTTCACAAGTTTCCTTCCGGAATTCAAAGAGTAAACACGTCTAACAATTGTTAGAATTGAAGTATTTTTTTAAATTAAGTTTTAGTTAATCCAAAATGATTATTCCTATTGATAATTACGCTGATATGTCTTTGACTTGTGGACTATATCCAAGGTATTTAGTAAATTTTATTACTCAAAGAAAAGTGTGGTGACGCCCGCTCCGGCTCGTTCCTGGTGCAAAGGTTGGCCATTGCCATCCAACGCGGTAACGCAGCGTGTGTTTTGGGTACCTTTGCGCCGGGAACGGTTAGGGGTGGGTTATTTCAAATGTTTAGTTTAGTTGTTGGTGAATACCATATATTTAGGATTTATGTGACATTACATTTTTTACATTAGTAACTACGGCGTCAAAATTTGTTTTTGCCCATTACTAAGCAAGCTAAAGCTATTAAGACCATAATTGCCTTATGGATAGAGCATCAACAATTTATTGTATAATAAGCTTATTTTATTGTATAACTAGCTATTCAATGCAAACAAACAAACAAACAATCAAATATTTCCTCTTTATAATATTAGTATAGATAGGCTTATTTTACTGTATAATAGGTTTGACCGCTACTTCGCCTGTTAAGCGATGATGCGGTAAAAAAAAGTAGCGCAAAAATACAACATCCATCAACGCTCAAGCGGTCACCCATCCAAGTACCGACCGCGCCCGACGTTGCTTCGCTTCGGTGATCGTACGAGAACCGGTGGTGAACAGAAATTTGTCACCCACTCACACTTGTCCTAATTTCAACCTATAAAAGCATGATGCACGCCACTGCTAGTCTGTGGAATTCGCTGCCTGAATGGGTTTTCCCCGTCAGTTATAGTCTGGGTGTCTTCAAGTCGAGAGTGAATTGGTTTCTTCTAGGCAAGCGTGCTCCATCGTATACCGCATCGTCGCTTAACATCAGGCGAGATGGCGGACAAGCGCAAGCCTATCTACTATAAAAAAAAAAAAAAAAGAATTTAAAAAAATCGGTACAGTTCCTTTTTTTTCATTTTTAATAGATGTAAGGTTTAAAAATAATTCTGATGCCATCCACAGAGGTGTAACAAACATGTTCGAGCGTCCAAGCCTGAACATGTACCAGAGCGGCGAGTCCCTGATGCGCGTGTCTCCGCCTAGCCTCGTCTCCTCGCTGCTTATGGACAGCTCCGGCACCTTCAACCCAGAGTCCATGGAGAGCCGCAAGTCTGCGCCGGCGCATGACACAGGTACCAACACGTTCCAACGACCCACACTGACACAGACTCCCGAACTGATTATTTTTATCATCTCATAAAAAATCTGACCATACCGATCACCGAAAACAAAATCAAAATGTGTTCAAAATTAAGGAAGATTTGAGCATTTTAATGTCTTGCTAGACAGAGAGCGCACTTACTAATGACGTTACTTGTGAGTGCGCCATACAAACTCCTTGCTGTGCGGCTTTGCGGAAAAGAGACAGAGCATCTCTCCCTAATTTGGGCAAAAACTTTAAATGCTTATATCTCAGAACTTTATTAGCTGATTTACATAATTTCTTCAGTAATTATATAACATTTAATTGCCCTATGATTTTCAAAATCTGACATCTGTCCGATAGTCTATTACTTTTTACTGTAAAGGTTCAATTAATCATTTAACAGCAAGCACCCCACGCTTCTCCGTCCTTTCCGTGACTTACCTAGGGCCATCGAGTTCCGCACGAACTATAGTTGAAAACCTTCATAAATAAATAAATAAACCTCCTCACACGAGTATCTATCTTATTGACCTAATAATAAGGTGGTTGATTCATGTGGAGCGGGAGCGGGTAGGCAAGATCGTGCTCTCCCGCTTTCGCCTCATATAGATACCCATTTCATTATTAGGTGAATATTTTGGATTGGGTTTTTAATCAAACAAGCATCATAGGTGGCAAACAAGCTAACGGGCTGCTTGATGGTAAGCAGTCACCGTCGCCTATCGCTACTTGTACCCTTAACTCGCTTTTTAAAGAACCCCAGTTTCTTAGCTTCTGGGAAACACTGCGGAAGGTAGCTCATTCCACATTTGCAGGCAAGAAAGATCGTACAGATTAATCGGTCGGTTGAAATGGTACCCGAAAGGTGAATCTTGCATACTTATCTGAGTATAACACTGTTTTAAACTATCACGGTTGTTCACTAATGTTATATGATTATTTACAGGATATTTACCGTGGTAAGGTTGTGGAATGAGCTCCCACACTAGGGAGCCCATACCACAACTTTATCACTGTAATTAATCAAACTTTATTTTATTTGGGTATATACAACGAGTAAATATACACACGGTCACTCGTAAAAGTTACATAAAAATCCAGGTCAATATATTCAAATTGTTATTGTACTGTCGGTTGTGTAAAACTGAATATGCTAATTCGGCATCATACATAACTTTCTAGGTTTATAAAACTGTAACAATGGGCTACCTGACTTTTATTTTTTATTATTTAATAAAAAAAGCTGACCATAAGTACAATGAACCAATCACCAAAAACAAAAGTAAAATGTAAAAAAAAAAACATAACTTTAGTGAACAACCGTGATAGTTTAAAACAGTGTTTTTAAATGAAATTATTTCAAAATTAAGGAAAATATAAGCATTTTAATGTCTTACTTGACAGAGAGGGCACTCTACTTACAAATAACGTCACTTCGAAGTGCGTTATACGAACTCCATAATGTCAAACACTGTTTTAAACTATCACGGTTGTTTACTACAGCTACACGATTATTAACGGGATATTTAATGTGGTAAGGTTTTTTAAGGTTTCTGCATTTAAGACCAATAAAAAAAAACAATAATATTAATTAATTATTTAAAAGTACAGCCATTAACAGGTCTATATTAGTGGTAGTAACAATATCGTAGAAAATCAATAACTATGAGAAAAAAGATTATCAACAAAATTAAGCACATTAATATTTGTATAGCATATAAAACAAATACTCGTTGATTTTGTCTGGATATCAAATATGTGCAGGTAATTTTTTATTTCAATTCCATCGCTCAAAGCTGTGGAAGGAGCTCCCGATATTTTGACACAATTACGAGCACCGTGTTCACGGCAAGACATGTTTAATTCTTTAAGGATAAGGTCTAACATAAAAAAAAAAAACATGGTTAACTCTTCCGCAGGGTTACTCGCGGCAGGCCGCGGCAGCGTCGACCCGATGGTGACCAGCATGACTCTCAGTATTCTCGACGAAAAGGACATGAGTACCAGCTTCCTCTCGCAAACCACCTACCCTGACCACGACAGCTTCCTAGATTCCGCACCGCCAAGTCTCGTGAACTCCGTCAACTCTTCGTTCGTCGTCTCCACCACTTCCAAACCACGGGACAACGATTCAAACATCTTTAGCTCAGCTACTTTCACCCTGGAACAGTCAGAGAAACTTCTCTCCGCCCGTCCTAGATGTCAACTGTACAACAGCTTCACTAAGCGCGAATCGGGCATAAGGAACTCGGAAAGCTACACGAAGTCCCGCGAAGAAGCCTGCCAAATAGACACGGTCAAGGTTCTAAACGAGCATATCGCGAAGGAATCGTCTAAAACGAAATCGAACGTCGACATGGCCGAGACAATAACCTTACACTACTCTAATAATAAGTTTATTGATGCGGAAAAGGAGAATTTCGAAAAGGACGATGCTTTTTATAAAGATAATACGGATTTACCGAAACCTGAAGAACCTCGGAATAGTTTAAATGTTACACTAGGAAAGCAAGAGTTGAATGAGATTATTCAAGCGCGGCAAAAGCTATCCTTAGCCCGAAGAGGTCTGCCAAGCGAGCCAGATAAACCTTTATCAAATCAAACAGACTCATCACCTATAAAAACTATTCATCTGCCCAATCAAATTATAACCGTGCCAAAACAGAGTATGGAGAATGCATCAGAGTTGCTTTCTAGGCGGAGAGCTATGAACAACGGATTTGAAAGGTCCGACGAGCCTTCGAGAGAAATGCCAGTTAGAGAACTGCGGGACACGCCTAAAAGGCACGCGACATTTAAAGTGTCTCCTCGGACTAGTGGGATGGATACGACGGTTGTATATGTGAAGGCAGAAGAGACCCCGGCGAGTGATAACAACATTATTGACATCAACTCCGCGACTATTAACCTGCTGAATGAAAGAGAGACGTTACAACATGAGGTAAGCTGCATGTTAACATGATTATATGTAATGCGAGAAACCAATGTTGTAGTGAAGTCTTGTTATATATGAATCAGTTTTTCATCAGTAATTTTAGGGTTCCGTACATCAAAAGGAATAAAACGTTACCCTTATATCTTATTTTTATATTGTTACTATATATATGTACTTAATGCGACGTTAAAGCGGAAATTCACTAGAGGTTCGTCAAAGAAATAGTTTATATTTGTTTTTTACATATGAACTCGTATGTATTCATATTTTTTTTATAAAATGTTATTTTACATGTCAAATCATTCAAATAAAAAATAATACACATTAAATCAAACAAATAATAAAAAATACAATTCATATGACTGCGATACTAGCGCTACGGTGATTTGTAGAACCCTTTCTGTACGATATCTGACTGCAGCGCTTACGGAAGTTCGAGACAACCTATAGCACGCCCAAATTACGGCGCCATATCAGTTTATATCGTTTTTAGGCAAATTTCCGAGCTACGCTCTAATGTTAAGCTATTGTCTTTCCTCTTAGTCTATCTTCCTTGGTGTTATAGACGTACACATTTTTTCGTTTTGCCGTGTAGGATTGGGGCTCGCAGGAGCGTGCGATGGTGGGCTCCAGCGAGAGCACTGACACGGGCACGTTCAGCTCTTCCAGCCCACCTGACTCCGTGCCTGACACTCACGCTTCGCCTGCGCCGTACCGTATGTATACCCATCATCAGCCTATCATGTCCCAACTGCTGGGACACAGGCCTTCTCTCTAGAGAGAGACGACGTGCCCTAATCCATCCACCATCCATCATAACCTAATCTCTTCAAATTATTATAACACCGGCTTGCACTCACGTTTATGTTTTATATTACCGTATGTACACGGGCAACCGTCTCCAGAATCGCGTGTATTCCCTGAGTAAGGGGCTCTAATGGTTCCGAAACCGGTCGATCGTTTCGACCGATAAAACATCGTGAGTGCAAGCCGGTGTTATAATAATTTATAATGAATCCTCACGCGAGTTTTGATGAAGTAATCTCTTCAAGGCTAGAGTGTATACATTTCTTCCAGATCAACGTGTTACATCCTCGGCCATCGTTGCTTACCATCAGGCAAGTTAGTGGCCAAACGAAGATCTAATCAGTAAAAAAAATAAAAAAAATATGGCCTACTGTTGGCTGATGAAAGCCACATGACTTTGAACTTTACTACTTTGAAAATTGCGCCATTGTAAACTGTAAAAACTTTTCGAAAGCAGTTGGCATTGCAAATGAAGTTAAACTACCACTATCTCGCGGTGTCTCTCCTACTAGTAGTCTAGTAGTCCTATGTCTAGTGGACGCGCTAATACTATTTTATTCGCCTTTCCCTGCTTTCCATCTCATATTAGTTTATCTCTGTTTTCAGATTCCCAAGTCGCGTCAACACCTGTAATCCACCAACGCAAAGGCGGCATATGCGAAAACCTAAGCATCACCACTATCTCCCCTATCTACAACATGGTCACAGACAAATCCTACACGCTCACCAAAGCCCCTTCGAGTTCTTACGCAATGGAAAGGACATATGACATGAACAATACCACCGTTATAAACAGCGCTACCATTGTGAAGAAAACGTTCGCCAACGCCAAGAGAGATATTCTAGCGCCCAGGGCTAGCCCAGATAAGAAAATGACACCTTCGCAAGTTAAACCTAACAGGACTTCTCCAACTGCCACAGGTGAAATTTTATATTCATTTGATGCTTAAATTGAATGGCCGCTTTGTCTAATTACGTAAAAACGGGGTGAATAGAAAAGGCGGGGGTGAATACGTTCGAAACTTAGAAAGTTTTTTTATTGTACAATCTACGATATGCAAAATATAACAAATTCTTGTTATGTACTTGAACTAATAAAAAAAGCGAAACTAATCGTATTAGTTCAAATATTTATCTCTATCAGGTCTACCTGATTCTATTCCTTATTTACTACTACTACTGAAAACTGAATAAATAAAAATACTGAATAGAACCAGGTAATTAGAAAGGTAATAAGAATTATTCGGATGGCATAAGGGGGTAAATACTGAATAGAACCAGGTAATTCGAAAGGTAATAAGAATTATTCAGATGGCATAAGGGGGTAAATACTGAATAGAACCAGGTAATTAGAAAGGTAATAAGAATTATTCGGATGGCATAAGGGGCTAAATACTGAATAGAACCAGGTAATTAGAATGGTAATAAGAATTATTCAGATGGCATAAGGGGGTAAATACTGAATAGAACCAGGTAATTAGAAAGGTAATAAGAATTATTCGGATGGCATAAGGGGCTAAATATTGAATAGAACCAGGTAATTAGAAAGGTAATAAGAATTATTCGGACGGCATAAGGGGGTTAATACTGAATAGAACCAGGTATTTAGAAAAGTAATAAGAATTATTCGGGTGGCATAAGGGGGTTAATACTGAATAGAACCAGGTAATTAGAAAGGTAATAAGAATTATTCAGATGGCATAAGGGGGTAAATACTGAATAGAACCAGGTAATTAGAAAGGTAATAAGAATTATTCGGATGGCATAAGGGGCTAAATATTGAATAGAACCAGGTAATTAGAAAGGTAATAAGAATTATTCGGACGGCATAAGGGGGTTAATACTGAATAGAACCAGGTATTTAGAAAAGTAATAAGAATTATTCGGGTGGCATAAGGGGGTTAATACTGAATAGAACCAGGTAATTGGAAAGGTAATAAGAATTATTCGGATGGCATGTTATACTGTAGGTCCCTTTGTTCTACAATAACATTCGCCGATGTCAGATGCTTTTAGAAAAGATTTTAAAACGGACACTAGTCCTATATGTCTCTTTCGTAAAATAAATTTGGTATTTTATAAAAGATAAAGTTATGCCTATGCGATATGGGCGACCGGCTTATATTTACTTAGCCTACTCAACAAGCCAGCAATTTACTTATTAACATTTCCTTAGCCAATGTTTGCAGTTACAATGCCACAGACATAAATGTTAAAGAGCGATGGTGGCCATTTACCTTTTTTTATGTAAACGCTGAAATTTCCGGGATTGCTTCGTACATTTTGTCAGGTGTCAATGAACTTTTTCTGTGAAACAGCTGATTTCTTGCGCGATTTTAAGGTTAGATGAGTACAATGATCTCATCTCGGTTTAACTTTTTTGATAGTCCGTTGGTCCAGTTCGTTGTGAACCAACCTTCTGATCTTGGGGGCGTGGGTTCGATTCCCACCTAGGACAAACATTTATGTGATGAACATTTGTGTTTGTTCTATATCTGGTTGTTAATATCTATTTATCTATTTAAAACTATACATTTATGTACTCGTATATCAGTCTCTGGCAGCCATATCACAAGCTTTGCTTAGTTTGGGGTCAGATGACCGTGTGTGCAAAAAATGTCCCGAATATTTATTTATTTTATTTACTAGCTGCGACCCGCGGTTTCAACCGCGTAGTGATGAAAACAAAGCCTATGTCCGTCTCCTGGGGCCTTATTATGATTCTTTGATCGGGATCGAGATTGCATGCCGTCCCGTTCGTATCTATTTACTCGCACCACGTGCGTAAGTGAGATGGCACGCGATCGCGATCACGATCCGAATCATCCATAATAAGGCAGCTGGTTCTAAGCTACTTCCCCACCAATTTTCAGCGAAATCGGTTCAGCCGTTCTTGAGTTATAAATAGTGTAACTAACACGACTTTCTTTTATATATCTATACTAATATTATAAAGAGGAAAGAATTGATTGTTTGTTTGCATTGAATAGGCACCAAAACTACTGAACCGATTTAAAAAAATTCTTTCACTGTTGGGAAGCTGCACTATCCCCGTGTAACATAGGCTATATTATATTTTCAAATAAAATAGGAATCCTTACTAAAACTCCAATAATGTAACCCGAGGTGTAAAAAATTAAGATTCACAATTTTAACTTTGCGTGTTTGACAGTTCTAAGACAGAACAAGGTCTGTCAGGTCAGCTAGTACATACATTATATAAGTAGATATACTCATTATATCTGTATTTCCAAGTCTGCTTTTTTATTTATTTAATAAGTCCGCTTACTAATATAATTAATATTTTCAGCGTCATATGGCTCGATAGTACAGCCGTCGGGACTGCCGCAGAAGTCCTGTTTGCCCACCTCCAAGCTAAGGCAATATAGTTCGCACAGAGAGCTTAACCGGATACCTGGTAACTAACGCTTGTATTTATGCTGGTAATCAACTAATTTGTATTAATCGTAAGCTTTAAAACTGGATTTGTGTCTTAATGCAATGGCTTACACGCATTTTAGCCCGTTCACGATAGCCCGTTGGTCCAGTTGGTAGTGAACCTGCCTACTGAGCTTGGGGGCGTGGGTTCGATTCCCACCTAGGACAAACATTTATGTGATGAACATTTGTGTTTGTTCTATATCTGGGTGTTAATATCTATTTAAGTGTGTATTTAAAAATATATATGTATGTATATCAGTCTCTGGCAGCCATATCACAAGCTTTGCTCAGCTTGGGGTCAAATGACCGTGTGTGAAAAAATGTTCCAAATATTTATTTGTTTTATTTATTTATCGCATCACGAAACGGTAGATTAGAATGTTCACAATGACACATGCAAGCGATGCAATAGTAGAATTCATTTATTTATTTAGGAATAGGCTAGCGTTTGACCGCCATCTCGCCTGATGTTTTTTAAGCGTTGATGCTGTCTACGATGGAGCACGCTTGTCTGTAAAAAAACCAATTCACTCGCGACTTGAATATAATACTTTCAAGGTAAAATCTGTATTTTCCTGTTGCTTTCTAAACTCCATAGAAGCCTCAAGCAAAGTCTCCACCAGTTTACTAGGGCATGACTTTGACTTGTGTTGCCATAATCCCCACGCTTGGCAGGCGGCTTGTGGATCGCAGTACGTTCACCGTGTACTAATTGGACGCTGCTTCCCATCCTCCGGTGGTTCTGGTCGCAGTTTTAGGACATACCCATTGCTAAACCTGTTATTTGTAATAAAATAAACACTAGGACACATGCCTTTCAAGTTTTTAATGATAGTGTGTGTTTGACAGCCGGTCCCCTACCCGCGGCGTTGTCTCGCATAGCGTGCGGTGCGCCGGCGGGGCGCGCCATGGTGCGCCGCGGCGTGTACGCGTCCAATCCAGCGCTCAGCCCCACTGCGCCTGCGCCTTCTCTACCCTACACAGACCTACATGTATGTATATAAAATACAACAAAGTTTTTAGACTATAGAAACCTCTATATGAAGAGGTCGATTACTCAAGAAGGTTGAAAAACACTGACCTAGGTCAATAACTGTTTTTTTCTCTCATCATCATCATCATCATTTCAGCCGTAGGACGTCCACTGCTGGACATAGGCCTCCCCCATCGATCTCCAAAAGGGCCGGTTAGAAGCGGCCTGCATCCAGCGTTTCCCTGCGGTCTCTTTTAGGTCGTCTGTCCATCTTGTTTTTTTCTCTATGCACAGAGAAAAACGGCCATTGTCAACTTTGAATAAGCAACCTCTTTACAAGGTAAAAAATACTGGCGACCCCCCAGGGCCATTATAAAACTACATAAAACATAATAAGTTTCAATTAGAAAATTGTTTAGTTACCCTATTTGCGTATCAATAAATTAAAACCACGTTTTGACAAATGCCATATTGAAATTTTAGTTTTTTTTTGTTGTTGTATGACCTACAAACACTTGTCCTTTTCTTTTACCCGCGACCCCCGTGTAAGGCTGCGACCCCCTAGGATTCGCGACCCACAGGTTAAAAAACAATAACCTAGGTAATATGTAAGCACCGATAGAAAACGATAGTATTGCTCTCCATACATTATGTATCGCTACCCTGTCGTTTGTACCTGTCCGTAGTCCGGGGAGCATGGACTCATTTATCCCACCGTGTACTACAAACGCAGTTAAAGCGGAAGCGATGCATAAATGTATGAAGAGCGATACTATCGTTTTCTATCTGTGCGATCATAATACCTGTGCCTTATAAACTTCCAAAGGCACATAATAGACGAAGAAAATACTTTGGAATAGAATAATTATAAATCAATATTCGGGACATTTTTACACACATGGTCATCTGACCCCAAACTAAGCAAAGCTTAAATAGGCATGTGTCCTAATGTTTAATTTATTACAAATCACCGGCTTAGCGATGAATACAACTAAATACATTACACACACTGAAAAAATAATTTGAATTGGCTGATTAATCTCTGAGATACGAGTAATTAAAGTTTTAGGTGGGGATAGAGAGGGGATGTTCCATCCCTTTCTCGCAAAGCGTGTGTTATGGCGCTCCTGAGCCGTGATGTCACGGCTCAGTATAGTGCGCTCTCTGTCTAGCATGAAATTAAAATGCTTATATCTTATTTATTTTTGAACTAATTTTAATTTTGTTTTTGTTGATGTGCTCTATTTATGATCAGCTTTTTTGTGAGCTAATAAAAAAAAAATTGTCATCATGCCTATTGTGGTTCGGCTGCCAGAGACTGATATGCATACATTTTTTTATTTTTTTTAATATAATACTTAAATAGAAATTAACAACCAGATTTAGAACAAACACAAATGTTTGTCCTAGGTGGGATGGAATCTAGGTGTTTGGAATAGAATAGTCGAGGTACTAAAGCTCCAAGAAAATGTGTTGTTGGATTTCAGAAAGAAGAAGCAGCACCTTCCCGGCCGGTGCTAACCAACCCACCGCCGTTAGTAAGGCAAGGCACAGAAACGTTGCGACGCGAACGACCCGCCAGCCAGCTCGTCGCACCTAGAGATGTATGTAACTTACCTTGTTATTACTAAAGTTATTAGCCTATTACTTGATTCGTTTATGTTCACTAACAAATAAAGGGTGTGTCAATAAAGTTCTTTTTTCATGCAAGTGGTAACTCTGAAATTTGACAGCTGTCACCTATGATTGTTCCCTAAAATGGAGCCCTACACAAAACAAGAACGCGTTATCATTGTGAAAACAGGTTACAAAAATGTGGAAAGTTACGCTGAGAACGCAAAAGTATCCGTCAAAACATGAAAAAAAAAAATACACAAAATTTATATATAGTGCATTCTTATTGAGACACCTTTATTGACTAAAACGATAAAAATACGGATCGAATTTAGAACCTTCTCTCCTTTCTTGGAGTCGTTTAAAGAGTAGTTACTCAGATGTTGACTGCTACAGCTGCAAAACGTAATTATAACGTTACGTATACGTACGTATTTACGTTATTGAATGACCATCATAATTATTTGTGCCTAATTATTTCATGTTTGTGTGTCGATGGTATGATCAATAAATACTTTTGCTTGCTTTCATCACTAATGTGCTCAATTGTAATCTACAGGGTGATATGTCATATGTAAAGATGGGGGTCATTGTACTCTGTTTTCAACTAATAGTCTTGCGATTGACCGCTAACTCGCCCGTGGTTAGATAGATAGATAGATAAACACCTTATTGTTCACACCACAAATTTCATACACACAATAAAACAGCTTAAAAACTAGTGCAACAATCGGCGGCTAAGGTTAAGCGATGATATGGTCTACGATGGAGCACGTTTGCCTAGAAGAAACCAATAGACATGTGTCCTAATGTTTAATTTATTACCAACTAGCAGACCTGACAGACGTTGTCCTGTCTTAGAAATGTCAAACACGCAAAGTCAAAATTGAAAATCTTATTTTTTTACACCTCGGGTTACATTATTGGAGGTTTAGTAAGGATCCCTATTTTTTTTGAAAATATAATATAGCCTATGTTACCCGGGGATAGTGTAGCTTCCCAACAGTGAAAGAATTTTTCAAATCGGTTCAGTAGTTTCGGAGCCTATTCAATGCAAACAAACAAACAAACAATCAAATCTTTCCTTTATATAATATTAGTATAGATAACAGGCTTAGCGATGAATATGACTAAATACATTACACATACTGAAAAAATAAATTTAATTGGCTGTAAAATCTCTGAGATATGAGCCATTAAAGTTTTAGGTGAGGATAGAGAGGGGATACTCTGTCCCTTTCTCGCAAAGCGTGTGTTAGCATAGCATTTGTATGGCGCGCCTGGGGCGTGACGTCATAACTCAGTATAGAGCGCGCTCTGTCTAGCATAAAATTAAAATACTTGTAACCTATTTATTTTTCGTTGATGGGCTCTGTATATGATCAGCTTTTTTATTAGGTAATAAAAAAGTTGTTATCATTATTCTATTCACTCGTGATTTGAAGACACCCAGATTGATACTCATCATTGTGAATACAAAAAACTTTTACTGGGACAAAGTATAAAATCGTAATAAATCTGCTGTTCTTGTTGTTAAAGGTCAATGACCTTTTGCGATGAATCGGCAAATTTTTATGGTATCAGAATTAGTTTCATACAAAATTATCACGCTGATATTATTATATATATAAAAGTTGTGAATGTGTGTGTACATTATGTTCTTACTCAACTCCGTAACGGTTGAATGGATTTGGATGAGGTATGGAGTTTGCTTATGCTTATACTACGTAAAACACTGGATTTTTTATTCTGAAAAATATGCTTTTCTTATAGGATAGTGAGTGAAACCGCGGTGATCTGTTAGTTTATATTAATTACTCGTAAATTGTCTACTAGTTTTTAGTTTATGCATTTATATTTACTTGTGTAATTTTATAAATGGCTTTCTGTACCTCATATAGTGGTTTAAGCTTTATACCTAGCTGTAAGATTTCCAAAAATTTATAAAATAATATAATTTATGAGTACAATGACCCCCTTTCGGCTTACCATAACAAATCAAATTCACCCTGCATGATGACACGTTAACTTATTTCAATAATACACCAACGACGCCACACTAATGTACCCTAACATAATCATGTGACGTAACATTGTGTGTGTGCGGGGCAGCTGCGGGGTGCGGGGAGCGGAGTTCCGGTCTCGATGCGGAACCATTACATGCCCGTGAGTTGCTTTCATTTACATAACTAATATACTACAGACCATAGATATACAAACACATGGATGTTGGGACCGGTTCAAAATTCATGATAAGTGTCCAGAGTTCACCTTCAAAAATTTGGATACATTTTAGAAATACCGGCAAACGAATTGAAATCATGTGTCCTTATAAGGGGTCTTTGAAGTATTATGTATGTACCAAAGGGGGTTGAGGGGGGGGGGATATTTGCTTTGCTTATGTTTGATGAAATGGGGGACGGGAAGTCTGTATGGTGATTACGTCAGCAATAAATATTTACTTTTGTGATTTTTCTGCGAAATCAGCTTGAATAAATATTAAATGGGCATTAAATTCCTTTATAGTCTATAGCTTTCGTAATACTTAAATTGCCCCTAATGTCTAATTTAGATTACAACAAATGTAGATTAAATGCACATGTCACCTGAATTTTATTGCAACGCAATAATGCAGTTTTGCAGTCTGCATTATTGCGTTGCAATAAAATTCAGGTTGCACATACTAAAAATCTATCAATCGTTCGATCTCTCCGCGAACTAACGCAATAAAGCACAGTTAGTTTTGCTCGGACTGCAGATAACCGCGTCACTCCGTGAAGAAATAGCCTTAGGTATGGTATTAGTCCACTTTTGGTGTAGACATTTTTGAGCTGACCCGACCCGATATCCATAGTTTTAAATATCTTTGCAATAGACCATTTTTCATCAGTCTCCAAGGCTTTTCACACATGCATTTCACTTGTTTAATAATTAAGTCTTGCAATATGGAAACTCGAACCAAACCCAATGCTCCAAACTGATCGCGATGAGTGTAAGCCACAGAAAAGAGAAACAAATAGAACGGAAATGAGAAGAAATATCTGTTACCAGGCATTATGAATGAACCTTGATTGTACATTCTTATTTAGTTCGTCGCGTCGAACTCCACATCACAGTTGCTAACTGATTTCGAATGACTGACGTAACGTTTATATATATAGGTGCAACTAGCTACAACAAATTTCTTACAAAAATGCCTTGCCAGCCGTTCTAATTTAAACAAAAAAATACTGTGGTGTAAGCAAAAGATGTAATACAGTGAAACTTGTCTTTTCATCTCCATAGAAGCCTCTAAGAAGTCACTACTGTAGTTGTCACCAGGGTTAACATGTCGTCAGTTTGCGTTCCATTAATTTGCGAAGTAATGGCAACAGTACCAAATTCATATTTTGGTTATAAATAACTGAGGATATAAATAAGTATAATGTAAATTTTAGAATCATCATTGGTGAAACTTTTCTCAATAGAACAATTCGGCGAAAACAGGCCCCCGATTCTGAAACCTTGAGGGGAGTGTTTTGAAAATGAGGAGCTACAACTAATGGGGCTTTTTTAGCGGTGAACGCGCAAACTTGCGAGTTATAATATTAGGTAGTTGTATTTTTAATATATTTAAAACTGTCAATTTTGAGGCAGTTATTTAACAATTAAAATAGCAAAAATTACAATTTAAAGACAATTTCTTTAGTAAAATCGGGGCCAGCCAGGTCTTCTGAAACACGATTACAGTTTTTTTATCGTATTTTTATTTTCTAATGGTTATTTATCAAATGTAAATTCGTTTCGTTTCGTTGTAATTCGTTCGTTCGTTTCTTGAGTAATCTAAAAGTTTATCATTTGTAGCTTACTTTTCTAGTTCTGAGGCGGGCGCCGACTCTTGCGTATGTCTTTCAGCAGGCGTAGCTTGCATAGTTTATCACTTTTTCGCGGGGCAAATTGGATTTGAGCTCATGACGTATCGCCTCTTAAAGGATGTTTCAGGACCTCAACCGTGACTAATTAAAAAAATGGATCTAAAACTAGAAACTATGTATTGACTACTTGAAAATTTAAATTATATCTACAATTGTTGTGGAGTCGTGAGTTTGCTCATATACAATGATTATTCTATAACTATAACGATTTCAGCCACCTTCGACGAGGCCATACTCGATAGCGGGAGCGCCGCCGATGCGCGTGTCGGCTGCGAGACCTGCCTCGGTACCTGCACAAAAAAATCCACCAGGTAATTTATTTTATAGACTTGCGTTTGACCGCCAACTCGCCCGACGTTAAATAACGCAAAGTCCAAACATGCAGCTCTTCCATGCAGAAATGCAGTTTCACTAAAACGGCGACTAGTCAACACAGGGGGGTTCGACAAGACTCACTTTCGGTTTTAACGCCTACGGAAAGATGAAATTGTATGAAAATGACATTGCCTTGAGATAACAAATCTCAACCTAATGTCATTGTCAATGTCATACAATTTCATCTTTCCGCAAGCGTTAACGCTAACAGAAAGTAGGTCTTGTCTAACTCCCCAGGTTACTGTGTGAGCTGTGGGAAGAACTATGCTCAGCGTTTCTCTGAGGGATTGTATACGGAACCAAAGAAAACCAAGTTCATTAACACAGCTCAGCTTATTTGAAAAATATTAGCAAACTGAAGTGGCAGAGGGCTGGTAATTTTTTTTTAATTGCCAAGCTAGGGCTAACTGATAGTAAGCTATCACCGTCGCTTATGGATACCTGTAACACCAAAGGCATCACAGATACGTTGCCGACCACCTAATTGTATAATTCCAGCGCCAGTAACAGACCAACCCAGGCCTGCGTCGAGCAGCGACGCGCGCGTCTCAGCCTTGCCGAGGCCTTCAAGGCTGCCCGCGCCCAGGCGTGCCATCAGGTAACTGTCTTTCATATTAGGCCAAAACTTCGGCCTTATTACATAACTTCTCTGGTAATTAACTTTTTGTAACAACCGATAAAAGGTCACAAAAAAACTTTTATTCAAGATTTTGTTCGATCGTGCGTAATATTACGAATCTTGTTTTGACTCCCATTGGGTTTTATTAAGGTCTGAATGACTTTTTTTTTTAAATCAGAATTTGTATTTGTATTTTCTACTCACAGGTCAGGATGTTAATACGTCGACAAACTTTTTTTTTGTATTTTTTTAAACTTTTTTTGCCAACAGACCACCGTCAACATACTCAGTGGCACCTTCAGCGGATGCGGACCATTACTGACACTTAGCCTGCTGTGCCAACCTCCTGGCTCGGCGGCCGACCTGACCTCAAGCCCTGGAAACTCAGGACCTGGCTTCTGAGGACCTCAAGGACCTGAATCCCGAGGACTTTGTACCCTGACTTGAATGTCCTGGTCCCACCTCCATCAGGACTAACTAAATTTGCTAGTTGATAATAGACTGATATGATATGTTGATAATCTGTGCTGCATAGTGTCTTAGACTTTTGTAGAAATGTTTTTTTTTTAATCGCGACTGGAGGAATATTTTTTGAGGTGATGCCAGGTCTTGAAGTTATATATGTATATCATGGAAACTGACGTTTTATTTATATTACACGGGAATCACTCACGTATGATTAAGCCGGTTACTCCGACTATAGTTTCAACCTCAGTCGGTGGTCTTTTTCATTCAAGGTGATTTCAAGAAAGCGCGTGCAAAGCTAGACGGAGCCGCGCGCGCCATTACCTTAAAAAGACCGCCGAATGCGGTTGAAATTATAGCCAGAGTATTCGTCTTAATCTTACTTTCAATAAAAGCTTCCAGTCTAATAAAAACAAAACTTCAAAGTATAATAAAAACATATTATTTTAACCCAGTTGAGGTTGGTTTTTAGACTAACCACTCGCCAATTTCGTATACTAGCAATGGCCCCATTAAAAATATATAATTCGTTTTTAATATTACTTAAATTTATTAATTCCTCTTTGACTTCTATCCTCGAGACCTGACTAACCTAGTTCATATAAATTCTACTGTAGAATGTCTAAATAAGAACCGACCAATTTATAGTAGACTTTGAATTATTTGATACTATGCGGTGACAATAAAATGAATAAATTAATGTTTTTGTATGAAAGGTTTTAACTCGCTTCGTTTTGGATATCACAAGTTTTTCATCAACCATCGCTCTAGCTGTACACTCTGAGAAAGCCCGAGATTACTATCCGTACAATTTAAAAAGGCACTTGTCATACTAAAATTTATAGTGGCGCGCGGCTTCCTAAATTGGCCGGACTATACGTTCACTGCGTCGTTCTAAAATGTATGGTAGCGCGCGTCTTCGTAAATAGGCTTGTGTCCTAATATTTCATTTATTACAACCTAGATGTTGCCCTATATAGCCAATCTGGTCATAGCTAAGATTATTCGTGAAAACCGCATTTAAATCCGTCCAGTGGTTTAGAAGATGTGCGTGCACAAACAAACAGACAAAAATTAAAAAAACTGTCTTAGCTACTTATTCTAAGACGCCGTGTGTTTTTTTTGGTGATATCTCGAAATTACAGTTTTTTTTATCTCTACGATTTTATTTTAATCTTAATAGTATTTATTTCTTATTTTTATTATCTTATCTTATTTTTTTTCTTCTTTTTTTCTTTATTTAGTTCTTATTATTATTATTTGATTTTATTTTATTATAATGTATAGATAGACAACTGACTTAGCGAAGGATATAACTAAATATATTACGCATACTGCAAAATATTAAATTGGCTGATAAATCTGAAATATGAGTGTTAAAGTTTTTGATGGGGATAGAGAGTGGATGCGTTGTCCGTTTCTCGCAAAGTGTGTGTTAGTATAACATTTTGTATGGCGCGCGCACTGCTTGACGTCATCACGTGCTATAGTGCGCTCTCTGTCTAGCATGAAATTAAAATACTTATAACTTATTAATTTTTTACTAATAATATATTTTTTTTCGTTTATTGGCTCTATTAATGATCAGCTTTTTTATGAGATAAAAAAATAGGACACAAACCTATTAGCTGGACGCCTTCCTAAATTGGCCGGACTATGCAGTCTCTTGCGCCATTCTAAAATGTATGGTGGCCTTCGTAAATTACCTGGACTATCTCCGTGGTGTACAGCTGCGCTCCGGACTATTCATTGACATAATAATTTTAATTTTGACATTCAAAGTTTTCTTCGGACTGAAAATTTTGCCAATGTCTTTCAATGGAGGCAAGAAATTCACTTTTCTTCAAGTGAAAAGTCTTACGATTTCTACCTCTGCTTATGTTGGTATATTAACAAGTTTTTATTTACTTTGACATCCGTAAAATTGTTTTACTTCCTTACTACGGTCTTCCAAATAAATCATCACTTTTTGCATACAGAGTGCCCAGTACGAGTTTTACCAGTGGCGTTTACTTATTCTGTCGCGTTAACGTTAACTGCGATTTGTATGAAAAAAGAGCAGTTCCATCTACATGCGCTAGATGGCGCTGTTTTAATTTCATACAAATCGTAGTTCACGTTACGCCATCGATTAAAAGCCCTAACAGACGTGTGGATTTGGTTGACGGACCGCCATCCTACCAACTGGAGAGAAAGAGTGAGAATAACATATTACCCTCTCTTTCTCTCCCGTTGGTCAGACGGGAGCTCAATCAAATCCACACGTCTGTTAGGGTATACGCAATTGGAAACACTCGCACTCTGTTATTTAGTGACAAACAAAGCCCTATAGGGTGAATATTTGCTAGCGGGTGAGTCGATGTTCTTCCGACGCAACATCAAAATACTACCACTACTTTGAACCGTCGACCAAAATAAAATGAATGGACGAGCCCAGAAGCAGCGCATTTTTGAAGATTACAAAATGAGCGCCGGCGCTCACTTCGTTTCAGTTGTCTCTAGCCGTAGGAAGTGCGACACGCGTCTATTGTTACATGATAACGAAACATTTGACAAATTTATGCCTTCGTGTGCTTTCCCGAAGTGTAAATACACAACAAAAACCGCTATCTATTTTTGTAACAAATGTACTGTTCATGGTTATAATTAGGCGTTGAAGTATATGTCCGACAGTTTGAATCGTTTTTACTGAGCAAGTAGAATGGTTATGGCCCGTCCATTCATTTTATTTTGGTCGAAGCTGTGAAGCACATCATTTTCGATTAATTAATTGAACTGAGCATGTATTATTAAACTGTTTTGTAAAAACTTGTTGATATAATTTCATTAATATTTGTATAAAATGCTCTCTCGTCATTCTCATTGCCATCACGAAATTATAACAAAATTGTCTATACAAAACATAATTTGGTACAAAGACATACAAATTAAGATATTCCTATGTTATTTACAAATTTAGTGTGTAATTTGTACGAAGTTAACTTTGTTCTTAGTAATTTATTTCAGTGTACGTATTATGTAAGGCATTTTGCATTTTCATTTAGAGATTATAATCATTTAGGGACTTGTAATTTAACTATTCTCGCTTTAGATGTAAAATTATATATAGTTTGTTTCAAGCTTTCTGAGGGCCTGGTGCGAGTTTTACCAGTGGCGTTTACTTATTCGATCGCGTTAACGTTAATTACAATTTGTATGAGAAAAAAGGAGTTACATCTACATGCGCTAGATGGCGCTGTATTTATTTAATCAATTTATTTATTTATTTAAATTTAAGTTATAATAACATAACCACCTGATCGCGCATGTAGTCAAAATTCCCTTATGCAAAATGATGCCACGTCGGTCGCGGGGGGTAGCTTATGATTGGAGACTCGATACGACTCGACGCTTGTGATTGGAGAATCAAAATGATTCATTCAATTCGTGTCTAAAATCCGCCGCTCGAAATAGTTTAGGTTGACATGTTAGAACCTTTGGCTTATGCGGCGTAAAGGATGAGCAGTGAGCATTGTGCAAGTAGCAAGTGGTTTTATTGTCATTGATTTAAGTCCACCTACACTGTGTACATCAATACAATTATCAAAACGTTGTACACAAACAAAAATATAACGAAATGTCACAATAATTACCGGTGAAGACAGCATGCTTTATTTTTGATCGACAAAACAAAATAATTATTGTTAAATTAGCTAAACATAAACACAACTGAGACATAAAAAGAAGAAATTATAATTAACAGTCCAAGTTTTGTCAAAATTAAAATGTCAAGTAATAAATATCACAGAAGATAACACAAATAATTAGTTAACGTTGACGCGATCTACTAAGTATACGCAATCGGAAAAACTGGCACTAGGCACTCTGGCTAAACCCTAGGATAAATATACGACGGTGTTATAACGAGTCGTCGAATTTACCCAGAAGGTAATAAACTGCCCCCCGATTCTACTAAACAAATTGTCTTTAAATTGTAATAGTTGCGATTTAAATTTTTAAATAATTGCCTCAAAATTGTCAGTTTTTTATATTTTTTTATACCTACTATGTTATAATAATATTAGGTGGTTGTATTTTTCTAGTATAAAAAATATTTAAAACTGTCAATTTTGAGGCAGTTATTTAACAATTAAAATCGCAACAATTACAATTTAAAAACAATTTCTTTAGTAGAATCGGGGCCCTGGTACTATGTATACTAACTAAAAATTATGTAATATAAAATTAATTACTCGTCAGCACTGGGCACATTAACATGCTGACAAACTAATCTAAAGGTCGTTGCAGACCATGCGAAGTAACTTGCAAGTACAAGTAGGCGTTCAACAGTAAACTAGCCACATCTCGCGCGTGAGTACGTACTCGCACGAGTGTTCGAACGAGACGAACGATGCGCAGTGGGTGCCGCGCGAGTAGCGCGGGGAAATGAAGCTTCCATTGCGCAAGTACCAGCGTGAAGTGCTACTAAACATTTCCACTGCCACTTGCACTAAGCAAAACGTTGCAGACGACGCGCATGATTTGCAACGGCCTTAACACTAACCAAAATAACTATCATATCTCACTTTAGCTATCATGAATAGTCGCACAAAATTATGCATATTTATCTATACATAATCGTTATATAAATACTATGTGAATTAGTTTCCTTCACTCAAATAGTGATATTGTTTGATGCTATTTTGTTTGTACTACCGGTTATCACTACTGTACTTATCAAGTTATATACGCTAATATATAGCGGGTGTTTTTTTTACTGAATGTGACGAATTAAGATGTGACAAGTTCGCGAAAAAGAAACCTTTAGCAAGCCTAGCATATTAAGTTTTTTTTTCTAGTTTTCCACACCCGGTCTTATATAAATGACAATCATTAATTCATTATTCTCTAATGATGTGGTAGCTCTGGTAAATTAGGGGTTTCATCTCGGAATTAATTTCTTCGTCATATATAGAGTATCATTGCCATCAAAATCTTCACTAGCTCAGGCACTCAAGCCAAAAAAGGCTTAACCTCGGAATTACAGATATGCTGTAAACTTGTATAA
Source organism: Agriopis aurantiaria (assembly GCA_914767915.1). NCBI lineage: Eukaryota > Metazoa > Arthropoda > Insecta > Lepidoptera > Geometridae > Agriopis > Agriopis aurantiaria. The sequence continues at coordinate 5,945,825 of OU612003.1, read as the reverse complement.
AACCTATATAACAAATGCAAATAATTAAAGCAGAGATATTTCTGAAAAACTTGTATTCGTGTTTTTTTAAAATAATTATACATATATTGTTAGGTACAAAAATAATCAGCAAACTATGTTTATAAACTTAAAAACGAGTAGGTAGATAAAAAAACATTATAAATTTGCTAATCTAAACATTTTAAACAGCATTGTTATGTTGAAACATATTATGTTGAAAAAAATACTGTTAAGTAACTTTACCGTAGCATATGCTCCTCTACTCCTTGTATCTGTCACACCTTAATTCATCCATTGCAGTAAAAAATTACACCCAATATTTTCACGACATATCGGTCAGAATAATTATTTTGAAAACTGCATGCTATAAATTTTGTAAAGTTAAATTTTATGGTTACATCAATGTCCTCCGGCCAATTTCCAGTATTTTCGAATAGGCATCAAAATTTAGCAATACGTCTGTTCGATATTAAACTATTGTATATTTTGTAACTCGTTTTGTACAGGGACTGATTTTAAAAATTTTAGGGACCGTCCGTTAATCACGTTTAGCAAAAATCACGAAATATCACAAACAATAGTCTTAAACCACACCAAGGGGGAGCCTTAAAAAATGCAAAAAAATTAACACCACGTGATTAATGGACGGCCCCTTATTACAGTTGTGTTTAGCTAATTAAAACGATGTTTTCTCTCATTCACACCCGGTTGTTGTGCAGTCGACGACAGAAGTGTTTGCATGGATACTCAGTGATAAATTAATGAAATGTAACACTTTTGTCGTCGAATTTTGTTTGCGGTTGCTGAAAGGTTTGATTGGACACGTCGCCGTCGTGCCTTATTTAGGTAGTGTAAGGGATTTTGTTTCCATTTTCTAATAAAATTATGTATTTACACAAATTTGTTTTAATTTATTTTCAGAATAGTAGCTTAGCCAGCTTACCCAGATTATACCATTGGCGGATCCAGGGGGGGGGGGGTGCTCAATGAAATCCTGGAATCAAAACAAAGCATTCTCCAATAATAAAATTGGTGCTACTGTTCCTTAGCTACACTAACAGGGCTGTGCTGTGTCCTATTTTTACTAAAAAATGATCATAAAAACTCATAGAGTATCAACAAAAACGAAAATGAAATTTGTTTAAAAAGTTATATTTTAATGTAAGGCTAGACAGAAAGCGCATTATATCACGTTATGACGTCAAGCCGTGCTATGCTAACACGCTTTGCGGGAGAGGGCCAGAACATCCTCTCTCTATAAGATCCAAAATCTCATTAAGCCAATTTAAATAATTATGTCAGTACATGTAATGTATTTAATTATATCCTTCGTTAAGCCTAATAATTGTAATAAATTTAAAAAAATCCCCAACCACGCACTATTCTAGCGACACCCGCGGTAGGACTACAAAAGGCGTGGTGAGCCAGCTGTTAGCTGAACGCCCCGCGCCAGCGGATCATCATCAGCCAGAAGACGTCCACTGCTAAACATAGACCTCCACACTGAACGACAGCATGCCACCTGCATCAACTCTCACGATGTCGTAGGTCCATCTAGTGGGAGTAGTGGGAGGCCTACCTACGCGCCAGAGGATGATGGATTTTAATCCTGTACTATAAATATATAAAACAAATAAACAATGTAATAAGTAAATTTATAATTGGTATCGGTGTGTATGCATTCTCTTCCCTTATAGCCAGACTAAAAAATTGAAGGTATTTGTTATGACTTATGTACATACAGTACATAGTATAATTATAATATGTACATAAGTCATATTATGATGGTTTTACCATCAGATCAGACAAACAAGGGAGATATGCCTTAGTGCAAATCCTTCATGTTCAAACGTCTCCAGGACATGGCACATCGCTCTCATACGCTGTCATGTCAATTAAAATGTTGAAGGGTAGGTAACTAGTAAAATTTCAACGCTCAGTCTTCCACTTCCTAGATTTCACAGTAAGTATCTTTGGAGTGATACCATGTGCTTTTATGTCTTCTTTGGTGATACTGAACTGAGCAGGTAATGCAGGGGGGAGCGTAGTGGGGCGGGGCGACTTGGCGTCGAACGAATCACACGCATGCACATTGCACACACACCTCGCGTAACGCATTTAAAGTACCTAATCATGCAACAGCACTATTATTTTGTCACAAATTGGAAATTGGATTTCATCGGATCCGGTATATTTTGATGCCGGATTCCCGGCCTGTTTCCGGATTGCAATCCCTACATGTTACACATCTGATTCTGCTATACCGTCTAACGCAAAAACTGTAAGTATGGCTTACTTACACATTTTTTACGCAGACTAAAACTTCTAGCTCCACCAGTGAATTAACAAACCAGATAACCACATGCAAAAAAAGGCGACAAGGTTGTCTGCAGCTGCTGCTAGGTCGGATGCGTTCGCACCCGGTACGCCACGAGCGCCACCTTACCATATGTCCCATGTTTGTCTGATCCAAGGTTATATCGGACGTAAGTAGCTATGGTGTGAGCAAGGATGTTTCACCTATTGACACTTTAGGGTATAAATGTAACATCCTTGGGTGTGAGGTTCCCTTTAGGGTATATATAAAATCCTGGGGTGTGAGCTATGATAATATTTAGAATCCATTACGACTTCCGAATCAAGTTCAACAGCGCTACACGACCTCTGCGACCTATGATATTTTTGGTATTCATAAGCGCTGTTGGCATCATTCGGAACTATGCCCTTTTTTCTTTAAAGATTGTCTGATTGAAAGATTGCAATCATAATTTTCTGTGATAATTTTAGTCAAAGTTACTGTCGTATTTGTCAAAATCTTAGTCAAAATAATATTTTGTAGTTTGTCGATAGCTGTGGTCGATAGCGATTTTATTCTATTTTAATAATTGACTTCTTTTCACTTTAGAAAGAACAAACTAAATACCTACTGATTTGAAATAAACTAGTGTTAATTGACTTGTTAATCTTGTAATCGAAAATAGGTGCAGATACTGAAGAAAATCATTACGTATACCGGAACGGGTGCGATACTCTACTGTCAATTTGACGTAAGCAAGTGAGCGTGTGTGTGTACTGTGTATGCGAATGAAATCAGCACGTTACGTTACGTGCGTGAGTGAGTGTGCGAAGTCGTGAATGCTGTCTACGAGTAAATTTTGCTTTTTACCTTTTTATTTTTATAAATAACCGAAACAGACGAAGTGATTAGTAATGTAATAACCTCAAGTGATAAGAATTGTGATATGCCAGCGTAATGGCCCGTAACATACGCAGTGTTTTCATCCACTCTGTGATTCCGTGCAATAACTCGTCACTTCTGTTGTTTGTCAATGACGTCTGCGTTTAGCGCAGCAAAAAGTGGAATTTTATTTGATTGTCACAAGTAGTGCAAACATGAAATTATAAATGAATTGTGTTACCTGATGAGTGTTCGTAAAATGGATGAGTGTTTTCAACTTTGGAGCCTTCCTTTACCGACTGGTGCCAACAGAGCTGGCTCATGAAGAAAGGGTTAGTTTACCTGTTTATGTTTACTCTAAATCGTATACACACTTGTTATGTGTGTAATAGTTATTTTTATCGCAATTACGAAATCGGAACGAGATAACTTTATCTACTACTACCTACTACTAACTTTGTTGACGTACTAGGTTATAAATTACATATAAAATCTGTGATAAACATATTGAACATCTAATGGGTTAGAAGTGCATAAAAATATACTTTAATTCCAATAAAATCATTTCCAAATTATTGTGAATTGAGGCTGGGATCATAATTTTCTTGTTACTTTCTCTTACAATTGAGTGAAGGGAGCGACAGGGACGGCTATACGCGTACAAACATTCGTGTGAAAGAGATAACGCTCTACAAGTTGTAAAGCTGAGAATATTCATTGAAAACTTTGCCTACATACATATTAGTTTTAGTAAATTTGAAACTAACATTATAATACCTCTAAAACGCGTATGTAATAGTTATGTAACTACCTGTAATACTCAAATACCTACATAGTAACTGAAATACAGTTTAAATGAACAAGTCAAAGCCTAGATCTATTCATCTAAATTGCTAATTAGGCAATATTGTGGTTGAATAGGTACATAATTTATAACTCTTTCCGCACATTCTTAAACCCTAAAATAATCATGTAAATCTTTCATCATCATCATCTACCTACAGTGCTTTTACAAGGGAATTGAAAAGGGTATGTTAACCATTTTCCTCGAAAATTATGGATCTATATGAATATTTTATTTTATTAAAACAGGTTTTATTGTGGTTATTGTTAGCTATGTTAGATCCAAATCTATCCAGTGGTTTAAAAGTTTTAGCTTGTTTTCGAATTGGTGGGTTTTATAAATTTTAATTTATTCTCATTTTCCAACTGGGTGAAGTCCTCTAGGTAAATATGTGGCATGTTTATAAAAAATTTAGCAGAAATTCTCTGAATGAATTGATAAATATATCTAGTTATTATTGCACTTTATTAATTTTCGTTCTCGGGTCTAGCCTGTATATTCGAGAGGCATTGGTGGGCCTGAAGTCAACACCAAGATGCCCTGTTGAATGTAAAATGCAAATATTTTACCATTGAATGTGCATGAAAAGGAATGTGAAATTACTGTACAGTATAGGATTGAAAAACTACTACATACTACTTTAGACTATTGCGGTGAGTTCTGTTCTTGATGGTGATGAGCTGGTCTACAGTATGAGGTACGGCAAAACCTAGTGGCAGGTGCCTGGTGACTTGCCAGTCTTGCCACCCACTAAATGGCCCCCTATAATATACCCCAGCTAATTCAGGACCCAAATCGGAGGTCAGGGCTATAGGCTGAGGAACCTCATGATGCATGCCATGTATGACTTAACTCTTGGTTCTCTATCTGACCAATGATCCAACTACCGAGAGCCTCTTAAGGTGTTGCTTAATATAATAATAATAATATAATAAGCAACACCTTAAGAGGCTCTCGCTAGCTAGCTGAAAGCCACTACTGGTAAATAATCCAGGGCTTAATTGGTTGTGCCTGTGCAAGATTTACCGGTAGCAAAGATGCGAACAAGTGGAAAATATAAGTCGAAGAGGCTCTTGCCCAAGACAGTGCCAACATATATATCCGACAGATGGCAACCATATCATTCTTCATATCTTAAAAAAAAGAATTGGCTTGCGTTTTACCGCCTTTCATATACAATGTAGTATGCAGGATGGTAAAAATTTTAATGTTGTATCTCATATCCTTGCCAGGTGTGGCTTACAAACAGTGAGGTTTTTTCCATGTTTGAGTCACAAAATGCATGACTCAAAGGCTTTCCCCTGAAACAGATCCCAAGCTTCAGCTTCCCAATTAGGATCTTGAAAGTACTGGCACGCTATTTGATACAAACCTACTTGCCATGTGACTCACTGTTATTATTACTATCTTAGATGTGACTGTTCCACCTTCTCTCCCTTTCCTCTTTCCTTTACTCGCGGTTGTGAGCTATTGTGGTCCAGCTGCTGCGGTGGAGGACAAACTTGTCACACCATATATTCATTTTCACGTGCACTTTACTGTGGTTTTTGCTCACAGGAAACTCGGATAGGGTGTACTAAGCAGAACAGGGGATGGACCCCTTTTCAGCGTACACCTTTTCTGAGTAACCCTGTATAATGTAGCAAACAAGTTATACTCATCATCATCATCAGCCAGAAGACGTCCACGGCTGAACATATGCCTCCACCCTTTAACCTCCACACTGAACGACAGCCTGCCTTTTGCATCCACTGGATGCCAGCGACTCTTACTATGTCGTCGGTCCATCTAGTGGGAGGCCTACATACGCTGCGTCTACAGGTTTATATTATGCTCATCATTATGAACGAATTTTACTATGTGACCAACCATAAAATTGCAGAATAAATATCAGCTGTTACATTGAAAACTGTCATTCGCACTAAACAAAATGTATGAAAATAATATCAGTATTTACGCGATTTTAGGTTTGGTACCATATGTTGGTTTCGTTGTTCACAATAATGAGTATAACAGATACCTTTCGGCTTAGTACATATACATAAAAAGATACTTTGAGTAGCACAATTTTTCAACATTTTGTTGTTTAACGAAGCACCTAAAAAAATACAGTGAAGGACGGCAAAAAAAAAAACCTATAACCTGGATATTAACGGTGCCTTTCCACCAGTTGTGCTGTGCAGCTAAGCTATATCACGTGGTAAAGCTAAACTACGTAACTATGGGACCGTTTCCAGTAATGCTTAGAGGTATAGCGGACCGGGTGCGATGTGCTATGAAGATGTGCGATTCGTGTACTCTGCTCTGTCCATAGTTACACCACTCGCGTATCCCCCATATTTTCCGTTCCCACCTGTAGCTCCTATGTGCAGCTCCCATCCTTAGCACGCATCCCTCTATAAAAAATAGCTTCTTTGAACCCATTTCCACCAGTGCTAAGCTAAGCTATGAAAATAAAGATTCCTTATTGGTGAATGATATTGACAACATCCGTAGCTACATAACGTAGCCCATCTCTGGTAGAATAGCACCCTAATACTTTTCACCTTCAATAAAAAAATACAATCTAGGCTTTGAAGTATCTACGTACTGTTGTAATTTTGTATGCTGGAGTATTGCTATTAAAATTATAAAAGAGTTTGTCCTCCAACAAATTTTTATTGCTAAATAGACATCATCATCATCATCATTTCAGCCGTAGGACGTCCACTGCTGGACATAGGCCTCCCCCATCGATCTCCAAAAGGGCTGGTTGGAAGCGGCCTGCATCCAGCGTTTCCATGTGGTCTCTTTTAGGTCGTCTGTCCATCTTGACATCCAATAGATATGGTGACTAATATGTTTTTATTACCTTTTTAAAAAGCTGATCATAAATAGAGTCCATCAACGAAAACCAAATTGAAATTAGTTTAAAAATAAATAATTTATAAGTATTTTAATTTCATGCTAGACTGAGAGCGCTGTATACTGAGTTATGACGTCACGCCACAGGCACGCTATTTAATAAAAATATATAATTAATTTATTTATGAATAGGCTTGCGTTTGACCGCCAACTCGCCTGATGTAAAGCGTCGATGCGATCTACGATGGAGCACGCTTGCCTTGAAGAAACCGATTCACTTGTGATTTGAAGACACCCAGATTGTAACTACCGAGGAACACCCATTCTGGCAGTGCATTCCACAGACTAGCTGTACGCATAATAAAAGTGGAATCAAAGCGCTTCTTACGGGATATACTAACACACGCTTTGAGAGAAAGGGATAGAGTATCCCCTCTCTATTCCCACCTAAAACTTGCAACAAATAAGTAAATGTACTTTTGTAGTTAACTTATATTGCTTATAATTAGGTTGGTATATCCATAATTATTATAAGGAAAATGTGAGTATTGAAAGCTCTTATAAATAGCGATTAGTTTGTAGTCATAGAATACTGTTCAGTTTGAATAATTAATATAAATAAAATTAATATTCCGGCCATTTTTTCGCACACCCGGTAATCTGACCCCATACTAAGCAAATCTAGTGATATGGCTGCCAGAGACTAATATACGTGCATATATAGTTTTAAATACATACTTAAATAGATATTACACCCAGATATAGCAGAAACACAAATGTTCGTCACATGAATGTTTGTCCTAGGTGGGATTCGAACCCACACCCTCAAAAGCAGAAGGCAGAGTCACTACCAATTGGGCCAATGGGGCAGTCAAAAAATTTATCAATTGAATATTTTGTTTTAGTTTCTTTGTAGAGATAGATGCTAGTAACCCTCCTGTCATCTGAGTAACGCTTGATTCATCACTGACCAAGTTTGTCTGGGCCGAGGTCTCCAGAAAAACACCCAGCATTTTGGTCACACGTCACATTAACCAAGCGCTCTGAAAGATTTTTAACTCCCGACGCCAAAAGATAGGTGGTATAAGTTTTATGTGTGTATCTCTGTGTCTGTCTGTGTCATCGTAACTCCCAAACGGCTGAACCGATTCTGATATTTGTGGTTTTTGTTTGAAAGGTGACTTGATCGAGGGTGTCTTAGTTATGATTTAAGATAATTTGTTCTTTTTAATTATCTGTTCTTTTATAAAAGATTTCAACAAAGCCACAACTAGAATCTTATTCACAACCATCCACAACCACAACCTTACCACGGTGCAATAAATATCCCGTAAATAATCATAATATAACTTTAGTGAACAACCGTGATAGTTTAAAACAGTGTTTTAAAAGATTTCAATTTATACTTGTTGGAAATGAGATGAGCTCCCCAAAAACCTAATGTCTCGACCCCAAATGACTCTCAAATATAAGCAACACACACACACACACACACACAGACAAACGCACACACGCACCACAGCTAAGGTTAGTATATTGTTATTGTATGATTCAATGTTATTGAAGCTGTGATATGCTAGTTCACAGTCACACACACAGTCATTCACTTGTAAGCAGAACAATTTTACTAAAATGTGCCACACATGGTGGTCACGAGAACTTAATCGTTTCTTCTCAACACATTTCCGGTGATAATTATAACAGTGATTATTAATAACATACAACGGTACTTTACTAACTAGTGTTAACACACGTATGGATTTGGTTGACCTCAACCGCCGTCTGACCAACGGGAGAGAAAGAGAGGGAAATATGATATTCTCACTCTTTCTCTCCCGTTGGTTGGTCGGCGGTCCGACAACCAAATCCATACGTGTGTTAACACTATACTAATATGAAAGTGACTAGCAGCGTCTCGCAGTTTTACCTGTTATCCTTGAAGAACCCTATTTTTTTTTTCTCGAAAACTAATACGATAAATAAATATGGGATATAGGCTCTGCTTGTGCTGCTCGCCTATCAATAAATAAATAATAAACACTAGTCAAGTGCGAGTCGGACTCGTGCGACGTGCACCGAGGGTTCCGAACCTAAAAATTTGTTTTCTTTCTTTTAGTTCGGAATTTTATTGTTTGTTGTATATATAATATACATATTATTTGTTCTTTTACTTAAAAGTGTGTAACTACAGTACTATAATCAGGCTAAATTTGACACTTGTAAGTATTACAGTTTTACACTAGAGCAAACAAACAAAAAAAGTTTGTTGTACATACATTTGTATAGTAGTATAATAAGGTAATAATACGTAGTAAGTACAGAACTAAATAAATAATTAGTGCAGGGCCGAGGATCGAACCGGGTGCCCTTAGATTGTAAAGCGCACGTATGCTCTTGGCCACCGTCGCCAGAAAGTCATTTTTATACCTATTTGAATTGTTCTCAAGTGTAAAATAACACTTCAAATATAAAAAAACAAGAACGACTAGATCCACACTTAGTTTTTCTGTTTATTTTTGAATTGTCTATAACAGGGTTTCTCAAAGTGAGGTACGTGACTCCTTAAAAGGTTCGCCATTTGATGGTAGTGGGTTCGCCACATAAGTTAACTAAATCATTTATTTTTGTTACTGTTGTATTTATAAATACCGATTATTAAAATAAAAACCTTACTTTCTTCTAAAGCTTACATTTTCTTTTTAAAAAGGGTTCGCAATCGTCTGGTAATTTTAACAGGGGCTTGTGAGACCATAAGTTTGAGAAACTCTGGTATGTGACATTTGAATAGTATATCTCCTAGAGTTCCTAGAAGATGTGTCCGAAAGGTACCTATGGAATCTAAAATGTGCATTGTCTCATTTCTGCGCGTGACATTCCTCATCGGCAAGAAGTTGACAAAGCATTATAGCATAGATTACATGATTTATAGAACGTTTGCAAATATGAGAGTTGCATAAAATCGTAGGCTTTACGCAGTAACGCTGGTCGTCAGTATACTCTTGTTGTAATAGTGGCAATTAAAATAATCGCTTAGTGTTGTGCGCACGCGCCGCTCTTGTTACGGCTTCGTTATCGGCGCTTTACGATTGGCTGCTCTAATTACTTCTTAAAATTCTCGATTTGGGACACGATAATGGTTGAAATTGTAGGCATTTGGTAAATCAACGGACGAAAATAATTATCTCTCAAAACTCATTCGTACAAACAAAACACTGACACCGGTTGTCACATTAATGTGATAAAAGCGGTTATCGGTTTCATTTAGGCAAGCGTTTTCCATCGTAGACCGCATCATCGCTTATCATCAGGCGAGTTGTCAAGATTAAACCTATAAAAAAATACTAAATTGTGTTGTGAAGGGCCGAAAATAGATAAGTAAGATACTTTACTATTATCCCGGGGGAAAATGTACGGTTCCAGAGAGTGAAACCGCGGGATGCAGCTAGTAAAAACGATTTCGGTGTCTATTTTCCATACAACTCCTATATTAGGTATTAACTCAAAGATACCAGTCTGCCTGACAAATCCATGTGGAAATTCTTAGTATACCAGTTAACCACAGAAAACATATTAATTAGTCCAAGTACCACAGAACATTCACTCCGCAAAAAAAAAAAAAAATAGCGTCTCTTGCTAGCGATGTTTTTATTTTTAATTATAGGCTTGCGCTTGACCGAACTCGCCTGATGTAAAGCGACGATGCGGTCTACGATGGAGCACGCTTGCCTAGAAGAAACCGATTCACTCGTGATTTGAAGACACCCAGATTGTAACTACCGGGGAACACCCATTCAGGCAGCGCATTCCACAGGCTAGCAGTACGCATAATAAAAGTGGAATCAAAGCGTTTCGTACGGCTTTCGGAATATCAACCATAAAGCGGTGTAATTTTTTTGTGGCTGATATGTGATATATGACTTACCTTCAGGTTCAAACACCTGCTCGTTAAATCAATTTACATGCATTTATTTTTAATCGTGAATAAGTCCGCGCTTGACCTCCAACTCGCCGGTTGGTGAGCGACGATGTGGTTAAAGTTGAAGTAGGTACACAGACTGCAGGTTACCTATTCACACTCACCAAAAAACCTCTTCATCATCAGCCAGAAGACGTCCACTGCTGAACATAGGCCTCCCCCTTTAACCTCCACACTGAACGACAGCCTGCCATCTGCATTCACTGGATGCCCTCACAATGTCGGTCCATCTAGTGGGAGGCCTACCTACGCTGCGTATTCCGGTTCGTGGTCTCCACTCAAAAACCTTTCTTCCCCATCGGTCTTCTATATTTGTATTATATCTACGGGGTTACGCAGAAAGGTTGTAGATACTAAGTTGAAAAAGGACCGATACACACATTATAAACAACTTTTATTATGGGACCAATCCTGAAATTTTAAAATATACGAGTTTCCATTAATTTTGTAAAGTGTAAAATTACCGTTTTCTATGGAACTATTGGTACTTTTTTCGCGATTTCAGGGTTGGTCCCATAGTGAAATTTTAAATGTCCAGTCAATAAGGCCAAGAAGATGCGTAAACATGCCGAAAGAGATCAGCTCCATGCTATATCATCATAATCAGCCTAATTTTTAACAGTCCACTGCTGGACTTTTAGCCTACCCCCGAAAGTGTGATTGGGCCATATCCACCACGCTGGCCCAGTTGCGGGTTGGTGGATTCTTATACGCCATTGAATTCCTTCTCCGTACGTAAGCAGGTTTCCTCACGATGTTTTCCTCACCAATATACCACCTCACCATGCTATATACTCGTAGATAAACTACTTTATGAGACGTAACAAGATACTTCGTAACAAGTAACAATCAGCCAAGCATTCAGCATTCGATTGACGTTCATTAGAGTTATTAAAACGTGCCATTTTATTTTTATGACCATATAACACACTTAGATATAAAAGCTAAAGCAGTAGTTTGACTTTACAAACGCCCGAACCGACAAAATCAAACGAGCGTCCCTTTCCCCTCCCGCTACGATACTTCACGGTACGCTCAGATTTCAGAGCGACAGTTGCGCGCGCCGCGTCCTTGAGATACGCCGTGTGTCGTCAGCGTAGAAAACTACAACAAAATAATATTTCTTAAAACCTGATAGTAGCAACCCTAGCCCTGTGACCGACTACTGGCTTTGGCTTATAATAATTATGTCAACTATAACGCATACCCGGGTATGTCCTAAAACTGCGACCAGTACCACCGGAGGATGGGCAACAGCGTCCTATTAGTACACGGTTAACGTACTGCGATTCCCAAGCCGCCTGCCAAGCATGGGGATTATGGCAACAACCCTAAGAGGGAGGCCTTTGTCCAGCAGTGGACTTTAAATGGCTGTTGATGTAATTTATGGGATGACGCATATATAACGTCTAAACATTCAAAAAATTTGGACGGACAGAACGAATTTATAAGGGTTCCTTGTCTCTCCCGAAAAGCGAGTGTCAGTATGGAATTTGTATGGCGTTCTTTATAGTGAGCTCTCCATCTAGCAAGACTCGAAAATGCTTGTATCTTCCTTAATTTTGATTACATTTTAATATCGTTTTTGTTGATCGGCTCTATTTATGGTCAGTTTTATACTACAATAAAAAACCGGACAAGTACGATTAGGACTCGTGCTCTGAGGGTTCCGTTGGACAGGACCCTTAGAGCGCGAGTCCAAAAAAACAAACTAAAGTTGATATATTGAAAGACAAACTTAACTTTGTAGTTGACTATAAGGTTCTTCTATACATTCCAACTACAGAATGTAAGTTTGTAATAGCAAAATAATTATTTTTAAATGATATAACTTCAAATTTGTAACTTTCAGATTTATTCCTATATATGTGCTATGAGACCTTGCCTTTTGCCAAATTTCATGATTCTAGGTCAACGGGAAGTACCCTATAGGTTTTAATTTCCCTGTGAAATCGCAAAATATGCTACATTAACGTTCATATCTTTTGATTGCGTTGACTTACAACTTTTATTTTTTTACAGCCGAAAGAAACCGTAGACCCAAGTATTTAGTATAAATTTCAACTTGATACCTTTACGCGTTCTTGAGATAAAGGGCCTTGACAGACGGACAGACAGACGGACAACGGAGTGATCCTATAAGGGTTCCGTTTTTCCCTTTTGAGGTACGGAACCCTAAAAATGATCAGTCCGGTAGCATATTATGATATTTCTTTTGAAAGATGTTGGATCGTGTAGAAATAAAACAAGTACCTTTGTAGGTACTCACTAGGTCGTTCGCCTTAAATGGTAAATGTCATACATGTCCATCGAAGCACAAGTTACATACACTGCATCAGTAAAATTATAGGCAAATTGTCAGAGTTTTATACATACTTTTTATTCATAACAAGTACTTATTTGTACTTATCATAGTTTAAAAGTGCATTTAAAACTTGCATAGTTAATATATCGCAAAGTAAATGGCAATAAGGCAAATTAGCTTGTTATTTGTTCCTTGTTACATAAGCTCATGCTAGCTCGGTAGCGGATAACGGACCACCCGCCTCTGTTTGTTTTTATAACTATCTCTAACGAGCCACGTTCTGAAGGCATCCCACCCCTCTCCCGGCGCTAAGCACAGAAGCGTCAGAGGTGAACATTCATCATCTCGTAAGTTCCAATAATGTCGGACGCCGAGACTGACATGACACTTCAAAAATGATCCTCTTTAGGAAGCCTCCGAGGACTCTGAGGTTGTTTATTTTTTTCATTAGCTACCATACCGTCGACCTTTCTAGTTATTAGGGTTCCGTACCAAAAGGGTGCCAACGGAACTCTTTTAAAGAGTTGTTTTTTTCGAACCATAATAGGCAGTCTTGATATTTTTTATTACACTGTGTTAGTAGCAAATATCTTAACAAAATATTAAATATAAAATAAACTGTCTTTAAAGTCCTTATATCCATCTATCTTATCTTATCTATCTTATATCTCGTTTGCTCTATCCTAAAAACGGCAAATAAATACAAGCGTAATGTTATTATAGTCCAAACTCTAAAATCCTGAATTCAATGAAAGATTTTTTTGTAAATACGCACAAATTTGGTGTGGTTGTACGGAACTGTCGATGCATGAGTCGGTCTTGCATTTAGCCGTTATTACTAGAGCTCGTCCTGGTTGCACTTGTTTTTGTAAATAAATATGAAAAGATATTATGTGGTAGTACGGAACCGTCGATGCGCGAGTCCGTCTTGCCCTTGGCTGCTTTATTCTAGAGCTCGTCCTGGTTGCACTAATACATCCTTGATGTCGTTGAACTCTACTTGTACGAGGTATAATTCAAGCAGTTTTTGCTGGCAATTTGACAAAAGAGCCGGTTTTGTTAAATCCACTTCTCTTCGACACTAATATGTTTGTAGTGAGTTCCGTTCCGTGGTATGGTGCCTTACTTTTTGCAAGCTTTTAACTTTTTATTTGACTTCGCGGATGTTTAATTTCATTGGATTGCCAGCAAATTTTACTACTTATAAATGTGTTTATAATATGATGCTAAATGATGTTTATAATATTAACTTTCTGCAGAGGACCTCAAAAGGCGCAATTATAGTACCCTGGATAGTGGATACATTTTTGAGCCTTTTGGGGTCGAAACCATGGAGCCGTGATCATCGACAAATCAAATATTTGTTTTCACGTCTGGTCGATGCAAAGGGTGAGCATCTGAGCATTGCCATACAACGTGATAATGGGGCCAGCATTTTGGAAACAATTCCCACTGGTAACGTCTAATAGATTACAAATTACTAGTAAGGTTTTTATTTTTATTTTACGATGTTAAAGGTGGCATGATATTTAAGTTACTGAAATAAATTGTTTAGTTAAATTGATAAAAAAAAAAACTAGTAAGTACTTAAATAAAGATTGCTTGTTTAAAAGGTCTACTACTATATAAGACTATAATGGACGATAAGTAGTAGAAAATAGGCATTTATAATTAGGTACTATACCTATATTAAGCTCAGTTTTATGTTGTTTTTATGAATAGAAGAAACTTTTGTGTTACAAAGTAAATTTATTATATTTAAGACTAGCGGCCCGCCCCGGTTTCGCACGGGTATAGACATATAGCCTAGATGTCACCCGGGGATAGTGTAGCTTCCCAAAAGAAAAAGAATTTTTCAAATCGGTTCAGTAGTTTCGGAGACTATTATGCAAACAAACAAACGTCCAAATCATTCCTCTTTATGATATCAGTATAGATATGTGTTAGAAATATTAATTGCTGCGCCCAAACATGTTTTTTTTAAAGGTACATCACACATCGGTCGGATACATTTCGGGGAGTGTGCTACAGATCTGCATGATTTGATTCCCTCCTGCCCATTTTTCTATCGGACTGCCAGAGTGGGTACGAAGAATCGACACCGCTTTATGGTTGATATTCCGAGAACCCGTACGAAGCGCTTTGATTCCACATTTATTATGCGAACTGCTAGTCTGTGGAATTCGCTGCCTGAGTGGGTGTTCCCCGATAGTTACAATCTGGGTGTCTTCAAGTCGAGAGTGAATAGGTTTCTTCTAGGCAAGCGTGCTCCATCGTAGGCCGCATCATCGCCTAACATCAGGCGAGTTGGCGGCCAAGCGCAAGCCTATTTAAATTTAAAAAAAAAAAGGTATCGTTTTATTTTGAGCTCGAGTTGTGTTATTTTCTGTACATAGTTTTTGTTCACAACAAATGATTATTTCATACCTTTCCGCCTTTGTACCGACGTGTAGCTTTTTAAAACCTCTTGTAACGTTTACATTGGCAAATAAATTAATAAACATAGAAGCAAAATTACTAAGTTTATCAGAGGAGGAATAAAACTAAAAGACAGGAGATACATCTAAAATATAATGTTGGTATTCCTTGTCGGCGGGAAGACGGGCAAAATCCGCAAATAATTGCAATAAACACTAGAAACTGTTACTTACTCTTTTGGCACCGCGCCCGCGACGCTGCTGTAAAACATAACCCTACTTATAAAATAAACTAATCGATGCTTCTGGAAGATGTTTCTTTATCGCCTAAAGTGACACAAATATGATTAAATGTCATTAAAAAAAAAGTTGGATAAATGAATCTAACACCATGTTCCCACTGCTGGGACACAGGCCTTCTCTCAGAGAGAAAGAGAGTGAGGATGGGCCCTGATCCACCATGCTGGTCCAGTGCATGTTGGTGAATGTCATGTCTTTGTACTTTTGAGGTTCTCGGACGTATACCGGTTTCCTCACGATGTTTACCTTCACCGATTAGAGCGATGACATAGAAAATAATTTATCTAAGTACGAAATAAGTTATTGCTGCAGGGTCGAGGATCGAACCGGGTGCTGTCAGATTGTAAAGTGCACATGCTAGCGCTCAGCCACCATCGCTCATCAACGATTTAAGTACTACTTAATGAATTAAAATTGAAATAAATAAATAGTCGATAAACGTGCATCTCTTTGATAAATTAAAAGTGCTACGAGAATTCTGGACCCTGGACCATTAGCCACACTAAAAACAATAGAATTTCTGCTCGAAGGCACATAAGTATGCCCGTCAACCATCAAGTCTACCATAAACGGCATTCTTCGCAGCTACCACCGTTTCAGTGACGCGTCAATGATCACCATTAATTACTTCTCTCAAATGAACCTCGATGTGGAGAAAATAACGAGTGAGGAACCGAAACTAATAATAGAAAAAGGAAACCAATTCATTACCCACGGTCCCTTGGTATCGAAACATTTGAAACCATCCCCTAAGTGCGTCTGGCGTCCCCTCTCAGATTTTATGGCCTCAAAATAATCTATAAATTATGTTTTAGAACTTTAACGTGCATTAGAATTGCATTGCAATCTGAATGTTTACAATTTACAAAATTGATAACGTAGTACGTGTAGGTATGGCATCACGTCGTTATCAAATGTGACATTCTGAAGCTTCACTTTATCTTTGTAATGTATTTCATCGTTGAATAATTAAGTATTTATTCGTAAGCACACATACATGTTTTCAATACATCATTTATTTCTTATATATAAGATCTCTTTGAGATAGAAATCGTACTTGCCTGAATTAGGTCAAAGAAGATTTTGTTTCTATGTTCACGAGTTTTATACTTAGCGGCAAGGTATTGAAATAGTCAAAAGACACATACCTTAACATTCTTTAAAAACGTTGTAATTATTTTATGTAGCTGCGCTCAGATACATGTTTTCTATACTCCTTAATCAAACGATTGCAATGTTTTCTTAATATAAGATCTTTTTGAGACAGAAATCGTACTTGCTTGAAAGAGTCAAAAGACAAAGGTCTTAAACGTGTCCAACAACATTGTAGCTACGCACATCGTTATTATTATTTAAAATAGTGATCACCATGACCATCCTCCATGACATGGGCTCTCCGAAGACACACCATTTAGCGTGATGATGAACAATGAACAATCAGGACGATGAACAATCATAAATATGATTGTTCATCGTCCTGGGGCCCAAGTCTGCTAATTTATGAATGTTTCAATGGAGTGTCGATAGAGTGTCGTTGGAATAGTTTTACACATTTGGTATTCTGCTAGTTATTTAAGACCAGTGGATTTCCAATGACCTTCCATCGAACTGCCATTGTAATATTTGGTATTCTGTTCTTCAGTGGCGTATCAGTGTAAATTCAATAGTTGAACATTTGGTATTCTGCTCGTTATTTGACGTTTGTTTCAATGGCCTTCCAATGGACTTTTTGACATCGAACTACGATTGAGTTGCTATTGGACAGACACACCTTTTTTTGTGAAAGTGCAAGGGTACAAGTGTTTATTAAGGGCTTTAAATAAACACAGGAGCCCTAAAAAGTAAAAGAAAGTTGATTTACAAAATGAGGCCTGCAGTACCAACATTACGTTGGCGTATTTTATCATTAGCCAACGTCAGTGACCGCCGACGCCAACTGCTGCTCCAGCGCCGGAAATCCCGCGCTTTATTAAGGCTTACTATAGATCCTTTTCGGGATCTACCTGAGGTTCTACGCGACTGGATCTTACCAGACACTAGTTGGCCAGAGTGTGTTTCACAACGTCTTACAGACCACAGTTACGAGGGTTGTGAGACAAGACACAGAAGCGTTGAACCACCCCTCTGTCTACAAAAAATATGTCGTATGGCCAATGCAGCGTCAAGAAAGGTATCAAATTAAGGCAAGGTGAGTACCTACATAGGATTACTTATTGCTATGGTAACTACTATATTTGTATGTACTTGAGGTATGCTTTTAATTCGAATTTATTTTTGCTTGGTAAGTACATACATATTCAAATAAAAAAACCAGACAAGTACGAGTAGGACTCGTGCTCTGAGGGTTCCGTCAGACGGAACCCTCAGAGCGCGAGACCAAAAAAAAACTAACTGAAGCTAAAATATTGAAAGACAAACTTAAGTTTGTAGTTTTTTTTTACTGGGCAAGTGCCTTTAATAACTAAACAAAATACAAGCTAAAACTAACACTACAAATACAGTTAGACTGCCCATAGACCGTTGAAGGTCTAAAGACAATCCAAATGCTCAAGCCCACTACCAGTTGGCAGCGTACCCAACATGCTGGCGGCATTACCACGTTGAATGGCAATGCTATCGCGTTGAGCCAGAAACACGCCAGCATTTTGGTCACGCGTCGCATTAACCAGGCGCTCTGAAAGATTTTTGAAAATGAGGTGAGCTCCCGGTCCCCAAGGGCCCAATGTCTCGACCCCAAACGCCTCAAATATGTAACCACTGCCGAGGTTAGCATATTTGCGACGCTTGTGCTGCTCTGCCGAATTAGCAGCCGCGCCAGCCCTACCCTGTGTCTCAGGAAGATGTGACGGCGCCAAAGTATCGACACAAGTTGCGTCCCATACAAAGGGCCGCCCCAACCTCCAGGGCACAAGTGTCATACCGTCAGGCCTCTTTCCATCGTCACGCGCAAGACCACTCGGTTTGAGCACAGCTGCGACATTGGCGGTGGAAAGTGCCCTGCGTATGATGTCGTTCAGGCTAGCGTGTCGGCCAATACGACCAGCGCTTCTCGAGCAAGAGAGACCATGGTGACCGAGCTGGTCAACAGCAGTACCACACTGACAGCGATGGGCGTCACAGCACCTTACACCCAAGCGTAAGCTGACAGCTAGACGAAATGCGGATGGATCTAAAAGGCTACCTGTGTTAAAAGAGGGCATGGCTTGCAACCAAAGTCCCGATTCCCAAACAGAGACAGCAAGAATACGAGCGTGATCTGCAATACTAGGACACGTATCTAGTAGCGATTTCCATGCTAGTTCACAGATCGGCCGATCCCACAGTCTCTGGGAAGACAACTTTGAAGTTTGTAGTTGACAATAAGGTTCTTCCATACATCCCAACTACAAAATGTAAGTTTCTAATAGCAAAATAATTATTTTTAAATACCTTCAAATTTATAACTTTCGGATTTATTCCTATATATGTACTATGAAACCTTGCCTCTTGCCAAATTTCATGATTCTAGGTCAACGGGAAGTACCCTATAGGTTTTGATTCCCCTGTGAAATCGCAAAATATACGACATAAAGGAACCCTAAGAGCGCGAGACCAAAAAAAAAACTAACTGAAGTTAAAATATTGAAAGACAAACTTAAGTTTGTAGTTGACAATAAGGTTCTTCCATACATTCCAACTACAAAATGTAAGTTTGTAATAGCAAAATAATCATTTTTAAATGATATACCTTCATATTTATAACTTTCGGATTTATTCCTATATATGTGCTATGAGACCTTGCTTTTTGCCAAATTTCATGATTCTAGGTCAACGGGAAGTACCCTATAGGTTTTGGTTCCCCTGTGAAATCGCAAAATATGCGACATAAACGTTCATATCTTTTGATTGCGTTGACTTACAACTTTAATTTTTTTACAGCCAAAAGAAACCGTAGACCCAAGTATTTAGTATAAATTTCAACTTGCTACCTTTACGCGTTCTTGAGAAAAAGGGTCTTGACAGACGGACAGACAGACAGACGGACAACGAAGTGATCCTATAAGGGTTCCGTTTTTTCCTTTTGAGGTACGGAACCCTAAAAATTAAACTAAAATATTGTATTGTGTGATGTCTTTATTGTTATGTATCTACAGCTCACAATCAGTCACTAATAATTTAACTTAATAGTAAAAACATTTTTTTAAACAAGCATTTATGGGGGCAACTCGATGGTGTTATCTTGTTGCGTTCATTAGTTCCTACCTTCCGACTCCATCATCAGAAAAGCTCCATTGTACTATTATAATGCATTGTCATCCAAGTTACATACGTGTACCACACTCTAAAGAGGTTAAAAGAAATTAAATCCAAATATGCCGCACAATACTCCTTCGTAACCTCAGTACATTAAAAACTGGCTAACGTCTAAAGATAGCGAGAGTATTGCAGTGATGCGCAGGTTTGCAACCAAGTTTCTGGGTGGCACTGTAACTGTTATGGGTAGGCGTGGCGCTTATCATCAGACGAGCGACTTCTCGTTACTCGATAGTATCAAAGATTATATACTAGAGGCGATAGTATTAAAAAAACTTTTCTTTAATCATTTTCTGCTTCCTATAGGTTAAAGATTAATTAAGATCTGGAGCGGAGAGTATATTCGACACAGAATCCGCATAACCGCCGTGTCAACCTCGAACTTCAACGGGCCGCGCATTGCAACAGGCTCTCGTCGACAGGCTGTGGAGAGAAAGAAGACTTTAAAAATATGTAAGTATACCTATACAGTCACGTCATGGGTTAAAACATGCATACATTTCTATTTACTTTATATTTCTTTGCATGACAGTGTAGGAGATATTTAATAATTAGTAACTAAAACATCACAATTAAAAACAATATTTTTGTTACAGATTCCAGGTGCACATTTACATTGGAGATGCGGCGATTATACAATAAGCATAATATAAATTACTATTGAAAATAGCTTTTATTTAAAACAGTTTTATTTAATTTCATGATAGATTCAAGTCCATAGTCATTTTATTCTTTAATAATAATTATCAGCTACCTACAGAGATACTGAAGATCTTGTAAAGCTTCAAACTTAGTTCACTTTACTCATCCCACCCTCAC
The DNA here is from genome assembly GCA_914767915.1 of Agriopis aurantiaria. Taxonomy (NCBI): domain Eukaryota; kingdom Metazoa; phylum Arthropoda; class Insecta; order Lepidoptera; family Geometridae; genus Agriopis; species Agriopis aurantiaria. The sequence goes on along the minus strand of OU612003.1, from coordinate 5,924,849 downwards.
ATACCTACACATCCCTGCTCCATCTAATTAATTTCTGTTCTAATTAATTTCTATTTCACGGTCAATAAGAGACTGGCCTAGCCGAGTTTGGGGCCCACTGTTAAGTCAATTATAACCTATATTAGACTATGTATAACTTACGCAGATGTGATATTGTAAAAGCGTTTCAGAAATAAATGTTTATGTTACTTAATAAACTTTATAGTTCATAGCCTGAAGTCAATAAAAGCAGCATCTTGAAAACAGAAACTCTAATGGTATATTAGGTTAATAATTATTATAGCAATTACTTACTGTTTTGTTCTGATCCAAAACTTGGAAGGTCCTTAGGTGAGGTTAGTCGCTGTCTGAAGAGTGCACAATTCTGCAGTATCTTCTCTGAAAAAGTAAAAGTTTTCATGAAGATTGATAATATTATGATGTACATCTTGGAAAAGACTTCAAACCACACAATTTATTGAACATAAATCCCAAATAAATACTTACACTTCTTGCTCTTTTAGCACAGCAATCAGATACTTATTTACACTGATAAATTACTAGGTAAATAACAATTATGGATATTAATTTATTTATTTACTTTGCGCTGCGCTTTAGTTTCGTTTTGGTTTCGTTTTTTTTCTAATTATGTCACAGACAGGATACTTTTTTTGCTCTTTGGGCAAGCTAAAGCTTTTAAGGCCATACCGCCTCGTCATCGGTATTTTTACTGTTTATTTCCTTTAAACGCATTTTATAATTATAATTGGTGTGTTTTATTGATGAGGAAGTTTTGTACAATCAATACAATCTATAATATAGCAATTTCATTAACAAAAAAGGAGATAATAGTTTGGTATTAAATAATACAACTTGTGGTAGGTTTTGACAGGCAACATCGATCGCAGTTGGGCTGACACTCCCACGCCATTCCGTTGAAAGGCCACTGAAGTTTTAGCAGAATACCCTTTTTGTCACTTTCATAATAGAATCACAGTGGAGTGTCGTGGGAGTGGCAGGCCAATGGGATTTTAAATAAATTAGCAGACTTGACGCCCTGAACATCTAACTAGTATATAATAGTAGTTTCAATATAGTACGGAAAACAATTAACAGTGAGTAGAGACGAAAGATCGAGGATATTATCTATATACTAATATTATGAAGAGGAAAGAGTTGATTGTTTGTTTGCATTGAATAGGCACCGAAACCACTGAACCGATTTGAAAAATTCTTTCACTGTTAGGAATCTACACTCCCGGGTGACATCTAGGCTATTTTGTATTTTCAAAAAAAAAATGGGTGCTTAATAAAACTCCAATAATGTAACCCAAGGTGTAAAAAAATAAGACTTACACCCGTGCGAAGCCGGGGTGCGTTGCTAGTTGTTAATATAGTAAAATATTAAATAAATATAAGTAGTATAAAAGTATAAACATAATACGAAATGGGACCAAAAGTAAATCGCGAAAATAATGCCATAGAAGAAATATCATTCACACTCAATCAAATGTATGTTTTTTTGCGATTTTAGGGTCGATCCCATTATAAAATTTGTTTACAATATGATCGAATAGAAACGACGTCTCAGCGCTACTTTTGTCGATTCACGGTCTCCACTCTAGAACACGTCTAGACGTCTACCTTTCCAACAGTTATCGGTTCTGCAAATTCTGCTATTTTTATACAAGTGTCTGTCGTAAAACACATTTAAATAAAATACGCAGTCATGTAATCTCCCTACACAATATGCACTGCTTTCTTTACAAATTACATAGGTTTTGTTGTATCGTCATGATACCAAAACAAGATTGGTTGCTGATATTTTTAGTCCGATAAACGGCCAACTGGTTGAATTTAATAAATAGTTTAGGGGAGTCATTTTTATCTACGCTCCGTCAATCTCATAATTATTGATACCCGGGCTTTTCAAAACACTGCAATTTGCTAGTATTAGGTATTTGAATTAAGTTTAGTTAACCGAGCAAAACGAAGGCCTCCTAAGTTTACGCATATATTTGTATGAAAATGACGATGTCCACATCGGAATGGTTTTAGCATGTGGACTATTAATTAGTTCATTTGTGTTTCTTAGTGTGCGTAAAAATTTGTAATTGAGCAGTTTAGCGAAAAAAAAATACGAAAAATTTGATTACGAAAATGAAAATTTGTGAAACGATAATTGTACTAGAGCATATCTTTTTTTGTTTGTCTGATCTGAGACTAGCACATGTATGTAGTACGTAGTTATAGCACCAGTAAGGTATTTTAAGACAGCACGTATCTATCTTTGGTTCAAAATGTGACAAATAATGGTAATTGTAGATGCTCAGTAACACTGAATTTGCAGCACTGTCTTGTTGTGAAACAGAGAGCATTTGTTTTTACCTAATTTGACCATTAGGTAAAAACAAATGCTCTCTGTTTCATCTTAAGCTATACATAATTATGATTATTCTACTAGCTTTACTCACTTCAGGGCCCGTACCGTAAACTCTTTAACTCGATGACCTCTTTCACGTCTTCATTCAATTTAGATGATTGCGAAAAGTTACGCGACCCTAAACTTTATCTCGGCGCGTTAAGGTTCACGTTCACGTAATTTTCCGCAGGCACCTAAACTGAATCGCGCATATTGTCCAAAGACAAAATTTGGCCAAACTTTATAATACAAATCACAAATACAAGGTGTTCGCGCCGAAGCTCGCGAGTCTCGCGTCCCCTATAAACAACCCCCTCAACCGATTTTGTACATATTAGAACTTACAAATTGTATTAGAATGAACTTTTTGACTTCGCAATTTCATGACGATTAAATCAACGACGACGATACGTCTATTATCATCGAACAAACATACACACAAACGTCGCGTCGATCTGTTTCAGTACCTAATCTAGACTTTCGATTCGAATAAAAAAAAATATAGGTCATTCTTTTTACAATAACATTACCATTTGTTTTATCTTAGCTGAAGAGATCAAAAAAAATTATTTCGTATTACTCCTCCATCCCATTAAATTTCAACACTAAAATTGTTATACCAATTGAAATATTATAATATTCCATAATATTCAAATATTTCTTTAGAATAAATTCTAAAGTTAAGTATTGTCCTTTAGGTTTTAAAAAAAAATCTCATTAAGGGATTAAATTTTTCTCCAAAAAATGAACCTTTGGAAACAATACGTTTTCATTAATTTACTTACTGAGATACATTTTTTTACAATATATATAATCGCGATCTCATTTCAGTGGCTTGTCCTCCCGTTTATAATTGCACGCTTTCATACGCGGCATAGTAATCTTGATCCAGGTGTTTGTTGGATACACGTTCCCTTGTAGGCAAGGGGGCATCTTCGCTACCCTCCTTCACATGTGTTCTCAACTTGAGTTCACTACCCTTCTCCCTTTTTAATACTAGTTTCCTTTTGAAGCGATCCTCAAGAAATTAACCGTCTTTATGCCTAATCGTTTACGTCGCTTGCCAAATCTACTTAACGTTCAAAGTTAAGATTTCAACGTATACGAATGAAGTCCAAATCTCTTAATTAATCGACTAAATTTTTACTAATGATGCCCTGTTACCTAACATTGAACTGGCGTTCATTCAACTACTAAAAAACCTTTAAATGATACACAAAACCCAAATCAAGAGAAGACGTACCAAAAATCTATTTACGTAGCATGTTTTTTTCGCAATAGCGGAACAAGTCAGTATGCTCAATCTATATTAAATTAGGCATTTGAAAGAGTTGGCAAAGAAAGTTACAAGTTTTAAATGCCAAACGTGAAAAGGTAAGATCTCGAAATTCTTTTGAAATGCTTATCCAATATTCTTTGTTGTTTTGGAGAACTCGATACTTTCAACATAATCGTCTAAGACTAATTTAAATAGAACAACACACGGGTATTGTGGTATTTTCAGATATAGCGGGCCCTATTTATAGCCAGTTTGAGCCGAAATTGCAGTCTATTTTAGGTCCATTGATTCCCTGATGGCGCTCTATACTTTACGTTTGTTATTTTTGAATACGTTCATTATATTTACTTGCGGCGTGCCCGAGGGGAATCCGACGCCCCTTGCTTTATACCTCATTGACGAAAACTTTTTATTAAAAAGTTGACATTCCCTATTTTATTTTCTGAGCCGCAATAAGTATACCTATTTAAAGTCATCGTACAAAGCTGATAAAAGAAAATGTTTCATTGTCGATTCTAATTTAATTACATGGTTATCGCATATTCTTTTTGATAGCCCCGTTGATCCAGTTGGTAGTGAACCTGCCTTCTGCGCTTGGGGGCGTGGGTTCGATTCCCACCTAGGACAAACATTCCTGTGATGATTATTTGTGTTTGTTCTATATCTGGGTGTTAGTATCTATTTAAGTATGTATTTAAAAATATATATGTATGTATATCAGTCTCTGGCAGCCGTATTACAAGCTTTGCTTAGTTTGGGGTCAGATGACCGTGTGTGCATGCAAAAATGTCCCGAATATTTATTTATTTACTTAATTTATTTATAAAATACTTAAAATGTTTTATTATTTATTCTAAGTTTTCCATCATCAGACCTCGCTCTGTTGCTTAGTTAAAATAAAATTTGTAAGTGAACCGTTACTCCTCAGTTCCGATAAAAACTCAAACAATACTTTAAATATGTTGCAAAATTTGCTAACCTTGGCAAACGTTGCCTTGGCGTTTTGTTTTAACGTTATCTCGTAAGCAATATTTAATACTGTTCATACCTTTTTGATTGTTGATATTACGCTATGCATATATTATTTAATTTAAAGATTGTGCGAGTCCGTATTTTGTAAACAATACGTTATTATAGTGTTCGCTTGTTCACCCTATTTCGGTTACTTAGGATTTACGTTAAGTACTACTCAATTCCGTTATTTTATAATTGTTAATATCTGAGATAAACCTTAATCCACTCTACATACCGCTGATTTGTTGTCTTTTAATGAAAGTAAAAACTTTAATATCTTTGAAACTCATTATTAATAATCTTTGGAAAAAAAAAATCGACTTCATGTCTATATACTTACATTTACAAACTGAAACTAAAAAGTAGAAAACTATTGAACACTATATAAAATTGCTTAATATTACGACTGAAATACTTTGTATCCATGGTCATGAAAAATTTAACGAAAAACAACAGGGTCCGGTCGCCATGGAGACACTTCTTTGTTTTTTTGAAGTTCTGTTCTAGGAACAGTTCCTTTATGTTTGCTGTTCAGTTGACAGCGTCGCTAGTGGAGAACAAAGTATGGAATTTACCAAGAAATAACTGTAGTTCCAATTTTGCCCACCTTAACAGCTAACTTGGTGGCACTGTACAATGTACATTGAATTCGTTGCTGATTCTCATGATTTTGTAGATTTTAAAAAAGCGCTGAATCAATGTCGATAATATTTATATGGGACCACCTATGAGATATGACCTACCAACCAAAAAAATAATCATCAAAAACAATTCTAAATTGGCGGAGTAATCGCGTAACATACATTTAAAATAAAAATAAAAACATACAGTCGAATTGATAACCTCCTCCTTTTCGAAGTCGGTTAAAAATGTATATCAAGTGCCTGGAGTATTTGACAATGTAGTGACAGCAGGCGGGACCATCTTGTCGCTGGCTCGTCTAAACATTGTACAACTCGTGTTTTGCTTGTCTCCTTCCTCTACGTATCCGCAATACGGCGTGTTATCGTAACGAGCCAGTGAAAGTACATTCTTTTACTCTCCAGTTTAGGTTTAACCTCAATCGGCTATTGTATTGTGTTTTTTAGTTTCTTTGATTCTACTTACGGTACTTTATTCAAGTGTTTAATCTCATTTTGTAATGTTTGTCGCCATTTTAACCTCGTTTACGAACACAACGTGTTCGTCATTTTCTTTAAAGGCTGCCGGTTGTACTTGTCTCGATTGGGTTTGGAGTTTTTAAGCGTTAACTGATTGCTCAATATTACGTACTAGTAGAATGCATTATTAAACTGATCAGCAAATTCTGCTCACGGTCCAAAGAATTTGGAGTCGTGAAGTAGCATTGTTTGACTACCTTAAAAATAGATAACGATTCGTGTAGGACACTATTCATTTCAACAAGTATTTATAAATGTATTAAGTGTTAGCAAAAAATTAATATAATTCAAAATATTTACCGTGAATATTTAATTTAAACTCAACCTGGGGTTCTTCAAAAGGAGAGTTAATAGAGGCCTTAAGGGTCGGCAATGTATTTGTGATGCTTCTGGGTTTACAAGTATCTATAGGCGGCGGTGACAGCTTACCATCAGGCGGCCCGTCTGCTTGTTTGCCACCTATGGCATAAAATAAACCCACAAAATACTCTATCGGCTGATACTGACGACGCCATCTCGAAAATGACAGTATTGCCAAAAAATAAAACAACAAAACTGTGTTGCCATTGTGAAAATTCAAAGTACTATAGTGCTGCCACCATACTAAAGTATTATTACTAGCCAAAGCATTTTTAATTTATTTTAAATATGGTAGACTTTTTTTTTGTTAAAATTTTCATGACCTTGGATTCAATGTCCTTTAGTCGTAATATTAAACAGTTTACATAGTCTTAATAGCGTCAAACAAGTCATAGTCACAGTCAAGCTAAGTAAGTTACGGTCAAGTCAAACTCATGCCCCTGTAAAGTGGTGGTGACTTTACAAGAGGCTCCTATGGAGTTTAGGAAACAACACGAAAATACATGTTTCACCTCGTTATATCACTGGCCCACACTCGAGCACATTTACGAGCACTTAATGAATAATAATTCACCATTTAGTACACATTAACACTCCAAAATACACAAGTTTAGGAAAATAATCCAACGAGCCAACATGTTTTTCTCCACTTTGGCGCCGAAACTCATTTATGGTAGACTTTTCCATGGAATTGCCCTACTTCATATTTCCAGTATTAGATACTTTAATTAACATATAGCAGTCTAAACTTCACCTCTCGGCCATATAGGTGTCTGGCCGCAGGAAGTGTCGCCGCGTAATCTATTGTTAACGCGCGCCGTTTGTGTTACATTCGAGACAGTGTGATCCATTTACCTAGTTAATAACGCTTTACTGAGACTAGCATATTGTTTCACGTTTTCGCGTGATGATTTGTTCGTAGCTCATATAATCTCCTAGCTGACCTGACAGACGTTGTCCTGTCTTAGAACTGTCAAACACGCAAAGTCAAAATTGTAAATCTTATTTTTTTTACACCTTGGGTTACATTATTGGAGTTTTAGTAAAGGTCCCTATTTTTTTATGAAAATATAATATAGCCTATGTTACCCGGGGATAGTGTAGCTTCCCAACAGTGAACGAATTTTTCAAATCGGTTCAGTAGTTTCGGAGCCTATTCAATGCAAACAAACAATCAAATCTTTCCTCTTTATAATATTAGTATAGAACTTCTATACTAATTCTATACTAATATTATAAAGAGGAAAGATTTGATTGTTTGTTTGTTTGCATTGAATAGGCTTCGAAACTACTGAACCGATTTGAATAATTCTTTCACTGTTGGGAAGCTACACTATCCCCGGGTGACATAGGCTTTAATCTATACCCGTGCGAAGCTGAGGCGGATCGCTAGTATATTATATGTTAGTGTGCATATCACTTGTCTATTTCAATAGTTTTTCTCTATGACAACAGTCGGAGCATACTTTTGTTCATGCACTTCCTTGATGTGATAGTGCCATTACTAAAACAATGTACTTACGTTCAGTTTCTGCAAAAAAAAACTTATGTGGTTTAGGGAAAGCAGTTCGAATTTAGTTATGACCAACCTCATCGCTGTCTCCGATGTATCTATACAGTATTACCTTATGTAATGTTTGAGACGGCCATTAGCTGTGATAATCGGGTCATAATTTAGATTGAACACGAAAATTGCATTCAATCCAGTAATTAATAATTCATTATACGGTCTCATTCGATTCGGACCATATTTATAATGTTCTTCAGATATTCCATTAATATCATGTGTGTTTACTTAATGATTACTCGTTTAAGTTTATGTACACGCATAATTTGAATATTTATTAAAGCTTTGCAATGTTCGAGTAATATTTTTTTCTCGTTAACAAGATTATTTTCCATGAACAAAAATTACTTTCTGATTAAGCTCTACCTGAGCTAAAGAATTATTTAAAAAAAAAAAAAAAAATATGATTTGATATTTTCCAGCAATACTTAAATTCAATACAGATTATGAAACTTACGTATGCACTCTGTGTCCGTAAATATATTGAAAAATAACTCTTCCTCTACTGCCTAGACTTATTTATTCTCTTAAATAGGTACTCATATGATAAAGGGAAATTAGTACGGAATTGCCTAAAATCATACTAATACCGAAATTCCTTACGATTCTTCGAAAAAGCTTCAACGTACCAGATCCCACTTCTGATCTACACAAAAAAGCTCAACTGAAGGCATTCAGCGTTTAAGATGAAAACGAAAGAGCTGTTAACGCTTAACGCTCAATAAATTGTTAGTCAGTTGTAAATAATTTATTTTCATAGCTCGTCGTCGCTGATTTATCGCTGGAAGCTTGAATTAATAGTTTCAGGAAGTCAACAGCCCCAGAGCACGGGGCCAGAGCTCTTGACACGCGTCTAGTGCGACACCGCGTTCAAAATAGACCATAAACAAGGACTTGTCAAACATCTGGCGGTTTTAAGACAATTTTATGGATTGGAGTGTCGAGTGATCGACGCTCTTTTTGAGAGGAAGTCGAGTTTATCAGCGGTCGTTAAGAAAATGTCCTTTTGTGGAATGGGATCGTTTTAAATTATTGGTATTGGTCCTTCGTGTGTACAGTTCTATGCTTATCATTACAATGTTTTCTGACACGTTATAGCTCAAAGTTGTGATATTTTTACCCGAAGAAAGCAAAACGAAGAGCAAAACGAAAGCAAAGCATTGGACTGCCAGAGCGGCCACGAAAATCGACACCGCTTTATGGTTGATATTTTGAAAACTCTTACGAAGCGCTTTGATTCCACTTTTATGCGAACTGCTAGTCTGAAATCAGTAATCAGAAATATTTATTGGTCATAAAAACATTAAACGTTAAAGGTAAGTCACTTTTACAAGGAATATGTTATCGGCATAATAAAAATCGGCAAACGAATACGCTGCCTGAATGGGTGTTCCCTGATAGTTACAATCTGGGTGTCTTCAAATTACGAATGAACTGGTTTCTTCTAGGCAAGCGTGCTCCACCGTAGACTGCATCATTGCTTTCAGGCGAGTTGGCGGTCAAACGCAAGCCTATTATTAAAAACTCCTTGGATCCATCGTTCCAGCAGTCTGAAGATTCATAAGCTAACCCAACCTCAGTGACCACCGACCATGGAATATTTCCACAGGACTACGACGTTGCAAAAAGTTGCTCGGGCATCTACCTAGTTCTAGAGAAAGTGAAAGGTCGCGCTCCTTGTAACTCCGCTATGTTATACGACCATTTATAAACGCCTCTCTGAACATTCACACCTTGTATAATATGCGATGTTTCGAACTCAGCCTCTTAGCGTTGCGTGCAGCGTGACACTCATAATCTATGATTACATTTGTGTTAGATGGATGTAATTATTTAATTAACTTTTATTGTTTCGTTATAACACATTTCTTGTGACATTTCTTGATAATGTTATATCAATTAGAGTCATCTTTTGAAGCAGTTTTATAGCAATTTTCAGTATTCGTTTCGTAATGCGTGTTTCTATAGAAAATTTAAATTCTAAGCATTAAATGTACACATAATGATAACTGCTAAAGATCATCATCATCATCATTTCAGCCGTAGGACGTCCACTGCTGGACATAGGCCTCCCCCAACGGTCTCTAAAAGGGCCGGTTGAGAGCGGCCTGCATGCATCCAGCGTTTCCCTGCGGTCTCTTTTAGGTCGTATGCCCTTTGCCCATCTTGTGGGTAGACGTTCTACGCTGCGCATACACGCCCGTGGTCTCCATTCGACTGCTAAAGATAGTATAGCCTTTTTAAATCCCTTTTGATATTGCGATCATTTTACTGACATACATATACACATATTTACCAAATTATACAGGGCTACACAGAACGGTGATTACTGATCGATGATTACTCATCACTATGAAAAAACTGACTATAGGATCAAAACAAAACTCGCGAAACAATATCAGCTGGTTAAAATATAACCCTTCGTCGAGATTATTTACCCGGGGTGGACGAACTTACGTGACATATTTATTAAGTTTGTACGGAACCCTCAGGGTCAGTCACGGTGCGAGTTCTATTCACACTTGTCTGGTTTTATTATATAAGTATGCATCGAATTTTCATCTTCTAAAATGATGGAAATGTGCAAATAGGTAGCCCCTAGAACATAAGAGCGGCCTCAAAATAATAGAATGATTCCGTGGTCGAAGTAGCTAGGTACTAATTTCACTCGATCAAACCAATAAAAATATTCCGAATAATCCCACTGATCTACATTAGCAGTCGGTCACGACGTATTTATCGCTGTTGGAATTTATTTTGAGATCTTACTCTACGTTTTCTCGTTGTCTAGGAGTGTTTACCGATGATCGGATTAGCTACTTATGTATACGTTTGTCTAGTTGTGGGCGTGACCATTTTCTATACAATAAACACTATAATGTCATCATCATTTCAGCCTATCATGTTAACACTGCTGGGACTCAGGACTTCTCAGAAAGAGAGAGAGAGAGAGAGAGGATGGCCCCTGTCCACCATGCTGACCCAGTGCATGTTGGTGAATTTCGTATGTCTTTGAACTTTAGAGGTTCTTGGACATACCGGTTTCCTCACGATGTTTTCCTTCATCGTTTTTTGAGCGATGGCATCGAAACTGTATTTAGATCGTAACGCACGGCCACCATCACACACACATCACCATCACTCTCACATTAAAATGTAGTTTGCTAAAATAACTAATCACTATTATGCTGTTGGAATTTGTTTTGAGATTATTATTTTTTATGTAAGGGATGAATAAAGTATGATTGCACCCTCTCATATAATTGAATCTAGGTTTTTTAAAATGAAAGTGATATTTGGTACATCACTTTTCGTTTTTCATCATACAGTTTGCCAATAATACAGTAGTCAGATTTTAAAGAAAAAAACTTGTTTGATATTCAAAACTGTTGTCTTTGGCGATTCACTAGTGTGTTTTATTTGATTCTGTTTTATTTTATTAGAAGTGTCCCGATGGAAACTCGTGTTTCCGGCACATTTCAAAAACGCTGCCACAACCCAGTGTGTAACTGCTCTCTTAGATAACCAAGACTCAAGTGTAGCCAGTATTATTTTTTGACCTAATTCAAAAAGGAGGGCGTACTTACTCAATTTTTTTTTTAAATATAATCTGTTACCTCAGAACTCGTCATTAATGAACGTATTTGGAAAAATACTTTTATTTGATAGGTTTATATACCTACTCTCAGATTGGACCCATAGGTCAGTAGTTTGGCTTTTAAATTGAAATAACTGGAAAATACGGGTTGCTCGGGCTGTAATTACCGATAATGCGATACGATATTTTACAAATTTTGAAGTTTTGAAGTTAAAATTGATAATTACGATTAGAAACGTTCCAATGCACACTCGCGTTTCCGGCACATTTCAAAAACACTGTTAAAACCCAGGTGTAACTGCTCTTACAGATGACCAAGAATCAAGTGTACCCAATGTTCATTTTAACAACATCTACATTGCTACATTATCTATATCTGTACTAATATTATAAAGAGGAAAGATTTGATTGTTGGTTTGCATTGAATAGGCTCAAAAACTACGGAACCGATTTGAAAAATTCTTTCACTGTTGGGAAGCTACACTATCCCCGGGTGACATAGGCTATAATCTATTCCCGTGCGAAGCTGGGGCGGACCGCTAGTTATCGATAAACACAAATGCCTTGTAATGAATTCTTTCTATGTGCATATCTTAATTGAATTTATCTAAATGCCAGGATATTGAGGTCTCTCTATAGTCGATGTTTTATTGATACGAGACCCCAGCTTATGCAGTAACTAAGTACTACTAATTCTGTGCATCAGAATATACAGGGCTAGTCAGAAAGGATTATGCTAAGTCCTAAGGACTAAGGAAGGCTAAGGTCCACTGTCATTGTACTCATCATTATGAGTTACTTTTACTATGAAACCAACCACTATAAACGCAAAAGGAAAATTACCTTTTTCATATGCCTACTCAATAAACATTTATTTTATTCATGCGAATTTAAGGTTACTCCCATAGTAAAAGTTGTTAATAATGTTGACTATGTACAGCGACCTTCCCTTCGGCCTTTAGCATGCCCTTTCTGACTAACCCTATAGATATTGTTTGTGTTGAGTACGCTTATTGACTGTTATGATAGCTATCCAATCGGTTATTAATTCAATACATTCAATTAGGCTCGATCAATTTCGTGTCAATCTGTTTACAAATACTGTTCATTGCGTATTCGCAAGATATTTAGAACGCTTCAATCGCAATAACTGTTTACAGGAAAAAAAATCACCTACATAAATTGAAATCATATTCAGGGTAGTAATTATTTAGAGCTAGGTGCAAACGGCTGTTTCACCTGCCAAAAAGATGAATGAAATCGTAAATCGTAAACTGAAGTTATGGCGTGACCAAGGTAAATAGGGATTAATTTTTTGTATATATAGGTAGATAGATATACATGGTGGACAGTTTATTCGCGATAGAGCTGCTCACACTATAGTCCATTTCAAACAGCATGGCACTTGACAGGTGGTTTGATAGTACGATAGAATGTAACGTGATTCGTAAATACTGAATGTGACGTCACAGAACTAAATTAAAGATTAACATTTACACATAGCTAAACTATGTGTAACTCTAACACGAAATCTAGTGCTGAAAATTAGTCTGTTAGTGATGGTTGTCAAGGTGCCATACTATTAGAAAACGACTAATATAGCAACGATCTATTACTATACTATGTATATACTCTAAGGACTATAGTTGGCAGTAAAATGTACACTTGCGCTGTAAGCTATAAGAAGAAAGGGTGGGCACGTCTGCGCGATTGGAACTACGTATCTGTAATACAAATATTTTTTTACCGCAAAGGAAACATTTTGTTGTACAGGGACTAGTATTTGAATTTGAGGCACATGGCATAGTTGTTTTTGAAAAATAGTGACTAGAAACTATTCTATAGGATTCTACTCAATGTACCTGTACTAAAGTATTTTTTCCGTGACGGTAAAAAAAAACGAGCGACATCAAAAAACGTTTTATATAACAGACTTGGCATGTATTTGACCTCAATATTATATGATAGGAAGCGACAATGTGGTTGTCAATAACTTTATTTATGTCGACGACTGTACATTTTCCGAAATATGTACAAGCTAATCAAAATGTCTCAAAATCCTTGAAATGTCTCTTAAGACAGTTTTCTTTTAGCTCTAGTGGTTAAGGGGGTCTAGACAAGAGCCACACACTGTTAGCGTTCACGCCTGCGGAAAGATGAAATTGTATGAAAATGACATTAGCTTCAGATAATTTATCTCATGCTAATGTCATTCATACAATTTCATCTTTCCGCAGGCGTGAACGCTATCAGTGTGTGGCTCTTGTCTAGACCCCCTGGTCCCATTAGCGATTATTTTAGTGTCATTCTATCTTATTTAAACTCTTATTATTATGTTGTCACATACGACTATATGTATAATCTTTTAGTTGATAACTTATTCAGGGAAACATTTATTTATTTATATGTAATAATAGGCTTGCGTTTGACCGCCAACTCGCCTGATGTTAATAGATGATGCGGTGGAGCACGCTTGCTTAGTAGAAAACGAATCAAGTCGTGATTTGAAAACAGAAAACACCCAGATATGAAAGAATTAGCGAAAGAATCCAATTCGTTAGCAGATTTTTGTTTGAATAAGTAGGTGATCAGAAGTAAATCGCTCCGTGAATACAAAACAAGGCCCCGATCCGACCTATTTTTAAGTACTAGTCCCTGTACCAAATATTTATTACATAACGTAGAGATTCCAAGGCTTGATATCAAGAAACATAACGCCATTATGAGATACTTAAAGCAGTAGCTCGCCTAATCTTCACACAACTTTGACCTGCCTACACGTGAAAAGTAACAAATATTATTTACTAGTTGCGCCCCGTGGTTTCACCCGGTAACAGACATACATACACACGATCTCTTACCCCCAGGCGCACAAACCTCATCCGTTAGTGTATAAAAAAAGGTTCACTATTAATTTTTTACTTACTGGTCTAAGTTGTGAGAAAATTATGTAAGCAGTGACATAGACATAGACATCAAATACAAATACAAAAACTCTTTATTAAAACACCACAAAACAAGGATAACATAAAAATTACAACAAAAATATCACATCATCATTTAGTGAGTGCCCTTAACAGGGAATACAGGCAGAGCCATCCCCTCGAGTTCACAAGTTTAGTACGAACATATTTTGCGAGCATTTCTGACAGTTCAGCAAAGGTCGTTAAGACTTCCCGAGTTATCATCATAAAATTTAATAATTACCTATTCATTTGACCTTGTCGTGATTCGTGAAAATAGAGACTCGAGTTGTTGCTTTGTTGCTTCGTTATAAGGTTGGAAATGTTTTTATTGTGTACGTTATCTTTGTGATATTATTCATAATAAAAATGCAGATATAAAGCGCTCCAGTAGCCTTCACATAAGAGCATTATTTATAGTAATATCTTATCTAGTGAGAGTTGCTATTTAAAATTACGATTTGCTATATTGAATAGTGGAGTATGTACAGGGGGCTTACGGCTAACTCGCGGGCTTCAATTAGCGCTGAAACAGCGCAGTTCGGAAAATCACGCGAACGTGACCGCCAACTCGCCTGATGTTAAGCGATTATGCTGTCTACGATGGAGCACGCTTGCCTAGAAGAAACCGATTCACTCGTGATTTGAAGACACCCAGAATGTAACTATCGGGGAACACCCATTCAGGCCGCGCATTCCACAGACTAGCAGTTCGCATAGTAAAAGTGGAATCAAAGCTCTTCGTACGGGTTTTCGGAATATCAACCATAAAGCGGTGTTGATTTTTCGTGCCCGCTCTGGCAGTCCGATAGAAAAATGGGGAATTAGATCATGCAGATCCGATGCACACTCTCCGAAATGTATCCTATAAAAACCGATTGACTAGCAACTTTGCGCCGATGCTCATGCATGACTAAGGAGCTTAGTCTGAACGAGGCATTCGTTGCTGATGAGCCTAAATGTTTATACATTGTCATGCTTTGTGTTTTATACAGGGTCATTGAACAAAAGTTGTTAAGTATGATGAAGGCAACTAGCTAATTATCAATAGCCATGTATATTCCATTTTATAGATATATTTTAATCTAGTCATACGACAATATCCACATGCCAAATTTATGTAATCAATGCTGGATTTTAATTTAAAATATCTAACCTTGGCCACAGTTTGGTTGCTATATTCGCCACCTGTTATTCCAAAATACAAGCTACATTTATCTATACTAATATTATAAAGAGGAAAGATTTGATTGTTTCGAAAAATTCTTTCACTGTTGAAAAGCTACACTATCCCCGGGTAACAGGCTATATTATATTTTCCAAAAAAAAAGGATCCTCACTAAAACTCAAATAACCCAAGGTGTAAAAAAATAAGATTAACAATTTTGACTTTGCGTGTTTGACAGTTCTAAGACAGGACGTCTGTCAGGTCAGCTAGTCCATATCTATACTAATATTATGAAGTGGAAAGATTTGATTGTTTGTTTGTTTGCATTGAATAGGCTCCGAAACTACTCCGACCGCTAGTAACTAATAAGTTTAAAAACACGAATGCCCTAAAATAACTCGCTAGTTTTCTATCGCGCCGCGTCGTCACTCCACTGGCTATTTCTAGTAAACTACTGTATATTTTATAGTACTGTTATATATATTTTTAGATTCTACTCAAAATGTTTTAGACGATGATAATACTTAAATAATTATGAGAGCCGTGATAGTCTATTTGGGATGCCGCTAAACTTGAAAGCGTGAGGTCGCGGGTTCAAACCCCGGGCGCGTACCAATGAGCTCTTGGGGGTTTATGTACGGATTTTCATACCACTGGCTTTTCGGTGAAGGAAAACAACGTGAGAAAACCTGCATACGTACGGAGTAGAAATTCAATGGCGTATGGCGTATCCACCAACCCGCAATCGCCCTTTCGGGGGTAGGCTAAAGTCCTGCAGTGGATTATCATGCATGCATGCATATGCAATACTTTAAAATAGTAAAAAAAATTACAAAAAAATCAAGTCTATTTTCATTTATGTCAGTTGTACTATGTCGTATAATATAATTCGTATAAGACGAAGCTGAGATCGTTGTACGTATGTAACGCTTGTTCTATGAAGCCGGCCTTCTGTATCTATTTATTTTGTGCTCGGGAACCATGAAGAATTCTTGCTATATCGTAACTTCATAGAGTTGCTAGGCGCCCTACGCTAAGTTTCTCAATTCTTGTCATAACATTACTGGAAAATTTCCCCTCCTTCATTGAACCCCAGATATTTTCCACCGGGCAATAAACCTTTTCAATATTCAGCGGTGGCAGTAAACGGGCGTAAAACGTCGCTCGCTCTCACCGACATCACCTAACTTAATGGATGTGCGATTTTACAAAGTTTGAGTCGTTGGCGGCTGACTCGTATTTGGATGACCTTGCCTGCGTCCCATGTTAATGAACTGAGTTTGAGCATGTCTGAGCGCACATGCCTCACATTCATATGCCACTTCCGAATTAGCACCTTATTACATTCACGGTTCACGCTGATGTTGCCATGCGAGTTCCTCTATTTAATTTAGGTTGTAATTTGAATAAGCAAGATTAGTGTTCATAGATTGTATAGTAAAAAAAAAAACATAAATCGGTACATTTACTCTCGTATATTGCCCATACTAGGTGTGGAAAACACTCGTATCTTAGGAATTAGGCCTTTCCGTTAAACCAATTTGTTGTTCTAAATGTAGAATTATATATGACTAGCTGACCCGACAGACGTTGTCCTGTCTTAGAACTGTCAAACGCGCGAATTTAAAACCGTCGTTAAGTTTTCTGAAATTTTCCAATTTTCAGCGCAATTTTCTTAATTTTTCATTCCGTAAGAACCTCTACAAATTATAGGAAAACTTTAAAAAAAAGATAAGTGAAATCGGTAAAGTCGTTCTCATGTTATGGCGTGACCAAGGAAAATAGGAATTCATTTTTATATTATATATCGTAGATTGAAAAATAAAAAATAATCGTGATCCAGACAAACCACAGAAGAGAAATTTTTTTCGTTTAAAATAGAACGGCTGTCAAGGCATTTTTGCAAGAAATCCGTTGTAGCCAGTTGCACACATGTAAACGAAACGTCATAATATAACTACATAGGAAGGAATGCAATAATTCGTCAAGATTATTATTAATCCAAAAGGTTATGAACGCCATTTTGTTAAAGTTTAAAACTGACCTTCTCGTGGTGCAATACGGTTCAGTTCCCTGTGCATTTTGCGCAATTATTTCGGTAAATGCTGCTATTCCAAAAAAACTGCACGATTCTTGTGCAGTTCAAAAAACTAGTACGAGTTCAACAGTCCTTAACGTAAATTTATCTACGACATAGTTAAAATAGTTCCAAATTAAACTGCACGATAAGCACGAGGGTTAAAATAATTTCGCTAAGAGTTTTTCATCGATTTTGCTTTTTTTATTTAACAAAACTAGTGTATTAACGCATGTGCTTGTGTAATAATATTGAATTATTATCCGTTAAATAAGATTAAGGCAAATTCGTAGGTTTGCGTGAGTGTAGGCAAACAATGGGAAGTTGCAAATGTGATTTTTTTGTTTTGCCCCAGAACGCCATAGAAACTTGATTAAGAAGTTTCCATGACCTTACTAGGTCATGATTTGACCATGATATTGACGTAGGCTATGTTTAGAGTTCGTTTTATGTGACTTTAAATAGGTAGAAAAATAAATATATTACTTGATACGGTTAAATGCTATTTTCGTGAGGAGCCATTAAAAAAAAAACCTCATCCTAAAATTTAGAATGTGGTATCACAGCTAGTGATGGGAAAGTTTTGTGTGCAGTTTTAATTTTATCGATAATCTTAATAGGCATGATGACTAATATTTTTTTATTACCTCATAAAAAAGCTGATCATAAATAGAGCACATCAACGAAAACAAAATAAAAAATAAATGAGATATAAACATTTTAATTTCGTGATAGACAGAGAGCGCACTATACTGAGCCGTGACGTCACACCTCAGGAGCGCCATACAAATGCTATACTAACACACGCTTTGCGAGAAATGAATAGAGCATCCCCTCTCTATCCCCACCTAAAACTTTAAACACTCATATCTGAGAGATTTATCAGCCAATTTCATTTATTTTATCAGTACCTATGTGTAATGTATTTAGTTATATTAATCGCTAAGCCGGTTAATTATAACAAATTAAACATTAGGACACATGCCTATTATATACTTTAGCATATTAGATGGTAGGAATTCCACTAGTCGTTTAAAAAAAATAGCAAGATTGACTTGCTTAGTTCGTATGAACAGAAATTAGTCACTGACTCGCATTTGATCATTATTTATTATTTTTTGTTATACTTTAGGTAGAGTGTGTCTGTGTACTATATTCATGCCAATTATTACGCTTGTACGTATTATCGTTACACTACATTACATATACATTAGATCTAATACAAAAATACGTTAAAATACGTTTGCTGTATGGGGACGCCTCTATCGTTTTAACTTTTTGACATTTTAGGGTTTCGTACCCAAAGGGTAAAAACGGAACCCTATTACTAAGCCTACGAGTCTAAGTCTACTAACTTACTAAGTCTGTCCGTCTGTCTATACCATTAAATATTATGGAATCGTGGGTGTGACTTATTTAAAAACGTGGAGTTTTAGTACAGTTGTATGATTATTAACGACTTATTTACCGTGATTATGTTGTGGATATGGAGTTCCTAATGTTTCGGCACAGGAAATGACTCAAAAACGTTATAAATAATGTGTAAATATTCCGTAATCATACAACTAAATAGTGAAGAACCGGGATATTATAAAAAGTTGAGTTTAAAGTTCCGGGATCGCAATTGAAGCAGGTTTTTTATTGAATAAAATTTTCAATAATGAATATCAAAGTTAGTTGATTGAATCAGGCGTCACTTTACGGAAGTCTCAAATGTGCATCACAAATATCTATAAAGAAAAATAATTTATAACTTTATAACTTCCTTTAGTTTGCGTTTTCTTGGGAGTCGAAGAATTTGAACAGGCAGGTGAAGCTATTTTAAGCCTCTTTGGAGATTCAAATGAGGTTGTCTGAGAGTAGTATGAAGACGTTGGTGTTGGTGATATGATTTAATTTTTAACCACTGAATATAAATAAATAATTTATTTTTGTGATATTGCTAATGGCTTCAAGTATCTTTTATTTGTCGTGATACATATATGTCCAAAATTTTTTTTGAACAAATTGTGCTTGTTTAGTAGGAATCCAGTCACGTCTTCGTGTTGCATCAATCCATTATTGCCTAGTAGACGGATTGCCTGGAAAACTGTAATAAATTCAATGTCTATTTATACAATAGAAAATTACGGGAAATGTAATAGTGCTAATAGACGAGACGGACTTGGTCCATACGTCTGTTAGTACTATAAGAAAAATCTAAATGTATCGATATCGATAAAATAATGGTAACCACTATTATTGTCAACGGCTTGTCAACAGCTTTGTAATTAAAACACGGTGAAATAATAAAATTATAAACAATTTAGACATACCGGTGATAGGATATGCTTCCTTTTTTTAAATAAAATCTTTGCTAGCTAGGCGACACGTAATTAAAGCGCAAGAAGGCATTGTGGAATAAATTCGATGGAGCAGCTACGCGTTCAAAATCAGTTAGCAATTGTGATACGGAGTTCAACGCGTTGACGTAAATAAGAATGTTCACTCGTATGCCTGGTAACAGATGTTCCTTCTCTTTTCCGTTCTATCTACTTCTCTTTTCTGTGAGACAAACCTTATAGAATTTTTCGATTAAAATCTCTTGCACTGATAACACCCTAGTTTTTAGGATGGTTCTACATAATGGCAGCACTGTTTCATCCTGCAATGTTTTTCTACGTACGATTTTGGAGTTGGTCTCATGTCATGGTAAATGTATGACCATAATGATAATGACATATAGACCTCCCGTCGGCTTATTGCCCCTATTCTGTAACCCTGTCTACTTTTCCACCGAGTACCTAGTACATTCAGCCACTGAGAGAATGCGTCTGACAGCTGCAAAAACATTGTAAAAGCAAGCACTTGCAATTGCACGTTAAGTAAAAGGGTATATTTTCTTTGATATGATATCGTAGTAATCCCCGATTTCCCTTTAGTAAAGTAGTAGTACCTAGTACGTACTAAACAATATTAGGTGCAGTTGGCGAATAGCCTTTATTATTTCAACCTATTTATTAAGGAGGGCAAGGTCATATATAAAGTAGATATTCACTTTGCCAAGACCTAGATATGAAGGTTTTGTAGCTTTTAAATTAATAATGAAGTAGGATGAAGATCCCTCAGGATTACAGGAATTTACTCAATACATGCGGGGTATCGTTTTAGCAAATCTTGATAATAAGTTTTACTCTCTCGTTTTCACCTATAGAAATTTACTTTTAAGTATATTATTTACTCGCCATATGCCATCACTATTTTTTCTCGCAAATCCACCTGATAGAGTAGTTAAAATTAGGTATTTACGTATGGTCATCATCATCATCATTTCAGCCATAGGACGTCCACTACTGGACATAGGACCCACCCATCGGTCTCCAATAGGGCCGGTTGGAAGCGGCCTGCGTCTAGCGTTTCCCTGCGATCTCTTTTAGGTCGTCTGTCCATCTTGTGGGGTGGACGTCCCACGCTGCGCTTACCGGTCCGTGGTCTCCATTCGAGAACCATTCGAACCATCTGTTCTGCGTGCTATGTGCCCTGCCCACTACCGCTTCAACTTACTAATCCGGTGGGCTATGTCGGTAACTTTCGTTCGTCTAGGGATCTCCTCATTTCTGATTCGATCTCTTAGAGAAACCCCGAGAATAGCCCTCTCCATATCTCGTTGTGCGACTTTGAGCTTGCTTATGAGGCCCATAGTGGGATACCACGTTTCAGTGCCGTGTGTCATCACTGGCAACAAACACTCGTCGAAGACTTTCGTCTTAAGGCACTGAGGTATTTTGAACGAGAAGACGTTGCAAAGTTTACCAAACGTTTGACGTATGGTAGGTGAGATGAAAGGGGTTTTATTGGACAGTGGTGTCTAATTATTGAGTCGGTCTCTCTCATTCCCAATACATGTCTAATGAGGAAGAATTGGCAGGTAATATTTCGTCCGCACGAGAATCACTCTCTAGGGTGACTGAATGATGATGAGATCCTTCTCGTAAATTTACCTCAATTTAAAGCTCAAAATAGGCGAAAGTGGTGGTTTATCGAAGCGATTTCAAAAGATTTGATATCGATTCCGAAGTTATGCGGTTAGTTTCACGTTCTCCGGTTTCCCATGGTACAGAGTAGAAAAAAGACAGGTAAACAACTCTGCTAAACTCCGCAGAAATGTTTAAAATCAGAATGAAAGAAAGGCGTTCCTGACTGAATTGAAGGAAACTGGTTTATACTATACATGTACGTATTTATGAAATAAATAAAGTGATTATGGAAAAGAGTGTGCCGCGTTATAAGTATTAAAAAAAACTCGGCAACTACATTTTACATCTCGAACAACATCGGAAAAGTAGCCTATATCAAACTCCAGCATTGCAAAAAACGCGGCGATCCGGTCGTTTGTTGAGAGCCTAAGAGCTAAGCCTTAGAGAAGGGAAACAAACTAACAAACACAGTGTATAAGAGTGGTGTAATTTTTTTTTACAATAAGATCTATGAAACACACACTATCACGTTTTTAATTTTAGTAGGAAGTTAAATAAGTGAGTTCTCTACATTGTCGTGTATAGAACTATATGACCACGTGATATAAAGCCACGCTCAACAGCCACAGCTATTTCATTAGCACGTTTTCAACGTTTAAAAAAAAATGAGTACTTAATAGTTAAAAAACAAAACGATTGGGCATTATCTTTATAATACTACACAAATAGTATACAATTTTTTTCGTGTTGATTGTTCATAGGATTTAGAATCTGAGATAATTTTTTTTATTGTTCCTTTAGTAACACTATGAAGTATTTATTTATTTGTCTCGAGTTGACACTCTGTATTGTCTAATCGGTGGCTTTCCGTGCGGATGGCTTGGTTCCCACGACGCGACGGCTGCATGCTTCCACCCTCAATTATACCTCCAAGTGCTTTTTATTCACCTGATTATTTTATAAATAATGCAGTGTCCCATTTTCTTTTTCACCTCGAATTGTTTATTAATAAATGCGAGCAACACCTTGTCGATAAATGTGGGCGTTTAAAAATAAAAACGAGGATAAGAAATTGTCGATTTAATTCTAACTATCATATTGTATATTAGGCATATATTTCTATTGACCGAGCGTAGTGAGATATCACGAGTACCGGAACTATTCTGTACTTATGTATATTTTTTCCACAATAACTTGCGTAACCCGATCGTCGTAAAATATTGTAGGCAAATAGTTCATGTAAATACCATCGATATATACGGGGTTACGCGGAAAGGGTGTACTAAGCTGAAAGGTGTCCATAGACCCATCATTATGAACAACTTTAACTACAGAACCAATCCTACAATCGAGAAAAAAATATCAGCTGTTTCATACATTTTATCGAGTGTGAATGACCATTTTCTATGGAACAGCTGATTTTTTTTTCGCGATTTCTGAAATGCTTCCATAGTATTTAAGTATATTTTTTTTTAAATAATAGTCTTGTTTTTTTGGTTTACTTTTTTTTTTTTTTTGAAATGTCTTGTTTTAATAGTAGGTCGCTCTATCAAACCTATCTGGCTTTCAACAGTTTTTTAATTGACTGTTTGTTGCCTGATTGGTTGAGTTGGCCCCTAAAAATAGTTAAAATATAAAGGGTCAACTCAACTGCGACGTGCGCGGTTGAGTTTATTGCCGCCGAGTTGACCCCTAACTCGTTTTATCAATACAGATGAATTCGGATAGTAAAAAACCGCGTCTGTACGCAAATAAACGTACGCGTTTAGCAAAATTCATTCAATACTTCGTCGGCGCTAATTAGTTAGCCAAGTCAAACCAAATGTTATTAACTTGATGCGGTTACAAATCAAATAAAAGTGGATCTGCTCGTCCAGTATGGGCTCGGGTTTCAGTAACCAAACAGGTCCGACAAATAACTTTGAACCCACATTCTGTTAACCCAAAAGTTTCCCTATGATAAGTCTGAAATAAACAAAAGTACCTAAATGGGCATAACTGACTTGTTCGCTTCAAAGATTTATCTATACTAATATTATAAAGAGGAAAGATTTGATTGTTTGTTTGTATTGAATAGGCTCCGAAACTACTGAACCGATTTGAAAAATTATTTCAGTTGGGAAGCTATACTATCCCCGGGTAACATATATAGGCAATATTATATTTTCAAAAATAAATAGGGATCCTTACTAAAACTCCAATAATGTAACTCAAGATGTAAAAAAATAAGACTTACACCCGTGCGAAGCTGGGGTGCGTTGCTAGTATACTTATATTAAATTCTACAATATTCAGATAAAAAACATAGTCGAATTGATAACCTCCTCCTTTTTAAAGTCGGTGAAAAATTTATGCAAATCCTCACCTAAAAATAATAATATATATTCTGTGAATTACACACCTATTTCCAAGCAGCAAGACAAAATTTACTTTGTTGTGTATATTTATATTCATAACAAAAGTTGCATAAATTGTCATGTAGTAATTAGCACAATAGCAATAATAATTAAAGTACACTAATAATAAGAGCAAATAATGTAAATAAGAAATAATACAAACATAAAAGTATTAACAATTACCAAATAATTAATGGTGTATATTTTTTCTATCGAACGAAATGGCCTTTAGTCGTGCTTCGGTCTTCAGGGTTTTCTAGATAAAACATTCAATTTTGTTATGACACTTTTTTATAATTTTAAGCTAACCATAAAAAGTAGACGCTGGGTGCAGGCCCCTTCTAACCGGCCCTTTTGGAGATCGATGGAGAGGCCTATGCCCAGCAGTGGACGTCCTATGGCTGAAATTTGATGACGATGATGATGCAAGTAGACACTAAAACTAGAATGACCAAAATAGCTAAAAGTGGGAAAAGAGGGCCTTAAAATACAGAAGTATTGTGACAATGACTTCCGCATCAGATGTTGACGCGTCTCAGCGAATAGATTTGACATTTATAACCGAAGCATTGCGGTTAGTCCTCGGCGTCGCTCACAGGTCCTCCCGGCTGTCGGAAGTGGACGATGCATCCCGCCTCCCATTGTGAATGCAGAATGCGAACGTGACCGGCCCGCGTTCGCAGCCGGCTTTATCATTGCATTTTAATAGACTCTAATATTACCGGTTATCAGCGAAGTGACTACTACTGAGAATGGGACGATCTGTAGCTTCCGTTGAGTTTGTAGGAAATGGTCGACAGCAATTCTTGGTTTATACCCACGACGGAACGAAGAAAGTTTATCCTCTTGTGTGTGTTTGTATATTATTATAATTAAAACAAAAAACGCAAAACGACTAACCGTTTTAATAACAATCTATACTTCTATACTAATATTATAAAGAGGAAAGATTTGATTGTTTGTTTGTTTGTTTGTTTGCTTTGAATAGGCTCCGAAACTAGTAAACCGATTTGAAAAATTCTTCCACTGTTGGGAAGCTACACTATCACATGACATAGGCTATATTATATTTTTTTTTTAAATAGGGATCCTTACTTTAACTCCAATAATGTAACCCAAGGTGTAAAAAAAATAAGACTTACACCCGTGCGAAGCTGAGGTGCGTTGCTAGTATACTTATATATTTAATTCTAGATTATTCAGATAAAAAACATGGTCGAATTGATAACCTCCTCCTTTTTAAAGTCAGTTAAAAAATGAATGCAAATCCTCACCTAAAAATAATAATATGTACTCTGTATTTAAAAATATATATTTACTTATGTATATATCAGTCTCTGGCAGCCATATTACAAACTTTGCTTAATTTGAGGTCAGATGACCGTGTGTGCAAAAATGTATCGAATATTTTATATATCTTCATTCAATATTAAACCCAGAAAAGTTCATTTGTTCAAAAGCTGGTTTCATTGCGGTAGATCTTAGCTAGGTACATGTTTGATAATAATTCAGCTGTTTTATGAGCTCTTTTCCGAATTATGGTTATTTTTAATTTATTCTGCCTTGGTCCGTCTAAGTACTAATAGCCACCACTTGACGGAAAACGACAAGATTAGCACAGTATAACACAGCATTTAACAGTTCCACAACTGAAAGAAATCTCTACAATCTCTATGTAGTGCCTTGAATAACTATACCAACAAAATACAAGCTAACACCAAAACTAAAAACAGTTAGACCGTTGAAGGTCTAAAGACAATCCAAATGCTCAAGCCCACTATCAGTTGGCAGCGTACCCAGCATGCTGGCGGCATTTCCACGCTGAATGGCAATGCTTATTACCTACTTAGTCCGTATGAAACAAGATGACAGTTCCTTGGATAACCTTACTGATATTTTTATTTATTGATATGTGTGTGAATATTTATAAATAAAAGTCAGTGAAGAATATTATTTCAAAAATAATCAATAATATTTGATAATTATTAATTATTAATAATTAATAATTATTAATAATTAATAATTAATTAATAATTTTCAATATTATTTTTAATGATATTTTATTTTGTTGTGTTTTGTGAAAATTAAGGTATTTTTTCTTCCAAATACCAAGAAATGACTTCATATTTTTTTGCAATATACAAGTTTTTTTTTTGCGATAGATTCATTACCCAAAAAGGTTTAATCAGGCGAAATTTGTTAAAACGTCGGTTACTTTACAAATTTTCCCTATGACTTTCTAAACTATATTCCGTGCATTTTTCTTTCAATTTGACTTCTTTATTTATCGAATCAGCAGTGCAAGTACCGTTCTTTATCGAACGTCAAATTCGATAAAATGCCACAGAATCGATCATAGCAAAAACTAATCAAATGGCATTTTATCGAATTTGACGATCGATTAAAACAGATATTCGGTTAAGTACAATTCAATAATATCACTATTATTGATTACCGTAACAATAACGCAATAGCCGACTGAAATTAATTATTTAACTCGTCAGATTATGGCTGTTACAAAATTGATTGTATTCGTTTCGGCAGTTATCGCGCAGGCAATAGATAAGCTGATAAACGCTCGATAGATACGATACTGCCGGCAACAGATGTCATGGACGGACAGACAGACAAATGGGCCACGCCCAGAGCAGCGCTGGCTTACGAACCATACCGATATCCTTACCTATTGTTCGGCGTTGGTGAAAAATTGCAAACAGTAGCTAGAGACTACTTCGATTTTAACCTCCGACGCAAACAGAGGTGTGTTATAAGCTTAAGAGTCCATACGTTGTCAGCTCAATTCCAAGTTTTGTCAGCGCGAAACAGTGACAAATGTATGCGATCTACGCCTGAGGAAGAGTTCGCACGAGTCGGCTTCCGCCTCAACTAAATGACGTAAGCGATAAATGATAAAAATCCAGATTACTCCAGAACTATTTTAAATAATTAAATAAAACGAATTTACATTAAATAAGTAAAATTAGAATTAGAACACAAATTAAATAAATAATTATCGTGAACTTCTAGATTCGGAGAAAAAAAAAAGTAAAAACGTGTTTTAGAAGGCCTCTTTTCGCCGAATTATTCTATCGAGAAAACTTTCACCAATCATGTTTCTAAAATAACATTAAACTTTTTTTATATTTTATTAACAAAATATTAATATGGACAATGTGACACTGTTTGCCATAGCCCCGCAAATTGATGCAACGTAACTAATGTTGACAAAGAACAATTTAAAAAAACTAAAACGAATTAACATTGAATGTAATAACTCTTAACGTGTGAATCTGTGTCATTCCGTGTGTTTGTCTGTGATATCGTAGCTCACAAACTGCTGGACCGATTTTGATTTAGTTTTTTTGAAAGGTTTATTTGATCTAGAGTGTTCTAAGCTAACATTCAAGAAAATATGTTGACCCGTTTGATGATTATCAGCTCTTTTATGTTTTTATTTTTCAAAGTATACCTGTTTGTCCATAATCTTAGCGTCCCGCTATCACACCGGTACGGTACCTATCGATTACTATTGTGAATTTATAATGAGACCGTTCGTTGCGAAACTAGCTCCTAATCTAATTTCCATATTTATTGTAATACTAGCGTTGCGCGTCGCCGTCGATGCGTAACTGCGATCAGTGCGATCTCATGATCAGAGACGCGATTTTACAGCTTGTTATGAATATACTAATCGAATCATTGAATGAGCTGCACGCATCGAGGTGATTTGATTCATAGTACTATTCAAGCAGAATTTTAGTAATTTTTAATCCCCCCCCACCCATCCCCTTGTCAGAAAAAGTAAGCAAAACTCTTACCCTTTTTTTTTCTTACGTAAACTTTGGTATTACAAACATTTTTTAAACATATTTTTGTTTTGCTTTAATGTAAAAACTGTAATACGTACAAGCTTGGAATAATTATAGTAAGTACCTACAAACTAGAGTTGGAAAAAAATGCTATGTGTAAGAGGCAAGTATAGTGCTTTTTTCTATGGAGTTTTGGTATGATCCCATAACAATAGATTGTCCAATAGATTGTCCAACAAGTGCATAAAACAATCAATTTAGCCGACATGTTTACTTGCTACAAGAACTTTAAGAGCATGAGAAGTAAAAATAAATGTATAGTAATATGGACAGGACGTCTGTTGGATCAGCTAAATTGAAATTAAAAAAACCCTCAGGATTGGAGGAAAATGGTAAAAGACGTACAACATACAATAAGTACATACCATCAGGAAATAAATCAGCATGTGACCTCACAAAACCGCAACGAAAACCGCTATTGGGGTTACCTATCTATATCACATTGGCTCCGACATTTTTTCATTGGTCGTCCGTCATCAATGGGAAATTATTAAAAATATGTTTACCCCTTAGGTTTACCCTTTTGGGTTCGTTAATTAAATTGTGTCCTTGATTTTTGAGAAAATGTATTTTAAGGGGTTTGTTGCCGTCTTCAGCTCTCGCTCTCTCGCACATTTTTACATTACTGCAGTGCAAGTACCGTTCTTTATCGATCGTCAAATTGAGGTAGTGACAGTTGAGGTCGCCAAATTCGATAAAATGCCATTTGATCTGTACTCGCTATGATCGATACTACGGCGTTTTATCTAATTTGACAATCGATAAAGAACGGTACTTGCACTGCTGAAGGTATAAAATCACCGAGTGAATTTCCAAAAAGTGATAACCATGTTATTTTTGTTTTTACATTACGAGCAAACACATTTTTAAATTTAATATTATTTAATTTGAAGGAGTAGGTATAAATATGGTAATAAGTGTTTTTTTTTGTCACTATGTTACTCCGTCAAATAAAAACATATCGAAACGACGATTTCTTAGTTTGTAATATTATGATGATAGTCAGCAAAACTTGATTTTGTCACTGCAAATTACCATTCAGTGATTTTATATCTTCAATCAAGTGAAAATGCGCGAACGAGAGAACTGCGGACGGGATAACCTACTAGATGCTCGGAGGTGCTATCACCAAGTTTCAAGTTAGTCATAAGTGGAGCATTCAGTGTTCTTACTATAGATAAGGTCTTTATTCAGTATTGTTTTAGGAACAATGATCTATTACAATTTAAAACCCCAATATAAAACCCACTCACATTAAATAGGTACCTACTTATTTTGTAAATTTTTGGCGTCAATTAATTCGTACTTGACTTGAATGTCATTACATTCCATTGCGTGATGGTCGTTAATAAAGATAATAAAATAATTACCGGACCCGATAACATTGTCAAAACGTTAAAGCTTTCGTGCAACGACGTTTGAAAAGCGTGAAACAAGCTGAAAGCTATTTACCGAAGGGCAAGCAATGAGAGGGAATTTCACGTCTTCCTGAAAATTAATGAGTTCGCCGCTTAGGACGTTTGCGATCGCACCTCGTTTCTACAATACGGTCGACGACGATGGTGGCGCCCCCGCGAGCTGCTCAGCGACTAATGACTACCGCGCGAAACGACAAACACACCTCTGTCTTCCTCCGTCCTAAGACAGGGGCTGCGGTTGTTTCACTCGCACGACACCCGGAGTGGCAACGTAGCGCTTTAACCCGGATAAATTACATCCTATTAACTCTGTCCCGACACTCGATTTAAGCTTTAATGCCCCCGGGCACAAGGATTCAAATCGCTTAAGAACATTTTATTCAAACCAAAATGTTTACCTTAGACTTTATTGCTTTTATTATAAAGTCGATGTTACACAGTGGTCCGTGTTAGTTAAGGCGTTTCGGTCGTATTTGTGATTATTAATTTGCTGTCAAATAAAGGGGCCGCTCACTTGGGCGTGCGTGTCGGCACAAATTTCTGCCATACTTCGGAATCGGTGATTATTTTTTGTTGCCTTGACTTTGGATTCGCAGACTGACAGACATTTAGTGCATTATTATTTTGGTTACATGTCATAGGTGGAATGGCCGGCGAGCGGTCGCCGGTCGCCGCCACCGGCTCAGTCGCCGTCTGCCTTCTAATTAACCGGTGTAGATGGCGCTTAAACGATAAAAAACTTTTTGGCAAGTTTCTTTTTACCCTTCGACTTGCTCAGCATGCGTGACATTCTATTGGTTTCTTCTGAATTTATACAACGTTTATTGGATTAATAAAGGAAAAGGTTTATAATTATGTAGTTAAATGACACGTTACGTATGTACCTACTTCGAGTTGGATCAAACCATCAACATAAATGCGATCTCATACGTTTCTAAATAGTTGTATATTTTGTATAAACACCTATTTATGTGAAAACTAATACCTATGTACTATATGTACTCACTTACAAGTGTACCAGAAACTATGTCATACAGAAATTTATTTTTGTACAAAAAGTCCCACACATAAAAATAAGGGCGCTTTTACATACTTTTTATCTTTCCCTGATCCAATTTGACCTCATTTGTATTCAAGTCACACCGTCACAAACGTATTCTGTACATTTCTGATGCATTAAGATTTTTTACCAAATGTAGCCAATGTTTGAAATATGTAGGCATTCTGAGTGGAATTGACGTTTTGGTAAACATACATGGTAAAAATATATATGGCTTCCACAGTGCGCCGTTTGAATATTAAACGATTATGAACGCGCCTTTATTGTTGAAAAATACAAATTAATGAGTTGTTTAAACTTGAGGATAATCTGTTGCATTGATTAGTGTTTTATGCTAAATATCTTTTTGCTCCGTTTTGTTGTTGTAGTTCTACGAACGGTCAATAGATGGCGTTAGGCTGATTAAAACTAAAAAGTAGTATCTAACATATACGTTAACCCTAAAGCCAAGTCTAAGTAATTTTTTGAGTATTCCCGGAATTCATAACGCAATCTTATGCTACCATTTATTAAGGTCTATGAAGATTCACTCCAACCTTTCTTCTTATAACTTACAGTACAGTTTCAGCTCGTGATTAGCTACTTTATATTCACTATCAGCCTTTGTTCAGTGGACAATTACTGGCTGATGATGTGTGTGATGTGATTAATTATCATGGTCTACTGCTGGACATAGGCACAAGCCCGATCTTTGGCTTGTAGCTTCCAGCTACTTACGTATTATTTTAGTTTTATTTATTTCATTCACTCAACATTTAAGAGCGTATACATCTCTTGTCGGTGGAATAACTTCCAAGCTTGACGGTGTTCTGTCGGCGTTTTCACCTCCCTGTACGAGATGACATCTGCCTTCTCTTTTATTTGGTCTAAGGATACTCTTCTTGGTCATCTCGGTCCTCTCTTTCCTTCTACCTTTCCCTCTATGATGGTTTTCATTTATTTGTCATGTCGTACAAGGTGGCCAAACATATGTCCCCTTAAGGAACAGTAAATTTCATAGCCTTATTATAAAATGTACAATAAGGTGGATAGATTAATAAACTATGAATTAAATAATAAACTATTACTTAATTAACTATTAAATTATCACCAGATTATCACTCCATCTAGTTTCAAACACTTGATCTTAGTGAATGTGGGTATAAAAATAAATTAGTGTGTAACGAAACAGCTAACAGAATAATGTACACACTTGAAGAAAATGTGGGGAGGTTCTTCTACTTGTATATTTTCGAGTGTTAATGTGTAATAATGGTAATATTATTATTTATTAGGTGCTCTTGAACGTGCTCGAGTGTGGAAAAGTTATATAGCGAGGCGAAACATGTTTTTCGTGTTGTTTCCAAATCTCCATGGAAGCCTCCTGTAATTGGAAAACTTCCACCACTTTACTGAGGCTAGAGTTGGACTTTACCGACTTTACCGTGATTTACTTTGCTTGATTCTGACTATGACTTGTTTGTCGTTATTTAATAATAAAGTAAACTTGTTTAATATTACGACTGAAGGACACTGTACCCCCGGTCACGAAAAAAAACAACATAATTTGGCAAATAACTTTGACCCAGAAGAAGTTTATTAGCAAGACTTGAGTTGTAACTTATGGCCATCCGCCCAGGGGCGGCCGGCCGCCCACACGTGCCGCCCGCCTAGAGACGTAGATTCGCCCTTTAAAGGTGACGAGCCACGTTTAAGTGAATTTGAATTGTTTTAATTATAAAAAATTCGTTTCAATTAAGAATTCTGCATATCTTATTTGGTTAATTAGGCCAATATGGGGCGTGCTCGGGCTTGAATATGTTTTGTACGCTTGGGTACAAATTAGGCGGATATTAAAATAAAATGCGTTTGTTTCAATATAAGTTCAACAGTGACAAGAGTTTTAGGGTCCCGTCCAGGAATGGTAAAAATTTACCCTCAATGAGACTTCAGTGTACTTATGTAATACTAGCGGCCCGCCCCGGTTTCGCACGGGTATAGATATAATTTTATCCTATGTCACCAGGGGATAGTGTAGCTTCCGAACAGTGAAAGAATTTTTCAAATCGGTTTAGTAGTTTCGGATCCTATTCAATGCAAACAAACAAATCTTTCCTCTTTATAATACTCTCAGAATACAGATAATACTATATTATAGATGTCAGTTTAGGTAGTATGTCAGGGTGGCAATAATGCACGACACAGATAATGTACGGCATGATATTATACGGCATAATAATTGGTGTACATGTACATCGAATATGCACCGGTCTGAACTGCTTATTTTTCTACCTTCGCCATCATAACGTTATCAATTATTGACGTGCCTTTCAAATAAAATTAAGCATGGTTTAGCTTCCGATCACGAGCCCTCGTGTAGATTAAGGAAACAACGAAATGCTAAAACACTACGCCCATAGATACTCGTAGGTGTCCACTTTGCATAGAATGGGTCAGCTGCTCGTTTATCAACAACACGAGTGAATCGGTTCCTTCTAGGCAAGCGTGCTCCACCGTAGACCGCATCATCGCTTAACATCAGGCGAGTTGGCGGTCAAGCGCAAGCCTATTACATATTAAAAAATAAAAAATATATTAAGTTGGTGCGTGTTAGTGCGGTAATGCAAATACGAAAGATATTCGACTAAAAAGTTCACGTTTTTAAATAGATGATACAAGATTGAGAAGTATTTCCAGTTGAAATCATATTTTCCAATCTCCGTTCGCGCAGATTTGTCTACTTGGATAACAGAAACTCGTCCGCTCACGTCATACGTTAGGTATCTAGAAGCCAGATCAAACACTTTCGCAAATTTTCAAAATTTTTGAAGACATAAACCACTGAGTAAGAATGAAAGAACCGATTGGGTATTATTTATAGAATAAATAGGTAAACATGCAAATGGTATAAAGGAAATTTGAAATGTTGTCTTGATATTTTATAGAACAGCGGAGAAAGAAAACTCGTTTTTTAATTTATTTATTGCTTTTGCTTAAATAAAACAAATACTTTCAAATGTTTGCAATTGGAGTGATTCTACGATTTTTGTTCTTTTAAAATGTCGAAGCTTGCGAAATAGATAGCTGTGGCCGGTAAGCGCGGCCTTAAGACTATATCAAGTCTATATAAATCATCATATTCAGCCCACCTTCGTCCACTGCTGGACATAGGCCTCTCCCAAGGCATATACTGCCAGATCCTCGGTTTGCATCGTTTCTTTTTTTTTTTTTTTTTTTTTTTTTCTCCGTAGTTGAGGGTCGGTGTAAGAGACAACCCTAGGAGTTCCAGGTGATCTGCCAAAGGTACAGGAACATTCTGAAACAGAAACTCAAATGCGCGGCCGTTAGTGAGGCGTGCTTCCCGCCTATGTAAGCACTGCGTTTTGTTGCCGCTTTTGTCGCGTCAATGTTAAGTCTATATTTAAAGATATTTGCTTCCAGACATAGAATAATTACTAGAAACTCGTCCCGAACTGTGACCCAACCATCTTCATAACCCCTGAAACAATTTTGTCTCAACTTACAAAATGTATTAGAATGAAGTACATGCTTAGGCCTCCCCCATCGATCTCCAAAAGGGCCGGTTGGAAGCGGCCTGCATCCAGCGTTTCCCTGCGGTCTCTTTTAGATCGTCCGTCCATCTTGAGGGTGGACGTCCTACGCTGCGCTTACCGGTCCGTGGTCTCCATTCCAGAACCTTTCGGCCCCATCGGCCATCTGTTGCGCGTGATATGTGCCCTGCCCACTGCCACTTCAACTTGCTACGCAAGATATCGTCGAACAAATATAGAAACAATAACTCACAAACATGCGTATGTAGAAACACCGATCTGTTCTCGTATACTGAAACGGCCTTACTTATAAACGTTCCTTAAGTTAAGAAAAGCTTAAAATTGTCTCATTTTCACCTGTGACAATTTCCGTCAACGAGATGTTGACAGTAATTATAAGCATTGCTTAACTTTTAAGTAACGTTTATAAGTAAGGCCGAAAGATTTTCGCTTCGCTCGGTCAATAATAATAGGCTTTGCTGCGCGCTACTCGGCTCGATTACGCGCCATCGATGTAATCGAGCTTCGATACGCTTTGACGCGTTTATAAACCCATGCACTCCATGTATACTAATCTATAATGCTTAATTTACCCGCCAATATGAATATTTTAAGTGGATTAAATAATTCGCCAGCTATGACATAAAGGTCAAACCTACAAGGCCGTTGGAAAGGGACTAGCCGCCGGTTGGTACCGGCTGCGGTGCGGAGACGATGAAATTGCGATAAAACGTCAGCTTTCAGTCTTTGAGTTATTGCCTTTTCAAATTAGACTACGGGATTGTAGAATCTACTCAGTGTAAGCTATCCCACCACTAGAACTGACTGGCAAGTTGTTTTGTATAAGTTCGTCATCGAAACTAAATTGTTTTAGTAAGTACGTAAAGATTACATCCAACACACCCTCTGTGTGCTGCAGAAAATCATAGAGCTGCTACACCATTTGCAGATTTATTTTGCCCTTTGCTTGGCTCTTGAACTTTTTGCCAAAAGCTCCTCTGCAGCCAAATATTTAAAAATTTAATATGATATGCTCATCCGTACATTTGTTTCCAAGTACGTATCGCTCTCAAGTACTACAATCGCTCAGCTAACGGCTGCGTTCATTCTGATAAGTGATGTACTGTGCTGAACTGTGATGTACTGTGCTGAAGCGATGTGATGTACTGTACTGTGCTGAGTCGGTATCTTCCAAAAAGTTCCTCAGGCCCTGTCTCCTTACGAAGTAATATTTAACTCTATATATAAACTCTGGATGAAAGCTCAGTCCAAAACTCGAGGTCCTTCACAAGATGAAGGAGTGCCAAATTTGTCTCGTTTGACATAGTTTTAGTAATATTACCTAGTCCTTTAGATAAGGCCTGAGATTCAAGTCGATCACGCCTGTTAGGTACAAAAAATGCGCTGTGAATACAGGCGCTCTTACAAACAAAAGGTTACCATTACTGTTAAGTTTATTAGTATTTTAAGTATCTACTTTGATCGTTACTTAATGTTTAATGCAATTTATATGCCATTACTTTGGCAATAACTTAGCCAATTTGGCAGTCAAGCAAGGCATGAAACTGGAGAGTTTATCTTAGGTAGCAATACCCGGAAGGATTTTCTTCATATCAGAATGTGTATGCGTTAGCCTCTTGGTAACGCATGAATTTTATTATTCATAACTTTATAAACCATCAAACTCGAAGATGGAAAAGCAGAAGAAAATATAGACATGGGAAAACCGAAAAGAAAATGCATCGAGTAAATAAAGGAAAAGAAAGTGATGGCATACCAAGAGGTCATATTTGAGTATTTGTGACGAATGTGGTGTTAAAGGTAAAAGCGACGGTAATCACTTACCATCAGGCACTCCGTTTGCTTGTTTTGTTATCCATGGCGTAAAAATCTCAGACCTTTAAGACAAAGAGATGGAAACTATTCCAGCGACAAGACCTCTTAAATGCTAGAAAAGGATGGCAACAGTTCCAGCAGCGAAAACTCAAATGCTTAAAGAAGTGTCCTTATGAAGCGTGTATCTTGAATTAAAGTGTTTATCCGTTTGTTCCAGGTACGTAAACATCCAATTAAGGTGTCTGCGTCGTCGCGTGGAGAAAATTGACATCGGGCGCGTTATGGTAAACACGGCTGAGTTTTATTGATCTGGACGGGAATTGCGTTGTTTTGGCATTCCGCACGTGTTCCCTACATGAGCATAAAGGGACTAATTGAGACTCATAATCATAAGGTAAGTGATTACTAGCATAATTGTGGACCTTGAACTTACGCCTTGAGTTTAACCATCATCAATTTAGCCAAACTCCTAGGCAACGAACATAGACCTGTCTTATCGTTTGATTTGGTATCTGAACTTATTCAAGTCTTGACCACCAATGGCAGTTAATCAATCACCGAGGTTACACCGTCGTGGATGATATTCCGAAAACCTGACGAAGTGCTTTGATTCCACCGTTATTTTGCGAACAGTTAGACTGTGGAAGTGGAATGAGCTGCCTGAATGGGTGTTCCCCGATAGTTACAATCTGGGTGTCTTCAAGTTGCGAGTGAATCGGTTTCTACCTCAAACGTGCTCCATCGTAGACCACATCATCGCTTAACATCAGGGGAGGTGGCAGTCAAGCGCAAGCCTATTATTAAAGAAAAAAAAATATTGTTCATTTTAAAAACGATATTCGTGATTTCTCATGTGAATTTATTGGAATATTTTTAATTTTATTTTGGATCGGTTATATCTCGAAGATTGTCCTATTTAAGTTTATTAAGTCACCATTTTTATTCTTCTTTCTAATTTGGAATGTCATTTCACACATCTGGTCGCCTGTCTAGACAGATATTTATTCAGTATTCTCATCGAGATATGTATGGTATCTCGATGAGTATTCTATGTAAGTATTGAATACGTGTAACTTTCTGAATAAATGAAAATCCTACTAGACTAATACATTACCACGCTCCACAATATCACGATCCGTTCTCTAAACCAATAAAATATGAAATAGTATAAAACAGTAACGAAGGAGTAAGTATACTACTCTGTCGGAAATTAGTCGCCGGGAGGTTTTCAGATTGCAAGTGGGGGTTGGATCACCCTACTCCCCCCAGTAACTAGGGCTGCTATCTGCCTACTTTTCACCAGACTAGCTCCAGTGTCCTATCTGGAGCGTCTGTCATCTTGTCTTTTATTGTTTTTTATGCCTTTGTAAGCGAGCAGGCCAATGTCGAAAATGTTGCTTTATCTATAAAGAATAATTCAATGGAATTTATAAAAATCGAGTTTCTTTGCCTTTATAATTTTTTACACGCTTTTTTATTCACTTGTAACTATATAATTTGAAATGTTCAATATATAATAAAAATGTCCCAAAAATATTTAACTATATAATTTAAGTTGCCATGTCGTTTGGAAACTGTAATTATACAGGGTAAAGGTTCATTAGATTTGTACTTGTATTTACTTGTATTAGATGTCTGCCTTGATACTTGGTACTATTACTGCCTTAATGATGTACACTATCAATCAATCATTTATTTATTTC
This sequence comes from Agriopis aurantiaria, assembly GCA_914767915.1. Classification (NCBI taxonomy): domain Eukaryota; kingdom Metazoa; phylum Arthropoda; class Insecta; order Lepidoptera; family Geometridae; genus Agriopis; species Agriopis aurantiaria. Next base: position 5,887,494 of record OU612003.1, on the reverse strand, counting down.
CAAGTAACATAGACTCATAAAAATAAAAACAAAATATCAATAGAAAAAAATTATAATAGTAGCTAGGTCACATTACATTAATAATAATAATTACCAATTGAAATTTAAAATAATCGAACTAAAAATGTCAACATTTATACAATAATCTATCATCCAGCCAATTTTCGTTAAGATCGGCGCCTAGTGTGAAAAGCGAACAAACATACAGACAGAGAGACAGAGTTACTTTCGCTTTTATAATATTAGTAAGGATTAATAAGGATAGTAAGTAATTTTGTTCGAGCGTTTACTTATTTGTATGTTGTTCGTCATCATCAGCCGGAAGACGTCCACTGCTGAACATAGGACTGCCTGCTTTACTTATATTTACGTTTATAATTATTAAAGTCATGTATAATTTTATTGTAGTGACCCTACTGCCTCCCCCTGCTTTAATATCTCCCGGTGTAGGCTGGATCGTTGAATGCATATAGTCGAGACCAAGTTTCGTGCACGAGTGCATTTTCATAGAGGAATAAATAATCAGGTTGCCAGATAGAAAAATTTACTGTTTTCGTGTATCAGGTTTTGTGACTACATTCTCTGTAGGTCATGAAGTTTTCGTGCCAGAAACATGTTCATATAAAGTTGCGTAAGAAACATTTGATGTTCCAAGCTAGTGCCATCAAAACTATACAACTCCACACAGATTGAGAAAATTTCATAGATTTCTTGTATTGGATAATAGGCTTACGTTTGACAGCCACCACGCCTAATGTTAAGCGATGAAGCGGTCTACGATGTAGCACGCTTGCTGAGAAGAAACCGATTCACTCGCGACTTGAAGACACCCAAATTGTAACTATCAGGGAACACCCATTCATGCAGCGCATTCCACATTTGTTTTGAGACGAGCATTCCCTTTGTCTTTTGCCAGTTGCTTCCAGGTCGGATGAATATTGAATGCAGGAAATAGAACTGTCCGCTTTATTGTTGAAATCCTCACACGCCACCTTGCAGACAAAATCCAAGTGCATCATGATATACGAGTGGTAGTTTGCACGTTTCCTTAATGTGCATATTATGCAGTCGCCGACTGGTCGCGTTGTTTTGTTAGCCTTCTGCTCAAAAGCGCAACTGCATCCTTGGAGTGTTTTTTTGTGGGGATTATGAGCTTTTTCATTTTGACTTGTAAATTTCTAATGCTTGCACCTGATTACATAAGCATGTGTCACATACTTTGTTTACATTAATGAATTTCACCCACGACTCCGTAAGCGTAGACTTAACCCCCTTTTGCCCCTCTTAATTCGGTCCTTTCGCAAAAGCTTTCTTACACTTGTGGCACTTGGTCATCATGAAATCTAGCCGTTGAGCGCGGCCCTAAGTGTATTCCTTCAATTACGTACGTGTCTAGTTTCCTTCATTAAACAGATGCAAGAGCACGGGGCATCTCAGAATAGGGTCACTGTCCAATGTCCTCGTTATAATCCTTCGATATATGTCTATTACTCGCATTAGCCAAGCTAGCACAATAGCCAATACACGGACATAATACACGGCGGACATGCCACGGGTAGGGTTACCAGATGTAAAATTTAAAAGTCCGGAGAAAAAGCCTAAATCCACTGAAAATGGTATTTTGTCGCAATTTGTGTTTGTTCTATATCTGGTTGTTAATATATATTTAAAACTATATATGTATGTATATCAGTCTCTGGCAGCCATATCACAAGCTTTGCTTAGTTTGGGGTCAGATGACCGTGTGTGCAAAAATGTCCCGAATATTTATTTATTCAATTTGTGAATTTTCTCGCAAACATAATTTACAGCTTTGTGGAAAAGTCAAATCATTATTGGTTTTGTGTTGCCGTGCAACCGAGATACTTGTAATATAATAAATAAGTTGACTTTTTATTTTTGTTACTTTGTAATAAAAACCTACTCAATTTTATTGAAAACTCTAAAAATCCTGAGATATCCTGAGGTTTCAAAATCCGGCCGCAATTCTGAAAAGAGCCTAAAACTCCTGTAATCTCTGGACAATTCCTGAGATATGGTAACCCTAGCCCACGGGCAGTTTCCCGCCCCTCTTCACCGTATGTTCACGGCTATTAGCTCGCCAACCTATCATTTAAATAATATCATCGACCGATATGATGTGTCACGTGTAGTGACCTCATTAATTGAATAGTTAGTGAATCAGGAAGAGGAATCAATAGCACGATCAATGACTATATACACACACACACTTCACTTTATTGCGCGATAGAATCCGAAACGTGGATATTCGCCAAAGATCTAGAGTCACCGACATAGCTGTTAAAATTTTAAGTTGAAGTGGCAATGGGCAGGCCACATCACTCGGAAGAACCGATAACCGATGAGGAAGAAAGGTTCTTGAGTGGAGACCACGAACCGGAAGACGCAGCGTAGGTAGGCCGCCCACTAGATGGACCGACGACATTTTTAAAGTAGCTGGCATCCAGTGGATGCAAAAGGCAGGCTGTCGTTCAGTGTGGAGATTTAAGGGGGAGGCCTATGTTCTGCAGTGGACGTATTTTGGCTGATGATGATGACACACACACTACAAGGTCGTCTGCTGGATGAGATCGACTAAAGGCATCCAGACTGATTTAGGGCAAATGCACCCGCCACGGTACGCCATCTTACCATCATATCTTCCTTGTTTGTCTGACCTATAAATTCCCAGAACTAGATCTACGAGTATGACTCACTCTAATGGTAATGTATGAAGAAAGAACCATTATGACGAAACATTGTTTGTAGTATGACCTTCACCTTAACCCTGAGCAGGTGGGTGAAATGCGTGGGATCCACGCGTTGCACCCACCTGTGATAAGATGAACCGCTCCATCGTAAACAATATTATTTCGACCCTCTTTTCTGTAGCTGAGCTAGACTAGATAATTAGGTTTGATTTTTTTTTTAATTCTTGGGTTTTTTTAAAATAATTAATAGTCTTGCGTTGATCACCATCTCGCCGGATGTTAAGCGATGATGTTCATTCGCTTATCTATAGGAACCGTTTATCTTTCCGAGATAATAGTAGCCTGTATGTTAAAAAAAGTAAGCTACCATAATGCCAAATTTTTATCGACTTTTAAAAAAGGAGGGGGTTCTATTAAAAAAAAAATTGTACCTTATAACTTCAGATTGGTCCCAACTAAATTACATCCAAATCGGTTCAGTAGTTGGTTTTTTAATCAAAATAACTGGAAGAAATATGTCATCCAAGTAAACGAAATTCTATTTTTTTTAAATTTATTTTTTATAAATAGGCTTGCGCTTGGCCACCAACTCGCCTGATGTTAGGCGATGATGCGGCCGACGATGGAGCACGCTTGCCTAGAGGAAACCTATTCACTCTCGACTTGAAGACACCCAGATTGTAACTATTATTATAACTATCTATTAATATAAGTAAATTAATATATTTACTTATATTAATTATAAGTCGGTTTTTTAAATTGATAATTACATTCTAATTTGTTCAGCCGGGCTGGTAAAGCACCGACAAAACCGCTACTGGTCCAGTCATCCATGGGCGGCAGTTTCTGCTATCTATCAAGCGGGCAGCATGCTTTTTTGCCGCTTTAAAAAAAAACATTACGAAGTTGAATGGGGCCGAACACACACTTCCAAATTAGCGTAGTTACATACTTAAGCTGCAAACAAATTATCGGACGCGTCTGTTAGGCTGGCTTCACAGCTGTGCGGGAGACCCGTGCGGGACGCCCGTACTACGGGAGACGGGATCTACGCGGGCATCTACGGGAGGCAAGTCCCGTACGGAACATTTCGCGTCGCTGTGAAACGATGTTCTAGCGCCTCACGTATGTCTCCGCTCCGGGAGCCCCGGGTAAGAGTACGGGCGACCCGCGCGGGTCTTCCGTACAGCTGTGAAATTAGCGTAAGCTAATTTAAACTCACAATAAACTAAACTGCATACTATCAGTTATAAGTCGTGGACTTGATTTTGGATCGACCTCACGAGCGATCGGACGTCCGAAGGCAATCTGGCGCTGGCCGTTTTTGCCAGTCGAAGTCGTGTCCTAACAACTTTGCACCCATCAGTCGTTCGTCAGCCACGGCTTACGGATACGGACGCATCCGAAAGTCTGTTTGCAGCTTTATACACAAACTTTGCCATCTATAATATTTGTATGGTTTTCTTAACGTCCATTCACTTTCCTCCTGCTTTGTAATCATCTGAATCTCCATGTTCTGATGACCCTTATTATCCTATTATTCCATTCATACATTGAATGCCAGGTATAATGTTTATTATAATTTTTACTGTCAGTACGATTGGTTTCGATCTCCACGTTAACATCTACAGATTGTTTCTAGGGTTCCGTACCCAAAAGGTAAAAACGGGCCCCTATTACTGAGCTTACGCTGTCTGTCATAACGTGTCTGTCCGTCCGTACGTCCGACTGTCCGTCCTACTTTTTAATGGCTGTATCTTTCGAACCGTAATAGACAGCCAGCTGAAATTGTCACAGAATATTATGTAATATTATTATTATATTATGGAATATTATGTATTATTATGTATTTTCTTATATTATTATGTATTTGTAATATTATTGTAAGTACGTTAAAATAAACCTTTGTTGTATAGGGATCCCCGTAACATTACATATTCTGTGAAATTTTCAACTGGCTATCTTTTATGTTTCGAAAGATACAACCGTCAAAAGGTAGGACGGACAGACAGACAGCGTATGCTTAATAATAGGGTTTACCCTTTGGGTACGGGATCCTAAAAAGGTATAATTTTCGCTGAGTTGCCATGATACCTTTAGCCAATCATTAATTGGCAAAAGTCATTAAATAGTTTTTATGTTAAAATGTCCCGATTTAAAAAAAAAACTGCTTCATCCTAGACCTCTGCATTAAGATGTGGTAAAAGTCAAACTTAATTTTAATTAAAAAAAGGGTCCGTAAATATAGCTCTACCTTACCCACACTTGATTGTAGCATGTAAACTAAGTTTTCATTATGACGGTCGGAGCGCCCTACTCGGGCCTACGCAGAACGCCCACAATAGTAACAAACGATCGTAGAATCTACTGCAAATAAAATTATACATGATTCAGTACAGCTCGCTAATCTTTTCATTCATAAAATTGCTCCCACTTGTTTTGTATTTGGTTGGTTCTGCATTTTAACTGTGTCAAAAGCGTAAAAAATAATTCCAAGCTAACTCATTGAGATCATTTTGTTTTGAATTTATTTTACAAAATAATTACGATGATCGTCAATGATGTACAACAACAATAAATTATACTTACTTACAGAAATTTGACCAAGATGAGTACTTTGGACTATCGACCTTTTTAGGGTTCCGTATCCAAAGGGTAAAAACGGGATCCTATTACTAGCCCTACGATGTCTGTCACATCAGACAGACATCGTAAAACCTTTGTCGAAGGTAAAACTAAATGCATTCGGCCTGATGCTTTCGTACCTACCCCTTTAGCACATCTCACTTGTTCGTCTGATCTAAGCTATTGACACACCTATTATAATACATAGCTTATTCAGTTACTTTATCAACAGTTTTGTTTAATCAAATAGCACAACTCGATATTTATCCAAGAATAATCTCATCTCAACCATGTGTAGCGTTTAAACCAAAAAGAATATACAGCGTCTGCCAAGTTTCCCGGAAAAGCTAAACTTCGGCATTAGAGTTTCCACTTGACGATGTATCGCGGTAACTCGCTCCACTCCAAACAGCCTGCGTATGCTCCGTGCTTCTGCACTACTTGTTGACCGACTTCAAATAAAGAATGGGTTGTAGTTTTTTTATGTTTATTACATCAGAACTCCTTCATTTATGAACCTACTAGCTGAATCCCGAATAAGTACCCTATGTCCGTCCATATGATGTACACTATCATCCTCCCAAAATTCGTTAAGATCGGCTTAGCGGTTTAGTCGTGAAAAGCGAACAAACATCCAGACAGACAGACATTTTGGGGACTGAGTTACCCACGTCCGTAGGAGAACACCCGATCATGAATCCCTACACGTGGTCCCTGGGTGGTGCGAAACAGGTAACACTGGTGGGAGGTTTCGGCCGCTGTTAGTTACCACCCACCGGACTAAGTCGTGTCGTGAAGCGACCTAGTCGTGTTTCGGCATGTAGTCCGGTGAAACTGAAAGGGAAGTGGGTCTGAGTAGTTGCACCATAGCGAAGTTCCGTATGCGATGCTGCAAGTTGTCACCGCACCTGGAGGCTAGTCTTGGAGGGTAGCGGGATCCGTAGCACGGTTCGTTCGTTTCCACTGGCCGACCGCAGATAGTAGGGGGCCCAAGTAGTGAGCTAGCCACTCATGAAAGGCTGCCCCGCCATCTAGCGAAAAATCCTGGGGATGCGCCTTGGTGCCGGTTGGCGACCGGATGAGAGGGCCCCATTGACATCTTCAGGGGGGTACGGGCGTCCCCGCAGTCTCCAGGCTAGTCTCCTTCCGGTGTGTTGTCTTTCTGTGGCTTCACTGGATACGCAAAATGGTGCCTCGCTCAACTGCCACTTCCTATACCTTCACTTCACTCAAAATAATAATATGAAAAACAAAACAATAAATAGTAAGTCGTTTAAACAGTGGAAGCACGCCCTCTCACTTCACGTGCACCTCGGCAACATCAGAGGCTTGCATGCCAACCTCGACTCAGTTCACCACCACCTCGAGTCTACTAAGCCGCACTTACTGTTTCTCACGGAGACGCAAATAAAACGTCCCGCTGACACCGCTTACCTCGACTACCCAGGCTACGTACTGGAGCACAAATTTAAGCCACGTGCCGGTGTCTGCGTTTACGCACGCGATGACGTTTGTGTAAGACGTCTCTGCGACCTCGAAAGGCCTAGTTTCTCCGTTCTCTGGATACTGGTCGATACTGGCTTAGAGAAGATTCTCTATGCTGGTATCTATCGCTCGCACTCTGGAGATCAGGAGACGTCCGGGTTGTGTCAGTATCTCAGTGAGTCTGCTGATGTGGCTCAACAGCGGTACCCTTCGGCCCAATTAGTGCTTCTGGGGGACTTTAATGCGCACCACAAGGAATGGTTGTTCCCACACCAGAAGACTGACCACGCAGGGAGAGAGGCGTACGAGCTTTCGTTGTCGCTAAATCTCACCCAGCTGGTCCAAGAGGCCACGAGAGTTCCTGATGTTGACAGTCACACAGCTAATTGTCTGGACCTTCTGCTGACTAATGATCCTGACAGGTATTCAGTGTCGGTATCCCCGCCTCTTGGTGGGTCCGACCACTGCGTTGTCCGATCAGTGTCGTCGTATTCACCGCCCGATCCTAGTACTAAAAGGACCCGGCGGATATGGCGTTACAAGTCAGCAGATTGGGACGAGATGCGTCACTTCTTTGCATCTTATCCTTGGCGGCGGGCTTGCTTTTCTTCTAGGGACCCATCAGACTGCGCTAATGCCGTAACGGAAGTGTTGAGTCGAGCGATGGAGTACTTTATTCCATACTCGGACGCTAAACCTTCCGGCAAAGCTAGCCCATGGTTCAATGCCGCATGTGACAAAGCAGAATCGCTTAAGCATGAGGCATACTTAGCCTGGGTTAACGCTCGAAAGCGCAAGTCTAGGGATATGCCTGAAAAGAAGAAAGCTTATAACAAAGCCGCTAAGTCCAGTAAAAAGGCGATACGAAGGGCTCGATTCGACCATATTAGCCATGTAGGAGCCAAGCTAGCTGCATACCCAGCCGGTAGCAAGGCATTCTGGTCCCTGGCTAAGTCAGTTGAGTCTAATTTCTGTCGCCCCTCACTGCCTCCTCTATTGAAACCTGATGGATCACTTGCTCACACTGCTGAAGAGAAGGCAAACTTATTTGCAAACCTCTTCGCAGATAGTTCACGCCTCAATACCTCAAGCGAAATACCACCTGCAGTGCCTCGATGCGATGCTACCATGAGCGACTTCCGCATCAACCAAAAAGAGGTGCTCAAAACGCTCCGAGATTTAGACGTGAATAAAGCAAGTGGCCCTGACGGAATACCAGCAATAGTGTTGAGGAACTGTGCACCCGAACTGTCTTCAGTTTTGACACGATTATTTCGTCTTTCCTTGCGTGCAGGGGTAGTTCCATTGTGTTGGAAGCTTGCGAACGTGCAACCGGTTCCCAAAAAAGGTAGCCGTGCCGACCCTAACAACTATAGACCTATATCAGTCACCTCCATCCTTTGTAAAACGATGGAACGTGTTCTGAATAGGAAGCTCATGGCATACCTTGAAGACAACTGTCTCCTCAGCGATCGTCAATATGGCTTTCGCCGAAACCGTTCGACTGGGGATCTTCTTGTGTATGCCACCCACATATTGAGCGAGGCCATTGAGAGGCACGGCGAAGCCTTGGCTGTGTCCCTCGATATTTCGAAAGCCTTCGACAGGGTCTGGCACGAAAGCCTGATAAACAAGCTTCCTTCATACGGGCTACCTGCTGGCCTGTGTACCTGGATCGCAGACTTCCTGAGGGAACGATCTATTCGAGTTGTCGTTGACGGCTGCTCGTCTGATCAAATGGCTATTAATGCCGGGGTACCTCAGGGGTCGGTACTTTCAGCAACTCTATTTCTGCTTCATATCAACGATCTGCTTATACCCGGTATCTTTGGGTACGCAGATGATAGCACAGTTGTAGAGAAGTACATATCCAATCCCAGGGCCGGAAAGGCTGAAATCCAAGCGTTGAGAAAAGACATGGTTGAGCGAATGAATCAGACCCTGACGACCGTATCAAATTGGGGTGACGAAAACCTCGTCAAATTCAACGCCAACAAAACCCAAGCTTGTCTTTTCTCCGCAAAAAAGTGTCCATTCACGCTATCTCCACTGTTTCAGAATGTTCCTGTACCTTTGGCAAATCACCTGGATCTCCTAGGGTTGTCTCTTACACCGACCCTCAACTACGGCACCTACCTAGAGTCAAAGGCTAAATTAGCTGGTAAAAAGCTGGGCGTCCTGAGTAAGGTTAGGCGGTATTTCACACCGGGGCAGTTGCTTACTCTGTATCAAGCTCAAGTCCGATCGTGTTTGGAATACTGCTGTCATCTTTGGGACGGCTCAGCCAAATACCAGCTCGAAGCTCTTGAATCGGTAGACCGGCGTGCTGTTCGTCTTATAGGCGATGAGAAGTTAGTGGCTAAGAAACTTCTCAGTCTAGAACACCGCCGTAAAGTAGCGAGTCTGTCAATTTTCTACAGGATTCATTTTGGAGAATGTGCATCAGAGCTACATGACCTTATCCTGCCATCCCCTTTCTACTACAGGACAAGTAGGAAAACGGCCCACTACCACCCATACATTGTGGATTTTCCTTGGATACGTACCAAACGTTTCGATTCTACGTTTCTAATCCGTACGGCCAAAGTTTGGAACAACCTGCCAGCTTCCTTGTTTCCTGAGAGATATAACCTGGGCCTTTTCAAGGCCAGAGTGAATAGGTATCTTCTAAGTCTGCGTGCTTCATCTTCGACCACATCGTCGCTTTCCAACAGGCGAGTTGGTGGTCAAACGCGGACTTATCTGTGTTAAAAAAAAAAAAAAAAAAGACAGAGTTACTTTCGCTTTTATAATATTAGTAAGGATTGTGAAGAATATATATTATGTACTTTCAGATTGGTCCCATAGAGATTTCATCAAAACCGGTTCAGTAGTTTGGCTTTTCAATCAAAATAACTGGTGGTTTTTTATGTTTGTTACCACAGAACTCCATAATTTATTTGGAAAAATTTTTTTTTTTTTGAAAGTACATATATACTTTCAGATTGATCCCATAAAATGTTCATCAAAATCGTTTAAGTAGTTTGGCTTTCAAATCAAAATTACTGAAAATTCGATTACTTGGATGGCCGTCATCCAAGTAATCTAAGTAACATAAATTGCGTATTTTACAAATTTTGAAGTCGGTTTTTTAAATTGATGATTGATGATTATGTTTCGAAACGCTCGATCAAACACGCTGATGCATGATAGAGATAAACTTGATTTAGAAGGTGAATTATTCATTTCAGGCTTGCGTTTGACCGCCAACTCACTTGATGTTAAGCGACGATGTAGTCTACGATGGCGCGCGCTTGTTGAGAAGGTGAAACCGATTCACTCGTGATTTGAAGACACCCGGATTGCAACTATCGGGGAACACCCATTCAGGCAGCGCATTCCACAGACTAGCAGTTCGCACAATAAAAGTGGAATCAAAGCGCTTCGTACGGGTTTTCGGAATATCAACCATAAAACGGTGTCGATTTTTCGTGCTCGCTTTGGCAGTACGATACGTACACTTTTCGAAATGTATGCGATAAAAATCTGATCGACTAGCAACTTTGCGCCGAAGCTTTATTCCTACTTACCGAATTTTGAAAATTGAAATTTCGATTCGAATAATTCGATCATTTGAAAATGTTCGAAAGTGATAGCTCTGGCCAGTTAGCGCAGCCTTAAGAAGGCCATCCGAGACATAAACACCTGAAGATTTTTACTATGAAAATACAAAAGAATACTACGAGCTATAAATAAGTAGACGCGACACCGTGGGTAGAGCCAGTGCCAATAACCTAATTAAAAAGGTGTTAGAAAACAAAGAGGTAAAAAACCCGGCTGAAAACACACTGAGTCTCTTTATACTACTTTATAGTACCACAGAATACATATAACTACAGAAGATTAACTCCGCAAAATTGTTTAAATAAGTAGCGAGTTTTGCTACTACACAATAAAGTGCAATTCAGGACGCGCGAGCGCTAACTACCTACTGCTATATTTGCCTACTAGAAGTTGCCTCTCTGTCTGTCGTCGCGTTATCTCTGTCAACCGCGCGGCAGCGAGTGCAGCAGGTCCGACAAGTCGGCTACTTGTAGCTTCATACTTAAAGTGCGGAGTGCTCCAGGCCTGATAGTACTCAAAGTACAAACCTTACCTCTTTATAATTTTGGTGTATTTTGTTTTTATCGTGTATAAGTCCGTGTTTGACCACTAACTCGCCTGTTGATAAGCGCCACTAAATCACACAACACGGTAATAAAACGTCAGTGAATAAAGGCGTTTGCAGACGATGCGTAGTACTAGTAACAAGTAGCAAGTACAAGTAGCCGATCAAACGTAATAGTAGCCATTCGCGCGGTGACGCCACAACTCGCGTGCGTGTACGTAATCGCACGAGTGTTCGAGCGAGACGAACGATGCGCGCAGTGGCCGCAGTGGGCGTCGCGCGGGTAGAGCGGGGAAACGAAGCTTCACTTGCGCAAGGACCAGCGCGAAGTGCTGTTAAGCACTTCCACTAAAAAGACCGTTGCAGACGATGCGTAGTTGGCACTTGCTACTTCTATTAAGCATCGTCTGCAAGCGCCTTTCGTATGTACGCGCGTATGTATGTATCTACAAGATATTAGTAAAGACAAAAATTCTCCACTAGTTATTTTAAGGTTACCTTAAAAGTAAAATTTTCGTGGAAGTGGGTTCCAAAACGTATGGATAAATTAAGCACAGTTTGAGAAAACAACATAATAGAACAGATCGTTTGATTTACAGCAAATGTACATCTAAATGGATTTCCGCTTTTTTTGCCACTGTCCTCAATTTGTATTGAGGATTATTCGGAAGTGTCATCTCGTATACAAATTTTAATTCAGTCGCCCACGTGTCGATTTACTTGATGGATGTATTCTGAGCTACTACGGATGCTGTTTTGTGTTTATTTTGGTCATTGAAATATAGAATGGTTCATAAAGGTAATTTTTATACGGTTTTTATATATAGGTACGTAATAAAAATTCTATATAAGTACAGATTGACACTTGCCCTGTTTATTTTTAAAAGATTTCAAATTATTATCAATCTAAAAACCGACCTCATAATTAGTAACTTTCTGACTTTTGCTAGTCCCTTCCAACCCGACACCTTATTTTCACAAGACTTTGACGCGGCAATGAGTTTTTTTTTAAAAGTTTTTTAAACTAGTAAGTAGACAAACAAAACAAAAAAGGGTATTGGTAGGTTACTGGTATACTTTTCGAGTTTTTCTGGGTCGAAAATGTGTGATAATTAGATCCATATTCACTAAAATTTCACATGGGGATTATTTGTTTAACCGACATGTTGTTTATGAATTATTTGTTAAAAGCGATCGGTTAACATTTTAATTGCCTTGTTAATTTTCGGTGAACTTTGTCCTGCGTCGCTTAAGTTCGCCGTACCAACTCGGTCGGTGGCATTCCAGGGTTTGCTTGTATAAGTAAAAAGTCCAATTTAAATTGTATCTTTGACAAGTAGTTCAACCTCAGATTGAAAAAAGGCTGTCAAGCTTGCACTTTACATTAAATGGACCTATTTTACTCATTTAATCCAGATATAGGCGACGCCCAGTCTAGTATTAACTGCTCAACGTTAGATAAATGTTTATCCATTTGTTGAGGTGCTCTCTCGGATTTCATTCCACACGGCAGTGTTGCCGACTTAGCGGGTATACCAGTTTGTTTCAATATGTGCGAGTTTTAGGATTTGGAGGTTTGCTATTGTGGTATCTAATTTCGTGCAAATTTAATCATCATTAATTATTAATTATCAACTTATCATTTTCCCATTGCTGAGAAACAGGCCTTCTCTCAGAGAGATGGGCCCTAATCCGTCATGCTAGCCCAGTATCAGTTCTTCAGTTTGTATAACATTTCGATAGTAATTCACAGTTAATGCAAAGTTTGCATTATTAGTAGATTTGTAAAAGTACAACTGGCAACACCACTTGTCTTCAATTCCCCTCCCCTCGAACGCGAGCACCAGAAACTTGTCCAACTCCATCTAGATAAGGAGACGGTGTCGTGTGTCTTATTTAATGTTGCCGTTTTATTTACTTATTCGTTTTTCGTGGAGACGTTAAACAACTCGCATGCACCAACTTGCCGTATCATCTCTGGATTCGGGGAAAGAATATCATCCGCGCTGTTTGTCTGATGTTTGTCCTCATTCACGCTTGACGACGGACGATTTTTAGATCCATGGTTCACGGAAACGTTGTCCTTTCTTTGCGTTTAAGAGGGGGCAACCGAAATTTTATGCTAATTTGCCATGATATTCTAACTAAACCAAATATCCGATCACCGTAATAATTGATATATGTGAATTTTCAATTCATTTTCTTTCCGCCATTAAGACAGAAACATAATAGCAAGATATTTACTCGATACTTTAATGTTTTGAAAATGGTGCCTTTTTGCTAATTTTTTTGATTTTACTTGGAAAGTACTTCAGTTACATATCTAAAATAAATACTCACCGAAGGAAAATATAGTTTGTTTTCCAGTGTTAAGACAAAATTTACCTAGATTAATTAGTACTCTCATAATAAATTATATTCGATTTGAGACTTACGTCCTTTAGTTCTAAGCAACTATTCGGTCAAACGGCAAGTCCGATATTCAGTCTTATTCTGTTGCGCTTTGCATCTAAATAGCGAAACATGCTCCGTTTAACCTCAGTACCGCACTGTGCCTCAACGGGGAAGGACGCACGCGCTTGCTTTTCGCCTTGGTTTTATCTTCCGAGTGCGATTATATCAACACCTACTGTATTTTCAAACAAAGGATAATATAAAAAATCGATGGCTCGAACGCGACCACTTGATGCGGCTACCAAGTGGTGACAATGACCTTAGAGCACAGACTAGGTAAAGCTACTACGAAAAAATAACATAGATACAAATAAAATGGATACGACTAGGCCCTAACGAATCCATTATTATGTATGCTCAGTAATATAACTATTAGAGTCGGAGTGTTTCTTTGTGACAGACAAACAGACAGAGAGAGAGAGAGAGAGAGAGAGAGACGGAGAGAAGCAGAGAGAGAGAGTCAGAAAGATAAAACTAAAAATTAAATGACATTATAAAATAATTTAGATTCATTATAATTTTATAAAATTAAAATTAAAAATCATTTAAATTAATGTGATGGTTAATTTGACTTGAGAGTTCCATCCACATTTTCTCACGTTTTTACGAGAAGCGGCTTTCTGCAAAAGGAGGAAGGTTCTCAATTTTAACAGACAAAAAATAGCTTGGTAATAATGGAAGCAAAAAAACATCTTCTAATAAAAAAAAATTTAAATGTGGAAAGTCCAACAATAGGTACTTATGTTTTTAACCGACTTCAAAACAGGGGCAAGGTTCTCAATTCAACCGGTATAAAAAAATACTAGTCGAATTGAGGACCTTCCTCCTTCTTTGAAGTCGGTTAAAAACATAAGTACCTACTGTTTGACCAGTTGGGTTGGCTCGGGTATGTGCTGGTAAGGGGAAATGCACAATACACTAGCGGGACTACTTACCTTAGTCAAAGTCAAATACTACTTACCTTTTTATCCGACTTCAAATAAGGAGGAAGGTTCTCATTTACCTTAGAGTACCTTCAATTCGACCAGTATTTTTTTATACTGTTTGAATTGCAGTCCACCACTGCGGTGCAACAATGCGGTGCAACACTGCGTTGCAACAGTGCGGTGCAACAGTGCGGTGCAACAGTGTGGTACAACAGTGTGGTACAACAGTGCGGTACCATCTTTAAATATTTTGAATCAGTAGCATAAAATACGAGTTTCTCAGATCAAACGCTAGGTGGCACCACCAGTATTTCAGCAAAGTGAAGTTATATCAAAAAATAAATAGCTATTTTTGAATATTTTGAACTAATTGGTTGGAAACATAGGTGAGTTTTTTTTTGAGGATTAGGTGAGGTTTTGCGTGATTTGCGTCCAACACTAGATGAGAGCATTTATATTTCAGAGAATCTTGACTTGTATCGTAAAATATTTCTGCCATCCTTGCATATTTTAAATCAGTAACGGTGATTATAGATTGTTCAGTTCTAATACTAGAAGACATCTTCAATATTTCAGTGAAGACGTTAAATCAGAAAATATTTCAGCCATCCTTGAATATTTTAAGTCTGTGGCATCGAATAATGGCTGCTGAGGTCTAAAGCCAAACGACGGCACCAATATTTCAGAGATTTTGAGAAGTAGCTTCACTAACGAAATTTCTTTATTTAATTCAAATCCGAAAATATTTTGACCATCACTACATATTTTGAGTTTTATTCAGTGGTAAATGATTTCACAGGGTGAGTATTAGGGAACTAACGCAGTATTTTTCATACATTTTGGGTAATGAGAAGCCACAGGCAAACCACGGCAAAACTTATCTCAGATGGCGCCACCTTCGCTGGTGCTGTCATTTGTGGCTTATTTGAGGTTATAAACATTGCTCTTGAATGAAACAATAAAAATAAACTTTGCCTTTAAACAGTAAAATGTTTCTTATATTTCAGAGAATCATGACTTGTATCGTAAAATATTTCTGCCATCCTTGCATATTTTAAATCAGTAACGGTGATTATAGATTGTTCAGTTCTAATACTAGAAGACATCTTCAATATTTCAGTGAAGACGTTAAATCAGAAAATATTTCAGCCATCCTTGAATATTTTAAGTCTGTGGCATCGATTTATGGCTGCTGAGGTCTAAAGCCAAACGACGGCACCAATATTTCAGAGATTTTGAGAAGTAGCTTCACTAACGAAATTTCTTTATTTAATTCAAATCCGAAAATATTTTGACCATCACTACATATTTTGAGTTTTATTCAGTGGTAAATGATTTCACAGGGTGAGTATTAGGGAACTAACGCAGTATTTTTCATACATTTTGGGTAATGAGAAGCTACAGGCAAACCACGGCAAAACTTATCTCAGATGGCGCCACCTTCGCTGGTGCTGTCATTTGTGGCTTATTTGAGGTTATAAACATTGCTCTTGAATGAAACAATAAAAATAAACTTTGCCTTTAAACAGTAAAATGTTTCTTGACAGTGGCGAATCTCAGAAAAAAGTTAATGTTTCCTTAGCTGGTAAAAAAGCGAATCTTTTGGCAAGGTAGGTATGCAATAAAATTATCAATCACTGCGTTGCAACACTGCGGTGCAACAGTGCGTTGCAACACTGCGGCGCAACAGTGCGATGCAACACTGCGTTGCCACACTGCGTTGCAACACTGCGTTGCAACACTGCGTTGCAACACTGCGGTGCAACACTGCTTTACAACACTGCGGTGCAACACTGTGGACCAAGTAGACAGAGACACTAAGATTATACAAGTCGCATTGAGAACCTTCCTCCTTATTTGAAGTCGGATAAAAAGGTAAGTAGTAATACCTACTGTTAGACCGGCCGGGTTGGCTCGGGTAGGTACTGGTAGGTCAAACAGTAGGTATATTAGGCCGACTTCAAATAATGAGGAAGGTTCTGTGAAGGATGATGATGATATTTTTTAGTAAATTGAATTGAATGGAATAGAATTGAATTGCATTGCATTAAATTACATTAAATTAAATTAAATAAATCATACTTAAATAGATATTAACAACCAGGTATACTCGTAGAACAAACACAAAATGTTCATCACATTAATTTTGTCCTAGGTGGGAATCGAACCCACGCCCGAAGCTCAGAAGGTAGGTTCACTACCAACTGGACCAACGGGCTTTCGGGTATTTCGTTTCGCGTGTTTCGTTTAGTATAGTATAGCATAGCGTAGCGTAGCATAGCATAGCATTAGTTTAGTTTAGTTTGATTTAATGTTTAACGATCTCTGACTCTCTGTCTCAAGCGTAAAATTTTAATTTGAAAATTAATTTAGGCAATTTCAATTTAATTTATATAATTTATTAATTTTATATTGATATTGTAGAAAACTTAAAAATTAAGTTTAAAAATATACAACAAACACAATTTTGAAAATTGAAATAAACAATTTACGGTTTTGCGCGCCGCGACCGAACCCAGCTAATCGCCAAAACGCCAACATTATGCTTATCCTGTGTTTATTACTCCTTGCCGCATGACGAGTTCGACTACGCGAGTTATGTGTACTGGAGCTGCGCGCGACTGCCGCGCTGCCGTGGTTGTGTTTCACACTAATGCGGGTGATGCGAGACGCGCGGGTGAAATCAGAAATTTTCCTCGCTTTATACGCACTCTTAATTATACTATTTCCATTCGTTTATTTGCCCAATCTTTGCTGCAATAACATTGTAGAAAGCCGAATGAAAATCATGCATTCTAATTACTTTCGCTGGGTCAGGAATGTAACATAGATGATAACCCGACTTCAGGGTATTTTTTTTTTTTTTCATCACTAATGTTTTTTTACAATGTTATTGAAGGTGTCTGAGGAAATAAACGAATGGAAATGTTATAGCATTTTATCAGATAAGTATTACTACGTTGATCTCAATCATGAAAAAAAAAAAAAAAAACATACAGTCGAATTGATAACCTCCTCCTGAAGTCGGTTAAAAAGTTGCAGACGTATGAGTATAGATACATACCTACCTCTTGACACTTCATTTTATTTTGGTCGTAGATTGACACTATGAATAAGCCGTATTGATGCACGCCATCTAAGCTCAATGAGATGTACATCTTTAGAATAGATTTAATTTTGTTTACGAAATTGAAATCGCGTTATGTTTTTTGGGTTCCGTACCTCAAAAGGAAAAAAACGGAACCCTTATAGCATCACTTTGTTGTCCGTCTGTTCGTTTGTCTGACCTTTTTCTCAGAAACGCGTAGAGGTATCATTTTGAAATTTACATCAAATCAATGAGATTGTAACATATAAGATCATTGCATCAAATACCCGGGTATTTGTCTACAGTCTCTTTCAGCTGTGAACATCAAAACTTGTAAGTCAAAGCGATCAAAGATATGACCGTTTATGTCGCATATTTTGCCCCTCTTAATTCTGCCCTTTCGCAAAATCCTTTCTTAACGTATCTCTACAACTCATAAGAAATCTACCTGCCAAATTTCGGCTTCGTAGGTCAAGTAATTTTCGAGATTTCGTGATGAGTCAGTCACTGGTCACTGGTCAGTGGTATTTCTCTTGAAGGTCCGAAACCCATCTAAGGTAGACTTTTTCTTGCATCGCGGCCATACATTTTCAAATCGCATCAGCCGCACGCGTTAGACGCGCGCGGCTGCGATTGGCGCGATTGGTCCTGACACGTGATCTGACAAATTTTCCTTGTAATGCCACTTGCCACGCGTTGTATGGATATTTGTCAGATCACGTGTTCACGTCACTTAGATGGGTTTCGGGCCTGATATTTATAACACAGGGTTACTTTTAATTAACCAGTCACCTCTCAATGGAAGCGTCTGTACATCATCACCAACAAATTTTGTTTCTACGGCAAAAATAAAAAAATAAAAAATAAAAATAAAATTCGCGAAAAAACATCGGCTGCTCCATAAAAAAGATCATTGACCTGCAACAAAATGTATGTAAGGAACAGCTGATATTTTTGCGAATTTCCAAAACCAAAGAAACAAAAGTTGTTGGTTATGATGACAGAAGAGGTGGCTATATAATACAAAAATAACCCTGTGAATAAATAGATTCATTACTAACTAGAGATAAATTACTAAAGCGTCCTTTTTATAGTTAAGTATTGAGTGTTCTCTATGTTTACTGCCCGATCCTCAAACTGTAGCTCTTTGATCAGCTTGATCGGATCAGGTAAACTTTTCTCAAAAGACTTGCAGTCCACGTTTTTTATTGAAACCCAACAGGTACCGTAGTAAACTGTTACATATGCCATTACAATTGAAAAGAATGCTCTTTAAATAATATATCAATAGTAAGAAGTTTACAAAGAGCAAACTCCACTTACAGCTTTTGTTAAAACGTCTATGCCTTCAGAATGGGTGTTGTCAATAAACTACCGCGAAGGCTTTATGCCGCTCGTAGTTATTTGTTTTATTGGATACCTTTATTAGTTGTTTACTTTACTATTCCCACCACTATTATTAACGCTTTAACCATACAGCTTGTTGAGCTGTATAAACTTTCCTTCTACATAGTTAAATGTTATAGAGATAATTCAAACATTTGGCTATTGGCAGGATTAGAACCTGTGCCTTCCAGGTTTACGCCCTGAGCGCTCTTGCGCCCTTTACGGTTGTTTTCCTGTTGGCCTCCGAATTCTTGAGCTGTCTTTGCAACCAATCTTAGCTTTGGTGACGCTATCTATAAAATTCTCAGAAAAAATCAATTTATGGAATCCTACAGTTTCCCTTTTAGCCCTCCTTTGTTCCATTTGATTACTTATGAGCATATCGTTGTAGTTGTGTGTAAGTAAGCAACAACACTTCAACATAAAAATTACTTTTCTTCGGCATGTCAGTGAGCGTGATTAAAATTAGTTCAAGTCTAGCCTCCCGGTCCCTAGACGATCTTACCCGCAGACTTATATCCAAGTAGACTTCACAAGCCAAACGGTCCAAACTGTATGAAAATTAAGCATGACAAATTTTTCGAACCTAACCTACTTACCTGTTAAAAGAAATATTTTTATTCTGTCGGCCAACTCTTTGTGGTATTCTTACAACTCAATATTGCACAATATATTATCAATTTTAGTTTCAAACTGACACGAGTTGTCGCGGCACCGATTGAGCATACTGGTTTTAGCCGGACATTGTACATACATTATATCAATTATATACTTCACAATGCCACATTTACTCCAATTTAGACGTTATGTCGCTTGCTTCGTGTTCAACGTTAGTTATCCGCTATGCCATCGTAGCCCTGGCATCGCGCGGCGCTGTAGTCGGATCGCGGTTACCTTATAACTAACCAAAAAGTCTGTGCAATTCGTAGCGTGTGCAGAGTTTTGGTTCGGACATTTTTTGGCACGATTGTGACATGTATTGTATCTCGATGCATGCAAGTTAGGTCGACTTGTGGTGTCTACTTGGATATAAGTCTGTGATCCTACCGATGAAGGCGCGGAGAAAGTTTAATAGACTAGCCGTAGATCGTTGGGCGTGTGATAATTCATCAATTTCAGGTTTAGTGTCGTTGCCCTAGGTGCTGTTAAACCTAACAAAGATGCCCTGAAATGCTTCATTGACACTCAATGTTGACACTCTTTGTTGAACGGGGACCTTCCTTTAGTTTTACTTGTTGACTTTATTATTTCTTAATGTGAAAAATATAACTGGCTATCTATTACGGTTCGAAAGATACAGCCGTTAAATGGTAAGACGGACAGAGACAGCATAGGCTTTGTAATAGGGTAGTAGGTATAAATGAAGTGTCGGAAAAACTCCACATCGCTTCTGTACAAAGCAACAACATTCTGTTGGACGCTTCCACTAACTCTATTACACGCGTGGTGGGCACCATGTTGCGAAACAAAATAATAATTCAGCTTTGTTACATTACATCAATGAATTTTTCTTTCAATACTACAAAAAAAAAAAAAAACTAGCAGCGCTTGCGATTTTACGTTTTTTTTATGCCATTTTTTCCTACAGGTACCATGATTTTCACCGGGATAAAAAGCCTATAGTAGACTAAGTGTTAATTATTTAAGGCCCTCTTTTCCAACTTTTAGCAATTTTGGTCATTCTTTTAGTTTGTCTACTTCCATGGTTAGCTTAAAAATATAGGTAAATATATATCTCTACATAGTATAAATTAAAGTTACTTTCCGCGTCTGTCTGTCTGTATGGCCGCTAACTCCTAAACCACGCAACGGATTTTGATACGGTTTTGACCATCAGTTAGATAATTTTTCACGGAAGGTTTACATACATATATAACAAGCGACCCGCCCCGGCTTCACACGTAAATTACACCCGTGCGAAGCGGGCGGGTCGCTAGTAAAATATAGTATAAAAATGGTGTCATTTAAAAATTTATTTTTTTATCTTGGAAACCACAAATACCGAAACACGACTAAGGACATTTCGCTCGTTAGAGAAAAATAATGAAAGTAACACTAATTTGAGCTATCGCCCTATTTTTTAGGATTAATTCAAATACCTATTTACTAAATGATTTCTACGATATCTTAATAATAATATACAAATTTCATAATTATGGAGGTACCATATAGTGTACCTACCACAAAGGAAAATTTTACATTGCAGTTACTTTTTTCGAAAAATTCAGGAATGTCCTCAAAAATAGAAGTAGCGAAACGCACGACTATGTGTAAGCGCCATGGTTTATCTCCACTAAATGCGGCTTAAATACAATATTAAGCCCTATGGTCATCTGTAGTAACAAGATTTGCTTAAAAATGGGAAAACCTTGCCTTAAGGACACTATCAATCAAAACTATTTTCTGACTAATCTTTAGCGTAACTCCGCTTCTACAACTACTTAACAAACAAGTCACTTTTCAAACAATTTTTTTTTAACTAAAATCGGATCAGCCGTTTTAGAGCTACGATGCCACAAACAAACACATAGGTATACACAGATACACACGTTAAACTTATAACACCCCTCTTTTTACGTCGGAGGTTAAAACAAATTAACAATAAGAACAGCTTGTATTCAAAACGTGAATTGGGGACGGTCATGGTCATTCCACATTGAATACAAAGCACCAAAAAGTTGCTAACTCCGATGTTGGATGTAATGACGTCACATGTGTACATGTACGTAATGTGGATACAGAATATACAGATGTAGGTGAGACATAACCGGCGGTGTGTGCACGCAACATAACGGGACGGAGCGGCGGCGACGAGACGCGAGCCGGATCCGCCTCGGCATCCGGTCACCTATCCAACGCACGATTTGGCAATTATATGTTGACTTATTATATTACTTCGTAAGGACCGGGCCAATGGAACTTTTTGTCAACAAGACAATGGTACTGATTCAGTGGTGAACTGCAAGGTTACCTGACTAGTGACAAACAATGTGATGGCACAGTGTGATTATGGAGATTCGACCATGTCGCATCTACTTTCGTGGCCTCGCTGCACCAATCCAACATTGCAAGACCTGTAAATTGTACAGTACAAGGCAGGTCAAACCCCTAGAACCCCGGGTATGTCTGTGGTACAAGGCTTTCCTCTGCGCGGTCGCTGTGGTCAAATACTGGTAGACTACTTTTAATATTTTTTTGGGTCATCGACACGAGAGATACGACATGGTGGGCTATATTGCTCACCAATTTGGACTCAATCGCACGCCGTCTTCTTCGTTAGTAAGCAGTCATCGAAGTTGCGAAGAACAACGTAGTTAGTAGAGATTTAAACAGATGGCGCTAACTTTTCAAGTATCATATTTGCGTCTTTTATGTAGACTTCTGATGAGCAAATTCATACTTTTAAGATCTTTACAATTAGGCAACTTATTTATAAAATTGAATTAGAGCTACCATGGTATTTCCTAAGTTACAAATTTTAACATTTTTAATATTTGCAAGTAGAAGTGGCAATGGGCAGGCCACATCGCTCGAAGAACTGATAACCGATGAGGAAGAAAGGTTCTTGAGTGGAGACCACGAATCGGAAGACGCAGCGTAGGTAGGCCCTCCCACTAGATGGACCGACGACATTGTGAGAATCGCTGGCATCCAGTGGATGCAAAATGCAGGCTGTCGTTCAGTGTGGAGGTTAAAGGGAGAGGCCTATGTTCAGCAGTGGGTGTCTTCTGGCTGATGATGATGATATTTCCTAAACAAAACAGATATCATCCCGTCCAGAATTTCCTCCTAATAGCTTAGTTGCACTGTATATCGTACGCTTTGTCTTAATTGGAGAGGATATCGGTGGGAAATGAGGGATAATGCCGGCCTTCAGGAAGCCTTGACCTTGTCCGCTCCACGAGCAATGGGGGTGTTTTTGTATAACATTTATAATGGGTGACTGGTTAAACAAAATATTCGGGGATATCAGCGTACTCATCATTATGAACAACTTTTACTATGGGACCCAACACCGAAATCGCGGAAAAAAAAACAGTTGTTCCATACATTTCATCGAGTGGAGTCTTAGGTTTGGTCACTATGTAGGCAAAATAAATAGAAAATAAAACATAGGCGGCTTATAGACTAACTGGCATCTATATAGTCTACCTGTGTTGTGACCACGGACACTCAATCTTCAATAATCTTCATGGCTAGAGTTGGCAGCTTTATTCTAGATCAACATGTTTCATTCTCGGCTACATCATCAGCGATTAAACGTCCACTATTAAACAAAGGCCTCCCTCTTAGAGAGGCGTGTTGCCATAATCCCCACGCTTGGCAGGTGGCTTGGGGATCGCAGTACATTCACCGTGTACTAATAGGACGCTGCTGCTCATCCTCCGGTGGTTCTCGTCGAAGTTTTAGGATACACCCGGGTCCATATTAATGTCAAATTTTTTTTAAACCTCCGGAGTTAAAATATATGCTATAATATTTGTAAAAAAATAATAATTTCAATGTGAAAAATATATACTGACTAGCTGTTGCCCGCGACTTTGTACGCGTAGCCTTTCATATAAACTTTCAACCACCATTTGCCCCCCTTATATCGGCCTTTTCGCAAAATCCTTTCTTAGCGGACCTCTTTAAAAAAACATAATATAATAGATAGGCTTCTTGGCCTGATGTTAAGCGACGATGCGGTCTACGATGGATGTCTTTACTTCATAAGGCCATCTACGTGCCACAGCTTTGGAAGTCGAGTAGTTGTCGAGATTTCGTGATGAGTGATTGAGCGAGTGAATTTCGCTTTCATATAGAAACACTTTCCATTGTTTTGTGCGGCCAAGATGGCAACTGACCAACATTACAGTCCGTCTTGGATTATCAACCAGTAAAACAAATGAGCGGCA
Organism: Agriopis aurantiaria; assembly: GCA_914767915.1. Lineage (NCBI taxonomy): Eukaryota > Metazoa > Arthropoda > Insecta > Lepidoptera > Geometridae > Agriopis > Agriopis aurantiaria. The sequence continues at coordinate 5,863,774 of OU612003.1, read as the reverse complement.
ATAAAGCCGACTAGTTCCGGAACTACCATGTCAATAGTGAATCCATCAACGTGACCGATTGCCGCGTCTCCGGCTCGATTGACTACTCCTTCCTTTTCTAATTATTCAGGGGAAGTGCGTTTTGTAAGTCTGCGCAACAAAGAAGTATCTATACATAGTTTCACGACATTGGCATCGATTCTGATGTACTCTAAACTAAACTAAATTTAAATCGAAAGCACGAAAAATCGTCACCGCTTTATGGTTGATATTCCGAAAACCCGTACGAAGCGCTTTGATTCCACTATTATTATGCGAACTGCTAGTCTGTGGAATGCGATGCCTGAATGGGTGTTCCCCGATGGTTACAATCTGGGTGTCTTCAAATCACGAGTGTATTGGTTTCTTCTTGGAAAGCGTGCTCCAACGTAGACCACACCATCGCTTAAAATCAGGCGAGATGGTGGTCAAACGCAAGCCTACTATTTACAATTTTAAAAAAATACAGCTCTAAAATTGTTGCTATTCTCTCACATATTAATATGAAAAGAGAGGCAGATAATTTTAGTTTTGTCAGATTGGTTAAGTTTAGTGATTAGTATGACAGAATCGACTCCAATGGACCGCTACTAACCCTCTAGAACATTTCGTGACCCTTAAAATAGATCCAAAGTGATTGTTTAGATGGCGCTAGGAGTATCGAATTAGACTGAAACTGTACGAAAACACAGAATATAATAATAGTTAGTACTACGGCAACGAAACCAATAACTTACCGAACTTACCTTTGCAAGCACCTTTAGTAATACAATCGATATCCAGTAGATGGCGCTTTACAATAAAATAATCCTACTTTAAAATGTCTTATAATAATACATTTTTTTAGTTAAATAATTTAGAATGTAAATAATTAACATTTAACTAAAATAATATCAGGAATTTCAACATAACTATTTTTTTCATGGATAATTAAGTTGATAGTTTTCGTAAACTTTTTTCATTTACGTATTGTTCCATACATTTTAGTAAAGCGCTTCCAGCGGAAACGCGAAGGAACTAAAATCAGCGGTATAGATTGCTTCACTCTAATTTGAAAAAAGATTTCGAATACCTTTCAGCCCAGCAATGTATGGAACGAAACGTATACGAAAAAAGCTTTCGAAAACTATCAAATCTGCCCCCTGATCAAATGGCATTTTGTCGATCTCAAGGTACATTTTTGTCTTGAAAAGTACTTTAATAATCAATAAAATTATATAGAAAAGGTTGTGTTTTTTATTTAAACATCGTCTCATTGTTTTACTTTCTTAACTTGTGTACTTTTCACGTTCGCGTGATTTTCCAACTGAGTGGATCTAACATTAGTTTGGTGCCGCAATAGCAGTTGTCCGTAAGGCCCCTGGGGCCTTACCTACGGCCAACTGCTAACTCGGTATCAAACTAACGTTAATACAGCGCAGTTCGGAAAATCACGCGAACGTGAACCTTAACGCGCTCAGATACGGTTTGCGGTCGCGCAACATTTTTTCATCACCTAAACTGGATTGCTTTAACAGCTAGCTGTAAGGCCCCAGGACCCAGGAGAGTCACTCCACAAAACCATAGCAACTCTTGCTACTACACAATAAAGTGCAATTCAGGACGCGCGAGCGCTAACTACCTATAGCTATATTAACCTAGAAGTTGCCTCTCTGTCTATCGCGTAACTCTTCGCGTCGCGTTATCTCTGTGTATCGCGTGAGAGTGAGCACGGGAGTTCCCGCTTCCGATAAGTCGGCTACTTGTAGCTTGATAGGTACCTAAAGTGCGGAGAGCTTATACTGCAAGATTATTTAACCGACTTCAAAAAATAAGGAGGTTCTCAATGATTCGGTTGTTTGTTACTTTAGAACTCCATCATTTAAAAACTGATTTGGATTTTTAGATTGGTCCCATAGATATTTCATTAAATTTGTACAATAATTTCGTTGGTTTCGTTCAGTAGTTTTAGGTACCTACTAATTTTGAAGTCGGTTTTTTAAATTGATAATTACCTAACTCGGGCGAATAAACATAAATACAGAAAAGTATCTCCATTGTATGTATGGCTTTGGATAAGGAACCATACCACCAAAATTATGTGTGTCTTGAACGCTCTTCTTTAAGAGGGGGCATCCGAAATTGTATGCTAATTTGCCATGATATTATAACTAAACCAAATATCCGATCAACGTAATAATTGATACATATGATTTTTCAATTCATTTTCTTTCCGCCATTAAGACAGAAACAGATTAGCAAGATATTTACTCGATACTTTAATGTTTTGAAAATGGTGCCTTTTTGCAAATTTTTTTGATTTTACTTGGAAAGTACTTCAGTTACATATCTAAAATAAATAATCACCGAAGGAAAATATAGTTTGTTTTCCAGTGTTAAGACAAAATTTACCTAGATTAATTAGTACTCTCATAATAAATTATAATAAACTTAAATTAATTCCCGTGTAATATAAATAAAATGTGTGAAAACCACGTCAGTTTCTATAATAAAACTTAAATTATTTTATATTATCTTTTAATTTTTAGTTTTATCTTTCTGACTCTCTCTCTCTCTGTCTGTTTGTCTGTCACAAAGAAACACTCCGACTCTAATAGTTATATTACTGAGCATACATAATAATGGATGCGTTACGGCCTAGTCATATCCATTTTATTTGTATCTATGTTATTTTTTCGTAGTAGCTTTACCTAGTCTGTGCTCTAAGGTCATTGGCACCACTTGGTTGCCGCGTCAAGTGGTCGCGTTCGAGCCATCGATTTTTTATATTATCCTTTGTTTGAAAATACAGTAGGTGTTGATATAATCGCACTCGGAAGATAAAACCAAGGCGAAAAGCAAGCGCGTGCGTCCTTCCCCGTTGAGGCACAGTGCGGTACTGAGGTTGAACGGAGCATGTTTCGCTATTTAGATGCAAAGCGCAACAGAATAAGACTGAATATTGGACTTACCGTTTGACCGAATAGTTGCTTAGAACTAAAGGACGTAAGTCTCAAATCGAATATAATTTATTATGAGAGTACTAATTAATCTAGGTAAATTTTGTCTTAACTATGGAAAACAAACTATATTTTCCTTCGATGAGTATTTATTTTAGATATGTAACTGAAGTACTTTCCAAGTAAAATCAAAAAAATTAGCAAAAAGGCACTATTTTCAAAACATTAAAGTATCGAGTAAATATCTTGCTATTATGTTTCTGTCTTAATGGCGGAAAGAAAATGAATTGAAAAATCATATGTATCAATTATTACGTTGATCGGATATTTGGTTTAGTTATAATATCATGGCAAATTAGCATAAAATTTCGGATGCCCCCTCTTAACATGAATTTCCGGTTACGTAATTACAAACCCAATTTGGGGTCTTTAGGGGTAGGTCCTAAAGCCGAGTTTTTGAGTTTAACGTCATCGTCTGCTAGAAAAAATGAGGTTTATGACGTCAGATTTTTGATTGAACCTTTGTGTCCGAAGTTATGGACCTTCAAAAAATCGGGTATTTAGGCTCTGTCTCGCTACTTAGTAGCTCTAGTACCTAAGAGTCTTAAAATACTAAATGACCTATCGTTGGAAAGCCAGTGAAGGTCACTATCCTTGCCTGGATTGACCTGGGACAAAATGCTTGAGGAGCCGGGTATTTCAGGTCGTCAAAATCGTAAGACCTAACTTAGACTATAATTTAAACTAAAAACTAGAACTCGTAGTACTAGTAGTTGTATTTCCTAAACCAGAGCCTTAAAAAATATGCAAAAAAAATACTAAAACTTAAAATGAGCTTTACTACCTCGAGCCAAAATTTGGGCGTGGTAGGGTGTTGTTTTCTCCACTACTTTACTGGGGCAGACAGGACAGTAAATTACGAAAGACGAGGCGGTATGACCTCTATAGCTTTAGCCTGCTCAGTAATGGGCTAAAATAAATGCTAACGTGGTTAGGTGTGAATTGCGGGGATTTCTTCTCATATTGTTTATCTGTACCTGGGGCCTTACGATTTGGAAAATCACGCGACCGCAAACCGTATCTGGGCGCGATAAGGTTCACGTTCGCCCCTGTGACCCCTGCAAGTGAATCTGGGCTCCGATTATCTACGTTTAAACTGTGACTCCTGCAACTAAGTGAATCTAGGGCCTTACGGACAACAGCTATTGCGGCACCAAACTAACGTTAGATCCGCTCAGTTGGAAAATCAAGCGAACGTGAACCTTAACGCGCCCAGATACGGTTTGCGGTCGCGTGATTTTCCAACTGAGCGGATCTAACGTTAGTTTGGTGCCGCAATGACTGTTGTCCGAAAGGTTCCTGGACTCTAATAACTGCTTCCTTTGATTTTATGACTATCTACACTCAAGCATCGACCTCTGCTAGTCGCCTATGTACCTAAAGTACCTATACCTATATTCTATATTCAAAATGTCATACACAAAATGTGTTTACCAAAACTAGTCGGGACATAGTAGGTAACTAACTGCCTTCGCTTCCCAGTTCACGATCAAGGTCGGATGATTGTATGGATTCGGAAATCAGGTACCTATTTAATACCTAGTTCTAGGTAATAATGTAGGTAGGTACCTATAGGTATTTTTTGAATAGTGTGGATGTTTTGTAATTTTTAAGGTTTTTATTCATGGTATTCATGAGTAGATAGGTAGGTACCTAACCTTCTTTGCAAAATATGGTCCGCCGAAGTATGTATGCGTACCTATAGAAGTTGCCTCTATCGCGTAACTCTTGTCGCGTTATCTCTGTGTATCGCACGACAGTGGACACGGCAGTTTCCGGTTCTGAGAAGTCGGCTACTTGTAGCTTTATAGGTACCTAGAGTGCGGAGTGCGTCAGGTCTGGCCAGGCCTGCCCGCGCGAAGGTTAAGTAGGTACTTAGGTAGGTAAGTATTGTACCTACTAAAACAGTAATTACATTCCAGCCTAGAAGTTCATAGGTATTTTGTACTCATCTTTACGGTAGGTATCAGGAAAGCAGTGTGTTTGTTTGTGTAGTAGGTAGTCTAGTAGTGTACCGACTTCATAGTAGGTAGTAGTTGTGTGCTTTATTTATTTACTAGAATAAAATTACGTAAAATTTTGACGATACAGTAGGTAGGTACCTGTAATGGAGAGTGGATTTGTGCGCGTTCAGTCGGTAAATACCTACCAAATTTATCTAGAATTTTACTAGTAGCCTATGTCACTCTCCGGTTGAGAACTATAACCCATGCATAAAATCAAGTCGATACAGCGCTGGCAACGTCGCACAGCGCGGGCCTAACTCTCAGCACGAACTGGCAACGTCGCATTGTGAAACGAAACTGAGCCGACTACTACGTTCTATTCTGTGATGCATTCTGTGAGCGCGAAGAAAAGCGCCATCTACTGATATCTGGTGCGCTTCTCTTGAAATGTTGCGCTACCGTAATTTTTTGAACCCTTTCGTACGCCATCTCACGTAAGTTCGAGACAACCTATTGCCCGGACAAATTGTGGCGCCCTCTAAGTTTCAACAGGTATTTTGGCAAATTTCCGGGGTACGGTACAAAGTACTGCTATCATCGATCTTCTCTAGTATAATAATCTTTGGTAGTACTAAGCCTAAAGGATCACTGCATGTACTCCGTAAACACACTGGAAGACTGTCCTGAATTTGACTTGTTATATACATACACGAATTCGATTAGACTAAATATTATTAAAAACTGGTTTGGCGTGTCTCTCTGATTGTCTTATTTTTTATTTCATTTTATTTATTAAGAGGCTTGCGTTTGACCTCCAACTCGCCTGATGTAAAGCGATAATGCGGTCTACGGTGGAGCACGCTTGCCTAGAAGAAACCGATTCACTCGTGATTTGAAAACACCCTGATTGTAACTACCAGGGAACACCTGTCTTATTTTTCATAGGATAGAAATACATATATAGTATGTATCTATTTAATTTTATTGCTTTATGTATGCTAACTTAATATATACTTACAACGTTTCTCCATGTGTTTAGATTCAATAATGCGATTCGATTGAATGTGAATTTCCTTTCTCTATGGAACAGCTGCTACTTTTCGCAATTTCAGGGTAGTTTCTGTAGAAAAAATCCTTCATAATAGTAATTACTATGATTATAGTAATCTATATTATGTAGTATATGAATAGTTTTGTGCAAGTGCCTGTTGATTTAGCAATAGCAACATTATTGTTCGAGCGCTTACAAATTTTCATGCAGTTTATGTATTGATAATTATCTTGAGTACACTGGCTATGTTTTAGAAGATAAATAGTAGTCTTAAGGGCATTAAGGCATTGTTAGACTCGTGTTATGTGTTCCTCGACTTCGCCTGGGCACAATTTTTTTTAATTTCGTTTGTCAATACCTTTGTTTTTGGGCGATCTACTCTTACTGTTAGAGCGCAAAATTTTGAAAAGTATAAATCTCCATCTTATTGAAGTCATCTAACCTCAGAAGGAAATAACAAAACAGCAATATTAGTAAATTCGTCGTCTGCTATCATGAATCCATAATTTGTTTCGACATCTGGTTATCATTACTCTGAAGCCGGCCGTAAACCGGTAGTGGGCACGACTATTGTTTCACAAGCTCTGCTCGTGCGCTCTATACTATCGGTATCAGGTAACTTTGATCAGTCAGCGGCATTATATTTATTTACGTAACCTGACCTGAAGCTTACTTTGTATTTTTGCCGTTTACCTCAATATTCACACAAAACCTTCTCAGCAAATTGGCGTGAAATAGTTTGGGTAGTCAGTTTCGTACGTACCCTCTACCGGAATGGGTCCAAAGAGTGTTGTCAGTGTAAGAACGAATTCTAGTGTGAGGAGAGTATATATTTCGCAGCGCTCGATCCGCGAACGATCTAGGTCGAGCACCAGGCCTCCAGCACAGAGATGTAGGAGGCTGGCTCGAGTCGACAGGTCAAGGCGGCCATCTCCGACGCCACGGCTTCGTTGCTCGAGGACCGCATCGGATCGCCACTCGCGATTCAGGTACAACCCCTCGACTCTTCCCAACTCATATTACCTAGTACTTCTACATCCATTTGCAGAGAATAAATGCCTTTAACCACAATAAAATCAACATTCAAGACATGCAAATTGCGCCGTAAACTTAATCTAGTAATTTGTCTCGTAATTTGCAATTACAAAGTTGTGTCGCAATGGTAATGTTCCCGTCGAACATTAAACTTGTGCATGTTAAGGTTTTGTTGTTTCAGTTAAACGGCAATGCTCCTAATTTGATTGCGTTTAAATTGAGAGGAGTCATTACAGGAATGGCTCGATAACGTCGTGCGGCGGCCGCGTGGGAACTTCACGGGCACCGTACAGTAGTCGTTCAGCGCGCAGCTTATCTTGAAATATCGCCGCTGACAGCGCCTCGGCCGAAACACCGACGCCGCGCCGTGGAAAATTGTTAACGTTTATAGCCATTAATTTTATTTAGCCATCAACTAATGGAAGTATTTTCGCGACGAATAACTGTTTCGATAAATCTCGATTAACTTTTGTAAAGTCCAAAACGTTGTGTCGATTTCTACCGCCTGTCAATTAGTTGGTTTTGCGTAACAGTGTAGTGAGCTCGCTCGACCTGAGCGCAATAATAACCAAATTTGGCGTGATAATTATTGGGATGCCATGTTTAGCGGTTGTTTTCTGCCGGGTTTGCGGTTGGTTTAGCATTTTGTGCTTTAGAATCTAATTGCTAAGAGCAGGGATGATATCATCGCAAGACAAGACAGCCGATACCTTGAGATTTAATTGTTTCTCTCGTTTAATATTTTATGATATCATTCGTTTAAGGTTCTCTTTTCACAGTTTTTGCAATGTTGGTCATTTAAATTTTACTTTATCTACTACCACAATAAGAATGGTTTCATATCAAAATTGAATGTTTTATTTAGGAATCTTCAAAGACCGAAATACGATTAAGAACATCGCTCTATAGAAAAAAAAATCTAATTTGTGCTTTTCTCCCTGTTTTTTTTTCATTGTTTCATTCGAAATTCTAAATGATGTCTACGATATCCTAATATAAAGATTTCATAATTATCGAAAGAAACGGTAAAGTTAAATTTTACATTACAGCTGTACTTTTCGAAAAATATCCGAAAAACCTCAAAAATCGAAGTAGAGAAACGCACTACTGTGTGTAAGCGCCATAGGTTTGCTCCACTAAATACTACTATAATACAATATATTAAGCCTTATGGTCAACTGTAGTAACAAACGTTTCCTAAGAGTTTAATTTACGTTTTTCGTAATATACAAATCCTCTTCTGATTCTCATTCGTTTTGAATGAGCTCTTGTAACCCTCATATTAACAATGACTTAATCAGTACCGAAACGATTATAACAGATTTGATGTAGCACCGCAGTAATGAAATAGTCTCGGATACGTGGAACATGCAGTATAGTAGTGTGGATGTTGGCCGGCCGCCAACTCCGTCCTATCGGCCTTCCTTACATACAGCCATACGGCGCAGTACACTGTACAAAATTTGAAAGCGTTGCGAATTCACAATATGCTTAATAAATTGCGTTATTGCCGTCGCGGTGGCCCTCGACCGTGATTGATAGGTATTATAATAATGCTTTTATTGTGTGCCCGAATCGAAACGTTTATTGCGAAGTGTTGATACCTCTTTAACACTACGCCATCAAATACCGCCGGGTCTCTGAGGTGGTTAAATTTTACTGTCTTCTTGGTATTCAATTCAATGCAAGTTGTACTGTAGTAAATTGACCATTTCAAAACACTAAAGTCCTGATGAAGTACTTTTTATCGATTTAATGATAATTAGATTGGGTCATAAAATCCGCCATATTGGATTTTGTGACATCATTTATAGCACCCAGGGCGTTCAGGCGCATCACGAAACATCAAATTTGGAACACATGATGCATAAAATTCACACACTAATACATGCATAAACTTTACTTAAGAAAATTATACGTATTTAAAACATTCTCATTGAGCTATATATCGCAATACTAATAGGAAGCAGTGACCTGCTTTCTTACTATTGGTATTGCGATCTTTTAAAATCTAGAAAATTCTACCTAAATTTAGAGCAGCAGGTAATGAAAGACCATGAAAAATACGGACAGAGACGGAGACGATGCTCATATAGCTCTCGCACCTTTTCCTTAGTTTAACACCATGTAGAATCGGTGTGAGAAGGTTACTAAGAACTTGGTCAAAAGAACTTGCAACTTTTTGCCCAAGATTGGAACTCCTTTGTCTTCCTTGTTTACTGAGATCTACATTTTACAATGTAGGCATCTTCAAGGCTATAGAGTGAATAGTTATCTTCTGGATCGACGTGTTCCATCCTTCTCCGCACTGTCGTTTACCATCAGTTAAATTAGTTAGTGACGAAACGTAAATCTTTATTTTATTACTATGTAAGAAAGTGTTTAAATAGATATGTATACATTGTGCGGTGTACAGGCGCCCGTGATCTGAGTCTAAGCCCTATATATTAATGACCCCCCAAATATTTGGCCTAAAAACTAAAATATGTTAACAAATATGACAAAGTCTCCTTGCGTAAATGTCACTGTACGATGAAAGAGGGAGCTGCTGCTGTGTCGCCTGCATATCTGTCGACGATGCCGCCGAATAAACGTCCCGCCCGACTTTGATTTACACCAACCTCACAATAACACTCGACGAACGAATATTAGCGCAATAAACTCTGGACATCTGTTTATTTTGTTTTTCCAAAAAGCCATGTACGAAGCGAACATGTGCGATATTGTGCATTATTGTGCGAACTGCTAACCTTTAGAATTCGCTGCCTGAATGGGTGTTCCCCGTTAGTTACAATCTGGGTGTCTTCAAGTCGAGAGTAAAACGGTTTCTTCTAGGCAAGCGTGCTCCGTCGTAGACCGCATCACCGCTTAACATCAGCCGAGATTGCGGGAAAGTCTATCTATCATAATTTTTTTACTCCGATTTCACAGTTTCGATTCGTGCTAAATCCAATTCCGAGAAAAACGCGCTATCAAAAAATGGGTTTTTAATAAAGATGAAAAATAGAACGAACCGTTAAAATAGGTTGTAAGTTACCGCTAAAACGCCGGCAGTCTAATAAATTTGACAAATTGCCGCTGTTATGGCAACACATAGCTGCTTCGCGAGTAACTTTGCTACTGAAAAAACATTAAATGGGAGTGCACTATTACTTCCTTTGAATTTGGTCATGGTCATGTTGAACTTTACACAGTGTCAAGTCGTAAATGTGACAGCATCAGCTGTAGCTATACAAATGGAGTCATTTCTGGGAATGGGAAATTAGCTAAGATTTATGACGTCATAAATTTTAGAATACAGTTTGCATAGTTATAGTTTTGGTAGCGAGTCTGTCAATTTTTAACGGAAGAATGTGCTTTAGAGTTACATGACCTTATTCTACCGTTACTTTTCTACAAAAATAAAACAGTCCACTACCACTCATATACATTGTGGATTTTCTTTAGATACGTAACAAACGATTGATTCTACGCTTCCAATCCGTACAGGCAAGGATTGAAATCTGCCAGGCGGCCTTGTTTGTTGTAAATATATACCTTGGTCTTTTGTAGGTCAGAAAAGCCGAGTATGTCCTAAAACTTCGACCAGAACCACCGGAGGAAGGGCAGCAGCGTCCTATTAGTACACGGTGAACGTATTACCTTGGCTTGCTATCTCCTAGCCGCCTGCCAAGCGTGGGTATTATAGCAACACCCCTCTCTAAGATGGATGCCTTTGTTCAGCAGTGGACGTTTAATGGCTGATGATGTGATAGGTCAGAGGTATCTTCTAAGTCTGCGTGCCTCATCTAGTACTACCACATCGTAGCTTACCAACTGGCGAGTTGATAGCCAAACGAGGACTCATACGAGATAAAATAAAATCATATTATAGTCCACCGCCGTAAAACAGGATGTCTGTTTAATTTCAGTCAGATACATTTTGGCGTCTCAGTACCATATATGGTCCTTAACTGTTAGCCTTTTAGAAAAAACTCAAGAGCCACACAGCGGGCAATGGAGAGAGCTATGCTCGGAGTTTCGGTGCGCGATAGAATCCGGAACCTAGATATTCGCCAAAGAACCAGAGTCACCGACATAGCTGTTAAAATTTGCAAGTTGAAGTGGCAATGGGCAGGCCACATCGCTCGAAGAATCGATAACCGATGGGGAAGAAAGGTTCTGGAGTGGAGACCACGAACCGGAAGACGCAGCGTAGGTAGGCCTCCCACTAGATGGACCGACGACATTGTGAGAGTCGCGGACATCCAGTGGATGCAAAACGCAGGCTGTCGTTCAGTGTGGAGGTTAAAGGGGGAGACCTATGTTCAGCAGTGGACGTCTTCTGGCTGATGATGATGATGATGATGACATTTTGGTGAAGTTCACAAGAGCATCATGACCTTATTCCACTCACCCCCTTTTACTACAGGACAAGTAGAAGGACAGAAAACGACCACACGTTCCTCGTGGAAACTCCAAGAATTTGTAGGACTCAATGATTTGGTTCCGCATTTATGATGTGTGCAGTAAGTACGCATCATAAATGAAGATTCCAAGAATAGAACTTACTGCTATCCTCCTTGTTTCCTGAGAAGTACAAACAAGGCATATTTTAAGGCTTAGTATGAATAGATTTCTTCTAGATCGACGTGCTCCATCCTCTGCCACACCGTCGCTTACCATCAGGCGAGTTCGTGGCCAAACGTAGATCTATACGGTGCTTCCTCGTAGTCAAGCTATTTAGTCCAACTGGTTTGACCACGAGTATACAGTACAGCACTAAGAGCTACTTGTGACTATGCAATAAAAAGTTGCCAAGTTCGATACTGCGTACATTAATAACAGCAGGCAGTGTCAGATGTATAAATGTAAAGCAGTGATTTACATTTTGATTGGAATCCAGGATCTGTCGGTCGATTGTTCGGGCTGCGATGGGGTTCCTGCAAGGATCCTGGTTGGATCCTTTGGGAGTAGCCGTACTTCAACTTTAACTATTACACAGACTCGCAGTAAATTTTCAATACTGATTTAATGTGCATTTAATTATTGTAATTTTTTTCTTATAATTAATAATGAAAATGTTCTTAGACAACTTATTATGGATGACACAAAAAAACAAGTTCATATTTTATTATTAAATACTTATGTAATTATTGCAAAGCATCAGCTTGGTACTCACAATATCATCGGCGTTTTACGTTCACCGCTGAACAAAGGCCTCCCTCTTAGAGAGGGGTGTTGCCGTAATCCCTACGCTTGCCAGGCGGCTTGGGGATCGCAGTACGTTCCCGGTGTACTAATAGGACGCTGCTGCCCATCCTCCGGTGGTTCTGGTCGCAGTTTTAAGACATACCCGGGTCCATATCCATAGTTCGCTACTTATAAACTAAGTTTATATCAAGTGAATCGGTTTATTCTAGGCAACGATAGGTAGCGGTCAATCGCAAGCCTATTATATAAAAAAACTATGTATAAAACCCATCCCGTACCAAAGACAAAATTTTGTTGAATAAATAAATTAATAAATATTCGGGACAGTTTTGCACACACGGTCATCTGACCCCAAACTAAGCATAGCTTGTGATATAGCTGCCAGAGACTTACATACATATACATTTTTAAATACATACTTAAATAAATATTAACACCCAGATATAGAACAAACACAAATGTTCATCACGTGAATGTTTGCCCTAGGTGGGAATCGAACCCACACCCCCCAGCGCAGAAAGGCAGGTTCACTACCACCTGCGGACCAACGGGCTATCTAAATAAGTATAGTATACACTAAAAATAAAAAGAACTCGCTTCCTTTCATTAAAAAAACAGCCTAACGATAACGATGTCAGTTATCATCCTTTAATTACACGCTAGCTCTACTTAACCCAAGCTCTGAACTCTGGACCTAATGTCTGACAAGTTTGTAACGATGCCAGTTGGGCTTCTACACGTGGAAACCAATTATGGAACACTTATTAGAACATTTTCCTCGTTTGTTAGCAAAAAAAACATGTGCAAATGGAGGTATTAACCGATACTACACCTTGTTAGAATTTAATTTGTTTGTGACTTTTTCGTTTGCAAAGATAAATACATATCTATACTAATATTATAAAGAGGAAAGATTTGATTGTTTGTTTGCATTGAATAGACTCCGAAACTACTGAACTGATTTAAACAATTCTTTCACTGTTGGGAAGCTACACTATCCCCGGATAACATAGGCTATATGATATTTTCAACATAAAAATAGGGATCCTTACTAAAACTCCAATAATGTAACCCAAGGTATAAAAGAATAAGATTTACAATTTTAACTTTGCGTGTTTGACAGAAGACGGGACAACGTCTGTCAGGTCAGCTAGTTTTATATAAGTTAATTATCGTACAAGAGAATAAATCAGACCATAAAAATGATACCAATGTTCTGTTACCTTAAATTATGGATTAACGCCGACTCTAGAGTGAAAGCATACAAGTAGCCGCGAAAAACTCATTTCGGTAGACACTAGATTATAAAATTGTAACTCTTTTACTAGAGTAAAGAACAGTCGAGGACCGGCAGAGGTTCAATAGAACAATTTTAAGGACGCGCTACCAGCCAATATTTTTAAGGGATATAAACAATTATGTTTCGCGCATTTTCAGCCTTATTGAAGTTAAAAAAAAACGCAAGGCTGACAAGAATTAATTTCGAATTTATATAGTGTAACAATAATGTCCGTTAACTATACGTATGTGGAGCACGGAAAGGAAATATAAAGCTTTCTCTGATAAACCTAAATACCACATTTAATATGCTAATGGAAAACTTCACTTTATCAAGGATATTGCAGCAATTCTGCGTATCATTTCGGAACTTATATAGTGGTCAAGATTGTATAACAAGTGTTTGTGTTATGTTTAGATTCATGCTATTAATACATGCTCAGGGGGTCTAGACAAGAGCCACACACTGTTAGCGTTCACGCCTGCGGAAAGATGAAATTGTATGAAAATGACATTAGCTTCAGATAATTTATCTCATGCTAATGTCATTTTCATACAATTTCATCTTTCCGCAGACGTGAACGCTAACAGTGTGTGGCTCTTGTCTAGACCCTCAGGCGTTCAAAAAAGTTTAGGCCGATCCTGTCAAAAAAATAATACTATAAAACTTAAACTTATAATTACAAAATTTAAAAACTATACTACAAATAAAATTATTTATTTGAACATTTGAACTTCGAACTCATTCGTCGTCTCTTTATTGACCATCGTCTATACAAAATGTCTAAATAATAGGCGAAAAGGGTTCTGTCTGCGGATGGGTGACCGCGAGAAGCATAAATCAAGACTAAGCACAACCATTGGTCGTATATTACAGAAGTTAGCAAACCTTCAAATCGTATTTAACTCTCATAGACAATCTTCCAATTTCCACAATCTTCATTACTATAACAGTGAAAGTTCTCAGCCTAATAAAGCTATGCGGAATGGTAGCAAAAAGCACATCAAAGATAAGCAAAATATAACTACGTTACCCCCATTCCACAATGTCTACATTTATCATTCCCTTATGAAGTAAAGGAGATGTCATACAAGTTATTGTGACATGGTGCTTAAGTGGTTTGGGTATGTGGTTGAATGCACGGAATCGAAAGCCGCGCAAGGTCGTCGACGGCAACCAGTCGGTTCAGTTTGGGTGGTCAGTGGTCGCTACCAGTTACCAGGGGCTCTACTCTGATCTTTTGTGCGAAATCTCTAATTCTTTTGGCTAAAAGGTACTGGCGACACGATCAAATCTATAATTGATCAAACTATTAACATTTTAAACTTCACTCAAATTCCACCAATTACTATCTTGATCTTCTTCAATGGTTTCCTTTTTTGAACTGGCAAGTGCCTTTATTATAAAAACAAAAAACAAACTTACTAACACTCCAAAAACAGTTAGACTGCCCATAGACCGTTGAACGTCGAAAGGCAATCCAAATGCTCAAGCCCACTACTATTTGGCAGCGTACTTAGCATGCTGACTCATTACCACGCTACATGTGGCTTAATTTCCCAGTTCTATTGTTCTGTAGCTTTAAATTCCTAGTTTTATGGATACAATATAATTTTAACTAGATATTCTAATTTATTGTGGTTTTAACAGATAACTTCCACGATATTGCCGAAATCACGACTGGACTGGACGAACTTGGACCCAATTGCACACGACTGAAACAGAATATTGGCACAATAAGATATACCTGTATGTAGTGGGATAAAAAAGGCTAAGGGATGATGTTGAATACGTATCGACATATCCACAAGTTCGCCATCGAGCATCTCGAGTATCTAGCTGCATTTAAATTCGCGCACGCGTTCGTCCGGCTTTTCATATCTATTTAATTATTGTCGTATCATTTCGGCACATTCTTAATGTGTATTTTGTATACTGTAATATGTGATTATTGTATCAACTCTGATAAAAATGATAAGGAACGCTCTATCAATGATAATATTAATGATAAAAGTTACATTACTTACATTGAAAATGATAAACTATAAGGGCCATTATACCTACGTGTAAGTAACAAAACATGAATAATGGGGTAAAAATAGCCTATGACCTACAAGTGAAGTCGATATCTTAAGTGTTATCATGATGAGTTTCAAGTTTAACTATGATGTGACATTAATGGATGTCCGTACTTCAAATACCGTATCTAGACATTACATGCTTTTATCTATCTTGGCGCAGTTATTATGCTTGTGATCTAGGGTTAGTTGAAAAAAATCACTCCTGTCTGTCTGCACTTCTTGTAAAATTACCAAATAGAGAAAAGGGCCACCTGCCGACTAATAAGACCCTTCACAGCGAAGCCCATCGCGCCCTTCTCCGTAACCAGTAACCACAGCATGCGCCGCTTGTTTCGCTAATGAGACACTACAGTTATTCTTTCCATTGGCATCCTCGAGTGTAAAACTATTCGCAAATATGTATATATAATACGCATCGTTTTTTAAACTCCCTTATTGCCTCTTATCATTCTATCCATTACGTCCGTAACTTTTAATCGTCTAGGTCTCTTTTTATTCGATGTTCAAATGAATTTTGTGTAGTTTTTATTTTTTTCGAAATACTCTTTAAATATACAATGATTTGAATGCAGACAGACGGTGCCCATGCATCCTAACATGACGTATTCAAGGACGCATATTATTTGTGGTACCGGTCACCGAACCGAAATGTTCATATTTTTATTTAGCAAAAGGCTCTCGATACATCCTCTTTAAATGAAAGGGCTCAAACGGTCTTTGCGTTGTCTGTCCGTCGGTCCTCAATTATTAGAAACCTGCGGTTTCGGTTAATTCATCAAATCAAAATTACAGGCCGATGAGCCGACCGACGATGTAAAAAGATTTAAATTGAGCAAGAATTTGTGAATGGAGAGAGTAATATAGAGCTAAGAACCTTTGAAAGATAACACAAGCCTCACAACTTCAAAGTCTCGTATAAAATTTATGTCAGCAATAAAAGGGAAGAAGACAAATCAAAAGTTTTGTAGGATAAAAATTTAGCGCTTTACTTATATGATCCAAAATTGAATTGAAGTGTTTTTGCACGAACATTGATTTCACGCTAAAGGCTTACCAAAAGGATATTGAGTATAAGAATGCGGTGTCAGTGAGCTACAAATGGCTTACCTATTTGCAATTCGTTATGTATGCTGATTTGCGTGCACTCTTTAACAACCTGATGGTCGTGCTGGTAGAGGCACGCTTAATTGCTAACCACCTGTTAAATAAACACATGACCAATAACACATTTATAATGTCTTTTACAACGTTTAATAACACCGAAACATCAAAGTCTTCAATAATGATTCCTGTTCGTTTTTCTGTTTCCCCAACTTGTTCTTTCAAAGCCTTTTTTTTTCTACCAAATCCACTTTGTAGATCACCGACATCCTCACCCAAAATATCTATCAACTCAATGCTCACTTTATTTGTTTGGAATATAAAGCACAAATTATCCTGTCACAATAATGGTCTTTACGATAACATCGGAGTCCTTAACGGTTATTGTTTAGGTTCATATTGGCTTGCACATTTTTTTTCTTGGAACAGCTTATCCGAAGAGAGTTCGGGCAATTGCAAATTTACCTGCTCCATGGGATTCGATGGCAGATAGACAGTGGCGGTCTTAGGGTGAATTACGATTTGTGTTTTCTATTTCTAGAAAAGTGATTTATTACGCATTTTAATTGTAATCATTGCTCTAGTAGCGTCAATTTGTTGTCGTCTGATTGTGTACTGCTAACAGACAAACGTTAAATGGTGAATTATAGAATAGAATCCAATTGGTTTGATAAAAAACGTTGTTGACCTTTCGTGTTAATTAAATACACATTGAGGAAGCGATTTAACCCCGACACGGTGGTGCCTAGTGCCTACTCTTATAATATAAATGCCATATGCACGTTTCGATGCATTCCGTGATAAAGAGTTAAATACGTGTGTATCAAAGTTATAAACCGTATTATTACACATATTTTGTATTCATATATTTGGCCCATTGTGATTTGGTGGTGTTTTATTTCAATTTTATTGCTCATGTTGAACCTTTATAGTTTCGAAGTGGTCGTTAAGTGTAAAACGATTCGTGTGTTGGACTGTGTGAGGGATTCCAAAACGAACGTTCTGAGTGTAGGCGAATAGTCGTGACCGCAGCAGGACTGCATGACGGGATGTGGTCGCAACTGATAGAGAATCTAAACCAACTCCATTTCCTAGGATGAAATTGTTTCCCTTCATATTCGACGCTTCCAGAATCAATGTTTGTGTTGATGTTATTAGATTTGAGAATGCGCGAGACTTGTATTTCTAACGATGAATTTTAATTGGGTCCCCTGACCTTTTCGTTCTTCTGTAGCAATTACATTTATATCAATCCTTTCCCCTTTTTACGTGTAATTTGTTGTCTATTGGGACTCACTGAGTTTATAAATTGCTAATTGTTTCTTGGAAATAACGCAATAAACTATAATAATGTTGTATATATTCTGGTGGCTATTTTATTATTATACATTGACATATACTTACTCACTTAATCTATGTTTTCGCAGTTTTTGTCTCTGTTCCAAAATGTGTCAATGCTCTTGCAAATTTGTCGTATCCCTGAACTAACATAGCGTTGATAACGTGATAAGAGTGATAATGATTACAATGACGTGACGATGGGATGGCGTAGCAAGAGATGGTGTCACCGTAGCGACGACCTCGACGACCTTGGCTTGCTGTTCGCCAAATTATGGTAAGTGGAATATGCCATGGCAACGTGACGTGAATTTTGGCAACGTGCCGTCTGGATATGAAACAGGAAATTGCAAACCGTGTTATTATCAAGATTACAAGTAATTTAAATTACTTTCAATAGGAGGCAATATGAGATAACATTATATGAGGGATACAAGTCAAAAAGGCATTTTTTTTTAAATTATTTATTAAAAATTATCACGCCAGACAGATATTTTGTTTATAAATTATTTGCTAAAAATTAAAATGTAAAAATTATCACGCCAGACAGATAATTTGTTTAAAAAATATGTAACTTAAAGTTACAACAACTAAAACAAGACAGTAACAAAAATTAATGAAGGCAATGATTACATCGAAAGTAAACCAATTTCTCAACAAACATTTCACTCGATCGCCGACCGAACGTCGATAAAGCGAAATTGTACAGAAATGAAAAATTACTCAGGTCGACCGATATTCAGGGCCAAGAGGACGGACGGGTACATTCTTGGTTCTAATCTGGCATAGATTTTTTCAAGCATCTCTTGCGAATGGTTTACAAATTTTACAATACAAATTACATGACATTTATAATTGCATCGTTTAATTTAAGTTAAATATACAAACGAACTTAAAACGAAGAGAAATGCATAAAACATTCGGTGGAACTACTGACATAGTTGTAAAGTTTTAATAAAACTTGATTCCTTTATCATCCTAAAATTTTAATAAAAAATAGACCTAAATAAGGGTCTTAAGCTCAAAATTCTAAATTAATCAAATAACGACTACACTTGAAGAGAATCAAACAAATGTAATAAAGCTGTGTCCCCGAGGTGATCGCTTTATGCCTAACAGTTGAACGTCTACAACCTTTTGAGATTACCATGATTGGTAGTAAGGTCGTCGCACTGACTCGGTGAGGTCCAGTAAGTTCCGGCCGGCCATTGGAATCCTTTGAATTAGGCGTACTTACGTCTTACACCATTACCATCGTATATCAAATACTTAAATTTTTTTCTTTGTTTTTATCTGTCTCTCTCACTTTCATATATTCCACATGGGGATGGAATATACCTTTATAGAAATAAAGGTATATTCCTTAAGTCGTCTATCTTCTATATATATAAAAGTGAAATTCATCTACACACTCACTCATCACGAAATATCGAAAACTAGTTGACTTACGAAGCTGAAATTTGGCAGCTAGATTACTTATGGGTGTAGAGTTTCGCTAAGAAAAGATTTTGCGAAAGGGCTGAATTAAGGGGGGGCAAAAGAAGGTTGAAATATTATATGAAAGTTTACGCGTACGAAGTCGCGGGCAACAGCTAGTTTTAGTATATAAGTAAAAATATTAACATTTGTCGCAGGGCGATCATTTGTTTTCATAAACTCGATCAATGAACCGTTCGAGTTCACCTACTCAGCAGATCCGCGTACTGCGGCCATAGTAATAGAACATATACATCGCCGTGGCACTGCACTCGGTAATTAGTTTCGCCTATTCACTTACCGGCGTACTACCTGTAGGTGCATCAATTACGTGAAAGTCGTTCGTTTTCTAATTTCTATTTTAATTGCGATTTGTAGTGTTATGCTTTTCTATACATTGAATATATTATGCTGTTTAACAAAATTAAATATTACTTATGTTTGTATTTCTATATTTGAGCGTTGATTCGTTTTATCTTAGTTTCGTCTTACTTATTTTAATTTATATTCCCGTTATGCTATCACAGCTTTAAGTTGTATTCTCAGTTTATCAGTGTGAATTATTTTATGTGGCTGCGTAATCGTTGGCATTAGTAATTGAAGTGGTATTGTGAACGTTATTCTATTAATGATGTTTGTCTAGATTTCAATCAGCGGCTGTGACCCTCATCACTGTCAATTTGTATATCTTTTGAATTGATGAACGGCCCTGAACCCTTTCGAAATTCTGTCTTTTACACTTAAAACTTGATTTTATGCCTTAGAAAGTTTATCAGATTTCGTTACAATCGGTAATCTACTTTGAAATTTTAAAATGCTCGAATAATTCAATGGTATCTTTTACAGTCTTCATCTCATTACCGCATTGGCGTATCTTAAATTTATTTCAATAGGTAACTTTAAAAATATAAGTTAAATGTAGTTTTGTTTACACTTGTCTACGCCATTGTTATTCCACGAGCGAAGCTAAACCAACTATTTACCACCAATAATCAAAAACTGCCTTACGTTACGATGATACGCTATACTAACGAGATAAAATAATTACTTTACAGCGTCATAATCATGATAAACGAACTGGCACTGGCACAACATGTAGTAAGTAGCCGGCGCGGTTATGTAAAACTTCTTAGACTATAAATCACCACCGGAACGAGACGGAAAACACGCCTCGTGTATGAACAACAACCGCGTACGAAAGAGATAACAACGCGAAACGAGTTCCGATCTACAACACGGCCGTGAACTGTGAAAGTAAACATAGGGCATTATGAAGTTTAGTTTATATTCAGCACAATTCTCAATTTATTAAAGTTTCTGTTATAATTTAACCATTCTCACGCCTTCAGTGTCTAATCATCGACACTAATTTCGTAGTTGCAGTCGATGGAAGTTGCAATTCTATTGCATCGCAAGTAATTAACAGAAACAAAACATAGATTAATATTAATGAGCCTTCAAGTGGAATGGGAGCTAAAGAGCAAAACGATGTCGAAACAACAGAGCGTGAATAAGTTGTGACCGAACGACTAAAAAATATGCGGGAAAGTGTATCCGTTTACCGATAGATGGAGTTGTATTGAACACTCTATAGCTTTAGTTTAAGTGCAATAATCGAGGTCCTAAACATCGTAAAATAAAGTACGTCTAAGTCTCGCATCCCGATTATTATTCATAGTTTTTAATACGTGCGTCCGGCTCGTCTGGCTCGAGGAGTAGACGACGTGTTATCGTCAAATTGTCACATTATAACCCAGTTCTGGACGGGAATTTATGCGCGCCTCGCCGGTTTACGATCTATTTATTGCTCTACCTTCCAGCGAGACGCGAACCATTGTTATAATGTAATGGTATGTCGAAACGGACAAACAATGGAAGCGATCAAGGCACTCGGTTTCCGAGTAAACGCTGCATCTACCAGAAAAAGGTGCATCGAATCAATCACGGGACTCGCCACACTGAGTCAAATTCAAATGCTCGGTTTTTTTACCAGCTCTCATTTGCATAGCTCGAAGTCTCGTTCTGTCTGATGGGGTTTTGACTTTGTTAGAAAAAGACAGACAATCTGTCGCAGTGACCTTAGTAGTGCGCGTGCGTCGGGTACCGTTGTGTCCGTGAGAAGGAATTCCTCTATGGTTTTTTTCTCAGCTTGCGATAATCTAGTCCTGATTTGTATGCTTTAGTGCTGTTTTTGATGATATTGAATTAGCAATTTACGTTATGAATGAAATGCTGCAATGTATGTCGATTTACTTCCGTCATTCACAAATTCTTCAAACGAGTTTTGTTTTTTATTAGTTTGAGAATATTCAGCCAAAGTTATGCGGGGATTTCGGGTCTCGACGCAACTTTGATCTTTCTCAAATTTACTATATCTTCCACCTTGTCCATCACCGCCCTGATGATTAAATAACCTAACGTTATCGCGTATTCTTGTGGTGCAGGAATATATATCAAGCTAATGTGTTTCGGAAATCGTGACTGCTCCACATACTCTGGGATATTTTAACGTATTCCTTCAAGTAGTGTCATCTCACGAACTCTGGTAATGATAAACGACTACATTATAAATTATACTGGTTTTACAATCGTTTGATACTTTAAATAGTACACTTTTGTACGTTTCAAAAGATGTAGTATACGAATATATCTTAATTTGGAAAGTTTATAGTTGACACCTCAGGTTTATGTCAACGTTATTAATGGTTTTTACGTAATATATCATAGATACTAGTATTTAATTTGATAAAGGTCAAAAGTTTAATGATAGATGCTACTAACATGAGCGTCTCTTAGTATCCTAATCTCCCGGGGCGCTGGAAGAGTGGACATTGACAAGCACCTGAGTTACACAATCACTTACACGTGGAAAAATACATATTTACATAACATGTAGGTAGACACCAGTGTTCTGTTGCTTGTATACTTGGTTTTTGCGGAAACCTGGAGTAAGCTTAAAGTTCATCCACATATCATAGATCTGTGGAAATTGCACACTGTGTATCTATTTTATGCGACCTTTTCTGCCTCACACCTGCAATTTGTGGAATGAGCTCTCTCCTGCGGCATTTCTCAGCAACTTGAGGATGGGGTTCTTCAAAAGGACTGTCTATAGAGTCTTTAAGAGTCGGCAACGTATCTGTGATGCACCAGGTGTTGCAGGTATCCATAGGCGAAGATGATCGCTTACCATCATGCAGCCCGTTAGCTTGTTTGCCACATAGGACATAAAAAAGATACACTGCTAAATCTAGGCTATTATTCTGCGACCCAGTTACAGCCGAAATTGGGCTAAATTTTACTCGTACGATATTGGGGACCTAATCCGCTTCACAGTTTTAGCCCATTCGACTCTACGCTGAATTGAACATAATAAATATGTAGCGATTTCACATCCAATATTTATGCAAAACCCGTGTGACATCTGACAGATACACTGAATGCAACTGTAGAGCACAGCGAAGGGCAAAAACATTTATTTATTGAACAATCTAAATGCTCAATTTTTGAACCCCTTCTATGTTCTATTAGAAAATTGCTTACTGCCGTGATCGTTAATGACTGCCCTGCTATTTGGTCCTCTGTAAACATCGATTCGGTAGGACTTCTTCGGCCAAACCAGTGTTGCCACTTGAAATACGATTTTCTAGCTAATAAGCACAATTCGCTTTTCACCAGGATTAGGGATCAAATTAGGGAATTTGGTTTCGGTTAGTAGGTACGATTTTATAAATGAATGATAAGTGCTATAAAAGCTGATCCACATTACCCTAAAGCGGCTTGCTAGCAGATGCATAGGGACAAAAGCGAAAATACAGTGTATCTGGCAACACCAGGACCAACATCGATTCGATCGGACAAGTAGTTTGGATTGCACCCCGCTGTCTTTTTAGCTTATTTAAATAAACATATTGAAAAAATACGTTGATGGTGCTTTTGAGGTGTTTTTTTTTTGTAGTGCAAATGCGATAGTTAAGTGAAATTTGTACTTCTAGCTTCTGTCAATATTTGAATCAGCACAGACATGAAATACTGTATACGATGATAGATTCTAAGTTTCACCATGTCATGGCTAGTGCACTCAAGGTTGGCTCCTAGTGAGGGAGCTCTTCAACGGTTAATAGCACAAACAAGAAATGTTGTATACGCATTTTTTTTTTTTTTTTTAATGTAAAGAAGAACTCAGAAGCATACCATTTTTTTAAACAACGTCATTAACGCAGAAACAAACAATCACAAGAAATAAGCAATTACCATAGAGCTAGTGAACTCAGATCATATAACGAAAATTAAAAAAACGCGTAGCCTGAGGGTAGGTGGGGTAACGTCCAAACAGCTCGGCGACTTCAACGCAAGAGCAATGAGCACTAACATATAATATTTTTTTTTGACTAATTTTAATCTTTTGTTTTGAAGAAGGTCATTTAGTTTCTACAGTTAATGTCACAGATTAAATGCTATATATATATATACCTGAACAAGCGGATGCAATTTGATGTGCCTTTCACATACTTTGAACGAAAGTAATAAACTCCGCCAAATGCCTGGGCAACTTTCTTGAAAGTATTCAAAACGGACAAATCACAACGCTTGGGGAGGAAATGTTCATTATCTTTGCCATATCGTGAATTTTAGATTTGGCTAACAATTTAATTAAAATCTTCCCAAGAATTTATTGCGTGCAAGATAAACGAATGTGTAATAATATAATTTATTCTTATTTTGCTGCATGCTGTTTTTTTATGCAACACAGCGACACAGCAAGTTTTTAACACATAGAGTCGAAACTTTCTCTTATAATATAACATACCCAGTCAAACATTCAATCCGTATGTTTGTAAAAATCATCATCAGCCTATCTGATGTTCGTCCACTGCTGGACCACCTAGGTCTCTCCTAAAGAAGGCACATGACCCTGATACTCATGTTGAATGAATCTCATGTTAGACTCCGTCCAGGAATAAGTCCAGGGGCCTTAGGGCTACCTGGTTTAGGCGATGAGAAAAGTTACGCGACGGCAAACTGTATCTCGGCGCGTTAAGGTTCACGTTCGCGTGATTTTCTGAACTGAGCTGTTTTAGCGTTAATTCGAGCCCGCGTTAAGAGTTAGCCGTAAGGCCTCAGGGCGTCCTATTCTACGTTTGTAAAAATATCATGCTTAAATTGCTTGTAATATATACTAATATTATAAAGAGGAAAGATTTGATTGTTTGTTTGTTTGTTTGTTTGTTTGCATTGAATAGGCTCCGAAACAACTGAACCGATTTGAAAAGTTCTTTCACTGTAGGAAAGCTTCACTATCCCCGGGGTGACATAGGCTATAATCTATACCCGTGCGAAGCTGGGGCGGACCGCTAGTAATATATAAAATGAGTGCAACAGTGTGTCATAGCACATTTATGTTAATGGTTAACAAATAAACAATAACTGACCCACGCTTGGCTCGTTACCAATACGTGGATGATCTATTTGAATTATCGCAACTCGCAATACTCCAACCAAATATAAATAAATAATGTGCAATTAGTATATTAATATGTTGATTAATTTGTTTTAACTGCTTTTATATTGTTTCATTTAACATATAACTAGCTATTTAAATGTTATAGACAAATCAAAAATTGTATGACTGGCAGGATTCGAACCTGTCCCATCCGAGTTTACTCCCCGAGCCCTCTAACAGCTAGGCTACGATCTATAACATTAACATTCAAACAGTAAATCTAAAACACTTCAATAAAATAAGTACTTACGAGATATAACTAGCTGTTTCCCGCTGTACGCGTGGACTTTCATATCATTATACCACGGACCATATTGCATGTCATATTTCCAATGCAATTATGATTAATCGTCGTAATTGAGTTCGGCTAAAATCAGTCTGCTCCAATCGGTGCAGCGACAACACGTGTCTGATTGTAACGAAAATGGGTAATTGTGCAATACTGACTTGTAAGAATACCACAAATAGAGTTGGCCGACAGTTTAAAGACATTTCTTTTCACATGAAAAATTTAATTTTGGATTTTTTGTGAAGTCTACTTAGATAGGTCTGTGCATAATACACTGTCAACATTCTTAATTCCCCTCCCCCCCTTTCGGCCCCACTCCATAAAGAATCTACCTTTTAAAATTGCATAGAAGCATGAAGGCCGTAAGAGCACCACATCAAGTGCGACAGTCATATTTCATTCCAATCTCTTGGCTATCATTTATAACCCCTGCATATTCCCATCATTGTTCCAACCTCAGTCGCAAGGTTCTTGGTTCAGTCATATCCATCCTTTTATGTCATCGTTGTATTTATAAGCGTGATCTACATTCAGTGCTGGGCGTGCCATCTTTCCAGTGGCTATTAAAAACCATAATTTCACGTACACATCGCGTTCTACGGCGCTGATGTCATGAGCTTCTGTTTGTTTGCCTTACGTGAACATAGATCGGCGTAGTGGCATGCATGAAGTGTGCAAGTGCATACAGAGAGCCAAACGTTTATTTTCTTGTTAAATACTTGCGCTTGCGCTTGACCACCACCTCGCCTGATGTTAAGCGATGATGCAGTCTACGATGGTGCACGCTTGCCCAGAAGAAACCGATTCACTCGCGATTTGAAGATACCCAGAAAGTAACTATCGGGGAACACCCATTCAGGCAGCGCATTCCACAGACTAGCAGTTCGCACAATGTGGGACCAAAGCGGTGGGTTTCGGAATATCAACCATGAAGCGGTGTCGCCTTTTCGTGCCTACTCTGGCAGCCCGATAGAAAAATGGGCAAGAGGGAATTGGGGCGTACTTTTGGTTTCGATTAATTTGGTATCCACGCGGTATTTACGGATAATAGGCATGATGGCTAACATTTTTTTATTAATTCATAAAAAATCTGATCATAAATAGAGCCCGACGACTTTGCGAGAAAGGGACAGAGTATCCCCTCTCTATACCTAAAACTTTAAACGCTCATATCTTAGAGATTTATCAGCCAATTTTTGTTTTCAGTATAATGTAATGTATTTAGTTATATTAATAGCTAAACCTGTTATCTCTATCTTCTCTACATCTATAAATAAGAGTCGCTTTCCGCGTCTGTCTGTCTGTATGACTGCTAACTCCTCCTCAACCACGCAACGGATTTTGATGCGGTTTCCACCATCAGTTAGGCACATTTTCACGGAAGGTTTATATGTATAACTAGCGACCCGCCCCGGCTTTGCACGTAAATTACACCGTGCGAAGCCGGGCGGGCGGGTCGCTAGTTTGTAATAAATTATACATTAGGACACAAGTCTATTCATGTAAGAAACTATATTTACACAATACAATGATATTTATAAACATAAACCTATTCAAGTAGACATCTGAACTAATATTTATATCGCGCTGTGATTTCCAAGTGTAAAATGGGACCCCGAATTACTTGTCACGACTTAGACTACTCAAACATTATGAGTACAGCCAATTTAAATACAAACAAAACAGTAGGAAATGCTAGTTTTAGCATAATAATTTACATCTACGTACTTGTGTATTATTCCACCGAGCTCAAGTCCTTGACATTGGTAGATGCTAATTTTAAAATCTTGGCGTGTTTTTTGTCGATATAGCTCTTTGGTATTCACGCTTCATTGTTTCAGGTTTTGAAATTGTCGATTCGTGAATAATTACTTACATTAAAAATGGTTTCATTTCGTTGTTATAATCGAGGTTAGCTATTTGGTTAGTGACTTTTGTACTTGGTTCTGAGGCTTTTGATATGTTATTGCGTATCAATAATAGTGGTACTAAATTCTAAAGTTGATAATTTAATATTCTCGACAAAGGCTAAGTAAAGGTAGATTTCCATGCATCGCGGCCGATCGCAACAAGTCCTTGCACTATGAAAATTTATAGCGCCGCTTCCGAAGTCTGGCTCAACGCGTGCGGCCGACGAGACGACTGACTTCGCCACGTCATACATTTTCAAATCGCATCAGCCGCGCGCGCGTCTCCGACCGGCCTCGATGCACGGAAATCAACCATAACTTTGGCTTAGTCACCAACTGGTCACAAGTGTGGTCAATTGATGAAACGCGTAAAAAAAAAATATTTATTGTTTCGCCAACTAAGTAATCTCACGAAGATTTTTGCGTGTGGTCAGATAGTGAAATTAAAATTACCGTAAAAAAATATGAACCAATCTACCTTGGCCGTTTTAAAAACTTGTGATACAGTTTTTCTCCAGCAACATGTACGTCAATATAAAATAACAATACGACCGACTTATCTGTACAGTTGACTGGAGGCACCGTATTCGTATTCTCGTAACCAAACTGACAGACATCCGTAAAATGATTATAGTTCCATCATTTGACCAACTGTTCAAATAAGTTTGTCGCACTATAAAGCATTCGAAATTTACAAATTCGCAATGCTCTTCGTATGACGCTTGTTAATTGATATCCTAATTGGATATATCAACTGAAGTTACGCCTGGCGCTAGTTATGCATATGTATAGATTATGATTATAACCTTGAAGCTACAAACATAATACGAGCCAAGGCTAGTTACTTTAAGGCGAGATCAGAACCAAGGGACGTATTATTACGCCCTAGGTATAGATTATTTTCAATGCTATTCTAAAATATACATTGAAATTAAACACTGTTAATGGATTTTTCGCGTGCATTTTCGTAATTTTTTATTCCTGACGTTTCGAACATTTTGCTGTATCCGTGGTCAGATATAGACTAGATGAAATGTATTGTACGCTTATTTTTTTAAAATATCTATGATATGTTATGTGGCTTTATATTATCTGCATTATTTGAACTCAAAATGTTTATAATAATTGCAGTATCCTAAAAAACAATACCGCATCGCAATACAATTCGGCGTGTATTCGACCAACATTGCATTGTTTCATTTACGTGCAATTTAATAGAACGAATGAATAGCGACATCACGGCATGTTCTTTACTATAAACACTGCTCGGTTTCGCATTATCGTTTTGCGGGTATCTGGTTACAATATTATGCACGTTGCCATACCGCTCGCCGCCGGTTTTGAATACGAGGGGAATGAAAACAAAAAGCGTTTGAAAAGTATTCTCTTCCCTCATATATGAGACGTCTGTTTGTTGGCGCACGTTCTTCCGGCTACAATGCACACTTGCACAGTCCGTTGTGTTTCTGCTTATTTCCCACAATCTCCGGGTGAGCGCAGGCTCCCAATGTTCCAGACTTGAAGAGCACCTCAATTACTTTAAAAGGATTTGTTACTGTTAAGTTTTCACTAAATGTGCTGTGAACGGAATAGGATCTGATGTTCGTTTGGTTGAACGTGATAAATTGTCTTTTGTGAAGGGGTTTGGTCTTTTTAAGAATAAATGTTTGTCTAAACATTCATGACACTTATATTATTAAAGTGATTTTTATTGTAACAATAGGTTACCGGATTATGTTTTTTGTTTGTTTTATAAATGGAAGAATCGATCACGAAAACAAAATTAAAATATTATATTATAGAAACTGACGTGGTTTACACACATTTTATTTGTATTACACGGGGAACTATAGTCGGAGTGACCTGCTTAATCTTACGCGAGTAATTCCCGTGTAAGATAAATAAAAATATGTTTGATAATCAGGACAATAAAAGGACTTTAATATACTGCGAGACAGACATTGAAACATATTTATAAATGACGTCACTTGTGAGTACTTCTTACGTAACTTCATACTAGCACTCACTTTGCGGGAGAGGGACTTAGTATCCCTTCCTAATCCGACCAGAAAAATAAATACTTATATCTCAGAACTTTATTAACCAATAAAAAATAATTTCTTCTGTATACGTATTACATTTCATTGTATTTTCACTATTCTATCGTCTATATATAATGAAATGGTGTTCGTTGGTATCGTAAGCGTATCACTCGAGGAAGGCCGACTTGGCAATTTTTTTTATGTTGGTAATAGTCCGGAAGAACTTATAAGGGAATGAAAAATTGCAAAAGTTAACCCAAAAATCACTATCACTACATAGTATAAAACAAAGTCACTTCCCGCTGTCTGTCCGTCCCTATGTATGCTTAGATCTATAAAACTACGCAACGGATTTTGATGCGGTTTTCACCATCAGTTAGATAATTTTTCACGGAAGGTTTATATATGTAACGAGCGCCCCGACCTGGCTTCGCACGTAAGTTACACCCGTGCGAAGCCGGGCGGGCGGGTCGCTAGTTAGAAATAAGAATCAGCCAGTTTTTAATAAATCAAACATCTGTCTGATTATATTTGGATAAGACCGGGCTGTGAGGCGAATCTTGAGACAGGCCTGGGTCCAGCAGCTGATTATGATGATGATATCACTTAGGCCCAATTTCATCATCGAAAATGAACGCGATCAACGCAAGCTAATCTGGTTTAAAGTGGCTAACTGAGTTCAAAACGTCAATTTGGATTTCACCAACACAAACTAAACGCAGTTAAGGCTTAAGCGAGTTCAAGTTCTGAACGCCCGATTCTGGGAGGTTTAAGCCCTTTAAACGCGTTTAGGAGGCGGCACATCTGTGCTGCACATGTTGAATAACAATATTCCTCGGTAAAAAAAGGTATCTATTGTGTTCCTTGCTCTACGCTAAACGAAACCGACCTGCATTAATATAAATTGTAGGTACCTACTTTTATCATCATCAGCCATAGATCGTCCACTACTGGACATAGGCCTCCCCCATCGATCTCCAAAAGCGCCGGTCGGAAACGGCTTGTATTCAGCGTATACATAATATCTAGCTTGATATTGGTGTATTGATAAAAGAAGATGGAGAGAGCACTGGCTCTAGCTTTTGAAGATAGTGATGATGAAGAGTCTTTTATCCGCCCAAGGCGCCCAAGATGGATTCGCGAAAGAGAAGAACACTTCGATACTCTTGATGACAAAGACTTCGTCACAAGATTTCGCCTTACGAAGCCTACAGTTTTATCTGTGTTGGAGTCTATTGAAAACAAATTGGAATTTCCCTCAGATATGTAAGCACCAAAACAATGTTTGTTTATGTATTATTTTATTTTTGCGTTGCTATCGCAGCGTACGTGCCTACCTATGAAACCTGTCTGACCTATTATTATTTTGTTAAAGGAATCATTGTGTGTCTCCCATCAATCAGTTGCTATGTGCTCTTCGCTTCTATGCAACCGGGTGCTACCAAATGACAGCTGCAGATTTATGTGGATTTAGCACTTCAACAGCACATAGAATTGTGCATAGAGTCAGTGCAGCTATTGCTTCACTTCGATCACGACACATATATTTTCCTGAATTGCCAGATGAGATTCGCAAGACTCAAACTGAATTTTACAAGAGAGCTAGATTTCCATATGCAATAGGTGCTATAGATTGTACTCATGTGAAGTTCAGCAAATCACCAGGTGGAGAGTATCCCGAGATCTTTCGTAATAGAAAAAACTATTTTTCTTTAAATGTTCAAGCAGTCTGCAATGCCAACATGGAATTCACCGATGTGGTTGCTCGTTGGCCAGGAAGTACACACGACTCATATATATTTAACAACTCTTACAGAAGAGCAATGTTTGAACAGGGTCGTTACGAAAATGCTGTTCTCATTGGAGATGCAGGCTATGCATGTAATAGATATATGATGACACCATTAGAACAGTGCAATACTGCTGCAGAGAACTTATATAATGAGTCACATATAAGAACACGAAATTGCATAGAGAGAACGTTCGGGGTATGGAAGAGACGTTTCCCTGCAATGGCTATTGGTTTAGGTATTTCACTTCAAAATTCATTTCCTATAATCATTGCCACCACCGTGTTGCACAATATTGCAAGAAAAAGTGGTGAAGTCACACCTCCAAACGATAACGAGGTTATAAGCCCAGCTTCGTGGGAAGCCATTTTAAATCTAGGCAATATTAATAATGGATATGTAGATCCAGAAAGATCCCAAAGAAGCAACCCCAATTACAGAAAACGCAATGAAATGATTAACTATTTTTCACAATTAACAAGACTCATCTAGACTGTGCAAGTGGTAAATTATATATTTTAAATAAATAGAATGATAATATTTATGAACTAGCTGCGCCCCGCGGTTTCACCTGCGTAGTGATGAAAAATGGTGATGATACTGATGAAAAGTAGTATATGTCAGTCTCCTGGTTCTAAGCTACCTCTCCACCAATTTCCAGCCAAATCAGTTAAGCCGTTCTTGAGTTATAAACAGTGTAACTAACACGACTTTCTTTTATAATATATATAGATATAGGTGAACATATTTCCTAATAATAAAACCACAGAATTTATGTGAATAAAACAATACTTTAAATATAAGCTATTCTTTTAATTTTATTAATTGCAATTCATATATTTGCAGTTTGCGTTCTTCAAGCCTAGTTTTGACTTTTTCCTGTTTTAAAAGTTCTTGTTCTTTTTCCTTTTGGAGATGCAAAATTTCAATTTTTAATTGATGCTCCTCCTCGGCCATTATGTTTGTTTTTAAAAGAGTTTTGAGTTTTACCTCAGTTAAACTCTGTGTCGTGGTTAATGTTGGTCGTCTACGACTGGCTGATGAATCTGATGATGCCAGGCGGGGTTTTTTAGGAGTCCTGCAACAGACACATGTATATAGCAAACGCGGATGAAAAAAAAAACAGATACCATAGAGCAAGTTGTATGATAAGCTTATAGAGGGTTATTCGAAGAGGGTATGCTAAGCCGAAAGGGGGTCATTGTACTCATCATAATAAAAAACTTTTACTATAGGGCCAACTCTGATATCAGAAAAAAAACCGCTGTCCCATACAAAAAGTTCATTTACTCATGACAAAATGTATGGAAATAAAAAAATGCGTTTTCGGAGTTGGTCCCATAGTAAAAATTGTTTATAATGATAAGTACAATGACCCCGTTTCGGCTTAGCATACCTTATGCTTATAAGCCTGTATAGCTACAACTTTCATTTTCATTATCATTGAATATACATAATAAACCGGCCAAGTGCGTATTGGGCTTGCGCACTGAGGGTTCCGTACCAACACAAAATACAATAATTATCAATAAAAAAAAACTGACTTCAAAGTTATTAAAATATGGCAGTTCGATTCGATGAAATGATAAGGTAGAGGTTCGGGTTATAAGGTCATCCAAGTAACGAAATTACCAGTTATAACTTGGTAATGAACAGAAATTTGTCACAGACTCGCACTTGTCCATTATTTAGTGTGTACCTACTATAATTATGCCAAGTTTGACGCTTGTATGTTTCACCATTTTTACATTTTTACCATTTTTTTATTTATTTTTACAATACAAAAATACGTAAAAAATAAGCTTGTTGTTTGTTTTTACTTTTAATATTTTTTGTTATTTGTCAGTGAATCCGCCGTAACATTACATATTCTGTGAAAATTCCAACTAGCTATCTATTACGGTTCGAAAAATACAGTCGTTTAAAGGTAGGACGGACGGACAGACAGCGAGGGCTCAGTAATAGGATCCCATTTTACCCTAACGATACGGAACCGTAAAAAGCAGCACCTTGAGGTTTCAACCATGTGATGATGATGTTGAAAAGAAGCCATATACATCCTCGGGGCTTCAGCTATCTCTATTTATGTAATTTCATTACGATTAGCTCAGCTTTTTAGTCGTAAAAACATAACAGATGATCCTATAATAAATATTGTTCACTATACCATATAAGTGAGGTTGTTTCAGCCATATAGCCCATAATAATTGTTCTAACTACTAACCTTGCTGGAATACTCGTGCTGGGTGTTAAGAGCTCTTGAACATCTGATTGTTGCATATCCGATGGGCTTGGTGATATACATAGTGCTGGATTTTTTAACCCTTTCAGCATCTTGGGGGTATACTGCGACCAGTCCTGCATGACAGTATGATTTATGTGAATATTTCTTTTCATAGTACAAGCATTGCGTAAGTTTGGGAGATTACCATTGTATGCAAAAAATGCCCTGAATATTTATTTATTTATTTTTAAATTTGAATGTGTGTATACTGTACATTATTACACATGTCATCTAACCCATATATATACTTACAACAATAGATGTGGGTTTTGTTTCTGCTGATGTGGAATTTTCTTCACTTTGCTGTACCTGTGACTCGTAACTATTGGCATCTGAAAGAAAAAAGCTAATTAGTGCCTGTTATAGGTTTTCCGTGGGTAAGTGAATTGCAAATTAATTTAGTTTCTTCGGAATACATACTATTTGTATGCACTAGATTTTCAACTGGGGAATTGTCATTGCCAGACGCAGTGGACTCTGCTTGCGTAGTACCAGTGATATCAGACGCTGAAAAAAAATTGTTTAGTATTCATAAATAAATGGATAATATCCATATACATACATATCCATTGGATATAATACACAAAGGTATATTAGTGTGAAAATTAAATATGTGATCAAATAAAATATGTACCTAAAATGTGAGTGCCATCCGTATCAAAGGGGTTGATATATCCAGATACTCTGGTCTTGACGAGCTCTAGCACTCTATTTGTGGCAGGATCATCTATGACCTTTTTTGGTGGCCCTCCTCCTTTTAGGTATATGGAATGAAAAAAAAAAACAATAATTAAATTATAACATTATGATTTGTCCCCAAACTAACAATACAGTTTAGCTATGAGGCTATGAGTATACCATACGTACCGGTTCCCAAAAAATGCTGGTTTCGCAGAGTCTGCTCTTGCTTCGCCCTTTTTTTCAGATTCTCCCAGCAATTTTTCAAAACTGCTGAGAGTCTGGGATGAATGCCAGATATAGCGTTAAATTCTGTGGCAATTTCCTGCCACTCTTCTGATTTATTTCTCATGCTTACAGCATCAGATTTTTTGCATTCTACGATTGCAAAATGCCTCTCTACTAAATCAATGAGAGAAATTTTTTCCGTTGTAGTGAAAGTAGGATCTCTTTTCCTCTTTAACATTTTGGCGTTAATTTATATTTTATCGGAACTGTAGATTGAAATTTGTTACTTTTTTTGTAAAGTATCAGCACTCAGTCTTGGAAAGTCACAATACTAATAAAATCACGTAATAAAATCACGAAAACTTTTAAAATAACACGAAACGAAACTTGCAAGAAAGTCAAGAAACCACCACAAAAAAGCAACTTCAATGAAATCAGTTTGACAGCGACATTACAATGAAGTTTTGACAGTGACGGCATTACCACAGATGACGGCTGCATTCAGTGAGCTCCAAATTTGCGTTCCATATCACGTAATCTTGGTTTACGTGAACGCGAACAATATCGTGTCGGTGAAATCGCCTTGAGTTAAACCGAGATCAAACTTTACGTATGAACTGGTTTAAGTAAAACCGAGTTCAGTTAAACGCGTTTTGGGATGCAATCGATGAAAACGGACCTTAGTATCTACTGTTAAGAGCCCTCTCACATTTCACTATGACGAAAAAAGCAACAAATCCTGGATTTTGGCATTCTGATTCTATCAAATAGAAAATATCTATAGAAAATTCTATTTCTGTAATTAAAAGATCTGTATTTTTTATTGATTTTGGAAAAACTCAATATACCAAACTTATTAAATACCTCCAATTTACAAAGTAGTTTTTCGTAAAACTCTCAGAAGAATAGTTTGAATGTGGATTTCGTTAAATTACTGACATATAATAAACAATTTTAATATTCATCTTGACAATTGCGGCCTTATATTTTCGTTTTATGCCCGAAAATCCAGATACCTAAAAATCATCGAATGCATTTTGTATTACGGCTCTTAAATCTTTGATCAAATAATAACAGTCTTTAGAAATAGTGATCGCGAAAACATCAAATTAAACAAAGAACAGCAGACCGCCGACTTCGTTACTTAACAATACAAACGACTACTAAATCGTTGAAATGTCAGTGAACATTTCATCAAAATGTTTACGATAGATGCCAGTGTATCTCAGCCGGCCGCCCAATCCTGTCCCACCGACTGTCGTCAGGTATTTCAATTATCCGACGTTCTCCCGATGCCTGCCTGCTTTCATAGTTGCCCCCAAAGAATCGATTGCGGGACATTCCTCGTTCGAATCTCACCCTTGTCACCCTAAGCTTGCACCGCTTTACTTGCATACGTACAAATAAAGCGTCTACTTTGGAGAATTTTCCTTCTTTGTTATTTAATCTCTCGGCGACTACACCGGTCTAACTGCCATTCTGAGTATCAATTTCTAGTCTAGACTATTTCAAATTGCATACTTTTAAGATTCAAGTTTTTTTAAAAGATTTTCTGGTTTCATACGTTATCTAAAATTTTTGCGTTGCTGTTTCCAAATGACTCTACACCTCGGAAATCTTGACGTACTTTAAGATTATGGCATAAAAAATTCCGCAAAATATTTTCTCAAAAATCCAGGCCGAAGAAAAATGCGTCTCTACTTTTTAGAATGCTGACGGAGGTAATGTAACATTAGTAATTCAACAAATTTTCACACCAAAAACATGACACTGATAAAGCAACAAGTTCCCTTTTTACCACATTTGTGGCGACGTTTTGTCGACGTTCCGCCGCGTTCTGGCGGGGTGGTGGGGGTCCGGAGACGAGTGCTGGGGTGATAGAGAAGGGAGGGAGGGTAGAGCGACATGTCGCGCACTCTCACCGCCATAATTATTTCATACTCTGCGTTTTGCGTACGGTTCCGACTGACGAGTAACAATCGGGAACGAGTACTTTACCGTCTGATTTGACAGGGGTCGGATAAATATTTGTTTGTCTCCGCGTTTATTGCAAACCTGATTTGAAAATCTTTTTCTCCCCATTTTACTTACAAGAAGAAAAAAACAATATACATACTCACTTATATAAATTGTATATTATCCCTTGGACATTCCCATGAAACAGTATTTTTTTTTCGGGATAAAAATAGGCTTATCTTTCAGGCTCTCCGACTATCTCAATGCAAAAAATCACTTCGATTCGATGCTGTATTGTTGCGTGAAAGAGAAACAAACAAACACACTTTCGCATGTATCAGTATGATATAAACGTTTCTTACATTGAAATTCCAGTCAGGAATGTTCGATATACGAGTAAGGCTATAAGGTTATCTCGTAATGAAAAAACGTTGATGTATGAAAAACGTATTTTTTGTTTAATTTTTTATAATTACGTAATCAGTGTAATAATAACATTGCCAGGTTACTCGGAACGGTAATAATAACCCGAAAGAAAGTTATTTTACTACATTACGACCAACTTGCCAATACTGAAATTGTGAAAAAAACGTGAGTTCCATATTTTTTTTTACACATAATGATGTTTATGAAACAGTTGTTTTTTCAGTTTATTTTAGGGTAGGTCACTCAAAGGCAAAACGACTCAATAATAAAAAAAAAAATTTTTAGGGAAACTTACAGGCTTATAATATATAATTAAAAAAATAATAAAGATATACAAGTTAAAAAAATAATATGACTAGGCAAATTTTTGTAAAAGTTGTTCATAATGATGAGTGCAATAACTTCCCATCGGCTCAGTGCCTCCGTTCCGTGCAAACTTAAATAAATGAACCAAGTTCTGGTAACAGTAAGATAAGATAACTATTAAAAGACCACAAAAACAATAATAACAGATACAATTCAATTCCAATTCAAATTCATTTATTTTAGGTCGTTACACCCATACCTACTGGTTCATACTGGTACATACTACTTCCATACCACTGGCTTTTCGGTGAAAGAAAACATCGTGAGGAAACCTGCATACGTACGGAGAAGGAATTCAATGGCGTATGTGAATCCACCAACCCGCACTGGGCCAGCGTGGTGGATGAGGCCCAATCACCCTTTCGGGGGTAGGCCAAAAGTCCAGCAGTGGACTGTTAAAAAGGCTGATTATAACACCCATACCTTACATAATTTGACATTAATAAAATCACACAAAATATAAAATAAAATAACACTATACAATAAAATTATTATTAACACACCGGTGCTTGGTGACAGGTTTTCAATTTGAGGGTGGTAGCTAAAACCCGAATCACGGTTTCTTCTACGCAAGAGTGCTCCATCGTAGACCGCATCATCGCTCAACATCAGGCGAGTTGGCGGTCAAAGGCAAGCCTCTCAAAATATAAAAAAAAAACAACAGCCAGACATTAGAAATTGCTATCTGCCTACCATCATGCTATGTTTCCTTCACGATATTTTCACCGAAAAATTCAAGCTTATTGTTGAAATTTGAACCCTGCGGATTGGTGCCAACTACTGAGCTATCATCGCTATATACACTTTAAACACAATACCGTCCTTTTACCCGACTGCACAAGAGGAGGTTTATGTTTTTCGAGTGTATACGCGTTCTTGAGAAAAAGGGTCTTGACAGACGGACAGACAGACGGACAACGAAGTGATCCTATAAGGGTTCTGTTTTTACCTTTTGAGGCACGGAACCCTAAAAAGGGAAAAACAGTAAATTAACTTTGCTAAATAGGTCAATACTACCATCATTATGTAGATGTTAGTCAGCAAATTTCAAAAATATATACATAACACTACTATGAAATAGTGCCAAGCGAGACGCAGCCGCGCGCGCGCATTCACCTTGAAAAAGACTGCCTAATGCGGTTGAAACTATAGTCGGAGTGACCGGCTTAATCTTACGTGAGTAATTCCCGTGTAATATAAATAAAATACTATGAAATACTTAGTAGTTTACGAGAGCGGTTGAAAGAGATCTGTATATACTACGAGTATAGGTATAGATAGGTACGCAGCGCGCCGCTGTTACTTTTAAGTTACTTACCATCATCATCATCATCATCAGCCAAAAGACGTCCACTGCTGAACATATGCATCCCTCTTTAACCTCCACACTGAACGACAGCCTGCCTTTTACATCCACTGGATGCCAGCGACTCTCACAATGCCGTCGGTCCATCTAGCCACGGTCGGTCTCTCTAGTTACTTATACCTACCTATTCTTTTTTATAATTTAAGTTACTTGTTACTTTGCGCCGTCGAGTAAAAAGGACCAGGGGCCTTACGGACAACAGCTAATTGCGGCACCTAATCCGCTCAGTTAGAAAATCACGCGAACGTGAACCTTATCGTGCCCAGATACGGTTTGCGGTCGCGTGATTTTCCAACTGAGCGGATTAGGTGCCGCAATTAGCTGTTGTCCGTAAGGCCCCAGGTCTTTATTTCAATCTCATAGGTATACCTACAATTTAATTACCTACATCCTAAATCAAAACGAATAATTGATAGCCAACATTGGACATATCTCTTTGATTAAAGACGCAGTGGAATTAACGCTCGATATCACGTTTGACCAATATCGTCAGATATCAGCACTGATAAATGCTATCGTTGACACTCGTACAATTTCTGTAATCTAAACTTGAAACGTGGGTTCAGTGCAAACTATCTTTGGTTCAGTGCTTTGCTTTGATAAAACTATCTCGAACGGCGTTATTTTGTATACATGTGTTACATTACGACCTTCATGCAATTTTTTTTATTTTATCGCTACTAGTTTCTTAGTATGCATGAATAAACCGGCCAAGCAAGTCGGGCTCGCGCACTGAGGATTCCGTACCACCACAAAATACAAAAATTAGTGCAAAAAGAAAACATCACGCCCAGGTCACCATCCAAGTACCGACCGCGCCCTACGTTGCTTAACTTGGTAATGAATAGAAATTTGCTACCGACTTGCACTTGATCATTATTTATTTGTTGTACATACTATAATCATGCCAAGTTTGACGCTTGTACGTATTATCGTTTTTACATTAGAGATATTACAAAAATACGTTAAAAAACACGTTTGTTTTATAGAGACCCCCATTTCGTTTTTACATTTTGACTTTTTTATTATTTCTTTGTTAATCCGCTGTACCTTTACATATTCTGTGAAAATTTCAACTGGCTATTTATTTTGAAAGATATAGCCGTTAATAGGTAGGACAGACGGACGGACAGACATACATCTTAGGCTTAGTAATGGGGTCCCGTGTTTACCATTTGGATATGGAACCCTAATTTTAGAACCTGTCGATTTCAAAACTTCTTATTTGAATTTGAAATATTAGTGTTTAGATCAGGGGTGTCCAACATATGGCCCGCGGGCCACAATGCGGCCCGCCAAGGTTCCTAATCCGGCCCGCGAATGAGTCAAAAGTTGGGTAACTTTTAACCTTTTTAGACGTAATTTTGTAAAGAACGGAGATTCATATATATATATCAGTGTGCCTGTGCATGCAGTTACAAGTGAAACCTGCTGTGAATTCCGCCAAAAGGTTATAATTATACCCTTTCTACCATTTTACTTATAAATATTAGTCATGATTTGCTCGGTTACAAAACATCTATTGGCCCGCCATAGTTACAAAGTTAATAAATCCGGCCCACCACAAAATTTTGTTGGACACCCCTGGTTTGGATCAAGACAAACTAAATGAGATTTCGCAGGTGTATGAGGAAATCGGAATACAAATGTGAGATATTAATAAAAGCATTATTGTTTCATCCACATTGTTCTATATTCGCACTGGAATTCCTCTGGATTAGCAGTGACTTGCGAACAGCCGTAATTGCCTATTTGCAGAGGTAAAAGATTAATATAAATAGATTAGGTGCGGGTAACTTAATTTTTTTTTTTTTTTTTAAATTACGCACGGATTTGAGGTTTGCTATTAACATTTCTAAACACAAATCATCATCTTCCCCAACACGATTCTCTTTATTTATTTTATCTCTTTTTTATTAGATCTCTCCAAACGTAATCATTATTAGTCTATTCATCTGTCATTCTGTCATTATTATGTTCCCACTGCTGGGACACAGGCCTTCTCTCAGAGAATGGGCCCTAACCATCGAGACAATACATAGAATCACAATCTTGCCAAAAAATGTCCGAACTAAAACTCGGCGCACGCTACGAATTGCGCAGACTTTTTGGTTAGTTACAAGGTAACCGCGATCCGACTGCAACGCCGCGCGATGCCAGAGCTACGATGACATAGCGGACAACTAACGTTGAACACTATGCAAGCGACATAACATCTAAATTAGAGGATATTTGGCTTTGTGAAGTACAAGTAATTGATACAATGTATGTAAAATGACGCTCGGACGTTTTTTGACTATTTTCACTGAGAGATTGTGACTATAGGAATTGTATCTCGATGGCCCTAACCCATCATGCTGGCCCAGTGCATGTTGGTAAATGTACATGAATTTGTCCTTTTAAGGTTTTTGATAACACAGGTTTCCTCACGATGTTTTTCCTCACAGTTAGGTGATTTACAAATGAGAAAGTAACTTTGTCTGTTCATTGTTTATTCACTTATTCACGACTAAGCGGCTGAAACTTTTTTATAAAATTATATACAAAGATGTAGCTACACAACAACAGACATGGGATACTTTGTTCTCCGGAAAATACAGGAAAACGGGAAAATTGCAAATAAAAGAATTATCATTGATAAATGTGAATGTTGAATCTTGAACAAAACTTACAATTTAGAAGTTCTGCCGAAATTTTGGCTAATTTAGCTAGCAACATATATAGACCAAATACACAAGTTACCTTAATGGTACCTATTGTATCTAACTACGATTTTAGTTTCATCATCATCATTTCAGCCATAGGACGTCCACTGCTGGACATAGGCCTCCCCCATCGATATTCAAAAGGGCCGGTTGGAAGCGGCCTGCATCCAGTGTTTCCCTGCGGTCTCTTTTAGATCGTCTGTCCATCTTGTGGGTGGATTTTAGTTTATACTTCTGAGTGCTGACCCGGTATCCATAGTATTAAATATCTTTGAGTTTAATCAAAGAACTTAGACCTATTAGTCGATTAGTTGAATTTTGCTATGGATGCACGCACTTTCCTTGATCAATATTACTTTTGCAAATAAACAGAACCCTGTACAAACTCCTGTAAGAAGCAAACAAGGTTTGCTTTCCAATGAACTGCTAGTTCCGTGTATCGTCTACAGAAGCAAACATTGCGTGTACGTTTACAACCGACGTAATTACATTAAGAAGCCTCCCGGCCGGGGCGTCCGGTCCGGTGTTCTTTACTGCGAGTCGGCAATTCCCCGCGCGGTGGGCCGTTTATGTGCATATTTAACCAGGATTCCGGGTCCC
Organism: Agriopis aurantiaria; assembly: GCA_914767915.1. Taxonomy (NCBI): domain Eukaryota; kingdom Metazoa; phylum Arthropoda; class Insecta; order Lepidoptera; family Geometridae; genus Agriopis; species Agriopis aurantiaria. The sequence goes on along the minus strand of OU612003.1, from coordinate 5,822,114 downwards.
GGCCGGGCTATAGTCCGCTAGAGATGTCTCTGTAAACAGGAAATATTGATATTAACGAATATCGTTATCGATAATTGTTTTATGGGCATGCTGGAATCGTTTGCGTCATCAGGCATTTAGATATGTGTGATATTTTCTGCTGCATTCATTCATTCATAAATAATACGAGGAGCTCGCGTATTGGTGAATCAATTCCCAGAAGAGTTTTTCCCAGTTTTCTGCCAGCGTTTTCATATCCCTGTACGACATGATAGGCCTTTTCTTTTATTTGGTCTAATAATGGTCTCCTTGGTCTACTTAGGCTTCTCTTTCCATCTATCTTCCCCTCTATAATAGACCTTTATTCATTATGTATTTATCAGCTTACGCTATTAACTTTATCATCAGCTACTCGTGTGCATACTGTATATCGATTTTCGCATGCATAGCGTGCATCGTCTTCATATACTAAATAAGACTCATAATTACCATACAAGTTAATTTGTTTGCGGATGTATTTATCGATATTTCCCCAAAAAACCCATCTCTATTCTCTATGCTACACTGAATTGCAGTGGCAACCCTTAGTAAACGTAATTTGTGTGGTCCTCGTGGCCGATGCGCTCGTTGTTTTCGATATCGATTTGTATAATTTCCCGTTTTCCTACTTCAAAAGCTGACTTTTCTGAGGCTTCGTTACTTACATTTGGATTCGTAGAATTCGCTTCTTGCTATATTCAGTATTTGTGCAATGCACAGTCATAATCGTCGTCTTCATCGTCATCGTCAGCTTTTATCAACCCACTGTTAGGCTTCCCTTCTCTTTTGACATTTATCTCTGTCTCATTTGCAATGATCAATCACAAACCAATCAATTAATCAATCAATTTAAAAAAAAATGACTTCAAAATTAATTAATGACTTCATAATAATGTCATCCAAGTAACCGAATTTCCCAGTTATTTTGATTTAAAAGCCAAACTACTAGACCGATTTTAATAAAACTCCTATGGGACTAATCTGAATGTATATATCCTTTCAAATAAAAATAAAAACCGTCAAAAGATTTTCTAAATTGGTTCATAAATGACGGATATCTGAGGTAACAAACATGCGCGGATACATTAACAAGAGTAATTCAGTTTTAATATAAATAAAACAGAAATATTTGCTACAGGAGTACAGGCAGTGTTTGTGATTCAACCAATGGATGGATAGTCAGTCAGCTGAACGATCTGCATTAATGTTCACGAATCATTAACGGGGGCTGGTGCCGTGAGGGTTTATAAGGATAGGGTTTCGTTTGATTTGCTCTATGGCAAATACATAATACAATAATGTATAGTGATTTATTTGTTGTGATCGATGGTAGCCGCGCGGTAGCATGTACGCTTTATAACCTGACGGCACCCGGTTCGATCCTAGCCCTGCACCAATGACTTATTACGTACCTACCTAAATAAATTATGTGCAGTTTCGATGCCATCGCTCAAAAACGGCGAAGGAAAACATCGTGAGGAAACCGGTATGTCCAAGAACATCAAAAGTTCAAAGACGTATGACATTCACCAACATGGCCAGCATAGTGGATTAGGGCCCATCCTCTCTGAGAGAAGGCCTGAATCCCAGCAGTGGAAACATGATATGCTAAAATTATGATAATGATGATAATTTATTTGCCACAATAATTGTCTCTAATAGAAATAGAACACAATTTTTGCCAACCCGTAATTTAAAACTTTGGCGTGTTACATATACGTAATAATGACAAATGGCATAAATAGAATTAATCAGTCGAAATGTTTCCGTTGTATAATATTAAAAAAACCCAGCTCTAAATTACTCTGATTAAGTTGGAACGCTATCGTTAGAAGTTGATACAACTAGCAGCAAACACTTGTTAGACACACCACGTAGGAAGCGCCTGGGCGATCCTTCGGTACATTCCCCTAGCGGTCCTAAAGTCTTCCCCCGCGCCTCCCTCGGGATCATCTGCCTATTTCCGCTCTGCTCCGCTCGCGGCCCACTGCGCTCTACTTGTCATACGAAATTTGGGTCACTCCGAATTAGTTATCTGTGTGCAATTTGCTTAATAGCCAATATTTGCTAGAGTGTATTTTCAGTTATCTAACTCATTGGTAATTGTAATTGCTCCTGGAATAGTATCTCTGAAGTGTTTGAATTCTCTGTAAGGCATCTGCTAATTGGCGTCAATGTTTATTTTTGTACCACACTCGCCACTACCGATAAACGCTTCGAGTTAATTACACACAATCTTTTATGTCGATTAGAGCATTGGAATTGTTCATTGTAGGTGGGTGACGAGATCATTTGACACAAGCCACACTAGCACGCTGATCGCTGAACTCAATAAGCGGAAGGAACGCATTTTCCGCTCGCGAAGCTGCGGGCTCTTTCATGAAATCCACCGCAAAAACCTCTACCGGCTAAAGCATCCATCAAACGAAGCTCGCTTCTTAATAGGACCAAAATATATAGAACCACACAAAGTCTCGCTAAATGGAAATACCCGGCGAGCGTCACTTGCCGAACGAGACTCTATCTAACCGAGGAATAAGGCCAATTTTACGCAAACTTCCTCTGCCACGAAACGTGTCCTCCGCATTAACGTGAGCAATGCGTTAACCACTCCAATACAATCACTATACGGTGCACATTCGGAAGGTCGTCAAAATATCAACATTATTCGATTTGACTAAAACCGTGTACGCCAAACTGTTTCCTTTCTTCGAGACCCGTATTAAGGAACAAATTGGCTTGGCTAAGGAAACAGCGTGGGACAATAAAAATTACAGGCGGTGTTTCGCGCCGCACCAGGCGCCCGCTCGGTTCGATGAGTGATATCCAACACTGATACTTCTTTGTTGGTACGATTTTCAAAGGCGTGGCAAGGCATTTTATTATATTTGTTGATAAACAACGATCGATATTAGTAATTTATATTCAAAACCAATATCACCCAATTTTCTTGAAAGTAAACATATCCGGCTCGAAGGACCAAGACAGATAATATAGATCAAACAACTAAACTCACAGATAAAACTATTAATTTAACATTCATCAGTCAAATTAGAAGAAGTGAACGTAATTGATACGATCATTAGCATAAGAATGGCGCGTTCATCTCGCAAGATGATTTGACAGTTAACGTAACAATAATATTCAATTCGTCAGGAAACGGAGCTGACGGTGCAACATTCGAAGTTCGGGGCACCGGCTGAGGTTATTCGAAACGTTTACAACATAATAGAGAGCATTAGTCCGATCCACTTTTGACATCATTATCTGTATGTGCGACTCACGATAACCTGCGAGCGCGGCGTTCGTCGCTCCCGCCCCGCCTCGAGTCGGGCGTCAGTCGCGCGCGTCCTCGCCTACCGTAAAGTCGCCTTCGCTCTCGGCGCTCGCTCAACAATACCACATAAAGGGTACTCAGGGAACTCGCTTTTGGCGGGTTTTCGCGCGAGCCGAGCGGCGAACGTGATGCGCCTCGCATTCGGACAAGGAATGCGTGCGTGCTGTCGCCGGCGAATGTATGTGTTGCATCGCCGCAGTGAAATCTGTGACGAGGACTGTCAGTGATCACTTGGATTGCAGTGTTGGATCGTAGGATAGTTGCGGCCGCGGACCGCTCCTCGGCTTTTTGTAAGAAATAATCGCTTCGACGGATGTAATGTCCATGATGTTGACTCATGCATGACGCATTTGATTGCTGGAACTGGGAATTTGTGATTTACGATTTATTTTGGGATGACATGCATTTGAATTCCATTAGGTAGTCTAATAATGAGGGACGTTCAGAATTGATAGTTCCTGCTTTTGATTCATTCTGCTATTTATTCATTCAAATTCGAAAAACAAGGCTAAACCTGTATTTGAATATTTATATAAGAATATATACAAGTATATAATTATGTACACACGTATTCAATGACAAAAACGTCTGTTTTAAATTGAATACTTTATGCATGTGTATTATATTATTTTTATTTATTCCTCTTGACGTTTTTCGTTTTATGAAGTATATAATATTATTGAAATACCTAATAGCTCGTATCAAAACAATAAAGTTTCGAAAAAGAAAATTTACCATCTGAATTTATTAACAAATTTATTATAATTACATATTAACGGCCTATTACTTAGAAACGTTAGGTTGGTTAATCAATACTTAAAATTGCTCCGTGAACGTTTAACTGTCTAATATTGTCAAAGCGCGCAAACGAGACAAAGCAATTTAAGCATTGATTAACTTAACTAACGTTTCTAAGTAAGGCTGGTAATCTTACAATATTATAAAGAGGAAAGATTTGTATGTATGTTTGTAACGAATTGGCTCAAAAAGTACTGGACCGATTTTAAAAATTCTTTCACCATTTGAATGCTACGTTATCACTGATTAATATAGGCTATTTTAATAGGCTATATAACCATACCCGTGCGGAGCCGGGGCGGACCGCTAGTACATAATATTAAAATCAAACGTTATTTATATTTGGGCTTACCTAAAAATAGTAGTACTCACAATAATTTTATTCAATATGCATGCATATAATCACGTGTTTGTGCATAATTTTTAAATTCGTTTCCTTATTAAAAGTTGTCCTTCTATAACCAGTCTTATTTAACACCGATATAACTATTATATAGTAGTGTTATGTAGCTGCACTGTTTACAGTAAAATAATTAATTTGAATAAAACTACGCCCGTGTTTAGTTCTTAATGACTGCGGCATGGCGCTGCATTAGTCATCCTTATAGACTCATAACATTACAGTTATTTCATTCTATGTAATTGCATGCCTATTCAGTTTCACAAAACAATACAAATTTGTGGGTATTAATATTTTATATACATATACACGGTAATATAATGTTTACTACCTTATCATCATCCCAGACTTCCTTGTCTCAATTGTCTCACTACTAAGTGAGAACACTCTCCCTCTCTTACTATATTTTGCTGATGCTAATCAGGGTTCGGGCTTGACCCTATCTTCATTAAATGTTCTATTAGTACCTATTATAATCCTTATCTCGATCCAAGCATTTATTTGCTCTTGCAGCTGCAATGACATTGAAAAAAAAAGCTAAACGAAAACCAAGAATTCTAATCTCTTTCGCTAGGTTTTTGAACATAAGACTGTAGCAGGTGCCCGATATACTTAGTGAATTATTTGAAAAAAGACTTAATTTAGCTTTATACTATGTTATTGCGACTGTCAAAGAAAGCAAATGAACGAATGGTAATATTGTAGAGACTAATGATCCAGATGATCTTAATGACTGAGTATACATTGTAGAGTTAATCAACTTATTGTTAACAGTATTTGTTAATGACACGTGACAGTTTAATCAAAACAACTAAACACTTTATAATGTTCATTTTGAAACTACCAAGATAAGCTGTAATCACAGCTCTCGCTATAGTGCTATCTACAACATTACCAAGGCCAATTGTGATAACTTCTTTCAACAAGTTCTGGAGTGCTGTAATGGAGTATTAAATTTCAACAATGTGTTTGGCCTGTTCATTTATTGAATTATTTTATTTTATGGCACATAAACTTTTTGAAATATCGCATATAAATCCAAGATTAAATTGGTAGATAGCGCAACGGTATTCTTAATGTTAATAGCTCCATCTAAACTACCCCAATGGTCAGTTCTCGGGACACTATCTTCAGTAAAAGCTACGCTATACCCTTCCCGCGGACACCAGACGAGGGTTTCTACATCTCAAGGGTTATCTTCAATAGTCTTGTAAAAGCTGAATTACTATCCGGCAATATGCCCCTTCTGCGGTCTTATTTTACTCCTGGCCTCTTTTTATCGCTCTACTAGCTAATAAAATGTACGTTCGAATTAAATCTAAAGGGAAACACATTTGAAATATTCTGCTCTTTGAACATACAGCTTGAAAGATACAGCTTGCTGTTTTTACCAAATCTCCGTGACGAAGTGGTCACAGTATGACCTCGACTTTAAACTAGGTTAATGTATACGTGATGTAGGACAGTCAGTATTCGGCTCGTATGGAAAATTAACTCGTTTTAAAAGTACGTAACGTTTGTTGTATTGACCTTGACAGATATTCATAATTGAATTCTGTTTAAGTATCCGATTGAAAATTGTATTTTTTTGTGTTGTTGTTTTCTTATTCGTACACTTGAAAGCACATTAGAAAGTTGAATGGTTTAGATAAAAAAAAACTGTTAGATCAAAACCTTCTCGGTCCGGAATTTTTTACATCTAACCTAGGAATGTTCATTAAACAAATTTTATGATAATCGTCAATCAGGCACGGTGCCATATCGCCAGCAATCAAATTGTACCCGTTACTTTGTTGCTCACGGCGATTTAAATTCAATCTATTGGTGTGGGTTGTAGCCGAAAAGTAACACCGGGGCTGCGTTCTTTGTTTCATCACTGGATGAAACAAAGTGATGAAACAAAGAATGCAGCCCCGGTGTTTTTGTAAAAGGAACACTGGTTTCTTTTACGTAATCTGGATGGCACGGGCGAATGCGTAACGCAGATCAATCACACGGGAAAACACCCGCGTAATGGCTCCTTATGACCCTACGCGAAAAAAACGGGCCACATCCTATTTAGTCCGTGTCCGCGCTAAATAACGCAAAAAGTATCCGCTAGACTGGCCCGCAATTAATCATCGACCCGAGCCGGCCGAAACTCGCACCTAATCAATGTTTCTTTTAATTTAAGATTACGCCTCCATGGACGGGGGGACGTGCCAAAAAACATTATCTGATCCTGTACACTTATTTATTTCGATGATTTCTTTGTGTTCGGAAGCTGTTGAACTGCTTTTTGGATGGCATTTTACGGTAACTGATGAATAAAATACATTTTTTTTTTCATTTTAACTGACTTCAGGAGGTTCCCGACTCGGCCCGTTTTTTATTATAATTTTTTTATCTATGTACGCCGCCATTTATGAACCGCTTTACGTAATTTTTAGTAAAAAATCTTTCTAGTTGGTTCTACAAAAAAATTATAGACTGGCTTTTTCCTAGCTCAAATAGTATAAATAATTTTGTTTGAGCGCCTGTTGATATGGTAATATCAATAATTTTGTTCTAACTCACTATTTTTGAAGTCTGTTTTTTTATATTGGCAATTAACTATACCTTTAAACAATAATTTCCATCCAATCCGAAGTAAATTCTCATCTATATGAACGAAATGAAACATTTACGACTTGCGCCGTCCCATTGGGACATACGAAACAAATGACGTTGTTCCGGTGTCCTATGGTTACGTTGGGATCACGGATATTTTCCTTGTTATTTTGTGTGAGCTCTTGTTGTTTGTTTCCTTTAAACTTTTCTTCCCAAATCCTGGTAACTCCATTACCGGTAATAATATTCGTTATCGTAGAACATCTGTGAAAATAACTTCATGTTTAAAAAAAAAACTGAATCACTAAGGCTGCGGCGTAAAATTTCACGTATGATTTAGGTGCTCATGAACTTCATATATGAATGTTTGATTCGAAGAAGCAAATAAATGATACTTAATCGTCTGAAGCAATCAAATGGTACATGCCATGAATATCAACAATTGCACCGCGATCGGTTTACATCGATTTACATTCGTCGAACCGTGTCTAATGCTAAATTTGTTTCACAGTCGTGTGTTGGACAATCTGTGAACTGATGTACCTTGATAACCAAAAATGTTTTCACGCGGCGTAGACTGATTTCTTTCCTACCTTGTGTAACTATAAGACAACCTGATTGTGGAAACTAGTGATTGTGTCCAAGAAGTTTTTAATAACATTGTTATACCGAGTGTGAACAATAAGTGCTCAAACGATTTTGCTGGCATGCATGTGTGTTATGAGAGGCCTGGCTTGGTCACCGCACTGAACGGAGGCGTTGGGTAAGAAACCTTTTTTGTTGCTGTCTTTTCTCGGCGTTATTCTCGCGTACAAACATAATTTATTGCATATTGTTTGTTAATGAAGACATGTACTCTACGCAATAAAATGGAGGCGATACGCGTTTACAGATTTCATTACATTTTTATGGAATAATGGTGTTATTTTTTTGTTTATTTAATTTAGAAAATTTACAATGAAATATGAAACAAGAAATATCACTATTAATTTAATTATTCAGCTTTTCAATCATTCGTGTCTTTGTTTGTTTTAGCTATGCACTTGTTTTGTATATATAAATTTAAAACGTGCATTGCTTTACATGTCGTTGCTGTACATCATTAAAAAATTCTAGCGATAGATTTACAAATTATATCATTCCAGTCATTCCAGTGCATGCTTCTGCGTTATACTCGTTACGAATTGGCAGTTATCTGAAGTATCATGCAACCAAGGAATCAATTATGTATGAATTTAAAATGGCCATGCATAACCCATCTTTAATCAAAAAGGCAAACACTCAATATTATACGAGTTTTGCTACTCCTAAACATGCATGAGACGGAATATTTTATGTTCTTAAGTCCATATTAGGTAAGTCACGCCCCTGTAACAACACTGGGCTTGTCGCTTAAATTTTTTACCTTCTCCTTTAATTCAATTAACTTATCAGTATCCCTGATATGTTTCAGTGCTGTTTTATTCATTAATAATTGATATAAATATATGCTCAAATTTATTGATATGATTATTTAGTTCTAAAGCTCCTTCATTGTGCTTTCACATGCTTTCTTATAGAATTCTCGAATCAGTTGTCTTTTTTTTGCATTTATTATTTTTCATGTCTCTGATGCTTTTCTTATTTTTCTTTTTTTATTCCTGATCTAGTTTGTTGGTTCATACTTCTATGTAAGTATATATTAGTTCCGGTTTACATTGATATACATTTTTAACATGGACACTTTCTTCTAAGTTAATAGTACTAATAATTATAAGTCGTTAATTGTTTTACTAATGTACATCATGAGCTTGTAAATTATATTCTGCGTAGCCCTGTATATTCTAACACTAGTCTAGAATCATGTCAGGTATTTCAGCCCTCGTAGCAAGTGGATTGTCAACGAGCTGTCGACTCGAGTAAAGCAGCGTTGCTAATGCTATTCTCATTAATTACGTAGCTAGTTTAGTGCAGGCAGTGCACTACTTCCTAAGTTTCTATCATATTATACATAGTTATATTCGTTTAAATTAAATGCTTACTTCACGAGTAGAAGCCGTCACAGCTTGGTTTTGTTTTGCCAGTACCTGAGCAGCAGAAGTTTCAAGTAGTTCCGAGCATTCTGGCTTATAGTTTATAGCATTGTGGCGTAGGTAGAGAATTCAAATTATAATACACTACCGGCACGCCCCGGCTTCGCACGGGTGGAGATATATAGCCTATGTCACCGGGGATAGTGTAGCTACCCAACAGTGAAAGAATTTTTAAAATCGGTTTAGTAGTTTCGGAGCCTATGCAAACAAACAGACAGTCAAATAATCAAATCTTTCCTCTTTATAATATTAGTAATACATGAAGTTTAAATTTACTGCATTTTATAAAGACAGTTCAAAAAATAATGTAAATTAAGTAGTATTGCCAAAGACTACAGATCTGTGTGTTGTTCAATCCCTATTGATTGCAAATATTTTGAAAATAGCTGTAGATCTAAAATTTTAAGTGACTATACTTTCACAAAGTGGTGTAAATCTATTAAAAATAATATGATATTTGTGCTTACAAACGTGCAATATAAAGTGTTAAGTACGTCTCGTCTGCGGCAAACGCGCGATAATCCAATAAGCTGAATTGGAAGTGGCTCGAATAACTCGAATTAACCTCCAGCTCGTGTGCACTGTAACTCGATATAAAACGACTTCTCGCCAGACAATAGTGGGAATTAACGAAGAAATGAATAGGCACCAAACACAGGAAAAGCTTTGTCTTGCTACTTAATTTAATGATGATTCGAGTGACTAGATTGCCATCATTTCGTACTTGTCTTTTTTTACAATTTATATGCAAAATGTTCATCACGTTAAGATGTCAGATTATAGTGTAATTTTTTACCGAGACGACGTCAGGATCCCGTAGGTTCGGTGTTAGAAATTTTACGTGTGTATTTGTGTGGCTGTGTATCTGCGTCTGCCTGTAGCATCGTGGCTCCCAAACGTGAGTACCGATATTTTCTTTTTTGTTTGTTTAAATTGTTACTTGATCGAGAGTTCTTAGCTATGATTCAAGAAAATCTGTTTGTTTGTAAATTATCAGCTCTCGTTTTTTTTTTTTTGATTGCGATAAATACTTGTTTTGTACACATATTACTCCGACATTTGTTAACCAATTTACGTTGTAATTTTTCATTATGTACAGAAAGCTCTTGATGAGAGATGGTTCCACAGATATTTCTTTAACTTTGGCTTCATAGTTTTTTAATCGGCTCTGTACGGCACGTTGATTTTACAATAATTTTGATCGAGCGCTTACCAATTTTGATGTCGGTTTTATGTAGGAAAATAATTTTCGAAGTAACCAAGAAAATGAATTTTACTTCAAATATAAAAAACCTCGGTTAGTAATAAATAAAATATATAGTATGCTGGTTAAGCCTTGGGATGTCGATAATGTAACTACTGTCAATTGACCGTGACAACGTTTTCCGTATCATCCTCTGAGCAGACAGTCTCGTGTATACAAGTAATATTTAAATCCAGCCAATGATTATACAATCCAATTTAATCTATATAAATAAAATCGAACTTGACCTACGAATCTGAAATTTGGCAGATATATTCCTTATGTTCGCTTATAAAGGATTTTGCGAAAAACATTTACTTTTACACTATTTACTATTTACTACATTTTTATTACATTGGTACATGCATATCCGCTAGTCTACGGTCTCACAACAATTAACGCTGAAAGAATAAGAAATGAAACATCATCAACTAGGCAGTCGATCTCCAAAATTCATGACTCTCACAGCAATTAACGCTGAAAGAATAAGAAATGAAACATCATCAACTAGGCAGTCGCTATCCAAAATTCATGACTCTCACAGCAATTAACGCTGAAAGAATAAGAAATGAAACATCATCAACTAGGCAGTCGCTTTCCAAAATTCATGACTCTCACAGCAATTAACGCTGAAAGAATAAGAAATGAAACATCATCAACTAGGCAGTCGCTCTCCAAAATTCATGACTCTCACAGCAATTAACGCTGAAAGAATAAGAAATGAAACATCATCAACTAGGCAGTCGCTCTCCAAAATTCATGACTCTCACAGCAATTAACGCTGAAAGAATAAGAAATCAAACATAATCAACTAGGCAGTCGCTCTCCAAAATTCATGACTCTCACAGCAATTAACGCTGAAAGAATAAGAAATCAAACATAATCAACTAGGCAGTCGCTCTCCAAAATTCATGACTCTCACAGCAATTAACGCTGAAAGAATAAGAAATCAAACATAATCAACTAGGCAGTCGCTCTCCAAAATTCATGACTCTCACAGCAATTAACGCTGAAAGAATGAGATATGAAACATAATCAACTAGGCAGTCGCTCTCCAAAATTCATGACTCTCACAGCAATTAACGCTGAAAGAATGAGATATGAAACATAATCAACTAGGCATACGCTCTCCAAAATTCATGACTCTGCAGTATGTTACAGATTACACGCTTGTTTTATTATTTTTCCCCTTAGTTTCACTTCCGCGAAATATTTGGACTATACACCGCCTTTTCTCTCTTCCAAATTAAATTTTACGTTCAAAGAAACTGGGGAACATTTCGTTTAATACATCTTTGAAGGCTACTTACAATATTCATGAAGACGAAAAGGGAAACGAAATCAGTGAGACCAACTTTTAGCAGGGCTCATCCTACCTCGCACTGAGTTATTTACTGGATGGCACTCTTTACTTAACGCAAATCTTTATGAATTGCTCGCTTCAAACTTTGGTTGAAAGCCACTAACTTGCTTCCTAAAAATGTTGTCATTCAATTTTTTCATTACTTTACACCTTAATTACTTACAAAGGCCTTTTAAACTAGTGTAATAACTAGCGGTCTTATCGCTATAAGCGATCTCCTTAGCGTGGAGAGGATTTACAAAAGAGATAAGAGACGGGAATGCTATAATAATGGATTGTTTACGTGATATATAAAACATAAACAAAGACATACATAATAATAATACGTACCAAAACTTAAATTATACTAAAAATATTCGTATACTTATATACATATTAATGTTATACACATACTTGTAAATATAGTGTAGGAACATAGGTACATAGTTCTACTTACCGTTTATAGCATTACTTTTACCATAATACAACGAAAAGATTAAAAGCTACGGTGTAAATATTAATCTTAAACCCCCTTATTAATAAACGTGGAGTAGTCTTGGAATAGTTACGCCGTGTTTTGTCTTCTTCTCTCTTTCACTTTTTGAACTCGATCGAAAAAGACAAAAGACGGAGTAACTATTCCAAGCCTACTCCACGTTTATTAATAAGGGGGAAAGTGATAAACAAATTATTTCAGTTCAATAAGGCATTCAATTTAAGTGTACCTATTCTAATGTTTTATTAATTGTGTCACAACCTCGTTTGTAATGTAAGAGCTAAATTCATCATAGTTGGAATTTCATCAATCATCATTTAAAGTACTGATCTTTGATAAACTGAAGAAACTTTAATAAATCCATTTGTAAAGTCATTATCCGTTGTCTTAAACCTTGTATCCTGTGTAACTGTGCTAATCCACGCCATTGTATTATCTAATCTAGCCCTTAATAACAGAGACTTAAAATATACTATGGAAGCACTGCGAGCGTACAGCCAAATAGCTTTGACAATTAACGTCGTTCCTTAATTTGCTTGCATATATGCATACAAAATATACACATATTTTGTTTATAATACACGGGAATTACTCACGTATGATTAAGCCGGTAATTCCGACTATAGTTTCAACTGCATTCGGTGGTATTTTTCAGGGTGAGTTCGCGCGTGCGTTTTCTTCTCGCTTTGCACTCTTGCTGCTTTCTTTAGCTTTGCTTTGCGTCATAGTTGAAATAACCGGCTTAATACTAATTATGTGGTTTATTCCCATGTAATATAAACAAAATGGTTGACACCGCGTCAGTTTCCATAATAAAATTTTACAAATTTTTCTTGCCGGAACTGAAAACGCATCAGTGGGTCATATCCTATGTCAGTTTAATTAGCCATTTAATCCAACGTTTCGGACACAAATTTAAAATTATCCCGTATAAACGCAAAGGCAGAGGATGATGCTGATATGTACAATAATATTACAATAATCTCGCAAAGCTTAGATTATAAATGCTGAATTAACTTTATCTTCATAATTTCCGCCATCGCAAAAGCTCCACAATTTAAATTGCTTAAACAAGATTGTGTGAAGTTCTCGCAGAGTTCTTAAAAGCTTCAGCCACAGAGCGTAAACGTAATTGATTCGGTAATTTTAGCACAACAAACCCGCAGGGAACCGCTGGATGCAGGCCGCTTCCAACCGGCCCTTTTGGAGATCGATGGGGGAGGCCTATGTCCAGCAGTGGACGTCCTATGGCTGAAATGATGATGAATGATGATCATCATCAGCCTGTAAACGTCCACTGCTGAACAAAGGCCTCTCTCGTAGAGAGGGGTGTTGCCATAATCCCCACGCTTGGCAGGCGGCTTGGGGATCGCAGTACGTTCACCGTGTACTAATAGGACGCTGCTGCCCATCCTCCGGTGGTTCTGGTCGCAGTTTTAGGACATACCCGGGTCCATGAATGATGATGATGAAGTCTTATCCAAATTAGTCATATAACGTAGAGGGCATTAAGTGCGAATGTATTTATACATCTGGTTGTAATACAACTGTATATTCGCCGGCCGTATACCTACCTCCTTTACCGTTTTACTAGGCATTAAGTTCTGTACATTTTGTACTTTGCCGAGTTATTACGCAACGGCAGCCACAAAACGTTAATTATTTTCCAGCAGTGCTGTTGACAAATGGTTGCTGTGACTCTGCTCATTTACTTAACATTTGCGCTGTTAAAACGAGAATTAGCCGCCTGCGGAACCGTTGTAGCGACAACCCGCTAATTGGTGGCACTTGCCGCGCCAAATCTTAATAAAATCGTGTTTGACAATATTATAGCAGTTGCTAATCCAGATACGTTACACGGTTCTGTATCGACCCCGATCTATAGAAGATGATAAGCGTTATTATAATGTATTCTATTGGGATGTATAATAAAAACTATAGCCGCACGTCAAAATTAACATGCTCTTAAAGTAAAGCTAACCAAATTACAAACGATATCGACAGGACAATAATATAATTATATAATTATTTCAACAACATACTGCTAATGAAAGTTGAGTCTAAGCATTAAGTAATGACGATTAAATTGTAGACTTTTGCCATGCGCAAGCCTATTATGTAGTAAATAATAAAATGTCTTCTGTGTTCAACATTCAACACCCCGGTGAAAAGGACAAAATAATGGTTCCTTTGATTTTCATAGCATTTGAGACGGGTTTTCTTATGTAAAATCTCATCAAAGGCATTATATTAGAAGCAAACAACTGTAATCTAGATTAGAATAATAAATTTAGCGACGCTAGAATTCGCAAACTTTTACTCCGGCAGTCATTCATAATGATACATTTTATGAGATGAAAATCCCAAGAATTAAGACTGTTTGAAGTTTTGAGGTTTGCTGCTTCTTCGAAGTTAAATGTTGCTTAAGCTTACGGTTCGTATGGTCTATCTCAGATCTTAATGCTCTGTTTCTATGCAAAACGTCCAACGTTTTTCTGAAAAAAACTAATTGCTCTATGCCTGTCTGGGTTTCAAGTGCAGTTATTATATTATTGTAATTTATTTCTAGCTAGTATTTTAATCGAATATAAGGCTTTGTCGCCCTTTTACCTCTATTGTAGATTTAGTCAGTATTAGGCGTACTATGATAATGAAAATTTAGATCGACGACCCGTAACATTTCTGCGAAAGACCTCGTTAATCTAGATTGGGTGTTATCAGATCTTAGTCGTATTATATCTTGGAAGCTTGATACCCTCTTATCTGCATAAATTCCCTAGATCGCGTTATATGCTTAGATGGGAACATCAATGATTTTTTTAAACAGATTCAGCCGCTTTGCCTATTGCCATTTTAGTTAAACGACGTGTAAGCATTTACATGTGTAGTTGTATTGCTAACCCCATTTGGTTAAATTCAAATCGGATTACACTGTAATCGGAGCCAGAAGCCTAATAGTTACGTTAAAAAAGCGAAGTATACCATAAATACTGAGAAAGCTTACTCAAACGATCAGCACACCGAGGATTCATTGAACAGGACTGGAGTAACCTTGGTTTCGCCCACTCCATGCCTACACATTGCTATTATGAAGGATTCGAGTCTATTGTTGCGCTACGCTACCTATTCCCGCTAAACACCTTGTGGGCGGCACTCGCTCGTCCTTAGGTCATGGTGAAGATTAACTTTACTATGTCAAGTACCTTTCTCACGGTAACGATAGTAGTTAAAAAAAATAAACAATTATTGGTTTGTGTTTAACCGCCAACTCGCCTGATGTTAAGCGATGATGCGGTCTACGATGGAGCACGCTTGCCTAGAAGAAACCGATTCACTCGTGATTTGAAGACACCCAGATTATAACCATCGGGAAACACCCATTCAGGTAGCGCATTCCACACACTAGCAGTTCGCACAATAAAAGTGGAATCAAAGCGCTCGTACGGGTTTTCTGGATACTAACCATGAAGCAGTATCGATATGTAGCATTTTTTTTTTGTTTTGAAATTATTTCTTTGACTTTCATTGGCTGGAAGGCTATGGTTTTATTAGTACTTCGTTTTTTTTTTTAGTTTTACTTTGTGTAGTTATTTCTCCATATTCTAAAAGTTCCAGTCTGGTACAATGTTGACATGGATGACTCAGTTTCTGCGAATCTTAACCCTGCTCAATATTATCATTCGTATAGCAACAAAACGAATCCGCCTAGATATTTCCTATCCTGATATCAGTTAAATAAAAACGCATTATAACAAATCATGCTCGGAGGCGCGTGTTATCAGAATAACAATGGCCGTGGACAGCTTATCGCCCAATGATAAAAATGTCCTCTGAAAAAAAAAGTGGAGGAGTCAACGACCTCTTAACCTATGACACGGGAGGCGCCGGTTCGCGTTAGGCGCGGGACTTCGGACCAAACTAATCGTATTATACAAAGGAGAATCGAGACTTGAAACAAAAAGACAACTTACCCAATACTAAAAAGGTGGCAGATTTTCTTTTCCTTTCTCATTTCGGTTCTTCTGATCACATAATAGAGTTTCGTTGATTCTCTACTTAGCAATGTAGTCAATTTTTTTTTGTAAATATACGTACTTAATTCCTTTTTTTTTCCGAACGGTAGCGTGCTCTTTACAATCTAACAGAACCCGGTTCGATCCTCGGCCCCTGCTATAATGACTTATTTAGTACTTAAATAAATTGTGTAGTTTCGATACCATCGCTCAAAACAAGTAAAACATCGCGAGGAAACCGGTATGTCCAAGAACCTTTAAAAATTCAAAGATATGGGGACATTTATCTCCTAACATGCACTGGGAATACTGGGATTGACATGGAATGACATGACATGGTGTATTAAAGCCTATCCCCTCTCTGAGAGAAGGGCTGTATCCCAGCACGGCTGGGTTGATTTTCATGATCTTTAATTTGTTGGATTTGTCTCCACCCGATGAGCAGAATAAGAAAATATGGAAAAAATTCACGCAAACAAAAAATAGTTTTCCCATACATTTTGTATGAAACGGCAAGAATTGAAGTCTATAATAAGATTGATATACTACATCGAAAAATAAAAATTGTCATCCAAGTCAAAAGAGTTTACTAAGAAATCATTACAGAAACTTATCTGAAATTAAAACAATGAAAATATTAATATTTTGCATATCATCCACAAGGTTATTCAAATGTATTGCCTCGGCATCAGCAGATAAGTGGTCGGTAATGTACCTAACATTATTTTAAGAGCTGTGGCTCTTGTGCAACGTTAACTATTCCCACTACATAAGCCAGCGTGTCGGCTTGCTTGAAAGCGTTCCGCTTAACGTCGTGTTTGTTGTTCTTATCAGGTTTGACACAACCAGGGTCTCTGGGACCCCACGCGATGGCACTAACTAGCTGTTTACACTATCTCTTAAATTCCAGTTGTAAAACTACCCACATCCCGTTCAAAGATAAAACTTGAAATTGCAAGCAAACTTGTGCATTTGATTCCGTTCCGATAGAGCTGTTAGAGTTAGACTATTTGTCTGGACTTTGTGGCGAATATTCTTAGTTTCTGACTTAGGTACATGTTACTGGCGATAGCATACCTTTTAATATGATAATATACCGTACTAAAGAATAGTAATCTAAAAAGACCTCACATTTCTCCGGCATCACTCCGGGGTGGCAAAACATCGAAAACACCCTAATGTAGTAGGAGGTAGGTAGTGATTACCGCTTACCATAAGGCGGGCCGCTGGCCTGTTTGCCGACCTTTCAAAAATAAAAGATTCACAAAAAATACGGACCGAATTGTGAATCTGAAAGTTGGTTTGTCAATTAAAAACCCTACTTCAAAATTTGTGAATACGCAATGTCGGTTACATCTATACTAATATTATAAAGAGGAAAGATTTGATTGTTTGTTTGTTTGCAATAAGCTCCGAAACAACTGAACCGATTTGAAAAATTCTTTCACTGTTGAGAAGCTACACTATCCCCGGGTGACATAGGCTATATTATATTTTTACCCAAAAAAATTATGATTCCTTACTAAAACTCCAATATGGTAACCCAAGGTGTAAAAAAATAAGCCGGGGTGCGTTGCTGTGTTTTATAAAGTATAATAAGTATTAATGTTATATGATTATTTACGGGATATTTACCGTGGTAAGGTTGTGGAAAACCCAAAAAAAAAACGGGAGCTCATTCCACAACCTTACCACGGTAAATATCCCGTAAATAATCATATAACTTTAGTGAACAACCGTGATAGTTTAAAACAGTGTTTTATAATAAGTAATAGTTTGACTAAAAATATACAGAGTCGGAACGGTGGTGCTAAGCCGAATGGAGGTATTGTAATAAACATTATGAACAATGTTTTAAGGACCAACTCTAAAATCGCTAAAAATAAGTAATAATGGACCTGAGTGACAGTCCGTTAGTAAGGGCACGAGGATATTCCTAACCTTGCGTTTCTATCGGTAAAAGCATAAAGACATAATATAAGTCCTCGTACTCTTACCAGCCTCTTGCCGCCTGCCAAGCGTGGGGATTATGGCAACATCCCTCTCTACGAGGGAGGCCTTTGTTCAGCAGTGGACGTTTACAGGCTGATGATGATGATGATGATGACTCTTACCAGTAAGAGAATACAGTAGACGCACGTGGAATGGAAACGTTGAAAAAATCAACTGTTCCATAACAAAATTAGATAGGTAAATAAACTATTTATTGTTCAGACCACAAATTACATAGATATACAAGATAAAACAGCTTAAAAACTATTACGACAATCAGCGGCCTTATCGCTAACATGTTTCATCATCATACTCAAAGGAATGTAATAGAATGGCTGTTTTTCGCCATGTCAGTGTTAGTTCCATAGTAAAAGTCTGAGTAGAATGGCCTCCTTTCAACTTAGTAACGTCGTTTAGTGTAACCCCGTATTGCGTCTGGCTGTATTTAATTCGTGTATGCATTCGCTGTAAAAAATGTAACCCGTAAAATATTTGCGTTAAAGTACATATTGGCATGCTCAGTTTACCATGAAGTCAACTATTTTCCTCTTCGTTGAGCGTATGTATCGAATGTCGAGACTCTTAGCGTTATTATTTTCATTGAAAGCAAATATTTGTTCCCCGGATAGTTATTCAGAAGTATTTGGTATTACTTTGGTTTCTTATTAGGTAGTAATATTTTATACTCCTTCTTAGTAAGCATAATAAATGTAAGTAAGCCATGGTTATGGTGCCAGCGTGAAAAAAACATATCGCCTCATTGTTTTATTTTCCTAAACTTGTTATTTCGAGTTTTAATACAATATCTTTTTATAACACACCGAACATACAATTATGAAACTTAAACTAACATCAATAATGAATATATGGCTGTATAATGGGCGGCCTTATCGCCTAATGCAATTTATTCCAGCCAACCTTTGGATGGACAGGACTAAAGAATTTGAAAACGATTTTTAGGTGTATTAATGGTGAACTATTATTCATTGAGCGTCCTTGAACGTGCTCGAGTGTAGGCAAGTGATATAATGATGTGAAACGTGTATTTTCGTGATGTTTCAATGACTCCACAGAAGCCTCTACTAAAGCCTTCATCACTTTACTAGGGCATAACTAAGACTTGACCGTGGCTTACTTTGCTTGACTCTGACTGTGAATAAGACTTTAATCTCAATATTTGACACTGGCAAATGCACAAGACGCGTGACGCCAAATAACTATCAAGATAAAAAAAGAAAAGTTTCTGTCAACGGAAATTCTCGAGATAGTGGCCGTAGAAACATAGTGTCTTCCGAGCAGGTCCCTTTAAGGTATATACAAGACCTTTGCTTCCGAGAAACAATTTAAAATAGTGACCACAGACCTTTATAATAATAGACACGTCACTGCGTGTTGCATTTTTTGTACTTAATATGACACCACGAGCCCGACGAGAGCAGTTAGTGGTACTCGTAGTTTATCTCCATTCGCACGGCCAACTGTTTTTGAAGAGTTTTTGCAGTTTACTATGGCGCAAATTGACGTTTTTTGTATTGACATCTGACGTGCTACTACCAAAACGACGACGGAGATCGAAATCGAACTGAACTATGCAGCATGCTAGTTGGAATATTGATCCAACTTAAGGCTACGCTCACCGGCCAGAGCTATCTCTTTTCCATATTTTTAACACATTTGAAGATAAAAATTTGCTACGTAGAAATAAAAGATAAAAATTGGGACATTTGGGCTTTACTTTTAGGTAACATTGAACGTTTTAAAGTAATTTTTATGTATACACGTTTCATTTTGGCGAAAGAGATCTTAAAAAAAGCTATTTATTTATTTTTTCGATACTCTCCGCCGTCCTATAAAACACAAACACGAAAATTGCTTTATACCATTTGCAATGTTATTCTAAACAAAATGCCCAATTGTGTTTTTTTAATTCTCACTCAGTGAAATTTTAACTTCAAATGAGCTCAAAACTCTGGCCAGTGAGCGCTGAAGAGGCCATATAATATATGCAAAGTAGATGAATCGCGGTGTCTATACGCGGTGCTAATGGTCCACGGTAACCAAACTTTCCCACACTTATGACGAGGCTTGTCAAAAATGTCACTACGTTCCAAAGGCTTTGCATAAGCGTCGGTAATTACAGACGTATAAGTAACCGTCTATTCAATTCTTTACATGTGTGTGAACGTATTAATTGACGCCTCAGGCAAAACCTGCCGCCAACACCGCGCTTACTCATAACTCTCATCAACTAGCTGACAGTGGGAAGGCCGGTGAAAGTGGAATTGTAACTAATACTGATATCCAATTTATAACGCATTTGCTACTTATATTTTGCCCCTATTATGTTTATATGCGACCAATACAGAGGCCTGACGACGGCTAACTGAAACGCGAGCTCGAATTAGCGCTGTAACAGTTCGCAAAATCAGGCGAACGTGAACCCTAACGCGCCGAGATATGGTTTGCGGTCGCACAACTTTTAATGAAACAACTAAATAAATACTACCAAATGATAAAGATACGGATAATATGTAAATACTTAGTACGTAAAAAAATATAGTACAATGCCCTCCTCTCGGCATAGTATCACAGTTCCGTATAGCCCTGTATGACCTGGCCGTCCGAGCGCCAATATGATTGATACCGGGCGTGTTCTATTTGCCTCGACCTCATTCCACGCATTATTGCGGTCTTAATTCACGGTTGCTCAAGTCGTTCGACTTATTTTGCATCTGTAATAATAGTTAATCTGAACAAAGGCGATTATATGACGGTTTTTTTATTAACGGCCGGTTATCCGAGTCGCGTAGGCAACAAAACGCTCCCTCAGCCCCCGCCAAGTTATAGCGAAGATGTATTTTGCCACGCAAGAGTCATGAGGCCTGCGGGGGGAGTGCAATGACAAAAACGAACATAGGTCCGACCTCGATGACGCCTGGCACGGAACTGAGCAAAGCGCGCGCAAATTCTCGCGACCTTTTTACGCTTTTAATTTCACTAAAAAACTAAACTATTCATTATCAAAAAACTTTTTTTTTTATAGGATTGCCTTTCAGTGCATGTCCAGGTTGTAACGAGCTTTTATTAGAGCATAAAACGAAAAAATAAACTAAATCGACTTTGTTTCAGATTTTTTTTTGATCGATGAATTTTTATCCTTTCGTGCTTTGAACCAAATCATAAACTCAAACAGAGATGTATCTGTGACATGTATTTTTTTTTCAGCTCAAATATTGTAATTTAACTGAATAAAATTGAATTAAAACCGTCAAATTTGGTATAAGAGGCCCATTTTTGGACGAAAAAAGCAACGAAAGCTGAATTTTTGGCGTTCAGAACCAAAACGCCACAATCAAATAAAAAGATCTATAGAAAATTCAATTCCTGTAATAAATAGATCTGTATTTTTTATTGAAAACTAGCTGACCTGACAAACGTTGTCCTGTCTTAGAACTGTCAAACACGCAAAGTTAAAATTGTAAATCTTATTTTTTTTACACCTTGGTTTACATTATTGGGGTTTTAGTAAGGATCCCTATTTTTTTGGAAAATACAATATAGCCTGTTACCCGGGGACAATGTAGCTTCCCAACAGTGAAAGAATTTTTCCAATTGGTTCAGTAGTTTCGGAGCCTTTTCAATGCAAACAAACAAACAAATCTTTCCTCTTTATAACATTAGTATAGACAACGCCTTCTGATTTTGGAAAAAATCATCATAATTAACTTTATTAACTTCAATTTACAAAAGTAGTTTTGAGGGAAAGTTTGAGAATGGTTTTCGTTAATTTACTGATACTAAAATTAAACAATTTTAATGGTATGGTTTACTTGTTTTATATTCGTCTTGACAATTGTGGCTTTATTTTTTCGTTTTCTGCCCGGAAATCAAGATACCTAAAATTGAACCATGCATTTTGTAATACGGCTCTTAAAGGCAAAGCAGTGTGGGATAATTCGTCATCGGTGTCATAATCGTAATGAATCGAGGTGAAAACTCGACCGACCCGTCTGATCCATTAGCGAGAAATACTGCTGTATTATTGGCCGGGCAATAAAGATGTTTTAGACGATGAGCGGGCGTGTTGATGCTGCTCACTTCTTTAGAAGAAGGCTGTAACATTTGCATTACGTAAATTATGGTGATTGACAGGCCATTCAAGAATTAATGATATTGAAGGGAATACTTTAACTGTTCCGTTACAAAGGTATTGTTACAATAGCGTTGTTAGAACTGGATAGCAAATCGCCCGCGCCGGTAGAGCGGTAACGAAATGTGTAACGTTTCGAAATCTACGGTCACGGTCATTCTAGCACAACTTTTAACAGTTACGTAAAGTATTTAGTCTCAAATTCCTCTAAATAACAAATATATTATTGAAAGAAAAACTAAATATCCGACTGCAAAATGTAGCCTAAGACCGAAGACGAATCTAACGACACCTCGCATCAAAGTTGTTAAAGCCGTTCCGCTATAAGAGCTAATATAGAATAAAAAAATACAAATAAACAAACATACATAACGCCTAAAAAACATTACCGTTCTTCTTAGGCAGCCGGGTAAAAGCATAGAAAAGAAAAAAAAAACGTGATAGAAGTAACGTGTTGCTATTCGACGAACGATTCCGTTGGTATCTCGGATATTGGAGCCAGACGCCAAGGACGCCTGCGATTATAAAACAAGTCGGTCAACCTACAAGCTTACATGCTATAACAATGATCAACTGTAGGTAACTGCTGTGAGCCAATTAACCGATACTCAACCGCGGTTAAGAGCGCTCTCACATTTTTGACGAAAAAAGAAACGTGTACTGGATTTTTGGCGTTTTGATTCTATCAAACAGGAACATATTTAGAAAATTCAATTTCTGTAATTAATTTAAAATATCGGCTTCAAATTTTAGAAAAACAACTTCAAATGATTACCTCCAATTTACAAATGTACTTTATCGTAAAACTCACAGGGAAAGTTTGAGAGTAGATTTCGTTAAAACAATTTTAATGTTATGGTTTATTTGTCTTATGTTTATATTAGTCTTGACAATTACGGTTTTATTTTTGCGTTTTATGCCCGGAAACCCAGATAGGTACCTAAAATTTTACGATGTATTTTGCAATACAGCTTTTAATATGAATTATGAAGTCATTCAATCAAAAATTCATAGTTTGGACGATATATTAATGCATCAATGAATGGCAAACAATACCACGCCAACACTGCCTTTATTGATATTTAACGAGTCAAGTTTCACTGTTTTATTGTAACAGTTGCTTAATAAAACATGTTATTGTATAGAATCGTTTGATAAACTACAGTATGCTTTATCGCGATCTATGTTTATAAATAATACACTTTCAGTTTTATCGTGGGCATTGTTTGAACGAGGAAAATGTTAAACACGAATAATAAATAACCAAACCCGTTTTTATCGGTAGTAAGTGTTAAGATTTTTTCAGATTATGTTATTTTTAAATTAACTTAAAAATAACCGTAACCTTTTTGTTTTATTTTAGTAATAATCTACTAGTTATATGAAATTAAGGAAATTCCGTTACCTGAAAAACTAAAATTGTTTAGAGAACATTTTTCTCATTTTTTTATTTATTTTTAACCGAATACAGAAACTCAACTCGTTCAGTTTTTTTTTAAAGTGTGTTTGTTAAACTTCATATAATTAGGTGTTTCTCTACCAATTTACGTTTTTTTTTTAAGTACTGCTTTGCGCTTTGCGTACCCTTCGCGTCTTTGGCCTTAAAATTAGGACTACTCATAGTACTCCTATAATTAACCTTAAAGTTTTAAATAGTTTTTCTAGTCATAATCGCAGTGAGCTCATAAAATCGTTAAAGAATCTCTGATAAAATTTATGCGGATATACAGGATACAGGCAACGCGGAAAGGTTGTGTACTAAGCCAAAACTTATAGGGCTTAAACTTATCATTATGAACAACTTTTAGTATGGAACCAACTCAAAAATTCCATAATCGAGTGTTAAGACCATTTTCTATGGAACTGCTGATATTTTTTTCGCGATTTTAGGGTTGCTCCTATTCTTAAAATTGTTTATAATGTAACCCTGTAGAATTACCCTGAATATTAGTATTTCCATCTTTGATTTATTACTTTTCAATATTAGTCTGAATCAACATCTAAAGCTGACATAAAAACGTTTCAAAGAATCGAGATGTGAATTTAATTTTATTTAATACTAGCTGTTGTTCGCGACTTCGTAAGCGTAGATTTTCATAAAAACATTCAGCCCCCTTTTGCCCCCCATAATACCACCCTTTCGCATATCCTTTCTTAGTAGATTTCTAAGAAAATCTACTCTAAGGGAAACTCATGAGGAATCTAATTGCCAAATTTTAGCTTCGTAGGTCAAGTAAATACCTAATAGGTTGAGGTCGTAGGTACTGGGTAGTAATGCCTCGGGTATTGTTGGTGTTTACGTATAGGCGGCGGTGACCACTTACCATCAAATGACCCGTCGCTTGTTTGCCACGTCTATTATCTATCTCTACTTATATATTTAGTATTATAAATTAGAGTCGCTATCTGCGTCTGTCTGTCTGTATGTCTGTCTGTCTGTATAACCGCTAACTCCTCATAAACCACGCAACGGATTTTGATGCGGTTTTCACCATCATTTAGAGAAGGTCTATATATGTAAATAGCGACCCACCTCGGCTTCGCACGTTAATTACACCCGTGCGAAGCCGGGCGGGTCGCTAGTATATTACATAAAAAATAGTCTTCGAGATTTCCTGATGAGTCAGTCAGTCAGTAGTATTTTGCTTTTATATATGTAAATTTTGAGAATTTTCCTCGTGTCCGTGGCATGTATGACGAATATAAACGTGATATTCATTAGGTTTCTATTTACTTTATCAATGTACGTGACTATTTAACATTCCATCGACAGGGTCACCTTCGGCCCCGTCTAGGTCGAGAGGCAGTTCAGACCGCTCTAAGGGTTGTAGTTTAGTGCCGGTGACAAGAATTTGAATAATTACCGTTTCTATTTACCCTTTTACTTTCGTTTTTGACATTGTACAATCGGGTAATCATTATATTTGTATTACTCCAAAGGTCAAAATGTCCAAGGTGTTAAAATGTCCAGGATATAATGCCAAGTTGTCAAAATTTTACTAAGTAGTAAATACTTCTGGCCACTATATAGGCCCTAACCATGAAAGTAACCATATTATTGGCACATGATTACAAAACATCATCATCATCAGCCATAAGAAGTCCACCGCTGAACATAGGCCTCCCGCTTAGAACGCCGCACTGTACGGACGTTCTGCCATTTGCACCGACTGCATGCCCGTCACTTTGCACTATTTTTATGGACTTTAGTAGCTAACAAGTTATGGGGTGGTACGGAATCCTCAGTGTGTGAGCCTGGTTCGCACTTGGCCGGTTTTATTCACTTAGACTCTAGCACGTTCACAGTATGGAAAGATGCAGTAGGCAGAGTTCCTACTTGTGAAAATTCTTGCGAAGACAATTTTTTTGTTACAGACTTATTACAATCTAATGTAAACACCATTAAGTAGTTCATGAAAGCCATTATGTTTACTCTAAAACAAAGCCAATATTTATTGAATTCTTCAACGGAGGGTCGTTTGGCGTCAAGTTCATTGCGGTTGTTCACTCATGCCGTGTACGTCATTGTTTAGATAACTATTGTTTAATCTGCAGTTGTTGATCGCACCAAGATACTTATCTGCAATGTTTAACCGCTATCTGAATGCATGGTATGTTAATAAATAAGAAATTAGGGTTTAATACTGATGCTCAAGAAATAGAATAGACTTATGCCGGCTATAAACATTTGCCGAGACAGGCGAAGAGCAAGTGTAATCATGCCGTGTACGTTATTGTTTTGATAACTATTGTTTAATCTGCAGTTCTTGATCGCGCCTAGATACTTATCTGCAATGTTTAATCGCTATCTGAATGCATGGTATGTTAATAAATAAGACATTTGATTTAAATACTGATGCTATAGAAATAGGAAATACTTATGCCGGCCATGTACACTTTCTCGCTTGCTCGCGCTTCGCATGACACGGTCTCCGCGATGTCGGTTTCGTGTCTGTATTTTGAGTCTGAGGCAAGAGTCTCGTCGATTCGGGTGTATCAAGGAGAGTGTATAGTTGGCATAACCCTTTCTATACTCTAGAACAATCAATGCTAAATTCCGTGAATAAAAAAATTATTGTCATACAAATTGACCGATCACACATAGATATATAATAGGTACATTGAATTCATTGCCGATAACGTGATTTATTTTGTATGAGAACACATATATTTATTCTACATTAACTATTGTAATTATGTATGTAACTGGCGGCGTTAAGTAACTCCTGTTGATGATCGGGACTAATAATAAAGTAATGACTGCTCGGTGGGCCACCAGTTAGTAGTGAACCTGCCTTGTGCGTTTGGGGGCGTAGGTTCGATTCCCATCTAGAGCAAACATTAATGTGATCAACATTTGTGTTTGTTTTATATCTGGGTGTTAATATCTATGTATTTAAAAAATATTTGGCAGTCCTAGTCCAAGCTTTGCTTAGTTTGGGGTCAGATGACTGAGTGTGCAAAAATGTCCCGAATATCTATTTATTTATTGATTGTTGCAGGTACGAGAAGTGGGAGCGGGAGCGGGGCGGGGGCGGCGGCGGTGGCGGCGGCGGCGCAGGCGGCGGCTCGGGCGCGCCCGGCGGCGCCTGGGTTGGCCGCGAGCGCGACCGTGAGCGCGACCGGGAGCGCGAGCGACAAGCGCGCGCGCACCAGATGTCGCAGGCGCACGCCGCCGAGCCCGATGCCTCGTCTCTCTTCCCGGCGCCAGTTAGGGTGAGTACTTCCTCACATTGTGTTCCTTGGTTTTTACACTGTCCGGTTCACAGACCTATTTCCAAGTAGACGGTCCAAACTGTATAAAAACTAAGCGTGTCAAATTTTTCGTACCTCATAGTACTTACCTGTAAAAAGAAATACATTTAATCTGTCGGCTAACTCTATTTGTGGTATGCTTAGAACTCAGTATTGCACAATTACCCATTTTCGTTTGAATCTGACACGTGTTGTCGCGGCCCCGATTGAGCAGACTTGTTTTTGAGCCGGACTCAACTGCGGCAGTTGTATTGGAAATATGCCATGCAAGGTAGGTCGACTTGTAGCGTCTACATGGATATAGGTTTGTGGTCCTGGTCTCCAGTTCTAACAACCGAACCGATCAATTGCAACAGATCAACTATACTATCAAACGTGACATCTGTTTGGTTGGTTAGATAGGAATATTCCGAAGGATTTCTCAAAAAAATGAGGTTTAAAATTATAGACGTTTTTTTCGTATTAAAGCGATATCTCAACTTGATTTACGTTTGAGAGGAACGTACCGGTGTCCTGTATACGACAAAATCTTTGATTTGAAATATAAAAGTAAACATAAGAAGTGTTCGCCCACAACTCAGTTGCAATGACCTATTCTAGACACAGTCATAACAAACACGTTATCTAGTCTAACCTGTACACGGTAATAAACTTGCACTGGGGTCAAAACTGAATATGTAATGCCCGAGACAGCATTACCGGTAGCGTACAACTTTTGGACGTTTATAGCTGGTTCGGACAGTGGGAAAATACCGCCGTGCTACGTCATTGCATACCGAATTCCATGCGACGCCGACAAGGAGGCTCCCACGAAACACTTCGCCTTTCTTTTTTCTGAGATTTATATCTGCGGTTACTTTTACTCGGACAGTCGTGTTAGGAGTTCCTTAATAATCAGCAAACGGTATCTAAAAGTTTATATTTCACATCGTTTTATTTCTGGCCTGAGTCTTATGTTTTTTTAAGGCTATAACCATAAATGCAATATTATTCATTTGTTGCATTCTACCCTTCAATGCATATGCCTCACACACAGTTTCACTTGTTTGGTATTTGCTATACAGAAAGTAGAAAAATACCAGTAGGTATATTCCTTCTAATTTGTTTCCGGTTAATTGCAAAAGTAAACCAAACCGATGATCCAAAATATATCTTGATCAAATAAGGCCAATTCCCAAAGTATTTGCCCAGGTCTTATGTTAATCATCGCGACATCGACCAGCTGTGATTAAATCTTAAAGATAACGAATTAAAATTCAAAACCGACTGAAGCCTAAGGTTTAAATGGTAGCAATAATGAAATTGGACCGTTCCGGATTATCTCTTTGCGAGCGTTCCGTCGGTTCATAATTAAAAAAGTTCATTGGTAAAGGGTGGGCGTGGAAAGCTGAAAACGAACTCTCGTTGCCAAGTTGTGTTTGTCTTGACAGTAACAGAGCATTGTTTTTGCAATCAATATACTGATATCATTATGTTTACCTGTTTGAGTTTTCTTTCTGAATTAGGGTAAGGTAAACTGTTATAAATCGGATGATTTGAATGTTCTTATATCTTAACTTGCCAAAGAACCAGAGTCACTGTTGAAGTGGCAATGGGCAGGCCACACCGCTCGAAGAACCGATAACCGATGGGGAAAAAAGGTTCCTGAGTGGCACCGAGACGTAGCGTAGGTAGGCCTCCCACTAGATGGACCGACGACATTGTGAGAGTCTCTGGCATCCAGTGGATGCAAAAGGCAGGCTGTCGTTCAGTGTGGAGGTTAAAGGGGAGGCCCATAGGTAACATGTGCCCATATTCTATGTTGTACGTCTTCTGGTTGATGATGATGATACCTTAACTTTTTGTTGTTTCAACATAATTTTTATATTGGAAGGTTACTTGCGTTTGACCGCGATCATGTCTGTGCGGTCTACGATGGCACTCTTGTCCTGAAGCAACCGATTCTCAGATTATAAAAAACAAAATTTTTACGAATTTCTTTTTTTAGTTTCGCTTTAACGTCGCAGGAATTTGGGATCAATTATTTTTGTCTACAGAAATTTGTCAATGACGCTAATTTGACCTAACCTGAAACAAAAATTTGTTATATAATCTTCAATAAAAATAAAAAAACTTGTAACCCAATTAGGTTTGTTTCTCTCTTTGTTAATGATACTAATTTAAACGAACCAAAAAAAGAAAACTGAAAAATTTCTTTAGTGATTCTTACTTGTAATTAATATGTAACAATTATAATAATGTTTATATTTTTATCAGTAATTATAATTAATGTGTATAAATTAATTTGCGCGAAGACTCGATGAGTTTCAACCCCGGATTTCGTGGCGGGTATAGCACCATAGACCACATCCACATAGTGCGACAGATTGTACAGAAGATCAAAGCGTACAAACGGCCTCTATGTTTAGCGTTTGTAGACTATGAGAAGGCTTTTTCACTTGGTTGAAACGTGGGCTACTCTGAAGTCCTTACAGCGATGCTAAGTTGACTGACGATACATCGAAGTGATGAGATGTCTGTCTGACGCCGCTAAAATGACCCTCCAAGTCATTAGTGTATTAGCAAGCTGAAATGGCAGTGAGCCTATCATATCTGTCGCAGAACCGTTAACCGTTGGGGTAGACGTATTCTAGAATGGAGGCCATGAATCGGCAAACGTAGCGTCCCGCCCTGAGTACGTAGCGCCCTGAGACTCGTTGGAGTGACGATATACCTACGTAGGATGGCTGCCAATGGCTGGAAGAGAAAAACAGATCAGGGTGAGTGGCGTGCCTTGGGAGAGGCCTATGTCTAGTAGTGGACTAGTGTAGGCTGATTATGATGATGATGATGTAAGAATTTAGACGGAAAAATGGACAGACTTAACTAAGAACTATTCCTTGTAGTACCATGGACCACTTTAAAACAAAAAAAATATGCAGACAGTGCAGTTACAGCAGCGTCCACAGCGAGTGCGCCAGAGCACTCTTGCGCCACCCGTTTTCCGCGGATAGCCATATCTCAATGATTTGAAAACTTAGCTTAATAAAACTTACTTTTTTGAATAGCTTAATGTCTATTCTATAAATTATGTTCACACATAAATATTAAAAAAAGGGCTGGATACTGAACAATCCATCGGAACGGGTTTGAGTATTAGCTAGACAACATATATTTCACAAGATAACTCATTAACTATAACATATACATATGTAATGTGTATGAAAGAAACATAACACATTTTATTAGCTTTCAAAAATAGTTTACGCATTTGAAATCGGTGCAGTATTTATCGAGTTATGGCGTAAAAACAAACTGCCCGGGCGCCATCTTTGATGGCGGGTAGCTCCCCCCTCCACCACTTTGGCACTCTACGACCGACAGTTTCGTGTTCCTGACACCACAAGGAATCCAACGATACCAGTCGCAGGTATATCCCAGAAGTGCAAATGAAAATCGATTTCTAGAGCACTTTTGCTCAAATCTGAACTGTACTAGATGTCCAAACCAGCATAGCCTATGGCAAATAAATTATGAAGCAGAACCAAATGATCGTCATCATCATCATCATTTCAGCGGTACGACGTCCACTGTTGGACATAGGCCTCCCCCATCGATCTCCAAAAGGGTCGGTTGGAAGCGGCCTGCATCCAGCGTTTTCCTGATAAAGAAAACCAAATGATAAAGATATCCAATACTGTACTTGCATTGTTGTCAACAGGCAATTCAACAACAATAAACATGTTGTATGACTTGTATGTAATTCTATTGTGATTCCAACGTGTGTCAACGTGTTACGTCGGTGTCACGTGCCAATTGGACGCCACGTGTGAGTTTACAATTTACAATATCGTTTCACACATACAAACTTACGTACCAATTACCAAAAAACATTAAGTTAAGAGAGTGCTCTTAACTTAATATTTTTTGGTAATAGGCTCAGAAAAAAATGAATGGAAGTGTTATACCTAAAGTTTTACCTAAAGTTCTTACATCCTATTGTTACTGGGTAGGTGACGTCATCATAAATACAATATGGCGGCATGTAAAGTAGGAATAAAAATAAATGCACCCCCTCATCTGACGTATCTTTCATTCAGGTCATATTCAGGTGTACCATTTTAGTAAAACGATTCGTTACGAAAATCTTTTTTTTTAATACACACGGTCATCTGACACCTTAATAAGCAATGCTTGTACTATGGCTGCCAGAGACTGATATACATAGAATCTACATCTACATCTACAATACATATAATATTTTTAAATACATACTTAAATAGAGATTAACACCCAGATATAGAACCAACACAAATGTTCCTCACATGAGTGTTTGTCCTAGGTGGGAATCGAACCCACGCCCCGAAAATCAGAAGGCAGAGTCACTGGGCCACCGGGGCAGCTGTATACCATTTTCGAAAAATTATTCGTATTGAAAATGAACACATGATTTTTAAAGACTGATACTTGCATTACTATTCAAGTTCTCTGATTATGTATACGTTCATCAGAAGGCAATTAAAGCAACTCAGAGCATAGAGCTCACTCACAGACCTATATTCAAGTAGACGCAACAAGTCGGCTTACCTTGCATGTCATATTTCCAATGCAATTATGATTAATCGTCGTAATTGAGAACGGCTAAAATCAGTCTGCTCAATCGTTGCAGCGACAACACGTGTCAGTTTGAAACGAAAATGGGTAATTGTGCAATACTGAGTTGTAAGAATACCTACCACAAATAGAGTTGGCCGACAGAATAAAGATATTTCTTTTCACATGTTAGTACTTTTAGGTACGAAAAATTTGACACGTTTAGTTTTCATACAGTTTGGACCGCTTGTGAAGTCTACTTAGATATAGGTCTGTGAGCTCACTCGCAGATGTTTGCGATTGATTAATTTCCGTGTCAGAAGGACATTGAAATGTATTAGAAGCGTTTCATTAGAAACAAACTACCGTTCCGCCAATTTTATGTTACGTATGGAAGGAACGTTAACGCAAACGACACCACGCATGCAAACTTTTCCAGACACGTAACTTTAACGCTGTTGCACAAATAACAGTTTCTAAGAAGCGTATCTAGTCGCGGTAAACTGTCTTCGAATCGCGTGATCGGCCGCAGTAAAAGTGAAGTATGCCAACTGTAGCTGCCTTACCACAGATCTTTAATATTAAAGACACCGCAAGCACGTCAACTTGTATGAGCAAGTTGCAGCATTTTTTGTACTGACGCCACAAGAGCAATTTATTGTTTAATTCCATTCTAAATAATTTTTACCTAAAGTTACCAATATTCTAAATTCATTTGTAACCGTTTGTCATTATTCGTTTCTAAACAAATAAAAGTTATTGGCCCCCGACAGTCTGACTAGTTCAGGGACCTCTGGGATAATTACTGTTGCTTACTTTACATTGCCCGAATAAATGATTTGTATACGCACAACCAACTAGAAGAGTTTTTACAGTTTACTATGACGTAATTTGTCATTTTTAGTATTGACGTTTGAGGTGCTAAGTACTGCCAAGACGACAGAGATCGAACTGAATTATGCGGTGTGCTAGTTGGAGCATTAATCATGTTCCAAATGCTGAGACACGTGCCTTCTCTCAGAGTCTCAGAGAGACAGGATGAGCAAAATCCACCATGCTGGCCCATTGCATGTTCGTGAATGTCATATGTTTTTGAACTTTTCAGGCTCATGGGCACACAGGTTTCTTCGCGATGTTGTTTACCTCGAACCTTCACCGTTTTTGAGCGATGACATCGAAACTGCACATAATTTATTTAAATAATAAATTAAACATAGATGCAGGACCGAGGATCGAACCGGTTCGAACCGCACATGTTACTGTTCGGCTACCATCGCTCACTGGAGAACTGATCCAACGTATGACGGCCCATAGACATACAAAGTAGGTGCCATTCGCGGGGTCTATCCTGATATAGGTCTGTGATGACTAGCTACCTTACTATTGAGAGGAGCGCACGTGTCTTCAAACAGATCTAGCATCCATGTTGACCACCTTGACAGTAACCACCGTTCAGCCACTTTATCATGATCCCGGATAAGCTGTGTAGGGTCACGTCAATCGTTACAGTCGGTTCCGGCGACCGAGACGAGGAAGATCAACTACATCTGGCCGCGCCAATGTCAACCGAGTTCGAGGCCGCGTCTTGTTTACATCTCGACTTGTTATATTACTTATTACATTCTGGGCCCTTATTCTCATCTCAAACGAGATTCCTTGCCATAAACGCGTTACGTCATAACATTAAAATGTATTGAAAAGATTGAACGCTCATCCACATAATTATCATAGATATGTGACAATCGCATACTGTGCGTTTTATTGTTGCGTTTCGCAAACCTGCGGTCTTTTTTGCCTCACACCTGCATTAAGTCCCTCCTGAGGCTTTCCGGGTAACTAATTATCACATGGGGTTCTTCAAAAGGGATGTTAATAGTCTTTTAAAGGTTGACAACGTTTCTGTGATCCCCAGGTGTTACATGTATCCATAAGCAACGATGATCGCTTACTATCAGGCGGCCCGTTAGCTTGTTTGCCACATATGGCATAAAAATTATTTACTCCGTGCCCTTAGTGTTTATGACCACATAAAGTCGTGTCGCGGCCGCGTTACGTTATCTGCATGTTATTGGCAATGGCAAGTTTGCTAATCGATAACGCGCTCGTATTGAACGGCAAAATAACGTGGAGGAAGCTAGCGCGTTTCGTTCGCGTATCAAGTGAATGTAGTATCCGATCGGAAGACGCGTTTGATTCGTTTGACGTATTCGAATTTTGTAACCATGATTACCGCGTTATAACACGTTTACTGTGTGTTATGTGGTTTCATACAGAATAAGGGCCCTGATGAATCACGATTCCCGATACACTCATGTTGCCAAAATGTTATTTTTTTAAGTGCTCCTACTAATGGTTCTACTATATTGACGCAACCTTCTATGTTACTCAGAAAATAATTATTCTAGCATTAGGTTGCTATTATGTTTAACATTAGCGCTGTATTGAATTCCATCTCGATTTCGTGCCAGATGTTAAAAATACTTTTTCATATCAACAGCTCGGCTTTCTTTATCGTTTAAAATCTGCGCGTAAAAGTCGTTTTAGGTCGCTAGAGTGGAAAGTAAATTCGTGATGAATTTGTCGAACCATTACATTTGTTCAGTGTTAAAACATTCCAACCTCGTAGAATAGCACCTCAAATAGTTTGATTACAGAAGGGGATCTTAACTTAGAAGAAATACAATATTTGCCTCGCCTAAGGTGAGGTGAATAGTTGTGTATTTCGTTCGGCAGCAAAGTTTTTCTGCGTATCGTACCTTTGAAAGCCTCGCTACGCTCAGGATACAAGTATACTCGCGCCAAAAAACAAATAACTATTTTTACTACTGACTAGGCATACATTTAACCAAATGACGATGTAAATTATCTTTGGTTTGACCACAATCTCACCTGATGGGACGCGATGATCTGGTCAAAGATATAGCACGCTTGCCTAGGATACTTTGGAATAATTGTTCTGCAGACTTTGATGTGTTAAATAAATTCGTTTTGTTTTCAATAGATTACCCATTTCAGATGTAATATAAAAAAAGCTGCAGATGTTACGATCATGAAAATTAATTATAACAGATACCAGTTAATCAGTCTCGGGAAACCTGAGAGGCAGTCCAATCTAGTTCTGGTCCTATTAACTCGCACCTGCGGCACTGCTCGCTTATTGCTCGTTTACATTTTTTGGGTTCCGTACCCAAAGGGTGTAAACGGGACCTATTACTAAGCTTACGCTGTCTGTCTGTCCGTCCGGCCGTCTGTCCGTCGGCTGTATCTTTCGAACCGTAATAGTTAGCCAATTGATATTTTAACAGAATATGTAATGTGACGGCGGATTAACTAAGAATTAATAATAAAGTCAAAAAGTAAAAATTAAAGTAGGTGTCAACAAACGTTTTTAAAAACGCATTTTTGTATTTGCTCTTATGTAAAAACGCTATTACGTACAAGCTTCAAACTTGGCATGATTATAGTACACTCTTTAAATAATAACAACAAATAAATAATGGCCAAGTGCGAGTTGGTGTCAAATTTCTGTTTACCACCGGTTCTCGTACGATCGCCAAATTAAGCAACGTCGGGCGCTGTCGGTACTTGTACGGGTAACCGCCTGGGCGTTGATGGGATGTTGTCTTTTTGCACAGCTTCTTTGTACTTTAGTAGCTAACAGTTTAAGTGGTGGTAAGGAACCCTCGAGCCCGACTCGCACTTGGCTGGTTTATTTTATTATTTGGCTGTATGTTTTCCTTAAAAAGCTAAAAATAATAATATGATCCCCTCGAAGTTGGGTTCCTTCAGTTGGGTTTAACGAGACACATAAGCTGTCTATCCTGTTACGTAAATTAATTCCGTTGTTGCTTGGAAGAGATCGCTTTTAGCGATAAGGCACTATCTCGTAAGTGTTTTCTATCTATTAGTAATTTTTATTTCTGGCGTACACAATTAAGACTTTTTATCTACAAGCATATTTACTTTTTTAAACTATAAAAATATTATGTGATTGAAATCTCAAATTGCTTTATTTAAGCGGCTTCCGAGACGTGTTGATGTTTGTATTCAGTTTTTAAAAGCGGTTGGTTATCTGAGCCTGCTGGATGCACTCGCGCGACCCACTTTAGTACAGAACGGCGCATATGCTCACATGCACACCAGTGTAATTAAACTCTCCCCGGCCCCCACCGCCCTCGCTATCACGGGTTCAACGAGACACATCGCTGGAAGGCTTCTCTTGCTCTATGCTCAAACTATATGTATACACGTGACACGGGTTACACGTATAGGTCTTATAAACGCGTGCATTCAATGTACAGAGACAGAGTACAGAGTTATTGGTAGAGACAGATGCGAGCCGTGTGTCCGATTGTATTTCCCATCAGCAACTTCTCAGAAGCCAACTTTTTAAGATTGGCGCTTGCCCTGTACTAGTTAGGTATCATCATCATCATCAGCCAGATGACGTCCATTGCTGAACATATTCATATATGCCGAATATTCGGTATTCGGCAAAATCACTATTCGTGCATCACTACTGGTTACCTACATTTGCCAGCAATTAATATTGGCGATGCAAGCCGATTGTTATTGTACGTAAATTTTCTTGTGCCGCTTTGTGAAACCAGTTGTGTCACCTTGTCAAGGCCGCACCTACATACATATTAACACACATAAATTCCTAGATGTTGCGCGTGTTGAATATATGTACTAGATATATCTTAGTTTTTTGGGTTCGTTCAGATTTGGAGATCTAACCCCCCATTAAGGGAACCCAAGGAAGCGCGGATAACAGCGCGGTGTGGCCCCGCCGGAAGGAGTGGAAACGCTCCGATCATTTCCCGGGGTGTTGCTTCAGGCACCGCAAACATGCTAGAAGGATATCAGTGCATTCCTATACTGGGTTACGCGCAAAGGTTGTACTAAGCCGAAAGCGGTCCTATTACTAAATTATCTTTGATAGTACTCATCATTATGAACAACTTAACCAATGGGAAAAACGCAAAAAATATTAGCTGTTCCATAGAAAACGGTCAATGACACTCGACAAAATGTATAGAACAGATGATATTTTTTTTCGCGAATTCACGGGTGATCCCATATTAAAAGTTGTTCATAATGATCAGCATGACGGCTTAGTACACCCTTTCCGCGTAACCCTGTATAGATCCCGGTATCCTCCGTCTGGCACAGAGGCCGGTCACCGCAGGGTTTTAGTGGGTGTAATCTCACATAACCCAACTGCACTACTGATTAATACAAACGGGAAAACTGTGTAACTATTGATTTGCGTTACCATTTTGTTCTAGAACAAAAACAGCATTGTTCTTCCATAATTGTGTCGCCAGTTCTATTTTTGCTCCTTTATCTCCTTCCGTCCCCATATCTGTGCTGATATCGTATTAGTCAACCATCAGGTTAACGATCTGATAAAACCTCGGGTATGTTTGAGAGTATTGCGTTACAGTTACTTCTTTGTCTTATACAGGCTTACGCGGAAAGGGTGTACGAAGCCGAAAGAGGTCCATAGTACCCATTATAATGAACAACTTTTACTGTGGGACCAACACTGAAATCTTGAAAAATATATCAACTGTTCCATACATTTTGTCGAATAGGAATGAGCATTTTCTTGCAGTTTAATTAGCCACCCAAAGCCATGCTTTGTTATTTTAAGGAGCTGGGCTGGTTTGAGTAATCTAACAGGGGCAAATGCACAATACACCCCAAACGGGATGTCAGTGCAGGTCTTATCACGACTTTGAATTAGAGTTAGACTTGCAGCGACACCAATAAACTAATAGTTGACATGCAAAAAATGGGCATCAAGGTCGTCTGCGGGTGCGTTCGACTAAATACATCAATTCTAATTTAGACCAGATGCGTTGGCACCTGCCATGCTACCTTACCATATCACCCGTGGCTGTCTAATTTGAGACCAGAGCACTCTTATTTTATCCCTGCGTTATTCATTAACGTAAGCGATAAGTTAGGACGGTACAGTTTGTGACGTGAACACAATAGGAGCCACAATACAGACACAATGTAGTATCGCAGGAGCGGGCGTCTAGACGGGCCTCATTACTCGGCTCTCGCCCACCTCCCCCACCCTACCCACTCGAATATCTAATGAAAATATGCCTTTTTAATCGCAAACGTGTACGCCATTTGGCAACACAATCTCACTTCGAGGAATTAAGAGACAAACGACTCGCCTCGGATCGTTGACATCGCTCACTAATGGTCTAGCTTCCACCTATGGGAGATAACAATAGAATCTATTATTTTACTACACTATTCGAATACAATTTATGTAGTAACCAGCGCGTGTCCTCGAGTACTTAGGTCGCATTGCTAAGAAACAAGGCTACAACCTTGAAAAGTTGATGGTGACAAGGACGGAAGTCGACGGCAAAAGATCACGAAGGCGCAGCCCAATACGTTGGTCCGATCAGATTTGCACCACTCTCGACACCTCAGTCTACTCGCACTCCATGTTGCTGAGGATAGAAGACGATGGAAAGAAATCATCAGAGATATTATATTGATGGAAGGTGGTATATAGTCACGACCCTCAGACATGAGGAGTATGCCTTTAAGAGGAAGTAGTAACTAGCTCGACCTTGATGTTTTATCCGCTTAACAGGGATCGTAATTTTTACCGATGTGATAATTCAGATCTTTAAGCTATCTCCATGCAAAATTTCGTTCAAATCCATTCAGCCGTTACAGAATTGAGTAAGAACAAACATGCATACAAACTTTCGCATCAGGGTAATATTATAAATACAGTGTGGACTCAACGTACGTAACGTGTATAAGCTAAACGGAATTGAATAAAATTTTGTCTGGAGGAAGCTTGTGCCTTGGATTAACACATAGGCTACTTTTTATCCCGGAAAATGCATGGTGCCTATAGAATAGCGGGTGAAACCGTGGGGTACTGCTAGTTAATAATATTAGTGTGATTCTTACAAACGTTTAGAACCAGATACTTGACAACGTCCGTGAGAAATATTTCCAATGCTTCTTGAATTCCTATTGAGCGTTGTAACTTGTAAGCGCCGCACCATAGAGATCCGAGGTCAATACCAGAAGATCTCAATAAACAGGTTTCAAATGGTCGGTCTTCAAATTGAAATGGAATCTAATCATTCCTTAGGCTATTGTGAAAAAATCCTGTCTCCTACGTTTGATAGAGTCATTGACATTCGCCGATTTGGGTCGATGACTCGACGCCTCTACAAGTTTTATTGCCCCCATATTTGTTGATAACTAACGTAGGTAACAGTTTATGGGTCGGTGTTATTATTTTTTATATTGCGTACCCCATCTGCGCTAAGTAATATAACACGACCCTTCTTCGTTCGTCCTTTTTGTACTCCTTTTGCACCCTTCGTGTGAACTCTAGGGCATTGACACGCGCAGAAGTTCGTATTTATCAGGGGCAGAAATCTTAGCGTATTTATACATCGATTCTCTACCTGGGGTGGTTCGGGTGAAATCTTGTTTGAATCGAGTAATTGAGAGCACTATGAGCATATGAGCTCGACGGGGTTCCACGACGTCAATATTACTCGAAGCAAGGAATTCTAATTATTTCAGAATTGAATTATCTGAATAATTTATCTAATTTGCATAACCGCACTGAGATCTATAAATTATTAGCTTCGTCATTGATACGCGTTTACTATTTCATTGGCAGGTTCATGATTAAACAGATTTGATGGAGTGCTGTAAATTTCTGTTTCCGTAAATGCAAATATTTGTAGCAGCCGTAGGACGTCCACTGCTGGACATAGGCCTCCCCCATCGATCTCCAAAAGGGCCGGTTGGATGCGGCCTGCATCCAGCGTTTCGCTGCCGTCTCTTTTAGGTCGTCTGTCCATCTTGTGGGTGGACGTCCTACGCTGCGTTTACCGGTCCGTGGTCTCCATTCGAAAACGTGTCGGCCCCATCGGCCATCTGTTCTGCGTGATGTGTGCCCTGCCCACTGCCACTTCAACTTGCTAATAACCAGCTAATCCGGTGGGCTATGTCAGTAACTTTCGTTCGTCTACGTACACTATTATTATAAAGAGGTTATGTTTGTGAGGAGATAATCTTTTTTACAATCTTTTATTTGACTTGCAATGTTTGTATGTTTGTTTAAGTTTAATCTTGCAAGCTAAATTAGAACTACTTCTCCTTACCGATTTTGCTGAAAATTTGCAAACATCTTTAGATCTGGTGACAGCACAATATTGTATAATATTTTCAAAATTGCCACCGCTACAAGATGTTGGTTGGTGTATATTTTTTGTCATCCCTGTTAATATGGGTATCAAATGAAAGGGCTTGAAGAGTACAAAACGCTCAAGTACCTAAGTGTCATCACACTGTAATGCCATAATTCAATATGGTTGCCGCTCCAAGATGGTATTTTTTTTTGCTAAAGTTATAACCTTGTTTAAAAAAATATTTCTTACGATTAACTTATTTTTTTATTGCTAACTTATGTAAGAGTCACGCTGGCCCATAACAGTTCAGGAATCTCTTAACATTAATATCTATTCTAAGTTATATATATCTGATAGAAATCTATACGTACTTACTATCCCTGAGTGACATAGGTTATGTTGTGTACAAAGCAGGCAAAGCCACGGGCAAAAACTCCAAATGTTTTGTCGAGCTCTGTCGCCGCCTCTTACTCCATATTTGTTTTTTCCTTCCTCGTTTTCTATCGTTTTTGGCAACAGTTACTAACCGGAAAATAAATAGTAACCGTCTCCTGCAATCGTCGCGGCGGACGACGTCGCGTCACCATTTTCCTGCTCTCTGTCTTTACCTCAACCGGAGTCACTGTATAGCGTCAATTTTCCTTGGAAAATTGGCATATTGTTTGTGTAACAAGATAACTAATCGGCATACTTATCTTTGTTTGACATTTAAACTTTCATTTGAACGGTCAATCATCATCATCAGCCGGAAGACGTCCACTGCTGAACATAGGCCTCCCCCTTTAACCTCCACACTGAACGACAGCCCGCCTTTTGCATCCACTGGATACCCGCGACTCTCACAATGTCGTCGGTCCATCTCGTGGGAGGCCTCCCTACGCTACGAACGGTCAATATTACCCACATAATAACGCTGTTTGACAGCTGTACGGGAGACGGGATCTATGCGGAGGCAAGTCCCGTACGGAACAATCCGCGTCGCTGTGAAACGATGTTCTAGCGCCTCACGTATGTCTCCGCTCCGGGAGCCCGTACAGTTGTGAAACCAGCCTAAAACTGTTACTGATGAAACCGCAACCTTTAAAAAAATCTCTATCATATATATTATTCTATGATTGCACTGCGATGAGATAAATTGTGTGACATGCTAGTTACTACACGAGATGGTTATTCTACCCTCATATTTTTTTGTCTCATAGGACAACAAGGGACACAAATTATCGTTCGTGTTTAATAGTGTCAGTGTGTTTGTTAAGTCTCCGTATTTCACACACTTTTTACACGATACCAAAAATGAAGTACGGAACAATTACTCGTTTTTCATGCACGCTTAGAAACTTGCAGCGACACCAATAAACTAACTCATAATCCACATGTAAAAAAAATCGGCTAAGTGCGAGTCAAGCTCGCGCATTGAGGGTTCCGTACCACCACATATCGTGTTAGGTACTAAACTACTTTTTTTTACAATAAGACATCA
The DNA here is from genome assembly GCA_914767915.1 of Agriopis aurantiaria. NCBI lineage: Eukaryota > Metazoa > Arthropoda > Insecta > Lepidoptera > Geometridae > Agriopis > Agriopis aurantiaria. The sequence goes on along the minus strand of OU612003.1, from coordinate 5,780,656 downwards.
TCCTACTCATCAAAATCATCAAAAATTTCAACTGGCTATCTATTACGGCTCGAAAGATACAGGCGTTAATAGGTAGGACAGACGGACAGACAGACAGAAAGATATCGTAGGCTTAGTGATAGGGTCCCGTTTTTACCCTTCGGGCACGGAACCCTGAAAAAGGCGGCAAGGTAGTATGCAGGGTGAGTTCGACTATAGATATCAAGCCTAATTTAAGCCTGATGCGTTCAAACCCGCCTCGCCACGTGACTACATCTCCCTTGTTTGTCTAATCTGAGGTTTTTGGTCCTACTGTTTAGTATTCCCGTTATACAGAAACAGCATATTAATCAAATAGCTAGGTCATAAGTAGGCCAAAGACGTGGTTCCTTCAGGAGTAGCTGCCCCCTGGAGTGCGTCCTTTTGTCCGGGCGGCGCGGGCGGCTAGGCGGCTGACGCAGGGCGGGGGACGTTGACTCCTCGGCTGGCGAACTGCCTCCCCTACGTGCAAGATTTATTATACTCACAGATACGAATAACATGTGGCGAAATTCACTTGTACCACCTTACCTTGAGATTTATATCGGCCGGTTCCTAGACACGGCGAATTGTTAATTCCGCCCGACGATGCCTCGAGTGGAAGTACCGATAAGCGAGACTTGTTGCTTAATCTTTACTGGAGGTTGCTTCAGTTTTCTTTGAAGCGTTTCTGAAGATGGAAAGTCGTAAATTAAAGTTTCCAACGAGCCCTTTGTGTTGTTAAAAACAGGGAAGGTAAGTTATTAACGCGACAGAACTCTGCCTCTAAAACTTTGCGAATCGATGCTGCCATGAAAATTCATGGCACCAGTAATTGTGCGCGTCTGGTGACCTACATCGCTTCTCAGCCGTGAAGCATCAAATGAAATAAAAAATGGGAAAGTAAACAGCCCTATGAATATTGTGCATATTGCGTTGACTGCTTTGTTATTCTTTCCCGTTGCCAATGCATATTTTTGCTCTGACCTAAACAGATTATGTTGCTTGTGTTGACGCATTATAACTCTGTTGCCACATATATATAATATATATAATCCAATATTATAATTATATGATCTGTATGTCTAGAATGTTGTGTTCCTACTCGTTGATGATGAAATTTTGTAAAGAGAGTAGATGTCTGGCATACAAAATGTTATGCAGTTTGGCAGAGTTGTGTAACTATAAAATTTATGTTATTCCCTAAGATAAATTAAAAAAAAAAAAAAAAAAAAATATAATTTCAACATTTATAATTGCGCTAAAGGAGATTTTGACTTTAGAAGTTGCTTGAAGAGAAAAATAAGTAGCTTGTATGTCTATTTTCTATCGGATACATTTCGGCGAGTGTGCACATGAGCCTTATTCCGTCCTCCCCCTTTTACTACAGGACAAGTAGAAGGACTGCACACTACCACCCCTTCCTCGTGAAAATTCCAAAGATTCGTACTCAACGATTTGGGTCGTCATTTATGATACGTACTCCCCAGGAATGGATCTCTCTGCCGTCCTCCTTGCTACTAGTAACTACAATCTAGGCATCTTCAAGGTTAGAGTGAATAGATTTCTTCTAGATCAACGTGTTCCATCCTCACCCGCAACGTCGCCTATCAACAGGCGAGTTGGTAGCCAAACATAGATCTATTCAATATTTTAAAAAAAATTGGTCTTAACTAAAGGGCACTTGTGAAAGAAAAAGTAATTCTAAGTTGCGTGAATTCGTAGCAAAACCCTTTATTGAATGTGATTAGAGACGACCCGAAATGGAATGATGCGTTACAAAGAGACAGGTGGGTTACCGTTTCTACGCCGAACGATCTGTATTAGTCTTCAGGGCATCGATACCCTAGGATTACGCGAATACAATAAAAGGGACCGTAAAAGTAAATCGCAATGCGGAAAACGTTCCACTGAAACAGGTTCTGGTAAATGATTTGGCGTTTCAATCAAATCGCAACCGAGCCGACCGTCGAAATCAAATAATACGCTCTTTTTATATACTTTTGACCTTTATGAGCATTGTGCTAAAACTGAGAATTATTTATAGTCGGTTTATTGTTTTGTGCATGACTATTTGCAAATACTTGAGTTGTATCGGCGGCGCCGGACAAAAGTTATGCAAACAAGTTTGAGACATTCGAACGAAGCGTGCGGTCAAGATTGCTGAATTATAGACATTGCATTGAACTCCCCCGCGATGCAGCTTTCTTTGATTTGTTTTACATTCAGTGATCAATAGCACCAGTTGTGTTTTAAACGTGCTCTTACTTGTGCTCTCGATAATTGAAAAGTTTGATTTACAACTTTCTATTCAACGAATGCAAAATTCTGTGTGCATTTGCCGGGAGTTACGTCTAGCAAGACCTTGCATAAGCTATGAGACGCTGAAGTTGCCGATATAAACTCGACTAATGGAAATCCGCCATAAAACTTAGTCGAAATCCATCGTTGGGGCAGCTCGTAAATGGCTCATTATTCCCGGTCAGGAAGCTTATTTTACCGTAAACTGAATACGTTTCGGTGTTCGCAAACAGTCCAATCTACTGGCTTGTTATTAGCTCGTGAAATATAATTGTATCTGTATCGATATATTTAAGTAAAGGAGTGAAACTGAGAACTTTTGTGCACCATAAGTGCTTTACTTATATCGTACTTTTCTAATATAGTAATGGCTGTACAAAATATGTTTTATTTTATTTTACGACATTTGTTAACTGAACAAAATACAAACTGACATTAAAAACTTAACTACTTGGCCTATATACAAACAGTTGGACTGCCTGTAGACTGTTGAAGTTCTAGATACAATCCAACTGCTTTAGTCCACTATTAAGTTGGCGTACCCAGCATGCTGGTATTACCACGCTGAACGGCAATGCTTATGCGTTGAGCCAGAAACACGCCAGCATTTAGTCGCGCGAGACGCTCTGAAAGATTTTTGAATATGAGGTGAGCTCGAGGTCCCCAAGGCCGCCCTATGTCATGACCCCAAACGGCTGAAATTTGTAACCACAGCCGAAATTAGTATATTTGCGCCGTTTATGCTGCTCTTTCAAATTATCTATCGCACCAACCCTACCAACAGCTCAGGAAGATGTTGATTCTTCGAAGATTTTAGTTCAACGTCTCATTATACTCACTTTATTGAACAAACAAAATCACTACCAAAAATAGGTGCATTTATTTAATGAGATGACCAATAACACCTTGTTTGTGTTGATATTTGTCGTGATTCACTTGAGAGGGGGCGTCACGACATTGAGCCGGTTTATTTGGGACATGAGACGAGACGCGTGCCACATGGCAGCCGGCCTCGGCGCTGGATGCATGACACATATCGTGCTTCTGCACTTTTTAGTCTTTGCTGTCGCTTTTAAACGGCCTCAGTCATTACGTGGCGTCTACTCTAGAATGAATACTCATATCTCGTATCAATTTGTAATGAAAACTACCAATGTCGTTATTGCAAAGATATCTAAAACCAAGTATGCATTTAAAGAGAGAGAGGAAGCTTATGCTGTGGGCGGAATGTAGCTAACGATGGTGGTAGATTCAACATCGATTTGTCCACAACGGTAACAAAATGCATTGCTTATATAGACGCCATTTGACGGCAAGCACGCCACCACTGACCTTCGCTATTATAAGAATAAGTCGTAATGGTACTCCAATATGGTTGATTTATTTGAAAATCGTTACACAATTTTGGTACTGTTTTGTTATAATGTTGAATCTAAGGTATACAATATCATTGCATTATTGTCGTCATTTAGAACACAATTATCAATAAAACAGCGCTCGAACAAAATATATATTAGCAAATCAACATGCACATTAAAATTATTCATACTCTTGGAGATGGTTAACAAACTACTGAGCCAAAGCTAATTACAATTTTGTGGACCACTTCGAGAGCTTCTTCTATGTAATAATAAATGAAACATGTAAATTAGGAAGTAATCGGTGTACATACATTAAATAAACCGGACAAGTGCGAGTCGGGTTCACGCACAGACGGTTACGTACCACCACAAAATTTAATAACGCCAGCTATAACTTGGTAATGAACAAAAACGTGCACCGACTCGCACTTGGCCTTTATTTATTATTTGTTGTTATATATTAGAGTGTGTACTATAATTATGCCAGGTTTGACGCTTGTACGCTTACCATTTTTAAATTAGAGCTAATACAAAAATACATGTTTGTTGTATGAGGACCCCCGTTTCGTTTTTACTTTTATTTTATTATTCTTTCTTCTTGTGTGAAAATTTCAACTGGCTATCTATTACGGTTCCAAAAATACAGCCGTTTAAAGGTAGGACGGACTGACAGACAGACGGACAGACAGACAGCGTAGGCTCAGTAATAGGGCCCCATTCTTACCCTTTGGGTACGGAACCCTAAAAACAGACTGACTTGAGAACCTCCCCTCCTAATAAAACGTCAGGTCTTTAATTACGCCAAAATTTAAATCGCAGGTGCTATCAAGGAAACTATTGTGTAGGTGTTTGCGGGAATAATGTTCAGAGTTAATTAACAGGTAAAATGATCCTATATGAAATTGTTATCAGCATTTCAGTATCCTTATGTGTGTTAATAATCACTCGGAATTTCCTTACATTTCAAGGTCTCTTCAATATAATACTATTACTGTCGACAGTTCACAATTAACTTTCCCTTTGTTGTATTGTCTCCCGGATATGAAAGAATTGTGTTGTATTTTCAGGTCAGCGGCCACAAAGATACAGTCAGCCAGCAGATTCAGAGGAAGCTCGGCGACTACCATCTTGCCCAGACCTTTATCGACGATCCTAGCAAGTCCATCGGCATTTGTGCAGAACCACCCAGCCCGGCACCATGTGAGTACTGTTTTTTTCTTTTTTTTTCTTTTGGTAACTTATTAATCTTGTATTCTTTCCTATGATATGTGTTTGTTTCCTTTGTTAGTGGTTTATCCAGATTGCTAGGTTTTTCCCGTTGTCTGCCGATGTCATTGGAATTCCCATTATTTTAACAACCATTCATATATTCCCTCATCGTTATCATCGAAACTTGACTAATGTTTTATTTCCCACACCTTCCGTCTCATTAGGTTTGTTTAGACTATTTAGGAACATATCTGGATATCATATGATTCCAGTACATAAATACGAAACTCTGGATTCTGGCCAAGTGTTGTTTTGTGCACGTTTTGTAAAGCTCTCCATTTTCACACAGTACATTAGTAGCAATCCTTGCGATCCTCGTGAAAATTCAAATGCACAAACATCCACAGATGAAATAGATATTGCGGGCTCACATGTTTTCTATTCGGAAAATACGGGGGTCTTTCTTTCCTGGAGGTAATATGAACTGTAAGCAAAACATGTGCTCCTCTCGGTCCCACAACCGAAGTCTGTTTGATCACAGTATTCTATCGCGGACATTCCGCTATCAAAGGCTTCAAAGATCCACAACTCGCAGATCGTTCGTGTGGAAATTCCATTTAATTTCGTATAGATTTCCTTGAGCGGTCGGAACCGGAGACTCGTTATAAAACGTGTACATACAAGAAAAGGCTACATTTATGCCGGTAACCTTTGCGGAGTGCACACGGAAAATGGCGCCATTTATCCATGTCTGAGAGAATCCGCCAAATTAATATTTAAGAAACATTGCGCGGATCGCGAAATGACCAGAACGCTCCTTGCCATAGGTAAGATTTTTAAAGCTTTTCTTTACTGAACAATAGCCATAGCTACAACAAAAGTCTCATTAGAAGCGACGTTATAATTCCAATCAAATTGGTCAAGTTCCTCCGCGGGAAACAAAGAAGCCAGAAACGCTGTAAAAAGTTTTATTCCACTCCAGATTATACTCGGAACAGATAATTTCGGGAGAATATTACCATAACAAAAGCGGATAAGTTATTTGATACGCGGTCGCGGCGCTCTCCCAGCTACTTTACGGAATCTCCAATTTTTCAGGTGAACCCTAGAGTGGATATCCGATATTTTTTCCACCCCTCGCGCCTGGAAACCATTTACATAATCGTTAATTCGGCTCGATTTGTGTACAGTCCCACGCCCATACGTGCGTGATTGTTTGTCTCTTGCCTGCCAACATTCTTAGCTGACGGTGCTTATGTAATTGAAAAATAACAATGGCATCATTGAATGAATGAACTAGAGCAGTATTTGGCTTGGCATTTGAAATCAGAAAGCTATGACATGTAATAGAAATTTCACTTAAACATGGAACGTTTGTTTACCTTGACCCAGATATAGGGAATATCGTGCATAATAATATTCGAATAACTTTTTCCTGAATGTAGATTTCGTAACTGTCGTTCCGCGTCCAGTATTGCGATTGTTGCCGGAACAGTAATGCAGCTTTATCAACATAGTGGTTGTGCAATCACTACCGGTTGTAAATTGCAGAATAGCGCTCCGTTGCGTACTGTTACTCCAATTTTTGTTTTGATTGACGACACCGCGCGGATAGCGTGGTAATAAATGATTCAGTCGGAGATTCGGTGCTCTCTCGCTCGAGCTCGGCATAATGCCCGCGGTCGCTCACTTCGTGACGTGACGACTTCGCTCCGGCGTGACGTCGGGTGACATTCGCGTCGACGTCACACGTCCGTGACTGCCCAGCGAGTGGCCCGAGACTGCGGAACAGTTATGCTCTATGGCTTGTTTACCCGAGCTTTATGCGCTTCCGCCTTTATGACGCGCTCTCTTATCCTCAAAATTAATAACTTTGTTATTCGTATCGGCCGCACGATCCCACGGACCTTCATAATCTCTCGAGATCTCGAAATCACTGTTCAATTTGCAATAAAACCATAAACCTGCATTAGGCCTCGCCAATGTTTTTGTTTAGAAGAGGAAATTCGATAAACATACAAAAAGGTACGCTTAAGAGACAATTTCATCCAAACTTAGGGATTCATCGTTCGGAACGGGAGGGGTCGTAAAAACGTTACCCCTATAAAAAGCGGGTAATAATGATATTCTGGCAGGAGAGAATAATTGTAAGACAGCGCGTAAACCGGGCTCGGCCTCGGGTGGCGCACTTTACGACGATTCGCTGCTCTCCAAGATCTTAATTAAACCGGTTACAAATGGCCTATCTAGGACGATGTGAAATGTATAAATGCTTGCTCAAAATGCAATTCTATATTGTCTTTGTGCCAGGTCCCACATTATGTAATACACCCCTGTGTATACTACAATTTATCTCAGAAATTTTACATGTGATTAATAGAAGCTTGCACCGTATTTACGTCACAAAATTACTGTTGAATACAATATTTTTACATGAAAGTAAATTAAATATAGTAAAAAAAGGATTGGACGGAGGAAGGGCTGAAAAGTAGATCTAGGTACGAAAAACTATTTTTTTTTAAACAAGGTTTTAGGCGTCCGCTCATCGTCTCATCCAACGAATGCGAACTCGACGAGGGTTGAGAATAGGTCTAACATTCTTATGCAAGATTTGTCCCACACATACATACTAACAGGGCAAAAGCTTGTAAAAAATACCTGCGCCGCAACACACAGGCACATCAGTCCTTGCCGCCGACTTATAGTCGTATACATCACACATATAAATGGACACTATTTCATCCGACTATCTGTCAATATCTGTTGTTTATTGACCCTTGTCAGTGATTATAATGGAACAGTGTTCCGGCACGCGACTCCTTGCACAATCGCGGAGTAACGCGCGATCGCGATACCAATCAATGGATGGGCCGTCCCCGAGTCGCGGCCGTAATGAAGTATGACCCAGTTTTCGCAAACCGGTCGCCAGCGCGCGATAAACCGGAGTAAACATACAAGTTTGATAAATGATTCAAAAAATCGCGAGCGACGCGCCTCCTGGCGCGAGCGATACAAATAGGGGTGCCATGTGCGAAAAATTCGCCCCAATAAAAAGGGAAAGCATAAAAAAATATATTACTACTCGTATCAAACACTATAAAGCGAAAAATATACAAAGTAAACTCGAAGTCGACAGACTGGATGTGTCCAAGGTCTATCGAGCCCTAGGGATATGAAGACAGATGACAGCCCTATGAGGTTCGTGACGCGCGACATAAAGCGTTCGTTGTCACCGACATAGGCAACACGACAACGCGCCGCTCCGCTACGACTAATGACTGAAACAAAGCGAAGTTGTTTGTCATCAATGTCATTCCTGTCTGTACGCTCTGAAATCTGCGTTTAATATAGCACATGGAGCAACCCTTTGTCTTTCGCCTGATTAGACGTCCATTAACCAGGAAATTTTAACGAAGGTACAAAACAACCTTACAAATAAATATCATTGTTTCAGAACGATTCTTCGACTAATGCAAATGAAAGCAAACGGTATAGCTTAATTAAAAATGTTTCAGTCAAATGAAGTAATACCGCCGATGCCGCCAGAGCAGCTTCGCATGCAATTTGCGTGTTCGCAATAAACGTCGAAAGAACAATAGTCGTCGTCGTTAAAAGCATAATTCTCATTGTAATTGTATAGCCGAACTGTAACTAAGCCGCCTGGAGGCCTTATCGTAAACTGGTGGTTTGTTTGCTCGACCAGTCCGTCACGCAACGCGACACGCTCGTCCAGTGACCAGTTTCCCTCGTTAAATTAACCTATTTGACATTATAGTTTACTCATAATGCTGTAAACAAAACAAGATGGTTACCATGAGACATCACTGTTTTTAGGGTTCCGTACCTCAAAAGGAAAAAACGGAACCCTTATAGGATCACTTTGTTGTCCGTCTGTCAAGACCCTTTTTCTCAGGAACGCCTAAAGATATCAAGTTGAAATTTATACCAAATACTAGAATCTACGGTTTCTTTTGGTTGTAAAAAAATCAAATTTGTAAGTCAACGTAATGAAAAGATATGACTGTTTATGTCGCATGATTTCGCATATTTTGCGGTTTCACAAGGGAATCAAAACCTATAGGGTACTTCCCGTAGACCTAAAATCATGAAATTTGGTAGAAAGGAAGATCTTACAGCATAAAATAATAAAGGAGAAAAAATCCGAAAATTGATAATTTAAAGATATCACATAAAAAAAATGTTTTGCGATTACAAACTTACATTTTGTAGTTAGTATGCAACGAAGTGCCTTATTGTGCACTACAAAGTTAAGCTTGTCTTTCAATATTTTCTTCGCATTTTTGTAGTTTTTTTTTTTTTGGACGCGCTCTCTGTGGGTTCCCTCCGACGGAACCCTCGGAGTGCGAGTCTTACTCGACCGCTTTTTTTTGTATTGTAAATAAGCTCCGCCAATTCGCCTGATATTAAGCTATACAATGGAGCACGCTTGTCTAGAAGAAACCGATTCACTCGCGACTTGAAGACACTGTGACTGTCCTCTATGTCGTAAGCGGTTATAATATATTGTCATATATCTTTGTTACGATTCTCGCCATAATTCTGAATCGTTTTTAAAATGTTCCTCAGACTGTCGTGTAAATGTCCAGGTATAGCTTGTTGAATGCGACTTACGGATTTTTCGAACCATGCTTCAGAAGCGGGATTAACTCGCTGAATAACTGACTTATTGCAACTTTGGAGCACTCCCCTAACGAGATGCATCGTTCTACTTTGGAATAATAAGAGACAGCTGTGCCATTCCAAGCCACTTTCGAGTCTCGAGCCAATACTCTAAACAAAAGATTTCCAAAGTTGACGCGAAGCAAATCTTGTACATATCTCATAACTTTCGAATCGTCGAGTTTGCGATTGCTGACTTGCCACTGATTTATTGAGTTTCGAGCGCGTGCGGTTCGGTATAAGCATTTTTCGAGATATGTTTCTCATTCCAGACTCTATATATTATACAAGGTTACGCGAAAACGATGTTCTGAGTCCAAAGGGGTTCATAATAGCCATCTTTATGAGCAGTTTTTTCTATGGGACTAAGTATATAATCGTGAGAAAAATACCAGCAGTTTTTTAATTATAACCAAATAATAGGCTTGCGTTTGACCGCCAACTCGCCTGATGTTAAGCGGTGATATGGCCTACGATGGAGCCCGCTTGCCTAAGAGAAACCGATCTGTACAAAACGGTCTTTTACATTCGACAAAATGTGTGGAATAGCTCTTTTTTTCGCGATTTCATGGTTAAAGTTGGTATAGTAAATGGTATGGTAAATGCGTGAAGTGGGTACTTCGCAAATTGTTAAGTGTGTATTAGTTATTACCATTTATTTATTTAGCGTTTAAGTATTTATGGATTTTTTTAAATTTTTTAGTGCATGCGACGACGAACACTATTATTTTATATAAATATGTTATCACTTAAGTGACAAATAATTGTCTATGTGGTAATAAAGTTCTTTAAACCTAAACCTATAGTAAAAGTTGTTCATAATGACGAGTATAACGGACCCCTTTCTGCGTTACCCTGTACACTATATATACAGAGATATATTTTAGAAAATTTAATATCCATAAACCTAGAATATCGAAACGCAAACAAGATTCCTAGGGGATATAGTATATCTTTGGTATTAACCCTCAATAGCGGAAGCGTCGTTGGTGGTTCGTGCTCTTAAAAAATTTATAGCTTCACTTTCTTTTCGAGCTTTAAGCCTTTGTTGATTTGTGTGGAGAGTTGATTGGTCACGCATGCGTTGTGTTAATTCCATCAACGGCTTTCCTAGCGTAATGCACTGTGTGCACTGCAATGTTCATTACATTCCGACGTTGATTTGATATGGCTATGATGAATGGCTTCACGTAATGTAAGCGATGGGACAGAGTGACCGAGAGAACTTAATTCGAAATTGTTTCAGTTTCTTCTAACATGACGTTTCTTGAGATTGTAACTGTTCGTCGCTGGCACATTGAATACAAAACTCTTGAATTCACTGTACTGGCTGTTGCCCGCGACTTCTTACGCGTACTTTCATATAAAATGTTTAACCCCCTAAATGAAAAATCCTTTCTTCTTCTTCTCTCTAAGCCGCTAAGAAATTTAGGGGTCAATGATTAGCCTTAGAGATTTCGTGATGAGTCAGTCAGTGGTATTTTGCTTTTATAAACAGAGTAAGTAGACCGCATCATCGCTTAACATCAGGCGAGATGGTTGTCAAACGCAAGTTTTTTTAATTGTAAGTTACGCTAAAAATGTTTACGAAGTCGAAAGGAGTTTGTATAATTTAAACTCATTTCGGCTTAGTACACAAAATGTCAAAATAAGTAATATAAATTATATTACCCATTTTGATGAACAACGTTTACTAACGGTTTACCTTGAAATCGCAAAAAAGCAGCTCCATAGAAAATCTTCATATACACTCGACAAAATGTATGGAATAGCAGATATTTTCTACGTGATTGCAGAGTTGGTGCCATAGTAAAAGTTGTTCATAATTTTAAGAATAACAGACTCCTTATGACATACTACCCCCCTTAAACCCGTATCCTTAACTACGTATTTGCTTAGTTAATGTAAATTTTATTGCACATGTGGTCCAGCCAGTCGCATAAAAATATAGTGTTTTTCTAGTGTTAGTGAACACGAATCAATTTGTTTGGATTTATAATCCTATCCAATAAATAACCCGAGAACTGGGTGCTCGGCCAATGGCCATATTGCTTTTAACTGCATGCATAATTTAGCCATTATTGCCATTGGGTCGTGTCTTGCGGGGTGATCTAGCACCCCGTTCGTAAACCGTGTTCAGTCTTGTTTGGGTGTACTAGTTTCAGGACCGGTCCATCTTTAGACCATGCTATGTATATGCAGAGATTGTTGTGGAAACGTGTTGACTACCGCTCATTGCAACGCTTCAGAGGATACCTCGCAAATTGACTTGTATTACATTATTGTGGCCCTAATAGCTTTATCGCTCCTACCTTATGAAAGTGAAGTAATTGAAGCTTCTCCTATAACTATATCACAGTAATAAAAGTTCCATCATCATCAATATGCCATCATCTGTAGTTACAATATTGCTTTGAAAATATATAACTATTATATTATTATTTGATAAGCAAAAACAGGGTTATTACAAGTTTAACGTAGGTATGTATCTGTGTGTCTGTCTGTGGCATCGTAGCTCCGAAACGACTGTACCGATTTTGATATAGCTTTTTTTGTGTAAGGTCTGAGTTTTCGTAGCTATGATTCAAGAAAATCTCTGTTCAGCCGTTTAAAGATTGTCAGCTCTTTTATCGGGGTCTAAAAAAAACTAATGTATTTTTTTTAAGGATTTTGTTTTTCTTTTAGATCTAGTTATCTATTATGTTTTCTTATTTTCAAGAGTATTGGTTTTATTTGATCGGAGTTTTTTTTTTACTATTTCAAATATTAGTTGTTACATATCTATTTTCGTACTTCCTATGATCTTTCTTTAGTGCGTTTGTAAAACTCTTATCCATGCATACCTCTTAGATACCTACGTATTTTTTCCGCTGTTGCAATATTATATCACTTCCTCCGTAGTAAATACAATCTGTATTCTTTCATCTCGACTGCCTGCAGATTCCAAGATTGTCACGTTCTATTTGCAGACGAATTAAATTTTGACTCTTCAAAATTTCGCCAGTCATATTGGATTTGACAAGTTAACGCTTAATGGTTCGCCCGCGGGGGCCCATCCCGACGGATTCTCCACAGCTTGATGTTCCATTTACACTTAATATCTAAATGAATCTGAAAATAGTAAGTTATTTCTGTGAGATTCGTTTAAAATTCTCCACTGACCTTGCGTCATTTAACTCAATTGAAAAAGTTTGCGACGAATTTGTAACTTTTCGGGTTCGATATAGCTTTTTGATTGTGTCCTGGAATTAGAATGACAGTTCATCAACCTTGAGATTTGTTTGTATAATAAGTGATACTCAGTAGAAACATTGACGCTCACGGGTTAGTAGTCAAACGCGGAATCAAAGTCAACGCGATAAAAAAATTATTTTTTTAGGGTTCTGTACCCAAATGGTGTAAACGTATTACTAAGACTACGCTGTCTATCTGTCCGTCTGTTGACCTTTTGACGGCTGTATCTTACGAACCGTAATAGACAGCCAGTTAACATTTTCACAGAATATGTATTTTTTACGTATTTTTAATTTGCTCTGGTTTAAAAACGGCAATACGTACAAGCGTTAAACTTGGCGTGATTGTAGTACACCCTCTAAAGTAAAACAACAAATAATAAATACTGGTCAATGCGAGTCTGTGACAAATTTCTGTTCACCACCGGGTCTCTTACGATCACCGAAGTTAAGCAACGGTGGACTCGGTTGGTACTTGGATGGGTGGCATGACGCCTTTTTGCACTACCTTTCTGTACTTTAGTAGTTATAATTTATGTGGTGGTACGGAACCCTCAGTGCGCGAGCCTGATTTGCACTTGGCTGATTTAATTTGTCTAATTCATGACTTGCCTGATGGTATACTTTTTCGAGGAACATAGATTCCACCACTCTAATATTTTCTCTGATATCATCGCCTGGGTTTATAACAAAGGGAGTGTGAGTAACAAAGTAATAGCCTGTTATGTTTAAACTGCTACAAGTGTCGTAAATAACAAGAACGAATGTCTCTACTTATCCCTCAACTCATTTACAAGTGGCAGTGTAGTGGCAGTAATAAGTAGCGAAATAAAAAGTGGTGCCGTTATGAAGCGTTTCAGTGGCGTTGTTTTATTTAGTTCGTGCCGTATATCGCCTGCTTGCCGCTAGGTGGCTGCACTAGCCATCGCCAGCGGAAAATACGATGTTTGGATGTAGATAAGGTGATAAGAGGAGCGAGGGCGTTGGAAGACGCTATGTTAGCATAGTAGATCTATCAATGACCGTGGTCAAAAGCTAACTGAAGACTGTAGGTCCGACGACAAGAGTGAGTTTTTTTGATGTCCTACCCTCATTTGATCTTGCAAAGGGGGCAAAACGCAAGGTTGTTACAACGATTCAAGACAGTGACAGTTAAAAAGTCAAAACAAAATCATCGCCTCGTTCATCCCCTTATCTTGCAAAGCGGGAAATCCCACACCATCCGATTTTCAGCTCCTTTCTCCCGCGGACCTGCAGGATGTAGAATGTTCTTCCCCCGAAGGTCTTCCCGCCGAGCAACCACAAGAAACGTTTCAAATAGGGTGTCTACTATACCTCTCTGTACTGGCAAAGCACTGGCAACACTGCTATATGCTACACCGTGCTGCAGGTGCCCATAGATGGCGGTTTCTGTTTACTATTAGGGGGCCCACATGCTTATTAGCCGCTGTAAAAAAAAAACAGTTTCAAACCGCGATAAAACCCAAGGCAATTAAAACTATTTGACAAACTAGCTGAATGCCGCAGTGTTATGTGTTATCTTCCTGTTAAATTTCGTTAAGATCGGCCTAGCCGTTTAGACGTGAAAAGCGGACAAACATTGATTACAGACAGACATTGTTCAATGTAGAAGTTGAGTTTGAATTATGTTTCTTATTCTTCATTCATCTATTGCAGTAAGGTCAGCTGTTTGACAAACTTTTCGCTTATAAAACAAAAGGGTACGTTATATGAATACCGCGGGCGTAAGCGACCTAGTTCGAGACAGTCAAGGTTCTGCACCAATCATGGTCATTTGTCTGAGGCCACATAATGACTTGGTTTGCTTCACAAGTATAACGCGGTGATATTTCCGAAAATGTTTTATGTTTCCTTGTAACCTTTACGTGTAATTATTATTTTTGGTTTATATATTAAATCTTTCCGCGTTTCTTCTTTTTCTATAAAACAGCCTTTAGTCTAACTTTATAATGTACTGTTTCACTAGACGTGCCCTTGTGCATTAAATTTTTCTGAGTAATATTTAACTACCACGAAACATTTTTATGTTACTTATGACTATAAGTTTTAAAGCTTTCAGTATATTCTTAAACCTTTTATTTTAGCCTTCTACCCTCATGTGGAAGTTATTAGCTCACCTCATTTTCAAAAATCTTTTAGTGTCTTACTGTTGTTAAAATAGTTTAAGGGTTTTAGTATTAGTTAGTTTGTATATATGTATATAAAAGGCGATGTATGTATCTATGTATGTTCCCTATGGACTCCGAAACGGCTGGACCGATTTTAACAAAACTTTCAGTGGCATATAGTTAATTTTATAAGAAATAATCCTCGCGGGGTGCATCTAGTAGTTAATAAAGGCACTTTGCAATAAACAAAAAAATACAAACTAGTTTGGAACAACCGCAACTGCCATAAGTGACCCCTTTAAATTCAACGCATATTCAATTCGACTCAGCCGTTTGACCCAGAACAATGTAAAGTATCATTTGTTACGAAACATTACTTAAATATGAACATGGTCCCTTGACCCACTTGCTCCAGGTGCTATAAATTATGGCCAACATTGTAGAAACCATATAAAAGCTATTGTACTCACTGCAGATGAGCAAGAACTTGCGATGGTAATCAACATTCGTAAGACGGAGAAATTGTTTGTGTCGTTTTGACTCATGCCTCGAGTAAAGTGTCTATAAAATTGGGCATCGATGCGGCAATAAAAATAAGTACACCATGCGTCATTGCCTTAAACGTTGACATGACTTTTACTTTCATTTGTCCGTGTACAAAAGAAAGACGTAGCACGTATGTAATAAATACTGAAATAGAGAATGGCAACCTTTAGACCCACATGTCTAAAACTCATCATTTGCACCACTATAATGCGGATGCTCATCAGAAAAACGTGTGCAGTTCACCCTTGACATTCATTAAGGTTACAAAACGTTGCGCGTGTTTAGCGAATACAATTTACATCTGTAATAGCATCTGTATTGTTTAAATGCTTGCGGATTTTGTCAGATATTGAGGATTTAGGAAATAAGGACGGTAAACGCTCGAGTATAGAGTAGGGATTGAATTAATAAGCGGGTGGGCGCTGCGGCGGCGCCGGAACGAAACATTTATGAGGATAATTCTTTAGAGGTGCTAAAAGCGGCGTCGAATGTTGTGTTAACTCGCATTGTTTCTGGTAGCTCACTATTGCGAGATTATCATACCATTTTGACTGGAACTATTACGAAGGCGCGTATTTTGAGATCGTTTGCAACGCGCTCACGAGCTAAAGTGTGAGGCAGTAAAACATTGTCGTAATTTGAAACTGTTTTGTTGTTGTCAGTCACAGCTTCTTAAGCTCTCGTCTTTGTTATTGTTTCAGTTTCTAAAACGCATTTTTATTATTATTCTCTTTGTTCCTAAACATTCTCGGGTCTAGCCCGGACATTTGGTAGGCATCGGTAGGGCTAATACAAATCTAACACCAAGAGGCCCCGTTGAATATAAAAATACAATAATGGAATGTGTATAAAATGGAAAATACGAGTAAAACTATTGTACAGTATTGGATATAAAAAGTCTGGGCTATTGAGGTGAACAAAATAAAATAATTCGTGATAAGTCCCTATAAATATTTTTTTTGTAATTTTATGCATATTACTTCCAATTAAAATCTGAAACTTATCCAGTCTTCTATTAAACGAGGTCTCGTATGACATGGCCTATTTATCAGCGAACATATATTCTAGTTGGATATTGCCGCCTCTAGATGCCGATATGATATGAGCTATGGCCTCCGGGGAACTGGGGAATTGATTCCGACGCTGCCCTGGAAAAATGTACAACACGAAATGTGTATAACTAGCGGCTATCACGTAACGCGACCGTATATTGTGGGTGATCCCGTAAAATACCGTGTAGTCTGTTCCGGGATAGGGCTGGGCCCGAGAAGTTATTGTTATGAGAGTCTTGGGCTTTATACACTTGTTTGATGGAAACAGGACAGAGCGCCATCTAAATGGCACTGCTCTTACTTTATACAAATCGTAGGGCTAGAGCTATTTGTCAAGCACATTTTCAACATTGTAAAAGATAAAAATTCGCTAAGTATACTGCAAAAAAAACAATTGTGCATACTTTTGTGTTTTTAATTATTTTCTTCAAAAATGTTGCGAATATGCGAAAGAGATAGCCATGGCTGGTGAGCGCGGTCTTAACGTTAACGCGACCGAATAGGTAAACGGAATTGAAAAAACGTGCACTAAGCAAGATAAGATGTGTTTAAACTTTTCCTGTAAGATGTGACGCGAGGCACATCTTGTTGGAAATTTGTTTTGAATTCAAACAAAACTTTAACAATAATATCCGAAACGTCATGCGGTATCATGTGCGTTTTAAAATCTGACGGCACCCGGTTCGATCCTCCGCCCTGCACCTTATTTAGTACCAAAATAAATGATGTGCAGTTTCGATGCCACCGCTCAAACACGGCAAAGGAAAACATCGTGAGCAAACCGGTATGTCCAAGAACCTCAATAAGTTCACTAAAACATGCACTGGGCCAGCATGGTGGATTCTCTCTCTCTCTCTCTCTCTCTCTCTCTCTCTCTCTCGCCTGTGTCCTAGCAGTGGGAACATGATGGGCTAATACATGACATAGGCTGATGATGAATGTCCGAAAACCAACTGCACAAAATGCCAAAATAACATAGCCATAGTTTGCTGAACTAAACAAGCTAGTCCGTTTCGAATTGCGTACTTCCTGACACGATTTTGACATCACTAGAACGCGTTGTTGTTTCGCCCCAGTCAAGAATTTATTGGCATTTGACACTGGACGCGTGTTACGTACCACAGTCGCCACTTTTGCGCCCCACTGGCTCCTCTCTCCCTTGCACCCCCCTTGTAATCCATTCTGGTCGAAACTGGCGAGTATAAGGCGCGTTTTGTGGGTAGTTTACATTCGTGTTTCACTAGGAGGATCGTTAGACAAATAGAATGGCGTCTATAATTCAGTTCTTCGAATCTTCCTTACGACGAATATTCAGTGGTTTTATTTTACCAATCAAATATGATAAATAATGGTACGTCATGTTGGTATTCTATGAATGCCTGCGTGATTTTCCTTGTTGTAGTGACCTTCTAACTCTTGTCTCAATTTATTTATAAATGCATTATTTTTTTATTAATTAAAAACGGTACACAACAAACACCACTTACATTAAATAAATAAAAAAGCAAAGGAAAATTAAGAGCATGAAAGGTTATCAAACACATTAAAGTATTGATACACATATAAGAGGTTATCATTATCGCAGACCGTTTTACGTAATTTCAAGTAAATTTTATTATTTCTTATGATTGCGATGTTCGCGTACCAAAATTATAGAGTATCTGGGGGGTTAGACAAGACCCACTTTCTGTTAGCGTTAACGCCTGCGGAAAGATGAAATTGTACGAAAATGACATTGACAATGACATTAGCTTGAGAGATGTTACTCAAGCTAATGTCATTTCATACAATTTCATCTTTCCGCAGGCGTTAACGCTAACAGAAAGTGGGTCTTGTCTATCATTCCACAAATTGCAGGTGTGAGGCAAAAAAGATGCGTATAACGCACAGTGTGCGATTTCCACAGATCTATGATATGTGGATAAACTTTCAGACGGTGGCGCCTTGTGCAATGATAAAACCGCGATGCAGGCATCAGATCCAGTTCTTCATGTTCTGAAGAACGGTACGATCGCCTGCATCCCCCGCATCTGCATTCCCCGTTGTAAATATGATAATAGACACAAAGAGACCCAACGCCTCTGCGCATGCTTCTTCAACAACAAACAAGTCTTTTCCATTAAAGTATCGTATAAAAGGTATTTTGTTTAAAATAAATGTGGACAAACAAATTATCCACTTTTGCGATAATATCATCGGTTTACATCAGGCGCATTTTCTAAAATATAAGTGCTAAACACCTAATAATTATAATTAATTCAAATTTACTTTAATAACAACTTGCCTAGTTGCGCCCTTGACTTGGTCTATCTACTGCCGGGAGACGACGCAAGTTACCGAGTTCTATGCAAATGTGGTGCACATGTTCTGGGTATTAATGCTTCCATTGATTCGGTTAATGACGTCCACCGGAGGAATGTTTTGCTCGTTCGTCGTGCTTATCTTCCGATGGTTAATGAGTTGGTTCCTAGGTGATATAGATTTGCAATATATTTTATTTTACTAACTGTGTTTGTATGTTTGCCTGGTACATGTTACATGGTACATTGGCCCTACTCGTACGTTTTATTTTATTTTGTAATGGCAACAAACTAAACTCAAAAACATCACCAAACGGATGACCAGCGCTGGTTAACAGCCGTCATTATGTTGGGACCGACTTGTGACTTTGTCACCTATGTCTTTTAATGACTTAGTTTGTCACAAATAAACCTTTTTCTTTCTTTCTTTCTTCTTTTGTTCTTTATTTCTTTTGAGTTTGTCACAAAAAAAAAAAACTTTCCTTATTTCTTTCGTTCATTCGGTCTTTAGTTATTTTTGTTCTTTCTTTCTTTTTTGCTTTCTTCTGTTGTTCTTTCTTTATTTATTTATTTCTTTCTTTATGTCATTGCAACTCAGTTTATTGGGCTTAACTTAGCATCAATTTGTAAATGACATCACTGGCTGTTGGCAGTGATGGTTAAAGAAAATATAGAGGAAGAGAAGATGGAGTATTAGATATTATGCTGTAAAAGATTTAGAAGCCAATATACAATATGAGACACGTCCTTAGAACGATGACCCAACGAAATTATGAAAGGAGTTATCTACTTTTTACGACACAGGCGGCCACTAAGAAAATATTTCCCCGGCCCATAATCCTAAAGGGCATGAAATATGTTAAGCTAGGATCAACACGAAAGAAACTTATTTATCGGGTAGGAAGTGAAGGCGAATGGTTACCTATAATCTCAGATCAGACAAACAAGGCAGATAAGCATTAGTACAATATCGTTCGTGTTCAAATGTCTCCGTATTACATTTAAAAAAATCACCATACCACTAAACCGCTTAACGCAAAAACTGTAACTACGCCATACTTATTAATTTTTTCACGCGCACTGCAAGACTTGCAGCCACATCAATAAGTAGTACTCCACATGAAAAAAGGGCAGCAACGCCGTCAACAGGGTGAGTTTAGTTGAACTCACCCTGTTGACGGCGACCTTTTTAGAAAGTATCAGGCATTTAGCCTGACTTAGGCCAGATACGTTCGCACCCGCCATGCCACCTTATCATTTTTTTTATGCCATAAAGGGCAAACAAGTTAATGGGCCGCGCCTGGTGGTAAAGGCGCTTGCAGACGATGCGAGTACACGTTGCAAGTAGCTACAACGCATCGTCTGCATCGTGCAGCTTAGTACAAGTGGAAGTATAGAAGTGCTACTAACAACTTTCACTGCCACTTGCATTAAGCAAAATGATGCTGACGATGCGTAGTAGCTACTTGCAACTTGTACTTGCTACTTGTACCTACTACGCATCGTCTGCAAGCGCCTTAAGCGATTACAGTCGCCTATGGATACCTTAAACAACAGGTAACTGTATATCTCCCTTCTTAGTCTGATCTGAGCCTATAACGCTGTGAATGATGCCTAGATTGCTAAACTTGCAGTAATAAAACTGATTTTCGCTGTAACGTTGCAGTACGGTGACCACAATAACTTGGAAGCTGAAGGAGTAATAATAAACATTTTCATCTCGCGTTTTATTCTGTCCATTAGTTGAGAAACCTGACGTGTGCTATTTTCAACGCTAAAAGCTACCATCGATCGGACGACTCGTTAAACTGTAGGTCCTGGGGCCTCACGGCTAGTTTTAATCGATTCTGTTTAGGTGACGAGAAAAAATTTAAGGTGCACGTTCGCGTGATTTTCCGAACTGCGCTGTTTTAGCGCTAATTCGAGCCCGATTAAGAATTAACCGTGAGGCCCCAGGTTGATAAATAAACCTATAACAACTGTTCAGCCTTTCGGTGGCTTAAAAACTGACATCAGGGCTTGCCAATCAGCCTATACGAACAAATTTTTACCGTTAGTAGCATTAATTTATAATGGGGGTTGAGTTCATTAAAAAAAGTGTCCTCAGTTCACCTATACAGGGTTATTGGTATCTCGCTAACAACAAAGGAATACAAAACATATATATTACGTAAATGGTTAGTATGGTTTTAATCTAATTTAGTTTCTCACATTTTAAGGTGTTAACCCGATATCCATTTCAAAATTTATTTGGCCTAATTTTACACTGGAAAGCTAAAAAAAACGGAAAAAAAAAAAGTACTACGATAGGAAAGTTATAAAAATGCCTTGATCTACCTTTGTCATGAGTTAGACATATCAATTTGTCGATCTCGGGACCCGTGAATGCCCTTGTGTGAGAAATTCGGCAATATCAAGTTACGGTCTTAACTCGTGACATCTCACGGAAAGTTGGCCGAACCCGTATTTTGTAAACATCACACGGTATGTTTTGTTATTATTTTGTTAGTTGATCGTAAATACGTGTGAAAGAAAGCCATCAAAAGTAATAACCGTGATGAATCGTATCATATGTAAGCTTCTGATGGCTCAGCTATTCGTACTAATATAATAAACCTTTTTAGAAAGTAATTCAGCATAGCCTCCCAGTTGATCGCCACCTTCCTGACAAGAAATGTGCGGCATAGGCAGTAAAACATTATCTTTACAATGTAATAATTACTTTGATGTGTTTAGCTTCAACAATAACCCCCCCGCGATGCACAAAACATCCTAAGCGGAACTTCAGTGCCGGTCAAATCACATCCGCTTAGAAATGGAGTTAACCTACTACCACCCATACTTTGTGGATTTTCCTTGGATATACGTACGTCGTATACGTACCAAACGTTTTGATTCTACGTTTCTAATTCGCACGGCCAAGGATTGGAACAACCTGTTGGCTTCCTTGTTTCTTGAGAGATATAATATGGGCCTTCTCAAGGCCAGAATATCTTCTAAGTCTGCGTGCTTCATCTTCGACCACATCATCGCTTACCAATCGCTTACCAACAGGCGAGTTGGTGGTCAAACTCGGGCTTATTCGCGATTTAAAAAAACATTACAACAAAAAACAAAAAAAGTTATTTTCAAAACGAAAACAATCAAACCAAACAAATTTATAACAGGTTAACAATATCCATTAACAATCGTAGTCTCTTTTCTTCGTCTGACAAATTAACTTTTTCTGCAAATCCGAGTAACAGGACAGGCTAATCTTGACGAGGTCTCAGTCATTTGAGCCATTTTCTAAATAGGTATACAGCCATTGTTGTAACACAGAATACCAGTCCACGAAACACGAGACCTCAAAGTACCGCGCACAGCGTTACTTTTCAATAAAAGGTCAAGCAGGTTAAGTTAAATATTCAATTGTTACATGCCGTGCCACGCGGAAGCTCGCGTGTACGTATATCCTCGTAACAAGTTAACTTATTATCGCGCTTTGAGAAATATAATGAGAATGCAAGACTAAAGCCCTCGAGCTGAAAGGATTGTGTTTGCAAAAAAACCATGTATATTTTCATATGTTTACGTGCAATAATGGTGGATTATCAAAAAAAATGGAAATCATCCTAAAGGATAAATAGAGGTTGTGCTTGTGGCGCCAACAAACGTGAAAAAAACGTGTCGCCTCATTTGATTTTTTTATTACCTTGTATATTTTCAAATGTTTATATATGTGCAATAATGGTGGAATATTATTTATTAAGTGTTCGTGCTTTATTTATTTATTTATTTTGCATTTTTAGGGAAACTTACAGCCTAATAGTATATAAGTAAACAAAAATAATGCCTATGGAACATATAGTTTAATGGAACAATTATGCCAGTAAAAGACGAAAGACGAGGCGATATAACTGCTATATGTTATATTAATTAATGGCTTCAGCCTGTCCATTAAATAGCGAAAAAAATAGCCGGTGATCGCGAAAGAGGCAGAAGGCAAGGCCTTGCAGTGGGCTGAACAAGCGGCCAATAACGATAATGATTATAATTTTAAAATGACGTTGTTAATTTAAGGTTCACGTTACAATGCCATGTAGCGACAAAACACTCATTGTTTTGATTTGCTCATGTTCACAAACGTGAAAACCTCACGTTGCGTTGTTAAAGTTTGTACTCACAACAATCCAAGTTCTGAAAGTCACGTTGCTGTCTCGGTGTTTTTAAGGATTGCTTATGTATTAGTATTAGTAGCTGGTTTTAGACGTTACTAGGTAGATTTTTTCAAGGGCGTTATATAAATAAAAGAGTAATGCCACCAATGTCAACGCTCTGGGTATTGTAGGTGTCAATAGGCGGCGGTGACCACTTACCATCAGGTGACCGTAGCTTGATTATACTATACTAGCTGACCTGACAGACGTTGTCCTGTCTTAGAACTGTCAAACACACAAAGTCAAAATTGTAAATCAACTTTTTTTTACGCGTTGGGTTACATTATTGGAATTTATTAAGGAACCCTATTTTTTTTTGAGAATATAATATAATCCGGGGTAGGGTAACTTCCCAACAGTGAAAGAATTTTTCAAATCGGTTCAGTAGTTTGGGAGCCTATTCAATGCAAACAAACAAACAAACAATCAAATCTTTCCTCTTTATAATATTAGTATACTTAGTTAAAAAATTACGTTGTAGTTATGACAAAGTAGGCTGAGTAAGTGAGTGGCCAACCCTGGTTTTAGATTTTTTATGCCGCTTGGAAGGCATGACTTAGGGGTTGATGTTATAGAAAAAGCAACCGGCACCTACAATTAATAATAATAATAATAAATAAATAGTCGGGACATTTTTGCACACACGGTCATCTGACCCCAAACTAAGCAAAGCTTGTGATATGGCTGCCAGAGACTGATATACATACATATATAGTTTTAAATACATACTTAAATAGATATTAACAACCAGATATAGAACAAACACAAATTTTCCTGACATAAATGTTTCTCCTAGGTGGGAATCGAACCCACGCCCCCAATCTCAGAAGGTAGGTTCACTACCAACTGGGCCAACGGGCTATCAATGAATTGAATGTGTGATCCGATGCATGATGCTCCGCTCTGTTGTAAATACCACTTCCGGTCACCAAGCCATAGGCTCCGTTGTTATCATACAATCTTTTAGAAATGCACAGTCGAGCTAAGGCATGGTATGAGCGCTAATTACCTACAACATACATGTATTGTGAACTTTTATTTCAGTAAAAATGTAGGTAGGTATGCTTATTTTTCTTCTTATATCTTCGTATTTCTCAAGTGTCTTTGATTAGGCTTTTTTTGTTTCGCTCTAGCATAGGATCTTTTATAATAGTTCGTATTTTTCCCCTTGATTGAATTTATCAAGTTTTAGTTTCATATTTTGCCTTTACAAGGCTTGTTTTTATCAAGATATGCATAGCACGACTCGCGCGACGATAATAGCTCGGCTACATAGTAGTGAATAAATCTTATTAACTTCCTTATAGCGAAGGGAAAAGCCTCGAGATGTGTCGTCGCGGATTGCATTGACCCGTTTTACGTGTACACCGTACTGCGAAAATATATTAATGACTTTCAACCTTGCCACCTACGTAATATAGTTCCCGTATAAGCGTCGAAGAAGAGAGCTTTAACACACGAAGGTGGCATAGATTACTAGCAGGAAAGTAGAGACGCGACTTGTGAGCGAAATAAGGATAGCATAATGAATTGCTCGACAATAAAGGAGATATTAAACTTCAGCCTGCCTCAGACAGCTGCGCACTATAATGCACGCCCACGCTTGATACGAAAGCTACGTGGCTCGATGCAACATTGCGGCCAGTGTGTGCCCGCAATGCTGCATCGCGCCACGCCTCTGACTTACGCTACGCCAACATGTGAACGGGCAGAACGGTGCGCTGGGGAGGAAATGAGGCTTGCGTGACCGCGAAATTCGCTTGGCCGCTGGTGCATCCGCAGCAACCCACGGGAGTGTCTCTGACGTCACATATCCACGCAAGCCGCGTAATGCGTGCGCGAGACCCGCTATTGTTGATTGCAGTATGTATGTAGTATTTTTATGCCATATGTGGCAAACAATCTGGCGGACCGCCTGATGGTGAGCGATCACCATCGCCTATGGATACCTGCAACACCAGGGGCATCACAGATACGTCGCCGACCATTAAAGTCTCTTAACAGCCCTTTTGTAGAACCCCATGTTATAGTTACCTACTCGGAAACGCCACAGGAGGGGAACGTTATTTTAGAAAAAATGTCCAATCGTTGATTGAAAATGTGCGAAGGAGATAGCTCTGGCCGGTGAACGCGGCCTTAATCACGATTATATGCGATTATAACATTTTCACATGACAATGTTGTAGCTAGAGAACAGGTCAAAACACGCGTAACTCCGAATAGCTGGCTAAAATCTCTGGCACGGTTTCCGAGCTCATAGTTATGGTTGTGACAATGGCTGCGGTCCGATTGCGTAAATTGCAAGCGGGATTTTGCAGTAAATTGCGAACGCACAACGCATTCTCCCATCCGATAGCCGGTTGGCCAGGTGCCTTGTAAATGTTGTAGAACCAATAGCGTTCAGGGAATTTCCTCCGCGACTGTACCGCCGACCGCCACAACGCTGCGACTTCGTGCGGTAAACAAAGAGGACACGTGCCCAGAATACTGTCAATCCAGTTTTTCTTTTTCTTTCAGAGGCCCTTTTCATATGTCACCTCGGTAATCGAGTCATGTTATTGGGTATGACGTTTTAAGCGGCAAGGTTACGTGTGGCTGCAATTTAATCGGACGAGATAACGGAGGTGATATTGCATCATATCTGGAAGCATTTTTGCAATGTTCACATTTCGTTGGTCTCCTTGGCATTTATATATCATTTAAGATCTGTTTTTGGGAATCGGAAGCCGCCTTTCTGCTAGTGACGTTGTTGCAGAAAAATTAAGAACTTATTTGTAATAATTGTTTACTATATCTTGTTCTTGAAGGTCTTTACCCCAAATAAATATTTAAGATGAGAATGCTCACGTATCACTTTGCAATGATAATTACAGTAGTGCCGCCGCCGTTACGGGCAGCTAATTAGCAACATACGTAGAGATCGACTCACGGGCGGGCGCGCTTGCGCCGGCGCACGTGTCAACGCCCGCGGCGCGCGTCATTGGCCAGTGCCCGCCATTGTTTGACAGTACATACCTCCTCCCCCCCCTCTCCATGATTTGCCCCTCCCCTATGCAGTTGTAAAACTACCCGCTTCATATATTCAATTTAAATCTGGTACGATGTCCGATGTCTGCAGCCTTATCAGACTTGATAGCTCTTGCTCCGTGTGTAAGGAAGTGAAAATCTTTTTAAAAGAGCGCAATAATTAACACTTACCCTCTTTAATGCTCGATAGTTTCACTCGGGACGCTTCTTAGTCAGAGAGTTGACAGATAATTTTATAGAACATTATGATTTATGATGCCACAAAGACACACGTCAAACTTATTATAACACCCACTGTTTTACGGCGGATGTTAAAAATAATAATAAAATTTGTTTCATTATCTGCGAATAAAACACTAAAAGTACAGTCGAGAACCTCTTTGAGATCTTCTTTTATGAAATCGGTTGAAGTCATCAAGTTTTCAAATACTTGGGCATTTCATTTGAAACTTATAGCCATCACGCCTTATTAGGTGGTGGTAGGCTATAAATGGACATCAATTTATATCCACCGCTGTTCGATAAGTATTCAATTAGGAATGAGTTCATAATTACGGTTATTATAACTTACCCGCTACCCGCTAATTTCTTGAGCTTGAACGCCATAAACGTTTGTTTTTGAACTTTCGTCGGAGCTTATTAATATTTGATAGATGACAATGATTAGCCGTCATTAACCCTGACAAGGTCTCTCTTCGCCAATTATTTAGATTATCATCATCATTTCAGCCATGGGACGTCTACAACTGGACATAGGACCCACCCATCGATCTCCAAAAACGCCGGTTGGAAGCGGCCTGTATGCTGCGGTCTCATTTATGTCGTCTGTCCATCTTGTGGGTGAACGAGCTACGCTGCGCTTACCGGTCCGTCCGTGGTCTCCATTCGAGAACCTTTCGGCCCCATCGACTATCTGTTCTGCAAGCTATGTGCCCTGCCCACTGCCACTTCAACTTGCTAATCCGGTGCATGGGCTACGTAGGTAACTTTCGTTCGTCTACGGATCTCCTCATTTTTGATTCAATCTCGTAGAGAAACCCCTCTCCGTAGCTCGTTGTGCGACTTCGAGCTTTTCTGCTGATTGATCTCGGACTAGGTTATAGGATATTATATTTTTAATTTGATTTGACCTATGTATTCTGTTTTTATTATTGTTGACTTTTACCATTGTTTTTAACGTTCTTAATTCTTTCATTATTTTTTGGCTTTGTTATACCTGCTTAATGTTGAACCTTTGATTATTATATTGTCAGTGTTGATTTGTAGGACTGCTACCAATTCATATAAAACATTAATGCTAGAATTCAGATCAGGACGCAGTGTAAAGTTATGGTCTTGAAACCGAGATTTTAAGCCAATTGTCCCTTATTAATGATCGGACTCCGCATATTGAAGTGGATGAAAGCGTTTCCATTCACACCAATTCGCATAGCAAATCGCGTGTCGTTCACAACAAAAGGGACAATGGAAATATAACGGGCCGTCAATTTTGTCAGCCGACTCTGTCAGAAGTTCCACGTCTTTGTACCCTATTCTGATGCTTGAAGGGCTAAAGTAGAATGCCCAGCTTTAGATGGTATTGACTGAACAAGCGTGTCCGATTATTGTGGTGGCTATGCTTGGAACTATCGCCATTTTAGCGTGCAGGAAGACAGTACTAAAACTCCGTTAAAATAAATACTTACTTTTGATTTAGACCTCGCTGATGACTTTGCTAACTAACTACGGTACATGCTGTTAATTCTTACTGTACTTTAGGACTGAATATTAAAAAGCCTTTCTCTCAAAATGATCAAAACAAGTGTTTGAATGTAAAACGCGAAAAAATATTCTGTTATTAGAGACCTAGATCCAGTACCAACCTTGTAAATTTTTCCAAGAAAATTTCAAAAAAAAACAAGTCTTCTAGAAAATGATAAGCTTAGTCGCTGTTTATAACTTTTACTATTTTGGCCTACCGGCGTCGTGCGTGACTACGCTCTGTGGCCTTGCCGCTGAACCCTGTATAGTTTGTAATTTGTAGGAATTTCCAATTAAACGGCGGCTTTTCGGTCTTCAATATTATTTCTAACTTGTGATTAGTTTAATTTCTGTGCTAAATACATTTCGAAACCTATGTAGTACATCTGAGGGTTTATTCTTGATATAATGCTGATATTACCTTCATCTATGTTTCTCTCGTGTCGTCTCTTGTAGCTCGTTCAAGCGTCTTTGCTTCAGATTGGAAAAAGGAGGAAGATATGGTAAAATGGCGTGGTAGCGAACGCATCAGGCCTATATCATAGGCTGTGTGTACTTGGCAACTTGGAACTTAGAACTCAAATTTTATTTGGGCGGATGCCAAGTTCGCACAGCTCTAAATCAGATTGATGCCTTTTGTCGAACTCACCCTGCAGTATAGCTTGCCGCCCTTTCTTTTCATGTGGACTATTAGTAAGTTTATTGGTGTCACTGCAACTGCACTGTATTGGTGGTTTCTTAATGTGGGTGAAAAATATGTAAATGTGCTGTACTCAGTTTTTGCGGTAAGCCGTATATCAATGCCGTATAATGGTATAGTGTTTTTTTTTACTGACATTTGAACACGAACGATAACTGTACTAAGGCATATCTGCAATATTTTACTTTAGCCTGGTTTGTTTGTATTGGATGTTTGAAAATATTACCTGTCATATTAGAATTACTAAATCCCTCAAAAACAAAAACAGTCAAAAAAATCGTGGAAGTGAAAAATCGAGCAGCAAAATAAATTTGTTTTGGAAACTCATCGATCACGAGTGAAAGGCAATAGCACCTAAAGGTGATTCGCTTGAAAGTCTTTGATTGTAAACTCCTCTTTGCGTAAGGAAAGGAAAGTATTAACATTTCGGTTCATTGATCAACTGAATAACAATTTATTCATAGAACGATCTAAGCTACAACGAACTCGAATGTTACTAAAAATAAAGATGCTGTACTGCTTCGATTCATTGAAGAAACTCGGGACGCAAATAAGTCGAAAGCTAACGAAAGGGGAATTTTCTGGGGTGAAATACCTAACATTGATGTCTTTTCGGCATCGGCTCAGTAAACTGATCTTATTGCTGATTTTAATAACTGATTTTATAAAATTAGACACAAATAATAATCAGTAACAAACGCTACCACATAATCTGGGTGCCTTCAAGTCGAGAGTGAATCAGTTTTATCTAGGCAAGCGTGCTCCATCGTAGACCGCATCAGGTGAGATGGCGGCCAAGCGCAAGCCTATCTATTATAATAAAAATAAACACACCTTTCAGCATTTGCTTGTTAGTCAATGCATGTCATCATTTCAGCCAGACGACGTCCACAGCTGCTTGTCAGTGCATGTACGATAGAGCAATGGTTCATGTACTGACAGTCAAACCTTTTCGCAAATACGTTTAGTTCGCTTTGCCTATTCTCATATTATTTGCTCGTATCTTTCCTTTAACCGTTTGTATTCAATAAAATCATACCGAAAATAGATCAAATCAGCAATTCCAGGAAATGTCACTTCCCATATCAAGATTCCTGACTTCACACTGTTTTCGTTCGAAATATTAATATGCTTTCCAAGTTTACCTCAGTTCTTGTCACCGCGTTACAGAAAGCGATTCAAGCATCGAACTTGGCTTCACGGTAGAACTTGTTAACGACTCGAATCAGCGTTAATAACTTGGTACCTATTTCTACTACATATGCTTACTTTCAGGAACTGATTCCCTGAGTTATTTTAGTGAATGTGTATATAGGCCGCTATTTAAATGAGGTTCCTAGTTTTCATATACCTAAATCCTTTCTAATAATTTGTAATTAAGTTCTTTGTCTAAAGTTTCATGCTCTATAAGTTTGGGATCTTTGTTGTTTGAAGAATATTATAAACTTTTATTTAATGTTTAATGTTTACCTACACTATTAAATTAGGAATTTTCTGTAATGATAATTGTATTTTGAATACATTAAATAAATATAAAGATTTGTATAAACAAAATATGATTCTGAAAGCGAATCAACAAGTGCTCGATCAAAATTATCCGTATTAGATATTGTACCTGGTTAAATACACAAAAATCAACGTAATATAAATGATAAAATAATAATAAAAACACGTAAATCGGCTCACAAATGGCAAATTTATCGGTGTACAGTACATACATTAAAAAAACTCCTCCTCCAGAAGTCGGCTAAAAATCATCCTCTTCACGTCTAATAAGAAAATAGTAAATTGACCAATCACACAGCTACTGCATGCGTGCATGAACGTAATTGAACTGGGATTCCTCAATACCGTGCAGATGGAATACTTAATGCGGTTGATATTGCAGTGAGGTAATGAAGTCATGATCGTGGGACGGTGTTATGGAGTCGGTGAAAAGAAATAACTAAACGCCCCTCGTGGTTAGACGAACCAGAGTAGAGAAATTGGCATTATAGAACTTGATGGAAGAAGTAGGGGGGGGGGGGGGATAATTAGCGCCAGAATGCTCTGTCCTGGGTTGTCAGTGAGTCTAATTGGGCTATTTTATAGTTAGGTCATGCTCGTCCACCAGGCTTGGCGGTGCCCTCTTCCGCGCTTTCTCTAGGCAGCTCTAGTGCTCTCAAACAGAATGCTCATCGTCGCTTCGTATCACATGCCTAATGCCTATACCATCTCATGTGATTTTCAGTCAACTTTTCGATGGGTGCTTCTTTAAAACTTCCCTGTATGTATTCATTTCTAGCTTTGAGTCTGGCCACTACACATGACTATCTCAGCCTTTTCATTTCGTTTGTATGCAGTGTCTGCACATGTGATTCTTTGACAGTCCATCATTCAGCACCATTGAGCATCGCGGGGCTTAATGCTGTCTGTCAGAGAGAGTATTAGTAAGGCAGTTACATATATTTTAAGTGTCTCCATTTTTGTATGAAAGTTGCTCTACTGGTTCTTAAAATAATTTGAAAGCGTCAGAAACGACTTTACTTTGAAGATTACAATAATTATGATTTTGAACTAACCAATAAGTCTCGCCGTCGAAAATGTCGTGAAACATGTTTCAATTAAGTGTGATATAGGAACAGCCTTTTCACGCGTCACGTGGCGTAGGTACTGCATTTTTTGAACAACAATCTGATTTTCCTTAAGCCCGCACGCAATGAGACAAATTTAACACTTCACAAGGTCGTTCCCTTGAAGCGGCCAATCGCAGCGCTTCCCCTTTACCTACATTACCCAAGGATGCTTGTGTTACATACCTGATAAGCATCAATAACTTCCTGAGCATTTTCCCCCTGGGCTCTATCGAAATTCTCACCGAAACGATTGAGGCTATTAAGGCGGCAATCAAAATTGGCACAACGACTTTGGTGTCCAAATTGATCGGATCAAAATCCTTTGTCTATGTCGACAAATCGTGGGTACCATTTCAGTTTCGAGCTTTGCGTTCATTGCGTCACGTTTCAATAACACCTTTCATCCATTCAACACCAGCAGGTGTTTGGTGTTTCATTGCATTACTGACTCATTCGCAACAGTTGACTGAACAATCACACCTATTAGTCTTTGTTACAGAAGTGTATCACCCACTGTTACCTGAGTACTCGTAAGCTCATTCCAACTTTTCTGATAGAAAAAAGGTGGGGCTATCTATTTAGAGGGGACTATATGGATCAACTCGCAATCTAGGCGTCGTAACTTGGACTCCTTTGTGCTGATCGCAATCTCCATAAACCAGCTAAACACCTAGCCGAGATTCCCCTCACGAGGCTCCCGAGGGGCGGCCGGGGAGGCCGGCGTGCGCACCCCTTACCCTCCCACCTCTTTTAGTTATACGGGAGTTAAAGTGCCTTATGATTTCGAGACTTTGCCCCGCTAAGGTGATCTCGCTCCTTTATTAATCCATAAAAATCTCTGCTTGTAAACGTTGACACCGAAATTCACAGAATTATTTTAAAGACCTGCCAGAAAATGAAGGCAACCACGACGAGACCGGTGGCGGATCGTCGGCGCTCCTATTATAACTTATTAAAGGTGTTTTTTGCATACGTCGTTCACTGGATTCGTTCGTGTTGCATAGCGTGCACTCTGACGACTATATTTGAGTTCCCGTGCAAGTTTGACATGTGTCATACCTGATTTGTCAGATTTTAATCGGCAGTTGATATGAGATTTCTTTGTCCGCAGGCCACCCATCTCGGCGCGAAAGTGAATTCAAGAAACCAGCGCACGCTCCTCAAAACGGTCGCATCCACAGTCGGCATTACGCGTCATACAACAAGGTAAGGAGAAATTTGCCGGCGACAAAGAATATGTTTTCCGCTCATTTGGCCGCTGAACGCCAGGATAAATAATAACTGACACGTGTCCTGGGTGCCGAGCGGGGCCGGCTAACGGCTCTGGCTGTGGGAATCGAGGAAATTTTCTTTAACTGCGGGCTTAGTGGCGCTCAGTGTTTGTTATTGTTACGGTTTCTTGAAACCGATATATCGATAGCTTGAGTATTCGAAATTATCGATATTCCCGAGCTGCATGACCCATCCCCTTTCTAGTACAGGACAAGTAGAAAACGTCCTACTACCACCCATAAATTGTGGATTTTTCTTGGATACGTACCAAACGTTTCGAATCCACGTTTCTAATCCGTACAGCCAAGGATTGGAACAACCTGCCAGCTTCCTTGTATTCCAGAGAGATATAATCTGGGCCTTTTCAAGGCCAGAGTGAATAGGTATCTTCTAAGTCTGCGTGCTTCATCTTCGACCACATCGTCGAACACCAACAGGCGAGATGGTGGTTAAGCGAAAAAAAACTGCTTTTCTGTCTACGAAACAGATGCATCAGAAACTGCTTGAAATATGCTTAACTAAAGGCGAGGCGTTTCACCGCGCACCTGTAGGTTCTCTGATAGTGTAGATTTTGTCGCCGCCTGCGAACATTATTTACGTTTTGAGCTGCGAAGGTGCTGGCAAGTCGTCCTGAAGACAAATTAAAGTCAATTACTAAGGATGTTAATTAGGAGCACTCGTGGCCGAGCCATTCTCTAGTCGGTTCATAATGGATAGCGCGTCACTACTCCACCCGCGGCCACACGCTGAACTAGTTCATGCTTTTATAAATTATTCATCCCTAGCCGAAGTTCCTTTCGTGATACTTTGATTAGATTCCTTAACAGGCAATTCATTGCCCGTATTTGCTTTGTTATGACTTTGTTAAGGCCATCCTTTCCGACTTTTAGCAAATTTAATAATTTAAGTGTCAAATCAAAATTAAATGTTTTATCTAAGAAACCGCAAAGATCATTTCATAATGAACGCTAGAAGACCTCGAAACAATTTTGACGTAATCTTTCAAAATCTATTGACGAAGAATTGGTTTGAAAGCCTATTGTTTCAGAAATATTTAAGCAAAATAATTTTCCTGATAGGCTCTCATGTTAGTGAACTCGGAATCCTATAAAAAGCGATGGTTTATTTTACAGTTCAGCAGAGCTCGCGTATGATTGGAAATGTCGAATAGCATTTATCTCTTTTGAGATACATTCATGCCGGCGAATGCATTGTGCCTAAATATTTCAAAAATTCGACGGCTGCTGACCTAAAAATAATGTTAGTCATAAAACTGAATATGGGTTTCGCTTTATCGATTCAAGGAAAGTATTTCTTATTCTCAATATTCAGCGTTTGGGGTTTCGAGACAAAGACGTTCTATCCTCTCCAGAATCTTATTGACCTCTAAATACTACAAAATCAGGTTGGAAAATCAGGCTGACCTTCAGGCCAGGTCTTTGTAGACAATCAGGCCTTTGGACCTATGATAACATCATGCTGAAGAACAGTGACGGTAAAACATCGTGAGGATACCGGTATGTCCAAGAACCTCAAAAGTTCAAAGACAATGAAAGTCACCAACATGCACGTATGGCCTCGTGGATTATGGCATGGTGGATTAGGGCCCAACCTCCCTTACTCTCTCTCTCTCTCTGTCTCTCTGGCCTGTGTCAGCAGTGGGAACATGAAAGGATGATAATGATGATGAAACACCTCGCTAGTCAATAATAGTTCCTGTGTCCAGAGAAAGAGGTCGTAGAGTATTAAGGTACTTTGTCATAACAAAAGTGATCATATATTTCTGTTCTGTTGGTACAGAGCGATGGTTCGAGCTCAGGAGCGCCAGTCCACCGGCCGCCGCCCCTTCGGATACCCAACGGTTTTAGTCAGCCACAGGTCAGTAGCATCATCAAAGATCAGCAGTTGGAAGTCTTCGGAGAGACTAAAACTATGATGTGTGCGAAAACAGAAGAAGTACCTTCGGTGTCCGTATGGCTAGGGTAGGGGATGGCTTACTTACATGACAGATGACAAGAGAAGCTACAAACTCCTATGTTAATACTTACCACATACATACTTCCTTACATACATACATACTTACATACCTCCTACATTTCCTGATAGTTATCCGGACTGCTAGACTGAATGCACTGCTTGAATGGGTGTTCCTTGATAGTTACTTGGTTGGTGGTGAGTTGGTTTCTTCTATGCAAGTGTGCTCCATCGCAGACCGCATTATCGATTAGCATAGGCGAGGTGGCGGTCAAGCGCAAGCTTATCTATATCTATACTATTAATATTATAAAGAGGAAAGATTTGATTGTTTGTTTGTTTGCATTGAATAGGCTCCGAAACTACTGAACCGATTTGAAAAATTCTTTCACTGTTGGGAAGCTACACTATCACCGGGTGACATAGGCTACATAATATTATTTTTTTAAATAGGGATCCTTACTAAAACTCCAATAATGTAAACCAAGGTGTAAAAAAAACAAGACTTACACCCGTGCAAAGCCGGGGTGCGTTGCTAGTTATATAATACTAGCGGTCCGCCCCAGCTTCGCACGGGTATAGATTATAGCCTATGTCACCCGGGGATAGTGTAGCTTCCCAATAGTGAAAGAATTTTTCAAATTGGTTCAGTAGTTTCGGAGCCTATTCAATGCAAACAAACAAACAAACAAACGATCAAATCTTTCCTCTTCATAATATTAGTATAGAAAAAACAAAAACTCTGCAAAATGGTAATATCTCGAAAGCACAGTAACGAACGCCGCTAAAGTTACAATACGAGTATAAGTAACCAAATAAGTTTCTATAAAGCAATATATTGGACCCTAATCGACCGTTGCTAACGCTCAGTCAA
This sequence comes from Agriopis aurantiaria, assembly GCA_914767915.1. NCBI lineage: Eukaryota > Metazoa > Arthropoda > Insecta > Lepidoptera > Geometridae > Agriopis > Agriopis aurantiaria. Next base: position 5,745,447 of record OU612003.1, on the reverse strand, counting down.
CACTCCAATAAAACGACATTATGACGATTATCTCCCACTTCTTATCACAATATACCTCGTAATAGAAGCTTCGATCTTTAAGCATAAGCTACTGGAGACAAGAGGAAAAACCTGGTGGCATTTGCGGAAATATGTATGATTCGCGACGAGAGCAAACATAGAATTATTCGCTGTAAAGACAGAATCTTAGCTCGCGCTTTTGAGAAGTTGAGGACACAGATTTTAATAAAATAAAACATACATCATACTGATATTTCAAATGCGAAAGTGAGTCTGGTTGTTCGTTTTTTCCGTAGCAATAGAGCAACGGAACGACGACGTGATTTTTTTGCATAGAAATATTAAGAAGGCTGGAGAGTAACATTGATTACTTTTATCCCGGACAAAAAGTTCTGGTCCCGAGGGATCCACGCGTGTGAAATCGCGGGGCGCTGCTATTATGTTACATCCCTATGATAAAAAAGGGATATGGGTGTTTTTATAACCAAGAGTCCTAAGAATTTTAATTTTATAATACCATTATAAAATTAACGATGTTAGAATAAAATTAAAGATGGGTAAAAATCGTAACTCAATGGAAGCCTACAGGCTGCCTGAGACCTGGTCAGCCTCGAACGAAATGGAGAAAGATTTCTTCTTCCACCCCGATTGGCCGAACTTGGCTGATGGTACGGATGCATAGAAAGAATGCGAGACACAACGAAACAAGCTGAACAAAAAATTTGCTTGCTACACTTTTGAGCTATCAAGATAATCATAGAGCTACGTTAGACACAATTGTACGTGCGACTCTTGTTACGTGGTAAATGGAATCAGTGTCGATATTTGTTACTTTGTATGGCTACACTTTAGTAGAGATTAGAGGGTCCTCGATAATATGACTCCCTTGGCTCCCGGCACTTGTTTGCGTCATGAACTTTGCTCTTCCCACGCCTATACCTCACCAGAAGCTCAGATAGGGCAACAAGTGGGCGTTGTATTAACACCAAATAAAGATTTTTGTACTCAGTACTATAAACTGTAAAGTTGAAATGTTGCCTATTGAAAAAATATTTAGATTTTTATGGGTGTATACAGGGTTACGCAGAAAAGGTGTAATAAGCCGAAAGGGGGCCATAAAACCCATTATTATGAAAAAAAAATCTACGGAACAAACTCAGAAATAGAGAAAAAAAACAGCTGTTCCATAGAAAATAGTAATTCACACTCGAGGAATTGTATGGAGCAGGTGATATTTTTTCGCGATTTCAGCCCCCCGATTCTACTAAACAAATTGTCATTAAATTGTAATTGTTGCGATTTTAATTGTTAAATAACTGCGTCAAAAATGACATATTTTAATATTTTTTAATACTAAGTTATTATATTAGGTGGTTGTATTTTTCTAGTATAAAAAATATTTTGAACTGTCAATTTTGAGGCAGTTATTAAACAATTAAAATCGCAACAATTACAATTTCATGACAATTTCTTTACTAGAATCGGGACCCTGGATTGGTCCCATATTAAAAGTTGTTCATATTGATGAGTACAGTTACCTCCTTTCGGCTTAATACGGTCTATATGCGTAGCCCTGTAGAGCCCAAAAAAATATTCAACAAACTCAGGGCGTGATCAAAAATATGATCAATTATTTTATTATTATGAAGTGTTTAACGAGACATAAAAATATAGGTACTAAGTAGTATGAGCGAAATTAACAATGGCGACGGTATTAACTTTTTTGCCTTTTGTAGTCATTCCTTACAATGAGATCTTTCTCAGAAGATGTTTGATATTTTGTGCGTAGGTACCTATATTAAAATATACGCCTACATCTTTGTTCACAAACTTGAGTTACGCACTTTGTATTATTTGACAGGTTTGCGTAAATCAGAATTATGTTTAGGACCAAATAAAACGAGTTTAACAAGGATAATGCTTGGAACATAAAAAAAAAAGTGTGAAATCATATCAGAGGAACTCCATAAAACTGATGCAAATATGGATAACACTCGTAGTAACTTCCTATATATTCACCAGGAAAACTGCAATAAATTCATTGTCTATAATACACATTTTAAGTAATAGAAAATTACGGGAAATATTGTAAGAAAAATCTAAATTTATTGATATCGAAAAAATTATGGTAACCAACCTCCATTATTGTCTACGGCTTTGTAATCGAAACATGGTGAAATCATAAATAATAAAAAAAATACTTACCAGTGATATGATATTCCTCCTTTATTTAAATTAGTCTTTGCTAGCTAGGCGACACGTAATTATAGGGCAAGACGGCATTTTGAATAAATCCGATGGAGCAGCATACGCATTCGAAGTCAGTTAGCAACTGCGATGCGGAATTTGACGCATTGACGTAAATAAGAATGTTCACTTTTATGCCTGGTAACAAATGTTCCTTCTCTTTTCCGTTGTAATCCGAAAAGAGAACGGATTATCTTTTTTGACAAACTAATCAAAAGGTTTTTTTCGAATACTCACTGTTATTTTTCGTATTTAAAAATGTTGAAAACTTGCGAAAAAGATAACAGTGGCAGGTGGGCGTGGCCTTAAGTAGTGATATCAACTTATCTGTGAAGTATATAGTGGAGGAGCTACTATCGTTTGTTCCGAACATAACTGACGACTGAAAATTATTAGTTCGTCCATTTGACCACCCCTCTTAATAAGTTGGTCGCACTGAACCTATTGATTTTTAATCGACTTAAAAAATGAGGTTCCCCCTTTTTATGTTTGTTACCTCAGAACTTCGCCATTTACAAACCGATTCGGAAAATTATAGGTCGCATAGAAATTTCATCAAAATCTGTTTAGTGGTTTCGTTTAAAAACCAAAATAACTGGAAAAATATGACATCCAAGTAAACGAATTTGACGTATTTTGAAGTTGGTTTTTAAATTGGTAATTATTATATTAGTAAGAACATTCACTGACAAATATGTATTTTTAAAGATCCTTTCCAACCAATAAATATCAGTTAGTTCCAAAAAAACTGTTTCGTCAGCGCCATACTTCCACCGTAAAGCAATAAATCATACTTCACAAGCGGTTGTAAAACGGCCCTAAAGTTAATCGCTCTTGCGCTAAAGACACGTGCTAATAAAAATAGTTTTTCTTCGAACGTCGTCGTTGTTTCGCTACGTTATCTGTGCTAACCAGACTTACTTCAGGTGTTTTGTCCATTTGAACCAACTAGGTACTAGAGAAAATGCTGCCCGAGATAGAGTCAATCGGAGAAGAATAGTGTCTGCCCTCTGCCCCGACTTGGGGCTTTAGGAATCAAAGGGAGAGAGAGAGAGAGAGGTACTTGGGAATGGAATGTAGGTACAGGTACACACTTTATGCCTTAATTTCATTTTTATATATATATATTTTTAGTTATTTTTCCTTAGCCATAGGATGTTATTAGGTTAAGATATATTAAAGAAATGTAGGTACACAATTTATGTCTTAAGTTTAATTCAAAAATTTATCTATGAGATATATTTATGTTAGGAGAGATATATGGAATGCAGGTACAAAGAACACATTGTGCCGTAATATTTATTTTTTTTCTTTAGTCATAAGATATATTTATGTTAGGAGATATTAATGGAATGTAGGTACACACATTGTGCCTAAATTTTATTTCTAAAAACCACTTTTTTTTTTATTCCTTATATACCTATCTGTATATATATTATATCAGGTTAGGTTAGATATATTTATGTTAGCAGATATTTATGCGTTTATCCTTGGTCATTTGGCAAATGAGTAAATAGGTATATAATATGAGAAGTGACTGGGAGAATGGCGTAACCAAAGAGAGGCAACCCAGCAGTGGGTTATTAAAAGCTGGTAATGCTGATGGTAGTACTCATTTTGTCTGCACCTTCTTACCAGTAGCTGAGGTGACACCAAATCAAATTTAATAGTTATTCAAAAGACATTAAGATCATATTACGTATGCAGGTAGAATAGGTACATAGGTAACATGTCTGAGGATTTCACTTCAATGATAAGTTTCGACATTGACGTGCTCTATTGTGTTCGGATGTAAGCTACAAAAAATTTTGAAAATGTTAACAGAACGGAAAATATAAATGTATTTTTTTTGTTTACAGAGTGCAATCGATAGCAGTCAACCGCCAATAGAAAGTATTTTAAAGGTACGTCCCATTTCAACTTAGGCATGTGTCTTAATTTTTTTTATTACCTCTACCTAGCCCATCGATACTTTAATTTCATGCTAGACAGAGAAGCGCACTATAGCACGTTATGACGTCAAACCGTGCGCGCGCCATACAAATGATATACTAACACGCTTTGCGAGAGAGGGAGAGAGCATCCCCTCTCAATCCCCACCAAAAACTTTAAACGCTTATGTCTCAGAAATTTACCAGCCAATTAAAATATATTTTTCAGTATATGTAATAAAACAAAACAAAGAGAATAATTAGGTCACATGCCTATTATCTATTTCTACCTTAAAAAGTTATTTCCACCCGAAGGTTGCCTGGAAGTGATAGCTCTTAGCTCTAGCTCCGCCGATTCTTATTCTGGTTTTAAACTGTTCTATCGTTTGTATGTAATTTCTGAGCAGTTAAATAAACAACAAAAAAAACTTTGTTATAAATAAATATTGCTATACATAATAATATTAAAAATATATTTACAGGAAATGAAGTCTATTCCAACGCCGCTTACTGTGATAGCGGCAACGCCAAGGAAAGAATTAGAAAATAAATTTATTTTTGACCCGCACACTAACAAGGTAAGACTTGAAGCATTACTTTACTTACGAGATACACGAATCTCAGATCAGACAAACAAGGGAGATATGCCTTAGTGCAACTATCGTTCGTTTCCTAATGTCTCATTTTTTTCATAAATTATAACGCTAAACCTCTTAACGCAAAAACTGTAAATACGACTCACTTACTTATACTTTAAAGACACTAAGTAACTTGTAGCGACACTAATGACCTAATAGTTCATATGCAAAAAGGGCGACAAGGTCGTATGCAGGGTGACTTCGACTAAAGGCATCAAGCCTGATTTAGGACAGGTGCGTTCCAACCAGCCACGTCTCCTTACCATATCTTCCTTGTTTGATCTGATACATGAATGGATGCGATTGGCGTTGAGCATAAAATGATGTGCTAGAGAAGAGACCTACGGTCTGTACTGAATCGGTAAAGGTCTTAGACCTCTACACTGGACCACACTGAACATACCAGACACGAAAAAACACCTTATCAACAACGTCGTAAAGTCAAAAACGAAATAATTTTATTATCCATATCCAACAAATGTTCCATAAATCTCATAGCATAAGTAAAAAATAATTATTTTAAAAAGTGTTTTATCTATTTTTTTAAATTTACAAAGATTAATATTAATGAACATTAAAAAAATCTAAGTAGACATGCTTGTTATAAAGTAGACAATTTACATAATGCTTTTGCAATAATTTGCTCGTAATGCAATATTGCGCAATAAAGTTATTGATGCGCTACTCACGGTTAACAATAACGAGGTAATAGTGCACTAAACAGATAATAATAACCTTGTTTGTTCATTAAAAGGATCTTCATTAAAGTACCCTGCCCTGTAATGTTTGCCATGAAGTTATAATTTTAGATCGAAATAAAAAATAAAAAAAACATTCAAATTTATGAAATCACTGTCATTAAATGATTCTAACATAACATCTTTATTATAGAAATTCCCGTGGTGTTCACACGTTTTTTTTTATATTACACGGGAATTATTCGCGTAAGATTAAGCCGGTCACTCCGACTGTCCGATTGTTTCAACCGCATTAGGCGGTCTTTTTCAAGGAGAATGCGCGCGCGTGGCTTTCTCGCTTTGAAACTATAGTCGGAGTGACCGGCTTAATCTTACGTGAGTAATTCCCGTGTAATATAAATAAAATTATGTTAACATCTTTTATGTCTCTTATTTATCTTTTTTATTTGGTCTCCTTGGTCTTTCTGGTTCTCTTTCCTTCTACCTTTCGCTCTTTGTCGTGTCGTACAAGGTGGCCAAACATCTTATCTTCTATTTATCTCGTCTCATTATAATTCCAGCGGTACAAACAAATACTCAAACTAACCATAAAAAACCGTGACCAAGGTTGCACAATAATCACGCAAAAACACGCGCGGAGACACCTTGACGGACGCTGTCTCAGAACAATAGACCCGTAACTTTAATGCGGTGGAGAGTAACCCGTAATTTCACATACGGAGCGGTCAATTACCATATTATCTTTATTATATTCTCTACATATTTATCTTGAACAAAGTCACTTAATCGCAATGTATGTCACTGTTTTAAGCTGTCACGGTTGTTCTCTAAAGTTATACTATCGCAATGTATGTATCTATAGAAGCATTCTAGAAACTATTGAAATTCATAACAAGCCATGATCAAAAGATCACGGCTTCGTCCGCCTTGCAAAAACAATCTATATCGTATGTTCTCAACGATGTAATTTTCCATCAGTGAAAGATTTTCTTAGAGTTGGTTTCAGTTTCAGGCATTACACATTTACAAAGTCACAAACTCATAAATTTATTATATCAGTATAAATTATTATCACAACCCTTTATCATAGCTGTATAGGCGTTTTCTTCCATGTCTTCCTTTCTTTCTATCCTTTCAGTTTTTCACTTATCGCATCCACGTGTTTCCCGCAATGGATTTGATGTGTCAATCTATCAGGCAGGCATAATATATATAACTGGTCTACCAACTTCATTGTCGTTGTGCTCTACTGACTGTTGCCGACGAATTCGTTCGCGCAGACTTTCATATAAACTTTCAAATCCCCTTTTTCCCCCCCTTAATTCGGCTTTTTGGCAAAAGTCTTTCTGCCAAGTTTCAGCTTCGTGGGTCAAATAGTTTTCGAGATTAGAGGTGTTCGAGTCACTCAGTCAGTCATTGAGTCTGTATTTTGCCTTTATACATACCGGATGTATTTCTAGACGACAGATATATTCAAGGATATTATTGTACTCTTCATTATAAACAACTTTTACTTTGGAAACAAACATGATATCACTGTTCCATACACTTCGTTGAGTGCTAATGAAATTTTTCTATGGAACAATTGCTTTTTTTTCGCGATATCTGGCTTTGTCCCAAAGTAAAAGTTGTTTACAATGATAAGCGTAATGCTGACCTTGAATATGTCCGTCGTTAGAGTTACACTCTGTATAGATCCAGAATGTTATAATTTTTTTTTTAAGAACATACTGCCATCTTATTAGCTTTCCTTAGTTTGGGGTCAGATGACAGTGTGTGTAAAAATGTCACGAATTTTATATTCATTTATTTATTCAATTGTCTGTTTGATTAGGTTATCTATTAAACTAATGATATAAATAATTCAATGCTACTTAACTCATTTCACAGGTGCAAGAAAATCCACAACTAAGCAGTACCGATCTCAAATCACCTCTTCCAAAACCTGGTAAGTGATATCTATATATCTCTAAAGATTTAAGTATACATACTTGAGAAATAGTACCCTATTAATATCAAGTAGTTGTGTTATTGTGTTTTGCTTAGCCTTTCTTGGATTATTGGAAAACAATCTAGAATATGTGTTGTTATCTCAATGCTTATCTGTTTGTAAGAAGACCAGATGCTAATGACGAATTTGCTAATTGAACGGGTGAGATCACTCATACCACTCTTGGATACATGTATACAGAATGGTCCAAAAGGTGAAGTCAAAACGAATAGCTTAGATTCCTCGTGTAAGTTCTGCGATTTTTTGTAGTTAATGTTATTCCAAGCATTAAGTAAACAAACATAATTTATTGGTAAACTCTTTTTCTTAGTCGGACACTCTTGGCAGAGTGGTCGTGGTTGGTAAGACGGTGGTACACGGTGGGTCTTCAACGTCCTCGATCTTCTCGCCGCCGATCACTGATTTTGCAATGCTTCTCCATTTTACTCGGTTCGTCGCATTACGTGAACACTCTGTTATGGTAGACTTAGTTGCTGTCTTAATGAGGTCCGTCCAGCGTGTAGGAGATCTGCCTCGACCTCTCTTTCCTTCCACTTGACCCTGGACTACTAGTCTTTCCATTGACTCTTCGTTCCTGGTGATATTGGTAAACACTTGTGTACAAAAAATTTGTGGTTCTGCCTTTGCTTTAGTGAAAACACTATGTTGCAAAGGCAGCATGGCAAATGGCTTAATATATAATTATATTTTTAAGTCTTTTTGGTATAGTACGTTAAAACTCTCGAAAAATAACCTCGAAACCTACAAAAAATCGTATCGTAATCGTATTTTCGTGAAACCTTTGGAGAAACCAAATTGTTTTCATTTAAACGTCCTGTATGTTCATGTGCTTCCATAAGCTTGTACTTGCAAGTGAATATGCACTTCGGTGTCTATAACTATAATGTCTATGGCTATCTTTTATAGATTGCAATCTTTATCGTTTAACTTTATAACCACCTTGACGGTGACTTATTACAGGTTTCCTCATACAGGTAGCTATTAAAATTTCTCGGATTTTATTATACTGAAAAGATTAAAATTATTATTCATTGTGAGGTTTTCCTGTTTACCTCTTTATATTTATAAATATGTATTAGATGTCATCTCTAAGACATAATGACGTACATTTTGTTTTCCCATTTTCTATAAATGAACTGAATATGGCAGCTGTAAAATGTTGCCATCCTTATCTTACATATTATTGGAATTAAAAGAGATACATATATTTTTGGTGCTGTCGATTAGCTAAGTACAACTACAGAAAAGAGAAGTAAATAGAACGGAAATGAGAAGGAAAATCTGTTACCAGGCATTATGAGTGAGCCTTGATTGAACATTCTCATTTAGATCAACACGTCTAACTCCGCATCACAGTTGTTAACGGATTTCGAATGACTGACGTTTCGTTTATATGGGTTGAACTGGCTACAACAAATTTCTTACAAAAATGTCTAGACAGCCGTTCTAGTTTAATTTTTTTCTAATGTGTAATAACAAAAAAAAAAACTTTTCTGTTGGTACAACCGATTTGCCTTTTTTATCAGCCTTAACATCTACGCTATATATTTGGTATGGTTTTAAGTTGTTAGATATTTGTCAATAAGGCTAAATAAAATCAGAAATAATGATCAGGATTAACTATGATTAATTAATACATTTTATCAGAAAAGCTATATGATCTCCGATAATACTGATGATGCGTTATCAATACTTAATCCTCATTCTCTGCATAGTTCGTCGATAAGCGCATTATCAATCATGACAGCTTTCGTAAAAACGTGCTAATATTTAGGCCTCCATAAGCATACATTTCCTTTATTATATGATTGATATCAATGCTTAAATTAAGTCATTTGTATTCCCCTGGTGGGTGTTCCGCGTGAAGATTCGCAGTAAAATGGGTGCGAGGTTGTTTTATAAGGCAATAACCTTGTAGATCGGTGCCCGCCTGCCGCCTGCCGCGCCGCCGCCCAAGTACCAAGCTTGGCGCCCACCCTGCCCCGCCTGCCGTGAACTCACTAAAGGCGCATTAACCGATAAAAAAACCCGACTCAGTCCGAGAGACCGCTAATTGGCTCGTAACTCGACCAACTCATTCGGTAACCGATGAAAAAGTAAACAGAAAAGCAAAACTCTAAACGGCCCCCCGACATTTTGTAAACAAATCCACGCGAAACAAGAAATTGCTCAGGCTTCCTTTGGTGTCGTTATTAAAATTAATAGAAGCATAAAATCCGAATTCTAATCAAAAAGAACAGCCGTTAAAGACAAAACGAACATCGGTGTACGTATCGCGAATAACGGCGCGATGGTCCGCAATTCGAAAAGTTTAGTCCGAAAAACAATATTTGAAAAGCCATTTTGCACGAGCCCGTTAAGGTTGACTGCACCTAAATAAAATGTAGAATGAAATATTAAGAGCCAGTTTACACGTATCGCGGGCGCGGATCGTCGGCAGCGCCACCTGTCGCCGACGCGAATAAATAAATTGCGAAAAAAAATGTACGAAACAAACGAGCGACCTGCACAGACTCCGCACACAATCACAAAACACATAAAACAACGAGACGACGCGAAAATATTTGCGCTTGCTAACTGAATAATAATGAATATAAACCGGATATAACTGGAATTATTTCAATGTCTTTTCTGCTGGTGTAAATGTCACTTACGCTAATTTACGAGAAGCGTAATGATAAATTTATGTACACTTTTCGGTCTCGGTCGGTTAATCTCGCTCGATCGACTGTTTACAACGCTTTCTTTTCGTTAGTTGCTACACTGTCTGTAATTAAGAGCCACATAGCGCGTTTACGACTAATCGTTATGTCATCAATGTGGCAAACAGTTTCTATAAGAAAACAGTAAGACAACTCTGCTCTTCTATTATGTGGGGCCGAAAACATGTATGGTTAAAGTCGAGGTCTCGTTAAACCGACGTCATTTTGTTCCGTGAGAGTCGGGCATGCTCACCTGCCCTTTTCTCGCCACCAGCAGAGAACTCAGCGTCTAAAAGTAAAATAATAAACACCGGCCAAGTGAGAGACGGACTCGCGCATCGAGGATTCCGCAAATCCGCTTCCAAAAATATGTTGTTTTTTTTTCATTCGGGATCTAAGGCGCGCGCTCATCTCCTTGCCGGGGTTTATTATTTTGTTGTTTAGGGACCTTTATTTTTTACATTTGGATTTTATTATTATTTCTTAACTAATCTGCCGTGACAATACATTTTCTGTAAAAAAATCTACAGGGTATCTTATACGGCTTAAAAGATACAGCCGTTAAAAGGTAGGATAGACAGACATTTTCATTGACAGACAGATAGCGTAGGCTTAGTATCATGGCTCCGTTAACACCCTTTGGGCGCGGAACCCTAAAAATACTCCACGATTAACACAGATTAAAACCGTACGGTTATAACTACACGCAATAACGAGCGTTCTGAACGCTGCTTAGCTCTAAATAATACCCCGATAACAATTTTATACTTTTATATGTGCATTTCGCAGTACACAAAGTACCCATACACCAATTAAACGTTAATTGATGCAAAGGGCTCCGTAAAACTGAAGTGTTTTGAAAATTGATTTTGTTATCTTGATTCTGTAACGGTTCGCAATCGTAAATCTTACCTTTGGCGAGTCAGCCATTCCCTTGTGTGGCTTTCACTTGATAGTATTAAATTGTAACAAAAATACCGAAAAATTGCGTATTAACGTGTTGATCACATTACAGGCTCTGGTTGTTTGTTGCGTTCTATTCAATTCTGGCCCTTATTGAATCCGTTTTAAGATCCTGTTTGTCTTTCTTGCACGTTGCTTACTGTGCATACTTTGACAATTTTGCGTTTGCTTTTGCGTAAACTTGAATGCCATTGAAGTAGATATAAATTTAGATGGAAACGTATTATTTTTGTTGTTTTTTATATGTATCTGACAGAATAGATAATATAGATGTTCCGGTAACTGATAAAAGAGAGTAGATATACGCGCAGGAGACGCAGCACGAGCGCTTTTCATGTGAAGTTAGTTTAACATTTTGTTCCAAAAAGCGTAGTGTAAAAAATTCGAGCCTTTTTATTTGCAATGAGCTTGGCGTATGCAAAATTGCGCACTCCAAAAAAGTATCCCTGTATTTTGAAAACTATCTATACAAAAATGGAACAAAACAAAGTAATGTTGTGTAGTCCATTTGTATCATCTATTTTAATGGTTACGAGTATGTTGTATTCTAGTATTAGTATAAGTGAACGTCTATTATGTTCTCGATAGCGGAGGCCGTCGGTAGTTCGGCGCCCGTCGGAATCGGGATTGGAATCAGAGCATGGTCCCTGCCGGTGACACAGGCTCCAGCGTCAGTTTCCAGAATTAGATTTCCTTTTTTTCGCTCACTGCAAACTGACTGACGGTCCTTTGTATTTTTTGTGTCTGCAAATCGAGAGTCGATAATAGATCTAGTTTAGTATTCAGTGGGGTGTGCTCTGCGTAGCTTTTCATGGATATTATTACGGTCATTTCACCTGCCACTCTTGTTGAGATGGACACAGGAGTGTCAGGGGCAGAAACTATCGATTACTCTAGAATCAGCCAATAGACCTGTATTGAAATTAATACCCCATTACAGAACTGTCTCAATTTCCTACAACATTTCTGATACATTGAAATACGACTGAAGGCCTTGTGGTTATTATTTATATGTATTATACACTAGTTTTTTTCCCGCACCACTTCGCTTGTGTTTTGAATAGTTTCATATATTATTTCTTACCAACAAAGTGACAAACTTTGCCTTTTCATAATATTAGTGCAGATTGCTTTTCCCCGAGGAATACGACAATATAAGGAAATATGATCGTAACTGATACCGCAAACATTGTGGCTGCAACTTCTTTAAGAAGTACACGTATCACTTCTGTGAAACTTTTTATTTTGTCACTTTTGCAACTGTCCGCGCCAGTCGAGCTCGGTTTCCAAGCGTTATCCTCTATTTTGTCGATTGAGCAACTTGGACGCTTCGCTTCCTTCCAAACCAGAACTGTTTGTATAATCTTTATTTATTTATAAACTGCGGTTTTCTTTGAAGATTTGAGTTAATTTATTATGTTAGGTAACTGTTCATTGAACAGTCACATTGTGAATACCTATCTTGATTTTAATTTCCTCGTCGCCAATTAATTAATATGGGAACGGGACAAGCGACAACTACGGTAGCTGAATGCGCACTGATTTTTTCCCTATTGTAGGTAGGCACAGCTACCGCGTACTATTATTTCTTCTGTGCCAACGCAACATACATCATCATCATCATCATCATCATCATCAGCTATACTAGTCCATTAAGGACATAGGCCTCTCCGAACAATGCAACATACATAATGACTTACAATAATATCACAGGAATGTAAATTTGTAAATGAGGTAAAAATGTTTTTACGTTCAAGAAACTAGGCGTTTGACCACAGTTCGCCTGTAATGTGTTACGGGTTTTATCCGCATAGCAAAATATAAAATATCGACGACACATTTACGATTTTCCATAGTTTTTTTTATTTATTTCATAAGACTGAGTAGAGTTTTACGACACAGACCAGAAAAGTTACAGATTCCAAAGTGCATCGACATCCGCCCTAAAAAACTTGACGAGCGATCGTTTCAGCTAGTCTCATAATTTTCAGTCGCGTAGTTACTTTAACTTCAAAGCATATTTTTATTATACGATAATGTTATAGTAAACTTACAAGGAAAAAAGAAATTGTTACTTAATAAATAACAACATAGAAAATACTTAAATTAAAACAGTAGTTCGAATCTCAAATTGATTTAAAGCTTTTATTTTTCTTTCCGCTAATTCTTCGCAGTTGTGAATCTATTCCTTTCTTATCTGTATTTACGAGCTGAAACCTGCCTTTACCGCGAGATCCCACTTTGATGTTCCTTCCTTTATAACAGTTTGTATCCACCGCCGCTTTATTTTAAAGTTTGACCCGTTTTAATATAATTAATTACTTGTTTGCCGTCTTGAAATAGCGTCTTATTTATATTATAACAAGATTAGCACTTTTGTGAAATGAGTAAGAAAGAAGATCATCACTCCATAAGCTTTCTTTTTGACTGAACTGACTTCAAAAAAGGTTTCCATTTCTGTCTTTTTGTGTGTGTGTTGGAACGCCATAACTTTTCCTACTGTTAACAAATTTTAACGATCCTTTTTCGGTACCATTTAAATTTAAAGAAAATATATTAATAAATTAGGGGATATAAGCCGATTATTGTTTTTTTTTTTTTTTTTTTTTTAATGTATGATCATCTCTTTATTTGTGTTTGTATTGGAATAAAGATATGATCTCTCAACTCTATGATCTAGAATTTGTATCTAGCTTCTCGGAATTTGTAGTTATCGGAAAAGTTTTCTTAAATCGGTTTTCTATTATCATATAAAATATGAGAGACCGCCGTAGACTGCGAGACTACGTCTGGAATAGAAGATTATTCATACAAACTCTATAGTCCTTTTCAAATAGAATGGCACTTGACAGGTGGTTTGACAGTACGATAGAATGTAACGTGATTTGTATAAACAATGATTGTGACGTCACAGAGCTAAATTAAAGATTTACATTTTGCGGCGAAAACATAGCTAATATTATAGCTGAGCGCTATGAAAATTAGTGATTAAAACTAGTATGTTAGAGGTGGTTGTCAAGTGCCATTCTATTTGAAAAGGACTATAGTCGCCATATTAATGTCGAAATAGGTCGAAAAACAACTGACTAATAGTACCAAAGATATATCCTCATTGAATAGTACATTGCATGCCACATAGCAGAATTGTTTTCCAAGTTTTACGATTGCCGAATCGTAAAAATGTTCCAGTCCTCATCTCTAGCCGGCGGTCCCGTCACCCCAGCACGAGGGCGAGGAGTTTGCCACCCCCAACATAGTGTCCCCGGTAGGGAATCAACACCCTTATTAACGGGAAAATGTTCGCTTTTATGACGGAATTAAAAACGTTATGACTGGGGTGAATTAAAAGGCTGACAACTTTTCAAAATCATTTGCTGTTTCATTTGTTAAATGATGATGTTACAATTAATCCAAGCTTTAGCATAATTATATCAGAACCCAAGACGTATCAATCATATAGAATCCTAGGATATAGATCTAACAGTTCCTTCCGCGTAATCTATACAATTCTCCAAATCTCGCTGAACACAATTCAAACTGAATTGTTTTAGACAGGTGTCACGCACACATACATCCCTTGTTGCCGCTAGTTTCCTTCCACATTCTTACTTACCTAGTTTCCTTTCTGCATCATATTTACTGTGTCTATGAGTTATTGTGTGGGGGACGTGTCTGATAAATAAATCAGTATTTAGGTCATTGAAAAGGTTGTATTCAAGCGTGTACGTTGTACTAATAAATACCCAACGGCTATTATGCGATTAAAGTGCCTTTTGGTAGCTCCTTGTTTAAAAGATAATATTAAAATTTGCTGTCCGATGTTGTTTTAATATACGGATCATTGGTACAGAAGTCTAGTTTACGCTAGCTTTATTAGCTCCACGCTACATAGAACTTTATATCGATGACAGAATACATATACAGTTAAAATCAGAAAAAAATACTGCATCGAATTATCTAACACATATTTCTGAATTTAAAAAAAAAAACACTCCAACGTAAAGCAAATAGCAACTCGACGTATAATTTGTACTATAGCAAGTATACCTACAATGAATGTTAAAAAACCCCCGATATAAAATAATCTACAGACTGCTAAACATATTTTCTTGAATTATACCTAAGAACCATCATCATCATCAGCCGGAAGACGTCCACTGCTGAACATAGGCCTCCCCCTTTAACCTCCACACTGAACGACAGCCTGCCTTTTGCATCCACTGGATGCCCGCGACTCTCACAATGTCGTCGGTCCATCTAGTGGGAGGCCTACCTACGCTGCGTCTTCCGGTTCGTGGTCTCCACTCCAGAACCTCTCTTCCCCATCGGTTATCGGTTCTTCGAACGATGTGGCCTGCCCATTGCCACTTCAACTTGCAAATTTTAACAGCTATGTCTGTGACTCTGGTTCTTTGGCGAATATACACGAAATTATTTATATCTGTTAAATTATATCAGCATTTACATTTGTAGTAAAGTTTACTGGGCTATGTAAGTTGGCAAATGTACTAATTATGTTGGTTTTCTTTAATATTATGCTGTCAATAATTAAATCTATTAGACTTTAAACATGTTAAAGAGTGGCTTAATGAATCATTAATTCCAACTTGATACTCTTAAACAACAAGCTCTATTTTATTAGCTTTGCGCCAGGTGCAATCCTGAGACCTTGTTTTTATATTCCTTTTTTGTTGTAATGTCTGCATTTTTTCACAAAACAAAGCACGAGTATTGTCTTGATTATACTTTAGTATTTGTAAGGATCTTTTATATTAAGTATTATAATAGATCTACTAAACGTAACATTTGACGGACATCTAAGTAAAGGAAAGACAAACAAGTCAAAGCGAATCTAGTATGCATGAAAGAGTCTCGCTAACTTTTATAACAGAAAACTTGGTACCTAACAGAACAAGTTACCTCCGCCGTTAAGGGACCAATTTTTATGCTAGCTTAGAACTTTGGAAACTCATAAAGAAACACTAACACAACGCTCTGATATGCATTAGCAAACTAACTGGATCGCAGCACGGAATAGCGCCACGGAGAAGTTTTCAACATTTCATAATATATGACCAAATTTACTAATGAAGAAAGAAAGGCTTTATAGTCTGTATCAGCAATAAATTACCTACTGCTGAGCACATGTACGAGTATTCCTTTGATTCTGCCTCTCTCCTAGATCACTTGCTTATAGCATGTCATCATCATCATCATCGTCGTCATCATCATCATCATCGTCGTCATCATCATCATCATCGTCGTCGTCATCATCATCATCAGCAGCAGCCATTAAACGTCCACTGTTGGACAAAGGCATCCCTTTGCCATAATCCACACGCTTGGCAGGCGGCTTAGGGATCGCAGTACGTTCACCGTGTGCTAATAGAACGCTGCTGCTCATAGTGCTCATCCTCCGGTGGTTCTAGTCCAAGTCTATTCTTCTACATTTGCTCCCAAGTACCTACCTATTCCAAAGACAATATTTCATATCGGTTGCACTGGTTACTGCATTGCATACATATTCCCTAATATAAACTTTTCCGCCGTAAAGTTTGTAACTCCGCACTCAGGTGCAGGTGGTAGGTAACATCGCGAATCGCGATCGAGTTAGGAATATTCGATCGTTTTATCAATATGTTGTATGCCCATGGTCTTATTCTGAAAAGTTATCTAACAATATTCTTTGTCTCGTTTTCACCCGTGACTGTTCTCGTCGGCGAGAAATTGATAAAATACTTTATGCCATAGATAAGGTAATCGATCATTTGAGTAGATTAGGGAAATCACTGAATTTAACAGGGAAATCTGCTATGAGGCTACTAAAGTAGAAAAATTCCATGGAACATTTTGTCTTAGTTATGAGCGTTTAATCGATTCATAAGACATATAAAAACGTCACTGAAGATAGGTATAATTTATTTGGAAATTTGTACGAGTAAATTTGACAATATATTCAATAAAAATAATGTTGATCTATAGCTATTCTGTTGCTTTAGTGTAAGTTACATTATCTGAAAATCAAATTATATAGTTGTGTAATTTAGCATTACGAGAGATATCATCTATTAGTCTATCTTCAAAAATGTACAGTCATCGTTGAACGATTGTTTTATATTACACATCTGTTTATTGTCTACAGTTTTAGCCAGTATATTCGCTGAACCATGGTGAATTGCAGTTCTGATTTTTTGCGCATCTGCGAATGATATTTAGTTAGCAATTTCCATAAAGTCAGAACGCGCTGTGTCGATAGCCTACGGCGCGCGGCGGTGGGGCGTTTATCAAATTGATTCGTTCAATTAACTATTGTATTCCCCATTCCCGACGTGGATTGCTGATTTTGTGGCGTCAGTAGTTTTTATGGAGTTCACTTTTAAACGATCAAGCTTAAAAAACAGATCAGACCAAAAAATCACATCAGATCAGATAAAAAAGTCAAAAAATAAAAACAAAAGTGTCCCCATACACCCTAATACATTTAACGTATTTTTGTATTAACTCTAATGTAAAAACGGCAATACATACAAGCGTCAAAATTAGCATAATTATAGTACACACTCTAAAGTATACCAACAAATAATAAATAATGGCCAAGTGCGAGTCGGTGACAAGTTTCTGTTCATTACCAAGTTATAACTGGTAATTTCGTTATTGAATTTTGTGGTGGCACGGAACCCTCAGTGTGCGAGCCCGACTCGCACTTGGCCAGTTTATTGCTAAATCTAATAGATAAGCGTGTATAAGATCTCAAAATTAACGATCAAACTTTCGTTAGAGTCTTCAGTTAATACCTTCTACCAACAAACTACAGTTCAACTTCAGAACCTTCAGGCAATAAATCGCCAACAATATGCTCAAAACTGTTAAGCTTTTCCACAGTCCATTTGATATCGCATCCGAGGCGGTTCCGGGCCGATTCCGGAACGGCTCCGGGCCGGTTATTAAGCTTCGCGATAAGTTTCAAAACGGGCGCGAGTTTGGAGGGTAACTTTTCATTGGGATAGTGTATGCGGTACTGTTACCAAAAAAAGGGATTAAAAACTCGCGGGTCTCTCACAATGTACTGAAAAGTGGAATTGGGATTTCGGACAGTGAAGCTAATGCTGACTTTCGAAGCATTTGTTATTTTTATTTTTTATTTTTTTATTATCTTAGAGAAACTAACGGTCTTAATTAACAGAGTTAATAATTAGCTAGAGACAAAGAGGCCATTTAGAAGTTTCTACTTATAAAAACAGAGTACATTATATGAACGCTAAAACATGTAAATAAAAAAAATAGATGTATAATATTACTAGAACAAAGAAAAAAGCAATAGACTCTAAATAAACTAAGACAAACTAAGATGTGCACTTAACAAGATAAGAAATACATTTAATAATATTTAAGACAAAATAGTACCAAAATTTTCACACATAATTATTGAAAAAGTTGTCACTTAACCACTTCCTTATGGATGAAATACTAGAGACAAATATATCCATACCTAGACTATATTTACGTAACCTATTATAGGTTCCACACGCACGAACGATAAAGCTATTTTGCCGATAGTTAGTTAATGAGACAGATGGTCTGAAGAGCGGTTTATATTTCCGAAATAATCCAGTTGGGACATAAAGATTAATTTTACTAAGAAGATCAGGGCAGTCAATGCTAGATGTGACAATCTTTTTAAGGAAAATTACATCAGATATTTCACGGCGATTGATTAATGGAAGAAAATGATGTTTTGCACAAGAATCAAAATGATCAACAGCTCTAGTTTTAGTTTTGTAATTTAAGTAACGTATGAATTTCTTTTGAATACTTTCTAATCGGTTAATATAAACATCATACCTAGGGTTCCAAATCTGAGACGCATATTCCAAGTGGCAGCGCACATAGGTACTATAGAGAATTTTTATAGATTTAGCGGATTTAAAATCCTTTGTTGATCTGATAATGAAACCAAGGGCTTTAGAAGCCTTATTCACTATAGCTGAAATATGCTTATCAAATATCAATTTGGAATCGTGAATAACTCCCAAGTCTCTCATAACCGACACACGTGTTAAAGCTTGATTTTTAATAGAATAGTCGAAGGGTAATGGTAACAATTTACGCGAAAACGTCATTACTGAGCATTTCGAGACATTTAAATCGAGTTTATTGACAAGACAGTAATTGTCAAGTCTAGCAAGGTCATGTTGAAGTGATAGGGCATCAGCTTGACTATTAATTACTTTGAAAATCTTCATGTCATCAGCAAAACTCAGCAAAATAGAATTTTGGAAACAGATGTCAATGTCGGCTACAAAGATTAAAAAAAGGAGAGGGCCTAATAGTGATCCTTGAGGAACTCCACTTGGAACAGTCATCCATTTAGATGTGTAATTTCCCAGCACTACCGCCTGAGAGCGATTATTGATATAAGACGCAAACCATCTCAACAAGTCACCTCTTATTCCTGCATTTTTCAATTTCGATATTAGCAAGAAGTGATCAATTTTGTCAAAGGCTTTGCTATAGTCTGTGTATATTACATCGACCTGTGAGCCTTTGTCCATAGATTCGGTTATAAAATCATTAAGCAAGACTAAGTTTGACACTGTAGACCTCCCCTTGAGAAAACCGTGTTGAGATGATGGAAACGAACTTATTACAGCTGAATACAGCTGTTCATAAACAACTTTTTCGAACACCTTCGCTATAACACACAGTTTCGAAATCGGTCTGTAATTGACAACATTTGTTTTAGAACCTTTTTTATGTACGGGTGTTATAAACGCCTTTTTCCACAATAGGGGAACATAACCTTCATTGATAGATCTTTTAAAGAGTAAGCATAAGGGAAAACATAATTGGTCTGCACATTTAATAAGTAGAATAGGGGGAACGGAGTCAGGCCCAGCTGATTTAGAAATATCTAACTTTAGTAGCTTTGATTTAATTAATCCTGAATTTAAGTGAACAGTGGAGATGTTACCATCAAGCAATCCTGATGAAGTAACTGTTGATTGACTACTATTCACACTTGCTTCAGGGACCAAAAAGGTAGAATGGAAATAGTCTGCGAAAAGGTCACAGATTTCTTTACCAGAGTTAGAATTTATATTTTCGTAGGTCATTGAGTTGGGAAGCGAACTAGACTTGGATATAGATTTAAAATATGACCAGAAATATCTAGGATTATCTCTAATTGAATTTTCAACCTTAAATATATATTGCTTATAACAAACAGCTTCTAATAATTTTGCCCGTTTACTCAAAATATCAATAGACAATCTGTCGGCAACCATACCATATCTTTTAAATTTAGCTAAGTACTTAAACTTTTCTTTAAGGACCTTGATTAACGCGTTAGAATACCATGGAGGATATGATTTATTATAAATAGTTTTGCATGGTACATATTTATCGCGCAGATCGTATATGATATTGTAGAACCTTTCAACGGCATCATCTAAATGTTTATTGGACAGTTCCGTCTCCCAGTCAAGAGATGAAAGGCCAGTGATGATTGAATCAAAGTCAGCACGGTTAAAACAAAACTTAGTGCGAGGACCAGACTTAAGGCATTCCGAACCAGTGAAATTGATAGTAACACTAAGAGCATTATGAAATTGCGCATCGAGGCGGACCAGTGAATTAGTAATATTATCGACAGTGACATCACAATTTGCTAGAACTAAGTCCAGAATTTTACCATTATTATTTACAACATGATTATATTGGTGATTATCTAGTAACTACTTGACATATTTAGGTATGATAGTGAACAACAATTCCTTTAATTGAATTAAAAATCGAGAACCTCGAGAATTGTTAATTCCCAAAACTTGTCCCAAGTAGACTATTGAAAGAAATACAAAATACCCGACTGCAAAATGTAGCACATGACAAACTGGGCATGAAGAAGATCTAATTGACACCTTCACAAATCAAAATCAGTCAATTCGTTTAGGCAACTTTAAAAATACATGCGTCCGAAAAACATTACCCTACTCCATTATCTTATCCTATTGTAGTCGGGTAAAAAACAAAATACAATCCGAAGAAAAGACGATACATTTAGCTTAGTTCAACCGCGAAGGCAAAAAGACGAACGCGACCGCCTCCCCCGACCAGGTTTGTTAATTTCCCGCGGCAAATGGGCTTATTTAACTCAGAGCAAATAAAAATACAGAGGGACTACCGCGAACACGAAAAGTGAAGCCACTTTTTGAAACATGTGTGCGTAGTCTAAGTTCGTGTCGTGTAATTCATCAAAATAAGTGATAATATAAATACTTAAGTATGGAAATATTCTATCCTTCTTCTTATTTACTTTTGTGTTGTTTTTACAGTCCTTAACACTGCAAGAAGTCATTGTTGCTTTTTAAAACGGATGTTTTTCAGTACGACGTTCTGACAAGAAATTCACGTAGTTTTGGAAGCGATTTTGGCATCACTTTGGCAGTGCGCCGTAGGGACTCTATATTTTTATTTGCTCTGAGCTTATTCAATAACAAAGTTGCTTATCTTATGCCAACTCTTAATGAATGCGTGCATTTCGCGTCTGACGGAATCCAGTTACACTAGCCGGATAAATATGAACTAATCACCACGTATGGTTGCGATGCAATTAACTAATTAAATTCTGGATAACGTCTCGTAAGTACTTTCTGTACTATCGCCGCTAATAGGTCGTTTCTACTCACGGCGTGTCCACAAGAATACTTAGTTCTTGTTTTAATTACAGCCGGTGTGTGTTTCTTAACAATCAAAAACAGAAATATCGCTGTCTGTGTTCATAATGGCAATTACAATTTTATAACGATATTGCTCCGGAGCTGCTAATAAAGGGCTGTTAAGGTCTGCAACGTATCGGTGTTGCCCTTGATGCTACAGGTATTCATAGGCGATGATGATCGCTTACCACCAGGCGGCACGTTAGCTTGTTTGCCACCTATGGCATAAAAAAAGAAACTACCATTACGTAATATTTTCTGGCGAAATCAAACAAGGTACATAAACTAAAATTCCATTAAACTCAAATAACATTAAAATGTACACAAGCTATTTCCCAATAACTTACATATTAAAAGCAGTTTGAAATAGTTTACGAAGGCGGAAGCCCCGAGTTGCCGGGAATTGAGAAGTTCAGAAAAGTGGGGTTTCGCAGCGACCTTATTTCCTCCCAGCGACGAGTTTTCTAGACGTCCTGTCGGTATCGATACTCGATACACTGAAGAAAAGGATGTTAGAATCTATTACTTGACAAGTTGGAAATATTTTTTTATTTCCGCCGATCTTGTCGATGCGCCAATTTAGATGTGCATCGCCATCTATCGGGCTGGGCTGGAAGCAGTGCGACACGAGCCTCCCTATCTCCCCGTTAGTGATGAGGGCATGGGGTGTTCACCCCGTCCGCCGTGACGTTACTACTACGTTACACGAGGCATAATTCACAATACTACGGTTTTGACTATGCACATTTGTGATTCTGGGAAACCGATTGAGCGATCGTTTGCAAGCGGATTGTCATGTCTACCTCGGAGCACTTACATAAGAAATGCTACGCCTCGAGCTGTCGTCTGGAAAAGCATAAAATTTTATTGGCGCATCCTCTCTGAGGTTTTCTTTGTCAACATAATATAAATGTTATGATTTATTTAAACATATTGTGAGAACAAAACAAACTTGAGACAGGCAAAGCTTATACCAAGGACTTAAGATTACGAAAGCTTCACGTAGAAAAAGAAAGAGCAAGTCACTTTACGGTCTAATTGAATTATTTTCAAATTCGACGCTCAGGCGTCGAACGAAATCTTTCCCCATTTAAAAACCAATCATTTGACTTCCGTTTGAGTCCACAACACCCGGTCCACGCTTCACTAGGTTTACCGGTGTGATAGACCGGTGTAGCCCGTAGCTTAGACCCGCCCTTATCTAGTCTATTTCGGTTGCAGACAGCGCGCCACCACCGCACCGTGGAGGTAGCACCAATACTATCCGATACTCGTGTATTATGGGGCAGATTTAGATCATTGCCGATGCAGGTCACTTTGAATGTTGAATTAATTCGGTCTGAAAGCTTACTATCATGATTCCGAGCGCTGAGTCAAAACGGATCGAGTCGAGTAGAGTCAAATAAAAAAACTTTTTTTGTAAACAAGCTTTTCGTATTTTCTTGGCAAGCTTTCCTATCATTTGATACCCATATCAAAAAGGTGGATATCGCCACCCTTCGGCTCCATCATCAGGACCCTGGTCTAGAACCAAAGTGCTTGTAAAGACAAATTCAACGATCCCAAATTCGATGGCCACCTTTTGTCTCCATCATCAGACCAGCTACAGCTACAGTACCATAACATTGCATTGTCACCGAACTTACATAAGTATGCCAAGTTTCAGGTCAGTCGAATCAGATTTGTCATCCCACATACGAACATACATACATATAACCGGGCAAGTTAAATAAACGCTTGATAAAATATCGTCTCTAACAGCACGTTTCTAAATATAGTAGTTATAATGTCATCACTGTACAATTACCCATTATACCTGCACTAGTAATCCTAGCGTTACGTTAACCCCTAAGCTCGGTCAACGGAGACCTGAGGAATATTTAAAGGGTCGGAACTAACCGCTTCCAGACTGCTGACAAGCCAAGTGTGAGCTTCAGTGAATACGCTGAATGGCCAATCAAGTACCTATCTTCAACGGAGGATTATTCAATCGCAAGTTGCATGAATGGTGAAAGCAAGCAACTAGTTTACCAGAATTCCAATGATTTCATAGGTAATACCTGTGACGTAGTTCATATTTATAACCCATATTTCCTCATTACTTACTTTTGCAACAAAATCAAACAGGTAACACACAATCTTTGCAACAAAGTTAACTTTATTACTTTAATCAGCCAGCCACATGTTAATAGATGCTTAGCTAGTTAACTCTTATAGATTATAATGTAATTACCTAATGGAATCAAAACATAATACATTCATATTGCCTTTTACTCCTACCCAGTGTATAAACTGTCTAAACTATAAAGAATCCGTAAAATAATAAAGAACGGCTTACTAGGACTCTTGTTTACCTCAAAACAGTCTCTAGTCTCTTGTAAGGTCAAAGTTGTTCGAATTTCATCTACGAAATAAATTCCGATATTTCTTGTTTAAGTAATTACATAAACAGAAGTACATAATAGATAAGAGCATAAAACAGAAGTGGGATTCGTTTCGTGGGATCTCGGTAGTGTTGTTACGAACAGCTAACTCATGTAATTTTCCGTCTCTACATTCGGACACAGTGACGAATACACAATCGCTACAGTAGCTAAAAAGGAACATGTTCTAATATATTTCTTATTTGTAGTCTCATTTCGTGATATACTGTGTGACTGGTGAGACAGTGATATTCGGGGAGATCATTGTACTCATCATTATGAACTTTTACTGTAGGACCAACACTCAAATCGTGAAAAACAAAACAGTTGTTCCATACATTTCGTGGAGTGTCAATTTACTTTTTGTACGGAACACCAGATTTTTTTTTTCGTGATTTCACATTTGTTTCCTATAGTAAACGTTGTTCATAGGCATAGACATATATTTATTGATAATTATAGGGATTACAAGTCAGCAGTATACAAAATAATATTATGTTAAAAATTTGCTTAATCTTAATATCGAAAAAGTCACTATATTCATAAAAATCTTGCGTAATAAGCCACTTATTTAAACTAACGATGAGTGTAATGATATCCCCAAATATTTCGACTTGTCTCACCAGTCAAGTCTCCCAGTATATCTAGTTTGTTCTTTGACAATATTAAAGTACATCGTGGTATAAAAATATACATGAAGTACCTACACAAAGAAGAGATTTGAAATATTGTGTATTATCATCAGTCTCAAAATACACAGACTTTTGGAACTTTATAAAGGTAAATTTAAAATAACAGCCAGCTAGTAGAGTTTAATGGAGTTAGTTAAGGTTCCCGCAGTCCGCAGAGACAAACAAAAAACCGTTTTATTCGTGTCTCCTTCGCCAAAACAAAAGATACCAAAATGAAGATTTGGTAATAATTGTGTAATGATATTTTAAGAAAAATTGTATGTAATAATATGTACAATTCTTTAATCTACTTAAAAAATATTTTTTATTGTACTTTAACCGATATATTCGCCTATACTGTGAAACAATTTCTCAAAAAATATTCCACCACTAAATTTTGTAAGAAATAAAATTTGTAGATTAGAATTCCGTTTACAAAATTTCACCCACATTCCGTGATATCTTTTTTATTGTTAAAAAAATACACGCGAATTACACAAGATTAAGCCGGTTACTCCGAGTATAGTTTCAACATAGTATAGTTTCGTTTCTAAAGTTTTACTATAGTCGGAGTAACCGCCATAATCATACGTGAGTAATTACCGTGTAATATAAATAAAATGTGTGAAAACCACGTCAGTTTCCATAGTAAAATTATGATATCGTTTTTGGCTTCCGTCACACAGTCTCTGACTAGTTCGGGGGCCTCTGGGATCAATTACTTAAATTAAGCCCGAGTAAATGATTTGTATTTGTATAGTTATAAGTATTGTATATCGTCACAAATGTTGAAAATATGCTGACAAAATATCTGTAGCCGAAATAAATTAGGCCCTTAAACTCTACAGAATAAAATCAGCCCAAGCTAATGTAAATATATTTCATGTCTCAAATCGTCCTCTGGAGTACGTACGAGTATCTTTAGTTGTTCAGTTATTGTGATCTCGGTTTGTATTGCCACTTCGGGTGAATGTTTCGAAACAAAGGTAGCCGGTGGGGACTGGGAAAGTGGGAAATCATTTCTCTAGACGTACCGCGGACCCTACACGTTTCTACTTACACCGACCAACTTATCTTGTACACTTGAGTGACGGAGCCACTATATTTATTATCTTATCGAATCCTGAGAATAAATCTAGTTCCATTATTTGGCCAATTAGACAAGTTTGTTCTGTGCCGTATTTTGTTCGTAGCCTAAATAATGAGGTAGTTCGTAGCTTATGAGGGATTACCTCAAAGTAAGGTAAGTAAAGTATATTAGTGAAAGATGTACGTTCTGTTAGGAGTGATTAGTTAAAGGAATCTTTTAGAAATCGAGGACCAAAATCTGTTTTGTCACTAGAAAATAATAAACCTGCCAAGTGCGAGTCGGGCTCGCGTACTGAGAGTTCCGTATCACCACAAAATTCAATAACGAAATTACCAGTTATAACTTGGTAATGAACATAAACTTGTCACCGACTCGCACTTGGGCATTTTTTTAAACTTCTTGGTATACTTTACAGTGTGTACTTATAATCATGTTAAGTTTGACGCTTGTAATTATTACCGTTTTTACATTGGACCTATTACAAAAATACGTAAAAAAATACGTTTGTTGTATGGGGACCCCCATACAACCCCATTTCGTTTTTACTTTTTGGCTTTTTTATTATTTGTTAGTCACATATTCTGTAAAAATTTCAACTGGCTATCTATTACGGTTCGAAAAATACTGCCGTTAATAGGTAGGACAGACAGACGGACGAACGGACAGACAGACATCGTAGGCTTAGAAATAGGGCCCCGTTTTATCCCTTTGGGTACGGAACCCTAAATATCATACATACGCTTAAAACAGTTATAAATAGTTGCTAGGTAATGTTTTCTCAACTCTTCAGTTAGTAGGTACATTGGTTTTTCTTTATATTACAAAAAACTCTTTAACAGAAATACCTCTAACGCCATCTAGCGATAAACACGCAGTTTTACAATCCCCCAACAGATGTCGCCGCACAAATTTTCCTCCAAACACAACAGTATTCATTCCCTCCATAAAACTAAAACTACCCAAGGCAAACAAAGTCCCCTATTATATTATTAACGTGCACCGTGTGAAACGCAAGACGTGTGTGACAGGTGGTCATTACGTGCACAGAGTAAATCCTAGCAGAGAGACAGCTGCTGAGAACGCAAAAGTGTGAGTAGTTCACTACATATACGACATGCGGGCCCGAATTCAGCGTCCCTCCATGCATTTGACAAGAAAGACCCCACGTCACTTTGAAGAAAAACATAGAAGAGCGAAGTTGAAACCTTTGTTACAGTACATAATCCCCCTGATTAATAGTCCAGGCTTTGTGAGTCTCATAAACTACAATTTTATACTGAGCATTTGCTATGTTATTTTCTTTATTCAAAGAGCTTGAATTTTACACAAGTAAAAAGGTATATTTTAATCTTCAAAAATGTTGAAATACTCAAGCAAGAGGACGCACGAAGCATGGGCTCTTAATACAAATAATATAATACAATATAATATGGGCCTTGTACAATGTACAGTTACTTTTTGTTTATTTAACACGCTTTGTTTAGCTTCATTTGTAACTAACAAACTATGTAAAAAAAACCTACTAGAACAGGGTTAAATAGTATTGTAACTCGATTTTAACCTACTTCTGATTAACGATTTGAAACTCTGCATGTACATGTAATCCGGATGACAAAATAATTTAATACCATCAAACAGATCTTGTAATGAAAACGGGGAGGCTGTTTGTGGAACCCTTCAATAGCTACCAGTGAACCCCTCGAAATCCTTTAATTTGTTTTAACGAGTCACATAAGCGTGTTTTTAGTGTTTGAAACTATAATAATTTATTTACTCGTTGTTTCTGAACAACTGGGCTGGCAATACAAAATAAAACTGGGTTGTTATGTTTTCTTAGAAGCTGTTTCTCTGCGAATTCTACCCGATGTTACGTGGAAGCGCTGTGTACGGTGTACGCGGAATATTTGAGCGTGCGCAGTCGCGTTCGGCGGCTGACTCGGTGGTAAAACGTGCATCGTAATGTGGCCTAGCGCCTCCCTGCTCGGTACTACATGTTCTCGAACTCTTGTCACTTCGATCTTAGACCTATAAAAAAGCATCAGCATACGCAATTCAAAAATGAATACCGCAAAGGCTTGTATACTACTTTACTCAAAAATTGAATGTTTTTTAACGTGAAAACGTCATTATTTTAGGGGTACGTAAATATTTTTTGAAACCAACCAGATTGCTGTGGTTTGTCTTTGAGCTAATCACAGATCACAGGCATGCTATCTGCATTAGGAAATGTACCTACTACTAAATTATTAAAATACTTTTTTTGTATAAAACTGTAAAACACGAGGTTCTAGAATGAAAAAGAACGGCAATATGATTAATCTTCTCTATTTCTACATAGTATAAAATAAAGTCGCTTTTCGCGTCTGTCTCTCTGTCTGTATATCCGCTCATTCCTCCTAAACCACTCAACGGATTTTGATGCGATTTTCACCATCAGTTAGATATGTTTTCAAGGAAGGTCTATATATACATTGTTTATGTATATGTAATAAAACTTACACCAGTGCGAAGCCGAGCAGGTCGCTGGTTACTTATAAGTATTTAATGGGGGGAGCCTGCTTTAGAAGCATCAAAAAATCGATTTTTTCGAGGATTTTTTTGGCAAGGAAAGAAATATTTGATTGAAACGAAACTTTCGGGTTTTATTGTTATATATTTCAAGAGTCTTCTCTAATTTTTTCATCAAAATATATGTCATTATGCGTGGTACAAGCATTTCGCCGAGGCGCCTCGAGTATGCAGGTGTCGTGCGGCGGGAAAGATGCAGGTCGCAATTTTCATCTGAAACTAAAAAACCAAAAAAAAAATTAATTTTCAATAGTATAGCTTCTAGTTAAACCAAGAAAATTAAAAAAAAAGTGAAAAATTCAATTATTTTTCGCAAATTAAAAAAAAAATCATTTTTTTGGAAAAAAAAATTCACTTTAGATTGTTTAAAAAAATGGTTAATCATTACTTTTTCAAGTTTTTTTAGGTTCAACTAGAAGAGAATGTTATCCCGAACACAACCAATATTGTCTCGTTTCGATAGGACGTTTAGTTTTTTTTCTATCTTTCCCGCCAACTCGGGAAAATCGTAAAAATGAAAAACCGAGAAATCGCCCGTCAAAGTTTTCGTATATAAAAAATCTTAATTAAAAATCGCTCGTATACCTGTTTGACGCTTGCTCACTATTTCTTCTGTAACTCCGAAAATAATTTGAATTTGCTTTTGAAATTTTATGGGCACATTCTTGGATAGTTTGGGAAGACATTTATGCAAAAAAAAAAAAACTATTTTTTGAAGCCTCTAAAGCAGGCTCCCCCCTTAATAACGCTCATAAAGCAGCTAAAAATAAAACTGAATAAATTTTTGAATCCACAAAATTATGCCAAAGTTTCTTTACTTTTTCTCTTTATACTATTATAAAGTATAATAAAGTAAAACAGCATCTTATTCCTCAACTTATAAAAACATTTGCATGCATTATTATAATAGGCATGCGTCCTCATGTTTAATTTATTACAAATAACCGGCTTAGCGAGGAATATAACTAAATACATTACACATACTGAAAAAATAATTTAAATTGGCTGATAAATCTCTGAGATATGAGCGTTTAAAGTTTTAGGTGGGGATAGGGAGGGGATGCTCTATCCCTTTCTGGCAAAGTGTGTGTTAGTATAGCATTTGTATGGCGCTCCTGAGCCGTGACGTCACGGCTCAGTATAGTGCGCTCTCTGTCTATCATGAAATTTAAATGCTTATGTCTTATTTATTTTTGAACTAATTTTAATTTTGTTTTCGTTGATAGGCTCTATTTATGATCAGCTTTTTTATGAGGTAATAAAAAAATATTAGTCATCCTGCCTATTCTAAATATTAGGTATTTTAAAAACCAAATAAATTTGTAAGGTTGCCTGGAAGAGATCACTTTTAGCGATAAGGCCGCCAGTTGTTACACTAGTTTTTAAGAGTTTTTTGTCCTCTGTATAATTTAAAACAAATCTGTATCAAAGTTTATGGTGTGAACAATAAAGAGTTAAGCAATCAATAATATATTTATGTCAATATTACATAAAAGAAATTCTTATTTAACATACATTATTTTTTCCTTTGGTCAAATATTATTACAATTACAATACACTTTTCAATAGTAACCCCTGTTAAAGTCACGGAATTTTCATAGGAACTTTTTTTGACGTTTTGATATCGATACCCACATTCCATACCATAAAGTCAAGTTATCAGTATCGATATGGGATTTGGAAAATCAGCGACTGGACCTACCATTATTATAGTCTTAAATTATTGTTACCTAATTACGTTAACTATAAGATGGATAAGACACATTACTTCAAAAGCACAGAAAAACAAAAAAGTTTTTTTTTCATTTATTAATAATATTACGGGAAAAACTATACAATTATAGCATTACGTATTCGATTTTTCTCAGCAGTCTTATACATCACTAGCTGCGTTCCGCGTTTTCAATCGAGTTGTGAGAACCGATAGTGGCGCCCCCATGTGACGGAGGTCGCGGAATACGGGACAGAGCATTAGAATGCAGAGCGCGTGTGTTCCGCTCCCCGTACGCTTCCTTGCGACCCGTGGCTGTCCCTCGCAATGGCCACACGTTGGACCCAATGCTTTGACCAATGTTCAGTCAATGTGACTAAAAACCAATCGTTACATTTTTGTCTAATACTGGTCTAAAACACCTAGAGTGCTTTTCATGAAAGAAGTCTCCCAGACGCGGCGATGTCATCGCGTATATCAATCACTATCAGTATCATTTCTCGAGTAGAACTTTAACAACTTTTGGCATCGTACACGACTCTTTAACGATGGAAAATTAATAAAAATCTCACTAGCGTCCAAACAACACCTGACAACTACAACATGGAAATTTAGTTCCGCTGTTTGCCGTGGGACCTCTTTCATGAAAAGGACCTTAGTCTAGGTGTTTACGCGTTGTCAAGCCAAAACATTGTCGAAGATGATTGTAATATCCCTGTAGTTTTATAGGGATCTGTTTATATTATTAACCGACTTCAAGAAAGGACTTCAGGAAAGGCGTTCTCATTTTTTATATATATTTGTTACATTCAGATTGGACCCATAGAAATTTCATCAAAATCGGTTTAATAGTTTAGCTTTAAAATCAAAATAACTGGAAATTGGATGACAATATTATGGTCATCTAAGCGACCGAAATTGCGTATTTTACAAATTTAGTGAAGTCGGTTATTAAATTTTTAATTATTTCTATAATAGCAGGTTATAATCTTGAACAAAAGCACACACTAGAGTAAAAAAAAAAGTGCTTAGCTAATTGTTTCATTTGTGTTGCTTTACTGTTTTGTTTCTGAAAGAACGGCTGGGGTTCTGTGTTAATGATGGCGGATTATCTTGGAAAATGCCGTTTTGTCCAACGTTGGCCCAAAAATTATACGTTTTCCGAGTAACGCAATGTCCACACGTTTCTCCGTATCGGATGTTTCGGTTCTTATTGGTGGTCTGCGGTCTCCGGACTCGTGGGTGTAGGAAATTATATGAGCTTAGATCAAATCGAGTCATAATGATAGTACTGTTCTCTGGGAACGCTTCGTTTTCGAACAGAATGGTGACGAAATAGATGCCAGGTAGATAAAGTTGGAAATTGAACTGTAGAGCAATACGATTGTTTGATTTTGAAAGTTGTCACTATTGAACGATGTTTATGATGAAAAGAAAAATTTTAGATGAGAGAGGACTTTTGTTGTGCGAACTGCTATTCTGTAGAATGCGCTGCCTGAATGGGTGTTCCCCGATAGTTACAAACTCAGTGTCTTCTAGTTGCGATTGAATCGATTTCTTCTAGGCAAGCGTACTCCATCGTAGGCCGCATCTTCGCTTAACATCAGGCAAGGTGGCGGTCAAACGCAAGCCTATTATTATTAGCCTATTATCTATTATCAATCTATCTACATAGGTAAATCACAATGAAATGCTGTTCGTTGGCAAGCGCATCACTTGAGAACGGTGTGACCAAAATGGCAATATTTTGTTTTAAAATGTTCATTATAGTCCAAATTAGGTTTTTGTGGAGAGAAAAATGGCTAAAGTTTTTAGAAAATTTGCTCATTTGGAGAACTTCTTTTTTCTATGGGATTTTTGTATGAACTCAAGGCCATAACTAAAAACAAATTTATTTAAAATTTGACAAGACAACGTTTGCCGGGTCAGCTAATTCCATATGAAAATGGTTAATTTGTGGCGGTCGAAAAATAACCAAAAGTGCAACTGTCGAATAGCCTGTCTTTTTACCCGACTGCGCAAGAAGGAGGACTATGTTTTACGAGTGTATGTATGTATGGTAGTTTCTATGGCACGCCCTAAGTGACAGAGCACACAAATTCAAACAGGCATCCGCAAATATTTTTTTGGGAAAAATAGTTAACTTTGATATATATGGCAATACTATACCATTATTACGTAAAGCTCATCACTCAGCATATTTCAAACATTCAGTAGTTTACGAGATAAAGCGGTATGAAAGAGCTCTGTATCTACTACGAGTAAGTAGGTATATAGATAGGTACGCAGCGCGCCGCTGTTACTTTTCAGTTACCTAATTTATACAATGCATTCGGGTTATATTTTATTAATAATAAAATTTTATTGTTACTAATTTAGTCAAGTAAAACTAGTACATTATGTAAAATATGCATCAAAAGGTATCGTTTCGATGTTAAATTTAAACCAGACAACAAATAAAGCAAATCGCCAGAGAGTGTTGTTATGCCGCATAATTGGCGGTAACACATAAAAATAAAGGAGTAACCACCGGATCTAAACACACAAACAATCTCGTAACGTGCACTTCTCTTTGTTCAATCTTCCTAAGCTTCAATATGAAAGACGATTCCAATCCACAAGGACGCCTATCGCCCTCTGCACTCTCCCTCCTCGCAAGAACGTCTTAACTACATGTTTATCGCGCAATCTATATAATACTCTATTGTTTTCCGCAAAGAGCTACTTTTCCAACTTTCATGTCCCTATCCAACGACTCAAATGGCTGTAAGAACATTAGAAACACGACGGAAATTCAACTTTACAGTATTGTCGTGAAGTTTTACTTCAGGTTAAACCAGTGGTCGTGGTGTTGCGGAATATTCCCGGTTAATAACGGATGAAAATAATGGCGTCTGAAAGCTGAAGGCGAGGCTTCGCACTTTTCCGCTTCCAAGCTGGGAGCTATTTTTTTTCCTCGAGGCTTCTGCTCCGCTTTTCGGCGATTTTTTGTCGAAATCTAAACGTTTACAGTTTGAAAAGCCCCTCTCGACTTTAAAACGGAATTGCGAAACATTTATTAGCGGCCCATGAATATGGTAGTCACACGTTTTTACCGCTGTTTTCTCGTGCCACGTTTTCGTTGGCGACTTAAATTAACCTTTGTCGCTAGTTAAATAAATTACGCTTAAGGTGACAACTCAGCGACAAATTTTCAATACATTTTTGACCCGGTAAAACTTTAAACGCAACCTTATTTATTTTAGTTTGTTATAAGTACCACTAGTTGTACACAAATACTGGCAGCCTTGCTTGAGAGCCCGTTCTCATTTCATGCTATGCGCTTAACATCTTCTTACCGACATCTCTAGCTTGACAACAAGTGAGCTGTGGTCAAACGCATAGCCTGTAACCATAAAAAAACATAATAAAAACTAAGATAAATCGTTCTCCCCATTAAATACGGTAATTACAAAAAAAAATGTTCTAATTATTTTGAAATGTTAACCTCGCAAAATGACTGAAGCACGTGTTTTAAAAGTACACAGTCATTTATATCTTTAAAAAAAACATCAAATGCGCGAGCGCGATCGTTGCGTACGCAAATCTGACCCTAAAGTCTGTTTAGAGTTCAAACGAAGCTGAACCTTGCAGTGATTGCTCCTGTGATTTATTACTCACTGAATTTTGTGGGACCTCTTTGTTTCAAGTTTTTAGCGGAATTTCGGACCGGGCCCTTATTTAAATTTACACGTGCCCTATTCACCGGGTTGAGTTTGAGGAGTTTGTAAGTCATCTACGAACCCTAATCCGGATCGATGTTACGCCGTATTATTAAGTTTTAACCCCCTTTCTCACGGTAAAACCCCATTTGCGAACGGAGTATAAAGTCGCTATAAATTACTGTGTTAGTCTCGAAGTTTTGACCTTGTTCTATCCACCCTTCTTTGGTACGGATGAGGGTTGCAAGCACTGAATGCAACTGAATGTGTATTGGTAGTGTACAAACAATTAACGGTACTAGTTCGCATTCACAGTCGGAGGGGAACAGCGAAGTCGACTAATTTTAGTAGGTCGCTAATCTATTCCTTGGCCTCGGTACCCAGGGCTATCGCACTCGGCAGCGTTTACTCGAGGGTCACTGCCAATGTGGCAAAGTAAGATATGCATATGAATTAAAGCCCGAACGCGAGAGAAGCGGCCCGTTTAATTTTCCAATGTGATATTAATTTTAGGGTAGTGATTTCGCTGTGCTCATGCGGAGCCCCTCCGTTGTTGATGACCGGCAGCGATAACGTGGACCATTATCATTATTAAGGTTTGTCTATATAATATATTACTGCAGATAAATACACTGAGGCATTATAGACGGACGTTAAAATGTGGGCTGAGGCGCGTGGCGGAGACAATAAGTATATTAGTAATTTTTAAACTTTCGCGTTTTGAATAAGTATATTGTTTTTCTCAAACATTGCGTGGAACTCACGTAAAAATATACATACAATCAAAAATTCACATTCTATCAAACAAATTTAATGGGCCAGGATCGTCACACAGTGATTGCCTGATGGACGACGCAGTCAAAGAATTCCTAAGAAACGCTGGCGAGACGATCTTGACTCATTCCGGAGAGGTGGTGGAAGACAAGGATTTGTGGAAGGAAGCGGGGGAGACCTTTACCCATCAGTGGGACAGTATAGGTTAAAAAAAACGGGGGGAAAAAACAGTTTTTATGGCTTGTACTATGAGCCAATCAAAATACAGTAGCCATAGCCATCTGGAAATTTATATTTTTTAAACGTAATCAAATCCCTTTGTACATAAAAAGACGTATACCTACAAGATATTAGAGGAAGTAAAAATAGCCCGCCAATTGCTTTAAGGACTAGACCTTAAAGTCTTATTTTCGAAGTAGGTTCAAGTAATGGTAAGTAACATTTACGATCAAGGAATAGTGTTGTTTGCGCCAAATTCTCGGTAATTTTAAGGCCTTGTGAGCGGAAGTCGTGAAGACCATTGTGTTAAGGTACGCGAACCTAATAATTACGAACTAAAATGATGTCACACGGACCATTGACTGCCAACAGTGGTCATTAATTGTATACCCAGGAGGATGTGAGCAAGCAGACGTCCGCGTCTTAAAGTAATTGCCTCTACATTCACAAGAGTACTAAGCCTCGCTTGTTAGTCTAACCGCCATTTTGATTGTCCGAAGCTACCAGTTTACTTACGCATTTGACGGTCTGTATTCGATTAAGTGTTGTATTAATCATTTCAGAAACATTCAATCAAAATCGTTCAACCAAGCTAAGTTCAGGAAAGGGGAAGTGATTTTACCCATTACTAAAGTTTTAGCTTTTGGCTGGTATTGCGTAAAATTGTGGACTTAATTCGATCCGTATTTAGAAATTTCACAATACCTTTGAAACTACTCCGCTTCTCGAAAGTTCGGGTTTCCAAAGTTTCCGTAGCTATGAATTGTTTTATATAAGAACCTATGTTATGTTTTGACTTGGACGTGTTCAAACACGTCTATTTTCTACGTTATAATTGTAGTAAATAATACATCGGTTCGACCAAGATTATTTTTTGACTATCCTCCGATACATGAAAATATAATAAACAACATCAACACGACTATAATCATAATATTATATGTAATTGCGAAGGCGTGTTTGTTTTTTCGTCTTTCACTCAGCGACAGAGCTACGGGTGGGGCAACGTGATTTTTAGTTGAGAGCTGGCGACTTTCGATCATTTTCATCCCGGAAAATGCACGATTCCTAATATCCTCGCGGGTAAAATCACGAAGTGCAGATAGTTGCAAATAACGATGGAATAAGAATCAAGTGAGTCAAAAGCAATTTATTGGTAGCTTCGAAACTGTCAAACAGGTGTGTATACCTTTCGTTATTATATATTCCGGGTTTATTTGACACGTTAAAGGTAAAAAGTTAAATTGTCACTGCGTTGCGGTATCCGGGATAGGGATGTAATTGAAAGGCGTCCGTTGGCCTTGTTTCTAAGGGCTCGTGAATCTTTTGTCTCCATTCGGAAGTTCGCCCTTGGTACTCTCCATTGTCGCACATTTCCGAGAACTCGAACAAAACGACCTCCTTAAAAATTAAGCAATATTTTCGCGCTATACTTTAATTGGTTTCGAGAAAGTTCCGTTACGAATATGTCTCAAGAAACGCTTTCTAGATTTAAAAGTTTTCTCGCGTTTCAGATCGTCTTTTCAACAAAGCATCTCCACCTGGCCGCTACTCAATAGCAGCGTTCCTAGAAGAATACTAAGGACCTCCACCTGACCTTTACCTTTGATCGCTATCTGACAAAGTGTTGCTGTCGAGTCGATCGCAAATCTATTACCGATATGAATATTCAATCGGCGTATTTTCTGATTGAAAATGTTTCTCAATTTCCCAAAGCGTTATTAATCCGTAACTGGTGCATAATCGCCCTTATTCAGAATGTTCTGTACAGAAATAGTGTGGTCGCTGCGAGTTTCACCGCGTATATCCTACGCGTGTACTGTCGATGTGTTTAACGCCTATTCTGTGGATGAAATATTTATATCCCGAAGGAGCGACAGCACATTTCCACCGTGGGCTATTTGGGGATACGGATTCATCTCATAAAGAATTCAGCGCACTGGACAACCGAGATAGAGCAATTTGAGGGCTTCTGGAGATTTAACGGGCTTAGAAGAACATTAACATTAATGTACTGAACAGATATGTTTATGAACTGGAGTTACGTGCTATCAGCATTTGGATTCAGTAACAAAGCAACCGAACCTAAAACAAACCTTGAACAAATTCTTCAGACCACACAATAAGTACGATTCAACCGCTAAACATTCCCAAGGGCAATAATGCTTGCCCCCATCCAAAATTCTAATGAGCATTACCATAGTCGGAATAATCAAATAAACATCGATTGTGTATCCACGCTATTCCAACGCCTATGCACTATGTGCATCAGACGCCGCGTCCGAAAGGCGCGCGGTCAGTACACTCGCGATCGTCGGTGCGTCGCGACGTTAATCACTCGGCACTCCCGAGCTCGCGTCACTCCGTCACTCCCATCGACAGTACCCACGTGCGTACAACTAAAATAAATAAACGCGCCTCGTTCGTACTACAGGCGCGTGTTTGTGACTTATTGCATTCTACTTCACTCGGCCGTTTACTCGAACACTTTAATTGTTTTAAGTTTTAGGCCTTCATGACTATGACTCATCGTTTGATAGATCATCTTGGCTTTATCACGTTTACGAGTATAGTTATTTCGAATAATTATTTCTGCTAATTTAGTCCAGCGTTCTAAAGCATATTCGTCGGGAATCGATGCAAAGCAAGCATGTTGATGCGAGTGAGAATAATCAAACCCCGATTCAACCCCCCTTCATTCGGCGCGAGTAATAATAGTCGGCGAGCGAGGGTGGGGGAGCGTGCACCCGATCACGTACCCATCGGCGGTGCATACTCCCGAGTACCTAGTATTACTAATACCTAAAGGACTTGTATTCCTAGAGGGTTCCTCGGAACGCGCTCAGAGTTTCCGTCAGCGACTGTACATACTACA
The DNA here is from genome assembly GCA_914767915.1 of Agriopis aurantiaria. NCBI lineage: Eukaryota > Metazoa > Arthropoda > Insecta > Lepidoptera > Geometridae > Agriopis > Agriopis aurantiaria. The sequence goes on along the minus strand of OU612003.1, from coordinate 5,707,510 downwards.
TACTAAATAGATTCCGATTGGTCTGCTTCAGTCGCAGATAGAGGATGTTTAGATTGAGCTGTTGTCAATAACGCGACAGTATTGTCAACTTTACGCTGCCCCGTCGTTTGTTATGAACATACAAAATAAAATACTTCGACGTGGGTACCATTGAATCCGGAATATGAATCACACTATTCAATTATTTATATCCGTTATCCAGTTGAGAACTTTATAGTTGGATTTGCCTATTTTGAGATACGTTATTTCATTTCAAATTCCAAATTATCAATGGTAGTGACGTTTAAAAAATTCTAGAAGATTTCGTCTTAATCTATAACTTCCTGCTCTCTGGTAGCGATGAATGAACAAACGCAATTCGATAAACTTGCTCGGAGACCGTGACCGAATTTGATTCCGCTATTAAAATTGGTCATTGCACTTGCAGGCTACGCTCGCACGGTCCAATCCCTTCGGATTCACCGGAGTTCGGTCGGCCGACTGATTGATCTACTAGTTGATAGATAGGGGTGAGACTTCGAGAAATATGCATCGATAATTTTCTTCTTATCGACATATTAATGCCTCAGATTTGTTATCCATTTATAACTTCGGTATTGTCGGAATTCGGTTTATCGCTGCTTTAACTATCTACAATTCTGCGATTTACAATTTGATTAAAATAATATCTAATGATTATTAAAACCCCTAGGAGGTTATTAAATTTTACGAGAAGCCAAAAAAATAAAAAAAGATTAGATATCATTTCATTCCTGAAATTTTTATAATTCGTTACACTGATTTTATCCATTATCTTTATTATTGTTATGAATAGCAGTCTTACTCCATTTATCGATTTAATTTCACCCCTATTCGATTGGATAGAGGGGTGGCAGGGCTCCTTTGTCACCACCTGTCTCTAAGTAATGGGTATCGGAAGAAAGGAAACCGAGCCCGCACTCCGCAGTTGTGAAATAGCAGACAGGCGGCGCGAGCGCATCTGCCGCTGTCTTGGCGCCAAAACCCACGTGTTCACTTTACCTTAGATCGAATTACAGTTAAAACTTTTTAGTTAAAGATATAAGCTACTAACGAGACTTGTTTATTCAATACTATTTGTTTCACTAACTTCATTTGACGCTTACATTTCCAGTGCATCAAAACTTTTACTGACGTTTTGTGTTGTCCATTCAGAAGATCGTAAATGATAGTAATGTTTGTTTTGAAGTAACAAGTGTGAGTGAAAAGTGACAATGCTCGGATTGCTCAAATCGGATTTCGGATATAAGAGTCGGCTGACTTTGCTGCAGCAGCTGATTGACTGCGGAGACGTACTGCTTGGGAACGAACTCGTATACGGTATGATCGTTACTCATGTATGTAGTTAGAAATAAGAACCCTTTCATGGCTTAAAAGGTCTGTTCCCGTGTGCAGTTCTCTCGCTAGCATATTTATTCTTATTATTGAAGATATAAAATCACTGTGTGAATTTCCAAAAAGTGGACAATAAAACCATTTTATGCTATCTATTGTAAAAAAAAAAAAACAATTTGATACATATTAATTTGACGGAGTAAAATGGTATCAAGTGAATTTAGATAAAACAGACAACCAAATTGGTAAACATGTGCTATAGATTCGAGAACATGATATGAATAATGTTAAAATTTGCACGTTGAAGTGCAATGGAGAGAGCTATGCTCGGAGTTCCTTTGCGCGATAGAATCCGGAACGTGTATATTCGGCAAAGAACCAAAGTCACAGACATAGCTGTTAAAATTTGCAAGTTGTAGTGGCAATGGGCAGGCCACATCGCTCGAAGAACCGATAACCGATGGGGAAGAAAGGTTCTGGAGTGGAGACCACGAACCGGAAGACGCAGCGTAGGTAGGCCTCCCACTAGATGGACTGACGACATTGTGAGAGTCGCTGGCATCCAGTGGATGCAAAAGGCAGGCTGTCGTTCAGTGTGGAGGTTAAAGAGGGAGGCCTATGTCCAGCAGTGGACGTCTTCTGTATGGTGATGATGATGATGATATGAATACTGAATAGGTATTTCATCGACGATCGTGAGACGTAAAATATAATGAAAGCAGAATGTCTCTAATGATTTATATATAGCTATGGCAACAATTATAGCAGGAATTAGCCTCAGAAGTGTGAGTTCTGCTGTAGAAAAAGTTCGTGGACTAAAGCGAACTTAGCGAAAGAGTTGGCAGATTTGTCAAGAAAAAAGAAATAACAACGACTACAGATCAATACAATTTATTGGCGTTGACTGAAAAATATCTAATTAAAAGCGGTAAAATTCGCGGGACAATGCACCAATAAATAAAGGCGATAGGATCGACGCGTGCGCACGGCCGGCCGACTGCGCGCGCTGCATTAATAATGCTGTCTGATAGTGATGGCCCGATGCTATGTTTTTTAATAATTTTAGTTTAGTTTCTTATTATAGCACGTTTAAAATTAAAGCTATGCTAATTATGAAAAATATACGTAAATTGTTAAGCTTTTAGTATGAATCAAATTTACATAAGTATGTATTTAAGAATACTTACTGTCTTTGAACTAATGCCAAAATTTACATTCATGGTTATCTATACTAATGTTATAAAGAGGAAAGATTTGTATGTATGTTTGTAACGAATTGGCTCAAAAAGTACTGGACTGATTTTAAAAATTCTTTCACTATTTGAATGCTACATTATCACTGATTAATATAGGGTATATATCTATAACCGTGCGAAGCCGGGGCGGGCTGCTAGTATTCTACAGAAATTTGTAGTGCTTTCACACTTTTCGCAGTATGAATTGCAAGTGTCAAGGTGAAAGCACGCGAGAACGTGTTTTATCATTTGTAGGGCTTATATACTTTATTTGCCTTCATATATTTACGGCCTTACTTATAAACGCTACTTAAGTTAAGCCATGTTTAAAATTGCTTTGTTAACTTATATCGCTGTTTTTTTTTTATTGTGATACCACAAAACTGGAAATTTTCACATGTGAAAACGTAACTAACGTTTATATGGTCGTACTTTGTTGGTCGGAAATGTATTTGAAAATGCTAATGAGTCCACGGCTACCGTCCGACTTCGAAGCTACAGCTGTAGTCTGTACTGTATCTCGACCACCGTAGCGTTTTATTACTCCTCCAAAGGAAGTGACGCAACCAATGGCGTTTTTAATAACAACTAGCGAGGTGATCTCATGTCGCTTGTATTTAGTATCAACGTAAGTTATTCTAGTTACGGTTGGAAACCTGGGATGGGAAAGATAAGTGTTTGTTGAGGGCATTCTCGGATTCAATGGACTAAGTTTGACAATGTTTATGTAACAGTTGACGAGTTGATAAACATTGTCTGAGAGGCTAGTAAAAACGGATTGTCTTTAGACCTTCAACGGTCTATGTGCAGTCTAATTGTATTTGTAGTGTTAGTTTTAGCTTGTATTTTGTTTAGGTAATAAAGGCGTCGTGTAGAATTAAAACTTGTTGCGTATAAATTGCTGTAAGGTTATGTTTGTTGTATAATGATTTGAAATATATATATTAATGAATCTATTTACCTAGGTCACGCCGTAACTTGAGAACGACATTACCGATTAAATTTTTATTTATTTACTGTCAATACTTTGTAGAAGGTTCTTACGGAAAGAAAAATTAAGAAATTTGCGCAGAAAATTGGAAAATGGAAAACTTTACGACGATTTTAACTTCGCGCGTTTGACAGTTCTAAGACAGGACGACGTCTGCCGGGTCAGCTAGTATTTTTAAAAATAAAAACCCTAAGGACTATACCTACATGTACAAACTTAAACTTAGAAAATGTACAAACTTAAACTTAAAGTCGAAAATGACAATTAAACAGAGATTGAAAGTCCTCATCAAAACTTTTGCTAAAGGGAATCACAAACCAAAACGTCATCTGTGTAGATATATATTTTTGGTTTTATAATTTTTTCCAAAAAGTCCAGAAACAATTTCGATAAAATTTATATGGGACCACATCTGAAGACCTACCAAACAAAAAAAACATCAAAATCAATTCATAATAGGTGAAATAATCGCGTAACATAAAAAAAAATACATACGGTCTAATTGATAACCTCCTCTCAAAAATGGTATTGACCTACTTCCTTCGAGCGCTCATTATCACGTCCAAGAGTAGGTCAATATAAATATATGGACTGGAGAGAAATTTATATTTCTTCGCACTACTTAAAGATAAGACAATCCACTATTAAAGCGTATAACAGCGCAGCGTGCGCGTAGCTTGTGTAAGCGTTTATTTTTGAAATGTTTGACATGTAATTATTATTATGAATAAAGTATCATTATCAAAGTGCAAACCCATTAGATACGAGTATAACAGTGAGTTGATATCTTAATGATGCTTTTGCTTTGAGGAGACTTTGTCCCGTCGAGGTACATCATTAAAAAATAAAATCACTTAGTTTTTAGAAATTCATACTCGAATTTGCAAATAGTGACAAAACTAAGCAACAATCAAAATGTTGGCAAAACTAAATTTTATCATTACTAATAAATAATTTATTTATCGTTTTTTTTTTATTCGACGAAGTAACATGGTAACATGCACTTCAACTTGCAAATTTTAACATTATTCATATCATGTTCTCGAATCTATAGCACATGTTTACCAATTTGTATTATCTAAATTCACAATATTTTGATAGAAATTATAACATTTAACGTAAAACAACAATTTATCTGGACACTTATGGCCTGTTGTAAGCGAAGTGTCTCGATAACGGTATCAATTAGGTTGTTTTATTGAACATAGTTATCGGCAATGATAAATCATTAGTTTTATTGTTTTGAAACTTGATTCAAATTAAATAGAGTAAGCAAAGTATTATGAGCGATGGCGGCGGAGCGGTAGCATGTCTGTTTTACAATCTGACGGCACCATGTCGATCCTCGACCCGGCACCAATGACTTAAAGTATGTGCAGTCTCGATGCCATCGCTCAAAAAAGATGAAGGAAACCGGTACGTCCAATCACCTCAAAAGTTCAGACATGACATTCACCATCATGCACTGGGCCAGCATGGTGGATAAGTGCCCGTCCTCTCTCTGAGAGAAGGCCTGTGTCCCAACAGTGGGAGCATGATAGGCTGATAATGATGATGATGAAGCAAAGTATTTACCTTCATGGTGGCTTCATAGTGAACGCAAGTAAAACAGATGTTTACGGCGACACAACAACCGCGAGACAGAGGATCGCAACAAAAAAGGATCCTAAAAGGTTAACAAAACATTTGTCTTAAAATATGTTGACAGATCAACAATGAAACAGAATTACATGTAAAAAGCTAAACAGTTGAAAATATAGTCATAAATTCAAACGCTCGTCCTTGTTGCAATTTCGTAACTAATTGGTCAAAGTAAACAAAGAACTGGGAAAAGGACCGAAAACTGTAAATCTTACCCTTTTTTGCACAACTGACTCCAGTTTCTTTGGCATTTCTTGCATTCACCATCGACTCTACCGAGTTTGTTTATCCTAAGCGGAACCTTTGTAAATGTTTACGTAATAACTCATGTTCCACCGCAGACGCTTCGCTTAAATTATGGATCAACCAATTCCAGGAACATAGAAATTAATAATTTATAACGAAGCCGCAATTTAGATATAAATTAATCGAACTAAGTCCTACCTTACAATACCGCTCTGGCCCTAATATAATGGCCGTCGTCAAAATCTATACTAATATTATAAAGAGGAAAGATTTGATTGTTTGTTTGTTTGTTTGTTTGCATTGAATAGGCACCGAAACTACTGAACCGATTTGAAAAATTATTTCACGGTTGGGAAGCTACACTATCCCCGGGTAACATAGGGTATATTATATTTAAAAAAAATAATAGGGATCCTTACTAAAATTCCAATAATGTACCCAAGGTGTAAAAAAATAAGATTTTCTATTTTGACTTTGCGTGTTTGACATTTCTAAGACAGGACAACGTCTGTCAGGTCTGCTAGTAGTTAATAAATTGCCTATTCGAAATTGTTTAATTTTTTATTATCACTATTGTACTAAGGCATATCTTCCTTGTTTGTCTGATCTGTGCTTTTGGTATAGTAATATCACATCTAATAGATCTCTGGAATGAGTGTATTGTATATATATCTACCAACGTATGCGTTTTAATATCAATAAATTGCAAATAATTGCGCAGTGAACACGAGTAATCCACTATTGGCCTACTCTGTGTTAAATGACTTTTGTTATTTGCGATAGACTCTAATAACTAACGACAATTTTATTGTACTAATCTCAGAATCCTACTAATATTATAAACGCGAAAGTTTGGATGTATGGATGTTTGTTCCTCTTTCACGCTGCAACGGAACAACGGTTCGACCTGATTTTTTGCATGGGTATAGTTCAAGAGCCAGAGAGCGACATAGGCTTTTCATCATCATCACCATTTTTCATCACTATGCTGATGAAACCGCGGGGCGCAGCTAGTAACTAAATAAATGAAACCTACAGTTTCCCCTTTAGCACTTGCACCCCCCTTGGTCGTGCGTCGTTTACATTTTGGGCACATCATATTTATGTGAAATTTTCCAATTTTCTGCGCAGTTTTCTTAATATTTCTTCCCGTAAAAACCTTTTAGAAGTATTAGAAAACGTAAAAAAAAACGAATGAAATCGGTTACGTCGTTCTCAAGTTATGGCGTGACCATTTGAATTCATTTCTATAAGATTTATAGATTTTTTTATTGCTTAAAAAGTAATACCTTAAAAATTATATTTTACTATTGGTCCCCACACTAGGACAAAGCCTGTCTCGTGGAAGCCTTAAGATATATAGTTATAGTTTTTTTTTTTATACGACACAAGCCTATTCTCCGATCACTTGTCACAATTGTATCGAGGCCTGTTTAAAACCGGCGCACTAGCAGGCATGGCGCACTTCGCACTTTAGGTATATTCGGCCGGTGTCCCTTCCAAAGAGGGTCATAGCAGGGCAATCAGTGGCCGCTCGGCTCGCGGGCGGCCCGCACGCTACGCTAGCCACGTCGCGCGTAATTAAGCATATTTTCTGTCAGGGACCTTGACCAATTATTTTCAACAGAATCTGCAAATTAGGGCGCCTAAATGAGGTCTCCATGCTTCATGTAGTTTTTATCTAAATATGCATCGGGATGATGATTTTGTAATAGGCCTCTTAAACTTATACTTTTGCATGATTGTTATTGGACCAAATTCAGAATAAGCGTTAGTTTTTTTTGTGCAGATTAAATGTCATTCCAATTAAAGTAGAATATAAGGATATAAGTAATAGATAGGTACTACATATAATACATAGCTGGTAAATAAATACTAATAAGTATTCTGTGTTCCCCTCTCGAAGAGGGAGGCATGTGTTCAGCAGTGGACATTTACTGGCTGATGATGATGATTATTATTTGTAAATATCAAGAAGACAACCATAACGTTACACGTGCCGCGTCAGGAGAGATAGAGCTACGTGATAGAAAGAGGGCGGCCTTCTAGGTGAATATAGCGAGCGGTATCCAGCGCTGTACGACTTGAATTGCTACTTTATTGTCTCGTAGATAGAGTCCTTATTTATTTAAATTTGTTCGCGGAGTGAACCTTCTGTATCTATTATGTCTTCTGTGGCACTAGTGCATTGTTTGAACAAGTGAGTGTGTCGGCTCGACTCATTATGCGAGTTCACCGCCGTCCGTCGTGCGTGTCTTCTTTGTGCGGCTCGCGATGGCGACGCATCACCTGACCGATTCCCATCGTTCCGATCCACTCGAGTTCACGGTAACGGCACTCGCCTTCCCAGCTTATGAATATTGTGCTTTGTGGACCTTTTCAGACTACGCTATAATAAGTAACATTATCGCTTTACATCAGGCGAGGTGGCGGTCAAAGGCAAACCTATTTTATTTAAACACTAGCTGACCTGACAGACGTTGTCCTGTCTTAGAACTGTCAAACACGAAAAGTTAAAATTGTAAATCTAATTTTTTTACACCTTGGGTTACATTATTGGAGTTTTAGTAAAGATCCCATTTTTTTTTTAAAGTATAATATAGCCTATGTTACCCGGGGATAGTGTAGCTTCCCAACAGTGCAAGAATTTTTCTAATCTTTCCTCTTTATAATATTAGTATAGATATAGATAAATATCTTAACACTATACACATATATAACACATAGGCGTATATTTGATTCTACCACTCTTTGGTGCTTTGCTTGGCGCATCTTGTCTGGTCGTCTTCATGATGGCGATCCTCCTAATTCTCTTTTGGTCCTCATATTTGTTTTATTCTCAGTGTAGTGATCAATGTGCTCTTTCCGACACCCTGGTTTTTATTAGTTACAATCCTGTTTTCTGTCAGTTACAATCCTGTTTCCTATCAGTTACAATCCTGTTTTCTACCATTTAAAATCATGTTTCCTATCAGTTACAACCCTGTTTTCGATCACTTACAATATTAGTTACTTACAATCCTGTTTTTCATTATTTATAATCCTGTTTTCTATCAGTTACAATCCTGTTTTCTATCAGTTACAATTCTGTTTACTACCAGTTAAAATCATGTTTCCTATCAGTTGCAACCCTGTTTTCGATCACTTACAATATCAGTTACAATCCTGTTTTCCATTAGTTACAATCCTGTTTTCTATCAGTTACAATCTATCCTCTCTGACATTTCTTGGTTTAACAAATATCTCTAAACTTCCACTGTATCTCTTCAAAACAGTTTTAAACAGCACAATCTCTCTAATCTACATGTTTGTACTAAAACGGTATCAATGCGACATCACGAGGCCTGCAGTCGTAGCTACGGAATACATAATAAGGAACAAACACACTAATGCACAACGCCCGGTTGTAGACTGCAATATATGCACTAGGATTCACGGTGTACTGTATGGGACGACACATCGACGCGACACAATTTTTACCCGACCCATTTTTGGGGCGTATGTATGTTAGTTTGTTTTTAATGTTTCCATATTTCCTCCGCTTAAATGTATTGACTGATTTTCATGTGTGATGTGTCACTAGATTCCTCTAGTATGCCCAGAGTGTCATAAGTTACACATTGCAGTCGGCTTCTTTGTTTATAATAATACTTGTTAATTCTTTTTACCTCATTGCTGACAGTAAAAATATGCAATTTTTTGCTAGTGTGAACGTAATAACCATCTACCTCCAGCATGAGAGAAGGAGACTTGAGGTGACTTACCATCTGAACAGACTAGACGTGGGTCAGTTTAACTGACTACTGGTTGAACCCGATTCGGACGCAGCCAGGGAGCTGTTCGGGTGTGTGTCACCTCAAGTGACCATCGACCCTGTGTTTGTTTGTTGTCTGTGTTTTTTTTTTTTAATTAATTATGAGTCCTCTAGTTTAGAATATACTATGGGACTGCCATGTAGAATACTATATGTCACAAAAAAAACTGAAAAAAAAGAAAAAAATAACTAAATTGTCTATTCACGTGCAGAATATTGTTGCAAATAAGTGAAAGGATGAGGCGTGTCTTGGTGGATTGAACATGGATCAATACGAGGTAGATTGACTAAGGAGGCAGAATCATTCCACCTTATTCAGCATGTTACTACTTTCTAAGAGATTGGCCCGTTGATAGGCTTGCTCTTGGCCGCCATCTCGCGTGATGTTGCTGTTGCTTGTAGTAGTAATGATTTCTTAGCTTTGGTTTTCGCGATTAGTATACAATAACATCAAACATAACGTTTCTATAGCCATTTCCGGCATCTACTCTACCTGTGACCAAGGTCTCAAGCAAAGTGTTCGAAACGTCAGGAATTGAAACAATTTAAAATACACGCGATAAAATCCGTCAAAGGTGGTTAATTTTAATACTAATAGTGTTATTTATTCTGGGCCTGGATCAAACCTGAAAAAAATTCAAAACGATAGCAGATGGAGTACAATAATAAAGTAGAAGTGAAAAAGTTGGTAACATCGGGACTCCTGAAGAGTTACAACGATGCAGGGCAACGTAAACGTCCACGACTAATTTCATACACAATTTGTTCCGTCGCGATGCGCACGCATCCTAGTGCACTGTTACCTTAATCCACATTGGCCTGTTTTCCCATACATACGCGGCCAGATATGGCGGTCTTGGACAGATATGGTCGCCAGTAAAGGGGGTTGTTGATTGGTGATGATCCGATGCTGTCCAGGTGGAAGACTGGTCGAGTAAAATAGTTAAAAGTAGTGTTTACGTAAAATAAAAGATTTTATGTGAAAGAGTAATTTTAATTCGTAAACCGCTACGTTGAAGAGCCGAAGAGAGTAGCGAGTACTCATACGTGCAGGGTACACAGTACGGTGGTAATAAACCGAAACGAGTATATTGTCCTCATTTTCAACAACCTTTACTATGGTGCCAACCATAAAATCGCAAAAATATACCTGTCCAATACAAAAATATGATTTACAGTCAACGAAATAAATGTTTTTTTTTTTCTTCGCGATTTTAGAATTGGTACCATCGTAAAAGTTGTTTATAATTTGTGTACGTGACTTTCTTTCGGTCAGTACCATATCCGCGTAACCTTGTATAAACTGGTAGATTTGTGAAGGAAGCTCCTACTCATTCTAAACTTAGGTTATTTTTGCAATCGATTGACTATCCGAAACCCACAATGCATAAACATTATGGTCATAAACAGAACATAGAAGAAACAAAGACATTAAACAGAACTAACTAGTTTTGTCTACGATATATACATAACACCTCCGTGTGTAACATTGTAAGGATTATTACCACCAACGTCTTTAACATTAATATTGTGTACTTTGCCTTACAATCGTGGGTGGTCATTACGTAAGTTAGCGCTTCGCTCGACCGAGCGCTGTTCGCTCGAGAACAGACCTAATGCGTTTATGTTTACAGCTTAGCTTGTGGAGCGTATGTGGAACAATAGCTTCTAAAACAGTTGTGTGACAACGACTCGGAAATTAGGTTTTGTTTGAAGTTGGCAACGCACCGATAATGTCCCGGGTATTGGGTAGGTGTCTTTAGACGGCGGCAGTGACCACTTACTATCAGATGGGCCGTCGCTTGTTTGCCACTTATATAAAAAGTATAAATTTAAAATTTAAAAAACTCCCAACAAAAGATACTATAACGCCACCCGTTGAATGCGAGCGCAGCAGTTTTTTTATGGCTAAAACGGGGAACTTCAACTATCTTTCAGATAAAAAAAAAAAAAAAAAAAGTATAAAATACGTGCATAATTATTATATACCATTGGTAATATTGGTATTGTGTATAAATCTTCTTAACACAATACGCGCGTCGAGCACTTTTCGTCGAGCTTACGCCGACATGCGGTGCGTAACGCATTTAGGGGGTAACGCATTCTTACCATATACATATGACCTTTATTTTGAAAATATTACTAATGAGTTTCTGTGTCTTAGTGGATAAAAAGCATTTAAATGAAATGGATAAAAAAATCTAATAATTCATATAATATATGAATAAAAAATCTTTATAATTATCATCATAGCAAATTTTGTACAAAGGCTGCTACTTTTTATCATAATGTCTATCTCTTATAATAAACTTTCGATTCACTAAGTTACCTCTTTGTAGTCTTTTGACTCCTGACATTTGACTTAACTTTTTGTAGAACGTTAAGTCTTCATTTGACTTGGCTAGATTTTAATCAGACGCATCCATAAGTACAAATCATAATTCAGCCACAATGGAGTAACTATTACAAGTGGCTATATTAAGCTGTCATTGCCAAAAAAGAGTGTTCTGTCTGTTCTAGGGTCGACCGCTTCAGCCCACTACAGACTAAAAACAGATAGACATCTGGGGCCCTACCGTCACCTGTTTTAAGCGATTCAGCAGTGCAAGTACCGTTTTTATTGATAGATATATTTGACAGTTGAAATCGACAAATGCCATACAATATGAGAAAAAGTTTTTATCGAGTTTGTCGATTTCAACTGTCAAATTTGTTGATCGATAAAGAACGGTACTTGCGCTGCACAGTTGCGTACATCTTATGGACGAAATGGTGCCAGTATCACTTGTTGCACTAGAGTTTAAAACAGTGTTTCAAGTATACTAATAATTAATGTTCGTACATTTGACGTAATCAGCTAAACTACAGATTCAGATTCAGATTTTATTTATTGTTCAACTGTGTTACATGTCAGGGCTTAATTAATGCTTATAAGTATCAACAGTCAAGTTCATTGCGTACATACAATAATAATTTACTTAAACTAATTTCATGCATTTATTAAATTATATTTTATTAAACTACAGTGCAATAGTACGTAATCCGAAACCGCTAGTTGTCCATCTGCCCCTATCAGTCTGCCCCAGGTGTCACCCCTGATGCCGATGACCCCGAGGAGGCTCGGTCGTTGGTACAGCCGGCGACTTTCGCAGGGTTGCCTCGCCTCACCCATTACATCGGTCTGGAGGAATTATACCCCAAGATTCCAAGGTCATTCACGTTAACAAAATGTAGATAGATACTATTGGGCGGGGAATGAGTTGTTACTTATACTGTAAGTTAACAAAGATTGTTCTAGCTTTATCGTAACGTAGATCTCGTTTTTGGGTCGTATTTTATGAAATAACATCTGTAGTCTGCACGTGGTTTTCTGCTTCATTTTGTAAATGTTGTTGAATGAATAGTAAAAGTGTATTTTATATAAATAAATTAGCTATACAAAAGTACTTTTTCATGACTCGACTCGTCAATGTGCGTCAATGTTCAGTGATCTGAATTTGACATAAGATATTTGTCTGAAAAACAAGTGAAGTCCGTAAATATGGAGTAACTATTTGAAAAGTAGTTTCATAAAATGGGCCTTGTTCTATACGTTCAATCAAATATATGTACTAGCTGCGTCCCGAGGTTTCACTCATGTAGTGATGAAAAGTAGCCTACACTCTCCGGCCCTTGAACCATACCCATGCAAAAAATCAGGTCGATCCGTTGTTGCGTGAAAGAGGAAGAAATAAACCTACATACTAACAAACCAACAAACAAACACACTTTCGCATTTATAATATATGTAAAATGATGTATCTAAGAAAATAATATTATTTCTACCATAAAATTATTTCTTCTCTTCCACTTCTTGGTAGTGAAGAAAAAAATTGTAGCAGCAGTATTGAGACTAACAGAAGTATCGTCCCAGTTGGGGCGCCAAATTACGTGTTCTCACAGGGATGCTGTGAGAAAAGCCGTGTTTACACAATGCATAATTACGGACGCACGGCCGCCAGCCGGGTTCAAAGCTCTACGAGCATTCGGAGCTTCCTCGTCGGGCTACTAGAAGTACAGTCACGTCAAACAGTTAAAACAGACTGGTTTTTATTTGGTATGCAATGTACCTTAGAAAAATCTATATTAAATTGCGACGTAAAAGTAAATGGGGGATATAAACATTATCATCATCATCAGCCAGAAGACGTCCACTGCTGAACATAGGCCTTCCCCTTAGAACTCCACACTGAACGACAGCCTGCCATCTGCATCCCCTGAATGTCGACTCTCACGCTGTCGTCGGTCTATCTAGTCAGAGGCTTAACAACGCTCAAACACTCAAGAACCTTTCTTCTCCATCGATTATCGATTCTTCGAGCGATGTGGCCTGCCCATTGCCACTTCAACTTGCAAATCTTAGCAGCTATGTTAGTGACTATGGTCCTTCGGCGAACATAATATATATATGAACATATTGATATTTAATTTTATTCGTAAAACTAAGTATTTCTAAATTATTTAAGAGATTGCGTAGAGTAGTTGTGGCAGACGGGAGTCCGTATATATCTTACCTCCTAATCTGTGTAGCCACTCGAGCTCGCAGTAGGCCATGAGTAGGCCCAAGCAGCTTACTCTCCCCACGTCGGTACTCGAAATGTTTACATTTCCCCATGCCTATGTCAACACGGGCCGCACTCGAGATGCAGTAACCACTTACATGCTATGCGGCTGTTAGAATCTTTAATTAGAACCCATTTGTAACGTCTAGCTTCTGACGCGGTCACGATCGATCTTCGGTAAACAACACGGTTTGTAATACAGCTCCACCAACTTAGCTGTTCTCGTGGACATAATTAGGTTTTAACATTTCCTTGAATAGAAAACCGTCGACTTAAAAAACAAGATCATTAAAAGTTATATGATTATTTACGGGATATTTACTGTGGCAAGGTCCACGGGAAGTCTTTCCGTGATCATGGTGCATGTAACTGCGCCGAAATATCGGGAGCTCATTCCACAACCTTACCACGGTAAATATCCCGTAAATAATCATATAACTTTAGTGAACAACCGTGATATTTAAAACAGTGTTTTAGATAAGATCAAATATCTGCCTTTATGGTCTTTGACTAAATACCTGTTAAGGTGGACAATATTGAAGTAATTATTTACTGTAACCAGTAGCGAATCTTGATGACAAATAATTGATATTTTCAACAAGTCATAATATTGTCTGTAAACGTTTTCTCATAATTCACATAATTTCACGGTCATGTTGATTCCGTTACGTCAGAAAGATTCACATTAAAAGCTATTATGAATAATTTTGATCTTAAAGAAAATATATCCTTTTCTAGACATTCAACAGAGGTGTCCTTACACTTACCCTAAGTTGGCTTGTATACTCATGTTATGATATTTTTAACCAATAATAATATTGTCGGTAAACGTATTCTCATAATTCTCATAATTTCACAGTCCTGTTGATTCCGCTACCTCAGCAGGATTCACATTAAAAGCTATTAAATTTCTGCGTTTGAATTTCCCAGAACTCGAAACTTCGCTGTGAGAGAAACTCGAGTTAGTGCTAAATCTTATAATGTCGCGTACATCACTCCGCGATACGAATTTAGCGGAACTTCTCAGAACTACTTGAAAGTGTTATTTTTTAGCTTGTTAAAAATAATTATTTCTAACATTTCAATACACTGCTTTTTAGTCGTTAATAATACTTTTTTTTTTTTAAACTAATTAACGGAATGTATCACCTAATTTTCCACCTTTAGAGGTGAAATATGTTTTTTAAATTTAAATGGGACCATCCTCGAGATATAGCCTATTTTTTTTCTTCTACTTCTTAGACATAAAAGACGATGTGTATATATGTATGTATGTGGACTCCAAAACGGCTAAACTGATTTTGACGGGACTTTCACTGGCATATCCCTGATGATATAAGGAGTAATTCACGCGGGTATAAACCGCGGGGCGCAGCTAGTTCAATATAGAAAAATTATTACTAAAATTTATAACCGATAACCGATGGGGAAGAAAGATTCTGGAGTGGAGACCACGACCTGGAAGACGCAGCGTAGGGAGGCCTCCCACTTGATGAACCGAAGACATTGTGAGAGTCGCGGGTATCCATTGGATGCAAAAGGCGTATATTATATAGGCTGTCGTTCAGTGTGGAGGTTAAAGGGGGTGTTCAGCAGTGGACGTCAACTGGCTGATGAAGTTGATTATAAAAATTTTGTGATGGTGAGGGGATGACATCGCGTAACATACACACAATTAAATAAACATATTAATACATATTGTTTTTTTTTTTTTTTTTTTAATAATCCCCTTATAAAAGAGCTGGCAATCTTCAATCGGCTGATCAGATTTTCTTGAATCATAGCTAAGAACATTCGCGATCGAGACAACTTAAAAAAAAAACCTAATTAAAAATATAATCTATACTAATATTATAAAGAGGAAAGATTTGATTGTTTGTTTGTTTGTTTGTTTGCATTGAATAGGCTCCGAAACTACTGAACCGATTTGAAAAATTCTTTCACTGTTGGGAAGCTACACTATCCCCGGTTAACATAGGCTATATTATATTTTCAAAAAAATAGGGATCCTTACTAAAACTCCAATAATGGAACCCAAGGTGTAAAAAAAATAAGATTTACAATTTTGACTTTGCGTGTTTGACAGTTCTAAGACAGGACAACGTCTGTCAGGTCTGCTAGTATTATAATAAAGAGGAAAGATTTGATTGTTTGTTTGCATTGAATAGGCTCCGAAACTACTGAATCGATTTGAACAATTCTTTCACTGTTGGGTAGCTACACTATCCCCGGGTGACATAGGCTATATTATCTATACCTATACCTATCTATATCTAGCGGACCGCTAGTTCATAATAGTTTGGGAGCTACGATGCCACAGCCAGACACACATATACAGACACACAGATACACACGTTAAATTTATAACACCTCTTTTTTGCGTCGGAGGTGAAAAACAGTCGAATTGAGAATCTCCTTTTTTGAAGTCTATCATACTACACTAATATTATAAATGCGAAAATATTGTTGGTTTGTTTGTTCCTCTTTCACGCAGCAACAGAGCAACGTATCGACCTGATTTTTTGCACGGGTATAGTTCAAGGGCTGGAAACTGACATAGGCATACTTTTCACCATCATCATCATCACCATTTTTTATCACTACGCGGGTGAAACCACGGGGCGCAGCTAGTTGATAATATATGGAGAAGTTAACTACTTATGTATCATTTTCGCTTTGCTACTTAGTGACATTCTCAAGTTCAGTAAAGTGAAAGTGAAAACGTCTTCGAGAAAATGTGAATAGGGCAAGGGCAGCCTTTCATACGCCGCGGCACGCATTTTTTCTTCGCATGAGCGAAAAAGGGACAGTATCACCTTGCTTGCAATGTACTGAAATGTCAGCTTGACCAACTGGACAATTAATTACTGTCGTTCATAGAAACGATGGTTATTTTTTTTTTATTTACACTAAAATAAAAAACGGGATTCTTCCCTTAACATTCCAACCTTAGGATAGTAATAGTTTTCCAAATGTGTTGCTTGAGGCATCTTTTTAAGTTTTTATGAATTTTTATGGACCTAAGAAATTTGACAACCTTTTTGTTCGTAATAGTGCTATTTGCAAGCACTTAGCTTATTCGAGTACAGGTCATACTTTAAAAAATCTCACCACGAAACAAGACCTTACTAAACTACTTTTAGAGCTTAATTTTGTGTATTTAGATTATTTATTCATGAATACCTATCAATCAATCTCTTAAATATATCCACGTCTAGGTATTATATTCAGCTCTCCGTTTCATACCCAGTGTTGAAGATAATACTTAGGCTTCGTTTATGCAGGCGCGGAACGTTGCGCAGCGCTGTTCCGCCGCGGGTAAAATCATATGTTTTTGCGTGAAAGCCATATGAGTCTTCCTTGTAGGTCTTTCGCTTGTTTTGTTATAACATACATGGCCGTATGTTCGTGGCGCACAATTGCCCATGAAACCCGCGTCTCCGTAAGGCCCATTGCCGATTGGAGTAGAGAGTCAAACCGCGTCCA
Source organism: Agriopis aurantiaria (assembly GCA_914767915.1). Lineage (NCBI taxonomy): Eukaryota > Metazoa > Arthropoda > Insecta > Lepidoptera > Geometridae > Agriopis > Agriopis aurantiaria. Next base: position 5,690,143 of record OU612003.1, on the reverse strand, counting down.
AGCAGTTGTTGAAAATATACTTGCATCGGTTTACACTAGTATCGTGTCCGATGAGCGGCGGATCAGGTTTAACCCTAGAATTAAGCGAAAATAGTTGCATTTTCAACTGCCGGCTGTACGCCGGTAACGTCGTCGCCTTTGTTTTGTTCTCTAGTCGCCGTTGGGCCACGATGCTAAAGCAGCGCCGCGCGACGCCCCGCTTTTCTATAAACACGGCCTTATGCTACGTAACGTTGACCGTGACCTATAACCCCGAGCCAGACTAGACCATAAATCAAACACTGTGTAATGTTACAGTCTGTCTAGATCTCTACCTATATTACTTCAATTCCGAATAAAATACAGTACAGTCCATCCTATTTTTCTGTAGAGTTTGTTGGGACACTATCGTGTTATCTTAACAAAACTGACAGCCATGTCAGCTAAACATGTTTTGTTAATTTGTTTCGTTAGATTTTGGGAGCAGGAGACCAGATTTAAGTGAATAAAAAAAAAATGCAAAATATATATTAATAGCGATGCCGTTAAAATTTGACGTAACAGTGCTTTTTTCAGGAATGGAGATATGTGTAATAACGGCATGGTTTTGCACAAATCACAATTTTTCTTTATACCATTCCCCTCCAAAAAGCGTATTTTATTTACTGAAAACTGAATAAAAAGCTATACAACCTCCAACCTCCATCTCAATGCTTACAACCTCCTTGCACAAAAAAATACTCGATAAAACAAACTTCTTAAATCTTTTTTTTTTCTGAGTCATGGTAAAAAGTACAGTATGCAACTCTTGAATAAAACGGATTTATATCGAGGGCCTCATTTATGGTCCTCACTTTAAATCCGTCCTTTTATTAACTAATTGCATAATATACTATTGTTCGTGTTTCCGGATCACGTTGTGATGACATTGTAAACTCACTCCGCCCCTGTGAGTAATTAGCTAGGTACTATAATAATTGGGCAGTAATTTCATTCTTTTGAACGCATTATGAGTCTTCCTTGTAGGTATTTCGCTTGTTTTGTTATTTATTTTCCCTCTTTGTTGAGTGACTACACTGACTACTGCTATTGTAACTATTTGAGCAAAAAACAAAACTAATCGACAGCAGATTGCAGTTAATTGATAGTGTTTAATTGCATTTTTACTGTCATTTGCCGTTTTACTGATCGTATTTTTACTACTATTTAAATTCTGTTTTGCAACATTTTATTCAAGACACAAGAACACAAAGTAACTGAGAGTTTATTTTTTACTGTCAGACACAATTTACCCAGTGATATTTATTTCTGAATTGTGTATTATAGATTTCAACACAATTCAGAAAATAAAATCACTTGTAAAATATGTTATAATTATGATGTGTGGTATACACGTACACTAGCTAGATCGGTGGATTTGCTTTAGTCTTTAGTTATGATCATGGTTCTGGGGGCGACTACAATCTCAAAACAGTCTTATTTTAATCTTACATTGTATGTTTCACTCTACTGTTAATAGAATAAGACAAACTTCAATCTAAGATTAAAATAAGGCCAGAGTGAATAGGTATCTTCTAAGTCTGCGTGCTTCATCTTCGACCACATCGTCGCTTAACAACAGGCGAGTTGGTGGTCAAACGCGGACTTATCAGCGTTAAAAAATTGCTTAATTTCTATTATCTTAATCTTAACTAATATTATAAAAGCGAAAGTAACTCTGTCTATCTGTCTGTTTATTTTCACGACTAAGCGGCTAAGCCGATCTTAATAAATTTTGTCAGGAAGATAGTGTTCATCATGAGGATGGTCATGGAATACTTTTCCCCACTAAAAGCGGAAAAACTGGAAAACCGCTGGTAACACCGTGAGATTCTACTAGTTTATGACTTTTTTTTTAAATTTGCCATCACCCTCGTGTTACTCTACGATACTCTAGAAGTCTAGATCGTACTAAAACGTTCCTTCTCTTCTATTACAGGTCTGGACACCCGGATACCTAACTCTCGAAGTTCAGTCTCACCGTAAGTACTAAATCAGCCTCGTGCTGGCAACATTATGGCAGACCAATCAAAGTGAAGAGGAGCGGACCAACATTTTGTGTAGTTTGATTGGCTAGGATAACATTTCACTGAGGCGGAGGCGAATACAATGAGGATTGCCCAAATTTTCTGACCTTATAGTTTTATGTTATTTTCTAAAAATATAGACTACTAGCTGCGCTCCGCGGTTTCACCCGCCTATTACACCAACCCTGAAATTGCGAAAAAATATCAGCTGATATATCAAACGCTAATTCACACTCGATAAAATGTATGGAAAAGCAGTTTTTTTTTTCGCAATTTCAAGGTTGAGTATATAGTAAAAAAAAAAAAAAACTTTATTAAGGGTACTATGGAACCCTTTCGAATTAGTAAACCCTTTCCACGTAACCCTGTATTGGATAACATTTTACTGATTCGAGCAATGTCACTCACAATTTTTTTAAATATTTTTTTAATTAAAAATAGGCTTGCTCTTGGCCGCCAAGTCGCCTGATGGTAAGCGATGATGCGGTCTACGATGTAGCACGCTTGCCTAGAAGAAACCGATTCACTCTCGACTTGAAGACACCCAAATTGTAACTATCGGGGAACACCCATTCAGGTAGCGAATTCCACAGACTAGCAGTTCCGTCAATTTTATTGGTGCGTTCCTCTCGCCTGGTGGTGGTCAGCACAAAAGCAGTGTTAGGCGTGGGTGTTATAGAGTGATCTTGTTTGCAGTGATGTTGCGCCAATCAAGGAGGTCGGCCTCTCGGAGAGCGATGAAGAAGTTGCGGCAGCCGCACATCGGATAGGACCGTAAGTTATCATCGTTATAGCCTTCTCTAACTTTTGTGGCGCTACAGCGTACATGCCCTTTTTTGCCTGTGTCATCTGTCATATACATCTTGTTTATATTAATATATAATCATGGACCTGAAGAACCAGGCTTAGCCTAGTTTGAGGCTCTCAGGCAATTGCTTTAATTTTGTATTTGCATATTCATGCACATAAACGAATTTGATTTAATTTAAAAAAAGATGAAAAAAACAGCTATATCCCTCATCAACCATCATCTTTTCTTGCACACAATGCACACCCATGTACAATATGCACATCCATTGCTCCTTGCTATGATAGAACCTTTAGGGGCCATACCGTCAACTGTTTTAAGCGATTCAGCAGAGCAGGTACCATTCTTTATCGATCGTCAAATTTGACAGTTGAGATCGTCAAATTTGACTGTTAGATCGTCAAATTCGATTAAATGCCATTTCATCAGTACTCGCTATGATCGATTCTAAGGCATTTTATCGAATTTGACGTTCGATAAAGAACGGTACTTTCACTGCTGTGTAGATAATTGCAAAAAGTTACTCTACCGCAAATCGTATCTCGGTGCGTTAAGGTTCATTTTCGTGATTTCCCGCAACCACATATACTGTTTTAAGTGTTAACAATTTTTTTTTTATTAAAAACATATATATGTATTTTATTTTATAAGAGGTTTTCGGTTGACCGCAAAGACCTAGAATAGTATAGAATTGTAAAAATAATGCTACAAAACGTTGTGGTATGCCCCTTGAATTAGCAAATAGATGTTAAAAAGCGTGAACCGTGTTAATTGACAGACTGCGACACAGCTTTACATTGTAATCCGATAAATTAATTGAATCATTATCGAACAGCTAGAACTTACCTGATCAATATCGGATAAATTACGCGAGATATCTGTCATCATTATCAGCCTATCATGTTCCCACTGCTGGGACAAAGGCCTTTTCTCAGAGAGAGGAAGGGGTAATAATACACCATGGCGGCCCAGTGCATGTTGGTGAATGTATTTGTAACTGGTCGATAATGCATTGAATTGTTATGCAACTTTAGTAACTTAGGAGTTGAGTAGAAAAAAAATAAAAAACATAATAATAATAACTGGGTAGAAATGTTTTTTTTTTTTTCAAAGAAACCATATGATAGAAAATTAATTCTGAAATTTGACGAACAGAGGTATTCTAACCTGTGCAATGATCCTGATAATCCTGTCCCCTCCATTGCCCTAGCCACTGAGCTACAGTAATTGTTCTCTCTGCCTCTAAATTCTTAAACAATCTTTGCTATCAATCTATGGTATTGGTGGCGCCATCTATGATTCTTGCCACAGAATCGTTTCTCACTGGAACCGTTACAGGCCCCACGAGGCTGACTGAGAGATGTCAGTTTTTGCTATCTCGTGTGTAATTTTATATCGAAGTATTCCATACTTAAGCATATATTATTAAGTGTTTTTTTTTATTTACATTACATTTAAATAGTAAGTAAATCCCTTACATTTAAATAGTAATTCCACCAGTTAAATATAAAGTTATGGCGACATTTGTATTTTATTTTCATTGAAAAATGAAACATTTGAACCCAGCACCAATTATGCCTCATTTTGATGAATACCGGCCACCAGAGCTGAGCTATGGGTATTGAATGTTAAACGTGAAACCTTCTTATCCCCAGACCACTGTCCCCAATCGGGTCGGGCAGTCCTACGTCCGGCAGTTCTTCCCAGTCCGACTCTGAGTCGGAGTCTTCCTCTGCGGAGTCGACAGCTCCAGTTCCGGCTGCGGCGCTCGCTCCAGCGCCCTCCGCACCCGCGTCCGCCGCCTCAGCACCCGCGCAGCGCCCGTCCTGGAGTCTCAGCAACTTTGCGCCGCCGCCCGCGCAGCCGCTCGACCAGCCCTACGACTCGGGCAAAGAGCTCAGGCATGCGCTCGCCGATGTCAAGGGCAAGCCTGTAAGTTGATATTGTTTTGATTGAAGCCTGTAAGTTGAGCTTTTAGGGTACCCAAAGGTAATAACGGGACCCTATTACTAAGCCTACAATGTCTGTCTGTCTGTCCGTATGTCCTACCCATTACCGGCTATATCTTTCGAATCGTAATAGACAGCCAGTTGAAATTTTCACTGAGTATGTAAAGTTACGGCGGATTAACTAAGAAATAATAAAAAAGTCAAAAAGTAAATACGAAAGAGGGAGGGGCCCCATACAACAAACGTATTTTTACGTATTTTTGTATTAGCTCTAATTTAAAAACGGTTATACGTAAAAGCGTCAAACTTGGCATGATTATAGTACGCACTCTAAAGTATAAATAATGGTTAAGTGCGGTCGGTGACAAATTTCTGTTCATTACCAAGTTATAACTGGTAATTGGGTTATTTGGATGACCTCGTTTTCTTTCACCGAACCGTAATGCCATATTTTACTAATATTGAAAACTATTTTTTTAATGGATATTTATTGCATTTTGTGGTTGTACGGAACCCTCGGTGCGCGAGCCCGACTCGCACTGGTCTGGCCGGTTTATTCTAATTTAAAGTTGAATAACTCAGTTTTCCGAAACCATCCTGTTTTGCGTGCCCTACTAGAAATTCCATATTTCTAGAGTATGCAAAAACCGGAAATCAAAAATTCTATAATTACTGATTGGTGATTCAATATGTTATTATAGCTGTTTTTTCTCTATCTGACTCAAAAAGAAGAACATGAAGAATTAAAAACCATCACAAAATGAACATTGTTTAATTCAAAGATAGTACAAGCATCCAAAGTAACGGGCGCCGGCGTCATATCACGGCAAATCATCATAGTGATTCCGCGAACATACTTGCAACATAAACGTAACACGACTCGCACACCAATGCAAGCTAACCTTTCCCAGGTGTCCACTTGCAAAGATAAACATTCCCCTTACATGGACGCAGAGTCAGCGTTCTGTGATATCCTACAAGTCTTGTTCAGTAGATTCTCTGGCATTGGACTCTTGTGTTTCTTTTTGTTGTAAAGTTAAATGAATTCTTTAAAATCAAATTTTGAAGCCAAGAATTTGTGAAGTATTGATAAACGCTGTGGTCATAGAGAACTTTGTTGCTTGGAGTCAGTTTTTGTTGCTGCTGATTCTGTGAAACATTGTGCGTGCAAAATATGAAGTGTTAGAGATTAACTGGAAATTCTGAAAAGTATAAACACTGGCAAGTTTGCTATTTATTACAAACGGCGATTCTACCCAACTATCAATGGATCAGGACATATACGACACATTGAACGACATCCTAAACCGTATAGTGAACGAACGAGAAGACGATATCAAGCAAAAATGGATCAAGCTAGCCCTCTTCAAGTCCAATTTGAGGACTGCCCTCACAGGGTTTGAGGACAGTCTGCGATGCCACGTACCTCAAGATGAAAGGGGAAATGTTTTAGAAGAGTTTTATAAGCTGAAAGGTGGAGTGTGGCAGGCTATTGGAGCCCTGCACGGGACTTTGGGCTCTACATCTGTGGTCAATGAGGTTAGCAAGATAATATTTCCATCTAATAAGAAGGAAAAAAGACTTTGTGAAGTCTACTCGTGAAAGTGATCGCATAGCATCCCGTTCGCATGCATGTTGTGAACCAGATGGCGCACGCTGGATGTCACGATTGTAACTCACTCACAGGCAATGAAATCAAGGGGTTGGTCTGTCCGAATAATCAAAACATTTTGAAGACTGTGGCTGTACAGGCAGAGAACGAGAGACGCTCTCTTATTATTTTTCGAGATGGGGGCGATAAGTCCTGCGCTTGAGGTGTATTGTCAATTTCCCCCTACCAGCATCTACCCGTGTCAACCCAGCTTCTTGAAATATCGGAGGGAGGCTCTGGAGCCCTGGCACAGTTGCCTCAGTGGCGTAATCGGAAGTGTGTTAGAGAGACGCTCTCGTTAGTTCTCCCTCGCTCCGCGTCTTACTTCGTCGTGAGAACCAAGAGTCCAAATCCGGTATTAGAATCAAAGCACTAGAAACAAAAAATCTATACAGCTAACTGGCTGTCGACAAACTCTGAAGCTTTATAATTTAATTTGTCTTGTTTTCGTTTTAAAATGCCACATTCAAAAACGCATGTAACGTTCCATCCAGCAGAGTCCATTGTCCGATCTGTCGGACTCGGACGCGTCGTCGCCGTCCCCGTCGAGCCGGCGGCGGCCGCACGCCAATCGCACCTCCACCGCCTCCAGCGATGACGACACTCCTTCGCATCACACGGTAAGCTACCTATTTGTTAACCCCCGATGCAAAAAGAGAGGTGTTATAAGTTTAACGGGTGTATCTGTCTGTAGCATTTTAAAAAAAAACTTTTGCTACAATGCAATTTGCTTGCCTGTTTTGTAGTATTTTCAATCTTATCTGAATTTGGCGCGTGCTCACGGCGCGAATAATTTACGCTAGTTGCAGAACGGGCTCGCGTGTGTGCACGCCCTTCATTAGACATATGTTTCATAGTTGGATATTTTTCTCTGTTATATTTTGCGCCATTAGAGATTTTGCTACTGAGACATTGATCGTCACACCTATATTAAGCCAAGGATGAAGGCACTCTCCATTAAAATGGGGTTGTATTTTGTATGATTCATCTAAGCCAGTTCCCAATTAGTTTTTCCTGCTTACTACTTAGACCTCAATCTCGCGTACCTTTCGAGCTCGGCTCAAGCACACCAAATGCAGTCCAGTCCGTCGCAGACTCAGTTTGTGAGGTCCAGTAAAATATGAAACGCTGTATGCAGTCAGTTGGACTACAGACGGACTACAAATGGACTGCATACGGTGTGACGTCTTTCATAGAATTTCTGTTAGTCAGGAGATTACCGCGCGTACCTCTTGATGCAACTTCGCGTACCCCTAGGGGTACGCCTAGTACCACTAATTGGGAACCACTTATCTAAGCAAATGTGTAATTGTCGCAGTCCCCCCGGGTGCCCCGATCAGCCGCGCCGACGCCGACGCAGAAGCGCGGCCGGCCGCCCAAGCCGCGGCCCGAGGAGCGCGCCGAGCGGCCGCCCAAGAAGAAACGCGGCCGCCCACCCAAGACGCGGCCGCCCTCGCCACCCCCGCCCCGCCCACACCCCGCTGACTCGGAGCCCGAGCCACCGCATCATCATTCCTTGCAGGAGACCAAAACGCATATATTTCGTAGGGTGAGTGTTCCCTTTTTTGTGTCGAAGGTTAATTTGAGAAGCCTTCGTCAGTGTGCAGATGTTGGGTCACTGAGGCAGCAATTTTCTACTGTTTTTGCTACGTTACTGCCACACTGCATAGAATGTCCGCTTCGGAATATCACTTTGCCATGTTGGACTGGCAGCCGCCCATTTGGGTCCGGGGTAACTTCCTTAAGGGCTACGCTAGGTCATTGATTGGGGGTACGATGAGCGTGACAGATAAGATGACGTCTTGAATAAGATGTCGAAAAGTCTTGAATCTGACAATATTTTGTGGTAAAGACAATTATTCTGAAGGGTTCCGAAGGGTTTTTAAGTTTTTATTTCACTCGTTCCAAAAGGTTGCTCACTGACCCGGCAAGACGCACCAGAGCGTTCAGTGCCAACACGGAACAAGTTTTGTGCCCAATTAGATACGATTTTTCACCCATTTTCAATAAGGAAAATTTAGCACGGGTACACAAAGAAAATTCGCCACGCAAATACCAAATACAAACAAAAAACAAATTTGACAGCCAGGCTGTCAACGAAAACGTCAACTGTCGGACAGTTTTTTTCTTCCGAGCGGCAACTTGCGTACTGCGCGTTTGCCCAAAGTTTATTGCCAAGAAATAGGCGACATTTCATATTCGTATTCGGTTATAAACAGTTAACTTCTCAATTTCAATATTCAAATGTAATATAATCGTTCATTCCAGGTGTTTACTCCTAAAAAGAATGACGAAGGCGGAGGCAAAGGTGGTAAAGGCGGGAAGGGTAAAGGCGGCAAGGGCAAGGCTCAAGTGACTGTGATCGAAGTAGAACGGCCTGACGCTGCAGAAGAGGCAGCGCGTAGAAAGCGGCATGAAGAAGCTCTGGCGAGAGTTTCCCCGCCCGCGTCACCACCAATCCGCCGCCGGCCCTCAAGTGAGAGAGATCACCGCAGAGAAGATGATCGCCATGATCGGCAGCGACGAGACAATCGCCCGGAGCGTCGATCTGGACATGACAGCGATCGGAGCGGCAGCGATCGCCTCTCCAACGACCGTCTCACCGTAGACAGGATATCGGAGCGCTCGTCCAGTGATCGGACGTCCGATCGGTCGTCGCTGAGCGATCGATCGCTTGGCGACCGCCTCTCTCTGTCGGATCGACGCTCCACGGAGCGGCTTTCAGACAAGTCTTCCCTCGACCGCTCCGCGGAGAAACTTGCGCAAGAGAGGTTAGCGCAGGAGAGATCGGTGCAAGAAAGACTGGCGCAAGAGAGAATGGCGCAGGAGAGAATGGCACAAGAAAAGCTGGCCCAGGAGAGAATAGCGCAAGAAAGGCTTGCGCAGGAGAGATTAGCTCAGGAGAGACTTGCGCAAGAGAGGATGGCGCAGGAGAGACAGGCGCAAGAGAGGCTTGCACAAGAAAGACTGGCACAAGAAAGAATAGCGCAAGAAAGACTAGCGCAAGAGAGACTCGCGGCTGAGAAGCTTCACGAGCGACTCGATATAAAGCCTCCGATGAGTCGGATACCAGAAAGCAAACTCGATCGACACGAGAGCAAGATGTCGATCGATCGGCTCACTGACAGCAAGATGTCGATAGACCGGGTGCCGGACAGACTGAGCGACAGCAAGATGTCGATGATCGACAGTAAAATGTCAATCGATCGACTCACGGACGGAAAACTGTCGATCGATCGGCTGCCTGACAGCAAGATGTCGATCGACCGGCTGACCGACAACAAAATGGCAATAGATCGGTTGACGGACAGCAAGCTGTCGATCGATCGGTTGACGGACAGCAAGCTGCCGCTCGGTGACCGGTATGTCCGCGCCGAGGCCGACGTCGGATCGGGCCTCAAGCCCGGCCGTGGCTCCGAACGACTTGAAGAAGCCACTTCTATCGGTGAGTACACTTATTGAAACTCCCCTCTCCCTTCAAAACATATACTTAACACTTTCAAAAAGAGGTTGAAAATTGATATGAAAATTTACGCGCACGAAGTCGCAGGCAATATGACTCCGTGCGGGTAAATGTTCACATTAATTTTCAACCTCTTTTTGCTCTCCTTAATTCGGCCCTTATACAAGATCCCTTCTTAGCGAATCTCTACATCCTGTAAGAAATCTGTCTAATTTTATCTTCATTGAACAAGCCCTAACTTTAGGGCGTTTTTCTCTTTTCTCAATCCCAACCAAAAACTTTAAACGCTTATATCTTAAAAATTTATCAAGCAATAAAAATAAAAAAAATTACAGTATCTGTAATGTATGATATCTTTTACTAAGCCTGTTATTTGCAATAAATGAAACACCAGTCAACTAGTCTATTCAATGAATAATGAATATTTCAATTTTTTTATTTAATTTATATGGCATATTTTTACTGTATTAACTCTTAATTATTGAGAAGTAAAACAATTTCCTTTTGAATGTAGCCATGCTCTCCAATTCCAGCACCGATTTAGGCAAATTGTGATAGATTGTTGGAGCCAGTCCTAATACACTTGCCTGGTAACACGTAATGAATGTCGGTTGATGTTTCCAGTGTCGGAGCGGCGCAAGTCGCGCGTGCTGGTGCGCGTACCGCTCGCGCGGCTGCGCGCCGACACGCTGCGCGCGCTGCAGCGCCCGCGCCGACCGCAGCCTGCGCGCCGCGCGCCGCCGCCCAGCGAACAGGTACTCTAATCAACCACTTTACCCACGTTCTGCACCTGTTAATTTAAATAGGGGCCCCTGGGGCCTTACGCAAAGCTGTTTTAAGCAATACAGTTATGGGTGATGAAAAAATTTGCGTGACTGCAAACCGTAGCTGGGCGCGTTAAGGTTCACGTTCGCGTGGTTTTCCGAACTGCGGTGTTTTAACTTTAGTTTGAGACCGCGTAAGGAGTTGGGCGTAAGGCCCCTGGTCCGAAATATTATTTCCTTTTATTATAATATCCTACTTGTTACGTCTGAAAGCACCTTCACACTCACTTTGCGGGAAAGTCGCCTTTATTAGCTTACGCCTTGACGCGCGCATCTTTAAGTTGCGCTGCGTTGAACAGCGACCCGTGTCTGTTGAGAGTAAATTTACATAGCATAGTCGGTATAAGTAAAATAACAAGTATATCGTGTTTTCCAGCTGTGTAGTGTAGCGGCGACAAACCACGAGCGGACGGGTGCCGCGGCCGGAGGCCAGACACCCATCTACTACTCGTACTTCGAGCGGCTGCCGGCCGACGCGCTCTCAGACGAAGAGCGGGACCACAAGTACGTACTGTCCTATGTCCACTGCTGGACATAGACCACCATCGATCTCCAAAAGGGCCAGTTGGAAACGACCTGCATCCAGCGTTTCCTTGCGGTCTCTTTTAGGTCGTCTGTCCATCTTGTGGGTGGACGTCCTATGCTGCGCTTACCGCTCCGTTGTCTCCATTCCAGAACCTTTCGGCCCCATCGGCCATCTGTTCTGCGTGATAAGCATAGCAATACTAGTCTTAATATCTCGCCGCAGGCGGGGTCATCAATCTTGTTTTACGTAGTGATGTGCCCGTCAAGCACGTGCTATCGATAATAATGCCAAACCCTGACGGCACCCGGTTTTATCTTCAGCCCTGCACCAAAGATACTTAGTACTTAAATAAATGATTTGCAGTTTCAGTGCCATCGCTCAAAAACAGTGAAGGAAAACATCATTAGGAAACCGGTATGCCCAAGAACCTCAAAAGTTCAAAGACATGACATTCACTGGGCCAGCATGGTGGATTATGGCCCATCCTATCTCTCTCTCTCTCTGAGAGAAGGCCTGTGTCCCAGCAGTGTGAAATGATAGGCTGATAATGATGAGGATAATTCGTAGTCCAGAGTTATAGATAATCGAACTAAAAAGCTCAGTAGCCTAATAGTAGAGAGACAGTATTTTATTTGTCCGTTCATCGGACTAAACATGGTGCTAAAATAAAAATACACGGATTAGTAGTCTGAAAACTTGTCTTTGTCTCTTTGTGTGTGTGTTCCATAACATCCCCGAGGAATCCTAGTGAATAGCTATGAGTGAAAAGCATTATTTTATTGTCACGGTACGTCCACAGATACTACTTAGAAGAAGCGACCCGACTGCGTACTTCTGCCGAAACGGAGCAGGAACCACTCACCCGCGTCATGCTTTACCTTGAATCGGTACTGTGCTTCGTCCTGACCGGCCGAGTACTGGAACTTGAACTGGACACAAAGCAAGCGTTCACCATCTACAGAGAGACTATAGAGTACATCAAACTGATTCACTCGATGCCGCAACGGTATCGAGCATCGCCTCATGATACCTTCAACAAGCTCGATATACTCGGGTGAGTACAACTTGGTTGTACAATGTTTTAGGTTGTCAAATGTACTGGGTTATGCAATGTACTCAGTTGTACAACGGAGCTCAATACAAAACAGGCATGCTATAGACTATTGCGTAAATAAAACATATTCACTCGATGCCGCAACGGTAGATAGCATCGCCGTATAATACCTCCAACAAGCTTGAGATACTCTGGTGAGTAGAACTTGGTTGTACGATCTTTTAGGTTGTCAAATGTACTGGGTTACGTAATATACTCAGTTGCACAATGAAGCTCAATACAAAACAGGCTATCGCCATCTATATACTATTGAGTACATTAAACTGATTCACTCGATGCTGCAACGGTACCGAGCATTGCCTAATAATACCTTTTACATATACTAGGGTGAGAAGAATTTGGTTGTAGAATGTATTAGGTTGTTATATTTAATAGGTTGTAGAATATACTAGATTGTAAAACGGAGCTCAAGAGAGACCAATAACTAGCTGATTCACTTGATGCCTAATTACCTAGGTGGTGATATTAGATTGTAGTATTTACTTGGTTCATAAATAGATTGTAGCATTTGCTAGGTTGTAGAATACTAGGTTGTAAAGATTACTGGGTTGTATTACTGAATTCTTTGGGTGGTAGGATAGAAAAATAATCATAATGTAAATTTTATTCCTCTTTAATATATTTTAATGGTAATAATTTGTTGTTTCAGTCTGAGGGTGCAAGCTCTGCTGTATCTGCGAATGTTCAAAATGTACAACAGGGAAGTGAAGGAATACAACAAGATTGTTACAGAGTATCAACAAAAAGTGAGTTCATGATGGACAAACTACAAATATGTCGCAGTCGGGCTGGCTTTTATGCCACTCAACATTGTTTCGGACCATCACTTTCATGATCTAATGTCATTGGTTACCTCACTGCTCGAAATGGACCGGGACGCCGGTCCGGTTTCTGAAATCACCGTTCCGTCCCGTAAAGGTTCTCATATAGTTCTGGTTCGCCAAAAAACCTAGGCAGGTACCAAACCTTTAGTTTGTTTGGAAATACTCGGATAAGGCGGAAAATGTAGCCTATGTCACTCTGGACGTAAAGAGGAATCCAATCACCTCATTCGTCAAAATCTGACCGATTTTGACGAGATCTAATGATATTTATATCTACGAAAGTTTTTTTTTAAATACGTATAAATTTAATCATTTTTGATAAATATATCAAACTATTTTATATCTTCAAAAATGTTGAATCACACAAGCAAGTTCGCTATCTTGCTTGTATGATCGTTGTATGACTAACGTCTCTCTACATGGAAGGTTCCCCCGCAGCCTGCGTGCGCGGAGTCGGCGTCCCCGCTGTCCCCGACCCCGTCCCCCGCGGGGTCCGTGGGGTCGGTGGGGTCGGCGGCCTCGGCTTCCTCCGGGTACTGCAGCCTGGTGCACTCGGTGCCGGCGCACGCGCACCAAGCGTTACTGCTGCTGACCAAGTACTACGCGTTCCTGTACGTGGCGCACGACCTGTGGGAGAGGGCGGACGGACTGTGTCGGCTCAAGGCTAATCAGGGTGAGTTCACTATGATGAAATGAGTATTGTGTAGTTCGCGAACGAACTAGGTCGTAAGAGTGCCCCCACAGACGAACTATGCGGTTCAACGAGTTCCCAGTTCGTTCCTTAGTTCGTTCGATAGGTCTGACTTGTAAGCGACAGCGCGATATCGCCCGAACTATTCACGTCACTACTACAGCAAAGCGAACGAACGATCTGCCATTATCTGGTTCGAGACGAGAGCTGACGTACTAAAAGAGAGACCGTGTTGGTTAAGGAGCTGCGGACTAAACTGAGCGCTATAGGTCGCGAACTACTACACAAGACGTACTCGCGGCTAGCTCTTCAACTTGGGTTATATTTCTAAAGAAAAAAAAGGGTAGGGTACTATAACTCTAGGTAACTCATTATTTGGCTGTACGAATTTGAATCGTCGATTTAACACGTCATGGTACAAATCATACCTAACATCCACCATATTAATCCAAACTTTGCCAGTGTAAGAAGGTCTATCACACTATTATTATAAATGCGAAAGTTTTTGTGTATCTGTGTGTATGTTTGTCCGTACTCAACTCCGTAACAGCTGAACGGATTTGAATCAAATTTGGTGTGGAGGTACCTTATATCCTGGTTTCCTAGTGTAATCTCTTGTTGTAGTTTTGACAAAACTTGAAAAAGCCTGGGTACCACTGTTTCTTATATCATTCTTTCGAACGAGAAAAAGTTCAGTGTAAAAATGAAATATCTTTATCGATAAAAAAAAAAAAAAACACTAATGAACCTCTTTCGATTCCAGATCTATTCATCGCCGTAGACCGCAAGTGCGGTCCCCTCTCGCTGTCATCCACGTTCCGTCACCTGGTACAGTACGTGCGGTTCGCCATCAGCCTGCTGAAGAGCGACGCACGCGCGCCGCGCGACTGACGCACGGCGCCGTGCGACCGCCGCACGTACTACCAACGGATCAAACTGGAGAAACCTTAGTACTACAACCCACCATAGCATGGCAGCCTCCTGACCACGGGTACTGAAAAGCAGCCGAAACGTCGAGCAATCTAAAATCACAAAATGTAGCCAAAAGTTAGTGCTTAAGGTTTTGTCAATCAAAGAACGCGTCTACGGGCGACGGCAGTTTAATATTGAAATTAATTAAATACTCCGTGCAGACAACGGCTGAGAATTCACAAAACATGTTTGATGCTCTGAATGAGCATGTTTTATTCCGTGCAGACAACGGCTGAGAATTCACAAAACATGTTTGATGCTCTGAATGATCATGTTTATTCCGTGCAGATAATGGCTGAGAATTCACAAAACATGTTTGATGCTCTGAATGAGCATGTTTTATTCCGTGCAGACAACGGCTGAGAATTCACAAAACATGTTTGATGCTCTGAATGATCATGTTTATTCCGTGCAGACAACGGCTGAGAATTCACAAAACATGTTTGATGCTCTGAATGATCATGTTTATTCCGTGCAGATAATGGCTGAGAATTCACAAAACATGTTTGATGCTCTGAATAATCATGTTAATCATGATCACTGACTCAAAAACCGTGACTAACATTTATGAAATCATTATCACCATAAATACTTATGACTTATGGATTAGGTACTTGATAATAACAGAACATGAAGTCATCATTGTTTTAGTCAGGTGTGAAGACTCGGCTTACAATCGCATGTCTGGGAGCTAATTCTCAAGCGATAGATATTATAACTGTCACCCGTCACTTTCATTTAGATTGACTAGGGAGCGATGGGGTTAGAATTAGTAAATTGCTATAGAATCAGCTCTGTTCTCAAAACCCCATGTGAGTTTTCCTTGCAAACGATAGCTTCCATCACCGCGCCGGTGTGGCGCCGATTCAATCCAAACAAGCTGTCTTCGCGTTACATTCTTCCCAAAATCGATGACCAAAAACGATTGTAAAAATGTAAGAATTTGTAAATAAGCTTCGTTGCCTAGCGACGAGTACGCAAATCGGGACTGCGTTCCTTTACAACCGTTGAAGTAATATATAGCAATACAACGCAGAGAGATAATTTACATGTAATAATTTTATGTACAAAACTATATTTACCATTGATTTTACTGTATTTTATGAGGGTTAACATTGAACCTCCATTGACGCCAGCAGTTTCAATACATTGTTGAGACAAATTATGTCAATTAATTGCTACCAAGGAGCTTTTGAGGATGATGAATTAGGACGCCAATGTTAGCCTTCATTTGAAATCATCACTGTTTAGAGTGACTATATACTGTCTTTCCATCGCCTCCGCTCGAGGTTTGGAGGAACGCAGTGAAATTGACTCCGTGTTTATATTAAGTGATAGAGTAATCATATCTTTAGTGTTTTTCGTTGTAGTAATCTTCCTTATAGAACTATTTTACAATGTTTCTTACTTGGGGAACATGTAACGAATTGATTCTTTATGCGTAAATGGAGGTTATACGACAAAAACTATGTTCGCACGCGGGCCAATCGAGGATATTTAAATATCTCTACATGTATGGGATCACAGTAGTTCTTCGCAATATATACTTTCCCTTTATATGGTTTCGCTTCGAGTGGCCAATGGAATGAAATGTTTTTATTTGTTAAAATTAATTTATAGTTTTAGTTGAAGTGATCGACTACAATTTGATCAAAAATTGTGTGCTGATTGAGGCAAGCGATCTTTTTAAATCAATTAATCGTGAAACTAATTATATTTTTGTCTCAAATCATGATTGGAATATCTGAGTGTGAAACCTACCAAAATGTTCCTACCGATTGATTTGGTTAGTAAAAGAACAATCAATAGAGCAAATCAATTTACTTTAAAATAAGATGGATGCACGTTTTTCTTAAAACATATCAAATGATTTGGACAAATAGTATGTTGGATGAATTAAATACAGCAATACTCTGATGAGATACTAGTTTATAACGGTAAGGAGATAACGCAATCTACGCACGAAATGATCTCTGCTTTTGAGATGTTGGAAATAATTTTGAAGTGACAATAATAGCCCAGGTAGAAGCTCGCTAGATTCGTTTGTTATACACAGTTTGTTAAATTGGAAAAATCGGAGGCAAAGTGCTGTTTATCGTTTACTCTTAAATCAATTTCAAACGAACACAGTTAAATACAGAACAAATGAACGATTTTTCTATTTAATTTCGTAATAATAATAATAAAAAAGTTCAAATATATTTTAATTAAACTTTTTAAAGAGTACAATTTAAATGTCTTGAATCAAATCGGAAACAACAAATTCGCCGTAACACCAATGATGAATTATTATAAATATATATTTCTCTCGGTTGTTTATCAAATTTATGTTGTGATTGTATATACATAATATAATTATATTATACATTTTGTAATGAATATACATGTTAGTGCCAGATAGGTTTTTGTATGAACATTTATATTAAGAATAGAGGGAGACAGCAACAGAGCCGTGCGCAGAGACAAAACATAACGAGGAGTGACGTTACAAAATGTGTTGTTGAGGAAGGAATGACAAGAGATGCCTTGTACATAGTATATTAACATAAGTAATGTGTAGTTTTCATTCTATATTTTAATTTGTATGTAAACTATATTTATAGATAGATAAGTGGACAAGGATTTAGCATAATAAAGTTTGTATAAGTGCGAGCGAGATGTAGTGAGGCCTGGCGTGCGCAGTGTGACTGAGAGGGGATCTTCCTTTATTTTGTAATAAGACAATTATTTTTAATAAATTGAATATTGTAAATGTGTGTAGGTGAGCTTGCAGCGTTCAGTTTATTAGTATAATTATAGATTAGGCGTCGGAGCGCTCGGTTGAAGCAATAATTCGCAATGCCGATGTTATTATTTACCTACGCTAGTTACCGGTTCGACGGTGCATAGGCGCCAGCGCATACCTTCTCTACTTAAATTATATTTATTGGCGGCCGCAGATCTATCTCACTGACGATGTCACGGTTGCAGTGAAATAACATAATAAGAGTCCATTGGGACCAATAGTAAGATAAAACGCGTTACCAGCGGCAGCTACCAGCATGCAGCTGTACAGGGTTATTGAAAATTATTTAACAACTTCTCGCGGGGAGCTTTCTCTAAATCAGCCTAACCACTTTACATAGACATCGTTAATATGAGACAATAAAAACACAAAACAGACAACCACTAAAAATTAACCAATAAGAGAACAATAAATGTTTTTTTGACCACCACCGTATAATGCTGGGTACACAACCATCAGTCTAAATCAAACCAATTAGCCTTTATTTCTGATTACATTACAAAATTATTTCACTTTATATTATAGTTTTACATAATATTGCATGCTTTATTATTTATTATTATGTTAACAAATTAATGAAATAATTTTAATTTTATAGTTTTGTAAAATTCCAAAGAACATAAATCCTACTTCCTACTTAATATTATAAACGCGAAAGTTTGTATGTATGGATGTATAGATGTATGGATGTTTGTTCCTCTTTCACGCTACAACGGAACAACGAATCGACCTGATTTTTTGCATGGGTATAGTTTTTTATTTTATATTTTAATATTGACTTGTACTGTTGGCCTCTACAGCTTGACCGGACTAGTTAGCGAACGCAGAGTGCGTTCGGCATAACTTGGTGGTTAAGTTTTTTGGGCGACTGGCACAAGGGCACCTCGAAGGTACGAACCTCGGCTTGGGCCGTCGCCGGGAGTGGGAATCAGACTTGCCCAGGCACCCCAGAAGGGGTGTGCCCTGGAGCCCTAGCGGTTTGTTGAACTGATTGATTATTTGGAGACAATCGAACCGATCTTCTAACAGATCCTGGGGGTCTACGATCCTGCCGGCGGGATCGCTGTGTGTGTATGTGTGTCTCTGGTAACCGACGCCTGTACAAAAAACTGAATATTTCCTATTGCAAGGAGCAGTCAGATCGGGCGGTATAGTTCAAGAGCCAGAGGCTATATAGTGTTGCATCATCATCATTTTTTCATCACTACGCGGGTAAAACCGCGGAGTGCAGCTAGTAATGTCATAAAATAATGGTTATTAAATGTGATATAAGGAAACTGCCTGCGAGAAGTTTGTAATAAATTACCAATAACCCTGTATAATGGTTTCGTCATAATAATAATTGATGTGATCTGCCGACGCGTCATCTTTCATTGACACAATGAATTGTTTAGCTTAATTACTTCCCTAGGACATCTACATCAAAGACAAATCGGTACTTACCCGCACAAATATTTATTTTTAGTTGTTTAATATTTATTTACTGTGGCAAATGTATTTATTTCGACACGGAGCGAAGTTTACTTAAATCGTAAAAATAATTTTAACTGAGGCATTGTATTTATACGCATTTTACAAAGATCTGGTTACGAATGTGCCTTACGAGGAATTACTTCATTCGAAGTCCGGTCGCGGAGAAAGAAGAATTTCGTACAATTACCTGTCTCTGTCGCTCCCGCGTATATATAATGCGTCTCGCTCGCACAGACGGCGGGTATTGCATATGTGCGAGCGAGACGCCATTATATTTACGCGACAGTGACAGAGAATAATAATAGGTCATTGTACGAAATTCTTCCTGCCCCACGACCGGGCTTTAGGTGATTCTTGTTTAAAAATCTGTGCTTATATTTATTTAAATTTTAGTTCTACAAATGTATCTCGATCGGAAACTCTTATCAACTTGGGTTTTAAGGTTCTTTAGACCACGCTATAATATATCTCATCATAGCGTTATAACTTTCTTCGCACTGTCTCCCAATCTTTTTTTTTTGTAGTGCGCATACGCGACAATGTCGCTCGCATGATTTTTGTATGGATGCGTTCAACACTGATAACAAACAATTGTGAAGTTATGATCTTAAATAACGAAATTTATTTAGATTAGTTGGAAATATTCAACAAACTGTACTAATGTACATTTTGCAAATGGCGTCACAATTATGAAAACAAACACTATTTACGTTTTAAATGTTTATCGCGACTTATCGCGCATTATTTTATTTAGATAATAATAGGAATAGGTAACAGGTAGGCCAGCTCGTGACCACGGCCATTGTAACATGGGCGAAACGTCGAGAAAAGACATATTTTTACCTAAATAAAATAATGACTGATAAACATTTAAAAACATGCGTTTAAATTGCAAAAGTATAAAAAAAACACTGTTTTGTTTAAAAGTTCGCAGTAAGGACAGTACTGATGACATGATGTTAAGATTGTGACGTCATAAGCAGACGCCAAATCAGTGAGTATAAAAAAAAATTACCACTGAAAGAAATGTTGTTTTTGGAAAATAGTAGATGCGTAACTACATAGGCATAGATGGTTTTTTTTAAAATCATTATGTCCTATTGCCATTATAGCAATACTTTGTGGGGGGACAATGTGGGGAAAACTATGAAGCTATGATACTTTAAGATGTATCATAGAGTCTCTAAATATCTTTACTATTATTTTGTTATCGTTCTTAGTTCTTAAATTCTTTTTGGTTCTGTTTTGTTGCATGATTATTTTGTTTTTATTTGTATGCCTTTAGTTTGACTATTTTGTCTTCGATAGTGTCATAAAGGTCATCGATGAAATTTTATTATAGTTTTGCACTCGCAATATTTGTACTATTAATTACTGTAGAATAATTTACATAATATTATGATTTAGCATGAATATTATCAAATTAATATGAATTTTATTTGGCACGCGCCCGGTAAGGTGTTTTTTTACCCCGGTCAGTTCCAAAATGTGCTTCTTAGAGAAATCCGAATCTTCGCACATGATTAGTATAAAGTAGCTAACAGACGTGTGGATTTGGTTAAACTCCATCGCCGTCTGACCAACGGGAGAGAAAGAGAGGGAGATATGTTATTCTCACTCTTTCTCTCCCGTTAGTTGAACGGCGGTCCGTCAACCAAATCCACACGTCTGTTAGGGCTTTAATCATTGTTAAGTCTACTTACTTTGGGAATTATAAAAAATCGCAAATATCACTTTAGTAAATTGAGACCAAATTTTATTGACAAATATATTAAGTTGATCAAGTGAGCGCTGGTTATTGAATGTTAGGATACTTTGTTTTTAGGAAATTGTAACATACTGTTTTCCCCGTTTTAAGGTCAACGCCCATTAGACCAATCTACACCAACTTGGCTTTATATTTCATTGCTTTTTAGCCAGGTTGGATAATGGGCGATGGCCTTTAATAGCATCTTGTGTTGATAGCATGTAAAATGATTTGTTTTTTATTATTATTATTTCGCGTTAAGAATTATGTATAAATTTGTTTTCCTCTAATTTTATTATTTGTGTAACTATACCTTATGTTATTGATTATTAGAATACAATAATTTTTATGTATGGATAATTTTTGTTTTGTTTTTCCTTATTTCCTTTTCTTTTATATCATTTTGGCTAACCTACTTATGTTAATTGTTATAATAGGTAGGTAAATAACAGTTCTACCAAATGATTATTAATATAAATAGACATATTTTTGTGAATTAATATGTTTTTCAGTAGATACAGTTTATAATTTGTTTTGCGATCATTCACCAAAACGAAATGCCACTTACTGCCTCATCACGAAATCTTGAAAATACCTTCAAAGCTAAAATTTGTCTGGTAGTTTTCTAATAGGGTGTAGAGGTTCGGTCATAAATCCAATCAAGTCAATTTAGCCATAACTACACGCCGAGACGACATTGATAAAGCTAAGAATAGTTTAAAGTAGGTTAAATAGGTCGCGCGGAATCAAGTGCTTTAATAATTAGTTTTGAGATAAGACACCGCCTGTGTCATTTTTTGCCTATAGCAAACGATGTACTAAATGAAAACTCCAATATTATACATTTATATACATACATCATCATCATCATCATCATCATCATTTCAGCCGTAGGACGTCCACTGCTGGACATAGGCCTCCCCCATCGATCTCCAAAAGGACCGGTTGGAAGCGGCCTGCATCCAGCGTTTCCCTGTGGTCTCTTTTAGGTACATACATACATACTGTGGCAGAATTACGAATATTCGATACGTAAAATTCGTATCGAATTCCATACAAAATTTTGTATGTATACCGTTCCAAGCGCTTACCTAAAAAAATACATCCCACTATTATTAAACGGTTCTATGCTTATTCAGGCCACTGCAATAAAGCTAACAGTTACCTACTAGGTGACGTCCATAGATTACTCCCTAAATAAACTAAATTGTTAAACCATTGTTCCAGGTCAGTTGAATGTCCTCAGATCACTGCATAAAAATAATATTTATTTATTTTTAGGGTTTTTAAGCCGTGGCTACAGTAGGTAATGGCCTGAGATAACTAAATAAAAATATTTTTTTATATTTAGGCTTCTCAAGCCGTGGCCACAGTCTGTACTGTCCTAAATTCACTGCATATTTTTAAAATTTTATTTTTAGGCTACAGTTAAATGGCCTGAATAGCCTGACACTAACATTTTATAGCTAGCACAAATACTATTTAGTAAGCCTTTATAATGCCTCATTAGTATACAAGCTTTTGCACTAAATACCTCAAATCGAAGGATTCAGTACAGTTTGGAATTAGATATTAGTTCATACTAAAATTCAAACATACCTAGGTACTTTGCTATTGAAGTAGGAGACAAACAGTGCAGCCGAAAAAGGCAAAACAGCACACAGCCCACTTGTGTGGGTGTTTTGACACAAAGATAATTTATATCGTCATTGTTTTGACACAAAGCGGAACAATCCCATCAATTGTTTTCTTGTAATCTTGATGTTTGCAGGGCCTAAAACAAGGCATTTTATTAAAAACCCAACTCTAAAATCACAGAACTGTAAAGGCATTTTTGTAAGTGTTGTAGCTAGTTGCATCCATATAAACGAAACGTCAGTCATTCGTTATCCGTTAGCGACGACTGTGATGCGGAGTTCGACGCGTTGATCTAAATAAGAATGATCAATCAAGGTTCACTCATATGCCTGGTAACAGATTTTCCTTCTCATTTCCGTTCTATTTACTTCTCTTTTCTGTGCCTAAAATAGGGGTGTTATAAGTTTAACGTGTGTATCTGTATAATTATATAGGTATCTGTCTGTAGCATCGTAGCTCCCAAACGGCTGAACCGACATTGTTTTTTTTTTGTTTGTAATTTATCTTCGTCGAGTGTAATATGATTTTAAAAGAATCTGTTCTGCCGTTAAAAGATTATAGCTCTTTGTCCTTGGATGCCTAATTGTCAGTTTTGTGTGATAGAAATGCTTAAACTTATCGCGCTTATTCACTAGTTCAATTAATTGAACTGGTAACTGAACTTCGGAGACTTTTGAGTCTCACTAGTTCAATCAAATTATTTCATTGAACTAGTGAGACTAAAAAATCACAGTAGTTCAGTCAATTGAACTGTTGATTGAACTACTGAGAATAGACGGACAGTAACGAATCAATAAGCGAGCATGTTTAAGAAAAAGTACATAACCATTTAGTACCTATAGGTAGTTTTTTTTAA
This sequence comes from Agriopis aurantiaria, assembly GCA_914767915.1. NCBI lineage: Eukaryota > Metazoa > Arthropoda > Insecta > Lepidoptera > Geometridae > Agriopis > Agriopis aurantiaria. The sequence goes on along the minus strand of OU612003.1, from coordinate 5,666,777 downwards.
AGCATGATCGGCTTTCCCAATATAACTGCTAGATTTAGTGCCTTTATTTTATCAAACTGTACTGAACCTTCGGCACACCATAAAACACCAAGATTCTAACACTGAATAAATTAAATAGGTGTAAACGTATATAACATAACTTTTATAGTCGCTAGTTATCGCTGCAAGCTCTAAAATCAAAACTGTGTAGTCCACACGCGCTATTGTATACGATAGATATATCAGCGAATTATAGGTATGTATAGTATTATATAAACATAAAGCAGATATCGAACGTGTTATATGTAATTAAAACCCGAATAACACCATCTACCTACAAGGTAGCATTCCGTACTTGGCGACCGCGACCGGCGACCGCTGCCGCGTCGTCGTGCGACTCTAAACCCACCTCTGCATAATACGTGACTCAAAATACAAGACAACATTGTCAAAGAAAATATTTGGGAATTAATATTTCTTCTTACGCCAATAGCTGCTGTAGTCTTTTTCTAGTAATAGAAAAATTGTTCGACATAATTGAACAACACAACCCCTCGTAATAAAAACAACGAGAAAAAATGGCTGTCGGCGGTCGCTTGAAGCCGGTCCGCCAACATCGTATAGATAACCGGCGCTAGTAAGGGGTGCAAGTACCGTTCTTTTAGGGATCGTCAAATTGACAGTTGAGGTCGTCAAATTCGATAATATGCCATTTTTTCAGTACTCGCTGTGATCGATTCTATGGCATTTTAGCGAATTTGACGATCGATAAAGAACGGTACTTGCACTGCAGGTTTGCCGTTGACGGACACGTCAAGGAGGCCGATATAGCTACTGGTTGCCGGGCGAAAGGCAACTAGGGTCGCTGTCCGCCTGTCGCCGTGGTCGCCAAGATGGGAATTCTACCTTAAATAAAATTTAATCAGACTACTTGGATAAACTATATTAAAGTAATTTATTTGATTGCACGATTTTGTTTGATCGTTTTGGGTATCGAGATAATGTTATCCGCAATATTAATTTTACTTAAAGCTATAAAATAGTTCCAGAGAAGGAACTGTCAGTACCTCCTCGCGATAGCTTTAGATTAATCTATAATTAGCTAAATAACATTCGCTATTACTAATTGTTGATAGATTTAAACAGATGGTCTGTTTCACTACCTAAATCTGTAAGTATAGACCTAAGTACTTTTGTATAATACTGTAAGGTGAGTTAAGAGTAGGTACTGAAACAGGACGGAAGAAATAATTTAACTTTAAACATAGCATACCGAATATAAAAACTAAGCAACTAAGGCCCGATGTCCATCTAAGCAACATGACATGAATGTAAAACACTGTTTTAAACTATCACGGTTGTTCACTAAAGTTATATGATTATTTACGGGATATTTACCGTGGTAAGGTTGTGGAATGAGCTCCCGACATTTCGGCGCAGTTACATGCACCATGTTCACGGGAAGACTGAAATATCGGGAGCTCATTCCACAACCTTACCACAGTAAATAATCATATAACTTTAATGACACGGTTGTGACCTACGGGCGGGTGCGTTAGTCCTCGCTTCGCAATATTATCGAGCAAAGTTTCGTAATGTCACGTCGCATAGGTCGACACCGGACCGGAAAGCTAACAACTTAGCCTTTTTATACTGCCATGCTGTGACTGACTTCACTGAGGGCTGGTCACGGAACACTAAATACTAAGCCACTGGTACAAATTTAAGTCGATTTTAAATTCTAATTGGCACTTTTGACATTGAACTGGGGTCGCGCGGTGTGTTTACATACAGGGATGGTTTAGAATTCTACAGAGCTGAGTGGATGGGTGTGCGAACTTAAGAATAATATCATTGAATATTAAAATGGCAACGTAGAGTTCTAATCGACCTTGTAAATATGCCACTAGTTAATTGTATGTACCGTTTTAAATAGCATAGTCTCGATTTCGCAGGGGTGACCAAGTGAGGGGCTCAAATATTAATGAGTGTTTGATTGAACCTGAAACCTTGCATTCTTCATGACGTGTTGATTACTAATGTCACTGTTGATCATACACTCTTCCAAAATAGATCGGTCAATTATTCGATTTCCCCTCACTGAATGGTCACTCTTGCGAGTGTATATTCTAAAGATCTAAACTATAGACCCAATTCTAAAGTAATATCGCTTGATTAATAAGTCGCATAGTAATTATACATTAATATTTTATTATACAATATTTTTGCAATACTTTTGACTTTTGCATTAATGCCGGTTTAGGTGTGAAAGCTATGAGGGGATAGCTGTTTGTTACAATAGCTTAAACGGACAGACGCGACGCGGCCGTGTATAGACCTAGCAAACTAGTGCATTTGAATAGTTTGCCTCTCGTTTCGTTTCAATGAAAATGAAAGAGAGGCAACGTATTCTCGTTCCCTAAATCTGTACACGGGAGATGAGGGGAATTGAATTTGACAATTTGTTTATAGTTAAATAAAGTTCAAATGGGAAATATAAATTGTGCCTTAGTGACAATTTCTCAAAATTCGGGAAATCTCGAACACAAGACGCGCTTGGAGATATGAAGCGTAAATTCCGTTGAGCCATTCGGAAGTTAACTTGGAATACTTCTGTAGTTGCACTGTAATCTATGCACGTGTTATAGCAATAGTTCTACTGAGAACCCTTTCTGAGTTATAATTGTACTAATGACGCAATAATGTTTACAATATTTTGTTTATTGAATGTTGTGGTTGAATATTGATTATATTTACATTATACGTAGAGCGGTACTTATCTATATGTCGTAGCAATAATTTTAAGTGTGGCAATAAAATTAGTGCATTTGCTTTTGTGTCTCGTTACGAATCAGATTGTATTTATGTATAGAGTACCCTGTCGGATGACGCTGTACACTGCTTGACACTAAACTACGTAAAATAAGTTCAAATTCTTGAAGTTTTAAAAGTATATTTTATAATATTTCGATCGAAAGTAATAAGTAGTGTTCTAATATGGATGTCGGGTCGGTGTTCACGTTTTTTTGTCTTGCACGCGAACTAGTTGTTACGTGTTATTCGCGCTTCCTAATTCAGCTACGTTGTTGCGTGCCTAATTATTATTGTTTGCACAATGCCGTAATTGTTATTATAAAGCATTATTTGAAGTGACACGTCAGGCACTTTTTGGGAAGGGAAAAAAGCATTGAACTCGCGTGTCCGTCACGCTCAGGGGTCATACGCCTAGCTGTTTAAAGCAATCCAGTTTAGGTTATGAAAAAATGTTGCGCGTCTGCAAACCGTATCTGGGCGCGTTAAGGTTCGCGTGATTTTCCGAACACGCGGGCCAGATACTCGTTCGGGTAAAGTCGGCTAGAGTCGACTAAGGAAGGGAGAGATATATAGTCAACCCTTATGAAGTTTTCACTTCTGTCGTATGGTCACACTTTTTTTTCTACCATTAATTACATAAATTTTGTAGTTTTTTTCTTGTAGTTTGTTTTTTGTAAGCTTTTAAACCTACATCAAAGCTATCTATAACACCAGAGCGGTTGGTAACAATTATGGCATTGTCGTTTATATAAGTTACTAATTTAATCTTCCTTCTAATTTACCTCAATACCTAGGTAAGAAAAAGTGCCAAGAGTTGCAACCCTCTAAGTGCAATTTCTTCTCAATTATTGTACTTTACTTAGTTTACTTACACATAATAATATCAGCGCCTAGTGTAAGCCATCAAACACCAATCCTATGTCGTCTCGATTAGCCAAACTCCATCATTGTGGGATACTTTGATTCATATAATTATTTTCATCTATGTAGGCATATTTTGAGATTTCAGAGTGTACGATTATTTTTTATAACATTTCAAATTATATTTAAAATTGTAACGTAGAGAGTGGACAATTTTGATGACAGATTTTTTAGGTATTTCCTATTGCAGGTTTTGTAGCAATAAAAATATGAATTGAAAGTATCCCACTTCACAAAAAGTGAGAATTAGTTTATAAACGAAAATTTGTAACGGTAAAATAGCATGTTAATATTATATTAAGTTTTGTAGTGTATGTTTTACTATCGATATTATAATACCAAGACGGTCCTTGTGTGAGTACAAGTTAGTAGATGAAATTGGTGTGAATTCTGGTGCGAACGATTATTGTGAGTCGATTGCACCGCGACTCGATTCGAGATGCGTGATCGATACTTAATCGATGCAGAAACGTCGGGCCTTCGCTGTAATTAAACTAGCGGTTCTAGCCGGTGTTGATTTTGTTTGTAGAAGCGTGTGTAAAATAAGGGACAAACAAATTATAGTATAAATTGTTTACCAATCGCCTGTCGGGCGCTAGACGAAAATATTATTTTTCTTAGATCACAATATATTGTAATAAAATGGTAAAGTATAGAAGTATGGTGGGCTCGGCGTCGCGGGGCGAGGCGGGCAAGTGCGGCACTCGATGTTACATAACGATATTTTTTTACTGCGGCCCGAGGCGAGCCAGGCGACGCCCTGCCCGCTCATATTTGTTATGTTTAAGAGGAAATATCTATTGTCTAATCCGAGGTTAAACTACCGACACTTTTTTATATTACAATAATTATAGAAATTATTATTGAACCTGTCGTTTGATTTTTCATGTTATCTTACCACAGATCTACATCACGGTAGATGCCGCGAGTTTACGTACTTTGCGTGTCTGCTTTCCGTCTTAAGTACCTAGGATCAGTGCTTCAACTTAATTCATTTCGAAAAAATGCAGCACACTAGATTTTCATAAAATTTAACGTGCAAATAAGTACAAGAAGCAGCAAGGCTTCTAACTTGATCAATGATCTGTGGACATACCTTTCGTTTCAATTTTCGACGTTCCGTCTGCATGGTCAACTGCTGTTGTGGCTAATGAAGTGAAACAACACTTTACTTGGGCATGACTGACTTGACTGTGACTTCCTTGGCTTGACTCAGATAGACTATAACTTATTTTCCCATCTATATTATAAAGAGGAAAGATTTGTATGTATGTTTGTAACGAATTGGCTCAAAAAGTACGGGACGGATTTAAAAAATTCTTTCACTGTTGGGAAGCTACACTATCCCCGGGTGGCATAGGCTATAATCTATACCCGTGCGAAGCTGGGGCGGACCGCTAGTATCTAATAAAACTTGAAATTGTATTAATGCTTGACGCGGGCACGGCGTCAAGACGCAAGAGTTTCTGCACACAAGACGTGTGACGACAAATCCTTTCGAGAAAAAAAGGGTGAATTCTAAACTAAAAGATTATTACTATGACATAATAAAAGACAATGTGAATGAGGTACTTAACGTTTATTAAGAGCTTAGTTTCTGACGTGCTTCTTCTTCTTTTTCTTCTTACTGTTGTGAGAGTCGATGAGGTCGTCGATCTCTTTGCTGTCGTCACCGAGCCGCTTCTCGCCGCTGGAAATGAAACATCATTTTCGTTAGGTTCTACAAACAATATTATTTTAGGTCCAGCAAAAATAAAGGCCAACTGCGATTCGGGCTCGCACACTGATGGTTCCGTACCATCACAAAATACAATAAGGTCGTCCAAGTAACCGAATTACCAGTTGTTATAACGCCTTCCAAAATAGTCGAAGCAATTGCTACTCAGCCGCAGTTAATTATTTTGCTACAGGCGCTCGATATTAACACAATTCGGTATGCTAAAAAAAATTAACCTATGCCAATTCCAAAACCATTTCGAGATTTTATCTTACCAACCCTTATTTTTCTACTCCGACCTTTTAAAACGATAAGATGCCATTTATTTTAACATAAAACTAAGAAATCATTCGACTTTCATTGTCCTCTAAATGACGTCACATTGTAGCATTTTATTTTCTGTGCCTTTTAAGAATAAAAATATTATACATTTGACACACTGTTCGTCACACAGAATAGAATATTTTTTCATTTCTGGGGTTTGACTGTCTGGTTTTTTTTAAGGGCTGCTTACGGGGTGCTTTTAGGCTTCTCAACGCAACGAAATTTTGTGCTATATGGTGACGTCACATAATTTCAATTTTCATAAAAATATTGTAAAGTAACTACTCAATAGAAAACAAAAATATTGAAATTAGTTTCTTAAAATAGCCTTATCTACGAAATAAAATATATAAAAAAAATACAAAAAAAAAACTTTACATACCGAATTATAAATTGGTAATTAACAGAAATTTGTCACCGAATTGCACTTGGCCGTTATTTATTATTTGTTTTTATACTTTAGAGTGTGTACTATAATCATGCCAAGTTCCAAGCCAAGCTCAGTTGCATAGCGGGCAATGGAGAGAGCTATGCTCGGAGTTTCTTTGCGCGATAAATCTACGTAGATATTCGTCGAAGAACCACAGTCACCGCTATTCAAACTTGCAAGTTGAAGTGGCAATGAGCAGACCACATCACTTAAAGAACCGATAACCGATGGGGAAGAAAGGCTCTGGAGTGGAGACCACGAACAGGAAGACGCAGCGTAAGTAGGCATCCCACTAGATGGAGCGACCACATCGTGAGAGTCGCGGGCACCCAGTTCAAGGCTCGAGTCCCAGCAGTGGGAACATGATGGGCTAAAATAATGAGGCTATGTGGACTGTGCTGGGCTGTGTGTGAGGCCGAAAGGTTCTCGAATGGAGACCACGGATCGGTAAGCGCAGCGTAGGACGTCCACCCATGATGGACAGACGACCTAAATGAGACCGCAGGGAAACGCTGGATGCAGGCCGATGATGATGATGCTGTGGACTAACGCTTAGGCTTTTGAAAAGTGACTATACCTCTTGACGGAGACGAGTTGTTTCTGCGTGGAGGAAGCCAGAGCTTGTCCCCAGTCGAGGTCGTTGCCCTTGATGCGGTACTGCGCGAGATCTTCTCCCATCAGTCGAGATAACTCCTTGCGCTGTTTGCGCTCCAGATCCTACGATACAACACATTAATAATCACAAATAACACACTAATCTGTCCATTATGTTAATCGCTTTTTGACAGCTCAAACGACATAACTTTGTAAAGCGTGTAGAAAATTATATCCCATATTGATCGAGCATTACGTGTTTAGAAGGTTACGTAGTGTTTTACTAAATGAAGGGAATGTAGAGTGTAGTGGATAATAAATGTAAGTCTGAAAATCATGTTTAAGTACTTAACAAGGTGGGCAGCTTTTGAAGGTACCTAAAGTTCTAGCGATAAATATTTAGTTATTTTATCAATATTTAACTCTTTTTTTTCTATTAATAACACATAATTACGTTAATGGTGGTTAGACTTTCAATGGTAAAAACAACTGCTTTTATTTAACTAAAAAAAAAACAAATGGCTATCCTTTGCGGTTCGAAACATGGTAAAAGGTAAGACAGACGGACAGGCAGCGTAGGCTTAGTAATAGGTGTCCCATTTACACCTTATGGATGGAACCCTAAATACAAAATTACCAAAATTATTAAACCAATTTAAATTATTATTAGGTACGGAACCTTAAACAACAATATCAACAAAATTATTTCGAGATAATTCTCCAACCAAATTTATTGAACTTTTAAAAGGGTACCTACGGAACTCTAAAAAAAAATCAACAAAATTATCTTAAACCAAATTTATTGAACCTTTAAATATACGTAACCATAAAAAACAAAATCAACAAAATTATCTCCAACCAAATTTATTGAACTTCCAAATGAGAAAACAAATTGTTAGAAGAACACCGACCTTAGCTGCCTTCGACAGCTCATCCTGCAAGCTCTGCTGTACGGGCGCGTCCGCCGACGACTCCGCTGTCTTATCCTCTATGCCTATCTCCTTGGCCACGGACTGTTCTACAACGGCGTTGAGGGCTGCGTAGATCTTCTTGCAAGCTTCGTAGAACTTGGCCAGGATCTGAGAACCGGGGAGGCCCAGTTCACACGCGATGTCATCCACGTCTTTCATTTGGAAGCCCATAGCTAGGAAGACCACCTGAAAAAAAGTACAATGATTTTATTTTAGTTTTCATTTGACTGTATTATGTTTTGTCAAATTTAGCATGATAATTTTGACAGCTCACAGTATGGATGAGGCATGATCTAAGAAAACAAGGTCTAGCAATCTGGAAGTGGTCCCGCAATGACGTCACTGTCCAGTTGCCACTTTATTCAATCAGCTGTTACGTGGTGTATCGTCATCTCTCTCGAACCTGTTGTAAATTGACATCATGACATCATTGCGGGACGCCCACGTGGACATTTTTTCTCGGATTGCTATACCTGGCGGAGTATATTATTATACCATGGGATGAGGTAGTGTATAATTTTAATGAACCTATTCGATCATCGAAATTATTCTCATAGAACTTGGAATCGATAGTTAGCATAACCATGCATGCTGAATATATGAAATCATTTATTAGGTTAGTAGTTTTTTTTTTTACAAATAAGTAATGACGCGATAGTTAATTGCAAATTAGTTTAATATTTACAAAAAAAAAAAATATTATAGTAATCTATATATAAATTTTTATTTGTTTGATTTATTTTATTTCAAAATCGATTTTCGTAGTGATCGTAGTTGTTCATTATGCGTTATGCTCGTAAGTGTTTTCTATCTGTATATAATTTGTATTTATGGTATACACAATATAGTTTCTATCTATCTATATCAGATTGCTGGTTGCATATTGTGCTTACCTGATGCACGGCGTCCAGTTTGCACGACAGCCTGGCGTGGAAGAACAAATGCGCTAGTGGCGCCAGCAAGTCGACTACGAGCCTGTAGTCCGCCTGCTGGCGGCAGTACGCCTCCAGGCGGGCGAGGTCGTGTCCCGACAGGTGCTGGCTTATTAGCTCCTTTGTTACAACTGCCGAACATATATACATAGGGTATAAAGAAAACGCTACCGAAATCGAAGAGTGGTGACAGTGCTGGCGATTGTGCCTTCTATGCTGCATCTCGACTTTTTCCCAACTCGTCCGATAAAACATTTTCAATACAACACAATTTTATTTAATAAATCACTACATTTTATGTGTTTATTACTAGAAAATAAGGCAATAGAGTATTTGACACTGGTGGAAATAAAATATGAAACCTAGCTATATTGAAAGGTTTTATATTAAGAGATTTTTTCAATATTTTTTCAATAATAATAATCACTCCTAAATTTAATTATTTCGATTTCAAAATCACGATTTTTTATCTATGTGTCACGTGACTCGAAAATCCAATCACAGTGCGTGACGTCAATATGGTGATGACAGCACAACCAAAACAAAACAAAGCAAACAGATCGAAATCAAATCCATTTTCTGTAAAAGTTTACTGAATTTATCAGTATAGAACGAGTTTATTATGGTGATACTCACTTCAAAATGATTTTCACAAACATAAATCGACGAAGTTGTTAATATTTGTGAAGCATTCTATCTTCTTTCAAGTCACAACCAATTTCTTCGTATTTCAGCTTTAGACGGTACAATTATGAATAATTTCGCAAGTATTGCATTCGAAACATTGGTACACTGAGGCACTACACACCAATGATAAGTTTTACGATCCATTTTCAACTAAATAATTTTACAAATAAATAACAACAACGGCAGCATTTCACGGCCGACTGTGACAGATGTTTGTTTATTTACATGAGCAGCATAGAGTAATATAATGGGCAGATTCCGTTCGAAAGATGCGTTCGGGGCACCCAGAGTGAGATTTGAAAATGAATGACAGATGAACATCAGTGTTTTTTTAACCATCGATTTCACTATTGTTCTATTGCAACTGAAGTGTACGCTCAAATACTTGTAACAGCCAAGTTGTGTCACGGTTGTTTTTCACACTGACGATGACGTTGCTATATTCTATCGCATGCCTTGAACGCAACTCTGTAGTTAAGTATATTGACGTCACAGGGTCGATTTGGCGCGTTTTGATGCGTCATTTAAAAATTGAAATAAAAAGAGCTAATAATTATTCAATAAATGAACTAATGGAGGTAAAAGTATTTATTTGTGTGAATATGCACCATATTCTTTAAATTTAAGTCCATTACAAATTTTTGTCAATATCCCTATTCAGTTAAATATAAGAGTTCGGAAGGTAGCAAAATTTACGTTTTTTAATCTGTCCTATAACCGTCAAAAGGTGAAAAAACGTTTGGAACAGTTATAGGTAACTGAATGCTCCTCCCCCATCTATTTCATACAATGGCTTATATAACAAGTCTCATTGTTTATGTCGGATATTATTTAGTTAATGGTGGGCCGATCCCGGCGGCACTGCAATGCCGGGCCGACCCGTGACGGGAGTGGAGCGAGCCCCGAACATCCCGTCGAGTTAAAAAAATCAGATTAATATACTGGTCCCTCAATGAGGGAACTTTCAGATATTAAGCTGAAAAGAACAGATACTACACTTTGATCTTAGCCAAAAGGCCGAGAAGCGATAACTATAAAACCGACTTTGAAAAGCCTCACTTGTGCACGGCGAATCTCGTCACCGCGGTTCAGCTTGCAGCTCACTAACGCCATCTAGTTTTATTCAACGGAACTAAAATAAGGCTGACTTGGTCAGAAAATCCAATAGTGGCTCCCCCATTAAAATCTACAGCTAAGTTGGTAACATTGTTATCGCTCACAGGCACTGACCGACTGAAACTAAAATGATAACTTTTTTTATGCCTAAGGTGGCAAACAAGCAAACTGGCCGCCTGATGGTAAGCAGTCACCGTGGCCTATGGATACAAAGAAATGTATGGATATTTTGAAACACCCGAGGCATCACAAGTACGTTCCCGACCTCTGACTCTCGCCTTTTGAAGAACCCTATGTTGTAGCTACTCGGAAACACCGGATCTATGATAATATTATTTGGATGAGCTTTCAGGCGGTGGCGGCTATTGCGGTGACAAAACTGTGACACTGGCATCAGATCAAACAGTTCTTCAGAACACTCCCCGTTGTAAATGCGATAAAAGATACATGGAGACTTAATTTACTTAATTTTATTTAATTTGGAGACTGATTTTTACCAAAAATATACTACGACCATTGATGTAAGTAAATAGGGGGAAGATACGGGACGAACTTCTTGAAGTGGACCGCACAAATTAGGCTCACGGGCCCAATCGACTTCAGTCACAATCAAACTGTCTTTTTGATAGCACGTGAATTACTTGTCAAAATTGTGCTTAAATAAAGCAGCAAAAATTACTTCCTGCGTTTTCACAAGGTGCACCAACAGTTCGAAGACAAAAAAAAACAAGTATCACGGCATTATTTTTCACTCGTAAATACTTTAAAACAATTTATTTTATTTTATTTAAATGTCACTTCTATGGTCTAGTGTAGTGTCTAATGGAGCGGTGAAGTTGACGTTTACAGTATAGACGTCAACGTCACCGCTGACTCGAGCCGAAACAGAGCCATATTTATTGGGTACAATGTTTGGATGTCACGGGTCTTCCCCCCTTTTAAAACAGTCATTGACTAAGACATACTTTTATGGAATGATATTATATCTACTGAAATATTTTAAAAAAGAAATACGAGAACACAACCTTGTATGACAAATAAACATTATTTATTTAAAAATAACTTTTTTTAAACAAGCTTTTAGGCGTCGGCCATATTGAATTTAGGTGACGTCATTTAATTTTTCGTATTCTTCTCAGTCAAACAGCCGCACTCAGACTCAGAGACGTTACTTAAGCTAAGAAATACTTAAAATTGCTCTGTCAACTTCTCGTTGACGGAAATTGTCACACATGAAAACGAGACCGAGCAATTTTAAGTATTCCTTAGATTAAGTAACGTCTCTGAGTGCGGCTGTTAAACCCTTTCATTTGATACCCATATTATGGGAGTGCATAAAAAATAACTGGTCCGCCATCTTTCGGAATCCGCCATGTTGGATTTAAAATGACGTCACTTAGCTAGCCTTGCATTGCCATCCAAACTAAACATGTATGCAAAATTTCAGCTCAATCTGTTCGATAACTGGTTTAAAATTCAGTTGCAAGATTTATCCCACACATACTAACAGGGCAAGCTAAATAAAAGCTTGGAATAAAAAGGAATAAAAGACAGGGTGTAAACTCACCAGGCTTGTCGCATTTGACGTTATCATTGACTAAAGTAGAGATGGCGAGCGCGGCGGGCAGTTTCCGCAGCTGACGTGCGAGCAGTCGCGAGAGACGACGCCTGAAATCGCCGCTGTACGCCGCGAGCCACGAGCATTCGCGCAATCCACGTAACATTATGCACGAATGTTCGCCTGTCAACTCGTTTGCTTTTTGACTGGAAACGGAGACATTTGACTATAGTTATTATATTATGAGATCACTTTGTGTCAACTGAAATTGAATTTTTCATGTTGAATTAAAATTATATCCTATTATTTTGTATTACATATTACGTTTTTCGTGATCAGAGTTTTCCCTTAAGAGTTTATATGTCGTGAACTTGGGTAGCGTTGCATCAATTTACGCGGTTATGGCAAACAACAACAAATTCATATTTTGGTTATAAATAGTTACGTATATAATTAAGTTAAATGTAATTTTGGAAAAATTATTGGGGAAACTTTTCTCGATAGAATAATTCGGCGAAAACTGGCTTTCTAAAACACGTATTAAGTTTTTTCTCCGCTTCTTGAAGTTCGTAACAATTTATTTATTACTATTTTAATGGTCATTTGTATTATGGAATTTAATGTAAATTAGTTTTATTTATAATTCAAATAGTTCTTGAGTAATTTGAAGTTTTTAGCGTATGTCGCTTCCGTAATTTAGTTCTGAGGCGGGTGCCGATTCGTGCGTATATCTTCCTGCAGGCGTAGATAGCATATTTTTGTCTCTGTTTCGTGCAGAGGCAAAACTTGAATTTGAGCTGACGACATATCGACTCTTAAAATCCTTCAACAAAATATGTACAATGTGCTTTAAATGTTTAAATATAAAAATCAAAACCTCACCTTACTTCTATTTCTTTCTATTCTCTATTCCTCACCTTTCTATTCCTCACCTGTCTTCTACCACCTACTTACTTGTATTGCTTCACTCACCTTAAATATACCGGGACATATTTCTGAGATTTCCAAAACTTGAGCAAATCTTCAGTGAGTCCAAAACTAGTCCCTAAATAGTCCAAATGTTCCGCTCTCACTTCTGTCAGACGCCTGAGGAGGGTTGGGGGCTTCGCTCTGGAAATTAAAAATAAAAGATTTCAATATTGTCAGTGCCTTCCGCTACCCGTGTTAAACCAGACAACACTCAGTACTCCGCATAAATACACCCTCAAACGCTCTAACACAGACAATCTGCTCAACGATCTGATTGATCAGAATCCAGATGTAGACATTTTCTGTGCAAAATTTACGCTTATAATGAATATTAATATATATATTATTGAATATTATTTGTATAAATTTTTTAGGTTAGTGTTTTCTTTTGTTATCTGTTAGAATAATTTGTTTGTAAGTAATATAAATTAATATTAGGATAATGTTGGCTTGCTGTGCGCGTTGGCTTCGCAGTAAGCACAGCAAGCATTTGAACTTAAATAAAATAAATGCCAACAGCGAACAGACAGAAAAGTAGCCAGAAAAGTATTACTTTTACATTACTCTAATATAAAATGCATCCAATGCATGCTGGCATCCAGTGGATGCAAAAGGCAGGCTGTCGTTCAGTGTGGAGGTTAAAGGGGGAGGCCTATGTTCAGCAGTGGATGTCTTCTGGCTGATGATGATGAATATAAAATGCGAATTTCTATCACCGGATATTTAGGATGGTAAGTCAGTCAAACAATGGGTCCAACATGATAAGTCATGGTAGAAAAAGTACATTCGTGGATTTTCCTTGGATACGCACCAAACATTTCGATTCTACTTCATACGGCCAAGGATTGGAACAACCTGCCAGCTTCATTGTTTCCTGAGATATATTCCGGGCCTTTTCAAGGGAAGGTATCTTTTAAAATCCGCGTGCTTCATCTACGACCACATTGTCGCTTACCAACAGGCGAGTTGGTTGGTTGGTTGGTTGGTTGGTTATTCGCAATAAAAAAAGTCTTCATCATTATGCTATTTTCAGCTAAACATAGGATATCCCCGCTGTAGTATGCTAGCTATATACTATCTGTAACGTAACATCACACGTACCTCGGTACAATTGTTTTAGAATGTAGCGTATTTTGTCCATTGGCCGCTGTTTCTTCATCATCAGACTTGTCGTCAATGTGCCACTGGATATCCCCGCTATAGTACGCTAGCTATATACTATCTGTAGCGTAACACTACACGTACCTCGGTGCAATAGTTTCAGTATGTAGAGTGTTGTATCCATTGGTATCCATCCAAAAAAGTCTTCATCATCAGACTTGTCTTCAATGAGGCACTGGATATCCCCCCTGTAGTATGCTAGCTATATACTATCTGTAACGTAACACTACACGTACCTCGGTGCAATAGTTTCAGTATGTAGAGTGTTGTTTCCATTGGCTGCTGTGTCTTCATCATCAGACTTGTCTTCAATGAGGCACTGGATATCCCCCCTGTAGAATGCTAGCTATATACTATCTGTAGCGTAACACTACACGTACCTCGGTGCAATTGTTTCAGTATGTAGTGTGTTATGTCCATTGGCCGCTGTGTCTTCATCATCAGACTTGCCTTCAATGAGGCACTGGATATCCCCCCTGTAGTATGCTAGTTATATACTATCTGTAACGTAACACTACACGTACCTCGGTGCAATCGTTTCAGTATGTAGTGTGTTATGTCCATTGGCCGCTGTGTCTTCATCATCAGACATGTTTTCATCTAAGCACGGGATATCCCCCCTGTAGTATGCTAGTTATATACTATCTGTAACGTAACACTACACGTACCTCGGTGCAATCGTTTCAGTATGTAGTGTGTTATGTCCATTGGCCGCTGTGTCTTCATCATCAGACTTGTCTTCAATGAGGCACTGGATATCTCCCCTGTAATATGCTAGCTATATACTATCTGTAACGTAACACTACACGTACCTCGGTGCAATCGTTTCAGTATGTAGTGTGTTATGTCCATTGGCCGCTGTGTCTTCATCATCAGACTTGTCTTCAATGAGGCACTGGATATCTCCCCTGTAGTATGCTAGTTATATACTATCTGTAACGTAACACTACACGTACCTCGGTGCAATCGTTTCAGTATGTAGTGTGTTATGTCCATTGGCCGCTGTGTCTTCATCATCAGACTTGTCTTCAATGAGGCACTGGATATCTCCCCTGTAGTATGCTAGTTATATACTATCTGTAACGTAACACTACACGTACCTCGGTGCAATCGTTTCAGTATGTAGTGTGTTATGTCCATTAGCCGCAGTGTCTTCATCATCAGACATGTTTTCATCTAAGCACGGGATATCCCCCCTGTAGTATGCTAGTTATATACTATCTGTAACGTAACACTACACGTACCTCGGTGCAATCGTTTCAGTATGTAGTGTGTTATGTCCATTGGCCGCTGTGTCTTCATCATCAGACATGTTTTCATCTAAGCACGGGATATCCCCCCTGTAGTATGCTAGTTATATACTATCTGTAACGTAACACTACACGTACCTCGGTGCAATCGTTTCAGTATGTAGTGTGTTATGTCCATTGGCCGCTGTGTCTTCATCATCAGACATGTTTTCATCTAAGCACGGGATATCCCCACTGTAGTATGCTAGCTATATACTATCTGTAACGTAACACTACACGTACCTCGGTGCAATCGTTTCAGTATGTAGTGTGTTATGTCCATTGGCCGCTGTGTCTTCATCATCAGACATGTTTTCATCTAAGCACGGGATATCCCCCCTGTAGTATGCTAGTTATATACTATCTGTAACGTAACACTACACGTACCTCGGTGCAATCGTTTCAGTATGTAGTGTGTTATGTCCATTGGCCGCTGTGTCTTCATCATCAGACATGTTTTCATCTAAGCACGGGATATCCCCACTGTAGTATGCTAGCTATATACTATCTGTAACGTAACACTACACGTACCTCGGTGCAATCGTTTCAGTATGTAGTGTGTTATGTCCATTGGCCGCTGTGTCTTCATCATCAGACATGTTTTCATCTAAGCACGGGATATCCCCACTGTAGTATGCTAGCTATATACTATCTGTAACGTAACACTACACGTACCTCGGTGCAATCGTTTCAGTATGTAGTGTGTTATGTCCATTGGCCGCTGTGTCTTCATCATCAGACATGTTTTCATCTAAGCACGGGATATCCCCACTGTAGTATGCCGCTAGTTGTTGCAACGCTCGCTTGCCGTAACCCATCTGTAATGGAATCATAAACATTTCTTATCTGCAAAATAAGTCCTTCTTTACTGATTGGTTTAGTTAGACTCTCGACTTTCATAACAGGTGTCAAGGTGACAGATGTCACTTCAAATTTCACATCTCACTTGAAACATGACAGATTTAAAAGTGATAGGCGCCAGAGCGACAAATGTCAAAGAGACAAGTGACATGTAAAATATTAGTAACAAAACTGACGGGACCACTAATCTTCACTATGACATGTGTCAGAAATTTTTAATGTCAGATAGAAATTAAAAAAATTGTCTCCGAGCGATGTGGCCTGCCCATTGCCACTTCAACTTGCAAATCTGAGCAGAATTTCAGTGACTGTAGTTCTTCAGCGAATAACGTCGTTCCGGATTTTATCGCACAAAGAAACTCCGAGCATCATCATCATCATCATCATCATCAGCCGGAAGACGTCCACTGCTGAACATAGGCCTCCCCCTTTAACTCCACACTGAACGACAGCCTGCCTTTTGCATCCACTGGATGCCAGCGACTCTTGCTATGTCGTCGGTCCATCTAGTGGGAGGCCTCCCTACGCTGCGTCTTCCGGTTCGTGGTCTCCACTCCAGAACCTTTCTTCCCCACTGGTTATCGGTTCTTCGAGCGATGTGGCCTGCCCATTGCCACTTCAACTTGCAAATCTGAGCAGAATTTCAGTGACTGTAGTTCTTCAGCGAATAACGTCGTTCCGGATTTTATCGCACAAAGAAACTCCGAGCATCATCATCATCATCAGCCAGAAGACGTCTGACGACTGCTGAACATAGGCCTCCCCGTTTAACCTCCACACTAAACGACAGCCTGCCTTTTGCATCCACTGCCAGCGACTCTTACTATGTCGTCTCCGAGCATAGCTCTCTCCATTGACAGCTGTACGACTGAGTTTTACCAGCAGTCTCAGCACTATTCAGTACCATATGTCACCACTGGCAACACAAACTGTTTATAGACCCTTGTCTTTAGGCACTGTTGTTTTTTTGACGAGAAACTGTCACACAATTTCCTGAACGCTGCACATTCGAGTCGGTATTATGTTATCTCAAAATAAACTTTTCTGTATTAAAGTCAAAGTGAAAAGCCGTGGTTACCTTACCCGTTGGTAAGAAGGGTGCGTCGCTATCCTGACTACCCTAGCGCCGCATAGCTTGGGAAAGTCCTTGTCGCCAAACTGTTCGCAGATGTTCCAGGGAATGAGGTCACCAGCAGCTTTCCGACCGCGCCCGAGGCTGTCACGGACAGATCTGGAAAAGTATGCCACTTTTAAAATATCGCTTTTTCATTGATTTTCGCGAAAAACATCAAAATTTTATGAGCCTTCTCACATTTTCTGACGCTAAAAGCAACGAAAATCAGATTTTTGACGTGCTGGGGCCTTACTGCTAGCTGTTTAAAGCAATCCAGTTTAGGTGATGGAAAGTTGCGCGGCCGCAAACCGTATCTGGGCGCGTTAAGGTTCACGTTCGCGTTCGCGTGATTTTCCGAACAACACGGTTTTAACGTTAGTTTGATACCGCATAAGCAGTTGGCCGTATGGCCCCTGATTCTTTAAAACAGATCTATAGAAAATTCAATTTCAGTAATAAATCATCTGAATCTTTTATTTTAAAAAAAACGGCTTTAAAATTTGAAAAATCTTAATATGTTAACCGTACCTCCAATTTACAAAAGCAGTTTTTCGTTAAACTCTCGGAGGGTAAGTTTGAGAGTGGACTTCGTTAAATTACTGTCATAAAATAAACAATTTTAATGTTATAGTTTACTTGTTTTGTATTTTTCTTGACAATCATAGCTTAATCACCAAAAAATCGTCACCGCTTTATGGTTGATATTCCGAAAACCCGTACGAAGCGCTTTGATTCCACATTTATTGTGCGAACTGCTAGTCTGTGGAAAGCGCTGCCTGAATGGGTGTTCCTCAATGGTTACAATCTGGGTGTCTTCAAATCACGAGTGAATCGGTTGCTTCTAGGCAAGCGTGCTCCAACGTAGACCGCATCATCTCTTAACATCAGGCGAGATGGCGGTCAAGCGCAAGCCTATTATCAGGGTAATATTATAAATGTGCAAATGTTTGTTTGTTGGTTTGTTAGTTTGTTCCTCTTTCACGCAGCAACAGAGCAACGGATCGAGCTGATTTTTTGTATGGGTATAGTTGAAGGGTCGGAGAGTGACATAGGCAACTTTTCATCATCATCACAATTTTTCATCACTACGCGGGTGAAACTGCGGTGCGCAAACTTTTTAATTCCCGTGTATTATAAATAAAATGTGTGAAAACCACGTCAGGATCTATAATAAAATAAAAAACGTTTTATGCCCGAAAATACAAATACTTAAAATCGAATGATTGTTCAATTGTTGTTTGTTTGATTGTTCAATTTTATGGTGTGAACAATAAAGAGTTAATCAATCAATCAATCAATCGAATGACTGTTTCGAAGCTCTCGCCACTTTATCGTTGTTGTTTTGTAGCACTCACTTATCAGATATGTTTCCTTCGAGGCAAGTTTGGACGACGCACAGTACTTCAGGCATGGCGGTTGAATTCGCTGGTGTGGGAGCGAGAAGGACAAACAGGCAGTGCGCGGGCGCATCGGCTAACAGTTGCAAGTCATTTGGACTGTTCTGGAAACAAAGTTTAGAGATTTTGATGCATGTTTTTCTTTTCCTATGTTCACATAGGAACAAACAAACATGCAAACATAGACGAGTGACATAACCGTGTTTTTAGGGTTTCGTACCCAAATGGTGTAAACGGGACCCTATTACTAAGCCTACGTCGTTTGGCCGTCTGTCCTACCTTTCAACGGCTGTATCTTTCAAACCGTAATAGATAGCCAGTTGAAATTTTCACAGAATATGTAATGTTACGGCGGATTAACTAACAAATAATAATAATGTAAAAAAGTAAAAACTAAATGGGAGTCGCCCTGGTACAAACATATTTTTAACATATTTTTGTAATTGTTCAAATGTGAAAACGGTAATACGTACAAGCGTCAAACTTGGCATGAATACACTCTAAAGTATAACGACAAATAACGGCCAAGAGCAAGTCGGTGACAAACATGTTCATTACCAAGTTAAGCAACGTAGGGCGCGGTCGGTACTTGGATGGGTGACCGCCTGGGCGTGATGTTGTCTTTTTGCACCACTTTTTGTACGGAACTCTCTGTGCGCGAGCCCGTTTCGCACTTGGCCGGTTTATTTAGTTTTCTTAACTACAATTTATATATTTTTACTTAATTATAATATTATTAATACCACCAACCCGCGTATGTGAATCTACCAACTCGTAACTGTGCCAGCGTGGTAGATATGGCCCAATCACCCTTCGGGGGTAGGCTAAAAGTCTTGCAGTGGACTGTTAAAAGGCTGATTATGATGATGATGATTAATATTATTTGTAAAAACATACCTTATAGTGACTAGAGACGTATATAGCGACGAGCCGGTGTAAGAATGCCTCGGCCGCCTTATGATAACAAAATAGAGCATCTCTGTTGACTCGGTACAACTCGCAGGCGGCGGGGGGCGGAGCGCCCGCACCCGGGGCGGGGGGCGGGGCTTCTAGACACAGGAGAGCGTTAAGCCAAGACTCGATTGGGTCGCCCATACGGTAACGGATTGGTTCTTCGAGTTTTATCTGAAAAATTAATGAAATTCACTTTGTAACGGTCAGTTTATGGAAGTTATGACGTGTTTCACAAAACCTCAAAAAAATAGGTATGGAAGTGTTGTACCCACAGTTCCTTTAGCTTTTACACCCCCATCGTCGTGTCGTCGTCCATTTGATTATCTCGTTTTCAGTTGTGTGCCGTTCAATATTGAAGTGTGCGTTTGTAGAACTAGTGAGAATATGTCAGTGTGTGTAATACGTGTTTACCTCGCCCCCTTCAGTTTTTGGCAGACTTTTTTACTTGACTATTGATAGCCAAAAGTAGCAAACGACGACTAAAATTTACACCCCATTAAAATTTAGAATGTTACTCAAATAATTAACATTTCGAAGTCAAAGTCAATCGTTAACCTATTTTAAGTTTTAAGTGCGCGATTAGAGAGCTGTTATAAATAACATTAATTGTAAATAAATAATTATTCACCCAAATATGTTTTTTTTTTTTTTTGCATTATTATATTTTTGACCAATTTATAACTATAGAACTGCAGTTTTTTAGCGATTTCAAGGTTGGTCCCATAGTAAAAGTTCATAATAGTGAGTACAATGACCTCCTTTCGGCTTAGTAGCTAGCTAGCTAGCTAGCTACATATGATATGAGTAACCCTGTATAAGTCTGTCACTTACAGGAGGCGGTGCCTTATGCTGTGTTTGAAGTTGCGCGAACAGTTTGAGCGACAGCGCTCGTCCCGTGCCTTCATAGCCCGATACTGTAGACGATAACAGGGCTAGTGGCGCCTTCTGCGCGGCGGCTGACACGTGAACTAAAGGAATTGCAGCAGCCTCATCTACGAGCACTAAGTCAGCGGCTGAGAGCAGCGAGTGGTCGTCCGGAGTTATATACTGGAAAGAAAAAGAAAACAATTTGAACCTAAATCAAATAAAGAATAAATTAATTTTAACTAGGACCAGTCAAACGTTGTCCTGTCCAAATTCCATGCAAAAAAAATCACTTTCAGTTATTCAGAATTTTCAAATTTTACGGATTTTTTTTTTAAGCTTCACCTTGGTACTGTGAACAAAACAAAAAAGTGCAAGTCGGGCTCGACACTGAGGGTTCCGTACCAACAATATACCTTATACATAGTCCAGAGGGTAAAATAAATATTATTACCTGCACGGTTTGCCGCGAATTTCTTGCGATGTTAATCCTAACGATCGCCTTCTTGAAGTCGGGGTTGGTTGAACGCACTATATTGTAATCTATGTGCTCCTGGTACAGACACGCGTCTAAGCCCTGTGAAACAACACTTTATTAATCTGGTATTCCTTGCTGTTTTCAATTTTGTCCGGAATAAACAATCTCTATCTCTACATAGTATAAATTAAAGTCGCTTTCCGCGTCTGTCTGTCTGTATGTCTGTATGGCCGTTTATTATTATTATTATTATATAACTAGCGACCCGCCCCGGCTTCGCACGTAAATTACACCCGTACGAAGCGGGGCGGGCGGGTCGTTAGTATCGTATAAGTCTGACACGACCCGGGTATGCCCTAAAATTTCGATCAGAACCACCGGAGGATGGGCAGGGGGGTTAGACAAGAGCCACTTTCTGATAGCGTTAGCGTCTGCGGAAAGACGAAATTGTATGAAAATTACATTAGCTTGAGATAACATCTGGCAAGCTAATGTCATTGTCAACGTCATTTTCATACAATTTCCACTTTCCGCAGGCGTTAACGCTAACAGAAAGTGGCTCTTGTCTAACCCCCCCAGCAGCGTTTTATTAGTACACGGTGAACGTATTGCGATCCCCAAGCCACCCGCCAAGCGTGCAGGGACAATGGCAGTACCCTATTATGGAATTATGGAAGGCCTTTGTTCAGCAGTGGACGTTTACTGGCTTATGATGTGACAAATCTGATATGCATTTCCTTGCCAAGTTTAATCAATATCGGTTCAGCAGGGCCCCGATTCTACTAAAACTACGTGTCAATTTTGGCAATTTTGGACAAAGTTAACACTTATGACAAAAAATTAAAAACTGCCAATTTTGAGGCATTTCATAAAAAAATTACAATTACAATTTAAAAACAATGGTGACAAATTTATATGTTTTTACTTATCTTACTAATCACACATTAATATTTTTAGGTGAAATACCTATTGCTCGACTTTTGGCCATGTTGCAATGGCCGTGGGCCTTACTTGACTGAAGACAGTGACAAATTTTGGAAAGCTTTAATCTGTTTTCATATTTCAACTATTTTTCCTGCCTAATTCCTGCTTATTTTTCTGCTTACCTTTAACACAAACTCGAACAACGTAATCAAGTTCTCCGGATGCGGTGAAGTGACGTAAATATTGACGTAACCGAGCGCGACAGCTGCCGCGATGGAGAGGCCTAATGTGGCTGACTTGCCGCGACCACGAGCCGCGGTCAGGCAGTGCGGCGGCCTGAAATATACACGGAAATAATGTATGGGTTACGCGGAAAGGATACACTAAGCCTAATGGGGTCAATGTCAAATCATTTATTGCACATTATGCTAAATAGCTGAAACTTATATTAACACTAGCTGTAGCCCGCGACTTCGTACGCGTAGACTTTCATATAAACTTTCAACCCCATTTTGTCCTTAATTCAGCCCTTTCGCAAAGTCCTTTCTTAGCGGTCCTCTACACCCCATAAGGAATCTACCTGCCAAATTTCAGTTTCGTAGGTCAAGTAGTATTTGAACAAGTTATTATTAGTAATATTTATCTATGTTAGTAGTTAGAAAGGCAATTTATGTATGGAGCGGCCCGATCCGTTTTATTGTTTTATCATTTAGATAATTTTCTTAGAGATATTTAGATATAGACCTTATTTTATTTTTTAACAAAATAAGGTCTATAGTAGTTTGGAGTGTAGTAGTGTAAGTCAGATAGAGACGACACTAATTTCGTGAACTTTTTACTGACACATACCGGGATTGTTTGTCAGCCAGCGTGTTGATAAGAGCGACGAGCGCTGTCGCCTGATCGTAGGTGCGACAGAGCGCTACCAGCGGGCCTGCGGGTGGCGAGTCAGACAGAGACGACACTAGTTCCGTCAGCTTCGGGTTTACACGCTGAAACAAAACATGTTTTTACGAAAATGAAAATTGTGAATTTCTACACTAAGCACCTGACAGAATGATACCGTTCCTTTTTTTTTTTATAAAAAGAGCGGCTTACAATCTTACTTTCCGCCTGATGGTAAGCAGAAACCGCCATATACGGACACCTGATAGCTAACACTAGCGGTGTTTACGGTGCTTTGCCAGCCCAGAGAGGTAGTTGTAGACACCCTTTTTGAAATGATTCTGTTCAAGCTCGGCGGGAACTTCGACCAAAATAAAATTAATTGACGAACCATAACCATTGAACTTGCTCAGTAAAAATGAGTCAAAACCCTCGGACATATACTTCTACACCTAATTATAACCATGTTTTTTGTTGTGTATTTACACTTCGGGAAAGCACACAAAGGCATAATTTTGTCAGATGTTTCGTTATCATGTAACAATAGACTCGTGTTGCACTTCCTACGGCTAGAGACCGACTGAAACGAAGTGCGCCGGCGCTCATTTTGTAATCTTCAAAAATGCGCTTCATCTGGGCCCGTCCATTCATTTTATTTTAGTCGAAGGGCGGAAAGTCCTTTGGGGAAAGGATATTCCACACCTTGCAGATGTGCGGAAGAATGGAGTGGAAACATCGAACAGTTTGGGATTCCCAGCTTTGTAAGCTTGGGGTGAGCTTTTTGACGTGATTTATTCCTAATTCCTATGTAGGCGCAACCTAAGCGCCTTGAACAGTCACGCAGTTAGAGACGCATCCGAATAAGTACATGCATAAGAACCTTATTGTCAAACTGCTAGGGTGGATATTTGCATGCAGGCGAGAAGTGACCCATACGAATACAGTCGACATTCAATATTTAATCAAAACAAGACCTTACCTCGGGTACAGCGTCCACAGGTTCAATTTGCGCCGTTTTGGAAGATATCGGCAGAACTGTGAGCGCATCGTCCAAAACAAGGCATCGCGGGTTGTCGGTCAAAGAAAGAAGGAACCGTTCGTTGAACCGATTCACTACTGTGTCATGAGCTTCAGTTTTGAACCTGGAAATATATACCTTATCTTATTATATATATATATATAACAAAGTAGCGGTCGGGTTAGTTACACCATTTATAGCTTAGGAACAGCTGGACCAATTTTCTCTCCGCCTCGAATAGAAGAATAAGAAAAAAAAAAAAAACATTTATTTTGTATGGAACGGAACATTACCAAAAAAAAAGAAACTGTCGTCTAAGTCAAAGGATGTTGCTGTTGTCTAAGTCAAAGGATGTTGCTGTCGCTACCAAGGAGGTTGCTTCGAGGAGGTATTTAACGCAGGTAAAACCACGGAGTGCACGAAGTTAGCTTAAAAAAAACAACTTTTTTGCCATAATATAATAATAGGAAAATATAATTAAATGCAATATGTATGCTGAACAAATTATTTAAATCAGCTTAACTTCTGATATATAGGTGTTTAAAAGTTTTGGTCGGATAAGGAAGCAGTGCTTGGTCCCTTTCCCGCAAGTGTCAGTATAAAAAAATACATACTGTAATTAGGTACCTCGTTTGTAAATATGTGCTCTCTGTCTAGGAAGACTTAAAAATTACGGACAATATTAACATAATATATTGTCCTTAATTATGAACACTTTTTTTTTGGTTTGGTAATCGACTCTATTCATGGTTAGTCTGAAATCCGTCCGGTAGCCTATTGTGCCAAAAGGAATGGCGGCAAAAATCAGACATAGACTACACAACAACACAAGACATCCAAACACAAAAGAGGTGACATCCAAACTTATTAATGGAACTCTTTTCTATGATATACAAACTTATGGTTCGGCTATGATTACTAAAGTTATTTTTATTAAAAACGTAACAGAAAAGTTAAATGTTATTTGAAAGCAGGTTTCATTGCAGTGTTATTTTTGAACAAAATCTTTCCAACGGCTTCAAATTTATGACCTCTATTCAGAATAGGTCCGGGTTTTTTTTTTTTTTTAGTTTTAGTTAAGTATCATTATCATACCTAGAGTGAACATCCATGGTGATTGAATGCAGCTGTCTCAGGGAGTCCATAGTTTTGAGTAGGAAAATGATGAGACCACCACCTTCCACTGTTTCTATCGTGCGAGCCATCAAGTTAGGTGTTAGGGCTTCAAAGTCCTGAACAAAATAAATAATAGTACAATACTTTGAGGGGGGAGTGAATGAACAGATTTTAAATAAAACCGGCCAAGTGCGAGTCGGGGTACCACCCCAAAATTCAATAACGAAATTACCAGTTATAACTTGGTAATAAACAGAAACTTGTCACTGACTGGCACTTGGCCCTTTTTTATTATTTTTTGTTATACTTTAAAGTGTGTACTATAATAATCAAAAGTATTCATGTGTGTGTGTGTGTGTCATGTGTGTGTTAGTAGTATAGTAGAATAATCATGTTAAGTTTGACGCTTTTAAGTATTACCGTTTTTACATTAGAGCTAATACAAAAATATGTAAAAAAAATACCTTTGTTGTATGGGGACCCCCTTTCGTTTTTACTTTTAGTCTTTTTTTATTATTTGTCAGTCAATCCGCCGTAACATTACATATTCTGTGAAAATTTCAACGGGCTATCTATTACGGTTCCAAAGATACAGCCTTTAATAGGTAGGACAGACAGACGGATGGACGAACAGACAGACAGACATCGTAGACATAGTGATAGGGTCCAGTTTTTACTATTTGGGTACGGAACCCTAAAATAGGGTATAAAATTAAAAGTATATGTGGGACAATGTGCAGCATTCATAGCTTTACAATCATAGTTCCTCACTTCTTCATTGTTTTAGTGAATCAAAAATTTATAAAGATCTCTCCAGGTATACATATGGCCAAAGTAACCCTGCAGGGGGACGCCATTTATAGGTCTTGTGATTAAATGATGTAATGCAGGATCTGATAAATGTCCATACAAGTGCCAGATTACGAGCAAGGTAAACTTGTCAGATCACATTAAGTGCCTTACGCAGGACATGTCTGCGCAAGCGAAACAGGACCGACGCGCCATAAGCAGTAAAGGGATGCGTATGCAAATGGCACCTGTAAATTTTTTGCCGGGTTATCAGGTTATCAATCAGTTCAACGACAATTTATGTTCACTAGTCTGTAGCTAGCTTCAATAGCTAGAGGCTGAATGCAACTGTACGCTGTCACATCTCGAGTTAAGCGGATAGGTTTCGGGCCTTTGACTTATTTTGAGAAATACCCTTTTGAGAAACATCTTTACATACCTGCAATACACAAACTCCGTATGTCTGTCCCAGCATTGCATGGCTTTCAGAGTAATAGCGTCCATGTATGGTTGTGGCCACTCTAAATGAATCAAACAGTGATTCTTCTGACACTTCCAGCTTGCCCGCCGCTATCTTCTTTGCTCTTTTGCGGCCGTGACTTAAATCAGAAATACATGACATGACATAAATACTTTTTCCCTTCTCATGCTCGTAAATTTCTTGTTTATTATGCCCGGTGTGAATGGACTAAAACTGCTTTTCATGCTCTAGTGCATAAGTCTGCTTTTTATACAGTAATGCATAAAAATGATCAGACTGCACTGCTGGCCACGCTATGACGGCCTCGAGCTAAGCTTAGCTACGCTCTTA
Source organism: Agriopis aurantiaria (assembly GCA_914767915.1). Lineage (NCBI taxonomy): Eukaryota > Metazoa > Arthropoda > Insecta > Lepidoptera > Geometridae > Agriopis > Agriopis aurantiaria. Next base: position 5,640,104 of record OU612003.1, on the reverse strand, counting down.
GCATTCTGGCTTGTATTTGTTCATCATTGCAGCCCTTGCTGTCTGCGCTATAACAGCCTCGATCTTCGGCCTTTATTTTAGCTTGTCCATCAAGGGATGCAATGCTGACCGAGCTATGATGGCCTGGACCTGCGCTTTCGGCCATCATCATCACTGCCAGCAACGCACTCATTACAGACCCCCCGATTACTTGAAAATTATCCATTTATAAATAACAAGTTTTAGAAGATAATACATTAAAGTGACGTTTTTTTCACATTAGTGCCAAACTCCTAGCTAGAAGATATTTGTACAACTCTGTAATGACACAATACACCAGACGCAGGACGCCAGTACTGGACTAATCACACCCATCTCAATAGTGAGCACTTACTTGCTAATAGCTTCATCCTTATTTTTATAGCACCATAGAACAGTAGGCCTGGCTTTTACAGTAGATTTCACAAGCATGTCATATAAAATAGGAACCTGGAACAAATGTAACTCATTGATTTGAATGTATCAAGATTCTACAGTTAGACTGATCAATAAAAATTTATGAATAAATGCAGAAATATTGAAGAAATGCTGAGTAGACTTTACTAACCTGATCTCTACTTTTGTCTCCGACTAAAAGGATCATGGTCCGGTGTCCCAGCTTAACTCCATTTTCTATCATAACCCTGATACGGTTGTCTATCTTCTTTTTTACCATTTTTGAGATGTTTTTTTAAATAATCCAAGATGAACTTTGTATACTTAGTTTATAACCTCAAATCAAAAACTTTTAAATCCACAGCTTATTGTGTTGATCAGTCAGTCAGCATGTTGGTTGACACTTGACTTTGTTGTAGTTCGATGCTTTGTTGTGACATATTTTTTTTTCATCCTTACAAGTGTTTGGCGTCGCACATCTTGTACATTTGCTAGTATAAAAGTTTAGTCCAAGGACTTTGTATACCCTAGTTTAGTCACATCACAGCCTTCGAAGTTGCAGCATTACTCGTATCTGGCATGGAGAGGGCATGGATTATGGAAGTGGTGGAATTGTTTTATATTAGTATTTGCACCGCTGTCACCAAACGCATACAAATAGGGCTATATTCATATTGAAGTGTGTGTTTGTAGAACCACTAAGAATATGTCAGTGTGTGGAATATATGTTTGTTTCGCCCCTTCAGTTTTCGGCAGACTTTTTTTGGCACTAGCTCGAGTCTATGCTATGTCAAATCCAAGCTCAATATTGAACTTTGCGTTTGTAGAACTAGTAAGAATATGTCAGTGTGTGCAATACGTGTTTGTTTACCTCGCCCCCTTCAGTTATCGGCAGACTTTTTTGGCACTAGCTCGAGTCTATGCTATGGCAAATCCAAGCTCAATATTGAAGTTTGCGTTTGTAGAACTAGTAAGAATATGTCAGTGTGTGCAATACGTGTTTGTTTACCTCGCCCCCTTCAGTTATCGGCAGACTTTTTTGGCACTAGCTCGAGTCTATGCTATGGCAAATCCAAGCTCAATATTGAAGTTTGCGTTTGTAGAAATAGTAAGAATATCGCCGCCTTAGTGCTTGAATGGCCAATCAACCATTCACCAAAATTTTTGTTTAGTGGGCATTCAAATTTGAGAATTGTGAGGTGGACTGGATGGTGATAGTGTTGGATTGAAGTGGTCTATGGTACATAATATTAAAAGGTGTTATTATTAATGGTTACTCGAGTTTTGATATAGTCTTTGGAAGTTTACGCAAACTCTGTACATCTGCGATCCCGTTAGAACGGCAATAAACGTTTATGCTTGCCTAAAGCATATTGCTGCTATTTTTCTGTGTAATTTTTATTTTTATTTTTTTAATCTCTTATCTCTCTTAAAGATAATAGGACACTTATTCTGTCTAGGTATAAATATTTCGCGAGAAAGCGGAGATGGGGCATTTTATGAGTCCCGTAAGGTCCCGTTACACGCACCCTGCCAAAATGTACCGTTGAGGTTGGACGCACACGTAGCCGTAAGATGAGGCAATATTTACCCAGACGAACTTGCTAAATCCATGTCAATTTAGTGCTATGTACTATAAAACAAATATGTGACTAATACCTAGCGTAAGACGGTGTTTGAACCCTAAGCTAGTTAAGCCAACATATCACTGTAACCAAGTTTTATCTCTAATCTATTCAAATGAGTATATTTTAACGTTCCATATTATGTCGCAAGGTTCAGTACACAATATGTCTACAATAAATTACTAGCAATATATATCGTAGTCTTATCAAAAATCTAACGTAACCCTAGCATATACTAATTCCTAAATATTCCTAAATATTCCTAATCATGAATTATAAGAAATTATATATAATTAATAATAAAGAAAATTATTATTATTATTAATTTTATCGTGTAACGTAAAACCAAAAAAATACAGTCGAATGGAGAACCCTCTTTTTGGAAGTAGGATAAAATGCACTCGCGTGTTTTTTTTTACATAGACTAAGTGATGAATGATCTGGTTTTTAATTCATTCAATTTTAAATCAGCCTGTAGGCAGGGTTGGGCAGTATTTGAATTACTTTTAATTAAAATACGTAATTGAAATACAAATACGTATTTGGTATTTGTATTTTAATTACTTCCTTAAAATGTAATTTGTAATTCGTATTTCAAATACCTGACGCCAAGGTATTTTGTAATTAGTATTTCAAATACTTGAGGCTTCAAAATACATTTTAACATTAAAATACATTTAACCTTCATTTAGCGATCGTGAGTGTGAGTGCGAGGCAAGATTATAATGATGGTAAAGCAGCTATTTGATTTGGCTACACTACACCTGTATTTATACTATACGCTATGACTACGTCAAAATTGGCCAACAAAACGCAAAAAAAATTACGTCAAATTGTCAATTTCAAGCTAAGATGTGAAGTCATAACGGTTTGTTTTTAGTTTTTTCACGGAATAAATAAATCTAATAGTTCGAATAGTTCGAATATAATGGAATAGTTCTGTGTAGAATACAAATTATATTATTAAAGTTTGTCGCGACTGATGATCAAAATCCCTCTGCATGTACGTCGTCTACGATGCCGGACAACGGTGGCGATGGAGTGAGCCCGTGCTTTTCAGCCCATGCTGGTCTAGATTACTTATTTTGTATTTTGTAATTTGTATTTCGTATTTCAATTACAAATATCTAAAATACTGTATTTTGTATTTTATATTTTAAATACCTTACTTAAAAGTATTTTGTATTTCGTATTTTAATTACTTGCGATACAGTATTTTTTTATTTGTATTTCAATTAAAGCAAAGCATGTATTTTGCCCAGCCCTGCCTGTAGGTCTGTGGTCTGTGACATACATCATTCAATCACTGTTAAACAAATTAAATGCTAACGTTCCTTTCTAAATTCAGTTCCGGCTGCTTATATTGATGGTTTTTAGTTGTTACATTTTCAAGCACTCATTTAAAAACTATTTAATTATTTAAACTCTTTCATTTATCACAAGAGCTTAGAAACGCTGCTAACTCATTGACAAAACAAACTTTATGCAAACAAGACGGTGAAACGTCACAGCTCACAGCGTAAATACTTCGCTGTAATTGGTTGGCCTATGGAGGTTGGACAAACAAGAACGGAGCTTGATATTTGGATGCATTCGTTTGAGCTAATTATGGAGTTAGGCCAAACAAGCACTAAAGACTATTTTAATAGGGATATTGACAAAATTTTGCAATGGCCTTTAATTTAAAGAATATGGTGCATATTCACTTTAAAAAATACTTTTACCTCCATTAGTTCATTTATTGAATAATTATTAGCTCTTTTTATTTCAATTTTTAAATGACGCGTCAAAACGCGCCAAATCGACGTTGTGACGTCAATATACTTAACTACAGAGTTGCGTTCAAGGCATGCGATAGAATAAAGCACTGCCGTTTACAACATCATCGTCAGTGTGATAAACAACCGTGACACAACTTGGCTGTTACGAGTATTTGAGCGTAAACTTCAGTTGCAATTGAACAATAGTGAAATCGATGGTTAAAAAAACACTGATGTTCATCTGTCATTCATTTTAAAATCTCACTCTAGGTGCCGCGAACGCATCTTTCGAACGGAATCTGCCCATTATATTACTCTATGCTGCCCATGTAAATAAACAAACATCTGTCACAGTCGGCCGTGAAAATGCTGCCGTTGTTGTTATTTATTTGTAAAATTTTTTCGTTGAAAATGGATCGTAAAACTTATCATTGGTGTGTAGTGCCTCAGTGTCCTAATGTTTCGAATGCAATACTTGCGAAATTATTCATAATTGTACCGTCTAAAGCTGAAATACGAAGAAATTGGTTGTGACTTGAAAGAAGATAGAATGCTTAACAAATATTAACAACTTCGTCGATTTACGTTTGTGAAAATCATTTTGAAGTGAGTATCACCATAATAAACTCGTTCTATACTGATAAATTCAGTAAACTTTTACAGAAAATGGATTTGATTTCGATCTGTTTGTTTTGTTTTGTTTTGGTTGTGCTGTCATCACCATGTTGACGTCACGCACTGTGATTGGATTTTCGAGTCACGTGACACATAGATAAAAAATCGTGATTTTGAAATCGAAATAATTAAATTTAGGAGTGATTATTATTATTGAAAAAATATTGAAAAAATCTCTTAATATAAAACCTTTCAATATAGCTAGGTTTCATATTTTATTTCCACCAGTGTCAAATACCCTATTGCGGAGATAGGATATTTTATTTTTGCAAAAAGTACGAATAATATTGAAAATAAAATAAAATAATCAATATGGTAAAGAATGTAATTTTTTTCTCTAAATTTTAAAACAAAAATGTTGTTTTGGGAGGAATTGGTCTGTTGGACATTCAAGCACTAGGGCGGCGAATTATTGTACGATCGCTTGCATTACAATACATCTGGCAGCACTGGGCTAAATAGACAAGACGGTGGAGCCAAAACAAAACTAACAAAACTAAAAGTAAAAAAAAAAGAATTCTGAATTCCGATTTTTCAAGTTTCGACGGTGGAAACGAAAATTTTGTTAAAATTAAATTTTCTAATTGAATTTCATATCATTGATGTGCAGTTATTTAATCACCATGTTGATATAAGTAGAATTAGGGCCAATATACATTACTTAACGACAAATAAAGTCAAATTTTGGTGCTACCAGTGGGCACGCCATCCGGCGCTTGTGGTTTATAAAAATGGCTAAACCACAAATAAATACTAAATCCCGGAGCTATTTGAGGGATAAGGAGGCATTTCTGAAGGATTTAAAACAGTTTAATGAGAGTAAAAAGTAAGTACACCTAGTTTTTTGTCAATATCTATTCTGGAGTGTTGTTGCCCTTTCCATGTCACCTACTTATTTCTATGTATTGTTTATTCGCTCCAAACAACGTTTTATATTAATACACACAATATTGAAAACATTTATTAAGTATTCCAATCAAAAGTCAATATTTTATCCTTACGATTCCATTACGGTTCCAACCCCTTGACCGATTTTGCTCAAAGTTGAATTAGTTATATTCTATTAGCATGAACTCTATTATATATATATATTTCTACTTGCCTACAAATTTTCATGAGGATCAGATCAGCAAATTATCGCAAACTACTAATATACATACAAGCAAAAATAAACAAACGCCGATTTGTTCTTAAAGGATTGCTTTGATCACTCAAAAAATAAGTACCTACCTATTCACTTCTTAGAAATACTTTTTAGTGCCCACTTTGGTCAGAATCCTGTTACTATGACTTTAGTCACAGAATACATATAACTACAAGTACAGAAGGTTCACTCTGCAAAATCACTTAAATAAGTAGCGACTCTTACAATACACAATAAAGTGCCATTCAGGACGTAGGAGTGCTAACTACCTAGAGTCGCCTCTCTGTCTATCATGTGGCAGGTCTGACAAGTCGGCTACTTGTAAAATAAAAATAAATTGATACTCTAGCTAATAAGAACATCTTTTGTACACAGTTTTTGCAATAAATTTATTCTGATTCTGATTCTGAAATAAATATTCGGGACATTTTTCACACACGGTCATCTGGCCCCAAACTAAGCAAAGCTTGTGATATGGCTGCCAGAGACTGATATACATACATGTATAGTTTTAAATACATACTTAAATAGATATTAACAACCAGATATAGAAGATATAGAACAAACACGAATGTTCATCACACAAATGTTTGTCCTAGATGTCATACCTAAATTGTGGAGCGTGCCAGGCCTGCTATAGTGTAGAAGTTTGGTACGTACTCCTCTATAGGACTTATCTATACATAGATAAGTTTACAACCGCTATCAGGGAATAAAAATGTGAAAAATTATTTAGGGTAGATAAAACAATTATTCCCCTGCATGAAAAAGGGTAAGAATAAAAAAGTTTACTAATACAATGAGGTGACATTCTTTTTTCCACATTGGTGCCAATACTTATGCCACTCCATTGACTAAGGACTACACAACCTTTATTCATTTGTTCAATGTGTTTGTTCCAGTATATCAGTGAAGCCACCCATTGTCAATGGTATCGAAATTGATTTGTACTTGTTCTACACTCTAGTACAACAAAGAGGAGGAATTGGAAAGGTAAAAAAAAAAAAAGTTAATTTCTTTAAGGCCCTCTTTTCCCATTTTTTGCAATTTTAGTCATTCTATTTTTAGTTTGTCTTCTTCCATGATTACCTAAATTATAAACATGTCATGTCATATCTAAGTAACTGTAAATACTGAAACAAGATTAAGGACATTTAGCTCGATAGAAAATAATAATTAAAGTAACACTGATTCGCACTTTTCTCCCTGTTTTTTGGATTCATTCTAATACAATTTTTTACTAAATGATGTCTATGATATCTTAATATACAGATTTCATAATTATAGAAGGAGCCGTAAAGGTACATTTTGCATTAATGCTATACTTTTAGAAAATTATGAGAAAAACCTCAAAATTAGAAGTAGCGAACTGACACACACGACTGTGCAAGCGCCATGGTTTTGCTGCAATGAATTCGACTTCAATACAATATATTAAGACTTATGGCCATCTGTAATAACAAGCGTTGGTTAAAAGTGGAAAAACCTCGCCTTAAATGTTATAGACAATTAAATATTTGATGACTAGTTTGATTTGAACCTGCGCAATCCAGGTTAATGCCTTGAGGCTATGCCGAAACCTACCGGTTTCCTCTCGGTTCCATCAACCTCAAAAGTTCAAAGACATACAACATTCACCAACATGCACTGGGCCAGCATGGTGTATTAGGGCCCAACCTCTCTCTGAGAGAAGGCCTGTGTGGCAGCAGTGGGAACATGATAGGCTGATAATGATGGTGATGAAGGTTTTTTAAGGTTGTGGCATTTGATCACAAATTACCTGATATTAAGTGACGGTTGAAGATGGTAGATACACCTAGTCTGGAACAGGAATTGGCTCTCAAGTGACTGTGCCGGGCAGCCACTCCAATGACCCCATAGGTCTGGGGCTGAACTCGAGTATTGCAATGGTCAGCAGTGAGCTAACAAACCAAGGAGGGGACACTTACATAAAGTCGAACTTGTAATATTGTTCTGATGAATTTGATGTTAAAATACTTATGGTATTTTTTTACTTGTTTATGATAAATAACTTACATCCAATGGAATTAATTATACAGGTTAATCAGAATGATGTTTGGGAATCGTTTCTGCGACCACTACGGCTTCCTCATCCTTGTATCAATGGGTCTACTCTACTACGGAGAATATATGGAACTCATTTGGAAAAGTGAGTACATACTTAATATTAGGCCTACTTAGCCTGTTAAAAAGAGAAACTCGAAAGTCTCGAAAAACCCAAACATGTAGGTTACATTTGACTTTCAATTAAAATCTTACGAAACGTTATTATTAATTAATGTATCTGAACCTCGAAACTATAAAATTACCACCACACTACCACCATATACACTTTTCATCATGGCCCAGCTGAAAGCAGAAAGAAGGAAAAAAAATATATTTCAGGTCGGCACTCAAAAATGTCTGAATCAAAGGTAAACTACAATTATTATTGTCGTTAGTTAAATTAGACATTGCTATCACTAGGATTTCGATAAGTTCGGCGGTATTTCTAAAATAGGTTAACTACAGACACTTTTGTTGAGAATTTTGTAATAGAAAATTGTGTTTGTAAATCGTTACAGATATGAGCGAGCTAAAGGTCCCCCCGGTCGAGATGACGACATGGAACTTGACGAGGACCCTCGACGAGGGCGTGGTGGCAATATGCCCAGAATTACATTCAGTGGTGGTACATACATTTCAGGTAAATCCATTGAGGGCCTGTCTCATCACTCCCTACTTTTAATATCCATGCCTTTTCTTGGACACTCAAAATACATAATTTAATGAGTAATACTAAAGAAAAGGATATTAAAAAAGCGTATTTTGCCTATGATATTCGAAACATAGAGAAATTCAACGACGACTGAGTTGTCAATATAGGTTTAGGTTATAGAAGGTGATATAGAAACGTAAAAAAATACAAACATATGCTAGAAAAATATTACCATCCTTTCTGGATAGTCAGGTAAAAAAGTCATCTTGACGTCACCAGTGGAATGAAAAATCATATCTGGAGCAAGTTTTTTTTAAATATTGGTTTATTTATATTTTTTCTGTGGCAGTCTAGTCCACATTTATCGGAATCATCATCCCTTAACTTTAGTCGAGTTGGCGGACAAAGTGCTTATTTTAAAGTGTTATATTTAATTTAATAATAGGCTTGTGTTTAGCTGCAAGTATTTTTTATATTCATAATTACCAGTACCAGTATTCTTTTCTTTATCTTTTGCTAGACAGATGTGATGACACAGGCTCTAAATGTAAATACCTACTGCATCATCAGTTTGTTTTTTGGGTGTGTGCGCTTGAATTTTTGTAAGGTCTGTGCTTGACTCACTAACAAAAAATGTGAGTAATTTTGATTATGTTAAATCATGAAAGAGTCAATGTTATGTTTTCATGTGTGCTATTTGTTTTTTTAAAGAATTTTATGATAAAAATGCATCAATCGACAGGGAATTAGTCATAATAGGCATGATTCCTAATGTTTAATTTATTACAAATAACCGGCTTAGCGATGAATATAACTAAATACATTACACATACTGAAAAAATAATTCGAATTGGCTGATAAATCTCTGAGATATGAGTATTTAAAGTTTTAGGTGGGGATAGAGAGGGGACGTTCTATCCCTTTCTCGCAAAGCGTGTGTTAGTATAGCATTTGTATGGCGCTCCTGAGCCGTGACGTCACGGCTCAGTATAGTGCGCTCTCTGTCTAGCATGAAATTAAATTAAATTAAAATGCTTATATGTTATTTATTTTTGAACTAATTTTAATTTTGTTTTTGTTGATGTGTTCTATTTATGATCAGCTTTTTTATGAGGTAATAAAAAAATATTAGTCATCACGCCTATTATATATTACTTAATAAAATATTTTGTACTTAATAAATGACTTATTTAGTTCTTAATAAATTATGTGCACTTTCGATATTCGATATATTAGACTCAAAAACGGTGAAGGAAAACATAAGGAAACCAGTATGTCCAAGTCTCTCTCTGAGAGAAGACATGTGTCCCAGCAGTGGGGACATGGTAGGCGGATGATGCTGATGATACTGCCACAGAAGTAGTTTGAATTCCATTGAATGCGGTGCGTGAGTTCACTATGTTCATATGTAAGCTGTGACTCTTAGTTTTATTGTGTTGTCGTGCTCTTTTTTTCTCAAGTTGCAGAGTTTTTCCGTTTGTCTCAGGCTTTGTGTGTTTTTTTTATCGAGTGACAGGAAAGTCTTTTGATCACAACTCGCCTGATCTTAAGGGCATAGAATGGGAATGGCTCTCAAATGAGACTGCTGGAACAAACAAAAAAGAATTCTTAAGTTTTTCCAACATTTAAATCCTTTCCTCCACAAAGTAAAACAGTACTTCACTGTAAAAAAAATACCTACTTTTGGGTGATTAAAATATTTGTAGTAATGTATTTTTTTAAGTAAACATAGATTTATTAACTGACTTCAAAAAAGGAAGGGGTTTCATGTTAAAGTAGGTTATATGATTTTTTATGTTTGTTACCTCACAACTTCGTCATTTATAACGCGATTTAGAAAAGCATTTTTTATTTGAAATTATATATTTTCAGACCCATAGAAATTTTGTCATAATCGATTCAGTAGCGATAGGGTGATTACATTCTAGAAATGTCAAACTAGCTGACAAAAGTTGTTGCCTACAGCATCGGGAGAAGCTCTCCGCACAGCTGCCAAGCCAAGTCCGGCGCCATCCGAGAGGCTGGCCCTATCACTACTCTCTCCGATGCCAAATGAACAAGACTTCGCCGTCAACGTGTGTACAGTGCTGGCAGCTGACCATTCTAACAGGCTTCCTCTGTCTACTACTCCGCATATACTGGACTTCCTGTTGGCACATGCCGGCGTTTATAACCACTGTAAGTATTTATTTATCGTGTATGAAACCTGGGGCCATACAGCTAGCTCTTTTTTTTGTTGGAGGGTAAATCTTCAAAAGATATCCAGCTGCATTGGGGTGTAGCTGGGATATATGAGATTGCACCCACTAAAACCCCCTCGGTGGCCGGCTTCTGTGCCAGATGGAGGGCACCGGGGCCTCCATAGGAACGCACCGGTACCCTCCTAGCACACTGCCTGAAGCAACACTCCCGGGAAATAGAGCATTTCTGTTCCTTTCCTACACAATGGCGTTGACCACACCGCGCCGTCTTCCCTGGGCTCGCTGAATCCGAATCTGACCACCCACTAGCCAAAAGGCAGGCCCCCTTTTAGTCGGCTCTCCCGACAGGCAGGGGATACTGAAGCAGTATTCTAAGACCAGCTCCAGGGATAAAAACTACCCCCTAACGCGGGCTCAAAACAGCGCAGTGCGGAAAATCACGCGAATGTGAACCTTAACCTTTGCGATGAGATACGGTTTGCAGTCGCGCAACTTTTCTCAATCGCTTAAGGCAGGTTACCATAACGTTCCAGACTTCACTTGACAACCGTCTGCTGATCAAGGCTGATCAATCAATCATTACACTCTCTACTATTTCTTCCAGCGAGTCTCAGAGAGACCATCGGCCGTTCATACTACGAAGCCCGGGGGCGGTACCCGGACGATTTCTGGAAACTTCGGGCCGGTGGCGGCGGCGCCAGGGAACTCGCCGATGAAATCAAGTTCATGCAAACTGGAGTCGAACAACCTGAGCTAATGGTTCAGGCTATGGCAGCACATAATAACCTAACTGATTGCTTGATGAGAGATGGGTCTGATGATGAAGGGTCGGAGAAGGCTATCGGGGAACTTGTAAGTATATTTTAATAGACAATATTTATATGTAACAAAAATCCACACCTACACACTTATTTAAAGTAAATAAATGTTGGACTTTTGCGACAAACTTTCCCCAGCTCATGTAAATCAAAAATAGTCGTGTACAAAAAGATTTATATGTAATTAACAAATACGCAATGAATTAACAGGATCATGATTTTATTTAGAATTTGGCTGTAAAGGAAAGGTATAGACAGTACAAACATCACTGCCTATTAATAAAAAAAACCATTAAAACTTACTGTATTTAAATATTCGGTTTTCCGTTATCCGGTTTTATTTAAATTATTCGCATTGTTTGAACAAAGGTGCTTACAGACGATGCTTAGTAGAAGTAGCAAGTAGCTACTACGCATCGTCTGCAACATTTTTTATTAGTGAAAGTGGCAATGGAAGTGCTTCTAACCATTGCCACTTGCACTAAGCAAAATATTGCAGACGATGCGTAGTAGCTACTTCCAACTTGTACTTGCTACTTGTACTATGCATCGTCTGCAAGCAGCCTAAAGCACTATATAAGCCTTGGTCCGCAATAGCTGCACTGCTGACCGCGCTGTGAGGGCCTGAACCTGCTTTACGCTGTGTTTACGGCCATCATCATCTCTGCCAGCAACGCACTCATTACAGACCGTGACAGTATAATGTACTATATCTGTAAAGTTATATGATTATTTACGGGATATTTACCGTGGTAAGGTTGTGGAATGAGGAGCTCATTCCACACTGTACCTTACAACGGTACATATCCCGTAAATAGCCATATAATTTTAGTGAACAACCATGACAGCTCAAAACAGTGCTATATCTATAAATTCCAGCAAGACATCCTCGAAGACTGGGTGACGGAGCCGTCCGAAGAGAGCTCCCTATTCGCGCCCGAGCTAGTTGGCGGAGCGTCTTGCGTGTACACGCAGCGTGTGCTGCAAGTCGCCTCTATTGTACGCTCGCTGTCTTTCCACGAAGACAATGTGCACTATCTGGCCAGAAACACCACACTCATAAGGTAAACTATGTTTTTTTTTGCGTGTTTCTGGCTCAACGCACATAAGAATTGCCATTCAGCGTGGTAATGCCGCCAGCATGCTGGGTACGCTGCCAACTGTTAGTGGGCTGAGCATTTGGATTGTCTTTAGACCTTCAACGGTCTATGGGCAGTATAACTGTTTTTGTAGTGTTAGTGATAGCTTGTATTTTGTTTAGTTAATAAAAGCAATTAAAAAAGAAAAAAATTGTTTGAACATGGTAATAACGAAACTATCAGTCAGAAGAATGTATGTGAGATAAATTATCAAATAATATATTGTTAAATTTTTTTATCAAACAGTTATGCCACTAGTTGATGGTTACATAATTTTTGAGTTTATGCTGATTATATATTTATTTTCAAATTAATTCAATGAATTAATGAGAAGGAATTCAATGGCGTATGTGAATCCACCAATCCGCACTGGGCCAGCGTGATGGATATGGCCCAGTCACCCTTTCGGGGGTAGGCTAAAAGTCCAGCAGTGGACTGTTAAAAGGCTGATTATGATGATGATGATGATATATTTATTAGAAATTTGATATTATAACATTATAAAAAAAATATATAAATTATTGCCAGCGACTTTACACATACATACAAAATAGCATACATTGTTATGAGATACAACTTTGCAATTAAAATTTGCGACGTAGTATTTTGCTTTTTTGGTGTTATTTTTAAATAATGTCTACGGTCGTTTAATTTAGTTCTGCAACTACCGGCAGGATTTTAAAGTTGTTAAAAAAAAAACCTGAAGTTACATTTGTCCAATTCCGTTCTGCAAATGGCAAGGTTTTCGGGTTGTTTAAAAAAACCCTCAACCTACTGTTGTCCATTTTATTTCTACCACTTGCAGGGATTTAAAGTTGTTATAAAAAAAAAAAAAAAACCTACTGCTGTTTAATTTAGTTCTACCACTGGCAGGGTTTTAAAGTTATTATACAAAAAACCCTACTGCCGTCTAATTTAGTTCTGCCACTGGCAGGGTTTTAAAGTTGTTATACATAAAAACCTACTGCTATCTAATTTAGTTCTGCCACTGGATGGGTTTCAAAGTTGTTATACAAAAAAAAAACCTACTGCTGTCTAATTCAGTTTTGCTACTGGCAGGGTTTTAAACATGTCATACAGAAAAACCTACTGCTGTCTAATTCAGTTCTGCCATTGGCAGGGTTTTAAACATGTTATACAGAAACACCTACTGCTGGCTAATTTAGTTCTGCCACTGGCAGGGTTTTCGGGTTGTTATGAAAAAACCTTAACTAAAAAATAAAAAAAATTGTTCTACCATTTTTTTAAATCTGTAAACGAAATGAATATTCGAAGGTTACCTATAACTAAAATTCAATTTTCTTTGTAGATTCCTGTTGCTCTGCGCGAACTGCTGGGTCGGTACTCTCCGCCAATCGGGTTTGGATACCCTCGGGAATATTTCCACTGAACTGATTATTAAGGTAAATATTATATGGAGTTGTTTTACTAGATCATGGGCTGAAGATTTTTTAAATTGTATTTTGGCACTGCTATATTAACGTATCATAAAAAAATAACTATATTTGTGAGTCCCGAATAGGCTTCAGCCATAAGTGCCATGTCGAAGCAAATTTTATCAAAATTAGACAATCATTTTATATCCTAAAAAAAAAAACATGAAATGTGCGATTGAGATCGCTGCGGTATTCTGGCCCTTTTTTATTTTTATTTTTTTATGCTTTCTTGGCAAACAAGCAGACGGGCTGCTTGATGGTAAGCAGTCACCGTCGCCTATGAATACTTGTAACACCAGAGGCATCACAAATACGTTACCGACCCTTTAGAACTCGATTAACTCGCCTTTTGAAGAACCCCATGTTGTAACTTCTCGGAAACACCGTAGAAGGTAGCTCATTCCACATTTTGCAGGTATGAGGCAAGAAGGGTCGTGTGAATCGCAGTGTGCGATTTCCACTGATCTATGATGTGTGGATGAGCCTTCAGGCGGTGGCGGCTAGTGCGATGGTAAAACCGCGACGCCGGCATCAGATCAAACAGTTTTCAGAACACTTCCCGTTGTAAATGCGATAAAAGATACAAAGAGACCCAACGTCTCTGCGCATGCATCCTTAACCACAGATGCATTGCTTTCAGTTTACAGTTTTGTGCAAATAAATAACATTTATCTTATCTAAAACATTTTCAGGAACCAGCAACATGCCTGATATCTAGACACATCTTGTCGACCATTCAGTCGGCGCTCGTTTCTCCGGACCGCGCGAGAGTGTTGGCAGCTTTAGAACTGCTCAACAAGTTGTCACAAAACGAGGCCAATGAAGACGCTCTGCTGAAGGCTTTGGAGTCTAAAGTAAGTCAAATGACACTAATTTTACTTAAAAAAAAACAAAGAAAAAAAAACATTGTCCTTGTTTCAATTTTTAAGTGCCTCGGTTAACTTGAAAACTCAAAGATTAAACACATCACCATTAGTAAGATAGTCGCTTAACTATGATCACAATGGAAAATGCAAAATAAAACCGGCCAAGTGCGAGTCGGGCTCGCGCACTGAGGGTTCCGTACCACCATATAGCTTGTTAGCTACTAAAGTACAAAAAAAATGTGCAAAAAGACAACATCCCATCAATGCCCAGGCGGTCACCCATTGAAGTACCGGCTGCGCCCGACGTTGCTTCTCTTCGGCGATCGTACGAGAACCGGTGGTAAACAGAAATTTTCTTGCACTTGACCATTATTTATTATTTGTTGTTATACTTTAGAGTGTGTACTATAATCATGCCAAGTTTTATGCTTGTATGTATTACCATTTTTACATTAGACCAGATATAAACGGGTATAAACGAAATGGGGGGTCCATTTCGTTTTTACTTATTTACAATTTCTTAATTTATGCGCCGGAACATTACATATTCTGTGAAAATTTCAACTGGCTATCTATTACGGTTCGAAAGATACAGCCGTTAATAGGTAGGACAGAAGGACAGACACACAGACATCGTACGCTTAGTAATAGGGTCCCGTTATTACCCTTTGGGTATGGAACCCTAAAAATAATATTGATACAATACAATACAGAAACTCTTTATTAAAATACCACAAAACAAGGATAACATAAACATTACAATAAAAATATTATCTAGGCTTTTAATAGACGCCCTTATCGCTTAAAGCGATCTCTTCCAGGAAACAGGCACTTCATATACTTACAGACAAAAAATAATAATTGCAGAGCTTCTTTCAGAAATTACACTAAAGAGTTTCTAAAGAAGTACCTATACCTATAAAAACTAAATGCCTTCAATGTCACTAGCGCGAAGAACAGTCACAAAATTGTCATTCTGTTATAATCATGTCGTGATTCCATCACAAAAAATCAACATGTCATGAAAAAAATGTGAAAACTGAAAATTCTTCATCAAAGCCTCTCAGTAATGCAGCACAACATAGTTTAAGTGGAAAACCGACATCAAAAAACCTAGAAAATGGATTTGGGTTGTTTAATTTTGACATTCATCATGCTAATTCAAATGAGCTTAATCCTGCTCATGCTGAACCCCGTTTACGATGTCCGGAAGATTATCATCTACATCAATGATCATACAGTCAAGTACAAGAGAATGTACTACATGCTAGTTGTCATATACTTCTTGTCCATTGTCTGTTTGGGCATGTACGTACCTCTACAGAACATACACACAATGATCTTCACTGAATTCTTGGATGATTACGAGAAGCTGATACTTTTGAGCAGAGTAGAGAAGAACTACATAATCGCAGGATTCTCACTCTTCTTAGTAGTGGTGATGTACGGGATGAGAGCGCTTCTGATGTACACAGCAAACCTGGCTCAGATGGTAGAAAAGACAAGCGAACCTGTAGTCTTACGGACTGAATCTGTAAAACAGGATCTCAACGATGAAAACTTCCTTCCGAATCTGCTGCGAGTGAAGAGGTCGATATCATACGAAGCGTTTCTCTGTACAAACGAGCTAAAAGATGACCTGATAGCTATGATGAAGAATTTGAAGTACCATCAATACAAAAACGTCGTCTCTAGCATCTTTGAGATAATGGGCAATAATCAGAACGTGGACTTCTAATTGGCAGATGAAACTTACCGTCTTACCACAAAAGATTTAAGCACGCTTTAGACAAGTGTTTAGCAATTGTTTCACTGCGAAAAATATGCTAAACACTTGTCTAAAGCGTGCTTAAATCTTTTGTGGTAAGACGGTTAAAATTCCATAACAATAAAACTTGTTTCTTCGTAAAAGTTTTGTTTTTAAATATTTGAATTGTTATTCCACACTACTACTTTATACTTTAGCTAAATAAGTTACTTGTAGATAGCAAGAGTAGGCTTGTGACCCAATGTTTAATTTATTACATATAACAGCCTTAGCAAAGCATATAATCAAATACATTACACACACAAAATTAAGTTGGCCGATAAAGTTCTGAGATATTAGCGTTTAAAGTTTTTGCCGGGGATAGATAGCGGATGCTCTGTCCCTTTTCCGCAAAGCGTGTGTCACTATATTATTTGTATGGCTCGCGCTAGGCTTGACGTCATAACGTGCTAGTACGCTCTTTGTTTAGCATGAAAATAAAATACACATCATTTATTTTTGAACAAATTTAAATTTTGTTTTCATTGATGGAATGAGGGTCTAGACAAGAGCTACACACTGTTAGCGTTAACGCCTGCGGAAAGATGAAATTGTATGAAAATGACATTAGCTTCAGATAATTTATCTCATGCTAATGTCATTCAATGTCATTTTCATACAATTTCATCTTTCCGCAGGCGTGAACGCTAACAGTGTGTGGCTCTTGTCTAGACCCCATTGGCTAGAAAGGGACCGTAGGGTATAGACCGCTCGGGGCGTGAACCTGGTTAGCGCAAGTTTGAATCCTGCTTATCGTCAAAGTTTTAAATTGTCTATATTTATAACATTTAAATTGTTTCTTCTTATTTTTGTCAATACCTTTTTAGGGTTCCGTACCCAAAGGGTAAAAACCTATTACTGAGCCTACGTTGTCTGTCTGTCTGGTTGTCTGTCCATCCTACCTTTAAACGGGAATATGTAATGTTACGGCGGATTGACTAAGATATAATAAAAAAGTCAAAAAGTTAAATCAAAATCCCCATACAACAAACGTATTTTTTTACGTATTTTTGTATTAGCTCTAATGTAAAAACGATAATACAAATACAAGCGTCAAATTTAACATGATTATAGTACACACTCTAAAGTACAACAACAAACAATAAAAAATGGCCAAGTGCGAGTCGGTTACAAGTTTCTGTTCATTACCAAGTTATAACTGGTAATTTCGTTATTGAATTTTGTTGTGGTACGGAACCCTCAGTGCGCGAGCCCGACTCGCACTTAGCCGGTTTTTTATACGGGGCTACGTGGAAAGGGTGTACTAAGCCGAAAGGGGTACCAATTAGTAGGGGAACAACTTATACTATGGGATTAACCCTGAAATCGTGAAAAAGATATTATCTGTTCCATAGAAAACAGTGATTCACACGTCATAATGTATGGACCCCTTTCGGCTCCCTTTCTGCATAACACTGTAAAATACTAATGTAATTTATGAACGAACTAACTGCACCCCGCGATTTCACCCGCGTGGACAACTCCTTTAATGCCAGTGATAGTCCCGTCTAAATCGGTCCAGCCGTTTTGGAGTCCACAGGGAACATACATACATACATAGATTTTTATCTTCTACTATATAAAAATAAGTCGGGTTTTCCTTCCTGACGCTATAACTCCAGAACGCACGAACCGATTCCACGGTTTTGCATTCGTTGGAAAGGTCTCGGGCTCCGTGAGGTTTATAGTAGCGAGGCCGAAGGCCGAGCTCTACGCGTACGAAGTAGCGGGATTCAGCTAGTATTATCAAAGATTGGTATTATATAGATAAATATGGTTGATATTCTGAAAACCCGTACGAAGCGCTTTGATTCAACTTTTATTGTGCGAACTGCTAGTCTGTGGAATGTGCTGCCTGAATGGGTGTTTCCCGATAGTTACAGTCTGAGTGTCTAATAATCACGAGTGAATCGGTTTCTTCTAGGCAAGCGTGCTCCATCGTAGACCGCATCATCACTTAACACCAGGCGAGATGGCGGTCAAACACAAACCTATTATTAAATAAATAAATATTCGGGACATTTTCACACTGAACCAATAGGGCTATGAAAAAAATAGTGAACTTCAGATGTTTCTGATAAAGTTTTTTTTTTTTTAACTTCCTTGTCTGACAATAGTAATATAAATTTTTTTCCAGGTGTACCACGACGTATGCGCCCTACTGACGCTCCGCGATATAATGGTACTGGTCTGTACGCTAGAGTGCGTGTACGCACTGACGTCACTCGGAGATCGCGCGAGCGAAGCCGTGGCGCGCGTACCGGGCCTGGTGCACACGCTTGTCTCGCTCGTCACTGTTGAGGTAAACTGTACTCTATTAATAATAAATATTCGCGACATTTTTGCACACACGGTCATCTGACCCAAAACTAAGCAAAGCTTGTGATATGGCTGCCAGAGACTGATATACATACATATATAAGTACTTTTAAATACATACTTAAATAGATATTAACAACCAGAACAAACACAAATGTTCATCACATAAATGTTTGTCCTAGGTGGGAATCGAACCCACGCTTCCAAGGTCAGAAGGTAGGTTCACTAGGAACTGGACCAACGGGCTATTCTTACCGCTATAAGGTTAGGTAGGTAGGTTGGGGGTGTGGAATGTCCTTTTCAATCAGTTAAATACTTTAGTGATCGCATTTTTTGTAAAACCATAAGATTATTTGTAGAAAATAACGAAAAAATAAATATTAAAAATATTTGAAAGCGCGTAAATAAAAATAAATAAATTTGGGACATTTCACACACGGTCATTTGACCCCAAACTACATACATATATATAGTTTTAAATACATACTTAAATAGATATTAACAACCAGATATAGAACAAACACAAATGCAAGCATTACCGTCAAACAAGTGTGTATGTTTTCTACCATTTCTCTACCATTTCGCAGTGGAAAACGAGGGTCTTATTAATATTGGTATGATGGTATGGTTTCCCAGGCGCAGAGCTACGGGCCGCGCGCGTGCATACTGATGCGAGTGGTGGAGACGGTGAGCGGGCCGGCCGCGCTCGCCGCCGTCGCAGAACAACAGCCGACCCAGCAGCCGCAGGTATGTGAACTGATACTTACGACGAGACGTTGTGTTTACTTACTGGACGAGATCGAGCGCGCGGCTAACTCACTCGCACATTAAATGTTATTAAAGTATGTAACGGACAATAATATTCATAATATTTCATACATTGCCTGGACGACCCAGGTATTCTATACATTGCCCTAGGTATTGTATAGAATACCTGAATTATACACATTGCCGGTAACATATACATTGTATTAATTATATACTGTACAATGCCACATTTACTCCAATTTAGACGTTATGTCGCTTGCATAGTGTTCAACGTTAGTTGTCCATAAGTCGTCGTAGCTCGCGCGGCGTTGTAGTCGGAACGAACGTACCTCGTAACTAACCAAAGAGTCTGCGCAATTCGTAGCGTGCGTCGAGTTTTGGTTCGAACGGCTTTTTGGCACGATTGTGACTCTATATTTATTGTATCTCGATGTGTCTGACGCATCGGGCTTTTTATTAGTGTTACATTGTTTTTTTTCTGTCTTACATAGTATATTAGACGGTGTGATACTCCAGTCAAAGTAGCCCTAAGCCAAAATATCTGACTTAGCGGTAAGAAATCGTAGAGACCCAAACAGATGTCGTAATCGTCCATCTAAAACCACTTTAATGAACCACAGTATAATGTGTATGGGACCGATTATCTATAACACTATACCGATTTCAATAAGGGATCTAAAATCTACTCAATTTAAAATAAAACTAAAAAGGCTTTTAGTCAAGAGATGTTATTATAAAGTTAGTGATTTTATAAATGATAAATTTTAGTAATGACTGCAGTAGGTCAATTTGTTTATCATACAATAATAGTAATGTCTATCTGTTAACTATTATTATAATATTAATAACATCATATCTAAACATTTGAAATTGTTTCGACAGTTAATTAAATTAATACTTTTTTATATAAATAATATTTACGGAATTTTATACCATCTCTCTAGATTTGTACGCCTATAAACTAGGCAAAACATGATACAAAGTGACAAATATTTATTTTAAACCACCTATTGTGCATGCGTTTTAAATGTGTGTATGATTTACTCGTGTTTTGTGCAAATAAATTATCTTTATCTTTATCTTTAAAATACATTCGTAGATGTAAAAAGAGGGCACTGTTAATCTTCTTTCTATATATATAAAAATGAATCCCTATTTACCTTGGTCACGCCATAACTTGAGAACGACTTGCCGATTTCAATCATTTTTATAAGTTTTCTAATATTGTGTAGGAGGTTCTTACGGAAAGAAAAATTAAGAAAATTGCGCACAAAAATCAGAAAAATTAAAGACTATTTTAACTACGCGCATTTGACAGGACAACGTCTGTCGGGCCAGCTAGTACATTAATAGTTTTAAATATTCATCTCAGTGATTCCCTAGATTCAAAATAATTTAGGATCTAGGGAATCACTGAGATGAATAAAAAAAAACGCGTTGTTTACAATTATTGTAAACAACGCGTTTTTTTTTACAAAGACAAGTGTGGGCCGGATTTGTCAAACGAACAAATTTAATGTTGACGATTTAGCTGATATTGTGATATCAATAGGTGCAAGTGCAGGCAAAACCAGTGGTGGAGCAAGTGGCGCCGGCGGCACCCTCCCCGGCCCCCGCGCCCGCGTCCCCCGCGCCCGTCAACTCGCTCCAACAGTCGCACATGCATCAAAAAACTGTACAGGTGAGATCATCATCATAATCATCAGCCAGAAGCCGTCCACTGCTGAACATGGGCCTCCCCCTTTAACCTCCACACTGAACGACAGCCTGCCTTTTGCATCCACTACATGCCAGTTAATCTCACTATGTCGTCGGTCCATCTAGTCGGAGGCCTACTTATGCTGCGTCTTCCGGTTCGTGGTCTCCACTCCAGAACCTTTCTTCCCCACTGGTTATCGGTTCTTCGAGCGATGTGGCCTGCCCATTGCCACTTCAACTTGCAAAGTTTAACAGCTATGTCGGTGACTGGTTCTTTGGCGAATATTCACGTTTCGGATGACAGGTGAGATGCGCTGTCTTAATTAATTTAACAGATTTTTTCAGTTGGTTTTTTCCACAGAAAAGAGAAGTACATAACTAGAACGGAAATGTGAAGGGAAATCTGTCGCCAGGCATTATGAGTGAACCTTGATTGAACATTCTTATTTAGATCAACGCGTCGACGTCGTATCGTTGCTAACTGATTTCGAATGCAACTGGCTACAAAAAAAATCTTACAAAAATGCCTTGACAACCGTTCTATTTTAAATTTAAAAAAAAAACAACTTTTCTGTGTTTTTTTCACATCGATTTGAAACTTTGCCAGTACATATTTGTAATCCTGATGACAATACAATAATTTGGTACCGTCGAGATGACCTGGTGATGGAGTCAGAAGGTGGATAGTGGAACTCTCTTTTTTATGCCGTAGTTGGCAAACAAGCGAACGGGCCGCCTGATGGTAAGTAGTAAGATCACAGTTGCCTCTGGATACCTGTAACACCAGGGGCATCACAATTACGTTGCCGACCTTTGATGACTCTTCAATGGCTTCCAGTAAACCCCTCGATTTTGAGCTCGTTTGATTAGTTTTAACGAGTCACATAAGTATGGTTTTTAGTTTTATTAATCACTAGCGCTCGGTAAGTGGGTCATTGATGACTCAAAATGCGGGCAGTAAATATCACTTTGCCATACTAGGTAGGGAGGTAAAGTAATAAAAAAAAAAACTAATAAATCGAAATAGTCCCATGTTAGAAAATACCATTGATCTTACTGATTTTCTTTTCGTCGGTCAGGTCCCTACTGTCAAAACTGCACTGTGAAATTAAGTTAACAACAATTTAAAACCTCTATGGTATGAAGTGAAGTGAACTTTGATGCTTTGCAATTTTTTTTGGCGGAGAATTGAAAATGAAACCTTTTTCAAATACTTTCTGAGTTGAAAGCTGGGACATAAAACTAATTAAATTTATTCCAACTCACCATCATTGAAAGTCCTAAAATATCAATAAAATGAGTTCAACCGATGAGAAATGGATTCGGCACCAGTGTAGATAATATAATATTTTTTTCATTCGTGCAGGAAAATGAAAACTTCGCATTGGCATGGCTACGCTCGTCGTTCGAACCCCTTCCGCCCCACGATAACAGCACTTTCGAGGCGGCCGAATTGTACCGCCAATATATGGCGTGCTGCGCGAAACTCGCCCGTAAGGGAGTCATTGCGCCTCAACACTTCCCGCGACTAGTCAGGTAAGAAATACTAATACACTAGAACGCACAACGCGTAGAAAACTATAGTCAGTTAACGTCCGCTGTGTTTCATATATAAACATAGCTATATACAATTTACATCGAAACAAAACTATTTTACCAAAACCAACCGTATGTTAATACATTTACGGCTCAGTTCTCTAATGTTAGTTCGATTCGTACAACATCGTCAAAACTCGTCGAATGCCGTTGATCAAGCGAGACGGCGATGTCTGAATCGCAAGTGGGAAAGAAATAGACTACACGTACTTATTTTATGTTTGAGGTGATAGTCTTAATACGTGTGTGAAACAAATGCTGCGTAATCAAAATAATATAATTATGATGATAAAACAAGTGATTTATAGGGGTTTTTGTGATTATTTGGATGATAAACAGTGATGTAAGTGTGTGTATGGAGTATTTACTTACCGATGATATGTTCCGCCATCTTTTATATTTTGTAATTCTTAAAAAAAAATAAGGAGCCCTTATCTTTGTTACGGCTTGTGCAGCTATCGCGTGACCGTGGGTCCAAGTTGTCCCCGTATTGTGTCGGGGCAAGTTGAGTATTGCCGCGAGTAGCGCGTCATTGTGGCATCTTTGTATTTTTTGATGGAAGGTCAAACAACACTCGCTCACCTATTATTTTATTGTCCAATCGCAGGACGGTATTCGGCGGCACAGTAGGTCCCAACACTGTCAGCACGTCCACGGGTGAAACGCAGCAAGTGTACATCGGGATCCGGTCGAGGAATCCGCAAAACAGAGCCAGCGTAACTCCAGGTATGTTAAAAAATACTGGAAATGTATTAATTTTACTATACAAGGTTATAAGCTTGGACTGAGACGAAATAATGTCATTGTACTTATCATTATGAACAACTTTTATTATGGGACCAATACCGAATTCGTAATCAAAAGAGTCACAAACGTGCAAAATAAATGTTCGAACCAACGCGCACGCTACGGATTGCGCCGACTTTTTGTTTAGTTGTAAGGCAATCCCGATCCGACTACAACGGCGCGCGATGCCAGTGCCACGATGACATAGCGGACAAGCGACGTTGAACAATATGCAAGCGACATAACGTCTAAATCAAAGAAAATGTGGCATTGCGAACTATATACCTAATTGGTGTCTAGGTATGTACAACGACGCTCGGACGATTTTTGACTGTTTTCACTTAGATGTTGTGACGGTATTGCATCTCGATGTCTGTTCCATAGAAAAATGACATCCACACACAGCGAAATGTATGGAACGGCAATTTATTGGCCATTTCAGGGTAGGCTCCATACAAAGATAATGTTATAACCACTTGATCGCACATAGTCAAAATTCCTTTTTGCAAAATGATGCCACGTCGGTCGCGGGGGCAGCTTGTGATTGGACGCTCGACGCGACTCGACGCTTGTGATTGGAGAATCAAAAGTCATTCATTCAGTTCGCGCCTAGGATTGGCCCCGCTCGAAATAGTTTAGGTTGACTTTTGGCTTATGCGGGGTAAAGAAGAGAGTCAAGTGGTTATATTGTCATTGGCTCCATAGTAATAATGCGCATGTTAACTAGACACAAAGGAAGACAGACGGCCTGTGACAACGAAAAAAAAAGACGTTGAAATTTTATTTTGTTTGACGCGTTATTCTTTGTTCACAGCGAGTCCAGCTTCGCCGATTCTGAAAGCGCAACTGACGAACAAAGCCGCTGCAGAAGCCAAAGCTGCTGCTTCACAACCACAGGTAAGAGAGGACGTTGTAGATTGTACAACAAGTGCATAAAACAAGTCATTTTAGCTATGCCGTTTATCAAGACGAAGGCGAGGGCAAATATTTAAGTCGATGATAAAATGGGTTTTATGCACGAGTTATAACACTAGGCTATTCACTTTAATTGCGAGGAATTAAAAGTGATATTGAAAGTCTCTCTTTAATTAAATTATAACTGAAATTTTAACAATTTCTGTTTTTACTATTGTAGTGATAAACTGACCTTCAGTAGCTTAAAAGGCTTGACAGATTAAAAAATGTGAGATATCGTTTGATTCATCTTAATGTAGTTATGCAAAAGTGTATGGTAATAAAATACTAAATACAACACTCGGAAAAATACTTTTATCACTCACCTTTTTAAGTTGAACCCGGTAAGTTTGTACAAGCGTAAATAATTCAAGAATTGCCGCTTAATGAATGAAAATGACATTAGCTTGAGAGAACATCTTTCAAGCTAATGTCATTGTCAATGTCATTTTCATACAATTTCATCTGCCGTAGGCGTTAACCCTAACAGAAAGTGGCTCTTGTCTAACCCCCTGGTTGCAACTATTTCAATGTCTCTTACATACCGTTGGGTTTTCCTTTTTAAATGATCACTTGCTCGTTAATTCTAATTTCTATTACTCTTATTGTATTTAACTCTACAGTCGCAACAAACTCCAACGCACCCGCACCTCTCCCAAGCACTGGAATCGAATCCAACAAACACAACGCTGATAAAACACCTGCTCGCCCATAAAGTAAGCCCTGCGCCCGCGCAGCCGCAAGTAAGTTCACTAACAGTACTAACTGTAGTTTAAACTGGTGTGGTACGTCTGTACAAACAGCAAAGGGAGTGTAGCAAAGGGGAGGCGATCTTCATAAGCTAATGACATACTGAGGTTCATAATTAACTATACAGGGTTATGCAGAAAGGGTGTACTAAGCCGAAATGGGTCCGTTATACCCATCTACTTACTTGGTACTTCATCATCATCATCATCATTTCAGCCGTAGGACGTCCACTGCTGGACATAGGCCTCCCCCATCGATCTCCAAAAGGGCCGGTTGGAAGCGGCCTGCATCCAGCGTTTCCCTGCGGTCTCTTTTAGGTCGTCTGTCCATCTTGTGGGTGGACTTGGTACTTGTGTAGCAAGAATTACCCGCAACTAGGCTATTCATTAGCCCATTTTGCGTCACCCGGCTGCGGCTAATTCAGCCACCCGGTCTCCTCCAGGAAAACCTGCAGCTCGCTGATGCCTGCGCAGGCTTCCCAGAGTGTCTCAGTTCCCAGAGGATAGAGTTTCGTTGTTCTGCCACAATACTGCACTCCAGCAGCAAACGCGCGGCCGTTTCTTCACCATGCACCCTCTATATAGGGGACTGTCTGTAACCCCAATTTTGAGAAGGTGTGTGTTTAAATGGCAGTTACTTGTGACGACCCCAACAACTTGCCGGAGTTTGTCACGTTTTAGATTGACGTTAACTCGCCATCACGAACAACTTTTTACTAAGGGAGTATCCCTAAAATCGTTAAAAAAAATATCAGCAGTTTCATAGAAAACAGTCATTCACGCTCGACAAAATATATGAAAAAGCTGTTGTAGCTTAACGATCTTAACGATTCTGCGGGGATAACTTTGTTGGAGAGGTTCAGTTTTAGTGCAGGGCTGTTTTAGTGGGTGAGATCTTATGCAACCCATAAAAACCAAATGCATGGATAAAAATACACGGGTCTGTTATTGGTTTTGCTACGCCTTCACTTCGCTGTTTGTGCAGACTTTCAAAAGTCCTGGCTCTTTGTCTATTACAGATGAT
Source organism: Agriopis aurantiaria (assembly GCA_914767915.1). Taxonomy (NCBI): domain Eukaryota; kingdom Metazoa; phylum Arthropoda; class Insecta; order Lepidoptera; family Geometridae; genus Agriopis; species Agriopis aurantiaria. Next base: position 5,613,606 of record OU612003.1, on the reverse strand, counting down.
TCTGAAATATTAAAAAAATCGCCTTGCTATAATAATGCATTGCTAGTTTTGGCAAACATGGTCGGAGTCATCAGATTAATATAACTGAAAAAATATTGTCAAAGAGTCACGGTTACCTTTAATTTAAAAAAAGGGACAGTTTTGCAAGAAAAAAAGGACGTGGTGTAATCACTACGTGAGTTTCACTCTTACAGAATTCAATGGTTTAGCAGATAATGCCAGCGTATTTCGAATTATCCCGGTCACGGTAACCAGAAACTGAGGTATAAAAGAGGAAAGTTTGATCTAACAACAGCATGCTGATTGGATTTCTAAACTAAAATTCAGGGTTGATTACGTAAGCTGTCAAGTTCAATCGCAATTTGAAGAATGCCCCATTCAAATATCCACTTTACCTGATAAGAGGCGTGAACGTAGAGCGAGCGGGATGGCCTGATCATTTCTTTTCGCTCTCGCCCCATATTAATATCCACCTTTAGAAGAAAAGAGTCTTGAGTGATCGGGTTTTCATTAATTAAGATTGAACTTTGACGTGAAGCAAAATCGCTCTGTTGGTCGTATTTTTAAGATTTAAATTCTAAATTTGTTTTGTGTAGTGGCAGGTAATGTAGAAAGGCATGTCGAAGTAAACTTAGAACACTAACAACAGTTGATATTAATTGGCATGACTTGGAAGCTTATTTGATAAGCATGATGTCAAAAAAATCTATTTGAGGATATTTTAAAAATATAAACGAAAATACGTATAAATATATAAACGAACGGTTTATGGCTTTATGCAAGAATGTTTGTTATTTACCAAAGTTTTCTGTCAACTCAAAAAACAAGACAGCCTATTTTTTTTAAAGAGCTATTGGATGTTACTGAATAAGACCGATAAATTTTCTTGAAATTTTTCTACAATTGATTGATGCTGTGTAGGTGGCGCAAAGGCAGCAAAATCAGCAAAGAGGTCCCTCTACATCGAACACTGTGGTTGTGCAAGCTCCTTCACAGGTAACGTTTTTTTTTAAATGAGTTTATAAATTAAACTATTTAAATTAGAACACTGTTTTAAACTATCACGGTTGTTCACTAAAGTTATATGATTATTTACGGGAATATCCCGTAAATAATCATATAACTTTATTTAAATTAGGTTTGTGCTTGACCACATCCTGCCTGCTTCAAAGCTGCGGTCTAGAATGGTGCACGCTTACCTAGAAAGAACGTGTTTATTTATTATATACCCGATAGCCCGTTGGTCCAGTTGGTAGCGAACCTGCCATCTGAGTTTGGGGGCGTGGGTTCGATTCCCATCTAGGACAAACATTTGTGTGATGAACATTTGTGTTTGTTCTATATCTGGTTGGTAATATCTATTTAAGTATGTATTTATAAACTATATCTGGCAGCCATATCACAAGCTTTGCTTAGTTTGGGTTCAGATGACGGTGTGTGAAAAAATGACCCGAATATTTATTTATTAAATAATAGGCTTGCGTTTGGCCGCCAACTCGCCTGATGTAAAGCGATGATGCGGTCTACGGTGGAGCACGCTTGCCTAGAAGAAACCGATTCACTCGTGATTTGAAGACCCACATTTTAACTATCGGGGAACACCCATACTGCTTCCTTGCTAAATATCTGCAAGATCGGTTAAGTCATAAACATACTGAGAGGCAGAAAGTGATACTTTTGCATTTCGCAACAAAAATTTGGACTTCATCGATAAAATAAAGCCAAGCCAAAAAAAAAGCCTGATTTAAAAAAAAACCAAAAAAAGATCAAATCAAGCCAATCACATAATATTGCTGTCAGTAAACCTCGAAAAATCGCCAAAATTAAACCACACACTTCTTTGTTTAAGGCCATGGAGGTTGACCCGGAAGCAATGATCAAATGCACGGCGATCACGCCGGGCGGCATTGCCAGTATCACACCTGCTGTGCAAGAAAAGGTAACAGAAAATGACAGAAAGAACAGATAATGATAGAACCCTCCTATAATGCTCTCAATAATCATATTGGCTTAAAAGTGTTTTTTTTTTTTTTATGGTTCCTAAACTAAGCCTACGCTTCTGTCCGTCCTACCTTTTAACGGTTGTATTTTCTTGAATCATAGCTAAGAATATTCTCGATAAATAAGTATTTTAAAAAAAATTGTTGAGCCGTTTGGGAGCTACGATGCCACTGGCAGGTCCACAAATACATATGTTAAACTTATAACACCCCCTTTTCTGCATTGGGGGTTAACAATAATAGTTTTCTATTTCTAATTTTTACAGGTCATCGTGAATGCCCCAGAAGATATGTTAGGTAAGACATCTCTACACAGTATAAATTAAAGTCGCTTTCCGCGTCTGTCTGTCTGTATGACCGCTGACTCCTCCCTAAACCACGCAACAGATTTTGATGCGGTTTTCACCGTCAGCTAAATATATTTTCACGGGAGGTTTATATATATAGCTAGCGACCCGCCCCGGCTTCGCGCGTAAATTATACCCGTGCGAAGCCGGGCGGGCGGGTCGCCAGTATAATATTACTTCATAAAAGCGTAACTAAATCTTTTATTTTGTCTTTGGAAATGAAAACTCAATCCGATTCATCTTTGTTTACAGTTTGTAAAGAAGAGCCAGTGCAGATGCAATTAGACGAACAATCGCAACTGACTATCGTAAGTAGTTTAAAAAAAAACCGGACAAGTACGAGTAGGACTCGTGCTCTGAGGGTTCCGTTTGAAGGAACCATCAGAGCGCGAGTCAAAAAAAAACAATAACTGGAGTTGAAATATTGAAAGACAAACTTAACTTTGTAGTTGACTATAAGGTTCTTACATACATTCCAACTACAAAATGTAAGTTTGTAATAGCAAAATAATTATTTTTAAATGATATAACTTCAAATTTGTAATTTTCGGATTTATTCCTATATATGTGCTATAAGACCTTACCTTTTGCCAAATTTCATGATTCTAGGTCAACGGGAAGTACCCTATAGGTTTTGATTCCCCTGTGAAATCGCAAAATATGCGACATAAACGTTCATATCTTTTGATTGCGTTGACTTACAACTTTTATTTTTTACAGCCGAAAGAAACCGTAGATCCAAGTATTTAGTATAAATTTCAACTTGATACCTTTACGCGTTCTTGAGAAAAAGGGTCTTGACAGACGGACAGACGGACACACAGACGGACAGACAGACTGACAGACAGACGGACAACGAAGTGATCCTATAAGGGTTCCGTTTTTTCCTTTTGAGGTACGGAACCCTAAAAAGTACTAAGTCTTTGTTTTTTTATTCAGGAATTTAGTTTTTGTAATTACTCACGTATGATGACGACAGTTACTACGACTATCCTACGTGAGTAACTGAAAATGAAAAAATAATTCCCGTAGGACCATTTCCAATTCTCATTCAACGTGGCAATGCCGCAAGCATTCTGGGGACCCTTCCCTCCACTAATGGTCTGTTAGTTTAAGTTTTTATTTAGGTAGTTTTTAAGTTTTAGTTAACAATTTAAGTTTTCGTTAATTTTCTGTATTAAAGTTGTGCATAATAAAAATTGCTCGGGGTTTCTCTACGAGATCGAATCCGAAATGAGGAGATCCGTAGACGAACGAAAGTCACCGACATAGCCCACCGGATTAGTAAGTTGAAATGGCAGTGGGCAGGGCACATATCACGCAGAACAGATGGCCGATGGGGCCGAAAGGTTCTGGAATGGAGACCACGGACTGGTAAGCGCAGCGTAGGACGTCCACCCACAAGATGGACAGACGACCTAAAAGAGACCGCAGGGAAACGCTGGATGCAGGCCGCTTCCAACCGGCCCTTTTGGAGATCGATGGGGGAGGCCTATGTCCAGCAGTGGACGTCCTACGGCTGAAATGATGATGATGATGATAATAAAAATTGCTACTTATTCCCGTACAATATAAACTAAATGTGTGAAAACCACATCCGTTTTCATAATATATATACTCTTTTAATAGAAAACAGCCCAAAACAAAATGCTAGCGGACCTCCTAGAAAAGAAATCAAACCCTCCAGTGCAAGTGGTCCAAATGGGGTCGTCCATCAATGCCCCCACCATACAAATCACGGAGACTGGTCAGATAGTGCAGGTGAAGTCTGACCCGACACCGGTCATTCAGATCAACGAAGCAGGCGTGTTATCGCAGGGGAATCAGTTCTTTCAAATAAAGAATGAACAAGGTGAGTTAAATAAAGACCGAACTAACTGAAGGAACTAACGAACGAACTGAGTGAAAAAAAGAACGATGGTTTGCGTGAAATAAATAAAGATGGTTTGAAAGAAATGAAGAGTGAATAAGGTGAATGTAGTAACGAATGAACAATTTGAGTAACATCAAAAATGAAATAGCAGATCTCCCAGAAATGAAGTCAAAGTAAATAAAATTGATTGCCTTTTTAAATAATTTGTGTAATTAATCATGCCTATTAAGTGAGTGAAATAATAATTTAATGAATAAAAAAATTACGAAAATAATATAAGAATTAACAAGGATAGTTGCAAAGCCGTGGTAGCCCATTTGGGAGACCGCTAGACTTGAAAGCGTGAGGTCGCGGGTTCAAACCCCGGGCCCGTACCAATGAGCTCTTTGGAGCTTATGTACGGATTTTCATACCACTGGCTTTTCGGTGAAGGAAAACATCGTGAGGAAACCTGCATACGTACGGAGAAGGAATTCAATGGCGTATGTGAATCCACCAAAACGCACTGGGCCAGCGTGGTGGATTTGGCCCAATCACCCTTTCGGGGTAGGCTAAAAATCCAGCAGTGGACTGTTAAAAGGCTGATGATGATGATTAAGTGAGTGAAATAATAATTTAATAAATAAAAAAATTACGGAAATAATATAAGAATTAACAAGGATAGTTGCAATTATTTTATTTAAACTTTATACATTTTATTTCCAGGTCAACTAATCCAAATCAAAAACGACCAAGGGCAAATAATCCAGCTCAAAACTGACCAACTGCAACAACCGTTGCTTCAATTCAAAAACGATCAAATCGTAATCAAGTCCGAGGGGAATGTAGGACAACTTGGCCAACTGATCCAGGGACAAGTTGGCCAAATGTTCCAAGGACAGGTCGGCCAAAGCATACAAAATATTAAAGTGGAAAAGGACATTGTGGAGCACGTTATTACCGACCATTCTTATACTGAACCACCGTCGAAGAAAATAAAGTTGGAAGAGAAGAAAGAGGTATGTCCCTTGAGAATAGAAACCCTAACATGTGAATGTCTCCCAGTTTTATCCATTATTTTCTCGTTTTTGCTTATTTTCTTGGGTGAAAAGTATTTTATGTTCGTTTTTAAAACGAATGTCACGGCTGGGGTTTGTCAGGGGCATGTCTACAAATTGCAGACTTGGTCGAGCGGCTATTTTTATGTCAGCTATTATGTTCTTTATTATGGATACTGTTGCTTCTCTATGCTCGATATAGGATGAACCACGCTCACAATCAAGCTTACACACTACTGCAGGCCTAGCACTAGTCGTGGACACATTGTCTATCCATCGTTTTTCCCGCGAGAAGGAGACAAACATTCTAGCTTTGTCGCGTCTACCGTGGATAAAAACGGTGGAAGAATTTGTCCATGGTTCATGCTAGGCCTGCTGCATCTATTCATAATTTTTCAATTTTTTTTGCTCGACCTTTACAAGAACAAACCAATATTCCTTGGTTTGTTTTGGATTCAAAAAGTCGTAGTGAAAAGCACACTTAGGCCGCAAATATATTTTGTAATCTTTTCACGTTATTAGCAAATGATAATATATTTTTTGTTAAATTTGTGTAAATAGCTGGATGGACCGTATACAGATACAAGCATCTGAAGAAGACATCATGGTATCGCAAAAAAGTTTTGCCGACTAACCTCCAAACTTCAATAAGAAGATGGCATTTGATGATGATGCATGTGAGAAAGTCGCTTGCTCAGAGTTTTACGTTGTTTTCTGCTCGCGCATTCATACCGGTCTCTATTGACAGGTGCATAGGGTCGATGTTCGCGTATGAATTTGGCAACTGTACGAAAAATGAAATTGGTTATTTATTTTTTATTACACCTATTCGAAAATCGACAATTGGTTTTAGAGGATGGCGGGAACCAAATTCAAGTTTGTTCCCATGTGAGATTCAGCTTTCTCTCTTCTGATTGGTCCGCGTTCGTGCTTCTGATAGGTTAGTGAAGGTTGAAAGTAAAAAAATATATAAATATCACAAAGTGACATTAAATTCTCTATGCCGATAAACAATTTTTTTCTCTTCTCATAATGATGAAAAATTGTATGCATCTCTCGGGGCCAAAATATTTTGTTCTCGGGCGCCGTATATTTAATTTCTCGCTACGCTCTAAATTCAAAATGATGCCCCCAACGAACAAAATATTACTTTGTCCCCTTGTAACGCAATAACTGTTTGCAGGCCGCACCTCAAGAAAGCGTATCAAAGACTGCTGCTAACTTGTACGCTGCGCTCGCTGCCTCCGCTTTAGAAGACGAAGAGGACTTGGTATGTTTACTTACACTCTTATTCATATCTTTTATTCTACTAACTTTAGGTGTTATCATAATCCGGCTAGGCAATGGTCTAAGGAATTTATCGTAATTAAATTCATGGTATAATAATATACTCCGCCAGTAATAGCAATCCGAGAAAAAATGTCCACGTGGGCGTCCCGCAATGATGTCACGATGTCAATTTACAACAGGTTCGAGAGAGATGACGATACACCACGTAACAGCTGATTGAATAAAGTGGCAACTGGACAGTGACGTCATTGCGGGACCACTTCCAGATTGCTAGACCTTGTTTTCTTAGATCATGATTAAATTGAATCTTTTATTTCCATGTCTGTCCGTAACGGCGATAATTCCATAGCGAATAAACCACGGGATGCTGATAGCAGCCGCGCTGCAGGCAAAGGTGGTTTCATACTAAATTGGGCCTTATTGAATGTACATCTTTTAATCTATAAATTGTTATGTTTAAACAATTGAATGAAATTGGACGAGGGTGCGCAAAAGCTTCGTTTATCTCGTTAACGCTAAAAAGAAAATAGGGTATCAGCTGGAACTTATGACCATGTTGCACTGTGTATGGTTCAATGCATGAAGCCACTTACATGTACTCGGTCCTAGTTTCTATTAGCTATGACAGCTGCAAAAACATCGTAAAAAAAACGTAATCCCAATATTTCTTTTCATAATTTGACACTTATATTCGCTGTAGCTATCAGAGTTAAAAAAAGTTTGCATCAAATATACTACGATGTACTCTGTGATTATACTGGGCTATAAGATTCGGGTGTACTAAGACTAAAAGAGGTAATTGTAGCCATCATTATGAATAACCGTTACTATGGGACCATCTTAAGTAGCAATGTAGCATCTTAAGTAGTAAAAAAAAAAACATTCACACCCAATGAAATGTGTGGAGCAGCTAATATTTTTTTCGCGATGACCTCCTTTCGGGTTAGTGTACCCCAAGCTAGCTAGTATATGTTACCTTGTAGTGTAGGTGACATTACTGGGATGTATTCTGTAATAAGTTAAAAAAACAGGTTGACGCGTCTTTGTGGACTAACCAGACCGTTGACTGGAATAGTTTTCTTCTATACTGTTATTTGTAACTAACACCTCAAAAGATAATATATCTTATTGATGTTGTAGTAATGTTCATAATCGTTCGACAGCTGCCTCCGCTCCAGCTGAAACAAGAACCAGTAGAGGTAATGCACCAATCTATACTAGACTAGCTACGCCCTGCGGTTTCATCCGTGAAGACCGCGAACCAAAATTTCGTAAATTTGTTTCTGTAAATTTTTCCATGTATATAAAAATACACACATAAAAAGTATCCTATGTAACTGGGCTATCTATCTATTTTCTCTTCTTTGTTGCTACGTGAGAGAGAAACAAACCAACAAAACGACAAACAAACGCAAACACGCATTTATAATATTAGTATGAAAGCAAGTCACTAGTCATACAAGAGCCTATGGGTAGGCTTACTCATCAATTAATTGCCGTGTTCATAAACGTTCGATAAGCTAACATATAGGTTGTCTGGAAGAGATCGCTTTTATCGATAAGGCCGCCAGTTGTTACACTAGTTTTTAAGAGTTTTTTGTTCTCTGTATCAAATTTAATGGTGTGAACAATAAAGAGTTAATCAGTCAATCATTTATATAGGGTCCGATGAGCAAAGGTATGGGTAATCACTACATAGTATGAAACAAAGTCGCTTCCCGCTGTCTGTCCGTCCCTATGTATGCTTAGATCTATAAAACTACGCACGGATTATAAAACAAAGTCGCTTCCCGCTGTCTGTCCGTCCCTATGTATGCTTAGATCTATAAAACTACGCACGGATTATAAAACAAAGTCGCTTCCCGCTGTCTGTCCGTCCCTATGTATGCTTATATCTATAAAACTACGCAACGGATTATAAAACAAAGTCGCTGTCGCTGTCTGTCCGTCCCTATGTATGCTTAGATCTATAAAACTACGCACGGATTATAAAACAAAGTCGCTTCCCGCTGTCTGTCCGTCCCTATGTATGCTTATATCTATAAAACTACGCAACGGATTATAAAACAAAGTCGCTTCCCGCTGTCTGTCCGTCCCTATGTATGCTTAGATCTATAAAACTACGCAACGGATTTTGATGCGGTTTTCACCATCAGCTAGATAATTTTTTACGGAAAGTTTATATATGTAATAAGCGCCCCGCCCCGGCTTCGCACGTAAGTTACACCCGTGCGAAGCCGGGCGGGCGGGTTGCTAGTGTTCAATAAGTTAAGGTATCCGCAAATATGCAATCGCTCAAAAATGGTGAAGGAAGTTATCGCGAGAAAACCGGTATGTCCAAGAACCTCAAAAGTTCAAAGGTAAACTATATTCACCAACATGCACTGGGCCAGCATGGTAGATTTGGCCCCATCCTCTCTGAGAGCAGGCTTTTGTCCCAACAGTTGAAAAAAAAAAACATCATAAAATGATGATGTGATCGAAATGAGGATTACTAAAGAGGTTTATATGCATTCTAGAGTCTTATGGTTACCTCTTAACGCGGGCCCGAAACAGCGGAGTGCGGAAGATCAAGCGAAATTGTACCTTAACGCGCCCAGATACGGTTTGCCCATCACCTAAACAGAATCGCTTAAAACAGTTAGCCGTAAGGTCATGGCAATAACAAAAAAAATTATACCAGTTTTTTTGGGAGGTACAAAAAATGTTTTGTTAATGCCAAGTTTGAAGTTTATTATAAATTTTAATTTAAATTACCTATTTGTCAGAACATGTTAGGTTACACATACATATAAAGTAGCATACACGGTCCTAAGTATGGAGACGTATCTCATGTCCTTGCCTGTTACAGCGTACAAATGTTAGTTTTTTTACATACATTTTTATTCGTTTTTGTTAAAATAAAAAAATAAAAATTATGTCTATGTTAGAATATTGTTAAAATCAAATTCTGATTTAGTTGTATTTTATACCTTAATGATTTTTTAAATTAAAATAAACAAAAGATTTAACTAAAATTAAATGCTGAATTTGTTAATTAAATAATTGATATTACATATTAGAGTTACTAAATACAGTAAAAATAAACATAACTGTATATATTAGAAATTAGAACTAAATTAAACTGTCTACCTAAACAACAGAAATATGTTAATTAAAATTTGTTGTTGTTTATCGCAGGTGCAACAACCAACTATGCAAGTGCAGCAACCAACACTGCAAGTGCAGCAACCCACTATGCAAGTGCAAGGCAACACAATGCAGGTTCATAAACCAAAATAATAAATTTAGTCTTTAGTCTTTTAGATAATGAAATCCAGAATTCAAACCACAGACCTATATCTAAGTAGACTCCACAAGCGGTCCAAACTGTATGAAAACTTAGCGCGTCAAATTTTTCGTACGTAATAGTGAAAAGAAATATGTATATATCTTTATTCTGTAGGCCAACTCTGTTTGCGGTATTCTTACTACTCAGTATTGCACAATTACCCATTTTCGTTCCAAACTGACACGTGTTGTCGCGGCACCTTTTGAGCAGACTGATTTTAGCCGGACTCAATTATGACGATTAATCATAATTGTATTAAAAATATGTTGTGGCATCTACTTGGATTCAAACAAATCATAAATGTAAAAAAAGATGAAACCGATTCACTCGCGACTTGACGTCACCCACATTGTAAGTTGTTGGGAGTGTAGTTGTTTGCTTTTTCTGTGATTAGCATCTTGACGTTTTCAGGTTCAACAACCGACAATGCAAGTGCAGCAACCAATGTTGCAAGTGCAACCAATGGATGTCCAGAACATCATTACTTCGCAATCCGGACAGCTTATCCTACAAGGTAATATTACAATTTGGGATTTGTATTTTAATCCCAACCGATGGGGAAGAAAGGCTCTGGAGTGGAGACCACGAACCGGAAGACCCGGCGTAGGTAGGCCTCCCACTAGATGGACCGACGACATTGTGAGAGTCGCGGGCATCCAGTGGATTCAAAAGGCAGGCTGTTCAGTGTGGAGGTTAAAGGGGGAGGCCTAGCAGTGGACGTCTTCTGGCTGATGATGATCTTAATCCCAACAATGGGATTTCGTTTACTTTAATATAATAATTTTATGTTTAATTTAGATTGGTAGAAAAATAAACAGGACGGGGAAGTTTCGCATTCATAAGTATCAGGGGCGGATTCAGGATTTCATTTTGCGGGGGGCCATTCAGACAAGGTGCACCTGAATCAAATCGAAAAGTTGATTCTATCCATGATCCTTGGTCGAATGTATGTAATCGCTAGGTGTTTTGGGGGGGGGGGGGGAGGGAATGGCCCCCCTGGATCCGCCAATGATAAGTATGACATAAATGTCTTACAACATCCTTTAATATTTTCAGAGAAAACAATATCTTCGCAGCCTCAGTACGTCCAACAACAGATGCAGCTCATCGCCACACCAAACACCTCGCAAGGTATTTATATTCCATCGTTTGCAATCATTTGTCATAATAGGCTAAAGGCTAGTGTTGCATTTATTACAAATAACTGGCTTAGCGAAGGGTATAATTTAGTATACACCTTCGACCAAAACAAAATTAATGGACGGGCCAGAACCGGTATTTAATATATAAATTTATGAGATATAAGTGTTTAAAGTTTTTGATGGGGATTGAGAGGGGATGCTCTATCTGCAGCACGCATATAACGCATCTAGCGTTATAAATGCGAATGTGTTTGTTTGTTGGTTTGTTTGTTCCTCTTTCACGCATCAACAAAGCAACCGATCGACCTGATTTTTGTAAGGGTAGTTCAAGGGCCGGAGAGTGTCACAGGCTACCTTTCATCATCATCATCATCGTCACCATTTTTCATCACTACGCGTGTGAAAACGCGGGCCGCAGCCTTTTTTTGAAATCGGTTGAAAAAGAAATCGATAGTAAAAGGAGTTTTGTTTGTCATTCAGGAGGTCTAAGCTACATCACACAGAATATACCGACGAATATGATGCAAAAGACCATCATTATCGTACAAGGTACGGGCGGCGGACCACTCACACTCACGGTAAGTTATCGACTAACTGTCTCAATCAATGCTTGATCTAAAAAGAAGAGATTTAAAATTATTATAAATTAATCCAAGTTTTGTATACCATTTTGTAAGACTGCAGCAGCCAACGACTTCAAACGTCGTTGACACCTGATATAGGACATTTACAGAAAACATTTGAATGACTAGTTGTTAGCCTCGACAGCATGACCGGACAGTTGGCAAACGCAGACGTTGGAACTTAAGACAGCACTTAAGCGGAATAGCGCTTATATAAACCCAAGCCCACCAATGACGAGCCAGTGCCGATGTTGTAACCTTGAGCAGACTAATTCGCGTTCAGTACTTAACAGGCCACGCACGAAGAACCGATAACCGATGGGGAAGAAAGTTTCTTGAGCGGAGACCACGAACCGGAAGACGCAGCGTAGGTAGGCCTCCCACTAGATGGACCGACGACATAGTGAGAGTCGCTGGCATTAGGATGCAAAAGGCAGGCTGTCGTTCAGTGTGGAGGTTAAAGGGGGGGGGGGGCTATGTTCAGCAGTGGACGTCTTCTGGCTGATGATGATGATGATGACTTAACTTGTATCTCTTGCACCTTGGCTAGTTATCTGAATTTGGTGTAAAGTCTACTGGTGAAATCATTGGCAGCAGATTGTAAATGTTTATAACTGCCAATGCAAGAATATTGGTAGCAATTTTGACATAAAATTATATAAGCTATACTTAGGAATAAAATTATTTGCGTCTTTTTTTCGTTCAATACGTGAGAGAATAAAATAAGTTTAGAAAATCGAACCTAAGCTCTACAAATGATGCCATAATTTCCTCACACATTGAAATAAAACGAGAATTTAATTAAATTTAATATAATTAAAGTACTTTCAGATTAGTTTTGTTTAACGAACAGTGCAATTGTCTATTTTAACTGATTATGTTTATGTAAGTCTACTTTCACGCTACAAATAATGATTTACATGATAAGGTGAACAACCCGGGAGGCCTGGATGAAGCGACGCTAAACAGCCTTATTGCCCAGGCCACAGAGGCGATAACACAACAGCAAATTATACAGGTTATTAATGGGCTACTGATGTTTTGTACTGGCTTGACTCACACTAGTTGCGCAACTTTCTCTCTCTCTTTTATTTTCATCACCTCACTCATCTGTTTGACGCACTTGTAATGTACAGTTTACAGTATTTTGTTTGAGCATAATATTTTATTTGTGTCCGAAGAAGGCGACCATTGACCATCCAAGGGCATCAACGCTCTATTGCAATTAGCCTTAGAAGGTCAATGTGCTAGAGTACCTAGGCCTTTAATTTTGAGATGAAACGTCCAAAGAATCTCATCAAGATACAATTCCTACAGAGTCACAATCTCTCTGTGAAAACAGTCAAAAAACGTCCGAGCGTCATTGTACAATCATTAAAATAAATAAATAAATATTCGGGACATTTTTGCACACACGGTCATGTGACCCCAAACTAAGCAAAGCTTGTGATATGGCTGCCAGAGACTGATATACATACATATTTAGTTTTAAATACAACACATACACATTGTATCAATTAATATACTTCACAATGCTACATTTACTCCAATTTAGACGTTATGTCGCTTGATTAGTGTTCAATGTTAGTTGTCCGCTATGTCATCGTAGCTCTGGCATCGCGTGGCGTTGTAATCGGATCGCGGTTACCTTGTAAGTACCAAACGTGGTACCGTACGAACCAAAAAGTAAGCGCAATGCGTAGCGTGCGCCGAGCTTTGGTTTGGACATTTTTTCGGCACGATTGTGACTCTATATGTATTGTATCTCGATGAAGAATCTTGAACAATTTATCATGAAAACTAACGTGGTATAATAATAACAAAATTAATATTAAACATCTTACGTGGAATCCACATCTCAAATGCTTTATTTGGTAACACATTTATTGAATTAAGACCCACGTTTCGTAAAGCGTGGACCAGATCTGTTCCACAGCTGGGCAAAAACCCCTTTTTTAATTATTTTTTTACACGTGCGTTGGATAACTAATACAATACTTATTAACGCATCTAACTTCATTCACATCTTTTTGTTAACCTTTAATATCAGTTGCTGAGTTAGTGATCTTACGAAATAGTATTAGGAATCTTATTATTTTAACTGCCATAAAATACAAACACATTGTTTGTAATTAAAAGCACACGGTATTTGATTAATCTAATAGTGCTAACAGACGCTCGAACGCGGCTGACTGACCACCGTCCAACCAACGGGAGAGAAAGAGTGAGAATATCGTATTTCCCTCTCTTTCTCTCCCATTGGTTAGACGGCGATTGAGGTCAGCCGCGTTCGAGCGTCTGTTAGCACTATTACTTTCACGTCATCAAAACTCGCGTGAAGGTTAATTACAAACTCTTGCATAAGGCTTACAGTCACATTATGTTTATCGGTAGAGACGAGCGACCGGTTTCGGAGCAATCAGAGCTCCTTCGTCAGGGAATTCGCGCGCTCCCGGATACGTTCGCCCGCGCACCGCGCCCGCGTTACGTAACCCGTTTTGTAATTGTTTAATCTTTTATTAATGACTGGCTGACCTGACAGACGTCCTGTCTTAGAACTGTCAAACACGCAAAGTCAAAATTGTAAATCTTATTTTTTTACTCCTTGGGTTACATAATTGGAGTTTTAGTAAAGATCCCAATTTTTTTTGAAAATATAATATAGCCTATTTTACCCGGGGATAGTGAACCTTCCCAACAGTGAAAGAATTTTTCAAATCGGTTCAGTAGTTTCGGAGCCTAGTCAATGCAAACAAACAAACAATCAAATCTTTCCTCTTTATAATATTAGTACAGATCTGCATTAACGATACATAAAATGATATTTTCCACCTCCAGGTGTTAATAGTAAAAGATAATACAAATAAACCGGCCAAGTGCGAGTCGGGCTGTCTCTAAGGGTTCTTATTATTGCGATATTCTTTGTTGCCTGTTATTTTACCATTATGTAATTATTAATTAATATTTAATTTAGGAAAATCTTTAGTTCTTAGATTTTATCACAATTAGCACATTGTTCTTGTATAATTTCTAATTTGATGTCTGTTACGAGCTGCCATGCACTATTTTTGGTTTCTAATGCTGTCACAATTCATAGATGTAATTTTAGATTGTTACTCTTAAGACGGTTTTGGTTTTCTAACTTTTTCCATGTATATGTGTATGGTTTACTAATAATTTAACTGTACTAAAACCGAGGTACATACCTGACCAATGAATATATAACCACTTGACTGCTCATCCTTTACCCCGCATAAGCCAAAGGTTCAAACATTTCAACCTAAACTCTTTCGAGCGGGGCCAATCCTAGGCGCGAATGAATGAATGACTTTTGATTCTCCAATCACAAGCGTCGAGTCGCGTCGAGTCTCCAATCACAAGCTGCCCACCACGAACGACGTGGCATCTTTTGCAAAAGGGAATTTAGACTACATGCGCGATCAAGTGGTTATATTATCTTTGTACTTGACGAACCAAGCGAATGCATTGTGTCTCTTTCATTCTATTAAAATGAAATTTAAAGGTGTTGAAAGGTGTATGATTAAGGTGTCGAAAGGTGATCTGGGTCTTATTATGTAAGTCTAGTGATAATGGTCATCATGTGCTGTCCTGATCGTACCAACTTACCTGCACCATTCACGCAAGCAGGACGACAGACGACGACCATTGCCGCCGGAATTACGCGGTAAGACCCGTGAACCAGTGTAAATATATAATTATTTTAATTTGAGTCAATTGAGACTACTCTTCCACCTCTCCTCAAGGCGTCAGCGGAGGCGGGGTTTAACAGCTCTAAGTGACCTTCTATTTAGAGTTGTACAATTGGAATAAGCGTTAGGCATAATTCAAAGGTTCATAATATTGGTCGATAATGTATAAACCTAAGTACATTGCGACATAATGTGAGTAAGTGCGCTGAAGAAGCACTTTTACTGTTTGCCTCTCTTTAAAAATAAGGACTGCACACTGTACCACATATACTATGAACGTACCAAACATGAAAACTCGATTACCCCACTAGAACTAACGCTAGAAAATTGGTATTCACTGTCATGACACGCCACGGTGTTGGTCGGTGACCGAGCGATTTAGTGGGCGTGTTTCATATCAAGTTATACAAAGTATTTGTTTTTGCATGTGCTGATGCGATTATGGCAATGGTATGGGACGGTGTTGTAGGCCGACCTTTAAGAAATGAACAAACAAACAAACTTATTTGCAGTTTAGTAATCGTTAGAAAGAGGAAAAATATACACGGCTACATGGAAAGGTAACTAGCCTATCATGATACTCATCCTTATGAACAACTTATACCATGGGGTTAACCACAGAAAAGAGAAGTAAATACAACGGTAATGAGAAGGAAAATCCAGGCAATTACCAGGCAGTTCCCAGGCACTACGAGTGAACCTTGACACCTTGAACCGCATCACAGTTGCTAACTGATTCCGAATGACTGTCGTTTCGTTTATATGGGTGCAACTGGCTACAACAAAATTTTTACAAAAACGCTTTGACAGCCGTTCTAATTTAAACAAAAAAAGAAAAAAAACTGTGGGGCTATCCCTGAAATGAAGAAAACAGCTGTTCCATTCTCTTCCAGGCTTTTTTGAGTTGATTTTTTTTTACTATTTCACGGTTGGTCCCATAATAAAAGATGTTCATAATAATGAGTACAAAAACTAATAGGACAGTTCCATGTGAGCTTGTACACTGTGTTATCCAATCTCTTTACTCGTTTTCACATTATTACAACGGCAATTTATATTTCTGATCGTATTGTGTTTTTGAACACTTTTCGGTAATGAATTATTACACTTATGACATTATATGCATAAGATGCCGAATCAGCAACACATTTTCAAATATTCTTGACCTGGTGAAACTCGAAAAGTATCTTTTTGAAGTGAAAACTTCTATAGACATAGACATAGACATAGACATCATTTATTTGTGCAAAAAAATACAATAATTAGAATGGTAAAAAAAAAATAATCTAATAATAATAATAATTCTAGGCATGTTGGGCACTTTTTGAGATGGGGTAAACCACCGAACTTGCGTGACTGTCACGCTCAGATACTGGCTCGGGTAAAGTCGGCTTGAGTCGACTAAGGGAGCGAGAGAGATAGTCAACCTTGATGAAGTTTTCACTTCTGTCGTGTGGTCTAGCACACACTTTTTTGTTTTATTTTGTTACCCTACCAGTAAAGGCATGTCTTTTATTATCTGAAACTAGTAGCTAACAAAATAAAAAAGGTTTACTTGACCAGTTTATTCGGGTCAAAGGTGTGTGAAATTTAGGCGTTCGAGTTAAGGCCTTATTTTGAATTTTATTAAAAGACATTAAAAAATTAGTCATTCCAGTCAAATTGGCAATTTACTTGTAAAGTGCTCCGAATAACTAAATCTACAATGCTCACAATGCTGTCGGTTCGGACACATTGGGCGTTTAGACCGTGTTTACCTTTTGCGACATCTTTAAAAGTGACTGCGTTATTTTTACATATTTTTTTTAAATATAACTATGTACTGTGTAATAATTGCGCTGTTGTGAACTTTATTCCGGGACCCGGGTATGTCCTAAAACTGCGACCAGAAACACCGGAGGATGGGCAGCAGCATCCTATTAGTACACGGTGAACGCACTGCGATCCCCAAGCCGCCTGCCAAGCGTGGGGATTATTGGCAACACCCCTCTCTACGAGGGAGGCCTTGTTCAGCAGTGGACACTTAATGGCTGCAGATGTGTGATGTGTGATGTGAACTTTATTCACATAAAAATAAAGCAGGTTTTCCTATTATACAGAATACTGGGATGTTGCAATCGGCACAACGCATGATAATACCCTATCAGACGCTAGTCAACACTTCTCAACCGACCTCTTCGGTGAGAGCTTTTTCAAATCGTTGTCTCTTTTTAATGTGGCAGTCACGAGACGCACGAGAGGGACGCATATTTCTTGTCACTTTCTAAAATAGTTTCTTCTCAGACGATATCTTCGGTGATAGACTTATTGACTGTTGGCTCTTTCTAATATAATAAACATTGAAGCGAAAACACATTCGAATCGTCTAAAAACAGTATTGAAGATGAAATCCTCGTGGAAATTCTAAAGATTCGTCGTACTCAACGATTTGGGTCGTCATTTATGATACGTACTGCCCAAGAATGGAACTCCCTGCAGTCCTCCTTGTTTCGTTGTCTCCTATTTTCGCAACGTCGCTTACCATCAGGCTACTTGGTGACCAAACGTAGATCTATATAAAAAAAAACACGATAAGTATCGCCTGATTCAATTAATTAATAGGGTGCTAAATTGTGAATTGATTTGTTGATTTCCACTGCACAGAATACCGGGCTGATTCAGTCATCGCAGCGAGTTATAATGACTCCGACGTTAGTCAGCACTTCTCAGCCGACTGTTTCGGTGAGACCTGCATATTTGTAGTTTACCATCTCTTTCTAGCATGACTAGAAGGAAAGAGACAGATGTAAGCCCATAAATACTCATGATCTGTGACAAGTTTGAATGTTTGCTATGATAAATTGCTCTTGGTATACTGTGTACCAAAAATTTAACTGTCATCACTGAATTATAATTCTTTTTAAGCTGTATAGTTATATGGTATAATAATATACTCGGCCAGGTATAGCGCTCCGAGAAATAATGTCACGTGGGTGCCACCCACTGACGTCATCAATGTCATGGATACACGTACAGGTGCACAAGCAAGAGCAGAATAAGTAATTTACAACAAGTTCGAGAGAGATGACGATACACGAAACAATGGCTGAATCTCTATGAGACAGCTGATTTTCTGTGTTATCAGTAGCGTGAAATTATAACTCCCCAATCTCCGTATATTACCTGTGAGAATCCAATAAATCAATATGTGGTTTTGATATAAATAACGTGTTTAATATATTAAATTCGAATTGACTTGTTTGAGCGGACAAACCAAATGATAATTGAAATGCTTTTTGTATTTTATTTAATAGATTATTAACTAATTTGTTTCCCATTATCCGTCTTTGTTGCAATTAAGAGGCAACTGGCCAGTGACTTAATTGGGTGACAACTCCCGGAGCGCTAGACCTTTGTTTTCTTGGATCATGAGTTATATATTTGTATGAATTTATAAGTAAACTCAGATGGAATTTTATCATTGAAAAATGAACTTTATTGCGCAGAACACTGGACTTTTACACTCAACTCAACGTGTAATAATGGGGCAGCCGGGTCTAGTCAGCTCTTCTCAGCCGACCTCATCGGTGAGACCTGCTTGTAGAATTAGCTATAACTTTCTAGTATGACAGTAGTGAGACAGGATTACCAAAAATCATCTCATATTTCAACGAACTTAAAAATCCGCGTATTTGCATTAAATAAGATAAAATAGCACTTGATTTCCATGACGATAAAACTTATTTTGTGAATGTAAATTGAACCGTAAACCCTAGTAAATAAAGTATATTTTCCACTGCAGAATACTGGAATAATACAATCGACGCAGCGCATGATTATGTCGCCGCAACAGACGCTTGTTAGTGTCTCTCAACCAACATCGGTGAGACAAAGAAATATCTAGAGCATGCATCGTAGAACTAAAAGAACATGCCCTCTCACTCCCACATTATAAAACAATAAAATAAGTCTTTATTTACACCACATGAAGGACATTCCAAGAGAGAATAACCCTCTGTATTATCAAAGATAATTTAGTATACATTAAACATTAGAATACATTAATATATTCTACATTAAACATACAGGCACAGAAGGCTAAATGGCTTCCTGACAATTTTCAAAAAGTAGATAGATTCTCTGTGGAGTATAGAAGGTGGTGTAGAAACAGTTTTATGAAATAAAAATACACTTACCGAAATGGACTAGAAAAAAAAAAACCTATAAATAGTACATTATGCAATTTGTGAATAAATGACCCCACCCACAAGATGGATAGACGACCTAAAAGAGACCGTAGGGAAACGCTGGAAGCAGGCCGCTTCCAACCGGCCTTTTTGGAGATCGATGGGGGAGGCCTATGTCCAGCAGTGGACGTCCTATGGCTGAAATGATGATGATGATGATGAATAAATGACGGATTTAAAGCGAGGGCCATAGATGAATCACGAGCGAGTGAATTATTGTAACGACTGAATCACGACCGTAGGGAGTGATTCATGATGATTACATGGTTGGATGGTTAGAATCCTGAGCGACGCGAGTGATTCATGGCCCTCGATATAAATCCGTTTTATTCAATAGTTGCATACTATACTTTATACCATGATTACGAGAAAAAGAAAGATTTAAGGAGTTTGTTTCGAGTATTTTTTGCGCCAGGAGGTTGTATATTTGTATAGCATTAAGATGGAGGTTGGTGTGTTCTTAATTCAAACGCCAAAATAGTGATTAACGTGCTTATTGTTCACTGTTTTGCAGTGAGTAAAATAAGCTTTTTAGAGAGGGAATGGTATAAAGAATACCTATTGCTCAATAAATACTCTTTGTAAGTATGAATAAACATAAACATAAAAAACATAACACATATGTATTATAAATATAATACAGGGTAACTGGTAATCTTAAAAACTTAACATTGCTTAGTAAATACTTTTTGTGAGTATGAATAAACATTATATATAAATACAAAATGCATATATTTATATGAAAGTCAGTAGGCTGGATAATGTACGAGTGAGATGGCATGATTAACGCCGCCATTATACTTTTGTACGGGTTACTTTAACGCCACCATTATCGAGTGCGTTGTACGGGTTATTGGTAGAAAGTATCCTTGTATTGTGAACGTTATTGAGCAAAATATAAAGAACGTTTTCCTGCGCAGAATTCCGGGATCATACAAACGTCGCAACGAATGATCATGCCTCAAACTACGATCGTGAGCTCGTCACAAGCATTTGCATCGGTGAGCAGAGCTCTTAATTATAGACATTAAAATATTTTTATTACGGAAACTGACGTGGTTTTCACACGTTTTGTTTTTATCATACGGGAATTACTAAGATTAAGTCGGTTACTCCCAACTATACAGGGTTACGCGGAAATGGTATACTAAGCCGAAAGGGTTCTATAGTACCCATCATTGCGAAAAATTTCGATTAAGAGAGCAACTTTAAAATCGCAAAAAAATCGGCTGTTCCATAGTAAACGGCCATTCACACTCGAATGTGTGTATGGAATGGAACAGCTGATAATTTTGTTTAGTTGTAGTTTGTTGGTTTAGCCGATAAAATTGTTCATAATGATGGGTACTATGGACTCTTATCGGTTTAGTACACCCTTTTCTCATAACTTTGTATTTGGCGGTCTTTTTCAAGCTGAGTGCACATACGTGAGTAATCCCGGTATAATAAAAAACGAAACATATTCGTGGTCGCGCAATGTATGCATGCAGTTGTGAATTTTAGAGCCTTTCTGAAGAGTCTTATTGGTTCCATTCTATTGCTGGCAACCGAGGTTGCGTGACTGCTTTTAAGGTACTCGCCTGGCCCAACGCCAACTAGGGGTCGAGACGGCGAGGAAAAGTAAACTCTTTGTGGTGTATTGGAGGGGAACCAGACTGCGCCGCGTTGTAGCTCCGCCTCGACTGGTCCAAACTCTATAGTCCGTTCACGTAGAAAGACTAATAGGAAAATAAGGGACTGCACGTGATTGGTCACACATAAATAACATAGGGTGCGTCCTCGCTGCGACTTAATGTCCATCTCATCTGCCTTTCTTGCGATGCGGACGTATCGTTTGGTGCTTTCAGTTCTAGAATAAAATTATAAATCAAGAAAAGTAGAACACAGTTCACAAATTTTTCATAAGAAATTTATTAGACCACCATTAGAAGGCGATGGCACGTTAGGAATATTTAAGCCAACTACGTTGCACTAACTGTTACACTTAGTGCAACGTTATATATAGGTATTATTCATAAATAATAATATATGTAGTATATAATATTCATATAATATTGAACCTAATTTTATTTAGGAAGTACCGAATTTAAGCAAGTAAATTACAAGAATTAATGATTAAAATAAAAATCTAGGTTGTAGTTGGCAATATTTTTATTTAATTTAATACTTTATTGCACACTTACAAATTATGTACAAATGCAGGACTTAATGCACAATATAAACACACCCTATTTTTTTTTAGTTAATGGTCACTCCTGTTGACCAATCATGGCCCTTCGGGTAGATAGTGCGTCCTTTTTACTTCAATACAATTGTGAACAGAGAGCGCTCTATGTTAGTCTTTCTCCGTGAACGGACTATAGTATGTAAATGAAGTACAATTTTGCAATTTTGAATCTAGCATAAACCGAAAGACTTCCACAGCCTCTTGTACGCTGCGGCGCCTTCTCGACTCAGCCTTCTTAATTCGGCGTTGGGCCTAAATGCCTGAAATTTGATAGCATTTCGATTCATGAATTCTCATTCTGCAGCCTAATTACGCTATCTGTCACCTGCAATAGTAACTGCGCCTTCCGAGTCACGCGCATCTCGCGTGTAGGAATGGGATGACGTGTTTGCGAGTGACAGCTGATATAATCAAGGTGTTGGTAGCGCCCGAAGGCATGCACCTATATCTTATCAAATACCTACCTGAATCGGAGAACTAGATACCTTATGGTTACTAGGGTATTATGGGTATTAGGTTGTATATTCGCATGCGGACGAGTAGCGCGATCGCAGTTATGCCACATCGGTCGCTTACATCGGAAAAGGACTGTTATATACATCAATAAATGCTTCTGAATCTGAAATGAAAAATGTTTACTAAGAATTTTAAGTACAAATAAAAATTAAACCTCATAAAATGTAACAACTTTCTGGATTTGCAATCGCCTGTTTTTTGAAACTCCTTTTTTCCCATACAGAATTCTGGGATAATTCAATCTGCGCAGCGTGTGATAATGTCGTCACAGCCCTCTTTAGTGAGCACATCTCAGCCAATAATCGCTTCGGTGAGCCATGCTCCGCCTCTGTAGTGTCGGTAGATTTGTGTTGATAGTGAACGTGTAATGGATGCTTAGGGATTGACCAAACGTGCGTACATGCTTGACAAGTTGAAGCAGAGATTTAGCGTAAGGTGAAATGTTATCGTAAAACCGTTGCCTGTGGTCAAAGTAAAGAATAATTGAGATATTAGCGTGCGAATGATGTGCTAAACCGCCTGAACTCATTGATTTTCAAACATATGGTTGTTGGGTCAGGTACAAAAACGACGAAAGAACTGTCCTGGTTTATCTTTATTTAAACATAAATACGTTAGGGAAATACTAACAAACTCATTTAAAACCTATCAAATGTAGACTAAATGTTCGAATTGCCCTGTATTGTTTTAATCTACTTTTGATTGGGACGTTTTTGTGCGCTGACCCGATATCCACAGTTTTAAATATCTATGTAGTATATTATATAGAAAGTTTCAATAATCGATTCATATTTGTAATGGGAGAGGTAAAACTGAAATTTAAGCATGCTATTATGGGCAATAGGTATCTTATAAGTATCTAAGAAAAGCATGACATGATCTTAAAGGCTTATATCAATGCCTAATTTTCACACAACGTTGATCCAGCAATACTGTATGTGTAGAAAAGTATATTTTTTTGTTCTAATTTGCTAGCCTACTAGTTTGACATATTGTGTGAAAATTAGTCGCGCGTTATCACTCTAAGTTTGCCTGCGTTATGTCCTTGACTGCTAAGTAGTTTTTATTCACAGCTGTAGATGGGGTTGGTACTTGAAAAGTTATGATTCTTTGTCTATGTGATTGTTATGATATTTCAGAGCACACCCCAAATAACGCCGAGTCAACAGCCCTTGATAACCACGCAACCTCAACCGCACAAAGCGCAAATAGTCAACCAATCTCAGCAGGTAAGTTTTTTTTTTCGAAAAGAATAAGCGCATTGTTGGATAGCCCGTTGGTCCAGTTGGTAGTGAACCTAACTTCTGAGTTTGGGGGCCTGGGTTCGATTCCCACCTAGGACAAACATTTGTGTTTTTTCTATATCTGGTCGTTAATATCTATTTAAGTATGTATTTAAAAACTTATGTATGTATATCGGTCTCTGGCAGCCATGTTACAAGCTTTGCTTAGTTTGGGGTCAGATGACAGTGTGTGCAAAATGGCCCGAGTATTATTTATTTTATTAGCGCTGGGAAACGCTGGATGCAGGCCGCTTCCAACCGGCCCTTTTGGAGATCGATGGGGAGGCCTATGTCCAGCAGTGACGTCCTACGGCTGACATGATGATGATGAAAAGCTGACCATTAATAGAGCCGATCATCGAAAACGAAGTTAAACTCTGACCAATATTAAGGAAGATACAAGCATTTTAATGTCTTGCTAGACAGAGCACTATATTATATTGGGCAATTATTAATTATTTTTTTAATTATTTATCTTAATGACCAACATACGTTTTATTGATACACAACTCTGCCAAACTGCATAGCAGTTTGTAGGCAGAATTTTTAATTAAAATTCAACGTTCTAATTCTATTTACAGATCGTAGTAACCAATAAGAACCCACCAGCGCTGATCAGCACGTCATCCAGCAACCAACAGATCATTGTTTCCAGCAACCAGATAATGAATTCTCCGATGAAAACCGTAGGGCACAGAGCCGTGCAGCCGCAGCGGTCTCAAGTCATCAACGTTCAGAACCAGTCCGTACAAGACAATAAGGCAGCATCGGTAAGCAACTGTATACATTCTGTAAATATTATATGTCCCTTTTTATTACGTTGTTTCTTTTTTTTTTCTAATGTTGTTATAGAAGGTATTTTGTGTGTGTAAATATGAGAAGATAAGAATTATCTTTGTTTTAGTGTACATTAAAGCGCTTCGTCTGGAAAATTCACGGTGGATTTATAATCACCGTCCAAATTTGTGCTCACCGGACAATCTCCTTCGTTTGATGGTTTATCCCAATACGTAGCATTGGCGAAATTGTGGTGGCTCCTCCACAAGAGAAGCCATTAAATAAGAGTTGAAGTTGAAATTCTGTAAATATTATAAAGTACACTTTCCAGAATATTTTTCTACCAGCAGAACAAATTTAGGCACTAGAAAGTTATAGTTTCTAATAACTAGCACATTAGTTCACAACAAGTAGCAGATTGGTTTCCGGCAACTAGCAGATAATTTTTTAACAATTAGCAGTTTAGTTTACAACAAGTAGCTGATTGGTTTCCGGCAACTAGCAGATCAGTTTTTAACAACTAGCAGTTTAGTTTACAACAAGTAGCGGATTGATTTCCAGTAACTAACAGTTTTGTTTACCACTACTAGCCGGTTTCCAACAACTAGCAGTTTAGTTTACAACAAGTAGCGGATTGATTTCCAGTAACTAGCAGTTTTGTTTACCACTACTAGCCGGTTTCCAACAACTAGCAGCTTAGTTTACAACAAATAGTAGATTGGTTTCCCGTAACTAGCAGATTTGGTTACCTGAAATTTGCAGATTCCTTATTATAAACTGATAGGCTTTCTACCACTAAGCAGATTCGTTTCCAACAACTGGTAGTAACCAGCAAATTATAGTTTTCTTAACTGTAATTTATTCCTAATTTATTACTAATATCTTATATTATTGCGATCGATCAAGCAACTCTTGAATAAAACGGATTTATATCAGGGCAATGAATCACTCGTGTAGCTCAGGATTCAATCATAATGAATCACTCCCTGCGGTTGTGATTCAGTCGTTAGAATCCTTCACTTGCTCGTGATTCATCTATGGCCCTCATAATATGCATAATATCCTATTGTCTTGTGTGTACTGAAATTCACAACATTTTTAGCTTTTGTAGTTGTTGAATTTAACGTGTTGGAAACCAATCTGTAGAACTATAATTGGCCTTGTCTCGCTCTGACGCGTCATTGCGTATCTGACGTTTGTGAATATGGTGACATATTAATTTTCCAGAAACCCCAACAACAACAACCTTTGATTCGTCAAGTGATCACTCGACAGCCGATAATGGTGGGCAATACGAAAATAGGCGACAAAGAAACCGTTGTCAACCAACCTATTATTGAGGTACGTTTGCTTTTGCACGTGTAAGCCACGTTGGTTGCGGGAGGGGGCTATCGAATGGCGCTTGTAATTGGTGACTCAAAAGTCATTCGTACAATTTGCGCCTAAGATTGGCGCGCAAGAAAAAGATTATGCTGAAAATTTAAAACAACATTTTTCTATAAACGTATTTTATTTTTGTATTCTACTCAGCAAACCCTTTTATTTGATACCCATATCATGTTGGTAGATAAGAACATTTTGTCCGCCATCTTGGGGCGTACGCCATATTGAATTTATCATTTAGGACCAAAAAGTGCTTGGGAAGACAAATCCAACGAACCCAAACTCGAAGAGGCTACGTCGTTTCGTTTAGGAGTTCCTATGGCCACCATCTATCTCCATCATCAGACCATTCGATGGTACCATAACATTGCATTGTCACACTTACATAAGTATGCCAAATTTCATCTCAATCGGTTGAGGATAACTGGTCTAAAATTCAGTTGCAAGATTTTTCCCACACATACGAATACAGTAACAGCGCAAGTTGAATAAAAGCTTGTAAAACAGTTTTGCGCCAGTAACTCGCCTGATGGTTACAGTGATAGCTGATAATAAAGCACGTCAAGATAGATGGTACGAAGTTATATTCTATTGTTTGATTCTTTTTGTCTGTTTGGCACGAACATCTCTGACGCGATGTACCAGGCTGGAAACCGTCAGAGATGCCGATTTGTCGCCAAATTTCAAAAGATCGGGAGCATCACGACGCTCAGCATTGAGCAAACGAACTGAGAAGGAGGAGGTTTTTTTTTGTACCGATTGTAACGTTTTTTAAGCAGCAAAAGCCCGTCCTGGCGCCAACTCCCACGCCGGTCGCGTCGGCAGTCAAACCAGCACCATCCGCCACGCCACCGCCGCTGCAACCGACGCAAGAGGATACACCGTGGATATGCCATTGGAGGGGGTGTGGCAAGTGAGTGATATCGCTATAAGGTCTAATCTCTTCCAGCAGGCCTAGCACGCGAGCTGTGATGAAATATTCACTATCATCACCAGCCAGAAGATGTCCACTGCTGAACATAGGCTTCCACCTTAGAACTGCACATTGAATGATAGCCTGCCATCTGCATCCAATGTCCGCGACTCTCACGATGTTGGTCCACCTAGTGGGAGGCCTACCTACACTGCGTTTCCGGTTCGTGGTCTCCACTCAAGAACCTTTCTTCTTCATCGGATTCATCTTTGTTTTATCTATCCACTCCTTTTTCCCCCCCGAGAAAAAGACAGACGTATCCGTATGTTAGCTTTGTCAAATCTACGCGCAGAAAAAAGGT
Source organism: Agriopis aurantiaria (assembly GCA_914767915.1). NCBI lineage: Eukaryota > Metazoa > Arthropoda > Insecta > Lepidoptera > Geometridae > Agriopis > Agriopis aurantiaria. Next base: position 5,586,567 of record OU612003.1, on the reverse strand, counting down.
GGATACAATGTTATTGAGTGATGGTGGCTGAGCGGTAGCACGTACGCTTTACAATCTGACGGCACCAGTTTGATCCTCGGCCACCAATGATTTATTTAGTACTTCAATAAATGATGTGCAAACTGCACATTATTTATTGATTCATTGCTCTCGCTCAAAAATGATGAAGGTAAACATCGTGAGGAAACCGGTATCTCCAAGAACCTCAATAGTTCAAAGATATATGACATTCACCAACATGCACTGGGCGAGCATGGTGGATGCTCTCTCTCTGAGAAAAGACCTGTGTCCCAGCACTGAGAACATGAAAGGCTGATAATCATGTCAATTTTATAGCGGTGGTTAAAAAGACAATGCTATAACACGTAAGGGTCGTTCCCGTTTGTTCTACTCTTTGTTCTACCAATAGAACTCTTTGTTCTACCAATAGAACAAAGAGTAACGATTGTTTATTGTCACTTGCCCAAGTCACGGACCTGGGTATGTCCTAAAACTGTGACCAGGGCCATCGGAAGATGCAGCAGCGTCCTATTAGTAAACGGTGAACGTACTGCGATCCCCAAGCAGCCTGCCAAGCGTGGGGATTATGGCAACACCAACACCCCTCTGTAAGAGGGAGGCCTTTGTTTGGCAGTAGACGTTTCCTAGCTGATACGTAACGATTGCTTGTGTGCAGGGCATTCCCTAACGCGGGCGAGGTGTTCTCTCACTGCGCGCGCGTGCACTGCCCGGGCGGCGCGGGCGGCGAGGCGCCGTGTCTGTGGGCGGAGTGTGACCGCGTGCCCCGACGGACCTTCGCGCTACTCAACCACCTCACCGACAAACACTGCTCGCCGCAAGTCAGTACCTGCTCCCAGCATATATGGCTAATTAGCATGAGATTAGTTTTTGTTTTATAATATTTAATCGTGACTATACATACGTATGTATGTCGGAGCCTGGATGCGTCATGGGGGGCGCCGGTCGATGGCCGATCTGCATCAGAATATCGTGGCTCTATGGCGTGAGTATAGCGGCCGAGGAGAATGAGACATCACTAGTACAATTAAACAGGATTTATTTCGTAACACTATGATTATTCTTACAATGGAAAATTACTTGAAAATTACTTGGGGACAAGGTGCTCCGTCTCGTAACGAACGCTGCCACCATACAACCAAAAATCCAAATTCAAAACCCAAAGTAAAGTGAGCTCCACCGAGCCTTGCGTGTCCGCGCGCCCTCGCTAGCGCCTCTGCCGGACGGTATACCAACTTGCTAAACGCTGATTGGTTGCCAACGACACATCCATCTGTAAACAACTTCAGCAGAGTAAGTTACACCAGTGGTGGCGCCACCTCCATCACTAGTCCACCAAAACTAAGCTATGTGGCGCCTAACTAAATAATCTAAGCTTTAAAAACTACCCGACGGTAGCTGCGACCGAGTGCTGAAACGTCAACGCGCCGACGTATATTGTCCGGCGGAGGGTATTGTTACGCCATATCACAGGTTAATTCCTAGCTTGGGTAACAAGGCTCCTCATCATGGAGTATTTATTTAAGGAACAAACTATTGTTAAATTTTTATGATCGACAACGTTTGTAGACACCAAATATATGTTTTCTTTTTCATTTTCATTGTGAAACGTGGCAAGAAGCTCATCAGCAACGAATCCTTAGTTCAGACTACAGTAGGCACAGGATCTTTGTGTCTCTGAAGTAGGCTGCAATGCTGCGCAGTAGATATTTTTGCTTTGCAAAGGGATGTGCTACTTGCGCAATGGTCCGCAGAGCCTAACTTTAGAGACACAAATATCCGCTATGCCTATTGTAAGCTTTATTGTCTTGAACATCGGTGTAAAATTACTACTCTATCGGCTTTTTATCGGATACATTTCGGAGAGTGTGCATTGTATCTGCACGATCTAATTCCCTCCTGCCCATTTTTCTATTGGACTGCCACAGCGGGCACGAAAATCAACACTGCTTTATGGATGATATTCCGGAAGTCCGTACGAAGCTTTGATTCCACTATTGTGCGAACGTCTATTCCCCGATAGTTACAACATCGGTGTCTTCTAGGCAAGCGTGCTCCACCACGTACACACACGCACACACACACACACACACACAAAAACACGTGCGCGCGTGCGTACGTGCAAACTTTCGCAACTAATTTGGTAAGAGTACATACATACCTGAGCTGTAATCGGCGCGCCGTTTATAGCTATGCTGAATGCAGGTAGTGGAAGACGAATTTTAATGTAAGTGTACAAAATGGATAATCTATTTTGTACACTTCTATTGGCTGCTACCACCTCAGCCCGCCCCAATATATTTAATTTTATCTTGTGATGCTATCATTTTCTCGTTCACGTTGCAGGCGCTTAAAGCGATGTACAACACGCGGCGTCAGTTGGCCGCCGAAGCTGAGGCCAACAAGCCCGTGTCGCTCGGGTACCCGCCCAACGCTGCGCTCGCGGCGCTAAACAAACACGCAGCGGACATGTTCAACCCGAGAGAACTCATGGTAAGAACTAATGAAGTTAGTATTCAATAAGTATAATTTGAACATTTTAAAAAACCTCTTAAAAGAGCTGATAATCTTCAAACGGCTGAACAGCATTCTCCAAAAAACATTCTCGAAGAAATCACCTATTCAACAAACAAAAAAAAAATATCAAAATGGCTTTTCAGTGTGATCAAAGCACTTCATTCGAATAAACAGTTAATCATCGTTTAACATCAGGCGAGACGGAGGTCAAACGCAAGCCTATTATAAAAATTAAAAAAGCAATGGTAACCAACTGAGTAAACAGTTTCAACCAGCGGAAGTGCGAACTGAACACCAGCTTATTTTTTAAACTGGCAAGTGCCTAATTATTACCTGAACTACATAAACAGTTGGATTGCCCATAGACCATTGAAGACCGTGTCTAAGACGTTGGGTATTTTTTAATGGGAATCCTATGGATGTTAAATTTCATTCAATACCTTAATCTTAGACTCCGCTACAATAGTAAAACCAATTATAGGTTATTACCATCGATATACAATACATATAGAGACACAAAAGTGAAAACAATCAAAAATCGTCCGAGCGTCTTATCATCATCATCATCATGATAATGTTGTGTATGTGATGATATAAATACCTAGACATAATTTATATAGTTCGCAATGCCACATTTACTCCAATTGAAACGTTATGTCGCTTGCATAGTGCTTAACGTCGCTTGTCCGCTATGTCATCGTAGCTCTGGCATCGCGTGGCGTTGTAGTCGGATCCGGTTGCCTCACAAATAACCAAAAATTCGGCGTACATTGCGCCAAGTTTTGGTTCGGATATTTTTTGTACGTTTGTGACTATGAGTATTGTATTTCGATGTTTATTACTGATTATTGGCTTTGAATATCTTACGTATATGCCACGTTTTTAGCTTAGTGTGACGTAACATATGTCATATACATTCCCTACCGTGTGAAGTGCAGTATTCACGCTTCTTTCAACTACATTTTGGTTTATTTTCGTACTGCTTTTGTGACACTACAACGAGGGAACTGCCAATGCTCTGAGCAGCTTCTGTTCTGGAGTTTAAATCACAATGTCATGTTAATATCGAATGGGCGATTCAGATTTATTCGATTTGATTTGTTTATTTGATTTAAAACGCTTAAGAAACATGTACAGTGACAAAATTGTACATTGAATTTCGGAATGTGAATGAATGGAACTGAGATTATTCGTGGAATTTATTCGATTTGTTACTTGACGATAAATAAATGGACAAATATTCCACAGACTTTGATATAATAGGCATGTGTCCTAATTTTTATTTAATATCTCATAATAAAGCTGATCATAAATAGAGCCTAACCAGGAAAACAAAATTAAAATATATTCAAAAATTAATAAGTTATAAGTATTTTAATTTAAAGGAAGACAAAGAGCGCACTATAGCACGCGATAACGTCAAGCCGTGCGCGCGCTATACAAATGCTATACTGACTCACGCTTTGCGGGAAAGGGACAGAGAATTAGCTTTTTATCCCTACCAAAAACGCTCATATCTCAGAGATTTATAGGCCAATTTAATTATTTTTTTCAGTATATTTGTTGTATTTAGTTAAATTCTTCGCTAAACCTATTATTTGTAATAAATTAAACATTAGGTCCATCGAGATACAATACCTATAGATTCCCAATCTCTAAGTGAAAACAGTCAAAAATCATCCGAGTGTCCTTGTACATACCTAGACATCAATTATATTAGTTCGCAATGCCACATTTAGTCCAATTTAGACATTGGCGTCGATTCTGTCATACCACTCACTAAACTAAACCAATCTGACAGGACTAAAATTATCTGCCACTCTTTTCATTTTAATATGAGAAAAGAATGGCAACAATTTTAGAGCTGTCAAATTTAGTTTAGCAGTTAGTAGTTTAGAGTACATCAGAATCGATGCCACTATGTCGCTTGAATAGTGTTCAACGTCGCTTGTCCCCTTGTATGCCATCGTAGCACTGGCACGGTTGCCTTATAACTAACCAAAAAGCGCTATGCGTAGCGTGCGACAAATTTTTGTTCGGACATTTTTTTTACACGTTTGTGACTCTAAAGGTATTGTAAATCGATGATTAGGACACATGCCTTTTGTCAATTCATTCGATTCTGTTTCACCAATGCACAATCGCCCTTCAATTATCATGTCATAATACACTAACACGCACACGCGTGCAAGGTGTGACGTCACTAACGTGTATGTGTGTGCGTACAGAACAGGGCCGAATTGAGTCGACCGACCGCACCGGAGGCTGTCACGGTGAGAATGGCTACGCGGGTAACCACACGCTTTTGTTACCGTCCTCGACGCACATTCGGAGGCTTGAGTTTATTTCCAATTTGACCTTTTTAAAATAAATATACAGGGTATTCGGATAGATGACGGACATAATTTGAGTATACAATAATTTCAGCGTTAATGGTACGATTTTTTTTTAAATTAAAAATTATTCACCTAAATACATTTTTTGAAACAAAGTTGTAGTAAACATCTAAGTTGCGCAAGCACACGGTCATCATCTCTCACAATTAACCTTTTCTATCAATTGGCTCGGCAAATCTGCCAGTGCTTGTAAATTTTAGTTCAGAAAGCTAGTTTTTTCTGGTTCAGTAACGTACTGAAAACAAAGCAAATAGCATATCTATCGTCCAACGGAACATCCTATATTATCGAAACTAAATTTCGTGGCAATTGGTGCGACAAAATAGATGATTTTGCGTTCTTGCTTCCTGCTATGCGCCTTATGGCACGCCTCAGGCCCAAGGCCAACTAGCGGAGGTTCCAAACTATCCTGCCGCGCTTCAGCTGTTTCTCGACCGTTTTTTTTAAATTTCCCCTTGAGAAGTTTTTGGCTTCGCAAGTATTTACCTTTATACATTTGCCAGTCTTAAGTATTGCAATGTTTTCAAGTTTTATTAGATATCGTCCAACAAGTTATCTATACTAATATCATAAAGAGGAAAGATTTATTTGTTTGTTTGCATTGAATAGGATCCGAAACTACTGAACTGATTTGAAAAATTCTTACACTGTTGGGAAGCTACACTATCCCCGGGTGACATAGGCTATATTATATTTTCAAAATAATTAGGTATCCTTACTAAAACTCCAATAATACCCGTGCGAAGCCGGGGCGGACCGCTAGACTTTATAAAGAGGTACAATATTGAACGTATCGTAAACTGAAAAAGAGTCCATCCATTTAGTTCGTTGAGTGTTAATGACATTTATATGAAACAACTGTTTTTGTTTTCGCGATATCAGGGTTGATCCTAAAGTAAAAGTAGTTTATAATGATAAGTACAATGATATTGAATATGTCCGTCATCTAGAGATACACCCGGCATTAATGTCCTAAGTGCGAGCGAGAGCACAATGTCGCCATTTTTATAAACCAACACTACCCGAGCCACGGCGCTTAGTCCACTTTTACTAGTTTATCAAAAACAAATTTAGCAGAGTCTGAGTTTAGAGTCAAAAAAACCAAAAGTGGCAACACTTGTTCCACATCTAAGCCTCTGAATGTGCTGCCTCAGTCGCTATAGATTTAATTCGCTTTTATAAAATAGAACAATAATTTAATTTAATAAAAGAAGAAAAATAATTTAAGGGCTTAACTCGACGCCCATATTCACACTTCTTTGACCCGGCAAAACTTGAACGTTTTTTGTTTTTGTTATGTTAGCATACTAGTTTTACGTAATTAAGGTTAAGTAACTTATTGAAATAGGAGCGATGGTAGCATGTGCGCTATATGATTTGACGGCACACGGTTCGATCCTCGGCCCTGCACCAATGACTTATTTAGCATTTCGCTCAAAAACAGTGAAGGAAAACGTGAGTAAACCGGTGTTATCTCTGAGATCCTCAAAAGAAATAACATTCATTAAAATACACTGGGCCCAGCATGGTGGATTTAGGGCCCATTCTCTCACCCTGAGAAAATGCCTGTCCCAGCAGTGGGATCATGAGCTGATATTATATGTAGGTATACAGGGTTACTGGTAATCAGCATCCTCTTATGATGATTAATAATGATTATAAGTAACCCTTAATTTAAACTATTAAAAAAGATTTAAAAAAAAATGTTTTTTTTTTTACCCATATTTTTTTTTTCAGTTACACGGCGTTTTATTAACCATATGTTACTGATTAACAACTAACAAAACTCAAATTATTTATTGCGAATAAAAACGGACAAATACCACTAACATTTATCTCACATACCGTTAAACTAAAATAGATTTCCAGATAGAAAGATTATTGATATTGAATAGGAATAATATTATTAAAAAAACGAATATAATAAATATAGCAAAATACTGTAAAAATATGTCAACATAAAATTTGTATGTCATAGGTGAAACACGTTACACGTAATATAAAACATAAAGGTTATATATTATTTTGAGAGTTTTGTCGGCTCAAAAACGTGTGAAACTTATTCGATGAGTTAGCACCTTAAAGCGACTTGCGTTGTCTGTGTTTTGAAATGCTTTTTGTTTCACTTCAAACGCCATCTATTTTTCATTGTGTGCTGCTATCTTCGTTTTCGTTGTTGGTATTTCCCTAGTTATGTTATAAAAACAATTATTTTAGCTATATTGTTGATTGATAGATTAAGTCTCGGCTAACCGGCCAATACCAGGAGCTCGGTTTTTGAATCGCTCGTATATATTAGACACGCAAATATAATTCGTTATATTTATTTATTTAGGGTATGGCTTGCCTTTGACCGTCTACTAGCCTGATGTTATTCGATGATAAATTAACCTATTGATAGATTATAGAAATGGGGCAATTGAACGGCATCATCACCTCCACAGTTGATATAATAAGCTAATGCAGTAGTATGACTTTAAACAAACGCCCGAATCAAGTGACGTAATCAAACTAGCGCCCCTTCCACCGCCCGCTACGATACGTCACGGTACGCTCAGAGTGACAGTCGCGCGCGCCGCATCATTGAGATTCGCCGTGAGTGTGTCATCAGTCAACGATTGTCCTCGATCCCAAGCTCACCGAACACCTAGAGCCGATCAACATGCGCAGAGAAGTTGGGTCTCTCTGTATCTTTTATCGCATTTACAACGTTCTGAGTTCTAAAGAACTGTTTGATCTGATGCCGGCGTCACAGTTTTATCATCGTACTAGCCGCCACCGCCTGAAAGCCCATCCACACATCATAGATGGAAATAGCATACTGTGCGATTCACACGATCTTTCTTGCCTCATACCTGCAAAATGTGGAATGAGGTGCCTTCCGCGGTGTTTTCGAGAAGCTATAACATGGGGTTCTTCAAAAGCCGAATTAATAGATTCTTAAAGGGTCGGCAACGCAGTTGTGATGCCTCTGGTGTTACAAATATCCTTAGGCGACGGTGACTGCTTACAATCAGGTGGCCCGTCTGCTTGTTTGCCACCTATGACATAAAAAGTCTAAATTATGAACATTATAGTAGCAATCCTAGCTAGTCCTGTGACGGACAGTAGACACTAAATTCAAGGACACGTCCGAGTCGAACTACTGCTTTAGCTTATACTGTGTGACTGGTGAGACAGCGGAAATATTCTAGGATATCATTGTACTCATCATTAAATAACTTTTACTATGGGACCAATCCTAAATTCGTGAAACAAAAATCAGCTGTTCCATACACTTCGTCGAGTGTCAATGAACTTTTTTGTATGGAACAGCAAATTTTTATTACGCTATTTCTGGGTTGGTCTCGTACTAAAAGTTGTTTGTAATAATGATTACAATGATATTCCCTATTATTTCCACTGTCTCCAGTTGCCTAGTATATGTACTGTGTCGTCATTTCTGTGCCGCTTGCAGTATGTCGTCTCTCCTACATTTCAGTACATTACAACGCACGCCAGGCTCTCGTCCCGCCCACGCCCCGGCTACGCCCGCGTTGTACCCATACCATAGTTGATATCGTAGATCGTTAAAGAAACGGTAGTTTAATTTAATCAATAGTCAAGGGCCTTACGGTGATCTGTTTAAACGATTCTGTTTTGGTGATGCGAAAAGTTGCGTGACCGCAAACCGTATCTCGGCGAGCTAAGGTTTACGTTCGCGTGATTTTCCGCACTGCGCAGTTTGGACCCCTCGTTAAGAGGTAGCCGTAAGGTGTTTTGTGATTTTGCTAGTTTTTTTTTGTGAGGTTGGCTTTGTGTGTTTTTGTTTTTTTTACCAGCATGTTAACTAAGAAACTTGTTTGATAATACTTCTGGTACAAAAGCATTTTATTTTGACGCAGGACGAAAACGAAGGTCCAGTTACGAAGAGTATAAGATTGACGGCAGCTCTCATATTGAGGAATATTGTGATCTACTCTAATACTGGAAGACGGTGAGTTTCATCTAATTTCACTGGTGTTACCGATAACAAAAACCGATAAAAAAAAAAATATTTTTTATTTTTTATTAGTTTTGAATGATTTTTTGTATTTTTATCTAACAATAGTTTTAAAGTTTTGTTTGTACTAATCCAATGGATTTTTAGTTGTCCTTAATAAAATATTTTGTATTTTGAATTTGATAACCGATGGGGAAGAAACTGAAGATATAAAATAAATAAATATTTTGGGACATTTTTGCACACACGGTCAACTGACCCCAAACTAAGCAAAGCTTGTGATATGGCTGCCAGAGACTGATATACATACATATATAGTTTTAAATACATACTTAAATAGATATTAACAACCAGATATAGAACAAACACAAATGTTCATCTTGTTCAGCTAGTCATTTCCCCCTCGCGATGAAATTTTAGATTCAGATAGCTCTTTGGTAGTGATCCTGCATTCTGCGCTTGGGGGCGTGGGTTCGATTCCCACCTAGGACAAACATTCATGTGATGAACGTTTGTGTTTGTTCTATATCTAGGTGTTAATATCTATTTAAGTATGTATTTAAAAATATATACGTATGTATGTATATCAGACTCTGGCAGCCATATCACAAGCTTTGCTTAGTTTGGGGTCAGATGACCGTGTGTGCAAAAATGTTCCGAATATTTAAACGATTCTAAATTTTCGACTCTTCGATCACAAGTGCCATTCGATCTGAAAAATCTAAGTGATGTGACGCGAGATTGGTCATTGACCCCTCTAAACTGACCGCTTCTGTCAGCTGATTGTGTCGTCAAATCTGCCAGTAGATCTGTTAACGGATCGGATTGGTGAAATATATTTCTTTTACAGACAACTCCGGTCATACGAAGCGCACCTCGCTTGCATCGCGCTTAGTAGCGTGGAAGCATCTCGAACGATCGCGCAAGTTCTGTACGACATGAACAACATTTGAGAATCGCTTAACGGGCACGCGCCCAGCGAGCCTCCGACGTGGGCTTTGTAAATACTGCTGTCTAATGTTTGAGAAACACTGGACTCAATGAGATGTGAAAAAACTGGTTTTTTTTTGTGTGTGAAAAACTGATTTGGTGACAAATTAATCAGTTCTGGAGATAAAATAATATGGTTTGATTAAGAAGTGCAGTTCTCCTTTAATCCATAATTTGTTAATTCCCAATTTTTTTTAAATTAATTTAATTTGTCTTAAATCTTATTCTTAGGTTAAGCTGTTAAAAAAACTAGGCGCGGGTTGACTTGAAAATTTCCCGTTTTAGTTGGAGAATGTGTCACCTAGCAAACTGTTTCTCTATGGCCTCTCTGTATTATTTATTTCTAGCTTTTTTTTTACACGCGGCTTTGGCCGGAGCCGTTTCTGACTTGTTGATTGGATTACACATTTTTCACATTGATAGAGCATGTCAGACGTATGCCACTGACATCTGTCACTCTGACATCTGTAACTCTGGCATCTGTAACTGACATTTGTTGCATTCTTCGTGCTCAAATGTGGGCGAGTATCACTGGCTCACTATCAGTACTGATTATATAATAATAAGATTAAAGAAGCTTCTATTTTCGTGTTTCCCAAACTAAATAGTAAACTTTAGTAAAGTCTTTTCTGGGGTATGATTTGGACCAATGACAATTTATATTATCTTTGATTTGGACTGACCGTGACTTAGCTTGGCTTTGACTTCTTTGATATATTTTGTAACTTAAAAAGATGAAGAAAAAAAAAACAACGGCTTGTTTTTTTTTTCGTGTTTTAATATAAATATTTATCATCATAATATTGCATTCATAATTTAATTAGTATTCTAGACTATTTCGATGACTTCAAATGTAGTTATTGGCCGGTTCCAAATAAATACTGATAGTATGTATATCTAAATACTACTTAAATTTTGGTGTCAATTTAGACGAAATTTTGTTGTACCCAAATTAATCTCCCGTCCATTTCTAACGAAAAGTGGCGCAGATAACTCCAAGTCCTGTCGGATTAGTTTAGTTTAATGTGTGTACAACAAAATCGATGCCATTATAGCTTAATAGGCATGATGATTAATATTTTTTTATTTAAAAAATAAATAAATTATAATACATATTTAATATTTATTTAAATATTTTTTTATTACCTCATAATAAAGCTGATCATAAATAGAGCACATCAACATAAACAAAATTAAAATTAGTTTAAAAATAAATAAGATATAAGCATTTTAATTTCATGCTAGATAGAAAGCGCACTATACTGAGCCGTGACGTCACGGCTCAGGAGCGCCATAAAAATGCTATACTAACATACGCTTTGCGAGAAAGGGATAGAACATCCCCTCTCTATCCCCACCTAAAACTTTAAACGCTCATATCTCAGAGATTTATCAGCCAATTTAAATTATTTTTTCAGTATGTGTAATGTATTTAGTTATATTCATCGCTAAGCCGGTTATTTGTAATAAATTAAACATTAGGACACATGCCTATTATATTATTATTATATTATATTATTTCTATGGTAACTACATAAAACGAGCGGTCATAACCGAGGCAGGCGGTGTTCTTTACTAATCTTTATTTAAAAAGAGTTGGTCTGTGTTTACTGATTTCTAAATTAAACCCTGTAATATAGGCAGTATTTTTGTACCTAAATTGTATTTTATGATAATACTGTATTCTGTTGTACTTGGAAAGTGAAACCCATGTGAGTATTGTGTGAGTAAATAGGTGGATTATTTCTAAGGTAGGAGGTAAGAATCTTTGGAAAATAAACTTGAAGTACCTATTTATGATGTTTTATTCATCATCATCATCAGCCGGAAGACGTACACTGCAGAACATAGGCCTCCCCCTTTAACCTTCACACTGAACGAGAGCCTGCCACTGGATGCCCGCGACTCTTACAACGTCGTTAGTCTATCTAGTGGGAGGCCTACCTACGCTGCGTCTTCCGGTTCGTGGCCGGATGTTTTATTCGAATACATAAAATTTGTGGGCTTGTCCAACGGTAGGTTGTCAACAGATGACATTAAAGTCGTTCTTTTTAGAAATCTATTTTTACATTATATTTTGTAATAAAAATCTAAAATCGAAGCCAATTACAATTAATACAAATAATAAATGTTTACTATTAAACCATCGAGATACAACTCTTATAGAGTCACAATCTCAGTAAAAAGTCAAAAAACGTCCGAGTGTCATTGTTCATGAATTGTACCAATTATAAACTTCACAATGCTACATTTACTCCAATTTAGACGTTATGTCGCTTGATTAGTGTTCAATGTTAGTTGTCCGTTATGTCATCGTAGCTCTGGCATTGCGCGGCGTTGTAGTCGGTCGCGGTTACCTTGTACCAAAGATCTTGTATATACCCTAAAGGGACTTTTAATAATTCCATGCCTTGTACCTATCCAAAAAGTCTGCTCAATTCGTAGCGTGCGCCGAGTTTTATTTCTGTCATTTTTGGCACGATTGTGACTATAATATGTGTATTGTATTTTGATGTATTAAACGAAAACATGAGCCATATTCGTTCTTTTATCAGTGTGATGATGATGATGATGATGATCAGCCCTGCAGTAGGCATAGGAACTAAATAAACAATGACAAAACGGTTTAACTTACGTATCTTTAAGCATTGTGATAAAATACCTACTGATGGTGAATAAACAAGCAGCTATTCGCAAAGCATTCGTAAGTGTATTTTATTGTAAAGTTATTGTATTGAAAAGTAATAATTGAAATTGATATCAGACAATTATACCGCCCCAGTCTTTTAAACTGGAATCAATTTACAATGATATGAAGCCACAAATTGTTTCCTGATTGCAAATGTAACCCCATCTGGCCAAACTTCTAAATTGAGGTAGAATACGAACGCTTGCGGTGTACATTTCTTCTTAATTTCCTTCCCCCACAATGCTGGGTGACAAGGGTTGATAGCAAGACAGATGACTCCGAGAAACATTCATCAAACGCTTTCATTGTTTCATACAAGCGGGGTTGAGTATAATTATTATACTGTTATTATGGAATGGGGGAGACCTTTGCCCAGGAGCGGGACAGTATAGGTTAATAAAAAAAAAAAAGCAAAATGAACTCTGTTTTAAGTTTTGTTCTAGTGTTAGCACACGTATGTATGGATTTGGTTGACGGACCTATATTAAAAAGTACTCTTTGTGACGGACCGCCGTCCAAACAACGGGAGAGAAAGAGTGAGAATATCATATTTCCCTCTCTTTCTCTCCCGTTGGTCAGATGGCGGTTGAGATCAACCAAATCGATACGTGTGTTAACGCTATTCGGTTGAATTCATCGAGATCCTATCATCATCGAATTCCTATAGCGTCAGTCTCTGAGTGAAAACAGTCAAAAAACGTCCGAGCGTCATTGTACATACATTGTATCAATTATATATTTCAAAATGTCACATTTACTCCAATTTAGACGTTATGTCGCTTGATTAGTGTTCAACGTTAGTTGTCCGTTATGTCATCGTAGCTCTGGCATCACGCGGCGTTGTAGTCGGATCGCGGTTACCTTGTAACTAACCAAAAAGTCTGCGCAATTCGTAGCGTGCGCCGAGTTTAGGTTCGTTTTTTTTTGGCACGTTTGTGACTATAGGTTTTGTATGCTAAAAACATACTAATTTTGGTTCAAGCATTTATTTGCTCTGGCGGTTGCAATAATATTTAAAAAAAAATTAATGAAATAATTTTCTTTTAATGATGAAATATGTGGGTATATCACAGGGTAGGTAGTAAGTATATAGTCTTCCGTTCAAAAACTTAGCGAATTTCATCAGAATTAGTGGGTTTCAGCTTTAGCAATCTTATTGCAGCTGTCAAAGCAATTTAATACTTGGACCGAGTTTACATGCTTAGGTAATCTGTGAAAGGACTGAAAAAGGATTCTTAAATTTTTCACAAACATATTCAGATGAATTTAATACAGGGTTACGCATACACTCTGTACTCAGCCGAAAGGGGGTCATTGTACTCATCATCTCAGAATACAGAAAAAACCAGAAGGCGTAAACGCACCCAATAGCGAAGCGACAAAAACTAATCTAGTAGAGAGTAGTTTTACGCGAACGTGATTAGTTTACTTTGTGACCTTAATCGCGCGTGACGTGTTTTACCGTTGCAATATTATTTAAGTTATGCCTTCCTGTGTCGTCCCAACGTGTAAAAATTCAGCTGGGCTACAAAAAAAACAAGATGGGATCATATTCCATACGTAAGTAGCGCATTTAGATGTTGTATTATTTGATAATTGAATAAATTGTTCAGTCTTTCATTGTCGTAAGTAATGATACCTCCATTTTGTCGGTGTTACCAAATATCGAGAGTTGCAATTTTCCTTAGAATGAAAACTTTTGTTGGTGGGTAGTTAATATTAAATAATTATTTTCAAAAAATCTTTACAGCTTACAAATAATTATACAGGGTTACTGGTAATCACTTAGTCAGCGTGCTTTAAAGGGAATGTTGTCTGTACAACTTTTGTTCAGCTAGTTTTGAAAATTCTACTGAAGAAAAAATCTACTGTCCCATACATTTTGTCGGATATCGGTGAACTTTTTGTTTGGTACAACGGTTTTTTACCGATTTCCAAAAGGAGGAGGAACTATGTTCGTCTGTATGTATGTTTTTTTTGTATTTTCAAGATATTTTCGCCAATTGTGAACTGATAAAAAAAAAATTTTTAATTCGAAAGGCATGACATGGCTGCCGCATCCAGGGTTGACTTCCGGCGAGGGAACTCTTCAACGGTGAATAGTACAGACACAAAATTTTGTAAATGAACTAAACCATAATAGCCTGTTCTAAATTCTATCATTACATGGCTCATGCACCCAGGGTTGACTTCCGATGAGGGAACTCCTAAACAGTGAATAGGACAGACGTAATATTTTTGGTACATGGATTTAATTATGATTGCCCGTTTTAAACTTAAACAAGAAACTTACGCAGCAGAAAGGTAATTAAATGTTTTCATCGAAACCTTGTTTTATTTTAAAACCATCGAAATTAATAGGTAAGTAACAATAACTAAGTTAGTTTTAAGTTTAATTTGCAGTACACGGGTTGTCTGTTTGGGGTGCACTAAGCCACTAAAAAAGAGGTACCATTGTGCTCACCATTATGAACAACTGTTTTTTTTTCTATGAACAGCTGTTTTTCCCGCAATTTCAAGTACCATACTAAAAGTCGTTCATAAAGATGAGTACAATGATGATGATAATGATGAGTACCTTTTCAGCTTTGTACACCCTAAACATATTAACCCTGTATATGTATAAAAAGTAGTAGCTAGTAATTATATTTTTTATTTACTTATGTTTGTTTTTGTGTCGATCCGATCAGTATATTGATTTCATTAAAAGTGTGTGTGAATAGTATCTGACCTAAAACATTTAACCAAAAACGGGTAAGTAATGTCTAAGCTGGCAACATTACGCGGGTGGAGGTGAGACAGGCGCGGGACGTGGGTTTTGTTTTTTGGACTCAGCGTGCGGCTTGCAATCACAGCTTAAGGCGGTTTCTGGCTCATCATTATGACCAACGTTTATTGAGGGATCAACAAAAAAAAAAAAAAAAAACAGCTGTTCCATACATTTTGTTGAGTGACAATGACCGTTTTCTATGGAACAGTTGATTTTTTCGCAAATTCAGGTTTGGTCCCATAGTAAGAGTTACTTTCGGCTTAGTATACCTACAGGGTACGTACTATACGTATGCGAAACCCTATATAAAGCGTTTAAAAATTAAATAACATGAATGCCGTGAGTAATGCTGTTATGAAAAATTGAAACCACAGGCCTATATCGAAGTAGACGCCACTATTCGACATATCTTGCATGTCATAATACTTACCTATTTCCAATAAAATTATCATTAATCGTCATAGTCCGAGTTGAGTCGAGTTGAGTCGACTGGAGTTGAGTTGAGTTGAGTCGTTGAGTCCGGCTAAAACCAGTCTGCTCAATCGGTGCCGCGACAAAAGGTGTCAGTTTGAAACGAAAATGGGTAATTGTGCTGAGTAAGAAGAAGAGTTGTAAGAATGCCGCAAATAGAGTTAGCTGACAGAATAAAGATATTTCTTTTCACTTTTAGGTACGAAAAATTTGACACGCTAGTTTTCATACTTTGATTTGATTGAAGTCAACTTAGATATTATAGGTCTGTGATTGAAACCCATATCAATAGGCATATACAGCGAGCGCTTTGCTTCAATAAGTTGCATTTAGTAAAAATCCTTTTAAATAAGCGCGTATAAAGAATCAAGGCCGTAAGCGCTGAGAACGGTTACTCGTCTGGTTGGAACTCTAATTTGGTAAGAAACACACGTTCATTTTCCGCAATGGGTGACACCGGCGCAATGAAGACTAATGGCCTCGCGAGGAACATCGATCAAACGGTGCTTTCCTTTGTTCCTCACACCGGGATTCTAAGTTATTTTTATTCACTGCCACTTCATTCACTTTTTATTAAACACTAGTAGCAGTCCGTGGTATCACCCGTTACCCTATAGTACCTACCATCATTTTTACCGGGACAAAAAGTAGATATTTAATTACCTACTTAGTATTTACGAATATTCTTGACACACTTTCCGTCCTTGCCTCACACGTGCAAAATGTGGAATGTGCTACCTTCCGCGGATTTTCCGAGAAGCTACAACATGGGGTTCTTCAAAAGGCGAGTTAATAGGTATATTCTGCAACATAGTTGTGATGCCTCTGGTGTTACAAGTGTCCATAGGCGACGGCGACTGCTTACCATCAGGCAACCCGCCTGCTTGTTTGCCATCTATGGCATTAAACAATATGTAAGAAGCAGCATACCTCCTTTATGAAGGTATGATTCTCTGCTCTGCTCAAAAAATGGCCTAGCTAAAGCCTAGTACATAGGTAGGTACTTAATGCAGTGAGATCTCTATTGAGGTAGAGAGCAATGAATTAGGGTTATTAACAGAATAAATAGGAATTTTCCAACTTATTTTAGCTTGTTAATATAATATTAATGTATACCTAAGGTAACTTTATTTCTTACAATGGGTTTTAATGGCGTACTCACCTTTGAAAACAAATTCAATTAATAAAATCTAGAAACTTTACCCATCTCTGGTAAATTCTATTACACCTAATTTGATTAAGTAAATTCAAGCTCCCAAACGTAATTTTGATTTGAAATGAATTTATGGACTGGAATTCATAACTTAGTTTAAGTTATTTTAGGGCTTAGATTCGTGACAACTACTTAGGCAATCCTAATTAGGTAATAATTATTAATTAGAGGAATATTATACTGCAAATTAAATGGTATACTAACATAAATACACCATTCATGTTATTTTGGTCGAAGGTTTAGGTCACGTAAAAATCTTTCAGTCTCCCCGACAAATCCTTAAATGTTTCGGAATACAATTAGCGAATTACATAAAAGGCCAAAATGTTTTTTTTTGTTTTGATATCTTTTAATTTAACCGAGTACTATGGTAATAAACAATCACTTTTATCATTTTACTCCTTCAAATTAAAATATACTTATCAAAACATAAAAATGTTTGTAATTTTTATTTTTTATTTATTTATGCATGCGTTTGACCGTCAACTCGCCTAATGTAAAGCGATGATATGGTCTACGGTGGAGTACGCTTTCCTAGAAGAAACATCAAATTATTTTTTTAATAATGGTAGTCATGTATTTTCTGTGGCCTTACGACTACCTCTTAACGTCGGCTCGAAACAGCACTGAAACAGCGCAGTGCGGAAAATCACGCAAACGTGAACCTTAACGCGCCGAGATACGGTTTGCAATCGCGCAACTTATCGTAGTAACCTAAAATCGTTACAGGTAACCGTAAGGCCCCTGGAGTAACCAATAAATATAAACTTGGCTTAATTGTTTTGCATATTGACTGAGTACTTTTTAATGTTTGGCTGGCTAGTTGACTACCCTGAGCAAGTTAGAATTAGCTAATCACCCAGCAACCTATGCCGAGACTACAAAGTCACACGGTGACTACAATAGACTGATACCCATTTCATAGCTTACCCAGCTGTTGTAATTAACTTTAGCTATAACAATCAATCTAGATAAACCATCAAAATCGCGGATAACCCAACCATCTATATCGTTTAAAGGCTACAAATAACGCGAAATGTAACAACCCGCTATTGCCCCGGGTATTGTCCTACATAAGCGAAAAATACGGCAATGCGACGTGAAGCTACACAATGAAAATAACAACAAGTTTCTATAAAAAAAAATAGAAGAATTCTTAGAAAAAAATTATTAAAATGTCGCAAATGATTTTTTTATTCACCACTTTAAAGTAAATAGGTATATATTTGTGCCGCTAAGCGTCGAAACATTTGGTCCATGGGGTGTCCTTGTACCAAAAAGTTTATTTCGCCACAATTAGTCGACGCCGCTGGTGATAAGAGAGCTGGCTCATTCCTTGCGCAGAGAATTTCTTTGGCAATTCAACGCGGGAATGCACCCAGCGTTCCTGGTACTTTAACACACGGTAAACACCTTTTATTTGATTTTTAATGATTTCTAATAATTAGGTATATTTTTTTATGTTTGCCTTGTATATTATGAAATGTTAGGTTAAGGTTTTGTTTTCTACTTAATGTAGGTATATTATAATACTTTTTTCATGCAAAGTTATGTCATAACTAATGCAAAAGATGAAGTTGTGAAGTGCGGCTATATAATTAAAAAACAAAAAATATTGTGTATCATAACTTCACCTCAATTTTAAAATACGTAACAGCTTACCACTTTCCGCCGTCCACCTAGGACAGGTGGGTTAGGGCGTGACAGTGCGCAATCAATAAATCCGCATCAGCGACCGAGCGTGCAAGACCCTTATCACTCTGGACATCCGGCGACGGGGGAGGTCAACCGTCATTGTGCAAAGTATACATATATCCGTTTTAGCAAACCATTAAATATCTAAGCCTTATTTTTTAAACTCGCTTTTAATAACTTGAAAATTATAAAACAAAAAAAAATACTACGTACCATACGTATCAGAAAGAAAATAAAAACACAATAAAATCAAGTTCGAATAGTACATTATATCTTACAGAGAAGGTTTTGCAAATTTTGAAGTACATTACAAATAGTTTTCTCACTAGGTAAAGCCTGCCTTCACTGTCTTGTAATTAACTAACGAAGTAGACAAATATTGGAAGTCGATTTAAATAAATAAATATTCGGGACATTTTTGCACATACTGTCATCAGAATCTGACCCCAAACTTAGCAAAGCTAGTAATACCTATGGCTGCCATGGAGATACATATATTTTTTAATACATACTTAAATAGATAATATTAATACCCAGATATAGAACAAACACAAATGTTCATCAGCTGCTCAGGGGCCTTACGCCAAACTTTTTACGCGGTCTCAAACTAACGTTAAAACAGCGCAGTTCGGAAAATCACACGAACGTGAACCTTAATGCGCCCAGATACGGTTTGCGGTCGCGCAACTTTTTTCATCACCTAAACTGGATTGCTTAAAACAGCTAGGTGTAAGGCCCCCAGATTTGCAAGTTTAAGTGGCAAAGGGCGGGCCACAACGCTCGATGAACCGATAACCAATGAGGAAGAAAGGTTCTTGAGTGAAGACCACGAACCGGAAGACGCAGCGTAGGCCTCCCATTAAACGGACCTACGATATCGTGAGAGTCGCAGGCATTCAGTGGATGCAGATGGCAGGCTGTTCTGTGTGGAAACCTAAGGGGAGGCCTATGTTCAGCAGTGGACGTTTTCAGGCTGATGATGATGACGAACATTTAACTACTATGATTGTGTGAAAAGTATGAAAATGAGCTGAACTCCAGTTCCAACAAAAAGGTCATCCCATACCACGACCGTAAACGTTACTGCAAATAAAAATATTGTATATACATGTATATAATTATAAATATAATATAATTATATTGATATGAAACAACACCAACTAGAACGTTCCGCCACTTGCCAATACCGTGTCATGACAGTAAAAACAAAAAATAAATAGGCACAGAAGGCTGGCTCCATACAACGAACGTTAACAGGCGCACGCACACAAAGACGCGAACGTACAGCGATCTCGGACCAAGTCGGCCAAACGCCAGTCGCGAGACTCACGGGTGCGCATGCTTTGGCAATACACGTAATTATCGTTTTGTGTGAGAATTTTCATAATTTACAATGATTTTTCCATTGTTACATTGAAAAAAACTTTATTTAAGAATAAGGCTTTATTGTAGGTTCTTTATAATATAATAATCGTGCCTTTCGTATGTGCCGTAGGTAATCGAAGAAAGTAGGTTTCAGTAACCAATTTATAGGCTTTTATATGGTTACCCTTTTCCATAGAAACAAATGTGTTTAAAGTACGTAAGTAGGTATGTGTTCTGTGTTTTGCTACGTAATAAATTGTTTTTAGTTAAAACTCCAAAATCTATACTTAACACAGAACATTATATTTTTGCTTTGCCAGGTTACGCGAAGGTATTATAATCAGGGTTAGCCAAAGCTAGCCTTCTGCACCTGTTATTTTTATGGTAAAAACACGACGGTTGATATCTAAGCCCCTAGGTATCCTTAGCATAAAATGATCAGCATAAGCTACATTTTCCTAACTTGCATAAAACAGCGCTCTAAATTCCAATCTTTCTCAGTTCCGAAATATTAAAATTCGAAGCACGTTCGCAAAATATTTTAACTTGTGTTCCTCTAGCGACCGTATTTTTAACATTATGAAATTGGGATTGATGACACGTAGCGTATTTAGTAGCCTTTTCGTTACGACCATCAAGAAGCCTACTACAACCCCGCTGACCAGCCGGGCTAACATGCGCGCCGCGACAAAATGTTGCCTACTCTTTTTATCGTGCCATAGCTAGACAGGCGTATACGAAACCGTAGGCGGCTTGTCGCATTCTCGCTGTATTTCGCAAACTTGCAGCCTTACGTCACCCTCAGCTCAGACAAACAAGAGAGATATGGCCCTTTTGGAGATCGATGGAGGAGGCCTATGTCCAGCAGTGAACGTCGTATGACTGAAATTACGACGATGATGATTAGCCGCACGTGCGCATTCTACCTTGAAAAACACATGAATTGCGGACGGGAAGAGACACCTTAACTACGTTTTGTATGAAATAAGAACATGTATGATAGTATGTAGATGGAACTGCTCATTTCATACAAATCGTAGTCAACTGGAATAAACCGCACTAGGCCCTCAGCATGCCGTAGACCATTTTCACTAACTCACAGGAAAGTTAATACGTCTAACGGTTCCTTCAATTTAGGGTGCTGCCTTGTAAAGCCATCACAACCTCAGGGGCATCTAAGCCTGTGGTTAAGCTGGCCACATGTCTGTACCTACTTTGTTTTTCAATCTTGGGTTTTGCTCACTTTTTCTGTAGATACAGAAAGCGGGACTAATGTAAAACAGAAATAATAATTAGTTAGAGATGGTGGTAGGCCCCCAAAGCAGTGTGGCTTCGACTACCAAGGAGGGTTCGTACTTTCTAAAATACGTAAAGAAATACCTAGGGGAGCTATGCGGGTTCTGCGCAAGGTTGGGAAGTACTTAGGTGCATGAGGAGGCAGACTTAACTTTTGAGGCCGGAATTTGAGAATAATTAGAAACTTGTGCTGTGTACCTACCTCAGTGAAGTGGAGTTAAGACTGAGACAGCTTCTAGTTCTTCTAAGATAGTTATATCATGGACATACTGAATTCAGTATGTAAAGTTTTTTTTTTTGTATTTTTTTATATTTTTATTTCGTAGATAAGGCTATTTTAAGAAACTAATTTCAATATTTTTGTTTTCTATCGAGTAGTTATTTTAAAATATTTTTTTGAAAATTGAAATTATGTGACGTCGCCATATAGCACAAAATTTCGTTGCGTTGAAAAGTCTAAAAAAGCACCCCATATAGGCAGGCCTGAAAAAAACCAGACAGTCAAACCACAGAAATGAAAAAATATTCTATTCTGTGTGACGAACAGTGTGTCAAATGTATAATATTTTTATTCTTAAAAGGCACAGAAAATAAAATGCTACACCATGACGTCATTTAGAGGTCAATGAAAGTCGAATGATTTCTTAGTTTTATGTTAAAATAAATGGCATCTTATCGTTTTAAAGGGTCAGAGTAGAAAAATAAGGGTTAGTAACATAAAATCTCGAAATGGTTTTGGAATTGGCATAGCTTTTTTTTTTTAGCATACCGAATTATATAAAGAGGCCGCTTCATGCCGTAGCTATCTTGCTCACATATTTTCAACATATTTGAAGTTAAAACATCACTGAGCGAGAATTTAAATAGATCGATTGGGCATTATTTTAGAATAATATATAATATGGGTACAATAATATACCCTAAACTAAAGGGTTATAAAACGCTCTTGGCTGTGCGAGACTACAAGTCATCTTACAGACTCTCTTTCTCTTACTCTTTCAATCAACTATCTCATCTTACTGTGATAATGATCTGTTATTTCATAAATTTCCACACAGTATGGAAGAAAAGCGGACACTCGATGGGAGACGAAATTCGGAAAGAAATTAATCCCATAGTAAAAGTTGTACAAAGAACCCTAAGAGATTTTGCGTTATTTCGATTGCACGTTATATGCACAATTATATTTATTTTATGCACGCATAACTTTTAGTAGTCTGATTTTTTTGTAGTGTAAAATTTACACGATTTTACTACACAAACAGTATAAAAAACACACCATCTCATAACGTGCTTTTAAGAGTCCCTATTTCTGTTTCCGTCTATGAATCCCAAAAGAAAGTGGGCCTAGCTTTCCTTACCTTTTTTATCATGGAAACTGACGTGGTATTCACACATTTTATTTATATGACAAGGGAATTACTCACGTATCGTCGGTTACTCAGACTATAGCTTCAACCGCATTCAGCGGCCATTTTCAAGGTGAATGCGCGCGCGGTTTCGTCTCGCTTACTTATAGTCGGAGTAACCGGCTTAATCATACGTGAGTAATTCCCATGTCATAGAAATCTAATGTTCCTTACCTTTATTTCTTGTTTACATGTAAGGTCATTCAAGAGTAAAAATGCCTTTTGAAGTTCACACTACGCATCGCAATATCGCGATAGAGAGAAATTGGCTCCTTTTGTCAAACTGCGCATTTCATAAACCTTTTCACAAGCATTAGACCTTTCAAAAGACGGAAAACGTAACCCTACTCAAAATATAAACTCTGAGCATTGACAACGATACAATAGGGTACTTCTTCAAAGACAAAATTTTGGACTTCTATGGGTTTATTTCTGAAACTAACTAACAAAGCGGCGTGTAATTTTTCTTTAATACAGTTTAGCTTTAACTCTAACTGGGACAAGTGATATTTTTCAAATAATTGCAGTCTAAGTATAAATTAAAAATCTTTGAAGTTTGTTCTTCTGATTCATATAACGCGTCCGCTTGCCATTTTGCGGAAGAAAATGGTCGATATCGCATTTTCCTTTTGATAAATCATTACGAATTATAATTATATCAAAAGGAAATGAATTGCCCTCTTATAAAAAAATATTCTATTAGTTATACCTACCTTAGTTTGTTTATAAATAGGCCAATAAGAAGTGTCCGGCACATAATACTGATTAATGTGGCGTAAGCTGCGCTTGACCGTGCTTGGTCGGGTAATAACAATGAGAGTCTGACTTCCCGCGCGGGGGGAAGCCATTCGTGTAACGGACGAGCCAGAAGGTGGACGTGCGGCTGGTTCGCTTGGATCCCGGAGTTACAAGGGTAAATATCTGATTCATATGTGCTTTGTTCAGGTGGCATTTTGATTACAATGTCTACCTTATAAAATTTATTTTATTGTTTTACAACTTCAATTTGTATTTCGTGTAATGCTTTTGGGTTATAGATTCAAGTACAAAAATGACAATACTGACGTCAGTATGTATGATGAGTTATGCATGTGTGAAGGGAAAATCTTGATTCATCTGTGCCTGATTTATATGGTCAAAACACCATTTGAATCATAAAACAACTTCGTTTTTCTCCTCTCCAGCACGAAAGGAACGCTTTTGTTGCGTAATTCTCCTTGTCCAATTTTTTACCGTGTTCAAATCAGTAGTTCTTGTCTTATTTATTATATTTACTACGGTATAACTGTTTAAATAATTCAAATATCACAGAAGTATTCTACATAATTATTAAACTTTTTTGATATGTGTCTTAGTTAAGAATTAATAATTGTTATTTAGAATTAACAATTATACCAGTGTTTTTATTACTAACAATAATGTAATAAAATTGTGATCACTAATAATTAAGTGGCACATTTGACAACAATCTTCCTATTGCAGTTCACAAAAATGCCAGAAAGTCACGATAAAAAGAAGGAGAAAAAGAGACTCGCAGAACGCAAAAGAATTCAAAACATAAGAAAAGATTCAGACAAGTATGCTTTGTGGAAATTAAAAATGAAAGAAACATATTTGAAAAGAAAGAGAGAAGGTAAAATAGTTTCTGTTCAGAATTTGACACCCAAACAACAAAAAAACAGATAGGAAGAAAAGTAGAGAAAGTTCTTGAAGATGGTATGCTAAAAAGAAATTAAAAGAACGTGATATTCCTTCAGAAGAGGAAATAATTGAAGAATGTGATCCAGCAGACGATACCGAAGTAAATGATCCTTTAGATTTGGAATTACCATCATCTCCAGAAGTTTCAATTATACCAAGGTTTCCAGAAATTCTCAGCTCATCACAGGTATTAACTCAATCTTCACCATTTTCTCAACGTATAACAAGATCCACTATAAGACAACAAAGGACACTTGGAATTGATTTGAACCTAACAGAAAATGAAACTGATGTATCATTCAATGCTGACGTCCCTTCGAGAATAATAAAATCAATAAAATGTTTTACAAGAATTATTGTTGATCATCAGATTTTTTCCGTGCTAAGATCACTGATAATTGTTGTCATAAATACAAATTATTTTATGTGTGTGAATATGATTCTTTCCTCAATACAGAGCCAAACGACATAAAGTTTTTCATTTTTAGTTCAGATTCTGATTCATATGTAATACATTCTGATTCATCTGAGCACAAAATATTTGAACGTAGATATCTTGAAAACTACTTTATAAAAACAAGTCCCTCATTGATATCTATGTTCTTTGGTTAACTTTTTTACATATGAACATGTGTGACAAAGCTGAAAGTGAAATAAAATTTTGGCCAGATGAATCAGTCGAAGAATGAAATTTCGAAGAAGTACCCAATAACACTTTTGATAGCCACAACTTATCCCAAATATTTGACGATAAATATCATAAGTCAAGCTTTTTTTGTTGCTTAATCACGAATTTTCGCCAGGCTAACATTATTTCAGTCGCACTTTAGTCTTGTGTTGCATACTCGTATATAGATACGTTATTTTATGTAAATTGCGGTTTGGGACACACGACGACGCAAACCTCTTTGCAGATTGAAACTGTTTGCACGCAAAACAAAATCTTAGAGAACACAAAAATGTACAAACAATTATCTACTTTAGGATCTCGACCTTAAAATTCAATTTTAGTGGAAGAGAGTTCTTTAAACTATGGACATATTAA
The DNA here is from genome assembly GCA_914767915.1 of Agriopis aurantiaria. Taxonomy (NCBI): domain Eukaryota; kingdom Metazoa; phylum Arthropoda; class Insecta; order Lepidoptera; family Geometridae; genus Agriopis; species Agriopis aurantiaria. Next base: position 5,561,010 of record OU612003.1, on the reverse strand, counting down.
ATACCATGTTTCAGAAGAAGAAAAAAAAACACCCTGTGAGTTTGTTTCACACGTATACCTAGTGAAGTCATTGATTGGTTTAATTCTGTGCGATCATAACTAACTAAACTTATTCTTGATATTGTACACTAACTCAACGCATTGTGCAGAAAAACGTAGACATACACAAAATATACTAAACAAATAGAGTAGTGCCAGTGATACAGCGTTCCATTTACATCCCCGACCAGAGTGTCGGGTTAATATTTGACGGGGAGATAGCTAGTGGCGAAGCGTCGTGCTCCGTGACGCGCGGTTAGTGGCTGCGGCCATAGCAAGGACATACTAGAATATCTCCAGAGAAACACTTTGCAAGATCCCCGCCACAACCAAAGATAATAATGATAATACCTGAGACACAAGGTAGGGCTGGCGCGGCTGCCAATTCGGCAGAGCAGCACAAGCAACGCAAATATGCTAACCTCGGCAGTGGTCACATATTTGAGGCGTTTGGGGTCGAGACATTGGGCCCTTGGGGACCGGGAGCTCACCTCATTTTCAAAAATCTTTCAAAGCGCCTGGTTAATGCGACGCGTGACGAAAATGCTGGCGTGTTTCTGGCTCAACGCATAAGCTTTGCCATTCAACGTGGTAATGCCGCCAACATGCTGGGTACGCTGCCAACCGGTAGTGGGCTTGATCATTTGGATTGTCTTTAGAACTTCAACGGTCTATGGGCAGTCTAACTGTATTTGTAGTGCTAGTACTGTATTTGTAGTGGTAGTTAGTGCTTGCATTTTGTTTAGTAAATAAAGGCACTTGCCCAGTAAAAAAAGATAATTATAACCGCTAACGCTGGTCACAACTATCTCGGTCGCACACAAATCGTGATCGTAAAAACGTTTCTCTCCTGCAACAGGAGATTTCATAATCATCATCAGCCAGAAGACGTCCACTGCTAGGCCTCCCCCTTTAACCTCCACACTGAACGACAGCCTGCCTTTTGCATCCACTGGATGCCCGCGACTCCAACAGGAGGTTTACTTTATTATTATCATAAGATTTCGTCATGAGAACATCATTTTTCTAACTCGTAAGATCGGTGCCGTAAAATAACGTTTCTCTGTTTTCTTCTCAGTTGCTGCATCGGGTTCTGTTGGCAAATTTCCTTTTTTCCTGTTCTGGGTTACGCGTTTTGTGCATTCAGCTTCATGTAAATATATTTTATCAAGATAGGACTCGTAGTTTGTTTTTTTAAAGCCAAGTGAATTTTTGGGGTATTTTAAATGAACAAAGGGATTTACAGGAAATTATTTAAATTTTGGCAAGTAGCTCAACATCATCATCATTTCAGCCGTAGGACGTCCACTGCTGGACATAGGCCTCCCCCATCGATCTACAAAAGGACCGGTTGGAAGCGGTCTGCATCCAGCGTTTCCCTGCGGGCTCTTTTAGGTCGTCTGTCCATCTTGTGGGTGGACGTCCTACTCTGCGCTTACCGGTCCTTGGTCTCTATTCCAGAACCTTTCGGCCCCATCGGCTATCTGTTCAGTGATATGTGCCCTGCTACTGCTACTTCAACTTGCCAATCCGGTAGGCTATGTCGATAACTTTCGTTCGTCTACGGATCTCCTCATTTCTGATTCGATCTCGTAGAGAAACCCCAGCATAGCCTTCATCATAGCTCGTTGTGTGACTTTGAGCTTGCTTATGAGCAAGTAGCTGCGTAGTCATTAAAGTCATTCATTCAAATGGCAATGCCATTGCCAGCTTATACGAACGAGCCATTGGGTAGCTTATACGAATATGTGTGATGAATTTGTGTGATGAACATTTGTGTTTGTTCTATATCTGGTTGTTAATATCTATTTAAGTATGTATTTAAAAATATATATGTATGTATATCAGTCTCTGGCAGCCATATCACAAGCTTTGCTTAGTTTGGGGTCAGATGACCGTGTGTGCAAAAATGTCCCAAAAATATTTTTTTTTTTTTTTTTTTTAATATTCTTCGCACCCCTTTTCCTGCTGTTACCAATGCCGCTACCCTGACCAGGGATAGCAGAGCGGCTGGGAACTGGGGCAGTATATGAATATAATTAGGGAGGTTTTGCTCATAGTCGTCACACTTGGCATGCGAGGTGACGACCTCAGGGGCTTATCTTCTCGCACTGTTGACGCATTAGTTTTTTTATTTTATTATTTATTATTTCACAGTTAATCCGCCGTAAAATTTGAAAGTGTAACGTAACTGTAAAAAATTCAACTGGCTATCTATACGGTTCGAAAGCTACAACCGTTAAAAAATAGGACAAAAAGATAGACAGACGGGCAGCGTAGGTTTAGTATTTGGGTCCCGTTTACACCCTTTGGATATGGAACCGTACAAACTATTATTGAAGTTTTGGTACTTGCTCTAAAGTTGTGTGTAATTTAGAAGCAGAATTACCCCCTTAAGTATGTATTGTTTATATAACGAAAAGTTTAATATTGAGCAAGGAAAGTTATATAGTACGTACATACTTTTCCTTGCTCAAAAGGCCTGAAAAGCGTTGAAATATTTATAAATATCTTAAGATTTTCATAAGCGCTAACAAAACAGTACAAAAAGTTTGTTGAACACTAATAAACCTAAGTTCAAATAAGTAGGCAAGTCAAATAGAAAAAGTTGCAAATTACAGTTTTGAAACATGTTGTTCTTAATTTATGAATTCCATTTGAGGCCTTTGCACGGAAAACTTCAATTTTGTTTACGTTAAATATGTATACAGTCAGCAACGTTATTACTTCTGCATTTCGGTAGTAGCCATTTCCACTAGCAACTTTGAAACTTAATAAAAATTACAAGAAAAAATAATAATAACTAATATACTTCATCAAAACTCCGGCTCAAGCCGGTGTTATAATAATAATTTATAACTAATATTAGTAGGTAGTAGGTAGTAATTAACATTTTTATTTTGTTATTTAAGGTATTAAATACAACTATACTAAAATATGATTTTGACAATATTCGAACAGAGATATTATTACCATTTTTAACTTTAACAAAAACTAACGAATAAAAAATAAAACTACAGAAAATAAACCGGCTAAGTGAGAGTTGGATTAGCGCTCTGAGGGTGACAGACAGACAGACATCGTAGCCTTAGTAATTAGGATCCCATTTTCACCATTGGGTACGGAGCCTTTAAAAATAACATTTGGTACTTGGCAAGGACATGAGATACGTTTCCATTTGTACGACCCTGTATGCTACTTTATATGTATGTGTACCCATCATGTTTTGACAAATTAATAATTTAATTTGTGGGAACAGAAAGGCTGAAAATCAGGACGGTAAGTAACAATGACAGCGCTACGGCTCTTTCCGTCTTACTAAAAAAGATTTAAGAACGCTTTAAACATGTGTTTAGCAGTTGTTTCATTGTGAAAAATATGTTAAATACATGTCTAAAGCGTTCTTAAATCTTTTGCAGTAAGACGGTTGTTGTTTAGTAGCTACAACTATAACTAGCTACGCCGTAGGTAGCTACGCCGTAGGTAGCTACGCCGTAGGTAGCTATGGCGTAGCTTTGAAGAATAGTCAAATGTCGTGGTGTGTCAATCTGTAGGATTTGAAAAAAAACACCATACCACTTTTTCATACCACTGGCTTTTCGGTGAAGGAAAACATCGTGAGAAAACCTGCATACGTACGGAGAAGAAATTCAATGACGTATGTGAATCCACCAACCCGCACTGGGACAGCGTGGTGGATATGGCCCAATCACCCTTTCGGGGGTAGGCTAAAAGTCCAGCAGTGGACTGTTAAAAGGCTGATTATGATGATGATGATGGAGAAAAAAACTCCACCAGCTTATACTAAGATAGTTATGAACCAAAGTTATATGACTATTTACGGGATATTTACCGTGAACAACCGTGATAGTTTAAAACAGTGTTTTTTGAGTTATGAACCACTTACGTACACACACTTACGTATACAGTTATGTTACGGTATATGGCTATATCGCACCTTTAGAACAGCAGTGACCGAAGTCGAAATTTTCGTAAAATTTGTTAGTGACAGAAACCGACTTAAAACCAGTTACGCTACTGGTCTATAAATTTGAAATTGCCCAATTCGTATGGGAACGGGTCCAAACGACTACATTGGTCTCTTTTTAATTCTGAAACTAGTGGCTCGTTTCTGTGCTAAAGCGCAGCAGTCAATGTTAAGCAATTAATTTTCGAAACATCGGTAAGTCTTATTCACATTATTTTAAAATAAAAACGACCGATTTAGCTTGAAAAATAAATATTATTATTACCATCCCGAAAAAATATGGTTCCTAATATAACATGAGTAGGAAGTAGCGCTTGCTACTTACTTATATTAGACTAGCTGTGCCCCGCAGTTTCACTCGCGCCCGCCACCAGCGCTACTTAGGTCTTATTTTGAATCTAAACCTTCAAGGGACCCTCAAACTCACACATAAAATTTCATCAAAATCGGTCCAGCCGTTTAGGAAGGGTTCAGTGACACTTACACACACACACACACAGTACAAATTATACCTAAATATGAAGATTGTCCCAAACTCAACACAGTTCTGAAAGCAAAGTTAAAAGTGCTACAGACTGTACTAGAGCTGTTAACAAAATAGTAAGGTGCTTTTAGTTAACTGTACCTTCCTTCACGCTAAATTAGGTAAAGTAAATTAACATTAATGTTGATACGTATAATGGAAAATGAAATTTACCATCGCGGCGCGTGTCGTGTTTGCTGGTAAATCGGGCTTTACTGTATTTGCCTTTATTCCACTCTCGTGAGCAGAGAATTAGTGGTAATTATTATTGAATCTGTGACTAGGGGTAGGCTTTATCCGGGGTATAATATTATGTATCTCTTAAGCCCGTTGCAGACCTTGCGAAATACAAGTAGCAAGTCTACTACGTATCGTCTGCAACGTATAGCACTTAGCGCTGGTCCTTGCACAAGTGAAGCTTCGTTTCCCTGCGCTACTCGCACGACGTCCACTGCGCATCGTTCGTCTCGTTTGAACACTCGTGCGAGTAAGTACTCGCACGCGAGTTGTGCGCGTCACCGCACGAGTGGCCATTCACATGTATTAAGTGTACTTGCTACTTGTACTTGCAAGCTACTTCGCATGGTCTGCAACGGGCTCAAGATTATGCAAAATACAGCAAGGCCGTGCATCGGGCTGTGCTATCTATTTCGTAAATTTTCAACATTTTTGAAGATAAAAACTCGTCGCCAAAACACATAAAAATTACTTATTAAAGTTTGCAATGTTATTTTTTTTATTGAATTATACGTTTGTCTTGACCGCCAACTTGCCTGATGTTAAGCGATGGTGCGGTCTACGATGGAGTATGCCTAGAAGTAACCGATTCACTCGTGATTTGAAGACACCCAGATTGTAACTATCGGGGAACACCCATTGAGGCAGCGCATTCCACAGTCTAGCAGTTCGCACAAACAGTGGAATCAAAGCACTAATCGTTCTAAAGCTCTGACAGATAGAGTGGACTGAAGCTGAAGTAATTAAAACCGTAAATTCTGATCACTTTCTTCAGCGTAAGAAAAGTTCTCATTTTTATAATTTTCACTGTCACCGGAACATTTATTTTGGCTTCCGAACCAGGCAATTAAATTTACCTCACAATCAGCCTAAACAAGCCTAAGTAAATTATAACGGATTCCATAAATTAACCAGTGGGTGTAAAACTTTTTTTTTTCTGGGCCCATTCGCGGATTTCGGCGGCCGTCGGGTTAATCCGTGGATTAAAGAGACGCAAGCTGAAAGCCTGACTGTTTTATGTATTGAAAAGTTTATTAAAACAGCAGAACAGTGCTCGCCGGTCGTTGGTTAAGCCTCGGAGGTAGCCATGTTTATGATTATATTCTTATCCTTAGTTAATTTGTTGTTGTGACGTGCTGCAGATGTGGTTTTTGTTAAACAGTAAGTAAAGTATATGACTCGGAATTTATAAAAAAAATTGCTAAAATATATATACTAGCTGACCTGACAGACGTTGTCATGTCTTAGAACTGTCAAAAACGCAAAGTCAAAATTGTAAATCTTATTTTTTTACACCTTGGGTTACATTATTGGAGTTTTAGAAAGGATCCCAATTTTTTTTGAAAATATAATATAGCCGATGTTACCCGGGGGTAGTGTAGCTTCCCAACAGTGAAAGAATTTTTCAAATCAGTTCAGTAGTTTCGGAACCTATTCAATGCAAACAAACAAACAAAAAACAAACATACAAACAAACAAACAAACATACAAACAAACAATCAAATCTTTCCTCTTTATAATATTAGTATAGATTAAATACAATATGCACTGTTGCATACTATACTTTATACAATGTCTATAGACGAGAAAAAGAAAGATTTAAGTTTGTATCGAGTTTTTTTGCGCAAGGAGGTTGTATAACATTGAGGGAGGGGTCAACATTGGAGGTCGAATATATTGGTATGTTCTAAATTCTAACACCAAAATAGTGATTAAAAGCGCTTATTATTCACTGTTTTCAGTAAATAATATAAGCTTTTTAGAGGTGGTATAGAATGGTATAAAACATTTATTTGATAAAGCCAACACTAATTATTTCAGCCATTTTCAGTTATTTCCCACGTATATCGTAACATATCAATTTTCATGTTTTCCTCCAATTTTTCCTTAAGAGTTTCTCGACATTTTTCCCGAGCGTCTGGTAACCCCAAGGAATTGCCAGGATTAAGGGCACAAACGTATTAAGGGCGTAATAACACTCAGGTGTTTCGCACATACATGCAATGAGCTAGGCGTTTTACTTTTATGAGGTAAAGGCAGGTGGTAAAGTTTTCTTGGCATTTTTATACCTAATTGTGGTACTTTTTTACAGAGTTACGCAAAAACCCTGTACTAATCCAAAAGCAGGTCACTATACCTACTCATCATAATGTCAACGCGCCGAACTCCGCATCCAAAGAACTTATAGACCTTACCTTTTTGGGTTAGGTCTCAAAGTTCTGTTCTATATCCGCATCACAGTTGCTAACTGATTTCCAAGGACGTTTTTCGAATGACTGACGTTTCGTTTATATGGGTGCATCCCTGTGTGTGCTTAAGTCCTTTTCTAAGTCGTGATCTTTTGATCAACAAAGTTCTTTGTAACCATAAGAAAATTACCTTTGATACCAATTTTTTTTGTAAGCAAAGCGGATTTTGTGATGATTTGGATTCCACATATTTTTTCTATAAAGAATTGAGCCTAAACCAAACGTACATTATTATACAACCAAAACATTCGCACATTAAATACACCATCCAAACACGATATTCTGCCCAAACTTTGTACAATCAGCTACAAATACGTAAACAATTTAGTACTTTGTCGCAGTGAAAAATTCTTGAAACTTTCTTTTAGAACCTCAGAATGTGAAACATTTATATTGCGACAGGGTGATATATTAATCATGTTTTTGCAATCGCCCTGCTACCACGTCTTGTCGATTGATCAGAAAATATGATGGATGGATGCAAGGCTGATGGATGGTTGTACATTTAAGGGGATGTTCCTTATCCTATCCAGCCAGTTCACGGTCAAGTTCTTGGGACGTAAACATGACTCAGAGATTTAGTATGGTGAGATGGCTCTTATACCTGGCGGTATGGGATTTACCGATGTATCGTTTGCACTATTAACCTGCGAACGCAACTGCCGTTTGCAGGAGTACGACCCGTCCACCGGCTTCACCCACTAATGAGAGCACGGGTAATTCGCATTTACCTTTGAACCCACTGCATTACAGTTGGAAACTAATAATAAAAACGTAATCGACATTTATAAAGATCAAGAATAGTTTTTTTCACCAAATTCAAGTACCAGGAATGCATAAACCATGAAGAGGTTTTCACCTTCGCGACCCATAATCACACTTTTTTTATATAACGATTCAATTTAATTGTGTGTAGAGCGATGGTGGTCGGGCGGCAGCTTGTGCGGTTTACAATCTGACGGCACCCAGTTCGATCCAACGCTCTGCAACAATTACTTATTTAGTATTTCAATAAATTATGTGTAGTTTCGATGCCACCGCTCAACAACGGTGAAGGAAGACAACGAAGAAACCGGTATATCCTAGAACCTCAAAAGTTCAAAGAAGTACGACATGCACTAGGTCAGCATAGTGGATTAAGGTCCATCCTCTCTTTGAGAGAAGGCCTCTGTCCCAGCAGTGGACACATGATAGGCTGATATTGCTAATAACGATGACCATGAAAAAATTAATTTATTTTGTAGACGTATTAAACGTAGTTGACTAAGTCAGCTGTTACAACAATTATTTTCTAAGCGAATGTAAAAAATACAATTTGATTACCGTGTTTTTCGATTTGTAATTCATGCTACAACATGGGGTTGTATTAATGCAGCTACAACATGGGGTTCTTCAAAAGGCGAGTTAATTGAGTTCTAATGGGTCGGCAATGTATTTGTGATGCCTCTGGTGTTACAAGTATCCATGGGCGACGGTGACTGCTTACGATCAGGCAGCCCGTTTGCTTGTTTGCAACCCAAGGGATTAAAAAAAATGTAGCATTCATTGCTTTCACTGGAAATACTTGATCTATCATATCGCACTAAATAATAATCCACATGCAAAAAAGGCGGCAAGGTCATAAGTTCGATTAAAGACATCAAGCCTGATTTAGGCCAGGTGCGTTCATACACGTCACCCGTTACCATATCTCTCTTGTTTTTCTGATCTGAGAAAATAGTAAAGCGATATTGATGACTGTGCTTTTGGAAGCACTATTAATCTTCAGTCTCGCTTTTATCTCGCGTCTTGGAGTTTTTCTGGCAAAGAATAGTTCAGTCCTTAGTTTTGATCGTAACGCACAACGCTGCGGTATGCGGTATGTGGTGTTAGATACATGATCGTATGAAAAACATCTAGAATGGTATCTATTGCTCCATCGCAGTATGCGGCAGCAGTAAGGATCAAAGCTTGGCGCTGTGTTGGAACCGCTGAGAGTAGAAAGTAGAGACAGGGGGTGTCACTCCGCAGTTTCGGTACGTTCAGCCAGCGCGCCTTTGGGCAGGCGTATAGCAGGTCAGCAGCCACTCGGCTCTCGCTCAGCTCGTAAGCTAGCCACGTCGTGCGTAATTAAGCATATTTTCTGTGATTTTTGCAACGAACAATGACTTCTAAAAGATATTATGGTCGGTACTAGCGACCCACCCCGGCTTCGCACGGGTGTAATTTACGTGCGAAGCCGGGCAAGTCGCTAATTATATATATAAACCTTCCGTGAAAAATTATGTAACTGATGGTGAAAATCACATCAAAATCCGTTACGTTTAGCGGTTATACAGACAAACGCGGAAAGCGACTTTAGTTTATACTATTTAGAGATAAAAGATACTGTTGTGCTTACGGGTGTATAAATAAAAGGAAGAACAAGGAATCGTTTTTTTTTAAGATGACAACCCTAATGACAGCTGCGTCAGGAGAGATATACCTACGTGATAGAAAGAGAGCGGCTCTCTATAGGTGAGTATAACAAGCCGTATTCAGCGCTGTGCGTGTTGAATTGCTTCTAAATATTATATCTTTAATCTTGCTAAATTTCTTTGCGCAGTAAACTTTCTTCTCCTTGATATTTTATTTTCTCCTTGATTCTGTGGTAGAGGTGACGCCGCGGGGTACAGAAGACTGCGGAAAGTTAATTCTATCTGGTTTACCGTAGATTCAAACTAGTTTGTACACCGCAAAGTCGCCTAGAATTTTCAGTGGGTGGTGGCCTCAGAGAATGTCTCGATTTGTCTATTTACGTTCAACGTAGAGATAGAAAGCTCTTTAAGTTTTTGAGTTGCTGTAAGCTTGGGAGATAACCGAGTTAATTACTACGGGAACTATTGTAATCAGTGAGATGATCAGGGAGCGGAATCTAGTCGCAAAACAATTACCCCCTTATTAATAAACGTGGAGTAGGCTTGGAATAGTTGCTCCGTCTTTTGTCTTTTTCGATCGAGTTCAAAATGTGAAAGATAGAAGAAGACAAAACACGGCGTAACTATTCCAAGACTACTCCACGTTTATTAATAAGGGGGGAAAAGTGTATTAGATATGGGTCATTGTTTTTTATCGAGTAAATTCGAGCTATCGATACTTATTAGTTTTGAATTGTATTGCTCAACTAGCTGAGCCCACTGTTTTATCCGCGTGAATAACGATGAAAAATATCCTAAGTTTTAATCTAGGACTTAAATTATCTATACACCAAGTTTCGTCAAAATCCGCGAAGCCGTTTCGTTGTGAAGAAGTAACAAATTAATATATACTCACGGAAATGGAATGGATACCTACTTTTTATCATAACCATTCTTGCCACTTGCGTTATGCTCGCGCCAGAAAGTTTTTATCGGTTCATTCCATTGAAAGATCAACTCACTGGGGCGTTATGTCGTCGCCTGAAATATCTTTGATTGGTGTCAATAAAAAACTATGGAACCATCAATTTTTCTATTTAATTAAGTTTACTATAATAACAAACAATTCCCATTAGAAAATACCTCCTCCCCTTAGAATAACTACACAAAGAAACAAAGAACATTCGCAAAATTTAAGCCATTCAAATGGTGCCATATATGGCTCCAAAAAATATATAAAAAATTTACTATGACAATTTGCGCGGTGAAATCGTACCACAACAAATCAGAAAAGCACCATAAGAGTTATGGTGTGACATTCTACAGGTAATCCATTAATTTTTTTGCTTAAATAGTTTAAAATACCAATCGAAACGTAAGCTACAAAGCGAATTTGTAGCTTACGTTTTGAGAAGGCGTTGTTTGGAAACCTACCTTCTCTGAGTAGTTATTCTAAGCTCCTCTCATTTCTTTTAAAAACAACATGTATAAAGAAATTTGCTTGAGTAATTTATTTACATTTTTTTGCACAGTCTGCTAATCCAGCACCACTGCCAAATTCCATCGGATCCATGTCTGGGCCCGGTTTTTTCGACAACGAACTAACCAGCAGCTTAAGTTTGGCTATGGCCACACCTGGATTTAAACCTTTCGGGCATGAAACAGCACAGTTAAGAATGGTATGGCATCGAAAGAGTTTGAAGTCATCTCGTAATTCGGACAGTCGCTGCCTTGTGTCATCGTCTCTAGAATCTATAATCCATCTGTAAGCATGTAAGAGAGCCGCTGGGCCTAAGAACCGCCTTCCATTCCACCAGTACGATGGGCAAGATGTGGAGCAACAACTGCAAAGAACGCATTCATACAATCCCACCATCTTTAAGTTATCCTTGATACTTTGAGCATACTGTCCCCTGCCTTTCAAGTCAGTAGATCTTATCAAGTATGGATGGATGCTGTCATATGCGTTAAAGAAATGCGTCATGTCAACAACCAAGTCCCTAATGACGTACATGTGAGGTAGAGGGTGAATGGTGATAGTTTTGTCAGGAGGTATGGCTGTGATGCAAGCGAGGCAGTTCTTCCCTTGCAGCATTATGCCGCACGAGCCACAAATGCCTTCACGGCAGGATCTTCGGAAGGTAACAGAGGGATCCATGTCTTTAATCTTGATCATTGCGTCGAGAACCATGGGCCCGCACTTGCTAACGTTGAGGTCGTAGTGACGAAGCTTGGCCACGTCCTGTGTTAAAACCCCGTCGTAGCGGAAAATTTTGAACACCCTCCGAGGGTCAGGTATTGGAGGAGGTGGGGGCCCACATTTGGGTTTATCTTTCTTATCATCAGCTTTCTTAGGTGGGGCACTGTGAGACCTTGAAAAAAATAAATTAATTTTGCTTCTTCTTTGTCTGAACTTGAACATGATTGTGTAAAAACGAGTAAAATATTTATAGTTTTGATTTATAGTTCCATTTAGCTACACAAAAACACAAACTCCTAAACAGAAACTTTGATAATAAATAACGTGTGACGTTTTTGACGTTTTTTAACCGTAGAAATCAGTTACTTATCTAAAGAGGCTCTAACTATTTAAGCTTTAAAAGGGAACTTTTTGGGGTTTTGGCGCGAACGTGAGTAAATCATGTTATTAAATTTAATGTCTATACTGTGTGTTTATAATATACTCCAACGCCCCAAGCTGGCACTTGGCTATTTCACCCCAAAGGTGAGAGCAGTACCTACTCCATGTTCAGAACTTGTGCTTGGTACAGTGAAAGCAACTGTTCCATGGCTAGTCATGTGGTAGAAAAGTCTGTGGTCGGAAGGTTGATTCGTCATGATCACACAACCGTCATAATTTCCGTCGCTAGATAAAGGCATATAAATTACTGGGCGTAAAGAGATTCAACATCTAAAATAACAGAGTGACGAGCGCAGGATTTTAAATGTTGAAGTTCTGAATTCTGGGTAGCAGTGAGCGTGACGGTTACTATAAAATAATAAACCGGCCAAGTGCAAGTAGAGCTTGCGCACTGAGGGTTCCTACCAACCACAAAATACAATACTTCAAAATTAGTAAATTTTGGAATTTAAATTCGGTGAAAGAAATGGTTGTCCAAGTTACCGCATTACCAGTTATAACTTGGTTATGGACAGAAATTTGTCACGGACTCACATTTTGCCAATATTTATTAATTTTTGTTATACTTTAGAGTGTGTACTATAATCATGTCCGGTTTGACGCTTGTATGTATTACCGTTTTTAAATTAGAGCTAATACAAAAATATGTTTGTTGTATGGGGGCCCCTCCTTTATTTCCCTTTCATTCGACCCTTTCATTATTACTTTTTTTATTATTTCTTAGTTAATCAGCCATAACATTACTTATTCCGTGAAAATGTCAACTGGCTATCTATTACGGTTCGAAAGATACAGCCGTTTAAAGGTAGGACGGACAGACGGACAGACAGACAGACAGACAGACAGACAGACAGACAGACAGACGGACAGACGGACAGACGGACAGACGGACAGACGGACAGACGGACAGACGGACAGAAGGACAGATATCGTAGGGTCTCGTTTTTACTTTTTGGGTACGGAACCCTAAAAACGAGCGACTTGCTCGTCCCGTCATGTCATGTTGTCTTTGTTGTCTATTGCATAAAAAAGGCCGCCCTTAAGTATTTTTCTCTTTTGTGCGTATGTTCGAACGTATACTAAACAAATTTCATCCCTTGACTTACAATGGAACCATGACAGGTCCTTTTGAAATCACATTGCATAACTCCCTTCAAATCATATAACAAATTAAGGTAACACGACGCAGCGAAGGATGATAAATTAAAGGTCGTCGTCCATTTATCGCCTCAGCACCCGACCAGGTCCCAATTTTGCACCAACTGTCAACACGGGGCCTGCGCGTTGTCTACGCTGTGGCCTTTTGCCGTCAATATAGACTAGTTCATCGTATTACTAAGCTTACGATATCTGTCCATCCTTCTGTCTGTCTGTCCTACCTTTAAACGGCTGTATCTTTCGAACCGTAATAGAAGCCTGTTAAAAATTTCACAGAATATGTAATGTTACGGCGGATTAACTGAAAAATAATAAAATAGTCATAAGTAAAAACGAAAGTGGGGTCCCCCATACAACAAATGTATTTTTTTTAACGTATTTTTTTCATAACTTTAATGTAAAAATGGTAATACTTACAAGCGTCTGGCATGATTATAGTACACACTTTAAAGTATAACAACAAATAATAAATAATGGCCAATTGCGACTCGGTGACAAGTTTCTGTTCATTACTAAGTTATAACTGGTAATTTCGTTATTGAATTTTGTGGTCGTACGGAACTCTCAGTGCGCGAGCCTGACTCGCACTTGGCTGGTTTATTTATTTAGTAGATTGTGAGGCGAGATGTTGCTAGTTAGGTGGTGAGAAAATAAATGGACTGCGACCTTTTAATTCTGTTTCGGTCCACCGCTACATAATATCAGAGGTGTCCTTCGCCAAATATCACAACAACCGTCAAAGGGGTATCTTTGAGTAGGGTTGGTTGCGTGACACACTAGCCGTAAGATTGACAAGTTTTTTTTCCACCAACATTAGGCTAGAGTTTAAAAAGTACCCTACAGACGAGAATGTATGGGTATTTAAGACTTATTTCCTTGTCAAATGTTATCGAGAATCACTGTGTTTTTATAACATTTGTGAAGTTATTTGCGCCTGCAGCTCAATAAAAAGTATAATGTCGTTGTGTCTGGCCTACCTACTGTTTTCAGTCAAATTTGATTACAATCGGTTTAGCCGTTAAGACATTACAAGGAGTGTTTGTTACGTTTTCTCGATGAAAGGACAGAGAGATAAAGAGAAAGACCCATTTTATATTTTGATAAATTTGAGAAAGAGTGAAAAGTTTAAGATAGAGAAAAGAGAGAAAGAGGAAGAGAGAGATAGAGAGTGCTGCTTTCTCATCGTGTTTCTCATAGTGATTCGTCATAGTGCGATAGCATTTGTCAACAAACGCTGTTTTTACCTTACTGCCCACTGTCCGAGAAGAAAGGTAATGCTTTTAAGGCGTATGTGTGTTTATTTGTATTTGTTATATTTAATATGACCTATAATAGCCTAAACGGCTTGACTGAATTTGATGTGTGAGGTGTCATTAGATTTGTGTTCATGCCCAGAGTGTCATAGGTTACACATGTTGCAGTTGGGTATTTTGTTTTTATTTTAATTATCTTATCATCATCATCATCATTTCATCCATAGGACATCCACTGTTGGACATATACCTCTCACATAATTCTCCAAAAAGGCCGGTTGGAAGCGGCCTGCATCCAGCGTTTCCTTGCGGTTTCTTTTAGGTCATCTGTCCATCTTGTGGGAGAACGTCCTACGCTGTGCTTACCGATCCGTGGTCTCCATTCGAGAACCTTTCGGCCCCATCGGCCATCTGTTCTGCGTGCTAAGTGCCCTGCCCACTGCCACTTTAACTTGCTAATCCGGTAGGTTTAATAATGTACTTGTTTACATTATCTAGTTCGCTGACCTCCTCGACGTTGTGTCTTATAGATACCCTGATGAGATAGGGCAGGGGCGAGCTTCACAAATAAACTATTCAGCGTAGGCGGGCGTTGGGCAGGTAATTACTCAGAGTGGTCGCAGACGTGCTCGACTTACTTCACGTCTATTCACTCTGTACCTATTCAAAGTCTTTGTATTAGGCGTTCTGCATACCGTATCAGTGCTATCTCGAACGAATAGTAGGATGGTTAATTCATCATCACCATCATTTCAGCTATAGGACGTCCACTGCTGGACATAGGCCACGATCGATCTCAAAAAGGGCCGGTGGGAAGCGGCCTGCATCCAGCGTTTCCCTGCGGTCTCTTTTAGGTCGTCTGTCCATGATGGACGTCCTACGCTGCGCTCACCGTTCCATGGTCTCTATTCGAGAACCTTTCGGCCTTGTCGGCCATCTGTTCTGCGTGATATGTGCCCAGACCACTGCCACTTCAACTTGCTAATCCAGTGGGCTATGTCGGTAACTTTTGTTCGTCTACGGATCTCTTCATGATTCTGATTCAATCTCGTAGAGAAACCCCGAGCATAACCCTCTCCATAGCTCGTTGTGCGACTTTGAGCTTACTTATGAGGCTCTTAGTGAGGGCCACGTTTCACTGCCGTATGTCATCACTGGCAACACACACTGGTTGAAGGCTTTCGTCGTAAGGCACTGAGGTATTTTCAACGAGAATATGATGACTAAGTTATGCTCCAGTAAAGTAAAGGAGACTTTACTAGAGGCACTACAGATACATTACAATATTTAACTGAATGTTGTTGGTTGTTAAGTTTTTTCTCGAAATTGTTAATTGAAAGTTAAAAAATTTGCATAATTTTACCTGTTATTGAATAAACTACTATGACTATGACACCCATTTTTATGAGCATATTTTTTATGGGATCAACAAACCCTGAAATTCCTAAAAAATATCCTAGGGTTTGTCAAAGAAATAATGAAAGATCAAGGCTTTGTTTTCATTGCACATAGGTCTAATTTAGGTAATACTTTTGACTTTACAATAACGATATAAACACATAAATTAATTGGTTACCTAGGATGCCAGGGATATTATCTTTCTTTTCAATAATGTTGTGTAAATAAAAAGCAATCTCCGTTAAAAATAAATTAGACTATTATTTACTCTTACTATTTATTTTTATAACTCGTTTGCTCTTTTCTTTATTTTTGTAGATATAAAATGATTGAATGAACTGCTGTCCAAATAAAGTAAATAACATAAAAAATTGTTTTTATTATTTCAAAAAAGTTTTCAGACCAAAAATCGATTCTAGTTTTTTTTTTCTTATTTGAAAACTTGTTGCAATCAAAATGAAAATTTTACGGTACATTTTCAATGTTATTTTCTTTATTCGTACGGCTTAGACTTTACATAATACTTACGTTTATTAATATTATATCATCTAACTATGAGAAGTTTTTTTATAAATAATAGGCTCGCGTTTGACCACCATTTCGCCTGATGTTAAGCGATGATGCGGTCTACGTTGGAGTTGAAACGTGCGAGTGAGATAAATGGCATGTAAAGCATCATAGATTACTAAACTTGGTCCTTAGAAAAGAATTATCTGTTTGCCATCTAACTAGAAGGAAAGTAAACTATTACAGAATCATTTATCTGATTAACTATTTTATTGACCGTAACTACAAAAACAACTATTTCATAAACGCTCAATGTAATATTGTTGAAACATAGAACTGTGTCTCAGTAAAATGTTTCTTCAGTTTTCCCTATTTTCTATGGATTCCCTTTGGTGTTTTTAGCGACACAGTTCTTCGTGAACAACATGTTTACGAAGTCAATGTGTTTGTTTACTCCTACAGAATATGCGTGATGTGTAATCACTTTATAAACTTCTGCAAATAACCGAAAAATAAATGTAAATCTTATTATTTTTACCAATGTGATGGATATTTGGATGTTTACTTTGCCTAAAGGAAAGACACAAATATATTTAATATTTTACTATAGAAACTGACGTGGTTTTCAACCGCGCGGTTGCGTCTCGCTTGTTCAAAGAGAGACGCAGCCGCACGCCGCATTCACCTTGAAAAAGACCGCGGTTGAAACTATAGTCAGAGTGACAGGCGAGTGAGTAATTCCCGTGTAATATAAATAAAAAATATCTTGAATAACCCAACGAATCAAAGCAAATAAATACAGTCTAAAAATACGAAAACACATTTTGTGCACTTTATATAAGATTATACAGGTTTCGTTTATAGGTTATATAGGTTCCACACACTAGGCTCTAGGCCCGTGGGAACTTCAGTGATTGAAAATTGTATATGTGGAGGTAATCAAATAAGGCTGGTGCAGCGGCTGAATCTGCAAAAGGCTTCAAAAGCGGCAAATATTATATAGTAGTCTAGACAGTGGGTATACTGGGTGAGTTAATAAGTTCAGTGGTTATGACCCGTCCATTAATTTTATTTTTGGTCGAAGGAGTCGTCACGATGTCCTTTCACCGTTTTTGAGCGGTAGCGTCGGAACTGCACATAAATTATTTAGGTAACTAAGTCGAACAGTGCCGAGGATCGAACCCGGTGTCGTCAGATTTTAAAGTGGACACGCCACCATCGCTCTATCCACCATCCTGCGTGATATCCTCGTTCAATTAAATATAACCATTATGTCCTCAGTACTAAATACCTACGTAGGTAAATTCTGTAAGTCCGCACTCCACAATCCTATTAGCTCGGAATATTAAGCGTTTGAATAATTAAATGCACTTCGTCTAAGTACGTAGTTCACAGACCATTATACGTAGTGACTGTTACATAATCCATGCAATTATGTTTAAGTTTAGTTTGGCGCCATTTGGTATTAAGTAATTACCGTGTGCTTAGTCAAGGGTGAGAATGCATTAGGTTTTTTTTGTGAATGCTTGCGTTAGGCCGGCCACTCGCCTTGACAATGCACGGCGTGATATCACACATATATCACATTTTTAATGACAATATTATAAACAATCGGACCCGGGTATGTCCTAAAACTGCGACCAAAACCACCAGAGGATGGGCAGCAGCATACAATTAGTACACGGTGAACGTACTGGGATCCCCAAGCCACCTGCCAAGCGTGGGGATTATGGCTACACTCCAGTTTATTATTTTTTCAAGTCTGCACTAGGTGATTTTTCATTTTTAGGGTTCCGTACCCAAATAGTTAAAACGGGAATCTATTACTAAGCCTACGTTGTCTGTCTGTCTGTCCGTCCTATATTTAAACAGCTGTATCTTTCGAATTGTACCTAATAGATATGCAGTTGAAATTATTATTATTTAGTTAATCCGCTGTAACATTACATAATATTCTGTGAAAATTTCAACTAGCTATCTATTACGGCTCGAAAGATACAGCCGTTTAAAGGTAGGACGGACAAACAGACATACAACGTAGGCTCAGTAATAGGGTCCCGTTCTTACCCTTTGGGTACGGAACCCTAAAATATATTGTGTACACTATAAAGATTTACTATATCTATTTGTTAAGGTAGCATTCCTATCTTGGTGACTGCGACCGGCGGCAGTGGCCGCGTCGTGCGACCAACTGCTCAGTATGAATTTATATGGAGTGCTAAACAATGTAATGACTCGTGGCGTGTGTCGAATAATCGTGCGACGTGTAGCACTCCAAATTAATTCATACTGAGCAGTGGGTTGCGCTACGCGGCCGCTGCCACCGGTCACGGTCGCCGTTCGCGGTCACTGGTCGCGGTCGTCGGTCACGGTCGCCTGTTACGGTCGCCGGTTATGGTCGCCGGTTGCAGTCGCCAAGATCGGATTGCTACCTAGCGATAGCGTAAACATTGTAACACTGAGATAAGGATGCTCTAACAGATTGTGGTAACCCCCTGGTGTAGGTAGAGATATATAAATAAATAAAATTAAATATTCGGGATTTTTTTTTCACACACTGTCATCTGACCCCAAACTAAGCAAAGCTTGTGATATGGCTGCCAGAGACTGATATACATACATATATAGTTTTAAGTACATACTTATTCTTAAATAGATATTAACAACCAGATATAGAACAAACACAAATGTTCATCACACAAATGTTTGTCCTAGATGGGAATCGAACCCACGCCCCCAAGCTCAGAAGGCAGGTTCACTACCAACTGGATCAACGGGCTATCATTCTAAATAGACCGCATCATCGCTTAACATCAGGCGAGATGATGGTCAAAAGCAAGCCAATTAGTTATTTATTTTTAAAAATGCACTCCCCTTCACCTTATTTTGTAGTATTTTGTATGCATAGTGTGGTGGAGTGGCGTGCACATCTACAATGAAAGATCTTTTGATGATGATCATTGATGATGAAATAAATCTTGGAATATTGTAATTTTCAACATGTTTGAGCAGGTGTTCGTAAACCGTTAATGTAAAGAGACTCACTTTGAGGTCCTCATGAGTGTTATGTTGGTTTCAGAAGTGCTGAAGCGGGGTTTTTGAGTGCCATTCGGCTAACTGTTTTGAGCGATTCTGTTAAGGTGATGAGAAAAGTTGCGCGAACGCCAATCGTATCTCGGCGCGTTAAGGTTCACGTTCGCGTGATTTACTGATCTACACTATTTCAGAGATAATTCGAGCCCGTGTTACCAGTTCGCCCTAAGGCCCCTGATATTGATAATAACAAAAATATTTCGTAAAACTTGCCATTTAATAACTGTTTAAAAAAAGTTATAAGATTATTTACGGGATATTTACCGTGGTAACTTGGTAAGGTTGTGGCATGAGTTCTCGATATTTCCCTTGAACTTCCCGTCTTAAGGTGAAAATAGTGCATGTAACTGTGCTGAAATATCGGGAGCTCATTCCACAACCTTACCACGGTAAACATCCCGTAAATAATCATATAACTTTAGTGAACAACCGTAATAGTTGAAAACAGTGTTATTTTTGTTTTGTTTTAATGAACATGTGGCGGCAACACTGTGCCAACACAGCCGCGCAATACGCTCGTCGGTGATTGGCCGAATTGTGGAATGGGCCAATCACCGCTCGCAACGATAGAGAGAACCACCGGCCGTCGAAGATGAGAGAGCTTAGTATTATTGTATTCCCTTCATGTGATTATGTTGTGTTCAATTCTATGAGAAGACAATAAAACCAATCGAGAATACGAAGGCTTTCATTGCAACATCTACAAATATGAGAAGAGCGCCGCCCGCCGGTCGGACGACGCTTCTTCTATAAACAATTTTAATAATAAGCTCTGGTTTAATAGGCTTAACTTAAAACCAGCTATCATAATATTATGCGTACACAGCATTTCGCGTATGTACCGTTGAAGAGTTCCTTTATCTGGAGCTAATCTTGGATGTCAATTCAGAATTAGATCAAGCTTGCCATAAAAATGCTTTGTCATTAAAACTGAACCGACATGTAAAAATTCAACTCGGTAACCGAAAAAACATTTACTCTTCTGGAACACTCCGTCAAAAATCGTTTTTGTATTTCATAGTTTTTTTACTTCTTATTTTAATATCACCACCAAAATGTCTTCCATTAACCGTTTCACTGTTTAATATCACCCCAAATCAACATCTACGAGTATCGGAACTTGAAACGTAACTCCCGTTAAGATAAAAGTTCCCGATTTATGAGATGCGGAGCTGTCGAGAGGTTCGCGAGAGGTTTAAAGAGCTTGCGATAAAAGCTCTTAAGGTTTGAGGGTTTAAATTACAGGAGAACGCGATTTTACAGAGATGGTGAATTATTCCTTCATACCAATATTCAGCCGAATCAGTTAAGACGTCACGATGGTGAATAGAGATAAATAACTCACTTACACATAAATTTTCACATTTACATAATATTGATAGTAAATTAATTTAAAATTAATAGTAACATTGAATACGTTTACCTATATTTCAATATCATATTCTATCTATTCCATGCATGCTTTATAAATTACTAGCGACCCGCCAACCCGGCTTCGCACGGGAGAATTTACGTGCGAAGCCTGGGCGGGTCGTTTTTTTGATGCGGTTTTCACCATCAGTTAGATACATTTTTACGGAAGGTTTATATAAACCACATCAAAAACGGTTGCGTGGTTTAGGAGGAGTTAGCGGCCATACAGACACACAGACAGACAGACGCGGAAAGCGACTTTAATTTATACTATGTAGAGATAGAGAAGAGAAGATAGAGAAGAAGAGAAGAGATAGAGATATAGATTTAAATAGTTCTTGAACTATTTGGAGTTTTTAGCATTTGTCGCTTCCGTTATTTAGTACTGAGGCGGGCGTCGACTCGTGTATATCTCTTTCTGCAGGCGTAAATCGCATATTTTTGTCACTGTTTCGCGCAGGGGCAAAACTTGGATTAAGTTTTCGTTTATGACTTGTACCACATGGCCTGTGTAAATTCTATATTGTGAGGTGCACAGAGGTGTGAATACAGCACTGATACGGCATCCGATCCTTAGTCGCGAATGGCTAGACGAGATAAGAAACCTGAAAATATTGAATAGCATTTCAAATAGAATCATCATCATCATTTCAGCTGTAGGTCGTCCACTGCTGCTAGGCCTCCCCCATCGATCTCCAAAAGGGCCGTTTGGAAGCGGCCTGCATCCAGCGTTTCCCTGCGGTCTCTTTTAGATCGTCTGTCCATCTTGTGGGTGGACATCCTACTCTGCGCTTACCGGTCCGTGGTATCCATTCGAGAAACTTTCGGCCCCATCGGCCTTCTGTTCTGCGTGCTATGTGCCCTGCCCACTGCTACTTCAACTTGCTAATCCGGTGGGTAATGTCGGTATCTTTCTTTCGTCTACAGATCTCTTTATTTCTGATTCGATCTCGTAGAGAAAACCCGAGCATAGCCGTCTCTTCTAGCTTGTTGTGCGACTTTTTGAGCTTGCTTATGAGGCCCATAGTGAGAGATTACGTTTCAGTGCCGTATGTCATCACTGGCGACACACACTGGTCGAAGACTTTCGTCTTAAGGCACTGAGGTAGTTCAGATAGAATAATTTTATTATACTCGTAGTTTAAAACACAAATAAATACAACAATCTTATGGTGTGAACAATAAAAAGTCAATCAATCAATACATTTAGGTACGTGAATCTTTTGTACTTGTACTTTTTTGTCCTCTTTGACTGTACTAAGCCAAAAGAAGGTCATTGTACTCGTCCTTATAAACAACTTATACTATGGGACCAATCCTGAAATCATGAAAAAATCAGCAGTTATACATACCTACATTTTGTCGAGTGTCAATGACCATTTTCTATGAAACAGCTGTTTTTTTTGTTGCAATTTTATAATAAATAAATAAATATTCGGGTTATTTATTCACACACGGTCATCTGACCCCAAACTAAGCAAAGCTTGTGATATGGCTGCCAGACACTGAAACACATACATATATAGTTTTAAATACATGGTTGGTCTCATAGTAAAAGTTGTTTATAGATAGATAGATAAACTCTTTATTGTTCACACCACAAATTTCATACACACGATAAAACAGCTTAAAAACTAGTGCAACAATCGGCGGCCTTATCGCTAAGAGCGATCTCTTCCAGGCAACCTTAGGATGGAGAGGACATTCTATATGCGTAACGTAATGATATGGTGGTCATTGGGGCTCCTGATATTTTGGCGTAGTTATAATGCACCATGTTCATAGGCAGACTAAATAACACGAGTGGTTGACAAAAAAGGTTTAAAGCTAGATGCAAACAAAATGGTCTACTCTCTTTCTTAGTATTTTGCTACGGTTCTCACTAGAACTCAAACCTAAGTCCCAACAAAACACACTCACGTGTATGGTATTTTAAACACATTTTGAACGCATATTTTTATCTTAAAACAGTGTTTTATTCAGGTTTTGTTATTAAAAGTTGCATCTACTACTCTCGTGGAATACTTTTCATGACTGCCTGAAAAAGTATCTCATAAACAACGCAATTTATTTCAAGACATGAACCGGTTTAGTATGCATTGCGA
The DNA here is from genome assembly GCA_914767915.1 of Agriopis aurantiaria. Classification (NCBI taxonomy): domain Eukaryota; kingdom Metazoa; phylum Arthropoda; class Insecta; order Lepidoptera; family Geometridae; genus Agriopis; species Agriopis aurantiaria. The sequence continues at coordinate 5,538,031 of OU612003.1, read as the reverse complement.
CGCGTCTTTGCGTTCTTCCCTCGAAATGAAAAATGGAAACTGCATAGAAATTCACATTTTAGTTTTATGGAACTGTGTGACAAATCTGCATAAGTCGAATTTATGGACTATATTTTGTGGTGAATCATGCACCGCCATGTCCAGTGGTCGGATAGACCAGCTATGCAACACAGCCAAACTATACCAAACCAAACCAAACTCAACTTTAGATAAACGGATGTCCAGGAATTAATAACAAAAACAAAGGATATGGAGATCAGTGTGGTATCTACTATCATGAATGGGCTAAACCAGTACTTTATTTGATTAGCTAAAACTTGTTTTTCTTTGTTATAGGTTCACATTATTAAGAACTATCCGGCAATATTTTTTTTTGCATTTTTGAATTTATTTTATAGTTAGCGTGATGCCTTTTTAGCAAGTTGAAGTGACTGGGCAGGGCACATAGCACGCAGAACAGATGGCCAATGGGGCCGAAAGGTTCTCGAATGGAGACCACGGACTAATAGTGTTAACTCACGTATGGATTTGGTTGACCTCAACCGCCGTCTGACCAACAGGAGAGAAAGAGAGAGAAATATGATATTCTCACTCTTTCTCTCCCGTTGGTTGGACGGCGGTCCGTCAACCAAATCCATACGTGTGTTAACACTATAAGTAAGCGCAGCGTAGGACGTCCGTGGACAGACGACCTAACTTTTAGATAGCCCGTTGGTCCAGTTGGTAGTGAACCTGCCTTCTAAGCTTGGGGGCGTGGGTTCGATTCCCATCTAGGACAAACATTTGTGTGATGAACATTTGTGTTTGTTCTATATCTGGTTGTTAATATCTATTTAAGTAAGTATTTAAAACTATATATGTATGTATATCAGTCTCTGGCAGCCATATCACAAGCTTTGCTTAGTTTGGGGTCAGATGACAGTGTGTGAAGAAAAAATGCCCCGAATATTTATTTTTTATTTTTATCTAAAAGAGACCGCTGGGAAACGCTGGATGCAGGTCGCTTCCAACCGGCCCTTTTGGAGATCGATGGGGGAGGCCTATGTCCAGCAGTGGACGTCATATGGCTGAAATGATGAGATGTATTTTACTATGCGATACTATTAGAATGACAAAATAAAACAAAAAAGGCTATACACAGTATAATGACACGATAAAACAAAAGGCGCAAAAAGGACAAAACTTTTCAGTTTAGGCTGATCAAATTGTGAACATATGGCGAAGAGTTTCAAGTATAGATTTGTATATAGTTCTTTTCTCGTAGTGCAGTAAAATTGTGTAATTTTTTTTTCGGATTGTATTTATTTTATTAACCTTTAGGTACTGTCCAACTCCTAAGGTCTCCCCCATCTTTTCCAGACAGTGCGATCACTCGCCTGAATCGACCACTGTATCTGGATCCTAGAACATATCGAGGTCATCGCGCCAGCGTTTTTTCGGCCTGCCTTGCCTGCTTCGTCCGTTTTCAGGCACCCACTGCAGTGTGATCCACTGAGCCCATATATCAGGAATTGTAGTTTAAGTTCTATAACTTTAAGTTATTATTTATGTACGCTAAAATTAATAGTCTACAATTGAGCAGTATAATGGGAGTTTGGAATTGAATGAATAAGGAAAGTAGCGTACATTCTGTTGGTAAAACTTTTTTTTTTAAATAATAGATAGGCTTGCGCTTGGCCACCATCTCGCCTGATGTTAAGTAACGATGCGGTCTACGATGGAGCATGCTTGCCTAGAAGAAACCGATTCACTCTCGACTTGAAGACACACCCAGATTGTTAGTGGCGTCACTGCATCTCTGGTCGTGCTAATGCTCAAGGACCCTTATTTTGGCGTTCATGTTATTTAGTTATCGTATAGTTTATACGGCCACTATAAAATATGACCTCGTTGTGAGCTCTCAGATAGTTTCAGTCGTCGACGCTAACTGAATCACTGCAGCATAATCCAATATGGTCACGTGTAGTGAAAAGCCGGATTAGTGAAATTTGGCGCGAACTTGATTGAAAGCCACCTGACTGCCTGAAAGGTGCCTGGAACGTGGCTGGAGTATATTCAACGATCGATCACAGGACGATTCAAGTTACAGAGAGACAAGTAGGTACATAGGTACAGGTACATAGGTACCTCAGTACCTTAAGACGAAAGTCTTCGACCAATGTGTGTTACTAGTGATGACATACGGCACTGAAACGTGGTATCTCTCTATGGGCCTCATAAGCAAACTCAAAGTCGCACAACGAGCTATGGAGAGGGCTATGCTCGGGGTTTCTCTACGAGATCGAATCCGGGATGAGGAGATCCATAGACGAACGAAAGTCACCGACAGCCCGCCGGATTAGCAAGTTGAAGTGGCAGTGGGCAGGGAACATATAACGAAGAACATCTGTTCGGCCCCACCTGGCCGATGGGGCCGAAAGGTTCTGAAATGGAGACCACGAAACGTTAAGCGCAACGTAGGACGTCCACCCACAAGAAGGACATACGACTTAAAAGAGACCGCAGGGAAATGCTGGACGCAGGCCGCTTCCAACCGGCCCTTTTGGACAACGATGGGGAAGCCTTTGTCCAGCAGTGGATGTCCTATGGCTGAATGATGATGATGATGATGATGAAGTACATAGGTACCACATATGATAATAAAACTATTCATAAACGCCTTGGTTGGTTATCACAATAATATTATAGTATAAAAAAAAACTTAAAAACACGCTTATCCCGAAGGCCTCAGTAACCGCTAGGTGGTTAATACTATATGACAAACGGCCCACCTACAATTTAACGTGTCATCCAACCTATGGTAGCGCTCAATTGTAAATGCCACTCGCAGTCACCCATCCGAGGGATTGAACGGTTCCGTTTCTTAATTTTGGTTGTTTTGGGATTGGAACACTTGGTCAAGTTACGCGAGTGCTACTATGATGATAATGATTAAATACCGTTAATAAAATAAATAAATAAACTTTCAACCAGCGTTATTTTAATTATATTCTATACAATATTCAACTACAGTAATTAAAAATAAGACCAAAACTGATAACAGAATAAAAAAAAAAACGGCTAACATTGTCTTATTACAGGCACACGAACATCCATAGGTGTGTATGTAAAGCTTTGTGTATGTGTCTATCGTCTATTACCTTCCAGAGTTTGGTATCTGTACGTCTATATTTTGTGCTTATAGTTCTGGGGGACAGCATTGTACCAGGCGTTGGCTATTCACCTATTCACCAGGTATATATGGCGGATCGTGTGAGGTGAATACTGTGGTGAATTAGCCGTTATATTGAACGCATTTGGTTAATAAATTGAACCGTCATTTGTACGGGTTTGATACTGCATTGAGGTCAGACTCAGATATTGGAGTTAGATTTGTGTGGACCACACTAATATTATAAACGCGCAAGTTTATAGCAGCGTAGGTAGGCCTCCCATTAGACGGACCGACGACATTGTGAGAGTCACGTGGAGGTTAAAGGGGTGGCCTACGTTCAGCAGTGGACGTCTTTTGGCTGATGATGATGATGATGATGATGATGATGAAAGTTTGTATGTTTGCTCGCATTCAACTCTGTAACAGCTTAATGTGTTTGAATGAAACATGCTATGGAGCACACTTGCATTCTTGAAAAAATAAAGATACATGGCAGATTTGTCCCCCAGAATTTGTCCCGCATTTAAAATTCCGGGTACGGCCTTCGATTTATTCCCGTTTCGGCCCAAAACAATTTTAATAATTTTTTAATTAAAACATTTTGTTTCGTCCAGTTTCCTACTACCGATTTGTTCCCAGTTTTTTATAAAGGTATGAAATGCTTATTTTTTGTAAAATTGAAGTCAAAACTTTTTATACTTAAGTTATTCCTAATTTTTATTATTGTTGCCTGTGTGTATTGTTGCGAGTGAATTCACACGGCGCTACTGATAAATTATATAGCTATCGTCCTTTGAAATTAATTAGATAATCTATATGATATTTTGCACGAAAATATCATGTGCAATGACTGACTTTCGAATGAAATCCCAAACAAAAGTTGCATTTTTGTATTCATAATATCACTCGCTAAAGCAATGCTTTCTATCAATAGAAAAGATTTCATTTCCATGATATTTTCGTGCGAAATCATACGAGCGATTCTAAAATAGGACCCCTGATACCTAATTACCAGTGATACCTATTAACCCGGATTATCCGCGTGGGTTAAGCCGCGGGCTTCGCAGGGTTCTCAAGGGAATACAAATATCGTATTTATTCACCTTTAAACAAAATCAGTGAATGCCGATAGCCATACCTAATGGATCAGTATTACACTGTCAGTCTGATTGGAACCTGCCACCTCGCAACGTAGTACCACGAAATATATAGGTACAGAAGGCCAGCTTTGGCTGGCCTTGATTTTAATAACCTACGCGCGACCGTAGCGCTAGGGCTGGTAAAGAAACTATATTGTTCTGTTAAAAGTTTAAAGTTTCTACTATTGTTTATGGTAATACCTACTAACTATTAATAACTAATGCAATACCAAACACAAATAAATATATGACTCGTAATTCATAATGAAAAATAACTTACTTTTCTATATTGATAGGTAATAAAAAAAAGTTAGGTCCGTTTCGCATACACACAACTCTGGTAGGATTTACTCATTGTAAATTATGAGAATTGTCAGACGAAACGATAATTTACGTGATTGCCAAAGCGCGGCACCCGCGACTGGCGTTCGATCGACTTGATCCAAGATCCGTGTACGTTCGCGTCTTTGTGTGCGTGCGCCTGTTAACGCTCGTTGTATGCAGCCGGCGTACTGTACTTTTTTATCGTAGAACTATAGTAAGTACCTATTCAATTTAATTCAATTCAAAATTTATTCACTCTGTAGACATATTGCATGTTCTTAGAGCCGTCAGCTTTTACAATAGTAACGTATCATTATTTTCTAGGCGAATGTTAACCTATAGATTATTCTATGGTAGCACGATTTGTCTGACATCGACTATTCGCTGTCCGGGCTTCTCAACTGGACTGTAAGCTGCCTGTCATTCTGCCACATGTGGAAGCTGACGTTTGGGAAATGGTACAATTTAATTCTCCACCTAACGGCATGTATGATATCTATCTTCTATCTATCTACAGGGTTACGCATATAGACTGTAGTAAGTCGAAAAGAGGTCATTCTATTTATCATTATGAACAACTTTTAGTATGAGGCCAACCCTAAGCTCAGGTTGCTATGAGGGTTTTTATCGGATACATTTCGTAGAGTGTGCATCGTATCTGCACGATCTAATTCCCTTCTGCCCATTTTTCTTCCGGACTGCCAGAGCGGGCACGAAAAAGCTTTATGGTTAATATTCCGAAAACTCGTACGAAGCGCTTGGATTCCACATTTATTGTGCGAACTGCTAGTCTCTGGAATGCGCTGCCTGGGTGTTCCCCGATGGTTACAATCTAGATGTCTTCAAATCACGAGTGAATCGCTTTCTTTTAGGCAAGCGTGCTCCAACGTAGACCGCATCATCGCTTAACATCAGGCGAGATGGCGGTCAAGCGCAAGCCTATTGTTGGGCCCTGATTCACTAACTACCTTCGATCAAGAACCTAACTACAAACACGCTAAATACACAACACGCGTTAAGTTAACCTCAAAAATTTTGCCTTTATTTTATAGGGAATAGAGGCTAAATAATTAGAGGATAAATTAACGCGCCACGATTCGTGCGTGTTTTTGTACTGAATAAGGGTCCGCAGTAAAGGTTAAGATATAACTTTGTTTTTTAGGTTTTCGCGATTATTACACATTGCAGATTGTTTATAAGAAATATACACGCAAAATAAATTTATTTAATTATTTATTTACGGAAAACAAACAGCTTTAACAACATAAGACATATAAGAAAAATAAGAATAAACAAGCCTTAAAAGTTTTCACATGTTTTCACACATAAATAGTAAATACACTCGATAAAATCAGTTAAAAGTGAATTGAGTGTATTTCAATGGACCCTTTAGGGTATATATAACATCCTTGATTTCAATATATAACTTTTGCTTTAGACACAGATCAAAAATCTAGTTGGCTCAGAGATCGGCGCTACAAAATAGACAACCTATTTTTATTTCGTTTTCTTATTACTAAGAAACATCACTTCTGAGACAAGTTTCTGTCTATTTGAAGGGCGGTTTATTCGACCCGTACTCTAGCAATCGCTTTGAAACCTAAACAAATAAAATACATTATTTATGAGACCCTAAAAGAATGAGCTCTTGGTTCTTGTAGACTCGGAGTAGGCAATTTCAAGTTATTTTTTTTGTCCAAACGGTTGTTCCGCCATAGTTACATTCTTCAATTGGGTATTTTCAAATCGAGAGTCAGTTTTATCTAGGCAAGCGTGTTCCATTGCAAACAAAATTACCACTAAACATGGCAAAGCGCAAGCCTATTAATTGAATAATATAAAAACGTTTTTTAAACTCACTCCTCTTTCCTTTACACCACAAAGTAAGCAACTGATTGCCGTGACTTCCAAGTGTTTACACAGGTACTTATAGCGATATATTTTGTTAAGTATTAAAATATATAACAAAGGATGGCGAAGTTAGATAGTTGGACAGTAGGACAGACAGAACATACAATTTATTGACCTACTACGGAACCCTCAAAACGAGTAAGTATGCTAAATTGTATTCCAGTCGTAAGTCACTTGTAAATCAGTGTCTTTTTTGTACAGTAAAGGTCCACAGTAGGTTTAACCACAGTAGGTTTAGTCCCAGATTTGATAGTTTTCGAAAACTTTTTTCGTTTACGTATTGTTACGAAAACTATCAAATCTGGGACTAAGCCTACAGACCTATATTAAAAGTCGTCAAATTGGATTTTAACTGTTCATAATACTTTCATTCGGACTAAACCCTTTTAAGAACAAATCTTTGACTCGTTAGCATTACATTTAACATTTTCATCAAGCAGGTTAACTTTTCCAGCCGCCTGCTCTCTCGCTACTAAATTCCCGAGTACGTGGCAAATGGTTCTAATTTGTTATAGTAAGGAAGGAATCCGCACAATTGAGCCTGGCTCTGTACCTCATATATCGTAGGATCTCATTTACAGATGTCGCTCCGGTGCTTTGGAAAAACCGCTGGGTTCACTGTCACCTATTCTGTGGCAAAGTGATCATGGTGTTCTTACGGAGATGTTTAAGGAATGGTTTTATTAGAATACCTTCGTCGTGGAGATTGTGCCTGGTCGAAAATTGGTGCGATTTTGTATTTACACTTTTTCACGTCGCAACGTAAAAGTGTAAGTACAAATAACTGTAACCACGTGTTTGACCTTACTTCATCTAATATTGATTGTTATGGAGCTCTAGATTCTGGAAGTTATTACGCAAATTGATTGATTGATTGATTAATTCTTTATTGTTCACACCATAAAATTTGATACAGAGGACAAAAACACTGTTTTAAACTATCACGGTTGTTCATTAAAGTTATTTGATTATTTACGGGATATTTACCATGGTAAGGTTGTGGAATGAGCTCCCGATATTTCGGCGCAGTTACATGCACCATGTTCACGGGAAGACTGAAGAATGCGGGTGGTTGGTCGAACAGTTAAAAAGCTAGGTGTGGTTAGGTGCAGTGCAGACAAAACGATCTACCCTCTTTCTTAGTCTTTTGCTACGGTTCACGGGAACTTGAACTCGAAACTAAGTCCCGACAAAACACACACAACATATAGTATTTTGAACACATTTTGAACGCGAACTTTTATTTTTAACGCAACCTAGTTGAAAACCATCCCCGGCGATTTGGGAGCTCATTCCACAACCTTACCACGGTAAATATCCCGTAAATAATCATACGACTTTAGAGACAAAACACTCTTAAAAACTAGTGTAACAACTGGCGGCCTTATCGCTAAAATCGATCTATTCCAGGCAACCTTAGTATGGAAAGTAGCAAATGTAGATCAGCCTTTTAATAGTCTACTGCTGGACTTAGGCTTACCCCTGAAAAGGCGATTACGCTATTTCCACTACGTTGCAGGTTGGTGGATTCACATACGCCATTGATTTTTTTCTCCGTACGTATTATGCAGGTTTCCTCACGATGTTTTCCTTCACCGAAAAACAGAATGAAAGTCCGTACATAAACTCCAAAGAGCTCGTTGCTCGGGATTTGAACCCGCGACGTCACGCTTTCAAGCCAAGCGGTCTTCCAAATAGACTACCACGGCTTAGTTGTGACTTATGAAAACTTACGTGGTTTTCACACTTTTTGTGTGTATTTTATGGGTATTACTTACGTAAGATTAAACTGGTTACCGCCGAATGAGATTGAAACTATAGTCGGAATAATCGGCAAAATCTTGTGTGAGTAATTTCCGTATTGTATAAATAAAAAAAGTAGTTGTGACTTTTATCACAAACTATTTGTTATTTGTAGATGGACCGAGTTATGTATATTGTGACTGTCAAAAAACGCAAAAGTAAAATTTTGTACGAAATTTTAATGAATGTTTCGTTGAGTGTGACGGAAATTTTTCTATGGAATAGCGGATTTTTTTTGCGTTTTCTTGGGCCGACTCTTTGGTAAAAGTTGTTCACACAATGACCTCCATTCGGCTTAGTACACCTTTTCCATGTAACCCTGTTTAACAATTTATTTGGCACGCAAACTTGTGACACTTAGCTATATTGACTTTTTGTTAACACAAAGTCGTCGTATGGCTTGTTGTTGGGTCTGCGACATATATTGAACTGATCCCAAAACGTAACAAATTTCGCACAAACTGTTGACTCCCAGACATATCGCCTTGTGTACAATGCTGCGAGCGACGTGTATCCCATTTGTATGCAAGTCAGTACAACACACAGCGCTAGTGTTCATAAGTGTACTTACTATGTATACGCTTGCACGGAATAGATACGAGGAGGTATAACTGATATTAGTGTTGTGTTCTGTATTATCAATAGAATTTTACGGCTTGTATAAGTTTAGGTTAATTTTATTGAGATTAAGGGTGCTTGCAGACGATGCGTAGTACCAGTAGCAAGTAGAAGTAGTTAGTAGTTACTACACATCGTCTGCAACATTTTGCCAGCTACTTGCAACTTCTACTTGCTAATTGTACTATACATCTGAAGATGCGTACTACGCATCGTCATAATGGCCGGCCTTTGGCTTTGACCAATGCATATAGTTTTTTTAAACCCTTTCTTAGTAGGTGGGTAAGTCAGGACCAACCCTGAAATCACGAAAAAGGTACCAACATAATAGGGGAGGGAAGAGTTTCAAAAAAACGATGATACTAACTTTTATACTGATATACAGAATTCTAAGTACCAAGTTAAACGTTTTAAACTTAAAAAATCTACTAACTTCCTTATAAACTTTCATCCCCCTATTTAACTAATGTAACGTAATATGTGTTTTAAATAAATAAAAAAAGAAAAAAAATAAACTCCCATCACAGTTTCCAAATAACGATGATACCTACAACTAACCTACCTATTTAACCCTCATATCTGAGGTAACAAATATTAAAAATAAATCGGCCAAGTGCGAGTTGGGCTCGCGCACTGAGGGTTCCATGCCACTACAAAATACAATAATAATCAATATGAAAAATTTAAAAATTTATAAACTATGGCATTTCAATTCGGTGGGACGAATGATAAGGTTGTCTAAGTAAGGCCGAATACGTTTCATAACTTGGTAGTGAACAGAAATTTGTCACCGACTCGCACTTGGCCATTACTTTTATTTGTTGTGAAATTTTAGAGTCTGTACTATAATCGAGCCAAGTTTGACGCTTGTACGTATTACTGTTTTTACATTAGAGCAAATACAAAAAATACGTTAAAAACACGTTTGCTATATGGGGTCCCTTTTTTTTTTTTTTTTTATTATCTTTTTATTTTTTGACTATTGACTCGCTGTCTATTACGGTTCGAAAGATACAGCCGTGAAAAGGTAGGACATAGTGACAGACAGCGTAGGCTTAGTAATAGGGTCCCGTTTTCACCCTCTGGGTACGAAACCCTAAGAACAACCGAATTTGGAACCACTTCCTTTGAAGTCAGTTAAAATAGATTAGCTACGAGTAAAAGCAACAGATAAAGTTGAAGCAGGCCTAAATAACCAGTGTAAATGTATTAAAGTCCTTGGCCGTACTAAGGACGGGCTATTGTCTCCAATTTGCAGCCTAGTCCCAGATTATACTAGTATCAGGGTGTATCAGGCGTGGGGATACCATCCTGTTCATAATCCTCGGATTTTAATACTTTTTCATACTCAGAGCTATACTGTTAGGTTTCGTTATCATACATACACTCTCTTACACGTGTGCTCAAGACATTATGCAATAGTAATTTCTAAACTTTTGCGATTTAATACGTGAGAAGTCCCAATAAACATTTAAAATATTATTCAATTAAAAAATTCAAGTATTTGATTTTTTGTTGTCTTCCAAAAAAATTTACATATACAATACATAATCTTTGACAATACTCAATAATTTATTGCATACTATGAAAATATCATACAGATTTTAGGTAGCATGTTTAAAATAGGTATCACATAATGACCCTTATTGGGTATGGCAATAAAGTATAGATAAATAGAGCCGATCACCACAAACAAATTATCACCTCATTTTCAAAATTCTAAAAAGCCTGGTGAATGCGACGCGTGACCAAAAATTCTGGTGTGTTTCTGGCTCAACACATAAGCATTGCCTACAGCTTTTCATTTTAAGTATTGGCTTACAGTAGGGCACTGCTGGATTGTCTATAAAAACTATGTGAAATGGCTACCCTTTTCTACTATTGCTCAATCTGTGGCACGTGGCGGCGTTCATTTGCATTCGCTATAAGTTAATTGTTTCAGTTGAGAGCCGTTACCGACACCGTGGGGAAATTTGCCTGAGTACATATACAAGTATGTGCGGAATGGAATTGTTTTTATTTTTTTGGGCTTACCGAAAGTAATAACGCTTGATGAAATAGGCAAGTATGTCACAAAGTTAGGTCCTTTGCACACAAGACAGTCGTCTAAAGTTGGCCATAATGGTTTATATACATTATTTTGTGATACTAAACTGAGCTCATAACGTAGTAACGGCCACCTACTTACTCATTTACTTTAAAATAGCTCACTCAATATTTTTCTTTTTCTCTTTCATATCTTATCCTAATTGCACTTAAAATACAAGACTAAGATTTAATATAAACTTTAAAATATTAATTTGGTGAATGTTATGTAAAATTCCTTTGTAAAACGCATTGGAGGACGTTTTCAAGCTCTTGGACTGGAACGGATTAGGCATCAACATCAATGGCGAATACATCACTCACCTTCGTTTTGCCGATGATATAGTCATCATGGCAGAGTCGCTGGAGGACCTAAATACGATGCTCAGCGACCTCAGTAGCCTTTCCCAACAGGTGGGTCTTAAAATGAACATGGACAAGACAAAAATCATGTCCAATGTCCATGTTGAACCCGTGCCGGTAGTCGTTGGGAACGATACTCTCGAAGTTGTTGACCATTACACCTATCTTGGGCAGATTGTTCAGTTAGGTAAGTCCAACTTAGGCAAAGAGGTCGCCCGAAGAATCCAACTCGGATGGGCAGCGTTCGGGAAATTGCGTGAAATCTTCTCGTCCAAGATACCACAGTGCCTAAAGACAAGGGTCTTTGACCAGTGTGTGTTGCCAGTGATGACATATGGTACTGAGACGTGGTCCTTAACTGTTGGCCTTTTGGAAAAACTCAGAGTCACACAGCGGGCAATGGAGAGAGCTATGCTCGGAGTTTCTTTGCGCGATAGAATCCGAAACGTGGATATTCGCCAAAGAACCAAAGTCACCGACATAGCTGTTAAAATTTGCAAGTTGAAGTGGCAATGGGCAGGCCACATCGCTCGGAGAACCGATAACCGATGGGGAAGAAAGGTTCTTGAGTGGAGACCACGAACCGGAAGACGCAGCGTAGGTAGGCCTCCCACTAGATGGACCGACGACATAGTAAGAGTCGCTGGCATCCAGTGGATGCAAAAGGCAGGCTGTCGTTCAGTGTGGAGGTTAAAGGGGGAGGCCTATGTTCAGCAGTGGACGTCTTCTGGCTGATGATGATGTAAAATTCCTACGGTCAAGTTTGTCCACTTCCGAACTTCTCCATTTCCAAAATTGTCAACTTCTTAACTTGTCTTCTTCCTAACTCGTCCATTTCCAAAACCGCCACTTCCTATTTTGGCCATTTCCAAAGTTGTCAACTTCCTAACTTGTCTCTTTCCTAATTCGTCCATTTCCAAAACAGCCACTTTATACTCAGCTGGTATACATATCCCTACCAAGGTATCCCTGCTGGTAGGGATAAGTGGAAAAAAAACACGTTGATCTACCGGTTGTGATAGGTGAAAACTCGTAAGTTCATTTATGCTTATGTCATGGAAAAAAGTTGTGCAGGGAAGCTGCCAGCGAGAGGTTGTTCGCTACAGTCTGGTCGCTGAGAAAATGCGTCTGACTGCTGCATTTTTTTGTCGTCACCATTAAAGAGATTTCAATATTTATATTACAAAGAAATAACACCGCTCTAGTGGATTGTTCTTTTAATTCATTTTATAATTTTTTTAAGATCAAATAATTTGGCTAACTATTTGAAGAAGGGTTTTTGGGGTGTCAGACCAGTCGTAAAACTAAGTCTACGACCTTACTATGTCCATAGAAAACCTTTGTCGTGGTAATATCCTGGGGACAATCCTTAAGCATCATAAAATTGATATGACAAAGAAAAAAAAATTGTTGTACGAAACACTCAGAACAAAAACTCAAACATAATTCAGATTCAGTTTATTTGATATTTTATTTATCCCATCAATTTTTCTTTAGGCCGGAAAGTTTTGTAACATTCTACACGTATTGGCAAAATATCAAGCGAAACTTTCGACAAGTTACAACGAAATTTCGACCATTTTACCTTTTCAGCCGAGAAAGTTTACTTCTATCTCTCACCTTTATATTAAGGCATAAAATGGGGGTAAAATTGGAAAAGAGAGCGGTAAAAAGAGTTGGTAGAAAAATAGTCTTCGTTGGAATATAGCCAAATATTTTCACCGGGTAAACATAAAAGATTCAAAGCAGAATGTGTTGTCAGGAGTATATTACATTATGTAGTTTTACAATAAAATAATAACCTACATTCTCGAGACTCTGGAGTACGGAACTCTGGAGTCACATTGTTAAAATATTGGGGCAAAGAAAACGCCCAAAATAACTTTCAGCGTATACATGTAACCGCTCTAGTGGCACCACCATTTTCCCGTTATTAGAGTACCCTAGTACTATTAACCCTTATAAGACATTTTGTTTATATGCCATGGAAATTACTCACGTATGATTAAGCCGGTAACTCTGACTTGCTGGTTATAATTTGCTTTACCGTGTCATATTAATAAAATGTGTGAAAACCAAGTCAGTATCCATAATAAACCCTTATAAGTTTGTTCTGTTAAAAGTTAATTAACGATTTTTTGCGATGAACCTATCCGTGTTACTTGTCGTTAAATAGGTATTTTAAAATGAAGATAAAGTTTAATACATTACCTTTTTTTAGCAAGTGTGGTACCTATCCTTTGCGAAATGTGGCCCGCGAAAGTGTCAAAAAGATGGTTCACCCCTACATTTCTAAACAATCACATAGTCATAAAAACTTGTGACTTGCCATGCTGATAGGTCATATTAATTACATTTACTCAAAAGTATTTCAAATAAGTAATTACAACTTTTTGAGTTATAAAGATGAAATTGCAATGAAATCAAGACTTTTAAGATATTTCATGTATTTTTTTTTTTTCTTTTTGACTAAATCATAAAAAATATATAACAAGTCAGGATGATACATCTCTGGAATTTGGCTGTCTACAAAACTTCCTTCGTTTGAATTGTTCGACAACCATCAATTTCTGATCTATGAATGTGAACACAAAAATATGGATTTGGCTACAGAGCCCTACCATATGTGTGAATCAACACCCTCTGAGCCAGTTTATAAAAAAGTGACCCGACAACAATATTTTTTTAAACCAGTTACCAGGATTTTATTTTTCGCAAGCAGTTAACAATGGTGTGGGTACCTCACTTTCATTTTAAAAGTAGTAATTCAACGATACGTAGCAAACGGGGTGCAGCCAGATTTATTTTTGATCACTTCATGTTACATGTATTTATAATGACGTCACCTGCCCCCCTACAGCGATCACCCCTAAACATAGAAAAATCTATCGACACTTCATCAAAACCAACTTAGGCTGTAGGTAGGAACATGCATAATCTTCCACCGCCGCTGGGTAAAAAGAAGACTACAACTTTCTCTACTACCGTGGTATCCTTTGTGTTCTGAAACTTCATTGTATGAATTTGAATTTAAAGTGTCTTTAGAGACTGGCTTTTTCTAGAACTTACACGTGTTGTTATCAAAAACAAAGTTTATTACAAACATGTATATTTAAAAAAATTACGGTGGCAAAGGGCCGGCTCTTGATACTCTAGCTTGATATACTATCCACTACCATCTTTTGGTCTTGTTTTGCAATAAACATATCTTTGATTCTGATTAGAAGATTCTCCATTCAACTAGACAAACATCGCAGAAAAAAAACTTTTCATTCACTCATGTTAAAGTTGTCTGAAAGTGATCAAGCAATAAGGCTTTTGTACTTGTTTCTAACGTATTATCCTAGTAATGTTATTATTGTAGTGTCAATAAAGTGCTATTACAATGCATTGCATTACCGTGTCGTGTCGTATCATTCCGTGCCTACGTGAAATTTCATGTAAATAAAACATTTAGGTATTTAACTCGGTGGTAGGTACCTATAGCGATTCTAGTTTCTACTGTGGCTCTACAATGCCGAAACACAATAATGCTCTACAGTTTCGTTCTCCTTCATGCAGTCCCGGCACAGCGGACTGTGTCTAGCTCCCAGTTTACATGCACTAGTGACTATTTAAGTTGCAACATTGGAGGATTTATCCTATTTTTTTTTATTTTTTTTGTTTTTCAAATTAACATTTTTAAAAATAATATCCATGCACTTTTTATTACTCGATTTCAATAAATTCTAACAAATAAAACAAACTCGAATAAAACTAGCTCCGCTCGGAACATTTTCTTCAGGAACTTTTCGAATAATTTTATTTCCGCGTTTTCAACAAAACTTTGATATTCTCATTAAGAAAATATTATCCGTGTATTTGGGATTTCTCTTTTTAAATAAATTCTAACAAACGAAATAAACTAGAAAAGACTGGTGCCATTCAAAACCTTTACTAAGCGCATTTCCGTATTTCCAACAAAACCTCAAGCACAGGTGGAAGACTGTACGGCGTCAACATTCTTTCAAATGCTAATGAGGCATTGCCGGTCGCACTGCCCACAGATTACATCAGTCTGTGATGGAATTTTCCAGGAGAAGGGGTATACCAAGCCTTTTAGTTCGGAGTATTTGTTTATAATCAGAATACGAGTAGCACAGTAAAGGTAATGCATAATAATTCCAACATTTTACACTTAAAATTCACTCACTATTAACTGAGTAGGTTTTTTTTGCGACGCGTCACAACATGCCATCGTCTTATATGGCATAATGTACAGCCAAAATAAAGTGATAATCAAATCTTCAGTAAAATATGAGAGTGATGAAAAGGGTTTTACGTGCTATTGTAATCCACTTGTGTCATGACATTTGACATCACACTGTGCATACATTTGTTTTCGATCCGCTGCCATGAACCCACAGTTTTACTCCATTCGGAATGAAGCACCATGCAGCCTAAATGTTAGGCTTCAGCAGATTGGCGTCACGATAAAAGGCGTGAACGAATGTACCGAGCTCAGTCCTGTGCCAGTCTCATCTACTGATGTCTTGCCATTCTTATAATGGCGCTCAATTGTTGAGCTAGTTGTTTTGTAAAAGTTTTTTTATTTAACCGACGTTAGCTAAAGTGAGCTGCTATAAAATGAGCCTATGTTTATTCTAAAGTTCTTGAAGCTAAAATAATATTAGATCACAAATTCATCGTGAAGTACTTTAACTTTGAAATTAAATCACTGTCATGCTAGAGTCCTTTAAGCTAATATCATATTAGTTCACTTTCATCCTAGAATCCTTTAAGCATATATAATTTTATTTCATTTTAATCCCAGAATCCTCTAAGTGAATATAATATTATACCACCTTCATCCTGGAGTTATATAAGCGAATATAACATTAGATCACCTTCACCCTAGAGTCCTCTAAGCAAATATAATACTAGATCTCGTTCATCCTAGAATCTTTTAAGCGAATATAGTTTTAGATCATGTTCATCCTAGAATCCTGCGAAAGTAGTATTAGATCACATTCATCCCAGAGTCCTTTGAATGAATATAATATAAGAGCAGCACTTTCAGCCTATCAGTTGCTCACTGCTAGAACACAGGCCTTCTTTTAAAGAGAGAGAGAGAGAGAAAGAGAGACAGAGAGAGAAAGAGAGAGAGAGCGATAGAGAGAGAATGGGCCCTAATCCACCATGCTGGCCCAGTGCATCTTGGTGAATTTCATAAATATGTCTGAAATTTTTGAGTTTCTTGAATCCTAGAATCATATTACCTAACTAGCTGACCTGATAGACGTTGTCCTGTCTTAGAACTGTCAAACACGCAGTCAAAATTGTGAATCTTATTTTTTTACACCTTGGGTTACATTATTGGAGTTTTAGTAAGGATCCCTAATTTTTCTGAAAATATAATATAGCCTATGTCACCCGGGGATAGTGTAGCTTCCCAACAGTGAAAGAATTTTTCGAATCGGTTCAGTAGTTTCGGAGCCTTTTCAATGCAAACAAACAAACAATCAAATCTTTCCTCTTTATAATATTAGTATGGATATAATATTAGATTACATTAAAGTTATATGATTATTTACGGGATATTTACCGTGGTAAGGTTGTGGAATGAGCTCCCGATATTTCGGCGCAGTTACATGCACCATGTTCACGGGAAGACTGAAGAATGCGGGATTAATTTTTAGATTACATTAATTTTATATAAAACTGAATCACTTTCATTTGGACGTTCTTTCTAAAAATATCAAGTGTATATTTTATTGTGTTGAGTAAAACATGCCAAAATAGCCTGTTAACCTTGAGAAGCTCTTTATAACTTCGGAAACTATCACATTATACTGAAGTTAAGTTCCGATAAACTTTTTTATGGGCACTATCTATAACTACGCGAAAAACTGCAGAAATAACGTCTAACAACTATATCTAACATCAATAAAAGACGCGGAAATTATATTTCTTCTCTGAATAGGGCTGTACATAAAGTTTCTACAATATATAGTAAACATGTATTTAGACTCATATCGATACTAGCTGCGTCGTGCAGTTTCTCCCACGTTTTTAAATTTTCCCGTATTTTTATCTTTGACGAACAACCAACGATTTGCGCAAACACTGTGTCATTTTAAAATAATTACCCAGCTTAGCTACAAGAACAAGAAAACTGTTTTAAATTTGAATTTCCCGTCATAAGTGAAACGTATGAACACTTCTATCTTGCTCTATATTTTCTCGATAATTTTGTCGTGGAAAGATAACGAACATACAAAACAATAGAGGTACATAATACTTTCCCATTACATACAATTTAATGAAATAATACACACTTAGTACTTATATAAATGTGAAATATTAATTTTAAATGAGTTTATATTAATATTATTAATAATATAATAGAGAACTTTCAACATTTTCTGCACTACTACTTAAGGGCCCAAAGTTAATTTGTGAAGGTTGTATGACGTATGTTAGTCAATGTAAAAAATTCATTTTGTCGTCCAAGGTTTTTCAAATTGAGTAAATAAATTGTAGACGAAGAGCTGGAACCCTTGAAACATTTATTGAGTAGAAAGGCTCGTATATACCAGTTCGATGATAATTTATTATTTATTTATTGAATAATAATAAGAACGGCTAACGCCACTTACACTTATTATCTAATTTACATTATTACAAATTATAAAATTAGTCCAATATATACAATGCTTATGTCAATTATTATAAATATATAACAATAAAATAGTATTCTTACAATTTACGGTCATATAAAACGTTATACAAAACGATCATAGGATATTGTCAAGCATTAGAGTAGAAGAAAGTAGTAAAAGCTCGTATATCATCTTTATGTGACGTGAAATTAACTAGGCTTATAACTAGAAAGTAGGTAAAAATAAATTGTACCTTAAAAAATTACTAGATCGAAAATTAGTCATTAAAAACGACGAATCATTATGATTATTGAAAAAAAAAAAAAGTTTCTGTGTGTGTAATCTTCCCTTTCCTTTTTTTTAGCTCTTTCATTATACGGGGTGTATATAGTTGAGACCCTTTTTTCTACACAATATGGCATAATTTTATAAAATAAAAAATTTATATTAAAAAGTCAAGAAATCTACAAATTTTAAGCCTACAACTCTTTATGGTCGGTCTTTATTCTATTAACGAGAAGAAAGTTTTTTTTTCAGTGTTTATTTTAACAAATAAACAAAACAAAACAATCTCTCTGTCTCCTAAACTACAACTCCCACGTTTCTTGACCCAATTCCTAAGCAGCCGTGAACAAAATATTAACACAATACGCCCTTTGTACAATGCCTCACGCTGATGACAGTAGACTCATGGTTGGTGAAAATATTGCCTCCTTAATTATTTGTGCTCTTTTGCTGAAAGAATGATAATTATGATTAATGATAATGCAACATTTCAGCTCAATCGGTTAGGGATCACTGTTTTAAAATTCAGTTGCAAGATTAGACCCATACTAACATAACAATCCAAGTTAAAGATAACCTGGTAATAAACAATGCACAGCTACATCATGAATAGGTAGCTGTTATAAACATAGCTACTGCTACTGACTTCTCTTGTCCGACTGGCATTTTCCCAGGAGAACTATTTCGCGTATAATGTTCAGTCCACGTCCAAATATTAACTTTTCATCCATTGTGCTCGGGTTTGTACAGCAGCTATGGGCAGCCAGGGTAATAGTGGGTTAAAATGCATTTAAAGTGTTTTAGGGTCAACATTCACTAGGGTTAACCGAGCACACTATTTTAAAGCTGTCCATGAAGGACATGCCAAATAGTGTGACGTCGTTCGGCTGAAGTCAAATGGATGGACACCAATAATTTAGCTCACACACGATTTATTTTACTCTATTTGGCTTCAAACCAGCGGAACGTATACAATTGCATGAACTTCCGTGGGTTGTCATCGCGTTAAAATTCAAACTGAAGATGAGCAATTATTTGCTGTAAATCACGCTTTTTGATACGATAGACTTACCGGGTGCACCCAGTTTAAGAGATTTTGTAATGTCAGATTTTCAACTAAGTCAGATGCCAAGTCTGTCTCACCAATTTGTGAGACAACCAGGCTTCGACTTTAAGCTCACAGGCTTCGACTTTAAGTGCACACAGGCTTCGGCTTTAAGTGCACACATGCTTCGATTTTAAGTGCACACATGCTTCGATTTTAAATCTACACTAGCTTCGATTTTAAATCGGTCGCTGGAGCATGGAGAGCTTATAACTAGGTGCGCCCGGGGATTTATCTCTTATCTTATAGGAACCTTTGATATAATTATCTGGAATAAAAAAGCTTACAATACATGATAGTATTGGGTTTAGGTAGGTACGCTTTTTCCACACTCAACCAAAACCGTTCTGTCGTTACGGAGTTAATAATAAGAATAGAATAATAATAATTAGATATAATAATAAGATATATTTATCGCCAAAAAAAAAACAATGGACATATACTATAAGAAACATAAAGAGATACAATGTTTAGCAATAGGGGTATGCGCTGTACTGCGAGGTCCCGAAGGGTCACGCAGGGCTGGTTTTCAGCATACCCCTTTGCTCAGAAAAAGATGGTAGGTGAGCATTAGGCGACGGTTTAGGTTAGGTTTGTGTATGGTGTGTGTGTGTGTGTGTGTGTGTGTGTGTGTGTGTGTGTGTGTGTGTGTGTGTGTGTGTGTGTGTGTAAATGTGTGTGAGTGAATGTGTGTGTGGTGTTAACGATTAATTTTAAGTAGGAGTAAATGAACTCGTACCCCAACTTTCACATTCATAATAATAATTGTGATTTAGTAGATTATATCTAATTAAAACCTCTACGTTCATAGAAAATATTTATGTTGGGTTTCGAACTCTTGATCTCAGTGTGAAGGGTGCAAGATTGCCAAGCCATAATTTTCATTTAAACACAAACTCACATCATATTTAAGCTCTCTTTAAATCTTGGCATTACATTTTCCTCACGTACAAAACAAAAGCAGATAAGTTCGCCACGTTGCAATTTCTATTATTATATCTGGCTGGAGCTTAATGAACGAAGTTTGAAGATACCGCGCTGTTACGGATTAGATAGGTGCGTTGATTGGAAGTTGGTTATTGCTTGTCTTTCGAGTCTTTAGGAAAACAATCACAACACAGGCACAAACGTGTAAAGCTGGAAACAAACTATCGGACGCGGCTGATGGACGCGGCTGACGGACGCGACTGATAAGTGTGCACAGTCTTTCAAAAGACAACAACGGCTGACAAAAACATCCGGCGCGCCAGATTTCTGTCGGACGTCCGAAGACTCAAGGTCAGCCCAAGGTTACGTCCACGACTTACGTCCACGACTTACGTCCGATATTTTGCACAGTTCAGTGTACATTCACTTTCTAGATATCTTTGTCACGTCCGTGAGCCGCATCCGATAATTTGATTCCAGGTTAAGACTTGTCAGATGAGATTACAGGATCTCGGTCAATGATGTTATATAGGTAGATACGTTTTACAGAGCCAAAACAAACACAAGTTAATTAGCTGGAGCTAACTCAGTCTGTCCTATGTCTGGCAACGACGCAAACGTATGATGCGCGATTTTGGAGTATGACAAATAATAAAAAATGCCATGCTGTGTGTTTAGAAAGTGAAATACTTATAAAGATATGGCTGTAAAATGTTTTAAAATTCTATGGGTCCTATAAATTTGTAGGTAGTTATAGTAAAACATCGCCATGTTTTTTGTGCGACGTCTCTACTGGTAAAACTTCATTGGATCTCAGTAGGTATATTTTGTACAAGCTTATGAAAGGTGTTTCGGCGAATCGTACGTGACTCCTTATAATTAACTTGCAATGTTTGTTAGTTTGCTTAGATATATATATCAAAACTTGCAAGCTAAAATTAGGAATTCCTTTTCCTCCTAACCGATTTTGTTGATAAGCCTTAGATAACAAAAAAAAAACCTTTAGTTCTGGTGACAATACAATATGCGATACCCACAGACTAGGTAAAGCTACTGCGAAGGCAATACCGAATATTGTAATATTTTGAAAATAGTCGCCGCCGCAAGATGGCGGATGGTAGGGGTATATTGTAAAATCAATCATCAAAATCAATAAGTTAATTGTTTCCGAAATAAATAACTAGTACGTTTGTAAGAAGTATAAAAACATTAACTGGTACGTTGTAAAGTGTAACTATGACCCTACTTCCAGTCCTTAAATACAAGCATTATTTTATTTATATGACACGGGAATTACTCACGTATGATTAAGCAGGTTACAAACGGTGCAAAGCGAGACTCAGCCGCGTGCGCGCATTAACCATGAAAAAAACCGCCGAGTGCTGTTGAAAGCAAAGTAAACGGTTTAATCATACTTGTGTAATTCCAGTGTCATAAATAAAATGTATGAAAACCACGTCAATTTCCATTACAAGCTTCAAGTAAATCAAATTTTCAATTTAGATTTCCTCGGTTTCCTCTGCATGCCGGTCTCTTGATTTCTCTACATTTTATTCAAATCCCTGACAAGTAAAATATGGTTCACGTATAAATTGCAAACTTTATACCCAAGATTCCCCTACATCTTACTATATTAAGGTCATATCTGACCGCTCTTACACAGTGCCTGCATATAAATTTAACGATACAGTACATAAGATTGCAAAAAAAATACTAGTTTGTGAATTTTTGTCTTTGCAGTACGATGTAAGGCTGTGACATAGTGTTAAAGCAGGCGGAGAACAGAAAATAACTGTAAGGTGGGACATATAGCTGTAAGATGATACTGTTAACTTCGCTAGTCTACTTCCTCATCTACCTTCACATAGACCATTGAATGACCCCTTATGCGTTGTCCAGATGCAACTAAACTATCCACTTGACGTCCTCCAGGAAGACCAACAGCTTGCTGAGACCAGCGTAGGCCTCCCGAAGTGTCATCGGGTAACTGAGCACGAGGACTGTAGTACGTTGGTGTGCCACGATGCTGCACTCTAGCAGTATATGCGCAGCCATTTCATCTGTCTCCATGCAGAATAGTAAAAAAAGTGTTAGGTTTGTCCGGTGACTATTCTGATGAGTCGCTGAACTCTGTCATTATTTAAGATTCAGGAGACGTCGGGAGTATCCCGGATTTCTTCGCTGGTCTATCTTAGACACAGATTAAGGCTGATGGCATAGAAAAAGAGAATGGGATAAGAAAAGCTATTTTAACTCAACAGTAAAATTATGAACGCTATGGTTGATGATGGTGATAATTTTGATTCCCATATTGGGCCCGAGAAAGTGACAAGGCATCATCTCCATCTACATCTATATCGGCATTTTTATGTTTAACTTATTTACTTGATTAAATGTGGGCAGTAACCTTTCTGCATTGGTCTTCACAGCGTATGGGAAGCGCCTCTCGGGTGGCGGATGAAGAGTGGTCAGTCGAAGCACAGCCTAGATAGCTATAAGCTAATTACATTGGGCTAGCTGATCAAATTTAGGTGTGGTCTTCCAACATTTCAAGGGTTGTATGAAAGGCTGACATGTTACGAAACCGACACAAAAAACAGAAGAGATCTGATCGCTTTTACAACGAGCTAAAACGTTCCACAGCGAGATAAAAGTAAACTCTCCGCGCATTGTGAAAACGCGTCTTCTCAAGTACTGGACTACACAGCGTCAGTTTAATGCAAATCCTCCTCGGCCCGAGTCCCAGTCCCAGCCCAATCCCGTAGGTAATATTCAATGTGCCGACCTATCTGATACACATTTCACGCTTCGCGCCCCCGATGTGTCGAGTTCTTCGCATTTTCCTGTAGTTCCGCATCATATCCTTCGGTATCCTATATCTTTACGAACTTAATGTTCTGGGTATTTTTATTGGAAAGTTTTGTTTTTGAATAAACCGAGAAGTTAGACGCGTTTGGCTTTTGTATTTTTTACTGCTACTTTGCGTTGAGTTTGATTGCAACATTCTGTTACTTTTCGGCGTGTTTAGCTAGTACAGAGCTACTTCTGGTATGTTTGGCTGGTACTGTTACTTTCTAGCTTTGGGTGGTAATTTTACTGCTATTTTTTTGTGATTTTCTGGAGAGTTTGGCTTTTGGTTTCAACAGCTCTTTTTGTCGAGTATGGCTAGGACTTTTACTGCTACTTTCTTGTAAGTTTGGCTGGTAATTTTACAGCCACATTCTGCTACTTTCTAGTCGAATTGGCTGGTAATTTTTAATGCTACTTTGTGTAACTACATGAGGAGTTGTTAGCCTAATTTATTTAATCGTGGAATTTTGAATGTTTTGTTGCCTTAAATATATTGTTTCATCTAATCATACTTATTTATATTTTTATAACATATGTAAAAGTTTATGTGTAGTTATGTAAGTCGTAAGTTGAGTGATAAAAATATACAGCCTTATATACTTGCACATAACCCCAATATATAAGGTAGAAACATTTTGTTTAAAAAAAACGGTTTCTATAGGGCAGTGGTTAGAACCGCGAATAGCTGCTAGTAATATAGATGCGAAAGGATACTTTTTTATCCCAGAAAATACGAGGTAACTCGAATGTAGCGTATTATATCTACTAACAACTACTACTCTTAAGAACAGATTATGTCTGTATTACATCTAGGTTTACCAACAAACTGCAATAAATATATTTTGATTTGATTTGATTTGATTTAAAGAACTAGAAAGTAGTGGAAAGCTAACAAGATCGATCGCCTCAAATAAGAAGAAATCGAACGCTCAAAATACATTTAAGAAATTAAAAACTAGTTTTTCTTTTAACGCATCCCATACAGTACGAATGTACAAGTATCTAATCGAATACAACGAATTTGATCACCGAATGAAGATCAAACAAATGGAACACGTATAAAATTCCCGCACATTTTACTCGGAAGGTAGATCAATGTATGGAGTTCGTGATACAATCAGTTTCCAATCCCGGAAAAGAATATGATAGATGTTTGCGATGTAGAGAACAACCAACTTTTCTGTAGATTTGGCAAAACAATGGAACTAAAAATGTCTTGCAGCTAGCTGTTAGAAAATACGGTAGTGGCTCCCTCGCTCAGTTCTCCAGATAAGTTAGTTACACGGGTATGATTTGACGACATTGGTATAATGAGGCAGACGGCACTGAGCGATGAATGGGAATGAGAACAAAATGTAGGCCAATAAAGAGTTCAATACCACCACAGCAAAGCAGGAGTTCTATTTTAAAGTAGTTCACCTATGGCGGGAAATTCAAATTTTAAACAGTTTTTTGGTCCTAGTACCCAGGCCAAGTAATTATTTTTAAATAACACAGTGTTTGCGCAAATTGTTGGTTGTTCTTTACATTATAATGTACAACTATTTTACAGTAACGCATCATATTACTTACATTTGTCAATAAACCGTTTGAAACACTAAAAATTTGTATATTGACAAATGTAACTAATAATGTGCATTAGAGATAAATAGCTTTACATGATTTTGTAAAGAATAATAATAATCAATTTGCGGTAACATCATGATCGTTTACAATAATTACCCGGCTTGGCTAAAAGGACAAGAAAACTGTTTGAAATTTGAATCTCCCGCCATTTGTGACTCGAACCACCTTAATCATATCAGTATTTATTGATCGACTGCTGGACATAGCATAATCAGCCTTTTAATAGTCCACTACTGGACTTAGACCTACCCCCGAAAAGGCGATTGGCCATATCAACCAAGCTGGCCTAGTTGTATGTTAGTGGATGAATTTTTCTTCGTACGTATGCAGGTTTCCTCACGATCCTTTCCTTCACCGAAAAGCCAGTGGTATGAAATACATATGCTGCAGATAGGTTTTTTTTAACATACCATTCTTTCCGGTCCGGTCATCCACGTGGTGCCCTGTGCCTTGCGAAAAAGTTAGTCGTTTCAAACATTTCTTTGTGTGCGATAAATTAATTTTTTTATGGACCTGCTGTTTTGTTTTGCTATTTTAGATTTGTCCCATAGTTGTTTATAGTGATAGAAAAGACCTCCTTTGGTTTTAGAACCACCGTTCTCACACATGGTTCTTACAGGGTTACACACACCACAAAAACACACACACGCACATGCACACAAACACATACACGCACACGCACACACACACACACACACATGCACATGCACACAAACACACACACGCACACACACACACACACACACATACACGCACACACACACATACACACACACACGCACATGCACACACACACCACACATACCACATCACACACCATACCAGAAAAACGGTAATTTTACTTCCCTAGGTAAACGGACACGCGGACGACATGGTAAAAAAATTGGCATCTTACAAAATTGATTTTCCACCTGAATAAAAACTACAATTTGCTGAATAAAGCAGCTTCCTCACGAACACCTCCAAATTCTATAGGCACGCAAACTGTTGGCGTGATGTCACCCATAAAGACAGATTCACACTATTTTTATAAAAGAAAGGTGAATCCTGCTGAAGAGCGGATATTGGGAATCTAAGCGCGATGTCCACGGGAAATTGGTCGTTAGCGTGCGACCTGTCTGCACACACCCTTTTGTGAAGGTACGAAAGAAAATTGTTAAGCCTATCGACTGGAAATAGAAAACGATGTGAAATGTACGATTAGGTAAAGATTTGGAGCTGATCGATGGACGGGCTAAAAGTATCGGCTGATAAAAGCCGTGAGGAATTGGAAATGGTGGAAGGTAATTTGAGGAACTGTATCGTACCGACTGATGATCAAAATAGCATAAGAATTCGGGATGAATTGATTTATTTATAGACTATACGATTACACATCCATGCATGAATAACTCTTTGTTTTGACTTGAACAAAGCGCCTGAACAAAACTATTGTATAGTTATATAGCTATTTTCTACCGTGACATTTTAAGGCGCTTGAGCAAAATTATCCGTATTATTCGAGCTTGTTTAAAGACTACTGAGCCAACATTAATAAAAACAATGTGGGACCACTTCGAAAGTTTCCTCTACATGATAAAAAAAAGAAACATGCAAATTGGTTCACAGATGCCGTAATCGATGTACGCAATTTAAAAAAATACGGGCTGAATTGGGAACCTTCCTCTTTTCTTTTTAAGTCCGTTAAAATAACCAAAATACATTATTTATATTTCAATTGGCATCTAGTGCATGCAAAACGCAGGCTGTTGTTCAGTGTGGAGGTTAAAGGGGCCTATGTTCAGCAGTGGACGTCTCCTGGCTGATGATGATGATATTTAAATAGCCACAAAAAGCAAAAAAAATTACCGCGTAAGATTTATAAATCAAATTATTTTTAAAGAAGTATCTTAAAGAAGGATATTCATTGGAATATCGAAAGACATTTTTGTTACTAACTCATAAAAGCAGGAAAAGAAATACTATTGTTTTTTGGGCTCATAAATGTCGAAGAACAAAGACCCTGCCATCAATTTTCGCGTTCGAAGATTGACTCAGCCATAATGATTTGTTCTGGCCAACGTGCACGACAGACTTTTAATTTTGCTGACAAAAAGTCTTTGGAAGTCAGTGGGGGTCTTTGGAAGTCGGTGGGGCGAAAATCTGAGGTCATTTTGGTATAGACTCATCGCTTGTAAATCACTTACCAAAGTCAATTTTCATGCCCGGCAAACGAATTGATAATTTTTTATTTAACTAGAAGACTAACAAAACTTATTACAAGCAATTGAATTGGTTATTGTACTTCTCCGAATAATCGTGACTATATTACATTACAACCAACAGCATTTCACTGAACTAAAAAGATACAAAAGTCGATACAACAGACAATTATACTGATAACTGAACTAATGGAAACAAGAAATTTAGAGTATCTGTAGTACAATCAACTGTCATTAATTGAATTAATGAAATACAAAAGTCTCAAACAGCCAAATGTACTGATAACTGAAATAAAAATAAAATTGAAAGACTTTGCGAGGCTGCTACTACTAACTAACATTTTTACAATAAAAAAGGATGCTGTTTAAAAAATGTGGTGTTTTAATGTTAAAAATGTGTAAATGCATCGGATTTTCTGTAATGTACGAATAACTATTTATGCTGTGCCGTACAGTTTCACGTCTTTTATTTAACACATAAAAAGTCTTGATGATTTTCCCGCACTAAAAGTCTGTCGTGCGCGTTGACCATTATTTGTAGTATCTAATACCGGACATAAATAACGTCTATAAATTGGTAATTACACCATCTATTGCAATATATCGTAACTTCAAAGCCTCACTAAGCCGAGCAGACGGCATGCAGTATATTTCACCGTCTCACAGGACTTGAAATCATATTGTATAGAAGTAGTTTGATTTGAAGTTGAAATACCTTTTTGGTAGAGCACGGTTAAGAATACAAATTACCTGCTGTAATTTAAGTTTATTTTTCGGTATGAATTTCATAATAATAATGTGGGTAGTTTGAAATCTCGCACTGTCCGGGTAAATGTGCTTCTAGTTTGCTCATTTGAATAGCAAATGATGCAGTTTAATCGTAAGAAAATTGGCGGATAATAGAGATAATTGATGGAAACGGGAGAGGCCTATCTCGCTCCACCTCTGGGTTCTCTAAACGTACTAGAGACCCAGCAGTGGGACGACATACAATTTAGCAATAAATAGGAAGAAAATTAGTTTTGAGCTGCACCGTGTCATGAACTACTTCGTGACGATATTTATAGTAAAAAATATTTCATTACTTGACACTGGCAAATGTATAAGACGTGCGACTCATAAATCCTTTCAGACGGAAATAATTAAAAAAGACGCAAGCAAAACTTAGACAGGGCCTAGTCTTAAAAACGTACCTAAATAACTCATTCGACGGCAGTATTGAGCGTATCTCTTTCCTTGGTATATTTATAGCCCCAGCCGCATATACAGTCGGGAATTGAACTAGTCGAAGTTTAAACCGTTTATGCCCTTCGGGGACGATTGCAAGATTGCCCCGGACGGGGTAATAATTTCTTCGACGAAATTAATGTTGCTGAACTTGTTAAGTGCTTAGAAAATGGTGATTTAGTACGGTTTAATTCAAGTTGGTGAGTGGTTAAGTCAATTAAAGTTTGAACTGTACTTATCTAAATGCGTGAAAGAAAATTCACTTATGAAATTTGACAGACATAAGTAATATCAAATTTCAGCTCAATCAGTTGAAGATAACTGGTCTAAACTAAAGATAACAGGATAAATTCAGTTGCAAGATTTAATACACACATACACACTAACTACTAACAGGGCAAGTTAAATAAAAGCTCAAAACACGATAATTTTTAGGGTTCCGTACCTCAAAAGGAAAAAACGGAACCCTTATAGGATCACTTCGTTGTCCGTCTGTCTGTCCGTCTGTCTGTTCGTCTGTCTGTCCGTCTGTCCGTCTGTCCGTCTGTCAAGACCCTTTTTCTTAAGAACGCGTAAAGGTATCAAGTTGAAATTTATACTAAATACTAGGGTTTACGATTTCTTTTGGCTGTAAAAAAATAAAAGTTGTAAGTCAACGCAATCAAAAGATATGAACGTTTATGACGCATATTTAGCGGTTTCACAGGGAAATCAAAACCTATAGGGTACTTCCCGTTGACCTAGAATCATGAAATTTGGCAAAAGGCAAGGTCTCATAGCACATATATAGGAATAAATCTGAAAGTTACAAATTTGAAGTTATATAATAATAATTATAAATAATTATTATTAATTTTGTTATTAATAATTATTATTTTGCCATTACAAACTTACATTTTGTAGTTGGAATTAATAGAAGAGCCTTATACCTTATCTTGGGTACGCTGCCAACTGGTAGTGGGCTTGAGCATTTGAATTGTCTTTAGACCTTCAACGGTCTATGGGCAGTTTAACTGTATTTGTAGTGTTAGTTTTAGCTTGTATTTTGTTTAGTTATTAAAGGCACTTGCCCTGTAAAAAGAACCTTATAGTCAACTACAAAGTTAAGTTTGTCTTTCAATATTTCAACTTTAGTTTTTTTTTTGGACTCGCGCTCTGTAGGTTCTATCCAACGGAACCCTCAGAGCACGAGTCCTACTCGTACTTGTCTGGTTTTTCTTTGATACTTGGGTACTCAGGTGTCTACCGAAAATTACTCTAAATTGCTCAGCGGGGAATCTAGAGAAGACGTGCTTAGAATGTACGTGGGATTTACCAGCGAGCCACCAACATACCTATCAGAATTCAGGTCGTCCGGTACACGTACCTTTGTCTCTAGAGATCAAAATCAAGTTTCCATATAGATTTTCTGTTATTATCCGAGGTGTAACCGGACCGGTAAGCGCAACGTAGGACGTCCACCCACAAGATGGACAGACGACCTAACAGAGACCGCAGGGAAACGCTGGATGCAGGCCGCTTTCAACTGGCCCTTTTGGAGATCCATGGGGGAGGCATATGTCCAGCAGTGGACGTCCTATGGCTGAAATGATGATGATGATGATGATTCGAGGTGTCGACAATTTGTCTCAGAGATCACACTAATATTATAAATGCGAATGTTTGTGAGTGTGTGTTGTGTGTTGTTACTTCTTTACGGTAAAACGGCTAAACAGATTTGGACGAAATTTGGAATGGAGACTGCTTATACCCTGAATTAACACAAAGGAATTGACAATTCCTGTGGGATCGCGGGTGAAACCACGGGGCACAGCTAGTAAATAATAAAAAAATACACAAAAGTAACAACCGACTTTGCGAGAGGTTTAATAAACGAGATTCAGTCCCTAATTTTCTACCCTTATATTATGATTGAAACTGAAATGATGATGATTGAAATTATTATCTAAAAATTAATATATTTTTGTTATTTAATTTAAATGAAGAAAATCTGCTCTTTTATCAGGAATAAACAAAATACAGTTGTTGTTTTTTTTTAAACAAGAAACGTTTTTTCGTATTTTACAATGAAGTAGTAAGTTCGTTTTATCTTTACAAATGTTAAAAATTAGGGAACGAGATTAAAAATAAAGAAATGTTCCAAAGATTTCAATTAAATTCATTTTTTTTTACCGAAACACATGTAGAAAAATGGGCTGTTACAAAATTATACTTATGCGAAAAAATGTTTTCTCGATGAGGCATGCAAATACTTATAAAATTCACAAACTAACCTAAAAGAAAATAAAACAATCAAATAAACCGGCCAAGTGCGAGTCGGGCTCGCGCACTGAGGGTTCCGTACCACCACTAAATTCAATAACGAAGTTACCAGTTCTAACTTGGTAATGTATAAACTTGTCACCGACTCGCACTTGGCCATTATTTGTTGTTATACTTTAGAGTGTGTACTATAATCATGCCAAATTTGATGCTTGTACGTATTACCATCTTTACATTATAGCTAATACAGTTAATCACCCCTAATATTACATATTCTGTGAAAATTTCAACTAGCTATCTCTAACGGTTTGAAAGATACAGCTGTTTAAAGGACAGACAGATATCGTAGGCTTAGTAATATGATCCCGTTTTTACCCTTTGGGCACGGAACCCTAAAAACACAAATTCCTTGTTTGTAATGATAATCAGCAAAATTTTATTTTGTAACTTTTTGCATATTCACACTAAATGATTTTATACATTACCTTCAATAAAAAAAATGAAATTTTGAAGGACCACTATGACTGTATCGATATTTTTAAAGAAACTATTTAAATTAAAAAAAGATGTACTAAATATTGTTTTTACGGTCCATAATAAAAGTTGCTAAGTTTATTTAATATTATTGTATCTACATTTGTTTGTAATACTTTACCAAATACTGCATTAAAAAAAACATGTTCTGTATACATATTTAGGAATATGGTTTAGTTCAAAATAGTATAGCTTACAATAGCAAAAATGTTTTTTGGACCATATTTTGTTTTGTGTGCCAATAAACTAAATAAATAAATAATGTGAAAATAAGCAAGCGAGTTAACTGCGAACGACAAAAGGCGCCTTAATTATTCGTTTCTTGTATAAGCCATGAGGTCACAATACATTATGCATGTAGCACCAGATCTATGACAAATAGGGCAATACTATGGGCGTGGGTATGGTTAAAATATGGAGCGTCACCTTAATATCGGCATATCAGTAAGCCGAATATTTGCACAAAGCACTTTTGGTCTCGAATAAATATTCATTGGGCACTCCTTTCTTGGAATTCTTCGTACTAAGGACATAGAATATAATGTACTAGTAGAGAAACTTGCACGCAATTAGGAACAAATACATTTTGGTAAGTACATACACGTTTTTTATGTATGTATACAGATTTGTGGCGATAGAAAACCCCCCATTAAATACAAAAAAATATAATTATATAGTAGGTGCTATTGGAATAACAAATTTTAATAACATCGGACGTCTTCACTGATTTTTTAATAATACCCTAACTGGTTTTTTAATGTAGTAGTATGATAAAATAAAATAGGTTTCGTTAAGTATTGCTAAATATATTTATCGTTTATGATTTTGTAAGTAAATGTATTGACAGCTGTTGTTCTCTTTTTTAACCGACTTCAGGAGGAGGTTATCAATTCGACTGTATGTTTTTTTTAAAGTTTTTTTTTAATGCATCGCTCCTCACTTCTTGCAATGAACTTGTGTAGTAGGTATTGTTCGAAATGTATGTCGCCACTTGCACTGAACTATTGTATTAGGAGTTCTGGAAACAACATTATGGAAATATAATTTTTCAAGAAATAAAACCTTGTACTCTCAATTCTGAACAAAATATTTTCAGGTTTTGCATTATTTCGAAGAGTATATATTATTATATATTTAAATCGCAGCAAAAACGCCGAAAACATATAGCTGTATCTTCGTAATTTTTGTATAAAGTCCTTCCTGTTTTCGATGTTAGGCATTTCGCTCTACCGCTTTCGCTAGAATGAAAGTTTATACAAATATTCAATCTCTTTCTAACCACCTCAATTTGTCCTCGTCCTAAAATCCTTTCTTATCGAATGTTCTACACCTCAAAAAAGTCCGCTAAATTTCAACTTCACAAATCGTGCAGCTTTTTTAGATTTTGGGATTTGTTACTAATTGGTACTTACATTTCGGCCCAGTCATAATTAGTCCTATATACGGATCCCTAAACATTTTGCAACATTTCCTACCCTTTCTTTACTGTGTATATCAAAGTATTAATGAATAATTCATCTAGAAGGTTTCCAGGCGAAATTAAAAGTGACGAATTCGAATTCTCGGGTAATAGATTTAATTCAGTTCGCTAATTCGTTTTGTTACCGTGTTGTTGTCGTACTCGAAGACGTTTAGGAAGTTTCGGTAAGTCGAATTCGAACTTTCCCGTTCTTGGTTCGATACTGATTGATTAGGGACCAGCTTTGATTACAATAGCTAGGAATCTGGCAAAGGCGTTCCTACCGAAAAAATCTGTAATTTCTTAAGGCCGAACCCTATCCATAACCTATCCTTTAAACGAAAGTGCTTAATTGCACACATTTACTTACTCACACACACTCGTGCAAGAAATACTAGGGCACTCTTAAATAAAAGCCGTATGTATACAAAGAAAAATAAACAGATTAAAGTTTTTTTTTTTTAATTAAAAATATGAAGAACTTAATGTGATTTTTATACCCATACCCATTATCTTTAGTTAAAGACGTTATTAATAATGGAAATTTAGTAGAATTGCAAAATGAGCCCAAAAACTTTTTTTTGTTTTTTTTTTTTAAATAGAATAAGTGACAAACAAGCAACGGGCCATCTGATGGTAAGTGGTCACCGCCGCCTTTAGACACCTACAATACCCGGGGCATTGTCAGTGCGTTGCCTACCTTTGAGGACTCTATTCACCCTTCGTTTGAAGCAGTCCAAAGCAAGCAAAGCAGCAAAGCAGCTTCGTTGTTCGTTTATTTGCGTGAGTCCCTGATTAAGTTTTATCTTTTTTTCTAACTTCGTTCTTTCTTATTTTTCTAACTTTTAGCTCATATTGCTCGTCTTAAGTCAGTGATGCTAAGAATCGGACGATTCGATCTGTGTTTATATGCATCAGTGTGACTGCAAGTGATATTTAAATATGAGCGCTACCCTCTAGAAACTTTTAAAATAAATAAATAATAGGCTTGCGCTTGACCGCCAACTCGCCTGATGTTAAGCGATGATGCGGTCTACGGTGGAGCACGCTTGCCTAGAAGAAACCAATTCACTCGTGATTTGAACTCGTGACTTTTAATTTAATTGAATACTAGCGGTCCGCCCCAGCTTCGCTCGGGTATAGATTATAGCCTATGTCACCCGGGGATAGTGGAGCTTCCCAACAGTGAAATAATTTTTCAAATTGGTTCAGTAGTTCGGAGCCTATTCAATGCAAACAAACAAACAATCAAATCTTTCTTCTTTATAATATTAGTATAGACTACAAAGAATTATTATTAACTCATGTAAGCCAATTTTCGACTGGCTTGAAAAAATGCGTGTTATTCTGCAATTACCATTTTGAAAACTGCTACACAATTTTTCACCTATTTCTTTTACTACTATTATGGTTGACTGGCGAAACGTTTGCCAACAGCTTATCTGATGTAAGATAGTGGTCGCAGACGGTAACACACATAGCCTGGAAAGGGAACTGGCTCGCAAGTGATGGCCTACACCAACTTTTCGCTAAAGAATTTTACGAGTTTCCGATCCAAAAGACATTTATGTTGCTTCGTATGTGCGCCTTAAACATAAAAACTTTCTTTATCAATATGATCGATCATAAATTCTGGTACAATTTCACCCGAGTTTCCCCTGGGCTTATTTCAATATTTTTTACGCTCTCATACGAATGTAAAAACTGTTTACGAGCAATTTTCGAAGAGAATGGACGAGTGGAGTTTATTTTCTTGCAAGTTTATTTTGCACTTTATATGCATACTATCTATTGCTCGCGACTTCGTACGCGTATATTTTCATATACATCCCTTTTTTGTCCCCCTTCATTCGGCCCTTTCGCAAAATATTTCTAAACGGACGTCTACACCCCATTAAGAATGTACTTGCCAGTAGTTGCATATGTTCAACTAAATTTAAACTTTCAAAGCGTTTCACTTCATTATAGTCTCTATAGGCGTCGCACCCGTTTATATTTTTCTCTATGGAAGTCCCATCTCTTCAGCGTTAGCGATTATATTCTCTTTGGGGAAGGAGTGTCACCAAGATTTGTTGTTTCTTTCTGACTATGTTTATTTTTCTGAATATTATGTGAATGTGGTGTACTGGCCACATGCCACCAAGAAGTTATAATATTAGTAGAAGAAGTAAACTGTTCGTGTTTTGTTTTTTATGCTATTAGTTTTTGGTTATCTACGAATATTGAGCTTTTGGCTCAATAACTCACTCATTACTATGGTGACAACTTAATTGTGTCGACGGCTTACGTCGCGTCGGCGGGTTTGTTAGGGTGCTTGGACATCTCTAGCAGTATTTTTTTATCTTAGCCTTTTCAAACTTCGACTTTTGTTTTACGTTAACATCTCGTAACTCTGAAAATCCAGTCGCACCAACAAATGTTTTATTTATGTTTCAGGTACTTTTCGTTTAGAATTTACAGTGTTTCTAGAAACCCAAGTGAATAGAAAGAACCTCGTTGTCTCCGTCGAGTACTACAGCAAATGGATTGGCCTTTTTCTACCTGAGCAAGTTTTGGGCCTTTTTAAATCTTGTCCTTTTTGATAGGCTGGGTAAACGCCAAAAGTACTGAATAAAAAAGGAAAGATGTACAGCTTTGACCGGCGGCCTAGGTGTAATATGTAAGTGCTTTTAATAAATAATTATTTTTATTATTTCTGCTGAAGCGTCATGTCAACATAATTTAATTTAACTTTATTGCAATTAGTGAATCTCGATCTAAAATAATACCGTAGCCACACATGGCCGTGTTTGTCCAAAGACTGGCAATTTTTGTTTTGATATTGTATCTTCGGTTTTTTACCTATTCGATTTACTCAAAAGTGTTAAAGATCACATTCATTTTCCTTTTGTCCACTGCTTGGACCTGGAAATCAGGATCTACTTAGAATAAATGATTCAAGCAGACTATTTTAAACGTTGACGGTGATTTTAGTTGCGGGCACATATTTTGGATTGGTCCATCTGCCTGTTTGTAATCTGTTCCAAGACTTTTGACCGGTGCGGGGGCAGAATAGGTATTGTTTAATGGATATTGAAGCTATGGGCGGAGTTTTCTTTAACCTTTTGCTTTAGAAGTTGGTATTGTTTTTCCTTGGGTGGATTTTTGTTCTTAAGTTCATGTTTTAAATCGTTAACTAGAAAGCGCATTAAATATGAAGGGGATGGACCCCCTATATTTATATTCCATATTTTTTAAATTAGTATATCATCGATCATATCGATTATATTTGGATTACTGTATTTGCAACTTATTCATATCGGATGTTTTCTGAACAGAATTTGCAGTGCAGTGCTAGGGCATGACTTTGACTTGACCGTGACTTACTTAAATTGAATCAGACTGTGACTATGACTTGTATGCCGATATTTCATCACCCTGATAATATTATAATATTTTTAATACATGCCAACTTGACTAAAATAAAATGAATGGACGGGCCATAACCATTGAAATTGCTCAGTGAAAACGAGTCAAAACCGTCGGAAAAATACTTCAACACCTAATTATAAAAATGTACAGTATATTTGTTACAAAAATAGATCCCGGTGATATTTGTGTATTTACACTTCGGGAAAGCATATGAATGCATAATTTTGTCACATGTTTCATTATCACGTAACAATAGACACATGTTGCACTTCCTACGGCTAGAGACAGACTGAAACGAAATGAGAGCCGGCGCTCATTTTGTTATCTTAAAAAATGCGCTTCTACTGGACCTGTCCATTCATTTTATTTTGTTCATCATCATCATCATCATCAAAAAAGACGCCATTTTGAGCAACCAACATGACGCATATTACGTGACTTTATTTGCTATCCACTAGAATCCTTGAAAATTGCTGTTTTTTCGTGATTTCAGGTTTGCCACCAAAGTAAATAGTTCATAATGATGCCATAGCTTCTTTTCGAGTTTACGACTATTCCATGTAACCCTGTATAAGACACTTTGTTTTACGCCTTATATCTGGGCCCCGATTCTACTAAAGAAATTGTATTAAAATTGTAATTATTTCAATTATATTTTTATAATTGCTTCAAAATTGACAGTTTTCAAATAAGTTATAATATTAGGTGGTGGTATGTTTCTAGTATATATTTTTTTATTTAAAACCGTCAGTTTTAAGGCAATTATAAAAAAAAAATTGAAACAGGTACATTTTAAAAACCATTTCGTTAGTAGAATTGGGGGACAGGTCTTTTGTGTACTTATCGTTGGTTTCCCAGCTGTACAGAAGTGAGTGAAGTCCCCGAAGCGGAGACATACTTGAGGCGCTAGAGCAACGTTTCACAGTGATGTGGATTGTTGTTCCGTACGGGACTTGCCTCCGCGTAGATCTGTCTCCCGTAGTACGGGCGACCCGCGCGGGGGCTCCCGCACTGGTGTGAAACCAGCCTATGGTTTTTTTAGCAGGTGAAACCAGAGTACCAAGTCTATATTTTGTGTGAAGACAGATGCTCTTGGAAAAGTTCCCACATCAGGATTCGCTTTGCGTGCTACTTCACGAAGTTACCGAGCCACCAACTTTTCTGTACAATTGGCAAAATTTTGAAACTAACATTTCCCATTAGAGACTTTCGGTTTTATTGAGAAAATACGTTAGTGGCTCCGTAAGTTTCCTCCACAGTTAAGTTGGGCGCTCCGTAGGGCGGCCCTAACTAATAAATAAGTTCCGTTCTAAGTTCGCGCCGGATCTCGGGATCAAATTAAACTCGACGATCGAGTTGATAATTTATTACTGAGAAAAATAAATTATTTACTGTTATAACATAAACTGTGTGAATAAATGTTGGCTCTTAATTTATTGACTACCTAATAACAACGTCACAAACATATAGTCAAACTTTAACTATAGGTATATAAAACGAATAATCAAAGATCAGTTTTTTATACGTTTTTAATTTTTATGAGCGATAATGCAATTATTCTTATGTAAATATATATATATATATTTTTAAACCCTCGATAACATTGCTACTAACCTTCAATCACATTACACACATCACATCAGCAGCAAGTAAACGTCCACTGCTGAACAAAGGCCTCCATCTTAGAGAGGGGTGTTGCCATAATCCCCACGCTTGGCAGGCGGATTGGGGATCGCAGTACGTTCACCGTGTACCAATAGGACGCTGCTGCCCATCCTCCGGTAGTTCTGGTTCAATCTTCAAACAGTTGAACAGATTTTCTTGAATTATAGTTAAGAACACTCTCGATCAAGTCACCATTCAGAAATAAACCGGCCAAGTGCGAGTTGGGGTCGCGCACTGAGTGTACCACCACAAAATACAATAAAGTCGGTCGTCCAAGTAACCGAATTACCAGTTATTGTTCAGGATTAACGCCTTCCAAAATAGTCGAAGCAATTGCTACGCAGTTACATAGTTAATATTTTACTCGCACTTGGCCATTATTTATTATATACAGCCATAGGGTCCCGTTTTTACCCTTTGGGTACGGAACCCTAAAAACAGGCTAAGCTTATTACAACCCCTCATTTTGCGTCGGGGGTTAAAAGTATTTTCATATAGAGAATAGCAGGTCCGTCCAACCCTGAATAGCAATAAAACCAACAGGCTATGTTTTTCTTCCACAAATATCAGTAAGGTCATAAATGAAAGCCCTTCTTTAGGAAGATATTTATTTGTGCATCAAAAAATACAGTTTTTGAACTAAATTATAACCGGCCCGATGGAACCGACTCAGCAGTGCGGCCAAGTATTTGTGCCGTTAGCGTTCCAGCATCTATATGCCCAGCATGTGAATGTGTGTGTGCGTGTTATTTATTTATTTAAATACAAAAGTTTTTATCTTTTTAAAAATAATAATATGTAAAAAAAAAACTAGTATTTAAGTATAATTTGTCGTGTTGAAATGTTAAGAGTGCGTATAAAGCGAGGAAAATTTCTGATTTCACCCGCGCGTCTCGCATCACCCGCATTAGTGTGAAACACAACCACGGCAGCGCGGCAGTCGCGCGCAGCTCCAGTACACATAACTCGCGTAGTCGAACTCGTCATGCGGCAAGGAGTAATAAACACAGGATAAGCATAATGTTGGCGTTTTGGCGATTAGCTGGGTTCGGTCGCGGCGCGCAAAACCGTAAATTGTTTATTTCAATTTTCAAAATTGTGTTTGTTGTATATTTTTAAACTTAATTTTTAAGTTTTCTACAATATCAATATAAAATTAATAAATTATATAAATTAAATTGAAATTGCCTAAATTAATTTTCAAATTAAAATTTTACGCTTGAGACAGAGAGTCAGAGATCGTTAAACATTAAATCAAACTAAACTAAACTAATGCTATGCTATGCTATGCTACGCTACGCTATGCTATACTATACTAAACGAAACACGCGAAACGAAATACCCGAAAGCCCGTTGGTCCAGTTGGTAGTGAACCTACCTTCTGAGCTTCGGGCGTGGGTTCGATTCCCACCTAGGACAAAATTAATGTGATGAACATTTTGTGTTTGTTATACGAGTATACCTGGTTGTTAATATCTATTTAAGTATGATTTATTTAATTTAATTTAATGTAATTTAATGCAATGCAATTCAATTCCATTCCATTCAATTCAATTTACTAAAAAATATCATCATCATCCTTCACAGAACCTTCCTCATTATTTGAAGTCGGCCTAATATACCTACTGTTTGACCTACCAGTACCTACCCGAGCCAACCCGGCAGGTCTAACAGTAGGTATTACTACTTACCTTTTTATCCGACTTCAAATAAGGAGGAAGGTTCTCAATGCGACTTGTATAATCTTAGTGTCTCTGTCTACTTGGTCCACAGTGTTGCACCGCAGTGTTGTAAAGCAGTGTTGCACCGCAGTGTTGCAACGCAGTGTTGCAACGCAGTGTGGCAACGCAGTGTTGCATCGCACTGTTGCGCCGCAGTGTTGCAACGCACTGTTGCACCGCAGTGTTGCAACGCAGTGATTGATAATTTTATTGCATACCTACCTTGCCAAAAGATTCGCTTTTTTACCAGCTAAGGAAACATTAACTTTTTTCTGAGATTCGCCACTGTCAAGAAACATTTTACTGTTTAAAGGCAAAGTTTATTTTTATTGTTTCATTCAAGAGCAATGTTTATAACCTCAAATAAGCCACAAATGACAGCACCAGCGAAGGTGGCGCCATCTGAGATAAGTTTTGCCGTGGTTTGCCTGTAGCTTCTCATTACCCAAAATGTATGAAAAATACTGCGTTAGTTCCCTAATACTCACCCTGTGAAATCATTTACCACTGAATAAAACTCAAAATATGTAGTGATGGTCAAAATATTTTCGGATTTGAATTAAATAAAGAAATTTCGTTAGTGAAGCTACTTCTCAAAATCTCTGAAATATTGGTGCCGTCGTTTGGCTTTAGACCTCAGCAGCCATAAATCGATGCCACAGACTTAAAATATTCAAGGATGGCTGAAATATTTTCTGATTTAACGTCTTCACTGAAATATTGAAGATGTCTTCTAGTATTAGAACTGAACAATCTATAATCACCGTTACTGATTTAAAATATGCAAGGATGGCAGAAATATTTTACGATACAAGTCATGATTCTCTGAAATATAAGAAACATTTTACTGTTTAAAGGCAAAGTTTATTTTTATTGTTTCATTCAAGAGCAATGTTTATAACCTCAAATAAGCCACAAATGACAGCACCAGCGAAGGTGGCGCCATCTGAGATAAGTTTTGCCGTGGTTTGCCTGTGGCTTCTCATTACCCAAAATGTATGAAAAATACTGCGTTAGTTCCCTAATACTCACCCTGTGAAATCATTTACCACTGAATAAAACTCAAAATATGTAGTGATGGTCAAAATATTTTCGGATTTGAATTAAATAAAGAAATTTCGTTAGTGAAGCTACTTCTCAAAATCTCTGAAATATTGGTGCCGTCGTTTGGCTTTAGACCTCAGCAGCCATTAATCGATGCCACAGACTAAAAATATTCAAGGATGGCTGAAATATTTTCTGATTTAACGTCTTCACTGAAATATTGAAGATGTCTTCTAGTATTAGAACTGAACAATCTATAATCACCGTTACTGATTTAAAATATGCAAGGATGGCAGAAATATTTTACGATACAAGTCAAGATTCTCTGAAATATAAATGCTCTCATCTAGTGTTGGACGCAAATCACGCAAAACCTCACCTAATCCTCAAAAAAAAACTCACCTATGTTTCCAACCAATTAGTTCAAAATATTCAAAAATAGCTATTTATTTTTTGATATAACTTCACTTTGCTGAAATACTGGTGGTGCCACCTAGCGTTTGATCTGAGAAACTCGTATTTTATGCTACTGATTCAAAATATTTAAAGATGGTACCGCACTGTTGTACCGCACTGTTGTACCACACTGTTGCACCGCACTGTTGCACCGCACTGTTGCACCGCAGTGTTGCAACGCAGTGTTGCACCGCATTGTTGCACCGCAGTGGTGGACTGCAATTCAACCAGTATAAAAAAATACTGGTCGAATTGAAGGTACTCTAAGGTAAATGAGAACCTTCCTCCTTATTTGAAGTCGGATAAAAAGGTAAGTAGTATTTGACTTTGACTAAGGTAAGTAGTCCCGCTAGTGTATTGTGCATTTCCCCTTACCAGCACATACCCGAGCCAACCCAACTGGTCAAACAGTAGGTACTTATGTTTTTAACCGACTTCAAAGAAGGAGGAAGGTCCTCAATTCGACTAGTATTTTTTTATACCGGTTGAATTGAGAACCTTGCCCCTGTTTTGAAGTCGGTTAAAAACATAAGTACCTATTGTTTGACTTTCCACATTTAAATTTTTTTTTATTAGAAGATGTTTTTTTGCTTCCATTATTACCAAGCTATTTTTTATCTGTTAAAATTGAGAACCTTCCTCCTTTTGCAGAAAGCCGCTTCTCGTAAAAACGTGAGAAAATGTGGATGGAACTCTCAAGTCAAATTAACCATCACATTAATTTAAATGATTTTTAATTTTAATTTTATAAAATTATAATGAATCTAAATTATTTTATAATGTCATTTAATTTTTAGTGATATCTTTCTGACTCTCTCTCTCTCTGCTTCTCTCCGTCTCTCTCTCTCTCTCTCTCTCTCTGTCTGTTTGTCTGTCACAAAGAAACACTCCGACTCTAATAGTTATATTACTGAGCATACATAATAATGGATTCGTTAGGGCCTAGTCGTATCCATTTTATTTGTATCTATGTTATTTTTTCGTAGTAGCTTTACCTAGTCTGTGCTCTAAGGTCATTGTCACCACTTGGTAGCCGCATCAAGTGGTCGCGTTCGAGCCATCGATTTTTTATATTATCCTTTGTTTGAAAATACAGTAGGTGTTGATATAATCGCACTCGGAAGATAAAACCAAGGCGAAAAGCAAGCGCGTGCGTCCTTCCCCGTTGAGGCACAGTGCGGTACTGAGGTTAAACGGAGCATGTTTCGCTATTTAGATGCAAAGCGCAACAGAATAAGACTGAATATCGGACTTGCCGTTTGACCGAATAGTTGCTTAGAACTAAAGGACGTAAGTCTCAAATCGAATATAATTTATTATGAGAGTACTAATTAATCTAGGTAAATTTTGTCTTAACACTGGAAAACAAACTATATTTTCCTTCGGTGAGTATTTATTTTAGATATGTAACTGAAGTACTTTCCAAGTAAAATCAAAAAAATTAGCAAAAAGGCACCATTTTCAAAACATTAAAGTATCGAGTAAATATCTTGCTATTATGTTTCTGTCTTAATGGCGGAAAGAAAATGAATTGAAAATTCACATATATCAATTATTACGGTGATCGGATATTTGGTTTAGTTAGAATATCATGGCAAATTAGCATAAAATTTCGGTTGCCCCCTCTTAAACGCCAGCGTTTCTTAGCCCCCACTGTGTGGGCCCCCTGGCCCATCGGTCGAAATGCATACACGCCGAGATTTGTGAAAGTAAGTGGGCGAGACATTTGCCTAGAAGAGGGACAGTATAGGTAAAAAAAAAAAAACTTGACAGATCTGTGATGTTTGATCAAAATGTTATGTCGTGCATTTACAAAATAATGAGTTTATTTCGAATGGATATTTTTTTTGTTATTTATAGTTTCTGATGTAGATTATTCTGATGAGCATTTAGCATTTTGGCTGTGAAAGTAAATGCTTTTTCTCATAAAAATAAAAGACAGCGCGACCATTTCGTGGCAGTGTCTGATATATGGCGCCGAACCTAATTTGTTATGTCTCACTTGAGGGAAGTATGATGTTTCTTACCTAATGAAATGATATACCAACTGGAAGATTTATTCCCTTATTTGAAAGAATCGATAAATAACTGGAAATAACTGATTCATTTACAGATTTATTTTAAAGGTAAGTTAAGTTAAATTATGGGTTAATTTCTAGGATACTAAAATCATACTAGATCTTACGTAGACTTTAATGTATACTTTTCCCCTTTTAACCTCCTTCAATAGGGCCTTTCGGAAAAAAATCCTAACAGAACTC
The DNA here is from genome assembly GCA_914767915.1 of Agriopis aurantiaria. Taxonomy (NCBI): domain Eukaryota; kingdom Metazoa; phylum Arthropoda; class Insecta; order Lepidoptera; family Geometridae; genus Agriopis; species Agriopis aurantiaria. The sequence continues at coordinate 5,494,959 of OU612003.1, read as the reverse complement.
TACATCTCATAAGGAATCAATCTGTTAAATTTTAGTTTCGTAGGTCAAGTATTTTCGAGATTTCATGATGAGTCACCGAGTGAGTGAGTGAGTGGTATTTTGCTTCATGTAATGTCATCATGAGCCGATTTTTTTTTAATAGGCTTGCGTTTGACCACAATCTTGCCTGATCTTAAGCGATGACGCGGTCTACGTTAGAGCACGCTTGCCTAGAAGAAACCGATTCACTCGTGATTTGAATACACCCAGATTGTAACCATCGGGGAACACCCATTGAGGCAGCGCATTCCACAGACTTTTTAGCATAGAAAATGAATAATGGCGTCGATTCTGCCATACTATCACTAAACTAAAACAATCTGACAGGACTAAAATTATCTGCCTTTCTTTTCATTTTAATATGTGAGAGAAGGATGGCAACAATTATAGAGTTGTCAAATTTAGTTTAGCTTAGTTTAGAGAACATCAGAATCGATGCCACTACCTACCCATTTTAGGAACTGCGTTGATCCGTAACAAATACAGAAGCGAGACAAAAGTCTAGCAACCCTGAAAATTGGCAATATTCCTAAGATTAGTTCCTCGAACTCCTAAAATCTAGTTTACCCGTCCCGTGTACAATTCTTTAAGATAACATTTCCACGAGCGATTTTAGTGCGAGAATCGTAACCTTAAGATCTAGAAGATCTATGGAGTCTAGATGTAACCTTAATCAATAGAGTCTAGAAGTTCTGGTGACCTAAAAACATATTATGTACACAAACAAGTCGATGCGAACCCAAAAAACGTATTTTTGGACAATCGGGAGATTAGATGAATAATACAGGTTTTCTCTAGTCGACAGACTTATTCAAGGAAATATATTTATCATTATAAACAACTTTTACTATGGGCCTACCCTGATATCGCGAATAAAATCAGTTGTTCCATAGAAAAATTACATTAATACTTAACGAAGCGTATGGATGAAATGAGAGCGGAGGTGGCCGAGCGTAGCATGTGGGCTTTGTAATCTGACAGCAGCCGGCTCGATCTTCGGCCCTGCACCAATGACTTATTTCATCATCATCAACAGCCAGAAGACGTCCACTGCTGAACATAGGCCTCCCCCTTTAACCTCCACACTGAACGACAGCCTGCCTTTTGCATTCACTGGATGCCCGCGACTCTCACAATGTCGTTGGTCCATTTATAGTGGCAGGCATACCTACGCTGCGTCTTCCGGGTCGTGGTCTCCACTTTAGAACCTTTCTTCCCCATCGGTTATCTGTACTTTTTAGCGATGTGGTCTGCCCATTGCCACTTCAACTTGCAAGTTTTAACAGCTTTGTCGGTGACTCTGGTTCTTTGACTGATGACTTGATGACTTATTTAGTACTTAGATAAATTATGTGCAGTTTCGATGTCATCGCTCATAAATGGTGAAGGAAAACATCGTGACGAAACCGGTATGTTCAACCTTAAAACGTTTAAAAACATGCACAGGGATTAGCTGGATTAGGGCCTATTCTCTCTCTGAGAGAAGGCATGTGCCCCAGCAGCAAGAACATGATAGATTGATAATGATTCATAATTCATTTATTCCTTGCGAGAGTAGTTCGTACCTTTGTGATTGTGATCTTATAATTCATCAGATAGCCCGTTGGTCTAGTTAGTAGTGATCCTGCCTTCTGCGCTTGGGTGCGTGGGTTGGACCCCCACCTAGGACAAACATTCATGTGATGAACATTTCTGTTTGTACTATATCTGGGTGTTAATATCTGCTTAAGTTTGTATTCAAAAATATATATATATGTATATCAGTCTCTGGCAGCCATATCACAAGCTTTGCTTAGTTTGGGGTCAGGTGACCGTGTGTGCAAAAAAATGTCCCGAATATTTATATTTATTTATTAAATTAAGTACATTGACTCAGCTATTTAACATGCAAGTAGGTATAGATACTTTAAGATTACATAACATTTAATTACATTTACAAATGACGAATCACCTAAAATGTATAATTTCATACAAGAAACTCTGATGGTTCTTGAGAAAAAGTTGCAATTTTTATGTTATCATCAAAAACCTATAGCACTCTCAGATCACTGATCAGCTTGGGAAGTTCTTAGTTTTCAACTGACTAGTTAATATGTAAAAGATTGATTCTCGTGTCGATGAAAAAAATACGGAACATGGTGCCACGGATACAGTCACGGAAGAGAGAAGAAATACGGACATATCTCTGAAAATCTCAGATAAAATAACTGAGGATTCCGTACCACCACAATATTCAATAACGAAATTACCAGATTACATGGTATTGAACAGAAACTTGTCACGGACTCTTGGCCTTTATTTGTTATTTGTTGTTATACTTTAGAGTGTGTACTATAATGCCAAGTTTGACGCTTGTATGTATTACCGTTTTTACATTAGAGCTTACACAAAAATACTAAAAAAAAATACGTTTGTTGTATTATATGGGGACCTCCCCTTAAGTTTTGTCTTTTTGACTCTTTTATTAATTGTTATTTAATCCCCCGTAACGTTACATATATGTACTGTGAAAATTTCAAGTGGCTATCTGTTACGGTTCATAATATTGTTACAACTCCCAGCTTATCGCCGCCGTCAATAACGATAACTATGCTAAGTAATTCGTATAAATAAATGTAGGATATTAAGGTTCACCAATTAATCAGTTCAATTCAATTATTATTATTCCAGTTCATGATATTTTATTATTCAATAATGTTTGATCTTTAATTCTATCTATTTTATTATATTATTTCAATTAGCTTGATTGTAAATTATTAGATGCTGGTAACATTGTTGTGTTTGCACTGGCAACTGGAGGATATAGATGGTAACACTAGCAGAAGCGAGAGGCGTTGGTTTGAAATGTAATTCACTTTCGAGACGACCGTTGAATAAAACACAACTTGAAGAATCTGCGTGTTGTTCTTATCACCGCCAATCCCTGCGACATAACCATCGTAACATCTCAGAAGTGGGATCAACCATGGAGAAGATGCTGGCCCATTTCGTCGAGGAATAAAGAAAAAAACAAAAAACAAGATGTAGTGAAACGTCTACAGAAAAAGAAGGTACCAAAAATTACGAAGATTTTTTTTCTTGCAACGTGAACAAGACGGAGGACAAGAGCCAGTTCAAAATAAAACGAAGAGTGGCCTTGATGCTGAAATTATTCCAAAATTTGATCCAGGGAAGAAAACTACAAATGTTAATGGCTGGTTTAACAAAATTGACCAGCTCGGGGATGTGTACGAATGGGATCAACGAGACCGTATTTTCATCATGCAAATTCGTCTTCGTGGTGCTGCTCGAGAATGACTACGTTTATCAGATTAGAAGAAATGCTTGCTCGTAACAAAGGAAACAATGAGACGATGATCAAGTATTTCCACGACAAGATATCACTTCTCAAAAAAAAAAGTGGTTTAGAAGGGGACGCTGCCTTATCCTGTCTAATTGGAATTTACCGGTTAAATTGCGAGCAAATGCGAAGGCCTACAGTTGTGATACTCCAGAAGACTTGTACTATGTTTTTTTTTAATCATCGTTTGAAAATTTCAAGTTGAAGCTAGTAATGCGGAAACAAGATCATCATCCTGGCATCGTGGATCAATCATGCCAAAGACTTGCTTCAACTGCCGCAAAACGGGCTATAAATCACGGGACTGCTGAACTACTCGCTGCAACGTCTGTCAACACCTGGGTCACGCTGCTGCTGTCTGCTGGTATGCTGCTACTGGATCTGGCACGGGCGTCTGGCTACGAGATGCACAAGTATCACAATCGCCACGCAACATTCAACAGGTAATACAATAGATTTCATTTTAAATTTTGATAGATACGTATAGGAAGTACGTTTCAATTAATGGTACTGTAGTTCTAGCACAAAAAAATCGATACAGGTAGTAAAATAAATATCGTTAAGTCGCGAACCAACGCAAATTTGTAGCTTAGGATGTCACATTAAAACGTATTGATGATTTCGGCGCAAATTAAGATCTTTTGTCCGAGTACAGTTCCAGTTACCTACTTATTGATGATGTACATTTTGAAAGTTATGCCGAGGTTATGGACACGGATTTGAAACAATCATCAGTCACATGTGACTCAAATTGCCAATTCTGAGTTGGTAAAAATAATCACTAGTAATGAGCAATAATTATGTCCTACCCGCAAATTGTAAAAAAAAAAGTCAGTTATCAACGGATGATTACTTAGAAACGGTGGATAAGTACCATTATTTATAACTAACGATTTGAAAGCGCCACCAGGACCTATTTGTGATAATTATGAAGTTATGCACTAGCGATACACGAAATAGGTCTAGATACAGTACTCATAACACGGTATTATTGTCTTTAGTCTCGTTAGAGAGAGAGATTCTAATGCCACAGTCAACTTCTATTAACGGTACGCTTATGACTCGAGCATAGGTTGGCCACGACACGAGTATACTACTCACTCGCGCGGATTTGTGTAAACAATCCTATGGTTTTAAAGGCTCAAGCGACCATAACTCTGATGATAAATTGAGCGACAATGGGAAATAGACCAATTATTGCTGCGGACATAGAAATGGGTATCATTGATGAAAATCATAACACGCGCTTGCTGAAAACTTATTAACGCATAAAACGATTCGCTCGCCGAATGTAATAATGAATTTGGGTGGATTAGTTTAGTCAAGATGGATTATTATAATTACTACCACTGACGTGTACCTGCATATAGCATGCCTTACAGATTATCGTATAAAGAGGAAGAAATCGTTGAGCAAAAAGTAAAAGGCCTTAAACGATTACGCATGCACCTTACTAGGATTCCAGTTAAAGTCGTAACCGTTTATCTATTCTCTAAGTAATGTAAGATCTGTAGAAACTATCAAGTACCTCAAAGAAATATCAATGTTTAAGACTTCTTGTAGGGTAGTAATTTTTAAACAGTCGCGGTTTGAACACATGTTTCAAATGTTTATTGGGACTTATCACGTATTATTTTATTTTTATCCTTGTAGAGTAATATTGGAACATGACATAGCATTTACAAGCAGGTATTTCAAAGAGTTCTTGACCAAAATATATTTTAAACACTATGCTTAATGCTGTGGTTTCCCGTCGTTCGAATGGTCAAATAGAAAGAGTTAACTGAACAATATAATTGGCGGGCTCAACACCTCGACTGAAAGTGAATGTCCTTGGGATGAAAAGTTAGTTGACGTTATGTGGGACATAAATAACACTCCACATTCAGTTACAGGTTACGCACTTTTTAATTTGATGGTTACCTACATAAATACGTTTTTACCCGCTTACTTCGCTAATACTACTGGTAGTGATAATCTCTGACATGATGATAATGTGGTGTGAACAATAAAGAGTTTATCTATATATCATGACCAAACAAGTAGAAGAGCGTAGGCACAGGGTAAATATAATATGACGGTCATAAAACACATAAGACAATAACCATGTAAAAGGAAATACAAGATCGGAAAATTAGTACCTACTATAAAAAGGTTAAAACGCGGACAACAAAGAAGTTAGATAACTAGTTGTTACACTAGACCAAATAAAATATCCAAAATCTGATTTTTCTATTGACCACAAGTAAGTTTAGGGTATATACAAAATCTTTGATTGACCGTTATACAACTGACAGCAAAAAGATATGAAGGCTTTAGAAAGTTTAGCGCAGTGATACCTGGAAACGTTCTACGTCCTTATAAACCTACAGTGTCATACAGCTCATTCGAATCAAATCCTACAGAGAAGATCTCAATGATTTCGTGAGAGTTAATAAGTTAGCGTGCACTAATAATAATAGCTTCTATCTTGTTGCAAGAATATTTTTACAGACGCACCTGATTGCAAATAGAATAATGTAAAGCCGTAAAGAAGTAATTTCAAACAAAATAAAGGTCTTTATAGGTACATAATTTATTATTTATAAATATATACACATCGATAACAACATTGATAAAATATCTAGAAAATGATATTATAAAATACATAATTTACATAACAGAAGAACCGTGTGTGCTGAACAAAACTGTTTACAAACGAATCAAATTATTTTACTAGTTAATATCTAGTTGAATACGCTAGATCTGTGTGACTGTGTGAATCTATGTGACTGTGTGACCAGCAATAAAACAAATAATAAAACGTTAACTACTAAAATGAAAATCTAATATATTATGTATTAGATCTGTGTGATATAAAATACTCAATATCTAGACAACTACGCTAGATCTGAGTAACTGTGTGACCAACAATAAAACAAATAATAAAACGTTAACTACTAAAATGAAAATCTAATATATTATGTATTAGATCTGTGTGATATAAAATACTCAATATCTAGACAACTACGCTAGATCTGAGTGACTGTGTGAATCTATGTGACTGTGTGACCAACAATAAAACAAATAATAAAACGTTAACTACTAAAATGAAAATCTAATATATTATGTATTAGATCTGTGTGATATAAAATACTCAATATCTAGACAACTACGCTAGATCTGAGTGACTGTGTGAATCTATGTGACTGTGTGACCACCAGAAAAACAAATAATAAAACGATAATTACATAAATTAATATCTAATATGTTATGTATTAGATCTGTGTGACCAGCAGTAAAACAAATAATAAAACTATAATTATATAAATTAATATCCAATTTATAAATGTAGATCTGTGTGCGCTCCAAAATAAATAACATCTAGTCAACTATGCTAGATCTGTGTGACCAGCAGTTAAACAAATAACAAAACGTTAATTACATAAATTAATAATATATTTAATATGTTATGTATTAGATCTGTGTGACCAGCAGTAAAACAAATAATAAAACGATAATTACATAAATTAATAATATATTTAATATGTTATGTATTAGATCTGTGTGACCAGCAGTAAAACAAATAATAAAACGATAATTACATAAATTAATAATATATTTAATATGTTATGTATTAGATCTGTGTGACCAGCAGTAAAACAAATAATAAAACGATAATTACATAAATTAATAATATATTTAATATGTTATGTATTAGATCTGTGTGACCAGCAGTAAAACAAATAATAAAACGATAATTACATAAATTAATAATATATTTAATATGTTATGTATTAGATCTGTGTGACCAGCAGTAAAACAAATAATAAAACGATAATTACATAAATTAATAATATATTTAATATGTTATGTATTAGATCTGTGTGACCAGCAGTAAAACAAATAATAAAACGATAATTACATAAATTAATAATATATTTAATATGTTATGTATTAGATCTGTGTGACCAGCAGTAAAACAAATAATAAAACGATAATTACATAAATTAATAATATATTTAATATGTTATGTATTAGATCTGTGTGACCAGCAGTAAAACAAATAATAAAACGATAATTACATAAATTAATAATATATCTAATATATTATGTATTAGGTCTGTGTGCTATAAAATACGCAATATCTAGACAATTATGCTAGATCTATGTGATCAGCAGTAAAACAAATAGTAAAACGATAGTTATATAAATTAATATCCAATATATACATTTAGATCTGTGTGCGCTACAAAATAAATAACATCTAGTCAACTACGATAGATCTGTGTGATCAGTTTTAAAACATGTTATAAAATGATAATACATTATTAAATTGTCTGTGTATGCTATAAAATAAATAACATTTAGTCAACCACGTTAGATCTGTGTGAAGCAGGTGTGAGGCATTTAGTAAGACGATAATTACAAAAAAAAGAAAATATAACATATTTTTATACGTTTAGATCTGTGTGCTATAAAATACATATCTTGACAAACGCGTACGCTAGATCTGTATGACCAGTTGTAAAACAACTTATAAAATGATAATTACATATATATTATTTTATTAATATGTGTTATAAAAATTTCATAATATTTAGTTAACTGCGCTAGATCTATGAGGAGAAGTAAAATAGTTACCAAAATCAATAATAACAATATTAATATTTTGTGCTTCTTCCTTTCTTCTTTATGTTCACTTTACCAAAGACAACCCACTGCTTTGTATAATTCTGTTCCAGAGGACCAAGAGTGTACATAACTTCCAAGATCGCCGTGGGACACGGCCGATACAGGATGGCCGAATGTTACAACTCCCAGCTTATCGCCGCCGTCAATAACGATAACTATGCTAAGTAATTCGTATAAATAAATGTAGGATATTAAGGTTCACCAATTAATCAGTTCAATTCAATTATTATTATTCCAGTTCATGATATTTTATTATTCAATAATGTTTGATCTTTAATTCTATCTATTTTATTATATTATTTCAATTAGCTTGATTGTAAATTATTAGATGCTGGTAACATTGTTGTGTTTGCACTGGCAACTGGAGGATATAGATGGTAACACTAGCAGAAGCGAGAGGCGTTGGTTTGAAATGTAATTCACTTTCGAGACGACCGTTGAATAAAACACAACTTGAAGAATCTGCGTGTTGTTCTTATCACCGCCAATCCCTGCGACATAACCATCGTAACAATATACACCCGTTTAAAGTTAGGACAGATAGACGGACGGACAGACATCGTAGGCTTAGTAATAGGGTCCCGTTTTTACCCTTTGGGTACGGAACCTTAAAAACAGTTACTTGTGGGAATACAGCCTTAGAAGACAATGACCCTCAAACTCCCAGAGTGAACACACCAAATCAAATTGGCTTCGATATTGGAATCGGTAACTTTGGTCATATTGAAGGAAAGGTAGTCCTAATACAGTTACAGAAACTGGGATCTATAAGATGTGAAAATACGAATCAAATCAATGTGCCATATAGGTATTGATATAATTGAGATGATACGAGAATATTTTTACGATGTTTTTTCGCTTTACTCGTAACTATGTTAACAAAGTTTGGAAGCCGATTTTAAGTTACCTTTAAGGCTTTGAAACTTCGCAAGTACATAATAATATCTGTAATCCATATGACAATACAATAATTTGGTACCACCGAACTGATCTGATGATGGAGCCAGGAAGTGGACAGTAAATCTTTTCAATGGCTGCTTGTATACCCCGTGAGTTTGGACTCATTTAGTTTAGTAGTTTTCATTTCAATCAGTAACACACAACTTTTGGAAAAACTCAACAGTCGCACAGCGGGCAATGGAGAGAGCTATGTTTGGAGTGTCTTTGCGCGATAATCCGGATCGAGGATAATAGCCAAAGAACCAGAGTCGCCGATATAGCTATTAAAATTTGCACGTTGAAGTGGCAACGGGCAGGCCACTTCACTCGCAGAACCGATAACCGACGGGGAAGAAAGATTCTTGAGTGGAGATCATGAGCCGGTAGACGCAGCGTAGGTAGGCCTCCCACTAGATGAACCGATGACATTGTGTGCCCCGGAGGGCATACACTGGATGCCGATGGCAGACTCTCGTTCGGTATGGCGTGCTAAGGTGGAGGCCTGTGTTCAGCAGTGAAGGCTGATGTTGATGAAGATGATGAAACATTACACTTGGTGAAGAGATTCTGATAATGGAGCGGGGAGATGAATAGCTTGATGCTTTTTATTACCTAAGAGTGTTGTTTACTTTTATAAAAAATAATCGTTTAGCATTTTTAGTAGGCCAGCTTTCTAGATTATGATGTATTAGCTAGTAAAGTGACAAAACAACACAAGAAATGTAGATTTATCTTGTTGTATTCCAGAGTTCATACCCAAAAGTTATTATTTTGGAGCGAAAAGTGGCAAACAAGCAGTTGGACTGCCTGGTGGTAAGCAGTCACCGTCGCCTATGGATACTTGTAACACCAGAAGTATCTCAATTACTATCTTTAATCGACCTTTTAAGACTCTATTAAATCGCCTTTTCAAGAATGTTGTAGCTTCTTGGAAACAACGCGGAAGCTGTGTGACAAAAAATAAAGCTTTGCTTTGCTTTTAATAAAGGAGAGACTGGAAGTAAGTGCAGCTCAGTAAAATATCATGTAACTCATTAGCAACCGCATAACTTAAACGTAGCTAATGAAACCGAGATCGTTTTTGAAATGGAAACATTTCAATAAAGATCAAAGCACAGACTCCCGATGGAATGAAAGAGGCGGATATTACACGTACAACGAGATTTCAATTCAATTTAAAATTCCCAATGGAGAGATATTTTGTTTGCAATGAGCTCTCGTCTCAATGAATATCTAGGATCTAGAATCAAAGGGATATTTAACTGTGTTTTTATCTCATTTAATAACCCACATACTATAGTCACATAACTCTACCAATTTGCGTTGCATTTTATAGGTGGAAATCTACTTACATTATAAAAAAAAAAACATTATCAACGATTAGGAACACACACTTTTTGACATAATTATATTAATGTAATATTAGAATCACAGAAAAGAGAACGAAAAAATGTTCTCTTCTGTGATTGGAATAGATGTAGCATCAAGAAGTTAGCGCCAAGAACCCGGAACAAAAGAAATAATCCGAACAACATTTCAACACCAAAGTTTTATAAAAAAATCACTGTAGATTCACATTGTTTATTTCACTAATGAAATGGTGCTGAGGAACCTTTACTATTATGATGTTTAAAGCGGTGACTGTAAAAAAAAAAAAAAGAGAGGAAAAAAATATGAGAGAGAGAGTGAGAGAGGTTAAATGCCGTGAACACTTTAAATTGTATGGAAACCTAGCATGCCAGTGCTACATCTTCGTCCATATAGTTAGTTCTTATCAGGTGACATCGTGTTTTAGCATCCCCCGTCGATCCTGTTACGTAAATTGTTTCCCTCCAATGGTTGCCTGGTAAAGATCGCTTTCAGCGATAAGGCTGTTACCTGTGGTAGCTCGTAAATGTTTTCTATCTGTTTGTAATTTTTATTTCTGGTGTACACAATAAAGATTTTCTCTTTTTTTTTATTTTTTTTTTATAATAGTCGACAAACAAGCGACGGGCCACCTGATGGTAAGTGGTCACCGTCGCCTATGGACACCTACAATACCCGGGGCATTGGCGGTGCGTTACCTACCTTTGAGGACTCTATTCACTCTTCGCTTGAAGCAATTGAGGTTTTATTTTGGAAGAAAAACCGAAGGTGGTAAGCCATTCCACAACTTACAGGTGCGTGGCAGAAACAATCGATCAAATCGAACAGTGCGAGACTTCCACGCATCTTTAATATGAGGATGGCTTTTTTGGCGATGGCGGCCGGTTCGATAGTAAAACCGCGATGGAGGGATGAGGTAAAAGAGTTCGTCAGAGCATTCCCCATTATAATACCTGTAGAACAAGCTGAGCGAACCAACGTCTCGGCGCAAGCTCAGCGGTTCCAAGGCGTTGGTTAGAGTCGGGTCATCGACAAGTCTAACGGCTCTTCTCTGCAAGGAGTCAAGCGGATCGAGTTGGTACTTCGGTGCGCCACTCCAGAGATGGGAGCAGTATTCCATGTGTGGTCGAACCTGCGCTTTGTATAACAAAAGACGTTGGTTCGGCGTGAAGTACCGCTTGGCTCTATTGAGAACACCCAATTTTCTGGACGTTAGACTTGCCTTGCTCACCAAATGACTCTTAAACTGGACCTCGCTGGAAATGTCGACGCCCAAAATAGCGATGTTCGTCGATAAGGTAAGGGGCATGCCCTGAAAAGACGGTGATGTGGTGAACGGGCTTTTTTTTGCAGTGAACGCAATAGCTTGCGACTTGGCAGCATTAAACTGCACCAAATTTTGCATGCCCCAGACAGTGACCTGCTCAAGAGAGCACTCGACAGCAGACACAAGCTCCGCTCTCCTTTCTACCATTTCATCTTGACGAGCGTTTGCATGGCCAGAACATTGGGCATCACCCGTGCTATCATCCGCATAGCAATGGATATTACTAATTAACTACTATTATCTAATATTATAATAACAATTAATTACTATTATCTCTCTATCTATCGTGGTCAATCATAAACCTATCTATACTATATTTGTATAATATCATAAAGAGGAAAGATTTGATTGTTTGTTTGTTTACATTGAATGGGCTCCGAAACTACTGAACCGATTTGAAAAATTTTTTCACTTTTGGGAAGCTACATTATCCCCGGGTAACATAGGCTATATTATATATTTTTTTTAAATAGGGATCTTTACTAAAACTCCAATAATGTAACCCAAGGTGTAAAAAAATAAGACTTACACCCGTGCGAAGCTGGGATGCGTTGCTAGTATTAGAATAAAGGTGTGTGTGGTCAGTCAAAAGCGTTTATAATTAGAGATCGTTTAGTTGTTTAATTCCAGTAATTGGAATATCAAGTTGTGGTTGAACTACAAACTTCAACTAACATCAAGCGCTGGGTGAACAAGCACTTGGTATGTGGTTGTGATTAATTATAGTCATTAGAGAGTAATGTATGCATGTAAGTATGCATGGGACATAACTGTAAATTTCTGTCAGATTGAATTAGCTTTATTGACAGAATAGACCACAGAAAAGATAAGTTTTTTTTTCTTTTCTGTGAGATAGACCGACGACATCGTGATAGTCACGGGCGTCCAGTGGATGCAGGTGGCAGGTGTTGGTGGTGGCAGGATGGCGTTCAGTGTCACGCTAGCACCCCCTGACCACTGGACTGACTGGACTCCCCGGTAGTGGAAATCGGTAGTGGACAGGGGGGTCCAGGGAGGCAAGGGGGAAGCCTATGTTCAGCGGTTGGCGTTTTCTGGCTGACGATGATGATGATGAACTCTTAATACCTACACTACTATACAAAAACGGATTGCCCACAAACCGAGGTCTAGAGATAATCCAAATGACATGAATTTCAATTTTAAATATCTAAAATTAATATATGAAAAATTAAAAAAGTATATTATTCAACTTTTCACCAGATATACGATATTGCCATAAAAATAATTTTCAAGTATAGGTACTTGTATCTACCGCAAAAGAAAAAAACAACAACTTTTTCGTGAAGACTAATCTAAAAGGACAAAAGATGAAAAAGTATAATTTCAAATTTTCTTTTTACTCACTAATTAGCCCCAAAAACTTGGTAAAATAAGGGGAATTTGAAGGCTTCCTGGATAAACTTAGCAAGAATTTGTGAATGTGAATGTGAACACTGTGATACATAATTAAGTTAAATAGGTGTTACATTTCAACTGGTTCTAAATTATAGGTAGTAGTATATCTAGCTTTGTTGCCAATTTTTTTTTGTATCTAGCTGAATCCCACGATCTTCCAGTTCTTTCGCATTTTATGGGGAGCAAAATACCCTATGTCCGTTCTTATGATGTAGTCTATCATCCTGCCAAATTTCGTTAAGATCAGTTTAGCCGTTTATTCGTAAAAACCGAACAAACAGACTTCGTTACTTTGCCTTTTATTATATTAGTTAGGATTCTACAAACCTATAGAAACAAAAAACTTTTCCGTGGACGCTAGCAATCCTTAAAGTTCCGCTTTATTGTATAACTATCTCTGAAAAAAAAATTGATTTAAAAGCACAATGGAAATAGAGTTTTATTGCGAGTTAGCAGCTGAGAATTGCACTGACGATTTTATTACCTAGTATAAAGTACTTTTTTAATGGACTATTTTATTAGTTGAATGCAGTAGTAAATATAATTTAAATAAAAATGCATTCCGGGCTCTTATAAAGCTACCACGTCACTGTAGTTACCATTTTCATCAGTTCAGCCTCTATCATGTTCCCACTGCTGGGACACAGGCCTTCTCTCAGAGAGAGAGAGAGAGAGGATGGGCCCCAATCCACCATGCTGGCCCAGTGCATGTTGGTGAATGTCAAATTGTCTTTGAACTTTTGAAGTTCTTGGACATACTGGTTTCCTCCCGATGTTTTCCTTCACCGTTGTTGAGCGATGGCGTTAAAACTGCCCTCATAATTTATTTATTTAGGTACTAAATAAGTCATTGGCGCAGGGCTGAGGATCCAACAATACCCAAGCTTGTCTCGGAGAAAAGACAAGCTTGGGTCTTGTTGGCGTTGAATTTGACGAGATTTTCGTCACCCCAGCCGGAAACAGCTTTACAGCATTCCAGCTAATAGCTTGATTCATTCGCTCTACCATGTCTTCTCTCAACGCCTGAATTTCCGCCTTCTTGTCCCTTGGGTTAGTTGTGTACTTTCGACCCTGACGGAAGACGTGGGACGCGTGTGCGACTTTTTATGTTTAACTAGCGACCCGTCTGCCCGGCTTCGCACGGGTGTAATTTACGTATGAAGCCGGGGCGGGTCGCTAATTATATATATAAACCTTCCTTGAAAATGTATCTAACTGATGGTGAAAACCGCATCAACAGCCGTTGCGTGGTTTAGGAGGATTTAGCGGCCATACAGACAGACAGACGCGGAAAGCGACTTCAATTTATTCTAAGTAGAAATAGAGAAGAGAAGACTAAGGTTGGAGGAGATCGCAGCGTCACTCATAGTTTGTCTTGCGCCTAACTTTGCTCATTGAGTCGATAAAACAATGAGTAAAGTTAGTTACGTTATTATTGATTTATTTAAAATAGCAGATGAAGCATGAATTTTAAATGAATATGAGCGATATCGCCATTACCAATCACAAACATAAATCTAAACGCAAAATCTTGCTAATCATTAAAATTTAAACATTTTATGAATAAGATTTGGCAAGAGTTGGCGGGGGACCAGAATTTATGGAAGGGAATGGGGGAGACCCTTGTCCAGGAGAAGGACGGTATAGGTTAAAAAAATAAACGGAACATTTTTGCTCACACGGTCATCTGACAAACTAAGCAAAGCTTGTGATATGGCTGCCAGACACTAATATTTTACATAAATAAATATAAACAAAAACAATAATATGAACAAAAAATAAATAAATAAAAAACTTATCCCATTAGCCATTTTAATCTGAGACCTCTCTTCGCTAGGTCAAATATCAAAACGATAGGCATCGATAAACTTCTATCGATACCAACCCAACACTATATTGGAATGAGTGTTCAGATTTGCTTTGAGAAGATGACGCGGCGGTGCCTGGTTACTTCTTTGATAAATGTTATAACAGCTAGGCAATCCGTAATTCGAGTGCCGACGAAGATTAACCGCTTATTTACGCAGACTTGTAGGCGAAGAAAGGGTTTGTTTATTCAACTTTTGAGGCTGATTTCTTTAAAGAGATTTGACCTTATGCTGAATTGTAAACAAAGTATATATTTTCAAAAGAGGTCCTTGCAATTTTTAAAAACATCATCGAGATACAAAAATAAAGTCCCAATCTCTAAGTGAAAACTGTCAAAAATCGTCCGAGCGTCGTTGTACATACATAGACATTAAAATAAATAAATAAATATTCGGGACATTTTTGCACACACGGTCATCTGACCCCAAACTAAGCATAGCTTGTGATATGGCTGCCAGAGACCGATATACATACATATATAGCTTGAAATACATACTTAAATAGATATTATTAACAACCAGATATAGAACAAACACAAAAAATGTTCATCGCATAAATGCTTGTCCTAGGTGGGAATCGAATCGACGCCCCCAAGCGCAGAAGGCAGGTTCACTACCAACTGGACCAACCGGCTATCCATTAAAATTATATAGTTCGCAATGCCACATTTACAACAATTTAGACGTTATGTCGTTTGCATATCGTTCGACTGTGGCTATGACTTGTTAACGATATGTAGATATCGTTACCAAGTCATAGTGCCAAAAAAAGCTTGAAAATATTTCAATAGGCACAACGCTGGCAATTGCACAAGATTTGTGCGAAACCAAAAACCTGTCACGAGGAAAGAATAAAAAACTGTCAAATCTAGTTTAGTTTCGAAAATAGCACAATAGCATTGAAAGCCAAGGTTACATGATTTGTAATAACATGGGAGGTTCATTTACTGTGACGTCATCCCCTATTCCATCCCCTAGCTATCGGCACGGCTCAAACTGCCGATTGAAAGGGATGAACGGGGTGAAATATTGCCGGGGATATAAAAACTCTGTTTTTGTCTAACAAGACCTTTCTCAATCCTTGTTTGAGTCAGCTTCAGCCGAGTTATTGGGAGCGACAGACGCGAATTTGTAATGTAGTATGTTTGTAACCAAAAGTTGGTAAAATAAATCATTATTATTAGAAAATGAGACCAGTAACTTTCATTGTTTTAAACTATCACGGTTGTTCACTAAAGTTATGTGATTATTTACGGGATATTTACCGTGGTAAGATTGTGGAATGAGCTCCCGATATTTCGGCGCAGTTACATGCACCATGTTCACGGGAAGACTGAAGAATGCGGGTGGTTGGAGAACAGTTAAAAAGTTAGGTGCAGACATAACGATCTACCCTCTTTCTTAGTCTTTTGCTACACTACTTTTGCTGCTTGGTTATCACTGGAACTCGAACTCGAACCTAAGTCCCGACAAAACACACTCACTGTATGCGTATAGTATTTTGAACACATTTTGAATGCGAATTTTTATTTTTAAGGCAACCTAATACTGGCTTCCATGCACTGGCGAGTTGAAAACCATCACCTCGATTGAAATTCTGGCATTATATATGTTTTAGTTCTTTTTAATGAGTATGACGTCTCTATTTGTACCCTCATTGGTTTAGTGTGTGAAGTATTTATGATATAGTCAATTTAACCTTCAGAACCCATCGTATTTTTTTGTAGTTGAATGGCTTGGTATTTGACTATAGCTCATTTGATGCTAACTCATCCAATTCGTTAAGCTAGTGTGATATAAAAAATAAACGCACAAGACTAAATTTTGAATTTTCAGCCACACAGAAAAAGATAGCCAGAGTCATCATCGTCAGACACGACGTGGACGACTTCATCATCTTCTATAGAAGAATAGTATTGCAAAACATTATAAAGTGCTAGACTGACAAGAATAAAAAACTCAAATCAATTCATACTCGTATAATATCTGTTAACTTGTCAATTTGCTGCGATATTGAACTGTGTTACAGTTTAATATCGCAGCAAATTCCAATAACCCTTCGTCTAGTTTCAAATAATGTTTTCGAAAGCATGAAGCCAATATTAACAGTACATCGCTGCAAGTATTGCAGTGCTTTAAGTGCTTCGCAGGATGTTCGTTGGAAATTGAACGAGTTTTATTTGAGATCAGTAACCGCTTAGAGCGAATTCAGGATTTCAACAGTTGCAATTACGAAATTATTATTATCAGGTCATATTTTTATCATTATAAAGTGTAAACTGAGAAGTTTTACCCGATGATAATTTTCAATTTAAAAACTTAATTTAAAATTATTCGAACAAAATTATGGATATTGCCAAAGCAACAAGCGCTCGAACAAAAAAATAATGTATTATTCATCATCATCATAATCATAAGCCCTGAGTGACCCACTTCTGGGTATAGGATAGGCCTTCCTTTGTTTATGCCACTCTCCCCAGGCTCTCGCTATTCGCATCCACTCGTTCCCGACAGTATTTTTGATAAAGTTATATGATTATTTACGGGATATTTACCGTGGTAAGGTTGTAGAATGAGCTCCCGATATTTCGGCGCAGTTACATGCACCATGTTCACGGGAGACCACGGTTATATTTTTTAACCAACTCTAATAATACAAATGGAGGTGGACTGACGACATCAAAAATACTATGTTTTAAACTATCACGGTTGTTCAAATTTTGAACAACCGTGTCAGTCCACCTCCATTTGTATTATTAGAGTTGGTTAAAAAATATAACTACTTTTTGTGGGGCAACCTCTTCTACACAATAAAAAAGTAGTCAGAGGACATAGATTTAAAAAAAAAAAACGGACTGAATTGAGAAGTCGGTTTAAAAAAGTTTACAATTTAATTTTGTACGCTGCCAACTGCCAACTATTAGTAGGTACCTAAGCTTGTGAATTTCAGTCTTCAACGATCTGTGGGTAGCTCAAATGTTTTTTTGTGGTAGGTAAAATAAAATAGAAATAACATTTATTTGAACTGGTTAACTAGCTTCTGAAGGTTTAAATATAATAATATGTGGGTTGGACACTAAGGCACTTTTAAATAGATTAGGTAGGTACTTTGACATCAGCCAGAAGACGTCCACTGCTAGGCCTCCCCCTTTAACCTCCACACTGAACGACAGCCTGCCATCTGCATCCACTGGATGCCCGCGACTCTCACAAGTTGTACCTTTAATAAGTTCAAAATAATAATAATTACAATTAAAAAAATTACACGGGAATAACTCACGTATGATTAAGCGAGAGGCAAATTTAAGCCTTTTGGTGCAAAGCGAGTCGTAGTCGGGACGATGATGGTTGAGCAGTACCATGTGCGCTTTACAATCTGACCGGTTCGATCCTCGGCCTGCACCAATCACTTATTTATTACGTAAATAAATAATGTGCAGTTTCTTATGTCATTGCTCAAAAACGGTGAAGGAAAACATCGTGAGGTAACCGGTATTTTTAGAAACCGGTATGTCCTAGAACCTCAAAAATTCAGTCATATATATGATACTAGTTGCGTCCCGAGGGTTCACCCGCATTGTGATGAAAAAATTTGATGATGCTGATGAAAAGTAGCCTAAGTCCGTTTTCTGGTTCTAAGCTACTTCCCTACCAATTCTCAACTAAATCGGTTTTGCCATTCTTGAGTTATAAATAGTGTAACTAACACGACTTTCTTTTATATAGATTCACCAACATGCACTGGGCCAGCATGGTGGATGGTGGTCCATCCTCTATCTCTCTTTGAGAGAAGGCCTGTATCCTGAACATGCGTTATTGCGCTTGATAAAACTAGTTCAAAAATTATAGTTCGCGCTAGAGGCGGTGAAGCGTAGGACATAGAGAAACGCGATTTAGATAAATTACGCTCTATCCGACTGGAAGTTTCGATTACATCGTCAAATGTTGATAGGTTGCCCTATGTAAACAGTATGGACTGCTAAGCGTTTAATTGTTAACCTATCATTTTCTCTTGTATTTTTATATTCTAAATCGATCGAGGTAACAGATAATTTTGTGATTGTTTTGGCTATAATATTTTTTCCAAGTTTCATTTATTTACACGAATAATATTTAAAACACAGATATTTAAAACCTAAAACTACTACCAAACATTAAAATTTAAATAAAAAAAAAAAAACAACAAATTTAAAACTAACTGTCGTTCTATTAAACTATAATAAATATTATGACATAGGGATGGAGGATGGAACCTGCCACCGACTTGGAGACCGTGTCTTCATGGAGTTCGTGGGAGTGACCGTGGGACTGGTGGCGACGTGGTGAGCTCCGCGTGTTGGAATATTCCCGACACACAGGAAGATTCGAGTGAGGAAGAGTTCCAGTGTGCGCCGGCGCAGTATATTTCTCTACGCACCCCCATCCCCGCACCCGACCAGCTGCCGTTGACATCACGTGCGCGCCGCGCGGCGGTCCGTAGTGCCAAGCGAAACGCAGCCGCGCGCGCGCATTCACCTTGAAAAAGACTGCCTAATGCGGTTGAAACTATAGTCGGTGTGACCGGCTTAATCTTACGTGAGTAATTCCCGTGTAATATAAATAAAATATTATGACATAAGTTTACTGTTTGACTTTTTTATTTTATTTACATGTATCAGTGGAAAAAAACCCACATAATCAGAGTTAATAACTGTGCCAAACTGCGTGGGAATTTGTAGGCGGATATCGACTCTCATTATTTATATTTGACTACGTATGTATGTATATACACTACTTTTAACCACAGAAAATAACTCGTTTATATATTTTCTGTGTTTTTAACCTACAAAATATCTACTAGGAGACTTTCTAGCCAACGAATAAATAAATATAAATAAAAAAATAAATATTCTGGACATTATTGCACATACGGTCATCTGACCCCAAACTAAGCAAAGCTTGTGATATGGCTGCCAGAGAGATATACATACATATATAGTTTTATATACATACTTAAATAGATATTAACAACCAGATATAGAACAAACACAAATGCTCATAACATGAATGTTTGTCCTAGGTGGGAATCGAACTCACGCCCTCAAGCGCAGAAGGCAGGTTCACTACCAACTGGACCAACGGGCTATCAATATCTATACATAAAACTTTTAGAGATAAGATTACAAAATTAGATGTTATCAAGTAACAAAGAGTCGTCAAGGGAACACCAGGACAGAGCCAAAAACCGGCAATAAAATAAACTGAACAACCAAAATTGTATTAAAACTACTGTTGGGTAGAACAACACTAAAATAAATTATATTGACGACTATGATTTGTACTTGTGGTTAAGTAATATATTAATTAAATCTAATGTCATATAATAATAGAATATAATTAATAATATAATTATATCATTATTGAACAAATTTTCATTTTTTTTTCATAAATAGAGCCCGTTTATGATCATCTTCATCATCAGCTTTTTATGAGGATTTTTTTTACTATTGAGTTGGCGTCCCTACTGTTCATATTTACGACATGGTCCTATTTCGATCCCGTTGCCATCAAGAGTTGATAGGCATAGTTCTATTTCGGTTACGGCCGCCTTATGGTTATGGCCATCGATACCTGTAAAAGTTGATGGTGCTTCGTTCGGCTTTTGTTGTTAACTTGGCGCATAAATTGTAACTTGGGGCATAAAAATGATGAGTAAGCCTTTATAGCTTTTAGTGCTCAATTTCATCAATACTTATATTACTATAGAAATAAGTAGTAAAATAAAGTACCACCCTTTCTCCTGGAAATTCCAAAGATTCGTACACAACGATTTAGGTCATCATTTATAATATGTATTACGTACTGCCCAAGAACAGAACTCTCTGTTGTCCTCCTTGTTTCCTAAGAACTACAATCTAGGTATTTTCAAGGCTAGAGTGATATGATTTCTTCTAGATCAACGTGTTCTATCCTCGGCCACACCGGCGCTTACTATCAAGCGAGTTGGTGGCCAAACGTATATCTATACTATACTATACTATATATATATATATAATGTACTTATTACTTTGTGCATATTAACAAGGAAGATAGACTAAGAGGAAAGACAATAGCGGAACATTAGAGCGTAGCTCGGAAATTTGCCTAAAAATTGTATGAATTGAATTGAATTGTGTTAGATGGCACCGTAATTTGAGCGTGATATAGGTTGTTTCGAACTTGCATAAGCGCTGCAGTCAGATACTGTACGAAAGGGTTCTACAAATTACCGTAGCGCTAGTATCGCAGTTAAGTTTCGCAACATTTCAAGAGAAGCGCAACTCATACCAATAGATGGCGCCTTTCTTTATTCCCTATCGTTGGTGTGGTATTTGTATCTGTGTATCTTTGTGTCTGTGTATATGTGTTTATAATTATTCATTACATTATATTCATTTATATGATTTCAACCCCTATTTACATCAGCCAATTCACATTAAGCCTCCTGAACTCCTGACCTCAAAGTCATGATATTTATACAAACAAAATGTAAACATTGTCTTAACACCTTTGAATAATATAATAAAAAGATGTGTTATCTTCCTTTAGATGTTTGCTGTTCACTAAAATTTACCCGAAGGATGCTGTACGTAGACGGTAAGAAAATAAACAGATACATTCAAAATATACATTTCTATAACGTAACTTTTACTATGGCACCAACCCTGAAATTGCAAAAAAAATCACACTCGACAAATGTATGGGACTGCTGATTTTTTCCCCGCGATTTCAGTATTGGTCTCATAGTGAAAGTTGTTCATAATGATGACATTCTTTCGGCTTAGTACATACTATATGCGTAACCTTGTATATAATAAAAAAGCAACACGTTAATCGGTTCGCAAATGTCGGAGGGTTGAAGTCCACCCTCAAGTTGGCTAATAAAGAAAACGATTAAGTATAAAGCCCACAGTTGTATCAAACTAAATTAGACATTGTTGTAATGACATATCATGATTTAAATTAGTTTATTAGTATTCCTAAGATGTTTGTAAATATAAATTATTTATAGGCAAACTAAGGATGCGTAAATTTTATGTTAGACCCCAAAACCATTTGTATATCAATGTTTTTAAAATTATAAATTAACGAATATGTATAGATGAAATGTATCTAGCTATTTAATAAATCAAATATCGAAATCTATACTGTAAAGATGTAGATAAAAAATGTTCGCAAAGTAAGTATCTATAGTCTAAAATTGATTGTAATATCCTGGGGGCGGTTGCTAATGGACGCCGACGCCGGTGCTTCCAATAACCGGAGATTGTGAAACATAGAACCGACACACACTAAGCGGTCTACGTTGGAGCACGCTTGCCTGCAAGAAACCGATTCACTCGTGATTATTGGTTTGTACTCTCGTAGATGCGATCTGACGACAATGTTGAGAACAAAATTAAGTGGAGAAGAGATACAAAGAACTACAAAGTGGATATCATTAATACTTAATACTTTATATTATAAAAGCGAAAGTAACTCTGTCTCTCTGTCTGTTTGTTCACT
This sequence comes from Agriopis aurantiaria, assembly GCA_914767915.1. NCBI lineage: Eukaryota > Metazoa > Arthropoda > Insecta > Lepidoptera > Geometridae > Agriopis > Agriopis aurantiaria. The sequence goes on along the minus strand of OU612003.1, from coordinate 5,472,464 downwards.
TTTCACGACTAAATGGCTAGGCCAATCTTAACAAAATTTGGCTGCATGATAGAGTAAATCATAAGAACGGACATAGGGTATACTTTCCTTCCCTGCAGAAAATGCGAAAAAACCTGAACATCACGGGTAACGTCACGAGATTCAGCTAGTAGTACATATATGCGTAATTATGTAAATATAATAAGATAATCAAAGGAAACAAAAGTATACCCACATTTGCTTATATTATCTTTGCCTTAACTTATCAAGTTTTGGCAGATCAAAATTGTGTTAAAATTAGGCAATGAGTTAAGCACTTAATGAACCATACAAAAAAATTGCATGAAAAAAGAAAAGTTAAAAGTCTTAAGACCCACGCAATAGGTAGTTAAATTCACTGTATACACTTCTATCTAATTTGAAGTCTCCGAGTGAAACTCAATATTGTGTCGTTAAAGTACCCCAGCCAAGCGATTGTGTACCTTAATGGAACCCGAACTTATTGCGTTCGGGTTACTGTTTACAGGAAAAGTGGTCGGCTGTTAGAGGTCTTGGACGTCAAAAGGTATCTGAAGGAAATAGAAAAGTTGAAGGAAAAATAAATTTCTACGAAATTATTTTAGCGAAGAATCTCATCACTTCCTGTAATCCAGGAAATTGGAATTTGTTTGGAATCAGAAAAATACACCAATGCACTAAGGAAACTAAGTAAGCCTTGTATGAGGCTTATTATGGTGTAAAACTCTATGATTTTTTTTATGTCATATGTGGCAAACAAGCAGTTTACAAATACGCTGCCGATCCTTTCATCATCATCATCATCATCATCATCATCAGCCAGAAGACGTCCACTGCTGAACATAGGCCTCCCCCTTTAACCTCCACACTGAACGACAGCCTGCCTTTTGCATCCACTGGATGCCCGCGACTCTCACAATGTCGTCGGTCCATCTAGTGGGAGGCCTACTGCCGATCCTTTAAGACTCTATTAACTCGCCTTTTGAAGAACCCCATGTTGTAGCTTCTCGGAAACACCGCGGAAGGTAGCTCATTTCATATTTTGCAGGTATGAGGCAAGAAAGACCGTGTAAATCGGACAGTATGCGATTTCCACTGATTCATGATATGTGAATTAGCTTTCAGGCGGTGGTGGCTAGCACGATGATGGGTATAACAGCAAGAGATCAGAGAGTTCTTCAGAACATTCGCCGTTGCTTATGCGATAAAATATACAGTGAAAACCAATGTCTTTGCACGCATGTTGAGCGACTCTAGGTGTTCAGTGAGCTTGGGATCGTCAACAATTCTTACAGCTTTATGCTGTAATGCATCAAGAGGCTCAAACTGATACTTATTTTTTGCATTTATCTCTCATTATGTGGTATAGAGTTGGCAGTACTGGAAAAAACGCCAGTGCATTTTTAGCATTTAGCCCTCACTATGTAGTATCGAGTTGGCAGCACTGGATAAACGTCAGCGCATTTTTTTAGCATTTAGCCCTCACTATGTGGTATCGAGTTGGCAGCACTGGATAAACGCCAGCGCATTTTTTTTTTTGCATTTAGCCCTCATTATATGGCATCGAGTTGGCAGCACTGGACAAACACCAGCGCATTTTGGTCACGCGTCCCACTTATTACACGTACGATAAACTTTCCATAATGGTGAGAACAATGACCTCCTTTCGGCTTAGTACAGTCAAATATTACAAAATAAAGAACACATAGGTAGAGCAAGATTAGACAAGCAGGTTGCTGCGACAAGTGCCTGTAAGTATATATATAGTATAAGTACAAGCTTATTTGCGACAAAACAAGAGTTTCTATTGAGATATAATAAGGCAATCTCCTGCAAGCTTTTGCTCTTGCTAGCTTTCTTCGGCGAAATGTTCTTATAACCATAGCTTAGCTTTGTTCTTTCCTTTTAATTTTCCTTGTGGATTTAAATCAGCGCTTCATTTTCAAACAACTTAGACTGGCTTTATCTTGAAAAGTATACTTTGTTAGTTTTATTTTGTGATCCTTCTTGTGTCAAATAATATTGGAGATGCCGTTAACTGGGTCCTTACGGCTAACTCTTAACGCGGGCTCGTATTAGCGCTGTAACAGCACAGTTCGGAAAATCACGCAAACGTGAACCTTAACGCACCGAGATACGGTTTGCGGTCGTGAAACTTTTCTCGTTACCTAAACAGAATCGCTTAAAACAGGTAGTCGTGAGGAAAAAAAACTTCTTCGTTTGTCCTTTACTATGTGATATTAGTGTATGATAACAAGTAAAAAAAAACAGGTATTTTTTATTTAGGTGGGTTGCATTTGTGTGAAGATTATACGCTAAGTTGCCACCTCAAAGTAAAATTAACTGCAAATTCTAGGTCCAACAGTACTAATAAATTCGGATTTTACCTTGCGACAAATCCTTAGATTACTAGCCTTTGATATTCCCTCGAAGATACGTCTACCACCGACTCTATATATCTATATAGCCCTAGGCCATTCTCTCTCTCTCTCTCTATTTAACTTTAAAATCAGTAAAATAAAGTAAAAAACACCACAGTGCCTAAAGACAAAGGTCTTTAACCAGTGTGTTTTGCCAGTGATGACATATGGTATTGAGACGTGGTCCTCAACTGCTGGACTTTTGGAAAAAGTCAACGGGAAATGGAGAGAGCTATGCTTGGAGTTTCTTTGCACGATAAAATCTGGAACGTGGATATTCGCCGAAGAACCAAAGTCACCGACATAGCTGCTCAGATTTTCAGGTTAAAGTGGTAATAGGCAGGTGACATCGCTTGAAGAACCGATAACCGGGAAGAAAGGTCTTTGACTGGAGACAATGAATCGGAAAACGCAGCGTAGGTATGCCTCCCACTAGATGGACTGACGACATTGTGCGAATCGCGGAATTAGTTCATTGATTTAACGATATTTCCATAATCATCATCATCTAGAAGATGTCCACAGTCAGCCCACCTCACAATTCCACACTGAATGACAGCCTGCCTGCATCCACTGGATGCCCGCGTCTCTCACGATGTCATCGGTCCACATAGTGGGATGCCTACCTACGCTGCGTCTTCCTTATTTCTCTAATTCGAAAAAATATATATGAGCGTGAGATTTGATCGTCTCGTCAACTCAGTTGCATTTTTTGGACCCTATCTTCTTTATTTCATCCGAGTCATAGGTAGTAACAATGTATCTACGTCGGCGGTCTCGTTGGGGTGACCATATGGAGGCCGTTAGTCGGATTTAGTGCGTACATGGACTTGTGTTCTTTGGAAGGTGAACTTATTGTCTAGTTGAGGAAAACGCTCTTTCACTAAGTAAAAAAAAAAAATGAAACCTGAGGGTTGCATATATAATACGTACTTGTATAACTAATTAGTTAGTTTAAAATAATCCGTGTAGATATCGTATAGTCCGATAAAGGTGATTAATTCAAATGTATTACACATTTAAAAAACCTTCGTTTTATTTGATTTGATTTAATTATATCTGTTCAACGTGTCTATTTAAAAAAATGGCATTGCCTGCCACCTCGCCTGATTTTAAGCAATGATGCGGTCTACGATGGAGTACGCTCGCCTAGAAGAAACCGATTCACTCGCATTTTGAAGTCATCAAAATTGTATCGGGGAACACCCGTTCAGGCAGCGTATTCCACAGACAACGCACAATAAAATTGAACTCAAAGTGCTTCATACGGGTTTATGGAATATTGACCATGCAGCGGTATTGCTTATCGTGTGCCCACTCTGGCACTCCGGTAAAAAAAGGGCAGGAGGGAATTAGATCATGCAGATTAATCTCGTAGGTTTTAAGGATTTAGTTTAATTATTAAAGCATAATAACCCAGGCTATACAGCTTAAAGTGTCCTACAAAACAGAAACTTTTATTTGCAAACGGCGCTGCCACACAATGCATTGTGACATGGCGCCTGAGAGGTGAATCAACAGGTGTTCTAAAACTGTAAACAAAATTATCGGACCCGTCCGTAAGCAGGTAGCTGATGGACGCAATCTAGCTGATATATTTACAAAAAACCGGACAAGTACGAGTAGGACTCGTGCTCTGAGGGTTCCGTTGGACGGAACCCTCAGAGCGCGAATCCAAAAAAAAAAAACTAACTGAAGTTGAAATATTGAAAGACAAACTTAACTTTGTAGTTGACCATAAGGTTCTTCCATACATTCCAACTACAAAACGTAAGTTTGTAATAGAAAAATAAATATTTTTAAATGATATAACTTCTAATTTATGACTTTCGGATTTATTCCTATATATGTGCTATGAGACCTTACTTTTTGCCAAATCTCATGATTCTAGGTCAACGGGAAGTACCCTATAGGTTTTGGTTCCCCTGTGAAATCGCAAAATATGCGACATAAACGTTCGAATATCTTTTGATTGCGTTGACTTACAACTTTTATTTTTTTACAGCCGAAAGAAACCGTAGACCCAAGTATATAGTATAAATTTCAACGTGATACCTTTACGCGTTCTTGAGAAAAAGGGTCTTGACAGACGGACAGACGGACAGACAGACGGACAGACAGACGGACAGACAGACGGACAACGAAGTGATCCTATAAGGGTTCCGTTTTTTTGCTTTTGAGGTACGGAACCCTAATATATCAGCTAGATTGCGTTGTAGGTCTTAGGTTGTGGACTTAGGGCGGACCTTGAACAATCGCACGTCCGAAAAATATTTGGCGCTGGATGTTTTTCCTAGACAAAGACGCATCCGAACACCTTGCACGTTCAACTGTAGTGCCCGTCAATGCATCTGATAGTTTATTAATGCCCTAATACAACGCATACCAGTGTCGTTTTTCCTATTAAGCAAAAATAAACTGATGCGTTACGCACCGCATGTCGGCGTAAGCGAAAAGTGTTCTGACGCGCGTATTTATACACAATGGTATACTAAATTATGCACGTATTTTATACTTTTTTTAATCTTAAAGGTAGATGAAATTCGCCGTTTAGCCATTAAAAAACTCCTTCGCTCGCATTCGACGGGTTAAGATAATTGAAAATAAATGGTTACCGTAGCAAATGCATTCAAAGCAGCCAAGATTCCAGTCTACATTTTCATACGAAATATTTTCTATTTCGATTCAGGAGGTATCATCGGAATGGAAGGGCAGTTTACATGAAAATAAGACATTTTCCATTATGCGGAGAACTCAGGTTTTCGCTGAATATTTCAATATAGAATCGTTTTCCAATGCGTATTGAAATTTATTTCTCTGTGATAGTTAGAACATTAATACATCTTCAGACTACTTTTTATACAAGGTGGTACTAATCTGAAAATAGGTTAATTTATTCATTATCATGAACAACTATAATGTACTATATTATAATTATGAGACACCCTAGGATCAAGAAAAACATATCAGCAATGCGATGTCACTAGAAGTGAGTTTATTACAGAATCGCATTGCAGTTGTTTTATACATTTCGTTAAGTGAGAATGATTTTTTATCATTTATTGGAACCAGCAACATCAAGTGCCATTAAACTCAGGCCAAGTACTTATTTGCTCTGACAGCTACAATAACACTGTAAAAAGTCGAATGAAAACCTCGAATTATGATCACATTCGCTAGGTTTTTGAACGTAAGGTTGTAACAGGTTGTAGTTCAAAAATCTATCTTTCGCCTGGTTAATGCGACGCGTGACCAAAATGCTGGCGTTTATCTGGCTCAAAGCATTGAACGTCGTAATGCCGCTAGCAAGCTGGGTACGCTGCCAACTGGTAGTGGGTTTGAGCATTTGGATTGTCTTTAGACCTTCAACGGTCTATGGGCAGTCGTAACTGTATTTGTAGTGTTAGTTTTAGCTTGTATTTTGTAACAGGTATCCGATATACGAGTCATCATCATCATCATCGTTACAGCCATAGGACGTCCACTGCTGGATATAGTGCTCCCCCATTTATCTCCAAAAGGGCCGGTTGGAAGCGTACTGCATCCAGCGTTTCCCTGCGGTCTCTTTTAGGTCGTCTGTCCATCTTATGGGTGGACGTCCTACGCTGCGCTTACTGGTCCGTGGTCTCCATTCCAGAACCTTTCGGCTCCATCGGCCATCTGTTCTGCGTGATATGTGCCCTACCCACGGCCACTTCAACTTGATAATTCAGTGGGCTATGTCGGTGACTTTCGTTCGTTTACGGATCTCCTCATTTCTGATTCGATCTTGTAGAGAAACCCCGAGCATAGCCCTCTCCATAGCTAACGAACCTTACCATCATATAAATTCAAACTGTTTTCAATGTGAAAATAATACAACAAAATTATTCCAAGTTTTTCTTAAATGTAAAGTCTTCTGCTAGCCATTATTACATTTGCTTATCTAGATCGAATGTCGCGATGCGACCTTTTCTGTCTAAATTGTGCCTTAAATACGAAATTCATACTTTTTCTCAGAAGTAACCGAAATTTCTTAGCCCTAAGGTGCATTTTAAAATAACATTAAAGTATTTAAGAACTTATTTATCTGAATGGTATTTTTTTCTAAATGTTTCAGCAATTCTTATAACAACGAGAAGGTCCTTTTTCAGGGGCGTTAAATCATTCCTTATAGACTTTAAAGGCAATTGTTTACTTAAAGAAAAATCTGTCTAGTTCACATAAGATGTGTACAATACGATAAGAAAAACAACCGATGCTTTTCAAACACAGTTGTTTTTGGATCAACAAATAAATATATTTAAAAAAATCGGGACATTTTTGCACACACGGTCATCTGACCCCAAACTAAGCAAAGCTTGTGATATGGCTGACAGAGACTGATATACATACATATATAGCTTGAAATACATACTTAAATAAATAGTAACAACGAGATATAGAACAAACACAAATGTTCACCACATTTAAATGTTTATCCTAGGTGGGAATCGAACCAACGTCCCCAAGCTCAGAAGATAGGTACCTACAAAACCACATCATTTCTTTAGAAGCCATTATGTGAAAACTCAAGTATTCTAAATTTAACACAAAACTCAAACAGAGTGTTATAAGATTTACGTATCTGTATCTGTCTGTGTGGCCTCGTAGCTCACAAACGGCCGAGCCGATAGTGATTTAGTTTTTTGTTTAAAGTGGCACTTGATCGACATTGTTATTAGCTGTTATTCAAGAAAACCTCTTGAGCCGTTTGAAGACCACCTTTTTAGTATATTTAATGTCAGGCTTGCGTTTGACCGTCAACTCTCATGACGTTAAGTGATGATGCGGTCTACTGTGTTACGGTTGTTATTCTCAAGTGTAACGAATATTTATAAAAATTTACCGCGATAAAATTTTATCCATTTTTTTTGTGTTGTAAAACTTTCCAATTTTATCATACCATCAAAACTAAGCGTTTCACTTTTGCTCAGCGAAGGAGAAACCTCAAACTATAGGTAGTTTATGTAAATATTGTATATAAGTATGAAATCTGCATAAAAGTGTCAGTATGGACACTGCAATATAAAAAAAGTTGTAAAATATTTTTTTCAGAATTTCAATTTTTTTATTATCTTTTAAAACGGCAAACACCAAATGATGGTAAGCAATAATGGCCGTCAATAGACACCTGCTTCACTAACTATATATTCGATGATATGTCAACCCGGATAGATAATTTTAGACACGCCTTTTGAAACGTTCCATGTTGAAGCTCGGCGAAAGGACATTCCACGCTTTGCAAGTCCGCAAAAAGAAAAGAGCGGGAAAACCGGATGGTGTAGAATTTCTAGCTCTACAAAATATAGGGGTGAACTTCTGATCGTGTTATATGCTTGGAAAAAGAGCTAAGAGAAAGAGAGATATGAGTTTAGTTAAAAAGGTTAGATGCCTGGTTGTTCTCGCTCTCCTCTCTCGTTCTATCAATCCCAGTGTTGGAATGAGAAGTGATAGCGAGGCGGTATCAACGAGAATGGCGCCTCATTTGCATTCAATTATCTGGAACCCTTCTGGATGATAACGGAGCTGTGGCGAGTATTGTATATTGATGCTACTACACTGTTTTCATCACCACGGTCCCACTATTATTTGCTGCCCATCATCATCATCATCTTCAGCCAGAAGACGTCCATTGCTGAACATAGGCTTCCCCCTTTAACCTCCACACTGAACGGCAGCCTGCCTTTGCCTTTGCTGCCCACTGAGGTCGAAAATGCAGGTATCTAGTTCCGTTGATTCCAGAACGTCAATGGATTTGACTTGGATGGATCGCAAGTAAGCGGGCTATAATGATTTGTACCTTTCTCTCTCTACGATTTCTACCGATTTTGTTTTGTACCAGTCAAGTTTTTTTGTATACAAAAAAAACTCTTTTTCTTTTTGTAATACTTTTTATACTATATAATTTTTTTTCCTGGGCAAATGCCTTTATTAACTAAACTAAATACAAGCTAAAACTAACACTACAAATACAGTTAGACTGCCCATAGACCGCTAAAGGTCTAAAGACAATCCAAATGCTCAAGCCCACTACCAGTTGGCAGCGTGCCCAACATGCTGGCGGCATTACCACGTTGAATGGCAATGCTAATGCGTTGAGCCAGAAACACGCCAGCATTTTGGTCACGCGTCGCATTAACCAGGCGCTCTGAAAGATTTTTGAAAATGAGGTGAGCTATTTATTTACTCTAAAAAAATCTTATGATAAACGTGCCAAAAGGCTTCTCAGCAAGGAATTCCTAGCATAGACTTAATTTCTTAGTCCTGAACATCGGCGCAAAGATGCGAGTCTATCGGTTTTTTACGTATAGGTACATTTCGGAGACTATTCTCAGAAATTAATCCGTTAAAACTGGATCTGCATCGAATCTGCATGATCTAGGTAAAGGCAAGCATACTATTTTTTCTGTACCCGGATTTGTAAACAATAAAATATTTTTATTTTACCGGACTACCAAAGAGGGCACAAAAAAACTATAGGTACCGCTTTATGGTTGATATTCCGAAAACTCGTACGAAGCGCTTTGATTCCTTTTTTATTGTGTGAACTGCTTATCTGTGGAATGCGCTGCCAAATGGTTGTCCCCAATAGTTACAATCTGGGAGTCTACAAATCGCGAGAGAATCAATTTCTTCTAGACAATCATGCTCCGCAGGCCACATCATTGCTTAACATCAGGCAAGGCGGTGGTCAAAAGGAAAACTGAGGGTACAGTCATCGATATAGGGTTATTCTCCTTATTCAATGAAAATCCATACTGTGTACGCTTACAACAGTGTACAATAGTTGAGCATAGCAAGGAAATTGTATTTGCTACGAGTCAACAATCAAAGGGACGAAGCTTTCGGAACATCACGGCGCCGTGTTTACTTTGTGTTCGCTTTTCCATATTTTATCTTTGTGGGATGCATTTCAGAGGTCAGAATTAAAGTGGCAGAGCGTTTGCTAACGGATTTATTGTTCTACTGAATCCTTTGTATAGATGTTTCAGTAGATTAAGCGTTTTGTGTATTACACACGTGTGTTGCGTCTAGTCTATGTGGTTGCTATGTCTAGTCTATGTCTACCTTCAATTGTTTTTTAAACTTGACATGCATTAGGTATTCTTTTATTTAGATTCTAGCTGCGCCCCGTGGTTTCACCGTGGGAAATATCCCTTATAACGTCAGCTATCTGCCTGTGAAAGTCCCCTCAAAATCAGTCAAGCCGATTCCACAGGGAACACACATACACACATTCAAATTCGACAAAAGTAGTCCTGTCGGGTCACGAATCCCACAGAAAAAAAAGTAAATAATTTCCTGAAAATTTCCGCTTTGAAACAAAACCAGGAAATTTTAAATCTTTTCTTTCCATGAAAACTTAGTGTCAAATATTTTAATAAAAACAATGGACTATTAAAAATATTTTTATATGAAAATAGCCAAATCAGTCCAGCCTTTCTCAAGATGTGCGCTTACCAATGAACAGTTTAATTTTTAGTTATATAGATGTCTAAGAGCTTTTATAGCTAAATAGTACTTTCTTGTTTTCACACCAGATACGTATCTACTCTATAGCAGCAAAAGATAGTTCATTGTCTAGTTCGAAAGAAAAAAATATACATATCTGATCGACATTAGTTTTTATGGTAAATTAATAAAGCGATCATTTCTGAGAAACCAGATAAAAGCACTATTGAGTACTTACTGAGTTAAACCGTCAAATAAAGTACTTATATTGTATATAAAGGCCAACCCAGTAGAATTTTTTCAATAGTACCGACGCATTAGTGCGCACACGCATAAAGCGCACCAGTATCAGCTCAGTTGCACGCCAACTGCGTTGGTGAGTGGACGTCGTACCAAAGAGCGATTCAACGTAGTTAGTAGATATTTCGACAGAGACGCAAATTTTTCATAGACCAGTTTGCTTTTAATGGATAGTAATATTAAGATATGTCCATAGTAGATAAATAGAAAACTCTTTATTGTTAACAATAGAAATCACAAAACTAGTGCACTACTAACTGGTGGCCTGTAGCACCCATATGCATTTAACTGGGAAAGACAGTACATATAAGTTCAAATTTTAACCAATTTTAGGAAAAATAATGTTCTGTTTTCAAGCAGCATTTTTTTATAACATTTTTAAGCAACGACTCGTTTCCTTGCCGTCTTTCTGGATTCCTGAAAATTACAATTTAGGCATTTTCTAAGCTAGAGTGAATAGATTTCTTCTAGATCAACGTTCACATGGCTGACCGAGGTGAACGACCCTCGGCCACATCATCACTTACTATCAAAAGAGTCGACTACGTTCCATGGTGTTTCCGAGAGGCTACAACATGGGGCTCTTCAAAAGGTGAGTTGATCGAGTCCTAAAGGGTAGGCAACGCATTGGTGACGCCTTTGGTGTTACAAGTATCCATAGGCGATGGTGACTGCTTACGACCAGGCAGCACGTCCATTTGTTTATGGCATAAAAAAACCACAACCTCCCATATTTATAAACACAATAAAGGTACCGCGAGACCTCACCTTCACTTTGTTACCTTCACGTGTTCACTTTGCTAAGGATCCTTGTTCTCTAATCTTCTCTCATGTTTGAAAATGCTAGTCATCTTTCAAAGAAAAAGATCCTCATCTTAAATGAGGACAAAATGTGGCATTACGTAATAGACGACGCTATCAGATCTATATGCATCCTTTATTGATGTAACTTTAAGGTTACCTTATCTTATCAACTAAAATGCCTTGGTTCCTTAAGGGTGAAAATAGGGAGAACTAAATTTTATAAACTAAAATATGAGGGGAATATATTTTATTTTTCGGAAAAAAACTTACTTCTAACAAAAAACAAGGCTCTCTTACAAAAAAAAAAATTATACTACACAACTTGGTAATATTTTCCAAACCGATCATGTATTTCAACTGTTATCAATATTCTCAGTACGCCCAGTTTATGACGTACTACGTTTATGGAATTAGTATTTACGATTCCTAAAACGCATTTACGATAGGGTTTATGGTATGATGCGATATTGGAATTACCGACTTGACTACGGTATTTTATGACGGACAGTTTGGGAGACAGATTAGGAAGAAATTCTAGTGCAATATAATAATACACAGACTTCTATCAATGAAGACGCGATCTACTATGTCTTGTAGTCTTTTTAGTCTAGTTTTGGATGTCAAGATTTAATTTCTTCTTGACCAGATGGTGGCTGAGCACTAGCATGTGCCCTTTAAAATCTGACGGAACCCGGTACGATTCTCAACCCTGCTCAGCTGGTCCGTCTCAGCGTACTCTTTAAAATATGGTCCAAGTCCTTTATTTTCTTTAAATCTTATGTGATAAGGTTCTATCTTGGTAAGAGTGCCCATCCTAGTTCGAGTGTTGTGTTATTAAACGCAAACTTTTGTAATACTAATGCTTTACTCTACTGGGAACGTCATTACGGATAGGACTATTGTCGCCAATAAGCTAGGGCCCCGATTCTACTAAACCAATTGTTTTTAAATTGTAATTGCTTTTTTTTAATCATTGCCTCAAATATGACAGTTTTTTTTAAATACTTTAAGTGTCATAAGTGTCGATTTTGGGTAATTGCCACAAAATTGACACTTATGGCACTTAAAGCATAAAAAAATAAAAACTCAATTTTGAGGCAATTAATAAAAAAAAAGCAATTACAATTTAAAAACAATTGGTTTAGTAGAATCAGGGCCCTGATAATAGTAGTGGTCGACCAGTCCCAGCGCTGGGATTTCGTCGACATTACCATCCATCCAGCATGACGAGAACTCCGTGAAGGCTGAAAAGGACAAACTCAGCAAGTACCAAGGTACTTGCAGGCAAGGGACTTGGCTCACGAGGTCACTGCTGTGTGGGATGTTCATTCGACGACAATTGTCCCAGTAGTCGTGTCGGTAAACGGCCTTATAGCGAAGAGCCTCGACCAACACCTTAAGAGGCTTTCACTAGATTGTATGGTCAAGGGTCAATTGCAGAAGGCAGTCATCCTGGACGAGGCCCGCATTGTCAGTGTTATTTTTTATTTCAGTGTAAAATAAAGTGATATATTATTAATAATATTAGAGGATCCTCACTTGCAGCCCTGACCACGCATAGCTTGGACTTTGCCCTGCTGCTCGCGGCACCTAAGTTTGCAACTTATGTAAAAAAAAAAAAAATGTTTAAATAAATATCTGCAATAACAATAAAAACTCATTTATGCATTATTTCTGCCGAGTTGTAGGTGTATCCACCCTCTCTATTTCCTGTTTACAATTCATCATTAATTCATAAGAAAATGTAATCAAAAAGTAAAACAGTAAATATGCAAAGGATTCAGCTTTTGATGTTCACTTAGAAAATTGTGGGACGAAGGTTTTCGTATTATTTAATTTACATATTTGGTGCCAAAAATAACTTTATGTTGAGATTTCTCAATTAAAAAATAAAGTTTTTGCATCTTGAAGATGGTTTCTAAGAACATACATTATTTATTTTATGAGCTCTGTTTTTGTTATATGCTAACAGACGTGTAGATTTGGTTGACCTCAACCACCGTCTGACCAACAGGAGAGAAAGACAGAGAACTATATTCTTATCACTCTTTCTCCCTTATTGGTTGAGCAGTGGTCCGTCAGCCAAATCCTATCCTATCCGTCTGATAGGGCTTTAAATGCGCATATAAGATCTTTTTTGATAAATTTTCTAACAAAGTGTGAAAACAACATTACACGTACATTATAAAATATAAATAAACCACTATCAATCTAAAACTAACACCTTGCTGAAAAGAGAAACATTAAGTCGTAAACAGGCTCGAAAATTCTTTAAAAAACACTTCACGAAATGAGTTTTTTTCTCTCTTAGGACACAGGAGACATTTTCAATCAAGCGTTCTAACTGAGCCCAAAAGGAATTGTTTTAGGAGCGTTTCAAGAAAGTATAAAAGAACTTAGTTTTTCAATAAAGCTGAGCGTTTACCGTCGAGGAAAAGGACAATTTTCCATTTAAAATGTCTTTATTTTGTTGTGGACGCAAATTGATATTTTGTAATACCTTGTAATCATTTTCTGTGTACAAATTAATAGCTTAGTCAACTTCGTTTGAAATGAATATGAATAATTATTAAGTGTAGGGAACAACGTGGTCCGTTATGATTTGACAAAGTTATTTTTTATGACTTTTTTTAAGTCTCTCACGTTCTGACTTTGCAAAAAAAAAAAAACTGCCATGTCAAACATGGTGTCAAATATTTTTCAATCTACTATGTTAACTTTTTATTACGTGTCAAAAAGATAATTAAATGTATGTCAAAAAATTACAATTGTCTTAAATTTTTGTTTAACTGCATATTTTTAGTATGTTTCATATGATAAAAACAATTATCAATAAGCCATTTATGTAAATTGTGTAAATTTATGAACCGGCATTTCCCTGATCCCTTTAGGAACATTGATATATACCTACTCTTATTCATCATTTGACAATTGCGCTTATGTAAAGTAGTATTGTGGATAGGAGTTGACAATATCGTCATATTTAATTCTTGACTTAAATTTTTAACGTTTACTAGTTTTTTGATAGATAAGACGTGCTCCTTGACAATCATTCTGATTTGCATTATTAGGCCGTGCAAGGAAAAAAAAACTTTTATATTTGTCTACATAAAGTCATAAGGACCTATCTATACTTCTATACTAATATTATAAAGAGGAAAGATTTGTATGTAAGTATGTTTGTAACGAATTGGCTCAAAAAGTACTGGACCGATTTAAAAAAAAATTTCATTGTTGGGAAGCTACACTATCCCCGGGAGGCCGTGGTAAGGCTACCACGGCCTTCCCAAATAGGCGTTTGGGAGACCGCTAGACTTGAAAGCGTGAGGTCGCGGTTTCAAACCCCGGGCCCGTACGAATGAGCTCTTTGGAGTTTATGTACGGATTTTCATACCACAAGCTTTTCGGTGAAGGAAAACATTTTGAGGAAACCTGCATACGTACGGAGAAGAAATTCAATGGCGTATATGTGAATCCACCAACCCGCATTATGATGAGTATCCCCGGGTGACATAGGCTATAATCTATACCCGTGAGAAGCTGGGGCGGACCGCTAGTATTTTATAAAAATGAATCTACCTTGGATTAAATATTTACCTTGGTCATTCCATAACTTCACTGACGACTCTACCGATTTCGTTCATCTTTTTTTAAAGCTTTCTAATACTTTATAGAAGGTTCTTACGGAAAGAAAAATTAAGAAAATTGCGCAGAAAATTGGAAAATTTCAGAAACTTAACGACAATTTTAACTCGCGGGCAAAGCCGCGGGGCGCAGCTAGTATTACATAAATGGCTCTAATGCATTTCTTTTGTGCTAGGAAAGCTTTCTTATTGTTAGTGGAATTTCCCCAGAGTAAGAGTCCATACCTTAGAACCGAAGCAATATAGCCATGGTATGCAGTGAGCGCCGCAGTTTCATTTACAGTAATACGCCGTGGTCGTTTTAACGCAAAGACAAAACGGTTTGGAGCACACGTGTGCTATACTGAGCTTTCCAGTTCTAATCTTGGTATATATGAATGCCAAGAAACTTATATACTTCGGTTTTTAGGGTTCCGTACCCAAAGGGTGAAAACGGAATCCTATATCGAACAAGCGTAGTGCAGTACCATATAGGGGTTTGAATTGATGCTCATAATAATTCTGGATGACAGTTAACTGTTATGGGGAACCGTGACATTTAGTATCAAGCAACTAACAAGTGTCGTCAATGACTTTAAAGAAAAAAAATATTTTATCCATCGAAACATCTCGGAAAATATTCTTCCTTAGTCACTTACCGTACGCAAATGCGACCATATTTCCTAATATGTAAAGGGACAAGGGTCTACTTCGAATTCCGCCTAACTGATATTGATATTCCACAAGACCCCCATAAAGATTTCGTATTGCAATAGAAATGGATGGCATAGCATTGTAACAGTATGGATACTTTGTAAGAGAACTAATACAAAACACGCATAATGCGTACGTCTTTTATCTCGCTCGAAATTTATCCACATATTTATAAACGCAATAAAAGCGCCTCGAATCTTCCTTCACTTTGAGTGCTCACTTTGTTATGGTTCCTTTGTCGGCCCTCTAAGCCCTTCATGTTTGACATTGGACATTATGAGTAAAAATTTAATAGTCTATCCTCTATTGCACACTCCGTCTTCTATAAATCGTTTCCATCCTAAGGTTACCTGGAAGAGATCACTTTTAGCGAAAAGGCCGCCTGTTATTACACTAGTAATTAAGAGCTTTTTGTCCTCTGTATCAATTTTAATGGTGTGAACAATAAAGAGTTAATCAATCAATCATTGTTAGTCGTCTCTCAATGTTACCTCAGTCCTCCTCCAATGAGGAAAAAGTGAGATAATAGATGATGTCATCTTTAGTTTTTTTATTGCCGTAACCTTAAACTTAAAAAAATTACAAGCTTTTATTTAATCTACAATGTTTTTTAGTTTGTTTCAGTCAAATCTTGCAAGCTGAATTAGAACCAGTTCCTACCAACCAATTTTTCTTAAATTTTGCATACACTTTTAATTCTGGTGACAATACAGTATTTAATAACCACAAAAATAAAAATTTCAATAAAAATAAAAGTTTAATTTTTAAGAAAAAATTGTTTCAACTTATGACTAATTTGTACTTTAATAAATTATGTGCTGTTTTCGATGCCATCGTCTGAAATCAGTGACGGACAACATCGTGAGGCAACCAGTATGTCCAAGTAACCTCAAAAATTCAAAAACATGTGACATTTACCAACATGCACTGGGCCAGCATGGTGGATTAGGGCCCATCCTCTCTGAGAGAAGGCCTGTGTCCCAGCAGTGGGAATACGATAGGCTGATAATGGACAAATGTATTTTATAAAAAAAAATACTAAAATACCAAAACACGACTTGGAACCTTAAGGATAAAGAGAAGTAAAGTTTATAACTATGGGGGCTAGAGCCATCAAATGACTATACTATACGAATATACTTATGTAAAATAATACAAACTGTATTAATATCAAGAATAAGATTGCAAATCACTGTTTTAAACTATCACGGTTGTTCACTAAAGTTATATGATTATTTACGGGACAACCACAACTACAACCTTACCACGGTAAATATCCCGTAAATAATCATATAACTTTAAGATTGCAAATGTTCCATTTCCATTTTAATACAAAGAAGTTTTCTTACTTAAAAAATAATTATAGTACATAAATAATTTTTTATTCAGTTGTTTAAAAACTTGTTTGAAGCAAAATGTTACTGAACATTGTGTATTACCATTTTTAAGTTTCTTATTCCTAAAGCTTAGATTTTTCATAAATACACATTCCTTTTGTATTTTTAAACATTTTGAAATGCGCAAGCAAGATAGAGGTTGCACGAAATATAGGTTCTTAAATGCCTATTTCTGTGAACTAAGTGCAAAATAAGTTATAGACAAACCTTACCATAAAGAAGCCAAACGACGGAATGAGACGTCGATTCATTCATATTTTAAGTGCTAACGGTGGTTTGGGGAACCATTTTCGTCGAGTTCGCACTGAACCCTAATTCTGTGATGTTTATGACCATTGGTGCTGTGTAGGGTTGTCCACATTATGAGGCAAACATTGTGTTGAAAGATCTAGAAAATTAATTTCAACGTGCTTTTATTAGCTTTATTTGTAAATAAATAATGTAAACGAAAATAATAATAATAGTCTATTCATTATTCGGTAAATCGGTATCGGCAGTAAATAGTGGCAGTGGGCAGGGCACATATCACGCAGAACAGATGGCCAATGGGGCCGAAAGGTTCTGAAATGGAGACCACGGACCGGTAAGCGCAGCGTAGGACGTCCAACCACAAGATGGGCAGACGACCTAAAAGAGACCGCAGGGAAACACTGGATGCAGGCCGCTTTCAAGTGGCCCTTTTGGAGATCGATGGGAGAGGCCTATGTCCAGCAGTGGACGTCCTATGGCTGAAATTATGATGAGTAAATAGCGGACACTTACAAGTTTTGCACGTAATAAGGTTCCGTACCCAAAATTTGTAAACGGAACCCTATTACTAAGCCTACGCTCTCTGTCTGTCTGTCCGTCCGTCTGTCTGTCCGTCCTATGTTCTAAAGGCTGTATCTTTCGAACCGTAATAGATAGTCAGTTGAAATTTTCACAGAATAAATTTTCACAGAATATGTAATATATTACGACGGATCAACTATAATCAACTATAATCTATATGACTAATAATCAAGTCAAAAAGTAAAAAGTAAAAGGACACCCCATTAAACAAACGTTTTTTAACGTATTTTCGTATTTGCTCTAATTTAAAAATGGTAAAACAAGCGTCAAACTTGGCATGATTATAGTACACACTCTAAAGTAAAACAAAATATAACAAATAATGGCCAAGTGCGATTCGGTGACCAATTTCTGTTCACCTCCAAGTTAAGCAACGTTGGGCGCGGTCGGTAGTTGGATGGGTGACCGCCTAGGCGTGATGTTGTCTTTTTGCACTACCTTTTGTATTTTGTGGTGGTACGGAACCCTCTTGGAACGGTGGTTCCAAGTTTATTGCTTTTAGAGGGTCAAAGTTGTGTAAATTTTTGTATAAGGACCTAAATGTAAATTCAAATTCAAAATATTTTATTAAGGACAACTAAAAATCCATTGGGTATCCATCCGTTAGTACAAACAAAATTTAAAGCTATTCATAGATAAGAAATACAAAAATTTAAACAAAAAAAAAACATTATAAAAATATAGATTTAAAAAAAGTTTTTACAACACATTTGCTCAAAAAGTGCACTTACGAAGCCTGTATACATCGTTCGAAAGTTAAACATTACGGATCATACAACGGAGCGTGCGGTAATGAATTTTACCGCACGCTCAGATGTATAGCACCGTGCGTGTACTTTACGGTATTTTTTTAATTTCCATCATAATTACATAAGAATTCCACAAAAGAGTTTCATATTACGAGAATAAATAAGCTGAATGATCAAACCTCCTTGGAAGCGCTTTTACTCAATACGTTTGTCTCAGTTTAATACTAAAGAGAAAATGAGACGAAAGATGTAGTTCTAATTTTCACCACGTGATAGTGGCGCTATTTGCATGTTCGCGCCATTTTCTTATTATATTATAGAAACTATTGTTGTGACTGATATTAAGTTATAAACAAAATAATAAAATTGTTTCATTTGTAGCCTTTTTTTCTCACAAATGTGTTGTAAAACGTTGTATGGCACACGTGCGGATTGGTTTTTACAAACTCATAACTATGGTAAGCCCTCGACTTCGTCTCGGGCTTACATTCGTCTACTCGTTTGTAATAACCAACTTACCGCACTTGTATCATAAATAACTATTTCACGCACCTTCGGAACTTCTGCACTAATAACGACTGAGTAAGAAATAATATACTTCCTACTAATCACCCGCACAAAATGCCCGAGTATAGGCGCGTGACCATATCCAGCCACGATTTTTAAGATGTTGTTCCGACTTCCCGCACCCTCTTCATTAGTGATGCCACTTTCTTTCAAGCGATGTAAGGCTGCCTTACTTTCATGTTACAAAAGATCTCACAAATTACAGTTTCAAATAAATAAATACCATCGGATCCGGAGAATTCAGTACGAATGATCAAACTTCAAGTTATCCAATTTACTCACTGAGATGGATAAAGCTTAACTTGGGCAAATTTAACTGGGAGTTAAGTTAAATTAAGTGATTCCTTGTTGCGCAAATATTGCAGAGAATTTGATTTGATACGCATCCATTTTGTTTGATTAATCTTAAAGCATGGTATTTTTTTAATGCTTTTTTTAGTTTCTTTTGTATTTAACTATAATTAAGAATTTCTAGAAGTGATTTTTACTTCTTCGATTAAATTGGTTTTTTTTTGGTCTCTCACTGTGGGCCTCATAAGCAAGCTAAAAGTCGCACAACGAGCTATGGAGAGAACTATGCTCGGAGTTTCTCTACGAGATCGAAACAAAAATGAGGAGATCCGTAGACGAACGAAAGTTACCGACATAGCCCACCGGATTAGAAAGTTTAAGTGGCAGTGGGAAGGGCACATATCACGCAGAACAGATGGCCGATGGGGCCGAAAGGTTCTGGTACGGATATTTTTAAGCACGTATTTTTAATATTTTTCATTTTGGTTTCCATCATATTCCATTCCATTTCCATTTAAATATCTTTTCATTGGGCACCGTAAGCATAAAATCTCAAAATTTAAGCTTAGCTACAAAATAAGAACCTAACATGCTCGTACCTACAAGCAATCTACAAGTAAGTATGTTGGAAAACAAAACAATTTACAAAGAGAAAAGGACATCTACAAAACCCAACCGAGACAGCATTTTTCGACATTCGCAACGTCGGGCGAAATAAATAACAAGGAGCGAAATAAGGATTAGGTACAATATTCAGGGCCAAAACACCGGCCAAAAATATTCAGCTTTAAAAATAGTATATTGGGTTTCGAGAAGTTAGGGCCAAAACGCGGATTTCTAGCTGGCGGACTCTCTCTTCCACGCAGATTTTTCTTGTATATCTCTTTCTCGTAGTGTTTCTATTATATTATTATGGACTTAAATTATTTGTATATTAATTATTATTAATATCGCCTGACTAGTTCTTACACTGCTTGATTTACGAATCCTGTAATTAAGTTTTTTTTTTTTTTTTTAACAACTCTACCCCTAACGTCATTTGGTTGGAAAGTAATCCCAAAAGTAATTTTTCTTATTAAAATGTTTATTAAATATTATAAGACAATAAAAAAAAAAAGGTTTAAGAAAGTTGTGAAAAAAATCAAAATATTAAATTTATTAACATGGACATAGACTTAAATAAGGTATGTATAGCAAACGAGCTCTAGCAAGAAATTTAGTAAAGCTTATGCTAGGCCTGTATAGCGGAAATCTGACCCGTTTTTTTAGCTTTACACCTTTCATTTTCTTTCATTGGGATATTTAGATTTTGATGCTGGGATATTTAGTACGAAAGTGTTGACTCTGTCTAACAATTTCCTCACACATGCAGGTTTATCCCGAAGACTACCTTATTATGGTGATGGAGTGAAAATCTTTGAAACTCGGCTACATTTTGAGTTTAGCCAGGCCTGGCACACTCCACACTTTAGGTATGAAGCTGCAAGTAGCCGACTTGTCGGACCTACCGCACCCGCTGCCGTGCGATAGACAGAAGTAACGCGACAAGAGTTACGCGATAGACACAGAGGCAACTTCTAGGCTCATATATATAGCTGTAGGTAGTTAGGGCTCGCACGTCCTGAATTTCAACTTATTGTGTAGTAGCAAGAGTCTCTACATATTTAAATGATTTTGCGGAGTGAAGCTTCTGTGCTTGTACCTATTATGTATTCTGTGCTTGTACATATATATATTCTGTGGTTTTATCCAGGTCATATGTGGTATTACACCCACTAGAACTTTCTCTGTGGCCAGACTAGGTGCCTGACGGTGGGTACCGTGATCTCCATAGATACAAGCACCAGTGCCCAGCAAGCTGCCTGAGACAACACTCCGGGGAAATGTTCGTAGCATTTTCCATTCTTCCCCTTCTCCGCAGGCCACGCCGTGCCGTTATCTTCCTTGGGCTCATTGGGAGATCAGACCCCCAAATCTGACCACAAGCCCTACCCCAAGACTACACTAGATACGACCATACAAAGTACTTGCCTTAAATAAATGTTCGCGTGTCGGCACGCCCTAAATCATGGCCACGGACTACTGTACCTAATTTATACTGAGCGAAAACACACATAGCATTGCGGAGATAATTAGAAATTAGAATAAACATTTTAAATTTGCATACTATTTCTGACTTTGTGGCTGACAAAATTCAGTATCATTTTATAGCCTACGTGTTTTGATTTTATGGGTTTACTCGCGTTTACTGGATCTACATACTTCCTAGTTCAACCGCATTCGCTTTGCGTAATTTTAATCCTCTTTGACCAATGAATCTCTCAGGGAAAGTTTTTGTCTCGGCGTTTTCTTCAGGTTAGGCGTTTGATCAAAACTCACCTGGAAGTGAGAATAAAAGGAGATTTATTACGAGCCGTACCTACTTATTACAAAATTCAATAGTTAGATTTTAGGTATAGACAGATTTTCGAACGTAAACCAAAATATACGGACCGAATTGAGAAACTTCCTCCTTTTTGTAGTCGGTTAAAAAAATAAAGCCGTTACTGTTAACCGTATAAACCGTAACATTAAAATGGGTTGTCAGTAATTTAACGAAATCCACTCTCAAACTTACGCGAGAGTTTTACGAAAATCTACTTTTGTAAATTGGAGGTAAAAAGTTGATATTATGTTGAGGTTTTCCGTTACTTTCATAAAAAATACAAATCTATTTATTCCAAAAACAGAATTTTCTATATGGCAGCATCTGAATGCCAAAAACCTAGCTTTCATTGCTTTTTGCGTCAAAAAATTTGAGAGGCCTCGTAAGAAGACGTTTCTTATAGTGTTAACACATGTATGGATTTGGTTGACCTCAACCGCCGTCTGACCAACGGGAGAGAAAGAGAGGGAAATATATATAAATATATAAATTCTCACTCTTTCTCTCCCGTTGGTTGGTCCCGTCGTTGTTAACACTATTAACAATTTCATGTAAAGAAACTACGAGTGAAACCGCAGAATTAGCTTGTTGAAAGACGCCTGAAACAATCTTGTTCGAAACACGTGGCTAAGCTCTCGTACAACCATAAATCTTTGAACACTAGACCGTACCACGATGTCTGGATTTCTAGAACCTTTTTCTTTTGCCTGCAATACTTTGTTCTTTTACTGAAAATAAATCTGTAGTAAAATATTTTTGTAAGTACCCGTGTCAGATGCAGATACACTTACAAATTTATTATATTGAATTTATGATTTTGAAGTTATATACTCATCTTTCTTTTTTAACCAACGAAAGAGGGTTATCAATTCGACTGTATGTTTTTTATGGTTCCGTACCCAAAGGATAAAAACGGGACCCTATTACCAAGTCTACGCTGTCCGTCTGTCAAACGTATTTTTCTATTTGCTCTAATGTGAAAACAGTAATACGTACAAGCTTCAAACTTGGCATGATTATAGTACGCACTCTAAAGTATAACAACAATAATAGATAGCCAAGTGCGAGTCAGTGATAATTTTTTTTTTCACCACTGGTTCTCGTACGATCACCGAAGTTAAGCAACGTCGGGGGCGGGCGGTACTTGGATGGTCGACCGCCTGGGCGTTGATGGAACTTTCGTAGCTAACAAGTTATGTGGTGGTACGGAACACTCAGTGCGCGAGCCTGACTCGCACTTGGCCGGTTTTATTTTGTATCTTTGTTACGCGATTACTCCGCCAATTATGAATTGATTCTGATGCTTTATCATACCATATCATACCATATAAATTTTACGAAATTGATTCGGTGCTTTTTTTAATGAAGAAAAACCAAAAATATATTCACAACTGAGGATGTTTTGGTTTGTAGTTCCCTTCAAAAAAGTAATAAGTATTAGGTAAAACCTCGTTGTGTTAGGTATAAACTTTGCATCAAATATGTAGGTACCTGCGGTCTTCCAGCACAGGGCCCCGTGACACCCAATATTCCATTACGCACGACACGCCAGCCAAATTGAATCCTGTATCGTTTACAGTTATTTCGATTCGATACGTGTGTGAAAGGAACCTAACTTTATTTACTTAGTTATCGTATTTGTGAAATACAGATTCTAAATCTAACATATATTTTAAGACAACTTACTAACTTGAAATGTAACGAACTATGTAAGTACGTTTATACCATTCACCCTCTAAAAATATATATTTTAATCACTGAAAACAGTGAATAAAAAGCATGGTGTTTGAATTTAGAACACATCAATAAACCAATATATTTGACATCCAACTCAATGCTATACAATACAACCTCCTTGCGCAAAAAATATTCGATACCAACTCCTTAAATCTTTCTTTTTGTCGTAATCATGGTATAAAGAATAGTATGCAACTCTTGAATAAAACGGATTTATATCGAGGGCCATGAATCACTCGCGTTCGCGTTGAAATAGAGGATGGTTGGCAAGTACCACATGCTTGGAATCCAGTCATCAAATTGATACAATCTCAAGCCCGGCTCAGAACTGTACAATGTGAGCGCCTATTGCATAGATAGGGAACGATTTGACTAAAAATAATGACGGTAATTGTACATATTTTCGTAACAATTCTATAGAAATCCGTCATCTAGTCTACCTGCAACTATGTGTTAGCTTTTCAGCCAAGAAATCACCTTTTAAACTGTTTTACACACAATTCGTTTACACTTGTTATCGCTTCGAGGTTCGAGCAAAGAAAAGAGAGTGATTGCAATGCAACCGCCACTTATATACTGTGTTCGTTGGCAGTCGACAAAAGACTGTCAACTGTCAACGAACACGTGTGAACTTCGCCAATACAGTTTCATTATAATGGTGTTGTTAGTTCATCTATACATTAAATGATTAAACTAAAGTTGTTTTACATTCGGCCATCCGACTCAATTACACGTCCTCGTGTATACGTGTCATGTATTATATGATAATAGACATTATACGTGTTAATTAAATGTGTACTTTACAATCTTATTTTGAAGTCTTATACTATCGTTTTATGTTACATAATATCAGAATGCAACTGCATACTGAAAAGCACATCATATCAGACTAAAACCGAATCTGGTTTAGTTAAGTCAGTACGCAACTGCGTACACTGTCTCTTACGCAACTGCGTACATCGGCTCTTACGCGACTACGTACACCGGATCTTACGCAACTGCGTACAATGTCTCTTACGCAACTGCGTACATCGGCTCTTACGCGACTACGTACACCGGATCTTACGCAACTGCGTACAATGTCTCTTACGCAACTGCGTACATCGGCTCTTACGCGACTACGTACACCGGATCTTACGCAACTGCGTACAATGTCTCTTACGTAACTGTGTACTGGAGGCTCCGCTGCAGGCTCAGCTGGCAGGTTCGACGGCAGGCTCAGCCGCAGGCTCGACAGCAGGCTCAACGGCAGGCTCGACAGCAGGCTCAGCCGCAGGCTCGACGGCAGGCTCAGCCGCAGGCTCGACAGCAGGCTCAGCCGCAGACTCCGCGGCAGGCTCCACTGCAGGCTCCGCTGTATGCTCCGCCGCAGACTCGACCGCAGGCTCGACAGCAGGCTCAGCCGCAGGCTCGACGGCAGGCTCGACAGCAGGCTCAGCCGCAGACTTCGCGGCAGGCTCCACTGCAGGCTCCACTGTATGCTTCGCCGCAGACTCGACCGCAGGCTCGACAGCAGGCTCAGCCGCAGGCTCGACAGCAGGCTCGACAGCAGGCTCAACGGCAGGCTCAGCCGCAGGCTCGACAGCAGGCTCAGCCGCAGACTCGACAGCAGGCTCAGCGGCAGGCTCGACAGCAGGCTCAGCCGCAGAATCGGCGGCAGAAATTTGCATATATAACAATAAGTACACTAATCGGATATATAATCTGAAGAACTTTTAACATGAGCACAGTTATTTAGTAATTAGTATTAAATTAATCATTAGTAAAGAAATTATAATCAAGAAAACGCAAGGAATAAAACAGCCACTTTGTACAATAACTATTAATTAGGGCTCTAAAAAAAAACATGACTAGCAAACAGGTTTTGAACCACTTAACAAAAGACAAATTACACTCTGTGGACATGGGAAAATAAGAAGACATCTGTAACTTATTAATCCCGATTCTGATTTGTTAGCTTTTCAGCCAAGAAATCACCTTTTAAACTGTTTTACACACAATTCGTTTACACTTGTTATCGCTTCGAGGTTCGAGCAAAGAAAAGAGAGTGATTGCAATGCAACCGCCACTTATATACTGTGTTCGTTGGCAGTCGACAAAAGGCTGTCAACTGTCAACGAACACGTGTGAACTTCGCCAATACAGTTTCATTATAATGGTGTTGTTAGTTCATCTATACATTAAATGATTAAACTAAAGTTGTTTTACATATGGACACCAAGTTTTTTTCGAAACTTCAAGATTAAAATTAATCTAAATTATACGCGATAACACCCGTAAACAGGATTTCATTTCAATGTACATGATGCTCAAAATCAAGTTAATTAAACCCTATATATTAAAGCATCTAAAGGTTTCGTCATTTTTCATTCCGTACACCAGCGGTGACACGAAAATAAAAGGTTACAAAAAAGTTGCGAAAAAATTTCGTCCGAAAATACCGGTATTTCGGGAACTCAAAAGGGTTCAGGTGTATCCTTTTTTAATACAGTAATTTGTATTCAGTTTCGCCGCCGGTAGACCAACAGGATAGTGTTTTGGGTCCCGGTAAATATGGACCGTGTTTAGTTTGACCCCGCCGAAAATGTTGGACATAAACTCTTGGCGCTTATTGAAAGGTGGAAGCTAAATTGGTTCTCGTTTGTGAGTGTCCATATTAGGAACTAGGCTTAGTTTATCCCTCGTTTGTAAGTGTCCATATTAGGAACTAGGGCTGGTTTGTCAGGTTTATGAAGCCTGAAAATAGCGTACATTTTAATTTGGTGTCTTAGTTATAGGGCTGAGTATTTATTGCTTTGCTTTTGTTTAGATAGCCCGTTAGTCCAGCTGATAGTGAACCTACCTTCTGAGCTTGGGGGCGTGGGTTCGATTCCCACCTAAGACAAAAATTTATGTGATGAACATTTGTGTTTGTTCTATATCTGACTGTTAATATCTATTTAAGTACCTATGAATATCAGTCTCTGGCAGCCATATCACAAGCTTTGCTTAGTTTGGAGTCAGATGTCAAAAAATGTTGCGAACAATATTTTGTAGCATTTTGCATCGGTACATGATTATTCTGGACTCTGATCTGGCAACTACTATTACAGAATCGCATTCACACTCGTTAGGTTATACGGGATGTTCATTGAGATGACGGACATATTGTAGGATATTAATATTGACCTTTTCAATCAAAATAACTTTTAGTTAACGTTTAGTTATTTTGATTGAAAACCTTAAAATCGAGAAACCTTAAAATCGAGTAACAAAAATCAGCTAGTAAGAAATGTATGGAACACCAAAAAAATCTTGAAACAGCGATTTCATTATAGGTAATATAGTAAAACTTGTTTATGATATCCTCGAATCTGTCCATCGTGTAACCGAACACTATACAGGGTTACGCATATAGACTGTTTCTAACTGAAAGGGAGTCATTGTACTCATCATTATGAACAACTTTTTCTATGGGAAAAACCCTGAAATTGCAAAATTTCTGTGTCTATCTGTGGCATCGTAGCTCTCAAACGGCTGAACCAATATTTATAGATAGATAGAAACTCTTTATTGTGTACACCAGAAATAAAAATTACAACATGATAGAAAACACTTACGAGCTAGTGCCACAAGTGGCGGCCTTATCGCTAAAAGCGATCTCTTCCAGGCAACCATTGGATGGAAAGAATTTACGTAACATAATCGTAACATATTGATTTAGTTTTTTGTTTTTGTTCGTAGCTATAATTTAAGAAAATTTGTTCAGCCGTTCGAAGATTATCAGCTCTTCTATTAGGGGTTAAAAAAACCAACAAATACTTGTTATTCCAAAAAATTACTATTCTAGTGTGAATATCCACACAGGTGAAACCGCCGGAGTGGATTGGTGGATTGGAGTGTGTGCGTGTGAATCTGTATGTGATCAAATTTTCGCCTGCCCATTTTCTATCGGACTTCCAGAGGGGGCATGAAAAATTGTCACCACTTTACGGTTGATATTTCGGAAACCCGTACGAAGTGCTTTGATTCCACTTTTACTGTGCGAAGTGCTAGTATCTGGATTGCGCTGCCTGTATGGATGTTCCCCGATAGTTACAATCTGGGTGTCTTCAAATCACGAATGAATAGGTTTCTTCTAGGCAAGCGTGGTCCATCGTAGACCGCATCATCGCTTAACAACAGGCGATTTGGCGGTCAAAAGTTTTTTTAAATATAAATTAATTATAAAGCTGCAGACGGTCACAGAGGGAAACAACTCTTCAGAATTAGCTCACCTGCTCTCAGAATAAAATAATTACAAAATTTTAATTGGCATGCTGAAACCACCTGGTTGAATTACCAATGCAATTTCAAAGTTCAAACAAGAAAATTACCAGCAAATATTTCATTTCATAATTATAACATTAAACCAAATAGGTTTATAGACATTTATTCTCATATAAGATGTTACATCACTTCCATGAGAACACTGCTAACAATACATTTACAGTTCGTCGTCATTAAACCAAATACATAACTTCAATATATTTTAAATGTTTATCGGGACTTATCACGCATTATTTTATTTAGTCAAAAATAGGTACCTTTCGTTCGACAACGACAACTTAGGAAAAGGTCGTGTTAGGAAAGGACGAATTAGGAAGTTGACAACTTTGCCAATGGACAAGTTAGGAAGTGGAAAAACTTGGCTGGAGCTGACATTACAATGACCGTGGTCACTCTTCAATGTTCAACCAAAACAAAATGCAAAAGTTTGAATGTTTGTTCACTTATTTAATAATCATATCTAGCCACAGATGAACAGATTTTAATGAATTTATGAATTTAATTATGTCTAAGTTAAATAAGTTATCAATTACTTTTAAAAAAATATGGAAGGAAATCAAAATTTTAATTTTATAGGATTGGGATGGGATGGCATTTTTTCTCGCTTTATGGTAAGCGGGTTGTTTGGTTTTATAGCTCTGGTCTTTGCGACCTGGTTTTTATTTTGCAATACCTTTTTATGGCTTGTAGACTTTGTACTAGTTTGGATTGAAACATTGATTTCTATTGTTTTATGGGCATCTTTGTCAAGACACTTTACAAATTTCTACTATTGTGAATCTCTCCGTTGAAAATATTGCTAATAGTGAATTTTATCCTATGTTTTTCTGGAGTAAGAATAAAGAGTTTCTCTTTACGAAAAGTTGGAGAATGGAAAACCGCAAGCTTACACCGCAAGTCAAACAGTGGCGAACAGCTAGTAATGACGCAATTTTAGTTGAAGTTGTAATTTTATCCCTTCAGTCTACGCCAAAGGCTTATCAGCCCTTTCTTTGGTTGTACCGATGACAGCACATATCCAAAGAGAATGGATGATATGGGTCCAGTTATTTTGCTGTCTACGAAGTACAAGGGTGAGCAAGAATTCCAGTTTTTTGTTTAGAATATTAGGGAGCTATATTATTGGGGTCTTATATATTTGTATTTTAGGTAGTCTAGACTTGTTGACCCATGTTTTAAGTCGAAAACACGCTTGAGTAATTAATTTTAGTATACTATTTTATTGATGGCAATTTTCACGCTATCGTTTATTTATTCTTGCTAAAATACTTACCTTCTTTTGGTAACCGCCGTTTTGGGCCGCTTGATGGTAAACAATTTATCATCTTCAGCCAGAAGACGTCCACTGCTGAACATAGGCCTCCCCCTTTAACCACCACACTGAACAAAAGCCTGCCATCTGCATCCACTGGATGCTTACGACTCTCACAATGTCGTACGTCTATCTAGTGGGAGGCCTGCGTCTTCCTGTTACCGTGGCCTATGGATAACTGTAATACCAAGGGACCTGTTATACCAGGATACACGTCAAGGACAGGGGACGTTTCTGACCTTTGAAGACTCTATAACAGCCATTTTGAAGAACCCCATATTATGGTTACTCGGAAATTCCGCAGGAGAAAGTTTATGAAGCACGTTACGCACCGCTTGTCGGCGTAAGAGAAAAGTGCTCGACGCGCGTTAGGCACCTATGCGGTGCGTAAGGGAATCGCTTAAACACAGTTTACACGATAAATACTTATACAGGTGTAATGTATCGTAAGTGCGACGGTACTTCACGTCGAAACAGTTGCTATCACTGTACCAAGTACAGGTTCGGTCGTGCATGGAGTACTGCTCTCACCTTTGGGATGGATCAGCTAAGTATACCAGCTTGGGGCGTTGGAGTCTATTGAGAAACGTATCAACTGGCTCATAAACAACGAATCCCTAGTTCAGACTAAGCTTCTTAGTCTTGAGCATCGGTGCGAAGTTGCTAGTCTATCGGTTTTTTATGAGAGACATTTCGGAGAGTGCGCATCGGATCTGCATAATCTAATTCCTTCCTTGCTCATTTATCTTTTGGACTGTCAGAGTGGGCACGAAAAATTGACACCACTTATTGTTTGATATTCCAAAAACCCGTACGAAGCGCTTTGATTCCACTTTTATTATGAAAACTGCTAGTCTGTAGAATGCGCTACTGAATGGATGTTCCCCGATAGTTACAATCTGGGTGTCTTCAAATCACGAGTGAATCGGTTTCTTCTAGGCAAGCGTGCTCCATCGTAGACCGCATCATCGCTTAACATCAGATGAGTTGGCGGCCAAACGAAAGCCTAATTGAAAAAACATCAGTAAATTACTTTACTCTATTATTAAAAAAAAAAACAACAAATTAAAACCTAACTATCATTCTATCAAACCGCTACCAGTGGGAACTGTTCCCAAAATGCCTGAATTTAGGCATGAGGCTTTAGTTTCATCGATCTCCAGAAACCAAATCATGATGTCACCAAAATTACTCACTCCTCAACCAAAAGGCCGATTAAACGAGTGAGCCACAAAAGCCGCAGAACGGAGAACTCTATTTGCAGTCCAAGCATTTCAGGCTAGACGCTTTAATCTCTAGGCGAATGTTAGGTCAGCCGCAAAGTTGACTGCTCCACTGGTTGCAAACTTTCTGTTTTAGGTCACGTTAGCATGAACTAGAAAATGTATGCTAAAATAGTTCTATGCTTAGAATAACTACTCAGAGAAGGTAAGTTTCCAAACAACGCCTTCTCAAAACGTAAGCTACAAATTCGCTTTGTAGCTTACGTTTCGATTGGTATTTTAAACGATTTAAGCAAGAAAATTAATGGATTACCTGTGGAATGTCACACCATAACTCTTATGCGGCTTTTCTGATTTGTTGTGGTACGATTTCACCGCGCAAATTGTCATAGTAATTTTTTTATTTAATTTTCGTGTCATATATGACACCATTTGAATGGCTTAAATTTTGCGAATGTACTTGGTTTCTTTGTGTAGTTATTCTAAGGTTCTATGTTATTTACTGGTCTAGCCCGGACCATTTGTGCCCAAACCAAAATTACAATTATGGGATATGTGTGAATGGAAATTATGAAACTATTTTACAGTATAGGTTTTAAAAAACTGGGCTATTGTGATGAAGTTTTAATGGTGTTGAGCTAGTCTATGGCATGAGGTACAGCACCCGTCAATTATGTCTTATTTGAAAATATTGTTGCGGGTGATGACTTGTCACCAAAGATAATATAACCACTTGATCGCGCTTGAAATAGTTTAGGTTAACATGTTAGAACCTTTGCCTCATGCGGGGTAAATGATGAGCAGTCAAATGGTTAAATTGCCATTGCTTAATTGCCACCCACCATGATCCAAGAAAACAAGGTCTAGCGCTCTGGGAGTTGTCCCGCAATGACGTCACTGTCCAGTTGCCACTTTATTGTAACAAACACAAATACTGGGAAACTTTTTTTTTTATAATCTATTAAATAAAATACAAAAGCATTTAATTGTCGTTTGGTTTGTCCGCTCAAGCAAGTTAAGCAAGACTTGAATATATTAAACACAATTTTATCAAAACCACATTGATTTATTGGATTCCCACAGGTAATATACGGATATTGGGGAGATTAATTTCACGTTACTGTTAACACAGAAAATCATAGAGTCCGCCATTGTTTCGTGTATCGTCATCTCTCTCGAACTTATTGTAATTTACTTATTCTGCTCTTGCTTATGCACGTGTACGTGTATCCATGACATTGTTGACATCATTGCGGGACGCCCACGTGAATTTTTTTCTCGGAGCGCTATACCTGGTGGCGTATATTATTATACCATGCCACCCACTATATGGACCCCCTATAATGGCTGCCTTATATTGGCAACGAAGGGGCAATATTGGTAATGTTGGTGTCGAGAGGTGTGCTGCACTTTCACTAAACGCTACTCGCGGCGTTGTGCTCTTTAACTATGTTATTTTACTTTACACCCGCGTAGACATTCCATCAGAAATTTTAAGTTTTTTCGGGAATAAACGTTTTTTATGTCCCTCTTAAGTCCTCCAATAATCTCTATGCAAAAAATCATATCGATCCGTAGCTCTGGTAAAGAGTAAAAAACAAACAAACAAATTTTAGTTTTTGTGTGATTTTGAGTATGGTAATCAATAAGTGCACTTTTGTATGTATGGTATTTTTAGTGATTATGTTCAATAGGCTACCAGACTTATTATTTTTATTGTTATAATAATAAAGCTGACCATAAATAGAGTTTCTCACCGAAACCAGATTAAGATGTGTTCAAAATTAAGGAAGATATAAAGAGATATATTAGCATTTTAATGTATTGCTAGACAAAAAGCGTTTTAAGACGTCACTTGAAAGTACGCCATAATATACTTATTTTGCGAGAAAGGGACAGTTTATTTTTCCTGATGCGGCCACAAACTTTAAACGCTAATAATCTCAGAATTTTATCAGCCAATTTAAATAATATCTTCAGTATGCGTATTAAATTTAACAATTTTGTTTTTAAATTTAACTATAGTTTAACTATAGCCTTTTATCAAAATAAACCTTACTCTAAAAGAAGAAAAATTAAATCCTAACAAAATTTTGTATGAACTCAACTCTGAAACGGCATAATATCCGATTTATCTTTCACACAAAAAAATATATGAGAAAACTAGCAAATCACAAGAGTTCTCACCACGAGACGTATTAATTTAACTGCTAATATAGCAGTTGTTATCAGCAAAAAAAAACGAGTTCATTTATCAAACCATCGTCAAAATAATGCTAAGTATCAAAAGCATCCTTCCCTTGAAATTTCATTATTATCTTTGTTTAATTTTTTGTTTATCTCGTCGCAATTTCCTTTTAAACTCTGCCCCACGTTATTATTATCTGGCTCTTTTACAGTTGTGTCAAATCTGAGGAGGTTTTACATGTAACTATATTGTAATAAATATATTTTTCACTTCTCAAGCTTGTAAATGTATTGTTCAAGCCGTTTTTTTTTTTAATTTATTACTAGGCTTGCGTTTGACCGCCAGCTCGCCTGATGTAAAGCGACGGTCTACGATGGAGCACGCTTGCCTAGAAGAAACCGATTCACTCGTGATTTGAAAACACCCAGATGATTCAACAAAATATGTTCAGCCGCTTAAAGATTACCAGCTCGTTTGTTGTAACTAAAAAAAAACCTAACCAAATAGTTTTTTTAAAAATTTGCTCTGTCTTTGAGCGTCCACCATATTGAATTTAGTGTGATATCATAACAATTTTCGTATTCTTCTCAGCAAACCCTTTCATTTGATACCCATGTCATGGGGGTGCATAAAAATAACTGGTCCGCCATCTTAGGGAGTCCCGCCATATTTGATTTAGAATGACGTAATTTAGATAATGCTTTGTCATCCAAACTAAACGTGTATGCAAAATTTCAGCTCAATGGGATGGGATAACTGTTTTAAAATTCAAGTGCAAGATTTGACTCATACTAACAAGGCAAGTTAAATAAACGCTTATAAAAAGTCAAATACATAGTTTATTTATGACAAAAAAACAATATACAATGAGCTGTAAAAAAAGAAAGAAAGTACAGTCGAATTGATAACCTCCTCCTTTTTGAAGTCGGTTCATAAAACTGAACTAGAGCTTTTTTGTCACAAACCGGCTCCAACTCAAAGATGCTTGTGAGAACTTTATTACATCACATCGTTATAAACACCGCCTTAGACCGTAACTTCAGTAACGTTTATCATGATAAAAAGGGCATGATCCCTTATAATTAAAAAGTTTGTACAGCGTTTATTTTTTAATAACGAGTAATGAGATACAAGATGGAATATTAATGCTGGCTTCCTCTACGTGCGGAGTACGCGTCGAATATTTTAATTTAAACAAAATTGTGTAGGTATTACAAAAAGAGGTCAATTCAAAGCTAAACTTACAGCGAGAATAATTATGGTCGTGGCTTATTCATAAATTAATAATAATTTATTGGAAAGTTTGTATTACAATATAACATTACTGTGCCTGTCTTTTATTTTTCTTCCCTTCCCTCTCCTTTTTAAAAATTTTATTTTATTTAATTTAGAATTAATGAATCTTAACTTTTGTTTATTTAATTTAGAATTCATTAATTTTAACTTTAGTTGTGTAGGTAACAATGCATTGTTATGTAGGTAAAGTGGATATGTGGATTGGTGGTATTAAATTGCAATCGTATACTACAGATCTATAGTTAAAAAAAATAAAAAATTGCGTATATACTTATTGTAATTGAGAATAAAATAATCAAATAAAAAAAGTGAAATCGTTACTATCGGGGGAACACACAGCAGCATATTCCGCAAACTAGCAGTTTGCAAAATAATAGTGAAATCAAAGCGCTTGTAAAGGTGTAAAATATTAGTCATTTTGTTTCATGTTTTGCCTAGTAAGTGTACAAATCTAGACATAAAAAAAATAAAATAAAAAATCTTTTTAAAAACAAGCCTTTCCATATTCTTCTTAGCAAACTCCTTCATTTGAAACCCATATCACGATAGTAGATAAGAACATTTTGTCCGCCATCTTAGGGCAATCGCCATTTTGAATTTATCATCTAGGACCAAAGTGCTTGGGAAGACAAATTCAACGAACCCAAACTCGACGGGGTTACGTCGTTTTGTTTAGGTGTTCCTATGGCCACCTTCTGTCTCCATCACACCAAACATTGTTCGATGGTACCATAACATGGCATATCAGCCAATTTACATAAGTGTGCCAAATTTCAGCTCAAATAGTTGAGGATAACTGGTCTAAAATTCAGTTGCAAGTTTTGTCCCACACATACGAACATACATACTAACAGGGCAAGTTGAACGAACGCTTGTAAAATATCTTAAAAATGATTTAAAAAAAAAAAATTATACACATGACTTGTGAAAAATAAGAGTGTGTTAAAAGCGCTCTAAAAACGATAAAAAATCGAGTACGTGTTTGATTGAGTATATCCGTAAATCGATGCTTACCGTAATCCGATACACTTTACGCCAGTGAGTCGATGACACAGTGACTGCAGACGACGTTGATGGATCGAGAATGTATGAGGGCGAGCGATCATTAGCACCGCATTAACGGAACCTCCTTTCTGGGTTGCTGTTGTTTATGGTTTGTATTTAGTGCTAAGACAATAGCCACATTACAGAAAGAAAAAGAAAAAGTCTACGTTGGAGTTTTGGCGCCAACGTAGAAAAAACGTATCGTCTCATCTGTCAACGGTAATGTGTAATAATGGTGGATTATTATTTACTACTTATTCGTGAATGTGCTTGAGTGTGGGTAAGTGATTTAATGGGGTAAAACATGTATTTTGATGTCGATTCCAAAACTCCGTAAGAGCCTTTAGTAAAGTCTCCACTACTCTATTGGGGCATACTTTTGACAGTAAAATACGCAAGACTAGGTGGTATGGCTTTAATGGCTTTAGCTTTTTAAGCAATGGGCAAAAAATACATAAAAAAATTGTTGCATTGTTTTGATAGACGGCAAACCATGGTCTTGTCACTTATTATTACGATTTATTTCCATATAGTGGTAGGAAAGTTTGACAGTTTAGCCGAGCCCTTTATTAAGTACTATCCACTGTTATACATAATTTATTATTTTTAAGTCCAGTGCGGAGCTGCAAGATCTCTGGACACTGCCAGTGACTACGTGTTCTGTAAAACGTACTGCGAACGTTTTAATTTCAAAATCATTAGCGGTACTTGTAAATATTTTCATAACATTTCTATGGGCATTCGTCATCTTGTCTACGTGTGAACATTGAAACTGCAAAGGGCTCGAAACGTCAGGAGTTAGAATAATGTGTAACACTCGGGAGCAGGGCGATACACAAGGCATATAGATGTTGAAACGATATATCGATGTCGTGGCAAAATCGAAAATCCAATATCGGTCCGCGACGAATCTATTTAATGGCGTCCCACGTTGGGCACCAGTGTAATAATTAGGAGCGGGACGATACAAAACGTATATAGATACTAGCTAATACCAACTACTTCGTACGCGTAGAGCTCGGCCTTCGGCCTCGCTACTATGACATCCTAGTCACCTAGCGGTATGAAATATACTTTCCGACCTGGACTCATACCTAAGTATACATTAAAAAAATCATTAAAACTGGCCGATCCGGCCGAGCCGAGAGTGCGACCACAAACACCGTGATACGAGATTTTCATATATTCGATTTAAATTATATATCGTAGCAATACCAAATATCTGAAATCAGTCCGCGATTAATCTATTTAATTGTACCCCACGTTGGGCGCCAGTGAGAAAGAAAGTGGAGTGGGAAGTGTGGGGTAATAATTGAGCGCGGGGCGATTCACTCAAACACCTCTCTCGTTTCCAATAAATGTTTATTTAATAAAGGGGGTCAGTTAACGACATAAACACACTTATCCTACTAATATTATAAATGCGAAAGTTTGTGTGTATAGATGTATGGATGTTTGTTCCTCTTTCACGCTGCTACGGAACAACGGATCGAGCTGTTTTTTTTTTTGCATGGGTATAGTTCAAGAGCCAGAAAGTGACATAGGCTACTTTTCATTATCATCATCATCACAATTTTTCATCACTACGCGGGTAAAACCACGGGGTGCAGCTAGTTAATAAATAAACATAGTAACTGTTTTAAACTATCACGGTTACTCACTTCAGTTATATGATTATTAACAGGATATTTACCGTGGTATATAACATATTCAACCTCAGAGCAGCAACTGGCCAGCTCAGTACTAGAATAAAATGAAATAGGTTCAAACAGGCTCTTCGCCAAAGTCCGTTCGCCAAAACTACTCGTACCTACTATAGAGATAAAAATACCACTGTGCTAGTTTCCAGACGATGTTTTCTTCAACTAGTAGGTCAAGCTAATTGTTGGGATATTAAAAATTATTGTATTTATTGTGATTTAACACGGTCAAGCCAAATACATTAGTAACTCACAAATTAATAATTATACATAGACATTAGAAAAAGGAAGAAAATTAATTACAAAAAAAGCTCACAAAAAATGTCAATAAAAATAGTTATCTCACAAATCTCAAAAAAAATATAAACATTAAAAAAATTACAAATTTCAGAGATAAACTAAAACAAAGATCTTGTATATACCCTAAAGGGGCCACTTCTTTGCACTAATAGTCCAAATAATCATCAAAGTCAGAGTTAGTATTATTGGATAATAGCTGTTGCCCGCAACATAACATAGCTTGTACTTCAATCTGGTCATGGCTAAGAATATTCGTGAAAACCGCATTTAAATCCGTCCAGTGGTTTAGATGTGAAAAAAAAAACCAGACAAAAAAAATCTGCTTATTTTAAGACACCCAGTGTGATTTTTTTGTTTATATCTCGCAATTACAGATTTTTTATCTCAACAATTTTATTATAATTATGTATAGATGAAATGACACCGATATAGAATCTAAATGGGCCAATAGCTAAATCATCCCTACAAACCATGCAAAACACTCTTCTCTATACACAAATAGCAAAAGATGCAAAACAACTAAGAAAATTGAAAGAAAATTCAATCGCCTAAGTTACTTTTCCACGGCATTGCATTTCAAAATAACAGCACTATTTTACCCCCTGACGCAAAAATAAACAAAGTTGGAACCCCACTATATGGCGCCTCACTCGCATTTCAAACAACTGCAGCGCCTGGAGACGTGTCGGATCAGACTAGTGACGAGGTGATGTGACACTAACATAAATATCGATATTTTCTAATTACTAATAAACGGTAGTTTTATTATTTACCATATAAATCTTTTGTGATAATTATATGAAATGTCTAATAAGATATTAGGTAAATCTAAATAAGAAAAATCCACATTTTAAATATCTTACTTATTATGCATGTAGTTAATGTACTCGTATGTACGCCGATTATTTCCGACATTTGGGAACCGATTTACGTGTTTCTTTTTTATGAAGCTCTTGAGGTAGTCTCACTAAAATGAAATTGACTTTGGCATAATTAGTGTTTAAACTCATTATTCATAAGCATAAAGGTGGAGGTCCACCAATATGAATAATTTGGTTCGGGCGCCGCCGGTTGATTTGGCAATATGTTCGAGAACCAACTCATTTCGAAGTCAGATTCTTAAAACATAATTAAAATATGTTCAAATTATATTGCGTATATTCGGTGATCATGCACTTCAATATTTCTAAAGGATTTAAAAAAAAACCAGTCATATGTTATTATCATTGGTCTGAGATAAACTTTGGAGTATCAAAAATAGTTATTCCAATATTTTTAAATATCTACGTTAAACCCTTAACAATGCATGTTGTCACATTGCTAAGATAAAATGCCTAATATGTATCAATTTTCCCATGAAATCCAATTTTAGCGTTATCTCAAGTACCTCTACTAAGCTTCTAATTTAAGCATATCTCACTAATACAGTAGCCGTGTTATCATTGCGATAAATACTAAACGTTATCGAATAATAAAATTTAGCTATTTTAGAAATATGACAAATTAAACCTATAAACACGAAGAACTGTTTTAGTTTGTACTATTATATATTTTATGTGTTATAGTTATTAAATATTATTATTGTTTAAAAAAAGAAAAATATTAATTTGACTTATTCATTGGGAATTTAAGATTTAAAGATTAATTTATAATAGCTCAATTATTATTAATCGTGTAAAATTTGAATTAAAATCGTTTCTTTCATTTGCATCGATATTATTTTCTCATCACTATTACTGTCGCGTGCAGCAGTGACCTCGCGGCATGGAATTAGATTTATAAGCTATCACACCAGCTCAGCCGCCACCGGAATTTTGTCCGGATATTCTTGTATATTACGGTATCGTTAACCATAGGACAGAGCTCAGTAGCATTCCTATAGAAAACTTTATACTCATTAAAAGCAGGTGCAATTGTACTTTTTGTTTTATCGACATTACTTTTCCAATCACTATCTGTCATGTGCAGCAGTGCACCTCGCAGCACGAAATTAAATTTGTAAGCTATCACACCGGCTCAGCCACCGGGATACAGTTCAGATATCCCCGGATATTATGGCTGCTAAACAATAGGTCAGACCTCAGTCGTATTGCTGTTTAAAGCCTTAGAGGTTGGTGCAATTGAATTGTCTTTGTTAGGGCTGGCCTCTAGGGAAGATAAGATTGATTAAGTGACATCGGTAATCAGAATGGTTTGTTTGTTGGATTGTTGGTGGAATACCTACTTTTAGAAATAGCCCTTGTTTTTAACTGGGGATGGTATTCGCTTAAAGTTTAAAGATCTTTTATTTAGTAAAGTAAAAACTGCATTTTAATTTCCAACAGTGTTTTTATTTCTACTTTAAATATACCTACCTAATGTTATTTCTAAAAATCGTTACTGAAAATAGTTGCCTAATTTAATGAACTTTTGTTAGTTGAATTTTAGACTAACTGCACTTTTTTATAAAATTTTGATGTTACGATTCTTATCTATGAGTAAGTTTGGTTCACGTCATCGATTATTAAATTTAATAAGCAAACGCTGGCAACCTGAGCACCCCAGAAACTCTCCTAAAAATGTACACAAAACACTTATTACGTAAAGCAGCCAACTTTCCCTAAACATTTTACAAGCATCGCAATTTCGGGCAAAAATGCTTTTTTATCTGGCAACACTCGACATCCCCATCTACTCGACGATCCAATAAAACTTTTTTAATAACGATTTTCGTCGTTACATTCCTCCCTAAAACTCAATTCATTGATGACCCCAACAAAGATGTACTGAGCAGAGATTAAGCTGAGTGATTTTGATTGCTTTTAACTTTAAGTCAGGGTTTTTCTAATATAATTTTTTTACCAGCCATTTCCGTCCCCGTGTTTTACCATAGCACACCATCTCCTGCAATTAAACCGACCGTATAGCGTAAAACTCTTTGGGTTCCTTGCTTGCTCTACATTGCGTGTCTCAGCTGGCCATTTACTATATTAATTGTTTTTTAAGGTTCCGTACTCAAAGGGTAAAACCGGGACCCCATTACTTAGCTTACGATGTCTGTCTGTCTGTCTATGCGTCTGTCTGTCTGGCAGTCTGTCTTTCCGTCTATCCTACCTACTAACCGCTGTATCTTTGGAACCGTAATAGAATATGCAATGTTACGGCGGATTAACTAACCAATAATAAAAAAAGTCAAAAAGTAAAAATGAAAGGAGAATCCCATACAACAAACATATTTTTCTAACGCATTTTTGTATTAGCTCTAATGCAAAACGGTAATACGTACAGGCGTCAAAAGTAGCATGATTATAGTACACACACTAAAGTATAACAATAAATAGTAAATAATGGCCAGGTGCTAGTCGGTGACAAATTTCTGTTCATTAAAAGTTATACAAAGTGTCACTTGCAAAATGTTTACCATGTGACGGCGTAGCAATTACTTGGCTATTTTAGTAGGCGTTAAGTCGGAACAAATAGTTTTTTAATTGATAATTATTCTATTTTCTATGGAACCTTCAGTGCGCGAGCCCAACCCGTACTTGGCCGGTTTATTTCTGGGAAACTACTGATAGCTTACCTTTTTCTTTAGAAGCTTACCTACTTCACTTACTAACCTACTCAACCTTAATATCTTCATCGCACTGTATCTTGATCATGCATTTTTTCCTGCCCTTTTTGCTTTCGTACAACTAAAGGTTCGAAAAACCAACACTGTTTCACGGCTGATATTTCAATAATCTGAACGAAATACTCTGATTCAATTTTCTTTATGCAAACCCCTTTTGCGATCAACCAGCACAAAATGCATACCTATAATATAATTGATTAAAAAAATACAACAAGTGCACTAACAACAACAGAAATGTGCAGAATATCTCAATTAGATGTATAAAAAGTTAAAAAAAAGTTATGTAAGTCAATATAATATTCCCCAAACAAAGAAGGAGAGTCATTAATAATGTAATTTCGTTGATACGATTTTCTTATACGGAGCTTTTTCTTTCTTTCCGATAGAAAATATCTGTGCAAAAATGCTAAGAGCCAACTATTATTCTGGCTGTCATTGTCTTGTTTTTATGAGGGATTATTGCTGTAATAATTCCGGGGTTTTGAAGATCAATATAATAGTAACACATAATAGTAATACATATTGCTTGCTAATCAAACATTCCCTTGGGGACCGGGGCGAGAAGAGCGGATCACCTCATTTTCATAAATCTTTCAGAGCGCCTGGTTAATGCGACGCGTGATCAAAATGCTGGCGTGTTTCTGGCTCAACGCAATAACGTAAGCATTGCCATTCAGCGTGGTAATGCCGCCAGCATGCTGGGAACACGGCAAATTAATAGGCTTGAGCATTTCGGTTGTTTTTAGACTTTCAACGATCTATGGGCAGTCTAACTGTGTTAGTGTTAGCTTGTATTTTGTTTAGTTAATAAAGGCACTTGCCCTATTAAAAACATTCATGAGTTAAGCTGAATTTCACGAAATTTGACAAATCAGCGGTAGAGTAGGAGGGAGGAAGGAGGGCTATTTTCTAGAGTCTTTTTGGGAAAGTATCACACCCTTGCCAGTTATTCTACCACCAACATGCATACATTACTGTGTCTATACTAATATTATAAAGAGAAAAGATTTGTTTGTTTGTTTGCGTTGAATAGGCTCCGAAACTACTGAAACGATTTGAAAAATTCTTTCACTGTTGGGAAGCTACACTATCCCCGGGTGACATAGGCTATAATGTATACCCGCAAAAATAACGATTTAAAAAACTTCTACACTCATCATTATGAATTATAGAATTAGAATTCAAAGCCTACGCTGTTTGAAAAGCTGAGCTAAATTAAATAAAACACATATTTGGGTGCGGAACACTTGCCACGCGAATCCGACTCGCCCTTGGCAGTTATTATAATATTAGTGTGATTAAAACTATCTGATAGGCATAGTTTTATAAGCTGCTTCTCTAATTAAGGGGAGGTTGGGCCAAGTCGGCACCGTAAATCGTGCCAGTCACGCGCCGTAATGCGGTTTGGCAACGAAAACGTGAAGTCACGGTCAAAAACAACGTTTTATGTAGCCTATAATGTAGCTATTCCAACTTGAGGGGAAGTAAAGTGGTTGAAAAGGAATTCTCTGTGGAGATTTTTATTTAAGAAGGTACTTATGATAATCAATAGGACGCATCTAAATGGATTTGGAGTGGTTGATTTAGTGAATAGGAAGGAACTTTGCCGGTTTTTGTTCTTTTTGGCGCATTTGCCATGTACAAGTCGAACTTAGCAGTAAAAAACATCTATCTTATTCTATCTCTCATCATCTTTCATCTTCTCTTCTCCTATTTTTTTTGTTTTATTGTGTTACTAGTTATGTTATATACCTAAATAAGAACATGCCGTGAAAAGAAAAAGAAAAAATGTAAACGCAAAAAAAATGAAAGTATTAACATAATAAAATAAAATATTACGCCATTTAAATTATGTAAAACTAGTACTTAGTACAAAAAAAGTACAAATACTATATTGGGATACGCGGAAAGGGTGAACTAAGCCGAGAGGGATCCATAGTACCCATTAGCATGAACAACTTTTACTATGGCAGCAACACTGAAATTACGAAAAAAATATTAGCTGTTTCACAACGGTAATTCGCACT
This sequence comes from Agriopis aurantiaria, assembly GCA_914767915.1. NCBI lineage: Eukaryota > Metazoa > Arthropoda > Insecta > Lepidoptera > Geometridae > Agriopis > Agriopis aurantiaria. Next base: position 5,430,128 of record OU612003.1, on the reverse strand, counting down.
CGACAAAATGTATGGAACAGCTGATATTTTTTCCCGATTTCGATATTAGTCCCATAATAAAAGTTGTTCATAATCATGGTTACTATGAAGAAGAAAGAAAGAAAGAAAATACATTTTATTCGACACCTTTACAAAAACTTATATCTAAAGGATACAATCAGTGTCGAATGGGTCCGTCTCGGCGTTAATGCTGAAAGTCAAGGACTATCAGCGCCGGTTTTCAGACGAACCCTTGACTTTACACATACATTACACTTAACACAAATTTACATATATGTCGCAGATTCAAATGGATTAGAATCTGTTTGCTCGTTTTCGTCGTCCGCCATGTTTTTATTCGTCAGTGCGCACACCCGGCGCAGGCGCTGTCTCGAGATCAAGTGAGAGAGTGAATCTCGAGCTCGAACGAACTAACGCACTACTGACCGATATGACGTTGGCAACGAGCTTCACACTCATTCTGTAATTCATTCTCAGCTTCATTCGTGCAGTGTTGCTATTCGAATAAATTAAATAACTAAAGACTCCAACATATATTTTTAAGTATCTACATGCAATTTAAACAAATAAGACATAGGAAATAGAATAAAGTAAGACACAAAATATGTATACAGAATTTACAGTACTAAAATATATAGAAAAGGAACAGGAATTAATACATAACAAGACGGAGTATTTAATAACAATAATAATAATGACAGCAGGACCGAAAAATGTATTCAGCTAAAAAATGGACCAGAGGGGAAAATACATAAAACTATATTAACTAAAGAGCATGACCACAGAAAATAATATATTTTTTACATAACTATGGACCCCTTTCGGCTTATTACACCTTTTTCGCGTAACTCTGTATATAACAAAATATTTGAAGCAAAGCTTTATGACAACATTATTTTCAAAAACAGATAAATTCTTTCTTTGAAAGACAACGTGAACCTAATTCCCTACCGGCTTACGAGCTAATAAATTATCGCTTATCTTGTGTACCATTCAAAAGAGATTTTGGGGGTTGGGACCCCTAATCCCAGATAATGGGGTCGATTTTAGACACGGCCGTTGAAAAAGTATTGTAACTTTAATGCAACGTTATGCTTTGAATTGGATTTAAATGTGAAGCTGGATTTTCCCGCGGATCCTCTTGCCGGTTTTAATTTTGAAATTAAATAACATTTGAGGTGGAATGGCTTTGGGGTGGCTTTGGAAGTTGAACCATTCCATGAAATTGGGCCAGTGAGACAATTTTCAAAGAGAGAGAGTTAGATCTAAAGTAGAGAAGCTTGAATTGAAAAACACCCGATTCACTCAAAGAATTACTGTAAAAGGTTTTATAACTTAATTCAGGCGGGTTATTCCTACAATGGGAGGGAGCGCGTTTGTTAATGCTGTCGATCATTAGCGTATGGGTCGTATTTAGCAAAACTAAAATTAAGGCCAGGGGCCTTACGGACAACAGCTATCTGAGCGGATTAGGTGCCTGTAATAGCAGTTGTCCGTAAGGCCCAAGGTCGCGCGTTTCAAACTTCGATTTTTGAGGTTTTCCCACAGATTTTTATCAGAACAGATAGTTATCAGATAGCAAGTCAGTGGATTTTTCTAATTATATATCTCGAAAAGTAAGAAACAAACCTCAATATATTTTTTTTTATCCGTGACTGTTCCACTGCGGAGCAAAAACCTGGATTCTTCAGCCGAGAGCATGGGACCAATCTGAAAGTATATAGTTTCAAATAAAGAAGATTTTTCAAATCGTTTTACTTATATAATATGACGGAGATTATATTATGAAGTAAAAAATAAAAAAACAATTGAGAACCCCATTTTTTAAGTCGGAAAATGTAATTTTGGCCAATCAACGTTCCGTACATCACTTGACCTCGTTTCATATCCACAACCCGAGAGAATCCTGGGTTTGACCGCTTTCTTTCATGTCTTTCATGGAGCACTAGACACTGATTGACTCGCTACTTGAAGATTTATCCGTACTAATATTATAAAAGCGAAAGTAACTCTGTCTCTCTGTCTGGATGTTTGTTCGCTTTTCACGACTAAACGGCTAAGCTGATCTTAATTTAATTTGGCAACATGATAGTGCACATAATAACGGTGGGCATAGGGTACTTTTCCGCCAAGAAAATGCGAAAAAACTAGAAAATTGGGGGTAACAACGCGAGATTCCATTTCGGATTTGGCTCCCGTCACACAGTCTTTGGCTCCCGTCACACAGTCTTTGGCTCCCGTCACACAGTCTTTGGCTCCCGTCACACAGTCTTTGGATCCCGTCACACAGTCTCTGACAAGTTCGGGAGCCTCTGGAATCATTACTATAGCGTACTATAAATTATGCCCGAATAAATGATTTTGTATTTTTTGTATTTTGTATTCAGCTAGTAGATTATAGTCGGGAAACGCCCACTCGAGGAGTTCAGACGATTCAAGTAAAAGCAAAACATTTGTTTATATCAGTGGTTGGGCATACAGACAAACACATTCATTACCATAGATAGTGGTTTGTTCTTAGGCCGTGTCATAGTAGTTACCTACTGTGTTTTATACACACATTGTACGCGCCTAGATATATCGTGTATCATTTGTTTTAGTCTAGACTTTGACAGTATCTATACCTAAAGCGTGCAGTAAGGGCGCGCTATTGTTTATTGGTTTAACATTTTAGGTGGGCAGTTACAGTGGGCCCATATCGCCCACCCATGGATCTGAATACATCATTCTATCAATTAATTAAATCTATAACACATACTAATATAGCCTACAAAATTGCCTACTAATTAAATTAAACGAAAAATTTTACATAACAAATTAAAAAGTGAAGCAACGTCGGGCGCGGTCGGTACTTGGATGGGTGACCGCCTGGGCGTAGATAGTGTGTTGTCTTTTTGCACAAAATTTTTGTATTTTAGTAGCTAACAAGTTATGTCGTGGTACGGAACCCGCAGTGCGCAAGCACGACTCGCACTTGGCCGGTTTTATTTCAATATTAATAAGCATTGTTATAATTAGTAAAAAAAAATAACAAATGAATTTTGAATAGAAGTTTCGTATAAACTCACATATAATTATAGTTTTTTGTACATATTAGTAGAATCCGATTATAGTTACACTACGTCCCAGTTACGTTGTACCAACCAGACATCGGTTAAGTGGCAGTGCATTAAGAGAGGCCAACAGTGGACTGATGAAAATGAACAGACCTCGCTTTCATTTTCATAGTAGGTACTTGGTGTTTTCGTCGTTGTAAGCGGCTGGTCATTCATTATAAGCGAAAACATTCTAAACGAATTGTATGGTATTATTATAATAGTGCCTTTAATATTTTCAGTTTCAAATTCACTGTCAGATTGTACATCTTACCGCTCTTATATCCTCTCTCTTATCGCTCGTAAATAAGCTCGAAGTAGAAAAAAAAACCGGACAAGTACGAGTAGGGCTCGTGCTCTGAGGGTTTCATTGGACAGAAACCTCAGAGCGCGGGTCCAAAAAAAACTAAAGTTGAAATATTTAAAGACAAACTTAACTTTGTAGTTGACTATAACGTTCTTCTATACATTCCAACTACAAAATGTAAGTTTGTAATAGCAAAATAATTATTTTTAAATGATATAACTTCAAATTTGTAACTTTCAGATTTATTCCTATATATGTGCTATGAGACCTTGCCTTTTGCCAAATTTCATGATTCTAGGTCAACGGGAAGTACCCTATAGGTTTTGATTTCCCTGTGAAATCGCAAAATATGCTACATAAACGTTCATATCTTTTGATTGCGTTGACTTACAACTTTTATTTTTTTACAGCCGAAAGAAACCGTAGACCCAAGTATTTAGTATAAATTTCAACTTGCCACCTTTACGCGTTCTTGAGAAAAAGGGTCTTGACAGACGGACAGACAGACAGACGGACAACGAAGTGATCCTATAAGGGTTCCGTTTTTTCCTTTTGAGGTACGGAACCCTAAAAAAAACAAAGGTACGTTCTGAAATTACCGTATTAAAACAGAAGTAGCTCAATGAAAATGTCCATACTCTTTTCATTACCGTTGTAGAGTTGCTTTGGCTAAAATATTGGCATGTAGGAGTTCCATTAAGGTCTTGACATATGACCGGTATTTTTAGACTGTAGCGTAGGTTTATGCTCAATTGAATAGGTCCCAGAGTAGGCGTTTAGTTAATGGAATTTCAGGCTAGCCGTGTCTCAGTTGTCAATTTTATGACGTAAAAGTACATTCATTTAAGAATCTTCTTTCTGTATATATAAAAAGCGATGTGTGTATATAATACTGTGTATGTATATTCCCTCCATGGACTCCAAAACGGCTGGACCGATTCTGACATGTCAAACGTTAGCATGTATAACATGAAATGGATCAATATTGAGTTGTCGGTAATTAAAGTACTTGTGACAAACTTTTGTTTTTAGAGTATTTCTCATCAAAATTACTTATGCAACTTAATTTCGGAAACACCCGTCTCTTGAATAATTCAATACGAATAAGGAAAGCCCCACTGTCAATATGCGTACAATTCGAATTTGATTAATGTTTCTTATTCAAGCCACGGATAAGAATATTACGAAGAGTTTGCTTCCTATAATTTGATGCGTTGGAATTATCGTGGATAATGGTTTTTATCATTTGAGAACGTATTTTTGATAGCCCGTTGGTCCAGTTGATAGCCCGTTGGTCCAGTTGGTAGTGAACCTACCTTCTGAGCTTGGGGGCGTGGGTTCGATTCCCATCTAGGACAAACATTTATGCGATGAATATTTGTGTTTGTTCTATATCTGGGTGTTAATATCTATTTAAGTATGTATTTAAAGCTATATATGTATGTATATCAGTCTCTGGCAGCCATATCACAAGCTTTGCTTAGTTTGGGGTCAGATGACCGTGTGTGCAAAAATGTCCCGAATATTTATATTTATTTATTTAGATTTTTTTATTTTATTTGCCGTGGAAACTATGGGCAGTTGGGGCACTGAGGCAAAGAGCTTGATCGCAGAAGTTGGCCACAGAATAAGAGATAACGGTGGCGACTCCCGCTCTGGCTCGTTCCTGGTGCAAAGATTGGCCACTGCCATTCAGCGTGGGAATGCTGCCAGTGTTATGGGCACTTTTGCACCAGGAACGATCCGGGGCGGGCTGTTTGACTAGATTAGATTTTTTATAATTAGAATTAAGTAGTTTGTGAAATTGTGACGTATTAATTGTGTAATATTAAAAAAATATAAATTAAGCCATGCTTTATTTGAGGGTATATTAATTTTTAAGTAGTTTTAATTTTAGATCATTTAAAATTGTATTCCTAATAAATATTTTTAAAGAGAACGTATTTTACTTAATCTTACCATGTTTCAGTACTTATACTTTTAATCCATGATCTTATCAAGATTGTTGTACCTATTTTGCGTTTGTATCATCATCATCATCATTTCAGCCATTCACAACCACTGTAGCTGCATAGCCCTCTCTATAGCTCGTTGTGCGACTTTGAACTTGTTTATAAGACCCTTAGTGACGGATTACGTTTCAGTGCCGTATACAATGTCAGTGCCGAAGACTTTTGTTTTATGGCCCTGAGGTATTTTGGACGAGAAGGCGTTGCAAAGTTTACCGAACGCTGCCCAGCTGAGTTAGATTCGTCGATTGACTTCTTTCTTGAAGTTGGATCTGCCTAGTTGGACTGTTGGTCCTAGGTAGACGTACGCGTCAACAACTTCCAGAACTGAATTCCCAACTGATACTGGGGCACAACATGGATATTTGACATGACCTTTGTCTTGCCCATGTTCATCTTAAGGCCCACTTGTTGGGAGACTCGATTAAGGCCTTCAAGCATCATGCTGAGATCTTCCATGAGTGGTGTACTCGCCGTTGATGTTGATGCCGAGTCCCTGCCATTCCAGGTGTTTGACCTGTTTGACCTGGTTGTTTGAAGGCGTCTTCCAATGTGGCGATAAACAGTTTCGAGAGATAACGTCTCTCTGGCTTACGCCTTAACGATCCGGGCAGTTCTAAGATGGGTGACCGCGAATAGTATTTACAGTTTGTTCTAAAATAACAACTATAGCTATACCAAACATAATCCAATGAAGTATCCCAGATTGTATATTTAAATATATATATTATACTTTACAGGACGGTTTCGCGGCAATTTCAAGCAATTTCTTTTTCATTTCGCTAAGGGCGCAATTACCCATCTACCCCACATCCGCTTATAGAGTAAAATCATCCCTACTTCCATTTTCATTTGAGATGCTTTCTCTGATCTTGCTTTGGGTTTTGAGAGGTGAAGTGAATGTCACTGTGTGTGGAGAATAGAATAACACGGTCATAAAAATAATGAATTTGTCGTTGATCTGGAATAAAAGTTAAAACTGAATAAAATTGCATTCGTACTTTGATAAACAAAATATGAGATTTTTTTAACTTGTGTGTGAAATGTTCTTTAAAAACTAATTCTCAGAAACGAACGTTTTTCATAGATTATGCCAGATTCTTGTGTGAGGTCCAAAAACTCTCTACACATGACTAATATGGTGGAAATAGCAACTCGTAGAAAAAACCGGACAAGTACGAGTAGGACTCGTGCTCTGAGGGTTCCGTTGGACGGAACCATCAGAGCGCGAGTCCAAAAAAAACTTAACTTTGTAGTTGACTATTAGGTTCTTCGATACATTCCAACTACAAAATGTAAGTTTGTAATAGCAAAATAATTATTTTTAAATGATCTAACTTCAAATTTGTAACTTTCGGATTTATTCCTATATATGTGCTATGAGACCTTGCCTTATGGCAAGTTTCATGATTCATGATAAACGTTCATATCTTTTGATTGCGTTGACTTACGACTATAATTTTTTTATAGCCAAAAGAAACTGTAGACCCAAGTATATAGTATTAATGTCAACTTGATACCTTTACACGTTCTTGAGAAAAAGGGTCTTGACAGACGGACAGACAGACGGACAGACAGACGGACAACGAAGTGATCCTATAAGGGTTCCGTTTTTTCCTTTTGAGGTACGGAACCCTAAAAAGGAATAGAAAACAGACACTAGCACCATTATCGATGGGCAGCATAGTTCGCATAACACTTTTTTTTACGTTTAAGAGAAACATATCTTAGAAATTTTAAATTTGTATCAATAAAGAGTTATAATAAAGTGAAACACAAATGTTTTAAATACCAATCTGTGTATAAATACGTAATTGGCGAGCATTTGAAGTAGGTACCTATGGGCCCAAGTTATCCGAGTCGCGTAGGCAACCAAACGCTCCCTCAGCCCCCGCCAAGTTATAGCGACGATGTATTTTCCCACCTAAGACGCCAGCGGGGGGAGTGCAACGACAAAAACGAACATAGGTCCGACCTCGATGACGCCTGGCGCGGTACTGAACGCGGTGCGCGCAAATTCTCGCGACCTTTTTACGCTTTTATTTTCACTAAAAAACGAAACTATTATTCAGTATCAAAATTCTATCCAAATAAAAAAAAAAACTGAATAAAATTGCCTTTCAGTACATGCAATTTCCAGGTTTTTACGAGCTTTCAATAGAGCATAAAACGAAAAAAATAAACTAACTCGACCTTGTTTCAGATTTTTATTGATCGAGAAAAGTTTATTCTTTCGTGTTTTGAACCAAATCATAAACTCAAACACAGAGTGTCTGTGACATGTTTTTTTTTCCAGCTCAAATATTGTAATTTAACTGAATAAAATTGATTTAAAACCGTCAAATTTGCTATAAGAGGCCGCCCTGAGTAATTATTTTTAGCATGTAATTATAAAAATATGTAATTAAATTTATGGGAGTGGCATGGTCGATAAAACTCTACTAATAAAATAGATTTAAAAAAAAAACTATCTGGACTTATCACGCATTTTTTTATTTAACAGATATTTATCCCCCCCCCCCCCCCACCCCACACACACACTCACACACATTTAAAAAGTGGTTTCAATACACGAAAGTTTAAAAATAACACAAATAATTCATCATCAACGTCATCATCAGCCCTGAGTGACCCACTGCTGGTATAGGCCTCCCTTTGTTTATGCCACTCTCCCCGGTCTCTCGCTATAATTACAATAATTAATTGATCCCCAATTATTTATTGTACTTGATATGCGACGGGAGGGGAAAATATTGTTTCTTAGACGTTCGTTAAACAAAAGGAATTCAAAAATATGCAATCTATGTTCCGTCTATATTAGGTATGGTTACTTCACACACCCTATTCATTCCGTTTCGGTGAGAATCACACCCTGTAGAGAAAGCAGAATACAATGCATGCATAGTAGTAAAATTATGTTGCTAGCAATAAGACAAATAAACGAGCAATTTGTAATCGTAAGAGAGTAGTACTAAGTCGTACTTTTAGTCCGCTAGAAACGTTCAAAACTTATAAAGCACTGAAATTTCTACTACCGAAAAATAGAGAACAGCTGGTCTCATGAAAAAAGTTCTCGTATTATTCCTCTTTCGATTATTCAGATTGTCCCCAAGAGGATTATTGGAATAAAAAACAATTCATGAATATTTTACACCAATTTCTCGCAGGTTTTTCAACCGAGGAGTTTTCCAGTAAAAACCTTATTTAAATATTTTTGCAAAACGACTTTCTGGCTGCTTACTTATTCTTGCATAAATATATATAGATATCTATCGTTGCAAATTAATGGGAAAACAGGTTTATATGGGATGGTGATACTAAGCCGGTAGGAGGTTCTTTTTGTTTATTTTAGTACGGAACCTACCCTGCAACCCGAAAAAAAACAGCTGTTCCAAAGAAAGATTACATACACACAACTAAATGTGTGGAATTAATTAAGGAGTGAATTAGGCAGTTATGTAAACTTACTTAGTTGTTACTTGTTTATCGACACATCAACAAACTTATTTGAATTTGGAATAATATATTTATAGATAAATAACACACACGGTTATCTGACCCTTGTTCTATAACTGCCAGAGACAGATGTACATACATAATATGTAATTATATTTTTAAATACATACTTAAATGGATATTAACACCCAGATATAGAACAAACACAAATGCATGTTCATCACATAAAAGTTTGTCCTAGGTGGTAATCGAACCCACGCCCCCAAGCGCAGAAGGCAGGTTCACTACCAACTGAGCCACCGGGGTAGTCCAATATAGCCATCGATTGCTCATGAAGATAAGTAGGTACTGTCCGTGACAATGCGGGCATCTATCTAATTCAATATTCAATCTCAATCTATCTTAGATATAGGTATCTCAGTTGTAACTGCATATAGATTAACAGCTTACGGACAGATGGTGTAGATATGATTTGAGCCATAGTTTATGAGCACTGAGATGGTTGTTAAGGATGGGATTAAATTTGATACAAGGAATTAGCGAATACTGGTGCCTCACTGCAATTAAAAAACTATTTAACAAATGTCGAACCTTAACTAAGAATAATATTCACTGGCGGTCACTAAGAATATTATTCACTGGTAGTCACTAAGAATATTATTCACAAGTGGTTACTGAGAATATTGTTCACTGGTGGTCACCAAGAATATTATTTCACTAGTATTTTATTCACTGGTGGTCACTAAGAATAATTATTGTTCTCTTTGTTCGGTCTGCGACGAATGACGTTTGCTACAATATTTTACGTTCATAACCTTCTACTACACTACTAACAAGCTTTGCTTAGTTTGGGGTCAGATGACCGTGAGTGAAAAATGTCCCGATTTTTTTTTATTTATAAAAAAAGTTAACCTTATTATGTTTTTCCGATTTTCTTTTGTTTTTCTTTTTTTTAATAATAATTGTTGTTCTCATTATCTGGTCTGTGATGAGTGGACGTTCGCTAAAAATATTCCGTGCATAACCTTCTACTAAACCAGAGCTCTAAAAATTCTGACTCTATACTCTAGGTAGCGTATCACAAGTACCATTTTGTAAAATGACACTGTAGCAAAATTAGCGGACTGTTCGACCTGGTTGTCAAAAAGCCTAATACACTAGTAACTCGGTATGTACTACAATGCAAACTACAATTTTTTTTAAATGATGAAATGGGCTAGCTTTTTAACACAACTCACCTGATGATAAGCGACGATGCGGTCTAAGACGGGGCCCATGAGGTGCCTATTCACTCTTGTCTTGTAGAAACCCAGGTTGTACTTTGTAGGGAACACTGAGGCAGGAAGCGAATTCCATTCCTGTGCTGTTTTGTCCTGCTGAGGAAGGAATTTTGGAAACACTGCGTGCGGACTTTACCAAAATTCACGACGTAAGGATGGAGTGTCCGCTTCGATGACTATAGTGGAAATTGGTTGACAAGATCAGCTTATACAGCATATTCTCCAAAATGTGCTGGAGGCTGTGCGACATCATAATTTTTAACCAGCGCCTCGTTATTAATGAGTCGAATGGCGTGTCTCTCGACCGAGTCTATTGCTTCGAGCTGATATTTAGCAGAGCTGTCCCACAAGTGACTGCAGTATTCCAAGCAGGACCGCACCTGCGCTTGGTAAAGGTACATAAAAGCGTTTCCTTCCGTTAAAAACTCAAATGAACAGTAAATCCAGACTGGAGTGGCACCGCTTTTAGGATTAAACTTGTAGAGCTTTATTTCTGCCACTTTAAGTTTTATACTTAAGTTTGTGAGAAACGAAGAGCAGCTCACTTCATGCTTCGTTTGCTTTATATTAAATCAGCGTATTCTAAGGTAGGTTAAAAAAACCCGTAATTATTGTACTTATCTTTCTATTAGACGGCAAACGATGCTAAGGTTAGATAGTCATTGTGTTCGCGCTTCGTTTGCGTAGGACGATACTGCAACTTTTTTAATAGATACTGTACGCAGATACATATCGCGCATCGCGCTACAAGTAACACGCGTTGTATAGACCTGCGCATCCATTATGTACGCGAAAACAAGAGCTTCGCGCTATTGTAACTGCTTCAATAAGTAGATACTTTCGCGCTCCCGGACCGTGCAACGTTGCACTTGTCTTCTGTGGTTGCACGCTCCGCAGTGAACGCTCCATGCGGCAGTTTTTGTCCGAACACAAAGAAGAGCGTAATATCACACCGCGTGTCACTTGAAACGAAGTGCGTGCCGTATCCGTGGAGCGCAGACGGAGCGCAAACATAGGGGATAGATTTATTGCGTCCCTCTTTGCACGAAAACCATGTAAAGCGCCACACGCTCTGGGAGCGCAAAGGTATCTACTTACCGAAGCAGTTGCATGGAGTGCCCGTGTTCGGACACAGAATGGATATCCAGCTTAAAAGGCCAATGCACTATCTTCTTATTTCATTGGTATCTAGGTACCTTTCGAAACTCTATTAATTCGTGTTTTTAACTAATCCCAGTTGTGACTTATCGGAAATCTCCGTTGGGAGCTGTTACCATATTAATTTTGTCGTCAAATACGTCGAAGTTGTGTCTAGTACAAAATGTAAAAAAACAACTGTTGATAGTTAACAAAATAAATGTTGATGGACTGACAAACCAACTTTTAGGCACAAATACACAATTTAGCTCGATACTAACTATACACTAAATGCAGATTACTTTAATAGTTAGTATGCTTTTAGTCAAGGTAAGTGTTTTGGTAATTTTTAATCTCTGATCCGATATCAATAGTTTCAATTATCTTTCGTGGGAGCAGTGAAATGGGAGCATAAAATTCTCATGGATGATTCACAATATTTCTAGCATGTATTCCGGCTCAAGCTGGGATCCGCTTTCCTGTTGGGTTTCATTTCCTATGCACGCTCGTTAGCGTTTTTTATGTTGGTCTTCTCTTACGACGTGACGTGACGTCTTTGGCTATTGGACAATGAATAGGTTAAGAAGCATCACATATTATTTAACGAAAAAAAAAACCCAACGAAAACAGGATTTTCGTCGTTTTGTTATTATCAAATAGAAAGAATTATAGAAAATTAAATTTCTGTGATAAACAGATCTGTATTTTTTATTGAAATTCATCGTCATCATCATCATCATCATTTCAGCCATAAGACGTCCACTGCTGGACATAGGCCTTCCCCATCGATCTTCAAAAGGGCCGTTTGGAAGCCGCCTGCATCCAGCGTTACCCTGCGGTCTCTTTTAGATCGTCTGTCCATCTTGTGGGTCTGCGCTTACTGGTCCGTGGTCTCCATTCCAGAACCTTTCGGCCCCATCGGCCATCTGTTCTATTGTATTGAAAACAACGGCTTCAAATTTTGCAAAAAACTCAACATGTCAACTTACAAAAGTGGTTTATCGTAAAACTCTAGGTGAAAAGTTTGAGAGTGGCTTTTTACTGACATAAATTAAACAATGTTAATGTTATAGTTTCCTTATGGACCGACGACATTGTGAGAGTCGCTGGCATCCAGTGGATGCAAAAGGCAGGCTGTCGTTCAGTGTGGAGGTTAAAGGGGGAGGCCTATGTTCAGCAGTGGACGTCTTCTGGTTGATGATGATGAATGTTATATTTTCCTTGATTTATATTCAATTACGGCTTTATTTTATCGTTATATGCATGAAAATATTGATACCTAAATTAAACGATTGCATTTTGTAAACGGCTCTTAACTTCGAGCCACTTCAAAGTCCGCTTACCGCTTCGCCTATCCTCTCCGCTGACGTCGGCTATAAAGCTTCCACTGCCACCAAATGGGCTTTAAGATGGCGCTTTTATTCCTGGACTACTTAAACGAGCCCGGCTGCCGCGAGCAATTAAAGTTGTCGTTTCAAGTTATTAGATTCGTTGTTAATAAGGTTTTAAGTCGGTTTTTAATTTTATAACTGGTTGATGAACTATATATACCATCTATTTATCTATCTATATTCTGCATATGCAGATTTCATCATTTTTTAAATCCGGAACATCTATGTTTTCATGACAATTTTGCAAAATTATCTCGATACCTACTTTAGCTATTTTTGAAGATAATTTGGTACCCCATATTTTTTGGGAAAATCATAGAGATACAATACCTATCAATAATCAAAATCATGCTAAACAAAATCCGAACCAAAACTCGGCGCACGCTATGAATTGCTCAGACTTTTTGGTTAGTTACAAGGTAACCGCGATCCAACTACTACGCCGCGCGATGCTAGAGCTACGATGACATAGCGGACAACTAACGTTGAACACTGCAAGCGACATAACGTCTAAATTGGAGTAAATGTGGCATTGCGAAGTAAATAATTGATACAATGTACTGTCTTCACTAGAGATTGTGACTCTATTGGAATTGTATCTCGATGGGAGAAAATACACGATGTTCAAGTTGCTATCAATTTGTTAACCCTAGACTTATCAGAGGCCTTAAGCCGACCAAAAAATTCTGACATCAGGACTCCTAAATGAGCGTACTTACTTTTATATTTGGTAAGGTTACATAAGTAAATATGATACACAATACCCAATACCTACGTAACAATTGGGTCGGTGGTAGAACGTGGTAATCCGATTTATTTTGTTTCCGGTCCCCGTAATTAATGCGAACCAATATACGGAATTATCCCAAAACATAAATGAAATACGTTTAAGACGATTAAAATAATACATGCTCAATGGATCTCGAAACATTGCGCAAAATATTTTAGACTCTAAATATGCTATCTAAAATTTAGAGGAATTAGTAACATAATGTTACACTTCTATGTGTAAGTACTTCTGTAACTTTTATATTATTATTAAAGGCGATGTGTGTATGCATGGATGTTCCCTATGCATATCATCAACTATCTGCCAGTGACAATTCTGTCAAAATTGGTTCAGCCGTTTTGTACACACATACTTACATACATGCATACATAAACACATGCATGCATTCATAGCACGAAATAAAAAGAACAAGTGAAGTAAATTGTAAAAAAATACTAGCTGCGCCCCACGGTACCAGCGTAGTGATGAAAAATGGGGATGATGCTAATGATGATGATGATGATCATGATGACAAGTAGCCTATGTCCGCTATGTCTGCTATGTATGCTCCGGCCCTTGAACTATACCCATGCAAAAAATCATGTCAATCCGTTGTTCTGTTTCAGCGTGAAAGAGGAACAAACAAACCAACAAACAAACACACTTTCGCATTTATAATATTAGTATGATGATAGGATAGGATTAAAGATCACAGTTGTTGAGAAAAAATTGCGAGATAAGAAATAAATAAAAAAAACTAATGAAAGGTATTAAAATTTTTTTTTTTTTTTTTTAGGTATTTAATTATTTTTTTTTCTTTTTTTTTTTTTTTTGTAGAAGCGGAATTACACTAGAAATTCATATACACATTTATTAAAATTTTCCATGATTTTTCACAGTTGGATAACTTGGCTTGGCGGATAACCGAAGCCGTATTCTAAGACCCTCGGTTCCAAGGATGGGGCGGAGATATCGTATACATACTTCCTATAAACCAATGTGGATGTGGCGCCGTTGCAACGATTTCTTACCCTACTACGGCACAAAAGGAAGGTTATATGTTTGACCGTCTACAGGGTACAAACAAAGGGTATATATCTTAAGCCGAAAGGGGTTAGTTATATTCATCATTATGAATAACTTTTACCATGGGACTAACCCTGAAATGACGAATCAATACCTGCGGTTACAAACAAAACGGTTATTCACACTTGACAAAATGTATGGATAAACTGGTATTTTTTTCGCGATTTTAGGGTTAGTCCCGTAGTAAAAGTTGTTCACAAAGATGAGTATAACGATCCCCTTTCGGCTTAGCATACCCTTTCCATATAACCCTGTATAATTATGTGTGTATGTAAGTAGGTTCATGTGTTGGATCTAATCTCCTGATCTACTTATTTACTTACCATCATATTTCGTATCATATTTTGACCAATTAGGTGCTTATCGACGCGTCTTAATCGCTGTGTCATAGGCTTTATAACTTCACGCTAAAACCAACATGGCGGAAATTATGATATAATTTCGCACGAAAAGAAAACTTTTTGGGACAAAATATATCTTGTTTATTATCAGGGTATAGAAATAGAGGATATAATGAGAACGTTTCAAGTATGTATATTTTTGTGAAGTTATGCATGTATGTGTGTGAATTTTCATGCTTCACGGTGTTGCCTTTGGCTCATTGCTCCAAAACAACTTATCATATTTTAACAGAGGTTCCGTGATGCGTCTGAACACCCCGGACCGGGTGCTATAGGATACAATTATGATGTTACACAAAATCAAATATGGCAGTCTTATTATGACCAAATTTTACACGACGAAAAAATTTCATTCTTTTTGGGTCATAATTTTTTACATTAAAAATAAATAATAAATAAATAATATTCGGGACATTTTTAGCACACACGGTCATCTGACCCTAAACTAAGCAAAGCAGTCAGGTATAGTTTTGAACTTTTATCTTGTTTCTGTAACAATAAAGAGTAAAAATAAGAAGAAAGAAAAGAAAGAAAATAAATTTAAATTTAAATTTTATTCGACGACTTTAAACTGTGAGGTTTTCAGTAATTTTTTTTAAGGAGGTTATTCCACTTTTGACAATGTTCATTTTATGTCGCGCTTGTGCTAGGCATATTATTTTATTCCTGAACTCAACAGACCAAAACTGGAAATGCCGGGAGTGCGTTCTTCAATTAAAACTTTTAAACATGAGCAGCAGAATTCGGGACAACTTGTATTAAAACTCATGTTGGTTGTGAACTTATTTTTAGGGTAATATAAAAAAGAAATTTCATTTTAAACGCTTAATGTGGTATGTTTCACCTATGGCGAGAAATTCAAATTTCAAACAGTTTTCTTGTCCTTGTAGCTAGGCCGGGTAATTATTGTAAACGATCATGATGATTGCGCAAATTAATTATTGTTCTTTACAAAATCATGTAAAGCTATTTATCTCTAATGCACATTATTACTTACATTTGTCAATAAACTCATTTTTGCTGTTTCAAACGGCTTATTGACAAATGTAAGTAATATGGTGCGTTACTGTTAAATAGCTGTACATGATAATGTAAAGAACAACGAACAATTTGCGCAAACACTGTCATTTCAAAATAATTACCTAGCCTAGCTAGGTTGCTCTTTGTAGCTACAAGGACAAAAACTGTTTGAGATTTGAATTTCTCGCCATAGGCCATCGGCCATCGGCCTACCTTAATTTTCGCCGAGCGAAGAGATATATCTGATTCTAATGGGATAAGTCGGAGTTTCTATGTCTGTCTGTATATATTTGATATAATTATGAAGTCGGTTTTTAAAATTGATAATTATTGTATATTGAGGTGGCACGGAACCCTCAAAGCGCGAGCGCGACTTGCACTTGGTCGGTTTTATTAAGTTACCCTCGTGACCATTATATCTTCGTAACCACTCAACTGACTTTGGCCAGATTTGAACTTAAAAATTGTATTGAAATTAATTGAACTATTAATTAGGCGAAGCGATACTTCACGTCGAGCTAAAGGCTCTTGCTTTACAAAGCGCAAGTCCAACCTCACATGGAGTATTGCTCCCATCTTTGGAACGAAGCACCCAAGTATCAACTTGAGCCTCTTGATGCATTGCAGCGTAGAGCTGTAAGAATTGTCAATAATCCCAAGCCCACCGAACACCAAGAGCCGCTCAACATGCGCAGAGAGATTGGGTCTCTCTGTATCTTTTATCGCATTTACAACGGGGAGTGTTCTGAAGAACTGTTTGATCTGATGTCGGCGTCACGGTTTTATCATCGCACTAGCCGCCACCGCCTGAAAGTTCATCCACACATCATAGATCAATGGAATTGCACACTGTGCGATTTACACGATCTTTCTTGGCTCATACCTGCAAAATGTGGAATGAGCTGCCTTCCGCGATGTTTCCGAGAAGCTACAACATGGGGTTCTTCAAAAGACGAGTTAATAGAGTCCTTAAGGGTCGGCAACGTATTTGTGATGCCTCTGGTGTAACAAGTATCCATAGGCGACGGTGACTGCTTACCATTAGGCGGCCCGTCTGCTTGTTTGCTATCAATGGCATAAAAAAACTCTTACATTTTCTTAAAGACCGTATTAATGATACGAATCAATGACACGCAATATATCGTATAACAAATATACATAGAATTTGTACTATTAGAATCTAAGACCTCTGCGTTCGGTCAATTACCGATCTTACAATGGAGTAAAACAAAAACATGTCCCACGATAAGCATATTTATTTATTTAATACTTTATTGCACACTTACAAATTAAGTAGATATGTACAATTGGAGGACTTAATGCTAAGCATTTTCTACCAGTCATCCACCAGGTTGGAACAAATGGTAGGCAGGCGTGCATCAAAAACACCTTATGCATCAAAAACACCTTATAAAAAACAAACAGAAATAAATAGATATACCAAAGTTTTACAAGATAATATACAAAACAACAAATTACAATAAATATAAATCTAACTTAAATTATTTATAAATACAAAAATTATACTATTATATTACTACATAAATTATACTTAATATTAGACATATAAATAAAAATTATAATAAATATACATATATATATATATATATACATATATATACATATAAGTGAGTGATTTAAGATGATAGATGAGCTTTTAAATAATGTTCACGTAAAATTCGCTTGAAAACCGCTTTTGATGGCGCTTGCCGAATAATTAGAGGGATCTCATTCCACAGTCGCACTGCTACAACTCTGAAAGAGTCACCTACAAACGAAGTGCTGTGACTAGGGGTTTTGAGAAGCAAGGTACTACTAGCTCTAGAGGGATTGATACGAACGTCCGAGAAGTAGGTAAGGGAGTCTTTAAGATAGGAAGGTAATTTAGGATCATTTAAGATGGAATACAGTAAGCCAAGAATCCTGGCGTTTCTCCTTTCGCGAATCTTGAGCCACCTAAGTTTAGACCGATACTCAGAGATATGGTCATACTTACGCAGACAATATACAAAGCGAATACAGGTGTTGAGTAATCGTTCAAGCTTGTTAAGTTGCTCTACAGTAATATCTAGGTAGCATATGTCAGCGTAATCGATGATTGGCAAGAGAAGGGTGTTTACTAGGGAAATTTTAGTATCGATAGGAAGGAATCTTTTAAAACGAATTATGGAATGAAGGGAGGCGTAAAACTTGCGGGAAACTTCGTTAATTTGAGGATGCCAAGTCAAGTTTGAATCTATTATGATACCAAGGTCTTTAACTGTGGTGGAGAATGGGATGACACAGTTGTTATAACTCAGCGGAGTCAGTGTGGTAAGATTTACACTGTTGAGTGTGGAGTTACAAGGAGTGTGACAGAATAAATGATTCAAATATTTTTCAGATAACCAAATTAAATAACTAACTAACTCAATTCATTAACTTTTGTGCTAGTCAAATTATTTTGTACAATAATTTTTACATAATTTAACTTACCTTCAAAAAACAGTTGCAAAAAGTGTTTTAACAATTTATTATTTCACTCTTCGTATTTATATGTTATTTTTTAAAGGAGTTCGTTTGTGTCTTGCATGGTGAAAATAATATTTTCTCTAAATCAGCTATGTTCGTTCCAATAAATCAGCAATGTATTGAATCTCTCAGGAGAGCGGAGGGCGGCGTGAATTATTGAAACCTATGGGCGGATTACTGTCGCGGATTTTCTTTAGGCGGGGCGGAATTTTTATTCGATAGTAAAGGTGTTAAGGTAAGTATAGGAATAGATACATATATTTAGGTAGATAGAATAAGCATACTGTGTGCGATTTTTTTTATTCTCTCATAAAAACCTGATCATAAATAGAGACCATCAACAAAAAAAATATATAAAAAATACATGGGGTTCTTCAAAAGGCGAGTTAATACATACTTAAAGGTTCGGCAACGTAGTTATGATGCCTCTGGTGTTACAAGTATCCATATGCAACGGTGACTACTTACTATCAGGCAACCCGTGTATTATAATTATGATTAAGTATTTAATTATGATTAAGTATTTCTATGACTTATCCAGATACCGACGACCGACGACATTGTGAGAGTCGCGGGCATCCAGTGGATGCAAAAGGCAGGCTGTCGTTCAGTGTGGAGGTTAAAGGGGGAGGCCTATGTTCAGCAGTGGACGTCTTCTGGCTGATGATGGTGATGATGATGATCCAGATACCAACTCTTCTTTAATCTGTGTTCAAGACATTATCCCTAGTTTGTGGTCGAGCCTAAAAATAAATCGAAGCCACGATCTTTCCTCCTCCACAAGGCCTGTGATTAAACCGGCCCTGATGTTATCCAAGAAAATTAGCCGTAAAACCGGGCCTTAATGAAATTGACCGAGACATCAGTTCGGTGTAGATTAAACAGTGATTTATCATTGAGCAAAGTTAACCTACGGTTGGTCCGGGTTGCCCTTGGATGGGTGACCACATGTAGCATTGAAAACTGAGCATAATCGTTTTCTGATGATATTATATCTAGTAGCTAGAGTTCAACAAGATAAATCCACGAAGAAATTAAACCCTTATCTAACAGATTTTATCGCGTAATACGTGTGCTACTGCGTACATAGGAAACGCTATAATAGTGTTATAAGCTTAACCTGTGTATAATTATGTATATTTGTGTGTGTCTATGGTATGTGTGTCTGTCTGAGGAATCTTAGCTCCCAATTTTGATTTTGTTTTTTCTTTTGTTTCAGAGATGACTGCCAGTTGCAATAACATTGTGAAAATCTGAATAAAAACATTCTAATATTTGACTATATTATTTCTCTTGTATAGTCATTAGTTTTATGTAATATCTGATAATACATAGTTAAAAAAAATATGTAAAAGTTTACAAAGAACACGGACCCAGGAGTCCGTGGAGAATGAAAACAAAAATAAGAAAAAAAAAATGAATAAATTTTTATTCTCTTAATATTTGACTGTAGTATATTGGCTACCAGCTACAATCTCATGATCAACAAGCCAGTATAATAATTAATTTTTACAAGAAAGAAAAACTAAAACCGATTTTAAGACTATACCTTGAAAGTCCTCATCAAAACTTTTGCTGAATAACCAAAAACTAAAACGCCAGCTGTGTATATATTTTTCATTTTTGTTGTTTTTTTTTCTAAAGAGCTCTGAATCTATTTTGATACAATTTCAATGGGACCTATGAAGTATGTATGACCTATCAAACAAAAAGTTTCATTAAAATTAACACATGATTGGCGGAGTAATCGCGTAACAAACACACAAAAAAAACAACAGTTGAATTGAAAACCTCCTTCTTTCGTCGGTTAAAAAGTGGTCAGAATTTACTGTTTCCTATTAGCTTTTTACATATTTATAGCAACTGTCAGAAACATTCTTTCAGCGGCTCTACTTTTGGTCCAATTTATATATAACTAGCTGACCTGACAGACGTTGTCCTGTCTTAGAACTGTCAAACACGCAAAGTCAAAATTGTAAATCTTATTTTTTTACTCCTTGGGTTACATTATTTTTAGTAAGGATCCCTATTTTTAATGAAAATATAATATAGCTTATGTTACCCGGGGATAGTGTAGCTTCCCAACAACGAAAGAATTTTTGAAATCGGTTCAGTAGTTTTCGAGCCTATTCAATGCAAACAAACAAACAAACAATCAAATCTTTCCTCTTTATAATATTAGTATAGACTAGCGCTAGTTTTAGCGAGCTTGTATACTGTTTCCTTTGTTATGCGATTCCCCATCCCCTAAGTTTGGCAATTCGATCAATCGGGCAATGTCTTTTTTGCTTTCCTACGGCTTTCATTAGTTTAGCCATCGTAATTCGATCTTGAGTTCCTTTGAGTTATTTTCTGGGTACATTTTACATTGTTAAGCTACCATCTGGTATTTTTGGCAGTTGTTTTTTCCAACCAAACTCCTCCAAAAAAACTCTCCTTAAAAATCAAAGTTAATATTAATTGCCATTGCTGAAAATTATACGATGAAGAAACTTCAACATATCATAGTTGGACTGACGGTTGGTTCAGGAGCTGTTAAAAAACTCTTTTACCGAACGAGTGCGACCACAAGCCTCCAGTAAGAACAGTGTTCCAACTACTATTAAAGTTGAACCACCACTCCATACCAAAAGCCCGTGGTCCAATCTTTTTATTTTAAACGAAGAAAATTAAAGCGAGTCTGGCTCGTGCACTGAGGGTTCCGTACTACCACAAAATATAATAGTTATCAATTGAAAAAACTATTTAGTCCGAACAAAATGCCTATCAAAATAGCCAAGCAATTGCTACGCCGTCACATAGTTAATATTTTGCAAGTGACTCTCGGTATAACTTTTAATGAACAGAAACTTGCCACCGACTAGCACTTGGCCATTATTTATTGTTAATTGTTATACTTAAGAGTGTGTACTATAATCATGCCAAGTTTGACGCTTGTACGAATTACCGTTTTTACATTAGAGCTAATATAAAAATATGTTAAACAATACGTTTGCCGTTTCATTTTTACTTTTTGACTTTTTTATTTTAGTTTGTTAATTAATCTGCCGTAACATTACATAATCTGTGAAAAATTCAATTGGTTATCTAGTACGGATCGAATTTGAAATCGAATCGAATCGAAAATTGATATTTTGTTATTTCTTTCAGTAGTGGCATCTAAAATTAAACTGACTAACTACTTCTTTACGAGGCGAGCTTATTTCCTGACTCTCCGCAAAATTATTGCGGTTGGACACAAAACATAAATCAACATAGAAAGGCCAAGTTTGGGAAAGTGATATAACGCGGTAAAACATATATATTCGTGTTCTTTCCAAAGATCCATAGAATTCTCTTGTAAAGTCTCCACCACTTTACTAGGACATGACTTCGACTTGACCGTGACTTACTTTGCTTGACTCTGACTGTGACTAACTTGTTTGACTACATTTAACTTACATGTCATCAAACTTGATTATTTAATACCTACTTGACACTATACACTGTCTAGCAACACATTAAAATGCTTTTATTTTAAGGCGAAATGGTAGAGAACCGTACACTTGTATGGCGGTAAGGCGGCGTGTGCGCTTTCAAATATTTTTAATATTTATTTTTTCTTTATTTTCTACAAATAATCTTACGCTTTTACAAAAAATTGCGACCACTAAAGTATTTGAATGATTGTTAGGATAAGAAAAAATTTTTTTTGATATAAATGTCTTCTATAGAACTTGAATGAAGTTGATTCAATCCATTGAAGGGAACGTAAAAATGGGTATTTTTTTAGGAAAGTTTAAAATTTTTTCTATCGAACCTAATTTCTTTATCGTGTATCGGTGAACACATCCGAATAAAATATTTCAAGAACTTTTATTAAACATAAAGAAATAATGTCAATTAATCGATTTTAAAGGACTACTTTTGAATATTCGTGATGACGAATCGTCAAATTTGAAGCATATTTCGTCTTAATGTCTTGCTAGACGGAGAGTGCGCTATATTTTCAAATGCCGTCACTTGGTAAGTACGCCATACGAATCCCATATTGACATTTGCTCCGCGAGAAAGGGATAGGGGAAGGGGATCCCTACCTAATCCAACCAAAATCTTTAAACGGTTATGTCTCAGGACTTTATAAGCTGATTTAAGCAAATCTCCACTAAACGTATAACATTTAATTAAACTATCACTAAGCCAGTTATAAAAAAAAATTACACTTTGATTATTAACCTACTATGTTTTTGTGTACATAACACAGTTCAGTGTGCAGGTTAGTTTTAGGGTTCCTTATGATTGTTTCAAAAGTAGAAAGTCTTACCCCCATATTCATAGACGTAAATAAAGGTACCTCGAATCCCCAAGTCACCCTCAAGTGGTGTTTTGGCATATAAAAAACACCAATTGAGGGTGACGTGAGGATTTGAGGTACCTTTATTTAACGTCTATGAATATGGGGGCTAGAGTGCTTTTCATGAAAGAAGTCCCCCAGACGCGGCGCTGTCATCGCGTATCAATCACTATCAGTATCATTTCTCGAGTAGAACATCGTACGCGACTCTTTAACGATGGAAAATTAATAAAAATCTCACTAGCGTCCAAACACAGTAACAACACCTGACAACTACAACATGGAAATTTAGTTCCGCTATTTGCCGTGGGACTTCTTTCATGAAAAGGACTCTAACATCGTTCTGCCAGTCCGTCTCAGTGTCAGGACAAACTTTTAAGTGCTGTTTATTTTGCAATCAAGACTCGAATAAATAAAAATAGATCAACGTAGAATGATCGTAACAGCTGTAGACGTAATTCAAATAGACTGAAGTAACAAATTTTATTACGACAAATCAATAAACCAACAATAAAATGGATTGATCTGCTTTATTTTCGGTTTTATGCGTGTGAACAGCACGTGTGACCACTTTACGTGTTTGTTTAAACGAAATAATGTTTATATTCAGCAAACAAAGCTTTTGCGAGCAAAAAGAGCGTTTGTAATTCTTTTTAAACAAATGACTCAACGAATAGTAAATGAAACAACATTAGATTTTACTGTTGAAACTTTGCACATGTTCCAAATGTCTACTAACTTTGTTTAATGAAATCATACCTAAGGCTGTTAATCTACCTATAGCCCAGTCAGTAGATATAACTAAAAAGGCCTTTGCCTTGTAAAAGGTGGTGTAGTAATGATTTTCACATATGTTGTTTAGGTCTAGACTCTGATGAAAAATCCAAGTTTTCGACCTTGGAGATGGTGAGCGCAAGCCGCCATCTTGGATTTTAGGTGTGAAATGTAAAGTATTTAGTTTTCTAAATGTTTGCCATATACGTGTTTGTTATAAGATCAACATTTCTGGAGTAATTTTGAGGAAAATACCCAGTGTACGGAGTTTTTTGGTGAAAAATTCATCTTTTCGCCGCTGTAACAAGTTAGTTATGGGACGTACAAAAAAATAGTAGAGACAAAAATGTAAATAATTTTATCTTTTTTAACTTTGCTTTTGACATTTTTGACGTAAAATAAACCGTTGGTGAATTATTTTGATCAAACCAATTCTTCACACCTTAAATCCAAGATGGCGGCTTGCGCTTACCATCCCCAAGGTCGAAAACTTGGATTTTTCATCAGAGTCTAGACCTAAACAACATATGTGAAAATCATTACTACACCACCTTTTGCAAGGCAAAAACCTCTAGTGACTGGGCTACTATCAAAGTAAACAACTCCTTATCATTTACATGGCTCGAGTTCACTCAGCAAAAATGATTTATATAAAAATGACACACTGGGTTCTGACCTCCAACGTTTCTCAATTTTTGTTCTATCAAGATGGGTTCACATAACCTGACTAGCGATATTGATGAATCAATCTCGATAGATTGTCATTTACATGAGTCCGTTGAATCATGTAATGTGTTTTTCAACATAAATACTGGATACAACTTCAAGGTCATCTCATTTAACATAAGAAGCTTTCAGCGCAATTTTGATGACTTCGCTGTCGCACTGCAACGTTTCAATACAGTTTTTGACGCCATAATACTGACGGAATGCTGGTTGTCAGATGGTACGATATTGAATTCCCTTCCTGGATATAACTGTTTTCGTTCATACAAACAACTAAATAAAAATGGTGGAGTAATAATTTACGTTAAAAACTCATACAATTCTACAGCATCTGAACCTATTATTACTGATGCTGATTCCCTGCTAGTACAAGTTACCGATAGAATTGCTATTTTGGGTATCTACCGCTCCCCGTCTACATTTGTCATTGATCCATTTATCAGTTCTCTTGACTCGGCTCTAAATAACCTGAGAAGTAATTCGATTACTATTGTTTCGGGCGATTTGAACATAGATTTATGCAATACCTCGAATTATCAAGTATCTAACTACCTTTGTCTAATGGCATCACATGGATTACTCCCTGCTATTACTAGTCCCACCAGAAGTCTTTCGTGCTTAGACCACATTTTCATAAAATCTGCAACAAAATCAACGGGTCTTGTATGCAAATCTACAATAACTGATCACGATATTGTCATAGCTGGAATCTCCCGTCAGTCGCTATGCTACTCAAACGATTCTCGAGTTACACTCAAGACAAACACTAATGCGGTGGTTTCAGAGATTATTGGCACTAATTGGTCTGCAGTTACCACCACATCGTGTGTTAACACTGCAGTCGCTGCCTTCAATGAAACCATAGCCAATATTATAGACAAATACACCCAACAAGTTAAAACTGGCAGAAATATGGTAAGCATTAAGCCCTGGATCACTCCAGGACTAATTAGGTGTATGCGCCACCGCGATAAACTACATCGTGAACACAGAACCCATCCTGGCGATTCTCAACGCCACAAAATTTTCAGGAGATACAGGAACTTCTGTAATAGCCTTCTTCGTAAAATTAAAGCTCAATATTTTAGTCAGCAACTTGAACAGAATAAAGATGACCCAAAAAAGCTTTGGAAGACCATAAAAAATATTTGCTATTCCTCAAACTGCAGAACTGAGCCTTCCGAGTTGTTAAAAAGTTGTGACAATAGACATAACCCGCTTGACTTCTGTAACCAGCATTTTGTTTCCGTGGGAAAGAGACTGGCTGATGACATTTTCTCCAAGATATCCGAAACAGAGGAATCACTCATTAAATCACACAGGCCCCATTCATCAGTTGCAAACTCTTTGTACCTCTATCCTACAGATCCTTATGAAATTTCAAAGATCGTTGTTGGCCTCAGAAACGATAGCGCTCCTGGACCTGATGCAATTTCTGTTACAATAATTAAAAAGTCTCTTCACGCTATTCTCATACCACTAACTTACATATTCAACCTAAGCCTTGAGTCTGGCACTTTTCCCGACTGTTGGAGGGTGGCTGCCGTGTCTCCCATATACAAGAGCGGTTCCAAAAATTCACCAGACAACTACAGGCCTATTGCTTTGCTAAGTGTCATATCTAAAATACTGGAGAAATTGGTAAACGTCAGGCTCACTAGATACTTGGAAAAGCACAAAATTCTCTCTGACAGGCAATTTGGTTTTCGCAGAGGCAGATCGACCGAAGACGCTGCAACCGTTCTCGCCAATCTCGTGTCATCTTACGTTGATAATGGGGAATACTGTGTAGGCGTGTTCCTTGATCTGGCAAAAGCGTTCGACACGGTCTCGGTTGGGCTGCTTCTGCGGAAACTCGAATCAATTGGTATCAGAGGAGTGTCACTTGAGTGGTTCACAAGTTATCTGTCCAACCGTAGACAGTATGTTAAAATAAGTAACCACTTCAGTGATCAAGAAACAATTAAGTATGGTGTTCCCCAAGGCAGCATACTCGGCCCCACGATGTTTATCCTGTACATTAACGATATCCTAAATAGCGAGCTAAATAATGCTGAGATTATAACGTACGCAGACGACACTGCAATTTTATTTCACGGTGAAACGTGGGACCGTGTATTTAGCATTGCAGAGGAAGGACTATCGGTCATTGCAAAGAATCTTGACAAAAATCTTCTTACTTTGAATACAAAGAAAACCAAATATATTGCTTTCTCCAAGACCTGCGTTTCCCATCCTCCCGCTGGCAAAATACTAAAGATACACTACTGCACTGATGCTTCACTAACCCCAACTCCTGGATGTACGTGCAGTTCCGTAGACCGTACCATTTGCATTAAATACTTGGGCGTCACTATTGACGAAAATATGAATTACAAGCAACATATAGTTGACCTTTCTGCTAGAGTACGGAAATTAATTTTCGTCATGAAGAACCTTCGTGACTGCACTCCGATACCTTTGTTGCGGCAAATATATACTGCGTTATGTCAATCGGTTATTAATTACTGTGTCCCTGTATGGGGTAGTGCCGGCAAAACCTTTTTTATGAGTATTGAGAGAGCACAGAGGGCTCTTATAAAAGTAATATTACGGAAACCTTTTCGCTTCTCAACTGATTCCCTTTACGAAGAATTTAAGGTGTTACGCGTCAGACAACTTTTTATTTACAATGCCGCCATAAAAACCCATAAAATCTTGAAAAGTCGCTCTGACTACGATGAAATAATGTGCAGGCGAGCTTTCAGGGTTCCACTTCCACTTGCTAAATCTCTTCTAGCAAGACGTAGCCCTGCCTACTCACTACCAAGCACTTACAATAAAGTAAGCAAATTGTTTGATGTTAGAAATCTGTTCAAGTACTCATGTAAGAAATTGTTCAAAGAATGGCTACTCAAACTTTCCTACACCGAGACAGAAGACCTTATCTAAATTTTTGTAATCCGCACTTACACATCCCCAGCCATAACCATTCACCTACATACACTCACCGTGTTGGTGAGTGTATGTAGGTCATCACTCACATACACTCACCCACACTTACTCACTTACATACACTCACCTACACATCTTCACATACATACACTCACCCACACTTCTTCACTCACATACACTCACCCGCATACCAACTACCTCACTCACATACACTCACCCTCATACCAACCACCTTACTCACATAATAACACTCTCCCTCTTTCACCCACACCTACATAATATAGCCCCCACATACATAAATTTTTACCTTATATTTTTGTAAATTTAATGAGTACCTTAAACTTAACTTTAAGTAGTTATCTTTTTACCTTTTTAATTAAGTACGTATCCCACATAATTATTGTATGTTTATAATTATTTTCTCTTACAGTTTGTCAACAACTTGTTTTGTATAACTGCACTCGAGCCTCAAGATACAGGCCTCGTGCTTAGTTTGAGGCTCGCCGACAATTCTATCTAGACAATAAATATCTAGTGTTTGCTATTTCTTAGTATAATTAAGGTTATGGTATATTACTTCTGGCAATAAATAAAAAAAAATATTCTATATTCTGTATATTCTATAAATATTCTATAACTTGTAGAGCTTGTTAACAACTTGTTAGCTAAATTTGAGAGAGAGAAAAAAAAGTCCTCACACATAATGTATTACGAGATCGGTCATTTTGTATGGGGACACAAGTTTTTTTGTTGCATTTTTTACATAGGTTTACTGGATTCGTTTTTTTATTGTTGTTTTGTGGTCGTTAATAGTAGGTTTAGTATTTAATATTTTTTTGTACATGCATCTATCTGTTACATGACATATTATGGTACTGAGACGTGGTCCTTAACTGTTGGCCTTTTGATAAAACTCAGAGTTGCACAGCGGGCAATGGAGAGAGCTATGCTCGGAGTTTCTTTGCGTGATCGAATCCGGAACGTGGACATTCACCGAAGAACCAGAGTAACCGACAAAGCTATTAAAATGTGTTAGTTGGAGTGGCAATGGGCAGGCCACATCACTCGAAGAACCGATAACCGATGGGGAAGAAAGGTTCTTGAGCGGAGACCGATGATACTAGATGGACCGACGACATTGTAAGAGTCGCGGATATCCAGTGGGTGCAGATGGCAGGCTCTCGATCAGTGTGGTGTTCTAAAAGCGAGGCCTATGTTCAGCAGTCGACGTCTTTTGGCTGATCCTGATGATTTATCTGTGTGTACAAAATAAAAATAAGAAATTATTGTAACAAGCGGTCACGCAGCCTGGCCAATCAGGAAAAATACTTCGGCCATTCTATTATCATTATTATCTTTTTTATGATGCTAGAATTATTACGCGCGGGTAATGCTGTAGGTGCAATAAATTGTGTTTATTGTTCTATTATGTTGATATAGGACAAACTCGGTCAGATTGTGGCTGCTATTGGGGGAACAAATAATGGAGTACCATAGAGTATTAATATTTACGTACGTTATTTCTAGTTTTAATTTACAGCTTAATTAATACAGTAAATAATGTCAAGTCGTGATTATTGGTAATTGGTCGTGAGTAAGTAGTGATTTACAAGCTGGCAAAATTCTACAGAAAGAGTGCCTAAAACTGGCGTCTGATTGACTATGCACCAAAACGGGCCCTAAAAAAAAGCAAAGCTGCAACCCATATTTTGGCATAATGGGGTTGGTAATCTCAGGAAGAATTCAAACGCAGTGCAAGAAGCCTACGGTGCAATCCTCTGGAGATACCAGGGGCCTTACGGACAACAGCTAATTGCGGCACCTAATCCGCTCAGTCGGAAAATCACGCGACCGCAAACCGTATCTGGGCGCGATAAGGTTCACGTTCGCGTGATTTTCCGACTGAGCGGATTAGGTGCCGTAATTAGCTGTTGTCTGTAAGGCCCCAGGGTTCCTTTAAGGCACCAATCCAGTGCAAGCATCCGAAAAGATTTCAGAAAGTGCAGTTCCATGTAACCCGGTTATATAATGATTTCATTATCATCATTTTAGCCGTAGGACATCCATCGGTGAACATAGGCCACCCCCATCGATCTCCAAAAGGGCTGATTGGAAGCGGCCTGCATCCAGCGTTTTACTGGGGTCACTTTAAGGTCCTTTGTTCTTGTGAGTGGACGTTTACCGTCCTGCGTCCGTGGTCTCCATTCGAGAACCTATCAGCCCCATCAGCCATCTGTTCTGCGTGCTATGTGTCCTGCCTACTGCCTCTTCAACTTGTCAATCCGGTGGGCCTAATATTGACTGTAGCTGTCGCTAACTTTCTTACGGTTGACGTTTATTGGTCGGTGGCTATGATTTGATTTTGTTTTCGGAATTATTACACATTGAAAAAATCTGAGGCCCGACGCACAATTATTATTGTATGATCTCTGGACATCGTGAGAGACTACTGTGTACATATCCGGAATGTTTTTGAAAATCAATGGCGTACTTTTAAACTATTCCATAACATTTCTATAGACATCCGTCACCCTTTGACCACGGATACTGTAAAACGTTCAAAACTTCTGGAATTAGAATAATGTAAAATAGACGCGATATAATTTGTTAATAGAAGATTGTTGTTGATTTGTTGTTGTTGATTGTTGTGTTGTTGCATAGAGCGCAAAGTGAGTTATTAATGCATGAGAGTTGTGTTGGTGCCCGAGCCAACTAAATTAACACGAGTGCATTAATTACTCACTTTAGCAAGGTGCGTAATCTACTTTTCTTTCAACTACTAATCTACTTACCGTGATAAAATATAACTACTCAAAATAAAAACTCAAGGTAATGAAAACAAAGTTTAATTCACCTTCTCCTCAAACATTTAAAACTTACAATTATTTTCACCAAGTCGGTTTTATTCCGCCGATTTTTAATTTCAGCTAGTATCTTTTGATCTAATGCATACATTTTAGATTAAACTTAATGGGAGACATTAAACTTCTGTGGTAAATTTATATCTAAATGAAAAAACAGTGCAGAAAAACTGTCAATGAAACTTCATATAACATTTCTGCACGGTTTTGGTTCTAAGCAAAAAATACGTCCTTTGTGATCGGTTTTGTAGTGATTAATGATAACATTACTATATTGATAAACTACGTAGTTGAAAGAAAAAGTGTTTAACTTCAACCCGGTTGTACCCCAACGCGTTTGTATGTTACAAAGGTGCGTACAAAAAAGAAGCAAATAATTTTGCTCCTTTTTTGTCACAGCACCAGAAATGTGTATGTTTAGATAGACACATGTAACCAAGTACATTATACATATCTAGTGTAATAAATAATATTCTACCATATCTACATTTCCGTTTGCATTATGCATCAAGCCATACGTTATAGTCGACGAACACAATGCCACGTAGCTTAACATGGTATTATCTTGCTGGTATTAATTACATATTTGCAGGATGTGTTTACTATGAGATGGAACTGTTCCACTCGTGGAGGAAGGAAGGGACGCTCTTCCTTCCTTGATGCAAGGATAAATATTATATATATTATTACGAGATGGTTTATCATGTACTTATTCAAACTGGTAGTGGGCTTGAGCATTTGGTTTATTATTAGACCTTAAGGGGTCTTTGGCCAATCTAACTCTTTTTTTTAAAGTGGAAATGTTATCTATTGTACCTATACTATGCCATGAGTTTCACATGTGGACATTACATAACTACACATAATTATGTCATGATATAAAAAAAAATTGCCCAGAAAGTTTGTGTGCGTGTTTGTGTATGTACGGGCGTGATTCTGTCACGCTTTCAGTCAGTAGACTGTAATGTAATAAGTCTATTCCACTTTGATCACCTGGGAATATAATCACCTGGGTGACCATAGGCAACTCAATTTAAATTATTGTTCAATCTTTTGATCACTTATGAATTACAAAATCTGTTAATGCCAAAAAAAATATTCCTGGAATGTATCTTCGGCCATTTTCAAGTAGCTGTTACTGTTAGGTGCCCTTATGGACCCAAATAAGTTTTTACTCTTTAATGTCTGTATTATCTAAAACATATAATTATGTAGGCTTCACAGACCTAGGTGCCTACATTACTTCTGGAACTGATATGAATTAATCATGCGCATTCTGCCATTCATTCACTTGGCGCATCAATTCCAGTTAATTGGACACATTTGCATGAAACTCAATTATAAGCATTCGGATTAAATTTCTCTTTTTGTGGCGCTATGTGGGGCTTAAATAGTCATGCTGTAATTATTGTAATGGACGATGATGACGTTACATTTTTTGTTGATTGATGGAGCAATATACCATAAGTGGGGCATCAGTAAGGCATCAGTGTAGCCCATATCATTTTCATTGCATCAGACATTAAAAAATATGGTTTATTAAACATTTACTGTTTAATACCTAGTGTAGTACGGATCGAGTCCCCCAATTTCGAGATATGGTGTTGAAGGAGAATATTTTGATAGCCCGTTGGTCCAGTTGGTAGTGGATCTGCCCTCTGCGCTTGGGGCTGTGGGTTCGATTCCCACCAAGAGCAAACATTTGTGTGATGAAAATTTGTCTGGGTGTTAATATCTATTTAAGTATGTATTTAAAAATATATATGTATGTATATCAGTCTCTGGCAGCCATATCACAAACTTTGCTTAGTTTGGGGTCAGATGATCGTGTGTGCAAAAATGTCCCGAATAATTATTTATTTCATGTTCATCACATAAATGTTTGTCCTAGGTGGGAATCGAACCCACGCCCCCAAGCTCAGAAGACAGGTTCACTACCAACTGGATCAACGGGCTAATCACATGGACAATGGTTGTAATAAAGATACGTTATTACGACTGTCTATACCATCTGTCTCAAACGTGTCTTCAAGCACTTTAGCCACATTGCAAGGAAACAAAGTGACCATCTGGAGAAGTTGATGGTGAGAAAGAAAGTCGAGGGCACAAGATTGCAGCTCGATACGATGCTCCAATGAGATTCGCATACTTGACACCTAAGTCTATTAGTTAGTTATTAGTTACTGGATTAGCAATTTGAAGTGGCAGTGGGCAGGGCACATAGCACGCAGAACAGATAGCCGATGGGGCCGAAGGTTCTCGAATGGAGACCACGGACTGGTAAGCGCAGCTTAGGTCGTCCACCCACAAGATGGACAGACGACCTAAAAGAGACCGCAGGAAAAGTCTGGATTCAGGCTGCTTCCAACCAGCCCTTTTATAGATTGACCTATGGACGTTCTGATGTGGTTGAAATGATGACGATGATGATGAGTTATGGGCATTTTTATGTACCTATTACATAATTTTAACTAACATTTTATGGTTTCGAATCCTTCTACCTTCTATAGCCCCGTTGGTCCAGTTAGTAGTGAACCTGCCTTCTGCGCTTGGGGGCGTGGGTTCGATTCCCACCTAGGACAAACATTTATGTGATGAACATTTGTGTTTGTTCTATATCTGGTTGTTAATATCTATTTAAGCATGTATTTATAACTATATATGTATGTATATCAGTCTCTGGCAGCCATATCACAAGCTTTGCTTAGTTTGGGGTCAGATGACCGTGTGTGAAAAAATGTCCCGAATATTTATTTATTTATTTTGTTTATTCTCTTTATAAACACAAAACTAAGTATCTCGTTATTTCCTTCTTCATCATTAAAATAATTTTACCTTTAACGTGAGAACAAACACCGTCCCTTTTAACAAAGAACGAGTCACGCCCTCTATTGTAAAGAGGGCGTGGGTTTTGCTTTTTACCTATTACTAGCTACAACCCACGGGTTTAACCGCTATCCTTCATTTCTGGTTCCTTTAGAATAGGGTTTCTCAGATTTATTATTATTTCTCAGTTAATTCGCCGTAATATTAAATATTCTCTGAAAATTTCAACTGGCTATCTAATTCTGGCTATCTATGCTATCTATTAGTCGAAAGATACATAGCCGTTAAAAGGTAGGGCAATAATAGGGTCCCGTTTACACCCTTTAGGTACGGAACCCTAAAAATTACCTATAAAGTACTATAACATCGTGCTAGAGCGAATTCGTGCAACCTTTCAGTACATCGACATAATTATTTACTAGATATTTTCCCTTTAGTGAGATCATCACGCAAATTCCCTCAAAATACCTTCCCACCTCTTTACAGCCCACTTTACCCTACCCCGGCCCATTCCGGCCAAGGAATGGCACAAGTTAGGCAGTAAAATGATTTAACGATCGTTCCCGATCGAGTCTTTATGGCCCACTTAACTTTTTAATTTATGGTTTCGGTACTAACTTGCCGTACGAGAATTGATACCTTACTTTTTAGTCAAATGATGTCAATATGGCAAAACAATGTAGACCAAGTCGGAAATATTCATTATGAGCCTATCATGTTCCTACAGCTGGGACTCAGGGCTTCTTTCAGAGAGACAGGATGGGCCCTAGCCACCAGATCTTTCTTGCCACACACTTGCAAAATGTGGAACGAGCTACCTTCCGCGGTGTTCCCGAGATGTTACAATATGGGGTTTTTCAAAAGGCGAGTTAATAGAGTCTTAAAGGGGCGGCAATGTAGTTGTGATGCCTCTGGTGTTACAAGTATCCGTAGGCGATGGTGACTGCTTACTATCAGGCATCCTGTCTGCTTGTTTGACACCTATGGCATAAAAAATAAGTATAAAAGAAGCTACTTTGACAATATTCTAACATTGGCAAAATTTATAAACTTTGAAAAAAAAAACCCAATCATATATTTTTGTTTGCCGCTTCTGCAGTGCAAGTACCATTATTTATCGATCGTCAAATTCGCTAAAATGCCATAGAATCGATCACAGCGAGTACTGAAAAAATGGCATATTATCGAATTTGACGACCTCAACTGTCAATTTGACGATCGATAAAAGAACGGTACTTGCACTGCTGATCTAACGGCATTTATCGAATTTGTCGATCTCAACTGTCAAATTTGACCATCGATAAAGAACGGTACTTGCCACAAAAAAGGGAAGTAAACAGAACAGAAATGAGAAGGAAAATCTGTTACCACGCATATGAGTGAACCTTGATTGAACATTCTTATTTAGATCAACGCGTTGAACTCCGCGTCATAGTTGCTAACTGATTTCGAATGACTGATGTTTCGTTTATATGGGTGCAACTGGCTACAACAAATTTCTTACGAAAATGCTTAGGCAGCCGTTATAATTTAAACAAAAAAAAAACTTTTCTGTGGTACTTACACCTGCTGCCAATGCCATGATAATATACAATATACTTATGCTACTTTGTATTTATGAGTATTTGTCCTACCCACAGAAAAGAAAAGAAAAATCTCTCTTTTCTGAGGTCCTACCTTATTCTGACATTCGTATTTATTTGGTAAATTACCTATTCCGTATTCCGAAAAAAAAAAAAAAAAAAAAACTATTACCTATTCCATCTATAAAAGGGGTCGGGGAAGTAGGTAGGCCTGGATCTCGCCAGCCAGGTCTTGGCCACCACTCTGTTACTGCAGTCCACCACCTACCATCACCACTACCACCTGGTGACTGTAAATTGCCTACTTGTTAGAATCTGTTGAGTTAGGAATAAGCCTTTAAACTTTGCACTTTAGATTCTGGCTTTCTTGTAGACTCAGTGGAATTTGGAAACTTTCTAGACAAAGGTCTTTTAGATTAAAATGTTGTTACAGAAGATAAAAGCCTTACCCTAAATTATAACGGGTAGCACAAGGATATCAATAAACAAGTTCCTATTTAAATTAAATCACGTTTTAAACGGTACATCTGGTTAAAAATATGGACCAAACAGCATGTTTTTAAGGCTAAAAGCCCACAGCTATCTCACTTGGGCATAATCGCATAGTAGTGTTTTTGAAGAAAAAAAATCACTGACAGAGCTTTTTTCTTAAACCAATGACATTAGACATAAATTTTGTAATTACACTCCAAATAGTATAAAGCAGATTTCGTATTGATATTTTATAGATAGCTGAGGCTTAAAGTTTTTTTTATAGTCCGATTTTTTATTATCTCCTTCTCTCTCATAGCCGTTGAAAAGATTTTAAGTCCCAGGCACCACAGCCCCTCCCTCAGGAGAGGGCCCAGTCACATAATATTTAAATTTCCACTTTATTTATTGACAAATACTCGTCACACTTACAGCTTTGCCAAGGGGTGTAACGAGTCATACAATAAAAAAAAAACAATTAAAATTACGAATAAAAAAAAAACTTGTACGCATCGATGGAATCCCAATTTTTTTTCACGCCGATGCCTATTTGGGAGATTGTAGCGTGCTTCATCTTCGGCCACACAATCGCTTACTTAATTTTGTATTTATACATCATCCTACCAATCGCCTATCAGTGATCATCCATAAACCTAAAGAGATTGACATCTTATTCATAACGTGCACAATTGTGCATATACTGTAAAACAACTTTAGTTTAATCATTTAATGGATAGATGAACTAACAACACCATTATAATGAAACTGTATTGGCGAAGTTCACACGTGTTCGTTGACAGTTGACAGTCTTTTGTCGACTGCCAACGAACACAGTATATAAGTGGCGGTTGCATTGCAATCACCCTCTTTCTTTGCTCGAACCTCGAAGCGATAACAAGTGCAAACGAATTGTGTGTAAAACAGTTTAAAAGGTGATTTCTTGGCTGAAAAGCTAACAAATCAGAATCGGGATTAATAAGTTACAGATGTCTTCTTATTTTCCCATGTCCACAGAGTGTAATTTGTCTTTTGTTAAGTGGTTCAAAACCTGTTTGCTAGTCAAGTTTTTTTTAGAGCCCTAATTAATAGTTATTTTACAAAGTGGCTGTTTTATTCCTTGCGTTTTCTTGATTATAATTTATTTACTAATGATTAATTTAATACTAATTACTAAATAACTGTGCTCATGTTAAAAGTTCTTCAGATTATATATCCGATTAGTGTACTTATTGTTATATATGCAAATTTCTGCCGCCGATTCTGCGGCTGAGCCTGCTGTCGAGCCTGCCGCTGAGCCTGCTGTCGAGTCTGCGGCTGAGCCTGCTGTCGAGCCTGCGGCTGAGCCTGCGGCTGAGCCTGCTGTCGAGCCTGCCGTTGAGCCTGCTGTCGAGCCTGCGGCTGAGCCTGCTGTCGAGCCTGCGGTCGAGTCTGCGGCGAAGCATACAGTGGAGCCTGCAGTGGAGCCTGCCGCGAAGTCTGCGGCTGAGCCTGCTGTCGAGCCTGCGGCTGAGCCTGCCGTCGAGCCTGCGGCTGAGCCTGCTGTCGAGCCTGCCGTCGAGCCTGCGGCTGAGCCTGCTGTCGAGTCTGCGGTCGAGTCTGCAGCGGAGCATACAGCGGAGCCTGCAGTGGGGCCTGCCGCGGAGTCTGCGGCTGAGCCTGCTGTCGAGCCTGCGGCTGAGCCTGCCGTCGAGCCTGCGGCTGAGCCTGCTGTCGAGTCTGCCGTCGAGCCTGCGGCTGAGCCTGCTGTCGAGCCTGCGGTCGAGTCTGCGGCGGAGCATACAGCGGAGCCTGCAGTGGAGCCTGCCGCGGAGTCTGCGGCTGAGCCTGCTGTCGAGCCTGCGGCTGAGCCTGCGGCTGAGCCTGCGGCTGAGCCTGCCGTCGAACCTGCCAGCTGAGCCTGCAGCGGAGCCTCCAGTACGCAGTTACGTAAGAGACATTGTACGCAGTTGCGTAAGATCCGGTGTACGTAGTCGCGTAAGAGCCGATGTACGCAGTTGCGTAAGAGACATTGTACGCAGTTGCGTAAGATCCGGTGTACGTAGTCGCGTAAGAGCCGATGTACGCAGTTGCGTAAGAGACATTGTACGCAGTTGCGTAAGATCCGGTGTACGTAGTCGCGTAAGAGCCGATGTACGCAGTTGCGTAAGAGACATTGTACGCAGTTGCGTAAGATCCGGTGTACGTAGTCGCGTAAGAGCCGATGTACGCAGTTGCGTAAGAGACAGTGTATGCAGTTGCGTACTGACTTAACTAAACCAGATTCGGTTTTAGTCTGATATGATGTGCTTTTCAGTATGCAGTTGCATTCTGATATTATGTAACATAAAACGATAGTATAAGACTTCAAAATAAGATTGTAAAGTACACATTTAATTAACACGTATAACGTCTATTATCATATAATACATGACACGTATACACGAGGACGTGTAATTGAGTCGGATGGCCGAATGTAAAACAACTTTAGTTTAATCATTTAATGGATAGATGAACTAACAAAAAAAAAAAAATAATAAAAATAACAACTTCAAGACATATACGCTGTTTTATCAAAACGTTAGAGGACTGCGTACGAAGCTTGACGAGTGCAAAACAGCAATCTTGGCAGCATCGGCAGACATATTCGTGTTTTCTGAGACTTTTCTAATTAGCAGTGTGAGCGATGCGGAGGTATTCCCCCCAGGGTTCACTGTGCTACGCCGAGACCGTACTGTGCAGCGCGGAGACCACACCGTGGATGCAGGCTGGGGCGGAGTGTTACTCGCGGTGCGCGATCAGTATTCTGTGACACAGGTTGTAGACGTTGACGGCTACGATGGTGACGTTGAGGTATTGATCGCTATAGTATCGCTTAGATTTAAGAAAATTATTTGTTGTGTAGTTTACATCCCACCTAATTCGGGTGATGTAAAATACATAAACACGTTCGCTGTTATAGAGAATCTTGTTTCTAAATACCCAAAATATGATTTATTATTGTTAGGTGATTTTAATTTGAACTCTTGTAGCCAAAATGTTATTATGCATTATAATTGCTTACTAGAATGTTGTAAGCTGAACCAACACAATGTAATCCGTAACGAGTTTGGTAATATACTGGATCTGGTACTGAGCAATCGGAGCGACGAGTGGATTAAGGTTAGCGGTGACACGGAGCCAGTGGTCAGGATCGACCCGTACCACCCTCCGCTGGAAGTGAGCGTGCGGTGCGCGCGCGCCGGGCGACCGCGGGGACAAGGAGTAGGCGCGCAACTGTCACAGCCGACCAGCAGTGATTCACCCTGTGAGTGGAATTTCCGTAAGGCTGATTTTCTAACGTTATACGCAGAACTAGATTCCCTCGAATGGGATGACTTAATTTTAATTTCTGAAGTGGACGTAGCTGTAAAATTATTTTATGAAAAATTGAGTGCGTGCTTTGACCGGAATGTCCCTATAAAAAAGGGTAGACATCAAAATCCGAAATACCACTATCCAATTTGGTTTACGCCTGGAATAATAAGTACTTTAAAAAATAAACATTTCCACCATAAGAAGTATAAGCAATTTAACCTAGAATTTAATCGTGAATTATTTAGATTTTATAGGCTGCAAGCAAAAGAACTTATCGCTCATGCTTATAGTAGTTATATTCGTCGCACAGAGGCAAATATAAGAAGGGATCCTAAAAGTTTCTGGACATTCGTAAAGGACCAACAAGGTTCTAGACAGTCTTGTAGCGAATTTGAATATAATGGACATATTTTATCTGGATCAGAGGCAGCGAATGCATTTGCAACCTATTTTAGTTCTGTATTTCTGCCCCATAGTCCCACACTATCAGCAGATACAGCTGAGCGTGAAGCGGCAAATTCGCTATGCTCCTCACGGGTCGCTTTAGATGATGTTAGCTCGACCGATATCTCAATAGCAATTCGTCGCTTAAAAACTCATTCGTCTGCTGGACCTGACGGGATCCCACCATTTATTTTAAAGGATTGTATATCGGCTTTCATGACACCGCTTGTCTATATTTACAATTTGTCCCTAACTACAGCTACGTATCCGAGCATATGGAAAATCTCTCGAGTAACCCCGATACCTAAGGGTGGCTCCAGATCAAAGGTAGAAAACTACAGACCTATAGCTGTTCTTTCGGCCCCCGGCAAAGTCTTTGAATCAATACTGAATCGACATATTACTAGGCAGGTCCAAACACAGCTGAGCGAGAGTCAACATGGTTTTAGAGCCGGCAAGTCTACGACCACTAATCAGATAAACTTTGTTGACTACGCAGTCACAGAGTTGGATCGAAAAAAGCAAGTAGATACAGCCTATTTCGACTTTAAAAAGGCCTTTGACCGCGTCGACAACAATGTCCTTTTGAAGAAGTTTTCTGCTATTGGATTCACGCCTAAGCTGCTAAAGTTATTTGCAAACTACTTCTCTGATCGTATGCAGTATGTTCAGCTCTCTGGATTTCGATCTATTCCATATCCGACCTGTTCTGGGGTAAGTCAAGGTAGCACGCTAGGTCCTACCCAGTTTGTTATTATGATAAACGACCTGCCGGGGGTAGTCAGAGCTGCTGAATGTCTTATGTTTGCCGATGATCTGAAACTGTACTTAGGTATTAGTAGTATAGATGGATGTGAGGCGCTGCAGAGGGACATCGATAGCGTGGTGAAGTGGGGAGAGACCAATCACTTGGAATTTAACAGCTCCAAATGCAAAATCATCTCATTTACCCGATCGCGGAGTCCCATCTGCCACGATTATCACATGTCTGGTGTCAGTCTGGAGCGCGTCACAGAAATCCGAGACCTGGGAGTGACCTTAGATGTAGAACTAACATTTAATCAGCATATTATGGACATTTGTAAAAGAGCGTTCAAATCTCTCGGTTTCGTCATGCGGCAAACCGCTAGATTTCAGGACAGGAGCGCTATAATTACTCTGTTTTATTCGTTTGTTCGTAGTAAGCTCGAATACAATGCTATAGTTTGGGACCCGCATGAAAAGAACTATACGCTTATGTTGGAGAGAGTACAAAGGAAATTTGCTCGCTACCTGTACAAAAAATTATACGGATATTATCCTTTTTTGTATCCGTCTCTGTTCGTCGTTGGTATGGTGGGCATCAATACGCTAGAACTAAGGCGTAAGTGCTCGCTGTTGATGCACTACTATCAGCTACTCAATGGGCACATCGATAACTCTCGAGCACTGGCTCGCTGCTCGCTGGCTGTGCCAGACCGCGTGCGGCACTCGCGCGCGTGCTGCGTGCGGAAACTGTTCCAGACCCCGCGCGTGCGCACCGACACTGCTCTGTATGCTCCTACGACTCGCGCCATCAATCTGCTCAACGATCT
This sequence comes from Agriopis aurantiaria, assembly GCA_914767915.1. Classification (NCBI taxonomy): domain Eukaryota; kingdom Metazoa; phylum Arthropoda; class Insecta; order Lepidoptera; family Geometridae; genus Agriopis; species Agriopis aurantiaria. The sequence goes on along the minus strand of OU612003.1, from coordinate 5,389,807 downwards.
GATTGATCAGAATCCAGATGTAGACATTTTCTGTGCAAAATTTACGCTTATAATGAGTGCTTGTATAAATTTTTTAGGTTAGTGTTTTCTTTTGTTATCTGTTAGAATAATTTGTTTGTAAGTAATATAAATTAATATTAAGATAATGTTGGCTTGCTGTGCGCGTTGGCTTCGCTGTAAGCACAGCAAGCATTTGAACTTAAATAAAATAAAAAAATAAAACAACACCATTATAATGAAACTGTATTGGCGAAGTTCACACGTGTTCGTTGACAGTTGACAGTCTTTTGTCGACTGCCAACGAACACAGTATATAAGTGGCGGTTGCATTGCAATCACCCTCTTTCTTTGCTCGAACCTCGAAGCGATAACAAGTGCAAACGAATTGTGTGTAAAACAGTTTAAAAGGTGATTTCTTGGCTGAAAAGCTAACAATACGTTCAACAAAATACTCTCATTTGTCTCCGTTTCGCTTTGCGTCGGGTAAAAAATCAATTTAAAAATAAAACCAACCCAGGCAGCCGTCCCCTTCGAAAATAACCTCATCATCATAACATAAACCCATAAAAACGAAGGTACCTACAGGTAATTCCAAAATTTATTTCACGAAATGAGCGACGGCGCGTGTCTAGTACCTATCTTGTGACATTTCATAATAGCTCTTGATGAGAAATGTCAAAGATCCGTCAATGACACCCGTGGAAACAAATTAAACTAACGCTCAAGCCAAATAAATTTCTCCCTTATTTCCTTAGCTGCAGAGGTTGTTGTGGCGGTAACAATAAATATGTAGAGCCTTAATGACGTATTTGGCTCCGAATCTTGTGACGTCATTTGCAAACGGACGAATTCGAAAGAAAGGTTTTCGGTTCTTTTTCTTATTCATGCAAATGGTATTGTTATGTTTAAGAGCAGGAAACCCTCTATAAATATTATACAGGGTTACGCATATAGACTGTTCTAAACCCAAAGGAGGTTATTGTACTCATCATTATGAACAACTTTTATTATGGGACTAAACCCGAAATCGCAAAAAGAAATCAGCTATTCCATACATTTTGTCGAGTGTCAATGACCGTTTTCTATGGAACAGCTGGTTTTTAATCGCTATTTCAGGACTTTTCTTAGTAAAAGTTGTTTATCATGATGAGTAGTGAGTTTCTGTGTAATAAAAATTATCTTATCTAGTACAATAACCTCCTTACGTCTTAGTACAGTCTATATGCGTAACCCTGTACCTATTCGTTGCCTTTCGCTCGCGCAATATTTTAAATCTCTGAGGATTATATAGAAAAATGTTACAATCAGTCGAAAAATATTCGATATGCGAACATACGTTAAGCGCATTAAAGGTGGTATTCCGAGGTAGACCGCAGCGACAAGCGACAATGTAGTGACTGCAGTTGCAGACTGCAATGCCCCTGCGGTCTGCGTCAGTAGGTAAAATGCGCAATGATGCGTAAAATACGTAAAAATCGAAATTCATATATTATTTCGTTAACGTTTTTCGTTCGTTTTATTTCTTTCACTTCTAAAAGATTCACTTGTGTGCTAGTGAGCGAAGGGAGAGGTCGCCCGAAGAATCCTACTCGGATGGGGCAGCGTTCGGGATATTACGTGACATCTTCTCGCCCAAGATACCACAGTGCCTCAAGACGAGGGTCTTTGACCAGTCTGTGTTGCCAGTGATGACATATGGTACTGAGAAGTGGTCCTTAACTGTTTGCCTTTTGGAAAAACTCAAAGTCACACAGCGGGCAATGGAGAGAGCTATGCTCGGAGTTTCTTTGGGCGATAGAATCCGGAACGTGGATATTTGCCTAAGAACCAGAGTCACTGACATAGCTGTTAAAATTTGCAAGTTGGAGTTGCAATGGGCAGCCCACATTGCTCGAAGAACTGATAACCGATGGGGAAGAAAGGTTCTGTAGTGGAGACCACGAACCGGAAGACGCAGCGTAGGTAGGCTTCCCACTAGACGGCCCGACGACATTGTGAGAGTCACGGGCTCATGGGCATCCAGTGGATGCAAAATGCAGGCTTTCGTTCAGTGTGGAGGTTAAAGGGGGAGGCCTATGTTCAGCAGTGGACGTCTTCTGGCTGATGATGATTAGTGGGCTGGTCTGTGGTCTGCAGTGCATGACCGCACGATCTTAGAAGGAGACACTGTCACCGTTTTTCGAAAGTCGTTTCATACAAATGCATAGCAATAGTAATGTCGCTGTTACAGGGCCCGGGACGCTGTCGCTGTCGCCTGCCGCCAACCTCGGAATCACCCCTTCATTCAAACATGTTTTGCCATCACGTTTCACTGTATAGCATAGCCGTATTTGTAAACACCGGATACGGTATACCGATCAGAATTGGAAATATGTTTTGGTAGCGAACAACGTCTGCCTAATATGTCAAACGTCAGGGGAGCCTTAAAGCTTCGTTCACATTACACATGCACTAAAATGTGTTCGACGCAAAATTTAAACTAGCTTACTATGATGGCGCAACGATCTAAAATGTATCTTGGCATCCAATACCAAAAGGCCACAAACCCTATATGTTGCGCAATTTTTTCCACTTCATCTTTCCATCTTTATTTGGGGACCACTGATGGGCCATTTGCCCTTTGGCAACCCTAAGTAAGCCATTACGGTACGACCCACTCATATCTTTTGCAGACTGATGTCCAAGGCAATGGAGTCTATGGTACTGGTATGGTATGGCTTTTTGGGACGCAAAAACAATTATAAGTTTATTTTATTTTTGACTTTATTTCAAAAGTATTACAGATCTTGCAAGAGCTAACCACATTTACAAAGTATGCACAGTAACAGTAACAGTGCTAATATACACGTGCTAGAGAAACAAACTGTCACGCGATTAAACAAAACGAGACCTTAAACGCGATCGAAATAAAGGCGAGAATAAAATAAACTCAGTGAGTGGACCACACTTACCTGTGCGTGTAATGTGAACAACGCGTAAACGTGACTTGTGTTTTGTAATACGATTACGGTTTTCAATAAAATGTTGTTTATAAAGCTAGTCTACACGCAATTTTTAGTTTCTGAAATTTTCAAGAGAATAACAACCTTGTGTTAAAGGTTGAACTAATTAGAATAAAACAAGTTGCTTAGCTGGAATTACATAAAATGTACTTATGTTAATAGTTGTGTCAGAGTGTGAGTGTTACAGAAATTCTGTAAAAAGTCATCTTACTACTAAAATACGCTAATGAAAAACCAATAATAGCCAACTGGTAGTGGGCTTGAGCACTTGGATTGTCTTTAGATCTTCAACGGTCTCATCGTCTCGGTCAGTCTTTTAACAGTCCACTGTTGGGATTTTAGCCTACCCCCGAAAGGGTGATTGGGCCATATCCACCACGCTGGCCCAGTTGCGGGTTGGTGGATTCACATCCATTGAATTCCTTCTCTGGTATGAAAATCCGTACATAAACTCCAGAGAGCTCATTGGTACGGGCCCGGGGTTTGAACCCGCGACCTTGCTTTCAAGTCTATCGGTCTCCCAAATAGCCTACCATGTCTTTCAACGGTCTATGGGCAGCTAACTGTATTTTTAGCTGTATTTGTTAGCTGCCCATAGACCGTTGACGGTAAAGACAATCCAAATTCTCAAGTAAATTATCAGTTGCCAGCGTACCCAGTATGCTAACAGTGTTACCACGCTGAATGGCATTGGCTTATGCGTTGTTCCAGAAACACGCCAGCGTTAACCTACAAATAGGTTTCTAAACTTACAAACTCAACCCAAAATATATATTTAATTTGCTTACATAACGTTATTACTGGTGAAAAATCATACCAGAATCTTAATATTCGTAGCATTCGGAGTAACTCTAGAAAGCTTGGCTCTTCGCCAAAATTGGCATCATGGCCGGTATTATGAATAAAGATATTTCCATAACGGTGTCTAAGTAATGTAGGTACGATTTTTATGATAGAAACTAGCTAAGTATTGCTATGTGGTTTCGAATCAGTAAAAATAATCCGTACATAGTAAATTTTGTTCGGTTCATTAGTTTTTTACATATCCAGTCAGATAAGTACCTTACTGTGGCCTTACGCCCAACTCCTTACGCAGTCTCAAGTCGACACCGCTTTATGGTTGATATTCCGAAAACCCGTACGAAGCGCTTTGATTCCACTTTTATTATGCGTACTGCTAGTTTGTGGAATGCGCTGCCTCGGTGTTCCTCGATAGTTACAATCTGGGTGTCTTTAAATCACCAGTGAATCGGTTTCTTCCAGGCAAGCGTGCTCCATTGTAGACCGCATCGTCGCTTTACATCAGGCGAGTTGGCGGTCAAATGCAAGCCAATTAATGAAATTAAAAAAAAAAAACCCAAGTTGGCGAACTTCCTAACAAAAACAGCGTAGACGGGGAAAAGTTGGTCCATATAGATGTGTATATGCTAAGGCTTGCACGTAATACAACCAATCTTGCGGACTTCGGTCGGCCAATAAGTCCTATACTATTGCTTTGCGGTATCTATATCTAATAGTAACATCGATCTATATGTACTAGTAAAATGAGCTTCGACACATGTCATGAAAATGAAAGATAAGCTTCGTCGAGAAAATCCATTATATCCTAAGGAATGCCTGGAACGAACGGCTTATCTTCATAAAATTGGTGCTAAGAATAACGGTCTAGACTTTGCATATAGGAAAAGATCCCAAGTCTTGCTGAGTCAGAGTCGTTCTGAAAATCTGGGGTATAATAGTTAAAGAGCTCAAGTCCAAGTTAACTGATAGTTTCTAACTTTTCCAATATTTTATCCTCGGATATAACAAAAGAAGATAGACATGTACGCTTTTAACACGTTTTTAAAAAGGCTTTCTTACTAAGGTTACGCCAGAGTTAGAGATGAAACGCTTTGTTGTCGCCAAAAATTGTAATCTCGAGATTCAAAAGTGGTACGCACAGACTAGGTAGCATAGAAAGTCTCTGATAGTATCGCCATAGTGCGTCTAAGAGCCTCGAAATTAACTCTGCGCGACCAAATAATTAGTCACAACTCCCGCTCCGCTACACGCATAATTTTTGAATTATTTGTTTTGTAATATTAAATAGGGCCTATATAGGTTTTACCAAATCATTTCTTTAAAAAAACAGTGTGGGTAGTAGTATCTTTGCCGTAGTTTTTTAACGTGAAAACGTCTCTCTCTTTCTATTTTTTCTGCTTAACCTTTTAGAGTGCCATAATATCATGTGGATATTAAAACGCTCTAAAAAAGTTAACTAAATAACGGTACCATAGGCGGATAGGTATTGGGTCTATTACATAAATCAAATCAATGTCTATTTTTATTTAGCTTACAACAATTGTATTCAATTAGCTCTTCGCTATTTGCTGGTCGTTTCCGCATGGTAACACTGGATGAAGGCCGTTTCCAACCAGCCCTTTTGGAGATCGATGGGGAGGCTTATGTCAAGTGCATAATTATCTTTGATCAGCATACACAATTATGACTATTAGCTCTCAAACCAGAATGCCGAAAATCAGCGACATATTGGTAAACAGTGCGAGAAAGAAAGAAAGAAAATAAATTTTATTCGCCACCTTTACAAATACTTATATCACCTAGTCTTTTGCTGAAAAGTCATGTAACGTATATACTTATCTTCGTATTTTCGATGATCAACGGCTCTACAAACTTTTCAGAAACGCTAAACTACTGATCTTTATTCTACTAGCTACGTGGTTATGATATAAAAACGCTGCGTAATCTTTTTCTACCGGGAAGAAGAATCGTCGTGTTCGTAGTTTTTTTTTAAGTTCTCGTTTAGTAACATTTCGTTAAAGGAGTTACGGGTAAATGTCAAAGATGTGCTAATTTTATTTAATGATAAGATGTGCTAGCTAGCACATTTATTGTGCGAACTGCTAGTCTGTGGAATGCGCAACCTGATTGGGTGTTCCCCGATGGTTACAATCTGGGTGTCTTCAAATCACGAGTGAATCGGTTTCTTCTAGACAAGCGTGCTTCAACGTAGACCGCATCATCGCTTAGCATCAGGGGTGATGGTGGCCAAACGCAAGCCTATTATTTATTTTAAAAAAACTTGTTGGTGCCCGCGACTTTGTACGCGTAGACCTTCATATAAAATTTCAACCCCCTTTTGTCCTCCTTAATTCGGTCTTTTCGCGAAATCCTTTCTTAGCGGATCTCTATATCCCATAAAGAATCTGCCTGCCAAATTTCAGCTTCGTAGGTCAAGTAGTTTTCGACATTTCGTGATGAATGAGTGAATGAGTGAGTTAATTTCGTTTTTATATATATAGATATATTTCAGACACAAATATAAAATTTCATTTATTATTTAATTTGACACATAATAATATTATTAAAATAGTTTATAAAAGTCAACATAAATAAATAAAAACCTATATAAACAGTAGGTACAAACCAACTACCTAGTCAGCCAAACAGCATTTCTAAACACGTCTACATATTTTCTTTTTACCTTTGAAAGACCGAAAGTAATTAAATTAACTTAATTAATTAACTTACTGGCCCTGTTGAAGGATATACCTACATGCTTACTTTACTTGTGTGTGTGTGCGCGCGTATGTGAAAAGTTCTCAAAGAAATCGGCTCTAGGAAGTAATTCGCGTTAAGGCGCCTAATTTTTTTGCGAAGTCTTTTATAACACGCCTGATTAGACGCGGATTTTTATTGTGTAAGGCAGATAGCATTACTGGTTGCTTAGGTGTACATTTCAGTTTTGTTCACGATATACCTACTTGTCTGGGTCAGCAAACGTGAACCTTAGTGCGCCAAGATACGGTTTGCGGTCGCCATTATGAATTCAATTCCTATAGAGTCACAATCTCTGAGTGAAAACATTCAAAATACGTCCTAGCTAGAGTCATTATATTAATTATATAGTTCACAATGCCACATTTACTTCAATTTAGACGTTATGTCTCTTACATAGTGTTCAACGTCAGTTGTTACTATGTCATCGTAGCTCTGACATCGCGCGGCGTTGTCGTCGGATTGTGGTTACTAACCAAACATTCGGCGCAATTCGTAGCGTGCGCCGAGTTTTGGTTAGGTCATTTTTTTTGCGTGTTTGTGACTATATATGTTGTATCTCGATGGCGGTCGTGCAACATTTCGCATCGCTCAAATAGAATCGCTAACGGTAGCCGTAAGCCCCAGAATGCCAGGGTAGAAATTGATTTTCAACCCAACAATGTCTAATATTTTAGTATATTCCCGCCGTTATCTTGTTGTCATTACACGACAGTTGGCGCCTTTGCTCTACTCCGGGTAAAGTTCTTTGTTCCTTTGTCCGGGAAACGGGAAAAACAACATAGCTCATAGTTTCCCGGCAATTGGGTCGCACTTTTTATTATGAAAGTACGTGAATGTAGGGATTAAAAATGTTGTCGGTGTTGTTTTATGTTGTTTTTTAGAGCTTAGCATGATTGTGTTAACAGTACCTAGCAAAATAAAGCAATTACCTAACATTTTTGTAGATAAATTATCATAGAAATTACACATAAAATAAATGAACCAGTGAGGTGTAATAATAGAGACGTTATAGCTAGGCGAACAACACGCCTTTAAAAACTGACTAAATGCAGCATATATCTACGTACCTACGCATGTATCTGTGAATTTTGTGAAATAAGGGAAAGAATATGAGACTTTGTCGTAAATCTGTTGATAGAAAGAGACAAAAATAATCTTTTTTGTGGACACTCGGAGCGCGTAACTGAGAGACGGTTGAACGAAGTCGAGCAGCCAGCCTTCAAATTCAAATTCAAATTCAAATTATTTATTTGTCAGAACATGGTAGGTACACATACATATAAAGTAGCATACATGGTCGTAAGAATGGAGACGTATCTCATGTCCTTGCCTGTTACAGCGTACAAATGTTAGTTTTTTATTAATATTTTTATTAGTTTTTGTTAAAGTTAAAAAGGAAAAAAATAAACAAAATTATGTCTATGTTAGAATATTGTTAGAATCATATTTTGGTTTAGTTGTATTTTATACCTTAATTAGATGTTTATTACTACCTATCTAAGCTATTATTATTATTATTTTATTTGTTTATGTCTACATTACATATCAAAACATTTTTATCATTAAGGAATTCTGAAATTTCATAGTAGCTTTTTTGTGCTAATAAAGTTTTTAGTTTATTTTTAAACATTCCAACATTTAATTCTCTGATGATTTTAGGAATTTTAGTATATATTAAAGGAGCCATACAGAATACACTTTTTTGCATGAGTGCAGTTTTGGCCGTACGTGGGCAGAGCTTCATCTCGGCCTGTGTGCGAGTTCGAATACCAGCATCAGTCCAACTACCAAAGAGATGTGGATTTAATTTTACAAAAGTAGCTATTTCTAATATGTATAGAGATGGTAATGTCAGAATATTGTGTTTTAAAAAGAACGGTTTACAGCTATCAGTCTTATGAAGATGAAACATTGCCCTGACGCACCTCTTTTGGGCTTTGAAAGCAATCCTTTTGTCAGTAGAGTTCCCCCAGAAAATAATGCCGTATCGTAGAATAGATACTGCCATGCCATAATATGCAGTAATTAGAGCTTCTTGATTAATAACTAATGACAATTTAAATAGTGCATATGCCGTCGAGCCCATTCTTTTCGTTAATGTATCTATGTGTGCTTTCCAATTAAGTTTACTATCGATGGTCAATCCAAGAAATTTAGTTGAGTCCACTTCCTGTATGACTCTACCATTATATTGCAAAACTATTTTATCACGTACTGTACGCTGCCGAAAGTGGATGATGTTCGTTTTGTCTAAATTTATTTTTAAGTTATTGTCATCTAGCCATTGAATGATTGATTTTAAACTATTATTTATTTCCGATTCGTAAGTGATTTTATTTTTACAATTAATAGTAACTGTGCTGTCGTCTGCGAAGAGAGTCGTAGGATGGTCTAGTGCTTTAGGCAAGTCATTGATATATCCTATAAATAGAAGAGGGCCTTGCATTCGTCTAGTCAATATGGTGGCGGGCACAACCTATCTATAAGTAAAAAATATCTTCTTTTGGTAATAGTCTCTTTCTAACAATAGATATAACGTAAAAAGTCTTTCATATTCTTTCCCTTGGTTCACGAAATGCACATAAATATACATGCGTAGGTAAGTTATGCTATGTTATGGTACATGCTGCGTTTAGTCAGTTTTTAGAGCCGTGTTGTTCGCCTTTAACATCTCTATTATTACATCTCACTGGTTAAAATGCGAGAAAACTGCATAACAGTCGGTATGAAGTATTTCTTGACCAATAACAACGCTTTCAACTTTACTGAAAAGAACTGGTATGGTATTATGGTACTGGCACTCACGTTTTCACTATTTCTCGGTGGAAACACTCACTAGGATAGCCCACAATTAGTTCCAGAATCCGAGGCAGGTGTTCAACGTGACATGTGCCTACCTAAATCTTCGCTAAGTCGGAGCTAGATTTACACAAGTCGTTCTGCAGACCGACAACCTAATTTCTACAGTTGGCCAAATGATGGAAACAAAATAGTTCTACGATAGGGTTCAATTTTGTTAAGCAAATACGATGGTGGCGTCAACTGGCATCTTCACTCAACTCTACAAATAAGTTGGCCATGCGTCTGTACGTGCGGTCCGCGGGGAATTAAATATTTGCAGTCTAGGATGTGAACTGAATGAATGAGGAACTCAAGTTACTTACAAAGTTACATTTTAAAATATATAAGTTCTAAAAGTAGTTACTTGTCATCGTTATCAGCCTATCATGTTCCCACTGCTGGGATACAGGTCTTCTCTCTAAGAGAGAGGATGGGCCATAATTCACATGCAGAACGGACTGTTCGTGTACCTCGGCAGAGGGGACTACGTACGCTTAACTACTCCCGTTCTGAATTCTCAAAGTGCATCAGGGTCAGCTAGGCCAGCAGGGGGGGGGGGATGAGGGCATGAGTGTGAACGAATCAGCTTGTCTTTTTTATGTCAAACTATTTAATGGGCCGCTGTAAACGCTAACGTCTGTCATGTTGTGGTACAGTAGCGAAGCATGGGCTCTGAAAATGAACACCCAGAAGCATCTCGAAGACTTTGAAATGTGCTGCTAAGTAGAATGCTCCGTATACGCAGGATCCAGAAGATCTCCAACGTTAAAGTTCGTGAAGAAAAATAAGACATCCACTGCTGAACATAGAACACACCCTACAACAGTTATTGATTTAAAAAAACAATACCTACCGACCTTGTCGCTAATTCGTATTCTTGCGGTCCAACTCTTGTTCCTTTTTCACATTTTATGATGCAAATCAGTTTTAACTTAATTCATAACGGTGGAATTCCGCTTAGTTCTACCGAATTTCAATGCGATGCTTCCAAAGTTCTTGCCAAAGGCTTACGGTTGTACGCGACCCGAATCACATTATAACATTTTTAGTTGGTTGCTTCGTAGACAATGCAACAGAAATTAAATTAAATTGCTCTAATCTACCCCTGCATTTACACTAATGATTGCTTAGAAAAAAGCTAAGTATAAGATTGAATTTATTGTTAATTATTTTTGTGTTTTTTTTGTTAGTTTTGTTTTTCGTGCTAGGTATTGATTGAAGTTTTTACTATAAAATACCACTCACCTACTGACTCATCACGAAAACTCAAAAACTACTTGACCTACGCAACTGAAATTTGGCAGGTAGTATTTCTAATTGGGGGTGTAGAGGTCCGATAAAAATATTTTTGCTAAAAACCGAATTAAGAGGGTCAAAAGGGGGGTTAAAACTTTAAATGCTACGCGTACAAAGTCACGGACAACAGCTAGTTATAAATAATAAAGTGTAACCGTAGGACGCCCTAGTATTCGATAGAGTGAAGATATAAGTAAGGCAGCTGGTATTGGCTGGAAGCAAAAAGTTGTACATCACGCCTATGTACAACTTTTGTAAGGCACGTCGCCTTGGGAGAGTCCAGAAGTGGTTTTATGCTTGAATTAAGGAAGACAGGTTATGATGAGCATCATACTAGACAAAAGAAAATAATATTTTTACAATAGAAACTGACGTGGTTTTCACACATTTTGTTTATATGTATTACACGAAATCACTCAAGTGTAAAATAATAACGCCATATTTCAGCACTTTTAGAAAATCGTTCCCTAAGGGGGTGAAATGAGGTATCAGCTTGTATGTGAAAAAATATTTATGATGCCACATTGGTGAAACTTTGGTAATTTAATAAGCAAATGAAAATATTAAACTAAAAAAGTATTTTTTGATAAGAAGAAAGCAGGCTGTATGGATAAAAAATATTTTTATTGCAAAATATCAATGATTACAATTGCAACTTAGCAAAATACTCTTATTGAGTGAAAAGGAGATTTTTAAACAATCCTTAAGAGGGCATACTACGGCCAAACAATTTTATGAAAAGGTATTTAGCAAATCTATTGCTGTCCCTTGACCTCATATTTTTCTGTTTCCTCATTCAAAACTAAGCCGATTTCATTATTTATTTAATTAATAGTTGTGAAAAGGATTGAACTATGCTTCTATCGTATATTTTTGTTTTATAAACTCGTTTTTTTTTTGATAGACGTATGAACATGGCGGTTAAAAAATAATTTTTTTAGGGATATTTAAAGGCTCATATTTCTTATAGTAGTTAACTTATAAGAAAAAATAAATGATAAGCATGACAACAGAGAAGAAAAATTTATATAAAAAAAAATACAGCTCTAGCGGTATTATCCAGGGAGGAAACACGAGAATAAAGTCAAAGTCAAAGTCAAAGTTTGTATGGACAAAACGCTGCCCATGACCTCACTTAAGATAATAACTAAACAGGCTTCTTAGATTATTTTTGGAGCTCTAATGGGAAACTAAAATATAACTTATATATATCACATATATATATGTCGGCGCAAGACCAATATAAGCTTCTAAATAATAACGTCGAATTCAACAATGTCCGTTAAAATGAAGACCAGAAAGGTTTACAAACTGATTGATGTAATTAGTTTACTTATTTAAGCGTAAAGTTAACTGTGGAAGACTAAAATGTAAAAATATGTTTTGTTCTCTTTCCGGACAGGAAACAATGACACAAGACTATTTAATCTTTAGTTAAATGTAAAGTTATCTATTGCTAAATTCATGTCTTGATTTGTAAACGATAAACATTGGGTTTAAAATCATTAGTTAATGATTACATTAAAAGACAGCTGATTTGATATTCGATTTACAAAACGAAAAACATGGCGCCTTGTTTCGATTATTTAAATGTTTAGCTTAAGTGTTAATAAGAGCTAAGTTCTGTAAATAGTTAAGATTATTTAACAAGTTATAAACTACTGTAAAGTAGGTTATTTGTAGATCTTTAATGAACAGTGTTATGACTTCACAACGACATGACGCCATCTTTGTTATAAAATGGCGAGCTGTTGTGGAGCCAGGCTCGGTCTGTTTGAGGCATTCATCGAGCACAGTACAAAGTGCAGAAACAGGCAGTCTTGCTTGAAGCGATATCCAGTGCACTTAGAGTGCTGTTACTATTTTGTTAACTACTATTTATTGCTCAATAAGTGTTATGAAAAGTGTTATTCTGTAATAATTGTGATAAAGTGATGGCGCTGTAGTTTCTTGCCCTTCTTCTATAAGCGTCTAGGGTTTTACGAACGTGGCGGTAAATCAGCATTAGCATAGAGCACCTTCTTAGGGTCTATGCAGAAATAAAGGAACAAAGATTAATTATGACAACTTTCAATGTGTTTCTTTGACCTACCCCGTGAATAAGTCAGTTTGGTACAGCCTAAAAACTACAAAGTTGCTTAGAAGAGAGTAGTTCTGCCAGTTAAGGTTTTATCTCCAATGGTAGAACCCAGTGATGGAAACAGTATCATCAGCACTAATGACGTCACAGCTTCAAAAAACATCCTAGTACCGGGTGTTCTCCGACATATATATATTATATATATACTTATATATATTATATACCTCTCTCTCTAATAGTTATAGTATCTGTACAATAAGGTTATACATAACTATATAGATAAGCACCACAAAGCAGATTGCCATACAATGCGCGTTTTCAACCAGAGTGACATGTCGAGGCAGATGCATTGTGAATATGTAATGAGCGCATACATTATTAGGTAGTGCTGGGATTAAATAATTAGCCCGTATACAGACTCTACTAAGCGGAAAGAAGGTCATTGTAATCATCATTATGAACAACTTTTACTCTGGGACTAATCCTGACATCACAAAAAAAAAAGCAGTTGTTACATACAAAACGGTCATTGACACTCGACAAAATGATAGAACATTTATTTTTTCGCGATTTCAGGGTTGGTCCCATAGTAAATCTTGTTCATAATGATGAGCACAATGACCTCTTTTCGGCTTAGTACAGTCTATATGCGTACCCCTGTAAATAAATTGTGCGAAATTACTATAATACGATAGTTGATGTCAATTTTAAACACTAATAAAAAAAAACTAAAGCCCCTTTGTGGTCAAAAAACAAAAATCAGCTAGCATTGCCACTTCAACTTGCAAATTTTAATACTTATGTCGGTGACTCTAGTTTTTAAATGAAAATGAAATGAAACTATTAAGGCAAAATATTTAATTAATGTTGATACTGCGATATATCTTATATTTGCTGCGCCCGCGGTTTCACCAGAGAGTTAAAAAGGTTGTTAAGTTTTCTAAAATTTTCAAATTTTCTGGGCAATTTTCTTAATTTTTTCCCGTAAAAATCTTCTACAAAGTATTAGAAAGCTTTAAAAAAAGATCAATGAAATCGGTAAAAAGTCATTCTCAAGTTATGGCGTGACCAAGATAAATAGGGATTAGTTTATATATATATATAGATTATCTTATAATTGCTTTGGCGAATATTTACGTTCAGGATTCTATCGCTCAAAGAAAATCCGAGCATAGATATCTCCATTGCCCGTTGTGTGACTAAGTTTTTCCAAAAGGTCCCAATAGGTCAAAAATCGGTTATTAACCAAAATTACGTTGAATTAGGTGAATGTTGGGTGTTCGGTGTTCACGCTCGATTTGCTTATTAACCCGAGCTGTGTCCGGTATCAATTAACTAATGTACATTATTAATCAGCAAAGTAACGAGTTTTATTATGTATGAAAAGCTGTGGTTAGTTAAATTCGAAATTCTCATTACCCTCTGATTCAAAAAGAGGGGTGGTAAAAGTTTTACGTTTTTATCTATGTCTGTGTATCTGTGTCTGTCTGTGGAATCGTAACTCCCAAAGGGCTAAACCAATTTTTATTTAGTTTTTTTTTGTAAGGTGACTTGATCGAAACTGTGGAACACTCTCGAAGATACTCAGCTGATGAAATCTGTTCAGTCGTTAGAAGATTATCAGTTCTTCTACAGGGAGTTTTTTTTTTCATTTATACTTGTTTAATTAGTAAGTGTACGCTGATTTTTATTTTGTTGTAACAGTTTTCCTGATAGGATTTCCCATCGGCAACTTCTCTCAGGTTCTTCAATTCAGTCTTCAGTCAGTTTCTACTCAACTTTTTCAGATTTTCGTAGTCGTTTCGTAGATTATCTGTATTAGAATTATAATAATAATACTAACGGTTATTTTATTTATTTCAAAACGGAGTAAAAATCTGTGTTTTGTGTGCAAACACCAATTTTCAAGTGGTTAGCATTAAGAAATGATCAAGCTTCAATAAAAACATTTACCCCTATTAAATCCTCATAAGGCAAGAGTTTCCAAAAAATAATGATACATCTTTTACTCATAAATAGAAGTCTAAGTACAAACTTTCACGTTTCGAATTCTAACTTCAAAATGGACAAATTTCCATACAAACTTTCATCTCATATTGAAACTCTTTACAAGTTTCTAAAAAACAATGATTTTAACTAACTTATCCCAAGATCACTGAACACCTAGAGCTGCTCAGCATGCGCCGAGATGTTGGGTCTCTTTGTATCTTTTATCGCATTTACAATGGTGAGTGTTCTGAAGAACTGTTTGATCTGATGTCGGCGTCGCGGTTTTACCATCGCACTAGCCGCCACCGCCGGAAGGCTCATCCACACATCATAGATCAGTGGAAATCGCACACTGTGCGATTCACACGATCCTACTTGCCTC
This sequence comes from Agriopis aurantiaria, assembly GCA_914767915.1. Classification (NCBI taxonomy): domain Eukaryota; kingdom Metazoa; phylum Arthropoda; class Insecta; order Lepidoptera; family Geometridae; genus Agriopis; species Agriopis aurantiaria. The sequence continues at coordinate 5,374,656 of OU612003.1, read as the reverse complement.
ATACCTGCAAATGTGGAATGAGCTGCCTTCCGCGGTGTTTCCAAGAAGCTACAACATGGGGTTCTTCAAAAGGCGAGTTAATTGAGTCCTAAAGGATCGGCAACGTATTTGTGACGCCTCTGGTGTTACAAGTATCCATAGGCGACGGTGACTGCTTACCATCAGGAAGCCCGTCTGCTTGTTTGCCACAAAAAAAAAAAAAACAAAAAAAAAACTTTAAACAGAAGTCTAAGTACTAACTTCTATATTTCTTACTCTAAATATTATGTTTTTAAGCCCTACGGTTTTAGGCCATGTTGTCTGTCAGTGAGTTAGTGAATGTATTTTAGATTTTTATTAAGTAGGTTTTTTCCTTTTGTTTTGTGCTTCTATTTCTTTCCTCCTGGGAGGTACATCCATTGTACACTTTATATTTAATATTTATTCTGTGCTAAAACCTGAATTCACGTAAACAATGGTTGAACGTTAATCCTGACCAATTCGCAGTCGAAAACAAACAAAAATTAACGGAAATAAACTACTTGAGCCCCCGTTAAAATTAATCCCTGGAATCGGGGGGAGGGACTTGGGGGGATTTATGTGCGTGCATTGTTGTTTCGATCCCGTTCGAGAAGGATTTAGATGGACGACTGTGAAATAGAGGGCTTGGTTTGGCCTCTTAAACGTAGTTTGATTTCATTTTAAAACTCCATAATTGGATGATCGTTTAAAACACTCCTACTTAAAAACTTACAAGTTCCGCCAAAACTGTTTTGTCTTGCCAAGAACAGGGGCGGATTTGATAGCTTGGCTTCCCTAGGTCTATGATAGATTGCCACCCCTTACTCCCAATAGGCATGTGTCCTAATAATTAATTTATTACAAATATCAAGCTTAGCGATGAATATAACATATGTTTATCTATGATATAACTAAATACTTTGCACATACTGCAAAAATAAATTAAATTGGCTGATATGTCTCTAAGATATGAGCGCTTAAAGTTTTATGTGGGGATAGAGAGAGGCTAACCTGTCCCTTTCTTGCACAGCATGTGTTAGTGCATAGCATTTGTGTGGCGTGCCTGAGGTTTGTGTGAGGTGCCGTGCGTGACGTCATAACTCAGTATAGAGCGCTCTCTGTCTAGCATGAAATTAAAATAATTATATCATATTTATTTTTGAACGAATTTTAATTTTGTTTTCCTTCAGGCTCTATTTAAGATCAGATTTTTTATGAGGTAATAATAAAATATTAGTCACCATGCCTGAAATCACAAGCCTGTTAATGATTAAATTGTTTCAATCAGTGTCTTTAGATACAGATGCTAACTTACTATTTTTATTTGTGTGTATATAAAAAACAAAAAAAAAAAAAAATGCCGTCCCCTTATTTTGCCGCCCTAGGCCGGAGCCTACTCGGCTTATAGGGAAATCCGGCCCTGAAAGACAATACCAAATATGTTCAGAGCTGATTGCCAATCTTCACGAGTGGCTCTGAGAGGAAGAAGATTTAAAAACTAGCTAGAACAGAAAGCAGCAAAACCAAACAACAGGTTTTTCGTTACTCTCAGTGTGAATAGCGCCTAAAAATAGACCCCAAGTCAGGTCAAAGAAACAAGCGAGTTATGGTAAGGAGGCGTGGTGGGTGCAAACGCATCTGGCCTAAATCAGGCTTGATGCCTTTAGTAGAACTTACCTACTATTTATACATATTTCTCGGAATTCTTTTTATTGTTTGATAGCCAGTCGGTCTAGTTGGTAGTGAATCTAAATTCTGAGCTTGGGTGGGTTCGATGCCCACCTAGGAGAAACATTTATGAGATGACCCAAATGTTCATCTCATAAATGTTTGTTCTATATCTGGTTGTTAATATCTATTTAAGTATGTATTTAAAACTATACATGTATGTATATCAGTATCTGGCAGCCATATCACAAGCTTTGCTTAGTTTAGAGTCAGATGACCGTGTGAGAAAAATAAAGTATGAAAGAGATGACGGCCAGAACGGCTGTTCTGGCCGTTGAGCGCGGCCTTAATGCGTGCCTGCTAGAAATATAGTCTTCAATATCTGCTCGTCATAATATCTGTGACGAACGTCGATCAGATTATTATGGACCATTGTGTAGTTTTATGAAGGAAAATGTCAGTATAAGGAAAAATAGAGAAATAGGTGAACAATGGTGATCTAAATTGTTTCTCATTCACAATTATAGCTGAGGGGAACAGAAAAAGGTTTTTGGTTGTTTTTTGTTACTAGGATTTACTAATGTTTTATGAGGAAGCTTAAATATTGATCGTTTCCATTGCGCAAAGATGATTATTTTGGTTTAAGGCTTATTGTTAATGCTGTCAGATCAAATAAACGCTTGGTCTGAGTATAATCGGTTTTGTAGTTATTTTTTATCTTATTTTTTTTTTTATTATTAAGAAATGGGAGTGTGCTCAAAAATTTAAAAAAACGCATTTCTATAAAATTGACAAAAATTGAGAAATTGTAATGTAAAGCAAACATTTCAAAGTTGATATCTTTGAGTTTATCAACAGAAAACAAAGAGTAGTACTATAATAGTCAAACGACACAACCGTCGCCGCTCCGTCGCACAGTCTGCACCTAGCCTTATCTTGCGCACATCGGACAAAGCACGTCCATTCCGATCCGTAGCGCCAGTGCCGCGTAGACCCCTCTACAGACCGCTACGCGCGTCTGTGTCCGCTACAACCGCGATCTACGAATAAAAATATAATACAAATAAATAAATAAAATATACTAACACTTTTTTAAACAGTTGTGCACGTGTTTAATAAATTTGATAAATTTTCTTGTGTTGTGTTTTTTCGGTGACTATTTGTGTGGCTTCGTGGTCTTCGCAGGTGATTAAAAGGTTTGTAGTTAATCGGATTAATTATTTTTGTAGCCGTGTTACATGTGCAAAAAAAACAGCATATTTTGTACATTTTTTTTTCAAAAACACTGTTTTAAACTATCACGGTTGTTCACTAAAGTTATATGATTAATTAGTTGATTCCACAACCTTACTACGGTAAATATCCCGTAAATAATCATATAACTTTAAGTTTTTTTCAGTTAGTTTTCATCAATTCAATAAAGTCCGAGATAAACTTTATTAGCTATGGAATCAATCAAGAAAGCGTACACAAATATGAAAAAATGTAGTAAATACTTATTATTAAATAAAATAAAATATGTTTTAATAATTATTATTGGTAAAAAAATACTGGAAAGCGGGTTTTCGTTATTTAACTAACAAAAAAACCTCGTTTGTAGAAAATATTGATACCTATGTATTTTTTTTGATAATGATCAAAAAATGCTAGACAGTGTATTTTTATAATTTAATAAACTTAAAAAATGTGTTTGTTGCTTTCTTCGGCGTTTTTTTTTGCTAGCGCTGTTCATTAGGGTCTTATTTGTATCAAATTAATTAAGAAAAGTTAAAGAACTTCAGAATTTTCCAATTAAAAAAGTTAAATTAACAAATGCCACGTTGAAAGATTCATTTATTCTTGCCACTGTGACTTTCAAGAACGTTGTGTTTTAAAAATTTCTACTCGAAATTCGAAATATGTTTTTTTATAATTTTATTGTTTTAAAAATTTCATCTCGAAATTCGAAAAATGTTTTTTTATAATTTGCCAGTAGTACATTCAATGATAATTTTGTTTCTATTGAATTATGCTTCAAATTAATTTTTATCTAAGTAATTTACTTAGAAAATAGAACGTGACTGATGCCTATTTTAGTTTCATACTAAATACATATAATAAGAAAGTATTATTATGAGGTGACTTTTGCCCGGCAGTGGGACTGTTGGGGTTAAAGAATATTATGCCAAATATAGGTCAGATTGTACGTATAAACGTTGACGCTGTGTTTATAAAAAAAATAGTACACGCAATCAAATTGTATGGCTGGTGATCTCCACCACAGAAAAGACATATTTATTTTATTTTTTTAAACTTATTTTTAGCATAAACCATGAAAATATCTATAAGCTTAGGTATTGCGTGGTGGCATTTCTCTATGATAGTAAAGTTTGACTATTGATTGTCTTTTGTCGGCTTCCTATATTAATATTTTGATACTCTGAAAAATATGAAAACCTGTGCGTTCTCTTTTTTAACCGACTTTGGGAGGAGGTTATCAATTGACTGTATGTTTTTTTGCATGTTTGTTACGCGATTACTCCACCAATTATGAATATATTTTGATGATTCTTTTTTGTTTGGTAGGTTATACCTCAAAGGTCCCATATAAATGTTATCCAAGTTAAATTAGCACTTTTTGAGAAATCAACAAAAACAAGAAATATATACCTACCTACCTACCTTTAGTTCTTCTGAGATTTACACAGATGACAAATGATTAGGTATATATAAGATAAATAAATGATTTGGTAAAAGTAGCCAAAGTTATCCGGTTTTTTTATCCAGTGTACAAGCTAAATTCACAAGAAATTTCATTAAAATCCGTTTAGCCGTTACGGAGTTTAATAAGAACACACACTCACAAACTTTCGGATTTACGATATTTATATGATTTTTTTACTCGCAAATAGTTTTGATGGAAATATTTTTGGTGGAATACCGGGTTACATTTTTATTCCTAAAAGTTTTGATTTCACGATGGGTATTTAGCGGGTGGGACTGTGTGACGCTGCTAGTAACGTTAAGTATTTTTTTACTGTGATACAAATTTATCTAAGTTTCTATGTGAACTACGAGCGTAAAAAGATTGGGACCTTGACGAAAGTTAAATTATTGCGCAAAAACTGATCTCTTACGTCACGTTTGACTGAAATATTAAACTCACGAACGGAAATAGCGTCTAGTAATAAAACGCAGCTATATTAAGTTTCTAAAATAAATCAACCATAATTCATGGGAGTTTATTATTTTACTTTCGAATTATAAACTTCGTTCAAACTAGGGCGTTTATACTTTCATCATAATCAAAACCAGACGTTTATTTTTATAGTTTTCACACCTTTGCTAGTTATTCAACAAGTAATATTTTTGCTTGAAATAGTCACTTGATGTTAAGTGACGGTATGGTCGAAAATGGCATCGATTCTGATACACTCTAAACTGAAATAAACTAAATTTGACAGCTCTATAATAATTTTAGTCCTGTCAGATTTTGGTTTAGTGATAGTATGACATAGGCCTCACTGTCTAACCAACAACTGAACTATATATTGGCCATTGCTACAAAATTTTAGTTTGTTTATATTGTAGAGATTAGTTGGAACAAAACCTGCGTTTATCATCTTCTATCACATCATCATTTAACACTAGGTGAGCTGTGGTCAACCTGCCAGCTAAAGCCAGTATTTTTTTACCTTATTTCGAATTAAATACCAATATTTTCATTAAAATTAAAGGCATGAAGAGCTGAAAAGCTTACATCTCAGGATGACAAAGCGAGTGAAGTGCAATACCTTCCAGAGTTTAGAGCTGGAACATTCAAAGTTTTAAGTTTTTTGTGTTTATAGTGATAGTGGCCAAGCGGGAGTATGTGCGCTTTACAATCTGACGGCACCCGGATCGATCCTCGACTTATCTGGTACTTAAATAAATTATGTGCAGTTTTGAAGCCATCGCTCAAAAACGGTAAAGACAAACATCGTGAAGAAACCGGTATATTCAATAATCTGAAAAGTTCAAAGACATGACATTCACCAACATGCACTGGGCCAGCATGGTGGATTACGGGTCATCGTCTCTGAAACAGCCGGCGTCCCAGCAGTGGGAACATGATTGGCTGATAATGATGGTGATAGCGCTTTAGTAAGCAGCATGTTTTCTAGGATAGCGTATGCATGTACACAATGTTCGTACTTTATGTTTATCCAGGCTAGCCTGGGTTGTTCAGACTAGCATATGCTAGGGTACACTATGTTTAATGGTTTAGGTGAGCTACTTATAATTCTTGTCACGCAATTGTGTTTGGCACTTCCTATTATGAACAGAGAATATATACTATTACAAAGAATGAAAATGTTACCGTACACTGAGCCACTGGTGGCGGCCACAAGTCGCGGCCACTAGAAGTTTGAACGCTGTCACTAGTGATTGGATGCAGCCATCAATCGAAGCCAATAGTGGGTATCCGTTTTTGGCTTAGTTTTTACAAGAGTCGGGCGTGTTTATTTGTGACTAGCGGTCCGCTCCAGCTTCGCACGGGTATAGATTATAGCCTATGTCACCCGGGGATAGTAGCTTCCCAACACTGAAAGAATTTTCAAATCGGTTCAGTAGTTTCGGAGCCTATTCAATGCAAACAAACAAACAATCAAATCTTTCCTCTTTATAATATTAGTATAGATAATAAATAGAAACACTGGATTGTATTACTGATTATTTTTATATTAACACGAAGATTTATTAAGACGGTGTGAAGCCAGTGGCAGTGGTCGAGTGTGCGCGGGTGGAGCGTGACAAAATACAGCCTCAAGAAACGCGCACTGAGCTTGTTGCTCGGAAGCAAACTCAAATGGTTAGTGTGCGCTGATCAAGCAAACAAGCAGACGGGCTGCCTGAAGCAGTCACCATTGTCTATGGATACTGGTACCTAATAACAGAGGCAATACAAATACGTTCATCATCATCATCATCATCAGCCAGAAGACGTCCACTGCTGAACATAGGCCTCCCCCTTTAACCTCCACACTGAACGACAGCCTGCCTTTTGCATCCACTGGATGCCAGCGACTCTTACTATGTCGTCGGTCCATCTAGTGGGAGGCCTACCTACGCTGCGTCTTCCGGTTCGTGGTCTCCACCAAACAACAACTCCACAAATACGTTGCCAGGCCTTTAAGGATGTATTAACTCGCCTTTTGATGAACCCCATGTTGTAGGTTCTCGGAAATACCGTAGAAGATAGCTCATTACACATTTTACAAGTGTGATGCAAGAAGATTGCGTGAATCGCATAGTGTGCGATTTCCACTGATCTATGATATATGGATGAGCTTTTAAGCAGTGGAGGCTAGTGCAATGGTAATACCGCGATGATGGCATCAGATAAAACAGTTCTTCAGAACACTCCCCGTGTAAATGCGATAAAAGATACAGAGAGACTTAAAGTCTCTGTGCATGTTGAGCGGCTCTAATACTATACTATACGGCGAATTTAAATGTAATTAAAGATCGTCCAGCGTTTTTAGTGGCCACTTGTGGCCGCCAGCGGTGACTCAGTGTGCGAAGGCACTAGTATGACTCGTCGAGTGGAGAATGTATGTCCAATTTTATCGGCGTGTCTAAAATAACAACAGCCAAAATACTCATGACTAATTCATAGTATTGTCTATGAATAGTCGGTATTGTGACTAATGTGCTAATTATGTTAGTAGTATTCAAGGACACTCCATAGAGCGGACATGCCACAAACAACCATAATCTAAGATCTTCTTGCGGCACATTGGCCATGTTTGCATACTCACCTAACGCAGCTGCGGGAAATTCAAATTTCAAACAGTTTTTTTGTCCTTGTAGCTAGGCCGGGTAATTATTTCGAACATGCTAGTTTTGATGAAGTGAATATTTATTTCATTTATCGTGTAGCGAACTGAACTGCTGCACCTCTATCCGTGCCAAGCTTTCATAAAAGTAAAGAGCTTCAAGGTGGTGCCTCAAATTAAAACTGTTAACAGTACTATATTTTTTGATTATGTAGCGTGCTTCATTCGCGTGAAACAAACCATGCCAAGAATATTGCAGTTATAGAATGGCCAAGTGAGTGACTAAGTGTCGTCAAAATATAAGTAAAACTGTATGCCATTTTCTTTGCTTCTTTCCCCAATTATATTTAATTTAGTAGTCATGGGGAATACCGATAGAAGTGAAAACTTTACGTCACATATAGCGTGAACCTATAAGTTTGCCTCGACTAAATATCGCTCAACACGCCTAAAAAAGTTTCACCTCAAAAACTAAATAAAACTATTTTATTATAGAAACTGACGTGGTTTTCACACATTTTATTCACAAATTATATTATAACAATTTACACAATTTTTTTTTTTTTTTTTTTTTTTTTTTTTTAATAAATAAATAAAACTACTTAGAATAACTACTCAGAGAAGGTAGGTTTCCAAACAACGCCTTCTCAAAACGTAAGCTACAAATTCGCTTTGTAGCTTACGTTTCGATTGGCATTTTAAACGATTTAAGCAAGGAAATTAATGGATTACCTGTGGAATGTCACACCATAACTCTTATGCTGCTTTTCTGATTTGTTGTGGTACGATTTCACCGCGCAAATTGTTATAGTAAAATTTTTATATTTTTTGGAGCCATAATGACACCATTTGAATGGCTTAAATTTTGCGAATGTACTTGGTTTCTTTATGTAGTTATTCTAAGTAAAACTATTAATTTAAAAACCTTTTTTAATACAATCTTTTCGTATTCTTCTTAGCAAACCCTTTCATTTGACTGATCCACCATCTTTGGGAGTCCGCCATATTGGATGAAGAATGACGTCACTCAGCTACCATGCATTGTCATGCAAACTAAACGTGTATGCAGAATTTCTCAATCGGTTGATGATAAGTGGTTTAAAATTCAGTTGCAAGATGTGTCCCACACTTTCACTTACAGATAAAAACAAAAACTTGTAGTAACATTGATCAGTCTCTATGTTGTAGCAGGAAAAAAACTGCCAAAGGTTTTTTTTTAAATAATCGAATTATAAGCTTACGATTATCCGCCAACTCGCCTGCTGTTAAACGACGATGCGGCCAACGACGGAGCACGCTTGCCTAAAAAAAAAAACGCTTTAAAATAGTAGAAGTAGTTTAAAATAGAAATCTAACGTTTTATTTTTGGATGGCCTTTCTAACTTTGCATATTCTGTGGTTCTCGCTATACATATGACCGTTACTTGAAACCAAGGAAAGTGGTATTAAAACAGTTTTTAATTACACTTGACGGTGCGAGGTTAATTGCAGTGAAGGGGTTGTTAAAGCCTTGAGAAGTATCGAAGGAAAACTTTGCCAAGAGCTGTATAACAATTTGTAAAGCATTTTATTTATATTACGCGGGAATTACTCACGTAAGATTAAGCCGGTTACTCCTACTACGTACGTGAGTAATTCCCGTGTAATATAAATAAAATGTGTGAAAACTACGTCAGTTTCCACAGTAAAATTGTAAAGCAATTATATTTCAAATTAAATTACTAACAACTTTCTACAATATATTTTTTTAAATCATTTTTCTTTTTTTTCTGGGCTTTTACCTTTACTAAACAAAATACAAGCTAACACTAACACTACAAATACAGTTAGACTGCCCATAGACCGTTATGGGCAGTTATTTATTTCACTTCATCATCACCATCATCATCATTACAGCCATAGGAAGTCCACTGCTGGACATAGGCCTCCCCCATCGATCTCCAAAAGGGCTGGTTGGAAGCGGCCTACATCCAGCGTTTCCCTGCAGTCTCTTTTAGGTCGTCTGTCCATCTTGTAGGTAGTGTTGTGGTGCAGTGGGAACATGAAAGGCTGAAAATGATGATGATGATATTATAGACGCAGCTTATATATAAAGTACTAATTTTTATTTAGAGAATTTGCGGTTCCTGAAGTATATCAAGTAAAACTAGGTGGAATTAGTAAACAGTAATTCAAATAGAATATTTGTTTGCAATAATATTTAAAAAATAAAAAATAAATTCTGCCCATTCAGCATTTCTCATAACTTTACATTATTTCAAAGTAATAAGTAATAAAAAGTAATAAAATGCTTCCAATAATCTGGGTCAGAACGCAAACAATTTTCTGCTGGGTGACGCCACAATGCAGTGAAAGCTTAAGGCAAACCCCCGCTAAGACGCACTGTACAATGCGACACGACAAAACGTCATAATATTTACAATAATTTTACTGGTAACTACGAGAAACAACTTACATAATTATTTGTAGTTGATTATGAATAAATTAGGTAGACGGGTTCTAGAGACCGCGTATCGGCAAACATAGAGTAGGACGCCCTGCAGCCATGCAGGTGGAGTAATGACCTGCGAACGGCGGCTGGACTGGTGGCAAGTGGATGCGAAAAGCAGAAGATCGTGCCTTGTGGCGTTCTTTAGGAGATGCCTATGTCCAGCAGTGGACAAACATTAAATAGGCATGTGATGTTAAATGAATGAAAAGAAATGAAAAGAAAAAAAAACTGAGATCAAAGGCAGTGAACATATAAATTTTATTTACCCTATACATGAATAGATATTAAAAATTAGCCTACCCCACTCACAGGGTAGATCAAAAAGGACAAAATGATCTACCTATACGATCAAATATTTTTTTAAACTTGGTTTGCGGAGCTTTGAATATCACACCCTAGTGCAGCTTAACCCTGAATGCAATGGCTGCTCTGCTGACTAAACCAACAATAGGTAATAACGAGTTAGCATTGACTGTTGAGTTTAAAGTTTAAGAGAGGGTTTCCTTAGCGTTTTTTTTTTAATATTCAACTGAGTGTTGAACTTTTTCACACTTTTTGGTTAGTTGTAAGGCAACCGCGATCCAACTACAACGCTTTTCAATGCCAGTGTTGCGATGACATAGACTAGCGACGTTCAACACTATGCAAATGACATAACGTCTAAATTGGAGTAAATGTGGCATTGTGAATTATATAATTGATGTGTCGACGCCTCGTAATTTTTTTGACTGTTTTCACTTAGAGATTGTGACTCTATATGTGTTGTATCTCGATGGTTGTACGGTATAACTTTCCTATGGCAACAAGAAACATTTTTATTACTTTCGAAAGTATTTTAGATCAAAGTAAATTATTTACCTATACAAATTTGGGAGGTAATTGAACCTTACTTTCAAAGATAGGAAAATCATCGCTGGGATATTGGAAATCTTGGTTTGCTATTTCTTTTGCAGTTACGAATGAATTGATATCTTTTTTGAACGATTTATTTGTAGCTTCAAAGCCTTTTTAACCGACTTCAAAAAAGAAGAAGGTTCTCGATTCGGTTGTATTCTTTTAATGATTCAGAACTTCGTCATTTGTAAACTGATTTGGAAAATTCTTTTTTTTTTAATATTTGAAAGGATATACGTCCAGATTGGTGTCCCATTGTAATTTCATCAAAATCAGCTAAGTAGTTTGGTTTTTAAATCAAAATAACTGAAATATTTGGTTACTTAGATGACATTCCAAGTAAACGAAATTGCGTATTTTACTAATTTTGAAGTCGGTTTTTAAAATTGATAATTATTTCATCATCATCATCATTTTAGCCGTAAGACGTCCACTGCTGGACATAGGCCTCCCCCATCGATCTCCAAAAGGGCCGGTTGGATGCGGCCTGCATCCAGCGTTTCCCTGCGGTTTCTTTTAGGTCGTCTGTCCATCTTGTGGGTGGACGTCTTACGCTGCGCTTACCAGTCCGTGGTCTCCATTCCAGAACCTTTTGGCCCCATCGACCATCTGTTCTGCTTGATATTTGCCCTGCCCACTGCCATTTCAACTTGCTAAACCGTTAAAAAAATCTTTGATTACTTCAAAATAGCCTTTATTTTTAATTTTTTTCAAATTTAAAATTTTCTACCGCCGTTATAGACAATCACGCCGAGATAAGCCCGCATCGTTAAACATTTGAGTCTCAAAGCAAGTTAGATCGAGTAAATGAAACGCAAATTGTAATGTCAACACCAATTTCACTTGATACCAGCTATAAAGTCACGCTTGTAGGGCTGGTGAAGGCTGGGCAGGATTTTTTAGGCTACAGTACCAAATGAGATGAGTTTGGCGCCAATATGAAAAAAACATGCTTTTAAAATGCTTATTTACATTCAAATACCGCAAACAAGAAAGTCATACAAAACATAATCTATTCTATCTATACTAATATTATAAGGATGAAAGATTTGTAAGTATGTTTGTAACGAATTGGCTAAAAAAGAACTGGACCGATTTTAAAAATTCTTTCACTGTTTAGCTACACTATCCCCGGGTGACATAGGCTATAATCTATACTCGTGCGAAGCTGGGGCGGACCGCTAGTTATAAATAATATTTATTTCAAATGAACTAAAACTGAAACGAAAAGCGACAAAAAAAATATATCTATCTGAACCAATTCTGATTTTGTTTTTTTATTTGTTCAAAAGGTGACTTGATCGAGAGTTATAGATTTATGTCGTTTGACTAACACTAACTTTTGGTTTATTTAATATTTTGTGATAGAAGTTACCACGCAGACCCTGGAATTGGAACTGTGTAGCTGCCACTGAAGTTACCGGAAAAAAAATATTTTGTCTTCCTCATAAACATAAAAAGTGCCACCATCAAATTTTAGAATTTAATTTAGTCAAAAGTCTGAAACAACAGCTTCAAAATTTGTATTAATCAACAAGACCGTCAATTTCTTTCAATTAATTAACTAAATACTTAGTTAAAAAAAATTAAAATAAAATTGTTTTGCGTTTGGCCGCCAACTCGCCTGATGTAAAGCGATGATGCGGTCTACGGTGGAGCACGCTTGCCTGGAAGAAACCGATTCCAGATTGTAACTCACAACCCTACAAGCACAGCATAATACTTATACACACATTTCAAACTTTACACATCACAAAATTAGACCTTGTCACTTCGTAATAAGGAGCAAGTCGTGCATAAAATGTGGGGTAAAAACTTTAATCGGATTTGCGCGTCCCAAATATTTTGACCTCGTGATAAACATTTTCTTGAAGGGCGCTCGTTGGAGCGGGTATTTGAATGACAAACACACGTAAATGTTGTTTGTTGAGTTGGATGAATATGCGACGCTTTCAGAGTTGAAGGAAGTGGGGGGGGGGGGGGGGGGGACAACTTGTGATTGACACATATTTTTGGTAGAATTAACTGATTTTAAATAAATAGTAACAGGTTTAGTATCCATAGGCGACGGTGATTGCTTACCATCAGGTGGCCGGTCTGCTTGTTTGCCACATAAACATTAAAAAAACACTGCACACACGGTCACCTGAACCCAAAACTAAGCAAAGCTTGTGGTATGGCTGCCAGAGACTGATATACATACATATATATTTTTAATAACATAACACCCAGACATAAAAAAAAACACAAATGTTCATCACATGAATGTACTAGGTAGGAATCGAACCCACGCCCCCAAGCGCAGAAGGCAGGTTCACTACTAACTAGACCAATGGGCTATCAATATTTTATACTTTCGACTGTGACAAACTTTATGACATAAATGGGAAAATTTATTGTACTTAATATACTGTTAGCTGTTATTTTATAAATAAATAATAGGCTTGCATTTTAAGTCCACCTCGCTTGATGTTAAGCGATGATCCAGTCTACGATGTAACACGCTTGTCTAGACGAAACCAATTCACTCACGATTTGAAGACACCCAGATTGTAACTATCGGGAAACACCCATTCAGGTAGTGCATTCCACAGACTAGCAGTTTGCACAATAAAAGTGGAATCAAAGCGCTTTGCATGGGTTTTCGAAATATCAACCATAAAGCACTTCTAGTGAGCAGCGGCAGGATTTTATTAACTCCAGTTGTAACAAACTATGTAAACAAATGTTGCACTACCCTCAAACGCGCGATTCGAAGGCCTGTAGATATTTGTGAAATTTTGTTATTCTTCGCTGTGCGTGCTGAAATTAACCCTAACGCATCGCAGCGAGAGTCTCTATTCATTTAAATGCATTCTCGCAAAAGTCTTCTGAATTTAATTCTGAACAAAATACAAGATGTAGTTATAAGCTTCGAGCAAAATAAAATGAATAGACGGGCCATAACCATTGAACTTGCTCACAAAAACGAGTCAAAAGCGTCGGACATATACTTCAACACGTAATTATAACCATGTACTGTACATTTGTTACAAAAAATAGATTTTTTCGTTGTGTATTTACACTTCGGGAAAGCACACGAAAGCATAATTTTGTCAGTTGTTTCGTTATCATGTAACAATAGACTCGTGTTGCACTTCCTACGGCTAGAGACCGACTGAAACGAAGTGAGCGCCGGCGCTCTTTTGTAATCTTCAAAAATTGCGCTTCTTGTTTGGGCCCGTCCATTTATTTTATTTAGGTTGAAGGTTTTAAGTTATTTTTATCATATGTATGTAATTTCTGGTGTGTACAATAAATAGTTATCTATCTATAGCTATTTATTTATCTATCTATCTTAGTTCAGTGAAGACGCCCACAAAGAAATTCCATAATAGTTACGTTACTAGAGCTGAGCAGTAAGTATATTTCCAAACCAATAAACAAAAAGGGAGACAAAGTTCTTTTGAAGTAGGTAACTAGTTGTCAATTCTCATCCCTTGGATCATGGGCTCCAGTGAGTCCGTCGCTTGTCATATTATCCGCTGTGACATCAACCCTCATGAAGGGTTGACACTTGACTTATAAACATTGGACCCGTAATGTTATTAATGCGCAAGATTGTATGTAAATATATCTCAGTAAGTTAGAATATTTTTACAAGCTTTTATTTATTTTGCCATGTTAGTATGTATGTATGTGTGGGATAAATCTTGCACATTTTACTTAGAGCTTTAATAGAGAGCTATACCTAATTGCAAAGTAAAAAAACAGCAAAGCGAGGACATGATCGTTGCCACTTCTTATCCAGTGGTTTATAAGTTTAAGGGTTGATGTATTGATTGGCGGATCACTCGACATTATCTTTGATCTCTGGGAAATTGGTGTTTGTAAAACGATAGCCTTGCGTTTGTTTGCGGTAAATTATGTGGGTGTATCTATTTCATGCTTTCAAACCGTCTTAGTGAAAATTAGAGTGACGCAGATGGTTCACTATACGCCTGTATCTATTCCATGCTTTCAAACCGTCTTAGTGAAAATTAGAGTAACGCAGATGGTTCACTATACGCCTGTATCTATTCCATGCTTTCAAACCGTCTTAGTGAAAATTAGAGTAGCGCAGATGGTTCACTATAAAATCATCAAACTACATAAGTTCTATAAGACCATTATAAGACCACTTCTAACGTATAACAGTGAAAAGTGATTCGTTCACAAACATCCATACCGTTCAAGTTACCGATATGAATAAGATGCCATGGCCATGGAAGATCCATAAGATAATTATATGTGACTAGCGATCCGGAACGTAGATATTCGCCAAAGAACCAGAGTCACCGACATAGCTGTTAAAACTTGCAAGTTGAAGTGGCAATGGGCAGGCCACGTCGCTCGAAGAACCGATAACTGATGGGGAAGAAAGGTTCTGGAGTGGAGACCACGAACCGGAAGACGCAGCGTAGGTAGGCCTTCCACTAGATGGACCGACGACATTGTGAGAGTCGCGGGCATACAGTGGATACAAAAGGCAGGCTGTCGTTCAGTGTGGAGGTTAAAGGGGGAGGCCTATGTTCAGGCAGTGGACGTCTTCTAGCTGATGATGAGGATGATGAGCGACCCGCACCGGCTTTGCACGAGTATAAGTTTTATTATAAACTAGCTGCACATCGCGGTTTTACCCGCGTAGTGATGAAAAATGGTTATGATGATGATGATGAAAGTAGCCTATGTCACTCTGCAGCCCTTGAACTATATCCATGCAAAAAAATCAAGTCAATGATCATGTCAAAAAGGCGTGAAAGAGGAACAAACAAACCAACAAAATTTTCACATTTATAATATTAGTCTGAAGTATGATATATTAAACCTTCCGAGAAAAAATATCTAACTGATGGTGAAACCGCATCAAAATCTGTTGCGTGGTTTAGCGGAGGAGCTAGCGGATATACAGACAGACAGACGCGGACATCAACTTTATTTTATACTATGTAGAGATAGAGATAGATATAATAATATATCTTATGGATAGCGTTATCAATAAGATATATATTGACACATTTTGAAATAGTTCATATTTTGAGCTTGTTTTTCTCTGACTCCATTTTTCCATAGTCGGTTTATTGGTACACTAATAAAACTAAATCCAATAAATAGTTAGCCAGACTAAAAAGGTTATAAAGTAGCCGCAATAAAGTTTATTGCTCTAGGTATTCGTTACGTCTGGATAAATCTACTTTTATTGGCAGGCAATACCAAAGTTAGGCATGTAACTTTAGCACTTATCGTATATACCACATCATAGCTTTCCGTCAGGCGAGATCGCGACCAAACGTTAGCCTAGTCCGCATTAAAAAAGTACTTAAATATACAAATTAATAAATTATCTTTAAAAAAACCTACTTCAAAAAAACCACAAAACACAAACATTCTAAGTTAATATATTATCACAAAAACAAACAAAAAAAATTTTTTTAACGGATTTTGACGTCGGTATATCGGAATATGATTTTGTTCTTTGTAGTGGTATAATATTATCAACTTAGAATGTTTGTGTTTTGTGTTTTTTTTGAAGTTGGAGGAGTTAGCAGTTGAAGTTGGATGGAGAAGTTTGAAGATGGATGGAAGATGGATGCGGTCGAAGATGGAGCACGTTTGCCCAGTAATAACCTATTAACCATAGACTTGAACACTCCAAGATTGTAATGCTGCGGAAACACAGACAGGCAAGGCTTCGACTCTATTATAAAAGTATTTATCACTGCCATCGGGTAAGATGCCCAGAAAGCTAAGGAAATTACTACGTTGAATGACCAAACTTATTCTTTGGTCAAGGCAAGCGCCACTTTAGTCACCCGTCACATCTAAAGTAGCTAAAAGGCGTGTGGATTTCGTTAACGGCCCGACGTCCAACCAACGGGAGAGAAAGAGTGAGATTAACATATTTCCTCTTTTTCTCTCCCGTTGGACAGACGGCAGCTGAGGTCAACCAAATCCACACGTCTGTAAGGGCTTTATGAGTAATAGTACCTACACACTACGAAGTAGGTTATATTTAATTTCCTAGATTAGTTTACATTGTTACAAATGAAACTAACTGTGTCGCTTAGAATCACGTAGCCATTATGACGCTCACGTAGTACATACGGTACCGTAAATAACAATAAAACGTCTAATCAGTCTCCCATTCATATTCTTCTGACCGTAATATGTGCCGCAATCTAGATTTCCTGATTTATAGCCAACATCGTGGAAAATAAATAAAATATTGTTTCTGTTGAAGCTAATAAATGTAAGAGATAAATAACACCGCTTTCGGACGGCAATATAATGATTTGGCTGTACAGTACTATTTCATTATTTGACGTTATTTGCAATCTATAGCAATAGAGGTACCCACCTTAATAAAAATGTGAGAAGACTTGTGATATAACCAAGTATATACTAATAATAATAATAATCTTTATTTAGTATAATGCACAATACATATTAAAGTAGCAGCGGCCCCTGCACTAAGCGGGAGCTTGTATCGCAGGAACCAACAACAAGTTGACAACTTAGGTTTCATGGGCTGACAACCATTGTCTATTAATCAGATACTAAATCAAATCAAAGCAGTCTATACAATACTCATTTAGTAGGATTATAATCTAAGTAGAATTATGAAAGAGAAAATAAATACATTTGTTACGTAAATGGAAGTTTCCTAGGACACAACACTTGGTTTGTGAAAAGAGTGTTGTGTGCGTATGTGTGTGTAAGAGAGTGAGTGTGGATGTGTATGTGCGGGTGTGTATGTGTTGATGTGTGTACGTGGGTGCGTGAACGTACTGTATGAGCATGTGCATGTGCTTGTGCTATTTAACAAGTAAGTGAATTTGGTGAATACTAGTGATAGTGACTGTCCGTTTGTCCATCTGTCCGTCTGTCCGTTTTTCCGTCTGCCCTACTTAATTTTTGACGGCTGTATCTTTCGAACAATAATAGATAGCCAGTTGAATTTTTTAGAGAATATGTAATGTTACGGCGGATCAACTAAGAAATAATTATAAAGTAAAAAAAAAAAAAAACGGCCAAGCGCAAGTGGAGCTCAAGATCAGAGGGCCACGACCACAAAATAAAATAATTATCAATTTAAAAAACCAACTTCACAATTAGTAACATATGACATTTCGATTCGGTGAAATGATAAGGTCGAGGTTCAAATGATAAGGTTTAACTTGGCGCCAAGTACCAGCGCCAAGTACCACTTTCACTGCCACATTCACTATGCACACCGTTGCAGACGATGTATAGTAGGCACTTGCTACTTCCTTTATGTACAAATCCATGTCTACGCTAGTAACCTTCAAGCTAGATCTGTCTGGCAACTGTTTCTAGTTTTGGCATATTGTGGCTATATACATCATAGAATTCAGATTTTACGCTTAGGTACAACAGCTTCTGGCACTACGCCAAGAAGAGAGTACTTTCGAGGCTATAAAATACCTGAGGTTACGTAATTGTGGTAAAGTTTTATCTATAACTGGAAGGTGATTTAGAGAGGTTGTGTTTAATGTGATAACTTTAGATGGTATATGGTTATTTGGTAAGAACAGCCTGGTTTAAAATAATTTTGATTGTAAAGAGCACTAAAAAGTTGCGATGTTTACAAAACTAAACATACCTACCTTGGATGGACCTACTCTTGGGAACACGGTACTCATTTCATTTTTAATAAGTATAAATTGTTTTGTTTTTAACGTTAAGCCTTATTTTGAATTCAGAGCGAAACGAAGGATTCTAAAATAAAATACTCAGGTAGCGAGGAGTTCAATATACGCCGCCCGAGAACTAAGTACCTATTTTGGCCCCGATTGATATACACAATTTTTCATGACTACCTATGAGAAATAGAAAAAACTACGAGTAGCGAACTACTCGAAACTAGTATGTTTAGACATTGGATGTAATAAAACACAAATAATTATGAAAAAATTGAACATTTATATAAGATAAGATAAGATAAGATGATATAAGATAAGATAAGATGATATAAGATAAGATAAGATAAGATAAGATAAGATAAGATAAGATAAGATAAGATAAGATAAGATAAGATAAGATAAGATAAGATAAGATAAGATAAGATAAGATAAGATAAGATAAGATAAGATAAGATAAGATAAGATAAGATAAGATAAGATAAGATACGATACGATACGATAAGATAAGCTAAGCTAAGCTAAGCTAAGCTAAGCTAAGATAAGATAAGATAAGATAAGATAAGATAAGATAAGATAAGATAAGATAAGATAAGATAAGATAAGATAAGATAAGATAAGATAAGATAAGATAAGATAAGATAAGATAAGATAAGATAAGATAAGATAAGATGATTTTTATCACGCAGAAAAATAACAGTATAAGATAACAAAAAAATACATATTAATTTTTAGGAAACAACTTAATAAGTAAACACAGGGTAGTTAAATTCTGAGTTTATGTATATGAGACTAATCGGTGAGCCCCAAACTAAGCACGAGGCTTATGGAGATGGCTTATGGATTATATGGAGAGTACTATAATACAAACTCTTTGCTAACTAAATCTTAAAAATTCGTTTATCACCATTGAAAACTTAATGTCAGTTAGTGATTTAAAAAATGGATTCAACCTTCGTGCGAGTAGCTCCAACATATCTACGCTAATCTATCAGAAGCACGAACGCGGACCAATCAGAAGATAAAAAGCTCAAACTCCCATAGGAACAAACTTGAATTTGGTTCCCGCTATCCTCTACACCCAATTGTCGTTTTTCGAATAGGTGTGATGAAAAAGTTTTTTTTTCACCTTATATTAGAAGCAAGAAATCGTCGAAATATAAAAGACTTCTGTACGTAACAATATCACTCTGAAACGTGCCATAATATTAACCCTATCAAGTAGATCATATCATAACGAACCTAATTTTCCTTCAACCCTTTCAAAATTGCCCTCATGGAGCACACGAGAGCTGCCTAACATTTTCTTTTCCACCGGGAATACCAGCAGTCTAATTCACAATTAACGACAACGACATCACAAGCGAAGAGAAGATGATGCGACGACGATGCGATAGACCGTAGATGTTCGTGATGCTTCCAAAACTCCATAGAAGTTTTAGTAAACTCTCAACTACTTTACTAGGGCATGATTTTGACTTGACCGAGGCTTACTTTGCTTGACTCTGACTGTACCAATGCGACTTATTAGACGATATTTCATCAAATTTTATAATAATTTAACACTTGGTACTGGCAAATGCACAGGAATGCGCGACACCAAACTTACTGCCAAACTGACTGCCTATGACAGGACATGTTGTTGTCGCCTATTGTAAATGAGCCACCAAGACTCGTTCCAATAACACTTCTAATAACTTAATCATGCCCCTTAGTCAAACATGTCATGAAAATGGGTCAAATTATTCGCGTCGGCTGCCAAAATCGATATTCTATCTATATGAGTCTTAATTAAAGCCTGCGTTATTAATTTCGGTCTCCGTGTTTTCAATATTCGGTGCCTTATCTAGATTTGAAGTTTTGATTTATAAGGATGGTGTTTAGTGGAGTTTGAGATAGTTGAGAGCCCTATTATTGCAGTGCCCTCTCGTGTGGCTATCTGATGTGAATTTTAGGTTCGATCATCATCATCAATTCAGCCATAGGATTTCCACTGCAGGACCTGGCCTGCCCTATCGAAGGGCCAGTTGGAAGTGGTCTGCATCCAACGTTTTCCTGCGGTCTCTTTTATGTCGTCTGTCCATCTTGTGGGTGGACGTCCTACGCTGCGCTTACCGGTCCGTGATCTCCATTCGAGAACCTTTCGGCTCCATTGGCCATCTGTTCTACGTGCTATGTGCCCTGCTCATTGCCACTTCAACTTGCTAATTCAGTGGGCTATGTCGGTAAATTTCGTTCGTCTACGGATCTTCTCATTTCTGCAGTGCAAGTATCGTCAAATTTGACAGTTGAGATCGTCAAATTCGATAAAATGCAATTTGATTCTATGGAGTTTCATCGAATATGACGATCGATAAAGAACGGTACTTGCACTGCTGATTCGATTTCGTAGAGAAACCCCGAGCATAGCCCTCTCCATAGCTCGTTGTGAGACTTTGAGCTTGCTAATGAGGCCCATAGTGAGTGACTACGTTCCAGTGCCGTATCTGATCAGTTAGTTCGATACTAAATTAAAATTGTAGTGAAAATATTTATTGAATGGACTGAAAAAGATACCCTGAGCAAAGATCAAAGAAAAGAAAATATTTCAGAAGAGAGAGTGGCTTTGTCGAATTTATTTTGAAACTTTCTAAACTGAATTGCTGTTTCTAATATTGATACAAATGAAATGGATACGAAATAAACCGAACGAACTCGTGTTGGTAAATGCCATAATAAGTCTTTGTACTTTTGAGGTTCACAGATATATACCTATTTGTATACAACGTTTTCCTTTTCCTTTTGAGCGATGGCATCGAATCTGCACAACAAGCCATACGTTCTACATAAATTAATATTATGTACGTTTAAATAAATAAATGACGTACACGAAAAATGTACAGATATTCAAACTAGTATATTAGTTACTAGCGGTCCACCCCTACTCCGCACGGGTATAGTTATATAGCCTATTAAAATTGCCTATATTAATCAGTGATAATGTAGCATTCAAATGGTGAAAGAGTTTTAAAAATCGGTCCAGTACTTTTTGAGCCAATTCGTTACAATCATACATACAAATCTTTCCTCTTTATAATATTAGTATAGATCTGGGAATGAATCGTATCTCGGAAATTTTAATACTGTGAGTAAAATATCTAATTCAGTTCACTAAGCCCCTCTTAAAACTTTTACTGCAGTTTTCACTAGTAAGCTGAAAAATAACCGTAAACGGAACTTTACGTTACAATCCATAAAGTTTTTAATAATCCATATAATTTCACATATTTCACACACCCTAAAACGGACGTAATCAGGGTATAAATTGAGGAGTTGACGATAATTTTCGAACATTTACATGTAAACGTCTTTCACTAGGTACGTACTAGTTAAAAGGTTTATTTTTCATTAACAAGGCTGATATGCTAATAAAATTGAATCAATTGAATCAATTGAAGAAAAAGTATTTTTATTTCTCATCAATATTAGATCAAAACACTGGTTTAAACTATCACGGTTGTTCGCTACAGTTATACGATTATTAACGGGATATTTACCTTGATAAGGTTGTGAATAGAGCTCCAACCAACAATCCGCATTCTTCAGTCTTACCGTAAACATGGTGCATGTAACTACATCGCAACATCGGGAGCTCCAGCCACAACCTTATCACGGTATATATCCCGTTACTAATCATAAATGACTGCAATATTAGATTAATACAATTCTTTACAATTTTTGTAGTGATAGCTTGCTTGTAGTTTGTTTAGTTGATAACGCACTTGCCTTATTTAAAACAGCGATCGTAATTAATTTTTGTATAAGATGGCTTCATGACTGTCCCTACATGTATACTTAAACTAAAAAGTAAAAAAACTACAGTTAAAACACAGATTGAAAGTTTTCATCAACACTTGCTGAAGGGAACTATAAACCAACTCATCTAAATAATAAATATATATTTTTTGTAGACTTTTTCAAAAAAGTGCTGAATTCATTTCGATAATATTAATATGAGACCACCTCTGAAGTATGGCCTACCAAAAAAACAGAATCAGAATGAATTTATTGAAGAATCATCAAAATAAATTCGTAATTGGTGGAGTAAACGCGTAACAAACATACAAAAAAACATATAATCGAAAACCTTTCGTTGGTAAACAATATAGATAATATTGTTGAAGGGTATTTAATTGTGCGACTGGGTTACCCCATGCCCTCTTAATACGTCTGCACTCCAAAAAAAAACTTTTTGTAATAAATCGATGGGTTTCGTTTCGTAATTTCCGCTATTGCCTCATGTTTCTGGGCTCCTGGTAACTTGTAGGAAGTTAATATATTTTTGTACAATCGATAGAAACGAAATACTCTCAAGCATAGATATACTTTACTTTCTAACTTAATATCTCTCTGGGGTAAACTTTTCTACTGTATAATATTTATGAGATTTTGTATTGTTAGTAATTTGTCTGTTATTATTTTATTCCTTTTTCGGAACCCTAAAAAGGAATAAAATAATAACATTATGCCCAAAGGATAAAAACGAGACCCTAATACTAAGCCTACGATGTCTGTCTGTCTGTTCCTTCGACTGTCCTACCTTTTAACGGCTGTATATTTCAAACCGTAGTAGATAGCCAGTTGAAATTTCCACAGAAAATGTAATATTACAGCGGATTAACTAAAAATATATGTATAAAAAAGTAAAAACGAAATGTTATGCGGGTCCCCATACAATAAACCTATTTTACGTATTTCTGTATTAGTTCTAATGTATAAACGGCAACACATACAAGCGTCAAACTTCGTATAGTACACACTCCTAAGTATAAGAAAAAATAATAGACAATGGCTAATTGCGAGTCGGTAATAAATATCGGTTCATTACCAAGTTATAACTGGTAATTTCTTTACTGGACGACCTTATTGTATTTTGTGGTGGTACGGAACTCTCGGTACGGCCCGACTCGCACTTGGCCGGTTTATTTAATGAGTATGACGTCTCTCGGTAAAACCTTATTGTACTTAGTATCGTATGTCTAACACAAATTGTCTAACAGCAACCAGATTATCTTAAATTAGATACACTAGGACACGTGACTAGAATTTACGATGTTAATTTAATTTTTTTACAATGGTATTGCAATTATCATCGGCATTAATTACTTAAGCTGGAAACAATTTATCGGACGCGGCTGACGGACGCGAGAAAAGTATCTAGATAATGAATGTACACGGAGCCGTGCAAACTATCGGACGTAAGTCGTGGACGTAACCTTGGGCTGACCTTGAGCGTTCGGACGTCCGACAGAAATCTGGCGCGCCAGATGTTTTTGTCAGCCGTTGTTGTCTTTTGAAAGACTGTGCACACTTATCAGTCGCGTCCGTCAGCCGCGCCCATCAGCCGCGTCCGATAGTTTGTTTCCAGTCTTAGAGTATAGTGTTTCCCAATGCAAATTTTCCTACACATTCATCTCTTTATCAAAAGACAAGTGTTTTGCTGCTACGTTTCAAGGTTGGAAAATATGTAGAATAGAAGACCAATAGGTTTTTACTACCAATCATTGTGCTCTATATAGTACATATATTACGAAACACGTACTGAATGCACTAATTATTATTAACATTCTGTAATATTTAGGGTTTCGTTCCCAAAGGGTAAAAACGGGACCTTATTACTAAGCCTACGCTGTCTGTCTGTCTGTCCATCCGTCCGTCTGTCCGTCCTACCTTTAAACAGCTGTATCTTTCGAACGTTTTTTTTGCAAGACCACGTGAATGAAAATGCAAATCAAATATTTTCTCAAAAATTGCCCGTAATCTTCAATCAGCTTGTGAACACAGACATTGAAAGAAATGTTCAAAAAGTCGAACACCAAACGTCCGAACGAGACAAACCAGCAGCAGCATAGTATGAACGCAGGTCCGCCAGCTTAGTAACATAAAAGCTGCCACGGTCTGTAATGAGTGCGTTGCTGGTAGCGATTATGATGGCCGAAAGCGCAGCAACAAAAAACACAAAGCAACAATCCCGCACGCTCCGATTCCAACGCAGTGGACGCTTACCTGTAAGGTTTCGAGTATATTTATGAACATTAGTCGTTCTTTCAACATTTAATTTGAACATATTACTTTTATTGGTTTAAATTTATCACTGGCAATTCCAAAAGTATTGGTAAAGAGTGGCTAGATTGACTATTTATGACTTTTAAAACTAATGCCAGTTGAGACATAAAAAGAAAAAGAGGGGATATGAGGTTTTGGTGGGAGGAGACTCGGCAAGCGGAAAGGCATTCGGTCGTTGGGATTCGAGTCCAACGGACGTTAAGTACTAAAATAGTGCTAAGTGAATTGTGATTAAAATGTTATAATGTTGAAATAAATTCAGTGTGGTGATATCGATATTCCTGTGGAGTTTCATTTGAGTGTGATCTTATAAGTCAGAATCGGGATAACTATCGCATAAACTGCGTAAGTACACGCCTACGAGTTATTTATTTACAGCTTTAATGCTATCCAATTTAAGTCCTTGTAAAAATGAAAACGAAAGAACATGCACGTGAAAATGAATTTGAAATATAGGCTATTCACTAGCATTATGCAAGTTTATCGCAGTTTTGAAACATTGTTTCCAACAATAAATTAATCTGATCTCTTCTCAAAGTCTGTTTTGTTCCTACCTACTTATCATTTATTTTTCAAAGTACCTAGCTTTTTTTTGAATAAATGGAGTTTATTTTATTACTTGCTGCTTACTTGCTTGCTACTGCTACTAGTAGATACCTACTAAAAAGGATAGTATATAGGGATACTTGTGAACAAAGTAGTTTACACGTATAAAAGATGTTGATTATTCCTTTATTAAATTTACTTTTATTAACACAGAAAAATTGTTGTAAGTTGCAGAAAATGGATGAACCTGAAGTATGGGGTCGTGAAGATGACCATCAACGGCTGGTGACTCCCTGCCGCGAGAGGAGCACTTTTGCGAGGCGAAGTCACTCACGCAGTCGCAGCCGCATTAGCGAGTACAGTGCAGACCGTAGCCTGCGCAAGCGTGAACAAGAGTTGAGACGCGAGCGCGAGCGATTGCGTCACGAAGAGCAAGACGTACAAAAAGAACGCGATGCAGAGTTTCGAGGCCGAAGGGACGAACAACGCCACAACACACGGGGCCAGCATGCTGACAGCGAGCGACGGGACCAGCGTGCTGACTGCAAGCGACGTGGCCAGCGTGCTGACAGCAAGCGACGGGACCAGCGTGCTGACTGCGAGCGACGTGGCCAGCGTGCTGACAGCGAGCAACGTGGCCAGCGTGCTGACAACGAGCGACGGGACTAGCATGCTGACTGCGAGCGACGTGGCCAGCGTGCTGACAACGAGCGACGGAACCAGCATGCTGACTGCGAGCGACGTGGCCAGCGTGCCGACGGCGAGCGATGTGACCAGCGTGCCGACGGCGAGCGACGTGGCCAGCGGGCCGACGGCGAGCGACGTGGCCAGCGTACCGACGGCGAGCGACGTGGCCAGCGAGCCAGCAGCGGGCAACGTAGTCAGCGTACAGACTACGAGCAACGTGATCAACGGCCTAACAACGAGCAGCAGGAAGACGGCGAGCGACGTGGTCAGCGGACCCGCGACCCCAGCACCGGTCGTCGTTCAAGGTCATGTAGTCCTACTTTCTCTTCTAAAGATATTGTAAAAATAATACAGTCGTTCAAATGTAACACAACGTCACAGTCGGCTAAGCAGAGTACACATTCAAATAATAAACTTGACTATAAAAATATCCTGCCAGAATTTGATCCTTCAGCTAAAAGTCAGCGAATGGATGTATGGCTTAGAAAAGTGAACGAATGTGCCTCTGTTTACGGCTGGGATGACAAGACAACCATACACTTTTCAATGCAAAAACTACAAGGACTGGCCAAAACTTGGTATCAAAGTTTAAATACAATTCTATTTACGTGGACTGAGTGGCAGGAAAAACTACTAAAGGCTTTTCCTTGCGAACAAAATTATGGCCAGTGCTTAGAGGACATGTTGAAACGTAGGAGTAAGGTTAACGAACCAATTGAAAACTATTTTTACGAGAAGCTTTCCTTAATTAACCAATGTGAAATCACTGGAAAACGAGCTGTCGACTGTATCATCCATGGTATCAGCGACAGAACCACAAAATCAAGTGCCCTAACGTTACGATGCTTGGAACCTGATCAATTACTACAGTTTTTGCTAAGTAATAAGGATAACTTCTATCAGCCGTCGTTCCGAACCAGAACCAGCAACGAAGTTTCCAATACGTACGACTATGATCACAGCAATAGGTCTAATGTTGAATCGAACGCAAAACCAGGGTTATTTTGCTACAATTGTAAAGAAAAAGGGCACCCGTATTTTAGATGCACTAAACCATTAATAAAATGTGATCATTGCCAAAGAATAGGACACAATGTCGATACCTGCTTACTCAGGCAAGGTAACCAATCTGCAAAGTCTAGCAATGTGCAGAAAGCCATATGCATATCACAT
Source organism: Agriopis aurantiaria (assembly GCA_914767915.1). Lineage (NCBI taxonomy): Eukaryota > Metazoa > Arthropoda > Insecta > Lepidoptera > Geometridae > Agriopis > Agriopis aurantiaria. Next base: position 5,347,615 of record OU612003.1, on the reverse strand, counting down.
TCCAATCCCAATGACAATTAATATAATAATATATGAAATAAGTTATTATTAATAGTATAGCCTTGGAAGCCTTCGTAGATTTTGGTAGTGAGGTTATTTTACTAGGAGAGTCCACCATCACCAAGTTAGGAATCTCATGACGGTGTGCCATCGACAATGAAAGGGTTCGGTCATGGCCTAGTCCAATCGTTAGGATCAGTAACGCTAAACTTATCCATCGATGGGGGTAGTTGCGGAAGTCTGTTGCAAGGTTGTAGATAACCACTTACTCGATAAACCAATGCTTATAGGACAAACTTACTCCGAACAACCTCATATTGTTGTTTTTAAAGATGCAACGAAGTTGCAATTTCTTGAGTTGGACTCTCAAGCGCTTGAATATATCAAAGAAAACTATGTTCTTCGACACAATAAATTATTCAAATGTTTAGACGGAGACAAAGAAAATGTAAGGTGGGTAGTTCCTAAGGGTGTGGGATGGCAGGTGTGCAAGGTGAACCATGACGATATAGGTCATGTCGGTTATGAGAAGGCTTTAGAACGCATAAGAAAAAGACCTACTGATTTTCAAAAATGTCGCGGTTTATATGAAAAAAAAATATATATATACGTAGAGGCTGGTATTGAATGTGCATACGCGAAAAAGACTAGTACCAAACGTGAAGGGTTATTACATCCCATTGTTAAAATTGAAATTCCGTTCCATAAATTGCGCTGTGCGCATCGTCACTTTTTTATTTATTTTATATATTTTTCGTTGTTTTATGTCAAATATTATTCTTTGGTCAATTAATTTTAAATATTATTATGTTTTTCATGCAATATTAATTTGTTATTTTAGTCCTGTGTAGATGTCGCCTCATTGGCGTAGGCCTCCCCCAGTTTTGTCCATAGTTTTCCTGTCTCTTGCTATTCTTATCCATTCCCTTCCAAGTCTTTGAGTAAAAATATCTTGCGAGAGTCTAAACTCTGAGCGTGATAAAGGTTTTAGAAGACGTCTTCGGCACTTTTAGAACTCCTGATCGACTTGTAAGTGATCGTGGAAGCTGTTTCACCTCGCACCTTTTTGAGAAATTCTGTCTAGACAGAGGTGTACGACATATATTGAATGCGGTAGCGAGTCCGAGGTCCAATGGGCAGGTTGAACGATATAATCGCACTGATTTGGATTCATTGACCGCCCAAAATCTAAAAGACAATGAGAAGGACTGGGATTTAAAATTAGGAAGGATACAGTCTTAATAATACTTACAAAAAACGATAGGTAGGGACCCGGCAGAGGTTATGTTCGGGACAGTAATAAACAGTGAGTAACCCAGTGCTGAACGAAATAACAGATTTAATCCGCGAACCTTGTGATCTATTATCTGTACGTAAGGAAGTAAAAGACAGAATTGATAGGGAGCAAGAAAAACAATACTATGATAAAAGACGAAGACCAGCACGTATATACAATAATGGTGATTTAGTAAAAATTGCAAAGACTGCTTTTCAAAACGATGGCAAAAGCACGAAACTTCTGCCATCTTATGAAGGACCATTTAAAGTTACAAAAAAAATTTGGGAAATGGTCGATACAAGGTGGCTTCTAGACCTGGGTTCGAAGGAATGAAAAATAAGCGTAAAACTACTGTGGCGGCAGACCAGATGCAGCCATGGATACACATAACATCGTTAGAGCTGGATAATGATAATGATAGTGATGATGTAAATAATGATAATATGGATGATACAAGTGATAATGTAGTACTGGAATAAATAAGTTATTAATCTCCTGATTTTGTATCTTTTCAGGTCAAGGAGCGAGAATGAATAGATCCGCGACTTGACAAGAACGATTTTTTATTGATTTGGTTAAAGCGTGAAGAGGAATTCGCGACTTGATTTAGTTGACGATTTGGATTAATTCGTTAATAACGAGAATGAATTTCGTTACTTAACGCAGTTAATCAAAATCCCTGGGTTTGAGGCTAACTAGTGGCTGTTTGTTCTTAAGAGAGAGAGAGAGCAACGGTTACAGCTAGTTGGTTAGCTAGTATAGTGATGATTTGGATTGATTAGTTAATAACGAGAATGAATTAGTTCGTTACTTAACGCAGTTAATCAAAATCCCTGGGTTTGAGGCTAACTAGTGGCTGTTTGTTCTTAAGAGAGAGAGAACAACGGTTACAGCTAGTTGGTTAGCTAGTATAGTGATGATTTGGATTGATTCGTTAATAACGAGAATGAATTAGTTCGTTACTTAACGCATTTAATCAAAATCCCTGGGTTTGAGGCTAACTAGTGGCTGTTTGTTCTTAAGAGAGAGAGAGCAACAGTTACAGCTAGTTGGTTAGCTAGTATAGTGATGATTTGGATTGATTCGTTAATAACGAGAATGAATTAGTTCGTTACTTAACGCAGTTAATCAAAATCCCTGGGTTTGAGGCTAACTAGTGGCTGTTTGTTCTTAAGAGAGAGAGAGCAACGGTTACAGCTAGTTGGTTAGCTAGTATAGTGATGATTTGGATTGATTCGTTAATAACGATAATGAATTAGTTCGTTACTTAACGCAGTTAATCAAAATCCCTGGGTTTGAGGCTAACTAGTGGCTGTTTGTTCTTAAGAGAGAGAGAACAACGGTTACAGCTAGTTGGTTCTAGTACAGATCTGTTTATTCTGGAATTATTGATTGGATCTGGTAGAGATTAGATGGTTACACTATCAGGTCTAGAATATAGTTACAGTGACTATTGATGTTGTATTGTTATTCTAATTAGTTTCTGATGGTTGATAGTTATGGTCATAGATGCTTGAAGTAAACAAAGTTGATTAAATAATATTAACGATGATGTAGTATTATATAAATATCTATACTAAAGTTATTTCCTAAACCAATTTTATTGTATAAATTAGGGATACTTTTATAATATAATATTGTATAATTATAATTAATACGGACGGAAAACTTTAAAACTTGCCGAGTGTAAGGTTCCTACAGAGGCATGTGTGGGGTCACACATGTTATCAGGATGGTCGAGTGTAAGGTTTCGAGTATATTTATGAACATTAGTCGTTCTTTCAACATTTAATTTGAACATATTACTTTTATTGGTTTAAATTTATCACTGGCAATTCCAAAAGTATTGGTAAAGAGTGGCTAGATTGACTATTTATGACTTTTAAAACTAATGCCAGTTGAGACATAAAAAGAAAAAGAGGGGATATGAGGTTTTGGTGGGAGGAGACTCGGCAAGCGGAAAGGCATTCGGTCGTTGGGATTCGAGTCCAACGGACGTTAAGTACTAAAATAGTGCTAAGTGAATTGTGATTAAAATGTTATAATGTTGAAATAAATTCAGTGTGGTGATATCGATATTCCTGTGGAGTTTCATTTGAGTGTGATCTTATATACCCTAAAACATTATCTGAAATAGCATCCGGATTAAACAGAGTCGAAATCGTTTTACGCCGGATAGCTACCATCTCTATTAATGGTGTTACATAACAGTTCAATAAAAACATTATTCCTTGTACGTTTGAATGTTGCATTACCCATTGTTTGTTGTGACGATACGTTGCGTGTCATTCGAACAGCTAGTAATTAGGCATTGTAATGTTACTATGTGATAAGTAGTTATTTTACGCACATCTTAGTGATTTGCAGGTTGCGTTTCATGTATTGGACAAGCGAGATAAGACGATAATAAAATAATAATTCTTGACTTTAAGAGAGAATAAATAACTACCAAAAGACATTTTAACAGGAAGTTATTTTTGCATAAAAAAACATAAATTATCTAAAAATTACTGCCGCTTTAAAGGTGTCGTGAGATACTCCCATATTTCTTTACAACGGCCTAAAAGTAAAACATTCAGTTTTCTTACACAAAAAACATAAAAGACTTCCTTAAAGTTCTTCTGCAAACGTATTTCCTCTTTCCTTTTTTTGTGCTGGTTATTTTATTACGCAAATCGCGCCTTGTGTGCCAAAAATATGGCTACATTTTTTCTCTTTATGGTGTGAGATAAATTTGCCTTATTAGCTGTAGGAATGCGATAGACGCTGTTTTCAGGGAAATTATTTGGCAGCAATTATATGTTGGAGAGAGCTATGCTTAGAGTTTCTTTGCGCGATAAATACCAGGACCGTGGATGTTCGCCAAAAACCAGAATCACCACATAGATATTAAAAATTGCAAGTTGAAATGGCAATAGGCAGGCCACGTCGCTCGAAGAACCGATAACCAATGGGAAGGAAAGTTCTTAAGTGAAGACCACGAACTGGAAAACGCAGCGTAGGTAGGCCTCCCTCAAGACGGATCGACGAAATCGTGAGGGTCGCGGGCATCGAGTGGATGCGGATGGCTGTCGTTCAGTGTGCAGGTCTAAGAGAGAGGCCTATGTTCAGCAGTGGACGTCTTCTTGCTGATAATGATGATGATGAATTTTATATTCATTAAGATCATAATTATCCTTCTTAGTCCATATGCATTTATAAGGGCTACATAGGTCTATTCCAAGGAATGTCACTTCGCCCAATAGGCCTCCGGACTTGTGTTTAATTTGTTAAAAATAACAGGCTTCAATTTCCTTTCCCTAATCACATCCATGCATTCCATTGCATTTATAATCATGTTTTTAACTAACACGGTTGTTCATAACAGCTATAAACGATTATCTATCTATCTAAATTATTACGTGCTCCATCTTCGACCGCATCATCGCTTTCCATCAAGCGAAATCGCGGTCAAACGTTAGCCTAGTCCGATGTAAAAAAACATAAGGCAATGTTTGTTTGTATGTTATAATGTTATGTATGTTCCCTATGGTCCCCAAAAGGCTGGACCGATTTTGACGCGATTTTCACTGGCAGATAGCTAATGTTATAAGGAGTATTCCCCGCGGTTGAAACCGTGGGACGCAGATAGTCAACGGTAAATATCCCGTTAACAATCATATAACTGTATCTTTTGAAAATTTTGAAGACCTAATTGGGTCACAAAGAATTAATGGTCATAATAACTTAATTTTCGACCCGAGTCGCACTTGGCCGGTTTATTTTTGAATGAGCAATTCAATTATGTATTTAGTTATTATTTCTGACCAGTAGAAGGCCACAGAAACTGCGGTATACAATTACTTGGTGCATACTCAAAGAGTACCATAGTCACATAGTTCCTCCGAAGGATAAGGGCTTATTTGACAACTTAAATTTGAATAATCTGCCAGCTTCCTTGTTTCTTGAAAGATATAACCTGGGCCTTTTCAAGGCCAGAGTGAATAGGTATCTTCTAAGTCTGCGTGCTTCATCTTCGACCATATCGTCGCTTACCAACAGGCGAGTTGGTGGTCAAACGAGGGCTTATTCGCGATTAAAAACTTTATTTTACTAGTACGTATAAAACAATAACAAAACCCTAATTTTAGCTACACATGTTGTGTTTGTAGCCCATAACAATCGGCAAAGGTCAGCACAAAAACTCTTCAAACATAATAACGCTCATCTTATGTGAGAATGGACCACAAATCATCTTCCTGTGACGTAAATTGTACAACATACATTCGAAACAGTATGAAAGCTATAGCACAAAAATATTTATGTTTGAAAAAAGCTAAACAATAGTGCTATTACCGTTCTTTATCGATCGTCTAATTCGATATAATGCTATAAATTGATCATAGTAAGTATTGATCATATGGCATTTTATCGAATTTGACGACCACAACTGTCAAATTTGACGATTGATAAAGCACGGTACTTGCACTGCAGGGTCGGTACCTATAGGCATGCAGGAGGGTAATGTTGGGGGGAGGGATTCGGTTGCCACGGCATCCTTCGCATGATAGTTGGCGTCTTTCCCGCTAGATGGCTCTGTTAGTGTGATTCACAATTTAACAGTTCCACTATCGACCTCCTATATAACTCAATCCCCACCAAAAACTTTAAACGCTTATATCTCGGAAATTTATCGGCTAATTTATATATGTTTTAGTATGTGTAATGTATTCAATTAAATCCTTCACTAAGCCTGTTATTTGTAGTAAATGAAACACCAGTCAACTAGCCTATTCTGATAGTTGTACGCTATAATGCATCAAGAGGCATTGAGAATCAGAATCCCAGTAAAACTTTGTATGAGCTTAAGCTACTGTCATAACTAAGTAGCGCATGAAAGTTGAATGTTTCGGGAAACAGCGAGAATATCCACTGATTCAGTGCCAAAAGAATAATTTACACACGTCCGACCCCATTCCTTTACGAACGAGTGCCTAATGCCTTTATACTTATATTTTACTTTGATTGCTTTCGTATTTTCTAGAAAATCTGTTTTCTTGCGTAAATGTGTTTTGAATTTTGAAATAGCGTTTGTTCTAAATGGTAATTATAGTGTCTATACTGATTATATCGAATTATACTTTAACTAGATTTGACAACTGTCATTTATTATTACTGTTGGAAAAGTTTTTTTACATACCGATATGTTAAACATAAGTAAATCGATAGCCAAAAAGTAAAAACAAGCATCCATTGTGTTCTATTTTGCGTATATTTCCGTGTTCTAAGACTATGAGTAGGAGAAGGTTAGCGATTCGACTGTATGTATTTTTTATTATGGTATCATTACAAATGTTTTTTCCCATATATCCAGTTACGTAAATTCTTTCCATCTAATGGTTGCCTGGAAGAGATCGCTTTTAGAGTTAACGGTACTGGAGGCAGCTTATAAGTGTTTTTAATTGTAATAAGTATATATTTTTGGTGTATACGATAAAGAGTTTTTTTCTATTTTCATGTATCTTGCCAGTCTAAAATTTATTTTTCATTTTTCATACTCGGAAACCTATTGGAGATAGGTAGTTGACCGAATGAAACAGAAGATGGTCGAGTGTTGCGTTTCATACTTAAGTCTTAGAGAAATGAAGGTATTCCATATTAGGATACTATTCCATATTTGGTGACTTTCCTCTACTTAACACAATGTACATTTAAAGGATTTCGAGACACTAACATCTTTTCTCAACCAACAATGTTGATTTATGTAAAATAAAATTCACTCATATTTTATTTAGTCAGTTCATGTTTTTATTTTTAGTTTCCTTGTATTCGTAATGAAAAGCACAGTGTTTACCTCGGGGTTAAAGATTTAGTCCCTCGAACTATTAGCGCCCTCGCTACGCTCGGGCGCCAAACCCCGTCTCGGGACTACATAAGTTACTTCCACCCCTAGGTTAACAATGTACTATTAATAACTAACAAATGTCAAATTTCTTACCTCAGTACCCCATAATATGTAACAAAAAATTAAATTATCTCGATGAATTGAGATGAAACTTAAGTAATTCCGAATCAAGTCAAATTTAACAGTCTGTTTAATCGTTTGTAATATTAATCACAGATGCCTTGATCTTTATTCAATAAACCAAATCATTGAGGATTCATGGAGTTGGCCCTTCGTTAACTCCTGTTAATGAATGATATCGATTGGTTTGCTTGCCCTTTAGCTCGTTAATTTTTCTTTGTGCTGAGGTTTAGTTTGATCTCAAGTAAGTTAGGATAGAGCTCGAGATAAGTGTCTGTGATTAGGTACGAGTATAGGCCGTCGAAATAATTGATTTTTTATTTCGTTTTTAAATAACTTATTGGGTGTAAGGAAAACGCTCGAATTCGAAATGCTGTTATTGTTGTTTTCATCATCAACGTTATTAGCATTTCATGTTCCCACTGCTGGGATCAGGCCTTACGGCTAGCTGTTTAAAGCATACCAGTTTAGGTTATGAAAAAATGTTGCGCGACCGCAAGCTGTATCTGGGCGCGTTAAGGTTCAAGTTCGCGTGATTTTTCGAACTGCGCGGTTTTAACGTTAGTTTGGGACCGCGTAACAAGTTGGGCGTGAGACGTTAGGTAATCCTTGCCCCAGACCAGACCCAGAGAGAGAGAGGATGGGCCCTAAATGTCGTATGTCTTTGAACTATTGAGGTTCTTGCGGACATCCCGGTATGTCCAGGGACCTCAAAAGTTCCTCATGGTGTTTTCCTTCACCGTTGTTTAGCGATGGCATCGAAACTATACATCATTTATTTAGGTATACTAAGTGATTGGTGCAGAGCCGAGGATCGAACCGGGTGCCGTCAGATTGTAAACTGCACATCCTCCACCATCGCTAATGTTGGAAACGCATTGATATCTTATTACTTCGCAATGGAATGACAATAGGCATGATGACTAATATTTTTTTATTACCTCATAAAAAAGCTGATCATAAATAGAGCCCATCAATGAAAACAAAATTAAAATTAGTTCAAAAATAAATAAGATATAAGCATTAAAATTTCATGCTAGACAGAGAGCGCACTATACTGAGCCGTGACGTCACGGCTCAGGAGCGCTATACTAATGCTATACTAACACACGCTTTGTGAGAATGGGATAGAGCATCCCCTCCCTATCCCCACCTAAAACTTTAAACACTCATATCTCAGAGATTTATCAGCCAATTTAAATTATTTTTTCAGTATGTGTAATGTATTTAGTTATATTCCTCGCTAAGCCCGTTATTTGTAATAAATTAAACATGAGGACACATGCCTTCGCACTAGGCACTCAGGTATCGTTCTTTCAACGCAAGACATCATGTGGCCTGGCCTTAAGACCTACATGGATTCCAGGTCACCCGACGGTTGCTGTAATGGATTTCCTATAACATTTTACTGCTCAATAACCCTAGAAATTAAATCCGTAGCAGATATTATTAATAAAAACATACGACTAGGCATAAAATTTAATACCTAAAGCAGATTTTACTCGTAGATATGCGATATTGATTCTTTTATTATTGCATGTTATGGTGTGTTCATAATTTTATGCTGTTAGCTGGCTTTAAGAGGAAGATAAGAAATGACTAGCCAATAGCGTGTCGAGAAAACAAATATGACAGGGTCCGTAGCTAAAGTTATATTTGTGGTGTGGTTTCATAAATCAGAAATTTAATTTCATACCCCCTTATTAATAAACGTGGAGTAGCCTTGGATTAGTTACTCCGTCTTTTGTCTTTTTCGATTGAGTTCAAAATGTGAAAGAGAGAAGACAAAACACGGAGTAACTATTCCAAGACTACTCCACGTTTATTAATAAGGGGGTAAGGGTTTATACCTATTTGATTGCATTTTATTGTTTTCACACTAATGACACTAACATTATAAACTAGCTGCGCCCCGCAGTTTCACCCGTAAACCTAAAGGCACTATGTTTTTTTTCGTTACTATGTACCTACTACTGCTTAGGAGCCTGTGTTAATCCACGGTCTATGTTACTTCCATACCAAATTAAAATCCGTTTGGAGTTCAGAGTCTTATTTTAAATTGTGTTTAATATCAAATCTTTTTGCTCTTAATTTTTTTCCTGGGCAAGTGCCTTTATTAACTAAACAAAATACAAGCTAAAACTAACACTACAAATACAGTAAGACTGCCCATAGACCGTTGAAGGTCTAAAGACAATCCAAATGCTCAAGCCCACTACCAGCTGGCAGCGTACCCAACATGCTGGCGGCATTACCACGTTGAATAGCAATGCTAATGCGTTGAGCCAGAAACACGCCAGCATTTTGGTCACGCGTCGCATTAACCAGGCGCTCTGAAAGATTTTTGAAAATGAGGTGAGCTTTTTTGCTCATAATTAAAATGTTATTAGTACTGTTTTTATTACATTGTATAAATATGTATTTGATTTAATTTGGTTATTAATCGTTGTTTTATTTATTCTCTTTATTAAAAATTATGGTTGGTTAAAACCAAAAAGCTAATGGATTTGAGTTTGAGCTGACTTAAAATGGTTAGCAAAAAACCTAGCTTAATACAAACGCGGTAATTCGCCCTCGGAAAATAAGTACTTACAAAACTAGTTCCCCACTGAGCTGTCGAGGCCAGTTGAATAAAGTTTCTCTAATTCGTTGCTAGTGTTAATTCGTCTGAACAAATGAACGCCTTTTATTTGCCCTCGTGTTTATACAGGCTCGGTTTTATGTATATTGTAAAAGTGCCTTTAATACAAAAGCACTTGCGAAGTTAATATTTAAAAGCGTTTTGTTTCGGTGTTAGAATTTGAGTACAAAGGGTTTTGGTAGTACTTGAGATTCGACAAGATCAAAGGCCTTTTTTATAGTGCTAAAATATTTACATGAGTACGTATTTTCAATTGAGTAATACTATATATATACCACCTCGCCTGATATCAATTTCAATTAACTCAGTGGAGAAAAATCGCCTGCTTTGTGTAAAACTCATTGATGTAGTTTTAATACATCATTACTTACATTTATCTAAATAAAAATAAATATAAAAGCACACATTGTGATGATGATTAGGTATAGATATAAGCAATTTACCAAGTCCAAGGGTCTTTGACCAGTGTGTGTTGCCAGTGATGACATATGGTACTGAGACGTGGTCCTTAACTGTTGGCCTTTTGGAAAAACTCAGAGTCACACAGCGGGCAATGGAGAGAGCTATGCTCGGAGTTTCTTTGCGCGATAGAATCCGAAACGTGGATATTCGCCAAAGAACCAAAGTCACCGACATAGCTGTTAAAATTTGCAAGTTGAAGTGGCAATGGGCAGGCCACATCGCTCGGAGAGCTGATAACCGATGGGGAAGAAAGGTTCTTGAGTGGAGACCACGAACCGGAAGACGCAGCGTAGGTAGGCCTCCCACTAGATGGACCGACGACATAGTAAGAGTCGCTGGCATCCAGTGGATGCAAAAGGCAGGCTGTCGTTCAATGTGGAGGTTAAAGGGGGAGGCCTATGTTCAGCAGTGGACGTCTTCTGGCTGATGATGATGATAAGCAATTTTGAGGCAGAATATATTATGTTGCACGGGTCTTACTTACTGAATTATAAACTGCAATTCACAGCAAATATGGCAATTATAAATTAAGGCTCAAAACTGATTCTGGTTTTATTCAGAAACATTCAACAGGCCTGTTTTGCCTAAAATCTAAAACTTGTTGTCAGAGTAAAAGCTACTCCATAATTTTCCTACCTGCCATGCTCGTATGCCATAAAATGTTACGGTCAAGCGTGACCATTTCACCATTTTATTCCTGCATATTTTGCTCAAAAGTAGCGTAGATAGTAGGTGGGCGACCTTTTTCGAACACCACTACCTGGGTAGCCATCTCTAGCGTGGAAATTGTATACCGAAAAATTGTATACCTAAGTAGGTACCTACAGCGGCTCCATAGTATTCCTATCTACCATGCATGCAAACGAGCATAGAGTAATCTATCGTTATCATAGTAGTAAGTCGTGTTTTAGCTTTTGAAATTTTGTGACTTTGTAAATTAAGTATTTAATGACATATTTTTTTATTCTTTCCAGATACCTACACCTTGCTATGACTTGAGACCATTGTTTCACAATGACGTGCCCGTTCCGGCGTGCATCCTCCCAGCATCAGTTTGCTAATGGAGCCAGTTCTGGAGCCAAGAAGCCGGAGTTCAGGTCGAGGCAGTCTTCCTTCCACCTGCCGGGCCCTGAAGAGGATGAGGAGAGGAATACTCTGACGTTGAAGAATCTGAGTGAGGCGTTGCAGCTGCTCACTGCGCCTTCGGTGAGTTTGATAGCCCAGTTGGTCCAGTTGCTAGTGAACCTGCTTTCTGCGCTTGGGGGCGTGCTTTCGATTTCCACCTAGGGCAAATATTCATGTAATGAACATTTGTGTTTGTCCTTTATCTGGGTGTTATTATCTAAAATGTGTATTTTTTATTTTATTTTTTCCCTGGGCAAGTGCCTTTATAAATAAACAAAATACAAGCTAAAACTAACACTACAAATACAGTTAGACTGCCCATAGACTGTGTATTTATGTATGTATATGTATATTTTATTAGATTGCATATGTATGTATATTTGATTCAAAGATTTGATTATAATATATGTATATAAGAGAAGGGCGAAGAAAATCCAGTATAAAGGTATTATCGCTTCTTATTTTGAAAAAAGCAAGCTTTTTCATAATATTAGGTTTTTATACAACTTATAGTTTTAAGGTGGACACCGATCATTTGTATACAAACACACTAGTTAAATCTTTCATTATATCTATCCTAATATTATAAAGAGGAAAGACTTGATTGTTTGTTTGTTTGCATTGAATAGGCTCCGAAACTACTGAACCAGTTTGAAAAGTTCTTTCACTGTTGGGAAGCTACACTATCCCCGGGTGACATAGTCTATAATTATATCTATAACCGTGCGAAGCCGGGGCAGACCGCTAGTATATTATAAGTTTAAAGACAAGGGATACGTTAGTGAAATATTGCAAATCGTACCTATACTCAATATCTTACATGTATACTTACTATATTAAATGCTACCTATCTAAATATAGTAATCAAGTATTTATATTCTCTTTGATAGTAATCTTATAAAACAATACAAAATACTATAGTCCTTTTCAAATAGTATTGCACTTGACAGGTGGTTTGACAGTACGATAGAATGTAACGTGATTCGTAAGTAAATATTGAACAGGATGTCACAAAACTAAAGCCCGCACGCAGCGTTTTCAAACGAACTGTACAGGAACTGAACGCGTTCTTTGTCTCGGTGTTCCCTATAAAATACAACCTATCTCTTCAAGACAAGAGTGAATAGGCACCTCATGGGTAAGCGGGCCCTATCTTAGACCGCATCATCACTTACCATTAGGTGAGTTGTGGCCAAAACTAGCCGATTTCGTCATAAAAAAAAATATACGTTTTGTGGCGAAAACGTATAGCTAAGCTACTATGAAAAATAGTGGTGAAAACTAGCCTGTTAGTGGTTATTGTAAAGTGCCATTCTATTTGAAAAGGACTGTAAATCCAGAGCGAAATTTCAAGTTAACTTTATCATTACCGACCAATATAAGGAAAATGAAATTGTCGAAGCAACCTTCGTTGACGTTAAAAGGCTTCTCGCAAATGAAAACTGACGGCTCCGTCGCGAGCAAGGTAAACTATTTAAAAATTGCTTTATTTAAGGCAAGGTTTCCCACTTTTAAGCAACGCTTATTACTAGAGATGAGGCTTTGTTTCACAGACGTATAATAGTTATGTGCTTGGTTTATTGTATTAAAGTCGCATTTAGCGGAGCAAAATCATAGCGCTTACAGACAGTCGTGCATTTCGCTACTTAAATTTTTGAGGATTTATCATATTTTTCGAGAAGTACCTATAGCTGCAAAGTTATATTTACATTAAAATGTAACTTTGCGATTTCCTTTATAATTATGAAATGTACATTTTAAGATAACGCAGACATAATTTAAGAAACAGGTATTTGAATGAATTAAAAAAAAAACAAGGGGAAAAGCGCATACTAGTGTTACTATATTGTTTTTTCTATAGAACGAAATGTCCTTAATCTTGTTTCGGTCTTTGGGTGTTCCTAAATAAAACATTCAATTTTGATATGACTCTATTTTTATAATTTTAAGCTAACTATGGAAGTACACACTTAAACTAGTATGACCAAAATTGCTAAAAGTCGGAAAAGAGAGCCTTAACACTCAGAGGCTTATGTTTTATTTTTATTTACTATGTTATTGTCAGCCAATTTAATTATTTTTTTCAGTATCTGTAATGTATTTAGTTATATCTTTCGATAAGCCTATAGTTATTTCTAATACATCAAACATTTCACAGGTTTATTGGTCGTAATGTGAACATGCGTAAGCGTTTCTCGCTCTGCGCCGCTTTTTGCTTCAAGTTTTTTTTAGGGTAACATTAATAACCATTAAAAAAAAAACCTTAAAAATTATACTAAGTATTTTCATTAAACCGTCAACAAATTCTTAGTTTCCTGTTTGTCACAATAACGTCAAGAAACAATTTATTCGTAGAAAGTCGAACATAATCTACAACAAAAACGGAACATTTCTTCGAATTTTGTTCACAAATAAAAATCAAACGACGCAATAAAAATAGTCAAGCCATTGCTAAACAATTTATTGGCACTTTCGAATCAAATACAGGTTTATTGATATTGCCCGATGATACATTTATATCGCTCGTGACCCTTTCTAAATATAGCGAGACATGTTCAGAGGGTGGGGCGCAATATGGCTTACTCGCCAGTCTATCAATCAGATGTCTAGAAAGAAAACACTAAAATATAGGACCAAAGTGTGTTTCACTGTTTTAAACTATCACGATTGTTCACTAAAGTTATATGATTATTTACGGGATGTTTTTTTAACTGTTCGACCAACCACCCTCATTCTTCAGTCTTCCCGTGAACATGGTGCATGTAACTGCGCCGAAATATCGGGAGCTCATTCCACAACCTTACCACGGTAAATATCCCGTAAATAATCATATAACCAAAGCGTATTTAGTTTTAGCCAACCCAAGGAATTATCATGCAGGCATTATTCTAGATTGCAATATTTTTATTTATTTATAAATAATACTTACGTTTGACCACAATCGCGGCGATGATGCGGTCTACATTGGAGCACGCTTGCCAAGAAGAAACCGATTCACTCGTGATTTGGAGACACCCAGATTGTAACCATCGAGGAACACCCATTTAGGCAGCGCATTCCACAGACTAGCAGCTCGCACAATAAATGTGGAATCAAAGCGCTTCGTACGGTTCGTCTCTAGACCTTCAATGGTCTATTGCAGGCCAACTGTTTTTGATAATAGGCATAATAGTTTGGATTTTTAGTGTTAGTTAGGTTGTATTTTGTATAGTAATTAAATGCACTTGCCAGTATTATCTGTGGTATTATTGGAAATGTTTCAACTTCCTGTTTTGTTGTTCTACCTCCTGTATGAATCATCTCCATCCTAAGGTTGCCTCCATGAGCAATACTGGTATCTTAGCAATAAAGCCACCGATTGCTAGCTGGTCCCCATGACCCCCCCCCCCCCCCCCCCCTGGTTCCGCCAATGGTATATCCGCTAACTCCTCCTAAACCACGTGCATTTTGATGCGGTTTTCACCATCTGTTAGATAAGTTTTCACGGAAGGTTCACATAAAGATTTCATATTATACTGGTTTATTTTATGTAATAAAACTTGGTTGGATTTATTTAATAATGGCCTACGTTTGAGCGCCACCTCGCCAGATGTTAAGCGATGATGCGGCTTACAATGGACCGCATCTATTAGCTGGTATTAGATGGGACCTATAAATCTTTTTTTTTTGTTAATATTTTCATGACCGTGGATGCAATGTCCTTTAGTCGTAATCTTAAACAGTTTACATAGTCTTAATAGCGTCAAACAAGTCATAGTCACAGTCAGAGTCAAGCTAAGTAAGTCATGGTCAAGTCAAACTCATGTCCCTATAAAGTGGTGGAGACTTTACAAGAGGCTCCTATATGGAGTTTTGCAAACAACACGAAAAGACACGTTTCACCTCTTTATATAACTTACCCACACTCGAGCACGTTTACGAGCATTTAACCCCTCAAATGTGTTACGCACCGCATGTCGGCGTAAGGAAAAACTGCTCCGATGCGCGTATTGTGTGTAAGAAGACCAATACCAATACCAATGGTATATAATAATATGCACGTATTTTAAACTTTTTTAAACTTTTTTTTAATTATCTGAAACGTAAGTAAAATCCCCCATTTTAGCCATAAAAAAACTCCTTCGCTCGCATTCGACGGGTTAATGAATAATAATTCACCATTTAGTACATACACATCAACACTCGAAAATACACAAGTTTCGGAAAATAATCCAACGAGCTGACATGTTTTTTTCCACGTTGGCGCCAAAACTCCACCTATAAATCATATTGGCTGAGTGACCAGCTCTGATGTTACTTATATAGTTACGATCAAATTTAATACAAATTATAATAATTTTACAGAGATACTTACTTACTCATACTCGAAGATCAACGCACCTTTTCGCCAAAACCTCCATAAAGCCTTCACGTTTCACACCCTTTCAATTCCTCCAAACGTCACCCAAAGCCATATCTCAACGAAAATTTCATAAAATATTCACATCATCTTGTTTATTGGGCCCTTAAAATTCAATACGCGATCCCCTTTCTGTTTTATGAGGTCATACGGAGTCAAATATAGCTACCGATGTTCTAGCAGGTGTGGAGGAACAATAGGTGCGTGCTTCGAGGAAGATAATTAAACTACCAATGTAGAATAGAATAGAATAGAATATCATTTATTATCATAATGTCACATTAGTAATAATTTTTATAAAAAATATATGTTTATTACAAATGCTCCTATTATGGACTCGTCAATTTAGGTACATTTTATTTTTAATTTATTTATTTGCAAGCAAGAACCATTGAGTCTCGCTCAGCAAACGAAAATTTTAACCATAATGAGGGTAGTTCTATACGCGTAACAGCGATAAATAAGTCGGCTGTATAAGGGCCTCGTCAGACTAGTACACTTAAGCATAATTAAAAAAGTCTTTAAAATTAAAAAAATACTAAAACTAATTCAGCTGTATAAGGGCTTTAAAGGCTAGCAAAGAGAATCGGCAATAGGCATTGATTCCTAATGTTTAATTTATTACAAAATAGCTGACCTGACAGACGTTGTCCTGTCTTAGAACTGTCAAACACGCAAAGTCAAAATTACAAATCTTATTTTTTTACACCTTGGGTTACATTATTGGAGTTTTAGTAAGATCCCATATTTTTTTTTGAAACTATAATATAGCCTATGTTAACCGGGGATAGTGTAGTTTCCCAACAGTGAAAGAATTTTTCAAATAGGTTCAGTAGTTTCGGAGCCTATTCAATGCAAACAAACAAACAAACAAACAATCAAATCTTTCCTCTTTATAATATTAGTATCACATTAGTATAGATAACCGGCTTAGCGATGAATATAAGTAAATACATTACACATACTGAAAAAATAATTTGAATTGGCTGATAAATTTCTGAGATATGAGTATTTAAAGTTTTAGGTGGGGAAAGAGAGGGGATATTCTAGCCCTTTCTCGCAAAGCGTATATTAGTATAGCATTTGTATGGCGCTCCTAAGCCGTGACGTCACGGCTCAGTATAGTGCGCTCTCTGTCTAGCATGAAATTAAATTAAATTAAAATGCTTAGTATCTTATTTATTTTTGAACTAATTTTAATGTTGTTTACATTGATGTGCTCTATTTATGATCAGCTTTTTTATGAGGTAATAAAAAATATTAGTCATCATGCCTATTGGAAGTACAATTTAGAGTAATGGATAGTTTTGTTGCTGCACCTGTGCGGTTTTAATTGTTTTTAGCACAAGGAGCTGGCCAAGCGTTTGGTGGAGAACAGAATGATGGCGCCTACTTTAGCCAAAAACTAAGCATTGCTATTCAGTTCAGTTCATTTATTTATCAAATATGGGTATTAGTGTACATTTATGAACGTCAAAATATACAATATTTATAATAAAAGTGTAAAAATTAAATTAAATTAAAATAAAATATGTCAACAGTAATAAAAATGTAATAATAGGCACCTACTTACATTATCACAATAATTTACAAGTATGTCCATGGAATACAGTGGGTCACTGCTGCCAGCATTCTGGATACTTTTCCCTCTCTCAAGAAGCTTTTTGATTCGTATTTAGTGTAGTTCTTTTTTAACCGGCGACAGGAGCAGGTTATCAATACGACTGTATGTTTTTTGTATGTTTGTTACGCGATTACTCCGCCAATTATGAATTGATTTTGATGTTTTTTTAGTAGGTCATAGTACTTCAGAGGTGGTCTCTCATATAATTTATCGAAATTGATCCAGTACTTTTTGAAAAAAATCAACAAGTACCAAAAATATATACCTACAAAAATGTTATTTTGGTTTGTGGTTCCTTTCAGGAAATATTTTGACGACTCCTTTCAATCTTTGTTTTAACTATGTAGGTCTTGAATGTCGGTCTTGAAGTCTATTTTTGAAATAAAATAAAACTGCTTTTAATTTTAGTTTAGCATAATTAAAATAGTCATCATCATCAGCCAGAAGATGTCTAGTGCTGAACATAGGCCTCTCCCCTAAGATTGCAAATAAATACGTGTTGGTCAATTATAACAAACAAAAGAATACAATTCTCAAAACCTTTTTCTTTCGTTTTTCTCTAAAGATTTTGGTCCATTCGATTACTGTGTTTGAAGTTAAGCAAAATCAATGTTTATTGGGGTCCAAATAATGACGTATTGTTTCGCTATTGAGAGCAGTTCTTACGCTACATGGAGTGTGCTCATGGAGCTAGATTAATGGATGGATGAAAATTAATGGATTACCTGTGGAATGTCACACCATAACTCCTATGCTGCTTTTCTGATTTGTTGTGGTACGATTTCACCGCGCAAATTGTCATAGTAAAATTTATATATATATTTTGGAGCCATTTATGACTACATTTGAATGGCTTAAATTTTGCGAATGTACTTGGTTTCTATGTGTAGTTATTCTAAGCAAAGAACAGTTTGTTTTTGTTTAAATTAGAACGCCTGTGGTAAGAAATTTGTTGTAGCCAGTTGCACCCATATAAACGAAACGTCAGTCATTCGAAATCAGTTAGCAACTGTGATGCGGAGTTCAACACGTTGATCTAAATAAGAATGTTCAATTAATGTTCACTCATTATTCCTGGGGGGTTAGACAAGACCCACTTTCTGTTAGCGTTAACGCCTACAGTAAAATGAAATTGTATGAAAATTACATTAGCTTGAGATAACATCTCTCAAGCTAATGTCATTGCCAATGTCATTTTCATACAATTTCAACTTCCGCAGGTGTTAACGCTAACAGAAGGTGGGTCTTGTCTAACCCCCCAAGTAACAGATTTTCCTTCTCATTTCCGTTCTATTTACTTCTCTTTCTGTGGTTTTAATGTATGGGTAACAATGTAAATCAAACAAACCTTAGTAATTTTAAAGTTATAGGGAGTTTATCGTAAAATAGATGTTCGCTATATAAAGTTTACACTGTAATTGTTTTACGGCGCCTTGTTACAAAGTGATATCCAATTACTAAATCCAAACCAAATGAGTTTACAATTTACATTCATAATTACAAATGTACCACAACGAGCAACGAAGTGTCAAGATTTGAGAGCAAGGTGACATCTCTGCCATTTGATGTCAGTCACTTGATATCAACTTAAGTTGTAGTAGAAAATTACAGAGAACATTTTATTATGGCTCTCTCTTCAGAGATTAAAAGGAATTTGACGTTGAATTTACATTATGGAGTTTTGAAGACTGAATTTCAGTAGTCTTCTAATTTGAATGTCTGAATTTAAGAGTATATTTAAAATGTAATGTAAAGATTTTATTAGTACTATTGTTTTAAAATCTGAGACCTTTTTATAGAAGTTTAAGGGTTTATTATTAAACAAGCGAATAAAAAATTACTCAATTAATCATCATCATTACATAATCACACTTTTAGTAGTCCACTCCTACCCCCGAAAGGGCGATTGGGCCATATCCATCACGCTGGCCCAGTTGCGCATACGCAATTAATTTTTTTCTCCGTAGGTACGCATGCAGGTTTCCTTCACTACGAAAATACAGTAAGCGAAAAAGTGGTATTATTTTATTTTTATTTTATTTTATTTATTAGGGTACACAAAACAGGATACAGTCATAACAAAAACTAAATTAAGTTATAGAAGAGAGGGATTTGCTTTAATTTTTTTAGCTGAGTATTCTAGAATTTTATTTATAAGTATATTATTTGTGTTGATTTATTTAGGTGGTTATGATATGACTTATTTTTTTTATTTAAAATTAGTTTTTATTTCTTTTATTTTTGTTTGGTTGCGAGGTACTTTACCTCGTTATCGTTATGATAAATTAATATATTTGTCTTGAAAAAGTTATTTGCCAATTTCTTTATTTTTTTTATTGTTTTACATAGGTTTAAAAAAAATTGTGTTGACAATTGTGAACTAAACCATATCCCATAACCTGCGTACTCATCATGGTTATTAAAAAAAACAGTATGATATAAAAATTTAAGTTTGGTTAATAACTATAATTAACTTTCAGTTAGCTACATTCACGATGAGCCGTGAATGCAATCTTTTTTACATCTCTCTTAAATCTGGGTAGACTTTGATCAAAAATATCTATAAAGCTATAAAAATTACTCGGTTTAATTATTTATAATCAATCATATACTGCACAATAGTTTCATATTTCCTTTCACACACAGTCCATAAATGTATTTTATATTGAACAGGGCCTCTTGATAATGGCTTCGGTCTCACCAAAGCCTCTCAAAAATTTGGGCTAGACCGGAGAATGAAAATAAATGCATTATATAATTATAATAGTATGAAAAATAAAACTAAGACCAAATATAATTTCGTGGAAAAAAGTGCACTTTTTTGTTTTGGATGGTCAAAGTTGTGTGAATATTAGACGCTGGGTCCTTAAGTAGGAATGCTCTTTCAACTTCACGACAGGCAAGGCAAGTGAAATGCATAAGAATAGTGGATAATTAACGTAGAACTTACAGAAGTCAGTCCTGTAGACTTATAAATGCAGAGTTTGTGGTCGACTCAAACTTTCGATTGCTAGGAAACTCATCACGACAGCTTTGCAAAGTTAACCCTTATGATGCATGGAGGAAATTGCACAGATTTCCCGCAGATTATAGATGAAAGTTGGTTCAAAAATGTTTGAAAGCAGTGTTTTTACTTTAGCGATTATGAAAGTAATTAGGTAACTTTTTGTATAACTGGCAGAAAAATCGAGTACTAGAAAAAAAGTAGATGAGTAAAAAATGCTGTAAAATTGTCATAAAATAGACTTTCTTATAAATCTCTTTTTTTAATCTTTTTCTTTTTTTCTTTTGGATATCGAGAGCTCATTCCACAACCTTACCACGGTAAATATCCCCTAAATAATCATATAACTTTCGACTTTATTTTGTCCATTTCATGCTTACCTAATACTAACATAGGATTGGTCACACGGTTCTGAAGTCTAAACACACGTATAATCAGTCAGTTAGTGAAACGCGAAATAATTAAATTGTTTGCTACGTACAAGGATATAACGCATATTAAGCTAGTTGTTACAGTTTGTATGCAGAAAATTTGCGTCTTTGTGCACATTCAAGTTCTTCCTTACTTGCAACTCTTATGTTTTCAAGCAGCTGTCGGAAACTTTGCTCTTAGACGTACGTTGGGGTTAACTTTGCTCTGTTAAGAAGTTAGGATGAAGCAATATTAATATGTTGAAGATTTCATGTCATGTAATTTTTGAGGTTTTTCTCATATTTCTCGAAAAGTATAGCTTTAATGTAAATTCTACGTTTGCACATTCCTTCATAATTATGAAATCTGTATATTAAGATATAGCAGACATAATTTAATAAATAGGCATTTGAATGAATAAAAAAAAAACAGGGAGAAAAGCGCAAATAAGTCTTACTTTCATATTTGTTTTCTATCGAGCGAAATGTCCTATTTATTTAATTCATTTATTTCATATATATACACATAATTAATTTAAATTAGTATCGAAAAACTAAGCTGTTTGTATCGATATTGAGCTTCACTATACGCACTAACATAATAGCGCAAACTTAAATAAAATTAAATATTAAAAATAAAAGAAAACAAAAAAAAAAAAACACCTAACGTTCACAAATAAGTACTTAGGTACCTGTTACAATTTCATAAGCAAGCATCTGTTCATCCCGGTAACATAAGCATAATAAGTTACCAACCTATAAACTACCTCATTCCACCAAAAATAAAATACATGCAATGTGAAGTTACGTACAAATCGCTCGGAATCGGCCGCAGCGCAGGCTTGGAACCGGTTCCAGTAGATAAGCTACAACAACGCATATACAGGACGCTGTTTATTATTTGAATAACTGTAGGCTCCACTCTTATATACCTACATATACCAACATAATTATATTTTATATTTATTCATCACTTTTCATCATTAAATAAATAACTAAACAATTACAAATAATTTCACATTTACAAATATTAATACATACTATTTATTATAATTAGTGTATTAAAATATTAGTATTAAAGTGAGTGCGTGAATGTTACTTGCTATTCTGAAAAGACATCAATTTGTTTTTCAATTCACACACAGTCTCCAAAGCTATTCCGTTGAAAAATAAATGTGCTCGCTATTTACTGTGCAATAAAAGATTTGGTGGGAGATAAACATCTGATTTACGATGTTTCCAATGTGGCGGAAATGATACATATTTTAACGCTATGTTTATTCGTAAATTACGTTTCCCGTGATAATTCGTGGTTGTATTTAATTTATATTTAATGTTTCTGTTGTTTATACAACATTTAGATTTAAAATTATAAATAAACACCAGGATCAGCTGAAATTAACGATGGATTTAACATTCGACGTATTTAAAAAAAAAAAATTGTTACACAGTGTTTGTCTTTATATTGTTTGTCTCTAAAACAAGTAGTAAATACAAGAAGTAAGAAAATTTGGCAAAAAATACATTCCTTAAAGTACATACTTACACTGAGATCAGATAAAAACAGGAGATACTGTGGCTAACCCGCTAACGGTGGCTTACCCGCCAAGCCACCGTGAACGAATCTGACTCAAAAACCTGCAATGTTTATTCAAGAATATTTCACTTTTCAAGAATAGACAGTATCTAAAAAACCTCAAATGCGCGAGCGAGATCGCTGCCCCCGGTATTCTGGTCTTTAAGCTAGTACCTACATAAGTCTACACATACGTTTTAAATTTCAATCAAAATGAAATGCGCTCGTCAACGGAACAATAGAGTAAATAAGACCAAACCACAGCAATGCAATTAAGAAAATTTTTTAAAAGAACCTTATGGCACAGAAAACGCTCTAAAAACAAAGCAAAATGAACTTTATGGCAAAGATTTGAACTCATCCAATTACGGAAAGGCTCCAATCAGAGGAGAGTGTGACAATAAAACGGTGACGTCACTTGATAGAGCTCGCTTCATTAGTCGCCCACGGTTTTTATTCGAAATAATAGAACGAAAAATAGGTAGGTATAGATGATGTTTACGCTAATGGTGGTAACAGACGCTCGAACGCGGTTGAGCTCAACCGCCGTCTGACCAATGGGAGAGAAAGAGAGGGAAATATGATATTCTCACTCTTTCTCTCCCGTTGGTTGGACGGCGGTCCGTCAGCCGCGTTCGAGCGTCTGTTAGCACTATAAGACAGGTTTATATTATAGTAGGTATTAGATAAGTCATCATGGGGTATTCAATTCTCCATAGAAGCTTCTAGGAAAGTTCTCACCACATGACTACTTGACTTGGATTTGACCGTGACATTGTTTTCTTGACTTGAGTGATATTAGTTTAAAAATGTAAATGTATGCCATAGGTGGCAAACAACGGTTATGATAAACGATTAGCGTCGCCAATGGATATCTGTAACACTAAAGGCAACACACATTGTCGTGGGGGGAGGGGCTGAAACAACACGGTTGTCTCGGGAGGAGCCATAGGGCAGTGCTGGAGACTCCGGTGCGTTCCTCTGAAGATCCAGGACAAGAAGAAGCAAAAAAGATCGCGTTAAACGCACAGAGTGCGATTTCTACATAACTGTGATTTGTGGATTAGCTTTCAGGCAGTGGCGGCTCATGCGATGATAAAATATCATCATCATCAGCCTGTATTAACGGCTGTATCTTTCTAACCATAATAGATAGTCAGTTGAAGTTTTTAAAGAATATGTAACGGCGTCTTACGGCAAATTAACTAAGAAATAATATAATATAAAAAATATATACAACAAGCTGTAGCCCGCGGCTTCGCTCACGTAGTATTGAAATCTACTTTACTACATCCTGTCTTTTTAGTTTCAGTCTCGCATCCATCCTGTAAACCACTCTACTCCTGTACCACCCTTTCCGCTCCAGTTCTGCATTCACCCCCTAAATCCACTCAACTCCCGTTCCTTTCTTTCCGCTCCAGGCCCGAATCCATCCTGTAATCTACTCTTCTTCCGCCCCCTCCTTACCGCGCCAGTCCTGCATTTGTCCCATAATCTTCTCTAATACAGGCCCACCTTTTCCGATACAAAGACGGAATCCGTCCCGTAATCCACTTTACTCCCTTTCCGCCTTTTTGCAATCCAGTCCTGCATCCGTTCCGTAATCCAATCTACTTCAGTCCCACCCTTTCCGATCTAGTCCCGCAGCTGTCTGCTCCACTCCACTCCCATACCGTAATTCAATCTACTCCTATCGCGCCCTTTCTGCTGTAGTCCCGCATCTGTCCTGTAATCCACTCTACTTTAGTCCCGCCCTAAAACAGGTTTCAGGTAGGTAACACACTCAAAAATATTGTTATATTTTCATCAAATAAGTATTTAATGGCCAAGTGCGAGTCGACGACAAATTTCTGTTCATTACCAAGTTATAATTGTGTTATACTCGAGCGTCACTGTAGCAAAATATTAACTATGTGACTGCGTAGTAATTGCTTCGACTATTTTGGAAGGCAATAGCTGGTTAAGGTAAACTCGCTCGAGTTTGCCTGTAGCAAAATAATTAGCTCTGCCTGCGTAGCAATTGCTTCGAATATTTTGGAAGGCGTTATAATAACTGGTAATTCAGTTACTTGAACGACCCTATTGTTTTTTGTGGTGGTACAGAACCCTCAGTGCGCGAGCCCGACACGCACTAGGCTGGTTTATTTTTTAATTTGAAAGGTGTCTTTAATCAAGAGTGTTCTTAGTTATGATTTGAAATCTGTTCAGCCATTTGATAATGAGCACCTCTCTTATATCCCGGGTTTAAAAAAAAAAAACTTGTACTAACTAAAAGGTTTATTGTATGTAAAACTCGATAAGAAAATCTGTACAATGCGCCAGCACAATGAGGACCTAACCCGTTTTACTAAGCTGTCAAGTTGCTGATAAGTAACGCTTGGGCTCTTTTATACTGAAATTCCAGATTATACTTCATTCGAAATTATATCTCGAGTATTTTCGTGGCTAAAAATAAACGTTTTATTTCGTCCCAAAAGTTTTCAATGCCCGACCAAATAGGATGATAGAACTTTTCGTTCGGCTGACAGATAAGCTTATTTGTTTTGGACAGCTTATTTTTAATGTCGTTCGGACGGTTTTTTCGAGAGACAATAATTTAAAATAAAACCGGCAAAAAACATTGTGAGTTGTAAATGAAAAATTGCAATTTTCCTAAAACTCTGAATAAAGGTTACTATCATGAATAACATTTGATATTCTAGGGTTACTTTTGACAATTTTTGATGGTTAGTGCAAAATAGTAGATTGTACAATGAGTGCATAAAACAAGTCATTTTAGCCGAGACGTTAACCAGCCTGAGCCTAAGGCAAGAGCGGATATTTAAGTCTAGCATAAAAAGGGTTTTAAGCACTCGGCTCAACTTTAATTGCAAGGAACTGAAAAGTAAAATCGAAAATAAAAACTTTTTAATTAAAATTAAAACTAAAATGTGAACAATAATCTATTTATATTTAATAATATCCCGATCTTTAGAAGCTTTATAAAAGACTCAGGCATACTTTCTACATGTTTTTTTTTCAATCTGAACCTCTTTTAACTATTTTAACGAACATTATTTGTATGAAATTGTGCATAAAAAGTGTGATTTTTATGTAATAGATGAATAGAGCCCGAATATCAGTTTTAGTTTACTCATACCGGGCAAAAACAAGAACTTTGGGACTTTAATAATACCTTGTTATCATTACAGATCGAACTTCCTACATGTATTACAAACTGAAACTCTTTGAACAACTTTAAAGAGGTTCTGTATTATGCACAAACCAGAACAGTTCAGAACCTCTTTGAGCAATTTTAAAGAGGTTTAGTTTACTTACACTACGTGTTTACGTGTTTATATGCACTATTGCAAAAAAGTATTTTATGCACTTGAGCATACAAAGCAATTTAAGTACGCTTGAACAAAAACTTTACGAGCATGAGAAGTAAAAAAACAACTCACATAGATCAAAAGTTTGAACAGATGAGCTGAGAGTACAATCACGGAAAAAACTTTTATGGATATAAAAAAGTCAAATGAAGTGTTTTTGAATATTAGAATATTTGAATAGTTGATTATAAAATAAAATAAGAATTATATTAGACGAAATTATATGATTTGTAATTACAAAGTTTATGCATTGACGGTTAGACAAACTGCCTCTCAGTAAATTCGCGCCATAGATATGATGCAGCAGTGGCATCTTTCATCTTAGGCACAGAGCAGAATCGAATGATTTCACAAAAAAAAAAACAAGTAGTGTCGTGTTATTTAATACAATTCATTGCAAAACTATAAACTACTAACAAATATTACTTTCGTCAATCTTTTCTCCAATACATCAGCGAAGATTGATCGAAGCTTCGTCCAAGCAATTGAGCTTTAAGCTTGTTGCCCATAACATAAAAATATCTCCAAAGGGTCCCGAAATAAATAAAATACCTCCGCAATTTCCTCAAGTACAATCTGGTCCCAAAAACGGGAACAATAGGCAAACGGTCGGGTCGCCTGTCACTATTGACAAATAGCTGGGGACTGCACGAGTTGTTTGATTGATTGTCCGTCTGTTAGATTCATTTACGAATACACGTGCTGTTTTATAGAAGGATTTGTTAACAGTGTGAGTAATTAATAGAACTTACTGCGTAATACCTCTCCTCCTTTTGGTTTCCGGGTCAGCTGGAGCGATGATAAACAATGGTGTTGGCAATGCGTAAATAAAGCAGAAGATTATGTAAAGTGGCATCCTTTAGGAGAAGCTTACGTTCAGGTGTTGAACTGGTTCCAAGCCCAGGTGAAATAGGAGGAGGGTAGGTCAACTGGGACCATACTTGCTATCGATGGTCTATGTCAAGTCTCGGGCAGCGGTAAATAACCTGGGACCTTACGTCTACATGTCTTAAGCGATTCTGTTTATGTGATTGCGAAAAGTGGTGCGCGACCACAAACCGTATTTCGGCGTGTTAAGGTTCACGTCCGTGTGATTTTACGCACTGCGCTGTTTCGTGCCCACGTTAAAAGGTAACGTAACCATTTTTTTACATAGTTTATCGTGAGGACTTAATAATTATGTTCTAAAAGCTTGATGCAAAACGACGTGGTAACCCACTGTGATGACCATTCTCCCAAAAAAAGTCTCACCTACAATGAATAGAAATAAGACAACGCGATTAATTGGACTACCCGGAAACAAAAAAAAAATCAGATAGAGACTAATGGGATGTGGCGGTCATGACGGTCAGACATGAGGAATACCTACGGCTCAAGAGTGGGAAAATGTACGGCAATGGCATTGGCCGAAGTGGTAAGATATACTTTCTAATGCCCCGCTGGCTAGGTAATCCCTAAATTTTAAAAATCTTTCGCTTAGTTCCTATATAACCGTTTGTTCCGCCAGCATCCCTTGAGAGCCATATCTTCCTATCCCAGGCGTGTTTATCACCACACCATCACTTAGAATCAGGTAAGCTGCGGTCAAATGCCTAGCCTTCCAACTATAAAACGCACTAGGTAAATCTAACAGGTTGTTGATGATTGTGTCGTTGAGGTGGGGATCGAAGTTACGTTTGTAAGTCTTTTTACTCTACGTAAGTACAGGGTTAAAATAAGGATGTGAAAACGTGATTTGTACTTGAAATTTTATAAACATACCTAATACTCATGACAGAACACGTTGCTAGGCGCAGTGGTAAGGGCTTGGCCATATCACCACGGTGCGGCGTTGGCACCGTACAGTACATCGTAGCACTGCATTGCATCGTACAGTGGAAATTTGAGGCATGGCGAAGCATCGCTTTACGACACCGCTGTATCGTGTCAATTTGTCAAAATTGTGATGACATGTGAAGTAGCAGAGAATGATACATCAAATGAGGTACGTCGGCCGTTGGACTTGGCAAGGCGGCGTCGTAAAACTATGCGACGCCATGCCGTATATATCTACGGAACAGTGCCGTTTCACGCGCTAGCGACGCACCTTGGTAAAGTTGCTAAGCCCTAAGATCTAACAGACTGGTGGCTGAAGCAAGGTAAGCTGAGCGTTGGTCGTCCAGCTGTAAGATGGGTCGACGATTATTACCATCGTCGGTCAAATCTGGACTCGATTAGCACATAACCGAGGCCAGATGAGTAGAGTAGGTAAGATAAATCCCTACATCCAGCAGTGCGATAAGGAAAGCTGTGGACGATGATGATGACGCGTTTAATGTTTGTTTAGTGGCAGTATAGTCACATAGACGTATGTCCCGAATATTTATTTATTTTATTTATGAAAGCAAAATAATTGTTTAATTTTAAGACGCTGCTATAGCATTTATTTTTTCAACAATGTATTTACATACAGCCTTTCGTGTTTTTGCTGTTAATTGTTGAGGAGTTCCCTCATTAAGAGCCAACCTTGAATGCAGTAGCCATGTCATGGTGACACTTAGAGATGGGTTATATTGATTTGGAGTCTGTGCTGTTGACCGTAGAGAGTTGCTTTATCTAGAGCTAATCCTGAATGTCGATTCAGGTCATGTTTACCATAAAAATGTTTTGTCATCGGAACTGAACCTACACATAAAATTCAACTCAGTAGGATAAGAGGAAGTGGTTCTAATTCAGCTTGCAAGATTTGACCTAAACAACCAAACATACAAACATTGCAAGTTAAATAAACCGTCAAGTTTTTGCTTGAGATAAGTCGAGTAACTTAGCCTTAGTTGTGTACTTACTCGTCAAACTTTTTATTAGCACAGTTTTCTAAGTTTTACACTTGCGTAAAATAAAATAGCGCTGTATTTTTACAAGAACTTTGACATAACTGAGTCAACAACTTGCAGTGCTTGGAAAAATTTAATGGATCTCTGTTTTTTGAAATGTATTCAAAGTTCAGTAGTGTTTATTAAAAAGCTTAGATTTTATATTCATGCAGTAGCGAATTGTATTAAGGCTATAAAGCATAGGTAAACAAGCTGAGTTGATAATTATTCTTACTACACAGAAAATTCAATTTAGCTTGTCAGTGTTTTGGTAACCTCACTAGAAATCCAGTATATGATATCAGACAAAAAAAAATACAGTCGAATTGATAACCTCCTCCTTTTTAAAGTCGGTTAAAAAGGGTTTTTTATGCCTTAGCAACGAAAACTTGCAGCAATACCAATGAGCACCATGAAAAATAAAACCGGCCAAGTCCATGTCGGGCTCGCGCACTGAGGGTTCCTTACCACCACGTAACTTGTTAGCTACTAAAGTACAAAAAAGTAGTGCAAAAAGACAACATCTTATCAAAGCCCAGGCGGTCACTCATCCATGTACCGATCGCGCCCGACGTTGCTTCACTTTGGTGATCGTACGAGAACCGGTGGTGAACAGAAATTTGTCACCGACTTGCACTTGGCCATTATTTATAATTTTTTGTTATATACTTTAGAGTGCGTACTATAATCATGCCAAGTTTGACGCTTGTACGTATTACCGTTTTTACATTAGAGCTAATAAATAAAAAAACAGTAAAAAAATTACGTTTGTTGTATGCCCCCGGCGTAACATTACATATTCTGTGAAAATTTTAACTCACTATCTTATACGGTTCGAAATATACAGCCGTTTAAAGATAGGACAGACAGACAGACATCGTAGGCTTAGTAATAGGGTCCCGTTTTTACCCTTTGGGTACGGAACCCTAAAAACTAACTATATCCTGCAGACTATATAATAGTCTGCAGGAATGTCTGAAGGGTGAGTTTGAATAGAGGCATCAAGCCTAATTTAGCCCTGATGCGTTTGCACCTACCACGCTTACTTACCTTGCCTCCCAAGTTTGTCTGATCTGCGGGTTAAATATTGAAATATTTTTTAGATATTTTATTTCCATATTGTGCTTAGAATAACTATATACAGAAACCAAGTCCATTCGCAAAATTTAAGCCGTTCAAATGGAGCCTGTCGCGCTCAGTGCTCGCTGTAATAGTGTTCCGTGGTCAGTGCTCTTAGTCAGGTGATAATGTTAAGAGCTCCCAAAAAACTTAATTTAATTATTGCCGCATAATTTTTGCGTCTGTGTGCGTGACGAGGCAAGTAAACACAGCACACGTAGCGAATTTGTAGCTTATTATTTATTTAATTAGCTTACGTTTTGACAAGGCGTTGTTTGGAAACTTACCATCTCTGTGTAGTTAATCTAAGATATATTGACTTATTTACACAGTAATATTTTTGTTTCCAGAAAAATATTATGCTACAACAAAAATATTTTTCCCTTCAATATCCAATACAACATACACGTAATAACTAAACAAAGAACTGACAGGTCTATCAATTTATTATTAGAACAGTGTCGGAGAAAAATACGCAACATATTTCATGGAGGTAAGCTTGGAAGTGTTAAATAACCCCTGTGGAGTAGGCTTGTTCTTAGGTTTATTTACTTTCGAGGCACCCGAGATCCCTAAGGTTTTTATTTTTTGTCATAGAAATGTTGGATTACCTTTATGTTTCTGGTACTTAGACAATTGGTAGAATGTTTACCTACGTTTATACTGTAGGTATGGCATTTAGCCGCTTGCGTTGGAGTATACCAAACGGAGCATAGAAATTTTTTGAATCGAAAAATACTTTAATTTTAACCCTATACAAACAATGCGAGGTCTGCGGTTAACACAATCAGCCTTTTAATAGTCCACTGCTGGTCTAAGGCCTACACCCAAAAGGGCGCTTGGGTCATATCCAACACTCACAACTTGATGGATTCACATACGCCATTGAATTTGTTCTCTGTACGTATGCAGTGTTCCTCTCGATGTTTTCCTTCACCGAAAAGCTAGTGGTATGAAAATTCGTACATAAGCTCCAAATATCTCATTTGTACAGGGCCCGGGATTTGAACCCACGACCTCACGTTTTCTAGCCTAGCGGTCTCATAAATAGGCTACCACGCATACATATAGGTCAATGCTACCACGGCGTTTCTTACCTGGTCTGTAGTACCCCCTTTTTATGTCACAGATCGATGGGCGACATGGTGAGAGGGTAACCTTTTTACGAAGCTAGTGCCCGTAGTTTCGTATCCCCTGACCAAAGAGAGTAACTGAAATCAAGTTGAACACCAAACAAAGAAGAAATAAGTTTTTGTTATCGTTATGTTTACCACTATTATTTTCAATCGAAATAATATAGATGCAAAAACAAAGTTAACTGAGACTCTTTTAAAAGAGGTGCACGCAGTGATTCTTTAAGTAACTTATTTCCAACTTATAAGTAGTTTTAAAATCTCATCTTTCAAGCGTAGATGCGAAAAAACGGGAACGGAAATTATTCAAAGTTGGAGGACAAAGAATTTTCTTGACAATAAAGCAGGTTCTCGGTAAAATATGAGTAGGTTCTTTTTTTCGGAGGGCAATATTTTGCATACTTAAAACATGATACTGAAATACTCAAAATACTTCTTCAAATTCGAAGCAGTATTTTCCTTTATTTTCATTTATGACTTACTTTGCTTATTAAAATTGGCAATATTGTCTTATTTGTTTCTTTTACTTAGGTCGTTGTATTATTTTTGTTTGGTTTGTAGAAAAATAAGATGGTAAAAGTATTTCTTTTTTACTGGGCCAGTGCCTTTAATAACTAAACAAAATACAAGCTAAAACTAACACTACAAATACAGTTAGTCTGCCCATAGACCGTTGAAGGTCTAAAGACAATCCAAATGCTCAAGCCCACTACCAGTTGGCAGCGTATCCAATATGCTGCCAGCATTACCACGTTGAATGGCAATGCTAATGCGTTGAGCCAGAAACACGCCAGCATTATGGTCACGCGTCGCATTAACTAGGCGCTCTGAAAGATTTTTGAAAACGGGTTAAAAAAAAATAAAAAAAAATTGATCTTAATATTGCAAAAACCTCAACAATTTTAGCCCATATTTTATTTACACTCATCAGTGTTCCTGAAATTAAAGGGCTCTTGGCAAGTTATTTACCTTTTGATTACATATTAGGTTTTTGAAACGCTATAGTTACGGCATTTGATTAGCTCTGAGCAAACAATACTTAGATATTTTACAGCATGAAGAATATATATTTAAGAATACGATTTCTTTGTACATTTATATTATTTAGAAATAATTTTATTTAATATCAGTTTACAAGTCAATATACAAGTTTTAACTTTACTCTATTATAAAAAAAAAAACAACTACAAATTAAAACCTAACTATCATTCTATCAAACCGCTACGATATATATAGGTTAGGTTTTCTCAAATGAAGGTTCTAATTAACCGACTTCAGAAGGAGGTTTGATAGACAGTTTTTTTTTTTATATATTTTTAAATATATAAGTAACGGTGACATAAATAAGGACGAGATGAAAATATAACGACGTGTCATTGAACGGATATTTCATAAAATGAAAGTAAGGCACTACATTTTTAGAGTTCCGTACCCAAAGGATAAAAACGGGACCTTGTTCCTGAGCCGACGTTGTCTGTCTTTTCGTCCTACCTTTTAACGGCTGTATCTTTCGAACCGTAATAGATAACCAGTTTAAATTTTGACAGAACACATACCCCCTTATTAATAAACGTGGAGTAGTCTTGGAATAGTTACGCCGTGTTTTGTCTTCTTCTCTCTTTCACATTTTGAACGCGATCGAAAAAGACAAAAGACGGTGTAACTATTCCAAGCCTACTCCACGTTTATTAATAAGGGGGGTAATGTATAAGAAATAATAAAAAGTTAAAACGAGAGGAAACCCCCGATACAACAAACTATTTTTTTTACGTATTTAAGTTTTAGTAAAAATGGTAATACGTACAAGCGTGAAACTTGGCACGATTATTGTACATATTCTAAAATATAACAACAAAAGATTAATTCTGGTCAAGTGCGAGTCAGCGAACATTTCTGCTCACCACCGGTTCTCGTACCACCGCAGTTAAGCAACGTCGGGCGCGGTCGATACTTGGATAGATGAACTCCTGGGCGTGAACACTTTTTGCACTAATTTAACAATTTATGTGGTGGTACAGAAACCTCAATGTGCAAGCCCAACTCGCACTTGGCCTATTTTATTTGCTTATGTGGACAAAATCTCATCAAAAAATAACGTTGACAGGTTTTCAATATTTTTAAAGAAAGGAACTTATTCATTCTATGTCGATCGATAACGACTGGAGAAAGGTAGATCTTTGAACTTTCCTCGCTGACAAAGCAATTTTCAAGATTTCCACGCCCAATCATTTTCGCTGGCTTCAATATCCTTCAAACCAAAACACGGCAATGCTTTTACTTCGCCAGATATTCTGGAAAACTACTCTCCAATACATACCACTTAGACAGGGTCTTACCCAACCGAAACACCCGAAGTCGTAAAAACTTATTATCACTCTACACAGGGTGATTCTCTGATAGCTATAAAACAGAAACGGGGTCATTGGTACTTAACATTCAAAAACTTATAAATTCGATCCTGAAATTGCATCCTAACTAATATTATAAAAGCGGAAGTAATCTGTCTCTCTGTCTGGATGTTTGTCGCGTTTTCATGGCTAAACGGCTGAACGGATCTTAGTAAAATTTGATAAAAAGCTACTGTACATAACACAGAGATGGACATAGAATACTTTTTTGGCGTTTTTTATTGTATTTTATGAAATTCTGGAATATAAACGAAAATAATAGGACATTTTGGCGCTCACAGAATGCATCACAGAATAAAAGGTAGTAGTCGAGGTCAGTTGCGTTTCACAATGCGATATTGCCACTTCGTGCTGAGAGGCGGGATGCGGACGCGGGTCGAACCACGCTGTGCGACATTGCTGGCGCTGTATCGACTTGATTTTATGCATGTATAGTTCAAGTGCTGGAGAGTTCATCATCATAATCATCACCATTTTTCATAACTACGCGGGTGAAACAGCGGGGCGCAACTAGTTATCTATATAATAGTTTCAACCATGTTATATATTATACATTCTTGAAGCAATCTCCTTTAACTTAGTATACTTTTTTTTTTCAGAAATGTAATTTGTTTTTCGATATTTCATTACTTATTCTGCTGTTCGGATCGGAGAAAAATCAAACTAGGTTAGTTACACTATTTATAACTCAAGAACGGTTGTCCACGATGCAATCATTACAACATCATTCATTTCATTCATTCATTCATCCATTTTCATTTTGCATCAATACATTTTGTCATTGCTTGTCGATTTTCACGATGTTTGATTTATTGGATTTCTCTCCACCCCGAATAGCAGAATAAATATCTGCCAGAAACTCAGAAACTGAATGGGTTGAGCTAAACAAAACACGTATTGCACACGCTGACATATTCTTACTAATACTATAAAACGCACACTTCAAAATTGAGCAGCACACAACTGCAAACGATTGCCCAAAATGTAAACGAATGGACGACCGAAAGGGGAGAAGGGGTCAAAAGGGAAAACTGTAAGTATAACGCTTCCATTATAATATATTTTTATGAGGTGTATAACGACTTTTTATCACAGGCTTCCAGTGGATAATTGATCAAACTCTGTTCATTCTTTTAAATCTTAAGAGCTATTACCGAAATAGTAGTCATGTATTGTGATTCATATTTTTTGCCATCCAAGAAACACCCCGTAGACATACTTACACATATAGCTATGTTATCATGGACCGTAACCGGAAGCAATTCCCGGAAGAATGGCGATTGAAATAGTTAGAATTCTATTTTGAACTGAAGATAAACAATGAACCCAAGAACGGTACCTTTTGTGGCTGCTCTGGGAAGCATTCAAGTTGATAGAAAATACGAACTTTGAACCTTTGTGGTGAGAAAAGGGTTCTGAAACAGCATTCAACGAACAGTGCGCTATAAAAGATTTTTTGTAATGATTGTATGTTTTGGCATTTTGATATAGATAGATAGAAACTCTTTATGCACACAAGAAATAAAAGTTATAAGTCGTTATCTGCATCTGCATAATCTCGAAGATATGAAATATTTAAATCATTTTTACTAACGTGATTTGTGTCCATACCACATCACAGATATACAAACAAACACACTAACACACACCCATAACACAAACGCAATTCTTTTAAATAAATATATGTGTTTATAATGGCAACATTTTTGTGTATGGTTAATGTCAAACCAAGTGTCAAAACTGTTGTACTAACTACAATCAGTGTATCAAATATATTTTTCATTTATCATGCTCGTAAAGCATGTTTATGCCCGGTGATATATGTTTCGTTTTATGTGCATAAAAATACTTATTTTATGCACTAGTGCATAATTTTTTAGTCTTTTGAATTGTTCAAAGAGGTTGACTTTGTAATATATTTCATATCAGAAATTTGCCTGGGTCTTAGTAATACCTACCTATAGATCATAGTATATACATCTTGTCGAATAAAAATATTTTGTTGTTTTGTTTCTATTTGAACTAAAGAAATATTATTTATAATATCATTATTTCATTTTCTCACAACTAAAACTGACAGCCAAGTGTAGTATAAGTACAGTATAACTCGTGCTTAAAACCCGTTTTTTCCCCGACTTAAATATTTGTCCTCGCTTCGGGCTGATAAGCGTCTCGGCTAAAATGACTTGTTTTTATGCACTTGTTGTACAATCTACCAATAATAAAACCAATAATCATACTGAGAACCTTAAAAGTTCAATAGACATAATATGACATTCACCAACATGCACTGGGCTGGCACGGTAGATTAGAGCCCATCCTCTCTTTATGCAAGAAGGCCTGTGTCCCAGCAGTGGGAAAAAGTGGTAAGCCTTTCGTATTTATGTGTTTCCGTGTTTCACCCACTTCACTATACCGCTAAACCACATAACGTAAAACTTTAAAAAAACACGCAAACTATGAAACTTGCAGCGACACCAACGAACCATAACTAATAGTCCACAAGCAAAAAAAGAGCGATAAGATCGTTTAAAGGGTGAGTTCGACATAAGGCATCAAGCCTGATTTAGGCCTGATACGTTCACACCCGTCACGCTTACCATACTTCCCTTGATTCATCATCATCATTTCAGCCGTAGGACGTCCCCTGTTAGATATAGACCTCCCCCATCGATCTCCAAAAGGGCCGGTTAAAAGCGGCTTGCTTCCAGCGTTTCTCTGCGGTCTCTTTTAGGTCGTCTGTCTATCTTGTGGGTGGACGTCCTACGCTGCGCTTACCGGTCCGTGGTCTCCATTCAAGAACCTTTCGGCCCCATTGGCCATCTGTTCTGCGTGCGTGCTGTTCTGTTTCCCTTGATTATCTGATATAAAGTTATTCCTAAAAAAATATAAAGCAAGACTCATATAATATAATAATTCATTCTCTCAAGATTCTCTCTTACTTTATCTCATTTTTTTTATTTCATATTTTTCTCCAGGGCTATTGACCACCCTAGATCAGAGTACAACCTGGATCTCTTCAAGACAAGAGTGAATAGGCACCTCATGGGCAAGCGTGCTCCATCTTAGACTGCATCGTTGCTTACCATCAGGTGAGTTATGGTCAAACGCTTGCCCATTTCATCATAAAAAAAAATAAAAAAAAATTGGGTTCGGTTTTATCTCCCAATGCGAATCGAACCGCCTAAGTTAGTAGTGGCTACTTATCCGCACATAGGATTTTATTACACACTCGAAACCAAATAAACCCTGGACGGGTTACCGTCAAGAGATATCAAAACAATCTCGGCCGTCCATTAGACACCTGATACGCCATTTTTACGCCATTTTCCGCTATTCATCTAATGTTCACACCATACTAGGAGACGAGCACTTAAGATATTCTGTTACTGGAAGGTCTGAGTGAGGATAAGCAATGGGGATAGTGACATCACTGACATGACGTAGACAGTTTGATTAATCTCGACGGCATGACGTACGCATTTGTCGAGGGATTGCGGACAAAAAGTTGGCCTTGGCCTTGAAGGGTAACCTTAGTTCTATAATCCTGTGCGAGTAATTGATCATTGCAGTAACAAGTATATATTGATTTCTTTCAAACCCCGATAACAGAGCTGATTATCTTTAAACGGTTGAACACATTTTCATGATCATAGCTAAGAATTCTCTTGATCAAGCAACCTTCACATAAACAAAAAACCAGAACCCTCTGCACGAGCCCGACTCGCACTTGGCCAGTTTATTTACTTTGAAAGACAAAAACAGTAGCACTTTCCCTTTCAAATTGACTTCAAAGTCTCGTATCGTCAAAAAATCAAATAGACAATTTTAAACAAGGAAAATGGAATTCAAACTCGGCCCTCTAGTTTATCACTTGTACTGGCCCCCATTAACACCTTGCCCGTTGTTTACTGTCCTTCACTTTAATTAGACCCGGCCCTTTTAGCGCTTTATGAATACTGTATTACAAACGACCAAATTAATTTACAAAGGGAGAGAGACAGTGATTGATTTACAATTTTATAGGAGTTTTCATTTAACGCATAATTTATGATTTTGAAAAGTTGGAGGGTGAGTCCTATCAATATTTTATTGTACAAATTGGCTAGAGCACCTATTACAATATTATACATTTTGACATATTGTATGTGATAATTATATTTAAAAAAACAGCTCCTGTAATATCTCTTTGAAGTATCACGAGTGAAATAAACAGTCAATTAATGACCTCCGCTGATTGAAGTAAGTTAAAAACCCGGCCAAGTGTGAGTTGGCCTTGCGCATTGAGGGTTCCGTACCACCACAAAATAAAACCAATTATTGTTCAGGCTTACCGCCTAAAATAGTTGAAGCAATTGCTACGCTGTCACATCTATACTAATATTATAAAGAGGAAAGATTTGTTTGTTTGTTTGCATTGAATAGGCTCCGAAATTACCGAACAGATTTGAGAAATTCTTTCACTGTTGGGAAGCTACACTATCCCCGGGTAACATAGGGTATATTATATTTTGAAAAAATATAGGGATCCTTACTAAAACTCCAATAATGTAACCCAAGGTGTAAAAAAAAAGATTTAAAATTTTGACTTTGCGTGTTTGACAGTTCTAAGACAGGGCAACGTCTGTCAGGTCAGCTAGTAGTTAATATTTTGCTACAGTGACGCTCGAGTATAACACAATTATAACTTGGTAATGAACAGAAATTGGTCACCGACTCGCACTTCACCATTATTTATTCTTTGTTATTATACTTTAGAGTATGTACTATAATGGTACCAAGTTTGACGCTTGTACGTATTACCATTTTTACATTAAACTTAATA
The DNA here is from genome assembly GCA_914767915.1 of Agriopis aurantiaria. Lineage (NCBI taxonomy): Eukaryota > Metazoa > Arthropoda > Insecta > Lepidoptera > Geometridae > Agriopis > Agriopis aurantiaria. The sequence goes on along the minus strand of OU612003.1, from coordinate 5,309,383 downwards.
CAAAAATACGTTTGTTGTATGGGGAACCCTCGTTTCCTTTTTACTTTTTGACTTTTGTTAACATTTCTTAGTAAATCCGCCGTTACATTACATATTCTGTGAAAATTTCAACTGGCTGTATATTACGGTGCGAAGGATACAGCCTTTTTTCAATTCAATTCAGCATGGTTATAGTACACACTCTAAAGTATAACAAAAATATTAAATAATGACCAAGTGCGAGTGGGTGACAAATTTCTGTTCATTACCAAGTTATAAGTTGTAATTTCGTTATTGAATTGTATAGTAGTACGGAACCCTCAGTGCACGAGCCCGACTCGCACTTGGCCGGTTTATTCTCACTATGTTAATCCTTGGTGTATCTTCCTTTTAAACCTCCTTAGAGGCATTCTTGACATTAAACATCGTTGCTAAGTCATTTATTCCCTGAATTTTACAGTTTATTAAGATAAATGATAATAAATATGCATCAAAACTTGATATATAATTATATCTACTTCACCACGTGGATTATCACTCAGTAACCCTGTCTGCATTTGAGAGGCTTCATGTCCTCACTCTGATCTCCTTACATAACGTCATATCCGGTTAACACCTGACTGATATTGAACTAGCACTGTACAGACGACCTAATTCCATGGAAACTGACCACTTTAACGGCAGCTAACCGTAGCGGTATTATGGTGCTAATTATGAAATAGATTTGTATAGGCTGCAAGAGAACGATGGTGGACGGGTACCATGTGCGCTTTATAATTTAACAATGCTTTGTTCTCAAATGGTTAATTCTACAGGGCAATTAAAATATACAATAATTTACCGTTGGAATTCAAGTTCCTGGAAATAGCACAATTCAAGCGCAAGTTAAAAGCCTGGTTAATATTAAAAGTGTTCTTTACACTGAAATAATATTTTGACTAAACAAAATACAAGCTAAAACTAACACTACAAATACAGTTAGACTGCCCATAGACCGTTGAAGGTCTAAAGACAATCCAAATGCTCAAGCCCACTATCAGTTGGCAGCGTACCCCACATGCTGGCGGCATTACCACGTTGAATGGCAATGCTAATGCGTTGAGCCAGAAACACGCCAGCATTTTGGTCACGTTTCGCATTAACCAGGCGCTCTGAAAGATTTTTGAAAATGAGGTGAGCTCTGTCCCCAAGGGCTCAATGTCTCGACCCCAAACGCCTCAAATATGTAACCACTGTCGAGGTTAGCATATTTGCGTCGCTTGTGCTGCTCTGCCAAATTGGCAGCCGCGCCAGCCCTACCTTGTGTCTCAGGAAGATGTGACGGCGCCAAAGTATCGACACAACGCCGCCCTAGTGCTTGAATGTCCAACAGACCAATTCCACCCAAAACAACATTTTTGTTTTAAAATTAAGAGAAAAAAATTACACTTTTTACCATATTGATTATTTTATTTTATTTTCTATATTAGTCGTACTTTTTGCAAAAATAAAATATCCTATCTCCGTATTTAAAATAGCCTTTAGTGCTTGTATGGCCTAACTCCATAATTTGCTCAAATAACCGCATCCAAATATCAAGCTCCGTTCTTGTTTGTCCAACCTCCATAGGCCATCCAATCACAGCTAAGTATTTACGCTGAGAGCTGTGACGTTTCGCCGTCTTGTTTGCATAATATTAGTTTTGTCAATGATTTAGCAACGTTTCTAAGATCCTGTGATAAATAAAGGAGTTTAAATAGTTTATAAATAAGTGCTTGAAAATGTCAGTAACAACTAAAAAACATCAATAGATGTACTTACGTACGTACGTACAACTGAATTTAAAAAGGAACGTTGGCATTTAATTTGTTTAACAGTGATGGAATGTTGTATGTCACAGTATACCTACAGGCTGATTTAAAATCTAATGAATTAAAGCAGTTCATTCTTCGCTTAGTATATATGTAAAAAAACAAACACGCGAGTGCATTTTATCCTACTTCCAAAAAGAGGGTTTTCCATTCGATTGTATTTTTTTGTTTTTATGTTACACGATAAAATTAATAAAATATATTTTTTTAAATTATTATTAAAGGAATTAATAATAAGGAAAATGTATTCATGATTAGGAATATTTAGGAATTAGTATATGCTAGGGTTATGTTAGGCTTTTGATAAGACTACGATATAGATTGCTAGTAATGTATTGGAGATATATTGTGTACTGGGGCCTTACGGACAACTGCTATTGCGGCACCAAACTAACAATAAATCCGCTCAATTGGAAAATCACGCGACCGCAAACCGTATCTGGGCGCATTAAGGTTCACGTTTGCGTGATTTTCTAACTGAGCGGATTTAACGTTAGTTTGGTGCCGCAATAACAGTTGTCCGTAAGGTCCCTGAACCTTGTGACATAATATGGAACGTAAAAATATATATCATTTGAATAGATTAGAGATAAAACTTGGTTACAGTGATATGTTGGCTTAACTAGCTTAGGGTTCAAACATCGTCTTACGCTAGGTATTAGTCACATAATTCGCTTACAGTACATAGCACTAAATTGCCATGGATTCTAGCAAGTTCGTCTACGTAAATATTGCGTCATCTTGCGGCTACCTGTGGGTCCAAACTCAACGGTACATTTTGGCAGGGTGCGTGTAACGGGACCTTACGGGACTCATAAAATGCCCCATCTCCGCTTTCTTATGAAAGAATTATACCTGGACAGAATAAGTGTCCTATTATTTTTGGGCAAGTATAAAAATTTATTGCCGTTCTAACGGGATCGCAGATGAACGGAGTTCCAAAGACTTTATCAAAACTCGTATAACCATTAATAATTACACCTATTATTATGTACCATAGATCACCTCAATCCACCACTACCACCATTCAATTCACCATCCAGTCACCTCACAAGTCTCAAATTTGAATGCCCACTATATCCAGTTTTTTTTTATGTCCTCATCTAAATTTAGACTTTCTTCAGTCCTGACCCAAGGGGGACACAAAGTACCCCACGAGACCCTAGGCCTATAATGTAAATATGCTCTAATTAAATTCATTAAAAAGTTGAACATACTGTATACGTCTTGATGGTAGATAGGACAAACAAGCACTGAACTCTCTGATCATTTTCATGGGCTATCTCCATGTCGTTATGTCCAACCTCCAGTTACATAATTTCTACGGAGGCATTTTGTCCAACCTCCACAAATAAATGAAAAAATATCGGTTTTATGCTTATCATATTAAAATACAATATAGACAATCTTATAAATATACACAACATTATTCCTAAATCATCAAATATTTTAATAAATATCAGATACATTAATAACAAACTAAAAAAAACGTCTCCTGTAAAATTTGGTAAATGGTTGCTTGGCCATTCAAGCACTAAGGCGGCGACAAGTTTAAATGAATAATTGTAATATTATAATGATGTAAATAAATGTAGTTTTAGATTCCTAATGTACATATTATGTATCGAAATGATACCTAATCTAAGCTGCATAGCTTCTGTATTTTATTCTTTTTTTTATGGTGTAATGGAAACAATATAAATCTAGGCTGAGAAAATATTGTACGCCCGGAGAGGGTAGAACTGTGATACTCAATTTCATGGTGTGAACAATAAAGAGTTAATCAATCAATCAATCAATCAATCAATCAATCAATCAATCAATCAATCAATGATGTATTTGTAACAACTCATGTACCGGTTTTAAACAATAAAAGTTATTCTATTATATTCTATTCTAATCTGACGGTACTTGATTCTCGACCCAAATGACTTATTCAGCAGTTAAATAAATTATGTGCAGTTTCGATGCCATCGCTCAACAACGGTGAAGGAAAACATAGTGAGAAAATTGATATGTCCTAGAACCTCAATAGTTCAATGATATAGGACTTGCACCAACATGTAATGAACCAGCATGTGGATTACGGCCATTACAAAGGAACAATGAAAAAAATACCGGACAAGTACGAGTAGGACTCGTGCTCTGAGGGTTCCGTTTGACGGAACCCTCAGAGCGCAAGTCCAAAAAAAAAGTAACTGAAGTTGAAATATTGAAAGACAAACTTAACTTTGTAGTTGACTATAAGGTTCTTCCATACATAACAACTACAAAATGTAAGTTTGTAATAGTAAAATAATTATTTTTAAATGATATAACTTCAAATTTGTGACTTTTGGATTTATTCCTATATATGTGCTATGAGTCCTTGCCTATTGCTAAATTTCATGTTTCTAGGTCAACGGGAAGTACCTTATTGGTTTTGATTTCCCTGTGAAATCGCAAAATATGCGACATAAACGTTCATATCTTTTGATTGCGTTGCCTTACAACTTTATTTTTTTTACAACCGAAATAAACCGTAGACCCAAGTGTTTAGTATAAATTTCAACTTGATACCTTTACGCGTTCTTGAGAAAAAGGGTCTTGACAGACGGACAGACAGACAGACAGACGGACAACGAAGTGATCCTATAAGGGTTCCGTTTTTTCCTTTTGAGGTACGGAACCCTAAAAAAGAACTGAAAATGAGGATAAAAAAGACACGATTGCCAAAAACAAATTTAGAATCTATTCCTACCTACATAATAATTTAGGCATTTTATTTTCTTGAGTAATGACGTTATTTGTAAGTACGCAAACTCCATAAGGACACTAGCTTTGCGGGAAAGGGGCAGAACATCCTTTTCTAATCTGACCAAACATTACAAACACTTATTTCTCAGAACTTTATGAGCCGAATTAAATAATTTCTTCGATATTAAAATAACATATAAATAATAACGTTCAAAAATGGAGATGAGTTGGTCACAAGTCGGTCATGTGGCGCGTCTCAAAGACTATAGATAGATGGACCAAAGCAGTCACAAGATGGAAAAGCCTTCAGGGCAAACGCAACAAAGAAAGACCTCATTCACGCTGCAAAGATGACATCAAAAACCGCTGGAACAAATTGGTCTCATACTGATCAAGACCGAGAGAAACGGCAATCTTTGGAACCTGAGAGGGGTTCCTATTTATAATTTTAACTCAAATTTATATTTACTGTTACAATTTACAAGAAATAATTTGGGGTTTTATTATTTTTGAAACCCATGAGTAGCTCAATAAATGCGTCAGCTTATTTGTATTTATTTTTATATTATTATGTTTGTTTCAGAACGAGTGCCTCCATGCAGCCGTGACTTCCCTTACCAAGAACCAGGCGGAACATTATGACAAATACAATTGCTTGTAAGTAACTTACCTGTTTTATATTCTAGACTGCATGAGATACGGCAGTGGTTAGTGTTGCCAGTGAATACATAATAATATAATCCTTAACTGCTGGCCTTTTGGGAAAACTCAGAGTCACACAGCGGGCAATTGAGAGAACTATGCACGGATTTTGTTTGCGCGATAGAATCCAGAACGTAGATATTTGCCGAAGAACCAGAGTCACTGACATAGCTATTAAAATTTGCAAGTGGAAGTGGCCACAAACAACAAGTGGTGACAAAGTATAATAGACAAAGTTTTTAGAAAGTCACACCAGCGTTTACTCATATTATTGAAGTACAATACTGTATGAACCCGTAGTAGGTATTAACTTTGATAGTTAACGAAAACTTTTTTCGTTTTCGTTCCTGGGCTGAAAGCTATTGGAAAACTTTTCCGTGTTAGGGTGAAGCAAACTATACTACCGATTAATACTGATTTTAGTTCCTCCGCGTTTCCGCTGTAGGCGCTTTACTAAAATGTATGGAACAATACGGAATATTTTTCAAGTGTTCGTGAGTGTGATTTACCGTTTTCTATTGAAAAGCTGTTATTTTTTTCTCCGCGATTTAAGAGTTGTTCCCATCGTAAAAGTTGGTCATAATTAAGGGTATTATGGAACTCTTTCGGCTTGGTGGTACACTCTTTTCGCGTAACCTAGAGCCTGAACAAGCGTGTACAAGATTTGATAGTGATCGTAAACTATTCGTTTACGTATTGTAAAAAAACGTAGTGTAAAGTATACCGGACCACATTTGGCTTAATACACCCTTCCGCGTAACCCTTTATAGAGTTTTATAATACCAAAATCCTGAGTCATCTCCCCGAGGTACGGTAGAACACGGTGGAGTTCATTATTTAAGAGTAGCGGTCCCAGGTGCTTGCTCAGCGTTTTTACATGTCTGTACGACAGACCATTTACCTTCTTTGTTACCTATATGCTTTGTATAAGGTTATATGATTATTTACGGGATATTTACCGTGGTAAGGTTGTGGAATGAGCTCCCGATATTTCGGCGGAGTTACATGCACCATGTTCACGGGAAGACTGAAGAATGCGGGTGGTTGGAGAACAGTTAAAAAGTTAGGTGCAGACATAACGATCTACTCTCTTTCTTAGTCTTCTCATTCCACAACCTTACCACGGTAAATATCCCGTAAATAATCATATAACTTTAGTGAACAACCGTGATAGTTAAAAACAATGCTTTGTATGTTTGGTGTTTTTGTCTACCTCACCTTTCTTTTCGTTCAATATCCTTGAACAAAACCGGCCAAGTGCGAGTTAGACTTGCGTACTGAGGGTTCCGTATCACCAAATAAATTGCTAACTACTAAAGTACAAAACAAGTTGTGCAAAAAGTAAAAACCATGCCCAAGTAGTCACTCATCCCAGTCCCGACCATGCACGATGATCGTACGGTCGCGGTACGGTCGATCGACAACCGGTGGTAAACAGAAATTTGTCACCGAGTCACACTTGGCCAGTATTTATAATTTATTGTCTTACTTTAGATTGTGTACTATAATCATGCTAAGTTTGACGCTTGTGCGTATTACCTTTTTTACACTAGAATAAAATATATAAAAAAGGTTTAAAAAGTTTGTTTTAGCTGTTAGTTTTTAATTTTTTAGATATATTGCCACAACTAAGTGTTGTCACAATGTTTTTTTAATATGTAAATTTGCTACACTATCGCATTAGGTTATAACCTGTAATGATAGTTCTAAGTTGGAAATAAATAAAACTTTCCATAAAATCATTCTGTGAAAATTTCAACTGGCTATCTTCTGGCTATTACGGTTCGAAAGATATAGCCATTAAAAGATAGGGCAGAAAGACCGACAGACAAAAATACAGCGTAGGCTTAGTAATAGGATCCCGTTCAAACTCTATGGGTACGGAACCCTAAAAAGTGTTATTACAAAATCACATTACATCGCATAACGTCTAATCTCCACCAAATACAGATCATTAACTTCTGCGCCAGCGAGATTATATTTAATTACAACGGCTTCTTAAATTGGTCGCTTAGCACGCTCAAGAGTCTTACGTAACAATGTCTGTTGTTTAACGCTTTTAACGCTTTGTTTATAGCGTAAACGTAACGTAAACGTAAATTAAACTGGTAATTAGGTGTGTCACGCACGCTTTCTTTGAAATCCTTTGAGAGTTTTGATGGCAGTTTCCTTTGGATGTTTTTGCTAAATTTAGAAAATGAACGCTAATTACCAAGTTGTTTGTTTTTGTTATGCGTTGAGTGGGAATTGGATATTAAATTTTGTATCTAATTATAAAAGGTTATCTGGAACGGTGGAAGCCGAGAGAAGGTCATTATACTAGTCATCTCTTCTACTCTACATAGTAAAAATGAAGGTCACTTTCCGTGTCTGTCTGTCTGTACTGTGAACTCCTCCTAAGCCATGCAACGGATTGTGAAGCGGTCTTCACATTCAGTTACATAATTTTTCACGGAAAGTTTAAATATATAACTAGGGACCCGCCCCGGCTTCGCGCGTTAATGACACCCGTGCGAAGCCGGCGCAGGCGGGTCGCTAGTTATTAATAATTTTAACGATAGGATCGCAGATCATTCGTAGTAGCTTTACCTAGTCTGTGGATCAGACTAACAACATGTGTAACGTGCCAAAAGGCTCATCAGCAACGAAGCCTTAGTTCAGACTAAGCTTCTTAGTCTTGAGCATCGACGTAAAGCTGCTAGTCTATCGGTTTTTTATCAAATACATTTCGGAGAGTGTGAATCAGATCACCGTTATCTAATTCCTTCCTGCCCATTTTTATATCGGACTGCCACGAACACGAAAAATTGTCACCAATTTATGATTGATATTCAGGAAACCCGTACGAAGCGCTTTGATTCGATATTTATTGTGTAAACTGCTAGTCTGTGGAATGCGCTGCCTGAATGGGTGTTCCCCGATAGTTACAATCTGGGTGTCTTCAAATCACGAGTGAATCGGTTTCTTCTTGGAAAGCGTGCTCCAACGTAGACCGCATCACCGGTTAACATCAGGCGGTCAAAATCAAGCTTATTATTAATATATAACCAAACTGCTAAATCGATTTTGATGAAATTTTTATGGGACCAATCTGAAAGTAAATCATTTCAAACAAAAAATATTTTTTTTATTGGTTTTAAATGACGGATAAAAACCAATGACTGTTTTAAAAATGGGGAAGACACGTGGCATCCAAACATTGTACCCAATAAATATGGCTCTGTTTCGGCTCGAGTCAGCGGCGACGTTGTCGTCTATACTGTAAACGTCAACTTCACCGCTCGCAGCGAGGCGCGCACAAATTCTCGCGACCTTTTTACGCTTTTAATTTCACTAAAATACGAAACTAATCACTATCAAAAATCTATCCAAACCAAAACATGTTGAATAGTATTGCCTTTCAGTACATGCAATTTCCAGGTTGGAACGAGCTTTCATTAGAGCATAAAACGAAAAAAAAAACTAACTAAATCGACTTGGTTCAGATTTTTTTTGATCGAGGAAATTTTATTCTATCGTGTTTTGAACCAAATCATAAACTCAAACACAGATGTATCTGTGACATGTATTTTTTTCAAGCTCAAATATTGTAATTTAACTGCTTAAAATTTATTTAAAACCGTCAAATTTGGTATAAGAGGCCAAGGAGGCATTTTATTTTAATCCACGTCAAAATAAACAGACGATTCAAAATTAAATAGACCACTTATCTCATGGCTTTTACGACGTCTCCGCTTACAAACTCTGACCAAACTGTTGCCCAAATTACAAAGAGAACCTTATCTAAATATCTCATCAACTATCTAGATTACAATCTACAAAAGAACAAATAAAGGATCTTTATTGGACTAAGATTGGCAATCTCAAGCTAGAACACAGTAAACAAAAAATCGTAGGGAAACTGGGAACCGTGTCATACTAATATTATCAGTGTGGAAGTGAGTTTATTTGTTACTCGTATACGCTGCATCAGAGCAGATTGACGTGATTTTATGCATACAAATAGGTGAATTTCCGAAAAAAAAAATAGCCGAGTGCGATTCGGGCTAGCGTACTGAAGGTTCCGTACCGCCACATAAATTGTTAACTAGGTACTAAAGTACAAACGCCGCTACCGCACGTAAGTACGTTGCTTAACGACATGCGAGTTAATACCCAAAGAAAAATCTATGCTAAAAAAAAAAACTAAATTAAATTAAAAAGTCACCTATCCAAGTACCGACCGCGCCTGACGTTGCTTAACTCCGGTGATCGTAAGAGAACCGGTGGTGAACAGAAATTTTCACCAACTTGCACTTGGCCAGTATTTATAATTTTTCTTTTACTTTTGAGTATGTACTATAATCATGCCAAGTTTGACGGTTGTGCGTATTAACGTTTTTAAAATAGAGCAAAAAAAAATACGTTTGCAAACGTTTGTTTGTTGTAAAAACGGCTGTATGTGTACATACTGTATGTAACGGCCCTTTAGTTTTTACTTTTTGTCGTTATTATTATTTCTTAGTTAATCTGCTGTAACATTACATATTCTGTGAACGTTTGACAGTCAATAGAAATACGTTAAAAAACGTTACGTACGTTTTTACGTATCTTAGTAGTTACTCCGTCTTTTGTTTTGAAAATAATGTTCAAATTTAAAGGCCAAAAAAGACAATGCGCTGTTTATTCTAAGGCAACTTTTACTAGGAAACGTAGACACATTTTGTTTATATTAAACGGAAAAGCAAAGCGAGACAAAGCCGCGCGCGCGCACTGATCTTGAAAACGACTACCGAATGCGGTTAAATATACTACGTTCGGATTACAGTTGGAGTAACCGGCTCTTGCTCGAGTAATCCTCGTATAATGTAAACAAAATGGGTAAGGATCTATCCACACTAATATCAGATGCACTAACTTAGAAAATATTGTCCACAGACGTAGATTACCAGACGACGTCAAGACTTGTAGGAATTACGCGTACTTACAAGAAATTTATGATGCGGTGCGGGCGACAGACAGTAAGTACATCTATCTCTGTGCTTAAGTGGATTTACTGGGCTCACTGCGGGCTCGCTTATGAACTTACATTTATTTCCCTCTGATGAACATTTATTACTCTAGAGCTGTGACACTTTCGCTTCGCATAAATACACATACGTAAGACTCGTTTAGGAAGATAAAAAAACGCTTAAAATACTTAATGTTATTATTCGTCAGGTTTTTTTAATCTACCGTCATCACTGCCATATATTTTGCGACAATAACATACATCATGTTATAACATTAAAATAAAAATACAAAACGAGAAATTATAACGTTACTATTAATCTATTAAACCGTTACCAGTGGGAATCGTTCCCAAAATGCTGGCCTCATTACCACGTATGGCAATGCTCTTTGAGCAAAGTAGAGGCCGGCACTTTGGTTCTAATGTTACGAAGTTAAAAATGGCATGTTATTTAAGTTACTCATGTTATAAACAGAATATTTAAAACTCGAGAGCTGTGACAGTTTCGCTTGGTATAAATACACTTACGTGAGACTCGTGTAAGAAGAGAAAAATCGGCAATGATGAAAAAAAGCTCAATTGTTTATTTTTCATCAGTTTTTCATCGTTTCAACTACCGTCATATCTCCCAAATAATGTGCTATTTTGTAACAATAAAATAGTTCTACGTACATAATGCATTAAATGCCAATAAGAAGTAAAACGAGTGCGCTTTTCATTGGGTATAAACTAAAGGGCGATACCTACTTAAGTGGCATGCTATCTGATAAGATTCCAAGCGCGATATTTGCTACAAATCTGAACATTTGAAGCATTATGTTAAACTAGAATTACACACGTAGATTAAGTTACTCTGACTATAACTTCAACCTAAACTGTTTTTCAAGGACTGTAACCGTGCGCTCGCACTTTTTTTGAGTAATTCTTATCTCTATCTCTACATAGTATTAAATAAAGTCGCTTTCCGCGTCTGTCTATATATCCGCTAACTCCTAAACCATGCAACGAATTTTGATGCGGTTTTCACCATCAGTTAAATAATTTTTCACGGAAGGTTCCCGTGTAAAACCTGGTCGGCTCGCTAGTAAAATATAAACATAAATAGTGATACAGTATGTGATAGCCACAACAATTTAAATAATAAAATTCAAAGCATTTACACGTTGAACGTTGTGTCAGGGTGCTTAAGTAGACGACAGGTCTAACATTTTATAAGTTACTGGTATTTGCGGTCATTTAAACTACTTCAGCAGCATAATATTTCAGTTGAAATAGCGATGGTGTCATTTGATCTCTCTACGAGCGCAAACGAATGGCATAATTGCAATTGTATCTGGCAGTTATATATGTTGACTTTACTACGTGCTAAATTTCATGCGACTTTAATGAGTTTGCCATTTTACAGATGGAGCTAAAATAGCTTGTACCTTTTTATTTATCTATAAAAGAAACGGGTCACTTTTACATACACAGTCATCTAACCCCAAACTAAGCAAAACTTGTACTATATCGCTGCCAGAGACTGATATACATACATATTTATATAAATAAGTAGGTACTTGATAAGACAAAATGTCAAATATTGTCATAACAAAACTACAAGCTATTCTAACGTACTTTGATAGTTGATAATTCTATTGATCATAATTTCTTCCGTATAAAGAAATAAAACGCCTGTCTTCTAATACGTAAATTTTATACTAAGCAATCCCACGTACAAGTCAGATCATTATTAAAACGACGTATCAAAATTAAAACGTCTCAAAATATTTCATGGTTGTCATTCTAGGATACGGAGGATTCTTCGTCTCGTTATTTTTATTGAAAATTCCAACAAAAAGATTTTTATTGTGAATTAGTCATACAAAAGATTTTCCTTCGCGGATTTTTGTGTAGAAGTTAATTTAGATGTTGCTCCGTAAGGCAACTTGGAGTCAAGATATCACGATAAATTTTCTTAAAAGAAAGCTCATTTTAATGCTTCTTGTTTATAATTTTACAGACTCCTTTTTGTTGGTATTAATTTTTAAGTTACTCAGACTTATCATGAATATGTATACTTTTTTTCATAATTTATTTAGAAACCAATTCAAAATTACTGACTTGCATTCGTTTAGGAGAAGAGGTTTGGTTTCGTTGTTTCGTTTGGTTTAAGATTAAACGTTTTTTGTTATCGTATTTGAAGGAGACAATCCTACGTACCTATACACCATACGTAGCTGTGTCACGTTTGCGAAAGACAAAATGTGGTGACAAAATTTTGTCGCGACACGCAGCCAAGCTTGCTGGCCAAATGTTTGTATTTTTGTTTGATTTTTGTATTGATTTAATTAATGATTGACTAAATTAACTGAACTATTATTATTTTGACATATTATTTTATTGGACATTGCTTATTACTTTTTTACTTTAGAATTGTATTGTGTCACTTTATTATTTAGATTTTATTGCCTTCATTTATTTATATATTTTTGATGTACCTAATAATTGAATTGTATGGATTATTTTATTGCCTGAAATAAATTAATTTGAATTTTGAATTTGAATTTGTCAGAGAAGAGACTAGTAAACAAAAATCTTAGCATTGTCATTCACTTGCTTGTCCTATTCAACTTTATATTTTATTTTTTTAGTTTAGATATTTGTTTTTATTTATTGTGTTAGTGTAATAGTGTAAGGTGTTATGTTACATTTTTATTTCCTTGTACATACAAAGTTGTAGTAAGTGTAAAGTGTAATGCAGTAAATTTATTTTATTTATTGTAATCAATAATTTAAATTTAACAGAATAATAAATAAACTACTGTCTTCTTGATCCAATCCAGGATTAAACAGTTCACTTGTCAGGATTTTGCTGAACCCTCTTCAGGTGTCTCACTTTGAAAGCTTTCTACTGAAGATTTAATCAGATTATTTTTAATGATTTTGTTTTTCGTTTTTGTTGTGTATTTTTTTGTACATAAAAAGTAATGGTCACCGATTTAAGAATTTTACAAGTTACGTGAATGAAAAAATTGGTGAGCAGGTAAAATTGATTGATATTTTATTTAAAAAGCTGTCAGGGTTACGAACCACCCTGAAAAATAATATAGTTTAGTAGAGAAGACCTTTGGATCGTGAATCTCAATCCAGTGACCGGATCCCGCCCTCAAGCAAATGTTCTGCAATAGCCGAATTCTGCGTCTGGTCGATTTTTATCAAAAATAATGCGCGATGAGTCCTGATAAATATTTATACCATGTGTTTAAATCGCAAAAGTTCCTAAAACCAGATAAACCTTACGTGAGTAATTCCCGTATGACAAAAAAACAAATGTAATATACACGCATACGTACGTATTTATTTGTTTGTTATCTAACCATATAGTCAGACAGTGTCACGCCATTATGACTAGATGGTTAGAAATGTATTACGAGAAACTATTTACTCATAATTAACGAAGCATTCCATCGCTTACGACATAAATCAAAGTAATGTCATCTTTATTCATATCTGGATAGAGTAGATAATAATTCTCAGTCCCTTTCGCTTCAATCCCGGTACCCATTTAGAAGTCTCCAGCTTTCAGCTGTCATAACCTCTCTTTGGTTCTTCTTTGGCACAATTTACAAAATGGACAGTATTTAATGTAATCACAACAGCTCCATAATATTCTAATCTATAAATTTGAAAGTGAAATACAACTCAATCACTCACTAACTTAGTATTAGTTTTTTAATTATTTTTTTATTTTCACCGATTACTCTGCCATTTGTGAACAGATTTATGTGACTCTTTTTTACTATACAGAAATAGCTCTCGATGTTTTTCCACATTTCATTGACTTACTTATTTGACTCACCTAACCTAACTAAGTTTTTAACCAGTTCTAGTTAGCAGTCTGTTCGAACTCTGACTAATTTTGAACTTGTTTTTTTATATTGATAATTATCCATGGTAAGATCATGTACTGTTTCTGAGTAAACTTCCCTAGATCTTGAGTTGATTAACCAAAGGGAGACGTTTCTTTGTAAAGATGGTCATTATGTAAATATCTTTGTTTCAGGTGTTAGCACTAAGGATTTTATGGCAAAATTAGGGGAATACTTAATATTAACAGCCTTCTCACATAACTGTCGACTTGAGAGAGCTTTTAAATGTCTAGGCACCGATTTGACTGAGTTTCTTACAACACTGGACAGCGTACACGACGTGTTGCATGATCAGGTAAGATTGGATTATATAACAAGTAATTTATTTATTTATTTATTTTATTACAATTTCTCAAAAACTGACAGCTAAAAACCAAAACATTTTTGAGACAATAACAAAAAACTTTTCTTACAATAACATTTCGCAGCTAAGTATTACTAGAATGTAATATCGAGTTAATGCCAAAATAACTAATACAATTCTGAAGCATAAAATTTATATTGGTAAAAAACAAATCAATATTAGGCTGGTGAGAGATCAGCTCGTTGAGCAGTGTGAGTGCGTGATTTGTAATGAAAACAAGCGTTTTAAAGTTTTAGTTAAAACAAACTTAAAATAATGATCATGATGGGAAGGCTACCCACCAAAATACAGGTGTTGCCACACCTAGTTTGGTGGCTATGGCTGCAATCATGTGTTGTACTTTAAAGTAATAAATAGATTTTTAATATAAAAAAAAAAGATGGTATATAACGCGTTTCATTACTTAATTAAGAATAACCAAATAAAAAACTTAAAAAAACTAAACTAACTGTAGTTCGATCATACTACCTATTTATAAGCAACGAAGGTCTATAGATAGTTCAAAAGATCGGAGTAGTAATTTTGATACTAGCTGCGCCCCGTGATTTCACCCGCGTAGTGATGAAAAATAGTGACGATAATGATGATGATGAAAAGTAGCCTATGTCACTCTCCAGCCTTTGAACTATACCCATGCAACAATCAGGTCGATCCGTTGCTCTGTTGCTACGTGAAAGAGGAATAAACAAACCAACAAAACTTTTCGCTTTTCGTATAATATTAGTATGATTTTGTAAAGCTAATGAATTCCAAAATTATTATTTTACGCAGGTATTATTTTTTTTGTTATTTAGTTTGAATGTTTACTGGAATACTTTAATGCATCTCACAGTATAAGTGTACCACTGTACTGCGTTTGGCAGTATTCGTAGAACTTAATACATGCTCACACGCAGTTCGTAAAAGCTATTTATTTTTGTACTCTGTGTTGATAACAACCTAAATTAATTGAACCTTCCATCCAATTACCTTTCCGTTGCCCCCAACCTTAACAATATTCAGTTTAATCATATTTTTTGTGTAAATTTTACAATCTTTGATACAGGACGATGTATTAAAAGACGAATCAATGGAATATGAAGCGAATTTCGTGTGCACTACATCTCAAGAGGGCATAATGCAACTGCACTTGACAACGGAGAGTGAACCAGTGGCCTACCTCCTGGTCGGCAGTCTGAAAGCGATAGCCAAGCGACTATACGATACGCAGACAGAAATAAGACTGATGAGCTATACTAACGATCCTAGGAGATTTAGGTGAGTAGAAAACGTTATCTGTTTACATTATCGTTTTAATATATATATATATTGTTATGTATATTTTGTTATGGAATCATGTAAGTAATAATAGGCTAAGTTTTTTGAGAAATAAATATTATATTATATATTATTAATACGAGTTGGATTCCATAGTAGAGTATTCCATGACAGATTCCATTGTTCCACAGTAAGTATTTCTTGGTAGGTATTCCATAGTCACCATAGTGGTTATTCCATGGTAAGTATCTTATAGTAAGTACTCCTTAGTAGGTATTCCATATTAAGCATTCCATAGTAGGTATTCTATAGCATGTATTCGATGGGTTTTTTATATATTTGAAGCGCTGTTTAGGATTTACTTTTTAAATATTAAAGACAGTTTAAAAAACGACCTACTCCCTCCCTCACCTCTTTTCCCCTCTCCTTTACCTTTCCTTTTCTTTCATTCCCGTCTCGGGGGCGTAAACAAGGATGGCGCGGGTTCAAATCTTGCTGGTCGTAAATTTTTGGAATTGTCAATAACATATAAATAGTATTTTATTTTATTAATTAGTATGTGACCCTAAGTCGGTATTGTATAGAAGCACTCGCCGCGTTATCTCGACTCGGGCGTACAATACCAATACGCGACCAAGAATGCGCGTGATGATTTGCAAGCATGATCGAAGGAAAGCTGGTATCACGAATTGAACTAACATAATAACATTTAGAAAAATATTGTTCAAATCAATGCAAAAAATCTAATTTACATAAAATTAATACCTTATTGAGGGCAAGTGCATTAACTAAACAACATACAAGTTTATTTGTTTGTTTATCTGTTTTGCCAGTATACACAATAGCTTTCCTTAAAACTACACGTGTCGGTATAAAGACCCTGTTATAGTATAGTATAGTAAGCCATTTTATTTCCTTTCCTTAAAGTTTGTTGTACATGTATTGTAGTTACATCGTATATTATTTTTGTATATAAGTAGCTATTATATTTACTACATATTTTACTTAATAGATTAATTTTATATATTCTGTTTTCTTCTCAGTATTACATAAAAATTAAATTTGGATAGGACTCCCTCTTCGGGTATTGGCCTCCTCCAGATTACTCCAGTTATTCTCGATGTGCGATCTGATCCTGTTTGAGTCTGTTTTTTCGAAGACCCTGTTAGGGCGCAGTAATTAAATTTATTGTAACACATATAATTATCTTAAATTATAATAACTATATAGAACATACTAACACTGCAAATACAGCTGGACTACCCATAGACTGTTGAAGGTCTAAAGGCAATCCAAATGCTCAAGCAAACCACCAGTTGGAAGCGTACCCAACATGCTGGCGGCATTATTACATCATCAGCCATTAAATGTCCACTGCTGAACAAGGCCTCCATCTTTGAGAGGGGTGTTGCCATAATCCCCACGCTTGGCAGGCGGCTTGGGGATCGCAGTACATTCACCGTGTACTAACAGACGCTGCTGCCCATCCTCGGGTGGTTCTGGTCGCAGTTTTAGGACATACCCGGGTCCCGAGACATACATACAAGGCGGCATTATTACGCTGAATGGCAATGCTTAGGTATACGTTGAGCCAGAATCACACCAGCATTTAGTTCACGCATCGCATTAAAAAGGCGCTTCAAATTATTATTTTTTAAATAAGGTGAGCTCCCGTTACTTCGTTGTACCTTACATTTTCCAGTACAATTGGTCTGGTATACAATTCACAGTAACAAAGTTAGTCCAACAACAATAGAATAGCATTGTAGCGAAATTGTTTTCGCCAAAAAGTTTTCCCATTTTATCGCAAAAACTGCAAACACGGATAAAGCAATACGAACATTACGGTTGGGTTTTATTTTTACAGTCCTATTATGTTGTATTAACAGTATGGGTATTTAGAAATATTTGCTTGCAATAGCTACGTTAAGAAAGAAGCCCTTTCCGGTATGGACGTTTTCGGAAATTTCCGTAATAATAAGACATTTGAAAAATTATGTCTCCGGAAAAAAAAACTAAGTACCATTCAAGGAAATGGACGTAACGGACCTGAACCACTCAGATGTTTTATTGAGAAGCCTCAAGTAAGTAGGCTAGGCGAATAGATCTCTATAATATAATATATAATTAGGAAACACGACCAAAGTTATTTAAAAAAAAATATAATCGATACAAAAACAAATGTGACTTCTTATAATAATCGACTTTTTAAACAAAACAATGTGGGTAACTATACAAGCACGCGAATACGCAACGCCCGTCCATCCATCCCTGGAGTCACGAGCAAAATGGCCGAGGTGATCTGTCCGCTCCGACTGCTGCCACTCCACGCTACCACTCTGAAGTAGCTGCGAGCCTGCGACGTGAATTTAGCTGGCCACGCCCCCTTCTTGGGTTCTATCCTAAGACGGCCTCTCCTGACGGCGGCGCGTCCTCGCCCGTACTTTGCTCATAGTGGGAGAGTGGATGCAAGTCTTCAGAAGCTGGAACGGCTTCCACCATTTCACCAACTGGACGCTCGTCACTGCTTATTGAGTCCTGATGAGTGTCATCAGGCTCATCATTGTCGCCTGAAAGTCATATTGTTTTGATTAGTTTCACATTCAAATACACAGATAAGTTGAAAGTAAGAGCGACTCGATTACTTTCAAAACGTTTGGACAGAGCCCTCGGGAATATCCAAGATGAGTAGGTCCTCACCTTCATGTGAGCGTGGCAGAGCCCTCAGGATGCCCACTGTGCATTGCCCTCAGGATACACAGCAGAGGAGTACTGATCAGGTAGTCCTCTCGTAATGGTGCAGAGCGCTCACTGTACACCACACTTCAGTGAAGGCTTACCGTTCAGGATGGCCTTCACCTTAACAACATCGAACAGAGCCGGATTATTCGATGTCCATACAAAGTGTCTGTAGAGCAGAGCCCTCAGGATGCTCGCTGTATAAGTGCAGAGCCCTCAGGATGCACATATACATTACAACACTACGAACCCATACCATAAGAATGGACAGAATGACCAAACATGCAAGTGTCTGTAGAGCAGAGCCCTCAGGATGCTCGCTGTATAAGTGCAGAGCCCTCAGGATGCACAGATACATTACAACACTTCA
The DNA here is from genome assembly GCA_914767915.1 of Agriopis aurantiaria. Classification (NCBI taxonomy): domain Eukaryota; kingdom Metazoa; phylum Arthropoda; class Insecta; order Lepidoptera; family Geometridae; genus Agriopis; species Agriopis aurantiaria. The sequence goes on along the minus strand of OU612003.1, from coordinate 5,290,485 downwards.
AACACACACCATAAGAATGGACTGAATGACCAAACATGCAAGTGTCTGTAGAGCAGAGCCCTCAGGATGCTCGCTGTATAAGTGCAGAGCCCTCAGGATGCACAGATACATTACAACACTACAAACCCACACCATAAGAATGGACAGAATGACTAAACATGCAAGTGTCTGTAGAGCAGAGCCCTCAGGATGCTCGCTGTATAAGTGCAGAGCCCTCAGGATGCACAGATACATTACAACACTACTGAACAAACTACGGGTCTAAAAATAAAAAACATACCGAAACTCACTTTCATAAAAATGCGGTGCATACACCGGGCGTCCATTCCCCACGCCAGAGCGTGATGGGTGGTTTTGCCATATGACCCAGTGATTAGTTTGAGCTCATACCGACCATGAGGCAGAGCTGGCATGACCCTATATGGGCCGCGCATGCCAGAGTCCAACTTGCCCGTAGCCAGGCTCGTCTTACGTACGAACACCAAATCTCCTTTTTGAAAGGAGCGTGCCATCTTGCGCTGCTCGTTGACATAGGCGTCCTGACGAGTGCGATTTTGGTCCAGCAACGCTGAAGCTCGTTTTCGGGCAAGCTCGCGTAATGCTTCGCGATTAGGACTCGTTGCCTCCAGAGCCACATCGCGTATCAGGGATCGTATGACGGGCGTTGCACCATCGCTGTCAATTAACAAATACAAAGGTGAACATTTAGTAATTATTATTTTTTGCACCGTAATGTTCAAGGTGAGCTGCAACTTCCATAAAATATCAGACTAATGTTCCTGTCTGAGGTTAAGACTCGACACGAATAATGTTCATCACACTACGATAGTACCGCTCAACTTGGCCATTATTCTGGTGCATTTCAGGAGTTATGAAATGTACACCACAAGCTAATTGTTTAACCCAGCTAACAAAAGCATTACTTTCATACATTCGAGCTCTATCAGCAACTATTTGTATTAATTTTGGAAACCAAAAATGCTTTAAAATCAAATCAGTAGTCTGTAGGCTGATGTGCTGATGTTCACAACCAATGTGCTGATGTTCATCGTGAAAGACGCGTAGTAAGCTAAGGCGATGACCCTTTGGCACATAAACTTTGGCACAGCAAACGTGGTTGTTCTCCGACTACCTCCATTTTGTATTAAAGAACATCATTGCGCTTAACGTACGTACCTAGTGATTCTAGATCGTGGTCTTGAGAGCTTTTGCAGCTAATTTTGAGTTTATTCGTCAGCGGCCTGCGCTATCTGGGGCCAATTTAAAGGTTTTCGTATCTCGCAAATATTAACCCCTAAAATATCCTGCAAGACCCAAAAACTGCCTTCCCTCTTTTACATTGCTCGGTACTCGTGCGTTGACAAGAGTTTCGACCTTGTGCTCGCTCGGTCTGGCCTGACCAGTACTAATTGTTCGACCCAAATACCTACTCTCCCTTTGTTGTCAGAAACTTACTCTTTTTCAAGTTTCTGGAAAAACCAGCCATAGTCAAAGTTTCAAGGACCTCACGGAGCGTCTGTAGCCCTTTGGAAACCGTATTACTGGGCCGTATTACCCGAATTACACACAAGCCCTACCTGCATCTATATAAGGACGTAACATTTTTGATATTATTCGCTGATAAACGACAGGAGCGTTAGCTAAACCATAAGACATCTTCAGGTACTCGTAATGGGCTCTGATGTCACGAATCACCAGTGTGTAGTGCAGTACGAGGTTTCTACTTCCTGACTACCTATGCCACGTTAAACACGGAAATACGGTGTCTGCGCGCACTAGAAATGTTTCGCCACAGATAAAGAAATTAAATAAGAAATTAATTAAATAGTCGACTACAAGAATGTATACACCTTGCATCACCGCGGTAGCAATATCGTTTTCTTTATGAGTTTACCATTTCGTGGCAAAAATTTACATTAGTCTTACCACGAGACTCAGCGCGCTGCTTGGCGAAACAATCCTCCACTTGATGACCCATTTTCTTGCAAAAAGAACAATGGTCAGTCCGCAACAGCTGTTTATTTGGGTTTGTAGTGCTTACGGATGGACTTTCAGCGTTCGGCCTATCTTCCCTTGCACGTTTGGTACACGAGACTTGTTTATGGCCAAAACCTCCACAGAAAAAACATTTGACTTTTGGTTCACCATACTCTCGTTTCCGCGAATCAGTTTTATGTAAAATATTACGAGGACGAACTGGCGTTATATGCGTAGGTTTCACATAGATTGACAGAAAGTTAACTAAATCATCAGGTAGCAGCTTAGCATTTGTAGCAGCAGCTCGGATCTGAGCGTCCGTTATACCACGAATCACTATCGCTGCAATAAGCTCATCACTCATCCCGTTTACAATGCGTAATCTTAAAAGTGAACGCCTGGCATATTCCGCGTATGTAGGGTACTTGTCAGAATCAGTTTTCATTACGTCAAACAGAATATTTGCAATGTCTACACGCTTGGGACACAAAGTTTTGAATTCACGTTTGAAATTCGACCAACTACGGTCATTGCTGACCCACTCGTTCAACCACAACTTTGCGTCACCCTTAAGACAATTACCTACACGCGCTAAGCACTCGCGATCGTCCCATTTATTTATGTGTCTCACATGATTTACTTCACTGCACCACGTGTCGAAGTCATGCAACGAAGGATCGAAATTCGATATAAAAACGTGGTTAGACCTTACCGGAATTGCACTGATTGCGCTCACAAGCTTCTCTGTTACCTCGTTCATAATCATATCTGTACCGGCAAGTGTCACGCTCGAGCACGGTAGGCACGAGTCTGTACTTGCATCGCACGACACAGCGTTAGACGGCGCGGCTAGGTCGCTCGGCGAAACCATCGCTGTCGGGGCCGCGGCAGCGCCGTCATGCGCCGGCCGCGCACTCGGCGTTGTCGAACCACCCTCGCCGTCACTACGGGACCTAGAACTACCTTCTAAAGTATTTAAGCGATCTAAAATCGTTTGAAGTTGCTGCTCCAGTCCAGGAATAGGCGTACGGTCACGTTTGCGGCTCTTATGTTTACTTTTATCCGACATATTTACGAAATCAATATCACAAAGCTTATGAAATACGAGAAAGTCAAATCTAGAATAGCCAGAGCAGATAGTGGAATAGGAATCGCACTTCTGAAATTAGGAAACACGACCAAAGTTATTTAAAAAAAAATATAATCGATACAAAAACAAATGTGACTTCTTATAATAATCGACTTTTTAAACAAAACAATGTGGGTAACTATACAAGCACGCGAATACGCAACGCCCGTCCATCCATCCCTGGAGTCACGAGCAAAATGGCCGAGGTGATCTGTCCGCTCCGACTGCTGCCACTCCACGCTACCACTCTGAAGTAGCTGCGAGCCTGCGACGTGAATTTAGCTGGCCACGCCCCCTTCTTGGGTTCTATCCTAAGAATATATAGTTTTAAGTTTACAAGCAAGCGTTCACCTGATGGTAAGCAGAAACCGCCATCTATGGACACCTTTAAAACTAGCAGAATTGTGCTTTGAGTAATAGTTTTACTGTATTTTGTTTAGTCAAAAATGCAATAACCAGTTAAAAAAGAAATAATATACTCTCCCGAGAATGACGTTAAATGTGCGACTATAAAGTTATTATAGTGAGCTCTAAAAACCTCATCCACACATTAACTGACATTATCTGACGCATTAAGAAGCAATAGCAGTGCTGTTAAGTTGGTAAAAAAAAAAACAGCACTACGTTAACGGATTTAAACTTACACAAAGTTACACGGAAAGAGTGCATTAAGACAAAGGAGCTCATTGTACATCATTTTAAACAACTTTATCATTGATTTAAAAAAAAAAACTGGGTCTAACAGAAAGTGGGTCTTGTCTAACCCCCCTGATCAGAAAGAACTGAGTGTACTGAAGTTGGTGTACTGAGTTGAAAGAAACTCTTTGTACTCATAATTATGGATAACTTTTACTATGAAGCTAACTCTGACATCGCGATCAAAATATCAGATGATATATTCATATATATATATGAACTAAAAAAGAGCTGTTCCACTATAAAATTTCATTCACAATAGTCATTTGATATTTTTGATCGCGATGTCAGGGTTAGCTTCATAGTAAAATTTATCCATAATTATAATAAATAATAAAATAAATAAAATCATTTATTTCAGGCACGTAAATGACCCATAAAATATAAACTAAGAGTACAAAGAGTTTCTTTCAACTCAGTACACCAACTTCAGTACACTCAGTTCTTTCTGATCAGGGGGGTTAGACAAGACCCACTTTCTGTTAGCGTTAACGCCTACAGTAAGATAAAATTGTATGAAAATGACATTAGCTTGAGAGAACATCTCTCAAGCGAATGTCATTGTTAATGTCATATTCATACAATTTCATCTTTCCGTAGGCGTTAACGCTAACAGAAAGTGGGTCTTGGCTAGCCCCCCAGATTCTAGCTAGTGTAGAATGTAGATAAATGAAATTGAAATATTTAACTTATACTAAAAGCCCATACCGTTTATAAAAGCTTATTTCTCCAATCCTTTTATTTCTACAGGCTTCCAATAACGTTGTTTTGTTATTAACCTTCTTGTTTTCATGTTGTCTGAGCTGATCGTGGAGGCATATCTTATTCAAATATTCTGTACCACGAGTATTGGTTTTCATGATATTTGAATAGCGGGTTTTGAAAGCCTTATCAAATTTCGTTAAATCTATATACATATATAAAAGCGAAATTCATCTACTCACTCATTCACTCATTAAACACGAAATCTCAAAAACCACTTGACCTACGAAGCTGAAATTTGGCAGGTAGATTTTTTATGAGGTGTAAAGATCCGCTACGAAAGGATTTTGCGAAAGGGCCAAATTAAGGGGGGCAAATGGAGGTTGAAAGTTTGTATGAAACTCCTTTGTTTTTGACCTTAGGGACATGAAATTTAGTATTCAGGTTAATAATATAAAATACATGAAAACTGTATTTAAAAAAAACGAAAAAGAAGGATTAAAGAAGAAAAATGTGGGTTTTAATTTTTTTTGAAAGTTTTGTAATTACGAATCTAAAATTAGGCAAGTAGATTCCTTATGGGGTGTAGAGGTCCGCTAAGAATAGATTTTGCGAAAGGGCCGAATTAAGGAGGACAAAAGGGGGTTGAACGTTTATATGAAAGTCTACGCGTACGAAGTCGCGGGCAACAGCTAGTTTAATAATAAATATAAGAAAATTTCGGGATATGAAAGTTACGAGTGAATTGTTTGTTTTGTCTTATGGATTTTTTATGATTTTTTTGATCACAAGTATATATTTTTTTCGTTTCAATTCTCTTTTCTGTGGTGTCAATAGTCGTTTGACCTCAACTCACCTGATGTTAAGTGATGGTGTTCTCGAATAAACACAGCTAACTTAATATGCGAACTGGAGAACACACAGTGGTCAAACTCCAAACATGCTTTGGCTTTACCGTGACAATATACTTGTGTACAAAATTTTTTTTGTTTTTTGTGTTAAAATAATTGATACTATTATTTTCACAAAACTACTTTATTGTACAAAATGTAGAATGAGCTACCTTCTACGATGTTTCCGAGAAGCTACAACATGTGGTTCTTCAAAAGGCGAGTTTAATCGAGTTCTAAAGGGTCGTCAACGTATTTATGATGCCTCTGGTGTTACAAGTATCCATATGCGACGGTGACTGCTTACCATCAGGCAGCCCGTCTGCTTGTTTGCCACCTAGGACATAAAAAAAAACAGTATAACATAAAACGTAGAACATAATATCTAATAATGCTTCACTGCAACAAACATTATAACCAATAAAAAATTATTAGTGGACCGTAGACTTTGCGTAGACCACAGATATAGATACGTAGCAGGCGTAGATTGTATATGAGGTAGCCGGTTGCTACGCAAAAACTAAACTACAACGTAGCACAAGTAAATATTAACTTAGCACCTAATTTTCACACTATTTCGATCAATCGATTCGGGCGTATGTTTAAAGTCGAACCACTGCTTTGGCTTCTACCTATATCTACTGTGTCTTACATCATGATAAGGTAGTGTGGTGGATGCGAACTCATCAAGCCTAAATCAGGCTTGATTCCTTTAGTTGAACTCATCCTGCAGATGATCTTGCCGGTGTTGTTTGCATGTGGACTATTAAATTCGTTTCGCTGCAGTTGCTTAGTGTGCGTGAAAAATGAGTAACTGAGCCGAACTTGAACGCTGGATGCAGGCCGCTTCCAACCGGCCCTTTTGGAGATCCATGGGGTAGGCCTATGTCCAGCAGTGGACGTCCTATGGCTGAAATGATGATGATGATGATGATGAGCCGAACTTATACCTAGTTTTTGAGTTAAGCGGATAGTAAAAAAAGTGTATGAAACACGGAGAACATTACGATTTTCGAACTACAATTCTATTGTACTAAGGCAGTACTATTGTACGTAGGTAGGCCTCCCACTAGATGGACCGACGACATTGTGAGAGTCACTGGTATCCAGTGGATGCAAAATGCAGGCTGTCGTTCAGTGTTGATGTTGAGGCAAGGGGGAGGCCTATGTTCAGCAGTGGACGTGTTCTGGCTGATGATGATGAAGGCATATCTTCCTTGTTTATCAGATCTGAGGTCCATATCAATGAGGATGACAGACATCACTTCACTACATAGTATAAACTAAAGTCGCTGTCGCTGTCTGTCCGTCCCTATGTATGCTTAAATCTTTAAAACTACGCAACGGATTTTGAAGCGGTTTTCACCATCAGTTACATAATTTTTCACGGAAGGTTTATATATATAACTAGCGACCCGACTCGACTTCGCACGTAAATTACACCCGTGCAAAGCCGGGCGGGCGGGTCGCTAGTCAGAAATAAATACTTGATTTGGTGACAAAAATAATATCCATAATTTGAGCTGGGATTGGCTCATTTCAAAAATCAAATTTTCCTTTCCACTTAGAACGTAATTGCATTTCAGGTATGAAATTAACGCCATTCCATTACATCAGAACTCGAAAGAGGACAACTGCGAAGCGCCAAGCGAAGCGGTATCAGTCGCTTCGTCGAGCAAAGTGACAGACCTGAAAATTGGAGTTGCCAGCTTTTGCAAGGCGTTTCCGTGGCACTTTGTCGTGGATAAGCGCTTAGAACTGGTGCAGCTGGGTAAGTTTTTAAAAGATTTATTCAATTTGCGATGTGTATGTGTATATAGGTTTAAAATTGTAAAGATTATTCGACCCCTTTTGGACCAGTTTATTTTTTATTATTTATCTTATTGACTAACATACATGTTATTATAACACAACTCTGCCAAACTGCATAGCAGTGTGTAGGCAGACATCTAATCTCTTTACAAAATTTCATCATCAACGAGTAGGAACACAACATTTTAGACATACTAATTACCTAATTATAATATTGGATATAAATATATGTGGCAACAGAGAGTTATCATGGGAACACCAGGAATGGACAGCGCCAAGACCCCGCAACAAAGAAAGAATACGAACAACAATTCAACACCAAAATTGAATTAAAAATTACCGTTGGTTAGAACGAAGCACTTATCGACTACTATAATAATTTATCTACTAAGTCATTCCATCCAACAGCAACTTCTTCAAGGCAACCTTAAGGATGAAGATTGGTTTTAGATTCTAATAGGACAAATTGGCATTTCTATGTATGTTTGTATATTTGTTCGACGATATATTGCGTATTAATACGTACTTGATTATAATCTTCATAAAATGTTGTCATGTAGTAGTATTTCAATATTTTATATTTATCATAGCAGAAGTATAGTCATGCGCATAGTCATAAAACAATAGCATGGAGGCTGTGCAGATTTCGAATGCTTTACTGGCTTGAATGATTAAAGTTCAAGAACAGTTTCAGCAGCTAACACTTGAAAACGCCACGCACGCCATTCCAACAGCGCAAATAAGAACCAACACAATACAAAGAATTTAGTGTCCGTGCTTTTTTGGTGCTCATTAGTACTGTTGGCATGATTCAAAACGCGCTTCTTGCAGTTCAATTTGAAGGTGGTAAAAGTTCAACTGCATTTAATAGACGAAGAACGACTCTACTGAAATCATGCCTCTCTACAAGCTACAGTGGGCGAAATGCAAATATTTTTGTGCTAATACGTATTAAATTTCCATGCAATTTTTTAATTCGAAAAATTCAAAATTAGTGGAATGGTATATATTTTATGCGCGTGAATAGTATTTTGCGTACAGTTCCCACCATATAACGAGACTAAATCCAAACAAAGAATAAATAAAATTAACGGAAATTACTTTCTTTTCCATTAACAAAAAGTACCGTATCATTAAAACGCCATCAAAAACCGCTCAGGCTTTAATATATTCTCCAAAATTTACTCTCGGAACATCAGGTTTTATTTTCAAAATACAGTGGTTTTATGCACCTTTTTGTTACCAGTTTGCCTGTTTATTGTATTTATGTTGCCCATTAGGATAAAAATAAATGAGCTGGGCAACTAAAATGAGAGACAAATAAAAACTGCGATACTAAAACTGGTTAACAGTAAGAGGAAAACAAATAAACTTGTTGTCTTGATAAAAATACTTTTATGGTAAACATTGTTTCAGATAAACATAGTCTTGGTATATTTTAACGCCGTGATAAAGAGATTGAGTGTGGATGGACGGTAGCATATAATATGTGCGCTTTACAATCAGACGGCAACCGCGATTCTCAGCCCTGCCCCAATGACTTATTTAGTACGTTTTCGATGCCATCATTAAATAACGGTGAAGGATAGACAAGATATTCACCAACATGCACTGGGCCAGCATGCTCAATTAGGGCCAATATTCTCTCTCGGAGTGAAGGCCTGAGTCCCAATAGTGGGAACGTGATGGGCTCCTAATGATGATGATGATTTGAATAGTTGTAAGTTGTAGATTGAAAGAGCATAGAAGTGGAACATACGAATATTATAACTGATTATTTTATGGTTAGACTTTCGACCACAGCTCATCGGATAGTGGTCGAAGATGGTAAACATGTCTAGCCTGGAACGAGAACTGACTCTCAACTGAGGCTGCTTGGCGATATATTTTAACCAAAAGGCAATGATCTTATATGTTGCACTAATCTCATTGCTAAAAGGTGATAGCTAGGCAGCCGGGCATTCGAAGACTATTACATGTTGGCTACTTTTTATTACACAAAATTTACGGTTGTCATATTATAGCGTTTTATCATCAGCATCAGTCCACCGTAGTCCACAGCTGGGCATCGGCCAATCCATGGCGACTCAGCCCAAATCTCGGCTTTTCGCTTTTAGTCACTGCCAACTACTTTACGTATAACGTCACTCCATTGCGTCTCAGGATGTCCTTATATAACAGCGTGTGGAGTTTTTTTTTTTTTAATTAAAATATAGCCTTGCATTTCATCTTGCCTGATGTTAAGCGAGGATGTGGTCTACGATGGAGCACGCTTACCTAGACGAAACCGATTCACTCGCGATTTGGAGACACCCAGATTGTAATTATCAGGGAACACCCATTCAGGCAGTGCTTTCCCAGACTAGCAGTTTGCACAATAAAATTGGGTAAGTACTAAAAATAAATAATTCCACATACTTAAGTCTAAAAACATAGAACAGCCACCAAATTGCATATTTTACATTATATTATTTCAAAGTCAAATTGTTTTCTGTAACAATTTTTGGTTCTCAAATTACAAAGTATACTTAACATAAATGTTTGCCATAAATAAGAGAGACGAAACAAAACGTTATTAAATTTTTTCATAACAATAACTCTTGAGTTATGAATTTTAATTCAAACTTCGGTCATTAAGTTGCGAAGTTGGAATGCTAAAATTCTTTTCGACGATTACTCGTCATTTATTTCTTTTTGCAGAGTCTTAAGGTATCATTCAACATTTTATCTGGACGTATCGCTCGTTAGGCTTCAAAAAGTGAATAAGAAATGAAGTTTTAGAAAATGATTAAAGCAATTAGAGTTTTTGTAGAACATGAATCTGATTTAATGTTTTTGAAAACGATTAAAGCTGTTAGAGTCTTTGTTGAACATTAATCGGATTAAATGGACATGTATTTTGGTTAATAAGTATTTTTATTTTTAATATGGCAATGTAGTGACTTTTGCAAAAAAATTACCTATCAAAATATTTTCCAACTTTTACTATGAAAATTAGTTGATTTAACAATCTAAATCACAAAATTGATACGCACTTCTAAAAAATTTACTGTTTCAAAACTGGCTTAAGGCGAGGTTCTCCCATTTTTTAGTAAGGCTTATTACTACAAAAGTCCATGAGGCTTAATAAACTGTATTAAAGTCGCATTTATTGGAGCAAAACCCTGGCGCTTACACACAGTCGTGCGTTTCGCTACTTCTATTTTTGAGGTTATTATCATATTTTTCGAAAAGTATAGCTGTAATGTAAAATGTAACTTTACGGTTCCTTCATAAATAGGTATATGAATGAACCCAAAATAAAAAACAAGTAGAAAAGCTCAGATCAGTGTTACTTTCACATATTTTTTTCTATTGAGCAAAATGTCCTTAATCGTGTTTTGGTCTTTAGGGTTTCCTAGATATCGAAAAAGAGGGCCTTATTATGTATTACTTATGTAACTTCTTAACAACGAATAAACTAGAACACATATTTAAACCGATGAAGACGTAGTTTCCTAAGTTCTCTAGAAGAAAAAGTATGGTCTGCACCAGTTTACTAGGACATGCCTTAGACTTGAATGTGACTATGACTTGTTTAACGAAATATTTTACTAAAGCTTTAATAAAAATTATATAATGTACTTGAACCAGCAAATGCACAAGACGTGCAACGCCAAATACTATCAGAAATTAAAACCGCTGATTCAATTATTATGTATTGTAATTTTTTTAAGTTATTCTTTAGAGGTATGATTCTGAGATCTGGAATATTCCTGTGACCTTTTGTAGCTGTGGGTGAGGTACGAATTTTCGCTATGTAAAATACGTATCGAGTTCCACACAAATTTCATTTTCGACATTAAAAATTTGTATGAAATTCGATTTATATACCTATATTTTATAGATGCAAATGCAACTAAATTGCAATAGCGATAAAATAATATTAGGATTTCCTTAAATCTATATAAATTTTAAAAAAACTTTTCTTTGGCAGGTGCTGGTTTTATGCGTCTTTTCGGCACCCACCTAGCCTCGCAAGGATCGTCGCTAGGCACCTACTTCCGTCTGTTGAGACCACGAGGAGTGACCTTGGACTTCCGCGAGATCCTCAATAGAGTTAATACACCTTTCATGTTCTGCTTGAAGATACCTGGAACGTCTTTAGCTGAGGTAAGTGTAGACCAAGGCCGAAATGTCACTGAAGTGCAAGTTCGCTGGTTATTTGGTCATGTAATCTCTTGGAACTGGACGCACTTTGATCTTGGCGCCTTGCCAATAGTGTTTTAGGTCATTTTATTATGCAGCCTTGTTTTAGGCACCTCGCTGAGATATAGACACTTATCTATCCATATGCCAGTGCAGTGTCAGACTTTTGTTTTTTAACTTACTACGCAAGCTTTTGACCACAATCTCACTTGATGCGATGTTGTGGTCGATGATGTGGCTCACTTGCCTAGGATATACCTATTCCCTTTTTTCAACCCCGGATCGTAACTGTTCAAAACTGTCAGCTAATACAGACATCTTACATTTTGGAGAGACAATCATGTCCATTGAAGAGTTGAAAGATATCTTTTTCACACCTAAGGTATCGTCGTATTTGTCTTGGCAACGTAAGTTTTTTTACTGACTGTACAAAACAGCTTTTTTATTAGTGTTGGAATCGTCAGTCAAAAAAATATATAAATTAAAATGTGACAGATGTGAGTGTTTCGGACAGTGCCTATATTATATTGTGTCTGAATCGTCAGTTACTCCACCCCTCTGCACCTCTGCTGTTATTTTCAAAAAAACGTACTTAGGCCGGTCGTATACGTTGGTGACTAAAGTATTCGACACACGGCGTGTCGGGTAGCATCGACGTTCTCGAAATGCGGTTTCTTGAATACAGCTTCGCATAGGCTGTGACACCGCATGAAGCCCGATGCCCATCTAAGTGACACGATAAGTGATCTGGCAAAATTTTCTAGCGCGTAACCTGCACGCATCTTTTAAAGCGTTTGTACATAGACAATATTTATTTTTGTGTCAAAAATCCACTACAGAACCTAAAGCTACACGCTTATTTAATTTAAAGTTTAATTTTTGGCACAAACCGGCCCCAGCTCAGCATGATGCCGTATGTTACCAACCGGCTATAGAGGCTATAGAGAGAGATAACGTTTATTGCTTAGAACTGTTTACATAAAGTGTATACACGTCAGTCTTTTATGTCAGGATCGCGCTTTATGAGAGTCGCGAAAATATCGAGTCTCCAGTGTCGTCTTATGTACGTACGGCCTTAGAATATACTTTTTGTTTGCACTAAATTTAGTTCCCATAGGATTTAATGCTTTGGCCAGGGTCAGGGCATTTAAGGTTTACGAGACCCCATTTTGCTCGAAAACGGTACGGTTTAAGCGCTATTGTCGTAAGTAAAACTTTGCATATCTTAGCCCTGAAATACGATGCCTACCTACTTTAAGTCAGCTGTACCGTTTTGCTTATTCCAAAATTAACTTCTAGAAATCTGGACGATATTTTGTTTTCTAAACATGATAGGCAATGAGAATAATAATCTATAGTAAGATGCCTAGAAACCTTAAAGGTCTAAATATTAATCTATTCAAATGGAAATAAAAAAAAATACTACTGACTAAGTGCTATTACACCGTAAAAGAATTTATTAATGATAAGAGATTAAATTGGAATACTAACATTGAATAACTAATAATGACATTATAATATTGTAGACATCGTACCTTGACATAACTACTATACTATGACATTTCCTTTGTAAACTAACAATACTAATAACTTATAATTAGTGAGTTATGAATGCCAGTGCTAATATTGCATGTCCATTTAGAGACAAGTTTGTTTTCGGAGCTCTTAAGAACAGATTATGTCTGTATTACATCTAGGTTTACCAACAAACTGCAATAAATATATTTTGATTTAGAGATTATTTCTACTCAGTGGAAAATATAACCAGGACAAACTAAAATATTAAACTAATCTAGATTAATTTAAAGAAATGGGGGAGACCTTTGCCCGGGAGTGGGACAGTATAGATTAAATTAGATCTTTTGAACTAATAAATAAATAAATAAATATTCGGGACATTGTAAGCGCCATGTTTTTGCCACTAAAATTATTTAATACAACACTACGTACTTTAATACGTTGCTCAAAAGGAGAAAAACCTCGAAATAAAACAATAATTTGTTTGATATGATAGAAAATGAAACCAAGTTTCTACTCACAAAAGTTTTCATTTTAAACAACTTTAGTACATTTAAAACTTTGTTGAAATTAATATCGAATTAATTACTAACTAAAGTAACTCTGGAAGTTTTTGCTTAGAACCAATTACCTTAATGTTGTCTGTTTACATTCGCTGTATTTTTATTAAAATCATTCAAATCATTCGTTCCCTTAGCAACCTTTATCTGAGTAAATTGTGGGTTTCAAAGTATCGCGTTTCGCCAATGAATCCAGTCACAACATTTTGCAGTTTAATCTCAAATTTGTATTTTATGAGCGGTGATAAGGGTGTCTTGAAAAGCTCAGAGTCACACAGCGGGCAATGGAGAGAGCTATACTCGGAGTTTCTTTGCGCGATAAGATCCGAAACGTGGATATTCGCCAAAGAACCAGTCACCGACATAGCTGTTAAAATTTGCAAGTTGAAGTGGCAATGGGCAGGCCACATCGCTCGAAGAACCGATAACCGATGGGGAAGAAAGGTTCTGGAGTGGAGACCACGAACCGGAAGACGCAGCGTAGGGAGGCCTCCCACTAGATGGACCGACGACATTGTGAGAGTCGCGGGCATCCAGTGGATGCAAAAGGCAGGCTGTCGTTCAGTGTGGAGGTTAAAGGGGGAGGCCTATGTTCAGCAGTGGACGTCTTCCGGCTGATGATGATGATAAGGGTGTAGAGAGGTGGAAATTTAACTTGTGTATATGTGTTTCTACCTGTGGCATCGAAACGGCTGAACCGATTATGATAATTTTGATTATTTGAAGTAAAGCCTATTGCAGACCATGCGAAGTAGCTTGGAAGTAGAATTGGCAAGTACAAGTGGATGTTCAAACGTAAAGTAGCCACTCGCGTTGTGATGCGCACAATTTGCGTGCGAGTTCGTACTCGCACGAGACGAATAATGCGCAGTGTGCTTCGCGCGAGTAGCACGGGGAAACGAAGCTTCACTTGCGCAAGGACCAGCGCGAACTTCTACTAAGCACTTTCACTGCCACTTGCACTAAGCAGACGATGCGTAGTAGGCCCTTGCTGCTTTTACTGTGCGCAACGGGCTTAATAGGAAACATGATTAGGTACTTGTTTTTAAAAAAATATTTTATTTTTAATAAGCTTGCGTTTGACTCTTTGAATGATCTTGCCTGATGTTAACCGATGATGCGGTCTACGGTGGAGCGTGCTTGCCTAGAAGAAACCAATTCACTCGTGATTTGAAGACACCCGGATCGTAACCATCGGGAACAATCCATTCAGGCAGCGCATTCCACATTTGCCAATAATATGCAATAAAATGAATCATTTTTTTTTTGTTTGTTTGAAAAGTGATTTGATCGAGAGTGGTCTTAGCTAATGATTCTAAAAAAATTGTAGAGCCTTTTCAAGCTTTTAACAGGGGGTTTTTTAAATTTAATTTGTTTTGTTTAAATAAAACCAGCCAAGTGCGAGTCAGGCTCACGCACTGAGGGTTCCTTACCACCACATGACTAGCTTACTAGACTAGAGTCCCATGGTTTCACCACGTATTGATGAAAAATGATGATGACGATGACGATGAAACGTAGCTTGTGTTAATACAAGACATAGGCTATCATTATTCTTAATTTCATCCAAATCCGTTTAGCCATTTTAGCGTGAAGGAGTAACAAACATAACATAACACATAAACTTTCGCATTCATATCAGTGTGATTCTGATACTTGTAGCTGCATAATCTATAGTGTCCATTTTTGCCTATTGTCCTTTCACTAGCGGCCATGCACTCATCCAAAGGTTTAGTCATATCAAATATTATAATTTAGAACTAAGAACGAACGATGTCTATGTTTATGTGCCTGTCACAAAGTTCGTGACTAAGCAGCTGACCCAAATTTTATGAAATTCTGCTAAAAAGGAGTGTGGTAAAACATACCTTTAATATCTGAAACTTGTGAAGAAGATGCATAGTTAATTTCAGATTAAACTGCAGTGCGCTAGGAGTTCAATAAAAACGATTTTACTAAAGAAATTCCTTATTTGAAAATAACTCCAACTGGCACCAAGCCCCAGGTAAAGAATCAAAGATTAGAAAGACAAAGTTCCAAAGAGTTTCAATATCTCTCCATCAATTGGAAATTCTTTAATATCCCTCGAAGTTTCCTCCATCTCGGCTGAGGGGAGTATTTAATGATATTAATCAGTTTATTATTTCAAAACCGACGATATTAGAACTCGGGGCGTGGTGACACTCCCTTTAATAATTCTTGAAAAGTTTTCTACAGTAAAGCACCTGTCTCACCGTCGGCATGCTAGCGATTAGCTATAAACTATATTCTCGCTCAAGAAACGAACAAAAGATATAGATTCCGTGTCAAAAAAGCGACACATATTAATAGTTGATCGCTGGACGTTCAAACTGCCAGCGAGAACTCTCTCTCCACTATTTAGTCGCAGCGACATTAACTATCAATTGACTATCAAAGATAAAACTCGCTCAGCGATGCTCGTTTGCAGGTTTGCGCAGAACCGGCTGCGTTGAGCGAGTGGCGCGAGTAATCGCCCGCTGCTCTCGCTCACTCGCTTTATAGCCCAGCGAGACAACTATACACACTCGCTTCTCGCTGCTCGCCAAATCGTATCTAGTTTCTAGCTCTAATTACTTCTCGCTCATCGCCGGTTGTGAGACAAGTGCCTAAGGAAGAGAAAATTTTGAGTCGTCTTGTATGATAATTATATTTTACCTTCATACAATAGAACTTTTGGTTTGAGATGATTTCCTTAATCACTCCAGGATATTTCCTCTTTTTGCTGCTTTTAACCGATTACAAAAAGAGGGGGTTATCTATTTTTTTTAAATTATTGTTTGCTCGGTGGTAAACGACCGGAATTTATGGAAGGAAATGGGGGAGACCTTTACCCAGCAGTGGGACAGTATAGGAAAAAAAAAAATAGTCCGAACTCCGTCGCTTTTATAAACTAATTTAGAAAATCCTTTTTTTAATTGAAAGGATATAATATCGTACTTTAGATTGGTCCTTTAGAAATTTCGCGAAATCTCTTGTTAAAATATGATCAGTAGTTTGGCTTTTAAATCAAAATAACTGGAAAATCGGTTCATTCGATGACGAATATAGATAGCCCGTTGGTCCAGTTGGTAGTGAACCTACTTTCTAAGCTTGGTGGCGTGGGTTCGATTCCCACCTAGGACAAAACATTAATGTGATGAACATTTATTTTGTGTTTTTTCTATATCTGGTTGTTAATATCTATGTAAGTATGTATTTAAAACCATAATTATAATATGTATGTATATCAGTCCCTGGCAGCTATATCACAAGCTTTGCTTAGTTTGGGGTCAGATGACCGTGTGTGCAAAATGTCCAGAATATAAAAAAAAAAAAAAATTCTATGCCTGTTTATAATCAGTAAAAGTCAAGTTTATGTTAATAAAATTGATTACGTAAAAGAATAAGGCAAAGGCTGAAAGATAACGCAGTTTTGTAAGCTAAAGAAATGGGCCAACACTGCCGTTGACACACACAAACGATTCGGCTTACGAATAGCTCCTCTTTTGAAATTGGATGTCCACAAACACACATTTCAGAGGAAAACGTTTTCTTGTCGCGTTTTGGGCTTTAGTTTTTCTTTCGAAACGGGTTTCAAATTATTTAGACGTGGAAAGAGTACATTGATAAATATAACAACACAAAGTTTAAATAAAATTGAATAATCTAATTGTTATTGTCTTTAGACCTTCAGTGGTCTATGGGCAAGCCAACTAATTTCGGTTGTATTTTTCTTAGTTGATAAAGGCGTTTCGGGGCAGTGGTCCAACTGGTTTGTCCAGCTAGTTGGACTGCAGGCCTTCATTAGGGGTCGTGGTCCAACTATTGTTGTAGTTGGACAACGGCCCCATAACTATAGACCCGTGGTCCAACTGATTTATATAATTGTAAATTATTTATATTTTTAAAAAAGAAAAAAAAATCCAGTAAAAAAAAAACAATTGAATAACACTCAATAAACACGTAGATCCTAGATATAAAGAAAATATTAGTTAAATATAAGCTTTTAGTATTATTCTCAGCAAACCTTTTCATTTGATACCCATATCTTGATGAGAAAATTTTGTCTGCTCTCATGGGGCGTCCACCATATTGAATTTAGTGTGACGTCATTTTATTTTTCGTATTCATCTCAGCAAACCCTTGTTACTCATATATCATGGGAGTGCATAAAAACTAACTGGTCCACCATCTTTGGAAGTCGGCCAAATAAGAATTAGGATGACGTCACTACACTAGCCATGCATTGTCATCTAAACTAATATAAACATGTATGCTAAATTTCAACTCAATCAGTTCGGGATTGCTTAAAATTTAGTTGCAAGCTTTTACCCATACTAACATAACAAGTTAAATAAAAATTTGTAAAAAAGTGCGTAATATATCTTCCAAACAAAAATGACGCTCATAAAGTTCAAATTTGGTAGAGATGTGCAGTAATAGTTTAGAAGATTCCACATAACTGTCTAAGTATTAAGTTTTTCCTTTTTAAAACAACGCTTATTAGACAGATAAGACTTAATATATTGTATTAAAGTCGCATTTAGTGGAGCAAACCCATGACGCTCAGTCACAGCTGTGCGTTTCGCTATTTCTATTTTTGAGGTTTTTCCCATATTTTTCGAATATTATAGCTGTAATATAAAATGTACCTCTGCGGCTTCATATATAATTATGAAATCTATATATTCAGATATCGTAGACATCATTTAATATAATATATGCATTTGAACAAATCCAAAAAATCAGGGAGAAAAGCGCAAATCAGTGTTACTTTCATATTTATTTTTTATCAAGCGAAATGTCCTTAATCGTGTTTCGATCTTTGGGGTTTCCTAAATGAATCATTACATTTTGATATTACACTATTTTTATAATTTTAAAATAAACATGGAAGTAAACTTAAACTAAAACTAAAACGACCAAAATTGCTAAAAGTCAGAAAAGAGGGCCTTAAGCAGCTTACCTATTTAAACTCCATAACCACTACAAGCAAGCCCTCCAAACGATTCCCGCCCCAACCTAAACCCATATACATTATTCTCAAAATCGTAAACATTACTCACGCAAGACAACAGTCTTAGATCAATTCGAGAGCATCTAAAATATTTGCTCAGCACCGCCCAAAACACGCAAACGACGACGGGGCAAATAATTCGCGTCCGCTGGTGTAATATTGTTAAGCAAACACGGTAAGTGCCTCACTACAAAGGGCCTCGGAATGGAAGTGTGTTTGAAACGACCTAAGGGCCTAGTCAACAAAAGGGAAGGGTAACATGGATGGACAATGGTACCTCCACATGAGCGTACTATCGTCACACCTTAAAGTAGTTTCAACTATACAACGTGTAGCAGAAAGTTTACATAAGCAAGCAAGTAATAAAACTAAACATTTAATCGAAGACTCGAAAAGTATAAGTTTTGTCCCGGGTATTTATCATGTGTGCCAGAGGCCGTTGGTTGGCATAAAACTCAGTCATCAGAGCTGGCCACTCTATACACTCTCTACATAAGTAAGTTCGTATTATAAATGTCATATTCGATAGTTTGAGCTTTTCCACGCTTTTTTGGGACATTCATGATCCAAGAAAACAAGGTCTAGCGCTCTGAGAGATGTACCGCAATGAGATTCCATTTGCCACTTTATTGTAACAAACACAGATACCAGGAAACATTTTTTAAAGAATCTATTAAATATAATACAAAAAAGCATTTCAATTATCATTTGGTTTGTCCGCTCAACAAAGTTAAGCAAGACTTGAATATATTAAACACAATTTTATCAAAACCAAATTGATTTATTGGATTCCCACAGGTAATATACGGATATTGGGGAGTTATAATTTCTCGCTACTGTTAACACAGAAAATCCTAGAGAGTCCGCCATTGTTTCGTGTATCGCCACCTCTCGAACTTGTTGTAAATTACTTATTTTGCTCTTGCTTATGCACGTGTACGTGTATCCATGACATTGACGACATCATTGCGGGACGCCCACGTGACATTTTTTCTCGGAGCGCTATACCTAACGGAGTATATTATTATACCATGGGGACATTGAGTAAGTATTCTGTGTTCAAAGTGAAAACTATTTCGACTAAATGCCGACGCAATACGCATTAATAGACAAAAATGGTATATTTTGTATATAAAAAATTCGTTTACGTACAAAACATTAATAAATACTTCTTGGATCATACGATATGCTTCAAGTATTTATCTTTCATGATTATGTTCGCCATAAGTCCGCCTACGTGTAGTGGGCGTTCAATTTCTAACAATTTTTTGAAATTTTGATTGTTTAACTCTTTATTGTTCACACCATGAAATTTGATACAGAGGACAAAAAACTCTTAAAAACTAGTGTAACAACTGGCGGCCTTATCGCTAACAGCGATCTCTTCCAGGCAAACTTATAAATTTTCTTATAAAAAAATTAAATTTTCTTGATTTGTCTCTTTTATCTTTTTCTCTTTTTTAGCCTAATCTTCCACTTAATCATATTTTATTAACTTTTTTTTTGTCTGTCTCTGCCCATTCTTGTTTTATTTATTTATAGTTTCTATTCTACTTTATGTATACTTTTGGACACGGTAACAGTATAATAATCCCACTGGATTTTAGGCACACTATTACTAACTACTTAGACACAGCAACAAAGAGATCGCTCTTAGCGATAAGGCCGCCGATTGTTGCACTAGTTTTTAAGCTTTTTTATCGTGTGTGAAATTTGTGGTTTGAACAATAAAGAGTTTATCCATCTATCAATACCAAAAACATTTCAAATTTGTAAAAAGAGGCGTGATAATATTGAAAAACAAAAAAACCTATAGTCTTAGAATAACTACACAATAGAAACCAAGTACATTCGCAAAATTTAAGCCATTCAAATGGAGTCATATATGGGCCAAAAAAATATAAAAATTTTACTATGACAATTTGCGCGGTGAAATCGTACCACAACAAATCAGAAAAGCAGCATAAGAGTTATGGTGTGACATTCCACAGACAATCCATTAATTTTCTTGCTTAAAATACCAATCGAAACGTAAGCTACAAAGCGAATTTGTAGCTTACGTTTTGAGAAGGCGTTGTTTGGAAACCTACCTTCTCTGAGTAGTTATTCTAAGCCTATAAGTATTTCCAATCTCAAAAGTGCATAATAGAAGCAAAATCGCCCCATACCCTCAGTGAGCAACTACAATAGCCGAAAACTGTGTCACAAGGTACGGTATTCTACTTTATATATACTAGCTGCACCCCGCAGTTTCACTTGCGTAGTGGTGAAAATGATGATGATGATGATGATGAAAAGCGTATGTCACTTTCCAGCCCTTGAACTATACCCAATCCATGCAAAAAATCTGGTCGGCCCGTTGATTTGTTGCTGCGTGAAAGAGGAACAAACAAACCAACTTTTCGCATTTATAATATTAGTATGATTCTGGGCAGATAATAGTATAAATAATCCCACTGGATTTGAGGCTAACTATTACTAACAAGACACAACAATACCAAAAACATTTCAATTTAAACTGAGGCGTGCCAATATTGGAAAAAAGACATCTTCACAATCTTTCCCATTTCAAAAGTGCAAAATAGAAGCAGAAACGTCGTACATGCTTGGAAACCAACTACAATAGCAGGAAAGTGTGTCACGCGGTACGCGAGCATTGTCAGACAGGTAAAGACACAGACTTACTCTACAGATAGTAATCTACAGACACCAACATACACTATTCTGCTCTATTGAGTGTACGGGAGAAAATTGCTACTGTACAGATGTTAGCAAATTGCTTCTGTGTCGACAAAGCTTTGGTTGTCAAGTGTATTGAGGTGAAATTGTTTTGTTAGGTTAGGTGATCGACTGTCTTTTGTCAACATACAAAATCATGTGTGTGTGGACTGAGAGACCACATAGATATATAAGATACTAGGGACCCGCCCCGGCTTCGCACGGATGCAATGCTGATACTAAATATACTACAGAATGTCTTTATATACAACGTTCACGGCTTTTTTGTGATTAGACAATACAAATATGTTTTCTTTAGCTGTTACTCTTGAAAGAGCAACATATAATTGCCCATGTGAAGAACCCGGCCCCTCAGCTGGTCCCGCGCAACCGCTATGTCCCTGCATTTTAAATCTGTAATATATTCGAAAATATTAATTTAAATTACATGCTGTAAAGGGCCATATTGATCTAGATTAAATGCACAATGTATTTAAAGTACTTTAATAGATAATGATTATTGCTGTATTGCTTAAAATCGCTTCGTAAATAAGCCATTATTTACGAAAAAGTAAAGTAACTTTTATACTAAGTAGTGATACAAGGGTGGTCAAAAAGGTGATGTTAATCTAGATTCTTTGTACCATATAGGTATGTACCGTGACAAGTGCCTTTATTAACTAAACAAAATACAAGCTAATACTAACACTACAAATACAGTTAGACTGCCCACAGACCGTTGAAGGTCTAAAGACAATCCAAATGTTTAAACCCACTATCAGTTGGCAGCGTACCCAGACTACCCAGTATGCTGGCGGTATATGACGCTGAATGGCAATTTTTATGCGTTGAAACAGAAACACGCCAGCATTTTGGTCACGCGTCGCATTAACCAGGCGCTCTGAAAGATTTTTGAACACGAGGTGAGCTCCCGGTCCCCAAGGGCCCAATGTCTCGACCCCAAACGCCTTAAATATGTAACCACTGCCGAGTTTAGCATATTTGCGTCGCTTGAGCTGCTCTGCCGAATTGGCAGCCGCACCAGCCCTACCTTGTGTCTCAGGAAGATGTGACGGTGCCTTGTACTACACGAGGCTACACATACGAGGCTACGCAGGCTACACGAAAATACCCCGTATATGTTTATCACAAAATATATAAGATTCCTTAGTATTTTATTTTTAATCATTTTAAGATAACATTTTTACTCAAACTGTAAGACAACGTAAAACATAATTTCATAACAACAAATTTAAAAACAGTCAAACAAATAACGAACTCCGAAATCTTCCGCGCAACTTTTTATAAAAGTAAATTAGAAGCAAACATTTTAATCGCTGGCCTCGTTTATTTTCTCACATTTTTGCTTGTAAATAGAGATCAATTTATTTCCATGAATCGTCTTTGACGAAAATGATCACGAGAAACCAGACGAAAACAACTTGAAATGTAAAGATATAACGGAAAAATAACATGTCAATGGAAACAGAAACCGTCAATAGGAAGAATAAAATGTCAAAAGGAAAAATAAAATGTCAATTGAACAAAAGTGGAACCCCCATCGAAATAGGCTCGTTAACTTAGATTTGTTAGGGAATGTAAATAGAGACTGTTTGTGCGTCCTTAACTATGTTTGGCCAAGGAATTGAGCTGGACCGAAAAGGTTTATACCGTTTCACCGTTTATGCGAAGATTCGGTTTGTCTGAATGTGGCGTGGAATGAGGTCAAATTTGGCCAGACTTGGACAAATATTTGTAAAACGATAGACTTAATAGATGGTTGGTTTATTATATTATATTTAACTAACTGTTACGAACCGACTTCGAAAAAGGAGGAAGGTTCTCAATTCGAACCATTTTTAATGTTTTAATGTATGTATCTACGTCGATTACGCTGGTATCTGTAAACCAATTAGCGTTTTTTTAAATTTTTCTTATGACGTGTGCATGAAGCTCTCGAGGTGGTCCCACAAAAATTTCATTACTTTTAGCTGTACTTGGCATGATTATAGTACACGCTCTAAAGTTATAACAACAAATAGTAAATAATGGTCAAGTGTGAGTCAAATACAAATTTCTGTATACCGAAGTTAAGAAGTGCAACGTGAGTCGCACTCGGTACTTGGGTGGGTGACCGCCTGGGCGTGATGTTGTCTTTTTGCACTATTGTAGTTAATTAATTAATAATTAGCAATTAAATTAATTAGTGTTGGTACGGAACCCACAGTGCGCGAGCCTAACTCACACTTTGCCGGATTATTCTGTTAACACAATCTATATCCGAGAATACAGCGAAAAACTAACTAAAACTTTGTACGAAGGTAAACCCGGTGAGCGCTTCATTCGCTAATGAACCATTGTTAACCAAATCAGATGTTTTGTTCTGGAAGGATGCAAGTGGAATTTTGAACAGGGCAGTCGGTTACTTATTATTTAGGATCTCTTTCCTAAGGACTTGTCTTAGTAGACATTAACGTTTGTTTTACATTTGGTGATGTATGCTTATAGCATAAGGGTAACTACATATTTATTTAAATACTAGCTGACCTGACAGACGTTGTCATGTCTTAGAACTGTCAAACACGCAAAGTTAATATTGTAAATCTTTTTTTTTTACACCTTGGGTTACATTATTGGAGTTATAGTAAGGATCCCTATTTTTTTGAAAATACAATATAGCTTATGTTACCTGGGGATAGTGTAGCTTCCCAACAGTGAAATAATTTTTCAAATCGGTTCAGTAGTTTCGGAGCTTATTCAATGCAAACAAACAAACAAACAGTCAAATCTTTCCTCTTTATAATATTAGTATAGACAAAGGTATCAAAAGAAGAAAATAAAAAAGCTTTAACTATCACTTATTACTAATTATCACTAATTTTACAGAACAATATTGTTATTGTAGTTTGCTTTTAGCTGGCAAGTGCCTATTAAAACGAATTAATACTTATCTAAGCGACATAATATAGTTATTCAAAAAATAGCAACCCACATCTAGTGAAATTATTGAATAACAATAAAAAAGAAAGAAAGAAAATAAATTCATATCCTAATTTTTCACCCTTATAGGTGAAATAATTTCCTTGATATATTATGGCCTTCCAATAATAGTAAACTTTGACGCATCATGTTTCGTTTTTGGGGTCACCGACTCGCCCTTGGTCATTATTTATTATTTGTTGGTATAATTTAGAGTGTGTACTATAATCACGCCAAGTTTGACGCTTGTACATATTACCGTGTTTACAATACATTATAGAGCTAATACAAAAATACGTATAAAAATACGTTTGTTGTATGGGTTTCGTTTTTATTTTTTGACTTTTTATTATTTCTCAGTTAATCTGCCGTAACATTACATATTCTGTGAATATTTCAACTGGCTATCTATTACGGTTTGAATGATGTAGACAGATGGACGGGTGGACAGACAGACAGACAGACATCGTAGGCTTACTAATAGGGTCCCGTTTTTACCCTTTGGGTACGGAACGTTAAAAAGTTCTTTGTTTTACTTTGGAACTCTAAAAACCTGCTAAAACGCATGAAATTTGGATAAATTTTAGTAGATTCTCTCACGAAAGCTACACAGTGCTAGCATAAGTAGAGAAAATCCGGCTTCCACAACTGATTTGCATAATCTCTGCCTAAAACTACCAACATCCACTAGATAGAAAGAGAAACTCCTTATTGTGTACATTACAAACAGATAGAAAACACCTAAAAATTGTGCCACAAGTGGCGGCCTTATCGCTAAAAACAATCCTTTCCAGACAACCACTAAGGCACTAGGTTACGTTTCACGTTTCTCTTACACTCGGCAGTCACGTTTTTCTTACACCATGAAGTTATTTTACGAATCCGGTGTTGTATTTTCAACCGGTGAAATAATATTATAGTATTATAATAAACCGGTTAAGTGCGAGTCAGGCTCGCACATTGAGGGTTCCGTACCACTAAATACAAAAAGTAATGCCAATAAAACAACATCACGCCCAGGCGGCCACCCATCCAAGTACCGACCGTGCCCTACGTTGCTTAACTTGGTAATGAACAGAAATTTGTCACCGACTCTTACTTTCCCATTATTTATTATTTGTTGTTATATTTTAGAGTGTTTAACCATGCCGAGTTTGACGCTTGTACGTATTACTGTTTTGACATTAGAGCACTAAAACACGTTACTAGTTATTTATGACTAGCTGACCTGACAGACGTTGTCCTGTCTTAGAAATGTCAAACACGCAAAGTCAAAATTGAAAATCTTATTTTTTTACACCTTGGGTTACATTATTGGAGTTTTAGTAAGGATCCCTATTTTTTTTGAAAATATAATATAGCCTATGTTACCCGGGGATAATGTAGCTTCCCAACAGTGAAATAATTTTTCAAATCGGTTCAGTAGTTTCGGAGCCTATTCAATGCAAACAAACAAACAAACAATCAAATCTTTCCTCTATATAATATTAGTATAGATACAAGTGCGGTAAGTTGGTTATTACAAACGAGTAGACGAATGTAAGCCCGAGACGAAGTCGAGGGCTTTCCATAGTCACGAGTTTGCAAATCCGCAAGTGTGCCATACAACGTTTTACTACACATTTGCGAGAAAAAAAGGCTACAAATTAAACAATTTTTATGGAAATGGAAATTAAAAAAAATACCCTAAAGTACACGCACGGTGCTATACATCTTTGCGTGCGGTAAAATTCATTACCGCACGCTCCGTTGTATGATGCGTTTCATTACCGCATGCTCCGTTGTATGATGCGTAAGTGCACTTTTTGAGCAAATGTGTTGTACAAACCAATCCGCACGTGTGCCATACAACGTTTTACAAGACATTTGCGAGAAAAAAAGGCTACAAATGCAACAATTTTTATGGAAATGGAAATTAAAAAAATACCGTAAAGTACACGCACGGTGCTATACATCTGAGCGTGCGGTAAAATTCATTACCGCACGCTCCGTTGTATGATGCGTAATGTTTAACTTTCGAACGATGTATACAGGCTTCGTAAGTGCACTTTTTGAGCAAATGTGTTGCAAAAAAAGTTTGTTGTATTCCAATGCCACCCCCTTTTAGTTTTTACTTTATTATCATTTCTTGGCTAAGCCGCTGTAATATTGCATATTCTGACAACTGGCTATCTATTACAGTTCGAAAGATACAGCCGTTCAAAGGTAACAGACGGACGGACAGGCAGCGTATGGTCACACTGAATATTTAAGAGTGTGTATACATACACACTAATAAATTACCCACATTCCAACATAATTATGTTAAGTAAACATTTCAGTTTAATTTCTATGTTATGCAATGCTCACCTGGCCAACCAAGCGTATTGTTAATCTAAGTTAACAAATTACCTTCTAAGTTACAGTAGTGACTTTGAAGGTGAGAGCCAAATTTCCAGGTCACTCCACTTACAAAGTAAGCAACATCTCCTATGCTTCATGCGTCCCTGGTACCGCGTCTCTGAGATATGAATACATTTTCTATATTTATTTGCCCAAAACTAAACTGTAGAATTTATGAAATTTCTTTACAAATCTCATTTTAGGTATTACTTCGACGGCCAACTTTCGCTTAAAACAGAAAACAAATTTTAAAGTCGGTATTAGGTATACGTTGGTCGTAGATCGCCAAGTTAAAGCGAGAACAAACGTGTAGACAGCCACTTGCCATTGCTTGCTATCGCTCGTCAGTCCTCGCCTAGTTGCCTGAGTGCAGGCTAGCGCCAACGTATAATTTGGCGTGCCTTACCACCACTCAGGATAGCTCGCCAAAATTCACCTAACTTCGGATCAGTTTTTGCACCAATCACAGGCGGTCGCTTGCACTTGGCAAGCCGTGCACTTGGTTGGGATTGGCTCAATCAAACTTGACCAACGTATAGACAGTAGCACTCGCATTGTGTTAGTCTGCCACTAGTCTGCCTACGCTCGCTTCGACTGAAGTTCGAGCAATTTTTTTTTTTTTTTTTGTTAAAATCTTCATGAGCGTGGATTCAATGTCCTTTACTCGTAATATTAAACAGTTTACTTTGTCTTAATAGCGTCAAACAAGTCATAGTCACAGTCAGAGTCAAGCTAAGTAAGTCACGGTCAAGTCGAACTCATGCCCCTGTAAAGTGGTGGAGACTTTACAAGAGGCTCCTATGGAGTTTTGGAAACAACACCAAAAGACACGTTTCACCTCGTTATATCACTCCCCACACTCGAGCACGTTTACGAGCAATTAATGAATAATAATTCACCATTTAGTACACATTAACACTCGAAAATACACAAGTTTTGGAAAATAATCCAACGAGCCGACATGTTTTTTTGAAATGAAAAGCAGGGTGTCATTTTTACGTCAGAGTTATAGGACCTACCTACCGATTTAATTAAAAAAAAATTACTTAGTCACCAAACTGAATTCTACTAATATATTATTTTTTACGTTTTTTATCACACAGCATTAAGTTGATATCAAAATATATATTTTCATTGCGCCATTTTCGTAAAACCGCTATCATATATTTTCTTTGAAGCATCATACCCAAGCTTATATCTTTTTCATGTAACATTAAAAAGCGAAAGATTTTGTCGCAAGCTACTTCTGCCAAGTTTTCATACACGAGCATATAAATCAATCAAACGATTTATCTGCGACACAAAAAGATGTCTATTATCTTATCTGTGGATGCCATCCGCAGTACGTGATACGGGAAGCGCCGCGCCGCCGCCGTGAAAGCGCAACGGATTTATACTTTTGTTCTAATCTTATTCATGTATATTTAATTTATATGAATATGTGTGTGTGTGTGTGTGTGTGTGTGTGTGTGTGTGTGTGTGTGTGTGTGTGTGTGTGTGTAGGGATTATAAAAGGGGTGGACTGATTGTGATGAAATTTTCGGGCAATCTTTAATTTATCCCAGCGTGTCCTGTGAAGTTTGGTAGCGATCGGATCAACATTGGGATCAACCGTGGGATCAACAGACTTTTTTGAGTTTTAATATTTTCCATTCAAAAAACAAGAACAAGAATTGAAGTCTATGCATTGACAAATTACGTCATAGAAGAAAAAGATAGTCATTTATGTCAAAGGAGGTTGCCGTCGCTACCAAGGAAGTTGCTTCAAGGAGGTTGCATTATTTTCATTCATTTACATTGCCTTTGGTCGCTACCAAGTAGGTTGCTGCAAGGAGGTAGCTGTCACTAACATGGCAAATATATAAAAATTTATGTGTGTATGAATTTGGGTAGGTGTATGTGGTAAACAGATAACCGACAGTACAACTAGTAACTTTGGCTACTTTTATCCCATATATAACACGGGTGATTCCGCGGGGGGTAAGGATAATATGATATTTAACATCAAAGTATCAAAAGATAAGATAAAAGATTATAGTATTTTATTAATTTGCATCCCGCTAAGCTTCGACCAAAATAAAATGAATGGACAGGCCCAGTAGAAGCGCATTTTTGAAGATAACAAAATGAGCGCCGGCTCTCATTTCGTTTCAGTCTGTCTCTAGCCGTAGGAAGTTCAACACGTGTCTATTGTTACGTGATAACGAAACATCTGACAAAATTATGCATTCATATGCTTTTCCCAAGTGTAAATACACAAATAATACCGGAATCTATTTTTTTTTACAAATATTCTGTACATTTTTATAATTAGGTGTTGAAGTATATGTCCGACGGTTTTGACTCGTTTTCACTGAGCAATTTCAATGGTTAGGGCCCGTCCATTCATTTTATTTTAGTCGAAGATGCCAGAAAGCTTATCCAATAAAAAAGCACAATAGAAAAGATTCATTTCTAAGCATCAAAAATTTGAAAAAATCTTACCTGTATCTATCTCTTGTTTTTATATGAGTGAGTAAATTTAATTTAGTAATTTATTTTACAATAATAATTTTTGTTGAGGTAGTGTTGCCTAGTATTTATTACTTTTACTTTTGAATTGTTGTATGTTACTGCTAAATTTCTTAATATTTAAAATTAGTTAAAAAGTAATAAAAGTTAGTTAGTTAAAAAACATAGTTTAAAATTAATTTATAATTTGTTACATTACTGCTATATTTTTGTTAATTTCTCATGCTTTGTATTAAGAGCTTATATGTCGTGAACTTGGGTAGCGTTACATCAATTTACGCGGTTATGGCAAACAGCAACAGATTCATATTTTGGTTAAAAATATTTATGTATACATTTAAGTTAAATGTAATTTTGGAAACATGATTGGTGAAACTTTTCCCGATAGAATAATTCGGCGAAAACAGGCTTTAAGTTTTTTCTCCGCGTCTGGAAGTTCGTAACAATTTATTTATTCATATTCTAATGGTTATTTGTATAATGGAGTTTAATGTAAATTCAATTTATTTAAAATTATAATAGTACTTGAGTAATTTGAAGTTTTTAGCATATGTCGCTTCCGTAATTTAGTTTTGAGGCGGGTGCCGATTCGTGCGTATGTCTTCCTGCAGGCGTAGATAGCATTTTATTGTCTCTGTTTCGCGCAGAGGCAAAACTTGAATTTGAGCTGACGACATATCGTCTTTTAACCGTGGAAGACATCACAACCAGTTACAACGGAAGAGCAGCGCTGGTTGTTCACAACTAACGTTATGCTGAGTTATGGAACTGATTTGTGGGGAAAAACAATTTGTAATGTTTTAGATGTTGTTCCATCTATAATATATTATGTTCTTAAACTTTTGACAATAGTATACAAACCTCATAATAATCCTTATCCACAACAAAATCACTGTCTAATTAGGTACTTTCTTCCGACTCCAGACTTTATAGTTTGCCTTCTTAGTTTGCAAAATTAAACAAAGAAAAGGTTCTGTAGCACAAGTTTTCCACTGGAGAAGTTGATCTAATTGTAGTTCACAATGTTTGTAGAGCCGAGATAAATTTAGTCAACCTCTTTATTTCTAGATAAGAACTTTGGTGCTCTCTATTGTTTGCACCAATAAGCGACGGTGGCTGGGCGGTAGCATGTGCGCTTAACAATGACTGCCGTCAAGACTGCCCGGTTCGATCAGAGGCCTTACGGACAACAGCTAATTGCGGCACCTAGTCCGCTCAATTGGAAAATCACGCGAACGTGAACCTTATCGCACCCAGATACGGTTGCGGTCGCGTGATTTTCCAACTGAGCGGATTAGATGCCGCAATTAGCTGTTGTCCGTAAGGCCTCAGGACTGCTCGGCCCTGCACCATAAACTGATTTAGTACTTAAATAATCATGTGCAGTTTCGATGCCATCTCTTTACAACGGCGAAGGAAAACATCGTGAGGAGACCGGTATGTCCAAGAATCTCAAAAGTTCAAAGACATGACATTTACCAACATGCACTGGGCCAGCATGGTGGATTAGGGCCCATCCTATCTCTCTCTTTCTCTCTCTGAATCTCTCATCCCAACAATGAGAACATGATATGCTGATAATGAAGATGATGATGTTTGTTTGTACCAGAAAATTATTAGGTTTAAAGAGCTTTTCACTAGAGTCATAAGTGGCGGTCTAATCACGGAACACTAGGTCTAATCCTTGATCTTCCCCTTGACGGTTGAGCGACCTGCGGCCGGTCGCTTAAGAAAAGTACGCATGCGGCAAGCGGCCGGGAGCTGGTCGAACGTCAACTTTTTTCTATTTGCCTTTATTGTAAGGTGAAACGTCGTTCGATCCTTTTCTAACTTATACGACAGATAGTAAACACAACAAGGATGAATATAATATAGTTCATACTTAGGTTTGGTACAAAAATTTTGAGAAATCTCGATTTTAGTAACACGCGGCGATTTTAATTAAAACCAGGAATATGGTGTCAACACAGATATACACAACCAGATCGGCAATATATTTTAGTGAAAGAGACAACTTGATATGGCTCAGCACAAGTACGAAAAGGACATAAATAGAATTTGTTGTCCTTATCGGCGTGACCTGTTTTTGGTACCTCAAGTGTCAAAATCTGTAATAATCAGTGACAAACAAAACGGGTCTGAATTATATTTATTGCCTTTTTTTGGTGATTTAATGTGATAAATGCGTGTTTCCTCTGAGAAATAATTGTAAAAGATATTTTACAATGGTTGGTTGTAGCATTTTGGGCTGCAAGAAGCGCAGTGAGCGAAAATACGATGATGAGCGAGAGGCACTGAGCTAGCCACGCTCATTGAAAATCTATAGGTAGTAGATCTGTGGGTGTCAACTATCTCTCTAATTTTTTTAAAATAAGAAATTACTGTCTACTTTTGAAAAATGTGCTTCGGCCTTTTTGCGAAGTAAATATTTAAAAATATTTAGAACAAATGTTTGTATGAATATGTTTGTAGGGCCACAAAATGGGATTCAGTTTTCAGAAAAGTTCTCCCATTTATTATGTACGTTAAAAGTAATATTAAAACAAAAATTATTTGTATTCTGAAATATTAACGTAAATTGACCAAACCACATTTTTTTAATGTAGACAGTCATTTAATATCTTTAAAAAAGATAAGCAAGCCAGATCGCGCCCCCAGTATTCTGACCTAATTGTATGTTGTTGTTTTTTTTTCGCAGGGTCTAGAGATCAAGGGGCAGATGGTGTTCTGCCCAGAATCAGACTCGCTACTGTTCATTGGATCCCCATTCTTGGACGGACTTGAAGGCCTTACAGGGAGAGGGCTATTCATTTCAGACATTCCGCTTCATGACGCTACGAGAGATGTCATCTTAGTCGGTGAACAGGCACGAGCCCAGGTAAATTCTAAAGGTAGACTTCCGTGCATCGCGGCCGATCGCATCCACGCGCGCCTGACGCGCACATATAACGCGCGCGGCTGATGCGACAATACTCACACTATGAAAATGTATGGTGACTTTGTTGTGTTGTGACGTCGTGAAATGTATGAATTTATGTGGAATGCTAAACAATGCAAGCGACCGCGTTGCGCGACGTGTGATTGTTTAGCAGTCTATATAAATTTATAGTGAGCAGTAGGTAACGCGACGCGGCCGTTGCTGCTGGTCGCTGTTGCCGGTCGCAGTTGCTGTTCGCGGTCGTCAAGATCGGAATGCTACCTTAATGCGTCGGCCACGCGCATCTGTCGCATGCTCCGGAAGCGGCCCCGTTAATTTTCATAGTACAAAACAAGTATTGTCGCATCAGCCGCGCGCGTTAGACATGCGCTTCAGACGCGTGCGGCTGCAATCAACCGCGATGCACGGAAATGTACCTTAAGGGCTTAGCTTAGTAATTTTGTCGACACAAAAAATTCTGAGAAAAGAGAACAAACTGATCAATAATGAGAAATCAATTAAACTATCTTCACAACTATCGAACTTCGTACTCTCAGATCAGACAAAAAATTTAGATATGCATTCGTTCATGTTCAATATAAATGTCTCCGTGCTTCACCTACTTTTTTCACAACCAACTTATTGCATAAACTAAGTACGACACACTTACTCATTTTTCATGCACACTAAGTAACTTGTAGCGATTCCAGTGAACTATAACTGCAAAAAATACGGCCGTTTTAGGGTAAATATATCAAGATCAAATCAAGGATCAAGGATTTAATGTGTTTGCACTCACGACGCTCCTTTACCATACCTCCCTTGTTTGTCTGTTCTGAGGCTGCCCCCGTTCTGTAAAGTTATCACAACCAATTTTGTTCCATAAATCTTTGTGTTCGAACTTTTTTATTCTGCAAAGTTGAAGAAAGCTTGGGGGTAGTTTAAAAACATACCTCACTTGTTGAACGGGTTGACCCTCAAGTGGTGGCCCTCAAGTGAGTTCGATGTGAACAGTATGAACACTTTGACATTCGACAAGCGCTTCTACCTTATAAGGTGGTATGTTTCACCTATGACGGGAAATTCAATTTTTTTTGTGGTTTTTTTGTCCTTGTAGCTAGGCCGGGTTATTATTGTAAACGATCATGATGTTTGCGTAAATTGATTATTATTCTGTACAAAATCATGTGAAGCTATTTATCTCTAATGCACATTGCTACTTACATTTGTCAATATACGAATTTTTGTTCTTTCAAACTGTTTATTGCCAAATGTAAGTAATATGGTGCGTTACTGTTAAATAGCTGTACATGATAATAACAAAATAACCAACGATTTGCGCAAACACTGTCATTTTAAAATAATTAACATTAACAAGGACAAAAAAACTGTTTCAAATTTGAATTTCCCGCCATACGTGAAACGTACCACCTTAAGAGTAGGCAGTGTTTGTTTCTTATTTTTGTTTGTGTGTTTTTTTTTTACAAATGCAGTGTCGGCTTTTGTTCGACTGTAAACTACTACCATTAGATGAGCTGTGCTTATACACATAGTCAATCGATATTAAAAAAAGCCAACTTGAAAAATATTTAAGGAAAAACCAATAAAAATAAAACTCTTCACCAGGATGGTCTGCGCAGACGCATGGATAAACTAAAGAACTCAATAGAAGAGGCAAGTAAAGCAGTCGACAAGGAAAGAGAAAAAAACGTCAGCCTTCTACATTTAATATTCCCTCCACACATCGCGAAAAGGCTTTGGTTGGGTAAGTTTTTTTTTCTTTCCTCTATGAGGATTTTGGCGTAGCACTTTTGTGCATTTGCCAGTGTCAAGTATTAAATTATCAAGTTTGATGATGTAAGTTAAATGTAGTTAAAAAAGTCAGTCACAGTCAGTGTCAAGAAAAGTAAGTGACGGTCAAATCAAAGCCATGCCCCAGTAAAGTGGTGGAAACTATACAAGAGAATTCTATAGAGCTTTGGAAACAACACTAAAATATATGTGTCACCCTTTCTATCACTTTCTATCTTGCTACACTAGTGCGAACCCTTAATAAATAGTAATTTAAATTTATACTTGATAAAACATAACCCGTGCAGATAGGGCCCCAATTCTTTGGGGCCTTTGGCCTTTGGTTACATAGCTACGCCACTGATTTTGATTCCGTGGTAAATATCCCATTTATAATCATATAACTGTAAAGATCTTAATATTGCAACATAATCTAAGGTCGTGTACATACATCTGTGCCGCTAACTTTAATTAGCAACTTTAATCGCTGTGGGAACCGCAACTGTGCACTGCCTAAAGTTTGATACATACCGAGAACGGTCTGAAATGTAATCAAGCTTGATTGAGTTAGAAACTTAGTTTGTAAAAACTACTACTACACAGAGCTGCTGTGTTACTATACTGAGTAAATGAAATCAACTGTAAAATCAAATATAAAACTGTAAAATCAAATATAAATATAAATATTCGGAACATTTTTTGCACACGCGGTCATCTGACCCCAAACTAAGCATAGCTTGTAATATGCCAGAGACTAATATACATACATAAATATTATATATTTTTAAATACATACTTAAATAGATATTAACATCCAGATATAGACCCAACACAAATATTCATCACATGAATGATTGTCCTAGGTGGGAATCGAACCCACGTCCCCAAGCGCAGAAAGCAGGATCATTACCAACTAGACCAACGAGCTATCATTAGACCATCGGGCTATAATCAAAGTTGATAATGTTTCATTAGATTTTATTTGCCATTAGTAATAAATATACCTAAATTGATATAAACTTTGTAATTATCGTTGTAGTACTCTAAAAAAATGGTGCTAATAGCCTTTCAGTCTATGTCAGCCGCATTATACCTTTATAATACTTTACAAAAACATTAAAAAATATATATAATTTAGGGTGATAAGTAACCAACTAGGTAAATTTGTGAAGTAAGAATATTTTAAGTCCTGAAAAAAAGAGTTAGCCAATCCGTAAATCACTCTAGCCCCTTTGGAATCAGGGTCAGATAAAATAACTACATCGTTATGATACTGGCATTGTAACAATAAACTGACAATGAAAAGAAAAAAAAATAGTGTTGTATATTTTCTACATATTTTTTGTAATCACAATCCAAGTGACTGTATCCTTACAATATTAATAAATCCTTTTCCACCCTACATGCGCATAAAATAACCTAAAAATGCCACATCGTATTGCAGCATAACCATATTTTCCGTCCCATGGGCGGTTAGCCATGATGTTGAATAATACAGCCCTATATCGTGTGCCCCAAGCTTTATGGTGGCAGGTGTGGTTCCTACTTTTATAAGGCCATAATGCTCATTTCGCTCATTGAGGCCATTATTGTTTTAACTGCCGATTACATAATAGGATATACTGTTGTTTTATCAATCCATGATTATACTGATTTGAAAACAAATCAGCTCGTATGAGGTCGTGACGTCCCAATAAAATATTAGTAGGTATATTTTATTGGGAAAGCTTATTTTGCCATTAATTATTATCGAACGGATATTTCGATAGGCGCATCCGTGCATTACAGCTTTGACCACTGGACCATTTGTACCAACAATTAAACAAATAACCCACAGGTTCTATATGTTGGTTTTTGTTTAGAACAACATTATTTTAGTTCATTATATCTTCAGCTCAGTCAGTTTTATAACTTTTATAGCTCTAAAGCTGGCACCTTGGGCAACGCGTCAGTATTGTAATCCGACGTTCCAGCAATTTGGGAGCGATGCCTGCATGCAGCGGTCTATTAGATTAGTGTATAGTTTTATATATACTGATTTTTATTTAGATAAGGTCGTTATGATTCCAAATATGTACCTATAATTTTCTTGTGTGACTTTAAAACTTGGGTTCAGTGCAAATGAACTGTTGTTCATACTTACTCACTTTAACTCCACCAATCTATTATATGTAGTTAGAAATTTGGCGCTAAATACCTAGCAGTTTGTTGCATTAATGTAAAGAAATTATACTAGGCCCAATTTTTTTTAGCTTTGATAATTGCTATAAATTGTAAAGAGTTGAATGGGAACCGTAACCATAGTAACTTCCGATCACTTTTGATTCGTTCTTGCTTTTAGATTAGTAGCTGGGTCTACAGTGCAATATTATAAAAGCATTTTCAGTCGACCTCTTACAAACTAACTGTAGAAGTTAGGGCTAAATAAACTTGAACTTATAAATGGATTTTCCTTCCAAAGGTGAGAAGATAGAAGCGAAGAGCCACGATGACGTCACAATGCTGTTCAGCGACATAGTTGGGTTCACGTCTATATGTGCCACCGCCACGCCCATGATGGTGATTGACATGCTAGAAGACTTGTATAGCGTGTTTGATATATTCTGCGAAGAGTTGGACGTTTACAAGGTATGGTTTTAGTTCTCTATAGAAAATTCAGTGGTCTCGTAATCGTTTCAGGCTATCATGTTGCAGTTGTCATGTGGCAACAGCTGGGATACAGGCTTTCTCTCAGAGAAGATAGGGCCCTAATCCACCATGCTGGCCCAGTGCATGTTGGTGAATGTCATTTGTATTTGAACTTTTGAGGTTCTTGGACATACCGGTTTCCTCACGATGTTTTCCTTCACTGTTGTGAGTGATGGTACTAAACTGCACATACATTATATTAAGTACTAAATAAGTAATCGGTGCAGGGTTAAGGATCGAACCGGATACCGTCAGATTGTAAAGCGCACATACTACCGTCCGGCCAACATCGCTCATAATTCAGTCATGTATCCTACTAATATTATAAACGCGAAAGTTTGTATGTATGGATGTATAGATGTATGGACGTATGGATGTTTGTTCCTCTTTCAAGCTGCAACGGAACAACGGATCGACCTAATTTTTTGCAGGGAGCCAGAAAGAGACATAGGCTACTTTTCATCATCATCACCATTTTTCGTCACCACGCGGGTGAAACCGCGGGGCGCAGCTAGGATTCTATATTTAGCATTTCAATGATATTGTGAATGACATTTTCTATGGAAAAGCAGATTTTTGTCGTGATTTTCTCTCTTATTAAAGGTTGTTTATAATTATATCTTCGATTATGTCCGTTGGTTAGAGATAAACCACGTATGTACTCGAATAGGCAAAATTAGCTGTTTTTTTTAAAGCTAGTGTTATCTGCAAGTTTCTGTGGCTGTAATATTGGTAAAAATAGCATTAACAATCCCACCTGCACAAAGTTGATATAAAAAACATAAATAAATAAATAAATATTCGGGACATTTTTTTCACACACGGTCATCTGACCCCAAACTAAGCAAAGCTTGTGATACGGCTGCCAGAGACTGATATACATACATATATAGTTTTAAATACATACTTAAATAGATATTAACAACCAGATTAGAACAAACACAAATGTTCATCACACAAATGTAATTAAGTCGCATTACTTGGACTTTTATATCTTTTTTTTAATTTTATTTTATAAATAATAGGCTTGCGTTTGACCACCATCACGCTTGATGTTAAGCGATGATGCGGTCTACGTTGGAGCACGCTTGCCTAGAAGGAACCGATTCACTCGTGATTTGAAGACATCCAGATTGATCTCCAACAAGAAACAGTATTATATTTATGGTAATTATTTTTGTATTCCTTTGAAGGTGGAAACCATAGGAGATGCCTACTGCGTTGCCAGCGGTCTACATCGAAAGATAGACACGCACGCACCACAAATAGCTTGGATGGCACTGCGCATGGTCGAGACTTGCGCTCAGCATTTAACTCATGAAGGGAATCCAATCAAGGTATATGACTGCATATTCCTTACTTTCATCATCATCATCATCAGCCAGAAGACGTCCACTGCTGAACATAGGCCTCCCCCTTTAACCTCCACACTGAATGACAGCCTGCCTTTTGCATCCACTGGATGCCAGCGACCCTCACAATGTCGTCGGTCCATCTAGTGGGAGGCCTACCTACGCTGCGTCTTCCAGTATTCCTTACTTTAACACTTACTTATTTTGATATTAAATGTTGATCGAGTCAGGCAAAATAATTAAATCAGTTTTTTACTTATATAATTTTTTATTATATAATTTTTTGTGAGTAATATAAAGTGGATGTATGTTAGCCACTTTTATTCTGAAGAATTAACAACAGCTGGGTGAATAAGACCATGTTTATACAAACGTAGTGTAAAAATACTGCAGCAGGCGGAGTAAAACTGCTTACAAAGGACGGAAACTGGGAAACTGGGAAACCTGAAGACCGCTGTCAGTGGTCTACATTATTTAGAAGATGGCAAAGTTTAGTTAGTAGACAAACATAAAATGATGATAGCTAGTTGATTAACTAAACAAAATAGCAGCTTACTAATACTAAATATCTAAACTTAAATAGTCTTAGCTTATTATTTTAAAAAATCAGTTAGTTTGCCCATAGATGGTTGAAGGTTTGGAGATAATTCAAATGCTTAAGCTGTCAGCGTAACCAGCATGCTGGTGGCATTACCAAGCTGGTTTGAAATGCTTATAAGTAGAGCCAGAATAACGCCAGCATT
Organism: Agriopis aurantiaria; assembly: GCA_914767915.1. Classification (NCBI taxonomy): domain Eukaryota; kingdom Metazoa; phylum Arthropoda; class Insecta; order Lepidoptera; family Geometridae; genus Agriopis; species Agriopis aurantiaria. The sequence goes on along the minus strand of OU612003.1, from coordinate 5,251,915 downwards.
TTGGTCACGCGTCGCATGAACCGGGTGCTATTTTTTGTATAACATGAGTCTTCGTTGTCTATGGTCCCAATGTCTCAACACTGCTCAAGCTCAACAAACGGCTCAAGCATGTCACCAGTAGTAAAACTGTTCTACATTAAATTATACTTCTCCACACAGATGCGTATAGGCCTCCACACGGGGACAGTCTTGGCAGGCGTGGTTGGCAAGACCATGCTCAAGTACTGTCTCTTTGGCCACAATTGCACCCTCGCTAACAAGTTCGAGTCCGGTTCGGAGCCCTTAAAGATCAACGTCAGTCCGACCACTTATGAGTAAGACTAAACTACTCTCGATCAAATAAACCATTGATATTGCACCCACGTCCTACTTAAAACTCCGCCAAAACGCGCCGATGCAGCAGTTTGCATTCAGTTACTCGTTACTAGCGATGCGTAAGCATCAAGTGCCATAAAATAAATATAGCTATGAGCTATTTATTGCCACTATTTTTGCAGTGCATGTGGGGCGTGCGATATCGTCTGTTTATTTGATCGAAGATTACTTTTTCAAATACATAATAATTAGTTTGAATAAGTAGGTATTCATCATAAAAAGGTGAAAGGCCGTTCGCTTTTAAAAATAAACCTCACAATTAAATCTCTTTTAAAATTGAAATTTATCTTCATTATTATGTTTTTTGTTAATTTTTATACAATCATTCAAATTCCTAATAAGAAAATATTATTAAGTAACTACTTCATAATTTCTTCACTACCGACTACCAGTAATGTTCTCCGTTCAAGTCTTTATGATGAATACTTGTAGTTTTACTAGCCAGAATATCTTTTTGCGGTAAATGCGTATTTATGGTCTGCAATACAAGACTTACACTGTGGTTTGATTCCATAGAATAAAGTAAAAGAGTTTTTAGATCATTACTGGCTGTAGGTAGTGAAGTAGTAATGAAGTAGTTACTTAATAATAATTTCTTATAAGAAATTTGAATGATTGTATAAAAATTAACAAAAACTTAATAATGAAGAAAAATAATTTCGATTTGGAGGCAATTTAATTGTGAAGCTTATTTTTAAAAGTTAAGTTAAATTAATTAGGTCCATGTATAATGTATATTGTACTTATAATATATGTATGTGTGTTAATTGTGTAAAAATTCACAAACTAGATAACTGTGGACGAAAACAGGCACCTCAATTTAAACAAACCAACAAATCATTTTGTTTACAATTAAAATGTACGTTTGAATTAAATTCAAAGGAAAATCAGAACAATAGAAACTCCAAACTCCACTAAAACTTAAACAAAGAAAATATTCAAGGGTTCTTCACCAAACTTTCATCCTCCAATCGTAAAGATTTATCTCGTAAACAACGAGTTACTGTGTCACAAGAATATAATTCAAATAAACAGTATATCTGTAACAGAACATAAGATTGTCAAAATTGTTACAAAGTAACAAACAACAAACTCATTTAGAAAATCCATGTCATACTCATCTCTGAAATTTCTAGTAAGAAGTATCTTTGTTTATTTAATTTTAGACAAAATTTTGAAATTTATTCTACCTACTTCCTAATTCATCATCATCATCATCATCATCATTTCAGCCGTAGGACGTCCACTGCTGGACATAGGCCTCCCCCATCGATCTCCAAAAGGGCCGGTTGGAAGCGGCCTGCATCCAGCGTTTCCCTGCGGTCTCTTTTAGGTCGTCTGTCCATCTTGTGGGTGGACGTCCTACGCTGCGCTTACCAGTCCGTGGTCTCCATTCCAGAACCTTTCGGCCCCATCGGCCATCTGTTCTGCGTGATATGTGCCCTGCCCACTGCCATTTCAACTTACTAATCCGGTGGGCTATGTCGGTGACTTTCGTTCGTCTACGGATCTCCTCATTTCGGATTCCTAATTACAACTGCATAATTATATAAACAAACAAAAGTAAATTGTGTAAGCTTTCAAAATAATACAGAAATTCCTTGCAGGTGGCTGATAAAATTCCCCGGTTTCGAGATGGAGCCACGAGATCGGTCGTGTCTGCCAAATTCGTTCCCTAAAGACATTCCTGGGACATGTTATTTCCTCCACAAGTACACGCATCCTGGGACCGACCCTGACGCGACACAGGTAAGTTAATGGACATTCCCTTACACAATAAAAGCAATTCCAACCTTGCCGCTTTCTACTAAGGCTCAAAGTTCCTTCAAATTGTTCAAGAATTTTTTCGTAAGTCCCTCATTCTACTTTATCTGAAAGTATGAAAGTTGGGAGTTGCAAAGGTTGTAGAGAATGGACATTGGGTATCACATTTTCCTTCAAATTACACGTTTATAAAAAGTTTGGAAGTCCGTCCGTTTAAGTTACCTACATTATAATATTGACACAGGCTAAGTTTGTGTTTTAACCCCATTCATTTGATATATTTGGAGCTAAATAGGTTAAAGATGGCAGGATGTTGAGTGAATTCAAGTGAAGATTATTTAATCAAATACGCACTTAAATTTAATTTATGTAAACATATTATAGCACAAAATATGTGACATTTTTCAGACAGTATTATTAGAATTAGACAAAATGGAAATAAAGTAGATTAAACGTAAGTTTTAAGCTTTGACTCAACAAACTTCTTTCTACAGGTAAAACATATAGAAGATGCATTAAAAGAATATAACATAGGACAGACAAAACCAGGGGACAATGAAGAACCTACTTAGTTAAAAAAAACTAACAAATATTTTCCTTGAAGATAATATGAAAACATTGTGAACAATGTAAATACTTGTTTTAAATTAATTGCTTCACAAAGTGTTGATTCAAAAAGTTTGTTCATTAAAATGTTTGATGTTAAAAATGTTAATCCTGAAGCTAATATTCTTTAGTCACGACCAACTTTTCTTTGGCGTAATGTTAAGTAGAACTTAAGTTAATTTAGTTATTTTCGTAATTTGTAATAAAATAGCTAAACATAAAATTTCTTTAAAAATAATTCTTGATTAGTTAATGCTAATATTAATAATAATATTACTCTTAATAATAATCATACTGTTAATAATAAAAAGCTAAATTATTCAAAGCAAAAATAGTCTTCTAGATGTATTTGTAACTTTCAATACTATCGAATTTGTAAACGATAACTTTGATATTATTATTGTTTATGTAATTATTAGTGATCTATGTGAAGCTTTACTATCTCGTTTATAAGGAAATGTACATAAAAATGAATCCGGGATAATTACGACTTACATAGATATAATGCGATTTGCTGTAGATAATAATATTACTGAGACAACATTGGTTGTATTATGTATAGTAAAAATATGCTTCTATTGTAGCTGAGATTAAGAACTTATATTAGTCCTTATTTAATATTTATTTTTTATTTTAATATTCTTGTTTGAGAGTTTTTTTTGTAAATACTAATAAGTATTAGAGTAACCTTAAAATATTTGTTTTTGTTGGTGTTAGCATTTCTAGTAATTTTAATTATGAAATTTGTTTGATGCCATGTGTGTCGTCACTAGTTTATAATATTTGTTATGAAATATATATATATATTAAATTATTTTAAATATTAGTAAGTATAATGATTTGTAATAATTAAATTTGAATTAGTATTAATATGTACATAGGAACTTCCAAGTTATAATAATAAACATACTGTGAAAAAAGCGTACGTTCTAAAGTAGTTAATGTGCTTACTGCTGTAGGTACTTTGAATGTCAAAGCGTATAAATTAACAACAGCTCGTTATTAAAATCATTAATGTCTAATATTTTGAAATTCTTATTAACAATTTAGTGATATTTTAGCTAATTAGAACTTATTGACATGTGTTCTCATATAAAATAGTACACTAGAAATATATAAATATATACAGTGACAGTGTGTTAATTTTAATAGGTTTTTATTAAGTAACAGTTTTTGGCCACAGTTTTACCCGCGTTGTAAACAAAACAAAGATTTTACTCTTTGATGATTTCTATTAAATAGTGTAGATTTCTATTTATTAAAACATTTTTATCATCGCATTTGCAATTCCAGAAATTATCCCCTACAAAGTCACAAGTTTTACTTCCTTATTAGCATAGATAATATGATTTTCTACATTGTACATGCACTAGTATATAATTATTATTGTGTTATGATTGTTTTTGATTAATTAATATCTTCGAAGCTCTGACCAATAAAATCTAAAACTTCTAGACAAATGTATTTATATAACGTTTATATCGCGATATTAATAGAAATTTAGTAGTTTCGTACATTCCATAAGCCACTTACACTTACATTATGCAGTGTTGTGATTTAGCATTATTTATTCATTATGTGCATGATGATAAGGTTCAAAATGCTATGCTTTAAGCGTAATGCACATATCGCATAGAATGACATCTCTAGTTTAATTCATTTCAATCTAGTCAGTATTTAAGGTATCTTCATACTATGTTTGACCACGGTGTAGTCAAACACAGCCGAAACTATCATGTAATTTTAAATAGTTTCATTGATATTGTAGTGCACAGTTTGATATAATGACTAAGTTGTTGTTGCTGTAACTTCATGTCGTTACTCATTCGCTGCTAATGTCATTATATGTTATGTAGCTATTGTAGCCACAGAAAAGAGAAGTAAATAGAACGGAAAAGAGAAGGAACATCTGTTACCAGGCATACGAGTAAACATTCTTATTTACGTCAACACGTCGAATTCCGTATCACAGTTGCTAACTGATTACGAACGCGTAGCTGCTTAAAAAACAAAACAAAAAAAAAAACTTTTAAACTTTAACAAAACGGCGTTCATAACCTTTTGGATTAATAATAATCTTGACGAATTGTTGCATTCCTTCCTATGTAGTTATATTATGACGTTTCGATGTGTGCAACTGGCTACAACGGATTTCTTGCAAAAATGCCTTGACAGCCGTTCTATTTAAGACGATTTTTTTTGCCTTCTGTGATTGTAACTACATCTTTAGGTAGAAAGACAAGCACGCCAGTTTTACACGGGCAGCTGGCCAGGCATCATGCCACCTGAGGTGACATTATGGTTCTTGTCATATTTTCGACTGTACCTTAAGGCCTGATTACACTTTGATTAGTGATTAGTGCGAGAGATTAATGCAGGTGCTTAGTGATAAGTACTATACACATTTGGACCATAATTAATTAGTGCGAGTGTATACTTTAATCACTCGCAAAATTATCAATAATCACTTGCACTTGCACTAATCAAAGTGCAAACGGGCCTTTACATATATCTTGAACGTAAGTTAAGATAGCTGAATAATTGTGTAACTATAAATCTAATTTATTATAACAAAAATGTATTTTGTAGAAATGAAAGAACAAAACTGAAATAAGAATCAAATTAATTTCTACATAATTATATGTAACGTAAATCAAACAATGTTTATGCACTTAAATGTAGATTAGTTGACTCTCATAATCCATACTCATAGTAAAGGTAAGTTAGTGTAGATAACATTACTTAGACAATAAAAATACAGTCTCAATGGTATTTTAACTCACTTAAATGTCAGTCGTTTTCTAATTTATAGTTTTTTGTTTTTATATATAGTAGTCACCCGTAGAAATAATTTTCTTTGTAAATAACCACTGATTTCTTCAAGTGCAATATGACCAAAGAACTTGGAATGTTTGTCCTAGTGTATTTATATTGAAAATATAAATACATTTTATTCAAAATGTATGTTCATATTGATAATTTTCAATATCATTAGTATAAATTAACATAATTATATTAAATATAGTGATTTTAAATTGTTAATTCTAGTTACCGTAAATAATTGTAACTCGAAGAATTAAATGTCTTTAAAGTACTATCTGCTAATTGCATAGTTGTTAATTTAGCAACACTGAGCAGATAATATGACACAGCCATATATACTAATATAGAATATATAGAATATTAAATAATATCTAAAAAAATCTCTTAGATTTTTTTCTTTTTAAAAATCTTGCCTGAAAACATAATTTGTTCAAACTTGCTAACTCATATAATATATACATTTAATTGCTTATTCAGTTTATCCATATCTATATTAATTTTATATTATTATGTTTATTTGTAATTAACACAAATAAATTTTGCTACTATGAATTTCTATTGGGATGTTATCTATCGTCTCTTATTAGTCTGCGACAAAATTATTGTTTTTCCCAAATCAAAATATTAAATGGCAAAATATACATCATAGCTTCCATAATTAATGATCAGATTCACCTTACTTTCGTCTATTCTAATTTAAACTCCTACTGTGGATACAGCTTTAAGAGCTACGATTCTTCTTGCATTTCCCAATTTTGAGCTGTCCACAGCCACACGTATTTTCAAGGCATCACAGCTTCAATAAAATTGATAATTTATGATAATCTAAATATTAATTTTCTCTTAATATTTGACTATAGTATATTCGGCTATAAAATTGACCAGAATTTCGTTTTGTAACTGCAACTGTGTAGTGAGTCAAAATTCATTGGTGAGATTTTTTATGTGCCTATCTACACCACGCACCTAACACAGTTTGCTTATTCTGTTTGACTTCTCCGTGTATGGAAGCTTATGAATTTATAAATTTTCTGCGTTATTAATTTTACCAGTGTCTTATTCTCTGCTCGGTTTGCATATCGTTGTATACTTGCCTAAGTCCACGGCCTTCTACTAGATGTTAATGTATAGCCACGAATCTTCTAGTCTTTAATAAAATAGAGTAAATTATATATCCACTACAATAAGCTATTTGTATTTCACGCTGATTAGTCCTGTAACGTTTCCTACCTTGATTTCAAAGTGTTGCCTGCCAGAGACACTGACAGAGAAACTTTAAAACTGTGAAAGCACTGTTAGTGAAAAAAACTAAAAAAATAAATCGTTTCTTTCATATTTTTTTGTATGATTTTGAATACCTACACCAAAAACCTCTTACAAGAAAATTTCTCTAACTATACCCTAACAACTTTAGTTCTATGTCTATTAATTAGGACTACTTATATTTTTGTCGAGTATTTTTCCAATGTGCTAATTAAAGCCACAATTACATTATTCATAAAAGTTTGCCAGTCTGGGGGGTTAGACAATACACACTTTCTGCTAGCGTTAACGCCTGCAGAAAGATGAAATTGTGTGAAAATGACATTGATAATGACATTAGCTTGAGAGCTGTTATCTCAAGCTAATTAATGTCATTTTCATACAATTTCATCTTTCCGCAGGCGCTAACGCTAACCGAAAGTGGGTCTTTTCTAACCCCCCTGAGTGGTAAATTGGGTTTGGGTACCTTGCATAATAGTCGTAAGTAATGCAGAATGGTATGAAAAGCAATCATAATCTCAGCACACTCATCAGTAGCCCATCAGTTTTAAGCATCATTTAGTGATGATAACCCTTATGATAACTCCATAGTAGCTATTATTCCTGTGACAGAATTCTAATACCGCACGTCTTGACACCGTCAAAAAACTCACCCACACAACTTGCAAAGCTGGAAATCTTTTTTTTTTTTTTTTTTTTTTTTCGTTTCGGAAAGGAATCCAACGACACCTCACTCGTCGCCGTTTAGGCTGCAGGAGGTAGTACTACCGGAACCAGAAACATACCTTTATGCCTACATACAACTCAGAAACATTACCTTGGAAAGTCGGTTAAAAGTCCCTAAGGTTTGAAGGGAAATGCGTTCCGATTCGTGAGTAAGTACACGACCACTACGTATAATTATATTAAATTTGAACCTCCATTTGCCCTCTTTTTTCGTTCTTTGTCTTATTTAGGCTCTTTTGCAAAATCTTTTCTTGACGGATTTTATCACCCCTTCAGAATTCTACCTGCGAAACTTTAGCTTCAAGCAGTTTTTGAGATATCGTGAAAACTCAGTCAGTGAGTACGTGGTAGGTGTAACGCTTTTCTTTTTTACAAATTTAAATAAATATTTTTGAGTTATTGACTGTTTTAAAAAGGGGGAAGACGCGTGACATCTAAACATTGTACCCAATAAATATGGCTCTGTTTGGGCTCAAGTCAGCGGCGACGTTGACGTCTACACTGTAAACGTCAACTTCATCGCTCCATTAGACACTACACTAGAATACAGAAAAAACCAGAAGGCGTGAACGCACCCAATAGTGAAGCGACACAAACTACTCTAGTAGAGAGTAGTTTTACGCGAACGTGATTAGTTTACTCTGTGACCTTAATCGCGCGTGACGTGTTTTACCGTTGCAATATTATTTAAGTTATGCCTTCCTGCAACGTGTAAAAATTCAGCTGGGCTACAAAAAAAAAACAACATGGGATCACATTCCATACGTAAGTAGCGCATTTAGATGTATTATTTTGATAATTGAATAAATTGTTGTCTTTCATTGTCGTAAGTAATGATACCTCCATTTTGTCGGTGTTGCCAAATATCGAGAGTTGCAATTTTCCCTACAATGAAAACTTTTATTGGTTGGTAGTTCTATATTATATATATATATTTTTTTTAATCTTAACATCTTACAAATAGTTATACAGGGTTACTGGTAATCACTTAGTCGGCGTGTTTTTAGGGGAATGTTGTCTGTACAACTTTTGTTCAGCTACTTTTGAAAATTCTACTGAAGAAAAAATCTACTGTCCTACATTTTGTCGGATATCGGTGATCTTTTTGTATGGGGCAACGGTTTTTTACCGACTTCCAAAAGGAGGAGGTACTATGTTCGTCTGTATGTATGTTTTTTTTTGTATGTTCATGATATTTTCGCCAATTGTGAACCGATTAAAAAAATATTTTTTAATTCAAAAGGCATGACATGGCTTCCGCATCCAGGGTTTACTTCCGGCGAGGGAACTCCTCAACGGTGAATAGTACAGACACAAACTTTTGTAAATGGATTAAACCATAATAGCCTGTTCTAAATTCCATCATTACATGGCTCATGCACCCAGGGACTTCCGCCGAGGGAACTCCTCAACAGTGAATAGGACAGACATAATATTTTTTTGTACATGGATTTAATTACGATAGCCCGTTTTAAACTTAAACAAGAAACTTACGCAGCAGAAAGGTAATTAAATATTTTCATCGAAACCTTGTTTTATTTTAAAACCATTGAGATTAATAGGTAAGTAACAATAACTAAGTTAATTTTACGTTTAATTTGCAGTACACGGGTTGTCTGTTTCGGGTGCACTAAGCCACCAAAAAAGAGGTACCATTGTGCTCACCATTATGAACAACTGATTTTTTTCTATGAACAGCTGTTTTTCCCGCAATTTCAAGTACCATAGTAAAAGTCGTTCATAAAGATGAGTACAATGATGATGATAATGATGAGTACCCTTTCAGCTTTGTACACCCCAAACATATTATAACCTTGTATATGTATAAAAAGTACTAGCTAGTAATTATATTTTTATTTACTTATGTTTGTTTTTGTGTCAATCCGGTCAGTATATTGATTTAGTTAAAAGTGTGTGTGAATAGTATCTGACCTATGACATTTAACCTAAAACGGGTAAGTAATGTCTAAGCTGGCAACATTACGCGGGTGGAGGTGAGACAGGCGCGGGACGTGGGTTTTGTTTTTTGGACTCAGCGTGCGGCTTGCAATCACAGATTAAGGCGGGTTCTGGTTCTTTCTGTATTCTGAGACTAGACCATAGAAGTGACATTTAAAGAAAATTAAGTTAATTGTTTTTAAGTATTTACGAGTGAAAAGTAATGCCGTGAAACTTGTTTTTTGTCTTCGAACTGTTGGTGCACCTTGTGAAAACGCAGGAAGTAATTTTTGCTGCTTTATTTCACACAATTTTTACAAGTAATTCAGGTGCTATCAAAACACCAGTTCGATTGTGACTGAAGTGGATTGTGCCCCGGAGCTTATATTGTGCGGTCCACGTCAAGAAGTTCGTCCCGTATCTTCCCCAATCAAATTCAATGGTTTGAGTTATGGTCTTGATTTCATACAAAAGTACCATGGAAAAAAGCACTTTCATTTGTTTCTAAATTAACCGGGCAACTTTTATTTTTAAAAAAACATATGCCGTCTGACCACAAAAGATTTAAGAACGCTTTAGACATGTGTTTAGCAATTGTTTCACAGCAGAAAATATGCTAAACACTTGTCTAAAGCGTGCTTAAATCTTTTGTGGTAAGACGGAAAGTCTTCATCAACTTCATCAAAACTCGCGTGAGGATTCATTATAAATTATTATAACACCGGCTTGCACTCACGATGACGTCCTAAAATCACATTTGGATTATTACTAAAATTTAAAATAAATTGCCATATCGGTCTAGCTGTTCTCAAGTGATGCGCTTACCAACGAACAGCACATTTTATTTGTTTATATAGATAACTAGCTGTTGCCCGCGACTTTGTACGCGTATACTTTCATATAAACTTTCAGTCCCCATCTCCCCAAGCTCCCTTTAATTCAGCCCTTTCGCAAAATACTTTCTTAGCGGACCTTTACACCCAATAAGGAATCTACTTGCCAAATTTCAGCTTCGTAGGTCAAGTAACTTTTGAGATTTCGTGATGAGTAAGCGAATGAGTTACCAACATAGCCCACCGGATTAGCAAGTTGAAGTGGCAGTGGGCAGGGCACATATCACGCAGAATGCGGCCAATGGGGCAGAAAAGTTCTGGAATTGAGACCACGGACCGTTAAGCGCAGCGTAGGACGTCCACCCACAAGATGGACAGGCGACCTAAAAGAGACCGCAGAGAAACGCTGGATCCAGGCCGCTTTCAACCGGCCCTTCAGTGGACGTCCTATGGCTGAAATCATGATGATTATAATGGGTGAATGAGTAAGTAAATAAATTTTGCTTTTATGTATTTAGAAGATAGATAAGTATGATAATCTGAATAATATAAACATAAGTCTTTTCACAGCATTGAGGTCAAAGATTTCATGCTTTACTACGTTATATTCATTAGAAGCATACATAATGAACACGATACGGAATTTCTTTATTAATTCCTTGAATGGAGTTACCAAGTCACGTCACGGAAGGCCATGGTCACGACGCCTTTATGCTAAGGCTTTTGTACTTTTCTATTGTAGTTTTATGTAAAGGCGTGAATGCCGGCAACCCTTTCTTGAAGACTGATATGGGGTAGAGTGGGTGTCTAATTGGAAGGCTCGATAAGCTTAAGGCATGGCTTTAAATGGCTTCAAAATAGTTATCAAATAATAAAATCAAAATTTATTTTATTAAATAGTCTACTAGCGGTCCGCCTCGGGTTCGCATGGGTATTATTGGACTTTTAGTAAGGATCCCTAGTTTTTTTGAAAATATAATACAGCCTATGTCACCCGGGGATAGTGTAGCTTCCCAACATTGAAAGAATTTTTCAAATCGGTTTAATAGTTTCGGAGCCTATTCAATGCAAACAAACAATCAAATCTTTCCTCTTTATAATATTACTAGCAGACCTGACAGACGTTGTCCTGTCTTAGAAATGTCAAACACGCAAAGTCAACATTGAAAATCTTATTTTTTTACACCTTGGGTTACATTATTGGAGTTTTAGTAAGGATCCCTATTTTTTTTGAAAATATAATATAGCCTATGTTACCCGGGGATAGTGTAGCCTCCCAACAGTGAAAGAATTTTTCAAATCGGTTCAGTAGTTTCGGAGCCTATTCAATGCAAACAAACAAACAAACAAACAAACAATCAAATCTTTCCTCTTTATAATATTAGTATAGATTATAGTATAGATTAACATCACGTTCTTTTTTGGGGCCATGTTTTTAACGTTGGTCTTAGATTGCAGTTTCACTGGGCTGTCAACAAACCGATGGCGTTAGGGTTTAAATTTATGCGCAACCAGCGCAAGGGTGCCTCTAAGGCACGAAACTCGGCTTGTATCGTCGTCAGAAGACCAGACTTACGCTGGAACTTCAGAATGGTGTGCCTTGGGGTCCTATTAGCTTGCACTTGGTTCACAATTTGGAGAAAATCTTGCCAATCTTCAATTAGATCTGGGGAGTACTCGACTTCTGCGGTGACTTTTTTTGATAGTTTAACTTTTAAAAGTAATTTTTAAAATGATGTGTTTTTCCTCACTTTAGGATTTACTATTTAGGTACATGTTTTATTCGTCAAATTATTTTGGAATCGATAACATTCAAATAGTTTACTTTTTCTTTAACTCAGAATACAATAATAGATATGTAATATAGTAAGAATGTCCAAAATGGCTCAAATATGCTAACCTGCCGAGGTTAACAATTTTAAGCCGTTTAGGGTCGAGATATTGGGCCCTTGGGGACCGAGAGCCCACCTCCTTTTCACAAATCTTTCAGAGCGCCTGGTTAGAGCGACGCGTGACCAAAATGCTGGCGCGTTTCTGGCTCAACGCAAAGGATTGCCATTCAACGTGGTAATGCTGCCAGAATGCTGGGTATGCTGTCAACTGTTAGTGGGCTTGAGCATTTGTATTGTCTTGAGATTTTCAACGATCTACGGGCAGTCCAACTGTTTATGAGCGTTAGTTAGCTTGCTTATATACTTCTTGTTAGATAATTTTAAAGTTATAAATGTATTAGCAGTTACTGGACACTACAACCAACACGTGTCGTAAGTATTTCAGATATAAATAAACTAGTTCACCAAATATTATGAAGTTAAACATTTCGGATAATCATCACTCATAATGTTTAACTGTAAAATACACCAGTCGATATAAATATTTTAAGAATAACAAATTACGATGGGTAGGCTAGACGCTAACTGGAGATTTGAGACGCGGCGCGTGGCAAACATTCTCCCGTAGAAAGTCAATACTTTTTAATTTAAGAGCTTTATTACAAAATGCATACGTTTAATTTTTAGGTATTTGGATTTTCGATTAAAAAACGTAAAAAATAAAGCTGTAATTGTCAAGACGAATATAAAACAAACACCAGGTAAACCATAAAATTAAAATAGATTTTAAGTCAGTAATTTGACCAAATGTTACAAAAACTACTTTATAATTGTTTTGTAATGCAAATAAATTTTTACTTCAACTGCATTAACCTACCTGTCGAGGCATGGCATAAACTTACTGTTAACTTGTAAGCCTTACGCCACCTCAACTCTTCAGTGAGCGTTAGACCTTAGTTTCGCAACAGTACTATTCCAAACTCCCAGCTGTTGCCCAGCGCAAACTGATGCTCTGTTTTGCTATAACATATCACAGTTATCACATACAATACAATGTATTCTTTGATACCATCGTACGCTTTTACTGCATCTACAGGGTTACATGTAAAGTGGTAATATGCCAAAAAGGGGTCCCTGTACTCATTTTTTTTTCTACGGGACTTTGATGTTTGGACCCCTTTCGACTTAGTACACCCTTTTCGCGTAACCCTGTATTAAGTTGAGTGAGAATTTTTCTCAATTTTTTTTCCACCGAATATGTAAGGGGGGGATTGCCAATACTCGCCACGCTTGGCAGGCGGGTTGGCGAGCGCAGTCGGTGTTTTTATACTCAGAAGACGCTGCTGCCCGTCTTCTGGTTTATCCCTTAGCCGACTTCTACGGCACCCACGGGAAGAGAAGGGGGAGGTCTATTCTTAGGCCGGACCTCCACAGCACTAGATTTATTAGCATTTTATTATTGAAACTGACGTGGTTTTCACACATTACAAGGTTACGGCGGATTAACAAAAAAATTATAAAGAAAAAAGAATTAACGGTCCCCATACAACAAACGTATTTTTAACGTATTTTTGTATTAGCTCTAGTGTAAAAACGGTAATATTTATAAGCGTCAAACTTGGCACGATTATAATAGTACACACTTTAAGTTATAATAACAAATAATAAATGTTGGCTAATAATAATAAAAATAAATAATAATACGGTTTTATAGCGAAGAGCCTCGACCAACACCTTAAGAGGCTCTCGCTAGATGGTTGGGTCAAGGGTCAGATGCAGAAGGCGGTAATCCTTGACACGGCACGTATTGCCAGGAGATTCCTCACTCTGCAGCCCTAACCACCGGTAGCTTGGGCCCTGCCCCGCTGCCGGCGGCACCCTAGATTTAAGTTTTTTTTATAATATTTTGTTTTCGTATAGATATTGTAAAAAAAACTTTAATTTAAGAAGAAAAATAAATGTGTGAATAAAAATAATAAATAAGTAGTAATTGTGTTATACTCGAGTGACATTTTGTTCTCCATAGAAAAGGTGTTATTGCGATATTTGTGTTGGTCTCATAGTGAAAATTGTGAGTCGTGCTTTTACCTCTAGAGGCTGAGTAACATCTGTTCATAGTGATAAGAAGAGCGACTTCCTTTAGATTTAGTAAAACCGTTCCATGTAACCCTATATAGCTTGCATCTTATCTTACTCTACCTACTCCCCTATAAAAGCACTTTTGTATTGTGAAATACATATTCTCAACAAGAAAAGTAATAATACTTTAGCATTAAAACAGCGAATAAATTCAATTTGCTTTTATGCCCCTGGCAAATTGGGAAGGAAAACATCAGAAGCTTAACAAACAATGCGTACTAGCAATCAGACAATGGATGGATTGTATTAAACGGGTCATGAGAGGAATTTCATATTGTTTTCTTTGTTTTAAAATGCAATATTCAATGCAAACAAATAAACAAACAACCTAATCTTTCCTCTTTATAATATTATTATAGTATAGATAATATTTGGTGCAAAATAGAAACATAAAACATAGAAACATACGAAAAGTTTAAAAATAAAATTTTAATAATTAATGCTATCAAAATGGTTTGATTGACTCGTGTTTGTTCTCCGTCGTCCCGTCGCTGTGTGCGTCTGGGCCGAGCGCGTGTACGAGCGTACCAAATACCAAATAACTAAGCATTTTGCAATTTTTTTTTTTTTGCGAGTGATAGATTTTCTGCTTTGTTAGAATATTGAGCTTACCAGCTGCATCGCGCGTTTTCATCTTACAAGAACCGTTTATTTTTAGGATAATTAAACTTAGTAGTAAGTTGAGTTCTATGAGTGTTAATTAAGAGCCCACTCCCTGGCCAGAGCTATCGTTTTTGCAAATCTAAGCTATTATCAATACTGATTAAACCTTAACTGTTGGCCTTTTAGAAAAACTCAGAGTCACACAACGGGCAATGGAGAGAGCTATGCTCGGAGTTTCTTTGCGCGATAGAATCCGAAACGTGGATATTCGCCAAAGAACCAGAGTCACCGACATAGCTGTTAAAATTTGCAAGTTGAAGTGGCAATGGGCAGGCCACATCGCTTGAAGAACCGATAACCGATGGGGAAGAAAGGTTCTGGAGTAGAGACCACGAACAGGAAGACGCAGCGTAGGTAGACCTCCCACTAGATGGACCGACGATATTGTGAGAGTCGCGGGCATCCGGTGGATGCAAAAGGTAGGCTGTCGTTCAGTGTGGAGGTTAAAGGGGGAGGCCTATGTTCAGCAGTGGACGTCTTCTGGCTGATGATGATGATGATGAAGTTAAAAATCACTTATCTGAAATTATCTTGCAAATGTGCATATTTAATTTAGATTGACGTCACTCAGCCAACCATGCATTGTACTCCAAACTAAACGTGTATGCAAAATTTCAGCTCAGCCTCAGGGGATAACTGTTTTTAAATTCAGTTGCAAGATTCGACCCAAACTAACAAGGCAGGTTAAATGAAAGCTTGTAAAAATATCAGTTTTCCAAACAGTCGTTTCTTTTAATGGAAACTTACTCAGCTCATTAAAAAAACCTGCTTTGTTGTAGTATTTGGTTTCTATCACAGTTTTTTAGCTAGGAGAATACAGCTTGGGTGGGCTGCGTTCGGGAAGCTGGAAGACATTCTCCGATTAAAAGAGATACCACAGTGCCTGAAGACTCGTCTCTATAACCAATGTGTCCTGCCCACCATGACCTATGGTGCTGAGACATGGACGCTCACGGAGAAGACTGTGCACAAGATAGCCGTCGCACAGAGAGCCATGGAGCGAGCCATGCTCGGCATCAAATTGCAGGACCGTATCCGAAACACTGAGATACGACGTCGCACCAAAGCTGCAGACGTCGTAAAAAGGGTGAAGGAACTTAAGTGGAACTGGGCAGGACACATGGCCAGACGTAGCGATGGGAGGTGATGTACAGCAGTAACTGCGTGGTGGCCGAGACTAAGTTGGCGGAACCCAGGCCGACCGAGGATGAGGTGGACTGACGACCTCAGAAATACTGTCGGGAACGAGTGGATGCGAATAGCGAGAGACCGGGGAGAGTGGCATAAACAAAGGGAGGCCTATACCCAGCAGTGGGTCACTCAGGGCTGATGATGATGATGATGATGATGATCACAGTTTTTTAAAGCTGTTGGTTTTTCTGTAATAAAAAATATATATAAATAGTAATATTATAAAGAGGAAAGATTTGACCGTTTTTTGTTTGTTTGCATTGAATAGGGTCAGAAACTACTGAACCGATTTGAAAAATTCTTTCACTGTTCGAAAGCTACACTATCCCCGGATGACATAGGCTATAATCTATACCCGTGCAAAGCTGGGGCGGACCGCTAGTAAATAATATAAACAAAATGTACAAAAACCTCGTCAGTTCAATAATAAAGATCAAACATTTCCAATCGCTACTTAAGTATATCAACATCCTTTAGTTGAACCTTCTTAGGGTCACATAAATTCGTCCAAACAAACCCCTAAAGTGTTCAAATTGTTTAGGTACAAGATTAAACGATTAAAGATAAGATAGGGTTGGCAACTCACACAAAACAACCCTAGAAGTAAGATTAGGATCTCTGCTGACCGAAGCAAACAGATTTGGAAATGAGATGAGGGATTCAAAATATAGACTTGCTCATTGCTTTTGACGCTTAAATTAGCGTAAATGATGGATTGGAAACTTTATTAGGTTTACAGCCAAGTCAACTATACTATCGATTCATGGCACTTAAAATATCTAAAAAACGGGCTTCTACAATAACACCACGGATCTATCTCTCAAGGATCTACGTAGACACGCATAGTTATTGAAATATAATGAGTACTAGCTTCGTTCTCCGTTTCACCCGTATGGTCGTTACAAGGTATCCTATGTCAATCTCTAGCCTTTCAACTCCAAGTCGAACCGTCTCTTAATTGCTGGTAAAAGAGGAAGAAACAGACATGGTTTCGCATTTATAAAGTTAGTATGGGTCAAGACTTTAGGACTGTGGGGGCCGGCCACATTAGAACTTTATAGGGACATGGCCAAACGCTTGGTGGAAGCGAATGCTTACCGGAATGCTGGCGCCTATTTTGGCCAAAAAATTAGCATGCAATTTATTTGTATACTGGCTACTTTTCCTTCCTTCTTTGTAGGTTTTTTTTTCAATGGAAATATAATTGGTTGGCATCGCGAGTGCGAACGTATCAGGCTTAAATTAGGCTTGGTTAATTCGGCCCTTTCGCTAAATCTCTTAAGGAATTTACTTGCAAAATTTCAGCCAAAAAGTCAAGTACCTAGGTTTTGAGATTTTGCGATAAGTCAGTCAGTGGTTATGGTGTGCGGTATTTCGCTTTTTTGTCGAAATACCTTTTATATATTTATAATAGATTTTATATATTTATAACAAATTCTCACTAGAAATAAGTTTTTAGTGAAAACAAAAACAGAAGTCGCATCAAAAAGCGTAACATCGCAATAATTTAGTTTCAAACGTAATTAAGGGCACAGTTAGCAACCGATTTGTCCGATTTGTCGCCGGATTGGAATAATAGCGCTTTAATTTGTATTTTGTTTGTTGAATTGTTTTGCTATTGAGAATCAAGTCTATATTATTTCTGTCTTATTTAACAGATTATGGTATCAAGTAATGATGACAAACCAACAATTTGAACGGCGTTGAAAAGGCCTAAGGAGGCTTTGCACTTGCGATACTCAGATCAATTAACTTGATCTGCAGTGCAAGTGCCGTTCTTAATCGATCGTCAAATTTGAAAGTTGCGTTCGTCAAACTCGATAAAATGCTATTTGATCAGTACTCGCTATGATTGTTTCTATGGCATTTTTATTGATAGAACTAAAGGGGTTTAGTTGAGGAATAAAGTTTGTTATTACAACATTTTGCGATTTCAGGGTTAATCCCACGGTAAAAGATGTGAAGTGCAATGACCTCCATTTTTCGTTTGTAATTTTTGAAGTTAGAAAAGTGGAAGTTGGTACTCAGACTTTTGTTTATATAAGAGAAAGTTAGTTGTATCATCGTTTTTTTGGAAACTCACCACCTGAGGGGTTGAATAAGGGATATAGGTTTAAAAAATCATCATTTCCGAAAGTGGTTTTTATGACAATATAACATAGGTGAGTACGAAGAGAAGTTTTTTTGATAATTATATTCAGTGGCGAGGCTGATTGACGGCTCTACACGTACAAAATCGCGGGCATTTAGCTAGGGTATAATATCAAATGAATAAACAAGAAACGTTTTCTTAAACAATCCAGCTAATGAGTAGTCCCGATCTTGTAAGCCTCGAGGGTACAACGAACAGGAAGATTAATAAGCCGCTTCATAAAATCAATATGCGTACAATATTGGAGAGTTTCGGTATTCCGATATTACTCGTAATTTGCGGTATTCGAAGGTTGCTGAAAGATATTATAAATATAAATTTATAGCTTACTAGCTACAGTTCACGTCTGCACTCGCGTGTCATCATCATCATGATTACCAGCTTATCATGTTCCCACTGCTGGCATTCTCTCAGAGAGAGAGAGAGAGAGGATGGGTCCTAATCTGTTTTTGGAGTTTATAGAGGACACACATGCATACACACATCTCTTTTTATATATTAGAAGGCAAATATAGATCTAACGCGATGTACAAGATTAAACGGAAAGTAAAACCAAAAGGACCTCATTGCGTGCCTCATTATAAACGAATATCTTTTATTGTGGGACGAGCCAAAAATCACGACAAAAAGTCAGCTGTTTCATCCATTTCATTGAGACCGTATTGAGACAGATATTCTGAGAAGATTTTCTATGGAATGGGGTATTTTTTTCGCAATTGCAGGCTTTGTCTGATAGTCTTGTAGCGACACATAGTAAAATGTTTGACATAATCAAAGAGTAAAAGTTGTTTATATTGATGAGGGCAATGAGCTACTTTCGGCGAAGTAAAAGCTTTTTTTGTAACTCTGTCGACGACTTATAATCAGCAGGTCGATTTTACTTTAAATTGCAATACAACTGATTGAAAATGAATGAATACCAACCTTATTTACTTGAGCATAACAATGAAATATTCATAAGTGAGGGCATGATATGAACGGGAGAGCAGGATAATAATATGCCATCTCTCGCTTTATAAGAATGTACCTTATTCTCAGGTCAATGTAGAGGATATCCCAGTAGATGGGATAACGACTGAAATTTCATCGGATGAGTCCGAAAAATTAAGAAAGCTCTACCAAGACCAAAATGGCCACCGGACCACATCAGTCCAAGAAGCTTGCAATTTTTTCTGAGGGCAGATTCTCCCAGAGCCCAGCCTCAGCGAGGAGGTTAACCTCGAGGTCAATTTCTTCACCTCTCTCCTGGAGAATGAGAAGCATCTGGAATGATGATTGAAATTTGACGTAAAACGTAATTGCGCTGCTAATTATTGATTTGTAAGTATTATTAACCAAAGTTTCATCATCATCATCATCAGAAGACGTCCACTGCTGAACATAGGCCTCCCCTTTTGATCTTCACACTGTATGACAGCCGGCCTTTTGCATCCACTGGATGCCCGCGACTCTCACAATGTCGTCGGTCCATCTAGTGGGAAGCCTACCTACGTTGCGTCTTCCAGTTCGTGGTTTCCACTCAAGAACGTTTCTTCTCCCGTTATCGGTTCTTCGACCAAAGTAACCAAAGTTTGATTAAACTGTATCTAGAATCTTCGTTATACATGAAGGTAATGTGTTGTTTGTCTCAACTAGAGTCTTATGTAAGCCTGTTAGTAATTCTAAAATCAAGGTGGCACGTGTAACAGAGGACCCTTGTGGTTGTTGTAAAACAAACCGTTGGACCATTATTGGAAACCTTAGTTGTTCGGAACCATTATTGCAAAATACATAGAACACGATATAGGCACATATTTTAATGTTCTGACATCTATAATAAAACGAAACACTGAAAAGAGCGCTATTGCGGCTGAATGCCTCAAACAGCGAAAATATTCTAGCCTTGACAAAGTTTAGACCTATTTTACCTATTTATGGCGTTTGGACTAGAAATACTTGGACCGTGGGAGTCGTGCTTTTGAAATATTTAAGGATTCGCCAGAGCTTAGAGACTGGAAAATTCTGCACGTGACCAAATTTATTAGTTTTTGGGCAGAGTCTTAAGCTTCGCAATTCAACGGGGCAGCGCGGTTTCAATTTTGGGCACTTTGCCTGAAATTAGAGATCTTTGAAACTATCTATAGGCATATTCCTTTCGTGTTGCGCAAAGCTGGCAATTTTTTATGACTGAACCTGTACTGTGTGTTTCCCACATTCGCCTCCATAAATTAGTTGAGCGCGAACTCAAGAGAAAAATTCTAAAGCTACATGAGATCTTAAGAAAGTTAAATAAACATACCCATCCATGAGGGAATGAAATTTCCGAGCGTCATTAATTAATTTGATTTCAGAATCCGAATACATCTTGAACTGTATGATTAAACTGTGGTAAGACAAGGCAGATTTCCCCTGAGTTTCCACTTCCATCGTTGCCAAAAGCCTTCCGATTGTCATAAATATGTTAATTTCTGATCCGACTTGTGTTCTGTCTTTGGCTAAGATGTCAGAATGGGGACGAACTCAGTCAGATTCGTGGCTCAACTAGCAGTTATTTATAAACGGTGGTATTATAAACAGGGTTACAAGTAATCAGTAAAAAAAACTGCAATTGTATTACTAATAATGGGTACTTGCATAATATATATTTACTAGCTGCGCCCTGCGGTTTCACCCGCGTAGTGATGAAAAATGGTGATGATGATGATGAAAAGTAGCCTATGTCACTTTCTGGCTCTTGAACTAAACCATGCAAAAAATCAGGTCGATGCGTTGTTCCGTTGCAGCGTGAAAGAGGAACAAACATCCATACATCCATACATCTATACATACAAGCTTTCGCGTTTACAATATTAGTAGGATTTATCAAATTGTACCTAATTATGTAAGGTGATTATCGCCGAAAAAACTGCCATGTAATATGTTTGGTTTAACAATGCCTCCGGCATGTGTCGAAGAAAGAATAGACGGAACTTCAAAAAACTGGTAATCAGTTATCATCCTCGGGTGGCTTAAGTACATCATATCATAACAAACAACTTTTGTTTACACAAATAGACTTGACAAACTAATTCATCTTTATCTAGTACCTATATATTATATTTTCTACCTTGGAAACATGGAACCTTAAAGCCTAAAGATCAGAATGTCATGTATTGTGTTAAAGAAATTCATATAATCCATCTTTGTCGAATTCCACGATGCCGCTTTGCGCTTTTACTTAAAACACTAGCCCTCACTCTAGCCTTCACTACGCTCACTATACGTAATACGCCTGGCGTAGAAATATCTATACATTGCTTCCCACGCTGCGTTGTGCTTTTCAAGGCAGTTTTATCTAGTGTTTCCAAGCTATCGATAGTAAGACCATCGATAGTTGACCTTGTGAAATCAGTGACACTATCGATAGTGTGTTACGAAATAATAAAGAATGCGCAAGCTCACAGACAAACAGATTTTTAAATCGTCATTGTATTTAAGTCCTGCACAGTACTTAACTGATTAATACCTGAATTTTATGTCACGATCGATTGAACAAAACTATCGATAATATCGTGGCTATCGATAATATGTTATACATTTTTGAGCATCACTACTATCGCTACTATCGATGGTATCGTTGCATATTTCGCTCTCGATAGTATTAATATCGACTACATCGAAAGCCTACCGATTTTTCGTGGACTATTGATAGGCTATCAAAATTCTATCGAATTTTGGCTATCAATCAGCTACAATCATGGCCTTAAGGAAAGGAGTGACATTATACAATAGACACATTTGGATCACATCACGAACATGGCCTCCCTCTTAGAGAGGGGGTTTGCGATAATCCCCATGCTTGGCAGGCAGCTTGGGGATTGCAGTACGTTCACCGTGTACTAACAGGACGCTGCTGCTAATCCTTCGGTTGTACTGGTCGCAGTTTTAGGATATACTTGGGTCGCCACCTTCATCACATTCGGATCAGTCAGTGTATATTATGCGTGAAAATTTGACTTGTAATAATGCAAAGAAGGTTTACGAGGCCTATATTAAGAGAGAGGCCCAAGGCCGTCTTCTTTCCTTTTGGGAAATACCATAAAAATAAAGTACTCTGTACGCCGGGATTCGTTTCGAAAATTATTTTATTTTATTTCTTGCATCCACCGATACAAGCGGTATCAGCGGGTAATTTGTAAAAAAAAATTTTCTTGTATCCACGGATACCGGTATCAGCGGGTAAAATGAAAATTGTTTTTTTTTAAGGAAACGGATCACGGTATCGGTGGATACAACTCGCCCGGATCCGTGGCTAATAAAACCGATACCGGTATCCGTGGATACAAACCCTTACGATTCTGCAATATTTAATCACACCCAAGCGAGCTCTTGGGAAGAAAGGTTCTGGAGTGGAGATCACGAACCGGAAGACGTAACGTAGGTAGGCCTCCCACTAGATGGACCGACGACATTGAGAGAGTCGCGGGCATCCAGTGGATGCAAAAGGCAGGCTGTCGTTCAGTGTGGAGGTTAAAGGGGGAGGCCTATGTTCAGCAGTGGACGTCTTCTGGCTGATGATGATGATGAAACGAGCTCACTTTTCCCATCACTAGCGACGAATCGAGTTTTTGGCATTCAGTATGCAAAAACACACCGAGTTCGACACATGTGAGTTCGAAGTCTATGAAAATAAAGTTACCGTTGGGTGCGTAGCACAGTGCTCTCCATCTTAGCTGTACCATAATCAAGATGAAAATCTGTCGTCAAACGTTTAATAAGCAAAGTAGCTATGTACTGAAATCGTCACTTGATAAATGCTATCAATAGAAATTGTTTAGTGATGTGTAGAAATAGTTTTATTATTAGTGAAATTTTCAATTAAAAAAAACAACGCTTGGACAAACCACTGGCGTTTTATTATAAAATATTGACCTAAATGCATTTTATAGCACTTAACTTGCCATCAAACATACTTTATCTCCCATAAAACCCGTTCTACCCCTAAACAATTACACTGAGTGGCAACATAATGGCCCAGATACGTCATTGCGTCGCGTCCATTCGTTTTGTATGCGAGAGTTTAGAAAAAAGTTTTTATAATATAACAAAATATTATCTATCTTTATCTTTCCAAAAAAAACTTACTCGATGGTAACAGTTTAATCCAACCTTTTACTATTCTGGTAAAAGGCGTCACTGTCAATAGAATTTCTTTTGTCGCATTGCGTACGAAAAGAAAACGCAATATCGTGGCAGTCCCTATAAAACCTAGACTCTAGATCATTTACCTGCAGACGCTGACTGGCAGCCACCAAAAGACCGCCAAAATAAGAAAAATTGTGCTTTATATTTAACAGAGTAACTTTAAATAGAGAATAGGTCTAAGAGGTTGATTATTAATTCTGCAGTAAGAAAGCCAAGAGCTACATCGCAAATCCACAATTCAAAATTCAAATCCAAAATTGGTAAAATAATTGAAGTGACGATATTGGTGAAAACCAAGCACGTAACAAGCACGCTCTTGAAATGAGAAAAATATAAAGTACTTAGCAAATAAGTATCAAAAATCGGTAAAGTTGTCCAAACATAACTATGTGGATCTTTGAAGCGTCACCGTATACTAAACAGATAAAATAATGGCACTACTGAATGATTTGCGCTATTGCTACAGATATTTATCTCAAGTGGAAATTCTGCCTGAAAAGTTGAAGATTGATTATATTGTTCGGAGCAGGAAAACCTTTCTCGGTGCTCGAAATTGCAAGTTTTTAAATCTTCCATTGAATATCAATCAAACGGTAGAAGGCGATTCAGTAGAACAATCTCACGATTGGTCAGCCCCATTGCAGTCTAGTATAAATAATTTTTAGATATTATTTATTACAAAGTTTCATCATCATCATCAGCCAGAATACATCCACTGCTGAACATAGGCCTCCCCTCCACACTGAACGACAGCCTGCCTTTTGCAAAAATTATAACACAGATTTTTTTATTTGGAAATTAACATTCGCATGGAATTCGATAAGTAACGTATTGAATATTCGTACTCCATCTGTACACAAAAAAGTCAACAATTACTACTTGACTCAACATTGTAGCAAAATACACCATTCGTCTAAAAACAGTTTCGAAATGAAAGTAAATCCATCGATACGAAATTGCTTTTTGAAAAGCTTAAAACAGAATGCAGAAAAAACTATTAAGCATCAGTTAAATTGTCACCCCTTTTCACTTTCACAGCGAGACAAATTCATAGTTTCCCATCACACATTCCTCCTGAACAGTTAATACGTTCAGTTTAGTCCAAACAAGAAAACTTCTCAATGACACTTGTTCCTGCAAAGTTCCGAAGCACTTCCATTGTACCTACACCATTTTGATGGAAGGGAGCGATCGAACGCGAAATGGCGTTAGAAGTGCGAAGCCTTGCTACTCACGGGCGACTTGATCTGTCGACGTGAATGTTTTGCAAGGTTTGCCTTCTATTTATAGGCGTCGAGTGAATTTGATTTTATGGAGTTTTATGCACCTAAAATAAAAAGTTTCATCATTTTGAGCATAATACTCGTGAATGCGTAAATGTACGTCAAAATTGCGGTTACCGTACTTATTTTTTAACAGCGATGATTGCATTTTGTATTCGCTGTTTCCGTTTGCCGCTGTCAAAAAAGCGATAATCGCAAAGACGTTGAATTTTGACAGTTCTGCGCCTATTTTGTTCACGTTTACAGTAGTTACTGCCAACGGTTTCCAGAGGCACTGGTATCTAATTATCCATGCCTGTTTTCATTCGCTATTTTCTTCTGTTCAAAAACTGCCATACCAGTGCTATCTCTTTCGCAAAATTTCTAAATTTTTGCAAGCATTATCTATAAAATAACTTTGCAAATAGTATACAAAAAATTTCATGCTTATTTTATAGAAAAGTGGCTCCGCCATCCTCGATAGAAAAGACATTTTTTTATTTTATTAGATCCGCCAAAATAAAACAACAATATCAAAGTTAAAACGTTTGCAATGGTGTTATAAAAAGGACACCCAATCGTTTTCTTTATCCCACTTAGCGAATGTATAAGTAGAATCTAATAAAGAGCAGACAGTTTATTAAAACTATTTCAAATCTGTCGGGTTTCCGACAGATGTCGGGTTTTGTTCTGGTTTGAGTTTTGTTTGTACTAACACAATGGATTTAGTTGTCCTAAAAATAAATACTTAGAATTTGAATACCATGACAAAATTTAAAACTCAAAGAAGATTTCGGTTTTGAAGACTTTTTCGACTGCTTTTTTGGTAGAACAAGGAGGCTGAAGACGGAATTCAATTTCATCCGAACCGAACTAGTAATAAATTATACAGGATAGGAATCTAAAGCTAAGAGTCACCCAGCATGTTTTATTGGTACACGTTGGCACAAAACTCGTAAAGCGTGCACATCAAACCGTCGAAACGACAAATCCCAGTCACTTCCGCTTACGGACGTTTTGTTTTATAGCCCGTTGGGAACACGCATAGATCATAATTTTATTTGTTTTCTGTGGTTTTATGTTGAGTAATAATATGAGGTTACGCGAGTAAAATTTTAGCTCTACGCCAAGAAACGATGATATTGTTCTCCATACGTTTCGTATCCCAAAGAGCGAGTCGGTGACAAATTTCGGTTCACCACCACGTACGAGATCCTCGTACGATCACCGAAGTGAAGCGACGTCGGCGTCGGGCGCAGCCGGTACTTGGATGGGTGACCGCCTGGGTTTTGATGGGATGTTGTTTTTTTTTTACTTCAGTAGCTAACAAGTTATGTGGTGGTACGGAAGCTTCAGTGTGCGAGCCCGACTCGCACTTGGCCGGTTTTATTTAATACGGTAATATTTCGTATATGTTTTGTTAATTTTAAAATTACCTGAAAACCGTTGATCTGCATTCTCGTTATACACAGTCGAAATAAGTAACTTATGTAAAAAATTCTCAGACAACATTTTGGCATTGATAGGTAAAGTATTTTTTCTTTTTCGTTAAAGCTCAATTAATTTTAAGGGTTCTCTAGAAATTGCAATAATTACTCCATTTTACTATAAAATGGCAATTGCGGTTTCGCGTTAGCGCTGTAGGTAATGAAAAGCAAATGTAAACATTTTTCAGGTCTATCTGTAATTATATAAGCAGTGAATAAACTTTATACGAACAATTCTGAAATGAAATTTAGTAATTTTTATTATCTACAAGAAATCTAATAATACTAACACACATGACAGACATACAGACAGACAGCCAGACAGCCAGACAGCCAGCCAGTAAACGTCCACTGCTGAACAAAGGCCACCACAACAATGCCAACTCCTAATTTAACTAACAACTATATTTTTATAAGCATAGATACAAAATAATTAAAATCTTTTCATTTAATCGGAACACAATCAAAAAGGAATCTTTTTAGAAACCAAATTATCGGTCTAACTTTACAACACTTACAGTTTTCCGTCAAGTTTTATACTTTATCATAATAATCTTACTACAATACATTTAAATATCTAGTAACCATGAAAGTGAAATAGTACATTGTTACCCTAGGGGTGAAAGTACTTTAAAGTTCTTTAACCCCGAGGTAAACACTGTGCTTTTCATTATGAATACAAGGAAACTAAAAATAAAAACATGAACTCATTGTGTTAATACAAATCTGCTATACGGAAGTATAAACAAAACTCTACAATGAAGATCGGATTCCCGCCAATTATTTTTTGAACATCCTGACACTGGCAAATGCACAAAAATGCGGGACCATAATCCTATGAGGAGAAAAAAAAAGTTGGAAGATGGTTTAATACAAATGTGAAAATAGAACTATTTTTTTTTATCTGAGTGTCTGTCAGTTGTCAACTGTCACTGTCAGATGAAAGTGATTCTCCCTAGGGCTGAAATGTATTACTTTCAACCCGCTCCGCAGGCAACTTCAGACCTACTTTCCGAGTATGAGTAATGAAAATTATTTTTATTTCATCTAGTGAAGCTATACAACACCTAGAGCTATAAGGAAAGAAGCGTATGGCTTTTGTTCTGCAGTAGAACTTACGGTCCCAAATGACAGTAAAAACTATTGAAATTGTCAACTTTCAAAGAAATCTCAGAAAAAGGATTAAAGCATAGAAGTAGTGCATAAACAAATTAAACATGTATTTTTTTTTATTCTTATGCCAAAAATTTTGTTACCAGAACGAAACTGATATATTTTTGCCTGCACGGCAAATTGCAGCGATAAACATTGTATATATTTTAAAGAAATAAGGACAGGTCCCTGGTACTTTTAAAAGGCTCGAAAGGTTACATACTATTAGATGGCCTTGTACGCTTTGTAAATCACGTGACGGATTCTATGTTATTTTCTTTCTCAATTCAATTCAATTTCTTCTTCGTGGCTTCGTGCGGTATTGCCACAACTTGCCAATGTCTTGTTTAGAGTCGAGTGGACAAATATTCTGGAGATTGTCCGCTTTTCTTTCTCAATCGAAGTTATGGCATTTGGTCTGACATTGATAACTGTAATACGCTGTGACAAGGTCGCTCCGGTCGGTACAACCGTGTCGTGGCGTTTTGCGGTAGAATCCACGGAAATTAGATATGTTAATGCGGACGATGAAAAATTTACGAAAAAATATGAAAATTACGTGACCGGGGCGCAACGTTCGGGATGAGCAAGGGCTCGTAGTTACTATAACTTGATCTATGACGAGGGTTGCATATAGTCACTATAACGATTATCTGTGACGAAGGCGAAGTCATGATTTGCGTTTATTTTTTACGCTACATTTAGCAATGTTTGCATACTTATGAAATTGATCCTATTTAAATGCACGAAATTCAAATAATTTTTGGGTAGACTCGTCATTAGCAGCCTGTCATGTTCCCCCTGCTGGGACTCGGGCTTTCTCTCTCGAGAGATAATGGGCCCTATGCTGGTCTAGTACCGGTTGGTGAACGTCATATTCCTTCAGTATGTGTTTGACTTTTTGAACAACCCGGATTCTCCACGATGTTTTCCTCCACTTGATAGGGCCACTTGATAGTAAGTGGTCACTGCTGCCTATAGAGAACTATAATACTCGGGGCATTATCACTGCGTTCCCTACCTTTGAGGACTCTATTCACTCCTTGTTTAAAGATCGTTTTCTTCAGTCGGCCATTATTATTTGTTGTTATACTTTAGAGTGTGTACTATCTAAGTCAGAGAAGCCATCGAGATCAGTCGACGTCCAACCTTCAATGGGGATGAAGGATGGAACCTGCCACCGACTTGGAGACTGGTGGTGACGTGGTGAGCTCCACGTGCTGGAGTATTCCCGACACAGGAAGATTCGAGTGAGGTAGAGTTCCAGTGTGTGTCGGCGCAGCATATTTCTCTACATCCACGATTCCACCCCACACCCGATCAGCACGTAGCCGTTGTCATCACGTGCGTGACGCGCGGTGGCCCGTAGTGCAAAGCAAGACGCAGCCGCGCGCGCGCATTCACCCTGAAAAAGACCGCCTTATGTCATTGAAACTATAGTTGAAGTGACCGTGAGTAATTTCTGGGTAATATAAATAAAATGTACTATAATCATGCCAAGTTTTACGTTTGTACGTATTATCGTTTTTGCATTAGAGCTAATACAAAAATATGTATAAAATACGTTTGTTGTATGGGGACTCCCCTTTCGTTTTTACTTTTAGACTTTTTTATTATAAGGGTATTATTAACCAAGAAGTTAATGCGCTGTAACGTCACATATTCTGTGAAAATTTCAACTGGCTATCTATTACGGTTCGAAAGATACAGCCTTTAATATGTAAGATAGACAGACGGGCGGACGGGTGGACGGGTGGACGGGCGGACGGGCGGACGGACGGACAGACGGACAGACGGACAGACGGACGGACGGACGGACGGGTGGACGGATATACAGACAGACAGAGATCGTACGCTTAGTAATAGGGTCATGTTTTTACCCTTTAAGTACGGAATACAAATACAAAAAATACAAATACAAAACTCTTTATTAAAATACCACAAAACAAGGATAACATAAACATTACAACAAAAATATTATCTAGACACACGAACACTAAAAATAAAAAAATAAGTGAAAGAACATATTGCTATACAGCGGGGCAACTCTGCCAGTGTTCTGGGAACCCTGCCGCATGGTAGTGATCTCGACGGCGTTTTTGTTTTGTAGTAGGTACATGTTTGTATATTTTATACAATCATATTTTAGTTTAATTGTACCTTTTATTTAGTTTTAGTTTTTAGTTTATATTTTAAGTTTTCATCAATTTGTTTTTAAAGTTCCTTGTTTAATATTAATAAGTGAAAGAAGTGTAGTGGTGAAGTGTGTTAAAGAGATTTTCTATTTGATGTGTTCTGGTAAAAGCTTGTTTGCCGTCGTATAAAGTACCTAAGTATCTAAGATGATACCAGTTTCGTGCTAGGTGGATCCCTATTAGCATTACAAAGGATTTTGGTGTTCCTCGAAACCATTTAGTCGGCTATGTCTCGATCTCAGATCAGACAAGCAAGGGAGATAGATACGCCATAGTACAATTATCCTATGTGTTAATTATGTCTCCATAATAATTTAGGGTTCCATACCTAAAGGGTGAAAATTTACCCTATTACTAAGCCTTCGCTGTATGCCTGTGCGTCTATCTGTCCGTCAGTCCTACCTTTTAATTTCACTATACCGCTCAATAACTGCTAAGTACGGGTGACATATAAAAAATTACACACACTAAGAATCTTGCAGTGACATACGGCCTTACTTATAAACGTTACTTAAGTTAAGCAATGCTTAAAATATTCTGTTAACTTCTCGTGAAGTAAATTGTTACACTTGAAAACGAGACAGAGCAATTTTAAGCATTACTTAACTTAAGTAACGTTTATAAGTAAGGCCGTAATTGTCCACATGTAAAAAAAGGGGCAGCAAGTTTGTCTGCAGGGCGAGTTTGCCTATTAAAGGCATCAACCCTGATTTAAGGTATTAGCATTTGCATCTTGGCGACCAGCGACCGCGACCAGTTATCACAACCAGCGGCAGCGGCCGCGTCGCACGACCCACTGCTCAGCATGAATTTATCATCATCATCAGCCAGAAAACGTCCACTGCTGATCATAGCCCCCCCTTTAACCTCCACTCTGAACTAAAGCCTGCCATCTGCATCCACTGGATGCCCGAGACTCTTACAATGTCGTCGGTCTATCTAGGCGGCCTACCTACGCTGCGTCTTCCGGGTCGTGGTCTCCACTCAAGAACCTTTCTTCTCCATCGGTTATCGGTTCTTCGAGCGATGTCGCCTGCCCATTGCCACTTCAACTTGCAAATTTTATCAGCTATGTTGGCGACTTTAGTTCTTTGGCGAATATCTACGTTCCGGATTTTATCGTGCAAAAAAACTCCGAGCATAGCTCTCTCCATTGCCCGCTGTACTATGACTGAGTTTTTCCAAAAAGCCAACAGTTAAGGACCACGTCTCAGTACCGTATGAATTTATATGGAGTGCTAAACAATACAAGCGAGCCAAACGTCGCAGCCGCAGCCAGCGGTCGCGGTCGTCGGCCACAGTCACCAAGATCGGAATGCTACCTTTACACCCACCACGCTACCTTACCAATTCTCCTTTGTTTGTCTGATCTGAGATCTCTACTAATAAGTGATAGGTATAGTAATAATTACTTGATGAAACTAGAAATGCATATTGGGTTTGTGTTAGTTATAACCTAGGTACCATGCTAATGTAGCTAAATTGACGAATTCGTATTACCTTTGAGGTTATTCGGTACCAAATTATGTACGTCTGGTCTTTAATTACACCTTGTGCTCATGATTTTAGTGTTAACACCCGGCACAAAAAGAGGGATGTTATAAGTGTAACGTGTGTATCTGTCTCTCTCTCTCTCTCTGTGTGTGTCTCTCTATGTGTGTGTGCGTGTGTGAGTGTGTGACTGTGTTTATGACTGTGTGTGTGACTGTGTGTGTGACTGTGTGTTTGAGACTATGTGTATCTGTGTGTGTATCTGTGGTATCATAGCTCGCATACGGCTAAACCGATTTTGATTAAGATTTTTTGCAATCGCACTGGAAGATTACATTTGCAGATGGGAAAATAACGTGTAGGCCTCAGAGCAAGTATAGGCCACTAATATGTAAGGCCTACTTATTACGTATAGCTATAAAACCATATTACGAGAGAGGCTATTACCGCGCAGGTTATAGGCGATTTGGCAATTTTCGCTAACATTCGTCGATTTGTCTGATAATTAGGCGATTATTGGCTTTTTGTCGCAGATAATCTCTATATCTCTCGATATTCTTATAATAAACAGGCGGAAAGCGACTTTAATTTATACTAAACTAGCTGAATCCCGCTACTTCGTACGCGTAGAGCTCGGCCTTCGGCCTCGCTACTATAAACCTATATATGCTATAAACCTCACGGAGCCCGAGACCTTTCCAACGAATGCAAAACCGTGGAAATCGGTTCGTGCGTTCTGGAGTTATAGCGTCAGGAAGGAAAACCCGATTTATTTTTATATAGTAGACTAGCTGACCCGACAGACGTTGTCCTGTCTTAGAACTGTCAAAAGCGCGTAGTTAAAATCGTCGTTAAAAAATTTCAGAGATTAACTTACCGACAACATACATTTTATGGTCAAAAGAAAATGTACTAAAGAAACATTCTCTGTTAAGATCATTTTCCGAAAAGGTCAATGACTTGTGCACTACAACGTCTTGAATTTATTATATTTTATCGCTTATATATATATTTTTTTTATATACATACTTAAATAGATATAAACACTCAGATAAAGAATAAACATAAATGTTCATTACATTAATGTTTGCCCTAGGTGGGAGTCGAAACCATGCCCCCAAGCGCAGAAGGCAGGTTCACTACCAACTGGACCAACTGGGATATAGTATTATATATCATATGTTATAGTATCTGAGCGTGACGGTCACGCGAGCTCAGTGCTTTTTCCCACCCCAAAAAGTGCCCAACGTGCCTCTAAAGAAGTTTTCACTTTTTTTTTAAACGCACACCCCTGACTGGCCCTGACCGCAAGGTTCAAAATCCCATTACATAAACTCAAATTGTAATACACCTGCGGGCTGCGTCTCTACTTTACCACATTGCAACTAAACAGAAAGATAACTTGAGTATTTATCAAGAAATTATCAAACTTAAACCTTTATTATTATTGTAAAAGTTGACAAAGGGCAACACACAACATACGCACCATGAGGACTGATGAGAAGATTGTTGAGCTGGAAGAAGAAATGGGTAGGGTACGTTGGGATATCTTGGGTTTATCCGAAGTCCGTAGAGAGGGCGAGGACACGATAACCCTGAAATCCGGTAACCTACTCTACTACCGGGAGGGCGACCAACAGTCCCAAGGTGGTGTCGGCTTTCTCATCCACAAGTCCCTCATTAACAACATTATCACCATCGACAGTGTTTCGAGCAGGGTTGTATACCTAATACTCAGAATATCCAAGAGATATTCGTTGAAGGTCATTCAGGTATACGCACCGACCTCGTCACACCCAGATGATGAAGTGGAGGTTATGTATGAGGACATTAGTAGAGCCATACATACGTCCGAGACCCACTTCACTGTTGTTATGGGGGACTTTAACGCGAAGTTGGGCAAGAGAAGTGATGATGAGTTGAAAGTGGGGAAATTTGGCTGTGGGCAACGGAACCCTAGGGGACAGAGGCTGGCCGACTTTCTGGAGAAAGAGGGACTTTTTATGATGAACTCTTTCTTTCAGAAGCCGCCTCACAGGAAATGGACCTGGATGAGCCCCGATGGTTCTACGAGAAATGAGATAGACTTCATTATGACCACCAAGAGACAAATATTCAATGATGTCTCTGTGATTCACAGGGTGAAAACCGGTAGTGATCACCGAATAGTAAGAGGCACATTGAATATTAACGTTAAAATTGAGAGGTCCCGCCTAATGAAGTCCACGCTCCGACCGAACCATGCCCATATTCAAAACCCCGAGAGCTTTCAACTCGAGCTGTCTAATCGCTTTGATTGCCTGGAGAACTTTGCTTCCGTGGATGAGATTAATAACAGGTTAGTGGAAACTGTCCATGCGGTAGGTTCTAAGTTTTTTAGACCTGGCCGGCGCACAGATAGACCTCAAAAATTATCCGACCATACCCGTAACCTCATGGCTGATCGACGCTCGTTACAACTACAATGTTCCGATGACGCTGACTCATATAGGCAGCTCAATAGACAAATTTGGAAGTCATTGCGGCACGACATACGTACCTTTAATACGAACAGTATTAAAGAGACGATTGAGCAAAACAAAGGCTCCAAAGTGTTTGCAAGAGACATGTCTATTGGGCAAAGCCAGCTGACAAAGCTGAAGAGGGAAGATGGTAGTGTAGCGTCGACCAAAGCCGAGGTATTAGGGGAAATCGAAAGGTTCTATGGACAGTTATACACTTCGGTTGCTAAACCTGTGAGCAGCTCGGCCAAAGACCCAAGAGCCAAGCTGAGCCGACACTATACTGAAGATATCCCGGACATCAGCCTGTACGAGATTAGGATGGCCCTGAAACAGCTCAAGAACAACAAGGCGCCGGGGGACGATGGAATCACATCAGAGCTTCTGAAAGCGGGTGGAACACCGGTACTCAGAGTCCTTCAGAAGCTCTTTAATTCTGTCTTACTCGAAGGTATAACGCCAGAAGCATGGAACAGAGGCGTGGTGGTGCTGTTCTTTAAGAAAGGTGACAAAACCTTGCTGAAGAACTACAGACCCATCTCGCTTCTGAGCCATGTTTATAAGCTGTTTTCGAGGGTCATCACGAATCGTCTCGATCGCAGGTTCGATGACTTCCAGCCTATCGAACAAGCCGGTTTCCGAAAAGGCTATAGTACCATAGACCACATCCACACGCTACGCCAAGTTATACAGAAGACCGAAGAATATAACTTGCCACTATGTTTAGCGTTTGTGGACTATGAGAAAGCCTTTGATTCGGTCGAGACATGGGCGGTGCTCGAGTCTCTCCAGCGATGCCGTATTGACTATCGGTATGTCGAAGTGTTGAAGTGTTTGTACAATAACGCCACCATGTCGGTCCGAGTACAGGAGCAGAGTTCGAAGGCAATTCCATTGCGAAGAGGCGTGAGACAGGGAGACGTTATCTCTCCGAAACTGTTCACTGCCACAATGGAAGATGCTTTCAAGCTCCTGGAATGGCAAGGACTCGGCATCAACATCAACGGCGAGTACATCACTCACCTTCGGTTTGCCGACGATATTGTGGTCATGGCAGAATCGATGGAAGATCTCAGCATGATGCTCGAAGGCCTCAATCGAGTCTCCCAACAGGTGGGCCTTAAAATGAACATGGACAAGACAAAGGTTATGTCAAATATCCATGTTGTGCCCACCCCAGTATCAGTTGGGAACTCAGTTCTTGAAGCTGTTGACGCGTACGTCTACCTAGGACAAACCGTCGAACTAGGTAGGTCCAACTTCAAGAAAGAGGTCAATCGGCGAATCCAACTCGGCTGGGCAGCGTTCGGTAAACTACGCAACGTCTTCTCGTCCAAAATACCTCAGTGCCTTAAGACGAAAGTCTTCGACCAGTGTGTGTTACCAGTGATGACATACGGCACTGAAACGTGGTCTCTCACTATGGGCCTCATAAGCAAGCTCAAAGTCGCACAACGAGCTATGGAGAGGGCTATGCTCGGGGTTTCTCTACGAGATCGAATCCGAAATGAGGAGATCCGTAGACGAACGAAAGTCACCGACATAGCCCACCGGATTAGTAAGTTGAAATGGCAGTGGGCAGGGCACATATCACGCAGAACAGATGGCCGATGGGGCCGAAAGGTTCTGGAATGGAGACCACGGACTGGTAAGCGCAGCGTAGGACGTCCACCCACAAGATGGACAGACGACCTAAAAGAGACCGCAGGGAAACGCTGGATGCAGGCCGCTTCCAACCGGCCCTTTTGGAGATCGATGGGGGAGGCCTATGTCCAGCAGTGGACGTCCTACGGCTGAAATGATGATGATGATGATGATGACAAAGGGCACAGGAGTCCGTGAAGAAGCAAAATAAACAACAACAAAAAAACTAAAACCTTGTAAGTTGACTTCTGCAAAAAATAATATGACGTCGCATAGTTTTTATAGATGTGGCTATTTAGTTAAGTGCCACTTAGCCTAGTTGATGGAAGTGGCGCCATCACTGGTGTAACGCTGCAGTAAAGTACGCTGCTGACGCTGCTCGCTGATGTGGTGTTGGCAACCGATTTTAGCAAGTTTGGCATACCATCCGGCAGAGGCGCTAGTGAAAGCGGGTGGACACGCCAGGCTTGGGGAGTTGACTTTTGATTTGAGGGTGGCAGCGTTCGTTTAAGCTGAACACCTTGTCCCCAAGTCATTTGAAGTAATTTCCTATTGTAATGATTAATCATTGTGTTACGGAATAATAGCTGTCTCATTGTACGAGCGATGTCTCATTCTCTTCGCCCGCTATACTCACGCGGTAGAACCACAATGTCTGATGCGGATCGGCCTCACGTTCCAACATGTATAAAATAAACAAAACAAACATTATTACGCAAAGTTGCAAACACAAACAACTCGAACTTACGAACTTACTTACTTACGAACTTACACACAAATTAAAAAATTTACTGACCAAACAGACACTTACTTTTCTCTATTTTCTTTTTTTCTCTCTTTTTTCTTCTTGTTTTATTTCTTGTTACTTCTCGGCAAACTTACACTTGCAACCACTTCCTGCTATATTTTTTAACTAGATCTATAAACTAACAAGTGTTGTCTACGGTGTCATATTTTTTTTATTGAATGTATGCGTCTTTTAGAGCCCATAAGTTAGTTACTAGTCGAAAGAGTAAATCAGAAGAATCAAAGAATAACAAATTAATATAGTATTTTTCATGCCAAACTTCGTGTTTAAAAAAAATATGGCTGTGTGTACAGCCTTCTGTATATTCTGTGGCCATACATATTAAATTATTTACACAGCAATTATCGCGCTTCTCCGCGGGGAAATATACGTCGTTACGATTTGAAAATTAAATTGAAAGCTGACGAATCTAGGTAACGAAGAAGATGTATCTACCTACCCCCGATAGGACAACAGGTGGGAACACATTAGGAATAAATCAGACTTGATAATTTTAGTCGAAATCATCATGCAGATGACCTTGCTGCCCTTTTTGCATGTGGACTATTAGTTATTCATCGGTGTTGCTGCAAGTTTCTTAGTGTGCGTGACAAATGGGTACGTGTACTTACAGTTTTTGCGATAAGCGGTTTAGAGGTATAGTGAAAATTCACAAATACGGGTAATCTATAACGCAAACGCAAGGCCATTATTTGATTTGATTTAACCTAAAAACCAAGGCTACATGGGACGGTGGTACTAAGCTGGTACAACTTTCACAATGAACCAAACTAGATAGTTACAATCTGGGTGTCTTCAAGTCGAGAGTGTATAGGTTTCTTCTAGGCAAGCGTGCTCCATCGTAGGCCGCATCATCGCCTAACATCAGGCGAGATGGCGGCCAAGCGCAAGCTGAATTACAAAAAAAAAAAAAAAAAGCCTTGGAAAAAACTCCTGTTTCATAAAAATGCATTCGCACAACGAAATTTATGTATGACGTCGCTTTAGTCGCTTATCATCAAGCAAGTTGGTGGAAAGGAAACTTAGATCTATATTACTTTTAAATAAAAAAAACCGGACAAGTACAAGTAGACTGTAGTTGAAATATTGAAAGACAAACTTAACTTTGTAGTTGACTATAAAGTTCTTCCATACATTCCAACTACAAAATGTTAGTTTGTAATAGCAAAATAATTATTTTTAAATGATATAACTTCAAATTAGTAACTTTCGGATTTATTCCTATATATGTGCTATAAGACGTTGCCTTTTGCCAAATTTAATGATTCTAGGTCAACGGGAAGTACCCTATAGGTTTTGATTCTCCTGTGAAATCGCAAAATATGCGATACAAACGTTCATATCTTTTGATTGCGTTGACTTACAATTTTTATTTTTTTACAGCCAAAAGAAACCGTAGACCCAAGTATTTAGTATAAATTTCAATTTGATACCTATACGCGTTCTTGAGAAAAAGGGTCTTGACAGACGGACAACGAAGTGATCCTATAAGGCTTCCGTTTTTTCCTTTTGAGGTACGGAACCCTAAAAAGACAGCTGTTGTTTGCGATTTCTGATTTCGTTCCACATAAAATATATTCACGATGATGAGTACAATGAACTCCCTTCAACTTTATAATATCGTTCTGTTTTACCCTGTGTAATACAACATTTTCAACATTTTCCTTTGGCTAGAGAAGGTTAAACATCAGTAGCTGCCGCCTGAAGGAAACAGGCATTCAGACGCTTTGTACCCTCATTACGCTGACCTTTATGGACCTTAATAGGTACAATAACGGTAGGTAAGTAATGCCCTTCTACAAAGTACATTCTAGAACATAAGTATCATCTAAGTTCAGGTATGTAAGTATTTTGTCTTTGATATACCTACTTATCTTTTAAACGAAAAAAAAACTTTTTTTTTTGTGTTTTTGTTTTTGGGAAATCTTTAAAGGTTACTGGATGTGGTCCGCTGGTTCGTGCATTAGATGTATAGCTATCTACTACTGTGCTGTCGTCTCCGTATCAAAATGTACCGGGCTTTAGCAGATCGTTGATGTACAGCAGGAAGAACGTTGCAGAAAGGTCTGACCCCTGGGGGACACCGGCATCAATTACCATTCGATCGGACGAGCAGCAATTAATGACTCAAAGCAATCTATCCCTCAGGAAGGCCAATATCCATATTATCCATGCAAAAAAACTGGCGGACAAGCCAAACGAGGAACGCTTGCTAATACCTTTACGCCAAACTTTGTCAAAAGCCTTCAAGAAGTGCTTCCCCGTATTTCTCGATGGCCTCACTTCAGATGTAAGTGGCGAATTAAATGAAATAAATTTTCGAAGAGCATTTTCGTTTTTGCAGAATGGCATTTTGAGACTATATACTTCAAGATCCATTACCACCACAGAAAAGAGAAGTAAATAGAACGGAAATGAGAAAGAAAATCTGTCGCCGGGCTTTATGAGAAAACCTTGATTGATTATTCTTATTTATGTCAACGCGTCGAACTCCGCAACCAAAGAACTTGGACCTTACCTTTTTGGGTTAGGTCTCAAAGTTCTTTGCCCGCATCACAGTTGCTAACTGATTGCGAATGATTGACGTTTCGTTTAAATGGGTGCAACTGGCTACAACAAATTTCTGACAAAAATGCCTAGACAGCCGTTCTAATTTAAATTGAATAATTAAAAAAACTTTTCTGTGGTTACCAGTTACCACGCTCCGAATACTGAGAAATAAATGTCATCATTCTCGCCTTACGGGTTTTTTTTAATCTCTCCGTGCAAAAAAAATAAACATCGATTCGTTGCTGTGTGTCTAAGCTAACTGAATCTCATACAAAAGCTTTTGTGTAGTAATAATTTATTTGGGAGCCGATTCAAATTTAATTTGAAATTCCTCAACTCGGGCTTCAAAAACAACCGCGCTCGAAACAAACCTCATTTGAAATTTAAAACTTGTGTGAATGGCAAACTCTGACATATGGATCCCGTACAACGGCAGAAGGGTGAAATAAAGGGGTATTTTTGTACCGTTTCATCTCAGGGAAACCAATGTAAATATTTATATAAATGACAAGAGGACAAAACCTTTCAGCAAATGGAAATCACTAAGTGGCTAGTGGAAATAGCTATGGCAGTTCTTCCTCTGAGGGATCGTATCTGAAGTCTGAACAAATTACTTCGTTTTCCCGAACACCAAAGTCACTAATGTAGGTTAACGTCTCAGCAAGCTGAAGTGGAAGTAGGCCTATCATATTTGTCGCAGAATCGATAGCCGTTGAGGTATACTGGTGACTACGACAAACGTAGCGTAGGATGCCCTGGCACTCGATAGAGTGACGTAAGGCAGCTGGCAGTGGATGGAAGTAAAAACCGATCGAGCTGAGTGGCATGCTTTGGAAGAGAGTGCCATCTCAAGCAGATGTTGATTATAGTCACTTCATCAAATGAATCATCACTTCATCAATCTTCATTATAGTGGCTAGAAAGCAACTGTATAATTACATCGGTGGTGTAACACAATGGTGTTTTCCCAAAATGTTATCGAAGCAAAACATTACGTTCTATGAAAAATGGCACCTGATGTCTACGATGGATCAAGATTAGAAGAAACCGATTCACTCGCGATATAAAGACACACACATCACATCAGCAGTCATTAAACGTCCACTGCTGAACAAACGCCTCCCTCTTAGAGAGGGGTGTTGCCATAATCCTACACGGTTTTGGCAGGCGGCTTGGGGATCGCAGCACGTTTACCGTGTATTAGTAGGATGCTGCTGCCCATTCTCTGGTGGTTCTGGTCGCACTTATAGGACATACCCGGTTCCCTTGAAGGGACTTGAATACAACCAGATTGTAACCATCGAGAAACACCAGGCAGCGCATTCCACAGCTAGTGGTTTGGACAATAAAAGAAGAATCAAAGCGCATTATTAGCCTCTGAAATGTAAAAAAACCGGACAAGTACGAGTAGGACTCGTGCTCTGAGGGTTCCGTTAGACGGAACCCTCAGAGCGCGAGACCAAAAAAAAAACTAACTGAAGTTAAAATATTGAAAGACAAACTTAAGATTTTTTTTACTGGGCAAGTGCCTTTAATAACTAAACAAAATACAAGCTAAAACTAACACTACAAATACAGTTAGACTGCCCATAGACCGCTGAAGGTCTAAAGACAATCCAAATGCTCAAGCCCACTACCAGTTGGCAGCGTACCCAACATGCTGGCGGCATTACCACGTTGAATGGCAATGCTAATGCGTTGAGCCAGAAACACGCCAGCATTTTGGTCACGCGTCGCATTAACCAGGCGCTCTGAAAGATTTTTGAAAATGAGGTGAGCTCCCGGTCCCCAAGGGCCCAATGTCTCGACCCCAAACGCCTCAAATATGTAACCACTGCCGAGGTAAGCATATTTGCGACGCTTGTGCTGCTCTGCCGAATTAGCAGCCGCGCCAGCCCTACCCTGTGTCTCAGGAAGATGTGACGGCGCCAAAGTATCGACACAAGTTGCGTCCCATACAAGGGGCCGCCCCAACCTCCAGGGCACAAGTGTCATACCGTCAGGCCTCTTTCCATCGTCACGCGCAAGACCACTCGGTTTGAGCACAGCTGCGACATTGGCGGTGGAAAGTGCCATGCGTATGATGTCGTTGAGGCTAGCGTGTCGGCCAATACGACCAGCGCTTCTCGAGCAAGAGAGACCATGGTGACCGAGCTGGTCAACAGCAGTACCACACTGACAGCGATGGGCCTCACAGCACCTTGCACCCAAGCGTAAGCTGACAGCTAGACGAAATGCGGTTGGATCTAAAAGGCTACCTGTGTTAAAAGAGGGCATGGCTTGCAACCAAAGTCCCGATTCCCAAACAGAGACAGCAAGAATACGATCGCGATCTGCAATACTAGGACACGTATCTAGTAGCGATTTCCATGCTAGTTCGCAGATCGGCCGATCCCACAGTCTCTGGGAAGACAACTTTGAAGTTTGTAGTTGACAATAAGGTTCTTCCATACACCCCAACTACAAAATGTAAGTTTGTAATAGCAAAATAATTATTTTTAAATACCTTCAAATTTATAACTTTCGGATTTATTCCTATATATGTACTATGAGACCTTGCCTCTTGCCAAATTTCATGATTCTAGGTCAACGGGAAGTACCCTATAGGTTTTGGTTCCCCTGTGAAATCGCAAAATATGCGACATAAACGTTCATATCTTTTGATTGCGTTGACTTACATCTTTTATTTTTTTACAGCCAAAAGAAACCGTAGACCCAAGTATTTAGTATAAATTTCAACTTGCTACCTTTACGCGTTCTTGAGAAAAAGGGTCTTGACAGACGGACAGACAGACAGACGGACAACGAAGTGATCCTATAAGGGTTCCGTTTTTTCCTTTTGAGGTATGGAACCCTTAAAACCGATAGACTAGCAACTTTACGCCGATGTTCGAGGCTAAAATTGCTAGTGCTAGAAACATAGTTTGAACTGTGGAACATCCACGTTGTGGATGAGCGTCTTGTTACGTCTCATTTGCAACAATAAATTCTGTCAGATAGTCAATATTTTATACAATTGCGATTATACGACATCGGATAGTTATGAATTTTTCTCCCTCTAATCACCGTTTTACTCTACCGCAGTAACCTACATCAGCGAGAAATAAAAAAACTAAAATCCAAAAACTAAATTTTGTCTGGTATAAATTAATGATTTTAAAACACTACAAACGTAGACTTTTATAGAAACTTTCAATATTCATTCGCCTATTAATTCGGCCGTTTTGCTAAATCCTTTACATTTTTAGCGGACTTTTTCACCCCATAAAGAATTTACCTGCCAAATCAACTTCGTCAGTCAAGTAGCGTTGGTCTAGTTGGTAGTGACCCTGCCTTCTGCGCTAGGCGTGGGTTCAATTCCCACCTAGGACAAACATTCATATTGTGATAAACATTTGTGTTTGTTCTATATCTGGGTGTTAATATCTATTTAAGTATGTATTTGAAATATCTATGTATGTATGTTTATCAGTCTCTGGCAGCCATATTACAAGCTTTGATTAGTTTGGGGTCAGATGACCGTGTGTGCAAAAATGTCCCGAAGATTTATTTATTTATTAGATTTCGTGATAAGTCAGAATCGGATTGGTAACTCCCATTAGCTCCATATAGCTTACAGAGTTATGTCATTCCAAGAATATTCCTTTAAGGGCGGGTAAAGAATTTTATTTTAAAAATCGTTTTGCAAGAAGGGCCCAGCTGGAAGTTTCTCTGAGATATTAGGTTCGTGGGTACGTGCCCGTATGAAATTCCGAAGCCTGTTCCATCGCCTCACATCTGATGCGACTACAATGTGTCGTGGAGGTAAGAAAATGCTGGCGTGTTTCTGGCTCAACGCATAAGCAATGCCATTCAGCGTGGTAATGCCGCCAGCATGCTGGGTACGCTGCCAACTGGTAGTGGGCTTGCATTTGGATTGTCTTTAGACCTTCAACGGTCTATGGGCAGTCTAACTGTATTTGTAGTGTTAGTATTAGCTTGTATTTTGTTTCGTTAGTAAAAAATAAAATAACATGAAAAGAAAATGGATATTCGTGTATCTTTTATGTTACAAATATTTAGTCTGACAGCAAGGCGAGAATAACTTTTACCTACTTTTAAAACATGTCTACATTTATCTCAATATAGCTATTAATTAATTATTGAATTACAAATTGAATTGGAGTTTTGGTGCTAACGTGAAAAATATCATGTCAATGGCATCGATTCTGATGCACCCTAAACTAAACTAAACTAAATTTGACAGATCTAAAACTGTTGCCATCCTTCTCTCACACATTAAAATGAAAAGAGGGACAAAAAAATTAGGGATCCTTACTAAAACTCCAAAAATACCCGTGCGAAGCCGGGACGGACCGCTAGTAGTTTATAAACTTACTAGCGGTCCGCCCCAGCTTCGCATATGTCACCCGGGGATAGTGTCGCTTCCTAAGAGTGAAATAATTTTTAAAATCGGTTCAGTAGTTTCGGAGCCTATTCAATGCAAACAAACAAACAAACAATCAAACAATCAAATCTTTCCTCTTTATAATATTAGTATAGATAAAAGCAGTGTTTCCATCTACCATATCCACAAGCGCACATCGCGTGCTATCCCGCACAATGTACACAGTTTTTTACAATAACGTTTTTCTGATTCTGTTTTTGAAGATACCCAGTATAGGAGTTATCCATTAGTTTCGTCGATCGGCACCATAGATGCAGATCCCGGTCGCCTGTTCAGGTTTCCACTACGTTTCTCGTTTTGTTCTCTGCACCTGTCCCCGGCTAATAGAAAATGCATTGGACTCCGTGATTTCAAATGTCTCCTTCAGACCCTCATATTTTAATGCAGAGGAATCGTGTACATGTGACTACATTTTGGTGCTGTATTTTTGAATGTTATGGAAAGTTGTATTTTTTCGTAGTTAATACAATTTATATGCGAAGATAAACTATATTTCATCATAAATCATAATCATAAATCATATTATACAATGTGTTTGTTTACCGGTGTCGGAGCCTGAAATGGTAAAATATATGGTAAATTTTTTGACAATTTTTTTTTTTTTTTTGGCTGCCTATTTTAGAATGGGTGCCATTTTGTTTTTTTGGTACGAACCCACAGGCTCTTGTATTAATTTAGTCATAACTTCCCATGTAAGTGTCCTATTGACACAAAAAAGGTATCATTTGATAGCTGAATGTATTGGCAATAGAACGAAGTTAATTTTTTAAATGTTTTTATTCGATAAAAGGAAGAAAAAAATCCAATTTAAAAAAAAAATGAAAAAAAAAAATCTAGAAAATTCCTTTTTACAAATTCTAGACAATATTGATGTAAGTAAGACAGTTCAAAAGATATGATATGTTGAAATTACTCTAAGTTACTATAAAAAAAAAACCTAAAAATAATAAGCACTGCATTTATTTAAGCAAAAAATTTAAT
Organism: Agriopis aurantiaria; assembly: GCA_914767915.1. NCBI lineage: Eukaryota > Metazoa > Arthropoda > Insecta > Lepidoptera > Geometridae > Agriopis > Agriopis aurantiaria. Next base: position 5,207,929 of record OU612003.1, on the reverse strand, counting down.
TAAATATATATTTCCAAAAGAACAGTCAACAAATTCTATAAAAGCCTTACATAATATTTATTTGCAAACTAGGCTAAGCCCGTATCTTGGGTACCTACCCGGAAAATTTAATGTGTCTAATTTGTAAAGAGATTATCAATTTTAACTGCTCTGTCTCTTCTTTTAAGAGAACCTTACTCTACTCTTCTCTCGGAAGAAAAGTTCTTGAGTGGAGACCATGAACCGGAAGACGCAGCGTAGGTAGGCCTCCCACTAGATGGACCGACGACATAGTGAGAGTCACTGACATCCAGTAGATGCAAAAGGCAGGCTGTCGTTCAGTGTGGAGGTTAAAGGAAGGCCTATGTTCAGCAGTGGACGTCTTCTGGCTGATGATGATGATGACTCTCTACTCTGATTTAAATGTATTAGGTAAGTACAAAATTTTTGCTAAGCATGCTGTGTTTACAACCAGAAGGGCATTACGCACGTGACTTCAATTTATACCTATTTATAAACCTGGCGGTTGGTTAGATCTCTGAAATCTGACACTGTGACTGCTATGCCCCCGCTCTCCCGACCAAACCTCCCCCCCGCTTTCGAAGACGAGGAAAAGGCCGAATGTCTGGCTGACAGCCTCGAACAACAGTGTAGTCCCTCCTTAGATCAGGTCGACCCTGCCCACCGCGAAGCGGTGGACAGCGAGGTCGAACATAGAACCTCCACTCCCCCCGTTGATACCCTCGAGCCAGTCACGGCCTCTGAGGTCGAGTTGATCATCAAGGGCCTCCAGGTCAGGAAAGCCCCTGGTGCCGATGGCATCTCAAACAAAGTGCTCAAGCACTTCTCTGTCTCACTTGTGTACCTCCTTGTCAGCATCTTCAATGCAGCCATCAACAATTCTATCTTTCCCGACGCCTGGAAGTCTGCCGACGTCATCGGCATTCACAAACCAGGCAAAAAGGCCTCTGAGCCCTCCAGCTATCGTTCCATTAGCCTTCTCAACACCCTGGGGAAGATCTATGAGCGCATCCTTCTGAAGCGTATCTGGTCCCATGTAAATGAAAACAATCTTCTACCCGACGAGCAGTTCGGCTTTAGAGCCAGACACTCTTGCGTCCAACAAGTGCACCGCTTCACGGAGTACGTTCTCGAAGGTTTCAATAAGAAACCATCCCATGGTTACACCCACAAGCCCTTCTGCCAAGGCACCGTCGCGGTATTCCTCGACGTTGCGAAAGCGTTCGACAAAGTCTGGCATAACGGGTTGATATACAAGTTATATCACATCGGAATGCCGGACCGTCTGGTACTCATCATACATGACTACCTCACGTCTCGTAGCTTTCGCTATCGCGTCGATGGAATTCCGTCTTCACCTCATCCTATAGGTGGTGGAGTCCCTCAGGGCTTCGTCGTAGCTCCCGCCCTCTTCACGCTTTACGCTAGTGACATTCCTAGATCTCCCCACGTAGAAATAGCTCTCTGCGCTGACGACACCGCTCTCTACTTCAGAGGGTGGAATAAAGTCATCCAACGGGCCCACATTCAACGAGCCCTCACTCATCTAGGTGATTGGTTCAAGAAGTGGGCCATCACGGTCAATCCTGAAAAAAGTGCAGCAATGTACCTCCACCCGTCCAAAAACCCCCCGTCAAGGCCTATCACGCTTAACGGGAAGCCCATCCCTTGGACCATCTCGACCAAGTATCTCGGTGTGACTCTCGATCGCCGACTCACTTTCTCCAAACACATTCAGATAGTCCGCAATCGAGCGGCGTTCTTCCTAGGGCGCCTCAGCCCCCTCCTCGGCGAGCGTAGTAAATTGTCACTTAGAAATAAACTGACAATTTACAAAACTTGCATCCGCCCCGTCATGACTTACGCCTCTGTGGCATTCGCCCACGCCTCCCGCATCGATCTGGACAAGTTGCAGGTCATTCAAAATCGCTTCATACACAGAGCGGTCAGCGCTAGCTGGTATATGCGAAACGCCGATCTGCACTGCGATGTTGAACTCCCATCCATGATTCAATACCTTAAGTATACCTCCCGCCGCTACTTTGACGCGGCGCCTCACCACCCCAATCCTCTTCTAGTAAAATCCTCCAACTACTCGACAGACGTGACAGACCCTCCTCCTCTCCGTAGACGCCCTAGAAACATCTTGGGCGACCCGGACGACCCCATCGCCGTCGTCACCGCGGCGGCGCTGGGCTCGCCCGATCCGACTGCTCCTAGCAATAGGAAATATTCAGTTTTTGGTACAGGCGTCGGTTACCAGAGGCACACACACACACAGCGATCCCGCCGGCAGGATCGTAGACCCACAGGATCTGTTAGAAGATCGGTTAGATTCTCTCCAAATAATCATTCAGTTCAACAAACCGTTAGGGCTCCAGGGCACACCCCCTCTGGGGTGCCTGGGCAAGTCTGATTCCCACTCCCGGCGACGGCCCAAGCCGAGGTTCGTACCTTCGAGGTGCCCTTGTGCTAGTCGCCTATAAACTTAACCACCAAGTTATGCCGAACGCACTCTGCGTTCGCTAACTAGTCCGGTCAAGCTGTAGAGGCCAAAAGGCCAACAGTAAAAGTCAAACATAAAAAAATAAAAATAAAAAGCAATGCCCTCTTTCTGTGATCAAACCTCGAAGCGAGAACAAGTGTAAACGAATTGTGAGTAAAATAGTTCAGGAGGTGATTTCTTAGCCGAAATGCTAACAGTATGGGTAATTTCCATATTAACGAACGGTGCCCAGCAACGAGTTACAAAAAAAAAAACAATTTCTAATAGATAATGGCTTATGCTTTATGAGCCAATCACAGGATACCTAGCTATAGCCAGATGAGAAATGTGTTTTATTTAATCTGTAAATAACAGTCACGGCCTCTGTGCAATCGCCTCTTTTTAGTTGAAAAGTGTAATGAAACCTTTTTGCACGTTTATATATTGTACGCACGTACTTAGACTATACAAAAATCGGTCGCTAATTACTGTAGAAAACTTCGAGACAATCAAATCTAATTCAAATTGAAGTGTGAATCAAATTATGGACACACTAAATTCCAAGTTTGATAAAAATGTTATTTTGTTACTATGTATTATTATCCAGTAACATTCTATAAATTCTGATTTCATTACCACCTGAAATGCCACAACAACCAATATTAAATCGCTCCATATCAAAACCAACACTATTGAGCGTAGTTTAACCGTTCATTAAATCATAGTTAGTTATTACTTACATATTTTACAATACAGTACCAATTTTGCAGTAATATTAAACACGTGCTGCAAAAAATAGTACAAAAAGGTTTGTAGCTGTATGAATTTATTGCCAGTATATTTCAAAATCTTTTCGCAAATATTTTCACGTAATAATTGCGCCAGCTTGAAATCAACTTGGTGTTTCCGTTTTCACACGCTTTATATGAACTTCGTTTTAGTTAAATAAAACCGGCCAAGTGCGAGTCGGGCTCGCGCACTGTGGGTTCCGTACCACCACATAAATTGTTAACTACTAAAGTACAAAAAAGTAGTGCGAATTAACAACATCATGCTTATGCGGTCACCAATCCGGTAGTGAATATAAATTTGTCACCGACTCGCACTTGGTCAGTTTTTTTTTTGTTTTTTTTTTCAGACTAGCTGACCTGACAGACGTTGTCCTGTCTTATAACTGTCAAACACGCAAAGTTAAAATTGTAAATCATATTTTTTTACACCTTGTGTTACATTATTGGAGTTTTAGTAAGGATCCCTATTAAAAAAAATATATAATATAGCCTATGTTACCCGGGGATGGTGTAGCTTCTCAACAGTGAAATAATTTTTCAAATTGGTTCAGTAGTTTCGGAGCATATTCAATGCAAACAAACATAATCAAAACAAACAAACAACTACAAACAATCAAATCTTTCCTCTTTATAATATTAGTATAGATTAATACACACAGTCCACAGTTCTGTATAACCCAAGTATTGACGATGCGATCGCGTGTCAAGTTGAATTTGCTTTAAATTATGATGATTTCTTGAAATATGTTTGTTTATCCTTAAAGTATTTTGTTCCACAAATGATGACACTAAAATTGTAAATATTTTGTTGTTTACCCCAAAATAGTATAGAATATTCATGTTTTAATTTGGAGTACACAGTAGGACACGTCAGTCTCCGGTGAACTCAGGGGACTGAACATTGCCGGTATTAATTTAGCATGTCAAACGAATGTAGACTGAGGGGATAACTGCACTAGAATGCACAACGCGACTTATCAAATGTCACAAAACTACAAAACAGCATAACGAGCTGTTTCAAACTATGACTCTACCACCACGAAAATGTACAAAAAATATGACATGCATAGAAATAAACCAGTTAAGTGCGAGTTGGGCTTGTACTCTGTGGGTTCGGTACCGCCTCAAAATACCAAAAGTAGTTGTGCTTGTTAACGTTTTTACATTAGACCAAATACAAAAATACGTTAAAAAACTTTTGTTGTATTACCCTTTAGTTTTTGCCATATTAATTTATGACTAGTTTCTTCGTTAATCCACCGTAATATTTAAAAAAAACATAAATTTAACATATTCTGTGAAAATTTCAACAGATGATTTATTGCAGGTCGAAAGATACAGCCGTTAAAATGTAGGAGACAGATAGCGTAGGTTTGGTAATAGATTCCCCCCTTGGCTACGGTACACTAAAACATGTTCTTAAAATGTTAAAACATCACAACGGTTTATTTAATTGGTGGATCAAATTTCGCAAACGGTATACAATGTAACAAAAAATATATACTAAACGTCACATCTATATTAAACGATCCATGAAGTGATACATCATTATTAATAGGCATGATTCCTAATGTTTAATTTATTACAAATAGCCGGCTTAGCGATGAATATAAGTAAATACATTATACATACTGAAAAAATAATTCGAATTGGCTGATAAATCTCTGAGATATGAGTATTTAAAGTTTTAGGTGGGGATAGAGAGGGGATGTTATATCCCTTTCTCGCAAAGCGTGTGTTAGTATAGCATTTGTATGGCGCTCCTGAGCCTTGACGTCACGGCTCAGTATAGTGCTCTCTCTGTCTAGCATAAAATTAAATTAAATTAAAATGCTTATATCTTATTTATTTTTGAACTAATTTTAATTTTGTTTTTGTTGGTGTGCTCTATTTATGATCAGCTTTTTTATGAGGTAATAAAAATATATTAGTCATGCCTATTATGGTGATAATCATAATAATGTTGTTATACCGGTGATTATGATTATAAAATTCTGATATTTCATTGTAGAGCTTTATTGCTAATAAAGTTTAAGTTTATTTTTCAACATTTAAATACTTAAGTCTCTCATATTTCTCCGATCAATCGGCATCGGCAAGCCCAAGTCGCCCGATATCAAGGTTCCGTTGGATTTGAATACCCTCAACAGACACTTTACCTCCTGCAATACCCTTGACCCCACCGACAAACTTAATACCCTTGATGAAATAAACAAATTACCCTTCGCGATCTCTGACCTTTTTGATTTATCTCCCGTTAGTCAAGATTTTATCCATAAAACAATTCTCAATCTGAAATCAAAAGCCACAGGTTGTGATGACATTGGCCGTGTCATGTTAATGTACATCCTAAAACATATTCTCCCTGCCCTTGTCCATATAATCAACTACTCCTTATCATCCGGACAATTTCCTGATATATGGCGTAAGGCTCACGTACTTCCTCTTCCCAAAACCCCCAACGCTCTTTTACCCAACCAATTTCGCCCTATTTCTATTCTTCCATTTCTTTCGAAGGTCATTGAGTCAGTGGTTCACAAACAAGTTACCGAGTTTATGACGATGGCGAAACTGTTTAACCCACTTCAGTCAGGGTTCAGATCTGGACATAGCACTACTACCGCTTTATTAAAAGTTACTGAGGATATGAGGGGAGCCATGGAAAATGGCCAAGTTACTGTTCTGGTTTTGATTGATTTCAGCAATGCCTTTAACGCAGTTGACCATGATCTCCTATTGGCAGTCCTGCGCCACTTAAATTTTTCTAGTACCTCAATCGACTGGTTTTGTTCATATCTTAAAGGACGTCGGCAGGCGATTCGTGCCGATCAGACCTTGTCAGATTGGTGTGAGTTGATTGCAGGGGTCCCTCAGGGTGGCATTTTGTCACCATTGCTCTTTTCTTCGTTTATCAATATGCTTTCGACTCTATTGTCTTGCCGTTATCACTTTTACGCTGACGATCTCCAACTGTATCAACATACTAGTGTTCAGGACTTGGATGTAGCTATTTCTTCTCTTAATAATGACCTTATTCGACTTCAGTCATGGTCAAGGCGTTATGGTATTCAGGTTAACCCGGAGAAATGTCAAGCGATCATAGTGGGTAGTTCTCGTCGCCTCAACAGTGTAAATCTTACCACACTGACTCCGCTGAGTTATAACAACTGTGTCATCCCATTCTCCACCACAGTTAAAGACCTTGGTATCATAATAGATTCAAACTTGACTTGGCATCCTCAAATTAACAAAGTTTCCCGCAAGTTTTACGCCTCCCTCCATTCCATAATTCGTTTTAAAAGATTCCTACCTATCGATACTAAAATTTCCCTAGTAAACACCCTTCTCTTGCCAATCATCGATTACGCTGACATATGCTACCTAGATATTACTGAAGAGCAACTTAACAAGCTTGAACGATTACTCAACACTATGTATTTATAAATAATTTAAGTTAGATTTATATTTATTGTAATTTGTTGTTTTGTATATTATCTTGTAAAACTTTGGTATTTCTATTTATTTCTGTTTGTCTTTTATAAGGTGTTTTTGATGCACGCCTACCTACCATTTGTTCCAACCTGGTGGATGACTGGTAGAAAATGCTTAGCATTAAGTCCTCCAATTGTACATATCTACTTAATTTGTAAGTGTGCAATAAAGTATTAAATAAAAAAATAAAATAAAATATTTTTAGTTATTATTGAACAGACTTAATGTTATAATGATTTGTTTAACATTTTCGTAGATGAGCAACCAGTAGGCCAGAGAATGACATAAATATGTCTGGTCGCGTCGTGACGGGTCGTGCGTTGGAACCTAGTGCGATTTTACCTTAATATATGAGCATTAATTAACTCTGATGTGATAATATTGTGTAATTCATTTTGCGAGGCGGATAATTTTATTTGTGGAGCGGGAAATAGAATGATATATAGGTGGGGCTGTAATCTCTTGATAGTTGACAGAAATTGTAACCTTTGTTAATTCTAATCACCTTATTTAGCGTCAATAGGTAGTTATAGAGCATTTAACGAGTAGTTAAAGTAATTAGTGGTCTATTGTTGACTCCTCTAATATTTTGTAGGTATGTGAAAAGAGCTTTGAGTATTGTATTCAAACGAAGCGCTTTGATTCCACTTTTACTGTGCAAACTGCTAGTCTGTGGAATGCGCTGCCTGAATGGGTGTTCCCCGATAGTTACAATCTGGGTGTCTTCAAATCACGAGTGAATCGGTTTCTTCTAGCAAGCGTGCTCCACCGTAGACCGCATCATCGCTTAACATTAAGCGAGTTGGCGGTCAAGCGCAAGTCTATTGTTTATAAAAAAATAAAAATAAAACAATAAATGTCCAGCAGTGGACGTCCTATGGCTGAAATGATGATGATAATGATTCCCAATAAATCCGAATGCTCAGAGGTTATGCTAGAGTTTACAGATAAAAAATAATTGACAGTTCTAGCTGGACAATTTTGAAGGTTGGTACATGGTACGACGTTTCAATGTGCGAAGAGATTTCAGTATTTTCCCCCAAAAAATACTAATGCATAGAGGTTATGTTATAATTTACATATAAAAATAATTTTGATGGGCAAGTGCCTTTATTAACTAAACAAAATACAAGCTACAAACACACCCACACCCACACTACAAATACAGTTAGACTGCCCATAGGCCGTTGAAGGTCTAAAGACAATCCAAATGCTCAAGCCCACTACTAGTTGGCAGCGTACCCAGCATGCTGGCGGCATTACCACGCCGAATGGCAATGCTTATGCGTTGAGCCAGAAACACGCCAGCATTTTGGTCAAGCGTCACATTAACCAGGCGCTCTCAAAGATTTTTGAAAATGAGGTGAGCTCCCCAAGGGCCCAATGTATCGACCCCCAACGCCAATAAAAAAAAAATTAACATTTTCAGTTGGCTATGGATTAGTCCTAGTATTTTTTAGGTCCAATGTTTCAATGTGAAAAGAGATTTAAGTATTGTTTCCCAAAAAAAATCCTACCGAACAGAGGTTATGTACTGCTGCATTAATGTTCTATTTTATAACATTACACTACCCCCTCGACTCAAATCTCACGCTAAACTAATCACTGTCACTTCATAATGTAAACTTTGCGGTGCTGTCAAATTTAAACTAAGTAAACAAAGATTAAAAACCCATCTAGAAGAGCGACCTCTTCAAACATTTCACCCTTGTAAGATTTCAAAGGGACTTATTTATAGATTCAGATACTATCGACGTTTTGGGGAAATTAATATGAAATAGTATATGCACAAAATAAATAGGTACAGAAGGCCGGCTGCATACAACGAGCGCTTACAGGCAATATATTATCATTAATATTTTTACCATTGTAATTATTGTATTTTTTTGCCACAAATAAATTATGTCTATGTCTATGTCTATTTCTATATACACAAAAATGTGTAGGTACCTACGTACAGATGCATGGATCTTGGGCCACGTCGATTAAACGTCAGTCTCGAGTGCCCGCGCTATGGCAATCACGTAATTATCGTTTCGTGTGACAATAGTCATAATTTACAATGAGTAAATCTTACCTTAGTGGTTTTGTGTTTGGTTGTTTAAACACAACACTATACAAAACAGACTTGTTTTATTTAAGGTTAGAATGTAAGTGAAAATTATTTTAACAAGCGTATAAACTTAAACTTTTAACAGAACAATATAGTTACCAATGTTGCCATGCCAGCCCTAACGCTACGGTTGCTCGTAGGTTGTAAAAATCATGGTCAACCTTCTGTACCAATTTATTTTCTGGTATATGTGTGCAAAACTGGTGTAGTATTTTGAGTAGGAAAAGGCTTTGCAGGGCAATAAAAATTCAACTTTCTACAGTCGAGCTACTGAAAAATGCGTCTGACAGCGGGAATAAAGTATACTCATTGTATATTTAAAAAAACAAAAGAAAGCTTTTTTGTAGTATATTGGCTAACAGAATATGAAACTTTTACTGATTGATTGATTTTCCATTGTTATCATTTTTATTCGTTCTACTTCAAAACATAAAGTAAATTCAATAATTGTATCTTTTTTTATTTATATAAAACACATAATAAGTTACATTTCATGTTAGTAAGTTGTCTTAAAACCTATTTTAGATTTATCCAGACAACTGGCTCTCGTTTTAAAAAAAAAAATATATAAATACGTACTTTTCTCAAAACAAAGCGCGCGTATATCTCAGAGCAAATAAAAATACAGAGGGACTACCGCGAACACGAAATTGAAGTCACTTTTTGAAACATGTGTGCGTAGTCGAAGTTCGTGTCGTGTAATTCATCAAAATAAGTAATAATATAAATAGTTAAGTGTGAAAATATTCCATCCTTCTTCTTATTTACTTTTGTGTTGTTTTTACAGTTCTTAACACTGCAAGAAGTCATTGTTTCTTTTTAAAACGGATGTTTTCAGTACGACGTTCTGACAAAAAATTCACGTAGTTTTGAATGCGTATGTGTGCGTGAGTCGTGTATTAATTGGGAATTCACGTAGTTTTGGAAGCGATTTTGGCGTCACTTTGGTAGTGCGCCGTAGGGACTCTGTATTTTTATTTGCTCTGAGGCGTATATCTACAAAAAATTTGAAATGCGGGAATGAGATGGAAGATTCACGAAGCATAGCATCTGATGTGGAGTAAAGCGAGCCAATCCTGACTATTTTTTTTTAAAGACATTCTCTTGTCTAATTAGATGCCTTGGATAACACTGTAGCTCTTACATCTTTGTAGCATTATTCTAAAAGTTACTCTTAATTTAATATTACCGCTAAACAATATGAGTGGTGCAGTTAATTTCATTCACTCTGTTATACTCTACATCGTCGTCTGAGTGCATGGCAAGGATAGTTAGCTTGCAGTGCATAAGTTATTTGTGACGTCACGCGGCTAAGTGTGTAGTGGGAGCGTTAAGAGCTCAGATCATTCATACAAGGGAGATATGCCTTAACTACTTAGTACGATTGGAAGCCACAGGCAAAACTAATCTCAGATGGCGCCACCTTCGCTGGTGCTGTCATTTGTGGTTTATAGGTTATAAACATTGCTCTTGAATGAAACAATAAAAATAAACTTTTCTTCAAACAGTAAAATGTTAATCACAGTGGCGAATCTCAAAAAAAAGTTAATGCTTCCTTAGCTGGTAAAAAGCGAATCTTTTGGCAAGGTATGCAATAAAATTATCAATATAATTTTTTCTCATCGGAAGGAATACGGTGTGTACCTTTATTTTTACACTGAAATGCACTACACAGAGGCATGCTTTAATACCAGACGATATTTATTGAGTAATTACTAAAATTATCTATTGATATTTGACACTTTTGACAGTGAAACAACACCAGTGATAATGCGCCACCTGGCGTGATAAATAAGCAGTGCGTCTCCCCATTCTTGCTCGTGTCTCTCAAAAAATGTCAAAAGTCTCTCATTTCACCCATAGGACGTCCACAGCTGGACATAGGCCATTGATCCCCCATTGATCTCCAAAAGGGCCGGTTGGAAGCGGCCTGCATCCAGCGTTTCCCTGCGGTCTCTTTTAGGTCGTCTGTCCATCATGACGTGGATGTCCTACGCTGCGCTTACCGGTCCATGTACCTAGGTACCTATTAATTACTAAGTAGTACCTACTAATTGACCAAAACAAGCACATTTATACCACGACCGGCACTATGCTTGTTTTGGTAATTAGTAGGTACTTTTGAGTTTCGAGCCTAAACTCAAAGGCAAAAAGATAACAAGGAAAATTCCGTAAAAAGGCGTTGTAAAAAATTCGTTTTCACAGCAGCTGACATTTGTTTATCACTACTGCGTCAGCCCGCGATAAATACTCGTGTTTACGCATTCCGTTTTCGCCGCAATTTTCTAGAAAACCAGTTACGAGCGGCTTCAGAACCCTATTCTCGTACGCTCGAGATTTATTGGTTCTGGCTCCGTCATTAAATGAGTTTGACTGTACTAAATTGTCGGTCGAATTACATGTACTTCATTATCATCACCATTATCAGCCTATAATGTTAACACTGCTGGAACACAGCTCTATCAGAGCGATATGATGAGCCCTAATCCAACATGCTGGCCCAGTGCATGTTGACGAGTGTCGTGTCTTTGAACTTTTTGAGGTATGAAGTGCAGTTTTGCAGTTTCGATGCCATTCTCAAAATAAAATGGAAGCGTAATACCTACAGTACCTACCTACAGTTTCCCTTTTAGTACTTATACCCTCTGGTCATTTACATTTCCCCATTTAAGTCATTCGATTACATTTTGACCAACTGAACATAATTATAGTTTGCAGTTGTGTGCCGCTCAAAATTGAAACATTTTTTCAAGTCATTTCTTTTCATTTAGGTATTCAATAACATACAAAACACAATGCAATAGTTTTAAAATAATATTGAATTTACATTTTAAGGATCTGTATCACATTCTAAAACTATGTATGCCTAGGTGCATTATAATAATATCATTGTAAGTAGGTATTTATAAATAGATAATTAATAAAATATTGAACTATTAATTTTTAAACTTAATGTTAAAATGCAAACTATAAACTAACGAGTCATTTCTTACTTAATACAATAGGTAAAGAATTTTTCAAATTAAAGTGCATAATAGTTTTTAATTGCCTTTGCCTTTTTGATTCATATCCCGTAGAATGAATCGCTTTTAATATATATATATTTACTGAAACTGATCATTTTCGCAACTATGCTGCTAGTTGACAAACGATATTGTAGCGCGCTCACAGAAAAGAGAAGTAAATAGAACGGAAATGAGAAGGAACATTTGTTACCAGGCATTATGTTGGCTTTGTGAACCTTGTTTGAACATTCTTATTTACATCAACGCGTCGAACCTCGCATCACGGTTGCTAACTGATTTCGAATGACTGACGTTTCGTTTATATGGGTGCAACTGACTACAACAGATTTCTTACAAAAATGCCTCATCATCATCATCATCATTTCAGCCGTAGGACGTCCACTGCTGGACATAGGCCTCCCCCATCTCCAAAAGGGCCGGTTGGAAGCAGGCTGCATCCAGCTTTTCCCTGCGGTCTCTTTTAGGTCGTCTGTCCATATTGTGGGTGCCACAAAAATGCCTAAGCCGTTCTAATTCATACAAAAAAAAACTTTTCTGTCAACGCGCTAGAATAGGGGCGCAAGGCGGGCGGCATTTTTTAAAATAACGGAAGGAGTTTTTCTTGCGGCGTTTGTTGTCAGACATAGCTTTTGTTCTTGGCATGTACTTCTACCAAATGCATGTTTTGTTAGACTACGTACCAGTAATTTTTTACCAAGTAGGCCGATTTTGATGTATTTTTTTTATTAACTACCGAAATGAGCTGGAATTGGATGAGGTTGACATTATGTTGAATCGAAAACGCAAGATTCTGATCTGATGCTGGAGTCCAAAGATCATAGTAACAATCATAGGTAAGATCACAAAATTGTATTCAACATTAGTAGTTGGGAACTATTATAGCCAAGACTGACTGTCCTTATACTCTGCAAAATTTTTGACCGAAAATGCCTACTTATAATTTCATGAAGATCAACGATTTGTTCGACGATAAAATTACTGTTGAACAAATATACAAACATACGAAGAATCGCCGATTTGTTAACTCAGTTCTCAGTCTATTATATCCGCTACAAAGAAAGAGAAATAAAAATCTTCATCATCAACATCATCATCATCATCATGATCATCGTCAGCATCATCATCAGCAGCCAGAAGACGTCCACTGCTGAACATAGGCCTCTCCCTTTAACTTCCACACTGAACGACAGCCTGCCTTTTGCATCCACTGGATGCCCGCGACTCTCACAATGTCTGATGTTTATTTGAATGCAAATAAACATCATACCTACCTATTTCTCACATGACTACGAATCCCTTCTTTAGTTGTGACGTAATTTTTTTTTAGATCTAGATTGGGCGTCGGTAATTTGTTTAAGCACAGACTAAAAATATGTCTATCAAACTTTAACAACTTTTATATTTTCCATTTGGCACTTAGAAGTGTAAGATCATCCATAAAGGCCAAGCTTCCATTAAGCTGTAAAGCTTAATTAGAAAATCCTTTTTGCCTCAACACGGAACAGACACTCGTAAAGTGGACGCCAAAATGGAATTTATATTGTCACATTACAAACCACGGTTAATGAAAATGTCCGACTTTGAAACTGAAGCTGAAAAACGTAATTTTTTGTTACAAAAAACCCTTTATTAGTAATAAGTACCTGCAGGCCTAGCACGGGCAGTGGACAAATTGTCTTTCCTTCGTTTTTATCGACGCATAGACGCGAAAAAGCTAGAATATGGATATGTTTGTCTCTTTCTCGCGGGATAAAAACGGTGGAAAGACAATTTATCTACGGCCTGTGCTAGTTCGGCTGGGCGTTCTAGTTTCACTCGTTTTTTTAGCTATATAGGTAAACTAAAAAGCAAAACTTTACCTAAATACATAATTTCATCCAAATCATTAGAGCTGTTCGGTTTCCGAGATACGCGAAATTTTATAAGGCATGATGACTATTTTTTATTACCTCATAAAAAAGCTGATCATAAATAGAACACATCAACGAAAACCAAAATTAAAATTATTCCAAAAATAAATAAGATATAAGCATTTAAATTTCATGCTAGACAGAGAGCGCACTATACTGAGCCGTGACGTCACGGCTCAGGAGCGCCATACAAATGCTATACTAACACACGCATTGTGAGAAAGGGATAGAGCATCCCCTCCCTATCCCCACCTAAAACTTTAAACGCTCATATCTCAGAGATTTATCAGCCAATTTAAATTATTTTTGCAGTATGTGTAATGTATTTAGTTACATTCCTCGCTAAGCCGGTTATTTGTAATAAATTAAACATGAGGACACATGCCTATTGCCCGTTTAACGTTATTTTGATTTGTCTACGGATCTGCTCATTTCTGATTCGATTTCGTAGATAAGTAAACTCCAAGCACAGTCCTCTCCATAGCTAGTTTTGCGACTTTGAGCTTGCTTATGAGGCCCATAGTGAGAGACCACGTTTCAGTGCCGTATGCCATCACTCGCAACAGACCTGAAGTCACTTAAACGAGAAGACGTTGTGAATTTTACCGAACGCTGACAAGCCGAGATGGATTCGCCAATTCACCTCTTTCTTGAAGTTGGACCTGCCTAGTTGGACTGTTTGTCCTAGGTAGACGTACGCGTCAACTGAGCTCCCAACTGATACTGGGGATGATGATGATGAATATCAACCTCCTGGTTGATATCAACATCTCTATACATATTAGAAATAGCTACTTTTGTAAAATTAAATCCACATCTCTTTGGTAGTTGGACTGATGCTGGTATTCGAACTCGCACACAGGCCGAGATGAAGCTCTGCCCACGTACGGCCAAAACTGCACTCATGCAAAAAAGTGTATTCTGTATGGCTCCTTTAATATATACTAAAATTCCTAAAATCATCAGAGATTTAAATGTTGGAATGTTTAAAAATAAACTAAAAACTTTATTAGCACAAAAAGCTACTATGAAATTTCAGAATTCATTAATGATAAAAATGTTTTGATATGTAATGTAGACATAAACAAATAAAATAATAATAATAATAGCTTAGATAGGTAGTAATAAACATCTAATTAAGGTATAAAATACAACTAAACCAAAATATGATTCTAACAATATTCTAACATAGACATAATTTTGTTTATTTTTTTCCTTTTTAACTTTAACAAAAACTAATAAAAATATTAATAAAAAACTAACATTTGTACGCTGTAACAGGCAAGGACATGAGATACGTCTCCATTCTTACGACCATGTATGCTACTTTATATGTATGTGTACCTACCATGTTCTGACAAATAAATAATTTGAATTTGAATTTGAATTTGGTTTCAGTTCGATGGTACCAAATTATATTATTGTCTTCCGTATTACATAATTATACTTGCGATAAGATAATTAGGAGGCTAAAATAGACTTCCAAGATTTGTTTACAAGTAATCCTAGGGAAGTCTTATAAGAATGTCAAAAAACTAACAAACTAAAAAGTTGATGCCCTTTCTTTCACAGTCCACTAACCCTTTATGGCCTTCTATAACGAAGCTGTAAAAATACTTGATCCGGAAACGGTAGTAAAGGCCCTCTTGGCGGCGTTATACGCTTTTCAATCACGTGATCGGTCCTATCCGGGTTAGACTGGACCTGGGTATAATCGGGTGTAGAATATGTAAAAGTTCTAGCAAAGGGGCAGTCCCAGATCAGACAAATAAGGGAGATATGGTAAGGTGGCGTGGCGGGTGTGAACGTATCTGGCCTAAATCAGACTTGATGCCTTTAGTTGATCTCACCCAGAAAACGACTTTGGCGCCCTTCTTTGCATGGACTATTATTTAGTTCTTTGTTGTCGCTACAACTGTAAGTGAAAAATTTGTAAGTGGGCCGTAATTACAGTTTTTGTGTTAAGCTACTTTAGTAATTTTTTCAATGAAAAATCGTGAAGTTTGATCACGTACGAATTGTACTAAGGCATATCTCCCTTGTTTGTCTGATCTGAGAGTGCAGACATATGCGCGGCTATCACAATTGCGCATTCAACGTTTTTGTTGTTATAAAATAATCAAGTGAAAAAAAATATACAAATATACACTGAGAAACTATGCAGATATTTTTTTTTTTATTATTTGTGACAATGAAATTTAAGATAAAAGAAAATATTGGCAAAATATTTTTGTATTTGGGCTTTATCTTTAGATTAACAAATAGTATGTTTTAAATATTTATCGGGACTTATCACGCATTATTTTATTTAGGTAAAAATAGGTACCTTTCGCTCGACGCGTTGACCATGTTACAATGGCCGTGGTCACGAGCTGATTGAAGACTGCGGGTGAGTCCAGCGAGAAGAGCGGGTGTTTTGTTATTCTACCCTCACTCGATCTTGAAAAATCGCAGGGTTGTCACTACGACACACAACACTGACTGTATCGGTAAATGTCCTATAGTACCTTTTTTTTTTTTTGGTTGAGGTGGGGGAAATCTTCAAAAGATACCCAGCTGCATTAGGGTGAAACCGGGTTATGTGAGATTGCACCCACTAAAACCCCCTCGGTGGCCTCTGTGCTGTGCCAAACATAAGGTACCGGGATCTGTGATCTCCATAGGAACGCACCGGTGTAAATGTCCTATAGTACCTATACCGCGGTTTGCATGCTTGCTTACTATGGGATTCCACGACACCGCTAACTTAAATCCATCTTCCCAGTTTAAATAGCCAAAGTTTAAAAATTACTGCAAATAGTGTAAAGCAATTTTCGTGTGGTTTTAAAGGACGAAAGAGAGCATAAAAAAAACTTGAAAAAATTGTGATGTATGGAACCTTACCTTCATTTTGAAATGCCTATTTAACGATACCCAACACGAGCAGCTACGATGCTACAGAAAGATGCACTGACACACGTTAAAATTATAACACCTCTCTGTTTGCATTGTCGGTTAAAACAAGACATAAAAGAGAATAATAATAATGTTAACAGCTCAGCAAACATTATAATTGCAAAATTCTAAATTATTTTGCAGATAAGGTTTGAAATTAACTTTTTTACGACACACAGGGCTGGTAACACATGAATAATGCAGGACTCACTTGTGTGCATACCGCTAGACCTCAATTAAAACTGGCTTTATTTTTTAATTGAGTTCATCTTACTTTAGGTTTCAGAGTTAACAAAAATTATTAATACAATTTTACAAAACAAATATAACCAATGGTAATGGGGCCAGCATTTTGGGAACAGTTCCCACTGGTAGCGGTTTAATAGAATGATAGTTAGTTTTTAATTAGTTGTTTTTTTTTTTTTTTTTTTTTTATTGTTTGTTACTAGTAGTTTTAGTTTTTAATTATCTGTGTTTTAAATATTTTGCGTGTAAATAAATGATACGTTCTCCAGTACTCGCATCACAATAAAACAATTTTTTTTTGTACTATACATTCACGTTTGGCCACCAACTCGCCTGATGGTAAGCGACAGTGTGGCCGAGGATAGAACACGTTGATCTAGAAGAAATCTATTCACACTAGCCTCATGCCTAGGTTGTTTTTAGAAAACAAGGAGGACGGCAGAGAGTTTCCTTCTTAGGCAGTACGTATAGTACGTATGATAAATGAAGTATAAGAAATGAGATTTTACACCCTTAGAGATAGAATATTTCTTCAAAAAATGGGACTATCCGATTAACACTATTCAATAAATAACTGGCCAAGAGCGTGTCAAGACACGCAAGTCGCATATGATAGGGTTCCGTATCCAAAGCCATATATTTTGTGGTCACATTCATAGTTTAAAAATATCAAACGAACGAAGTTCTGTGGACAACCAAATTTTAGAGATGTAATAACAACATAAAAACAATATACTTTTTATGGTTAAGACCGAAAAAAAGAAGAACGGTTAAAACGAAAACTATTAAAGAACAAAAAAGGTGACGACGACGAAGGATGAATGACCTTTGAGCTGGAACGACTTGAGGTTATTACAGTTTTATCGCTATAAGTCAAAAAGTTATAACCACTAAATGGTAAATAATTTTGAGTGAACGTTTTTAAATATGACCTATCAGCATGGCAAGTTACAAGTTTAGATGTCTGCAGACGACCTTGTCACCCTTATTTTTGCATGTGGACTAAGTAAGTTCATTGGTGACGCTACAATTTTCTTAAGGTAGCATTCCGATCTTGGCGACCGCGACCGGCGATCGCGACCGGTGACCGCGACTGGCGACCGCGACCGGCGACCGCGACCGAGACCGCGACCGGCGACCACGACCGGCAACTGCGGCCGCAGTCGCCGGTCGTGGTTGCCGGTCGCGGTCGCCAAAATCGGAATGCTACCATTAGTGAGCGAAAAATAAGTAAATTGTGTGTAAAATCGTACCGAATTTACAGTGCGGTTCAGCGGAAGTGTTTTTCTTTTTTAAATGTAGACATTTAGACAAGAACGATAATTGTACTAAGGCATAACCCTTTAATGCCCATAAGGCGGTTGCCCTTGTTTGTCTGATCTGAGATGATGATAACAATGAAGTACTAACCTACCAAGTTTAAATACCAAGCAATAAACAACAACCTACCTACAATTGCCAAGCAATAAATTAAGAGCCGTGAATAGGCTCGCTGGCAATTCATATTAAATCCGCCCCTCCGATCCTTTCACGTTTGATCGAGGTATTAACCAAATTTTCCTGTGAGAGGGTCTGAAGAAATACACGTATTTTCCGGATGAATTTAAAATATTAGCACTATATTATTTAATTATCGTAAAAAAAATATTATGCACAACTTAAAAAACAGAAAATTAACGTAAATTTAAAATAAAACACTGTTTTAAACTTTCACGGTTGTATGAAATATCGGGAGCTCATTCCACAACCTTACCACGGTAAATATCCTGTAAATAATAATTATGGCTTCAAAACTAAAACTTATAATAACTAAATAAAAACGAAGTAAACATGGTCCCCAGAATGTTGTTGAATTTTGATGAAGAGTCAAACGTAAACAAGTATAAGTAGTACTCGTGCTCTGAGGGTTCCGTCGGACGAAACTCTCAGAGCGCGAGTCCAAAAAAAATGAAAAAATACTGAAGTTGTAATATTGAAAGACAAACTTAACTTTGTAGTTGACAATAAGGATCTTTCATACATTCCAACTACAAAATGTAAGTTTGTAATAGCAAAATAATTATTTTTAAATGATATAACTTCAAATTTATGACTTTCGGATTTATTCTTATATATGTGCTATGAGACATTGCCTCTTGCCAAATTTCATGATTCTAGGTCAACGGGAAGTACCCCATAGGCTTTGATTCCCCTGTGAAATCGCAAAATATGCGACATAAACGTTCATATCTTTTGATTGCGTTGACTTACAACTTTAATTTTTTTACAGCTAAAAGAAATCATAGACCCAAGTATATTTAGTATAAATTTCAACTTGATACCTTTACGCGTTCTTGAGAAAAAGGGTCTTAACAGACGGACAGACAGACGGACAACGAAGTGATCCTATAAGGGTTCCGTTTTTTTTCCTTTTGAGGTACGGAACCCTAAAAAAATACATTAGCCTGCAGTGTTTTATCACTCTTTTCTCGTTGTATCTTCATTTTAGCTTCTTCATTTTTCCAACCAGCATTATTCTTCTTTTTGGCCTCCTTTTAGCGTCACCCCCTCACTGTCTATGACAAAGTTGCCCCACACCCAGTAGAATCGATCTGAAACACCCCTTTACTTTGCGTCGCTTTTTATTTGCGTGCACAGTTTAATAAGGCTTGTGATTTACATAATAGGCAAGGTGAGACCTCGGGGGGTCATCACTGCTTAACATGGATTAAATTCCTGCTGGGGTGCAGGAAGACATAAATCTTGGGAAGGTTTTTAGTTGGAATGTGGGGAATAGTTAAGATTTTAGTAGATTATTATGCCCGTTTTCACAAACCACGAACAAGGTGATGCCTAATTAAAGAACTCCTAATCTAAGAAAAAAAGAAAAAAAGAAAAAGCAGTCTTAAGCGCAATCTTCTGTTTCACCAATCTATTTTTAATAGGTGACTCTTAAGCTAAGAGTTGCCATAATTTTTGGCAGTTTTCTATTGTTTTGATGCAAGTGAGCGAGCGCAGTGATATGAGTGAGCAAACGTGGCACGGGCTGTCAATTTGAGTTGCCTATGGCACCCCCAAGGACTTTGTATACCGTAAAGTCCTTGGGCACCCCCGAATCGGCGTCGTAACTTTAGGTGACGCCTAAGGTCACTAGTTATCACCTAAATTTTGATGAAACGTTTTTAGGGTTCTGTACCCAAAGGGTAAAAACGGGACCCTATTACTAAGCCTACGGTGTCTGTATGTCTGTCTGTATGTCCGTCTGTCTATTCTACCTATTAACGGCTGTATCTTTCGAACCGTAAGGGATAGCCAGTTGAAATTTTCACAGAATATGTAATGTTACGGCAAATTTAATAACAAAAATAAAAATATATAAAAAGGTCGAAAAGTAAAAAAAAGGGGGGGGTCCCCATACAACAAACGTATTATTTCAACGTATTTTTGTATAAGCTCTAATGTAAAAACGGTAATACGTACAAGCGTCAAACTTGGCATCACTGTATACACTTGAAAATATAACAAAAAAAAGTGCGAGTCAGTGACAAATTTTTGTTAATTACCAAGTTATAATTGGTAATTTCGTTATTGAATTTTGTAATGGTAACGACTCGCACTAGGCTGGTTTATTTTACCCTAGGCAACTCCTAAATATTTAGGCATCTGATTTAGGCAACTTCTAGGGTTAGTGAAAATAAGCATTCGTTTTGTAATGGTAGGAATCTTTTGCAGGCTCCGCCTGGGGAAGTGCTACAACTTTGCCTGTTACAGTTTTATGGTTATTAATGGGCTATTTATCGGGATAAAATTGCGGATGGAGCTCTTGATATGTTGGCGCAGTTACATGCACCATGTTCACGGGAAGACAGAAGAATGCGTGTGGATGGCCGAAAAGTTCTTTAGGTGCAAACAATACGATCTACATTCTTTCTCAGTCTTTTGCTACGGTTATTACTGGAGCTCGAATTCAGACTTAAGTCCCGACAAAACACATTGTATCACTGCACATTTTGGACGCTTATTTTTTTTTTTTTTTATTTTTTTTATTTTTTTTACCATAAACTGGTTTCCACGCACTGGCGAATTGAAAACCATCAATACGATCATCTCGATTGAAATTCTGTCATGTCGCAAGGTCAATAGTTTACTTCGACCAAAGAATTTGAACCTTACCTTTCCTTTAGTCCTTCTTCTGAGAATTCAACAGTCTTGGTATGTAGTGGCGCTCGGTGGACAGAATTTTAGGGTTATGCAATTCAATCCAGTGGTTAGGACACGTGTTCAGCAAGTTCAGCTATGGCAGATTTATGTCTATATTTTTTACTGCCTTTGTGTTCTTCGATGCGCCTCAGTGCGGTTTAAAACAGTGTCTATGCCAGTTGTTCCACTGTCAAGCAGTAGTGTGCAAGCATTACAGTGTTCCTGATTAAAAGGCAATGTGCTAATAAAATAACAGATCATAAAAAGATATATCTGTGTGACCAGCGCAGTGCATCGCCGCGCAGGGCTTTGAAATTGTGGGTGGCGCTTAACCCCTCAAATGTGTTACGCACCGCATGTCGGCGTAAGGAAAAACTGCTCCGATGCGCGTATTGTGTGTAAGAAGACCAATACCAATGGTATATAATATTATGCACGTATTTTATACTTTTTTAAACTTTTTTTTTTAATTATCTGAAATGTAAGTGAAATCCCCCATTTTAGCCATAAAAAAACTCCTTCGCTCGCATTCGACGGGTTAACTGTCATGAGCAAGCGTGACGCTTACCATCAGACTAGTAACTTGCTTGTCTCGTCACTCAATTGCTTAGGAAACAGATATTAACAAAGATTTGTAAAGCGAAACATACAAATAATTGACCCCTTAATATTTTTTCTCTATAATTTTACCTTATTTTTAGGGCTTTTCAATATTTAATCATGCCATATCTTTTTACACTCGAACGTTTTTTTCCAAGGCAAAGAAAAATACGTTAGACAGAATAAAATAGAACCTCGTGGATGAGGAAAAGACAAGTGATTGAAACACACACACATCCTTAGAGATTTCTCTGTTTATTAAGGAGAAGACGGATTACAAAGCGTTTGTCTGATAAATTATTACACTTCTGAGGAAAAATTGAAAATATCGTGTAAAATGAGTACGGGCAACAATCTGCCAGAAAGTAGTTGTATACAGGGTTATCTGCAATTAGCTTCCTTACATCATACATACAGTCCGACCGCTGAGAGAATACGACTGATATCTGCAATGGCATTTTTTTTTTAATCTTTTCTTTTTATACAGGGTTTTAATTTAATGACACCCTTGTAACTGGTTGTTTTTCTAGGTAGTATTTACAACAATTGGATTCTTTCCTTAAGCGCTGCACGGTATACATCATACAGCCCTCTGGCATCCTGTGATTCGGGCTCGGATAAGACACTATTGCAGCCTCCCACTTGCATTGTAAAAATGTATATGAAAACATTTTTTTACGTAGTAATAAGCTTGCGTTTGACCG
The DNA here is from genome assembly GCA_914767915.1 of Agriopis aurantiaria. Lineage (NCBI taxonomy): Eukaryota > Metazoa > Arthropoda > Insecta > Lepidoptera > Geometridae > Agriopis > Agriopis aurantiaria. The sequence continues at coordinate 5,185,449 of OU612003.1, read as the reverse complement.
CCAACTCAACACATAACAAAAAAAACACAGTTCACATGAGCCTTGAAGAAACCGATTCACTCGTGATTTGAAGACACCCAAAAAGTAACTATTGGGGATCTGGCAGCGCATTCCACAGACTAGCAGTTTGCACAATGAAAGTGGAATAAAAGCACCAAAGTTCGGGTTTTCAGAATATCAACCATAAAGCGGTGTCGATTTTTCGTGCCCGCTCTGGCAGTCTGATATGAAAACGGGCAGGATAATTAAATCATACAGATCCCATGCACACTCACCGAAATGTATGCGATAAAAAACCGATAGACTAGCTACTTCATTTTTCCTTTAATATTTTACTATAGCATTTTACCTACGAGCTAAAATTTTAAGTTAAATAAACAATTTTACCAATTTTATGTTCATCGGTCAAAACGAGCGATCGATTCGATAAGAAATTACGAGTGCAAAAAAATGGATCCTCATTCAAGTTTTTAAGAAGTTTGTTTTTGTGCCATAGTTGGAAAACAAGCTAACGGGTCACCTGATGGTAAGCGATCACCGTCGCCTATGGATACATGTAACATCGGGGGCATCACAGATACGCGAAATAAGTGAAACCAAAGTTGTTAAATTTGATGAAAAGAAGTTGCCAGCGAGAGATTTTTGGTATTTAAAAAATAACCCTGTATCCTCAAGTACTTATAATTTCGTTAAAATGTTTTACATACTTCTATAATCCCTCAGAAAATATTCCGTAGCTAAACTTGAAACACGAAGGCAGGTTATAAAGAAATGCTTTCGTTCATAAACTTAATTTTGATCGCAACACTTTGTTCTCGAGCAAAATTATACATGACGGCATGTAAATTCTTTTTGAACTGCTAGTATTGATGTGAAATAGATAGGTAGGTATATAAAATGAAGAGCGAGTGCTTTTAACAAACAAATTACACTAAAACACTGTTTTAAACTATCACGGTTGTTCACTAAAGTTATATGATTATTTACGGGATATTTACCGTGGTAAGGTTGTGGAATGAGCTGCCGATATTTCGGCGCAGTTACATGCACCATGTTCACGGGAAGACTGAAGAATGCGGGTGGTTGGTCGAACAGTTAAGAAGTTAGGTGCAGACATAACGATCTACCCTCTTTCTTAGTCTTTTGCTACGGATATCACTGGAACTCAAACTCGAACCTAAGTTCCGACAAAACACACTCACTGTACAATGTACATACTTACCATCGCCTCACGGGACTGGGAAGCAAGAATAATGCATACGAATGTACTGTATGTATCTAATCTAGGCGCAAAACACACCCACAAGACAGACTTTTCCTTCTTTTAATACAATAAAGAACATAAAAGGTCACGCCCATGTTGTCCTTAGCCGTCGCGTCACCTCTTTTTTCGTATTGTATTACCCAAATAGGTATTCAATTTTACCCGCATTTATCTTACCTTTAAGAATACAGAAGCGGTAAAGATGCAAAAGGGACCCACATCCCTTCTAAGGCTAAGCCCATCTCGTTGGTGATAATCAACAGTTCTGTTGGCACGCTGCAGTAGTGAGTCGAGAGGCTGCAGCTGATAATCTGGTACATCATTCCAGAAGTGGGAGCAATACTCCATGTGTGCTGCACTTATGCTTTGTAAAACAGAAACTGTTGACTCAACGTGAAGTACCGCTTCACTCAGTTAACCTCACCAAGCTTCTTGGAAACGAGTTTCGCTTTAGATCCTTATTGACCCTGAAACTGGACCTCACTAGAAATGTCAACGTCAAGGATCTCCAAGCTCATCAAAGTTTTGAAGTTTTGAAGTTTTTAAGTTTTGAGTTCATCAAAGGCATGCCCTTGAACCGTGAAGCTAGAACTACAAAAAGAGTTTTGAGAACGCACAAACTTGTATCTTAGGGGTTTGAATTTGACTAGATTTAGATCACCCCATTCCGAAATCCTCGTAAGACAGTTATCAATATAAGACACAAGTCTGCTTCTGTTTTCCTCCACCTTGGTACATTGGGGTACACCTTGGTACTGAACATCATGTAGGTTTAGTAATAGATATACATACATACACACTCACTTACACCAAACGCAGTATAACTTTTCCGTTCTGCCTTGTAATAAAAATTAAATCTTACTTGTTTTGATTTTTCAATCCGGAAGCGTATTTCCATTCAAATTGTCATGCACGTCTAATAGAGATTCATTAAATTACCTCAAATACGATACAAATATCTCATTTCACTTATAATATCCCTTAAAGTACGTTATCCTATCTCTTTTTCGCCATCTTTAATTTATTTCGGAAAGGAATAGGGGCTTCGTGGGCGTATCAAGAATACCGCTGTGAATGGAAACTACGTGAACTTCAAAGGCAAACTGAAGTAATCACAATTCTTCGTGAAACACACAACTGTAAGTTTACAAGCAAAATGCTAGCCGTACTTGTTTTTTAATATATATGAATCGATCTGCAAGTATGCCAGCCACGCTGGACGTTCATGATTGGCATAAGCTTGCGCAAGATAAGGAAGATTGGCGTCTTTCGCTATCGGAGGAAAAGACACTTTAGGTCTTTTAGGTTTAGGTATAAGTGTAAGTAGCCATCCACAGACGACGGTGACCACTTAACATCAAGTGTGTCGTCTTACACACACATAAATACATGAACATTTCATTCACATATTCATTTGATGAACATTTGTGTTGGTTCTATATCTGGGTGTTAACTTAAGTATGTATTTAAAATATATATGGATGTATATCAGTCTGTGGCAACCATATCACAAGCTATGCTTAGTTTGGAGTCCGATGACCGTGTGTGCAAAAATGTCCCGAATATTTATTTATTTACTATCTACAAAACTGGTAAAGTTATAAGATTATTTACGTGATATTTACCGTGGTATAAATTTAGTGAACAACCGTGATAGTTTAAACAGTGTTCTAAACATTGGTTTTTATTTTATAACATTTCTCCTTTATATTTTTGTAGAAAACTACTTAATCTCAATGCGAATCTTTTACTTGATCCTTGCTTGACCTAGATCCTAGATGTACTTGTAAATCAATGTTACAGCCCGGCCGCTGAGAAAACACACCTGACAGCTGCAATAACACTGTAAAAATGTGAAGTAAAACATTTTCTTCACAGATACAATCTTACGTTCAAAAAGCTATTAAATGATCAGAATTAACTGTTTTCGTTCAGCTTTTTACAACGTTATGACAACTGTCAAACCCATTTTTAGCGGCCACATTTTATGTGTTCTTTTCGTCGCGAAATATAAAGTTAGCAATTTTATTACCTCGTCTATCACGCCAATAACAAAAACATTATCCAATCATAATTCCATAAACATATTGAGAAAACTACAATGTGGAATATAAAAAGCGTGAAGGGCGAAGATTGTCCTGAAACGAGCGCCCATGTAAATTGTCTTTTCGGCACAGACAATAAAAACCCTACGTGATCTGAAGGGTAAGCTGGCTGGTGGTTTTTTATTTACCGAATATGAGGAGAATGATGCTAAGAAAATATCGTTTATAGCTTTGGTATGCCGAGTCTTTATAAGTAGTGAGAGATTGGCTTCCTGCCTGTTGAATAACGTGGGTGTAGTTGAAATGTGTGAAGTGGTAGAGCTTCCTATACAATATGTAGATGTATTCATCGAGATACAATTCCTATAGAGCCACAATCACTCAGTGAAAACAGTCAAAAATCGTCCGAGCATCAATTCTGATGTTCTCTAAGCTAAACATAACTAAATTTGACAGCTCTAAATTTGCTGCCATCCTTCTCTCACATATTAAAATGAAAAGAGTGGCAGATAATTTTAGTCCTGTCAGATTGCTTCAATTTAGTGGTATGACAGAATCGACGCCATTGTATCAGTTATATAGTTCACAATACCACATTTAATCCAATTTAGACGTTATGTCGCTTGCATAGTGTTCAACGTTAGTTGTCCGCTATGTCATCGTAGCTCTGGCATCTCGCGGCGTTGTAGCCGGATCGCAGTTACCTTGTTACAAAAACATACAGTCGAATTGATAACCTCCTCTTGAAGTCGGTTAAAAAAAAAGTCGGCGCAATTCGTAGCGTGTGCCGAGTTTTGGTTCGGACATTTTTTGGCACGATTGATGAAAAGAAGTGCTGAATCGAAATGCCATATTTACTCATTTTGAAGTCGGTTTTTTAATTGATAATTATTGTATTTTGTGGTGGTACGAAACCCTCAGTGCGTGAGCCCGACTCGCACTTGGCCAGTTTATTGTATTTATGGGTTCAATATTTTTGAATAGGTATAAATATCATGACCAATAAAATCAAAGCAACAATAGTAATAAACTCTGCTATTCAATTACGTTCACTTTTGATATCGATATCCCATCGAAACAATTAAATTAATCAATCAATTAATAAAATGAAATGGTGCCACCAATCAACTGAAAAAGGCAGTAAATATTAACATCTGAATGGTTTCATATACAGACTAAATGGGAAAGATGGACAACTACATAACATTCCACCACACCTTTCCATTAGACAACCTTTGGATAAGTAACTGACATACTTGAACATTAACAAACCTATATATAACCTATATATAAGACCACCTTATGTGCTTCTATTTAATGTATCTTGTAATGTCGTTTCTGTGGTATCATAAAGTTTTGTGGTTAATTTTTTCACGTTGGGGCCAAAACGTACGCTTCGATTTTTACTTTTAGAGTTGACATTTGATCCCTAGGGAGTGAGTTGGCCGTCTTCTAATAGGCATGATGACTAATATTTTTTATTACCTCATAAAAAAGCTGATCAAAAATAGAGCCCATCAACGAAAACAAAATTAAAATTAGTTCAAAAATAAATAAGATATAAGCATTTAAATTTCATGCTAGACAGAGAGCGCACTATACTGAGCCGTGACGTCACGGCTCAGGAGCGCCATACAAATGCTATACTAACACACGCTTTGTGAGAAAGGGATAGAGCATCCCCTCCCTATCCCCACCTAAAACTTAAAACGCTCATATCTCAGAGATTTATCAGCCAATTTGAATTATTTTTTCAGTATGTGTAATGTATTTAGTTATATTCCTCGCTAAGCCGGTTATTTGTAATAAATTAAACTTGAAGACACATGCCTATTCCTATTCTGCATTAAAGGGCCAGGCTCATTTGTTTGCTTCACTAATGAAAAATACTCAATAAAATACGCTGAAATGTTACGGTCTAAACATACACGAGTTTGCCTATTCGTCACTGTAATAGGCTTGTAAATATTATGTAATTATATGTGTCTGGCAGTTTTTTATAAGTATCTCTAGGCAAATAAACTGTTTGTTGCTATTTGTTGCTCACGACATCACACGCGTAATTTTTAGGGTTCCGTACCTCAAAAGGATAAAAACGGAACCCTTATAGGATCACTTTGTTGTCCGTCTGTCTGTCCGTCTGTCAAGACCCTTTTTCTCAAGAACGCGTAAAGGTATCAAGTTAAAATTTATACTAAATACTTGGTGGATCTACGATTTCTTTCGGCTGTAAAAAATTAAAAGTTGTAAGTCAACGCAATCAAAAGATATGAACGTTTATGTCGCATATTTTGCTATTTCACAGGGGAATCAAAACCTATAGGGTACTCCCCGGTGATCTAGAATCATGAAATTTGGCAAAAGGCAAGGTCTCATAGCACATATATAGGAATAAATCTGAAAGTTATAAATTTGAAGTTATATTATTTAAAAATAATTATTTTGCTATTACAAACTTACATTTTGTAGTTGGAATGTATGGAAGAACCTTATTGTCAACTACATGGTTACGTTTGTCTTTCAATATTTCAACTTCAGTTAGTTTATTTTTGGACTCGCGCTCTGAGGGTACCGTCCAACGGAACCCTTAAAGTTCGAGTCCTACTCGTACTTGTCCTGTTTTTTTTATTGTGTTATGGGCTTGCATAATACATCAGACGGACAACGACGTGATCCTATATGGGCTATGTTTTTTTCCTTTTGAGGTACGAAACCCTAAAACCGCGGAAAAAATATTTGAACCCAATTTTAAACCCATTTTTCAAAAGAGCTAGACAATATACAGGATTTCGCGGAAAGGTATACCCATAATTATGTACAACTTTTACTATGGAACTAAACCTGAAATCACGAAAAAAAAAACTATTGAAAAAACAGATGAAAAATTATCAGCTCTGTGCCATAGAACTGGTTTTTTCTTTACACTCTACGTAATAGATAGATACTCTTTATTGTGCACGTAAGAAACAAAAGTATTATAATGTATGGAACAGCTGTTTTATTGTGATTTCAGGATTGGTTCCATAGCACGGTTTACAAAAGCGGTACATAATGACAGACTCCTTTCGGCTTAGTACAGCCTTTCCGTGTAAGCCTGTAGATATTACAAATTTAAATATGATATAATATGTATCTAGAATCTACAGTAAATAAGTAAAAATATTGTCTTTTTCAATAAAAATATACGTAATAAAAGAATTATTTCGAGTAATAAATCATATTGGTGTCTGTCAGTCTGTCTGATTGATAAATAAAATACCAACGTTAGAAATTTGATAACATCAAATAAAGTTAGAAAATAATAAAATCTAGTGACGAGATATCAATGTTCATCATCATCATCAGCCAGAAGACATTCACTGCTGAACATAGGCCTCCCTGTTTAACCTCCACACTGAACGACAGCCTGCCTTTTGCATCCACTAGATACCCGCAACTATCACAATGTCGTCGGTCCATCTAGTGGGAGGCCTACCTACGCTGCGTCTTCCGGTTCATGGTCTCCATTCCAGAACCTTTCTTCCCCATCGGTTATCGGTTCTTCGAGCGATGTGGCCTGCCCATTGCCACTTCAACTTGCAAATTTTAACAGCTATGTCGGTGACTCTGGTTCTTTGGCGAATATCCACGTTTCGGATTCTATCGCGCAAAGAAACTCCAGATATTAATGCGTTATTGTTATTTAAATCATCGTCATCATCGCAGGAAAGAGTAACTTTATCAGAATCAGAATAATCATATATTGTAAAAACTGGTACATTATAAATTGTTATATTTTAGTAGTATCACAGTTTACCCATTTCGGGCATACAATGTTTTGTTTGTTACTTACAAATAAATACAATATTTATTTATTTTTAAATAAAAAAATATTATGATTTAGACTTAGCCGTTTCTGATTTAAAGCAATTTTTGGCGATTTATATAAATAACTAAATAACAACACTATTAAATTAAAAAAATAACAATTAATAATTTTATTGTCAATGGTTCTCTAAAGAAATTATGTGTCGCTATTTGTCTTTATTATTATTATTAACTTTTCAACACGTTTTTCTATTTCAATCGCCAAATTTTCCCTTCACTAGTCCTCATAAATACGCCCTTTGACTCGATAGTTGTGGAGCGAAAGATTAATCGTTTCGTTGAAACTTATTCAGCTTTTTTCAGTAATTATGAAGCTTTGATTAATGACCTTTTCAGCCTTTTGTGTAGTTAAGAAGGTTACTTACAGTTATGAAATGAGTTTCCGTTGAACAATATTATTTTATAAACCTTTATGTTATTAAACTTTTGACGTTTCAAAAGAATTAGTAATTTAAAATATTTTAAATTTAGAATGATTTATGATGTGTAAGGGTCCTAATTCTTTATCGTTCATAAGATTCCTTGCCATAAACGCGTGACGTTATTGCATGAAAATGTAATTATTAAATGGTCTATGTTTCCTTGGGTCTCTATAACCACATCGTTCTGTTTCGCTCATCATCCGTCGTTTTCGTAACGCTACCGCGTTACGTTATCTGCGTGGAATTGGTAATGTCAAGTTCAATAACGCGACAAATTTCGTAACGCACTCGTTTTGTACGGTCAAAATAAAGTAGAGTAAGTTAGCGTGTTATGTGCGCGTTTGTCAAGAGAATGTAGTTTGCAATAGGAAGAAGCGTTTGATTCGTTTGACGCGATAAAATTTTGTAACCAAGGTAATTGTGTTATTTGTGACCATGGTTACTGTCTTATAACACGTTTAAGGTGTGTAAGGCGTATTTTGTGGTTTCTTACAGAATTAGGGCCTGAAACTAAGCATAATTATAAGACTGTACCTTTACATTTAAGATTATATAATTATCAATATAATAAAAAGAGACTTCAAAATTAGTAAGCACTGGCAAAAATATCGTTTAATTACATAAAAAAAATATCTTCACCAAGATATTATTTTGCAAAAATGCTGAATTACGGGAAGAAAAAAGCTAGTTTGAGCTAGTTATACAATCTAATAAACAGGTGAACTAATTCTAATAAAATTTTGTAAGGACAACGTCGGCCAATTAAGCTAGTAATAATAAAAAAAAGTTGACTAGGTTCTAATGAAATTTGGTAAGGAAAACGTCGGCCAATTGAGCTACATCATCGGCCAATTGAGCTAGTTATACAATAAAAAAAAAAAAATGCCAAACAGATTCTTCTGAAATTCAAAAACCGCGAAGCCCTGGTATAGCACCTAAATTATTTCGTAGACAACTTACGGTAGAGCAGCATTTCTGAGGTAGCGTCGCCATTAACGGTCCGACAGGTAATCTCCACTATTACCGTTAGCTCGTTAACTCTACCGTGTGATGCGATAACGGAACTATTCCTTGTTTCACGAACGAATTAACGGAAATGGATGTTGGGACTTTAGAGATTTGTTACGGGAGTTTTTGTATTATATTTACTATCTTTTGCTGATAGTTGAGTTTTGTAAAGATGTTTTACGCGTAAATGCTATTTGTAAGCTTATTTTGTTTTACAATTAACAATAACAATTTGATCCTATTTCTTAGTTCTTTGTGGCGTTCAGATTCAGTGAGTGCAAACCACGAAGAAAGAAAAAAACTCTCTCGTAGTCCTGCTAAGAAAGACAATTAAGTATTGGATTTTCTCGCGCATCTACCAATGGAGCTATGCTCTAGACATATTTTCTATTAAAGCAGTGTCAAGTATTTAAAAAAATTCAAGTGTCGATCTTCAAGTTTGATAAGATATCGTCTAACATGTCACGGTCAAGTCTAAGTCATGCCCAAGTAGAAGAGCCTTCTATGGAATTTTAGAAAGGATAAAAACAATTAAGGCAGTTGCTCTATTTCACGAAAACAATTAGTAACAACATAATAAACCTCAAACCCAATTCACAACTAACTTGCAGTAATCCACTAAAACGGTAGGCAACCGAAACTTTAATAAATCAGTAGGTATACGTCGGCATTAATTGGAAGAACAAAGCGGCTTTTAGCTCGCTTTTCTCGGTATTCTCGCATTCGAGTCTCATAACATTTGGTCTGGAGTCATTTTACGTTAGCAATAGCTACTGGAAACGTCATAAATGTTCGGCAAAATTTATATAACTGTTTGAGGATTTTTAAGGCCTTGTTCTGGTAAGTTTCTCAATAACTCAGGGATGGTCACTGGTTATTTAAAGGTGAAGTCATCATAAAATATACATCATGACATGTAAAGTTGAGATGCAAAAAAATTGCTTGTACTCAATCATGAACTATCGAAAATGAAGTGAAAGTGACGTTTTTCATACAATAAATGTTGACCACATATTTGTTGTGTGAATTAAGAAATATATTTTGTTCCACCCATGCATAGAAATTGCATCATACCTTTTTTTACCCTGGTATAATATCTAGGTGGTGTAGTCTGTCTAAAGCTTGTTTTTAATAATAATAGCCTTTTATTCAGATCAAGTTAGGTACAAATTTGTAAAGATTAAATGATTAAAAATTAAACTAGATATTAAACTTAGTCCAGTATTCGGTTTTTTGCTTCTTTTATGCAGATCTGTTTGCCAGTCAGCAAACTCCTCCTCCAACTTTTTACTTCGCTCAGGCCAACTATGTCTCATTTGATTTGTTTTGTTTTGTGGTTTTGTTTCAACGAATAGGTTAGTTCCGTGAGATTTTCTTTGTTTTTCAGTGTGAGTAGAGCTTGTTAAGTAGACACAAATGAAACATTTATTTTAAAAAAATGGGTCTGTCATAGTTGTAATTTTTGGACGCTTTTTTGTTTTGGAATCTATCTCAAAAAACAAACTAGCTATGAAATTGAAAGGAGACAATTTCTTTTGTTTGAAAAATAGGCCACCCACAAATTATAGCATATAGTAATGAAACTCATGTCGATTTGTTCCTCATAATCTCTAGATTCAGTGGTAATATTAGCTATATCCGATCTAACCGGAGTATTGAGAAATCAGTTAATGAATCTCACAATAACCTAAAACCTCACAATGAGCAATTATATATAAGTAACTTTATTACTTACGTTCTAGTGATTTACTACCTAATACTAGCGATTGCCTGCGCAATTTGGTTTGTCACAAAAATAAGTTATCATTCCATGAAAACTATGTACCTAGGTTTCCGGGATATAAAGTAGCCTAGTCATTATCAAGATTAAAACTATGTACATATTCAGTTTCATCAAAATCAGTTTAGCAGTGAAAGCATAAGGAGACAGAGTTATTTTTGCATTTTTGCATCAGCACTTTTTCTAGCAATTGTGCTGATAATCATTATCAGCACGAGTAATGATTACTTGCGATATTGTATGGCTAGGCGGAAATTAAAAAAAGACATTTTAGGTAACAAAATATTATTATCATAATAATAATTAAATAGGTAACCCACTCAGAAATAGATTCTTTAAACCTTCGAAAAGTGACAGCAAAGCTATACATTATCTAGCACATGATGCAATTTCGCGTATCGTAGGTATTGTAAAAACACCAGAGAACATTACTTAGGACATACGGAAATGTTCCTACGTTAGACCCTAATACGGAAAGTAGAAGCAGCACGCTTATAATTATACATAGTAAGTGCTGCTGCTGCCCTGAAAATACCGGGCACAGTAAGAGTAGGCATAGAGGTTGGTTGTGGGATATTCTTGCTGTCTTCAATATCCATAAGACGAATTGCCATAGCTCTGTTACCATCTCGTAGCCTCTGCCTGCTCACAGTGCTGGAAACTTTCAGCCACCAAGCCATACAGACTTGTTCTAAGCGTTCTATCTGCACAAAAAGGGATGGTTAGTATATAAACGTTTATTTATTGCACTCTATACCTCCTGTATAGAGTGCAATAAATAAACGTTATAATATAATATAACGTTATATAATAAGGTACTAAATAGCAAACTAGAAAAAAAGATATACTAAACAAAAATACTACTTAATACTAGATATACTAGATATACTCAATATCTTTATTTTCAATGATTTCACTAAGAATTTTTGAAATTACCTGATAATTTGAAAACTGCAAAATCAATATTCCTTTCTGCAGAACAAGAACGCTGTGTTTGGTGTGTTCTTAAAATGGAACATCCACATGGAATGTAAATATTTCTATAGGTACCCAAATCTTCTTATTGCATCAGGAGTATGGATATTTTCTTGCAAAATTAATAGTAGCAGTATCTGCAAACTGCTAGTTGATTTAGCTGTAAATAAAAGCAGGTAAGTTAAAACAAACAGGGATAATAAAGTTAGTAATATTATAAGCAACACAAGTACGGATACCAACATGGTTTGAGACGTTTAAATGCATTGTTATCTATACCTCCTTCATCTTTTTCTTATATTTATATATATATATATATATATAAGAGGCGATGTGTGTATGTATGTTCCCTAAAAAAAGGCTGGACAGATTTTGACGGGAGTTTCACTGGCAGATAGCTGATGCCATAAGGAGTGTGTCATCTACGCGGGTGAAACCGCAGAGCGCAGCTAGTAATAAATAAAAATCAAATGGTGTTCTTAAGTAACGGCATAATTTGTGAACGTCTGAACCGATTTGACTTTTTAAAATGTTTGTAATCTTCAGGGAAAGAAATATTGTCGAAGCCGAAGGCCGAGTCCTACGCGTACGAAATCGCGGGCATCAGCTAATACCTACTTAAATAAAAACTCACCTCGCAAGAAATCCACACACACACAAACGGCACAAATCAAATAGGTAAGATCTTTTGGAAAATCTTCAGTTGTCTCGGACAGTAATTATGTCTTCGCACAATTGTCTACGCGTTGAAATCTTACAGCACAGTTGACAACGGTTTTCTGGAGTAGGCGCTGTACATTGTACATGTTGATTTATTGTAGTTTCATAATGATACGGAAAAAATAGAGAGCACTATCAGACGATCACGCGATTTGAAACAAACGGAAAGTATGAATAGTGATGTGTGGTGCGAGTTATATCACTATTCACATATTATCATGAACGAGTTGACGAGACCAGTTTTGTGCAACTCGAATCAAATCTGTCAACAGTTTGTTACTGCGCCTGACTCTGGTGCGAGACTGAGATCGAGTCAACTCAACTCAATAAACTGCTCCGTGTCGGTGCCAGGCCAGCTGGATGCGCTTAGCGATGTGACTGCGCTTAGCTATGTACGAGCGATTTGAGTGGGTTATTTGACCCGAGCGACTGTTCAAACCAATAAAAAAACGAAAGCAGTGCGTGTCACATGGTCCACGGTCCACGTTCAATCAACGGAGTAGTACCAACTAGCAGGACCTATTCGCGTTGACACTTGCATCGAGTTAGTAATCATTCCAGTGTCAACTCATACAAATACTGACGAGACCACCAGAACCCACTACCGCCGATTCAAGTTGACTCCAGTTGCAACTCGAGTCAATAGCACGAGTTACTTACGTAATTCGAGTCAGAAAAACTAAAGTATGAGACATCACTAAAATGATGTAACTTGAAATAAGTCATAACTGCTGTCAATTTCAAACCAACAAACGTCAAGATGGCGGATTTACGTTCCATTCCTCTATAATTTTACGAAACCATAGTATTACGGTTTCGGTAAATCAATAATAGTAAATATTTAAAACTAGGATTAAAAACATATTCAAGCCGCTAATTATAAGCGTCTATAATACAATTAGCGACTATTGTATAATTATTTTTCTTAAAAGCCGATTATTATGGCCACTGTTGTAAAATATGGTCTATTTCTTTTTGTATATAAATTCCTGAGCATGCATCCTTTTTCGTATTAAAAACGTTCCGGTCAAGTGACTATAAGGGAAATGAATGAATTGTGGCTAAAATCAAAACAACACATTTTATTCTTGATATTATTATTCCGGTTTCATTTTTCCCTCATCTTTCGCCCGAATGGTACAAAAAAAACGACAAATTTTATAGTGCTAGTCCCATCAATATATGCTAAATTAGGTGGGCCTAAGAACAAAAACTTTGGTGGGCCCAAGAAAAATTGTCTTCTTTCTGTATATTATGTGTTATATCATATATTTTAGCAACGATCACTAAAAACTGGCAAAGCGCGTGTTGGACTCACGTGTCAAGTCACTTTTGTTACACAACTTATTCAAAAAACAGAATACATTGTTTTTTATTTTTATTTTATGTATGTGTATTTTTTAGTTTTGTATTTTATTCCTATATCCTATTCACTCAGGTTACTAGCGCTTCATTCTATAATTCAAGCCACTTCTAGGTCGTCTCGCTCCAAATCAAACATTTATGATATTTAGCTAGACGCTCCGAGTAGGAAACTGCGCGCTTCGGCCCGTTGTTCCCAACTTTGCCGTCTCAAATGTCTGCGGTAACACGAATCTATTCATTGCTGTATTATTATTAAAATATCTATCAATTATAATAATATCTACCTATTATTATAATATATATCTATCTATTTATTCTTGAGATAATTAAACGTTTTAATAAATAACTACTAAGTAGTTACGTAAAAGTAGTAAATACGTAGATAATTATAAGAATTAAAAAACTTTTTATTTCTTACTAGAGGTTCGCCCCAGCTTCGCACGGGTATAAATTATATCCTATGTCACCCGGGGATAGTGTAGCTTCCCAACAGCGAAAGAATTTTTAAAATCGGTCCAGTACTTTTTGAGCCAATTCGTTACAAACATACTTACATACAAATCTTTCCTCTTTATAATATTAGTATAGATATAGATTGAATCTTAGCCGGCAAAATAATGCTCAGTTTCACCATAATAGTATTTTAAGGACATAGAATTTAGCGATCTTGGACTCTGAACTTATTATCAAAATGGGTTTAGCAAAAATATAAATTCAAACACGTCCAACCGGAGTGTTTTGATAGTACGTGTATTTGATAAAATCAAAGGGAAATAATCTATGCGACATTCACTTATTTTACGACAGAACACAATGATTTGATTTTGGCATTTTAACATAAACCCTGATTGCAACTTTAAAACTCTGTTCTGTTTCAAAACTATCAAAAACATTTATAAAATAAAGAAGCATTTCAAATTCAAAAACTATTCACGTGACAAGAGTTCATTTGTTCTGTCAATAAAATAAAACGTTTCACAGAACTAGATTGAATAATGCAATCTAAAATATATTTATTTTGTTGATATACATTCAGTAACAAAGAGACAACCTTTTGAGTTTATTTTTTTAGAAGTAACGAACCACGAATTTCGGTTATTTTAAGTGCACGTAGAATTCAAATAAAACTCGTGACCAAAATGCTGGCCTATAATTTGCCAAAAAAATAAGCATTGCCATACAACGTGGCAATGCTGCCAGCATTTTGGGAACGCTGCCCACCGGTAGCGTATTGTAAGATTAGTTTTAGTTTTAGATTAAATTTAGTTTTATTTTAGTTTTAGTTATAAATTTTAATTTAAGATAGTTTTTATTTTACTTGTAATTTTTATTGAGTAAATATAATAGAATTCTTAAAAAAAAAAACATGTTTATTGTTTGCATACATAGCAAGTTAAATCGAGCAATATTAATTTGTCACTAAAAATATTTATCCAAGCTTTAAATTTATTTTGTCAAAAATTCGCTCTTTATTCACTTCCTCAATCAACGAATTATAATTTTATTAGTAGGATTTAATATGAAAAGGTGTAGTTTTTGGGGATTTCAAAGCATTTCTAACCAAAACAACCTACTGCTGGGACACAGGTGTCTCAGATAGGGAATGGGCCCTAATCCACCATGCTGGCCCAGTGCACGTTGGTAAATGTCAATTATGCTTTTGAACTTTTTGGAGGTTCTAACCCAGTTTCCTCACGATATTTTCCTTTCCTGTTTTTGAGCGATGGTATCAAAAACTGCATATAATTTAGGTTAAGTATAGTTAAACTCTAATGTTTCAGCATTAAAGTAAAACGTGCCGTTACTTCAATTTATGGACTGTACTGCAGTAAAACCTAGTTTAATAAGCACGGACCGCGTTCTTGCTTAGTTCTTGTGATAACACTTGAATCTTGTAGCTTAACGGAAGAATAAATTACTAAATCTACCACTGTTTTAAACTATCACGGTTGTTCACTAAAGGTATATTATGATTATTTACGGAGAATGTGTCCGGAACGAAGCGATGCGTCAGAATAGGCATGATTACTAATATTTTTTTATTACCTCATAAAAAAGCTGATCTTAAATAGAGCACATCAATGAAAACAAAATTAAAATAAGTTCAAAAATAAATAAGATAGAATAAGAATAAGATAGATAGAAGTATTTTAATTTAATTTAATTTCATGCTAGACAGAGAGCGCACTATACTGAGCCGTGACGTCACGGCTCAGGAGCGCCATACAAATGCTATACTAACACACGCTTTGCGAGAAAGGGATAGAGTATCCCCTCTCTATCCCCACCTAAAACTTTAAACACTCATATCTCAGAGATTTATCAGCCGATTTAAATTATTTTTTCAGTATGTATTTAGTTATATTCATCGCTAAGCCGGTTATTTCTACCAAATTAAACATTAGGACACATGCCTATATCACTGGGTTTTTTTAAAATTACCTTCAGTTTTAAAAGAAACTGGATAAAAAACCCCTCTCTCTTGAATAGACCTGCAATACAAATGAAATCTCGGCACAGATTCTTCTATAGCCTTTCTACACTTAGCACAATAGCTCTAAAAGCCATTGTGTTAGGTTTAAATTCAACACCTACATCCGGAGAGCACAATGAAAAGTGGGATCTTTGCCTAATGGGAGCTCAGCTCGTTAAACCTTTCGATTGTGAGAGAAAATAATATTTGAGTGGAGCAAACCGAGGCCATTATGGTAAAGTCAAGAGCTGAAATTGACACTCACGAACGTTCATAATCTTCAAGTTCATGTGAATCTGTTTCTTCTAGGCAAGCGTGTTCAATTGTAGACCGCATCATAGCAGATGGCGATCATTATGCAATGTTATTTTACTGTGGCAAGTGCCTTTATTAACTTAACAAAATACAAGCTAATACTAACACTATGAATACAGTTAGACTACCCATAGACCGTTGAAGGTCTAAAGACAATCCAAATGCTCAAGCCCACTACCAGTTGGCAGCGTACCCAGCATGCTGGCGGCATCACTACGCTGAATGGCAATGCTTATGCGTTGAGCGAGAAACACGCCAGCATTTTGGTCGCATTATCCAAGCGCCCAAGAAAGATTTAGAAAATGCAATGTTATTGAAGAATAAAAAAATAAAGCAGCCAAGTGGGAGTCAGGTTCACGCACTGAGGGTTCCGTACCACCACGAAATACAAAAAGTAGTGCAATAAGACAACATCACGCCCAGGCGGTCACCCATCCAAGTACCGACCGCGCCCTACGTTGCTTAACTTGGTAATGAACAGAAAATTTACACTTAGCCATTACTTAATATAATACTTAAGTTGTTGTATGGGACCCCCCCCCCCCCCAAATTACAGGGTAACTCTTCGTCCAAAACTAATCGCGGCAACACTCAACTTGTCCCGATTTAATACGGACAAGTTGGACCCACAGCCATGCGATAGTTACGCAAGCTGTAACAATGATAAGTGAGCTGTGATAAATTGCAAGAATAACAAAACAAATGTAAAAAAGATAGCGGAGCATGTTATCAGTAAGTAAATACTCTACACTAGCGTCTTACTTACGTAGCACTTACATTAGCGTTCATCACCCAAATAGTCACGAAAACCCTAATAAATCACTTATTTTATCATCATAGTTATAGTATTTTGATTACGCAGCATTCCCTTTCACATACTATCGCTATTTCACCTCAATTATAAAACAAATAGTCCATTTCTTTCCCACTTGCGATTCATACATTGCCGTCTCGCTGAATCAACGGCGGTTGACGAGTTATGACGTTGTTTTACGAATCGAACTCATATTAGAGAACTGAGCCGTAAATGTATAGATATATACGGTTAGTTTTTTTTTTGTTTTAATCTAATTTGGATATATCTATGTTTATATATGAAATTGCAAACTTTATTTAACTTTAATCTTCTACAAGTTGTGCGTTCAATTTTTTTTTAAGGCGTAACTACTCAATATTTGTTCATGGTCACATTTTTGGCAGAGGAGTAACATAGTTTGTAGTTACGAGTAAAATGTTCGAACGCAGTAAAGTACAAACAATTTCATAACGTTTCGTTTCGTAGCTGAAGCTACGCGCTACGCTGTATATAGCTACGAGTTTTTAGATGCAAGACAAGATTTACGCAGAAAAAAACGGAAGCAGGAAATCTGCTTTTCCTTATCAAATTAAATAAAAATATTCTCACTACGCTTTACCTCGCAATAAAACTCCTACTCCTCAGCCAAAGAATCCTTTGAAGATAAAGCTTTAGCACATTTTTTAATATCCACAGCTTCTTTTCTGTAGGTGAATCGTTTATTTTTAACTGGTATAGATACGGAGAAAAGGGATTTTGATTAAGCAGAATAAAATACACGAAGCACTACACAAAGGCATTCAAAACTATATGCTTCGGGGTCCGTGCTCAAATGTGTCCTAGTCTAGTTAAACTGCTATTTAATTTTATCTCAGTTCATCGATTATGACCTAGAAATCCATAGCCGCCTAAGCCATTTAGAAAATATCTCACGTGGCCCCACCTACAGAGAGCCATCTTAATGAAATTCCTTGATACCTCCGTCATAGAATAAATAATATAGTTTAAGTATAGAAGGCTTAATCAGAGACCTTTAAATAACTACCAACTCTCGCAACAACAAAATAAAAGTAGTTTTAGCACGCACAGCAAAGCGTGCCAAAATTTTACATAATTCATTAAAACCGCTAGAAGTGCGTGACAGCTTTTTGTTTAATAATTGCTGTGCCATTTGCTAAGAAACTGGACTATTCTTATTCTGTGGCCAATGGCAAGGGCAGCCAAGGGCTCTTTTTAAATTTATGTTGTGACCATGGATACAGACTGCTTCAGTAAAAACAATAAAAATGTCAACATAAGGTTGGTAAAATAATAAATGACGTTATACAAGTCATAGTCACAGTGAGAGTCAAGTAACGACCTGAGTAAATTGACGGGTAGAAACTGGACGCAGAGAAGTGCCGACCGTTATGAATCGTGCGCGATGAAACGGTTATATTATTTTTGGGTGAGGCCTATGTCTAGCAGTCGACAATAAAAAGCTGATGGTGATGATTGTTAATTTAGTGTTTTTGAACGTGCTTGAGTGTAGGTACGTGATAGATTGAGGTAAAACATGTATTTTCACATTGTTTCCAACACTTCGTAGAAGCCTCTTGTAAAGCCTCCACCACTTTACTAGGGCATGAGTTCGACTTGACCGTGACTTACTTTGATTGAGTCTGACTGTGACTATGACTTATTTAACGATATCTAATAAAACTTGGAAATATAAAAAATATAAAATATAATAACGTTTTTGTTATGTAATACTTGACACTGCCAAATGCACAAGACGTGGGACGCCAAAATCTTTCTAAGAGGAAAGCAAAAAACGAGCCAAACCCAAAAGTCAAAATTTCACCTACTCCGTACCTTTTGTTGACCCTTTTGCTAAGGAGTATGGCAAATGCGTTAATCATGTGAAGCCAAAACCCCAAGGAAAAAACATTTAAAAATGCGTCAGCTGTTATGAAGTTTAATATCTCCAAATGACTAGCTAAAAATATAGGTCAGTATATTATATTTTTTTGCTTGAAACGCGATGGGCCACCTTTAAATTATGCGCGCGTGACGACCCTACAAGTGCCTGCTAAATTGACAACCTCAGCGGGGTCCACGTGGTGTAGGTATATTTTCAAACCTGAACTGTGGAGTGAGACAAACTGTCAGTGTCAGTCCCATCGCAAGGGCTGTACGCAGTAAAATTAAATATTCATGACTTAATTAATATTTTATTACTACCCAGTTGATTGCTAGAAGCGAATTATGCTCTGAGCTCGTATAATTGAGTTTTTAAGTTGTTTTTAATTGGAGATTGGCACTTTGATTTGTTCTGGGGTGGGAAAACGATTTGTTTTTAGGACTCTTTTTTTGTGATCACTTTTGGTTTTCTCAATTTGTTTATAATTGAAAGTCACAAATCTAAACTTTTCCCAGAATACTACAGTTTGCCACTTTTGCCAGCTTTAGAGCTACGGTTGCGCGTAGATTATTTAAATCTGGATCAGCCGAAGCCGGCCTCCTGTACCAATTTATTTTGTGGTATCACCTGGTGGCTAGCACCGCAGCCGCTACACGAATATAGTGATTAATACGCTCTATGTCAGCCTAACGAAGTTATTGCTCGTCCACCGACGGTGGTACACTTTATTGGTGGCTGCTAAAATAATTCTAGCTCGAACAGTAACCTACTGCTTTAAGTTAGTTTGTAACTCTCAAAAAGTAGTAGCAGTAAGGGAAATCCTAAAGGTAGCATTACGCGTAATTGAACCCAGGACCTCTTGCTCCTTAGGCAGATCACTGAGCCACCAGACACCGGACAATTTCGTTTTTGAATTGTTCTATAGGTGGGATCTGTTTCTATATCGATACACTAGTTATTTCGGTTTTTGATGTATTTTTTGAGGTAAATTGAAATATCGCCTTAAGGCGTAAAGTCTTCAAAGTCATTAAACAGTCTATTGCAGACGCCTGTAATGTTGAAATGCCTCGTTTCATGCAATCATCAAGACCATGTCTGTGCGTTTACTATCTTCACTGTCCCTGGGGCCACGTGCTCTGTTAACTTTATTATGCAATGTACAAATGGCCCATTCACACTAGGCTATTTGACGAGCCATTTTACTAAGCCCAACCGTTATTGGCGTTGTATTAATAGATTCAAATTCAAATTCAAAAACGTTTATTGGTATTCATTAAAGGGCTATAGGTACATAAAAATCTTAAGTAGGTAGTTACATGTGTACAAAATGTTATAAGAAGAGGTGAGAATAATAAACAAACAATTATGTACCGTAGTGGAACACTGTCCCCCACACTAGGATAACCTGTGTCGTGAGGTCACAGTTTTCATCTCTGGGCATGATTGTCTTCCCCGCAGAGGTGAACTTAAAGTAGGTTTAACAACGGTGTTGATAACATCAGAGATAAATAGATAATAATAGGCATGTTGTTGAAGTATGTAAAAGGGACAATAATAATATTAACTTACTTAAACAATAAGTGCTTTTGGTAAATTACTAATTTTGTTTATCAACTTAGTGTATGTGTGTGTTTTTATGTGTGTGTGATAAGTTTTTTTTTGTGTACGTGTGTATATGAATGTGAGAGAGTGTATCTGTTAGTTTGGATGTGTTTATAGTCGAGTGTTGCTTGTTTGTGTGGTATGTTGGTGTGATTGTTACAGTGGTCAGTCATCTGGTACTTATAATATTTAAGGTTAACCATAATGAGTCGTGGTTTCACTAATGTGTGTCAGTTGAGCAAATTCTCAGTTAATTTATAGTCAAGCTGTATGATGGCTAGATGGCAATGACATCATTATTAGCCTATCATGTTCCCACTGCTGGGACTCAGGCCTTCTCTCAGAGGGAGAAGATGGGCACTTATCCATTATGGCCCAGTGCACGTTGGTGAATGTCATGTTTTTGAACTTTTAGAGGTTTTAGAACACACTGGTTCTTTTGAGATGATTGTTTCACAGTTTTTGAGCGATGGCATCGAAACTGCACATAATTTATTTAAAGAAATTTAGTAGAGATAAGTGCACTCAGAGTTGCCACCAATCGCTGCCGGTAGATCGAAATGGAGCCAGCTTTATAACAACAACCACCTGGGTACATTCAGAGGCTTTCAAGTATTTGAAAAATCTGACATCAGTGGGCGAAGTACGCTTTTTCGCTACGTAAAAAACATATCGAATTCCAACGAAAAAAAAGTTTTCAATATTAGTTTGGCATACCTATCCAATTGGATAAGTATGTTACGTAGCAAACCGTACACGTATGTTTCGCCCACTGACTTAATTACTTTTTAATTTCATTATTCCTCTTCAACCTATAAGGATCGAGTAACCACACTTTGTCTCGCCTTTGTCTCAGCTCAAGATGTTTCAGTATTTACGGCCAAGTTTGTCCACTAAACTGCGACCCCAATAACGTGTTGCTGGACGGTTACCCGGATATTAGTCTAACGCAATTAATCCGACGCTGTCTTCACACTTGACGACACAAGCAACATGAAGAGTTACGCCAAGAGAACAAGGTTTTCCTAAAGGCAAAAGAAAAATCTATATCTATATATAAAAATGAATCCTTATTTACCTTGGTCACGCCATAACTTGAGAACGACTTTACCGATTTCATTCATCTTTTTTTGAAAGTTTTCTATTACTCTGTAGAAGGTTGTTACAGAAAGAAAAATTAAGAAAATTGCCCAGGTAATTGGAAAATTTTAGAAACTTAACGACAATTTTAACTTCGCTAGTTTGACAGTTCTAAGACAGGACTACGTCTGTCGGGTCATCTAGTAGTTCATAAAAATGCGATAGATGGCGTTAACGAGGCATGGATCTGAAGATTTTGCAAATACACCGACGAAGGACGTACGATTTACAATATAAATTAGTCACAATACCGAACAGTTATCTACAAGCCTACAATGGTCTACAAACACATTTGGCTGTCAAGGCATTTTTGTAAAAGATTTGTTGTAGCCAGTTAAACAAAACGTCAGTCATTTGTAATCAGTTAATAGCAACTGTGATGCGAAGTTCGATGCGTTGATCTAAATAATATTGTTCAATAAAGGTTCACTCATAATGCCTGATAACAGATTTTTCTTCTCATTTCCATTATTTACTTCTCTTTTCTGTGGTCTACCTATCTGTATGTCTATTTTATTTTCCTTTTCATTATCGTAGTCTGATTATTCTCATAAAATAAATCGTGTCGGTGGTCGCCGACAGTAAATTGGAAAAGGGCGAGGTCCCAGCCTCCATCAGGCTCATTTTCTTGATTAACACTGGACATGTAACATGTAAGCTTAAGGCTGAGAAGTGATGAGAATAACAAATACTGGTTACTCTTACCCTAAATGGCATAAAAACTGATGTGGAAAAGGAGTGTTTACAACCACCTAGGCCGGCAAAGCATCAAAAATTACCGCTAGTGTTGCAGGTGTTGTAATATAATTTCTTAATCACCACGATTATCAGCCTCATTCAATTAACATTTTATATAAAACTAGCTGCGCCCCGCGGTTTCACTCACGGTTTTCTACGGTGAAAAAATGGGTGTAACAGATATTATTTAATTTGACATTGCAACACGAACAATAATTGTAATAAGGCATAACTCTCTTGTTTGTCTAATATGAGGCACTGACCCTATTGAAGGTTCACCATGTAGGTAGAAAACTTACTACAGTAGTGTCAGCGTTTTACCGAGATTTAAAAAAAATATCAAAATAACAAAGAATCTGCTTAATTTTAAATGTTCATAATCATCAACATTAACACTACAGCCATCTTTATCTGTGTTTACCGTGCAAACAGTGCAAGGCGTGCGTTGGTCGATCTGATAATAGTTATTTATGATACAAGTGCGGAAAGCTGGTTATTACAAACGAGTAGACGAATGTAAGCCCGAGACGAAGTCGAGGGCTTACCATAGTCACGAGTTTGTAATAACCAATCCGCACGTGTGCCATACAACGTTTTACAACACATTTGCGAGAAAAAAAACAAAAAATGGAAATTAAAAAAATACCGTAAAGTACACGTACGGTGCTATACAACGGAGCGTGCGGACAAATTCATTAAAGCAACGCTCCGTTGTATGATCCGTAATGTTTAACTTTCGAACGATGTATACAGGCTTCGTAAGTGCACTTTTTGAGCAAATGTGTTGTAAATTATATTTTAAATATTTTTCCCACATCGGCATTACTTGGCTTATTCCACTTCAAAGCTTTGAACTTACATTTTGAGCTGTTTATTTCTTCGCGGCGGCTTTAATAAGAGGCTGTGAAATTTCAAAGCGTCAAGAATTTTAATTAAATAAACTAAATATTAAATTAAAATATCGTACGCAATTAGTTTTACTAATGAAAGTTGGTAAACGGAAATACCTTTTGGATTGTACCTGCTGGGAAATACAATAAATCTATTTTTGCTAGTACTAGTTACGCCCCGTGGATTCAGCATGTAGACATTCGCATAAAGACATCAAGAACTGAATTTTTTTCCGGGATAAAAATCACTCCTATGCAATGTCCTACAGTCCTCCAATCATCTCTATGTAAAAAGTCACGTCAATCCGTTGCTCTGTTGTTAAAGAGGAACAAAAAACCAAACATAATTGCGGACTTTTAATATATTAGTATTCACATCATCAGCCAGTAAAAGTCCACTGCTGGACAAAGGCCTCCTTCTTTTTTGTTAAATTTTTTCATGACCGTGGATTCAATGTCCTTTAGTCATAATCTTAAACAGTTTACATAGTTTTAATAGCGTCAAACAAGTCATAGTTAGAGTCAAGCTAAGTAATTCACGGTCAAGTCAAACTCATGCCCCTGTAAAGTGGTGGAGACTTTACAAGAGGCTCCTATGGAGTTTTGGAAACAACACGAAAAGACACGTTTCACCTCTTTATATCACTTACCCACACTCGAGCACGTTTACGAGCACTTAATGAATAATAATTCACCATTTAGTACACATTAACACTCGAAAATACACAAGTTTAGGAAAATAATCCAACGAGCCGACATATTTTTTTCCACGTTGGCGCCAAAACCCTGGCCTTCCTCTTAGAGAGGGGTGTTGCCATAATCCCCACGCTTGGCAGGCGTATTATGATAGTAATTACTGCAAGCAGTGGATCGAGGGTGCATAGATACTCTTGAGATGTGGTGCTGGAGGAGAAAGCTTCGAATACCATAGACAGCAAGCACATCGGACCAACGTATCTATACTACACCAACTCAAGGACACGACAAAATTCTCTACCATCTGTCTCAAATGTGTCCTCGAGTACTTTGGCCACATTGCTAGCAAAAAAAGCCTACAACCTGGAAAAAATTGATGGTGACAGGGAAAGTAAACGGCAAAATATCACGAGGTCGCATCACTGGCAGCCCAGTACGTTGGTCCGATCAGATTCGCACCACTCTCGACACCGCAGTCTACTCGCACTCCATGTTGCTGGGGATAGAAGACGATGGAAAGAAATCATCACAGAGATGTTGATGGAAGGGGTGGTCACGATCCTCAGACATGTAGAAAACGGCTTAAGGAGGAGGGGGATAATGTTAGTACGAGTATGGTAGTGTTTTTTTAAACTATCACGGTTGTTTAAGCCTCTCAATACAGCGGGGCAATACTGCCAGCATTCGAAGCGATTTGTTCACCTAGGATTTTTTGTATATATTATATTTTTAGTCGTACATAGTAGTTTTATCGATAAGTTGTATATAATATGTATAATTTCCTTGTGTAAATAAATGTTTTGAAGAATAAAAAAAAGTAACATGATTAAGAACGGGATATTTGAATAATCATAATTATATCTGTAACACGTTAACTGTACCAATAGTTCACTTAAAGCTGGTTCCAAACAAAATCGTACCATATGGCAATAAACCGGCTAAGTGCGAGTCGGGCTCGCGCACTGAGGGTTCCGTACCACCACAAAATTCAATAACGAAATAACCAGTTATAATTTGGTAATGAACAGAAGTTTTGCACCGACTTGCACTTGGCCATTATTTTTTATTTTTTGTTATACTGTAAAGTGTGTTCTATGATCATGCCTAGTTAAACGCTTGTACGTGTTACCCATTTCACATAGAGCTAATAAAAAAATCGTAAAAAAAAAATACGTTTGTATTTTACAAACGTATTTTTCCCCCTTTTATTTTTTCCATTTGATTTTTTTATTATTTTTTTGTTAACCCGCCGTAACTTTACATATGCTGTGAAAATTTCAACTGGCTATCTATTACGGTTTGAAAGATACAGCCGGTAATAGGTAGGACAGACGGACGGAAGGACAGACAGACATCATAGGCTTAGTAATGGGGTCCTGGTTTTAGCCTTTGGGTACGGAACCCTAAAATGCGAATAAATACAAATACCTTTCTCAGTGTACCAGCCAACAGCAATACCATCAAATATGTATTTGGAATGAATTTTAGAGTAGAAATGTTAACAGTTTTTTATTTATTTATAAATACGGTACCTATTCCACTGGCAGACGTCAATACATCATACAATTCAGTGGACGCTAGCGGTTTTATCTGTGACTAACTGCACCCCGTGGTTAATAAACCTTCTGATACGTAGCGGTTTCATCCGCTTGGATACCCTCGACTAAAGTAGCCCAAGTTACTTCTTGTAACATCAGCTGTCTGGACATGAAATTCCCGTCAAAGCCGGTCCAGCCAAGACACTGACCAAAGTCACTGACAGCTCAGCGTATTAACAATCTGGTAGAGGCAGTAAGTCGCTCACATCTGTTGCAGAACCGATAATCGTTGGAGTATACGTAGTCTGGAAGAGAGACCACGAATCGGCAAACGTGGCGTGGGACGCCCTGAGACTTGATAGAGTGACGATATTCGTAGGCAGTAGGCAGTGGCTGGAAGTGAAAAGCAGAAGATCAGGCTGAATGGAGTGTCTTGGGAGAGGCCTATTGTCTAGCACACGATTATGAAAAAAGTCACTCGGTGTACAAAAAATCAGTGTAAAGTTTTTTTAAACATAAACGCGTCATTGCCAACCCACCCATGCGTACAGAATACAGAATACAAATTTTATTAATAACACCAAAAGTTACAAGTCAGATTTACATTGAATAAATTCAATAGTACATCAATTCTCATTAAACGATTTCAATTAAAATTTAAAAATAAATGTACATATCTGACACAGACAAATAATTAATTAATAAACCCCTCCCTTCCAGCTACAAAATAGCTGCGAATAAAATGGCAAAATGGCCCTTGACCGCTGTCTATTCCATACAAATTTAATGTACTATCAATATCCACTCCATAGTCTTCCTACCTCCCATGATACTAACAAAGTGACAGAAAATTGTCAAACAATGCAACTTAACACCGAAATTATTGAGCAACAGTCAAAGCACGTTACCTCGTGTTTTCGAAGCCGTAAAGTCTGTTTAATTAGGCAATCTCCAAGGTACTCCAGGGACTTAGGGTATAGTATGTACTTACTTGTCGCGTCTGTATTATGTGTGTTTATACAAATACTAGCTGACCTGACAGACATTGTCCTGTCTTAGAACTGTCAAACACGCAAAGTCAAAATTACAAATCTTATTTTTTACACCTTGGGTTACATTATTGGAGTTTTAGTAAGGATCCCTATTTAAAAAAAAATATATAATATAGCCTATGTTAACCGGGGATAGTGTAGCTTCCCAACAGTGAAAGAATTTTTCAAATCGGTTCAGTAGTTTCGGAGCCTATTCAATGCAAACAAACAAACAAACAATCAAATCTTTCCTCTTTATAACATTAGTATATATAAATTTTTATTATACTATTTATCATTTAGTAGTATCTATTTAATGGTATCATTAAAAGTGTTTTAGCATCCCCCGTCGATTCCGTTACGTAAATTCTTTCCATCCAATGGTTGCCTGGAAGAGATACTAGCTCGTAAGTATTTTCTATCATGTTGTAATTTTTATTTCTGGTGTACACAATAAAGAGTTTCTATCTATCTATCTATCTATCAAGCTTGTTTAATCTAATAGCAACCACTGCGTAGTTTTTAGACGATCACTTCGTTGTCCGTCTGTCTGTCCGTCTGTCAAGACCCTTTTTCTCAAGAACGCGTAAAGGTATCAAGTTGAAATTTATACTATTTTACGGTTTCTTTCGGCTGTAAAAAAATAAAAGTTGTAAATCAACGCAATCAAAAGATATGAACGTTTATGTCGCATATTTTGCGATTTCATAGGGAAATCAAAACCTATAGGGTACTTTCCGTTGACCTAGAATCATGAAATTTGGCAAAAAGTAAGGTCTCATAGCACATATATAGGAATAAATCTGAAAGTTACAAATTTTAAGTTATATCATTTAAAAATAATTATTTTACTATTACAAACTTACATTTTGTAGTTGGAATGTATCGAAGAACCTTATAGTCAACTACAAAGCTATGTTTGTCTTTCAATATTTCAACTTTAGTTTTTTTTTGGACTCGTGCTCTAAGGGTTCTGTCCAACGGAACCCTCGGAGCAAGAGTCCTACTCGTACTTGTCCGGTTTTTTTTTACCTACTATTACACTAACAAAGTGACAGAAAGTAGTCTAACATTGCAGCTTAACACCGAAGTAATTAAGCAACAGTTAAACTGTACTACGTTATCTTGAGTTTTCGAAGCCGTCAAGTCTGTTCAATTAGGCTGCCTTATGTAATCTAATATCAGCAACCTCTCCGTAGTCTTCCCACCTACCTTGACACTAACAAAGTGACCTAAAATTGTCAAACATTGCAACTTAACACCAAAGTAATTAAGCAACAGTTAAACTGTACTACATTACCTCACGTTTTCGAAGCCTAGTCTATTCAATTAGGCAGCCTTAATTATGTAATCTAATATCAGCAACCACTCCGTAGTCTTCCCACCTACCTTGACACTAACAAAGTGACATAAAATTGTCAAACATTGCAACTTAACACCAAAGTAATTAAGCAACAGTTACTGTAGCACGTTACCTCGTGTTTTCGAAGCCGTAAAGTCTGTTTAATTAGGCAGCCTTGTTTAATTTCGCCCGTTACGTTTACTTTGTCCGGAAAAGTTTGCGTTGAAAATGGAGATAGTGGAATAATAATGGTGAAAACTACTCTGACTTTGTTAGAATGGCAATTATGATGTTGTGGGAACATCGTTAATTTAATAATGGTAAGACACAAAATGCCAAAGTGTGTTAAGGAGTTACAAGCAAAGGAGATAGGGCAAGGTGGCGTGGAGGGTACGCACGCATCTGACGAGAAGCGGGGGTGAACAGAAATCTGACATCGACTCGCACTTGGCCATTATTTATTATTTGTTGTTATACTTTAGCTAGAGTGTGCACTATAATCATGTTAAGTTTGACGCTTGTACGTATTGCCGTTTTTACTTTAGAGCTCATACAAAAACACGTTTGTTGTATGGGGTCCTTCCGTTTTTACTTTATGACTTTTTTATTATTTGTTAATCTGCCGTACCATTACATAATAATCTGTGAAAATTTTTACTGGCTATCTATTACGGTTCGAAAGATGCAGCCGTTTAAAGGGATGACGGACAGACGGATAGACGGACAGATAGATAGATAGACAGACATCGTAGGCTTAGTAATAGAGTCCCGTTTTTACCCTTTGGTAAGGAACCCTAAAATGGATTCTAACTGAAAAAAATCAGTGCCAAGTATTCATCCACGTTCAATCTATAAAAACGATGAATCTCATTCGGACTCGCAAGTTTGCGCTATAACTTTACGACATACAACGGAACACTCTTACGCTTTTTTTAATACTTTTTCGTACAATGTTACGTTTTTATGGACAATAAAATGGCACTCGCGGCGCGGAATGAAGTTTGGAACACAATGCACGGGTTTATTTAAATTCTGCGGTCGAAGCTTTTTGTGGATTTTTACTTTTGTGTAAGTTTTATTTCTACTATAATATGTATCATGGCTTGTTCATCATCATCATCATCATCATTTCAACAATAGGACGTCCACTGCTGGACATAGGCATCGATCTCCAATAGGGCCGGTTGGAAGCGGCCTGCGTCCAGCGTTTCCCTGCGGTCTCTTTTAGGTCGTCTGTCCATCTTGTGGGTGGATCCTACGCTTCGCTTACCGGTCCGTGGTCTCCATTCCATGGCTTGTTGTTACAGTAAAAATATATTAATTCCACGTGTGGAGATTTTTTGAGCAAACTTGAAATCTATATCTATACTAATATTATACAATACAATACAATACAAGAGGAAAAGAGGAAAGAAAAAAGAAGAAAGAAATAAAGAGGAAAAAAGAAAAAGAAAGAAAGATAAAAGAGAAGAGAGAGAGAGAGATATTTATTATAAAGAGGAAAGATTTGTATGTAAGTATGTTTGTAACGAATTGGCTCAAAAAGAACGGGGCCGATTTTAAAAATTCGTTCACTGTTTGGAAGCTACACTATCTCTAGTGACATAGGCTATAATCTATACCCGTGCGAAGCTGGGGTGGACCGCTAGTAGTTTATAATGGATACAGGATTTTTGCTTTTAATGTAAAAGAGCCTCCTGATATACTAGAGAAACAGTACGCGAATGTAATCCGAATGCAGGAGGGTCATTGAATTAACGCGTTCAGTGCACGTTCAATGTTATTGACTAGAGATGTGAAGGTTTTTCGGTTACTATCCGACATTTTTACAAAGTACAATAATTGTTAGGCTCTGTGCGTTAAGCAAACCATCTATGATCACCTTTACCAGTTATTCATCAAGCAGTAGTGTGCAAACATTACTTTGTTCCGAATTGAAGGGCAATATTTTAGTGCGTTTACGAGGCATGAAGAGGTTTTTTTATGATCATACTAATATTATAAATGCGAAAGTGTGTTTGTTTGTTCCTCTTTCACGCCGCAACGGAACAACGGATCGACCTGATTTTTTGCACGGGTATAATTCAAGAGCCAGAGAGTGACATAGGCTACTTTTCATCATCATCATCACCATCACCATTTTTCATCACTACGCGGGTAAAACCGCGGGGCGCAGCTAGTAGAATATAAATATATTTTTTCAGTGTTTTCAGCGCAATGCTTTGGTGTTGGTTTTGAATTGTTGACATTCAGAATTCTGAGTAGCATTGAACTGGTATAGGAATGACGTTATCAGACAAGTGGCATGCTCGTTACTCCTCTCATCTCTCAGTTTCATAAAAAGCTACCTGCCAATAGATTCGGACAAAATATTTTACGAGTCGATATCCGACCTATGCGTGGTGCATCTCTACTCATTCCATAATAAGCGTATCAGCTTAGCCATATTGTCGGTAAAGAGCTTATGAGCATCATTCACGGCTGCAAGGGAATGGAATGGAATCAAAGAGCGTGCTTATGTTGAAATCACTTTGATACGTTTTAAGTAGGTAGCTATTCCATTGTACGTTTCAATAACGTTGGAAACGTGCGGACGCGGCAGAAAAAACAGCTTTTCATTTCCGAATGAAAAATGTCGTTGAGTTGAGACAAACACAAAGCATACTTATGAGTAACGTCTACCTAATTATTATTTTCGCCAAGACTCGCATTTTTTTTAAACATATAGGCCTCCTTCCACCATTCTGGCCCAGTGGATGTTAGCAGATATCATGTCTTTGGACTTCTGAGGTTATTAGACATACTGGTTATCTCCTTCGACCAAAATAAAATGAATGGACGGACCATAACCATTGAATTTGCTCAGTAAAAACGAGTCAAAACTATTGGACATATACTTCAACATCTAATTATAACCATTTGCAGTACATTTGTTACAAAAAATAGACAGCGGCTTGTTGTTGTGTTTTTACACTTCGGGAAAGCACACGAAGACATAATTTTGTCAGATGTTTCGTTATCATGTAACAACAGTCTTGTGTCGCACTTCCTACGGCTAGAGACCGACTGAAACGAAGTGAGAGCCGGCGCAAATTTTGTAATCTTAAAAATGCGTTCCTTCTGGGCCCGTCCATTCATTTTAGTTTGATCGAAGATTACCTCACGATGTTTTCCTTTAACGTTTTTGAGCGATGATACGGATCTGCACATAATTTGACTAGATGAGTCATTGGTGCATGACCGAGGATCAAACGAGATGCCATCAGGTTGTAAAGCACACATGCTACAGCTCGGCCACCATCGCTCTTAACAACATGCGTGTTGTAATAAACATGACTAACTAGCTGCGCCCCGCGATTTCACCCGCAAATTAAAATCACCGTAAAGTTTTCTGACATTCTCCCATTTTCGGCGCAATTCTCTTAATTTTTTCCGTTAGAACCAAAGTATTAGATAACTTATAAAAAAAGATTAATGAAATCGGTAGTCATTCTCAAGTTATGTCGTGACCATGGTAAATAGGGATTGATTTTTATATGTATAAGAAGATAAGTGAGTCGATTTACTTTTTTTAAGTGCATCTGATAAAATGCCAGATAACTTACACTAAATATCTAATTACTTTAGGCCACAAGCGTTCGCACCAGCAACATTTAAAAAAAAAATAGAAAGAAAGAAAGAAAGAAAAAGTTTATTTGTGACTAAATGACGTTTTTTTTAAACAGTTTAAAGACACAATGTATATAAGGTCACAAATCGGCCCCAACTCAGCATAATGCCGGCTGTTAACCAGCGCTGGTCTTCCGTTGGAGCCGTTTGGTGATGTCTCGGTACAGGCACACACACAGTACACCACTACAAAACATAAATATAAATAAAATTATAAATAAACCAATCTAAACACAAATACTAATAATGATGACAATGAGGTAATTATAGTTAACTATTATTGCAATACATTTGATTTTGATTACATATGTATTTACTTATATTGCACTCGTGTCATGCTTTTGAGTTTCCTCTTGTTGCTGATGTGCAATAATAAATAGGCTTGCTCTTGACCGCCAACTCGCCTGATGGTAAGCGATGATGCGGATGACCTTACCATAATCTCCCTTGTTTGTCTGATCACAGCGAATTTTTACAGAAATGTTATGAAATTATTAGTCGTATATCGTAAGTATCATTGATTAAGTTATCATTGTATAAATTACATAGAGTGACGATATTTTTTCCCCTTAAAGCGGATAAAGACGCATAACTTTTACTAGTTAATCCATTTCAAAGGCCTGTTATCGGCCATCTAAATCACTATAATCGAGAATCTACTTAAGGCGGCCCCGGATATTTATACTTTTCAAACAACGTGGTAAATTTTACGAAATATGCCCGGTTAGATTTAAATTGGTAACTTAAATATGTCGGTCCGTCGTCTGTCCGTCCATCCGTCCATCCACTTTTAAACGGCTGTATCTTTCGAACCGTAATAGATAGCCAGTTGAAATTGTCACAGAATAATGTTACGGTGAATTAACTAGGAAATAATAAAAAAGTAAAAACTAAACGTCCCCATACAACGAACGTATTTTTTTACGTATTTTTGTATTAGCTCTAATGTAAAAATGGTAATACTTACAAGCGTCATACTTCGTATGATTATATTATACACTCTAAAGTATAATAATAAATAATGGCCAAGTGCGAGTTGGTGACAAATTTCTGTTCATTACCAACTTATAATTGTGTTATACTCGAGCGTCACTGTAGCAAATATTAACTATGTAACTGCGTAGCAATTGCTTCGGCTATTTTACGAGTTAAGCCTGAACAATAATTACTGGTAATTCGGTTACTTGGACGACCTTATTGTATAGTGTGGTGGTACGGAACCCACAGTGCGCGACCCCGACCAGCACTTAACCTGTTTATTTGAAGTCGGTTGAATAAAACGAAACTGTTACTTTGATGTGTCAGCTCACTGCTCACAGCTAACAGTCACAGCTGAAAGAGACCGTAGACCCAAGTCTCTGATATAAATTTCAACTTAGATAATACATAGGTATTATGCGTATAGACACATTCATAAGTCTTGATAGACAGACAGACGGACGGACTGACAGACAACAAAGTGATCCTGAAGGGTTCCGTTTTTTCCTTTTGAGGTATGGAACCCTAAAAAGGTAATATAACGTAATTGCGTTAACAATCGCAGTTGAGTAGGACAAGTTAAATAATCGACGACATTAGTCGACATTCACGGTAACCGTGTCTGGTCACGCGATGACTAAAAATATCTTATTATTTGTTTTCTATTAATGCCATAGCTGGCAAACAAGCTAACGGGCCGCCCGATGGTAAGCGATCACCGTCGTGTATGGAAACCTGTATCTCCAGAGGCATCACAGATACGTTGCCAACCCTGTAGAAGAACCCCATGTTATAGTTACTCGGAAATGTCGCAAGAGGAGCTCATTCCACAAATTGCAGGTGTGAGGCAGAAAAGATTGCGTAAAACGCAGAGTGTGCAATTTCCACCGATCTATGTGGATGAACTTTCAAGCAGTGGCGGCTAATGCGATGATAAAACTGCGATCTTGGAATTAGTTCGAACAGTTTCTACTACATGAACGCTCTAATTTAATCACGGAGCAAAAACTGCTAAAAATAAGGTTAGTATTTTCCAAAATAGGTATTTTCTTACACACAAAGCTGAAACAGGTGTAGTCTCAGATCATACAAACAAGGAAGATAATTATTTCATAGCAGAGCAGGCATGTTCACTAATAGTTTTATTACCTTATAAAATAACTGATCATAAATAGAGTCATCAACAAAAACCAAATTCAAAAAATTTATAATTTATAATAAAAGTATTTTAATTTCATACTAGACAGAGAGCGCAATATAGCAAGTTATGATGTCATGTCATACTATCGCAATACTAACACACGCTTTAGGGAAAGGGACAGAGCATCCCCAACCAACCTTGTGGTGGATGTGGCCCAATCGCCCTTTCGGAGGTACGCCAATTATGCTAAAAAGAAGTCGTCTAGAATAAATAATCTATATATCTATAGAATTATAAAAATGAATCCTGCTAAAAATGAAAGGTATAGAGACCTTGGTCACGCCATAACTTGAGAACGGGTTTACCGATTTCCTTCATCTTTTTTTAAGGTTTATACTTTCTAGAAGGTTTTTACGGAAAGAAAAAATACGAAAATTGTGCAGAAAATTGGATAATTTCAGAAAACTTAATGACGACTTTTACTTCGCGCGTTTGACAGTTCTAAGACAAGACAACGTCTGTCGGGTTCAGCTAGTAATAAACAAGTATTCGGGACACTTTTGCAAACACGGTCATCTGACCCCAAACTAAGCTTAAAATATATATGCACGAACATCAGTCTCTGGGCAGCCATATTACACCTAGATATAAAACAAATGTTCATCACATTATTGTTTGCCCTACGTGGGAACCGAACCCACGCCCCCAAGCGAAGAAAGCAGGTTCACCAACTGGACCAACGGGGCTATAGAATGTGTGCAACGTGTCAATATTCATTTACCGCCCAGTTGGTAGGTCATAAGTTCTTTACGAGCACTTTGTTTGGTCTCCTGAGGTCATCCAAGTTTACTGCGTCAACTATGCGTCAACCAATTTGCACAACATTGTTGGCTCGTAACTCGGCCAAGCTCCAACGAGTTACTTAGAAATTCTTTAGGTTGCAACAAAATTGGTAAGTGTGGCTTTTTGCATTTTCCTACGTAAGCCACTAATGGCGTGACGAGACGTGATTCGAAGCTCATGGTAGGGTAGAATTCCATACCCATTCATAGTTCAAAAGGAGATTCTAAATGTTTAACATGGACGGACAGAACGCTGGCCTTTATTTTGCCCAAAGACTAAGCATTGTCATACAACGTGGCAATGCTGCCAGCATTTTGGGAACGCTGCCCACAGGTAGCGGCTTGTTAGATTAGTTTTAGTTAACAATTTAAATTTAAGATAGTTTTTTTTTTTACTTGTAGTTTTTATTGAATAAACACAAATCTTATTTATTTACATGACTGTACGTATGATAAATCGTTTGTCACATTTAAAAACACTGCTTTTCGCTACAAGGCTTGGTATAGAATGAACAAAATTAAGCGCATTAACGAAAAAGGGTACTCTAATTACTGGACACAGGTGGTGTTAAACAAATAAGAGCTTTTTAAAAACTTTTTACTTCAGTACTTTTTACCGTCAAAATAGTACCTTATCGCTATAAAAAGAGATTGGTTTTCTGAAGAGTTTGAGTGCAAAGTTAAGGTTTATCTTGGTGTGTAAAGGTTATATCTGTTCTAGTTGAAAAGGGGTGTAGCTGGATTATTATGTCGGTGTTTCGGACGCAAAGTAGAATTGTGGTAGGTGCGGTCGAGATATCGTTTATTTGCGACAAAAGAGACATAACTCAAAAATATCATCAAAGATTTGTTTATCGGTTCATAATATTCTTTAGTTATTGTAAGTGCTTAAATCATTTTATTTAGACATGCAAATCAGTACATATAATGCTGGCGTGTTTCTGGCTCAACGCATTAGCATTGCCATTCAACGTGGTAATGCCGCCAGCATGTTGGGTACGCTGCCAACTGGTAGTGGGCTTGAGCATTTGGATTGTCTTTTGACCTTCAACGGTCTATGGGTAGTCTAACTGTATTTGTAGTGTTAGTTTTAGCTTGTATTTTGTTTAGTTATTAAAGGCACTTGCCCTGTAAAAAAAAATGTACAATTATTATGTACTAGTGGTCCGCCCCAGCTTCGCACGGTTATTATTGGAATTTTAGTAAGAAACGCGCTATCTGTTCTTTATAGGTACTGTTAAAGTAATCCGAATAGATGGAAGGCATGTAGAGTAAGTTATGGTCATCGTTAACTTCTAAATGTGTGTTATTTAAATTTTCAACTCTGATATGGCTTTATCCAAAAGTTAATATATTTGAATTATGTCACTATAGTCTCAAGTGAGCAATATGTGAGTTGATGGTAAAGCAAGTTTATGTGGAAAGGTTTGGAATGATTAATATTATATATGCTTACAGTTTTGAGGACATTTCAGGTTTTCACTCGTGAGGTGAATGAATAAAA
The DNA here is from genome assembly GCA_914767915.1 of Agriopis aurantiaria. Classification (NCBI taxonomy): domain Eukaryota; kingdom Metazoa; phylum Arthropoda; class Insecta; order Lepidoptera; family Geometridae; genus Agriopis; species Agriopis aurantiaria. The sequence goes on along the minus strand of OU612003.1, from coordinate 5,149,405 downwards.
TATTTTATCTGTAAACGAGGACATTGCAATTTCTTCTGCTGAATGATTTAGTGGGAACATTGTACGAAAATAAAACAAAAAAGCTGACATCAAAGGAACGAATATACCTTGTCTGGAATACTGATATCTGTCTCATGCAGAAACGTCAATTTAACTAAACAGACTATTAAATAGATTTTTAAAGGGTCGGTAATGTATTTGTGATGCCTCTGGTGTCATAATTATTCATAGGTGACGGTGACTGCTTACCATCAGGCAGCCCGTCAGCTTGTGAGCCACCTATGGCATAAAAAAAAACCGGACAAGTACGAGCACGAGTGCAAAAAAAAATTTACTGACGTTGAAATATTGAAAGACAAATTTAACTTTGTAGTTGACAATAAGGTTCTTCCATACATTCCAACTACAAAATGTAAGTTTGTAATAGCAAAATAATTATTTTTAAATGATGTACCTTCAAATTTATGACTTTCGGATTTATTCCTATATATGTGCTATGAGACCTTGCTTCTTGCCAAATTTCATGATTCTAGGTCAACGGGAAGTACCCTATAGGTTTTGATTCCCCTGTGAAATCGCAAAATATGCGACATAAACGTTCATATCTTTTGATTGCGTTGATTTACAACTTTTATTTTTTTACAGCCAAAAGAAACCGTAGACCCAAGTATTTACTATAAATTTCAACTTGATACCTTTACGCGTTCTTGAGAAAAAGGGTCTTGATAGACGGACAGACGGACAGACAGACAGACAGACGGACAGACAGACGGACAGACAGACGGACAGACAGACGGACAGACAGACGGACAACAAAGTGATCCTATAAGGGTTCCGTTTTTTCCTTTTGAGATACGGAACCCTAACTAGCTAAAAATTATTTGTTTCGCTTTTGCGTGTCACGCCAGTTAAAAGACTGAATACTTTTCACACGAAACGTGATGAGCCGAAAGGAGGTCATTTTAATTATCATAATTATGAATCAAACTTACTAAAGAACCAACTACTAAGCGAAAAAACAGCTGTTCCAAACATTTCGTTAAGTACGAAATTTTTCAATGAAACAGGTGATGTTATTCGCAATTTTAGTTTTCGTCCAGTAGTATAAGTTGTTCATAATGATAAGTACAATAACCTCCTTTTGGTTTAGAGCCATCGGTCCATGTAACCCTGTAAAAGCGACTAAGAAAAAAGGTGAGTGTATCGTCGACAAACTATATTATGCATACCTACTACTGCATACATCTGTTCATTAATTTTTGGTATTTTAACCAAAATTTGTAAATTTCAAACAAATTGTTTTCTTATTATTATTTTAATTAATGATAGATAATGTCAATGCGAACATTATTACCATTTTCCATCACGGCCACCGAATAAAACTAATCTCGCTTGAAATTATACAAAATAGCATTATAACTGAATAAAAAATGAAAGGGGTAGCATTAGGGCTGTTAGTTTATCGTTTTTGCCGGATATTTTTATCACTTATCCGGACAAAGATTTTAATCTCAAAACTAAAAGATATTTCATAAGGCGAAAAATTTTAAGTAATGATCAAATTATAACAATTTCTTCGCGATACCTAAACTAACTTTGCTCATATTTGAACCCAAAAATTGTGCTGGAATGACTAATTGTCTATAATTTTTGCGAAGATTGGATTAACGATATTTATGTTATCGCCGAAAAAATTTAATATATAAGCATTTATAGAAACGCTGACTTGTCCCATTACAATCTGAGACCTGTTTTAGCTCGAGAATCTTTCAGAACACCTTCAAAATGCTAGGGTTTTACTGGGCATTCTCATTCAGCGTGATAAAGCCACCAGCATGCTGGGTACGCTACCAACTGGTAATGGGCTTGAGGATTTGGATTGTCTTTAGACCTTCAACGGTCTATAGGCAGTCTAACTGTTTTATGTAGTGTTTGTTACCAATTAACTAGCCCCGTTGTTTAGCTGTGTTACTAATCCAAATCAAAATGCACAATTTTTTTAAATAAATTCTTTGAAACTTTATGCGGCTTTTTATTTATATTACACGAGAATTACTCACGTAAAATTAAGCCAGTCACTCAGACTATAGTTTCAACCGCATTAGGCTTGGCAAGCGCCAAACGAGACGCAGCCGCGCGCGTTCATTCACCTTGAAAAAGAGCCTAATGCGGTTGAAACTATAGTCGGAGTGACCGGCTTAATCTGACGTGAGTAATTCCCGTGTAATATAAATAAAATGTGTGAAAACCACGTCAGTTTCTATGCGGCTCTTAATAAATAATATGCCTATAATTTTTATTTGTTTGATTTGACTGGGGGCCAAGTGGCCGACTACTAGTCAAGTAGCCGGATAGCCAATTAAGCCGGACTAATAACATCCCTTGAAGAAACTAATTCGAGCGCTCAGCAAACCTAATTTCTGTTTTCAGTTTTACGGGCTGGCTTGCTCAGCCACTGCTAATAAACCATGTTTTGCATGCAAAACTGTTTTGAACTACCCTTTGTTAGAGGCTAGCTTTTATTGCGTTTTAATAGACATTTTAATTAGCTTTGTAAGTAGGTAGAGCATGACATTTTCAAGTCACGCCGATAGGCTTTAGTGAATTTTCATGGTATTTTGTATTTACCAGGCAAATTGTTCCAAACAAAAGTTTTTACTATGTTGATGTACCTACACAATGATTTTATCTATACTAATATTATAAAGAGGAAAGATTTGATTGTTTGTTTGTTTGTTTGTTTGCATTGAATAGGCTCCGAAACTACTGAGCCGATTTGAAAAATTCCTTCACTGTTGGGAAGCTACACTATCCCCGGTTAACATAGGCTATATTATATAATATAAAAAAAATAGGGATCCTTACTAAAACTAATGTAACCCAAGGTGTAAAAAAAATAAGATTTACAATTTTGACTTTGCGTGTTTGACAGTTCTAAGACAGGACAACGTCTGTCAGGTCAGCTAGTATCCTATATTTTTGCAATTTGACCCATTTACACCCATTGGGTACGGAACTCTAATTATGCAGTTAATCGAATTGTTTAAGCGAAATACGGAAATCTCTGTTCTAATCAATTTCATCTAAGTTCTTGACAATTGCAAACTAGCCTTATACCAAGTTATATTTGCACTAAGCCCTAATTTGCCCAACATTACCATATTATTAGCATTTGCCGCAAAATACACCGTTTTCGAGGAAAAACAATGTTGCTAACACACTAAATGGACTGCCAAAAATACTGACACGCGAGTGGCTTTCCTGATTGTTCTATCTTACTTATGTACTAAATACCTTGTCGCAGTAAAAACTAGTGACGTGTGTTTGAATTTTGTTTGCAATGTTGGTAAATTTTACTATGGAAGGGTTGTGGAAGGTGTTTTTTTGGTTGTATAGGTGTGGTATTTTCTAATTATACAAATGGATTAGGGGCTTGGCTTCTTCTTTTCATTATTGGTATGAGGTTTGAACATAGGCAGTGATGAGTAATGTAAACGTTTTATAAAACGTTGTGTACCTATACCTAGGTAGGTATTAATTTTCCCTCCGTATCAGCAGTGCAAGTATACTGTTCTTTTATCGATCGTCAAATTGACAGTTAAGGTCGTCAAATTAGATAAAATGTCATATGATCAGTACTCACTATGATCGATTCTATGGCATTCTATCGAATTTTATGATCGATAATGAACGGTACTTGCACTGCTGGTCTATCACGGCAAATTACGTAGTTTGAAGAACGTAATATTAAAAGCGTTCGGGAAATGGCGTGACATCTTCTCGTCCAAGATACCACAGTGGCTAAAGACAAGGGTCATTGACCAGTGTGTGTTGCCAGTGATGACATATGGTACTGAGACGTGGTCCTTAACTGATGGCCTTTTAGAAAAACTCAAGAGTCACACGGCGGGCAATGGAGAGAGCTATGCTCGTAGTTTCTTTGCGCAATAGAATCCGGAACGTGGATATTCACCAAAGAACCAGAGTCACCGACATAGCTGTTAAAATTTGCAAGCTGAAGTGGCAATGGGCCGGCCACATCGCTCGAAGAACCGATAACCGATGGGGAAGAAAGGTTCTTGAGTGGAGACCACGAACCGGAAGACGCAGCGTAGGTAGACCCACTAGATGGACCGATGACAGTGAGAGTCGCGGGCATCCAGCGGCTGCAGATGGCAGGCTGTCGTTCAGTGTGGAAGTTAAAGGGTGAGGCCTATGTGCAGCAGTGGACGTCTTCTGGCTGATGATGATGAATAATAAAACGTCTCTACCGCATAAAACGCAAGTACGGCTCACTTACTCATATTTCGCGCACACTAAGAAACTTCTAAACATGTAGTGACACCAATGAGTCCACATGCAAAAAAGGACAACAAGGTTTTCAAGATGAGTTCGACTAAAAGCATCATGCGGCCTGATTTAGGCCGCATGCGATCTGCCAAACCTATTTAATCGATTTCAAAAAAGGGGATGTCTACAATTCGACTGTATGTTTTTTTTTGTGTTTCCCTTCAACAAAAGTATTGGTGAGGACTTTCAATCTCTATTTTAACGGTAATTTTTCAACTTTTTTTTAGTATACGTTTATACATCATTTATGTCATAGGTCATGAAGATATGTATTTACTAATAAAGTCTTAAAAGCATTACATTTTATTAAAATCAAATTAAAGCGTTAACACAAATAAATCCAAAATATTTGGAATTCACTAATAACTAAACTAATAACTATTCAAATAACCCACCCCTAACCGTTCCCGGCGCAAAGGTACCCAAAACGCTCGCTGCGTTACCGCGTTGGATGGCAATGGCCAACCTTTGCACCAGGAAATCATGAAGGAGGTCATGAAGTAGTTTTTTTTTTTTTTCGTAATTTTTATTTACTTATAAAATTATATTAATAACGTTCCTAAACACAGATAATTATTTTGATGTGTGGCTCTAAAGATACGGATTAGCACGTATTAGACAATAAGGTAGTATTGGAGTTTATTCCACAGATTTTTTTTTCGTTGATTCTTCCATGTACCTAAAGCTTTATTAAAAAAAAACAGTAATTAATACCTATCTGTCAAAAATAGTGGGAATTTCGCACAAAAGCATTTTCATTGTTTCATAAGCATCTTCTGCCACCTGGTGTTGAATAGCTAAAGCTTTTAGTTTGTGAAAATTCCACACTGTCGCTACTAGTTTGATTGTATTGCATCATTGTGCTCTGATTTGCCATTTATCTTTGTAGTTTATAATTATTTTGTAAATTGTTTTGTTTCAAATTGTACTTTGGAAATTTCTAATATTAATGTATAGGCCAGTAAGTACTGAAAATTATTTTCAATCCAGAAACGACAAACTAACTTTTACCGCTGCATCAAGCGCTAGCATCGCAGTTTCATTCTGCAAATATCAACACAAATTTAGTTGCCGATTTTGCCGGGGCCATTTTAATTTGGTTTTACGTCTGCCAATGAAATCGCTCGACAGTGAGAGCCTGACTGCAGGCTCGATCGGTCACGTCACGTAGGGAATTATTTACGGCCTAAATAAAAACAAACACGTATAAAATTAGTTATAAGGCTTCAATAAGTGTTTTGTGAACAAAGTTATTTCTGGATACGAAAGATAAACGCTGAGGTAAGGAAAGAAAATAGTTCCGACGATTCGTTTATTTAAATTTTAATATCACTGCATTAATAATTGTTTATAATTATTTTTAGCTTGTAAATAATGGATGTGTTAAGTTTAATTGGCTGCTAATATTCATCAAATTATAATGTTCAAAGATTTTCATAACATTGGCCTTAACATTCGCCTCTGTAGGTATAATTAAGTTAAGACAATAATGTGCAAATAATGCACAAATCTGCTACAGAATAATAAGTAATTACATACCTACATCCATGTGGCTAAATATAAATATTTCTGATTATTATTATTTTCCAAAATAGATTTTCATTACGAGTTTTATATCATTTTTGTTGCATTTTTATTTTCGAACACTTGGCGCCACCTAGTATCTAGTAGCTGAACTACCTAGTTTATACTGAAAATTCCTAATGGAGAAAATCAGATTGAAAAGTTTCCTTCGGTTTTCCGTAAATGTATGGCCATCTGTGTTTGAGTAGCAAGTTTCGAGTCATTATTATGACTAACATAATAAAAGGTTTATAAATATCAAAAATTATGCAGAATTGTATCTGTTTTTGTCACAATAGTACTCGTTTTGTTTTTATAAATCTATGATTTAAGTGGCACCGCCATTTTACCGGTTTTTTTATTAGTGGTGGCCATTATTTATTTTTTCGTATTATTTGCGGTGTGCGTCTCATACATTATCTCTGAGAATGGAACTTATGTCTATGGAATCGTTTAGAATCAAGCTATTCGATTAATTATAGAGTTTGCGCAATGTTATTTCGCAATTGAGCTAAAAAAGGGAGAATATTTTTGCTGGAACATTATTATGAAGAATCGTATACCCAATTTAAAATTTAACACCATTCTTTGAACACAAATTGTCTTGTTTATATCATTGAACATCTATCACCATTCATGTTTTTTTTTTTTGTTTGTATGAACTTATACCATGACCTAAATTAATAACACAGAAAACAGAACCACCACAATAACAAATGAAACCTTCTTCATTCCCCTTGCCAAGAGATAAATGCTCGACTGGAAAATTAAAAAAAAACCCTCCACAAAGGTTCCCTTTGTTATTTTCTCTAGTGATTGTAAGATTAAACTCAAGACAAAACGAGTTTTATGCTTGTTGGAGACAAACAGAGTTATCTTGAATAGTACCTATTGTTTTTATTATAATGGTACGAAATACGGGGAAGACTGAATAAAACAGATTTATGATAAACTAGATGAGCCCAGCTGCTTCACTCGTTATTATTCTGTTTTAGGGTTATATTAGAAGGTTGTCTAATAGACATGATGACTAATATTTTTTTATTACCTCATAAAAAAGCTGATCATAAATAGAGCACATCAATGAAAACAAAGTTAAAATTAGTTCGAAAATAAATAAGTTATAAGCATTTTAATGTCATGCTAGACAAAGAGCGCAATATACTGAGCCGTGACATCACGCCTCAGGAGCGCCATACAAATGCTATACTAACACACGCTTCGCGAGAAAGGGATAGAGCATCCCCTCCCTATCCCCACCTAAAACTTTAAACACTCATATCTCAGAGATTTATCAGCCAATTTAAATTATTTTTCAGTATGTGTAATGTATTAAGGTATATTCATCGCTAAGCCGGTTATTTGTAATAAAATAAACATTAGGACACATGCCTATTGTCTATTATATATCTTTCATCATTCTTTATATTTCTTACACTTATTCACTTAATTACGCATTCCCACACTAATTCCCACATACAAACACACATTCACCCCTCACACACTTTTAGACATCACTGCGAGCCCAGGCTCTTGTGAGGCTGGTGCTATGCAGTGAAGTCTCACTCACACACGCAGAAAACACATTACACAATACCTAAGTGTTCCAATGCCAGGAACTTAGCATGATTAACCTTAAAATATTTAATTACTTATTTATTTAAATTAATTTTCTTTTTCTTTTTTTTGTCACAAATTCCTTAGTAAACACGTTAGAGACTAGATCCTGCAACACAGGTTTCGCTTAGTGTAGGGTCTAGGGCACATCATGTAGTGTTCATAATTTAGACTAAGTTTAAAATATTATTTAAGTAAACATTCTTGTAATAATTAAGACTTACTGAATTACTGAATTAAACATTATATACCTTAAAACAGGATATTACGAAAAAAATACCCCCATACCAGAGCCACCCCATTTTTTTTAAATCTATAATGGATTTGGATTGATAAAGTTTTATTTGCTTTCAGATATTAAACTGTTAACAAAAAGACAAGAAGATGGTAAGAACAAGTGAATTTTTGTGTTTTACACGATTGTTTTAGCTTCACTTGAAACCAGCTTTAACCAACTATGTAAACAAATCTTGGAAGCCTGTTTTATTTTAACTTCCTTCTAATTATTATATCAATTTAAAATTTTGCAAGTAAGTATGAATTTAATCCGGACAATACAATAATTCGATCTGATGATGAAGCACTAGGAACTCTTAAGGTTTATGATAATCTGTGTAAACCTTTCGAGTAAAAACAAAACGATAGTAAACCCATCGAGCTTAGGGTCATTTTGTTTATTTTAATGAGTTCTATGACTGATGACAAGGGTCTGATCATGGAGTCTGGCAGTGGATAGTAGAACTATCTAAAAGCATAATGTGTTTTTAGTTTTTTAAACCATCATATATTTTATCAGAAGAATAACACTTAATTTGTTGTTCTCACAACAACTTAATATCACTTCATTTGTTCACATTGCCAGTGACTAATAGCCAAACTAACGTCACTTAAATTCGGAGTTCTTTTTCTCTCTGGTTGGAGAGGTAGGGAGTTGGTCATGAGGAGATTTCTCTTTGCCGAGTGCTGAAGGACACTGCCCTCAGGGAAGATGGGAAGATTACTGAGCGGCGTCTCGAGCACCCTCATGATGGTCTGGTGGTGATGGAAAGGTGCGAGCTAGGCTCGAGCGACCCTTCTGTTGGCTACTATGGGGGTGCACGCTTAGCTGGCTGGGGGTGCATATCAGCTGCAAAGTGAGATAGTGATAGCGAGGCTCTTCTTCCAAGTGCCCGTGTGGATAACGGTTGCTTCGGCGTCAGTACCGTAGTACGATACTACGGGCGAGGCCACAGGCACCGATATAGTTGCACAAAATGCTCCTACGCCCCTGGCCGGGCTAGTCGACGATGGGTTCCACGTGCTAATCAGCACTTCCACTCATGGTTGTAGACGGCAAGCGAAGTTCTGTGGGAGCTGGTCGGCTGCTGCGGTGCGTGTTGGCCCTGGGAGTGACTCACCCGGTCATCGGTAGTGATGGCCTTTGCTCTCTCCGCCACTTTGTATTAATTTATGTTCTAAAATGTATTTTATTTTGCAGTACGGTTTCGTGAACTATGCCTTGGAACTGCTTGTAATGAAAACATTTGACGCAGAAACATGGGAAACTATCAAGTAAGTTTCTTCTTTCTTATTTCTTAGTAAACATAATCTAAAAAACTCTAAAAATCACTCTATTGTCTAAATTTTTTGGGTTCTGCAGCATGGGTACCATCCATGCTTTTGAGGCGTCAGAGGAGTGCGAGAATTATATGATCTATAACTTCTCTGACGCCTCAAAAGCATGGACGGTGGGACGGTGGCATTCGTGGGTACGCAGCAGAACCCTAGAAATCGAGACAATTGAGGCATTTTTTAAGATCTATTCTATATTTTACAAAGGCAAATTTTACATACTACATAAAATTGCTAAAGAACAGCGTCTTTTCCTAGGTTTAGACATTGGATGTGATGTTTGGCTATAATTGGAAAAATCGTGTTTTTTGCAGAAAAAAAGCAGACGTGGCTATGGAGGGAAGTTTCTTGGTGCGTCAGATTTACGAAGATGAGATCACTTACAACTTAATCACAGCAGCTGTTGAAGTACTTCGTGAGTAGTTGTCTGGTTTTCTTTTTACAAGCTTCTATATAGCATCAAGCTGTTGATGAAGGCAAAAAGTAGCCTCCATTTATTTTCGACACGCTGTCAGGCATTTCAAGATAATGTCATGTCATAGGTAAATCTGCAATTGGCCTATGGACTTATTTATTCATGACTAGACTAAAAAAAATCATGGTGGAGCTCGTACATAATGTAACAAATTGCTTGATTTGAACTTCTTTTTTTTGCAAATTACAGAGATACCAGCAGATGCTATTCTGGAGCTGTTTGGAAAGACATTCTTCGAGTTCTGCCAAGATTCTGGATATGACAAGATTCTTCAAGTATTGGGAGCCACTCCTCGCGATTTTCTTCAGGTAACTCACAACATTCAAGAACCTTTCGGCCCCCATCGGCTATCTGTTCTGCGTCTCACTGCCACTGGAGACCACGGACCGGTAAACGCAGCGTAGGACGTCCACCCACAAGAAACACAGACGACCTAAAAGAAACCGCAGGGAAATGCTTGATGTAGGCCGCTTCCAACCGTTCCTTTTGGAGATCGATGAGGGAGGCCTAAACATGTCCAGCAGTGGATGTACTATGGCTAAAATGATGATGATGATGAACTCACTAAATAAAATTAGTGCAAAATTACTAAAACGATGCTGTTTTACTGCAAAACATGACCCGATAAGGTCTTGCTGAAAAAAAAAAACTATTTGCATCCCACGGCTCTATCGCAATACAGATTTTTTTACCCTTATAAAATATTATAATATTACGTAGGTATTGTCTCTCATCTTGGTATTTTTACTTTTCCTTCTTTAATATGAATAGTATGAGTAAATGTTAAAATTATTGTTAGATTTTAATTTATTTTAGTTATCCTAGAATAAATTGAGACTTGAGATTGGACTTGAGACCAATAATTATTAGACATGCCATACAAAAAACTGAAAATTTATGATCGTCTATCCATATCTTGATATTTAGAAACAATCATGAAACATGGCTGAAATGATGATGATGATGATGAACATTTTTAAAATTTCAGAATCTCGATGGCCTGCACGACCACCTCGGCACTCTCTACCCCGGAATGAGGTCTCCATCCTTCCGATGCACGGAAAGACCTGAAGATGGCGCTTTGGTTCTCCATTACTACTCCGACAGGCCTGGGCTAGAGCATATCGTGATTGGGATCGTTAAGGTATACGCATTATAAGTTGTCTTGCACGCATTGACGCATTGTCTCGTAAAGACTAGAGTGGCTAAACCTAATGTCAGTAGACGATTCAAACATATCAGATTCGGCCGGATATAGTTTTTTAAATAATAGATGGCCGAGCGATGTCTTGTGCGGTTACAATCTGACTGCATCTGGTTCGATCATCGACCCTATAATGAATTATATAGTATATTAATAAATAAATTATTTGCGCAGTTTTGATGCCATCGCTCAAAAACGGTGATGGGAAACATTTGGGAAACTGTTAAATATGTCCGAGAACCTTAAAAGCTCAAAGACATATGATATTCGCCATAGTGCGCAGTGCCAGTATGGTGGATTAGCCATCCTTTATCTCTATGAGAGAAGGCCTGTGTTTTAGCACATGAATAATGATTCCACAGTCTAGCGGTCCCCACAGTAAAATCCGTTGGAATCAAACTGTTACTTGTGAATTTTCGAAATATCAGCCATGAAACGGTGTCAACATTTTGTGCCCCCACTGGCCGTCCAATAGAAATGGGTAGGATGGAATTAAATCAAGCAAATCCGACATGTGTTACAAAGTATTCTTCTCTCCAGACCGTTGCTAGCAAGCTCCACAACACAGAGGTGAAGGTAGAAATCCTGAAGACGAAGGAAGAGTGTGACCACGTGCAGTTCCTCATTACTGAGACTTCCACTACCGGACGAGTTTCTGCTCCAGAGATTGCTGAGATAGAGACTTTGTCTCTTGGTAAGATCGAAATGTTGTCACTTGTATAAGAAAACTTTGTAAGGTTGAGACAAAGAAGTGTTTCTGATCATTGAGTTGACTGGTAAAGCTAAAAAAATAAAAAATAAAATTACTTTTGACCACCATCTCACCTGATATTATAAACATAACCTGTGACAGAGCATGTATGCCTAGAAGAAACATATTCACCCACCACTCGAAAACACTCAGATTGTAATCATCGGGGAACATCCACCCACGCAGCACATTTCCAAATTCTATCGGATCGCACGATGAAAGCGGAGTCAAAGCAATTTGTTCAGGTTTTTGGAATCCATAAAATGAAGTTGCTTATTAAACAATTGCTATTTCCAGAGCCTAAAGTGAGTCCATCCACATTCTGCCGGGTGTTTCCTTTCCACCTGATGTTTGACCGCGAGCTGAATATCATCCAGGCTGGACGTACTGTGTCCCGTTTGCTGCCAAGGGTCACTAAATCTGGCTGCAAGATCACTGATGTTTTGGACACTGTAAGATAATCTTCTTAACTTGCTTTGATATCAGTAGTTCAAGAAAGATATACAAGCCTTGACAGGAATTAGCTATTGATGTTATGCGTGCCTCAGTCCCTTAGATTTTTCACGTTGGTCTATCACATGCCTTTTTTGCCTACTGTGACAATAGTGTAACGCATGTGACTATGTAGGGCAACAGTAGCAGATTGTATAACAAAAAGTAGAGTAATCATTTTGATTTGGCTCTACTTTGAATCAAGATCAAAGTGGTTACTGAAGTGCGATCCTGTGAATAGTAAAAACCTATGCCTGGTCTGAAAAAATATTATTTTGCAACCGACTACGTATACCGAAACCCTTTACTTTTCATTCCCTTCTGAGAAAAATAATTAAAAATTGCGTTCATTTTTCTTAATACAGCTGGCCTGTTTTTCTAGGTAGCCCCAGAGCAGTGATCTAGAAAAACGCAGCTCACCCTATGTCGCAGAATACTCAGGAATAGGGCCCTTATTCACAAATTTTGTCATGACAGACATGAGTGAGTTTATGTTTGGTTTATGACAGTTTTACAATACCAAATCTGTCAAAATTCGAAATATATGAAAGTTAAATCATCGCGTCGTTACAATTTTTTTATAGGGACTCAGTTATCATTTTACAAATTCAAACTCATTATTTCCTTCATGAAAGTATGTTGAAGAAAAATCTTTTGCCATAAAAATTGCAGGTCCGTCCTCACCTCGAGATGACATTCGCCAATGTTCTGGCCCACATCAACACCGTCTATGTCCTCAAAACCAAGTCCGAGGAGATGAACCACATTGATCCTCATGATGACATTGCTTCTCTTCGTTTGAAGGTAAATTTTTACTTAATTGTCCATAAGGCGCATTTCTAGTGTAGGCGTTACTCGCTCGCATAGGAATATCCACACTAATCTTCTGACAATCTATATCGATACTAATAATTATAAAGAGAAAAGATTTGTATGTAAGTATGTTTGTAACGAATAGGCTCAAAAAGTTCTGGACCGATTTTAAAAATTCTTTCACTGTTGGGAAGCTACACTATCCCCGGGTGACATAGGCTATAATCTATACCCGTGCGAAGCTGGGGCGGACCGCTAGTAAAGTATAATTTCAATTCATGATCTAGTTGCACGTGCAACAGCGACGTCCGGCATCTTCATCGGAATGGTATCATAGTGTTAGGAACTTGGGGTGGATATTTGCATGCTAGCCAGTGGTCACCGTAGTGCCGATGTTACATATAAGTCTTGTGAAATTCGGCTTATAGATTTTATACCATTTATAATGCTTTTTAGGGACAAATGCTGTACATTCCAGAGACAGATGTTGTAGTCTTCCAATGCTACCCAAGTGTTCTTAATCTGGATGATTTGACTCGGTAAGTTTACCATCTGAACTAAACTATACCCTACCTTTCAACTGGAATCAAAGGGTAATAATAGACTCGCTGAGCTGCTCATCTTGCGTCACCGTAAACGAAGTCGAGGCGTCACCGTGAGACGCCCTTGCGTTGCCCTGCGTCTCCATAGCCACACGCTACATACATAGAATGTTGCTAACATTATTGAATAGCCACATACACCCTTCACACAGAAAGTATCCGACGTTGTTGGATTACCTACTGCCTTGGTGAGAAGTATAACCTTATTGAGGATGCCAAGTTTTTAGCTAACCAGTTTAAAATAGAGTCAAAGTAGGACCCAAAGTTCACATTGACACCTACTACATTTGCATAGATGTGTTTAGATAGTTAGTTGTCTGGTCATTGGACATTTTTCTAATTGAACGTCGCTACTTTTGAATATTTTGGAAGTATTGATCTTAATTAAACTTTTAAAACATTTTCAGCCGTGGTCTCTGTATCTCCGACATTCCGCTTCATGACGCGACTCGTGACCTCGTCCTCATGTCTGAACAGTTTGAGGCTGACTACAAGCTGACGCAGAATTTGGAGGTTCTCACTGATAAGCTGCAGCAGACGTTCAGGGAACTTGACTCGGAGAAGCAGAAGACTGACAGGTTTGTATAACATCCCATGATATGGCTTGCAACCTTGTTTGCATGTCGAAATAGTTCAAGGCTGTCTATAAATGACACATAATCTGGAGTCTTCACTGATAAGTTGCAGCAGACGTTGACGCAGGAAACTTGACTTGTAGAGGCGGAAGACTGAAAGCAGACGTTCAGCTAACTTGACTTGAAGAAGTAAAAGGCTGATAGGTTTGTATGACATTAAAAAGTGTGATTAAAAACATGAAAATAAGGTCCCCAGACCTTATTTGCATGTTGGAACATTTTGTGGCTGATTACATCAGAAGCAACAGACGTTCAGGGGACTTGACACGGAAAAACAGAAAAGTGAAAAAGTTTGTATTACATCCAACAATGCGTCTTGGGACCTCGTTTGCATATCAGAACAGTTCGGGGCTACCTAACACACAACTTGGAATTCTTCACTGAAAACTGCAGCAGACGTTTAAGGAACTTGACTTGGAGAAGCAGATGATACGGCTATTCCGTCTAACTTCAATGAAGAAAATTCACTTCAAAGATTTAAACACATACATCCGCCTATGCTGGTCTCCCTATCAATAAATTAAATAAAATCCCATTTCTGATTTCAGACTCCTCTACTCAGTTCTGCCTATAAGTGTAGCCACTGAGCTTCGTCACCGGCGGCCGGTCCCAGCCAGACGCTATGACACCGTTACTCTACTCTTCAGCGGCATCGTTGGCTTTGCCAACTACTGTGCCAGGAACAACGACCACAAGGGAGCTATGAAGATTGTCAGGATGCTAAATGATCTCTACACTGCGTTTGACGTGCTTACTGACCCCAAGAGAAACCCTAACGTTTATAAGGTATATTATGATAATTATAAGAATTTTGGCAGGGTTATTCTACCGTTATCTTATTTGACTATCAATTGTGGTAACCTGGCTCGGTTCTTTCGCTACGACACTGTCACACTGGCATCGTCTATTATAAAAACTGAAGATATTTCAATTCTTCTTACTGATCTCAAGAGGAACCCTGATGTCTTGTCTGTAAGGTATACGAACACGATATATGATTGATTGATTGATTAACTCTTTATTGTTCACACCATGAAATTTGATACAGAGGACAAAAAACTCTTAAAAACTAGTGTAACAACTGGCGGCCTTATCGCTAAAAGCGATCTCTTCCAGGCAACCTTAGGATGGAAAGGATTTATAGAAGTCGTAGAAGACGGGGTGTGCAATAGAGGATCGACTATAATTTTTTTACTTATACCATACACATACATTCTAATAGTAATACACACTATTACTTAAAATTATTTAAAATAAATATACTAATAAATATGATATTTAGAGGAACACTTTAAAGGAAATAATTGGCTTGCGTTTGATCGCCACCTTACCTAATGTGAAGCGATGATGCGATCCACGATGGAGCACGCTTACCTAGAAGAAACCGATTCACTTGCGTTATGAATTCACCCAGATTGTAACTATTAGGAACACCAATTTGGCAGCGCATTCAACAGACGTCGCTCTTCAGTAGCCTCTTACCACAGACAGGGGATACTGATGCCCTATTTTATTGCCCCGGCACTAAGGCTATCGGTACCAGGGCCTATTTATTTCATAATCACCATCATCATCACCCTTTTACTGTCCACTGCTGAACATAGGAGAGTCCTCGCTGCATAATTTTCACTGTTAAGGGCATGGTTGGCTTGTTTAACTACTATGCCAGGAACAACGGCCTTAAGGGTATCAGGAAGCTTAATAGGAAATTTAATAATGCCTTTGGACAGGTGGAGACTGTTGGAGACAAGTACATGGCAGTATCAGGTCTGCCCGAGTACGAGGTGTCTCACGCCAAGCACATTTCCTTGCTTGCTCTAGACATGATGGATCTCTCGCAGACTGTTACCGTTGACGGGGAACCTGTGGTAAGTTTTATCTTGGAACAATACTCGATCCATGTTTTTAAGGTCTGATAGCTGCAGTAGATTGCAAAAAAAAAAAATGAAAACTGTAAACTCTTAGCACTTTGTCGGAAAGGAAATGTGGTAAGTTAGTGTCCCTTGTGCGAACCTATCAGTCTTGATGCCTTTAGTTGAATTTACCGTGCAGAATTAATTAACTTATTTTTTTTAATTTCATCGCTTAACATCAGGCGAGATGGTGGTCAAACGCAAGCCTATTATTATTATTAATTTTTTTTGTGGTCTATCGATTAGTTTATTTATGTTGCTGCAATTTTTTTTAGTGTGCCTGAAAAATTTGTATTTGTGCCAAACTTAGTTTTGGCGTTAAACGTTTTCGCAGTATAGTAAAAAATTTGAACACAAACGATATTTTTTTACTAAGGCATATCTCCTTTTGTGTCTGAATTTACAAAGAAAAGTAATAAAACCTGCTTTCAGAAACTCAAAAGTACTATTACCTGTTATTAAGTGTTTGGTTATGGTTATGGTATATATAAAATCGCCTGGTTATATTAAATTTCAATTAATATTTTTATAATTCAGGGTATCACTATTGGCATCCATTCTGGCGAGGTGGTGACTGGAGTGATTGGTCACCGGATGCCGCGCTACTGTCTCTTTGGCAACACTGTCAACATGACCAGTCGATGTGAGACCACTGGGGTCCCTGGAACCATCAACGTGAGCGAGGATACTTACAGGTACGTATGTTTTATTCTTATTCGAAAAGTGACGATAAGTTAAGCATTGACGTCCCACTTAGGGCGTATTGAGTATTCTTGGTTCTTGGTTATTGTGTAATAATAATTTACAAGTACGTATGTTATCCTGGTGCTCTTTTATACCTTTCTCATTATTTCTCTTTCAATAGGCATAGGATAGGCATAAGCATAGGCATAATGACAAATTTTCAAAAACTGTTTTACTCGGTTTTTTACGCATCTATTGATTTAAAAAAAATACGGTTCAAACTGGGATCCTTCCTCCTTTTATGTAGTCAGCTAAAAACCAACTGAATTACTGTAAAATAATATGAATATGTCACCGGAACGATTATTTTTATTGGTTGATAAAAATATTCACAGATATTTTATTTTTTTATAAATATTAGGCTTGCGGTTAACCACCATCTCGCCTGATGTTAAGCAATGATGCTGTCTTCGTTGGAGCACGCTTGCCTAGAAGAAACCGATTCACTCGTGATTTGAAGACACCCAGATTGTAACCATCACAGATACAGAAACATAAAAGCTAGCGCTACAAATTCCGGCCTTACCGCTAAAAATTATACCAGGCAACTATTGGATGGATAGGCTCTACGTATCAGTATAGACAGGGATGTTAAAACTTTAAAAAAAATGGTGTTTGTTTTCATAATAGTGACGTCATCCTCTGATTGGCATTGGTTGATTCTATCACGAAGGATTGTACACACAGTTTTTAGTATCTTCCACCTGTGGGAAACCTACTTCACTATT
Source organism: Agriopis aurantiaria (assembly GCA_914767915.1). Lineage (NCBI taxonomy): Eukaryota > Metazoa > Arthropoda > Insecta > Lepidoptera > Geometridae > Agriopis > Agriopis aurantiaria. Next base: position 5,131,907 of record OU612003.1, on the reverse strand, counting down.
TATTATATTAATTTCAGTGATTCTTAGTTACTCATGTCTATTAATCAAAATAAACAAGAATTCTGGATATAACATTTATTAATCTTCACACAAATCCAAATATCTCTTCACATGCAACGGCACTGGCAATTTCTGTATCCCCAAAGGCAGTTCAAAGTTTTTCCACAGCAAGTGTCTTACTTGACATCTACAAAGATGTTTTAACTCCACAGGCCGCAATCCACATCTAGAAGCTGGCATTAAGTGATCCTGTAATATCTCTCCATATTTCTCTAAAGCCAGTTTCCTTTGGTAATTGTAATCACTTGGTAATCCCAAATGCTTGAACACATTCTTGTCTACCGTAAAGTTTATACTAGCAACTGCTCTCAAAATTAGCTTCAAACAGCTGACTAATTCATACGGATACTTTCTATTGTATTCCTTCAATCTGTCTAGTATTGATTCTGCCGGGTTCGTCGATGCCTTTTCAGATGTTACTCTTGCTCCAAATCTGAGTAGAATCATCAGCATTTCTGATGCTCCCATCTGTATGACCACTCTCACTGGGGACGCGTGGCCACAGCTTTCCAAAGGCACGTCTATGAAGCGATAGGTCTTGCTGCCGTTGTGGAATTCCATGTTAGCGTTTGTGGCGTGGTCTAGGAAGAAGACTAAGGCGTGGATGTTTTCTTCTTTGTCCATGAAGTCTGATTTCCAGCCGGCTAGGAAGTATGGTGCTGATGTACCAAAGATGGCTCCTGAAAATTTAATAATACCAGGTGAACTTTTTTTATAGGAACGTAAAAATTTGAGTGTAACAGGTACATGGACCTTGGACCATCCGTCCATCCATCGTACTCAATAGTAGACAGCATTTCTCTTGAAATTTTGAATATAAACATCATCATCATCATTGTTAGCCTATGATGTTTCCACTGCTGGGATACAAGCCTTCTTTCAGAGAGAGAAAGAGAGAGAGAGAGAGAGAGAGAGAGAGAGAGAGATAGAGAGAGAGAGAGAGGATGGGTCCTAATCCACCAGGCACAGTGCATGTTGTTGAATGTCTTTGTCTTTGAACTTTTCAGGTTCTTGGACATAACGGTTTCCTCAACAATGTTTCCTTTCACCGTTTTTGAGCAATGGCATCAAAATTGCACATCATTTATTTAAGTACTAAATTAGTCATTGGTGCAGGGCCGAGAATCAAACCGGGTGGCATCAGATTGGCAAAGCGCACATGCTACCGCTCGGCCACTATTGCTTCTATTATCATCATAGTTAATCTATACTAATATTATAAAGAGGAAAGATTTGATTGTTTGTTTGTTTGTTTGCATTGAATAGGCTCCGAAACTACTGAACCGATTTGAAAAATTCTTTCACTGTTGAGAAGCTACACTATCCCCGGGTGACATAGGCTATAATTTATACCCGTACGAAGCTGGGGCGGACCGCTAGTATTTTATAAAATCTAACCATAGATTGACTTACTTACCCAAAAATATTCGCTCAAAAGTGCCCTCACAAGCATAAAGCTCATCCAATAAAGCTGCCACGACGTTATTATCCTGCAGGCTCCAATCAAAAGCCAACTTCATGGATATATACAGAAGGTTGTGGTATTTCCCCATGAGGCAGACATCGCCGTTGCTGGACTTGCAATTGTTGTGGTACTTGATTGTTGACGCAACAAAGTTTTTGCATGTTATGTTGTCTGATACATTTTGGCCTGAAAAATTTAAACTATTTTAAATACATTTTGAGATTAGTTAATTAGGACTTTAGGAGTTTGAAGACCCTATTAACTCTTGATTAGACGTTCGTGACAACAATATTTGAAACTATATCTTTAACATTGATGCAACAAAAACTACAACAAAATGCAGTGGTTCGGACTAAAACTCTGACATTGGCATCAATTCTGATGTACTCTAATCTAAACTAACCACCCTTTTCCCACATATTAAAATGAAAAGAGAGGCAGATAATTTTAGTCCTGTCAGATTGGTTTAGTTTAGTGAGTGGTATGACAGAATCGACGCCATTAGAACAGTTTTAGTCCATCTTTAAGGCTTCTGACACGGCCGGGTGGTGAACTTTATTTAATGGCCATTAAAAAGATCGAATTGTTTTTAAAAGCTGTACAAAAAAAATTACTATTGCATTATTAATCTGATCATTAATAACCTTTAGCACACCCTGTAATAACGGTGTTGAAGTATTGAACGAGCTCCCTCCTTTTGAACCTCTCGTTCAAAGAATCTCTGCCTAAATTACAGAACACTTCTTCGAAATAATACTGCATGAAGTTTTCCATTTTCACTAATTATCTTTATATTAATTTGGCTGTTATTGATACTATTTTATCACTAGTATGCTTAGTTTAATTTTAATAACTGGTTTTATTTTAATTTGGATTTATTTCACTGAATAATTTTGTGGCAATAATTTGGTCAACAATAACATTCATTGACAAACTTGTCATAAACATTTACACTTCAAATCTTGTATGGATACTTTTTGAAATTAATTTAAAACTTTTCACAACACAATTTGTACTGTTGTATGTTTTGATTTAATCTTTCATCGAATTTCTACAAAAACGTGATACCACTTCAACACCAGTCAGAGCAATAGCTCGGAAATCCAATGTCACCCCTTAGTCAATGGGGATGACCTGCAAGTGCCTAATCTACTTACTTCTGGTCATACTGCTGGGAAGCCTTACAGCTTCCTTGTTTTTATTCTCGCAACTGAAGCTAGACTAGACTACATTTGTTTCGATAATGTTATTTTAAAAAGAATGCCGTATCAAATTTTTTATGTTACATAGGTTTTTTTTTGAACGAACAACTTAATTATTTAACATCTTCATCATCATCATTTCAGCCGTAGGACGTCCACTGCTGGACATATGCCTCCCCCAACGATCTCCAAAAGGGCCAGTTGGATTATTTAACATAGCTTAATAACTTTCTTCAACGTAGCAGGGGAAGCATGGATCCCCGAAGCACAAGCTGCAGCTTAGTTTAGGGATCCGAAGCTCATTATTTATTTGAGGCAAAATCCGAGTATTTTTATTACAATTGACTATGTTTTCTAATTATTTCGCCAAATAAATGATAAATTATTATATTATTATTCTAAATTTACATGGGTTAGTATCCACGGATCCCGGTATCGGTTTGAATTAGCCACGGATCCCGGCGAGTTGTATCCAACGATACCGGGATCCATTTCCTTCAAGGGTTTGACCTCTCCTTTTATGATTTGACAACTAATATTAGGAGAAACCGCTCTTTCGTTGTTACATAATTTTTTCACAGTCATTTTAAGAGATAATTTTAAACCAGTTGGTTTTTTATTGTTATCACTCGGTGATTTTCTTTTGTTTAAAAATGTTGGAAATGTGGGAAAGAGATAGGTATAGCTCTTTGACAATAACATCAAGGATCTTATATATACCCTAGGTAAAACGTCCTTGAATAATAGTGATGCTGTTCGATTCTTAAAATAATTAAAACATACTATATCACTCAAACTTCGATTGCAGTGCTAGAAACTTCGGATAAAAGTTTTTTTTTATATTTTTTATAAATAAACTTGCGTTTGACTGCCACCTCACAAGCATAATGCGATCTACGATGTAGCACGCTTGCTTGCTTGAACACCCATTCTGGCAGTGTATTCCACAGCCTAGTGCGAACGCACAATAAAAGAGGAACCAAAGCGCTTCGTAAAGTTTTTCGAAATATCAACTATGAAACGGAGAAATTTTCACTTAATGTCATTAACGCAGCTAGGTTATTAACCTATAACAGTTAATGCCTTAAATGACTTATTGCAACCTTCTTTTTGCGTCGAAGGTTAAACACAGGAAAACAGCTTTTGTCCCTAAAAATTCCAAGTTGAGATTATCCTGTTTTGTGTACCTTCTAAATAAAATAAAATACGAAAATTGTCTTGAAATTCCAGTTGGCTGATGCGTGAGGACAACCATGATGACCAGTTCGATCTGACCTACCGCGGTCACGTCTCCATGAAGGGCAAAGCTGAGCCAATGCAGACCTGGTTCCTAACTCGGAAGAAAGTTAACTAACTCCTTCATAATCTAGCTAAATATATCTGTAAAGTATGGATTATTTACTACACAGATCTTTATGTGGATAGACACCTCGAGTTCACCTACTTCGTATTGCACGTCTGTGGCCTGTCTTAAGTTGGATCAATACTCCAACTAGGATGTTACTTAATTCAGTTCTGTCTCTGTCGTCTTGGCAGTAGCACGTTAGACGTCAATACAAAAATGTCACATTGCGTCGTATGGTGCACAAAAATAACTGTTGCAAACGCCAATAACGATCACAACGCGTTCGTTTTGGGAATGTGTAAGCAAAAGTTGATTTTTTAATTGTTTTTGCTCTCCATTCGGATAGGTCGAAAATAGCTAAAATGCCATCATATACTGCCACTTTCAACCCATCTCGCGACATGGGTCATTGTGATCTTTTTTGACATTTAAATTTTGATTAATGCTGTCAAGTGCATGCTGTTAAGTGCTGTTGTTATGACATTTACATCACTGCTGGCGATTTTAGCGTTAATTTTGGGTAGAGAACAAAAATGGCTAAATTATCTAACCGAACACTTTACATCAACGCTAATTTTGACAATGCTAAAATACTACCACAGGCTAACGCTAACCGAACGCACCCACAGAAAAATTTGGCCGTGCTACAGGAGTTAAACAAAAACTAAACTAAACTAAAATGGTTTCTTGACGTCATGGTAGCTACAAAATGCAGTGCGTGGAGTTTTCGTACAAATGGACGTGCTTGTGGTGTCTACACAGATAAAGGTCTGTGATTAACTACCAAAATTTCTTTGATCTTTAAGCCACTATGTATACCTAAGATGTACTGTAAATCTATCTAGCTTCGTAGTTTGTATGTAGACACTATATCAAAAAGTTTATAAACGATAAAGTTAATACAGGGAGTAAGGGAAACGCTCCCGCAAATGAAGACTGGTATAGTACTCATGATTGCTGATACGATCATCATCATCATCAGCCAGGAGACGTCTACTGCTGAAAATACCCTTCTAGTATGTCTTAGTACCTACACCGTGGTTTGTACACTTGCTTACTGTGGGATAATGCGCGATAAGTCTCGATAAACATTTAAAACATGTTATATTTTAATGTTCGCAATGTAATGCAAATAAAATATCATTTGACGCTAGAGGTCAACGAACGACTGACATCGTGCGCTCGCTTGTACGCTTTACATTGCTGGTTTGCAAAATTCTAAACCACAAAAACAACACTAAAACAACAAGTATAAGGCAAATGGTTATTTGTATTGTAGATAGCATAATAATAGTGTTTTGGTTTCGCGAGCGTTTTCTTTACACTAGGTACAGGATGATCCAAAAGGCTATCGGACAGAGATTTTTTTATTGTTTAGAAAAAAAGCTGTGTATAAATAGAGTAGATCACCCAAAACAATTTACAAAATGTATTCAAAATTTAAGAAGATATAATTAAGCATTTTAATGTCTTGCTAGACTAAGAACACGCTGTACTTATTAATGACGTCACCAGTAAGTACACCATACAAACTTCATACCGAAACTCGCTTTGCGGGAAAGGGACATAACGTCCCTTTCTAATCCCACCACAAACTTTAGAAACGCTTATGATAACTCAGAACTTTATAAGCCAATTTAAGTAATTTCTTTTGCGTATCCCTTCTCTACATAGTATAAATTGTAGTCGCTTTCCGCGTCTGTCTGTCTGTCTGTCTGTATGGCCACTGACTCCTCCTAAACCACGCAACGGATTTTGGCGCGGTTTTCACCATCAGTTTGATAAATTTTTAAGGAAGGTTTATATATATATAACTAGTGACCCGCCCCGGCTTTGCACGTAAATTACACCCGTGAGAAGCCGGGCGGGCGGGTCGCTAGTTTAAATTATATTTTTCACAGAGTATGTTATTTTTAACAAATCAAACAACTGTCTGGTAGTCTATTCTAGTTTCTTAACTTTGATTTAAAATCTCAGGGGTTGTTAATAGTCTTAAAGGTCGGAAACTTATCTATGGATACCAGGAGACATCTTGCTATACGCGACATTTATTTGTCGCTTACCATCACGCAACCAGAAGGCTAGACATCATTTTTATCTGATAAATAAAGAATTTAAAAAAAAATATGACTAATGAAAATAGTCTTAAGATAAAATTACTTAGTAAATTTTTTTTTTTTTTGTGTTATCTAAAACACAAAATTGACAAACAATTGTTAGGAAACTGGAACTGAATCACTCCTACAGGGATATACGGAACGGTGGTACAAATACGAAAAGAGGTGATTATACTTGTCATAATAAACAACTTTTACCATGAGACAAATGTCATTCACACTCATATCAACTAAATGTATGGAACGGCTGATATTTCTAGTGTTTTAGAGTTGGTCCATCAGTAAAAGTTGTTCAAAATGTACGTGTACAGGAACCTCCTTTCGGCTTTTTACCGCCGTTCTGTATATCTGTGTATTACCGTTTTAATTTTGACTCTGTACGGCCTATAAGTCGATAATAACATTGTAACATTGGCCTATTTCTATAGACTGTGGTATCATCCAAATATTATACTGAATTTTTGTCTTTCAAATGTATTTATTATATACGAGTAGGTAACTAGCTGTTGCCTGCGATTTCGTACACGTAGATTTTCATATTAATTTTCAATCCCTTTTTGTCCCCCTTTATTCAGGCTATTCACAAAATAATTTCTTCACCCCATAAAATAGAACTTACCTGCCACGTTTCATTTTTACAAGTCAAATAGTTTTCGAAAACTTTGTGAAGAGTAAGTCAGTGATACTGTTTGTCTTTATATCTTTATCAGTCCATCGTGTGCTCACTGTCGGGTTCTCTCAGAGAGAGGATGGGCCCAAATCCACCCGCCGACATTCACTGGGCCCACATGGCCCAGTGAATGTCGGTGAATGTCATATGCCTTTGAACTTTTGAGGTTTTTGAACATACCGGTTTCCCCAGGATGTTTTTCCTTCACCGTTTTTGAAAGATGATATCGAAATTGCCATCATTGATTTATTTACTAAATAAATCCACCAAAAAGTATTTATAAATGTAGAATTAATTTTTCATTACACGTATATCTTGTATATTTTATGCTATGTACCTACAATTATTGTGGTTTTTAGACATATGTGCTAGTCAATGTTAAGTATTAATTGTGTAGATTATGAATCTCGTTGTCTCTTTTATTTTGTTGTTTTGAATAAAGTATATAATTGTTAGAACATTAGAACAAATATTATCTACTTGTAATTGTCTCTATCAAAATAAATATCTACAAAACATATTTAAAAGTATCATCATTATTACCCTATCATGTGCCCACTGCTGGGATACAGGCATTCTCTCAGAGAGAGAGAGAGGATGGGCCCTAATCCACCAAGCTGGCCCTGTGCGTGCATGTTGGTGACTGTTGTATGTCTTTAAACTTTAAAAGTATACTTTCTAATATTAAATTCGATACTAAGCCAACATGGTGGATGGTCCAAAGCTAGGTTGTCCAGAAATAACGCTAAATTCGTTATTTTCAAAAAAAAATATCTTTACGCCTTAAAATTGCAGTCCAATTTGAACTAAATCTTATATTTCGGCCATGTATTAATACAATAATTGTAAATTATATATTTTTAATTATTAAATGAACACATTAACCCTATTCGTTCCTCGCGTCATTAAAACTCCGCGTCATCATATTCATCACTAGCGATCCGCCCCAGCTTCGCACGGGTATAGAATATTAATAGCCTATGTCACCCGGGGATAGTGTAGCTTCCCAACAGTGAAAAAAATTTTAAAATCGGTTCAGTACTTTTTGAGCTAATTCGTTACAAACATACTTACATACAAATCTTTCCTCTTTATAATATTAGTATAGATAACATTGATAAAGGAACGAATATGAAAAAAAACCGGACAAGTACGAGTAGGCTCGCACTTCGAGGATTCCGTTGGACAGAACCCACAGATCACGAGTCCAAACAAAAAACAACAACAAAAAGAATGGACATATTGAAAGACAAACTTTACTTTGTAGTGGATAAGATAAGATATAAGATATATGTGTACCGAGGCCGCCGTTGCTTAACTTTGGTGATCGTACGAGAAACAGTTTTGTCACTGACTCGCACTTCATCAGTATTTATTGTGTTTTTTTTTTAGAATTTAGAGTGTACTATAATCATGTCAAGTTTGACGCTTGTACGTATTACCGTTTTTAAATTAGAACAAATACATAAATAAAAACTTTGATTCATTGGGTTATTTTTTAGTTAATCCGTCGTAACGTTACATTTCACTCACAGGATGGACAGTCGACCTAAAAGAGACCGCAGGGAAACGCCAGATGCAGGCCACTTCCAACCGGCCCTTTTGGAGATCAATGGGGGAAGCCTATGTCCAGCAGTGAACGTCCTATGGCTAAAATGATGATGAATATGATGAACATTACATATTAAAATAAAACAACTTCCTATCTGTTATAGTTTGAAAGATAGGTACAGCCGTTAAAAGATAAGACAGACAGATAGCGTACCTAAGCTTAGGAAATAGAGTCCCGTTTACACCCTTTACGGAACCCTAAAAAGCTATGATTAAGATTGTTAGATACGTGTGTAGATGTATGTTGATGTTAACTTGACAATGCAAACTGTCAACCACAACAAAAACCAAAGAAAATATAAATTTCCGAGAAAACGCACAATGGGACCTGCCATCCATTGTAACCATTTCCTAATGCCGCTTCGCCTATTCGAGTGTGACACGCGGAACTGTCTAGAAGAAATAGAAAACTCATAATTACAGCTGATTTGCAAGTAGCTTGGTGCGGAAGTAATAACAATAATCGACGTTTTTATGTATCGATGACTTCAGTGCGCGGTAGTAGTAGAAATCTGGCGGTTGAATTTAAATTATTGACGATGCTAATAGATTTAATGGGCTTGACTTAGTTTAGGCACGTTTGGGTAACATTAATTGACCAGTTATGGCCACGCTCAAGATATCTCTTACATTAAAAAAAACGCTGGTTGGTAAGTTAACAATACCAAATGGGCATTATCTATAAAATATCTTGATTGATATTTACGGGAAGATTGAAGAATGTAGATGGTTGATAAAATCAATTCAAAAACTTTTTATACGAAATATAAAGCTCTATCAGAGATAGTTCGCATTCCCTGGTGTACAACAAGATAAACGGCCCATTTATAGCAAATATCACTGATCGAAAATGGCTGGGCTAAGTGCGCATAAGTATAAGAGATATCTGAGTCAAACGTGAGAAGAACTTGTGGATAAAATCCAGTAATGGTCGGATACTGGGCAAAAATACAAGCCGATGACTACAATGTATGTGATATATACAACACATCTACTTATGGCACGCCGCTATCTCACGTGCATTTTTTGTCAATATAAAATGTCTTCTTTTGAAAAATATGCTTCGGTAATTTTAGGAGGTTAACATTTCAAAACAATTATTTAGAAGAAATTAATATTAACTTATCTTCTTTCTATAAAAATGAATCCCGTTTTAAAAAATGAATTAAAGCCTCCCTTTAATACGTCAAAACAAACAACTTTTGTTCTACGACATATCAAAATTCATGTACTGAGGTGATTACCGGTACCGATTACTTTGCTAAGCCCATCTCTATTTATATTTCTCTATAAATGAATCACTATTTACCTTGGTCACGCCATAACTTGAGAACGACTTTACCGATTTCATACAATTTTTTTTTTTTACTTTTCTAATGTTTTGTAGAAGATTAGGTAGGAAGGTAGGAAAACGGAAAGAAAAATTAAGAAAATTGGGCAGAAAATTTGAAAATTTCAGAAAACTTAACGACGATATTAACTCGCGGGTGAAACCACGGGCGCAGTTAGTTTGTAATAAATAAAACATTAAGACACAGGCCTATTGTCCAATAGCCTATTATCAATAACTCTGTATAAGCTATCTCGTCAAACCCACCATCTTCACTTGCATCAAGCGAGCCTCAAAACCGATAATAATGAAACCAGTTTGGGCAAGCTTGCGGACAAGTGGCTTGGAGGCCGCCCGTGGCATTCCAACGAGGATTTATTTTTAGGTATTCGCTAATTTCGAAGATGAGCTCAACAGAAAGTTTGTCGAGCTTTGTTTTCTTTTATGAGGGTTCAGAAAATTCAGTCTTAATCTTTTCTTTTTACAAGATCTTATTTAACTTGCCTTGTTACGAGTACTTTGGGTCAAATCTTGAAACTGAATTTTAAAACAGTTACCCTAGCTGACATTTCTCATAGACATTTCGTTTGAATGACAATGCATGGTTAGCTAAATGACGTTATTCTGAATCCAATATGGCGGACCCCCATAGATGGCGGACTAGTTACTTTTTATGTGAAAGATCTATTGGCGCGCCTTGGCAGTAAAATAAATAAATAATCTTTATGTCTAAAAACAGGTTGTGAAATCTTAAATTAATTCTAAAACAAACTACTAATACTAATTACTAATACTTATATTTTTTTACTAATACATTTGTATTTGTTCTATATCTGGTTGTTAATATCTATTTAATTATGTATTTTAAACTATATATGTATGTATATCAGTCTCTGGCTGCCATATCACAAGCTTTGCTTAGTTTGAGGTCAGATGACCGTGTGTGCAAAAATGTCCCAAAATATTTATTTATTTATTTAATGTAAGACTTAATATTAAGAAGTGAGAAGTTTCAGCAAAGAAAAAATGTAAGATGTCGACTTTAACAAGGGCCCCACACTAGGCTCATGGCCCGTATTGTGGTGGCCAAGGGACGATGTACCCAAGTTAAGTTTTTAATTTGGAGGCATCCAATTTTTCACTTAATTTTTTCCTATGTTATTAATTTATATTAATATTAGGTACATTTAGATCGGTTAATTTATTATATTACATTTCACTAGTTATTAAGTGTATTATTCAAACTATTTGTATGCCGTGATGGACGTGACGTTAAATATGCTATCTTATCCAGCGATGGCAATAAAAAAAATTACTCATTATGAAACCAGCAGCGCCCCGCAGAGCGAATATCTATCTCTTCGTAGTTTAACGCAGAAATTAAAGGAACATCGACGAAAAACGTCACTTGTATTTTCGAGAACTTTTTTTTATGCCTTAGGTGGCAAACAAGCAGACGGGCTGCCTGATGGTAAGCAGTCACCATCGCCTATGGATACTTGTTACACCAGAGGCATCACAAATACGTTGCCGACCCTTTAGTTTTCATGTTTGTCATTTTTCATGAGCTTTTCCTGTTCCTTCTTCTGGGACACAGGCCTTTTCTCAAAGAAAAAGGATGGGCTCTAATCTAATTCAATATTTTGTTTTAATATAGATATTAAACATGTACCAAAAAAATTGGTTAAAAGAAATCTATATAACAGTTATACTACTGGAGTTATAAGTACCTATAATATCAATAAAGTTAAAAGGAAAAACCGTTGGCATCGATATTCTTAAGCAATTAACTATGTTTATCTGCTATGCTAACTAAAACCAGTCGGTAACTGTACACGGTGTTGACAGCACAAACTGAGCAATAACTGGACGTACTTATCCACTGACTACTGCTGGTACTTATAAACAAGTTTTAAAATGCTGCAAATTAGGTCTGCTTCTTGCCAAGTGTTATTTACTATTTACCTATACCCGATCCTAGTTTTTAGGGTTCCGTACCCAAAGGGTAATAACGAGACCCTATTACTAGGCCTACGATGTCTGTCTATCCGTCCGTCCGTCTGTCGGTCCTACCTTTTAACGGCTGTATCTTCCGACTCCCAATAGCAAGCCACTTAAAATTTTCACACAATACGGAATGTTACAGCAGACTAACTAAAAAATAATAAATAAACCGGCCAAGCGCAAGTTAGGCTCGCGCACAAACGCAAAATTGAGCTAATTCCATACATTTTGTCGAGTGTCAATGGCCGTTTTCTATGAAACAGCTGATATTTTTTTTCGCGATTCCATGGTTGTTCCATAATTAAATTTGTTCACAATGATGAGTTTAATGACCTCCTTTCGGCTTATTAGTCTATGTGTAACCCTGTATAAAAAACCTATTCAAAATTATTATGACTGTGATGATATTTAAAAAATATATTTCATGCATCGTAAATCGCTTTAAAATATGCATTCATTAGCAAAAAATACCAATCTTAATATTTTTCTATACTTTGAGCATATTCCAGACACAAACTAGACAGAGAGATAACCTTTAAAAACCTCAAACATATTTTATTAAATTATTTCTACATCGAGATGTTCATCCATAATAAAGACATCAACGCGTTACCAGCTGAGATTTATTCCTAACTAGCTGCGCCCGCGGTTTCACCCACATTATATACCTCTTTGAAGTAACCTCCTTGGTAGCGACAGCAACTTCCTTTAATTAAATTAGATGAGAATAACTTTTATTCTGTGACATAATAATTATGTAAATGTAAAATAAAACTTCAATTCTTGCTCTTGTATTTTATGGGAAAAATATTAAAACACCAACAATTTGTTGATCCAATCGCTACCAAACTTCACAAAATCACTCACTGGAATAGTCTGGAGATTGTCTGAAAATTTCATCAAAATCGGTACAGCCGTCTCGGAGTCAATAGGGGGAACATACATACACACACATCGTCTTTTATATAATACTAGCTGTTGCCCGCGACTTTGTACGCGTAGGCTTTCGTATAAACTTTCAGTCCCCATTTACCCCCCCTAATTCAGCCCTTTCGCAAAATATTTAGCGAACCTCTACACCCCATAAGGAATTTACCTGCCAAATTTCAGCTTCGTAGGTTCAGTAGTTTTCAAGATTTCGTGATGAGTAAGTGAATGAGAATGAATTTCGATTTTTTATATATTTAGATGTATATAAGATAGATTTTGTATTGTAACAAAATATTAACAACATATTAGAACAGAATATTACAAAAATTCAATGTACCAGCTTTAATCAAAATTAAATTAATGGGGCCAGAACAAAACTTAATTGCAAACAAAATTACCTGAAATAAGTCGCGTGTAAATAGCAAATTACTTTGTAATGTATTTTTACTGTTCTTCAATTATTTCCTTTATTTTTATTTTTACAGAACCCAATAAAATTAAAGACATTTAATCGAGTCGTTGCAAAAAAGTGTGCCCGTGCGCATGTGAAGGCGACCGAGGTGTCAATTAAACTGCCTGTAAAAGGAATTAAAACACATAAATTGCACAATGTAAAACTAGCTTTGAGATCATAAAGATAAGGGTCAAAGCAGATTGTTGATGATCAACTTAACATGAGAATGGAGAAGGCTCGATTGCCGCTCGTTTGAGTTGAGAATGAGAAACTACCTCAGTCCGCGTCATGCACTTGTTGCCGCACGACGCATGCGCGAGCTGCTATCGCTAGCCAATTAGAATTTCGAATCCGACCGTTCCGTTCGAATCAGCCAATCGCGTTCGATTCGTTTGATTTCTTTTTCGCGACCGCTTTTTGCATGTACAGATTGTACAGTGCGTCCCGCTTCTGTTGTGTGTTTTGACATTGAAAAACAAAGTGTGTTGTGACAGCTAATTGTGTCGCTTTTACGCTAGAAGGTCGGATATTTTCTCACGTTTTCTGGTAAGATTTCAAGATAAAATTATTATTTTTAATTGTATCATTTATACCGTAATTTGTGAAATTCATTTCTCACGTATTGCTTAAGGGAAAATGTAACTATATGTAATGAATGACAACATTTCAAGAGGTCATTGTCGCGCCACACTTTTCTTAATTTGCGTGTAGTTTTAAGTTGTAATATATTTTATGAATGTATGAAATGAATGCCCTTTTGTTTCGTTGTTGCTTTTCTGAAAAGTCTGGTTCAAGAAATGTGCGTATCGAAATAGTTTCAATACAATACTTATTAGCAAATCAAAAAAGATTGCAGTACTGACGAATGTTTTATTTATGTTTTTTTAATGTAGTTGCTCAAAGTCGATCAGTTGGGACCTTGACTTATGGAAATGCGAGTTTATGAATGTTAAAGGATTATTCTTGAAATTGGATAAAGTATTCATGTTCCTTCGTCCGTCATTGTGTGGACGGAATTCCAAAGCTTTAGTAATTCCACTGGTATTCCAGTGCCTGTCAATAAATACGGGTACATTCTTGTGTAGGTAGGTAATGCTACACAAATATTTCAATGAGGTATTATTATCAGTAGATTGTTTTTGTTTGTTTTGGTTGTTTTTAAGTTCAGTTTGGAAAATACTATGAAGTAGGTAAACGCTATTCTTTTTTTTTGTATTCTTTTTACGTCGCATTTTCGTTAAAACAAGTACCTACTTACCACATAAAAGAGAAGAAAGAAAATCTGTTACCAGGCATTATGAGTGAACCTTGATTGAACATTCTTATTTAGTACGCGTCAAACTCCGCATCACAGTTGCTAACTGATTTCGAATGACTGACGTTTTTTCGTATATATGGGTGCAACTGGCTACAACAAATTTCTTACAAAAATGCCTTGACAGCCGTTCTAATTTAAACTATTTTTTTATGTGCTTCTTACCTAATATTATTATAATGAAAAAAAAACTAACTACTAAAAAACCTAATCTATTAAACCAGTGGGAATTTTTCCATTGGTATAGATAGGTAACAATTTCAGCGGGTGCGGAAAATCCGACAAGTCGGCTACTTGTAGCTTTATACCTTTATACCTAAAGTGTGGAGTGCGTCAGGCCTGCCACGATGCTATAGCCTGTCAAAACGCCAAAGCCCATTGCAAACTGTGGAAACCCAATACTTACGTCATCTGTCAAAAGCTTGACTGGTGTTTCACATCACAAAAAATGTTGTCTGAACCTGTAACTTTATTGTAAACCAAATAAAGTTTAAAATAGATTTAAAGAACTGCTACCGTTTTGAAACATTCACCGGTATGAGAGGTGACAATGACAATTCCAATGTCATGTAGATTATTACAATATAGTAGATTATTAACAAGCAAGTATAAGCTACCAACTTACATGTTAAGATGAGGTGGGCATAATAAACTACATAGGTAAAAAACTTAATAGAAAAATATTAAAACTAGTCACAGTTTCTCCTTACTAAAACAACTTTAGCATATCGTTAAAATAAAATTTTATAACCCCTATTAAAATGACCATATCATAAGTGGTATACGATCTGAATAATTTAGGTTTTTCATCTTGGTCAATTCAGTGGATTATTAAAAAACTAATTTAAACTCCCGAAGGTAGTAATAAAAATGAACCCCTATTTACCTTGGTCTCTACATAACTTGAGGACGATTTTACCGATTCACCATTGATCTTTTTTTTTAAAGTTTGTAGAGTGTTCTTACGGAAAGAAAAATTAAGAATATGGCGCAGAAAATTGGAATTAATTTTAACCTGCGGTTGATACCGCGGGACGTAGCTAGTAAACATTAAATTATAGAATCATAAAAAAAGAGAAGAGGTGAGGTGGACAAAATAAACTACATAAGTAGTTACATACAGAAACTTTAAGAATAGAAAATGAGTCAAGTTTTCTGCTTAATAAAACACTTTAAATAAAATGCTAAGCGATTGATCAAGACATGATTCAAGTAGCGTCAAAAATACATCTGCGCCATGGGGCCATACCGTCACCTGTTAGCGATTCAATTTAGGCATGTGTCCTAATGTTTAATTTATCACAAATAACACGCTTAGCGATGAATATAACTAAATACATTACACATACTGAAAAAATAATTTGAATTGGCTGATAAATCTCTGAGATATGAGTATTTAAAGTTTTAGCTGAGGATAGAGAGGGGATGTTCTATCCCTTTCTCGCAAAGCGTGTGTTAGTATAGCATTTGTATGGCGCTCCTGAGCCGTGACGTCACGGCTCAGTATAGTGCGCTCTCTGTCTAGCATGAAATTAAAATGCTTATATCTTATTTATTTATTTTTTAACTAATTTTAATTTTGTTTTTGTTGATGTGCTCTCTATATGATCAGCTTTTGTAGGAGATAATTAAAAAAAAATTGTCATCATGCCTGCGCGACTGCAAGGTTTATCTAAGTTAAGTAAGTAGATTAAGTAAGGACCCGGGTAAGTCCTAAAACTGCGACCAGAACCGCCATAGGATGGGCAGCAGCGTCCTATTAGTAAGCGGTGAACGTACGATCCCCAAGTCACCTGCCAAGCGTGGGGATTATGGCAATACCCCTCTCTAAGAGGGAGGCCTTTGTTCAGCAGTGGACGTTTACTGGCTGATGTTGTGTGTGAAGGTTTATCTCGGCGCGTTAAGGTTCACGTTTGCGTGATTTTTCACAATCACCTGAACTGAATCTCTTAAAACAGGTTATTTTACGGCCCCAGGTATACAAATGCCCCCCGTCAATGCTAAGGCCACCACTAAGATTGTGGCAATATATTCTACTAACCTAACTAACAAACAATACAGCAATGTTAACCGACAGAACAACATAATTATGACAATTACCATCCGTCAGGGCACGTGAGATAATCGTTCTATCCTTGAGGCCATCTTCCAATTCAATGCCATTCTGTTATGTGAGCTAGATAGAACCTTAATAGCGCATTAATATGACTAGCATTTTAATCGGGTTTTAATAGAACTGTTATAGATCTTATAATAATTATGAACTTACTTTTACATGTCTGCCCAAACAAAGAGTTATGTTTTTAAGGTTTATGTGGTTATTTATGTGGGTTTCTTACTTCCACCATACCTACCGAACGCCTGAACCAATTTTGATGTGAGAAAGAAAGAATATGTACCTATTTTATTCCATAGATAGATAAACTCTTTATCTTATCTTATCCTATCTTAAAGTTGTATGATTATTTACGGGATATTTACCGTGGTAATATCGGGAGCTCATTCCACAACCTATCCACGGTAAATATCCCGTAAATAATCATATAACTTTGGTGAACAACCGTGATAGTTTAAAACAGTGTTTTATTCTATCTTATTGTTCTAACCACAAATTTCATACACACGATTAAACAGCTTAAGACGAAATATGCTTCAAATCTGACGATTCGTCATCACGAATATTCAAAAGTATAACCCTTTAAAATCGATTATTTGACATTATTTATTTATGTTTAATTAATGTTCTTGAAATATTTTATTCGGATGTGTTCACCGATACACGATTAAAGAAATTTGGCTCCATAGAAAAAAATCGTAAACTTTCCTAGAAAACGCCCGTTTTTACGTTCCCTTCAATCAATGGATTGAATCAACTTCATTCGGATTATATGGAACATATTTTTATCAAATAAAAATTTGTGTGTTATCCTAACAATCATTCAAATACTTTAGTGGTCGCAGTTTTTTGTAAAAGCGTAAGATTATTTGTAGAAAATAAAGAAAAAATAAATATTGAAAATATTTGAAAGCGCGCACGCCGCATTACCGTCATACAAGTGTACGGTTCTCTACCATTTCGTACAACAATCGGCGGCCTTATTGTTAAGAGCGATCGCTTCCAGGCAACCTTAGGATGGAGAGGATTCATACTAGAGATAGAAGGCGGGGCATGCAATATATGAATAATGTGATTCGATGTTGCTTCAACAAACTTATATCTAAAGCATTCAACCAGTGTCGAATGGGTACATCTTGGCATTGATGCTGAAAATCATGTGTAAGAGAAGTATCTTTAAAATCTTTACGGTATCCCAAGTGTAGGCTAAAATAAAATAAAAACTATGGGACATACCTAAATAAAACAAGGAGACCTTTGCCCAGCAGTGGGACAGTAAAGGTTTAAAAAAAAAAATACTAACCTCATTTATTATTGTCTTTTTAAAACTTGTTGAGCAGATTCTTAAAACATAAAACAATACCGTAAAATATACAGTAGATTTTTAGAAAAACCCGTTCAAAAAAAAAATGGTTCAACTTCGCGTGATTTTCCAACTGAACGGATTAGGTGCCTGTAATAGCAGTTGTCCGTAAGGCCCCTGTAATACGTATAAGCGTCAAACTTGGCATGATTATAGTACTTAGTTGAAAGTATAACAACAAATTATAAATAATGGCCAAGTGCGAGTCGGTGACAAATTTCTGTTCATTACCAAGTTATAACTGGTAATTTCGTTATTTAGACGATCTTATTGTAACGTTGACGTTATGATTTCACCGAATCGAAATGCAATTTTTTTTAAATTACCAATAGCTACGACTATTTTGGAAGGCGTTAAGCCTGAATAAACTAACTAACCAACTACCAACAACTAACTAACTAACTCACTAATAACTGGTGATTCGGTTACTTGGACGACCTTATTTTGTTTTGTGGTGGTACAGAACTCTCAGTGCGCGAGCCTGACTCGCACTTGGCCGGTTTTTGAAGTCTGGTTAAAAAAGAAATAGAAATTATTGGATGAAAAGGCTTTTTGTTTTAATTGAACTCTGGGTACGTATAGGTAAAGATGTCATGGTTTACACAATCTTGTAGAAGTTCATAAACTTTCTTCTAAGCATTTTATCGTTTACATCTCGGTATTCAAGTCATCAAAACGCTATCCAATACTGGACTATGGCAAGTAATACTTTAGACTTTATTCCTTAGTATTAGAGTAACGTTTCGCTTAAATAAAATCCAGTTGCAACAGTTAACAGCTGTTTTTGCTAAGTCATCGAGATTATTCCGAGATTGCAAGAAACCGCGGATTTGTCAGGAAAGTGGAGTGTTATACCATATGGGTTAATGTTGCAGGAAGTAGTTGTAGTCTTTCATTACTAAGGAATAGCTGACTAAAGAAATTTTTTTTTTATAAGCTGATGCTGGTCTGTGGAATGCGCTGCCTGAATAAATAATAATAAATATTTGGGACATTTTTGCACACACGGATTAATTGTTCCCCGATATTTACAATCTGGGTGTCATCAAATCACAAGTGGATCGGTTTCTTATAAGCAGACGTGCTCCATCGTAGACCGCACCATCGCTTAACATCAGGCGAGTTGGCAGTCAAACGCAAGCCTAATGCTAAATTTAAAAAAAACTGTCAAACTTTACCGAGAAACTTGATTAGCTTGTCAGTCAGTCAATTGCATAAAAAAGTATCAAAATACTTCTTATTTATAATAATGCAGATATTTGGCGTCACCTTTGTAACAGTTTAGTTGCTGTCTTCATTGCTAAAAGTTTGTTTTAAAAAACATTCGTTATTATACTTGATTTCTTCAATTTTTCGTCGTAAAATGGGTTCAAAAACCTGGTGGTATCCATCAACAAAATTGACATATTTTGAAGTCGATAAAGCCTAGTTTGTATCGCTTCTAACTATAACTCTATTTTAGCTTTTCTCGGTTAATCAGTTCTCAGTGTAGTCTCAGTTAAAACCTTATCTAACTCCCTTCCAAATGCAAAAGATCCACGGCCTTACTTATAAACATTACTTAAGTTAGCAATGCTTAAAATTGCTCTGTCTCGTTTTCATGTGTGACAATTTCCGCCAGTGAGAAGTTAACAGAGCAATTTTAAGTATTGCTTAACTTAAGTAACGTTTATAAGTAAGGCCAGGCTAATATCTACATGAAGTCAATCTCGTAAGTACCTACACTGCAAAACACGGCAAGAAACAGCTAACTCGATTAAATTCCAAATTCAAATCAAATAAAACGATCGCGGATACGACCGAGGTGCGCATGATCACAAACAATAAACTGAGTTCATCAACACATTTAGCTGATCCGTTAGCACGAGACATGATGTGCAGAAATATATTATTTACATATATAAATATATCGATGTATGTAAGTATGGAGCTTATTTAACCCTTTGAATGTGTTACGCACCGCATGTCGGCGTAAGAGAAAAGTGCTCAACGCGCGTTAGGCACCGGAGCGGTGCGTAAGTAAATTACCGCTATTCGTCAATTTATTCCCGCTCGAATGAACGTTCCAAAGACAATGTAAGTTCTTTCGCCTCTAGCTTACTTCAATCACTAGAGAATCGATGCATCCTTACCGTGTCAGGGGGGACCTATACTTTGTGAGTGGGTTTTCCCCGTTTAGACAGTGTTTGACAAACCGACATGGCGGAAACTTTACGTAAAAATGGTTCGCGATAAAGTTTTAGTTTTTGAAGTGAATATTGCCTATTAGTGTCAAGTAGTTAGTGTAAAAGTTGCGGAAATAGTGCTCCCTTGTTGTGAAAGTGGTGTGATAGTAATTTAATGTGAAAAAATAGCATATTATTATCAACAAGTGCGTGATGGCGCAAGAAAATTCAAGAATAATAATTGCATCACGAGAATCTGTGAGTATTAAATTTTTTTAAATTAATGGTGAGTACTTAGATATATAATCAATTGAAAATATCATACAACAATTCAAGACAATGAATAATATATATAATATATGAACATACAATGTCAAATAGATAGGAAAAAAAATATTTTTTATTTTACATCCAGTCAGTTTTCGAAAATTCGGTTGGACTCTCGCATTTCTGGCAACCGCAGCTACTCAGCCTCTTGCGCGGTACGGGTTAAGTTAAGCAACTAAGTTTTTTTTTTTAATAACTTTTATTTGAAGTTAGGTCGTCATAAAAAAAACTACCTTAAAACAAGGCAATCGAATGTCTTTTAAAAGGAATTAGATGGATCAACGATATTGTCACCATTTTGGATCGATTATCACAGAACTGAGTCAGATGGCATAGCAAGAAAGAGGCCCAGATACCAAGCAGTGGGATAAGGAAGGCTGTAGATAATGATGATGAACGAGTTAGTAAGGCTTGCTGAGATATTCTCACGCTTCAAGGGATAGTTAAATAGAAAATAAGTCTAAAACCAAAAATTTACGTGTTTTCTTTTAAACCAACTTTATAATGCATTAAGTTTTCTCAAATATCTCAATAGCGTTAAAAGTATAAGCTACACATTTAAAAATATTTACTGAAATCTCTTACACAACGTAACTCTTTCGGACTCAACGTATTTGTGACGCCTCTGGTGTTACAAGTATCTATAGGCGACGGTGATCTTCGACCAAAATAAAATGAATGGACGAGCCTTAACAACTTTAAAAACATGTCAAAACCGTTGGACATACTATACTTAACGCCTAATTACAAAAATTTACAGTATATGTACAGTAAATGTACAGTAGCTGTTTTATCGTGTGTATGAAATTTGTGGTGTGAACAATAAAGAGTTTATCTATCTATCTATCTATATTTGTTACAAAAAATAGATACCGGTTTTATTTGTGTATTTACACTTCGGGAAAGCATACGAATGCACAATTTTGTCAGATTTTTCGTTATCACGTAACAATAGACACGTGTTGCACTTCCTACGGCTAGAGACCGACTGTAACGAAGTGAGAGCCTGCGCTCATTTTGTAATTTTCAAAAATGCGCTTTAACTAGGCCCGTCCATTCATTTTATTTTGGTCAAAGACGGTGATTGTTTACCATCAGGCAGCCCGTCTGCTTGTTTGCCACCTATAGCACAAAAGATGATACTTAAAATTAACCTTGTATGTTGGCTAGCTTTCGTAACAGCTACTTATACAGCATATAGTTTTATTATTTCCAATACTGTGAAGCAAAGGTCATAAAACTCAAAATATTGTGGACACAATAAATAAAACTGGCCATCTCCAAACGAAGAAACAAATTGTCACGTTTTACAATCCAAGTTTTATAGCACAGGTTTTTTATGGAAAAATATGTGGCAGGTGTCATAAGGTCACGTGCCTAGCGTCTGATCCAAAGGTCATCTTTATACTTATCTTGCGTTTACTATAATAGCTAAAGAAGATAGGATGTTTTTCTGGTTTGTTATTGCCAGTGCATTTATTAAAAAAAACCGCCTGTTGCATTTATATTTTGTGATAATCGCAAACTTATCTTGTAAGAATCGTCTGCAAATTATTATTGTGTCGCAAAATCATGGTTTCCGTCACAGTTTTTTTGTTATTGTTTAAATAAGTACCGCTGTCGAGGCATTTTTGTTGAAAATGTTGAAATCTGTTGTAGCCAGTTGCACCCTTATAAACGAAACGTCAGTCATTCGAAATCAGTTAGCAACTGTGATGCGGAGTTCGACGCGTTGATCTAAATAAGAATGTTCAATCAAGGAATGTCTTCTACGTCTTCTATAAATCCTTTCCATCCTAAGGTTGCCTAGAAGATATCTTTTTTAGCGATAAGGCCGCCAGTTGTTACACTAGTTTTTAAGAGTTTTTTGTCCTTTGTATTAAATTTTATGGTGTGAACAATAAAGAGCTAGTCAACCAATCAAGGTTCACTCATAATGCCTCATAATTTTCCTTCTCATTACCATTCTATACTTCTCTTTTCTGTGGTTTCCGTCATTTCAGATTCGTTAGTTTCAGAGAAACCAAGTAAATTAAGGTTTTGTAACATTTTGACTTACTCTGAAGTAGTGTCATTAATATTTCCACTCATCTCATAATTTAACGCAGAGATCGCAGCGGCTGTGAGGTTCGATAAATTGAAACGACTTTAGATAAAAATAGAATTACAAAATTTTAATTATTGATAATTATTAGATCCCCTATTGGTTTAACCCACCATCCTACATGCACTATTTTGTTTTTTTTTGAGATAAAACATACCTCATATCTTTGAAGAGGAAATCTACAAAAGATAACTGGCTGCATTGGGGCGCCAAGTTGTGTGGGATTATACCTACTAAAAACCTCCCCGGTGACAAAGGCTCCGGGATCTCACGAAAAACGCACTGGAGCCCTCAGCACTGCGCTGCAGCTCCAGAGACAACTGCATGTTGTCTCGGCTCCTCCACCCACAACGTTTTCGTCTTCTTCCGAGGCTTGCTTGGGTGGATGGTTAGAGCCCCAACTTCGACCATCCCGAGCCTGGAGGTCCCCTTTTAGTAGCCTCTTACTACAGGCAGGGGTACCGGTGCCGTTCTCTATTACCCCGGCGCAGGGCAAAAAAAGGGGTTAATCCAGGTTATAAGCTACCACATTTTACTCAAATCTGTTTAGCTGTTACTGATTTTAGTGAAGACAAACATACACAACACACTTCTACACACATTTTTGCATTTATAATATAAGTTCTGTATACAGTGTATGCACGATGGTATTAAGCCGAAAGCAGATCATTATTGGATTGTACCAATAAATTTTATATGGAAATCATACTTATAATTCTGGATAACATTTCCTGTCAGACTAGAAATCAAAGAAAAAAAAGCTGTACCAGGCATTTCCATGGACTTTATTTTCTGTTTCTATGACTGGAATGACATTTTGCTATGGAACATTTAGCTGATTTATGAATATATTGATGCTACAATACTTATAAATACTAACACAGGAGTACCAATTGCTACTGACTATAAATAACAAGCCCACAACACGTCTAAATCGAAAACCCTTCAGGCATAATGCTCTTACCGATTCCAATGGAGTTAACATCTCAGAATCTATGAATTATTCAAATAAAATAAACGAACCACCCATACATTATCACATCAACATTGATGGACCTTATCAAAGTAAAGAATCTGATGATGAATGTTTCTCGTAGAAGTCCTGATAGTAATAATTGTTGTGACAAGGGGTTACAGTGTGCTGTTATTGATCATACATGAACAATCTACTTGGCAAAAGGGAAAGCAAGAACAGGATGAGCGTCGATTACTATGAATAGAAACAGGATGTGGCAGGTTGTGGCATATTTTTTGCACTTTGGCAGCTAATAAAAATGTCATAGTATACGACTTCAGGAATTTTATTTCAGAGGTATGAAATAAAACAGTAACAATTTATGGAGATTCTTATATATTTTGATAGAAATAATTATTGAAATTTTGTTAAGTATCACCTCAAAAAAAACCGAGGCATTTTAAATAACATCTACTCCGCTCCAACAGAAATAATAATATAATAACCAATAATATTATATGAAAAGTATATTTATACCTAATAGCTTATAAACATGTTTTGAAAAAGAGTGTATTAAAATCACAGTAGGTAAGTTTACAGTATTTTTTTACAAAAGGAAGGCTTCCACAAATCATGGTATTGTGATATTTAATGACTTTGTGATTAGTGTAAAGGTTTTACTACCTATATAGTATTGAACGTGCCATAGAATTTATCAAAAATCTCTTCCAGACTCTTGCCTCCGTATACGGCTATCCCAGGATCAAGCGAGTCCAAATAATACAAAAAAGCTATAAAATTTGCTTTAACGCCTTTTGCAGAGTATATAACTGTGAAAAAATAATGTATTAAGTAAACTTGGTTATAAGAGAGCTAAAATTAAAATATTCAAAACAATAAAGTTGAAAAAATAAAAATAAGTAGTATCTATTTTTACTTTTTAAAAGTTTCTAGGAACTTTCAAAACACTTTTTTTTATTCATCATCATCAGCCAGAAGACATCCACTGCTGAACATAGGCCTCCCCCTTTAACCTCCACACTGAACGACAGCCTGCCTTTTGCATCCACTGGATGCCAGCGACTCTTACTATGTCGTCGGTCCATCTAGTGGGAGTCCTACCTACGCTGCGTCTTCCGGTTCGTAGTCTCCACTCAAGAACCTTTCTTCCCCATCGGTTATCGGTTCTCCGAGCGATGTGGCCTGCCCATTGCCACTTCAACTTGCAAATTTTAACAGCTATGTCGGTGACTTTGGTTCTTTGGCGAATATCCACGTTTCGGATTTTATCGCGCAAAGAAACTCCGAGCATAGCTCTCTCCATTGCCCGCTGAGTTTTCCAAAAGGCCAATCTCAGTACCATGTGTCCACCAGTTTTTTTAAATTAATAATGTCAAAAGAATCAAGAAACTTTCTTCCTTCCTTCACCACTCAAATTTCTCAACCTCTCTCACGAACAATAATTTGTTTACCAAAAATGCTAATAATACTATTTCCTAGGCCAATTTAAAATTCAACTGGATTAACTTCAACGGTGACAAGATCTCCACCAGTCATTTCTTCACACTAGAAAACTTTATAGCACTTTCTATTTCCATCTGTTACTTTTATGTAAATTCTCGTTTTATGTTTTACTGTCTGATGTTTATCTCTGTTAATGTATAAACTGCGTTTTGTATTTATTTTGTCAGTAAATTTAATAGTCGAAGCTTGAGCTACGATTTTATTTTTGTTAATTCACCGAAAGATCTCAGATTCTAATGGGACAAGTCTGCAGTGCAAGTACCGTTCTTTATCGATCGTCAAATTTGACCGTTGAGATTGTCAAATACGATAAAATGCCATTTGATCAGTAGTCGCTATGATCGATTCCATGACATTTTATCGAATTTGACGATCGATATGGAACGGTACTTGCACTGCTGTTTCGGGTGTGGTTTCAATGTATGTTTGTACATTTTTTCGACGAAAACTTACGTACTGTCGATACTAGTCTTCATAAATTGTAGTAAGCAAGTAGTTCGTTTTAATAAAAAAAATAAGATTGAATATAAGCAAAATCGGTCGAGATGTGGTCTGTGGTCGCAACGCAAGGTCTCAGTTTGGGGTGAACAGCCAGATATAGAGATAATAATATAGTTTCAAAACTTTCAATACGCTAGTCATATTTTTATATGTAAAATGAGCAGCAAACAAGCATGCGATCCACCTGATGGTAAGCGGAAATCACCGCCTATGGAAACCTGCAACACTAGCGGTGTGGTCGGTGCTTTGCCAGCCCAGTTTTAGTTAAGTTAAGTTTTAAGTTATAGTGGTGTATATCGCGTGTATCTTTAGACGACGGACACATTCAAGGACATCGCTGCGATGTCCTTGCGCTGGACGGATGCATTATAAATAGCTAGAAACTAAATATTGTGGACACCAGATATAAAATTACAAACATGGGAAAATACTCTTCAACGGGTGTGAATCTATGACTTAGACAACTGTTTTGTACAATAAAGTTATATGATTATTTACGGGATATTTACCGTGGTAAGGTTGTGGAATGAGCTCCCGATATTTCGGCGCAGTTACATGCACCATGTACACGGCAAGACCTAACCATGGTATATATCCCGTAAATAATCATATAACTTTAGTGAACAACCGTGATAGTTTAAAACAGTGTTTTGTACAATATATTTACAAAATTTACATCATTGATACTACCTGTTTTTTTTTCAATGGCTTTAAAATATTTTAGTGTTGAAAGTTCTGTATTATTAAATTTCTTCTTCCGATTTTCTGTTAATGTTAAAACAAAACTGTACAAGTATTAAAACACAGCAGTCACTATTTCGCTTTTTATATCTTCTTTTTGCGTCAGATATGAATTTGCATAAATGCAAGATAAAAATATAAGCACACTTTCATAATAATTTCCAAACCACAGTAAAAATAAACGTTTTTCTCGTCTTAATATTATGAAGCTGTAGCAAGATGTTTAAAGACTGGTATAGGTCAGTAGAACCGCGTCTGTCTGCTTCATGTACTAGGTAAAGCTACTACCGTAGGTCTGCCCTTTGTGAGCTCCAGTTCCATTTTTGATGCCTAGCATGGCAGATATTTGAAGAGTCTGATCTGGCTCGTAGCTCGTCCATTCCATGGTAGCCGTCATAGAGAATTTTAGTATGAGCATTTTAGCTCACACTAAACGCTCAAGCTACTTAACTTGAGCTCGAGTGTTATTTTAAAACAAAATAAATCTTGTCAACCACTTAAGTGTAAATTTATTCATGTGGAAAATAAAAAAGCTAGTATTCTAAGTAATTTAGAAACTATTATATCTGTAGAAAAATGAGCAGATGTAACGTGGCAATCTAAATAATTTTAATTAAATAAATAACATTTTACACTCAGTTCCCCACTAGAAATTTTTGTATCGGGTATGTTCCACCATACGCAAAGGCAAGACCAACATGCACCCAGTATAAGCAGACAATTTAAATTAATCATTCAAATATCTGCGTGCAATAAAAATTGTATATACCGTTATAATAATATGATAGAAGTTACATCAACGTCTCATTTTTCAGTGGTATATTAAGCACTATGTTGCCACATTCCCCTTTAGATAATAAATAGTAATATTTTCTTACCCTTGCAACATTAGTCAATAATCGGCACCTCACGTTTACTTTCACATAACTGACACAAATAAATTCTAATTTAAAATTTTAGACTATCTACTGGTGCAAGGAGTTGATGAGCGATTATAGAAATGTTTTCGGGTAAATATTTATAAGTCCAGTGAAAGTGGACAAACAAAGCCTGATGATGATGAATGCAAGTGACGTTTCATCATTCCGGATGGTCAACCCATCACTGTGCACATGAGTTGTGCTAAATTTATTCACAGATAAAAGGTTTATGTTACCATCAACTTCCAAATATCAACGCAAGAGTAGACCTACAAACATGCAATCATATTAATTCAATCTAAAATGTATCACATGATATATTGTGGTTCTTAGAAATATTGCTTGCGCTTTGATTCTCAATTCAGCTATAAAATTAGCACATCTCACCAGACGCATCATGCATCAGCGGCGCCATTCGAGTCACAGATCAGCAATAGTAACCAAGTTATTGCTTGAAACCGGTTGCAAGCATGACTCGAAGGACCTCGCACGAAAGGACAATATCAAGGACAAGAAGTAGGCGTGATACGATAGAAATGTGGGGATGGGTGACAAACAATGAAATTTAAAAATTGATGAAGTTTACAATGGGCGTAACATAGTAAAACACGAAAGATCTCTTGAAAGTCTATCAAAAATCACATCAAAAATAAAGCTAGTGACATGACAAACAAAAAAAAACAGAAAATGAAGAAGGGTGGACGTCAAACAGGATCAAAATTAATATCCTAATTGACAGAGGTGATAAAGTTAGTCAAGGTAATATAAACAGTACTTTAAAGTTTGTGTGAATCGATTTGAACGTCCATGTACGATTCCATTTGATATTACAAAAACTGAAAAATACGAGAAAGAATAAAATAAGATTGAGAATAATGTTGCTATTATTACAATCACGATACGAAAAATGTTTTAGTAGTGCTACAATAATTCAATAAATACCAATCCATATAAAAAGCCACTCCCAAATAATATAAAACCACACGCTGATTAAATTTTAAATCCCAAATTGTGTTTTAACTAGCACATTATTTTGTCGCAGGTTTTTTAAAGATCTGATCACACAGTCGTTTTTCGAAATTTATTTTTTGTATTGAAATGTGACTAATGACGTAAAAGGTAATTCAATTGCACAAAAAGCTTTAAAATGTTGTCCTCAATTCACTTTGCGCAATTTTTTTCCACTTTACGACTCAGTGCAGTGTGCTCGTTTGACATTATTTTGCATGTGGGTAACTATTCCATAGCAAATTGGTTTTACGCAGTATTTTTACGTCAACTAAATGGATGATTAATGAGGTAATTTATGAATATAATAAAGTACCGCTGTTTGTTAATTGAAAAAATACATAAATATGAACGATAGTAAATTGAGAAGACATAAAAAATAATTAACAAAATGAAGAATAATTTACTAAAATGATTATTGTGAAAACGGTTATCAATTATGAAAAGACACATGCATAAACTAACATAATCGTTTCACTTTTGCCTCGGCTCGTCACAAATGACTACACATGCAATCATACATTTTTGGTTCAGAACCGCACCCAGTGGGTCATTGTTTGGTTTGTTTCCCAAACATACGCAATTGTTAGGTAAATGGGCAACTGCAGTTACATAGTTTAGTTGACACACCTTGCTCGTACGTGACAATGAGGCAAAGTTTATAAATAGCTCTCATGGCGTCAAAATTGTTACTGTGCTAGATTTCACTAGATGGTTTTCTTTTACCTAAATAATTGTGTCTAAGAACTGTTTTCAATAATTGCCGCTTTAGAATTCATAGCTTCAGCTTTAGAATTTAATTATTATTATATGTACATGGATCTTCCATTATATTTCTATTCCTTTCAGTTAACATCTTTGTTACTCAAATCGTCTTCTTGATTATGTTAAGTATATTCATACGTTTTATTTTCAATAACTTTATGACTCAACATGGGTTTTTTTATCAGGCAGGTGCCTGTAATAACTAAGAAAAATACAAGCTATCTAAAACCAAATACCTAGGATACTTAGCCTATTATACAAAAACAGTTGGATTGCCCATAGACTGTTGAAGGTCTAGAGACCATCCAAATGCTCAAGTCCACTATCAGTTGGCAGCGTATCCATCATGCAAGTGGCATTACCACGCTGATGTTTATGGGTTGTGCCAGAAAAAAAAAGTTTTCTTTTTTCGTTAAAGCTAAGCCATATAACTGAAGTCATGATTCTCCAAAGGACATAACATTTGACTCACACACCTTGCGAAAGCTTTTAAGAGACTGTTGCGTGTCACCTCGACCATTCAACTCTTTTGTGCCGTTCCTTTGTATCGCACCGCCAATGCTTCGAGTTGGTTTATTTTGAAAGAGCCTTGTTGGTGACGTAAAGGTTGGCTTGAGATCGAAACTATTTAGAAAGGAAGTGAAAAGCAAACCAAATATTTGTCAATGAATTGTCAACAAGTTAACACAAAATAGAGTTTTCCTTGTGGTTTTCCTTGGAACTCACATTGGCACAATGACTGTTTCATTTACTTACATCAATGCATTGGCGTCATCATTTTTACTATTAAATAATAGGCTTGCATTTGACCATCTCTTCTAACGTTAAACGATGATGCGGTCTACGATTGGAGCACACTTGCTTAGAAGAAGCTGTTTCACTTGCGACTTGAAGGCACCCAGATATCGGGAACACCTATTTAGGATATTCTAGTCAAAAGCACGGATCTATATTATATACCAATTAAGGAATTATTGTGATCCATATAGTTCAGTTTTATTGTTTTTTGAAAGTTACTATCTATCGATTCAATTTTCAATATTTTGGCATTAACAAAAGGAAAGAAACCTTTTGTCGGTGTATTTTGGTCAATCTATTTGCTTAGTAATCGCAATCGTAATTGCTTATAATCTAAGTTTGTAAAACTGTGGTAGGGTAGTGCCAAATAGGTAATAATTGTAACAAATTTTAATGATCTCTTCATCTAATTCTAAGTTAGTATTTTAAGTGAGATTGTTTGATTGATTTATTTAAATGTAAATTCGTTTCCATAGTATGTAAGTGCCAAATTTGCATGCCGAAAGGTAGTATAATGGCGAACCATTCTTTCTACACGACACCTGTAACTTTTGTAAACCCATTATACGCAAAAAATACTACTAATAAACTAAACTATTTTATTTTAAGGTTTTTAGTTCATGTTGGCAATATTAATAAAATAACACTCATAAAAATGCTGATGAAACTCCTTCCAAGAAATGTAATCTTCGAAGCAAGTAATTTCACCTAACCTGTTCCAACCGGTCCGGCCAAGTAATTCTTTATCCCAAACCAGGGACCAAAGAAAGTCCTGAAGGGTGGCAGGTCAGCGACCCGGGAACCTGTCCACAACTTGCCACTGCGCTTACACAATAGGTTTAATAAGCTCATACTTATTGATAGCTTACTGTTACCATATAATATGCCTTCTATAGTTTTTCACTTATATTTACGTATAGATATTTTGTTCTTTTATTGTTGTAGGTTTATCAATACCTAGTTTTGCTAAGTCTTTTCCATCTGCCCAAATAATATAATAATGTTTATTTGGTCAAAAGTTTACAAGCTTATGAAATTATAGGTACAAAAGGTGCGATCAGCATTCAAAGAATAAACTCCTTGTGATTTGTGAGACTGCGTATTTAAGTTTATTTACAGATTATCTAAGATTGTAACTGTTTTGTGTCTTGTAGATTCTCGATTGACGTGGGCCATCTTCGCCTACACCATTGCTTACCATCCGGCGAGATAGTGGCTAAACGTGAACTCATTATTTTCAAAATTGTTCATAACGGCTTTTGCCATTGTTGCAATATCAAAGTTGTCGTGTTAAAACTTCGTTACAACAAATCGTGAATATTTAGATACCCATAGTTTTCATAAAACTGTTATCTCATCATCATCATCGTCGTCATCATTTAGGACGTCCACTACTGGACATAGGCCTCCCCCATCAATCTTCAAAAGGGTCGGTAGGAAGCGGCCTGCATCCAGCGTTTCCCTGCGGTCTCTTTTATATCGGGGTGGACGTCTACGCTGCGCTTACTGGTCCGTGGTCTCCATTCACGAACCTTTTGGCCCCATTGGCCATCTGTTCTGCGTGCTATGTGCCCTACCCACTGCCACTTCAACTTGCTAATCAATAAAAACTGTTATCTACTACATTAATAAAAATGTTTTACCCTTTTATTAGCTATTTAAAAATTAGCTACTGATAGATGTGTATTGTGTAATTCAACATCTATAAGAGAATGTCCATTAAAAGCATCGTTGCCAAGACTGTAAAAAACATCTTGGAGAGTTTCTATTTGCTAGTCCAAAACTAGTTACTGAGAGTTAAGGGCCAAACATCATAATTAACACAGTAGTTACCTCCAATAAGTAATGCTTACGGACCCTTTCTAATCAATGCAAAACATCTCGAAGCAAACTTGCCCGAAACTCGGCCGCAGTACAGTTATAATAAATACTAACACAACCTGGCGATGAAAATAGAGAAATTATAATAGAAACGCTTTATCATCGGTTTCTCTCGGGGTATCGATGACCTTTTTAGAATTGATTAGCTCTGATTTTACAAATCTTGAGATTAATGTGTGAAAAAATGAAAATAAGAACAGTTTTTTTTAAATAACGATTGAGTTTAGGAAACTATTACGAGTACAAATGCTGATCTGTGTATTTATTTTAAATAACTAAAGCTCATTAACGCCTATTTTGATATTATCGTGATCGATGGTACAGTTAAATGAGCAGAAACTAATTAAGGAAATATGTTTGGCGTGATAGATTTGTTCTATTAGATTCGTTCTCATTCATGGATTGAATTCTGTGGAAGTCAACGAAACAAAATTATGCTTGCTAACCGTCTTCATTAACTAAAACCATAGCGTGCTCCATCGTAGACCGCATCATCGCTTAACATCAGGCGAGATAACGGCCAAGCGCAAGCCTATCTATTAAAAAATACAAGCTAACTAATACTAAAAACCTAAACCACTTGGCCTAATATATAAGTACAGTTGGACTATGCCCATAGACCGTTGAAAGGTCTAAAGACCATGCTTATGCTTAACTTAACAAAATATAATATTACACTACCATCTTTTCAAGGTCTCTGGATTAAATGCAAGCCATCTAAAAGGTAAATACATGAAATACAACAAAGCAGAACTTAATAACTGAAGCAACAGGAAATTCCTGATAAGTTAAGAGCTATATATTTAAAAGCCTAATCATGACTGAAAATCAAGTCAGTAAAAATTTGCAAATCAGCATTTCCATTCAACGTGGCAATACTACACCAGCATAATGGCTACTTTTTCTTCCACCAAGAGGCTTTTAAATAGGTCTTTTAGCTTAGGCTTATTTATTTTTAAGTGGTTACAGTTTTAGTTCATTTGAAATTGTATATTATTAAGCAAATATAGTTGAAAATAAAATACCAGTGATTTCAGAGTCACAGTGTATCATCCCTGGTTGATAAACTTAAGAAGTTAGTAAACCTGATAAGATAAGCTTGATAATTTCACGTGTTGCTATTTTCAAAACATAATTAATCGTTTTTCAAAGTATAGCTTGAAAGCAAATCTTAAACGGTCTTACACAAGGTCTAGCTTTCCAGGAGTGGACACCCAACTACGTCACTGTCCAATTGTGACTTCTCCCCAAACTATAAAGTTTGAGAATTATCTATGGCATCGATGACGTAGGTGCGTGTCACCCACGTGACATTTTTGTCTCTGAACGCTATACCCAGCGGAATAAAAATAAGTATCTATATATAACTGTTAGTCAATCTGCTACGAGTACGGCAACCAAAACATACGTCAAAACTTTAACCTAAATATCCGTTAATCAAACGGTTAACGATCAAAACAGTATGGTTAGTTAACGGTGGTTAATAACCATGGGACGTCTGGTCTACAATCAGATGCACTGCTGCTGTGGCTAATTGGCTTGAGTTATGGAGGCTTCGAAGCCAGTTCAGTTATCAAATTAACAAAATAAGCTGGTAGTTTGAAAGCTAACACTCAACTTGTACGGAACAAAGAAGACAAATCATTGCGTATGTTAATTGAAGATTGATTTATTATTGTCTATGAATCGACTTTGCTTCGAGTCGATTCTATCAACTACCATAACTATGTCGTGTTTTGGCACTCACTTGAAAGCTAATTCCCATTTCAGGCTAAGCCTGTTTACCATCTTCGACCACACCATCTCATAGGTGGCGGGTTGACTGCTCTTTATGCCACATCCTGTAAATGTTGGTGGGAAAGGAAACATACCATTATATTTCCTCCTTTATTAAATCCTATACAAAATCATAAGGAGACATATCATTAATAACCTCTTTTTGCTTTGCTTCGTCGGATAAAAACCTAAATTTTAAAGTATTCATCTTGAAATTAGTTCGATAAAGTCCGTGAAGAAAACACACAGTGCGACGAAAAAGCCAAGAGAATAGATTAAAATTAAAAGACCATGGAGTACAGAAAACACTATTGCAAATTAACAATGCACGTTTATTAGCTCTGGTTAGTCACTTTTCTAAACGTTTGCATTGCGAGTGTCCAATGTTATCATATATACTTCAATGCAGAGGTTTCTGTAATTTACATTCGCTGCACAATTTGCTTCAGCAGTTCTAATAACACAGACGCTTCCTACATTCCACACAATTGTTCCCAATAGCACACTAGTTTCCTTCCATCCGTCACTTGCATATTTATCAGTCATTTGTTCGTCATTTTGTCGTCAGTCGTTACGCATCGTCAGCTAGCACAGAACTTTTATTATTCATTCTTTCTAGTGAAAGTGGTCAGTCTGTCATTTTACTCAACGTGCCTTGTTTACTAAGAATGGTGCTGTTTTGTCATCATAATTTCTTTATAGGTAGGAAGTTATTGTTTTTGATGCCTCGTTGGTTACATTGCTCACTTTGTGAAGTTGATAATGGTGGTTTGGAAATCGAAGATTGTTTCATATCTTTTTTTAATGCTGTTTGCCTCAGCTACTTGCCCATTTTACCAACATTTTTGTTTCTTCATTCAAGATCTAATTTTGTTGTAGTGTAAGATAAGATAACTCTACATTAAAAGAACACATACACAAGGAAAATATATACACATTAACATTAAATATATACATTACAATGAAACTATTAATTAGGCTTTTAACAAAATGCATTATCGCTTAAGAGGCGTATTACAAAATGAACCGTTCAATTTTATTTGTATTTTCGGGCATAAAACGAATAAATAAAGCCGCAATTTTCAAGATAAATATAAAATAAATAAACCATAACATATTTTATGACAATAATTTAACGAAATACATTCTTAAACTTTTCTTCCTAAAGTTTTACGAAAAACTACTTTTGTAAATTAGAGGTAACAAATGGATATCTTGAGTTTTACCAAAATCTGAACCCACTAAGTACATTCAACAAAAAGTACAGATAGATCTATTTAATACAGCAACTGAATTTTCTACAGGTCTTATTAGTTGAAAGAAAAATTATACCAAAAACGTTGTTTTCGATGCTTTTTTCGTAAAAAAATGTGATAGGACACTTATAGCAATCCCATTCCCTGCAGATGCACGGCACTGTTCGCGTGCCTGCGTCTGCACCTTACAGTGAGACCGGGATCTCCATAGAAATGTTCCGGTACATCCTTACGTTACTTATGATAACACTCCCATGAAATACTCGGAGCATTTTTCTTCCTTCCCTCTGCAAAAGCGTGATGCCGTCCCCCATGTGCCGTGAGCTTTAAAGTCAGCTCGCCATTACCCTATTCATTTAAGTATGATTTTTTTCCACGTCTACAATCCTATTTCTTTTGTTTACATAAACATAGCGTAATAATACCACGTAGGACTTATTTTTGTCGTTGGACTTTTATTGCTACGTGTTCACAACTGGCGATATCCTTCCGTAGTGCAAATCTCTTCTTTTACTTTTGGTATTCTTTTCTGAAACTCTATTTAGGGTACTATAAGGAACCTTTATAAGTTCGTTCTGTGCGTTCGTCTGTCCGTCCATCTTTTTCCAGTAGTTTTCTCATTGATTATACCTAGGTTCTGGAACATAGCCTCAGGAGCTTCCGGTTATATACGCGCGTTTGCGCTCGAAAGGGACTATAGTCACCGCGTTACCAACTGAATCGTCAGGTCATAAATCATTGTCTGTCTTATCTCGCTCGCACCCAAATGTCATATCTGTCTATCTCGCTCGCACTTACAGGTCTTATGGTATGACGTTTATTACTCGACGACTCAGTTTGTAACGCGGTGACTATAGTAACTGGGCACCAGTCACGTCTCAGCTTTTGCTCCGTCACTTTTCAAGTTATATAAATAGTAAATGTTTATCGAGATGATACATCTTTGAATTTAGTCCAACAAAAAAAAAACACAAAGCATCGTTCGTTCGATTTTTCTATAACCACCAATTTCTGATATGGCCTTGGTTGCGGACACATACTATATCCGTGTCTCAACACGCTCTTGGCTAGTTATTTCTTACTCTTTTGCCAGCCACATCCACAAACTAATTTAATTCAAATAATAACTGTCTTACATCCATCAGTTTTCTGTTACCTTTCTGAAATCAATCATCAGTTTTAATAGACGTAACGGCGAATGAACAGAAATAGAAATAAAAACAACCAATAAAAATAAAATAATAGTGATAAAATTCAACCAATAAAATAATTAAAGACCAAAAAATATCAAGTAATTGAATCAACAGGAAAATATATTTTAGTGCTTCGAAGATCGATACCATATAAAAACATTTGGTAATTACCGATACCTAACTACCAAAATTTTACAAGCGTGATGAAATTAATTCACGAATGAACAAGAAGAATATGCCTACGGCCTTAATTTAACGCTCAAACGTTAGTTAAGTTAATCTATGCTTAAAACTGCACTGACAGCTTCGGGAATTGCCAGACACGAAGACGAGACAAATTATAATTAGTAAATACACGCTTTATTATCATTTCTAAGTAACACCGTTACAGCCTTACACAAAGAAACCAAGTACATTCGCTAAATTTAAGCCATTCAAATAATGTCATATATGGCTCAAAAAATAAAATAAAAATTTTACTATGACAATTTGCGCGGTGAAATCGTACCACAACAAATCAGAAAAGCAGCATAAGAGTTATGGTCTGACATTCCACAGGTAATCCATTAATTTTCTTGCTTAAATTGTAATACCAATCGAAACGTAAGCTACAAATCTAATTTGTAGCTTACGTTTTGAGAAGGCGTTGTTTGGAAACCTACCTTCTCTGAGTAGTTATTCTAAGGTTACAGCCTTAATTACGAACGTTTGTTACGTTTGTTCGCGCATGGTAATTTCCGTCAGCGCAAAGTTGACTTTATAGTTGTTTGGGCATTAACTTAACAAATATTTTAAATTAAAGCCTTACCGTCTTACCACAAAGGATTTATGCACGCTTTAGACAAGTGTTTAGCATATTTTTCGCAGTGAAACAATTGCTAAACACATGTCTAAAGCGTTCTTAAATCTTTTGTGGTAAGACG
Organism: Agriopis aurantiaria; assembly: GCA_914767915.1. Classification (NCBI taxonomy): domain Eukaryota; kingdom Metazoa; phylum Arthropoda; class Insecta; order Lepidoptera; family Geometridae; genus Agriopis; species Agriopis aurantiaria. Next base: position 5,095,088 of record OU612003.1, on the reverse strand, counting down.
GTAAAGGTTTAGTTAATCTTTAATCACTTGTCTCTCAAACTTTAAAAAAAGTTTTTTTTTTGTTTTCATGTAAGGCTATTTTTGCCTGACCAATTATCAAAGACCAAAAACAATTTTGGCACATTTTGTCGTTAACTCATAAATGAACATCGTATTAAAACCACATGAACATTTCGCCGAAATATCACCGCGATTTCCAAACTTAATTGCCTCAACTGATTTGGCAAATTTCATAAATACTGAATCATCTTTGCCTTAGACTGATAAGGAACAGAGTCTTAACTCAATACCGCGTCGTCTACTCAAATCCAAGCACTATTTCCCTGCGCGAAACAGTGATAGATCTATACAATCTACGCCTGCAGGAAGAAATATGCACGAGTCGACGTCCCCCACAGAACGGAATAACATAAAAGACAAATTACAAAACTCCAGATTTCTCAAGAACCTATTCTCAATCGAGGCTGTAGTAAATATATCTACAAACCAGCATTACTACCAAAGATGCGCTGCCTGATTTGATTTCCCCGAATATAGTTAGTTACAATCTGGGTGTATTCAAATCACGAGTGAATCGGTTTCTTCTAGGCAAGCGTGCTCCAACGTAGACCGCATCATCGCTTAACATCAGGCGTGTTGGCGGTCAAACACAAGCATATTATTTATATAAAAAAAATATAGAATAAGACATACTAATCAGCGATGATATTTTTGAATTGACAAGAGCATTTCCAACGGATTAAGTTTTTTTGCAGAGGTTACTCATCTGTTCTTTGTATACTCTGTGTTATTACTGACCAGACAGGTTCGCCTTGCCAAAATGAGTTTTGGACTAGCGACCGCATGTGGTTTTACTTATGTTTATTTTTAAAAGCGTGTGTACATGATTTTGACATTGATTATTATAATTTAGATTAGCAAGGCCGTGTCTCATTAGTCTTAGAATTAGGCGAGGCAAGGGCAATACATTTTTTGTACATATTTCATTGTAATCTTTTCACGAAGTCATTTGTGGTCGTGATTAACCTTAGAAGAAACGTAGAAAAGACATCGTATGTTTCTTTCTAAAATATAATGATGGAGTTCTTCCAGTACCTTACAATTTTATCCGCAATTTTTTTACTTTTCCAATTGTTTTTTGAGATCGAAGTATTTTATGTCGGGTTCATAATTCACCCTAATGTTTTGCCTAAATTGGATATGTCGTCGGCGGCGTGAGAAGATAACAAAAATATAGACATGACAGACATTGTTAATGTGATGTGTACAATTACTTGTAGTATGATCAATTGGATTTCTATTTTATATAAAAAATATCATTTATTGCTTCTTGATGAAAACATCAATTAGAGTCACAAACAGACCCAAAAAAATGCATTTTATAATTTAATCGGGTTACATAGCATTTCCGTTTTATACAGAAATCGTCAGACAGATGACGTCACTATGTGAACGACCTTTACACCGGATGGTCAAGAGTGAGTGGTCATACCGAGCTCGAATATGGTATGCCGTCAGCTTTCATCTTTATTGCCTATCGTATAGGTTTAATAAACATCGAGTGCTTCGATGCCTGGAGATCACATGAATGAATAAGAAAATTCAACAAATATTTGTGGTAAATGGTTTCCATGGAAGTTGAAACTTAAGTGTTTTGAACAATATTTAAGGTAGATAGATATTATGTACATGTGAAATATTGCAATAATACTAAGAGAAATAAAAAATCAAACACATTGAGATTGAGAAACACGGTACCCTTGTTTCTCAATGTTTTTCCTCGCGGGGAGGCCGTGAGTCGAAGCGGCGTTTCTTTTGGTGATAATTATTTTTCAAAAATGGTCGCAAAAGTCAAATAAATAAATAAATATTCGGGACATTTTTGCACACACGGTCATCTGACCCCAAACTAAGCAAAGCTTGTGATATGGCTGCCAGAGACTGATATACATAAATATGTAGTTTTTAAATACATACTTAAATAGATATTAACAACCAAATGGAACAAACACAAATGTCATCACATAAATGTTTGTCCTACGTGGGAATCGAACCCACGCCCTCAGGCTCAGAAGGTAGGTTCACTACCAACTGGACCAATGAGCTATCTAAGTTATAATGCATCTCGTTAACATTTTGATTTTTACTTTAATTTAACTGAATTTAGGGAGCATTGGTGTAAATTTAACTTTACACGCAGTTCATTGGTGAAATTTCACTGATGTGCAGACAGAATTTAAGTGCGTGGTGTTGCTTCTCTGTCACAATAGATCGTCTGATGTTACAAGTAAGGTGCATGAATGGATTCTGGGGAAAAGATCTGATTAATCACGTAATTAAACGGCCGTGATGCAACTTGTGAAGAGAGTTCAGTAACTTTACAGATTGTGGCGCTGGAAAGGTAACTTTCCTGCTGTATTTTATTTGACCTGAAGCTGCTTTACTATCGATAATGCGAAAGCGCTTTGAAAATAAACACTTGAACTGAACTGAACGAAATGAACTGAGGTTATCTTTTATAACTAATGTTTACTATAACCACAGAATAGTTTTTTTTTTGTTTAAACTAGAACGGATATCAAGGCATTTTTGTAATAAATTTGTTGTAGCCAGTTGCACCCATATAAACGAAACTTCATTCATTCGAAATCAGTTAGCACCTGTGATGCGGAGTTCAACGCGTTGATCTAAATAAGAATGTTCAATCAAGGTTCACTCATAATGCCTGGTAACAGATTTTCCTTCTCATTTGCGTTCTATTTAATTCTCTTTCCTGTGACTATTACTAACCTCAAATTGGCAAACGTAGCGTAGGTTGCCTTAAGATTCGGCGGAGTGACGATATAAGCAAGGCAACTGCCTTGCTTATAGATAGTAAGTAGCTGGAAGCAAAAAGCCGAAAATCGGGCTGATGACATACCTTCAACTTAAACCTAGTGTACTTTATTTTAATTGCATTTTAACTCATGCAACACAGCTAAACAAAATGAAGTGCTATGAATAGTTCCAAGAAATACTGATGAACAATCATAATATCGACCTTGGCGAATCGTGAGCCCGCAGTGACAGGCTTCAGACAGACAGACCTATTATCTTTTAGATATAAGATGACGTTTTGGATCTACCTCATACTTGTTTTGTGCTTACCTTTTAAAATAAACTGACCAATTGCCAGTCGGGCTCGTACACTGAGGGTTCCGTACCGGCTCAAAATACAAAAAGTAGTGCAAAACGGCAACATCACGGCGATCACCCACCCAAGCACCGACCGCGCCCGACGTTGCTTAACTTGGTGGTGAACAGAAATTTGTCACCGACTCTCATTTGGGCATTATTTATTATTTGTTGTTATACCTTAGAGTGTGTACTATAATAATGTCAAATTTGACGCTTATACGTATACGTTTGTTGGGGCCCTTTAGTTTATACTTTATGAATTTTTTGTTTTTTAATTCGACGTAACGTTACATATTCTATGAATATTTCACCTGACTATCTATTACAGTTCGAAAAATACAGCAGTTAAAAGGTAGGATGGACGGAAAGACAGACAGCGTAGGCTTAACGTTTACACTTTGGCTAAGGAACGCTAAAAACTACATACTATCATAAAGATCGTTAGGATTTTTTTACACTCGCTTGCTCCCTAGGCTAAGACAAGTACTGCTTAGTGTCAGATTTTAAGACATGTACCTACTACTGCTTAGGACGTATACATGGTTACACTGAATGGTGGTCGGTACTACGCAAAAACTTTTAAACCAACCCTGAAAACATGAAGAAAATTATAAGCTGCTTAATTTTTTTTTGTATAAGTAACGTTTGTCAGCGCAAACAAACAGCAGATAAAATATTTTCCGATATTTTTAAGAGTGATTTGTGTAAAAGTTGTTCATAATGTTATAAGTAGGTACAATGACGTCCATTTGGCTTATAGCAACTCATACATATTATGTATGTTTGTAGAAGTATAAAAATGTAGCTTCCCACCTATAAGATCAGAGGCCTTACGGCTACCTCATAACGCAAGCTTGAAAATGACGCGAACGTGAACCTTAACGCGCCGAAATACGGTTTGCGGTCGCGCAACTTTTCGGATCACCTAAACAGAATCGCTTGAAACAGGCAGCCGTAAAGCCCCAGACCTATCAAGCATAATAATGTCATACAATATTCACTACCGTTGTCTTATCGCATCGCCGCATTTTGTATCCGACTCGTATCAATTCATTAGCAAAATAATGCGAAGATCGATTAATTATCGACATTACCACGCATGAGCGAGTTGTATAATCGATTTCTTGTCGAACCCGGACTCGATTTTGAAGTGAAAGTAACTACCATCGACACAGGTGTTACGGCGTTCGGACTCGATTTGATGACTCGAATGGGATGAAACACGCTATTCGATACTTCTAAACCTTCAAGAATGACAATTTTATTTTGACCGCACCAGCGTCATCGTTCCGTACATACTGATACCGAGTCTGTGACATTTGTATACAAGTTTAGGCTGTTATAAAAAATGTAGAGGTCAGATTAAAATGGTTAGTCAGGGTGCAGGTAGTCACGGATCGGAAGTTTTGATGGTCGTATTTGTGACGGACATTCCAACTAGTTTAAATCAGAAGATTAACGAATTTAATGTAAAACAGTTAAATTAAAAGCTTGTTTGCGAGTTTTCAAAGCGAGTTGACATGTTTTTTTTTTATAATTTCTTTTTTTAAAGCAATCTGTCTTTGAAGGCAATAAGCTTTATTTTGAACTGTTGTCTTAAGTGACGCGTCTTGTGTGGAATACGCCCATTGACGCATCCATCATAATTTTTCTTATTTTGTTAAGTCTTGGGGTATCGTCCTTTTAAGCCTCCTTGGAGGCCTTCTTGACATCAACATCTTTGCTAATTCATTTGGATGATTTTGCAGTTTTTTTTGTTGCAAGTTAGGGCGTTATTTCTTATTTCTTCTTCCACTGTGGACATTTGCAGGTCCTTGTGTAGGGTTTCTATGTGACATACCAGGGAGCGTTGGTTTGCGAGTTGACAAGTAAATAAAAATTAATTGAAAAAAGCCCTACAATTAAATCATCGTCTGCCTTAACCACTGCCCATTAACTCTATAGATCTAGAGAGGCTCTATTTTTTTATATTTTTTTTTGCACCACAGATTTCAAATATTTATGAATCGAATATTTATTTTTTGATTGAAAGGATATCCTTTCTGGTTTGTCTCACATTTATTATCAAAATCGGGTTAGTAGTTAAATTCGTTTTTTTAAAGTCGGTTTTTAAATTGATAGTTATAGCAATCTCCTTTCTTTACCAGTCGCATACCTATCTCCCTTTTAAAATGAATAATACAACTCAGTTAACACAAAAACCCTACTTACATTCACATAGCTCATCAACAGATGTCGACTCATCCATAAATTTTTTACTACCCATCTTACAATGTATCCAGAAACTATGCGCCGAAGGTAGCCGATATTTCCGGTCTGGTGCACACACATACAAACACAGGTAGTCAGGAAATAAAAAAGTTAACTAAGTATAGGCAAGCGGAATTTTTAGTAGGCAGATGCGACCGACGGTTAGAAGCCTTGTTGAATTAACGGGCTTATGTTATAAGTAGTGGGATAATTTTATTCTGAGACATGTGAATGTGGCTACGACTATATACGCGTATGTTACAGTATCGCTATGCCAAGTAATAAGTCTTTAAGGTTAAAAGTCGGTAAAGTTATTGCGGTTATGTCTTTAAACTATCTACCGAACCTACCCACTATATCACGAATGCCATTAAACAATAGCAGGTGCAGTTTAAATTGATAAACAAATTATCAATTAAAAAAACAGACTTCAAAATTTGTAATTTTTTGTAAAGACTAAGAAAGAGGGTAGATCGTTTTATTTTCACATAGCTTTGAACTCTTCTACCAACCACCCGCATCTTCAGTCTTCCCGTGAACATGGTGCATGTAACTGCGCCGAAATAACGGAAGCTCATTCTACAACATTACCACGGTAAATATCCCGTAAATAATCACATAACTTTAGTTATTATTATTATTAAATTAACAAAACCGACTTCATCATAATAGGCCAGAAGACGTCCACTGCTGAACATAGGCCTCTTCCTCTCACCTCCACACTAAAAGACAACCTGCCTTTTGCATCCACTGGATGCCCGCGGCTCTCACAATGTTGTCAGTCTATCTAATGGCTTTGTGGGTGGGTGGTGAAACCGCCTTCATAATTAGTAAAATACGCAATTTTCAAGTTATTTATATTTAATAGCCAAACTATGGAACCGATTCTGATGAATTTTCTATGGAACCAATCTGAAACGCTTTTCTCAACCAAATGTAATCAAAGAAACGAAACACATCTATATACCTCAGACACTAATATGCAAAAACTTAGCACTAGTTAACGAGCCCCCGTTAAGGTACTAATAAACTAGTCAGGTGGACCACCAGAACGTACGTTTCAGGGTTCGTGGCGACTGATCACGTTCAGATTCTGGGCACGGGAATAAAAAATTATATTTTCTTGCTCCTATAGTTCTTTTTTTATCCCCGGTCTAAGCGGACTAAAACTTCTTTTCATGCTCCAAAAATATGTTTTATGCTCTAGTGCAAAAAAGTCTGCTTTTTGTGTAGTATTGCATAAAAATTAACTGAACCTCTAAACTTGTTCAAAAAGGTTCAGTTTTTAATATATTTTTATGTAGGAAGCTTACCCATAGATCAGGGTATTATTAAAGATCCAGACATACATTTTGTCGAATAAAATTTAGACATTGTTCAAATTTCAGTTTAAATTTTAATTAAAGAGATAATATTACTCACAAATTCATTTCCTTGCAATTGAAGTTAAAAGCAGAGTTTATAACCCATTTTATCCTCGACATAAATAACGTCTCTGCTAAAATGGGTTGTTTTATGCACTCGTTGAACAATCTACTAATTATCGTCATTGGCGCGAAAAGTGCCAAATAGATAAACTTTAAGGCGTTTTTTTTTTCAGAATATAAATGTAAGTTTTTTCATATGTACATGTAAATTTAACTAGAAAGAAAACAAAACAAAAAGTTAAAAACTTTTAAGTTCAGGCGCGGGTCAAAAAATTTGGCGCGAAGTACGTGACATTAAATACAAATTTTCGGAGTCACAGTTTTTTTTTTTTTTTACCTGTCACCCACCCACCGCTTTGCCCACCGCTTGGCAAAGGTCTCCCCCATTTCCTTCCATAAATCTCCATTCGCCACAGATTATAATAAATATTTAATTCGGACCACGTGATCAAACGCCACAAATATATTTTCGTAAATTTTCCTTGTGTTTGTTGTGTCCTATCGATATTAGCAACGACCACAAACAGATCCGCGTGCATAAAATTGGAAATCCCGATCAGTCGCCACAAACCCTCGTTTGAAAGCGTCCATTGACGGCTCGTAACTATTATTTAATCTGTTCCACATACCAGGCACCGCACGCGCAGCTTTCATCAACACTGACCGACTTGTGCGCTTGTGTGGGTGCAAGAACACAAGAGTTAGTCATTGTCTCAGATCAGAGACACAAGGGAGATATGTTAAGGTGACATGACGAGTGCGAAAGCATCAGGCCTACATCAGACTTGATACCTTTATTCGGACTCTCCCTGCGGACAAACTTGCCGTCCATTTTACACGTGGACTATTAGGTTAGTTCTTTGTTTTTTTTTTTTTGAAAGTATTTATAATGTGCATATACATTTGTAAGTTTGAAGTATTTACAGTTTTTGCGTTTGGGAACAGTCAAAAAATTGAGTGAAAATTGGGACATCTGAACACGAAAATAATTCGCTGTTTTAAACTATCACGGTTGTTCACTACAGCTACAATGATTACTAACGGGATATATACCGTGGTAAGGTTGTGGGAAGCTTCAGTCTTCCCGTGAACATGGTGCATGTCATCATCATTATCATCAGCCAGAAGACGTCCACTGCTGAACATAGGCCTCACCTTTTAACCTCCACACTGAACGACAGCCTGCCTTTTGCATCAACTGGGTGCCAGCGACTCTCACAATGTCGTCGGTCCATCTAGTAGGCATGTAACATCATGGTGCATGTAACTGCGCTGAAATATCTGGAGCTTCATCCACAAACTTACCACGGTAAATATCCCGTTAATAATCATAATAACTGTAACGAACGATAATTTTACGAAAGCATATCTCCCTTTTTTTGTCTGATCTGAGGTCATAGCCTTTCAGGCTAGATTGAGATGGTGACATGGGTGGTCTGCCTGTCATGTGTGATCTGAAACGATTACTGGTTTAGTAAGTAAGTAGGTAGCTATCCAGTTATATCTAGGTATGTAGGCTGATCTTAATCCCTGATCTTTGTTGGAATGCGGAAAGTTAGGCTACTTGTCATCAATAGTGTGACAGGTGGACTTCTTCTTGTTTGAATCCAGGTTAAACACCATTATTTAAAGTTTATTTTTATTTAGGAATAGGCTTGCTTTTGAGCGCCAACTCGCTTGATGTTAAGCGATGCGGTCTATGAATAGAGGACGCTTGCCTAGAAGAACCCAATTCACTCGCGATTTGAAGACACCCAGATTGTAACTACCGGGAACACCCATTCAGGCAGTACATTCTAAAGATTAACAGTTCGCACAATAAAAGTTGAATCAAAGTGCTTCGTACGGGTTTTCGGAATAGAGTTGTTTTTGTAGAGTTTTTAATGTGAAACATCTATTAGCAAGCCTTGGCAGTAAACCCGAACCGTATTCCGTGACGGCAAACGACATGACGCTTTCTTATCATGATTCACATCTGCTAGACGTCCCGTGACGTGACCCCTTATTAACTAAAAATAATACCTACTAGCAAAGAATAGTAAATGTAGATCGATGGCTACTAGCTTAACTAACACTAAATTACAGAGATGAGTGGTAAAACGTATTCACACACTCACAAACTTTCTCATTTATATTAGGTACTCGGTATTTGACCAGTGTGTGTTGCCAGTGATGACATATGGTACTGAGACGTGGTCCTTAACTGTTGGCCTTTTGGAAAAACTCAGAGTCACACAGCGGGCAATGGAGAGAGCTATGCTCGGAGTTTCTTTGCGCGATAGAATCCGAAACGTGGATATTCGCCAAAGAACCAAAGTCACCGACATAGCTGTTAAAATTTGCAAGTTGAAGTGGCAATGGGCAGGCTACATCGCTCGGAAAACCGATAACCGATGGGGAAGAAAGGTTCTTGAGTAGAGACCACGAACCGGAAGACGCAGCGTAGGTAGGCCTCCCACTAGATGGACCGACGACATAGTAAAAGTCGCTGGCATCCAGTGGATGCGAAAAGCAGGCTGTCGTTCAGTGTGGAGGTTAAAGGGGGAGGCCTATGTTCAGCAGTGGCCGTCTTCTGGCTGATGATGATGATGATGACTCGGTCCCAGTTTTTTTTAGCACTTACAACTGCAATAGATTGTTACAATCTGAATTAAAACCGTAAATTCATATTACTTTTGCTACGATTATATAGTTTAACCTATTTACTACAGTGAAATATTTAAATAAAATATTTTCATTCAACTTTTTACAATTTTATTGCAGCTGATAAAGACTGATTACTTGGAGGGTGATACCCAAGGGCTTAGCCAAATTTGCGGCACGGCGTTACACCGTTTTACGACGCCGCCTGTCGCGTCCATTTCCATTGTGATGACCTTGTCGCATAGAATTATTGGCAAATGAGACGCGTCGGCCGTCACACGTCGCAGTCCTGGTAATGGCGTGGAAGTGGCCGTGCCGTGGCACAACGCCACCATACGGTTTTACGGCGCCGTTGCACTGTAGTGATGTGACCAAGCCCTAACACAGAAGCAAGCTGAGCGAGTGCGGTTGACAAATAAAAATCTAAAAATCTGATTTTTAACCGACGAAAAAAGAGGAAGTTCTTGTCGCGTATTTATATTTGTTTATAGAGTCTTATATTTAGCACACCAAGCAAGTAGATAAAGACGTCAATTTAAAAAATAAATAAATCTAGAAAAAGTATTTATAGGTTCAAAATTAATTTACTCATAACTTTTTGTTCGCAATGATACAGATCAACAAAGTAATTAGAAATCTAGAGCTAAGCATGGCACCTAGTCTTTCCATCTGTTGAGATTGTAGATATTTAGATCAGCCTCGGAAAGCCTATGGTTGCTAGAAGGTTAACAGTGTATAAGTTCACTTTAACTCTTTATCACAATAAGAATCCATGTTAAAGTGCAATGTAAGATGATAAATTATAAAAAATTGTTATAACGACAAGGTTTTAAAGGTGTTTGTTTATTTTGTTTAAGTAATAAACATAAGCGGATGGTTTTGTATAATTAATTAAGAGTCAGGAATTTAACCAAGGGATTTAATTTAAAACTTGATGTTGTTGATATTGTAGTAACCTTCAGACACTGACCAGGTGCTTGCATAAATACTTTGACATGGTATAATTGGTACAAAAGACTACATAATCATTTATGCTATGTTATCTATATTTTACTAGCTGCGCCTCGCGGTTTCACCCGCATTATATACCTCCTTGGTAGCGACACGACAGCAACCTCCTTTGACTTAGATGTTTTTTTTTCTATAATGCAATATATCAAATAGACTTCAATTCTTGTTTTTTTTTTTGTATTTTGTTGCGAAAATATTATAAAAACTATTATAATGACTGTTGTTCCGATCGCTACCAAATTTCACAGAATCAATCACTCACTGGGCTAATCTGAAGATTGCCTGAAAGTTTCATCAAAATCAGTCCAGTCGTTTTGAAGTCCATAGGGAACATACACTTATCGGTTTCTTCTAGGCAAGCGTGCTCCAACGTAGACCACATCATCGCTTAACATCAAGCGAGATGGTGGTCAAACGCAAGCCAATTATAAAAAAAAAAAACATATTACCTTTTGTATAACTATCGTATATAAGATAGATTTTGTATTGTTACAAAAATTCAATGTGCCAGTTTTAATTAAAATTAAATTAATGTGGACAGAACACCTTGCAAACAAAATTCCCTAAAATATTTCACGTTTAAATATAATAGCAAATCACTTTGTAATGTATTTTTACAGTTCTTCAATTAGGTATATTTCCTTTATTTCTATTTTCACAGAACCCAATAAAATTAAAGACATTTAATCAAGTCGTTGCAAAAAAAGTGTACCCGTGCGCATGTGAAGGCGACCAAGGTGTCAATTATATATCTATACTATCTATACTAATAATATTATAAAGAGGAAAGATTTGTATGTAAGTGTTTGTAACGAATTGGTACAAAAAGTACTGCACCGATTTAAAAAATTCTTTCACTGTTGGGAAGCTACACTATCCTCGGGTGACATAGGCTATAATCTATACCCGTGCGAAGCTGGGGCGGACCGCTAGTGTGTCAATAAATTGTGTGAGTAGTTTGCCCCAAACTGAGACCTCACGATGTTCAAGCTTTTAACTTTAAATCATCATCCCGATGCATATTTAGGTAGAAACTACATGAAACATGGAAACCTCATTTGGGAGCCCTAAATTGCTGATTCTGTTGAAAATAATTGGCGCGACGTGGCTAGCGTAGCGTGCGGGCCGGGCGCGAGCCGAGCGGCCACTGATTGCCCTGCTATGACCCTCTTGGGAAGGGACACCGGCCGAACATACCTAAAGTCCGGAGTGCGCCATGCCTGACTAAGGTCCGCTCCGTAAATTTCCTACCTAACACGATTATGATTGAAAAATATGACAGTTAACGGCTACAATAATCAACTGACAATCTTCGCTTCAATCATACTGACATTATTTGTACAAAATAAGTTCATTTCTGAACTCCTTTAGTTAACGTTAATTTATATCTTTGTTATTTTAATATCTTTGTAACCCCTGCATCGGATTAACTCAAGCACGAACTTAAAAATTATATTTATTTGCACTACTTGCCTCCAAAATTCCATGAAGATCAAATGAACGGTACTCAAGTTGTCTTCAAACAAACATACAAACATAAAATTGTTTAAACATCGATTTGTTCCACTGTAAACTCGTAGAGCTCACTTCAATCGGTCAATAAAAAAAATTGGAGATGGTTTCGTAAAAACAGTCAAAACCCTAGTTTCATAGATTACATACGTAGTATAAGTGAGAAATATTTGCCTAGTTCCTTAAATCTTCCGAATAAAATACCTCAGCTTGATTACGCGTTCGCATGATCGTCCTCTTATCCTTGACTCTGTGACTTTAAACACCGACTAAATAGTAATTTTTACCGACTAAATGCCGGCACCAGACATCATTTGAAAGGCCATGCTCATTATATTAACATAATCATAGTATGTATGCGTAATATCTTTAGACTACATAGATTTCGTGGATTTGTTTTGAACTCTATTTATACACAGTCCAAGTTTTTTTTAGCTCTAGCGGCTACAGGAGCTAGTAAAACGTTCAAAAAACGAAAATTTTGCGTAGATATTCGCCAAAGATCCAAAGTCACCGACATTGCTATTTAAATTTGCAAGTTGAAGTGGCAATGGCCAGATTGCTCGTAGAATCGATAACCGATGGGGAAGACGCGGCGTAGGCCTCCCACTAGATGACTAGATGGACCGGCGCGACGACATTGTGAGAGTCGTGGGCATCCAGTGGATGCAGATGGCAGGCTTATTTCGTTCGGTGTGGAGGAGGACTATGGTCAGCAGTGGACGTCTTCTGGCTGATGATGATGACGATGATGGCCTCATCATTTAAGCGTAAGATTTTTGTAGGTGATAATTACAGCAAAATATTTTAAAAAACTGTCTAGAAAGCATTCGGATTTCTTTGAAATGATATATTTTCAGATTGGAGTTTCATCAAAATCGGTTAAGTGGTTTTGTTTTTAAATTAAAATAACTGGAAAAATATGTCATTCAAGTAAACGAAAATACGTATTTACTAATTTTGAAGTCAGTTTTAAAATTGATATTTTTTTTTAATGGTTACAAAGCATGATATGCTATTGTACTGACTACGTGAACACGTTAACCTACTCTATGTTTTCATGCTTATTCAAATTACAAATAATCACCTTCTCAAAGCTCTACACAAATTGTAGGTATTTCAAGGGCAAACCTTGATTATATCTCAATTCAATTCGTCTACTTAATCAGTACTGACACCTGTGATTGGCAGGTGATATGTATATTTAAGGTTTTTTGTACGAACAATCACTATAACAAAATATCACTTAACAAAATGGATGTAAGAAAAAATGTATGTAGATATGTATGAACATTTTGTTGAATGGATATCTTTGAACGTATAGTTCTTACTCGGTTCCATGGGTTGTTTTATTTGCATTCCTATAACTTATTCGAATGGATATTTAAATTGATTTCCGGCGATTAAAGTAATTTTGTAATAACAGAATTACGAAATGTCGAAAATAATTAGCTCTTCTCAAAATTAATGATATAATTATTAAATTGAAACAGAAACCTACGAATAGTCAAAATGAATCGTTGAATGTTGTTTTTTAAGACCGCGCTTACCGTCCAATCTCTTTCGCACGATTCAATTTGTTTTAAGATTAAAAGATTGAATGTGAATATATAGGATAGCGGAAAAGAAAAAATTAAAAAAAATATATATTGTTCCCCTTCGTCATCTCTTTAACTATCAACATGAATAGGTAATTGCTTTACACGATTTGAAATGTTATTCTAAAGTTTAATTTTATTTTTTTATTATTTCATTCAGTGTTTTTAGTTTTCAACAATATTGAAAACGTGTGAAAGTTATAGCTGTAGCCGGTAAACGCAGCCTTAACATAAGTACATATAATAAAAAAACGAAAGTTTGTCTTATTAGTTTGTTTGGCTGTGGTTTTTTGCATAGAGATAGTTGGAAAATCGTAGTGACATAAAATACTTTTTATTTCTGAAAAATCTACAGTTCCTGAGGAAATGACCACGCAGGTAAAACTACGGGGCGCAGGAAGTGAACAATAATTTATCATAACAGTAATTATTTCTATCAAATATTCAAGGCTTTAATTTAAATTATTTTAATTCAATACGAAGTTGACCCAAAGCAAGTTGGCACAAAACAATCATAGAAACTGGAGTTACATAACATAGAATAACATCTACGGCTCGTTGACCAGATATTTAATACCATTAGCTACGGTTAAAAAAAAGTTACGTCAATTGATCGTAGTCGTGACATTATTATTAGGGCAGAATAAAAACTGTTTTCATGAGCGAAAGTGAAACGAAACTGACAAAAACTGTTTTGTGATATTATTTTGACACTTGCAAGATATAATACACTAGCGGTCCGCCCCATCTACGCACGGGTATAGATTATAGCCTATGTCACCCGGGGATAGTGTAGCTTCCCAACAGTGAAAGAATTTTTCAAATCGGCTTAGTAGTTTCGGAGCCTATTCAATGCAAACAAACAAACAATCAAATCTTTCCTCTTTATAATATTAGTATAGAAGTATAGATAAGTGAGCGATGGTGGCCAAGCGGAGGCATGTGCGCTTTATAAACTGATGGCACCGGTTCAACCCTCAGCCATATACCATTGAATTATTTAGTATGTACCTAATTACATTTTGTGCAGTTTTAATGTCGCTCGGGAAACTGTGGGGCAAAACATCGTGAGAAAACCGTCCAAGAACCTCTAAAATTAAAAGACATGACATTCACCAACATGCACTTGGGCCAGCATGGTGGATTAGAACCCATCCTCTCTTTCTCTCTGAGAGAAAGTCTTTGTCCCAGCAGTGGGAACACAATAGACTGAAAATGGATGGAATACGTATAGATATTTACACAACGAACCCACCAAAACTAGAAAGTATATCTGGTCATTGATTTAATATCAAAACACAAAACTAGATTAATAAATTGTATTATATATATATATATATATATATTCAGAACACAAGTCTATATGACTAATAAAAACAAACCAAAGAAGCTCCGTGTAAAGTGTTTGATTTCAACTTGAAGGAGGTTAATATCGAGTTTCAAGATTTGTTTACATTGTTCGTTAGTAACAAGTAAAAAACCGGAAAAGGACAAGTAGGACTCGCACCCTGAAGGTTCCGTGCAAACTTAATAAATATGTATGAAGATAGTTCATCCATCCCGGGAATCAAGTCTCGATGAAATAATGTTAAAAAGGTTGAAATTTAATATTTTAATATTAAAATTGTAAATTATATTTATAGTGTTAAAAATGTTGAAATATGGACAAACTTAACTTTGTAGTTGGCAATCAGGTGCTAGATAAACTATGCTACATAAACGGTATTTTGATCGTTTTAACTTAAAAAAATTTTTTTCACTTTTTTTTTGTTTGATTGCTGATAGCTATCGTATTTGATACAAATTTCAACTTGATACCTTTACGTATTCCTGATAAAAAGGATCTTGACCGACGGAAAGATGGACAAACGGACAACAAAGTAATCTTATAAGGGTTCCTTTTTTCCTTTTGAGGTACGGAACCCAAAAAATACATATTACACGTGTTTAATATAAAAATGTAGCTCACGATCAAAATGTACAAGGTAGGTACATAATGGTATGATTTACATGCGCATTAATTAACTAACTTCCTAATGATATCGTGACAAGTGATCGTTGGCGTATTGCAAATTAAGCGACACGTTTTTTATCGTCTGCGTGTTTACGTTTGAATATTCCATCATGAGGTTTTTCTCGTCCTTATATGGTGAAGAATACTTCATACTCTCTCTGTTTGGAGGATGAGAGCATTGAAGAACATTTTCACTGTGTTTTAATGCAACTGTAGCAGTTTTCATACCTAACATTAAATATCTTGTTTTAATTTTGTGTCGCAAGCAACTTATAACTCAATGGCCACTAAAATATATAATAAACCATTTTAGATAAAGTAATAGACAAAGATAATAAACTAATTGTTTGAAGAAAAAAAACCGGCTTCTTGTCTATATCTACATGGACAAACTTAATCTAGAAGGTAGAAAAATAACAATTAAAACAGAGACTGAAAGTCCTCATCAAAAACGTCATCTGTGTACATTTTTGGTTTTTGTCGATTTTTTCAAAAAGCGCTGTATCAAATTACATAAAATGTATATGAGATCACCTCTGAAGTATGACCTTCCAAACAAATAAAAATATTTTCAAAATCAGCTTATAATTCGTGGAGTAATCGAATAACAAACAAACAAAAAAAACCAGTCGAATTTATAACCACCTCCTTTTGTCGGTTAAAAATGAGATTAAATTTGCCAAAACCTTTAATGACAAAAAAATAATAATGCGATATCGCAAAATGTTACTATAGCTTAGACGAGTATATAAAAGACAAATCAATTATCAACTCGTGACCAAAATGCTGGCTTTTATTTTGCCCAAAGATTAAGCTTAAGATTGCCATACAACGTGGCAATGCTGCCAGCATTATGGGAACGCTGCCCACTGGTAGCGGCTTGTTAGATTAGTTTTAGTTTTAGATTAATTTTAGTTTTAGTTATAAATTTAAATTTAAGATTTAAGGTTTTTATTTTACGTGTAATTTTTATTGAATAATTATGGAATAAATTGATCTGCTCCGTACTTTGTTGCCATACCCAATCAGAGGCATTATGTGATACCTACCTTAAACATGCTACCTAAGGTCTGTAAGTGAATTTCATATTTCTCAATACATTATTGAGTATTGAAAATTGCTTGATTAATCACCATAATCAGCTTAGCTTACAACTACTGGACATAGCCGTCTCCGAAGCTTTTCCAGTCAGCCCAATCTTAGATTTGTATGGTATGTAGGTATCTAAATACAAAATTCGCTAAAACTTTTTTAATAAGCAGGTTATCTTGTACTTATTGTATTATTTTTATTTAAAGCAGTATTAAATTCCAAGCTTTCTACAATGACAAAAAATAAGAAATCAGTTTTATCAGTAAAAAGTTACCACCATGAATAATCCCATAAAATCCTTGACTTGCAACACTTTTTCCGTAACATTATAACATAGCAAAGAAGCTTATAAAGGCATTAGGTAGGTACTATAGAAACTCGGACAGGTGTCTAGTGAAAGTATCAAGTGCGTTTGTCAACAGTAATCTGTTGCGTCACTGAAGAATTACTGATTGACAATAATTTGATATCATTAGACGAGTGTGTAGAGATACTTTAGGGGGGTACTGTTTGTTGTCTAATGGGTATCGAATTGAAAAGAATTTGAACTGATTTAGGTATTGAATAACACAATACTATCAAACTTGTTGACATCTGAGCTTCTACTATGAGCACTACATTTTTTTCTTCAGTGTTTTAAACATTAGGTTGAGCAATTAGGTATTTCTACATAACTATATTCAGCCCAATATTGTCCTTTTTGACAGATGTAACTACTATAACAATGCACATCCGTCATCCTGAAATTAGTTATTTTGATATATTTACATATGTCTTCCATATATTTTTTTTATTATAGACAATAGACAAATTTTTATTTATGGAAGAAAAAATATATATATATACATTTTTGAGAACACACATTACAAATTGATTCCCTCCACAAACCGGTTCCAACTCAGCATATTGCTGGTTGCGAACAACCAGCGCTGGTCTTCCGTTGGAGCCGCCGGTGACATCACCCATGGCCAACACCGAACAGTACACGAGAAATTAAATAATAACAATAATAATATAGCAACAACAACACATAATAAAAACATGCAAACTAACATTTAAATAAACTTAGCAGTAATATAAACAAACCATAAATAAATACATAATACTAATAAAGTGATTTGACTTAAGACCACGTTGTTAACAAACGAATAAATTAGGTAGGTATATGCGAGTATCCTAGGCAACACTACCTCAATAAAAATTAACTACGAAACTAATAAAATAAAATAAAGAAATTATTACCTACAGTTAAATCCTTTACTTACTATTACTAATAGCATAAGTTGACATTTTATAAAATAATAATGGATATATATCTAATCAATTAAATAAACACAGGAAGTAATACATCTAATCTAATCTAACTTTCATTTGAGTGCGAAAGTTAACTTTTTTTAATGACAGTTACTGCTCTATTTGGCTGGATTTATTGTTATGAATATCAAGTTTATGTGACAGACCATAATTTTGCCAGGAAAGATAAAACTTTAATTAAGACTTGCCAAATTAAAATTACATAACAAGAATTACGTAATGACATAATTTATATACGTAGAAAGACATTTAAAACTATATTTATATTTTTGTATTTGTATTAATAATAGTATTTTAGTAGTTAGTATGAGTTAACATCCCTTTAGAATTTAGATATGTTGTAGTTTTTTTTTAGGGAGTCGAATAAAATTTATTTTCTTTCTTTCATTTTACGGGTGTAATACCTCAAGCAGCGTACTAGGTGGGTGTACCGGTGCCCTCCGTCTGGTAAAGATGCAGGCCACCAATAGGATTTTAGTAGGTGCAATCCTACATAGAGATGGACAAACGACCTAAAAGAGACCGCAGAGAAACGCTGGATGCAGGCAGCTTCCATCCGGCCTTTTTGGAGATCGATGGGGGCCTATGCAGCAGTGGACGTCCTATGGCTGAAATGATGATGAATGATGTATCCTACATAACCTGGCTGTAACATAAAACTTACATACACTCTAACTATGACACCCTCCTTTTGGCGTGTTTCGGGTCAAAATAAAGTACGATATGAATATCAGTAGTACCTCCCGAAATGTCGAAGTAAACTACATAGTTATTAAATATCGTAGTATTTTATTCTATTTGTAAAATAATTGGCGTTTCGCATGAAATCGTATCCGTATCTAATGGCATGTTGTCAATAAATAGATTGTTGTCAAATTGCTGTAACGAATCTAGTTTCGACAGAACTTGCGTAATTTTTATAGTGGCAAAGTAGACTGTAAAACAAGCAACATATTTTTGTGTGTCTCCTGATGAATGAGCTCCCGATATTTCGGCGCAGTTACATGCACCATGTTTACGGGAAGACTGAAGAATGCGGGTGGTTGGTCGAACAGTTAGGTGCAGACATAACGATCTACCCTCTTTCTTAGTCTTTTGCTACGGATATCACTGTCTACGGTTAATCATATAACTTTAGTGAACAACCGTGACAGCTTAAAACAGTGCTCTTAATTCACGCGAAGCCAACAAACAAGTTTCATTGAACTTAAAAAGATCACAATGCCTACAGAATTTTCTCACGCATCGAAAAGCCATTTGTCATTTCAGAAAAAACGCTATACTTCTGCAGAAATCATAGCATTTCTCGAAAACTAACTAACGAAGATTTATTACCTCGGATTGGTTAAATTAAACATATAATTAAACAGCTGGTTAAAGTGGCATAATTAACAGGTCCATTCGTACCACTAAGGTGGTTTATAGTATCACTGGAAAAATTACCAATAGTAAATAGTTTTGGTTGAAAACTCGCGACAATCTGTTATTTTTCATTCTTGAGTATTTTTATCTTTTTATTTAGGCGAATTTAGGTTTATAGAACTGCAATTAAAAGTAATGGTATAACAAGTATTAGTATATAGTAAGAACAGTATTTTTATTTTATAATTAAAGTGTTATTTTTAACCTAAAGTGTGGAGCAACACTTCAAATATATAAATTGCTTTCGAGTTACTGAAGATGCGTCATCAGTCAGTTTTGGGAAGGCTTTGGAGCATGCATAGTTTCTTAGCGTGAGTTACTTGCAGGTAGCAAGAACTAAAGATGACGTTACCAACACTTAGATTGGTTACAAAAACAGCTCAAGAATTTGGAGGCCAACAGGAAAGCGACCGTAGCTTAGCAGAAAAAGCACTCGGGGCGTAAACGCGGATGGTCTAGGTTCGAAACCAGCCGACAGTTAAATTTATGAATTTAATACATAGTATTAATTGAAGTCACTTTCCGCGTCTGTCTGTCTGTATGGCCGCTAACTCCTCCTAAACAACGCAAAGGATTTTGATGCAGTTTTCACCATCAGTTAGATAATTTTTCACGAAAAGTTTATGTATATACATATATAACAAGCTACCCGCCCCGGCTTCGCACGTAAATTACACCCGTGCGAAGCGGCGTGCGAGCGGGTTGCTAGTAACATATAACATTTCTGAGAGTTTCTGATTTCAAACATCAAATTGTCCTAAAGCAAAGTTTGCTTGAACTGGACATAAAAATTTGTTAGTTATTTAATCATTGGTTAAATACAATCACTGATTAACATCTCAGTTAAACTTGAAGTGTAACCGTGGTGCCAACTTACCGGAACCAATTGCCCGACCGATTAAGTACTTGTAACATTTATGAAATACATAACGATTAATTGCTATCGTATGCTATAGCAATTAGTAAGTGCAATCGTTTCTGTGATTGAGGATATAGCAATTTAGTATATACTCGTAAATTAGTTAATTAGGGAACATCAGCATCAGATTTAGTGTGAAATAAATGAGCCACCACTTAAAAAACATCATTAACCTATACCGTAGTCCACTGCTGGACTTAGGCCTCTTCTGAAGCACGCATCAGCCTAGCTTAGCTTCTAGAATTATCAGCTTTTTTTTTTCAGTATGTGTAATGTGTTTAGTTATATCATTCGCTAAGCCTGTTATCTATACTAATATTATAAACAGGAAAGATTTGATTGTTTGTTTGTTTGTTTGCATTGCTTATGGCTCCGAAACTACTGAACCGATTTGAAAACTTATTTCACTGTTGGGAAGCTACACTATTCCCAGGTAACATAGGCTATATTATATTTTCAAAATAAATATTCCCTACTAGAACTCCAATAATGTAACCCAAGGTGTAAAAAAATAAGATTTACAATTGTGACTTTGCGTGTTTGACAGTTCTAAGACATGACAACGTCTGTCAGGTCAGCTAGTTTGTGATAAATTAATAATTAGGACACAATCATGATTATTGTGGAGCAAAATGTTTTTTATTTTTTATTTTGATACTATCCGTTACTTACCAACTTTTAAATTATAGCCATTGGATAGTAACACATTACAGTAATAATATATTAACACTGAAATCTGCTACTTTATTTGACCGACTTAAATACAAAACTACCGGAAACAAACTTACGTAACCTTAATTATGCCATAAAAATTACCATAGATTTCAGAATTACGGCGAAATCGAGTCACTTCAGTTGTGAAGTTGCCAAATGAGATTAACTACCGTTGCATGGATAATTGTATCTTCTTAAAATGTTATATAATATTTGCAGAGTTTGGAGACTTTTATTTAAACTGAAAATCGTTTGATTACACTGACAATACGCACAAGCCTTACGGCGTTAAAGGATTTTTCATTTCCACTCAAGAGTAAAGTATTAAGCCTAGAATTCGGCTGGACTCGGCAGCGTTTGGAAAACTTCGTTTTGGAAGACGAAAGTCTTCAATCAGTGCGTCCTACCTGTACTAACTTACGGAGCCGAAACATGGACACTGACAGTGAAGCTGGTCCATCGATTTAAAGTCGCTCAGCGAGCTATGCTTGGGGGTTTCTTTGAGAGATAGAATCAGAAATGAGATTATCCGACAAAGAACTAAAGTAACCGACATAGCTCAAAGCGGAAGTGGCAATGGGCTGGCCATATCTCTAGAAAAACTGACAACCGCTGGGGTAGGCGGGTTCTAGAGTGAAGACCGCGTATCGGCAAGCGTAGAGTAGGACGCCCTGCAGCCAGGTAGAGTGACGACCTGGGAAAGGCGGCTGGTGGCAAGTGGATGCGAAAAGCAGAACATCGTGCCTTGTGGGGTTCTTTAGGAGAGGCCTACGTCCAGCAGTGGACGAACATTAAATAGGCTGATGATATGATATATTAAGCCTAGAAGGAACCTGTTCACTTGAAGATATCTATTCACCATCGAGATATATGTATTGTATCTCGATGCTATTCACTAATCATTTATTTATTTATACTTAAAAATACACCAATGACTTTTAGGTCGTAGATACTTAGCTTGAATAGGTCAACGCTCTTGACGAAAGGACGCCTCCCTGTGAATTATAATCCCACTGATATAATTAGCTAACATTTTTTAAACTTCGGAAATTTAGTATAAAATAAAAACTAAACGAAGACTGTAGTGTTTTGAAATTCATTTCTGTGTTCATGTCAAGTTCACTCTTTTTGTTTTATGGAATTATAATGAAGTAAGTTTACAATTGAAAAAAAAAATGCCATCAAATACTTATGTGTATATATTTTTTTCTACTTTATTAGTTAAACGTTTGACCGCGATTACATTAATATAATTGTATAATTGTAATATTTAGTTTACCTATACCACCCATATTTAAAAGCATATTATATAAATACACGTGAACACAGATTTTAAAGTAAGCCACGTGTAAATTTACTTCACATTCAAGCGCTATATCTTACTAACTAATAGCATTAAGTAACACAGTTGTGAAGGAAAAATGTATGTTATTCTAAAGCTATTGCAAATTTTGTGATACGGTTGCTACATTGAAATATTGTAACAACGAACGTGACTATAAATTTTTAGGTATATCGGTCAAGTACATGACATGTATAGTCGGAGTGAGCGGCTTAATCTTACGTGAGTAATTCCCGTGTAATATAAATAAAAATACATGACATGTATTTGTTTTTTTTTTTTTTTGTGTGCTATGTATTATTTAGTGATCCATGAACAGAAATAAGACAATAACTACTAAGTCATATTGCCTTGTGTGTTGAATTTTGTTATGAACGATGAAACTTTTATGTCGGGTTACATCAATAATGATATAACCCTTGACCCCACCGTAAGCCAAAGTTAAATTTTTTCAGCTTAACCTTTTTCGAGTGGGCCAATCCTAGGCACGAATTGGATGAATGACTTTTGAGTCTCCAATCAAGCGTTGAGTCTCGAATCACATGCGCCATACGAAACCCCCCGTGACACCGACGTGTCTGATGACATCACAATCTTGCACAAGCAAGTTATGACTCGTGCGCGATCAAGTGGTTATAATATATTTGGGTTACATAGTAAGGTGATACTGAATCCTAAATAGGGCATTGTACTCATCATTATAAACAATATTTACTATGGGACCAATCTTAAAACCGCGTACATTATCACCTGTTTTGGGATAGCATTAACACTCAATGAAATATAATTATAGAACTGGTGATGTATTTTTTTTTTCAATTTCTGCGTTGTATATATTACGTAACATCTTCTTTGATATAACCCAATTTTCGCACTTATCGAAAATTGTATAATGATATCCGCAATTAACCACATTTTGTGGAACTAATTCATACTCTATTTTATAAAACGAGAAAATCACTTTATTCACCATTGACACTATAATTCCTCTGGCCTAAGCAAAACATTAACCTACAAATTTCTTCTTTACAGGTGCTCGAGTAAATAAACACAAGAATAGAGGGCAGCTGTGGGGGTATTGACCCAGTGACGGACTGTACCGGAACCATTATGCCATATATATCCACCACCATCTGAACCTGACCAGCATTAAAAACAGGAGATACCGTTAATTATGCCAATTCATTAGTCGTAGCCATGGAAGACGTTACGACAAGACCAAGTATAGAATATATCCCACCCCTACCACCAAAAGTCAAGCAGAAAGGCTCAACAACATTCACCCAAATAACAAGCGAAGAAAACGGTTACGATGTAGTAGATGCACGAAACATGGACTCTCTGAGTTCGATGCACTCGCATGTCCTTAATTCTAAAAGTCCATCTGCAACGGTATTCGTAGCGGCGACCCAGTCAGACCGACCCGCGATTACACCTAGCACGGACGCTCTCAACGGTCCACATGTAGTCACAATCAGAATAAACACTGAGACAAACAAACCGAAGCCGAAAATATCGAGCGTGCATCTCAAGAGTGACGTCGACTTTGATAGTTTCAAAATCAACGATATATACAAAAAGAACACAACGGTCACACTCAACGCCGATGACCGCCCGAAGATTATCGAACATGAAGATTTAATGAAGCCAGACAAAGCACCGTACATATACTGCAATTCGTATATGAACTCTATAACGAACATGGTCATGTCTAGCGGTCAATGCTCACCGAGCGATACTCTAGATTCGGGGACATGCAGTGACCTTGATGGCACGCCGCCGCCGCTGCCCAAAAAGAAGACTTCAAAATTGAGCGCAAAGAAAGCCATCTCAGTCACGATGATAAGCTCGAGAAACGGGAGCAGTCAGAGCGAGGTTGATTTTGAAGATAACGACTCTAATATATCATGCGATTCTCTGAACAGTAGCGAGCTGAACGGAAGCGTACATGCCGATGAAAGTCATAGCGACTACAGCAAAAAAGATAAAAGGCAAGAGCCACCTGTCGCGCCGGAGATGCCGTCGTTTATCTCCGAAGCGAACAACAAAGACAGCTTTCTACCGCAAGGTCTCCTGCAAGACATTAGAGACCGCTCAGCGAAACTTAGCATAGTTGAAACTGAAAGCGATTCAAGTGAACACAACGAGGAAGCGAGCCAGAATATTAATGAGGCCACTAATATATCAAAAGAAAGCGCACAACTCACTTCGTTCCGACTAGTTTCCCAGCTTAATAGTGAGCAAAAGAACGCAGAAGAGGAGACGTCACCGTCTAATTCTTCGAAATCTCTTCTGATTAGCGAGAGTACTTACGAAGAACGTAAACAAGACAAGGTGAAGCAAGAAATATGCTACAGCAGTCATTACTTTGATACGGACAAGTTTTACGATTTCCATTTGAACGAAAAACAATTTGATGTGCCTGTGAAAAGTGTTAGTGTTGCCAAAAGTGGTAGTGAAGTGCCTGAAGTGGAGTTTTTTGCTGGAGTAAAGGATTTCAAAACTGAGGATGCGCCTTCCACGATAAAGAGTTCGAAAGGCACAATACGTGGCGTCAAAAACCGCGTGAGAGCCGGCATAGCTACTTTCTTACAAATCCAGAGTACGACAAAGGTAATTTTGCCATAATTATTTCGCTTTTTTAATTTTACTACAGTCTTTATGTTCTCGTTACACACGTTGTGGTTTTAGAGGTCAGCGTTTCGAAAGTGCTCTTTGGCAGTCTAAAGTTCTTCGAAATAAACATTCTGCTTACTGCCCCAACGTTATTGAATATTGAACCTTCATGGAGCGTTGTTGAGAATAATGGCTGCAAGTGGAAACAGGTGAACAATCGAAAATTGTATAATTGCTATTCAACATTATAAACGGACGTGTGCCGTGTTGAAGTCTTGTAAGGTATTTCGTCAACAATGTCGATTGTCATTTTAATAAGTCTTTGTTACATGGTTACTTGAAAACAGGTGTTTATAGTGGCGAATACGATACTTGTTCCTTTCTTAAATTCTAAGAATAACGAAGAAAAATACGCTATCTAAAAATAATTTTATATGCCTTAGCGATTGAATATTTAATTGACCATTAAGTTTTATCTAGCAAGCTCTGCACTTATTCAATCTTACTACTCTCTACTTAAAAACGTGGATTAAGAGTGTGTTTTCTTAAGTGCTTTATCTAGTTTTCGCGTGTGACAATTTCCGTCGCCGAAAAGTTGACGAAGCTGTTTTCGGCATAGATTAACTTAACTAAAGTTCTAAGTAAGGATTGATTTTAGAGAAGATACGATATGTTTGCTTTTGCTTATTAAATAGGTATCACTTTTACTTACCCATGTCTTTGTTATTCTTAATGTGAGTACCTAGCTTGGTCTAATAAACGTATTTTTTTTACAAAACGCACTTTTACCGCTCCAAGTGCGGTAAGCGAACACTATCTGAAAAATAAGCCACTAGCGCGACAGAAGCGGTGAGTAGTGAACTCCTATTAAAAATTAAAAAAAAAACACCTTACTTTGAAGTGAAATTCAATATACGGGATCGATCAATTAATTATCCCTAGTTATTATTACCCAATTATTCAGCGTGCTAATGCCGTCAACATGCTGGGTACGCTGCCAACTAATTGGCTTGAGCATTTGGATTGTCTTTAGACTTTCTAGGGTCTATGGGCAGTCTGACTGTTTTGGTAGCTTATATTTTGTTTAGGTAATAAAGATTCTACCCACATAGAAAAAGAATCCCTTAGAAATGGAATATATTTTTCAACTATAAATGCGACCAATATATATAGGCCTATTCAGTAAACAATAAACCGGCCAAGTGCAGTCAGGCTCGCGCACTGAGGGTTCCGTACACAACAAAATTCAATAACGAAATTACCAGTTATAACTTGATAATAAACAGAAACTTGTCACCGACTCGCATTTAGCCATTTTTTATATTTTTTGTTATAGTTTCGAGTGTGTACTATAATCATGTTAAGTTTGACGCTTGTAAGTATTACCGTTTTTACATTAGAGCTCATACAAAAATACGTTTGTTGTATGTACCCTTTCGTTTTTACTTTTTAATTTTTATTTATTAATCAATCCGCCGTAACATTACATATTCTGTGAAAATTTCAACTGGCTATCTATTACGGTTCGAAAGATACAGCCGTTAATAGGTAGGACAGACAGACGAACAGACAGACATCGTAGACTTAGTAATAGGGTCCCGTTTTTACCCTTTGGGTACGGAACCATAAAAAAAGATAATTTAGACAATCGCCGAAGACATCGCGTAACATGTTAACACACAAAAAATGCAGTCGAATGGAGTGTCTCTACCTTTTTTAAAGCCGGTTAAATACAAAGAAAGATACCAGTCACGCTAAACAGTTATTAAATCATTTTAATTACCTATCACCTGGCGGGTGACAGCCTTGCTGCAAAGCGAGACAGATACTCCTAATTTATAATTATTGTCAAAGCTCATCTTCCGCTCTCTTAGACCGGTGTTAATTAAATGCATTTCCTACAGACGGTCTCACGTTTTAAGTGTGTCAGAAGAAAACTCTTCCAGTTTTCTAATTCAATGGAACAAGAAATGAGAAACGATGGCGTGGTGAAAGTAGAGGAAAAATTGTCTGTAACCAATGCTGTCGATAGATCTGATGTGAAACCATTGCGAGTATGTAGGATACACTAAATTGGTTCAAATTCAAATTCAAATTATTTATTTGTCAGAACATGGTAGGTACACATACATATAAAGTAGCATACATGGTCGTAAGAATGGAGACGTATCTCATGTCCTTGCCTGTTACAGCGTACAAATGTTAGTTTTTTATTAATATTTTTATTAGTTTTTGTTAAAGTTAAAAAGGAAAAAAATAAACAAAATTATGTCTATGTTAGAATATTGTTAGAATCATATTTTGGTTTAGTTGTATTTTATACCTTAATTAGATGTTTATTACTACCTATCTAAGCTATTATTATTATTATTATTTTATTTGTTTATGTCTACATTACATATCAAAACATTTTTATCATTAAGGAATTCTGAAATTTCATAGTAGCTTTTTTGTGCTAATAAAGTTTTTAGTTTATTTTTAAACATTCCAACATTTAATTCTCTGATGATTTTAGGAATTTTAGTATATATTAAAGGAGCCATACAGAATACACTTTTTTGCATGAGTGCAGTTTTGGCCGTACGTGGGCAGAGCTTCATCTCGGCCTGTGTGCGAGTTCGAATACCAGCATCAGTCCAACTACCAAAGAGATGTGGATTTAATTTTACAAAAGTAGCTATTTCTAATATGTATAGAGATGGTAATGTCAGAATATTGTGTTTTAAAAAGAACGGTTTACAGCTATCAGTCTTATGAAGATGAAACATTGCCCTGACGCACCTCTTTTGGGCTTTGAAAGCAATTCTTTTGTCAGTAGAGTTCCCCCAGAAAATAATCCCGTATCGTAGAATAGATACTGCCATGCCATAATATGCAGTAATTAGAGCTTCTTGATTAATAACTAATGACAATTTAAATAGTGCGTATGCCGTCGAGCCCATTATTTTCGTTAATGTATCTATGTGTGCTTTCCAATTAAGTTTACTATCGATGGTCAATCCAAGAAATTTAGTTGAGTCCACTTCCTGTATGACTCTACCATTATATTGCAAAACTATTTTATCACGTACTGTACGCTGCCGAAAGTGGATGATATTCGTTTTGTCTAAATTTATTTTTAAGTTATTGTCATCTAGCCATTGAATGATTGATTTTAAACTATTATTTATTTCCGATTCGTAAGTGATTTTATTTTTACAATTAATAGTAACTGTGCTGTCGTCTGCGAAGAGAGTCGTAGGATGGTCTAGTGCTTTAGGCAAGTCATTGATATATCCTATAAATAGAAGAGGGCCCACTACACTGCCTTGCGGGACTCCGAAGTTAGGAGTACGTGCTTTAGACCGATGAATTATTTCTTGTTTTTTATGATGGTTTATTTCTGTAATCTCAGTATAATGTTTTCTATTACTTAAGTATGATTTTATAAGGTCTAGAGTATTTCCTCTAATGCCATATGTTTCTAGTTTTTGTAAAAGTATATCGTGGTGAACATAATCAAAAGCTTGGGTCATATCGCAAAATATTGCGCAAACTGGAATAGTTGCATCTATGTTGGTCATAACATTATCTAAAAAATCATATATTGCCATATTTATTGTTTTATTTTCCCTAAATCCTTTTTGTTCGTTACAAAGTATACTTTTCTTTTCCATGTAATTGTAGAGCTGCGTGTAAATGTAGTTTTCAAGAATCTTTGAAAATATAGGGATAAGTGAGATTGGTCTATAGTTATCTATGCATTCCCTATTTTTCTTTTTGAATATAGGTTTAATAATGGAGACCTTAAGTGCGTCAGGATATGTACCTGCACTAATACATAGATTCATAATGTAGCTTAAGTGTCCACATATGTATACAGCAACTTGTTTAATAATATTTGTAGAGATTCCATCGTACCCTACACTATTTGTATTTTTTAACGCAATGATTATCTTAAATATGTCTAATGCAGTGCTCGGAAGAAAAAACATTGAATTGGACCTACTTGTAATTAATGAGTTTGTTTTCTGACTATTATTTTTAATGGGTTCAATTTTATCAATGAAATGGTTGTTGAATGCATTGCAGATTTTATTTGGGTCAGTGATTATATTGTTATTAACTTTTATTCGCAATACAGACTCATTTTGTATCTTTTGTTTTGAACTATTTATTATATTCCACGTGCATTTAGACTTATTCGTTGCCATTTTTATAGCGTAGTCGTTTTGAGCTCTTTGGGTGAGCTTAGTGATTTTTTTAAACAGCTTTGAATAATTTACTAGTTTATTCTTATTGCTACAATTTCGGTGTCGTCTATATTGCCATAAGAGTTTTCGTTTATTTTTACTACATAGTTTGATGCCACGTGATATCCATTTTGGCTTTTTAACTGATTTAACAATTTTTTGTGTGAAAGGAAAACACAAATCATAAAATAATTTAAACGTGTCAATAAAGTAATTATACGCATCATTAGGGTCGTCAATACTATATAGGTCTGAGAAGGAGAGATTTTTAATGTGCGATATAAACTTCGATATATTTTCTTGACTATAGTCACGCCGTTTTATGTACCAGCTATCAATGATGCATTTTTTGTCTACAGGACACATCAGTAGTTGAGCTGTGTGGTCGGATAGCGCGAATTCAACCACGTCAGCCTTGCAATTATTTTTAAAATCATGAGCGATATTGTCTATGCATGTTTGACTACTTAATCGGGTTGGTTGTTTAAATGTTAATTTGAGATTAAAACTTGCTAGCAGTTGCTCTAACTTTCGGGAATTTATATCTGGTTTTAAAATATTAATGTTATAGTCGCCAGCAACAACCATATGTTTGTATTGCTTTTTATACAGGATCTGAAGAAGATTATCTAGCTCTGTAAAGAATACTTTTAAATGCTTTGATTTTTGTTTAGGTACTCGATAGATACATACAACCAAAATCTTATAGGGAATTAATTCTACGGCACAGCACTCAAACACTCCCGAAATTGATAGAGCCTTAATTTCCGGAAGCTCCCTATACTGAAATCCACTTCTAATTAAGATACAAGCTCCGCCTCTTGAAATATCTGATCTACAAAAACTGGACGCTAGTTGGTAGTTAGCTAACACTAGATTGCTTTCAGAGCCCAACCTAATGTTGTGCTCCGTTACACAAATAACATCAACGTTAAAATTGTTTTCAGAGCGCAGTTCGTCTAAGCAAATAGTTAGCTCATCAGCTTTTCGTAATAAACCTGCGATGTTCTGATGCATGATACATATATATTTATTTACGAAAAAACTCTACATTTGGTTGCTTGGTTTGGTTGGTTTGGTTCAGTTTATTCTATTGCCTATAGTGGGATATTCAATATTCAAATTTCTTGATTTTGGCTTAGCACGAGTGCTACTCGTAACTTTCATTACATATAAACCTTCTGTGAAAAGTTATCTAACTGATGGTGAAAATCGCATCATAATCCGTTCCGTATGTCGGATATACAGACAGACGCTTTATTGTATCCTGTGTAAATATTTGTCGATAAACCATTCGAAAAAATTAAGTTATAAGATGCATCATCATCATCATCATTTCAGCCATAGGACGTCCACTGCTGGACATAGGCCTCCCCCATCGATCTCCAAAAGGGCCGGTTGGAAGCGGCCTGCATCCACCGTTTCCCTGCGGTCTCTTTTAGGATTTAAGATGGACAGACGTGTCCATCTTGTGGGTGGAAGTCCTACGCTGCGCTTACCGATTCGTGGATTCCAGAACCTTTCGGCCCCATCGGCCATCTGTTCTGCGTGATATTATGTGCCCTGCCCACTGCCATTTCAACTTGCTAGTCCGGTGGGCTATGTCGGTGACTTTCGTTCGTCTACGGATCTCCTCATTTCGAAGATGCATAAATAACAGATAATCAGCTTTAAATGATGATTTTTAAAATTTGTCATGTATATGCGCAATCAGCGTGATCATTTACAATAGCAATCCAGTCTAGTTATAACGTTATAAGGACAAAAAAACGGTTGAAAATTTAAATTTCCAGCTATAGGTGAAACAGCATAGGTGATGGCCAAATTGGTAGAAGAGAATAAGGCCAGAATCTTAGTAGCATTATCAAGTTGAATGATTACGCACACCCATAACTTTAGTGAGTAAGCATTGTTATTCAATACAGCAAAGAAAACTTATATAAATCACAAATATTGATTTCTTAACTTTTTGCGAAGAAACACATAATTAAACGCTGATAATGGAAAACTGTTCTCCTGATTCCGCTTCTTGTAATTGCACTTCTTGTTTACACTAAAGATTCGTCAGTAAAACAGTTTTGAAGATGTACTTCCGCAAAATAACGTCTGATTCAATCAACTCGCGGAGTTGGCGGCCCAATAATTAAATTAAAAAAAAATTATATCGGTGTCGATTCTGTCTTACCACTCACTAAACTAAACCAACCTGACAGGACTAAAATTATCTGCCTCTCTTTTCATTTTAATACGTCGGAGAAGGATGGCAACAATTTTAGAGCTGTCAAATTTAGTTTAGTTTAGAGAACATCAGAATCGATGCCATTATCGCGTGGATTTTACATTGTTTTAATTCCTGACGTTGCGATAATTTCAATGTGTAATATATAACAGTTATAAGATAATCACGAAAATAAACGATTCTCATTTTTTGCATCTAAATTTCAAATACCACTTGTGTAAAAAGTCACAAGTGCGTCCAACAATCTCACTCAACACATCAGCAAAGTGCTTGAAAAACTTCGCGTGCGTTCCGATACATCACGTCCAATCCACGGCGACGCGGTGAGTCCGGCATGGTAACTCGTCCGTAAAACAGCATCGACGTCAACGTGTCACTAGTTTATTTATTGCCGTTTCTAGCTTTTTTATGGCGAGAGAATTTCTACCCCTTTTTTGGAGCTACATGCTCAATTGCACTTCACACTATACTATTTCTATTCGATTATTTGCTCTGGCACCTGCAATAAGATTGTAAAAATCGGAATGAAAACATGTTCTTTTAATATTTCACTGAAGTATATCAGGTACTTGCTACATGTGCTTGCTTGCTACGTTCAAAAACCTAGTGATCAGAATTCGTAGTTTTCATTGTTCTTTAGGGTTCCGTACCTCAAAAGAAAAAAAAACGACAGCCTTATGGGATCACTTTGTTTTCCGTCTGTCAAGACCCTTTTTCTCAAGAACGCATAAAGGTATCAAATTGAAATTTATATCAAATAATTGGGTCTATGGTTTCTTTTAGCTGTGAAACAAACTTGTAACTCCACGCGATCAAAAGATATGACCGTTTATGTCGTATATTTTGCGATTTCACAACGGAATCAAAGCCTATAGGGTACTTCCCGTTGACTTAGAATCATGAAATTTTGCAGAAAACAAGTTCTTAGCACATATAAAATAAAAAATCCAAAAGTTGTTAATTTGATATTATATCATATAAGAAAAGTGGTTTTTGGAATTACAAACTTAATGTAGTTGGTATGTATAGGAGCACTTGTTTGCCAACTACAAAGTTAAGTTTGTCATTTACTATTTCAATCATTTAACCTTTTTTCGTCAAGACTCTATTCCCGAGATGGATCTACATACGTACATATTTATTAAGTTTGTACGGAACCCTCAGGGTGCGAGTCCTACTCACACTTGTCCGGTTTTTATTTAATGTGATTGCTGCTGTAGGTATGTACTAGTTTAGGTTCCTTCTCTACAAGAGTTTATGCGTGTTACTTTGTCAGTCGTTTTTTAGTCGTTCTGCTTTAATTAAAGTCAGTCACGGATCTGTCCGATGATTTTTTCAAAACTCGTTCCTTAGTTTTAACTCTTATTCCATCGCGGAACACGCGAACTGCGAAGCCTTGACTTTTCGTTCGTATGCTGTTTGTTACTTTCATATTGTCAGCGAACGTATAAAAAATATGATTTGCATACAACCACATTGCTACACGTTTAGTGTCGCCCACGACGACTACTGTAGTTTTATTGAATGTACGATCAGCATCAGCATCATCAGCCATTAAATGTCCACTGCTGAACAAGGCCTCCCTCGTAGAGAGGGGTGTTGCCAATAATCCCCACGCTTGGCAGGCGGCTTGGGGATCGCAGTGCGTTCACCGTGTACTAATAGGACGCTGCTGCCCACCCTCCAGTGGTTCTGGTCGTAGTGGTCGAATGTACGATCATCATCATCATCATCATCATTTCAGCCGTAGGACGTCCACTGCTGGACATAGGCCTCCCCCATCGATCTCCAAAAGGGCCGGTTGGAAGCGGCCTGCATCCAGCGTTTCCCTGCGGTCTCTTTTAGGTCGTCTGTCCATCTTGTGGGTGGACGTCCTACGCTGCGCTTACCAGTCCGTGGTCTCCATTCCAGAACCTTTCGGCCCCATCGGCCATCTGTTCTGCGTGATATGTGCCCTGCCCACTGCCATTTCAACTTACTAATCCGGTGGGCTATGTCGGTGACTTTCGTTCGTCTACGGATCTCCTCATTTCGGATTCGATCTCGTAGAGAAACCCCGAGCATAGCCCTCTCCATAGCTCGTTGTGCGACTTTGAGCTTGCTTATGAGGCCCATAGTGAGAGACCACGTTTCAGTGCCGTATGTCATCACTGGTAACACACACTGGTCGAAGACTTTCGTCTTAAGGCACTGAGGTATTTTGGACGAGAAGACGTTGCGTAGTTTACCGAAACGAGTTTACCGAACGAATGTACGATCGCCCACTTTTAATTATTTAAAAAGATTTTCAATGATTCCTGTACTTTTGTTTAATAAAATGTAGAAACAAACTAAGTTATTTATTTTTTATTTTGATAAAAAAATAATGTTCTGGTTGGACTGAATTATCAATATGATTAGCAATTAGTATTTTTACGCATACTTTTAATTATTTTAGACAGTCAAAGATTCCAACAGTTTTGTTTCATATAATGTAGAAACAAAACTAAGAAACTGAGAAATAAAGTTTTAAAAAAAACTATTGAATAAATAAATTAATCTTATTTTTACCTGAATAATTTTTTTTGGTTTCTATAACATTTAAATAGCAAAAGTGAGAAAAGTTAACTTTTTCACCTGCAGATATTGTAATGTATCAGAAAGGGTAATAATACAATACAATACAGGTTTACACAGAACGTTGTACCTAAGTACTAAGTATTTTTACGCAACGGAAACGATAGTGTTCGATTTCGAACAAAACTAAACACGTCTTATTAGAAGTTTTGAATAAAAGAAAATTACATACATACATAATATCAAATACATAATTATTATAATTATATTATATTAATATTTTACATACATTTTGAGAATTCGTGTCAAAAGTCATTGTCAGAATATAGTAAGTTGTACAACTAGTGCACAAAACAATCAATTTTAGCCGTGATGTTTTTCAGCCGAAAGTGAAGGTGGATATTTAAGTCGAGGGTAAAAGTATATAACGCACGAGTTAAACTTGTCTTTTCACTTTAATTGTGCGGAAATGAAAAAGTGATATTGTAAGATATTTTATCTCCTTAGTTAAAATTACAACTGACATTTAAACAATGTTCTATAAAAAAATATTGCTGGGTCTTTAATAAAACCATGATCCATGGGTATTAATTATATATAAATAATATAAGTCCCAGGCAAACTTCCCTCATGAAATTCATTACAAACTGAACCTCTTTGAGCAATTTTAAAGAGTAAATATTTTAATGCACTAGTGCATGAAAAACAAACTTATACAATAGAGCATAACAAGCAGATTTAGTCCGTTTATACCGGGCATAAAGAATAACTTTACGAGCATGAGAAGTGAAAAACTGTTTTCCCGAAAGCCAACAAGGATAAAATGTGTGTTAATACAACAGTTTAATAATGTTAAAAATGATAATGCTAATTGACTGACATATTTTTTACGAACTGTGCCCCTGTCTCCGTATAATCGAATTACGTGCACGATTATCGATACTTTTTACAATCGCATTTACAATCGACTGGTAATCGATTACATGCGCGTACGCAGCTTCCTAATCGCGACAACGTAATTGCAAAACTGCTTCCGATTGCAAATTGTAATTGTAGTAATTTTAGTTTAAATTATTGTTGTATCATTTTCACTTTCAGTTATGGTTTAAATGTTTTACTTCCGTATATTGGGCATTGAGATTGAATCTACTATACCAAAACTAAAAAAAACTGGTGAAACTAAATTACTGTCGTTCAGTGTGGAGTTCTAAGGGGGAGGAGCCCAATGTCAGCAGTGATTGTCTTTTGGATGATGATGATGAAAATTGAAGACGGTCTGAAATCATCTTTGTCTCTTTAATTTTGTCGACAGATAAATAATCTTTATTGTGCACAGTGCACACCACAGAAGAGAAAATGTATTCGTTTAATTTTCTGTGGTGCTCACCGTAAAATATAATCTATATACAGATTAATAAACTTAAGAGTATGTGCCACAAGTGGTGGTTTATCTCTAGAAGCGATCTCTTCCAGGCAACCATTGGATAGATAATATTTACGTATCAGTATAGACGGGGATGTTATAAACACTTACCGCATTCTTAAGTAGCTAGACTTGTCGGACTTGGTTGATGGACCGCCGTCCAACCAATGGGAGCGAAAGAGAGAATTTTCTCTTTCTCTCTCGTTGGTCAGACGGGGGTCTGGCGTACCATATCCACACATCTATAAAGTAGCTAACAGACGAGACGGATTTGGTTGACGGACCGCCGTCCAACCAACGGGCCTAAACCGAATTTTCGTAAACCGGCCTAAACCGTTCATAAAAAAGATTAAAATATCCGAAATAGATTCCGTTCAGAGAATGTACAACAACGCCACCACGGTGTATACATTTTGTTTGGAAAAAAAAGGTTCAAATTATTTCGGTAAAAAATAACAAATATACCAAAACCAAAATGCAAAATACAAGGCACTAGGTCGGTAAAGTCAGTGACCCAACTGGTTGAGGTTTAACATTTTGGCGAAGATCAAATAGTAAGTAAGTACGTGATCTTAGAAAATAACCAACGGCGATTGGTTTTATGGTTTCTGAGATTTTGCGGTTGAAGATAGACGTTGATTAGACATAATAAACTGTTTCACAAAAGCTCGATCACAATATCGGCGGGGTGATTCTAGAGTAATCGTAATTTTTCTGTCCTTTCCTACCTGTCAGTTTTATCTACAGTACTTGGCGGTGAGGTAATCTATACTAATATTATAAAGAGGAAAGATTTGATTGTTTGTTTGTTTGTTTGCATTGAATAGGCTCCGAAACTACTGAACCGATTTGAAAAATTCTTTCACTGTTGGGAAGCTACACTATCCCCGGCTAACATAGGCTATACTAATATTAAAAAGAGGAAAGATTTGATTGTTTGTTTGTTTGTTTGTTTGCATTGAATAGGCTCCGAAACTACTGAACCGATTTGAAAAATTCTTTCACTGTTGGGAAGCTACACTATCCCCGGGTAACATAGGCTATATTATATTTTCAAAAAAAATAGGGATCTATACTAAAACTCCAATAATGTAAGAAAGGTGTAAAAAAATTAGATTTTCAATTATGACTTTGCGTGTTTGACATTTCTAAGACAGGACAACGTCTGTCAGCTCTGCTAGTGGGAGATAATAGGCTAGTTTCGGAGCGTCGGTAATTTGTAGATCGTCGTCTCTGTCACTCAGTGGGACATTATGTGACTTTTTGACCGTGCGGTAGAAACGAAGCTCTACTACCGATTCTGTGTTATAAAAATTCAAACATGAAGTATTGTTCCACATTTCAGGTGTGTTTAAACCTGAAATGTGGAACAATACTTCAAATATAGAAATTACACAAAAGAAGTATTTCTTGAAACTCTCTGAATGTTTTGAAATTGTTGAGTAGCTTACGGACCGTAAAGACGTCCGTGATTGGGTCTTTGAGTGTTGCCAGCAGAATTTAATATTATGCCATAACCGCTCCGAGGAATGTGGTAGGTAATAGAAGTTAGGTACCGTAAACGAATGTGGTGCGACGCGTCTTCCGCGTTCTTAAGATTGGTAATGCTGCATTGTGATTTATGTAGGTTTTTATCTGTCGTATAATACCGGATGTATCTCTAGACGACAAATACATTCAAGGATATCATAGACATAGACACAGACATAGACATAGACATAATTTATCATTGTACTCATCATTTTAAACAACTTTTGCTTTGGAACCAATTCTGATATCGCGAAAAAAATCAGCTGTTCCATACACTTCGTTGAGTGTTAATAACATTTTTTTTGAACAAGTGTTTCTTTATTCTTATTATATTGGTTGGTCACAATGTAAAATTGGTTTATAAATAAATACAATGATATCCATGTGATATCTGCT
Source organism: Agriopis aurantiaria (assembly GCA_914767915.1). NCBI lineage: Eukaryota > Metazoa > Arthropoda > Insecta > Lepidoptera > Geometridae > Agriopis > Agriopis aurantiaria. The sequence continues at coordinate 5,057,661 of OU612003.1, read as the reverse complement.
GCCTAGAGATACATCTTATCACTTATTCAGAAACGTCCAATATCTATCTGTTCAGATAAAAAGTTATGTAGGCAAGTAGTTCATTTCAATACGAGCGAGTTGCTAAGATATAGGGCTCGTGAGGTTATAGTTCTTGGTGAACAATTATTTTACTGTAATATGAAATCGACATGCTAATGAAAAACTCGGACTCTTCGAAGTAATTCGAAAATTATCTTTAATATATTATTTTACCTCTATTCATATTTTTCTCCAGTTCTCTACCGGCCGTCAACTCTACATTTGGCTCCCTCAACATTTGACCTAAAAGACTTTTTAAAGGCCCTTTTCCTGATGGTACCGTTAACCATCACATTCATTGTCTCTACAAATAAATCTAAGAGAAAGCATCCCATAACAATAAACAAACAACATTTAAACCGCACCAAAACACCGTCGATGCAAATGGAATGCCAAGAAAATGCGTAAAAACCTCAGACCGCATTGTGAAAGCACAGATTTATTTGCAGTTGGGAGTGCCGAAAGCAAAGGGCGACCCATATGCCGAGTGACAAATTCATATTATTATGCATAAAACAAATAAAGCAGTGTGGTTTACTTTGTGAATCCTATTACCAAAGATTTCAGGTATGACGTCATTGCCTATTACCTATATAATATATTATATGACCGAGCGAAGAGAGGTCATAGCAAAGATGCTATACTATACCACGTATTTCAGATTCTAATGGGACAAGTCAGCGTTTCTATGTATGTTTTGTTCGACAGTAACTTACGTGTTTTTGATCCGATCTTCATGAAACTTTTTAGGCTTTTTGTTCATTTCAATAAGAAAAATAAGATCGAGTAAGGGCAAAATCGATTGAGGGGTTCCGCGAGGTCACAGTTTGAGGCGACTACTACCTAGTTTATTTAGATTGGAGTTGAATGATAGACCTACGTTTGGCCAGACTCTTCAGATAGGAAGTAATGATTGTCAAGGATTAAGCGTCGTCGAACTAGACAGATCTAACTGTTCATTTCAATTTTTTCTATCAGCTTATGTCATGGTATTTCCTGCCAAAGTAGTAGTGGGTTGAATCAAGGTAGCCCGCGTGGCCTACATATTTATTAATCTATGAAATAACAATGATATTCATTATTAGATTTTTTGTCAGTTATTTACTAAACAGAAATAATCATAAGGCACAGAACACAGAGAACAAGTACACATAGTTAAATTATTACACACATTAATTAATTACACACATATTAATTAATTACACACATATTATTTAATCGATATTATTGTGGTTGTCGGTAGAGTACAAAATCCAAAGAAAGTTATTATTCTCATTATTATAAACAATTTCTATTAAGACTGACCTTGGATATCGAATTTTATCAAATGTTAAAGAATTTCACCATTTTTACCTACTTGGAACGCAATTTTTGGGTTGGTCCCATAAAGTAAAAATTGTATAGTAAGAGCACAATGAATTCAATTCGGGCTTACTTTTCACATTATCGAGATTCACATTGTAAGCGCTGTAATGGCAAAGTAAATATCTTATCCATTACCATAAGAAAATTACATAGCTAACTTGTCTTATTTTGCATAGTGATATCTAATCTGAAAATTGCCGCATACTCGTCGTTTATCTACGATCGATATAGCAACGCGATATGCGAACCACAGTATATTGAAAACAGTTAGCCAACCGTAGCTCGACTCCCTACAGTGGTAAGCTACTAGAATTGTGACGATCCCAAGGTCACCAACAAGCTGGACCCACTTGGCCTCCGTAGAGATGTGGGTTTTCATCTGCATTTTCTACCGCTTGTTTTCGGATAATGCTCTGAAGATCTTTTTATCTCATACCTGCGTCACAATTCCTCTAACGCACGTCCCAATACCGTCAAAAGACAGAATAAGAAGTTAGGAAATTCTACCCAGTAAGGGGTCAAAAGGGGTTGAAAATTTAAAACGAATGTCTACGCACACAAAGTCAACGGCATATACTCACTAATATTATACATGCAAAAATGACTGTTTGTCTGCACTCAAATCTGTAAAGACTTAACGGAGTTATATTAAGGAGATAAAGATAGATTAATACGTAGGATTAAAACATAGGCTACTTTTATAGCGAAAACTTAAATTACTAAATATTAGTACAAGTATATTTAGCTAAGTTAGTAATTAAGTACATAACTATTATGATCCACGCAACCAGCCGTTGACACTGACATGACGTGATCAAATTAGGAAACCTTAAAACTAAACCTTTAGTATTTCGCCCCGAACTGAGAACTTGCGACCCTTATATTTTTGCAACCCCTCGAATGATATTACCCATATTCGAATTTTAAAAATTGTATTTGATCGTCTTACATTTATACAATCATACTAATATTTACATAGAAACGCCAACTTATCACATTATAATCTGAGGCCTCTATTAAACACAACTAAAGTCATGTGTTATAAACTTGATAATATAAATAATAATTAAAATAATTTTAAACCAGCTGCGTGCATTGGCTTAGTAAGATTGTTGAATCTAAAGATTATCTACTGTTACACGTACACTGTGGTGCTTTCATCTAAACAAAACCATCCGTTCTGCGTTCCATCACGCTATGCGAGTGGAAAACTGCTCCATTGTCGGGAAAATTAAATTACCGATGTTTTTCCATGGGTAAGCGATAACTTATTATTTCTGAGGTATTATAATTTCTTTCATTTACAAGTATCTGTTAGAACGTGCATGAAATTTACGAGATTGAATCACGAAAATTAAATGTAAAAAATTGAAGTTTTTCCATAAATGAATATAAAAAAATATTAATTTAAAAAAATGCATTATATGTATATATATTTTTATTATATTTTAAATAATGAATATAACATTTTAAATCCAAATATTTCAAATTTTCGAAAATTAAGTATTTGGATAATATTTTGCATGGAGGTTATCGTTGACTGACTGTTGTGCAAACGTGATGCAAAATCATATGGGTCGTGGTTTTTTAATCAATTGCATGAAAAAATATGGAATCACCATTGTAATCACAATACATCTCGATTTGTGTAGAATAACGCAAAAATAAAAAAACAAGTGCAACGTGTTTAAATTGATGCAGACTTACCGATTACATTTCTGTGTACTTTATTTTTTTGTGAACAACAAGAAAACAATGGAAATAAAAAAAAAATAAAAAAACTTTTTACTAACGAGCTTTTCGTGATCTTCTTAGCTAACCCTTTCATTTGTTAGCCATATATCTCGATAGTAAATAAAAACATTTTGTCCGCCATATTGATTTTAGAATGACGTCTTTTTATTTTTCGTATTCTTCTTAGCAAACCATTTCATTTGATACCCATATCTTGGGGGAGCATAAAAAAAACTGGTCGTTTGGGTGTCCGACATATTGGATTTAAAATAACATCATTTAGCTAACCATTAATTTTCATCCAAACTAAACGTGTCTGCGAAATTTCAGCACAATTGAGGATATTTAGTTACAAGATTTGTCCCTCACACACATGCATACTAACAGAAGAGGGCAAGGAAACGGCCCACACCCATGCATTGTGGATTTTCCTTGGATACGTGCCAAACGTTTCGATTCTACGTTTCTAATCCGTACGGTCAAGGATTGGAACAACCTGCCCGCTTCCTTGTTTCCTTAGAGATTTTAAAAAAAACTAAGCCTGTTCAATGCTGGAGTGAATAAGTATCTTCTAATAAAGTCTGCTTGCTTCATCTTCGACCACATCGTCGCTTACTAACAGGCGAGTTAGTGGCCAAAAGCGAACATATCCGCGTTAAAAAAAAGTTTAATAAGCTTGTCAAAAATAGAGTGTGATTTAATAACACAATGCTCTTAAATATTACTGTAAGCTCTCTCAACAAGGAAATAACAGGTTGGTATGTAAGATAACAGTAAGAAGGTCACCATGAGTTTTAGTTGATTTTTACCCTACATTTTTTTGCCAATCAATCTCTTCGTCAGATAGGTGCTCAAAAACGTTATGTCTTGTACCATGATTGATTGTTTGTGCCATTTTTTGTCTGTGTACACCGACATTGGCAACAGACACCGTTAGAAGATGTTAGGCGCAGTGCGAGGCAGTATCCAAGATCCCTCATGAATGACTTCCGAATTAAATATTCAAGTTGTGTTTATTTAATAGTTGATGTTTATTTAAGAAAGTATATAGACACCTATCATACGACAGGCGTAAATAAGGTGCTGCATGACACTGTTTGCAAATTTTTACAGTTAAAACTAGGCACGATTTGTTAAAAATTATAAGCCCTCTATTTCATAAGACCTACCTACTTTTATGTATAATACACACCAAGAAGGAAGGTAATGTAAAAGGTAATGTTTTTCGGATATGAGTATCGGGCGTTTGTTTGTTTGTATTTTTAAATGTTTCAGTATAGCCTAAACGGCTCCACCAATTGCGATGTTTGAGGTGTCGTTAGATTCGTCTTCATGCCCAGAATGTCGTGGACAACATTTTGCAGTCAAGTATTTGGTTTTTCTTTCAATAATATAATAGGCATGTGTCCTAATGTTTAATTTATTACAAATAACTGGCTTAGCGATGAATATAACTAAATACATTACACATACTGAAAAATATATTAAATTGGCTGATAAATCTCTGAGATATGAGTGTTTAAAGTTTTAGGTGTTTAAGGTATCCTTTTCTCGCAAAGCGTGTGTTAGTATAGCATTTGTATGGCGCTCCTGAGGCGTGACGTCACGGCTCAGTATAGTGTGCTCTTTGTCTAGCATGAAATTAAAATGCATATAACTTATTTATTTTTGAACTAATTTTAATTTTGTTTTCGTTGATGTGCTTGCTCTATTTATGATCGGCTTTTTTGTGAGGTAATAAAATATATTAGTCATCATGCCTATTTTATATGTTTGTTAGTCTATAATAATGTCAAATTCAGCATCATAATTTTTTTTTTTTTTTTAATGAACGACTTGATTGTTGCGTTTTTAGTCGCTGCTAACGTATATTGTCACTCCATCGCGTGTCGTACGCCTTGCAGACTTTCAAGTATCCAAGTTACGCGTAGGAACATGGTACAAAGTAATTTTATTTATTTATTTATAAACTTTATTAACTATAATTAGCTTTAACGCAATATCAATAAACAACCATGCAAGATGTCTACATAATAACTACTCAATAATAAAGCGTGAATCACGTTGATTACTGGCACCTGATGGCTTACTATTTTTGTAAAAAAATTATTAATTTAATTAAATACCCACGCACGTGTTTTTCTTCCAGCATGCAGTCACGTCCATATTTAAGCGTGTCTTTCATCAGTTGACTGTGTAAGGTCGTTTAGGCTGTTTTAACATGAAGCGATTGTGGGATCGGTTACTCGGTGACTCGCATAGCGTCGCGATACGAGCTTCGTATATGAATCGAAAATAATTTTATCTTGTTAGCAACGCGTTTACGAGCAGTGCAACTACCGTTCTTTATCGATAGTCAAATTTGACACTTGAGATGATCAAATTCAATTAAATGCCATTTGATCAGTACTCGCTATGATCGATTTATAGCATTTTATCGAAGTTGATGATATAAAGGTACTTGTACTTCAGGTTATGTAAAAAACAAAATGTTAAATCAAGATACTGATTAAGTAGCGCGAGTTTTGTTGGCAGCACCATTTTTTTTTTTTTATTAATTTTGCAAAAGTACAAACTTACTCTACGTTAACTAAAAATTAACCAAAAATAAATTAACTTGAACAGTTATCAAAAGTTTAACTAAACTACAGAATAAAAGTAATAGATAAAATTTCCAGTTATTCCTGCGCCGCCACTCGGGTCACGGCCCTTTTTAAGGAGTCCAACAAAACGAAAATACAATATAATATAAATATAGACATCCTAGAGAAGGTTTGAAAGTTACAATAACTGAAATAAGCAGAAGTAAACGTAGTTTTACAGATTAATAACTAGTTACTTAAAACGATTTTTTCCGGTAGCAACAGCTTCGTTGACAGCCGACGCCAAACACACGTTCGGCGAGACTGCACTTAAATCGTCGATTTGTGTAGCCTCGTGTACAAACAGCCTAAGGATTCATAATAAAGAAGTAGAGGCTATAATAACAAACAATAATAGCTATTATTACTAATATTTTTTTGTATAGCCTTTGCTTAACTTCTATAGTCACATATCAAAATAGTACAAGTTTGGTTACTGCATACGTTACTCTGCTCCAGAGTAATGCTAGGTACCGTTTCAGCAATTTATGAGTCGGTTGCCCGAACTATAAGCCTGATCGATATTTTTCGCGATTGGTTGCTATTCTCGAGTAGCTATTTTATGACTCAATTATTACTCATGGTCGATTAGAGGCTGTAAACGGATTAACGTTTACTAGGAGTGTTATAATGTGGCTGTACAGGTTTAAAGACACAAAGTTATGTAAAAGTAATATTTATGTTTGAAGTGTTGTTTTACATTTGAGGATTTAAATAGATAGATAGATAGAAACTCTTTATTGTGTATACCAGAAATCAATATTACAAACAGATAGAAAACAGTTACGAGCTAGAGCCACAAGTAGCGGCCTTATCGAAAGCTAAGGATTTACTATCAAACGTAATTATTTCCCTATATTTGGGGCGAAGTGAATTTATTAATTAAACAAATTACAAGCTAATACTAGCACTACAAAAACAGCTGACTAACCATAGGCGGTTGAAGGTCTAAAGACAATCCAAATGCCCACTACCAATTGGCAGCGTATCCAGCATGCATTGGTGTCTTTAGATTTGTTCACATTTCTTCATCATTGTCATCATTTCTTTGCATAATTTACAAGCGAGAAAGGCACGAGTGAAATAGAGAACGCTCGAAGCATTAACTTTTAATAGCTCAGGAAAGAGGAAATTCCCAAAAGCTACAAAAGCCAAATTTTAAACTACAAAGCACTTCGTACTAAAAACAAGGCTAATAACACGGATAAACACTTTGTTATGCCCATTTATGTTCAATCAATCAACCAACCTGCCCGAGTTCGTGACATATCTGCTCGATTTATCAATTAAATGCACAATAAAGTTTTATGGGTAAGTAGGTGCAAAGCACGTAGTAGTACTTAGATAATGGTATTAGTGTGCTTGAAGCTGAGTTATTTATTGTTCAGGAAGGTTATCAAGATTTATGTTTGAATAGCAAAGTTACATAACATCTTTAAAAAAAAGTTGCAATGCCCCGCGGTTTAACCCACTATTCTACTTCACTATTCTGTGAAAATTTCAACTAGCTATCTATTACGGTTCGAAAGATACATACGTTTAAAGGTAGGATGGACGGACAGATAGACGGACGGACAGACACATCGTAGGCCTAGTAATAGGGTCCCGTTTTTACCCTTTGGGTACGGACCCTAAAAATGCACTTTATTCACATTATACCCTGTATATAGGTTGTTACAAACATTAAACAGTAAATTTTAGTAATTAAAGTAAATAATTATTTTATTATATTTATTTATTATTATATATCATGTTATGTGCTAAAGGGATAGCTCTGGCGTGTGAGCGTAACCATAATAAAAACTCATTTTCAAACATTTCGTAATGTTGAAATTTCTATAATTTTAACAATTACCCAAAACAAAAACATCTAAACAATCTCGCGTCCTTCCCACACTTGTCTATAGGTGGTTTAGCAACGCATGCGGCATTCGTGATATTATGATACGCGTGACGTTAAACTTACCAACTGTTGTAATTTTTTATTTATTGCTTTATTAGTGACCCCTTACTTCGAAAAGATATTAAGTACTCATTATTAACGACTTTTACTATAGGCTCAACCCAAAATCGCGTGGAAAAATACAGCTGTTCCATAAATTTTGTCGAGTGTCATTATGACCGTTTTCTATGGAACAGCTTATATTTTCGCGATTTCTGGGTTGGTCCCATAGTGAAATTTGTTCATAATCATGATAACAATGACCTTCTTTCGGCTTTGTACAGTCTATATGCGTAACCCTGTATAATAATGGAAAATAGTGATGAAACCCGTTTATTGAACTTCCCGTTAATTTGCTTTTCTTTTGGTAACAATATAAACAATAATTTTAAATGTTCTCGTCAGTATTTAGCCAAAGACTGTAGCTTTACCTAGTCTGTGTATTTAGCCATGTGAGCGTCGAACTATTTATGTATAATAATAATCTATATAATTATTTATATAAAAATGAATCCCTATTTACCTTGTGACGCCATTACTTGAGAACGAGTTTACCGATTACATTCATCTTTTTTTGTTTTCTAATACTCTGTAGAAGGTTCTTAAGAAAAATTTGAAAAGGAAAATTAAGAAAATTGCGTAGAAATTAGAAGATTTCAGAAAGCCTAATGACTATTTTAACTCGCGGGTGAAACCGCAGCTAGTATGTAATATATTCTGTGCAATAAATCATGTTGATTTTTTGCTTTATTTTTACTTAAAAGAATGAACATTATCATCATAATGTGGTCATCTTTGAACCTTTGAGTATATAAGACTTCTTGGACCACATCGCCGCTTAACAGGCGAGTTGGTGGCCAAACGCGGACTTATTCGCGTTTAAAAAAATTACAAACACCAGTATGCTACCGTTTCAATATCAAATGACAAAGGTTTCAATTACAGTTAATCTGTTAAATAACTAGGTGTTGCATTTCTCGTCCTTGCACCGTATTGTAATTGGACACGCTTAGTCATTCAGTGAATGTTTCCACGGACAATTCGCGTCAAGTCACGTAACACCAGGGCCCCGATTCTACTAAACCAATTGTTTTTAAATTATAATTGTTTCAATTTTTATTTCTATATAATTGCTTCAAAATTGACAGTTTTTACTCACCCAAATACTGCCCAAATACTGTTAGTTTTGTCAATATCTGTCACTATTACTTGGAAGGAACTGACTCCTATAATACAGGTAATCTCCATAGCATAGGAGTCAGAGATTCACCTAGCTTGTATATCTGTTATTAAGAGACAAATAAATATTTTTGTACTTGTATTTATAAAAAAAAATATACTAGAAAAATACCACCACCTAATATTATAGCTTAGTATAAAAATTCATTAAAAACTGACAATTTTGAAGCAAATAAATAAAAATAAAAATTGAAACAACTACAATTTATAAACAATTAGTTTACTAGAATCGGGGCCTAATGTAATTGTTTTATTTTTTTTATGAATTGCCTCTGAACGGACAGTTTTTAATTTTATTATACTTTAAGTGTCATAAGTGTAAATTTTGGGGTAATTACCCAAAATTGACATATTAAATCTTGAGTGGAGACCACGAACCGGAAGACGCAGCGTAGGTAGGCCTCCCACTAGATGGACCGACGACATAGGAAGAGTCGCTGGCATCCAGTGGATGCAAAAGGCAGGCTGTCGTTCAGTGTGGAGGTTAAAGGGGGAGGCCTATGTTTAGCAGTGGACGTCTTCTGGCTGATGATTATGATGATGATGATGACATATTAAATTAAAGTATGAAAAAATTAAAAACTGTCAATTTCGAGGAAATTCATTAAAAAGTTCAAAAAAAATTACTACTTGATTCACAATTATTATTATTTATTTTGCCAAATACAGTTGGCAAATGCCAACTTAACGCGCTGTGTCACGAGCTTCTTTGTAGTATACAAGATTATTATAGACGATCCTCCTCCTTAAATCGTATTCCTCATGTCTGAGGGTCGTGACCACCAGCTTTCATCAATCTCTCTCTGATGATGATGATTATGGACGATAAGTCGTAGAAAATAGAAATTTTGCAATAGTTACTTAAATATTAAGCTTACATTTTATTTTGTTTTTATGAATAGGAGCTTTTGTATAAAATTCAAATTTAACTTAACGCGCCGCGTTACGTGCGTGTTTTAATTAATGAATAAGGGCCCAGTGTTGGTATAAGCTGTTCTTTTTAATGTCCAACCATTTAAACAAATATGGCGGGCAGGCAAACAATAATGATCACTAAACTTGGTCCAAGCATTTTATTTGTTCTGATAGCCGCGCAATAACATTGTAAAAAAACTGAATCACGAAATCTGATCATTTTCGCTAGGATTTTCAACGTAAAACTTTAGCAGGTACCTGATATACTTCAGTGTATAAGTAAGTGGTCGAAAAACATCATTATTTGTTTACCTACATCTAAAAATAAACGCAGGTTTTGTGCCCTGGCGTAAATGGTTTAGCTAAAACGCTATTCATGGGAGACGGTGATGGTGTTTTAGCGTTGTCTTGTATTAAATAAATAAAATAAATAAATATTTCGGGACATTTTTCACACACGGTCAAAACTAAGCAAAGCTTGTGATATGGCTGCCAGAGACTGACCATTACTTCTAACTCTACATCTGTAGAGTATTATCTCAATAAAACTGACAGCTACCAGTAAAAAAATATAGTCATATCACTTGGCCCTTGGCGCAATTCCACAGATAAAGTAATATGTCTATAAGTTTCACAGTCTTCTCTTTAACATTTAGTTTTAGTGCAACCAAACTCACAATCAGTTGTCACAGATGAAGTTAAAGTTACTACATAAGTGCAGTTCACCGAACTAAAAGCCTATCCCATAGCTGCGTGCGTCTAATGCTATCACGATCCAGCTACGCGACCTTGTGAGGCAAACCAGTCGAGTTCCTCAGTGGGACGCGGGACCATTCATTACGATACCGGTTTTTACCGCTCGATACCGGTTTGAGGGAAAACTGAACGTTTGACGGTCCACTTTCCAGATTGGTATGCATAGATTCAAGTGGATGAAGGTGGTTTTGTTTGATTTCTGTGGTTTTTGACATGTATTGACCTGCTTTCCCAGGCATGTGAAAATTGCTATCCGCAAAACTAGAAACCGATATCTTTATCAACAATCTTGATATTTTCAAGTATACTAAAGCTCACTGTTGTAAAATAACCCCAGATATTTTATGAGTTATTATTGATTTACAAGTAATTTCAAGAGCAAAAAATCCACAGTCTCAAAGCTGCAGAAAATTATGTTCATTGCACTGGTAGCACAAAGTTTCTTAGTTATCTTTAGCCCTGCAAGGCCAGCAACATACCTCAGAATAAAAAATATTATCTCAAAATAAGTATTATTTACTAATGCAATATCTACATTCCTTTTCAATAGTACTTAATCAATCAAATTGAAACTTAACGTCTTATTATTGCCAAATTGTAGCTTCATTGTAATGTATAAGGCCTTTATAATATTCAAATCAATAAGTTATTTTGCAACCGGTTAATGCATACCGGATTATGTTTTGCAATATCATGTAACATCTACTCGTTATTCGGTTAATCATGCCTTCATTTAAATTGATTCAAGGTAGTGGAATTTAATCTTAAGGACTTATTGACAGTAATATTTAGGGGTTGGTACTATCAGTTCTTCGAGTTTTTTCCTGTTTCAGTAAACAATTAACCAAAATCACTGTATTTGTTTTAAAATAGACAACTTTAAAAAAAAAAAATGTGTCATCTTGTGCCTTGATGAGGCTTTTTTCGGCATTAAAATATAACACGTTCGGATTATTAAAAAAAATTGCAATTGCAAAAAAATATTTGACTTGTAAATTGGCTTTATAAATAAAATGACTATGACTATGACTATTTGATGAACATTTTATATTTTTTTTCTTTCTGACCAGAAAGATCATAGAAGCATGAAGTCTTGGCGGTAAAAATGTCATGGACCCTTGATTTGAATACAGGTATAAATTCCCACGCAGGACCGTGAAAAATCCTTTGCTTCCTAGAAATTTGTTAAGAAAAAAGTTTTTAGGGTTCCTTACCCAAAAAGTGTCAACGGCCTCTTGTCCCATGACTTTTCCAAAACTTAAAACATTCATGGTTTTTTTATGTTTGTTTAAACTTTTTTTAGGGTTCCTTACCCAAAAAGTGTCAACGCTATTACTAAGACCGCGCTATCTTTCCGTCATACCTTTTAACAGCTGTAGCTTTTAAATCGTAATAGAAAATTTTTCACAGAATGTTACGATGAATTACCAAAAAAATTAGGATAAAAAAATATATATATATTGATCCATCAAACGTATTTTGTTTTCTTTCTGCGGTTACGTGTCATATGTGGAGGCGGACGGGATCTTTTTTGTGCCTACTTTTATTGCCAAAGTTACTTTAGCACTTGTTACAGACTTAATGATTAGCTTCTGCAATCACAATAGATAATTTAGCCGAAATATCGAATATTCATTCCGGTTCTAGACATAATACTTATCAATCTTTCACATTCATGCCTTAATAAACTTAATTACACACTTCATGTCCAATAAATATCACTTAAGACAGATATTACCAATTTCCTGTATAGATTAATCACTGAAATGTTATTGAATTCATACAAAACACTCGTAACATGCAATTTGACAAATTCAAGGCTAATACAATCAAGGTGTTTGGTTTAATATTTAGAGTAATTAAAAAAATACTAATTAAAAATGAATTAGGTTTTATTTGACATTTGTACCTTATTACATTAATTGATATTAATAGTTAAGAAAATCGATTTTTTATCGATAGCATAATAATTTTATATTATTTAAAATGAAACGTTCATTTATTTTGTGATGGTGGCCGAGCGGTAGTTTATGTGCTTTACAATCTGACGGCACCTGGTTCGATCCCTGCACTAATGGCTTATTTAGAACCGAATTAAATTTTGTGCAGTTTCCATTCCATCACTCAAAAACAGTGAAGGAAAACATCGTGAGGAAACCGATACGTGCAAGAACCTCAAAAGTTCAAAGACATAATATGACATTCACCAACATGCACTGGGCCAGCATGGTGCATGGATTAGGGTCCATCCTTTCTCTCTGAAAGAAGGCCTGTGTCCAAGCTGTGGGAACATGATAGGCTGATAATGATAACGATGATACTACTAAGTACTTTTGAGTATAGATCTGTATCTATATACTTCGACCAAAATAAAATGAATGGACAAGCCATAACCATTAAACTTGCTCAGTAAAAACGAGGCAAAACCGTTGGACATATGCTTCAAAACTTAATAATCACATGTAGAGCAAATTTATTTTAAAAAATATAGCTTTTTTGTGTATTTACACTTCGGGAAAGCACACGAAGGCATAATTTTGTTAGATGTTTCGTTATTATGTGACAATAGACGCGTATTGCACTTCCTATGGCTAGAGACCGACTGAAACGAAGTGAGCGCCGGCGCTTATTTTGTAATCTTCAAAAATACGCTTCTTTTGGGCCCGTCTATTCATTTTATTTTGGTTGAAGTCTATATACTCAGACTATACTCAGCTTAGCCTAGGTTTATTTGAAACGTCATTTTTTTACGAAAGTAGAGTGATCGGATTCACATAACTGGTAATTAAATATCAACACCGTTAATTAAAAAATTCACGCTGAACCATACTCAACCGTCTCTCAGACGATCTGCGTCTCAAGCTCAGCTTACAACCCTAACGTAGACAGAAGGTATATTCTTCCAGGCAACCTTTGGATGGACAGGACTAAAGAAGTTGAAAGTTGGAGTTGGAGTTGATGTTTTCACGGTCCACATTTTGTATATTATAAATTGATAATAATTAGGTAGTTTCTATGAATAAAATACTTCGTCCGATAATATTAAATATTCGGAACATTTTTGCACACACGGTCATCTGACCCCAAACTAAGCAAAGCTTGTGATATGGCAGCCAGAGACTGATATACATACATATATAGTTTTAAATATATACATACTTAAATATATATTAACAACCAGATATAGAACAAACACAAATGTTCATCACACAAATGTTTGTCCTACGAGGGAATCGAACCCACGCCCCCAAGCTCAGAAGGCAGGTTCACTACCAACTGGACCAACGGGCTATCTAAAGATAGCATGGAGAAACTACTTAACCGCCGGCAAAATGGAAGGAAAAAGTCCCGGGGGCGTAGCCCATCAAGATGGCTCACCAAGCTTCAAAAGAGCTAGGTAACATCTCTCATGCGGTGTACCAGACTGAGGACCATCAGAGATAGTAGCAGATTTTTTGCCATCTACTTCAAGATCGGAAGTATTATGACTTCAGCAGTGTAAGTACTCCTAGTCTGTGGAATTTACTGCCCAAATGGGTGTTCCCCGTCAGTTAAAATCTGGGAAAGTCGAGATCGAATCGGTTTGTTCTAGGCAAGCGTGCTCCATCGTAGACCGCATCGTCGCTTAACATCAGGCGAGATGGCGGCCAAGCGCAAGCCTATCTATTATATAAAAAGGCATATCTCCCTTGTTTGTCTGATCTTAGGCTTTCAGGCTAGATTGAGATGGTGACATCACCTATGTCACCATTACCCATTTACCTGTCATGTATGAAACGATCAAATGTCAATTTTTACGATCGATAAAGAACGGTGCTTTTTTAATACTAGATCGTCAAATTCGATAAAATGCTATTTGATCTGTACTTGGTACGATCGATTCCATGGCATTTTATCGAATTTGACGATCGATAAAGAACGGTACTTGCACTGCAAACAAAAGGGCGATAATATACCTTAGTACAATTATTGGTCGTGTTCAAATGACTGTATTTCACCCACTTTTTCACCATGGACGCCCTCCGAGCGCCCTCTAAATTAGGACAAATCTGGGAAATCTCGGACGGCTGACAAGCCTACATAGGACCAACCCTGAAATTGCAAAAAATATCAGCCATTTCACAGAAAATAGTCATCCACACTTAACAAAATGTTTGGAATACCTGATTTTATTTCACATTTTTAGGTTCAGTCCGATAGAAAAACCTGTTCATAATGTTAAGTATACCTTCTCTCGGCTTAGTACACCATTTCTGCGTAACCCAGTAGAAAGCCTAAGTAAATGTGCATTGTACAAAGTATTGACATATACGAAGGAGGTACTTTCTCACGTAACGCTAAAAGCTCGTCATCAGACTATCAATTTATCAATATTTGTATTGTATTCTATAACTTACCTATTATGTCACAATAGATAAACATTTACCGCTGCGTTACGTAAGGGAGAAGGTTTGGGATAGGTACTTAAGTAGTTAGTACGCTCACGTACAAAACCTGTATTGAATTACTTAGGACAATAGGCTATGTATTTGAATGCTTAGGTATCTCTTCCTTAATTTTAATCACGTTGTTGGAATAGTATTGCAAAAATCAATCTGTTTCACTCCAACCTGTAGATAATTCTTTCGTACATATTATACAGTGCCCTTATTGTTTGTATAGATTTGGTTTAGAAGGCTTAGATGAGTTTTCAGTCTCGTTGATTCCGCGTCTCAGTAGAGAGCACACACACCTCTCCTGCTAATGACGATAAATAAATGAGTAGTGTTTTAAATCGTCAAATATGTCTTTCATTGGCTTCCCAATTCCAACACACGTTTCAATTTTGTTTTTGGTGTTCGGCTCTATTTATGGCACAGATATATTTATGGTCTGTTTTTTAAAAGATAATAAAAAAAACATTCCTCAGTTGTTCTAGTTTTGAGGTCGTATTAAGGTTTAGGTTGAAGTTTATTCGTAGGTTATTGAAGTAAAACAGGAAAGTTTTTTAACTATTTATATTTTGCTTATTTGGGCCGCATAATAATATGTTTGGGCTTTCTTGTTAAGGCAGTATAAAATTCTAATTAATCTAACTGTTTGCCCGATGGGGATTCCCCATTGGCAACTCAAGAGTCAACTTTTTGAGGTTTTTGTGGTCATTATCTATTCTGAGATTAGAATAGAATTGTTGTTCAATAAATATATTTTTTATTGAATTTTGTATTTGCTCTAATGTTACCTCGCTGAGGTTTGCTTCGGGGATATTCACAGCATACAGGGCAAATGTTACCAAGCATAAGGTAATATGACAACAATATTGACATCATTCTGACGTGTTCAGATATAGGGCTAGTATGGCCCCAGTCGCGCTAGTTGTACGTTTTTGTCATTCCTCCTCACTGGGGGTGTTTGTTTACGTATAAGTATTTTAATTCGTTTTTCTCGGTGACTGTACCAAGTCGGAAATTGCACAAACATTCAAACACCTTTACGTGTCATACTCATAAATTCATAACATAAACATGTGAATTTGTCTGTCCCAGTTAGCAGTTTGTTGACAAGATTTAAGTGGGTCGTTTATTCGTCGTTTTGTAATATATGTTAGGTATTTAATTATCATTTCGCTAAGCAATCTCGTCTTATCTTAATTTAGAGTCTAGACGCTGACTTCTCGTCACAAACGGTAAAAGTTAAATATTCAATAGTCATAATCAATAATTTTTTAACTCATTTTATTTATATTACACGGGAATTACTCACGTAAGATTAAGCCGGTAAAAAAAAAAAAAAAAACTATAATAACATTTTTTAACTATTAAAAAAAACACAAGTACAGATTCAGATGGTACTATAAACTAAATTTTATACCATTTTAAAGTAGGGTAATACTTTTTTACCATATCCATTTGGAAAACTGATTCATCAAATCTACGAAAAATGAGAACAAAGACACACACGTAACGTAACGTGATTTGTTAGTAAGAAATACAATACAATACAATACAAAACTCTTTATTAAACAACCACAAAACAAGGATAACATAAACATTACAACAAAAATATTATCTAGGCTTTTAACAGGCGGCCTTATCGCTTAATTCTATCTCTTCCAGGCAACCGTGAATACAAGAAACATAGCGGTTTGGATTAAAAATATACCTATTTAATTACCACTTAATTATTAATCTATTTTTTTTTTCATAGTGTTTACATTAGGGATTTTTAATATTCACGTTTCACAATAAACATAAAGAGGTTGATCTCCGAAAGTAAAAAAAAAATACTAGAAAATTTTCTGTAATAGGTATTTTAACCCCCCAAATGCGTTACGCACCGCATGTCGGCGTAAGCGAAAAGTACCGGAGTACTTTTCGCTTACGCGCGTATTGTGTGTAAGAAGATTTATACACAATAGTAATGGTATATAAGACTGCAGGTATTTTATCCATTTAAAAAAAAAAATCTGAAGGGTAGATGACATTTCCCATTTTAGCCATAAAAAAACTTCTTCGCTCGCATTCAACGGGTTTAAAGACATATTTTTTTTTTGTTATAATAGTAATTTTTGTGGACCAACTGCGTCGTGAAAAATTTATGATAATTTCTTTCTCTCGAGAATAAAATAAATGTATAAACCGTATAGAACCAAATAATTGATAGAAACTTGCGCCATGTCAACTTTTATAAACAGTATTATTTTTGTAGAACCTCTATTTTTTGTGCTATAAAATATATTATGGTAAATATTCATGTTTTTTTTTTTTATATTTCTTCATAGGTAAGTACGCATTACGCAAAACACTATAGGTACATCACTTGGGGTGTGCTATTATGTCTTTTGTGCTTGGGGGGAATCTACAGATTTTTGACTTGGGTGGATAACGTTACGGCCCTCGATACGCTCATGCTAGAAACACTATTTTCGTTTGCCCCCGCGTAATGTGTTTACTATCCCCACGACCATCTTCTAACATTTTATTCAATAATATTATAATATCTATTTTGTTTTTATTCGCAAGTCGAGTCGCAGTTGCGCAAGAGCGCCATCTAACAAAATAATAAAGCATTATTTTGTACACACCATTCACTCAGTCCTTACCGAAAAATACCGAACGATTCGCCAGCTCAAACAAAAAACTTATTTCATGAACCTCCTTGCTTACCAGTACCACAGCAATATAGTTTCGACAGATTTTGTAGATGGCGCTTTGGTAAATTCGTATAATACAAGAGCCCTTTGAACTCATAATAAAAAATATTTAATTAACTTTTTAGAAACCCTCCAAAATAGGTTATATTGTTGTTCACATCAAAATTAAAAATTATAACCCCACTTTTCTTCTTCCACAGAGTTATAGAGAAAAGGACGCGGGTAAAGTGGTCCTATACTCCACCACGATGGGCATCGTCCGATCGACTTACCAACAATGCGTGCTCGTGAAGAAAATCCTGAGGAACTTGCTCATCAAGTATGATGAGCGAGATGTGTTCATGAGCACGGAGTACCAGGACGAGATCAGGGATCGGATGAAGAGCGACCAAATACTCGTGCCTCAGCTGTTTATAGATGGAATTCATATTGGGGTAAGTTTTTGACTGTTTTTTTTTCATAGTAAAATTGCCTGCATTAAAAAAAATTACAGCCAAATTTGTATGTAGACATACAAAACTATTGAAGAGGATATCACCAAAAATAAATGGTAGTGGAACACTGACCGTAGTGCAAATAGACGTGACGGCATTGACTGACGGACCGCCACGTCCACGTCCGTCCAACCAATGGGAGAGAAAGAAAAAATATTTTCTCTTTGTCTATTAGCTACTAAAGTTTTTCGTTTTTAACCGACTAAGGAACTTTTAAGGAAGAAGTTCTCAATTCGACTGTTTTTTTGTGGCTTACGGACAGACAGACGGACAACAAAGTGATCCTATAAGGGTTCCGTTTTTTCCTTTTGAGGTACGGAACCCTAAAAAGGGTTATCTTGGCCACGTAGCCAAGTTTATTGCTGCCGAGATGACTCCTAACTCATTTTCCCGTAACCAACTAAGTAGCGCGCAACCTTTGTTTCATAGGTATTAAAAATACTTATAAATAAAAAATAAATTGCCAAGAAGTGAAAATGCCAATAGACAATACAAAAAGCCCGACCAAAGCTTTGACTTTATGTAATCGTTCCAAAGTAACTTTTGGAGAAAACAAAGTGATAATACGAACATCATCTTGAATTCGCAAGGTTGGAGGGAATCCTTTTAGGATAGGTGAGAACTATACACAGTAAATCAAGTTCACACAAGAATTAAAAGAAATGCCATATCGAGTTTTTTATTTATTAGCTGTTCGCCCTGAACTGTGACGACGTGACCTGTATAATTAAATATCTTCGTAATCCCTGGACCGAATGTACTAATGTTCAACAAAAAATGGAATGAACTACTTGCCTACAAAATTTCATCAATGCTACGCAAGTTATCGTTGAACAAATTTGCCAAAAATACTTTCAAACGCTGAGCTGTTGAGAACTTTGAATTCGCTCTGTTTTACCTTGCTCAGTCCATACCTACTTATTTAGAAAGAGACTGGCAGGAATAGGCATGAAGCTAACTCTTTCACACGGTTTCAAAAAATATTAAGATAAAAAATCACTGAGATTGAATTAAATAACTGGCCAAGAGCGTGTCGAGACTTGAAACACTCCTATTGTAGAGTTCCGTTTATTGTAGCCAAAGTCATAAATTGTGGTCACAACTTAGAATAACTACTCAGAGAAGGTAGGTTTCCAAACAACGCCTTCTCAAAACGTAAGCTACAAATTCGCTTTGTAGCTTACGTTTCGGTTGGTATTTTAAACGATTTAAGCAAGAAAATTAATGGATTACCTTTGGAATGTCACACCATAACTCTTATGCTGCTTTTCTGATTTGTTGTGGTACGATTTCACCGCGCAAATTGTCATAGTAAAATTTTTATATTTTTTTTGGAGCCATATATGACATCATTTGAATGGCTTAAATTTTGCGAATGTACTTGGTTTCTTTGTGTAGTTATTCTAAGGGTCACAATCACATTTCAGTTACACAATTTAAGGTTTCGGACTGCTCCAATATCTCATAAAAAATCAAGATAGCGGTTGACCATGGGCCACCTTCCATAACAAAATCTGCGAACCCTTTTTAAAATTGAGTTACTGGCATTATCGAAATTTCGTCTAAAATGCAAAACGAGGTCTTAAATACTAATTCAAGGTGAATCAGACCTTGGGCCTTATTGGTTAATATTTGTGTATTTCCAAGGGCGCTTCCCTGTGAAGTAGGTACTTATTAGGCGTGAATTGAACGTTGCCTCAGATGAAACGATTCAAATACCCTGATTATATTAATTAATTTAATTTCCATTGATATGAAGGTGGCGCCCGTAGCGTAGCTCGAGTAGTGTTTCTAACCGATCACCATTGATGACAAAGTCAGTCTTAGAAGAAATTTTAAATTGTAAAGCTCCATTTCCAAAATCCGAAACGTGGATATTCGCCAAAGAACCAGAGTCACCGACATAGCTGTTAAAATTTGCAAGTTGAAGTGGCAATGGGCAGGCCACATTGCTCGAAGAACCGATAACCAATGGGGAAAAAAGGTTCTGGAGTGGAGACCACGAACCGGAAGACGCAGCGTAGGGAGGCCTCCCACTAGATGGACCGACGACATTATGAGAGTCGCGGGCATCCAGTGGATGCAAAAGGCAGGCTGTCGTTCAGTGTGGAGGTTAAAGGGGGAGGCCTATGTTCAGCAGTGGACGTCTTCCGGCTGATGATGATGATGAAAGCTCCATTTACCCCCTTCATTCGTCCTTTTGCAAAATCATTACTCAGGCTGGTTTCACAGGAGACAGAACAGGGTTGGTACAGGAGACCCGCGCGTGTTGCCCGTACGGACTCCCGGAGCGGAGACATACGTCAAGCGCTAGGACATCGTTTCACAGCGATGCTGATTGTTCCGTACGGAACTTGCCTCAGCGTAGATCCCGTCTCCAATACAGCTATGAAAACAGCGTTAGCGAATTATGGTTGCAACAATTAATAAATTTTCTCAATGTATAAGTGTACAATATACGTAACAAGTAACAATTGCTTATTGTAACTTATTACACTTGCTTTATTGTAATTTACAAT
Organism: Agriopis aurantiaria; assembly: GCA_914767915.1. Taxonomy (NCBI): domain Eukaryota; kingdom Metazoa; phylum Arthropoda; class Insecta; order Lepidoptera; family Geometridae; genus Agriopis; species Agriopis aurantiaria. The sequence continues at coordinate 5,036,863 of OU612003.1, read as the reverse complement.
AATGATCGAACGTTCCCCGTTTCTAAACACGACCGCCCATCGATTATGTTCAGGTGCGGACTTCTAAACGATCTTTTGTGAAAAAGTTATTCTAGGAAAGCTATTGAAATTTCTGCTTTTGATATTACATGACTTAGTACCGGTAACAAATCTCTACGTGTACCAAAGCTTTGATTATCATTGTCATACAGCGTAGCATTGCTGTCAGCATGCTAGATACGCTGCCAACCTGTAGTAGCTGTTTTTGTCGCCTTTATTATTTAGAGCGATGGTGGCCGGGCGGTAGCATGTGCTCTTTACAATCTGACGGCACCCGGTTTGGTCCTCAGCCCTGCCAATGACTTTATTTAGTACAAACTTAAATATAAAAAAAAATTTGCATTTTCGGCGCCATCGCTCAACAACGGTGAATGAAAAACTCCGTAAGGAAACCAGTATGTCCAAGAACTTCAAAAGTTCAAAGACGTATGACATTCACCAACATGCACTGGGCCAGCATGGTGGATTAGGGCCCATCCTCTGTCTCTGAGGGAAGGCCTGTGTCCCAGCAGAGCGAACATGATAGGCTGATATTGTTGATGACATCGAGATACAATTCCTATACAGTCACAATCTCTCAGTGAAAACAGTCAAAAAACGTCCGAGCGTCATTGTACATACATTGTATCAATTATATACTTCACAATGCCACATTTACTCCAATTTCGACGTAATGTCGCTTGCAGGGTGTTCAACGTTAGTTGTCCGCTATGTCACCGTAGCTCTGGCATCGCGCGGCGTTGTAGTCGGATCGAGGTTACCTACCTTGTAACTAACCAAAAAGTCTGCTCAATTCGTAGCGTGTGCCGAGATTTGGTTTGGACATTATTTGGCACGATTGTGACTCTATATGTATTGTATCTCGATGGTTGATGATGATGTAATCCTACATTGGGACCTATCATTGGCAATCATCTTGATATTGGTTTCATTGTTTTGTGTTTAGTTACAAAAGCGATTATTAGTTATACGTAGTTATTCAAAGCTGTTTTTCTAGCGAAAAAAATATCAAAGCAAAAGTGCATTTTACCTTTCCACAAACTAAAAATTAACTCTCGCATTAACCTCTCGTACTCTAGAACTTTCTCTGTCTAGAGCCAATATAGAGTTGGACGTTATAAGTTACATTTTCCACTAGCTTTTTCATTAATTTCTTTTTTAATAATAATGAAATTTTACAATGTCATTGATATTTAGCTAACAAACTCTCTGAGCTTCTCTACATTGTACTAAATAACTTTAGTTCGATGATTTTAAGATGGTAAGTTTCATCTATGGCGGGAAATTTAAATTTCAAACAGTTTTTTGTCCTTGTAGCTAGGCTGGGTAGTTGTTTTAAAATAACACAGTGTCTGCGCAAATCGTTGGTTGTTCTTTACATTATCATATACAGCTATTTATCAGTAACGCACCGTATTACTTACATTTGTCGATAAACAGTTTGATACAATTTTTATGTAGACAGTCGTTTTATGTCATTAAAAAACGTCAAATGCGCGAGTGAGATATTCTGCGGCGGCGGCGGCGGCGGCGCCTTATTCTTATTTTAATCACTCGTGGAGACAACGGCTTAGGTCAAAGGTGGTATTAGTGCAGAGCTCGTATACAGTTAAAAGAGTCCGAGGTAATGAGAATGGTTTTAATAACTCTTCATTCAACGTATCTCAACAGTTATTATTATGATTATTATCTGGATATTTGCCGTGATACGTAGAGACTTAGAATAACTACTCAGAGAAGGTAAGTTTCCAAACAACAACGCCTTCTCAAAACGTAAGCTACAAATTCGGTTTGTAGCTAACGTTTCGATTGGTATTTTAAACGATTTAAGCAAGAAAATTAATGGATTACCTGTGAAATGTCACACCATAACTCTTATGCTGCTTTTCTGATTTGTTGTGGTACGATTTCACCGCGCAAATTGTCATAGTATTTTTTTTTTTTTTTTTTTGGTGTCATATATGACACCATTTGAATGGCTTAAATTTTGCGAATGTACTTGGTTTCTTAGTGTAGTTATTCTAAGGGTAGAGAATATTTATTTATTTATTTAACATACATTTAGGTGGGCAATTACAGGGGGCCCCAATTTGCCCACCTATGTATATAAATATATCATTATCAAAATAATTAATTCTATAACATAATACAAATAAGTTTCAAAAATAGCCTACAAATTATATTAACCCACAAATTATACATGAATTATGGAGCTCCCGATATTGAATAGGTACGCTTTCAAAATGTCTATTGAGTGTGTTTTGTCGGGAGTTAGGTTCGAGTTCCAGTGATAACCGTAGCAAAAGACTCAGAATGACGGCAGATCGTTTTGTCTGTACCTAACTTTGAGCTGTTCGACCAACCACCCGTATTCTTCAGTCTTCCCGTGAACATGATGCATGTAACTGCGCTGAAGTATCGGGAGCTCCATCCACAAACTTACCACGGTAAATATCACGTATAACTGTAGTGAACAACCGTGATTGTAACGACGTAGCTCTTGACGGCGGCTAACTTTCAAGCTTCACGATCTTCTCCTGGCGTTCATAACGACATGATATAGGTCTTCTTTTTCATTTAGTCTAAAAATGGTCTGAATCGCATTCGTTCGCAAGTGTTAGTCAATCTCCGAGGTCTTCAAACTGCTTTTAAGTACTTACTGTAAAGTCAATGGACCCTTGAACCCAGGCATCGATTAACATTGAATCTGTTCGGTAAAGGATTACTTCCAAATCAACTGGATTAAAACTTAGGCTCTGGCATTAGATGCGTGACACGTGACAGGTCAGAGACTGTTGAATAGATCAAATTATACGTTGCTATGATGAATTGTAGTATGTAGACTTCGACCAAAACAAAATGAATGGACGGGCCATAACCATTGAACTTGCTCAGTAAAAACGAGACAAAACCGTCAGACATATACTTCAACGCCTAATTATAACCATGCACAGTACGTTAGTTACAAAAAATAGATAGCGGTTTTTGTTGTTTTTCCACTTCGGGAAAGCACACGAAGGCATAACTTTGTCAGATGTTTCGTTATCATGTAACAATAGACTCGTGTTGAACTTCCTACGGCTAGACACCGACTGTAACAAAGTGAGCGCCGGCGCTCATTTTGTAATCTTCAAAAATGCGCTTCTTCTGGGCCCGTCCATTCATTTTATTTTGGTCGAAGTATGTATGTACAGGGCTACTTATATAGACTGTACTAAGCCGATAGGTCACTGTACTCATCATTACGAACCACTTTTACTATTGGGCCGAATCTGAAATCACAAAAAAAAATCAGCTGTTCCATAGAAAACGGTCATTGACACTCGACAAAATGTATGGAACAGCTGATTTTTTCCGCGATTTCAGGGTTGGTCAAATAGTAAAAGTTGTTTATAATGATGAGTACAATGACCTCTTTTCGGCTTAGTACAGTCTATATGCGTAACCCTGTATATCTATGGTTGCTAGTCTATCGGACTTTTTATCGGATAGAATCAGATACAATTCTAAGAGTGTGCGTCTGATCAGCATGTTCAAATTTTTTGTGACGTACCAAATTGATAAAAAAAAATATTGATCCCCCTGCCCATTTTTCCATCGGACAGGCATGTCCACCGAAGCACCTACACCGTTTCATGGTTTATACTTATTCCGAAAGCCCGGACGAAGCGGTTTGTCTCCACTTTTATTGAACTGCCAAACAGTATTAACTGCTAGACTGTAGAATGCGCTATCTGAATGGGTGTTCCCCGATAGTTATAATCTATGTGTCTGCTCTTCACGTCGCAAGTTCATCGGTTACTTTTAGGTAAGCGTGCTCCATCGTAGACCGCATCATCGCTTATGGCGGTCAAGCGCAAACTTATAATTCAGTAAAAAAATATACTCATTATCAGGCATCCTCAGCTTATAGCGAGGGATAGAGCAGGATTTTTTTTTCATGATCATTTTCGATGCCATCAACCACAAAACATACGTTATGGCTATCATACATTTAGACTGTCTATAGTTAAGTCGACAATTAGATATTTGTGTTGTTAATCACAGATACTGATTAACTAAGTTTTTTATGGTTGACAAGCTAGGCGTTTGACCACAGCGCTTTTAATGTTAAGTTACGATGTGGCCGAAGATGTTAACACGCCTAGCTTGGAATAGGAAATTGCTCTCAAATTAAGTTGTCTGGCGACGGATTTTAAGCCACACATTTTTTTACAATTTTGTGACACAATAGGCTTTTGTCTTAATGTTTCATTTGTTACTAATAACAGCTTAGAGAATGGTATAATTAAATACAATGCACATATTGAAAATTTTTATTAAATTGGTTGATAAATTTGTGAGATATAAGTGTTTAAATTTTTTGATAGGGATAGAGAGCAGGTTCTCTGTCCCTCTCTCGCAAAGCATGTGTTAGTATAGCATTTGTATGCTATACGCACGGCTTGACGTCATAACGTGTTATAGTGCGCTCTCTAACATGAAATTAAAATATTACAACGTGGCAATGCTGCCAGCATTTTGGGAACGCTGCCCACTGGTAGCGGCTTGTTAGATTAGTTTTAATTTATATTTAAGATAGTTTTTATTTTTATTGAATAAATAATGCACATTAAAATACTAATGAATTATTTATTTTTGAACAAACTTTGATAGTTTTGTTTTCTTTGATGGGCTCATGATTAACTTTTTTATGAGATAAACCATTAACGACACAGGCCAATTCCGACTATTATCTTTCATCATCAGCCAGAAGACGTCCACTGCTGAACATAGGCCTCCCCCTTTAACCTCCACACTGAACGACAGCCTGCCTTTTGCATCCACTGGATGCCCGCGACTCTCACAATGTCGTCGGTCCATCCAGTTGGAGGCCTAACTACGCTGCGTCTTCCGGTTCGTGGTCTCCACTCCAGAACTTGTCTTCCCCATCGGTTATCGGGTTCCCCACGATTACGTTTGCGAGTTACAAATACGATTCGGTCATCAAACTCATTTTTGCTTGTCGCGGTAATTAGGTATTTTAGTGGTGTGACCTATAGTAACTTTTGGTGATTTTAAGTAACCGGTGGGCATTTCTTAGTATTATAATTATTATGATGGAACTTGGCCTTCCAATTAAATGAATATAAAAGTTTTCTTATCCACGAGACCGGCCGTAAAAGCCAGCTATCATCACATTAAGGTAGGGTTGTCTCGTACTTCTTTATAATGTGAAGGTCAAATTATCTTTTATGACAAGTTGAAAAAGCTAGTAGAGTAGATACTAAAATCCTACATTGAAGCTTTGTAGGTCAAATAAAAGTTGGAGTTTTAGATATCTTTCTGTGCTGGACACTTAGGATTTTTTTTTTCTATTTTAATTTTGTTATCATAATATGCAACTTATGCTATCTTATTATATAATTTTTATTTATAATTTTCTGTTTACAGAGGAACTTTTTTAAATCTAATTGGCTTATTATATAATTATGTTTAATAATAAAGTACCGCCTAGAAGAAACCGATTTACTTGCGACGGTTGTAACTATCGGTGAACACCCATTCTGGCAGCGTATCCCACAGTCTAGCGGTTCACATTTAAATTTTTTCTTATTTTTATTACCGACTTCAAAAAAGGATCAAGAACGTTTACAATTTGGTTGTATTTTTTATGTTTGCTACCCCAGAACTCGGTTGGTCCCATATAAATTTCATCAAAATTGTTTCAGTAGTTTATTTTCAAAACCAAACTTGTGTTTGTGTTTTGGTTTGGTTATAAAAATGCCGTCCAAGTAATCAAAATTGCGTATTAAAAAAAAAGGGTTTTTTAATTGATAATTACTGCGTATATATATTTAAATCAAATACCTGACCGATGATCCTTTTGCCTAATAAAACATGTAGATCGATAAGAAATTACAGTTATATAGGAAGGCTCACTTTGAGTGTCTGCTGATGCAGTAGTAGGAGAAAATCTTAACGGCCGGTTATCCGAGTCGCGTAGGCAATAAAACGCTCCCTCAGCCCCCGCCAAGTTAAAGCGACGATGTATTTTGCCACGCAAGAATCAGGACGCCCGCGGGGGGAGTGCAACGACAAAAACGAACATAGGTCCGACCTCGATGATGCCTGGCGCGGTACTGAACGCGGCGCGCGCAAATTCTCGCGACCTTTTCACGCTTTTAATTCCACTAAAAAACAAAACTATACACTATCAAAAATCTATTCAAATAAAAAAAAATATGAATAAAATTGCCTTTCAGTACATTCAATTTCCAGGTTGTTACGAGCTTTCATTAGAGTATAAAACGAAAAAAATAAACTAACTCGACTTTGTTTCAGATTTTTTTTTGATCGAGGATAGTTTATTCTGTCGTATTTTGAACCAAATCATAAACTCAAACACAGATGTATCTGTGATATGTATTTTTTTCCAGCTCAAATATTGTAATTTACCTGAATAAAATTGATTTAAAACCGTCAAATTTGGTACAAGAGGCCGTTAAATTAAAATAATAGTTACGAAAGCGTTCAACCCTACACTTCATACAGTAGGTACCATAACTGCGTGTGGGTAAGTCACACATTGCGGAACCTGGTCTCATTGCAAACTTTATTGTTCTAGGGTGTTTGTTACCTAGAACAAAATATTGAAAGATTTGTACTGTACAATAAAATTGTTCGTACGATTATCTGAGATTGTTTATTTATAGTGTCGACTCGCTTATAAAGAAGTGAATTGCCTGATGACAATTGAAGTTAAATAATTTATTACTTCAGCGTCAGATAGTAACAGATAATAGACAGGCCACCGAGCTTTAACACGAAACCACAGAAAACAGAAGGAAATTGAATGGATATGAGAAGGTGAAAAATTGGTTACCAGGCATTATGAGTGAACCTCGATTGAACATTCTTATTTAGATCAATGCGTCGTACTCCGCATTACAGTTGCTAACTGATTTCGAATGACTTACGTTTCGTTTATATGGGTGCAACTGGGTACAACAAATTACTTACAAAAATGCATTCTAATTTAAACATTTTTTTTTTTTTCTGTTCTTAGAATAACTACTCAGAGAAGGTAGGTTTCCAAACAACGCCTTCTCAAAACGTAAGCTACAAATTCACTTTGTAGCTTACGTTTCGATTGGTATTTTAAACGATTTAAGAAAATTAATGGATTACCTGTGGAATGTCACACCATAACTCTTATGCTACTTTTCTGATTTGTTGTGGTACGATTTCACCGCGCAAATTGTCATAGTAAATTTATATTTTTTTTGGAGCCATATATGACACCATTTGAATGGCTTAAATTTTGCGAATGTACTTGGTTTCTTTGTGTAGTTATTCTAAGTTTCTAGTCTTGAAGCTTTTGAAAACGGGTGTCTATAAATACCTACCTCTCAGGTCTGGCAAGTCATCAACAACGCCTAGTAGTCACAGGACACCATCTGGAAATGTCAATTATTGTTTGTCTGTAAATTCTAACATAATCTCTGCGTTCGCATTTTTAGTGGTAAAGTGTAATCGAACCTTTTTACATATTACAATGTATGAGATACTTACAAAAAGACAACTATTATTTTAGCAAAGGTTGAGACCCCAAGGTAAAATTTTCGTCGAAATGTCTTCAAATACGGTCACATTAATTGCCATATTTGTAGAAAAAGAATTGGTGAAATAAGTAACAAAAACAAAATACTATTTACTTTGTGATAAATAAGGCTCTTATTTTATTTGTCTTCCAATTTCTTTTTAATCAAATCGAACTCGAAACTAGTAATTACATTTAAGTCCCGTGTTTCCAAAAGTTGTAACCCCATACCAGATGGCTAGAGTACGTCATTAGCCTCTCAGCCTTCGCCAATCGATAGACACGCGACCTCCACCTGTTGAACACGACGCTCACACACACTACCACACGATACAGCAAAGAAAGATGCAGAGAGAAAACTTTAGAGCAGGGATGACAAACTGGATTTTCTAAAGAGCCATTTAGGGTGTGTCACTGGGCCAGACTCAAAATAACTAAACACAATGTATCTATGGTCGGGTAGCTAGATTATGTTTCGCTTTTACACTAGGTAACAAGCATCTCTTCTCTTCTCTATCTCTACATACAATTAAAGTCGCTTTCCGCGTCTGTCTGTCTGTATGGCTGCTAACTCCTCCTAAACCACGCAACGGATTTTGATGCGATTTTCACCATCGGTTAGATATTTTTTTACGGAAGGTTTATATACATAACTAGCGACCCGCCCCGGTTTTGCACGTAAATTATACCCCTGCGAAGCCGGGGCGGACGGGTCGCTAGTTCTCTATAATACCAAAATCTTGTAAGAAATATCTATTGTACTACGCTAATGTATGCCACCCACAATACCCACATCCTAAACTCAAACCCTTTTGTTAAATAAGAAGTCGATAGATTTCTTTACGTTTAGGACTGGGTAGGTGACGTCATCATAAATGACGACATGAATAGTGGTGTTGAAAAAATAAATATGACTGCACCTCTAGTGTAAACTGAAAGTGAGAGTTTGCACCATCTGTTTATTATCCGCAAAAATGCCATGGTCTGGTGGAAACTTGCATGTATTTTGCCTGATTTTAATTGAAATAAGCAGTAACTACGCTTGTGTATGGCGCCTTGCCATCTCTTCATCATTATCTTCTGTCCATTTTTACTCTGTGAACACACAGACGCAAGCACGTCCAAACAAAGGGGTAAGAATAAGTTAGCGATTCTTCACACCAGTTCCGAGACGGGATTTTTTACGATGATATTGGAGATAATGGTTCTATATGGCTTTCCTTTTTTTCTGTTTTACGAGGGAGAATTTCTGTGATGAAATGACAATACACGGTCTGTTCTGTATCTAGACATACTGAAACATGAACAACTCTTTTGTGTTCGGCTATGTTCTGAACTATATAGGTAACTCTGAATAATTCACATTTTCTGTTTATATCACTATGTTCAAATTTAAAGATGACTCTTCTTCAAACTCACACATGATGGACCACAGACTAACATCAACAGCAATAACTAACCTTTTCGTACTATTAAAGTATCGAGTAGGTACAGTTTCAAAATCTTCAAAGCATCTCTAACTTATAACTGCAACATTGAACGCTTGACAGTTCAACTCAAAAGGGACCATCATAAGATAGCTCGCATAAAGGAAAAGTACGTGAATTTCATATTGAAATTTCAATAGCTTTTGACAGAGTATTCTGTTGAATCACTCTAAAAAGTTCTTTTCAGTTTGCTTACATACCTTGATTTTACATAAAATGCAGTAAAGCTTTTAAGACTTAAAAGGAAACCAAAATATTATCGGTGCTAAAGTTCAATAGTAATTAGTCTACCCAGGAGGGGTGCATCTCAAGGTTCGTTCCTAGGGCCATTACGGTTTCTCACTTACACTTTAATGATGCTAAGTATAGAGTTTTTATCTCAGACCAGAAAACTCTGAAATTAAATGCCTGGTGCAGTAAAACGGGTGGTATCTTAGTTTGTGAGCTCAGACTTAGCACTGCGGTTCTAAGTAATTCCAAGAAGTTTGAGAACTAATCCCGTTGTTTTCCACTTCCACTGCTTTAAGCTATTGCGCGACATCGTTAAAGCAATATTCTAACGTACATACGGTCACATTGCACTCAGATCAGACAAACAAAAGAGATATGGTAAGGTCTAGCGGGTGCGAACGCATCAAACCTAAATCTGTAGACCTAAATAGTGTTCAATTTTAAGGTTTATATAGTTTATTACTGGGCAAACGTGCTCCATCTTCGAACGCATCGTCGCTTTCCATCAGGCAAGATCGCGGTAAAACTTTAACCTAGTCCGATGTAAAAAAAAAACAGTATTGATGTTTTAGTCGAACTCACCCTGCAGACGACTTTGGTGCCTTTTATTGCATGTAGACTTATAATTAGTGTTTGTGTGTGTGTTCGCTGCTAGTTGTTTTTTTTAATAGAATAAATGGCAAACAATTGACGGGCCACCTGATGGTAGTCACCGCCGCCTATAGACACCCACGATACCCGGGGCATTGTCAGTGCGTTGCATAACTTTGAGAACTCTATTCACCCTTCGTTTGAAGCTTTCCAAATTATTCTTCGGAGGAAAAACGGAAGGGGGATGTACGCGGGAAAAATTAGTAAGTATTTACGTTAAGCGATTTAGCGGTATAGTAATAAAACATAATGAAATACGGAAACATTTGAAAATTAACGGTAATTGTGCAATTGCATATCTCCCTTCTTTGTCTGATCTGAGACATTTCACATGTCTTCCTAGTAAAGACATTTTTATTAGGAAATCTTTTGATTTCGTTTTGCTTCTTTGTTATTTGCGTAGGTATTAAAATTATTTAGTGATCTGCAGTGCAAGTACCGTTCTTTATCGATCGCCAAATTCGTTAAATGGCATAGAATCGATCACAACGAGTACTGAAAAAATGGCATATTATCGAATTTGACGACCTCAACTGTCAATTTGACGATCGATAAAAGAACGGTACTTGCACTGCAGCTTCGGAAACTTTAGATATTAGCCGTCTTACCACAAAAGATTTAAGCACGCTTTAGACAAGTGTTTAGCATATTTTTCGCAGGGAAACAATTGCTAAACACTTGTCTAAACCGTGCTTAAATCTTTTGTGGTAAGACGGTAGAAGTTTTATTTACAAATTTATCTTACCTTTTTTTGCAGATTATTTACATTCATGTGCTATTTAAATTGTTAATTATAAAATTACCTACTTTTATACACCTATTCAAGTGTTTTAAATATAATGATCATTCTCAGTGTTCATAAACTGAATATTTGATACAGGAAATGCTTGCTCTTGTTTCGGGAAAACCCTTCGAGGGTTTATAACCTTGTAATCGGGATCTTTTCAGACCCTTCCTGTATTATAGATCCTCTCGAGGAAGGCCATTTGGTTTTTTATCGATAATGTCGAGATATTAATGCGTCAGGTGAAAAATAAATTATGAATATTGACCAATTCAAGACTGACAGACAGAGTAGTAATAGGGTCCCGTTTTTACCCTTTAGGTAAAACTCAAAGTTCGGAACCCTAACAAACTAACAACAAAGTTGCAATCGAATACACATGCCACTGTCTGCTCCCAACGCTTGTCGCCACGTGTACAAGGAAAACCTTCACCTTTGCTAGGGGTGGCGTAGAAGAGATTTCAATTTTATTTTATATATATTTTTGGAGAGTACCTTAGAATGTCAACAATATTGTACTTATCTATACTAATATTATAAAGAGGAAAGATTTGTATGTATGTTTGTAACGAATTGGCTCAAAAAGTATTGGACCGATTTTAAAAATTCTTTCACTGTTGGAAAGCTACACTATCCCCGGATGATATAAGCTATAATCTATACCCGTGCGAAGCTGGGGCGGACCGCTAGTGTTATAATTATGTATTAGTAACTAGGTATATGTTGTCAAAGAGTAAAAATCAAACGACATACAACAAACGTATTATTTAACGTATATTTGTATTCGCTCTAATGTAAAAAATTTAATACGTGCAAGCGTCAAACTTGGTATGATCATAGCACACACTCTAAAGTATGACAAAAAATAATAAATAATAGCCAAGTGGGAGTCGGTGTCAAATTTCTGTTCACCACTGGTTCGATCACCGAAGGGAATGAACGTCGGGCGCGACCGGTAATTCGATGGGTGACCGCTTGGGCGTTGATGGGATGTTGTATTTTTCATATATTTTTTTGTACTTTAGTAGCTAACAAGTTATGTGGCGGTACGGAACCATCAGTTCGCAAGCCCGAAACGCACTTGACCAGTTTTATTTCTAATAGAATACGCTTATAGAATTATCTAATTAATTTGCTTCGTAATTCTCTTACATTGTATTTTTCAGTTATGTCCCATGTCTCTATATTGTCCCATTTTACTACTAACTACTCCCGTGTAAAAAAATTATTTCCCATGTTACAACTGACTAAATTCTGACTAAAACTCTTTCCCCTTCCAATACCTTTAAACAAAAATACGAAATACGTTTCAAAATTAACTTTTTTTTATTAAAATTACTTTTGTACAATGATTTTATTCAAATTCATCGTAAGTATCCTACTCTATATTTTATCATGTCAGCTTTTTAAGTGATATCGTTTTCAATCTTTTTTATCGCCCTTTCAACATTGTCCTACATGAAACTTAAAGTCACTCCAAGATTTAATACTTTATGGCGATGTCAAGTCAAAACGAGCAATATACGTGGTTTGCATAGTAACCGTGATATGACAACCCTGAAAGTGATCGCATCCCCACTCATCTCAGACCCATCTGTCGTCTCCAAATTGTTTGTCTGAGTGCGAAATTGACAAGTCTAAGTAAACTAGTTATTGATTGTCCTTGCCAACTATTACTGAATTTGAGGTAATGGCATATTTAAATAGTTTGTTACTAAGACGTCTAGTTCAAAGGTCATTGTACCTTTTTATTTATATTACACGGGAATTACTCACGTAACATAAAGCCGGTTACTCCGACTATACTTTCAACCGCATTAGGCTTGTCATTGTACCTTTTCGTATCCTTTAGAAATCCGTTATCCGTTATCCTTAAGAAAAATATTTTTTAATATTTTCAAGTAGTTTTCTCCTTGACTAAAAATTAGGCCAAGACCACTAAGACCATGTTTTGCATGTTAATATTTTTCTATATCCACCATTTTCTGAATTTGACCAGGCTATGGGGGACCATATTCGTATCTCGACACTGCCAATTATTTAGTTTTTCAGGCGTTTCCACTACCATAATTAATTTTGACATGTAACACAAAGTAAGACAAAACCTTTCCATGATTAAATTAAGAAGATTTTTCACAGACAAAAGCGAGTACAAAAATAGTTCTATTACCTTTTATAAACAGAAAAGATAAGTGCAACGTATATTGACCTAGAAAGAAATGAAACTTACAACGGCCATTAAACTTTATTAATTCAAATGTGAACTCTATCCTTCTAGATATAAGGTTTAAAGTCTGCGTTAGGGGTAGTAATAATTTTCCCAAGAAGATTTTCTTCAACGGTCTCATTATACTCTGGAAAAAGAAAGTAGTACTACCAACACATTAAAATCTGTTGATAGATTAGTCTCCAGTATTGTAGAGGACGAGGAACGAATTGCGTGGAAATTTATGTTAGTAGTTCGAATATGGTCTAAAATGGAAAATTTTCTAATGACAAGGAAAGAATTGCGTGTAACTTCATGTTAGTAGTTCAAATATGGTCCAAAATGGTAAATTTTCAAAGGACAAGGAACGAATTGCGTGGAAATTTATGTTAGTAGTTCAAATATGGTCCAAAATGGTAAATTTTCTAAAGACAAGGAACGAACTGCGTGGAATTTTACATTAGTAGTTCAAGAATGATCCAAAAAGGTAAATTTTCAAAAGACAAGGAACGAACTGCGTGTGAATTTATGTTAGTAGTTCAAAATATGGTCTAAAATGCAAAATTTTCAAAAGACATGGAACAAACTACGTGGAAATTTACGTTAGTAGTTCAAATATGGTCCAAAATGGTAAATTTTCAAAAGACAAGGAACAATTGTGTGAAAATTTACGTTAGTAGTTCAAATATGGTCCAATGTGGTATATTTTCTTTGTGATTACCTATAGTAGTACGTATATCTTGTAGCTGGACTTATTTTCGTCACGTGGTACGATGACGTAAAAAAGCCGTAGGCGTTTATTTTCTATTTGCAAATACCACTTCTTCGGAGGCAAATACCGTAGGAAATGACAGAAAAATAACAGAAAAAGCAAATGCCTAACATGGGTCGAATGAATGTACTTTTTAACTTTTTTTCTCTCTCTCTCCCTCTCTATCCCTTTCTTTCGTTCAGAATTTTAGGGCAATTATTCAGCAAAGGTTTTTTCAAGACTGATTGATGATTGTAACCATCTGTTTACAGTGCACCGTTTTGCTATTAAATTTGGTCCTATATCTGGGACCAACTTGTATTTTACCGGTAATTGTAATGGCTTAAAACATATTGTAACAATATTATTATGTTAAAAAGATGACTAGCAATAGACTGTAAGACAAGACTGATCACATAAAAGAATAATGACATGAGCCTTACCACGCAGGCGAGAGCATATTTTTAAAATAAAACCAATTTCTGGGGCGTCACCAGATTTTTCGTAACGATGTTTTGACAGTTTTGCTAATATGTTCTAAAGTTGTCAAAATATTTTATGATAAAAATTGTGAATAGGGCCCTTGTCCACGTAACCTACAATAACAATCATCATCATCATTATCAGCCTATCATCCACTCACATCACCATTTCGTCAGTTCTAGTTTCACACATTAAATCGAGGACATGTTAAATGATAATATTAAAAATATTATTTCCATGTGTTGATAGTTTTTTTGCGGTTTGCCTACAGGTTGATACAATATTTTTTTGATAAATGGCATATTAATATATGCTATGGGGACCTTTGTGACACCCCAATAATAGATAAACTCAACAGTATATAGAAATTTTTAACTTATAAACAGCTCTTCTCTTAAAAAGCATTTAAAACAGAACTAAAATTAAAGGAAAGATCACAACTTTGTTCAAACATGAACAAAAAATGGGGAAAAATATTATACGTTTAGATATAACAAACTCATTAAAGAAAGGCTTTAACCCTTTTTTAAACGCAGGAATGGAAATGGATCCTTGAAAACATCAATTTCGTGTTCTAACTACAATCAGTTAGCAAATCTCGACATGACATTTTAGTCAGTGGACTGTGTTCAACCCTTGTTTACACCACTAAATTTATACGATTGTGGACAGAGAAAAACTTATCTATATTTTATATTTATGTTATTGTATGGGCGATAGTTAGGACGTGTTTTTTTTATTGCTTTTAGAATATCACGGGTGTTCATACCACAATTTAGAATTATATATACAAGGAAATATAATTAGCTGCACGACACGGCTATCAGCCAGTTTCTATAATTTTGTGTATTTTAATCATAATAATATATGTATAATAATAATTAAATAAAAAAAAAAAATATTGAAACTGACTTCAAGATTATATACATACATAGTTAAAACAGATATAGAAAGTAGTTATGCTGAAGGGAATCACCAACCAAAACATCATCTGTGTATTTCTGTGTTTTTTTTATTTATTATTTCTTTTTTCAAAAAGCTCTGACTCAATTTTGATAAAATTTATATGGGACTACCTCTGAAATATGACCTACCAAAAAAAAAACATCATCAAAATCAATTCACAATTGGCGAAGTAATCGCGTAAAAAACATACAAAAAAAAACATACAGTCCAATTCAAAACCTAATTTCATCGATTGAAAATCAGGCATGGAAGTTCATTTCTCTTGCCCAGAAAACGTGTCAGAAAGCGTAAAATTAGCTTTTGGCCTCTTTCAATATTACTGTGACACCTATATATGGATTCCAAATGTTTGGACAATATTCTAAATGGCCTCGGACTAGAGACTTGATAGAGGTAAGCGGTAACTATTTCCACGAAAATTATATGCATCCCTTGTTTAGCCTAGAATATTGGCTCCCTTATTGCTTTAATATTATGAGCGTTAAGGATAAAGCCTGCCTACGTACAATGGCGATATAATGAGCAGACTTCAGATAGAAATTGGTAGCTATTCTTGTACATGGAATTTTACTTTGTGGAAATATTGGCCAAAGTATTTAAGACAAGGGATAACTTTATTAGGTGTGCGAGTTGGCTTACTAGGTTACTTGAGAAGATTGAGGTATCCTTCGTAGAAATATCATCTATTATTATGATCATTTCATCTAAACTTTACTCGACTTAGTTTAGTTTAGGAAACTTTTATGCGCGCGTGAAATCTCCAATTTCGATCCAACGATCAGGGAACTCTCTTTCTTCCTAAATACTTGGCGCACCCTATCTTGCTTGTGCGTTTGATGATTTTTTAAGACATAAAAAGAGTATTTTTATTTTTTTGAAAAAAAATTCTACTTTTGGAAAATAATAACAATATATCAAAATATTTAGAACAAATATATGTTATAAAAAATATATTTGGAATTAGATTTTTCCCATATTCGAACTCAGTTTTTTTATTGAAATGAACTACTTGCCTACAAAGTTTCATGAAGATCGGAATACTGCACCTCACTTTCGGTTTGTCGCCCATTCGCGTCCCCGTTCGGTCGTGCATGGAGTACTGCTACCACCTTTACCTGCTGTACCTTTGGGATGGATCAGCTAAGTACCAGCTTGAGGCAGTGGGTTAGTTTTCAGCCTTCGTAATTTTCAGGCAGCATTTTGACTTGTCTGTACTTATGATTTCATCATCAGCATTAAGCCCACCAACCAACCATGATTGCCAACTTATGATATGACTAGCTGACCTGACAGACGTTGTCCTGTCTTCGAACTGTCAAAAACGCAAAGTCAAAATTGTAAATCTTATTTTTTTACACCTTGGGTTACATTATTGGAGTTTTAGTAAGGATCCCTATTTTTTGTTGAAAATATAATATAACCTGCGTTACCCGGGGATAGTGTAGCTTTCCAACAGTGAAAGAATTTTTCAAATCGGTTCAGTAGTTTCGGAGCCTATTCAATGCAAACAAACAAACAATCAAATCTTTCCTCTTTATAATTTTAGTATAGATGTTCACTTTTTCCTTAATTTGATCCATAAACGTTCTCCTTGGTGGTCTGCTTAGACCTCTCTTTCCTTCTAGTTTTCCTTCCAAGGTGATTTTGTGAAATGTTCAAGTCTCAAAAAAGATAATCTTATTTTTATTAGATATTTATTCCATAGTTTTCTAGCATTGAATATTATTATTCTGCGTACAATAACATCTCCAGTTTCTCGAAAAGCTGGATTATTGTTGTTTTGCGTCGTTTTTCCCGGTCCACTATAGACAATAGAGATCACGAGTGTTTTGTTTACGTATTGTTTTAATATAACTAGGATATATCAATATAAAATTAATACTTGTGTACTTATTATACTAATATATTTATTATCAGGTCAATTAGATGTATCCATAAAGAAAAAAACTCACGACCTATTCGGATAAGAAATTGTAACTTTTAAATTTCTGGATCATTTTGATTAAACATAAGTTCCTGCTTTTATATATAAAAAACAACTTTAAAATCTGTCGGTAATAGGCATATAAACATACAAACATTTAGACAACCTCATATGCGTCGTGGGTCAAAGGCAAGTGGCATTTCACTAATCATCGCAGATTGCTGTGTTTTATATTATGAATTTATAAAAAATTAAATTATTTTTTATTTTTATAAATACGGTTTTGCTTACCAATTTTGTGTACAATAAGTAATTTAAATAAACCGGCCAAGTGCGAGTCGGGCTCGTGCACTGAGGGTTCCGTACCACCACAAAATTCAATAACGAGTTATAACTTGGTAATGAACAGAAACTTGTCACCAACTCGCATTTGGCAATTATTTTTATTTGTTGTTATACTTAAGAGTGTGTATGTGTGAGTGTGTACTATAATCATGCCACATTTGGTGCTTGTACGTATTACCATTTTTACATTAGAGCTAATACAAAAACAAGTTTGTTGAATGGGACCTTACTCTTTCGTTTTTACTTTTTGACTTTTTTATACGCCGTATCATTACATATTCTGTGAAAATTTCAACTAGCTATCTATTACGGTTTGAAAGATACAGCCGTTTATAGGTAGGACAGACAGACAGGCATCGTAGGCTTAGTAACAGGGTCCCGTTTTTACCCTTTGGGTACGGAACCCTAAAAACATCTCTAAACAGTTATACCATATCCACAAACAACCCTCTTTCAACGCTCTCCGCCTAAGTAATGTATTTGTACCATGGATGGTGTATACAGGTGTGTGTGTTCCTATTATATTATTTGTACACACGTCTGTATTGGAAACTCTACGCTTTCAACACATAAAGCCGTACGGTTTTCCTAGTTTCGAATAAGGCTTATGTTATTACCTTTGTCCGTAATAATGGGAAGAGAAAAGTATAGGGGGATTATGAGAGCTTAAAACTAGGGGAAGTCCTATTATATTATCTAAAGTTATATGATTATTTACGGGATATTTACCGTGGTAAGGTTGTGGAATGAGCTCCCGATATACAACCGTGATAGTTTAAAACAGTGTTTTATATTATCTAGGTTACGTTTTCCACACACTCTCTTTGTATTTACTTGTGTCTTTAGGTAAAGAACGCTAATGGCTTCCTAAAAGCCTTTGGTCTAAAATCTACTATGTAAAGAATTCGGCCGTACGGCCAAGGATTTGAACAACCTGACGTCTTCATTGTGCCCTGAGAGATATAATCTGGATCATTTCAAGGTCAGAGTGAATAGGTATTTTCTAAGTCCGCGTGTTTCATCTTCGACCACATCGCTGCTTACTAATAAGCAAGTTGGGGGTCAAAAGCGGACTTATTAAAAAAAACAGTTTGTTTTTTCGTGTATTATTTGAGACTAGTTGCGCCCTGCTGTTTCACCCGCGTAGTTAGGAAATATGGCGATGATGGTGATGATGAAAAGTAGCCTATGCCACTCTTCAGCCCTTGAACTAAACCCATGCAAAAAATCAGGTCGCTCCGTTGCGCTGTTGCTGCGTGAAAGAGGAACAAACAAACCAACAAACTTTTCGCATTTATAATATTAAAGTATTGGAGGCGAAAAGTCTTGCACTGACCCCTCGGGTGTATTGTACACTTCTTCCTGTCAGCATAAGATACCAGTAGAGCGATGCTCTGGGTCTTTGACCAGTGTATATTGCCAGTGATGACATATGGTACTGAGACGTGGTCCTTAACTGTTGGCCTTTTGGAAAAGCTCAGAGTCACACAGCGGGCAATGGAGAGAGCTATGCTCGGAGTTTCTTTGCGCGATAAGATCCGAAACGTGGATATTCGCCAAAGAACTAGAGTCACCGACATAGCTGTTAAAATTTGCAAGTTGAAGTGGCAATGGGCAGGCCACATCGCTCGAATAACCGATAACCGATGGGGAAGAAAGGTTCTGGAGTGGAGACCACGAACCGGAAGACGCAGCGTAGGGAGGTCTCCCACTAGATGGACCGACGACATTGTGAGAGTCGCGGGTATCCAGTGGATGCAAAAGGCGAGCTGTCGTTCAGTGTGGAGGTTAAAGGGGGAGGCCTATGTTCAGCAGTGGACGTCTTCCGGCTGATGATGATGCTCTGGGTGATGTGCTGACACAGTTCCTCCAGTGGCGGAGATTACACTGACAAAATATCCTGTCTTTCCTGCTGAGTATTGCCTTCCAAAATGGATTCGTTCCAAAATAAGACCGTTTCCTTCCTAAAGAAGAAAAAGAAAAAAAAAGAAGAATAAGGGTTATGTATCCTAGGGGTGTCAAAGGGGCCCTAATTATTAATCTTACGCTTTCTGTCTTTAACAGCCCTAGCTTTTAACGGCTGTATCGTTTGAACACTAATAGATAGCCAGTTGAAAATTACTGTCATCTCGAGTGTAGAACTTCAAAAAGCACCCGTATATATTAAATGTAATATATTTTTATGACCAGTTATTTCGCTGGAACATTTCCGTATAGACATATACATATATATACATTTACTATATATCTATAAAGATATATTTTTCAACACAAGCTTAACCACGTTAAAAGCTTAAGTCTCAAAACATCACATCTGTTTTCCTAAGAAAACACATGATCGAACGTTATTTTTACTACACCCGATTATGATAAAGTAAGACATTTTGTTACACTGAGCTGACAACAGTGGCTTAGCTCGCGGATATATCCAGTTTTACAAATTTACCGCGACAACCGGGAATTAGGGAATCTGGGTCAGTTGCTTTTGTTGTACTTAAGTTTATTTTGTTAAATATAAACTTTATCAAGATCGTACACAAAGGTGGAAGGCAAGAAGTTTCTTATTTTAAATTATGAAAGGTGTATGTAATATGTACCTTTATTAACTAAAGAAAATAAAGTAATTACAAGCTAACACTACAATAGATTATATTTTTAAAAAAAACTGCTTTTAAAAACCACAAAACACCAACATTCCAAGTTAATATGCCACTAAAAATAACAAAATAATATTTTTACACGGATTTTGTACGGCGGAACTATATTTTATAATCAAACTTAGTTATTTTTTTTTATTTTTTTTGTGGTCCCTACCAGACCTTAAATACGTGTAAAAATATAAAAATTTATCTTTTTAGTTGCCTATTAACTTATTGTATTTTGTGGTTTTTTGAAGAAGGTTTTTAAAAATATCATTGATATTAGAATTTTTGTGGAACACCTTTGATTGTAGAATGCTTTAAACCTTCTTTAACTCTGTTCGGGGCGAACTACTAGTTTATATATATAATATAGGCACGATTACACACCCATGCATGAATACCTCCTTGTTATGACTTGAACAAAACAACGCAACACAACACAACAATACAATACAAAATTATCGTAGTGATTTGTTATCGCGAAATTAGTAGGCGCTCTAGCAACAATCCATATTATATGAGCTGGTTTAAAAACTACTGAACCCTAATAGTGGGACATTTTCTTCTACGTGATAAAAAAAGAAACACGTGAATTGGTTAACAGATGCCTCCGGCGTAATCGCAGGATATACATAAAAAATAAAAATAAATAAAAACGGTCTGAATTGAGAACCTTCCTCCTTTTTTAAAGTCGGTTAAAACAGTTAAGACTGTCCATAGACCGTTGAAAGTCCAAATGCTCAAGCTCACTATCAGTTGGCAGCGCCCCCGCCCAGCATGCTGGCGGCATTACCACGCTGAATGGCAATGAGCCAGAAATACGCCAGCATTTTGGTCACGCGTCGCATCAACCAGTCGCTCTGAAAGATTTTTGAAAATGAAATGAACCCCTATGTATGTACGTATGTATGGACTCCAAAATGGCTAAATACGGAAATACGTATCGAAGTACAAACAAAAAAAAAACGCATTCACAAAGTTCTCATGATCAAATATAATTTGATGAAATTTTTATAAAATAGCAAAGAAAAAGTTATGATAAATGTCGCTCCCAACTATAGGTCTCGTACGTCATACTGGAAAATTTTCCAGACATGCAAAGACAAGTAAATCCGTTAACGTATGGAAGCGTTTCCAGAACAATGCATTATTCATTCGATTCCCGTTCAATTTCTACTCGACTTGTTTGGCAGTAAAGTGGTTGCACCGATTTATCTAAATTATTTGAATATAGGACTTATATATTTTTGTATGTGTAGGAAGGCTTCGGACGGGTATTAATGATAAGGCGTTTAATGATTTGCTGATAGTTAGTTGCACTGTGCACCTTGGAACAGGACCTTTAAGACTACGTTTGGTTTTGCCAGCCATACACACGCTCATAACAGGCGCTAGTCAGGTTTGCCGTAGACGGACACGTCAAGGAGGCCGATTTTTTGTTTATTAGTATACTAGCTGCACCCCGCGGTTTCACCCACGTAGTGATGAAAAATGGTGATGATGATGATGATGATGAAAAGTAGCCTATGTCACTCTCTGGCTCTTGAACTATACCCATGCAAAAAATCAGGTCGATCCGTTGTTTCGTTGCAGCGTGAAATAGGAACAAACAAACCAACAAACCAACAAACAAACACACTTTCGTATTTATAATACTAGTATGACTAGTATGATATTATTTTTCAGCAAGCTTTTATATAACTTCATATGTTTGTTTATATGCAAGTATATTTATTTGTATGATAAGTACAAATTTTGCAAGCTGAATTAGAACCATTTCCTCTTATCCTACGGAGTTGAATTTTGACATGTTGGTACAGTTCCGATGACAATGCATTTTTATGGTAAGCATGACCTGAATTGACATCCAGGACCTCTAGATAAAGGAACTCTTCAACGGTCAACTACACAGATACGAAATTTTGTGTACGCATTTTGTTATAAAGAGAGAGAGAGAGATTTTTTATTTCTTAAAAAAGTAACACCTTAAAAATAATAATTTACTGTTGGTCCCCACACTAGGACAAAGCCTGTCTCGTGGAGGCCATAAAACAAATTAACAAAAAAGATATACTTATATTTTACAGATATAAAGATATTTAAAGATATACTTATATTTTACGAAACTACGACAAGAGCTCACAAGTAATAAAAAACTAGATTAACAAAACAAATAACATAACATTAAGAAATAATTTTAAGAAACTTTTCAGTATTATCATAGGATAAGGATAGAAGCCACTTTTGAACAATGCGCTTTGCCTGGTTAACCGAAAAGTGTTTGACATCTAGCGTTTTAACTATTTTGTTGTAAATGAATGGAAACAGAAAAATAGGAAGTTTTTGAGCGAATTTGGTGCGAACAGAGGCATGGGGAGTTCTGAAAGTGCGATTTATGATCGATTGATGATGTGCGGTTTTTTTTATGATCGCCAGTTTTAAGTTTTATGGCATGGTTGCTACACTCAGGGTTGGGTCCTGACTAAGGAACGGTAAACTCTTCAAATGGTAAACAGCACAGATTAAAATTTTTGATTATACATTCAATTATGATAAATATTCTAAGTGTCACCATGACATGACTACTGCATCAAGGTAGGTTCCTAAAAGCTTGTAATTTTTTTTTTCTATTTATATATTTTGACCTAGCTGAGCCCCGCAGTTTTACCCGCATTGTGATGAAAAATGGTGATGATGATGATGATGAACATGAAAATGTTGTAATGATGATGATGTTTTTCGGGATAAAAAGTAGCCTATGTGTTAATCTAGGGTATAAGCTAACTCCATACCAAATTTCATCTAAATCGGTTGAGTAGTTTCGGCGTTGAGTCCAGCCAAACATACACACTTCCACATTTATAATATTAGTAAGATAATGAGTTAATGTAACCTAACATAACAACCAGTACCCGGTTATGATTCCGAACCTATTTAAAAAAAACTGAACTGATCTACTTACTGATCTATTAGTATATCGTCCTAATCAGCTGACAGAAGCGGTCAGTTTTGAATGGTCAATGACCTAACGCATCGCATCGTTTTGGTCATTTAGGACGTGCGTTCGGACGTGCTTCTATGTTTTTTCATGTTTGCACACAGAACTTTGATGTCGACTATTTTTTCAGCTTTTCAGTAAAAAAATATTACATTATTTTCGCACTAGGTAAGATCTAATTTCAAAATTATTATTATATTAATATATCTAAAAATTATATATTTATATTTTTTTTCTTTAATTATTATTATGTTTTTTTTTAGTTCTAATTTTTTTCATTCAGTAATTATGTTCATCGTCTATCCGATCACCTCGTATTGCGGTTTTGTTTACATGTCCAGTTTGAAACATCGACAGATAATGAAACTCGCTCTTCTAATGACCAAACTTGAACCAAACAAGAAACTCTATCCAATAAGAACCCACGAAGAGTACCCAGAAGGCGTCAGGCGATAGCTTTCAAAGTCCCGTTCCGTGAGAGCATCATCAAAGGTGCTTTAATTAAGAACTTTTAATTAATTCCGATCTTTTTTCCAGGACGCGGATACAGTGGAGAAGCTAAACGAGAGCGGAGAGCTGAGGAAAATGCTGAAGCCTTATAAGGTAAATATATATTGTATGATACGGTACAGAAAGATAATATAAGTTGGAATGCAGTACGGGATTGTAAGTGATGGGAGTAGGACAGAAGTTGGAGGTGGGGGTCACGACCCTCAGACATGAGGAGCACGACGCGAGGAGGAGGAGGACAGAAGTGGAATAAGTACAAGATCAGAGCGTCTAGTGCGAGTTTTTATAATTGCTGTTACTTATGTAAGACCCACAGAAAATAATGTATTTTTTTGTTGTTTAAATTAGAACGGCTGTCAAGGCATTTTTGTAAGATATTTGTTGTAGCCAGTTGCGCCCATATAAACGAAACGTCAGTCATTCGAAATCAGTTAGCAACTGTGATTCGGACAAAGAGCTTTGAGACCTAACCCAAAAAGGTAAGGTCCAAGTTCTTTGGATGCGGAATTCGACGCGGTGATATAAATCAGAATGTTCAATCAAGGTTCTATCATAATGCCTGCCGACAGATTTTTCCTTCTCATTTCCATTCTATTTACTTCTTTTTTGTGGTAAGAACAGTACCATCTAAATGGCCCTAGATGGCGCTGCTCTTATATCATACAAATCGTAATTAACGCTTATATATTATGTACTTTCGAAATAATCGGGATAACCGCGATTGAAAAAACCCGCACTAGGCACTCGGAGCGGGAAAGATAAAATACGTGCGCGAGGAAACAACAGGTCGGGATTTTTTTCTATACATACTAAGTCGCAACAGAAGAAAACAAAAACTTGACAAAAATGACTACATACCTTACCAAGATTTTGATACTATTAAGGTGGAAAAAATATAGTTTCTTTGACTAACATTGAATAGAACCAAATAAATAATGGTGATACTGTAACGGTGTTGACAAAATAAATTGGACAGCCAATCCATCAGAATGGACGGGGAAGCCTAACTTGTTTGAGCGAGGTCGGGCCCACGTGTGATGGTCAGAATTCTATCGATTAGACGATGAATGGAATAATTTTATGTATCTTAAAACTATAAACGTAGAACAGAAAACAGCTTCATTCAAAGTCATATCGCCCCAATATTTTATGATGAAATAACATCGAGATACAATTCCTATAGAGTCACAATGTCTCCGTGGAAACAGTCAAAAAACATCCGAGCGTCATTGTACATACATTGTATCAATTTTATACTTCACAATGCCACATTTACTCCAATTTAGACGTTATGTCGCTTGCATAGTGTTCAACGTTAGTTGTCTGCTATGTCATCGTAGCTCTGGCATCGCGCGACGTTGTAGTAGGATCGCGGTTACCTTGTAACTAACCTAAAAATCTGCGCAATTTGTAGTGGACGCCGAGTTTTGGTTCAGACATTTTTTGGCATGATTGTGACTCTATATGTATTGTTTCTCGATGTGAAATAACGATAAAAGCAGTCGGTAGTTGCTAGCAGTGTAACGCTACGCCGAGAATATTGAAGATCACATTGAGTTGCGCATCTTGAGAGAAGCCTATTGTCAACTGTGGGCATATTAAAAAGTATGTTCATATAGGCTTAGCCCATATGTCAAACTTATAAGATCGCCTAAAGTCCTCTTATAAGGCTTGTTAATGTGCTTATGAAAAACGTCGTTTATAATATGCTAGTAAGATTGCTGAGAATGGAAAATGGGACTTAAGGCAAGGTTTTCCCGCTTTTAAGCAACGCTTATTACTACAGATGACCATAACAAATTTAGTAAAAAATACCGTATGGTGCAACAAACATAAGCCATGTTGAAATGTAGAGAAATTAAGTAAAAAAATCGGTAAGGCACAAAAAGCACACGTCATATATAATTAAAATTTAGAGAGATATCATTCGGTTCAAACACAAACATTATTATACTTACGACAAAAAATATTAGCAAAATAAATTCCACTTGACGTAACCACCATATTTTTTTTATAAACTTTACTGTCACACAACGTCCCGAATTAACAGTGACCAATCAAAAAATAATTACGTTGCGACAAGATAAATCGCATTATCTCTCTTTTGCATCGACGTCGGCGCCTTTTATGGTGGGCAGTACCTATCATTATTTTCGTGGTGCTCATATTTGTCAAGTTTCTTGCTTAACTCTCTAGTTGAGGTACTGTCCGCCTCAAATTGGTTTTAGCATTCAAGGTAGTCAAAAGAATAGAAAAAGGATAAGGTCATTTATATGTACACAATCAGAATACGCATATTGTTTTGAGCATCCAAATATAATTCTACGGTACAAAGATACCATTGTAGGATATATTTGAAAACATTTAAATTGATAAACAACTTGATATCTAACATAATATTGGCAACTGGGCTGCTAAGTTTTTATGTATTGACTACTTTGGATGCTTACAGCAACATACGTATTCTGACCAATGATCTAATATTATAATACACTTCTAACTGAGTACATATAAATAAAAGTATGCCTTGTTGATTGTATTGACTGCTTTGAACGGTAAGAATTTTTTTATGCTGACTATATAAGTTCATAATTAACCTTGTACATTGCCAATGTTGCCATTCTGCGTGGTATAATGCCGCCAACATACAGCTGGTAGTGGTCTTGAGTATTTGGATTGTCTTTAGACTTTCAACAGTTTAGTACAACTGTTTTGTAGTGTTAGATAGCTTGTATTTTGCTTAATTAATAAAAACACTTGCCAGAAAAAAAAACAATCTTACTTGGATTGCAGACAATTTAAAAGGATTCGAGCGGCTCTATTGAAATAATAATATGAACCATTTATATCGTTTCACGTACAGTAAAATTATATCGCGTAAATCTGTGTGAAAAATACGATTAGCATTTAAAGATTGACCAATGTAAGTTGGAAATTTTGCTGTTTATTACACGTGGTGTTTCCGAGAAGCTACAACATGGGGTTCTTCAAAAGGCGAGTTAATAGAGCCCTTAAGGGTCGGAAACGTATTTATAATGCCTCTGGTGTTACAAGAATTCATAAGCGACGGTGACTGCTTACCATCAGGCGGCCCAACTGCTTGTTTGCCACATATGGCATTAAAAAATTATGTAGAGTCCGGGCTCGAACAGAGCTGTATAATATGAATCAAGCTTTATATTAATCTAAGGGGCAAGATAGGCAAAGATAACATAAGGCGCGGACAATGCGAGAACGTGTCGCAGACAAAACACAGATAAAACTTTCCAACCCACAAAAAGACACACGTCGTCTTTTACTACATATAATTGTAATTGTAAATTACTACATATAATGAAAAATACACCAAAAAATCTTATTTTAAGTACACACTAAGACTTTTATACAATACATACTTAAACACTACAAAAATGATAAACTGATCTTAAAGCAATACACAAGTGGGTTAAAGCTAATACAAATGTGTGAACTGTATAATGACAATAAGATACGTAACACAAAAGTTGAAAACTATTCCAAGTAGATCCGCGTTTAGAGGCAGAACTTTATAAACACAGAAGTTCATAGGTCGTGTTTCCACGTACTGAATAAACCGCATTATATCCTTAATGTTTGTTGAATCTGAAAACCATAATTGTAGGTAATTAACCTTAGAAACCACATGTAAAGCGATGATGTAGCCTAAAATGGAGCACGCTTGCGTAGAAGAAACAGATTCACTCGTGATTTGAAGACATCCATATTGTAAGGCGCTTGCAGACTATGCGTAGTACAAGTAGCAAGTACAAGTTGCAAGTAGCTACTACACATCGTTTGCATAGTTTTGCTTAGTGCGAGTGGCAGCAGAAGTGGTTAAAAGCACTTCCACTTACACTTGCACTAAGCAAAACGATAGCTACTTGAGTACAACGCAATGTAACTGCAAGCGCCTTAAATATCAGGGAAAACCAATTCAAGTAAACTCAAGTAAAAAAAATCAATTCAAGTAAATTTCGAACCTTGACTTTTCATTAACTTGTTATGAAGTATTATTTTTATTTTGTCTGCTTGAGTAGTGAGCGTGCCAGCCAACAGCGCAGGCATAATGGTCTCGACCAGCTTAATAATTACAGTTGCAGTCGATGATATGAAAATAAACGAAACCACCTAAAAAAGGAAATATTTTTTACCATCGTCAATAATACAATACATGACTGTTTTTCTGACATACCTCTAGTGTAATTCTGCTTCTACGCTTGTATTTTTAATATTAATTTCATTATTAAAAATTATCATAATGACTTTTTGGTTCAGAATGAATTAATTTTTGTTTCAGGTAAATTTTTAGGGTTAATTTTCTCTTCATATCAGGTTGGGTTAACGGCCGGTTATCCGAGTCGCGTAGGCAACAAAACGCTCCCTCAGCCCCCGCCAAGTTATAGCGACGATGTATTTTGCCACGCAAGAATCAGGACGTCCGCGGAGGAGTGCAAAGACAAAAACGAACATAGCGGGTGCGCAAATTCTCGCGACCTTTTTACGCTTTTAATTCCACTAAAAAAACGAAACTATTCACTATCAAAAATCTATCCGAATAAAATAAAAAAAAGGCCTATCGGTACATTCAATTTCCAGGTTGTTACGAGCTTTCATTAGAGCATAAAACGAAAAAAATAAACTAACTCGACTTTGTTTCAGATTTTTTTTGATCGAGGAAATTTTATTCTATCGTGTTTTGAACCAAATCATAAACTCAAACACAGGTGTATCTGTGACATGTATTTTTTTCCAGCTCAAATATTGTAATTTAACCGAATAAAATTGATTTAAAACCGTCAAATTTGGTATATGAGGCCGTTAAATAAGCATCTTTATCTAATATCTATAGAGCGAAATAATATATCCCAAATTCCTTATTGTACTAGAAAGAGATTCCTCAGAAAAACAGTTTTGAAGATGGATTTCCGCAAAGTAACGCCAAATTCGATCAATTATACAATACAGGGTTAACAATGATTAAGCATAAAAAGTACGAGATCTCCTAAAAAATATGTACATCTTGTTCAAATAATATATATTATATTATAGTAAATCATATTGCACAGAAACAATAACTTCCAAAAAGGAAATTAAGATTTAAAACCTGAAAGATATAAAAAGATAAAGATAAATAAACCCGACAATAGTATAATTAGTGGACAATATAAATTTTGCATTTTTTTTATTATTTTTTTGCCCTAAGAATTGTACCAAACCTAATTTTAATTGACCAATTTTACTGCAGCTCAAAAGAAAGACTAAAGCATAGCGTGCTTATTTAGCATAAACGAATTAAACATGTTACATTCTTTACTCTTATGACAAAATTGTTGTTACCAGAACGAAACAGTTACATTTTTTACATGACGGCAAATAAAAATATATAAAAAATAAATATTCGGGACATTTTTGCACACACGGTGTAAAAGGTTCCAAAGGCTACATACTATTTGACAGACGGCCTTGTATGCTTTATAAATCACGTAACTGATTCTATGCTCTTTAATATTATGTGTTCCGAGTTCAGCATACTTTTTTACATCCGCACTTACAACCATCCTTGAACTTATAGGAATCCATTGGCACCTAATTTATCAAAATCATTTAAGGCACAGGTCGGAAAGGAACCTACCCATATACATTAATATATACACGCTAAACACACTATAGTTCTTTACGCTATGCGTCGTCGGATAAAAATATAATAAGCAGTCGCTTAAGGCAGCGCTCACCACCCAGAGCTAAATCTTTCCCTCATCTTTGAAAATAAATACATAAAAAAACGATTGGGAATCTTTAGAATAACGCTGCATATGGTATGCAGCAACTGTCTCGTTTGTATTTTATACGAAAGCGGAGGAGATTAAAAAAATCAAAAAAATTGTTTGTTCGCCTATATACAACCTATAAACATAAAAATTGCATTAAACGTTTGCAATGTTATTCTAGAACGACCAATGTTTTTATTTTATCTACTAGCGAATCCTTATATTTTAAAATGTTCTAAATTTCTGAAAGAGATGGCTTTGGCTGGTGAGCGTCGATATTGCTAGGCTAGGTATTGCCAGTATTGCTAGGCTTTTATATGCTAGGTACTTAGTTGAAGTGTGCCTCGAATGCGAAGAGAAGATCAATGAATAGAGCTCTACTGACCCATTTGAACAGACAGTGATGGGGTTAATATTCCACACAATTTATATAAATTGTATGGAATCCATCATCGTAAATGGTCTACAAAGAAGATCGTGAAAATTAAAAATGACAAAAGTTCAAAGCAAATGTTAGTCGAAGGGCTGATAACGATAATTTTGGTTTGAAAGTAAAGAAAGAGATACAAAAAAAATCATTTGCTTACCATTATAACTCGAAATCTTAAGTGGACCACTGTGTTGTAGATGTAAAGCATAATTTCCGGGATATTGAATAAAAGCGCCGTTAGAAACTGAAACAACCAAAGGTTATACTAAAATGTCATTGTAAATTTTTTGATAAGCAAAATAACTTATAACGTTTGCAAAACATACCAGCGGATCAATTGAAGTTTTGATTATTTCTGCAGTATCGACAATAGACTTATATATATTGTTTAATTGGATATATTCTGTACTTGCTGTTTCTAGTTTATGCGAAAGTGACTTGAGACGAGAATTTATCAAAAAAAACATTAACGAATTGGTTACTAACACATTATATTGACATATCCACAAAAAGAATTGTACTAATGATGCCCACCCAGAACTTTTATATTCGGTACTTAGAAAGACCCAACCAATTGCCATACTAACCTTAGCCATGCCTATCAAAATTGCTAATATTACAAATTTATTTTCAGAGTTTATCTTGTTTTTTACTCTTTGATTTAATTGCTTATCGATTATTGTTATCGCACGAAAATGTTCGCATAAAGTATTATTTGTTCGAAAAAGAATTATGACATAAATTAAATGCTGTAGAGAATAATAAATGCTGAACCATGCTACTTCCGTGATACCAAAAGAGTATGAGCTATATATTATATTACAAACACATATTGCTAAACCAGAAAACAGTGTAAAATACTTGATGAAAAGTTTCATATTTGTTGAGTCGAAAAATCCAAAGTCCAGACCAAAAAACATATGAAGGAATTTATAGAACAGTACAAAGCTTGGGGATTGGTAGTCAGTATTTTCTTTTTTTGAAAATGAATTTATTTTAAGTGAAGCCATGGCAGTTCTATTTTTATCTTTAACTGAGATTTAAATAAAGCTATTCCGAACCGATGTGATCAACGCGACAGTTAAGAATGAAGTAGGAATATTGAAAAAATAGCAGAAGTTTTTGTCTATGGTACATAAGTCGTAATCAAATTAAGTTAAAAGTGTTGTTATTAAATTAAACCGATAACATCTATTTTAAGTGAAGTTTTAGTGATCTAAATAACAGACTGTCGCGTTTGATATTCTGAATTAGTCATCATCATCAGACAGAAGACGTTTACTGCTGAACATAGGCCTCCCCCTTTAACCTCCACACTGAACGACAGCCAGCCTTTTGCATCCATTGGATGCCAGCAACTCTCACAATGTCGTCGGTCCATCTAGTGGGAGGCCTACCTACGCTGCGTCTTCCGGTTTGTGGTCTCCACTCAAGAACCTTTCTTCCCCATCGGTTATCGGTTCTTCGAGCGATGTGGCCTGCCCATTGTCTCTTCAACTTGCAAATTTTAACAGCTATGTCGGTGACTCTGGTTCTTTGGCGAATATCCACGTTTCGGATTCTATCGCGCAAAGAAACTCCGAGCATATCTCTCTCCATTGCCCGCTGTGTGACTCTTAGTTTATCCAAAACGCCAACAGTTAATTCTGAATTAGTAGATTTAATTTAATATACATACAAAAATTTGTATAAATTTAAGACTA
Source organism: Agriopis aurantiaria (assembly GCA_914767915.1). Lineage (NCBI taxonomy): Eukaryota > Metazoa > Arthropoda > Insecta > Lepidoptera > Geometridae > Agriopis > Agriopis aurantiaria. Next base: position 5,005,345 of record OU612003.1, on the reverse strand, counting down.
CATTATTCATGATCTTGGAGATCTCCGAAATGTTCTCTATAATGCTAATACTATGGATATAGAATAAATAAGAACAAGTATTACTAAATACTGGTAGTCCCTACTGATGCTGAGTACTGTCTGAACATGCGTCGGTGACGTGGACGTCATTCGTCGTTTTTGTGAGTTTAACTAATATGACAGTGATAATAATTATATAGATATAGAATTATAGATAGACATTTGTGCTGAACCTGGGACGCTGCATGAGAGAGAAAAGGCCCTATCCCTTATCGGGTTGGTTCCTGGACCATCGAATTTTACTGGCAATGCAGCGGGGGAACGCGGCCAGTGTATTGGGGACTTTCGGTCAGGGCTCGGTGCTGGAAGGAATTTTTGATTGTATTGATAAGAATTAATTCTTAATTGACTTGACGTCCATAGCATTGTATATTTGTATTATGTTAATTGTAATTTTTTTAGGTTGTTATTTGACTTAATTATTATTTAATATATCTATCTACTTATATTAAAAGGATAACAACTCGAAAGCGCCTATCTTTCAATAAAACAGTCATGATGATAAACATAGAATTATTGAATCTTTATTAATTTTTATTTCAAAAGCGAGATTAAATTATGCATTTTCATGAAGTATATAAATATTAAATATATATATAATATATATTAAACATGCCAAGTGAAACGCCAATCAGAGCGATTGACGTCATGATCATGGAATAAAATATAAATATGTTTGTAAGTTCGTAGCTAATTAAGAACTGTTTAAGATAGTGACGTCATAGGCAGCCATTGCACGCGAGTGTTTTTGGCGCGAATACAAAATGAGTAGAAATATCAAACATCATAATGAATATTTTATGTAGTATATTTGCAGTAAACGTTAGATGAGGAACAATATGATATTTTCCAGTTAGGCATTATGGGAAAGGAAGCCCTCGTCTTCTCCCCGTTCGTGACTTTTTCGCGTCTTATCAAAAACAGATACAAATTCATCTATTGGGCATTAAAAATTTCACAAAATAAAATATGAACCCATTGACTAGTAATACATACTGTGTTTCGAAAGCTAATGACCCATTAGATATTACTAACTAAATGCCAAAACACTGACTAAAATAATTTAAAAATTATGACAAAATTTTGATAAAAGTTATTAATTTATACAAAAAAATAAAATACATATACAAATTCAGGCAAATTTTAGTATTAAATACATACACTGAATAAGGAGATAGTATAATTCACAAGAATAAAAAAATCTGACTTTACCCTAAATCTCGCGTGGTAACTATTATGTTCGAGTTATTGGTAACTAGGACATGATCTAAACTAATATCGAAGGACAACATGTTGAAGGATTTAAGCTATTGTTACATACATTATTCTAAACCAGGTCAACAACTAAATACCTACCTAAAGACGTAATTTTACAAGGTGTGAAAATTCGAAACGGTCTTTACTACGGCACGCAAGTCACTTTAAATTTCGTAAGTAAGTTTAACGTTTTTACCGCACCTTTATTACACAATTTAATACACAGATTGTGTATGAGATAATGTTTGTCTCTACAATAAATTTTGGTATTGCAACGATGTGTAAATTATTTTGTAAGTGAAATCGGGTCAAACGTGACTATTTTACTGGGTTTAAAAAAAATGAAGTCAGAATTTTGTTTGCGTTTAATTTTGAAAGACAACGAAAGTTTTTTTTTAAATGTGTTATTTATCATCATCATCATCTGTCTAAAACGTTCATTTCAATTCTTGTAATATTCTTGTCTTACTGAATAAACTTATAAACTTAAAAAAAAAAAACTTAATACCTCTATACTTTCTTCGAGAAAATTCTTTAGTGGGTAATTATTTTTCTAGCTGATTATCTTGACCTACAGCCAGCCCCATTACTTATAGAAGTATTGTACAATAACAATCATGGTTCAGAAAAGATACCCTTTCGTATTTTAGTGCAAATAGGCATAAGTCTCTTTTAATACCCAGCCAGCGTTTGTTTTTCCGTTCTCATCGAACTAGCCAATTTATCCATAGAGATACTCAAATAATGGAACTTGAATTTACCATGGGAGGTTATCACTTTTGGTCAGAAAACACAGTAGTGGCTCCCCCACTCAACTCTACAGAAGATTTGGTCGGATTCACGTATAGCCTATAAATAGATGCCTGTCAACACGTCTGTCGGTCTGAAAGCGTCGTTTCCGGTTGCCGGCGTAACTTCTCTTGCCGATGTGATGAAAACCAGCTACGCTCCTTTGTTTTACTCGCGTTTTTCCACATTCTTATTTATAGTCCTAATTTATTACAAGAAACCCAAAAAAGGTAGTGTGCGTTGCATGTGCGTGCCTGTGTTTGTGTGTGTGTGTGTGTGTGTGTGTGTTTGTGTATATGCATGTATAAATGTTATGTAACTGCTATAAAATTCAGTTGTAAGATTTGACCCATACTAACAAGTAAAGTTAATAAATAAAGGCATATCTCCCTTGTTTGAATGATCTAAGGTTAGTCCAATATAAAAGTTGTTCTTAATGACCTTCGGCTAATAAAACCCGTTCCGTATAATCCTGTACAAACGAACAGATGTCGTAAAGGAGTTTGTAAAAATAAAAATAAGCACTATTTTCCTTAATTACTTACTTTCAAAGGTTTCAATATCCCTCAGGGTTTATTTTATTTTATTTTATTTTATTTTATTTAAGTTCAAATGCTTGCTGTGCTTACAGCGAAGCCAACGCGCACAGCAAGCCAACATTATCTTAATATTAATTTATATTACTTACAAACAAATTATTCTAACAGATAACAAAAGAAAACACTAACCTAAAAAATTTATACAAGCACTCATTATAAGCGTAAATTTTGCACAGAAAATGTCTACATCTGGATTCTGATCAATCAGATCGTTGAGCAGATTGATGGCGCGAGTCGTAGGAGCATACAGAGCAGTGTCGGTGCGCACGCGCGGGGTCTGGAACAGTTTCCGCACGCAGCACGCGCGCGAGTGCCGCACGCGGTCTGGCACAGCCAGCGAGCAGCGAGCCAGTGCTCGAGAGTTATCGATGTGCCCATTGAGTAGCTGATAGTAGTGCATCAACAGCGAGCACTTACGCCTTAGTTCTAGCGTATTGATGCCCACCATACCAACGACGAACAGAGACGGATACAAAAAAGGATAATATCCGTATAATTTTTTGTACAGGTAGCGAGCAAATTTCCTTTGTACTCTCTCCAACATAAGCGTATAGTTCTTTTCATGCGGGTCCCAAACTATAGCATTGTATTCGAGCTTACTACGAACAAACGAATAAAACAGAGTAATTATAGCGCTCCTGTCCTGAAATCTAGCGGTTTGCCGCATGACGAAACCGAGAGATTTGAACGCTCTTTTACAAATGTCCATAATATGCTGATTAAATGTTAGTTCTACATCTAAGGTCACTCCCAGGTCTCGGATTTCTGTGACGCGCTCCAGACTGACACCAGACATGTGATAATCGTGGCAGATGGGACTCCGCGATCGGGTAAATGAGATGATTTTGCATTTGGAGCTGTTAAATTCCAAGTGATTGGTCTCTCCCCACTTCACCACGCTATCGATGTCCCTCTGCAGCGCCTCACATCCATCTATACTACTAATACCTAAGTACAGTTTCAGATCATCGGCAAACATAAGACATTCAGCAGCTCTGACTACCCCCGGCAGGTCGTTTATCATAATAACAAACTGGGTAGGACCTAGCGTGCTACCTTGACTTACCCCAGAACAGGTCGGATATGGAATAGATCTAAATCCAGAGAGCTGAACATACTGCATACGATCAGAGAAGTAGTTTGCAAATAACTTTAGCAGCTTAGGCGTGAATCCAATAGCAGAAAACTTCAGGGTTAGTCTATGCAAGAGAGAACAAATTAAATGCAAAATGTTACAATATGGCTACCTGGGCCGAAGGTTGGCAATAACCATAAAGAGAAAATTAAATTTGCACATCCGTAGAAATGTATCGGGGTAGAAAGTCTTTCACTGAGTTCATAGTCCATCCGTTGAACATATCGTGTAAAAGAACTATCATACTAATATTATAAATGCGAAAAGTTTGTTGGTTTGTTTGTTCCTCTTTCACGCAGCAACATAGTATCGGGTCGACCTGATTTTTTGCATGGGTATATTTTAAAGACTGGCGAGTGACTACTACTTTTCATCATCATCATCATTACCATTTTTTATCACTAACGTGGGTGAAACCGCGGGGCGCAGCTAGTACAATATAAACTATACTGGGTTACGCGGAAAGGGTGTACTAAGCCAAAAGGGGTCCATATTACCTAGAATGATTATGGATCCTTGATAATACTCATTATTATGAGCAACTACAGGAGCAACTATAAAATTGCGAAAAAAGTATCAGCTGTTCCATGGAACGGTAATTGACACTCGACAAAATGTACGGAACAGCTAAATTTTATTTCGTGATTTTAGGTCCCATATTTGTTTAAGTTTATTCCCGCTGTCTCGATTCACCCTGTCTCGAGTTTACTACGCCTATTGTTTTTATGATGGTACAGTCAAATAAAAAGATTTAATAATTTTACAATATTTAATCTATAATTTGATTAAGTATAACTCCCCTTTCGGCTTAGTACTTATACCCTTTCCGTTAACCTTGCATAATATTTATCTCAATGCATTAGCAGCGGGTTTTCAGCTGCGTAGTTATTAAATCCGATAGTGGGCACCTAATAATATGAATCTCTTGCCTCTTATGGTGTGATTATTCAGGCAGTTTCCATTTTAAGTTAGACGTTTTACTTTCTGCCACATAACGTCATGTGTGAAAACCCATAAAATTAAAGTAACATGGCTTACGGCGTAAACCCTCGAGATGTTGGCATGTTTCAAGGTATCCTGGCCGCACCCACGTGTGATGCGGCGAGGGCCTTGTATGCCATGGTCTCGGTCGTATTGGAGCAGCGTAGGGATTCTGCTCCCTTTTGATTGTATATGATGCTTTGAAAAACGGGGCTGGCATAATCGCATAGCGACTAAAGCCCCAAACAAAAAATTAGATTAAAAAAAAAAAAATAAAAAAAATGGCTAAAATCTTAGCTTCAAAATCGACAACCTATTTTGTTTACGTAATAGTGCTTCCTATGATAAACGTTGGACTTCGTAAAACCTGGCTTAGCGCTTAATTGGTTATTCTCTCATTCAGAATCAGAAAACATTTATTGAATATTTGATACTTTTATTACACACACACTAATACATACACACACAGACATACACACTAATACTGTATGCATATAATACTAAATTTAGTAATTAGTTTTGTCAATATCTGTCACTATTACTTGGAAGTAACTGACTCCTGTAATACAGGTAATCTACCTAGCATAGGAGTCAGAGATTCACCTAGCTTGTATATCTGTTATTAAGAGACAAATAAATATTTTTGTATTTGTATTTGTTGTATTTATTATATAAAATTAAGCAAGATGTTGGACATGTTGGTATCGCTTTCATTGAACCGCCAAGTCACTGGCATGTTTACTCTGCCAGTCCTAAACTACAGTGCACAACTTGGCCTTTAACTGAGGCCCAAAAATCTAAGCTCAAAATCTGTCAAAGAGCGATGGAACGCAGCATACATGCTCGTGACCAAGTACACAGCAACGAGCTGCGTTCCAGGCCTGGGATTGTGGATGTGGGCAAGTGGAATTGGGCGATCATGTCTAACAAATGCGCCCTAAAAGGTGGGCAAAGGACCTCGCGCATTGGGTGCCTGAACATGGGCATAGACCCCCAGGAAAGGTCGAAAGCGTTAGCGTTGTCGTGGCTAGTCCCAGCTAGCAATGGTACGTGAGAAATGGAAGTAAATAGAGTCCTTATCCTAGCCATCCAGCCAGTCAGCCAGCCAGCCAGCCACTACCGCCAGATACACCACGACTAGCTAGGCTGGCGATTTTTGCCAGCCGGCCGGCCGATGGCAAAAACTTAGTACCGTAAATATTATAATCAAAAACGTCTAAGCTATAAATTAAATAGTCAAAATAATATCAATACTTAAAAACACGTTATTGATTTATTTAATTAGCAATATTTTGGCGGCTTTTCTACGTTCAAACTATGTCTACTACCAGGGCAGTGAGGGAAATCGTCTAGACGTGGAATAACCGATCGAGTTAACAATATATTTCCATTGCCACAGCCAATAATGAATTGTGTATGCCAAGTGACAGGAGTTAATAGAAACTTACACCATTTCAACTTTTTAATTTAAAAAATATACCGTCTTACCACAAAAGATATAAGAACGCTTTAGACATGTGTTTAGCAATTGTTTCACTGCGAAAAATATGCTAAACACATGTCTAAAGCGTGCTGAAATCTTTTGTGGTAAGACGGATATACTCTTGGTCTATAAATCTTGAGCGCTTTTATCGATCCGCACCGTGTTGAAAATTATTATGTTTTCGTCTTGAATGTTTAAATCCTTAGAAATAGTAACTTTCAGGCGCTTCTGAGGTTTCTACACACAAACCGACACGCGAATTTTGTTAACTTGTTTTATAATATTCTTACTTAGACAAGTATAAAGAATTTTTTAACAAACTATATAAGAGCTGATAAACTTCAAACGGCTGAACTGATATTTTTTATCATGGTTAAGAACACTCCTGGCAAACAAAAATCACAGACCACATCATCGCTTCCCATCAGGCGAGATGGTGGTCAACAGCAAGCCTATTGTATAATTATTTTTTAACTGCCGTTTGAGAGCTGCGATGCCTCAAACAGACACACAGATACACACGTTAACGTGTGTATAAAGACGTGTGTTTAAAGTTATAAAATCTTTGCTTTCGGGGTACGAACTACGAACGCTCTAAAATTTTACCAATGACTTTCTAGTTTTTCCTCTTTTTTCCGACCTTATGCTGCGCACTATACTTGTTATGAAGCAGAGAGACTAGAGGCAAAAAGAATTACTTCCACCTTTATTGAACACTTACCTACTAATCCTACTAGTGTGGTGTAATCAACTGTATCTAGATACACCTAATCTGAAAGGTCAGGTCCAGCGAAAAAAAAAAAACTTCGCATAAATAAAAACATCTTCATATATTTATACCAAAAAGAGAGAATACTAAACCAAAGTCTTCTTCGAGAATTCTTAAATGGATATTCAATATTCGCAGATATTTTTTTTTTTTTTTTTTTGTGTAAATTATTAGGTCATCTTACGTCCCCTCTCGTCATTCATCTTTCATTTATGTAGATATCTGGATTCCGAACATTCGTATCTCTACCGTTTGCTCACTGGCCCTTTCTCATATGGATTTTTACCTAAATTGTATAGTACTAATTCACACTTTCTCTCTTTCCAGAGTCCAGATGCATGTACCACGTGCCAAATGTGCGGCGGGTTCCGCCTGCTGCCGTGTCGAATCTGCAACGGATCCAAGAAGTCCCTCCACCGCAACCACTTCACCGCCGAGTTTGTTGCGCTCAAGTGCATGAACTGCGATGAAGTGGGCCTGGTTAGATGCGAAGCATGCTCTTAAGAATCAGTTATTTAATTAATTAGGTGTAATAATAAAATAGATTTGGAATAAGCAAGAAAATTTAACGCCTGATGATTAAGGAAACGTGTAAAAGCGAAAAAGTTTAAAAACAGGCGATGTGTAAATACAATTTTTTGTATTTCATACTTGTTGTTATAAATCTGATCTATACAGATGTGTATTTTGAGTATCTGAAATTTCAGCATAAAAAACGCAAGATTGTGGATTGATTCTTGATGGCATTAAACCTTTTTGGCAAGCGTGACGCCTTACATCGGGTGGTTTGCTCGATTACTAATTCCCATAAATACTTTTTTAAAACGACTTCAAAATAAGTCCAGAGCAAAAGGCGCCCAAACATTTTTTTTGGTGCTGGTTCATTTTCACTTAGCCAAAGTCAATGAAATATTTGTGGGACAACTTCCAAAACTTCCTCTACATAGTAAAAAAAAACGGACCGAATAGAGAACCTTCTGAAGTCGGTTAAAATACTCAATAATTTTCTGTCATTATTTTAATTTAAATTAATATCAAATATCTTTTAAGACCTGTCAAATATATTTTTGGAAATCGTAAATCAGGGGTGCAAGTACCGTTCTTTTAGCGATCGCAAATTCGCTAAAATGCCATAGAATCGATCACAGCGAGTACTGAAAAAATGGCATATTATCGAATTTGACGACCTCAACTGTCAATTTGACGATGGCTAAAAGAACGGTACTTGCACTGCAGAATCGACCCTATGCAGTCGTCTGATGACATTGAAACATAGTCAGTTGGGGATCACTCTATAGATAATACATAAATAAAAATTGGCAGATACGCACCAACTTCATATATCATTTTAATGCTTATCATTATTTAATGCATCGTTTATTTTCACAACATTGAACACGTTATTACAACTGCTAAAGCATTCATGTGCGGACCATAACAATGCAATATTATATTACCTACGTAGCTAGATAAGTCTCACACTATGAAATTTGCTATTGAAATGTATTCTGATTAGATTTGAATGATGTTCTGTCTAAATGTAAACTAACCTGCAGTGCAAGTACCGTTCTTTATCGGTCGTCAAATTCGCTAAAATGTCATAGAATCGATCACAGCGAGTACTGAAAAAATGGCATATTATCGAATTTGACGACCTCAACTGTCAATTTGACGATCGATAAAAGAACGGTACTTGCACTGCTGTTTAGTATAAAACCCTAATAGGTTAGGCATATTCTTAGCCTCGATTAATAAACAAATTTTTATTACTTTCAGTTTAATTTTAGAACATAACCAATAGGTACATAATAAAATGATAATGATTGATTTTATATAGAAAATACAATCCACTGATCCGATGCTATAATACACAAACTATAAATAAAAAAGGTCGCTGTCTTCGGGTAAGGTGCCCAAAAAGCTAGCGACATTACCACGTTGAATGGCCAAACTTATTCTTTGTCAGTTTTTGGTCACCCGTCACATCTACGGGGCCCTAATGAAAACAAAATATAGTAGATGGAAATGTGGAGTATTAATTTTAAGCTGATAGATATGTCATTGGACTCTTGTAAAATCGTCCAGTAAGTTTACACTCCTGCCAAGCTTCGCTAAGCGTTCTGGCGAATGAAATTATTATTGCTTGTTTGTTTTTTTTACTTTACCCGCACGCGTATGCACGGGGAGGTGAGAAGAGAGCGCGGGAGGTCAACACCGCGTTAAGCTTGCGGCATGATAGTTTGCGTCTGTTCCGCTAGATGTCTCTGTCAGTAGTATGATTTCCAACATCTGATCCTCATTAAATCGGTTCGAAAATACCAAAATTATTGTATTGTCATCTGAATTAAATTCATAAATGTGATACTTGCAAAGTTTCAAATTGATACAAGTGAAAGCTGAAACCAGGTTAAAATCGACTTCCAAAATTTTATTACATTGTTAGTACTTAATAAGTATAAAGCGTTTAAAAATCTGAACAAAAACCGTAAATTTTTGTTCACTTTTACCAGTTTGATCGTAAGAGATGGTACTTCTTTTAAGTTTTTCCGGTTATTACAACTGTTGAAACCTTTCTTAGCGCGGCTCGCGTATAGTTTGTACCATGTTGAAATAATTAGTAAATGTGTTACTGTTTCATCGAAGATTCCACAAGAATAAAAAACTTCATAAAATAGGTCAAATTTTTACTTTATTTTATTTGGTCTAACTAATTGGCTTTTTATAGCCGAATTTAATATTAGTTTGTACTGCAGTTATCACTATTGTAATTACTGTTGATTTTATATTATTCAAGTGTATCTCTGTAAGTTTGAAATCACTTGTCTTGCTCTGCCTTTTATGTACTTAATTAATATTATAAATTAATAAAGTTATAAATGTGTTATTGCGTAGATCAATGCAATGTTATGTAACGAAAATAATATGCCATAAATATTTTAATGGTTAATTGCAATAAATTTAGATAAGACGTAGTCGTGTACTTAGTTAGCTTTTTTACAAATAATTTTAAGATCACACTTCAAATTTAAATAAGCAAAACAAAAAAGTTACTTCAAAGTTTGGGACTTTTTTGTCTGTGTTGATATTTTTTGCAATGAAATAGTTTGAAACTTTAAACAGACCCCGTCTTACTATAAAAGATTTAAGAACGCTTTAGACATGTGTTTAACATATTTTTCACAGTGAAACAACTGCTAAACACATGTCTAAAGTGTTCTTAAATATTTTGTAGTAAGACGGTTAGTGTTTAAGGTTTATAATTCTAACTCTAGTTTGTTAGACGAAGAGTTTGACTCAGAATACAGAGTTTGATATACTTAGAATTTTCAATAATCTATAATGCAAGACTACAAAACTTAAACACAATCATTTTGTAAGTACTTGTAGTTTTTGATTAATTGTTGGATTAAAATAAAATAATTACTTACGTGTATTTATTCATTTGCAACATTAAAGAGTGTTTAATATAAATGTTTTTATATATAAAAATGCATTCTACATTTAAAATTAAGTACGTATGTAAAATGAAAAGTTGTGATAGTATAAATGGTAATTATTTTATTATTGTGAATGGAATTGATAATAATTATGTTGAATTTTATAATAAATAGATATTATTGTTTATGAAAGTAGCAGCACCCCAATATTACTTGATATTGATAGGGCATTTTGTAAATACGTTATATTTTTATATGATTAAATAACAGCATTATTTGAATAAAGTTATATTGTTTTAATTATCTACCAACATAATAATAGTACCTATTCAATATCTTTTGATAATGGCTGTTATGTATTAAAAATAACTATGTATTAAAATAAATATAGAAGTTAGGAGGTTCTAAAAAAATCGGACGGCCTGACAGACGGACGGTCAGAACGAATGTATAAGGGTTCCTTGTAAGACTAGGGAACCCTAAAAAGAAAGACACAAGGAATAATATCAACTTCAAATCATTTTAATCAAATCGAAAATCTACTAAAACATAAAATATTTATTTGACACCATTTTTATAATTTTATGCTGACCATGGAAGTACATAAACTAAAATAGACCAAAACTATAAAGACCAAAATTGCTAAAATGGGAAAAGAGGGCCTTAAGGCAAGTCTCAACTTTGATAACTCGACCATTTATTCATTTATTTTAATGTTGGCATTTACGTTGTAACTTTGTGTAACTTAAATTTTGATTTCATTTCCGACTCGGTGACTTTTGTTGAAATAGGACTTAAAGGACTAGGCCCACTATACCGGACCAATGTATGAATTAACTGTGACAAAAGACGCTGCATCATGGTTTATGAGATACTAGATTCGCTTCGCGGTTTTACCCGGTTTCATTACTCCTTATATATATCGGAACGTCGAGGCGGCGCTCCGTATCAGATATCATGGTTCTGCGGCGTGGGTATAGCGGGCGAAGATAATGAGACACGATGTCCACATACAGAACAGTCTGTGTGTCTGTGGTCGAGCTTGCAGACGGTATCTGTAAAATATAGCGTTAACAGTCACCCATCCGCAAACCAACCGCTGGAAAATATTAATGTCAAGAGCAGAAGTATCTAGCAAACGATTAAAAGAGAAAACAAAAAAAACAAGTATAATGGCATGTTATTTTACTTGAAAATAAAATACCTACCTCAATGCTTCTAAGCACTCAACAAGTTAGTTGTTTAAACGTGGCGACACCTAACCACTTTGCTTAGAATCTCCTAACAGACCGTAATAGATAAAATTTAGTGCTAAGTCAACATTCAACAATGTAATTCGCCTGTTGCTCAGAGAAATCAATGTCACAAACACATGCTTACCTGTTGCATAGCAGCGAAGCACCCCTGTTTGGATACACGGAAAACTGACGCACACAACGCAACCTTTCACAGGAAGACACTGTAAACGTTGCGCACACTTCAATATTTTCAGGGTCTGGTTCACGCACACATGCGTAGTAGGGAAGGCTGCAGCTAGGTCGGGAATGACGTCATGAACGCGCAAGGTCAATATCACTTTTCCGTCCTTCTTTTTCAGGTGGATTGGAGATGTTCTGTCTCTTTTTGGTGGCGGGCTCGTCCCGACCGTCTAGGCCCGGGGATGCACGCGCGATAGTCTAGCCTTGTGTGTGTTTTCTATCACGTGTGTGTGTAGAGGCAACAGTGAGGGTGTTTTTAGGGTTCCGTACCCAAAGGGTAAAAATCCCTATTACTGAGCCTACGTTGTCTGTCCCTCCATCTGTTCGTCCTACCTTTAAAAGGTTGTATCTTTTGAACCGTATTAGATAGCCAGTTGAAATTTTCACATTATATGAAATGTTACGGTGGATTAGCTAAGAATTAATAACAAAGTCAAAAAATTCAAACGAAAGGGGGTATACACGATACGATTTTTTTTAACGTATTTTTGTATGTGCTCTAATGTAAAAACGGTAATACGTACAAGCGTCAAACTTGGCATGAGTATAGTACACACTCTAAAGTATAATAACAAATAATAAATAATGGTAAAGTGCAAGCCGGTGACAAATATCTGTTCATTACCAAAACTGGTAATTCGGTTATTTGGACGACCTTATCATTTCTTTCACCGAATCGAAATGCCATATTTTAATAATTTTGAAGTCGGTGTTTTAAATTGATTATAATTGTATTTTGTGGTGGCACGGAACCCTCAGTGTGCGAGCCTGACTCGCACTTGGCTGGTTTATTTCATGTGTGTGTTTTGATGCGTACACGAGGGTGTGTTTTGAGTAAACTGTTATTACTTTTTCCGTTCCGAAACGAGTTTCAGAGTAATTTGGTTACTATGAGAGAACTTCCTATTAACTTTCGCAATAGTTTTAAAACCATTTTCGATGTACGTTGTTTCGTTGTTTAGTAAGATAAATGGTTTAGGGGTTCGGAACCCTCACATCTAACGAACTTTAAATGGGCGGCGTAGTTTTAATGTTGATCTATGATTGAACAGAATTTAAAGGCTGTAATAATATTAGTTTTAACTGACTTTTGCGAATTGTAGTCATAATTTCAGCCTATCATGTGGAACTGCTGGGAGTCAGACCTTCTCTCATAGAGAGAGAGAGAGAGAGGATGGACACTAAATCCACCATACTGGCCCAGTGCATGTTGGTAAATGTCATATCTTTGAACTTTTGAGGTTTTTGGACATACCGGTCTCCTCACGATGTTTTTTTCGCCGTTTTAGAAGGATAGAATCGAAACTGCACATAATTTATTAAGGTACTAAATAAGTCATTACTGCAGGGCCGGAGATCAAACGGGTGCCGTCAGATTGTTAAGCGCACATGCTACCGCTCGACCACCATCGGCACCTGCAGTGCTAGTACCGTTCTTTATCGATCGTCAAATCCGCTAAAATGCCATAGAATCGATCACAGTGAGTACTGAACAAATTGCATTTTATCGAATTTGACGACCTTAACTGACAAAATTGATGATCGATAAGAACGGTACTTGCACTGCTGGTTTGTTTTGCTTTACTTTTCTCTCATTCATCAGGATATACGTTGAGCTAAAGTAACAAACATAGCGTCAAAGCGTCATAATTTTATTTCGTGCCTGCCTTTAATTTATTAGCAACTATCACGTATGAGTTAAAATTGTGGTACGCTACATCGACTGTCGCAACCGAAGCATAAGAATATTATTTTTATCTGTCTCTCTGTCTGTTCTTTTACCGCACACTATAGATCTGTGTTTTACCGGCTGTATATTTCGAACCCATCTAAAAAAAACAACTAAACGCCAACTAAACGTAACCAAATGTCAACTGGTTATCTTAATAGGCTACATGGTATAATACTCCGTCTTAATAGATAACCAGTTGTAATTTTCACAGAATATGTAACGTTACGACATCAGAATCAGAAATCATTTATTGTAAAACTGTGTACAGAAGATGGTAAAACATAGTAGGTAGGATCAACAGTCTGCCCTTTACGAGCGAACAATAACTTAAGATAAGTAGGTATTATGCTAACTTAAAGCAACTGGTTTATATAGTTATTGTAATTATAGTATGTATTAACAATAATATTGTTATTAATAATAATAGTAACATAATTGTAGTAATAACATTAGTATTAACGGCGGAATTACTAAGAAATAATTGAGAAGTCAAAAAGTTAAAAATAAAAAGGGATCCTCATACAACAAAAGTTTTTTTAAACGTATTTTTGTATTAACTTTAGTGTATAAACGGTAATACGTACAAGCGTCAAACTTGGCATGATTATAGCACACACTCTTATGTAAAACAACAAATAATAAAAACCGGCCAAGTGTGGGTCGGGCTTACTACGTGGTGACATTCTCTCAGTGCGCGAGTCACGACGCGCGCTTGCCCGGTTATATGCAAATATAGTCGGAGGGCCTGAGGGAGTGACAAATGACTTTTTATCTTGGAATATCTACGCAGGTGAAACAAGTAGTTCCATACTTAAGTACATATTACAATTAAATTGTTAAATCAGTCAGCATTCAATAAAAAGTTTAACCATCCATCCAGTTGAGTGGTTAATTTCAACATTTCTCGGCGTTAGAGCCGTCAGCTTATCTCGTAAATATAACTGAAACAAAAGAACCTTTATGAAGGTCCCGTCCAGCGTAGAGAAACGAAGCCCCATTTTACAGGCCATTTGACTCGTGCATGGATATCGATCGAGTTTGAAAGGTAATTTCAATATGAATAGGCCTAACGACAACATTTTCCATCGCGCAGTAATTTTGTTGGAAACTTTTCGTATTATGTAAATAGTAATATGCGGGATTGACGGTATGGAGTTTGATTAAAAAAGTATTGATTATAAAGCTCGTGTATTGATGATAGAGTCTGTGTAAAAAGAGAACCGTCGTGGCAAAACGGTGAACTAAAAACAGTAGTAAGAAGAACATCTTAGGCGACCCGGACGACCCCATCGCCGTCGTCACTGCGGTGGCGCTGGGCTCGCCCGATCCGACAGTTTCTTGCAATAGGAATTACTCAATATTTGGTACATACAGCGATCCCACCGGCAGGATCGCAGACCCCCAGGATCTGTTAGAAGATCGGTTAGATTCTCTCCAAATAGTCAATCAATTCAACAAACCGCTAGGGCTTCAAGGCATAGGCATCTGGGGTGCCTGGGCAATTCTGATTGCCACTCCCGGCGACGCCACAAGCCGAGGTTCGTACTTTCGAGGTGCCCTTGAGCTAGTCGCACTATCAAAATATGCCGAACGCACCCTGCGTTCGCTAACTAGTCCGGTCAAGCTGTAGAGGCCGTAAGGCCAACAGCGTATAAGTCAACATCCAAAAAAACCTACGACGCTTCTCTTTTTGTCTAGATTCTGCCTATTGATAATTTATACATATAGCAAGCATCCATTATACTGTTTAAACCCGGACGCAAAAAGAGGGGTGTTTTATTCAGTACATTAGAACACTCCCGCCCTCAACCTTACGACGGTTCTTTTTTGCACAGTTTTTGATAATATGATTGTGTTTGGAAGTTTTTGTAGAAAGGCTTCTTTTTGTTTTGTATTTAGATAAGAATAGAAAGCATAACGGCAACTAAGTCGTCTTTTTGCTGTTTTTACAATGCTACAAATTGAGAAACATTTAAAAGCATCACATAGACATACCTACATAGGTACCTACGTATTTATTCATACAATCAGTATATTGTATAATATTTACACTTTTACCACTTTTAACGTTTGTGCAAAAATATGCAAAATTAAATGAAATCATTCAAGTTTTTCTTAATTTTATCTTCAGATCTAAATCTAACTACTTTGATGTTTGTGATTCGATACCCTTTTTTATAATGATTTTTAAAAAAATCGTGACCACAATGCCTGCCTCTACTTTGAGCAAACTGGCAAACTCTACTGACCGGTTGTATGGCAATGCTCACCGCATTGCCATATTTTATACATATATATAATATAATTTATAATAAATTATATAAATAAATGTTAAAAGTTCAGCAGTGGACTGGTAAAAGGCTGATTATGATGATGATGATAATAAATTTGTTGATTTTCATAAAATAATAAGAAATAAAATATTATGCGTTGTACAGAAGTATGGCATTCAACATTATCAACGTCTTTTGCTATGGTACCAAACCTAAAACCGCGAGATATGTACCATACATTTCGTCGATTGCTAATGGCTTAGAATATGAGTAAATGGATTTTTTCTACGGAACAGATGATTCTTTTTGCTAATCCTATGACTTTCCCCTTTCGTCTAAGTTTACCTTTTCATAGTAGCCTTGTATAAACAATAACAAATCTCGGGAAAGGCAAGGTATTTCTAGACATCATTACGGTACAAATTCGTCTTTTGCAGCTGCCGGGTCTACCCAGGTACACTTTAATGGCTCTGTCATTTCTGATAGCGTTGCGATGACTAGTCGTAAACGGGTGAAGTTACGGATACGGATAGATATAAATTTGTAAGTTGAAGTCATGACTTGGTCTTTGCCGTAACTTACTGACTGACTGTGACTTGTTTGACGATAAATTCTACAAAACCTTGAAAACATTTAAATACTTGACTACGGGTACGGTACGGCGATGACGCGCGTCACCAACATTCTTTCAGGGGTTAAAATCAGGCCAGAAATGTTGACTTTGAAAGGCAGTTAAAAAATCGAATAATAGCAATGAGGGTGGGTTGGCATAATTATCTCAAAGCTGCGGGCGCTCGCATAGCCTACCATAGCTAGCTTTTTTTGTGGGAATTTTATCATTGAAACATGTGATTTTTATCATAACAAAACATTATATAAAGGTAGGTGCTACTAAAGATCAGATAATGGATCTTCGGTGCTACTTACCTTCGGTAACACCATCTTTAAAGAGTGTCTACCGGCAAAGCTCTTTCAAATAGATTTAAAAAAAAGTAAATCTCAAAAAGTAAAAGTGATCTCGCTAATTAACTTTCTGACAGCTGCAGTTAAGTTTGTTACAAGCTAAATGAAAACATTATCTCTTAAGTTAATATTACTTTAGTATCGGCTACCAGCCAAGGGGCTAGGTCACCAGGTACGGGACGGAAGCAAATGCCTCCTAGGACAGTGTGGGTAAGCGCCCGTTTAAAGAGCTTCCCAACCTAAGACAAAATAATTTTAAATAACGTTGCATTTGCCCGCAACTGCCCCGCTCAAGAAAATTCTGGCTACGCCCTTGTTACCAGTTTCAATCTTAATTTAGAAATACTAGCAAAAATTTTTACAATACATTACATGTTCTTAAAACATAAAAGTGTTATCAAAGTTTTAAGAACTCGGACGTACACTTACAGCCGCTCTCAGAGAGGAATACTTAAAATTGCTCTGTCTCGTTTTCATGTGTGACAACTTCCGTCAACAAGAAGTTGTCAGAGCAATAATTTTAAGTATTCCTTATCTTAAGTAACGTCTCTGAGTGCGGCTGTTAAACACTACCCTTCAAATCATTTATTGTCCTTACTTGCTGTGTTTGACCTATAGTATAGCTAACATATTTAACTTCCTACAATAACGGAAAAAACCAACTACATTTTTCCGTATTTGCCGCCATTTCTCCGTAAAAGTCGTAAGTATCCGTAAATTCTACTCCGTGCTTCGAACCGCCCATCCCTATTCCACCCTTAGTAAATAAATGCATGCGACGCTAGACATTAGCCTTTTTGTCAAACACCAGCTGGTGGAATGTACCTACCTATACCTGCTTTAATCGTATACAAGTATTTGGTGGGAGCTTTGAGCATTTTAACCACTGCGAGATGGGAGAAGAATGGTATGTAGTCAATTAGGTTTTACCGATAGAGAAAATCACTAAAAACATGGCGATATTTTACAATAGCTATTAGGATAGCCAGTTTTTTTTTTAAATTCTTTTAGTGACAAATGCTCAATTTGGCAAAAATTACGGGATTTTATTATTTTCTCCTGGGACGAATGAAAAGCATGTCTTTTGAGCTCTTATTTGTATGTGTTTTTGTTGTTAGTTATATTTTAAAGAAGACCGTTCAAGTGTTTACATATCTTTGTTTGATTTCACATATTTGTAAAATGTACCTAATGCAGTACAATCATAGTTGAAAACTGTCACATCCGGGGTACATTTGTTGCGGACATCAGTCTATTTCAATGCCATCTGCGAAAATATCCTCTCTACAAAGCAGTTGAAACTAGGGATATGGAAAATAAACGATATAATTAGAAAAATATGAGATATTTCATTCCAGGAAAATTTCTTCCACTTCTCAATTGCACCCATACTTTAGTCATCAAAAGACGTTGCAATTTCCGCGACGCATTGCTTAATTTTAATCGAATAATGTTGAAATACCGTACAGTCTGTCCCGGCGGGACGTTTAAAATTATGCCTGTAATACGGGACATCCGGGGAAATACGGGACGTCTGGCAACGCTAATAGCTACCTACATAGAATTCATAGAACTTTCCTGCCTTATAGCCATTTACAGCCAACCCAGTATAAATTTTCACTTTCTGAACACACAACATGGCATTTTAGTTTTTTTTATATTCAAAAATCACGGATCTAACGTTTGCGTCGTTGTTAGGGACAGAATGGACTGAGATCAGTCAAGCTAATTAGCCTGTGTTTGTATCGCCGCACAGACTTCGGTAAAACGTATCTACCTCAATTTTTATAATATCATTGCATATCTATCTATATATTATAATGAAATTTGTGAATACAAATCACAATAAGTACCTATTAATAGATTTTTTTAAACCTCCGATAAAAAAGATGAAAATTTTCAAATGTAACACATTTTCATGATTCATAGAACACTTTCGATCAAGTCACTTATCAAACAAAAAAAAAAAAAAAAATCGGTGCAGCCGTTGGAGACCTACGATGCCTACACAGATATCAAAATCATACCTAACACCTTCAGGAATAAAAGCGTAGTTCTATTAAAATTGTCTCTATACTGGGAAAGTGTATCTCTGGGGAATAAATTTTTGCGTCGGGGTGTAAAACATACCAACCGTTGTACTTGGACATAATCTTTGGATGGGTGACCGCGAGTGACATTTTAACAACAAAACTAATCTAACCAATGTTAAAAAAAAAGATAAGAGGGTAATAGTTATTAGATTAATGATCTAAATAATAATTTCGAACACATGGACAAGTGGTAGCGTGGCCGAGCGGTCTAAGGCGCTGGTTTAAGGCACCAGTCTCCTCGGAGGCGTGGGTTCGAATCCCACCGCTGCCAATAATTTTTGCAGCTAATTAGCTTTTTTTTATTCTTTCATAAAAGGAATTTACTAAAGCGCCCATCCAACTATATGCCTACTACGTGGGGTTAATACAGGCCATGTACATGATAAAATGTAAATATTTTTGTTAAAACTCACATATTTGTATTCTAATTTTGTTTGCATGTAATCCTGATTAATTAATTACGAATAAAATCTTTTTTTCTCACCGACAACAATACGTTAGGTTAGATACAAATTAGATGGGCAAACACATTTACGTTAGGGAAAATTAAAAATACGTAAAAAAATACGTTTGTATGAGTTTGTTGACCCTTTCGTTTAATTTTTTATAACTTTTTTATTATTTTCTAGTTAATCCGCCGTAACATTACCTACATATTCTGTGAAAATTTCAACTAGCTATTTAATACGGCTCGAAAGGACGGACGTATACGACATAGCGACAGCGTAGGCTTAGTAATAGGGTCCCGTTTTACCCCTTATTTTCGAATGGGTATGGCAAAAATGTTATTTAAGTACTTATTTTATTTACGGAAACTTAGATAAATATGGTACATAATAGTTGTAAAGAAATTCTCATAGTACTTACCTATAAGTATTTTACTCAATATTCTAAGTATACATATTTTTTTATATTCATTATCATCATCATCATTTCAGCCGTAGGACGTCCACTGCTGGACATAGGCCTCCCCCATCGATCTCCAAAAGGGCCGGTTGGAAGCGGCCTGCATCCAGCGTTTCCCTGCTTGTGGGTAGACGTACTGGACGTCCTACGCTGCGCTTACCGGTCCGTGGTATTTTTTTATATTAGTGGAAACTTATGATTGGCTCTTTTGTGTTATATTTCACTTCTATCTCAACAACACAACAACAAAAACAACTTTTATTTTTTTGTCTTTTATTTCTCTAAAATTTTATTAACAATTATCACATATTATACAGACTTCACTTTTAACCAAATAAGTCAACTTTTCGAAGTCGATGCCTACTTCTAATTAGGTCGTTCCCAGTGGTCGAATTGGACTTACGAACTGGAACGCATTTCCCTTCAAACCTTGCGAACTTTTAACCGACTTTCCAAGAAGGAGGGTAATGTTTTTGGGTTATATGAAAGCATGTAAGTATGGGACTGGGTTCCTGTAGTATCTCCTGTAGCCTAAACGGCTTGACCGATTTTGGCAAGTGAGGTGTCGTTGGATTCCCGGTGATTTCACGATCAGGAACGGCGTTCCTGTCCATTTCGAGCACTGGTCGTTCCCATTTCGTTCTCGACTTACCTGTTAAAATTTGCATATTTGGCAATGGGCAGGCCACATCACTCGAAGAACCGAAAACCGATGGAGAAGAAAGGTTCTTACGTGAACTTGATCACAAACCGGAAGACGCAGCGTAGGTAGGCCTCCCACTAGTGTTAAACCTAATTACTAGTGTTAAACCCAATTAGCTTAGAAAGACTTTCGTCCTATAGGACGCTGGAGGTGGCACATTATTCATTAGTCACTTGTTTATACAATTATCGATGAGAATTATGAGCATATATATACCTTTGTCTCTTGTTAATCAGTGTAACGTCGTCTGGTGAAAGAGATAGTATGATATTTGTATAGGTATTCGCTTTTTGGAAAAACCATTCGTCCACCATTTGTTTTTGGGGCCATTGCCATGGTAACTGTGCTGTCAAATAAACAAATAGTAGCTATATTTGTCGAATTTCTATCATTGTACCAATGACATTGTACTTCCCGGGTGATGGTCGACAGCCGCTATTGTTTTGGGCCAGGATATTGTCGGTATGCACGCGTATTATGTAGGTATTTCATGTCCTCAGGTAATAGATATAACAATTCTTAAAGAATTAAAAGAAATAACTTCTCACTCTAAAAATAATACTATTTTATTTATAATAAAATATAATATAAAAAAAAAATTCAATAATATTAACATAAATAAAAATAAAAAAGAAATAAAACAAATAGAAAAATAATTTTTATCATTATTTCATTGGTTAAACCGAAATAAATTTATGTCGATGATTGGCATGTGAAAAAGTCATTATTTAATTTTGCGTGAGTTTCTAATCACGCCAACAGTGTAAGCGACGCCAAGATGGAACAAAAAGATTTGTTGATGCTGTTTTGGTACCGTAGATCCTTAAGGCACTCTGAGAAGGTGGATATTACTGTGGCATTACTCAATATCCTAACTTCTAATAATGCTCGCTTGGTTACTACTAGCTTTACGTAGTCTGTGCCTCAATATGAGCTAATAATAAACAATTGAGCACAAGCGTACCAAACACGTGACATTGGCATTGCGTTTGACAGTGACATTGTCGTCACATCGACGTCGCAAAACGTGCTGCCCTTTTGGGCTACGGAAATAGAACTGGACTTGCCCGATTCTACTACACCAATTGTTTTTTTATGGCCAAATTTCTATGGAATTCGGGAATTCGATACGTATTTTACGAATATAAGGTTATAAAGGTATACGTTTATATTGTTTACACAAAATTGTGATCCTCATGGTCGCAACGTTGCCGTTGTTTAAACAATTATCGCAGACTACGAGAACATAACCGCGATTACATAACTTCCTAAGCCCAAAACCCGGTTACGCGAGTATCGGCTATGCATTTATTTCCGCCGGATAATCCGGAAACTTACCCGGAGGTCAGTGAGAATACGTGAGCAAATTGTCAACTGGGTGTTATTTACGGACTGATTATATTCTGCCCCGGATGGAGTGGTCCGGACAAATTGTGATCGCTTCAGAATAAAATTGGTCCCAACCCGGGTGTGATTAGATTTACTCATGTTTATATTCTCAAACGAATTTTGAGCTGTTGTATGCTAGTAGTTTGCTCTGAACTCAGACCTCGCGTTGTTCTGTTTTTACAAGATTTTACTTCACCTACACTACTCCTAAATGAATAATATATTATTATACCGATGTCGTCGATCGGCACATTATAATTTTTTCAAATATGTATAATTTTCTTATGTAAATAAACTTACTGAGAAACTGTTTTTTTCTGACGAATCCCTAGTCTAATTCCGCTTCTACGTCGCTTCAAGTACCATAGTGAAATACACCAAAAATTCTTCAGAAAACTGTTTGAAGATGGACTTCTGCAAAAAGTAACGTTTGATTCAATCAATTATCAAATTAACTGAAGTTCCGTTTTTTTATTACCATCTTGTGATAATAAAATACATACTCGTTATTATTTTCTTTACCTTACCATTCTTCAAACAGCTACTAACTATAGTAATAAGTAAAAGTAAAATAACCATCACTTAGTACATTTCCGGTAACATAATCTAGTCCGGCAACGACCAAAATTTTACCAACCAAACCAACCAAATCTACTAACGATCAACGATAACAGGCATCGATATTTATTTTGACCTTTGTTGCTCCTTTTTTATTTATTCCTATACCAGAAACACTTTTCTGGTTCAGACTTCAATTTACGAGTTTGTTATTTGAACAGAGTTAAAAGCGCTTAACGTAGTATTAAGGCATGAAAATATTTTTAAAAAAACGTTATAACTTTTTTGTTGTTTATTTGAGACTTCTATTTAATATAATAAAGATTTTAATTTAAATTAATAAAAAATTAATTTAATATAATAATGATTAATAAAAATTAAAAATTTTAATATTAAATTACATGACTTTATTTGATTGGGATGACTAATTGTTCTTACCCTTATTAAGGCGTTTGAGAAGTAACACATTTAAAATTAAATGCAATTAAGATACCGACAATGACATACCGTGCCGGAGTTTTTTCATATAGGTGTATATGCCAACGGCGAGTCGGGCTCGCACATTGAGGGTTCCGTACCACCACAAAATACAAAAAGTAATGCATAACTACAAAATCACGCCCAGGCGGTCACCCATCCATGGTAATGAACAGAAATTTGTCACCCACTGACACTTTACCATTTTTATAATTTTTTGTTATACTTAAAAATGTTAACCATAATCATGCCAAGTTCCACGTTTGTATGTATTACCATTTTTACATTAGAGCAAATACATAAATACGGTAAAAAAATACGTTTGTTGTGTTGGGATTCCTCTTTAGTTTTTATTTTTTGACTTGTTTATTATTTCTTAGTTAATCCGCCGTAACATGACATAATCTGTGAAAATTTCAACTGGCTTTGTATTACGGTTCGAAAGATACAGCCGTTAAAAGGTAGGATAGACAGACGGACAGACGAACAGCGTAGGCTCAGTAATAGGGTCCCGTTTTTTTTTTGTAATCTGTATAAACAAAAATTCAAATAGTACCAATCATTGACGCGAGACAAGTAATCCTTATTACAAACATGACTTTTGATTTCTATCGAGATATCGTCAAAGATAACGCAGTATAAATACCAAACGTGGCCGGTTATATACCGATATAAGAATCTATTACGTGCTATATGCGGGAGGCAATAATGTACGACACAGATAATGTACACCATGATATTGTGCGGCATAATAATGCACAGCATGATAATTGGTGTACATGTACATGGAATGTCATGTTGTACAATATCGTGTCGTGCATTATCATGCCGTACATTATCAGGTCGGCCCAATAATGCACACACGATAATGTACAGCATGATATTTGATGTACAAGTACACAAATTATCATGCTGTGCAATATTGTGGCGTACAATATTATGCCGTACATTATTGACACGATTCAATAATGCACACCCAAATATTGTACAGCATGATAATTTGTGACATAAAAAAGTAAAACTGAAGCTTCGTTTAGACGTGGACATTCCACTCGCATGCTAGTTGTACCACAGATTCACTCACATTGTTGTAGCATTCATTCATTCAAATGTCATTGTCAATGTACAGTTTTATTTAGCTAAGAACTTTTTTACACAGAACAACAGAGAACAGAAAAACTTTTTTCTGTGATGATTTTGGCGTCGCACTTCTTGTGCATTTGCCAGTGTCAAGGTTTTTTTTAAATTTGGATTCTTTAACGCACGGACTTTTAGAATTCTCAAAGCGCATGTAACCCGGCGTGTTAAGATAACTATTTAAATTTTCATCTCTATTTCCTAGGGAATAACGGCAACTTTAGAGGTTAACTTAACTCACCGCGTTACACGCGTGTTTGAAGTTATGGAAACTGGGCCCTGCCTTAAAATCAAGCTTGTACCATAAAAGTTTGCCAAAACTAAAAGGGGCGAGGTAAACACGTATGCATACACTGACATATTTTTATTCTACAAACGCACATTTAAATAAAGAGTGGCACACAACTTTACTGCAAACGATATGCTCAAAAGTCATCAAATGGTCGACCAAGGTGGTGTAAGTGCTAAAGGGGAAACTGTAGGTATTCCTATTTATTCCATTTATATTTTTTTTCTGAATTGATAATAATCTCCTTGACTTTTTTATTTTACTCTTTGTAAGCTTATTTTTCGCCCCTTACAGAGCAGGCTAAAGCCGCTATTACCATACCACCTCGTTTTCCATAATATATTTTACTGTCATTTTAGATCATAAATAAATAATATAGGTTTTCTCTTCTTTCAGCGCACAGTTCCAGCGAGCTTATTATGGATGTATGTTCGAGACACATAATAGGGACAAGTAGCATAGGAGAAGTGCTAATTGAGAACGTAACTAATGACGAAGACGAAAACGACGACCAACGAACGACAAATGATGATGTTACATTTTTATGCCACAACATTTCATTTATTATCCCCTGCTATTGATGAATTGAAAATATATTTAAAAAAAAATGTGAGCCTATGTTTTAGTTTACTTTAAACTCCATTTTTGTATTTAACCTATTTTTTTAAATCCAAAATAGGTAGTAGATCTGTGAAAAACTGTTACGTTTTATGACAGCTTTACCATAGTTAGGATAATTATTATAAAAAAAGTAAACGTCAAAGTCTGACTCTAGTTCACGAGAGGTTGTCTATAAAATCACGAGACGGAGGATAAACCTGTGGGATAAACAGTCGAATAGGGTATTTGACTGTATTGAAAATATTATGCCAATTGACATCATCTATAAACATGACATAATGAAAAAGCATATTTCATTGATTTTTTACTAAAAATATGCTTATTTTTTGTAAAAAACGCGAATAAAATAACTGTATTTTCGACATTTGATCAAGTGATCGTAAACGGTCTGTAATTGGCTTCAGCCCTAGTGACGTCACACAGATCTAAACAAACAGATTTTGTATTGATATTTGCGAATTTAATGTTGTAAAGCTATTTTGAGAGCGATTTATCCAGAAATTTTCACCAAAAGCAGTCCGGAGGTTAAATGTGAGAAGAATGGAGAAACATTTTGTGCAAGCAGACAGCAGTAACTTACCCAAAATTAAAGTATTTATGGTTGCATATTTCTTCAATAATAATCTAAGTCATTGTTTCTACGCTGCAGAACTCAAAACGTAAACACTACAATATAAGTTTTTTTTTTTTTTTTTTTTACTGGGCAAGTGCCTTTAATAACTAAACAAAATACAAGCTAAAACTAACACTACAAATACAGTTAGACTGCCCATAGATCGTTGAAGGTCTAAAGACAATCCAAATGCTGAAGCCCACTACCAGTTGGCAGCGTACCCAACATGCTGGCGGCATTACCACGTTGAATGGCAATTAACAATTAATTTTTAATTGTTCTCCAAGCAAAACATTCAATCAAGTTGTACAAAAAGTATGTTGTAGTAGGTAGATATGACTATTTTGTTAGGTTATGTCAAGCTTTACAATGTTTAAAAAGAAAGTAACAGTACATAAAATAGCAATGCAATAAAAACACAAATTATAATAGAAATATATAGACTCAAATATGTACCTCAAAATGATCTTCGCACATAGAAACACTTGAATTAGCTCCAATACTTTTGGGTTTTCTACGAGCTACTTAGTTTGTTAGTTCCAACCACTTTTTGCGAGTTTTGGGGTCCATTGGTACAGGAACGAATAGTTTTTCCGGTGTATTTATGGAAGTATTTGTACATTCTGGCACTACACAACATTTATAAACCATTACTTCTATCAGAAATTTAGTGATTATCAAACTTTTGCTGCCTGGCTGCAGTTGTTTAGATCTGTGTGACGTTAATGAGTCGCTCGACCGTAGCTATGACGCAGATCTGCGTTTTGGCGCGATATTTTTTAATTCAACTTTAACATCGATTTATATCGCAAATACGACTGATAGCCAGAAAATATAAATGCAGTATACATTAAATTATATCAGGCAATAATGTGCAATAATTTCCCAAAAGTAGTCAAATACCCTATTATAGGTCCAACTTGAAAAAAGAGGTCAATCGGCGAATCCAACTCGGCTAGGCATCGTTCGGTAAACTTCGCAACGTCTTCTCGTCCAAAATACCTCAGTGCCTTAAGACAGAAGTCTTCGACCAGTGTGTGTTACTAGTGATGACGTACGGTACTGAAACGTGGTCTCTCACTATGGGCCTCATAAGCAAGCTCAAAGTCGCACAACGAGCTATGGAGAGGGCTATGCTCGGGGTTTCTCTACGAGATTGAATCTGAAATGAGGAGATCCCACTGGTGGATAGCCAGCCCACTGGATTAGCAAGTTGAAGTGGCAGTGGGCAGGGCACATATCACGCAGAACAGATGGCCGATGGGGCCGAAAGGTTCTGGAATGGAGACCATGAACCGGTAAGTGCAGCGTAGGACGTCCACCCACAAGATGGACAGACGGAAGACCAAAAAAAGACCGCAGGGAAACGCTGGACGCACGCCGCTTCCAACCGGCCCTTTTGGAGATCGATGGGGAGGCCTATGTTCAGAAGTGTACGTCCTATGGCTGAAATGATGATGATGATGTCTTTAAAATAAAACAATAATATAGGTACCTACTGACGAACGGGAGACGGGGAGGGTAAGGCGTACTACTGTTCTAAATTTTAATTCACTGAAAATTTAGATTTTGAACACATATCTTAACAATAAAATCAGTAATTTTGGCATTTATTGCTGCCTGGTTTATGTTTTAATTTAAGTTTTTTTTAATTTGTTCAGTGTTAAAAGCACGTGCGTAGATATTATGGATAAAAATATTTACTGCATTTTCCCTAATTACTTTTTTAATGTCTATTAGAGACTGCTATCTTATATACAGTGTAAACTCAGCGACACTCGATTTAACGACAAACTCCCTAAAACGTTGAAATTACTTGACTTTGGTTGGTTTAACTTGTTTTCCATACAATGATACTGATTGACATACAATGACGACAACAATACTTAATTATTAAGCAATAAGCAGTACTTTCTAACACCTCGTATTTACCTTGTATTTACCTCGACTGTCGGCATCATACGTACCGAAGATATTAAGAAATTTGTTCTTTTGTTTGTAAAATACAGCATCATCATCATCAGCAGCAGCCAGAAAACACACCACCATCACCATCGTCATCATCGTCCACTGCTGAACACAGGCCTCCCTCTTTAACCTCCATACTGAGCGAAAGCATGTAAGAAAGCAAGCTGTAAAATACATAAAATTATATACCTATTAAAGAACCTCCTCCAGACTATCATACGAATATTATAAATGCGAAAGTGTGTTTGATGGTCTGTTTGTCCTCTTTTACGCATCAACAGATTGACGAATCGATGTGATTTTTTAAACATAGAAATACATATATTATTATGGAGGTATATAGTATAGTGACATATTTATCCCGATACGGTTCCTGGGGGAATGTCAACACAGAAGAGAGCGCAAGGTGCAACTAGTATATTATATACGAGGTTACGCATATAGACTGTACTAAGCCGAAAGAAGGTCATTGTACTCATCATTATGAACAACTTTTTCTATGAGACCAAACCTAAAATTTAGAGGTTTTTGTCTTACTAATTTAATTAAATCAACAGTACACAACAGCCATAGAATAATAACAACATGATAGACTGAAAATGGTTTGTAATCTGCATACACAGAAAGTACCAATCATTGATGCGAGACAAGACAAGTCATCCTGTCTACGAGCATGACTTTATTTCTATCGAGTCATCCCTGATAACACATCAGACATACCTAACGCGGCCGTTTATATACCCATATAAGAATCTGTTACATGCTATCTATTACCAGTCCGTTAGTGAAACTTAGGCTAAAAGTATTGAAAAAATATTACGAACAGTTTGCAAAATAAATTAAAAATGTACTTAGTTGGACTGCTAAGCATTTTGCTCGTAACGTTTATCGAGGCGACGCGAATACTAATCTGTGTTCCGTGTCCATCTGTGAGTCATCAAGTTATGTTCTATCCCCTGATCACAGAACTCGTCAATCGTGGTCATGAAGTCGTCTTCATAACTGCAGATCCGATGTATCCAAAAGGAAAGGCTCCAGCAAATTTAACCGAAATAGACACACATGATGTTTCGTATAAAGCATGGAAAGAAGAAGTTTTGACAGGATCAACTACTCAAGGCAATAAATCAGACGGCTACAATCAAGTCTTGGTAATGATTCCGCTCATAGCTAAATCATTCGAAATGCAGATGTTGACGCCAGAAGTTCAAGATATGATAAAAAAGAAGACTCATTTTGATTTAATTATAGTTGAAGCTATTTCTAAATCAGCTCAAGTAGTGTCTCACGTTTTCAAGGCTCCTATGATTCTGATGAGCTCTTTAGGAGCACTACAAAATAATTATCAGGTTATTGGAGCTCCGATATATCCAAAGTTGTTATACCCTATTTTTTGGCACCAGAAATTGAACAACATGTCGCTTCTGGATAAGATAAAAGTGTTGTGGGATACGTATAAAATTGAGAAATTTTACGATGACTTTAGAGTTGAAGAGAACTTACTTGTCAAAAGATTATTTGGGCCTGATACGCCATCTTTGGAAGAATTGGGAAATAACGCTGTTATGCTATTTTTGAACGTTTATCCTATTTGGGAACATAATCGGCCAGTACCACCAGGAGTAGTCTTTATTGGAGGGCTACATCAAAAACCTCAGAAACAGTTGCCTATGGTTAGTACCAAGATGTAAATTTTACTTAGCTACGCCCCGATTTATTGACTTTATTAATAAAAAACTTACTTTACTTACTTACAGAAATATAACTATGTAACTACAGTAAATGTAGTCTTAGCATTGTAACCATTAAAAACTATTGTCCGCATTTCAGGATCTCAAAGCATACCTCGACTCTTCAGAAAAAGGTGTAGTATACTTCAGCTTGGGTACAAACGTCAGCCCGTCCACGTTGTCTGCAGAGAAGATTCAAACCATAACAAAAGGATTAGCACGACTAAAATACGACGTTCTTATTAAATGGGACTTTGACGAGTTGCCTGGCAAAGGAAATAATACCAAAGTGGCTAAATGGCTTCCACAATCTGACTTGCTGAGTAAGTTTTTAGTTTTAGTTAACCTGTTTTGTCCTCTTGCTGAGTTCACAATTCCATTTAATTTTCCTTGTCCTCATTGCTCTTCTATTTTAGAGTTAGGCATAGAAGTTGACCGTCTTGACATACATTGTGTATTCTACTACTCATGTAGCCCGCTCAATCCCCTTTGATTTTGCTAACTTTGATTTCTACATTTTTAGCACTTGACATGGTAAAATGTAAAATGTAATTATCATTATTTTACGCCGATTATTAATTATTAGTTTATTTTCATTTTCAGTACATCCAAAAATTAAAGCATTCGTCACACAAGGAGGGCTGCAGTCTTTTGATGAAGCAATGACAGGAGGAGTGCCGCTTGTAGGGATTCCTATGTTGGGTGACCAGTGGTACAATGTAGAGAAATACGCGTCCCTTAAAATTGGAGTAGCGCTCCTAATGGAAGAATTGACTGAAGATATACTAGTGAATGCAGTTAATACAGTGATTGACGATCCTAGGTAAGAAATTTAAGCTATCATATTTCCATATAATATTTATTTAAAGGATATATTATTATGTATATAGCTTGTGTCATGAACAACATGACATGGCTTGTGTCATGTGCAGCTATGTTATTAGTTCATGTGATTCAAATTCTTCATAAAAGTAGAAAAGTCGACTAGAACCCCAGCGTCAGGTAAATGTTAAAATGCGACCCCCTATTAAAAGACCTCGATCCTCTTTCCAATATTAAAGTGTGTCATTCATTGTCTTTAAAGTGTTTGTAACTGGCAATTGACAGTATTATCACGAAATTAAAATCCAAATCCAAACTGTTTACTCGACGAAAAATTGCGATTGTAGTTTAAAGCGTCCGAATCGTATTTAACCATCATTATCTATCATTACCTATCGCTTAGTCAGATTACAAATATTTAATCAAACATTTACATAATTTTTCCTCTTTTAATTGACTTCTTGTTATTGTGATTCTAAAGTATAATTTGTATTACAGTTACCGCAGCAACTTGATCGATCTGCGAGAGAAAATCCGCGACCAGCCAGAGAGCGCCCTGGAGCGTGCCGTGTGGTGGACAGAGCACGTGATACGACACAAGGGTGCGGCACACCTCCGTGCGCCCGCCGCCAACATGTCTTGGTCGAAGTACCTGGACGTGGAACTGTGGATGACGATAGCGTTGATTGCTCTGACCGCACTGGCAGCTGCTGCCACAGCGATTTATCTGCTCTTGCAATTTGTGAGAAGAATTTTAATCGAATCAGTTAAATTAAAAGTAGCATAGAATCTGAATGTGTTATCTTCAATAATGTGGCTCTGAATGTGTTTGTGTTGTGTTGTCTTTGTGTGCCTTCATAAAGCATGCAGAATTAATTATAAATAGCAAGATATTTGTAATAAAATAATATGAGTTGCGTGATGATTGAATGTAATAAAAATTGTTTTTATTACGGCATTAGAGTTTTATAAGAAAAAAAATAAATTTAAGCTCTCTTAAAACTTAGTGTTAATTGTACATATTTATTTTGTGTAGACGTGGGCCGATTTTTAAACGTAAAACGACTGATAGATGTAACCAAGTGCCTAAACGGCAAAATTGTACTTAGTCAAACAGATTTAGAGTTTATCATAGCAACACAATCAGTACTTTAGACACATCTTACTCTACCGACTGTAGTTTATGCATAATATGCATTAATTGTAATCTAAATTATAGGCTAAGCAAAAATATTATCTATGAACTTTTCGCTGACGAGAAAACTTGTCCCGCTAAAAGTGAGAATTTTTTTTTGTGAAAAGTTTATTTGGACGAGTGTTTATGCTTTAGAGGGTTAAGTTTTATTATGATATGATTGTTATGTTATTATGTAATAAATCAACTAGTTTATTTATTAATTTGTAGTGGTTTCATTGATATTGCGCCTACAAAAACCCTAAAATTTTATTTAGTTACTTTGTGTAAATGTATTTGGTAGGGCCCGGGTGGCATCTTTAACGTAAATTCCTGTTGCTTTTATTAAAAATGCGTTGATTTGATATTATTATAAAAATATAACTTTTATAAATCATAAATTTTTGATATTATAAAAATATAACTCAATATTGTAATTAAAATAGTTAACGTTAACACACACATTGTTTTGTCTGCAAGACAAATCCCTCAAGTATACCTACTCGTACTCATGATTATAAATTATAATTAGATACAATTATGCAAAATATGTTACTGAAATGTGTATATTTAGGGTGCTACATAAAATACCTAAGCATTTTAGCTCTGTCAAAATAAATAATAATAATAATATTTAAATTTATTATACTTACACCGAAATAAAAAAATACAAAAGTAGGTAACTTAAAAATAACACGAAACCGGCAGTATAATAGGCGGCCTTATCGCCTTTAGCGATTTCTTCCAGGCAACCTTTGTCATCTGGCCTAATGTAAAAAACATGCAATTTCTACTATTTTATAAAAATATCAAACTGTTATTATGTTTTTATGAAATAAATAAGCACGATTAAGACACTTGTAATAATTATTTCAACATTACACAGAATCAGCAAATTGCTTTCGACTCTTATAGACATGATGCTTTAAAATACCTAAGCGTTGACTAAGAACAAAATCAATTCTTATCCACAATAGGTGTTATCACTAATATCCCGTATTTACAAATGTCTTGGTTATCTTAAAAATAGTCATATTAATATAAACTGATTCATCATCATCATCATTATCAGCCTATTTGATATTCGCCTACGCCGCATTCGCCGGCATGCTGGACGTAGGCCTTTTCTAAGGAACGCCCGACAAGGCAAGCTCTTCTGCTTTTCGCATCCAATTGCCACTACCAGCCTTTCACGTGTCATTGCCCCACCTGGTTACAGGGCATCCAACACCCTGATTAGTAGACTGACTAGGTCCATGGTGGTTGACTTATTAGGTTCATTTTTTTTACGGGCAAGTGTTTTATTAACTTAACAAATTACAAGCTAATACTAACACTACAAATACAGCTAGATTACCCATGCACCGTTGAAGGTCTAAAGACAATCCAACTGATAGATCTCGTAATGCAACGAACGTGTTAATTTATATGAGGACACCGTTTTTTTCTGGAAGTTAACAAGCTTGTTTTTACAAGTTGTTTACTTTGATAGGTATATCGCACCCTTAAATATTGTCATACCTTTCTGTTACCGTATACCATGTACAAGTATAGAAAGGTGCAGGGTAAGCAAAAAATACCAAGCACAAAACGGGCAAAGCCGAGGACTAACGTAAAAAATATGTATATATTTTTTATGTTACTTGTTGGTAATAAAATGAATTAGATCTTTATCTCAATAATGTTTGGCAACAACATCACACGTAATGGCACGGTTTGCGTAAAACTGAAAACAATATAAGAAAAACAGTGCGAATCAATGAGTTACCATTTCATTGGTGAAATTTAAGTTTGTTAGTCACAAAAAAAAATTACAAATAATTTTAATGACAGAATTTATGTTTAAAATAAAAAAAATATGTATATAGTGACTTTTCTCAGTATACTGTTCTTATCATTTATTGAAACGTCGCGAATATTAATATGTGTTCCTTGTCCATCTGTGAGTCATCAAGTTTTGTTCTATCCCCTGATCTCAGAGCTTTTAAATAGAAACCATGAAGTTATTTTTATAACCACGGATCCTATGTACCCTGATGGAAATGCCCCAGCAAATTTAACTGAAATAAATACTCACGACGTTTCGTACAAAGCATGGAGGGAACGAGTTTTAGTTGGAACAACAACAGGCAAGAAAGGAGATGCAGAAAGGCAGATTTCAAAGATGATTCCAATTATAGCTGAATCATTCGTACTACAGATGAAAACACCAGAAGTTCAAGATCTCATAAACAAGAAGACTCATATTGATTTAGTTATAGTAGAAGGTGTCTCAAAATCAGCTCAAGCTTTATCTCACGTGTTCAAGGCTCCTATGATTTTGATGAACTCTTTAGGAGGGCTTCAAAATAATTATCACGTTATTGGTGCACCGATATACCCTAAACTGTTATATCCAATTTTTTGGCATCAGAAACTGAACAACATGTCCATTATGGATAAAATAAGAGTATTGTGGGATTCATATAAGGTTGAAAAATTTTACGACGATTTTCGTATTCAAGAAAATATAAATGTTAAAAAAATATTTGGGCCTGATACGCCATCTTTAGAAGAATTGGGTAACAACGTTGACATGTTATTTTTGAACGCATATCCAATTTGGGAGCATAATCGTCCAGTACCACCGGGAGTGGTATACATTGCAGGAATGCATCAAAAACCTCAAAAACAGTTGCCAAAGGTTAGTAATCTACTGAGATTTGAACCTGCTTTTCTTGGATTACACATAAATGTATTTGTATACAAAAAAAGCATTTTCATTATTGAACTGAGTTTAATATAGTCTTCATTTTAGGACCTTAAAGCTTATCTTGACTCTTCAGAGAGAGGAGTGGTATACTTTAGCTTGGGCACAAACGTGAGCCCATCCACGTTGTCTGCAGAAAAGATTTCGATGTTAACCAACGGATTATCGAAATTAAAATATGATGTTCTGCTTAAATGGGACTTTGAGAAATTGCCTGGCACGGGAAATAATACGAAAGTTACTAAGTGGCTTCCGCAGTCTGACCTACTACGTAAGTATTTTTCAGCATGACAACAAAAAAATATATTAATGTTTTGTCAGCTAATTATAAACCCAACATTTTTTCAAAAGGCGCAAATATAGTAGCTTAGACAGTAGTTATATATTTGAGCCTTATGAAATTGAAACTTTAGGTCCATGAGGGCCGCTGCTTAAGAAATGTAACCACATCTGGTCGAAGCAAAATGCTGGCCGGTATCTGGTCTATTCCACTTCGATTACCTGGGTGAGCATAGGCGACTCTTTAGTTTCCTTTGATCACCCGTGAATATAATCACCTAGGCGACCATATGTGACTCCATTCAAAGTATCAGTATTGCAATTCAACGCTGCATTAATCGAGAGTGAATCGTTTTCTTTTAGGCAAGCGTACTCCGTTATAGAACGCATCATCGCTTAACAACAGGGGAGGTGGCGGTCAAACGCAAGCAACTTTCGTTTTGTTAATTAATAATTAATAATATATATATTTGATAGCCCGTCGGTTCAGTTGGTAGTGAACCTACCTTCTACCTACCTTCTGAGCTTGGGGGCGTGGGTTCGATTCCCACAAAATTATGCCAATATTTCCCCAATATGTATGTGATGAACATTTGTGTTTGTTCTATATCTGGTTTTTAATATCTATCTAAGTATGTATTTAAAACTATATATGTATGTATATCAGTCTCTGGCAGCCATATCACAAGCTTTGCTTAGTTTGGGGTCAGATGACCGTGTGTGCAAAAATGTCCCGAATATTATTTATTATTAATTTATTTATTATATTATACTAAGGAATGATGCCTGTGGGCAACGGTCTCATATATATTAGTTTAGTTGTAACTATATTGGTACTAGTTGAGTCTACTTAAACAGTTTAAGTAGTTTTAGGTTTTCATTGTTCTATGTACCCACATAATTTTACTATTTATTTCTCTTGTAATTAATTATTGTTTTTTTATTAATTGAAAAAATCATTTGCTATGGTGGCTACTTCAAAAGATACAGCGAGTTTTAAAAAAATACAAAATGTAGTTAGCGTTAACGTAACCATCGTTGAATAATATATAGGGAGATTATCAAAACCGTCAGCTCGTTGGATTTAAACTTTTTGATCTCTGGACATGTCCAAACCTAGGTTTTGTTCATGTTTGTGGCATAAATAATAATCGCAAAAATGCATTTTGTGGAATTTTTTCTACTAGGTACATACAACTAGAAGAAATGTACAAAAAGTTCATAGCGTTAAAACGCTTCTTTGAAGTTTATAAAATGAAAGTAGCATTAAGGACGATATAATTATATGGTAACATTTTCAGAGCATCCAAAAATTAAAGCATTTGTCACACAAGGAGGGCTGCAGTCTTTTGATGAAGCCTTGACAGCAGGAGTGCCGCTTGTAGGGATCCCTATGTTGGCTGACCAGTGGTACAATGTGGAGAGATATGCTGCCCTCAAGATCGGAGTTGGGCTCCTTATGGAAGAGCTGACTGAAGACATCCTGGCGGATGCTATAAATACAGTGATTGACGATCAAAGGTAAAGTTAAAACTAAAAAAAACTTATGGTTTTTACATTTATAGTAAGAAAACATGAAAATTAGAACTGATATTGCAGTGGTTTTATAACAGTTATCTGGCTCAATTTTGAATGGGTTGGATATGGGTACTTCTTCGAAATTTCATTCTTCGACTGATTCATCTGGCCAAAATTTTGTTTCACTTTCAGCTTTGTCACACATGTTCATATGTAAAAAAGTTGACTAAAGAACATAGATATCAATGAGGGACTTGTTTTTATAAAGTAGTTTTCAAGATATCTACGTTCAAATATTTTGTGCTCAGATGAATCAGAATGTATTACAGATGAATCAGAATCTGAACTAAAAATGAAAAACTTTATGTCGTTTGGCTCTGTATTGAGGAAAGAATCATATTCACACACATAAAATAATTTGTATTTATGACAACAATTATCAGTGATCTTAGCACGGAAAAAATCTGATGATCAACAATAATTCTTGTAAAACATTTTATTGATTTTATTATTCTCGAAGGGACGTCAGCATTGAATGATACATCAGTTTCATTTTCTGTTAGGTTCAAATCAATTCCAAGTGTCCTTTGTTGTCTTATAGTGGATCTTGTTATACGTTGAGAAAATGGTGAAGATTGAGTTAATACCTGTGATGAGCTGGGAATTTCTGGAAACCTTGGTATAATCGAAACTTCTGGAGATGATGGTAATTCCAAATTTAAAGGATCATTTACTTCGGTAGTGTCTGCTGGATCACATTCTTCATATATTTCCTCTTCTGAAGGAATATCACGTTCTTTTAATTTCTTTTTAGCATACCATCTTCAAGAACTTTCTCTACTTTTCTTCCTAGCTGTTTTTTGTTGTTTGGGTGTCAAATTCTGAACTGAAACTATTATACCTTCTCTCTTTTTTTTCAAATATGTTTCTTTCATTTTTAATTTCCACAAAGCACACTTGTCTGAATCTTTTCTTATGTTTTGCGTTCTGCGAGTCTCTTTTTCTCCTTCTTTTTATCGTGACTTTCTGGCATTTTTGTGAACTGCAATATTAAAATAACAGAAATTAGAGGTTTTAACTTTTAATAAATAGCTTTTTTAACAAGGAAGATTGTTGTCAAATGTGCCACTTAATTGTTAGTGATCACAATTTTATTACATTATTGTTAGTAATAAAAACACTGGTATGATTGTTAATTCTAAATAACAATTATTAATTCTTAACTAAGACACATATCAAAAAAGTTTAATAATTATGTAGAATACTTCTGTAATATTTGAATTATTTAATCGGTTATACCGTAGTAAATATAATAAATAAGACAAGAACTACTGATTTGTGCACGGTAAAAAATTGGACAAGGAGAATTACGTAACAAAAGCGTTCCTTTCGTGCTGGAGAGGAGAAAATCGAAGTTGTTTTATGATTCAAATGGTGTTTTGACCGTATGAATCAGGCACAGATGAATCAGGATTTTCCCTTCACACATGCATAACTCATCATACATACTGACGTCAGTATTGTAATTTTTGTAGTTGAATCTATAACCCAAAAGCATTACACGAAATACAAATTGAAGTTGTAAAACAATAAAATAAATTTTATAAGGTAGACATTGTAATCAAAATGCCACCTGAACAAAGCACATATGAATCAGATATTTACCCTTGTAACTCCGGGATCCAAGCGAATCAGCCGCACGTCCACCTTCTGGCTCGTCCGTTACACGAATGGCTTCCCCCCGCGCGGGAAGTCAGACTCTCATTGTTATTACCCGACCAAGCACGGTCAAGCGCAGCTTACGCCACATTAATCAGTATTATGTGCCGGACACTTCTTATTTGCCTATTTATAAACAAACTAAGGTAGGTATAACTAATAGAATATTTTTTTATAAGAGGGCAATTCATTTCCTTTTGATATAATTATAATTCGTAATGATTTATCAAAAGGAAAATGCGATATCGACCATTTTCTTCCGCAAAATGGCAAGCGGACGCGTTATATGAATCAGAAGAACAAACTTCAAAGATTTTTAATTTATACTTAGACTGTAATTATTTGAAAAATATCACTTGTCCCAGTTAGAGTTAAAGCTAAACTGTATAAAAAAAAAATTACACGCCGTTTTGTTAGTTAGTTTCAGAAATAAACCCATGGAAGTCCAAAATTTTGTCTTTGAAGAAGTACCCATATGTCAGCTGCATGTTAGATAACCGGTGGTATTGGGGCAGATGGTAGGAAGGATAGGGGCCTTACTGCTACCTTTAACGCGGACTCAAAACAACGAGTACGGAAAACCACGCGAGCGTTTGTGGTCGCGCAAATTTTCGCACCATCTTAACAGAATCACTTGAAACGGGTAGACGTAAAGCTTGAGCGCTAAGGCGTGAAGCGTAAAAAGAGGATTGATAAGGCTTTTCCCAGCAGTCGGACAAAACAGACTGTATATATCAAATAATAATTATGGGGCTCAAATCAGTTGGGTCAAAAAAGATCATATCCCAATCCTAGTACAAATATTCACGCAGACCTCGTGCTTCTAACTGTTAGATAGTTGGCCATATAAGATCATTTGTAAAAGAGTATGTTTGTTTAATGTTTTAATCTTAATATTTTGTTTCTCTAAAAATATTTTCTGTCAAGAAAAATCAAAATCTATATTTCCTATTTTAGTTATAAGAAGAATATGATCAGTCTACGAGAGAAAGTCCGTGACCAGCCAGAGAGCGCCCTGGCGCGCGCCGTGTGGTGGACAGAGCACGTGATACGACACAAGGGGGCGGCGCACCTCCGCGCGCCCGCCGCCAACATGTCCTGGACGGAGTACCTGGACCTGGAACTGCTGATGGTGTTGACACTGGCCTCACTAAGTACGCTGGTGGCTGTTGCCACCACTCTCTACCTGTTCCTGAGATATATTGTAAAAAAAAATAATGAATCAGTGAAATCAAAAGTAGAATAAGAAATTATTTAGTCATCTCATAGCATCGAGAGTCACATAATTATAGAGTCAAAATTAAAATCAGTTAAAAAACCTAAAACTTTGTCGTGCCGTTATCGTAGGTTAAAAATAGAATCTTCGATAAAATGAATAATGACGATGTTAAATTAATGTTAACAATGCGCGCATTGATATATAGTCAAAATAGCAAATTCATAACTTATAAAAATAATTTTCTAAATCAGGGGTGTCCAACTAAAGTTTGAGGCGGGCCGGATTTATTAACTTTGTAACTATGGCGGGCCAAGAGATGCTTCGTAACTGAGCAAATCAAGGCTAATATAAGTAAAATGGTAGAAATGGTATATTAGGCCTGTACGTTGCATGCGCGGAGGGAGTGGGTGGGTGAGAGGAGCGGTAATGTTAACGTATTCGCGCGCAGGCGTTTTATTTTTGGTTTCTTTCGATATGCTAGTCCACGTTTTCGCCAATTCGTATTGTAATCGATCGACGTAATTTTTTAAAGAACGGCGTTTAATATTTTAGGAACATATATTATGATTTTTACAAAATGTCGGCTAAAAAAGTTTAAAGTTATCCAACTTTTGACTCGTTCGCAGACCGGATTACGAAACTTGGCAGGCCGCATTGTGACCTGTGGGCCGTATTTTGGACAACCCTGCTCTAAATGATAACATGAACGTGTGGACATCACAAATTCACAATGATAGATTTAACGTATTCGCGCGCAGGCGTTTTAGTTTTTGGTTTCTTTCGATATGCTA
Organism: Agriopis aurantiaria; assembly: GCA_914767915.1. Taxonomy (NCBI): domain Eukaryota; kingdom Metazoa; phylum Arthropoda; class Insecta; order Lepidoptera; family Geometridae; genus Agriopis; species Agriopis aurantiaria. Next base: position 4,965,634 of record OU612003.1, on the reverse strand, counting down.
GTCCACGTTTTCGCCAAGTCGTATTGTAATCGATCGTCGTAATTTTTTAAAGAACGGCGTTTAATATTTTAGGAACATATATTATGTTTTTTACAAAATGTCGGCTAAAAAAAGTTTAAAGTTATCCAACTTTTGACTCGTTCGCAGACCGGATTAGGAAACTTGGCGGGCCGCATTGTGGCCCGCGGGCCGTATGTTGGACAACCCTGCTCTAAATGATAACATGAACGTGTGGACATCACAAATTCACAATGATAGATATATTCATACTTGCGAATTCACTGTCTGTCGTCATAATACGACACAGACGTTAAATTATGATAAGAACACAAGCTGTTCCGCAATAATGATAACAATTGCCCAAACAAGCATAATACCTACTCGTGACACTCAACTATTGATATTCGACAGATCAGAAAATTGATAGTGACATGGCACAAATGCAAACATCTGACGAGACGAGAAATAATCAACCAATCTAGAACATTTTAGAGAAGTTATACGGCGTTTTTGTTTTGTAGTACATCCTTGTATATTTTAACCGACTTCGAAAGGAGGAGGTTATCAATTCGACTGTATGTTTTTTTTTTTAATAATTATCTTTTAGTTTTATTGTAGTTTTTATTTAGTTATTTTAAGTTTTACCTAGATTTTAGTGAATATTTCAAGTTTTCTTTAATTTTCTGATTTTTAAGTTCCATTAAATAAACACTTGTATCTAGAAAAGTTGTGTTTGTGACTTTTTGTATTTATAGAAGGTAATAGTCTCTAGCACTGAATCTGAAAATTCACTGATCTAGACACGGGACAGCCTTGTTAATGCCATTAGGGTTTACCGACGACTATCTGGGTTATTATTGTTGATTGTTTTTAGGTTAACATCAGTAATCTGTTAGAGCCAGCTTGTACAACGGAACCTAAGCTAAGCGGACGTCTACTTATTTACAGAGTAATTTTAATAGAGGCAAAAAAACGAAGATTGGGCAGGAGCCCAGGGTCATATAATATATCCAATAAAAAATCACGTGATTAATGAACGACCCCCTTATGTAATATTTTTGTTAAATTAAGAAATTTAAAACTAATCTAATTTACCTGTGCATGTGTTTGTTTTGTTCGTTTGTTTCTCTTCAGCGCAACAATAGAGCAACCGATCGAAGTGAATAGATACAGTTCAAGGGGGCCATATGATGGTTTCTGCTTGAATCTACAAGCGGATGAAACCTCGGGGTGCAGCTAGTAAGAACTAAATCAATATCAACAAAATGACAAACGTTATCAACATGTGTCGTTCAATATCTTAGTACCTATTTACATTTATGATAATTCAAATTAATTGCTGATTCACCTTCATTGCCATGCGGATCTAAAGGCATTTGCAGACGAGGCATAGTACAAGTAGCAAGTACACGTAGTAAATACAAGTAGCAAGTACACGTATCAAGTACAAGTAGCAAGTACAAGTAGCAAGTGCCTACTACGCATCGTCTGCATCGTTTTGCTTAGTGCAAAAGGCAATGGGAGTGCTACTAACCCATACTCATACTCAATATTCACACGATCAGTATATGTCAGATAAAAATAATAAAAATGTCAATAGAAAGTACTTAATAGTAAGTAGAAACTAATCATAATTAAATACATTTAAGATGTTCCGTTTAGAGTCATAAATTCTTTATCAATGTCGTAGAACGTTTGATTGACAAGCCAGCGTGCTAACCTTGCTTTGAAAATATACTAATTGGACGTCTCAACTACATCCTCGGGAAACCTGTTGTAGATCATTGTGCCCATGACATGAGTCAACTTCGTGGACTTGGCGAGTGACCGTTTCACGGGTAGGAGCCTGTATTTGTGGCGAGTAGTGTGCTGCTATGATTCAGGTAGCGTAACCACTGTCTCTTGCTAGTGCAAGTGTCTCTGCATCGTTTTGCTACTAAGCAAAACGATGCAGACAATTCTTAGTAGGCACTTGCATCTTGTACTTGCTACTTGTACAACGCATTATCTGCAAGCACCTTAACTCAAATTGGGTATCACGCTTTTATCACACTAAAATATAACAGATACATTCTTAACATTGCCGGGTGATTTGTTATAAATTAGTGATAATAAGACACATTGTCATTGGGAAATAAACTGATTATGGTATCTTTTAATTTTTTCAATTTTTTGTATGTACTCAGTCCAATGTTTGTGATAAGTAGTACACTACATATATTTATATACAGAACTATATTGCCCGCGACTTTGAGAACGTAGACTTTTAATTCGGCCATTTTGAAAATCCTTAGCGGATCTTTACACCCCATAACGACACCTTCATGACAAGTTCATTACCCGACCACATGAAAACTTTACGATATGTTGATGGCGATTTGCATTATACTACAAACAACAACAATTGCACAATTCGCGGAAGATGAAGAAACTAATTACAGCTGCAATTAAAATAAATAATCAATATGAAATCTTTTACAATAAAAACATAACTGCCTCAATAGCCTTCTTTTTCAATGTGAAAACCGTATACGTATACAGGATGTATCTCTAGACGACGGATTTATTCAAGTATATAATTTTACTCGTCATTATAAACAACTTTTACTTTGGGACCAAACCTGATATCGCTAAAAAAATTGGTCCCTTAACAAAATGTGAATAACACTCAACGAACAAAAAACATCGCGATTTCAGTGTTGGTAGTTTTTTTTTTTAATGATGTGCTCTAATATGTCCGTCATCTAATATAACACGCCTTATGTATATTACAAAATCAAAATCAAAATATATTTATTGCCTAAAATATATTTATTTACAGGTATAGCATATTTTTTTTAAATTAACTGCCTCTTCAATCAGCAATGAACTATTCCTCATTTTTTTATAATTAAATTGAAATCTACATGATTTATACTTATAATCACAGAAGAGAAAAAAAAATACTTTTCTGTGCTTATAATGGACATTGGACATTGAGATAGTAAAATTTACTGTGGATATAAATATACAGAATAAAGGTTTATATAACCATTCTATCAGTGACGTCTTACTATGTCAGTCAAAATAGAAGGCCTAGTACTAAAATCAATCAGAGTAACGATCATGCATTTGTTTACCTTACTAATCATGTTGAACTTAGCATTAATAGACGCATCAAGAATATTAATTTGTGTCCCGTGTCCATCTCTAAGCCATCAAGTTGTATTCTATCCGCTGATCATAGAACTTTTAAAAAGGAATCATAAAGTGGTTTTTATAACCACAGATCCAGTGTACCCTAAAGGAATGGCTCCTGCAAATTTAACTGAAATAGACACTCACAATATATTCAAAGATACCGGCGTCGCGGTTTTACCATCGCACTAGCCGCCACCGCCTGAAGGCTCATCCACACATCATAGATCAGTGGAAATTGCACACTGCGATTCACACGATCCTTCTTGCCTCATACCTGCAAAATGTGGAATGAGCTACCTTCTACGGTGTTTCCGAGAAGTTACAACATGGGGTTCTTCAAAAGGCGAGTTAATAGAGTTCTAAAGGGTCGGCAGCCCGTCTGCTTGTTTGCCACCTATGGCATAAAAAAAAAAAAAAAAAAACCTACTTACATAAACATTTGCAGCAAGGCAATATGGAAGATTTACAGCAACAAGCCCCTAAAATAATGCATCTAGTGGCCAAATCGTTTGTATTGCAGATGGAAATGCCAGAAATTCAACGTCTGATAAAAAATAAAACTCACTTTGATTTAGTGATAGTAGAAAGTATTTCTAAATCAGCTCAAGTGCTATCTCACGTGTTCAATGCTCCTATGATAATGATGAGTTCGTTAGGAGCAACTCAAAATAATTACCATCTTATTGGCGCGCCAATTTACCCTAAGATGCTGTACCCAATTTTTTGGCATCAAAAGTTAAGTAACCTTTCAATTTTAGACAAAATCAAAGTACGACAATCAGAGTAAGACAAATCAATTACGAAATAACTTGATCTACTCCGGACTTTATTGCCATACACAATCAGGGTCATTATGTGTAACCTACTTTAAACATGCTACCTAAGATCTGTATGTGAATCTCATAATATGCAATAAATTATTGAGTGTTGAACACGCTGGGTATTCCTTTCTTACTATCATTACCTCACATATCATTCTTATCACTATATCACTTACCTCAACAAAATATAAGCTAACACTAAAAACCTAAAAAATACAAAAATTATGCCATAGGTGGCAAACAAGCAGACGGGCCGCCTTATGGTAAGCGTTCACCGTCGCCTATGGATACCCACTTGCATGATCCATAAAAACAAGGTACGCCGGGACTTGACACTCAATTACGTCACTGTCCAATTGCCACTTTATTGCAATAAACACAGATATTGGAAAACAAACTATTAAATAAATTACTATATATATTACAACACTGTATATATTTCAATTGTCATTTGGTTTGTCCGCTCAAGCAAAGCAATTCAAGTTAAGCATGAATTTACATTATTTATATCAAAACCACGTTGATTTGTAGGATTCCCACAGGTATATACGGAGATTGGGCAGTTATAATTTCACGCTACTGGTAATACAGAATCAGCTGTTTCATAGTGCTTCCGCCATTGTTTCGTGTATCGTCATCTCTCTCGAACTTGTTGTAAATTACTTGTATGCACGTGTACGTGAATCCATGGCATCGATGACGGCAGTGGGTGCCACCCACGTGATATTTTATCTCGGAGTGCTATACCTGGTGGAGTATATTATTATACCATGCCTACTTGGAACACCAGAGGCATTACAAATTACATTAGGCATTACTTGGCCTACACGAAAACAGTTATACCATCAAAGGTCTTATGACAAATAATCAACTAGTAGCCAACTACCAGAAATCCCCCCCCCCCCCCCCCTCATTATAAAACGAAGTGCGATATCAGCACTTATGAGCGCATAGTGCAACCAGTGCTAGCACCGCCCACAGCTCCCGGTCCAGGTACTGCGTCCAGGACATGTTGACATGGTAATATTTTTTGTCCGTATTACTAATTTACTACTCCAGTGGGATGGGGCATCTTTTTTCCCATGTTACAGCTGACGAAATTATGTTTAAAACAAACGAAAGACGTTTCCAACTTAGTAGTTACTAGAATAATACATGAAAATAAAATTGTGCTTCTCTAAAATAACACTAGTACGCTTCTACACTGGCAGATAACACATTCATATTCTATGCTACTTTTAATTTTACTGATTCGTTTAAAACTCTTCTCATAAATCGCAAGAGCAGATAAAGCGCTGTGGCAGCAGCTGCCAGTGCGGTCAGAGCAATCAACGCTATCGTCATCCACAGCTCCAGGTCCAGGTACTCCGACCAAGACATGTTGGCGGCGGGCGCACGGAGTTGCGCCGCCCCCTTGTGCCGTATCACGTGCTCTGTCCACCACACGGCGCGCTCCAGGGCGCTCTCTGGCTGGTCGCGGATCTTGTCTCGAAGATCTATCATATTGTGACGATAGCTGTCAAAAATGGAAATGGTAACTGTTAAAATATTACTCCATACTCAATAATTTATTGCACATTGTGAAATTTACATACAGATCTTAGGTAGCACGTTTAAGGTAGGTTTTATTAAATAAAATAGAGACCCGCACATAGTCGCACAACGAGCTATGGAGAGGGCTATGCTCGGGGTTTCTTTACGAGATCGAATCAGAAATGAGGAGATCCGACGAACGAAAGTCACCGACATAGAGAAGTGGCAGTGGGCAGGGCACATATCACGCAGAACATATTATGGCCTATGGGGCCGAATGGTTCTGTGATGGAGACCACGGACCGGTAAGCGCGTCCACCCCCACTAGATGGACAGACGACCTAAAAGAGACCGCAGGGAAATGCTGGATGCAGGCCGCTTCAAACCGGCCTTTTTGGAGATCGATGTGAGGCCTATGTCCAGCAGTGGACGTCCTACGGCTAAAATGATGATGATGATGATGATGATGTGACCCTGATTGAGTATGACAACAAACTGTGGAGCGGATCAATTTATTCCATAATTTATTTGTCATTATAGTACTCGTCTAGACTATAGTAATTTTTTGCAAGCAGTAAGTTTTATAGGGTTTTGGAATATGTATTCTGTCTTGTTATCTGAATCGTGCCTATTTTATTATATAATATGTTGGTGGCATCAATGCATAACTGATTTAGAGGTTCGTAAAATAATTTTTTGTGTATAGTGAGACCTTATTGGATAATTTAGTTTAGCTATTTTGTTTCAAATATTGTGAGTACTAAAAAAAAAATTTGTGTATAAAATATAGGAAAGATTGTTAAAATGTTATATTTTTTATGTTATGTTATTTTAATAAGGTCTTTGAAAGTTTGATATACTGATGTCTGGGAGTTTTTTTATTACCAAGATATTTTTTTTTAATTTAATTAAGTTTCTGACCCTTTGAATTTTTCTATGGTAAAATGGCCTTCTATTTTATGAATGCAATATTAGGCTTCGTAATACCCAGTCTGAACTTCGTGAAACCCAGTCGCAGTTTCGTGAAACCCAGTCTGAGCTTCGTAAAACGTAGTCTCAGCTTCGTGAAACCTAGTCTGAGCATTGTGGAACACTAAGCTTTGTGAAAGCAAGTCTGGCTTTCATGAAATCCAGTCTTAAAGGCAAAGGCCTTTATCATAAAAGATACGGGTGTTGTTTAATCTAGTTTTGAAAACTCTCATGTTGTACTTCGGTCTATTTGAAGTAAATATGCTATTGTGGATAAATTCGGTATGGAAAGTTTTTTTTTTGTATTTTTTTTATATTTTTATTTCGTAGATAAGGCTATTTTAAGCTATTTTTTTAATTTTACAATATTTTTGTTTTCTATTGAGTAGTTATTTTACAATATTTTATTGAAAATTGAAATTATGTGACGTCACCATATAGCACAAAATTTCGTTGCGTTGAGAAGTCTAAAAAAGCACCCCATATTGGCAGCCCTGAAAAAAACCAGACAGTCAAACCACAGAAATGAAAAAATATTCTATTCTGTGTGACGAACAATGTGTCAAATGTATAATATTTTTATTCTTAAAAGGCACAGAAAATAAAATGCTACACCGTGACGTCATTTAGAGGTCAATGAAAGTAGAATGATTTCTTAGTTTTATGTTAAAATAAATGGCATCTTATCGTTTTAAAGGGTCAGAGTAGAAAAATAAGGGTTAGTAACATAAAATATCGAAATGGTTTTGGAATTGGCATAGGTTAATTTTTTTTAGCATACCGAATTGTGAACGGTGCATAACTGCAAGTACTGCCGGTATTCGCCCATCGGGTAGTCATTACTTTTCGCGGAATATAGAAAGAGAGATTTCCACGAAGATCGTATATAATGTTGAATTGCTCGTTATGCGTACGTGAGCAATGTCTACCGTGAATGGTGGACAAATTTGTCACGATGGTCGAGGCATAACATAAAAAAAAGATTTTAGGATAATATTTTAGTATACATTTTAGAATACCTGTTAGACACGTATTATATTACTGATACTCACCTAGGGTCATCAATTACAGTATTTATGGCATTTGCTAGTTGTTCTTCGGTTAGCTCTTCCATTAGAAGCCCCACTCCAATTTTGAGGTATACGTATATCTCCACATTGTACCACTGGTCGCCTAACATAGGAATGCCCACGAACGGCACTGCTCCTGTCAGGGCTTCGTCGAAGGACTGCAGGCCTCCTTGTGTGACGAAAGCCTTTATGTTTGGGTGACCTAAGAAAAACAAAAGAATATAATGTGAAATAAAATGTACATCATTACTATCATCATACTACTACACTTACACTTACATACTTCTACATCATTACTTATATAATTCGATGACAGAAAACGACAAGTATTCCTACTTCAAGTGCTACTTAGATAACATCGAAATTGAATATAATCCATAATATAGAAAATAAATTTTATGACAAAAATTAACACATACACTATCAAACTAATATTATAAACGTACTGTGTGTTTAAACTGTAAATGTGTTTTTTAGTATGTGCGTATGTTATTATTTTTGTTCCTACTTAACTTTATTATGACTGAAAGGATTTGGATGAACTTTGGTTTGGGGTTGGCTATGTACCCTGGATTAACAAAGGCAAATTTTTATAAGGGAAATATTAACGGTTCCTGTGAAATAGCGGATGAAATTTCGGGTGCTGAATGGATTCATTGAAAGAGATACATTAAATTCTAAAGAATTGCCAACTAAGAAATGGGTCGGTGGATACATGAATTATACTTACGTAGAACATCTGCTTGCGGAAGCCACTTAGCAACCTTAGTATTGTTTCCTTTGCCAGGCAACTCGTCGTAGTCCCATTTAATCAGAACATCGTATTTAAGTCTTGCTAATCCATTTGTAATGACCTTAATCTTATCTGCAGACAACGTGGATGGATTCACGTTAGTGCCCATACTGAAGTATACTACTCCGTTTTCTGAAGAGTCGAGATATACTTTGAGATCCTAAAATAATGATAACTAAGTTTATAAAAAAGAAAATCATTTAAGGTAGAATATTATATCGGACTTATTATGAAAAATCGTTCCAAGACAGGTTTAGTTTTTTTACCAACCTTAGGCAACTCTTTTTGAGATTTTTGATGTATTCCTCCGATGAAAACTACTCCTGGTGGGACTGGACGATTCATTTCCCAGATAGGATATACATTTAAAAATAGCATATGAACATTGTTACCCAGTTCTTCCAATGTTGGTGTATCAGGTCCAAACAATTTCTTCACTAGACTGTTTTCTTTCACCTTTAATCTCGAGAACATCGCTTCAATGTTATACACATCCCACAAAACTCTAATTTTATCTAAAATAGTCATGTTATTGACTTTCTGGTGCATGCAGTATGGATACAGCAGCCTTGGGTATTTTGGTGCACCTATCAAGTCATAGTTATCTTGATGCGATCCAAAAGAGCTCATTAAAATTACTGGAGCCTTGAATATATGAGACAAAGACAACGCTGATTTCGCGCAAGCTTCAATTATAAGTAAATCGAAATGAACCTTATTGTGTATCAGATCTTGAACGTCTGGAGTAAGCACTTGTTTTTCAAATGAATTTTTTACCACTTCAAAAATGTTTGAAACTTGGTTTAATTGGTCTTCTTTAGTTCCTGTCGTTGAATTTGTCGTTAATATAATGTCTCTCCATAATTTATATGAAACATCGTGAGTGTCTATTTCGGTTAAATTTGTCGGAGTCTTTCCTTTAGGGTACATCGGATCTGTGGTTATGAAGACCACTTCATGTTCTCGTTTTAGGAGTTCCTTTATCAAGGGATAGAATACCACCTGGTGACTTATAGAAGGCGACGGAACACAGATTAAGATTCTCGCTCCATCGCTGAACCTAATACACAAAACACTGATCAATGCTATTATTAATTTCATATTGTTTTCTTTAACAAACTTTAACGTCAAAATTGGTTACAATTTAGTTGGAAATATTCTTCTATGGTTGTGACTGACTTGGGCTACACTGATAAAGAACCTGCTTCATTATTTAAAAATTCTATTCACAGTATGATGGGCCAAAATATAACAGTCATGATTATTCGCACTCGTATCACTTAGAATACTAAACAAAAATAATATAAAGTAGATATTTTACTTGTCATTGTACACTCAGCTACCAAGTGATAAACATTTATGTTTATATGGTAAATAATAATTAATAGTTTGTACTAATTTGATAGAGCGTGTCAAGACACGTGTGTGATAGGGTTCCGTAGTCCGTAGACATGTTCCCAAAATGCTTAAACTGAAGCTCACTGGACTAGCCAAATTTTGGACGTGTGACAAAACACATTTTCGCTGTCAAACATTTATGTGATGAACATTTATGTTTGTTCTATATCTGGTTGTTAATATCTATTTAAGTATGTATTTAAAAATATATATGTATGTATATGAGTCTCTGGCAGCCATATCACAAGCTTTGCTTAGTTTGGGGTCAGATGACCGTGTGTGCAAAAATGTCCCGAATATTTATTTATTAATCTTAAGCATTTTCAGATTTATCTACGTAACTCAAAAAAAAATTTTTAAAATATTTTTTTTCTACGAAGGTTGAACACGACTGTCTTATACGGGATAAGAAACCCTGCACTTTTTGTTAAGTTGTAGCTCACAGAATTTAGTGTTAAATTGACTTTAATATTTTGTCCATAGTATTCTTCTGGCAGTGCTCTTAATGTTGGTATGACACATTTGTGAAATGTGGCTTGTACTAAAAAGCCTAGTTTTTTTTTGAGCGTCCTATTACATGTCTACAGAACCATGCCATATCCAAGTCACACGTGCTTGGCAACTTTTTATTTGTATTTTGTTAATGGCATCACTATTACAGCCGCCGTATTATAGTCGCCGGCATCTAGTGGATGCAAAAGGCAGGCTGTCGTTCAGTGGGAAGTTAAAGGGGGAGGCCTATGTTCAGCAGTGGACGTCTTCTGGCTGATGATGATGATCACTATTACAATTTGAAATTACCAAAAAAAATCATTTGCAGAAATCTTTTCTTTTTCATCAGGGTTACATAAAACGAACTGGTACGTACTGGTACGAAAAGAGGTCCATCTACTCATCCTTATGAACAACTTTTACTACGGACCAACCCTGAAACTGTGAAAAAAATATATCAGCTGTACCACATATTTAGTTGAGTGTGAATGTAATTTTTCTATGGATATGCCTGTTTTTTTCAAATGTAAAGTTCTACAGTAAAAATTAGTAATGACGATGACTAAATGGATTCCTTCTGCTTAATACTACAAATAAAAACGTTAACAAAAACAAAATAGTTTTAAGCATTCACCTAATTATGCACTTGTCTGTACCAATAACTAATTTGCCAACATCAGTCTATATTGTCTTTATTGGCTTATTAAACTCATTTGTAATATTTTGATGATAGTTTTGCGCTCGGCACATCTATACCGATCCTCTAAAGAAGGCCGCGGAAAATGGTGCCACGACTTGGTTACTAAATTTGAAGCAGATTTATCTCGGCGTGTTTACGAGATTATTACAGCTGGTTTTAACGGCGTCTTATACCAAATTTGACGGTTTTAAATCAATTTTATTCAGTCAAATTACAATATTTGAGCTGGAAAAAAATACGTGTCACAGATACATCTGTATTTGAGTTTATAATTTGGTTCAAAACACGATAGAATAAAATTTCCTCGATAAAAAAAATCTGAAATAATGTCGATTTAGTTTGTTTTTTTTTCGATTTATGTTCCAATGAAAGCTCGTAACAACCTGGAAATTGCATGTACTGAAAGGCAATCCTATTCATATTTTTTTTTTATTTGGATAGATTTTTGATAGCGAATAGTTTAGTTTTTTTGTGAAATTAAAAGCGTAAAAAGGTCACGAGAATTTGCGCGCGCCTCGCTCAGTCCTGCGCCAGGCGTCATCGAGGTCGGACCCATGTTCGTTTTTGTCGTTGCACTCCCCCCGCGGGCCTCCTGACTCTTGCGTGGCAAAATACATCGTCGCTATAACTTGGCGGGGGCTGAGGGAGCATTTTGTTGCCTACGCGACTCGGATAACCGGCCGTTAAGATCATATTGTGAAGATAGAAGAACTCAATATCCGCTCTCCTTGCCAAACTCATCCGCAGTTTTCAAACAGCTCGTGACCACGGCCTTTATAACATGGTCGAACGTTGAGCGTATTGTACCAATGTTTACCTAAACAAAATAATGCGTGATAAAGATCAATATAGACCCCGTTATATTCTTAAAAAGGTTGCACATGGCTTTTAAGAAAACAGTCAATTCCATTTCAACTTCAAAACATCTTTATTTACCTTAACAATACAGTTAGGTTGAAATGCCAATGTACATTAATCCTAGCGCTGCAAACGTTGGAGATTACAACATTGTATCAAGCAAACCTAGTGCAACAGTATCTAATGCAAAAACTTGAGAAAGATGGTTTACGCGAGAGTCTGTGCTACCAGCACTAATCAACGTATTTGTTAAATAGAAGGTATTTAAAATACTGTGATCTATATTATATTAATTAATATTATAAAGAGGAAAGATTTCATTGTTTGTTTGTTTGTTTGCATTGAATAGGCTCCGAAAATACTGAACCGATTTGAAAAATTCTTTCACTGTTGGGAAGCTACACTATCCCCGGGTGACATAGGCTATAATCTATACCCGTGCGAAGCTGGGGCGGACCGCTAGTCTTAAATAAAAAAGAACTTTGCCTTCAAAATTAATAAAAAACTGTTTTTCGTTCGGTACCAAGCATATTTCTTTTCAGTTTAGCTACACTTTGTAAAATATAAAGAAGTAAACTAACTTTGTTGCAAGTCGAATGGGTCTGATAAACTTTAACTCAAGTTTATTTTCCTTTCCCATAAAGAAAGTTTGAGTATAGAAAGTTTGAGAAGGTGCAATTGATGGTGCTTTTGTTGAAAATTTAACAAATTCTAATGCACCGTACGTAATATATACTTATTTTCCATCGCAACTAAAGATGCGCAAGAGCGAAACACTGTTTTAAACTATCACGGTTGTTCACTACATGCAGATGATTATTAACGGGATAACAACATGCCAGCTTCCATATTTCCTGAGAGGTATAATCTGGGCCTTTTCAATCCAGAGTGAATCTTCTAAGTCTGCGTGCTTCATGTTCGAGTATATCATCGCTTCCCAACAGGCAAGTTGATGGCCAAATGCGTACTTATCCGCGATAAAAAAACCGGGCAAGTACGAGTAGGACTCGTGCTCTGAGGGTTCCGTTGGACAGAACCCTCAGAGCGCGAGTCCAAAAAAAGAAACTAAAGTTGAAATATTGAAAGACAAACTTAATCCAACTACAAAATGTAAGTTTGTAATAGAAAAATAATAATTTTTAAATGATATAACTTCAAATTTGTAACTTTCAGATTTATTCCTATATATGTGCTATGAGACCTTGCCGTTTGCCAAATTTCATGATTCTAGGTCAACGGGAAGTATTTATAGGTTTTGATTTCCCTGTGAAATCGCAAAATATGCGACATAAACGTTCATATCTTTTGATTGCGTTGACTTACAACTTTAATTTTTTTACAGCCAAAAGAAACCGTAGACCCATGTATTTAGTATAAATTTCAACGTGATACCTTTACGCGTTCTTGAGGAAAAGGGTCTTGACAGACGGACAGACAGACGGACAACGAAGTGATCCTATAAGGGTTCCGTTTTTTTCCTTTTGAGGTTCTAAGGTTTTTTTCCTTTTGAGGTCCTAAAAATAAGGTTGGAGCTCCATCCACAACCTTTTTGTCACTGTATATATCTCGTTATTAACCATCTATTTATACTTGTTGCTACAGTCTACAATAGATTTCTTTAAAGTCAAAGAAGAGACCAGCCAATAGGTATGGAAACATTAGAATGTCAAGCTTTTTTCCAGTGCCAGCACCGTCCATAGCTCCAAGTCCAGATACTCCGTCCAGGACATGTTGGCGGTGGGCGCGCGGAGGTGTGCCGCACCCTTGTGTCGTATCACGTGCTCTGTCCACCACACGGCGCGCTCCAGGGCGCTCTCTGGCTGGTCGCGGATCTTCTCTCGCAGATCGACCATGTTGCGACGATATCTGTCAAAGTATTGGAATAGTAACTCTGCATGATTATAGTACACACTCTAAAGTATAAAAACAGGTATTTTATTTAGCAAAATAATAAACTGTGGCTTAGCAATTGCTTCAATAATTTTGGAAGGCGTTATAATAACTGGTAATTCGGTTACTTGAACAACCTTATTGTACTTTGTGGTGGTACGGAACCCTCAGTGCGTGAGCCCAACTCTCACTTGGCTAGTTTATTTCAATATACCGCTAAACCACTCAACGCTTAAACCGCAAGTATGGTACAACATAACAATTAACTAAGAACGCTAAGAACCTCTAAAAAGAATGCCCAAACGTTTTTTAGGGGTGTGGATACTTGTAACACCAGACGCATCACAAATACGTTGCCGATTTTTTTGGACTCTATTAACTCACCTTTTGGAGAACCCCATGTTGTAGCTTCTAGTATATCTACATACACTATCCATATTTTAGTATACATTTTAATGTCGCACGCCTTCGATATTTTTTTTGGTCTATAATGGCTTGGGTTATCTGGACGAGAATGTACAAACGGAGTAAACAGACGGCTAGTAAATAGTGCCTTTGTCTTGTAACAAAACCAATATAATACGATACTAGCAATCATTAATAATACCTATATTCCAACAGCATTGAATAAAATGAAAGATTACCTGGGGTTATCAATCACACTGTTTATAGCATTCACTAGTTGTTCTTCGGTTAGCTCTTCCATTAGAAGCCCCACTCCAATTTTGAGGTATTCGTATATCTCCACATTGTACCACTGGTCGGCTAACATAGGGATGCCCACGAACGGCACTGCTCCTGTCAGGGCTTCGTCGAAGGACTGCAGGCCTCCTTGTGTGACGAAAGCCTTTATGTTTGGGTGACCTGAAAAAAACAATGGAATATTAGGTAGAGTAAAAAAATCGACGACAAAAACCTACAAGTATCAGTTGAAAGTAAGTAATATAATACATTGGTTGCAAAGACAGCTCAATAATTTGGAGACCGACAGGAAAGTGACCTCACCTTAGAGAGTAGAGTACTCGGGGCGTTTTATATAAAATAAAAAAAGAGCAGCAAACAAGCATGCGGTCTGCCTGATGGTCAGCAGAAACCACCACCTATGGACACTTGCAACACTAGCTGTGTTGACGATGCTTTGCCAGCTCGGTACTTGTAGACTCCCTTTTTGAAATGCTTCCGCGGAATAAAGGAGCGAAAAAATCGGACGGTGTGGGATCTCTCAAGTTATGCCGAACGCACTCTGCGTTCGCTAACTAGTCCAGTCAAGCTATAAATGCCGCAAGGCCAACGGCGTAAGTCAAAATAAAAATAAAGACAGTGTGGGATTCTCAGCTTTGCAAGATGTTCTAATCCTGCTGGTCGTCAAACTTTCGGTTTCTTTAAGAAAGTGACTGAAACGCTGGGTACTGGCATACTGCTAATGTACTATAAAAGATTCATTGGAAGAGTCCCAATAAATTCTGAAGAATTGCTTTAATAATGCTGTACCAAGAAGCACTAGGTCTACACGAATTATACTTACGTAGAACATCTGCTTGCGGAAGCCACTTAGCCACCTTAGTATTATTTCCTTTGCCTGGCAAAACTTCGTCGTCCCATTTAATCAGAACATCGTATTTAAGTCTTGCTAATCCATTTGTAATGACCTTAATTTTATCTGCAGGCAACGTGGATGGATTCACGTTAGTGCCCATACTGAAATATACTACTCCTTTTTCTGAATAGTCGAGATATGCTTTGAGATCCTAAAATAATGATAACAAAGTTTATAAAAAAGATAATCATTTATGGTAGAATTATTTCGGACTTATTATGAAAAACCGTTCCAAGACAGGTCTAGTTTTTTTACCAACCTTAGGCAACTCTTTTTGAGATTTTTGATGTATTCCTCCGATGAAAACTACTCCTGGTGGGACTGGACGATTCATTTCCCAGATAGGATATACATTTAAAAATAGCATATAAACATTGTTACCCAGTTCTTCTAATGTTGGTGTATCAGGTCCAAACAATTTCTTCACTAGACTGTTTTCTTTCACCTTTAATCTCGAGAACATCCCTTCAATGTTATACACATCCCACAAAACTCTAATTTTATCTAAAATAGTCATATTATTGACTTTCTGGTGCATGCAGTATGGATACAGCAGCCTTGGGTATTTTGGTGCACCTATCAAGTCATAGTTATCTTGATGCGATCCAAAAGAGCTCATTAAAATTACTGGAGCCTTGAATATATGAGACAAAGACAACGCTGATTTCGCGCAAGCTTCAATTATAAGTAAATCGAAATGAACCTTATTGTGTATCATATCTTGAACGTCTGGAGTAAGCACTTGTTTTTCAAATGATTTTTTTACCACTTCAAAAATGTTTGATACTTGATTTAATTGATCTTCTTTAGTTCCTGTTAATTTATTTGTCGTTAAAATTACATCTCTCCATAATTTATATGAAACATCGTGAGTGTCTATTTCGGTTAAATTTGTTAGAACATTTCCTTTGGGGTACATCGGATCTGTGGTAATGAAGACCACTTCATGGTCTCGTTTTAGGAGTTCCTTTATCAAGGAATAGAATACCACCTGGTGACTTATGGAAGGAGTCGGGACACAGACTAAGATTCTCGCTCCATCGTTGAACGTAATACACAAGACACTGATCAATGCTATTATTAATTTCATATTGTTATCTCTAACTAATTTTATCATCGGGAGAAAAAAATAACAATCTAAATTAATGCGCACCCGTGCACGATACTACACATTATATGCTCGATATAAAGTGGATACGTTACTTGCATTTGACAGTCAGCCACCAAGTGATGGACCTTTCTGTCTTGTCTTATTGTATGTAATCGTTATTTTAGCACTTTTATGTATGTGTTGTGCATTTTTAACTATTAATTTTAATTTGCACGACATGTCAAGACACGTCTTGCTTATGATAGGGTTCCGTAGACATATTCCCTACTGTTTGAAATAAAACTCATGGGAATTAGCAAAATTTTAGAGGTGTGATATTACAAATATTAGTGGTCAATAATTAATTGTGTCATTTTAATATTATATATTTCATAAACAGTAAAACGATTTAAAATGTGTTTATATGGAGCATTATTTCAATAATATTAACGTGTCATCATCATCATCATTTCAGCCGTAGGACGTCCACTGCTGGACATAGGCCTCCCCCATCGATCTCCAAAAGGGCCGGTTGGAAGCGGCCTGCATCCAGCGTTTCCCTGCGGTCTCTTTTAGGTCGTCTGTCCATCTTGTACCCGGTGGACGTCCTACGCTGCGCTTACCAGCCAGCCGCTTACATATATTAACGTGTAAGTACCCTTCATCATCATCATCATCATCATTTCAGCCGTAGGACGTCCACTGCTGGACATAGGCCTCCCCCATCGATCTCCAAAAGGGCCGGTTGGAAGCGGCCTGCATCCAGCGTTTCCCTGCGGTCTCTTTTAGGTCGTCTGTCCATCTTGTGGGTGGACGTCCTACGCTGCGCTTACCAGTCCGTGGTCTCCATTCCAGAACCTTTCGGCCCCATCGGCCATCTGTTCTGCGTGATATGTGCCCTGCCCACTGCCATTTCAACTTACTAATCCGGTGGGCTAAGTACCCTTAAATGTTCCTAAATTACTGTTCTACTATGGAACCTACGTTTGGTTTGTAGATTTAATTTTACAATTTCATGTTAAATAGTCCTTGCATTCAAAAACATAAAGAGTAGGTGTATGACATCAAAGCATATTTATGTTGATCTGGCACTTGTCTGAAATTTGTGTCAAATGAGGTTTATTCGAATATCATAAGATATCATATCATATCATATCATATCTCTTCCATATCTGTGTAGCATGTAGGTATTTGGTAGGTACTAATTTTATTTGAGTTTTGGGTAATGATTTGCTTAAACTATTTGAAATCACCCAAATTTATTCCGTTTTTTTTAATGTCGTACTATTTAAGCTATAGGAACATTTCAGGTAGAATAATGTATGGTGGTGGTATGGCCATTTCAGGTAGGTTAAATATTCATCAAATTATGCCCTTGTCTGTACCAATAACTACTTTCCCAACAACAGTAAAAATTGATTTTATTGGTTTATTGACTAGCTTCTTATATGATTATTTTGTTTTGATTTTAAGGGTTATTTATGTATACAAAAGTGTGTATGCAGACGCTATTTTGTTTACATCCAACTAGGTAAGTCTGGTTATCATGGTTTGTTGTGATTATCGCAATATGACGAGGGCAAAATTATCGCGTGCGGACGCTTAGTGTTTATAGAATATGTAAACAAAAACTATTTACATATTTGAGCCATTTGGGTAAAAAATATTGGGTTCTAAGGTTTCGGTTAATTACCTTATGTTCAAAAATCTTTTTGCACTTTCTTTCTTTCTTTCTTTCTTTCTTTCTTTCTTTCTTTCTTTCTTGATTAATGCGATACGTGACCAGAATCGCTGGTGATTTTCTGGCGTCACATACAAACACGGCCATTCAGCGTGGTAATGCCGTCAGCATGCTAGGTGCGCTGCCAAGTCATAGTGGGCTTAAGTATTTAGATTGTCTCTAGACCTATATATATTACGGCGCAGTTTAACCACAGCTTAGTGACGTTATATACCCCACAAATGATCAAATAACTGTTGATTTATCCATCGGGAGTTCCAAACAAAGCCTGATCACGGTATATATATCCCGTAAATATTAATCTTCTTTTTTATTTAAGCCCATGCTTTTGTCAATGTAGTAGTTTCCATTCGTCCCAAGCATTTTGACTTCCTTGTACTACATGATGATTTTTGCTTCATTTCTGTAAGACTATAAATGCTTTCCTTGGTCTATCTCAACCTCTCTTTTCTTCTACTTCTCCTCCCAAGATGCGTTTTCATTAAATTTCCATGTCGTACAAGTTGGCCAAACATGCCTCTTTTCATTTTCATTTCATTAGCCTTTTTTTTGCCCATTCGACACTGATTGTATCCTTTAGATGTAAGTTTTTGTATAGGTGTCGAATAAAATTTATTTTCTTTCTTTTCTTTCTTTCTTTCATTTATATTGTCGCCAGTATTGATCTACCGTCACATAATTAAAAATGAAATATCCATACATATATTAAAAAGTCAACAGTTTATTCATAAATCAGTTTACATCAACTTAGCACTATATTATAGATACAGCTTATAGTATGAAGACTTGGTTATACGTGTCACGACAAATAGCTTCATTTCATACAAAAATACTTATCTCGGTCAATCACCATATTATTATTATTCTTTAAGATAATAATCAACATCACAAAGAAAAAAGTTATAAATATTAATTAGCATTAAACGTAAAAAATAACTTGCTGATAAACAAGACAGTACCTACGTCAAAGATCTTTAAAATTGTAGATTTAACAACACAAATATACAAATAACAAAACGGTGACCTAATTGTGGTTTACAGAGTGATTATGTAGGCAAGACGCAAACCATTACTCACAGTCGTACATTTGAAAAATGAGTCGTAACTGTATGACGAAACGATTGCTTTTTTTATGAATGGTCTCGTGTATTTGAAAATATTGGACACAATTTTAGTACAATTTTATTTATAATATTGAATCTACATTTTCAATAATCTTTGACTTGAGCACATAATATTTCCCTCTTAATAATTCTACTTATTTACGAAAAAAAATTTTTTTTTGCCACAAAAGCTATTAACAAATAATTTTGGATAAACACTATTAGATAAAAACATATTATATTTTCACATATATTTTTTAAATACAAGCAATATTACTGGCATGTAGAATATTATTAAGTATATATTATGTATGTGTTGAGAAGTTATGTAATTATAACCTGTCTAATAACAATAATTTTATGCTTAAAAGATATAATGCATTTGTCTAAGATATGTAGCAAATGATAAAATTGAATAAACTATCTTATAATCTCATACCAATTATTATCATTTACGATACTTATGTTACATTTAACACTCTCTTAGATATGTACCTTACAATTTCTTTTGACAAATGTAGAAGTTTAAAAACACGACCTTGAATTCTAGTGTTATCATTTTTTGAATTTGTATCAATTTGTTCCGAACATAGAAAGTGAAAAGTTCAATTAAGATGAGCGGAATTTTATGTCATATAATTACAAATAAAACCGGGTCACCTGCCCAAAAAAATTAACAAAACATGTTTAGCTAATATCGGGATTATTATGGAATCCGTCCGTGATTCGAATCGACGATCGCGTGCCATCTCGTTCCATTTATTTACTAGCACCACGCGCGTGAGCGAGTTGGCACGCGATCGTTTTCGCAAACCGAATCATGAACGGGCTTCACAATAATCCCGATGTTAGCAAAACAATATGTTTAGTTAGTATGTTTAGTTAGATTTTTGGTGCAGGAGACCAAATTGAGTCTTAAGAATTACTACACAGATTATTTTTTTAAACATCACGATCTCGACGAACTTATTCAAGAACTGACTTCGTGACTTCATTAAAAGTACTCGTATAATATATATTTTACAAAGACCCATTGGAACTTCGCATGTCCTTAAAATAGTATAATTTATATAGTAAAAACAATCATAGAATATAAATAAATATTTTAGAGAATATTGAATAAGACAATAACACATGTAATTTTGGCTGTTTATCGAAACATTTTACATATCTATGACTGGCACAATATTATAATATCAATACCATTAGACACATAAGTGGTTCAAGAGTTAGAAAGTTGACAGTGTACGTAGAATGATAATTGTATATTAACCCAAAAAGACACAATTATTAAGTTATAATTTTAAATTCTATGTTAACTTGCTTGATATACGAGAGATATACGAGTATAAAACTAATTGTATTATTGATAATGATATTAAATCCATGCAGTTTCTAATGTTTGTAACAGTTGACAATATACAAAATAATTTTATTCCAATCATATTGGAAGAGATTCGTAAGATAATTATAGTTGTAATAAAAAATTAAGTTCACCTGAGTATACATTGATATATTTTAATATTACAATTTTAACACGATTTAAAGCTTTGTTTTTATCTTACAAACATCGTAACATATATATATAAATATGTGTATATATATGTTTAAATATTATTATAGTAACAAACAGTATGTAATTACTAAGGACTCTTACTATTGTGCATAGAAAAAAAAAGGATTTGCAAGATTTTCTACATTATTGTCAAATAATGCATGAATGTTCTTAACATTCTTCACATTTCTAAAAAATGCAGATTTTATATATTTATTATGTTCTTGAAGTTAAAATGAAGAAATATAACATATTGATTACGACTGAATACAAATAATCTTATATATACGCTATAAAGACAACAACTATACAACATTGATTTATATTAAGTATGTATAAGCTATATAATAATATATTATTATCTACATGATACGATCAAGTCTTGAATTTGAAGTGTGCGTTTAGGTATAAATATAGTAACAGTGTATATATTAAGAAAGAATAGAGAAAGAAGAAAAAGTATAAAATGATAATGATTTTGTGACTTGTCATTATACTACAATACTACTTTAAAACATTATAATTATACACCAACTAATTGAACAATCAGAATTTCTATGGGATACATTGTTGTCCCCTACTTGCAACAGATATCTCTTAATCCCTATCCCGCTACTTCCAATAGGTATTAATTCCTAACACTGATTTTATAATACAGATCTCTACAGTAAATGGACATACAACCGTTTTCCTCTAATCACGTTTGCTTATAGTATTTTGGCATCTTGAGAATATCAGAAGATGGAAAGCGTAATTTCATCTGGTAGACGCCACCGTGTTGTCATAATCTTCAGTCGTTCCAAGTTAGTCTCTTCATCTGTTGAAGATAAAAGTTAATCTAAATTATGAATAATTTCGACATTTGAAAAGTTGACGGAGTCAATCTACACACAATGTTTCTTAGACGGATGACATGATTGCATGGCGTTTTGATATTTCAAAACGGTATTCTGAACTTACATTATAGTAAATTATCTTTGCCTATATACTTAAAGATGACCTAAAGAAGCTTGGCTCCGGTGTAAACGTCATTCAGCAAATTATCAAATACGCGGCATTGATAAAAGCACTTTTGCAAGTGATTTGTCGTACATACAGATCAGCGTATCGCATATAACTTGCACTGGACTCAACGATCATGGTTGAACATCAACTCCAACCCAAAATAGTTCCAAAATGCTTGACGATAAAATTAACATTTGAAAATCAACCAGTTTATAAAGACCTAACGGTTGCTCACAATGCCCTACTGTCTCCAATCGATAGGTTGCCGAGAATACCAGACAATACCCTCGCCAGTGACAAAGGCTCTTGTCTCTGACCCTGCCATGATACTGCTTTATGTATCTCCGACATAGAATATGAATAAAACGGAAACTCATAGATTGATAAGACGTCTCAAAATGTTTGAAAGGTCCTGTCATTCATTTCGAAACGAAGGTTGGCTGTCTTCAAAGAATCTTTCTTTCCCACACTTTTCTTTTGAAAACGAAGGATGGAAGTTGACAAAGGAGTATTGGAAATGGATAACAAATGAGCTACATAATTAACAGTACCAGATTATAACAAAGTAGGTATTTTAGATTGTCGCATTTGCCGCGACGACTATCTAAAAACACAGATCGTCGAAGATTCTAAAATAAAGTACCGTAGGTGCATATTAGATTGAAGATGTTGGTGCAAATAAACATACCTAGATGTTTATTGTCACTTATTGTCGGGGAGAGAAATTGTGAACGTGAATTCAGTATTTGCACTAGCATTAAAGCATTAAAGCTGGCTACTCTTCCTATACGATTTTTATTTATTTGCGGTGCGAGTTAGTGCAGATTTATCACAATAATTTTGTTGAATCTTGTATAAGCTAAGCCTAATAATTCTTCATACCTTCCATTTAAACAATTCAAGCCCACACTATGCTGATCACTGGTCGGCAGGATCACATTAGAAGGGGGGCTCTTGTTAAGAGGGTACCACTGCGCCACTGGTTTTCGAGGGTTGTCCACCATCTCCAGCCAGTGGTCTCGTCCGATGCCAATGATGGTCGATCCTATGGCCGTGCAGCCTATCAGCTCGTTTGGACCAATCCTGCGATAAAAATTACAAAATAAGATTATACTTTTATTTATTTTTCACTTGGGTATTTTTTATTTCAATCTGTCTTTTGGTCGCATTAAAAGCCAAATATGCAAAAAATCTTAACAAAGAAAAATTCTGAAAGTACATAACTATATTGATCCGCAAGTTCACGGCAAGGTCCAATGTGGCAGCATTGGACGTTGCCGTAAGCCGCACGAGTAAAATAGCTGGAAATTTGTCTATGTGTCACTTTTCCTTTATGTAGTATATTACAATTTTAACATTTAAAAAAAAACTATATATTTTATTGCTTGTTTATTCATACACTTATTGTTTGTATATTTCATAAGTATAAGAGTGTATGTCTATTTTTTATTACCTAATCCATCATAATGCCATTATCATGATGTCTAGAAGAGATCAGTTTTTGCACTGATGTAACTTCTGGTATTAACAATAAATAATTGTTTATCTACCTATCTACCACTTAAATGATAGTAACAAATACCTTATACGTAACAAACTTGGATATATTAGGAAACTTTTAATCGCTTTCTCATATCGCGTTAAGGACCTCGTTTATATCATGGAACTTTTAGATACCTATCGGCTTAAGAAATCTCGTTTAATGTATAGTATATCGTCGAAGATGTGTTAGCAATTTTAATTTTGTTATTCAGCTCTTTCATGCTGACTTTGGATATGATGAGAAAATTTATATAAAATAGTAAACAGTTCATTCCAAATTATGTTATGTGTAAAGCTGGATGAAGACCTAGAACGTGAGCACATGCGGATGCGTTGCCTCTCGTTTTATTTCAATGTTAGCTTTTCAGTGTCTTCTGCACCTAAGTTTCACTAAATGGTACTAATTTTGTTGTTTGAATAATCACTGTTAACAAACGCGCTACAGTATGAACACACGCTAAAGCTAAAGCATCGCTAGCTGTTTGTGTCCCAAATTTAGGGGCCTTACGGCTAACTCTTAATAACTCTTAATAAACGTTAATTTTAACTCCCAGTTTGTGCAGATGTTTAGGAAAGAAGTTTGAATTAGGTATTTTAGGGTGATAAGTTGGTACTATTGTTTCAGAAAAAAATTATAACGTTTGATTGTTCTTTTCATAATTATCTTCCTTTGAAACGTTTTTGATACTTTACCTGTCGTAGTCAATAACTTTGACCAAAAGCGTGACGTCAAACACGTTGACTGCAGGTAGGTCAAACACCAACGCCTCGTTGTAGACAGGGTTGAGAGTATTCTTCTTTACAGTCGTCTTTTTCTTCTTTATCCTCTTCCCTTGGCATATAAGGCAGATCTTTACGTATGGGTCTGTGAAATAAAAACTGATGTTACAAAATATGGTAGTGTGGTGTCAATTATTCAAAATTATATTTTAAGAACATCTTTATATAAATAACAATAACATCATGTAACCTTGGCAGTGGTAAAAATATATTTGAGCCGTTTGGGGTCGAGACATTGGGCCCTTGAAGAACGGGGAGCTCACCTCATTTCCAAAAAAGTTTTAGAGCGCCTAGTTAATGTGAAGCGTGAATACTGGCGTGTTTCTGGCTCAACGTAAACATTGCCATTTAGCGTTGTAATACTGCCAGCATATTGGGCTTAAGCATTTGTATTGTCTTAGACCTTTAATGGTCTATGGGAAGTCTTACTATTTTTGTAGTGTTAATTTATATTTTGTTTAGACTACATCTTTGGTATTAAACCAGATTTTGATTCTAATCTTTTATTCACACAGTTTTTGTTAACGTTTTGTTCTTTTTCCATAGAAACAAAAACGTGAGAAGAAATGCCAGGCTTCCCGAATATCTGACTACAATCTGTCCTGGAGATAAATGCGCAGTCGAGGCCTTGAAATCCAGAGGCGACTATGCATCCTTTAAATTATCTGTACCTGCGAAAAACGTAGAAAAATACATGGAGCCTCAGCACTGGGCTACAGATGTTTACATAAAACCTTGGCGTAGTGGATTTCGTAACTCAGTGCAGTAATGATAAATCAAAGTTCAAAACATTTAAAGTAGTTTATCAGAACGTACGAGGACTACGCACGAAATTGGATAAATGCAAAGAAGCGTTATTAAATGAGTCAGCTGACGTGATCGCGTTCACTGAAACTTTTCTGATCAGTAGCATCAGTGATGCCGAAGTCATTCCTGCAGGTTACAAAGTGTTACGCCAAGACCGTGAAGGTGACGCAGGATGGGGAGGCGTGCTGCTTGCGGTCCGGGATCGGTACAAGATCCGACAAGTTATAGACATAGAAGGTTATACTCCGGATGTAGAAATTGTTATGGGAATAGTAACTTTAAAATATAAAGAAATTTTGTGTTGTGTAGTGTACATTCCGCCTAATTGCAATGACGTAACATACATGAAGTCTTTTCTAGTATTAGAAAATGTCGTAGCTAAGTATTCGAAATTAGAGGTTTTAATATTGGGCGACTTTAATCTAAACTCTTGCAGTCAAAATATTAGTTTACAGTTTCATTATTTACTTACGTATTGTAAATTGAAGCAATATAATACTATACCTAATACATTTAATACTATACTGGATTTGGTGCTGAGTAGTCTCGGAGGCGAGTGTGTGAGTGTGTACGGTGACTTGAAGGTCGTGGAGCCGGAGGACGCGTACCACCCCGCGCTCGAGGTGCGCCTGCGCATACCGCGGCCGCGACAGGCGCCACTGCCGCGCGCGCGCCCGCCCCCACCCCCTGAGAACGTAGCTCCGGAGTGGAACTTCCGTAAGGCAGATTTTCCCTCTCTCTATGCCTCGTTTGAAGGTATTGAATGGGACGATATTATCTCCATTAATGAGGTTGACAGCGCAGTTAATTTGTTCTATAATAAAATCCGTGCATCTATATTCAGTTGCGTTCCTGTAAAAAGAAGGCTTAGATTTAATCCTAACTTTCAGTATCCGACTTGGTTTAACGTTGAAATTATAAAAAATTTAAAAAACAAATATTTTCACCTCAAAAAATTTAGAGAATTTGGAAAAGATTTTAATTTGGAAATGTTTAGATTTTATAGGCAACATACGAAACAATTAATTAAAGAAGCGCACGAGTCATACATTAGGAAAACGGAGCTCGGTATTTCCAATGACCCTAAAAGTTTTTGGAAATTTGTGAAGGACCAGCAGGCCGGCAGAAATACTTGCGACGAGTTCGAGTACAAAGGGGAACTAGTCTCTGGCGAAGATGCTGCTAACGCATTTGCCGAATATTTTGAGTCCGTATTTTTGTGTGACGCTCCTACCTTATCTGCCGAGGCCGCCGCACAGAACGCAGCTACTGACTCACACTGCTCGCAGTCGCAGCGTATCGCGATCGATCATATAGGGCCAGCTGATCTAGGCTATGCAGTTAAGCGTCTCAAGCCTCACTCTTCTACCGGCCCGGACGGCATACCTCCGTTCATAATAAAAGATTGTATAAGTACTTTTGAAGAACCTTTGCTTCACATATTTAATTTATGTTTGAAGAGTTCAGTATATCCGACGGAGTGGAAAATCTCGCGGGTTACACCTATACCTAAGAATGACATTAAATCTAAAATCGAGAACTACAGGCCCATAGCCGTTCTCTCAGCATTCGGTAAAGTTTTGGAGACAATCCTGAATCGTCGCATTTCCTTGCAAATTCGGCCCCTACTAAGTGAAAGCCAGCACGGTTTTCGTGCTGGTAAGTCCACCACAACCAATCTCATCAACTTCGTGGACTATTCGACCACCAGTATGGACCAGAATAGGCAGGTAGATGCTTTTTTTTTTTTTATGACTGACTTTTACTGTTGGCCTTTTGGCCTCTACAGCTTGACCGGACTAGTTAGCGAACGCAGAGTGCGTTCGGCATAACTTGGTGGTGCAGGTAGATGCGGCGTATTTTGACCTCAAGAAGGCGTTTGACCGCGTACATAATGATATACTGCTAAGGAAGTTCGTCGAGATTGGATTCTGTCCAGGTCTGGTCAAACTTTTTAGTAATTATTTTTCCAACCGAATTCAATTTGTTTACCATCTTGGACACAAGTCCAATCCTTATGTAACTCTTTCAGGAGTCAGCCAGGGAAGCACATTAGGTCCGACCCAGTTCTCGATCATGATAAATGATCTGCCGAGTGTTGTCAGGACGGCTAGATGCCTGATGTTTGCGGACGATTTGAAATTATTCTTAGGTATAGATGAGGCCGTTGACTGTGAAGCGCTACAGCGCGATATTGATAGTGTCGTGGAGTGGAGTGAGCAGAACAAGTTAGAATTTAACATATCTAAATGCAAAATAATAACTCTTTCGAGATCGTGCTCCCCTCACGTTTATGACTACAATATGTGTGGAGTAGCGCTGGAGCGAGTAACAGAGATACGGGATCTGGGTCTCACACTCGATTCGAAGCTGACCTTCAATACTCACATCACTGAACTGTGCAAACGAGCCTACAAATCACTAGGATTCGTAATGAGGCAATCGGTCAGGTTTAAAGATAAGCAAACTATTTTAACATTGTTTTATGCTTTGGTCCGCAGTAAATTAGAATTTAATTCGCTTATTTGGGACCCGCACGAAGTTAAATATACTTTGATACTCGAACGAGTGCAGAGGAAGTTCGCACGGTACCTTTATAAAAAAATATATGGTTACTGGCCTACTTGGTTCTATCCCTCTTTATTTGTTTCGGGAATGGTGGGTATGAACACACTGGAGCTGCGGCGAAAGTGTGCACTCATTGTCCACTACTACTTGCTACTGAACAATAGGATTGATAACCCTAATGCGTTGTCTCTATGTGCGTTGTACGTCCCGGAGTGGTCGGTGGTCGCGCGCGTGCGCAGGCGCGGCCGGCACCTGCCGCTGCTCGCGCCGCTCGTCCCCCCGCGCACAGATACCTCGCGTTACGCGCCCACAAATCACGCACTCACACTGCTCAACGAGCTAATCACTCACCAGCCTGATATTGATTTGTTTTTTACCAATATAAATGTTATGCTTCAGAATTGTATTAGTTATTTTGGCATTAACTCGATATTACATTCTAGTAATACTTAGCTGCGAAATGTTATTGTAAGAAAAGTTTTTTGTTATTGTCTCAAAAATGTTTTGGTTTTTAGCTGTAAGTTTTTGAGAAATTGTAATAAAATAAATAAATAAATAAATAAATAACATTCGATTAAGTCTACGCATATAAATGAACGTACGTACATATTTATTAGTTTCATCAGTAAGCAATTACGTTCTGCTATATCGTTTTACATCCCTTTCCACATTCGTCTCCAAGCCTCGTTCGCAAGCCGAGCATAAGAACAAATTGAAATCTGAAATTGGCTTGAATTTCTTTTGTTTTTCTTTAGTGCTCAGTTTACGTATGAATACAAATTTAATACGAGTAGCTTTTTAAACCAAAATATTTTATTATTGGTTTGTTTTACATCATAAGCATTACAACGGAGAACATTATTCCAACCATCATCGATCTGCAATTATAATAGTGGGGGGCCACAATATCGACCAAATTTTTGTATCAGAATGTCATGATAGAAGCTTCGTATTCGGTAATCGACGATTTTCTTGTCCACATTAGCTTCCAATCAAATGCCATTACAGTGATAAACTAGATTCCATCTAATTTACCGACAGCACCGCGATAGACATTCGCGCTCGCTCGAATGCATCGCGAATTCACGGACAGCTTGGCTAGACCTGTCGCGTCAATGTAAATATTCGCCGAACCCTGATAGTGCGGCCGCAGTATAATAGCAATTTTATTTACTTGAAATTGTTTTCGCTCCCGTCACTCTCATGTTCGTTTCAATGAAAGTAAGTATCAGAAATAATATATATTCCTCGAGATTGCATCTTATGTCATGTATACCAAGCAAATTTGAGTGCATGCGAAGACGTTGCCTTCCAATTTATTTCCATCGAAATGAAACGAAAGACAACGTTATGCATTCTCTACTCAGAAAATAATAATAAATGGAAGCGTTATAACGGTCACTCCGACTATAGTCGGAGTGACCGGTTTAATCTTACGTGAGTAATTTCCGTGTAATATAAATAAAACGTTATAACTACAGTTTCCCTTTAAGCACTTACACCCCTTGGTCGAGTATATCGTTTGCAGTTGTGTGCCACTCAATATTGAAGTGTGCGTTTGTAGAACTAGTAAAAATATGTCAGTGTGTGCAATACGTGTTTACCTCGGCCCCTTCAGTTTTTGGCAGACTTTCAATGTACTAGCTTGAGTTTAAGGCAGATCCAAGCTATATAATATCAAGTCCTTATACGGTTTTCTATATGACTACAATTAATAAGCATTAATGTTATCTCGTCACTTTTAAACATAAAAATCAATTTCGCTCAAAATAAACCGTGTTTCATGCATGAAATGGTTCAAAGTTCTTTACAAAAGCAACGATGGAAAATAACTGACGATTTATGTGAAAACAGCAATCATATTCACGGACAAAGGGTCAAAGTATCGGATACCGGATTCCTGTTAAGGTTTCGTATATTTGTATTGGAGTAGGTTTAACGTTAGATAATTGAGAGACGACAGTTGAATAGAGTTTCATGTTGCGTGCGAGATAAACTGACTCTTTAGAGATTTTAGGAAATTGGGGGTCTTAGTTAATTTTTATAACTGCGAAATCGTCGATAGTAGAGGTGAAAATGTTGTGTTTATTTGTCGAATGTGATGTTATTTCGAGGTTAAAATTGTACCTATGATTTTATTTAACGTAAATCACACTTTTGAGTCATGTTTTTTTTTCGAATAATTCTATGTAATGAGGTTCATTCTACGCCCAAAGAATTTCTTCGACTTTTGTTTTTTTAACCTGATTCGGGTCATTATCTGCAATTCAATATCATAATTTCAGCCGTAGGCCATCCACTGCTGGACATAGGCCTCCCCCATCGATCTCCAAAAAGGCCGGTTGGAAGCGGCCTGCATCCAGCGTTTCTGGTCTCTTTCAATCCAATATAGCCCTCTAAAAATATAGCAAGTGCTAAAATCAGCGCCCTATATCATATTTTTACATTATGCCGCATAAATTGCTTGAAATCAAAAACCCGTCTCTAAATCAAGTTATTCAGATGTTCAAACGTCTTTTTGTTTAAATTAAGAACTTACTAGATTTGTTTACACACAAGTCCATGTGATAAGTTAGTAATGTTTGCTCCGCAAAGTAATTTGAAAGTCGACTCCATGTTTGCATTGCGGTTCCACAAGAACGTCGTTTTTCAACATAGAATTAAAACAGTAGCATACAATTCGTAAATATATATTTTTATTATGCATAACTTAAAAAACAGAAAATTAACGAAAACTCAAATAAATAACTAAAAACTAAAACTTTAAATATTATTCATATTCATATTTCGTTTATTGCGTATAATATGGGTACACAGGAGATGGAAAAATTACAGTAAAAGAGCGCCATAATCGACCTTTCGGCATGCAAACAAATTTAAGGAGCTAAGGAAAAATAAACTAACAATGAAAAATTATTATCACATTACACATTATCAAATTAACTTCAACTACAACTCACATTTTAATGGCCGTATAATAACTATACTAATCTAAAAGGTGGAGGGAAAAGTGGCCAGAATGCTGGCAGCATTGCCACGCTGGATGGTAATGCAAATTTTTTGACCAAAGTAGGCGCCAGCATTCCGGTCACATGTTGCCTCCACCAAGCGTTTGGCCAAGTCCCTGTATAGATCATGGGCGGCCGGCCCCCACGGTCCTAAGGTCTCGACCCCATATATAGCATACAATGAAATAATTCTGAAAAATATTTTAATTGAATTTGCGAGTTTCGATTTTGCTAGTACATTATTTGAAATTCATCGTTTCCGACTGTCGCTTTAACTGAAAGAAGAATGGGAAAATCATGGCAGGTTTCGGACGAGAGCAAGGTTGGCAGTCAGCTCTGAGCAGCGGTGCAGTAAGTATCTTCAATGGATCAATCAAATGGATTTATTATTTGAATGTTTTTTTTTTCTTTCGTGTTTTTTTTTTCCGTGTTTGATCAATATGTAACGATAATAAGAATGTATACACTGTGACATGTAACTATATTTGTTATGAATAAAAAAGTATGAGTATGAGTATGAGTAGTCCACAGTGTTGACTATTATGTGGACTCATGTCAAATTTCATGATTCTAGGTCAACGGGAAGTACCCTATATAGGTTTTGATTCCTTTGTGAAATCGCAAAATATGCGATAATATGTGTCATAAACGGTCATATCTTTTGATCGCTTAGACATACAAGTTTGATTTTTTCACAGCTAAAATAAACCGTAGATTTTAGTATTTGACATAAATTTCAACTTGATATCTTTACGCGTTGCTGAGAAACAGGGTCTTGACAGACGGACAGACGAACAACAAAGTGATCCTTATAAGGGTTCCGTTTTTTCTTTTTGAGGTACGGTACCCTAAAAATACTACATACACACGAGTCTGATCGAATTATTACGGTTTCAGAGTTGTGCTACTGCTATAGCTGTGGATTGTAAAGCCTACCGTGGGTGTTAAGGTGATTTTGGTGTAAACGCCCGGACAACGAGGCGACGCAAAGAATATTTTACTTTATTACACCAAGATATATCTTCCTAAAAATTCTGTATCTTATTTCATAAGGCGGTTAGGCAAATATTATGAAGTGTCTTTCATTATTTTTCTTTATTCGCTGCGTTTAAATAATTGAATAATTTTTACCCTACTGCGCAAGAATAAGCGTAATTTTTCGAGTGTATGTATGTATGAGGTTTCTTTGACACGTCCTACAGCCTTAACGGTTTAATGGATTACGATTTATGTAAGGTGCCATTTGAATCGTTTTAATAGTCGGAGTGACATAGGGTACAAAAAAGGAACAAATTTAAGTAAACTTTGATAAATAGGTCAATATTGCAAATATTATGTAGAACTCACTCAGCATATTTAAAAAACCGGATAAGTGCGAGCCACGCTCGCGCACTTAGGATTCCGTACCACCACAAAATACAATAAAATTGTCCAAATAACCAAATTACCAGTTATTATAACGCCTTCCGAAATTGTTGGGGTAATGTGCTGCGCAGTTTGCTACAGGGTCCTGATTCTGTAACTACAAACACGCACGTAACGCGCCGTGTTAAGTTTACCTCTAAAAGTTGGTCTTTATTCCAAGGGAATAGAGTCCAAATTTTAAGAGGTTAACTTAACGCGGCGCATTACGTGCGTGTTAAAGTTACGGAATCAGGGCCCAGGCGCTCGAGTATAATAACTTAGTAATAAGTAGGTGGTTGGTAATGGTAGACTAATAGTTTAGAGTGTGTACTACAATCATGCCAAGTTTGACGTATTATCGTTTTTACATTAGAGCTAATACAAAAATACGTAAAAAAATACGTTTGTTGTATGAGGCCATTCGTTGGGGCCAGTCGTAACGTTACATATTCTGTGAAAATGTCAACTCTATCTATTAGGGTTCGAAAGATATAGCCGTTAATAGGTAGGACAGACGGACGGACAGACAGTCATACAGACATCGTAGGCTTAGTAATAGGGTCCCATTCATACCCTTTGGGTACGGAACCCTAAAAATATATAGCACTACTATAAAACATTCAGTAAGTTAACGAGATAAAGCGGTATGAAAGAGCTCTGTATCTACTACGAGTAGGTATAGATATACGAGTAGGTAGGTGCGCGCCGCTGTTACTTTTCCGTTACATACTATTTATACAATGCAGTCGGGTTATAAAATCATAATAATTTAATTAACTTTTTCGGCAAACACGTTGGCAGACATACCTATTCAGTTTCTAACAGATGATTTGCGTAGTTTATCGCTTCGCCTACCCGAAGAGCACACTACATCTCGATGAAAATAGATTCTAGATTTTATCACTCACCCGACGATCCATTGATGTCCATCGCCTTCAAGTTTCTTGCCTTGATAACAGTGACCGTGAGTCGGCCAGCAGTCGGTAGGTAACATAGCGACAGCATCAACTCCCCAAGGTCTTTCTTTTCCTAACAACAGAAAGTTCCATTTATATATCCTCATAAATTATGAAAACGAAAAAGTTTGACAATACCAAAGTACAATCTCTCATCGTTGAAAAGTAATTTTTGAAAGAAACAAGTATATAATACGAGCCAATGCAAACTAAGATCACGAGATAAAGTATTAACTATAAAAAGTTTGAGATGGAACGGTGGGATAGCTTATTTTTCTAAGCAATTCTTATACTGGGTTATGCAGAAAGGGTGTACTAAGGCCAAAGGGGTCCATAGTACCTATCGTTATGAACAAATTTAACTATGGAAACAACTCTGAAAATGCAAAAAATATCTGCTGTTCCATAGAAAACAGCCATTCACACACGACAAAATTCGGCTAATTAGGTCACCCTTTTCGCGTAACCCTGTAGATAAAGCGTACTTAAATCTTTCTTATTGATATTACGACATCTTGGTTTTGATTATTCCATCGAAATTGTTTGTCTTCATCATGCCAACAGCCAGTCTAGTGGTAACATTAAGTTTATTTATTGGGTATGAGCTCACTGATTCGTACCTTTCTTCCCCATCGGTTATCGGTTCTACGAGTGATGTGACCTGCCCATTGCTTCAACTTCACTTCAACTTGCAAATTTTAACAGCTATGTCGGTGACGTTGGTTCTTTGGCGAATATCCACGTTTCGGATTCTATCGCGCAAAGAAACTCTGAGCATAGCTCTCTCCATTGCCCGCTGTGTGACTCTGAGTTTTTCCAAAAGGCCAACAGTTAAGGACCACGTCTCAGTACCATATGTCATCACTGGCAACACACGCTGGTCAAAGACCATTGTCTTTAGGTACTGTGGTATCTTGGACGAGAAGACGCAATGTCACGCAATTTCCCGAACGCTGCCCATCCGAGTTGGATTCTTCGGGCGACCTCTTTGCCTAAGTTGGACTTACCATACTGAACAATCTGTCCAAGATAGGTGTAATGGTCAACAACTTCGAGAGTATCGTTCCCAACGACTACCGGCACGGGTTCAACATGGACATTGGACATGATTTTTGTCTTGTCCATGTTCATTTTAAGACCCACCTGTTGGGAAAGGCTACTGAGGTCGCTGAGCATCGTATTACCGATAACCGATGGGGAAGAAAGGTTCTTGAGTGGAGACCACGAACCGGAAGACGCAGCGTAGGTAGGCCTCCCACTAGATGGACCGACTACATAGTAAGAGTCGCTGGCATCCAGTGGATGCAAAAGGCAGGCTGTCGTTCAGTGTGGTGGTTAAATGGGGAGGCCTATGTTCAGCAGTGGACGTCTTCTGGCTGATGATGATGATGATGATGAGCTCACTGATTCGTAAATTAAAATAACAGCCGCTTCCAAACTAATTCTTTGAACAAATCAAGCTTGCTTTACGAAGTTCGGTCGGTTGGTTTCTTTATTAAAAGGTCGGTAAATGTACCTTTAATAAAACAATGGACATTTTAGATTATTTGTAATAAGAATAAATTTATTGTTTGCCACTTTTGCTGTAGAACAGATAACCGCGCTGAGGTAAACGGTTTTAAAATGGACACAATGCTAAGACAAGGTTAGGTTTTTAATCGTTTAATGAGTTTTTGACACTTATCAGATTTTTTGCTGAGCTCTGCTGTCAGATTGATGAATTGATGGAAACAGGATACAAATAGCTAAAATACCAGGCCAATGGCGTCGATTCTGTCATACCACTCACTAAACTAAACCAATCTGACAGGACTAAAATTATCTGCCTCTCTTTTCATTTTTATGTGAGAGAAGAATGGCAACAATTTTAGAGCTGTCAAATTTAGTTTAGTTTAGAGTATATCAGAATCGATGCCATTGGCGTATATTAGAAGAGGCCTACATTCAGCAAAGGACAAACATGACTGATGATGATGAAAAGGTAGGATGGTTCGGTAGGTATTCTAATATATTCACTATGTATTGTGTACAGGGTGACTTTTTGACAAAACGGAAAAAATAGGGTGTGACAGATGCAGGGACTTAACGGCTTAACGGATCTTATACCAAATTTGACGGTTTTAAATCAATTTTATTCAGTTAAATTACAATATTTGAGCTGGAAAAAAATACATGTCCCAGATACATCTGTGTTTGAGTTTGTGGTTTGGTTCAAAACACGATAGAATAAACTTTCCTTGATCAAAAAAAAATCTAAACAAAGTAGTTTTTTTTTTCCTTTTATGCTCTAATGAAAGCTCGTAACAACCTGGAAATTGCATGTACTGAAAGGCAATCCTATTCAACATTTTTTGCATTGGATAGATTTTTGATAGTGAATAGTTTCGTTTTTTAGTGAAATTAAAAGCGTAAAAAGGTCGCGAGAATTTGCGCGCGCCGCGCTCAGTACCGCGCCAGGCGTCATCGAGGTCAGACCTACTCGTATGTTCGTTTTTGTCGTTGCACTCCCCCCGCGGGCCTCCTTACTCTTGCGTGGCAAAATACATCGTCGCTCTAACTTGGCGGGGGCTGAGGGAGCGTTTTGTTGCCTACGTGACTCGGATAACAGGCCGTTAAAATGGCAGTTGTTTAAAAAAAACACAATTTTCCATATCCTCTGTTTAAAAAAGCCTCCATAGATCCTTCCATTCCTCATTCTGTCCTTCGTCGTTCTTTATCCGTGTAATACAGAATTATTAAAATTATAAAAGTGACTTTAATTTATAATATGTAGAGAAATAACTTTTGTTCCTTTGGTAGAGGCGATGACTATTCTCATATATCATATTTATGACTGTATTATTCCCAACATTTTCTATTTGAATTTCATGTTTTTTTCACCAGTGTACGAAAAAAAATTATCATGAAAAGTGTACCAATCAGAATGTAGCCACTAATGACCGGAATGCAGGCGGCTACTTTGACCAAATATTAGCATTGCCATTCAACGTCAAATAAAAAAGGCCCGAATTCTAGTTACTTTATCTTCCACCACGGGGCTTTTACAATAGCACTAAAGTTATTTTATCTGAATAATATTTTTAAATAGTTTTAGGTTTTGATTCATTGCTTCAATACTTATATGTATGTACGGTTGTATGTGTGGGAGAAATCATGCAACTGAATTTTAGACCAGTTATCCTCAACCAATTGACCTGAAATCTGCCATACTTATGGAAATTCAGTGACAATGGAATGTTATGACACTATCGAGCTGGTCTGATAATGGAGACAGAAGGTGGCCATAAGAACTCCTAAACATAACGACGTAAACCCGTCGAGTTTGGGTTCGTTGGATTTGTCTTCCCAAACACTTTGGTCATAGATGATAAATTCAATATGACGCCCCAAGATACGGAAAATGTTCTTATCTACCTACATGATATGGCTATTAAATTAAAGTGCTGAGAAAAATACGAAAAAGTATTTGTTTTATTAATAATTTATTCCGTTTCGATCAATACTTCTGCGGAATATTATTTATCGTAACACGCTGGTGCACAAAACGAAATACGTGACTGAATTTTCGACTAAATTTTTCGCAAATACTTTCCGAGGGTCTGACATCTGACAGCTAGTTGT
Source organism: Agriopis aurantiaria (assembly GCA_914767915.1). Classification (NCBI taxonomy): domain Eukaryota; kingdom Metazoa; phylum Arthropoda; class Insecta; order Lepidoptera; family Geometridae; genus Agriopis; species Agriopis aurantiaria. Next base: position 4,929,153 of record OU612003.1, on the reverse strand, counting down.
TATGTGACGTTATTCAATATTCGCGTCCATACACCTTTAGGGACGGGGAAAGTCCTTGAAAGCCCTCGAGATGTCGGGACCGAAGGGCGAAGAACGGAAAGAGCAAGTGATTAATGAGGAGCAGTGGATTTAATTATCGTCAGAATACTATGGAAATGATGAGAATGCCTCGTCGGTCGGAAGATTGATGTGTGCACCACGTGATGATTGAGGTATTTCGATACCATGCCTTAGGGATTCAATGGAACTTTTCAAAAATATTTTCAAAGCTGCTCTGATATTGTTTTATTGTTTACACTGGTTAAAGTTCGTATTTTAAGAAGATGGCGTTTTGCGAGCTAGATGTACGCCGATATACAGGGTTACGCATATAGAATGTACTAAGCCGAAAGGAGATCATTGTACTCATCATTATGAACAACTTTTATTATGGGACCAACCCTGAAATTGCGAGCAAAATTCAGCTGTTCCATACATTTTGTCGAGTGTCAATGACCGTTATCTATGGAACAGCAGATATATTTTTCGCGATTTCAGTGTTGGTCTCATAGTAAAAGTTTTTCATAATGATGAGAATAATGACCTCTTTTCGGCTTTGTGCAGTCTATATTCGTAACCCTATATTATTATATGGAAGCTTTTCTGCAAAGTTTGAAAACAATGCAGTGTGAAAAGCCGAGCTTTGGTAACTTTAAGTCATTCTAAGCATAAAATTTTCATTATAGCTGCTTAGAAAAGCTTTCTTTATCGTTTAAAATGTGCGCGCAAAAATCTTTTTTATCCGCTGGCGCCGAATGTAAAGTCTAAATTCTAACGCGACGAACTATTGTCCATTGCTGTGAGTAAATAGGTACAACATTCCAACCTCTTTGAATAACACTTCATAACAAAAACCCTTGAAACAAAGAAAATATACCTATCTTCAAAAGAAATACAAAAATATTAGCTTATTGTAACTTAAAAACACTAATTACACACACATTTTTTTTTTTTTTTTTTTTTATGCCATAGGTGTCAAACAAGCAGACGGGCTTGCCTGATGGTAAGCAGTCACCGTCGCCTATGGATACTTGTAACACCAGAGGCATCACAAATACGTTGCCGACCCTTTAGATTTAATTTTATTACACATTGATTCTATGTAAAATAGATACAAAAATGCATGACCTTCCTTTTTGTTAAACAGCTTTCTTGATTCCTGGTCATTTAAAACATTACAAATGTGTAAGTCGTGCAAAGCCAAAACGAAAAGAAAAACGTAGTAAGCATTTAACTAATATTCGTAGCACTTTGTTTATTTAATCGAAAATAACTAAAGCGAATTATTAAAGCATTGAAGATATAAATTGAACAACAGCAAAGTTGGTGGAAATTCTTAATAATAACTAACTGATTTTCTTCGAGAGAATTCGAGTAAACTATTTTTCTCGCTTAAGGGAGATGAAAAGTTGTGTGTTCTACTCGGCTGTAAAATTTGTATCTTATTTATATTTGAATTTGAACGAACGAAGTGAGGTCTAAGAGTTTACGTGGAACAAATCGGCGTTTAAGCAATTTTATGTTTGTATGTTTGTTCGACGTTAACTTGAGTACCTACCCAAGCAAGTAGTTGTAAGCAAGTAGTTCAAGTAAATATAATTTTTAAGTTCGTATAAGAGTTAATCCGATGCAGGGGTTGTAAAGATATTGAAATAACAAATTTATAAAATACCGTTGGTTAAAGGAAGAAGTTCCTAATGAATCCGAAAATAACATAAATGATGTCAGTATGACTGAAATAAAGATTGTCAGTTGATTGTCGTAGCCGTTAACGCCAGTAGCATACCTCCAACGCGAAACCGTAGTAGCGTATCCGATACTAGTTTAAATGTAAACCTTATATCGTATAACATACAGCAGTAATTTAAGCAGCAAACTTGCAGCGGAGACGCCTCTCAACATGTTCGGTGTAAGGAACATTATATTTCATATTTCAATGAGTTGCGGTTTCGCTGCTACAGTTTCGCGGCGGAGGTGTGTTACCGGCGTAACTGTCGTATTTTTTTAATAAAGATTATGGTAGGTAGGAAAACTATGGAGCAGGTGTACCTTAGTGTAGGTGAAGTAAAATCTTTAACATCGTGAGGTCTCAGTTTTGGGGCGAACTACTAGTTAGTTATCGATTTAATTTTAATATAAATTTTCATAAACTCTTCGGTTATTTAGATATTTTATTTATTTATGAGTTTATCATATTTTTTTGTCTGTAGAGAATAGTCCGACTTGTGTGAGCTAGAAGTTGCTGAGTTGTAGCTGGTGAAAGACTGGTGAAAGACAGCGCGAGAGCGTGTACATATAGATCGTTGCGCGAGACCGATGACATTGCCTTGCCCAATACCTACTTTGGATCACTGTGCCAGTGGACTGAGTAAATCCTCACCTGTGGTGGAGCCAGTATGTTCATAGTGTACTCGATCTCCTGATGCAAGTCTGCAGACTCCAGCAGTCCCTTCAGCACCACGTGGCCAATCAGGTCGTGTCTGCTGAACCGGTCGAAGTCGTAAACAGTGAACTGGAGATACCGCTCCCGTATCTCCTCGTATGGGACACTGCGGTAAACAAAAATAGCTGTTAAAATCTCTATAATTAAGTCTCCAATTATAGCCTGGTGATATAATAGAGGAACTTCTATGCCAGCGATCCAAAGCCATGTTCGGATGTTTTAAAGATCTCGGCTGGTTTGTGTACGCTGTCAGGTAGAATACGAACGCTACGCGTGCAAGCGGGACGTAATGTGCAGAACACAGAAAAGAGAAGATTTTATTTATTTTCTGTGGTGCAGACCTTTTCTCTTTTTTTATCGCGAATAAATCCGCGATCGACCACCAAATCGCCACAACCAGAAAAAGTCGAGGTACGAAAACGAGATAAAGAAATTGACTAGATGCACAAAGTGACGTACTATTGAATATGACCTTTGCGGTGTAGCGACAAAAATAAAATAGCTGGTTTAATGAAAAGGCGAATAAAGGGTGCATAGAGTCTTTAAAAGCTGGCAACGCACTGGCAATGCCCGGGTAAAGTAGGTGTCTATAGGCAGCGGTGACCTCTTACCATCAGGTGGCCTGTAGCTTGTTTGCCACTTATTCTATTAAAAAATGCATCAGAATTTACTATCTTCAAAAGACTGTAACAAGCTATAGTTAGTCAAATAGAAATCCAGATTGTGCTGTTTTCTATTAATAGAAAACAGTAGTAACAGTATTAACATATCTACTGTATAATATACAATAGATATCAGATGTTGTCTGATTACTGCCTTGTTTGTTGTTCCCCATAATAGCGTAGTTTATAAACGCAAACAAACGAAGAAAACAAGCTCAAGTATTATCGCATTATCCAATACTTGCTCTTTTTATTATACGCTACGAGAAGACCAATGAAGCAGCTCACAATAATGATACCAACATTCGGTAGGGTTGTCAGTTTGCACTAAAAACTATGCTCATCAAAACTTTCTTCTGTGTCAACATGAGACAGTTTCGTTATTGAAAAATGCTACGCGCTAATGACACAGTTGATCACAGTAATTGCGCCCACAGAAAAGAGAAGTAAATAGGAAATGAGAAGGAAAATCTGTCGCCAGCACAGATCCCAGGTGTTATGACAGAACCTTGAATGAACATTCTTATTTATGTTAAAGCGTCGAGCTCCGCATCAATATTTTTTTCTGTTGTTGCCCCTCCATGTTTACTCCCTATTTTTTCAGCATTTTCCAACTTTTGCACTTAATTGGTTTAACCACATTTTGTTAGTTGCATTTGTGATATTATATAACATAACGTGCTATGTAACGGGGCCATTTTAGGCATCGATTTAATAGATCGATTCTCTTGTAGAACTTGACTCTAACGATTCGACTCCCTAAAGTCTAATACGTATCGCTAAGCTGAAGTAAAAAAGGGCAGGATACTTGGCTATAGGCAAAATGGTAACAGGTGGACCAAAGCAGTCACCGCGTATCCGCAAAACAATGATGTAGAGACCGACCAACCGCCCTATGGTCAAACGATATTGTCGAGCATGTCGGAAGGCAATGAATGAGGTAGATGATGCTTTCTCAGGTCTGGAAAGGATGACGAGGTGAGGGCTAAACCCAGCAGTTGGGAGGAAACAGGATGAATAGATAGAGGTGCGATATAGTTTTGTTTTATTTTATTATTTACTCACGTAAGATTAAACGTTTGATATTATGCCAGTTTCTATAACAAGATGACTTAGAATCAAGATGAGTTATACAAAGAAATAACTACGAGTGATGATAACATTATCAATGTGCAAACCCTAGCCTCAGAGGTGTCAGTATAGAATATCGAGATTCCTTCATAACTTTCTTTGAGTGAAATCCAATTAGTGTCAAGGCACAAAACATAAACAAAACTTGAAACTTAACTTTTGGGAACATTAGTCGGTATTCTGAATTAATTTCTATAAAAACGAGATGTCAGAAAATATTTTCAACGGAAATTTTGGGATGAATTTCTCATAAAATTGTATTAATTGAAAGTGGAGAGCGACGAATTTTAATGGAATTTGATACTTTTGTTTACAGTGAGAAGTTAGTAACCGCTGCTATAGGTATTTCATCATCATCATTCACAGCCATCTGAAACATACATACTGCCTATACAGTGGAAACTGTTGGGTATGTGCCTGTCTCATTATGTAATCTGCCTCGATGATGACAATATCGTCGATCCGTCTCGCAGCAGATATCATACTAAGATACATGATTATACCCAACAGTAGAAACTGTTGGGTATGTGCCTGTCTCATCATGCCATCTTCGTCGATGATGACGATATCGTCGACCCATCTTGCAGCAGATATCATACTTCATACTTATAATATAAATGCGACATCATACTAAGAGACATGCTTATACCCACCAGTAGAAACTGTTGGGTATGTGCCTGTCTCAACATGCCATCTGCCTCGACGATGATAATATCGTCGACCCATCTAGTTATCATACTTCATACTTATAATTTAAATGCGTAAGGCAGATATCATACCTACTAAAAGGCATGCCTATATCCAACATTGGAATCTGTTGGGTATGTGCCTGTCTCAACATGCTATCTGCGTCGATGATAACGATATCGTCGACCCATCTCGCAGCAGATATCATACTTCATATTTATAATATAAATGCGAAAGACACACATCATACTAAGAGACATGACTATACCCAGCAGTAGAAACTGTTGGGTATGTGCCTGTCTCAATGTGCCATCTGCTTTGATGATGACGATATCGTCGACCCGTCTCGCAGCAGATATCATACCTCATACTAATAATATAAATGCGAAATTGTGTTTGTTTGTTAGTTTATTGTATTCGTTTTATAAGGTTTTTTATTTCTTTAGCGTAGTAACAGAGCAACATAATATCGACGTGATTTTGCATAGAGATAGTTTTTTGGGCTGGAGACAGATTTTTTCAATTAGCAGCAAAATATATACTGCAACGATCTAAAAGACATACGTAGTATAGTATGAAATATGGTTTCTGAGAGAATATGTGACGAGTTATTTCTACGACGGCAACTTTGCGTTTCTTACTTTTCATTCTTTTACTTTGCATTCTTTCGACAAAAAAGGGGCAAAAAATGTTATGTGTGTCATAAATAAACTTTTATCAAATGATATCATCCTTATTTTTGCTAAGCCATAACAAAGTTAATTCACGTTGCACTGAACGTGACTTAACTTTGTTAACATAATTTAATTTATAACAAAGTTCAAATTTTATAGCAAAGCTTAATTCATAAAGCACTGAGACCAAACAGTCCCCAACTTCCGGGTAATGACAGGTCGGGGCATGTCACATTAAAATTTGAGTTCTATATCGTGTCTCACTCACCATAATTTCCTGTGACAACACAGTGTGACAATATACGTGTGCCCGCCAGTTTTAAACAGAGTGTGAAACGAATGGGAAACGCGACCTGCATTCGAAAATTTTATGTGTTTTTTTTTTTTTGTTTCTTTACGTGACGTGATAGTAAATTATTACGTCAATTATCCATTTCATTCGTTATCAAACTCTCGCAGGCATTTTTCCTACATCATACGGCTTTTTTTTTTTACATATCTGAACACAATTTTTTTTAAACGTAATTCGATGTTGTGGTTTTAAATGTTATAAAGAAAAATAAAATAAAACAGAACCGCCATAAAGCTCATCCTCATATAATTTTCCGCAGAGCGTTTGTGTCTGTTTTTTGTTGTTGCGGATTTTGTAAGGGCTGAATAACACTTCAAGAACTGAGTACCCAACTGATACTAGGGTGGGCACAACAGATATTTGACATGACCTTAATCTTGTCCATGTTCATCTTAATGCCCACCTGTTGGGAGACTCGATTTGAAGCCTTCGAGCATCATGCTGAGATCTTCCATCGATTCTACCATGATCACAATATCGCCGACAAAGTGAAGGTGAGTGATGTACTCGCCGTTGATGTTGATGCCGAGTCCTTGCCATTCCAGGGGTTTAAAGGCGTCTTCCAATGCAGCAGTGAACAGTTTCGGAGAGATAACATCTCCCTGTCTCACGCCTCTTCGCAATAGAATTGCCTTCGAACTCTACACCTGTACTCGGGCCGACATGGTGACGATAGTGGTGGTGATGATGATGATGAATGACACTGTTGATCTCACAATTCAAAATCAGATTCCACCCAAACCCAACACCGTGAATCATTAACCCTCCGATGCAAACAGAGAAGGGCGTTGTAAATTTATGTATGCTGGGTGTCTTTGTTATCTGTGTGTCTGTCTGTAGCATCGTAGCTACTAAACGGCTGAACCGATTTTGATTTAGTTTTTTGTATGTTTGAAAGGTGACTTTGAAGGTTTTGTTTAGCTATGATTCAAGAAAAAAAAATCAGTTGTTTGAATATTATCAACTCTTTCTCGGGTTTAAAAATATCGATTTATATTTTCAACAGTGTGCTGATTTCCTCACCTGAATAAAAACGTTTCATTGAACACCGGGTTCAAGTTTTTTCTATGAACTTTGGTCTGGAACTTCTTTTTCCTGTCGGGCAGAAGAAACACCTTGATGTAGGGATCGCTGCTGCCGGTTACGTCTTTGATGGGCAAGTCGCGGGCTTCAAAGATCTGAAACAGAAAAGCTTATTAAAGAAAATAGTTAAAAACAAAACTGTTTCAACAACACCCACTCGAAACTAGGTTTCTTTTATCTATGAAACGTGAAAACAAGTTAGTTATCCAACACATTATTTGAAAGGGAAAAAATTAAGTTTATAAAATTTATAACTAAAGTTGTTTTGTGTATGATGTAGGGAAATTACTAACAAAAATATCAGCCCATATTCTTCCCAGTACTGGAACACAGGCCTTCTCTCAGAGAAAGAGGATGCGCCCTAATCCACCATGCTGGCCCAGTGCATGTTGGTGAATGTCATATGTCTTTGAACTTTTAAGGTTCTTACACATTATCGTACAGGTTTCATCTCGATTTACATTTTGAGGAATGGTAACAAAACTGCACATAATTTAGTACTAAATAAGTCATTGGTGCAGGGTTGAGGCTCGTACTGGGTGCCATCAGATTGTAAAGCGCACATGCATAAAGATTACATACCGCTCGGCAACAATCGCTGCGAAATTGTCTTCCAGGCATAAAGAGAGATAGGCACCCTAAACTAGGTATTCAATACCCTAGGTATTCAATAAAGATGATAATGAGGATCTTCTTTGTTTTTATTTCGCTGCCAATTTCAATCACAACAAGGTCATGAACTGTCATCAACCAGTCCCCTATCTAACATAACCTGATGACCCGTTTGATCGAGATGTCATCCATTCATAATGAGATAACACCCGCTTCTGAATTACAGCGGAAAAACGCCTGAAATGCTTTTAATTTATCGGCTTAGCGATAAGGTAATTACTTCCGGAAATCGGGGTAAAGGTTAGGGAAAAAAATTATGATTAACTTAATAGCGTTAAAATTTACACAAAATCAAATTAATTTGTTATGTTATACTTAAAAAAGTTGTTTTACTTTTATTTTAGCTAGCTACGCCCCACGGTTTCACCAGCATTACAGGAACATTGAATGTATTTTTTTTGTATATATAATATTAATATATTGATTTGTAATGTTATGTGATATTTTATTTATTTAATATGCAACTCCATGCACACCAGGGTCCGTGACTTAAATAATGTTTATATGTTATTAAATCATCTATATAATTGTATGTATTGGTATATAATTTTTGTTATATTTATATTTCTTGCATCTATTTATATTTAACTCAAACAATTTAGAAATGTAGATCATCATCATCATTTCAGCCGTATGACGTCCACTGTTGGACACAGTGAGGAGTGAGGCCCCTCCCCCATTGACCTCCAAAAGGGCCGGTTAGAAGCGGCCTGCATCCAGCGTTTCCCTGCGGTCTCTTTTAGGTCGTCTGTCTTGTGGGTGGACGTCCAACGCTGCACTTACCGGTCCGTGGTCTCCATTTGAGAAACTTTCGGCCCCGTCAGCCACATGTTTTGCGTGCTATATGCCCTGCCCACTGCCACTTCAACTTGGTAATCCGGTAGTTGAACCGACCTTGATAAAATTTTATACATCTTGTAGTTAGCATCATTATGATAAACAAAATATTTTTGCCCGGAAAAGAGCGAAAAAACAAGTAAATAGCGGGTAAAACCACGGGCTACCTCTAGAATCCTGTAATTCCTTTTCCTAGATAACTATACGATTCTCAATGGGTAACCACAATGAATTTGTCAAATCCGTCACAGAAAATAATAAATTCCGAAGGGACCAACAACTTACTGTAAGGTTTCCTTTTGTTAAGGTCAATGGCCTTCTCGAACTACTGCAGACAAAAGAATAAAAGGGAATCGTCCTTATTCATGGCAATTATGTGGAACGTACAAATAGTTATGGTATGAAAAGTCAATATTTAAACATTTCAACTTTGTCTGTAGGCATGATGACTAATATTGTTTATTACCTCATAAAAAATATGATCATAAATAGAGCCCATCAACGAAAACAAAATTAAAATTAGTTCAAAAATAAATAAGATATAAGCATTTAAATTTCATGCTAGACAGAGAGCGCACTATACTGAGCCGTGACGTCAAGGCTCAGGAGCGCCATACAAATGCTATACTAACACACGCTTTGTGAGAAATGGATAGAGCATCCCCTCCCTATCCCCACCTAAAACTTTAATCGCTCATATCTCAGATATTTGACAGCCAATTTAAATTATTTTTTCAGTATGTGTAATGTATTTAGTTATATTCCTCGCTAAGCCGGTTATTTGTAATAAATTAAACATGAGGACACATGCTTATTTACAAAATTCTTACAATTTTTTCTTGCTTTATGTGGCAAAAAAGCTAATGGGCTGCCTGATAGTAACCGATTACCGTTGCCAATGGATACCTATAACACCAGGGATATCACAAATACGTTGCCGACTTTTAAATACTTTATTAACAGCCCTTTGAAGAACCCCGTGTTATAGTTACTCGGAAATACCGCAGGAAGCTCATTCCACATATTGCAGGTGTGAAGCAAATAAGATTGTGTAAAACGCACAGTATGCGACCTCCACCGATCTATGATATATTATGTGGATGAGCTTTCAGGCGGTGGCGGCTAGTGCGATGATAAAACGTCGGCATCAGAGTTCTTCAGAAAACTTGCATGCGTGACTTTTAACTGATTTCAAGAAGAAGGGTTTAAATTGTTGTATTCCTACTCGATGATGATTAAATTTAATTTTGTAAAGAGAGTAGATAGATCTATCTGCCTACAAACTGCTATGCAGTTTGGCAGAGTTTTGTAACAATAAAATGTATGATATTCACTGAGATAAACAATAAAAATAAAAAGTATCTGTATTTTTTATGTGTGTATAACTGAAATGTTAAAAATTCACCGTCTTACCACATAAGATTTAAGCACGCTTTAGACAAGTGTTTAGCAATTGTTTCCCTGCGAAAAATATGCTAAACACTTGTCTAAAGCGTGCTTAAATCTTTTGTGGTAAGACGGTCAATGTCTTAAATGCTTTTCTTATGTATTTTCTTTATGTTTAGCATGCTGCGTTCCATTCTTCTCTGACGTGTTATTTTATTTGTTATTATTTCAGGAGCAAACTAATAAAAGCGTATTGATGATCTCAGGAGTTACGCAGATAATTTCTTTTGTGTTACCACCCAGAAACAAAGTAAGTCCCCACCATTAACACCGCGCCTTTATTTTGTCTGTAGGCAGCGTGCCAAGGTCAACTAGGTATAGTGCTACAGTTACTTAAAACAGACTTTCGGAACACTGTTTTAAACTATCACGGTTGTTCACTAAATTTATATGATTATTTACGGGATATTTACCGTGGTCATCATCATCATCATCATCATCAGCCTGTAAACGTCCACTGCTGAACAAAGGCCTCCCTCGTAGAGAGGGGTGTTGCCATAATCCCCACGCTTGGCAGGCGGCTTGGGGATCGCAGTACGTTCACCGTGTACTAATAGGACGCTGCTGCCCATCCTCCGGTGGTTCTGGTCGCAGTTTTAGGACATACCCGGGTCCATTTACCGTGGTAAGGTTGTGGAATGAGCTCCCGATATTTCGGCGCAGCTACATGCACCATGGTGCTGTAACTTGCATGTAACTGCGCCGAAATATCGGGAGCTCATTCCACAACGTTACCACGGTAAATATCCCGTAAATAATAATATAATTCTATTACAATATCTATTTTAACTGTTATCTTTTATTAGTCTAAGTTAACCTTAAAAAAAAGAGTTTTGGTTCTAACGTGAGAAATACATGTCGCATCTTTATATTATAAAAAAACAAATGAAATAGTTTATTTTCAAAATAAATTAGGTGCAGACATAACGATCTACCCTCTTTCTTAGTCTTTTGCTACGGTTATCACTGGAACTCGAACTCGGAACACGGAACACGGTAAATATCCCGTAAATAATCATATTAATTTAGACTTTCGGAACTTCTGCGCCGCAATATTATATAGCTTCACACTTCCTGGTAGTAAGAATTACAATGAACTTGTCACTGAACGATTTCGTTTTTTTTATGCCATAAGTAGCAAACAAGCTGACGGGCCGCCTGATGGTAAACGATCACCGTCGCCTATGGATACCTACAACACCAGGGGCAGAGTCGCTGGCATCCAGTGAATGCAAAAGGCAGGCTGTCGTTCAGTGTAGAGGTTAAAGGGGGAGGCCTATGTTCAGCAGTGGACGTCTTCTGGCTGATGATGATGATGAACACCAGGGGCATCACAGATACGTTGCCGACTCTTAATATCCAATAAATCCGATAAAAATAATAGGTTATATTTTCATACATAGGGTGTATTTTTGTCTTATCACAATTTTATTTGTGAACGTTGTAAACACCTATTAGCACATAATATCAGAATTGTGTGTATTAAAAAGTGTCATTATTATTTAATATAGTGTTCTGTTGGAATTTGTGTATGAAATAAATTAAGTGAACATTTTCAGGTAAGTACATGACATGGGTGTTCCCCGATAGTTACAATTTGGGTGTCTTAAAATAGCGAGTGAATGGGTTTCTTCTAGGTTTTATTTTTATTTTAATATATATTTTAGTAGACAAACAACCGACGGGCCACCTGATGGTAAGTAGTCACCGTCACCTATGGACACCTACAATACCCGGGGCATTGGCGGTGCGTTGCCTACCTTTGAAAACTCCCTCTTCACACTATTTACTCTTCGCTTGAAGCAATTGAGGTTATATTTATATTTATGGCTTATATTTATAGTTATATTATAGGTAAGCGTGCTCCAGCGTATACCTACCGCATCATCGCTTAACATCACGCGAGTTTGCGGTCAAACCAATTAAATAAATAAATAATAAATAAACATTTAGAATGGGATGCGACTAGCAAAGAGAGACCGGGGAGAGTGTCATAAACAAAGGGAGGCTTATACCCAGCAGTGGGTCACTCAAGGCTGATGATGATGAAGAATGGGTAAGTAAGAATTAAACAGTTTATGGGCATTTCAAGATCACGAGGTCACAGGCCAATACGTTGGTCCGATCGGATTCACACCACTCTCGACTCCTCAGTCTACGGCGCACTCCATGTTGCTGAGGATAGAAGACGATGGAAAGCTATCATCAGTGAGATATTGGTAGAAGGTGGTGGTCCCGACCCTCAGACATGAAGAATACGTTTTAAAGAGGAGGAGGGCATTTCAACTGTTTTTGACTTGAAGAACGTCCTGTGTCAGAAGCCTGCTATAGGCTTCTATGATAATCAAAGCTGACTAGGTGGCGTTTCTTACTTAGGAAAGGCATGTCCAGCAAAGGACTGAAATATGCTACTTATGATGATGATTATCACATTAAATATCTATAATCTGAACCCATAATCCCAGCGTAATTAGATTTCATAGAAAATGCGAAGGCATTTATGGTAATCCAAGTAATTAAGGCTAACGAATACCTAATTATTATTTCAATTAGCATAATCATTGTCTCAATATTTTCTCCATTGAGGCAAATTGTCTCGCAAAATCTGTAAGTTATTGCCTTAAATATGATCGTTTCGTACATCTGCTTTAAGGGTATTTTAGGGTTAATTAAGGGTTTTGGTTTCAGTGAACTTGGTTTCTTTGGTTTCATCCGATATTCAGAATATCACCCAAAACTAAAAATACTTAGTATCTAATAGAATATCCACTTAATATCCACAGTAGAAATGATTTAACATTTTTCTTGTTGTTGCTTCATGGCAACATAGATTGACACTATCCTAAATTAGATGCTTAGTTCAACTAGAATGAGACAGACATAGTCTTATTCAATAGGTAAGTAAAGGATAAAACGATAATTGTGAGTTCCGTTGTGATGAAACGCCACGGGGTCTTCGCCAATTTACGCTTGGATACTATTGAGTCCGCTTATTATGCTTTAGCTGCTATTGGAACTACTTTGAGATTATGGAGTCGGAAGTTTTAAATCAATCATCAATTTTTTTTTTTAAAGCCTGTTAAAAGCCTAGAAAATATTTTTATTGTAATGTTTATGTTATCCTTGTTTTGTGGTATTTTAATAAAGAGTTATTGTATTGTATTGTGTAATGAACAATTAAAGAAACCTATTAATTTCTTGAGCTCAAAGTCGCACAACGTGCTATGGAGAGGGCTATGCTCGGGATTTCTCTACGAGATAGAATCAGAAGTGAGGAGATCCGCAGACGAACGAAATTTACCGACATAGCCCACCGGATTAGCAAGTTGAAGTGGCATTGGGCATTGGGCAGGGCACATATCACGCAGAACAGATGGCCGATGGGGCCGAAAGGTTCTCGAATGGAGATCGCGGACCGGTAAGCGCAGCAGAACGATGGACAGATGACCTAAAAGAGACCGCAGGGACCCGCTGGATGCAGGCCGGTCCAACCGGCCCTTTTGGAGATAGATGGGGGAGGCTTATGTCCAGCAGTGGATGTCTTACAGCTGAAACGATGACAATTATGATGAAAAAAACCGACTTAAGAATGAATAAATACGCAATTTCATAGGTGGTTGGATGGCATATTTTGATGATGATGGAAGAAGACAAATTAAAACTAGAATGACCAAAATTGCTAAAAGTAAAAAGAGGGCTACCTTATTTATGTGAGACCTGTGAGCGGAATAATAACCTCTGACACTAGGACTACATGACGAGCTAGTATGACTTACCTTGACTACCAAAGCCTCCACTTCCTGGTCGTATTTGAGTGAGAAGTGAAGCTTGCCGCAGAACTCCAGCTCTGCACTATCGGTCGAAGATTGGCGGACCAGCTCGTTCTTGTACAACTCGGGCTGGAACAAATTAACTATGTATTCATTATGTTCAGAAAAATCGTAGCAAAGTAAATTGCCCCAAAACTACAGCAGGTGCTTATTATGTGAAATTTCGTTCGCTAGCAAAGCCCATTTATGAGAAGGTACATAAATTTATTTGACGAAAACCTAATCTCGGCTGTACACTATCGCCGAGATGCCGTGACCATACACTATCGTCACGAGAATTGACGTCGTACCTTTGACTCGGGCACTTCAATAATATTTTTTATAAAAAAAATTATAAAAAAAAACCACTAAGACTATACCTATATGTACAAACTTAAACTAAAAAAGTTGTTAATGACAGTTAAAACAGAGATTAAAAGTCCCCATTAAAAGTTTTGCTAAAAAGAACCACAAACTAAAACGTCATCTGTGTATATATTTTTGATTTTTGTTGATTATATCAAAAATCACTAGATCGATTTTGATAAAATATATATAGGACCACCTCTGAAGTATGGGCTATGAAACAAAAAAAGAATCATTAAAATCAATTCATAATTGGTGGACTAATCGCGTAACAAACGTCCAAAAAAACATACAGTCGAATTGATAACCTCCTCCTGAAGTTGGTTAAAAATTAGAGACCGTGGTAGCATACTTGGGAGACCGCTAGACTTGAAAGCGTGAGGTCGCGGGTTCAAATCCCGGGCACGTACCAATAAGCTCTATCTGACTAAACAAACAACCACTAAATTAAAATGACTCTTAAACAATCAAAGAGTGATTAAACTACGAAAGTGCGAGGCCTTTTCGTTTACGAATCAAGTTACTTGTACCGACATCAAAGTCGTTAAGTAATGTAATTAGGTAGAGTTATTAGGCTTGTTACTCCATTTATTGGTTGTCAGGCAGCTGCGACTTAATAATTGTAATAAACCAGACAAGTGCGAGTCGGGTTCGCGCTCTGAGGGTTCCGTACCACCACAAAATACAAAAAGTTGTGCAAAATAGACAACATCACGCCCAGGCACCTTTCCCAAGTACCGACCGCGCCCGACGTTGCTTAACTTGGTGGTGAACAAAAATTTGTCATCGACTCGCACTTGGCTATTACCAAGGATCATTTGTCTATGCTATTACTTATCATTTTTGTTTTACTTTAGGGTGTGTACTGTAATAATGGTAAGTTTGACGCTTGTACGAATTACTGGTTTTACATTAGAGCAAATACAAAAATACTTTAAAAAACCGGACAAGTACGAGTAGGACTCGTGCTCTGAGGGTTCCGTTGGACAGAACCCTCAGAGAGCGAGTCCAAAAAAAACTGAAGTTGTAATATTGAAAGACAAACTTAACTTTGTAGTTGACAATAAGGTTCTTCCATACATTCCAACTACAAAATGTAAGTTTGTAATAGCAAAATAATTATTTTTAAATGATATAACTTCAAATTTATAACTTTCGGATTTATTCCTACATATGTACTATAAGACCTTGCCTCTTGCCAAATTTCATGATTCTAGGTCAACGAGAAGTACCCTATAGGTTTTGATTCCCCTGTGAAATCGCAAAATATACGACATAAACGTTCATATCTTTTGATTGCTTTGACTTACAACTTTTATTTTTTTACAGACGAAAGAAACCGTAGACCCAAGTATTTAGTATACATTTCAACTTGATACCTTTACGCGTTCTTGAGAAAAAGGGTCTTGACAGACGGACAACGAAGTGATCCTATAAGGGTTCCGTTTTTTCCTTTTGAGGCATTATTGAGTATCGAGTATTATGACTAAAACTATTGTCTTCTGTGCGAAAACCATACTAAATATTAAGGTAATCTGTGCATTTAGTTTTTTTATCTCGTTTTCTCATATTTTTCGAAAAGTATAGCTGTTATGTAAAATTTACCAACCTTTACGATTTCCTTCATAATTATGAAATCTGTATATAAAGATATTGTAGACATAATTTAATAAATAGGTATGTGAATGAGTCCAAAAAAACAGGGAGAAAAGCGCATATTAATGTTACTTTTTTTTTCTATCGAGCGAAATGTCCTTTATCGTGTTTTGGCCTAGACAAAACATTAATTTTTGATATGACACCATTTTTATAATGTTTAGCTAGCCGTGGAAGTAGACACACCTAAACTACAATGTCCAAGATTTCTAAAAGTCGGAAAAGAGGGCCTTATGTGTGGATCACTTCAATATAAAACAAACGTACACTTCAGTATAAATAATAAATAAATATTCGGTACATTTTTGCACACACGATCATCTGACCCCAAACTAAGCACTAAGCTTGTGATATGGCTGCCAGAGACTGATATACATACATATAGTTTTAAATACATACTTAAATAGATATTAACAACCAGATATAGAACATACACAAATGTTCATCACATAAATGTTTGCCCTAGGTGGAAACCGAACCCACGCCCCCAAACTCAGAAGGCAGGTTCACTACCATATCTATCTATCAAACGGGCTAACGGCTAGTTTACTTTCCTGTCGTTAACTCACTAGCCAGGAGCTCCATCACTAAATTTGAACTAATTTTCGTGTCGTTTACCTCAAACAGAGATTTAAATTCAACGTTGTATTACGCACTTTTAATAGCCAGCAATAAAATATTTGGGACACCGTTCCTGATTTTCATTATTTTATTTACGGAGATTTTGTGATTTGTAATAATCGTAAAAACACGTGGCGTGGTGGAATAAATTTACGGTTTTAGTATGGGTTGTGACGGATTGTGGGCCATTTTTACCCGACTGCGTAAGGAGGCTGGTTATGTTTTTCGAGTGTATGTACTATTATTATGTATACTTGTATTTATGATGGTTTCTTTAGCATGCCTTACAGCCGAAACGGCTTAATTGATTTCGATACTAGCTGCGCCCCACGGTTTCAACCCGCATAGTGATGAAAATGGTGATGATAATGATGAAAAGCCTATGTCACTCTCTGGCTCTTGAACTACACCCATGCAAAAAATCAGGTCGATGCGTTGTTCCGTTGCAGCGTGAAAGAGGAACAAACATCCATACATACAAACTTTCGCGTTTATAATATTAATAGGATCTGAGGTGTCATTTGAATCGTTTTAATAGTGGGAGTAACATAGGGTACAAGAATTCAAGATGACGAAAAATTAATTTTGTTTCACTCCTCATTTAGGATTGTTTTAATTATAAGCTACCATGGGTATGATTTAATTGTATGAAGCAATAATCACAATATAGAAACTACCAAAGTACTTTATTATCAACACTAGCAACCCTATATAAGTATAATATTTTCACTGGTTTACTACACAGCACTTGTCCTACAGCCTTTCGGCTACCAATTCACAATAAAAGTAGGAATACCTCGCCTTAAACACAATACCTTCCGTTTGGTCGACTTTGGCCTAGCATCGTCGAGTAAACAATAAAAATTAATTTAATCAAGAAGTAACGAGAGCTCCTCATCATAGACCGGTACAAAGCGGATGACGCCATAGTAGGTAGTGATAATAAATCGTTCACTACGTTCCATGTGAGTTAATTAATAAGAAGGATAATTATTCTGGAATATTCGCTTGCATTGTTCCACGTGATAATTGAAACTACAAAGATAATTAGCTAGCGTTTCCACTTGTTAGAAGTTCGTACAGGCTCTGAGCGCACTTTCCCCCCGTGGGTTCCCGCCTTGTCGTAGCGGAGGGGCTAAGTAACCGTAGGCTCGATGCGGTGAAACTAAGAGGAACCCGAGGTGAGGCTGCCTCTCTGGGCTTTCCTCTCAAGCCCGTGTAGAGGCGGCCAAAGTTTGGAGTGCCGTTATGGGAGGCACTGCAACTGAGGTAGGCTGCGGTGTTGTATGGGAGGCATTGCAGACCTTTACGACGAAAATCCACAAAAGCTGTATGGAGGCAGAGGTGAGTATTTTAATAAAAAATTTCATTGATATAAATTTCAATGTTTCGTTCTTGTTTTGTTGACATCAAAATACTCCACATAGCTTCATGTATTCATGCCCTAACTCCTTCCTTTTTTGCAGCATCGTTGGTTGATTTCACACCGTCTGCTCGTTGACACTGTGCACTGTGCAGCCCAAAAGTCACCCTCTAAAGTCAACGTGGACGACATATTGACACAACACAGAAAGTTGGACTCATAACGGTATCGAATTAGTGTGGAGTTGCTATAATGTGCTATGACCTTTAGTCGTGTCAACGCGTCGATAACTCACGGCTCAGTGATTGTAGGCCTTAATCAATCACAATCAGTGGAATACCAGCGCAATTTACGATTGACGTTTCAATCCAGAGAGGGTCAAGTATTTATTACTCGATCAGAGCTTTCGGACGCGAGAGTGCATGCAGAACGACTTTGCATATACCGAGTGACTTTATTCATTCGGGGACAATCTAGCATGTAATAGGCAAAGTACATGGAGTAAATATTTAGAGGCATGAATTTTACTTTTTTTTTTTGACCTTGTTGCTTTTGAGATCTTTTGATAATATGGGGGGGAGGAGGGGTCATAGGGTTCTAAATTAATAGCCAAATTTGGCATAATTGATAGATTCATTAATAGAATTGTTTTTTTTTTGTACAACTGGGGATTTAAAAAAATATTTTAGTATTTACAACGAAGCGCTGGCGTGGGTAGGCTGACTCGTAAAGTTTAAGGTCCCGTTTGTTTGTTCTACGACATATCAACAATAGGGTGGTACGTTTCACAAATGGCGGAAAACTCAAATTTCAAACAGGTTTCTTGTCCTTATAGGTAGGCCAGCTAATTATTGTAAACGATCATGGTTTTTGTCCAAATTGATTATTATTCTTTACAAAATCTTTTAAAGCTATTAATTTCTAATGCACATTATTACTTACATTTGTCAATAAGCTAGTTTTTGCTGTTTCAAACGGTTTATTGACAAATGTAAGTAATATGATGCGTTAAATAGCTTCATAAATAGTTTACATGATAATGTAAACTCTGTCGTATCGATTTGAAACTATATATGCGATTATAATGTAAATCGCATATTGTAATCGCTGCATTAAAATGAGAGATTTCAAAGCAGATTCAGTAGGTCTCTAAATTACCATAATGTAGTTTTACAACTTGTAGTTTGTCGTGGTCTCCACTCAAGAACCTTTCTTCCCCAACGGTTATCGGTTCTTCGAGCGATGTGGCCTGCCCCATTGCCAGTACTTTCTGTATTTTTTGGTAGTACGGAACGCACAGTGCACGAACCCGACTCGCACTTGGCCGATTTATTGCATTTTGACAACGCGTTTCCAATCTGCAGAACTCTACATCATATTGTAGGAGCGAGTGCAAAGATGCGAAGTGCAATAAAAACTGTACCATTGATTCAATCTTAACCTAAATTATACTTGAGTTAAGTAAAGCACTTAAGGAATATTTAAGTAACACAAAATGTTAAATAATTCTACATAAACCGCCTCTTTCGCGATATTACACCAAAAATATTCAAGTTTGCTCATAAAATTAGGCAACTTCTTAATTAAAGAACTTGTTAATTACAAATCTCGGAATAAAAATACGACAGAACCAAGCCTCTAAGCTGAAAAACGTAAAAAATCTCATAATGACTGGGCAAAGTAACCCAAATACGCTCTTAGCTGCTATGATATAAATACAGTAGCACAACTTTTATGGTTTTTGTAAAGTTGGCAACGTTATACATGGCAATTATTTGAGTTTCTCTACGAATAAAAAATATTACCTACCACGAATATAGCAATTAGTTGTCTTTTTTATACCGGCTTGCCTTTGTTAACTAAACAAAATACAAGTAACCTAATACTTAATGCATAAACGAAATCTTATCAAACAGTTGGGTTACACATATACCGTTGAAGGTAATCCAAATTATCAAGCCCCTACCAGTTGGCAGTGTACCCAGTATACTGGCGACATTACCACGCTTAATGGCATTGCATATGCGTTGATTCAGATAAACACCAGCATTTTGATTATGCCTTTATGTACTGCTATTATCTACCAGGTGTTCTGATAGTTTTAAAAATAAGTTGAGTCGTGGTGGACCGGAAGATCCCTAAAGACCCAATGTCTCAAAGATATTGTGGTCAAAACTTATAATGGGATTTCTTCGGTTATTTATGGATTTTTTATGTCCTTCGATCTTATCTATAGTCGATTCTATGGTGATTGAAAAAGTTAGTTCATTAAGAACAAAGAACTGACAGTACATATCCTTCTCAGTATAGTTTTTTTAACATAGCAAGCAATGGTAGGGGTCGCAGCACATGTGTGTGCTTACAAATTTCAGCGCTACAACAATAATAAGTAATATAACTGTACACGGTACTAAGTTTCGTTACTGTTTGTGTTTGTACTGTATTTCACGGACTTTTAACAACAGTGTACAAAGACAAAGGGCGTAATTAAAATCAAAAGGCTAGGATTTCTGCTTTTTTGGACGTTTGGAGAATTTTCGGCTTTTCAGATTGCATCATGAGAAGAAGGTTGGTTATTTTGGTAGAATTGCCAGAACAATTTTGGCTATTACTGATATTACTACGGCCATTGTTAGATCCAATCACCACTGAACATCTACCCAGCTAAGACCCAACGTCGTCAGGAGACTCGACGTCGCGTCGCGGTGTACAAGCAACAGTGGAAAAGTCAACTATTCTCGACTGTTCTCGACTTCTGGCCTCGTCTATTATAAACTACAGTAAATAAACCAACCGATAATGTGAATTCTAAGCGCGACACGTCCATCTTTATTGTGTTAACCGCTAGACTGTGGCATACGCTGCCTGGGTGTTTCGATAGTTACAATCTGGGTGTATTCAAGTCGCTAGTGAAGTTGTTTCTTCTAGGCAAGCATTCTTCACCGTAGACTGCATCGTGTAGATGGTGGTCAGACGCAAGCCTATTATACGTATAGTTGTCTTTTCACAGCCGTTTCTCTAGTTAGTATTGGGCCTAAGTATAGAAATGTAAACCCTACCTATAGAAAAAGTAATTTTTAAACTTTCGCGATTTGAACCCATGTTTTATATGTTTATCGGGACTTATCACGTATTATTTAATTAAGGTAAAAATATGTACCTTTCGCTTGACGTTTCGACCATGTTACAATGGCCGTGGTCACGAGCTGACTGAAAACTGCGGGTGAATCCGGCGAGAAGAGCGGGTGTTTTGTTCTCCTACCCTCACTTGATCTTGAAAAATCGCAGAGTTGTCACTACGACACACAACACTGACTGTATCGGTAAATATCCTAGTACCTACACCGCGGTTTGTACACTTGCTTACTATGGGATTCCACGACGCCGCAAATTTAAATCCATCTTCCCGATTGAAATTGCGATGTTTTCTAATTTAAACCGCTTCACGAACCATTCTTAAAAAATAATGTCGTTCAGTGGAAAGGACCTTCGGATAGTGGTGGTGGTTCGGGGTGGTTCCTACCAATGAGCTAAAAAAAACTGAGTTTCAAGCGACGAACATTCCTCAATATTTGTCATTCTAAATTCTGCTTTGTTCAACATGATATTAAACGGAAATGTCAATGCTTGCTTTTAGCCAGATTGGTACTAAAAGAATCGAACGAGTGGTGGCTTTTCTCAAGTGATAAATGTAAAATCTGCGTGCTTACGATTTCAGAAATCAGAAAGTTTGTAACAATGAAATAAAAACAAGAAATATTAAAAACATAAATACAGGTACATTGTCACAAAAGCCGGCACCAACTCAGCATTTTGCATTTTGTAGTACACAATCAGTGCAACCGGGTAACAACAATTAATAAGAAACATGTTTGCATTTGAAAATTGATAAGGTACCTTAATAAGTCCAATAGAAGAGTCTGCTCGCTCAAGGCTACAAATGCTGAACTGTATCGAAGGCATATCCAGACGATGGGAAAGTTGCCGCTGGAACGTTTGGTGTCTCGTCGGGACGATTGGCAACGTCGTTTGGCGGAGGACCTGGAAACAAATAACTGGTTAGGATGCTAAGAAGATTAACTTTTTTTAACCCCCGATGAACGATAGTCCTGAATGATAGAGGGCAAGGCACATAGCACGTAGAACGGATGGCTGGTGGGGCTGAAATAATCTCTAATGGAAACAACGGACCGGTAAGTACAGCGTAGGACGTCCACCCACAAGATCGACAGACAACCTAAAATAGACCACAGGGAAACGCTGGATGCAGACCTAACCGGCCCTTTTGGCGACCAATTAGGGAGGCCTATGTCCAGCAGTGGACGTCCTATGGTTGAAATTATGATGTTGAACCCCCGACGCGTCGTGTGTCAGGTCGCTCTCTTCCCTCAGATATGGTTGCGGAGGGCGATGGCTGGCACATAATTATGTCCTACTCCTGATCGGGTGCTGCTTTCGGGTCGCTGGTCTGCTCGCGGTATACGCACAAAATAGTAATAACATGACAAAATTGCTAAGATCTACTAAAACAGTAAACGAACATTAATATCAAAGTTAGAATGTTAATTTCACTATTTAAAGCTAGAAGGTACTAAAAAATTGATAACAAAATAAATAATAAAGCCCACGTTGATGGGACGATTCATCTTCGAATATTATTTTTACGCATTATAAAACAGCTGGCATAAAAGTAAATCGCCAGATTAATATCAGTGCAGTCACGTATCAAATGCAATTGAAATCTCCAGGCGTTCGTTGAAGAGAATTTAATACAAGACATTTCAAAGCAATGCACTCTAAAATGTACAGCTTAAATTTGACACAAATATGGCGTAATTTTTAGTATGATACAGGTTTTTTTTGCTAAGATTTATGATATTTGTCTATACTAATACTAATAATATAATAATAATAATATTATAAAGAGGAAAGATTTGATTGTTTGTTTGTTTGTTTGTTTGTTTGCATTGAATAGGCTCCGAAACTACTGAACCGATTTGAAAAATTCCTTCACTGTTGGGAAGCTACACTATCCCCGGTTAACATAGGCTATATTATATTTTCAAAAAAATAGGGATCCTTACTAAAACTCCAATAATGTAACCCAAGGTGAAAAAAAAATAAGATTTACAATTTTGACTTTGCGTGTTTGACAGTTCTAAGACAGGACAACGTCTGTCAGGTCAGCTAGTATCACATAAAGGGGAAACGTTTTGAACTTTTTTGCGAACTCCGTAGTTTACATTGTTGACCAAGTGAAGTAAAGAGTCTCAAACTCAGACGGGATCAGATCGGTATTTGTATTTATGTTTGTAAGTAGGTATGTTTCTATACTGGGTTACGTGGAAAGGGTGTACTAAGCCGAAAGGGGTCCTTAGTACCCATCACTGTGAACAACTTTACTATGGGATCAACTCTGAAGTTCCGAAAAAAATATCAGCCATAGAAAACGGTCATTCACAATCGAGAAAATGTAAAAAAAGGTTAAAAGTACTATGCATTGCAAACTACAGATTTTAAGCTCGGGTGTATTACTGCCCTTGGTGCACTCGTGTCGCAAATGCCACCCTCGTATAAATCTGAGCGTTTACTCTCTCGTATCATCATCATCATCATTTCAGCCATAGGACGTCCACTACTGGACATAACCCACCCCCATCAATCTCCAAAAGGGCCGGTTGGAAGCGGCCTGCATCCATCGTTTCCCTGCGGTCTCTGTCATCTTGTGAGTGGACGTCCTACGCTGCGCTTACCAGTCCGTGGTCTCCATTCTAGAACCTTTCGGCCCCATCGGCCATCTGTTCTGCGTGATATGTGCCCTGCCCACTGCCATTGCCACTCTCTCGTATAGTAATGTAGTATTATTATAAAAGCGAATTTTCTAATATTCTGCATAAGTTTATAATATTCTAATAATTTGCATATTTTTTCAAAAGTAGGTGAGTCAATTTTTCAAAAGCTGTTCTACAATGTTCGTAACATTATAGAACTATTTTTGAAAATTTGTCTATCTATATAATACGAAAACGAAACAACAGTCATCTAGACTATTGTTTCGTTTCATTGCAAATAACAGGCTTAGAGAAGGAAATAATTAAATACATTTCACATACTGAAAAAATAGTTTAAATTGGCTAATACATTTCTGAGATATAAGTGTTTAAAGTTTTTGGTGGGGATTGCTGTGTCCCTTTCCCGCAAAGTGTTTCTTACTATAGCGCATATAGTGCATTCGTATGGTTTGCATAAAGCTTGACGTCACATCTTGGTATAGTGCGCTCTCTGTCTAGCATGAAACTAAAAAATTTAATACTTATTTTTGAACAAATTATAATTTAGTTTTCGTTGATGAACTTTACTTATGATCAGCTTTTTTTGAGGTAATAAAAAATAATTTCTCAACATGCCTATTTGGTCGGCTGGTTGGGGCCAGGCTCGTCACACAGTGAGTGGCTGGTGAACCTCGCAGTCAAGTAAGGCGTAAGAAACGCTAGCGTGGCATGGCGTGGCGTAACTCATTCCAGAAAGATTGGCAAGCGATGCGGAGTACCGGGATTCGTAGTCTCGCTAATTTCTGGATAAGTTCAATTTAGTCCCTAAAGATAGGATTCCTAAGCCTTTGGACTAATTTATTATGTCCCTGAAACCCCAAAAGCACGTGGTTAATACGGAAATAGCGCCAGCCTTGCCTCCACTTTTCAGCCAATCGGCTCTTCTCTCCACGTCAATGCAGCCAAATTAATGCGCGGAACACGTGGGTTGTTGTCGGGCCATTCTAGAGCTCAGGCTTGCCAACATACAGAGCCAACCTTCCGAGCCTTTCTACCGGAAAACAAGGAAACTATGATTCCATATCCGCTTTTCCAAAGACATGCCACAGACTAAGTAGCGCTTGTTGCCATATAAACTGATTTTCATTCGCAACTGAGATTTTCCCATGCGCTGTGTCGTGCAGACGAGTCGGCCTATTTCGTTGAATACTACCTAGTATATAATCTTTGATACTACGTACCTAATAAAAAGCAACGCTACAGTGCAAGGAAATGAGAGACCTTTGTCCAGCAGTGGGAAAATACAGGTTACAAAAATACCTAATACAACAATAATTTAACACTGTTTCTGATAATATGAGGAAGCCAGGTGAACGGCACCGTATGAATGAACACTTTAGCGTTCAATCTATCGGAAGGATTTAACACGTGGTATTTTTAGACGTACTACGTACCTTGTATATGATCTACTAGCAGCGGCTCGCGGTTTCACCCGCTATTCTACAGGATATGTTTATTTTTCAGAATAAAGAATAGCCTATGTATTAAATAAATAAAAGCCTTTTATTTCTACCACAATTTTGGAACAAATTAAAAATTATTTTATTGAAAATGTCAAATTTTCCAATTTAAAATGTCATAAAAATAACTATTTAGTTAATTGAAATGATACCTATATGTCATTAGCCGCTATTTCTTGGCTTTGCCAGTTTGTGGTAGCCGCCTCTTTGGCGTAGGCAAAGACTTTCTTAGTAGCTTTACCTAGTCTGTAGGCATTTCTGACTCTCACTTTTCTCATCCATTCTGGTCCACGTCTTTGTTTAATTATATCTTCCCATCGTGTTTCGGTCGTTTTTTTTTCTTCTGTCTGAGCTATGTCGTCGGTGACTATAGTTCTCTGGAGAATAACATTGTTCCGGATATGATCCCTCATATAAACGCAGAGCATAGCTTTCTCCATAGCTCGCTGAGTGACCTTGAACTTGTGGACCACTCCAACTGCAAGTGTCTACGTTCCAGCACCGTAGTCATGACGGGTAGAACGCACTGGTTAATTTCATTTTAAGACTGCGCCAAAATAGTTCAGTGCCACTCAAAATTGGAAACCACAACAGTTTAAAACCCTGCGCGACAATGCACTGCGCTGGTCACCCTGAGATAATAGATGTCAAATCTCTATATGCCCAGTAATTTCACTAGAAACTTTGCCATTCAATGCCAGAACAACAAAGTTTGAACCCTATTGCTAATGGTTAAATGTTAATATTTAATGTTTAAGCCAAAATTGCTAGGTATAAGTTAAATGTTAAATAAGGTTTGGTACTAGCTACTACTAACTATTAGTGGCTAAGAAACTTCTGAGTCTGGAACACCGCCGTAAAGAAGCGAATCTGTAAATTTTCTACAGGATTCATTTTGGAGAATGTGCATCGGAGCTTGACTTTATCCCACCATCTCCTTTTTACTATAGGAAAAGTAGGAAGTCAGCCCACTACCACTCACGTATTGGAAATTTTCCTCGGATACGTACCAAACGTTTTGATTGTAAGTTTCTAATCCGTACGGCCAAGGATTGGAACAACCTGCCGGCTTCCTTGTTTCCTGAGAGATATAATCTGGGCCTTTTCAAGGTCAGAGTGAGTAGGTATTTTCTAAGTTTGCGTGGTTCATCTTCGACCACATCATCACTTACAACAGGCGAGTTGGTGGTCAAAAGTGGACTTATCGCGATAAAAAATATAACCCAATTTCGGTTACTATAGTCAAAATCCACGCGTCCCTTTAGAAGACCTGAACAAAGAACAAAATACTAGTTACTACGTAGCCTGAGGGTATATTTTCTTCCCTAAAATTAGCAGTTTCAGAAGTAACATTTATTCGCCTTTGATATTTCAAACTACCCCGCGAGCGTCGCTTAGCGAAAAGAGCTTTTGGGATTAAATCTGATTTCAAAGTTGGTAATGGAACCGCTTGCCAGAGCCTAAATACGTGTCATTTGAGGATAATTTATGTCCATTTGGATACTAAGACAGGTTATATACAAAACGAAATGTTCATAAATGAAAAATTGATTATTATATTAAAATAAAGCAATCTTGTGATTTAATCCTCATAATTTTCAGTATTTGTGTTTTAAATGGCGGATCAAAATTCAAATTATTAAACTAACTCGTAAACACTCCCTTTGACATTTATGGGGCCACGTGACATTAGTGACGTTACACATAAGCGAACGAATTATTGTTGCCTCTAATTACTTCTCTGTGACGTCATAAGGACACTCCACCTACATATTATAGTGTTCGCAGTCAAGTCACGTGATCAATGAAAAAATATTAAATTTAATGTTATTAATAACTAGCTGAAACCCGCTACTTCGTACGCGTAGAGCTCGGCATTCGGCCTCGCTACTACAACCCGCTATAGCCTGTGTTATTCTAATGTGTAAGCTATATTATTGTAAGCTTTCATTAAAATCCACTCGGTAGTTTTTGCGTGAAAGAGGAACAAACATCCATACATACAAACTTTCGCGTTTAGAATATTAGTAGGATAATCTCCTAAGATTACATCATCATGAATTATTATATTTTTAATACAGTCAAATACCCTATTGTTCATGTCGCCATCTTGTATTTATGGTGACGTCATTATAATCCTGTGCCTCGCTGTTTCAGCCGCGTGGACATTCCCCTAGACATATAAATATTTTTCGCTCTTTCATGTTTCTTTGTTAGGAACCATACACTTTCCCTAAACATAATGTATCTTATGTACTCTCTCTCTCTCTGTACTCTCTAGCCATATCTTTGCAAAAAATTATGATAAAAGTAACAGACAAAATCAAAAGCACAACAATATAATCTCATACTGTCTTTGAACATTTAGGTTCTTGGACATGTTTCTTCACGATGCTCTCCTTCACCGTTTTTAACAATATTCATCATCATCAGCCGGACGACATCCACTGCTGAACATAGGCCTCCCCCTTTAACCTCCACACCGAACGACATCCTGCCTTTTGCATCCACTGGATGCCAACGACTCTCACAATGTCGTATGTTAACAATATTAGCACAAAACAAAAAAATATATGCTGAAGCTTGTCTGGAAGAGATAGCTTTTAGCGATGACTGCCCTTTGTCTTTGTTTTTGTTACCACCTCTATTTAATGTACCTATTAATCTTTTAATGTTCTATGGTGTTTCTGTGGTGTCATTAAAGCATTGTATTGTATTGCACTGTATGTAGTTAATAATTTTTTTTTGTTCCTAACAAGCTAGGTGATCCACCACAGCTCATCTAAACTTCAACTTTTCTACCCACACAAATGGTTTTCACAAAATTACTCTCCTTATTGGTTCTGACAGCTTGTAGGCATTAAGCCGAAAAGTTAACAAATAAAGTTTATCAAGGATTAATAGTAACTTTACGGTAACATATAACGGACGGCACCTTTAGATTATCACTATTATATAAATATTATATAGTTATTATATATGGACTCGAACGTAGACACTTACAGTGGTCCAAGTTCAAGGTCGCTCAGACAATGGAGAGAGCTATTCTCGGCGTTTCTCTGGGGGATTGTATCCGGAACGAAGTTATTTGCCAGGAAACCAAAGCTACAGATATAGCTTTGTATATTAGCAAGCTGCTCATCTTCACAGGGATCCACTGGATGCCCATGACTCTTATGATGTCGTCGGTCCATTTAGTAGGAGACTGTGGTATCCACGCAAGAACCGCGTCAGCTATCTGTTTTTCGAGCGAAAGTTCTTTAATTCATATATCACGGTGATTTTATTCAAAAACCACCAAGCATAAGGTACTGAAATTTGGTCCACGTGTACAACATTATACAATGTATTTCCGCACATTAAAATTTTATAGAAAATCTTTTAAGCCGTAAATTAATAAGTCTCAAAAGTGAAGAGGATATTTATCCATACCTACCGAAATACATTGTACTAAAACGTTTCACTAAAGACTCGCATTGCGTCTAGAATCAAATAATACATTGCGTATCAAATAATACATTTATAATTAGAAAAGCGAGCCGGGCGCGGCTACTTTGCTACACAGATTAAATTGTCCAGAAGAGCTCAAAAATAAGCCCCGGTGTCGACTTGGGTACGTGACGTGACGCATGAAATAAAAACCGAAATACTGTTATATTTCACCTTCATACACTCATTCATTGTCTGACAGACTCATCGCAAAATCTTAATAACAGTAGTATTTGAGATTTCGTGATGAATTAGGTCAAATATGGTCTACAAAGCTACAAAGCTGAAATTTGCCAGGTAGATTTCTTATGGAGTGTAGAGGTTTGATAGGAAACGATTTTGCCAAAAGACAAGGGTCTTTAACCAGTGTGAGTTGCCAGTGATGACATCGTCTTTGATCATAATAATTATGTAGCATGGATTTGCCTTAAATCCACTGCAAAAGAGATGATCAAACGGATGACCATTGACCAAGGGTCAGTGTAAGCGCTAAACGAAAAACTGTAGGTATATAATACTTCCATTAATTTTTGAGCATATGGTTTTGAGACGTGTTTTTTAACTGCTGGCCTTTTGGAAAACTTTAGATAATACAGCGGGTAATGTAAAGAGCTTGAGGGAAGCTCGGAGTTTCTTAGCGCGATAGAATCTGGAACGAGGATATTCGCCAGAGAACCAGAGTCACCGAAAAATTAAAAAAAAAAAAAATGTTCAAAAAATAATTTTTTTTCTATTAAAATGTTCAATTCGAAGTGGCAATGGGCAGGCCACATCGCACGAAGAACCGATAACCGATGGGGAAGAAAGGTTCTTGAGTGGAGTCCACGAACCGGAAGATGCAGCGTAAGTAGGCATTCCACTATATAGAACGAAAAGATCGTAAGAGTCGCGGGTATACAGTGGATGCAGATGACAGGTGATGTTCAGTGTGGAATTCAAAGAGAAAGGCCTATGTTCAGCAGTGGACGTCTTTTGGCTGATGATGAAGGGTATGATTACCAAGAGCTGAATTAAAGCGGACAAATGGAGGTTGAATGATTATATGAAAGTCAACAACAAGTAGTCTTAATTTAAGCTAAGCATTTTATTAGAACAACATTTAAAACTGAAAAGCTTCTCTAAAATATATGTGAACACAGCATGACTAGCAAATACTAATCATTCTCTACTATTCATGTCAAAAACAAAGTTTAAACAACTGTTAAAACTAAGTGAAGTTAAATTAAAATTAATTAATGTGTTGAACGTTTAGACGTGTAGCAGTTTCCGGCCTCAGTGTATTTTCAACGGTTTGAAATACCTACTCTTGAAGCATACCTAGAGATCTTTTAGATCGTCTATATACATCTACCACTTCGCTCAAATCAAAGTTAGGTAATAGATAGTTTTTTAGGGTTCCATTCCCAAAGGGTAAAAACGGGACCCTATTATTAAGCCTACGGTGTCTGTCTGTCTTTCTGTACGTCATTCTGTCCGTCAGTCCGTCCTACCTTTAAACAGCTGGATCTTTCGAACCTTAATAGATACCTAGTTGAAATTTTCACAGAATATGTAATATTACGGCGAATTAACTAACAAATAATAAAAAAGTCAAAAAGTAGTAACGAAAGGCGGGGTTTCCATACAACAAACGTATTTTTTAAACATATTATTGTATTAGCTCTAATTTAAAAACGGTAATACGTACAAGCGTCACACTTGGCGTAATTATAGTACACACTCTAAAGTATAACAACAAATAAAAAATAATTGCCAAGTGCCAGTCGGTGTCAAATTTCTGTTCATTAAAAGTCAAGAGTCCGAGCGTCACTTGCAAAATATTAACTATGTGACGGTGTAGCAATTGCTTGGCTATTTCGGTAGGCGTTAAAAAGGAACAAATAGTTTTATTTTTAAATTGATAATTATCATCATCATCATCATTTCAGCTGTAGGACGTCCACTGCTGGATATAGGCCTCCCCCATCGATCTCCAATAGGGCCGGTTGGAAGCGGCCTGCATTCAGCGTTTCTCTGCGGTCTCTTTTAGGTCGTCTGTGCATTTTGTGGGTGGACGTCCTACGCTGAGCTTACCGGTCCGTGGTCTCCATTCCAGAACCTTTCGGCCCCATCGCCCATCTGTTCTGCGTGATATGTGCCCTGCCCACTGACTGCCATTTCAACTTGCTAATCCGGTGGGCTATGTCGGTGACTTTCGTTCGTCTACGGATCTCCTCATTTCGGATTCGATCTCGTAGAGGATGGGCAGCAACATTATCATACTGAACGGTGAACGCTGCCTGCCAAGCGTGGAGATTATAGCACCCAGCCCGGGGTCCCCTATGGTCATTCAGTATGGCGTTCTAAGGGAGGCTATGTTCAACAGTGGACGTATTCTAGCTGATGATGATGATGAGGTAAAGGTAGTTCCGACTTGAAGTTTGTTGAGGTCACATCGGTTACTGAAACACGGCAAACCTTACCTTTCACAAGTCTAATAAAATACAATAAGTCCAAAAGCTTACAAAAGGGACATTTTCTTTTCTATCCTCAATAAATCACATCTTTGTGGCTCACAAACAAGCTTTGTCAACAAATTTCTAGATTTCCATTGAGCGTACAATGATCTTTCGAATGTTGACCTGTGTCAATAAGAAGCGTTTTTATTACTTTTTCGTGTATATTGAGGGCAGGGTTTTACTTCTTATTAGAGGTCATTGAAACATTTCTGTTTCAAGACTTCAAGTCTTTATTTATTGTTATCTACAACATGACATTTAACAAAAAAGGTATAGTAATACTGGAGGGGATGTATATAATCATCATTAGGAACAACTTTTACTATGGGGCCAACCATGATTACGCAAATAAAATATCTGCTGTTCCATAAATTTTGTCCAAGCTAATATTTTTTTTGTATGGTACAGCTGTTATTTCGATTTCAGGTTTGGCCCCATAGTAAAAGTTGTTCATAATGATGAGTACTTCATACATACCAACATACACACCTTCAGTATTACCATACCTTTTTAAGATTCCGTTCCTCAAAAGGAAAAAACGAAACCCTTATAGGATCAGTTTATTGTCCGTCTGTCTGTCAGTCAAGACCTTTTTCTCAAACGCATAAAAAACCGAAAGTTGTTAATTTGAAGTTATATCATATTTTTTTTAAATGCGATAACAAACTTAAATTTTGTAGTTGGTACGTATGGCATAACCTTATTGTCCACTACAAAGTTAAGTTTGTCTTTTAATACTTTTTTCATAGATGTTTTATTTGGATTCAGAAGTCCTTATCTTTCTTTTAAATTATAATATACTATGGAACTGAGACGTGGAAGACGTGGTGCTAAACTGTTGGCCTTTTGGGAAAACTCTAGAGTCACACAGCGGGCAATGGAGAGAGCTATGCTCGGAGTTTCTTTGCGCGATAGAATCCGGAACCTAGATATTCGCCAAAGAACCACAGTCACCGACATAGCTGTTAAAATTTGCAAGTTGAAGTGGCAATGGGCAGGCCACATTGCTCGAAGAACCGATAACCGATGGAGAAGAAAAGTTCTGGAGTGGAGACCACGAACCGGAAGACGCAGCGTAGGTAGGCTTCCTACTAGATGAACCGACGACATTGTGGGAGTCGCAGGCATCCAGTGGATGCAAAAGGCAGGCTGACGTTCAGTGTGGAAGTTAAAGGGGGAGGCCTATGTTCAGCAGTGGACGTCTTCTGGCGATGACGATGATGAGATAATAATAAATGTCTTAGATATTTATAATCTTGAAAGAGTTTTACAAAAAACGCCTACGCATTCTACTCCCTTATTAGTTTACTACAGAACACTAAGTACTAAATCAGCTACGTTTGACATTAAATTAATTGGGTACGTTAAAATGATTGTAAGTAGCTTTTGTACCTAGTAATTAGGTTTTGGTTATACGGGTTCTAATTACGTTAGGATGAACTAGGTTGATAATAATTCTAACTGATGTGACTAAATTAATCTTGAACTTTCGAAAGGATTACAAATGCTGGTTGAATGGGAGACGATGTGGAAATGATTAATTTATTTGTAACATTTAATTTGATTAGAAATGTAATTTGATTTGGGCACTTAATTATTTACTTGACGACAGTGCTTCACATCAGCAGCGCAAGTACCGTTCTTAATCCATCGTCAAATGCGATTAACTGCCATAGAATTGATCATAACGAGTACTGATCAAACGGCATTTTATCGAATATGATGATCTCAGCTGTCAAATTTGACAATCGATAAAGAACGGTACTTACAGTCTTGCACTGCAGTAAAGATATGGTTGCTCTTTTAGTTTTGCTATTTAGGAAGCTAGCTACTAACAGACATGCTCATAAAATAACATATCTACATATAAACATTTTTATTTATTTAATAATAGGTTGACCGCCAGCTCGCCTGATTTTAGTAGTGGCAATTATGTGGTCTACGTTAATAATCATAATAACTGAAGTTAAATTGTATTACCACAAGGGCCTTATGGCCGCGCAGCGCTGTTACAACGCAGTCCAGGAAATCACGCGAACGCATTCCAAGATACAGTTTGCGGTCGTGCAACTTTTCGCAATCGCCTAAACAGAATCGTTTACAACAGGCAGCCGTAAGGCCCCAGGTCAGATTTATATATATGTTTAAAATGTTTATGTTTTAAATGTTTGTTGTGTTGTTTTTGTTGTATGTGTGTTTTGTTGTTTGTTTAATGTTTTTGTATGTTTATGTTTGTTGTTGTTGTTTATGTTTGTTTTTTTGTGTTTGTTTGTTGTTTATTTGTTTGTTTTTGTATGTTTATCGTCCCTGCGATTTTTCAAGATCAAGTGAGGGTAGGAGAACAAAACACCCGCTCTTCTCGCTGGACTCACCCGCAGTTTTCAATCAGCTCGTGACCACGGCCATTGTAACTTGGTCTAAACGTCGTGCGAAAGGTACATATTTTTACCTAAATTAAATAATACGTGATAAGTCCCGATAAACATTTAAAACATGTGTTCAAATCGCGAATGTTTAAAAATTACTAGATTTCTATATAGCCATCTTCAAGGCGGCAGGAAAGTAGTGGACGAGGCAGGCACTGGAGCGAAAAAGATGATGCACTGAAGAGAAGACTGAATACTCAGCAGTGAGTGCAGTGGCGACCCTGGGGTAGAGCGAGAAGAGCGGTCGCTCTAGGCGCCAGGTAGCAAGGGGCGCCAAAATGCCAAATGTGAAAAATATAATTTTAAAGGCCCGTTTTGAGAGGCACGGGGCAATTTATGATGTGAAAGCATCGACCAAAAAAAGTGGCGCCGAAAGAGAATCTCGCTCTACATTGATTATAGGCTAGGGCCGCCACTGAGTGAGTGGATAATGCGAGTGAGAGCTAAGAAGTAAGATAAGAGCGATGGTGGACGGACGGTAGCATGGTCGCTTTAGAATCTGACAGCCCTCGGTTCAATCCTCGGCCCTGTACCAATGATTTATGTAGTACTTACAAAAATGACGTCTAGTTTCGATGTCATCGCTCAAAAACGGTGAAGGAAATATCGTGAAGAAACCGGGATATTCAAGAACCTCAAAATTCAAAGACGCCAACTTTCACCAACATGCCCTGGGCCAGCATGGAAGATTAGCTCTCTCTCTCTCTCTCTCTCTCTCTCTGAGAGGAGGCCTGTGTCCCAGCAGTTACATGATAGGCTGAAATGATGATGATATTTGGATAATGTATTTTATTTTTATCGCGGATAAGTCCGCGTTTGACCACCAACTCGCCTGGCAAGCGACGATGTGGTCGAAGATGAAGCACGCAGACTTAGAAGATACCTATTCACTCTGGCCTTGAAAAGGCCCAGGTTATATCTCTCAGGAAACAAGGAAGCGGGCAGGTTGATCCAATCTTTGGCCGTACGGATTAGAAACGTAGAAGCGAAACGTTTGGTACGTATCCAAGGAAAATCCACAATATATGTGGTAGTGGGCCGTTTTCCTACTTGTCCTGTAGTAGAAAGGGGATGGGAAGGGGAAGGTCAAGTAGCTCTGATGCACATTCTCCGAAATGAATCCCATAGAAAAGATGGTTGATGATGAATGAATGGTATTCAATGTAATAAGTAAACGTATATCCAACCTACAGGTAACATTTGTGACTAATGGGTTCAACCCTTGTTTCAACCCCAGAGGGAACGTTGAACGATAAAACGACCATCCGTCTTCGACGGCGAACAGAATATTAGCCGAGACCCAACGGCAAATGGCCGAACTTGTTTCACTCGCATTATTCAATGGTTATAAATTTTATGTTGAATTTGAATATCAGATTTTTTATAAATTTTGACTATACATAGTTACTTGTTACTCATTTGTGCACTCTCAAACTTTCGTGATTCTGTACATTACTAATGAAAATAAGTTTAGGACACTTTAATAAACAGATCAAAAATCAAAATAAGGTTAATTATACAATTTTACCTAAAAGATTTGAATATTGAAATAGTTACAATAGTTGTAACATTATTTTACACGACAAATTTATTTCTTTAAAAAACCAACTGCGCTGGTGTTGTTGGATCATATTTCGTAAACGGGGTTTGTATCCACGGATCCCGGGATCAGACTGAATTAGCCACGGATCGGTGTTAATTAGCCGCTGATCCCAAAGAGTTGTTTGCACTGATACCAGATTCCGTTTTCTTCAAATAAATAAATTTATATTTTATCATCTGATCCCGTATGATGGTATGATATGATGATGATATTATGATGATGGTATGATGATCCGTGGTATGGTGACGTCACCTACCCAGTGAGCATCCCAGAAAATCATTCATTTATCAAAATTGGTTGAGACTGTAAAAGAGATTATATCTACAAACATACCTCCTACATCCACAAGAACAATATGTCCATTTAGCCATGCGTCTTTGCGTATTTTTTTTTGTTGTAAAAACCATGTTTGAAACATAAACAAATTCAGAAATAGCAGAGCTAATTACACGTTTTAATTAAGCTGGCTACGAGTTTCATTACAAAGGGTGTCTGATTAAACATTCCAAGAAATAGAATAAGAACAATGGATGCAGCGGAGAAGGAACTGAATGAGCTTTAGGCCGCATTCAGTGCACAATGGGCAGAGCTATAGGCTGAATTCGAACCAATTTTGTCTCTGTAGCTATGTTATTTCTTCCCTGGTTATTATTCCAGTGACTGAAAACGGACGAAAGATCCAAGAGAGATCGAAACAAATATAAATTAAAATATTTTTAAAGCCTTGATCAAAAAGCTGATTAACTTAAAACGGCTTAACCTTTTTTCATGAATCATAGCTAATAACAGTCTCGATAAAGTAACTTTTCAAACAAAAAAAACGAAATCAAAATATTTCGGCTATGATTAACAGATACACAGACAAATAGACGCACAGATTAATCTTTTTGCGTCGGCGTTCATCGTCATCATCATTTCTCTCAGCTTCTCTCAGAGAGAGAGTATGGGACTTAATCCACCATGCTGGCCCAGTGCATGTTGGTGAATGTCATAATCGTATGTCTTTGAACTATTGAGGTTCTTGGACATCCCGGCTTCCTCACGATGTTTTCCTTCACTGTTTTTGAGCGATGGCATCTAAACTGCACATAAATTTGTCCTAAATAAGTTATTGCTACAGGGCCGAGGATCGAACTGGGTGTCGTCAGATTGTAAAGCGTAGATGCTAGCTCGGCCACCGTCACTCTTCCATCAAACATCACATATCGTTATAAAAATATATCCGCTTCTAACATGAGCGTCAATGTCCTCGACCGTCCATCTAACTAACAGACGAGATGGTGGTAAAAATATTACTCTGTAAATTTCTGCAATACGGTACCTTACTAAACCTTTATTAATCTCAAAGACAATAAAACCCTAATTCCAGTTGCAAACGTTCTTCGTCAGGAAAATTTACTTCATTACGTATTTAATTAAATGGAAAAATTAAATTTTATATTCATAAAGTTGTTCCAAGACGTTGACAGAAAGGTTGCAACCCCCAAATGTCAAGGCCAGTCGTTTGCCTCTTATTGTTTCATCTAACGTTTATTCCACTCAAATCACACTCGACTCACCGAGCAATTTTTAATTTAATCGAGTGAATTTATATTTCTTCGTGTGATTATAAACTAAAACAATCATAGAGGACCCTGGATCTCGTTTATTTTCATAAATACGTACCAGTTTTAACGGTTTTACAAGGTTTTAACTGAATTATAAACAGTTATCCCCAACCGGTTGAGTTGAAGTTTTGCATACACGTTTTGTTTGGATGACACTTGGCATCGATTCCGATGTGCTCTGATAGCTCTAAAATTGTCGCTATCCTTCTCTCACATATTAAAATTAAAAGAGAGGCAGATAATTTTAGTCCTGTCAGATTGGTTTAGTTTAGTATGACAGAATCGACGCCACTGCATGGCGGATCAATATGGCGGACTCCCAAAGATGGCGGATCAGTTATTTTTATACACCCCCATTATATGGGTTTCAAATGAAAGAGTTTGCTGAGAAGAAATCGAACAATTACTATTTTGAAAAAAAAAAACTGTCTTCAAGACTATCTAACAAACATGTACAAACTTAAACTAAAAACAAACCACCGACAATTTTTTATTTTTTTCACTTTGCAATTTTAACTTTTTGTGACTTTAAAATCCGTGTAAAATATTATCTTGTTCTTTATAGTAGCATTTATAATATAAGCGTGATTCAAACTGGCAATGTGATAAAAATTAAGCCACTATAAAATTAAATTTGTAAATTAGTAAGTAAATTAGTCCTCAAAGGTAGGCAGCGCACTGACAATGCCCCGGGTATTGTAGGTGTCTATAGGCGGCGGTGACCACTTACCACCAGGTGGCCCGTTGCTTGTTTGCCACTTATTCAATAAAAAAAATATATATATATAAATTATTCCATCGCCTAGAAACTGCCGTAGGTTTTTACAACAATAAAGTTTCATAAGCCGGCTTAGTAAAAAAAAGGCGAAAGTAAAGCTGCTTATATGGAACAGTTTCATGGAAAATCAAGGGGTGCCGTCAAAATACGTAATTGTGAGAAAAGAAAGCCTGTATAAATGTTTATTCTAGAGGTAAAAGCTTTCCACTGTTCTCTACCCCCTGTTGCTATCCGAGTTGTACATATTTTTTCCTTCTGCTCGAAACCCATCGAACTAGAAAATATTCGTAGATACATTTTTAGTAGAATTCTGTTCATTGTTCGGGCATGATTTTCTTAAATATTTGTTTAGTATCTTTATATTGTTATTTATATTTCTGCTAACTTGGTGAGGGTATTAAAATAACAAATTATGGCTCGGAAAAAACTTGCAATTCCTCAGGCGATCTCGGTTTCTGATTTGTCTGTTTTTTATTTGATTGTCATAGTTTGTATTCTGAAATACAGGGTTATAAGCTTAAAGTGTACTAAGCCGAAAGGGGGTCCCTGTAGTCATCATTATAACAACCATGGGACGAACCTTAAAATCTCTAAAAAAAGATCAGGTGTTCCATAGAAAAATTTCAATGACACTCTTTGATGTGTATTTGATATTTGTTTTGCGATTTCAGGGTTGGTCCTACACTAAAAGTTTTTCATAATGATGGCTATACAATGACCTCCTTTCGACTTGTTACACCCCAAGCTTATAACCCTGTACGTAAACAGAAAGCATGGTCAGGGCAATGAATACTAACTTATAACTACGTCATGCATTAAACCAAAGGGCATGTGTAATAACATTAGCAAGCTGTCTTCTCTTAGGGCATATTCCAGTTTATCACTATCAGCCATTAAATGTCCACCGCTGAACAAAGGACTCCCTATTAGAGGTGGGTGTTGCCTTAATCCCCACGCTTGGCAGGCGTTTAGGGATCGCAGTACGTTCACCGTGTATTAATAAGCTGCTGCCCATCCTCCAGTGGTTCTGGTCACAGTTTTAGGACATACCAGAGTCCCAGGACATATTTCACTTAAATTAAAAAAAAAAAAACCGGAACATTTTTTCACACACGGTCATCTGACCCCAAACTAAGCAAAGCTTGTGATATGGCTGCCAGAGACTGATATACATACATATATAGTTTTAAATACATACTTAAATAGATATTAACAACCAGATATAGAACAAACACGAATGTTTGTCCTAGATGGGAATCGAACCCACGCCCCCAAGCTCAGAAGGCAGGTTCACTATCAACTGGACCAACGGGCTATCAAATGCTTTATAATATTATCTTCTACTTTATGCGCTATTAAACAACCTAGGGTTATACAGAACGATGATGCTAAGCAAAAAAGAAGTCAATGTACTCATCATTATGAATAGCTTTTACCATGGGATCAACCCTGAAGCTTTGATTATTGATGTTGCGTTTTGTTGATTGCGGGTGTAGTTTTGAGAAACAGCTATATTTTCGAGATTTCATGGTCGACTAGTAAGAGTCGTTCATATTGATCTGAACAAAGTTCTCTTTTCGGATTAATACGGGTGGCACTGAGCCGAAGGGAGACCATAGTTCCATGCAATCATCATCATCAGCCCTGAATGACCCACTGCTGTGTATAGGTCTCCCATATAATAATGCATTGCTAATAACAATTTTTTTAAATTAAAATTGTTTTTTTTTTTTCTTTAGAGGATGTTGGTGTCGCAAATTTTAATAATTTGCCAGAGTCAAGTGCTAAAATATTTTTAAGTTTTATTCTAATACTAGCTGACCCGACAGACGTTGTGCTGTCTTAGAGCTGTCAAACGCGCGAAGATAAAATCTTAGTTAAGTTTTCTGAAATTTTCAAATAATTTATGTTGAAAATAAACAATTTCATTTGTTTTTTTATAATATAAAGATGAGACATGTATTTTTCACGTTAGAGCCAAAACTCTTTTTTTTTAAATGTTAACTTAGACAAATAAAAGATAACAGTTAAAATAGATATTGTAATAGAATTATATTGTTATTTACGGGATATTTACCGTGGTAACGTTGTGGAATGAGCTCCCGATATTTCGGCGCAGCTACATGCACCATGGTGCTGTAACTTGCATGTAACTGCGCCGAAATATCGGGAGCTCATTCCACAAAGTTACCACGGTAAATATCCCGTAAATAATCATATAACTTTAGTGAACAACCGTGATAGTTTCAAACATGTATGGTAGTAATAGTTTTAGGTTTTAAATATTTTTCGTGTAAAGTTTATTAATACCTTGACATAATTTTATTAACTAATTATTTAACAATAATTATTTTGCTATTTTAAAAACAAATTGATGAAAACTTAAAATATAAACTAAAAACTAAAACTTAAAACAACTAAATAAAAGGTACAATTAAACTAAAAACTAACATGTATTGTAATGTATTATATCTACATAATGAGCACATGTCATGTTTTTTGTGTCCCTGGTGGGTTTAAACCTCAGCTATGAAAAGGGTTGTGTCGAGCGCTTAGTGAGCTGACACGTTCTGAAGTTCTATTTCATTTGGTTAGGTCAATCCTTTTGTTTTGTAGGTGTTAAAATCATTGTTCATTTATTATTAAATAGTAAACTGAATAAATTTGGAGTGTTATAACACTTTAAGTAAAGTTTGGATATAATCTAGTCTGTATCAAAATTAAAAGTAGCTTTTAAACATTCGTGATTTGGTTTACTCAAAATGTTGGAAAATATAATAAGAGAGGAAATAATGGTGAATAGAACAGGAGGCAAAAAGCACCACCACCTGATGGCAAGTGGTCACTATCGCTAGACCACAACAATACCTAGGCTAGGAGGCCTACCTTTGAATTCACCCTTCGTTTGGAGCAGCCCGCAGAATTTCGGAGGAAAAACCGAAAATCCAACAAAAACCTAGCGTATTTTGTGCCCGTTGCCCGACTGATATATTTGATAGGGGACGTCACAGAGAGCTTTGTCCCACAAAGTCTGCGGCAAAGCGCAGACCTTGTGGGACATAGGTGAAGTCCAGATACTTAAAATTTTATCGCGATCCAGGGTATAAGCTACATCCATACCAAATTTCATCTAAATCGGATCAGTGGTTTCGGCGGTGACTTCAGCCAAACTTAAACACTTACAAACTTTCGCATTTACTTATAATATTAGTAAGATAAGATGATATTCAGGTATATGCTGTACCTCGGGTAAAGGTGCATGTAATCTATCACAACACTAGCATGTATGCTAGTGTTGTGATAGATAGTGATGTATCGAAAATATATATATATTAATAAATATATCGACCTAACCTACGCCATACTACACAAAACTAACAGTTATTTAACAGAATTGAGTACCTAATATCTTTTAAATCTGTTAAAAAGAAGAAACATAAGATTAATCTTACCTTCTTCGCGGGATCCTTATGCTCCTGCACGTACTCCTGCTTGAGCGGTTCCGTCTGCAGATCAGGTAAGGAGTGGCTGATTCTGATGGCTGCTTGCCTCGAGAGGGAGTCACTATTGCTCTCTTGCGATTCGCGTCTTGTCCTGGGAAACCAGCACCTACGTCAGTCGGATAGGGTAGATGTTAATGTGGAGAAACAATACCAAACACAAACAAAAACTTAAAAGACAATAAATAGAGGTCAACTTGTAACGAAACCACCGCTGACTGAACAATTGAGGCGGTCGTGTCGCGCAAGCGGACACGTTAAAGACAACTCTTCTAAGTTCACCGAAAATTCAAAATTGTCCCGCCGAATTGTTCATTCATTCAACATTTAAGAGCCTAGCTCTTGTCGGTGGAGTAACTTCCAATCTTGACTGTCTTCTGCCAGCGTTTTCACCTCCCTGTATCTACGACATGACATCTGCCTTCTCTTTTATTTGGTCTAAGAATAATCTTCTTGGTCTTCCCGGTCCTTTCTTTCCTTCTACCTTTCCCTCTATGATGGTTTTCATTAATTTGTCATGGCGTACAAGGTTGTTCAAAAATTTCAAAATTGTTTTATCTTCAAAATATTCAAAATGTGCGAAAGAGATAGCTCTCGCCAGCAAACACGTCCTTAAATGTCGAGTAAAATGGACTTAATTTTCGATATGGCTTTAGGAAATTCTGTGGTGTGTTATACAGGGACAGAATTTATGGATACTGATAAGGATTCATCTCGAAAACTCGCAGTATTCCATAAATGAGTAGTTTTTGCAGAAAAACTAATGCAATGGACATAATTTTTTTGATAGTTTCATTAGGAATTACTGAGCACTTAACCTTAACTTGCTACGACTAGTAAAAACGTTACGTTATCTAAAATTAAACTACCTTCATGCAAAACTAACGGTACCTGCCCATGATCCATCGCCAAGCATGGACAGTAGCCAGCAAAACAGCGGCCGCTTAGTCCATAGTACTAAAAGACTGAGGTGGCTGCCGTCTGTCTAAAACGTTATCCAAAAACTGTAACTACCTGTTCATGATGTATTTCCAAGTATCTTTTAGCGCACTGGTACCCGCCAGTGGCCAGCAGTACAGTTGCCACAGTGGCTGCATAGTCCACAATGCTGGCACAGACGCCGGACTGACTATGTCTTTTTTAACTAAACGTACCTGCCCATTATCCATCTCCAGGTGTTAGCGCACTGGTACCCTACAGCGGCCAGCAATACGGCTGCCATGGCAGCCAGCAGCACAGCGGCTGCGTAGTCCACAGTGCTGGCGCGGAGGCCTGACTGGCTTTCCAGGCTTTCCGGCGGCCACACGGCTGGAAAAAGAAACAAGCCATAGAATACATAGAGTACGTATCCCACATAATTATTGTATGTTTATAATTATTTTCTCTTACAGTTTGTCAACAACTTGTTTTGTATAACTGCACTCGAGCCTCAAGATACAGGCCTCGTGCTTAGTTTGAGGCTCGCCGACAATTCTATCTAGACAATAAATATCTAGTGTTTGCTATTTCTTAGTATAATTAAGGTTATGGTATATTACTTCTGGCAATAAATAAATATTCTATTCTATTCTA
Organism: Agriopis aurantiaria; assembly: GCA_914767915.1. Taxonomy (NCBI): domain Eukaryota; kingdom Metazoa; phylum Arthropoda; class Insecta; order Lepidoptera; family Geometridae; genus Agriopis; species Agriopis aurantiaria. The sequence continues at coordinate 4,886,548 of OU612003.1, read as the reverse complement.
ATTGTGTGCATGCCAGTCACAATTAAGTGCGTAAGTTCCAGCACACCGTCACATAAGTATAGCATGTATGAACGCCGTTAGTTCGAACGAGGTCCTTTCCATTGTGTACTGGTTGAAACTTATACAATGTGAAGTGTACATGTTGAGCAAAAGTTTTTTTCGTTACAGCCTTTTTTCTCTACTACTTCTTTAGCTCTCGCCATGTCCACACCGCCGCGTTGTTGCCTGCAGCGTTAGGTCTCTTCGCCAGTTATTTATCTATGCATAAACGAGACAAGTTAGAATATGGATTCGTCTGTGTGAATAAGGAAAAAGAGTAGATAAAATTTTATCTTGTGGTCATATTTGTAGCCTTTAATCCAGTTTAGTCGTTTCTTAAAACATACTTAAAAGTGATATCGCAGGGGAGTAGTAGGGTATCGAAATTCAGTCATTTCGCATGATAATTTCGAGCAAAATATCATACGAGCGATTCAAAGATAGAGTCTCCGGGGTTGAATTTTTTATTATAATAATCTTTATTTCAGACTACAGTGGTCCATATTAGGTAGGTACAAATGAGATCGAGTTCCTTTTTTCCTTTAGTCCGATTTCTAAACCTCGGCTTCAGGGCTACCATTGTAGACGTACAAGATTATTGATAGCATGTACCAATATCGATAACGTACCGTAGTTGACGAACCAAACCAGCTCCATGAATAATGAATAACTTTGCTGGAGCGCCTACTAATTTGGGCTACAATAGTTTTGTTAGAGCGCCTTGTTCGGGTCAAAACTAGGGAGTAACACAATTTTTTACTAGCTTTATATAATGCATGCATGGATCTTTAATCGCATCTATGTATATGTATATACTAGTGTTTGTCCCGAAATGAGACCTCGCGATGTTAGCAAGTATTGTACACTGCCAACTGGTAGTGGGCTTGAGCATTTGTATTGTATACCTTCTATAATCTATAATATTTTGAATGTGATTCCATAAGCAGTAATTTTATTTTTTATTATTTTATATATATTTTTTATTTTTACTATTAATATTTAGTACAATATCTGTCAATCATCATCTATGGGCAGTTCTACTGTTTTTGTAGTGCTAACTAACTTATATTTTGTTTAGTTAACAATGATACAATAAGCATAAAGTATACTCGTTTTAAACAACACAACAACTAGTACATAACAAATTACAATTAGTACATAACAAATTCTCGTAACAAGTTAATTATTAATGAACAATATCACGTGCGTAAAACAAATTAAATAACGTAATCCTCTGATTTAAACCTACGTGACGTGTCGAGCTTGTTTATATGACACAGTGCAGTTTTATATAGTGAGGCTTGTCGAGTGATGTTTGACATAATATTCATAATGATTCGTAAGAAAGGAAGAGAGATCACGCTTCATGGCAACTCTAATTTTTTTAATGGGTGAAACGCTTGATGCATTTGTAGCAAACACTTCGATCGCTAGGGCCATCACAGACTATCTCACGATCATGCAGATCCGACGCACACTCTCCGAAATATCTCTCGAATACATTTCGATAAAAAACCGATAGACTAGCAATTTTGCGTCGATGCTCAAGACATACATGAGAAACATAGCCTGAACTAGGGATTCGTTGCTGATGCGCCTTTTGGCACGTTTCTTAATAGACTCCAGTGCCCCAAGCTAGTACTTAGCTGATGTGAGAGCCACAAGTGAGAGCACTGCTCAAACCACGATCGAAGTTGTGCTTTGTACACTGAAAGCAATAGTTCTGACGTGAAGTACCGTCACACCTATAAGATATCCAGCTATTTGGCAGCCAATTGAGCCTTGTTTTCAATATAGGAGCCAAAGTTGATGGTAGAAGAGAGAACAACACCCAAAAGCTCAAGCCGGTCAGTTATCGGAATGAATACATCCCAGAAAATAGGAGCCAGCTGATCCAAGATATTCAAATGTCATACCTATTCTGCTGTATCTAAGAGTCGGTTATATGGAAGTTTTTTTTGTCGTTTAATATACATTTATATTACTATAAATTATAGTGATGGGGCTAAAATAAATAAAAGGATTAATCGATAGATTTTTTCTCACATCCTCCATCGATGTGAACGAGTTGCACACTGATCTTTTCACACTGTAACCAAGTTATTCTTACCCGGCTTAAGGCGGCAGACGTGAAATGAATTCCGTCTTCATAAACACGGCGCAAATGAACAGCAATTTAGCTGTGTTGTGACACTTGTGGCATTTTATTGTGAAGCCGGCGCCAAGATCTTACGTTCCGTGTAAACGTTTGTCGATTGGGAATAAATAACGTTACCAAAAATTGTATTTCCAAATTTCAAGTTTAATTCAATTCAATTAATTTACCAATATATTTAATTTAACGAGATTAACCTAACTTTATAACATTAAATTTACATCACGAGGGAATTAGATCATGCAGATCCAAAGCACACTCTCCGAAAAGCATCCGATAAAAAAACTGACAGCAACTTTGCGCCGATGCTCAAGGCTAAGAAACTCATTATGGAAACTGACGTGGTTTTTACACATTTTATTTATATTACACAGGGATTACTATAGTCGGAGTAACCAGCTTAATCATACGTGAGTAATTCCCGTGTAACATAAATAAATCTAAGAAACTTAGTCTGAACTAGGGCTCAGAATTAATTGTTGATGAGACTGGTTGCAATAGCTGGAAATAAACTTTTGATTATTTTTGTTTGTAAACAATAACATCAAACATCTTGAGCACAGAACGACGTGGAAGGGTAAAAGTTGATACTTATACACATGCACTGACTGCAACTAATCTCGCGGACTCAAGCGATCGAGATTCCCTTTTAACCCCATAAATCCGCCAAAGAGACCTTAAAATCCACGACTAAAGTAATCAACGCAATTTTTAAGTCGTATACAATTTTTTTTTTTTTGCCAATGACAGTTTTAAAAAGGGGGAAGACGCGTGACAACCAAACATTGTACCCAATAAATATGGCTCTGTTTCGGCTCAAGTCAGCGGCGACGTTGACGTCTACACTGTAAACGTCAACTTCACCGCTCCATTAGACACTACACTAGACCATAGAAGTGACATTTAAAGAAAATTAAGTTAATTGTTTTTAAGTATTTACGAGTGAAAAGTAATGCCGTGAAACTTGTTTTTGTCTTCGAACTGTTGGTGCACCTTGAGAAAACGCAGGAAGTAATTTTTGCTGCTTTATTTCACACAATTTTGACAAGTAATTCACGTGCTATCAAAACGCCAGTTCGATTGTGACTGAAGTGGATTGTGCCCCAGAGCCTATATTGTGCGGTCCACGTCAAGAAGTTCGTCCCGTATCTTCCCCCTATTTACTTACATCAATGTTTTTTGCAAAAAAAAAAACACTTACAATTAAAGAGAGTAATAATGAGCAAAGTTTAAATATCACAACGTTATTTTGTCCCATAATAACAATCGACCTTTTGGCGGCCTAATAACTCTGATAACAGAGTTGACTTTTCAGCCTATATAAACTATACTTCTAATTCAAAAAAAATCTTCATTGAATTCACAGAATTGCTGTCCAAATTGCTGCCACAAAATATCCAGTAAATACTAAATTATTATTCATGTAATCATTTACATTTGAGATTGATCTTGTAGTAATTCAAGGCCACAGTTTAGTATTAAATTTAATATTATCGGATTCCTAACATTGGTAACAACCTAACACCTAAAACCTAACACTGGTAGATTCAATATTAAATAGTTTTCTCGCCCACAGTACCACTTTTAGTTATGGGACAACGATTAATTTAGTTTGTTACCCAAGTCTTTGGTCCCGATAATTTCCATAATTCAAAGCCTATGAAAACCCTTCGACCGAAATAAAATGAAAACCTACAATAGACACACGGTCTTTTTTTGAATTAAAGTTTTATTTTCTTCTTTCCTCTTGAGAATATTTTTTATATTGTCAAACAAGAGGTAGTCACAGTCAGAGTCAAGCAAAGTAAGTCACTAGTAAAGTCCAAGTCACACCCTAGTAAAGTGGTGGAGACTTTACTAGAAGCTTCTGTGGAGTTTTGGAAACATCACGGAAATACATAACTCTGTCACGTTCAGAAACACTTAATCCTACTAATATTATAAACGCAAAAGTTTGAATGTATGGATGTATAGATGTATGGATGTTTGTTCCTCTTTCACGCTGCAACGGAACAACGGATCGACCTGATTTTTTGCATGGGTATAGTTCAAAAGCCAGAGAGTGACATGCTACTTTTCATCATCATCACCATTTTTCATCACTACGCGGTTGAAACCGCGGGGCGCAGCTAGTAAACAATAATCCACCACTATTATACACAAAAATTAACACAATTAACACTCAAAAATACACGAGTTTAGGAAAATAATACAATAAGGTGACAAGTTTTTTTTGGTTGGGGCGCCCCGGGTTGCGGGTTTTACTTTTTAATATGTCTGTGTTTCGTAATTCCACTATATCGCTCGCGCATCTCAACATTTGTCAATATATAAAATAATTGAAAATACTTACGTAAAATCTAAGCTTATCTAAGCAGAACGAATAAAGAAAATAACATAATAAATGTTTCGTTATATTTTCATTTTGATTCAAACAAGTTTACATGCTCGAAGAAACAATATTTTGCTACGAATATTACTAATTGATTCAACCCTCTCAACGTATTAAATCTATTTAGCAGATCCATTGTTTGCGAATAAGTTTCAACCGATCTAACTTTCCCATACCTAATTGCCAATTTGCCAGTTTACCTAACTATCAAGTTTGCCGATTGTGTAAAGGAACAAGGAGTAGTTATCGGGTAATCCGATGAGTTATAAGTAGTGTTAACATTGGCTGTATAGATATTACGACAATGATCCAAATGACTGACGCCTGTCCCGAATCTCGGGGAACAAAATTAATTGTCAGACAAAGATCACAGGCCTCTCAGTGAGAAAGGAGGTCTCTTAACCACCATGCTGGCCCAGTGGATGTTAGTGAATGTCATGTCTTTGTATTTTTGAGGTCCTTGGACATATCAGTTTTGTCACGATGTTTCTTTCACCGTTATTGAGCGATTCGATTGCACTTTATTTATTTAAGTAAGTACTAATTATGTCATTGGTGTAGCGTCGGGGATTGAACTGGGTGCTGTCAGATTGTAAAGCGCACATGCTACCGCTCTAATGTTTGAATAAGTACTTTTAACTCGGAGTAGGTACTCCTACCACATAAAAATTTAACTCAAAGTCATTTACCCTATTTCAACGTGATAAATCTAAACTGACATACGGCACTGAAACGTGGTCTCTCACTATGGTCCTCATAAGCAAGCTCAAAGTCCCACTACGAGCTATGGAGAGGGCTATGCTCGGGGTTTCTTACGAGATCGATGAGGAGATCCGTAGACGAACAAAGGTTACCGACATAGTCCAACGGATTAGCAAATTGAAGTGGCAGTGCGCAGGGCACATAGCACGCAGAACAGATGGCCGATGGGGCCGAAAGGTTCTCAAATGGAGACCACGGACCAGTAAGCGCAGCGTAGGACGTCCACCCACGAGATGGGCAGACGACCTAAAAGAGACCGCAGGGAAACGCTGGATGCAGGCCGCTTCCAACCGGCCGATTCCAGCAGTGGACGTCCTAAGGTTGAAATGATGATGATGTTGATAAAATCTAAACAGAACTATAACATGTAATACAATTAATCTTGAGCAGTAACTGAGTTCGAAAAAAACAGCAGCTGTTCTCTGCAAAACATGGGAATTCTAGTGTAAAGGCCAGGGTTTCAATAAATAATTATATAACTTACAAATTAATCTCAGTACTTTAAAAGCCATGTAGGTATTACTTTTTTATTTAGATAATTATGAATACATACTTAGTAAAAATTTATTTTAGTTTGCAACTATCTAAATGAACCCAACACGTGGTCTGTTAACTTGTACTATTAGTTCAGTTGGTATTGAATTATTGATACTTCCGTCTCGGTTCGTGATATAAGCCATTGAATCCGCGGTCACGGTACTGACCGTGTTTGGATAGCCGTGCGGGTAGATAGAGATTTAATTAACTTGTGGCTTTGCACTCGATTAAATGTAGGGTCTCGAATGATGTTTAATTGGAACATTCAACGTGGAAATTTGATTTATTAGAAATATGCTTATTAGTGTACAATTCCAAATAAACTAAAACTAAATCAACTACGGCCCCTACCTAGAGTCAAAGGCTAAATTAGCTGGCAAAAAGCTGGGCGTCCTGAGAAAGGTTAGGCGGTATTTCACACTGGAGCAGTTGCTTACTCTCTATTAAGTTCAAATCCGTATGTGGAAAACTGCTGTCATCTTTGGAAAGGTTCAGCCAAATACCAGCTCAAAGCTCTTGAATCGGTAGACTGTGTGCTCGACGTATAAGCGATGAGAATTTAGTGGGTAAGAAACTTCTCAGTCTAGAACACCGCCGTAAAATAGCGAGTCTGTCAATTATCTACAGAATTAATTTTGGAGAATGTGTATCGGAGCTACACGACCTTATCCTACCATCTCCTTTCTTCTACGGGACAAGTAGGAAATCAGCTCACTACCACCCATACATTGTGGCTTTTCCTTGGATACCAAACGTTTCGATTCTACGTTTCTAATCCGTACAGCCAAGGATTGGAACAACCAGCTGGCTTCTTTGTTTCCTGGGTGGTAATATAATCTGGGCCTTTTTCAAGGCCAGAGTGAATAGATATCTTCAAGTGTGCGTGCTTCATCTTCGACCACATCGTCGCTTACCAATAGGTGAGTTGGTGGTCAAACGTGGACTAATTCGCATAAAAACCGTTTGAAGATAATCAGTTATTTCATAGAGTTTTATTTTTAGTTTTATTCATACTAAACTTGTTCCAAGCAAAAACGTTCAATCGTGGTTTGACCCAATCTAGCAGTCCTTACGGACTCTCACCGCCCTCAAGTCCCAAATTCAGATCCCTAACTAGATCTATAAAACTTTGTTCTACAACTTCAAAAGGAGGTCACCCCCAAGTGTAGTTTTTATTGAATTTGTTCGACTTCTTACCTTACGATGTGTTTACGCTAAAATATATTGTTCTAAAAGTAAACAACCTTACATAAGCAATGGTTTTTATCACAGAAAAGAGAAGTAAATAGAACGGAAATGAGAAGGAAAATCTGTCGCCAGGCATTATGACAGAACCTTGATTGAACATTCTTATTTAAATCAGCGCGTTGACTTTCGCATCCAAAGAACTTGGACCTTAACTTTTTGGGTTAGGTCTTAAAGTTCTTTGTCCGCATCACAGTTGCTAACTGATTTCGAATGACTGACGTTTCGTTTATAAGGGTGCAACTAGCTACAACAAGGTTTTAAGTACTCTTCGTAATAGGTTCCCGTTTTCACCCTTTGGGTACGGAACCCTAAAACGCAGCACAACTACCCATTGCTAGGAAGAGCGTTCCAAGAAAGGTCTTCGACCCCGATCGGTATATTCAAGCAACCGTGACCTCATGTCAATTCCAATTTTTTCAGTGCCTATTTTATGCATCGCAATCAGCATTGTCATTCAGCGTGGCAAAGCTGCTGCCACATTGTTAGGCACGCTGCTATTTCGTAGTGGTCTAGAATATTAACTGGTTTATCAATAGAGCTTCAACTTTTTATGCAGGATTAGCATACCGAAGTAAGTTGGGTTAGAATTTATTTTTAGGGTTCCATACCTCAAAAGGAAAAAGACACGCTTATAGGATCACTTCGTTGTCTGTCTGTCTTTCAAGATTATTTTTCTCAGGAACGCGTGGAGGTACCAACATAGTTCTGAGTCAAAGCAATCAAAAGATACGGCCGTTTATGCTGAATATTTTGACACTCGCCATGGAATTAAAACATTTATAGGGTTCTTCCCGTTTAACTAGAATCATGAAATTTGGCAAGAAGCAAGGTCTCACAGCACATAATAAAGGAAAATTCCTAAAGATGCTAATTTGAAGTTACATCACAATTAAAAATGTTTTTGCTATTACAAAATAACATTTTATAGTTTTTATGTATCGAAGCACCTCCCAACTGCAAAGTTAAGTTTGTCTTTCAATAGTTCAACTTTTTTTTTTTTAAATTGTCGTGGCTCGATTCCCGGGATGAATGAACTATCTACAATAATCTACATACATATTTATTAAATTTGTACAGAAACCTACTCCGTTGCGAATCCTACTCACAATTGTCCATTTTTTTATATACTTACCCGTTAAAATCTTGGAACCTAATGAACAGTAAAACTTTAAAGCATCGTTATCAACATTTGCTCTGTTTCCATCCCAACTTCTACTCTGTCAGGTAGTTACCTCCCTTCGCTCCCGATGATAGATTATACCTACTTGATTTTGTACGTTTAATGTCTAGACTGAGAAGTTTTGTTAAAATTTTATTTTAATTACATACGTGAAGGAAAATGTTCTAGAAGTTGTGCTAAAATCTGCTTAGTTTCCAATCAAGAAAAGCACAAAATTGCTTAATAAATAAATAATTAAGGTACGGTAATCATTGTAATGTGATATTAGCCTACATATTGAATTTATTTAGCGTCCTATGCTTTTTGAGACAAGCTTACTACTCCATTTACGGTTTCCACAAGAAGTCTATCTAAAACGTTTCGTAATTTGACTCTGAGTTCATTGCTCTTCAACTTTCCAGCAATTTCATTATCAAAGGGAAGGTAGTAAAATAAATTTACAACAGACGAATGCGCATGCCTGCGCAAAGGAAGCCTACCTTCTTACTAAAATTGAAAAAGTTTTCATGGGTTACTTGTCAGCTTTTTTTAAGTTTGTCTTTGTGTAAATTAGTCTATTAGTGCATGCAGAAAGCTGGCTTTGAGAGTTTTGGCGCCAACGTGAAAAACACTAATCACGCTTCACACTAATATTATAAATGCGAACGTTTGTGAGTAAGAGAGCAATTATATGTAAGTGTGTATATTTGGTTTCACTCAACTTCGTAACAACTGAACAGATTTTAATGGCATTTGGTGTGGAGCTGAATTAACACATAGCATCTTGATAGCGGGAGAAATAGTGGGACTTGGGACGCTACTATAGTAAAAGATCCACAATTGTTATTACCTAACTAAAAGCTTTTTTTTTAATGCCGCAGGTGGTAAACAAGCAGATGAGCTGCTTGATGGTAAGCAGGCACCGTCGCCTATGGATACTTGCAACACCAGAGGCGTCACAAATACGTTGCCGACCGATACGAGTCGATTAACTCGCCTTTTGAAGAACCCAAAGAATTCAAATGTAGTAGATATAGATCGATATGTTGTAGCATCTCGGAATTGCCGTGGAATGTAGATCATTCCACAATTTGCAGGTGAGGCAAGAAGGATCGTGTGAATCGCACAGTGTGCGATTTCTACTGATCTATGATGTGTAGATGAGCCTTCAGGCGGTGGCGGCTAGTGCGATGGTAAAACCCCGACGCCGGCATCAAATTTTGATTTCGGAGAAGCGTTACACGTCTTGCACTAGCACGTGAAAGTAGCTTGCACGACTTAGAATAAGAACACACGTGCATCGTACTTAATTATACGTGCATCTTCTCTACCCGTGCAACTTAAGTGCATCATGTGCAAAACGCATTACTACAGCATTCGATTAATCAAAACAAAACATAAAGTAAACCTATAAATTTGAACTCGAGTAGCAAAAATAATTTTTCACAAAAAGAGACCAATAAAAGAAATTACAAAGTTCGCTCGAAAATTATTGCTTTTTTCGCCGCCTTTTTGGAGTTAATCAGACTCAAACTTGTCAAAAATTACGAGAAGATTTTTCGGGTCAAAAGTTTTTCGGACCGGCTAAATGTCAGGCCGGTCAATGCCTCCCCGTAGACATGTTTTTTAGGGTTCCGTACCCAAAGGAAAAAACGAGACCCTATTACTAAGCCTACGATGTCTGTCCGTCTGTCCTACGGCTGTATCTTTCGAACCTTAATAGATAGCCAGTTGAAATTTTCACAGAATATTTATTTATGTTACGGCGAATTAACTATGAAATACTAAAAAGGTAAAAAGTAAAAACGAAAGGGTCCCCATACAACAAACGTATTTTTAAACTTATTTTTGTATTAGCTCTAATATAAAAACGATAATACGTACAAACGTCAAACTTGTTATAATTATAGCACACGCTCTATAGTATAACAATAAATAATAAATAATGGCCAAGTGCGAGTCGGTGACAAGTTTCTGTTCATTACCAAGTTATAACTGGTAATTTCTTAATTGAATTTTATGGTTGTACGGAACCTTCAGTGCAAGAGTCCGACTCGCACTTGGCCGGTTATATTTTATGATTGTACAAGATAGTTGTATGCTTATTTATGGACATTCTAGTGATGGTGAAGCGATAGTGGCCGGGCGGTAGCATGTGCGCTTTATAATCTAAAGGTTCAATCCATGAAAATCTGATCAACCGTAGCTCTTTCATCAGAGGTTAAAAAAACAATTTATATTTTTTCATACGATAATTACTTAAAGTGGATTATAATACTAGATATCACAACGTTCAACAATCGATTGTAACAAATTAACTTTAAAAAGTTTAAAATATTTTAACGTATCAAAGATATGTTCCGCTAGAGTCACTCTAGATGTTTTATTGCTCATAGAAATCCTGAAAACGTATCCAGAGACGCATCATTAACAAGAGATAAAACAAGCTCAGCCTTAATCTGTACTGTTACTGTCTGTGGCCGTGCGAATGAACCTCTGAACAAGCTGAAAACCGCAACCTCTGTTCAAAACGCTTGGACAAATGAAACACTGGGATACGTCACTCAGGCGTTCAGAAATTTCTACCGTCCTTGCCACGAAGCTACGTACGAACACATTTTTTTATATAATTCCTTTCCGTGCACAGTTGCCTGGAAAAGATCGCTTTAAGCGATAAGGCCGCCTGTTAAAAGCCTAGATACTGTTTTTTATTGTAATGTTTATATTATCCTTGTTTTGTGGTATTTTAATAAAGAGTCATTGTATTGTATTGTATAGTATTGTACGAACTGAGGCACTTTAATCTCGGTATACCTATCTGTCACGTAGGTACTGGTTGTGTTATTGAAGTGAAAAGTTCTTTAGGTACATTGGGTACTTTTTGAGATGGGAGAAAAAGCACGAACTCGCGTGACTGCCACGCTCACATACTCGTTCGAATAAAATCAGCTCGAGTCGACAAAGGGAGTGAGATAGATGTAGTCAACCTTGATGAAATTTTCACTACAGGGCCCTGATTCCATAACTTTAAACACGCGCGTTACGCAGCGCGTTAAGTTAACCTCTAAAAGTTAGCCTTTATTCCCAAGAAATAGAGGTCAAATTTTCCGAAGTTAACGCACCGCGCTACGTGCATGTGTATGTTACGGATTCAGGGCCCTGTCGTATGGTCTTGCACACACTTTTGTTTGTTTGTTTATAGTATACGGGAATTACTCACTTAAGATTAAGCCGGTTATTATGATTATAGTTTAAGTCGCATACCAAGTTACGGCGGTCTTTTTTTTATGGTAAGTCCGCGTGCATGACTTCATTTAGCTATATTTTATCCAACAAAAATCGGCTTACGCAAGTAAGTTGACTATAGATTCGACTGTCCACGCCTCGCGGGTTCAACAAACAGTTGAGTTCGTAGTGATGGATTTGCGAGTTAAACTTTCAAGCGTTTCACGTCCCGTGGTTTATTGACCCGAGATGAAATGTAAAGGATGTACAATCTCCAGGGGTCTCTATATGATGAACAGATGTCTCAAAGAGCTATGTTACTGCCTTTACTTTGTAATGTATTATTTGAAAGTGCAGTGTACTCAAAAGCAAAGAATAGAACGAGAGCCAGAATTGTCGGTCTAAAGTTTTAATACATTATTTAAATTTGAGGGGTCTTTGACCGTTAGATTTGTATACCTTCTGTTATTCCGTTAACAAAACAGTAGAATTTGAACATTGTTATTTTTCTATATTGGGTTGGGTTTAATCTCTATATAATTTTTCGAAGCTCAGATCTAAAAACAAGGGAGATATGCTTAAGTACCTACACTATCGTTCGTTTTCAAATGTCTTCGTATTTCACTTTTAACCATACCGCTAAACCGGTAAAGGCAAAAACTGTAAGTAAGTACGACACATTAAAGGCGCTTGCAGACGATGCGTAGTACAAGTAACAAGTAGAAGTAGCAAGCGCCTACTACGCATCGTCTGCAACAGTGTGCTTAGTATACGTAGTACTTAGCGCCAAGTGGTACTTCGCGCTGGTACTTGGACCCAAGTGAAACTTCGTTTGGCACCCTGCTCTCGCGACGCCCTCTGCACATCGTTCGTATCATTCGAACACTCGTGCGAGTACGTACTCGCAAGCGAGTTGTGGCGTCATCGCGCAAGTGGCTACTTATGGTTTGAATGCCTACTTGTGCTTGCTACTTCTACTTGTTACTTGTACTACGCATCGTCTGCAAGCGCCTTGACTAATTTTTCACGCACACTAAGACACTTACAGCGACGTCTATGAACTAGCTAACAGTCCATATGCAAAAAATGCAAGTCCGTCTGCGGGGTGGGTTTGACTAAAGAGATCAAGCCCGATTTAGGCCGGATGCGTTCAAACCCGCCATGTGACATTATTATTATCTCTCTTGTTTTTTCAGATCTGGGGCCTTACGGCAACCTCATAACGCGAGTTTGAAACAGCGCTGATACCAAAACACCGAGATACGGTTTGCGGTCACGCAACTTTTTGCAATCACCTAACCAGCAGTGCAAGTACCGTTCTTTATCGATAGTCAAATTTGCCAGTTGAGATCGCCCAATTCGATAAAATGCCATTTGATCGGTACTCAATATGATCGATTCTATGGCATTTTATAGATTTTGGCGATCGATAAAGAACAGTACTTGCACTTGAATTGCTTAAATCAGGTAGCCGTAAATACCCATGCGGAGGGTGTGATCGTCAACTTTACTATTGTGCCCACTAAGCACCTAATCATTATTACAACATAGCTTTGGCCCACCAAAATGAGAAAGCTATACCGGTTACCTCCGTTTTATTTTGGTAACTTATTGGATCCACATTGTATTTGTGTATCAGGTAAATCATGCCGTCAAATAGAAATCTAAAAAACCGGACTGCACAGCGCACAGTCAAAAGTAAAGAAAAAATTAATTAATTAATAAAAAATACGTCCACTAGAAAAGCTCTTAATTTTTTTCATGGGCTAAAAATGTAGTTATTCTTTTTCGCACTTTATTGCTATATAATATGACTAGCTGACCTGACAGACGTTGTCCTGTCTTAGAACTGTCAAACACGCAAAGTCAAAATTGTAAATCTTATTTTACTACACTTTGGGTTACCTTATAGGAGTTTTAGTAAGGATCCCTATTTTTTTTGAAAATATAATATAGCCTATGTTACCCGGAGATAGTGAAGCTTCCCAACAGTGAAAGAATTTTTCAAATTGGTTCAGTAGTTTCGGAGCCTATTCAATGCAAACAAACAAACAATCAAATCTTTCCTCTTTATAATATTAGTATAGATAAAAAAAGGATTGACCCGGGGGCTTAGATTTCGTATCCGTTATTTTTTTCTTGACACAATACCATGTAAAACGGAGAGCAGCGCGTTTAGTGCGTGCTTTTGTAATTTCGGACATAAACAAAGCCGTACCTTTGTTCGTCCGAAAATAATGTATTTAGTAACCCTGAAGTTGAAATGATAATGGATGTTTCTAAGGTACATTACCACCGGACACATTTGCTTGACCTAAAAGGTTTGACACAGAAACCCATAATTTAGGCTCTTGGGTACAGTGAAGCACGACCTTTATACTATAGCTAACTGACCAAAAGTAGGCAACGCACTGACAATGGCCCGGGTATTGTAGGTGTCCATAAGCGGCGGTGATCACTTACCACTTTAGATTTTTTTGTGAAACACCTATGATAGTGGAATGCTTAAAACCTTCCTTAACTTTATTCGGGGCGAACTGCTAGTTTATTTGCGATTGCACATCCATGCATGAATACCTCCTTGTTTTGACTCGAATAAAACGCCTGAACAAAAGACAAAACAAAAGTATTGTAGTGATTTTATCGTGAAATTCGTGGGCTCGGCTGCTGCAAAAATCCATATTATTTGAGCTGGTTTAAAAACTACAGAAACCTACCTCGAAGATTTCTTCTACATGAAAAAAAGAAACACGCAAATTGGTGTATAGATATCTGGTTTGTAGTGTAGTGTGTGTAGTCTGGTTTATAGCGTAATCCCTGTACATGTACAATATGTACATATTTTTATGTACATATTTTGTTTTTTTTATGTATAATTTTTTTTTTTAATACCGGCCTGAATTGAGTGCCTTTCTCCTTTTTCTAAGTCGGTAAAAAAGCGAGCTTATAATCACTCAAAATACTGTTTTTAAACTATCACGGTTGTTCACTTCAGATATACGATTATTAGCGCGTTAAAGGAAAAAAAGGTAAGGTATGGTTGTGGATGGAGCCAATATTTCGGCGCAGTTGCATGTAGCATTTTCTGCACGGAAAGAATCCCGGTCCCGTTAATATCATATATTCATAATCAGCCCTTTAACAGTCCACTGCTGGACTTTTAGCCTACCCCCGAAAGGGTGATTGGGCCATATCCACCACGCTGGCCCAGTGCGGGTTGGTGGATTCACATACGCCATTGAATTCTTTCTCCGTACGTATGCAGCTCAGGGTTCGAACCCGCGACCTCACGCTTTCAAGTCTAGCGGTTTCCCAAATGGGCTACCACGGCTTATATCATATATAATATCATATATTATAACTGTATTAATCACTCAATGCATGGAACGCAACAACCTTCTTAATAAGTGTTAAAACACACATCGTCATGTTAATCACACATCGTCATGTTATATAATCACACATTGTCCTACGATTGCTGAATCAGCAATATTACAAAGCATTACTTTGAGATAACACAACCCCACAAACATTGTCACTGCAAACACAATGTTGAATCATTTAAGAGGGAATAAGCAATGAATTCACAATATGGAATCTACACTTACAGTATTTATTTACTTAGGTACATTTTAGTAATTGGTGGAGTGTTAGGGCATTTTTCGCACTATTGTACAAAACTTCTTACTTACTACGTACTGTTGTACTGTTTGGCTTTTGCCAAATATGGCCACTTTAATTAAATTTATTTACGAAATAATCGAAAAAAACACATCTGAAGAAACCGGTTACCGCCACGTTTGTGTTATTGAAAACTTCTTTGTGGCTTTTGCGTAATATGGCCACTTTGTTTACAATTTTAATGAAGTTTAATTATTAAAAATATCGAAAAAAAGCCCAATTCTGAAGAAACCGGATACCGCCACGGTCATCTGGCTCGTGTTCATATCTCGTTAAAAAAAAATCAAGATAGCTCCGTGGAAATGGTGAAGTGCGCAAACGAGATCACCGTGTATTTAAAAAAAAACTAAGCTTTTTTGAGCGTCCGAACAAATTATTGATATTATTGGAATTGGTTCAAAAACTACTGAGCCTAATTTAATGAAATTTTTGAGACACTATCTCGACAGCTCTATCCAAAAAACAAACACGGAAATAATAGACGAATGTAGGACTAAAAGGCGTACACACATTAAAAAAAATTAGTTAAAAATACGAATCAATTTGAGGACTTCCCCTCCTGAATCAGTTAAAATGGCTGAATGTATTTCTATAAACTATGAGGTGTGTTCATATCGAGCGTTGTAATGCTGCCAGCATGTTGGATACGCTGTCGCATCTTTTCAATTTAATTTCATATTTAAATTTAGCCTTTCAATTCAGCGATATTATGGTATAAACGATCTTCAATTAGTCAGTTTAGTTTTTTTAAGTTTTGTGTTTGGTATTCTTATGTTAACTCAATTCCATGAATACAATAATTTCATTAAGTGAAAAAAAATTGCCAGAGATAGTCACTAACGAATGTATAAGAAATGCAAGTACTAAAGGATACTCGTTTACAATAATAAATGAGAGAAAGGCAGAGAAATAAGATTAATTGAACTTACATTCTATTTAATTCCTAATGCCAGACAGTGAATGACCTAGGATCAGGTTCTTTATTGTATTTTTATTGAAATGCTGTTTGGGTACAAAATCTTTTTTTTTTTGTAATAAACAAAGATGTTGTTTGAAAGAATTACGACATATTTATATTGACATGCTGTAGTTGTCAGGTGTTGTTACTGTGTTTGGACGCTAGAGAGTTTTTTCTATTTTTTTATATAGAATAAGTGGCAAACAAGCTACGAGCCACCTGATGGTAAATGGTCACCGCCGCCTATAGACACCTACAATACCCGGGGCATTGCCAGTGCGTTGCATACCTTTGAGGAATCTATTCTCCCTCGTTTGATTTTGTTAATTGAGTTGTGTACGATGCCTAAAATTGTTAGAAGTGCTGCTCGAGAAATGATAGTAATAGTGATTGAAGCAATGACAGCGCCGCGTCTGGGGGACTTCAAACATGAAAAGTGCTTTACCTTGCCTTAGCTACCACTCTGTCAAAACCACAGACTAGGTAAAGCTACTACACAGCCAGTTTTTGGTCAAAACCTTACTCCACCTGTCATCGTGCCCAGTTTCACTTTAGTTTTCATTATGGCGATTCCGACATTGAGCCAAGACTCAAACTCAAATATAAGACCCTTGCACACCGCGATTAGCGCGCAAGACTAATCTGACGTAAGTTCAATATTACCAATCATTATTTGTACGTGCGATTGATCAGAAAATTATGCTTAGTTACCCACCATTTTGACCACAATCATGCACTGAATTATGGGCATATAGGCACGTTGGATAGGAAACCTGCATACGTACGGAGAAGGAATTCAATGGCGTATGTGAATTCACCAATCTGCACTGGGCCAGCGTGGTCGATAACGATATGGCCCAATCACCCTTTCGGGGGTAGGCTAAAAGTCCAGCAGTGGACTGTTAAAAGGCTGACTATGATGATGATGAGGCACGTTGGGTCAGGGTGGGACCCAGGCTGGCCTGGCTGGCCCTGGGAAGACCTCTGGAGTGAACAATTTTTTAAAATTTAGAGCACTTCACCGCTTTATGGTTGATATTCCGAAAACCTGTACGAGGCACTTAGATTCCACTTTTATTATGCAAACTGATAGTCTGTGGAATGCGCTGCCTGAATGCGTGTTCCGACAGTTACAATCTGGGTGTCTTCAAATCACGAGTGAATCGGTTTCTTCTATGCAATCGAGCTCACCGTAGACCGCATCATCGCTTAACATAGGCGAGTTGGCGGTCAAACGCAAGCCTAATATTAAAAAACTTCATACTCATATATAGAATGGTTTTCCTTTCTTCCATTTATATTATTTCTATTCAGTGGCTAAGAAACTTCTCAGTCTAGAACACCGCCGTAAGGTAGCGAGTCTGTCAATTTTCTACAGGATTCATTTTGGAGAATGTGCATCAGAGCTCCATGACCTAATCCTGCCATCCCCTTTCTACTACAGGACAAGTAGGAAAACGGCCCACTACCACCCATACATTGTGGATTTTCCTTGGATACGTACCAAACGTTTCGATTCTACGTTTCTAATCCGTACGGCCAAAGTTTGGAATAACCTGCCAGCTTCCTTGTTTCCTGAGAGATATAACCTGGGCCTTTTCAAGGCCTGAGTGAATAGGTATCTTCTAAGTCTGCGTGCTTCATCTTCGACCACATCGTCGCTTACCAACAGGCGAGTTGGTGGTCAAAGGCGGACTTATCAGCGATAAAAAAAAAAAAAAAAAAAAAAAAAAAAAAAAATAGGTAAAGTGAAAATGTGTTAAAGAAGTCTAATTTATGGGAATTCCCAAAAATTATGTAATCATTATGATCTTTGAAGTTTTGCAATGATTACACCAAGCATGATTACGGTCAACAACGACAGAAAGCCGGCTTGTTGGCTTGTGTATGCAGTGTGCACTGTGCATAGAAAAAGGTATCTAGAAGCGGTTTTTTAACTGACATTCTGACTAGGTTTAGCCAGAACCTCCGTGGGCTAGTTTTAAAATAAAGTTTAATAATATGATATAGGTCTTTATATGATTATTATTTATCTAAAAAAACAATACCTACTCTAGATTTAAAAAAATCCCCACCATATTACGCCCATGCACTGAATAGACACCAAACTAATGCGAGTAACCTAAATCTTAGCTAACATTATATCAGGGTGTGGCGTAAAGAGTAGTCAACCCATTACCTATGGTTGGGGAGCATCATGACTAATCAGAAAATCGAAATTTGTGTTCAGCAAAAGGGTCACGGTTTTCAAGTAACTGGCCCTTATTTAAATTTCATAATAATTACATTCTTAATAACACTATTTTAAACTACCACGGTTGTTTACTAAACCAACCACCCGCATTCTTCAGTCTTCTCGTTAACATGGTGCATGCGGTAACTGCGCCGCAATATCGGGAGCTCATTCCACAACCTTACCACGGTAAATATGCCAAAAGCCACCTCGGAAGCCTCCGAGCCATTTCGGTTGCCTGGAAGAGATCGCTTTTAGCGATAAGGTCGCCAGTTGTTACACTAGTTTTTAAGAGTTTTTGTTCTCTGTATCAGATTTTATGGTGTGAACAATGAAGAGTTAATCAATCAATCAATATTCCGTTAATAATCATATAACTTTAATTACATTCTTGGCAGGTCATTTCTCAGACTGTTTTTTTGGAAAGTACTCTTTAATAGATGTGATATCCAATGTGAACAATTTTTATAACAATAGATAAATATTTTTTTTCAAAATTTTCAGTTTAAACTAATTTGCAATAATATTAGACTCTGATCCTCTTAATAGGCATTTTCTTTTAACTGAAAGCTGGGAATACTGTGTTTTACCGTTCTAGAATACCCCTAACCATAGGTAACGGGTTGACTACTCTTTACGCCACACCCTGTATAAGATCTCATAAAACAATGTAGCACTCATAAATTATGTATATAACTAGCTGAACTGAACCCAGGAGTGATTTCAGTGAAATGTAAAATAGTGAAATATGTAGCCGTAAAAAGCACCCGTGACACCGGATGATTCATTGTTATTGTTAAGGCAGGGCCGGACTTAAGGAGAGTCAAGGTCTTTCAATATGGGGTACTCTTTTGAAGGCCCTCAATTGAAACAGTTGTGGTTGCTACTTTGTATGATACCGTCTGAGTTATCTGTAAAAAGGAGTAGTGAAAATATGAGATTATTTAAAAAAAAACCTCGATAAAGATAAAGTCAGCTACTACGAAAAACTATTAACTAACGAAAGTGAAACTATTAACGGTTTTTTCACATGTATTTTACATTATTTCAATTCCTGACGTTTCGAACACTTTGCAATGTCCGTGGTCACAGGTAGACTGGATAACGGATATCTATCGAAATGTTATGAAATTAGTTACAATTAACGCCAATGATTTTAAATCAAAACGTTCCATACGCAATAGCCGTTCACGGTGTCCATCTTGCAGTTCTGCACCGGACTTGAGATTTAAGTATATTAAAAAAAACCTATGTAATAATCACGTACCCTAAGAAATCTTTATATTACGATTAATGCTAAAATGATTCAGAAAGTTTTGTCTAATTTTTACGGATATGCTACTTGCATAATGTACAACCAATGACCAGCCTTTCGTGCCTCGTCAGTCACTCGAAAACATTCTATGTGATAGATTGAACGCAGATTACTTTGCCAACATTTGTTATTGCCTCGACAACCTTGATATCTCTAAAATAAAGATATATAAAAAATAAAATATAAAATAAAGATGGTAGTAAGTGTACTTAACTTAGCTCGTCGCAATTAATAATTTTCTCGTAAAAAATAAAATGTGAAAAATATCTTTAAGATTCCAAACCACTGTTGTTGTAGCCAAATTTGAAACTATTATTCTAACTATTCAATTTCCTTTTCATAAAACAAAGCTTCGATTCCATTACGTCGTACCCTCGGGCAAGTCACCGGTTATGATAACCGCGTAAATCCCAAAATATTATTCTTTCTAACCGGGTGTGTTTATCGCCCGGGGCAGGTGGCCCCGCCCTTAATCCCTCCCAGTCGGGAACAACAACAAACCGCACTCATTTTTTAAGCGGCGCGCCTTTATGAAAAAGGCTCTTAAATTAAGAGACAGAATATAACGAATGCTACAGCAAACGGCAAGTAATTAAGATAGCAGATATGCGTGTAGTAGTTAGACTGTAGAACATTTTGCGAGATATTTATGAAAAAACGTATGTGTATTTTGTGAAAAAGTTTTCTTTTAAATTGTCCGTTGAGTAACTGGATTGATTTAGCGCATATTTGAATACAGAAAGTCTATTGCAATGGACAAAATTTTATGAAGATTGAATCAACGGTGCGCAAGTTATCGTAAAACAAATATACAAACATACAACTCACAAACACACATGCAAACACAACCTGTTTCCGTAAACTATAAAACATTCGCTTCGATTGATTGATTAACTCTTTATTATACATACCATGAAATTTTATACAAAGGACAAAAAACTGCAAATATACCGGCCAAATGCGAGTCGGACTCGCGCACTGAGGATTCCTTACCACCACCAAATTCAATAACGAAATAACCAGTTATAACTTGGTAATGAACAGAAATTTGTCACCGACTCGTACTTGGCCATACTTTGTTATACTTTAGAGAGTGTACTATAATCATGCCAAGTTTGATGCTTGTACGTATAACTGTTTTAACATTAGAGCTAATACAAAAACATTTTAAAAAAATGCGTTTGTTGTATGGGTGTTCCCCCTTACGTTTGAATTTTTTGACTTTTTTATAATTTCTTAGTTAATCCGCCATAACAATGCATATTCTTTGAAAATTTCAACTGGCTATCTATTACGGCTCGACAGATACAGCCGTTAAAAGGTAAGACGGACAGACAGGCAGACAGATAGACAGACAGACGGACAGACAGACAATATAGAACACTGTTTTAATCTATCACGGTTGTTCACTAAAGTTATATGATTATTTACGGGATATTTACCGTGGTAAGGTTGTGGAATGAGCTCCCGATATTTCGGCGCAGTTACATGCACCATGTTCACGGGAAGACTGAAGAATGCGGGTGGTTGGAGAACAGTTAAAAAGTTAGGTGCAGATATAACGATCTACCCTCTTTCTTAGTCTTTTGCTACGGTTATCACTGGAACTCGAACCTAAGTCCCGACAAAACACACTCACTGTATCACTGCGTATAGTATTTTGAAAACATTTCGAACGCGAATTTTTATTTTTATTTTTGAGGCAACCTAATACTGGATTCCACGCACTGGCGAGTTGAAAACCATCACCTCGATTGAAATTCTGACATTTCGAGATCTCAATAGTTTCCTTTACTAGCCTTGGTATGTAATGGCGTTCGGTGGACAGGATTTCTCATTCCACAACCTTACCACGGTAAATATCCCGTAAATAATCATATAACTTTAGACAATATAGGCTTAGTAATAGGGTCCCGTTTTTACCCTTTGGGTACAGAACCCTAAAAAAAACGTAACACCATCTACATTTGCACCATCACCTTTGTTATTTGCTTGGTAAAAATATTTCGTATTTATTAACTACATACAAAATTCCTAAATACATAAACATTACAACAGCAAATTTTTATAACACAAAATTTATCATATTTTACTGTAATTTAATAAAAAGAATCAGGTCAGCGCTACTTCCTAGAGATAAACCATTTTACGGAAAACCTGTCTCGCACAAATAACCGACGTTATAGTAGTTGACGTAAATAATGGACCACTGACGCAGAACTGACGCGACGTGGACGCTCCATCCATCGATTTATACCACAATTTATACGAAGGAGCACAACAATAAAACAAGAAATACCTAGGAAATTTGATGTCCGTCGGGATTGAGAATCCAAATCGGCGTCTGAAAGGACCTATAATCTGATGTATAATTATTTATTCATCTTCATAAAAAGTATCATCATTCAAATACCCTAAGTCAAAAAATTTGCTACCGTATGTCAACTACATAAACAATTATATTGATCAATTGAGCAAAAATTTCGAATACTCGCTGACTCTTCCATAAGCTCATTGACGCTGACCGACAACTGTGAACTGTGAATGTGGCTGACAACCGTAGAGAGAGAATTATACTGAATCTATGCTGACAACGCATGGTTAGCTATTGACGTCGTTCTAAATCCAAAATGGCAGACTCCCAAAGATGGCAGACCAGTAATATTTATGCAACCCATGATATGTGTATCAAATGAAAGGGGATTTCAAATATCTTTATTATTTAGTGGAACTTAAAAAACAGAAATATAAAAAAACTTAAAATATTAACTAAAAACTAAAACTTAAAATAACTAAATTAAAACTAAAAGATGATTGTATAAAATATACAATCAAGGGGATTTCTGAGAAGACTACGAAAAATAAAATGACGTCACACTAAAATTAATATAGCGGACGTCTAAAAGCTTGTTTTAAAAAGTTTTTTATTTAATTAATAATTTTATTTTCCAATATTAGGAAATTTTTCGAGAGGAGTGCGTGCGCGCAAAGTCATTGCAAAGTGAGACGCCGTGTACGCCGTTGTAGGTTTTGTATCATGAATATTATAATTTTTCATTTGCCTGCTAGAGCGGAGTGGAGCAAATATACGTCCGGATTGTAAGTAAGCGGTAATCACCGCCGATGGACACCTGCAACACTAGCTGTGTTGTCGATGCTTTGCCATCCCGGAGAGATCACGTACTTAGTCCAACGAATCGCACCAATGACGATATAACCACTTGACTGCTCATCCTTTACCCCGCCGTAAACCAAAGGTCTAAATTTTTAGCATAACCTTTTTCGAGCGGTCCAATCCTAGACGCGAATTGAATTAATGACTTTTGAGCCTCCAATCACAAGCAAGCCAATACGATACTTACCCCCGCGACCGACGTGGCTTACGTCGTGCACAACCAAGTTTTTATATTATATTTGGAACGCACTGACTGGAAAAAAGTTCACGTAGTCCGATGGATCGAACTACGCGGTCGGACCACGTGGTCACAGCTTGTAAATAACCCTTAACGCTCCATGTTCAAACATTTTATACAATACGCTTATAACTTAAAAGCATTAACACAAGTCATAATCCGAATGAGTCGCTAAAACGCCTCCAAAACATTAGACAAATTATTCCGTGTAACTGTTGCCTTGACATGTATTCTAACATGAAATCATGTTATTAACATAGCACTAAGTTCGCATAATTTCTCGTACGTAGTGTCATTCACGCTATGTAGGCATTTAGGTTAAAGGAAAGTACTGGAAAAGTCCTGGGAATGTCCTAAAACTACGACTAGAACGACAGATAGACAGCAGCGTCCTATTAGTACACGGTGAACGTACTGCGATCCCCAAGACGTCTACTAAGCGTGGGGATTACGGCAAAACCCCTCTCTTTTTTTTGCAGTGGACGTTGACTGACTGATGATTTGACTGGAAATACCTAGTTAAAAAATAAGAAATAAGAGAAGGTTAGATGTGGTCCTTAAATTATGTGAATTTTTTATTGTATTTTTTTTTTAAATACGTGCCTATATTATCTAAACAAAATGCTAGCTAAAACCACAGAAGACATAATAGACAACTAACATTACAATAACGTCATACTGCCCATAGACCGTTGAAGGGTCTAAAGACAATCCAAATGCTCAAGCCGACTATCAGTTGGCATCGTACCCAGCATGGGCGGCATTACCACGCTGAATGGCAATGTTTATGCGTTGAACCAGAAACAAGCCAGCATTTTGGTCACGCGTCGCATTAACCAGGCGCTCGGTAGATTTTTAAAAACGAGGTGAGCTTCCCGGTCCCCAAATGTCTCGACCCCAAACGGCTCAAATAGAGAGATTGCTCTGAATAATTCCAATATTCGACAGGCTCCACAAGTATCCACAGATTTGTGCTTGTGGCGCAATTCAAAGTATTTTGTCGGACCCATGACGATTAATCATTACCACTGGGGGCGTCGGGAGCACTGTAATTTAATTTATTGGGTCCTGCGAATGAATAAATAAATTGTAATTTCGAAAGCGTGATCAGGGGAAAAATTAAATGAAAGCATTTTGTTCAATTAAAAGATTTTCCACTCTTTTACTTCTCTTCTTGATTTTCTTTTTCTTCCTCTTGAAAAGATTCTGGCATCTCATGTTTTGTGCATTAGCCAGTGTCAAGCAAGTATTGAAATATTTATTTATTTATATATTTATAAAAGTTTTATTAAATACCGTTCCACAAGTCAAAGTTACATGTTGATTCACAGTGCAAAACGAGACGCAGTCACCCACGCACACTCGCCTTGAAAAAGACCGCCAAATTCAGTTGTCACTATAGTTGGAATAACCGGCTTAATCATACGTGAGTAATTCCCGAGTCGCGGCGGCCCACAGTGCAAAACGAGACGCAGTCGCGCGCACGCACTCACCGTGAATAAGACCGCGGATTTCGGTTGAAACTATAGTCGGAATAACCGGCTTAATCATACTTAGTGAGTAAATGCAAAATGTGTGAAAACTTTCGGTTTCCGTAATAAAAGTAACTTTGTCTAAAGTACAGAGTATACCATTATTAAGTAGTGGTCAAGTCCAAGTCATGCCCTAGTAAAGTGGTGGAGACTTTAGGCTTCTTTGGAGTTTTAGAAACAAGACGAAAAAGACAGGTTTCATATCTTTACTCCACATGTCCATACTCGAGCTCTCAGCTCCAAGGGTTTTATAATAAACGTGTTCGTATGTTTGTATGTCACTTACAACCTAAACGTATAGCTATAGTACCTGTCACCTGGGTGACCTTTACGAATAAAGCCTACTTCAAGTTTCGCTATTCCTGAAAGAACTGACATTTCATATAATGGAACGAACGCGTCCTGTGAAACAATACAAACGAAACGTGACTTGGTAACTTCCGAAATCAATGATATTTTTTATCCAACATGTTCTTATAACAGCGTCGATCGGAACGTTGTAACACATTCAATGTCACTTTAGGTAGTGTGTTATAACACATACCACACCTGTGTTTTTCATGACCATGGATACAAAGTCCTTCAGTCGTAATATTAAACAAGTTTACATAGTCTTAAATAGCGTCAAACAAGTCACAGTCAGAGTCAAGCAAAGTAAGTCACGGTCAAGTCAAACTCATACCCCAGTAAAGTGGTAGAGGATGTACAAGAGGCTTCGATGGAGTTTTGGAAACAACACGAAAAGACAAGTGCACCTCGTTATATCATTTCCCCATACTCAAGCACTTAATAAATAATAATTCACCATTTAGTACACACAGTACACTCGAAAATACACATGTTTAGGAAAATAATACAACGAACCGACATGTTTTTTCCACGTTGGCGCCAAAACTGCCCCATTTTAAGTAGAGTTTATCTAGGGTTACAAGGATCGGTGGTACTAAACTGAAAGGAGGTAATTTTACTCATCATTATGAAAAAATAAACTTGGGATATACCGGTTTCCTCACGATGTTTTCCTTCTCCGTTTCTGTTCGATGGCATTGAAACTGCACATAATTTATTTAGTTAAGTACTAAATCGTATCAGACGACCTAAAATGGACCGCAAGGAAACGCTGGATACAGGCCGCTTCCAACCGGCTCTTTTGGAGATCGATGGGGAGGCCTATGTCCAGCAGTGGACGTCCTATGGCTGAAACGATGATGATACTGATAAAGTACTAAATAATACAATGGTGCAAGGCAGAGGATCTAACCGGGTGGCGTCAGATTATAAAGCGCACATGCTACCACTCGGCCATCATGGCTCATCAAACAAATATAAATATTGGTAATATGATATACATACAAATCTTTGGAATTTACTATGGCACCAACCCTGAAATCCAAAAAAATCTATTACAAAGAAAAATGTGATTCACATTAAACAAAACGTATCACGTGGTGCAGTATCGGAACAAGTTCAAGCACAAACTCAAAAAATTTAATCGCCACTTTGCACCGACTGCTTGAGATTGGAGGACGCCTATCATATTTTGATGGAGTGTGCTCGGAATAAAGCACCAAGACGCCTATTATTTCGCGGCAGTTCCTTTGGATTATGCAACTCTTATTTGGCCTAACCTACCGCAGAAACGACAAAAAATGTTCTAGCCATGCCTTAGATCAAGCCTTATTTGTGATAGTAAATATTCCAGTGTCAAATGAGGTTAAGGTGTAAGGTTCAGGTGCTCAAAAGATTTAAAAAAAGTATATGTAGGTAGCCTCAAGAACGTCTTCTCAAGAACAAAGCCCTCCAGCAGATAATCCTGTAGGTATATATCCTTACCTTGAGCCAGTTTGAAAAGAGTCGCTTCGATTTTAAAACTTGCTCTGTGTTTCAATATTGTAAAGCAAGAAGTACTTTGAGGTGCGCGCGCACTCTCCTGAACACCGGTTGATCATGACCCAAAACTGGGTCATCCCGGGCTTTCGAACTTGACCTACGACTCAACGTCACATAAATTTTGTTTATCGAAGGGTGTATGCCACATGGATAATTTATGGTATCGCATTCTGGATTTCATAGCTGGTACTTAGTAAAATAAAAATTTACGTGTTCGACGCTCGTGCTTATCTTTTTACCCGACTTCAAAAAAGGAGGAAGGTACTCAGTTCAGCCCGTATTTTTTAAGAATTATACATATTTGATGATTTCTTTGTTTTGATTTCATAGTTGGTACTTAGTAAAATAAAAATTTACGTTATCGTGCTTTTATTTTTAAAATACAGATTTGATGATTTCTCTGTTTGGACCTTTTGTTTATAAACAAACTTGTTTGTTGTGTTTTATTTATCACTAGCTGAAGCCTGCTACTTCGTACGGGTAGAGCTCGGCTTACGGCCTTGCTACTACAACCCGTTATAGCCTATGTGCTATTCTAATGTATAAGCTATATTATTGTAAACTTTCATTAAAATCCATTCGGTAGTTTTTGCGTGAAAGAGGAACAAACATCCATACATACAAACTTTCGCGTTTATAATATTAGTAGGAAGTAGGGTATTTCCCTTATAGAAATAAATTATAACACTGACTTTAAGATCATACCTACCTGTATGGAAGTGATTGTTAGGTTTTGCTGACGAAGCATGAAAGTAAGATTTTAACTGTAGAAATGAGAGGTTTGGGAAGTAAAGCTGGAGCTAGTTTGATAAACAAAATAAAGAACAGCGTGATGAAGGAACGTTGTGGAGTGGTAGATGTTGAGACAAATATAGAGAACGGTAAGCTGATGGAAAGCTGGAAGGGACCGCGAACATATCACGACCAAATCGAAGACTTTTTTGAAAACGACCTCGTCTAAAGTATCCGTAACCGACAAACTTATATGAAAACACTCATGAAAGGAGAAGCGGAAGATTTGTGTCAGGATCGTAGCAAGTGGAGAAATGTGGTCTCTGCCTACCCACTGCTACCAACAGAAAAGAGCCGTGTAAGGTCTTAAAGTTTGCGTGACTTTTATCTATCCAAGTTTTTTTGACACGTCATTATGATCTTCATTTGTAAGTAACAAAACTCTTGAACTCGTCAATGGCTACTAATAACTCCTTGAGTATGGGATAATTTACGAATCCCACACCAAGAGTTCCTCTATTCACATCCAAGCTCAATCATCATCATCGCCACTTTATCATATTCCTCTTCAACTCCTTTGTTGGTCTGAGCTGAGAAAGAGACGTTAAACTAATATGTCTCGTGATATTAGTTTTGTTACAGTCTCTTTCTACGCACCAGCACTTCAATATACTGAGTCAGTATGTGCTGTGGTGGGCGAAAGTAGATCATCCTAGCCCCTGCGGGATCTTAGCCTACGACCCCAAATCACATAAATACTGCCTGTTTTATGGTTATCTAAAGGGACTGGATAATGCTAGAGATTAAAATATTCAATATATTTATGGTAAAAATAAAGATGTCTAAATGTAGGCTAATGGTGGGTGGAAGTGTCTTCATAATTATTTTACGGCAGTAAAAAAACTAATATAAAATTGCCGCTAATTATTATCTCTTACTCACACACTATTGTTGTCCATACTCAGTAAATTGGTCTGGATTTACGCAGAATTACGCAGGATATTCGTATCTGTTATTTAGCGGCCGGTTATCCGAGTCGCATAGGCAACAAAACGCTCCCTCAGCCCCCGCCAAGTTATAGCGACGATGTATCTTGTCATGAAAGAATCAGGACGCCCGCGGGGGGAGTGCAACGACAAAAACGAACATAGGTCCGACCTCGATGACGCCTGGCGCGGTACTGAACGCGGCGCGTGCAAATTCTCGTGACCTTTTTACGCTTTTAATTCCTTTAAACGAAACTATACACTAACAAAAATCTATCCAAATAAAAAAAATAAAAAAATATTGCCTTTCAGTATATGCAATTTCCAGGTTGTTACGAGCTTTAATTAGAGCATAAAACGAAAAAAATAAACTAACTCGACTTTGTTTCAGATTTTTTTTAATGGCGGAAACTTTATTCTATCGTGTTTTGAACCAAATCATAATCTCAAACACAGATGTATCTGTGACATGTATTTTTTTCGAGCTCAAATATTGTAATTTAACTGAATAGAATTGATTTAAAACCGTCAAATTTGGTATATGAGGCCTTTAAGACTTTTTCCCACTTTAAGCAATTTTATTTTGGGCCTTCTATTTTTAGTTTGTCTACTGCCATGTTCAGCTCAAAATTATAAAAATGGTGACATATCAAAATATATAACTAGGTTAGTAATTATATAATACAAAATATATATATAAACCTTAAAGACCGAAGGCGCTTTTCTTCCTGTTTTTTGTTTATTCATTCAAATACCTATTTAATAAATGATCTCTACGATATCTTAATATACAGATTTCATAATTATGGAGAGAACCGCAAAGATACATTTTACATTACAGCTATACTTTTTGAAAAATATAAGTAATTCCTCAAAAATAGAAGTAACGAAACGCACGACTGTGTGTAAGCGCTATACTTAGTTGTGTTCCTCTAAATACGACTTTAATACAATATAATTAAGCCGTATGGTTATCTGTAGTAATAAGGTGGGAAAACCTCGCCTTAATACGTCTAGTGAAACTCTATGTGCTTTCTAAAATACAAAATTACTCAAATTTAATTAATTTTCACGTTGCATAGTGTAAATGTATTTCAATTGAATAGAATTAAATGCGAGTGAAATGAGAAAGACGTTTCTACTGATTCTGATTTAATGTTAAATTCATATTTGCAAAGTTTTAACTAGTATTTAACTGTACCTAGTAAACTTAGCACTTTAATTCTCGCTTTTAATTAAGAAAAGCATTTTACTTTTAGAAAAAAAGTTCCACAGCAACAATTACAAAAAATATGGACCAAAAAAAACTGCAGTCTAATTATCATCCACATCATTCCTGCTGGTTACAGGCATCTCTCTCGTAATGCGATCTGCTTTGGTCATGTGCTTATTGAGTCAAGATTCTGAGAATTCCAATCATTCAAATACTAATCTCCTAAATACTGAGACGTGGTCCTTAACTGTGGCCTTTTAGAAAAACTCAGAGTCACACAGCGGGCAATGGAGAGAGCTATGCTCTGAGTTTCTTTGCGCGATAGAATCCGAAACGTGGATATTCACCAAAGAACCAGAGTCACCGACATAGCTGTTAAAATTTGCAAGTTGAAGTGGCAATGGGCAGGCCACATCGCTCGGAGAACCGATAACCGATGGGGAAGAAAGGTTCTGGAGTGGAGACCACGAACCGGAAGACGCAGCGTAGGTAGGCCTCCCACTAGATGGACCGACAACATTGTGAGAGTCGCGGGCATCCAGTAGATGCAAAAGGCAGGCTGTCGTTCAGTGTGGAGGTTAAAGGGGGAGGCCTATGTTCAGCAGGGGACGTCTTGTGGCTGATGATGATGATGAAATACTAATCTGGTTTTCATCCTTTACTTATTTAAAATTTACTTAATATGATGGAGTTTCGAGAAAGAAGAATTTAAAAAAGGTAAATAAATTAGTGATAAAGTAAATAACTGGCCAAGAGCGTGTCGAGACACGCATATGGTAAGGTTCCGTTTTTCGTAGCCAAAGTCATATAATTGTGGTCACAATAAACTGTTTAACGCAAAAACTGAGCAGGAAAACAACGTGAGGAAACCTGCATACGTACGGAGAAAAAATTCAATAGCGTATGTGCATCCACTAACCCGCAACTAGGCCAACGTGGTGGATATGGCTCAATCGCCCTTTCGGATGTAGGCCTACGTCAAGCAGTGGACTACTTAAAAAGCTGACAATGCTAAAATGCTAAGAAAATTGCAATGATAACATTGAACTAATTAATGGTCCACAAGCAAAAAAGAACAAAGGTTCGAGACGTCGGAATCGCGGTAATGAAATTAAAGTGGAGCTGGGCAGGACACGTTGCTAGGCGTAATGATGACAGGTGGAGTAAGGTTTTAACAGAGTGGTGGCCGAGGCAGGGTTTACGGAGCGTTGGTCGTCCAGCTGCAAGATGGGTCGACGATACAATCACTATCGCGGGTCGAACCTGGACTAGATTAGCACAGGACCGAGGCAGATGGCATAGCAAGAGAGAGGCCTATACCTAGCAGTGGGATAAAGAAGGCTGTGGATGATGATGATGCAAAAAATATGATTATGATTATAACTAAAGGTATCAAGCCTGATTTAGGCTAGATGCGTACGCACCCGTCACCCCTCCTTACCATATCTGCCTTGTTTCTCTAATCTGAGCAGGTGATCTGATCTTGAAAGCATCGTCACTGATTACTATGTGAACCGACTTTCAATTCAAAAACATATTTTATGTATTGTTTCCCCGCCACACCTGTCTCGCTCGCACATTTTCTACGTATTTAAAGATATAAGTTGATGGAGTGGGAACTGTAATAAGGTGAACAACTTAGGAATAACTTTCCAAATGTTATACAACAATTTTCATAACGATATTTTTATTTAATTTTGGCTAATAAGCTCCAAATATAGAAATACATGTTTTGTATAAATTATACCGAAAAATTACTATCCTATCTTCGGTGAAGTGTAATAGTAGAGACGTTATAGGCGAACAACACGGCTTTAAAAACTAAACGCAGCATATACCATAACTATGCATAGCTTACCAGTGCATGTATATGTGCA
Source organism: Agriopis aurantiaria (assembly GCA_914767915.1). NCBI lineage: Eukaryota > Metazoa > Arthropoda > Insecta > Lepidoptera > Geometridae > Agriopis > Agriopis aurantiaria. The sequence goes on along the minus strand of OU612003.1, from coordinate 4,855,201 downwards.
TTTTGTGAAATAAGGAAAAGAATATGAAAGACTTTTTACGCTATATCTGTTGTTAGAAAGAGACAAAAATACAATTTGTTGTGGACACTCGGAGTGCGTGAGACGGCTGAACGAAGTCGGGCAGCCAGCCTTGCATTCGTCTAGAGGACGCCTTGCTTGCGTGGAGGCGGGCACAACCTATCTACAGTTTAAAATATCTTAGCCTATTTTAGCCTTTCTTTTCAATTACGCAATATCTCCTGCCTAAAGATCTTTTACAAAAAATTCTCATTGTGGGTTTAACCAAAATACTAAGAAAATATTGTCCTTAAAAGGAAAAATTTCAATAACAAAAGCACCTACGCTTCGCGTATTCTACGTTTTAGTCTTAAACTTCAGCAGCCGCCATGTTCTTAAATGGGCTCGTTTATAAGAATACTTAGCTTAAATGTTCAAAGGAGTTCTACTCTGTGATTGAATTATCACAGAGTAGAACTCCTTTGACCATGTTACCAAAGTTACTTAATCGTAATTAAATTGTTTTGACAAAAATTACTGTGAACTTGTGAAACGAATTACGCGTTTGACACCGAAATCGCCTGACTTGAGATATCAGTGTGTTGTATTGAAGTTTTCCCATCTCTATCTCTTCTCTACATAGAATAAAATAAAGTCGCTTTCCGCGTCTGTCTGTCGGTCTGTATAACCGCTAATTCCTCTTAAACTACGCAACGGATGATTTAGATACATTTTCACGAAAGGTTTATATACATAACTAGCGACCCGCACCGGCTTCTCACGTAAATTACACCCGTGCGAAGCCGGGGCGGGTCGCTAGTAGTGTATAATACAAAGACCTGCCTTATGAACTAGTGCGAATGGCACCAGCTCGTCGGTATACAAGCGCGTCATGTGCACCGGTGCGACGTCAGTTGCTCGCCGATTTTGCTAGCGGTCGCGCAAGTGAGAGAAAAGAAACCTTAAAACTAAATTAAATAAATGTGTAGTAAAAAAGTTACCAAACACACTGAACGTTTGAAGAAGCTCGGTAAAATTTCGATAGAAAGGGCTTTTTTTTTTTAAGTATTCTATTTTGTTTGTATGCTCGATGAGTTTCGATTTTACAGTATATATCTCTAGAAATATATATTGAAAAATACAACTCAGAAGGAGTCTCAATTTAAACTATTCACAGTCCATTTAGATTCAGATTTCAGATAGCCCGTTGGTCCAGTTGGTAGTGAACCTACCTTCTGAGCTTGGGGGCGTGGGTTCGATTCCCATCTAGGACAAACATTTATGCGATGAACATTTGTGTTTGTTCTATATCTGGGTGTTAATATCTATTTAAGTATGTATTTAAAGCTAGATATGTATGTATATCAGTCTCTGGCAGTCATATCACAAGCTTTGCTTAGTTTGGGGTCAGATGACCGTGTGTGCAAAAATGTCCCGAATATATATATATATTTTATTATAGAAACTGACGTGGTTTTCACACATTTTATTTATATTACACGGGAATTACTCACGTAAGATTAAGCCGGTCACTCCGACTAATGCGGTTGAAACTATAGTCGGAGTGACCGGCTTAATCTTACGTGAGTAATTCCCGTGTAATATAAATAAAATATATATATATATTTAAAATAATTTATTAACATTCACTAAAATCACAGATAACATCATAATATAAATAAATTGCTGTACCTTAATCTACCCGCGATGGCGGTCCGTTCTAGATTGCCTGTCCGTCAATATGGCCGACCGCAGTGAGATAACTCAATCACAAATGATGCCAATTTAATATTCTGAGTTTGCCGAGTTTCTGAGTTTCTGTTTAAGACGTAAAAAAGTCATGTTGTCTTTATATAGAAATAATAATTAATGTCACAATACCTATCTCAATATGCTTTCTTTGGCATCTTCGTGGCCTAGATTGTGTATAGTTAGTTCCTAGGCTAGCGTGGTAGTTACATCTTCGACCACATTTCGCTTCCCATCATAAAAGTTTGCGGTCAAACGTGGCATGCGTTATAAAAAAGAAGGTAATATTAGAATAATCTCATTTGATTCGCGCTGAATTGGAGACATTCTACTTTTCCTATTCGATGGTTAAAAACAGAAAAGGTTTGCAAAAACTTTCTCTAAAAGTATAATGTTCCAAAAAAGAAAAACAACAATTTTATAAGAAAACTTTTTCTTAGACCAATTTATAATTCTTGAATTAAGATGTTATGTACATTGTACATCCAGCCTTTTACTACGAAGTTCTAACAAACGATGTACTATAAAACTTTTTCCTGGACCAATTTGATACAATACAATACAACTTTATTACACACCGAAAATACAAATGAAACTTAAAGTAACATAAAAACAAATAAACGGCAGTATAATGGGCGGCCTTATCGCCTAAAGCGATTTCTTCCAGGCAACCTAGATAGTTATGTACACAAGCTTTTACGGTGAACTTCTAACAAACGATGTAATATATATCTCGAACAAATGACTGGATCGGAACTTGGAAAGAGGCGACTTGAAAAATGGGGAAAAGTAAAACCTGTGTTAAATTACTTGTTGTTTGTTAACCATTATAAATACACTCCAAGATTTTAAAAAGTATTGTAATATGTCTTAAAGACCATTAACCCGAAACTCCCTAAAGAAACAAATTTAATTTCTTAACGTAAGAAACTTGAAAGAAAAACAAACTGCGAATCCAATCTGAACAGTTTTTACTGTAAGTAAAACAGCTCTGTACTGACTGCGCCCCGCGGGATTTAAAATGTTTAGTACGCATTCAGGTATTTCACAAATTCACTGTGCGGTTATTAACCTTAAATTTTATCTTTTTATACCTAAGTATTTACTAAAAGACCACCCCTTTTTTCAAGCTTTTATTTAACTTGCCTTGTTAGTATAGATAGATAATTTCTTGCAACTGAATTTTAAAACAGTTATCCCCAAGCGCTTGAGCTGAAATTTTGCATACACATTTAGTTTGGATGACATTGCATGGTTATGGTTAATGCTAAGTGACGTCATTCTAAATCCAATATGGTGGACTCCCAAAGATGGCGGACCACTTTATACACCGCTATGACACGCTGCGAATAATACGAATACGATGATTGCTGTGAAGAAAGAGAAATAAAATGACGTCAAACTAAATTCAAGATGGCGGACGCCTAAAAGATTATTTATAAGTTTCTCTAAATTTTTTATAACACACCGTGAATCCAAATAATTATAATATATGAGATTATTCAATACAGATCACCAGCGAGATGGAAGGACTATATCATAAGAGCTTGACAAGGCGTGGTAGATGAGTTCGGCGTAGGACCGTAAATAACAGAGCTATGATGATACTTAGGTAATACAACCCCTAGATGACCTGACTCAATACCTAAGGAATACCAAGAGGAACGCACCTCCTGATTCCGAAATCGAAATCTCTTCGTAGATGGAAGTTGTTCTTCTAGACCGACATTCTCTATCCTCGACCACACTGGCGCTTACCATTAGGCGAGTTAGTAGCCAAACGTAAATCCATATTATTAATAAAAAAACTTACTTATCAAGCTCAAAAAGAGTTTTGTCACCAGCCCCTAACAACTTGATACACGTACGTCAGATATCGGAAGGTTCTTATGAAAAACTAGCGGTCCGCCCCAGCTTCGCACGGGTATAGATTATAGCCTATATCACCCGGGCATAGTGTAGCTTCCCAACAGTGAAAGAATTTTTTTAATCGGTTCAGTAGTTTTGGAGCCTATTCAATGCAAACAAATAAACAAACAATCAAATCTTTCCTCTTTATAATATTAGTATAGATTTATAAGCAAACAGAGAAAAATACAATGATAAATTTCTTGCTGCTCACTAGTTGTTTTATTTTATAGGATTAGCCTTACAAAGACTTTTTCAAAAGAGTAGAGTTTACCAAACAAACGTTCCTTTTAGTATTCAGGCCATTTAGTGCTGGCCTCAATAGTTTTCCTTATAGCTGGAGTTAGGGTAAAAGTAATAGTGTTTTAGCTTCATCCACTTCTGGTAATAAAACGCCATCCTTGTTTTTATATCTTGTGAATTACTTTATGCCCGACTACTGTAATTTTCTTTGTATGGATAAAAATGTATATAGCGTTAAAACAACAACACAACAAAATAGATGCTTATTTTTATACTTGGTTCAAGTTTTCTTTTAGCTCTGGCAGCTGCAGTAAATACTAAAAAGTTGTATAACTGTAAATTCTGATCAATTTTACTAGGTAAAATTAATTACGGAAAATAATAATAACAATTTTTTTTTTTTTAAATGTATAAAAATTTAATTAAAATTAAATTAAAAATAAAAATGATTAATTATTATTATTAATTAATTAATTATAATTCATTGAGTTATGTTTTTTTTTTAATATTTATTATATTTTAATTATTAAAATTATTATATTAATAATTATTATTATTTTATAAATTATAGCTAATAGCCGATAATATACTACAGTTCGAAAATATTGAAATAAATTATTTTCATTCTGCTTTTTATCACGTAATTACAGTTATCAGAGCTTAAAACTTGGACCTAGTATAAACCAAAGATAGTCTGTGAAACACTGTGAGTAAAACTGCCCGACACCTATTTTAAAACAATTTCCGCAAAAGAATTTACCGGCGTTAAAGTTATAGGTACCTCTGTATAAATACATAAAGGAAACCCCTTTGTAATCAATCAGCGCATAAGATAGGCGAAGATGGTAGATGGGAGTCATTAATCTTCTTTGGATTACGGCTCATCTGCTCGATGGAAGTAACCACGCAAAAGAGTTTATTATGCTTTGTTATTTTACACAGTGTGTTGTTGGTAAACAATGTTTTGAACTCTTGTTGACCTTTTGAAAATCAACGTTGCTACAGTAGATTTGACAAAAAATACATATTCTGTTTACAGGGTTTATATTTATGGATATGAGTTTACACCGATCAAAAAGCGTCTGAGCAGATTTAGGTGTGCATGGAATCGCTTTTTTTTTTTTTCCTCATGCGAGGTTTTTCACGTCGCACGTTTTGTGCATTTGCCAATTATCAAGTATTGAAATGTTTTCAAGTTATATTAGACATCGTCAACCAAGTTTGAGCCAAGCATAGTATATCAAGCAAAGTCACTCTCTAGTAAAATGATGGAACAGAAAAACAGTCAAAATTATCGAACGTGCCATATTTGCCCCTTATTAGAGCTGAGAAACGTGCAGATGGAAACGAAGTGTCTTGTTATCATTTCGCTGAATATTCACCTGTAATCACAAAGCTGCTATCTACGTCAATTACAGTAATACAACTCGAGTATGTAAAATAGCTGTGTTTTGTACTTTTTCTAGTAAATTACCTTTATTAACTAAACAAAATACAAGCTAACTAACACACTGCAAAAGGAACTAGACTACACATAGACCGTTGAAGGTCTGTAGGGAAAAGCAAGAAATCGACTTTTTCATCGGGTCCACTTTGGTTTTATTGGTGGAAATTATTTATGTGATCTCCACCGGGGCATTCAACTAGAATTTTAATAAAATTAAAATTTGTTTGAAAATATTTGAGTTATAAGTATTTTTATTTCATGCTAGACAGAGAGCGCACTATAGCACGTTATGACGTCTAGCTGTGCGCTTGCCATACAATGCCATACGGGACACATGCTTTACGGGAGAGGGTCAAAACATCCGCTCTATATCCCCACCAAAAAGTTTAACGCTTATCTCAGAAATTTGTCAGCCAATATTTTTTTTCAGTATGTGTAATGTATTTAATTATATCCTTCCTTAAGCGCTGTTATTTGTATTAAACGAAACATTAGGATCAAAGACTAGTAGCTTTACCTTGTCTATGATTAGGACACAGGCCTATCTTATCATAAACTACGTAAAGCGCAGTCACTTGATTAAAAACACCTTTTATGTATCTTTTGCCTCAACTCAAAGCCTTACATCGCTTTGTCCGTTCTGTTACGAATCTGTAAGTTTCTTTCTTCGTAGGTTTCGTTCTATATTGCAATTCAAATTTGCCTGAAAACACTTCAACCCCCGAGTGTCCTTGCATCGTGATGAAGAGGCACCATTAACGAGATCTACATAATACGATATGAAATTCGGACTGAGTCATTGCAATGAGTCTGAATATCATTTGTAAATACATATTGTTCTGCATTGAAATAAACATTGGATTTGGAGTTCTTGAGGTTTTAATTTGTTGACGACGGTGAAAGCCATATTTTTTTTAAATTAAATAATTGTCTTGCTTTTCGACTTCTACTCGCCTTATGTTAAGCGATGATGCGGTCTACGATGGAACACGCTTGCCTAGAAGAATCTGATTCACGCGGGATTTGAAGACACCCAGATTGTAACTATCGGGAAATAGCCATTCAGTGTCATTCAGGTTAATTGGGTGTTAATTTTCTGTCTTTGTGTATTTCATAGCAACCCCGAAAAAGGGAAGCAAAGTGTGTCGTTAATTACTCATTTATGGTACAGAATAAAAGCAATTATAGAACTTTACAACAATGCTTCTTACTACTTCTTTATTTGATTAAAAGCTATAAAGCTTTAATGCGAACTCCATACTATTGTAGGGATCTTCTAAAATTAATTAGTTTTAGTAAATGTGGTTTCAAAACAATTTTATAGGCTTACGTGCTCGAGACATCTCGTTATAATGGTATTATTATTTCGATAATATAAAATATTCCTTTGTAATAATTATAATCAAATACAATGACTTCTGAATATCTTTATGATAATATGAAAATAAAATAAATTTAGAGAGACCTCTCCTCTTGAACGTTTAATGACGTTGGTTACGTACTTACTTCGTAAATTGAAACTTAATATTTCAAAACAGAATAATAGAGTGTTGGTGGCCGGGCGGTAACATGTGCGCTTTGCAATCTGATGCTGTTAAAATGCACAAACCGTGCGGAAGTAAAAAGAAGAAAAATCTGTATTTATTTTAAATAATTTAGCGTTTGCTTTCAAAGAGATTAGGCGTTAAAGCTTATTATTTAATTCATAGCAATGACTTGTAAAAATCATGTATCTTTATCTATTCGTAAATCTTGAAAACTACTGGACCTACGAAGCTGAAATTTAGCAAGTAGATTACTTATGGGGTGTAGAGGTAAGTTTAAAAAGGATTTTGCGAAAGGGCCGAATTAATATGGTCAAAAGGGGGTTGAAAATTTATATGAAAGTCTACGCGTACGAAGACGCGGGCAACAGCTAGCTTTTAATTAATGAAAAGAGAATTAATTATAAAATAATAGTCCTTTTTAATGTATTTATTAAATAAATTGTTGATTGTCTTTTCTTAACGTTTCAAAACTACGAACATTGTCCTTAGGTGTTTTTATTTGCAGTTGCGTCAACCCTACCTATATATGTACAGGGGGGTTAGATAAGACCCACTTGCTGTTAGCGGAAAATTGAAATTGTATGAAAATTACATTAGCTTGAGAGACGTTCTCTCAAGCAAATGTCATTGTCAATGTCATTTTCATATAATTTCAACTTTCCGCAGGCGTTAACGCTAACAGAAAGTGGGTCTTATCTAACCCCCCAGGGAGAAATTGAATTTATTAGCATCCTTTGAAACTGACCTGGATACTGATCAAGCGTGTAGCAAAATGTATCAATGAATAAAAACCTGAAAAAAAATAACCTTAAGGTGGTACGTTTTATGTATGGCGGGAAATAGGATAATTTCTGCACTGGGTACATATTAAATAGGCCCGAAATTCGCTTAGTCACACACCACTCTGACTCTGCTCTCTCTCTCTCTCTCTCTCTCTCTCTCTCTCTCTCTATCGCGGCTGAACGTCAGGAATGTCAGTAAAAGTACGTTGCTGTTTTACTTTGCAACAATATGTCGAGTCATAAAATAGCTATAGTCCCGATTTAGGAAAGCCTTGTGCAGTCGATAAAGTCGGGTGCGTTCCGATAAGTTCTAGGTCACGGCCTCACGTTGTGCTCGATTCATTGACGATGCCACGTCCATCCATCGTCAATACTCAGTGACATTACGGGGAATTATTTATAGATAATTCTTCCTCCTTTGTGTAGCGTATAGTATGAAGCAAGGATATAAATATATAGTTATGCTATGCTAGTGGATATAAAACAAGGTCACGTGATGTGCGGCGGCGGTTCAAAATGGCGTCTTTCACTAGGGATGTAGAGTGTTTTTCATGGAAGAAATCCTTCAGGCGCAGCATTGTCATCGCGTATCAATCACTATCAGTATCATATCTTGAGCAGCACTTTTAACAACTTTAGGCATCGTACACGACTTTTTAACGATGGCAAAATATTACGATTACACATTAACAGTCGAAATAACACAATTTTTGGAAAATAATACAATGAAACGACAAGTTTTTTCACGTTGATGCCAAAGCTTGTTTTACTGAGAATATTCAATGTTTTCATCTAAATGATTTTGAATTTTTCTGGCATTTTTTTTTACAAAATACTATGATTTGACTTATTTTTACAGCTATCTTGCTCGTAAATTTAAAATGTTTGAACATAAACACGCACTGGTGGTAACTTATAAAAACCGATTGGGCACTATCTTTAGAATAACACAGCAAAATTTCTATGTCGTTTTATTTTTATTTTAGCGAAGGAGATAATAAACAATAAGCTTAGTATTTTTTGGGTTTTTTTTTTTTATGAGCATGACCCCTCCCTCTGGCATCTCTCCTTACATAGAGCCAAAAACCCTTAGTACAGTATCATCAGTGACACTTGTTTTAAATCGTCAATAACGTTCGAGAAGTTTCCACGATTCATCGAGAAACTTTCCGCCCTTCAATAGCACCATTAACAACTGAGGTATGAATGTGTTAGGACGCATGCGCGATACGTCCCGGGACGTCCGGCCGATCTTGACCCGGAAACGGGTCACGATCGAGTCCCGCGCAGCTTCCGACCTTGCCACGTCATTGGTACGGCTATTTATAAAGGCTTTATTCAACTTCACGTGGCCCGTGTTTGTTTAGGTCTTATGTTGTTTAATATTAATTTTATTTTCTAGCTACCTTCTAATAAAGCCGAGAGCAATGCCGCTCGCAATTTTAAATCCTATCTAAAACCATTGTAGGGTGCTTTTCATGAAAGAAGTCCTTCAGACGCAGCGCTGTCATCGCGTATCAATCACTATCAGTATCATTTCTCGAGCAGCACTTTTAACAACTTTAGGCATCGTACACGACTCTTTCATCATCATCATCATCATCATTTCAGCCATAAGTTTACACTGTATATCAGCTTCCAAAAACCTTAACCTTTTTACTCGCTTTTCCATTTCAATACAAAACATTACTACCTATTTACTGCAAATTTAAAAACAATAAAGTAAACGCTTCGAACTATAAAAGCGCATTACTAATGCATCCTAAAAGACAAAGTTAGTGCATAATATAAAGCTTACAGTCGAGAACCACCAGAAGGACGTGCTTAATCTAGGATAAAGAGATTTCAAAAGTGATTTGAAATGGGTTGGAACTCAGATTAGACAAATAAGAGAGATATGCCTTAGTAAAATTATCGGTCGTGTTCAACTGTCTTCTTTTTTATTTAAAAAAAAACAATATACCGTTAAACCGCTTATCGCAAAAACTGTAAGTAAGGCTCAGTGCTCCTTTTCACGCACAATAACAATCTTGAAGCGAAACCAACAAATAAATTTTTCCATATCAAAAAAAGTGCAACAAGGTCGTCTGCTGGGTGAATTCGAATAAAGGCATCAAGCCTGTTTTGGTCCAGATGCGTTGGTATCACAGTTTTTTTTTTTTTTTGTTTAAATTAGAACGGATGTCAAGGCATTTTTGTAAGAAATTTGTTGTAGCCAGTTGCACACATATAAACCAATCGTCAGTCAGTCGAAATCAGTTAGCAACTGTGATGCGGACAAAGAACTTTGAGACCTAACCCAAACAGGTAAGGTCCAAGTTCTTCGGATTCGGAGTTCGACGCGTTGATCTAAATAAGAATGTTCAATATAGATTCACTCATAACGCCTGGCGACAGGTTTTCCTTCTCATTTCCGTTCTATTTACTTCTCTTTTCAGTAGTGGGCATCCACCTCCATTTTACCATATCTCTTTTGTTTGTCTGATCTGAGGGTTGGAAGCTCTGACGCTTATTACTTATGCACTGCAATGTACTAATTGAGTTCCGCAGTTTCACCCTTAAGTAAGATTAATTTATTTAATTTTTATTATACGCTATTTGAATGCATGTTTTATTTTTCTATCGGTACTAAACGCGCATTCTTATTATACTGGGCTACGCGGAAAGGCTGTACTAAGCCGAAAGGGGTCCATAGTACCCATCATTATGAACAACTTTTACTATAGGAGCAACTCTGAAATCACCAAAAAATATCAGCTTTTCAATACAAAAACGTTAATTATTCACACTCGACAAAATGTATAGAACAACTGATATTTTTTCACGATTTCAGGGTCCCATTGTAAAAGTTGTTTATAATGATGGATAATTTTTTAATGATCATCATTAATAATTTAATTTAATAATTTAATGATCATCATTATAAAAAACTTTTACAATGGGACCCTGAAATCATGAAAAAAATATCTGCTGTTCTATACATTTTGTCGAGTGTGAATAATTTCAAATTCAAATTCAAATTATTTATTTGTCAGAACATGGTAGGTACACATACATATAAAGTAGCATACATGGTCGTAAGAATGGAGACGTATCTCATGTCCTTGCCTGTTACAGCGTACAAATGTTAGTTTTTTATTAATATTTTTATTAGTTTTTGTTAAAGTTAAAAAGGAAAAAAATAAACAAAATTATGTCTATGTTAGAATATTGTTAGAATCATATTTTGGTTTAGTTGTATTTTATACCTTAATTATATGTTTATTACTACCTACGTAAGCTATTATTTCAATATAAACACGGGTCTAGCCCGGACATTTGGTAGGCATTGGTGGGGCCGAAGCCAACACCAAGAGGCCCCGTTGAATATAAAATACAATATTATTGAATGTGTATAAAATGGATTATAAAACTATTGTACAGTATAGGATATAAAATTAAGCTATTATTATTATTATTTTATTTGTTTATGTCTCCATTACATATCAAAACATTTTTATCATTAAGTAGCTTTTTTGTGCTAATAAAGTTTTTAGTTTATTTTTAAACATTCCAACATTTAAATCTCTGATGATTTTAGGAATTTTAGTATATATTAAAGGAGCCATACAGAATACACTTTTTTGCATGAGTGCAGTTTTGGCCGTACGTGGGCAGAGCTTCATCTCGGCCTGTGTGCGAGTTCGAATACCAGCATCAGTCCAACTACCAAAGAGATGTGGATTTAATTTTACAAAAGTAGCTATTTCTAATATGTATAGAGATGGTAATGTCAGAATCTTGTGTTTTAAAAAGAACGGTTTACAGCTATCAGTCTTATGAAGATGAAACATTGCCCTGACGCTAATTTATGTTTTTGTTTTGAAAAGCTGATATTATTTGGTGATTTCAGGGTCCCATTGTAAAAGTTGTTTATAATGATGGGTACTACGGATCCCCTTCAGCTTAGTACACGCTTTCTCAGTAACCCTGTATAAACCTATTTATATCACACGTGAGGTTGCGTGGGTAAAGCGCTTATAGTTGTATCGCGTTAGTAAGGTTACCCAGTCTTGTCAGTCACGCCAGTCACACCTACGCTTTTGTCTACAATATTTTTTAAACTTGTTGCATGACAACAAATAGGGCATTGTTATGCTATGACGCGACTGGTGACTGGAATGCTGACGCCTACTTTGGCTAGAAACGAAAGTTAATAAGACGAAAATAATAATAAATAATAATTCTAATAATAGAAGTAATGTTAAGTAAAAACAATAGTTTATTTTTCTTTTTGTTAATTTTAAATCATCACCAGCCTCATCCTGTCATGTACTGCTGGAACACAAGCCTTTTCTCAGAGAGAGAGGATGGGCTCTAATCCACTATGCTGGCCCAGTGCATGTTGGTGAATGTCATATTATGTCCTTGAACTTTTGAGGTTCTTGGACCTTTTGAGCCATACATTGTGGATTTTCCTTGGAAACGTACCAAACGTTTCGATTCTACGTTTCCAATCCGTACGGCCAAGGGTTGGAACAACCTGCCCGCTTCCTTGTTTCCTGAGAGATATAATCTGGGCCTTTTCAAGGCCAGAATGAATAGTATCTTCTAAGTCTGCGTGCTTCATCTTCGACCACATCGTCGCTTACCAACAGGCGAGTTGGTGGTCAAACGCGGACTTTACCGCGCTATAAAAAAAATACGTACCTACTGGTTTTCACACGAATTGGTTTGCTGGTTTATTGAAATACGTGTAAATATTTTTGTCTGTCTGTAGCATCGTAGCTGGCAAACGGCTAATCGGATTTTAATTAATTTTTTTATTTATATAGGTGACCTAATCGAGAGTGTTTCGCTATGATTCAAGAAAATCTGTTCCGCTGTTTAAAGATTATTTAAAAAAAATAAAAATAAACATTTTATTTATTCACTACTTGTAGTTATATCGAGCCCTTTGTTTGTGTAAACACTATGTTCACGAGAATAAAGAATATTCTAGTAAACATTAATTCCATGTGGAGGCATCCCCGACTCACGCTAGCCACGCCCACGTTTTACTCCAATGGAAGTGTAATATCTAATATCATATTTTTCGCGAACAAATATTTTCTACATAGCGAAAAATTTTGTATTTATTTTCTAATTAGGAAGCTTGTCAGATACATCAAAATAGGCTTTTCGTTACGAAACACGTATTTACTATGAATGGCTTTGTGTATCATAATATTTTTCCTTTGTTATCTTTGTTTGGTTAATGTTGTTTTATATTTTTCCAATTGATTTCACTAGATTTGTAGTGAGCACATCTCCTTTGTCCTTTGGCTTTTTTTACGGACATCTGGGTGGATAAAGTTATATGATTATTAACGGGATATTTACCGTGGTAAGGTTGTCATATAACTTTAGTGAACAACCGTGATAGTTTAAAACAGTGTTTTATCTGGGTGGATATCTAAATTCAGTAAATATATATATATATATACATCAATTATTCCGACGTATTATGTAAACAAACTTACGTGGTTCTTTTTATATGTAGAAAAACCTCTAAAGGTGGCCCCACTAAAATGTCATTAATCTTGCCTCACTAGTTTTTGACTCTGTTGATTTGGCAATAGCAATATTTGTTCGAGTGCATCCTAATTTTAAAGTCATTTTTAGGGTTAAGTACCTCAAAAGGAATAAATGGAACCCTTATAGGATCACTTCGTTGTCCGTCTGTCTGTCTGTCCGTCTGTCAAGACCCTTTTTCTCAAGAACGCGTATCAAGTTGAAAATGTATACTATATATTTATTTATTTATTTATTTAATTCATAAAGAAACACCAACAGTACACATATTAAATAATACAAATAACACTTATTTATAATTAATACAGTTCTGATATGTGCACCCTATATACTTGGGTCTACAGTTTCTTTCGGCTTTAAAAAAAAGTTGTAATGACTTACAACTTTTTTTTTACACGACAACACGCATCCAAAATATATAAAAGTTATGTCGCATATTTTGCGATTTCACAGGGGAATCAAAACCTATAGGGTACTTCCCGTTGACCTAGAATCATTAATTTTGGCAAAAGGCAAGGTCTTACAGCACATATATAAAGGAATAAATCTGAAAGTTGTTAATTTGAAGTCATATCATAATTATAACAACTACAAAGTTAAGTTTGTCTTTCAATATTTCAACTTCAGTACGTTTTTTTTAACTCGCGCTTGTCTGGTTTTTTTAGGGTTCCGTACCTCAAAAGGAAAAAACGGAACCCTTATAGGATCACTTCGTTGTCCGTCTGTATGTCCGTCTGTCTGTCCGTCTGTCTGTCCGTCTGTCTGTCCGTCTGTCTGTCCGTCTGTCTGTCCGTCTGTCTGTCCGTCTGTCTGTCCGTCTGTCTGTCCGTCTGTCTGTCCGTCTGTCTGTCCGTCTGTCTGTCCGTCTGTCTGTCCGTCTGTCCGTCTGTCAAGACCCTTTTTCTCAAGAACGCGTAAAGATATTAAGTTGAAATTTATACTAAATACTTGGGATTACGGTTCCTTTCGGCTGTAAAAAAATAAAAGTTATAAGTCAACGCAATCAAAAGATATGAACGTTTATGTCGCATATTTTGCGATTTCAAAGGGAAATCACAACCTATAAGGTACTTTCCGATGACTTAGAATCATGAAATTTGGCAAAACGCAAGGTCTCATAGCACATATATAGGAATAAATCTGAAAGTTACAAATTTGAAGTTATATCATTTAAAAATAATTATTTTGCTATTACAAACTTACATTTTGTAGTTGGAATGTATAGAAGAACCTTATAGTCAACTACAAAGTTAAGTTTGTCTTTCAATATTTCAACTTTAGTTTTTTTTTGGACTCGCGCTCTGTGGGTTCTGTCCAACGGAACCCTCAGAGCACGAGTCCTACTCGTACTTGTCCAGTTTTTTTTTTTGTATTGATAATTATTGATTTACTACTGACGTCGAAAAACGAGGGTTGTTATAAATACCCCTGTGCATGTCTACATGTCTGTATGTCTGTCTGTCTGTCTTTGCATTCGTAGCTCCCAAACGGTTGATCCTATTTCAATGTTTTTTATTATTATTCAGAGCTAGTTAATCGTCTCAAACTTTACTCTTGGAATATTAGTGAAATTTCGAACAGAGCATTTTAGTTTTTAGTATATCCGTAACTGATTATACTGATTATACTACTTAAACCTAACCTAGTGTTAGATTATTGAAACCATGCCGGCTTTAATCCATTTATCTAGATATCGATCAGAACTTGCATTGCTTCCTCTAATTTAATCCGTATTAAACTAGTTTTTGCTATAGCTTTACCTTGACCTTATGAAATTCATACGGTGTTTTGTCCTCTGTAGGTATAAAGTACTTTCTACCCCATAATCAACCCGTGTAATGGAATAAGGTCATAGTCCATAAACCTCTTTTATATCCCACTGTAGCAAACCTTTTTCTCTCACGGTCAAGTCTACCAACATAATAAACGAATAGTATCGATTAAGCAACTCAATAGAGGCGAAAATATTGGGTATCCAAACACAAGGTTCATAAGTGTAACATTTTTACAATAATAGGAATTGCGTTACCTTTCAACTTGATGAAAGTTTGATAGGTTCTGATTAAATAAGTAGGTGTAAGATGCCAAGATTTGATATATCAAGAATACAGTAAAAAGGGCATTAAAAATCACACAAAAAACGCAAAATACAATCACAAAAATCACGGCTGGGAAACTTCGAACGAAGAGACCACAGAAGAGAAAAAAAAATCGTTCCGCTCTTTGTAGACAACGCATTGACAATACCCCGGGTATTGTAAGTGTCTTTAAATGGCAGTGACCACCTACCTTCAGGTGGCCAGTCGTTCGATATTTTTGTCATTTATTCTATAAAAACATAATTTTCTAACATTATGACTGGAATATTTTCTGTTCACTTTGTTATGGCGATTGTCAACTGTCATAATTATTATAATCTTTCTAGTTCTTATTCTTGCTGATTATAATGTCAGGAGCAAAGTGCATAATTACTAGTATCATTATATGCCTAATGCCTACCAATCGTATACTGCCGCAGTTTTCTAGTAAACAAATTTAAATCAGCCCAATTTATACATATGGCAAGCAGCCTCTATTAAGATGTGTACTCGACGCCAAAAAGTAATCACCAGTATAGACGCCATGTTGGTACGACTGCTAATAAAAAATAAATAAAAACCATTTATCAGAAAGCAACTTCGTTATGCCCCTAATGAAATACTGGCTGGAATACAAAGTACCGGCTAAGACTTCTTTTCAATTAGTGTACAAGAAAAACTTTAATGGGTTTTTCAAATGAATAACAATGTTTTACGGATTGATAAAAAAAAACTTTTAAGAGGCAATAAAATAAAACTGTATTCAAAAAAATTACACTCTTTATTGCTTTTCTTCTGAGAAGATATTGGCGTCGCACGTCTTGTGCATTTTCCACTGAGAGTTCCGTACAAACTTAATAAATATGTATGATTGTATGTAAATAGTTCATCCATCCCGGGAATCAAGTTTCGACGATTTTTTTTAAAGTTTAAATATGGAAGAACTATTAATTTCAAAAACATTCATTTTTAAAACAGTGTTTTATTAATTTCAATTTGATACCTCCACGCATTCCTGAGAAAAATGGTCGTGACAGACAGACATACATACAGAGAGATGCACAACGATGTGATCCTATAAGGGTTCCTTATTTTCTTTTTGAGGTACGGAACCTAAAATACAATTTTTACTAAACTGTACTTAACTACAGTACTCCACAGAGGTTGCGTGAAATATGTTGCATCAATGTTTATGGCGACATAAACTGCGTTGCGATTGCGGTCCAGCGGACCATGAACGCAAACTTATTACGTTGCGTCCGGACGCCGCGTACAAAACGACGAATAAATAGGGATATTAAATTTGTAGTCGTATGATACGGTTTACGAATATAAACATATTTCTTTTCATTTATTTCTTCTGAATCATCATCATCATCATCAGCCAGAAGACGTCCACTGCTGAACATGCCTCCCCCTTTAACCTCCACACTGAACGACAGCCTGCCTTTTGCATCCACTGGATGCCAGCGACTCTTACTATGTCGTCGGTCCATCTAGTGGGAGGCCTACCTACGCTGCGTCTTCCGGTTCGTGGTCTCCACTCAAGAACCTTTCTTCCCCATCGGTTATGGGTTCTCCGAGCGATGTGGCCTGCCCATTGCCACTTCAACTTGCAAATTTTAACAGCTATGTCGGTGACTTTGGTTCTTTGGCGAATATCCACGTTTCGGATTCTATCGCGCAAAGAAACTCCGAGCATAGCTTGTTCTGAATACTACAATAATATTGTAAAATGCTGGAAAAAAAACGTTTTATTTTAATATTTCACGAGTAAATGGGTTGTTCCGATAAGAAAAATATACTTACATATTTGGAATAATAGTAATAAAACCACGTCAGTTTCTATAATAAAATAGTAATAAACTTTCCTAAATTAAAATAAAGACAACTTAACCAAACTAAAATAAATATATTAAACTACGCTAATCTAATAAACCGCTGCCCGTAGTTGAATCGTACCAACTTTGCTTTAACACAAAATAAATAAAAAGTACCCTCAAATGTAAACAATTTACCTGCCTACCTGCCCATACGTCAACATTAGCGCTTCACATCGTCATAACGTGTACAATCACGCTAAAAAGCGCCATCTATCCACGTCAAGCGAAGACATATGACAACAGCAATCCCCTCACCTGGTACCTACCCGACCTTGAGCTACCCGGAAGTCTGAGAGGAAGGAAGGAAGTCTCAAGGTGGAACGGCCTGTTGACGTAAAAGGGACTCGAGAGACATCCTAAATAATTATTGGCATTTTGCACGCAATACTGCAATGTTCCTGGGCATCGATTCTACTAAACCAATTGTTTTTAAATTGTAATTGTTTTATTTTTATTTTGCCATGAATTGCCTCAAAATAGACAGTTTTAATTATTTTTTATACTTTAAGTGTCATAAGTGTCAAATTTAATTATTTGGGTAATACCCAAAATTTACTCTTATGACACATAAAGTATAAAAAAAAACTGTCAATTTTGAGGCAATTCATGGAAAAATAAAAATAAAACAATTACAATTTAAAAACAATTGGTTTAGTAGAATCGGGGCCGAAAATTATATATAAAAATATAAATAAATATATCTACAAATATTTGGTTTTTAAAAGTCCAACTCCTTACGCGGTCTCAAATTAGCGCTAAAACAGCGCAGTTCGGAAAATCACGTGAACGTGAACCTTCACGCGCCCAGATACGGTTTGCAGTTGCGCAACTTTCTTCATAACTTAAACTGAATCGCTTAAAACAGCGAGCCGTAAGGCCCCTGTACGATTTATTTGGACATCTGTTACAATTGTTGTTGTTGATAGCCCGTTGGTTTAGTTGGTAGTGAACCTACCTTCTGAGCTTGCGGGCGTGGGTTTGATTCCCACCCAGGACAAACATTTATGTGGTGATTGTTTGTTTGTTTGATATCTGGTTGTTAATAATCTATTTAAGTACCTACCTATTATGTATTTAAAAACTAAGGTATGTATGTATATGAGTCTCTGGCAGCCATATCACAAGCTTTGCTTAGTTTGGGGTCAGACGAACGTGTATGCAAAAAATGTCTCGAATTAATATTCATTTGTTGATTTTGTTTTTAAATTTTATTTTTTTGTAGTTTTAGCCGTTAGTTATCCATACAAATTAAATGCTAAAAGGTTGATTATCTTTTATTAACACTAATGCCTGATTTGTTATTGTCTAATTTTAATCGGATGTTGCAGTTGACACCGGTTCTCATGATCGATTACCCGATTAGTCAACAAGTTGCTCATCGGATAGCCGGGGTAAACAGGCCAAGTTCGTCCGGGTATTCAAGGTAAAGTTCGTAACCCGGGCAACGTATCGAAGGTCACCAGGAAACGAACGGAACAATTTCTTTTTTTCGGGTACGGTTGTTTGTATATTTTATATCCGTGTTTAAGCTCCGTTTGTGTTGGGATATTTAGGATGCTAATTAATCGTACATCAAATAACAATTATTAATAAATTTTATTGTATTAGTGTTTCCACTCTTCCCACTCCCACCTTCCACCTTTCTTTTGGCCCGACTTAGCAAAGCCAAAACGAGGGTATTTAAGTGGTTAACGTGTATGTATGCTTGTATGTAAGCTTACAGAGTAAACTCTTCAACTGATTTTGATAAATGAGGGGTTTTGAATTCGTGATGGTTCAGGGACGATCACTAGGTAGGTGTCGTAAGTGACATCATGATATATTACTGATGATTTTTTTACTGGCAAGTGCTTTTATTAACTAAACAAAATAAAAGCTAATACTAACACTACAAAAATAGTTGGACTGCCCATAGACCGTACAAAGTCTAAAGACAATCCAAATGCTCAAGCAATGAGAAGCCACAGGCAAAACCTATCTCAGATGGCGCCACCTTCGCTGGTGCTGTTATTTGTGGTTTATTTGAGGTTATAAACATTCCTCTTGAATGAAACAATAAAAATAAACTTTAAATAAATAAATATTCGGGACATTTTTGCACACACGGTCATCTGACCCCAAACTAAGCAAAGCTTGTGATATGGCTGCCAGAGACTGATATACATACATATTTTTTTTTTATATACATACTTAAATAGATATTAACAACCAGATATAGAACAAACACAACTTTGCTTTTAAACAGTACAATTTTCTTTAGAGTTTGTTAAAAAAAGAGTTAATGCTTCCTTAGCTGGTAAAAAGCGAATATTTTGGCAAGGTATGCAATAAAATTATCATTATAATTTTTCTCATCGGAAGGAAAACTGTGTGTACCTTTATTTTTACCCTGAAATGCACTACACAGAGGCGTGTTTTAATACCAGACGATATTTATTGTGTAATTACTAAAATTATCTATTGATATTTGACACTTTTGACAGTGAAACAACACCAGCGAGAATGCGCCACCTGATGTGATAAATAAGCAGTGTGTCTCCCCATTGATAGCGAAGGTTAGGTACCCAGCATGCTGGCAGCATTACCACTCTAAATAGCAAATGCTATTGCATTGAACCAGAAACGCGCCAACATTTTGTTCATTATAAATACATGGTGATATTATTATTAATACTTTTTCTCTTTGAAATATACATTAGTTCTGGTAATAAGTATCGAAAACTACGACGTTTGTGTCGATACTCGATACTTAACTTTACTACATGCACTGACATAAATTAAAGCTATAGTGCAAACTTAAACTTTTCACATTTACAATAGGTACACTAGGTTCAAATAAAGAAAAATCTAACTGTAAAACTAATGCCCTTTCCTGACTTGTACCGCTGATGCATCGTAAAGTCAGGAAAGGACATGATGAAAGTTTCACTTTGCACCTCTGCTTAGTGTTTTTGTCGCCTATCAGATTTTGATCCACATACAGAGGTTAAAATTGGTGGTCAAATTTTGATGCGCGTTAAGTACTTCTGATATGCAAATAAATTTTTACCTTTGTATTTGTTATAGGTATCAAGATTCTTTATTTAAATTTATTTCAAAAGGTTTCCAACCCTTTTCGAAAGCCTTTGATTTTGCTTTGTGAATGGTAAATTAAAAGCTATGACTGTTACATTCAAATTGTTTACAAAAAAGATATATTCGCATAGCGACTAAAGCCCCAAAAAAAATTTGATAAAAAATATATATATATATATATATGTATAAAAACTGTGTTCCTAACATATTTTTTTTGCTTATTCTAGAGCTGTTGGCAATTGTATCTGTACCTATACCAATTACTTCCATGTCAATCTCCATGAGGGTGAATAAATGACAAAATATAATATTTATTCCCTGAAAATATGTTTGTTAATCCGATGTAATCGAGTATACTAAGTTAAAATTGACTTCCGAGATTTGTTTACAAATTCGTTAATTTCAAGCTACGTAGTAGCTTTACCTAGTCTTTGATTTAAAGTACCTAAACAATTATATTTTTTTGTATTTTATCCGAAATGGTTATTTTAATACATACCTATATAAAGGACGCCATTGCCTTATTCATTGCAAAGTAGGAGAAAAAAGTGAGAGAAAGACTATATTTTATGAAACGAGCAACTCGCTCGCTATCAGTTTGTCACTTAAAGGCAGTCAAAGCATTTATTTGCTCTGACAGCTGCAAAAACATAGCTAAAAAAAGCTGAATAAAAAACTTTTCTTTTAACTGAAGTATATCAAGTACCTGCTTAAGTTCAAAAACTTCGCGAATGTGTCCAGAATTCGTGGTGTTCATTCATCCTTTTCATTGATCGATGGGGGAGGCCTATGTCCAGCAGTGGACGTCCTACGGCTGAAATGATGATGATGATGATGATTCATCCTTTTAGGGTTCCAGGGTTTTAGGAGACAACATCCTAGCAATTTTTCAAAACGTCAAAACTACATCGCTCGAAAGATAAAGATACCTATTTTTTTTTTTATTTTTTTTTTATTTATGACAATGTTATATATATTACATTGTTTGCTGTCACCAAAAAACCTCTATTAGTTTAATCTATTTCGATACACTAAGAAATATGAGTAATTTCAAAGACACTTCGTCCTCTTACAATTGTTTTACAACCGGGCATCCTATGACGCTTTAAATTGCAATCTCCAACATAAAAGGGATTTTCTGGGTTGTTCTCATATTCTGTAGCAATTAAACCCCTGTCACGGTCGACAATTGGCTATAAAGAGGGTTATTCTGAAACACGATAGTAATTGAGCTTCAAACTGACGGTAGACGGCGTTAGTGTCAGATATCAGTCTAAGAATCGCTGTTACAACCAGTTTTCGCCGGTTTCCAGATAAGATATCAACAGTGTCTCAAGTTTTATTATGAAACTGAAATTTTAACACATTATGAATCTTAATAGTGATCAGACTTCCTACAACCCGCGACGTATACTCATAAACAAATATATTAAATTTAATTTAATTTCCAACAGATCAGAAAGATCGAAATTATTACAATTATCACATTTTAATTTAAAATTTGTAAATACGCAATTTCGTTTACTGAGATTACAATTTTTTTCAGATATTTTGATTTAAAATCAAACTATTGAACCGATTTTGATGATATTTCTATGAGACCTATCTGAAAGTTTCTAAATCGGTTTATATATGATGGTTTAGGTGACAACCATAAAAACCCCTCCTCTTTTGAAGTCAATAAAATTATAAGTAAAAATTATTTCCAAGATTTGTTTGCGCAGTTCATTAGTTACAAGTAAATGTAATAACATCAAGTAAAAAAATACGAATATCTGTGCATTAATGTAGACATTGCCTAACAACGTTACCCACGGCAACTCTAGACACCTGACTCGGCAACCAGATAGAACCCGACCCCTGTCTGGGCCCGCCATACGCCCGGGGGCGACCGACCAGTATACTTATTATCTGTTTTTTTCTGCTCCACTTGTTAATCACATTTTTATGCTGTGGTCGGTAGTTGGAGAAGATTTACGGTAGGATAATTTTTATAATATATTTTGTACCTAACTTGATTTTCTCCTATGAATATTTTTCTACTACTTTCCATATTAACTACGCAAATTCTGACATCTGGAGCCTCTTATAAAAAAGTTTCTATTTGCTTTGCGGTAAAAACTCTTGATTTTTT
This sequence comes from Agriopis aurantiaria, assembly GCA_914767915.1. Lineage (NCBI taxonomy): Eukaryota > Metazoa > Arthropoda > Insecta > Lepidoptera > Geometridae > Agriopis > Agriopis aurantiaria. The sequence goes on along the minus strand of OU612003.1, from coordinate 4,832,805 downwards.
TAGAAACGATAATTTACGAACGTAACGTTTTAAGTGGATATTATGCTATTTTTTTCGTAAATTTTAGCATGGAAGAAATGGATAACAATCAAGGCTTTAGCTTTTTCGATAAATCGTTGAAATACGCAATTAATACACTTTCTGACCTTAGATAAGGTGATAAGATACATACATTCGTCAAAGTTTCTGGAACGGATTTAACTTTTTTTTTCACTCCGCCACTTGATAAATTCTTCATATGCTTTTAGATTTATTTCTTTAGAGGTCACCGGTAAAACATTTTCAACTACTGTTTTTGCTCAGCCTAAACGAAATTAATTAGTTATATTTCCCAGCTTTTAACTCAGAAAGTATTCAAAAAGGTCTCTTTATAAATATTCCGCCAAAAAAATGAGCTAAGCACCAGGTTCACACCACAGAGGTTTTACACAGATGTTAACTTTATATATCACAGAGTAAAAAGTTTCTGACATGGGAAGGACCTACATGGACGAAGAACCAAAAAAAAATAAGCTCAATGGTCACATTTTCCTTTCACAAAGGACTACTTCGATTTTTTTATTACTTTACCTGTGACATTTACCGCCCGTATCTTAAGTCATTAATGACCACAGACAACCTATTAATGACCCACTCACCGAGCGCTAGTGATGAAATATTAATAGGTAAATAATATCTTACCTGTAGACTAAACGCAATTTAATTCCTCACCGATGTAATCCCTTTTGCACTAATTAACAACAGATAAATAAAACTTAAAGTTAGTTACAATTAATTAATTACACAACTACACTTCTGCACTGTAAGCGTCCTCACAATAGATTTAACTAAAGTGTAGTCATAAATGTCAAATGGCGGATCGGATGCCATATCCGTTATTGATAGCTGCGACGATAAAACTCGTCATTAGGTATATTTTGTTACATGTTCATTGTTAGACGAGCAAAGCGAGTTTTTTTTTATTTATTTTTTATATTTGGGTAATTTTTGCACACACGGTCATCTGACCCTAAACTAAGCAAAGCTTGTGATATGGCTGCCAGAGACTGATATACATACATATATATAGTTTTTAAATACATACTTAAATAGATATTAACAACCAGATATAGAACAAACACAAATGTTCATCACACGAATGTTTGTCCTACGTGGGAATCGAACCCACGCCCTCAGGCTCAGAAAGTAGGTTCACTACTGGACCAACGGGCTATCCAATTAAGCTCTAACAAAATAATAAATGCAAACGTTTTGTGTGATTCAGGGTGGCCCAGTATTGTTTTAAAAAAAGGCATCATATTTTTTTTATGAATACAATAAAATACTTGTTGACAAAGTTTTATGACGATCGAATCAACGATACGCAAGTTATGGTCGAACAAACCATGCATAGAAATGCCGACTTCCATAAACCATTAGAATCTGAGAACTCTCTTCGCTCGTACAAATATAATGTTTACGCTTTTTAGTATAGAAACTGACGTGGTTTTCACACATTTTATTTATATAATTTTTTTATTTTATTTATATATATATATTTTTTTTTTATTATTATTATATTTTCAGTGCCAAGCGAGACGCAGCCGCGCGCGCGCATTCACCTTGAAAAAGACTGCCTAATGCGGTTGAAACTATAGTCGGAGTGACCGGCTTAATCTTACGTGAGTAATTCCCGTGTAATATAAATAAAATGTTTACGCTTTTATTTTTAGCTTTTCTTTTCATGTTACGGCTTTTCTACATTTGATACCCAAAAGGTCGATAATCACAATATCTGTCAGTCAAAATTACGGATGGTTTGCACGAAGGTTTTTAAACTACAGGGGGCTTAGTCCCAGATTTGATAGTTTTCGAAAACTTTTTTCGTTTACGTATTGTTCAATACATTTTAGTAAAGCGCCTCCAGCGGAAACGCGGGGGAACTTAAATCGGCGGTATAGATTGCTTCATTCTAATACAAAAAAAAAATCGAATACCTTTCAGCCCAGCAATGTATGGAACAATACGTAAACGAAAAAAGATTTCAAAAACTATCAAATCTGGGACTAAGCCCCCAGAGCAGATGTCTACACGATTATTATATTAGTGTTTCTTACGTGTCTGGCAAAAACAATTAGGTTAATGTCAGGCCACGAACATCCAACCCTCTCAATAACAGTGGAGACCCAAAACCCATTAATCCCAAGGCATTTTTGAGGAAATCTTTTTTTTTGCCTTTGCTGACAAACAAACTGTCTGTACCTTTAACATATTGTAGTACCCAAAACTGTAGTATTTATAACGTATTAGTATATTTCTACATAAGTATTTAAGACATTGTATTATATCGTGACATTAACGATAACTTTTAATTCATTATAATTTTGAATTTTATTTTTGAATCTTATTCTGACTTTATATAACTATAATGTAATTCGTTGAACCGTATTAGTTATTAAGCAAATTAGTTGTTCAACACATAAATAAACACAAAGAATAGCTTAATCTTAAGCTTAAGCTAATCTATATCAGAGTTCTTCTTTCATATGACTAAATAGAAGAACAACATAAACAAAAACATAGTCTCAGCTAACTTCAGCTTATAAGTAAAGTATTTAATACGTTATCTATAAAATAAAGAAGATATATAATTATAAATAGTTACAATCTGGGTGTCTTCAAATCACGAGTGAATCGATTTCTTCTAGGCAAGCGTGCTTCACCGTAAACCGCATCATCACTTTACATCAGGCGAGCAAGCCTCAAACGCAAGCCTATTATAAAATAAATTTTAAAAAAAACTCATTAAAGAAACAGAAGACATCCAATAAAGAATTTTATTGTGACGTTCCCAGTTCAGCAACGCAGTGTGTATATTTTAACCGACTCTAATCTACCCTACCTATGTTACTTTTTACATAGCATCCACGAGAAAAAACATTTTTTGGGTCTAGATGATCCCTACGAGTGAAGAGCCTATTGCTTACTCTTTGCTTCTAAGCAACGAACCTATCTCATTATCTTGAAAGCTTGTCCACTTTTTATTCCACTAATGAATTGGTCTACTACTTTTACTGGTTCCTATGAACAACATTTCGTCTAAACACGTGAGTTAAAGAACGACTAACTTACGAAAACTTTATATATAACTATCAAGCAAAACCAGAATGTTTGTGTGTTTGCTTCCTCTCAACTTTGTAATGGCTGTACAAACTTTGCAGATTACGATATTATTTTGCAAGCACGCAGGCTCATTTAAATTTTGATTACTAAGAATATAAATAAGTAGGACATTAGATGCATTTTGCGTATTAATATGGGTGCACGTAAGAGAGTTGCGTATTAAAAGTAAATTTTCCAGAATTATAAAAAAACGTTGGTATAGTTGAGGTAAACTAAACGCCTAACGAGCGGCATGAATGCTGTGCTTCGCAAGGCAGATAGCAACAGGAACTCGTTCTCACAATCTTGTAGTAGATGGCGATAAATCTGCTTCCATCTCTGCCAGCCTGGTACATCGCGTCACATTAGCTATCATCGTTTTAGCCTAACATATTCCCACTAGACTTAGGCCTTCTCTCGGAGAGAGAGGATGGGCCCTAATCCACCACGCTGGCCCAGAGCATGTTGGTTCGGACTAAGCTTCTTAGTCTTGAGCATTGACATAAAGTTGCTAGTCTATCGGTTTTTATCGGATACATTTCGGAGAGTGTGCATCGGATCTGCACGATCTAATTCCCTCCTGCCCATTTTTCTATCGGACTGCCGTAGCGGGCGCGAAAAATCGTCACCGCTTTATGGTTGATATTCCGCATCGATGTAGGATGTACAAGATCAACGGTACCGGCCCTAAAAACGGCCAAAGATTTAAGAACACAAATAAATGTGTGATCTTATTTAATAAAAAGTAGAATAATAAAATTTTACGAGCTCTCGTCAGTGTCACGGAGCGGCAGGTCCTATGTCAATTAAGCGTTAGTCGAAACTAAACCATAATAGACAGAACATTCTACATCGATGATATTTCGAAAACCCGTACGAAGCGACTAGATTCTGCATTTATTAGGTGAACTGCTAGCTGCACCGGTTGGCAACCATCGCTCGCATTAGCAGCTATATATAACTCAATATTTTATAGATGATCGTGTTATTAAATGTGCATGTGTATTTTAAATGTGCTTCTCTATCCGTATAGAAACTAAATCTAACAAGTGCAATTTAAACACTACTTAAATTTCCAACTCACGTTGAAAATACCTCATTATTATGCTTCATCTACTATTAAATCAATGAACTGATATAACACAAGCACTAACTTCTAAGGAACTGTTTATAGAACTTAAAATGAAAAGACGCTTCGAAATTCAATGGAAGTTTCTAACGTAACTTCGATATTCCTAGAAAAATCGACGACAGCTGTGAGTAATTGTTATCTTTTACCAGGACATTCCAGAATATTCTGTGAATATGTCCATCGATGCAGAACAGTCTTTTTGACAAAATTTATTTCAATACAACCAGTATCAAAGTTACAGAAAACCTATATTAAATTTATTCAGTCATTATTATCAGCCTATCTTGTTCCCACTGCTGGGACGCAGGCTTTCTCTCAGAGAGAGAGGATGGCCCTAATCCACCATGCTGGCCCAGTGCATGTTGGTGAATGTCATATGTCTTTGAACTTTTGAGGTTCTTGGACATACTGGTTTCCTCACGCTGTTTTCCTTCACCGTTGTTGAGCGATGGCATCGAAACAGCACATAATTTATTTAGGTACTAAATAATTCATTGAGGATCGAACCGGTGCTGTCATGAGAGAGCAATGGTGGCCGAGCGGAAGCATGTGCGCTTTACAATTTATTCAGTAAACAGATAACAATAATCGAATTGCCAGTCAAGTGGTGAAATGAGTTTTTTTTTGTCAAACTATTTACAATGTCATGTTTTTGATATTTGTGCTATGAAATAAATTCACCAACATCTATATAGCTAACTTTACCTTCCTACTACTCGACAAAACAAAGAGGATAATTAAACCATGGCTTGTACTCCCGCAGGAGTAAAATGTCGCACTAATTTCCGTTGGAGGGTAATTAGGAACCCTCCATTGTTGTGTTAGCTGAACGGTGGTTTGCAGGGTTGTAAATCACATTTCTAAATCATATATATGCTATGCAGGGGTATTTTTAATATCCCTAAAACATCTTAGAAGTGGCTTCTTTGTCATACACCCAACAACTTTGGTTCCGTGTTTTTTTGTACAAAAACAAAACGATTTAAATTAAGGCTCTAAATGGTAAATAACTTTACTCACACTGTTTTCAATGAGAAGTAACGCGCGGTCCCAGATGAGGCTTAAGAGCCGACTTTGACACCTACAAAATTAAAAATAATATTACGAAAAAAAGCCTAGAATCTTTTAAGTTATGTGAAAAGTCATGTAACAGTTTGGAACTAAAGTTGTTAGGTATGACGTACGAAAGCTACTGCGAGAAGTTGACGTACAATATAACTTGTTATCCGATATACGGTAGTACTCAGTACTTAATGCCACTTGCGGTCACCCATCAGAATACTTGCCGTGTCATCCGTTGCTAAGCATCGGTGATCGGTTAGAAACACCAAGTCGAGCCACGCCACGTCCTCTATCGCAATCGCAAAAACATTATTACGCTGAACTTTTTCATCTCAAAGCTACTCTAGAGTTTACACGCCTACATATATACAATCGTACCTGGACCACTAAGTACATTTTACGACCAGTATAACCTCTTTACGATCCCAGCAGAAGTAATTTCGTAAATAAATATTTTACATGGAATACCGAAACCGTTTTTGGATTATATTTACAGATGAAATGAATTTATTTGGCTTACCTCTTTGTGGCTGATAATTTCAATTAAAGTACGCTTAGGAGAGTGCCGAAGAAATTTACTTCGAGTATTTGCTGAATGAATGAGGAAAAGCAAGTTAAATAGTACAGATAAATAGTCATTTTTGTATATTATTAAAAACCCGACAGTTTTTTCCACATACAAAAAATTAACACTTTCTTCACTTCACTTTTTGAAATCTAAAATCAGCTCTATATCTGACCACTGAAAGCCTTTTTTTAATTGATAAGGCCTGGTAAGTTAGAATCCGACAGTTTTTTCCACAAACAAGAAATTAACACTTTCACTTCACTATTTTCAACCTAAAATCAGCTCTACTACCGACCACTGTTTTTTATTATTGATAAATAGGCTTGCGTTTGGCCGTCACCTCGCTTGTTGAGCGATGGTGCGGTCTACGATGTAGCACGTTTGCGAAGAAACCGATGCAATCGCGACTTAAAAACACCCAAATTGTAACTATCGGGAAACATTCATTGTGGCAGCGCATTCAACAGTCTAGTGGTTCTCGCAGTAGAAATGGAATCAAAATGCTTCGTACGTGTTTTCGAAACATAAAACGAAACCTAAAACATCACCTTTAAATCATTTCTCTTTAAATTTCACCATCCAGTAACTGGGTTTCATAAAACTCACAGCAATACAACCTTTTTCACTGTAATCATTGCTAACCAACCACAATTGTAATCACCAAATAACAAACTTTTAATAAATAATCTTAAAAATAACGACCGAAAACTATATTTTGTATTACTAGTCAATTACAAACGCACAAATCTTCGCTTTCGTCCCATAATTGAAAGTCACAATCTCTAAAATGCACACATTTTGTCATTGGATACCAAAATAACCAACCTAATTTTTTAAATAATATTTTTTGAAAAATGTTTAATTTTCCACGACGATAATATGATTATACTAAAAATAAAGAACCTCTTTTTAAAATATAAATATTCCTTTTTTTATGTTATTCATAAGAAAAATATAAAAATTGTAACTAACCTTCTCCGCGCGCTTCCCTGGAATCGTCGACGATCAACAGGTGCGGTCGGCGCGGCCGCGCGAGCTCCGGCTCGGCAGAGGCGGTAGTTACACCAACGCGAGAGACGCCCATCGCGGCCGACGGTCAGGGCGCGAATGAGCTGCGTCAGCTGCGTACCTGCTTCCCCGAGAGCGGACTGGCGACACTGATAGCTGGGTAGCTAGTCTGTGGAAGCTGCAGGTGCGGGGTGGTGCGCTCTGCGCCGAATGCCAAGGTGAATGTCGGTGCGTTTCCGATTCCGCTCGGGTGTATTGTACCTCATTAGAGTCTGTATTTATTCTGTTAACTCTACCTTCTGTTTTGAAAATGGTTCGCTTGGTTTCGTAGGCAGATGTTTTGTTTTAGTTTATGGCACTTATTTGCTTTATCACGATAGATTGTTTTGTGTTTTTTTCTCTCAGCTTAGTCTAGAATCCTGCAGTATCAGATTGTTTGCTTTAATTGCTTGTACAAAGGGTATAAAAAAACCTTACCTTATTTTAAAATCAAGTCTTGTCATATTCCCGCTAGACTACTGAGAGCAAATAGCTTATAACGACATAACTTCAACTGTGAACTCTGTTATAATAAGTTTGTTCTGTCGATCTCCCTTTGTTCGCTACGCCGCGGCGTAGACACCTTGTAGCGTTTTCATAACCAAGTGCTACGTCGTAGCTAGTAGAAACTAGGCAATCATTATGAGTTTATATAAGCCATTTTACGCAGGGAGATTATTATATAAATATTGGTAGTATTTACATTTATTTCATAATGATAAATAATCATTTTGGTAGCGGCGCTATAACTAATTTCATAGTGCGTTGATTCTACGTGCTACGAAGTCCGTAGCAGCGTAGCACTACGCTACACCGTATAAATGTGCGAAAGCTAGCGCGACATTTTATATTTCACCCTAGCTGCGCCTCACGGTTTCACCTACGGTTGCGTTCGGTCTATTCGTGGATATATTATTAAAAAACCGTCAAGTCACCAATCAGATAATTATGTAAATAAAAAATTCTTATGAAGATTTGTATCAATTGCATTACAGTGACAACAATAACTAAAACGCAGTAAAATTCTAACCGATTCAAATTGTGTTGTATCAAAAACCATCAGGTTGTTAAATTGACCAGTCTAAGTGGGCCTTACTCTGTTGAAATCACCTGAAAATATAAAAGGTCAATTTACGCTGGCACGTCACGGTTCCTCGTTTATTGGAAAACGGTAATCCGTGATTGAAACGAGCGCACGTAATGTAGGTATTACAATACTAGGTACGTAATGTAGGCATTACAATAATAGGTACGTATTGCAATAAAATAAAATAAAAAAATAAAATAAATGTTGGTATTACGCAGCGTAGGTAGGCCTCCAAATAGATGGACCGACGACATTGTGAGAGTCGCGGGCATACAGTGGATGCAGATGGCAGGCTTTCGTTCAGTGTAGAGGTTAAAGGGGGAGGCCTATGTTCAGCAGTGAACGTCTTCCTTCTGACTGATGATGATGATGACGAATGTAGGTATTACAATACTAGGTACGTAATATAAGTATTACAAACTAGGTACGTAATATAAGTATTACAAACTAGGTACGTAATGTAGGTATTTCAATAATGTGTACGTTATTTAAGTACAATAGCTAGCAAGTCGTGTTCTGCGTAGCTACCGTAATACCCAATCAGTTGATTAATTCACATTCAGATATTTTTTTCTTTGAAATTGTGGTAGTTACATAGCTTCTACCGGGGAAAGGGCTCTTAACGAACCAAGCATAGTCAGAATCTAGGCTAAACACACACGAATTCGTATTTTATTTCAATACAGCTCATTTGGTGGTTAATTGAAGTTTCCACGAAGCAATCATGTTCAACCAACAGTCACAAATGGCAAACATTGATACCATTACCTAATTAAATGGGTCTAGTGGTGTAGGCAGTTCCAGTATCTCCCGTTTTTACGGGAGATCTACAACTTCCTCTACCGTAATACAATAATATTCTTCCGGTTTTTACTTTAACAGTTAATATTTTTATTAATATTTTATTATTTTATTTTTCTTCTTTGTAGTAGCATATTGATTTAATTTTTTTGTGTTTTGTGGTTTATTGAAGTCGGTTTTTAAGGCATTTATTTTAGAATTTGTAGGGGAACATTGACCTTCCTACAATTGTGGAATTATTAAAACCTGAGAAACACTTATGGTGCCAATTTCCTATTGCGAGCAGTCAATAAATATGCGCCAAAGATATGGTACAGATTTTATTGATTTATTTATCACTTTACGGTTCGGGGAACTTACTACAGCGCAGTTAGAAATATTATACGGAAAACGTCACGTCAATTCTGGCAATCATACTGGCAATTTTGCGGATGTCGCTGCAATGAGAATATTTCCAACCATAAAATAAGTTGAAGAATACAGCTCACAAATTACACAGTTGTTATCTCGTGAGCGACGCACTAAGCGATCGACGAGTCCCATGAAGCAGCCACATATAGAAAACGGCTTCCGCAAAATGTCATCCCAGCGGATGTTAAAAATTGCGGGGAGCTTCTTCATCGTCAGCTATAAGACGCTAGACCTTAGCACCCTATACTGAATGACAGCCTGCCATCTGCATCCACTGGTTGCCCGCGATTCTCATGATATCGTCGGTCGGAGGCCAACCTACGCTGCTTCCGGTTCGTGGTCTCCACTCAAGTACCTTTGTTCCCCATCGGTTATCTGTTCTTCTAACGATATGGCCTGCCCATTGCCACTTCACATTGCAAAACTTGGCAGCTATGTCGGTGACTGTAGATCTTCGGAAAATATCCTCGTACCGGATTTTATCGCGCTAAGAAACTCCGAGCATAGCTCTCTCCATTGCCCCATTAGCTAAGCCGTCGGTGACAGATACTCGTATACATTACGCCTCAAAGTTACTCAACTATTACCACCGCGATTTTAATGTCGTGTAAGAAGCCCAGGAGAGAGCTATATTGCTAAAATGTTAATGTAAAATCGTTTTTTTTATTTTAGTCTAACACACACACACGTTCGTTTACACAGTAATTTTTTTAAATATTGAAAACCAGTAAAATATATACATCTGGCTGTAAAATGCAGTCTTAAAAACTTGGACCAAGTTAAAACTCTGACATAAGCATGGGTAAGCTTGATCAAGCTACGCAAAAAACGCAGCATGTTAATAAGTTAGATGTTACTTGACGTTACGACCAATAAATTCTACTCTGGACGCCTTTACAAAATATTCAAAAGATCTTGTTCAGGTATAGAAATGCTTTCCTTTCCATACGTACCTATTCTTTGTGATGACAAGTCACAATAGACCGTCTTGCAATCTCCGAGCCAATACTTGTGTTATTAAGATGTGCTTACACTGTGAAATATTTTAATTGAATTTATTATTAACAAGAAATGTTTTAAATTAAAATATTTGATTGTGAGCGATTAAATAAAGAGATTTATTTAATTTTTCCACGTAGGTACCACATGCGTCTACTTTATCAGCAGCACATCTTGAACGTAAGCTCGCGCGTTTTGTAATTAAAGGAGCATTTTGGAAAATGGACAATTTGGGGACATTTCGGGCAAGGGCCATTTTTGGAAATGGACATTTCGGGAATGGGACATTCTGGAACCAAAGGACATTTTGGAAAAGGGCCATATTGAACCAGAATGAAAAATAAAGTCACTACACACCAAATACGGTGCAAAGCAGCTCGTGATGTGTGTAATGTCATACAGTTTTGTGCATTACAAAAGCGCGAGCGCATTAGCTTTTTTTGGTTTGTAAGATCCATTAATATTCCGCATATTCTAAATTGGTGTAAATATTATCCTTATAAAAAAATAACTTCTGAAAATAACTTATAAACAAACTAACACTGTTATACTAAACTAACACTGTTTAGTTTATATTTGGTGCTAGTTTGTATATATTAAATTTCAAGTTGTTTTCAGACGCAAATAACTACAAGTACAAAACAAGAATAACATATTTTTCTTCTTGTTGTTGTTGAAGAAGAATTATCTTGTTTTAAATGTTTATCGGGACTTATCACGGCAAAACATGTTCGTTACATGGTCGAAACGTCGTGCGAAAGGTACATATTTTTACCTAAATAAAATAATACGTGATAAGTCCCGATAAACGTTTAAAACGTGTGTTCAAATCGCGAAAGTTTGAAAACTACTAATTATCTTGTTCTTAGATTTCTTCTCTTTTTTCATTGTTCACTATGAAAATATGGCAGGGAAAGTCATTAATTTTGATTACAAAAGTATTAGGAATCATAAATCCTGATGATGAATCAGAAAATGCCTCATGGCACCACAACTTTTAAATCGCAGTGCCTTGTAAAGTTAGCCTTAGATCAGGTACGTCTTATTTGCTACGCGTCTGTGGGAGTGATGCGCAACAGGCTCGACGCACACTAGCAAAGATCTCACACAGTATATCGTGTGTGTGATAAAAAGGCTGGTAGGAGCACTTAGATGAATGGTTTCTTAATAAATGGAGGCAGAGGACGTCTGTTAGGATTGACCATTCGAAATGTGTTTCTCAATTACGTGACAACAAGTAGGTTTACATCGGGCATCTCTGTTTATTCTTTCGGCCCTGCACTATCAATGACTTATTTCCGAAGATTGAACCCGATGCCGCCAGATTGTGAAGCGCACATGCTACCGCTTGGCCGCAATCGCTCAGGGTGAGGATAGAGAGTAGTAACGTCTATAAATATGAGGGTTAGTGCCTAATAACATTTAACTTGGAACATGTTTTGTAAGAAGTTGAGCAATTTGTATTTTCAAGGTCGATTAGTACTTGCCTCAATGACGTTGTTTGTACCCAGAAAGTGCGTAGCTCGTTAGAGTACATATTGTGTACCTACCCTTATTTTAAGCATCTTGAGAACCAATTTTCGTTGGTGTCCTGAGGGACGGTTCTTATTTTAAGCTTTAATTAAATGAGCAATCAAAAATCAATTAATTTTATTAAATGTACCGTAAACAATAACAACGTTAAACAAATCTCAGGAGCACGTAACTTTCTATTTTTAGTTGGACTTAACTTAATTGAATTGTACGTAGCATAGCCGTTCTAAAGTTTTAGTCGTACCTCTCGAAAGATCGTCAACCACGCTCGTTATAGTATTAACATTGGATTACGTTCCGTAAAGTTATATGAATATTTACGGGATATTTACCCCGTAAATATCCCGCAAATAATCATATACATAACTTTAGTGAACAGCCGTGATAGTTTAAAACAGTGTTTTAAGTTCCGTATTACAAAAATCGTTCAATTTTAGGTATTTGTATTTACAATTGTATTTGTATTTGTAATTGTCAAGATGGGTCTAATATATTTAAAAAAAAAAAACAATAACCGACTTCACGTACAAAGTTAAACAAAAAAGATAAGCTTTTAAATCACCACACTATGAAAATGCTTTAACAGCAATGACACGGTTGCGGTTGGTAGTCTTTCCAACAATAAAGTAGTTTTCTTTAAGAATAGGTACATTAACGTAGGTATAGGTATACTTATTATGATGCCTCCTTACAAATACATTTAGTTTTATTTTGTGGTGCCAACATTGTAGGGTAGCAGACTAGGTCTCTTTGGCTGAAATATAATGTGAGATACAGATTAAGGGCCGATTGAACTTTTCACATAATAGACAAGACATAAAACATTTATCACGAGGCATAACGGAATAAAGTACCAGCATTTTATTTCTCAATATACGTCCGTATCATTACTCGGTCCACAGATTTGATCGACGTTCCAGAAATGCAAATATAATAAGTGTCTTGGGTGAGGAGTGGGCGTGTTTGTATTGTTTCCGGGCCATAACTTAGCTTGTACCTGTAAGGATCGAATGAACACAATAATTACCATATTTCGGAACATTCTGGATATTTTTTTGTAATATATTTTTTTAATCATTACTACTTAAGGTTATCTTAGGCTGTTGCAGACCATGCGAAGTAGCTTGGAAGTACAAGTAAGAAGAAGCAAGTACAAGTAGGCGTGCAAACGTAAAGTAGCTACTCGCGCGGTGACGCGCACGTCCCAAGTGCAAGTACTCGCACGAGTGTTCGATCGAGACGAACGATGTGCAGTGGGCGTCGCGTGAGTAGCGCGGGGAATCTAAGCGTGAATTGCTATTACTAAATTGCTATTATTTATTAATCACTTTCACTGCCACTTGCATTAAGCACACCGTTGCAGACGATGCGTAGTAGCTACTTGTACTACGCATGGTCAAGTGCCTTTAGGTTTAGAGAGCATGCCCTTAATAACCTCAACAATTTTTAAAGAAGCGGAAAAATAAGGGTGTGGCTAACTAGAGACCTATTATAGGGGACACCTGCTATCTGATATCCTGGTATAAGACTTTTACTGAGATTTTCTAGTTTTCCGCAATTGGCGGAATAAAAATTTGTTTTTTACTCTCCTGTTTGTTGATGTCGACTATTTCTGTGCAAAAAATCACGTCACGTGTCCATCTTTGTTGCAAAAAGACTTTGTTTGTTGTTTTTGTTGTTTGTTGCTTTATTGCTACGTGAAAGAAGAATAAACAAAACAACATATACTTTTGCATGTATATGTATAATATTACTATGGTTAGATTCAATAATAATTGTTTTATTTACTCTCAATTTATATTTACCTATTCGCCGCATGACCAACGAATAGAATTTTCGACTTCTAAGACATGGTGTCACCACTGTGGTTAAAGTAAAGGAGTATGACAAATTAGACAATAACAGTAACGCTGACTTAACTGTTACTGCGAAATGCGTTGCACCAGCGTATTCACCAGCATAGTTATAAAGTTACCAGAGTTGCAAGTCAAATGAGACTTTATTTATCCCAGATGCATAGCTGGCAACATTACGTTACATCTGACAGATATTTAACATAAACAATAATGGCCAGTTACGTTTAACAAAAAAGTTAAGACGTCATTTAACAATTATCAGATGGTGCCAATTGTTTTTTTACCTAACCGGTACTTTAACTGAAATGTCGATGTTTGTTATTATTAAAGTAAGATGGTGCCTCCTTTATTCTTTTACTGCGACGTAATTTATCAAAAAAACAATATTTGAAGACGTTGACCTACGAGCCACGCATGCAACGGTCGATCCAACGCGCACAATGTAAAGGATTTCACGGTTTTTGAGCAAGCAATAACAAGTGAACGGACTAAGGTTGTAAACGACGCTTCGCTGAGCTAAAAGACCCGCACCCACGCTGACTAGCTGCGGGCTAGTGGAGAGAAGACTTTTGTCTCTTCTGTTATAAAACCGTAGAGAACACAGAACACGTACTTCGACCTAATTAAAATCAATGGACGGGCCCTGACCATTGAACTTGCTCAGTAAAAATGAGTCAAAACCATTGGGCATATACTTAACACCTAATTATAATTAACCAGTATTTTTGTTACAAAAAATAGATACTGGTTTTGGGAAAACATACGAATACATAATTTTGTCAGGTGTTTCGTTATCACGTAACAATAGACTCGTGTTGCACTTCCTACGGCTATAGAGACCGACTGAAACGAAGTAAACGCCGGCGCTCATTTTGTAATCTTCAAATATGCGCTTCTATCGGGCCCGTCCATTACGTAAAGTTTGTGGAGAGCTTAGTAGAGTATTTGTTTTCCAACAGTCAGTATTCGTTTTGTTCATAATTCCATAGTTTCAAACCATCTATATAGATGGGAAAGTTATCATCACCGAACTGTGAGGTATGCGACCAGCCCGAAGACGTGTATCATGAGTGATGGAATGTCCGGAACCAACGTGAGAGGGAACAGATTTTTACCGAACTTGGAATATGTGAATCCAATGTGAATGTGCTACGGGGTTTCTCTACGAGATCGAATCAAAAATGAGGAGATCCGTAGACGAATGAAAGTTACCGACATAGCCCACCGGATTAGCAAGTTGAAGTGGCAGTGGGCAGGGCACATATCACGCAGAACAGATGGCCAATGGGGCCGAAAGGTTCTGGAATGGAGACCACGGACCGGTAAGCGCAGCGTTAGACGTCCACCCACAAGATGTAGGTACAGACGACATAAAAGAGACCGCAGGGAAACGCAGGATGCAGGCCGCTTCCAACCGGCTCTTTTGGAGATCGATGGGAGGTATATGTCCAGCAGTGGACGTCCTATGGCTGAAATGATGATGATGCATAAAAAATACTATTTGAATGAGTTACTTACAGTTCTAACTATCCATAAAAATTAGACACGACCCCACGTCCCACTCACCACTCAAACCAATAATGGCTATAGCAATGGTATATAGGCGAGGGTAATATCGTTACGTAATACTACCCCTTTATTTTTCATCACTTTAAGACGGAAATATAGTGTGGGTGGAGGGCGTAACTATCACTCCCCGGCCAGAGCCATTCTGTTTCGCATAGGAACAAAAAAAAAGAATCGGGCATTTCTTCATATTAACATTACAAATGTTTTAAAGAAACATTCACGTTGATTTATTTTATTTTGGCGAACAGATAAAATTAAGTTATATTTTTTCGAGATTTTTTCGAATCTCTTCTGTCAAAATAAATTATGTCGACGTGATTATTGTTAACCGACTTCGAAAGAGGAGGCAGGTTCTCAATTTGGCCGTATTTTTATACACTTATAGGCTAATGCACATATTGTGCATTGTGTTTTTTTACATTCCTTTCCACTGTTTTTTTTTAATCTTCAAGAAGCTAATATCTGCGAGCAATATCGCTGTGGCAGGTAACGGACATAATATAAAACCTTTGAAGTCGCAGGTTCACCTAAGTTTTGAGATTTTCATCTGTTCGGACTGACGGACAATGAAATCGAGATATCATTATTATTTTTGCTTCTAATTATCCTAGGATAATCCTTGATAGATCAAGCTGAAAATTATGTTCCTACGGCCAATGAAATTCAGTATCCATGTTCAACTTTCATATAATTTTTTTATTCACACTCATCAAAATGTATGGAACAGCTAATTTGTTTTTCGTTGTTTCAAAGTTAGTACAATGTCATTTTCGGTTTAGTATCATCGTTCATTGTAACCCCGTACAGCTCGTTTGTGTTGTACTTGCCAGATACAAAAATACACGCAATATCCAATATCCCATAAATTCGCTCTATACAGAAATCTCTCCATATTCATCCTGAATGACCCCTGAATAAAACCCTTATGAGCTCCATCGAGGCGACAGGGTAGGACTTAGAAAGAATCTTACTAATATTTCGGGACATTTTTGCACACACGTTCCTCTGACCCCAAACTAAGCAAAGCTTGTGATATGGCTGCCAGAGACTGATATAGTTTTAAATCATAGACGTCGTACATTATGTAAGCTAAGTTTTAAATACATACTTAAATATATATTAACAACCAGATATAGAACAAACACAAATGTTCATCACATAAATGTTTGTCCTAGGTGGGAATCGAACCCACGCCCCCAATAAAAATAAAAATAAAATTATATATACATATATATTGTATATATATATTTATATTCAATACAAGCCCCAAACACTCATTCCCCAAATATTCATTGAAGAAAGTTAATTGCTTAAGCATAATGAGCCTTTTCATAGTCCACTGCTGGACTTTGACTTACCCCCGAAAGGGCGATTGGGCCATATCCACTACGCTGGCCCAGTTGCAAGTTGGTGGATTCACATACGCCATTGAATTTCTCTCCATAGGTACTTATGCAGGTTTCCTCATGATAGATTCCTTCGCCGAAAAGCCAATGGTATAAAAAAAGTATCTATATTTTATACCATAAGTTTGTTACAATGCATAAGTATTGCATAAGTGTTCGAATGCAGAAGTATACTAGAGATTCGTCTAAAAACAGTTTAAAAGATGTACTTCCGCAAAGTCACGCCCGATTCGATTATCTAAGTACGTGATATATCGGTAATGTAACCGTCCTCAGTCCGTTCCCGACTGCAACCTTCAGCGGTTATCCACCGTCGATCGCGGTAACTCAATTATTATTCCAATATCGCACACAACCTCTTTCATAATAAAACCTTTATTGTGACGCCATGTTGATTGTTATTTTTAGGCGTAGGTATTGTTTTCATCATTATTGGCATAGTAACACCAATTTTTTTTAATGTGGCAAATGTCTTTATTAACTAAACAAAATACAAGCTAATACTAACACTACAAATACAGATAGACTGCACATAGACCGTTGAAGGTATAAAGACAATCCAAATGCTCAAGCCCACTACCAGTTGGCAACGTACCCAACATGCTGGCGGCATTACCACGCTGAATGGCAATGCTTAGGCGTTGAGCCAGAGACACGCCAGCATTTTGGTCACGCTTCCCAGCGCTCTGAAAGATTTTTGAAAATGAGGTGAGGGAGGTCCCCAAGGGCCCAATGTCTATAAATACTTATACTTTCCCCTATTATACATTGAATGTTTGATCTATAAGTAGGTATGTCCTTATTTTACATATTAATATAAATGTAGGTAATTTTTTTATTATTTGTAGTGCAGGTCTACGAACTCCGGGGTCCCCTTTGTCATCTTATGGAATACATTATGATTTTAAAGATTTTTTTTTAACTGGCAACTACAAAAACAGTTAGTGTGTCCGGACCGAAGCTGAAACGTTCCATTTCCACCAGTGTACCGGTTGGATGAAAAAATGTGGAATGAGCTACCTTCCACGGTGTCTACCTAAAGGGTTGGCAACGTATTTGTGACGCCTCTGGCGTTACAAATATCCATAGGTGACGGTGACTGCTATCAGGCAGTCCGTCTGCTTGTTTGCCACCGATGGCAATAAAAAAAAAACTTTCTTGTTTATATTATATTTTTAGTAGGTTTTCGGTTTTATCGATAAGTTGTAATCATACTATGTCATGTTTTTAAATATAGGATATAAATTAGCATAGGAACATTTGCACGTCTACTTGCAGATAGTGTAACAAAAATAATATGAAGACAAAAAAAATTAGTAAAAAATAGTAATAGTAATAGTAGTGAAATAGTATTCTAGCAAATAAATGATTGGTTTGAGTTATTACTAAATAAAATTCAGCTATAAGCACCTATAAGCGTGGCGTTATTAAAAAGTAAGCAAGTAATAAAAGTTTAATGTACTGCAATTTTAATCGCATGAGAACATCGAGATACAATACCTATAGAGTCACAATATCTCAGTATAAACAATCAAAAAACGTTCGAGCGTCATTGTACATACATTGTATCAACTATATACTTCACAATGCCATATTAACTCAAATTTAGACGTAATGTCGCTTGCATAGTGTTCAACTTTAGTTGTCCGCTGTCATTGTAGCTCTGGCATCGCGCGGCATTGCAGTCGGATCGCGGTTACCTTGTAACTAACCAAAAGGTCTACGCAATTCGTAGCGTCTGCCGAGTTTTGGTTCGGTCATTTTTTTATTACGATTGTGACTGTATATGTATTGTATCTCGATGCATGAGAATTATTAAATACTCACCCACGCAAAACTCAGCAAAGTAAAATGTGGAGAGTTTAAATGTATGTTTATTGTTTGCAGTTTTGAGCAGGCTGAAAGTTAATCAAATAAACAGAGGGACATTTGAATGACGATAGCGTCAAAACTGTTTTTGTCACAAATATCCAGTGTAATTCCGCATCTACGTCGCTTCAAGTACCTACAATGCCTACAATAAGAAATTTGGGATAAATGATTCCACTCTATAGATTTAATTATACTAATTAGAGTAATTAGCTTAACCTGAAATAAAATATTTGTTACTTAAAAGAGAATATTAATCTAACCTGAAATATAATCTGATCTAACTCTGATCCCCTGGGAGCGGGGTAGGGCTCTCGTTTGGGACGCTGCATGCGTCGATACGTTAGCCCCTTCTCACCTCAGGGGGACAATTCAATAAAAAGGCCAGAGCCGCGGCGGAGGCCGCTAAAGACGCCAAGCGGCGCAAGTATGCATCACTTTCAAGTGAATACATATTTGTACCGCTGGGCGTCGAAACTTTTGGTCCATGGAATGGTCCATGTACCAAAAAGTAAAAAAAAAATTTCGCCATAATTAGTCGACGCCGCTGGTGATAAGAGAGCTGGCTCATTCCTCGCGCAGAGAATTTCTTTAGCAATTGAACGCGGGAATGCAGCCAGCGTTCTTGGCACTTTACCACACGGACAACATCTTGTTTTTGATTTTTTGATGATACTATGATACAATGATATTTTATTATATTAGTGATAATTAGTATTTAAGACTTTTTTATTTTCTTTGTTTATATACATATACCTACCTTTGTACACAAACATTAAACAATATTGAAACCTAAAAAAAAATAAAAATATAATATTAATTTTAAAATAAAATAAATATTTAAGCAATCAATGTGCGATGAATATAAATATTATTTGATGGAAATGTAAATGAAATAAACAATTATACCCGTTTCCTCAGTGCACTTTGTCGACACGTTTTTGGCCTCTTCACGAGGCATCTTCTGATGGATGTGTTGATTCTTCGAGCGCTAGGCCGAGAAATGTCAGCATAAAACTAAACAAAACTTGTTATTTTGTACTAGCTGCGCCCCGCGATTTCACCCGCGTGTTGATGAAAAATTGTGATGATGATGATGATGAAAAGTAGCCTAAGTTATTCTTATAACAATTAGCTATCTGCCTGAGAAAGTTCCGTCGAAATCGGTGCAGCCGTTTTGGAGTCCATAGAAAACATAATATAAATACGCACATAGCCTTTTATATGTAAAAAGTGACAAAATAAATTGTAGAAGTTGACAAAAGGCGGACGGACCTCTACAGAACAAAAAAACCGAATCATAACTAATATTATAAAAGCGAAAATAACTGTCTTTCAGTATGTTTGTTAGCTTTTCACGACTAAACGGAAATTTTGCAGGAAGATAGTGTGTGAAGATGAATGAAGAAGACGGGTGTAGGGTACACCCTATGTGGCAGTTCATATCAATGCTCACCCGCACTGGGCCAGCGTGGTGGATATGGCCCAATGACCCTTTCGGGGGTAGGCTAAAAGTCCAGCAGTGATTGATTGATTGATAAAACAGACTGACAAAAGGACTGGACAGGTACTGGACTGGCTGTTAAAAGGCTGATTATGATGATGATGATGATGATCAATGCTCACCATAGATCTACTATCAATGATGCTCACGTAAAAACTTTACAGAAAATTGCCATTAGAATAATATATGAAATAATGAAGTAGTTTTTTTAGAAGAAAAAAAAACTATTTCCAGGCCTAACAGTTTTACCTACATCTACAAACTTGAACTAAAAAGTTGAAAAATTATATCGAAACAAAAATGTATTTGTTTATAATGTTTTGATAGTCAGCAAAACTAGATTTTGTCACTTTTTGCAAATTCGCGCTCACAGTGATTTCATATCTTCAATAATATGAAAATGCGCGAGCGAGAGAGCTGCAGACTACAACAGCCCCTTTAATAGCACAAATACGGTGATAGAGGTACAAATATAACGGTTGATTCCAAATTGAATCGCCGACCCAACGAGTTAGTTTTTTCTGCTTTGATAATATATAGTTTAGATCTGCCTTAAACTCGACCTAGTACCGAAAATAGTCATCCAAAAACTGAAGGGGGCGAGGTAAACACGCATTGCACACTGGCATATTCTTACTCCGACGACATTGTGAGAGTCGCAAGCATCCAGTGGATGCAGATGGCAGGCTTTCGTTCAGTGTGGAGGTTAAAGGGGGAGGCCTATGTTCAACAGTGGACATCTTCTGGTGGTTTCTTATGGTGGTGTGATGATATTCTTACTAGTTCTACAAACGCACACTTCAATATTGCGCAGCACACAACTGCAAACGATATGCTCAAATGGACGACCATGGGGATTGGGCATAATTGCTAAAGGAGAAACTGTAGTTAGGTATAACGTATCCATTTATTTATTTATTCTGAGGTTTTCTGATTCGATTTACTCGATCTCATTTGATTTGACTTTGCTTACAAGGCAAACCTTTGTAGAGATCGCTCGGTAAAATTTTACACTCCCATTAGCTGAAATGCGTAGTTTCTCAGCTCATCGATCTGCTTTAAGTATTCTGCGCAGATACGGTGTGAAACTTCTATCACAGATTTTATTACTTTAACTTTAGCTTTAATTATTGTTTCCACGCGCGGTTTAATACCAACGACAGTTGTTTGTTCCTTACCTACGTATAAATTGACATGTAATTTGGCTTTTTAAATAAAACTAGCTGAATCCCGCTACTTCGTACGCGTAGAGCTCGGCCTTCGGCCTCGCTACTATAAACCTATATGCTATAAACCTCACGGAGCCCAAGACCTTTCCAACGAATGCAAAACCGTGGAAATCGGTTCGTGCGTTCTGGAGTTATAGCGTCAGGAAGGAAAACCCGACTTATTTTTATATAGTAGAAGATTACTATGACTATATAATAAAATATAGTAGGTATATAACTATCTTATATCGAAAGTGTTATATACAATAGTTTACCTTTTATTTTACCTCGGACTAGGCTAACGTTTGACCGCGATCTTGCCTGATGGAAAGCGATGATGCGGTCGAAGATGGAGCACGTTTTTCCAGTAATAACTTATAAACCCTAGACTTAACACTCTAAGATTGTAATGCTGCGGAAACACAGACAGGGGCAAGGCGTTCCATCCTATAATGATACCAGGCTATAAATGCCTATATTGTATTGTTAACTTTTTTAGATTAGGTACTTATTATTATTTGTACCTTTTATTAGATTACCAACCTACAGCCAGAAGACGTCCTCTGCTGAACTAAGGCCTCCTCCTTACAACTCCACACTGATCGAAAGACTGCCATTACATGCACTGTATTCCCGCGACTCTACGCTGCGTCTTCAGGCTCGTGGTCTCCACTCAAGAACCCCTCTTCCCCATCGATTATTGTTTCTTCGAGTGATGTGGCCTGCCCATTGCCACTTCAACATGTAAATTTTTATAGATAGGTATTATGTTAGTGACTCTGATTTTCGGTGAATATCCACGTTCCGGATTCTACCGCGCAAAGAAAACGAATTTGCCCCAAAGGGATTTCACACGTTTTGGTGTTTTTATCTACCTATTATGTATGGATCCATCGTGCTATCAGCCCAGTGGAAAGGCCTACTTATCGACCCTGTAAATAAACAAGAACTAAAGCATACAACCTTCATTATAAAGGACGTTAATGCAGGATAAGCTTTCCCACACAATAGTCGTAAAGCTGATCCTGTGATCAAGGTAGAGAGGTGCCTCGTGATGTCAAGGTTTCTTAGCATGTGGCACGTTTATCTTGATATTAAGGTGGGTCTTTTATCTCTTATTCCATGAAGTTAAACCTACTTTTGCCATTATTATTTTTGATGATACAGAAGCAGTTCTAAAGGCTCAAACAGACATCACGAGGCATGCGCCGCGAATTGTTTGCCACGCGCATATTATGTGGACGTGGCGCTCACAGTGACCATTCACTACATAGGTACATGGACCTCTTGCCTTGTTGAAGCCATTTCGCTTATTGACTGTCCATTGACTGGGCATGGTGGCATCTTTTCGTCCAAGATACCACAGTGCCTAAAGGGTCTTTGACCAGTGTGTTTTGCCAGTGAATACATATTATGTTACTGGGATGTGGCCATAACTGTTGGCCTTTTGGAAAAACTCAAGAGTCACACGACGGGCAATAGAGAGAGCTATGCTCAGAGTTTATTTGCGCGATAGAATCCGGATCGTGGATATTTGCCAAAGAACTAGTATAGAGTCACCGACATAGCTATTGCAGATGGCCAGCTGCCGTTCAGGGTGGAGGTCAAAGGGATAGGCCTATGTTAGGCAGTGGACGTCTTCGGGCTGATGATGATGTTGATGATGATAATGCACAATGATTGTTGATGATAATGATTGTTTGTCTATCTATTTATATAGTAAGGATAGTCAATCAACCCTCTTAATAATAAATATGCTGCTTAAACTGCGCTGTACCGGCAACGCATCGTGTACCTAAACTGTACCTATTTACGATATATCAGATTGTTATTTGTTTTATGCTTCCAGCGTCAGGAAATAAGTAGGTACTAAAAGACGTGCTCATTTCTAGCCCAAAAGCATGCTACTTGGTATCGGCCACTTTTTTAACCATTACAGGCACCTAATCCGCTCAGTTGGAAAATCACGCGACTGCAAACCGTATCTGGGCGCGATAAGGTTTGCGGTCGCGTGATTTTCCAACTGAGCGGATTAGGTGCCGCAATTAGCTGTTGTCCGTAAGGCCCCAAGTTTCGGAACTAGTTTAGAGAAACGAAAAATGATTCTGCTTCTGAAACGGTTTGCCAAATAGTAATTGAAGATGCTCATTACTAATAATGTTTGAGATTGATTTTTGAGCGTCCTACTTTAGGCGCTTGCTTGAAGCTTCAGGCGGTGGAAGCGGATGAGCAAGTTTGAACTGCCAAGTTTGAAGTCTTAAAAATAAGCAAAATAAGCTCGAACAGAAATAGGCATGTGTCCTCGTGTTTAATTTATTACAAATAACCGGCTTAGCGAGGAATATAACTAAATAAATTACACATACTGAAAAAATAATTTAAATTGGCTGATAAATCTCTGAGATATGAGCGTTTAAAGTTTTAGGTGGGGATAGGGAGGGGATGCTCTATCCCTTTCTCACAAAGCGTGTGTTAGTATAGCATTTGTATGGCGCTCCTGAGCCGTGACGTCACGCACGGCTAAGTATAGTGCGCTCTCTGTCTAGCATGAAATTTAAATGCTTATATCTGCTTATATCTTATTTATTTTTGAACTAATTTTAATTTTGTTTTCGTTGATGGCCTCTATTTATGATCAGCATTTTTATGAGGTACTAATAAAAAAAAAATTAGTCATCATGCCTATTACAAAGCATGCTTATTGATAGAAAACGTAAACAACTGGAGAGCAGCTAATAAGAATGCTACTATATATACATGGTAACTTTTCCAAACAGAAACTGCGATTGCAAGTATTTATACAAGAAAATGTAAAATGTAAAAACGAGTCAAAAATGTACAGTACCTACATTTGTTACAAAAAATAGATCTCGGTTTTATTTGTGTATTTACACTTCGGGAAAGCATATGATTACCTACATATTTTGTCAGATAGTTTCGTTATCGCGTAACAATGAGACACGTGTTGCACTTCCTACGGCTAGAGACCGACTGAAACGAAATGAGAGCCGCCGCTCATTTTGTTATCTACAAAAATGCGCTTCTACTGGGCCTGTCCATTCATTTTATTTAGGTCGAAGGATCCGCCCTTGCCTCTGTGCAGACCTACAAAAGCACTTCAACGATCTCATACTTATACTACGTATGTCATATTATACAATATATCAATATACATATATATCAATGCACTTGTCATTCTCATTCTACAACCGACTGCACACAAACAGGTATAGCCTAGAACTAGATTAGAATTCAGAACTTCAGAAGTGCATTCAAGAAATGCCAATAGTTATTTAGCTTCACCCAGCGGTAGAGACGAGATTGGCTGGAGTTGTAATGAAGTCGCCTCTATTGAATAGACAGCTATTGTGGAACAACTCTCGTTTTAATGTCCAATAGCCAGTTCGCCGTCAATTGTTCGGACTTGGAAAGGTATAGAGAGGATTGAAACTTTTTCTAGCTAATTATTAAACATAGTCAATACTTATCTACTTAGTAGTTTTAGTTTTTAGTTTTTGAACCCAATCATTTGTATACTAGCAGTTGCCCGCTACTTCGTACGGGTAAACTTTCATATAACCTTTCAACCTTTTCCCCTTCTTAATTCGGCAGTTTCGCAATAGCGGACCTCTACACCCCATAAAGAATCTACAACTTGCCAAATTTCAGTTTCGTATGAGTATAATAATATCACTTTTATATACCTATATAAAACCAGCTGCGCCTCGTGGTGTCGCCCAAGAAGTGATAAAAATGGTGATGGTGATGGTGTTGATGATGATAATAAAAAGTATCATATCTCACTCTCCGGCTTTTGAACTATACCCATGCTAAAAATCAGGTCGATCCGTTGATCTGTTGCTGCGTGAAAGAGGAACAAACAAACACACTTTCGCATTTATAATATTATTATGATATGAGATAGTTCACCCTGCGGTAGAGACTAGACTTGAAAGCGTGAGGTCGCGGGTTCAAACCCCGGGCCCATACCAATGAGCTCTTTGGAGCTTATGTATTTTCATACCACTGGCTTTTCGGTGAAGGTAAACATCATGAGGAAACCTACATACGTACGGAGAAGTATACCATTGAATTCAATGGCGTATGTGAATCCACCAACCCGCACTGGGCCAGCGTGGTGGATAAGGCCCAATCACCCTTTCGGGGGTAGGCTTAAAGTCCAGCAGTGGACTGTTAAAAGGCTGATTATGATGATGATGGGATAGCTGCTCGAAGGTCCGTAAGTAGGTAATCACCGAGCTGTCGTGGTGGTGTCCCACGCCGCTAGCTGCTGGGACTTGTTGTGACGGCCGGTTCGGCCAATCGTAGGTACTTACACTTAGCTACTAAAATACCTAGGTTAATATTATACTACTCTTACTCTAATGGCGTACCGGATCTCGGGTGACTTTTTTCCTAACGGACAAATGTTGATGTGGTGGCCTGAAGTGAAGTGAAATGTCAATTTCTTTAGTAGAATCGGGGGCCTGTTATACCCAAACTTTTCCGCTTCGGTAAATCACTCAGTCTCCATTCTTTCTCTGTCCGTTCAAACTGTACACTTCACTGACCATCTGTTGTTCATTTTACCCGTTCCTGCTGTAAAAAAAACGGAGCCTCCAACTATTGTCTTTTCAGAGAATGTTTTTGTAATATATCTGTTTTTAAAACAGTGGAACGTGGAAGTAATCATAGATTCATAGTAAGTAGGTATAGGTACAAGTATGCCTACATAGTCATTTAAGTCTTCAAACGCAAGCACTATTGGCAAGTGCAAAAAAATAGACTATCTAACTAGTGTCGTAGATATTATTATTTTACATCCTTGATCTTCTAAAGTTACAAAGAATGAGCGGTTATGTCGAAGATGAAAGAGTTCTATAGTTACGCAAAACGTACCCTCGTCAAAGGAAAACGCCGGGGGTGTCACGAGTCTTTTTTGTATCATGATGGAAAGCAATTTGATATTTTTCAGGTGTATTGTATGCCTGTTATGTAGCCTGACCTTTAAATTGAGAAACTAGTAAAGGCAGAATATTAATATCGCTTCCACGAACGTGGACGACGCAACTTTACAATGAAACCGTCGAGGTAGGGAGGTATAGCCCAGAACCCTGCACAGCCGGAGTCTTAAAGGTAGCATTCCGATCTTGGCGACTGCTACCGGCGACCGCGACCGGCGACAGCGGCCACGTCGCGCGACCCATTGCTCAGTATGGATTTATATTCGGGACATTTTTGCACACATGGTCATCTGACCCCAAACTAAGCAAAGCTTGTGATATGGCTGCCAGAGACTGATATACATACATATAATGATATAGTTTTAAATACATACTTAAATAGATATTAACAACGATATAGAACAAACACAAAATGTTCATCACACAAATGTTTGTCCTAGATGGGAATCGAACCCACGCCCCCAAGCTCAGAAGGCAGGTTCACTACCAACTGGACCAACGGGCTATCGACTCATAAGTAGGTCGCGACTCGCGACTCGCGCGGCACGGTCGATTGAATTGTTTAGCACTCCATATAAATTATGAGCAGTGGTCGCGCGACACGGTCTCTGTCACCGGTCGGTGTCGTCGGTCTCGGTCGTCAGTCGTGGTCGCCGAGATCTGAATGCAGCCTTTAGAATATGGCTTCGGTATCAGCTCGGTGTTAAAACGACCTTTGGGCTCGAGGGTGGCCTGATTTGGGGATCTGGCTTCCCGATTCAAATGAGCCCAAGTGCGATTTGTAAAGGGTACGAAGAAAAAATCCTGTTATACCTATTAGGGAACACGTGATTAAAAAATCTAGTATTTTTGATTTATTTAGGACTAATAAATTTAATTCTTACTACTTCGTAGGTAGTAACAATAGGCAAACATGTTATGTACCTACCTGTAATATTATCAAGTCTTTCATAAAAAATTCGAAAGAACGAAGCTCTGTGGAATTTAAAGAGGTGCATCCACAGACATACCTATATAGTTCTGTGGGTGCATCATACCAACATAACATAATATACTTTTGCTTTTCATGGTTTATCCGAAAAGAAAACTACTTGAGAAATATTATTTACAACACATTTGCTCAAAAAGTGCACTTACGATAACCAACTGAATACATCTTTCGAAAGTTAAACATTACGGATCATACAACGGAGCGTGCGGTAATGAAACGCATCATACAACGGAGCGTGCGGCAATGAATTTTACCGCACGCTCCGTTGTATAGCACTGTGCGTGTACTTTACGGTATTTTTTAAATTTCCATTTTTAGTTTTTTTCTCGCAAATGTGTTGTAAAACGTTGTATGGCACACGTGCGGATTGGTTTTTACAAACTCGTGACTATGGTAAGCCCTCGACTTCGTCTCGGGCTTACATTCGTCTACTCGTTTGTAATAACCAACCTACCGCACTTGTATCATAAATAACTATTGCTCACTCAATTTTACGAAAAGGTCAATGACTTTTGAGCTAGAATGTCTTGACCTTATTATCGCTATAGTACTCTACCTATCTCAAAAATTTATTATTTTTGTAGTATTTTTAATATTACCTATCAGCATAGCAAGTTACAAGTTTCTATGCTGGGGGGGAGGCAAATTTATGGCATTTTGGCGGCCATATTTCACAAATATATACCTACACTTGATAAAAAATGTTGTAAAAACCTTCCCTTCATTTTAAAAGACCTACTCTACGATAACACGCGGGGGTGCAGCGGAAAAAAATGCATCTTCACTTCACTTGTAGTATATTTCTCTATGCTTGTAGGTACCACCAGTAGGAGCCACCTCTAAAACGTAAAATTATATATTAAATACTTTTAAAATTGAGATCTATCCTAACCCTGTATTTGTGTAAAGTTTCATGCACTTGCCCTAATAACTATAAAGTTCGAAAACATTCTAAAAAATTTGGAACGACGGACAGTTCGAATTTACAAGGGTTCCTTGTCGGGCTATGGGACCTTAAAAAGGACTAGTTGATTGCATTTGAGAAACTAATAATTTATTAGTTTAACAAATAAATTATTAGTTTCTTATGGTAACCCTTCGACGAAAGTACTTTCATCGAAGTAGTAACTACGCAAGTACGTAATACGTAGGTAAATTTCCACAAATTTTATTTTAAATAAATAATCACAAAATTTGGTTTGTTTTTTGAAAACAATGACTTGGCTTGGACCTAATTTGGATCCATTTGGGAAAAAGCCAAGTAAAGGTAAATTAGGTGTAGAATAGATAGGTACCTAAGTACATCTGCACGTCTTCTGTGCTACCTACAAGGAGAATAAGTATCAACTAAGACAGCTTAATAATATTATTTCCTTCGTTCTCTTTTTTGTTGCGATGTTTACGAGATTTTGGTTGTTGTAACGGCATCATTATCGGCCCCGAAATAGATACAAGGAAAGCCTACATAGCTCGTAAATAAGATAATAAACCTTGATTCAGAAAAAAAAAACTGAAATATTGCTACGATAACACCTCAAATAGCAATATGTTATGGATAAGATCAAAGCTCAACGGCAATGCTTATATGAACCATAAAAATAATTAAGCTCACGTACAAAGATAGATATAGTTTTGACGCCAACGTGAAAATAAACCGACCAAGTGAGAGTCGGGCTCGCGCACTGAGGGGTTCCATACCACCACAAAATACAATAAGGTCGTCCAAGTAACCGAATTACCAGTCAATAATCAATTGGCCACGCATTCAGTTATTTTTGCTAATGACGCTAGAGTAATG
Organism: Agriopis aurantiaria; assembly: GCA_914767915.1. Taxonomy (NCBI): domain Eukaryota; kingdom Metazoa; phylum Arthropoda; class Insecta; order Lepidoptera; family Geometridae; genus Agriopis; species Agriopis aurantiaria. The sequence continues at coordinate 4,803,859 of OU612003.1, read as the reverse complement.
AACAGAAGTTTGTCACTGACTGGATGTAATGTAGGTACATTATGAACAGCTATTACTACGGGACCAACCCTGAGATCGCGATAAAAATATCGGCTGTTCTATAGATGGCGGTCATTGACACTCGACAAAATGTATGGATGTAGTACTATGACCTCCTTTGGGCTTAGTACAGTATATATGCGTAACCCTATATAGAATTTTTACATTTAGGCAGTGACTTGCCTTTTCGCTAATTTGATCATTATATCAAGCCGTCCTGTGGCTGAAATGATGATGATGATCAAGCCAAAATAAAATAAAAATCATAATTATTACCTATAAATAATGCTTGCTATTATTTATAGCAAGCATTATTTGATATTTTATACCACAGAAGACATAATTGACAAAGGTTCACTCCGCGAACAAATTTAAATAAATAAGGACTCTATCTACGAGGCAATAAAGTAGCAATTCAAATCGTACAGCGCTGGATACCGCTCGTTATATTCACCTAGAAGACCGCTCTCTTTCTATCACGTAGCTCTATCTCTCCCGACGCGACACGTGTAACGTTAGGGTTGTCTTCTTGATATTTACAAAGAATCAACATCATCATCGGCCAGTAAATGTCCACTGCTGAACACACGCCTCCCTCTTCGAGAGGGGTGTAACACAGAATACTTATTAGTATTTACTTACCAGCTATGTAGCATATGTAGTACCTATCTATTACTTATATTCTACTTTAATTGGAATGATATTTAATCTGCACAAAAAACTAACGCTATTCTGAATTTGGTCCAATAACAATCATGCAAAAGTATAAGTTTAAGAGGCCTATTACAAGATCATCATCGCGATGCATATTTAGATAAAAACTACATGAAGCATGGAGACCTCATTTAGGAGCCCTAATTTGCAGATTCTGTTGAAAATAATTGGTCAAGGTCCCTGACAGAAAATATGCTTAATTATGCGCGACGTGGCTGGCGTAGCGTGCGGGCCGGGTGCGAGCCAAGCGGCCACTGATTGCCCTGCTATGACCCTCTTGGGAAGGGACAACGGCCGAACATACCTAAAGTCCGGAGTGCACCATGCCTGCTATTACCATCTAAGGGTCTTATAATAGTGTAAGAAATACACAAAATTAATTAATACATCAATTTATTAAGTAAATTAAATTCTAACGTCATAATGTAAATAATATGGAGAATTCCATTTAAGAAATATCTTAACTTATGACTAAAAACTTACAATAACGTATAGAATTTCCTATAGACAACGCAATGAAGTTCTACAGAAGATAGGAAAATATTTTATTTTATTTAAATTTGAGTTCATAATGTTGGTTTAATAACTAAACCACAATGGGGATTGTTAATATTTTTTTAAAGATTGTAATTACAGTTCCATTTCGAACAATAGACTTACTGACTGCACTATACATCAGTTTTTATTAAAAAATAAGCGCTGATGACGATTATATTTGATTAAATATGATTGGCCTTCATTTACTCTTGAATGACGTCAGCATTGGCGGTTTGTTGAAATTTATCTTAGCCGTTTACACAAACAAACAAAAAAGCCAAACCACTGTGCAATGAATGGCATTAACAGATGAAAATAAGACAAAATTAAGTTTTTTTTTTAAATAAGACATCTACACTACACGAGGAGATAACGACGATGGGGATGTTAAAAAAAACTATAAGGTCAAAAAAAAATAGGCAATCCCCATTGAATTCCCATTACGTTTCGGTACACTGTTTTTTATAGTAGGGCCTATCTAAAAGCCCTAACAGACGTGTGGACATGGTTGTCGGACCGCCGTCCAACTAACGGAAGAGAAAGAGCGAGCATAACATATTTACCTCTCTTTCTCACTCGTTGGTCAGACAGCGGTTGATGTCAACCAAACCCACCTCAGTTAGCACTTTTAAAAAAGGATTTTGACACTTCATAATATTGTATTATGGTCTTTAATAGAATAAATATGTTCAGTGCAGGCAATCGGTATTTTGGAATGTTCCTAATTTTTGCCCTATAATCGAAAACAGGTTAGTAACAGAATACAATCAAGTTGGTACACTTGTGTTACGTTTAAGTTTTAGGGTTCTGTATGTATTTATAATGTGTGAACAATAAAGAGACAATCTATCAAGCAGATTAGCTAGAATCTAGACATTTAGTCAAAAAACAAACTACAACTCAGTTGTTCTCGAGCCGTAAACTAAAAAAAATTAAGAAAAATTGAAAATCGAAAACCGACCTCGTCTTATTGAAAAACAGACTGTTTAAAATAACAATCGAAATCCATTTCCAGACTAGCAGTGCTGGTAAAGGTCATGTATTCGAAAAATACAGTTTCTCCATTAAAGAAACAAAAGTCTATGATGATTGTCAGCGTTAGCGGTTATATTCCCTTTGGTTCTGTCATTGATCCGAAGAGATGTAACAAACCAAATAGTTACTAGCAACACACCGTGCAGTACATCTGAGGAAGATGGATTGGATTAAATTTTTCCACTGACGTGTTTTCCACAGTATTGCCAGAAGAAAAAAGTTTTCGTTTCAAGACTTTTTAGCTGTACATTTGCATTGAGCAAAACGGCCAGCGATTATGTCGCAAGCCGATAGTTACCTCAGAACTTTGGTTAGTTAGACTACAATAAATCTATTTCAAAATAGTGTTCTTTTAGCAGTAAAAAATACTGCAATTCTTGGCCCGCACTAGATTCGATTACCCTCACCTCCCGCGCGACCACAGCTTATTAGTAGTCATACCTTGCTACTATACAAACCGCAGGACATATGAATGAGACATCGCTAGTGTCGTGCGAGAGAGACAGCTAGTCTGTGCAAGGTATCGTCAACGTAACTACTATGGTGGCGTGCGCTCGCGCATTACGCTGACGTCACATCGAGACCGTCGCGTTCAGTCAAATTGCCTTTCAATAAACGCAGTCGGTCAAAATGGCAAATCGACAAAATTGCTAACCGTCATAATTGCATTCGTTATCATAAACAATTTATTACTATGATCTATACTTAACGTAAATATTAGATCGATTGTGATTTTGACGGTTTTTCGGTCACTTGACCGAATGCTTTTTTGACCGAACGCGACGAAACGTGCTACGGCGAACTAGCGGCCAACGACGACACCACACAACAATTATTTTGTGTGTAGAATGACGAATAATCCACACATATTCGGTTTAAGCTGTAAAGTCATAAACCATTACTTTTTCACATAAACAATGTTCAGTAACGTCACGGTGTAAGTTTGTGCATACGTTAGACACGCCTAGTGCCAGTAGATTGTTTGGTGAACCTACGCCAACCTTTAGGTATATATCAAAAACTTGCAGTCAATTAGTGTTCACAGAAATCACCGTCAGAATTTGTGTAGACTTAAGAAAAACCAGACATCCTCCATTTGTCGCTAGCTTTATTATGAGTAGCTTCACGTGTCCTACGCCAGGATTGTCTATATCTGTATGTGAGCGTCCTAGTGCCTAGCATCCCGGCGATGGTCGCGTTCCCGGTCGCGATCGACGCGTTCGGCGGCCGGCGGGTCGCGCTCGCGCCTCTCCCGGTACCTAAAATAAAATAAAACAATTATTTATCTAAATATAGAGTAAGGTGTGGGATCCACCTTAGATGGATTCTACAAGACAGTCACCAAGTTTCCGAGTATGTCTGATTTTATAGTGAAAGGAGTGAAAAGCGCAACAGCAAAACGGTCGCAATCGGTTCTGTACGACATGCCATCGAAATAACGCAAAACCTCTCAGGGGATCATTGTGACTTGAGTAGCTGTGACGGGCGGAAGCTTGTAGCCGACTTTTGTAGCGGCAACGAGCAGACTAGTGTAACGATGACGCGCGGAAGTTTGTAGTAAATTTTTGCAGCGGTAACGAGCGGAGGTTTTTAGTCAACTTGTGTAGCGGAGTCAAGCGGACACCGATACATTTACGCACCGACATCATGGCCAGTGCGGTGGCTCATCCCGCTCCGCTGTTGCTCTGCTCGCATCGCACCACTATACTCCACCCCGGTCTATCCCACTCTTCTCCGCTTTACAACTTTATCCATTTCTTTTCGTGTCCATTATGACTGTTTTCATTAAAGCGGAGTGGGAGTCGAGATATGGATTTGAACTAATGTGATTGGTTGATTCTGGCAAGTCGCCGCTTTGCTCGTCTTCGACTCTGTAGAAACGCAACCTTGTAATCAATATGAACTGTGTAACTGTAATTACCTCTCCTCATAGTATGGCGCGCCGCCGCTTGAGCGTGTCTTAACACCACTGGCGTCACCCGCGCCGCTTTCCGGCACCGGCTCTACAGGCGACTTGCGGGGCCTGGAAAACGAAACATGGAAGGTATATTGATATGTATAACAGAGGTTACACCTTCAGTTTGACACCAGTTCTCGTCTATGATAGTGGTCAGAATCTCAGGACATAAAGCAGTGTAAATATCAAGAAGACAACCCTAACGTTACACGTGCCGCGTCAGGAGAGATAGAACTACGTGATAGAAAGAGGGCGGCCTTCTAGCTGAATATAGCGAGCGGTATCCAGTGATGTACGAGTTGAATTGCTACTTTATTGCCACGTAGATAGAGTCCTTATTTATTTAAATTTCTTCGCGGAGTGAACCTTCTGTGTGCTATTATGTCTTCTGTGCTTATAGTGATGAATGATCAAATAACGGAATGGACTGATATTTCAAAGAACAACTAAATGTCATTTACCAATTTATAAAAATACTAGCGACCCGCCCGCCCGGCTTCACACGGGTGTAATTTACGTGCGAAGCCGGGGCGGTACGCTAGTTATATAATTATATAAACCTTCCATGAAAATGTATCTAACCGATGGTGAAAACCGCATCAAAATCCGTTGCGTGGTTTAGGAGGAGTTAGCGGCCATACAGACAGACAGACGCGGAAAGCGACTTCAATTTATACTACGTAGAGAAGAGATATGTAGAGATAGAGATGATGGCATTTCGATTGTGTGAGACGAACGATGAGGTCATCTAAGTAGCAAAATATGTTGCTTAACTTGGTAATGAACAGAAATTTGTCACCAACTCACACTTGGCCATTATTTCTTATTTGTTGACATATCTAGAGTGTTGCACTATAATCATGCCAAGTTTGACGCTTGTACGTTTGTTGTATGGGAACCACCCCCCTTTTAGTTTTTACTTTATGGCTTTTTTTATTATTTCTCGGTTAATCCGCCGTAACATTACATGTTCTGTGAAAATTTCAACTGGCTATCTATTACGGTTCGAAAGACAGCCGATAAGATAGCCGGACAAAGAGACAGACAGACATCGTAGGCTTAATAATAGGATCCCGTTTATACCCTTTATAATAAAATAAACAAATATTCGGGACATTTTTGCACACACGGTCATCTGACCCCAAACTAAGCAAAGCTTGTGATATGGCTGCCAGAGACTGATATACATACATATATAGTTTTAAATACATACTTAAATAGATATTAGCAACCAGTTATAGAACAAACAAATGTTCATCACATAAATATTTGCCCTAGGTGGGAATCGAACCTACACCCCCAATCGCAGAAGGTAGGTTCACTAACAACTAGACCAACGGGCTATCGGCTTTGGGTACGGAACCCTAAAAAATATAACCCAACATAGGTTAATACACAGTCCTGTTTTGGCATGTCTATTAACATTACTATCATTATCATCAAGCATAGAAACACACAAACAAAAACCAACTGACCTCTCCTCCCGGCTATGTCCCCTATTGTAATGCTCCGCACGTTCCCTGTCGCGGGACCTGGAACGTTCCCTCTCCCTCTCACGGTAGTCCCTGTAATACCTGCAACAACGCGACAACAACTGTCAAGTAGTTATAACAACAAATAAATAAAATAAATAAACATTGGGGACATTATTGCACACACGGTCATTGACCTCAAACTAAGCAATGCTTGTAATATGGCGGCCAGAGACTGATATACTTACACACATATATATATTTTAAATACATACTTAAATAGATATTAACACCCAGATATAGAACAAACACCAATGTTCATCACAATATGAATGTTTGTCCTTGGTGGGAATCGAACCAACGCCCCCAAGCGTTCACTACCAACTGGGCTAACGTGGTAGTCAATTAACACCTTGGGTTACCAGGTGTAAAAAGAAACTCCGGTTAAAAGCCCGGAAGCTAAAAGAAATTTCCGGACATTTCCTTCAAAGTTCATAATTCGCGGCATATGAACTTGAGTGACACGCATACTTATCAACCACAGATAAACGAAAATAGTTTTGAAATAAAATAAATCAAACAAATAAAAACTAATATTTAAGTTAATATATAATTTTTTGTAAATATTAAAGTTATTTGCAATTATCTATCGTGCAATTACTTATTTGTAAAAAATATATATTACTTACATAATGAATGATTTAATTTTATAAGCATAACCATGCAACTATCGATTCCAAGTTCTTTGAGAATAATATCGATGATCGAATAGGTTCATGAACGATTATACACTACCTCATCCTTACTATGAGCTGTCAAAATTATCATCCAAAATTTGACAAAGCATACAAGTTCAATTCAATAAAAATCGACCAATCAGGCGTCTACTAATGCATATAGTTTAATCCCTTTCCCCTAATGCCTCACAGAAGGTCGAGCACGGGTCGTGGACAAATTGTCTTTCCGCCGTTTTTATGCCGCGAGAAAGAGACACACGTATCCAAATTCTAGCTTTGTCGCGTCTACGCGCGATTAAAAACGGTGGAAAGACCATAATAATTTGTCCACGACCCATGCTAGGCCTGCAGTGCAAGTTTGGAATATATTACTCTCCTTTTACAAGTAAACACGACTCAGAAAAAGTTGGAATCCCTTTCGAAGATTGGGCGATGTACATTGTACATGTCACTGGCGATTTGTATTTGTATAAATTTTGTATAATGTACACTTTATTGTAAAACTCTATTTATCATTGTACCTTTGGAAGATGCTGCTCTTGCAACAGTGTTTTCACTAGGAGAACACCACATTTGTTTTGTACACAAGTGTTTATCATTAAATTATATGTTATGTTTTATTCTATACATAAGAACAAGACGCCTGATTGGTCCATTTATTGCACTGTCATGGTCAGTAAATGTAGTCGTGACATACTCGGTGAAAGTTTTACTTGTAACAGTTGCATTAGAATGTGAAAAGCAGAATGAAAAGTGTTAATTTTGATTACTTTTGCCTAAGTTTTTAAAGTTTAGATTAAAGCTGGTAGTCACTACGGTTTAGTATTGAAAGAAATATTTTTTCGGCTTCTTACAATATTATCATAGTCATGATATTATAATATACTCTGCCACACAAGGTCTCTCACAAGGGTGACACAAGTCCACGTCATCGACGCTGTGTTGCCAGTAGCATAAAATCATAACTCCCCCGATCTCCGTGTATTATTTTTACCTGTGGGAATCCGATAAAACTGTGATTTAGATTGAAATTATGTTTAATCTATTTAATTAGTTTTTAACTTGAATTGCTACGCTTAAACGGACAAATAAAATAACAATTTAAATGCTTTTTGCATTTTATTTAATATACATATAGATGATTACAAATTTGTTCCCAATTTCTGTGTTTGTTGCAATGCAGTGGCAACTGGACAGTGACGTAGGCTTGTGTCACTCCCGGAATGACATACCTTGTTTTATTGCATCATGGTAGATACTACAGTAAAATATTGAAAGAAACATTTCCATTCAGCTTTTTACTTTGCTACAGCAGCTATCAGGGGCCATACGGCTACCTGTTTTAAGCGATTCTGTTTAGGTGATTGCGAAAAGTTGCGCAACCGCAAACCGTGTCTCGGCGCGTTAAGGTTCACGTTCGCGTGATATTCAGCGTTAAGAAGTAGCCATAAGGCCCCAGAACTAAAAAAAATGGACCGAGTATCGAAAGGTTATTACTGCTTGTAACTGTACGATCTATCAATACTGCGGACACTTACGCCTCGCGATCGCGCTCGCGGTCCCGCTCCTTTGACCTTTCCCTATACCTGTAATCAACCAGCCATTTATGTCGAGCGAGCTGTTCCGAACAATATAATTATTACTCTGATTTGTCGTTTGGAAACAAACAAAAATAACCAGGACCCTGATTCTGTAACTACAAACACGCGCGTAACGCGGCTCGTTATGTTAACCTCTAAAAGATGGCTCAGGGAATAGAGCGGCGCGTTACGTGCTTGTTTTAGTTAGTGAATATAAGGGCCCAGGGCCCTGATTCCGTAAAAAAACAGGACCAACAAAACACGCCAATAACACGCTACAAACGCGTTATAACACAGTAACCATGGTCACTAACGACACGGTAACCATGGTTACATAATTTAAACGCGTCTTACGAAACAACCGCGTGTTCCGATTGGATACGATATTCTCTTGACAAATGCGCACGAAACGCGCTAACATGCTCCACGTTATTTTGACAGTTCAAAAGTTTGAGAGCATTACAAACCTCATCGCGTTAGCAAACTTGAAATTGCCAATTCCACGCAGATAACGAGACGCGGCCCCGTCATATTTTCATGTTAACACAACGCGTGTTTATGGCAAGGAATCTCACGTAAGTTAGAGAATAAGGGCCCAGCGCTTTCAGTGTGCGTAAATTTTTATTCAGGCTGAATATTCACATTTTTGTAACAACGGTTTAGATGAATTTTTAGATTTAGTATGGTATTTGTCAAATACCGTCATGTCATGACAAAATTTATGAATAAGGCCTCAATTCGAAAAAAAACACTCAGCTAGCTATCAGCATCGTTGCTTATGATCAGATGAGAAAGCGGTCGTTACGTTGTCTGGGGTCTCGCGAGGCTGGTCATTTAGTAGGGTGCAAATAAAGGTCATTGGCCATTTTACCCAGGTTTAGCGAGGTAGGTATTGGTATAATGGGCGATGGTCTTTAGGATCGGTATTAAGTATTAACCAAAATGATGATGAGCAGTGAGATCTCAGATCAGACAAACAAGGGAGGTAAGGTGGTGTGACGGGTGCGAACGCATCAGGCCTAAATCAGGCTTGATGCCTTTAGTCGAACTCACCCTGCAGACGACCTTGTCGTCCTTTTTTGCACAGTATTGGTGCCGCTACAAGTTTCTTAGTGTGTATAAAAAATTTGTAAGCAAGCTGTAGTCACAGTTTTTGCGTAATTTAGTTTAATGGTGTATGTACTTTAAAAAATATGAAAAATGAAGATATTTTTACACGAACGATAATTGTACCAAGGTATATCTCCCTTGTTAGTCAAATCTGAAGTGAAATGTTGCAGAAAACTCAAAATTAACACGACATACTGTGTCAACTTTAATATTTGTATTGGTCGGTGGATTCTGTTTGTTAGTCATTGCAGTTATTTTTTTAAATATCTATTCAAAATATGTGTCAATTATGTGTCATTTATGTGTCAAAATGGCATTCCGATATACTACTTAACTTTGGAATGTTACCTTCGACCGAGTAACTTGTTCGCAGAGGAGTATCCCTAACAACCTGACATGACTTAAGGTAGGACAGGGCAGGGGGTGCAAGGCTGGACGGCTGTGGAATCAGAATTCCACAGCCGTCCAGCCCTGGTCGCACCTACATCGGAATGCTACCATGATATCAAGACATCATCATTTCAGGCATAGGACGTCCACTGCTGCACATAGGCCTCCCCCATCAATCTCCAAAAGGGCCGGTTGAAAACGGCTTGCATCCAGCATTTCCCTGCGGTCTCTTTTAGGTTGTCTGTCCATCTTGTGGGTGGACGTTCAATGCTGCGGTTACCGGTCCGTGGTCTCTATTCGAGAACCTTTCGACCACATCTGCCATCTGTGTGATATCTGCCCTCTGACACTTCAAGTTGCTAATCCTGTGGGCTATGTCGGTAACGTTCGTTCGTCTACGGATCTCCTCATTTCTGATTCGATCTCGTAATCTCGAGACACCCCGAGCAATGCCCCTCTCCATAGCTCGGTATCAAGTGCTGAGTGCAGGCAAACCGACAGTCGCAAAAACAGGAAAGTATCCTGCGTATTCTCGATTATAAATTTCAACACAGACTGATTTACGAAGTAAAAAAAGAGTGAGTGTGGAGTCGAAAGTATTTCAGTTATGAATCGACTCATCGAATGTTTGTGTTATCGCAATGGAGCACTCGTCGCGAAGACATTCCTTAGTAAATTAAACATCGCGGTGACATTAGCGCGAAGTTTCGTATGTGGCCCTAGCATTAGAATGATTAGTTAGTAGTTACCTGTCTCTGTCCTCGCGGTCCCGCGAGCGGTCGCGATAGCGGCTGGCGGAGCGCTCGCGGCGACGCGGCGCGCGGTGGTGCGCGCGCGCATCGCGGTCGCGCGACCTCGACCGGCGCCGGTCACTCGAGCTGTACGACTTAGTCTCCACGCCATGGAGCGTGTCTTGTAAAGATGAGATTAGTATTTTGCAGCGATCGTCATGCGCCACCTGGGGGATAGCATACAATGATTTTGAAATTTATGAAATAAATTTAAATATTCGGGACATTTTTGCACACACGGTCATCTGACCGCAATCTAAGCAAAGCTTGTGATATGGCTGCCAGAGACTGATATACATACAAAAAGAGGTCAGTGTTCTCATCATTATGAACAACTTTTACTTTGGGATCAAACCGCGCGAAAAAGCTGTTCCATAGGAAACGGTCATTGACACCTGACAAAATGTATTGCAAATTACGCAACGCGGGCGACAGTCTCGGGGAGCGCGCGTATTTCTTGATGAAGGAGCTCTAAGGATGATGATGAAGACAGCAATTTTAGCGGACTCGCCTAATCCAATGATGAAGAGTTGTCGTATCGATACCCACCTTGCTCTGTTTAATGAGTGATATAGCAGTGACGAGCGTCTCTATAGCCGAGGCGTATTCCCCGGCGGCTGCGTCGCTGACGGCGCGCGCTATGGCCGAAGACGAAACGGTCCGATTCCGGGACATGACCTCTTCGAACTCAGCCTCGCTGATGACGGGGTGCGGGGGGTGGACCGGGTGCGCGGGGTGGGGCGCCAGAGGCGGCGGGTGGTGAGGCCGCGCCTCGCCCGCTACTGGGTACTGCTGTTCAAAGGAAAAACACTATTATATTCAACTAATAATATCGGTTTTTTCTAGACAATTATGCTTCATCGTAGACCGCATAATAGCTTAACATCAAGCAAGATGGCGATCAAACGAAAGCCTCTTTATTAATAGAAAAATTGCTAGTTTCTGTGACGTGAAAGGTCCCGATATCTACAATCAACTACCTCAGGACATTAAGAGTTAGGCCTCCGACGGGTTTTGATCGAAAAGGCCTATTACTCTCTTTTAAATAGTAATTTGGTATACAATATTCAGCGTGGGAATGCTGCCAGTATTATGGGCACATTTGCACCGAGAACGATCCAGGGCGGGCTGTTTGATTAGACAAACTTATTTAGTTTGGTTTGTTGTAATTAGAATTAAGTAGTTTGTTGACGTATTAATTGTTTAATATATATATATTGACATAAAACTACAATATTAGGTATATACGATTTTGGTTTATTTTGTAACATAAACTATGCACTGTGCTGTACATTATATAGTGAACTTACTAGTAATGTATATTTTCAACTATGACGTGTGATATTGTATAAAGTTCACCAATAAATAATCTGTATCTTATAACTTGAATGTACACATAGGCATAGAAAGATAGAAATCTGTTAAAACTCTTAGGCAGCTAATAACTTGAATTTACACACAGGCATAGATAGATAGAAATCTGTTAAAACTCTTAGGCAGCTAATAACTTGAATGTACACACAGGCATAGATAGATAGAAATCTGTTAAAACTCTTAGGCAGCTAATAACTTGAATGTACACACAGGCATAGAAAAATAGAAATCTGTTAAAACTCTTGGGCAGCTAATAACTTGAATGTACACACAGGCATAGAAAGATAGAAATCTTTTAAAACTCTTAGGCAGCTAATAACTTGAATGTACACATAGGCATAGAAAGATAGAAATCTGTTAAAACTCTTAGGCAGCTAATAACTTGAATGTACACACAGGCATAGATAGATAGAAATCTGTTAAAACTCTTAGGCAGCTAATAACTTGAATGTACACACAGGCATAGAAACATAGAAATCTGTTAAAACTCTTGGGCAGCTAATAACTTGAATGTACACACAGGCATAGAAAGATAGAAATCTGTTAAAACTCTTAGGCAGCTAATAACTTGAATGTACACATAGGCATAGAAAGATAGAAATCTGTTAAAACTCTTAGGCAGCTAATAACTTGAATGTACACACAGGCATAGAAAGATAGAAATCTGTTAAAACTCTTAGGCAGCTAATAACTTGAATTTACACACAGGCATAGATAGATAGAAATCTGTTAAAACTCTTAGGCAGCTAATAACTTGAATGTACACATAGGCATAGAAAGATAGAAATCTGTTAAAACTCTTAGGCAGCTAATAACTTGAATGTACACATAGGCATAGAAAGATAGAAATCTGTTAAAACTCTTAGGCAGCTAATAACTTGAATGTACACACAGGCATAGAAAGATAGAAATCTGTTAAAACTCTTAGGCAGCTAATAACTTGAATTTACACACAGGCATAGATAGATAGAAATCTGTTAAAACTCTTAGGCAGCTAATAACTTGAATGTACACACAGGCATAGAAAAATAGAAATCTGTTAAAACTCTTGGGCAGCTAATAACTTGAATGTACACACAGGCATAGAAAGATAGAAATCTGTTAAAACTCTTAGGCAGCTAATAACTTGAATGTACACATAGGCATAGAAAGATAGAAATCTGTTAAAACTCTTAGGCAGCTAATAACTTGAATGTACACATAGGCATAGAAAGGAATCTCGATTATGGTAAAATATTTATGATTGTAAGAGACATTTCTGACATTTATATATTCGGGAACTAACCTGTGGCGGTCTTCCGTAAGGCTGCCTGGCGCCGGGCGGCGGTCCCTGAGCCGGCGGCGGAGCGCCGTGTGGCGGGTGCCCGTACGGACCTCCCGGACCTGAAGAATACAGCAGTTATTTACCAGTTTGCAACTCTCATTTAGAATATCGCAAACTTAGTTACAATCTGGGTGTCTTCAAATCAAGAGTGAATCGGCTTCATATAGGCAAGCGCGCTCAACATCAGGCGAGTTGGCGGCCAAACGCAAACCGGCAATTATAAAAATAAAAAGATTGAAACATTGACAACGAAATTATGACTATAAGTTACAATTTGCATCAAACAGATATAAACTTAAGTTTAGAGCTGAATTATTACAAAAAGTTAGGAAAAAGTATATTATAAATAAGTTATTTTTTTTTATTTTTTTTTTTTCAATAGAAACTTTTAGCTTTAGCAAAGATAAACTAGCCATGTACGAGTCGGGCACGCGCACTGAGGGTTCCAAACCACCACAAAGACTTCAAAATTATTAAAATATGGCGTTTCGATTCGGTGAGACGAAGGTCATTTAAGTAGCCGAATATTCTAAAACATCAACACGTACTATCCGAGGCAACTAGGTTTTTTTTTATGAGGCAACTAGGTTAAATAAAAAGGGTGATGTTACCTGGTGGTCCGGGCTGCGGGCCGGGCGGCACTTGCGGCGCGGGGGCTGCGGTCGGCTGCTGGTTGAAGAAGGCCGGATTCACGTGGGGCGCAGGCGCTCCGGGGCCTGGTCCGACTGGCATACCTGTATAAGCAAATACCATTATCAGCTTTTCATGTTCCCACTGCTGGGACACAGGCCTTCTCTCAGAGACGATGGACCCTAATCCACCATGCTGGCCCAGTGCATGTTGGTAAATGTCATATATCTTCGAACTTTGAAGTTTTTGTTCTTGGACATACCAGTTTCTTCACGATGCCTTCACCGTTGTTGGGCGATGGCATTGAAACTGCACATAATTTTTTTTTTTGTACTATTAAGGCAAAAAAGGCGCTGGTTGTTTACAACCAGCATTACGCTCTGTTGGCACCGGCTTGTAACAGAAACTGTTATTTTATTGTGTTTAACTCGTTTGTATCTTTTGTTTCTGTCACGTATTTTTTTTCTTGCAATAAAAATTTAATAAAAAAAATCTCTTTGTATTTTTTGTTTTTATCATATTTTCTATCTTTTTTTCTTTCTATTAAAATAAATAAATAAGTGTGTTATAATCTGGAATTATATATTACCTGGATGCTGTTGCATTGGAGCTGGGCCACGCGGCGGGCCCTGCTGATGTGGCGGCATCTGGTGCGGCGGCGGACCCATGCCTTGTCCACCGGGCTGCAACAAACAATCATCATTTACTTCAGACTCCAAGGCTCCACCCACAACTAGAGATGTGCGAGAAAGATGAGCGGTACGCGAGGAAAAAATCGACCAATAGGATCGCTACATTTCATTTCGTCTCGCCTCTTATTGGTTGATTTTTTCCTCGCAATTCGCTTAGCTACATCGCATCTCTGGTGGAAAAGCACCCTAAGTGGCCTCACTCGCAATCACCGATTAAATCACAGTTGTTACATAATATGTTCAATGGTATAGCCACTTCACAAAATATTGCAAAATAATGCACAACATAAACTTCCTAAAACTTTGAATTCCCAAAATGTTATATTCTCATGATGTCGACTTTTTCCTTTTTCTGCTTGCTTGATGAAATGAAATTGGTTTCGAATCAGGGGTGCAAGTACCGTTCTTTTAGCGATCGTCAAATTGACAGTTGAGGTCGTCAAATTCGATAATATGCCATTTTTTCAGTACTCGCTGTGATCGATTCTATGGCATTTTAGCGAATTTGACGATCGATAAAGAACGGTACTTGCACTGCAGTTATATGTATAATCTCGCTAAGGCGACCCGACACGCGACCAAGATAGCAACGCGAGGGGCGAGCGATCGAGATACAACTAGAGCCTACTCTCTAGCTATGGACAGATCTTGAGCAAGCATATAGCCAAGGTCAGATATGGCCTAAGGCATACCTTGGAAAAGACAACTATTTTATACCTGTTTCACCGTAGCATAGGTTAAAAATTATTGTAAGCCATTTTGAACCAACCATGTATTCTAAAACTGGGCTTGCATCAAGTAAGATCTGAATTCTCCAAACTTATGAGGCGTACCCACTTTTGAGGCTAGTCGAGCATTACGAGGTGAAACTTCTAGGTAACTTCGAGGTAAGCTTCTTGCAAAGCCTCCATCACTTTACTGGGGCATGAGTTAAGACTTGGCTGTGACTTACTTTGCTTGACTCTGACTGTGACTATGGCTTGTTTGACGCTATTAAATATTATGTAAACTTGTTTAATAAAACGAGTGAAGGACTATATCTGAAGTCTGAAAAAATAATTGCAAAAATAACAAAATTGCCAAGCATTATTTTGATATATTCTCTATAGAGTATACTCACGGCATGCGGAGGCGGCATCTGATGCATCTGGTGTTGCGGTGGGCCGTACTGAGGCGCGGGCTGCGGGGGCATGTGCGGCCCACGCGGACCCCATTCTGGACCAGGGCCCCGGGGGCCCGGCGGCCTCTGCATTTGCGGGGGCCCTTGGAACTGTGGAAGCAAGGTGATGATTATTGTTGTCGTGTTTTGATTTGTAAATTTTTAGAATAACACATTTTTACAAAAAATTACCGTTTGCATGGGTAGTTCATAAGTTCCAAGCCGCCTGGCAAGCGTGGGGATTATGGCAACACCCATCTCTAAGAGGGAGGCTTTTGTTCAGCAGTGGACGTTTAATGGCTGATGACGTGTGGGTAGTTCAACAAACGAGATACATTCCCTAATTTTTCTCCCTTAAATGTGGAATATTTTCTTCAAATTTATATGCGAAAACGTAAACGTAATGTTTATTTATCGCTCGAAGAACCGATAAACAATGGAGAAGAAGATTCTCGTGTGGAGACTACGAACCGGAAGATGCAGCGTAGGTAGTACTATTTGGACCACAGTTGATGCAGATGGCAGGCTGTCCTTCAGTGAATAGTTCTAAGGGGAGGCATATGTTCAGCAGTGGACACCTTCTCGCTGATAATGATGAAAAAAATCCGTTAGTGTATATACCTGCATGGGCGGGCGGTGGGGTGGCGGGCCCTGATGTTGCGGCGGGCCCTGCTGGTGTTGCATGTGGTGCGGCGGGGGCCCCTGGTGGGGCTGCATGTGGTGCGGCGCGTGGTGCGGGGGGCCCTGTGGCGGCCCGCGCATCATTTGGTGCGGCCCTGGCGGCCCACCCGGCATCATCATGCGCGGACCGTTGGGGCCCGGCCCGTTTGGACCGCCAAAGAATTCTATAACATGTTACCGATTATTTTAATATAGATAAAATAGATTATTTGCTCAAAAAATGAGTAAATAATACTGATAATACACACATTTAGAAACGTGTGCACAATAGGTAATTTTATAATATTAGTCACTTCGTATAGTTCGTTGGCGTACAAATCTATAGAAAAGGCATAAAATTACCGTTGATATTATTTGGATTTAAAATAACTTAATTAAATTAAGTAGTTGAAATAATGACAATAGTTAAGATATCGTGTTATTAATCGAAATCATTAACAGAGACAATTCTATAATTGCAAAATACTGCCACCGTAACTAAAATTTATAATTTTGCTGATAGAATAGTGGCAAAATAATAATAAAATGTTACAGCGGCAGTATTTCATATTGGTTATTTTGCAATTATAGTAATGGCTATCATATACTGGCTATTTAACATTATTTCGACTACTTAATTTAAATAAGTTATTTATCCAAATATTATTAGTTGTAATTTTATGATTTAAACAATAAGAACAAGATTTGAAGTCTTTACTTTACATTGGTATAGACTTCAATTCTGGTATCTTACGCCCAACTCCTTGGAAACCAAGAGCTACGAACCTAAGTAGCGTTTAGTGAAAGTGCAGCACACCTCTCGACACCTTAGCCACCCACGCCAATGTTGCCCCTCCGCCGCCAATATAAGTAGTGCCGCCCATTTAGTGGGTGGCAAATCATCACCTGCCTAAATGTATTTTGAGATTAGATATGTGCATTTTTCATCTTATAGATCTGTTATCCTACCCAAGTTGTTCACGTCAATAGCCCAGTATATTTGTAACCCCAATAGCATCATCAATATACCAACATCATCCCAATCCTGTGGATTGCATGCTAAGCTCCTGGGCCGAAGTGTTAAAGGGCATAATGCCGCGGATTGCGTGGATTAAGACGAGAATGTCATAATAGGCGAGTTTTTGAAACGTGTAGTTAGCGTCAGGGATCTCGGAGTTAACATAGACACTGAACTGACGTTCAGAGACCATATCAAATTAGTCTGTAAAAAGGCTTACAGGAATTTAGGTTTTGTGTTGCGTCAAACCGAAAGCTTCACAGAAGTAAGAGCAATATCTGCCCTATACGACGCTCTCGTTCGAAGCCAGCTCGAATTTAATGCTACTGTGTGGGCTCCACATGAAACTAAATACAGTCTCATGTTGGAGCGCATACAGAATAAATTTACTAGATATATTTACTTTAGGTTATATGGTGTTTATCCTTTCTATCCATTGATGTATCCAACTTTGTTTGTCTTGGGCATGGTTGGATACAACAAATTGGAAACTAGAAGGGATTTGGCACTCGCATATTATATGATGGGAGTATTCCGAGGCAGCATCTCAAATCCTGACATATTGTTGATGATGGGTCTGTGTGTGCCAGACGGGTATGTGATACCGCGTCTGTTCGCGGTTCCCAGCGCGAACACTAATTTATTAGCTAAGTCGCCTTTGGTACGCATGTTGCATGGGTTAAATCGAGTTGCCGAAAAAATTGATTTATTTGTCTGCTCGGTTGCGGAATTCAAAACGACGATATTATTTGACGTGTATTTTTGTGTGTAAAAATAATAATGATAAAAATTTATGTAATAATAATGAAAATAATGTAATGTGTAATTAATTTAATGTTTAATGTGTTTAATGGTGTTATAAGCTAGGTTTATAAATTATTATGTTGACATACGCTATTGAATTAGGACATTCCTGTAATGATAGTTGTAATTTGAATAAATAAATAAATAAATAAATAATCCACAGAGGATTCGGATGATGTTAGTGAAGGACCTCCTAAAAAACACGACCGAAAATGAGTTTATCTGTCTGGCCTGTTCTGTTGAAATCTGCGCTACCGCCGCAACGCATCGTGGTCATGTCGTTACACGTGTTTTTGTTTGTATGTGCAGTAAGTTCATGCAGGTGGAGTAGCCAAACCCTAGTTACCTCCAGGGTGGGGTCCGGGCGGTCCGCCCGGATGTGGTCCTCTCATCCCAGGGTTGGGGCCGGGAGGCGTGGACCTGGTCTTGGATTGGCTCTCGAACTGATTCAGTGCCTGTTGGAAACATTCATGTCTGCACCCTTGTCACAATAACAATTCCTATGTGAATAGCATACTTTTAGGTTACATGTATCTATTGATAAGTTGAGGATTAAGCTTGGAAGAGTCTTATTCCAGAATTGGACTATAGATGGTTATCAATTGTAGCAAAATCCATTTTAACTTCTATTGTCATAAGCTCAGATAAAATAAATGGAAGTGTTATGCCTAGTTCCCCTTTAACTCTTACACCCCCCTTGATTGTCCGTTTGATCACCTCGTTTACAGTTGTGTGCCGCTCAATATTGAAGTGTGCGTTTGTAGAACTAGTAAGAATACCTCAGTGTGCAATACGTGCTTACCTTTTTTTTATTGTTAGACTTTTTTTGGTACTAGGTAGCTAAAGTTTAAGGTAAATCCAAGCCATATATGATCAAGGTCTTAAATCAAAGCTATAAATCCTCAATGTGCTTTGGAATTTCGGTCTTAGTATATATAATTTTTTTATTCATGATAGGTTTCTCCATATCATGCCTAATGTTTTTCTGACAGTCCGAATTTTAAATCTCTACAAGGAAGTTAATAGTAGTCAGAGATTCTGCCGTTGTCTCTAGGTCACCTCTGCCCTAAGGAGACAATGTCACTAGCAGAATCTCCGTCTCCCCCTAAAACAGAAAAGGAGAACAAGAAGTCAGATTCCTCCAAAGCAACTTATAGAGTGCCCTCAACCGCTAATATCATATAACACCCAGATTTTTCTGATTCAAAGTTCTTCTGATCTAGGGTACCCAACAATCTAGATCTATTCCAACTTTCTAAGTACATTTTGAATTTTGTAGACTTGGTACACTAGTAAATTTTGCTTTCATATGGGATTTATTTACCTGTTTAGTGGGCAAAGTCACAACAGGGTGCTGGCCGTGTATTTCTTTCTTAGGCAGACGGTCCATCACCATTCGGATGGACTGGTCGGAACCCAAAGATATGACACAGAACCCTTTTGATTGTCCATTTGCCCTATTCTCGAAGAACTTTACATCTTGAAAGTCCGTGACGCCAACATCAGCGACCGCATTGGCAATATCTTGATCCGTGGCCCACTGAAAAAATTGTTAGGAAATACTGAACTAACTGAAGTCCATCAAACAACTGTTCTTCGCGATATATGCATGTTTTATTTTACATACCTCTTGGCATAAAATGTCATCACGAAAAAACGACCTGTCCTAATATAGAGAAATGCACCTAACGTGCCCGACATAAGAAAACAAAAAGTAAAATTAGTTTTAGTATGAAAAATTCACGAAAACCTCAGTATAATTTTATTAGTTCTATAATACTAATCCATTTCTACCCCTAACTTCTACTGAATAATTCGTTATTATTTTGAATAATCTATTCTCATCTTCCGACTTCCGCAACAGGGCGTTGGGATAAAAGAAAGAGTTGTCTTTGTCACCATAATTTTATTATCATCTCTTTTAAGTTAAATATATGATATATCACAGATTTTATACCAAAGTATCTCTATAGAATTTAAATTAGGCAGTGCACAGACTGCTGAAATGTTACAGAATGGGAAATGACACCTTCCAAACATGGGAGAAGGCTAAAATACAAGACTTCTGGATTACAATAAGTATTGGTATATTAGTGTAGTAACAGTCGAATATTTTGCAAAGACACGATAGCTATAGAAATTAAGCAAACAACATTATTATCGTAAGTTATTACAAGATATTCTATTTATAAACGCGACATTCAAAGATCTAAGTGTTTTTTTCATGATACATTTTGACTAGTGGCAAAGACCAAAGGCACGTAAACGCAACTCACAAAAATAGCCTAATTTTGATTTATAACATTTTTACGAGATACAAAGACTAGTTTATTACGGATAAATAACTTTAAAAGTAGATTATATTTACAGTTTTTTTTTTTGGATTGGAAACTAAAAAAAACTTGTTTATCACAAAATATCTTTGATACATCTGTGAAGTGTTTCGTGGATGTCACTTCTAAAAACACTGGTTATTACAAACCGTTGTATTATTATTTTTTATGCCGTTTTCTAACAGACAATTTTATTGTATAATTATATATTATACTCATAAAACATTATTAAAATTGATCGGTACATTAAAAACAAAAACACGCATAATTTCAATAACAGATCATATGAGAGATGTGGTATAACGAGCCAATTATGAGAATAACATCATAAAATATGACAAACAAAATGTTAAATAAATTAAAATATATATGTATCTACGTAACACGCTAAAACATCTTACCTCTGCAAACCTGATGAAACAAAACATGTTATGAACACATACATTAAAACCGGAATATAAAGCCATAAGCGGCTATATTCTGATTTTGTGACAAGCATATCCAAACAAGCAGTTAAAACTATCTCTCTACTTAAATGTATTTAAGTTTTTAAACTATTACCTTGGCAGTTATTAGATGCCAAACATTGGTTTAAAGCAGAAACAGACCATAACCAATATTCTTATGTACAATGCCAAAATCCGAATCATCACAAAACTGCTTCGTCAGTAAACTGAATTTAAAACCAGTAATCTTGCGCAAAACTATCTAATCTACAATATAATAAAACTTTATCCCCATCTCAGCAATATTTTGTAGAGAACTTAAGGTCATCGCCCTATATAGGTACCTATACTCGACTTCTCAGCCAAGACTTGTTCATACATAGACAACTGTGTACTGGTCCTAGGCAAAGTACGCGTAAGTGTGACCTACTCAGATAACATTATATATCCCATATAAACCTCGCCCAGCTAAATATCCTGCTAGTGTTAGACATTGAGATAATTTAAAGAAACAAAAAACTTAGAATGTGCTCAAGACAATTGTATAAAGTATTTAAAAGGAAGTAGTATTGGGTGGTTAATAGGTCATCTCTCGAGCTTGGTCACTTTAATAATCAGGTCATAAAAAAAATCGAAAAACTACTAGTCGAATTTAGATAAATTTATGGTATGTATATTTAAACTGGCAATATAAATGCTTGTGACGATTTACTTTTTTTGAAATCTTTAGTAAAAAAATAACAAATTATGTTTTCATAAAGTAAACTGTTTCAAACACGTCCTATTTGAATTTACATACCAAGTTTCATAAAATCGAATGACGAATATTCAAATTATTTACTAGTACCTTTGTTTGAAAATGGCCACACTCTATGGAGCTGTTATGGGACATTACTTATTTGTAGGGTAATAATAAATTATATACATTTGCTTAGCATATTACCATCCATCAACGTTCACCATCAAATCTACTTGCATACATCTTACTAGTTTTGATTTAAAACATTGCATAAAATATTTGACGCTTTAATAGGGGATTATAAACTCACGAAGTAGAATATAATTTTACATAAAGAGACATTTTCATTTTTAGATTATGGTTTGTACATTTTGATACTTACCTAGTAACATAATAAGTAAACATAATAAGTATACAAAAATCTAGTGACGGTTTTTCACTGATATTGGTCTACAAATTAAAACAAATAAAAATATATAATTTATTATAGCAACAATGTAAAAATTTCTATTAGTGACTTTTAATAACAAACATGGCATATCACTAAAAATTTAGGACTTAATTTTGTAACATCTTTTCAATTAATGTAAAAAAATTGTTACACCTATATTCTATTTACAGGCACATAATAATTCAGATTTAAAAGAAAAACATCTGAAAAACATTTATTGTTTTTTATTACATTTTTTAATAGATACACAAAGTTGGGTATAATTCTCCACATCTGTACAAACCATGAATCTTTAGTGTGTTACCAATATGCAAATATCTCTTTATTATTCATAAAATATTATGGCAAATGTATATGTAATATGTATCACAACTTCTGCTGAGCAGCAGAAAAATCTTCGAAAAACCTTATTGTGTCAAAAATCAAGGATTTGTCAAGGCAACAAAACTTATGTTTCATACCCATTCTTAAAACGAAATATGTAATAAAACGAATTCATGTAACACTAGACCATGAATGACAAACTAGTAAAATAAATTTATATATATATAGAAAAATTTGATAACATGTAGGACATTGGTTCCTACTGATCACTTGTGTAATATTATATAAGCCTTTTTACGTACGACTAAATTTTACCAATGCATCATACATAATGGTATAAGGTATAGCAATATTGCACTAAATTGTGCTGAGCAATCAGCAGTACGACAATCATTATTGAAAAGATTGAGCAAGCGCAGAGCACCTTGATCTCAAGAAGACTACTTCCAAGGATGTGAGGTTATCTTATAGTTAAATGTTTAGTAATACACTTCGAATTAAAATGAAGCAGAAACATGTCTATTTAGATATGTACTCACAATTGAATCCAGTTGTAGAATAATCAAAGGGACTGGACCAACTGATACTATTGTTATAAACGGCTATCACTGCACTTAATATGGTATGAATACCAAACTTAAGGCTCTCTTTCCCACTTTTAGCAATTTTGGTCTTTCTAGTTTTAGTTTGTCTACTTCTGGTTAGCTTGAAATTATAAAAACGGGCTCATATATATCAAAATCGAATGTTTTATCTAGAAAATAGTAAAGACTGAAACACGATTAAGGACATTTTGCTCGATAGAAAAAAAAGTACATAACACTAATTTAAGCTTTTTTTTTTAATTCATTCAAATACCTATTTTCCAAATGATGTCTATGATATCTTAATATACAGATTTCATAATTATGAAGGGAACCGTAAAGGTACATTTTACATTACAGCTATACTTTTCGAAAATATGAGAAAATCCTGAAAAATGTAAGTAGTGAAACGCACGACTGTGTGTAAGCGCCACTGTTTTCCTCCACTAAATGAGACTTTAATACAATATATTAAGCCTTATGGTCATCTGTAGTAACAAGCGTTGCTTAAAAGTGGAAAATGGAAAAACCTCACCTTAAGGACATATAAGTATTTGATCGTTATAAGCTGATTCTACTGTAGTTACAATTTGTTTAACTCATAACTAATATTGACAATATAAATGTATATTTACGAACAAAATCATTAATATAGGACATGTTTTTGCTTACAATTATTATAACGCATGTGTTGCAAAAGTTTTGAAATTATTGTTAGAGTACCCCAAAATATAATTTTATCCTATTTTACTTAAATGTCCTTGCTAAGTTCGAGAAAAATACTAGAGAAGCCTTGCCGGCAACATACATATACACTGTGCATGTCTTAAATGAACATCTGCACTCATTTCCCACATTGCCTGTCAACATCGTTTAGCCTACTGCTTGCAGTACTGTAATAGGTAACCTATATTCAAATTACTATCTCAGAACATTTGCAAAACATGAATGTGATTTTCAAATCCATGTGAAACAGTTTTCACATCCCAATAACGAACATAGGATTTTTTAAAGTAAATGTGCTTACGTATACAACATTTTACGGTAAAGCCCTTTTGACAACCTTCATCCAATATTTGTATTTTACTGACAACTGAGGTTAAAGTGTGCATTATAATTATTCTACAGAACTTCTAATTGAAATTATATTGAACTTAACAAACAATTTTTTGCACTTTTAGTGTAATTTATTTATTAAATCACAGCAATATCTAAAAATGTTAAATTAAACATCGAAAAACATAGAAAGAACACGTCTAGCTTTACTAAACAATTTGGTGCTTTAAAGGTGATTTAATTTTAAGTTTTACTAACTGGCCATGCCGGTTTAGAACTGAGCGTCCAGTTGTCGATGAACCTTTGAGGCTTTACCATAAAATTTATGTCACACAAGCAGAGAGCACAAGTACTATGTAATTTTGTATACTTACTTTTATGTATGTTATGTACTAAAACTAAAATTATCGACTTATTTACATCAACCTCGTTATAAATTGTGATAATAATTTGTAATGGATAATAGTATTGGATTTGGTTCCACAGAGAACCACTTAAAATGTCACAGTAGATGATACTCAGAGTTGCTAATCATTGGTTTAATGTTTAATGACTACTGCAGATGTACCTAGCCAGGTTCAAAAGATAATCCTTAAAGTAAAGGAGTCATTATGGAGCCAAAACAATGTTTAATGCATAGATAATCGGCCTTACTTATAAACGTTACTTTAGTTAAGCAATACTTAAAATTGCTCTCTCGTTTTTATGTATGACCATTTCCGTCAGAGCATAAGCATAGCTCAACTAAAGTAACATTTATAAGCAAGGCCGTAAATGATTAACAGCTCTTGAGTAAAGAAATAGGTACCACTGTTAGATTTGAGCATACAGTTGATTGATGTAAATAGGTATCTATAAATAAACAAATGAAACAAGCGTAATTTTTACTGAAAATATGTTAAATACAGTAGTTTATGTATGTAATAAGAAAATAGAAACATTGACATTTTTGCTTCATTTCTTTGCAGTTTCAAAACTCTCAATGTATCATCTTTCTTTTGACCAAGAGATGTCAATGAATATTTGACCGTCTTTGAAGACAGTATTCAAGTTTCATTTGCTTAAGCAACATAACATTTTGTGTCAACAAAATGAGCCTGTCACTGAAGCTAGTAGCATAACTGAAATATCATTGAGGTAACTTACAATCCAAATAAATGTCGCAAAACTTTCATTACTCATTCTGAACAAATAATAACATCGTTCTTTCAAATAAAACGATATTGGACTTTTTGTAGGTACCTAACAAAACTTCAATATCATCAAAACACCTGATTTGAGGTTGAAAAATATTAATTTTCAAGAATAAATAACCCCCATAGAGTTTTCAAGAATAATAACCCAGTGAGTTTAGATACACGGCAGGAAAGAACGGAATTCTAATTACTGCTCGTGCCAACTCAAAATTAATACAAATCCAGATATATGCCACTAAGTAGATACTATTTTAATCCACGAACTAGTTGAATACTTTTAGGTCCAACCTTATTCATGAATAGAAAATCGATTGTTTGGAAAAGCTGCGCCTTTTTAAGGAACGCATTTACAGTGACAGGTTCATTTCGAGGATCTCGTTTTTACCGATTCCAAAGTAAAAACAGAGACCAAAACAAAAACAGATTCTATATTTACATTACAAACTAAATAGAACAAAATTATGTACGAACCCAGGTCAGGTTGCCGACGTAAAGTTGAAAGCGGCGGCCATGATGTCCGTGGCTGGGGCCGTTGTGGTATGGTATATTGCCGTTGGTCTCCTCAGGTGCGTGATGCGACGATCCCGAGTTCGGCGGGCCGTCTCCGTCTTCAGGCTTCACTATCGGCGCGGCGATCACGTCGTCATACAAATCCACGTTCTCTCCACCAAACTCATCCTGAAAGACGCCGCAAACGCCCAGCTTCGTCACAAAACTCAACACAAAATATGCAGCTTGTACTTTAATACTATGAGGAACTATTACCAGACAACTGACTAACGTACGGTATATTTTTATTGCATTACTACATACCTGGCGATTAAAATCAGATTCAATATCATCGGCGTACAAGTCTATATCCACACCGCCATCCGCCATTTTGCGAATATGCCGAAATTGCCGAAGCAAGCAAGCCGACTCGTTTTTTTTTTTCAAAACGTCAAATAAGATCGGAAACGGAAATCATGAATAAGTTAGAACAATTTGTTAGTGTTGTGGCGTGTATTGTACCTATATCATTCGAGTTGAAGGTAGCTCATCTCATTTAATCGATTTTGGGAATCGATACTATAGCCTGATATAATATTTGTGAAGTATTAATGGAAAGTATGATGATGAGAAACAATGCTGAGAAGATTTTAGAAGATAAAACGTAATGAAACGCGTAAATTCTAATCTTTTAATTACGTTTACACTTATTTAAAGTAATAATGCCACTTTTCATATAATATATATTTTGTCAAATGTAATCTCTTTGGTTACTCATCATAATTTGGTCATAATTTTAGCCTTAAATAAATTTATGTTGTTGCCTATTATTATTTTTACATTGGCGTACCTACTATGGCTTAGGGTGTCGAGACTCGAGAGGTGTGCTGTACTTTCACTAAGAGCTACTCGCGAGCTACTTTTTATTTTATTGATGATGATGATGATGAAAACTGGAATTCACATTCATAAATATTTATCTGTATAAATACCATTTTATTTTAATTCATTTGTTTTGACAAATTTTGTTATTAAATAGATGTAAAATAAAAAATATCTTAAATTTAAATTTATAACTAAAACTAAAATTAATCTAAAACAAAATTGAAATTTTTTACAAATTGTGTGACATTTTAACTAAATTTATCTATCATTTTAGTTAAACAATAGTATTAGTTAATTTATTTGCTATACATTGCGAAGTTTAATTTAGTCATAATATTTGTGTAGTAGGTACTTATGAATCACCGAATATTAAAAATATTTCGTGAAACCAGCGCTGTCTCACAAAAGAATAGCGGAACAAAAATTGTTCCAAAATGAAATAAATATATAGGAAGTTGTAGCAGAATAAGCTGGTTTAACCATAAATTGATTGAGTCCAACTATTGCATTAATTAAATTTGAATTTGAGTGCAATGGTAACTATTTTTTACATCGAACATTAGCAAAAATCGATTTATGGCATCATGCCGGAAGCTTTATCAACAAATCAAAAACAAGGCGCCAAGTTCAAAATTAATATCCGCGAACATTATTTACTGTACATGTTTATTTTGACTAATTCCTTTTATGTTTTTAAGCTTATTTTAGAAGAAATAATATGATGAGTTATTTTGTTGTATAGTATTTATAGGTAATCTCAAATAGTCAACGAGTGAGAACCGAGACAAACAACACGGTACAAACAAACTTATTTCGTTCGTGCTCAACCGTGTTGGTTTTCAAAATCGCAGTTGACGTTGGCGTTAATAGTGTGATTCGGAACACACGAAAACATTGAAAGCTTCGATCAAAAAAAATTAAAGCTTCATTGCCAACCTAACTAGATGGCGACACTGCCCTTAGCAAGCTCATAAAATTCAAATTACTAAAAATAATCAAACAAAAAAAAGCAATTTTGCTAAACCACAGGCGGAGAACACATTATTCTTGTAATGACATTATGTAAAACTTAGTTTTTGCTATGTATAAATATTATCGATTATTGTAAAAAGCGCCATCTATCGTAATCTTCTCCATTGTAACTCGTGACATTTTATTCGTTGTGCTGCCATCTGCTCAGGTTTTGTAAACTGCTACTGTCTGTCACAAAAGACATGCGCGGGGGCTGTGCGGTGAGTGGGGCGTCCACCCCTCGCCATTTTCCGTCAACCAAACTCAATCAAGTTTGCTTCTGTCAGTCGCTGTGTTTGTGTATGGTGTTGTGAAAAATTATCTGTGCCGATGAATCTCAATGGGAAATCGTGCTGATTACGACTCAAAACGATGGGTCGGTTATTGTTTGTGTGGCTCTAATGCATCTCGCGATCAGTGATGATGATCGAGTGATTGGTTCAGTGTTTGTGTTTTATGGTGGGCTCTCACAACAACAGTGAGATCCTTTCTTTGGATACCTCGTCAGCAAGACGACGTCGGACCTCGGGCCAGGCAGGTGACCCACCATGTCGGCGAAAAACATACCAGGAGATAAGGTAAACATCGTAGAATGACCTGCCAACGTTGGCCAGTTTGGTCGTAAAGGTCATTCTTTTTTTCTATGACCGCTCCTTTCTCTCGAGGCGTGGAACGCGCTACAAGACACTTACCAACAAAGTAAATTTCTTACGAAATGGGTAGGCTATTCACAAAAAAGTAACAGTTTCTTGTTGTTATCATTGTTATTGTTCAGTCCCAAACACCATGAAAGTAGACCATGTAAACAAGTTTTCTGAAACACTGTTTTATGCTATCACTACAGTACAGTAAAAAAAACGCACCTTATCACCTTAAATATCTAGTTTTAGTTTTCTGAATCCTATGAAGTTCCTCATATGCTCAAGTCCAGTACTTTTTTACCCATGAAAACAAATACCAGATTTTTTTAAATCAGTTATTATTTAATTCAAAACCAGAACTAGGTATTAAGATCATACAATGCTACATCTTTAGTTACAACATTATTTAGTTGATGATAGGCAAGCAGCATATTATCACACAATATTTTTTTTGTATATAATTATCTGTTAAAAATATTTTCTCATTCATAGCCATCTGTCCAGTTTGTTTTAAAGGCATTTATTTACTGATTTCGATGTGACCACCTTGTTAGACAACTTGTTCCAATTGAAAAAATCATATGGTAGCATCCCTCGTCTATCCTGTTACATACATTCTTCCATCCAATGGTTGCCTGGAAGAGGTTGCTTATTGTGTAACGATTTCTGAAAACATCACTTTCACACAAAGTCAAAAAAACTGAATATAAGACGTTCCAGTAATGCTAAAAATGTCTCCAGTAAACCTGCGCAGGGTATAAATAAAAATAATATAGGTATAAGTGAGACCGACAACTTTTCCATGTGAACGATTCACTAAGCGATATTCACACCTCTGATCAGACAAACAAGGGAGATATTCCTTATGCTTTGTCTAAAATAGGATGATAATTTTGACAGCTCACAGTAAGGATGAGGTAGTGCATAATCATTAATGAACCTATTCGATCATCGATATGATATTATTCTCATAGAACTTGGAATCGATAGTTGCATGGTTATGCTGAAAAAATGTAATCATTGATGTAAGTGATAGTTTTTTTGCAAATAACTAATTGCGCGGATAATTTCAAAAAACTTTAATATTTATAAAAAATAATACTTATATAGTTACCTATACCTATATGTTAGCTTTTCAGCCAAGAAATCACCTTTTAAACTGTTTTACACACAATTCGTTTACACTTGTTATCGCTTCGAGGTTCGAGCAAAGAAAGAGGGTGATTGCAATGCAACCGCCACTTATATACTGTGTTCGTTGGCAGTCGACAAAAGACTGTCAACTGTCAACGAACACGTGTGAACTTCGCCAATACAGTTTCATTATAATGGTGTTGTTAGTTCATCTATACATTAAATGATTAAACTAAAGTTGTTCTACATTCGGCCATCCGACTCAATTACACGTCCTCGTGTATATGTGTCATGTATTATATGATAATAGACGTTATACGTGTTAATTAAATGTGTACTTTACAATCTTATTTTGAAGTCTTATACTATCGTTTTATGTTACATAATATCAGAATGCAACTGCATACTGAAAAGCACATCATATCAGACTAAAACCGAATCTGGTTTAGTTAAGTCAGTACGCAACTGCGTACACTGTCTCTTACGCAACTGCGTACATCGGCTCTTACGCGACTACGTACACCGGATCTTACGCAACTGCGTACAATGTCTCTTACGCAACTGCGTACATCGGCTCTTACGCGACTACGTACACCGGATCTTACGCAACTTCGTACAATGTCTCTTACGCAACTGCGTACATCGGCTCTTACGCGACTACGTACACCGGATCTTACGCAACTGCGTACAATGTCTCTTACGTAACTGCGTACTGGAGGCTCCGCTGCAGGCTCAGCTGGCAGGTTCGACGGCAGGCTCAGCCGCAGGCTCAGCCGCAGGCTCGACAGCAGGCTCAGCCGCAGACTCCGCGGCAGGCTCCACTGCAGGCTCCGCTGTATGCTCCGCCGCAGACTCGACCGCAGGCTCGACAGCAGGCTCAGCCGCAGGCTCGACGGCAGACTCGACAGCAGGCTCAGCCGCAGGCTCGACGGCAGGCTCAGCCGCAGGCTTGACAGCAGGCTCAGCCGCAGACTTCGCGGCAGGCTCCACTGCAGGCTCCACTGTATGCTTCGCCGCAGACTCGACCGCAGGCTCGACAGCAGGCTCAGCCGCAGGCTCGACAGCAGGCTCAACGGCAGGCTCGACAGCAGGCTCAGCCGCAGGCTCAGCCGCAGGCTCGACAGCAGGCTCAGCCGCAGACTCGACAGCAGGCTCAGCGGCAGGCTCAGCCGCAGAATCGGCGGCAGAAATTTGCATATATAACAATAAGTACACTAATCGGATATATAATCTGAAGAACTTTTAACATGAGCACAGTTATTTAGTAATTAGTATTAAATTAATCATTAGTAAATAAATTATAAACAAGAAAACGCAAGGAATAAAACAGCCACTTTGTAAAATAACTATTAATTAGGGCTCTAAAAAAAAACATGACTAGCAAACAGGTTTTGAACCACTTAACAAAAGACAAATTACACTCTGTGGACATGGGAAAATAAGAAGACATCTGTAACTTATTAATCCCGATTCTGATTTGTTAGCTTTTCAGCCAAGAAATCACCTTTTAAACTGTTTTACACACAATTCGTTTACACTTGTTATCGCTTCGAGGTTCGAGCAAAGAAAGAGGGTGATTGCAATGCAACCGCCACTTATATACTGTGTTCGTTGGCAGTCGACAAAAGACTGTCAACTGTCAACGAACACGTGTGAACTTCGCCAATACAGTTTCATTATAATGGTGTTGTTAGTTCATCTATACATTAAATGATTAAACTAAAGTTGTTCTACATATATTATATTAATTTTTATTTGTATGATTTATTTTATTTCAAAACCTATTTTCGATATTCTGTGGTTGTTCATTATGCGTGGCACTTCACTAAGTGGGCGGTAGCCATCAATGAAGTACCACATTATTTAGTACGAAACTTCTTGGACGTGACCTGTCAAAATTATCATTCTATATTTGACATACCATAGTACAAAAATTATCTTTCGTGTTGATTTAGGATAGGTTGTACTATTCGTCATGCAGTTTTTTTTTCTAGTTGGTCATGTGGCAAAATCTTAATAAACTAGTTTTTAATGTTTCATAGGCATCATTCAACATAGGCTTAGTAATAGGGTCCCGTTTACACCCTTTGGGTACGGAACCCTAAAAAAGGCGGCAAGGTCGTCTGCAGGGTGAGTTTCGACTAAAGGCATCAAGGCTTGCCTGTAGCGTTCACACCTGCACCCCACCATACCATATCTCACTTGTTTGTCTGAGCTAAGATTCACACCCACGAGCTACGCAATCGATCGATATCATGAAAATATACTACTCGACTTTCACCCTTAAACTTGCCTAGATAAGGATTCTGGACAAAGGCTCAGAACCTATCTATGCAGGCTCAAAACCTGCATAGATACAGCCTATGCTTCAGCCGATCAAACTCACTCGCTGTCGATGTCGGCTAGACTTTTCGCTTGACCGCATCGAACGGTTGCCGACAAGAAGGCCGTATACATACCAATCTTTTTATAAATTAGGTCAGACAAAGCTCGGAAAGTAAATCGCAGCTTAAAACACCCAAATGCGGTCTTGTCGTTTATACAATAAGCCAATGGAGCCACATTTCGCGGCATGGGGGTCGAAGTGAAACTGCAGATTATACCGACGTAAATTGCCGAATTCGTGCCATTTGCCCGGAGTTTTTCTTTTCAAGCAATGGAGGTCGATGTGGCTTTATACAGGCTGACTGTCGCGATTTGGGACCATCAGTCCGGTATGCCTTTTACTTTCATACGTGACGTAGTTTCAGAACCTGGCTCTTTTGTGTACATATAATTATGTACCTAGATTTAAGTGTAATCTTCCTGCCCCGCGCATTTCAACATTTAAGGTTGACTTCCGTGTATCGCGGCCGATCGCAGCCGCGCGCGGCTGATGCGACAAGTCTTCGCACTGTGAAAATTATGGCGCCGCTTCCGAGGTCTGCGTCAGACATCGGAAGGACAGGTTGAGGCAGCGTCGGCCTGGCCATATAGTCGAGGTGGCGATTGCGAGCCGGGCCCCCTACGGGCCTGTAGGTAGGTAGGATAGGGGGTCTCCAGTCTCGGGCCCTGGGCTTCTGGAAGCCACCCGGGCCCAGCCCGACCCTGGGTTGAGGAGCCTTGTTACCAAAGTAAGGAATTATCATGCGAAAATGCCAGGAGCACAGTCTTAACAGGGGTTCTAGACAAGAACCACTTTCTGTTAGCGTTAACGCCTGCGGAAGATGAAATTCAATTCAATTTCTTTTTCGTGGCTTCGTGCGGTATTGCCACAACTTGCCAATGTCTTGTTTAGAGTCGAGTAGGCAAATATTCTGGAGCTTGTCCGGTTTATTGGTGGCGGGATCCCAATTTGTGAAGTTGATCGGTGAAGTCTTGGGTCTTGAAGATCTTCTGATAGTGATTTAATCTTGATGACTGTCACCCGCTTAAAAGGACAAATTTCATGAAAATTGCATTAGCTTGACATAACTTCTCTCAAGCTAATGTTAT
This sequence comes from Agriopis aurantiaria, assembly GCA_914767915.1. Classification (NCBI taxonomy): domain Eukaryota; kingdom Metazoa; phylum Arthropoda; class Insecta; order Lepidoptera; family Geometridae; genus Agriopis; species Agriopis aurantiaria. Next base: position 4,771,073 of record OU612003.1, on the reverse strand, counting down.
TGTTAATGTCATTTTCATACAATTTCACAACGCTAACAGAAAGTGGGTCTTGTCTAGGGGGGGGGGGGGGGGGGGGCGCAGGAATATCAGAACAAAGCCTCGAGTACCTACTTGAAACCTGGTATGCTAGCTAAGTACATATTGCTGTTCAAACGTTTGCCAAGCACCAAGGAAAGTGTAACGCGCTATGTTTATTGCAATTAAACTCATTTAATTTGCTTTGTACTTCCACTTCCTCAAGAAACTATGCAATATACACACTATTTTCGCCTTTAAAGTAGAGTTGATAGAGTTCACGTGTTTTTCCCTTGTGAATAACGAAGTTCTAACAAGCATTCGCTTCGTTGGCGCTTCAGCGCTCAGCCACTTAACTTGTTTTACTGACAGGTCGTCATCGTCTAAATTATTATTATCTCTTGAGAAAGGCAACGAAAGAAATTTGATTCAAGTTTTAAAGCATAATCGACGCACTCATTCCCCGGAAAAGTAATAAGCAAACCAAACAGCAGCTCAAGGCCTATTCAGACTACGCTAGCACATTGCATCATTAGCTTTTCTTAAGTATACATTGTTTTTTTAAGCTATGCAATAATTATACGGAGTGTAACATAGAGGTGCGTCACATACAAAATGACCGATCACGTGATCTATTTTGTATGAGGTCAATTTTGTTGACAGGTAGATAAACTCCCATATGTAAAAAAGTTTTTTTTTTAAACATGATCCGACAACGTGATTACGCATTCTCAAATAAAAGTAACAGTAGAAGAGCTAAGTAGTAGTAAAAAAGGCTAATAGGCGGCACATATAAGTAGGCTATTTCATATCATCGTTTTTTTTTTTTAATAATTATGAATTTTAACAAAATAGCCAAATATTAATATAATTTTAATAATTTTAGCTAAATTTTAGTAGCGGATTTTAGTAGCAGTTTCGGCTACTCGAATGACATAATAAGGTCATCCAAAAAACTTTATTTCCCAGTTACATATTTTGATTTAAAAGATAAACTACTGAACCGCTTTCAATGAAATCTATGGGACCAATGACCAAGCTGAAAAACTTACATTAAAAAAACAACTAATTGAAAATCCTCTCCTTGTTTGAAGTCAGTTAAAATGGTTTATAAATGAATAGAGGGTGAAACCACGAGTCGCTGAGATTTCTTTATATATATGACTAGCGGTCCGCCCCAGCTTCGCACGGGTATAGACCTATGTCACCAGGGTATATCCTGTCGGGTGGCCTATGTCACCCGGGTATAGTGTGGCTTCCCAACAGTGAAAGAATTTTTCAAATCGGTTCATTAGTTTCGGAACCTATTCAATGCAAACAAACAATCAAATATTTCCTCTTTATAATATTAGTATAGATTATGCGAATAATATGTATAGCGTAGTCTAAAAGCTCTCCTTCTTCGTTTGATGTTTGCTAATGCTGTGCATTCGCTATTGTTCCCTACTCTTCAGCAATTTGGGGCTTTCTTTGTATTTCTGTTAGCGATGATTTCTTTTTATTGCGTTTGTTTCCTTTGTTCGAGTCCCTACATCTACATGTATACTAACCACTTCAAGTTTATTACTAGCGAAAAAAATATAAAGATCGTAAAGGAAGCAATAAAGCTGCGGTGGGCGGTTTCATCGTGTTGAAAAGTCAGTTTTGGTGAATGAAAGTGAGCTAAACTTGGTTTTGATAAAATAAGTTTGAAAAAAAATCAAAATACCTTCTTATATACCTACCTACCTTTATATTAGGTAGGTAGGCAGTAGGCACTAGGCACTAGACAACATTCGTATCATCATCTAGGGTTGATGGCCTTACCGTTATGGTTATGATTATGTACGTACTTAAATGTGTACTTCCGTGCATCGCCGATCACACCCGCACGCGTCTGACGCATGCGTTTAACGCGCGCGACTGATGCGACAAGTCACACTATAAAAATGTATGGCGCCGCTTGCGAGGTCTGCGTCAGACGCGTGCGGCCGGTGACTGACGTCGCCTTAAATTTTCTAATCGCATCAGCTGCGCGCGTTAGACTCATGCGCATGTTATCCGCGACTTCGTAGCGTAGACTTTCGAAATTGACTGGATGCAAAAGTGACATACTTAATATTGAATGTGACCTATAAGGGATAGCGACGAAATAGCTAGTGTATGGAAGTATAATTCGAAGCAGTGCCTTCAATGTGCTGTCTCCGAATGAGCTAGCGGCAACGCTGGACTCGCTTCCCAGAGTAAAACAAGGATCTCTGTCTCTTCAAGACTCAGGGTGGGACTTCGTTCCCCTTTGCACATAAAAAAGGTAGTGTGACGAAAAGGCGTCGGAACCTAATAAAAGAGTATTTAAAATTAACCGGTTACTGCGATTTATTTTCCTTTGAATCAGTTTATTATAATAACATTTAATTATCTTTATGAGAGCTCAACAAGGATTTTGAGTCGAGGGCCAAAAAACCTTTATCAAGATTGAAGAACACCTCTCGGCGCCGACCGCTACTGAAAATCGGCGCTCACAGCCACAGCCCACAATGTTATTGTTTTAGCTAAAGCCTCCACGAAAAAAGGATAAAATGAAGATCCCAAACCGGCAGCCATTGCTTTCGGCGAACAATTGTCTTTTGTTCCTTTCGTAATGATTATGAACCTCTCTTGCAAATTGTAGAAAAAAAATCTCATCAACAGGCTTTCTATTCTCTCGACCTCACTTCGAAATGATAGAACGATTCGCTAGTTTATTGTCACGGCTGCACTTGGACGCATATTCTCGTTAAACTCAGTCCATAATTATTTCGTCTGACAGCTGCAATAACATTGTACTGAGAACCATTTTCGCTAGGTTTTTGAACATAAGATTAGCAAGTACCCGATTTACTTCACTGTTATATTAAAAAGATAGTGATTTGCAGATGTGAGCGCAAATAAAAGATTGGAGCGAGTAAAATTATTTAAAAAAAAAAACCTTTTTAACGAATCGCTATGTATTTCCGCTTCTCTGTAATAAAAATTAAAAGATAAAATTAACCTAACCTGAAACAAAAATTACTTAAAATTAACTCTGAAACAAAAAAATCGTTATAATAATTAATTTGTAAGATGATATTAATTTAAAAGAATGTTTGGAAACATTAATTAAATATATGCAATGACTATAAATTTTATTAATTTAAATCTAATTGAAATAAACAATTATACCCGTTCCTTAGTGCAATTTGTCGATACGTGTATCGCCGCTTCACGCGGCATCCTCAGGACGTGTTGACTCATCGAGCGCTAGGCCGAGAATGAGTGAGTAAAGTATAAAAGTAAGCCGCTACTGCAGCTTCAGTAACAATTTTGAAGGTAGACTTCCGCAAAGTAACGCCTGATTCAATTAACTAGAATATTGTTACTGTGACATTTTCTTCTGTTAATTAATATCAAGAGCAATCATCGCATCAGTTGTTAGAAATCTTACTAATATCATTATAAAGTGTGTTAGTTTGTTTGTAACTCTTTCAAACAGCAATGAACAGAGCAACGGATAGACGTGATTTTTGCATAGAAGGATCGGAGAGTAAAAACTTTTTACTGTACTGCAATTTTACTGCCTCGAATACCTTAAACATCTAAAATGGTTTTTGTAAGTATGTGTCGTAAGTGGTCTTTATAAGTATTATAGTTATATTATGAACTAAAACTCCTTGGGAAACTGTAAACGGAACAAATTTTCTGTGACAAACAAACAATCAAAGAACACTTAAGCCGGCAAACATTTGTTTAGGCTTCTAGAACTTGTCTAGACTCCGAGTGGCTTGACAGGATTGTTTGCCAACAAACTACGTAACACTTTCGATTAACATAGTGCCTACTTGCGCAGAACTAAATGATTGAAGCCGGTATACGCCGAATACGGACGAATGAAAAAAAACTAACTGCTAAGTTGAAATATTGAAAGACAAACTTAACTTTGTAGTTGACAATAAGGTTCTTCCATACATAACAACTACAAAATGTAAGTTTGTAATTGTAAAACAATATGTATTTTTTATACGATATAACTTCAAATTAACAACTTTCAGATTTATTCCTTTATATGTGTTGTAAGACCTTGCCTATTGCTAAAATTAATGATTCTAGGTCAACGGGAAGTACCATAAGGTTTTGATTCCCCTGTGAAATCGCAAAATATGCGACCTAAACGTTCATATCTTTTGATTGCGTTGACTTACAACTTTTTTTTTACATTTGAAAGAAACCCTAGACTACCAATGTATTTAGTATACATTTCAACTTGATACCTTTACGCGTTCTTGAGAAAAAGGGTCTTGACAGACAGACAGAGACAGACGGACAACGAAGTGATCCTATAAGGGTTCCGTTTTTTCCTTTTGAGGTACGAAACCCTAAAAAACTATAGAATGATTATTGCAGTTGACTTTGTAACGTCTACTGTCATCATCATCATCATCGTCATTTGCATTGTCAGTGTAGCCAGCCTTGTATTGAATCTTCTTATCCCTCATGGCGAAACATCCAGGAGCATCTGGTGTCTAATGAATCTTGACGCATCATCACTTGAACAAACCGTTCTATGACACAAGGTCAGAACAAGTAGGGCCCACTAAAACCCCATACACTATTGATTTTTCTTGGATACGTAGTAAGAGTCGTACGTAGTACGAGAAAAATCTACAAATGTAATGTATGGTATTGTATGATACAATGTAACAATCATTATCATCATCAGTCAGAAGACGTCCACTGCTGAACATAGGCCTCCCCCTTTAACCTCCACACTGAACGACAGCCTGCCTTTTGCATCCACTGGATGCCAGCGACTCTCACTATGTCGTCATCTAGTGGGAGGCCTACCTACGCTGCGTCTTCCGGTTCGTGGTCTCCACTCAAGAACCTTTCCCATCGGTTATCGGTTCTTCGAGCGATGTGGCCTGCCCATTGCCACTTCAACTTGCAAATTTTAACAGCTATGTCGGTGACTCCAGTCTTTGGCGAATATCCACGTTTCGGATTCCAACGTACGTAGTACCTTTGGTAGTACGTAATTAATATGTACTAAATGATTTGATTCTACGTTTCCAATCATGCCAAGGAATGGAACAACATGAAGTCTTCCTTGTTTCCTGAAAGATAACATTTAGGTCTTCTTTAAAGTTAGAGTGAATAGGTATTTTATAAGTCTACATGTTTCATCTTCGACCAAATCGTCGCTTACCAACAGCCCAGTTAAACATGAGCATGATAAAAAAATAACCAGTAGCCACGCAACTCACTGGGTTCTAGGCGTATGATCAAGAGGAAGCAGCTTAAGTCCTCTCCTTCCACCTGAAAAAGCTGGGTCACAGTGGCAGCGTTATTCAGCAGTAGGCTAAACGCCGGTTAACGATCTGCAATTATGACGAGACCAGTCTCGCCTCTCGGATCCGAACAATGGACAGTTAACTGTACAACAGCGGTTTCGTCACGCTGGCAGTACTATCGCCACAGAATAATGGCGTAGTCAGTAGCTTAAATAGTGCGGAGCTTGGCAACGAATGTTAGGCTAGGTAGTGGGAATAGCAAGTCATGTCACCGTTTTGTTAAACTTACTGGTCTGGTACTACATACCTTGCCTCTCAAATTTCTAATTTTGATTAATTTTCGGTGCCATATACATCCGTCATCCGTTATATGACCATTATTGTAGCAACTGCAGCATTGGATTCAACCACACGATGTACCAGTAAAGTTGTGCATAGCCAACACCGTAGTGGCTTCGACTGCTTTCATTTTGGTCGAAGCTTCAACACCGCTCAACAGTGCACCATTTCTAAATCTCCTGCTCTAGATTTCCTTTACGCTTCATGGTGGTTTTCAAGGTGGTCGTTTATCGGGCTAATGGGTTTTAACGGATCTGCCGTACTCAATGGTTGATGTCTCGCAATCACGATTGTTTTCGGTATTGACCACAAAGCTTCCACGGTTTTTGCGGTCAAGTTTCATGATTCATTCGGTTAGTCATTTGTGGGCAAAAAAATACTTATTTCCAAACAATGAAAACGGAATTCATCAAAACCATTTACGTATCCTCGACAGTTTTTCAATATGAGATTGAGAACAATAATTTTCAATTAAGTAACACGTCACGAAATTGAAATCAAATCACAACGTAACATTTTAACAGCCTTATAAACTGTAATTTACTGTAGATGGTTGCGAGCGAATACCTCTGAGGCTTAATTTATGACTTTAATAATGATTCCTTTTGTTTACGATGATTAATGTTTCCAGACGCGAGGTAAAGTGAAGCTTTTGGCGCAAATTATGGATATAACACCTTTCAGGATAGACACCGCAAGTTCACCTACTTGCATGTCTGTGGCTTGTGTTAAGTTGGATCAATTCTCCAACTATCACGCTGAGTAATTCAGTTCAGTCTCCGTCGTCCCGTCGTGTTTACAGTAGCACGTCAGACAACAAACAAGCTATTATAAAAAATAAAAAAATTGGCGGCCTTTTTTATTATATTACAATATTGGGTATTGCATATACATTTAATTGTCACCAGAACTAACGGTGTATGCAATATTTCAGCAAAATCGGTTAGGAGCAACTGGTTCAAATTCAACTTCCAAGATTTGACCCAAAGTAGTAGCTTTACCTAGTCTGTGATTTGACCTAAACAAACAAACAAACATTGCAAGTTGAATAAAGCTTGTAAAAATGCATAATTACGCAATATATAGTAAACTGTAAAAGCAGTTGGTTGTGCAAACAGACTTGAACGTCATAGTAGGTACAAAAAATGCGGCACGAATTTAAAACAATTTGACGTGCTCGCGGTATCTGTTTCGGTATTATCTTATAGGCTGAAAGATGATGAAGTGCATTCTGGAGATGGCCATAAGAGTTCGTTTTCATGATACCTAAAATCTGGCCATACTTTGTGCTGGTCACAAATACTTTTTAAAGTAATTATATTGGTTTTTCTAATCTGGTAATAAAATAAAGTACCTTCTGCCAACATACGTTTTTGCGTCACTGGCCAGTCCTGTTGTCGAGTTTTTTTGTTGTTGTTTTATCTGTAAAACACCACACAGTTTCCTCGCCTATTCTATACGGATACTTCCATAATATCTGCCGTGGATACAAAACAGCGTGTAGGGCCAGGATTTACCGCGCCACGCGCCGTGACTCGCTCGTAACGGGATCTAATCAGTAGTTGATCTCTAGATACACTCGACCACTCTTCAGCCCATCCTACCTCATACTGAGTTGAATAAACTTATTTATGCTGAGTTATAAGTAAAGTACTTTTTTAATACTTACGTGTTTTTTAAACATGTTCAAGGCCGTTTGCCCGATAGGATTTCTCATCGGCAACTTATCAGGATCGGGTTCTCGCTCGCGCATTTGAGGTTTTTTAATATAAATATTTGGAAAATTTGTAAGCTATTAAGTATTATTGGCAATATGGGCATTTCAATTTTTTTATTCTTCTTTATTTCGAAACATCGGGTCTAGCCCGGACATTTTATAGGCATTGGCGGGGCCGAAGCCAACACCAAGGTCCTGTTGAATACAAAAATACAATTGTGGAAAGTGTATAAAGTGGAATATGAAACGTTTGTACAGTATAGGATTAAAAAACATCTGGGCTATTGAGGTGAACAACTTGTGGATAGGAGAACAGATCTATAGGATGAGAAACGGCACACGCCTCATCCTATCTCATCCCAAAATATCATTCACGGTACTAGCCCCGTCCTTGAGATGCATTGGTGTGGGCGAAGCCAACACCTAGAGGCCTTGTTGAGTACAAAATACAACTATGGGTTGTATACATAATTTTTTTATTGTTATTATTATATAGTTAGTCTATAGTATATATGATATAGAGTTCATCAAACTTACACTGTTCAACGAGCTAATCACTCACCAGCCTGAAATTGATTTGTTTTTAACCAATATAAATGTAGTGCTTCAGTATTGTATTAGTTATTTTAGCGTGAACTCGATATTACATTCTAGTAATACTTAGTTGTTTTTTTTTGTTATTAGACGATTTTTTTTGAAATTGTTTAAATATGTTACGATTTTAACTTTAACTTTTTGAGAAATTGTAACAAAATAAACCACTAGAACGTGAGTACAATAGTGAATGAATAGTGAAAACTAGTCTTCGAGCGGTAATGAGACCACTACATCATCTTGTCTCTGCGTGGGTATGATCACAAAGGCGCTATGAGATATAGTCTGTCACCTGACTCATCATAACGAGGTACACCTACTTGAAGGCCATTCACGTTGCTCCACAACAATATTATGTTTATTGTTCAGAACAAATAGTGGAGAAATTAATATTGTAACGGTATTGTTAAGTCTGTGGATCAAAGCTAACAAATTGTGGTCTTTGATGAGGTTTTCAAGCCGTTCATGACGCTACGCGTTGTTTTAAGTATCTATGGCACTGATATGTACAGCCAGATTAGTTTTATGTTACTAAAATGTAAAAGGTAGAAAACTTATTGAACCTCAAGATGGAAGAATGAACTACGCTTCATATCGTTTGCAAATATATTTAAGTAAAAAAAAAAAGCGACATGATACATTTCTGTAGCGGTACATTAGGGTATTTTTGAAGATTTAATTGGCAGTACATTCAAATTAATTCTAAAAGTATTGCTGTCTTTTTATTTGAGGCTGCGAAATAAAGACAGCAACACTTTTATTTAATTTATAACTGTGAACTATACCTTCAAAATAGATTTCATTTTCTGGTCTTCTTGGCAAAAACCCTTGATGTATTTAGAAAAAAGTTGATATCTTCTGAACGTAGTCAAACCTGCATTCAAATATAAAAAAACGCACTCAAATCGCATCAGCCATTTTGAAGAACAACATTGGTAACTACTTACCATACAGACTAACACACAATCCGTTACCCAAAACGCATATAAATGCCTTTTCTATTCCGTCATGGGTAAAAAAATGTATACATTTCTTCAGGAAATTATTTTACAAACGTTGAATGACGTTATCGGTTATCACCACAACCCTATAGGTCTGTGGTTCTCACAATAGTAGTAACAAGCACGATTGTGATAGTAACAAGGAGTAGTGTAGGTGTGATCGTGAAGCATTGTTCGATAAAACCTTTCAACAAGGTGCTTGTCATCTTAGAATTGTTGACCGGTCACATAAAGGGACGTTGACGTGTGAGCGGTGTTAAGTAGCACTTTGAGGAATTTGTAAATCTATCTTGATTAACCACGGGTCGGCAAGCGCAGCGTAGGACGTCCACCCACAAGATGGACAGGCGACCTAAAAGAGACCGCAGGGAAACGCTGGATGCAGGCCGCTTCCAACCGGCCCTTTTGGAAATCGATGGGGGAGGCCTATGTCCAGCAGTGAACGTGTACGGCTGAAATGATAATGATGCTGTGATGAAATTTGGCGTTCACAAACAAGCTTCTAAGAACAAAGAACAATAATATACCCAACAATTTCAAATAACTACGAAGCCATGAGAAAAATGGCTAAAATTAATTTCCCAAACATCCTGTGTGGAAAGGCACTTTTTAATTTTCTTTCATTGTTTTTTTGTGCCACTGGGAAGATTCGACCGAATTTCTTGGTTGTATTAAAAGTGTTTGCGTTCCCAGATGTCTCAGGGGATGGACCCCTCTGTTCGAGGGGACGGTGCCTCTTAAAGTCCTGTTTTCACCTCGCTTGATGTTCCCAAGCGAGGCGGCGAAATGTGCGAAACAAAGAATGTTTGTTGTTTACTTAACTACCTTTGGTAATAGTGTCATTTAGGAGACATATGAGAGACCTCATTTCTACCCAACCTTAATGATCATTGTCATTACTGCTGGACACTTCCAACTTAAGAGAGCCCCATGTCCAGCATGTCCCAGTAGAATCCAACCGAAGATCAAGTTTAGTGGCGGTCGCATGCCTTGTGATTTCCAAAGCCTCATAATTTTTCATCATTTCAGCCTATGATGTTCCCACTGATAGGACTCAGGCCTTCTCTCAGAGAGAGGATGGGCTCGAATCCACCATGCTGGCCCAGTGCATGTTGGTGAATGTCATATGTCCTTGAACTTTTGATGTTCTTGGACATACCGGTTTCCTCACGATGTTTTCCTTCCCCGTTTTAGAGCGATGGCATCAAAACTGCACATAATTTATTTAGGTACTAAATAAGTCATTGGTGCAGGGCCGAGAATCGAACCGGGTGTCGTCAGGTTATAAAGCGCAAATGCTACCGCTCGGCCACCATCGCTCATGCGACCACTCGGCCTGATCTTCAGCTTATCTAGGCTATCTTTACCCCTAATCATACATGTACATACATAATATTCTATTTATGTGCTTTACTTTTATCCCATACAAGTACACCTAGAGATTAACTTTTGAAACGCACTCCATCCGTACTATCCAAACTACGAGAACAAAACAAAGAAGCACTTCAGTAAAATTTCATCACTAAATTAGATACCTGCAGATCAATTACCTCAAAAGCACTGTTGGAAACGAGTGGATGTGCCTCGCGAGAGACCAGGGAGGCATAAACAAAGGAAGGCAATGGGCCACTCAGAGCTGATCATGATCAAAATGTTCCACGCCCACCGTTATCACTGTATTATTGTCCCTTGCGTGAGGTGTCATAAGCTGGTTTGTACAGCTCCCAGAGATTATTATAATAATTGAGTGATACTGTGCTATTTATTTATTACTAGTAACGCACCCCGGCTTCGCACGGGTGTAAGTCTTATTTTTTTTACACCTTGGGTTACATTATTGGAGTTTTAAGGATACCTATTTAAAAAAAAATTATTATATAGCCTATAGATGTCACCCGGGGATAGTGTGGCTTCCCAACAGTGAAAGAATTTTTCAAATCGGTTTCGGAGCCTATTCAATGCAAACAAACAAACAAACAAACAATCAAATCTTTCCTCTTTATAATATTTGTATAGATGTATAGATTACCATAAAAAGAGCAGCAAGAAGGCGTACGATCAACCTTATTTAATACGGCAACGCGGCCTATGGCCTATGGGGTTGTTCCGTACTCATCTTGTGACGTCTCATCCTATTGGTATAATGTTCTTTAGTCATCCTAATTTACACTCTTAAGTCATCCAATAAAAATAAAACATTGGTTGGTCTTCGCGGACACCTGTGACACTGGCGATGTTGTTGCTGAGTTGTCAGCCCGGAGAGATAGAGAAAAGCTCTATTGTTCACACCACATTTCCAAAAACACTTTAAAAAGCTTTAAAAACCAGTGCAAAAATGGGCGGCCAAGAAGCGTTTGGCGGGAGAACCTTCGGAGGAAGGACATTCCACACCTAGCAGGTCCGCGGAAAAAGAGAAACAAGTGTCGCAAACTAATCGCACAAGGATCTCGCTTGTGATAAGCTGTTTACCTACCCATATCAGCTGCAACCTTAAAGTCAGCTTTGATTTATCCATATCACAATCTATAGCAAATTGATTATCTCCAATGCGGGAGAATTATACTAACCTTAAACAGGTTCTATATAATTATGTATTGTGTATATATATATCATATATCATCATCTGCCTACATCACTTATCTACAAAATATGTGCAGAACCATAGCTTCTACATCACCTACAGTTGAAAACTTTTCGTCTTTTAGATAATTTGTGTTGTTTTTTTTTTAAGTCGGTTTTTTAAAGAGGTAAGTAATTTATTTTAGAAGTTTTAGTGAAACCTATGATAGTGGAATGCTTAAAACCTTCTTTAACTCTGTTTGGGGCGAACTACTAGTTTTTTATAGATACGATTACACATCCATGCACGTAGAGGGCTTAGTATACTTAGCCTATGATCCATGCATGAATTTTGACTCGAACAAAACAAAAAAACAAAAGTATTGTAGTGATTTGTTATTGCGAAATTCGAAGGTGCTCCAGCAAAAATCCATATTATTTAAACTGGTTTAAAAACTACTGAACCCTAATTAATGAAATTTTACTGGGACCACCTCGCGGGTTTTTTCTAGAGTTACATGATAAAAAAAGAAAGACGCAAATTGGTTTACAAATGCCCGCGTATTCGATGTACAAACATAAAAAAAAAACAAAAAACGAACCGAGTTAGGAACCTTCCTGCTTTTTCGAAGTCGGTTAAAAATTGTCTCGTGAAATAGCATATTAATCAAACGAAATTTTCCCCAAACAGATATTTTGAAATGGCACCGAATTTTTTACCGACGAAAAGAAGAAAGTTCTTATGTCGATTACTTTGGGCGGTCAATGTGGTCATACATAACAAAACAGGCCTTCGCGGAAAATGTGTATGTATAGGTACTAAGGCGAAACGGGTCCATAGTACCCGTCATTATAAACAACTTTGTTCTCTGACTATAACTTTTTGAGTTAGGTTTATAGCAAGACGTTCTAGCTCAAAGGTCATTGACCTTTTCGTAAAATCGTTTTAGTAAAGAATGTTTTCTCTTGGACTAATCCATATAGAGTAAATGGTTATGTCGGGATGATACGTCTCTGAAATTTAGCGAATCAAGTATCTATTACCACAAATTTCTGTACTATGAAAGTGACCACAATTTTATGGCTTTGGTTACGGAACTTAACACACGTGTGTCTCGACGCGCTCTTGGCCAGTTGTTAGTTTCGTTTTTTGTCGGTTTAATTTTTCATTATATTCCTAGGCTGCTTCTACTGATTTGATTCGATCCAATGGGTTGTTTCCATTCTTGCCATTTCTCAGTATGTTTACAAAATACCTCTTTGTCATGGTCTCTGAGCACAAAGCTACGCAATTCACTTTGTATCTTCAACATTTCTTAGAAAGTTCCCTTTGTTTCATTTCCGAGATGTAGTTAGTTATTTCGTAAGGATAGATAAACTCATGAAGGATGTGGTCATAACGATAGTAAAAGTATCTCATTAGCATACATTTTAAATGTGAATAGTATTGTTTCATTTCGGTTTCCTGCCCCTCTTGTGCATTTCTTTGTCCGGTGAACTTAGGGCCCTCTTTGCCGACTTTTAGCAAATTTGATCGTTTTAGTTCGAGTGTGTAGAGTAACTCTGTATAGATAGATGAAAAGGTTATCTACAGTTTTCATTTCCCAAATTGTCTCTAATTCAAATTAATCATTTTCATTTGTATTTAGTTATTTTAAGTTTTAGTTTTTAGTTATTTATTTAAGTTTTCGTTTATTTTCTGTTTTTTTAGTTGTGCATAATAAAGTATTTTCACCACTCTCTTGTATAAAAACGATATCATATAAATTTCTCGCAACGCGGCTACGTTCGATTTAAACGAGATTAGGGTATAACACGTTTGACAGGCCGTTAATAAGAACGCAGCACCCTCCTTAGTTTTACACCCTCCCCAGTCTAATCTTACACATGCGTGTAAATACATCATGTAGGTATTTTAACAATGGGGTGCTGATTTCATGTCAAAGTTTCACGTTACAAGAGCTCACAATTGCACGAATTGGTTTAACTTTACTGTACCAGCTGTAGGTGTGTTAAAGGGGAAAATAAATTAAAATAAACAAGCAAATTAAATTATTAAAAAATATAACCCGACTGCATTGTATAAATAGTAGGTAACTGAAAAGTATCAGCGGCGCGCTGCGTACCTATCTATATACCTACTTACTCGTAGTAGATACAGAGCTCTTTTATACCGCTTTATCTCGTAAACTACTGAATATTTCATAGTAGTGTTTTGAAATCTGCTGAGTGAGTAATGATGATTTTGGTATGTATATTGCAAAACTATTAACTTACCTATTTAGCAAAGTTTACTTAAAATTCCCTATATAAAAAAATCGCGGTCGCAATCTTTAATAGGCATGTGTCCTCATGTTTAATTTATTACAAATAACCGGCTTAGCGAGGAATATAACTAAATACATTGCACATACTGAAAAAAATAATTTAAATTGGCTGATAAATCTCTGAGATATGAGCGTTTAAAGTTTTAGGTGGGGATAGAGAGGGGATGCTCTATCCCTTTCTCACAAAGCGTGTGTTAGTATAGCATTTGTATGGCGCTCCTGAGCCGTGACGTCACGGCTCAGTATAGTGCGCTCTCTGTCTAGCATGAAATTTAAATGCTTATATCTGCTTATATCTTATTTATTTTTGAACTAATTTTAATTTTGTTTTCGTTGATGGGGCTCTATTTATGATCAGCTTTTTTATGAGGTAATAAAAAATATTAGTCATCATGCCTATTCTTGTACCCTAGATGTCACTCTCACTTTTAAAACATCACATATCGAAATCCCTTAAGCCGTTTAAGTTGTATGGGGTGTCAAAGAAACCTCATACAAACATACACTCTAAAAACATAACCCTCCTTCTTGCGCAGTCGGGTAAAAAGAAGTAGAAAAGTTCCACGTAAAATACAAATCCTACTGTTAAACATCCCTATCTTTCGAGCATCGAAAAATCTTTTGCTGCTTCAATTACAGAATTTACAATCCTGCGTCATCCATATTTATTTCGTTCCCCCGATTTCTAAGAGGTCATAGACCCTAACCACAGAAGAAGTCATACTTAATACCAAACAAAACAAAACTCATAAAATATTAAAATCACACTCATAAAATTGCTAAGTTAAGTTTGTCACCGAATGTGTGAGAAAGTAAATGCAAGAGACGTTGGAAATCTCTGCGATCTGCAGACATTTTTCCATTAGGAGGCTGCCTGCCGCCAGTTCTACTGTCGGGCCATTACCTCTCAAATGGTCCGCGCTAGAACTCGCTTAATTCACGCTCGATTTTGAATATCTGTCAGGGAGTTTGTTACCCCCGGTATCAAACATTTGGGATCTCGATAATTATCTCGGTTATCGTTGATGGTTTTGTGTTTTTTTTAATACGTGATAGCCTGTAGACACTCCACGTCATTACTCGAACTAGGACGGAGTACGCTTGCCTAGAAGGAACCTGTTGACTCTCGATTTGAATACATCATCATAATCAGCTTTTTAACAGTCCACTGCTGGACTTTTAGCCTACCCCCGAAAGGGTGATTGGGCCATATCGACCACGCTGGCCCAATGCGGGTTTGTGGATTCACACACGCCATTGAATTCCTTCTTCGTACGTATGCAGGTTTCCTCACGATGTTTTCCTTCACCGTAAAGCCAGTGGTATGAAAATCCGTACATAAGCTCCAAAGAGCTCATTGGTACGGGCCCGGGGTTTGAACCCGCGACCTCACGCTTTCAAGTCTAGCGGTCTCCCAAATAGACTGCCAGGGCTTAATGCCACGGTTATTTGAATACGTATTGCCTACCTATCACACCCATCGGCTCACCACCTACTCATTTTCTTACCTAATATTAGGGTTCCGTACCCAAAGAGTGTCAACGGGACCCTATTACTAAGCTTACGCTATCCCGTCTGTCTGCCTGTCTGCCCTAACTTTTATCGGCTATATAATTGGAACCGTAATAGATAGCCAGTTGAAATTTTCACGGAATATGTAATGGCGGATTAACTAAGAAATAATAAAAAATAACAAATAAAGGGACAACAAACATGATCGAAACAACAAACGATTTTTTAACGTGTTTTTGTCTTTGCTCTAAAGTAAAAACAGTAACGTTACTAGCGTCAAACTTCGCATAATTATAGTACACACTCTAAAGTAAAACTCTAATAATGCGAGTCGGGCGCGCACATTAAAAACACAAGAAAACTCATTTTTATGGCGCGCAACCCTCGGTGCTCGAGTCCGACTGGCTCTTGGCCAGGTTTTTTTCTTCTTCTAATTGTAATAGATGCTCTAGATGATCTTCATTGCAATTATAGTCAGCAATGATTCTTACTGTCATAATGGAAGCCTATTGAGTTTCCAAACTAAATACTACGCTGTTTAATAGAATAATAAGTATTTCAGACAAAGTTCATTTTTTTGAAAAAAGTTGACAAAATAATTGACTTTCATTTGAAGCCAAATGGAGTCATAACGTAATGACATACTTCGCATAATTCATTAATCAACAACTCGAGGCCTGGACATTGAGACGTACTTTTCAAATGTTTGTCTAACCATGAACTGAATCCAGACGAAAGGCAATTTGCAAGGCAAAAAAGTAGTACTTAGTGGTAAATGTATGGTGATATATTATACATACTACAAACCAAGAGCAAGTACGACAATTAAAGTTTTTCTGGTGATGTGGTTATTTCTTATGAAAATAAGTGTGTGTAGTGCCTTAAGTTCCTGAAATTCACTATCCAAGTCGTTCAGATCCTCCAGTAGGTAGTTATACAAAGACGATCATCGCTCTTTGTGTCGATATAGGTAATCCGATTAAATGTTCCATCTCAGATTTAGTTATTGGTGAACTTGCTAGAACGTATACCGGCTTATCAGATTGGGACATCTCGGACTGCGATACAATCCCTTTTAAATATGTTTCCATAAAGGTTACGCCCCGCTAAGTATTTTTATAGCTGTTTATGTTTGCCCGTCAAAAGGTTTTTTCTAGCGAACAAATTGAATATTCTTGAGTAAATATTTAGAGTACTTGATTCAATAGAGTCGAGCGTGTAAAAGTGTAGGGGACCGTCTAGACGAGCTACGAAGTCAGTCTTTGAACAGTTTGAACTAATTGACACGGGCCCTCGCTCGAACTCGTCATGCGAACTCATTTGTCCGTCCCGGTGACTCATCGGAAGCCGAGGGCCGTGTCCAGACAATCTACATTATTAATGAGGACACCAGATGACCGCCCGTAAACTGGACGACTCCAATATGTGTGCAATTCACCCCAAATAGCAACGTGACCTTTCTTTCTTCAGTAAATCTTTGTTTCTAGTTAAGATTCCAACAAACAACATTGTTCGTTGGAACAATCGAATGTGCTCACACAAAGCTGTTCGTAAAGATTAAGGTGACTTATCAAGTAACGTAATGCTTTGCAAAGGGATATGCCAATAATCCCCACTAATGCTTTTGGGGTTATTGTCCCTTTTTTCCCAATATGTGCTGTTACGAGACCATTGAGGGTGCATTCTCAAGTGCAGGGGCGACAATCCCCTTTAACGTGGATGTCGCGTGTAGGATCCTTGGGGGTATTGCGTAATTTTATTTCGCCCCAGTCGCTTTAAGTAGCCTGGGAGTACGTTTCGTGTTGTGTAATCTAAACTGCCGGCATGCTTAAGCAACGATTGCTTCCGTTATAAAAACGCCTCGACGAACTGAGGTGCAAGCAATGTACTTACATTTCTTGCAGCCAGAATATTGGTTGCAACTAGATAAGCATCTAAGTAGATCTAAAACATCCAGGTCACCGGAATCGAATAAAGCGCCAATTTATCGGTACCTTATGTTACACAATCGTAGATCAAGCATAATGGCAACATAATTCGCGTCCAGTGGCCGACGCTGACGCGATTCGAATGCGGCCAAGATGCGGGCTGATTGCGAGCGCCGATAAAACGCGGGTAGTTGGAAGTTTTATGGAGCGGCCGGTAGCTTGGCCTGTTTGCTCGTTATCGCCGACAGGGGGCTTTAAATCAGGCGTCTTTTATTCTTACAGGCTTTTACCCAGACGCTTAAACGTATCGCAAGCCTTACTTAATAGTCTGTGGTAGAGAACGAACTCTGATAATTACCTAGTCATTGTCATTTGTCTTTATAGTTTAGGACAAACGTGCGGTAGAACATACAGATATCATAGTTCACAATTACCTTGAAGACGTCAAGGTTTAAATGCCTGGAACGAGTATATGGCGTGTGTTGCGTGTAATTTAACTTCCAAACGGCAACAAAAGTTACAGTTAGGCACTAACCAGCTACGAAGTCATTCAATTTTCTACCGATATCTGGGATCTAGTCCGTGCATAGGAAATGCAGTAACATTACATCTACAGCTTTTATGATGTTCTGAAACTAGAGTTTGTGAAATCGATACGCCTGAGTTAATGCGAACTCGCTGGCAATCGAGTTCTATTTAAAAGTTCAAGGATCGCCTTCATTGTTCAGCTGAATGTCTAATGTCGTCTTTGTTTGAGTTGTCAGAGTTCAAACCAAAAAGTTTCGACTAGAAAGGATCGGTACATTGTCTAACGAGGCATGATTGTAACATGGAAAACTCACTGCGTAATTGGACAACCGTGTACTGAAGACGTCGTTGAAGGCAGCGTAAATAGAATTATCTATACAACCCCATCCAAGACTTTCTCCGAGGACCCTAATTGACGGTGACGCGGTTCGCGCAGAATTTGTTACGTATAAAATATTCAGTGAAATACCTTCAGGCGAGCTCCTTTGTCTCTAAAAGAAAATTGCCCAAGAACAAAGGCAGTTGCGATACAATGATTGGCGCAGATGATTGATTGAATTTCGGATAAGTACCAGCCTAATTCAATTTTTAAATCGTGCAGCGCTCGAAGATTCAGTGTCGTAAAATAAAAAGTTCGATACAATTGGCCAAGTTTGACTTATCACGATCGGCTTAATCCATTCGCAGTTAGAATAAAACAGACTTTTGAAGAAAATTTCGCTATAGAAATGGTTCCCGAAGGAGTGCTGATGCTATAATTCAAATGAAGGGGAAAATTGTGAGGGGCTCCTTTGATTTTTGCAAAATAGGATTATGATAATGCTGACTTGAACGAAATGGATCACGTGCAGTTGCTTCCAGAGGAACTGAGGGTAAATCTTTGAACATAATACGATAATCCTTGATTTATTACGCCATTGGATATTGCTGTGGCTATGAAATAATACAAAGAGAGAACTGGAACCTTAATTACCTTTCAGTCTAAGATCACTTTGGATACATTTAAATCCGTACGAAAAACCCTTCGTATTTTCATTATTCCATTTTCATTGTGCGAACTGCAAGTCTGTGGAATGCGCTACCTGAGTGGGTTTTTCCCGATAGTTATATTTGGCTGTTTTCAAATCGCGAGTGATTCACTCGCGATTTCTTCTGGCAAGCGTGCTCCATCGTAGACCGCATCATCGCATAACATCAGGCGAGGTGGCGGACAAACGGAAGCCTATTATTAATAGAAAAATATATATTTAAAAGTCAAGGTATCTTGTGATTGGCTCATACTTAGTATACAGCCATAGCCATCTGGAAATGTTTATTTATTTTCGAAATTTGGTAGCTAGACAACATTTTAAATAACATTTATTTATAATATTAGCATAATTTTAGTCAATTCAGTACATTAACTAGGTTTATGGCGATAAGAGTACCGTGAAAATCTGCTCTGCTAATATATCTGCTATATATTCCAAAAGGTGCACTAAATTATTCATAGAAGAGCATGCATGCATTCCTAAACTCACCTAGAAATAGAAATGGTTTCTGAAACAGCTGTGTAATAACCAGAATACTAGGCATGCCTTTTAAGTTCTGTCGTTTCCATATTTCCCGGCAATTTTGAATTTGGAACTGTTCTACATTCAAATGTGTTTAAATTTTGAATCTCAAAACCGTTGGAAGTATTAGGATTAATGTTATTGTTTAGTCACAGCGTCGATTGGAATCTGGCAGGTTACGTACGAAAATGAATCTTTCTAAGGAAAATGTTCGTGCAATAATTTTCTACAACTTTAGAAGAGGCCTGACACGGCTTCAGTGTTTTGAAGAGCTAACATCTGTGTTCAGTGATGAAGCCCCATGTCTGCGGACTGTCGAACGCTGGTATTTAGAATTCCAGCGTGGACATACACACATAGTGTTAGTGACAAATCTCGCGAAGGTTGCCCAAAATCCGCTTTCACTGAAGATAACATCATTGCTGTGAGACAACTAATTCTCGAAGATCGTCATGTGACGTATCGAGAGATAGATGCTCTATTAGGCATCTCAGGGACAACCATTCAGAAGATCTTGCATGAAGCACTTGGTGTGAGAAAGCTAGTTTGCCGTTGGATACCGCATCTGCTTTCCGACGATCACAAGGCGGCCCGCGTCAGATGGTGTAAGAAAACTCTGCAAAGGTTCAACCGAGGAGAGTCAAATCACGTCTACGACATCATCAGTGGTGACGAATCTTGGATCTATGCCTACGATCCTGATTCCAAACAACAATCTACCATCTGGGTCTTTCAAGACGAGCCAAAGCCGACTAAAGTTGTTCGTTCTCGAAGCACTTCAAAGAAGATGGTGGCCACGTTCGTTGGAAAAACCGGCCATGTTGCGACTATTGCACTTAAAGATCGTAGAACGGTTAACGCAGATTGGTATACCACAAGTCATCGCCGAACTTCGAAAATCTAACTCAAATCGACGCATCATCCTGCACCACGACAACGCAAGCTCACACAGCGCTCGTCAAACGATTGAGTATTTGAAGCAGGAAAAAGTAGAAATTCTTGACCATCCTCCATACAGTCCTGGCCTTAGCCCTAACGATTTCTTTACATTTCCTAAAATTAAGAAAAGTCTTCGTGGTCAAAGGTTCCAGTCCGGTGAAGAAGCAGTCGACACTTTCAAGTCAGCCATTTTGAACACCCCCACTTTAGAGTGGAATAGATGTTATAATAACTGGTTTGAGCGAATGGAAAAGTGTTTCAAGCTACGTGGTGAATACTTTGAAAAACAATAAAAAATACTATAAGGTTCTAGTTGTGTTTTTTTCTTCAAACGACAAAACTTAAAAGGCAAGCTACGTATACCGACCGAAATCGACACATTAAAGAAGATTACTCAGATGTCGGGTGCAGTTTCACATTCTGCCAGAGCAAAGCGGGCACGAAAAATCGACACCGCGTTTTGGCTTTATGGTTGATATTCCGAAAACCCGTACGAAACGCTTTGATTTTTACTTTTACCGTGCGAACTGCTAATGGAATGCACTGCCTAAGTAGTTCCCCGAAATAGTTACAATCTGGGTGTCTTCAAATCAAGAGTGAATCGGTTTCTTCTAGGCGAGCGTGCTCCATTGTAGACGGTGAATTGGCGGCCAAATGCAAGCTTATATTACTGTCTTTTTGATATTGTTTTAGTTTTGTTATCATAGCCTTGAAACTCACTGCCAGTGCCAGATTAGCTGCGGATGCGGTGACAGCCGAAATTAATATTGTATGCAGTTATTAACCTACTTAGACACAACCCGATGATTTACGGTAAACAATAACGCTCACCCACACCAGACAACTATATCAGTCAATGTTAACAGATAAGTCTTGTATGTTTACTGATTCATCTGGAACATCGTACAGTTATCTCCGCGTAGGCAGGTGAAGTTTAATTTATTGTTTCTTTTTCCAAAGTTGTACTGATTTATAATAATATCAATGTTTTATTACAACTCAAGGCATAATTTTATTGCAATGTTTTTTACTTAAACTGAAGCTCATCATGATCATCATCATAATTTCAGCCATAGGACGTCATGCTACACATATAGGCCTCCCCCATCGATCTCCAAAAAGGCCGGTTGGAAGCGGCCTGCATCCAGCGTTTCCCTGCGGTCTCTTTTAGGTCGTCTATCCGTCTTGTGGGTGGACGTCTTACGCTGCGCTTACCGGTCCGTGGTCTCCATTCGAGAACCTTTCGGCCCCATCGGCCATCTGTTCTGCGTGATATGTGCCCTGCCTTCTGCCACTTCAACTTGCTAATCCGGTGGGCTATGTTGGTAACTTTTGTTCGTCTACGGATCTCCTCATTTCTGATTCGATCTCGTAGAGAAAACCCGTGCAAGCCCTCTCCATAGCTCGTTGTGCGTTGTGCGAAACTAAGGCTAATCAGATTAAATATATCGTACCGAGCTTCGTCCGGGACGCGGGCGACATACGGTGTAGCATGAACTGCAACCTGACTGCAACATATAAAATGTTCCTGAAGTTTTAAATCCGTACCTCGTACGGGTCATTGCTCATGCCCGCCACTGTCTAGCATAAATCATCCTTTTAAAGGCTTTATTTGTAATTAATAATTTTATTTTGTAATGAGTGAAGCTATCTCCTTATTCCGATGTGCTCTTACTTACCTAGCTTCCACTCGCGGTGTACAGTTACAAATCTCCGTGATAGGTCCCACGCGGCACCGAACGCCACCCATAAATCTCGGAGGCACGCCTTAAAGGATCTTCTTACTGGATAGTCAAAATTTAGTGACGCTAGCCGATGACAGCTGGAAGATTTACCAGCGTAGGGCGGCGGCAGGCTCGTTTGTATCTTGACCGCACCATTTGCCACTTTTCTTACTTATTGGAGATAATGTTCGTAATTTACTATGAAATATTACCTCGCATTATGACAGCACCAAGAACGTAATTTAATGATCCACGATTTATCTAATAGACGTGGGATAGACCATTTTTTTTCGTAAACAGGTTAGGCATTTGACCACACTACAACTCACTTGATAAAAAGTGACAATGTGGTCGAAGATAGTAAACCCACTTACGAGCAGGTTTGGCATGCGCGCCGCAAAGATTTTTTGACTCTTTTTTTAATTGACGAAAGGAGGAGGTTATCAATACGACTGTATGTTTTTTTGTTTGTTTGTTACGTGATTACTCTGCCAATTATAAGTTGATGTTTTTGATGATTCTTTTTTGTTTGTTAGCTTATACTTTAGAGTTGGCCCTTATACATTTAACCGAAATTAATTCAGCGATTTAAAAAAAAAAAACTAAAATATATAGATACACATATGACGTTTTGGTTTGTGGTTCCCTTCAGTTTTGACTTTCAATTTCTGTTTTTTCTTCTTTCTGTTTTTTTACTGTAATTTTTCTACTGTCTGTACATGTATGTATGTATAGTGTTGAAGTCTTTTTTAGGGTTCCGTACCCAAAGGGTAAATACGGGACTATATTACTAAGCCTACTATGTCTGTCTGTCTGTCTGAAAATATTTAATGTTACAGCGGATTAACTAAGAAATAATAAAAAAGTAAAAACGAGGACATACATACAACAAACGTATTTTTTTACGTATTTTTGTATTAGCTCTAATGTAAAAACGGTAATACGTGCAAGCGTCAAACTTGGTATGATTATAGTACACACTCTAAAGTATAACAACAATTAATAAATAATGGCCAAGTGCGAGTCGGTGTAATTTTTTTTTTTTTCACCGCCAGCTCTCGTATGATCACCGAAGTGAAGCAACGTCGGGCGCGGCCGGTACTTTGATGGGTGACCGCCTGGGCGTTGATGGCATTTTGTCTTTGTCGACAAAAAGTGATGACAAGATTTATGCGATTTTAGAAGATCGCGGCAAATGGTTAATGCAAGAATCTCATTCTTGTCCCATTCTAAGATAAAAAGAGATATGCTATAAAAAGCTCATGGATCATCCCAGATTCAACTTAATACGTATTGTGATGAAAACAAATGTAAGAATGCACAATACTATATAGTCTCTGTACGTGATGTATCGACGAAAGAGAGTCCGCATGTGGCTTTATGGAGTTTATGGACGATAAAACATCTAGGGACTTCTATTTACGGTGGTTTTTATAAAGGGGAACATGTGTCGATCGATGGCATTAAATGGGGAACGTGTGAGGCACCTGCGACCGTTTGTTAGTTAGGGAAAAATGAACTTTCTCATTGGAAGTTGCATTGTATCGTTCCTCTTATTGGATAAAGACTCACGGGACTAGCTTTGTTGTTTTGTATTCGATTGCTACTTTTTTAACGACTTCAAAAAAGGATGGGTTCAGATTCAGATTCTTTATTAATTAACTAGCAACGCACCCGACCTTCGCACGGGTGCGAATCTTATTTTTTTACATCTTGGGTTACATTATTGGAGTTTTAATAAAGATCCCTAATTTTTTTGAAAATATGTATTGTAGCTATTTCACCCGGGGATAGTGTAGATTCCCAACAGTGAAAGAATTTTTAAAATCGGTTCCGTAGTTTCGGAGCCTATTCAATGCAAACAAACAAACAAACAAACAATCCAATTCTTTCCTCTTTATAATATTAGTATAGATATAACATTTTCGTCATATGAGGCAAGTCACTTTACACGAGTCCTTATTTCTAGTGTTATTAGTGTAAAAAAGTATAAAAATTTTGCCTTTAAAATTATTTGCTTTAAAAATATTATTCCCAATTCAGTTGTATTTTTGTAAACGATATAAGGAATATGAAAATAATATTTGACTTCCAATCAAAATAAATAAATACAGTTAGTATAAATAATTGTCTTTTTTAATAATATTTATATCTTTCAATCTCATCATCTCATCTCAATATCATCTATAAATCTGCTTGTAAGAAAGGAAAATAAATTCCTAAAATAATTGTAAGAAATAATCCTTTTGTACATTGCGAGTAGGTAAGTAAAAAGTATTATCAATTTTTTTACGAGTGTTTTATTTTAATTTTATTTGAATGGATATACGTACAGATTTCAGATCAGATTGTTCACATAAATTTTATCAAAATCTGTTCATTACTTAGTTTGGTTTTTAAATTTTTTAATTAATCAGTAATGATGTATTCTAATATCAATTAAATTTTTTCAATATTTATTTATAGGTACATATAATTTAATTATTTAGTTTTTAAATCAAAATAACTGTTTTTTTTTTACTTGGATGATATAATATTGTCATCCTAGTAAGCGAAATAGCCTATTTTAGAAATTTTGTGAAGTCGGTTTTTTAAATTGATAATTATTTCAGTAGTCCTACTTACCGCTAAACTGCTTAACCCAAAAACTGTAAGCATGACATAATTACTAATTTGTCACGCACACTAATAAACTGGCAGCGACACCAATGAACTACGTAACTAATAGTCCACACGCGTAAAAAGCCAAGGTTGGCTGCAGGGTGAGTTCAATTTAAGTTCGCACCCGCCAGGCCACCTTACCATATCTCCCTAGTTTGTCTGATCTGAGGGATTTAATCTCACCGACATAGCTGTAAAAAAATTGCAAGTTGAAGTGGCAATGGGCAGGCCACATCGCTCGAAGAACCGATAACCGATGGGGAAGAAAGGTTCTTCAGTGGAGACCACGAACCGGAAGACGCAGCGTAGGTAGGCCTCCCACTGGATGAACCGACGACATTGTGAGAGACATCCAGTGGATGCAGATGGTAGGCTTTCGTTCAGTGTGGAGGTTAAAGGGGGAGGCCTATGTTCAGCAGTGAACGTCGATGATGATGATGATGATGATGAGGGATCTAATCTATCTTCGCGCGTATCTGTATGCAGCGTGTCAATGTACGGACTTTCTTTCCATCATAAAACGGCAATATTTGGGTCGACGGTGAAAATATTGGGAACCTATTCGACAACGGCGAATCATCTTGGGACCTTGGCTTTCCTGTTTTTTCGGTACGTTCATATTCTA
The DNA here is from genome assembly GCA_914767915.1 of Agriopis aurantiaria. Classification (NCBI taxonomy): domain Eukaryota; kingdom Metazoa; phylum Arthropoda; class Insecta; order Lepidoptera; family Geometridae; genus Agriopis; species Agriopis aurantiaria. The sequence continues at coordinate 4,745,766 of OU612003.1, read as the reverse complement.
TACTATTTTGAAGATATCTAAGTAATGCTCTCCCATGAAATCTCATGATAAGTAAAACTAAATATTGAGTAGGCGTAGTTTAGCTTGATTATTAACCTTGATTATAACGCTCACCATTTTAAGTGTATCTATTTAAAGCGAACCTTTTACCTTTATCGATATTTTTATCTTTATACGCGTGTTTAAATATAAAGCTAACATTTACTTTAACACCTTAACGTTGAAAGTAAAGCCATAAAAAGTGTCCTTTACAAACATTATTCCATTAAGAAACACATTCACTAGGGTCCCGTGGTCGTAAAACGAAATCCCAAATCTCTAACTAGCGGATAATTTATTCAGCAGGTACCTAGTACTTAGTGCAGTGTATTTGTTTTATTAGTAGATAGACTAGGTAGGTTTGGGAAGTCAGGTCTAGCGTATTGTTTAATCCTACGATGGATTTTATTACCCTTTTTCCACGCTGATCTGATTGCCCTGAATTCTTAATATGCTATATTCTTTACTACTTTATATGTTCATTATAATAAAATTTACATTAAAACGTGTTAAATTTACTCAAATAAAAACGAAAATAGATAATTATTAAATTAGGTTTAGGTTTAAAATATAGTCAAAAGTGAACGACGACGACGACGTTGACGTCAGAAATGATGACCTCAATTGAACAAAGCTTTAAATTAATCAAATCTAACATCAAACAATGATTAATTGCGTCAACAAAAATTTGAATCAAGAGTGTAACAGGACATTCTTTAGTGGATATCTGTAGTAATCTCCGCTATTAGCAAAGTATGTAAATTATACTATTTATCGTGGAATTAATGACACGAGATTTGAAGATCCGAGTGAAATAGCAATTAGCTTTTGATTATTTATGCAGACATGCATATACGATATATGGTTTCATTTTGATTGTTCATTCAGAACCCTGCTCTGATACCAATGTGTTTCGTATACTATGTATATACTTCAGTAAAATATTTGTTCACATTGCAGAACCTTCGCCGATATAATCCAATTTCCACCGTCTCTCACCCGCTCCCTCGTTACGTCGGCAGGTCGGCACCATGTGCTCATTACTGGGTATGACATGTAACATGCATGTTACGGACTGACAATGAGTTGTGTCGAACGCACAAACATGTTGAGAGAGAGAGAGAGAGAGAGAGAGAACAATGAAAGCTATATCGTGGCATTAGCTGATAAATGTTAGGCGTCACGCAAGGTATTGATGTCCCGGGTACATTTTATCAAGGATCAGAATGGACGTCTAGTCGTACGTAGCATTCAATACCCTGGCACAAGATCATAAAGTAGCAGGCTACTCTATTGACAAGATCAGCATTGATTCCACTTTTATTGTGCGAAATGCTAGTCTGGGATGCGCTGCCTGAAAGAATGAATAAACGAGAGTTCCCCGATAGTTACAATCTGAGTGTCTTCAAGTGATATGTGATTCGATTTCTTCTAGGCAAGACTGCTTCATCGTAGGCAGCATCATCGCTTAACATCAGGCGAGTTGGTGGTCAAACGCTAGTCTAAAAAATATTTTCTTGAATAAGAAGAAGACTTCGAAGAATCAAAATGAAGTAGGAAAAAGGTTGCGTAGAAACAGAACTTTATAGAAAAGACATGAAAAGTCGAATTTAACTTACAGTAAAAGACGTTCACGTGTGTTTGTTGATCGGGTTATTGGTTTGTTTGTTTATTTGTTATTCTTTCACGAGCATCGGTTTTGCATACATATTATATAGTTGGAGGGCCGGTTATGATATTTTATAGCCTTAAAAATTTATAGTCGCTGAGGGGGAAAAGTCCACGCGGGTGAAACCGCGGGGCGCATCTAGTAGATCATAAAATGTCAATGTCGATACATCCTATAAGGTTTTTACTACATACATCTTAAGGTTCCATTTAGGTACGACCTGCTTCAAGGAAGAACATTATTTTGAATGAAGCAATCAAAAGCTAAGTCTATTCAGTTTTAAACAAGACGTTGGATTAATTGACCGTATACGGATTAACTGTCTTCTATAATTTGGGTTAAATTCTTACGGATACGAGTTGCGTACAGAAGCTAGAATGGCGTCGATTAGACGGCCTTGCTGTCTAAAATAAGTACGACAATGGCTCGTGTTGAATTATAAATTTTAAGATATATCCTTGAACACTAGCCGTCTATCGTATAATCGTAACTATGTCATATATGGTGTGTTTATAGATCAACTAGAATCTCAAAGACGGCACAAAGAAGTCAAAGATTGCGACATATGGTAAATGGCTAAGGATGTAGACTTGTCAAAATCATAGATTTTTTTGTGCCAGTACCAGTAGATTCTGGTCGACCTTTATCTATTTACAAACGTTTATTAACTTTGCATGTTTGTATGTTAAGTACAAGTCTTGCAAGCCTAATTTGACCCACTTCCCGGCGTTCAATTGACTTAAAATTTGGTACACCTATGTAGCTTAGATGACAATGCATTTATATTGTACCACGGTGCTTAATTTTTGATGATGGAGTCGGAAGGTGGTCAAAGGAACTAATGAACGCAACAAGATAACCCAATCGTGTTTGGGCTCTTTGGAATCAAATGGTCTTCATGAGTAGACACATGTATGTATTGCCGCGAAATCAGGTTGGCACTGAACATTGCGAGCGATTTGCTCGTCTCGCCACTAAGCGTCATCTATACTAATATTATAAAAAGGAAAGATTTGATTGTTTGTTTTTTTGTTTGCATTGAATAGGCTCCGGACTACTGAACCGATTTGAAAAATTCTTTCACTGTTGGGAAGCTACACTATCCCCGGGTGACATAGGCTATAATCTATACCCGTGCGAAGCCGGGGCGTGCCGCTAGTATGAAATATTTATAAAAACTAGAAGTGAACGATTTCGTCACTCCCAACAAAATTCGTCAAAACTTTGAGAACAATAAGTGTTATAGTGATCACGAGGCGTGAAACTGCACTCGATAAATACCCTTGGATCGTTTGTGAGATTAAACGCGAAATCTACGTCTCTGTTGCAATCGGGCAGGCCTTGGTATTCCATTGTTGTATAAGAAAATTGATTTGTTAAATCTGATGTTGCTGAGGCTTACAATACAGTTTACTTTGACTTTGTTATCTGAACTGTCCATATCTTGTGAATGTCCCTCTTTATTTCGCTGCCCCGTGAATGGAAATCATTAGTTGTCACGTCTATTCATCTGTAGTCTATGGCCATGTGTCAATGACAGCTAGAAATCGTCTTCCGCTCTGACCGCTACTCTAATAGGATGCAATTTTCTTGAAATGCAAAACAATGTAACAAACAACCATATATAAATCACTTTATATCGTTTATATCCAACCCTGGTCCCATAAGCTCTTGAGCTTGAGGCTATGGAACCCAGGAACGCAGCGCCCGGTATTACACAAATATTTAAGACACTAGAGTGCCTAATACTAGCTCCAAGTTTTGTTAGCTCTGACAGCTGCTATAACATTGTAAAAAAAATACTGAAAACATCTTCCTATAACATTTCACTGCCGGTGTATCGGCTGCCAAGCTACAATCTTACGTTAAAAGTCTATAAAATGTGATCAGAATGTACTTATATGCTTTTCATTGAGTTTTTATACGCTAAAAAACCTTGGATCGAGTATAGTATCATTGGATCGAGTATAGTTGAAGTATTATGAAGACACAGGCAGACGATTTGGGATTTGGATTTGAGCTATGGTGGCCGAACAGATGGCATGTGAACCCAATTCGATCCTCGGCCCTGCACCAATGACTTAGTACCTAAATAAATTATGTACAGTTTCGAAACTAAAAAACGGCGAAGGAAAACATTGTAAGGTAACCAGTATGTCCAAGAACCTCAAAAGTTGAAAGACATTCCGAAAACTCGTTGTGAAAAAAAAAAACGTGTTGACTCCACATTTATTGTGCGAACTGCTAGTCTGTGGAATGTGCCTGAATGGTGTTCCCCGATGGTAACAATCTGGGTGTCTTCAAATCACGAGTCTTTCTTTCTTCTAGGCAAGCGTGCTCCAACGTAGGCCGCATCATCGCTTCACACCAGGAGAGATGGTGGTCAAATGCAAGCATATTATATTTAAAAAAAAAAACATATATATGTCATTCACCAACATGCACTGGGCCAGCATGCTGGATTACGGCCCATCCTCTCTGAAACAGCCGGTGTCACAGCAGTGAGAACATGATAAGTTATCATGATGATATTGACGAGGCAGATCATTTCGTGTATACTTTACTGTTCTATAGGACCATGTATTATGTATTTTATTTGTTTCGCTGTAGTTTGCAGTGAACAGCTCAAAAATCTTCCAATTGCAAATCTGTTCCACTCGCATTAGAAGCTTGTTATGATCATTCATCATAATCAGTCTTTTAACAGTCCACTGCTGAACTTTTAGCCTACCCCCGAAAGGGTGATCAACCATATATTTTAATTTTTGTAATTGTGACATCCTTGTGTATATCGTCCATATAACGAGTCTCAGGGTGTCCTACGCTCCGATTCGAAGTTTCACACGTCTAAACCAACGGTTATCGGTTCTGTAACAGATATGCATAGCATGTAGTCTGCACCTATAATTGTGGTGGAGCTTAGTTTAATTCTTGTGCCTTGTGTCTCCGTCATGTAAAGCAAGAACGTAAACCATGTTGGTGTTCATTAATCAAATAAATATGACCGGCTCACTGCCACTTCAGCTTGCTAATATGCTGAGTTATGTCGGTATTGGTTCTCTCGCGAATAACTTCGTTCCGGTTACGACCCCTCAGTGAAACGCCAATATCTCCATAGCATAGGAACTTTAATAAATTATAATTAATAAATAAATGTACAGTATGTATGTATTAATATATTTACTTTATACTTACTTTGGTTGATTATATTTTTTTGTAAATCATCACATTCAAGTAAATTTTTTGGTTTGTTAGTTGTCAAAATATCTGCAAATAACTTATGACTCGTAAGAAGTCGATGGCAACAGCTAGTACCATATAAAATCATCTCATTCATGTTAATGTGATCAGGCCAATCTTTAAATAATGCAATACCTTCAAAGAGTAACATGTAAATAATTCTAGTAAGGCACTATTATAGTTTTGCTGAGATAATAAAACTCACACAAACAAAAGCGTTTCTATTTTTGGAAGCTAGTAGTGCGAGGTGGCCGCCCTGAGCGCTGGCGAGATCAAAATAAAGGTCAAGCAGAAGGAATTTTCATTCGGCGCCTGTGAAGGTAAAAACCAGTGTTTTATTGAAATATTTTGCTGCGTAACTTCTGAGTTGGATAATATTAGACATAGAAAACTTTATAAATCTTAATAAATACATATTCTAGCATTACCTAAGTTAGTCCATCCTTAAATTTAGAATTAGATCTATAATCAAACGTAAGAATAGATATTAGACCAATTAGTAAACATCTATAAATCTATAAAAGAGTTGATAATCTTTAAACGTCTGAACAGAGTTTAAAAAAAAGGATCGAATTGAGTACTTTCCTGAAATTGGTTAATATATTTATTTATTTTTACTATAGAGATACTTTTTCTGCGCGGCGATACACACACAAGTTAACTAGCTTGAGTGAACTCAGCCCATCCTGTGTCTGGCAACGAAGCAAACGTATTATATACGTAAAACCTCATTGCTCTCACCCTAAACGCATTACAACCTTCTGCGTTTCTGCGGTAATAAATGAAACTCAAAATCAAGAAACCTCTCAGACAATTGCCAAACATTTCTTAATTCATTTAAAACATTGATGTAATCTCGAAATGTCTCAACTTGTGTGGCGTGTCACAACGCGTGTGACTGCGAATTCAATTCGGCATTTAGGAGATGCTCTTTGAGAGTTGATACTATCATTAAAGTAGGTCTGTAATACCTTCTGTGATGAAAGCATAGAATCCGCAACTAATTTATGAAATTACATTAGGTATTGACATATCACAGTATAAGTTTTGAAAATAAAAACATGACGAAAAGTGCTAACAGACACATGGATTTGGTTGACCGGACCGCCGTCTGACCAACTGGAGAAAAAGACAGGGATATATGTTATTCTCACTCTTTCTTTCCCGTTGGTTGGACTGCGGTCCGTCAACTAAATCCACACTTCTGTTATGACTTGTATATAAAATAAAAAATAAAATAAATATTCGGGACATTTTTGCACACACGGTCATCTGACCCCAAACTAAGCAAAGCTTGTGATATGGCTGCCAGAGACTGATATACATACATATATATTAGGGTGTCCCAAAAAAATCAAAGTCGTTTTTTTTTATCGCATACCCTCTTATTTTTTTACTTTTAAGTCAAAACAATTATAAATAAAATTTTAAGAGGGTAGGACCTCGGTAACCCGTGCCGACTTACATCGATACATGTTAGTACTTGCTCTCTAACACTGACGCGACCTAGCGTGTCGATGTGCTTGTGATTATTTGTTATTTCGTTATAGAACTCACATTGTTTTTAATCAGTCAACATGTCAGTGCAATTACGCAGTTCTAAAAGGGGTATATTTTTTATAGGTGACGTAAAACATCAAATAACGGGTTCTAAACTTCCGTCTAATGGACAAGTTCTAGCAGTTTTATTTTACAATATCCGTGAAGTGAATTTAACTGTCAATGAAAGCGTGAATCTCACTATTCGCGAGTGTATTATCTATTGGGAAAAGGCGCGTATTCCTACTAAATCTTTGCCTAATTGTGTGAAAAAACTTGTAAACTTATATCAAGTTTGGACTTACAAAAAAATGCCAAAAGACACAAGATGTATTTAAGCAGCGCCGTCAAGACTTTGTCAACAATTTAGATAATTTGTTTGACATTGCACACGCCGATGCGCTTCAATTAATAAAAATTAATTAGGATAGAATCTTTTTACAACGTCAAAGAGAACCAGGCCGACCTGGTCACTTAGCAGGAGTGGATAAAAAATTGACTGATGGAGAGGAAAGAGCGCGCCTCAGAACTATTGAAGAAGAAAAACGACGTGCTAAATATTTGTCCGAGCCGACTCCTTCGACTTCGTCTTATGTACCGTTACAAGACGACTCATCATCTGAATCTAATGAAAACTTAGATTTACAAGAGGACGTACTGAAGCTTGCCGAGAACATGCAAAATAGCAAAACACCTCTGCGGAGAGATTTCATTACTCCAAAATTAGTAGCAGCGCTAGATAGGTGTCAATTGAGTATGAGAGATTCTGTGTTCATTCTTGAAGCAACTATTGAAGCACATGTATATAATTTTGATGAATTTCCGTTAAGTAAGTCTTCCATCCAAAGAATTCGCACAGAAATACGCAAAGAACACGCTGAAACAATAAAAATTGATTTCCAAAATAAGGTACCGGAAGTTGTGACTGTTCATTGGGACGGCAAGCTTTTGCCTGCATTAAATGCTCGGAAATCAAAAGAAGAACGTCTTCCTATAGTTATTTCTCATGAAAACAAAGAACAACTTATTGCTGTACCAAGACTAGAAAGTTCTACAGGAAGTGAACAAGCACAGGCAGTTTGGAACGCGATTGTAAACTGGAATTTAGAAGATAATGTGCAAATTCTTTGTTGTGATAGTACTGCTTCAAATACAGATCGTATAAACGGTGCCTGTGTGCTTCTTGAACAAAAACTGAACAGAGAAATGCTTATTTTCGCTTGTCGTCATCACGTGTATGAATTGGTCCTTCATTTCAGTAAAAAGCAAGTCCTTGTTCAACCGCCTTAAAATTGAAGACAGTTTTCTACATGGATGTCCTACTTTGTGGTCAAATAATGCTTCGTTTCAAGAAGCCAGAAAGAAAGTTTCGGCACTGAGGGTAGTAAACGATGTAGCCGAAAGAGCGGTTAAGTTAATGCAAGACTTTCATGGATTAATCACTGTTGAGGAGGAACAAAAACAATTTTTATTACGTTGCGTACAAGAACACCGGAAAATTTATCCTGACTCTAAAAAACAAACGTTAAAAAGAAAATTTGAACAATAACATTATTATTTAAAGTAAATGAATAAATAATATACTATTTGGGTGTATTTGAATTTTAATTAAGTAATAAAAAATAAGTTCTTAAATCCTCCTACAGTAAATCAGTACAAATTTTCATGTCAAAAGTTTGGCATCAAGTCGGCACGGGTTATCGTTGTCCAATCACAATAATATTTATTATTTGAGTCAAAGAGGCCAAACCGAATAAAAATAGAGGGTATGCGTATTTGATTTCGCGAAAAAAAAAAAATCCCTTATGTCTTGGGACACCCTAATATATATTTTTAAATACATACTTAAATAGATATTAACAACCAGATATAGAACAAACACAAATGTTCGTCACACAAATGTTTGTCCTTGGTGGGAATCGAACCCACGCCCCCAAGCTCAGAAGGCAGGTTCACTACCAACTGGACCAACGGGCTATATGCTTCACTCGCTCCTATATAACCATAGATTATAGAGACGTTTTTACATTATACGACAAAATATTCAAAATAAATTGTTTTGCACTTATTATATTAGAGTCACTAACAATATCAAAGCTTGGAAGTCGATTTTAACCTACATCTAATTGTCGAATCGATTTATAACTTTGCAAGGGTATGTACTTAATTACGATGACAACAAAATAATTTGGTACCACATCGAACTGAGGTGGATAGTGGAACTATTGAGTGGTATGAATCATACCGGCAGAGCCATCTAGCGGGAAAGACGCAAAACATCATGCCGTGTCGTAACGCTGCAACAACTCCCGTCCCTCTTTAATTCTTTATCTCTCGGTGCGAGCACGCGTGTCACATAAGCGTATTTTTTTGTTTTTTAAACAATAATAATCATTGTAGCTACATTGCGCGAATATTTCTTCGCCACTTGTGGGTAAAACCGTATAGGTACATTATCATTTAGCCCACATTAGTTTACTACTGGACATAGGCCTCTCCCAAGGCACGCCACTAAGCCCGAGCCTCGGCATTTCTACTTAAAGACACTATAAAATGTCTATAATATGGGACTTACTATACAAAAAGTATTGATGACTTCTCAATAATGTAAGCAATTATAATAAATCAAACATTCCTTCACGAAATCATGACTCTACAGCACTCAGTTTAGCCATTATAACGGTCCAAAAGCTATACTACGGGTAAGTCCGTGGGTGGAACCCGGCTTGATTCCTATCAGAGTTCGGTGGAGCGTGCATACCAAGTCAACACGTGTCTTGTTCCGGGGAGATTTACTACGACCGGTGATGTTGAGCTTCTTAATGTACCCAGACCCTTGAGGAGTCGGGAATCCATCTATAAAACACGATATTAGTACGGAGTATAAAAGATAAAGGCCTTTTTACAAGCTTTTATATAACTTGCCATGTTAGTATGGCTCAAATCTTGCAACTGCATTTTAAAACAGTTCTACCCAACTGATTGCTCTGAAATTTTGCATGTACACGTTTAATTTGCATGACAATGCATGGTAAATGACATTCTAATTCCAATATGGCGGCCTAGTTATTTTTTATGCACCCTATGATATGGGTATCAAATGAAAGGGTTTGTCGAGAAGAGTATATGAAAAATAAAATGGCGTCACACTAAATTTAATATGGTGGACGCCCAAGATTGCGGACAACATTTTCTTATCTGATGATATGGCTATCAAATGAAAAGGTTTACTGATATAAAATTAGGAGTCACCTAAGTTACGACACTGATCCGGGGGTGCCTAAGCCAACTCTTAAACTAACAGCCCGCCCGCTCTCTCACATCAAAACCATTAATAAAATACTGTAAAAAATTTGCCACCTCTTTGCATAAGAGTCGCCTATTAAAAATGGATTAGTGAAACATCCGCTTAAGACTGCTTTGATTAGGAGTTCCATAGGCGTCGCCTTGTTCGTGATTAGTGAAAACAGGCATAAACTATGATCTAATTAATTAAATCCAGCTCATTTCAAAGCACACCAAAAAGTCATCTCTACGCTTTAACCGGCCACTAAAGTTAACTCCTAATTCTGACCACTCATTAAACCATCTGTTCTAGTTTAACCAGCTCGTAACGTTTAATTAAACCAAGATTGCATAACACTGCCACACGGCTTAGTCACATTTGTTGATGCTCACCAAAGTTTACCAAAACATATCTCGTGTGCGTTCTTATCTCGTCAGTATAGAGTTCAAATTCGTGTCAATGTATTTCATGTGTGTGTATGTAACATCTCTTCCACTATTGTGTCTGTTTGTGTGTGAAAGTAGGTTTTGTCATGTAATTTGTTTTGGCCGGAGTCACAGCTATGAGAGTTACCACAACTTGACGTTGAAAATATGCGAAAATATGCGACATAAATGGTTATTATATCGTTTGATAGCGTTAACTTAAAAGTTTGAGTTTTTCACAGCTGAAAGAAACCGTAGACCCTAGTATTTGATATACATAATCAACTTGATAGCTTTACACGTTCTTGAGAAAAAACTCTTGACAAACGGACAGACGGACAATAAAGTGATCCTATAAGGGTTCCGTTTTTTTACTTTTGAGATACGGAACCCTAAAAATAACTATAATATAGTAGTTAGAAGGTTCTAAATCAGGGGTGTCCAACAAACGGCCCGCGGGCCACAATACGTCCCGCTAAAAGCTAATAAAAGCGTGAATATCTTTGTTTCGATGGATCATTAACAGTCTATAGTTTTTTTTAAATTAGTTAACCGGTTCGTAATTAGCCAAACACGCTTTGCAGGAAGTCTCGTTCTGACGTCAGTCCGTAAAAAATGAATGTTGTACTCGTAAATTAAGTAACACTACATAACCGTAAAATATAGATTTGTGCTTAAAAAATAATATTTTTGTTGCAGGTAATTGACACGAATAAGTCTTACTTTAAATGCAATCGTTGGTAAGTTTTGGCCCTAATATGTAAGGCTGGATCCGGGTATGTCCTAAAACTGCGACCAGAACCACCGGAGGTTGGGCTGCAACGTCCTTTACACGGTGAACGTACTGCGATCCCCAAGCTGCCTGCCTAGCGTGGGGATTATTGTAACACCCCTCTCTAAGAGGGAGGCCTTTGTTCAGCAGTGGACGTTTACTGGCTGATGTTGTGTGATGTTATGTAAAGCTGGCTTTCATTATCGGCGTGGTATCATTTTATTTTTATGTGTACTCTTAGTTTATATTTTATGGGTCAATTACGTGCCTGAAATAAATGATTTTATTTTATTTTATTTATTTATTATTAGAGTTATGACGTGAGGTAATATGTATAATAATTATGTACACAGTTTGGAACTTAAAGACCAAGCCAATACCTTGGTAAATGTGACTGGTAATTGGAAAGCTGTCACCTAGTTTGGCCAAAAACTAATTGTTGCCATTTGTTGTTGTTGTTAATTGTTTTTATGACCATGGATACAGAGTTCTTCAGTCGTATTATTAAACATGTTTACATATTCTTATAACGTCAAACAAGTCACAGTCAGAGTAAAGCAAAGTAAGTCACGATCAAGTCAAACTCATGCCCCAGTAAAGTGGTGGAGGCTTTCCAAAAGGCTTCTATGGACTTTTGGAAACAACATGAAAATACATACGTTTCACTTCGTTATATCACTGCCACACTCGACCACGTTCACGAGCACTTAATGAATAATAATCCACCATTAATACACATTAACACTCGAAAATACAAAAGTAAAAAAAAATACAACGTGCCGACATGTTTTTTTCCACGTTGGCGCCAAAACTCACGTTGACATTTAACTTGGCAATGTTGCCAGCATTCTGGACACATTTCCAAAGGAACTTATGTGTTAAATATCTGTTTATCTTTTGTTTTAAACAAGGTTTGTAAATATAATTATGTATATGTAGAGTTAATTAACCGTAATAGTATTGCACTTTACCCTTTTGTACCACCACGCCACGTCTTCTTGTTTTCCTTGTAATGTAAATAACTTTGTAGATTACAATTAAATTAACTTCCTGTAAATTATACTAAAGTTACTGTTCTAAGTATACGTCAAGTATACTATCGGGGTGTCTTCAAGTCGAAAGTGAATCGGTTTATTCTAGGCAAGCGTGCTCCATCGTAGACTGCATCATCGCTTAACATCAGGCGAGTTGACGGCCAAACGCGAGCCAATTAATCAAATAAAAAAAAAAATGTGAATCGTTTTTTGTTTTTTAATTTGGCCATATTCCAAGTGCAAGTGCAAGTGCAAGAGTCGCTGGCATCCAGTGGATGCAAAAGGCAGGCTGTCGTTCAGTGTGGAGGTTAAAGGGGGAGGCCTATGTTCAGCAGTGGACGTCTTCTGGCTGATGATGATGATGATATCCCAAGTGCCCCTTTTAAATTGGAGAAAATATTCCACTTTTAAGTTTGGAACCAGAATAAACGTGAATAACTGGCCAAGAGCGTGTCGTGATAGGGTTCATATGGTAGGCATATTTAATTGTAATTATATGCATAGCTCAGACAAAAAAAATACAAAAAGAAGTTTATGAACCAAAATTCATACATGAACTAACTTTATGAACATACTAGCGACCCGCCCGCCCGGCTTCGCACGGGTGTAACTTACGTGCGAAGCCGGGGCGGTTCGCTTGTTACATATATAAACCTTCCGTCAAAAATTATCTAACTGATGGTGAAAACCGCATTAAAATCCGTTGCGTAGTTTTATAGATCTAAGCATACTTAGGGACGGACAGACAGCGGGAAACAACTTTGTTTTATACTATGTAGTGAAACTAACGCTTTCAAATATTGTTTGCTAAAACATTTATTTATACCGGCACGAAAAATCGTCACCGTTTTATGGTTGATATTCCGAAAACCCGTACGAAGTGCTTTGATTCCACATTTATTACGCGAACTGCTAGTCCGTGGAATGCGCTCCTGAATGGGTGTTCCCCGATGGTTACAATCTGGGTGTCTTCAAATCACGAGTGAATCAGTTTCTTCTAGGCAAGCGTGCTCCAACGTAGACCGCATCATCGCTTAACATCAGGCGTGATGGTGGCCAAACGCAAGCCGAATAATAATTAAAAAAAAAAAACTATTTACCATTAATAACATTTTGCGATCTTTATAATAAATACTAACAACAGCTATGTATGTACGTAGCTCATAACCCAGATTACCTAATGTTGGAAGCACCAAATCCCTCTAAATTAGTCTTGCTAACTGCTATAGCGTCTAATCACGGAGCCGTGGTTAATAACAATTAGCAGCGATAAGCAGGCGCTATAAATATCAGTTATAGTCATCTAACAGCTGTAATAAACACTGACCCAGGATCATAGTCCTCAGTCGACTGTTTCATTCCGAAATACTTCTGAAACTCAATCCAATATACCAAAATCAACCCAGTTATTTATGAAATAACATTAAAATTCCTCTAGCAAACAGCATCGGCACATGGATTGCACGCACAGTATTAGTAAAAATTAGTGTCAGTACCATTTCAATATTTAAATGATTTTGACGTTAGATAACAATTACGAATTAATTCATCAGCCTAGTTTAACACCAGTGTACCAGTAGTATATACCAATAGTATTTTCTTATTAATTCGCTTAAAAACTGCTTTAAAACTATAAATATTGGTTTAAAAATTCGTTGCAAATGATCATACTTACTAATAATATATAAATGCGAAAATGTGTTGTTTTTTAATATAAATATTCGAGACATATTTGCACACCTTCACCTGACCCCAAACTAAGCAAAGCTTGTAATATGGCTGCCAGAAACTGATATACATACAGTATACATACTTAAATAGATATTAACTACCAGATATAGAACAAACATAAATGTTCATCACATGAATGTTTGTCCTAGTTGGGATCGAAGTCGAACCCACGCCCCCAAGCGCAGAAGGCAGGTTCACTACCAACTGGACCAACGGGCTATCTTTTAAGTTTGTTTGTTGGTTTGTTTGTTCCTCTTTCACGAAGCAACAGAACAACGGATCGACCTGATTTTTGCATGGGTATAGTTCAAGGGCCGGAGAGTGACATATAGGTTACTTTTCACCATCATTTTCATCACTACGCGGGTGAAGCCGCGGGGCGCAGCTAGTAATCAATAAAGCACTGCGCTTGACTAGTTTTATGTCTTCTCGATTAAATATAATCGATATATTCAGTCACCGTGGCAATATCAAGCTAGCTCAATTAACTATCGACACATATCGTGGCAGATGCGTTCGAAAAAATCGATATTCTTACATTTTCCACTCGATTAGCGGTCGAACGTTGCCGATGAAAAATTGCTATCACGAGACTTGCGAGTCTAGTCACGTTTTCCTGACATGCTCTTGAAGTGAATCCATTATTGTTTTTTTTAGGGAACCGTACCCAAAAGGTGTCAACGGGACCATACTAAGCCTACGCTGACCTACCTTCTAGCAGCTGTATATTTCGAACCGTAATAGATAGCCAGTTGAAATATGCACAGAATATTTACAGTTATTTTTTTACAGTTTATTTTACAGTTATTACGTCGGAAAAAACGGGTTAGAAATCATGTGAACTGAGAAGGCTACATTTTGGATATTATATGGGGGGCCTAGAAAAGCTAAACTTCAAATTGTCAATCAAGATTGGCGTGCCTAGAAGAATCCGATTCACTCGTGATTTGAAGACACCCAGATTGTAACTATCGAGGAACACCCATTCAGGCAGCGCATTCCACAGACTAGCAGTTCGCACAATAAAAGTAACACGGTGTTTTTGTAACAACTGTTACACCAGCTTAATAATAGATCTGTTACCATAATAGGTATATATTTCTCCAAAAATACAGCCTATACTTCCGGAAAAATGCGCCATAAACACGCAGCGCCTCCAAGTACGAGAAAATAGTTTCATAGCCCGATTCATAAAACGTTATAGTTCATAAACTTAGCCGCATAGAGAAAACTGTAAACAGCATTGTTTGGCGTAATGTTCGTAAACAAAGCTTACGGATTGTAAACAAATAGATATACTGACATGGCTATGGCAAGTGAGATCACTTATTTGACAAAATCGGATAAACGTGTCATGAACAACTTTTGCTATGTGTGCAACTGTAAAATCGCAAAAAAAAATCAGCTGATCCGTAGAAAACTGTTATTGACACGCCACTAAATGCATGGAACAGCTGATATTTTTTTGCTATTTCAGTGTTGGTCCCATAGTAAAAGTTATTCGTTATGACGAGTATAACGGACCCCTTTCGGCTTCGTACACCGTACATGCGTAACACCCTAGGTGTCCGTTATTTGAGCAAATGTGCAATAACTGATTTGACTTTGACTTATGAAGTAACAGGTTACATATTACTTCTAAGATTTGTTTATAAATTTACAAGTGTACCTTATATGAGCGCGTTAATAGACAAAAATGTACCTACACATAAAATAATGTGCTTATAAACCTATAAAATAAAACCACGTACCTATAAAATATAAATAATATTTAATTGAATTAATATAAAACAACTTCTGTTTTATTGAAAAATATCTTTTTCAAACCAAATTTTAATGAAATTATTGATCGAATCGGTGTGCTGATAAAAATGAGCCCAAACACTGTCAGTCTACTATTACCCATCGACAAGTGCCGTTATCCACCGTCACCATCATCAAATCAGCTCGCTATCACCATCAGTATGCCAAGTTTCAGCTCAATCGAACACCGGGAAGTGAGGGACAGACAGACACCGCGGGACAGGTGTAACTAAATAAAAGCTCTATTATTATTATAACACCGGCTTGCACTCACGATTATGTTTCTATCGGTCGAGACGATCGACTGGTTTCGGAGCCATTAGCCATCGTGAGTGCAAGCCGGTGTTATAATAATAATTGATAATGAATCCTCACGCGAGTTTTGATGAAGTAAATAAAAGCTTGTAATAATATAAACTCGATGATACTTCATAGTATTAAACGGTTCATACATACTCGTATGCAGGTAATAGCTAACAAAGCTTTCGAATCTCGCAAAGCTATTCCGGTAGCGGAAGCGGGGAAATGCATCGATAGATTTCACGATTCAAACCGAGGCTGCGGAAATTGGGAATAATCTCGCTGAATTACGGTTCGTAAAATTACGCTTGCAACGAGATTAGCTGAGCGTTTGAATGCAAATGTTTGCTAAAATATTTAGGACGGAATCTGTGAAAATTCTTATTATATTACTTCTTACTTCCTTCGGCGCGACAATTCTTTGTAGGTAAGACTCCTCAACGATCTTCTTCCATTCCACTCTGTATCTGGCCTTACTTCGCCACGGTATTTTCCTGGGTATAGTTCTCAGATCTAATCGCTCTTCCTCTAGGTCTTTTCTGTTGCGCTGTCCTCTTGGACATGGTTTCGACAATTCTGGTGTAATTTTTCCAGGTGGCTTGCCCAACCTAAGCTTTGTAACTTGCAGAACCTGAAGATCGTTTCTTTATGAATTAGATCCTACGAAAAGTGCCGTCATCCTTTCGCATTTGTCCGAGAACTTGAACGATGGCTTGTTTAAGTTCGTCTTTATTCACCAGCAATCCAGATCTCACATGCATAAGTCACGATTGGGTTAATGATTGTCTTGTAAGTGTGATAGGCAAAAAGTTCGGGTTATATTTGAATGGTATTTATGTATACGTATATTAAATACCATATGAAACGCTCGGGGAAAGCTGAGGATCAAGATTGGCTTTAAGATAAAAGAGATTACTACCGTCTTGCATAAGAATGGACGGAAATAGTCTCGTTCGGTCTATTTCAACTGGTTTAATGGTCGCTGAGTTACTGAGTAATGATGCATGTACATATCATGAGTTTCCTGATGTCATGATGAATAAGTCAGACAAGCCTTTGTTGTCATCTAGTCATCGTGCTTTACGTAGATCGCATCATCGCTAAACATCAGGTGAGGTGGCGGCCAAGCGAAGCCTAATTCAGTTTAAAAAAACCTGACAAGTACGAG
Source organism: Agriopis aurantiaria (assembly GCA_914767915.1). Taxonomy (NCBI): domain Eukaryota; kingdom Metazoa; phylum Arthropoda; class Insecta; order Lepidoptera; family Geometridae; genus Agriopis; species Agriopis aurantiaria. The sequence continues at coordinate 4,728,760 of OU612003.1, read as the reverse complement.
TAGGACTCGTGCTTTGAGGGTTCCGTTGGACAGAACCCTCAAAACGCGAGTCCAAAAAAAATACTAAAGTTGAAATATTGAAAGCCAAACTTAACTTTGTAGTTGACTATAAGGTTCTTCTATACATTCCAACTACAAAATGTAAGTTTGTAATAGCAAAATAATTATTTTTAAATGATATAACTTCAAATTTGTAACTTTCAGATTTATTCCTATATATGTGCTATGAGACCTTGCCTTTTGCCAAATTTCATACTTCTAGGTCAACGGGAAGTACCATATAGGTTTTGATTTCCTTGTGAAATCCCATAATATGCGACATAAACGTTCATATCTTTTGATTGCGTTGACTTACAACTTTTATTTTTTTACAGCCGAAAGAAACCGTAGACCCAAGTATAAATAAAGTTTAGTATAAATTTCAACTTGATACCTTTACGCGTTCTTGAGAAAAAGGGGTCTTGACAGACGGACAGACAGACGGACAACGAAGTGATCCTATAAGGGTTCAGTTTTTTCCTTTTGAGGTACGGAACCCTAAAAGCGAACTCTAAATCATTGTAAATCTAAACAAGGCGTAACAGACGAATGAGTTGAAATTAGAAAGCAACAATCACTGCCGTAAAAGATTGTCACCCATCGTGAAACTGGATTTCTACTGTTCAGTTCATGCGTAAATAATCACTATGTTAATCTTCATCATCAGCCATAAGAAGTCCACTGCGGAACATATCAGGCCTCCCCCTAAAATTTCCACACTGAACAACAACCTGCCATCTGCATCCACTGGATGCCCGCTCTCTACTCACGATGTCGTCGATCTAGTGGGAGGCCTACCTACGTTGCGTCTACCGGTTCGTGGTCTCCACTCAAGAACTTGTTCTTCCCCACCGGTTATCAGTTCTTCGAGTGATGTAGCCCGACACTTCAACTCTGAGCAGCTATGGCGGTGACTGCGGTTCTTCGGCGAATATCCTAGTTCCGGATTTTATCGCGCTAAGAAACTCCGAGCATTGCTCTCTCCATTGCGCGTTGTGCAACTCTAAGTTTTTTCCAAAAAGTCAGCAACTATAAGGACCACTTTTCAGAACCATATGGTCAGGTGATCTTACTCAACCATAAAGAACATTAGAAAATCTCTTCCGTACAGTTATATGATTATTAAAGGGATATTTAATACTGTGATTACGTTATGGATGGAGCTCTTGATATAATACCATACGCAGTGATGCAGTGAGTGTGTTTTGTCGGGACTTAGGTTCGAGTTCAAGGGATAACCGTTGGAAAAGACTAAGAAAGAAGGTATATCTTTTTTTTTTTACGAATTTTTCGGCCAACTACCCGCATTCGTCAGTCTTCCTATAAAAATGGTGCATGTAACTGCGCCGAAATATCGTGATACCACAATTTAATCACAATCATATTGCTGTAGTGAACAACCATGATACTTTAAAACGGTGATTCTCTTCCGTTCCATTTAAAGCATTCGACGCCGCCATGAAAGCAAATAACGCAAAAAAAGAGATACAATTTAGAGTTCCCACGGGACACGTAAAAAAGGCACGTAAGGATTCGACACGTGCGATATAAGATACAGTTATGTGAAGTATGTCAGTGACAAGGCTGAATACCGCTCGTGTTCTAATGTTTTTTTCATTAGGGTTGATTATTTCTGTTATATCACATGTAAACCTAGAGCTAAATATCAAGAGAAAGTGATCTCAAGACTGCGTCTTAATATGTTTAGTATTAAAAAAAGTGCGCCGACTGTAGAAATCTTATTGTAGCGAGCCTATTTGCATGTTTATGCTTTTATAATGTTTATATGCCTACATATATATATGTTTTCTCTCACGAATAACACGACGCGCAAGAACCGCGCACGCACGAAGCCGGCTAACTGACTGCACACTGGTACGCTGTTCAGTTTGTTTATTTACAATGCCAAAAAATTTGAAAAAGGGCTATATCGTGCGCGTGAACGTGCTCAAGTGTGGCTAAGTGATATAACGAGGTGAAATAAGTCTTTTGCTGTCGTTTCCAAAACTCCATAGAAGCCTCTTGTAAAGCCACTTTACTAGGGCATAAATTTGACTTGGCCGTGAATTACTTTGCTTGACTCTCACTGTGACTATGACTTGTTTGACGCTATTTAATACTATGTAAACTTGATTATTATTATGACTAAAGGCCTCTGCGTACATGGTCATGAAAAATTAAAAAAAAAACCTGTGGAGCATTCATCTAGATTAAGATAGACCACAGAAAAAGTAGGTGGACTCGCGGAGTCTTATCCTAAGCCTGTGGTTCTAGCTGTGTGGCCCAAATGCTTCTTTTTATCACAAAAGAGCCATGCCATGTAATAATTTTACAATCAATCTCGCGCATCCCCAGAGCAAGTGTGACTTTGATAGATCACGAAGGCACTCCAACGTCCTCTCCGTCGCTAATTGTGTGATCGATAAGGAATTATTCAGCTTTTTACATTATCTCCCTGATAGCGTATGCTTTGACAAGTTCTTATGATATATGAAAGTTAGCTTTGATATGTTGATTTCTCATAAATTTCAATAGAATAAGAAAGCTTTACGTCGTCTGAAAGGTTTCTTATACGTAAATACAGGGTGCGCTTGGGGTGTACCAAGCCGAAAGATGTTTATACTCAATACTCATCATTATGTTACTTTTACTACGCGGACCAATCCTTAAATCGCGAAAGAAATACATATTAGCAGTTCCAAAGAAAAATGTATGGACCAGCAGATGATATTTTGTTCGCGATTTCTGAGTTGGTGCTAAATGTGGTCCCATAGTTATTTTGATTTCAAAGCCAAACTACTAAACCGATTTTGATGAAATTTTAGCACACACGGACACCTGACCCCAAACTAAGCAAAGCTTGTGATATGGGTGCCAGAGACTGATATACATACATAATTATATAGTTTTCAAATTGGCTGGAATAAAATTTTTCGGATTCTCTGTGTGACCCGAATGATTCATTTGAAGGCCGAACATTCCAGAATTTAAACTGCATGGATTCAGACTAATGGGTTTTATAGTAATCGCTGGCCTGTGTCTGGAGCATCTGCGAATTTGTCACTTTTTCTGACGCTCGTCCCTTAGAAATGTGTGGGTTTTCGAGCACGTTTCAGGCACTCTCGCAAAAAATACAAGATTAATTGGGTTTGCTGCAAAATGCTTTATCATTTTTACTCAGTAAGTAAATGTTTTTTTTTTCTGGCAATAGCCTTTTTTAAGTACCTAAACAAAATACAAGCTAACTAATATTAAATATCTTAATATTGAATTACAAAGCCTATTATAAAAAAAAATGGACACGTGTGAGTAGGACTCGCACCGTGACGGTTCCGTACAAATTTAATAAATATGTATGTAGATAGTTCATCCATCCCGGGAATCGAGTCTTACTCAACGTAATAATATTAATTTACTTACATATAAAAGTACGTATAACAGTTGAAGCAGTTAGGTAATTTTTTAACTTTGGCCGTTGGAAAACTGTTTTTCATATTCATATTCATTTATTTCAGCATTCCACAATGTTTCTTAGGTGGTAGAAAAGTATTTCAGTTACAATTATTTTCGCCATACATCGACATTGGTTGCCATAGTATTTGATCTTAATGTAAAGTTGGTACCTCCAAGCATTCCTGAGAAAAGGGGTCTTGACAGACAGACAGACAACGAAGTGATCCTATAAGGGTTACTTTTTTCCTTTTGAGGTATGGAACCCTAGAACAGTTGGATTGTCGGACCGTTGACGGACTAAAGACAATCCAAATGCTCGAGTTACCAACCTTACCAGTTGGCAGTAAATGTTTAATGAATAAACAAACTTTTGAGACGCGCGTTAAATTGTTACCAAAGTGAAACAAACGAAGCAAGTAGATAACTTAAAAGAGTTACGAACCCCTTGCCCCATAAAGTTTGACCTTCGGCATCGAAATGGCTTCTAAATTGAGTTACTCCATTCTTTAAAGGCAAGCGGCACAAAGACCATCGTTACCATAACAACGGGCCGACACCTGGACTCGGTAGATTGATAGTCTGGCCATCCGTCGAGGGTAGATATGAAAAATTTGCATACAAATGTAACAAAGGTTTGGAGGGACTCGCATAATGGCCAGCCAGTTTTTTTTTATCAGAGCTTTTTGTGAACTGTGCTCTACCGTTGCTTATTTTTAGATACTTTTCTCTTTCGCAGCCAAAAGCTCTGTAGTTCGTTATACAGTGTCGAATTAATGCTTGTTTTGCTATACGAAGTCACAGATCCACAAAGGCCCAATAAACACCACGATCTGACTGGTTCTATCGGAATAACAATCGGCATGTTTTTGGCACGCTAACTCGAACAACGTAATCTGAGACCACTAATGCGACATCAAGGGCCGATAGCTGATCTACAATATCGATATATCGGTAGGGCATCGACGCATTCGACACTCATCGACTATTCATCGTAATACGATGTCTGGGCATGAATATTGATAGTATTCGCGGGTGTCACGTAATCCCTGGTACCGAATCCACCGGCTGATTGGATTTTGGCAAGGACACCTATTTGAATAGTTCCCGGATAACGAACGGAAACTATTCTCACAATGACGTCCCTCCCATATTTTATGTAGGTCCCTTACAGGACGAAAAGTCGACGGGTTCGTAATTGCTCGAAAGCTGTGAATAATTTACCGCATCCGTATCGAATGGTGACCGTTGATATTATTGACTAATATAAGAATTTTTATGTGGGATGATCGCTTTCTCTAGATGTTTATGGGCAAGTAGAGAAAGCCTCGTTATATTTTTCGTCGGTACATATTTTTGCGAAGAAACCTAAATGAACGACAAACAAACCGCAAGTTGAGCTCATCAAAATGCATCAGCGCTCGGAAGCTAATTCAAAACCATCCATAGGAAATAAGGCACGGTTCATTAACTATGTACAGCTTACGTAAGTTCCGCTCCAGCTCACGCACCGGAGCAAATTGCCAACGAGGACTTGAAACTACTTAATTCCGAGAGAAACGCATTTCTGTGCGAGTGGGAGTCCTAATCCGAAACTACTCGCAAGCAGATCAGGGTAATGTGGTGCGCATACTACGCAGAACGCCTCATGAATACCGAACAGGGTCAGTACCTACACCGGGGAGAAATAGGTCGACAGAAACAAAAGACGGGGTTTATACCGAGCGCACCTTTGCACACTTTGATTTTATTCTCATCATTTATTTTCTGATCCTAATGCGTCGCATACCAGTGGTTTGTTAAATTCAATCATACTTAATATCTCCGTTATATGTGATTTTCATCTTGTAGACGTCTAAATGTTTTGATTTGGTAGTCGTATTGTAAGTAAAACAAAACCATGCGAAACAAAATAATCTTTCCCAGTGCTGGTGTTTGCTGATCAGATATACCTCTTCAAACTACGCTGTCATTAGTACCATTTAGTCAGTAATTAGTAATTTTTAAACTTTCGCGATTTAATGTTTATCGGGACTTATCACTTATTATTTTATTTAGGTAAAAATAGGTACCTTTTGCTCGACGTTTCAACCATGTTACAATGGCCGTGGTCACGAGCTGACTGAAAACTGCGGGTGAGTCCGGCCAGAAGAGAGGGTGTATTGTTCTCCTACACTTGATCTTGAAAAATCGCAGGGTTGTCACTACGACACACAACAGTGACTGTATCGGTAAAAGTCCTACTCCGCGGCATCAGGTAGTCAGCAATTTTTTTATTGTACAATGCTGGACAAAGGCCTCTCTTAATCCGCGCCATTCAACTTGTTCAGCAGTTCTCTGCGTCTAGTTTTTACCCGATGTTTTATTTAGGTAACCACCCCATTTGGTTGCAGGTTGTCCTAAACTACGTTTGCCTTAACTTAGTATCCACTAAACTATACATTTGACTAATATCAGTTTCAACTTTTCTAACATTACAATATTATTTATCTACATCTTCCATGAAGTCTCCGCTCTGATGCTCCAATTTATATGATCCACAATTAGATGGAGATACAGGTATGATGTCGTTAACTACGCTACCGCACTGGTGTCAGCGATGCGTATTTGCATTTGCTTCAGTTACCTAGATTTCCGACGAGGCTCCCGGCTAAGTTATTGCCTTCAGCCTTGTCGTTTCCGGTACAATAACATAACTGCTTCTCCCATATTATACCACGTTTCATATATTCATATTGTTACCTACGAGTGTGGGAAGTTATACACGTTTAACAGTATAATCCTCTTTAGTATTGTGTCACCACACATTCATCGATTCAATGTTTTCTTGTAATTTGCAACGACAGGCGCCGTTTGTCTCGTCTGATAGAACACTGGAGCGACTTGAATAGAAAGCACTTATTCTCCCTAGACTTGAACGCCATTAAATACAAGACCATCCTTGTTTATTTCCATTAAAGGGAAACCATCTCCCATAGCGGCGGCCATTGAATTCCTCCCATTCATTGTCCATTACAGGACTTTTGAAAACAACTCCGAGATTGTTCAGCTCGGTCCCGCTTCCGCCGTTTGTTTACGAATGCATTATCAACTTGGTAAACTGTATTCCTATGAGCCTTCTGCGTGCGTGACGTCTGTTCCATAGTCCAGGACAAAGCAACGCTCCATTTAATGTTTCAGACAGTGCAGGATACGGGAACTTTAACGGTTTTCAAATCAGTATGGAGGTGTTTCCACATGGTTCCACAGTACTTTAGTGAGTTCAATATTTTTACTGGAGGAAAATATTTCTATGGCTTCTACTGGCGAACCTTCCATTAAATAAAACACTGTTTTAAACTATCACGGTTGTTCACTAAAATTATATGATTATTTACGGGATATTTACCGTGGTAAGGTTGTGGAATGAGCTCCCGATATTTCGGCGCAGTTACATGCACCATGTTCACGGGAAGACTGAAGAGCTCATTCCTATTGATATGATATGATATGATGATATGACTGATATGAGGGAATATTTTGCTAGAGCACCACGTGTTACGTCACTCGTGTTAATTTAGTGCCAACATATAACTCGTGCATTAATAACTCACTTTGCGCTCGATGCAACAATCTACTATTGTTCTTTGTAGTGGCACATTAACTTAGAATGTTTGTTTGTGGTTTTTTAATTCGGTTTTTTTAAAGATAATTTATATCACTCACGATACCGCTAAACCGCGACACAATTTTTTTTCACACACATTAAAAAACATGCAGCGGCAAGGTCATCTTCTGGGTGAGTTCGAATAAAGGCACCAACCATGATTTAGGCCTGATGCGTTCGCACCCGCCACGCCACTTTACCGAATCTCCTTTGTTTATCTTGATATGAGGTTTTATGAGCGCTGACTTGATTATATTCTTAGTTTATAAAATGTGTTTGATCCTAATCATGAGAACCATGAGCAAGTGCAAAGTACGCAAACAGCATTGAAAGTGGATCTACAGAGAGCAAACAACACATTGTACAGTTACTGGATCGCGAGAATCGAGAATTGCAATACACGAGCACATTCGCGAGCAAGCAGTATCCGCGTATGCCGTGTTATTCTTGCCACATTGCCAGCAAAGCTAGAACTAGAGCTCTTGTAATGAGAATATTGCCTTTTGGAAGCTACATTTTCACGGCTTGCGGGCGTTTTTCAAAATGAAATGTGTATCTTTTTTAACTTCACAGAATTTCAAATGTTTTGAAGCACGGATGGAAGTGAAAAGTAGGTTGGATCGGCTGCCACACTTATGCGTTGCCCCGTATAATTAATGCCAGTTGTGCTCTGGCCGCGCTATTGATTGCATGATCTGCCAGTTTGATGCTGCACCCCTATTCCGTGTTTTCAACATTTGAAAAACTGGAAAGCAAGTATACACTACACCAATCATGTCGAGCTATTTATGGACGAACATAGTGTGGGCCGACGCATTGTCGCGGTCTACACACTTTAATCCATAAATGCCCAGTTACCACCATGGCTTGTATAGTACTTTTCTCAAACATTGCTAGGCTATTAACTTTAAAAATAAATCGAATCAGCCGCGCGCGTATGACGCATGATGCACGGAAGTCAACCTTTGACATCAGGCGAGTTGGCGGCCAAACGCAAGCATACTATTAAACAAAAAATAAAAATAATAATTAAGGTAGCACGAAAAAAAATTTGCTTTGAAAATGAACCACCAACCTTTTAAGAGTGCTTGTCTCTCGTAATCGAATCCCAAATGTAACATGAATCATTCATTAGCGGTTGAACCGCTACTGATATTTCCACTTAAAACATTCTCTAACAACATCCCGGGCCGAGAAGTACTTACTTAAGCACTCTGTTCCACCCTTCAGGTAATAAAATATTCGACTGTATTACGACTGAGAACACGCCATTTGTTATACGGGACCTTGTAAATTCTCACCCTTGGAAATCTGTCATCTCGGAGGAAACTGAGCGGAACAGGTCACTTGAGTCCGTCATGGTCCTTCGAGACGATTTCACCGTGAATTGTCCTTTACACATCGCGATTCGACGCCTGGCGTATAATGTTACAGGGATGGCTTTGCTTGATAATATGTGGTTTTTACGAAATATATGTCCAATCTCTTCACTGACTGAGTGACTTATCGCAAAATCTCAAAAACTACTTACAAAGCTGAAATTTGGCAGGTTTTTAGAGGGCCGCTAAGAAAGGCTTTTGCGAAACGGCTGAATTAGGAGCGGCAAATGGAGCTCGAAAGTTCATATGCAAGTCTACGCCTACGAAGTCGCTACTGACATTTAGTTAACTAAGAAATTGTTAATTAATATTCCGAAAACCCGTACGAAGCGCTTTGATTCCACTTTTACTGTGCGAACTCCATTCAGGCAGCGCATTCCACTGTTCACTGATAGTTACAATCTGGGTGTCTTCAAATCACGAGTGATCGGATTCTTCTAGGCAAGCGTGCTCTATCGTATACCGCATCAACGCTTAACATCAGGCGAGCTAGCGGTCAAATGCGAATTAGTAAAGAGCCTATTATTTTTTATTATTTTTAATTACTTACTCGTATTTTTGTAATTTAGTATTCCTTTATTTGTATTTTTGTAAGAGACAATTTTGCACAGATTGTGCAAAATACGCTTACAGTATTTTTTTTATTATGGAACATAAAATCTTAGCATAAAAATTCAGTGCTTTTTGCACTAATCGCTTCTGTTAATAATTTTAATAATGTTATAATTACATATTTAAATTTTTGTCAAAATTATTTTAATAGTTACCTGCCTTGAGTGTTATTTGTCAATTAAATGTTATTTTAACCGTCATCTGCATAAATATTATGTGCGAATATTTCCGACCATCTGGCATTAACGAACCCTGTATCAAATTACAAAACTCGTAAAAAGATATTGTTATTATAATTTCCCCGTTGACCCTTTCTCGCTTGTTTATTGAAAGGTATTATTCACAAGTGGTCTGCTCGCAAATTGCGGGCCCCCGCGCATTTTTCCTCGGCCTGCCCTTTAGGGCGTCGTCGTAAAGGGAATCTCTTAGGAGGCGAAGATTAATGTGATACTTCGAGAATGCCCTTTGTATGTACCCATGAATTAATTTATCTGTTGGAGCCATCAACAGATTGCGAGCCGCAGGTAGGTTATTATGCTAATGTTTTGAATTAATGATTTTAAGTGCCCTGTCGATACAAGTAGGGTTAGATTGGTGACCTGTCTGGTCGAGTCGTTGAGCATTTTAAACCAAATAAAACAGTTCCTATTAAAAAAAGTAAATATTTTGCATACCTTTGTACCATTGGTTGGGATGACTCTGAAAAGTTACTCTAATGGAGCACAAGCACACAAAAAGATAGAATAAGTGAAGCAAATCTATTTTCATCCAAATAATATATCTACTGTACTAGTAATATAAATATCTCATCATCAACCAGAAGACGTCCACTGCTGAACATAATTATACCTCCACACTGAACGACAGCCTGCCATGTGCATTGTGCATCCACTGGATGCCCGCGACCCTCACAATGTCAGCGGTCCATACCTACCTACGCTGCGTCTACCGGTTCGTGGTCTCCACTCAAAAATCTTTCTTCCCCATCGGTTATCGGTTCTTCGAACGATGTGGCATGCCCATTGCCACTTCAACTTAGCTATCTCGGTGACTCTGGTTCTTTGGCGAATATCCACCTTCCGGATTCTATTCGTACGTTTCTATCAGTTCGGTATATAAATATCTACTCGGACGTAAATAAGTTCGTATCATGAATTACGCTCTGCAGTATTTTGACTGCACCGTCTATTTCAACTTCACTTAGTCCTAACATACGATAGTTTTAAACTTTGTTTTGTCATAAACAGTAATTGCTAGTCATGCTGTGTACTCATTTTGGTATACTTTCCAGTTCCAAACTTTAATTTATGTGAAACGTTTAGCTTATATTGAGATTTTCCTCTTTTATGTACCTATAATAAAATGAAGCGACTTTTTACTTTCGTGCTTTTTAGGGTTCCGTGTCCAAATGGTGATACTTACAAGCGTCAAACTCGGCATAGTATACACTCTAAAGTAAAACAACAAATAGTAAATAATGGCCAAGTGCTGGTCGGTGACAAATTTCTGTTCTACTATAATGTTATGTTGTACTATTATCATGCCGAGTTTGACGCTTGTACGTATTACCGTTTTTACACAAGAGCAAATACAAAAATACGTTAAAAAAAGTTTGTTGTATGGGGAGTGGGGACACCCTTTTTGTTTTTACTTTTAGACTTTTTTATTTCTTAGTTAACTGGCTATCTATTACGGTTCTAAAGATACATCCGTTAATATGTAGGACGGACAGACAGACAACGTAGGCTTGCACCCTTTGGGTACAGACTGACCCAACTCGCCTGTGTGAATTACCTTTTACTAAATAGATTATGTAGTTATTCTTTCCAATTAAAACTTATTTCATCTGACTAGCTCATAACTACTAGGCTTCTCTATAACTTGTGAACGAATTCATTAAAACTTCCACTCTACTATGAAATTAGAAATCCCTAATCTTGTTCACAAAGTTAAAGAATCCAATTAGTCTAGTTATTATTGCTTCACCAGTCGTTACCGAAAGTTGCGTAATAACCGCCACGGCACCAAACAACTCTGGAAGTCAATTTATTTCGCTCACTTCGTTTTTACCGAAGCCCTGGAAACAAAGTAACTAATTAATCGTAGTGACTTAACCCAATGAAATATTGGCTGCTGATAAACGTAAATACGGTATAGTACTGAAACCAGGTCATTCGCTCCTGGATATTTGCAATACACGTTTTGTGAAGAGACCAGGGTCCTTACGGTTGTATTCAGCGATTTTGTTGAGAGAAAAGTTGCGTGGCTGGAAACCGTATCTCGGCGCGTTAAGGTTCACGTTCGCGTGATTTTCCGAACTGATTCGAGCCCGCGTTAAAAGTTAGCCGTAAGGCCCCTGAGCTTCCGGTGGAATCGTAGAAACCACAGTACTGTGGTTGGAGAGTTTCTAGTGCCCGGCTAGCTGGGAATTGGTTCTCAAATGAAGCTGCCGGAACATAGTATTAGCGGCATGGCAATTTTCAACTTGAAGGTAGGTGAACCCTCACCTTCCTTCAAGTTGAAAATCGCCAAGTTGAGCCTGATTCAATAATTCGCTAATTCATACCGGTCACTTCACCAGGTGTGTTATGGTCCAACGTCTAAGCTGTCTCCTATAAATAATAAAATATCTGCTGCTACCGTTAGTAGATTGTGCGTAGATTTTTCAACCCCTTCTTGCCTCCCTTAACTCGGTCCTATCGCAAAATCTTCCTCGGTGGACCTCTAACTCCTACCTGCCACATTTCAGCTTCGTAGGTCAAGTAGTTTTTGAGATTTCGTGATGTGTCAGTGAGTTTTCGCTTTTAAGTATATATAGATCGATTGGAAAACATAGCACTTGGGCATGTCAGCCTTCCGTTGAAGAATCGATACTTGAATCATAATTCATTAGGGGATTAATATTAAAATGGCGTGTTGTGTCAGTGTCGCAGTATCGATTCGAGCGGGTCAGGGGTCGTGGGGCGCAAGGTCGCGCAATGTCGCGCGACGGACTGCCAGCGATCTACTTGCACCAGGGGCCTTACGGCGACCTCTTAACGCGGGCTCGAAACAGCGCAGTGCAGAACATTACGCGACTGTGAACCAAGACACGGTTTGCGGTCGCGCAATTTTTCGCAGGCACCTTTTTTATGCCATAGGTGGCAAACAAGCAGACAGGCTGCCTGCTGGTAAGCAGTCACCGTCGCCTATGGATACTTGTAAAACCAGAGGCATCACAACTACGTTGCCGACCCTTTAAGAATCTATTAACTCGCCTTTTGAAGAACCCTATGTTATAGCTTCTCGGAAACACCGCGGAAGGTAGCTCATTTAACATTTTGCAAGTATGAAGCAAGAAAGATTGCGTGAATCGCAGTGTGCTTTTTCCACTGATCTATGATGTGTAGATAAATTTTCAGGCGGTGGCGGCTAGTGCGATGGTGAAACCGCGACGCCGGCATCAGATCAAACAGTTCTTCAGAACACTCCCCGTTGAAAATGCGATAAAAGATACAGTTTGCGACTAATGTCTCCAGAAGTCTATTTCACACGCTTTTATGGTTTGTCGCATTACGTGAACACTCTGTTATGGTAGACTTAGTTGCTGTCTTAATGAGGTCCGTCCAACGTGTAGGAGATCTGCCCCGTCTTCTCTTTCTTTCTACTTACTTGGACTCAATTTCAAAGAACACAAATTTGCAGTATATTCGTTTACCTTCACACCGCAATCATCGAAGTCTAATTGGAACGCTAGTTTTCCTCGAGCAATTCCCCCGATAATTACCAGCTCATTTGAAACTAGAATCGATAGCATGCCCACGTGTGTGACCCTGACTATTCTCCATAGTCCTAATGGTCTACAATTAGAAGGCTCTGCGTCACCGTTACCTAATGTGTGACATAACTGCTGTTTGCATTGCGGTAACCGGTCTCGAACTGCTATTGTTGCGAGATTTGTTTGGCGAAACGATTTTGATGTTCGTTTGGAAACCAAATTTTTATCGTGATTAAATCAGTCTCAAAATCAAATCAAATCATTTATTTGCTAGAATACATTACATTGAAAGGTCTATATATTATATAATGTCACTTTGTACTCAGTCTGCAAGCAGACATGCAAATGCTCATAATTATGCTAAATAATTTAAATTTATTTAAAAAACGAGTAATATTAGAATTAAATTCTATAAATTCCTTGACACTATAAAAACAATGGTTAAGATTCCAATTAGTCTAGTTAGATATTGGACAAGGTACCTGTTTATATTTTTCGCAATGATATTTCAATAACTAATTTTGACCGATTTGATACATATGACAAGGCTATCAAAAACAGTTATGACAAAATATAGGGGCCAGTAGACTATCATTAATTAAGATCTCCAATTGAAACCTGACTTTATAATTTATAGTTAATCATCTGAATTAGAATTGAATTGTGATGTGGACGAATTCATTATATTATTACAATAATGACCTTCTGAATACTAGAGTAGGCACTGACCGCAGCATAAGGTCAGGCTATAAATTGGCACCGGTTCTGTTCTATAATTACTAATCAGTATATAAATTAGCATACACAGCTATACAGCTACATTATTGACCAAAATTATGTACATACCTAAAACGTATCACACCCGTACCCATAGCTCCCCTAGTTTTCCCTTGATCGAGAATGCCATGACACACAGACATACAAATAGCACAAACACCTAGTACAAATATTACAATATTTTTTGGTCCCATTGCAGGGCAAAGGCCTTTTCCTTTCTTCCACTTCTTTCTGTTCTGTGCTATGGTGGACCAGTCTTTTGCGTGTGTCAAATCCCGCAATCTTTTTCTGAACCTTCCAAGAGGTCTTATGGCATGCGGCAGTCATCCGGTAGTGGTTCTAGCCCACAGCTTATCCGACATTCTACTTACATGGTCGGTCCAGTCCCATTTGAGTTTGCCGGCTTTACCTATACTTAGACGTGGAAAAGTAAACTCCTAGTTGATCCGGTATCTTGAACAAAAATATCACATTCAAATTATGAAATCCAACTTGAGTCTCTTGCGCTCGAAACTAGATACCTTCCTTTTAAACTGCAGTAGAGGATCAAATAAAGTAAATCTCTGTCTATCCCAGAGATTTCATATCACGGCAGCATTCGCTTTATTATTCACCGCGTCATTGTGTTAAACCGGTGTTCTGCTCTGCGATATCACCTTTATGTCTGCGCCTAGTGGAGGCTCCCTCTACATTCGTGGGTTTGAACCAAGTTTGAACAGAATAGATTAAGTGACTGGCTATATAGGGATATGGCTTCATCTAGCCTTTGAAAGGTACGAGTATTTTAGAACCCTTTCCGAGTCGATTTGAGCTTTATTCCAGCCCACAGTAACCTGTAGCTCAATGTTATTGTCCATTATCCAGTATAATTTGTTTTGTACAGTGAAATCCTTCGTCACTAAAATGGCATTGCAAATATAAACTTCTAATTAAAATATGTACATGCGTTTTTGTTGTTGTTTTAAATAAAGATGAGGAGTAGTAATGACGATAGCAGAAACATGCAGTTGACATTATAAACAGGAAAATAATAAAAAAGTAAACAACAACCGACCATCTTGAGAAAGTAGACAGATCACGTCAATTTTTAAAGGTAAATAATACCGCAACTTTTTACTCGTAATTTTTCGGAACTTCCCCATTCGTCGCTCGGGAGGTTGTTGTCAACAAACCAACATATTACTGCAAGGGATCCCCAGAATACGAATGCCCGGGTGCCCCGTTTTGGAATTGGGTCAGAAGCTTCGTGGAATCCACGTTTCGCTATACATACACTCCGGATCGATCGACCAACCAGTCGACAGACTCGGCTGTCGACGAACCTCGTCTCGCACGGCAATAAAACCTCGGGGGACCTTTTACGAAAATTACTAATTACGATATTAAACTCCGACTGAAATAAATTAACTTCAAAGGATCGGCAAACTGGTATTTACGGTTGCTACGCATGCGAAATGCCTATTGTTTTCGTTACTTCAATTCAGTCTGTTCCGAAACTACCTGAGCTTCATAACCAAATGTTATAGTTTGCGAAATTTCCGGGGATCCGAAAGGTTTCTGTTTGTTTTCTTGAAGTTGGGGTTTGGTGAGTTTCCATTACTCCGTCGAGGACTATCCTCAGCTTACTTTGGCACTTAAAGGGATTTCCAACTTATTTCGGAACCTTTCTTAAGGAATTTAAGAGCTTAAAGCGCTTCTCCGAGTTCGAATTACAGTTAAGACATCAGCTAAACGAATTTATTCTAGAATCTAGAAGTATTTACTTAGTATTTCAACTACATTAACAACTTAGGTAACCCCTTTTAATAAACGCCCAGCAGTCTAGGCATTTAAATGTGGAACCAGATCAAAAAAGAAGAAAGACATAAACTTTTCTCAGGCTTCTTCACGTCTATAGACGAGAATTGAAACTAGTATCAAAATTACCGAAAAAGAAAAAAAATAAAACGTTTTTTCAGGCAAACATCACCTCGAACAATTTTATCCGTAGATCTGTGTTCGGTGTTGTACCCTTGTCGGAGTTATCTTGCAGCCAATCTCTTAGATTAGCCGGCCGATCGTTTGCCCATTTTTATGTCGTTTTATGTCTTCCGGATGCCCTTATACTTATAAAAACTGTTTCTATATTTACTAACACTTTTTTTTCTTGTCACTGTTTCGGTTTTATCCGCTGGTTTTGGATCTGAAAAGTTATAAGAAAATACAACCTTGTTATTGGATCATCAGATTTATTAATACTGAAAAGCGCTCGTTTTCAGGAGTTGAGATGATTAATAAAACTTGCGTGAGATTTCGCCTATCAGCTTTTAGCCTAACTAGTAAAAATAGTTTTTTTTTACCCCCAATAAAGGAGCTGGAAAACTCGGCTGAACAGATTTTCTTGAATTATTGCGAAGAACACTCAGACAAAAAAATTTACTAAATCAAAATCGGCTCAGCTTAATAGGCGATGGAGTTTGCGTTTGTTTTGATTTTGTCGGAGGTTTTTAAAATTTTGTTATTTATACTAGTCTAAATTTACTTTATATTTATTTATTTAATAATATGCTTGCGTTTGGCCGCTCGCCTGATAAGCGATGATGCTGTCTACGATGGAGCACGTTCCTCTCTCTCTCTCTCTCTCTCTCTCTCTCTGAGAGAAGGTCTGTGTCCCAGCAGTGGGAACATGGTAGGTTGAAGATGATGATTAGCTAAAATATAAACTCGTCAAGAATACTGACGCTGGTCATTTGTAATAGTTCCCTGCCGACTCTACTGTTGATATTTGTATCAAGTGGGTTTTACCCGATATGTACCTATCGGGAGTTGCTCCAACGTAGACCGCATCATCGCTTAACGTCAGGCATGATGGTGGTCAAACGCAAGCCTTTTCATTATATAAAAAAAAAAGTTTTCCTGTATCGATGTTGAGCGATGGCATCGAAACAAAACGTTTAGCCAATCATCTAACACACATCAGCAGCCATTAAACGTCCAATGCTGAACAAAGGCCTCCCTCTCCAAAGAGGGGTATTGCCGTAATCCCCACGCTTGGCAGGCGGCTTGGGGATCGCAGTGCGTTCACCGTGTACTAGGATGCTGCTTCCCATCCACCGGCTGTTGTGGCTGCAGTTTAAGATATAAACCCGGATCAATCTACACTATCTAATAGAAAAACATTGATTTCAACTTCATACGGAACCGACGTCAATATGGGTCGACGATATTATCACTATCGCGGGTCGAACCTGGACTCGATTAGCACAGGACCGAGGCAGATGGCATAGCAAGAGAGAGGTATATACCCAGCAGTGGGATAAGGAAGGCTGGCGATGATAATAACGGAACCATACTCACAGCTGTATTAGCTTTGGCGCGTTACTCGCAGTGTCGTATAAAATACAGTCGCAAAACGTGAATAACGTTTCAAACGTTCACTCGTTCAGTGTGTCAGGGACAATCTAGTAAATTGTGTCGTTTCGTTCTTTTGTTAAGTTGTGTGACCGTTATGTATGACTGGATGTAATTTACATGTATTATGATTTCAATGTAATATAGCTTTAGTGGCCGAGCGGTAGCGTGTGCGCTTTACCATCATCTCTCTTTGATATTAGACCTTAAATGACTCAGCAGTGGGAACATGATAGGTTGATAATAATAATGATAATGTATCCTGATCAAAGATACGCAACAAAATGGTAGGTATTCTATTAAGTTATCTGGCACCGAAGCTAATATAAGATGAGCTTAAAATTCATAGGTAAAGTCAAGGTAAAGTCGACTTTGCCCTTGATTGAATACAAGATTTGAGAATTTCGTGAGATTCCAAAGCGAGCATGTATCGCTCAAATCCAGCTGAAAAGGTTCGGAAACAATGCTTCACTGTGAATAGTTAGTTCGCGGAAATTACAGTCACAGTATGCGTCCAAGCACAGTAAGGAATCTTACGATTAAAAAGCTATGTTTGTTCTCTACCATTTTTTCTACATCTCTTTACTGGATGTGGCTGATTAAGCTATTCTGTCATATAAATATATAGCATATTAATACTTACGCACTCTTTCGATCATAATCGTCTTTTAACATCTCGCGAATTAATGTCTTAGTACGTAGATTTTACAACAACAACATATTATTATACAGATTTCGCAACAAAGACGTGAGTGGCGCAGCTCTGTTCATAAGGCTGTTAATAACTTCGAAGAGAAACGAATACAAGACCTAGATGCAAAACGCCTTATTATAAAGACCCGTCCGAAGCCTTCCTACACCTACACATACAATGCTGATGGTCAGTTGCACTGTGCGCCTTGCAACAGGACCTTTAAGACTAAGTTTGGTTTTGCCCGCCATATACGCGCTCATAACCGGCGCTAGTCAGGTTCGCCGTTGACAGACACGTCAAGGAGGCCGATATATATATATATATATAGATTTTACCAAAAACCATGACCAGATAAATGTTCTGTGTATAGAATATCTCGATGCCCTGTGTCATGACATCTACTCTTATTGTGTTTACTATATTCCACCATGCCACGCCTACGCCTGTATCAGCCCGCGGCCAAATCGCTCTGAAAACAACAGTTCAGTTCGTAAATCAATAGATAGTTCAGATTGCTTTCTAATAGTTACATCCATAATGTTTTTGAGCACATGGCAATCATATTTGTTTATAGATATAACAGCTTACGTATCCATAGTGATACCAAAAACAAATGTGCCCTTGAATTCAGACGTAGTATGTCCGAATGACGCATGTACGCTCCATTCGAGTCGAAAACTGAAGTCTTCAAAGTTTCAAACGACGAGTCCCATTTTCTATGCCTCATCGTCTAAGCCCAACAACTCTGAATTAACTGGAATATTCAAAAGGAATTAACGAGCAGCCTGCCCATTATCTCCAATTGTACATTTGCCTTCTATTTCAGTCGCCTCCCACGCTTTGGCTTATAAACTAAAACGTTTAAGCTAATCCAATACTCATTTGCTAGTAATGCGATAAGACGGTTTGGTCTTGCGATAAGACGGTTTGGTCTTTGACGTAGACAATAGACTCTAGTTTTCAGATAGGTTCATCAAGTTTTATGCTATGTCGTTGCTAAACGTTCATATGACTTTTGTAATCTTCTCAAATATGCGAGCCCAATGTGTTTTTCACTTAGTAACCAACCGTTGCTGGCCGCCTTTTGTAGGTCGTTGCTCTACCTGCCTAGAGAGTAAACCTTACACGTTTTCCTATATCTACTCGTATATAAATACGTACCTAGATAGTATATATTATAATTATCTGTTCTTTCAGTATGTCAAAGTGGTTTTCTGAGTCTAGAGAAACGGCCAGTTTTCTATCTGTTCTTACTGTCTTCTACGTTAGTTGTCTTGCAAAATAAATCTAGTCCATGGTTTTCCGATAATGGTACAGAGTCTGTATTTAGCGCAAAATCAGGCCATCGGGTCAACAAAGCCGGTGGATTAAAAGTTATTGAAATTTGCCGATGGATTGATAACTACGAGGCATTCGGACGGGAGGCCGTAAAACTGCCTGCGAGCCATTTGATGAGAGAAACGATGATTAAAAAGTTTCAGATTTATTGAGGTGGTAATTGTAGCGGGTGTTGGTGGAATTGAATTGAAGATTTAATGCCGTGGAGTAAAATATGGTAGTTATCAATCATCAGTTAAGAAGAAACGTCATCATTGTTGCTTCCAATTAGAAGTACTGGCAAGATGATGTTAACAACCCACTCCACCTTGATTTTTTTAAATAAATACTTATACCTCAGGCGTCACATCACATCATCAGCCAGTAAACGTCCACAGCTGAACAAAGGCCTCCCTCTTAGAGAGGGGTGTTGCCATAATCTCCACGCTTGACAGGCGGCTTGGGGATCGCAGTACGTTCACCGTGTACTAATAGGACGCTGCTGCCCATCTTCCGGTGGTTCTGGTCGCAGTTTTAGGACATACCCGGGCCCTGGTCTCAGGCGTGTAATTACTTTCAAATTCCGATTCCAGCTAATATACTTACTACCCTTTTCCGGTCGGGTTAACTACAAACTCTTTTTTGCTCGTATCTGTATGGTTTGAATTGGATGCTATTCCGTGTTCTAATAATACCGAACGAGTCCCTATCGAACCGTGCAAATCGTCCTG
This sequence comes from Agriopis aurantiaria, assembly GCA_914767915.1. Lineage (NCBI taxonomy): Eukaryota > Metazoa > Arthropoda > Insecta > Lepidoptera > Geometridae > Agriopis > Agriopis aurantiaria. Next base: position 4,708,968 of record OU612003.1, on the reverse strand, counting down.
ATTTTTTCCCGATACAAATAGACCCATTCGAAACTTATCTCCATTATCGAAAGGGACAAAAACGGCATTCCTGTTTACCATTACAACAGCGATTTGACTTACGTCTGGCAATTGACTGCATCCACCAATTTCCGCAGAGCTCCGTTAGTTGCGTCCCTGAATCGTGATGAAACGTAATTTGTTAGACTTAATAATCAAGCTGGGTTCTGATAACACTGGTGTGGTGCCTTAGTTGTTTTCCCTTAACGATCTGTTTGTTTACGTGCGTATTGTTTTGTTGCAGGTACTGGGGAAGCGGAAATTGGCACACTGGAGTTTTACCGAACGGCGCAAGATTTGAATACAAATTGATTTATTTCTCGGGGACAAAGATCGTAGAGTTCATGGCGTTATTTCTGTTCTGGTTTGCGAAAGCTTGGATTTCGTAGGCGGTTTGTCGATATTATAGGCTCGCATATTTTTTTCTTTTTTTATTCGCACGTGACTAACTTTTTACCACGATCTCGCCTGATGGAAAGCGATGATGCGGTCGAAGATGGAGCACGTTTGCCCAGTAATAACCTATTAACCCTAGACTTGAACACTCCAAGATTGTAATGCTGCGGAAACACAGACAGGGGCAAGGCGTTCCTTTGTTTTGCTGTTCTAATTAAGAAAGAGGAGTCAAAACGCTTGGTGCGAATAAATGGCATTTCGACCAAGTAAGGGTGACGCCTTGCCGTTCGTCTGGACGTCTGGTAATGAAAAGGTGATGGGGGAACAAGTTCGTGAAGTATCCTGCTGTGTAATGAGGCTAAGTCATTTTCCACAATAGCATCGCCGTGGTTTTAAAACAAATTGTACCTCATGATACCCAAAGAAATAGAAGTTGACCGTTTTTTGTGCCAAATTTTATTAAGTCCGGTTTAGTCCTATAATCGCTCCTCCGCAATCATAAAGATTGATTTTATTACAATCAAATTATCAATTTAAGAAACCGACTTCACTAAATTTGTAAAATACGCAATTTTGGTTACTTGGATTGTATAATAATTTTTTTTCCCAACTCGCCTGAACTAATTTTGTCATCCAAATAACCGAATTTTTCCAGTTATTTTGATTTAAAAGACAAACTACCAAACCGATTTTGATGAAAAATTCTATGGGGCCAATCTAAAAGCATATTTTTTCAATAAAAAAAAAACAAACCCAAATCGGATCATAACAAACAGTTCCGAGGTAACAAACATTAAAAAAACAAAATGAAAACCCTTCCTTATTTGAAGTCGGTTCAAAATGAGGTAACTGAATTACTTCAAAATATAACCTCAATTGCTTCAAGCGAAGAGTGAATAGAGTCCTCAAAGGTAGGCAACGCACCGCCAATGCCCCGGGTATTGTAGGTGTCCATAGGCGACGGTGACTACTTACCATCAGGTGGCCCGTCACTTGTTTGTCTACTACTATATTTAAAAAAAAAAACTTAAATAGAACCAAATAATATACTTCTACCATATGTTATTGCAATGTTGGCATTGGTCACCGCCGTATGTTTCACCTCAATGGAAATCTGAGAATTCTCCCAAACAAATAACCGATAATGTCATAATTACACCGCGTGGTACCACCTACCTACCTGTAAATTTACTTATGCATTGTGCGGTATTATAGCTTTAAATTAAAATCCGTAGAATTGTTACAAAACGAATTCGACTGTGGTAATGCCTTCGTGTTGTTAATTCCTTTCCACAATATTTTAATTAAAACGTTCCATGGTTACGGTAACTTTCTTGACTACCTGTTGAGATTAAGTTGCAGTTTTCTGCACTTCCAGGTTTACACCTAACCTAATTTTTGTTTGGATTGCAAACTCTACTTTTAAATAGCAGAACGGAGCAGAAAAAGAATGCTCTAAAGAAAGAAAAAAAAAAACTGCGTGTTTACAAGCATTTATTTACGGTCCCAGGTTAAAACTTGACATATTCTTCATCATCAGCCAAAAGACGTCCACTACTGAACATAGGCATCCCCCTTAGACCTTCATACTGAACGACAGTCCGCCATCTGCATCCACAGGATGCCCGCGACTCTCACGTTGTCATCGGTCCATGATTGAAATTGTATCTATCCATCAAGCGTGCTCCATCGTAGACTGCATCATCGCTTAACATCAGGCGAGTTGGCGGTAAAAACCCAAAAAACAAATATTTAAGCATTGCTTAACTTAAGTAACATTTATAAGTAAAGCCGTTATATGTATATTCTGATTTGATGATATAGCTAATTCCTTGGTGTATGTCTTGTCTACTTTCTATTTCAACCCGCCCACTAAGACCCGCCCACCCTTCAGTATCAGCTGAACCTAGATTTAGATCACCAATGGCGGCACGGTGGCGAACCAAAACCAAATTCCAAACCAACAAAACCAAACCATAACACCGAACCCAAACCAACCAAAAACCAAACGAAAATCGACTGGTTGCTATTTTGCTAGTTAGTTGTGTCCTCCTCCAACCTCCACCTGTTCTACCCTGGTGAATGACTGGTAGAAAATGTTAAGTTGTACATTTCTACTTTATTTGTAAGTATGCAATATAGTATTAAATAAATAAACTGCCATCTATCGAGTTAGCTGGAACTATTTTAAATCAGTCCTTATTTCTAACGCCCTTTCTACACTCTCCAAGTCTCGTCTGTCTCGTCTACTCACGCAGAGGATAATAATTATACGTTCTGGCGGATTAACATAATCCCAGGCTGAGTTAAATAAAGCGACAAACGTTAAGCTCGCTATAAAGATACATTAAAACCAAGTGTGAGCTAAAGCCTGCTTAGATTGTAAAGTTCATATAAACTAAATAGTATTAAGGTCAGAATTAGTCGCTCTTAGATATATCAAAATAATAGTGGCAGATTACGATTAAGTCGATTTTAGCGTATACTACCCGACGACGTAAAGCTAAAAGGAAGGCAGTATGTTTAACGGGTATGTATGTATTTACGACCACGAACCGGAAGACGCAGCGTAGGTAGGCCTCCCACTAGATGGACCGACGACATAGTAAGAGTCGCTGGCATCCAGTGGATGCAAAAGGCAGGCTGTCGTTCAGTGTGGAGGTTAAAGGGGGAGGCCTATGTTCAGCAGTGGACGTCTTCTGGCTGATGATGATGATGATGATGATGATGATGATGATGTATTTACTCTTTAATGTCTCAAAGCCTAAACGCCTCAACCGATCTTGAATAAATGGAGTGTTGAGGTTCGGGGGGTTAGGGATGATCACTGGGTAGGTGACGTCATCAAAAACAATAGACGATGCCATATAAAAAAAAATAGCATCCCTCATAATATGACGCATCATAGAAAATAAAATTGAGCTACATCACTTTATGTCCACGGGTACAAAAAATAGGGTTGTTCCAAAAATCATCCTTATGACGTCTCATCCTATTATGTTCTTTCCACAATCTTACCACGAAAAATATTCCGTTAATATACAAAGAACCAAGTTTTTCGACAGTTAAAAATATAGAAGTATGTTGTAGCTACTTTACGTGAGAAGCAAGCGAATGAAAACTTTTACATGTTGCAATTAGGAATTCGCGATATAACTTTACATAAAAGAAACTTAATAAGATTTGAGAAAATTATGAAATTAAACTGAAAAGCCGTATTCAAACTTTAACGCCTATCGAGGGAAATTAGAGACAAACTGTTAAATTTCGGGGTCGCGAATCCGTGACCTATTTAACTAAGCCTAGTCACATCGATTTCGGTGTTCGGCCGTGAGGTCTTCCTGTGAACATGTAACTGCGCCGAAATATCGGGATCTCCATTCACAACCTTTTCACGGTAAATGGACGTCGGTCCATCTAGTGGGAGGCCTACCTACGCTGCGTCTTCCGGTTCGTGGTTGTCGGTTCTTCGAGCATTACAAAGTCATATAAGTCCAATGCATCCTCTTCTTCAGCTTCTACCTTGCAAGCATTCTTCTCGCAGCACTTCAAACACTCAGACAGAAATTCACTTCCATTCTTCCGCAAACAGATCACAATCATTTTTCATGGCCAGGAGAGAATGTATCGAACATTGAATTTCCCCCCAACTTCTCTTTTCCACGGCTAAGTTTTTAATTACACGGTAGATATTGCTTCAAGTACTATTCTGTTGGCAGTAAACAAGTTTTCCCGTGGTCGTTCGCAATTAAAATTTAAGTTTATTGCGTTCCCCGCAGTTTTATTATTGGCATTGTCCTCTATGTATTCGATCGGAGGTTGTTGAAGTCTTGAAATAAAGATACTTGTTTACAGGAGGTAGTCGTTTGCCGACGCTTTAAGAAAAAAAAAAAAAAACTTTTGTAGCTGAGCCCCGCGGTAGTACTCGCAAGTTTCCAGTTTGTTTCTATTTTTTTGGAATAAAAATTATCCTACGGCTGTTGTCAGAACGCACCTTCTTCCTAGTCAAATTTTACCCGTTTAAGGTGGTATGTTTTCACCTATGGCGGGAAATTCAAATTTCAAAAAAAAATATTGTCCTTGTACCTAGGCTGGGTAATTATTTTAAAATGTTTGATACTACACGATGTTTGCGCAAATTGTTGGTTGTTCTTTACATTATCTTGTACAGCTATTTAACAGTAACGTTAGCATATTACTTACATTTGTCAATAAAACGTTTGAAAAAGCAAAAAATTGTTTATAAACAAATGTAAGTAATAATGTGCATTAGAAATAAATAGCTTTACATGATTTTGTAAAGAATCAATGAAGAAAATCGAAATTCCATAGAAAACGATCATTGACACTACAAAATTTATGGAACAGCTGATATTTTTTCGCTATTTCAGCCTTGGTCCCATAATAAAAGTTGATCATAATGATGAGTACGTATAACGGGCCCCTTTCGGTTTAGTACACTCTTTCCGCGTAACCCTGTATTTCCAAATCCATTTTGATGTACGTTTTGAGCGTGCTTACCAGTAAACACGGCTTTCTACTAACGGTCACCTCTGAATCCTTTGAGGTACAAAGGGCTCTATTTTGAAGGCCCGTGAATCTGTAATTTGCTTACCGTTTTCCTAACGACTTACCCAGTAAATACGGGGAAATTAAGCTTCCATTGTCAGTTGTAACGACCCGCGTTTTTGAAGTCGTTCCGTGTACCAATAACCCGTGAAATACTAGCTAGTTGGTATTCTGTGTCGCCATTGAGAGGTCTCGTTGAGATTGGTTATCGATTGAGCTTACTTTCAGTCTTAAATTAGATTTTAAGACTTCAGCTTCTTAGATATTGTAAAGAATGGTCTATTCAGTTTCCAGTTTTAGCACCGTTGTCATGGTAACTTTTCTACTTGCATTTATGGAAGTTTGTTTGCCTCATTGTCGCTCAAGTGATCGGACTAGCTAGCAACAGGATATTATTTGTAACTTCTGCTTCTTCTTTCGAGTCGATGTATCGTAAATTATTTATTTGAATTTAAATTAAGTTTTTGTATCAAAATTTTACCACCCCAATGACACTCTCCGTGGCTTTATTCAGGTCGTCTCGTGTGTAGGTTGTAGGGCATGCCGCACACTTTATTACTCGTAAGTGTGACATTCAGTGGCGTAGCTATCGGAAGGCTAGGCGGTGCAATGCACCAGGTCCCTCAAGCCCAGGGGGCCCTCGGACTCTGACCAGTAAACCTCAAACTGAACTTGCGAAAATTACTCCCACATTCAGAATATAAAAACACATACATGCCTAAACCTAATAAATGCCTTTGCACTTTTAAAGTATTCATATTTATATTTATCTATACTATAATATTATAAAGAGGAAAGATTTGATTGTTTGTTTGTTTGTTTGCATTGAATAGGCTCCGAAACTACTGAACCGATTTGAAAAATTCTTCCACTGTTGGGAAGCTACACTATCCCCGGGTGACATAGGCTATAATCTATATCCGTGCGAAACTGTGGCTGACCGCTAGTTTGAAATAAATTCCGCCAATTTCCGTCAAAACAAACTTAATTTCTACTATTTTCCCTCACACCACTTGAAGGAGCAGGAGGTCCATTTGCACTGAATGACAGAGATTATGAGAAATTTTAGATATTTGCACACACATAGCACAGCTTCTGGTCGGTACTGCGGTCGGTAGTGCGCTTTTCCCCTGATATTTATTTGTGCAAAATCATTCACTAGTTACGGAATAATGTAACCCAAGGTGTAAATAAATAATACTTACAACCGTGAGAAGCCGGGGTGCGTTGCTAGTACCTTGATAAAACCTAACCTGTTCAGATAGGTCCCCAATTCTTTTTTTGCACCAGGCAATTTGGGTACTTAGCTACGCCACTGGTGGCATTGTCTGAGGGTGTCCACCACAAAGACATTCGGTATCAGAGCCCTTTATATAACCCCATATTTGCCCTAATATGTTATCCTGACTTCGGCCCACTTGGGACCGAAGTCGGTTCAGGGTTTTCCAAGTGGGCCATGGTTCTTTATGGCCTGGGGGTCGCACTTCAGCAGGACAATGTAATTGGGAGGTGGACAGTGCAGTTTTTGCCACACGACAAGTCGAGCGTCTTTGGGGTGACTTATTCGTTCATCTGTCCAAAACTTATTCAGTACCACGGCATTTATGAGAACTATAAAACTATTCATACCAACTAAGCAACTGCAGCGCTGAGTCTGGGTTACAAAATAAATAGAATTAGTATAAACAATAGTCAGCTGTTGTGGTTCAAATGAATGAATGAAACTATACCTACTAGATTATGAATTGTAGACAAGTCTATATCTTTTCAATTGAAGTCACATAGCGATGTCGTAAGGTTCCAATTGAGTCATAGAGCGCTGCGTTACGGAGTTATACAGGGTTATAGCGCCAAACGTGTTTACATTCGTTTTCAACTCATATTTTCCACTTACAGCTGACAAGTAATAATAATTAATTTTGATCAATTCTGCTAGATTTTGGAATTGTTAACGAGACGAGATAATTAGAATTACCATTATTAGACGTTTACGTATACGATATTAGATTAGACATCATCGTACCAAAAGAAGACATAAATAACAAGTTGTAAAAAAATATTAGTAGTTTCTTGAATCATAGCTAAAGACACTCTCAATCGAGTTACCTTTTAATTAAAAAATAAAATACGAAATCAAAATCGGTTCAGCCGTTTGGGAGCTACGATGCCACAGACAGACACACAGATGCACACGTTAAATTTATATCGCCCCTCTATTTGCGCTCCCCCCCCCCTAGTTTTTAGTTGCGGACCTCACTTAGTTTTTTTTAAGAATGGCTATTGGTGACATCTTAAAAAAACTAAGCAAATTGATCATCGTTACCAGCTTATCATGGTCCCACAGTTGGTACACAACACAAGTCTTCTCAGAGCGAGAGGATGGACCGCATAATTTGATACACAGACCAAATACAAATGACAGCTCGTTTAATGATCACAAAATACGTTGTCATGGTATACCAAATTGAACCAGATCTCATCTGCACAGTGCACAGTCTAACCTAAGTTCAGGGACGTATCACTTTTGTGAAGCCCACGCGTTGCGGGCGTCCCTCTAATCGATCTGATTGCTCTGGGCCTGACAAATTGGACATCGCTGAATTGGCTGACAACTGAGTGTTGGGCTGGGTGGTCACTGATTTGGTGACAATTTGTGTTATGGGATTTCACGCGGGTTTCTTTTCTAGGTAGTTTTATCGGTTTTATCTGCTGAGCTAAACTGTTCTATGTTCGCGCATTTATTTTTAACCGACGAAAGAACGAGGTTATTTATTCGACTGAGTTTTTTTAAATTATTTGTTACGCGATTACTCCTCCAATTGTGAATTGATTCTGATGTTTTATTTTATTTGATAGGTTATACTTCAGAGGTGGTCCCGTATAAATTGTATCAAAATCGATTTAGTGCTTTCTGAAATAAATAAAATAAAATAAATATTCGGGAAATTTTTGCACACACGGTCATCTGACCCCAAACTAAGCAAAGCTTGTGATATGGCTGCCAGAGACTGATATACATACATATATAGTTTAAATACATACTTAAATAGATATTACCAACCAGATATAGAACAAACACAAATGTTCATCACATAAATGTTTGTCCTAGGTGGGAATCGAACCCACGTCCCCAAGCTCAGAAGGCAGGTTCACTACCAACTGGACCAACGGGCTATCCGTATGAATATCAACAAAAACCAAAAATATGTTTACAGATGTCGTTTTAGCTTATGGTTTTGTTGTTTAAGTTTTTACATGTACAAATCAGTCTTGAAGTAATTTTTTTTTCTTTTAAAAATTAATTATTTTCTGATTTAGTTACTTTATGATAAACAAAGTTGTATTTCAGTTCAGAGAAGCTAAAAACTTGATCATTGAACTGAGCTAGAAGCTTTTCAATCAAATTTTCATCTCGTAATTTTTGATCAATTTTGAAAGTTTGAAAATTCGAGCTTTATTTCTAAGTTCAAGAATTATTTATTTTCAATTGCAATTAAAGTCAAATCGTGGTCGTGCGTCGACCCTATTTACATGAAAGTGTCGTTACCCTGGCGTCCTAGACGGTTTCGAATTGCTCTTGGGAACTCAGTTTTAATACACCTTAACGATATTTAAATCAATTCACCCTTAACTCTACTCTGCTGAGATTTATGAGTAATTAGCATCGCCCTGCGGCTTTACCCGCAATCCTACAGGAACTGAATATTTCCGAGAAAAAGTAACATTTTAATTTAGGGTATAAGCCGTATAAGCTACCTCTACTAATTTTCGCCAAATCCGTTCAGCCGAGACAGCAGTTGAGGGCCATTTGTAATATTAGTGATTCACACACCAAGATATTTTTACCTGTGGATAGGTTGTGCCCGCCACCATATTGACTAGACGAATGCAAGGCTGGCTGCCCGACTTCGTTTAGCCGTCTCTCAGTCACGCACTCCGAATGTCCACAACAAACTGTATTTTTGTCTCTTTCTATCAACAGATATAGCGTAAAAGTCGTAAAAGACGACGATACGTACGTAGGTAAGTAGATATATATGCTGCGTTTAGTCAGTTTTTAAAGCCGTGTTGTTCGTCTATAACGTCTCTATTATTACACCTCACTGTCCTCACAGTCCAAAACAGTATGTGAAGTTATAACAGTATAGGATTAAAATTAAATTTAATACTATATGCTCTATGGAATTCCAAAAGCTAAAAGACTCAATGACTCGGAGGTCAAATTTGAGTACATTAATAATAGTACATGGGTGATGGGAGCGATGGTGGCGGAGCGGTAGCATGTGCGCTTTACAATCTGACGGCACCCAGTTCGATCCTCGGCTCTACACCAATTACTTATTTAATACTTAAATATATTATTCGCGGTTGCGATGCTATCGCTCAAACCCTGTGAAAGAAAACATCAGCGAGGAAACCGGTATGTCCGAGAACCTGAAAAGTTCAAAGACATGACATTCGCCAAAATGCACTAGGTCAGCATAGTGTATTAAGGCCTCCTCTCCCTCTCTCTGAGAGAAGGCCGGTGTCCCAGCAGTGGGAACATGATAGGCCGATAATAATGATGATGAATAATAGTGTATCAAATATTTGCTCTCCATTCTTGCTCTTGCTTTTTCTTGAAAATAAAATTAACGAGAAGTTTGATATTTCGAATGAGATCGCGCACCTTGTTCATGTCACTTCCCCATCAAAGTGGATCAATATAACCGATGTCGCATACTCATGGAGTCTACGTGACGTGAAAATTTAACGCGCAGGGGGAAAGTTTGGCGGGAAAATACGATTTCATCTGGAACGCGTGTATGTCGAAGGTTAAACGTAGGTGTGCTATACCTTGTATAACTATCAACTTAGTACGAGTTTTTCAGTAATCATCATCATCATCAGCCAGAAGACGTCCACTGCTGAACATAGGCCTCCCCCTTTACCGACAGCCTGCCTTTTGCATCCACTGAATGCCCGCGACTCTCACAATGTCGTTGGTCCATCTAGTGGGAGGCCTGAGGCGCTGCGTCTTCCGGTTCGTGGTATCCACTCCAGAACCTTTCTTCCCCATCGGTTATCGGTTCTTCGACCGATGTGATCAGTAATGATGATGTGTTTCGGTAATGATATGCTTAAAATAAGAAGGAGTTTAATGCCTGTTTCCACTAACCCTAGGAGTCCTAAATCAGATGCCTAAAAATACCTTGGGCAAAAAAACGTTTCACCGAATTTCGGTGATAACTAGTGACGTTAGGCGTCACCTAAAGTTACGACACCGATTTGGTTAAAAATATTTCTTGAACCTTTTGAGGTGAATATTTGACGCGCTTTATACCTTCTATATCACGAGGTAGCCATCTCTTACGGTAGGTTGGTTAATGCAGTTATAAAAGAGCTATTCGAGTTTTTGACACTGCTGGAACTTTTTCTCATGTTAAAACCATGTCCAGATTTTTTTTACACAAGATACTTCTTCCTTGGTCACGTCCTCAGATCAGACAAAGGATGGTGATATGATTGTATCCCTTGGATTTCTCATTGCTTTACGTAAAGCCATACAATGGCTAGGATGGAACAGGTCGATCTGTCAGTCACAATCCAGAATTCTGTCTGCAATTTACACAAATTAATTATTAGGCAAAGTCTTTCTGACTACGCAGTAGCTTTACCTAGTTTGTGATATTAGGTATAGCCATCCCTTGCGGTTATATCATTCTGAATCAAATATTTCCCTATGTACCGTTTGCACCATGGACTTGCACCATTAATGGTGCAAAAGCAACTACTTTGTATCGTTTGCGCAATTAATGGTGCAAACGCAACTAACGTTTTCACCTTGTACCGTAAAGCACCATTGTCTTGCACCATCAATGGTGCAGATGCAAAAAACTATTCCTGCCGTGAATTTTAAAACAGACATAAATGATTAAAGTGGTGTGCATTATTTTTTTGCTTTGTCACAAGGATGTTGATGGCGTGCCATGAAAGTGTATTTATTATTGGGAGTATGCAAACGAATATATATATATATTTCAACTGCGTTTTGAATGTTGAATACTAATTTGCACGTCACAACTTTCGTTCTCATCAATCTATGCATCGGTCACCACTATTGTAACAATTGGAACCTTCTGGCTTTTGTACTACAGTTAAGTTTCATTTTTAGTTTATATACTTATGAATGGATTTAACCAAGTACTTGACATGTTCATAACGTGTTAATTGAATATTTAAACAGCAATTTAGTAGCGCTCATCGGTTTCGCGTGTCGGTGATGAAGTCGGCGTGTTTTGAACAGTCGCAATGTGGTTTAGTGTTACTCGACCGACTGCAGTGGCTATTATGTTAATAGTATCTGCATGGATGCACACTACGCTATGTTTATAGAGTTATCATGGTAATCGATACCTTGTAAGACTATCAACTTAACGATTAACTCACCTGACGTATACGTGATCGCGTGTAACGTGATGTTTCCACATACAACCTAGAAGCCTCACACGTCTGTGTTGATAAATTCTAAAGTTTCGGGTTGGTTACTGGGTAGGTGAGGTCATCATAAATAAAAGATGGCGATGCATCTTTACATTAAATATATATACATTATACAAGGCCAGTATGCAAGTGCGTGAAACCATACGCTCATATTTCGGAAATGACGATTATAAGCATAGCCAAATCCATATAGGTAAAGTGAGGAGAAAACATATTTTAAGCTGCATGATGGGTACCATCGAATAGATCTACATAATTTTTAACCAGGTGTACTATTTGACTAAAATATCGTTGATTATTATTTTATCGTTGATTTTGTCACAGAAAGAAACTTGTCTTAACCTAGAACTACAGACCTTTGTTGAATGAACAGAACTATTTTGAAGCCGACTTGCAAATTTATGTCATAAGCAGGACATGCACCTTTGAACTTTCTGTTCATGTTAGATGAGCTAAAATAGATTCTCTACCAGCTCTTGTGACTTCTACAAACCGTGTTATACTCGGTGGAGTGAGTCCGCCCTAAGTAGAGGCACAGAAGACATAATAGGTAGAAGCGTGAAGATCTCAAATATGATGCACATACCTCTAGTTTGAAACAAACTTTATTGTTTGTCAACATTTTCGCATCAGTTGGAAAACATCCAATTCGCGTTTCTGTGTTTTGTTTGCTATGAAAGGCGCGAACGTAAGCGTTGTACAATTGCCGCAATTTGCGTCGCGCCGCCTGATCGGAATGGTCATTGGTGAATTGTGGTTTGGCGTTTCCTTTCTCTTATTGTGTCCGGTGCGAGAAACTTTCATTGGCTTTACGTAACCCAATTTGATGGTTATTACTGCGGTTCGCAGTTTTGTCCAATCGATAGAGCTGAAATTTTGCATAAAAACGTTTAGTTTGGATGACTTTACATAGTTAGGCAAGTGACGTCTTTTTAAATCCTATGTGGCGGGCTCCCAAAGATAGCATACCAGTAATTTTTTAAATGAAACGGTTTGCTGAGAAGAATACGAAAAATAAAATGACGTCACACAGAATTCAATATGGCGGACGCCTAAAAGCTTGTTTTTAAAAAGTTTTATGTTTTTTATTAATGATTGATGATGAACCAATTCAACACACGCAATTTAAAGACATCGATTGTAACAACCGGGTAACACCCCCACTCAGGCAGTTGCAGCTCTTGATTACCTAGTGGGTTTTCTTTACGGCGATGTTATAGGATGTATGACCTCTAAGGACGTTAAGTATTTTACTTTGAAGGCGTAAACCGGCTAAGGCATTTAAATCACAGAATAGGTACCTATTCTGTGTCTAAAGTGACCATTTAACTTAACTTAAAGCGATCTTAATTTCCCCGTTATATCTCCGGGTTATCAGCTATTTTCTGGAAAATAAGGAAACAAAAGTTACAATAATGTTTATTATAAAATTCCCTTAAGGCGAATTCCAACCTGTTTGCCCTAATAAGGGTTAGGATAAGGGACAAAATAAGTGACAGGTGGGCTTATTGGATGCAATATTATAAAATTTATCGAGATGAAAGTTAGCAAAAATTAAGACCAGTTTTACAAGAAATTGTAGGCCATGCCATTATAAAATTTTCAAATAAAATAAGGGCCAACTTTTACATTTCAATAGTAAATAAGTGTCCGACAAGCGAGATAAAAAGAAAGGCCTTCAGCTACACCCTTACCAGGGCTGATGATGATGAAGTTTTCATTTGATCGAGAGTAAAAATTTTTAATATTTACAATAACGATTATGAATTATTTGTCGAAGTTAAGAGTTTTGATACTACGTCGTCGTCAGCTCGAAGCCAAGTTTTGTCCCTGCACGAAACAGGGACAAATCTGCTATTTACGTGTGCAGGAAGAGATACGCACGACCTCGGCGCCGGCCTCAGAACTAAATAACGTAAGCGACAAATGATAAAACTCCAGATTAGTCTAGAACCATTTAATTACAAATAAAACTAATTATATATTTATTTAAGTATAAAGGAAATAAAAAACAATGAAAACAAAAAAGCCTTAATTATTACTTGTTACTAATTATCACTAATATAATCAAATATCAAAAACAAGATGTTGTCCGTGTGGTAAAGTGCCAAGAACGCTAATTTACATTGGAATACATTATATAAATCGATAGCATACCTATGCAAAAACAAATTGTCAAGAAGTTTAAGATTCGGAGAAAAAACTAAAAACCTGTTTTAGAAGGGCTAGTTTCGCCTAATTATTCTATCGAGAAACTTATTTAAATAATAATAATATAAACAAAATATGAATTTGGTACTGTTTGCCATAACTGCGCAAATTGATGCAACGCAACCCAAGTTGCCATAATTATATCAACACAAATCGGGTTAAAGAGCTTTATTTTCTCAACAAGAAATTTACAATTTCACTTATGTGAGAAATTAAATTAATTTAGTAACTAATGCTTCCACATGTTGGTAAACTTAAATAAACTAAAATAATAATAATAATATGTTTAACAGTATCACAAACACAAGCACTAACTAACATTATTATATTGTATAATAGTTTATTTTATTTTATTTTGTTTTGTATCTACCCTACATTTAATTGACAAAAATGGTCAGTTTTAAACGGTCGCTTTAGCACCGCGCGTTATCAGCTAGTATGCAGGTACGCGCCGCGCCACAGTGCAAATGCACGCAGATAAGAAACTGAGATTGACTTTATTTACCCAATAGTGTTGTGTCGTTTAAAATATAGTTCTTTAATTTATTTTTGAAAACATTAAATGACGTTGCATTTTTCACCTCCTTCGGTATCTTATTATAAATTTGTACTCCTGCATAACTAACACATCGTTCTCCATGAACCGTTCGGACTCGTGGAAGTATGATGTGATCCTTTCGTCGACTACTTCGTTACAAATACTGTGCGGTTACACATGAAAAGCTTACACAGAGCACATTATACCCAATGTTCAATAGGCATGTGTCCTAATCCTAATGTTTAATTTATTACAAAACAGCGATTCAGCTTAGCGATGAATATAACTGAATACATTGCATATATACTGAAAAAAATAAATTAAATTGGCTGTTAAATCTCTCAGATATGAGTGTGTAAAGTTTGAGGTGGGGATAGAGTGTCCCTTTCTCGCAAAGCGTGTGTTAGTATAGCATTTGTATGGCGCGCCTGAGGCGTGACGTTATAGCTCAGTATAGAGCGCTCTCTGTCTAGCATGAAATTAAAACACTAATAACTCATTTATTTTTAAACTTATTTAATTTTGTTTTCGTTGATGGGCTCTATTTATGATCAGCTTTTTATGCGGTAATAAAAAATATGAGTCATCATGTCTAGTGTAGAACTTGTCAAGTAATTTAGCGCGTTTAAACTCCTTTCTTTTCTAGACGGCAACATAATCGTAACTCGTTTTCTCACAATAAAAAGGTTCTGTAAGTACGAGCTTCTCGCTGAGTGGTTTCCGCCGTGGCAATATTTTTGTATAAATGTAGGGAGGTATCATGTGGCATCTCTTCTCTAGCGTCGCCTCGCACGTTCTGTTTGCCATTCAATTACTTATAGAACATATTGAGGTAGATACTATTTATATTTACATTGTATGTAAGTTTCGCGACTCGTTTGTAACAATTTCTATGTTCTGAATTAGGAAATTGGATATTTTTTATTTGGCATCATTTTTATATAAATAAAGTATTGTTCCACATTTTAGGAAGGTTGCGCAGTTTCGAGTCTTGCCGTTCGAGAAATTTAGGAATTATCTTTCACAATTAAATTATTTCTCAGGTCTAAATAGTTGTTCACGAAGTAAAATATTTGACCTTGGCCCTTAGAACGGTCCTACCCTAACCTTTCTTTTTTTCTTAGTTATAATATTGCTAATCTAGAATATTTTCTTGTTTGTGAAAACGTGAAACTATTTAGTTTGTTTGTGCACGTGTTTTTGAATACAAACTAGCATTTAACTAAATTAACATAAGATTTCCAAAAATACGATTTAACTACATTTTAACAAAATAATTATGGTTAAAATACACTAAAATTCATGTAGACAATTTGCAGACATTCCTGCGATCCCACACTAGGCTCAAGGCTCGTCATATGGAGACCAACAAAACGAAAAAACGGAAAACAAAAAAACTAAAATCTAAAAAACTAAAAACTAGTATTTATTTATACGTGCACCACTTGCACGGTCACCAGCTAATTAAATTTGCAAATGAGGTGTTTCCTCGATTCTCCAACGTTTACGTTGAGTTTGTTTATGCCTAGTTTCTGAAGTTAATTAAAAGGTTTTATCACCTCTCTCTGCGGATACAATGTAGCATTTAATATGCTTGAGTTTTATTTGATACTCTTCTGGCGGCCGTTTTGTATGCGGATGTCACTTCTCCGATTATTTGCTTCGCCGAGTCTTTACGCTTTACGGAGTCCGTCGTAAAAATGTGTTCTATAGCTTTTACGTTTCCAACTCGGTGGGCATTAACATGTAGGTTCGTGTCGAATATACAGTATATATGGTTACACGGAAAGGGTGTACTAAGCCCTAAGGGGTTCATAATACCCATCATTGTGAACTTTTACAATGAGACCAACCCTGAAAACACGAAAAATATATCGGCTGTTCCATAGAAAACGGTTATTCACAATCGACAAAATGTATGGAACAGCTCATATATTTGTAGCGATTTCAGGTTTGGTGCCATAGTGAAAGTAGTTCATAGTGATGAGTACCTATAACAGATCCCTTTCGGCTTAGTCCACCCTTTCCGCGTAACCCTGTATTTTTATATTTTTTACATATTAGTATATTTTTCGTTACAACGAATAAAACCGTTATAGACGATAGAGATCCACAAGATGGACAGACGAACGACCATAGACCGAAGTGACGATAAAAGAGACCGCAAGAAAACGCTGAAGCTGGCCGATTCCTACTGGCCCTTTTGGAGATCGATGGAGGAGGCCTACTTTCAGCAGTGGACGTCCCATCGCTGAGATGATGATGATGATGACGATGATACTTATCTATACCAAGTGCAAATCCCAATATACGTATTTGGTTTGGAACAATTTCCCGGACCAAGTCCCCTGCCCGGTGGATTTAATTACGCGCCGTACCGGACAACAATAAATCGCCACAGGACGCGGATGTTCCGTATCGCCTGCTTTAACATAGGTAGAGATACCAAGAACAATAGTTTATGATAAGCGTAAGCAACAGGGCTTTGGATGTTTGAACCAAAAGTTTCCTTTCACAAATTCTGTCAGGTTTGTGAGAGACACCTAAAAAAACTTTAGCTTCTTTAATATTCGCGTGAATATTCGCCAAAGAACCAGAGGCAACGACATAGCTGGTAAAATTTGCAAGTTGAAGTGGCAATGGGCCGGCCACGTCGCTCGAAGTACCGCTAACCGATGGGGATGAAAGGTTCTTGAGTGGAGACCACGGTAACCGGAAGACGCAGCGTAGATAGGCCTCCCACTATGACTAGATGGACCGACGACATTGTGAGAGTCGCAGGCATCCAGTTGATGCAGATGGCAGGCTTTCGTTCAGTGTGGAGGTTGAAGGAGGAGGCCTGTGTTCAGCAGTGGACGTCTTCTGGCTGATGATGTTGATGACTTAATACAATGCTCAACATGATTTCCTTGAATTCGTTACAAAATAAATCTTTATTATGACACCTGAGGCTTCATTGTGTGAGTGGTAATAGTCGCGTTCTATCCTACTCACGCCCACTTACTCTCACCATGCGCGAGCAGGACTTCAGGAGAACACTATAACCACCAGAGTTACGTAGACCTTATTGTTGTTGTCTGATGGTAATGGTGATCGTGTGCTATACGTGGTGTTCATCCTTCGTCTTGCTCGCACATGGTGCGAGTAAGTTAGCGCGAGCAGGACAACAGACGTACTCCATCGCCGTCCCTGTTTCCTCCTAGATCTTGTCCTCGCTCGATCAATTTCTAATTTGACTTCATACTTGATACGAATCCAGTCTTGAGCCTCGTTAGACTAGTATACATGCAAAAGAGTTGCATCTGCTGGTTACCTTATCATGATTAAACGGATGAACCGACTTTTTTAGCAAAAAAATGCATTAGAAGCACTCACATATGGTGTACCTTATCGTTGAAGATAAAAAATATAAATGAGAAAATTGAGTATAAAGCCGCGGGGTCCTTCTAGTTTTCAATATTCCACGTTCCCCTGTCCGTCCCTTGGCTAGGATTTAATTATCAATGTTCTCCGCGACAATAAATCGCTGCGGGGCGTCGTCGGTCGCCGGCGGCGTCCAGTGCTGCGTCCACTGCCCCTACCAACTAAATATTGGACGGGGCATAGGGACTATTATTTGAGGTCTATGCATGCTATTAACACCTGCAATGTAGTTCTAGAAATATAATTTATATACAGAGTATATATGGGTGTTCCCCAAAAGATAGGTACAATCTGAGTGTCTTCAAATCAAGAGTGAATCGGTTTCTTCTAGGCAAGCGTGCTCCATCGTAGACCGCATCATCCCTTAACATCGGGCGAGTTTGCGGCCAAATGCAAGCCTATTATTTAAACAAGTTATTCTTGTTAGTTGAAGTCCGTACGATTACCTTTAGTCTAGATAGACGCCATCTGCATCCAGTGGACGCAGATGGCAGGCTGTCGTTCAGTGTGGAAGTTAAAAGGGGATGCCTATGGTCAGCAGTGGACGTCTTCTGGCTGATGGTGATGATGATGAGACCTAGTAGAGACGACAGTCAATTCTGTTGAGAAACATGAGCACTTTTGGACAGAGAACTATGACAAAGTTATAAAAGAGAACATACAAGAAAAGTAATAAAATACGAGCACCTCTTGAATACCTACTCGAGACATTGAATGGTCGAGAGACAGATACTTTTAACTTGGGCATATTCACAAAACATTCTACAATGTAGTTACGAAACATGCTACATTTACATTAACTAGTTACTAGCAATGTGGTTTTACCAATAGAGACTGCATGCTCAAAAATCACTAAAAACAGAGCGATATTTTACCTGAGCATGAGACCATAGACAAATAAAACCTATAGAACTTACAACCTTACAGCGTTTTACAGCCGTCCCAGTATAAGTATTTTAATTTCTAAACACACGCATGGCATTTTTGATTATTTTTCACAAAATCGCGCATCGTACGTTTGCATCGTTGCCAGATACAGGACGGACTGAGTTCACTCAAGCTAATTAACTTGTGTCTGTATCGCCCCGCAGACATCGGTAAAAGGAGTCTCAGTTTATATATAACATCATTGGTTACTAAGCACTATTTAATGGCTTGCATAGTAACTATTTGTGCCGAATGCTATAAAATCTGCAACTCATTGGTATTCAATTGCCCATTTGCATTGGTGTATTATAGCTCTTCCATTAATGGTCCGAGAGTATTGATTGTAATGCAACGATTTTGTATTGGTGCCGTAGAGAACGGTAGCGCAAATGTGGAGCACTGTACAGTTCTCCAATAATATAATCGAGATGGGATTTGACTGTTATTGTACCATTGTTATTCTCGCTGTTGATGTTGGTCAAGTTTTATGTCACCTAAAACTAGTTATTCGTCTACAGAGAATGCACGAAGCAAATACACATTACGCACTCTTTTAAGGTGGAACGTTTCACATATGGCGGGAAATTCAAATTTCATACTGTTTTCTTGTCCTTGTAGCTAGGCCGAGGTAATTATTGTACATAACACGGTGTTTGCGCAAATCGTTGGTTGTTCTTTACATTATCATGTACAGCTATTCATCAGTAACGCACAATATTACTTAAATATGTCAATAAACCGTTCGAAACACCAAAAAAAAAAATTATCGACAAATGTAAGTAATAATGTTCATTAAAGATTGATATCTTTACATGATTTTTTGTAAAATATATAATAATAATCAATTTGCGCAAACACCATGATCGTTTACAATTATTTCCCGGCCTAGCTACAAGAACTAAAAAACTGTTTGAAATTCAAATTTCCAGCCATGAGGGAAACGTACCCCCTTAAATTTAATGCAATATACAAACTGAACTGAAGACTGAACTGAAACAAATGAAATTGAAGATTACTTTTCTAGACATACAAATTACTCGTACAACCATTTTCCAATTAGGTATTGTGTCCCTCAGGCATTCAGATCAGTGATCGCTACCCGGAGACGTGAAGAGGTTCAAATATAGCCCAATCAAATCAAAGCCCACCATATACCACCTCCATATGTGAGTGACGTCACGGTATCACGGTAGTTGCATGCGAATACGTTAGTTAACACTAAAAATAGAAATCTGTCTTAAATCGTTTTAGCAGTTATTTAATTGCGTTCTGCAGTGCGAGTACCGTTATTTATCGATCGTCAAATTTGAGAAAATGCCATAGAATCGATCATAGCGAGTACTATGGCATGTTATCGAATTTGATGATCTCAACTGTCAAATTTGACGATCGATAAAGAACGGTACTTGCACTGCTTATTCGTGCAGGGTAGCTGTGAGAGTTAGTGAACAGTGGCGCCCAAAGACTTTGTAGCTATATCTAGTCTGTGGTGGCCCCACTTGGTTGTCGATCAATATTATGATTAATTTGTGTCATCAAAAGAATAATATAAAAGTGCTGATTAAAAAAAAGTGGGTAGTTGACTTAAAGCTATTTTCACCACACCATACTTTGTGCGTAAATAAATACACGCCATCTAGCGGTTCCTTTCGTTACCATTAGCATACGCGAATTACTGGGTTCTAATCTGTGATACTGCGGTTCTAATTTGACACCGTTTAGCAATAATGGCGAAGAAATGTAATGCATGCGGTAGCTTTTCCTTATTAAATAGGATGGTTCTCTATGTAAGAGGCCATCAGATGCTATCGTATATGTAATAAGTAGGTGATTTATTTGTTAAAAGTAACAGGCTTAGTCAAAAATATAATTAAACGTAAGATAGGTACTATATAAATTGGCTAATAAAGTTCTGAGATATAAGTGTTTAAAGTTTTTGTTTGGATTAAGAAGAAATGCTCTGTCCCTTTCCCGCCAGATGAGTGTCAATGTGGAGTTGGTATGGCGTACTTACTTGTGACATCACTTGTAAGTATATTGCGCTCTCTTTCTAGAAAGACATTAAAATGCTTATAATATCTTCCTTAATTTTGAACACATTTCAATTTTGTTTTCGGTGTTCGTTTCTAATTATGCAGCTTTTCTAACAAGCCTGCATCCAGCGTTGTCCTGCGGTCTCTTTTAGGCCGTCTATCCTATTATTCAGCATTATGCAGCTCTATAATCACATCCTTGTTTTCTAATAATCGCTGGATTTTGTATCGGGTGAAACAAAGCTCGGATAGTACATATTTCTGTTTATACGACGTCGATTTATTGCTTTATGTGGTATTGTCGCGCGCCACCGTTAAATTGATTAATGAGATCTGCTATTCAATAGGGCGCGACATTTCCTTTTGGCACGTTCAGTGAAAACCTTGAAAAGGATAATATTAATTGCTGTACGCGAGTAGTTTGCATACACGTATTCAATAGAAGAATATTGGGTAAAAGTGTTATGTATACCATTAGTCATTTTCTAAATGTTAATGTTTTCATGTTCATGTTTTTTAATTGTGTAGGCTTACGTTTTGACGCTATTTTGCCAGCGGTCTACGATGTAGCACGCTTGCCTAGAAGAACCGCTTCACTCGCGACTTGAAGACATCTAGATTGTTATTTGTAACTATCTATATCTATTCGTATATGAGTTATCATTAAATTTCACTCAAATAGAACGGTTTTTTTCTGCCGCTAAATATTCTAAAACCTTCCCAACCGCATTAATTATTCACATAGCCAAGCGGGCTGACTAGCTAACAAATTAATCGATGTGGACAAATTCCTTATTGGGGTCACTGGGGACCGGGAGTAATCTAAATTCTTAACGTTGTTTGCTCTCGGCGCAGACCCAGGTCGAGTGGCTGGGGTGTACACCAGCAATACCCACCATATTGTATGACATCATCTGATAGGCTTATTGGAAAGCCCACTTGACTGGCACCTCTAATTTATATGAGAACGAAACTCGTGTTTCGTTTACTGTGCTCGATGATTTGATTACAGGAAACCGATTAACTCTGATCAATTTCAATCGCCAGAGGGATCAAAGGCCGCTACAAGAGACTGTTATTTGATTGGGGTTTGAAAAAGGCTTCTTGTTGATGTAATATAAATATTAATAGGAAAAGTATATAGCCCCGAACCGACAGGCATTGTTCTGTCTAAATTTCCGACATAGTAAAGTTATGGTTCATAAAAATATAAAAAGGACGAGAAAATAGAGAAAGAAATCAGTTTATGTCGAAAAAAAAGCTTTTTTTTTCGTTTCCGTAATTACCTTAACCGAAAATTTTAAAACAATATAAATTACCTTTAAAAAACCACAAAACGCAATCATTCTAAGTTAATATACAAAGAACAAAGAATGTTTGTGTTTTGTGGTTTTCTTAAGTCGGTTTTTTTAAAGATAATTTATTTTAGATTTTTTAGTCAAACACAGTATAGTGGATTGCTTATATATAACCTTCTTTAACTGTCTCTTTTTATCAAGTAATAATAACTTGATCTGAGTAATTGAGTGGAATTTCAATAAGAACTTTAAATCTCGTCGATGCTGTCAGAAGGAAAACATAAAGTGCTGCCATACTTTAAATATGTGAAAAGTGGCTGTGCTAACAATCTGAGTGCATCGCTCTAGCTTCCCAGACGTCTGTGTTTACCCTTCTCTAACTGAATTCCTTGCTCCAGGGCGAAAATTAAAGCTAAATCAAATATCACGAATTTCTCGTTAACTGAACGCAGTGTCATACTGAGAATTAAAATTAAGATGAGATTTACAACATGGTTAAGGAAAATGAAGATAACTTCTTTGAATAAAGGGAAACTGAGCCAGAAATTACAGTTGTGTGATGGGAAAAACTCGGCTGGCCACATCGTTTGAAGAACTGACAACCAATGGGGAAGAAATATTCTAGAGTGGAGACCACAAACCGGAAAATGCATTGCAGTAGGCCTTCCATTAGATGGACCGACGGCATCGTGTAAGTCGCGGGCATCCAGTGGATGCAGATGGCAGGCTGTCAGTGTGGAGCTCTAAGGGGGAACCTTATGTTCTGCAGTGGACATCTTCTGGCTGATGGTGGTGGGCAAAACTATCATTTGTTGGTGATGTCAGGCGTAAAGTCTAAATAATCCGCCTGCTAAGTCGGTCGGCCAAAGCATAAATTATGTACCGTAAAATAGCTTAGTGTCCTTGGAATATTAAATGATAATTTATTGAGAAAACTATATAATCTGGGTGCTTCAAGTTGCGAGTGGATCAGTTTATTCTAGGCAAGCGTGTTCCGCCGTAGCCGGCAACAACGCTTAACTTCAAGTGAGTTAGAAAGCTTTAAAGTCTTTAAAACGCCTACCTCTTGAAAAACTAAACCTGTGGGACTCATTGCTACAAACCTACAAAGAATCTGCGAAATTGTTGGCAACAGAATCAATTTAAACCTTGATGCTAAGGCTGCGCTCAACGAGCTCACACAGGTATCTTTTCCGCCATCCTATAAAATATCAACACGAAAAACGGTTTATATATACTATTTGCAATGCTAGGTATTGTAAAAATAATGATAATGTTATTTTTTTTAACTCAACTCTGTGTTCTTTTTTTGTTAATTCTGTTGATTACTTTAAAAATGTTGAAATTAGCGCCTTAAATTACACTTAGCTATAGTTTTAAGGGTGGAGGTGTGGAGGTTAAAGGGGGAGGCCTATGTTCAGCAGTGGACGTCTTCTGGCTGATGATGATGATGATGATGATGATGATAGTTTTAATTTTCCGTTGTGATCATTTCGTGAGGATTAGCTATATATGGTACTACCAGCTCGCCCCGGCTTCGCACGGGTGTGTTCTGTTGTATATAAACTTTCCGCGAAAAATTATCTAACTGATGATGAAACCTGCATCAAAATCCGTTGCGTGGTTTAGGAGGAGTTAGTGGATATACAGACAGACGGACGCGGAAAGCGACTTTATTTTATACTAGTGACCCGCCCGCCTGGCTTCGCACTGGTGTAATTTACGTGCGAAGCTGGAGCTGGTCGCTTGGAATATATATGTAAACCTTCCGTGAAAAATTATCTAACTGATGGTGAAAACCGCATCAAAATCCGTTGCGTGGCTTAGGAGGAGTTAGCGACAGACAGACAGACGCGGAAAGTGACTTTAATTTATACTATGTAGAGATAGAGATACTCCATTCATTAACACAGTACTTTATCAGATGCATTGTCCATTGCATGGTCCGGGCTCGAAGCCAAACCGTAAATTACGGCTAGACGTAGAAATCGCTTAGTGTCCTTGAATGGCATTGGACAAAATTGACTGCATTATTGATCCTTCTACAGCTTGGGGCGTTACTCTGCAAGTCTGCACTGGGTGATAAATCTTTGGAGGTTGCCATTGAAATGTGTAACGGCCCTTTTCTCTTCGGTAAAAGCTGCAAATGGTTTGTTTTCAATTTGATATAATGTAGATTCTAGAAATCTAATGGCCGGTTTTTGGTAAAGTATAGCCAACAGTAATTTACTCCAAACCTAAAAGGTTTTCATATCATGCACCGTTTTGGACTGGAGATGTGTTGTGTGTTTCTTTTTACAAATACAAATACAAATTAATTTATTGGGCATTATAAAAATTGACAAAATATTATATGAACCCATTGACTCCGAACTAGTAATAAATACTGTGTTTCGGGAGTCAATGGCCTCTCCCATTAGATGTTACTAACTAAATGCCAAAACACAGACTAAAATATATATATAATAATATATAAAAAAGTTATGACAAAAAAAAAAAAAACCTTTAATTAAATAATTTTAATTCCATATTTTGGTAAAATAAAGTCAGTAAGACAGTTTGTGTTTAATAAGGTGTTTGTCCTTCCAATTTACATACTTGACTAAGAAATTCTTGCATATATTTTCGTCTGGATCGGCTAGCACTGCTAAATGTAGCAGTTCTCGCATTCAAAGAAATGTAAAGCGGTTGTTGTTCAGGTTTTAACGCGCGGACTGAAGTTCCAATGGGAATAAATGCTAATGCCTGGTTTTGGTTTCCGGATTTAACTAAAATTAGGTTAGAAATCTCCGCTTAGAACTTGTTTAATATATTTATTAACCGTGAAAATGGAATGTAAGTAAGTACAGTAATCAATGAAATATGTTTGTTTGTTTCCACACAACTAAACAACGACTTTTAGAATTAGACAATGACGAGATTTCGTTGAAATTTTGTAAGTAGATTGTACCTTAAGGTTGACTTCCGTACACCGGGGCCGATCGCAGCCGCGCGCACAAACGCTCGCGGCTGATGCGATTTGATAATGTATGGCGACGTCAGGAAAGCGGTGCTATACATTTTCATAGTGCGAAGACTTGTCGCCTCAGCGTCAGACGCGCGCGGTTGCGATCGACCACAATGCACCGAAGTCAACCCTTAGATTAACACAGAGGCTTTTTATCCTGGAAAAACAAACACATCATCAGCCTGTAAAAGTCCACTGCTGAACAAAGGCCTCCCTCGTAAAGAGGGGTGTTGCCATAATCCCCACGCTTGGCAGGTGGCTTGGGGACCGCAGTACGTTCACCGTGTACTAATAGGACGCTGCTGCCCATCCTTCGGTGGTTCTGGTCGCAGTTTTAGGTCATACCCGGGTCCGGGAAAATACAGTTTCTGTATAATAGCGGGTAAAACGCGGGCCGCTGCTTTAAACCTAATAAACCTTCCTAGCAATGAAGAGTGGTATGTTTAGTATCTACTGCCGGCTGTAAACATCATCCAATGAACAGTATCCATCTACCAAATGGTTGTCGTCTGTCGCTCTCATATAAGCATTATGTTGGTGCATTGCAGTGGAATGCTACATATCACTGTCCCGCATGATTGCACTAGCGGTCCAGAGATAAGAGCCAACCGGACGCCAGGCGCCTCTGTTCTTGTGGGTAGGTATTTAGGTGCCTGTAACATAGCCTATACCTAACGTATAGTTAATTAAACCTATACGACAGCTGAGAAGCTCGTTATATTAGCTGTTGTTGCTTTTTATTACTTTTTTAACCCCCGACGCAAACAGAGGGGTGTTATAAGTTTAACGTGTGTATCTGTGTGTGACATCGTATAGATAGGTCCTAAACGGCTAAACCGAGTTTGATTTGGATTTCTTTTGTTTGAAAGGTGACTTGATTGAGAGTGTTCTTAGATAGATAGCTATGATTCAAGAGAATCTGATCAGCCGTTTGAAGGTTGTCAGCTTTTTTTACCTTCAAACTGTACTTGTTTAGTAGTGAAGATGATAAGAACATCAAAACCTGGTAAAGATGGACTTGTCCGAGTTGATCCAAGTCTTGATTTTTGTGAAACTAACTGGCCGGCCAGTTATTTTTTCATCATCATCACCATCATTTCAGCCATAGGACGTCCACTGCTGGACATAGCTCCCCCCATCGATCTCCAAAAGGGCCGATTGAAAGCATCCAGCGTTTCCCTGCGGTCTCTTTTAGGTCGTCTGTCCATCTTGTGGGTGGACGTCCAACGCTGCGCTTACCGGTCCGTGGTCTCCATTCGAGAACCTTTCGGCCCCATCGGCCATCTGTTCTGCGTGATATGTGCCCTGCCCACTGCCACTTCAACTTGCCAATCCTTTATATTTATGCCCGTATTTTTGGGAGTCCTCCATATTGGGTTAAGAATGACGTCGTTTAGCTAACCAAGCCTTGTCATCCAAACAAGCAAAATTTCAGCTCAATCAGTGGGGATAACTGTTTTACAATTCAGTTAAAAGATTTGACCCATAATTATACTAAGTTCTAACAAAGCAATTTAAATAAAAGGTTTTAATGATATTTATCTCGTTTTTTTTATTGCGCGTGACATTTTCTTGTCAGCGAGAAATTGATAATGCAATTTAAAGCATAGATTAGATTATCGAACCTTCGTGGGTAAATGGATTTGTTTACAGATTTGGTTACAGTCTCATCGGCTCAGAATGACAGTTTTGTTGTTGTAATGCAGGACTTATTTTAGTGGTTACCTACCGAATATTTTTTTAACGTAGGTTCATATTTGTTAAGTAGGAACTAGTTAGTAATTATATTATGACGTAAATTAAGTTTACTACTTTCATCATCATCATCATCATCATCATTTCAGCCGTAGGACGTCCGCTGCTGGACATAGACCTCCCCCATCGATCTCCAAAAGGGCCGGTTGGAAGCGGCCCGCATCCAGCGTTTCCCTGCGGTCTCTTTTAGGTCGTCTGTCCATCTTGTGGGTGGACGTCCTACTACTTTAACTCTTAAATAAGATTTCTTCCTTGCGTCATGTTCATATGATATGATAAGACAATGATAAATATCTATTGTTAATCCGTGGTCAACGACGCTGGTATTTCAACTAGTTATTTTTCTGTATACTTCTTTAGTTTTAAATTTTGTTGTATACTGTTTGTTGATCCTTAAATAAATTTAAAAATGAATAAATAAAAAAAGTATTGCAGTTACCAACCACTAAAGCAGTCCAAACAAAGGCTCCTGGTGTTTACATCCAGGTTCGTTGTCCGCGACTCTGTTCACTGAGTCTGGACGACCGCACACTGAGCCCAGATAAAGTTGTCAGCGTGCCGTGACAGTGACAGTTCGAGTCCAAGCTACAAGAGAATGAACAGCTTTATAACATCTCTTGCATCTCTAAGAAATTGACAAATATACAGGGTTACGCTAAGTCAAAAGGGGTCCATAGTATAGTACCCATCATTATGAACAACTTTTACTATGGAACCAAGCCTTAAATCGCGAAAAAATATCATCTGTTCCATATATTTTGTCGAGTGACAACGATCGTTTCCTATGAAACAGCAGTTTTTTTTTTGCTATTTCAGATTTACTAAGCTGTTCATAATGATGAGTACTATAATATAATAATATAATAATATTATATTATAGTTAGGAATATTGAAATAGTCCTAAAATAATCATGAAGAAACTTGGAAAGCTGGCGCTCGGAGAGAAATCAAAATCCCTTATCAAATGAATCATTTTTATTAAAGAAAGTTCGTAAAAGTACAGTACAGTTTTCACATTTTCAGAATGTATTTTCATCGGTTTACTGAGTTGAATTGAAATTCAATTAGCAAAGTTTATGACTTGTCCCATTCACCATTCTGGGTTGATTTGATACTTTCTCGGTGTGATTCCAGCTGGAACCGTAGATGAATTCAATGCCTTTGGAATTAGCTGTTACGACGTCTTTGTTTACTGGAAATTATGATCAAAATAACTGTTAATGAAAGATTCTCGTCCACATTTGTCATTCTTCCTATGCAATGACTATAATTATCTTTGATCCTATCCAATCCAACTCAGACAATATTTATGTATCATTATCATCCATAAGACGTCACTGCTGAACGACAGCCTGCCATTTGCATCCACTGGATGCCGGCGACTCTCACGATGTCGTCGGTCCATCTAGTGGAAGGCCTATCTACCCTGTGCCTTTCTTTCATGGTCTCCACTTAAGAACCTTTCTTCCTCATCTGTTATCTGTTCTTCGAGCGATGTGGTCTGCCCATTGCCACTTCCATTTGCATAATAGCTATGTCGGTATATTTATGTATGTGTTATGTTAAACTAAAATAAATTTATAAAAGTATGCAATCAAATATTATTTTTTACGATAAGCTCAATTCTAACCATCTTTTATCTTGGTTTCAGGTAAGAGTGCATACCAATTGAGGCCGTGAAGCTACAAACCTAAAACCTATTACGGTAATAAAATGTTGGAAATACCGAATGGAAACATTATAGATTTTACATAAAACGGTGCGGACGCCGGCGACCGTTTCCGGGATAAAAACCTCAATAAATAATCATAAAATTGTAGGAGCCGTCCTGAAAACTTCGATATTAAACTGTACTATAGATACCTTAATCTGACTGACCCAAATAAACAGAAACGCGGTTTAGATATATTTGATTTAATACACAACTTTTGTGAAAGGAAATCTGTCTGAATCAACGAATTCACGTACTTAATACATATAGATCGTTGGTCTGAATGGAGAATGATTGAATACACGTTTCCAGTTTAAAATGTAAATGCTTCAAATAATAATGCTTTGATGTGGAGATCTAGACGAATATTTCTTCAGAATCAATAGTTAATTGACCGAACGAAAAGAAGTCTCAGATTCTTATTGGACTAATGAAAAAACGGTTACCTGCAAAATGTGGAATGAGCTACCATTCGCGGTGTTTCCGAGAAGCTACATGGGGTTCTTCAAAAGACGAGTTAACAGAGTTAAGGGTCAGCAACGTATTTGTGATGCCTCCATGTAAGTATCCATAGGCGACGGTGACTGCTTACCATCAGTCAGGCCCGTCAGCTTGTTTGCCACCTAAGGCATTAAAAAACTGCGTTTCTATGTAGATTTGTATATTTATTCGACGATAACTCGCATATCGTTGATTGGTTCTTCATGAAATTTTGTAGACAACTAGGTAGTTTAGTTCAATACAATTATTAAGTTTGAGAGTTTGCGAAGGTATAGGGGACGCGAGGTCTTAATTCGGGACGAACAACTAGCATTATACTCAGCCAAGCTCTTCGCCCAAAACAAAAATAAAGAGTCCCAAACAAAAGATGTCCAATTAAGTATGGAATCCATCTGAACTATATTCGATTCGTGCGCGCAGTACCTATCTTATTTAGTTCTTGATTCAATAGCCGCAGAGGTCAGACGGAGGGGTCGCGTCAGGAATCCGACTGGTTCCAACACTCGCTTCATTGACGGCTGGATCTGATATGAGATTTTATAGTATTCCATTTGCTTTGTGGTCAACTCATCTCGGCTAGCTTTTGCTCTATAGTTTTTATTTTGTTACGGGTATTAGGGTTTCTTTCAAATTTACTACGAATCAGATTCAATTTTTTATTTTATCAAACTAAATATGGTTCTTCTGTTGCTGTATATAATGTTTTTTTTTTTCGACAATGCAGATTCCTAATTCATGTCTCATTATAGCTATAATAAATCATCTGAGTCGTCGAGCAATACAATTGTATCATATTTAGGGTTATTTCTTAGTAGTTATTAAAATTAGTTATATTTTATTATTTAAATGGTTTGCGCTTTGGGTTTTACTGTTAGCATTCTGTTGATATTTTTTTTACCTATACTGGCCCACTGCTGGGCAAAGGTTTCCCCCACATCCTTCCACAAATCTCGGTCCGCCACCTTTTGCCAACCTCTCTGGAATGAGTCAAGATCGTCACGCCAACGTTTCTTAGGCCTTCCTTGACTGCGTCGCCCATCAGGCACCCTCTGTGCGACGATCCTATTAATAAAGAAACAATAAACGTCGTGCCATACCTGTAAGTGCGAGCGAGATAGACAATTTTTTTTTTACTCGACGATATGAGCTTTATAGACATTTATTCTCATATAAAATGTTACATCACTTCCATGGGAACACTGCTAACAATAAATTTATACAGTTCAGTATACTATAGTAAAGATAACTGAACTATAGTACCTAACCTACCAATGATATTACACCTCGAGACTGCTCTAGTATATACATTTTACTTAGAAATTGTTAATGGTGATATAAAAGTAGTTTTATAACAGTTTCCCTCAACCGACGTCTCGGACGAACTTGTGTCGTAAAAAGATTCAGGTGTTCAAGGAGTTCGGATTACAGAACTTGAAGGCTAACTTGGACCTCCAGATTTCTATACCATGGGACTTACTATTACATTCTTTTTAAAAACTTGAAAGTCGTTTTCGTTTGACGTCTTCTGCCTCAAATAGAATAATTTTGATATGTTGTTGTAATTATAGTCAGTGATGGCGTGTAGAAATGAAATTTATGTGTTCATGGTGAGCTTAAATTCTCAGCTTTGTACCTATAAAATCATCAATACCATCATTTCAGCCATAGGACATCCACTGGTGGACATAGTGTCATAGGCCATGCGGCCTGTATCCAGCGTTTCCCTGTGGTCTTTTTTAGGTCGTCCTTCCAACCTGTGGGTGGACGTTCTACGTTGCGCTTACCGGTCCGTGGTCTCCATTCGAGAACATTCGGCCCCATCGGCCATCTGTTCTGCGTGCTATGTGTACCCCACTGCCACTTTAACTTGCTAATCCGGTGGGCTATTTAGGTAACTTTCGTTGTCTACGGATCTCCTCATATCTGATTCGATCGCAATATGGTTTTTAAATATTAATATGTACGATATAATATTATCATATGAATATTTCCGGAACACTATACCTGTAGAGTACCGAGTCACTCACTAGAAAGCGGGCAAAAAAGCATGAGGACAGAAGAGAAAGTAGCATGTTTCATCACAATACATCCGTCATCTCGCACGCTTTGCGTTTAGTAAACAACGTAAATACACGATAACATACGTAGGAATATAGTTCAAAGTACTTAGTATATATGCGAAAATATCGGTCACGATAAAATTTTACAACCGTTATCGTGTTTCACAGTGTAGTGACCACACTATTCAATTATCACAATACAATACCGTATACATTATGTGTGGAACTGTGGAACCGGTTTTAAAATGATCGCATTTTAAACGCTGATACGTCCACTGCTGGCGGCGGGTCAACGCGCTCTGACTCACTGGCTACTGCTGGTGCTGTGTGTGTGATGTCAAGTGGTAAGTGGTGTATTAATGCGCATGCGCCGACACACATGTGATAATTATGCTCCTGCGCAGTCTGCTGGAGCTTTTTTAGACTGACTGCGTTTTACAATATTGCTTGACATTGAGTGTGCATTTGTCCTAATCTCAGATCAGACTAACAAGGGAGGTAAGGTGGCGAGGCGGGTGCGAACGCATATGTTCAAAATCAGGCTTGATGCCCTTAGTTCAACTCAAGTTGCGTTGGTTTAGTTGTCGCCCTTTTTTGCATGTAGACTATTAGCAATTTGGTTTTGTTATGATCTTATATGCACGGGTTTAATTTCCATGCTACAAGTACATAGTGAGCTATATACGTATGTACATCGAGCAAGGGAACTACGTGCTGTAAAACCCGCGTGCGGCTCACCGACGCACAAATTTAATTAAACGCGTGTCAAAGAGTGATGCTGACGGGCGATAACTGACGAATAGTCGGAATATTCAGACGCGCGGGTACTCGTTTTCTACTTTATATCCGTATTTTAAACCGCCTCCAAAAATGGTGAAAAGGTGTTTCTTTTAAAATGTTTGTTACCTCCATCATTATGAACTGAATAAGAACTCCATCATTATGAACTGAATAAGAAGGTAGTACAATTAAAACATGATACATAATATTTTTAAAGATTTTTCTAAACGTCTGGTCGAAGCATCCCATAACCAAAATGGTGGTCGGTATCTTACGCAACGTGTTAGTATTGCAATACAACGCGGCAATGAGGCATGCATGCAGGGAACGATGCCTACGGGCAGCGGTTTATTAGATTAGTGTAGTTCAATATATTTTTATTTAGTGTATTTAGTTTAGTTTGTTTTGATTCCCAATAATGTATAATTATTTATTGCCTGAAATAAAAGTCCATCTCTTTAATAAAACTAAAAAAATAATTAAACTATTTTGTCAGATAATAATTCAAATTACATAAATTCACGTCTAATTAAACAGCCCGCCCCGGACCGTTCCCTGGTGCAAAAGTGAACTTATTTGGATGATAATTTTATTAATTGAAAGGATATATACTTTCAGATTTATTTTTTATTTTTTTAGTTATGTAATTCTTGTTATATTATAATTACGGCACTTTGCATCGCTTATCATTTGTTTCATACAAAGAAATTGAAAATACAGTACATATTCCTTAGTTTCTTTTACAACAAACAAAGGAACTACAAATATCAATGGTATGGGAGCCTATGCCGAGGTTCCGTCCGCTTCCGACACTTCCGAATCGCAGACCCAAATTTAATTAAACACGCGTCAAAGGGCGATACGGAACGAGCGATGAGTGTCGAATATTTGACACTCTCGCGGGGGAACCCATCTCATATCCGTATACCTGAATATATATCATCTAGCATAATATGGCGTGCATGTTTGATGGTACGGATGAACAGAAATTGTCCGTATTTAATTATGATAATCTTCAGACTTGTATGAATTTGCCATGTTATTCAACATTTCTGATAAGGGGAACTTCTCTCACAGGACCTAATTTCTAGACGTAACTTAGAACCCAAGATGAAGTAGAAATGCTATTTTCAAGCAGAAACAGACGTAAGCTGAAAATCGCACACCGTCCGATTTTTCCTCTCCTTTCTTCTGCGGATCTGCAAAGTTTGGAATGTCCTTCCCCCAAAGATCATTCCGCTAAGCTTCAACATGAAGCGTTTTAAAAAGGGTGTCTATAAGTACTTACCTCTCCGGGCTGGCAATGCACCGTCAACAACGTTAGTGTTGCAGGTGCAACACTAACGTGGATGCTTTATTGTCGCTCTTTAAAAAAATAAAAGCCTTTGACATACATAGGTTTAGATTACCGTCACCAAAATTGCAGCCTTCATTGTGAAGCAAATATTGTTAAAGCGATAATCTTAAGTAACAGCAGTAGGCTGGTAACTTACCAGCGGTCACGAATCGGAAAGTCACGAACAACAGTAAACACAAGTTTTGATAAGGCTTACCTGAGGCACTGATAACGGACTACGGTCCTCAGTTCATGTTTAAGATCTTGGATTAAACTTCATCAAACTGATAACAATCTTTGCTTCGTGATTATATTTACACAGACCTAAGGCAAAGCGGCGAGTTAATTGTGTTTAAATAAGTAAATTGATCTGAAGCTTCCTCCCATTGCCAGACAGTTCACTCGAATGGTAAAACGAAGGAAGGTTTATATCATCAAACTCGCAGACATTCCCATTGTTTTGATGTGGTTAACTGAAAGAGCTGTGGTTAGGTAGGGCTTGTAATTTAATTGGCTCAACGCATAAGCATTGCCATTCTACATGGTGCATTACCACATCGAATGACAATGCTGATGCGTTGAGAATAAGGTAACAAGCAAAAAAAAATACCAAAGATATTGAAAGAAAAAACTATGTTTGTAATGCTATGATAGCAAAAGGTCAGGTTTTTTCACTTTTGCAAATTCATACTCTGTGTATATTATATCTATACTAATATTATAAAGAGGAAAGATTTGATTGTTTGTTTGTTTGCATTGAATAGGCTCCGAAACTGCAATACCGATTTGAAAAATTCTTTCCCTTTTGGGAAGCTACACTATCCCTGGGTAACATATGATATATTATATTTAAAAAAAAAAATAGGGATCCTTACTAAAACTCCAATAATGTAACCCAAGGTGTAGTAAAATAAGATTTACAATTTTAACTTTGCGTGTTTGACAGTTCTAAGACAGGACCACGTCTGTCAGGTCAGCTAGTCTTAAATAAATGTGAAAATACGCGAGCGAGTGAGCTGCAGTTGGTAACAGTCCCCTTAAGGAGCAATTCCAAAACAAAGATTCCACATCTCAGTAACTAATTTGAATATATCCGGAATCCTGCAGGGTGAATCAACGTCGTAGAATATAGATCGAATATTTTATTACACGCTTTCCTCCCACGCTACGCAACAGCTGAAACTATCGCCTGTACACGTACCAGATATCTATTTGAACAACAATACAAACTCTAACATTCAATTTCATATGTGCGTAAAGCAAATAAAACCTCCTTTTTTCGCTATGTACCGTGATATAGTATCGGCTTTGCTACAATGGAATCGGAAAGTAGTATGGCTTCTCTGGGTTGAATGGAATTTTACCCATATTATTGATGATTTACGCCTTGGACTGTGTGAACGATATTAATGTGAGGGGAATGAATGTAGAAATTACGATTAATAGAGAGAAATTAAGAATATTCCTTCTTCTTTTTAACCGACTTCAAGAGGAGGTTAACAATTCGAATGTATGTTTTTTTTTCAAATATTTGTTACGCCATTACTCCGCCAATTTAGAATTGTTTTTGATGATTCTTTTTTTGGTTGGTAGGTCATATCTCATAGGTGGTCCCATAATTTTTTCTATATTCTGGTTGAATACCAATACCCTTAGTGGGTACGCTAGGAAAATCATGAGCTACGGGAACGAAGCGGCCACCAGAAATGTTACTACTTACCCGATTATTATTCTTAGTCTTCTGTATAATCTGGCGGAGCGTGTGTGGTCTGCGGTGCTCCAGCCTTTACGGAAATCGGCTTGTTCGGTTGTCACCATACCTGCTCTCGAGACGGTTTGTCATGACTCTGGCAAACAACTAGTGTACACATCGCTCAGGAATGAGATGAATGTATTATATAATTCTTCAATAAGGTGTTATCACCTTTTTGAAAATTAGCACCACCACACTCCTGTGCCATGCTTCAGGCGTAGTATCTTCGAGTATGACGGAATGAAATAACTTCTGGAAGACTAAAAGTATCGGTTTTCCACCCGCTCTCAGAAGTTTTGTCGTGACTCCGTCATCACCCGGCGCTTTGTTGTTCTTATGGAGTCACAGAGTCATTCACGTCATTTCATTTTATTTTTATGTTGACACATATTTTTAATTGTGGCGTACTGATCAAATGTATACGAGTATTCCAGTCGCCGCTTTGTGGAGAAATTGCGTACAATTGATAGGCACGGGGCTTGGTATTGCCACGGGCCGCCGCTCGTGGCTTGGTGGCACTAATGAGTGAACACAAAAAACGAATATACGCCGTTCTTTGGTCTAGAAAGCTATTTCGACCCTTTGGCGCAATGTTCGCATTTTAGCGCAGTACAAGTTTTATTATAGCTCTGCAGTGCAAGTACCGTTCTTTTAGCGATCGTCAAATTGACAGTTGAGGTCGTCAGATTCGATAATATGCCCTTTTTTCAGTACTCGCTGTGATCGATTCTATGGCATTTTAGCGAACTTGACGATCGATAAAGAACGGTACTTGCACTGCTGGTTAGTCATCCAAAGTTTTGCTACTTATTAATATTTCAAACAAAACACCGTTGCTTGTTCTAGCAAGAAAAGAAAGAAAGAACTTATAAATTTGGGTCAAATCAGGTCAACATTGCTCTGTCTGCAAGAGTTACTTGTTTGACCTACATCCAATAAAATATTCAAGCCCATTGTCTCAGGATACCATCAACAGATTTCTCTAAATATTTAACGTCCAAAATTCTTCCTAATTCGCAGTACCGTGGTCGCGACCCACGTCACCTGTACCCGCTATTCTTCCTCGCAAATAATTGACATGGGGACGAGGGTACAATGTCTGCAGTATCTAGTGTATAGTGGAATTCATTACCCAGTTATACCTTCCAAATATAAAAACAATAAATTTGTTAAATTTTTGACAGCTCTTGCTTTATTTCGTCATCGCCGTCTTTGACATGTCGACATCATCCTCTTTCAATCTAACGTGTTCAATTTCAAGTTTAACGTGTGTATCTGTCTGTGGCATCGTCGCTCCCAAACTGAACCGATTTTTAGTAATTTAGTTTTTTTAAGGTGGCTGGTACGATACTGTTCATAGCTATGATTCAAGAAAATCTCAGACTTTTGAATATTAATAATTTTATGTAATAAATAAATAAATGTTCGGGACATTTTTTCACACACGGTCATCTGACCCCAAACTAAGCAAAGCTTGTGATATGGCTGCCAGAGACTGATATACATACATATTATATAGTTTTAATAACATACTTAAACATATATTAACAACCAGATATAGAACAAACACAAATGCTCATCACATAATGGTTTGTCCTAGGTGGGAATCGAACCCACGCCCCTAAGCTCAGAAGGCAGGTTCACTACCAACTGGACCAACGGGCTATCAAATTATCAGTTATCAGGTCTTATATCGTTTTTTTTTTTAAATATATACATACTTTTAGATTCTGATACCTACTTTTCTACATTAGATTTACTTCGTCACTCGCGTAAATAACGAGGGCCCAATGTGTTCCACATTATTCCGGAACCAAGGGATGCGTGCGCCCTTGATGTTATTTGAAATATTGACAGGATAAGTCGCACACGGTCTGTTGTGGAGGTAACCTTCCGGCAAACTGCGTCAAATAGAAACGAGAAATGTGGAGCGCGATCCGAATCAAACCAATGGCATATAGTAGATAGGTAAAGTATTTACTAACAGATCTCAATAACGTATAGCTTTTTTGTCTATTCTCTTTTAAAATACTAGATTAAAGTATTTCTCTCCTTAGATAGACGTTAAGAAGACGAAATAATTTCTTAACAGCTCAAGAATTTGGGACCGACAGGAAAGCGACTGTAACTTAGCGGAGCGCGCGGGACGTCAACCCGATGGCGCAGGTTTGCAACACTAGCGTTGATTTTGTTTTTTTTCAAATGCAATGGGGTAGCGTTTGGCCCCAACTCGCCTGATGGAAGTGACGACGATGCGGTCTATGATGGGGCACACTTGCTCACGAAGTCCCTAATCACTCTTGTCTTGAAGAAACTGGTTGTACTTTATAGGGGATACCGAGGCAGGGAGCGCTTTCCATTCCTTTGCAGTTCGTATTAAAAAGGAATTTTGAAAACGCTGCGTGCGGATTTTCCCAAAGTTTACACTAGTTACTTACTAGTTACTTACTACTACTTACTACTAGTTTGTTACTAGTTACTTAGTTTACAACCTATGGATAGAATGGCGTTTTCTAGCAGCATTGGATTATAGAAATTATAAACAATGAAACTTGTAGTACCGGCGCTTTAAGTCCTTAACATTCAGCATTAACGCCGAGACGGACACTGATTGTATCCTTTAGATATTAGTTTTTTCAAGCAATGTCGAATAAAATGTATTTTATTTTCTTTCGTTTGTTGGCGAAATGTCTTCAATGTCCTAAATACTAACTAATAACGAGCCAACCGCGTCCCGTCTAGTTACAAGTTAACTGGTGCGGAATAGGCTCATAAGTTATGTTTACCACCCGAAGTGCTATAATTACACAGCTTTAACCTATAACATGTAACTAAGGCGTATAAATCTAAAACAAAGCGCCATAACAGTGGCAGCATTTCGCACTAACAATTTGGCAACCTACGGCTAAAACGGCTTTGGCAAGTAACACTGAAAAATTTCAACTCGAAAAGTTGCCGAGAAAATTTTAATATAAACGAGCGAACTTCCACAGAAGCTATCCAATAAATAAACTCTAATGAATCAAGCGGGACTTGACAGTGGAATACTTAGAACGGTTAAATTACAAATACCTTTTCACTGAGGTCTTCCAGTTGAATTATAAAAGCGAACTGAAGTTGTTTTCAAAGGTCATGCGGCAATGAGAGTCGTGGAATGTTGGAATGCCATAGAGTGTACTCTGAAGATATTGTGCACTGATATGGATGGAGAACAAAACATAAGTGCCTATATCAACCACAATATTTTTACAAGCTATTATTTAACTTGCCCTGTTAGTACGTTCGTTCGTATGTGTGGGACAAATTTAGACCAGGGGCCTTACGGACAACTGCTATTACAGGCACCTAATCCGCTCAGTTGGAAAATCACGCGACCGCAAACTTTATCGCGCCCAGATACGGTTTGCGGTCGCGTGATTTTCCAACTGAGCGGATTAGGTACCTGTAATAGCAGTTGTCCGTAAGGCCTCTGTTATCCTCAACCGATTGAGCTGAAATTTGGCACTTATGTAAGTTTGGTGACAATACAATATTATGGTCCAACTGAGCTGGTCTGAGGATGGAGACAGAAGGTGGCCATCATCATCATTACCATCATTTCAGCCATAGGACTCCCACTGCTGGTCATAGAAACTCCTAAAAGAAACGACTAAACCCCGTCGAGTTTGGGTTCGTTGGATGTCTTCGCAAGCACTTTGGTCCTAAATGATAAATTCAATATGGTGGACGCCCCAAGATGGCGGACAAAATTTTGTTATATACCATCATGATATGGGTATCAAATGAATGGGTTTGCTGAGATGAATACGAAAAAGCTTGCTTTATTATTTTAACTAATAAAGCTTATATAAATCTCAAAGCTTAGATTAAAATGTCAGAATACACAGAATTCGAATGGAACTTATTATTGGGAAGCTGTGGATTTATTTCTCCTACTGGTTTTTTATCAATGCCCCTTTCTCAGGTATCTAGTTAGACAAGAAGATTATTCGTTTTTCGTTCTCCTAACAATGAAGAATTATGAAGACCATAATTTTTATCAAAATAACTTCCATATTATTCTAGCTGAGATCATAACTTTCCAGCCAATCATGATAATTCAACTTTGCTGATAAGACAAAACTAGGCAAGCGTGCTCCATCGTAGACCGCATCGTCGCTTTACATCAGGAGGCAGGAGATGGCAGGAAAATGCAAATGTATTATTAAATTTAAAAAATAAAAAAAATACCTAGAGAATCTGCCCAATTATTCGTCTTGTAGAAAACCGTTAAACTTTCAACACCACTAAAGGACTTGGATATATTCAAGTGGGAATTTGCCACGGTCTCGAACTGTAACTTAGAACAGTGGCTTTAAAGAATATAATAAAAGCGAAAGTGTAGCGAGCTGCCATGGCGTAAGAAATACTTCTCAGAATTGTCTCATGAATAATCATGAACCTTGAACATTGTTGTTAGATACTGCTGTTACATCATGTACTCGTATGTTAATTTTACGACGCATTCTCTAAATCTAAACAAACGAAACCCATTTATTTATTTCAGTTTTACTTACTCGTTAACACATAGACTCAGGGCGTAAATGCATCGGCGTCTTCCTCGATCTGGCTAAGGCCTTTGACACAGTCTCCAGAAAACTGCTTATAAAAAAGCTTGAAGGTATTGGCGTTCGTGGGGTGGCTCTGAGATGGTTTCAGTCATACCTAACGGACCGTATGCAAAAAATTAAAGTGGACGGACACAGTAGCGATCAAATGGAAGTGCTGTTTGGCGTGCCACAAGGTAGTGTGCTTGGCCCATCACTTTTTCTGGTCTACCTCAATGACTTGTGCAATATTTCACTTCATCAAGCTAAATTATTTGCTTTTGCTGATGACACCGCAATAATATTTGATGGAGGTGACTGGGACGGTGTTAGTCAACAAGCTAATGATGGACTTAGACAGGTTGCACACTGGTTACAGCACAATCTACTTACCCTTAATGCCAGCAAAACCAAGATTATTGCCTTTCGAGTTTCGATCCGAAGCAGACCTAATAAAGATCCGTGCATAAAACTCCACACATGTCCTAATACAAATCTTACACAATGTGAATGCTCAAAACTAGGCCAAGAAAAAGATATCAAATACCTTGGCATTCACATTGATGAGCTACTATCTTGGACCAAGCAGATACATATCCTAAGAGGTCGAATTAGAAAGCTGATATTTGTCTTCAAGAAACTTAGGGCTGTTGCTAACAATAAGGTAATAACCATGGTCTATACCTCACTCTGTCTATCACTGTTAAATTACTGTGTTGTATCCTGGGGTTCAGCCTGCACTGGCCACATTCTGCAGTTAGAACGAGCCCAAAGGGCTGTGTTAAAAGTAGCCTATAATAAACCATACAGATTCTCAAGCAACCTACTCTACAAAGAGACGAAGCACCTGTCAGTGAGACAAATATATGTTATGGCGACGGCACTACGGTTTCACCGGACTGCACTCACTACGCAAGTTGGTGCCTCTGGCGAGAGATCGAGACACCAACGAGCACCTCACTGGCCTGTAATAAGAACAAAAATTCTGATTGGTCAAAGAAGCTACAGTTTTCGTGGAAGCTTCATATATTCGAAATTAAATAAAAAATTGGACATAATTCAAAATTCTAAATTTATCTGCAAAAGTAAAATCAAAACATATTTAAATAGTCTTAACGTAAATGAAACGGAGGAGTTGTTGCGGATTGTCTTCTGACCCGTACGTACTCGTATCTAATAATCTAATAAACTCATTATCATAAACAAACACAAACCAAACATATCTATACACATAATTAAGCAAGTATAAATAAAATATATTAACCACACCTATCAATGGAGTGAATTGATAATCGTATATGAATCTTACTGTAATAATCTAATAAATTATCCATAAGTATTGTTGTGCTAAGTAATATAATCTATAAATCTAAAACATTAATTTAAGAACTACCAATAATTTAATCAAATATAAAATTGAATGAAATGCAATTTGATTCAATCAATCAATTCAAGCGCAACAAAACAATTTTAATTATTTTTTTATTTTTTGTTCCATTTTAATTTCATTTAATTTCTTATTATCTAAACTTAATTAAAATTTTATAATATATTATCTTTAATTATCACCATTGAAGAGCACTAGTTATCGCGACACAGGGAATCCTAAAGCGATAACTAGCGACTGTAATTAGTTATAGTAAGCATGTTAATTT
The DNA here is from genome assembly GCA_914767915.1 of Agriopis aurantiaria. Lineage (NCBI taxonomy): Eukaryota > Metazoa > Arthropoda > Insecta > Lepidoptera > Geometridae > Agriopis > Agriopis aurantiaria. The sequence continues at coordinate 4,667,907 of OU612003.1, read as the reverse complement.
TAATTATAATTCATATATTTTTTGTAAATCATATTTTAATTAATGTTAAAACTAAATATTGTACTGAATATTAATAGTGGCAAATAAATTTTTATTATTTTATTACATATTATGGTGAAGATATTCGCCAAAGAACCAGTCACCAGATAGCTATTAAAATTTGCAAGTTGAAGTGGCAATGGGCAGGCCACATCGCTCGAAGAACCAATAACAGATGGGGAAGAAAGATTCTTCAGTGGATACCACGAACCGGAAGACGCAGCGTAGGTAGGCCTCCCACTAGATGGGCCGACGACATTATGAGAGTCGCGGGAATCGAGTAGATGCAGAAGGCAGGCTGTCGTTCAGTGTGGTGGTTAAAGGAGGGACCTATGTTCAGCAGCACCAGTGGACGTCTTCTGGCTGATGATGATGATGATGATGCAACATTTATTAAAGTCGGAATAGTTACACCATTTATAATTCGAGAACGGCCTACTGATTTTCATGATCTTTGATTTGTTGGACTTCTCTCCGCCCCATTAGCAGAATAAGTATTAAAATGTGGGAAATAAGTATTAATATACATTTTGTATGGCACGGCAAGAATTGAAGTCTGTACATTGATATAACATCATAGAAAAAAGAAATTGACATCTATGTCAAATGAGGTTGCATCAAGGAGGTGTATAACGCGGGTGGAACCGCGGTGCGCAGCTAGTTATAAATAAATACGGAAGTTTGTAAGTGTTTATATTTGTTTTTTTTTGAACTCTGTAACCCCCCAGACAGCAGTTTTCGCGATTTTTGGTTTGATCCCATAGTAAAAGTTGTTAATAATGATGAGTACAATGACCTCCTTCCGGCTTAGTACAGGGTATATGCGTCATTGTCAGCCTGTATCAACCCACTGCTGGGTATAGGCCTCCTCTCCCTTGCGCCATTGATCCCTATTGATCGCCATTGGTATATGCGTAGCCCTGTATAATTGAAAATCATGATAATAAAAACGAAACCAAATTACGAAAAACAATTTCTAATAAATTTCACGTAATTCCAATTCCCACCTTTGATAAAAAGAAATGAACAAAAACACTTCACACGATTCTTCCTGCTCTTGTTCCAACAAAAGTACTAACGGTAATTTCCTTCGGCCCTTTGAAGTATCAGAAACAAACGGTTCCTAAGTGGAGAGATAAGATGAAGAACCTTAATTACTAAATATTGGAGATACACCTCAGTAGATAGGATCAAGGGATATAATGTAGATTATATCATCACAGCTTGAACTATACTGCGAACGAACTTATAATGAACGCGGACGTGGATGATCAGCTGATGGGGCCCAATTACTATGCTTGAAGAGGAAGAAGAGATCTTTAACATTAAAGAGAAAATAATATGTCAGCTGTAGTTTCACTTTTGACCACGTTTATTATTAGCACACGACTACTGCTGTCTCAAACGTGTCTTCGAGTACTTTGACCACATTAGCAGGCAATAAGGTGATAATCTAGAGAAGTTGATGGTGATAGGGAAATTCGACGGCAGAAGATACGTTGGTCTGATTGTTGGTGGCACCAATCTTGACACCTCAGGCTATGACGCGATCTATGTCGCCGAAGACTATGGCAAACAATTATCAGAGAGAGAAAGAGAGAGAGAGAGAGAGAGAGCTATTATAATAGCCGTGTCCAGTGAAGGCGATAGTGTATCGACACAAAACCATGGAAGATATTACTGGCATATGAATTAAATGGAAGATTACTTTGTACGCAGGAATTTGCAGGATTAGTGTCGACAGTCGATCCATTGAACGATTACTTTGTTGTTATACTAGAGTACGTTGTAATTGTGATGGACAATCTACGCGACGAGACAAATAAGCGAACAATTAAAGGAAGTAATATTTATAGAATAAAGGACACATGTTGAAGAAATCGATAGAGATGAGATGATAAAAGCCTACGCTGATCTGTACTGTTAACATGGTTAATTATGTATGTGGTTAGATTTGTTTTGAGACCACTAATTTTGACTGACTGGGAACTGCAAACAAAAGGGCACTCACGTGTTAAATAAGTTCATTCGTTTGTACTGGTAAGTGACGAATAATTTACAAGCTAGCAATAAAAGGATCTCTACAATTGTTTTATGGATCACTCTATTTCAACTGGAGTATCAAAGCTGACATCTATACTAATATTATAAAGAGGAAAGATTTGATTGTTTGTTTGTTTGCATTGAATAGGCTCCGAAACTACAGAACCGATTTGAAAAATTCTTTCACTGGTGGGAAGCTACGCTATCCCCGGGTAACATAGGCTATATTATACTTTCAAACAAAATAGGGATCCTTACTAAAACTCCAATAATGTAACCCAAGGTATAAATAGTATAAATAGATTTTCAATTTTGACTTTGCGTGTTTGACATTTCTAAGAAAGGACAACGTCTGTCAGGTCTGCTAGTCTATACTAATATTATAAAGAGGAAAGATTTGATTGTTTGTTTGTTTGTTTGTTTGTTTGCATTGAATAGGCTCCGAAACTACTGAACCGATTTGAAAAATTCTTTCACTGTTGGGAAGCTACTCTGTCCCCGGTTAACATAGGCTATAATATATTTTCAAAAAAAATAGGGATCCTTACTAAAACTCCAATAATGTAACCCAAGGTGTAAAAAAAATAAGATTTGTAATTTTGACTTTGCGTGTTTGACAGTTCTAAGACAGGACAACGTCTGTCAGGTCAGCTAGTATTAGATAAACACAGTACTTGCAGTCGAAGTTTTGTCGTCAGAGTTTGCAAATACTGACACATGTGGTTAATTATTGGCCACATTTTCAAATGTGACAATGTCTGCAACATGTTTTAAACCTTTTATCAAATAATTATTTTTATCTCAATCGCTGCATGCGAGCCACCGATAAATTCTTCATTGTTCTAACATTATTATCAGCCCTGAATAACCCACTGCTGGGTAAATAAGCGATTTCATTATGCCATTTTCCTCGGTCCCTTGCCAACCACACCCATTGTTTTAACACAAGAGAAACATTCTTTGGTTTATGATGCAGCCGATATAATCTATATTTGCATCGAGTAACCCTGAGTGATCACGGATTACGCTGACGTATAGGATTAGCCGGGGATCAACTAACAATGCCTGGAAATAGGTCAAACGAGGGTCGGACTCTGATCTGTTGAATTGCAAACAGCACGACGCGTTATGAGTGATGGGGTATGATATGAAGTTAATTCACCATCAGATACGACGTTTGTATTGCAACTTTTTGAAGCTGGTGATGAAAAAGATAGTACTGATTGAATTATAGGTTTTTAGGTGTTCTTAGCAAAGTTCTGATTACTGATAAGTAAGGTACATTCCGCCCATCCCTAATCATGGCTTAATTTCCTCCCAAATGAACCATCGTTACGTCACGTTGTTGCGCTTAAGTTAATGGTCTAAGTTCCGAAGAAAGTCGTTAATACTTTCCCGTCGAGAAGCTTTGTTGATGCCTTCCACTGAATTCTGACTTTATATTTATATATATATATATATATGCTTACAAGATTTCATTTTAAAATTGAAATTTGTTACTGCATCCTTATAGTTCTTCTTGTTTATTATAATAGTAATGGTCCATTTGAGGAAAGCTTTTTAAAATGACACTTTTAATAAGGGTAATAATATACAATTTCTGCACTCAAGATTTATCATGATTCTAATTTAATTAAGATCCTATGAATATTTGTGTATAACAAATCGTTGTTATACACAATGTCTGTCCAGTAAACGAATATCATTGATCATCATAATCATCATCGTCATCAGCCTTGAATGACCCACTGCTGGGTATAGGCCTCCCTTTGTTTATGCTACTCTCCCCGGTCTCTAGCTTGTCGCATCCACTCGTTCCCGACAATACTTTTTATGTCGTCAGTCCACCTCATCCTATTGAATATAGGCGAATTTAATTTCTTGTTTCACATAATCGCAGGTTCCGTTACAAACTGAACATGACACGAGCAAGAGACGATTAAAGCGTCGATTTATCAATATAGGAAGTTCGACGTCCCGTTTGCACGATATGACGAAGGTCACCGATGGCTGCCGGCCTTAATCCGGAATTTACTATGCTTTCATTATTAACGCGCATATACGAAATATCCTCTTATCGGCTTAATACCACATACGCTGTTACCGAAACGCTGGGAGCGGAAAAATTGTGTCGATCAATCGATAGAATTTGACCTTCCATAGTTGGGGTTATAATATATGAGCAGATATTTAGTAAAAGAAGAAATAAATATCAGCTATATATAAACAGCAGTATTACTATTTCATTCTCATTTTACCTTTAGAAAATTCCATCTAATTTCAAAACATTACATTATAAAAAAAAAATGGCACAATAAAGAGTGCCAATTTTTACACATTACGGCTCTATAAAGGGCATTCGTACTGGTTCAGGGTTTGTGTAAACCTATTAACCGTATTCGTTCAGTACCTTTGCCAAATTTTGTATTGTAAAAACTATAGCAGCAAAATTTTAAAGTTTGGCAAAATTCCTTATAAAAAGAGCATATAAAAATTGCGTGAACGTTATCTTAGCAGTACTGTCACATCGGATCGTAGCAAGTTATATTAGGAGGAGTGTACATAGTTTACTAGATGCTGCCGGTGCCAGAAATCTGCGTCAAGTGTGTTTAGCAACAAAATAGAGCGCGTAGATTCGATTAATATCAGTTGAACTGGAAATTTTCCTATCAGCTCGCTGTCCTCAGGGATTAGCGACCATGTCCCGTAAACATTCCGATATCAACTCTTACACGAGTCAAAGCACGTCGACGATGCTGTCCATGAATTATTCAATCATGGAAACTCTCGTACTTTGTCATACTTTACTTCTGCATCCACATTTATTGACACAAAAGCTTATGAAATGAATAAACTTGATAGGCTGCAAGGCCTGCAAGTTTTAGAAACGTGAATGTTGTGTGGAAGCCAAATGGTGTGTCAATCAGCTTTGCAAATGTGTGCCACTGATGTGATGGTTGAGAAACGCCTTACATTGCTAAACTTATGTAACGTATCATTATCAACGTTTTAAGAGCATTTTGCTATATCACATAATTCTATATGTGACTCCATTATCATCCGTAATACGGCATGACTCAGAAACAGAAAATGAACGAGTCATCAGCGCAGCTAAATAAATATAATGTCGTCACTTTCCATCTAGTCTTGATGTCTTAAGCCTCTAAGTGTATGTTAACGGAAGCTTGCTCTTGTTAATTTGTGAGTCAAAGTAATATCTAAAATGGGCCTTGGTCCGCCTCACTTGGATTTGATCATGAAAGATGACACATGTATCTAAAAGAATCGTTATGATCGACCAGTGATCTAACCAGGCAGAGCAGTCACGAGGTCATAAGAATTCTCAAGTTACAATATCAATATCACCATGTTAGCATTTATGTATAGGCGAATAAGGCATTGTAATTGATCCTTTGACTTTCTCTTTTGCTGAACTTAGTTTCGTTTTACATCAAAAACGAAGTCACAATATATAGCCATATTATATTGTCAAAGTATTGGTTATATGCATCATACACGAAAATTATTCAGAACGTGGTAAAATAACTGAATTTCATATCTTGTAAGCTAGTTCTCTCAGGTCTGATGCCTCCGCGACAAAGGCGCTTGTGACCCCCTCCCGCAATTAGAACCGGGTTCAGCCGAGCCCTCATTCAGCCCTAGAACAAAGACCTATCCGGGTCAACCCTGATTAGACACGAGTCGTATGCAGCGACTAGTGTAGCCAGGCTGGATTCCTAAAAAATATTTTGATAGAACGCCTGAAGCACTCTGATTCTTTTGCTTTCATACCACGATATGGGTCAAACGATGATCTTTTTCCGTTGTGTTACCTTAACATAAAATAATATGATTTGTTAACTTGCTTTAACCACCGTGCTGCCTTTGCAACCACCAAAAGCATCACGAAGTATCTGTCGTTGATGGCTAAATGGTGGTATTTTATTAACACTATCGTACATGCGCCCAATATTGTACTACGTATGCTTGCGTACTCTACCATTGTAAGGAAAACATTATTACTTTTTTTTTCAATATCGGATCTTTAAGATAAAAGACTTATTACTTAAAATATATATTTATGAAACAGTAGAATTATGAAATATTTAACTTAGCTTACAGACGTTTAATAGAGACCAATAAAAAAGTACGGCATGTTTGAGATCAGCTCACAAAAAAACTAAAGCAACGCTGAGGCCCTTAAAAGTCGATTTTTTTTCGTGTTCCCATTGACGACGATGTACAAACAGTACTTGGTGAACGAGACATAATCCACCTTGCGCATTATTGCACAATGCTTACACATTTTTGTTGGATCGATTTCGGATCGACCCAGTTTTTGCGGGAAATTAAGTTTAAGTTAGTTCCTAGCGCCACACTAATCCGTTGCGCAATTTTGTTGCAGAGACCTATCAGGAAGCGTTGGGTGTTAGTTCTAAAAATAGACCAATCGCACGCAAATAATTGATTCCCTTCTACCATAGTAGAACGCGCGTGCACTCTAGTGTTAAAACTAACGTAATTATTTGGCTTTCATCTAAATACTGACCCGACTAATCTGGCGACACTACCGTTGACCTAGATCTAGTTACTATGGATCCAGTCTACATGGCGTGACTTGCAATAAAATGTTTAACTGCAGAGAGTTGGCCCCATCCCATTATTGGGGAGGTACTTGTAATGCAACGATTCTTACAAAGGCCCTCTTTGTCTTTGATAGAAACTTGTGAAAGCACTCGTAAATTCCAAGGGAGTCTCGTATTCTTTTGATTACCGGTTAAATAAATGATGTACCGAATAGGGTATTTGACTACTTTTGGGAAACTATTGCACATTATTGTCTGATATAAAATAATGTATACTGCATTTATATTTTCTGGATATCAGTCGTATTTGCGATATAAATCGATGTTAAAGTTTGAATAAAAAAAGATCGCGCCAAAACGCAGACCTGCGTCATAGCTCCGATCACGTGACTAATTGACGTCACACAAAACAAAACAACTGCAGCCAGGCTGCAAAAGTTTGATGATTAATTAATTTCTAATAGAAGTAATGGTTTATAAATATTGTGTAGTGCCAAAATGTACAAATACTTCCATAAAGACACCCGAAAAAATATTTGTTCCTGTTCCAATGGACCCAAAACTCCCCATAACTCGAAAAAAGTGGTTGGAATCAATCTAAGGTTCGAACTAAGTAGCTCGTAGAGAACCCAAAAGTATTGGAGCTAATTCAAGTGTTTCTATGTGCGAAGATCATTTTGAGGTACATATTTGAGTCTATATATTTCTATTATAATTTGTGTTTTTATTGCATTACTATTTTATGTACTGTTACTTTCTTTTTAAACATTGTAAAGCTCGACATAACCTAACAAAATAGTGATATCCACTTACTACAACATACTTTTTGTACAACTTGATTGAATGTTTTGCTTGGAGAACAATTAAAAATTAATACTGACATTGTAGTTTTTACGTTTTGAGTTCTGCAGCGTAGAAACAATGACGTGGATTATTATTAAAGAAATATGCAACCATAAAAACATTAATTTTGGGTAAGTTACTGCTGTCTGCTTGCACAAAATGTTTCTCCATTCTTCTCACATTTAACCTCCGGACTGTTTTTGGTGAAAATTTCTGGATAAATCGCTCTCAAAATAGCTTTACAACATTAAATTCGCAAATATCAATACAAAATCTGTTTGTTTAGATTTGTGTGACGTCACTAGGGATGAAGCCAGTTACAGACCGTTTTCGATCACGTGATCAAATGCCGAAAATACAGTTATTTTAATCGCGTTTTTTACAAAAAATAAGCATATTTTTATCAAAAAATCAATGAAATATGCTTTTTCATTATGTCATGTTTATGGATGGCGTCAATTGGCATAATATTTTTAATACAGTCAAGTACCCTATTGTACGTCACGTTCATAATTTTACGGCCAAGTAACCTCCCTTTGTATCGCTGAGCAGAATTTGGTTCAGTGATCTCACCACTAACATAAAAGACCAGCCTAGTGAGAGTCGGGCTCGCGCACTGAGGGTTTCGTACGACCACAAAATACAAAAAGTAGTGCAAAATTACAACATCACGCCCAGGCGGTAACATCCAAGTACCGACCGCGCCCGACGTTGCTTAACTTGGTGGTGAACAGAAATTTGTCACCGACTCGTACTTGGCCATTATTTATTATTTAGAGTGTGTACTATCATATATGCCAAGTTTGACGCTTGTACGTATTACCGGTTTTACATTAGAACAAATTTTATACAAAAATACGTTTGTTATATGGGGATCCTTTAGTTTTTACTTTTTGATTTTATTATTATTTCTTATTTAATCCGCCGTAACATTACATATTCTGTAAAAATATCAACTGGCTATCTAATATGGTTCGAAAGATACAGCCGTTAAAAGGTACGACGGACAGACAGACAGCGTAGGCTTAGTAATAGGGTCCCGTTTTCACCCATTGGGTACGGAACCCCAAAAAATGCTTTCGCACAATTTTTTTGTACTTTGGTTCTTTCACTGTATATTTTACGTGCCATAAAATCGTATCTTTGATAGAAACTTTTCTCATATTTAAAGGGTGTTACGAGGAGTAAATAACTTGACCCTTTTCTCGACATTGCGCCGATACTATTTTATAGTTTTATTATATTTCGTGGGCACTTCGTTGTAGCAAGATTTTTATGATAACTTTATGAGCAAATCCAAAAATACCATATCACTGCGATCTGTTTGCGTTTACGTTTTCAATTTCCGTTCGTCTCATGAGTTTTCTGAAAAGGACTTACATCTTGTTTGCTTCTTTCGAAGACTGCCTTTCAATGTTTTTTTTCTTTGCTTTCAGGTAATTTTCAATGAAAACTCTTGTGGGGCGAGCTGTGGATCTCGTTCCATAAAATCGTAACAAGGTAAATGGGGAACATAATTATTACATTATCGTCCACTCTTTTTATTTAGATTATTTTCTTCTGATATCTCTTAAGTATTATAGCATCGAGATACAAAACATATAGAGTCACAATCGTGCCAAAAAAATGTCCAAACCAAAACTCGGCGCACGCCACGAATTGCGAAGACTTTTTGGTAAGTTACAAGGTAACCGCATTCCGACTGCAACGCCGCGCGATGCCTGAGCTACGATAACGTAGCGGACAACTAACGTTGAACACTATGCAATCGCGTAACGTCTAAATTTGATTAAATGTGGCATTGTGAAGTGTGTATATAATTGTTACAATGACGCTCGGACGTTTTTTGACTGTTTTCACTGAGAGATTGTGACTATATAGGAATTGTATCTCGATGTATTATTATAGGTATAGTTTTGAAGTGTAAGAGCACTTTAGGATTTATACTACGTGTTTAATTATAATTTATTTCATCATCTTCAGCCTATCATGTTTCCACTGCTGGGACACAGGCTTTCTCTCAGAGAGAGAGAGAGGATGAGCCCTAATCCACCATGCTGGCCCAGTGCTTGTTGGTGAATTTCACGTCTTTGAAAATTTTAGGTTCTTGGACATACCGGTTTCCTCACAATGTTTTCCTTCACCGTTTTTGAGCGATGGCACCAAAACACATCATTTAGGTAGGTAATAAATAAGTCAAAAGGCCAAGGATCGTACCGGGTGCCGTCAGATAATTAATATAAATAATTACAAATAAACATACAAATAATTAATAGAATAGTCTGTATAGGCATTTTGTATAACAGCTCTGTTTAATAATCTAACAGACAATCCTAATGATCCCCACTGCGACTGGCGCTTATTTGATTAATTGTCTAATTTAGTTCCACTCCTGCGATGCTATTTATAGCTGGTTGCCGCATTACAACGAGCTACAGTTAACCAACTTACTCCATGCATTTTATTTTATATGACACGGGAATTGCTCTCGTATGATTAAGCCGGTTACTCCGACTATAGTTTCAACCGCATTCGGCGGTCTTTTTCAAGGTGAATGCGCGCGCGCGGCTGCGTCTCGCTTTGCACTGCGGGCCGCCGCGCGCTGCGCACGTGATGACAACGGCTGCTGATCGTGTGCACACGTGGGGGCGCGTAGAGAAATATGTTGCGCCGGCGCACACTGGAGCTCTTCCCCACTCGAATCTTCCTGTGTGTCGGGAATACTTCAGCATACGGAGATCACCACGTCACCACCAGTCTCACGGTCACTCCCACGAACTCCATTCAATAAAGCCCCGTGTTTCGTCATGTTTCCACTCGTTAAACACCTGTTAAGGGTGCACATATCAGAACTGTACTAAGTATAAAAAAGTGTTGTTTGTATTATTTAATATGTGTACTGTTGGTGTTTCTGTATGAATTAAATAAATACATCTCATATGAAACCTTACCAACGAAACTCGTACTAATATTATTATTTAAATTATCATCATCAGCTAGAAGACGGCCACTGGTAAATAATACATATAATACAAAATAAAACTTAAAAAAGAAACAAGCTATTTCGGCCTTTTTTGTATTCTCAGCAAACCCTTTCATTTGACAGCCTTATCATGATGGTAGATAAGAAAATGTTGTCCGCTGTTTTGTTGTCAACTGGACCCGTTCGAACCGATCCCGCGGGATCAGTTGACATAATGCATATATTGAATCGGTCTACTGGACCCGTTGACAAATTTTGTAATTTGTATAGACACGGAGAAAAGTGTTTGACATAGATGCAAGTGTTTGTGTGTTTGACACACAAAAACCGTTGAATTCAGAACCTCCTCCTTTTTGAAGTCAGTTAAAATATTGCAGCTGTCCGAGCCAATGAAGTTAGATACTGCGTATTACAATAGGATTTCACTAAGCTACCATTTTGTAAGCTATTTAACTGCCGGTCCGGTACAGTACTTGGCTGTAACGCAATTATTGCAGGTCGGGAATCTCGGGATATGATATCCCTCATGTTTGAGGTGTGTTTGCGTTTATTATATTGTAAGTACATAGTAAGTTAGGTAACTAACTATAGTTAGTTAAGTTTGTATGTTCAGGATGCAAGTTTATATAATTACTAGCGGTCCGCCCCAGCTTCGCACGGTTATAGATTATAGCCTATGTCATCCGCGATACTGTAGCTTCCCAACAGGAAAGAATTTTTCAAATCCATTCTGTAGTTTCGGAGCCTATTCAATGTAAACAAATAAACAAACAAACAAACAATCAAATCTTTGCTCATTATAATATTAGTATAGATTAGACTCGTACGGTACGTAAGGTTGCCTGGAAGAGATCGCTTTTAGCGATAAGGCCGCCAGTTGTTACACTAGTTTTTAAGAGTTTTTTGTCCTCTGTATCAAATTTCATGGTGTGAACAATAAAGAGTTAATCAATCAATCAATCGTACTAGTAGACTTACATATAAAATTTCATCCTCCATTAGCCCCTGTTAAGGCTGCGCTCAACTTTAGCCTAGCTAGCGCTACTAGACTTACTAGAGGCTTCTATGTAGTTTTGGAAACAACATCAAAATAGACGATTCACTTCATTACACTACACTTGAGCACGTTCGTCGTTCACGAACACTTAATGAGAAAAAATCCACCATTGCACGAAAATACACAAGTTTAGGTTGGGTTAGTTATTTAAATCTCGTCCACCATCCTATAAAATATCAACACGAAAATTGATTTATACCATTTGCAATGTTTTTCTACAAATAATGCTTACTCGGTATTTTTTATGCTCACGTAGTAATTTTATTAAAATGTTGAAAACGCGCGTAACAGAGAGGCGATCATTAGAACGTTGCATTGCGTCGTCGCAACGGATCAACGCATTGTATGCTACACCTGCGTTGCGACGCACGACGTCACACGCCGTCGCAGCGCATCACCCTCCCCGCTTCGTCTCTCGTTCGTCGGCCCGTTAAAATATCGGGTGCGAAGAAGCAACGAATAATGTGGCATGTCACAAAAAAAAATAAGACGACACAAGGCAACGCTCTAATAAGGCCTTTCTCAAAGAGATCGCTCTGGCCGGTGAGCGCGGCCTTAATAATGCCTGTAATGGCACATTTTATTATATCCCTATCTAACCAATTGTCGGCGTTCTACACTACCCCAAACGACAGAAGACATGATAGCAAACATCCAAGAACAGATTCCCAAAACAGTCCGACTACCCTTTTGGAAATTTCTATTTTCCTTATCAGTCGTGATGTTTAGTTGTCGAGTGGTGACGTCACGAGTGGAGCGATAACGCATTTTATTTCACCCCAGTGACGATTCCGATGCCATCTCTTCGTAAGGGGTGTAGATTTATTTTGCTGTCGACTTGGGATTTACAGATATTGTCAATCTCTTCATCTATGCTGCCATGTTATGCCATTGTAATATTTGTACTTTACTGAGATGTCATGATTGATTGTTTCATTTCCTTCTAGTCTGGCAAGGCTTTAGAATCATTTTAATCTTCGACCACATCGTCGCCTACCAACAGGCGATGGTGGCCAAACGCGGATTTAACCGCGATATTTTTAGGGTTCCGTACCTCAAAAGGAAAAAACGGAACCCTTATAGGATCACTTCGTTGTCCGTCTGTCTGTCCGTCTGTCAAGACCCTTTTTCTCAAGAACGCGTAAAGGTATCAAGTTGAAATTTATACTAAATACTTGGGTCTACGGTTTCTTTCGGCTTTAAAAAAATTACGCATATTTTGCGATTTCATAGGGAAATCAAAACCTATAGGGTACTTCCCGTTGACCTAGAATCATGAAATTTGGCAAAAGGCTAAGCTTCATAGCACATATATAGGAATAAATCCGAAAGTCACAAATTTGAAGTTATATCATTTAAAAATAATTATTTTTATATTACAAACTTACATTTTGTAGTTGGAATGTATCGAAGAACCTTATTGTCAACTACAAAGTTAAGTTTGTCTTTCAATATTTAAACTTCAGTTAGTTTTTTTTTTGGACTCTCAGGGTTCCCTCCAACGGAACCCTCAGAGCACGAGTCCTACTCGTACTTGTCTGGTTTTTTTATTAATACTGGAGTTTTGGCGCCAACGTCGAAAAAAACATGTCGGCTCGTTGTATTATTTTCCTAAACTTATGTATTTTTGAACTATTATTTATTAAGTGCTCGTAAACTCGTAAAAGTGATATTTATAACAAGGTGAAACATGTCTTTTCGCGTCGTTTCCAAAACTCCATAGAAGCCTCTTGTAAATCCTCCACCACTTTACTGGAGCACGAGTTTGACTTGACTAGTTTAACGCTGATAATTCAAAGTAAACTTGTTTAATATTACGACTAAAGGAATCTGTATCCAAGGTCATTTTTTTTTTTTTTTTTTTTTTAAATATTTATACTCAAACTATATAATAAATATAAATCGATGTGTGTATGTATGTATTCCCTATGGACTCTAAAACGGCTGGACCGATTTTGACGGGACTTTCACCGGCAGATAGCTGAAGTTATGAGGAGTGATCCACGCGGGTGAAACCGCGGGGCGCAGCTTATACTCAATATTTTATTGCAGATACATATTATGTGGTACATTAAATTCTTTAATTCCAATGTATAATATTAATGATATGATTAACAATTTTTATTTTTGTTATCGTTTTATTTTGTCATTCATGATTTAATTGAAGTTTGTAGAAGTAATTATATTATATTTTATCGCGGACTTATTCACGATAAAAAAACAACTAGGGCAGTGTCTTCCTTTCATTCCATTAACTTTTCATTGATATTTATTGTGCGAACCGCTAGTCTGTGGAATATTATGCGCTGTCTGAACAAGTTTTCCCTGATAGTTAATCTGTGTCTTCAAGGCGAGTAAAAGTTTCCAAAGTTTTATAGGCAAGCGTGCTCCATCGCAGACCAAATATTACAATTCCATTAGATGACATTGATTGAATTGAAATTCCTTATAATTGACTAATTATGTCCACCAAATGTTAATAACTGTTTCGAACTGAAATTCAAATCAAATTACTGGTAATTTCCAGTTTATAATAACGGTTCAAATTCAGCAATCAAATACATTTAACATTTTTAATTGACATTTAGTTCCAAATGTGTTTTGATTCCCAATCTCTTTGTTTTATTTGTAATTTGTTTAATTTTAGTTTACTTGTAAATAACTATGTCATAAAACACTGTTTTAAACTATCACGGTTGCTCACTAACCACGGTAAATATCCCGTAAATAATCATATAACTTTAACTGTCATAGGCGTCTACTCCATGTAGTAATACCTGTCACCTTGATTTTTTCGTTTTAAAAAGGCTGGTTTCACAGCTCTATGGAGACCCACGCGGGTCTCCCGTTCTACGAGGGACGGGATCTACGCGGAGCTAAGTCCCGTACGGAACAATCCGCGTCGCTGTATAACGATGTTCGAGCGCCTCACGTATGTCTCCGCTCTGGGAGCCCGAACGGGCGACCCTGCACCACTGTGAAACCGGGGGCATGACCCACCAGCTCATGAGAGAAAATCCAGCTTAAATAAAGTCACGCGGTTGTACCTAAGAGATGCCGTTACAATGACCCAACTTTTTGGAGCGACTACCAAAAAGTTAGGTCATTGTTTGCCCGACCGGCCCGGTCACGCTATCGAGACAACCTGACTCCAACAGTCATTAAAAGTCACCCGGGAGTATTAACAATATAGTAATTTGGTTGATATTCCGAAAATCCGTACGAAGCGCTTTAATTCCACTTTTATTGTGCTATCTAGACTGTGGAATGCGCTGCCTGAATGGGTGTTCCCCAATAGTTACAATCTGGTTGTCTTCAAGTCGCGTGTGAATCGGTTTCTTCTAGGCAAGCGTGCTCCATCGTAGACCGCATCGTCGCTGCTATTCATTCCACAATCAGGCGAGCTGGCGGTCAAACGCAAGCCTATGTTAATCGATGAAAAATAAATTATTGTCATGTTGTTTATTTCTTTCCTGTAGGATGATCAACTCCAATACACATAATCAATACTAAGTGTAGAAAACGTGTGACGTTACTGTTCAATCTTAGTTACCCTAACATGATAGTAGCTTTGCCATAGTTTGGAAGCATTTCGTTTATGGTTTAGCTTAATTAAACGTATTCTAGATTCCCAAAACATTCTTAAACCTAATTCAACTGGCACTCCGTATAAAGGTCTGACAAGAGAGAATTGATTCGCATCCGAGCGTAGGAAACTCCGCATCAAAGGAGTTAAAATCCATTAAGTGTTTGCGAACTATCGCCCGGCTGGCAACTGGACGGTCTGAGGGATTAAGGCGGTCTTTCAGACAAAAAAGGCTTCACAGAAAAAAATATTAAGACAATATATTCATTTTAAAGCAGTAAAAAAAATATGTGGTAATCTTGATCATATTTCTGAGTGTACCATTAGTTCCAAAACACGTTTCCGATAAATTTTCTCGATAGAAAAAAATCATGAAATAACCTCTAACTTTGAAATTTACCTAAACGCATACAATTTTATCTCGAGTATTAATGAACAAATCTTTACAAAATTTACAAGAATGATGTTAAATATTGTAACAAATAACATCATTAATTTTATTTATTCATAAAAATTCAATTTTTCTATCTATTAATTAATTTAATCATAAATTGGCTCGAACGTGTCGAACGAAACGTCGTGCCGCCGCGGCGCCTTTTCACTTCTCTTTTATTTTTACGCGATGTGACAGAGACCGCTGAGGCGCGCTGCTAGACGGACGTGTGTCGCTTTGTTCCGCTAACCGCTCCAAAATATAATCTCAACTTTATGACACAAAAACACCTTGACGTAAGTTGTAAAGTAAGTACCTACCTTATCTGCAATGTTTTCTTGCATTATAAGTACTAAAAAGGCAGGCGAATGAAAATTACATTTTGTAACGATTTGTTTGTATATATTAGTTTACGAAGGATAATTTCACCAAAATCGTCATAGTCCAGTTGGCCGAATGGTTTGACGCAATGGATAAGTTCTCTGCGACTCTGTGAGTAAGCTCCGGGTTCAAATCTCATAGTCACCAATAATTTAAATTTTTGTAATTTTTCTTATGTTTTTAAAATAATTCGTCATGTTCGTGCGTGCGTGCGTGGGTGTGTGTATGTTTGTGTTTGTATGCATGTGTGTAATGTTCTTTAATCGAAAATGGTAGGGACGGGATTTTCACTATCAGATAGCTGATTCTATGAGGAGAAAAAAAATTGGCATCTTTTTTATCATCATCATCATCACCATTTTTTCATTACTTCGCAGGTGAACCCGCAGAGCACAGTTAGTCTACTTTTTTAGGGTCCCGTACCTCAAAAGGATAAAACGGAACCCTTATAAGATCACTTCGTTGTCCGTCTGTCTGTCCATCTGTCAATACCCTTTTTCTCAAGAACGCGTAAAGGTATCAAGTTGAAATTTATACAAAATACTTGGGCCTACGGTTTCTTTCGGCTGTAAAAAATAAAAGTTGTAAGTCAAAGCAATCAAAAGATATGAACGTTTATGTCGTATATTTTGCGATTTCACAAGGGAATCTAAACCTATAGGGTACTTCCCGTTGACCTAGAATCATGAAATTTGGCAAGAGGCAAGGTCTCATAGCACATATATAGGAATAAATCCGAAAGTTATAAATTTGAAGTTATATCATTTAAAAATAATTATTTTGCTATTACAAACTTACATTTTGTAGTTGGAATGTATGGAATAACCTTATTGTCAACTACAAACTTAAGTTTGTTTTTCAATATTTGAACTTCAGTTAGTTTTTTTTTTGGTCTCGCGCTCTGAGGGTTCCGTCTAACGGAGGAGTGACATAAGTGGAGAGGCATAGTAATAATTTACTTCCAAGTATCGGTGGTCGGTGTACCAGGGCAATATAAGAACAAAGCAGTCTCGAGCATTTGCAGAGGTCACACAAAGTGGACAGTCAGCGACGTTATCATACAAAATAGCTTTCCGTCCAGTTTAATTAGACATTCCAGTTGATACCTTGAGAAGTACGTAATTTACGCGTAAAATTTACAAATTGGTCTCACCCTTACTTCCTTTGGTCAGGCTTCAAGTAAGTACTTAGTACTAAACAGGCAGGCGAATGAAAATTACATTTTGTGACGATTTCTTTGTACATTTATATTATTTTATAGATTAGAAGCATAATTTCACCGCTTGCGTCATAGATCAATTAGAAGAGTGGTTGACGCAATGGATTAGTTCCTGTGACTCAGTAGGCTCCGGGTTCAATTCTCACATATCCATGTTATTTTTATAATGTTTTTGAAATATTTCGTCGTGTGCGTATGTCTGTAATGTTCTTTATAGACTCGAAAACTGCAGGACCGATTTTGATGGGATTTTCACTGTAAGATAGCTGATGTTGAAAAAAATTCGAGCAACTTTTCATCATCATCATCATCACAATTTTTTCATTACTACGCAGGTGAATGCGCGGGGCGCAGTCTACTATAATGGTTAGGAAATCCTAAACAACTTGGGATGGACAGACAGAGACGGATGGGCAGAACGAACTTATATGGGTTCCTTGTAATTCTACGGAACCCTAAAAAGGTGTTACAGTCTTCTTTGAGTATATCTTTCTTCTATATACATATAAAAAGCGATGTATGTATGTTCCCTATGAAGGATGATGATGATGATGATGATATTACGTATAAACTCCAAAATGGCTGAACTGATTTTGATGGGATTTTCACTCTCAGATAGCTGATGTTATAACGAGGGGAAAAAATGCTGCTTTTCATCATCATCGTCATCATCAGCACCAATTTTTAGTTTAGTTTAGTTTGAGCTAGTTTGGTAAGTCGTGATGTTACTTTCTCCAGAAACGGATTTACTGACCTGATCGAGGACTTCGGAGTCTGCTACGGAACTGCTAGACGGATAGAGCTAGACGTGTCGAGTTTGGGCTCGTTTTATTAGTCGTGATGAGATCTTCTTCCACGAATATTTTGACTGACCTGATCGAGGATTTCGGAGCCTGCTAGTGGAACTGCTAGACGGATAGAGCTAGAAGTGTCGAGTTTGGGCTTGTTTCATTAGTGGTGATGAGATCTTCTTCTAGGAATATTTTTACTGACCTGATCGAGGACTTCGGAGTCTGCTACGGAACTGCTAGACGGAGAGAGCTAGAAGTGTCGAGTTTGGGCTCGTTTTATTAGTCGTGATGAGATCTTCTTCCACGAATATTTTGACTGACCTGATCGAGGATTTCGGAGCCTGCTAGTGGAACTGCTAGACGGATAGAGCTAGAAGTGTCGAGTTTGGGCTTGTTTCATTAGTGGTGATGAGATCTTCTTCCAGGAATATTTTGACTGACCTGATCGAGGATTTCGGAGCCTGCTAGTGGAACTGCTAGACGGATAGAGCTAGAAGTGTCGAGTTTGGGCTTGTTTCATTAGTCGTGATGAGATCTTCTTCCAGGAATATTTTGACTGACCTGATCGAGGATTTCGGAGCCTGCTAGTGGAACTGCTAGACGGATAGAGCTAGAAGTGTCGAGTTTGGGCTTGTTTCATTAGTCGTGATGAGATCTTCTTCCAGGAATATTTTGACTGACCTGATCGAGGACTTTGGAGACTGCTACTGGAACTGCTAGACGGAAAGAGCTAGAAGTGTCGAGTTTGGGCTCGTTTCATTAGTTGTGATGAGATCTTCTTCTAGGAATATTTTGACTGACCTGATCGAGAACTTCGGAGACTGCTACTGGAACTGCTAGACGGATAGAGCTAGAAGTGTCGAGTTTGGACTTGTTTCATTAGTCGTGATGAGATCTTCTTCCAGGAATATTTTGACTGACCTGATCGAGGATTTCGGAGCCTGCTAGTGGAACTGCTAGACGGATAGAGCTAGAAGTGTCGAGTTTGGGCTTGTTTCATTAGTCGTGATGAGATCTTCTTCCAGGAATATTTTGACTGACCTGATCGAGGACTTTGGAGACTGCTACTGGAACTGCTAGACGGAAAGAGCTAGAAGTGTCGAGTTTGGGCTCGTTTCATTAGTCGTGATGAGATCTTCTTCCAGGAATATTTTGACTGACCTGATCGAGGATTTCGGAGACTGCTACTGGAACTGCTAGACGGAAAGAGATAGGAGCGTCGAGTTTGGGATTGTTTCATTAGTTGTGATGAGATCTTCTTCCAGGAATATTTTGACTGACCTGATCGAGGATTTCGGAGACCGCTACTGGAACTGCTAGACGGAAAGAGATAGAAGTGTAGAGTTTGGGCTCGTTTCATTAGTCGTGAATCGTGATGAGGTTTTCTTATAGGAATATTTTGACTGACCTGATCGAGGACTTCGGAGACTGCTACTGGAACTGCTAGACGGAAAGAGCTAGAAGTGTCAAGTTTGGGATTGTTTCATTAGTTGTGATGAGATCTTCTTCTAGGAATATTTTGACTGACCTGATCGAGAACTTCGGAGACTGCTACTGGAACTGCTAGACGGAAAGAGCTAGAAGTGTCGAGTTTGGGATTGTTTCATTAGTTGTGATGAGATCTTCTTCCAGGAATATTTTGACTGACCTGATCGAGGATTTCGGAGACCGCTACTGGAACTGCTAGACGGAAAGAGATAGAAGTGTAGAGTTTGGGCTCGTTTCATTAGTCGTGAATCGTGATGAGGTTTTCTTATAGGAATATTTTGACTGACCTGATCGAGGACTTCGGAGACTGCTACTGGAACTGCTAGACGGAAAGAGCTAGAAGTGTCAAGTTTGGGCTCGTTTCATTAGTTGTGATGAGATCTTCTTCCAGGAATATTTTGACTGACCTGATCGAGGATTTCGGAGACCGCTACTGGAACTGCTAGACGGATAGAGCTAGAAGTGTCAAGTTTGGGCTCGTTTCATTAGTCTTGATGAGGTTTTCTTCCAGGAATATTTTGACTGAGTTGATCGAGGATTTCGGAGCCTGCTACTGGAACTGCTAGACGGAAAGAGATAGAAGTGTAGAGTTTGGGCTCGTTTCATTAGTCGTGATGAGATCTTCTTCCAGGAATATTATGACTGACCTGATCGAGAACTTCGGAGACTGCTACTGGAACTGCTAGACGGATAGAGCTAGAAGTGTCAAGTTTGGGCTTGTTTCATTAGTCGGGATGAGATCTTCTTCCAGAAATATTTTGACTGACCTGATCGAGGAGCCCAAACTCGACACTTCTAGCTCTTTCCGTCTAGCAGTTCCAGTAGCAGTCTCCGAAGTCCTCGATCAGGTCAGTCAAAATATTCCTGGAAGAAAACCTCATCAAGACTAATGAAATGAGCCCAAACTCGACACTTCTAGCCCTATCCATCTAGCAGTTCCACTAGCAGTCTCCAAAATCCTCGATCTAGTCAGTCAAAATATTTCTGGAAGAAGATCTCATCACGACTAATGAAACGAGCCCAAAGTCGACCATTCTATCTCTATCCGTCTAGCAGTTCCAGTAGCAGTCCCCGAAATCCTCGATCAGATCAGTCAAAATATTCCTGGAAGAAGATCTCATCACGACTAATGAAACGAGCCCAAACTCGACACTTCTAGGTCTTTCCGTCTAGCAGTTCCAGTAGCAGTCTCTGAAGTTCTCGATCAGGTCAGTCAAAATATTCCTAGAAGAAGATCTCATCACGACTAATGAAACGAGCCCAAACTCGACCATTCTATCTCTATCCGTCTAGCAGTTCCAGTAGCAGTCCCCGAAATCCTCGATCAGGTCAGTCAAAATATTCCTGGAAGAAGATCTCATCACGACTAATGAAACGAGCCCAAACTCAACACTTCTAGGTCTTTCCGTCTAGCAGTTCCAGTAGCAGTCCCCGAAATCCTCGATCAGGTCTGTCAAAATATTCATGGAAGAAGATCTCATCACGACTAATGAAACGAGCCCAAACTCGACCATTCTATCTCTATCCGTCTAGCAGTTCCAGTAGCAGTCTCTGAAGTCCTCGATCAGGTCAGTCAAAATATTCCTGGAAGAAGATCTAATCACGACTAATGAAACGAGCCCAAACTCGACACTTCTAGGTCTTTCCGTCTAGCAGTTCCAGTAACAGTCTCTGAAGTTCTCGATCAGGTCAGTCGAAATATTCCTAGAAGAAGATCTCATCACGACTAATGAAACGAGCCCAAACTCGACCATTCTATCTCTATCCGTCTAGCAGTTCCAGTAGCAGTCTCTGAAGTCCTCGATCAGGTCAGTCAAAATATTCCTAGAAGAAGATCTCATCACGACTAATGAAACGAGCCCAAACTCGACCATTCTATCTCTATCCGTCTAGCAGTTCCAGTAGTAGTCTCCGAAGTCCTCGATCAGGTCAGTCAAAATATTCCTGGAAGAAGATCTCATCACGACAAATGAAACGAGCCCAAAGTCGACCATTCTATCTCTATCCGTCTAGCAGTTCCAGTAGCAGTCCCCGAAATCCTCGATCAGGTCAGTGAAAATATTCCTGGAAGAAGATCTCATCACGACTAATGAAACGAGCCCAAACTCGACCATTCTATCTCTATCCGTCTAGCAGTTCCAGTAGCAGTCTCTGAAGTCCTCGATCAGGTCAGTCAAAATATTCCTGGAAGAAGATCTCATCACGACTAATGAAACGAGCCCAAACTCGACACTTCTAGGTCTTTCCGTCTAGCAGTTCCAGTAACAGTCTCTGAAGTTCTCGATCAGGTCAGTCGAAATATTCCTAGAAGAAGATCTCATCACGACTAATGAAACGAGCCCAAACTCGACCATTCTATCTCTATCCGTCTAGCAGTTCCAGTAGCAGTCTCTGAAGTCCTCGATCAGGTCAGTCAAAATATTCCTGGAAGAAGATCTCATCACGACTAATGAAACGAGCCCAAACTCGACCATTCTATCTCTATCCGTCTAGCAGTTCCAGTAGTAGTCTCCGAAGTCCTCGATCAGGTCAGTCAAAATATTCCTGGAAGAAGATCTCATCACGACAAATGAAACGAGCCCAAAGTCGACCATTCTATCTCTATCCGTCTAGCAGTTCCAGTAGCAGTCTCTGAAGTCCTCGATCAGGTCAGTCAAAATATTCCTGGAAGAAGATCTCATCATGACTAATGAAACGAGCCCAAACTCGACACTTCTAGCTCTTTCCGTCTAGCAGTTCCAGTAACAGTCTCTGAAGTTCTCGATCAGGTCAGTCGAAATATTCCTAGAAGAAGATCTCATCACGACTAATGAAACGAGCCCAAAGTCGACCATTCTATCTCTATCCGTCTAGCAGTTCCAGTAGCAGTCCCCGAAATCCTCGATCAGGTCAGTGAAAATATTCCTGGAAGAAGATCTCATCACGACTAATGAAACGAGCCCAAACTCGACCATTCTATCTCTATCCGTCTAGCAGTTCCAGTAGCAGTCTCTGAAGTTCTCGATCAGGTCAGTCAAAATATTCCTAGAAGAAGATCTCATCACGACTAATGAAACGAGCCCAAACTCGACCATTCTATCTCTATCCGTCTAGCAGTTCCAGTAGCAGTCTCTGAAGTCCTCGATCAGGTCAGTCAAAATATTCCTAGAAGAAGATCTCATCACGACAAATGAAACGAGCCCAAACTCGACCATTCTATCTCTATCCGTCTAGCAGTTCCAGTAGCAGTCTCTGAAGTCCTCGATCAGGTCAGTCAAAATATTCCTGGAAGAAGATCTCATCATGACTAATGAAACGAGCCCAAACTCGACACTTCTAGCTCTTTCCGTCTAGCAGTTCCAATAGTAGTCTCCGAAGTCCTCGATCAGGTCAGTCAAAACATTCCCGGAGAAAGATCTCATGATGACTAATGAAACCAGCCCAAACACGACACATCAGGCCTTCCCCGTCTAGCAGTTCCAGCAGCAGTCTCCGAATTCCACCATCAGCTCAGTCAAATCATTCCTTGACTAACAATTCTCACTAAGACTAAAAAAACGAGCCCAACCTTGACTTATCTCGCTTTCCCTATTTAGCAGTTTTAGCAGTCTCCGAACTCTACCATCAAGTTAGTAGAATCATACCAGGAGTAAGTCTATAAACTATAAATATAATAGGTAAAATATTTGGTGCAAAAAAGAAACATAAAATATTGAAACGTACGACGAAAGTAAATTTTAATAATCACAACTAGCAAGTTGGTTTGATTGAATTATGGTTTGTTTGTTCTCCGTCGTCCCGTCGCTGTGTGCGTGATAAAAAATTGAGTCCAAAAATATCTACATAGCACTAGATTTGAACCGGGCATTCGTGGTTTACCAGCGCGGTGCCAGACCACTAGGCCAACAGAGCTTTGCTGTGGACCGACGAAATTACTTGTCTTTAGCTGTGTATAGGTGAAGGTCGTCACGTTTCTGCGAGATTCACGCGGTGCGCCCCGCTGTAGTCGGCCGCCACTGCCTCTGCTTCACCCCCTCAAAAACATAAAAGTCAGCTAGTCACGGCGCCTTAACGAGTTCTTTGCGATGGAGATCGCGCCTGGTCTTCAATGTGGAGTGAGGATCCTAAAAGAGATTACGTACTTGCCATTTCTATTAAATTCAGATACTTCTTAATTTAGTTTGAATTATGTGAATCGCTTGAATTACTCTTGGCCCGGGGAAGACATGTAACGTGGTGCTGCGTAATTTTTTGCTCCTCAAAAAGGCTTTGGAAGGACAAGTTGCAAGTTAAATTGAATAACGTCTTCAAGATCTTTAACACGCGCCTAAATACTGGTCAAATCGCAAGCCCCTGTGGTGTTTGTCACGATTAAAGCTGACCAGACACCTCGGCACAGCTACGTGTAACATACATGTGTATTTAGCTGTGGTCCATACGGGTGTCTATACATACTATGCACGGCTGCGTGGTTATGTGACGTCAGGCTCGTCAGAAGCAGACGCGTGGCCTGCCGCGGCTGCGCCAACCGAGTGAATCTGGTGGCCACCCGGGTCTCTGTCCCTTTGGCGTGGTGTAGGTCAACTAGCAATGTGTGACAGGCGGCAGTATCACTACATAGAGCCACGTATCTCGAGTCAATCGTGGGCATGCATAGTCGTACGAAGCTGTCTGTGGTCGGCTTTAAGTTATTGCTTTAATTTAAATTTGCGAATTGCAACTGTCACAGACAAGCTTAACGCCCCCGAATCTTCATGATGGTCCTCACAATTTCCATAAGAGTGCATTAACCCTGTCATAAAACTGAGTTCTATTCCAATATCCGAACTGGCGACGCCGTTAGAACTAATCGGTCGTATGCGGCTCCAGAACAGGTCATATTGGAGTTTTATGCATCATTTATGCAGTTGCCGGCTGTCGCCATATCGGCTGCTGTGCATGCAGATTGGGTATGGCATAGATGGACATTGGGTTTCATGATGATTTCATTAGAGCGTTTTAGAAAATCAGAGTATGCTGATTTTTATAGGTAGTTGGTAGCTTTTATTTAAAATATGTGTAAGATAGCCGCGTGCCTTCAGCTGCCCCTTAAATACAATCCTTAAACACTTGTTGATAAGTATTATGGCCATTCGAATTATCTTTTAATCGATTGAATCGGGCGTTACTTTGCGGAAATTCATCTTCGAAACTGTAACTGCAATTATCATCTTGCTCAACATAGAAACGTTATAAACATCTAAAACACGCTCCTCATTCCGATTTCTCACTTAGAATGGTTAAATTAGCCCCGAGCCAAGATTTATGTAGGAAGGTGTGGTGTGGCAACTGGGAAACTTTGTTACCGTCGGTATTGAGATTTGCATATTACCCACGTGTGAGTTTGGGTGTATCATTTGAGTTATACTCGGGAGTTGTGTCGCGAGTTAGATGCGTATCCCCACGTATCTGGCGAAACTTTGCGGCTGCGTGGCCTTGCGTATTTGTTATTTAAATTGAGTTTATGTTTACTCTCATTTCGAACTTCCCAGACCGCGCAGGCTTCTCAAGAGTGTCCGCGGTGATTCGAGGATTGTATTTCGTTGTTCTGCCACGCTGCTGCACTCCAGCAGCAAATACGCGGCCCTTTCTTCAGTCTCTATACACCGTCTACTACCGAACGGCAACCTCTTAACGCGGGCTCGAAACAGCGCAGTTCGGAAAATCACGCGAACTTAAACCTTAACCTGCCGAGATACGGTTTGTGGTCGCGCAACTTTTCGTAATCACCTAACAGAATCGCTCAAAACAGGTAGCCGTAAGGCCAAATTAGTGGATCTCAACGAACTCTCGGAATACTATTCCAAGTAGGTACGTGTACTATCCAAGGAAAAGATTATTTTGTTTTTATTTAAATTAAAACGGCTGTCGAGGCATTTTTGTAAGAAATTTGTTGTAGCCAGTTGCACCCATATAAATGAAACGTCACTCATTCGAAATCAGCAACTGTGATGCGGAATTCGACGCGTTGATCTAAATAAGAATGTTCAATCAAGGTTCACTCATAATGCCTGGTAACAGATTTTCCTTCTCATTTCCGTTCTATTTACTTCTCTTTTCTGTGGTACTACCCAACCCCATCCCGGTTTTATCACCGAACCGGCCGCCATCGCCAGAAATGCCATCCGCACATTATAGATGCGTGATCGATTGTTTCTGCCACGTACCTGTAAGTTGTGGAATGGCTTACCACCTTCGGTTTTTCCTCCGAAGTATAATTTGGACTGCTTCAAACGAAGGGTGAATAGAGTCATCAAAGGTTAGCAACGCACTGACAATACCCCTGGTACTGTAGGTCAATAATATCACTCGCGCCGATACTAGCGGACCTCTTTAACATCTGTTTGATGGAAGGTTCTTTTCCTGGTTCACTTAAAATTAGCAAGGTTTCTCCCCTGTACAAAGGAAAAGGGAAGCGTGAGGTCATCGACAGCTATAGACCGGTCTCCATTATCCCTGCAGTCGCTAAAATCTTTGAGAATGGCCTCAGCTCTCGTCTCGTATTTTTTCTGTCCGATACGCGTGCGCTATCCGACAGGCAGTATGCGTACCGCGAGGGGCGCTCGACCACGGCGCTAACGCGCGAAGTGGTTCGCCGGGTTATGGCGGCTCGAGACCACAGACCCAAGCTGCAGGTGGCGATCCTCTGTTGTGACCTGTCAAAGGCATTTGATGTCGCGGACCACGACGTACTCGCTGTTAAGATGCAGCATTACGGCGTGGTGGGCGCTTCACACGCTCTTCTGACGGGTCTGATGCAGGAGAGATCTCAAGTGGTCGTCGGATGTGGTGGATCGCTAAAATCTGATCCCATGAGATCTGAAATGGGCGTGGCGCAAGGATCATCAGTGTCGAACATCCTGTTCTCTTTGCTATTGAACGACCTGCCGGACGCCGTGACCGCTGCCGATGTACTGATGTACGCGGATGACGTGGCTGCAGTGGTCACGGCACCGACGGTGGACGCGCTGGAGCGGAAGTTAAATGACGCGACCTCACAGCTGTCGGGGTGGTTCCACACAAACGGTCTCGCTCTTAACCTTTCCAAGACTCACTTCATTCAGTTTAATCTGTCGGGTAGGTCTCTGCGACCTTTGACAGTGCTCGTGAATGGAGTGAGGATTGAAGAGCTGGAATCTACAACATTCCTGGGGTTTGAAATAGACCGGGGATTAAAGTGGGACCATCACATAGAAAAGGTCTGTGGAAGGCTTGGAAGTGCGTGCTTCGCATTGAGTCGGGTGGCGAGGGTGGTTCCGAGAGAGGTAGCACGAGCGTGCTACTTTGCAACGGTGCACTCTCAGCTGCAGTACGGTGCTGAAATGTGGGCTAGAGCTGCGGACTGGGAGCGAGCGTTCCGCATGCAGAAGCGTGCGGTGCGTTTCGTGGCGCGTGTGCCCTGGGACACTCCAGCTCGCCCACATTTTAAAGAGCTGGGTATCCTGACGTTACCTGCCATATTGATTTATCAAGTGGCAGTGTACGTCAGGGTAAACCTGGAGACGTACGCGGAGCGCGGCTCTAAGCACGAGTACCCGACTCGTGGTAGGCACAAGTTGTTGTCCATCCCGCGATCCTCGGTGAAGTCCTCCAAGTTAACGCACGTCATGGGTCCCACCGTGTACAATCACCTGCCGGACGACGTCACTGCAGCCGTCAGCCTGCACTCTTTTAAGTCGCGTCTCAAAAAATGGCTGATCGAGCAATCTTTCTACACGTTTGACGAATTTTATAAATGTATAATTTAATTTAATTAATGGATTTTATTACATTAACTGTAATTTTTATTTTATAACTGACTTATTTTTTTATTATGTAATTGATTGATATAATTTTTTATTTTAGTCTAGTTCTAAATTATTTGGTTGATCTAATTTATTATTTGATTGACATAATTTATTATTTGATTTGTATTATTTAAAAAAAATTATTTGACATGTAAAATAACATTTTATTAATAAAATGAAAATGAAAAATGAAAATGTATATAGGCAGCGGTGACCAGTTACCATCAGGTGGCCCGTAGTTTGTTTGCCATTTATTCTACAAAAAAAAACCCCAGCCGCTGGAAAAAGCTAGCATGTTTTATCGACTACGTATTTCCCTCCTGCCATTAGTGTAATGAGCGGATGAAATTGTTCGTTCCACGTGCCATTACGTGTAATGTAAATGTGTGTTAGGTTTAGCCGTGACTTCGAGATTGCCACTCATGCCTAATGTACTATCACGCGGGGCATCACAAAGAAATAAGCTATAAAGAACTTTTTTTTAAATATCTATATAATTATATAAAAATTGATCCCCATTTACCTTGGTCACGCCATAACTTGAGAACGACTTTACCGATTTCTTTCATCTTTTTAGGGTTCCGTACCCAAAGGGTAAAAACGGGACCCTGTTACTAAGCCTACGATGTATGTCTATCTGTCTGTCCGTCTGCCCGTCTGTCTGTCCTACCTATTAACGGCTGTATCATGCGAACCGTAATAGAAAGCCAGTTGAAATTTTCACAGAATATGTAATGTTACGGCGGATTAACTAACAAATAATAAATAACAGGCAAAGAGCGTGTCGAGGCTCAAGACACGCATATGGTAGGATAAAGGGTTCCGTTTTTCGTAGCCAAAGTCATATAATTGTCGTCACAATTATCATAGTAAAAAAATCGGTGGTCACAGAAAATTTAGAAGGGTTCCTTGTCGAGATACGGAACCCTAAAAAGCCAAAAAGTAAAAACGAAAAGGGGTCTCCATACAACAACGTATTTTTTTTACGTAATTGAAATTTGAAATGCCATATTTTACTAATTAGCAATTGCTTCGACGATTTCGGAAGGCGTTAAGCCTGAACAATAAATGGTAATTCGGTTACTTGGACGACCTTATTGTATTTTGTGGTGGTACGGAACCCTCAGTGTGAGAGCCCGACACGCACTTGGCCGCTTTATTTCAACCTTTTCGTCGAGAGTCAATTCCCGGAATGTATGATCTCCCTCAGGGTGCGAGTTCCACTCACACTTGTCCGGTGTTTCTC
Organism: Agriopis aurantiaria; assembly: GCA_914767915.1. Taxonomy (NCBI): domain Eukaryota; kingdom Metazoa; phylum Arthropoda; class Insecta; order Lepidoptera; family Geometridae; genus Agriopis; species Agriopis aurantiaria. Next base: position 4,639,407 of record OU612003.1, on the reverse strand, counting down.
ATTTATAAACCACTTTTACTAAAAGAGTTGTGAGACCAACCCTGAAATAGCAAAAATTATATCAGCTATTCCATACATTTCTTTGAGTGTGAATTTATTGTTTCTTTGGGACAGCTGCTTTTTTCGTGATTTCAGTTGTTGGTCTCACATTAAAAGATATTCATGATGTTTAGTACAATGACCTCCTTTCGGCTTACCACTATCGTTCCATGTTACCCTGTAGAATCTAGTTCATTGCCAATAGAAATGAATGAGTATTGAATTTTTAAACACTTTATTCGACTTGCGTCTGTAACAAAAGCATCAACAATACTGATTTCGTGTTGGAAAGAAATTCCTTTTCTAAGTTTACTAGTTTTTTTTACTAGATTTCTTCTAGATCAACGTGTTCCATCCTCGGCCATACAGTCGCTTACCATCAGGCGAGTTGGTGGTCAAACGCAGACTTATTCTATGTAAAAAAACATAATAAACGTATCTTATACTACAAAATCAGCTCAGCATCTTTTCACCGTAATTCCCACTACCGACTAAAGCCACAAAAAGTGCCATCCCCTACATTAGCCCTGTGTCAAATTTTAGTCACGACTTCGCCCCGGGCTCGTCCCCCAGGAGGTAGAGGGAGGGGTAGCTATTAATTCTTTAATCAACCCGCGCGCGGGTCATTGGCGAAACGAATTAGAAGGAGCGAGATAACCGCCGACGAGCCGACATTTGTATCCGGACGGGATAAAACAACCGAATGGGATGCGGCCAAGATAAAACGCAGATGTTGGTCCTTCGAGCTCGGATTCCCTCCCCAGTGCGGATCTGAGAAGGGAATCCGAGTGTTGCGAATATTGCGATGGACATTCTGAGTAGGCGCGTTATATTAGAAGGAACGGCGAGATTTCCGCAGATGAGAATCAATGGTTATGCGACGGATTTTACGGTATAAAATGACACTTCCGCTCCGATGAAACGCGCTCAGTAACAACGCCCTAGGTAGTACTGTGCTCTTATGTCACCGACATAGCCTACCGGATTAGCAAGTTGAAGTGGCAGTGCACATATCACGCAGAACAGATGGCCGATGGGGCCGAAAGGTTCTGGAATGCAGACCACGGACCGGTAAGCGCACCGTAGGACGTCCACCCACAAGATGGATGGACGATCTAAAAGAGACTGCAGGGAAACGCTGGATGCAGGCCGCTTCCAACCGGCCCTTTTAGAGATCGATAGGGGAGGCCTATGTCCAGCAGTGTACGTCTTATGGCTGAAATGATGATGATTATGTCTTCTGTGGTAGAACTCTTGGTGTATGGTGTGTTTGAGTTTGACTTTAAAAAGCGAGCAATGTAGTATGACAAAAGATAACTTAGTTTGTACTTGTATTGCTTCCATCACACTTTATAACTAATATTTTAATGCGAAAGTATTCCTGTTTCTTGCAGCAACAGACCAACAACGGTTCGCCGTGATTTTTAACCGACTTTAGGAGGGAGGGAGGTTCTCAATTCGGCCCGCTTTTTATGTATGTGCTCCGATTACTCCGACATTTGTGAGCGTAGAGGAAGCTTGCACTCGTGTTGGTCCCACCAATTGTTTATTAACGCCAGCTCTAATCATACGAATAATTTTGATTTGGCAATGTCAATAACTTTATTTTTTTGACCTTACGAATTTTGCTGTTGGTTCTTTGTATTGTTGGCCGTTCGGAGAGTGAGAAAAGATGCTTTTTATCCCGGAAAATGTACAGTTTCCGAGGGAATGACCACATGGTTGAAACCGCGGGATGTGGAGCGCTAATTAATCTTTCGTATAATAACTAACAAAGCACTGGATTATGAACTAGATGCTTTGACCTCATGTATCCGCGAACTGCCACTGAAACCGCAACAATTCTAAATGCACGCAATAAACATTCAGCACAATTAGACGAGTACACTAATAAAGCTAGTTAACGACCCAAATGCAAATAACGCTATTTATCATCCAATAAAACCAGATATTCGTAGTTAATTTAGCTTATTGTGAACTAGCGACCCGCCCCGGCTTCGCACGTAAATTACACCATGCGGGGCGGGTCGCTAATTATATATATATATATATAAACCTTCCGTGAAAAATTATCTAACTGGTGGTGAAAACAGCATCAAAATCCGTTGCGTGGTTTAGGAGTTAGCGGTTATACAGACAGACAGGCAGACAGGCAGACGCGAAAAGCGGCTTTAATTTATACTATGTAGAGGAAGAGAAGACAATATATATATACAGGGTGTAACAGAAAGGTGTAGCAATACTTAAGGGTGTTGATCTACTCATCAAAGTAAACAAATTGTAGAGCACAAGTATGCTAAATTCGAAAAAAATATATATACAAAATGGATCACGTGATCGGTCTTTTTGTATGAAGGCACAATATTTAAGTTCATCATTAACACTTATTAGTCATCAAGTCATTAGACCTGCGATCGCACCCGCCACGCGATTTTACCATAATTTCTCGTTTGTATGTTCTGAATACTAACTTTATGTTACACTTTGTATAAACATACATACATACCTACATGTCATACATACATAGGTACATACAGTCACGCCTCTTCCATTAGGGTAGACCAAAGACTTACAGCCGCACTCAGAGACGTTACTTAAGCTAAGGAATACTTAAAATTGCTCTGTCTCGTTTTCATGTGTGACAATTTCCGTCAATGAGAAGTTGACAGAGCAATTTTAAGTATTTCTTAACTTAAGTAACGTCTCTGAGTGCGGCTGTTTGTAGCTTTACCTAATTTGAGGGGTAGGCAGAGACCACACTCTACTTGCTGCGATCCTGACACATACTTTCGCTTCTTCTACTTTCATAATTGTTTTCGTTCAAGTATCATTCGGTTACGGATACTTTTGACAAAGCCCTTTCTCAAAAGGTCTATGTATAAAATGGAATGTAATATGAATTAATATTGACGTTACATTTTAATCAGCGTGCATCAGCGGGCGCGCTCTGGGGGGTGTCCCGCTGAATTATAATTAGTTACCATAGGCCCTTCAAAGGGCTGAAAGGATGCTATTAACTGGATATATTAGGCAAACGTGTTTCATATTAAGGGAGCCGCACCGCACCCGCCGGTCTGTAAACGCTATAAATTTTAACATAGTCTCGAACGCAAGGTGGTAATGATTATTCTTGAAGCAGTAAAAATAGAAGTTGACTCATTATGAGCAGACTATCTGAATAACAGAGCTAAATATCAAGATGGGTCGACTATGTTATTGCTATCGCGGGTCGAGCCTGGACTCGGTTAGCACAGGACCGAGGCAGATGGCATAGCAAGAGAGAGGCCTATACCCAGCAGTGGGATAAGGAAGGCCGTGGATGATGATGATGATGATGAAATATCAAGATAGGATGATCCGTTTCATTGCGTCTCAATATGTTTCGTACTAGTTTTCTTCTAAACGAGCTTTTAGGCGTCCGCCATATTAAATTTAGTGTGACGGTCATTTAATTTTTCATGTTCTTCTCAGCAAACCCTTTCGTTTTATACCCATATCATGGGGGTGCATAAAAAATAACTGGTCCACCATCTTTGGAAGTCCGCCTTATTGGATTTGGAATGATATCATTATGCTGACCGTGCATTGTAATCCAAACTAAACGTGTAGTGTACGCCAAATTTCAGCTCTCAATGAGGATAACTGGTCTAAAATTCAGTTGCTAGATTTGTCCCACACATACTAACAGGGCAAGCTAAATAAAAGCTTGTAAAAATAGCTTCTCAGGTTTGCTTGTATCTCGCCTTCATTATCACTTTTAGTTAAGTTTCTCATTAATATTTTAGTATCGAAACCGTGTAATAACTTGGCGGCTTCACTAATAAAAAGCTTTGAGACTTTACAGTTGTGTAGGAGCGCCGTCGTCACTACCAGTTTTTGTAGAAACTACTTTTTCTTGAAAAGGAAATTTTGAACATAAAGAAGAAAAAAATAATAGAAATATAATAATTATATAGTAGCATACTAGCGGCCCGCCCCGGCTTCACACGGGTATAGATAACGGGGGACAGTGTAACTTCCCAACAGTGAAAGAATTTTTCAAATCGGTTCAGTAGTTTCGGAGCCTATTCAATGCAAACAAACAATCAATCAAATCTTTCCTCTTTATAAGATTAGATTTTAGATTTATATATTTTTGTAAATAGAAAAAGTTTTCTAGGAAAATAGTACACTAAAGCCACTTAATACAGAGCTATCTTTTTCGCACATTTTTAACATTTCGAAGATTAAAATCACTGAGTTGGAATTGATAAAATCTTTAAAATAACATTTCAAATGGTGCAAGTAAAGTAACGATATTGTTTTTTTATTTTTTTTGTTAAATCGCGCCAAAATAAAACATTTCACCAAAAATTACTTTTAATCGTTTGGAATGTTATTTTTAAAATAATGCCTCAACGTTTTATTTAAATGCCTTATTAGCAAATTCTTATCTTAATAAAAAAACATCTTTATGAAAATATGCGAAAAAGATACAAGTGGCCGGTAAGCGCGGCCTTAACGAGAGAAAAAAAGTTAATGTTCTGTTTTCCTGCGTAGTTGATAATAATGTTATGTAGATGTAATTTAACGGTACTTTCAACTTGACGCTACTAAAAACGCTTTAAAAGTTCACAAACGTTTTAGCTTTATGGCGGCAACAAAAATAACAAGTTGGACTATAAAATCTAAACTTCTATACAATATCGTAAAAAGGTCGTTAGATTAAAGGTAAAGCTTCGACACTTTTAGATGTAATATTTTTAAAAGTATATTTTACGAAGCTCTGTAATTTGTTAGAATATAAGATTGTTATAGACCAGTTTCAGTTCTGTGTTGTCTTTCACCTAAAAATGTGACGTCAGAAATATTAACTTTTTTGTTGTTGTAGGTAGAAAATGTATTTTTTAACTTCCAATGCAAAAAGATATGTGTTATAACTTTAATGTGTGTCTGTCTGTGGCATCATAGCTCCCAAACGGCTGAATTATACTCGTGTAAAAAACTGGCGGATATGTTAATAAAGGGCAAAATTAAATACGAGTAAGATACCCAATTATTCGATTCTATGTCACATTCACCCCATAACTCGATTTATTTATGAATCGAATCCACAAACAAAGGGAACAACGTGTGAAGTGGGCTGAACTGAACACGTCGATGATTAATGCTCGTTCGCCGTATCCACGACGAGAGTCGCGCTTCGCTCGGATATCTCAATAATTGCGCGGCTGGATACTGGATCGACCGATCTCGTTTGTGGCTTTATGAATACTTGTGATTTCTGAGTTCCTAAAGGTGAGCTTTACCAATACGCGTGTGCGTATAATGCGCGCGGCTGATGCGACTATCGCGTTACCAATGTATGGCGACGACAGTCCTCGGCCGCGCGCGTCTAAAAGCCCTAACAGAAGTGTCGGACTTGGTTGACGGACCGCCGTCCAACCACCGAAAGGTCTGACGTGGCTGCAATCGGCCGCGATGCACGGAAATGTACCTTAACGGGGGGCCTATGTTCAGCAGTGGACGTCTTCTGGCTGATGATGATAATTCAAAAGTCTTGGTAACAACGTATTAGTAAAGATTGGTGTCGCAGGTGCGACGGTGTCTGTTTACACTCAAATCACTCACATCAGGCGAGTTAAACTTTGAGTAACCTATCCAGTACCTATCCATGTCTTTATTTCACTATTTATCTCATACGTACGTCGTTATGATTCGCTTTATTCATTGGTTCAGTAGATGTTGAGATTCAGATGATCTTAGATGTACCCTGATGTCGGTTGTAGGTCGCACTCTAAAGTCGACAATCTGAATTGATACAACCCGCGTATCTCGTTTGCGGCGCACCCTACTACATGTTTTATGAGGTTGTTTTGTTACATGGATCGTTGTGATTGACCCATCGAATAGTATTACTGTCGCAACTATCGCAATAAGCAATTTTCTTGTCATGTAATCCGTATTTGATGTTATAGACTTGTGTAAATTCGTCTTAGAGTTATTCAAGAGTCGGGAACTTAGTGTCGAAAGCCCTAAATGGAAAAATATCTTGAATTCTATTTAAAAAAAAATTGGGTTAAATTTTATACTAGATTCCACATCCATGTATTTGCAAATCAATGGATAGACTATCAGCGCGCGTTAGACGCGTGCTTCAGACGCGCGTGGCTGCGATCGGTCGCGATGCACGGAAGTCTACCTTTACAAGCAACTCCTTGAAGCGTCAAGACTCGAGAGCTACATCCATTTGCGAAGTTTGTTCTACAAGGCTTCGATACCGTTCGTATCGAATCAGTGCTAGAGTTGTTGGCACAACATCCACATGGATGGATTGCTGCTAACTTACGAACGTGCACTTACTTTGGAAAGCTTGGAGTAGACAGAATGTGTCAACTGAAGATAAAATACACTATGGTATATAAATGTAATATTTTTTATGTAGTTTATTAATTATGTAGGTAGGTATGTAGTATGTTGTTTATATTATGTAGTCTATGTATATGTATATATTAGTATGTAATATTTATTTGTAGTCTATTGATTGTTTGTTGTTATTTGCATAGGTATTTACTTTCTATTATTTATTTTTAGTTAAGGCCACACATTATTAAATATAATTCCTTTCCGTGCACGGTTGCCTGGAAGAGATCGCTTTAAATGATAAGGCCGTCTGTTAAAAGCCTAGATAATATTTTTGTTGTAATTTTTATGTTATCCTTGTTTTGTGGTATTTTAATAAAGAGTTTTGTATTGTATTGTATTGTATGGTTAATACAGTTTGTCCGTAAAAGAAAATAATTTCACGTTTTTCAGAACTACAATTTTTATTTCTTTTTGTGATGTAGTTTTGTCTGCATAGGACCAAAAGGAGACATTATGATAAAGTCTCGCTGCTATTTAGTGCCGACGCCTAGCAATCTGATGATATTTTTATGATAACTTTTGAGCACCAGCTTTTGCGATGATTTATTTAAATAAATATTGAGTTGCAAAACCCACTTAATCTTGTTGCTTTAAACATTGGATGTCACTTACCATTTTATTGGCTTTTACATACATATCATTTAAGTTACCTATTTTTTTATTTTTTTTTTATTTCGGTGTATAATAAAGTTATATATTACTATTCACTTTATTTATTTTGAGTCTTAATTTTTAAGTTTTTTACACCTAATAAATAATAATAAAATAAATAAAAAACTTAAAAACTAGGGTGCCACCGGCAGCGGGGCAGGGCCCAAGCTACCGGTATTATTTAAATGTGTTAACTAAATTAATTTTTATTTCATATTATTATTATCATTTAAATACATAAGAAACAAAGAGACAATCAAGCCCAGTCCGAGACAAATTCAAACGCTTAGCTGGAAAATGTATTCTATCGTCTACAGTTTGTTTTAGTGATATCTGTCTAAACAAAGCTTGATCATAAACAATTGAATTAAACTTGTGACTCAGAATTATCTAAAACTGTATCAAAGGAACTGTTTTCACTACTAATTTGTGATTTAAATGATATAATTATTCTAAAGACCTTTATAATGGTATTTATAAGCATCAGCTTCACCGCTACCTTCAATTCTAGATTCAGGCGCTATGGAATTGTCTCATTTTGCTATTTATTAAATGTTTTCGTAAATATAATAGCCTTTTTATTTATATTACACGGGAATTACTCACGTAAGATAAAATGTGTGAAAACCACGTCAGTTTCTATAGTATAATAGCCTTGTTATTTCTATTTGCTATACGATCCCATAAAACGAAAAAATTTAATAGCCAACCATTGTTTTACCACCACGTATTACTTCCCTTCCTGCCATGCGTGCTTATAGAGTCCTTGTTAACTCCATTCCCATCCTCAGTGCCTTTTTCACGCATCTTTGATTGTACTTTGGCGTTTTTTTCCCTTCATATTTTTACGAAGACTGTTTATTTCCATTGTCTCGTTATATGCTTTTGAGATAAATGTTACCGAGCTGTAAAAACACAAAGCGGTCTCGGTACTGGAAAATGTTGATACGTAATGGTAAGATTTTGTTTTGGTTTCGTCATCGAAATATAAAGTTAAAGGAAATAATCTTGGTAATATTATAGATGCAAAAATTTGGAAGATTCAAAATTATTAATGTGTAGTGACACTAGTGACACGAAGTTAGAACAAGCAAACTGTGTAATAAGGGTCTAGGTCTCTATTGAATGTAGACCATTAAATCAAAACCCTTTCACAATTTAAGAGCCAGTGTTTAAATTGTGCCCTTTTAAATGAGTGTTTCACTCAATCAGCAACGAAAGAGATTTTAACTCAGTTTAAATGAAAAAATTAAAGCAAACATCTGAGATTTAATTCACTTAGTCCAACATTTTCGAGCTGTAATTTTTACAGCGTGTTCTAAACCCAATTTAGCTGTGAATTCCACGCTGCGCTTCTCTATTTTGTCTCTCATACATTATTCAGCATTATTCCGAGTGAATAACGGCTTGTGGTATTAACGTGGACTGTTGGAAATTACAACTTGTTTGTTGCTGCGTTTTTTGAAGCCACATGAATTTGTCGCAGTACATTTCATTTGAATCGTCTATGCAGTTTTTTAAATCAGTCACGTTGCCTTATTGCGTTCAAAAGCCTAGTCTGTGACTATGTACACACTCACGCTATCAGGAACTACTGAATTGATTTTGTATTTTTTGTGTATATACAGAGCTACGCATATAGACTGTACTAAGCCGAAAGCAGATCTATGTACTCATCATTGTAAACAACTTTTAATATGGGACCAACCCTGAATTCGCGAATAAAAAAATCTGCTGTCCACATTATGTCGAGTGTCAATTACTGTTTTCTATGGAACAGCAGATATTTGGCGATATCAGGGTTGCTCTCATAATAAGAGTTACTGAAATTTTTGCTGCTGAATTTTGAGTAGGTACTTTATTATCGAAGTTGAGAAATAACCCCGATAAAGAGCACCCCTAGAAACAAAACTATAACAAACTCATAGCTTCTAGCTCGCTAGTGCCTGCTCTAGTGATGCGTCACGTACACAAAGTCATTGAAACTCTACAAAAGTGTCCAGCAGATAAAATTCGTGACCGTTTTTACTGAACTGCGAGTTCTCCCTTTAAAATTATTCCCTCCGCGTCCGCTCCGACTATAAACAATTAATTTCTTTAATCAACTGTACCCAACTCGACTCGGAGAGATAAAATTTCGAGTGGATTCTAAAATACTCCCCTCTTTATTTGCCCAAGACTTATTCGAGGGAATCCCCCCAGATTATTGCCAGTAAATTTTAGTTTTATACCGTGGGGTGTTTAATTTTTTGATTGTCGTCATTTTTAAATGCTATAAACGAATTAGAATAAAATTTACAGCTGTCGCGATAACTTTGCTGTCACGGTGTTGTTGTGATTTCGTAGACAATTTAATTTTAAGGTACAATCTTATGAGGGCAAGTTAATCGACTTCAAAAAGGAGTATTAGTATATAGTCGTGTATGTAGTCGATTACGCCACCACCTGTAAACTAATTTACGTGGTTATTTTTTCATTATGTAGAGAAAAGTCTCGAGGTGGTCCCATAAAAATTTCAACAGCATTATTTTTCTTCTTTGTAGTGGCATATTTACTTAAAATGTTTGTTATGTGGTTTTTTGAAGTTTTTTTTTCAAGAATTTATTCCACTTTATTTTGTAGTGAATCGGGTTTTCGTTAGACATGTATTCAATTAAATAATATTATTTAAAAAAATCTTGCTTGAGTTGATGTTCATCTGATAAGCTGCATGTTTAGTGTATGTGTTTTTTATACCATTATAAGCTTTAGTTCAATTCACGAAGAAAAGCCCTTTATTTTCTTTTAATCGCTTACAGTACCTATGATATCCAGCTCGTGATTAACCACTTTTATCTATTACTAGCAACGCACCCCGGCTTCGCACGGGTGTCTCATTTTTTTACACCTTAGGTTACATTATTGGAGTTTTAGTAAGGATCCCCATTTTTTTGGAAAATATTTTATAGTCTATGTCACCCGGGGATAGTGTAGCTTCCCAACAGTTTTTCCAAGAATTTTTCAAACCGGTTCAGTATTTTCGGAGCCTATTCAACGCAAACAAACAAACAAACAAATCTTTCCTCTTTATATTAGTACTAGCGGTCCGCCCCAGCTTCGCACGGGTATAGATTATAGCCTATGTCACCCGGGGATAGTGTAGCTTCCCAACAGTGAAAGAATTTTTCAAATCGGTCCAATACTTTTTGAGCCAATTCGTTACAAACATACTTACATACAAATCTTTCCTGGTTATAATATTAGTATAGATATAGATAGATGACATTTTGGAACATGACTTTATAGAACAGATTCCTCGCTTCATCGAATCTATCAATAGATTACAATCCCTTCTTTGGGTCGTAAATGGTTCATTCTAATCAAGTCATTACACAAAACAGGTAAACACTATGATTACCATTGCGGTAGCCCAGATACGGTGCAATCACAGTCGTTAAGCTAACTGTGGGTCCGGGGTAACGTTATGGTTAAACTCGGGAGCTTGTCAGCCGCAAGGTTACAGCGGAGGCGAATCTATGATGACGTTAATACCAGGGGCGGCCACAGCCATTGCGAGTCTCCGGGTTTCACATTTCTTTTTCATAATTATGAGTACAATGACCTCCTTTCGGCTTAGCGCACTCTTTCCTTATAACCCTGTATTTATTCGACGATAACTTGCGTACCGTTAATCCAATCTTCATTAGCTTTTGTAGCCAAGTAGTTCATTCCAATACAATTTTTGCGTTCGAAATATAGAAATCGCTGGGTTGCATTTTGAAGTTAACAACTAGACAACGTGAATAAATATATTATGTTTTACTGTTGATGATTCTGCTCGCTTTACACTTACCCCACATCCAGGAAGTTAACGGTCGCCGACGACAGTGGCCGCTGACTGACCCACCGTTACTCAGATCGGAACCGTGCTTGGCTTCCTCTACAATAAGCTCTTGTTTACTTTCATACTTTTGTCAATTTGTAACGCTCATGTTCTTTGAGAATACAATTTTTAGTATTAGACTTGCGTTTGACCGCCAACCCGCCTGATGTTAAGCGATGGTGCGGTCTACGATAGAGCACGCTTACCTAGAAGAAACCGATTCACTCGTGATTTGAAGACACCCAGGTTGTAACTATCGCGGAACCTTTTGTTGATAAATCGTTTATTCTAGTTATCTACATTGTATAGAAAAAAATCATCGCCTATCAGGTAGAGAGACAATTTTTGAAGGAATCTATTCCTATTTCCAATGTTGCACTCTACTAAAACGTAAATACAACGCAGTTAAACCGCCCCATAAAGTTTCAAAGCCGAATCTACCGTAGCCATCGCGGCCGCATGCCAGCTACTGTGTCAGCGCCGGCAACTGTGCCGCGCTCGTTCGACGAATTTGTAGGGCACTCGATTTGAGACTCACACATTTTTTCACAGTCCCATTTTCACGGACCGTTATTACGATCACGACTTTCATTTTGACGAGCTGACGGGCGCCTGATGGTAAGCAGTCACCGTAGCCAACTTGTAACACCAGAGGCATTACAAATACGTTGCCGACCCTTAAGAACTCTATTAACTCGTCTTTTGAAAAACCCCATGTTGTCGCTTCTAGGAGACACCACGTTAGGTAGCTTATTCCACATTTTGCAGGTGTGAAGCAAGAACTGTATACGACTGTAAGTATATAGATAAGTATGCAACACGCGTAGTAGGGCGTGGTTTTAGTTAACATTTATCAATTGAGTTTTTACCTGTCCGTCTTCCTGGCTATGGCTTCCGCATAGTTGTTGGGCCAGTCTTCCTTGTTTTTCCAGTTTTCCTTCCTTGTTTTCCACGTGACTTGAACATCGTCGTATGCCTAGAATTCCCTCGTGTTCTTTGGCGCTACATCGTTCCTCTTTGCTTCGGGTCAGCACTTATTTTTTAACCAACTCTTAAACATTTTCAAGAATGCTAGACTGAATAAAAATTGCAGACAACTTAAACAGTAAAATGCAGAAACAACGAAAGCCGAATATAGCGAATACATAAATAACGAATACGTCCAAAAAGAAACTAAAGCTTTCCTCTCTAATGGCATGAATTAGAAACGCAAACAAAGCTCTTTGTCGTCTTATTGGTGTCTCGGCGCGCGGCGGGTCAGCTCAACATCACGTAGATGCAAGAGATACAAAGCGATCGGCACATTCGTATGCTAATATAATATTTATGTCCGATGCAATGGACGCTCATTCGGCTTGTGTCATATACTTCGAGCAACTATCCCAAAGAGAAGCAATGACATTTGGTTTGTCTATACTAATATTATAAAGAGGAAAGATTTGATTGTTTGTTTGTTTGCATTGAATAAGCTCAGAAACTACTGAACCGATTTGAAAAATTCTTTCACTGTTGGGAAGCTACACTATCCCCGGGTAACATAGGCTATATTATATTTTAAAAAAAATAGGGATCCTTACTAAAAATCCAATAATGTAACCCAAGGTGTAAAAAAATAAGATTTACAATTTTAACTTTGCGTGTTTGACAGTTCCAAGACAGGACAACGTCTGCCAGGTCAGCTAGTCTATACTAATATTATAAAGAGGAAAAATTTGATTGTTTGTTTGTTTGTTTGTTTGCATTGAATAGGCACCGAAACTACTGAACCGATTTGAAAAATTCTTTCACTGTTGGGAAGCTACACTATCCCCGGGTGACATAGGCTATAATCTATACCCGTGCGAAGCTGGGGCTGACCGCTAGTTTGAAATAAATTCCTCCAATTTCCGTCAAAACAAACTTAATTTCTACTATTTTCCCCCACACCACTTGATGGAGCAGGAGGTCCATTTGCACTGAATGACAGAGATTATGAGAAATTTTAGATATTTGCACACACATAGCACAGCTTCTGGTCGGTACTGCGGTCGGTAGTGCGCTTTTCCCCTGATATTTATTTGTGCAAAATCATTCACTAGTTACGGAATCGGACCGACCGCCAATACCTCTCTCGGGGTTAGTTGCTCGATGGTCGTCTATCTCCAAGCACACGGTTTAGTATGCAGGCTGCATGTTGCAGCTCTGTCACACACCACAAATAATTTGCATTTATAAAAAGCATAATTTGTTTGTTTACGTACGTCACTGAATTTCAATTGGAATTCCCGCATATACTCGTCTTTATTTATGTTACTCTGCTGCAGTGATTGGACTCCGATTTAGTGGAACGCAACAACAACGATCCTTTGTTTCAAGTTGTTTACACGGCATCGGCAGTTCAAAGTTTATTGACGGCAAGCTTCCTCGTTTGTCTAAATTAAATTAATAATTCTCTTTAAAAACAACAACCGTTTTACTGAGTGACGTCATTTTTAGAATTATTTTCAGCAAACCGTTTCATTTGATACCCATACCCAGCTTTCGCTGTCCATACCATAATGGTAGAGAAGAATATTTGTCGGCATCTTGGGGCGCCCGCCATATTGAGTTTAGTGTAACGTCATTTAATTTATCGTATTCTGCCCTTTCAATTGATATCTACATATATCATGGAGGTGCATAAAAAATAAGTGATCCGCCATCTTTGGGAGTACGCCTTATTAGATTCAGGATGACGTCATTTAGCTAACCATGTATTGTCATCCAAACTAAACGAGTATGCAAAATTTCAGTTCAATCGGTTTGATTATTGGTGGGAGGGACTCTTTTAAAATTAAGTTGCAAGATTTGACCCAAACTTAAAAGCTTGTAAAAATGATGCCATATAACTAACAGACTCGGTTTAAGGCTCAAGTTAAATTAAAAACTCACTCTAGGTGACTGCGCAAAGTCTTTTAAAAAGCTTCCATACTTTATTATTCCGTGACGATGGAGAGCGCAAATGAAAAGTGTTGCATGAATATTTTAAAGGTAGCACTATCCGCACTCTTTGTGCCTGGGTTTGCGAATATCGGAGCGAAATGAAATATCATTTCACATAATTATAATGCCCGTTTTCACTAACTCTAGGAGTCGCCTAAATCAGATGCCTAAATATTTAGGAGTCGCCTACGGAAAAAAAGCGTTTCACCAAACTTCAAGTGATAACTATAGTGACGTTAGGCGTCACCTAAAGTTACGTCACCGATTCGGGGGTGCCTAATGATAGGCAACTCTTGAACTTGAACAGCCCGCACCGCGTTCGCTCACATCAAAACCATAGATAACTATCAAAAATTTAAGCAACTCTTAGCTTAGGACTCACCTAAAAAAATGAACTAGCATAGAATCCGTCACGTGATTAATAAAGCGTAGCAAGCCATCTGTCAAATTGTATGTAGCCTTTGTTGGAGCCTTTTACAGATCCCTAGTACATTAAAACAGTGTACAACCCTGCAATTTGCCGTCTTGTCAAAAATATATCTCTTTCGTTCTGGTAACAACAATTTTGGCATATGAGTAAAGAATGTAACACGTTTAATTCGTTTATGCTAAATTAGTACTCCTTCTTTGCTACTAGTTCTTATTCTGTGGGAGTCACCTATTAAGAATGTATTGGTGAAACAGAAGATGCTTAGATTAGGAGTTCCTTAGTTAGCCATCGCCTTGTTTGCGGTTAGTGAAAACGGGCATGACTTTCCTAAAGTGCTTAATAAGATTGCATATATGTTCATAATTAATAATGTTCAATCATTCGTTTTTCTAAAATCGTATTACGTTCACGACTTGTTTTCATATCGGACTGTGGATCGCTCCCCGCACGTTTCTCGAGGGCATTACAAATATAGAAAGCGGGAATTGAATTTGAAATACTTATTTTAAAATGTCCCTCGATAATAGGACCACCAACCGAACACCGAGCTTTCAATATGTGAAAACCCAAGAATTTTTGTGAGAGAGATTTGTGAAAACCACGCTGTTTACTAGCTTTTGCGGATTTTCTTCGAGCAGAGATGTAATAAAATCCATTTTCCTTCTATGCTATTTTAAACCCGATTTTAACTATGGTTTTCTTTATTTGTTTCAGGTATAAATGAAAAACAACTGCCAACGGCATCGTCACTCTCGCTTCCACCGCTCAACATTCAAAGCGTAAAGTTATTGACCATCATAAACAACCATACGTTTATTTATTAACAGTCGTCTTTTCTTAATCCTACATTTAACTACATACTCGTACACTCCAGCCACATTCCCCAATGAGTTGAAATGTAAGATGTGTCATAATAATCACAAGATATATCGAAACGTCGATGATAAATAACGAAAATGGTTTGGTCCTTCGAGCCGGATGTATCTCCAATGTCCCATATGGACTAACAAACACTAATTGAGCTAATAGCTCGTGACGTAAATTTAATCTGCACAATACTGCTATAGTTAGATGAACGGTGTCAATTAGGTGGTGAGTGGTGGACAGACGACTTAAAAGAGACCGCAGGGAAACGCTGGATGCAGGCCGCTTCCAACCGGCCCTTCTGAAGATCGATGGAGGAGGCCTATGTCCAGCAATGGACGTCCTACGGCTGCAATGAGGAGTGGTGACTAGCTAGTTCATACCTTTTGTACTTACTATTGTAATTATAACCATGTATAATAATATTTATATATAATTTATTTATATTTAATAACCTTTTACAATAGTTTCCAAACATAACAGTAAAGATATAATTGTCTCTTGGAATAGAGCCAAGGCTGATGGCGTAGGTAGGTCTCCCACTAGCTAGAAGAACCGACAACATAGTGAGAGTCGCGGGCATCCAGGCTATCGTTCAGTGTGGCGTGCTAATAGGGAGGCCTATGTTTAGCAGTTGACGTCTTCTGGCTGATGATGATCATGAGATGGCAAAGCAGAGAAGCCTTAAAAAATATCAGCATTGGGATCAGGAAGGCAGCGTATGATGATGACTATGTAAATGAAAAGTTATATGGGACGCCATTAATTTGTTTTTATGGTGATCTCGATCAGTGAAACAACGGATACTAAAATAGAAGGTGATTGGTGACAACAAAATGCACAAACAACATTAATGGTGGTTTGTCTAATTAAACGTCTAGACTAGACGTTTAGCCAAATGACCGGGCGAGTGTTGGTGACGTGACGTATGAACGCTCAGGAAATGCCAGCGGTTAGGACCGGTGGCCAGCAATGCGTGAACTACGCCGAGGCGACCCACAAAATCAAATAGTGAGATATGGCAGTAAAATCAGGTCAGACCTTCGTCAATAATCTACCTTTACTAGGTTTCTTTCTTTATAGACTGAAATAAAAACAAACGCTTTTGCATTTGGATACACTTTTTTTTAAATATTAATAGGCTTGCGTTTGACCGCTAACTCGCCTGACACTAAACATGATGCGGTCTACGATGGAGCACGCTTGCCAAGGAGAAACCGATTCACTCGTGTGTTAGACACACCCAGTAACTATCGGGGAACATATTCAGCTGGAATCAAAGTGCGGGTTTCCAAAATATCAACCATAAAGTGGTGTCGATTTTTCGTGCCCGCATCTGACAGTTCGATAGAAAAATGGGCAGGAGGGAATTAGATCATGCAGACAGATGGCACACTCACCGAAATGTATCCGATAAAAAACCGACTTACTAGCAACTTTGCGTCGATGCTCAAGACTAAGAAGGTTAATCTGAACCAGGGATTCGTTGCTGATGAGAACAATTATGCTGGTCGCGTATCTCAGCCATAACGTTGTTAGTACAAAGCTTTCTCATCTTAACAAAAAGTAATAGGTGGCCGCGGCGAGGTGAAAACATCTCGGGAACCTCACGCTTCCAGTATATTTCACGTCGGGAGTAAAAAATGTGTTTGCCTAACATTTGCCTCGCCTCCTCTTTTATATTACTCCCTGACTTAGACAAAATGTAAATGGTCTGTTTTCTTTTTATTAAAAAGAAGTGGAAATGAGCTCGTTTCAATTGCGGTTTTACACTCTGTGGAAATGGCACAAAAGACGGAAAATGAAAGGAAATTTTGCTTTGGAATGGCTTTCCTAACCTTAATGTGTAAAACATTACGAAGTAAAATATCACGTCTTGAACAATGACATCTGTGGTCTTAAATGAGAAACTGCAGTCAGAAAAAGTAGGTTAATAGCTGGACCACTAATTTGCCCCGTTATCTAAGTATAATGGAGCAAATAAGAATTTAATTGTCTTCTTGAGGATATGTCTTTAGGGTTGCTTACCCAAAGGGTGTCAACGGGACCCCTATGCTTACGCTGTCTGTCTGTCCTACCTTCAATAGGGTACTTGACTGTATTAAAAATATTATGCCAATTGACGCCATCCATAAACATGACATAATGAAAAAGCATATTTCATTGATTTTTTTATAAAAATATGCTTATTTTTTGTAAAAAACGCGAATAAAATAACTGTATTTTCGACAGTTGATCACGTGATCGAAAACGGTCTGTAATTGGCTTCATCCCTAGTGACGTCACACAAATCTAAACAAACAGATTTTGTATTGATATTTGCGAATTTAATGTTGTAAAGCTATTTTGAGAGCGATTTATCCAGAAATTATCACCAAAAACAGTCCGGAGGTTAAATGTGAGAAGAATGGAGAAACATTTTGTGCAAGCAGACAGCAGTAACTTACCCAAAATTAATGTATTTAAGGTTGCATATTTCTTCAATAATAATCTACGTCATTGTTTCTACGATGCAGAACTCAAAACGTAAAAACTACAATTTAAGTATTAATTTTTAATTGTTCTCCAAGCAAAACATTCAATCAAGTTGTACAAAAAGTATGTTGTAGTAGGTGGATATCACTATTTTGTTAGGTTATGTCTTTACAATGTTTAAAAAGAAAGTAACAGTACATAAAATAGTAATGCAATAAAAACACAAATTGTAATAGAAATATATAGACTCAAATATGTACCTCAAAATGATCTTCGCACATAGAAACACTTGAATTAGCTCCAATACTTTTGGGTTCTCTACGAGCTACTTAATTCCAACCACTTTTTGCGAGTTTTGGGGTCCATTGGAACAGAAACGAATAGTTTTTCCGGTGTTTTATGGAAGTATTTGTACATTGTAGCACTACACAACATTTATAAACCATTACTTCTATTAGAAAATTAGTGATTATCAAACTTTTGCTGCCTGGCTGCAGTTGTTTTGTTTTGTGTGACGTCAATCAGTCGCTCGACCGGAGCTATGACGCAGGTCTGCGTTTTGGCGCGATATTTTTTTATTCAAACTTTAACATCGATTTATATCGCAAATACGACTGATATCCAGAAAATATAAATGCAGTATACATTAAATTATATCAGGCAATAATGTGCAATAGTTTCCCAAAAGTAGTCAAATACCCTATTTTGTGGTGATACGGAACCATCAGAGCCAGCTCTCTGGAGCACACTTAGCCAGTTTATTACATTATTGATACTTACATCTATACTAATATTATAAAGAGGAAAGATTTGATTGTTTGTTTGTTTGCATTGAATAGGCTCCGAAACTACTGAACCGATTTGAAAAATTCTTTCACTGTTGGAAAGCTACACTATCCCCGGTCGACATAGGCTATATATCTATACCCGTGCAAAGCCAGGCGGCCTACAAGTCCAAAATAAAAACATAAGATATATATTTCGATAACATATTATTCCAATTTCTTATTTCTTTTAAAAATCGTCTACATATCATGTAAAAACAACTTACCTACTTTCATACAGTAGAAAAAAAGAGCTAAAAATATAAACCCCGTTAATATGGAATGCGGTAAAAATATGTATACGCTCAGCCAAAAAAAAAACATTCGCGGCTGTTAAGTGTGTTGAATATAAAATTCTCATCTCACTTGTGAAAAAAAGTCATCTTTTTTATGCCATAGGTGGAAAACTAGCTGACTGGCCGCCTGTTGGTAAGCGGTCACCGTCGCCTATGGATACCTGTAACACCAGGGGCATCACAGATACGTTGCCGACTATTGACAGCCCTTTTGAAGAAACACTTTCAAAACACTAATCCAGCCGTGCATTACAGTACCGTGTTTAAAACGTTACGTGGGCGCCGATGTAATCCAAATGTAGGAAATAGTAAATACCAGTGCGCTGGCAACTATAAGAAATCTAATCTGAGAATCGTGAAAGCGGCTGGAACGCCAAACAAATGGCTAAAAGTAGTTGACGGAATTCTGGGTATTCGACGCGACCGTTCATGAATGCGACTCTCAGAAGTCGCAGGCTCTGTGGAAAACATATTGTGGTTAAGCTATCTTTGATATAGTTTAGGAAGAAAATTATTTCTGGATCATAGGCAGACATTAGGATATAGGGCATTGGCGGAATGACGAGTACGGAACTCTTGTAAAAAGTAACGTAGCACAACCAAAGTACACAACCAAAGTACCCACTAGATGTTTTCATGACGTTCTGTCAACTAATTTTCAAGAGAATCCCAAATATGCCAAAGACAAATAAAAATTTATTTGCCACTCCAAATATTTACCGAGACTGCCGAAAGTGCGTAATCTCGCCGCAAACAATCACGATATCTCGAATCAATTTCGCAATTTCCTCTGGAAGCCTGAAATCTCGAATTTCTCGAGTTAGCGCCGTAACGGAGACGTAATTAAAAATACCAGTGTCAATTACTGTCCATGGAATGAGGTCGTGGACAATTTGATTTTTAACGCCTACTGACGAAACCATGGTTCCGATTGGAAGCCATTTCTATTACACTGTGAAGTATAGCCTGTTTGGATGAGCAATTCAATCAATGTTCATTTAACATGAAAAAGCAGTTTTATTAAGTCACTAGCTGACCCTACCGACGTTGTCCTGCCTTAGCTATGAATGTCCAAAAATAAAAATAAAACTGCTCTCTGATAAATTCGCATTCATCAAACGCGCGAAGTTAAAATCATCATTCGGTTTTTTTTTTTGAAATTTCCAAATTTTATTTTCGGTTGTTTCCGTAAGAACTAAGAACCTTCCACAAAAATATTAGAAAACTTTAAAAAATTAATGAAATCGGTAAAGTCGTTCTCAAGTTTTGGCGTGACCAAGGAAAATAGGGATTAATTTTTATATAATATATTGATATAGATTCAGGTCAAACTTTTATTCATGCGGACTTATTTAGCAGTTAATAAAAAAAATACTATCTTGTTCATATTATTATAACCGTTTACTTTTACTACAAAGTACGTGTATCACGTACTTAGTTCAAAAAAAGTTTTTTTTATTTTTACGAACAACTGTCGTCTCAAACAAAACATAGTTTTCTTTTCCGAGGTTGAATTCCACTGGAATTTTCAAGAGTCACGTACATTTCCTCGATTCTTGGCAGCCTTATGACCTTAATTAGAAGCCGAAGGTCGTTGGAACAAGAAATCGGCGTCCAATCTTAGCATTAGGATAGTTTCCTCGCGGAACCGATGGCAATTGTGTTTTTCCGATACAATGATTGTTGTAAAGCTTCGCAAGTACAATGTTCATAAAGTTGAACATTTTACGTGTCTTTGATCTAGCTTGACTTAGATCTGTATGTTACACGATATCGTATCGTACTTCGTACTTATTGGTAGTCAAATAAGTAAGTTACTTACTACGGCACTAAAATCCTTTAAAGTTATAATGATTATTTACGGGATATTTACCGTGGTAAGGTTGTGGAATGAGCTCCCGATATTTCGGCGCAGTTACATGCACCGTGTTCACGGGAAGACTGAAGAATGCGGATGGTTGGTCGAACAGTTAAAAAGTTAGGCGCAGACATAACGATCTACCCTCTTTCTTAGTCTTATAATCATATAACTATAGTGAACAACCGTGATAGTTTATAACAAAATCCTTTGTTGACCTGTTTTGCTTGACCTTTTTGTTGATCTTCTTCCATCTTGTCGCTAAGATGTTAGCTAGTCCGTTCTCCCCAGATCTTCGAATTTGCCCTCACAGCTTCCTAGGTCGATCTTTGTATCTACAAAGGTCTAGCCAAATAGATTTATAAATCTTAATATTAACCATCTATATTATCAATTCCCGATTTTTATGATTTCCTATGAATGTAATAAAATTAAAAAATATTCTCTTTTCGTATTCGAAATTGTGTCGGTGAGGCCGCAACACAACTCTCGTTTGGTAATAAATACCGTAGCGCGGTAAATTACAGACGTCCCCCGAGTACCGTAGCACCATACTGCCGAATGACACGGTATCTCTTGTAATAAATACAAAGAGGAAAACGCTCCTGTCAAATTGGAATCAAATTACGTGCCTTTATCCCTTTGTAATGAACTCTGTTATTGAGCAATGAGGTATTATGGTGTGGTATGAAACGTTTCGTAATTGCAATACATACACGCCAGACGTGATGCTTCTTTAAGGGAGGAAAGTCTTACGAAGGCAGCTCAAAGGGAGGCTATGCTTTTAGATAGTTATGAGTTTACGTTGTGTTTTAACGAAATAAACATGTCTATCGTGATGCGATGAGATGTAGGAAGTCAACTAAGCTCGTTAATCGTCTCCTTACAACTAGAACGATAAGCCCCTGTTTATCTCGGGACTTAATAGCTGTCGGATCTTTAATAAGAAAGAGAATATTAATAATGTTCCAAAGCGTCTGCAATAAATCATCGATAATCGCCGCGTAAACTTCATCGGAGAATTCTGCCATCTCATTGATTGTAATGAAAATATCAATATCGGCGTATCTAAGTTATCAGCTCAACCCGTGATGGGAAACTTTCTCGAGTATTTGCATGAAGACTGCTTGCTAATTTTCTGGAGTTATTATTTGGTCGTGCTGCCAGTGATTACACATGGTACTGAGACGTGCTGGCATTTTGGAAAAAATCAAAATTGCACAGTGGGTAATGGAGAGAGCTATGCTCGGAGTTTCTTTGCGCGAGTTGATTTGCGCTGATGGAGATGATGCTAATTTGGGATCAAAACATTTGTTAACTCTTAACGGGTAACCTTTTGTTGGAGAGTTATTTAAATATATTGTCTCCAGACTCAGCACCACAGGCGCATTATTTTATACTAGCTGCGCCCCGAGATTTCACCCGCTCAGACATTCCCAAAGAGAACCATATTTTTTTTTCGGAATAAAAAGTATCCTCGCCTATGTCACTCTGTCCAAGTCTATGCAAAAATCACGTTGATCCTTTGCTCTGCGTGAAAGAAGAACAAACAAACTAAAAAGTGAAAAGGATGCCATTTGAAAACCGAACTTATGGATCTAAGAAAAGTTCGTTGGTCCACAAAATACTCTCACACAATCTCCAATTGATTCGAGTGAGTACTGGTTAAATGTCACGTCTACTCTGCGCTAGCTGTTGAAAGTGCCACAAATTCTGAATAGACGTGCCATAATTCCAAATTCAATTTCCTAAAGGACTCGTGGCTCGTTACCTATATGCATACTTCCCATCTCGCCGCATTGAAATCCAATTTGGTATGCTCTCGACGAGCACTCGCAATTCTTACATTGCGATTACTGGAGCCAAGTGTCGGGACAACCGACACACGGAGACACAGAGGCATATCTGACGTTCCCGGGTCGGCCATTAGTGCAAGTAGGGTGACGTCACCAGGCCGTGTTTGAGAGCTGCGGGAGGCGCGCCAACTAGGCCACTGGAGCTCTTGGACGCTCCACATTATAAAGCAATGTTGAATGGTCTGACCCTCAAACGTACGAGTGGACCGAGGGCCGACACAGCAGCTGACGCGGCGCTTTCGAAGGTAAAGCCCGGTTTGATAAATTGTTATGTGTTTACTTTTACGGCTGGGGAAGTTAATGTACAAAAGGTTTTCCTTGTTGCGGATAATAGTCATAAAATGGTAGAGATATTTTTGTTTACCGTTGTTGAGTTTATTATTGAATAAATATTCTTATCCAACTTGTTTTACCTGCGAATAGGTCTATCGTCATTCGTCTATAATAATATTGTATTAGATGGAGCATCTGATATACCCTTTGACCTTTCAAAGTCAATATTTGATTACGATAGCTCTTGATATATCAATGCTCAGATTCCGGAGGCCACTAGATACAAATTGGCCCAGCGTCCTATTCACAAAGTTATCAATCATGCTCCTCTCGTCCCGACCTCCTGACATGTTATCTTGGCCTGCGAAGGGTTTTATATGTCCGGCGTAAGGGAATAATTGGGAGCTCTTGTTTAACTTATAATGTTGGTCTTTGGTTTGACGGCTCGCAAAATTAATAGCTTTTTTTGAATACTTGTGTATCCTTTTCAAGGATTCTCGATTCTGGGGGAACCGTTCAGATATTTATAACACTTTGCAAACTCTTTATATATTTGTGCCCCAATTTTGCCATGGATGCAGTTTTGCTGGAAAAATGTTTACTTGACTGCTCGAGAAGAAAGGTGATTGGTTTTTCGCACAATTTTTAAGATTTATAGTAAGCCAAGTATTATTATGAACCATGAATGACCCACTGATGGGCAGCACAGATGGGCGGACATTTTTATCAATTCTCGATTTTGACCAGCAGCGTTCCAGTAGTCGGAATATTTCGAACAGTGTCGGTAACCTAAATATCTCAGTAGTACCATCCTAGTGGTCTCCTATTCATCTCTCTAGGTCCCTCATTAGGATCCGATAGACTATTTCCGGCCCCAGCGCCGGAACATCGGTTTCCGGATCGTATCTAACCAGTTCGGAAGTAGCTTTTCGTCCTTTTGGGATTGAAACTTTATGATGAACTCTTTTTATGTGTATGTATGTTTTAACTATGGATCTATGTATGAAACCGAGCGTGAAATCGCAAAAAAAATATCAGCTGTTCCATAGAAAATGACATTAACACTCGACAAAATATATGGAACAGTTGATATTTTATGCGATTTTAGGGTTGGACTCATAATAAAAGTTGTTCATAATGATGTTACTAGTATACCATAATAGTACTTTATGGACCTCTTTCGGCTTAGTACACCCTTTCCGCGCAACCCTGTATATACAAGGTTATCAACTTATTTGTAGAAGTGGCCAAGTGAGGGAACAGAAAATTTTCAACGGTTGCTTCGCATGATGATGATTGAGTTGACTCTTTTAGATAAGTGGTTTGTATTGTAGTTGAGATTTTATTTACGAGCCCACTACCCGTCACAACTATTTCGCCCGCACTTATTTGACAGTTTAAAAGATAGCTTTGACCCTTTGATCTTTCCGGGAAACTCTTAATAAATCTACCAGCAGTAGTTTCGTAGTTCCAATTCATTTAGACTAGTTACGTAATTATATATCTAAATGAATTGAAACTGCTGTACAAAATGCCAAGTTATTGCAAACCCGTCGGGATTCCGAACACGTTTTCTCACCGTTCTTACTCTAAGTCAGTCTGCTACACTAGCACGTGCACCACATCTACTTTAATCTGATAAATACTTCTTGCATGTGTCGAGCTACACATTATGTGTAACTGGGTTATTGACCGAGCGAAGCAAAGGTCGGGAACAGATCGGAGTTTATATATTTGTTCGGCCATTAATCTGGGGCCTTACGGCTACCTTTTAACGCGGGCTCGAAACAGCGTAGTACGGAAATCACGTTAACGTGAAACTTAACGTGCCGTGATACGGTTTGCGGTCGCGCAACTTTTCACAGAATCTCTTCAAACAGGTAGCTGTAAACCCCTGGTTGAGCAAAATTCAAATTTGGAAAACTCCAAATGGATTGTTACCTGCTATTGAATATTCAATCACTTATTACATAACCAGAAACTGTTTTTCACAGTCCCTCACAGACTCCCAAGATTTCCCCGGGAGCTACTTTCCCACATTTCCCAGTGATCCGCAATGCAGGCACTTCGACACGTGTCGTTTGCAGGCGCGACTGTGTTTGATTCCTTACTTCAGCACTTTGAAACATTTCGGGAACAAACTGGGACGTTCTAGATTTTCTCAACTTTTATTATCATGTGTGAAAAAATCTGAGAAACAATATCTTTACTGTATTTGGTCCTTCAAGCTAGTATTTTTATATCATATTAGCTGCGCCCTGCGGTTCCACCTTCGCGGATTGCTCGTTATAATTTTAGCACTATCTGCCAGTGAAAGTACCGTCAAATCGGTTCAGCCGTTTCGGAGTCCATAGGGAAATATGCACACATACATATATCGATCCATTTTAAATACAGTGTATAAACTATATAGCGACACTCGATTTAACGACAAACTACCTAAAATTTCGAAATTACTTTACTTTGGTTGGTTTACCTTGTTGTCCATACAATTGTATTCTCTATGTAGTATCACACCCACTCTAAATAACGAAAATAATACGTAATTATTAAGTAACAGTACTTTCCAACACCTCGTATTAAAAACAAGATAAAATACTGGAGCAGCAAAAAACGTCAGACGAAGATAACTATGATGACGCTTTATATCTTTTAAGATAACAGACTAGACGCAATAGACGTTGTTATTTTTGTATCAATACTAAGGTTAGTTGTTTGTAAGTATTATACTTTACTAGTAAATACATATTATGATAAAACAATGTTGATTTTTCTTCTGTCCATTTAACGACTCGCAATAACGCTATAAAATTCGCAGTCCCTTAAGTGTCGCTATATAGAGTTTGCAATGTATATATATAATTATATATACTGTATATAGATGTAGAACAATGTCTCCGAACGGTATCTTGTATTTTGTCTTTCGAATTCTACAACGGTTTTTGGAATGAGGTGCAGATAAACATCAAGCTTTCAAAATATTTCGGTGTAAGTTTACAAATTACTAAGCTGACCGAAATAAGACGTTTTCGTGTGAGAATTTTTGTTCTGTGGCTTATCTGATTTTATTTCGAGAAATTAAACTCAGTGTTAGTAATTATTAACTCCGCAGTAGCGAGCTGTTAAATTCATTGCTTTCACTGTATCGATATTCCAAAATTTCAAAATATTTTAAACATTTATTTTCATAGCCTCCGTGGAGAAAGCCAGGATGCTCGGGGTTTCTTTGCGCGATAGACTCCGGAACGAGGATATTCAAAAGAAAGAACCAGAGTCACCGACATAGCTATTAAAATTTTCAAGTTGAAGTGGCAACATCGCTCGAATATCCGATAACATATACACGGGGAAGAAAGATTCTTGAGTGAAGACCGCGAGCCGGATGACGCAGCGTAAGTAGGCACACGACATGAGAGTCGCGGGCATCCAGTGGATGCAGATGGCAGGCTGTCGCTTAGTGTGGGGGGGTCTAAGGGGGAAGCCTATGTTCAGCAGTGGACGTCTTCTGACTGATGATGATGATCCATACCCTTCTAATGGTGAATTATGGGCAGAATTTACATGAAAATTATCTTCCTTGTTTAATACAATGAACAATAATGTAAGTAAGCCAATCATTACTGTTTAATTATACATCTATTGTTGTTGCGGTCTCATGAGGAAACTTGTAAATCAAGTATTATAATGAGCGTTCATTGTTTAATTAATCTAAATTAGGGATGTATCCTTGACCCATATAGCGCCGTGATAGGCCATCGGGTGTAGGAGCGTGACGTCACTTCCGGTAACACCCCCCTCTCATCTCCCAACAACGTTTAGGGGTGGAGACTGTCGGCACATAAGTTATCCCGAACTCATAGACAAAAGAACTCGGTGGGTAGCTTTTATGTCAAAATAAATGGTGGTAGACGGCATCCCTTTGTTTGCCATTTGCCGCGACTCGTCATCGGACTGGAAGTGATAGGAGACATGGAATTCCATACACTATTGAAACGTGATATGTGGCGAACATACTCTACCTATATATAGGTATATGCGTAACAATAGGTACTCGTAGCCTCGTAGGTATTCGTAACAATTGATCGTATTATATAATACCTATGCCTCAGTAACCTTGCAGCTCTATCCTAAAATTATCATCGATATTGTATTCAAACTGCAGGACAGCCTTTTTTATACGGCTGCCCAAAAAAAAGAATTGTGTCTTTTTTGTTATGTGGTTTTCTTAATTCCACCATAACTCTTAATTTCCAGGACTAATTTTTAGGGTTTCGTACCCAAAGAGTGAAAATGGGACCCTATTAGTAAGCTAACACTGAAAAAAAAGCTGTCGCTACCAAGGAGGTAGTTTCAAGGAGGTGTTCAACGCGAGTGAAACCGCAGGGCGCAGCTAGTTTTCTATACAATTTAAATGTTAGTTTGTTAGTTTTATATCATAGCGCTAGTGAATAGCCTACAATGTAAACCAAAATACCGTGATTTAATAAAAATCTATTCCATAGTTCGTTCATAAATCGCCGTCCTGTCACATTAGTTAAATGTTGCTTCACACATAATGTTGTCTTGTGCTAGATTAACTCTGATATTATTTGGCATTTACCCTGTTTCAAAACAGCGTTTTGTTCTTTAAATAAATATCTTTTTCCTAGTCACCATTGTTGTCAGAGTGGTTGTGTCGATGGAACTTGGTGACTTCTCGCTGTCGCCGTTCTTTCCCAAGGCTGCTCACTATGCACACTATGCATATCAATTGAGACAGAACCGATAAGTCCACAGTTCTCTTTCTCGCGCATTTTCACATTATTGAAGATAATAAATATACTTAATTATGGCGGAATATGCCGTTGGTAAAAAGAGGGAAAAGTACGCAGCGTTGGAGCCGCTTTCAAATTTTGTGCCCGTTGCCGTGGAGACCATTGGTTGTTGGGGGACTGAGGTCAAGAAGCTCATTTCGGAGATAGGGCACAGGCTCATAGAAAAGTGTGGTGACTCCCTCTCCGGCTCGTTCCTGGTGCAAAGGTTGGCCATTGCCATCCAACGCGGTAACGCAGCGAGTGTTTTGGGCACCTTTGCGCCGGGAACGGTTAGGGGTGGGTTATTTGAATAGGTTTAGTTTAGTTGTATTAAATATAAAATAAATATAATAAATAAAATAAACCGAGAAAAAAATTAACAGGATTATTATTAAATAAAAAAAACGACTTCACAAAATTAGTAAAATATGCAATTTCGTTTACTTGGATGACATACTATATAGTTTTCGTCCAATCCAAGTAACCGAATTATCCAGTTATTTTGATTTTAAAATCCAACGTACTGAACCGATTTTGATGAAATTTCTATGGCACCAATCTGAAAGTATATGCTTTCAATTAAAAATATATTTTCAAATCGGTTCATAAATGACAGTAATCTGACGTAACAAACATAAAATAAGAACCCTTTCTTTAAAAAAATCACTCCGTAACATATTACCACAATATAACAATACTAGCTGACCTAACAACGTTGTCCTGTCTTAATAATAATAATCATCATTTATTTCCAAGTAACACTGACTCATACAAATAAAAAAATAAAAAATGAAAATAATAATAATAGTAGCTAGTCACATTACATTAGTAATAATTATTACCAATTGAAATTTAAAATAATCAAACTAAAAATGTCAACATTATACAATAAATTAATTAAGTCAAAGTAATAGTCATGCATATGAATTTTTCAAATCGGTTCTGTAGTTTCGGATCCTATTCAATGCAAACAAACAAACAATCAAATCGTTTCTCTTTATAATAGAATAGAATAGTACCTACATGAAAGTAGCCTTGGTTTTCGAACACAACAACTAATACCGGTAATTTAGTTCTATTACTAATAACCTCAATGTTTGTTCCAGGTAAAACGCTGAATAATTGATGGAGTACTTCGAGAAAGGTCAACGCGAAGGATCTCTTGGTATCTAGTAAAACAGTTGTTTTGTCGCAGAAGGTCGACTATTTAAGGGAACTAGGATCTGGCGTCAATAGAACTATATTATTTATTATTCTATAGTAGAGCTTTCTTTAAAATATAATCGTATGTCAGATGGCCGCTGGGGCCGAAAGGTTCTGGAATGGAGACCACGGACCGGTAAGCGCAGCGTAGGACGTCCACCCACAAGATGGACAGACGACCTAAAAGAGACCGCAGGGAAACGCTGGATGCAGGCCGCTTCAAACCGGCCGTTTTGGAGATCGATGGGGGAGGCCTATGTCTAGCAGTGGACGTCTTATGACTGAAATGATGATGATGATGAATTGTTTCTCTATTAACCGTACATAATATATAATTTGAAGACATATGGTACTGAAACGTGGTCCTTAACTGTTGGCCTTTTGGAATAACTCAAAGTCACACAGCGGGCAATGGAGAGAGCTATGCTCGGAGTTTCTGCGCGATTGAACTGGTACTGGATATTCGCCAAAGAACCAGAGTCACCAACAACGACATAGCTAATAAAATGTGCAAGTTGAAGTGGCAATGGGCAGGCCACATCCCTCGAAGAACCTATAACCGATTGGGAAGAAAGGTTCTTGAGTCAAGACCACAACACAAGATCTTTTCATAATAAAAACTAAGATGTACATAGACAAGTTTAGTATAAATAAAAATAAACTGTTAAAAGAGCAGATTATCCTGAAACGGCTGAACATATTTTCATGAATCATAGCTGAGAAAGTCATTCGATCAAGTCACCTTAAAAAAAAAATGGTTCAGCCGCTTGGGAGCTACGACGCCACAAACAGACACGTTCAACTTATAACACCCCTCTTTTTGCTTCGGGGGTTACAAAAGAAACAAAGGCGTCAACTTATCTATGCATCCCCAAAGTTTGACGAGCGATAACGGTAATGAGTTAGTATATACTTACAAACGTATTAACTCATCTCAAAGATAACAGACACCATCGTCGTATCATAATCGCCAGTGATGGCAAGATAAACCGAGTCTTAGAAGTGTAAGAACAACATAACTCCCTTGCAGCTTCCGTATCGTGATAGCGGAACTTCCCAGTTTACTTATCGCTGAGCGACGGTAACTCTTCAAGAGTTTGCCTTGTAAATTCAGAATGGACTGAGTAGGGTTGATAATAAAAATTTGACTATTTTCATTTTTTATAAGCTGTCATTTAACTTGCCCTATAAGTTAGTATGAATGTATGTGTGGGACAAATCTTGCTACTGAATTTTAGTCCAGTTATCCCGAACCGATTGAATTGAAATCACACGTTTAGTTTAGATGACAATGCATGGTATGCGTGCTAAATGACGTCATTCTAAATACAATATGGCGGACTCCCAAAGATAGAGGACCAGTTATTTTTATGCACCCTTTTGATCATCATCATCATCAGCCAGAAGACGTCCACTGCTGAACATAGGCCTCCCCATTTAACCTCCACACTGAATGACAGCCTGCCTATTACATCCACTGGATGCTAACAACTCACAATGTCGACGGCCCATCTAGACTGATGGTAGGGGTGATATCCATATCACCCCTGTGATATGGGTATCAAATGAAAGGGTTTACTGAAAAGAATACGAAAAATAAAGTGACTTCACACTAAATTTAATATAGTGGACGCTCCAATATGGCGGACAAAGTTTTCTTATCTAAACTTCATGTAACAAGTAAGTATTATTCTCTTCATACCTATTATATACTTTACCAAAGAGACAACAACAAAGCGACAAAGCTTATTGACAAAGTTTTCCTATCTGAACTTCATGTAACAAGTAAGTATTATTCTCTTCATACCTATTATATACTTTACCAAAGAGACAACAACAAAGCGACAAAGCTTATTGACAAAGTTTTCTTATCTAAACTTCATGTAACAAGTAAGTATTATTCTCTTCATACCTATTATATACTTTACCAAAGAGACAACAACAAAGCGACACAGCTTATTGACAAAGTTTTCTTATCTAAACTTCATGTAACAAGTAAGTATTATTCTCTTCATACCTATTATATCCTTTACCAAAGAGTGTAGACCATGATTATGGATTCCGACTTTCTTATTCTTCATTATGTCGATGATCCAACAATTTATACGGCAAAATTACTGGATATTTATATGCGATCCTTGGAATTTTCTATTTTTAGCTCCAGTCTGGCAAGCCTGGCTTTGACGGAAGTGGGTCATAATGAAATTCCGTTAAAAGGTATCGATTCCCTGCAGCACTGACGTATTTTGTATCGAAACACTTTTTCATCTGGCTACCTTGACCTGCCTCGATGTTACGATAAGATTCGAATACGCAAATTTTATATTGTATGCTACCAAGCTTTATTTTAGCTATTTCGGAACGCTTTTGCCCAGCATTCGGTTTGCTGTCAACGAAATTATTTGATAATTCAACTCATTTCAAACTTTAAAATATCACATATAGAAAGACCAAGCCGTGAACTTGGCAGTTCCCGCAAGGCCACATTCACATTTCAATAGTTCTCAACTTTCCCCGAATCGTTTAACTGCCATATGCCAGTGAAAGTAGATGTCGTGCGGTGACGTAACACCTGCGTCCGCGTAATACGATTTATACGTCTAGACTCGTCACGACATCGACGTTTCAGCCGTCATTGTGTGTTACCATTTTGCATAGATTCTTGTTTGAAACGCGTCAACGCTTGACGAGACGTTGACACCAATTCTTCTTCTGATGTATTTGCTTGACGAACGCATAGCAGTGGCTCGAAGGACCATTTGCATTTCGGCGATGGCGTGCCTCTAATACTGTGTACAAACCAAAACGACCAAACGAAGCGAAAACGTTGCAAGTATTCTAACTCAAATGACATAAAAAGAGACGCAGCGCATTCGCTCGTTTAAATTATAAAACATTAAATTATATTGTTCGTCTCACAGTTATTGATTCTTTGAACGTTTGCAAACTGACTTTGTGAGTGAAAGTATACGTAGGTAGAGTCGTCATTTGACTCTAACTTATGCTTACGATTTAATTTTGATTCGTCGTTTTCATCACCCAGCAAGAAACTAATGATTCGTGTATATTCCTTACCATTCATACTATTGTTTTGTCCCCATCATGCTTAATGTTAAGCAAAGACACGGACTAGAATGGGGCACGCTTACCTATTTAAAGAACCAGTTTGGGGATATACCGGAATATTGTACTATTCGGGGAGCACTGACTCCTGTAAAGAGTTCCACACCATTGTTGCGAGTAAAAACGTGGAATCTAAGTGCTCTGTGCGTACGCGTCCACCAATGCCACAAGTATAATTCCTAAATTTGAGCTGATGTGTTTAAAAACAAAAATATTCTTATACTTCATCCCAATTTTCGAAATCGAACGAGTTCAGTGTGTAACCACACTTCAGTGTGAATATCTTCAGACCTATATTAAATCAGTGTAAATTGAAATGAGTCCAATGTCTCCGACTGGATTAAATCGCTGCCTGGATTCGTTTTAAACGAGGTCAGCTGAGCCGTCACGTGCTTCCGACGCCAACCTTGGTTTTCACAAAAATATAATAAAGAGCCAATTACGTTTTAGCCACTTTAATATAAAACAAGCCTCTTTCTGACATCTGTGGGCTTGGCTCGAGTAATTGCTTGCCGCGTTTTATTCTCTTTTTGTTGATTTTGTTATGTCGATTGTGCGTTAGAATTTTCTTTTACTTATTTCACAATCTCACGGGTAATGTGACTCATATTGCTAGCCTGCTAGGAGAAACACAGAATATTATAGTAAATGAAAATATCAAATTCATTACTTAACACCCCTTTAAGGAGGACATTGATACACTTTTTAGAGACCTAAAAAAGTGAAGCAAAACATTATGAAGAAACCGGTATGTTCAAGAACCTCTAAAGTTCAAAGACATAAATGACATTTCAAATTCAAATTATTTATTTCAGGCAACAAAACAACCCATACATAATTCATAGTGACACAATACAATTCTAAATAATAATACATACACCAACATGCACTGGGCTAGCATGGTGGATTAGGGCCCATCCTCTCTGAGAGAAGGCCTGTGTCCCAGCAGTGGAACCTGATGAAGTAGTTTGTAGTTTATCAAGATTGTGAAGTAATCAAGTAGCTGTCAAGCAGTTTGCTGACTCCTAGCGCAGCTGCAAGCAATTCGGTGACGTCAAAGATCGAATCAAACGATCGCTTTCGTTACTAAATTGTCATATCCATCGATCAACGTCATTTGTCATTACTGTTCTCTCGTCACAGTCTGAGAAATAAATTGCCGCACAGCAGCGTGGCCAAATAAAGGAACTAAAAATTTGAAAGCGGTAGCTGCCTGTTTTGTTCAGAATACGATTGGGGCTCACTCAACTCTGTGGATAACTTGTAACCTGTAAACTAAAAGCTTCCGACTGTTGGCCCTTCATAAATTCTGCCGTGTGGGCGGCCTGTCAGTTTCTCACTCATCTCTCGTTGTTTGGAAAAAGAAAGTAATTTTCGGAAAGGTAGAAAATATCCAATACTACCGAAGTGTTGCTCTTTTAAAAATAAACTCAGTAAAATGATGTCCAAGTACTTAGTTAAAAGCTTTCGAGCAAGAATGCCCGCCAATGCTGAGAGTTGCTCCAGGTAAGTAATAGATTCCACAGTTTCCACTAGTTTAGTGCATAACATCAATCGCTACAGTTATGACTACTTATGTCCAAGGGCCTAGGTATATCATGTCTTATGGCAAAGGATTTTATACCTAATTTCGGGAAAATTTATAAAGTTTTCTATACCTTAAACCCCCCTTTGCAATATTACGAACATTTTAATAAAAACCATCCAAGTGCGAGTTGGGCTCGCGCACTGAGGGTTCCGTACCACCACATAATTCAAAAACGAAATTACAGTTATGACTTATACCAGTTATAACTTGGTAATGATTATTGTTTCTTAGTTAATCCGCCGTAACATTTGATATAACCGTTAATAGGTAGGAAAGTCAGACAGACAGACAGACGGACAGACAGACATACATCGTAGACTTGGTAATAACCTTTTTTACCATTTTGGGTACGGAACCCTAAAAAAATAATTAACCAAATCGGTCTACCCGTTCTCAAGTGATGCGCGTACCAACGAACAGCATTTAAGTTTTTTTTTTTATAAAGAAAGAAGATATGTAGAATATAGTTTATGTTACTTGGGAGCTAAATATAAATTAAAACTGCCAAAACTGATTTCGCGCGCTTTGTGTTTACCGTATCCGCCGCACGAATGAAGAACGTGCTAAATTAGTCTTTAAGTCTACGAAGTTACGAACGATATTTCTTTCAACACGTATCGATTATCGATCTGCTAATTTTGGGATTAATATTAATTATTTATTATTTTTTGGGATAATTTTGGCTTTTAGGCCCGTATTCTAAAACAAGACTCAAGTCTCGTTTGATCTTAGTTCACCTGATTATTACTTGAGCCTAGAATCGTTGCTTAAGTATTGTTCTTATTCCAAAACTGCCCTTAAACTCAACTCAGCTGAATCTAGATTTAAGTAGAGTTTCAAGCGGATATTCTTTTTGTCTATGAATCAGTCTGTTTTCGTTTACATTTTTATTTTAGTTTAACAATGTCGTTCCGCGTAACGCATAATTTAAAATGTTACAATAATTTAATTAATTAAATAAACAGTAATGTAGTTTGAAATTATTAAGTATTTAACTATTTAGGTAATGATCTACACTATATCATAAAGGTTTTATACATTTTTATGCTTAAAACCCTAGAATCTACTCAAAGCATTTTTCGTCAAATAATTTCAAGAAAAATTATGTAATACGGAACGTCAACAATGTCAATGTATTGTGAAATGTCACATTAGTCTTGTTTATTTTTTCGCGATTTTCTTTGGAAATTTAATTCAATTCAAATAAATCAAGGAAGTAACTGTGCTACGAAATAGTAGTATCTTATCCTGCCTATATTTGGATATTTTTAGGATTTCCCCTTCAGTTTGGAAAGAAAATGTCTATTAAAAAAATATTTGTAATATTATATTACTATTCCTAGTAATTAAAATGATTTTAAATAAAAGACTGACCTTATAATTTAGTAGTATTGTTTAATTTTTATATTCATTTAAAAGCTATATGATTAACAAATGAGTTAATTAATACAGACAGTTTTTTTTAACCAATTTGTTAAAGTTGTATAGGAGACCATGCTTCAATCAATCAAAACTGCTAATAATGGAAGCTCTAACTGCAAACCCATCAGATGTTCCTGCGATAGCGCATTTTAAAATTATTTGCATCCATTGCATACGGATCTTCAGCATCTCTCAAGTGTCGCATTGGAATGCTAACAGTGATCTGTCTATTCACTGGGAAAATTTGATCATAATATTCGATATCTTCAGAAATATTCATGGTGCAAAGCAAATAATAACAAGTTTAATAACAACCAAACCAAGTACACTACACAGAAATCTCTGCTCAAGCGTGATACAGACGTCACTTGCGTGATCGCAGATCATATGTCAACTTGAGTACAGATTGGCAACTGAGTGACGTTTTAGAATACAGGTGAACTACGATCGTAGAATCTTGACCCAAGTTTAGTTCTAGAATAAAATCTCTACTTAAAACTAGTTTTAAGTAGAGAATCTTGACTGAGCGTCGTTTTGGAATACGGGCCTTAGTTTGGAAAGAGTATTCTGACAGACTTAATTTCTAACTTCACATTAACTACCCTCACCCGGCGCTTTTTTTCTCGCAAGCTTTAGGTACGTAAACGACCTTTCTGACGTAACGAACGGCTAACATCAACGTAACCGCCTATCCAACAAAGAGTAGCGGGTAGCCACAGATAATTAAAAGCCTTCGTGTGCCTAAAATTCAAAATTCGTATACGACGAAGAAGTTAGAGCCAAGTAGGCATTTCCATACCGCGTCCCAGGGTTGCCATTGCCATGTACAATACAATTATGCATATATGGCAAAAACATAACGTGTGATAGGCACAGAAAAGATTAAAACATTTTTTTGTTCGTTTCTGTTGTTATAGGTATCTTCGTGCCTATCCCTTCTTACACATGGTGGTACAATATACAACCAACGAGCACCGGTACCTACAGGATTGACGTATCGACCACATAAAATTAAATATGACGTTTCTTTAGTGCAGTGTGAACATAATTATTTAAGCTTCTATGTACCATCTACGAGTAAAGTTGATTCCGGCCTCCGCCCGGTCATTGTTTTTATCAGACGCCCAGACAAACGCGAATAGGCCATCCGTACATGGTAGAGATTCCCCGCTTACGCATAAAGAGCTTCGATTCCACTCCATTCCATTTTTATACATACGCACAGCGATGGCAGGATCTGCGTTCCCCGAATTGTATGGTAAAACCAAACCCATTGGGGTTTGTCTTCAAATCTAGAGTAAACAGGTTCCATAGGTTCGGTAAGCGTGATCCACCCTTGTCCGCGTCCGCTTCCCCGCGTCTTTGCTCCAGATCAGGCAGAAGTGGACAAACCCAAGACTAACTTAGCTTTAAAAAAAAGTCAAACTCTCGCACATCCAGACAGTCAGTGTCGTATAGAGGGCTTCAAATCTCGTACAGGTACTAGAATTGTCGTGCATCTGGCAACCCTGCCGCGTTTGCTGGCCATCATCCAACGAATAGTTTTGCTGCCGTAGGCCAACAACACGATTTTGTGTTCCATTCGAACTAGGTAAATAAACAAGCATCTTTGATCCTCTGTGAATAGCAAGTCACTAAGTAGTCCTTTTCAACGCTTCTTTTGTATTGTCTGTAAACTTTGCAGTTTTTTACTGTTACAGTTTGCAGCATGGTTTATTTTTACTCGACTAGGGCTACAAGACGACACCCTCTTTTATTATATATCAGTTATATCACTTTATAATTTGATTTAAGGAAGTGTCTGATAACTCGGCCATCCTTTACCTTGAATGCTAAATTAGTTATCTATGACGTCTATTCTTAGTAGTTCAATCATCAGTTCAATTGATTGAACTACTGAACCTTGTTAGTCTCGCTAGTTCAATGAGAGACTTTAAATAAGAAGGCTTAATTTTTTTTTTTGTATGCTTCGCGATATCTCTGTCGTTTGTGAACTATGATTATTTTAGCCCCCGACGCAAAAAGAGGGGTGTTATTTATTTATTTATTAAAACATTACATCGAGCATTTGTTAGCCTTTGTTATAAGCTTAACGTGTGTATCTGTGTACCTGTTTGTATGTGTATTTATGTGTCTGTCTGCGACATCGTAGCTCTCAAACGGCTGAACCAATTTTGATTTAGTTTTTTTGTTCAAAAGATGACTTGATCGAATTTTCTTAGCTATGATTCAAGAAAATAATAACACCGCAACACCTCATTTATCCGGCGTTTAAAAAAAACTATTGCTGGTACTTGTTTATTGGATAAGCTTTATCTCCCAAGTCAATTTGAAGAAAATGTTTTACCTCTAAGGGTGTAAAACTAGGGGATGAATTTTGTATATAGAACTTCCCTAAGAGTATGTTGTTAGTTTTTTGTAAAATGTATTAATGTATTAAAGTTTCAAGCTTATTCTTTTATTTTATAACCGTTTAGTTTCTACAGTTCTTATATTTTTTTCTATCGTCTACTTCGCTCTTCTTAAATCATATTTTTCTTAATTATTGACTACTACCGGTCCGCCCCAGCTTCGCACGGGTATTGATTATAGCCTATTAGATGTCACCCGGGGATAGTGTAGCTTCCCAACAGTGAAATAATTTTTCAAATCGGTTCAGTAGTTTCGGAGTCTATTCAATGCAAACAAACAAACAATCAAATCTTTCCTCTTTAATATTAGTATAAATACGCTGTTGGCCTCATATGGCCTCGACAGCTTGACTTGTTGGCGACTAGCTCAAGGTCACCTCGAAGTTACGGACCTCGGCTTGGGCCTGAGGTCCGTGCCCGTCCGGTGGGGAATCAGACTTGCCCTAGGCTGGCAGCCTAGAAGGGGTGTGCCCTGGGGCCCTAGCAGGTTGTTGGCTGGATCGATCTGACAGATCCTGGGAAATTTCGATCCCGCCGGCGTAATTGGTGTTTGTATGGTGTATGCCTTTGGTAACCGGTGCCTATACCAAAAACGGATTACTTCCGATTGCCTGGAGCAGTCGGATCGGAAGGCTTATATATCCGCAATACTCGAATTCATATTTACACAAACATCTGTTATTGTTTGTAGGCTCGCGCCGCCAAGGCCGCGCCCTGCAGTGTTTCGTTTGCCAAATGCGGTGGACTTTGAAAAGTTTCTCCGCATTCTCTATAATCTCACTGCCTATATAAGACCAACATGTATGGAACTATACTATAAATAGAATATCAGTCATCTTTAATTGTTGATTATACTGTAATGTAGCTTTTCAGACATTCACATGGAAAGAAGAAAGAAATATAATTTTATTGTGTACTAGCAACGTACCCCGGCTTCGCACGGGTGTAAATCTTTTTTTTTACACCTAGGGTTACATTATTGGAGTTTTAGTAAGGATCCCTATTTTTTTGGAAAATATATTATAGCCTATGTCACTCGGGAATAGTGTAGCTTCCCAACGGTGAAAGAATTTTTCAAATCGGTTCAATAGTTTCGGAGCCTATTCAATGCAAACAAACAAACAAACAATCAAATCTTCCCTCTTTATAATATTATTATTATATACTAGCGGTCCGCCCCAGCTTCGCACGGGTATAGATTATAGCCTATGTCACCCGGGGATAGTGTAGCTTCCCAACAGTGACAGAATTTTTAAAATCAGTTTCGGAGCCTATTCAATGCAAACAAACAAACAAACAATCAAATCTTTCCTCTTTATATATTAGTATAGATATATACTATAGATATAGATAATTTAATTTTATATATTAGCAACATTAATTATCGTAGGCTGGTGAGCAATATTATATAACTAAGCTTATGAGTCACAAAAATGGCATCAACTCAGCATAATGCTGTTTACCAAACAGTGTTGGCCTTCCGTTGAAGCCGTTCAGTAAAAAGCCTTATAACAGCGCAACGTCCAAACTAGAGTTCAATATTTAAGAGCGTAGCTCTTGTCGGTGGAGTAACTTCCAGGCTTGACGGTCTTCTGCCAGCGTTTTCACCTCCCTGTACGACATGACATTTGCCTTCTCTTTTATTTGGTTTAAGAATACTCTTCTTGGGCTTCTCGGTCCTCTCTTTCCTTCTACCTTTCCCTTTATGATGGTTTTCATTAGTTTGTCATGTCATACAAGGTGGCAAAACTAGAGTAACTTATATAAATTAAAGAGTTTTAAATTAAGTACTAGCCGAACCGGTTTCGGTGCAGTTTCAATTTTTTTTAACATAAATGTTAAGGAGTCCATCAAAAAATATAAACAGAATGACTGTTATTCAAAACAGATATTCAATAAAAGTAAAACGGAAATTGCGGAAGCAGAGTCTAGGGAAGCTACTTATTGCATACATAACATATTTTTAATGCAACTGGTTTCTTCGAGACGATCAAAAGGGAAAAAACGGAATTTACGAGTACTGCGATTTTTGTTAAAAGACTACGAAAGTGTCGTGCGAATTGGAAAAGGTAAAAAAATATTTATTTTCCGCTACTTACGGCGACCTTTGTACCTTTGAGTTGGCTTTTATCATTGTATCCGTTGAGTTCCTTTACTTTTTCCTGAAGGCTAGTAGGTAGCCCTAATGTTTTAAAGCTCAGGCTGCCTCAATACATTTCGTAGACATGACTATCGAGTTAGTTAATGTAATCTTATGAGCGATGGTGGCCGAGCGGTA
The DNA here is from genome assembly GCA_914767915.1 of Agriopis aurantiaria. Classification (NCBI taxonomy): domain Eukaryota; kingdom Metazoa; phylum Arthropoda; class Insecta; order Lepidoptera; family Geometridae; genus Agriopis; species Agriopis aurantiaria. Next base: position 4,599,795 of record OU612003.1, on the reverse strand, counting down.
GCATGTGCGCTTTACAACTGACGACACCCGGTTCGATCCTCGCCCCCGCACCAGTTTCTTATTTAGTACCTAAATAAAGGATGTGCCGTTGCGATACCATCGCTCAAAAACGGTGAAGGAAAACATCGTAAGGAAACCGATATAATATATGTTCAAGAATCTCAAAAGTTCAAAGAATATGACATTCACCAACATGCACTGAGCCAGCATGGTGGTCTAGGGCCTATCCTCTCTCTCTCCCTCTCTCTCTTTATCTCTCTTTCTCTCTCTCTCTCTCTCTCTCTCTCGGAGAGAAGGCCTGTGTCCCAGCAGTGGGAACTTGAGAGAGGTTACATATATGTAACGTATCTTTACATAAATTATATGATTGGACTTGTAAACAAAGCATATAACTAAAAATCAAAAATCATATAAATAAGTGGCGACTCTTGCTACTACACATCATCATCATCATCATCAGCCTCTAACTGTCCACTGCTGGACATAGGCCTCTCCCAATGCACGCCACTGAGCTCGGTCGGCAGTACGTTGCATCCAGTTTTTACCCGCCGTTTTACGCAGGTCATCACTCCACCTGGCAACAGGGTGTCCTACACTACGTTTGCCTAAACGTGGTCTCCACTCCAGAACTCGTCTACCCCATCGGTTATCGGTTCTTCGGGAAATGTGGCCGGCCCACTGCCACTTCAGCTTGCTAATCCTTTGAGCTATGTCGGTAACTTTGGTTCTATGTCGAATCACTTCGTTCCGAATTTTGTCCCGTATAGAAACTCCAAGCATAGCTCTCTCCATAGCTCGCTGAGCGACTTTAAACTTGTGGACCACCTTAACCGTGAGTGTCCACGTCTCGGCACCGTAGGTCATAACGGGTAGGACACACTGGTTAAAGACCTTTGTCTTGAGACACTGTGGTATGGACGACGTGAAGACTTGACGAAGCTTACCGAATGCTGCCCATCCCAGCTGAATTCTTCTATTGGCTTCTTTCTCGAAGTTATTCTTACCTAACTGCAGAGTTTGTCCTAGGTATGCGTACTCTTGAACAACTTCGAGGTGAACGCCATTAACTACTATCGGCCCCGGGTCTATGCGACTATTTGCTACTACACAATAAAGTGCAATTTAGGACGTGCGAGCGCTAACTACCTACAGAAGTTGCCTCTCTGTCTATCGCGGGGCAGCTTGTAGCTTCAAGTCGGCTACTTGTAGCTTCACACTTAAAGTGCTGAGTGCGCCAAACCTGGTAAGTACATACTATGAAGTTTACTTATTCTCCATCCCATTCCTTGTAAAATATTTATATGATAGAGAACCATCTTCACCTGGACAGACAACGCAATTAATCTCTTTCGTTATTCAGTAACCGCGTCTGGAAGTAGTATATTTCAGAAAATAAAAATATTGAAACACCCTCCACGGGCCCGAATGTCTGTTTGGACAGCACAGACGATAAATAATCGCAACCCCCGAGGAAAACAATGCATCCCTCACTTTCGGGTTCAAATGGAAGACCAATATTGACACAACGTGTTGCAAAATAATCAATTTACTAGCGAAGTGTTCTTAAAATGCAAACCTATTTTTTTTAATGTATGTAGAATATATCTACGTTTGGCCACCAACTCGCCTGATGGTAAGCGACGGTTTGGCCGAGGATGAAACACATTGATCTAGAAGAAATTTATTCACCTTGAAGATGCTTAGATTTGTAGTTCTCAGAAAACAAGGAGGACGGCAGGGAGTTCCATTCTTGGCAGTATGTATCATGATAGATAAAAGGTATCATAAATGACAACCCAAAGTTGATATTGCCAAATCAGCAGACGTTCGGAGAAAATGATTCGTATTATTAGAGCTTGTTCAAAAACTACGGAGCCAAGAGTAATTAAATTTTTATGAGACCACCTCGAAAGCTTCCTCTAGTCTCATCTACATGATAATAAAAAATCACATAAATTGGTCCACACAAATTTAATGTCGAAGTAATATGTGTACAATGTAGGTACATACATAAAAAACGGACCGCATTGCACCTCCCTCCATTGCCATTTCTAAATCAGCTCATCAAGTTCAGGTTCATAATTTATAGGATTTTTTAAAGGGTCTTTAAAAGGTTTTAAAGTCTCTAACCTTATTCTTAATGCTAGTCATCAAAGTTCTGGTTTTCCAGGATTTTTAAGGTTTTTCTTGTCGTAACGTCATAGTAAGTACCTACCTAAAGAGGTAGCTGCTATGAATGATAAAGATTCTATTTCGGCAAAATCTCATCTAAACACAATACACACTATACTACAGGAGTCACTAAAAATACAAGGCCCATCAAATAGCTACAGCTACTATTCATTTTGAAAGGGTAACCAAAAATCCAGCGGAAACACAAAAGGAAGGCATAAAATTTCGCGCCACGTTGTGGATCCAAACTCGAAAATGGCCGACCACCCCCGGATGGCGGGAAAAATGAAATATGGCCGCCGCAAGACGCGGCGTCCCTTGTGGAAACCGCGAAGGACGCGCTCTGTATTATTAGCGAAATGCACCAAATCGTTGCGTTCGTATTTTTTGGAAATTTTTCTCGAGATTCTTTTCCTAGCCATCCTTGGAATTTCAGAATTTGCATAAAGGATCACATCACATCACAAAAAAAAAAGTTTAAACGTCCACTGCTGAACAAAGGCCTCCCTCTTAGAGAGGGGTGTTGCCATAATCCCCATGCTTGGCAGGCGGCTTGAGGATCGCAGTACGTTCACCGTGTACTAATAGGACGCTGCTGCCCATCCTCCGGTAGTTCTGGTCGCAGTTTTAGGACATACCCGGGTCCAAGCACAGACGCTATGAGTTATAATTAGTTATTCAAACTTTTATGAAGACTGCAAACATTACGAATTTACTCATAGCTAACCTAATTTTAACGACACTTATCTAGTTGGCCCTGTGGCGCAACGGATAACGCGTCTGACTACGGATCAGAAGATTCCAGGTTCGAATCCTGGCAGGGTCGCAGAAATTTTTGCAAACATATTATTTTTTTCTGGTTAAGGTCGTTATCATAGCCATACCTTCAATACACATTGATGAAATAATCAATAAAAAATAATTAGAAACCTTGATGAAATAATTAGAAGATAGCGAATTGTTTGACTCGACACTCGACTTATCAAAACTGGTAACCAAGACTTGAATGCGGAGTGAAAGCTACCTAAACCGATCCAAGTATTTATTTGCTCTGACACCTGCATTGCAACAACATTTTTAAAAAGCTGAATAAAAAGCATCGACCAAAATATTATTTTAGTCGAAGATAAAAGCCATGAATTTTGCTCACTTTCGCAAAGTTTTTGAACGTAAGACTTGCACGTACCCGATATACTTATTTCAGTGAAAATATGTTTTAATTCATAAGAAAATGGTTTTATTCAACTTTTTACAACATAAGAGAGCAAATCAGAGCAAATAAACGATTGGAAACTAGTGTAGTAAATAATGTTGTTTACACTTGCTTCGATCATCAGCTAACATAATTATCAGAGTAAAGCAAGCAAGCGGCTCATTAGGCATGCATTAGGGCGGCTCCACACTGGCGCACCGCGCACCGATGCGGCGTAAAGTTACGCGACATTTCGGTAACGCTCCCGCTCCGCTCCAGCGTAACATTTACATACATATTAATGCGCCAAGGATGAGCTCCGCCAAGTAAACCTTGCTCTGCGGCTTTGTCATGTTAATCCGGGAGCGTAAACATCGAATTTGAAAAGGTCACACAATCGGAACTAACTCATTAGTTAGAACGCTTTCGCCGTGTGTTTGTTTATTTAAAACTTCGCGTGTAGTTTGAACCGATAACTGATAACCGATGGAATGGGGAAAGGTTCTTGAGTGGAGACCACGAACCGGAAGACGCAGCGTAGGTAGTCCTCCCACTAGAATCTAGATGGACCGACGACATTGTGAGAGTCGCTGGCATCCAGTGGATGCAGATGGCAGGCTTTCGTTCAGTGTGGAGGTTAAAGGAGGAGGCCTGTTCAGCACTGGACGTCTTCTGGCTGATGATGATGTGTAGTTTGAAAGTATTTTGAATTTTATAACCAACTACAAAAAGGAGGAAGGTTCTCATTTCGATCCGGGTTTTACTCTTTCGGTACGGAACCCTAAAAAGAGTTATATGTTTTTTATTGCTTGTTGTTCAGTTAGTAGTTTTAATTATTATTTTTTAAACTGAACGTAGAAATCACAGTGTGAGAAAATCTGATGTCTTTAGATTAACACTGCGATGCACGACCACGTCAATTAGTAAGGTCATGGATTTCAGTGAAGTGAACAGAGTGAAAAATTAATTCGCCCTGTCTATTCCGCGAAACTTCCCTGCTAAACATGTGGGTCGGCCACTTCCCTTGACCCGATTCCCGCGTACCTGTTGCTCTGCTTTTCTAACACAGATCCATAAAAAAAAATATGAATTTTGTATACTCATATTTGTTAAGTAGGTTATGAATATTTATGCTTGGAAGCATCTAGCCCGATTTAAAATGGTATAATTTTCTCGTAATATTTATTATTGATCAACGTGGAAATGCCAGATGATCAGTATATCATATTTTTGTTTTAAAATTTAATTATGCTCGGTCCAAGCATTTATTTGCTTTCGCAGCTGAAATAATAGTGAATAGCTGAATAAAAACATGAACATCTTGTAATATGAAACTAACTATTGAATCGCAAAAAAATTATAAGCTGTTCCATACATTTTGTCAAGTGTGAATGACCGTTTTCTATGGAACAAATGATATTTTTTTCGCGATTTTGTATTTGGTCCCTTAGTAAAAGTTTATTCAAAATTATGAGTATAACGAACCCCCGGTACAAGTACCGTTTTTGATCGATCGTAAAATTCGATAAAATGCCATAGAATCGATCGTAGCGAGTACTGATCAAATGGCATTTTATCGATGTTGACGATCTTAACTGTCAAATTTGACGATCGATAAAGAACGGTATCGGATTAGCATACTCTCTCCATATAACCCTGTATTAGTGCGATATACCGATAACGGCAAATTTAATGAAGTTGAAATATTAATAGATAATTTATTGTTACGTGTTGTTCCAGATCAACCTCCGACTGATCCTGGTGTCCGGCAAAACGAAGGAGTTCACCTTCAACCCTGTTGACTCAGCGGGCGACATCGCGATGCACGTCTACGACAACTGGGCGGAAGGTACGTTACGTAATATAAATACTCTGCTCTGCTTCTCTACCAATCACGACAACAGCTATACACTCTTAAGGTGCGGTATTTTAAACCAAAATTATCTGGTTTTCTTGCATATACTGTAGGCAGTCTTCCCCGAGACTTGCGTTTCCTGATTGGCAGTTGCGCTCCGCCTACTGCAGGGAGAGCGGGTGAAAAACGAATTTGAAATCGTGATCAGACCGCGCCTTAAATATAGAATGAATGATCAAACATCATATAAAGCTGACCAGCGAACACCGCTGGTCATGCCGGTCATTTTGTTTTTTCACTCCCTGCTTAACCCAATTTTAGCACCACAATAACACTTACTTTCATGCCATTCAGTACTAGTATTTCCGTAAAACACAATACCATCAGCAAGGACGTCCGTAAAAATCAATGGCAAGGCTTCGAACAAAATAAAATGAATGGACAGGCCCAGTAGAATTTTTAGTTAATTTTTTAATAGTTTAGTTTTATTTTTTATTTTTAATGGCAGGCGCATTTTTGTAGATAACAAAATGAGCGCCGGCTCTCATTTCGTTTCAGTCTGTCTCTAGCCGTAGGAAGTGCAACACGTGTCTTAAGTGATAACGAAACATTTGACAAAATTATGCATTCATATGGTTTCCCGAAGTGTAAATACACAAATAATACCGGGATCTATTTTTTGTAAGAAATATACTGTACATCTTTATAATTAGGTGTTGAAGTATATGTCCTACGGTTTTGACTCGTATTTACTGAGCAATTTCAATGGTTAGGGCCCATCCTTTCATTTTATTTTCTAGTCGAAGTGGCATGGTAGTCTTTCAACCTTTGCAAGGTTATCTCAATTCTGCGAGTGCAGTTCTTTAGTTTTACTATGGTGCTATTGCTATCCTATTCGTGGTATTTGAAAAACTTATATACTTGTTAAGTATGACTCATGTATGTATGTACTTAATATGTATGAGTTCGAATATCAAGTGTCGAATAATTAACGAATAATTAAGTTTAAATGCTGCCCCTGTTCTGTGAAACCGGTAGTATTTGGTAGCTGTTTTAAAAGCAAGGTTAAGGTCGCGCCGAACAAAATGTTATTGGATTAATTGTGTTAATCGAACCTTGGCTCTTCATTAAATTTACCTCAACTTTGCTTTAAAATTCACGTGCATTAATTGTTCCTATAATGTGCTGTAAGATTCTTTTATCGTCATCCATAAATACTGAATTTATTCCAAACCAGGTCAAATATTTTCAACCGCCTTAAATTTGACTGTATTTTGCTTTGTGAGTATGTTCGCCGATTGTGAGCTGACTTTAATGATTCTTCTTTTATTGATTGATTGATATGCTAGATGGTAGTCCCATTAAAATTTGAAGAAAATATTTCACCTCTAAGAATAGAAAATTAGAGGATGAATTTCATCCGTGAAATCGGTTTCTATTTTCCTGCAAAAAAACTTATTTCGGTATTAAAATTAGAATTTCTTTTACAGGTTTATTATTGCATTACTTTTCCCTTTAATGTGAAATTACAGACAAACGCGTGGGCTTCATAGATTAATCCGATAGCTTTTATAGAATGTTTTCCTTTACGAGCTGGGCGGCTACTTTTATTACGGTTATAAAACACCATAGCACAATCTAAATTGCAAAATACCCGTAATATTTTTACTTACGCGATACATAACGGTCGATAAATATCTAATACCGAGTTGGGGTGTTCATCGAGGGGACCCAATGGGACGTGTGCTTTTGCCGACGCTCATGGAAATCAGTTATGCCAATGGCATAATAATGGGGTTTTTGCTATAACGAGCAACGGTAGCTTTTATTATTTTTGTGTTTGTTCTTTAACATATACGATGGTATATGCACATAGATATAGATGCTTGATCATCATCATCATACAATACAATAACTCTCAACATCATTTCATCATCATCAACCATTCTCCACCCACTGCTGGGTATAGGTCTCCTCTTCAGCGCGCCATCTTTTCCGGTCCTGTGCTAGCCTTGTCCACTACTTTCCTGCTGCCTTAACGATGTCGTCCGACCAGTGGGCTGGTGGTCTGCCCGGTGGTCGCTTTTAGTAAGTAAAAACATTTAATAGAATACTCACATTAAATGTTGTAATGAGACAAAATTGGCAGGTTTCGTTTTCTCATTACATTAAGCAGTCCTGGTGGGTTACCATAATCATAACCAGCAAGACAAAAGTCAGTGTAAGGTTATTATAAGAATGTTTTTGATATTGATATTGTTAAATAGTTTTTATATTGCCTTACATGCGCACTCAATAATTATGTTTTTATATTCACCAAAGCCAGGTGTAGGTTCCGGCCCCACCATCGCCTCTTAAATGTCCGGGCTAAACCCGATAATTAAAGGAAATCAGTGAAATAACAATATTCAGTATCTGGGTGTTTCGAGTTCACCGAATTTCAGAGTGCGGACGTAACTTGACGTGCACGTGACAGGGTTTCAGATAAATGTAATTTCGGAATAAAAACTAGAATGATTACCACGACTATCGCATCAGAATGGTTCATAATATTGTTACAATTCTGAAACTGGAGTAGGGTTATTATATTGAACTGAACAGATTATTTTACGAATTACTTCCATAGCTAGTAGATACTCTTTGATTACTTTGTTCCGGATATCCCAGAGAAACGGTGAGGCAGTTGGCCGTGGCTGGAAGCGAAAAGCCGAAGATCGGGCATGGATACTAGATCCAGTACAAAATTTACGAAAATGTGTCCTGAGCTTACCTATTTCAATTTAGACACATTTTAGGAATACTGACCAACTAATTTCAATCATAAATCTGATTTAGCTTGCAACAAATATAACTAAATGCACCTACCGGAGTTTTTCTATCAACAGCCAGAGTGGGCATAAAAAAATCGACACCGCGTTAATGGTTGATCTTCCGAAAACCTGTACGCCCTTTGATTTCATTTTTATTGTGCGAGTCTTTGGAATGCGCTGCCTGAATGGGTGGAATTCCCCTATAGTTACAATCTGGGTGTCTTTAAATCGCGAGTGCATCGGTTTCTTCTAGGCAAGCGTGCTCGTAGACCGCATAGGTATCGGGCGAGTTGGCGGTCCAACGAAAGCATTTTTTAACGCTAAACCATAGTTTTAAAAAGCTATGGCTTCTCAAAGTTGTTCTTAGACGAATCTATTGTGTATTTCGGGTTCTATGTCGTATCAAGTAGTACAAAGTAGATGCCTTAGTAAACAGTATTTATACGTTATCTAAACGTGTCTCATAAAACCTTTACTAGGAAATCCAATTATTATTGTAACAGGAATTGCCTCTGGTGGTGAACTCTATCCTTATTGGAATTTGATAATAAAGGTTCTATTTGGTTTTCCTTTTCACCCACGCGGCGATTCATAACATTTGCTCTGCGAGTAGACAGTATTGTTGCCGAGACCCAAATAATTCTAACTATACTTAGTCCAATATTTTTTAGCTCTGACATCTGCATTGTCTATCACTTATTATCACTTATTATTGTGACATACATACATACGACATTGTGAGAGTGGCGGGCATCCAGTGGATGCAGAAGGCATCGTTCAGTGTGGAGGTTAAAGGGGAGGCCTATGTTCAGCAGTGGACGTCTTCTGGCTGATGATGAGGATGAATTTGAATTTATATTCGCTCGTTTAAATACTAAGTACTTTTGTTATCCAGAAGTTATGGCGCCAGTCATAAGGGGTCGCAATATCGATGATCATTATGGACGCCAGTCCCCTGCTACCTACGCCATGTATGCTTATTTCTCAAAGATACGGGTAGCATGAGAATTTAAAAAGCTCTGAAATAAACCAATTACACAGTCGAATGGATCCTTCCCTCCATAGTAAAAGCTGTGGTAAAAGCTAAATTCTCTTCAAGATAGAGAAATGGGGTTTCATACAAGGAAGCTACATCGTACATAACAATACGTGTAAGTGCATAAAATAATTCGGTATGGACATTCCTTTATGTAAATGTAACTGTTATTCCATAACTCTGTTGCTTAGCTATTCTTCTCAGATTCCTTATTTCGCCAGTTACGCGGAGGCATTCCCGGGACTTGATGTTATGCTAATTTTATTATGTTTTTGTCGGTTTCTTTCGTTTGCTATCTACTGTCGTTCGTGCGACCAATTGAAAATGAAGACGAAATTACGTTTGGATTTTGAATGTGGAATCAAGGCTTTCTTTTGGGGAGGACATCGGAGCCTAATTGTTTTTAATTAACTTGACCTGGCTTAAATGTTTTATTGAACATACCGTTTCATGGTTCACCGTTACAGGGCGACACCTTTTGAATAGTTTTGATGGTTGATATTCTGTAAACTTGAACGAAGCGCTTTGATTCCACGAACCGCGAACCGTTAGACTGCGGAATACGCTGCCTGAGTGGGTGTTCCCCGATAGTTACAATAGGGTCTTCAAGTCGCGAGTGAATCGGTTTGAATCCAGATTGTAACCATCAGTGAACACCCATTCAGGCAGCGCATTCCACAGACTAGCAGTTCGCACAATAAATGTGGAATCAAAGCGCTTACGTACGGGTTTTCGGAATGTCAACCATGATGCGGTGACAATTTTTTGTCCCCGCTCTGGCAAAAAAAAAAGTAAAAACTAAAGGATCCTGATTCAAACGTATAAACGGTTTTTTTTTTTTTTTTGTTTTTTTTTTTACGTATTTTTGTATTAGCTCTAATGTAAAAACAGTAATACTTACAAGCGTCAAACTTAACATGATTATATAGTACACACTCTAAAGTATAACAACAATTAATAAAAAATGGCCAAGTGTGAGTTGGTTTTAGTTTCTGTTCATTACCAAGTTGTAACTGGTAATTTCGTGATTGAATTTTGTGGTGGTACGAAACCCTCAGTGCGCGAGCCCGACTCGCACTTGGCTGTTTTTTTTTTGTTTGTTTTTTTCATTTCTTTTTATTGGTCCCGTTTTTACTTTTTGGGCATGGAACCTTAAAAACTGTTTCACCAAATTAGTTACGTTCTAAAGTGGATTCCGAAATTCTATGCGATCTAAAATTCATTAGACATATAAATTAAGCAGATAGCGTAATTCATTAGCGCGTGGCGTAGTATCTTTGCATCGCATCGGGCGGGCAGTATATTTCAGCGCACAGCCCGCGATAGCGTGATGTACCGTGCTACTGTCTGTATATCGTTGTCGTAAACATCCTGGGTTCGGCCAGAGATACCAATCAAATATTTATAAAAGAACTCTAAATACATGGGAACAAAGATTAGAATCAGCCCAACGAAATGTGATACTTTTTCATTAAAAAAAATCGACCTGTCGGGAAGTTCGCCCCTTAATTTTCCACCCTAGACTACAAACACAAACAAACAATACAACAATTTAAACCACACAAACACAATAAATACATATTTTCTACAAAAAATTCCCCCACAGACCTATATGCAAGTAGACGCCACAAGTCGACCTACCTCGCATCTCATATTTCTAAAATAATAATGATTAATCGTCGTAATTAAGTCTGGCTAAAATCAGTCAACTCCGTCGGTGCTGCGACAACACGTTTCCCAAAGATTTCATAATATAACATGTCCATTTGAAACGAAAATGGGTAATTGTGCAATACTGAGTTGTAAGAATACCGCAAATAGAGTTGGCCGACAGAATAACGATATTTCGTTTCACTTTTAGGTACGAAAAATTTGACACACTTAGTTTTCATACAGTTTGGACCGCTTGTGAAGTCTACGTAGATATAGGTCTGCGGGGACAACGCTAGAGGTACCAAAATAATCATTAAAATCGGTTTACAAGCTATGATGAGAAATACTTTACGAAAGCTACTTTCCGAGGTGTTTCGGAGAAGCTACCTGAACATAATCATGGGGTTCTTTAAAAGTAGAGTTAATTATAGGCAACGTATTTGTGACGCCTCTGGTTTTACAAGTATCCATAGGTGACGGCGACTGCTTACCACCAGCCAGCCCGTCTGCTTGTATGCCACATAATTATGGCATGAAAAAACGGCGAAAATATTCACGAAAACCTTTTTTTTCATTAACTAAAAAGTACTTTAACTACATTGGAATAAAGATCAGTCAAGCAAGAACTGAAACCACCCCTTATATAACCATATTGGAGTTTCAAAGAAAATTCCTTAGACTTTCGTCGCATTCTAATTTTACGCGAGTAAAACCTCGGACAAGGAAAACCAGATAATAAACTTCGGGTTTTTATTTTGTTATAGAATAGCGCCCTCTGTTGACGGCCGCGTCTAAACAGCTGAATAAACATCGCGCTTGTATTAGTTGACTCATCGTAGTGTGCGCGCTCGCGATAGCAATCGACATTTACGGCCCGCCAGTCGAGAGCCTCCATAGCTCAGGGGTTAGAGCACTGGTCTTGTAAACCAGGGGTCGAGAGTTCAAATCTCTCTGGGGGCATTTATGGTTTCCTTTTTAGTTTTGAATGACTATCACAGACTTGGTATGTAGGGCTATACTGTTTTATTTGAACGTGGGTGATTTTTTTAAGAACTACACCTACATTGAATTTTTTTTTTTTTTTTTTTACAAATAATGTAAGATACTTCAATAAATTAATCCTGGAGCAAATATTTACAGGCATTTTCTACAGGCCCTATCGCATGGCGTTCAGTAACAAATTCACATGGTGTTTGGTTTTGTGTATGGCCCACGCGAAGTAGTTTATCATTGAAAATTTATAAGATATACTTGTACGGCACGCATATCAACGTAAAGGCCGGTATCCACCTAAGCTGGGTTTAAAATGTTGAAATATAAAAAAAAAAGTATTTTTTTATTTTATTTGTAACAATGTTAAAATTTAAAAAAAAAAATATATAATCGAAAATAGGCTTGAGCTTGACCGCCAACTCACCCGATGATGCTGCTTTATTTATTTTGAAAACACGTTCTAGCTCTAGCGACTCTAGGGGGAAACCCACCGAAACTGGAGACTGGAGAGCTGCATTGAAACATCCTGGCTGGATTGAAATGTGTAAACTTTTTGGATGAACTTAAGAGTTTTTCGCGTTAAGCAGCGCTAGTCAGCACCAACACTGCAATAAGTTTTTTTTTAATGTCCGTGTTGATTCTCTTTGTTGGCGTGATTCGGTACACTACTGAAGTACCAAACCAATGTCTATCGTTCGTGTTTTGTTTATTTTGTATTTTCTTGAAAATGTAGGCTTTTCAAGCCAGCCTAACTTCACATAGCTACCATGAATTTACCGCTATAGACCAGGACTAGGCATTATAAATTATCCTTAAAATTAAATATATAAATATTCGGGACATTTTTAAACAATTGATAACGTTCCTTTACAATTTTAGTAATTGCTGTCCTTTCGTCTTTTCCGAGTAGAGTAGATATTACGTGAGATAGATATTACGTAGATATCCCGTTTATTGGCCTTCACAGGAAGGCCAATAAACGGGATGCATCCCCTTATTTTCTATCCTTAGAAATAACACACAACATGGACATGGTGCATGTAACTGAGCCGAAATATCAGGGATTCAATCCTCAACTTTATCGCGGTAAATATCCCGTTAATAATCATATAACTGTAGTGAATAACGATGTTAAAGGTGTGTCCCCATAGCGATGCGGCAGCCGCGCTCAAGTGCCGCGCTATGTCCCGACCACAGACAGTATCCAAGTAGACGTCACGCCAGATCACACAGTTTGGACCGTTTGTCAAGTCAACTTAAAGTCCGTGGTCCCGCCCGATACACCTTTGAAGACAAATAAATATATTTGTATTTGCGATGCGACTAGCGAGAGACCGGGGAGAGTGGAGTTAGATAGCTTGTTGGTCCAGTTGGTAGTGAACCTGCCTTCTGAGCTTGGGGGCGTGGGTTCGATACCCACTTAGGACAAACATTTATGTGAGACATTTGTGTGTGTGTGTGTGTTTGTTCTATATCTGGGTGTCAATATCTATTTGAGTATGTATTTAAAACTATATGGTATGTTGTATATCAGTCTCTGGCAACCATATCACAAGCTTTGCTTAGTTTGGGGTCAGATGACCGTGTGTGCAAAAAATGTCCCGAATATATTTATAAACAAAGGAAGGCCAATACCCAGCAGTGGGTGGGTCATTCAGGGCTGATGATGATGATAGGTTAAAACAGTGAAAACGTATTTAGAAATCGGTTGATGATTTTCGACGAAACATGTTTGACTTGACTGATGTATAATGTTTGTGTATTCCAGCGGACTGGGCGACGGAGTGTGTGTCGCGTGCGGAGATACTGCGGCTGATCTACCAGGGTCGGTTCCTGCACAGCTCGGTGACGCTGGGCGCGCTCGGGCTGCCGCTCGGCCGCACCACCGTCATGCACCTCGTGCCGCGCGAACACCTGCCTGAGCCTAACTCACACGGTACGTCTAGATATTACTTTATTTTTTACTTCGGACTAGGCTAACGTTTGACCGCGATCTCGCCTGATGGAAAGCGATGATGCGGTCGAAGATGGAGCACGTTTGCCCAGTAATAACCTATTAACCCTAGACTTGAACACCCCAAGATTGTAATGCTGCGGAAACACAGACAAGGGCAAGGCGTTCCATTGTTTTGCTGTTCTAACTAAGAAAGAGGAGTCAAAACGCTTGGTGAGAATAAATGGCATTTCGACCAAGTAAGGATGACGCCTTGCCGTTCGTCTGGACGTCCGGTAATGAAAGGTGATGGGGGAACAAGTTCGTTAAGTTCCGTTGCACACTCTCCGTGGAAAATCCTATAAAATACCGATAAGCTTGCGACTTTACGCCGGTGGTTCAGGTTCTGAAGTTTCTTTCCAACCTAATTTGTGGAACCACACCTGCAATTTGTGGAATAAGCTCCCTCCTGTGGCGTTTCCAAAAAACTATAACATGGGGTTCTTCAAAAGGGCTGTTAATTGAGTGTTCAAAGGTCGTCAACGTATCTGTGACGCCCCTGGTGTTACAGGTATCCGATGGCGCGGTGATCCGATAGGCGACGGTGATCGCTTACCAACGTCAGCTAGATTGCCACCTATGGCATAAAAATATATATAATCATACAGGGTTACGCATATAGACTGTACTAAACCGAAAAGAGTTCATTGAACCAGCGAAATTACTTATTATTTCGTTGCATTGTTCTCCGGCCGAGTTAGAATGTTGCGTGAACAGAGAATTAAGAGGTCGCCCGAAGAATCCAACTCAGATCGGAAGCGTTCGGGAAATTGCGTGGAATCTTCTCGTCCAAAATACCACAGTGCCTAAAGACAAGGTTCTTTAATCAGTGTGTGTTGCCAGTGATGACATATGGTTCTGAGACATGGTCCTTAACTGTTGGCCTTTTGGAAAAACTCAGAGTCACACAACGGGCAATGGAGAGAGCTATGCTCGGAGTTTATTTGCGCGATAGAGTCCGGATAGCGTGGATATTTGCCAAAGAACCAGAGTCACCGACATAGCTAATACAATTTGCAAGTTGAAATGGCAATGGGCAGGCCATATCGCTCGAAGAACCGATAACCGATGGGGAAGAAAGGTTCTTGAGTGGAGACCACGAACCGGAAGACGCAGCGTAGGTACGCCTCCCACTAGATGAACCGATGTCATCTGAGAGTCGCAAGCGTCCAGTGGATGCAGACAGCAGACTGTCGTTCAGTGTGGAGGTCTAAGGGGGAGGCATATGTTCAGCAGTTGACGTCTTCTGGCTGTCGATGATGATGTGAACAGAGAATCATCCAGAAATCCAGGCTGCAGTTGTTACAGAGTTGTGAACCAAGACACCATCCATTGCTTTCAAGGTAAGCCAGGGAAATGGATGGATGGGATTCAGGTGGGTGAGACTCAGGTGGGACTGTCGATGTAGAAATGCAATGCCAAGGCATACAAGGCGGCGTGCTCCATCAATCAATGCTAATAAAATAAAAAACAAACACTTTCGTCGCATTTAAGTATAATACTAGTTGATCGACCAGAACTCGCGACTCCCATATCTTCGCAACTTGACTAATTCTACTCATATTCGAACTTAAAAATTGTAGTGAAATTAACTACCTACTTGCTTACAAAATTTCATGTAGATCAGATTTACGATACGCAAGTTATCTTCGAATATATAAACGCACATAGAAACGCTGACTTCCTGACCTAAATGGCACACATTAGAATCTGAGACCACACGCTCGGTCAAAAATTATACTAATACAATTTAACGCTTTTCTGTTTTTATATAGGAGGTTTTGTTTCTGTATAGGAAGTGATTATGAATTCTGTATTTTTCAGAAGTCCGATGCAGCTAACAAATGTTTAACCTACCAGTTGTCCCAACCTTCCTCCTTCCTTTTCAATAGTAAGTCATTTCCCATCCCAATTCCTAGATACATCACCAAGTAGTTAGTTTCCGTAACTATTTTTTTACCTGTCGATCAATGTAAAGTGAAGAGAGCAAAGAAGTGGCGCCCACCTAAGAAAATCGGCGTACTAAAATATAAATATATATTTTTAAATAAAAGAGAAGCAAATAAAATTTTGATTCCGATAGTCGATCGAGAATGCAATGACGCACCTTTGGAGTACTACTTTCAGCACGCAAGCAGTACACAACGTATTGCATAGGTTATAAAACGCAGATTAGCTAAAAACGGCCGTTTTTGCCGTTTTTTCTGCGGTAATGAGTTTTATAACTATATCATACCCCATGTTACCACAAATAATAGTTCAAAAAACCGTTTGGGGGCAGTGGTCCAACTGGTATTTACAACTAGTTGGACTACGCGCCTTCATTAGGGGTCGTGGTGCAACTATTTTTGTAGTTGGACAAGGGCCCCATAACTAGACCCGTGGTCTAACTGATTTATTATAAATGTAAATTCACCTCGTAATTCAAAGTACCAAGAATGCATAAAAACCTTCCCGAGCGACTATGGGAGTCAAACCCTCATTTAGCCATGTTATAGTTTACCTGTAATGCCTTTCCCCAATGAGGGCGCCACTCCTGCGCTCCTTTGTAGGCGTATGATTGATTGATTGATTGATTGATTGACTGATCTTACCTACCTCACATACTTCCATATAATATTTAGATGAATTTTCAAATATCGCAATGAAATTTTCGACAGTAGCGCTGCGTTAGAAAGGCCTGGGCCTAATTCTGTATGGAACCTCATAACACGCCGTAAACATGTGAGAAGACGGTAAACATGATCACAAATAACACAAGAACCGTAGAATCAAAATTCAACGCGTTTGATTCGTTTGACGCGAAACGAATCAAACGCGTCTTGCGGATCACTCATTCAGAGCAGTCATTTTCCAATTTGCTACGACCTCACGCGTTTATAGCAAGGAATCTTATGTGAGATAGGAAATAAGGACCCTATCTAAACATCATCCATCCATGATTGATTTTTTCTCTCTTGAGATTGTGACATTTCTAATTATGATTTTTGTTGTTTTCAGATCAACGACAGAAGAGTAAAGGTGGCTCCAACAGTTGTTGTTCGGCGGCGTGCTGCATATTGTAATGCCCCTCGTGGGAGCGAGACGGAGCTATACAAGCGACGAACGGGCGAGAGAGACGGGCGATCGGTTGCCAGACCACAGACTCTTATTGTGTTCACTGTGTAGAAATGAAAGCAGGATATCGTGCGCCCTACGACTTACTAGACCGTACCTTGGGATGTTTTCGAATGTTAGAACAAGCGGCGATGTTTCAATTAATCCGTAGATTCTCTTTAAATCCTTCATTGACAATACTTTACAAATTTTTGCACAAATTGGTTTACGAAACGCACAGAACGGTTCGTTTGAAACAAACAATTAGAAGAAAAACAAAATACCCGACAACTAAAAGTAGCCTCACACTGTGAGCATGAAAACGAATCTAACGTCAACAAAACCAAAATCAAAGCCGTTTAGGCATCGAGATACAATACCACATAGACTCACAATCTCTAAGTGAAGACAGTCAAAAATCGTCCGAGCGTCGTTGTACATACTTAGACATCAATTATATAGTTCGCAATGCCACATTTGCTCCAATTTAGACGTTATGTCGCTTGCATAGTGTTCAACGTCGCTTGTCCGCTATGTCAACGTAGCACTGGCATCGCGCGGCGTTGTAGTCGGATCGCGGCTGCGTTACAACTAGCCAAAAAGTCAGCGTGTGTTGCGTGCGCCGAGTTTTGGCTCGGTTTTTTTTGGCACGTTTGTGACTATAGGTGTTTTAATTATATTACACGGGAATTACTCACAAAAGATTAAGCCGGTCACTCCTACTATAGTTAAGTGCAAAGCGAGACGCAGCCGCGCGCGCACTTTCACCTTGAAAAAGACCGCCTAATGCGGTTGAACCTATAGTTGGAGTAACCGGCTTAATCATACGAGAGCAATTCCCGTGTAATATAAATAAAATGTGTGAAAACCACGTCAGTTTCTATAGGTATTGTATCTCGATGCGTTTAGACTATTAGGAGGTCGTATAGAAACGCTACAAAATACAAACACACATCCCGAAATGATTGGGCTCCTTGGGCAGTCGGGTAAACATAACAAGCAAGATATCAGCAAGTCTAGATTTACAGATTGGTTACGTTAAATTCTGGATAGCTTTGTAAAGCAATGTTTTTAAACTCACCGCGTAAATTATAGCTCGTGTTTAGGGATCATGCTGCCGATACGTTTAAACCTAGTTTATAGATATTTCGGGATAAGATTCTACGGTATTAAGTAAAGGTCTTACATTTAAAATATTTGTATAGTTCCGGTCGACATGATATCACTTCAACTATCCAGAAACATACAAAAATGTTTTAGTATTATTTAGGCCATCTTAAATGAATTTAAAGATATTTATAAAAGATTAAATGACAAATTAAATATAGTAAAAGGAAATGAATGTAAGTATATTACTTTCGTTTGCGGTGTACATAGTATATTGATGTTAAGGGGAGGACAACGTTTTGTGATAAGTTCTTGCAATATTAGAATTTTGATTTTCCAAAATTTGTTCGCTGCGCTAGTTTTGGCTGTATGTTTGACTGTGCGACGCCCGGGTGCGCTCGGCGGCCAAGACTAAGCATAATATTTACTTATAATATTATGTATTTAAGGGGAAAAGGGCGCAGGGCTCTGATTCCATAAAATCAAACACGCGCGTTAAGTTAAAGCCTCTTTAAGTTGGCCTTTATTCCCTAGGGAATAGAGGTCAAATTATTAGAGGTTAACTTAACGCGCCGCGTTACTTGCGTGTTAAAGGTACGGAATCAGGGACTAGGAGTGGCACCCTCATTTAAAAAACTTAACAGATATACTAAGAGATAAGTAAATAAAAAGTGGACCCTGTAGTCATTCGAGAAGGCAATGAAGTATTTTTTGAACTACTGTTTTTAGTAACATAATGTAAACATCTTCTAATATATAAAAATTTCGGTGTGGTCGCACTCCTCCGAAAAGGCACGACCGATTTTTATGAAATGTTTTATGTATATTTGGTAGGGATGAGAATATGTCGTAAAGTATATTTCATACCGCTAGGTGATTACGGTGACCCTAACGCCCCAAGCACACCTCCGCTGCGAAACCATAACAGCGGAACCGCAGTAATTTCGCCACGTCTTGTCCGTATGTAAGAGAAGCGGAACACTAGCGAAACTGCCTGTTCTAACGCATAGATTGGACTATAATTATATCTCTTTCCCCGCGCGGTTTCGTCGATCCGCTCCGACGCCAGCCACACTTCCACGCTCCGGCCGCCATTTTGTTGGTCGTCAGTTTCGCTAGTGTTCCGCTTCTCTTACACACGGACAAGACGGCGAAATTACTGCGGTTCCGCTGTTATGGTTTCGCAGCGGAGGTGTGCTACGGGCATAAGGCCGATCCCTACGAGCGGGTCATACTATGACCCGGCCGAAACTATGGCGCGTACGAAGTAGCGGGTACCAGCTAGTATATAATAGTTTTTGGTAGTGAATCTACCTTCTGAGTTTAGGGGCGTGGGTTCGATTTCCACCTAGGACAAACATGTATGTATTGTATGTGATGAACATATTTGTGTTTGTTCTATATATGGTTGTCAATATCTATTTTAGTATATATTTAAAACTATATTATGTATGTATATCAGTCTGGCTGCCATATCACAAGCTTTGTTTAGTTTGGGGTTAGATGACCGTGTGTGCATAAATGTCCCGAACATTATTATTATAGTTATTTTAGCTAATCTGCGTTTTATAACCTATGCATTACGTTATGTTACTCCAAAAATACTGCATTACATTCTCGACCGACTAGAGTAATTTTTTTATTAACTTATCTTTTAGTATACCTGTTAAGTTTTTTTTTTAATGAGGGCGTCACTCCTGCGCTCTCTTCGCCTTAAATGAAACATACATACGAAGGTGGCGACTTGGTTACACATATTATTGTAAAAGATAAATTATAGCGTTAATGCACTAATAGATTAAATTTGAAAATGTCTCGCTTATAAAGTCGTACATGCCCACATTAAAATTAGACGGCACACATAGAGGCGGCGGTTTATCATTTTATAATAATTTCGTAATGTTTTGCTGGTTTTTAAAGTGTTACCAGTTTCTGAACTTTTTTGTAAATATAGACCTTTTTATAATTTTATTTCATTTATTGTTTAGCAGCCTACTGTAATGAATTTTTGTTTGGCAATTATGTAGCAATAAAATTATACTTATTTTTTTTTATATTGGCTTAAGAATTTGTCGTTATTTTATCGACATTGTTTCGGCGTAGCCTTATCTTTTGTTGTAAGCTTAAAATTATTTCACTTTAGTCTAACCTCCCAGCGTTGCTCGAAAAATGCAAAATTTGTTTGTGATAGTACAAATATCTCTCAAATGAAATTAAGGACTCAGTCAGACTTGTTAGCAGTATTAAGTTAACTTTGACCTCTATAGAGATGTGTTGCTTCATTTGTTCCACAAAGTAAATGAATCTTGCCATTCAAACACTCACACAAATAATCTCATCAGGAAGAAATGAAAGCAGCTAGGTGAACAATAAAGGCGCTTGCAGACGATGCGTTGTACAAGTAGCAAGTAGAATAAGTTGCTTCTACGCATCGTCTGCAACGTTTTGCTTATTGCAAGTGGCAGTGGAAGTACTACTAAGCACTACCACTGCCACTTGGACTAAGCAAAACGTTTCAGACGATGCGTAGTACAAGGAGCAAATAGAAGTTGAGTAGTTACTACGCATCGTCTGCAACGTTTTGTTTATTGCAAGTGGCAGTGGAAATACTACTAAGCACTACCACTGCCACTAAGCAAAACGTTGCAGACGATGCATAGTAGCTACTTACTACTTCTACTTGCTAATTGTACTACGCATCGTCTGCAAGCGCCGTAATGCTTTTTAATGGTTTTAGACGACAGCCAACAAAATAACTAAAAGTATTGCTGTCCTTGTCTTACATACTGCAAAATGTATCCAATGGCACTCCGGAGATAAAAGCGAATCTCACAACACCTGACACTTCAATATCTGTCAAGCCATCCACGCTACAGAAAATAATATAGAAAAATAAAATACACCCAAAAAACATCTACATATAGGCAGTCCGGTAAAACAGCTATATTTTTTCGTTTTTGAGTTGTCAACTAAAACCCTGCACTCTAGTTAATAAACGTGAAATAGCCTTGGAACAGTTACGCCGTCTTTTGTCTTTTTTCGATCGACTACAAAATGTTAAAGAGAGAAAGAGACAAAATACGGAGTAACCGTTCCAAAATTACTCCTCGTTCATTAGAAGAGGTTATAGATGACTACAATGAGTTATGTTTGAGAATAATGTTTGCCGCAGTAAGAATGAAATATAGACATTATTTTGGTTGCTGTTTATTTTGATGTATGTATTTTGTTAAGTTGTGTAAAATATCCTAGTTTATAAATAAATTTAATGATACAACTTAATTTGCATGTTTTATTTTCTTTCGCTTGTTCCGTTATTTTGTATAGGGAATTAAATAATGATATTTTTTTCTTAGTTTTAATTATTCTATATATTTAAAGGTCCGACTATATCTGTCTATGTATTTCAAACATTAAGGTTATAAATTTTTATTTCGACAAAACTATTACAAATTTTTAAACTACTAATGAATCATTCTATATTATATTTATCCCCATTTCACATGTACCAGAGTCACAAAATTACATACTTATTGCATAGGTACTTTTAAAATTGAGATATATCGAAAAGTCTAATTATACAAAGTTTCATGCACTTACCAGAAGTTCTAATAATTTGGACAAACCTGCGGACAGAAGTAGGTACTACGGAACCCTACAAATTATCATTCTATCCCAAGCATCTCAATGAATATTAATTAAAACAGTGTTTTAAAAACGAATTTTTTTTTTTTTTTTTTTTTATTATTAATTAATCACGAAATTTCAATAAGTATTTTTTTAAATGGTGCGCTAATATGCTAGTTTTCCTAATCGAATGGATGTCTATATATAATAAACCTATTAAAAAAAACTTGAAATAGTATTGTCCAAATCATCGAGATACAATTCCTATAGTCACAATCTTTCAGTGAAAACAGTCAAAAACGTCCGAACGTCATTGTACATAAATTGTATCTGTTATACTTCACAATGCCACATTTACTCCAATTTAGACGTTATGTCGTTGTATAGTGTTCAACGTTAGTTGTCCGCTATGTCATCGTAGCTCTGGCATCGCGCAGCGTTGTAGTCGGATCGCGGTTACCTTGTAACTAACCAAAAAGTCTGCTCAATTCGTAGCGTGCGCCGATTTTGGTTCGGACATTTTTTTGTTACGATTGTGACTATATGTATTGTCATCTCGCTGGTCCAAATAGATCAATCGAAATAGAAATTCATAATCGTTTCCAGTTGGCGGCGTTGGACATGACAGATACTAAAAACTATTCAAATAACAAAATCATGCACTCGTCATAATATTAAATTTAAATGAAAATAGCATAGAGAGGCTTTTGTAAACTTTTCTGTATGTAATGTATAGAAGTAGGATTCGCGGTAAGTGATATCTTAGGCCAGATAGCTGGATGTCTTCACTGTACTTTAATATTACTAGAATAGTTCATTAACTCTAACCTTCGACCAAAATAAAATGAATGGACGGGCCCAGAAGAAGCGCATTTTTGAAGATTACATAATGATCGCCTGCGCTCATTACGTTTCAGTCGGTCTCTAGCCGTAGGAAGTACAACACTAAGACTATTGTTAAATGATAACGAAACACCTGATAAAGTTATGCCTTCGTGTAAATACACAACAAGAAACCGCTAACAATTTTTTGTAACAAATGTACTGGACATGGTTATAATTAGGTGTTGAAGTATATATCCGATGGTAAGTATATGACTCGTTTTTACTGAGCAAGTTCAATGGTTATGGCCCTTCCATTCATTTTATTTTGGTCGAGGACGAATCAGACTTCACGTTTGTACCACACGCTTAGATGTCCAATCGACTGTAGCCGATTACGGTCTGGCTACACGATGCGTTGCGGCGCCGTTGCGGCACCTTTGCGACTGCGATGCAACGATTTTCGTAAGAAAGTACGGTACCGATTTGTACCCTTCGTTTCGCTGCAAGTCATGTGCGTACGAGCGGCCGCGCAACGTGTGACCCGGCCCTTATGATTCTTTAGAAAATATACAATTAATCAATTAAAGATACATTAATAATTACTATTATCACATACGCACAAGTATAGAACATTTTTCAATCGAAGTCTTTAGCTTAGACTACTTTAATATAGAAGCGTATAGAAGTACAATTCTCTTGTGACTAAAAGACAAAATGGCGGTTTTCTAATACGAAGATGAGAACATTACAGTCCCACCATCTTAGCTGTTCAGTTTGACAGCGTCACTAGTGGAGAATTTTGGTATTGCCACCTAAGAAATTTACCAAGAAAAGCAGTAGTTTCAATTTTTCCCACCAGTACCCTTAATACAAGTTTTGATAGTATTCGAAAACTTTTTTCGTTTACGTTTTGTTCCATACATTGCTGGGCTGAAAGGTATTCGAAAACTTTTTTCGTATTAGAGTGAAGGAATCTCTACCGCCGATTACTACCGATTTTAGTTCCTCCGCGTTTCCGCTGTAGGCGCTTTTTATGTAACGATCAAAACGAAACGAAAAAAGTTTTCGAAAACTATCAAATCTGGGACTAAGCGTACTGAACAGCCAAGTTGGTGGCACTGTACATAATCGGTATTAACAACCTTGCAAGTGGGTGGCATCAAGCTGTGGTCGAATCGAGTGTAAATATTAATTCTATAATTTAGATGATTATTAGTGTTAAAATATATTAGCTTGAAGTGGATATCTCAACTCTGTTGTGTTTGTTGACATTAGACTTGCAACTCTACTTAAAATAGGTTGTCTAAGAAGTTTTGGCGCCAACGTGGAAAAAAACATGTCGGCTCGTTGGATTATTTTCGTAAACTCGTTTATTTTCGAGTGTTAATGTGTACTAAATGGTGAATTATTATTCATTAAGTGCTCGTAAACGTGCTCGAGTGTGGGCAAGTGATATAACGAGGTGAAACATGTCATTTCGTGTTGTTTCCAAAACTCCATAGAAGCCTCTTGTAAAGTCTCCACCACTTTACAGGGGCATGAGTTTGACTTGAACGTGACTTACTTAGCTTGACTCTGACTGTGACTATGACTTGTTTGACGTTATTAAGACTTTGTAAACTGTTTAATATTACGACTAAAGGACATTGAATACACGGTCATGAAAATTATAACAAAAAAAAAAAACATGACCGTGGATTCAATGTCCTGGAGTAAGAGTTAAAAAATTACTTCAGATCAGACAAACAAGGAAGATATGTCGTAGTACAATTACGCTCGTGTTCATTTTCGTACATAAATTTTTTCATTACTACTACTGATACTAATGGACTAACTAATAGTCAACATGCAAAAAAGGATGAGTTCCACTTAAGGCACCAAGCCTGATTTAGGCCGGATGGGTTCGCACAACAACAAACACCTTAACGGTAAATATCGGGATAAGTCAGCTACATGGCTGTGCTAGGAAACTCTTTCTCATAAATGCAAAAGTATTTACAGTGTAAACTTTATATAGCGACACTCGATTTAACTACAAACTCCATATAACGTCGAAATTACTTGACTTTGGTGGTTTACCTTGTTGTCCATACAATGATACACTCTATGTAGCATCACACCCACTCTTAATAACGACAAAAATACGTAATTATTAATAGGCAATAAACAGTACTTTCTAACACCACGTATTTAAAATAAAATAAAATACTGGAGCAGCAAACTATTCCTACGTAGTACGTGTTATTTGTATCAATATTAATGTTTGTCGTTAGTAAAATGTATGCTTTACTAGTAGACTTTTCTTCTTTCTTTTTAACGACAACTCTCATTAACGCCATAAAATGCGCAGTCCCTATGTCGCTATATAGAGTTTACACTGTATGTATTTTTTTTCAATTCATCATTTTGGAACCGTTCTTTTATGGTCACCCTGCATTTCTACGGTCATTGTCAACACTCACAACAGAGATTTTCTGTAATAAATACTTATATAAAATATTAGGTGTCACTGTTTAACAGGTGTTTAACTACGTACGTACATAATCTATATACTTGTTAATATTAATTGATAGTTATAATGATGTTGATTAATTCTCTTTTTATGTTCATTTGGCTTGAGGTTTGTCCATTACTTATTGATAACGGTATGATAGTTTTTTTTATTCCGCTTTAAAAAAACACTACTTTTCGTCCCCGGTCGAAGATCCAGAGGCAGAAAGAAGGTGGAAAGATGTTGTGTTAAAAGACATGAGAGAGTATAAGGTTTCTATCGAGAGTAGAGCGAAGTGGAGGAGAAAAGCAAGGAAGGCTGACCCCACCCCCATGTAGCATTGGCGGATCCAGGCCATGGGGGCCATGGCACCCCCAGAATACCTAGCAATTCCATACATTCGACTAAATTTTTCGCTTTGATTCCTTCGAACCTTGTCAGTATGCCCCCCCAAAATGAAATCCTGGATCCGCCCCTGCCATGTAGGAGTACAAGTCGAGAAGACAGAGATTCTGCATTAAACAAGTTAATAGTAAAAAAAAAAGCTTTGCAAAGAATATGTAAACCACCGTTTTGGCAGGGCGGCCATATTGAATTTAGTATGATATAATTGTATCGTTTCCTACTCTTCAAGCTCTTGCATTAGATACCATGAGGCAGCGGCCATTTTGTAAATATTACAATATGCGAAATCGGTTAGGAGGAAGTGGTTCTAATTCAGCTTGCAAGCTTTGACCTAAACAAACATACAAACATTGCAAGTTAATAAACAGCTTGTAATACCTAGATCTTCGATTGTGTATGAAAGTGGGTAATAGCAAGGAAGATAGACTAAGAGGAAAGCCAATAGCGGAACATTAGAGCGTAGCTCGGAAATTTGCCTTAAAACGGTATGAACTTAGATGGCGCCGTAATTGCATCGGTTGTCTCGAACTTCCGTAAGCGCTGCAGTCAGATAATGTACGAAAAGGTTCTACAAATTACCGTAGCGCTAGTATCGCAGTCAAGTTTCGCAACATTTCAAGGAAATAAAGAAAGGCGCCATCTATTGGTATGAGTTGCGCGTCTCTTAAAATGCTTAGCGTCTTTCCTCTTAGTCTATCTTCCTTGGTAATAGACAATATGACATTTTTCCTTGTTTAAATAATGGATAGACCCTTAATTTAGGTATTTCCAGGGTAGACGTAAATTTGCTTGAAACCTCTGCATTTATTTGAGTTGTTGTGCGCATATTGTGTAGATAGCGAGAAAAGTTTTTTAATTATAATAAATTATTCGACACTATACGTTGTAAATTGTTTGGACGACTTGAGTTTCGATGGGGTCAAATAAAACTTTAAGAATGTATTTGATGGCTTTCATTTTGTATTTGTTTTATTTTATACACTTGTAGTTGTAAACTTTAAGCCCAACGCTTACTAGAGTCGCGGCGGACAAACACACGCACAAACTTTCGTATTTATAACATGATTTATTTATTCCTTTGTACACCGGTCAACTGTCCGTGCTTACAACCATGGTATAATAATATACACCGCCAGGTATATAGCGCTCCGAGAAAAAATGTCACGTGGGTGTCACCCACTGACGTCATCATTGTCGTGGATACACGTACACGTCAGAATCAGAATCAGAAATCATTTAATTGTATACACGAGTACGAATAAAGACGAAAATTGTACGAAGCAATAGCAGAATAAGTAATTTACAACAAGTTCGAGTGAGATGACGATACACGAAACAATGGCGGAATCACTATTTCTATGAGACAGCTTTTTTTTACAATTTTCATGACCTTGGATTCAATGTCTTTTAGTCGTAATATTAAACAGTTTACTTAGTCTTAATAGCGTCAAACAAGTCATAGTCAAGCTAAGTAAGTCACGGTCAAGTCGAACTCATGCCCCTGTAAAGTGGTGGAGACTTTACAAGAGGCTCCTATGGAGTTTTGGAAACAACACGAAAAGACACGTTTCACCTCGTTATATCACTTGGCCACACTCGAGCACGTTTACGAGAACTTAATGAATAATAATTCACCATTTAGTACACATTAACACTCGAAAATACACAAGTTTAGGAAAATAATCCAACGAGCCGACATGTTTTTTCCGCGTTGGCGCCAAAACTCCTATGAGACAGCTGATTTTCTGTGTTACCAGTAGCGTGAAACTATAACTCCGTACCGTACCGTCCCAATCTCCGTATATTACCTGTGGGAATCCAATAAATCAATGTGGTTTTGATATAAATAATGTGTTTAATATATTAAATTCGTGCTTAACTTGAATCGCTTTGCTTGAGCGGACAAACCAAATGACAATTGAAAAGCTTTTTGTATTTTATTGAATAGATTAACAAATTTGTTTCCCATTCATTAATATTTGTGTTTGTATAAAGTGGCAACTGGACAGTAACGTAATTGGGGGACAAATCCCGGAGCGCTAGACCTAGTTTTTTTGGATCATGCTTACAACGATGTAATGAACAATTTATACAATATCTACTATCCACAGACTTTTATCAGTTAGACCCCGCAAGTTTAACTACTTTGCATGACTACTAACACGTAGAAAGTTTAAAAAATTTGGACAGAACGGACTTGCAAGAGCTCCCTATATATTTTATCTAAGACTTTTGCTTATTTAATGACGAAATAACAGTTGGTAATTTTTTTGAAATGGTGCACTGAAGCATCTTTGCTAGTCGAATGAAATGAAACGTAAATGTATACGATGGTTTCATTAGTAGTTAAAAAACTTGGATAGCTTTGTATGTTTGGAAGGGTTATGTAAAAAAAACTCTTACAGTCGCACTCAGAGACGTTACTTAAGTTAAGGAATACTTAAAATTGCTGTCTCGTTTTCATGTGTGACAATTTCCGTTAACGAGAAGTTGACAGCAATTTTAAGTATTTCTTAGCTTAAGTAACGTCTCTGAGTGCGACTGTAAAAGTTCGGAATGTTTTTTCCAAACTAACAGTTTCAACTAACAACTAACTAATTAACAGATTAACTCTAATCTAACAGATTCGACCAAACCAAAAACGCGGCACCCTGGGTTTTTAAAATGCTAGGACAATGGAGATCGTACTGAAACATTCCACTATTAGCCCACTAGTAAGCTGGATCCACTTACCCTCACACCGTCCAATTTTTCAGCGGACCTGCAAGCTGTGGAATGTCCTTCCCCCGGAACTTCAACATGAAGCGTTTCAAGAAGGGTGTCTACTACTGCCTCTCCGGGATGGAAAGGACCGTCAACACCGCTAGTGTTGCAGGTGCCCATAGACGGCAGTTTCTGCTTACCAGGCGGACCGCATGATTGTATGTCACACTTTATATTTAAAAAAAACTACCACCAACTATTGGTGGGGCAAAGTAACTACTCAATAGGCATGATTCCTAATGTTTAATTTACTACAAATAACCGGCTTAGCGATGAATATAAGTAAGTACATTACACATACTGAAAAAATAATTTGAATTGGCTGATAAATCTCTGAGATACGAGTATTTAAAGTTTTAGGTGGGGATGGAGAGGGGATGTTCTATCCCTTTCTCGCAAAGCATGTGTTAGTATAGCATTTGTATGGCGCTCCTGAGCCATGACGTCACGGCTCAGTATAGTGCGCTCTCTGTCTAGCATGAAATTAAAATGCTTATATCTTATTTATTTTTGAACTAATTTTAATTTTGTTTTCGTTGATGTGCTCTATTTATGATCAGCTTTTTTATGAGGTATTAAAAAAATATTCGTCATCATGCCTATTATGCGGCGTGCTATTTGGAACATCGATCCAACTTACGACATGCAAAGTAGGTGAACTTGCGGGGTCTATACTTAAAAAGTCTGTTCTTACAACAATGTAACAATCATACAAATAGTAGTATCAGTAATACCAGTATGTACTAGGAGTACATGAAGTACCAGTTGAATATAAAGAGGTTCTTGTCGAGCTCCAGTTCCGCGGCGCTGAGCTGCTTCAGCTGCCGCTCGACTGTCGCCAGCACGGCCAGCTCGGGCGGCGTCAGGGTCTCTTCCACCTGGGGGCAGAGGCAAGCCGTGAGGGTGCCACCTTGTACACATACAAAGCTGAATGTCTTCAAGTCGCGAGTGAATCGGTTCCATCTAGGCAAGCGTGCTCTATAGTAGACCGCATCATCGCTTAACATCAGGCGAACGGTTAATATTAAGGGGCCCCTCTTTGGGGGGTATTAGCCCTCTGCAGCTGCTGTGCATCGGAGCTACATGACATTCCTACAGGACAAGTAGGAAAACGTCCCACTACTATACATTGTGGATTTTCCTTGGATACGTACCAAACGTTTCGATTCTACGTTTCTAATCCGTACGGCCAAAGTTTGGAACAACCTGCCAGCTTCCTTATTTCCTGAGAGATATAACCTGGGCCTTTTCAAGGCCTCAGTGAATATCTTCTAAGTCTGCGTGCTTCATCTTCGACCACATCGTCGCTTAACAACAGGCGAGTTGGAGGCCAAACGAGGACTTATCTGCGTTAAAAAAAGGTCTCTCGCTCGCATATTTTCACACTATTGAAATATAAGATCACAGAGTATGAAAATGAATGAATATTTTTGTTAACTAGCATAGCATAGTAATTACGTGTCACCATATTACCAACTTGACGGGTAGTGAACCTGCCTTCTGCGCTTCGGGGCGTGGATTCGATGCCCACCTAGGACCAACATTCATGTCCTGAACATATGTGTTTGTTCTATATCGATAATACCTATTTAAGTATGTATTTAAAAATGTATATGCATGTAGTTTCTGGCAGCCATATTGCAAGCTTTGGGGTCAGATGGCCGCGCATGTACAACGACACTCGGACGATTTTTGATTGTTTTTACTTCGAAATTGTGACTCTATAGGTATTGTAAATCGATGCCGATAGCCTATTATTTATTGAAGTAAATGTAAATCTTGTAAAAGTGCTCACGTCGTCGATGTTTTGCTGCGGCTCGCCGCGCGCGCGCATGCCGTGCACTATGCTGCGCACGCGCCGCTGCTTGTGTAACAGACGCGCGTGGGAGCAGCGAGCGTGCGCCGCGCGTGAGATCACGTTGTGTAATGCGCGGTAACACATCTCCAGCGTCGTGTGCGCTGCCTGCAACGTAACCAGACATAGGAACATGAAAAGGTGAGTTTCCTCTAGATCAACGTGTTTTTTCCTCGGCTACACCGTCGTTTACCATCAGGCGAGTTGGTGACCAAAAGTACATAGTTTTTTTTTTTTTTTTTTTAATTTTTTTAAATTGGATATTTCTTTTCTTGTATATTTTTTGCTTGCATTGTACCGCCACCTCGCCTTATGGTAAGCGATGATGCGGTCTACGGTGGAGCACGCTGGTCTAGCCTGAAAAGACATTACTTGGATTTTGGAGACATTTTGTAAGTTTTCGAAGTTCGCGCTGTTTTATTTATTTATTTAGTAATAGGCTTGCGTTGTTCCATAGAAAACGGTCATTGACATTCCATAAAATGTATGGAACAGGTGATATTTTTTTCGCTATTTCTGGGTTGGTCATAATGATGAGTACAATGCCCTCCTTTCGGCTTAGTACATCTATGCGTAACCCTGTATACTGGGACAGGTTAGACAGTGGAAATATTCAAAGATATCTTTGTACCTATCATTACAAACAACTTTTACTATTTTACTATGTGACTAACCCCGAAATAACCAGAAAAAAATTCTGCTGTTTTATACATTTCGTCGAGTGTCAATGACATCTTTATATAGAACAGCTGATTTTTATATGTCACTGGCAAATATTATCATCATCATCAGCCAGAAGACGTCCACTGCTGAACATAGGCCTCCCCATTTAACCTCCACACTGAACGACAGCCTGCCTTTGCATGCACTAGATGCCAGCGACTCTCACTATGACGTCGGTCCATCTAGTGGGAGGCCTACCTACGCTGTATCTTCCGGTTCGTGGTCTCCACTCCAGAACCTTTCTTCCCCATTGGTTATCGGTTCTCCGAGCGATGTGGCCTGCCCATTGCCACTTCAACTTGCAAATTTTAACAGCTATGTCGGTGACTCTGGTGTATTGCGTGACATCTTCTCGTCCAAGATACCACAGTGTCTACAGACAAGGGTCTTTGACCAGTGTGTGGTTCCAGTACATATGGTACTGAGACGTGGTCCTTAACCTGTTGGCCTTTTGGACTGGCAAATATATTTTATACTAGCTGTTGCCCGCAACTTCGTAGGCGTAGACTTTCATATAAACTTTCAACCCCCTTTTGTCATCCTTAATTCAGCCCTTTCGCAAAATCCTTTCTTAGCGGACCTCTACACCCTATAAAGAATCTACCTGCCAAATTTCAGCTTCGTCATTCAAGTAGTTTTCGAGATTTCGTGATTAATGAGTGAGTAGATGAGTAGATGAATTTAGCTTTTATATATATAGATTAAAAATATTATAAGAGGGACAAACTTACGTCGTGCAGTTTGATGTGATATAAATAGATAGCTTTGACCAGTCCGCCGGACGACGCCGCTTTCCTCATGGGCTGGAGAAATAAAATATACACCATTACAAATAGGGTATTTGACTGTATTGAAAATATTATGCCAATTGACATCATCCATAAACATGACATAATGAAAAAGCATATTTCATTGATTTTTTAATAAAAATATGCTTATTTATTGTAAAAAACACGAATTAAATAACTGTATTTTCGACATATGATCACGTGATCGAAAACGGTCTGTAATTGGCTTCATCCTTAGTGACGTCACAGAAATATAAACAAACAGATTTTGTATTGATATTTGTGAATATAATGTTGTAAAGCTATTTTGAGAGCGATTTATCCAGAAATTTTCACCAAAAACAGTCCGGCGATTAAATGTGAGAAGAATGGAGAAACATTTTGTGCAAGCAGACAGCACTAACTTACCCAAAATTAATGTATTTATGGTTGCATATTTCTTCAATAATAATCTACGTCATTGTTTCTACGCTACAGAACTCAAAACGTAAAAACTACAATGTAAGTATTAATTTTAAATTGTTCTCCAAGCATAACATTCAATCAAGTTGTACAAAAAGTATGTTGTAGTAGGTGGATATAACTATTTTGTTAGGTTATGTCTTTACAATGTTTAAAAAGAAAGTAACAGTACATAAAATAGTAATGCAATAAAAACACAAATTATAATAGAAATATATAGACTCAAATATGTACCTCAAAATGATCTTCGCACATAGAAACACTTGAATTAGCTCCAATACTTTTGGGTTCTTTACGAGCTACTTAGTTCCAACCACTTTTTGCGAGTTTTGGGGTCCATTGGAACAGGAACGAATAGTTTTCCGGTGTCTTTATGGAAGTATTTGTACATTGTGGCACTAGACAACATTTATAAACCATTTCTATTAGAAATTTGGTGATTATCAAACTTTTGCTGCCTGGCTGCAGTTGTTTTGTTCTGTGTGACGTCAATCGTCGCTCGACCGGAGCTATGACGCAGGTCTGCGTTTTGGCGCGATATTTTTTAATTCAAACTTTAACATCGATTTATATCGCAAATACGACTGATATCCAGAAAATATAAATGCAGTATACATTAAATTATATCAGGCAATAATGTGCAATAGTTTACCAAAAGTAGTCAAATACCCTATTGTAGATGGACAAAACCGTGGGACACCGTTAGTCTAAACTGTATTGTCATTCATAAACAAGATTTCTCAGTTTTTTTAAAGAAACTCACCTGCACACTGATAAACTGTTGTTCTAACAGTTTGTATGTCAACTCTTTGCATTCCTTGTTTAACAACATCGCGCATTTCTGTATCGTGTCCTCTTCCACGTATTTCTTGTCTCGAATCAACCTGAAACATGTAGCATGAAACATGAACACCACGAAAAGATCATTAAATTTCTTCTTGCTCTTTGCTAGAATCGAACCCGCAGACGCCTCAGCCATAACGGTCGGGTTGTCAAACCTACTTACTGGTAAAAACGGGGCGAATAGAGACTAAACTTAGAAAGTTCTTTATCGTACAATGGCCAGACCTACAAAATGTACACCTTGTTACCTAAAATAACAATAATTTAGAAAGAAAGAAAAAAGTTTATTTATAAAAAAAAGTTTAGTTAAAAGTTTATTTGCGAGTGTTTTTTTTCTATCCCTAAGACACAGGTACATGCTGCATGTCATTTGGTACATGTTGAATATTTTCTTAGTTTTTACCGAAAGTAACAATAATTTGGTACATATTGCATTCCTTCTTACCAAATATACCAATAATTTGGTCCTGCATTTCGTCAATACGATAGCAGTGTTTATGTTTCGTGTCTGTTCGCCCCGTTGTTTTCATTCACCCCATGTTTACCTGAATATCCGTGCGGCCTTGGAGCCGAGTCGCTCGGCCACCGCGTGCTCCAGCACCGAGTGCGTGAGTTGCTCGGCGGCGTGCTTCGTCTTCACCACGAACTGTCCGCCGCCCATGTCACCAGTCCGAGCCACGAATCCACAACCACTCTCCTCTGAAACATATCAGTGCAAATAAAATAAAAAATTAATTAATATTTTTGGGACATTTTTTGCACACACGGTCATCTGACCCCAAACTAAGCAAAGCTTGTGATATGGCTGCCAGAGACTGATATACATACATATATAGTTAAATATCTTTGTGGTGTGAACCTTCAGACAATGATACACTTGATGGAGTGTGCAGCGTGTCTTACAACTTGCACACTAGACGACCTGAATGAAGCCACGGAGAGTGCCATTGGAGAAGATCACATCAACAGCCAGTAAGCGTCTACTGCTGAACAAAGGTCTTAGAGGGTTTTTTTTTATCGCGTATAAGTCCGCGTTTGCCCACTAATTCGCCTGTTAGTAAGCGATGATGTGGTCGAAGATGAAGCACGCAGACTAAGAAGATACCTATTCACTTTGGCCTTGAAAAGGCACAAATTATATCTCACAGGAAAC
The DNA here is from genome assembly GCA_914767915.1 of Agriopis aurantiaria. Classification (NCBI taxonomy): domain Eukaryota; kingdom Metazoa; phylum Arthropoda; class Insecta; order Lepidoptera; family Geometridae; genus Agriopis; species Agriopis aurantiaria. The sequence goes on along the minus strand of OU612003.1, from coordinate 4,565,953 downwards.
AAGGAAGCTGGCAGGTTGTTCAAATCCTTGTTTTACGCTGACAAAACTGTTTGTTTTCCGTAAATAATTAAGTAAGTAATTGTGTTTATTTGTACGCGCTCAGCTTTGCGGAATGGAATTAACTTTGGTAAAGTGTATACCCTGCCGAAATAAAAAATTTATATAATTATCTTGTAGGACAGCAAGACAAACCACGAGACGATGCTAGTGAACAAAATATTTGATTACAAAAAGATCACGCGACCCTGCCAGGATTCGAACCTGGAATCTTCTGATCCGTAGTCAGACGCGTTATCCATTGCGCCACAGGGCCAGATAGCAACTGCGCCGAAAATGAGCGACGGGCTATTTAAGGCCATGCCACGTGGCAAAAAAAAAAAAGACTGCCACCAAAACTGCGTAGAGCAAAGCTAGGTGGCAGACAATTTTTTTCAAAGTGAGAGTCGGTTTTGTTTATGTTTAGATTGATTTGTATTTTTCTTTGAAAAATTCGACATTTCAACACATACGCTCCTCAGCTTAGGTGGATACCAACCCTAATTTGTGAACAAAATCAAAATTGTAATTTTTAAACTTTCGCGATTTGGACACATGTTTTAAATGTTTATCGGAACTTATCACGTATTAAAATAAACAAACGTTTTTAAACGTAATATCTTTTTTTAACCCTGAATCGCGAAAAAAATTATTTACATTTTGTCGATGGACATTTCTATGGAACAGCTGATATTTTTTCCAGAGTTGTTCCAATAAAAGTAGTTGTTCATAATGATGGATATTATGGACACCTTTCGGCTTAGGACAGCCTTTCTGCGTAAACCTGTATTTCAACAAATGTTGTTTTATTGCATTACTACATATTTTATTTTCTTTTTAAAAATAGGTTTGCGCTTGGCCGCCAACTCGCCTGATGTAAAGCGATGATGCGGTCTACGATGGAGCACGCTTGTCTAGAAGAAACCGATTCACTCTCGGCTTGAAGACACTCAGATTAAATAAATACAGTTAAACTGTCCGTAGAACGTTGAAGGTCTAAAGACAATCCAAATGCTCAAGCCCGCTTCCAGTTGGCAGCTTACCCAGCATTCTGGCGGCATTACAGCGCTGAATGGCAATGCTTATGCGTTGAGCCAGAAATACGCCAGTATTTTTGTTAACGGAATGTAATTTAGTGAACAACTGTCAACGTCAAATAGAGACGTCATGTCAATCGATTTTGACAGTCTCTTCGTCTCTGTACTGTTTGTGTTTTGTGTGCTATCACGCATTTCTCTAATATAATTAGTAATCACAGTAAATACTCGTTAACGGCCTCATATACCAAATATGACGGTTTTAAATCAATTTTATTCAGTAAAATTACAATATTTGAGCTGGAAAAAAATACATGTCACAGATACATCTGTGTTTGAGTTTATTATTTGGTTCAAAACACGATAGAATAAACTTTCCTCGATCAAAAAAAATCTGAAACAAAGTCGAGTTAGTTTATTTTTTTCGTTTTGTGCTCTAATGATAGCTCGTAACAACCTGGAAATTGCATGTCCTGAAAGGCAATTTTATTCATATTTTTTTTATTTGGATTGATTTTTGATTGCGAATAGTTTCGTTTTTTAGTGAAATTAAAAGCGTAAAAAGGTCGCGAGAATTAGCGCGCGCCGCGTTCAGTACCGCGCCAGGCGTCATCGAGGTCGGACCTATGTTCGTTTTTGTCGTTGCACACCCCCCGCGGGCGTCCTGACACATGCGTGCCAAATACATCGTCGCTATAACTTGGCGGGGGCTGAGGGAGCATTTTGTTGCCTACGCGACTCGGATAACCGGCCGTTAAATTGCACAAACTATGCCCATAAAACTTGACAATTTTGGTCACGCGTCGCTTGTATAATGTACCTAGGACTTTAAGATACTGCTCCAAGTACTGGTGAAGCGAGGTGCGGTCAGGCGCGGGAGGGCGGCGCGGCGCGTCCGTGCTGCGCAGGTCCATCATCGCTGTGGGGTTCGAGACCGCCGCCCACGCGGCAGAAGTCGCGTACATCTGCCGGAGTAGCAGCCGCATCAACTCGCCCGCTGCAACATTGTTAAACACTTAGTAGAAACTAGCTTTTGCACATTATTTATTTATTTATTGGCTTTCAAAACCTCTATTTTATGCATAGATATAAGATAACTCTTAAAATATCACCAAAACAAAGATAACATATATGTACATTAAAATAAAAACTGTTATCTAGGCTTTAGCAGGCGGCCTTTTCCATACACATACACCAATCCTTACACCTACACACCTATAATAAGGATGTTCGCGTGCCTGTAATAAGACAATGTTAGTCGTAAAATTTAATTTAATTTTATTATATTTATTTAACAAAATCCACAGCCCTTTAAAAACAAAACAATAAACTACTAACTTAACTTACGGCCAATAATGGATTTACATTATATTACTAATCTAATAAATACCTACAGTCGTATACTATAATAATTAATTATTATTATTCACTTTTTAAATTACTGTAATGTGTTCTGGCCTATCTTTAATTACTATTGTTGAATATTGTATAGAATAAATAACGCTGTTGATTACAAGACATAAATAAAATAAATAAATAAAAATTATCGTTTAAAGGAGATACAATTCTTATAGAGTCACAATCTCTCAGTGAAAACTGTCAAAAACGTCCGAGCGTCATTGTACATACATTGTATCAATTATATACTTCACAATGTCACATTTACTCCAATTTAGACGTTATGTCGCTTGCATAGTGTTCAACGTTAGTTGTCCGCTAAGTTATCGTAGCTCTGGCATCGCGCGGCGTTGTAGTCGGATCGCGGTAACATTGTAACTAACCAAAAAAGTCTGCGCAATTCGTAGCGTGCGCCGAGTTTGGTTCGTTAATTTTTTGGCACGATTGTGACACTATATGTATTGTATCTCGATGCCTTAACTAAATTAATACAAAAGTAAATACCTATGCAAATAACAATAAACAATCTAATAAATTAATGTGTAATTTGTGGTGTGAACAATATTGAGTTTATTTGTATAGTATTTCTCACCATTTTCGTCTATTCTTCTGGTGACAGCGGTGATCATGACTTCATCTCTGAAGTCTTGGTGGAATCTGTCGTAGTTTACTTTCCAGTACACCTCTGAAATAATTGAATAAAATTATCAAGTGGGGGTTGTGACACCGATATTTTTTTTCTTACATCTCCATTATCATTATTAGCCTATCACGTTCCCACCGCTGGGACAGGCTTCCTTTCAGAGAGAGAGGATGGCCCATAATCCACCAGGCTAACCCAGCCTGTTGGTGTTATGTTGTAGAGTAACTTTTTAGGTTCTTTCAGGGGCGGAGGAGGCCAAGATAGCCAGTTATATATAATAGATAGCCAATTTGAAATTATCACAGAATTATGATCACTCATAGAGTGATCATAATCCACCATGGTGAGTCGACCATGCGCAAGCGAGGAATGTCCTTGGTGCGCAGAGTGCGGGTCAGTTCCAATGCCGTCCTGGCGATGATTGCGGCCAGGCTCGATTGTGCTTTCCTTCGGCATTGCTGTAACAGGCATGTTCCAGTACCGATGCCGAAGCGAAGGTACTAACTACTTATGGTGACATTGTATCTGTTGTATTTATTGTATTGTTTGACTATGGACATTTGAATTGTATTTTTGTTTGGTTTTTTGTATTGATTTAATTAATGATTGACTAAATTAACTGAACTATTATTATTTTGACATATTATTTTACTGGACATTGCTTATTACTTTTTTACTTTTGAATTGTATTGTGTCACTTTATTATTTAGATTTTATTGCTTTCATTTATTTATATATTTTTTGATGTACCTAATAATTGAATTGTATGGGTTATTTTATTGCCTGAAATAAATTAATTTGAATTTGAATTTGAATTTTGATACTTACAAGCGTCAAAGGCACGATTATAGTACACACTCTAAAATATAACAAGAAATAATAAATAATAGCTAAGTGCGAGTCGGTGACAAGATTCCGCTCATTACAAAGTTATAACTGGTAATTTTGTGGTGGTATGGAACCCTCAGTGCGCGAGCCCGACTCTCACTTGACCGGTTTATTTAAATTGATAATTACTATTTTATTTGCATGAAGGTTACTTACTATCGGTATCGTCTAGCACGCCCGTGTTAACAGCCTGTAAGAGAGCCCGAACGTCCAACTCGGGTACTATCGTAGCAACAGGCACCAACGTTGGTATCTCACTGCCATCCTTCAGCTCGGCTACCGGCGCTTGTTGGATGTACGCCGCTGTCACTAGACTGATGAACGTCTCTTTCAGACTTATTATGTTTATGTTCTTATCCTGGAATGTATTTTTTTGGCAGTTGTTTTATTTCGCTTCAGCACAGAAAAGGGAAGTTAATAGAACGGTATGAGAAGGAAAACCTGTTACCAGGCATTATGAGTGAACCTTGATGGAACATTCTTATTTAGATCAACGCGTTGAACTCCGCATCACAGTTGCTAACTGATTTCGAATGACTGACGTTTCGTTTATATGGGTGCAACTGGTTACAACAAATTTATTACAAAAATACCTTGACAGCCGTTCTAATCTTTCCTGTGGGCTTAAGCACTGGTGTTTTAAAGATGGGTATTGAGTCAGCGATTAAAAATATCTAATCCTCAAATAGATTACAATTATTAGGTAATCTGTGCACTTAGTACGAGAGTGAGCGATGGTGGTCGAGCGGTAGCAAGTGCGCTTTACAATCTGAAGGCACCTGGTTCGATTCTCGACTGTACTTAAATAAACTATGTGAAGATTCGATGCAATCGCTCAATAACAGTAAAGGAAAGCATAGTGAAGAAACCAATAATCTCAAAAAGTTCAAAGACATATGTCATTCCCCAACGGGCATTGGGCCAGCATGGTAGCTTATGGCCCATCCTCTCTGAGAAAAGGCCTGTGTCCCAGCAGTGGGAACATGATAGGCTGAAATGTTAATGATGATGATAGACACATACATATTGCATCAGAGATACATTCAAAATGGTGTGTATAAAATGAGTAAGCTGAATATCGCTCAAAGAACAATCAACTTGGCTCTGAATTTAAATAATTTATTTCAACTATTTATACAGCACTATAGAGTCACAATCTCTCAGTGAAAACAGACAAAAAACGTCCGAGCGTCATTTTATATACATTGTATTAATGCCACATTTACTACAATTTAGACATTACGTCGCTTGCATAGTGTTCAACATTAGTCGTCCGCTATGTCATCGTAGCTCTGGCATCGCGCGGCGTTGTAGTCGGATCGCGGTTACCTTATAACTAACCAAAAAGTCTGCGCAATTCGTAGCGTGCGCCGAGTTACGGTTCAGAATTTTTTTGACACGATTGTGACTCTATAAGTCTTGTATCTCGATGGAAACAGCAGATTTTTTTCCCGCGATTTTAGGGTTGGTCCCATAGTAAAAGTTGTTCTTAATGATGAGACAAAACAAAGACCTCTTTTCGGCTTAGTAGTCTTTATGTGTAACCTTGTATGAAAATTGTTTACCTTGTCATCTTTATACTTATTGGCGATAGAGACGAGTAATACTGTGGCTGTGCTGGTAGCCTGTTGCAGCAACTCTTCGATGAGGAGCTCAGCTTCTGTGCCGTATTTACTCTTCATTTGTAAGAGGTATCTGGAATTTTAAACACATATTTAATAGCTTTATTATGCCGTGTACGAATATACAAATAACACCGCCTGGGGGTGGTATCGAATAATAATAAAAAATATATGACCGTCATATCCGTTCCTTATACGTCATATCCGACTGTGATTCAATCAACTATAAATATATGAGGATTCAAAAAGTTTTGGGGGAAATAACTGTAGTTAAAAAAATATCTTACCTTGGATATCTGATAAGTAATAACACATTTTCAGGAACAAGTTTGTATTCTGCTATAATTTCATTCACAGACGGTTCAAAAGTGATCAAATCAAATTTGAGTAGGGTACGCAGACTCTCAATCACCTGAAATTAAGGGAAAAGTCCATCTTTTAGGCTATAATTATCAGCTGATGCACTGAATTCCTAACATAACCTGTAATAAAAATAACACATTATACCTGTGACCTGAGCAGCCCAGTGGACTTAACTATGTGAGCGATTGGTTTGCTACCGTAGCAGAAAAGATCGTCGCCGACTTTTTGAACAATTTCACCGAAATATCGTTCAAGAATTACGGAAACTACACGGCCTAGCTGGCACGACATTTTTCACTCGGGATGCAGGTTTTTATGAAACGACACCAGTTAAAGACGCGCGGATTTTTTTTTAAACTTTTCTTTTCTTTGTTAAGGGTTTTAATTTACAGAATTATACTTATTTATTCTTATTTTCAAGATCCATTCCAATTCCATTTTTAGTTTTTACTAGCACTTTTTTGTTTACATTCAATTTTCATTGACATTTGACATTGACATGACAGTTTGACAAAATTGAAAATATTTGACAATACTTGACACTGGCAAATCTACAAGAAAGAAGCGCGACGTCAAAATCTCATAATATAAGTTTTAAGCACAGATCTACTTCTGTGATTGAGATGGTTTAGGGCACAGAAAAGAGAAATAGACGAAAAAAAATTATCTTCTGTGGTTTAGGGTTTAGGGGTATATACAAGATCTTTGGGTATATAGCACAGAATCTGTGGAGTAGTAGGATATTTATGAAAAGTATACGATTTGTTAAAAAAAAAAACATGACCGTGGATACAAAGTCCTTTAGTCGTAATATTAATAAGTTGACATGGTCTTAATTAGCGTCAAACAAGTCACATTCAGAGTCAAGCAAAGTAAATCACGGTCAAGTGCAAGTTAAACTCATACCCCAGTAAAGTGGTGGAGGCTTTACAAGAGGCTTATAAAGAGTTTTAGAAAAAACACCAAAAGGCATGTTCCACGTCGTTTTATCACTTGGCCACACTCGATCACTTTCACGAGCACTTAATAAATAATAATGCACCATTATTTGTTCCTTGACCATTATTACACATCTACACTCGAAAATACACAAGTTTAGGAAAATAATACAACGAGCTGCAGTCTTTATCCAGGTTGGCGCCAAACCAAATTCCCATAAAAAGTAAACTCTCTGACGTCTCTTTGATTTATGACATTTATATGATATATACGTAAATGTCATAAAAAATGTTTTTGTGTTTTTGTGTGCATGTTTTTGTGGGCAACGTCTATTTCCACATCACCACAGACAAAAAAAAGAGAAAAAAAAAAGCACAGATGATAAAATCATTCGTTCAATATTGCCATAGCATGTGGTCTCAAAGTATCGATATTCTGACGATTCGAAGTGCATGAACAGGATCTTTACTTTTTGTTGTGAATTTGTATGTCAATGCTAGTGTCAATTACACTCAAAAGTCAAAATCGACACTGACAACTGACAAACTAGGGATGTAGAGACATACTGAAAAAAAAATGCTTATCGACGAGATCGAGTCTTTATGTTATTAAAGTAATTTCGACTTTCAATTTGTCAGTTGTTTTTAGGGTTCCGTAGTACTTCAACCCGGAACCCTTAAAAATAGCTCTATCCGTCTAGCTATATTAAATTGATTTGTTTAATAATACTATGAGTATTTGGATTGTCTTTTAGACCTTCAACGGTCTATGGGCAGTCTAACTGTATTTGTATTGTTAGTTTTAGCTTGTATTTTGTATAGTTAATAAAGGCACTTGCCATTAAAAAAAAAGCTATATTAAAAGCCTTTATACGACATCATCCGCAGGGCTTTTTCCACCGCCAATGTCGCACTCTACCGCCAATGTCACAGCTGTGCTCTAACCGAGCGGTTATGCGCGTGACGATGGAAAGAGGCCTGGAACCTTACAGCCAACTGCTATATTATTATGCTATGTATATTCTAAATTTCATCCAAACCCGTCTAGCTGTTTCTGCGTGAAAGAGTAACAAAAAAAACGTACACACCCACACACTTTCGCATTTATTAGTGCGATAATTTTACTCTGAAAAACGATTTTCCGATAAGATAGACTATCGACAACATCCCAACCCTATGATGAGCGTAAAAATAAAAACAAAACAATGTTAGTGCGATTATAGATCTAGCCTTCGTATTTTTTCATTGTTATCATCGTTTTTCTGAAAAAAACTTGCAGTTTACTCATTAAAATTCGAAGACGCATAGTTCGGCCAAGTTTGTAGATAATTTGGTTGGCTTGTTGTAGCGTCGTGATCGTAAACTTTCATATTGTTTGTATGTAAATGTAACAGAAATTAGACCAGTCAGTACGACTAATATGGATCTAATACGTGTGTTGATAACGATTTCTGATTTCTGGAGAGTTTGTTGTTATCACAGAACTATATCGAAGAACTTACTGTAGCCATTACTTGTAGACCCGACTTCGCACGTAAATTACACCCGTGCAAAGCCGGGCGGGCGGGTCGCTAGTTTGTTTATAAATTGGATTGTCAGTATTTCTAAAATGTATCTGAAATCTAAATTAGTAAGAGTTATAAGCGGGCGTTGCCACAGAAGCGGGCAGAGAGATGTGCCGGAATCACAATCACATTTCTTGAAATCCACTCTTTAATTGAATCAGTTATACCAGAGATAAGAAAAATGGTATCGAGTTGAATTACAAGCGGAGCGGGGACACAGGACTGCGGAGAGAACCAGACTAGCAAGCACAGTATAGTGCAGCGAAGTATAGCAATGCTTAATATATACTACAAGTGAAATTAGGTTGTTGAAAGGAAGTTGTTGTACTCATCATTAACACTTATGGCAAAAAAACAGCTATTCCATACATTTCGTTAAATTTAAATGACATTTTTCTATGGAACAGCTGCTTTATTTTGCATGATTTCAGATTTTGTAACATTGTAAATTGTTTATAATGATGACGATGCCTTTTTGGTGGCTATTGTCCACAACCCAACACCCCTGTGTTTGTAACCAATGGATAGAATAGTTCCAAGGAGAATAAAAATAAATTAATTCTGAACAAGTTCTTTTTATTTATTCCAAATACATTTTGTACACATGGATTGTGCCAGTTTTGTACACTGCTGTCCTATGTGTAGACACGGCGGTTCAAATTACACGTATTTGATCAGGCGAGCTCAACTGGCGATCTACATACTTATAGAAGCAAAAAGAAAATTTGAGAATATCCAATTTCAAAATGTAGCCTTTCAAAGATAATCTTGGCATGGAGAAAAATCTTATCATCGCCTAGCACATCAAAATTGGTCTAGCCATTTAGACTATGGAGGTATTAAAATTAACACTCTTCTCAGCTACGTTCTACCCTAATTGTACGAAGGCATATCTCTCTTGTTTGTCTGATCTGAGGTTGTACTCCTATTTTGCCAGGTGTTGTGGCATTAGAGCATTATTGAAGAGTTTCTTCAAGAAGTCCTGATCTTAATTGTATGTCTTCTGTGGGCTTGCAGTGCAGTAGTACATGCTCTACGGCTCGTTATCCTGTAGATAGCCTCGGCACAGAGGATTATCTGCATCTTTAATGTTGAACAAGTGATTGTTCACAGTAACCTGTGATGGTACCTGTCATTAGACGGAGGTCCGACCTAATTAACTTGAGCAGTTTGTTGGTTACTCTTATCTATGGATGGGTAGAAAGCATTTGCATGTTTGCATAGATGATGGCTGCACTGTCAGTATAGTGAACGTCAGTTGCTCATTTTTGTTCTTTAGGTTCGGTACCAAAATACATTTTATTTATGACTCACGATGTTCAATCATGTTCTTCGAGACCTGCTCATAGTTCTTGTTGTCCATATACGTTCTGGCCACTCTCCGCGTCTTGACATGCGTCAGGGACGATTCTTGTTTCTTTGTTCTGGATTCTACAATTTCTAGAGTGGATTGTGATTTGACCCAGTACCTCTGCATTGGTAATCAGGAGGTAGGAGCTCGGCTGGTTTGGGTAGGCTGCCGGCAAATGCATAATACGTACGCACACTTCAAGCGGGATGTACAGTGCGACATACAAGAGTAGAATATAATAAGGACGCCACTATCGCAAATAAATAACTTACTAAAACAGCAATAAACACTGTTCAGTAAAATATCCGGTGGATTCTACATTTTAAGCGTTTAATTTAATACACAACCGATATTTTTGCATTTTACTTTACTCTAACCTCTTAACGTAAACGAAAGAAGACAAGACGTTTCACGTTTGACATTTAACAACGTTAGACGTTCCGTTTCTAATCTTTTATGTCGCACGCACTGTAAGTGACAGTCTTATCACCCCCACTTTGAACTAAATACAGACCAGAAGGGGTGGAATCCAATAATTAGAACATAATTATTAATTGATGGGTGGAATAAGACACACGTACGTATTTCAATACCACCTACATGCCCAAATCAGATTATAGATTTGTCAGCTGAAAAATAATTAATTTAGTGAGACCTCCGTATCTAGGAACGTAATCATTTCTGTACACAGGGTCTTGTACGAACACATGGAAACATTATGACATTACCACACCCTTATTCACTTGCTCCACGGCATAATGTACTCTAAACCCACACTGCCAAGAATGCATGTGCTGCATAACATACGTTGGTATGACGTGGAAATAGCCAAAACAAACCTCATTTATAGAGACACACATACACACCAATGCAAAATGACAAGTACACAATCAAAGATTTTCACACACACATTCAAATTTATCTATCCCGAAATTGCCAGCACAAACCAGTAACGCAGGTTCTTTAATTTATCACTTTTCTAATCTTCATGTAACCTCACGTTTTTGTTGTTGGAATCGGATGAAAATAATGGAAATTAGACAGAGATCATAAAAAAATATTATAGGCGTTCGACTCATTACCGAATACGAGATCAATTTGAAAATATAGGGTTCATTTCTTAAAAAAACTACGAAATACAAAGCAGATTATTCATGCTTTCTTATTTTTTTTTGTAACCAGTTTTTGGCTTTGCGCAGTTATCATTTATTACCATTGTAACTGTCACAAATGTCACTGTCACAAATGTCAAAGTGACACTGCATTGAGTCAAAATAGCTATGGCGGTTTTTGTGATGAAGGTTTTGTGTTAAAAGTGTATTAAAATATTTATAATAAGAAAGCTGCTCCCAGAAGGATAGGAATTCTATATCTATTGTTGTGCATGACGCACAGCTATAGCTATAGTTTGGCTATAGTCACTAACGGCTCACTTACCAAATCAAAGTGTGTGGCCTACACTGGGGTTGGTGCTCTGTACTTTACAATTATATTTTATAAATACTCTGATAGCCTCAGTACAAAATGAATATCGAAAGTGCTGCAGTAAATATACTCAAACGGGGTGTGGAGCTGGACACAAAGAAACGATACACAGAAGCTCTAGTATGCTATCAAGAAGGGCTTCAAATATTAGTGGATAAAATGAAAGGTAAATACATCATTGTTTTGCCTATAGAATTTACCATAATAGATTGGTTTTACCACAGTTTTAGAAAATTAGAATACTTGGCAAAAGCATAATTATTTATAACACATGAACTTCAACACAACTTTACTATGTTTTTAAAGTTTTCAAGGTTTCACTGAATGATAGTACTAAGCCAAAAAGAGGCCATTGTACTTATCATTATGATCAACTTACTGACTATAGCACCAAACCTAAAATCATATTAAAAAATCAACTGTTCCAAAAGAAAATGTCAGTCACATCATAATTGTAAACACTATACATAATTGTAAACTGCATGTAACAAACAGCTGATACATTTTGTCTATTTCATCATTGGTTCCATATTCAAAGGTTTTCTGAACCTTACTGTGCCCTGTAATCTGATCAGACTATTTTCCATAATTCAACTGTAAATCGGCCCATTGTATGAGTGCAATTGTAAGAAACAAGCAAATTATTTATACTTAGCTACTCTGAGTAAATGGCCTATCAGTCTATCTCCCTTTTCAAGACTAAAAGGCTAATCAAACTTGATGAAATTCAGCTGTATAGTTAGTATTAAGTATGTATTAAGAGATCCGTAGATGAACAAAAGTCACCGACATAGCCCTCCGGATTACCAAGTCGAAGTGGAAGTGGGCAGGGCACATATCACGCAGAACAGATGGCCGATGGGGCTGAGAGGTTCTCGAATGGAGACCACGGACCGGTAAGCGCAGCGCAGGACGTCCACCCACAAGATGGACAGACAACCTAAAAGAGACCGCAGGGAAATGGTGGAAGGACCTTAAAAAATGCAGAGAAATTGAAAAACCAAGGATAAAACATATAAACAGCAAAAAAAATCCCAGCAATGGGAACATGATAGGCTGATAAGGATGATGATGATCCAGTGTGGTAATGTCACCAGCTTGCTGGATATGCTGTCAACTGGTCATTACCAATTGGCTTGAGTTTTTGGATTGTCTCTAGAACTTCAACGGTAGATTGGCAATCCAACTGTTTTTTGTAGGTATCATAGCCTAAATAAGATTAGGTTTTTAGTGTTAATCCTTTCTTTAATTAATTGCCTTTACCTTTTGCCTTGCCTTAGTTACCCGTAAAAAAAGAATAAAACTGTAGAGTATCACGTGAGTAACTTTATCTTGATTCTAGCCGAACCAGATGAAGCAACAAGGACGTATCTCCGGAAGAAAGTATCAGAATACATGAACCGAGCGGAAACCATCAAGAAACTAGTCCTGCAGCAGAAGGAAGCTGGGCAGTTCCATGAGCAGGTCCATATAGAGAACAATTCCACTGGACATAGCTACAAAACACTGTTTGGGAGGTTTCTCGATGAGGAGGTGGATTTTGTTGTGGTTGAGGACCCATATGTTAGGAATTTTCATCAGGTAAACATTTTCTATTAGCTGTTGCCCATGACTTTGTATGCATAGACTTTTATATAAACTTTCTACTGTCTTAATTAGTTCAGTAGACAAACTAAAGTTACCCTCAAAGCGCACTGGATTAGCTAGTTAAAGTGGCAGTGGGCAGAGCTCATAAAGTAAGGTAAGGGTAAAAAAAGTGTAGGACGTCCACCCACAAGATGGACGGACAACCTAAAAGAGTCTGCAGGAAAACGCTGGATGCAGGCCGCTTCCAACCGGACCTTTTGGAGATTGATGGGGGAGGTTTATGTCCAGCAGTGGACGTCCTATGGCTGAAAAGATGATCATGATGATGAATTAGTTTCTGTTGTGACATCTTTTCTTGCCTCCTTTCTCATGTACCCTACAAGGAGTCTAGTGGGGTAACACAGTGCACTGTCCATTGCTCCCAGTTTATACAAGTTGCAATTACCAGTTTTTTTTTTTGGCTCTGAGGCCTAGAAGCAGGCGAAATTCCCAATTGTCGTTGCGACTTCAGTAGATTGTTACTGATCTTTCTGTTAAGAATTAGGAATGCAGCTTTAGCATGCTTTTTACAGTCAACTTTCTAGTCCCACAGAATCTGTTGTTCGTTTTCGGTATGACATCAAAAAAATACGCCTTTTTGACATGCAATCTATTGCATTGTTATAAACAATCTTAAATAAATGTGAAAAAAAAATACAATCTAACACAGTATTAATGTTTTTTCAGTGTCAAAATTTTCTGCGCCTCTGCGAGTTACTGACTAGATCTTGTTCCAATTTACGGCACATAGAGCTGATAACATCGAGAGATGGCAAGTCGGAAGGCGACCAGAGAGAGTGGTTCAACAGCTTGGCCGGCGACCTTGCCAAGTATAAAGTCAGATTGACTGTCAAATACTCAGAGACGTTGCATGATAGACAAATCACGTAAGTTGTCCCATTAGTAAGAATTTATTCACTTATACTGGGTCCAAGATTTTTTGAGCTCCGACAGCAGCAGAAGATTTAAAAAAAAATACTGACCGAAAACCGTAAATAGTTATCACTTTTGTTAAGTTTTTTAATGTAAGATAGCAGCAGATATACTACTGTGAAATATTAGAAGAAAATGTTTTAGTTATGAACATCATGGATAAACTTAACTACTATCTAAACCATTTTCTTACGTGAACCGGTGGTGAACAGAAGTTTTTCTTAGACTCGCACTTGGCCATTATCTATTATTTGTTGTTATACTTTTGAGTGTGTACTATAATCATGCCAAGTTTGACGCTTGTACATATTACCGTACACATATTTACATTAGATATAATACAAAAAAAAGTTAAAAATACGTTTGTCGTATGGTCCCTCATACAACAAACGTATTTTTTAACTTTTTGTTTTTACGTTTTGACTAAATTATTATTTCTTCCACTGTAACATTACATATTCTGTGAAAATTTCAACCGGCTATTACGATTTGAAAGATATAGCCGTTAAAAGATAAGACAGATAGACAGTGTAGGCTTAGTAATATGGTCCCGTTTACACATTTTGAGTACAAAGGTAAATTATATCAGGAATTTGTATGGCTAATTTTAATATACCTACTTACCAAGTTTAAACAAAATCGGACGAGAAACTTAGTTTTTTTTAATTGTGTTTGTCTGAATGTCCTTTAATGCACTACTATTATTTTGCTGTTTTTAACTCGTTATGTGTTATAAAATAATAATATTTCTTTCTTTTCCTTAATATCACTATTTCAAATTCCAGTTTAAGTTCCGGTTGGATAATCAAAATAGGCAGAGGCTTGGACTACTACAAGGCTCCGGAGCACAAGTTCTGCCTTGGAGTGTACGATATGGACCTTCGACCGTGCCACGAGACAACTGTAGACATAGTCCATTCTAAGAATGTCAAACAATCTTATGGATGACATTTTAATTTTAGGGCGATAGTAAGGTGCTTCTTGTGATTTTAGCTTATAAGTACTCCAGAGATAGTACACAGGGTTACGCATATAGGCTGCACTAAGCCAAAAGGAGGTCATTGTACTCATCATTGAGAACAACTTCTAACGCTAACTGTAACTTTTCGTAGACTGCATCATCGCTTAACATCACGTGAGTAATGCAACGCATAACCTAAAAAACTTTTACTATGGGAGCAACACTAAAATCGCTATGAAAAAAAACAGCTGTTCCATACATTTTGTCGAGTGTCAATTACTGTTTTCTATAGAACATCTGATATTCTTTTCGCGATTTCAGGTTTGGTCCCATAGTAAAAGTTGTTCATAATGATGAGTACAATGACCTGCTTTCGGGTTGGTACAGTCTATATGCGTAACCCTGTAGTTAAACGCATGAAAATGTGACCTAGTGTTTCTCCTAGCAGCTTACTTGAGAGTCTTATTACAAATGCAATGCAATCTGGATTTTAGGGGCATTAAACAAAAAAGGAAATTGTCAGGACGAATTTTTTAGTTTACGTCAGTTATATAATGAAATCGTCTCTCAAAGTTTAACGAAAAACTACTTTTGTAAATTGGAAGTAATAAGTTGATATGTTGAGTTGTTCTTAAATTTGAAGCAGTTAGTTTAGCGTCTGTCTGTATGTCTGTATGGCCGCTAACTCTTAAACCACGCAACGGATTTTGATGCGGTTTTCACCATTAGTTAGATACATTTTCACGGAAGGTTTATATATATATATAACTAGCGACCCGCCCCGGCTTCGCACGGGTTTAATTTACGTGCGAAGCCGGGCGGGCGGGTCGCTAGTTTCGAATAAAAAAATACAGATCAATTAATTACAGAAATTTAATTTTCTATTTGATAGAATCAGTACGCCAAAAATCCAGTTTTCGTTGCTTTTTTCTACAAATGCGTGGCTCGTAAGGTTAATATTATATATACGGATAACAGGACCACTGTACGTTTAGTCTAGTTAGGTTCAACAAGCGTATATATCGATTCGCATACAACACTTGTTTGCTTGAGACTGCTGTTGAAAGTGCGCTGTGCCATGTCTGAAAAATGCATGGCGAAGTTTAAGATGGCGTCATTGTATATTGAATGTATGTATAAATGAATCTAAAATATCGATCAAATAACAAATATGAATTGAATTTAGACTGAAGTTTTAGTATGAAATTTTATCATTAGTAAAAGGTCTGTGAATTCTTTTTTCTGGTTAGGGAAAGTACGCATACTACGTGCCCCGTCCAGGGGTGCAGGGGGTCTTTAAAATACCACGCTTGGTTACAGGGGGGAGGGGGATTAGGTTTTCGTTACGTAGTCAATAGTAACCTACGTTACATTTGTTTTTTCTTCGTGATAATATTTTATTCACTTATAAGGGCCTTTTTAATGTAAAGACAAACATCACCTTTTTTTTAATTTGTTACCTGAAAATGATTTAAAACCATATTTATGAGTGACGAGAGTACTATGTGAAAACTAGATGGGGAGAGAAGGGGGTCTTGGCATATAGTACGGGTGGTCATCCAGGGGGGGTCACGTAGTATGGGTACGTTTCCTTACCTGTAAGTTTTTTTCTATATGTTTTTTATTAATAAAATGACTATACAATGAGTAATATATATTTATTTTTAAACATTTAACAGTGCTGCAGGAAATCTGCCATTTTCATAATGAATTTCTTTACATTGGTTTTTGATACAAATTTATAACCTAATACATGTAAAAAGTATTGTATGTAAGAAAAAACGTAAGTGCAGATGATTTCTTTATGTAAACAAACATGGCGGTTTTTCGACCAATGGCAGCTCTGTATTTTGTTGTCCTGTCCGCCATGTTTTACATTCAAAAAGAAACCGGTTGCATAATGGTGGTATATATTTTTATAATACTCTAGAAAGCTTTACTAAAGTTAAATGACTACTAGAAATATTAAATCTACGAGTCAAAATATCTAGCTTCTAATGTAACATAACTGCAAATATTGATTTTAAAACTTACTAGGTGCTTAAATTTTAAGTTTATCAATACTTAATTTAAACGTTGGTGGTTCGAATCTTATAATAGCTTAGAATAATATAAGATTACTAGAAATGATCTAGGACTAGCAGTAATAATTTCGCGTATGGCCTCTGATATACGACACATGAAATAGTTAAAACAAATCAGCAATATTTACAAAGCAAAAGAATATCAAATTTCATTTATATACAATGCTTTTATTTTAAAAAGCGGAATGTATGGCATTTCATGAAAACAGAATAATATTTCGTTATATTTTGGTTGTGTAAAATATTTTGCAGTGCAAAAATATAAATTTTATCAGTTAAAATAATATTTGAATATATACTTCCAAACTGACCGATCTTTCAAACTAAAGATTCAACATCGAAACGCCAATATTGCCCCCAAAATGCAGTGCTTATGGTCCAGAAAGCAAGCCATCTCAGTCGCGCTTTTGAGAAATGAATCGTAACATAACAATATGTGATTGGTCAGTTATTTGAACCACAATTTTGGTACGGTTTTTAATCTATAGTTTGAAAGTTTGTTGCCAGTATGTCAACTTTTTGATCGCAAATTAAATAGCTGTTTTCGCCCAAATAATGCGGGCATTCGTCAAAAAATTCCCTAGCAAGTAAAAGACAATAAATTTTTCTTAGTGTTTCATGTTATATACTTTACAATTTATAAATTCCTAAAACTCAATTAATTAAAAGATAATTAATTTTTCCTTAGTATTTCATGTTATGTACTTTACAATTTATAAATAACTAAAACTCAATTCAGTCTCTGGTATAAATTAAGTCACATTTTATCAAGACAATCAAATGGCAGATGGTTACCTCGTTCAATTCCATATATAATATAATTATATAGTGTGATACAGATATGGATGAGGCGTTAATACTATATATGTCTCTCTTTACCACTCAAGAGAAAGTATGACAGTTGAACTAAAAACAACTACACAAAACTATAGTTATAGTTCCATTGTGGACCATTTTTTTTTTATAGCCATATCGCACTGAAAAACTTTTTACCAAAAATCCTACACATAACTCTCTTGCTTAGCCGAAAACTTCATTAGCGACTCCATTAGATGTGGTGTGATCATTTCGTCCACATCGTTCTGGAACTCCCTGAAGGCTTCCGGATAGTGTCGGTGTATTGTCCGGAGGGCTTTGAGACAGTGTATGAGGGTTTGGTCCGGGTTGGGCTCCACGTGGGGCTTAGTTCGCTGCGCCCTAACTAGCTTGATAAGATGCGGAACTGCCTCTAGCTGGACGATCTGGTGGGCCACATCCGGCATTACTGATAACCTGAGGAGAGTAGAAGTAAGTACTTATATTGTGTAAAGATTTTTTGGAGTGGTTTCGGACCGTTCTATATTAGATAGAAAAAAAAACTGAAACTTAAACTTTAGTATAAATATTAAGTTGGACATAAGTATGTAGAAAGAAGTGGGTGTGAAAGTTATGTTTTTATTTACAGTAATAGTTAGAAAGTTGAAATATCATTATTATCCCAGAAAAATTTAATATTACAATACAATATAAAAAAAACATCTCTAACATAAAAAAAAAAAACAAATATACGGCAGTATAATGGGCGGCCTTATCGCCTAAAGCGATTTCTTCCAGGCAACCTTACGTAGAAGGTACAGGCAGAAGTACTACTGGGGTTGATGTCTGTTTAGGATTATCCATGGATCAATCTTCATACCATAGCCACTTTTAAGCCAAACTTCATGAAGTTTACCTGGATATAGCGTCAGTAGCGTGCATATGCAACCTCGCCTGCGCGCGGACCTCGGCGGGGCGCGCCGCGGGCGCGGGCGGGGAGCGAGTGAAGCACGCCAGCGCTACGCTGGCCGCCGGGATAGAGGAGAGCAGGTATATGCAGCGAGGGATGCGCGACAGAGACGACAGGAGCGACGCGGTTTGTTCCTGAAAGAGGGTCGGAATTAAACAACAGTTTCACTACGATGAAGCACCGAAAGATAACAATTATATCGTCATTAGAATTAAACCATTGAAGCGCGTTCCAAATCAACGCCATCAGTGCTAATAAGAACCAACGTTGCAAATGTATTGAAAAAATGCAAATTTATTGTGCTATTAATATAGAGAATATAGTGTAACGTGCGACTAATATATTACTTAAGCCTTCTTTGATATATAGGTACCTAGAATGGCCAAATGATTCTGTTTCCTCGGGATGCCACTGTGGGTGGTTATTTGTTTTGTTAAGAAAATTTGTGCTGGTTGCTTCTTTTCAACTCTACAAATAATTTGGTGTCACTGTAGGTATTTATTTCATCTATTCGGAACTCAAAACTGTGTTCGAGGACAAGCAAATTAACAGTTTACGTGTTTAGTTTACCTACATCGCAGAGTATAGTAACGGCTGGCGCTAAAATGAACTGGGGCCTTACGGCTAGCTGTCTAACAATCCAGTTTAGGTGATGAAAAAATGTTGCGCGAGCGCAAACCGTATCTAGGCGCATTAAGGTTCACGTTCGCGTGATTTTCCAAACTGCGCGGTTTTAACGTTAGATTGATACCGCGTAAGCAGTTGGCCGTAATACCCTTGGTACTGGCTCTAAATCTACAACTTACTTGTAAGAACACTGATATATTCGGCCCGCGTCGCTTTACAGCATCCAACAGCCTCTCCACAGTCTTATGCTTTGTAATAACTTCCACGATGTCGGAGCTTGCTTCCTTTTTCCTTTCCAGTTCGAGCTCTCGCACTAAGTTCACTAAACACGCCGTGCAAAGTAATAGTAGCTGGCAGCATTCTGTACGGGACAGGAGACCTGGAAAATTACTTTAATTAAAACAAGAATGACTTTGAAACTAATGAACTTCAATTATTAAAAATTGCCGCGCATCTTATTGCCGCCATTTTTTGTACACATATCCGTCACAGACTATAAATTAAATTTATTAGCTGTGACGGATATTCATGATGGAGTAAAAAGTTACATCTGCTCAACGATAGATGGCAGTAATCTAAATGGTCTTGCTACTCGACGATAGATGTCGCGACCTGTAATTTTTCACAGCTAACTATACGGTTCCATTTTATACAATAGAAGGTAGAAAACAAAACTTACCAGTAATATTTTCAACGATGTTATTCAAATAAAGATGCAGCTGCGTGAGGTCATAATGTCCCCTCAGCCACGGCGCGGTGATCTGAGTTAGGACTGTGATTGCTTCCCTCATCTGAGGCTCTGGGTTGGAGCGGTCCGAGAGAATGTCCGAAAGTATTTCTATGCCACCTCCCTGTATGGAAAAAAGTTAGAATAAAACTGAGGCTAATATTTTCCAATAGTACAATTAAAGAATATGATACCAAAACACTAACTATAAACAGTAGGTAATTTTGAATAGGTACCTAGATGGTTTGTTGTGATTGTGAGTCAAGCAAGTCGGAACAAACCAAACTGATAGGTACCTACCCGGATATTTACAAAAATAGGACAAAATACTGGTCTTCTACATACATTTATTTTGTAATTTTTTGTCAATGCTATAACCAAATATTCCAGTTCGCGATTCGCACACAGCCCTATTGTAATCTAAACTTGTGGTCAGAAGTAAAAAACCAGCCAAGAGCGAGTCGCGTCCACGCACTGTGAGGGATTCCGTACAAACTTAATTAACATGAATACAAACACTCGAAAAACATTTCAGCAGTCGAGTAAAAAGGTTGCAATATTGAAGGACAAGGACAGTACATTTTTGTCGTTTTTTATGTTATACTAACTTTGCATTGGAAAAACGTTTGCCCTTACATCGGTCTAAATCACTGTTCACAATCTACAAAACATAGCACTCTCCGTGGCTTCATTCCGGTCGCCTAGTGTGCAGGTTGTAGGATACGCTGCACATTCCATAAGTGTGACATAGTCTGAGGGTTCACACCACAAAGACATTCGGTATCAGAGCCCTTTTTGTAACCCAACTTTGCCATGTTATCCCGACTTCGGCTCACTTGGGACCGAAGTTGGTCCAGGGTTTTCCAAGTCAGACATGGTTCTTTAGCATGCTTGCCTAGATGAAACCGATTCAAAAACTTACCTCTTCAAACTGTTTGACTGCATCTCCTGTAACGCAGACCGTAGCCAGCGCTCTCAACGACAGGGCCTTTATCGAACTCTTCTTGCTCTCGATAATAGCCGTCAGCAGAGCCCGGGGGACTCCACAGTCTACGAACGGGAGCTCCGTGATCTCCTTCAGGATCTTAGAGCATTTCTCGTGGATGCTCGACTCTGCGTCTTCGTTGAGCATGGCGAGGTGCCCGATTGAAGTTAGCGTGCTTTTGAGGATCAGGTCCGATGGGGGTTCCTCGATTATTGAGACCAAGGTCTGAAACAAATTGTGGTTTAAAAATGAAATCAGCAAAATAAAAAGCCTTTAATTTAAGTTGCTAGTTATATTAACAACTTCGAAGTTATGATGGTAAGAGCCAAGGCTGATGTTTAGAGCCATGGCTGATGGTTAGAGCCATGGCTGATGGCTAGAGTCATGACTGATGTTTAGAGCCATGGCTGGTGGTTAGAGCCATGGCTGATAGTTAGAGCCATGGCTCATGGTTAGAGCCATGGCTCATGGTTAGAGCCATGGCTGATGGTTAGAGCCATGGTTGAAGGTTAGAGCCATAGCTGAAAGTTAGTGCCATGGCTGATGGTTAGAACCATGGTTGATGGTTAGAGCCATAGCTGCCCATAGTTCCATTATGTTCCTGTTTCATCACACACAATCATGTTTACTCACTAGATACGTATATTTTAGCCGCTGAATAATTAATTGATTAGTTTTTTGCCACTTACACAATCAACTGACACAATACAGTCATCATAAATAAATGATATAATAGATTAGAAAAAGTGTTACTTCCCCGACAGTCTTTAAAAGTTTTCCTCCATGTCATATTACACATTATCAGCCTATCATGTTCTCACTTCAGACCTTATCTCAGAGAGAGAGAGGATGGGCCCTTATCCACTATGCTGGCCCAATGCATGTTAGTCATATACTGTTGGTTCCCCCATATCGCCGCTTACTTTTCACTTACTTTTTAGCTTTCATTATCCTTAAGCTCATAAAACGTTCCAGGGCCTTTACCTTCGTCTGTTGAACCAGCACAGCCTTGGTTGTCTCCATGAATATTTCAATCAGTGTATCGAGGTGTTTCTCAACCAGTTTCCACTCAGGGTTGCTCTCGTTCAGTTCCACTTTCACGTCTTCTCCGATGTCTATCAGCTTCTGGAGGTATATCTGCAGGGATTTCTTAATCCTGAAAGAATAAATAAATAAATATTTTTTTTATTTCCATAAAAATAATACATTTCCTATGTGACACAGCAGATAAGTACCTTATTAAGTATTTGACATGAGATTTGTGTTTTGATTTGATAAGACAAACTTAATTTTATAGATTCTGCCTTTGGCCACTAATTCCTCTGATGATTCAAGCCAAAGTAGCAGAAGAAATGAGAAGGATATTTTTAAGAGACTTAGCAGTGGAAAGGTACTGATTATGACAATGTGTTTGTTTAGCATCATGTCACCAAGAGTGGTGAAAGTATGTTTCAAGGGGTTTCGATAGAATTTAGTTTGTCTTATCCAATTCAGTGTCGGCCGGCACATTGCTGATATATTAGAGGTTATCGAAAAATTTCGTACAATATTGTGTTAATCTGCATAAAAACCTTACACGGCTCCGGAGCCGGGGTATTCCAAGATCATATAATTGAAACTTTGGCTTCCCAAAATAAAATATTCATCTTACTTGTCCCAGCGTTCAGGAGTCTCTCCTGGCGGCTTCGTGTTCAGCGTGATGCTGTGGGCTAGCACGAACTCGTTGATGTTGGCCACTAGCAGGCAGACTTGCTCCTCACTCGTCCTAGAATCTTCCATTTGTCTGGAATTATTATAAAAGTGTTCATTCAAAGTTCTGTATCCATATGCATTCTGGTCGAAAATGGGCCACACTTTTTTTTTTAGATTTTAACCAACAACTAACGGAAAATTTGGAACCCTTTGCTTAGGGTTTGAAAGATAGATTCGTTCAGAGAGTAGGTACTAGGAGGCAGGGTCGGACTGTGCCGGGAGGGTCCAGGTGGCTCCAAGACCTGGCCCGTGTCTGGAGGCCCACCTATCCTACCTACCACGTTATACACTTTACACCTACCTGGCTTGCGGGGCAAGCCAGGGCCCGTGGGGGTCCGCGCAGTCTTATGCCACCTCGACTTTAAGGCCAGTCCGACGCTGCCAGGAGAACATAAACTATAAAGACGGTCATGTTTCTGTTAGAAACGTTAAGCTATTAATCTGTGATAAAACTTGCTCTGATATTGTCACGCGTGAAAACGAGACAAAGCTGATTTTAGTTATAGGCACAGAATAATATTAGTCCTTCTTCTGAGGTTATAGATATTTTTTAGTAAGAAAAGAGAATGGGGTAACTAATTACTTAAGACTACGCGGTAGATGTTAAAAAAATCTCAATTAATTTTAGTTATGCATGAAAGGAAAAGTGACCGCCTTCGAGTAGGTTAACTTCCTTAGTCAAATCAATGCATTTGGAGTAAAAACCTGTTACATACATAATATAACTAATTTGCATACGTTACTGCTAACTTGCTTTACATAATCATTCAGGCATGATTAATCGCTAATTTGATGAAAACTGGTTCCTATTTCCTATATTTACTCGTATATCATACCACCCAATCATTACTTCGTATCAATATATCTCTCTCGTTAACTAGAATTCTCTGGATGTTACGTAAACGTATTTAAAAAGTCATAAATTAGTTGTTAAGCATAACTTGGTTCCGTTTGGAGCTTGGTTCGTTTCGGTCTCAAAATGTAAACATAAACTAACCATTTGCTATACTATTGGTTTCGAAATTGTTTAGGAATAGTCTATGGTGGCATTGTTTGGCGAGCATGCCTAATTTACAAAATTAAAAACGTGTTTTTCAACTCTTTCACTTCCATTTCGGCTTTTCATGTCTCTTACTATATAATGACAAATAAAAATAACAAAACTTTAATTAGATTCATACGCAGTGTATCGTTTACAAAATTGAATAGAACTTATCCTCAAAATGGTTAATTCCAAAAATGCCAGTTCAGGTAATTCTGTAAATAGCCTATAAAAGAAACTATAAAGTTCAAAACATTAACTTTTACCTCAATACATCGCTGTACTGATGAACGATGATCTGTCCGTGCGTCTGCACCTTCTTAATGTTCCCAGTAATGGTGGCGGAGCTGGCAGATACCATCGCCTTCATCTCGGCGCCCAGGGGCTTGCTCTGCAGAGTGGTCATGCACTCGTTCTCGCAAGAACTGATAACATCACACAGCCAGTACTGGACCGGTTCCGGCTTCCTCTCGCAAAGACGCTCCAGGCAGGTCTGGTCTATGCTCCTCTCGCGATATAAGATCTCGTTTTGGTTGTTGAGAACGATTCTGAAGAAAATATTTAAATGTTACAAATGAGTCGAGCGTGACAACAGCAAAAAGTGTTGGCCATCTATAAAAAGACCAATTGCGTAGTTAAATCATTCGAGGAACTTACCCATTGAAATTGTCCAGTAAGTTGACTCGCCGAGGATTCTTTTTGTCGCTTTTTGGATGACACCCGTTCATATATTCATGTGGAGCCAACATTTTCGGAGTCGACGTGCAGGCCAAATTGAGCTGTATGTCCGTGAAATACTCGTCATCTTTTAATTTCTCTCTCTTAGAGTCATGTGTCAAATTTTTATCTGTCTTGTAGTTTGGTTCGTTTGGCTGTTTATCTTGGAACTGTGGAGGCGGGGTTACTCCTCTGTCTTTTACATGAGTATCATTTTGGTTTTCATCTTTAGCTTTCAAGTTTAAGTCGCTTTCAGTGGCAACAAGCCTTTCATTGTAATGTGGAATGAGCATTTCTTGCTGCGGATACGTAACGATAACCCAAGAGTTTTGCTCCTCAGTTCTAGGTAGCCCTAGAGAAGGTACCCTGCTCCCCTTGAGAGTTCCTCCGGCGTGACTTTCAACTGGTGATGGTTTTTCCTTCTTTGAGAATAATTTGAACGTGTCTTTTCTGTCCGGCTTGTTCCCTGTTCGGTGTTTAGCTTTGGGGCCGACTTTTTTCTGTGGTTTTAAGTGAAGGCTGTCCATGATATTCTTCCCTAATATGGCTTTTGTTGGCTTGTGTACTTCTTCTTTCTCATAAACTTCTTCAACACCATCTTCGTCTATATACCCTAAGGAATGGTACCCATCTTGAATGTCCAGTATTTGCTGATCAAGTCTTTGTCCTTCGAAGTTCAGAGATTTATTTAGCCTATTCCTTTGGAACACAGGAGTGGTTGAGATAGATTCTTCATTTTCTTGTGAAAAACTGCGCTTGTAGGTTCCTTTAGCGATAGAAGATCTTTCGACTGGCGTGTATGGAACGCTAGATATTGGAGTGCGATTTCTGGGCTGATTGTTTACAGCTATTTCACTGTTATCAGCCAACTTTATGTACTCGAAACTTTCGTTGGAATCGGTTCTTTTTTTACTAGTCTCTAAATCCTTAACTTTTGCTAATTTGATCCCTTTGGCGCTGTCGTTCTCTGGAGTCGATGTAAAAGACTTTTCTGGGTACTTCTTTGATGGACTTATAACATTAAGGTTTTTATCAGGTACTTCTTTGGTTTCATGTATTGCACTTTTATTTGGAATAAGTTTTCTATTTACAGGTTTTGGTGGCGTTGTAGTTTTGTTCACTTTATCGTCCATTCTATTGTTAATGTTAACGTTATTAGTTACGTTCGACTTAGATTTATTAAGTTTTTCCTTATTTACGTTTTTCTGTGAAGAATACTTTGGTTCTATATTATTTACATCGTCTATCTTATCCTTAAGTAATTCCATGTGTTCTTCATCGTGATGAATTTCATAATACTTCTGAAGGTCGTATGGAGTTTGTATGACGCTGCTGCTTCGGTTACGCGGTTTTGGAGTAGGGGCACCATTACTGACATTGTCAGATGCTTTTGGACTATCGACGACATCTTTCTGTGGTGTGTTTTGAAAATCTATAGCTTGCTTCACGGTGATATTTTCATTGTTGTTTGAATCGCTGCTACTGGACGACTTGTTCTTTGAATCATTGTTCTCGGTAGACTGGAAATACTGTGAAGGAGGCGGAGAGCTATCAGAATCTGAAAATCCGGAATCTTGGCTCTTGTGGCTGCCAGGGCTGCCGTGCCGGTGAGGCCACTGGTTTATCGGCACGGCAGGTTGCGCAACGTTATCAGCGCTATTGTTCCTTTGTCCCTCGGGCTGATTCGCTATCCAGTGGGGCAGCTGTGGTTCCCATTCAGCGTCTTCCCTCACGCGATTGGTCGGCTGTGCGACCGGGCTTCCTAGGTTCGGCGGCTCGTCGCCCCACCACACCTTGCTGCGCGTACGTTGAAAATTCGACATCCTGCAACAAAACAAATCAATACATTAATCGTGGGAAGCTAAGGTGTCGGGTGTAATGATCGACGAATTACGTAATGTCTTGGATCATTATGAAGACTTCGGGAGGCGCGTGCGCCGTGGCGCGTGACGCAGTGCTTGGCCAAATTATCTACGAACACCTATTATAGTGTTTGTGTAGTTTTTTGTTTGATAGTCATGAGAATTCACGGCTTTGTGTGTTGATTGCTCAACCATTGAAATTGAAAATAAACTCTTTGTAGAAAAATTTATCTAACTTTGTTACCAGCGTTCTGGTTTTCCTCACAACTCAAACGTACCTAAATACAAAGAAATTCCAGAAGCACTGTAAGCAAGCGTGCTCCATCGTCGACCAAATAGTTACACTGCGACGTTTATGAAAGACATTTAAATATTTTAAAAGCGAGCTTTCGAAAAAAGCTGGAGTTTGTAATAATAACAGTAAAGTTCAGACCAGGGTCGCGCAGATGTTAGGAACCGTTGCAAGGCCATTGTGATAAATGCAAGGGCTCACAAATACTCACAATGACCGTGATTTTGTCCCCTCTGGAGTTGTGACGTCAGTTTTTGACGACGGAGTTCTGAGAGAACCAATCTTGGACAATGTGGCAGAAGATGGTGAAGGAATTACAAATAAATACTTAGTAGGAAGGATACACATGTGGGAAATTTGACGAAAAAGAAAAAGTGTACTTATTACAAATAAAGATGTTTATTTAATTATATGATATTGAAATTTCTCAAAAACGTACAGTTAAAAACCAAAACAGTCATGAGGCCTTTAAATAAAAATAAAAAATACGTAAGTTTAACTACATTTTTTTAAAAATATTTTTTATACTTTTGTTTGTTTTAATGTAATTCTATTTTATTTTTATATTATTGTAATCATTTCATTGTTAGTATAGTGGTATGATTGTATCTACAAACTGTAATAATTGTGAACAATGTATGTGTTTATTGTTTTTTTTTCATAGTGTTAGTATTTTATGAAAACAACTTTTAGTTAGACGTCAAGTTGTTATCATAAAATACTATGACTATGACATGTCTATGACTAGACTAGGTATATGTTTATTAGCTCGTGCGAATTGTGCGTGTAAGTTGACGCGAGTAGGAGAGCACGCTAACCATTGCCACCAGATTTATACGGTAAGGTTCAAGAGCCTTACGGCTACCTATTTCAGGCGATTCTGTTTCGGTGATTGCGAAAAGATGCGCGACCGCATACGGTTTACGTTGCCGTAATTATCAAGGGCTATGCTCGGGGTTTCTCTACGAGATCGAATCCGAAATGAGGAGATCCGTAGACGAACGAAAGTCACCGACATAGCCCACCGGATTAGTAAGTTGAAATGGCAGTGGGCAGGGCACATATCACGCAGAACAGATGGCCGATGGGGCCGAAAGGTTCTGGAATGGAGACCACGGACTGGTAAGCGCAGCGTAGGACGTCCACCCACAAGATGGACAGACGACCTAAAAGAGACCGCAGGGAAACGCTGGATGCAGGCCGCTTCCAACCGGCCCTTTTGGAGATCGATGGGGGAGGCCTATGTCCAGCAGTGGACGTCCTACGGCTGAAATGATGATGATGATGATGATGAATTATCAAGGAGCCTTACGGCCAACTCCTTACGCGGTCTCAAACTAACGTTCAGAAAATCACGCTAACGTGAACCTTAACGCGACAAGAAACGGTTTCCGACCGCGCAACTTTTTTCGTCACCTAAACTGTATTGCTTAAAACAGCTAGCCGTAAGGCCTTAGTACGTAAGTAGGTACTAAGTACTTACTAGGTATAGAACCGAGATGTTATTTCTCCGCAGTATAAACCCGGTCATCGCTTGCGGTTGTCTATGAGTCAATCCTGAATCATATTGTACTTAACAAATAGCACAATTAGACCTTTTCTATATCGTACTTTTTCACAGTGAACTGCATGTCAGGCTTTATCGTTGTTTATTTTTAAGTTGAGTTTTTTAATTTGATAAGGTCCTTTAGTGTGCTGATTAAAACTAATGGAGCTGTAAAAAGATACTGCTTTGCTGATGGCAGTTATAATTTGCAACATTGAGGGAACATTGATTGAGGGCAATATTTTAAGCGATACATTAGTCGAAAAAATTATAAAATTTTTAACTAAATTAAAATTGCACCCTTTTGTACTTAAACCAGTGATTTTATAAAGTGCATGCGTAAACTCACTGATTTCACTTTTATTACACTACTAGCTGACCTGACAGACGTTGTCCTGTCTTAGAACTGTCAAACACGCAAAGTTAAAATTGTAAATCTTATTTTTTTAGACCTTTGGTTACATTATTGGAGTTTTAGTAAAATAAAATAGGGATCCTTCCCTATTTTTTTTGAAAATATAATATAGCCTATGTCACCCGGGGATAGTGTAATAAAGCTTAAACAGTGTTAAAAAAATAATCATTTTTAAACACTGTCCCCAAACGTACTTTTTATTCTAAAAAAGATTAAGGTCCTTTTTTAATTTAGTAATATGCTGCGTTTATCTGCTAACTCGCCATGCGGTCTAAGCACGCTTGCCTAAAAGAAACCGACAATAGCGAGTGAAATCGCAGGGCGCTGCTAGTTATATAAACAAAAGAGGTATTCTTTTTAAGATTTGCCAGATTAAAGTTATGTAAAAATTAGGCACTGTGTTGTCCCCTTTTAAGTAAAAATATACTTTTTAAGATTTGCCAGATTAAAGTTATTAAAAAATTAGGCACGGAGTTCCCTTAAGGGGAAGGAAGCAGGGAGGTAGGGGGAAGGGGGGTTCCTCAAAGGAGTATTTGTAGTAGCAGCCCAACAAATATTTGAGCTGTGCATTAGCACAGATGGTTTAATCAAGAGACCCTTGACGAAACAGCGCGCATGAGACCCGATATAGTTGTGCAAACATCTAATCTACCTCCTCATTAGTTAATCATTGCTAATTGCTCACTGGTATTTATCAAATATGTACGAATTAGGAAATCTTGATGTCGCTGCCGTTGATTTTGACAAAGTCAATAAACGATAGACGTCAAATAATAAAGAAATCTATAAAATTACTCATACTTTAATAATCATAATCTTATAATTACTCGACATAGCCCACCAGATTAGCAAGTAAAAGTGGCAGTGGGCAGGGCCCATAGCACACAGAAAAGATGGCCGATGGGGCCGAAAAGTTCTCGTAGGACGTCCACCCACAAGATGAACAGACGACCTAAAATAAATAAATAAGAACTATTTAAAATTAATGTGGTATTATTTATAAACAAACTTAATTTTTTTAGCATACGTGCACGATCAAATCATACGAAAGCGATACACAAAGATAATATAACCATCGTCGTTGGTGAAAAATAACGTCGAAATAACAATTTTTAGGGCACAAGCTTCATACCTTATAGAAGAAATAACCGTAGAAAAAATAATGTATAGAAATAAGTAAATATTTATTCCATGGAGCTACTATGCATGCATTGGCTATGAAAAGGTGCTTAAACGTTCTATTATACCCCCATGCGGGATAACGAATTTTCTTTGAAGAGGTTAGATTTTAGTTACAAGTGACAATGCAGGCAATATTTAGTAAGAATATATTTTGAACCTACGACCAAAATAAAATGTTTATTTCGGCCGAAGTTTTGAACAAAGATATTTGAAACCAATTTGAAAGTGTTTTTCTATCATAAGTTTTGATTTAAAAATATAGCAAATGTTTCACCATTCGGCCCTCTTTGTTTTTGTTTTTTTTTACAATTATAGCGGCTTCGTTTTAAAACCGCCATTCATGCGCGAACCTTGGCGCGTAATCGTCGTAGCCTTCACGTAGAGCGGTGCAGTCTGTATCGTAACACAAAAAAAAGTACCTACAAGTAATACTATAAACAGAGATAGACGGGCCCTTGTAGACTTCCTCGGCTTTTTGATAGCCTGGTACCTACGTTGTCACGCTTCAGTGGAAACAATGCGCACGAGACATTGACTTTGAAATGTGACGCATGGAACAAATTGATCAAGTAGGTACTTAGGTAGGTTGAAATGTTTAGTTTTGTAGAATTGACTTCGCGTGCCATCTGAATTTCAAATTCGATAGTTTTTACGTCATACCTCCTCCAAAATTTTCTTGTAGGTACCTACGAATAAAAAACACGATTTTGCTACTGCAACTTGCAAGTTAGTTTTTTTGAGTTAGGAGTCAACTCGGCGGCAACAAACTTTACACGCGGCCGAGTTTTAACAATAAACAAATGACAATAGACATGCATTTACAAATTAGGTTAATCTATACACCTATATATCTACCTAACAATAACGAGAAAATTGAGTCACGTAGAAGCGAAAGCATGACCGAGTTATGCTGATAGTCCATTTACAACGCTCCATTACCTAGAGATTCTCAGTCAGACACAAATCAAATTTATTCTTACTTTAACCATTTAACACATGTCATGTCGGTGGTTTTTGCGATTGAGCTCCACCTTCTATGAATATTCAATAAATTTCCAAATAACGTACAGGCTGTCCGAAATAAGTTTTAAATGATACATAATTTCATAAGTAATGGAATACGAATAAATAAACGTTAAAATAAATATGCTAAGCGTACATATACCTAAGGCAAGTACTTATACCAGTTTTAAAAGGGAAAAGATGATATTTTAATAAGTACCTATATCGATAATAAAACAGATATGAGTAAAAGATACCGACATTATCATAGCAAGAATCTTTATACCAGCCACAACAGGATTTCTATATTCAGAATAAAAAAAGGTAAAAAAAAAAAAGGATTTTTTATTTCTTTCTTCCAAAACATAATTTGTTAAAAACATAAAAGTTGCATTGAATCATTTTACCCACCCTGCGTCTTCCGATTCGTGGTCTCCATTCAAGAATCTTTCTTCCCCATCGGTTTTCGGTTCTACAAGCGATGTGGCCTGCCCATTGCCACTTCAAAATGCAAATTTTTATAGCTATGTCGGTGACTTTGGTTCTTTGGCGAATGTTCACGTTCCGGATTTAGGTAAGCCTAACTAGATGAACCAAAGACATTGTGAGAATCGCGGGCATCCAGTGGATGCAGAAGGCAGGCTGTCGTTCAGGGGGAGGCCTAGCTATGTTCAGCAGTGGAAGTCTTCTGGCTGATGATGATGATTGAATAATTTTAATAATTTGTGAGTGCATCATTGCTGCTCCGAAGATTTCTGTCAAGAAGTGAAGGCTGTATCATCTGAATTTAGTCAATTTTTGAGTGTTAATTATTAGTCTCATGAATTGCAAATTGCCCGCGACCTTCGGATGTTGTTATCTTTTGACATTACAAAGTCATAACTTATAAATAATTGATATCTCGTTATTCATGACCTGTTTAGAATATGCAAACGTTTATAAAATAATATCGATTAAGTGCCAATTCCTTTAAATACCATGCAATTAAATTTACTACCAACTAACGAGTCCTTTTGACCTTTGGAAGTAAAGGTGCAACATTATCTTTCGTACTTATATGCTATCCTATAACCTAACAGGTAAACCGTATTGGAGTGAATGACAAACTGCAGTATTCCTTTCACGAAAGCTCAAAATTTAATATGTACGATATAATTAATAGGCACAATTATAATTAGTAGGCACGATAATTCGATGATGATGTTTTCAAATAATATTTATGATTATTTACGGAATATTTACCGTGGTAAATATAACCATAATCAAAATATAACAATAACTGCAGTGAACAACCGTGATAGTTAAAACAGTGATTTCAATTATGTCGGATTTTTATCGCGGTACTTCTCAGTATGAATATCTGATATTTTTTAAGTTAACCACAAAAAAATCATTTATGATGGCAAGAATTTTATAACTATGATTAACGCGCAAAAATGCCCGAATCATTATGTAAACTAAAATCGTACTAACTATTAAGGTAATCATAAGCGAAGTCTAAAACAAAATATCGATTATACAACAGTATTAAAATTACAAAGCTTTAGATTTCTGACGTCATAAAAAAAATTGTGTCTCAAACCGTAACGATCTAGGTGTACTGAGAATAGCAAACAACTATGTAGTTCCAAATACAAACTGTTAAAAAAAACTGCACCTGGCAGTAACGGTCGCGTGTCATCTGCTCGCCTCCCATGCACGGCCATACGCCACGCTTCGTACGGCACGCGCCATGCTCGAATAAAAAAAAGTTGAAAAATATCGCGTATCGACACTTTCGGAAATCGAACGCTTCTGGATGTTTTTTATTGGATTAACGGACGGATATTGACTGCCAGTGCTATTTTTGTCGAAATAGAGGAAGTTTGTGAATACTATAATATATACAGATGTTTGTCATCATATTGCGGAGGATATACCTATTAAACAGAAATTAGACAACACTACAGTTATTAAATACTCAAATTTATTGTATAGGTATTATGAAATTCACGTCACCTAATGATAGTATCTGGCAACAAAGTACGGAGCGAAATGATTTATTCCATAATTGATTTGTCTTCGTTTAAGCTATAGTCTATCTATAGTAACATTTTGCAAGCAATACCTGTCTTTTATATTTTGGCATTTTTATATATTTTTTTTTCGGCTCTACTGATTAAATATATTAAAATATACCTTTTTTACCATATAAAAATGTCAATTAATACATTTATTAATATTACATAACTAATACGTCACAATTTAACAAACTACTTAATTTTTATATTAGTTTATTATACATTTCGATGGTCATTGGATTTGAGCCGGAGCAATGCATTACTAATTCAGAGGTTGGTAAGATTAATTTATGTTTATAATAAATATTATATAACTCTACATAATTAAATTAAGGGAATTAAAAAAAAAACTTCAATACATTAGAAAATATTATTATTTCCTTTCATGAGGATAAAACCATAGAAAAATAATATACTTTTGTCTAGAATGTTTGTCTATGATAAAACCATACTGCGCCGGGTTTTGATCTGACAACAGTGACAACGTAATCAGAGATGGGTTTGCTTTGCAATGTGGTAATATAGCCGGTAGGACGGCGCGATACCATTTATATTGAAAAAAAAAATGCTTGGAATTTGAAATGTCGTAATGGCAATATTCTCATACCACTTTGACAGTTGTATATTATACGTGATGTTTATTTCATTTATTTATTAATTTACATTGCAACATTATGCTTTAAGTAACATTTTTGGACAAATAATATGCACTGTAATATTATACACATTCCCTGTTCACAGGGTGTTGTCAAGTTTGCTCGTCTTGCAGGCGTGTGGATTTGGTTGACGGACCGCCGTTCAACCAATGGATGAGAAAGAATGAGAATAACATATTGCCCTCTCTTTCTCTCTCGTTTGTCTGACGGCGGTTGAGGTCAACCAAACACACGTCTATTAGCACTATTACTAAACTGTACAAAAATCACAGATCACAAAAATTTATTTGTTACAGGCGTTA
Source organism: Agriopis aurantiaria (assembly GCA_914767915.1). Lineage (NCBI taxonomy): Eukaryota > Metazoa > Arthropoda > Insecta > Lepidoptera > Geometridae > Agriopis > Agriopis aurantiaria. The sequence continues at coordinate 4,532,091 of OU612003.1, read as the reverse complement.
CAGCACAGATTCTGTAATCAATTTTGATTTACGTGTTTCTCAAATAAGAAATAATTTATGCAAGTCAGTTGCTATTAGTTCATTGCACAACGTTCATCAATGCACGACTAACATGCTAAGCCAGATTCCTTGCCGGCACCTATCAAACCATCGTCAAAAGAAAACCGTTACAGTTCACACGGACCGATCACTCGTGTCATCACTGCAACTCTTTTATATTTTTTACTGTAATTATAGTCCTTATTGCGAGCGTCATAAAGATTACGCGTCGATGTGTAGTGATTTGATCTCTATGGTTACTGCCAGGTGCGAGTTTTCTGGTGCGCTAGGGGTGTGTGGCGCCCTTATTTAGTGTTTGGGGTCTCATTTTGGAGCGCGATGATTACTATACATGGTGTTCTAAATAAAATGAATCTATATTTAGTCTTAAATTTGTAAAAAAAATATGTAAGGCAAATTTTTACATATTTTTAACTGGTGAATTTACAAAAGCATACCCTTTATTACCATTACTATACGTCCACAGTTTTCTGTGTTATGTATTTTGTTTTTACACTTATTTCACATAATTTTATTAGGTCATGCGTTGAGTTAAAAGTAAAAAAAAATCATTTCTAATTAACGGCATACCTATACTTATTATATTATATGTATAAAAAATATACAGCTATCCATATAAAGTGTATTATAGTAATAGTAATAGTAATGTTTATTTGCCAAAAAAGATATATGTCCTTAAATTTTATGAAAAACTAGGAGGCTAACGAAAGTTATTTTTACTTTTTGGATTTCGTTGCTTCAATCTATGTTATGTGAAAATTACGCATTGAATGAAGGCCTTACAAATAAATACACTTAATTTTTATGTAATTTTATCCAACAATTTATAATATGGATTTTTCTATAAGAAACGCTTGAAAAGCCATACCATGTGCCAATTCTAAATTACTAGAAACAGTATAGTGCAGCTGAACATACAGCAAAATATGAGCGCCATTTAGCAAATTAATTAAATTGACGTCTCGAAGTGACTCATTTATAAGTAAATCAATGACGTTCATAAGTGGAACCGATTAACCACTCTACAGCCAATATTAGTTCAAGTTGCTGAATTAAATTTAGGTACATATATAGACAAAAACTTAGATCCTATTGCTTGTACAAATCTATGTATTTGACAAACATACACAGACCTACTTGGACCCCGTTGGGAATAAATTGAATACCTACTTAAATTTGGAGCTAGAAGGAAAAATTTTGGACCCGATTGGGAACAAGCCTTTCGAGGTAAGGCCCGAGATCGTTTATTAAATGAAAATTGTGACATTCATACGTCCACTAATCCACGAGACTGGCAGCCATTGTTTTAATTTTGTAATCAGTATCACAAACAGTACAAATGGTAAGTACAAGCGTGTACAATATTACTTGACATAAATTAATTAGCATGTTAAACGATTTGGATACTATAGCAGATTTGGTATAATAATGGAGCCTTCATAGTTATATTCCCATGTGATGGAAATATATCACCAGATTTATATTCAAGGACACTTTGTAGCTTGAAGATTTGTAAGCATCTGATGATGAGATCCGTTTTGTTAAATTTACATCAATTCACAACTTTATGCTTTATGCAGTTCATTTAAACTATTATTGTTATAACCTATTTGTTTTTACATGTCTACAAAATCTTAGAACGTAGGTTAGTTAGTACGTAGTACCAACTTAGGTAATTAATCAACGTAAAAACTCAGAAATTAATAATATAAAAAAATAAGTACCTAACACTCTGTATAACTTTATAAGGACTCTTTGCTTCCCCTTATTCCAAAGGCGCTTACTGGTTCCTTAACATCTGTCATAGCCAACTGAATACTTCACTCGATTGTTGCATTTGAAAGTTATCGATATTGTATCGAATCGACATAATCGATATGGACACTAGAGACGGGACTTCCGCACCCGGCAGTATACAAACAACGGTGAAAGTAAAATATAATATTATGTAACTGATGAACCGTTACATACCGGTATTATAAATCAATGAATCGTGCTAGAAAAAACAACAATTAAAAAGAAATACTCGAGAAAATGCGGGCTGGTAAAAATTACATTCTTTCTTATTATTTTTATGCACAGAATTCTCCCAATTAGATGTTATTATGTCTCTATTTTTATAATTGTTATAATAACATAACGTAAATAAGGACCAAATTATTAGATCACATTTGACATGTGTCAGTCTAAGCAAAGTCAAAGTAAATCGTAAAACTGTATTTTTATGTCATTTTACAATAAATATTATGTATTTTAAACTAAAAAAGTTAATAAATTATTCAGTTCTATTTCATAAAAAATATATTGTTTCTACGTTATGTTATTGAATTCTGGTGAAGTGTCAAATGTGATCTATTAATTAATTGGCCCTAATCTTTAGTGTACGTCGTCTTAGATTCAGATGAAAAATAAACTCTTTCCGCATAGGACATACAAGATAATAATATACACGTGCGAGTGGTTATATTAAGTATTTTTAATCATTAAAATTCGATACGCATTGGTACATGCAGCGTTTAAAATTCAATGCGATATTGGATTTTTCCATGAATTTCTGCAAGCGTTAACATAGATTGCGACATGTTTTTGTTTAGGTATTCTTTGTAGAGCTAAAAATCCACAAATTTTTGGAAAAAACGGTTTGATTTTTATATTCTATTATATTGCTGTGAAAGTATCACAAAATACACTATTATTTTAAAAGTTCATTTTACGAGTAGACAGACGAATATGTTCTGAATAGATTATAATTATCTTTTATGGCAATAATTTGTTACTAATAGATTTTAATGTGCAGTCAAGTCCCCAATCCCTTTACCTTATCGCCGAAGACACGGTTGGATGAATGCAGCGACGCCCGAAGCCGCATAGGGCACGCGTTGGCGTCGTGGCATATGGCCGATAACACACCCTGTGCACACGCGTTTAGAAAAAAAACGATCATGCACGTGCCAGCAGTTAATTTGTTTATAATTTTAAACTTAGAATGTGGTGTTATAATAAAGTTATGTACAGAACGAGTTTTTATTCCTATTTTTATTAGGAAATCGATTTTAGTTCAACAGTTTGTGAGATAAATGTTAGTGGAATTATCCGTTTTTATTATCTATAAATAATTTGTATTTGATTTCAATATACTTTTTTCTGATAGGTTTAAAAAAGTTAGCATTTGACATTTCAAAGAATTAGGTTTTAATTTTTAAATTTTCACAATTTTTAAGCGGATTATATTGAGCTGTAGAAAACGACCATTATCGTGAAACTTTGAGCTTTTCTAGAAACAGTACTAGATGTTTGAGAATGTTGGAAATTTTGTGCCCGTTTAATTTATTTACGCCTTGATCAAGTCAAGATCAAATGATTCGACCTTGACGTTTGTCATTGGCAATGAATTAATCAAGGGTTTGACATTTAGCCGTAACGGCGGGCAGCTGCGTTGCAATTAGCAATTTACTTCGCGGGCAGATGTCTGCCCGTGTATGGTGAGCTTTAATTCCGCAAGCGTGCCAACCGTTTGTCGTTTACCTATTTATTTTTTCTAAAAATAACCAGTAGTTTTATGGTCAGTGTTTTCTTCGGAGTAAGCAGTTGTAATGCTCGTAATAAAAACTTTTTTTAATGTCAAGTTTGCTGGCCAGTTCGAATTTTAAAACCACGGCCCCTATTCTATGGTGTTTATGTGTTTCTTTTTGGGGGATAGTATTCTTAAGTCAAATATCATAAGCTTATTTAACTCAATAAGTATGTACTTATCTATGTAGGTAACAATATATTGATTCACAACATAATTTTATTGACATCGCACATAGGTGTTGACACTCATGACGTTATAAACCACCACAGATGCATGGGAAATGCATCTGTATCATTTTACCGCAATGGAATCTCTTTGCGCAGTGCTCTCCATAGTAGGCAATGTTAATCATAAGTCTGGAATGTCAAGCCACACGTGCAAGACTGGCCGGTGGTTAGAGAGCTATGGCCAAATGAACGGTCTATTTCACTTGGATCACCTGGGTTATCAAAGGCGACTCTTTAGTGTCCTTTGATCACACTTAGCTAGTACTGATTGGAAAAAGAACAGCGGACACTTCTAGGAGGAAATTATTATGAGATTATTTGTTATGAGTTGATTGTCAAAGGGGTTCCAACGAGTAAGTAATATGTATGGGAAATCGCATGAGGTGCATACTTCGTGGTTTTTCCCGCGATCGTCTAGTTTTACCGTATGTTTCCGGGATAAAAGTACCTATCTATCCTAAATTTCCGCCCTTACTATTATGATGCACACTAGGTAGGCCCTTCCTTGCGAAGTTTTATCAAGGTTGGTTTCGTCGATTATGTCCGTTTTTCTGTTTATTTGTTTCTCAATGATGGTAAAAACGAATCACACTTATTGAATACCTAGGAACTTATAATTATTACTTCTAACTATTTCTTGAGTAGGTACGCCAAAGAAAAAAATCAAAGAAACTCAATCACTCGGGTTCACGAACGTTTAATAAAGATAATGACCGTATTTTTTGTAGTAAAAAGTCAACAATCTGTGAAACTAATTTCCTATCAACAAATGATTAGCTGATACACATTGTTCAGTTTTTGCGATCAAGTTGGTTCATTGACTACCTACTTACTCATTGTCAAGTTTCTATGTACTCTATGGTATTATATTATACTCTATGGTTTGCATACTCTGTGGTATGTTCTACTATAGGTATATTATTCTCTTTGCGTTCTACAAGTATTGATTTTATTATTTAATTTAAATATTATATATTACCTATGATATTACATACCGGTTGGAAGTGGCCTGCATCCAGCGTTTCCCTGCGGTCTCTCCAACCAACCCTCCAACCGGCCCTTTTTGGAGATAGATGGGGAAGGCCTATGTCCAGCAGTGGACGTCCTATGGCTGTAACGATGATGATGATGATGATGATGATGATGATATTACATACAAAAGTGTTCGTTCATTAAAATTATCTTGTCTCTATCACATAGCATAATTTTTTTAAACAATATTATATGAGAAAAATCCGCCGAACCTAATAGATATGTACCTATTTGTGGTAAACATACTTGTTTGGATTATGTTTAATTTAAATTCTACGTAGAATTCCAAAATGTTATTAAGAATACAAAATTCTCTTTCATAAACCTATCTAGGTATATGAACCAAAAACTTTTTTGTTCTAACCTACTTATCCATTTGAGCAATTCTAATTTCATGTCATTCTTTGTTCTCCGCACAAATTGTTCTCCTTTTATCTAATCTCTACGCATTCTACAGATACAGGATCCGTTTTAAGATGAGATTACAATAATATGTCATTGAATACCTATATCCAAATACAAGCCACTTCAATAATGATACATTTTTATATAGAGATAGAAACCTACGAGTTTTCATTGTATGTCACGGTTACATTTGTTTTCAAATCATATTTTCCACTCAGCCAGTGTAAATTGGAACTCATGAACCGGAACGCATTTCCCTTCAAACCTTGCGAACTTTTAACCGACTGTCCAAGAAGGAGGGTAATGCTTTTGGGTTGTATGTAAGTATGTTTCTGGGTTCCTGTAACCGTAACGGCTTGACCAATTTTGACGTGGGAGATGTTGTTGGATTCCTTTACGAAACGAAACGGCGTTCCGGTGCGTTCCGGTCCATTTCGAGCACTGCTTGCAAATCATAATAATATTGACTCATCTCGGTTACATTTCGGAATTCGGAAACTTTCGTTTCTTTTCACCAAAACACAAAATAATAACACTTCGTAAAAAAACTAATAATGATTACTCACGATTAGATTTTTAGAATTTGTGGCTAAATACAAATTATCTCTATTATTTTGTGTTAAACGTATAAAGAAACGAGTTGAAAACGAATTCCAAAATCTACCTATATTGGTCCCATAGACATTTCATCTAAATCGGTTCAATCGTTTGAATTATAAATCAAAATAAGTCAGCCGAGTAAACGAAATTGAGTATTAACTAATTTTGAAATTGATAATTGTCTAAACTTAACTGAAAAGAAAAACACTTATAAACTATCACGGTTGTTTACTAAAGTTATATGATTATCAACGGTAATAATTATTATGAATATCGGGATCGGGAGCTCATTCCACAACCTTACCACGGCAAATATCCCGTAAATAATCATATAACTCTATCTAAAAGCTATTTTTCTCTCACATATTCAAATGAAAAGAGATGCAAATGATAATTTGCATGTTACCGGAAAGTTTTTGCTGGTCCAAAGTCCTCAGACTCAGACAAAAATTTAATATCGATCTTCATTAATCAAAACATTTACAGTAGGTAAGCAATAATTCATACAGGACATTACCCCAGATTCCATTCAACAATACAATGGATTATAATTCTCATAAGCCGATGTAGAACTGTGTGTCAATATAAAAACAACTGTTACACGTACAGTGGATAATTAAATCGAATGATTCTTCGGAATGCGACAAGTGGAGTGGAAAGATCACCTGCTTAGCGAAGTCTACAAGCCTTGTGAACTTGTAGTTATATTAAAATTATGCAAAACAAACGTGTATACAAACTACACAACACAAGGCGACACCGTTTCATTGTTGATACTCCGAAAACCCGAAGCGCTGTGATTCCACTTTGATTGTGCGAACTGCTTGTGAAATGTACGGGCGAATCGGTTTATTCTAGGTAAGCGTGCTCTATCGTCGACAGTATCATCGCAGCGGGATGTTGGCCAATAATAAAATATACCAACTATTTCTAGAGTTGGGGTTCTGTCTGGTATCTGGTTGCTACGTTAATTCTCATACCCCCGGGTAGTAGGAATCGCTTCGATCCGCATCTAATGCGAAATTATAGCTATAACAAGCTAAGCCACAAAAAGTAACCTGAATCACGACATCGGCAATCTATTCAAAAAATTTACGACTGGAACTGCCGACTTTTAAAATGTTTATCTTTCCAAAGATCTATTACTTTATAGAGAATTTAAAACTGTGAGCTTTGTCTTACAATAGAGGTAGGTATATTAGATAACACAAAAAACCAAGAAACTTGAAAACAAAGATGCCACTTCTTGTAAGTTATAAACAAGATTACAATAATGTAAAACCGGACCTTTGGCAAAACACCTGGGAATAATGCACGGTAAACGTTCCAGCATCACTATTCAAGAATTCACAGCTTGGCAAGGTGCAGCCCATACCATATCCGAGGCGAATATCAAAGATAAAGAATAACTACGTTATACCTACATACACAAATGTGCATTTCGTACCTATGTTTGGTATTTGCAGTCTGCTCAGGAATGTCTGCAGCTGCGAGAAGGAAAAGCAGGTGAGACAGTAGGATGAATCATGATCATCATCATCCACAGCCTTCTATTTATCCCACTGCTGGGTATATGCCTCTTTCTTGCTATGACATTTGTCTTGGTGCTGTACTAATCGAGTCTAGGCGACCCGTGATGGTGACAACATCGTCGACCTATCTTGCCGACGCCTTCTTTCCTTTCTTGCATCTTTCCTGGGATGACTTTATATTAAATAGTGACTTGTCTTACGAGACTGGTCTTCACTCTGCCTTTTAGCAGAAACTTTACTTTTTTTAAATATAACTACCATGTTTAATTTTATTAGTCATCCAGTTTGATCATTCAAACATCTGCCCGGTCGGAAATCGAAGGGACCTTCTGCTCATAAGGAAGACGTACTATACATAGACATACATGTACTAAGCTACCCCAGTCGTCACCGAAAACGTAGCTGAGCAGCGCAGAATGTAAACTTGCAGACTAGCTCCATAACGAGATCAAGTTCTCTTTCATATTATTCTTATCTATTCTCGAGTGGAGTTGAAAATTGTATCAACGGTTTTCATATGTTTTTTCAAGCAATTCTAGTGAAAACTTAACATAGTATAAATGACTTCATCAAAACTCGCGTAAGGATCGTTTCGACCGATAGAAACATAATCGTGAGTGCAAGCCGGTGTTATAATAATAATTTATAGTATAAATGCATTAACGCTACTTTCGTCAACTCTCTAACCTGCTTCCCTACTTAGCTTGATTGATACAACTTGTAGGCCTTCAAGATTAAGGAGTCTTCAAGTTTCCGTCACTTATGGCCCTGGCTTCAACGGAACTGAGAGTGATAAGAGATTGTAAATAGGCTTTTACTTATTCATTACAATGTTTGAGAAACTCGCAAAAAACTCTTGATAAACAGTATTATTCCACGGCTATCGGTTCATTCCATTTTAAACCATGTCAAGTCAAGTTTAATAAAAAGGGATAAATGTACATATTACACGCGGTCACTGTTAATATGGCATATACTCGTAATGTTAAGAAATAATCATGTAAACGCAATTGCCATTCTGTTCAATTGCAACGTAATGCCGCTAGCATGCTGGATATGCTACCACGTGCCAACTGATAGTGAGCTTGAGCATTTGGATTGTCTTTAGACCTTCAAAGGTCTATGGGCAGTCCAACTGTTTTTGTAATGTTAGCTATGTGTATGTGTTGTTATTTTGTTTAGTTAATAAAAGCACTTGCCAGTAAAAAAAGAGTTCTTCTTTGCCCTATGTGGGGTTGGTTATGGTTAGGTACAAGTGGTACAACGTATATTCCGTCTCCTCTTTGTATATCCGCCGTCAATTCTACATTCACCATCTCACACTCATATCCTTGTTCACGCAGCCCATCCGTACTTTTTTGAGTCATCCTCTCCTGGTGGCACTGGCTTCGACACCATGGCCACCAGAAGGACCAGAACGACTTTAAAAAACACCTGTGTTACTTACCGTGTTGTCAGTAGAAGACACCAAGAAATAACAAGGACAACAGAGATTGGGAGCGATCTTACTGCGATGATGATTTGTCAACCCAATGAGACAGCCAATTCTGAACTTAAAGTCTCCAATAGCTATAAATATTTATGATACCTTTGTACAGTCATACAGCATGACCAGTTTATCTATTGAGTGATTGTGACCTAGTGAAAAATCATTTGAGTGACCTAATGAAAAATGAGTCTAGATTGTAAATTGTAACTAAATTAGGGAGAGCCCTTTCTAAGAAAAAATCCTACTGAAAAATAACTATATTCCATGACAGAATATCAGTTTATTTAACAAAGATTGTTATCGAAAAGCTTGCAGGTAAAATACGATCTTTGCAAAAGCTTTGTTACTTGCCAAGTTGCCAGTAGAAGCCTAAATCGCTACCGAGCAGCCAAAGGGGCTACTTCTGCGCATCAAGTCACGGAGCGATGCCATGTTAGAATTCAAATGAGTCAGTATTCTGATCACGTTGATTCGCCACGATCGGCCCCGGGGCATCGCTACTGATAGCTTAGTACCTAGTAGCTAGCTACTGTGTTACGTGGTATATGAATCCTTGGTGGAATGGAATCATGAGGAAGTGTTGCCTGATTTGATTTGGATTTTTAACTCCCAATGCAACTAGGCTGGTGATGAGTTGAATGCCATTGTCTTTCTATCTTTTACTATTCATGTAGTCTTTGTGGACTTTAATAGTGCTAACAGACGTGTGGATTTGGTTGACGGACCGCTGGCCTAGCAACGGGAGAGAAAGAGTGAGAGTAACATATTTCCCTCTCTTTCTCATCCGTTGGGCAGACGGCGGTTGAGGTCAACCAAATCCATACGTCTGTTAGTACTCCATACGTCTGTAGACCCCTGTAGGGGTACATCCCGTTTGGTAAGAATCCCATTTGGTAAACCACTTGAGATACCTACTAAAAAGTTGCGTTTCGTAAACTATTTTATTCTTCATACATTTAATCCCGTTTGGCAAACCATTAATTTTGTACGGTACAGTCAGGTCCAAAAATCAAATAAGTTTTTTTTTTTAGTTTAAGTAGTTAGTTTATTTGTTTAGTATTCTGAGTTTCGAAAAAAATGATGAAAGGGGCTATCGAAGACTGTAAAAATTAACCGGCTAAGTGCGAGTTGGGCTCGCGCACAAAGGGTTCCGTCATCATCATCATCAGCCGGAAGACGTCCACTGCTGAACATAGGCCTCCCCCTATAACCTCCATACTGAACGACAGCCTGCCTTTTGCATCCACTGGATGCTCGCGACTCTCACAATGTCGTCGGTCCATCTAGTGGGAGGCTTCCCTACGCTGCGTCTTCCGGTTCGTGGTCTCTACTCCAGAACCTTTCTTCCCCATCGGTTATCGGTTCTTCGAGCGATGTAATTGAAAATTATTACTATTTATTTGTAACACTATTAAGTCAGACAAAAATATAAGAATTTCAAATCACAACCAAACAATTTACAAAAAAAGTCTAGCAATTTCACTATTTAACCGACTTCAAACGGTTGTTTAAAAAAAAAATTTTTTTACCTCATTACTCCGTAATTTTTGAACCGATTTGTTTTTTTTATTGAAAGGATATACTTTCAGTTTGGCCCTAGGTATGTCAGTTAATCAAAATCGGTTTAGTAGTTTGGCTTTTAAATCAAAATACCTGGAAAATTCGGTTATCCAAGTAACAAAGAATTTGAATAATTTTGTGTAGTCGGTTTTTTAAATTGATCATTATTTGTACTTATAAGGCCATTAGCTGTAATAGTATCGTATTGTAAGTGTTAATTTTAATACCTACACGTACTTAGAGAATGGTCTTGTTATGTTATGCAACTCGCGTCGTCAGTCGTGCTAACTCCCTTGTCCCACGTGAAGAAGTCGACGGATTGAGGTCAAGCAAGGCGACACCGTATGTCTAGCGACGCACCGTTCAACAAAAGTAACTATAAGTACTGGTTACTGGGGAAATTTCTACAAATCTACACCAATCTATATCTATAAAAAAAACAAAACATACAGTCGAATTGATAACCGCCTCTTTTTGGAAGTCGATTAAAAATGAATCTCTATTTACCTTGGTCACGCTATAACTTGAGAACGACTTTACCGATATCATTCATCTTTTTTTTGTTTTTTTTTATTACTTTGTAGAAGGTTCTTACGGAAAGAAAAATTAAGAAAATTGCGCAGAAAATTGGAAATTTTCAGAAAACTTAACGACGATTTCAACTTCGCCCATTTGACAGTTCTAAGACAGGACAACGTGGACAACGTGTCGGGTCAGCTAGTATAATATAAACATAAATTGCAATTGCAAATAGTTAACAAGACAAAACATTGTTTTGCCTGTGATAAAGAATATTGAAGAAAAATTTGGGACTTTATTTTTGTTAGTTTGTTTTGCAGGGGCTACTCTCCGGAATCACTAATAGAAAGCTAATCTAAAGGGTCGGCAACGTATTTGTGTTGCCTCTGGTGTTACAAGTATTCATAGACGACGGTGACTGCTTACCATCAGGCAGCCCGTCTGCTTGTTTGCCACCTATGGCATAAAAAAAAACTAGACAGACTTATTCAGGCTATGTTTTGTCCACAATGCAGGCGAAGCCACAGGTAAACCCTAGTAGATAAGTAATAAATCAACATCAAGGGTCGGGAGCTTGAATTAGTCGTACAAGAATGGGCCTTAATAAAAAATAGGGACGGAATTAAGACCCTTCCTCCTCTTTAAAGTCAGTAAAAAAATTAGCTTAATTGTCAAAGGGCCACCCAAAAATTGTTTGTAGGTAAATCACAGTCATTATGCCGAATCACTAAACGCAATTTCGATTGTCACTTGGTTTGTAACAAAATTTAAAAAAACAGCTTGTTTTGTTAGTACCTACTTCTTTTGTCGGTTCACACGTAACTTCCTAACAGTAATTTCCTGCACTTATCGACAATACACCTACAGCGATCAAAACATCATTATTTACATATTAGAGACAAATAAACAACGCCCAAGATGATGGTCTTACTTTCCCATGTGGGTATGCCATACGTGACCATTCAGAGTCTATACTCTGCGGAGTTACTTGGGTCGGGTGTTTTGAATATAACTGGTTTGTTGTATGATTTGAATTGAAATATTTAGGGATTAAATAAATAAATAAAATAAATATGCGGGACATTTGCACACACGGTCATCTGACCCCAAACTAAGCAAAGCTTGTGATATGGCTGCCAGAGACTGATATACATACATACATACTTAAATAGATATTAACAACCAGATATAGAACAAACACAAATGTTCATCACACAAATGTTTGTCCTAGGTGGGAATCGAACCCACGCCCCCAAGCTCAGAAGGCAGGTTCACTACCAACTGGACCAACGGGCTATCCCTAATCCTATCCTATCTCCTATCTATCGGGATTATAAGGTTTTGGTTTATAATCTGGATTCGACTTATCTAATACGAACCTTTTTTGTTACAGACAATATAGCGAAGTTTTAATCGTGCCTTTTTTGTTTTTTGAAATTATAACTAATCATAGAAAACACCTACCTATTTCAAAAAATTTAATAACAATAACGTTGGTCGTATTATTAAAACCAAGTTTCAAAATTACCAATGGTAGAAACTTTTGCTCGCAGATTTATAGAAACTATACAGGCTGTATCTCTAAACGACGGAAATATTTAAATATATCATTGTACCTTCTCTTTACTATAAACAATTTTTACGTAAAGACGAACCCTGATATCGCAAAAAAAAAAAAAAAAAAGATCCATACATCAATTTTTATATGGAACAACTGATTCCATAGAAAATATATATCAAGTAGATTCTAAGGATGATCCCAAAGTAAAAGTTGTTTGTGATGATAAGTAGGTACAATGATATCCTTGAAAATGTCCGTCGTCTAGAGATTCACCCGGTATAGGACAAAGTTATGAAAGATATATTAAAAACTATTCAAATTTAAACAAACGAAAGGTGCAGGAAAACAAAGGTCTCTGTTTTATGGACACTTTTGTTCTCTGCAATCCCTCGTGTGACAAATAGAAAAAGGGTTGAAAAAAGTTCCCCATTTTAATATTTGTCTATTTATCTATTTTAATTTATACAATGAAAAAAACTTATGACATGACACATTGAATTTGTTAGTAACATGATAAATTCATTTAGGCTCAAAAGATGATTAGTTATTGCGCTATTTTTTTATGAAAATATGTGTTTTTTTTTATAGTATTTAAAATTTACTTAGAATTTATGTGTCCATTGTATTCTGGTACATCAAGAATTTGTGTCATAGCATAGTGCATTGTGACACAATGACATAGTTGTGAATGCAAATGGTCCAGCATTGTTAACTATCCCCAACTAGACCATCCCACATCTCATCCGGTTAATCAAAGCCATGCTATAATAATATATACTCCGGATCATGATCAAAGCATAGAGCTAACACTAGTTTTAACTTAATAAAACTTAAAATTAATAAATCAATGAAATCCTTATTTGCTAAAATACATTACATTAAGGTCTTAATAGTATTTTTGATGTACTGTATGCAATCTGCAAGCAGACGTGCAAATGTTCTATGCTATGTTAAATACTTTATAATGTATATGTATATTTAAAAAGCGAGTAATATTAGAAAATTCCACAAAATCAATAGTTAAAAAGCCAATCAGTTTTTTTTGTTACCATTAACATTTTGTATCATTAGGTACATTGTTATAAACATATTATAAACATTTCTTTTGTATAAATCTTTTCTGGCAGGATGTTAATATAGGCTAGTAATCTTGGCTGTTTTGACGGTTACTTTTCATAAAATAATCTTAACCGTTTATTCAGTTTTTGACAGTTTATTAGATTAAGTTAAATTTAGTTATGTCATTATTTAGTCATATTTATTCCTCAAAGCTTTTAAATATTTGAGTGTCGTTGTGCTTTCATTAATTTATATTGCTACAGTTATCTGATGATACTCATTAATAACGAGTTTATAAGGCATTGTTGTTTACTTAGATTCTTCGTTCGTGATGTTCGTTAAATCAATAGAATGTGAAACAGGTACAGTATGGTATTGATCAAACAGAACTTTCGCCAGTTTTGTATTTACCTTCGAAACTTGGTAATACTTGTCATTCTCTCTCAATCTTATCAAGAACAGACCAAAGTGTATTTTTAATGGCTTGTGCTTGACCGCCACCTCGTCTGGTGTTAAGCGATGATGCAGTCTACTGTGGAGCATGCTTATCTAAGAAACTGATTCACTCGCGTATTGAAGACACCCAGATTGTAAGCATTCAGGCAGCGCATTCAAAAGTCTAGTAGTTCGCACAATAAAAGTGGAATCAAAGCACTTCGTACGGGTTTTCGGAATATCAACCATGAAACGGTGTCGCCTTTTCGTGCCTGGTCCTAGCCAACCGATAAAAAAATGGACAAGGAAGGAATTAGATCATGCAAATCCGATACACACTCTCCGAAGTATATCCGAAAAAAACTGATATAGCCCGGATATGAAACTTTGTATTCAATAAAAATATGATTTTGTGTCTTTGATCAAGAAATATCAATTCTTTGTCTGACATCACCATTAATGTCTTATCTTTATATCTAATTCTTTTAAAATTCTAAACACCTTCGTTGAATAAAATTAACTACCGTGCAATATTTACCTTTATCTTATTAAAATAAAAAAATCGTTTCATTTAGTTGTATGTCCATTCGTAACTAAGAAACGGAATGACCCGCGTCGAACCCAAGGTACGCCTGATAGACGTTTAATCTGTCTACCGATTAGCGCCACGCAAAATTATCAAAATAAAAAATGGAGGTCATCGTAAACCTCCATGAGTCATCGGTGAGTCGTTCCATTCATGATTGGAGTGAGGTGTTCTCGGGGAGAATGTCGGATTTTGTTCCGAGAAACGAGGTATCTTGCGGAACTGAGTTAAATGATTGCTTAGTATGTGTGACTCAACTTTTGGAATCAAGGGTCGATGTTTGATGGCAATTCCAGTTCTGCCTTCCGTTATTTTGTTTTGTCTCATCAATGGTTTGATCAATAAATTTCGAAATATCTTAGTCTATATTAAGAATTAAAAACAATATCTGTCCTAATTCGTGCAATGTCTTTCTTTAGTTATATTTTTAAATTGACTTGACCACAATCTGTGTAAATATTATTCTCATTCATAGCGATACTAATTTTCGAGTGAGTTCGTAGAATGCAGTACGCACCATAGACCAATTTTTGGTCCATAGTTATAAAGGTTAAAAAAGTATGGACATCGACGGTATTTGCACTTCCTACGATAAAGCGAAATAAAATATAGACCACTGTGAATCCTAAAGTGTGGCTGTAGACCACAATATAATAATTTCTTTTGAATATAAACCAAATCGAAACATCTTTTCTGGATGTCCAAACCAAAACAGACATGGAAAATAATCGTATGATTTTTTTGATCGACAGACTATATATCTGTGATTAAAACTTTGTTACTATGACAATCTAATACGAGTAGGTAACAGTTAAAGAATACCGTAATCTCGTTAATGTCCACAACAATCTCGCAAGTCTTGCATAACAATGTTGCACTTGAAAGGTACTTGAACTTATATACTCGTACCATTGCTTTCTACGATTCAATGCCGTTCCCACGTGCAAGACCGAGCAAAAAATTCTTAATCTTTTCAGATACAATTTTGATAATTATTGTGTAAATGTAGGAATGTACCAGACTAGTGAAAGTAGCCGTCCATTCTTACAAGAGGGAAGGACTAGGCTGCAGGTGTTTGATTTGTTAAAAATAACCAGCTTATCTTAGAATATGTAGTTATTCTAAGCAGCTTATAGTGAAAAATATAATTAAATGCATAAACTATTTAAATTGGCTAGTAAAATTTTGATATAAGTATGAGCGTTTAAAGTTTTTTTTTTTAGATTTGGAAGCGATTCTCTGTCCCTTTCCCGTAAGGTGATTGTCAGTATGGACTATGGAGTTTGTATGGCGTACTTACGTGCGCTTTCTGTCTAGCAAGACATTAAAGTGCTTATAACTTCCTCAATTTTAAACACATTTTAATATTGTTTTCGGTGATCAGCTCTATTTATAGTAGGCTTTTTATGGGAAGAAAATAAATTTTCCGGTAGCCTATTGGACAACCGAACGAGCTACTAACAGACTTATTGGATGAAATTGATCTTTGGAATGGACACAAAATCAAAGTATTTCTATACATTACTTTTACTACATAAAAATATACCTTGTACCTAGCACACATTATAGGGATAAGAAACTTGAAAATATTACATAAAAAAATATGTGACAATGCTACTTTTCTGGGTCTGTTACTTGTGTTTTCAATTAAATATTGGAGGACCAATCGTAAATCTAATCTTAATTTAGAATTTACATTAGCGAGTCGTGTTTCGGATCAACGCCAAGTTAGGTAGAGTAAGCACAAAATACCTACAAGAAAGTCAACTTACTTGTTTGAGTGACGGTAGTTTCCCGGAAAAGCAGTTATCTCGTTGAACCTGCCAAGGAAATGAAAGGTTTAGGCAGCGTAGATACCATCTCAATTACAATTTCAAGGAAAGTGTCACATTTCGTAACTTGATTTGCAAGTTTCATATTATAATAAAAGAAAAAAAGAAAAGTGGTATTTAAAAAGATATTGCTGGTGGTATGAATGTTTGTAAGCGTGTATACGATCTAATATTATATTGCGTTATTTATAATAAATGCATAAAATGCTATAAAAGATTGCTTGTATAACTTGTAGATAAAATGTTCAAACACATTTAAAACTAGATATGCATTTGTAAGATAAAACTGTGCGGTTTGATGCAAAACAGGATTACATCGAAATTTGAAAAGACGAAAGGAAAGGAGGCAATTGTATTAATCATTATAAATCACAACAACAATAATCATTACAAATCGTCACCGCTTTATGGTTGATATTCCGAAAACCCGTACAAAGCGCTTTGATTCCACATTTATTGTGCGAACTGCTAGTCTGTGGAATGCGCTGCCTGAATGGGTGTTCCCCGATGGTTACAATCTGGGTGTCTTCAAATTACGAGTGAATCGGTTCCTTCTAGGCAAGCGTGCTCCAACGTAGACCGCATCATCGCTTAACATCAGGCGTGATGGTGGTCAAACGCAAGCCTATTAATTATAAAAAAAAAAATAAAAAAAAAAAAATAACGGAAATAATTCTGAAATCACTAAAAATATAAGGTGTTCCATTAGTGTTGAGTACGAATGAAATTTTCGAATGGTATAAGTATCTGTTTTTAATGTTTTATGTAGCCCTGGATAATTATTATAAGTTTTAGTTTATTAGAGCCATTAATTTCAAAGAAGTATTTTCTAAACAGATAATATCCATTATTTCCTTTTAAGCAACGCTCTCTCGAATCTCTCCATCCTAACCACTTTTCCAGAGTGTCTTGTCACCGCACGCCAAGCAAGTGAGTCACACAACCTTTACTATAGCGCACCCAGCCGCTTTACATACAATAATGTAGTTAGAATACTCGTTACCATTGTCGTTACCGACACGCCGGAGAAATTACATTTTATATTGTCAACGAAGGTGTTTGCATAGATTTTAAAAAGGCCTTGATGAGATTGGACCCTTAAATATGATAGACCTTACGAGATACGGCTTAGTTTACGAGATGATACATTGAAATAATTACTTTTGGAAGAAACAACTGAAGCATTTTTTCCATTTTTTGAAGAATAAAATGAGTGGGTAATGTACCTTTCCATCTTGAAGAAATTTATTCTAAGGGATACATACATTACATACAGTACAAAAAGTACTTTTGTTATTAACTTTTTATAGGGCAAAGTAACCAAAACACTGACAGATTTTAATCTCCTGTCAAAAACCCTGAGGCATCTGCCAAATAAGGTGGAAAGATAGCTTACTGAAAAATAAAAAATAAACAAAAGATACTGCAAAAAAAAAAAGAAAAGAAGTAGCAATAAAAACGTAAAGAAGGGTCTCCGATGATAATGTCGAATTTTCGTGAAGTGGAGATGGATGATAAGGAAGATTGACCTTACAAATGTGAGGGATATATTCTTCACCTCTCACTAGCTATAGCTAGGTAGTGAGAGATAATGCAAGTTAAAGTAGTTAGGTCGGGGATTTGACGCTCTTGAATAAGTTTCTCTGCGACTTATCCAATTATTATATTATTATCTCGTTACTTCAATATAAATTTATAGATAATTTCAATTGAAAAAACATCAATAAAGCCAGAATTTACAGATCTATGATAGAGCATGTATCCTCATTTTCCGCACGACAGATTGAAATTGCTCAATAAATATTTATATGATTGTGTGCTACGTTAAATTTATGAATGTCGTCATAAATAACTTAAGTTATTTGATCGTAATGCTATCAGAATGCGATTGGATTTTAATGATGATTCAAGATGTTGTTGGTCAAGAGACTTTTCAGAGAGGTGCAAGGATGTTGTATCTTTCGAAATGCCTTACCAAACGACCACTTTCTTTACTATATAAATAAGTAAGTAATAGCTATAAGTAATTGTAATCAGTTTCAGTTTTACTAGAACTTTTCCATCATCGTCACATTGAAGTTTGAAGGTCAGTAGACAACACTTCTGTTCAACCCATGCTGTGTACTTCAGGTGCTGTGCTGGTAGCTCAATCTGATCCACTTGTTAATATCATCCAGCCATTTACAATAAAATTAAGTATCTTAAATTGGATTTAAATTTAGCAGTCTCTCATTCCCACTATGTTGAATGTTTAAGTGTAATGTTACATAAGATACATTTAAATTTAAGCAGTTCAATACAAAATGCATTAATTAGACAGATTGGACGTTTTGATCTAGTAAAACTACTTTCATGTAAATTTAAATAACTACAAATTGTCATAAAATTTTTATTTCCGTAACAAGATTTGACGTTATTTCCATTCCATTAAAATATAAGAAAATGATCCGTGTAAACTTTCTCTTGACATTTTATTTTAGCGTAAACTATTGAGTAAAACTACCGAAAATAATTTGTATGAGAATTTTTGTGTAGCAAAGTGATAAATTTTACTACGGTCTTGCTGTGCAATAAAATACTTTTATTACTGTTCTGCAGAACTTAGTTCAACATCAGATACATTACAAGCTGATGCGGTAGTTGGCTTGAGCATTTGGATTGTCTTTAGACCTTCAACGGTCTATGGGCAGTCTAACTGTTATTGTAGTGTTAGTATTAGCTTGTATTTTGATTAGTTAATAAGAGCAATGCCCTAGAAAATAAATTAACACATTATATATTCAATTGTTTTATTTTAATAATAATATCATATATTAACTATTGAAATTATTTCAACAGTTAATTTAATTAATACTTTTTATATAAATAGTATTTACGGTATTTTTATACCATCTCTCTAGATTTGTACGCCTACAAACATGATACAAAGTGACAAATATTTTAACCTACCTATTGTGCATGCGTTTTTAAACGTGTGTATGATTTACTCGTGTTTTGTGCAAATAAATTATCTTTATCTTTTATTTTTATCTTCATCTTTATTGGATTCCGTATTTTAAATTATAATTTAGGTATTACATCACACCGTGCTATATTTTTGATTCTATTATGTAATTATATTATTATTAATATAAAATTCTTGCTTAATAGCTTTTAGATTGTGATCACAAGTGTTTTTTGAATCGTATGGAATTCTATTCAGGATATTTCCTTAAATAATACAATAAATATCTGTGTAAATATATTATGAATCATTTTATCCATAATGACGTCCATGGTAACTAAATATGAAAATATTTACACTGAGCTTCAACATATATAGTTAAAGTATCTGGTACTTTTAAATATATCAAACAAATATTCGTACGTAATTCTAATAATACTATAAATGCGAAAGTGTTCTTTTTTGTTTGTTTGTTTGTTTGTTCCTCTTCCACGAACGGATTGACGTGGTTTTTTGCTTAAAGATTTTTAAAGTTTTTTTTTAAATTTTTTAGTGCTTGCGACGACGAACACTATTATTTTAGAATTTTTAGATAAATATGTTATCACTTAAGTGACAAATAATTGTCTTTGTGGTAATAAAGTTCTTTAAACCTAAACCTAAAGATAGTTGGAGATCTGGAGAGTGACGTAGTTTTATCCTGTGAAAACTGTTTCTGAAGGAATTACCATGCAGGAAAACCACGGCGAGCAGCTAGTAAATTATATAGCGGGGAAAAACAGCGTTTCCATCGATGACATTTTCTAAGGAACAATTGTATTTTTTTCCACGAAATCATGTTTAGTCCCAAAGTAAAAGTTGTTTGTAATGAAGAGTATAATGATATCCTTGAATATGTCCACAGTCCAGTAATTTATAGTATCTAATAAATTATGAATCATAGACATTGTTGACTAAACACATAAATTATAATTATTATGCATTTAATTATCTTCAATGCATGTCTTAAGAACTAACAAGTAGATTATTAAAACAAAAACCCGACTGTCAACTGTAAAATGTAGTCTATGCTATGAGCCTATGACACTCCCCGCAAGGGATAAATACGAATCTAACAACATTTTGTACTTCAAAATCTTTCAATCTACTTATAGCTGTTTTGCCAATAGCAAGTAAAAATTACAGACACACACAAGAGGTTTTATTTACAATTACAGAGAAAACTGTACTGAGAATAACCAAATTAAATCCTAACTACCAAAAAATTAATCTAATAATCCGCTACTAGAGTAAATAGTTCCTAAATGCCGGCCCCATTACCACGTTGTATAGCGTTGTATGTCCTTTTGAGCAAATTAGAGGCTAGCATGTTGGTCATGTGTTGCATCAACCAGACGTAATGACAAATCTTTAAAAATTTCATTCATTCAAACCCCCGAAAACATTAGCCTCCTACAGTGTAATCAGAATGCTATATAAAAAATTGGCTTCCTTTTCTTATCTGAGGTGACCACATTTGAGTCACTCTTTGAAATCTATGTTCTGAGAGCTAGGATAATAAGTTTTCAATTATATTAATAATGCATTTACACTATAGAAAACTGTTTATCTGACTTAAGTGTTGTATTAAACCTATGGTCCGAATAAATGAATTATTTATAATATCCCAGCAAAGATATTACCGCTTACTTCAGCGCAGTTTGTTACATTTATGATGCACGTGGTGCTTGATTTCATCTGTTCATATTATGATGCTATCATTTTATTCTGCGACACGAATAAGGATCGATGTATACAACTGTCAAAGAAAATTGATTGACGCATAGTTTAAGTAAGCCTTCCTATGTTTTTAGGACCTTATACATTTTATAGCTAACTCTCATGCTTTCATTGCGACAAACTTATCTGTGAAGGTAGCTAAATGAAGGAACTCAACATTTTCCACGAGAGGCTATCAGTTTTGTGATGGAGGTTCGATGGTGGCTCCTGTACTCAATTCTGCAGATAAGATGGTCGTCTTGTAGTTCTATTGAAAGTCATCTTTGTAAGGCAGGAACTCATTTGCAATGACAAGTTTGTGATGATCGACAACCTTGTCAGGGAGCGTGGGCTTTCTATGCCCGTACTGTCCAGATGTAAGTCCTGCTTCTTGCTAGTTCATATAACATTTCAAAGCTATTCGTAGTGCTATATGTAAGACACATGTCTTCATTTATCACTTCACAGACGTTTCTAGTACTTACATAAGAACTAAGATTCTTCTATTTCACTATGAATCTATAGATAATCTTTGTTATTCCTATATCATATACGCAAGTGTGCTAATATATAAATGATAATTGTCTCATTATCAATTTGCCTATCACCGTGCCAAAACAAACCTATCTTATTTCTACCGGACACGGTCTAGATAAAAAATATTATTATTCTCATAGCGACCAATGCCAATGACCACCCATCACGAGAGATAGCAGAACTTCGAGCATGTAGCAGAATTACGCTGAGTCTGTAACATGAATATGTAATGCTACACCGCGCGTCCTGCCTGTAAATCTTGTTGAGACATCTATACATCATAAACCTTAAAGCCACTAGAACTATGATACTATAAGGCCTAGAACCCTAGTAGATTTATTATAGACGCTGGAGAGTGTGACCAACTAATCTAAGCTAAGTAGGGAAGCTATAATTAAATATAGCGATGCTAATTGAAAATAATGCTATATATAGTAGGTATTATGGTATTATCTAAGCATTCTAAACTATGTAGCTAAGCCACCACTTGTGGCACTAGCTCGTAAGTGTTTTCTATCTGTTTGTAATGTTTATTTCTAGTGTACACAATAAAGAATTTATATTTTTCTATCTATCTAAGCATGGGAGCTATATGTAGTATAGTAGAAGTCTATAGTATACAAGATCTTTGTTCGTATTTTCTGAATAGAAACTATCTTCCTTCATCATAAGATTCCTGTCCTTATCCCACTTCTGTGGGGGTCGGTACAGTATTTAACTTTCCTCAATTGATCTCTATATTAATTTGTAATATCTCAGTTTATCCCCTTTTTACGCATGTCACCTTTCACGAAGTTCCTTTGTTTTTTTTTTCGATCATGTATATAACGTGCGACATCTTTTTTATAGTCTCCCATAGAAAATTTAAGTTTCCTTTTCCTCTTTTGGTTACCTCTAATGTGTGAATCGAAATATATTTAAAAATATAGTAAATTGTAGTAAAACTGTATGCATATTAAGTTTTTTAATTCAGGTTGGTACACTTCGTAAGATCTGTGGTAAGATCACAGAAAAGAATTTACTTCTCTTTTCTGTGAGTAAGTAATTCGTAAACTCAGAAAAAAAAACTGTTATACCTATCGTTTCCTCTTACACCCCCGTTGGTGGTCCGTTTAGTCATTTCGTTTGCAGTTGTATGCCGCTCAATATTAAAGTGTGCGTTTGTACAACTAGTACGAATATGTGCAATACGTGTTTAACTCGCCCTTTCAGTTTTATGGCGATTTTCTTTCGATACTAGGCATATCAAATCTATATCAAATCTATCCATCTATATCTATAAATCTATCTATCTATTATTATTATTACTGAAACTTTAGCACTTAAATTCAGACAGAGGCCATGTTGCAAAAAATATCTCTCACGTGTGGTCAGTAGAAGTGTCAGGACCATATAAATAGAATGCTAGCTAGTCAGAACAGATTGTTATGGTATTGTTTTGAGCACTGAACATAACTTGGTAATTGAATACTCTAGTGATAAAGGCCGCTTTTTTACAGCCGCTTATAAGGAATAGTGATATCAACGAACAATAAAGGCACGTAGCAGAGAGTATGAACAATAATAATGCAAAGATTTATGAAAGCTATTTGTAAAATGAAGATGGCTTTTTTAAGGATAAACAGTTGCGGCTCTCAGTTATCGACGCGTGAGCTGCTTCTGGCATTGATTGCTGCAAATTGCGACCAATGATAATTATATCGTCATTAGCGGCAACACTGCTTAAACTTTATTTTATTCATCCCGTCGTAGTATAATTTTTATCGGAACTCTACACCACAAGGAATACCTAATTTCAGCCAATACCCAGTACCAACACCTCAGCTTCGTAGGTCAAGTAGTTTTTGAGATTTCTTGATGAGTAAGTCAGTGAATCAGTATGAGGAGCAATTGTATTTTGCTTATAGATAAATAAACAGGGCTACGCGGAAAAGGTGTACTAAGCCGAAAGGGTCCATAGTATCCATCATCTTGCGATCATTATGAACAACTTTTACTATAGGTTCAACCATGAAAATGCGAAAGAAATATCAGCTGATCCATATATATTGTCGAGTGTGAATGACCCTTTTGTAAGAAACGAAAGAAAGGAAAGGAATACAGGTACAAAGAACCCTTTTCCGCTTAGTACACCCTTTCCGCGTAACTCAGTATCGATGATTATAATTAAGTAATTTGAACGAATAGCTGATAAGTATAAAATTTATGTAAAATCAAGTGACAATTTCACAAACGACATAATCACCGATTAGAAATCTCGATCAACGGAAGTGAAACCAGCATTACCAGCAACCATAATAATTCTTTACATAAACACCGTATAAACTAAATCATAAACTCCGCTTCATCTAATTTGAATACTTCAAAGTAATATAGATCAACGTAAGTATTATGTAATTTGAAGCTAAATCTGCTTACAGTGATCAGCGCTAGTGTTGTACCTACATAAGACTATGGCATAAATTTGGAAATAGCCTTGGAAATTATAGTGATTTGAATAAATAGTAATCTTCTATATCTTCTTCTATTTATCTATATATGTATAATTATATATAATATAAAAATCAATGGATTAATTTGTTAGTCTCGCTAAATTAAAAAAACGGCTTGCCTGTTTAAAAAAAACACCATTTATTTCTCTCTTTAACCACCCGGTTATAGAGAGAAATAAATTTGGAAAACTTGCCCGGAAAATTTGAAAATTCATGAAATTTGGAAGAACTTTCTATTAAAATTTGGACAGGACCATGTTTGTCGGTCAGCTAGTTTTAAATAAAGAATATTTTTATAAGTTGTGTCCCAAAATTTATCTAGACTTCTAGGTTTCTTGTGGTCCTGCAGTAAAACTGTTTTTTAATACTAACAGCCATTGATACATTGCCGTAGGCGGTATATTGCTTCAAATCGTATATTATACTTGTGGAATAGTGTTTAACAACATTTACTACAGCACTATTAGAGATCCAGAACCTGTTTCCTCGATATAACAGGTTCAAAATGTTACTTAGAACCTCACTTAAAACGAAGATGTTTGAGATGTTTCTATAATGACAGACACATTATGTAATGCCATGAATATGGCATCTGATTGACACACTTTATATGCGTGTGACTGTGATGATTTTCTTACTTAGATGTGTTTTTAGAAAAGTATTAGATAAACTTGTCGATGGATGCAAGACTTGAAAGCTGATCGCATGACTTGAGAGCGGTAGCATGTGCGCTGTACATATACAATCTGACGGCAACCAGTTCGATCCTCGGCTTGACCAATGACTTATTTCGTACCTAAATAAATTATGCAGTGTCGATGCCATCGCTCAACAACGGTGAAGGAAAACATCGTGAGGAAACCAGTATGTTCAAGAACCTCAAAAGTTCAAAGACATGTTGTGACACATTCACAAATATGCACTGGGCCAGTATTGTGGATTAGGGCCCACCCTCTCTGTCTTTGAGAGAAGGCCTGCGTCCCTGCAGCAGTGGGAACATTATACATAACATATAATGATGATTACATATAGTTAACAGGTGTCTATAAAAAGTACTTAGGTACAGACTTTGCCACTTCTTTTCGATTCATTTAGTTATTTCTGGCATGAGATTATATTTGTGTTTGAACTTTAAAGCAAACAATTTAGTTTATAAATCAAGGAAGAATCTAGGAAATGAGTTTGTTTATGGCAACATTAAAAAGGTAAATAAACTAGGAATATTTAAAACAAAATTGAACGAACTCTGTATCTATGAAAATAATCGTAGCCGGAACAAGTTCTGAATGTCAATAATTTCTTTTATTTTTAAGTAAACCATTCTTTTTTAAGAAAACAAAAAATGTAACGTCATGCTTTCACATAATGTTCTTACTCTTACCATAGAATTGGTAAAAAGGTTAAACTGGCCACCCAAGAAACTTGATTTAACTATACATTTCTCCAAGAATTTCAATTCTCTTTAAGTAAGCATATTTACGTACTAAAACATTAACCGTCTTACCACAAAAGATTTAAGAACGCTTTAGACATGTGTTTAGCAATTGTTTCACTGCGAAAAATATGCTAAACACTTGTCTAAAGCGTGCTTAAATCTATTGTGGTAAGACGGTAAAAGCTTTCTGAAAGGATAGTAAAAGGAATAGGGTTTTTATGTCAATCTAATCATCATCCCATACCTAATAGATCAGCTTACGGCATTTCTTGAATTGTTTCCCGTTGCTGGAAATGAGTATTTTATAAATTACAGAATTATAGAAAGATGAATAAAGATCGGGTCTAGCTCTAGAGACGTAAAAATAGCTATCAGTTGGCGGACTACCGATTAGGTTCATTAGGTTGATGGATTATGTCGTCAGGGTCTAGGGTTGGACATGGATTAGATGGGCGCATGACAGGAGAGAATGATGTGCTATTAATGATGTATATTAGCATTAAAAGAAAAGGCTTGAACGTTTATCGGGACTTATCATGTATTATTTAATTTAGGTAATAATATGTAGGTAATAATGTGATAAGTCCCGATAAACGTTTAAAACATGTGTTCAAATCTCGAAAGTTTAAAAATTACAAAAGGCTTGAAGTTATAATCTAGACTGTCTGTAGTCTGTATGTAAAAAACGCATATCGGTACCTAGATCAATTAAAATTCACTTACCTATAAGTACACTAAGTGCTGTATTTAAGAAATGCATATTGGTACTTATGGATCTTGCTTTTATGTACACTAATTGCTGTATGTAAGAAAAGAATATCGGTACTTGTAGATTTATTTGGATTAACTTGCCTGTAAGCACGGTAAGTGCTATATTTAAGAAATGCATATCAGTACATACTTAGATTTCTTTGGATTAACTTAACTATAATCACGGTAAGTGCTATATTTAAGAAATGCATACCAGTGCTTAGATTAATTTGGATTAACTTACATATAAGCACGCTAAGTGCTGTATCTAAGAAATACATATCGGTTCTTAGATTAATTTGGATTAACTTACCTATAAGTGCTGTATATAAGAAATGCATATCGGTACTTAGATTAATTTGGATTAACTGACCTATAAGTACACTAAAGAAAGAAAGAAAGAAAGAAAAGAAAGAAAATAAATTTAATTCGACACCTTTACAAAAACTTATATCTAAAGGATACAATCAGTGTCGAATGGGTCTAAAGTGTTGTATATAAGAAATGCATATCGGTATTTAGATTAATTTGGATTTCCTTACCTATAAGTACAATAAGTGCTGTATGTAAGAAATGTATATTTTTATGAATTACTTTAGTAACATAAATTAGCTTGACCTGTTCACATGCTTTCACTATTGAGGGCAAATAAACCCTTATCAGTTCGATTCGAAGCAGGTTGATATGTTTTCCCTTTTACAAATAAGTAAAAAAAGTTTATCTTATCTGATAAGAATTAGTTCGGAATGCCCTAACTAAATAAATAAAGCCCCTTTCTGTGACATAGTTTGTAGATTAAAAACTTTTCCAGATATTTTTTTGTAATCAGTCCACAACTTTTCCTTTCAAGTTATGGACGTAACTAATTAGTTTTTTTTTCATTGCCGTACTTATCTGCAGTACTTGCCTATATCTAAGTTTGGCCACCAACTCGCTTGATGGTAAGCGATGATGTGGCCGAGGATGGAGTATGTTCCTCTAGATTAAAAGAAATCTATCGAAAATGCCCATTAAATATAGTTCTCAGGAAATAATACCAAAAGCATCATTACATACTTGAAATAAAATGTAGAAATATGTATTTTTGACTCATTTCTATCTTCGTGCACGTTCGAGAGATTTTTTTATCAGAGTTGCCGTACTTATCTGCCGTGGTTATTTATCGTTCCCTTGACTTCATCTACATTCTATGTAATATTTATTCAATGCTCTCTACAATGTAATGCTAGAAATGCGAAAATCCAAGTTGTTCTTACGTTTGTAAAGCTTCTAGTCACGTAGGTATGTATTACCAACTAATGTGGTTAGGGGAAGCCTTGTTTTCAATGAAATGATTTCTATGCAAGCAGTGCAATTCTTTACAACAACATCAACAAATGTACGGGAATAGGGTGCATTATTGTACTGGAAAGTAGGCGAATGTGACATATTTTTCTAATGATATTAGTGGTAACTGGTCAATAAGGTTATCTCATACTTTAGCATTGGGAATTGGTATTGTAGGTTTTGTAATTTTATGGTCTTCAGCTTCAAAATTGGTTCCCTAACCTACGCCTAACGCCCTAACCTAACGCCCTAAACTGGGCGGTAAGGCCCCTGGGTAGTGATTCTACTCGTAGCTGAGAAAGCTTACCTTCAAGAATCTGCCTTCTCTAAGTAGGTAGGTACCTACCAGATTCAAAGCATACCTAAGTCAAAGCTAGACATTAATTATAAGGCTCAGTACAACACAGCCTAGTGCGTAATTTCTTACAGTTGACGTAAACGCACAAATATGTTGGTTTATTGAATACTATTATCCTGGATTAGTACAATAAATTAATATAGCGACCTAGTTTTGCAGCAACTTGTGGCAAATCTTTGACAATACAATACATTCTTTGTCAATGGTACATATTACTTATTTTGTATTATTGTTGTTGGTTAAATAAGTTATTAATAGGCAGCTGTGTTTGAAAGCAGTATTGCATCCCTCAGAGGCCTTACGCCTAGCTGTTCAAAGCAATCCAGTTTAGATGATGAAAAATTATTGCGCAACCGCAAACCGTATCTGGGCGCGTTAAGGTTCACGTTCGCGTGATTTTCCGAACTGCCCGGTTTTAACGTTAGTTTGGGACTGCGTAACGAGTTGGGCGTAAGGACCAAGGATTTTAGGAGAATCAGGCGTCTTACGGTAGATCGGGAGATGAGATGGAAAATTAGCGGTCACCCAAAAGTCGGGAAGATCGGGAACGCTACTTATAAATATTTAGGACATTTTTGCACACACGGTCATCTGACCCCAAACTAAGCAAAGCTTGTGATATGGCTGCCAGAGACTGATATACATACTTATATATAATTTTTAAACACCCAGATACAGAACAAACACAAATGTTCATCACATAAATGTTTGTCCTATGTGGGAATCAAACCCACGCCCTCAGGCTCAGAAGGTAGGCTCACTCCCAACTGGGCCAAAGGGCTATCTGACTACTTGATAGGTAGGTACCTCTACCTACTTAATTGTAGGTGGTATACGTTGACAATGTTTTTTTAAGAACTTGTTTAGCTACTTGCGCTATCTTACCTACACCATGTCTGAATCATTTGAAATGTCTACAAATACAAATAACGACTATAATTCAATAATTCTTTGCATTGGATGGTGCATAATTGTTTGTTGATTTATTTCCTCGAATCCGTATTCGAACAGGTTGCTTGTGGTTAAGGGAATAAGGCCTTATTTTAAGCACATTATTATGCCTACTATAAGTTCTACTTACCTATCATCAGCATTGGCCTATCTACAAGAAATGATTTATGTACCTACTTAATTGGCTTGCGTTTGACCACAACGACAACAGGCGATTGTTGTCGCAATAATGCGGTCTACGATGGAGCTTCGACCAAAATAAAATGAATGGACGGGCCCAGAAGGAGCGTGATTAGAAGATTACAAAATGAGCGCCAGCGTTCACTTCGTTTCACGGCGGTCTCTAGCCGTAGGAAGTGCGACACATGTGTCCGACGGTTTGACTCGTTTTTACTGAATAAGTTCAATGGTCATTTGGTCGAAGCCATGGAGCATGATTGCCTAGAAGAAACCGATCTACTCGTGACTTCAAGACACCTTTTTTAATATAGAATAGATACGCTGGCCACCAACTCGCCTGATGGTAAGCCACGGTGTGCCGAGTGTGGAACACGTTGATCTATAAGAAATCTATTCACTCTAGCCTTGAATATGCCTAGATACTGCCCAAGAATGGAACTCCCTGCCGTCCTCCGTTCCTGAGAACTCAATCTAATCTAATCATTTATGAATGACGACCCAAATCGTTCAGTACGATTCTATGGAATTTCCACGAGGAAGGGGTGGTTACACTTAAAATTGTAACTGCTCAGTGATTACTTGTAACAAACTTCTGTCTGATACTTTAATCTGATAGAAGAGTACATAATGTTATTAAACGAATTAACCAAGTGTCAATTTGTTTTTACAGTTGTAAATGATAGAATACGCGTGAAATGATTACATGTAATGATTTACAGTCCATTTGGTCCGTAGAAGGATTACCGACGGACGAGCAGCCAGTTTAGCAGCAGGAAGCCATATCGGGGCACTCGGTCATACAACGGTAGCCCTATATTAACTAACAACTCATGGGCGATTGAAAAGTTAATCTACTCGCCTTAGATGGAGGATGAACTTACTAATTGTGTAGTTTAAGTTTCTCAAAGTACGCGGACCCTTACAAGTTCGCCATTTGATGGTGGGAGGTTCGCGACAATATTTACGGTAGCGGCTGGCTGGCTGGCAAGCGAAGCGAAGAAATCGACATGATGCAGAGTAAGTATTAAGATTAAAATTCACCAAAATTGCTCCTCAAATCGACTCAAATTGCGACAAAACAATCCCACCAATCACATTAATTAACATAGTTTTTTATCACTGTATATTACCTTTTATTCAAATAAAATCCTATATTCTGAAGCTACATGTTCTTTCCTATCCTAATTCCTATATCTCCACCAAATACCATCTAATTCTGGTCTATCCATAACGCTATGAGTATATCCAAACTTTCGTATATATGTATATTACGCTTGAGAATCATTGTGCGTTCCGATTCCCATCATTAATTGATGCAACTTTTACAAATCCTTGAATAAACTATTCGAAAGGATATAGAACTGACTTTAAAGTAAAAGGCGGGTTGGCTTTTCGATAGAAAACAAACTTGAGTAAACTTTATCAACTCAGTCAAAGATTATAAAATTTTACTGTACTACCTATATCTGGTTTTTCGGCTCAACCGATCGTGATGTAATTTAGCATTTAGCTAAAAAGGTAGTGTGTATCATCAGGACGGACATACTGAATACTTTTTGTACCTGAAAATGCGGGGAACCTGATTTTCGGGTAGAACCGCAGGAGCAGAGTAAGAATTAAAACTACAAGAATAAATAGAATAATTTTAAAAAAACCTGACAACAGAGCTGATAATCTTCAAACGTTGAACAGACTTTCTTGAATCATAGCTAAGAACAATATCGAATAAGAAAAAATTCAAACAAAAAAATAAAATACGATTGGTTCAGCCGTGTGGGAGCAACGATGTGACAGACATACACACAGACACACACGTGAAACTTATAACACATCTTTTTTTGCGTCAGGGGCGTAAAACATGACGTGGGATGTAGCAGGTAAAATAGTAAACAAATATTATTTGTGATTGTCCCAATTTCTACTGCTAGAAAAGTAGGTAAAATACCCATAATAGGTACAACTCGGCTGCGTGGTCGAGTTTATTGCTGCCGAGTTGACTCCTAATCCTAACTTAACTTTCTTCTTTTCTTAGCTTTCCTTACCCTTTTTTCCCTTTAGTAGGTAAACTTACGTCAAAATTGGTTACTAAAACAAAAACATTATTATTTTATATTGCTAATTAGAATGACAATAGCCACGAGCCGGGAGATTCTTTATTCTTTATTGCAAATATGTACACTTTCTTCCTCTAAAACTAAGTTTTGGAGTACATTGTGTAATATACCCTGCATAAAGGGTGCAGCAATGGTTAATGTTGTGGCTGGTCACAAACCAGACCACTCTTCACACAAATATTCATCTGTTTACTCCCAACTGGCATTCTGTAGTTTTCCCCATTCGTCCTGCCGCCGTAAAATATAAGGATAATAAAATTAAAATTAAATATAAATTAGTCCTATTTTCCTGCATTGATACATTTTCATCTAAGGTAAAGTTTGTGTAAACATAATTTGTATGTACTCGTATATTCAAGCAAATTATATACTACTATCTGACCCGAAGACGTTGCCCTTAGTCTTTGTCTTAGAAATGTCAAACGTCCGAAGTTAGAATAATCGTTAAGTTTTCTGAAATTTTCCAATTTTCTGCGCTATTTTCTTAATTTTTCTTTCCGTAAGAACCTTAGACAAAGTACTAGAAAACTTAAAAAATTTGATGAATTAAATCGGTAAAGTCGTTTTTAAGTTGTGGCGTGACCAAGGTAAATAGAGATTCATTTTTAGATATATATATACCTACCTAGGTAGATATAGATAGATAAAGTTACGTAAGAAACAGTAAAAAAAGTGGCCGACCGCTAAATGGGCCACGAAGCTTGCTTGTCATGTGATTGACACAATTCTTGGTCCAAGCATTTATTTGCTTTGACAGCTGCAATAACAATGTTAAAAAAATAATTAAAACCACGAATTACCTATCATGTCTTTCGCTTTGTAAAAGACTGTACATAGCAGGTATCTAGTGAAATATTATAAAAAAAGGTTTTATTCAACTTTTTCCAATATTATTGTAGGCTGCATAACTGTCAGAGCAAATAAATGCTTGGACAGAGTTTAGTGTCCATTTTTAACAGACTTCAAAAAGGAGGAGGATTCGAACCATAGGCTAAGTATACTAAGTTCTCCCTCTACGATTCGAACCAAAGAAAAGAAAAGAAAAACTTTTCTGTGGATTCGACAGTAGGTATGTTTTTTTTTGGTTTATGTTTTTAGCTCGCCAGAAGGCCAGAGCGAACATATATTTATGTAAAAAGGTTATTGTTTGTTTGATTGGTTGTTTTGGATTCAGTCGGTGGCATGCCTGCATGAGTCATGCTCACTACTCTACAACTCGATGTTTTTTGTGACACACCTTGTCAACAAACCACTTAGTTACCTACATACCTATGTA
Source organism: Agriopis aurantiaria (assembly GCA_914767915.1). Classification (NCBI taxonomy): domain Eukaryota; kingdom Metazoa; phylum Arthropoda; class Insecta; order Lepidoptera; family Geometridae; genus Agriopis; species Agriopis aurantiaria. The sequence continues at coordinate 4,499,499 of OU612003.1, read as the reverse complement.
TTAAAAGATACACCATTAAGTACACCTTAGTTACCTACATATGTATAGAAATATACTTAAAGATACACTACAAAGTACGTCTTAGTTACCTACTTTTAACTATCGTAGTCCCTGATTTTTGTAACGTTACAAAAATATTTCACAAATAGGTAGGTATAAAGGTGAGGTAGGAAGAACACATTACAGGGTATTATGTCTTCTGTGACATTACTTAGTTCCCCTGATTTTGTAACGTGTTACAAAATGCTTCACAAATAGGAATATTATTATACTTAGGTCCATAGTATTGAGGGTAGGAACAAGTGGCATAATATGATTAAAAATACTATTAAATACCATTTAAAATGTATGCTTACCTTCAAATCACAATTTTCTGCAATGGAATAGAGAAAATCCAGTTCTTAAAAATCACAAAACTCAGTTAAATATACAGTAAGTAATTCACAAGTTCAATTTATTTACAATTGTATGTTGTAACTTTTAACACTTGCGCGCGAGAATGTGAACTTTTTCGCGGTTCATTGTGAACGGTCGTGCGCTACTGGCGCTTTGCATCGCATTCCGCACGTCTCGACACCGGCGATTACGTTTGTCGAATACAAATTACAAGACAAATCCGTAAACGCATAGCGCGCTGCGAACGCTTTTCTCATCTAATCTGAATAAATTTATAGTGACATCTAGCGGGTCATTAAGAAAAGTTAAAATTATAGCGCCATCTAGTATTGAGTAGATAAAGTTTATAATTTTAGTTTTACTACTTGGCAGCAGATGCCACATTATGACAGTTTTATAATTTTCCGGTGTTTTCCGAAAAGTTCATTCAGAAGTTATACATCTGTGGCTTGAATGATATTAATACTCTGTTATTTGTTCATTCAATCAGTCTTTCTCTGTCAAAATGGCTGCCGTGCAAGAGGTGCGTGATAATTTTCTTTCGTCAATTTTGTGAAAATTGTGATATAGTTGAAATGTTTTGGATAGAAATAACGAAATATTTACGTAAATATTTCCATTTTTCAGGCGCGACGTGAACCAATCCAGGCCGTCCAGGTCTTCGGACGCAAGGTTAGTGTTATTCCGGTCCACGTGTTGGTGCCGTTTTTTGTAGATTTTCTGTAATATTTTCTGATTTATTCATCGTTTTTGTCGTGGAATTTATAAAAGGATCTCTTACGCGAGTAGCTAGAGTGTAAAGTGCATCATAACTTACTTGCATTGACTATCGCACAAGGCTATCGTGCTGCGGTCGTTAGAAGAAATCATAGCATGTTTTTCACCGAATACCATCCTTGTAACCTTCTACGTGGATGGTGGTGGACAAAAACTACGTGAACTTACGATTTTACTCATATATCCCTCTCATGAACTAAATACTCATTGTTGTCATGTCAAACAAAGTTATAACCTCCAAATCATAAGTTTCAACTGTTCTCAACCGACATAATTTCCATTGCTTATTTTTTTTTTGTGAATAACACTATTACTAGGCCCCTCCGGCAGCTGTGTAGATTGACTTAGTTACACTCAGTCTGAATTGAATTGTCTTCTCATTTGTTAGAACAAGTTGTAATAGCAATAATTTTATGAAATAGAAAACCGCCACCGCAGTAGCATACTGTAAGCGTGGCCATGGAGTGCTCCGTGTAAACGGCCGTCCCCTGGATCTCGTGGAGCCCCGTCTCCTGCAGTACAAACTTCAGGAACCCATCCTGCTGCTCGGCAAGGTAAGAGAAACCTGAACCTTTACTATCCACTGTAATGTTGCCTGTCTCTGTTTTTATAGATTTCCACTTAAATTAGGGTTACCATTTTGAAACGTCCTGACAAATAAATATGTAAATTTATTAAAAGGAACCAATTGAGACCCTCTTGAATTCTGTTAATAACTGGACAGCTTAGTCAATAAACAAAACTATAAATTCTAGTTTTGGACTACATAGTTCAGATAGATGGTAATCCTAAAGCCTGATGGAGGGTTAAAAACATTGATACAGTACTTCAATCCAGTGGTGCTCGATCGATAATGCAATCCTGTATCCATCTATCAATTGATTGCTGTTGATCCAATAATGATCCAGCACCACTGGATTGAAATACTAAATGTCTTGCTGACTAACGAGGCTATCATACAAGCTGGTGTTAGCGATGACAGATAATGGGACTATATAGTGTCAGTATGTATAAGCCCGCAGTAACTCAAATGCTTGTATTACTTTTTACCTGTAGCACAGAATAAAATAAAATTACTTTGCCATAGTTCATAATATTGTTAACAAATCACATGGCTTGTGCTTGGCCGCCATCTCTCTTCTATTTGTTCATAGTAGTGGGCCCTTTATACTTGTTTTTAGGGTTGCGTACCCAAAGGGAGTAAACGCTACCCTATTACTAAGCCTATTCTGTCTGTCTGTCCATCCTACCTTTTAACACCAGTTGAAATTTTCACAGAATAGATGTTATGTTACGGCGGATTAACTAAGAAATAATAATAAAGTCAAAAAGAAAAAACTAAAGGATCCCCTCCCCATATAACAAATGTATTTTTGTATTTGCTCTAGGTAATACGTACAAGCGTCAAACTTGGCATGATTATAGTACACTCTAAAATAAAACAAATAATAAATAGATAGATAGATAGATAGATAAACTCTGGCCAACTTTGGCCAAGTGCAAGCCAAATTCCTGTTAACCACCAACTTAAGCAACGTCGGGTGCAGTTGGTACTTAGATGGGTGACCGCCTGGGCGTGATGCTTTCTTTGCACCACTTTTTGTATTTTGTGGTGGTATACGAAACCCTCATTGCGCGAGCCTGACTCGCACTTGGCCGGTTTTTTTCTATATATTTGTGTAGCACTTAGCATTGGAGTTTAGGATCTAATTATTTTCATGTTTATTTCACAAACTGTATGTTCAATTACTTGCATGTAATTTGTAATTTTGTTTGTACTAATTGAAATGTCTACTTTGTAAATATTATTTTGTACTTAGTTCTGCTTGTCTTATGTGCTTGTTGTACACTAATGACCACGTAGAATGCATGAATTTTAGTTTGGTAGCATTCTTTTTTAACTTTATATAACTTTTTTTTTTACTTTTACAATTTTTCTTGTACATTCAAATGTGATTAAGGTGCAAGACATATAAGAAAGGCTGTGGCCATGGCCTCTTAAAAGCAATTTCAACCTTTCATCAACATCATTTCTGCCTGTCATGTTTCCACTGCCAGGACTTAGGCCTTCTCTCAGAGAGAGAGAGGAATGTATTTGAACTTTAGAGGTTCTTGGACATACCGGTTTCCTCACGTTTTTCATCCCTGAGCGATGGTATTGAAACTGCACATAAATTTATTTAGGTACTAAATAAGTTATTGATGCAGGGCAGAGGTTCGAACCTGGTTCTGTCAGATTGTAAAGCGCACATGCTACTGCTGTGTCACCATGGCCCTTATTCACTTGAAGCTCGAGTTTAAAAAATGTTTGAGATGGCAATGGCAGATATTTTGTCAGCGAAATGATCTTTGATAGAGTCCCTTTCTTTCCAAAACTGTTTCGCCACCATGCGACTCAGCCATTTCAGGAAAGGGAGATAAATGGTGACATTTACCAAACGGCATGTGTTCTCAATACCTTACTTGTTTGAAATGTACACGACATTTTCTCGCATTGCCAAATTTACTATAGGATTCTGGCTTCGAGAATATAAACTGGTTGGTGGCTGTCACTATTAGAGCAAGAAGTGCTAAGCTAATTTCAGCCTTAGGGTCCTTCTAATACAAACAAAGGCATCACGCGACAGTACAAGATGTGGGTCACAGACACAACCTATATGTATTGTATTAAATGGAAGCTTATCTTGAAATTCGGGACGTGGTTCTTAACTGTTGCCATTTGGAAATACTCAGTCACACAGCGGGCAATGGAGAGAGCTATGCTCGGAGTTTCTTTGCGCGATAGAATCAGAAACGAGAATATTCGCCACAGAACCAGACTCACCGACATAGCTATTGCAAGTTGAAGTGGCAATGGGCAGGCCACATCGCTCGACGAACCGATAACTGATGGGAAAGAAAGGTTTTGGAGTGGAGACCACGAACCGGAAGATGCAGCGTAGGTAGGCCTCCCACTAGATGGACCGACGACATCGTGAGAGTCTCAGGCATCCAGTGGATGCAGATGGCATGCTGTCATTCAGTGTGGAGGTCTAAGGGTGAGGCCTATGATCAGCAGTGGACGTCTTCTGGCTGATGATGAAATATTGAAATTACTTTGAAGAAGACCACCCGCATCCTGTCTTTTTATGTGTCTTGCACCATATTATTACAATGGCCTAGATGGGCATTTTAATGCAAGTCTTATGTTTTCAAAGGTTGCATGGAATCAAATAACAAACATTCCAAGTTTGTAATTTCTTTGTGACACAATACAGGGTTACGTGGGTCTACTAAGCCAAAAGAGGTCCATAATACCCATGATTATGAACAATTTTTCTTATGGGACCAACCCTAAAATCACGAAAATGGTATCAGCTGTTCCATAGAAAACGGTCATTTACTCTAGACAAAATGTATGGAGCAGCCAATTTTATATGGGATTTCAGGATTGGTCCCATAGTAAAAGTTGTTCATAATGATGAGTATAATTCAACCTTTTCGGGTTAGTACACTCTTTCCGCGTAACCCTGTATAGGGTCTCATTTCACTGGACCCAGTGTTTTATTAGAATCATTTTTAGAGGTGACATAAAAGCTTGACTTTGCTTTGCATCACTGCAATGCTGGTTTTAGCATTGCAACTAGCAAGCAACGCTCCGCTGTTATGTAAACATTACAGGTTACAGCGTACAAGCATCAGTGAAAAAGTCAACTCTTCTTGGTTTCCCGTAGGTCTTAAGCATGTCTACTAATTATTTTTTATTACCTCACAAAAAAGCTGATCAACGAAAACAAGATTAAAATTTGTTCAAGTATAAGCTATAAGTATTTTAATTTCATGCTAGACAGAGAGCACACTATAGCAAGATATGACGTCAAGCCTGACTTGCGCTATACAAATGCTAAACTAACATGCTTTGCTAGAAAGGGAGAGAGTATCCTCTATCAATCCCCACAAAAAAATTTGAACGCTTCTACCTCAGAAATGTATCAACCTTTTTTTTTATTGTAGTTAATTTTATCCTCCGTTCAGCCTGTCCTCTGTTATAAATGAAACACCAGTCACTTAGCATTTTGTCCTATCGTGACTTGACAGTTCTCAACTCTAGTAAATGAGTTACTATTTTGACGTAGAGGAAACTGTAAAGAGTTACTTGTCCACTGCCACTTGTGCGCTGCCAGGTTGACCTCCACTTAGAGTGCTTTTCATGAAAGAAGTCCCCCAGACATGGCGCTGTCATCGCTTATCAAATGCTATCAGTATTATTTCTCGAGCAGCGTTTTTAGCAAATTTAGGCTTCGTATTGTCCGAAAGTTACCGACATAGCCCACCGGACTAGAAAGTTCAAGTGGCAGTAAGTGGGGCCTAAAGGTTCTGGAATGGAGACCACAGACCGGTAAGCACTGCGTAGGATGTCCACCCACAAGATGGCCAGGTGACCTAAAAGAGATCGCAGGGAAACGCTGGTTGCAAGCGGCTTCCAACTGGCCCTTTTGGAGATCGATTGGGGGGGCCTATGTCCAGCAGTGGATGTCCTATGGCTGAAATGATGATGATGATGATGATGAGGCTTCATACACGAGTAATGATGGCAAATTAATAATAAAAATCTCACTAGCATCCAAAGAGTAACAACACCTGACAACTACAATGTGGAAATTTAGTTCTGCTGTTTGCCGTGGGACTTTTATGAAAAGCACTCTAGGTCAAATTGGGGCCTAAGTTGATGAAATTCACTGAGTAGGTAGGTAATTTCGAAATGTAGGGTCAAGACAATTGCTACAAAGTACAAACTAATATTACAATGATGATTAAATCTTATTCCGAACCTGAGCATCCTCGGATGTGAAGTGAACATGTCTATCTGAGCAACACAAAATCCTCTCACCTTGCTACACCATTAGCACCCTTATTGATGGAGTTTTGTATGGTTTTCCAGGAGAAGTTCGCGGGAGTTGACATCAGAGTGACGGTGAAGGGTGGTGGTCATGTCGCACAGGTCTACGCCATCAGGCAGGCCATCTCCAAGGCTCTCATTGCCTTCTACCAGAAATGTAAGTCACATTCAAATTTAATTAAACCAGTAGCTACGTATACTGCCAAACATCTTGAAAAATTATTTCGACTGCAAGTCAACACTTGCCTCCACTACACTGCTTTTTAGACAAGATGTTTGCCGGTTATTGCTAAGAAACTAATATTTTGAACTACGTATTGCAACATCTATATATTATTATATAAAAGAAAGTCGTGTTAGTTACACTATTTATAACTCAAGAACGGCTGAGCCGATTTGGCTGGCTTGGATTTGAAAAATTGGTGGGGAGGTAGCTTAGAACCAGGAGACGGACATAGGCTACTTTTCATCAGCATCATCACCATCATCACCATATTTCATCAATACGCGGGTGAAACCGTGGGGCGCAGAGACCCATTTTTCAAATAAATGACCAGTCACAAAAGCCAACCATATTGATAAACTGTTATGACTTCTCAAATGCGTGCTTGACCTGTAAGCACTGCATTTGGGCCCACTTTTTGCGTGTTTATTATGGTTTTTAAGATCTTTGAGATCTTTGAGTTGGCAATCATAGCAGTAGATTTTTTGTCAGTATAATTTTGCGAGTCCCTTTCTTTCCAAAACTGGATCGCCACCATGCGACTCAGCCATTTCAGGAAAGGGAGAAAAACGGTGACATTTACCAAACGGCATGTGTTCTCAATACCTTGCTTGTTTGAAATGTACACGACATTTTCTCACATTGCAACATTACTATAAAGGATTTTGATTCTGGCGATATTAGAGTAGGAAATGCTAAGCTTGCAATATATGCATACTGTAAAAAAAAAACGAGTGTGCATTTCTTTTCTGGCTTCCCAACTTTTAAGATTTTAAATAACATACCTATAGATAGGATAAATGTTCAAACTAAAAATGTGTAGTGCCATAAAGAATCAAACAAAAAAAAATTACTTTCAAAAAAACTAAAGGCCCATATAAAAAAAATACAGACAAGTGTGAAGACTTGCACCCTGAGGGTTCCCATAATAAATATGTATGTGGATCCATCCCGGGTATAAAAGTATTGACGAAAAAAAGGTAAAAAAAAACGAATGAAACTTAAATTTGATAATTTTACGCGTTCTTGAGAAAAATTGTCTTGATAGACGGATAACAAAGTGATCCTATAAGAGTTCCTTTTTTCCATTTGTGGTACGGAACCCTAAAATGTACAGAGAAAAAAAAAAAAAATTAACCACCAAAAAAAACTTCTGTTTGTTTGTGCTTTAAATTCACTAACTTAGATATTGATATGAAGAACGTACTATGCTTAATTTTGGGATCTCCGAATTCGTTTTTTACCTAGATTCTGTCACAGCAAAGATTTCCTCGTTGGTTAGTTATATTTCATTAGTTCACCCACATACGGCCAGTGAAAGTAAAATTTTGGACATACTTAACATTTAATTTTCCCTTTACAGATGTAGACGAAGCGTCAAAGAAGGAGATCAAAGACATCCTTGTCCAGTACGACAGGAGTTTGCTGGTGGCCGACCCTCGTCGCTGCGAGCCCAAGAAGTTTGGCGGTCCGGGAGCCCGCGCCAGATACCAGAAGTCTTACCGTTAATCTATCTCTACTTGCGCCGTGTGGTATCGCATTGTTAGGTACTGACAGTGCGATAGCATTGGGTGTTTCAATAAAAAAAGTATAAAAAGTTCTGGACTTGTTTTTATTCGGAGGAAAGCGACTACATGCCTAAAGCAAAGGTCTACAAACGCCATAAAACCTAACTATGGTTTGCACTATCACTGACTAATATTGCACACCACATCCTCAGCAACAGAATCTATTTTTCGGCAACGTGTTTGTGACGCCTCTGGGGGTCTAGACAAGAGCCACACACTGTTAGCGTTCACGCCTGCGGAAAGATGAAATTGTATGAAAGTGACATTAGCTTCCGATAATTTATCTCATGCTTATGTCATTGTCAATGTCATTTTCATACAATTTCATCTTTCCGCAGGCGTGAACGCTAACAGTGTGTGGCTCTTGTCTAGACCCCCTGGTGTTACAAGTGTCCATAGGCGACGGTGACTGCTTACCATCAGGCAGCCCGTCTGCTAGTTTGCCACGTATGGCATAAAAAAAACCTTCAATGCGAGGTTTTTCTAAAGGCAAGTTCATAAAAATACGAGACACGGGTTTGAAGATTTTGCAAAATTAAAGAAAAAGAAAGTTTAACTAAAAAGAAATCAAACGTCTCGAGCAGAAACCGGCAAAGTGATAAACAGTTAGCGTGTGTAAACGTTATTACCAATCGCGCAGTCGAAATTCCCTCTTACCCCCATCGGCCCGCCAAGACCCAAAAATCAGCTATTGCGCATTGGTCATTTATCAAAATATTTGCCGGTTCAGTACTTTTACTACAAGTTTTGATAGTATTTGAAAACTTTTTTCGTTTACGTATTGTTCCATACATTGCTGGGTTGAAAGGTATTCGAAAACTTTTTTCGTTAAATTGTGAAGTAATCTACACCGCCGATTACTAGCGATTTTAATTCCTCCGCGTTTCCGCTGGAGGCGCTTTACTACAATGTATGGAACAATACATTAACGAAAAAAGTTTTCGAATACTATCAAAACTTTTACTCAAGGGTATGTACATAACTACATACCTACATGGCAAAGGAATAAAAAAATCGTTAGGTAAGATTAATAATATTTATTTATCCATAAACAATCAATAAATGCAATTTTTGTAAAGTTTTTTTTTTTTTTTAATCCTAATTGGCTCGTGATGGGTTCTAAATGTTTTTTTTTTAAATATTATAAACTAATACCTACTAATCGATTATTTTTAGCATAAACAACTCACAAAAAGTTAGAAGTTAATGTCTTTTATTGAAACCACAATATACCTAAATTGTTAAATTATAAAATAAACTTACACTAAAATTCCAAGGATGAGATGAGTTGAACAGATCTTTTTGAGATTAATAAGTTAGTTACAGATCATTATTTGGACACAATTTGCGTTTGCATAGCCAGTAGGTACATAATAAGAATATGTTATTTATTTATAAAATTCAGCATCCAATGGCTTTATCTAACGAAGAACCTAAGCTACTAAAAATGTCTTAGAACAAAATTTACTTGCACACAAACAAGTGAAGCCTGGCTAGCATACCTAGGGCGCATTAGGTACCTGTTGCTGTTGGTATTGAGTATACATTTGGATAGGTATACCTATCTACTCAAAGTGGTATCTTCTTTTTTATCCCATGCCTTTATGAAATGAGCATCATAGAGCGTTCACAAATCAATCAAATCTTGGTAAGAAAGGCATGCCAAAAAGTACAAAAATGTGTGAAGAGAAAATAATGACATATTTTTTGCAATGTCAGTCATGGCTTCTACTTTGTGCTAGAAAAAGCTGCCAAATTAAATATCATAAGAAAAAAAAGTCATTGTGTAAACAAAAATGGCGGACCTGCAACTAATATAAACTAACGTAGAGATAGATGGCCAAAACATGATGGCGACAGATATCACTGTATCTGATTGTCGGTCCGCCATTTTTGTTTACAACGTTAGACTAAAAAATATAATATAATATTAATGCCGCTACTTCACCGTAGGACTATCTTCCCTGGTCTCACTATGATCCTCGAATTTGGCGCCCATGCGTTTCAAGGCTATGACCGCTGAGACTGCCTTCGCCCAGCGCTTCTTAATGACGTAGCGCTTCAGTTTCGACTTGGTGACATGGAGCTCTGTGCAGAGCGCTGACTGGATGAGCCACGGGTGCTTGAGGGTGCCGAGGGATGACAGACGGTCTCTGAAGGATTTTGTAAGCAATTTAGTTAATTTTCCATCAGGTTTAATTAGGTCGTGGAAATTATGACACATTAACAAGACGTTTCTGATGAAACTTGTTAAGTAAATAAAAATAATCTTATTTTGGCACGTGTAGGTGGCTAAAGATTATCGTCATTGAAATTAGCACTAGAAAATTCTAACCAAAGATTTCATAATGTCCGTCTGTTTCTAACGTGCATTACTATTTATTGTTATAAAATCACATTACAAATTCAGAAATACATAGGTACAATTTAAATATATACGTACTTCCCAAATTTCACATAACTAGATTTTTTTTCCAATGTTACGCCTAAGAGAAATTTTTAATAATGAGCAAAAAAAGGCATGGACGATTTTGTCCATGGTGAAAATGTAAAAAAAAAAACCTCAGATCAGACAAACAAGGCAGACATTATTTTTATGGTAAGGTGAAGTGGCGGGGCGAACCCATCACACCTAAAACAAAGTTGAAGTGACTAGTTTCTGCCTTTAGTTGAACTCACGCTGCGAAACGCTTCGTCGCCTTTTTTGCGACTACTACTGTGACTACTACCAACTTCATTAGTTTATTAGTGTTGCTGATATGCTGATATGATGATGATGATGATGATACTTCATTTATTGTCTGCTCTGATGTTTTAATAAACATATAATGTATAATGCGCCAAGCAATGATGTGGGAACTGAATAGAAACGACAGATTTATTAAAGCCTTATATTTTAACAACATTTGCATTTTAACAATAAATTATATCATTTATTTAAAGTTAAAAATAAGTACAAATTAAGGAACAAAATTCGTAAAAATATAACCTAAATCTAGACAAATTTTCCTATTTTTCTCGGAACAAATTACAAAAGTTCACATAATATACAAAGAGTACAAAATCCTTAACGTCTATTGTCATTGTCTGAAGCTGTCAAGTCCATCAGTCTTGCTTACCGAACGGGTATCGTAAAATTTTGAAGACTAGAATAATTTTAACTGCATTACACAACCGAAACTAGAAGTTAATCTCAAACTGTTACTTTGGTTACATCGTGTCATGGCACAAATCCCTGTTTTGCGTTATCGATACGATCTAGAGTCATTTCTGGGCTTCGTTGAGTTTCTTCCTCTGATTTTTTTCATCTGAGGTCTGTCTTTGGAAGAAAGCGTGTAGACTCGACATGGAGTTTTGCGCCAGTTGATTCGATGACGACCATTCTAAGGATATTGACTGGTGTCGTCCTCCGTTTGAAGTCCCGCCTGCTGTTCTTTCTCCGTCTACTTCTGAATCCCACTTCTCCAAGAGATGTAAGAGCAGATCTTTCGTTCTGTGAGCGTTGTTCTCATCACCCCTCCTGTAAGGTAGCTGTCTGCCGTTCTCTGTACCGTTTACTAGTTTGTCTATTTTCTCTCGTCTTTTGTCGAATTCGCTAAAGAATGTGTTTCGTTTTTCGACTGGTTGGTCTGGCACGTCCCTGCTTGTACTGGTCACTTTCTTAGATCTGACCGGGGCTGACTTCACCCAAGGCATTCTGCTTGTCATAGGCTTTTCAGGCTCTCTTTCCTTTAAGAATGATGATGTTATTTTATTAGTTGATTTTGATGTGAATATCCTTCTCTCAGCTGTGCTTGCGTCGCCATTTGTCACTGTTCTGGTTATTTTGGACTGTTTCTTAAAGCCATTGGTCAACTTTTCCTCTTTGCATTCCTTAGTTTCGGTCACATTTTTGTCTAACTCCTTGGTGCTGTTATTATTCGCTAGATCTGTGTTCATAGTCGAGAGCATGAATAAGTGGTCTGATAGCTTCTTTATTTCTTCTGCCAAGTTTTTCCTAACTAGAACATCGTGTTTTTTGTGTAAGAAGCAGCTGCTGTCTGATGCTCGCCTTTCCACTGGGTTATGTCTCGGTGCTAAGAAACTATCTCTTAAAGGAGGGGGATCCAAATCATCTTCATCGAACACGAAGTCTGGGGAACTACTGAGAGAGGATCTGGGTGAAGGAGAACAGCCTCCTATAGAAGATCGTTCGCAGCCATTTACGAGGCAGGTGATTTCGTGCGCCTCGTTATCGAACACGTAAGGTGAATTGGGATGTTCGCTCCATCTTTCAACGAAAAGCCGCAGGTTGTCTTTTGCGGCTTCTAGTTCGTGCTTAGGTGAGGGTAGGGGTGCAGGCGCCGGCTCTTGTTTTGGCGGCAGCCGCTTGAGGAGCCAGCGGTGGCGTAAACACTCCGTGGCGCTCGGCCGTGACCTGCGACAAAGACCTTCGTTATTATCGCCCCAACACCTTGAGGATGGATGGTAGTGGTGAATAATGAACATGACACTTTTAACGGAATTTATCGCGTGTATTTTAGATTATTTTAATTCGTGACGTATCCAACACTTTGCAGTGTTAGTGGTCACAGGTAGACTCAGTAGGTAAGTTTCAATATAATACTTAATAATCGCGAAAACGTAAGTATACAATCAGAATGAACATGAGTTAGGCACCTAACTTTCTAATAATGATCGAGACTGATTAAAAATTACCAATTGAAACAGATTAGTTATTTTAATCTAATTCTTTTGGAGTTAATCAACTGAAATGATCTAATTTTGAGAAAACTTTCAAATTGTGTTAAAAGTAAAGTATAGCCACTATTACAAATAGCAATTATATTTTTTCATTTTGAGGAGATAACAGCCATTTTATTTTACAGATGGTATTTGGGTTAGCACAGTAAAAGTCTATTTCGTGCATTATGTTTCATGTTTTGTTAGTCACTGGTAGGTTCAGTGTTGGATCACAATAACGAAAGGTCTTTATCGGCAGGCTTGTTAACAATAAAACGAACACATACAGTTTTGTGAAACTGAATAAATACATATGTAGTTGGATTTGTAAAACAAATAAAATTCATCTTGACAAAATTATATCGTGATGATCTACGGACGAAAATGGTGAACGTGAATGAAATTATCTTTTTTTTTATTCAAAATTCTTTTTTGGTCATTATTCTCAATCAAGATGGTATCCGCTCAATTTCTTTTACAGAATTGTTTGAATCGTATCGTACGTCTAATCAGTTTCTTTTTACTAATGTAAACAAAAATGGTGATATGACAATCAATTCCAAGTCGCAAATACAGTAGGACCGAATTATAGAATTGAGGAATGTTAATTTTGTTCACAAAATATGATGGTGACTCAACTCCACAGATATTCTGCATTATAAAAGCTGTTACTCGTTATTATACCTATCGTGTCATCTCACTCGCGCCAACTTATTCACACCGTGCATGCGAGCGGGATGACACGATGGTGGTAGCGAGTGTCACCGAGTGCCTTCCTATATAATAACTGCGCTGGTTGTACAGCAATAGTGTCCTTATTGGTTGTCATTCCGCCATTTTTGTTTACAGTTGTGTTTTTGAGAAAAACAATCAGTACTCATAAAATTGTATTAAATGAAAACTTACTCTTTATCTTTCACGAGGAGTCTCCTAATGAAGTCCTTGGCGTCTTCAGAGATCTCGTTGAAGGCCTCGTCGTCATAGTCGTACTTGGCAACCGTCACGTTAGCCATTGTCTCTATGTCGGTCTCACCCATGAACGGCGATAGACCGGATAAACTGAAATAAGAAGTCCAATCTTATAGTATACCTACAATGAGCTTGAGCATGTGGTGAAGAAACAATAGCGTTGTTATCTAGCCGGTGGGTGATATCAGGGAATTTCTGAGCATCTGAATTCGTGGCCTATCACTGTCAATTGTGGTTGCCAAGTTGCTTTATCAGGGTAGAGTTGTATTCTATGAACTTGCTTATTTAAGCACTCATGTGTTAGATTGTCGTTTGTGTAAATAATAGCCATACTCATATAGCCAAGCATGATGCCCAAACACGATTCATCATCATCATCAGCCGGAAGACGTCCACTGCTGAACATAGGCCTCCCCCTTTAACCTCCACACTGAACGACAGCCTGCCTTTTGCATCCACTGGATGCCCGCGACTCTCACAATGTCATCGGTCCATCTAGTGGGAGGCCTCCCTACGCTGCGTCTTCCGGTTCGTGGTCTCCACTCCAGAACCTTAAACACGATTAGACCTGCAATATTTTGTGGAATAAGCTCTCGTCCCGCGGTATTTCCGAGTAATTAACATGGGGTTCTTCAAAATGCCTGTTAATAGAGTCTTTAAGATCGGCTACGTATCTACTGTGATGCCCCTGGTGTTACAGGTATTCATAGGCGACGGTGTTCGCTCACCATCAGGCGGATTCAGGCGGCCCGTTAACTTGTTTGACACCTATGACATAAGAAAAGACCGTTTTGACGAATCAGGTCTGTGTTGTGTCAGTGTGTGAGAGCGTTGTTACTGGACACTTACAGAACGTAACAAATAACGCCGACGGACCACATATCCGTCCCGTAGCCGATCTGGTCGAAGTTGACCACCTCGGGCGCGACAAACTCCGGAGTCCCGAACAACACTTGCAGCTTCTTCTCTGGGTCGTAGAACCGGGCTAGGCCGAAGTCGATGATCTTTATCCGGTTGCCGGACTTGGTGAGGCACAGGATGTTTTCTGGCTGTGGAAGGGAAAAAGGTGTCATATAAAAATTATATAAAACGATGTTAATAAATTAAGTGGTATACCTATATAATGTGCGCCTGCGGGCCTGCGGAGATGTAGGTAAGACTCTAGTCCGTGGCAATGCCGAATTTACCATAAGACTAGGCCAAACCCAAACCCACCCTTGTTGATGAATCTTCTAAAGCCATATAGCCACTTCATCAAGACAATTATGATAAAACGGCTTACATTCATAGATAGATACTCTTTATTGTGTACTTACACGAGAAATAAAAATTACAAACTGATAGAAAACACTTACAAGCTAGTGCCATAAGTGGCGGCCTTATCGCTAAAAGCGATCTCTTCCAGGCAACTATGCATGCTATGTTTATCAGTCGAGACGAGCTTCCGACTGGTTTCGGACCGTTTTGTCATATAGTTTCTATGCAATGTAGGTAACCTTTATCTAAGAAAAATATACCAACTGAAAGTTTTTGTAATATTGTCCAATGATAACCAATGAGAATTAATAATGAAGCAAAGCATGTAATGTGATTACCTAATAATTAATCCGCCATGTTTGTTTACACTTGTCTTATAAAAGGTATGACAACTCGGTTTGAAAATTGATCTGTATAACCAGTACCTACTTACCTAATAATCAGTCATAGGTACTTACTTTAGAATAAGTACGTAGTTAAGTCTAAGAAGTTTCCTCGTGAATAGCCTAGAATTCCTAGAAATAGGTACCTATATATTTCTTTGCTTAGTTTGGGGTCAGAAGACCATGGGTGCAAAAAAAATGTCCCAAAATATTGAAAAAGAGTTTAAGGGTGTACTCTCTTCAAAGACTTCAATCTACCAACCCTGAACCTGCCCAATTGGTTGAATAACAAGAGATCATTGAGTTAACCACCCATAAAATAAAACCCACATTTTCATTTTGCAGCCGTAAAACCAGCATTAAACAATGGACGACGCGTCTCCTGTCCAGACAATCGTAAAACTCCCTCCCGCGCACGCCTTTCCGCTATTTTGATTTACAACTTGGATCAAACCCAAGAGAAGTGGCCATCAAGGACTGTAATTGTTAGAAGATATACGGTATCAATCCGGTATACCTACATAATTATATAAAATAAATAATAGGTAAGCGAATCTGATTGATGTATTGGCTGTAGCCTGTAGTTATGGAACCTGGGGCCTTACGGACAACAGCTAATTGCGGCACCTAATCCGCTAAGTTGTAAAATCGCAAATGGAACGCAGCGTGCTAGGTATCAAAAGAATGGACAGAGTCCGCAACAACGCACTGCGCTCCAAAGCAGATGTGGTCGACGTTGGCCAAAAAGCCGCCAGACTAAAATGGGATTGGGCGGGATACTTATGTGGCGCGTATGCATTCCGACCGATGGGCCGGGATCGTCACGCAGTGGATGCCCGATGGACGAAGCAATCAAGGAAGGCCCAAGAATCGCTGGCGTGACGATCTTGACTCATTCCGGAGAGGTTGGCAAGAGGACGCGGAGGACCGAGATTTATGGAAGGAAATGGGGAGACATTTGCCCAGCAGTGGGACAGTATAGGTATTGGTATTGAAGCCGCCCTTAAGAGGATGCTAAGCTAACTGATTACCAGTAACCCTGTATGCAATGACATCTGCATTGTCTCAATGAGTTCGATATTTTTAGGTTATTCAGTCCTTGCCAAGAGCTGGTTGAATAATCGAACATTGTTTTCATTGGACCATAGTGGGTAGATCGTTAAAGAATTAATTAGACAGATCGTTGCGTTCCAAGCTTCATGTCTTCATGTCGTCGCCAGAAGTAATACGCAGTGATTCACTTGAAGGTGAATGATACAATCTTATCGTATCGCACACCGTTTTTAAAACGATTGTCTGATATGAAGATCAGTTCCGTCGTACAATTTGTCCATAATCGTTTTGTTTGGTATACGTACAAGGACAGATTGTAGGTAGGTTAGGTACCTACGTCAGTTAGAATCTGCCAGTCAGTGACTATGTCAGTAGATCCTTGTAATCACCCGTTGTGCTCCTCCATAAAATAATTCGTTCTCGACTGACTTGGCAACAAGGACAAGGTAGGTACATAGGTACCTAATATGGGAGTCCTACGTAGTTGCAATCCACGGTGTTTCGAAAAACTTTTTGAATGGGCCGTCAATGTGAAAATGAGCCTACCGAAAACCAATAGATCTGTCTGATCTGTTTTTCTGCATAAACCTGCCAAGTTAGTAGTTCTCTTCTCATCTTCATGTCCAAGTGCAGAATGTTCTGCCTGTACACGAAGTCGATGCCCTCGCATATCTGTCGCATGAACAACGTGCAAGTGCGCTCTTTTCGTTTTAGTTTTCGTCTATCGCGTTATTTTTGTGCATAAACCCTACGATCAAAATGTTTTGGTCGAAGCATAAACCTGCCAAGTTAGTTACTAGTTCTCTTCTCACCTTCATGTCCAAGTGCAGAATGTTCTGCCTGTGCACGAAGTCGATGCCTTTGCATACATGCCGCATGAAAACCGTGCAAGCGCGCTATTTTAGCACCAATTTTTTATTTCAAGTAATGTTTTTCTGCATCAACCTTAGTAGGTTGAGCTGACTGACTAACTTAGTAGTTAGTCAGTCAGTTCTCTGCTCACCTTCATGTCCAAGTGCAGAATGTTCTGCCTGTGCACGAAATCGATGTCCTCGCATATCTGCCGCATGAACATCGTGCAAGTGCGCTCTTTTAGCACGAAGTTTTCGTCTATCGCGTTGTTTTTGTGCATAAACCTGCTAAGTTAGTTAGACCTCTTCTCACCTTCATGTCCAAGTGCAGAATGTTCTGCCTGTGCACGAACTCGATGCCCTCGCATATCTGCCGCATGAAGACCGTGCAAGCGCGCTCAGTCAGTACGAAGTCTTCGTCTATCACGCGCTCGAACAGCTCTCCGCCGGTAATTCTGGAAATTAAAACAGTTTTATAAACATGGGCGGTTTCACCCGCGGGGATGACTCCTTATAACATCAGCTATCTGACAGTGAAAGTCCCGTCAAAATCAGTCCAGCCGTTTCCTCTCTTAGGAACATACATACATCGCCTTATGTATATAATAGATAGTTTATTGCCAAATTAAATATTAGAAAAGAGAAGACTCTATTATCACATTTATTTCAAGCCCCAGTCCAGCTGAGCCGCCATTAGGAAATAAGGAACTAGCAATAAAGGATGTGATAGTACGGTTGCCTCCTAAAAACAGTATATTGATATACTTAGTAGGTACCTACCTAAGCAGTCTTTCTTACAGGATACAAGTGTAAGGTATCCCTGCACAGGACTGGTGCTGTTTATACCTATGTATAAACGACGAGTTTATACATAGGTATAAACTTCGACCAAAATGAAACTAATGGAACTAATGAAATTAATGGACAGGCCCAGTAGAACCGCATTTTTGAAGATAACAAAATGAGCGCCGGCTCTCATTTCGTTTCAGTCGGTCTCTAGCCATAGGAAGTGCAACACGTGTCTATTGTTACGTGATAACGAAGCATCTGACAAAATTATGCATTCATATGCTTTCCCGAAGTGTAGGTACTGTACACAAATAAAACCGGGATCTATTTTTTGTAACAAATACACTGTACATTTTTATAATTAGATGTTGAAGTATATGTCCGACGGTTTTGACTCGTTTTTACTGAGCAATTTCAATGGTTAGGGCCCGTCCATTCATTTTATTTTAGTCGAAGAGGTATAGTATAGTTTCATACATAGGTAAAGCACGAGACGATATCATCTTTAGTGTTATAACCCTTGGTTCCTACGCTGCCGTAGGTACATCAGCTAAAAAGTAGCAAACCAACTGTAATTGACTGCTTTATCCAAGTGTGGACTCAACTTAAGACGGACTATAATCTGTCTGTGATAAGTGTGACTTTTTTAAAATATAAATAATAGGCTTGCTTTTGGCCACCAACCACAGAATATGATTATCAATTTAAAAACACCGACCGATATAGGTACTTACCTACGTAATTTCGGTTACTCAAATGACAATTTTTTTTCCAGTTTTTGATTTAAAAACCAAACTGAAAGTAGGTATATCCTTTTAAATAAAAAAAAAACATACAACCAAAATGAGAACCCCTCCTTTTTTGAAGTCAGTAAAAAAAATTGTATAATCAAGCAAGATAACCGTAGTCCGTATAAATCTGTATGTTCCGTTATCCAAATTCGACTGGGTATATAAGTATCCAGTTAGCTACCAGGTTTCAGGTATCGACACCAACAACTACGAGTAAAGTTTTTAAAATTCCAAGCTTTACGATTTTCCCGATTCATAAACATTTACCTACATCAAAGTCGTTTTTATGCGCGGGAAATGAAATACAATTTACGCGCTTACCAAAACAAGATGTTAAAATGGAATCACAGCTGAGGATTTCATGATTTTACTACATTTGTAATTCTTGGTGGTAGTAGGTACACGCCTTTTATAAATAAATAAAACAATAGTTTATAATAAAACCTATTGGTATGTAATTTTTTTACTGATGATACTTACACGTCATACTCTTTTTGTATATATCTATAAAAACATCGTAAACTGTCGTACATATAGATCGATATAAACCACAATGTAAACTATGGATTGCAACATCTACGCGCCAAAAATGGCAACAAAATGCAATGCTTGTATAGGCTTGTATTGTATAGGCGGGCGCCATTACTCACAGTCACAAATTTGAGAATTGAATCGTAAAGAAATGGCGATATAAGTACCTCTTTAATGAGCTATTTTTTTTAATCTGTCTATTTAAATTAATAGCTTTAAAAAGGGCTTGGAATTCCCAATGACCTGTATATAGCTGGAAAGATGCCGTAGAGTCGAACTTGCGTGAGTTCCAAGTCGGTAACTGGTGCGAGAGACAGCGGAGGCCAAGATCCACTTCAGTCGCTGTGCCAGCGGAGTAAGTAAGTAAGTACTTGTTAGCTGAACTGAACTTAAACCTTATCCTACTCCTTGGAGTACAAACCTACTGAAACTTAGGTAAGAGCCATACAAAACGAATGTTTATAATGACTAGGAAGAATGCAACAATTTCATCGAGCCTGTAAAAATAAAAACAAGAAAAGCGCGCGAAATACACACCATAAGGAAAAGCTGCCAAGTTGCCAAGAGACCGGTCGTCGATCGAAATAATGAGGATCGACACATGGCAGCACAGTGTTGGCGCCAAAATAAATACGGGCGACGAAATATGCAAGGTCGATGTCAGCGATTTACTTCGACATTCTGATTCTGATAAAAAACACAATATACAAAAGTAAAAAAAAAAAAGAATAAAGTCTTTGTTGCTAACCCTATTACCGTCTTACTACAAAAGATTTAAGAACAGTTTAGACATGTGTTTAACATATTTTTCACAGTGAAACAACTGCTAAACACATGTCTAAAGTGTTCTTAAATCTTTTGTAGTAATACGGAGAGTTTTGTCAACAAACGAATAGAAATTCAGAAAGAAGCAAGTTCAATTTTCAAGTTTGAATTTTAAAGGCAGGGTCGTCGCTAGAATGTCACTTGGGGCTAATTTATTTGAGGTAAATAGATGACTTTGTTATTCTATTCATTATATTATAATATATTGGAATGTTGTCGCGTGTCTAATATATCAAATTCTAAAAATTCTGTTTAAAAAGTAATAATTTATAATACAGAATTATCTGTGAGTAGGTAATAGTAGTTTCACATTATCTGCTATTTTGCAAGGCTATGCTAAATAAAATGCACAGTCATCTCGATCTTTAATTACACATAAAAATATTCTTTAAAGTAAATAATTACTCAGCGACAACAAAAATGTCTGCCTTGACCTATTATTCTAAAAAGAAAACAACGTTCAGCCGTGAAAATGTCTTGCGTATTTTTAAGCACAAATTAGCAATGCTACAGGAATCTTCCGTCTATAAGATACCGTTTAACGAGATGATTTTTTTGTTTGTTTACCTCAGTGTCTCAGGGCAAGCGTCGTGTTTTCGTTAAAATTTAATTTTAGAACGTTTGAATGAATCCCGCGTCAACGGCTGCGCAGTCCTGTTTCAGTTGTCCAGTGACGTCATTGAAACAGTCTTCGCAAAAGGTTGTTACAATATTTGTTTCTTAGAGTATGTTTTTGACGCAAGTAAGCCACGTCGTACGTGACGAAGTCAGGTGTATACATGTAAATAAGGTTTTGCAATAAACTTTGCTAGTTTACATACTTATTATTATTTGTTATAATGAAAATTATTTGTGTTTGTTGAATGGCTGCTTTTTGATGTGAGTGCAAGAAATTTGAATATAAAAAAGTGGTTTTGTTCAACTCAACCGAGTGACATAGCTATCTAGACAATTGGCAATCAGCCCGGGTGTAGGCCACCCTGTCTGTTAGATATCTACTGTGAAAGTAATTTTTAATATTTTTTTCGTTGTAATCCTCTTTCTAAAATTAAATTTACGTACTTTATAAGCAACTATAGCTGACCTGACAGACGTTATCCTGTCTTAGAACTGTCAAACACGCAAAGTCAAAATTGTGAATCTTATTTTTTTACACCTTGGGTTCTTTACATTATTGGAGTTTTAGTAAGGATCCCTATTTTTTTAGAATATATTATATAGCCTATGTTACCCGGGGATAGTGTAGCTTCAAACAGTGAAATAATTTTTCAAATCGGTTCAATAGTTTCGGAGCCTATTCAATGCAAACAAACAAACAAACAATCAAATCTTTCCTCTATAATATTAGTATAGATGTAACTTGTAATGTAATGTAACTTTATAAGATACGTCTCCATTCTTACGACCATGTATGCTACTTTATAATATGTACCTAGTAGTACCTACCATGTTCTGACAAATCAATATTTTGAATTTGAATTTTTTATTATGTTTACTTCTCTTCTCTATCTCTATCTTTTCTATCTCTTCTTCTCTACATCTCTAACTCTAACTCTAATAAATGTCACTTTCCGCGTCTGTCTGTCTATATAATCGCTCCTCTAACTCCTAAACCACACAACGGATTTTGATGCGGTTTTCACCATTAGTTAGTTTTTTTTTCGGAAGTTTTATATATATGACACATCCCGGCTTCGCACATAAGTAATTGCACCGATGCGAAGCCGGGGCGAGTCGCTAGTAAGTTATAAGATTTTATAACTTTAGTGAACAACCGTGATATCTGCTCCTCCATATAAAACGATAATTGATTCTCGACAAAATGTATGAAACAGCTGATAATATATTTTTCGCGATTTCAGGGTTGGTGCCATCGTAAAAGTTTCTCCTTCCTAGCAAGCATCCTTTCAGCTTCCAAGCATCCTTTCGGCTTAGCATACCCTTTTGTTATAACCCTGTATATGATCATTCCTTTGTCTGTTATATTTATTTTCTTACAAGTTTGACTTTCATCATATACGTAAATATTACGTAAACTTTTTGTGAATAATCAAGTGATGATAAGGACGTATAAGGCAGGCGTGCTACCAATACGTGACCATATCATCATCATCGGCAGCCATTAAACGTCCACTGTTGGACAAAGGCCTCCCTGTTAGAGATACATATAGTATTATATATATATATAGACCGGTATATAGTATTATTTAATTTTAAAAATAAATAAAACACATGTTTTGATCATAACACAATCTTTTGCGTATTTGTCGTCGTTCAAAGATGGCGTCGCAATGGCGCGTTGCCAACTATGCGCCGTAATATCTGACGCGCTTGACGCCGTCGTCGGTGACTTTATATCAGCGCCGGAGTTTACACCCGTCGCCTTTTACGGGGGCACTTGACTTTGACTCAATATTAGGAGCGTATAAACTTATAAAGCGTCAATTGTACGTGGGATTATAACAACGATTTAAGATTAATATTCTTGTCATGACTACGATTACTCAGATTAAGGACACGCAGTTTCAAATGTTCCAACTCAAGAAACCTAAATTAAATTCATGACTATGAATAAATCGATGCCATAAACAACATAACGGAGTAGAGATAGACAAAGGTTAAAAGGGTAAAGATTAAACTCTCACCACATAAAGCTAAACATTATTAACGAAAGAGTAAGAAATGACTACTTTTACAAATGGGAAGTGAACTAGAACGTTTTTCTCGTTTTCCGATATCACAAAATTTTGCATACAACGCTATCAAGGAATTACCATTATAAGAAACGTAACTTTACAAAATGAATCATTCAATTTAAATTTCAAAAGCATATTTTCAAAATGACGAACGCAATGACTGGTGCATAAGTTTCAACATTCGCGGTTAACCGCATGGCGATAAGAAAATCGCCTGATGTTTGGATTAACAGTACATTTTGTATTGCTTTCCCAATGATAGGAAAGTGACCGTCTGACTCATCTCTATTTGACTTTACTTTCACCTGTGACATGTCGCTCATCTGATTTAAAGTATCTCGGACATTTAACGGTCCAGTGGTTTATTGGCTGTCTCTATTCCGTTTGTATTTTTGTCTTAGTTTAAACCGAAAATTTACAAATTTTAAACCAGATTTAATTTGTTATGGTAACATACATTTTAAGGAGGTTTTTAATGTATTGGCATATACATAATATGCATCATGTCTATGTCTATAAGGTAATGTACATTTTGTTGTTCTACAATTACTATATCTTTTATATTTTCTAAGTAAACTCAAGGGTCACGATGTGTTATGTTAACATCTGACCGCAAACTTGTTATTTCACATCTAAACATATTTATTCCAAAGGTGTGTCTGAGAACCACAATGTGAATGACATTTCTCTTAATATACGCCGACGCCTAACGCTGGAGATGATGTCACGATATAAAAGTGAAAACGCTATAATTAATGCCTTAAAGGCGTATACCACCTGTCCTCCACGACCTGTCAACGACCCAATTACAACATTTACAACACCTGGATTATTCACATATTATTAATAAACACCTAAAATACGAAGATGGAAGTTGTAGGTTGAAAGTGTTGTCATTTTGAGTGATGACAGAGATAAATTGCTTTATAGAACAAGAGGAACCTGTATCAGATTTGTTATCTAGATAACATAGAAAAGGCTTGCAAATATTAAGGCCAGATTGAGGTTGTTCACTGCAAATTGCATTAACAAAATGCGAGGCAGAGAAAGTAACAAAGAAAGTTGGTTATTAACAGGGGAGTGTTAAAGTAAAATTTAATTAAGATGATTGACGTTAAACAAGCGAGAATATGGAAAATTCAGACGTCCTTAACCCCACGTGGCCCCAAAATAAACAAAACAAGACTATTCCAGATTCAAATGATTCATTTTCGAATCGCAGTGAACTTTCGCTACGAATGTGTGACAAATTTAGAAATACGGATAATTGCGATGCAAGTGATTCAGTATCAACGTAACACACGTGGATGATAGAATATTACTAAAATACTTGTAACACCGA
The DNA here is from genome assembly GCA_914767915.1 of Agriopis aurantiaria. NCBI lineage: Eukaryota > Metazoa > Arthropoda > Insecta > Lepidoptera > Geometridae > Agriopis > Agriopis aurantiaria. The sequence continues at coordinate 4,475,447 of OU612003.1, read as the reverse complement.
ACATATCTGACATTAGAAATAAACTCAATGACGAAAAGCTCGCCACTTGTTTAAATTCGTCCGCCGTTGGTCTGAGGGAGTGCCGTGTGATTTCGTCTGAATTTTTGCGTGTTTCCTCATCTTCAATAATATATCTTGGAGATTGAAAGAAAGGTCAGCGTTAGCAAAATGTATACACGAAACTCAGCTGTGATTTTGAGTAGAAACAGTTTACTTTTAACTTGACATTGAGTGAATCATTGCTTGGTCTTCATACGGTGTGGGTATATACTGTTTATTTCAATTCTTAAAAGGAGATGTTCAGTTTTAACGAAATTAAGATGCCAGTTTCCATTAAAGTCTGTTTACATATTTTAAAATACAATGAAGATAAATTTGTTTGTTTTGGCATGTTGAGATTTTAATTTGATTTTTAAAAGGCAATGGATGTCAATGGCCTACTAAAATGCGATGTCTTTGGTGTTGGTGATTTAGGCATCTAGATCAAAGCGGTCACAAGTAATTTTGCAGTGGTTAGTGTTTTATGGGTGTACAAAGCAGTAATATTGCTGTATAATGGGTAAAGGTGACCGCTTTACATTGGTTGGGCTGCTTGCCAGTATGTTAAACGTAGAATCTTTGAACTGTTGGTTCACACGACACAAATAATAGTTTAGGTTTCTGAGTAAAACACGTAGACGTGTTTATTAAGTAGTAACAATAAGTAGGTACGATGCTTGTTCTATGTTAAAAATAAGGCAAAGAGTGTTTACTAATCGTACTTATAGGTAAATGAACATAGTTCTTCCATCATTCATCTTTTAAATTTGTTTTTAAATTATACAATGCTCGGAGCACCAAGGACTGTTTGTGGAAGTCTGTTACACGATGTATACATTTGGAGCAGTTTGCTTGATTTTACTAATGATTGTGGCACGATAACCAGTTTTTATAACAACATGATCTCCTGGCTCGAAGGACCATCTCACACTTGCAATTTCTGGAATGAGCTATCCTGCTGCATTTCCGAGTAACTATAACATGGGGTTCATCAAAAGGGCTATTAATAGAGTCTTTAAGGGTCAGCAACGTATCTGTGATGCCCCTGGTGTTACAAGTATCCATAGGTGACGTCGATAGCTTATCATCAGGCGGCCCGTTGGTTTGTTTGCCACCTATCACATAAAAAGCTACCCCGATTATTAATTTTAGCCCTATTTTAACTCTTACAAATATTAAACATATACTTACAGCTCGAGCACGACACACATATATTTCCCCCACTCGTAGGCATCGTAGAGCTGTATGAGCCGCGGATGCCGCAGCCGCCTCATTACGTCCACTTCTCGCTCCACATTCCGTCTCTCGTCCCGTCTGCTGACCGAGACCAGCTTGGCGGCTAGCTCGAGCCCGGTGCTCTTCTCCCGGCATAGGTACACCGTGCCGAACTTGCCCCTGAAAATATATTTTTTATTGCAGTAGTTTAAACACGTGAGTCTACAGCTATAGTCAGTAACTTAGTATATAAGTTATAGGCCCCGTTAGGCTACTGTAATGGAGAGGAGGAAAACATTAACCTTAGTTTATATCACAAAAATACATCATCATCATCTCAATGACAGCGAAACAGTCCACAGACGAAATATTATCTTTGAAAATACTGACTTCATCATCACTTCTTCACTAATCTTCAGCCAGTAAACAAACGTCCACTGCTAACCAAAGGCTCCCCTTCTAAGAGAAGGGTGTTGCCATAATCCCCACACTAGGCAGGCGCCTTGAGAATCGCAGAAAAATACACCTAGTAAAGTAATGGTAACATTAATAGTTATACCCTTTTCAAAGATATTATTTCGTTTGTGGATTGTTTTGCTTACATTTTCATTTCAGTCTATTAGACTAAAACTGCAACACTTTTAGCTACTTCTGTTAGTCTATGAAATATAATTTTAATACTTGTCGAATATTGCTTATAATATCCCTCCCTCCAGATTTTTTATATTTTGTTATTATGAAATGGGCTAGCGTTTGCCATAAAAGTGACAATAAGATGGAGCACGCTAGCCCATGAAGTGTCTATTCATCCATATCTTGTAGGGACCCAAGTTGTACTTTATGGGGTTTTTAGAGGTATAATTTGAAAAACACTATAAAAAGGTATCTCAACTAGTATCTAAACAAATATGGCGGACTGACAGCCAATGAGAACCAATAGTGATGGCAGAGAAATTATATCACATCCATTGTGAATGCGAAATTTTGTGTGAATATGTATATATGTTTGTACTCAACTCCGCAACAGCTGAACGGATTTGAATTAAATTTGGTATGGATTTGGTATACCCTAGATACTTTTTATTTTGGAAAAAATAATGAATCCTGTATTCCGTATAGCGGGTAAAACCGCATGAAGCCGCTAGTTAGTAAATAGCTGCTAATTCTAGACAGACTTATGGTACATGTACAGGTTTTTATTAAGTACCTGCCGTACACAGCGTACACTATAAATGTTTTCATTTTGTTATCAGAAACCCTGATAAGGTGTAACTTAAAATAGAAATTAAGAAACAAAACTGAGTAGGCAAATTTATTATAACTGTAGTGTTTTTACAATCAATAAATTGAGCTCGCCGTTAGTTCATGTAAGTTTTTTATCGACTCAGGCACCGTTGTTTCTAAATTAGATTATAAATTAGATACACCACGCGTGAGACCTAATAACAAACGACGACACAACTCAACTAGATGTGTCACCATTGAGTCCATGTTAGAGTAATCAAATATCATTTTGTCATTATTATTTACAGTAATTCTGAGCCTTGGCTTTATTTTATTACAGTACTAGCTGTTGTCGACTTCGTACGCGTGGACTTTCATATTTCAACCCCCTTTACCCCCCTTAATTCAAAGTTTTCGCAAACACTTTTCTTAGCGGACACCATCACCATAAGTAATATACATGCCAAATTTCAGCTTAGTAATTACAAAACTGTCAACAAAAAATTAAAACCCCTATTTTGCCTCCTTAATCCGTCTTTTTCGGGAAAAAAGTTATGCAGTATTTATTTATTTTAACCAATTAATCTGAATATCAAACTTCATGTTAAATAAATTTCAATAAATTATTTATAATTATAGATTGTTTCGATTCACAGTTTTACCACAATGTACAACTATCATTACAAACCAAGGAACATGTTTACAAAATTTTAAGTAGGTATATGACTATACCTACTTAAAATTTGACCTAGTTTTGACAAACGTAGTGGCAAAATCGTCGTAAACGGTGGGAAACCAAAAAATACTTCAGATTACAACGCTGAATCTTCGACTGAAATAAAATGAATGGACCTAACCATTGAACTTACTCAGAAAAAATGAGTCAAAACCGTCGGACATATACTTCAACACCTAATTATAAAAATGTACGGTAAATTTGTTACAAAAAATAGATTCCTGTTTTATTTGTGTATTTACACTTCGGGAAAGCATATGAATGCATAATTTTGTCAGATGATTCTTTATCAGGTAACAATAGACACGTGTTGCACTTCCTACGGCTAGAGACCGACTGAAACGAAATGAGAGCCAGCGCTCATTTTGGTATCTTCAAAAATGCGCTTCTACTGGGCCTGTACATTCATTTTATTGTGGTCGAAGCGCTGAATCACTGAATGTGTGGTAAAATAAAATAGACAATAATTAAGAGGTTTGATTTTGATTCACTCGTATGATTTCGTACGAAAATATCATGCGAAATGATAGATTTTCTATTCCAATGTTCTTGTCTCGTGCGTCCTTTCTATTCATCCTAATATTTATTACTTAAGTGGTTTTCATGAATTTGTCGTACAATGATTTATGACTACTGATAAAAATATAAATAAGTAAGTCGTAAGTAGTAGTAAGTAGTCTTAAAATTATCGTAGTTATTGCGTTTATTCAAAAGGCAGTCTTACTTCATTGTTGATTTAAAATTAATCATCGTATGTGACTCACCTGCCGATTTCAGATAGCATTTCATAGTGGTCGTTAACGTCTGTGTTCCTTTTGAGGGTGACATCGCGGGAGGGAAACGGTGCCTCGATTTCTGGAACAACATTATACAATGTACTTAATTGTACGAACAAAAAAAAATTACAAGTAAAAAATTATGGCTTCATTATCTAAACTAAATATACGAGATGTGACTAAAAGTATTTATGTTCCTGACTAATTTATCTAAAGTTAACTAAATAGACGACATGTGACTAAAAGTACTGATGTTCCTGACTAATTTATCTAAAATAAACTAAATAGTCGAGATGTGACTAAACTTGATGACTTTATGTTCCTGACAAATTTATCTAAAGTAAACTAAATAGACGACATGTGACTAAAAGTATTGCTGTTCCTGACTAATTTATCTAAAATAAACTAGATGTGACTAAACTTGATGACTCCATGTTCCTGACAAATTTATCTAAAGTAAACTAAATAGACGACATGTGACTAAAAGTATTGCTGTTCCTGACTAATTTATCTAAAGTAAACTAAATAGACGAGATGCGACTAAAATTATTGATGTTCCTCACTAATGCACTGAAATTACCGTTCTTTATCTATAGTCAAATTCGATAAAATGCCATGGAATCGATCATAGCGAGTCCAGATCAACTGATTTGTTTTTTCGAATTTGACGATCTTAGCTGTTAAATTTGACAATCGATAAAGAACGGCACTTGCACTGATTATTTAAATTAAAATACACAACATGTGACTAAAAGTATTGATGTTCCTGACACTGAAATGAAAGGGATATATTTTTAGAGCTAGCAAAATTAATTCAGTTTAAAAAAATAACTTATAAAATTCTTATGGTATTAAAGGCAAGAACGGCGTCATTGTTTAATATTCCTGCTACATTTTAAAAATAGGACTTAGTTCATGCCTAAATTCTAAATACGTGATGTTTTAGAAGTTTAAAAAAAAACTATGACAAAAAAGTAGGTAGGTAGGTACTTATTTGTATTGTTTCTTCAATTAGGTAAAACCGATTTATAATCCAAAGTGGTTAGCGATAAAAACAAATGATTAATCTGAATGTCCGCTTAAAAGCAATGATAAATATAAAACGAACATTTCTTATCAGAAAACTCATAGAGATTTTAATTGATATAGCAATATGACAGAATATACATTAAATAGATAAGCAGATAAATTACAGTCGTGCAAGAATTTTGGTGTTAATTAGGTAAGTATATTTTGTTATAAAATTGTAACAGCGTGAAAGAGAGAAAATTGAGATGGAGTGTTATATTGCCAAAGATTTTTCATACCATACTAGGTACGTAGATCGTTGTATATAGTGTTATACAAGGCACTGATGGTGTTTTCTATTTTTGTCGTAGTTATTAATAAGATTTTGACAGGTCTTATCATTAAATCTTCGTTATTACGTCCCTGTTATTTGTTTGTGTGAACATTGTTTTTTTTTTTACAAAATAGCAAAATTACATAGTTGAAGTATTTAGGATATTAATCGTTAAAAGTTTTAACTACATACAAATTTCACGTCACGAAATTTGCCTCACAGATTTTATTTTGGCATCCAACGTAAGTATAAGTACGTTTGCAGCAGGATTGTTTGGCGGAGGCATTGTTTAGTCTGTTCCCGCATGTGTTGCACCGGTGGCGTCTTATAAATGTACATAGGTACATAATTATTATATGTTTTTTTTATTCTTTCCTCTTGAGAGGATTTTGGCGTCTGACGTCTTGTGCATTTGCCAGTGACAAAATATATTAGATATCATCAAACAAGACATAGCCACAGTCAGATTTAAGGAAAGTAAATCACAGCCAAGTCCATGCCATGCTACAGATTTTACTCAGAGGCTTGTATGGGGTTTTGGAAAAATCACGAAAAATCATGTTTCACCTCGTTATATCACTTGCCTACACTCGAGCACTTTCACAAACACTTAATAAATAAGAATCCACCATAACTGCACTTTAAAATTTGAAACTACACAAGTAACAAAAAAATAACACAATGATGACATGATATTTTCACGTTCGTGCCAAAAAATCATTTTAGGTTAGGTTAGGTTAGGTTAGGTTAGGTTAGGTTAGGTGTTTAGTTTTTGTCAACCAAAATTGTGTTAGAGGATACGAGAGGGGCAAATAGGTAAATACAAAATGTATATGTATAACTACGTATTGTAATTTAGTAGGTACTAACCAAATTACTAAGAAATTACTTAATGACTTAGTCAACGTGCATTACCTCACGATTTCTTTTAATCAATTGAAAATACAAAGCGATGCTCAATTTAAATTAGATAAGAATAATTTAAGTAAGATAGGTATGCAGCATAATTCATATCCTTTGATTCATTGTTCCATCATACCTACCTACGTGGTAAATCTTCATATAATAATATATTTTGCTAATGATTAATAATGTTTTTTTAAATTATTATTTCCTCTGTGAGGAATTCGGCGCTGCACTCCTGTGCATTTTGCCAGTGTCAAGTATAAATTACTATCCACTTTGATGAAATGAAGTCAAACAAGTCAGTCAGAGTCAAGCAAAGTAAGTCACAGCCAAGTCAAAGTCTTAGAGTAAATTGGTGGAGAGTTTGCAAGATGCTATGGACCTTTGGAAACAACGCGAAAATATTATGTTTCACCGCGGTAATATAATTTTCGCACACTCAAGCACTACCACGAACACCTAATAAATAATAATCCATCCGATAATACACAAGTTTAGGAAAATAATGATTTTTTCATGTTCGCGCCAAAACTCATAAAGTTAAGTTCCTACTATAACAAATAGTTTACTGATGTTTTATTCTAATGATCGAACGAATCTAACCTCCGGACTAGAAAAACAAATGGGTTATGGTATTTTTTTTTATTTAAAATAATATTTAGGCTGCGCTTGGCCGCCAATGTCTACTATTAAGTAGGCAATGAGGCCTATTCTGTCATACGTACCTACCACTCACTAAACTAAACCAATCTGACAGGACTAAAATTATCTGCCTCTCTTTTCATTTTAATATGTGATAGAAGGGTGGCAACAATTTTAGAGCTGTCATATTTAGTTTAGTTTAGAGAACATCAGAATCGATGCCATTGTTTGGCTCTTGTTGTATTTCTGAAAACAATGGAAATTGAATAATAAAACACAATAGCTACCATACTTACATAAAATCCATATTAATACATCGCGGAAATCGTCATAGATTTTGATTCCGAAACATTTTACAACGAGGAATGCAATACAATAGTTTTAATTTAGACTTAACCTTAGTGCACAGAGTTGAATGCACCGCCGTCGCCTCGCGATCGTCCATCTCTTACTCATACGTATTCTATCTCTATATACAGGGTTATATGGAAAGGGTATGCTAAACCGAAAGGTCATTGTACCTACTTACTCATAATTATGAACAACTTTTACTATGGGACCCAGGGGCGGATCCAGGATTTCATTTGGGGGGGGGGGGCATTACGGGGGGGGCATGCCCATGCTGGATCCGCCAATGATGGGACCAACCCTGAAATCGCGAAAAATATCAGCTGTTTCATAGAAAACGGTCGTTGACGCTCGTCGCTTGCCATCAAGCGAGTTGGTGGCCAAACGTAGATCTCATCATCATCAGCCAGAAGACGTCCACTGCTGAACATAGGCCTCCCCCTTTAACCTCCACACTGAACGACAGCCTGCCTTCTGCATCCACTGGATGCCAGCGATTCTCACAATGTCGTCGGTCCATCTAGTGGGAGGCCTAACTACGCTGCGTCTTCCGGTTCGTGGTCTTCACTCAAGAACCTTACACGTACTTACACTTTAAACGTAGATGAACTCTGTATAAAAAAAAAATAGAACAGCTGTTTTTTCGCGATTTCAGGTTTGATCCCATAGTAAAAGCTTTTCATAATGGTTTATCGAACCGAACCCCATTTCGGGTTAGCATACCTTTTCTTTATAACCCTGTATAAATATATAATTCTGATCACTGACTGCCATTATTAACACTCAGCCTAAAAGGTCGTCTTAGAAACATGATATTTATTTATTATAAAATGAATGGACGGGCCCAGAAGAAGCGCATTTTTGATGATTAAAAAATGAGCGCCGACTCTCACTTCGTTACGTCGGTCTCTAGCACGGAACACTATTACTCCTAGGTCTCTACGCGTAGGAAGTGCAACACGCGTCTATTGTTACATGATAGCGAAACGTCTGACAAAATTATGCCTTCGTGTGCTTTCCCGAAGTGAAAATACACATTTAAAAACCGCTATAAATTTTTTGTAACAAATTTACTGTATATGGTTATAATTAGGTGTTGAAGTATATGTCCGACGGTTTTGCCTCGTTTTTGCTGAGCAAGTTCAATGGTTATGGCCCGTCCATTCATTTTTTTGTGGTCGTAGCCCGTAAGTGTATTATGAAGTTTGTATGGTATTTTTTATTCTCCGGGTCGATTGACTCAATAATAATTAATGTACATATACGTACCTAATGCCTTCTTGCTAACAACAAATAGACCTACAAAACATTATCATCCTAATGATGCGATGGTTTGTGGACCACTATTTCAAACTACTTTAGCCATTAAAAAGCAATTGGAAATTTAATTTTTAGAAAATATTTTTGAGCATCCTACACCTAAAACGAATACTAACAGAATACTGGCAGCATTACAGCGCTGGTTGTCATAAATTTTTGGCGAAAGGTACATAATATACTAAATATATGATTTAGCAGAACAAAAATAAGCACCTATGAATGGCCGGCCGGACAGGCGACCTTCATGCTCACAATCACATCCTAATCTCGGATTCTTGGCGGCAAAATGCGACGCGACACGTGTACTCTACGCTCTACGAGTATTGTTTCGCTTATTTTAGGCGGGAAACCATGTGACTAAATTAATAGAGATTGTGATTCACAACTATACTCGGTCGACACTAATATAGGGAGGATTCTGTGAATCGGTGCAAGTGATTATAGCTCTGACAGCCGTAATAACATTGTAAAAAAACATTTTCTTGGCTCATTTCAGACGTACTACAACGACTTCAAACCCTAGCTAAGTGTCCCATTTTTTTATATGACTTGAAAATTGTCTATTAAAAATTGTTAGGTACACATTCAGAAGGAGTCCTTCTGAGCAAGGAGTAGGCACATGACATTGCCTTCATCCTCATCCTTAATTTTATTGGCTTTTCGCTTCAATTATTTTTATAAGTTGTCTATAATTATATTACAATGTACCATAATATATTTTTAGCTACAAAGAGTAAACAGAAAATGGGGTAGGTATAGGTATCTATTATTTTTTGTGGCACGGCTGTTGATAATGATTGGTTTAGTGTTGGTACTTGGCGTCCCAGAGAACTATTCATCACTGATGCCCTTTCCCTATTTCCCGAGTCCACCCCATCAATTTTAATCGTAGTTAAGAATGCGTATAAAGCGAGGAAAATTTCTGATTTCACCCGCGCGTCTCGCATCGCCCGCATTAGTGTGAAACACAACCACGGCAGCTAGCTGTAGCTATTTATGCAAGGTATCTATTTAGTTTTATCTATGTATCTCTTATATCTTTTATTATTTCTATTTGGGCGATTATTAAACATTGAAATTTCACCTAATAAACGTCTTTTTATTCTTTTTTCCCCCCGGGCTTTTCGAACTGTGTTGTCTGTGGTCACAGGTGGACTATAATAATTTCGGGAGTCTATAGTAAGTAATGTTATGAAATTATTTACAAGTCATCATCATCATTTCAGCCGTAGGACGTCCACTGCTGGACATAGGCCTCCCCATCGATCTCCAAAAGGGTTGGTCGGAAGCGGCCTGAATCCAGCTTTTCCCTGCGTGCTCTTTTAGGTCGTCTGTCCATCTTGTGGGTGGGCTGTAGATGATGATTTAGTTAAAATATTTTTTCTTAGTAGGCTAATTGTTTGTCTTAGTTCTGAACGTACGGTTCGATGACATTTTCATGCTAATTTGAATCACCATATAATTATAGCAAATTATAGTCAACAATCCAGCTATTTTATGGTAACAGTTAAAGTACTTAGGTACATTTAGATCAATGACTTACCTACATAGTCGCTTATATTATCATCATCATCATCCACAGCCTTCCTTATCCCACTGCTGGATATAGCTCCAGAAAGTGCAGAAAATTGGAAAAATTTAAAAATCTATTGAAAGTGTTTTTTTTATCAATGCGCAATAATTGCGAAAAGCCTAAGAAATAATTTTGAATAATACGTGTTACACCTTTGCTTACGTCATTGTATGTTACAATATTAGTTTCACACAGTTTTCACAACTCAATCATGACGCTGAATGAAGCAAGATGATATTTCAATGAAGCTAAAACGTGAATAATATGAATACATTATAATTAAACGAACAAACGGCCTCTACGGAAACTGTCATCGTAAACGATTGTCTCGATACATATCCGAGCGAGTCTAAAATAAAGACGAATTCCGTACGCCTGCCAAAACTGTGTATTTGTTTATTTTGTTCTTCGGCGGGCGAAAAGAATTGTTCTGTAATATTGTATTATACGGAGTCAATAACCTTTCGTGTCCTTAATACTTACCTGTCCGTGGATACAAGAAAAAAATGTGTTTATGAGTAGAGAGGTTAGTGAAGGAGATGGCTGAAGTAAAAATTAAAAAAAGTTCCAATTGGTGTACGATAACACGAGAACTCATTGAGAACCCATTGTTTAATTAGTAGAGGAAAGTCACCAAATATGGAATAGTATCCTAATATGGAATACCTTCATTTCTCTAAGACTTAAGTATGGTGTTGCGTTTCATACTTAAGTCTTAGAGAAGTGAAGGTATTCCATATTAGGATACTATTCCATATTTGGTGACTTTCCTCTATAAGTATCCTTATAATATATTTACGATGTTTATAATATCATCATCATCATCGTGATAAGTCCCGATAAACATTTAAAACAGGTGTCTAAATCGCGAAAGTTAAAAAATTACTATCATCATCATCATTTCAGCCATAGGACGTCCACTGCTACACATAGGCCTCCACCATCGATATTCAAAAGCCACCACGCCAGTCCACAGACCGGTAAGCGCAGCGTAGGACGTTCACCCACAAGAGGAACAGACGACCTAAAAGTCTATAATATAAGGTTAAATAATAATAAAAAAATATAAAACTAAGTTCTCAAGCAACACATTTTTTTAGAAATATTGATATGTTTATTAAGCGAAAAGGTAAAAAAAATATGAAAATAATTTTAAAATATACCTAAAACCTAAGTTCTCAAGCAACAAGAAGATTTTCACGCCGAATTCGTTTAGAATTTAGATTGACCACCAAACCAAACCAAAGTACACTTTTTACTAGTATGTAGGTTATATTAGGTATATAGCATTTAGCTACATCATGAAATCTATCTATCTATTATATACAAAAACTAGCGACCCGCCCGCCCGGCTTCGCACGGGTGTAATTTACGTGCGAAGCCGGGGCGGATCGCTAGTTATATATATAAACCTTCCGTGAAAATGTATCTAACTGATGGTGAAAACCGCATCAAAATCCGTTGCGTGGTTTAGGAGGAGTTACCGGCCATACAGACAGACAGACAGACAAACAGAGTATGTAGAGAAGATAGAGATAGAGAAGAGAAGAGATAGAGAAGAGATGAATCCCTTGGTCACGCCATAATTTGAGAACGAATTTACGGATTTCATGAATCTTTTTTTAGTTAGTTTTCTGATACTTCGAATAAGGTTCTTACCGAAAGAAAAATTAAAAAAATTACGCAGAAAATTGGATAATTTATGATAACTTAACGACGATTTTAACTTCGCTCGTTTGACAGTTCTAAGTCAGGACTACGTCTGTCGGGTCAGCTAGTTACCTAATAAAAACAATTTAGTTACTTTGCGGTCGATTTTTTGGTGTTTATTTAATGTGTGCCCCATTTTTCTGGCCTAAGTCCGTATTTCACATTATTCCTGTACTTTGTTTTACGAAATACTTGTCTTATCAATCTATAGAGCTCCGTTGGTCCAGTTGGTAGTGAACTTGCCTTCTGCGCTTGGCGTGGGTTCGATTCCCACCTAGGGCAAACATTCATGTGATAAACATTTGTGTTTGTTCTATATCTGGGCGTTAATATCTACTTAAGTATGTATTTAAAAATATATAATGTATGTACCATATGTATGCAGTCTCTGGCAGCCATATTACAAGCTTTGGTTAGTTTGGGGTCACATGACAGTGTGTGCAAAACTGTCCCGAATTGAAAAAATAAATATTAATCAATTCATATCTTACCTCCAACAGGATCAGTCTCATCAACGTGGATCATATCTGACGATCTGAAACAATTGACGACAAAAGTTAATAGAAACCAATATTCGAACAAATAAAAAATTATAAACAATTTTTGATTTGACTGGGCGAAACGAAGAGTTTTATAAACACGGGATCGAATCGGCGTTTACATATTTGTATGTTTGACCGAGATAACTTGCGTACAGTTGATTTGATTTTCATAAAGTTTTATAGGCTAATATGCAGTTTGTGCAAACTTGTGTTTTTTTATTTTGGTTCTAATATGAGCCAAATCCGTCGAGGGGTTGTGATGTTAAAGGACTCGCGAGAACAACGTGTTAGTTAAATTTGAATGATTTATCATCATCAGGCCGAGACGTCCTCTGCTGAATATAGACCTCTCCCTGAGACCTCCACACTGGACGACAGCCTGTCATCTGCATCCACTGGATGCTCGCAACTCTCACGATGTCGTAGCTTTGTCGGTGACTGGTTCTTTGGCGAATATCGACGTTCCGGATTCTATCGCGCAAAGAAACGGATAGCTCTCTCCATTGCGAGTTTTTCCAAAAGGCCAACAGTTAAGGACCACTTCTCAGTACCTACCATGAGTCATTTATTATCAAGTAGGTTTAATCTAATCCGTAGTTAATTCCTAAACCAAAAGTACTTATAATATTTGATCTGTGAAATAGGTCAGCCGCATCAAAGCTCTGTAAGACAAAGTCGACCTTGTCCTACTCCCGGGCAACTTCGAATGTTTTACACGCCGACCGTCTTGTTTATGCTGGAGAAACCGATGTGCAGTTTGATGTTTAACTGACTTCCAAACAAGAGGATTCTCTATGGTATTTGTGGAAACATCACATGCTTTTATAATCTGCTTTATGCGTTGTCTGTGGCTTTTCATGATCTTAAAGTCTCGAAGCAGGGGGTCATGATAAGACCCATTTTCTGTTAGCGTTAACGCCTGCGGAAAGGTGAAATTGTATGAAAATGACATTGACAATGACATTAGGTTGAGAGAAATTATCTCATGCTAATGTCATTTTCATAGTTCCGCAGGCGTGAACGCTAACAGTGTGTGGCTCTTGTCAAGACCCCCAGCTTCGCCATTATTTTTTTCAAAAATGCTAAGCTAGTTAATTTAGAAGAACTAACCCTTCTCTACTTAAATAAAATTAATAATAGAAAGAAGAGATAACTGATAACGCAATCTATGTCCAGCCATTTTTACACGACTACTCCAAAAAGGAGTTGATAGTTTTAGGGTTCATGCATATAGGTGGGTAAGTAATTGATGTAGGTACCTATGTGATTTTTATTCTTTAGAACCCTCGCAATATTTATCCCGGTTGTAGTGTAGTGATAGGCTAGTACAATTTAAATAAACCAGCCAAGTGCGAGTCAGGCTCGCGCACTGAGGGGTCCGTACCACCACAAAATACAATAATAATCAATTTTAAAACCTGACTTCAACATTAGTAAGGTAAGTATGGCATTTGGATCCACTGAAATGATAAAGAGGTCATCCAGGTAACCAGCCAGTTATAACTTGGTAATGAACTAAAATTTGACACCGACTCACACTGGGTCATTATTTATTATTCGTTGTTATACTTTAGAGTGTGTACTATAATCATGCCAAGTTTGACGCTTGTACGTATTATCGTTTTTACATTAGAGCTAATACAAAAATACGTGGAAAAATAGTTATTTATGATACAAGTACGGTAAGATGGTTATTACAAACGAGTAGACGAATGTAAGCCCGAGACGAAGTCAAGGGCTTACCATAGTCACGAGTTTGTAAAAACCAATCCGCACGTGTGCCATACAACGTTTTACAACACATTTGCGAGAAAAAAAGGCTACAAATGAAACAATTTTTATGGAAATGGAAATTAAAAAAATACCGTATAGTACACGCACGGTACTATACATCTGAGCGTGCGGTAAAATTCATTACCGCACGCTCCGTTGTATGATGCGTAATGTTTAACTTTCGAACGATGTAAACAGGCTTCGTAAGTGCACTTTTTGAGCAAATGTGTTGTAAAATATGTTTGTTGTATCACCCGTTTTATTACCCTTTTGTTTTTACTTTTTGACTGTATTATTATTTCTTAGTTAATTAGCCGTATAATTACATATTCTGTAAAAATTTCTACTGGCTATCTATTACGGTTCGAAAGTAGGTAGGATTTTATTTTATCGCTCAATATTATTGCATGCTGTCTTCACCAGTAATTATTGTGACATTTAGTTATATTTTTATTTCTGTTTAAAGTTTTGATAAATTGTATTGATGTACACAATGTAGGTGGACTTAAATAAATAAAATAAATAGGACAGACAGACAGACATCGTAGGATCCCGTTTTTACCCTTTGTGTCATCATCATCATCAGCCGGAAGACGTCCACTGCTGAACATAGGCCTCCCCCTTTAACCTCCACACTGAACGACAGCCTGCCTTCTGCATCCACTGGATGCCAGCGATTCTCACAATGTCGTCGGTCCATCTAGTGGGAGGCCTCCCTACGCTGCGTCTTCAGGTTCGTGGTCTCCACTCCAGAACCTTTCTTCCCCATCGGTTATCGGTTCTTCGAGCGATGTGGCCTGCCCTTTGCCACTTCAACTTGCAAATTTTAACAGCTATGTCGGTGACTCTAGTTCTTTGGCGAATATCCACGTTTCGGATCTTATCGCGCAAAGAAACTCCGAGCATAGCTCTCTCCATTGCCCGCTGTGTGACTCTGAGCTTTTCCAAAAGGCCAACAGTTAAGGACCACGTCTCAGTACCCTTTGGGTACGGAACCCTAAAAATGAGGAACAAGGGAAAGTAAACAGTTTCTCTCTATCTATCCTATCTATCTCAATGACTATTATCTTTGATCTAACTCCACCTCGGTCACCACTGTTTAGGTTCTTTACAAATTGCGGAGTGACCTGACCTGCTTTTATAATTTCCATAGGCAAAAAGCTTGAATCGATAATTATTTCTAAATTCGCAACCCTCAGTGACCTCTATATAGTAAAAGTATTTCGTGTCGGTAGCATTTCAGACGATCGAGTCGTTTTGCTTACGATCACTCGATATTCATTCTAATTGATTGTGAACTTTATCGAAAACAGTTTAAGATTCACATTCGGCTTGAAAGGATTTCGCTTAGCTTTCGCGCCTCAAGGTGAAATTCTTTCGCGTTATTCAAGCTAAAGATGGCGAAATATTGAAATTAATATTTTAATTCGAGATGCTTTATTTTCGTTTCTGTGGGTGTTGTCACAGAATACCTAATAGTATGCAACAACAAATGTTTCACGTAATGGCTTCTGAGGTCGCGTGGAAGGCTGTCACTATGTGAATAGTGAGACCCTGAGGATTACCACGGTCGTGACTATGACTGTTGCTAATAATAATTATTCATTATTTATGCAAGTAGTTAAATATAGTGATCGAGGTGTAGGTGACGTAGCCGATCTCCATAGGTAAGTACTTATCGATTAGCGAAAGCAATCATTGATTCGGTCAGCCTTTGGATATGACCTATAACCAATCATAGGTGCCATTATATATAGGGGTATGCCGAAAACCAGCCCTGCGTGACCTTTCGGGACCTCACAGTACAGCGCTGAGCGTACCCCTATTGCCAAACATTGTTTCTCCTCGTGTTTCTAATAATATAATGTCCATTGCTTAGAATAACTACACATAGAAACCAAGTACATTCGCATAATTTAAGCCATTCAAATGGAGTCATATATGGCCCCAAAAAAAATAAAAAAAATTACTATGACAATTTGCGCGGTGAAATCGTACCACAGTAAATCAGAAAAGCAGCATAAGAGTTATGGTGTGACATTCCACAGGTAATCCATTAATTTTCTTGCTTAAATCGTTTAAAATACCAATCGAAACGTAAGCTACAAAGCGAATTTGTAGCTTACGTTTTGAGAAGGCGTTGTTTGGAAACTTGCCATCTCTGTGTAGTTAATCTAAGGTCCATTGTTTTTATTTGTTTTTGGCAATAAATATATCATATTCTTAAAACACTGTTTTAAACTATCACGGTCACGGTCTTATCCCGTAAATAATCATATAACTTTATCTTATTCTTATTCTACTCGTATATACCTTCTTCATCTATAAAAATCAATTGCTGTTCGTTAGTGTCGCTGAAACTCAAAAACGGCTTGAACGATTGGTTTTTTTTTGTTCGCCTCCAGGCGAGGCTTTCGTAGTAGCTTTACCTAGTTCGTGCCTCCAGGGGTGGTTTATAAGAAAAATAAAATTGGATAATTTGTCCGGAAAATTCGGTAAAAACTGAAAGTGTTTTTGTATGAAATTTGGATAGGATAACGTTTGTCGGGACAGCTAGTCATTAGGTAGGTAATAAAATTAAAAAAAATATAAAAAAAAATACGGGAGGTTTAACAAACACACATCTAATCTAATGACACATCTAATTTTCCATCCCTAGCGGAGTTTTTTTTAAAAGAGCCGCTTAGCTGTAAATACCGTGGACCAACCACGGGACAGAAAAAAAAAACTAATTTACGGGTGATTTAACGAACGGGATACACATCAAATTTTCGATCCCTTTCCATCAAGTTTTTTTTTAAAGAACCTAGTAGCTGAGAATACCTTGGACCAACCTCAGATCAAAGAAACAAGGGATATAGGTGTGGTAAGGTGGCGTGGCAGGTATGTGAATGCATCAGGCCCAGATCAGGCCATATCTAGATTGATGCCTTTAGTCAAACTTTGCAGCGACCTTGCCGCCCTTCTTTTGCATTTGGACTTATTAGTTCATTGGTGTCGCTTCAAGCTTCTTAGTGTGCTTGAAAAATGAGTAAGTGTGCAAATGAGTAGAATAAATGAGTAAATGAGCATCCAAGTATCAACTTGAGCCTCTTGTTGCATTGCAGCGTAGAGCTGAAAGAATTGTCAATGATCCCAAGCCCACCGAACACCAAGAGCCGCTCAACATGCGCAGAGAGGTTGGGTCTCTCTGTATCTTTTATTGCATTTACAACGGGAAGTGTTCTGAAGAACTGTTTGATCTGATGTCGGCGTCACGGTTTTATCATCGCACTACCCGCCACCGCCTGAAAGTTCATCCACACATAAAGATCAGTGGAAATCGCACACTTTGCGATTCACACGATCTTTCTTGCCTCACCTGCAAAATGTAGAATGAGCTACATAACATGGCGTTTCCGAGAAGCTACAACATGGGGATCTTCAAAAGGCGAGTTAATAGAGTCCTTTAGGATCGGCAACATATTTGTGATGCATCTGGTGTTACAAGTATCCATAGGCGACGGTGACTGCTTACCACCAGGCAGCTCGTCTGTTTGTTTGCCACCTATGGCATTAAAAAAAGTGTGCTATAGAGAAAAAAGTGGGTGATCTGAGTGACAAACGCATCAATATTAAAACAACTCAACTCAAGATCTCAACTAGATTGTCTACCATTTGTCTCAAGCGTGACTTGGAGTACTTCGGACACATTATAGCCAGGAAAGACAGTGACGCTCTAGAAAAGCTTAAAGTCACAGGCAAACTCGATGGCAAATACGGCCTCGAGGCCACAGTTCGAAGAATTAAGAACATGAAAATTACATTAGCTTAATTTTCATACAATTTCATCTTTCCGCAGGCGTTACCGCAAACAGAATATGGGTCTTGTCTAACCTCCCAGATTCGCACTACCTTAGACACATCAGTGTACGATACGCTGCATGTCGCAGAGGATAGAGGAAGATGCCGTAAGATCATTAGGGAGAGACTGACCAAAAAACGTGTATGCAAAATTTCTCAACCGGTTGGGGATAACTGTACTAAAATTCAGTTTTAAGATTTGACCCATACTAATACGGCAAGGTAAATAAAAACTTGTAAAAAATAAGTCAAAAAACAAGGTACAATGTAGTAAAAAAAAAACAAATACCTTTCATTTCCATTACCATCAAAAAAAGGAACTAGTTAAAACAGACCTACCGGCCCTCCGGATGAAATATCATCCTATCCTCAGATAAAACCAGTTTTTGTTTTAACGAAGGCAGGGTCAGACATTTTTGTTGATAGTGATTTAAAAACAGAAATACAGCGTGTACCGAAATCCCTATCTAATCCAATACTATTGGACATTCTGTATAAGGTTAGGGTGAAAGAAAAACAAACTTACTAAAAACCGGCCAGAGCTATCGCACATTATTCACTTTTTATAAAAGACTAGCTGACCTGACAGACGTTGTCCTGTCTTAGAACTGTCAAACGCGTAAATTTGAAATTGTAAATCTAGTTTTTTTACACCTTGGGTTACATTATTGGAGTTTTAGTATAAATTATTTATAAAAAAAAAAAATATAGCCTATGTTACCCGGGGATAGTGTAGCATCCCAACAGTGAAAGAATTTTTCAAATCGGTTCAGTAGTGTCGGAGCCTATTCAATGCAAACAAACAAACAAATCTTTCCTCTTTATAATATTAGTATAGATAAAACTTGGCGAAAGTAGGAAGACAAAAAAAGATATGGCATTCTTTTTAGACTAACATTACAAATGTTGTAGAGTAACTTTATGTTGACTTTTTATATTTTGGCGGAACATATCGTAAAATAGTTTCGAGTTTTTTCGATCAATATTGTAAAATATAAACACAAAAATTGCTTAATACCATTTGAAATGTTATTCAAAAGATAATGCTCTCTCGTTTTTTTTTATTCCCATTCAATTATTTTTTTAATGTTGAAACCGGTGATCGCGGTCCTAAGTGTAAGCATAATGTAAAAAGTTTATTATGTTTGACTGCGAAGAATAAGAATAAGATAGAAAATGGGATAAAAAAAATAAAATAAAAAAAACATACAGTCGAATTGATAACCTCCTTCTTTTTGAAGGTTAAAAATAGATATTTATTATGCTCTTTTACTTACACGTCTTGTCGTTTCGTCTTTCTAAATACAATCAGTGCACTCATTTCGTCTTACTCGCTTCTAAGCCATTTGGCATCAATAAAGTCCAATCTGCCTTGGATTAGTCCACTTAGTCTATAAATTGCACCAAACGGGGACGCACTAAATCTCAGTCTAATATCCATTTCCATGCAAAATTCAGCGTAAACTGGAACGTATAAATTAAACTTTTTGAAACTGGCATGTTGCGCTTCTTAAAATATTGATTTGAAATTTAAATTTAGACAGAATTTTTTCCCTTTTACCAGTTTCTCTGCATTAGCATTATTAGCATGTTTTTTTAAATATAACAATGGCACAGTAAGATATAAAGGAAGTGAGAGACAATAGGCGACTGAGCCGATATATAGATTGAAAATCGACGAATCAATAAATTGACATCGTTAAAGGGATTCGACGTCATTCATTGACATATTTGAAAGCTCTCGCGTCATGGCATCCATGTTGATTATCTATGCATATGCTAATGAGTATTGTTGTTTACTATTGTTTATATCGGTGCATCCGGCGGGAATCGAACAAAACGACCATTGGTTCCATGACGTAGATGATCTTAGAATCAAAATTAATATTGATGATGGATACTCGTAGAATATCTAATTGTAATATGTAGGTAAATGTGTACTTATACACATATAAGTTAGTATTTGTCATAAGAATAAAGGTAATGGAAATTCTTGAAATCTTTAAACAGCATAGAGCAAGTTCGGTTTACATGTAAAACAGTCAGACAACGTTCTGTTAATTGAAATTATATTGGGTGGAATCCTGTCAAATATTTTTGGAATCGACGAATAAATCTGACTTTATTATCGTTAGTAAAGAAAATTTTAACGAATTTCTCGACGGTTTGTAATCAACGTGTGGAGCCGAAATTTGAGAGAAAAACAACATTTGTGAGTATTTGAATTTAAAAAGTCGTTCCATTTTTTAAAAGGACTGGATTCCTCCATCGAGTACCCAAAATAAAACAAAAACATGAGAGGTTCCATTACTAAAAAGGTTGGCATCCATGAATCACCAAACAGGTTAGCTTTTTCTTTTTGATAATTTCGTTCAAAGAAGCCAAAATGTGACAAAACCAGCTCGTGATAGGAGTGTTTACGAGCACGAGTTCAACGGACGGAATACGCTTTCCAAACTCGTTCCTCGATAAAGGCTCGAGACACACATGTAGCCTACATGCTCGGTAAGTATAGGTTTTATTGTCATCACTTACAATGTACGTCCTGCTACGGCAGTGGACCTTATATGGCAGAGAACAAGATACAAGTACCTACATAGTTCTACAGTAAAATGAACGTAGGTAACTTCCATCAACGAATGTGCGCGGAATGCCAAACACGAATCTAAGTCTGCGAATAATGATCTAAGGGGATGGAAACGTATTTATTGTTGGTCATTCAATCAACATTCACTGGGTTGATTTTTTGCTATTTTTTAATCTTTCTTTTGATGGTAAGCGCCACTATGTACATAATAGTTGCAGTAACTACTACCATCTAAAACTTAAGAATAACTTTAGGAATTTAGATAACTCACTGGAGAAATATTAGTTCCCAACCCAAGCATCGATCATTACTAAAACTACAGTTTTTTTTGTGACCGAAACACTAAAGAATAATCCCAAAAAGGTAAGATCCAAGTTCTTTGAGAATAATCGACGAAGAACCTCCTTAGAACCTGCACTTTTCGAATGATTTAAAGTTTTTGAATTGGGGTTAGCAACTGCCAGTCTCGCGAGAACTGTAGCTTGTACCGTTAGTACCAAGTTAAACGTTTTCCCCTCCTGTGAGGAGTTTGGCGTACCACGTTTTGTGAATTTGCCAGTGTCATGTAGGTATTAAAATATTTACAAGTTTTATTAAATAACGTCAAACAAATCATAGTCAAGCAAAATAAGTCACAGTCTAGTCCAAGTCGTGCCCTAGGGAAGAACTACGGCGTTTTTGTCTGTATTGGTTTAGACATTTTGACTATAAGCCATTTCCGAAATAAATAAAAAACAGCCAAACCAATATTTCGTCGTTTTATAAGATTGGAGCATCGAGTTCGAATGTGGATTGTTGAGGTGCCAAATGACTGAGTCATCGAGTTCTGGACGCTTGAGTCGAATGTAATAAAACGTATCACCTATCGGGCATTCCTCTGCTCTTGTCAAATTGATTCCATCAGTCTGTTTACGCTATATTCTTCGTGAACTCGAGTCATACAATTTGTCCGAATTAGCAATCAGCAACCTATTTTAGATCAAAATTCGACCTAGCGGCCTTAACAATTACGTAAAAATATGGACCTGGGTATGACCTAAAACTGCGACCAGAACCACCAGAGGATGGGCAGCAGCATCCTCCTACTTGAATGGTGGAACATTCTGCGATCCCCAAGCCGCCTGCCAAGCGTGGGGATTATGGCAAACCCCCTCCCCCTATGACAGACAAACATAAAAATTCATCGTATGCTATAAATCATAGAGCAACAAACTAGCCATTTCTATATTAGCTTTACTACTAAGTATATAGGTATGTGAATAAATCTTAGAAGTAGAATTTAACCTACTTTTAAAATTGTCGTATTTATTTGAAACTTTGCAAGTAAGTACATACCTACATATTTTATGAAATCCGGAAGATAGTGGCGTCGATTCTGTCATACTACTCACTAAACTAAACCAATCTGACAGGACTAAAATTATCTGTTTCTCTTTTCATTTTAATATGTGAGAGAAGGATGGGATCAATTTTAGAGCTGTCAAATTTAGTTTAGTTTAGAGTACATCAGAATCGATGCCAGGGGCCTTACGGACAACTGCTATTACAGGCACCTAATCCGTTCACTTGGAAAATCACGCGACCGCAACCTTATCGCGCCCAGATACGGTTTGCGGTCGCGTGATTTTCCAACTGAGCGGATTAGGTGCCTGTAATAGCAGTTGTCCGTAAGGCTCCAGTACCTACAATAGTTTTGGTACCTGATGCCATTGAACTAATCTGATGATAGTGCCAGGAGGTGGATACTGCATAGTGGAACTCTTCAATGGGTATTAGTAAACCTCTCAAGTTTGGGAACATTTGGTGTACTTTAACAAAGTTTATTACTATATATTATTTTAATTGTTTTTTTTTAGACTGTATGGCATTCCGTTTGCCACCAATGGCAATAAAAAAGTATCATAAGCGTGTGGTTTTTTTTTTAACCAATTTAATATTCTGTGGTTTTAAGTGGGGTGAACTTCTGCCATACTACTAATATCGTAAAGTACCTACACAAAAGTTTACTTCATCTTCTCGTTTTATTTAGAATATTACCCTAATCTATGTTTCATATTGAAGATCAAATAGATCCGCAAAAATAAACGTATAGCCAATTTCTATGATTTAGCACTCCGACGAGCACGCAAAAGCAATATTTTTCCTCGACTCGGCTCTCTGCCAGTTTTTAGCGTTTTGAAATAAAACCACTAACACTATTCATGTTATCTAACTCTATAATTTTTCTCGTAACTTTCACGTCACTTCTACGTCAATATTTACATATTTTATGGTGGTTTTATTTTAAATGACAGCGCATCATTAGCAAAGTTAACAAACCCGTCGATCGTTAGCGACAATTTTTAAGGTTCCGTATACCCGAAGGGTAAAAACGGGACTCTATTACTAAGCCTACATTGTTTGTCCGTCCGTCTGTCTGTCTGTCTGTCCGTCCTACCTTTAAACGGCTGTATCTTTCGAACCGTATTAGATAGCCAGTTGATATTTTCACAGAATATGTAATGTAGCGGCGGATTAAATAAAAAATAAGTCTAAAAGTAAAAACGAAAAGGGGACAATACCCCATACAACAAACGTATTTTTAACATATTTTTGTATTAGCTCTAATGTAAAAACGGTAATACGAACAAGCGTCAAACTTGGCTCGATTATTCCGCTTCATCCTAAGGTAGTCTGGAAGAGATCGCTTTTAGTGATAAGGCTGCCAGTTGTTGCACTATATTTTATTGAGTTATATATAGCTGTTGCCCGCGACTTCGTACGCCGTAGACTTTCATGTGAGCTTCCAACCCCCTTTTGACCCCCTTAATTTAGTCCTTACACGAAATCCTTTCTTAGCTAACCCTTACATCCATCATCCAGCGCCAATTTATAGGAAATCAATTGAAAATAAGAATTCAAATAAGATTTCAATTCAATTGGAATTTCAATTGAAAGTTCAATTCAAATTTTAAGGAATCTACCTGGCAAATTTCAGTCAGTAACTGAATAAGTATTATTTAGCTTGTTTTATTTACGTAGGCAATAAGGCATATAAACATATAAGGCAATAAAATAACACTTAGCTTTGCATAACATTAAATTATAGACTATTAGTAGGTAGTTAGTGGTTCTAACTGTGCCGAATTCTTAGCACCTTAAGCAATATGTTTTGAATCTTGTCTGCGAGAGCCAGACGAGGTCGTGTGGACGTTCTATTTCGATCTATATAGATACGGTGCTCGCAAAAAAACAACTTTGCGAAATAAATAGCGTCGATTTATGCACGGATTGTACGGCCGGAATCAAAAATAAACCTATTTGAAAAAAAAATGCTCCAGTATTACGGTTTTGTTTATCCTCTTTTAGAGGTGATGAGAAGTAGAGAATAGAGGGGCAGAAAAGGCGCCCCCATAAAAAAATATAACAGGCATACTAAAAGATAAGTAATTAAAAATTTGATTCCAGTAGTCGGTTCAGAAAGCAATTAAGCACTTTGTAGTACTACTTTCAGCAACACAACGTATTGCATAGGTTATAAAACGCTGATTAGCTAAAACAGCCGTTTTTGGCGGTAATAAGTTTTATAACTATATGATACCCCATGTTACCAAAAATTCAGAAAACACTTTATCACCTTCCCGAGCGACTATGGGAGTCGAAACCTCATTTAGCCAAATAGAAATACAAAATCTCAAATCAAATAGATTTAGTTTACCTGTAATGCCTTTCCCCACGAGGGCGCCACTCCTGCGTCCCTTTCACCTTAATCTATGGGGGCTAATATTCTGGGGTAATTCCACTTAAGTTGAATCTATATTTCTAATACAAAATAATAGTTCTTGAGCAATATTTAACATGAGTAGTTTTGATACTGTCCGTGATATTATTAAGGAATACAAATTTATACACTTGTTTGTATACAGTGGTGGATAGCTTCTGGTAATCAGTAACATCAAAGGTTGCCTGGAAGAGATCGCTTTTAGCGATAAGGCCGCCAGTTGTTACACTAGTTTTTAAGAGTATTTTGTCCTCTGTATCAAATTTCATGGTGTGAACAATAAAGAGTTAATCAATCAATCAATCAATCAATCAAAGCAAACAACTTTTGATCTAAGACTTTTCCAAATTTGCGGGAAAAAATTTGCTGTTGCATACAAGAAAACCATTCAATCCCGACAAAATGTACACCAAAACGCAATTTATTTTTTTAAATTTAAAAATTTTATTTAGGTAATTTTTATTATGCTTGTGTAAATATTCTATGCCTTGTACTTATTTAATATATATTGTGCATTATAGTAAATAAAGATTATTATATATTCCTTGCACTGATCTAAAATAATTTTATCGAGGTACTTTATTTTAAGATTACTGTAACTGGCAGATAGCAGATGATATGATTATAAAAAGTAATACACGCGGGCGAAACCGCAAGACGCAGCTAGTTCTATTTATAAATCAGTTTATTTTTAACTGGTGCTGTAACCAGATATATATTGATAGCTGATACCTTTGCGGTTTTCCAACAGATGTTCACGCAAAAATGCTTAGCTATGTTATATATATTTTATACCAAGGATCCATTTCGTCCTTGTTTATACCTATGTAGCTAAATTTTAATACTTCTTACCCACGACGTAACAGAGAAGATTTGTTAGAGGTTATGAGTTAAACACTGTTTTAAACTATCACGATATTTACTAAAATTATATGATTAATAACGGGATAAGTTTCTGAATGGAGCTCCCGATATTTCGGTGCAGTTACATACACCGTTCACGTATTGTTTAGATCTGTGTGTGTGTTTCTTTACCATTTTTCTCAAATGTTACCTGATCGATTTGAATGAGTTTTTTTTAAATTTGAAAGCTGGTTTTATGGTGGTATTTCTTAGCTACGCTTTATCAAAATGTGTCGAGCAGTTTAAAAGTTATGCCTCTATGGTAACACGTAGTAGCTATACCTAGTCTGTGTCTGTGGTAGTAACTAAGCCGCTGTAGTTACGAAATACCTATTCACTTTTTTTAACAACCCCCGCACCTGGGGCCTTACGGACAACTGCTATTACAGGCACCTAATCCGCTCAGTTGGAAAATCACGCGACCGCAAACCTTATCGCGCCCAGATACGGTTTGCGGTCGCGTGATTTTCCAACTGAACGGATTAGGTGCCTGTAATAGCAGTTGTCCGTAAGGCCCCTGTACCTGGCCCCCCCTGCTTTGTACCTTGTATCTGTTCAGAAAGATAGACGCAGTTCCAAATCTCTGTTCTTACTTCATCAAAAAATCATTCTGTTCTTTTCAAATAAGTGGATTGGAAACGCTTATGCGACTTATTGCGACTGAATGGAGTGTCTCCTTGTCTCGTTTCTAGGGTTACCAAATATGGCTTCCGGAGACTGATATACATACATATTTAGTTTTAAATACATACTTAAATAGATATTAACAACCAGATATAGGACAAACACAAATGTTCAACACATAAATGTTTGTCCTAGGTGGGAATAGAACCCACGCCCCCAAGCTCAGAAGGTAGGTTCACTACCAACTGGACCAACGGACTATCATACAACGGATTATTACTCGTATTAGTCGTGTAATACGACTATTTGCCCAAGCTAAAAACCCGGACAAAGGGTCTTAAAGTCTAAAAATCTCTTAAGGTCTTAAAATGTCCGGACAAATCAGGACGTATGGTAACCCTACTCGTGTCTGAGTATGTCCATGCTATATGTATAATGCGCTGATAGAGCTATGTGCTGGCTTCACACAAGCGCCATGTCAGACAGAACAAAGCATGTAAAGAACACAACGTGCTCACTGTTTTTACAAACAATGCCTTTAGAATTTGTTTATTTATTTTCACTCGACGGTTCTGCGTTAGACACACAAAAGGAGCAATGACTGAGCCTGTTTAGTTACTTTAGGCCTTTGGGCTAGTGTTTTTTATTTATTTTTATTAATTATAGGCTTGCGTTTAACCTCCAAAACAAAAATTTGCAAGTTGAAGTGGCAATGGGCAGGCCACTTCGCTCAAAGAACCGATAACCGATGAGGAAGAAAGGTTTTTTAGTGGTGACCATGAACCGGAAGAGGCAGCGTAGGTAGACCTCCTACTAGATGGAACGACGACGTTGTGAGAGTCGCTGGCATCCAGTGGATGCAAAAGGCAGGCTGTCGTTCAGTGTGGAGGTAAAAGGGAGGCCTATGTTCAGCAGTGGACGTCTTCTGGCTGATGATGTTTAATCGCCAGCTCGCCTGATGTTAAGCGATGATGCGGTCTACGATGGAGCACGTTTGCCTAGAAGAAACCGATTCACTCGTAATTTGAAGAAGACATTGCTTCCACATACATATAAAATGAACGCATATATGCTTCATGATGACGTACTTTTTAATGTGAGTAAATAACTATGTAAAGGAATTATGTAATTGCATTGACATTTCCAACAATTTTTCTCTTCATCCACAGACTATTATCAAGCAATATAGACACTGCAAACATGCCAGATTGTGGGAAACGCCAGCATGCCGTATTTTTGTATGTACTATTAGGCCACGAGTGAAATTTTGTGGTTGTATGACCAATAGGATATCGAACAGTTGATTGGTTAAAAATATTAAGCTTAGTGACAAATATAATTAAATGTTATACGTGTACTGAATAAAGTTTAAAGTTTATGTTTAGCCTAGGAAGGTATGCTTTGTCCCTTTCCCGCAAAGTGATTGTTAGCATGGAGTTTGTATGGCGTACTTACTATATAGTGACGTCATTTGAAAGTATAGTGAGCTCTCTGTCTAACAAGACTTTAACATGATTAGATCTTCTGTAATTTTGAACACATTTTAATTTTGTTTACGGTGATCGGCTCTATTAATCGTCACCTTTTTAAAAAGATAACTAATAAAAATCTGTCCGTTATATCTCAATTTGAAATGTTTGTATTTTAGATAGACGTGCTACTGTCAAAACGACGGATGAAACTAAATTATGTGGGCTGCTAGTTGGAGCATTGATCCAACTTAAGATAGGTCACGAACATGCAAAGCAGGTGATCTCGCCTCGTAGTCTATCATGAATTCATGATAAAGATCTGTCTCCTCACCCGCCAAACCTACACCTCGACCAACTTATCTATTGAGCTCAGTAGAGGCGCCACCATTGCGTTTTCTCTATAAAAACTGGATATCATCCTTTACAAAATTTTGTTCGTAAATTTGCCATCTGTACAGATAAGTAAGGTCGCAATGTACTTACGTCACATTTGCGAAGACAAGGTATGTTTGCATAGCTGTTGACTTGACCATCTGTTTTATCGACGCCTTATCAGTGCCTACAATGTCGGCGTTTTGTTAATCTAATCGATAAATTCCTATGCATTTAATCGAATGAATTTCCTATTTCGATAATACATTACCATAGCCTTGCTATGTATAACTATAAGTAAATTTATATTATAAGCACAAAACCAGTCAATTATAATTCAATTTGACTCGTGTAAAATAGAAGAACACAGCAAATCAATTTCATAATTCAAAATTTGTTTGGAAGTATGTATATCGAATATTCGTAGGTACTTCGGTTACAGTATAGAAGAAAATACTGTTTAGCTATAAAATAGACAAGAAACTGTTCCTATTGAATAAAGAAAAATAAAATAGTTGATAAGCACACGTGATGTAAAAGAAAGTCTCTTTGAACATTAGACGTCGAAAAATAGAGCTTGAAGCTTTCTCTATAGTGCGATACCAAAAAAAAAACGGGCCGAATTGAGAACCTTCCTCCTTTTTCCTAGAAAATACCATATAATATATTTTTTTAGTATATTGTTTTTTTTTTTTAAATATACATATTTATCTTTTGGTTTAGTTAGTAACTAGTTAGTTGATAACATAAACGGTGGAACCCAATGTTTTCATTGGCTCCCGTCACACGTCTTTGATTATAAGTTAGTTTATAGTTCGGGAGCCTCTGGGATCGATACTATTGTCTACTTTATATTATGCCCGAATAAATGATTTGTATTTGTATATAAGAAGGTATTACCATAGCCATACGAAGGTATATCCATTTTTACCATTAGTCACTTTTAAAAATCAATCTCTCAACCTGCCCCCCGATTCTACTAAACAAATTGTCTTTAAATTGTAATTGTTGCTATTTTAATAGTCAAAAACTGCCTCAAAATTGACAGTTTTTAATATTTTTTTAAACTAAGTTATAATATTAGGTGGTTGTATTTTTCTAGTATAAAAAAATATTTAAAACTGTCAATTTTGAGACAGTTATTTAACAATTACAATTTAAAGACAATTTCTTTAGTAGAATCGGGGCCCGGTTGTCTTGTAGCAATTTTTCGACTTTTCTACCGAGTTGCTGCTGATCCGTCACAATTTTCGGTAGGCTACTGAAAAATCCAAAGTTAATAATAAAAATAAAAAAATATATACCGATTTTGCGTACAAAAACTATAAATATTATACCGAATAATACCGAATTTTAAAGGGCACATCTATCGTATTTGCATTTTAATTTTCGGGAACTTTGCGCTCAACTCAACTTGGTTCGACAACCACCCTTACCTACCGTTAAAACTTCCGTGGATGTGTCGCACAAGGTGGGGTTTAACAGAATTAACTCAATAAAAGTGTATTCTATAACACAAAAATCGATTTACACCTTATAGTTATACATCTACCTAAAAACAGTATGTGGCAAAAGTTCCTTTTCACAAAGAGATTCCTTTCATTTCAAAAAGTAGACCACAGTCTCGTCTTGTCAGCTTTTCGCACGAAAGTCCGCCGGCAAGCCGGATGCATTGCTGACACGTGCACAATCACTTAAAAATTTCGCAAAAACACACTTACATTTGACAAGCGAGATGTCGAGTCGTATATTTACATCCCAGGCTCGATATCCTTTCCAAAATTCCAATCACAGTAAAGCACACACGTTTTAATTATAGTATTTGAATACACTGACACAAAACTGAACGTTTTGTAACACTGAACGCAGCGGATACAAAAAAACAAACAATTTGCTGGTGTCAAAGTTAACGTTCTTGATTTAGCGTGTCGTATGCGCGTCGTGAACGCACAATCGCGACTGAGGCGGCGCGCGCGCATCCAGCGTTTCTAATTTTATCGAGCCAGTAATACGAGATAAAGCCGCTCTTGATTGGGAAACTTATTTTTCTTTTAGCTTCTTTTTCTTGGTCAACTTTAGGGTCAGCTTTTGTTCGTTTTGTTTCGGGTCATTTTTACGTACCCTACGTACGTGGGTTAAGAATAATCCTTTTGTAAAAGACATCAACGCGCTACGCTATTTGTTTTCAGCAAGTAGTCTTTTTAGAGTCTATTATGAAAGGCGTCGGTGTCTGTTAGTCTGTATGTTACAGCTGTTTTTAGGGTTCCGTACCCAAAGGTGTCAACGGGACCATATTACTGAGCTTACTTTGTCTGTCCTACATTTAAACGGCTGTATCTTTTGAACCGTTATACATAGCCAGTTGTAATTTTCGCAGAATATGTTAAGATATATGGCAGAATAAATAAGAAATA
The DNA here is from genome assembly GCA_914767915.1 of Agriopis aurantiaria. Taxonomy (NCBI): domain Eukaryota; kingdom Metazoa; phylum Arthropoda; class Insecta; order Lepidoptera; family Geometridae; genus Agriopis; species Agriopis aurantiaria. The sequence continues at coordinate 4,445,326 of OU612003.1, read as the reverse complement.
AATAAAATTACAAAATAAAGGGAGGTCCTATACAACAAAGGTTCGTATTTATGTAAAATACAATAATTATCAATTCAAAAAACCAACTCCAAAATTAGTAAAATATGTAATTTCCATTCGGTGAAAAAAATGATAAGGTCGTTCAAGTAACCGAATAGGTTGCACAGAAAATTGTCACCGACTCGCACTCGCAATTATTCATTACTAGCTGCGCCCCGCGGTTTCACCCGCGTAGTGATGAAAAATGGTTATGGTGATGATGATGATGATGATGAAAAGTAGCCTATGTCACTCTCTGGCTCTTGAACTATACCCATGCAAAAAATCAGGTCGATCCGTTGTTCCGTTGCAGCGTGAACAAACAAACACACTTTCGCATTTATAATATCGCATTTATGATTTGTTGTTAAAGAAGAAATAAAGTTTTTTTTAATTAATTATTATTATTATAATTTTTATTTTTTGTTACACTTTAGAGTACTATAATCATGCCTAGTTTGACGCTTGTATGTACATATTACCGTTTTTTGATTAGAGCCAATTCAAAAATACGTTTATTGTATTTTAATTTTAATTCATTCATCATCATCATCATCTTCAGCCAGAAGACGTCCACTGCTGAACATAGGCCTCCCCCTTTAACCTCCACACAGAACGACAGCCTGCCTTTTGCATCCACTGGATGCCAGCGACTCTTACTATGTCGTCGGTCCATTTAGTGTAGTCGGTCTAATTTTAATTAATTACCCCCCGTTTTTTTTGGTTATTTCTTAGTTAATCCGCCGTAACATATTCTGTAAAAAATAACTGGCTATCTATTACGGTTCGAAAGACAGCCGTTTAAAGGACTGCGTATAATAGGCTTAGTAATAGGTCCCGTATTTACCCTTTGGATACGGAACCCTAAAAACTTACACCCGTGCGAAGCCGGGGCGGGTCGCTATATAGTCTATATAATTATATGAAAGAAAGTCGACACTATTTATAACTCAAGAACGGCTGAACCGAATTGGCTGAAAATTGGTGGGAGGTAGCTTAGAACCAGGAGACGGACATATTGGCTACTTTTCATCAGCATCATCACTACGCGGGTGTAACCGCGGGGCGCAGCTAGTATTATTATAAAGTAAAGAACTGACCGTTCCAAGTGCTATAATTTGCCACCAGACGTAGTAAACATGAGCCATAATACCGTTACAAGGTGATCATAGGTGTGTCCACAGTGCGGGCTTGCGGTGACATGTTTTACTCACGACACACAGCCAGGGGTTTTGGTGGACAAGCTCGACGAACAAATCAAGATTTATCAAAGAAATTAACGTAGTACATATAGGTCAATGACATATTTTATAGTCCTTTACAAATAGCATGGCACTTGACAACCACCATTCGTACTAGTTTCACAACTAGTTTTCATATTAGCGCTAAGTAATGTTTTTGCCGCAAAATGCAAATCTTTAATTACGTCACATTCAATATTTACGAATGACATTAAATTCTATCGTACTGTCAAACAACTTGTCAAGTGCCGTGCTATTTGAAAAGGACTATAGTGATGGCACTTCACTTATCCTCTTGGTCCCTTTATACATACCCATTATATTATATATACCCATATACAAGATCTTTGCATATCCTATGTTCGCCTATGTATGTTTATGTAGGCGATGTCCGGTGCCAGTAGTGCCACCATAAGCCTTGTATCCTCTATGGCTGGCGCACACGAGGATTTAATGAAGTATGAATCTTTCGTGGATCGCGCTGAACCGTTTTACGTGATCAAAGGCGCTCGGAATGCTCAACACAGTTTAACGCGAATCCGTTATATTTCATACCAACTTCCACGTTTCTAACTTCAAAAATAGCAAACTTCCATACAATTTTTTGAAACCTAGTTGGGATCTATCACCCTCCCCCACCTATCATGCGCAAACGCACGAGACGGCCCCGTCAGCCCCGTCCTGTCCCGAACCAAAACTCTGGATACAAGCCTGCTTCGAAATGACGATGTCTTTTGGATATCATGTTTTACCTACGTTCGTTATTACTAAAAGTTAAGTTTTATTAGGATTAAGTCTGCCCAATATTTTCCATTGAAACAAATAATCTAGTCAACAACAACAATAATTTTACTGGAAATCAGGCTTGACGCAATATATGACCGTGTGTATTCAGTTAGTCACTCGACCTTCCGAGTAGATGTCCACGCAGACTAAACCGTTTTATTTAGATGTAATAATTTAATCCATTGTTCCGTAAATACGGTTTATATTAACTAATTTTCCATTCAAACAGAAAATATGAGTCAGTTTTGACGGAAGCTTGTGGCAGTCCTGTAATAGTGCTAACAGACGCTCGAACGCGGCTGACCTCAACCGCCGTCTGATCAATGGAAGAGAAAGAGAGGGAAATATGATATTCTCACTCTTTCTCTCCCGTTTGTTGGACAGCGGTCCGTCAGCCGCGTTCGAGCGTCTGTTAGCACTGTAACCGCGCACGGATGTCTAGGTATATAATTATACTTTGGTAACAGCGATTAATCATTGACACACCTACCGGACTTTATGGCGTATATTTCACAGTATTGTAATACAATATATTTAGAATAACATTTCAGATGATATTTATAGCAATTTTCGCGTTGATTTAGTAAGAACGGCGGAGATGACAAAAGACGGTTTTTTAAATATATGTATTCGCCTATGGATACCTGCAACACCGGGGGCATCACAGAAGACTCTATTAACAGCCCTTTTAAAGAACCCCATGTTATAGGCTGGTACTCGGAAATGCCGCAGGAGCGCTCATTCCACAAATTGTAGGTGTGAGGCAAAAAGACCGTGTGCGATTTCCACCGATCTATGATAATAATTATGGATGAACTTTCAGGCGGTGGCTGCTGGTGCGATGATAAAACCGCAATGCTGAATAAGAACCACTAGTTCATTAAAATTCCATCAAGACTACATGACTCATTTTGTTCCATACGTTTTATATGCAACAAAGCACGTTGCCAAAACGGGACAATCGCTTCTCAGAACCTTGGTCTTGCATAATTAGGAGTTCCTTACGTGGCAATTATACTAATTAATAACTCATTTTGTATAAGTAAGTACCTACTAAAATTAGAGATGGGTGAAATCCTAGTGAAACTATGTATTTAGAACCTAGGTATGAATCATTAACTAATCTCTGATTGCGTTTGTAGGTACATTATTCAGGACCAAAAAGAATGTAATCTAATGACCAAATATGGGCAACGTTTAACGGCACTGACATCTATTAAATTGCATGGATAAGAGTTTTTTTTTTAATTGATAAATTGGCTTTTGTGACCTTCAACTAAAATAAAATGAATGGACGGGCCCTAACCATTGAAATTGGTCAGTAAAGACGAGTCAAAACCGTCGAACATATACTTCAACACCTAATTATAAAAATGTACAGTATATTTGTTACAATAAATAGATCCCGGTTTAATTTTGGTATTTACATTTCGGGAAAGCATATGAATGCATAATTTTGTCAGATGTTTCGTTATCACGCAACAATAGACACGTGTTGCACTTTCTACGGCTAGAGACCGACTGAAACGAAATGACAGAATGAGCTCATTTTGTTATCTTCAAAAATGCGCTACTGGGCCTGTCCATTCATTTTATTTTGGTCGAAGTTTGTAACCACAGAAGAGAGAAAAAAAACTTCTCTTTTCTGTGTTTGTAACGGCCACCTCGCTATGCCAATAAAATAGTTTAGTTCTGTTTTAATGATATTAGGGGTCACAATACTTTGTGACCACAGGATAAGTATCGCGCGGCCTCATTTCTACGGCCCCAGTCTTTTTGCACATACTCTACGACGCATCATCATCATTTCAGCTATAGGACGTCCACTACCTATACTCTACCTATTGATAATTTATACAAATATACCTAGTACCTAGCCAAGCATCCATTATAGGTACTTTTGAGACCCCGACGAAAAATAGGGGTGTTTTATTTAGTAAATTAGCACACTGTAAGCTGTAGCTGCACGCTGTGTAGCAGTTACCCGATATACTTCAGTGAAGTACCTATTAAACAAAATGTTTATATTTAGCTTTTTATAACGTTATTGCAAATGTCAGAGCAAATAAATGTTTGGACCGGGAATAGTTTTTTTAACTGGGCAAGTGCCTTTAATAACTAAACAAAATACAAGCTAAAACTAACACTACAAATACAGTTAGACTGCCCATAGACCGTTGAAGGTCTAAAGACAATCCAAATGCTCAAGCCCACTACCAGTTGGCAGCGTACCCAACATGCTGGCGGCATTACCACGTTGAATGGCAATGCTAATGCGTTGAGCCAGAAACACGCCAGCATTATTTGGTTAGAATTATTTGAGAATAGTTCCATTATTTGGCAACTTTAGGTCCGACTGTTGCCGTTGCCGAGTTTTGGCGCCAACGTGGAAAAAAACATGTCGGCTCGTTGGATTATTTTCCTAAACTTGTGTATTTTCGAGTGTTAATGTGTACTAAATGGTGAATTATTATTCATTAAGTGCTCGTAAACGTGCTCGAGTGTGGGTAAGTGATATAACGAGGTGAAACGTGTCGATTCGTGTTGTTTCCAAAACTCCATAGGAGCCTCTTGTAAAGTCTCCACCACTTAATGACCCAAACTCACGCCCCTGTAAATTTACAGGGGCGTGAGTTTGACTTGACCGTGACTTACTTAGCTTGACTCTGACTGTGACTATGACTTGTTTGACGCTATTAAGACTATGTAAACGGTTTAAGATTACGACTAAAGGACATTGAATTCACGGTCATGAAAATTTAAACAACTGTTGCCGTTGCCATGACAACTAATAAATGTAAACATTCCTTACTTTGCTATGATATGCCGTCAACTTGACAATTAGTTTTCAACACAAAATCTATAAAGTTAAGATTTTTAACTAACATTATTGCGAATAAAAATGGATTTACGAATAATGGACAAACTACGTCTCCTGAAAATCGACACAGAGCTCCGTCCGCAAATCAAAATGAAGCCAATGAGTCGATACTACTTCGTGACTTCGACCAACCCTGGAGAGCAATTCTACGCGTTTGCTTCCACTGCCGCTTGGCTTATAAGAAAAACTGGCAAAGATTTCGATCAACCAAATGAAGAAGACGACCCCAATTCCATCATTGCTTCAATCATCGACGTATTGCGTGAAAAAAATATAGCAGTCGACTTTTCATCCCATAAACTGAAGCAAGGGTTTGGTGATCAAATCTGCTACATTCTAAACGTTCTAGCTGATGAAGCATTAAGTAAAGAGAACTTTGAATGGCAAAAACCTTTAGTTGACATCCCCGATACTGAAGAAACGGCCGACGACATCGATCAAATTGAAGACGAAACTGAGATAATTTTAGACAAAGTTGAGGAGGAAATGGCGATTTACTCCGAAGAATCAGAAGGTGAATTCACAGAGGAAAAAGAATCCAATAACTTAACGACTAAAGTTCACGATTGGGAAGCTTGGAAACTTGAATTAGAAAGAGTGGCGCCAGCATTAAGACTTAAAATAGCAGCAGATGGAAGAGATTGGCGCGCAAGGCACGCCCAAATGAGAACTTACAGAGACGAGCTATTCGAGAGATACAAAACTACAGGATCTCAATTGAACAAGCTTTATAACAGCATCAGTTCTGTATTGGACAAAGTTGCGGCACGGGAGAATATTCTGAACGAACAATTCGGACCGTTAGTATTTGAATATGGTTCGTTGTTAGACGAACTAAACAAGGTAACGAATGAGTATAAAGAAGCAAGTGTAGGCGTGACAGAGAGGCAAGAAACGCTGAACGAACTGACGTCTAAAGTCGAGAATATAAAGCAGAGGACAGAATCGAAAGGTTCTTCCATGAACGACAACTCTCCGCTGGTGACTGCTAAGAAGGCAGTGGCGACTTTGAAGAAGGATATTCAAGAGCTCGACTTTCAGATCGTTGTTCTGTTGTGGCTACTGACTACTAAAGAAAACCCAAATAATAACAATTTTCTCACTAATGAGACTAGGATTGTGTCTACGGAAGCGTATTAGTTTTCCTTCAATACTAAAGTTATGTGATTATTTACGGGATATTTACCGTGGTAGGTTGTCTTCCCGTGAACATGATGCATGTAACTGCGCCGAAATATCGGGAGCTCATTCCGCAACCTTACCACGGTAAATATCCCGTAAATAATCATAACTTTAGTGAACAACCGTGATAGTTTAAAACAGTGTTTTCCTTCAATACGTTGCAGACAATGTTCAGTAGATTGCTTGCATGAGTAATACCAAGTAATACTTACTATTGTATATATTAAATTTTATAAAATAATAATTGCGCCCCGTGAACATTTTCTCAAGAAACGTACCAAATTTTTTTCAGGGATAAAAAGTTTTACGTCGATCTAACAGATACGCTAAGTCCCAGATTTGATGGTTTTCGAAAACTTTTTTCGTTTAGGTATTGTTCCATACATTTTAGTAAAGCGCCTCTATCGGAAACGTGGAGGAACTAAAATCGGTAGTAATCGGCGGTATAGATTGCTTCACTCTAATACGAAAAAAGTTTTCGAATACCTTTCAACCCAGCAATGTATGGAACAATACGAAAACGAAAAGTTTTCGAATACTATCAAAACTTGTACTAAGGGTACAGATACAGATTTTATTAATAACACCAAAAGTTACAAGTCAGATTGGCATTAAATAAATTCAATAGTACAATCAAATCTCAAATTAAAATTCAATAATACTAATAATTTAACGCTGCGTGGAAGTCAAACAAACATACACGTTCGCGTTTATAACATTAGTATGATTTTGTTTAGATCACCTACATAAGAATGATCTCTTCATGTGGAATAAGTCGCTTTTAACGATAAGACCACATTTTGTACCCATTTACTTGTATTATTTTATTGTACCTACTCATTCTTGTTAGGTACCTATGTGGTTTTTGTAGTTACAATAAAGTGTTATTGTATAATAGTATTGCACACGTCACATCGTTCTTCATCTGTCCGGATGGGTTCGCACTCGCCACGCCACTTTACCATATCTCCCTTAATAGTCTGATCTGAGGCACAAACGCAAACCTATCATGAAAATAAAGATCTAACCTGTAGGCCAGGTTGGAATAGTATTATTTACTAACCGTTTTATTAATAATAATATTGTATGTATTGTAGGTTGTCTATATATCACATAGGTCTACATAAGAGTAGGACTATTGGCAGTTAACTTAAGTCTATTGGGAAGGAAATTCCCAGTAGTTCCACGGGTAAGACTACTGGGATTTTGTGTGTTAACTTGTACTTTGTTGAGTTAATGAAGGCACTTGTCTATAGTAAGATTGTTTTTCCTAAAATATGGCAGTGAAATTACAGTTACAGTAAAACCTCCTTCATCTTTCGATACATTTATTTTATCTTAAGTGGGGTTTGAATGTATAAGATTCAGTAATAATATATGCACTTAAAAATAAACAACTTACAAAATAATGTCTATTTAAGTTAAAAATACAACAAAATTTAGTACTCATTGTACACTTTAAATACTGACCTTTTCAGTATGTACGTTTATAAAAAATAGTCACTCACGGTCATGAAAAAAAAATAACATTAATATTTGTCTTTGTCAAAGCAAAGCCGTTTTTTTGCCATTTGGAATAGACTATGGTAGCGAATAGTCCTAATACAAATAGGTTTTAATAACCTGTCTATTTAAATAACATTACTGAAGAGGTCAGATTTGTTTTGCTTCTTTGGTATGATTGGTAATTATAAGGAACAAAAGCGTAAAGGTAAACCCACCACACTGGACCATAATGGACTAACGTGGATTTATCTTAAACGGCAATTCTCATAAAACTATCTAAAGTCTAAACAATCGAATACAATCAATAATCATTTGCCTTATACTTGTTGTTTTAGTGTTATTGTAAGTTAGAATTTTGCGAACCAGCAATGTAAAGCGTACAAGTGAGCGCGCGGCGCAGGTCGTTTGTTGACCTCTAGCGTCAACCGATATTTTATTTGCATCACACAAAGATAATACAACCACTTGATCGCGCATGTAGTCAAAATTCTCTTTTGCAAAATGATGCCACGTCGGTCGCGGGGGGTAGCTTGTGATTGGAGACTTGACGCGACTCGACGCTTGTGATTGGAGAATCAAGTCATTTATTCAATTCGCGCCTAGGATTGGCCTGGCTAGATAGTTTAGGTTGACATGTTAGAACCTTTGGCTTATGCAGGGTAAAGGATGAGTCAAGTGGTTATATGGTCATTGGCATTACATCATGGTATAATAATATACTCCGACAGGTATGGCATTCCGAGACACAGGTCACGTGGGTGACACAAGCCTACGTCATCGACGCTGTTACCAGTATCATGAAATCATAACTCCCATAATCATAATCTACGTGTAAGTATTACATGTGGGGGAATCCGATAAAACTATGTGGTTACGATATAAATAATATGTTAATATGATAATAAATTCGTGTTCAGCTTGAATGGCTTCGCTTGAGCGGATAAACAAAATGACAATTGTTTTTTTTTGTATTAGATTATTTATAAAATTGTTTGTACCTTCTGTTTGTTGCATTGAAGTGGCAACTGGACAGTGACGTAGACATGTGTCACTCGGAATCGCATACATCATGCCTTCATGCCTTACAATGCGAACATTTGTGGTATCAGCAATCACCAGCATTATCACCAGTCTTCGTTTTTGGGAGTTTCACTTGCAGCCTGTATATCTCCGCCTTTGCGCAGAAACTGATGCAAAGTTCAAAAGCCAGAATAGAGCGGGAAATGTTACCGCTTACCGTTTTCGCACGGTTTCAAAGTGTCTAGCTGCAACACAAGTCACCAAGTAAAAAAAAAAAGAAAAAAAGTACCAGTCCAATACTTTGGTCTCCTCGAGCAACATTGGGGCAATAAGTCTAATGTAAAATGTAACCCTGGTATTTTGGGGTCGTTTGATTCAATTTAAATATTATTCCTTAAAGGATATTTTATTCATATAATTATATATTTTTTTATTTATGGTTTGTAAAAATCATTTATATGAATTATTACAATACTATTTTCATGATTAAAAAATATGTACTTTATTACCTGTTTCAACTACAAAATTGAATTAAGCTAAAACAACAAAGCAAGATTTCTTCACTTCACAGCCTTCAATTAAAATGTATAAAATATGGAACAAAAAAAAAAAAATTCTTTTATATTTAAAAATACATACAAAAACGGATAAAAATAGATACATACTACATAATAATATTAGAGTAAAACAAACTCATAAAATTATACGATAATAGCATTGATATTGAGGGCACGTTCCGAAGTGATTCGGGCGCCCTCTTAGTTCTTGTTTGATCCCAAAAATTGTACATAACTAAAAACATTTCTTTTCTTTCATCTCTTTCTTATTTTAATATGTGTTTTATTTCAGGTAAAACGCTGCTAATATTATGTGCATTTAGTATACATGTGTTAACAAAAACGTTGATGAAACGACATAGATTTTAAATTTAGTGTCGGCATTTCTAAAGCAGGTTTCGAAAAATACATAGATGTTGGGTCTAATATTTTTATTTTATTTTACAGTATTCGGAAAACAAACAGCTGAAACTTACTAATTATAGTTGGTAAATAGCAGGCGCAAGCAATAAAAAATATGCACAAAACTCACGAAAAAGAAAAACCAGAGTTTGAGAGAATGTATCTCAATTGACATATTCGTAGGTAAACTCAAAAAAAAAAAAAAGAATTTTGTATTAGACCCAACATATTTGAATTTGTAAATCAATGGTTTCGATTCTTTTGTACCATTATCTAAACTAAATTTGACAGCTCTAAAACTTGTCATCCTTCTCTCATGTGGAACACTCGAAATGGAAAGAGACGCAGGTAATTTTAGTCTGTCAGTGTCTTCGCCGAGACACTGCGAGTCTTCGTTATTGAAATAAAACCCGTAACTTTTGTTTATACTGCTGTAGAAACAACATTCACATTTATTTGCTGCAGAGGTGTGTGGTGTCGAACACGATTTCTTATTAAGTTTGAATGACGTCTTGAATTTTATACAATATTAACTGATTAGTGGAGGGTAGATATTGTAGATAGTCGTGAATATGTTTTGTTGTTGAAGCGGCAGTTTCAAGCCGCGACATATTCCGCCCCGTTGACAGACCATCGGTCTTCAACCTTGAATTGCTTCTGGCTTCGGGAGAGGGCACAATCTAACAAGTGAGCGCCGAACGCTGCCTCTCGATGTAAGGAGATCTGCGACTCTGCTTATGTTGTCAGGTCCCGTGTATAGCTTCGTAACTCTCCCTAGTCTCCAACATAGAGGTGCCAGATTGTCTTCTTTAATTAGGACTAGATCGCCCACGTCTAGGTTTGCAGTCTCCTTGGTCCATTTTTGTCTTTGCTGGAGTTCTGATATGTATTCCTTCTGCCAGCGGAGCCAAAAGTGTTGGCGTATTTGTTCCAGTTTTTGATACCGTTGTAGCTTGTTCGGATCGACATCTTGTAGTGCAGGAGATGGGAACGTCGTCAACGGTCTTCCGATAAGAAAGTGTCCTGGAGTGAGGGGAAGAAGGTCGGAAGGATTGGAAGACATGGGACACAAGGGACGGCTGTTAAGTATTGCTTCTACTTGTGTGAATAAAGTTTGAATTTCCTCAAAGGTTAAATGGCTGTCGCCAATGGCTCTAGTTATGTGATGTTTAGCGGATTTAACCCCAGATTCCCACAGGCCTCCAAAATGTGGTGAAAAAACTGGGATATTTGAGAATCTGATCCCTTCCTGTGCAGCAAAGTCAGAAAGAGAATCATGATTTGCCCTAAAAAAGGACCTTAATTCCTTGGCCGCCGCGGTGAAGTTTCGACCGTTGTCAGAGATTATCTCCGCTGGTTTACCGCGACGCGAAATGAATCTTCGAAGTGTCATTACGAAGTCTTGCATAGACAGACTGCTCACTGCCTCCAAATGTAGACACTTATAACGAGTATCTACAAATATACATAAGTAGCATTTAATTAATCTAGCACCACGTCCTTTACGATTTAGTATGTAAAAGGGACCTGCAAAGTCTATACCAACCGAGAGATTAGGAAAATCTGGTGTGATACGGTGAGCTGGTAGGTTTCCCATCTTCGGACAAAGTGTTTTGCCTTGAAAGCGTCTGCACTTTACGCAGTTGTGTACTGTGTTTCGAGCTAAGCGTCGCCCGTTTATGGGCCAAACGGTTTCCCTAACAGTAGCTAATAACAGTTGAGGGCCAGCGTGCATTTGTCGGATGTGTTCGTGAGCCAAATATATTTTTGTGAAGTGATGTGATGAGTCAAGTACTATGGGATGCTTTCTCGTGTATGAGCAGTTGGAAGCGTCTATCCTGCCACCTACTCGTATTACATTGTTGTCTAGAAAAGGTGACAATGACAATAGCTTGGATTTTGCATTTAAAGGTGAGTTTTGTTTTAACATTTTGTATTCGTTAGGAAACGATTCTAGTTGAGCCATGACACAAAGCTGATTGAATGAGTCTTGTAGCTCATTGGCAGTCAAAATACCAAATTGCTTGTTAGATGGATGCTTTAGATTGAATATGAATCTCTTTACATATGCAAATGATCTTTGTAGTTTAATAAAAGTTGAATAATTTTCATATTTTATTACAGGTTCTGCGATGATGGCTGGATTGGATTGGATGATCTTCACTTCAGGTAAGTCATTTTGATTTTTATTTAGTTTGAGACATGGCCATTCACTTTCATCTTTGGCGAGAAAAGCTGGACCATGCCACCAGAGATCTGAACCTTGCAGCTGACTAGGATTGATGCCTCTAGAGATCAGATCAGCTGGATTTTGATTTGTGGACGTGTACCGCCATGCTAATGAATTTGTAATTTCTACGATTTCACCAACGCGATTAGCAACGAATGTCTTTAAATTTCTAGGTGGGCTGCGTATCCACGCGAGAACCACGCTGGAGTCACACCAATAGACTACACGTGCAGGTTTGTATTTGATTGATTCGAGTACACATTTAGTCAACCTGGCTGAGAGTAGAGCGGCGCACAACTCCAACCTAGGAATTGTCGTGGGTTTCAGTGGTGAAACTTTTGATTTGGCACACAATAAGTTAATGGTAACTTCATTATTGTTATTTGTTGATTTCAGATACACACAGGCCCCATAAGCGCCTTGTGCTGCATCGCTGAATGAATGGATTTCTATAGTCGTTGGATTGTCGCAGATAACGTTTCTAGGTATCTTTAGATTAGAAAGATGATGCGTGTTTCTAGCAAATTCGTCCCAAGTTTTTATGATGTCTTGGGGAACGAGTGTATTCCAGTCAATCTTCAGGAGCCATAATTTCTGAAGAATCATCTTTGGTTGAATAATGCACGCGCTTAATAATCCCAGAGGATCATAAATCCTGAATGCGTTGGACATTATCGTTCGTTTAGTAACATGCTCAGTTTGAATGTGTATAGGTTTGAATGGAAAGTGTAAGTAATCTGCGGTAGGGCTCCACCCCAATCCGAGAGTGCTCGAGGATTCGCTTATAATTAGCTTATCTTTCGTTGATCTGTGTTCAATGTTTTCGACAAGATTCGGTGAGTTGCTTTTGTATTTACGCAGTGGAAGACATGCTGATTGTAATGCTTCAGATACTGACTTTTGTATATGACGTAATTCTTCCTCACTATTCGCGCCTGTGATCAGATCATCGACATAGAAGTCGTTTTGAATGATTAATTTGATTTGACTATCCCTACATTCCTCTCCGACTTGCCACAAACATCTAGTGCTCAAATATGCCGCGCTTGCTGTACCATAAGTGAGGACATCTAAACATAAGGTTTGTATAGGGAGTGACTCATCTTCTCTCCACAAGATCAGCTGTAAATTCCTGTCATCAGGATGTACTTGCGATTGTCTGTATGCCTTTTCAATATCTGCGCAAAGTAAAAATTTGTACTGCCTTGATCTAATCAAGATGGAAAAAAGAGAGTCTTGGACATTCGGGCCTACCATGAGAATGTCGTTGAGTGAAATCCCGGAGGAAGTAGGTGCTGAGCCGTCGAAGACAACTCTGATTTTGGTTGATTCACTGTCTTCGCGGAACACGGCGTGATGACACAAAAAATATCCTGGAACAGGATGAGGATCTGGAGATACAGATAAATGGCCTAGTTCGGCATATTCTCGTATGAATTCTGTATATTTTGATTTTAAATCAGGATTACTACGAAATCGTTTTTCTAGATTGAGTAGGCGTTTTTTTGCCATATTGTATGAATTGCCTAAAGTATCAGGGCTGTGCTTCAATGGAAGCTTTACGCAAAATCTACCTGTGCTCAACCTAGTAGTGTTGTTGACGAAGTGCTCTTCGCACAGTTTTTCTTCACTGCTTAGAATTGATTTTTGTGGGATTTCTTCAATTTCCCAGAATTTCGTTAGAATCTTGTCGATGTTTGCTTGTATGTTGTATGATTTATCGTGAGACTGATCAATTGAATGGTTATGATATTGATTGTATGACTGGTTGTGTAATTCATCGTTCGACTGATTGTACGATTGATCGCTTGATTGATTATGTGTTGGATCGCTCGACTGGTTGTACGACTGATCACTTGATTGATTGTGTGTTGGATCGCTAGACTGATTGTACGATTGATTGCTTGATTGATTATGTGAATAATTAAATGTATTTTCTGCATGATTGCGTATATAGTTAGCTGTATGATTGTTTGTATGTGTGGTAGCATGTTTGCTTACACGTTTGCTTGCATGAACGTGATTGTTTGTATGATTGTTTACTTCATCGTGTGCTTGATTGTATGAATTGTTGAATGAATGGTTGCATTGTATGTATTTTGCAGAGCTTGCATGGATGGGACCAGCTATTAGCCAGCCTAGCTTAGAGTTGATAAGCTTAGGATTTCTAGGCCCTAATGATTGTGTTTCAGGACGCAGAACGTCCCAGAATACGTCCGCTCCAAGCAGGACGTCGATTCTTGCTGGTATGTTAAAGTTAGGATCAGCTAACTTTATGTTTCTTGGTAACTTTAAGTTTTGTATGTTTATGGGAACCTTTGGTAGTTCACCTGTTAGCTCCTCGAGTACTAGGCAAGGTAATGTAGCCTTGTATGGATGACGTTTTGAATGTATTTGTATAGTAGAACTTTTAACTACTTTGTTGCATGAGTTGTTGCCTATTCCGATAACCTTTATTGCATCTATTGATTGTGTACTTAGCTGTAATTTCTGTTTCAGGTTTTCAGATATGAACGAGGATTGGCTCCCACAATCCAAGAGAGCGCGCACTGTTTCCGTCGCATGAGTCATTGGATTGGATACTTCTATGACTGCTGTTGACAAAATGACTTCGCTAGGACCCTGCTTGGAAAGGTTTACAAATGACTCCGTAGTAGTGGAGGGCATTACACCTGGATGAATGATTGTGGCGTGTCTCAAGTTGCAAATTCTGCAAGTTCCTGAACGACAATCTGAAGTTTGATGACCTTGTCTTAAACAGTTGCTGCATAAATTGTATTTTTTAATGTGAGCTAACTTCTCATTAATGTTTTTATTCTTGAATGTGGAACAGTGATAAATGCGGTGTGCGTCCTTGCAAATTATGCACGACAGTTTGTATCGTGATAGACTTGTACTTGTAAATGTTTTTACATACTGATTTCTGTCTTGTTTATTATAAAAATTCTGATTATTGTGTGTGTTTGTGTTTTGTTTATAAAAACTCTGATTAGGTCGCGAAGTGGTGGATGTGATTGTGTTTGATTTGTCATGCTTACTACGGCTTATTGCTTCGAGAACATCAGCGCGATCAGTCAAGAAGTGGTTGAACTGATCTAGGGTTGGAACATCGTCGAAAGTGTTACGAAGTTCTTCCCATTTTATTAGAGTGTTGCTGTCTAGTTTAGACGATAATATGTAAATGAGTAGCGTGTCCCACTTGTCTGTGGGCTGACCTAAACTAGACAATGCGCGTAAGTTCTTCATTACGTGGTCGACGAGAAATCGTAAGGAACGTTCCGACTCGCGAATGATCGATTGCATGTTAAAAATAGCATTTAGATGCTGACTGATAAGAACTCTTTTGTTATCGTACCTTGAGCAGAGCAGTGACCAGGCGTGCGCGTAATTTAATGATGACACTTCGAGATTGCATATAACACGAGCAGCGTCCCCTTCGAGATAGCTGATAAGATAGTGAAACTTGTGAATATTGGTTATATTAGCGTTGTCATTGACGAGAGCTAGAAATGCATCTCGGAACTGAGCCCAGCGGAAATAAGATCCGTCAAATTTCGCTATTTCAATTTTCGGTAATTTGAAACTTGAATTCTGATCATGATAGTGAGAATGATGGCAAGGAGTTTCTCCCACCTCAGACTTGCGGCGGGTTGCTATTTGAATGTTTGCATCTTCGACCATAACCTTGGCTCTTGCAGTGCATGTGATAATGTCTTGTTCAATGCTTTCCCTCTCATCTATCTCAGAATCCAAAGAAGCACAATTTAAAACCTCAATTTCTGTTTGTAGAATATCAAAGTTACTGGCTAATGACTCAAATTTGTTTAATTTTAGGTTAAGTTCGGCTAATTCTAAGCTATTTATCTCAACTAATTCTAATAATGCAAGATAATTTTTAAACTTTGTAATTTGGCCTTTAATTGAACTACGCTTTGTATTTAAATCTTTTAGTTTCGTACTAGATTTTGATGATTCAGTAGCCATGATTATAAATGATAAAATTGGCACTTAATTATGTTATGAACTGTTCCTTTTGTTTTAGGTTCAATGAACTTGTGATACGAGTGTAAACAAACAATGGGTAAATGTAAATTTCGTATGTGAAACTTATTTTGCTATAATTCTCTTTGAATAGGTATTGATTTTAAATGTGAAAATCTTTTTGACTTAGCTGCAGTAGGGTAAGGTCTCACTCTCCCCACGCCGTGATAAGAAGATCCTGCAGGAATCTGGGTTCCGGAGACGCCCGCCAGGTGAGCGCGACCAGCTGATCGCTCCAACTTGTATTGTGACCGGGGCGCCCCGGTTATGTCTGAAATAGTCGGCAAATCGGGTGAATAGCGAGAAAAAACACTGTTTATGTTGATTATTAGGACTATGGCAAGGATTTACTTGCTATTGTTTTGATCGTTAAAGAAAATATGCGGTGATTATGATAATAAGTAGGTCACTCACTGTCACTGTAAGTAGGTCAAGCAAAATGTTTATTGAAAATTGATTGATTATGGGATGAAATGACTTTCTAATCACATAATAACTAGATACTAACTTGAATAGTTATGTATTTTTGATAATTGAGCTATTTTTAGATTGTTTGTTACAATTTAATGAATTGGATTTGCATACCCTCTGCGCGGTTTGAATGTGAAATTGTTAATTTTGCACTTTGATGTACAAAATATCTTGTGAAATGAATGTATATCGCCTTTGTGAAATGATTTGATGATTTAAACACACTGTGGAGGCAATAACAAGTGATTTTGATGTTAGGTTGGGTTTGGCTGAAGGACAAAGGATGGACACTTATCTTTTGTGTGTGATTTTCCGTGATCCGTGCGAAGTCTTATCGATGTTGCTGCGCTGCCAGATGCTGCCGGTGCTTTTTGTTGTATCCTTCTTTGCTTCAGGTTACAAGATTGGTTAATTTCACGTGGATTCTTCGGTTGCAACGCCGTTGTCTTGATGCAACATGGCACGTCGACGAAGTCCGTGAAAAACGTGATGTTGAGGTCGCCAAAAAAAACTTATGTCTTCGCCGAGACACTGCGAGTCTTCGTTATTGAAATAAAACCCGTAACTTTTGTTTATACTGCTGTAGAAACAACATTCACATTTATTTGCTGCAGAGGTGTGTGGTGTCGAACACGATTTCTTATTAAGTTTGAATGACGTCTTGAATTTTATACAATATTAACTGATTAGTGGAGGGTAGATATTGTAGATAGTCGTGAATATGTTTTGTTGTTGAAGCGGCAGTTTCAAGCCGCGACAGTCAGATTGGTTTAGTTTAGTGACAGATCATCTATTATGATAGAATCGGCGCCATAGCCTTCTGTGCAACGTTTTATTTCCTTTGGTCATACCAAGATTATGATCTCACTGCGTAGATGTTAAAAGTTTAAAAAAACTTTGGTGCGGTAACAAAGCATTTAGAAAATCTATACTCTATGTATTTCTATCTTTGTATGTATGTGTTTCTATGTATTTTATTCTCTATGTATTTTTAAATACACGGACATAATTATATCCAAGTAGACGCCACAAGTCAACCTACCTTATATGTCATATTTCCAATACAATTATGACAAATAGTCGTAATTGAGTCCGGCTAAAATCAGTCTGCTCATCGGTGCTGCGACAACACGTGTCAGTTTGAAACGAAAATGGGTAATGAGGAGCCACAGGCAAGACTAATCTCAGATGGCGCCACCTTCGCTGGTGCTGTCATTTGTGGTTTATTTGAGGTTATAAACGTTGCTCTCGAATGAAACAATAAAAATAAACTTTGCTTTTAAACAGTAAAATGTTTCTCTAATCACAGTGGCGAATCTCAAAAGAGTTAAATGCTTCCTTAGCTGGTAAAAAGCGAATCTTTTGGCAAGGTATGCAATAAAATTATCAATATAATTTTTTTTCTCATCGGAAGGAAAACGGTGTGTACCTCTATTTTTACACTGAAATGCATTACACACCAGACGATAATTATTGTGTAATTACTAAAATTATCTATTGATATTTGACACTTTTGACAGTGAAATAACACCAGCGATAATGCGCCACCTGGCGTGATAAATAAGCAGTGCGTCTCCCCATTGTAAGAATACCACAAATGGAGTTGGCTGACAGAATAAAGACATTTCTTTTCACAATTTGCCACGCTTAGTTTTCATACAGTTTGGACCGCTTGTGTAGTCTACTTAGATATAGGTCTGTGATAAAACGACTTCAATCATGTATTGTAATAAATCAGATCGAGTATATTTCGAAATTGATTTATTTAGCCTCTTTTTAAGTCCTTTGTAATTTCGTCAAACTTTTTTGACTAGTTTTTCACCTGCGACTAAAGTTAGTCCGCGAATGAGGGCTGTCTATAATTAAAATAAAATAATGAATCAAAGCGGCTAAACTTTGACTCGTTCATCACCTTCCTGCCCCATCGCCTGCATAAATATAACAATAAAGAAACATATTGAACAGATTAAAAATAAACCGGCCAAGTGCGTGTCGGGCTCGCGTACTGAGGGTTCCGTACCACCACAAAAAACTGAATTAACAGTTATTATAACGCCTTCTAAAATTGTGAAGCAATTGGTACGCAGCGACTGTTAATTATTTTGTTACAGGCGCTCGAGTATAACACAATTATAACTTGGTATTGAACAGAAATTTGTCACAGACTCTCACTTGGCCATTATTTATTATTTGTTGTTATACTTCAGAGTGTGTACTATAATCATATTAACCATGCCAAGTTTGACGCTTGTACGTATTAAATTTTTTACATTAGAGCTAATACAAAAATACCTTTGTTGTATGGGAACAGACATACAGATAGACTGACAATGTAGGCTTAGTAATAGGGCCCCATTTGGGTACGGAACCCTAAAAATGCGATGAGACTGATTCCTGGTGCAAGTGAGGGCGAGTTTAGTCGTTTCTCTGCTGGTTAAGTATGAAGCTCTTGGCTTGTCCGAGGTAGAGAGGGTCTTTGGAGTCGCGAGCCTCGTTGAACGTCACATTGTACTTGCGTTTTAAGTCGTCCATAAACTCCTGCTTCAGGAGCGCCAGGCAGCTGGAATATACAATACAATAAAAAACTCTTTATTAAAATACCACAAAACAAGGATAACATAAACATTACAACAAATATATTATCTAGGCTTTTAACAGGCGGCCTTATCGCTTAAAGCGATCTCTTCCAGGCAACCGTGCACGGAAAGGAATTACATTTAAAAATGTGTGGCCTTAACTAAAAAATAAAAAATTACGAAGTAAATACCTATGCAAATAACAACAAACAATCAATGGACTACAAATAAATATTACATACTAATATATACATATACATTATACATAGACTACATAATATAAACAACATGCTATATACCTACCTACATAATTAATAAACTACAAAAAAATAAAATTAACATACCTACTGTTATCAAAGATACATACACATGTTGATACTTACATACATTATATTTGTCACAGAAATTAGAGTATAGATAGCAGCTATAGTGCGAGATAGTGCGCTTTTACGCGAATATATATAGTTAAGTAAATATAGAGGTAGCCGTATACTTCAACGGTTATCGATTCTGCGACAGATGGAAATCCCACACCGTTCGATTTCCCCCTCCTTTATTCCGCGGAGCTGCAAGCTGTGGAATGTCCTTCCCCCAAGTCTTCCCGCCGAGCTTCAACATGGAGCGTTCCAAAAAGGGTGTCTCAAACTACCTCTCCGGGCTGGCAAAGCACCGCCAATACCGCTAGTGTTGCAGGTGTCCGTAGGCGGCGGTTTCCGGTTACCATCAGGCGGACCGCAATCTTGTTTGCCACTCAAAAATATATATAAATGACCGGCCCACTGTCTCTTCAGTTTGCTAATACGCTGAGCTATGTCGGTGACTTATCTTTATCATTATTGCAGCTATAGGACGTCCACTGGACATAGGCCTCCCCCATCGATCTCCAAAAGGGCCGGTTGGAAGCGGCCTGCATCCAGCGTTACCCTGCGGTCTCTTATGCCGGGGATTCTGTCTCTAGCTAATAACTTCGTTCAAAAGAAGTATAGATAGATACATAGAAACTTTTTTTTTCTCACACTTGGTCATATGACCCTAAACTAAGCAAAGCTTGTGATATGGCTGCCAGAGACTGATATACATACATATAAAGTTTTAAATACATACTTAAATAGATATTAACAACCAGATATAGAACAAACACAAATGTTTGTCTTAGGTGGGAATAGAACCCACGCTCCCAAGCTCAGAAGGTAGGTTCACTACCAACTGGACCAACAGGCTATCTAAATCTATCTATCTTTATTGTATACACCAGAAATAAAAATTACAAACAGATAGAAAACACTTACGAGCTAGTGACACAAGTGGCGGCCTTATCGCCATAGTATTCTGATGGCAAAGCGTTAGTGTGGTATGTAACTCACATGCGGTAGTGTGGGTGCATCACGTACGTGTTTACGCAGGCGGTTAGATATCGGTATTCGTTAGTGTGGTATGTAACTCACATGCGGTAGTGTGGGTGCATCACGTACGTGTTTACGCAGGCGGTTAGATATCGGTATTCGTTAGTGTGGTATGTAACTCACATGCGGTAGTGTGGGTGCATCACGTACGTGTTTACGCAGGCGGTTAGATATCGGTATTCGTTAGTGTGGTATGTAACTCACATGCGGTAGTGTGGGTGCATCACGTACGTGTTTACGCAGGCGGTTAGATATCGGTATTCGTTAGTGTGGTATGTAACTCACATGCGGTAGTGTGGGTGCGCGCGGAAGGCGGCGATGTCCCTCGAGGGCGCGTGCGGCGTGTGAAGTACGAATGCGTCGGGTAACACCACCGCGCGGTAGCCCTGCGCTCGCAACTCCACGAAATGGGAGACCTACAGGCAACAATACAGGCTATAAGAGTCTATGCTTCGTCCTAAAATCATACTAATATTATAAACTAACTGCACCCCGCGGTTTCAGCCGCGTGGTGATTAAAAAGGCGATGATGATGATAAGTATGAAGTTAAGTATGATGATAAGTAAGCCTATGTCACTCTCCAACCATTGAACTATACCCATGCAAAAAATCAGGTCGATCCGTTGCTCTGTTGCTGCGTGAAAGCGGACCAAACAAACCAACAAAGTTTTCGCATTTATAATATTAGTATGTTGCAAAAGTGTGAAAGTTCCTCTTTCACGCAGCAACAGAGCATCGGATCGACCTGATTTTTTGCATGGGTATAGTTCAACGGCCGGAGAGTGACATTGGCTATCGTCATTTGATTATCATCACCATCACAATTTTTCATCACTACGCGGGTGAAACTACGGAGCGCAGTTAGTAATTGATACATGAAGAATACATTGTTAAAAAACAAAGAAGAACAAATAATAGTATATTGTTGCATCGAGCGCAAACTGAGTTATTAACATGCACGAGTGTTACGTTGGTGCCCGAGCGCACGCGAGGGCACTAACATAACACGACGAATTTGCATTATGATGTCTTTTGTAAGGTGAATGACCGACC
This sequence comes from Agriopis aurantiaria, assembly GCA_914767915.1. Classification (NCBI taxonomy): domain Eukaryota; kingdom Metazoa; phylum Arthropoda; class Insecta; order Lepidoptera; family Geometridae; genus Agriopis; species Agriopis aurantiaria. The sequence goes on along the minus strand of OU612003.1, from coordinate 4,423,937 downwards.
CAGATGCCTGGGGTCATTGAGGTTTGCTATCACTTCAAACCCAAACTGAAATGAAAGAAAAATTTAACTTACCTTATTCCATCCGAACCCTGAGAACCTCGTATCGTACTTAGGCACTGACCTATGTACCACTATGTAGGGCTCGTAGTCGGATTGCCATTCTACCTGAAGAAAAAAACCTTATTTTTTTCACGTTTTCAGGCTAGTGTTTTAACCACGACTCTACTTGTTAAGTGTTATTATCACAGACCTATAAGGTCTGTGGTTAATATCGATGGTGGCACCCAGTTCGATTCTCGGCCCAACATCAATGATTTATTTAGGTTATCGAGTCGATTACCAATAGACGAGTTGGTGGTCAAACGCGGACTTATCTGCGATAAAAAATGCATCTGACTACCACCCGTTACCTCTCTCTCTCTCTGTGCTATCAGTTCTTGCTGTATTGTTACCTCATAAGGCTGGTCAGCAGTGATCCACCGGGTATAGTTGGTGGGTCGGTGGCCCCGGGCCCATTCCCTTGCCCGGAAGGGCCCCACGTCCCCCGCAGGCGCGTGCCCCACCAGCTGCGCGAGTAGGGCCTGCTTGTTGCTCGGTGGGGAGGCGCGGTAACGCTGCGTTTCAAACGCCGGGACGACTAGACACTGGAAGTTAATAGAAACTAACTAAAAGAACGGAAAATGTGGGATTTCCAGCTTTGCAAGAAGTGGGGGTGAGCTTTTTGAGTGTCGGATGTGCGGTAGTGGAAGTCTGGCGCAGGAATGAGATCAAAAAGTGATAGTTTAAAACAGTGTTTCAGGAAGTCATACCTTTTTCATAGGGTATGGGTTGACCAGTTTGAGCGCAGCGCGCAGATGCTCGTAAAGACCGCGCATCGGGACGAAGTCTGCGTCCATTAGTAACACGTATGGAGTGCGAGCTTCGGATAAAGCGACGTTGCGTAAGTGGTTCACTGGGTAGTGCAGCTGGCGAACAAAACATATTTTTTTTATATGAGTACATGTAGTTTTGCGGAGTCACACAGCGGGCAATGGAGAGAGCTGCTATGCTCGGAGTTTCTTTGCGCAATAGAATCCGGAACATGGATATATTCACCAAAGAACCAGAGTCACCGACATAGCTGTTAAAATTTGCAAGTTGAAGTGGCAATGGGCAGGCCACATCGCTCGAAGAACCGATAACCAATGGGGAAGAAAGATTCTTGAGTGGAGACCACGAACCGGAAGACGCAGTGATGCATGCAGACGGGCATCTAGTGGATGCCGATGGCAGGCTTTCGTGTGGAGTTTAAAGGGGCAGGCCTATGTTCAGCAGTGGACGTCGTCTGGCTGATGATAATGATGACCTGACTGAACGACAGCCTGCCTTTTGCATCCACTGGATGCTAGCGACTCTCACAATGTCGTCGGTTCGTCTAGTGGGAGGCCTACCTACGCTGCGTCTTCCGATTCGTGGTCTCCACTCAAGAACCTTTCTTCCCCATCGGTTAGAAACAGGTAATAAGGTCATTGTACGAAATTCTTCCTGCTGCGCGACCGGACTTTGGTGATACTTACGTCATCGTGTTTATAAACTAGATGATATCCTATGTTCCGACGAGCGCTGAGCGTGTCCGACCAGTCGCGGATGAAACTACGCAACGTTGGCACTTCGCAGTCTGACAGATAGATAGCCGCACTTATTGGCCCTGGAAATAAAGACCAATTTCCATTCACTCGGGCGGCTTGCCTTACGACCCCTAAACGTATTTAGAGACTGCTCACGTGCATTTAGGCAAATATTTACACTGGGTTGCAGGGAAATGTCTCGCGGTAGGTATCTTACTGGCGGTCATCGGTCACAAATTTTTCCACACAAAATGATGTGCAGTCGAGCCTCGGACAAAGCCCGCACTAATCAGCGAATACCGCATATAACACCGGTCGACACGATTTTTGGGTATGGCTACTGCAAAAAAAAATACTGAAATTTTGGTTTCTCATGTTACATGTTACAAATACTTACTTATCGGCATAAATTCAAAAGCAAATGCTTTTGTTGGATTTATTTGCTTTTTGCTTTAGCTTTTATGAAATTTAAAAGTTTTTTGATGCCTTGAGTCAGAATTCAAGACATAGAACAGAAATCAAAATAATAATTGTCCATTGAATTAATTAATAAAGGGTCTCACCACAGCCCTATACCTGGTATGTGGGACTCACTCAGGTTCCACTGTGAGCTGTGATGATACTTGCGGCTGGATGGTTAGTCCAAGATGCGTCCAGTGTCGTGGTGGCGTGAGGAACCTAGGATATTCCAGGTCGCCTACCTACTGCGTGGCCAAGCATGAGTTAGGTACATCTCACGATACATACAAGAGCTAACAGACCCCCGTTTTGATTTACCTGGTTGGTTGACAGTTTCAATGTACTAATAAGTCTGTCTGATCTCTGGGTTTCAAACAGCATGACGTGCTCGGGGAGTCTATCCTGTTAAAAGTCAGTGGGTGAGCGCTAGTTAACTAAACTAACTTTATGGTTACCTTCTTGATACTGCACTAACCTCTCCAAGAGCTGCAGTCGACAACCCATAACAACCAACCAAGTCCATAGACAACTGTATGACTAGAGTGACATCAAAGTTGTCAGCGCTGTCGCAACTATAGTCCATGTAGTATAGATATAATTAACATAGTACTAACTATAAACTAACTTTGTAGGTACCTTCCCAATACTGCACTAGCCTCTCCAAGAACTGCAGTCGGTCCATAGACAACTGTATGACTAGAGTGACGTCAAAGTTGTCAGCGCTGTCATAACTATAGTCCATGTAGTAAAGATGCGTGCGTAACTTGACTCGTTGCGCCGCGCGGAAACTAATGCATAGATCCGAGTAGTTCATCTGCAAGTGAAAACAGAGTTTTTTTAAACAATGCTATTTATAATCATCATTCAAATCACTCAAAAAATAAATAAAAAAATACCTACCTATTTGATGTCTACATACTGTTTTTTTAAATAACCCACTGTAAGATGGAAATCCCTGAATCTCACAGCACAGGACTGTAGTGTGAGAATCAGGGTTCACTATCCGAAGTTATGCTCTTGTACCTACTAATACTATAAATAAGTATGTACCTGTATTTACTAACGTCAAAATCAAATTATTATTTAAATTTTTATTTATTTATTTATTTTATCTACTTTAAAAAACCGGGATATTGCGTGGGCGCTAATGGATACTACGTCTAGAAAAGAGGAAATAAGAGAACTGCTGTGGTTCCACTCTTGAACATATTCATTGAAACCGTGTAGCAATTTAAGTTGGTAGTGGTACATCTGTTAACTTCTTGTGTTACTAACCAAGAAAATCACTATTGATTAATAAGATATCCAAAATGTTCAACGAAATTAACAAAAAATAAATCTTAAGATCTATATAAAAACATTATATATCACTTATTCACTGACTGATAAACGGACTGACTTTGGGGTGTTAAGGTCCAATAAGAAAGGATTTTGCAAAAGGGCGTATTAAGGGGGGCAAATGTAGTTGAAAATTCGTATGAAATTCTACGCGTACGCAGTCACGGGCAACCACAACAAGTAATATTAAAATTAAAAAAATACGGGCCTGTATCTTTTTCAATTTTCCATCGAACCAATAAAAGCGGGTAGTGTCAGATGTAAAATGTTTTGTTCATCAAGGCTGGAGCTTATTTTGTGAACTAGCATAAACTCCTTGCAATGCATTTCACTGGCTAAAGCTTGCAGAAATGAGCTCGCTAGGCTGTTAGCGGGTTAGTCATCATAGCTCGTAGAAATCAGTTTCTGTAATGGATTAGGGTAAACTTTACTTATTCAGTAGTAATACTATTAAGATAACATCTGAGTGACACCATCTCAGCGTTACACAAGGGCGTAAGGGGGTACTCTTTTTTTGGGACAGTTACCCCTCCCCCCTCGTACCTAGCTACGCCCTTGAGCCGATAAGAGTTGCACAGCGGACAATGGAGAAAGCTATGCTCGGAGTTTCACTGCGCGATATAATTCGAACAAGAGCGACATAACTTTTAAAATTTGCAAGTTGAAGTTGCCAATGAGCAGGCCTAATTGCTCGTAGAACCGATAACGAAAGAAAGGTCCTTGAGTGGAGATCACGAACCGGAAGACGCAGTATTGGTAGGCCTCCCACTAGATGGGCCGACGACATTGTGAGAGTCACGGGCTTCCAGTGGATACAGATGACAGGCTGTCGGTCAGTGTGGAGTTACAAGGGGGAAACCTATGTTCAGCAGTGGACGTCTTCTGGCTTATGATGAAATGGATATAGGCCAATGATGATGAAGATGACTGGTACCTTGTAAGTGACAGCATCCCCCTGGTCGCACCTGTGTAGTTTCTCCCTAAGAAGGTCTCCATCGAAGTTCACATACGCTTGGTGAACGCTACGGAAATAATCAGAGTCGCGTATCTTGATATCATACTTCTTTGGGGAGTTCCAGTGGATTATCTGAGGGCAAACGATCACGCTAGTATTTATATATGCGATTAGCGGCCCGCCCCGGCTTCGCACGGGTATAGAATTATATAGCCTGTCACCCGGGATAGTGTAGCTTCCCAACAGTGAAAGAATTTTTCAAATTGGGTCAGTAGTTTCGGAGCCTATTCAATGCAAACAAACAAACAATCAAATCTTTCCTCTTTATAATATTAGTATAGAAGAAATGAAGCACTAATAGAAATGAACTGTTTGTGCAAAAAGAATAGGCTACCGGACAGATTCTTATTTATTGTATTTATAATGATAATTCAATGTTAACACAGGGGAGGCTTTGTGGCGAGCCGTCGGTGAGTGGCGACGCCGCGTACCCCGATTACATGGGGTTAAATGAGACCCCGCCCCCTGGCTTGCCTTAACCGGCCGTCTGGAAGTGGAAACCGCAAGAGCTAAGATCTCAAGCTCCAGGGTGGAGTGTTAAAGGGCATAAAGCCGCGAGTAGCGCTTACTGCAAGTACAGCACACCTCTCGACACCCTAAGCCAGCTAATATAGGGCATCCTTCATGGGGGGTTCAAACCCCGGGCCCGTACCAATGAGCTCTTTGGAGTTTATGTACGGATTTTCATACCACTGGCTTGTCGCTGAAGAAAAACATCGTGAGGAAACCTGCATACGTACAGAGAAGGAATTCATTGGCGTATGTGAATCCATCAACCAGCACTGGGCCAGCGTGGTGGATATGGCTCAGCCGCTCTTTAGGGGGTAGGATAAAAGTCCAGCAAGTGGACTGTTAAAAGGCTGATTATGATGATGATGATAATGTACCTCATACCGTAGACCAGCTCAGCATCATCAAGAATTCACCACAATGGCCCAGAATTCGTCAATATTATACTGTACAAGTTTCATATTCCTTTTTATACACACTCAATGAATTAATTTTATTATATACTAGCTGCGCTCCGCAGTTTCACCCGCGTGGAATACTCCTTATATCATCAGATATTTGCCAGTGAAAGTCCCGTCAAAATCGGTCCAGCCGTTTTAGAGTACATACAAACATCGCCTTTTATATATAAGAAGATTTAACAAGGCCTCTTGGTGCTGGCTTCAGCCCCACCAATGCCTCAAATGTCCTGGCTAGACAATCATCTATATTAATATTATAAAGAGGAAAGATTTGATTGTTTGTTTGTTTGTTTGCATTGAATAGGCTCCGAAACTACTGAACCGATTTGAGAAATTCCTTCACTGTTGGGAAGCTACACTATCCCCGGTTAACATAGGCTATATTATATTTTCAAAAAAAATAGGGATCCTTACGAAAACTCCGATAATGTAACCCAAGGTGTAAAAAAATAAGATTTACAATTTTGACTTTGCGTGTTTGACAGTTCTAAGACAGAACAACGTCTGTCAGGTCAGCTAGTACGAAATAAAGAGAAATTATAATGTTAGTGTGATTACCTTGACATTATTGACTTCTTCCCCGTAACAGTTCTTCGCTAGCGTAAATGTAGACATTTGAACATTGTATTGGCAGCTCAAATTGTATACCAGGTCTGGGTATCTCTTTATCACTGCGTTGAAAACATCCTGGAATACATGCTACCAATAAAAACACGCTTTTCAACATTTATTATCAGCCTGGCCATGGCCATGATAGGCATGACAAACCTTCTCTCAGAGTGAGAGACAGAGAGAGAATGGTGAATGGTGAATATACAATGGTGAAATATTAAAACAAAATGTCTCATTAATTTTTTTTGCATGACTTGTATTGGCCGGCCTGGCGCACTCCGCACTTTAGGTATGAAGCTACAAGTAGCCGACTTGTCGGACCTGCCGCGCGATAGACAGAGATAACGCGACAACAGTTACGCGATAGACAGAGGCAAATGCTAGGTTAATATAGCTCTAGGTAGTTAGCGCTCGAACGTCCTGAATTGCACTTTATTGTGTAGTAGCAAGAGTCGTTACTTATTTGAATGATTGTGCGGAGTGAATCTTCTGTACTTGTACTAATATGTATTCTGTGATATAATCATCACCATCATCATCATCATTTCAGCCATAGGACGTCCACTGCTGGACATAGGCTTACCTCATCAATCTCCAAAAGGGTTAGTCCATTCTGTGGTATAGGAGAGAACATGTGACATCCCATGCAAGGGTTGGGAAGAGCTCGCGCAACAGAGACGAGAGTGGCGCAGCTCTGTTCATAAGGCTGTTAATAACTTCGAAGAGAAACGAATACAAGATCTAGATGCAAAACGCCTTATTAATAAGACCCTTCCGAAGCCTTCCTACACCTACACATACAATGCTGATGCACTGTGCGCTTTGCTACAGGACCCCTAAGACTAAGTTTGGTTTTGCCACCATATACGCGCTCATAACCGGCGCTACTCAGGTTCGCCGTTGGCGGACACGTCAAGGAGGCCGATATATAGGAGAGAAATACTAACCTGGTCAGCCAGCATGGTTTGTTTCAGCTTCACAATATTATCAATAACAACCTTATGCCAGATAGTGGTCCAGTCTTTCGTCCTCATTTTTTTTAGATCAAGGAGCATAACTCCAGAATTGTATCCACGGCCAAGTGCAGGCCACCGGTTGCCCTCATCATTGAGATACCAGTCACTTTCATTCTCCACAACACCGATGACCTGAAATTAAAACGTTTTGTTTATACCACAGAAAAGAAAAAAAAAAATTTTTTGTTTAAATTAGAACGGCTGTCAAGACATTTTTGTAAGAAATTTGCTGTAGCCACTTGCACCCATATAAACGAAACGTCAGTCATTCGAAATCAGTTAGCAACTGTGATGCGGGCAAAGAACTTTGAGACCTAACCCAAAAAGGTAAACAGAAAAAGGTTCTTTGGATGCGGAGTTCAACGCGTTGATCTAAATAAGCATGTTCAATCAAGGTTCACTGGCATTATGCCTGGCGACAGATTTTCCTTCTCATTTCTGTTCTATTCACTTGTCTTTTCTGTGGTTTATACCATCGTCCTACAATACCTAGTGTCAAGTTAATTGCTATATAAGTGAAAATAGTCAAAAATTGTCCGAGCATCTTTGTACATACCTAAACATCAATTATACATATAGTTTGCAATGCCACATTTACTCAAATTTAGACGTTATGTCGTTTGTAAAGTGTTCAACGTTGTTTGTCCGCTATGACATCGTAACACTGGCATCGCGCAGTATTGTAGTCGAATCGCGACCGCGATCCGACTACAGCGCCATGCGATGCCAGTGGTATTATGACAGCGTACAAGCGACGCTCAACACTATGCAAGAGATATATGATATGATTGATGTCTATGTATCGACGCTTGGACGATTTTGGACTGTTTTCACTAAGAGATTCTAGTGACTCTATAGGTATTGTATCTCTATAATCTATCCAAATCTTATTACCTGTTCCTTAGTCATATTCCTGAACAGCACCCAAAGTTCAGCCACATCACACATGAATGTCAGATCAGAGTCTAACACTATGACCTGGTTGATTGAAACTGGGAGTATAGCCGGGAAGAGTAGCTTTACGAGCGCGTAGATCCCTGCATAGTGGCTGTTGGGTATCCATTGTACGGCCACTAGACGACTTTGGGCATCGTAGCATGTGTACTTCACTGGAAAATTGTGGTGATAAGTCAGTACTCAGTCTATGTAGGTGGGAAAGGATCGAGCTGATACGCAAACCAGCAAGCCTAGCATGGACCGTGGACAAATGTTTTATCCCACGAGAAAGAGAGAGACATATACGTATTCTAGATTTGTTGCGTCTACACATGTATAAAAACGGTGGAAAGACAATATGTCCACGCCCCGTGCAGGCATGCTGGGATTATCAAATGACCGACAGTCGGCTGGTCATCCAGGTACCGACTACGGCACTGTAGGGACCAAGTAGAGAAGAGCATTTCCAAGCTCCAAGCCGTTCTGTGGCAGTAGATTGTACAACAGACAAGACAAGAAGAAAGAATGTCACTTAGAGGTCAGAAAGCAAATTTTGTGCAAATCGGAATGCACTTTGGTGATGGACTAAACCTTCCCATGCAGGTTGAATTTCAATTTTCTTTCAAAGATTTCCATAGAGATTTTCTTTTTTAATAATTATTCATCAAAAGGATTATAATTGGCAATGTTTTACAGAAAAGTGTACTACTAAAACTGGCTGCAAAGTGCACAGATATAATGTAAGAAATGAAAAAAAAATACAAGGTATAGTTTCAAGACTGTAAAAACCCATCATTTTACCGTTCCGTTCCAGATTCTAATGAAGATGTTGACATGCAAGAGTATTTGTCTTGTCTAAGTACATTGATTTTTATTGAATAGTTTGATATATAAATCGTGATTTATATCAGAGATGAAACGGATATCTGGTAACTATCCAGTATCTGGCCAAAATTATTATTATTTCTATCTAGCCATTTAGTGGATAATAAGCGAGTATTTTAGTTGTGCAGACTGGTAAGCGCAGCGTAGGACGTCCACCCCAGAGATGGATAGACGACCTAAAAGTGACCGCAGGGAAACGCTGGATGCAGGCTGCTTCCAACTGGCCCTTTTGGAGATCGATGGGGGAGGTCTCTTTTAGGTTGAAGTGGCAGTGGCACATAGCACGCAGAACAGATGGCCGATATGTTCTTGAATGGAGACCACGAACCGGTAAGCACTACCTAGGACGTCTACTTACAAGATGGACAGAATTTGAATTATTGATTTTAAAATAAAAACTTCTTAGTTGTGAAAAAGTAACAGACAGAATAATTCAGTGTGAAATTAATCTTACCATCAGGCAGATCCCACGTATCAAACAGTTTAGTGATAGTTTGCTGTGAGGATCTGTCCACGACCATGTGGAAGTGTAATGGGTTCTCTCGGTGATGCAGCAGGGATTTGAGCATCGGCGTGAACTGCTGTGTGCATTTGCTCATGCATACTAAGGCTAGATGAATGGTCTCACACAGTGTGCCCGCAGCATCAGGAATCTAGAAGATTTAACGCTATAAAGGCTTAGCAAGTTATAAAGGCACTCAAAATATGTCCAACATGCTATCAGTACTTTTTAAATAATTTCTTGAGTAGGCATTAAATAAAGTTATATGATTATTTACAGGATATTTACCGTGGTAAAGGTTGTGGAATGAGCTCCCGATATTTCGACGCAGTAACATGCACCATGTTCACGGGAAGACTGAAGAATGCGGGTGGTTGGTCGAACAGTTAAAAAGTACAAGTACAGTCATATAACTTTAGTGAACAACCGTGATAGTTTAAAACAGTGTTTTAGGCATTAAATGTAGATTTTCCTAGACTATCAATAATACCACTAAACAAGAAACCAGTGAGTACTTACAACAGGAACGTGATAGGTAGTTCCAGAGTCGACCAATATCTGTTTCATAGCTATAGACTGGGACAACTTCACCTGTGCCTGGGCTTTGTAAGCTCTGTTTTGTGTCTCCAGTACATTGATTCTGGATATTAGCCACCAGTAGTACACGATGGACAGGCCTACCCATATCCCGAGTGGCACACCTAACCAGGTTCGAAGAAATAAACACGAAAAAACATTTCGTGATCTCAGATTCATTTTCAGTTTACTTCGTACATTTTTTTCAGTTGACTAATTTTGTCTGTCTTTTATGCGAACAAGCAATAAACAGTAACTGCGTTATTAACAACTTTACACATAGCCACGCACATAGCTTTAAAGACGCAAATGCAAACAGCAGACACTACACAGCAATTAAACAATTTAGCAATTTTGAATTTATGAATATAAAATTAACATTTAAAAGTTTTTTTTTTATTATTGTTCTTTTCTCTGTGAAGTTTTTGATTTTTGGCGTTGCACTCTTGCGCATTTGCCAGTGTCAAGTTTTATAGTGTTAACACACGTATGGATTTGGTTGACGGACTGCCGTCCAACCAACGGGAGAGAAAGAGTGAGAATATCATATTTCGCTCTCTTTTCCTCCCGTTGGTCAGACGGCGGTTGAGGTCAACCAAATCCATGTGTGTTAACACTATACTATATTATTATATTATGATTATAACCAATCAAAGATGATATAAAGTAAAAAAAAACAGTAACAATCAGAGACGAGCAAATTAAGTCACGGTCAAGTCAAAGTCATGCCCTAGTAAAGTATGTTGGAGATCTTGTTGGAGACTTTATAAATGGCTTCTAAGAAGTTTGGAAACAACACGAAAATTCATGTTTCGCCGCGTTATATCATTTCCTCACACTCGAGCACGTCAACTAACAATAGATAATCCGCATACACACTCGAAAATACGCAAGTTAAGGAAAATAATACAACAAACCGACATGTTTTTTTCACGTTGGCGCCAAAAAACTCTCAAAAGAAAATAACTATACTATCCGATCTATCATAATTTATTTTCGCATTACTGGGCAGGCTAAAGTTATTAAAGCCATACCGCCTTGTCCTTGACTATCAGCATTAATGCTGAGACGGGCCCATTCGACACTGATTGTATCCTGTAGATATAAGTTTTTGTAATGGTGTCGAATAAAATTTATTTTCTTTCTTTCTTTCTTTCTTAGATTTATAATTTTCCTGAATATTATGTATGCCCCAGTTTCAGATGGACTCAAATATATAGGGTGTTTGACTGTATTGAAAATATTATGCCAATTGACATCATCCATAAACATGACACAATGAAAAAGCATATTTCATTGATTTTTTTATAAAAATATGCTTATTTTTTGTAAAAAACGCGAATAAAATAACTGTATTTTCGACATTTGATCACGTGATCGAAAACGGTCTGTAATTGGCTTCATCCCTAGTGACGTCACACAAATCTAAACAAACAGATTTTGTATTGATATTTGCGAATTTAATGTTGTAAAGCTATTTTGAGAGCGATTTATCCAGAAATTTTCACCAAAAACAGTCCGGAGGTTAAATGTGAGAAGAATGGAGAAACATTTTGTGCAAGCAGACAGCAGTAACTTACCCAAAATTAATGTATTTATGGTTGCATATTTTTTTAATAATAATCTACGTCATTGTTTCTACGCTGCAGAACTCAAAACGTAAAAACTACAATGTAAGTATTAATTTTTAATTGTTCTCCAAGCAAAACATTCAATCAAGTTGTACAAAAAGTATGTTGTAGTAGGTGGATATCACTATTTTGTTAGGTTATGTCTTTACAATGTTTAAAAAGAAAGTAACAGTACATAAAATAGTAATGCAATAAAAACACAAATTGTAATAGAAATATATAGATTCAAATATGTACCTCAAAATGATCTTCGCACATAGAAACACTTGAATTAGCTCCAATACTTTTGGGTTCTCTACGAGCTACTTAGTTCCAACCACTTTTTGCGAGTTTTGGGGTCCATTGGAACAGAAACAAATAGTTTTTCCGGTGTTTTATGGAAGTATTTGTACATTGTGGCACTACACAACATTTATAAACCATTACTTCTATTAGAAAATTAGTGATTATCAAACTTTTGCTGCCTGGCTGCAGCTGTTTTGTTTTGTGTGACGTCAATCGTCGCTCGACCGGAGCTATGACGCAGGTCTGCGTTTTGGCGCGATATTTTTTTATTCAAACTTTAACATCGATTTATATCGCAAATACGACTGATATCCAGAAAATATAAATGCAGTATATATTAAATTATATCAGGCAATAATGTGCAATAGTTTCCCAAAAGTAGTCAAATACCCTATTATATTAATCTGAGGTCCCAGTAAAGTAGTGACTAGCTAGACCACAGATCACAGATATCCTAGATCTGTGCCACAGATCTACTACCTAAGCTAGACAGTAAGGTGATATTAAAAGTACTCTTTGGGTGATATCACCCAAAGATATCACCTGGGTACACGCTTTTGTCCAGATAGAACACAAAAAAAAAGATTAGTTTATTAAAGAAATTAATGTTTATTAGAAATTAAATAACTAAGACACAAAATTATAACATAATGCAAGTAAAAATCTTATGTCATGCTGTAAAAATAAGACGCATAGGTATATTATATTTTCTCTATATTTTAAATTTCTGGAATGGTGGGATAGGTTGGAAGCAAAAACAAAACTTACTTACATTTATTTACTAATTTTATAATAGCTTAAGTAAACAAAACAAAACAAAAAACTAGCTCCAATCGCCTTGTTAATCCTAGAGCAATTTTATCCTAAAATAATTAAGTACAAAAATAAAGACATTATAATTATGGGGACATGATACAATATGTTATAACGGTACCTAAAAAAGGCAGATAGCAAGTAAGATGTAGGTACATAATTTTAATTTGATGAAATTTTACAAAAGTTTTCCTTACATGGTTACCTATAAGGAAAGAGTATGCTAGGCCAAAGAGGTTCGTTATAGCTCTTCATTATTGTGGGGATTATAATGTGGGTAGACTTAAGTCATATTCAATATACCAGTCAGTTGTCAACCTCGGCCTTTCATTGACGTTACATTGGCGACGAGGCGATTTCACGCGTGATTTTATTGTGTTTTACCGAATGATAAGGTGTTTATAATGCCTATCGGGAAGCTAGAAGCATTTGACTTAAGTTCAAAACAATGGCCCGCGTATGTGCGTCGCGTAAAACAATATATTCTCTTGAACGAGATCAAGAAAGAATTGTGCGTGTCTTTGCTAATTACTGTGGTCGGGGAAGCAACGTATTCCCTAATGTGTGATCTGTGTTCACCGGTACACCCGGAAGCAAAATCTTTCGACGAGTTAGTGCAGATAGTGTCGGATCACTTGGAGCCCCAGCGCTCCGAGATAGCTGAACGGCACGTGTTCCGGCTAAGGAGACAAAATGGCGGCGAATCGCTTACTGCGTACTTGCAAAACTTAAAACATCTTGCTGCTACATGCAATTTCGGGGCGTCGTTAGAAGAAAATCTTCGCGATCAATTCGTGTCGGGCCTAGCAAACGAGACTATGCGTTCTCGAATTTTTGCCGAAAAGAACATTAGATACAAGGAGGCGGTTGAACTGGCTTTGGCGCTGGAAGCAGCTGAGAAGCACGCTGAGATAAGCGGGGCTACGGCGGCGGCGGGCGCAGGCGCTGTCAGCGGAGGCGGCAGCGAGACAGGCGAGGGCCTGCACCAGGCGAGCGCCCGGGGCGCTGCCTACAGGAGCGGCGGCCGCGCGGCGGCGGCGCAGGCGGCGCCGCGGCTGCGGCCGGGGCTGAACGGCGCCGCGGCGGCCGTGCCCCGGGGCGCCTGCTGGCGATGCGGCAAGCCGCATCGGCCGGATCGGTGCCGGTACGCGCGCTACAATTGTGATGAGTGTGGTGTGCGCGGTCATTTAAAGGTGATGTGCAAAGAGGTGCGTTCTGGAGGCCAAGGGAACGGCCAACACAATTACGTGAGTGATGACGATTGCGAGGACTTCTTCAACATCCAGGTGGACGGTACAGGGGACGAACCTTACATTATTACTGTTGAAGTCGATCGTCGACATCTTGAGTTCGAAGTCGATACCGGGAGTAGAATCTCGACCATCAACGAGACTTTTTATCGGCGCTATTTTACACATAAAGATTTAAAACCGGACAACTTAAACTTACGCAGCTATATCGGTTCAAAAATGGAGTCGTTAGGTTCGATCTCGGTAGATCTAATACTCGGAAATGTCGCGGTAAATAATTGCAAACTTCACGTGATTCGGAACGGGGGACGCCCTTTGCTAGGAAGAGAGTGGGTTCGCACTCTGCAAATAAACAATATCGTCATTAAATTGAATAAGATCGAAGAGGTCAACGACCCATTGGTGAACCGATTGATAGCGGAATATCCACAGGTGTTTACTGATAAGCTCGGTACTTGTAAGAAAACCGTTCAGTTACAGCTCACCGACACGACGCCGGTATACGTGCGCGCGCGCCCGGTTCCGCTCACGTTGCGAGTCCCTGTCGAGAAAGAGCTCGAGCGACTTGAAAGCGAGGGAACTATTTACCGGGTCGAGTCCTCCGATTACGGTACTCCCATTGTGCCGGTTATCAAAGAGTGTGGTGATATACGAATTTGTGGTGATTACAAAATAACTATTAATCCTAAATTAAAACGCGATCCGTACCCTCTGCCACGAATTGAGGAATTGTTCGCGACACTCAGTGGAGGGGAGGAGTACTCAAAAATTGATTTGAAAAATAGCTACCAACAAATATTGTTATCGGAAGATTCACAAAAATGTACCGCGATCACCACTCATATTGGGACTTTCGTATATCGCCGCACTCCTTTCGGGTTGTCATGCATACCGGAAAAGTTCCAAAAAATTATGGAAGAGACTTTGAAGGGCGTGCCCAATACGGTAGTGTTCTTAGATGACATATGCGTCACAGGCGCGACACGCCAGTCTCATTTAGAGAACTTGAGGGCGGTACTTGAACGGTTGCGTAATATGGGGTTTACGGTGAAGTTAATTAAATGTTCATTCTTACAGAAAAGTGTTAAGTACCTAGGATTTATTATCGATAAGTCCGGCTTACGTCCGGATCAAAAAAAAACAGAGGCCATTTTCAATGCTCCCCGACCGACTGACGTGACACAGCTGAAGAGTTTTCTTGGCATGCTCAATTATTACGGGAAGTTTATTCCCAATCTGAGCATTTTGTTGCATCCACTGCATGCATTACTAAAAAAAGGAGCAGATTGGAAATGGGACTCTGAATGCGAAAGTACATTCATCGAGGCACAACGGGTATTGATAAGCGATAAGGTACTCGCGCATTACGAGGAGGGACGAGATCTCGTGTTGTCGTGTGACAGCTCAGCCTACGGGGTCGGGGCGGTGTTGGCGCACTTGTACCCGGACGGGAGCGAGCGGCCCGTCAGTTGCGTCTCGCGCACGCTTAACTCAGCAGAGAAGAACTACAGCCAGCTCGATAAAGAGGCGCTAGCGATTTTTTTTGGTATCACCAAGCATCACCAGTATTTGTTTGGTAGGCGGTTCGAATTGCGCACGGACCATCAGCCTTTGAGTTATATTTTCGGGGAGAAAAAGGGAATTCCACAGACGGCTGCGAGCAGGCTCCAACGCTGGGCAGCTCGGTTGGCAGCGTATAATTTTTCGATTCGGTTTATTAGATCGCAAGATAACGGGCCGGCCGATGCGTTATCGAGACTGCCACTTCCACACGAGCGTCGCCCCGCCGCGAAGGAACCTGGTACTTATGTAAACCTAGTGTACGACGAAATGCCCGTACATTTTAAAGAAATTAAGGAGGCGACTGCAAGGGACAGTTGGTTATGTAAGATAAAAGGGTACGTTATGTTCGGTTGGCCGCCGTCGGGGACAAACTGCGAGGAGGAAATAAAAGCTTATTACACACGGAAACAAGACATTTCGATAGAAATGGGTTGCCTTATGTACCAATATCGGGTCATCATACCGCCGTCGTTACGCCAGCGGGTATTGGACGAAATTCATGACGGGCATTTGGGAATAAATAAGATGAAAAATCTATCACGATCCTATGTCTACTGGCCTGCTTTAGACCAGCAGATTGCAGATATTTGTCAGTCGTGTGCGGCGTGCCGCGCGGTGCGCGACGCGCCGCCCCGCGCCTCCTTACACCCGTGGGAATTTCCTCTCGGCCCGTGGCAGCGTTTACACGCAGATTTCGCGGAATGTGGCGGAAAAAAGTACTTAATTGTAGTAGATGCACATTCGAAATGGATTGAAGCCGTGACGATGAGTCGCACGGATGCTGAGTGTACGATCGCGGTTTTCAGATCGTTATTTGCCAGATTTGGTTTACCGACCATGTTAGTCACCGACAACGGCCCGCCGTTCCAATCGACCCTTTTCCAGGAATATTGTAAAAAAAATTGCATCAAGCACGTGACGTCAGCACCGCATAGACCACAGGGGAATGGGGCGGCTGAAAATGCGGTAAAGACAGTTAAGAAAACTATTAAGAGAGCTTTGCATGAAGGCGAGAATGTATCACAAGCGCTAAGTAAATTTTTGTTTCAATATCGGAACGTCGAGCACGCGACCACGAACGTCGCGCCGGCAGTGGCGTTGCTGGGGCGCCGTCTGCGCGGCCGGTTGGACGCGGTGCGCCCGGACGTGCGCGCCGTCGTGCGCGCCGCGCAGGACCGCCAGGGTGCAAACAAGCCGGGCCGGGACCGGGACATTCAGATAGGAGACCCAGTCCTCACTCGCGGATATTCAGGGAACGATAAAAAATGGGTCGAGGGTAAAGTGACGCAAAAAACCGGGCCGGTCTCTTATAAAGTAGATGTAGGTACCGGGTTAGAATGGCGTAGACATCAAGATCAGGTGATCCCGATCGCTAGGAACAACAGATACTCTTCATCGAGACCAAATTTAAGCTCCTCCAGGAAGGAAGACAGTGCTGTGAACCCCGATAGCGACGCTGACGACACGTTCGAGGATGCGACGGGGGAAGAGACGTCGGAGACGGCAGATAAAGATGAAGGTCAGGGCGAACAGTCTCAGCCAGTTGTGGTGGACACATCCCCGCGCTCGCCGACCTCTCCGCCCCCGAAAGCGACAGCCCGTGCGCTTAGACATTATTATCGCACGCATCCAAAATAGCACAGTTATTTAGGTAATGGACTTACTTTGTTTATAATGTCATTGTGTCTGGTGGTGGGTTATATATCTATACTTAAGTGTTTCTTATTGTTAACTAATATTTTAGCGGTACTTATTATGTTTTCCTTATATATATTTACTTGATTTCTTTATTGTATCTAGTTACTGATTTAAGGGGGAAAGATGTGGGGATTATAATGTGGGTAGACTTAAGTCATATTCAATATACCAGTCAGTTGTCAACCTCGGCCTTTCATTGACGTTACAATTATGAAAACCTTTTCATTTATGGAACAGCTGATATGTTTTTCGCGATTTCAGGGTTGGTCCCATATTAAAAGTTGTTCATAATGATGACTTTCGGCTTTGCAAACCCTTTCCTTATAACCCTGTACCTAATAACGAAGGTGAGCCTTTGGAAAGGATTACTAAAAGTTATGCCAATTGGCAAGGTCGAAGGCCGAGTTGTGCGCGTCACGGACATCTATCTAGATAATGAACATTCTTTTAAATTGACTTCATTGCAAAAGAAGTAAACGCATTGAAGACTAGAAAATAAAATAAAAGTGGATTAAACTGGGTTTAATATTGGCGGGAATATGGTGATTCTTAATTCTAAAGTCAGTACCTATTAGGTTTAAGTTAGTTGATCTCAGTTTCACCAGCCCACTGCCTCGCGCGCGCCTGCTCGCTCGTCTCTGGCATGGGCGGTGGCGGTGGCTGCCCGTACGTGAATGGCTGGCTGCCGGCGTAAGGCTGGCTGCTCTCAGCCACTCTCACTGCGTCAGGGTAAGGCTGGTCAGCTACCCTCACTTCTTCGGTGTAAGGCTCGTCTACCCGGACTGGGTCGGTCGGCTCTGGGCTATCTTCTGTGTCCTTCTTGTAGGGTATGCTCTCATCGTCTGAGTTGATCTTCATCGATTCATCGGGGTCGATGGGGCGAGACCTGGGGTTAATGAAGTAATTTTTTTTAAAAGGATTTACCTAATAATTAACTTTGGAAAAGCGATCATAGCTCAGGGGCACATAAGACATACCACATCAGGGGCTAGAGCACAGACTAGGTAGGTAAAGCTACTACGTAGATGTGTTTAGGCTATAGGTATATAGAGCAATGTGAGGATATTTTAGATTATGATGATGATTATGATGGGATATTTATTCTTCATGATTTTTAACAGCTTTAAAAAAATATTTTTTTCGAGATGGTGTTTATTTTCTGTTTCTTCTGTATGGATACTGCGACCTCATGGTCTACCTGCATGCGTGGCCGTCGACTGAGTGACTAGAAAATAAGCAGTTCGAAATGACATGATCATGTACCTACATACCTAACCTAGATAAGCCACATAATTTTATCTAGATAAATGCCAATAAATAAGCCGATAAATGTAAATAAGAGCACGTCAAGTTATATGAAAACTCATCATCTTCATCATTTCAGACATAGCACGTCCACTGCTGGACATAGGCTTCCCCCGTCGATTTCCAAAAGGGCCGGTTGGAAGCGGCCTGCATCCAGCGTTTCCCTGCGGTCTCTTTTAGATCTGTCCATCCATGAAAACTCAGTATGTCGCATTTTTTTTGTATCTGTGCTATGACGTCTCGACTACAAGAGAGCAATAGGCTAGTTGCCTCAATAGGATATAATTAAATTCGATACACATACTGAAAAAAATAATTTAAATTGGCTGATAAGTTTCTGAGCTACGCGTTTAAAGTTTTTATTAAAAAAGGCTCAGAATACAGAAAAAACCAGAAGGCATGAACGAACCCAATAGTGAAGCGACAAAAACTACTCAAATATAGACTAGTTTTACGCGAACGCGATTAGTTACTCTGTGACCATTAATCGCGCGTGACGTGTTTTACCGTTGCAATATTATTTAAGTTATGCCTTCCTGTGTCGTCCTAACGTGTAAAAATTCAGCTGGGCTACAAAAAAAACAAGATGGGATCACATTCCATACGAAAGTAGCGCATTTAGATGTTTTTTTATTTGATAATTGAATAAATTGTTCAGTCTTTCATTGTCGTAAGTAATGATACCTCCATTTTGTCGGTGTTGCCAAATATCGAGAGTTGCAATTTTCCCTAGAATGAAAACTTTTATTGGTTGGTAGTTCTATATTATATACTTATTTTCAAAAAATCTTAACAGCTTACAAATAGTTATACAGGGTTACTGGTAATCACTTAGTCAGCGTGCTTTTAGGGGAATTTTGTCTGTACAACTTTTGTTCAGCTGCTTTTGAAAATTCTACTGAAGAAAAATCTACTGTCCCATACATTTTGTCGGAAATCGGTGAACTTTTTGTATGGGGCAATCGGTTTTTTACCGACTTCCAAAAAGGAGGAGGTACTATGTTCGACTGTATGTATGTTTTTTTTTGTATGTTCAAGATATTTTCGTCAATTGTGAACCGATTTAAAAGATAAATTTTTAATTCGAAAGGGTATATATACTCCCGAGGTGGTCCTTTCCATCTGATGATGGAATCTCAAGGAAATCGAGGAAAAACTAACTAATTAACAATATTTGACCGGTTTCCCGGTTTCCTATTGCGCTGAAATTTTGCATACTTATGTAAGTTTAGTAACAATGCAATAATCTGGTACTATTGAGCTGATCTGATGATAGAGCCAGGAGGTTGATAGTGGAACTCCTCAACGGCGAACAGCAAATGCGCGAAATTTTGTAAATCGATTTAACTATAATATAGCATGTTCTAAACTCCATCATGACATGGCTGCCGCATCCAGGGTTGACTTCCGGCGAGGGAACTCCTCAACGGTGAATAGTACAGACACAAAAATTTGTAAATGGATTAAAAGGATTAAATATTGTAAACTACCATTATGAATCATATTTTTTGCACTGGTAACCCCTTTGTTTACATAAAAGATCTAAGATTAAAAAACGGAGTATAAGTTAGTTTCACGTTTAATATGCAGTACACGGGTTGTCTGTTTGGGGTGCACTAAGCCACCAAAAAAGAGGTACCATTGTGCTCACCATTATGAATAACTGATTTTTTTCTATGAACCGCTGTTTTTTTCCGCAATTTCAAGTACCATAGTAAAAGTCGTTTATAAAGATGAGTGCAATGATGATGATAATGATGAGTACCCTTTCAGCTTTGTACACCCCAAACATATTATAACCTTGTATATGTATAAAAAGTAGTAGCTAGTAATTATATTTTTATTTACTTATGTTTGTTTTTGTGTCAATCCGATCAGTATATTGATTTCATTAAAAGTGTGTGTGAATAGTATCTGACCTAAAACATTTAACCATAAACGGGTAAGTAATGTCTAAGCTGGCAACATTACGCGGGTGGAGGTGAGACAGGCGCGGGACGTGGGTTTTGTTTTTTGGACTCAGCGTGCGGCTTGCAATCACAGCTTAAGGCGGGTTCTGTCGAATTCTGTGAAAAAAGGTTTCATCGATCAGCTAAATAAACAAAGACAAAAGAGATATTTACTTGATAGTGAGGAATTCATTCTCATCCTTCTCCTCTTGCTTGCGTCGCACCAGGATGCGCCACCCGATGCACACGAGGATGATGACGATGGGCACCATGATGGCACTGATGATGCCCCATGTCGCACCGAGGGTGCGTGAGGAGTACTCCTGCTTACCTACGGATGGAGAGGAGAGTTCTAAACTTCCGCAAAGTAACGCCTGATTCAATCAAATAAGAAAAAGAGTTTACTAAAAAATGCTTTATGTGGCAAGCAAGTAACGGGCCCCGATGGTAAGCGATCACCGTCGCCTATGAACACTTGTAACACCAGTGGCATCACAGATACGTTGCCGATATTTAATGACTCTATAACATGGGGTTCTTTAAAAGCTCCCTTTTAAAGAACCCCGTGTTAAGTTACTCGGAAATGCCGCAGGATAGCTCAGTCCACATATTGCAGATGTGTGGCAAAAAATATCGTGTAAAACGCACAGTGTGTGATTGATAGATAGATCTAGATATGTGGATGAGTCAAATATAATAATATCGTTATTGAGATGAGCTTTCGAAGCGGTGACGGTTAGTGCGATGAAAAAACCGTGGCGCCGCATCAGATTGTACTGCCACCAGAAAACGCCAGATATGTACTTATATTTACTGGCATCGAACTACAGGGTTATAAACCTGGGGTGAACAAAGCCAAAAGTGAGTCATCGTACATCGTTGTGAACAACTTTTACTATGAGACCAACCCTGATACGCGAAATCGCGTTTTTTAGCTGTTCTATAGATACATACTAGTAGGTATAATATGTCATGCACACTCAACGAAATGATTCAAGGCGATTTCAAGGTTGGCTTCATAGCAAAAGTTGTTCAAATTAAAGAGTACAATGACCTTAGTTTCCTTTTGGATTAGTACACCCCATGCTTATAACCCTCATAGCCCTGTGCCTATAGTTTTCCTACCCTTTTATTTTTATTAGTCACAAAAAACACATCTGTCTATTAACCCTAGTTTATTCTCTCAATATCAGTATGATACATAGATTCAGTATAAGCCCTCTATGGTATGATAGCTTTTTTATGATTAAAGAAGGTAGACGTAAAATACGTCAGAGAAAAATTGAATTCAAATTCTTGGAAGTTTATTTTTCGAGAAAAGTAGTTTTTCCATATGTGCTCAAATGAGAGTTTAATATTAACTATTAGGTTTAAAATGTCCTTGAATAATATGCCTTACCTTCCATCTAGGTACATTCAGTAACTGTTTAACGCAATCTACAAACAATATCGTGGCCCTATCAGATATAACTTATCACCTCACGCAACGCCCTACCGTTTATCTCTATAACAAATAAAAAAATGATACACTCACCTGCACACTGACCTCAATTTCCTATGTACACAAGATAAGAAAGCAAGTAATAACTTCACGAATATTAGGACAGAAATAAAAACGCATCACCTCGTAGAGAAAATTTCTATTCCACAAGAGTGGTAGCAAACCGATTATTCCTTGCTTTCTTATACCCAAACAGTGTCATAATGGAAGTTATTCTACCTTCGGAACAGAAATTTCCTCTCCACGTGACGAATGATTTGTAAAGTAACATTAATATATATTAATTTAATTTTTAATAAAATTTACAAACATGTAACAACAATGGGAAAATCACTGGACAATACGATAAAAAGACTAAGGACATAAAAGTGCAAAATCTATCGTCTACGTCTTGTGGCTTACAATTAGAGAAATTTGTTCTCAAAACAATGCCATTTTAAGGGCTTTGTACTTCACCTGACACTGACAGAGACAGGTAGATAACTGATAATCTCTAGGTGGGATAGAAGCTTCAGCTTTTCTAAAACTTAGACCATGGTAGACCGACTGCTAAAAGTTGGAACCTCGGCGATAGTCGGGGGGTCTATAAGAGTCTCTTGAGATTTGCCTCTCTGAGGAGGCATAGTGAAGGTCCTAATCTCATCAGCTGGAGCACTTTTAGGAGGATCTGGTAGCCCAGGACTGTTGTAAGTGGTCCTCGGACTGATATCCGAAGTAGGGCTGATGGGCGGAGAGTAAATTTCCGAGTAAGTAGGAGATGGAATGGGGCTGTATGGACCACCATATTTGTTACTAGCGTATGGATTTTCTGAGCCGTCTTTGGTGGAATATCCAGAGTCACTAGGGAGAGCTCGTCGGCCAGTTTGACGAGGTTGACTCACGTACTCTATGTCTTTAGCTGGGCGGGTCAGCGTAGAGTCTCGATTGGACCCTGAATCAGAAGGTGATGTGATGGAAAGCAGATCTTCCTCCGATAAATCCCAAGGTTTCTCTGGGAACTCTACATCTGGCACATTTGGAAGGGGTTCATTTGTTCTGTAAGATTTGTCGTAACCGCGACGCTTTTTCAGACTCGATTTGTCTGATTTACCGGAATCACTTTTGCTTGAGTCAGGGTACCCTATGCCTGAACTGTCACCATCTAGCGGCTCAGTCGGGGGAGGTGGTGCAGCTCTACCGATGACGGCTGACCTGGTTAAGGGAGCTTCTTCTGTAGGAGTGTCAGGTAGTTTAGGTTTTATGTCAGAATCGCTCCTCAAGGTGGAGGATTTCATGGTGTCCGTGATATTTCCCATTGATTGTGATCTGAGGTTAAGTCTAGACGCGGATTTTGATCGCGGAAAGTCCTCGAAGCTGAAGACCTCTTTGCCTTCAGACTTGGGCTTGTAACAGCACCAGAACCAGATGAGGCAGATGAGGAGGCCTATCGGTAGAATAACTGCCAGTATGATGGCCCACGTCACGAACAGAGAGCGTTGGGAGTACTCTTGGTTACCTGCATGTTAAGTTTATTTTTGTTAATGAGGTGAAAAGTTTAGTTTATCATTGGGTAAAGTGACCGGCAAACATATTGATATTGAGTAGAGGCAAGTTGGCGCATATACATATTTTAGTACCTACAACCAATCGCGCGACCTCGGCCGATCTAAATTACTCGACATCTCTTCCTCCCCAATAACCAAAGAGATTAAAAAAAAAAGACAATGGATGTTTGCTGGTCACTGTAAGCACCTGCATTTCATAGAACATTTATAATTTGTAGTTTTTGGGAGCTGAAAACGAAATTAAAAGTAAGAAGCAAAAAGAAAAGAAAATATGCCTAAAAAATAATAGTCTAAACATTACATATAAACAGTTCCATACCAACATTTTGAGCATTTGTTAGTTTAAACTAACCTATTGATGACTTAAAAGAAAACAATTAACATAGTCGATAGGAGAGATGGCGGGGGATGTCATCAATAACGGTTGTGAGCAAAATTTAAACATGGCCGTTTTACTCGCTGTGAGCAAGTGTTGAATCCAATATCACACTAATCATCTTAATATTATAAATGCAAGAGTGATCGGAGAGTGTGTTTGTTTATTACTCTTTATTTTGTTTGACGCTGATTCGGGGGTGCCTAATGATGGGCAACTCTTATGACAGCACGCTCCTAAAGTTGGTTAAAAATAATTGAGGCAGATGAATATAAAGCCAGGAAGGTACTTACGCAAGCACTCCGTGTAGCCATAATCAGGCAAGTTCCACCGTCCGTCGTCCTCACACACGCGGCGCTTGTCACCGATCAGAATGAAGTCCTGGTTGCACTCGAAGTTCACCTATTGGGAACATCGCGTGACATTTAATGGAATCCTCTAACGACGCAACATTATTATAATGAATAATGACTTATTGAGGACATGAGGAAAAGGTTTGTACAAGGAAAATGTATTCTGTCCCAGAATGCCTAAATTGTAAAGTATCAGTTATTACACCATTAATGAATGTAATTTCTGAACAATAAAGAGTTTCCTATCTACCTTCTAAAATAAGTTAATAGGACATCGTGTTATTTATAACAAATCAAAGAGGAGAGATAAGGTCTTTGATTTGTTAAAAGTAACATAAATATATTAAGGTTCTGTAAAAAGTATGCTGAAGAAATTATTGAAACTGACAAATACATTTCTGATATATATATAAGCGTCTAAAGTTTTTAGTCATTTAGGATTGGGAAGGGATGCTCTGCCCTTTTCCCGCGAATAGATTTTTAGTATGGAGTGTGTATGGCGTACTAACAAGTGACGTCATTTGTAAGTATAGTGCGTTCAAGTCTAACAAGGAATTAAAATACTAATAACTTCATAAAAATAAAAAAATTATTGCATATGTAAATATGCAATTTTTTTTATATATATTTTTTTAAATATATGCTAATTTTATTACGGCGATAGGCAATTTATGGTCAGTGGTTTTATTACATTTTTTTACTACTTACCCTCGTCCCCGGTGTGAAAAAGAAGTTACTCTTTCGCCCGAATCGAGGAGTTTCTAAGATGCCGCAACTGATGACCCTCCGCGCGTTTTCCTCCTTGATATTCGTCTAGGAATAAAAAAAAAACAGAATTTTAATGATAGAAATTTGAGTTATCACAGTGTTGAGTTCAAAATCAGAAATGAGGAGATCCGTAGACGAACGAAAGTTATTGAAATAGCCCACCATATTAGCAAGTTGAAGTGGCTGTGGGCAGGGCACATAGCACGCAGAACAAATGGCCGATGGGGCCGAAAGGTTCTCGAATGGAAACCACGGATCGGTAAGCGCAGCGTAGGACGTCCACCCACAAGATGGACAGACGACCTAAAAGAGACCGCAGGGAAACGCTGAAAGCAGACCGCTTCCAACCGCCCTTTTTGGACATCGATGGGGGAGGGTCTATGTCCAGCAGTGGACGTCCAATGGCTGAAATGATGATGATGATGAGTGGCGAGATGGGTGTAGTGGTTTTTGGGGGATGGAGTATTCGAGACAATTGAAATTAGAAGGCATGCTTCTGACGCACATAGGTAACATGCTACGTTAGCCTCAAATATAAAGCCATAAGAGCAGAGTGTATTGGAAAGTTTTTCAAACGTATGTTGTCATTACATTTCAAACGACTGTCATCTCACCTAATGAAAAGTGACGATGCTGGTAATAAACCATACTAGCTCTAGAATTAATCACTCCAAAATTGTAAGTCTGTGAAATACCAGACGAAAGCAACGCGGAAAATTGGTCGAGGAGGCAAAACGCTTGATTCGAATGAATGTTATTTTTGACCATGCAAGGCCGTTTGTCTGAATGTTTGGTTAAGAGACAAGGAACAAGTTCGTCGAGTATGGTTCCATGACATGCACACGCCGCGGAAAATTGTGATGAAATAAACATGAAATGATGATGATGACGAAAGACGTCAATTTTGTTGTATCAATAGCAAAATTAAACTAAATTTAACAGGCCTAAATAAAAACAATGTAATCAATCATTATTTCTAAACAATTTACCACCCTTTTCTGACGATTTGAAATTAAAAGAGATGCATGTCATATTAGTTTAGAGAATGGTACAACAGAATTGACGTCTCCATCAACGTGCTGCGGCTGCCACAATTGATCTCGAATAATCAAATTACCTTCAAAAGAACGGCAGACAGAATAAACGTATGGTACGTGTGTTTCGGCAAATAGTACGTGACTCACGTGTCTAATAAATTTCAGAAAATCACTTTACCCCTTCAGCTTCAACCAAAGACTGGCTGTTTACGATGGACAGATATTAAATAATTCCCATGGAGGACCTTGGACGATGCAGAAGGTAGATAGGTATAATTAAAAGAACAATGGCTGACGAGACAGTCTGACATACACGCGACCATTCATAGGATGTAGGTAAGCGGGGGAAACCTAGGAAATTGGAGATAACCTTATAGTCAGTCTAAGTTTTGGTGATTTCTGACAACTGAATCAACTGTCAGCAAAGTTATTTATACAAATAAAAGATAAATGATATTCGTTGGTAAGCGCGTTGCAGCTGGATCGATTAGGCAATGTTTTTATATAAATTATAAATATTATGATAAAAAGAAATTAGAAAGTTTTTTTTTTAATAGGTCGAAGAACAGTATAGTCCCTGGGGTAAAGAGAGAGGAGCGGTCGCTCTATAGGCGCCAGTTAGTAGCAAAGGGCGCCAAAATGCTAAAAGCGAAGAAAAAATACGAGCTAAAATAAAATGTTGATGGAGCCTCGCATCTAGGGGCGGGGGCCGTGGCGGTGTTTGTAACCATATAAAATTTTGTTGAGAAAATAGTTAACACCTTGGATTGCACATGCGCTACATTTTATTGGGGAAAAATTATCGTTACCTGTACGATAGTTTTCAGAAATGAAACGCGCCGAAAGACAATCTTGCTCTACCCTGATCAAAGTCTAGGGCTGCGCTGCCGAAAAAGGTTTTATGGGGAAAAGTAAATTTGAAAATGCGGGAAATATTGAAAGTGTTGTTTTTTCTATGAAAATTTTGTATGAAGACCATAACTCAAACTAATTTATAGACATTTGGACAGGATATCGTTTGTCGGCTGTCGGGTCCACTGATTCGTTGCTCGAGTCATCTATAGTTTGTTTTGTAGTAATTACTCATTTAGTTATCATGAAACAATGTATCATCTATCATTTACTGGTTGGTAAGTTTTCTTTGTTATATAACCTGCAATAAGGTTTAAAGGTGGTTTGACTGTCCGGTCATTAAGCATGCAGTGCAGCTACATGTTAATAGTACTTAGTATACTTAGCTTATGTGTGATAAGTATAAGCCACTAACAGTTTATTCTATTTTACCAAATTATTTGAGATTATATTAGTAAAAAACGTTTTTTTCTGTATAGTATCCATATATCGGCTGTCAGCTACCATCTTACTTAAAATCAAGCAAAAGTGACCAGAACAACGGTTTTCATTAGCTATAGCAGCTGTTAGAGCTAAAATAAACTTGGACTGAGTATAACTGAGATAATAATGCACAAGAAGACAAATTTGATAAGCAATTGTAACAAACTACTTACTTTTCTAACAGTTTTGTAAAGGAAGGCAATAGTGTGAATAATAGATTTGATGTAAAATAAAATTTCGCCTTGAACCGCCATTTCGCCTCACATGAAAACCTCAGCAATTGCGCAGTGCAAGGTAGGTATTTACGTATAATTATTATGACATTTTGCATTTATTGTATCTCGTTAAGCCGTGGGAAAATGTTTATGACTTTACAATACCCTGATTGACTTGTACTTAATTTTAACGTGTGGTACGAGTCATTCATAATTATCTACTTACATATAAAAAAAGCGAAATTCCATTTATTTATACTGACTGACTCATCACGAAATTAAAAAAAATATTTGACTTAACATGCTGACGTTTGGCATGTAAATTCCTGGGGTAATCCATTACGAAATAATTTTATGCAAGAGATAAGAAAAAAAAATTAATAATTATAGCGGACAAGCAGGAAGATTCGAGTGAGGAAGAGATCCAGTGTGCGCCGGCGCAGCATATCTCTTTCTCTACGCACCCGCACCCTCGCACCCAATCAACTGCCGTTGACATCACGTGCGCGCCGCGCGCGCGGCGGTCCGTAGTGCCAAGCGAGACGTAGCCGCGCGCGTGCATTCACCTTGAAAAAGACTGCCTAATGCGGTTGAAACTATAGTCGGAGTGACCGGCTTAATCTTACGTGAGTAATTCCCGTGTAATATAAATAAAAGCAAAGCAATCCAGTTTAGATGATGAAAAAATGTTACGCGACCGCAAATGTGTATCTGGGCGCGTTAAGGTCATGATCATGATTTTCCGAACAGCGCGGTTTTAACGTTAGTTTGAGACTGCGTATGCAGTTGGCCGTAAGGCCCCAGGACCAGGGTCCGGGTAGGTACTTACAATAGAAGCGAGGTAGTTCTTGGTGAACTCTGCCATGTCTCGGTTGAGGGTCATGCCGTAGTCATACCGACATTGGTATGAGTCCTGGCAGAGTTCTATCGCCCGCGCCACGTCGTGCGATCGGTTCGCCGGCAAGAAGTCGGCTGGCTCTCGTATAAAGTTCGGTACGAATAGGTTGTCGTTGTAATAGGAAGCTGTTCGGCCGTATTCCCGTACGAACATGGCCACGCCCACGTCCCTTTGCTCTCGATCAGTGAGTTGCCCTAGAAGAAAGTTAAGAGGACATTAAGAGACGAAACTTGATTTTCCATGTTGTTGCCAAAACTCCATAGAAGCCTCTTGTAAAGCCTCCGCCACTTAACTGGGGCATGAGTTTGACTTGACCGTGACCGTGACTGTATTTGACTGAATTATGTGAAACTTAAAAATATTTTATTACTTGACACTGGCAAATGCACAAGAAGTGCGACGGCAAAACCTCAAGAGGAAAGAAGAAAAAAAGTTAACCACAAATATTTATGCAAATTATTACGTGAATATAAATTCTATGTTTCAGAAAAGTACAGTATAAGCATCGGCAGCAACGGAGCATTTGAGGCCATGTGAAATTTTTACGTTAGTCCAATGCTTATGTTGCAGGCCCCTGTAAGGCCGTAGGCCCCCTGAAATAAATTCCTGGCTACAGCCTTGGGCCCTTGCATTAAAGTATTAAATAACCAAACCCTGATACTATGGTACGAGTAGTAATTTTTCTTACAATATTGTGCGAAGTCCCTGTGTGCTGCTTGGAAGTTGTTCAGGTCCACCGCCACTCGCGTTCCGTCCGGCCTCGTGAAGTCGTCGTTGATATCTAGAGACCAGTTCCCGAACAGACCCTTCGTTTGGTTCTACAAATAGAGAACATTATTATCAAAAAAACAGTCACTCTATACCCCGCGTCATTGTCATTGTAGGGTTTGCCTCAAAATCTGTCTCAGGCATTATTTTTTCTACCTTCAATTTTTGACCTGTGCGAAATTATTCAAAACATTATATGTAAATAAAACTCTTACCCCCTTATTAATAAACGTGGAGTAGTCTTGGAATAGTTACGCCGTGTTTTGTCTTCTTCTCTCTTTCACATTTTGAACTCGATCGAAAAAGACAAGAGACGGAGTAACTATTCCAAGGCTACTCCACGTTTACTAATAAGGGGGTCAAAGATAAGCTTTCACTTCCGCTCTTTTCTTCCACAGAGGTCCGCGGACAAGACGGTGTAGGATCTTCAGCTTTGCAAGATGTGGTGACTCTTTTGACGGTGTCGGTATGTGCAACAACGAGATCAAAAAGCTCTTCAGAGCATTCCCCGAAAAGATGCGTAGGGAACTCACTTCTTTTCGGAGGCTAAGTGAGTCTAGCTTGTTGGTGATCTTATTTTAATGTTTGACAAGTTAGCGATCTGACCACAGCTCACCTGATGTTACGTGACGGTGTGGTCAAAGATGGTAAACACGCCTAGCCTGTAATTAAAAACTGCCTCACTGCTGAACCGAATATTAAGGCGCGTTCCACGCCAATAGCGCTAGGAACACGGAATGACTTTTATTGTGATGTCTCATGTAAGCTCAATGATATACCATACCATAAGCTTGTTGTACACCATCATGACTTACCATATACGTCCAAGGTAGGTAGACCCTCGCAGACATAAAGCCCTTGTTCTCGACCACTTCCACTCCAGCGCCCGAGGAGAACATGATGACAATCTCTGACTGGTTCAGGATGTACATGGGTTGGTAGACCGTAACTCCTGGAAGAAGTAATAAAAGGAATCACAAAAATATCCTTACAGACTACTCTTCTTTTCAGTGATCGGTTCTATATTTATGATCAGTTTTTATAGGACAACTAGCTGGTGCCCCCGCGTACTTCACGTAGACTTTCATGTAAACTTTCAACCCCAGTTTGCCCTCCTAATTCTGCCCTTTCGCAAAATCATTTATTACCGGATTTCTACAACCTATAAGAAATCTACCTGCCAAATTACAGCTTTGTAGGGTCACGTAATTTTTGAGATTTCGCAGTGAGCGAGTGTGGCATTTTGCTTTCATAATTATAATATAGAGATTAAAAAATATGAGTACCAATAATAGACTACCAGTCTATTATTGAAATGTTACCTGGAAAGTATTGGACTCTGAGAGCAGTTCTGTCGAAGTACACGCGTTTATTGTCAGCGAACACGTCCAGTCTGTATCGCCATTGGGAATGCGTAGGTCGGAGCCGAACCTGGGAAAAAACAAAGATAGTGAGAACTATAAGCAAATTAATTCATATGCTGCTAGCCCAAATGTCAAAATTTTTAGGCCACTATGGGATCTCTGACATGGCTGCACAATTGTTGACAAATGACAACATCGAAGATAATAAATATTAGTTGTAGGACTTTTTTGCGGTCACCTTTTGAGTTAGCTCATCATTACCAGTTATTTAATCGCCAAGCAGTAGTGTGCAACCATTACTGTTAAGGGTACTTCTTCAAAGACAAAATTTTGGACTTCCATGGGTTTATTTCTGAAACTAACTAACAAAACGGCGTGTAATTTTTTTTTAATACAGTTTAGCTTTAACTCTAACTGGGACAAGTGATATTTTTCAAATAATTACAGTCTAAGTATAAATTAAAAATCTTTGAAGTTTGTTCTTCTGATTCATATAACGCGTCCGCTTGCCATTTTGCGGAAGAAAATGGTCGATATCGCATTTTCCTTTTGATAAATCATTACGAATTATAATTATATCAAAAGGAAATGAATTGCCCTCTTATAAAAAAATATTCTATTAGTTATACCTACCTTAGTTTGTTTATAAATAGGCAAATAAGAAGTGTCCGGCACATAATACTGATTAATGTGGCGTAAGCTGCGCTTGACCGTGCTTGGTCGGGTAATAACAATGAGAGTCTGACTTCCCGCGCGGGGGGAAGCCATTCGTGTAACGGACGAGCCAGAAGGTGGACGTGCGGCTGGTTCGCTTGGATCCCGGAGTTACAAGGGTAAATATCTGATTCATATGTGCTTTGTTCAGGTGGCATTTTGATTACAATGTCTACCTTATAAAATTTATTTTATTGTTTTACAACTTCAATTTGTATTTCGTGTAATGCTTTTGGGTTATAGATTCAACTACAAAAATTACAATACTGACGTCAGTATGTATGATGAGTTATGCATGTGTGAAGGGAAAATCTTGATTCATCTGTGCCTGATTCATACGGTCAAAACACCATTTGAATCATAAAAAAACTTCGATTTTCTCCTCTCCAGCACGAAAGGAACGCTTTTGTTACGTAATTCTCCTTGTCCAATTTTCTACCGTGTACAAATCAGTAGTTCTTGTCTTATTTATTATATTTACTACGGTATAACCGATTAAATAATTCAAATATTACAGAAGTATTCTACATAATTATTAAACTTTTTTGATATGTGTCTTAGTTAAGAATTAATAATTGTTATTTAGAATTAACAATCATACCAGTGTTTTTATTACTAACAATAATGTAATAAAATTGTGATCACTAACAATTAAGTGGCACATTTGACAACAATCTTCCTTGTTAAAAAAGCTATTTATTAAAAGTTAAAACCTCTAATTTCTGTTATTTTAATATTGCAGTTCACAAAAATGCCAGAAAGTAACGATAAAAAGAAGGAGAAAAAGAGACTCGCAAAACGCAAAAGAATGCAAAACATAAGAAAAGATTCAGACAAGTGTGCTTTGTGGAAATTAAAAATGAAAGAAACATATTTGAAAAGAAAGAGAGAAGGTATAATAGTTTCAGTTCAGAATTTGACACCCAAACAACAAAAAACAGCTAGGAAGAAAAGTAGAAAAAGTTCTTGAAGATGGTATGCTAAAAAGAAATTAAAAGAACGTGATATTCCTTCAGAAGAGGAAATATAAGAAGAATGTGATCCAGCAGACACTACCGAAGTAAATGATCCTTTAGATTTGGAATTACCATCATCTCCAGAAGTTTCGATCATCAGATTTTTTCCGTGCTAAGATCACTGATAATTGTTGTCATAAATACAAATTATTTTATGTGTGTGAATATGATTCTTTCCTCAATACAGAGCCAAACGACATAAAGTTTTTAATTTTTAGTTCAGATTCTGATTCATCTGTAATACATTCTGATTCATCTGAGCACAAAATATTTGAACGTAGATATCTTGAAAACTACTTTATAAAAACAAGTCCCTCATTGATATCTATGTTCTTTAGTCAACTTTTTTACATATGAACATGTGTGACAAAGCTGAAAGTGAAACAAAATTTTGGCCAGATGAATCAGTCGAAGAATGAAATTTCGAAGAAGTACCCTTAACCAGTTTGGAGGGCAATGTTTCCAGTGAAATTACTGGGCATAAAGATATTTCATTTAATATGCAATATCTTCAAGGTGGCGAGCGCAATGCATTGCCGCGCAGGCGGCGCAGGGTCTTGAACTGATGAAGTTCAAATTTCTAAACAATCAACTGTTAGGTAAGCATGGCGTTTACCATCAGGCGAGCAACCTGCTCGTCTCATGACTCAGTTGCATAAAAAGAAGACGTTTTAAACGTTGAGTTATATTATGGGGCTGTCAATGCACTTACCTCAATAGGTACGGAGTTGTTGGAGGCAGCTACGATGGAAGTGAGGTGTGTAGCGTTGACTTGACCGTAGATGTTTCTGGGGACCTGCTCGAACCTTCCTTGCACGTCCAGCTTCAGCTGGGGATGATCCACTCGCACCAAGACGTATTCACCTAATGAACAAATAGAACTTTGAAATGCCATATAGACTTTTGGCCGCCTAGAAACTCTGGTACCGGTGCAAAAGCATTATTCTTGTCTATATCATGACTGTCTCAATAAAATCTTTTTTATTTCTTATTAGCTGGGTCCAGTGGTTTCACCCGCGTGGATATTTCGGGAACTGTATGTTTTTCGGGATAAAAAGTATCATAATATGTCTATACTCTTCAGCCCTCCAACAATTTTTACCCGACTGCGCAAGAAGGAACTTTCCTTATTATGGAAAAAACACGTCGATTCGTTATTCTGTTGCTGCGTCAAAGAGGAACTAAGAACTGGATATCTTATACTCAGGATTTACAGATATACTTGTCGTCCCGGAAAATTTCATGGTTCCTTTAAGATACTGCGGGACGTTGTTAGTGTTTGTATATTTATTTAAACGACGATAACTTTGCGTATTGTAGATTCATACGTAAGTAGTTCTTTTTATTTATAATCTTGGAGTATTTTAGTCAAGGGTTAATAGGTTTCCACTAGGCAAATGTCGGACAACATCATGAAGAAATCGATACGTTCAAGAACCTCCAAAATTCAAAGACATATCATTCACCAACTCATCACACACACTCTCTTCATGCACTGGGCCAGCATCGTGGATTAGGGCCCATACTCTCTTTCTCTGAGAGAAGGTCATTGTCCCAGCAGTAGGAACTTAATATGCTGATAATGATAAATGATGATCATAAACGGTCGAGGGGATGTAAAGATATAAGGGTACGACAAGTCACAGTTCCGGGCGAACAACTAGATAAATTATATTCATTTAGGAACATAAATGATAGAATCACATTACCTTTGCCGTTGAAAGTGTATTGAAGGTCATCGAAGGTGACGATGTGAGGGTCTCCAAATATGCCGGCGACTCCTGGAGACTGATACGCCACGCAATCCTGGGACGGACGACGTTCAAACCTGACAGAAATAAAAACTTGAGGACTTAGAATAACTTTAATCTAAACTTGAATAAATAATTATGAACCAATCAATAAACAGTAGAGGAAGAAAAACGGTGTAAAGTCGCAAGCATAACGGTGTTCTACACGATTTTCCACGGAGAGTATGCAATGGAACTACGCGAACTTGGTCCTCCATCACCATTTCACTAACCCACGTCCAGAAAAATGCTAAGCGGCACCCTAACATGGTCTAAATACCATTAATTCACACCAAGCAGCCTTACCTACTCTTTCTTAGTTAGAACGGCAAAACAATGGAACGACTTGATTTGGTTAGTTTCCGAAATTACTTAATTTCAAAATTACAATCTTGGAGTTTTCAAGTCTAAGGTAGATAAATGTTTACTAGGCAAACGTGTTCCACCTTCGACCGCATTATCGCTATCCACGAGCTGAGATTGCGGTCAAACTATAGCCTAAACTGATGTAAAAAAAAGAAACATAATGGTCAAAGCATAAATAGTAAAAGAAAAAATTAAGAAATAAGTGAGTCTGACGAGTCATATTGAAAGATCAAGCACTCACCTAAAGGTTTCACAACCAACCGCCTGTTCTTCCTGCCACATGCAGCATTGGTAGAATGGAATCATGTCGTGGAACCAATGGGACAAAGATGGAACCTGCCCAAGAAAAAAACATGTGAATTATTCATGCTTCACCAGAACTTCAATTGTGACCAGAACTGGGTGTTTTCAAGTTGCGAGTGATTCGGCTATTTCTAGGCAAGCGTGCTCCACCGTAGACCGCTCAGGATAAGGCAGCGGTCAAGACCAAAGCTTATGATTGAACTTTTAAAAAACTGGATGCCTTATTGTTTCTATCCCCATCGCACTTGAGTCGATCTGAATGAAAGTGTCGTCGACAAAACTAACATCGCATGTTCTGAAATAGCCTACTTGTCCCTTCCCCCAATAGTACAAAAACAAAACCTTGTTGGCTTCGTTGTATGGCGTGAATCCGAAATCATGTGACCGAGAAGGCCTGGAGCCCCACATCTGATCATATGACAGCATGAGGAAACCGTTCTTGTCATAGCAGCACTGCTGGCCAGAGCCTTCCGAACTGTAAAGAATAGAATCAGTTATATCTTCGAGTATAATGCAATATAAAATCTTCGAGTATAAGGCAATATAAGCAAAGCAGACGCAAAACTAACTGCTGCAAGACAGTGCGAGACGGCGTAATGATGTGTCGGAGATCAACAACCACTGCACAGCGGCGTAAATAAGATGAAAAATAATTAATTTAAAAAAAAGCTTTTTCAACACAAGCTTTTTTGTATTTTTCTCAGAAAACTTTTTCTGCAACTTTCATTTGATGCCCATACAACAACATTTTGTCCGCCATCTTGGGGCATCCGCCATATTAAATTTATCATCTAGGACCAAAGTGCTTCGGAAGACAAATCCAATGAACCCAAACTCGACTGGGTTACGTGGTTTCGTTTAGGAGTTCCTGTCTCCATCCACCTTCTGTCTCCATCATCAGATCAGCTGTACCATAAAATTGCATTGTTACCGAACTTACATAAGTATGCCATATTTCAGCGCAATCGGCTGAAGATTCCACCCGAACAAATATAGTTACATACATTGCAAGTTAAATAAAAGTTTGTAAAAAAAAGGTTGTGACATCATCTGCTAAATGCCAAATGCCTAACAATCATGCAAAATTGTGTCTGCTAATTTATAGCTTGAACACTCATGCAAATAATCGCCAGACCTACCTTACTGCGTAGTCTTGCTTACTGTTAGAGTTGCTTACCTAGGAGCGCCACTCCTGACGCAGTGAACGCCTCCCCAGTGGTACCGGCAGGTGGGGTTGGTATCCTTGTCACATGCCAGGTCTGGCATGTATCGACCCTTGTCTAGCAGCGCGTGCTCCAACGTGCAAGGGCAGACCCACACCTGGGAGAAAATATTATACATTAAAAAAACAATACAAATTTTAAAATTTTATTTTATCTTTGCGTTTATTAAAAGAAGGAAAATATCAAGCGTCGTTTTGTGACTAGTTTTACAGAGAGACAGATTCACGCCAGACTCAACGATATTGGATGGAAAATTCATGACGGCAAAAAGTTTTAAGTAGGTACCTACTGTATTTTGATCAATAAACTTTGATCAAAATACAGTATATACAATTGTATATAATTTGTTCTGGGTGTTCTTAAGGAGGGAATCAATATCTAATCTAAGCTAATGTTATCACATTCTTTGTTATTTATCTTATTATTTAATTTTGTTTTTTATTGTAAATTTTTTCTTATATTATTACCAACTACTCACTTCTTTACTAACTAATTTGCTCATTTTAATATACTTGAATATTTTTGTGATATTTGACTTGCCCAGTCTGCCAATATTTTTATGGCCAGTAAAGATTACCATTATATTTATTTCGTCAGTTCTAGAGGCATTGCGACAAAAGTTCTGACCTGCGAGGCAAAGTTCTTCAAGAAGCGATCAGTCCTGAGCCAGTTGTTGCACATGGTCTGCGGCCAGCGGTTCCCGTGCAGCCGCTCCCACTGAGGAGCGAAGTACCAGCCCAGCGGGATGGGACGACTCCATAGGATCCTGGCAAGGGATAAAGAAAGTGTCGGGTAGGTTATAAATCTCTTTAGGTAGTAGACTAATTATTTCTATAAAAACTATGATTGCTATGCTATCATGCCTGTCATGAGGTCATGACCAACAAATTTGACTCTTTGTTCTCTCGACTCGTTTTTGCTTAACATGAATGCTGGTCTATGATTTCATCACTAGCGAAATTACCAAATCTCTAAAAGTTCAAATTTAGCAGAGAAATAAGTATTAAAATAGACATTATTTAGCAAATTATTGTATCAACTATAAGGCAGCTCGTAACTATATTTAGTAATTGACTTCTAAATATTGGATACTCACGGAGATATCGACACCCCCTTGAAGACTTCCGGCGTCGTGAGATTAATCTGCAGGAATCCAAACTGCATGTCGTTATGCATAATATTCTCTCTATTCCTGAAGTTCTGTGGATTGATGACGTATTCTCCAGTATTGGCCACTCCCACTTCGATCATGTCGATGTACTCCAGTTGAGGTCTGATGGTAACCTCCTTGTACCCCCAGAGGGAGATTTGGAGCTGCACATTGAGGTTTGTGGTCAAATTGAAGCGGTCCCAAGTTATTCTGACCTCTGGCGGGTACCGCTCGTGGACGGAATTGTCGGTGAAGAAGATCTTTTCGGTAGCGGTGGCAGGAGTTTCTGTAGAGAACAAAAATTGAAAATGTTTGAAACTCATTTGTTAGGTTAAGTTAGCAAGCAGACCCAAATACCATTTACTCTTTCATGTGAGTTCGATGTGGGGGTAATTTACAGTTTTTGTCTGACCCTTGGAAAACCAGAATAATTTACGGACTGGCTTACTCTTTTTTACAGGCATTAAGCGATTCCAACCCAACAAACCTACCCAGTTGGCTAACTTTAGTTAGATTTATTATATAATTTTGAAACATAAGTAGTCATCTGTGTTAAGTTATGATGGGGCTGACATTGATTGGTTTTTTATTCAACTGAGTAAAGAGACTAGCAAATCATTGGCCTGAAGGTAAACTTCACGCTTGCCCAAAATAGAAAACAATAAAAAGATTCCTAAAACTTCAGAATTGGTAGCTGAAAAGGAAAGTATCCACACCCACATCCTATTTTTGTTCAATATACTTTTAACCGCTTGAAAAGAAGGTCCCAGTTCTTGGTTACTTGGTTACAGGGCAAAGTAGGAGATGTAAAAAGATGACGAAAAACAAAATAAGAACAACAAAAAGAAGGGAAGCATCCTTTGAAACTCACC
Organism: Agriopis aurantiaria; assembly: GCA_914767915.1. Taxonomy (NCBI): domain Eukaryota; kingdom Metazoa; phylum Arthropoda; class Insecta; order Lepidoptera; family Geometridae; genus Agriopis; species Agriopis aurantiaria. The sequence goes on along the minus strand of OU612003.1, from coordinate 4,385,933 downwards.
GACGAAGAACTTGCCCTTCCACTTGTAGGGCTCGTTGTTGATGGCAATCTCGAAGCGCGCGTACCCGTTGTGCCAGAAGCGCGGCTGCACGCAGATCGCTCGGTTGACGTCCACTACGGCACCCACTACCGACTCCGTGTCAAATCTACATGGACACAAGAAAGAAAAATAAAATATATACCATCATCGAGCCATTCGAATAAAAACATGAATTACAAGAAAAAATTGAGTTGTTTCATTCAGAATAAATCTAATTTTATGGTTGCAATAACGAGTCCGCAGCAGAAGATTATTTAACAGCTGCGTATTTATGCGTTAATTAGTTAACTAAAGTCTAATAAAGTAAATACCTCTAAAATAACTAAAATTTTGAAAAGAAGTAGTCTGTAGTAGTATCATTTTACCTGCAAGTAATCCTGTCATTTGGATTGAAACAAGGGCCGGTGATGTTGACAATGGTACCACCAAGCATATTTCCACTCTCAGGGGCAAACATCAGCGGGAGATTGGCACCGTCTGTAATGAAAATGATACTTTAGAATAAAATAAATCAAAAGGCAATAAAAAGAACGCAAACGCTTAGATTATAATAATATGTTCATATTCGAGATGAGGGCACGATGAGATGTATTGTGCCCGTGTGCCTGGATAGTAAAATTTATTTGCTATTAAAATAAAATCAATGATTACTGAACAAAAATTTATTTTAAGTTAGTACTACTTAAAAATAAATACTCGTATACTCTAAACTAGACGTTAAAAAAGCATACCTAAAAGCTTCTTTGTGGAAGAAAAAGTGGCCAAAATGCTGCCAGCATTGCTATGTTGAATAACAAAACTAAATTTTTTTTCCAAAGCAGGCGTCAGCATTCTGGTCGCCAGTCACCTTCACCAAGCGTTTGGCCAGGTCCCTGTATAATTCGAGAGCAGCTGGCCCCCACGGTCCTAGAGTCTCGGCCCTAAACGGCTCAAACATGTACAAATGTACATCCAGTCCATGCCTTTGAAATTTGTATATGCCGTCTATTTCCTAGATCATCCAGGAAAAAGACTTCAGTTTTCACAGAAATGTAAGTAAAAAAGAAGAGCTTACCAATATCCTTATTGCAAGTCCCCATGAGTATTTTCTCATCGATCCTAAATATATGTCGTCCAGGGAAGCCGTTGGCCCACCCTCGGCCGGTCAAGTCGCGAAGTACTGACGCTTGAGAGTACGGTTTGTATTCATAGGACTGGGTACCATTGCCAGCGTTGAAACCGATCTGTGGAAAGAGGATTCCAAGATAAATTTCCTTATTGTTCAATGATTCTATGAAAAGGGTAAGACAAAATAGGCATTCGGGGTCATTTATCAGGCCTAAATTAGTCTTGATTCCTTTATTCGAACCAAGGAAGATAGACTAATGACGGATCCTTGTTCGAACTCACCCTGAAAACGACCGTGTGGCCTTTTTTGTATCGGACAATTAGTTAGTTCATTGGTATCGCTGAAAGTTTCTTAGTGTGCGTGAAATATGAGTAAATGTGCCTGAAAAAGAGATAATTGAACACGAAAGGTAATTATCCTAAGGCATATTTCCCTTGTTTGTCTGATGTAAGAGCCCACTGCAAAGTTAGTTATATTAGACACAACTTGACACAAGTGATAGCGATGTTATAATATGAGTGTGAGTAATAAGTGTGATAAAAGTGTTTCTGGAACAATAAAATATAAAATAAAAATAAAATAAAATGATGTATTTCAGGCACGTAAATGACCCATAAAATATTAACTAAGAGTACAAATAAAATTAAATGATCCCACGCTGTAAAGAGGCGCTCGTCTACTTATACCGTTAGTGTAAATCTAAAATCTAAGAAGCACAATAGTGCTGGGTCATTTTTTGTTAGCATCCATGTGCACCGAGACCCAATGTTCGTCAGAGACAGTCTCGAGTATCTTGTTAGCGGAACGACGCAGGCGTTGCCAGAATGAAGCCACCCTGGTTCTGATTACGGCGAAGAAGTCGGGAACCCCTGCCTCAGCGAACAATGTTTTACTTTACAAGCACATGCTCCATGGTAAAAGGTACTTACGTAAGCTGGAACACCCCCCTCCCCTGTGGTGGTATCACCACCCGCCTCAGTGTGAGAGCTCCAGTTGATCTCCAAGTAATTGTAGATTGCATAAGTGAACACTTCGTCGGTCGCTAGCACCATTTGGAATGTGTTTGTCTGGGAAAAGATGAAGATGCCAATATATTACATAGAAACCTTTCTTAGTAAAATAATGCTTTAACGTTGTCCAAAAAAGCTGTCAGACTTGCTGACGTGCGAATTGTCACGTGCGAAAACGAGATAACTGGAAAAAAATATTTGTATTTTGAGGGTAGCTCTACATGCAAAAGAAATGGACTGATGTTTTTTTTGTTGTATCCTCCGATTGTTGAAAGTATTTATATATTTTAGGGATATTATATTACGTCCATGGTTAAGTTGTGGAAGGAGCTCCCGATATTTCAGCGCAGTGACGTGCGCCGTGTTCAAGGTAAGACTGAAGAATGCGGGTGTCTAAAGACCCACGTTCTAGAGTCTTCCCGTGAACATGGTGTATAATTATAACTACGCCGAAATATCGGGAGCTCCATCACAAACTTATCACGGTAAATATCTTGTTAATAATCATATAATTGAAGTGAACAACCATGATAGTTTAAGAAAATTCATTTTCCATTAAATAGTTTAATTCTGATTTCCTAAACAAAAATCTTCAATTGGTGCACATAAAAGATAGTGCTTGTCATAAAGATCCCGATTCAGCGTAATTTGAAAACACCGAACAGCTTAGAATCAGAATTTGCCCTCTTAAATAGAACCGCAACCGGAAAACGACTGGCACCATTAAGTTGCTGTTCCTCGTTACACGAAATCCAGTTCCAAATTAAGTTCCAGTTTCAGGTTCAAATTAGGCCTGATGGCATTTTTGACCATAAATTTACATTATACCTAGTGAGCTATGGACAATCGCCTAGCCTGTAAACCATAAGAAACTTACCATAAACAAAGAGTTGTCGATGCCACCAGCGAAGGACATGTTCTTCCACGTGATGGTGATGGCGTGCTTCGGGAAGAAGTTCTCGGAGCCGATCACTCCCTCACGAACGTCCCAGGTGATTCGCTCGCGCATCTCTACTCCCAGCTGGTCGGTACGAGTCTATGAGAAAGAAGATAGAGGTTGGTTGAGATTAGACAATTTATTTTTATGAGTTTCCAAACCTTAGTTTTCGCAGAGACAAATAAAAAAATCGGTGATGTACTCTGTTCTTTTCAACTGTCCTGTTCACTTTGCACTTATTCATTGGTTGAATTTGTCATTAAGAAGATAGAACATCGCTTTGGGCTAGAAATTTGTTGTACATTTGTAATCTATTTAAGGTTTGGTAAACTACGGTTTCATTAGAATTTCCTTTTTTGAATGATTTTTAAAAAATTTGATAGCATCAAGTCTGTATCAACTATCAAGTAAACGTTACAACTTATCACCAAACTTACAACAAACTTACAGCTTATCAACTACTATCGCTTAGCTTATGAATAAAGAAAATTATATAACTGTAGTTGTAAAAGTATTTGAGAATAACCTGCAAATCTCTGTCCATCCTGAAATAAACGCCAGGTCTTCTCTGATCAGGGTCTTCGGGACGCTGGCTTCCGATTCTGCACTTGCTAAAGAATATACCGATGAAAGAAGGGTCGTTGATGTTGGGCCAGTCGCGGACGGGGAAGGAGAGGGGGTAAGTGTAGTGGTCTGGGGGGTCGCTGAAGTAGATATAGCCGTTCATCGATAGCTGGAAAACCACAATTTAACATTAGTAGGTAAGGTACCTAAATATCTATAGGCAAAGTACCTCTTATATGCATCATTAAGTCGAGAGGTCAACAAAAAAGAAACAGCATCAATAGAAAAATAAAACTAAATGTATAATAATAATTTATAGAGAGTTAGAAGAACAGTCATACATTATCAGATTTATGTAATTAAAACTAAGTAATAGTTTCAGATGAAAATTCTTTAGCATCCGTTTGGTTGTCAAATTCAAAATTAATCTTAATGTTTGTCGGAATCACAAAAATAATCCATCCATAACATTTATTCATTTTGAATTCAAAATTATAAATGTTAAAGATACTCACTCGAGTATAATTGAATCTGAATCCAAAGAACGGCAGCTGAAAGTTGAAGTTCTTGTGGATCTGAGGAGTGCTGGTGTGGATGTCACGCTGGTAATCTCCAATATTTTCGTTTCCTCCCTGGTCGTAGAACCAGTACATAAAGTTGCCACGGATTTGAGCAAGGCGCTGCGTGGTAATGACGTAGGGTTGGCCATTGTTTTGGTAGGTGGTAGCTGGGAGTATGCGGCCATCTATGTGAGCTAAAAAAAGACCAGTGCTGTAGAAATTTCTAGCATGTGGTATTCCAGAAATGACGATGGTTTTTATACCATCTTTCGAAAGAGGCATTACTGATGAGAAGGCTGTCCCGGAGGTCACACACAATGACTGAGTAGAAAATATTATATTGTTTATTTAGTCATTCATAATCATCATCATTTCAGCCATAGGACGTCCACTGCTGGACATAGGCCTCCTCTTTGGCATGCCACACTTAACGACAGTCTGCCACATGTATCCGAAGACTACAATTATATTCATGCATCCACTGGGTACCCGCGACACTCACGATGTCATCGGTCCACAAAGTAAAATCTACCTGCAGATTTACCTACGCTGCGTCTTCCGGTTTGTAGTATCTATTTAAGAACCTTTCTTCTCCATCGGTTATCGGTTGTTCTTTGATCATGATTCAATATTTAGAACAAAGTTTTCTAAAATTTCCAATGTTGCAAGTCTTTGTGACAAAGATCCTGTTTGTGTTTGTGAGTAACATTTATTGGTTTGATTTTCATTCACATTAATATCGCAATGTTCTAGTAAGCGGCGTGCCACAATATCGACGCTTATCCCCCTTTGATAAGCTATCATGCTATCGGACAGGTTGATTCTGAGTATAGTGATGTCACCTACTGTAGCCCCTTTGTTTGGAGCGTTCTAAATTACTGTTGTGTTGTATTTGATGGTTTCTTGTAGGTTATTGCTAACTATGGCATCATAAAATAAAACTTAGCTTTCCATGATTTTATCAAATATGGACGCTTTTGGTAGTTAAACGTTGATGATGATAAAAGTTTTATTGTCTCGTAGATGTAATTGTGTACCTACGTTCAAGTATTGTGCGAACTGTGCAAACTTTTCTAAGTTCAGCAGCAGAAGTCTTGCTGATGATGATGAATCAAAAATTTTCATTGCACATATTATTATTTGTTGGTCTGATAGCTATAATATATTATCAAATGCATTGTCTGATCTATGAAACTAAAGAAAATTAACGCTTATTTAAAGGAAACGATTTCATAATGTGTAACTTATTTAAGTGTTTGCTATGATACGGCTGATAAATGAACGTTAATAAAAGAAGAACTTACCGTTGTGAAATGATGCTCATATGATATAATCGAATAATGAACATTATTCGTAGGATACAATATACTATGCTCTTTTCCAACTAAACGTGTAAAGAACAACACCACCTCGGTCCCAAACTTAATCATGCAAACAACCATCTCCTATTGACCCACATACAAAGATCCCTCAGTAAACTAAGCGATGAAATCATTCTTAATTTCAACACTTATAATTTTTGTGCCAGCGTTTTGTTTAACCGCGTTGATAATACAGCCTTTATCATTTTACAATTTGGAAATGACGAATTTTCATATAAACCTACTCGATTTAGAAGTTGATATATTGTATGTTTAGTAGGGTACTGCATTTTATAATTAACCTCTTTAGAGGCGTCAAGGTGCGGCCCTTATCTGAGATTACCTACTAAACGATACGCGATATAAATTACTACGATGGCACTTTTAACATTTTTACTAAAGTATCTGAGAAACTAGATAAGAGGAAATGGGATCAAGAACAGTTTAGTTATTTCTACGACAGATAGGAGCATATAACTAGATCTATAAGCATATTAGTTGAGTGAGACAGAATTTAGAAGGGTTAAAGATAGAATCGAAAACCATAGATCAAGAAATATAAAAAAAAATACTAAACTTAGTGCAAATCTATGTTGGGTAGATAATACTATTAGAGTAAATATAACGTTATATTTATTTAATGAATGAACGTAATGTTTATGTGCACATAGATTCAGAATGAGTCAGTGTTGTGACACATAATGATACACATAATCTGCCAAGAGGACACCAGACAATATGACAGCTTTTAGATATTTAGCATTAATGAGATTTTCCCGCATGCTAAGTTTGTGATGATCAAATATTTGATAAGGAAGTGAATCATACATAGCGTTTAGTATATTTTTTCAGGCCTATAACTAACCAAAATACAAGCTGACTAACAGTAAATACCTAAACTACTTGACTTATCATACAAAAACAGGATTGTAGGATTGCCCATAGACCGTTGCAGGTATTGAAAATATCCAAATGCAGCCCTACATGCTAGTGACATAACCACGCAGAATGGCAATGCTTTTAAGGCGAGGTTTTTCCATTTTTAAGCAACGCTTGTTACTACAGATGACAAAAAAGCTTAATATTTTGTATTAAAGTCGCATTTTGTGGAGCAAAACCATGGTGCTTACACACACATAGTTGTGTGCTTGGCAACTTATACTTTTGAGGTTTTTCTCTTATTTTTCGAAAAGTATAGTAAAGTGTAATGTAAAATATAGCTTTACGGTTCCTTCGGGATATTAAAATGTCGTAGACATCATTTAATAAATTAATATTTGTATGAGAAATGCTGCAAATCAGTGTTACTTTCAATATATATTTTCTATTGAGTGAAATGTCCTTAGTCTTGTTTCGGTCTTTACGGTTAGATAGATACCTAGACAAAACATTCAAATTTGATATAACACCATTTTTATAATTATAGGTATCCTAACCATGGAAGTAGTCAAAATAGAATGACCAAAATTGCTAAAAGTGGGAAAAGAAGGCTTTAATAATTTACTATCTTAATTTTAATATAGAAAAGAAATACTAATTTGATGTCTGTTGAAATAAGGGTTGTTAAACCATTATTTAATTTTTGAACGTTCATTATACAAAACGCAGTCGATGTTTGCAAAAGCTTATCGGTATATACAGGTCAAGTGTTACTTGCAAAAGATAGCATAATATTTGTCCATTCTCTATTTAAGGTACCTATAGATAAGTAAAAACATTCCAAACGCATCATGAGCTAATACATATAATGAAACTTTAGATTTAAATACATATTTTTGATACACAATTTCAATTAAAGGTTCATCATCTCAATCAGCCTTTTAACAGTCCACTGCTGGATTTTTAGCCTACCCCCCAAAGGGAGATTGGACCATATCCACCACGCTGGCCCAGTGCGGATTGGTGGATTCACATACGCCATTGAATTCCTTCTCCGTACGTATACAGGTTTCCTCACGATGTTTTCCTTCACCGAAAAGCCAGTGGTATGAAAATCCGTACATAAGCTCCAAAGAGTTCATTGGTACGGGCCCGGGGTTTGAACCCGCGACCTCATGCTTTCAAGTCTAAGCGGTCTTCCAAATAAGCTACCACGGCTTCTAAATTAAAGTTTAATTTCATAAAATTACCTAAAAATTGTGACATAATTTCAAAAGCAAAACATACAGCAAAGCATTTGGGTTATTCATTAACTTACCATATTCGTTATTTGTAGGAAAAGTGGAAGTAGCATCCGGTAAAAGCAGTTGCTTTTCACTTTCCCCAATATTCGAGTTAAAATCCACTGATTCCAAATTTACGGGCTGCTCTCCTACCAGCCCATCATTGAGCTGATATTTGCCACTCCTCACTTCCAACTGTTCCGAACCGGGTACTGTTTCAACAGGAGAACTGTCTTCTAAAAGTTCATCTTCCTCAACCTTAGCTACTTCCGCTTGAGGAACAGTTTCTACGTTATCTACATTTTCTATAGCTAGCACATTTTCACTCACTGCTTTTTCTTCAACAATAGGGTCCTGTCCACAAACACTTACAACTAAAAGTACTAAGAGAGTTAATTTTTTGACCCCCATCACGATATCTATGTCACTAGTTTTGGTTTCATCACATTATCTATTATTTTCGAGCGTGGCAGGTGCGTAGCTATTGTGCGGAGCGACTGGAGTAGTGGTATATTGTATGCCCGTTGATACGGCTTTATCTTAAACAGATATGATAAGATAGCAAATAGGAACGTTGGCTTAGGTGTGCCAAATTCTTTTGTCCTAATCATAGCCCCGCTTATTTAGGGCCTTTCATGGTATGGTTATAAAGAGGCATATATTATGATCAAATTTTTATTTCTTTGGTCTTATAAAGACTATCTATTTATAAATGCATGGTTAGAGGGTGACATACTGTAGGATTTCAGATTCGTGTGTAGAAATTCATGTGTATGTGAATTTTATTAGATTTCTCAGAAATTATTATGCTTCATTTAACCATACTTTGCCAGTTTACATATCCCGTTTCTTCCAGATTTTTTTTTAAACGACGTAAGAAGGTGGAGTGTCACAAGCCGACGCGTATTAATTATATATTTTATTATAATTCACTCTCGGACATAGCCTGGATATTTGAGAGTGGGACTAACCGGAGTGGGGTCGGTCAAGAGACCTTGAATATACAATCATTGAATGTAAGTGAAAGAAAAAAATTAATAAAAAGAAAACAAATTTTATTCCACTACTTCAAAAAACTTATATCTAAAGGATCAGTTACAATCTGGGTGTCTTCAAATCACGAGTGAATCGGATTCTTCTAGGCCAATGTGCTACACCGTCGACCGCATCATCGCTTTACATCAGGCGAGTTGGCGGTCAAACGAAAGCCTATCATTAAATAAATAAAAGTAGAAGCTAATACTAACACTACAAATACAGTTAGACTGCCCATAGACAGTTGAAATTCTAAAGACAAACCAAATGCTCAAGCCCACTACCAGTTGGTAGCGTACCCAGCATGCTAAAAGTGTTTGATGGGTATAACCCATAACACAACCCATTAACATAACCATGGTATTAACATAACCCATCAAGTGTTTGATGGGTTATGTTATTCTAGCACCTGGTCGTCGCGTAACGAAACTGCCAGTGAAATTAACAGTGCGGTGCCGCTGCGTGAACAACTGCTGGGAACATTGCCTTCTATAAGTTCGCCTGCTGTCAACGCCCCAGTCCAACTTGTCGTAAACATAAGTGGGACCTTTATATTTGATTGTGCCGAAAAGTAAGCATGCAAGATGGAGCTTACGGCGATTTTCAGCATGAATTTACTGTTCACGGGCCTTATGCTCAAGTCCTTACGCGGTATCAAACTACATCGCAGGCATCACCTAAACTGGATTGCTTAAAACAGCTAGGCGAAGGCCCCAGGAACAGAGTGACATGAGTTCTCGGCGGTATAGAAAAACGGTATATTCCACTTTAATCACCTGGGTGATAATAGGCGACTCCATTTAAATTATTATTTGAGTATCCTTTGATCACCTGCACCTAGGTGACCTAGGCGACTCGATTAAAATTATTAGGACCTAGGTCCTGTTTTTGCAGTTCCTGTTCCTGCATGTGTGTGAAACTATTGTACAGTTAAAATTGAAAAATTCTGGGCTATTGTAGTGAGTTCTTGTTGATATTGAGCTGGTCTACGATTTGAGGTACGGCACCCGCCAAATATACCTCATGTCAAAATATTGTTGCAGATGATGATTTGCCGCCGACTGAATGGGCCCATCTTGACCCATAAAGGCTGCCTTATATTGGCGATAGAGTAGCAACATTATTATTATACTTTTTTATTACATTTTTTACACGGCATATTTTATTCATTTATCAGTAGGTACCTACGGTAAATGTAGCACGATTTGAGGACGACGCTACTGGTCCAACTGAGATTACGCATGTATACCCGTTGACATGGGTTTCCTACGATACGAAGTCTGTTAAAAATCAATTAGGAAATATCCTGAATTGCTTAAAATCTTTTTATTTAAAACTCTTTCGAAAAGCAAAATGATAATTTCCAGCCAGCTCAGTTTTTAAATGTAATAATTTTATTATTATTAGAATTAAGTTTTCCATAGTAAATTATATGCTACGCTATAGCGCACATTGGGCATCAAGTACTTATACTTGCTTTATCGGTAGATAACACGATATTCTCCGTACTCTTCGATAGCTTGATTCACCTGCTACTTGCTGTAAGGTGAAATATGGTGACTCACGGAATTGTTTTTCAGAGGTAAGTACTTCCGACGCGGAATTAAAATAGCGATAGTCATACCGGATGTCAAGCGTCTATTCCCGAAACTATGCGATTCAAATATGCCACATCTTCGTCATCATGATCATCAGCCAGAAGACGTCCACTGCTGAACATAGGCCTCCCCCTTTAGCTTCCACACACACAGCTTGCCTTTTGCATCCACTGCATCTACATCTTGCAAAGCTGGAAATCGCACGCCGTCCGGTTTTTCAGCATTTTTCTTCCGCCTGGTTGCCTGGAAGAGATCGCTGTTAGCGATAAGGCCGCCACCTGTGGCACTAGCTCTTAAGTGTTTTCTATCTAATTGTAATTTTTATATCTGGTGTACATAATAAGTTTCTATCTATATCTATCTAAAGTTTATAAAAAAAAATATACTTATATATAAAAAGAGCGGCATACAAGCATGCGGTCCGCCTGATGGTAAGCAGAAACCGCCGCCTATGGACACCTGTAACACCAGTAAGTGTTGACGGTGCTTTGCTATCCCGGAGAGGTAGTTTTGGGACATCCTTTTTGAAACTCGGCGGGGAGACTTGAGGAAGGAAATTCACACCTTGCAGGTCCGCGGAATAAAGCAGTGGAAGAATCGGACGGTGTGAGATTTCCAGATTTGCAAGACTCAATAACTAAATTCTAGAGTAAAGACAAGATAATCCGATGGATCATGGATTTATTCTTATTCGTGGTTCGGTATCATACATAACCTTTATAGTTTTGTGACTGTCTGTATTATCCACAGAAGAGAAAAAAAAAATCGTTTGCTTCTCTTTTCTGTGGTCTTATCGTCCGTCCGCGGCTTCCTCATTAGTCATTACACGTACGATGTTGCGGGCATCAGTTTTGCAAATCTATCTATATTCTATATATATAAAAACGAATCCCTATTTACCTTGGTCTCGCCATTACTTGAGAAAGACTTTATGAAGAAGGTTCTCACGGAAAGAAAAATTAAGAAAATTGCTCAGAAAATTGGAAATTTTCAGAAAACTTAACGAAGATTTTAACTTTGCGCGTTTGACAGTTCCAAGACAGGACAATATCTGTCGAGACAGCTAGCAAAAAAATAAAATTTTAGTTGCTGTTCTTTTAGGAGCAGGCGAATAACGCCTGATTTATATTAATTGAAATGTCGTAGCAGTGATTTGCTGTTGCTTTTGTACACACATTCGTAAAAGATAAGGCGCGTAGTCAACTTCTAACTAACCACAGAGACTTTATCAGAGAGAGTACTTTATCAGGGCCCCGATTCTACTAAACAAATTGTTTTTCAATTGAAATTGTTTCAATTTTAATTTTTAATAATTGCCTTGGTTAGACTCGAATTTTGTAGCGTCAGATTGTAAAGCGCACATAACCGCTCGGCCACCATCTTGTAGGTATAATATGCGTTAGATTCTAACTAGTTTTTAAACTTGACTCACATGATTGTGTAGTGTATATACTGTATAGCCATTTTGCGGTCCTTCATTTTGTAATTGTAGGTAGGCCAGGTAGAATTTTGCTAACTGCAAACGTCCTTTAAGAAGTCCTTTGAAGTTTTTTTAGCGTTACGTACGTACCCAAATAGGGTATTTGACTACTTTTGGGAAACTATTGCACATTATTGTCTGATATAAAATAATGTATACTGCATTTATATTTTCTGGATATCAGTCGTATTTGCGATATAAATCGATGTTAAAGTTTGAATAAAAAAATATCGCGCCAAAACGCAGACCTGCGTCATAGCTCCGATCACGTGACTAATTGACGTCACACAAAACAAAACAACTGCAGCCAGGCTGCAAAAGTTTGATGATTAATTAATTTTTAATAGAAGTAATGGTTTATAAATATTGTGTAGTGCCAAAATATACAAATACTTCCATAAAGACACCGGAAAAAATATTTGTTCCTGTTCCAATGGACCCAAAACTCCCCAAAACTCGAAAAAAGTGGTTGGAACCAATCTAAGGTTGGAACTAAGTAGCTCGTAGAGAACCCAAAAGTATTGGAGCTAATTCAAGTGTTTCTATGTGCGAAGATCATTTTGAGGTACATATTTGAGTCTATATATTTCTATTATAATTTGTGTTTTTATTGCATTACTATTTTATGTACTGTTACTTTCTTTTTAAACATTGTAAAGACATAACCTAACAAAATAGTTATATCCACTTACTACAACATACTTTTTGTACAACTTGATTGAATGTTTTGCTTGGAGAACAATTAAAAATTAATACTGACATTATAGTTTTTACGTTTTGAGTTCTGCAGCGTAGAAACAATGACGTGGATTATTATTAAAGAAATATGCAACCATAAAAACATTAATTTTGGGTAAGTTACTGCTGTCTGCTTGCACAAAATGTTTCTCCATTCTTCTCACATTTAACCTCCGGACTGTTTTTGGTGAAAATTTCTGGATAAATCGCTCTCAAAATAGCTTTACAACATTAAATTCGCAAATATCAATACAAAATCTGTTTGTTTAGATTTGTGTGACGTCATTAGGGATGAAGCCAATTACAGACCGTTTTCGATCACGTGATCAAATGTCGAAAATACAGTTATTTTATTCGCGTTTTTTACAAAAAATAAGCATATTTTTATCAAAAAATCAATGAAATATGCTTTTTCACTGTGTCATCTTTATGGATGGCGTCAATTGGCATAATATTTTTAATACAGTCAAGTACCCTATTGTAAAAACAAGACCCTATTACTAAGCCTACATTGTCTGTCTGTCTAGGAATACTTACCTCTACGAAATCAAATCAGCAGTGCAAGTACCTTTCTTTATCGATCGTCAAATTCGATTAAATGCCATTTGATCAGTACTCGATTCTATGGCATTTTATCGAATATGACGATCGATAACCGTTCTTTATCTATTTATATATTACTAGTACTGCTGAAATGACAAGATCCGTAGACGAACGAAAGCTACCGACATAGCCCACCGGATAAGTAAGTTGAATTGGCAGTGGGCAGGGCACATAGCACGCAAAACAGATGGCCGATGGGGCCGAAAGGTTCTCAAATGGAGACCACGGACCGGTAAGCGCATAGCGTAGAACGTCGACCCACAATACAGGTCAGGACAATGGACAGACAACCTAAAAGAGACCGCAGGGAAACGCTGGATGCAGGCCGCTTCCAACCGGCCCTTTTGGAGATAGATGGGGGAGGCTTATGTCCAGCAGTGGACGTCCTATGGCTGAAATGATGATGATGATGAATACTATAGCCGTGGTAGCCTATTTGGGAGACCGCTAGACTTGAAAGCGTGAGGTCGTGGGTTCAAACCCCGGGCCTGTACCAATGAGCTCTTTGCAGTTTATGTATACGGATTTTCATACCACTGGCTTTTCGGTGAAGGAAAACATCGTGAGAAAACCTGCATACGTACGGAGAAGAAATTCAATGGCATATGTGTATCCACCAACCCGCAACTGAGCCAGCGTGGTGGATATGGCCCAATCACCCTTTTGGGGGTCGACTAAAAGTCCAGCAAGTGGACTGTTAAAAGGCTGATTATGATGATGTATACTTACCAACATACATACATATCATAGAAAACAGAATAATACTAGTTTTCTATAGCCTTGACCGCCTCCGAGTTCAATAACTCTACCATTTGCGCAGCCAAATACCCACTTGAGATGTAACGAGTCCTACAACAATCTTCTTATTGTGAACCGAGTGCAAAACAAAGACACACGGCACTAATTGTCCACACTAACTTTGCATTCTCTACACCATCTCCATTTACGTTTCCATTTCCCATTTTACATCCCTTAAACAAAAACCAGCCAAAGAAAACCAGCAATGAGTATCGCATTATTTATCGTCGTCGTCTAAGAAAAATCAATTTTATTTTTGCTACTGACTATTTCATTTTTAAGATTTACTGCTGCTGTTGTATGGGTTTACTTTGAATATCGCGTCACATAGTCGTCAATGGTTGTTGATTGATGCGATAGTTTCGTAAATTGTAGGGGCGTGAGGAAAACGTCATCACGTTTTTCACTAACCTCTGCTGCTTGTCTTAGCGTGTTTTAAAAGGTATGAAAGAAAGTCGGCATTGTATAGAGATGTTTCTTTTAGTCGACTCATGGTTAAGTGGATGGCAAATTGACTATATTGGCTAAGCTACTGCGGCCAAGAATATTGATCATAGCAATATTTATAGTGGAATCACCCAAAGAGTGAAAACGGGACGCTATTACTAAACCTACGCTGTCTGTCTGTATGTCTGTCTGTCCGTCCGTCCGTCCGTCCGTCTTACCTTTTCACGGCTGTATCTTTCGGACCGTAATAGATAACCAGTTAGGCGGATAACTTAGAAATAAAAATATAGGCAAAAACACAGACTATATATATTATAGGTAACGCTACTACGTATGGCAAAAAGTAAGAACTAATGGGTACCCCATACAACAAACGTTTTTTTAAACGTATTTTTTTTATTTGCTCTATTGTAAAAACGGTAATACGTACAAGCGTCAAACTTGGCATGATTATAGTACACACTCTAAAGTATAACAACGAATAATAAATACTGGCATTAAAGTGCGAGTCGGTGACAAACCACTGAGGCCTTACGGACAACTGCTATTACAGGCACCTAATCCGCTCAGTTGGAAAATCACGCGACCGCAAACCTTATCGCGCCCAGATACGGTTTGCGGTCGCGTGATTTTCCAACTGAGCGGATTAGGTGCCTGTAATAGCAGTTGTCCGTAAGGCCCCTGATCACCAAAGTTACGCAAGTAAGTATTTGGATGGGTGACCGCCATGACCGCCTGAGCGTGATCTTGTTTTTTGGCACTATACTTTTTGTACTTTAGTAGTTAACAAGTTTAGTGGTATGGTGGTTTCTCATTGGCATATTAAATGCAATAAACCTTATATTTAATTTTCTCTTTGTGGCCACGAGCGTTATCCTGTACGCCTAAAGATTGACGACTTGACAACCAAATAAAGATAATAAAAGATATCTCAAAATACGCAGAACGATGATGTTAATTAATAATCAAAGGATCAAGTTTAGCAACGTACCGGCGGAGCTAAAACTGCCAATAGCAAGGAGTGCATGCTATAAAATGCATACAAGTTGCAACAGTCAGAGATAGCGCTCGCTTTGAAATTTCAAAACGCAATTGTATTTTGTTTTTAAAACTTTGCACTTTAAAATTCGAAGATGCCTTGCGGAGGTTGCGGTGATAGTGAGTAGAAACTTATTTCGAGATTATGTGCTCACCGTTATATTCTAACTCTTTGATTATCTACGTTCATCGTCAAAGTTCTAGCTATGGCTATAGCACATAATAATATAGTTAATTATCATTTGAAGTTTTAATTTCTTAATCAAAACACATTATAAAGTTTATGAGATAATTACTTTACATTGTTCATAATATTTTTGCTGTCGCGCCAAAACTTTTTATTTGTTAGTGTCGTTACTTTAACACATGCGTTTTTCATTCCATGAGATGTTCCGGCTCGATAACAACTACTTTCCAGTAGTAGTTCCTACTCGTTGTTTTAGAGACAGTAGGACTCATATAAAACTAAAAAGAAAAAAATTTTAAACAAAAGTTGGCCCTTACGGGACGCCCGGCAGATGACGGCATAAGAGAGCGTCATGTCGTTTGCCGTCGCGCCACGGTATACGAGTCGGTTTTACTGACGATATGTCGCGCGAATAGATGGGTCACATCAAAATAAAAGACAAAAAACCAACAGGTAGGATTTGAAAAAAAAAGTGATGTTTGTAGTTAATTTTTAGCCGTTTTTTAGCAATGAAACAAACTATTGGTGAACCATAAAAAAAAAAAACGTAATTCATAATATTATATCCAAATATTATATTTTTCAAGTTTTGAAAAGTTCACAAGTGATATCAAAAATTTAAGAGTTGCATCTGTTATTCGAATCAGTTTTTTATGCGAAAATGTGCATGTTTTTTGGTGTTTGTTCCTCTTTCATTCGGGAACAGACCAACGCAACTACGTGGTTTTTTTTGTGTCGAGAGAATTGATGGAAAACAGGACATAGACATAAGAAAAATGAGGTTATCATTTTAGCTGTATTTTTTGTGTGGGTTTCGTGATATTTTCGCCGACTGTAAACCGATACGATAGTTTTTTATCGAATGGGCTGAATCTCGAGGGCGATCCCATAAAAATTTATGGAAAGTTTATTTTAATAAATTATATTTTATATACCTATTGTTATTTAATAAGGCTTCACATTGATAGGTATTATTTACATTAAATCATCTACTATAATCATATTATACATAAACTAAATGTGATATCTATTAAGGGAATCACAGCATGTATTTACAAATGTATTAAAATTGAGTTCTTAATTACAACAAAAAAAAAAACAAAGATAGAGTTAGATAGTAGAGTTTGCCCTTTCAGCCAACCTTAAGTTACATGAAGAATATTTATTGAATTTCACCCACTTGCCGTGAAGCCATTTTTTGCGATTTTTGAACGCGGCTTATCCGCAGGACGTTATTCTGTTTATAAATATTGCAGAAAACAGACTAAAACCTAAAACTCATCGGTCAAGTTTACAAAATAGCTACTCGTTGGTTATTTGGTCAACATTAATAGGTATTACTATGGTATTACCTATGTCTACTGAGTACTATTATCGCGCTTAGAAACGCTATTCCAAGGTTGATTTTCAACGTACCTATTTATTCTTTATAGTTATTAATTAGTGCAAAATAGGTATGAAATTTAAATTTAACACATAATTTTATATTATTTGACCTTCAACGGTATATGGGCAATTTGTTTTTATAGTGTTAATTAGCTTGTATTTTGTTTACATAATAAATGTTATTGCTAGTAAAATAAATGGCTATCACGGGATGTCCGGCAGGTGTGAAACAAATCAAATCACGAGTGAATCGGTTTCTTCTAGGCAAGCGTGCTCCATCGTAGACCGCATAGTCGCTTTACATCAGGTGAGATGGCGGACAAACGCAAGTCTATTATATAAAAAAAAAAAAAAAAAAATATATATGACGGCGTAATAGATCGTCATAACGTTTACCGTAACGGCATATGAGTCGGTTTCAATGCCATGGCGCACGAATAGATTTTTCACATTAAAAAAAAATACATATGGGAGGATGGATTGGGTCATGCAGGGAAGTTTTGAATTAAATATTATTATGGCAAAAAACATGCTTAGATATAGAATAGTTCCACTATCGAACTCCTGGCTCCGCCATCAGTCATCAGGCCCTCGTCACCAAGCGTAGGTCATCATCATCAGCCAGAAGACGTCCACTGCTGAACATGGGCCTCCCCCTTAGACCTCCACACTGAACGACAGCCTGCCATTCGCATCCACTGGATGCCAGTGACTCACACAATGACGTCGGTCCATCTAGTGGGAGGCCTACCTACGCTGCGTCTTCCGGTTCGTGATCTCCACTCAAGAACCTTTCTTCCCCATCGGTTATCGGTTCTATGAGCGATGTGGCCTGCCCATTGCCACTTCAACTTGGAAATTGTAATAGCTATGTCGGTGACTCTGGTTCTTTGGTGAATATCCACATTCCGGATTCTATCACACAAAGAAACTCCGAACATAGCTCTCTCCATTGCCCGCTGCGTGAATCTGAGTTTTTCCAAAAGGCCAACAGTACAAGCAAAGCGTACATAAATGTATGGAAATCGTTAAAACAAACTAAATGTACTCAAATTTGAGGGGTCTACTAGTAACTTATGAAGAATTCCATTACCCACCTCCTGGTTTGACCATTATTTTGATAGCCCGTTGGCCCAGTTGGTAGTGAACCTACCTTCTGAGCCTGAGGGCGTGGGTTCGATTCCCACGTAGGACAAACATTTGTGTGATGAACATTTGTGTTTGTTCTATATCTGGTTGTTAATATCTATTTAAGTATGTATTTAAAAAACTATATATGTATGTATATCAGTCTCTGGCAGCCATATCACAAGCTTTGCTTAGTTTGGGGTCAGATGACCGTGTGTGCAAAATGTCCCAAATATTTATTTTTATTTTTATTTTTTATTAGTTGTATGGTACCAAATTATTGTATAGTACCTACCATACAGTACGATCAAGTACCAATTTTTTTTTTTTAATTCTTATTAATTACCTATTTTTTCCTAATTTTAAAAGGTTATATTGTATTTTCTGTTTTGGTATGAACATTTTCTAAAGTTATGAAAAAAAAGTTAAGTTAAGTTATATGATTATTTACGGGATATTTACCGAGGTAAGGGTGTGGAATGCATGTAACTGCGCCGAAATATCGGGAGCTCATTCCACAGCCTTACAACGGTAAATATCCCGTAAATAATCATATAACTTTAGTGAACAACCGTGATAGTTTAAAACAGTGTTTTAACATTTTCTGTTATTAAAAATGAGTCTTAATTGATCTATTTTCTATAAAAAATAAAAATATATATTTAAGAATCAACAAACAGTATACAACAAAATTTTAAACTAAAGAAGTATACAGAAAAATAACTAGTTGAAATACCAGTATAAGTCGGGTTAGTTACACCATTTATAACTCATGTTCATGATCTTTGATTTGTTGAATTTCACTCCGCCCCGAATAGCAGAATAGGTATTAAAATATCGGAAAAATTTACGAAAATTACATATTTCCCAATACATTTTGTATGCTGTACAGCAAGAATTCACATTTACATTACATCATAGAAAAAAAAGTTGTCATCTAAGTCAAAGGAGGTTGCTTCAAGTAGGTAGGTCCTATATTATAACGCCGGTGAAAGCACGAGGTGCAGCTAGTTTATGATATAGGTAAATGCAGGACACCTTTTGTAAACACAATATCCATTTGTTTGTAAATAATGATTAGCATAGTAACTAGATAAAATATATAATGATAAGAGAGGTAATACTTATTTAAATTTAATTAACAAATGCAATTGTTACCCCGCAGGTTGCAAGTGCAGCACCAACCAGTGTTGCCAGACGTGCAAATGTGACGCGTCGTGCTCCTGCGCAGGCAAGAAAACCACACCAACGGATGCCGACAAGACTAAAACTAAGTGAAGCAACACAAAACGCCACTACAATATTCTTTACAATAAAAAAATGTCTCCAAAATAGTTAGATACACATAAGATTTATACACGAAGTTTTTCAAAAACCATTAAAACTTAGAGCTACAAAAATAAAATCCCTAAGTAGGTACTTTAGTAGGTAGTAACGAGATTTAGATGAAACTTTTCAAATTTGTTTTTATACCATTATATTCTTTTAATAATGCTTACTTTTCCCAACTGAACACCAGCGTTCTTCAGGCCCGTTCTAAAGTAAATTAAACAGTTTGGTGATAATGGATCTCCTTGTTTGATGCCTCATTATACGAGTAGTATTTCGTATTACAGCCTACTTACTTTCCTAATAAAAAGAAACTTTGTTTGTTACAATTTTTTTCTCCAATATAAATTAGTAAATTATTTAAAGCTGTCATACCTACTCAATTTATTCGTGTAAAAAAACACATAATTGGTTGAAACTTTTATTCTTATGTATGTATGTTCTCGTAATCGCGAACTTTATCTGTAATATATGTGTAGAGAAAAGACCTTTGTTAATTATTAATTTGTTTAATTATTTGTACTATTTTGTATAATTTTCCTCACACTGTTCAGAAAAAGTTAACGCTTCATGATTGAATAGATATACCTACCTACAGGTATACCTATAAGTTAGGTTATAAGAAGATTCTGATAAAAAGTTAAGATTATCTACCAGGTTTACATGGAAGAGATGTGCCTGTTATGGCGAAAGGAGCTCATTGAGTAAGAAGAGAGGAATGGAGTACTCTTCATTATGAACAACTTTTAGGTGACCTCATTTTCAAAAATCTTTCAGAGCGCATGTGCGTTTTCAATATTTTTTTTTCTTTATTTTCTACGGGTGTTTTTTAGGAAAGTTTACGATTTTTTCTATCGAGCCAAATTTCTTTATTCGTGTATCGGTGAACACACCCAAATAAAATATTTCAAGAACATTTATTAAACATAAAGAAATAATGTTAATTAACCGATTTTAAAGGTCTACTTTTGAATATTCGTGAAGATGAATCGTTTGAAGGATATTTCGTCTTAATGCGACTCGTGACCAAAATGCTGGCGTGTTTCTGGCTCAACGCACAAGCATTGCCATTCAACGTGGACCTAGGACAAGGACGATTATCTGTGACCTGACATAAATTATCTTTGACCTAGGCCAATGACGATTATCTATGACCTAGGATAATAAATTCACCGCTGGACATTGGCCTCCCACCATCTATCTCCAAAAGAGCTTGTTGGAAGCGGCCTGCATCCAGCGTTTCCCTGCGGTCTCTTTTAGGTCGTCCTTCCATCTTGTGGGTCCAACGCTGCATTTACCGGTCCGTGGTCTCCATTCGAGAACCATTCAGCACCATCGGCCATCCGTTCTGCGTGCTATGTGCACTGCCCACTGCCACTTCAACTTGCTATTCGATATGTCGGTAACTTTCGTTCGTCTACTAACTAATTTCTGATTCAATCTCGTAAAGAAACTCCGTACATAGCCCTCTCTATAGCTCGTTGTGCGCTTTGAGCTTGCTTAAGAGGCCCATAGTGAGAGCATTTTAAAAAAATCGGCTTGCGTTTGACGCAAAATGGGCCAATGAATGGCCTAGTTGCGGAAAATGCCCGCTACACAAGTAACAAGGCGGTCTACGTTGAGGCACGCTTGCCTAGAAGAAATGGTTCACTCGTGATTTGAAGACACCCAGATTGTAACCATCGGGTACACCCAATCAGGCAGCGCATTCCATAGCCATGATAAGCGATAGTGTTAATTAATAATTCAAAGGCAAGTCAACTCGTATCGTAACTCGTAGGTAGGCATCGGCGGAACTAAAACTGCTAATAACATCAAGGAAAATACTCTGAATAATACAAGGGCATGCTATAAAACCCACACGAATCCCAACCGAAAAACACAGGACTCCCGACAGTGAAGGACAACGCGAGCTTTCAACGATTTTTTAAAAGTTTTCACAAATTTAAATCTCGAAGATGCCTTGCGGAGGTTGCAGTGATAGTAAGTTGAAACTATTTTCTAGAATGATACTTAGGCTTTAATTTGTTGTTTTTTATGTTGTAATGTAATATACTGAAAACTCCATTAGTTGACAGTCAAATTTAAATTGAAAATATGTTATCGTCAGCATACAATATTGTACACATAGGATTTAAGTTAAAATTTATTTTAACGTGTGAAATTGAAAACGATGCATGAAATTTTCTAGATAATTTTTGATATGCCTTTTAAAATTATTATCGTAATTTGTTTTTCCATATATTGTTAATAAATGTTATCCATGCGTTGTGAAATAAATTTCGCTGTCCATGCGCTGTTATATGAATTCATTTCTAGTAGGTAATATATCTGAGGCATTACAGCTCATAATGCAAGGACATAAAGGTGCTAAATGGTTCTTCATCAGAAATATGTTTTTAAATGGCATAATTATATTAAATATCGCCCATCAAAAATTTGAACGCATATATAATAAATAAAAAAAAAATAAAAAAATCCGGATAATAAAAATTTTCATTTCATTTCATTTCATTTCATTTCATTTCATTTTCATTTCATTTCATTTCATATAATCTATTTATCAACAACAATTTACAATTTAATTACAGTAGCACCAATTTATTTGCTTACTTTTTTATCTTCGAAATATTGGTACGAACGGAAAAATCTGAATTCATTCAGATTCGTTCGCGTGCTTTTCCAACTGAGCTGATTTAACTTTAGTTTGATACCGCGTTGGCAGTTGGCCATAAGACCCCTGATTAAATGCTAGGATTGGTCAGGTTCCTAGTAAAGCCAATGATTTAATTATATTATATCGATTAACGTGTAAAGTGTTTTCAACTACGTCAAAAAGTTTTTTTATTAGACTTTTTTGTGTATATTATAGATCAAGATCATCGCCAATTGTTATTTTTTTTTTAATGCTAAACTAGCTGATCCGACAGACGTTGTCCTGGTTTAGAACTGTCCAACGCGCGGAGTTAAAATCGTTGTTAAGTTTTCTGAAATTTTCCAATCTTCTGCGCATTTTTCTTTCCATAAGAACCTTCTACAAAGTATTAGAAAATAAAAATAAAAAAGGTTGAATGAAATCGGTAAACTCGTTCTCAAGTTATGGCGTACCAAGGTAAATAGGAATATATAATATAAATATACAAATAGGGATAATAAATGAATCAACATAGAATTGAGATATGTAATATTTTTAGTTCACACCAAAACTTAGGTATATGGATAACTCTTTATTGTTCACACTAGAAATAACACAAGTACATAGAACATAACCGACTTAATACTAGTGAAACGACTGATGCCTATGACTATCTTTTTCAGACACCTTTAGCGAGAGTATAGGTAACTTTGTAACTACAAAATTTGAATTTCAGAAACACACCGTGCTTTAAAAAATCCAACTTATAAGTATAATGACATAAGTAAAAGGAATATTATTTATTTTTCTATGGTGATTTTAACCCCACAGTTTGCAAATGCAGCGTCCACCAGTGTTGCCAGGCCTGCAAGTGCGATGCGTCGTGCTCCTGCGCATGCCAGAAAACCACAACATCAGACGCCCACAAGACTAAATCTAAGTGAACAAACACCACAACTACAATATTATACAATCTAGATATTTATTAAGAAAGTTTCAAAATAGGTTCCTAACTAGCCCTTTTTAATAGGTACTCTTTATACACGAACTTGACAAAATAATCAATGCTATTAAAATAAACTAAAACTTTTTTAAACAAGCTTTTCGTTTTCTTCTCAGCAAACCCTTTCATTTGACACCCATATCATGACAATAGATAATTAAATGTTGTCCACCATCTTGGAGCGTCCGCCATATTGAATGTAGTGTGGCGTCAGTTTATTTTTCGTATTCTTCTCTGCAAATCCTGTCATTCGATAATCGATACCCATATCATGGGGATGCATAAAGTATAAGTGGTCCGCCATCTTTGGAAGTCTGCCATATTGGATTTAAAATGACGTCATTAAGCTAGCCATGCATTGTCATTCAAACTTAACGTATAAGCAAAGTTTCAGTTCAATCAGTTGGAAATAACTGTTTTAAAATCAAGTTGCAAGATTTGATCAAACTAAAAAAATATCTGTCAACAGGCGAATTGCATAAATACGTATCGCATTCTACACAAATTCCAAATACAAAGTTTATATGGAATTTGATACGTATATTTACAAACATTAATATTCGTAACATATTTCTCGCTGATGAGAAAGCGAGAAATTTTTACAGAAATGATTATCTCGACGAGTTGATTTACATAAAACTTATCTCGGGTCTTAAAAAAAATTGTGTTGTAAATGAAAATGAAAATGAAAATGTAGGTAAGTGTAACTAAACTCGGTAAACTCGGTGGTATATATATGCCTAAAACAACCGTACAGCAAAAGATACTATTACCTACACAGGTATCTTTAATAAAGTGGAAATGCGCGAGCGAGAAAACCGCGGGAATGAAGAGCCGCCTTTATAATTCAGTCAACCATATTTCCTCTAAAATAGTAGACAAGGTACATAAGGACAGTAAGCACGGTAAATATAGCTACCTATCTGTAGCTAACTGCAATACTTCTGCATAAACGGCAAATACAATAATTTTAATTGATACAAGTACCTGTAAATAAGATAAGAGCAAGGTTAATTTGAAATGGTATACAAAGCTCAGAGCAAATAAAATTTGCTCTGAGTCTTAGAATAACTATTCTAAGCTCTGAGTATACAAAGTCGAAAGGCTCATTTTACTCATTAAAGTGTGGCTGCTGAAAGAATGCGTCTGACAGCTGTCCACAATAACATTGTAAAAACGGAACAAAAACAGTAAATTCCAAACGGCTCAAATAAGTAACTAGCCGAGGTTAGCATTTTGCGCCGCTGGTGCTGCTCTGCCGAATTACAAGAAAATTATTTTATGGAGATAAGATTTTTTACAAGATTATGTTTCTATTCAGATTTTTACAATGGTATTGCAACTGTCAGACGCATTCTCACAGCGGCCAGACTGTAAGGATATAACTTTTATTATGAGACCATCCCTTATAACGCAAAAAAACAGCTTCACACAATAGGTAGGTACATTTCGTTGATTGTGTGTCCATTGCAGATAGTAGGTATAGGTAAGTCCCTGTAGACTTACCACGCCTTTATGAATAACCTCGTACATGATTAATCTCGTAAACAAAAGGTAAAACAATACGTTCACAATTTACCTTATATTACAAGGACATTTTAATCATATATTATAATTTTTTTCATAAAATGCACCTAACGCTATGTACTTATATCCTACTAATATTATAATCGCGAAGGTTTGTATGTATGGATGTATAGATGTATGGATGTTTGTTCCTCTTTCACGCTGCAACGAAACAACGGTACGACCTGATTTTTTGCATGGGTGTAGTTCAAGAGCTAGAGAGTGACATATGCTACTTTTCATTATCATCATCATCATTTTTCATCACTACGCGGGTGATACCGCGGGGCACAGCTAGTAATTATATATGACACAATTATATCACAGAATATATAATTGTACAAGGTTATATCTTCAAGCTAGCTTCGCCCCGCGGTTTTGCCCGCTATCCTATAATCGCGCATTGAATTAAAAAGTATAGCTATCTTTACACCAAATCCATTCAGCCCTCTCAGAGGTCCTTAGTACAGTACAACCTCGCATCGATCTCTTATACTGGCTGTTGCCCGCGACTTTGTACGCATAGAGTTTAATTTAAAACTTTCATTTCCATTTTGTCCCGCTTATTACGGCCCCTTCGCAATATCCTAAACCCATCTTATCGGACCTCCATAAGGGATAGGTAAATTATTTTGAATCCTCCTAGAAAAAAAATACATTTTAATTCAGCTTCCACACAGTTCCAGTCGTTTCTCGCACCAATGCTGATAGTAAAATTATAACAGTATCATAGAAATACCACTAGCTAGGCAGTAAGTTTTGAAAAGACGAACTTACTGTCAATGGGGATGGACTGGCAGTCGCACCCGGGAATAGTTGTTAAAATGAAGTGCAAGTTGAAGTGGCAATGGGCAGGCTACATCGCTCGAAGAACCGATAACCGATGGGGAAGAAAGGTTCTGGAGTGGAGACCACGAACCGGAAGACGCAGCGTAGGTAAGCCTCCCACTAGATGGACCGACGACATTGTGAGAGTCGCTGGCATCCAGTGGATGCAAAAAGCAGGCTGTTGTTCAGTGTGGAGGTTAAAGGGGGAGGCCTATGTTCAGCAGTGGACGTCTTCTGGCTGATGATGATGAGGCAAGGATGTGTACAGATAACGCAATGAGGTTCAAAAGTAGATCTACTTACGACATATTCTATCTTCATATATCTTCATTGTTCTTCTGGTCAAAAACCTACAGTTGTAGGGGTAACAGTGACAGCAGGAAGCTACCAATCTCAATGAATTTTACTATGATTATGCACATAGAGATAACTCCGGTGTTGCTTCTCCTTCAAACGGCACGATCTTAAGTTATCAAATAGTCAGTCAACCAAATAACTCAGCCCACCGATTCGATAAGTGCATCCGTAAAAAATTCAAGGTTCATCGATCACCTTGCACTTGTTCTTGCTAACTGTTTTTCAGCATTTCTTCAGTATATATATAGTCTCCATTTGATAAACAAGTCAGTGTTATCAACGCCTTCGATCTCTTCAGATTTACTTACCAACCAAAGAAAAATCATCAAAATGCCTGCTCCTTCTGCTGAAACCTGCCAAGGTGAGTCATTGTTGAGTCGGTCTCATAGAATTTTGTTTTACTTTCTTTTAAGAAAACTAGATAGATAGATAGAAACTCTTTATTGTGTACACTAGTTTTTTTTTTACAAACAGAAAACACTTACGAGTTAGTGCCACAAGTGGAGGCCTGGGCCTTATTACGATTCTTTGTATAAAAGCGATCGAAAATTGCAAACACTAAGAAAGAGCTATCTAATTATCAATGTAATTACTTCTTGCTTTTGTAAAATCCTGTTTTAGTTATATATTTTAAAGTGATGCCATTGGCATTTTACTATGCCATTGGTATGATTTTGGAGTAGACAATACAATAGTCGATCTGTATAATCGGTATGTCTCTCAAGTCCATTTCAACTAGAGACAAACAACGAAATTATTTATCTATTGCCTGTAGATGTGGATAAGAGCTCGCTGATCTTGTGACTGATTCTTTTATGAGTAGGACCATTACTCTTCCGCATTGGTTACATAGATAGATTAAAACTATTTATATTGTGTACACCAAAAATCTAAATTAAAAACAGATAGAAAATACCTACGAACTAGTGCCAAAGGTAACGGTTACGAACGTTATAAAAAAGCGATCTGTTCCAGGCAATCAATCGGTTGATATTGAGCAGTTATTACGCTCTCTTCACGAAGTCTAAGAACATTTTCTCCATACATGTTGATGTTGTTCTTTTAGCATAATATATACATATAAATAAATTAATGCTTTTTAGTGTGTTGAGTGCCATAACATAATCTACGTTAATTTTGATAAGGTTTTCCCTGTCAAGTTGTTTCCTACCAACCTACCTAAAAAGTACTACAAAGTTGTTTGTTGTAAAGATTCGTCGTGCAAGGATGACTGCAAGGACAACTGCGGCACCAGCTGCGAGACAAACTGCGACACCAAGTCTTCCAACACAGGTGAACTCATCATTGACGTCCATAATATTTTCATTTAAAAGAACATCACTGTTTTAAACTGTCACGGTTGCTCACAACAAATCTCGTAACTTTAAAAAGACATCTAGTTAATAATTAAAAAATAGAATTGAATAGGCTATTAAAAAATAAAAAATAGACTGTCGTCATTAAGCTTTTGAACGGTATCATCATCATCTTCAGTCAGAAGACGTGCACTGCTGCATATAGGCCTCCTCATAGGCTTGAGATAACACATACCATAATGTACGTACATAACACCCGAAAAGATTACTCCGATGCGTTTCGGGAAGCCTCACTAAAGAGCCAGTTCTCATTTCAGGCTAGGCGTGTTTACAATCTTCGACCACTTACTAACTATCAGGTGAGCTGTGGTCAAACGCCTAGCCTGTCATCCATAAAAAACATGCTTCTGGGGCTGTCGGCCAAATATATTTTTTTGGTAGAGCAAAAAGGCCGTTTACCCTGATCGTTGTTCAGGTTCGAATCCTGCCGGTCTTGGAATGTTTATATTGTCTACGATATTTTAAATTTCTAATTTTAGATCACCTTTGTATATATACTTTACTAGCGGTCCGCCCCAGCTTCGCACGGGTATAGATTATAGCCTATGTCACCTGGGGATAGTGTAGCTTCCCAACAGTGAAATAATTTTTTAAATCGGTTCAGTAGTTTCGGAGCCTATTCAATGCAAACAAACAAACAAACAATCAAATCTTTCCTCTTTATAATATTAGTATAGATATATGTATATGCATTGCACATGCCCGGCCACCATTGCTTACCTTGTTTTATACTAATACCTACATGTAATTCTGTTTTCTATTGGAGTCGTACTTGATTTAGTTATTCTACCTACTAAAATACATATTCTTTATTGCAGGTGGTTGCTGCTAATGTATACGGATCAAGTTTCAGACACTTCTAATGAAACGATTTTATCATATTTATTAGTCTCGTTTTGGTCATTCAATAAAGTTTTTTGTTTTTAATGTTTAATGTTTTACTAATTCATTTAATTAATTTCTTTTAGTTAAACCTCACTTTATTTGTTTATATTACTACTGTATATCCTTTTTACAAGCTTAAATTTAACTTGCCTTGTTAGTAGGTGTTATTTCTTGCAACTGATTTTTAAAACAGTTATCACCAACCGATTAATCTGAAATTTTGCATATCATATGTAACTAGCGACCCGCCCGCCCGGCTTCGCACGGGTGTAATTTACGTGCGGAGCCAGGGCAGGGTCGCTAGTTATATATATAAACCTTCCGTGAAAATGTATCTAACTGATGGTGAAAACCGCATCAAAATCCGTTGCGTGGTTTAGGAGGAGTTAGCGGCCATACAGACATACAGTCAGACAGAAGGGGAAAGCGACATTAATTTATACTATGCAGAGAAGAGATAGAGATATACAGGTACACGTTTAGTTTAGATGAGAATGCATGGTTAACTAAGTGACGTCATTCTAAATCCAATATGGCAGAATACTAATTTTTATTGCACTTCCATTATATGGATATGAATTGAAAGAGTTTCCTGAGAAGAATACGAAAAATAAAATTACGTCACACTACATTCTATATGGCGGAGACCTAAAATCTTAACCGTCTTACCACAAAAGATTTAAACACGCTTTAGACAAGTGTTTAGCATATTTTTCGCAGTGAAACAATTGCTAAACACATGTCTAAAGTGTAGAACAACTTTAGTTTAATCATTTAATGTATAGATGAACTAACAACACCATTATAATGAAACTGTATTGGCGAAGTTCACACGTGTTCGTTGACAGTTGACAGTCTTTTGTCGACTGCCAACGAACACAGTATATAAGTGGCGGTTGTATTGCAATCACCCTTAGGAGGAGCAAGTTCTCCGCGTTGTTTTACGCGGCCTCCCCAAGGAGCTCCCTACCGACTCCATCCTCGAGGACCTTAAGTCCCAAGGCCTCCCCGTCCGTGAGACCCACCGCATGCACAGCGGCAGGGCTAAAACCCCCTTAGATCTTGTGTTGGTCATCCTAGACAAGACCCAAGAGGCTAAGGCCATCTTCAACGTGAAGACGGTTCTCAGCCTCTCGGGCCTCAAAGTAGAGCCCCCTCACCGTAAGGGCATCCCAGGCCAGTGCCATCGCTGCCAGCTCTACGGCCATGCCGCCCGCTATTGTCACGCTGCTCCTCGTTGCGTGAAGTGCGCAGGGGAGCACGCCACCTCCGAGTGCTCACGTCAAAAAGGGGACCCCACCCCGCCCACTTGCGTTCTCTGTAGCCAGCAGGGACACACTGCGAACTATCGTGGTTGCCCCAAGGCCCCAAAGGCCGCAAAGGGTCAGGGTAGGACCCCTCCTCCCCGCCATCCGCCCCGCTCTAAAGTAGCCGGCCCTAAGCCGAAGCTCCAAGTCACCCAAGCTCCCCAATACGTGGATGCCCCTCCCCCCAAAATTAATGCATGGGCCAAGCCCCAGAAAGCCCCTCAGGCTAGCCAGCTGCCTTCTGCTACCACCTCGGCCCCCACTTATGCTCGCGCTCCCGCGAAGCAAACCCGCCCTGTCAACCCGCCTCAGCCAGCTCGTTCCTCCCCAAGCCACTCTGGCCAGTCTAGCTTAAAAGCCGACTTCGCCCTTCTGGCGCACATTGCCAACTCCCTCGACTTAGAGGAAGTGCGGTTAGTTGCTCAATTAGTCAGAGAGAAGCACGACCTCTATTCCATCTTGGAGGATCACGTGGGTCTTTTTGATGCTATTAAGCAACTATCCTCCAGTAGTAAAAATTTTGACAACTCTCATGGATAGTACACCAAAACGTACTAAACCTCGTTCATTATCGTTGGCATGGTTCAATGCCAACGGCCTTTCCACTGAATCAAGGGACCAGCGCCCCCTGATTCATCATTTTCTCACGACCCATCAGGTCGATGTCATGCTTGTGAATGAAACCTTTCTAAAACCTAGCAAGAGGGATCCCAGGATCGCAAACTACCTGCTGGTTCGTAATGATAGGACTACTTCCGCGTTAGGCGGTACTCTTATCTATTACAAAAGGTCCCTTCACTGCATTCCTATTCCCACTCCTCCTCTATTAACTTTGGAAGCATCCTGTTGCCGTCTCTCGATGACCGGTCATCAATCCATCACCCTCGTATCTTGTTACCTCTCCGGTAACAAGACACTCCACAGGAGTGACATCGAGGCTCTCCTGTCTCTCGGTAGCGCCGTCATTTTGGC
Source organism: Agriopis aurantiaria (assembly GCA_914767915.1). Classification (NCBI taxonomy): domain Eukaryota; kingdom Metazoa; phylum Arthropoda; class Insecta; order Lepidoptera; family Geometridae; genus Agriopis; species Agriopis aurantiaria. Next base: position 4,355,496 of record OU612003.1, on the reverse strand, counting down.
TGGCGACTTTAATAGCAAGCACCTCATATGGGGCTGCAATACTTCCAATGTAAAGGGTAACCTTCTGAACTCCCTCTCCGACGAACTCAATTTTGATATCATCCCTCCAAGTACCCCGACTATCTTTCCCTCCAACCTGCAATATAGGCCAGACGTGCTCGACATAGCACTTCTGAAAGGCGTAACACTTCAGTTGCGCTCTTTGGAAGTGCTACACGAGCTCGAATCTGATCACCGTCCAGTTTTGATGCGGCTAGGCCCCGACCCGACTGACAGACCTCCTGTAACCAAGACCGTGGTGAATTGGCAGCAATTAGGCGAAGCCCTGAAGGCGGTCAATTCACCCGACTTGGACAGGATCCCCGAGGATATCGTGACCCCTCACGACGTGACCACTTCCGTTGACGCTCTCACTTGTCACCTTCGCACCGTTATAGGTGAATCCTCCAAGCAGGTCCCAGCCGAGGATGACCGACGCTGGGCTCTGCCGGAGGACGTGAAGGAGCTCCTGAGAGCGAAACACGCTGCCGCTAGGGCCTTTGACTGGTATCGCACCGAAGATAACAGAGCCACTCTGCGGTATTACGAGCGTGCCGTAAAGAACCGCATTAGTGAGCTCCGTAATCAGAGGTGGGATAACCTACTCTCAGAGATTCAGCCAACCCACCAGGCATACTGGCGGTTGGTTAGATCTCTGAAATCTTACACTGTGACTGCTATGCCCCCGCTCTCCCGACCAAACCTCCCCCCCGCTTTCGAAGACGAGGAAAAGGCCGAATGTCTGGCCGACAGCCTCGAACATCAGTGTAGTCCTTCCTTAGATCAGGTCGACCCTGCCCACCGCGATGCGGTGGACAGCGAGGTCGAACATAGAACCTCCACTCCCCCCGTTGATACCCTCGAGCCAGTCACGGCCTCTGAGGTTGAGTCGATCATCAAGGGCCTCCAGGTCAGGAAAGCCCCTGGTGCCGATGGCATCTCAAACAAAGTGCTCAAGCACTTCTCTGTCTCACTTGTGTACCTCCTTGTCAGCATCTTCAATGCAGCCATCAACAATTCTATCTTTCCCGACGCCTGGAAGTCTGCCGACGTCATCGGCATTCACAAACCAGGCAAAAAGGCCTCTGAGCCCTCCAGCTATCGTCCCATTAGCCTTCTCAACACCCTGGGGAAGATCTATGAGCGCATCCTTCTGAAGCGTATCTGGTCCCATGTAAATGAACACAATCTTCTACCCGACGAGCAGTTCGGCTTTAGAGCCAGACACTCTTGCGTCCAACAAGTGCACCGCTTCACGGAGTACGTTCTCGAAGGTTTCAATAAGAAACCATCCCATGGTTACACCCACAAGCCTTTCTGCCAAGGCACCGTCGCGGTTTTCCTCGACGTTGCGAAAGCGTTCGACAAAGTCTGGCATAACGGGTTGATATACAAGTTATATCACATCGGAATGCCGGACCGTCTGGTACTCATCATACATGACTACCTCACGTCTCGTAGCTTTCGCTATCGCGTCGATGGAATTCTGTCTTCACCTCATCCTATAGGTAGCGGAGTCCCTCAGGGCTCCGTCATAGCTCCCGCCCTCTTCACGCTTTACGCTAGTGACATTCCTAGATCTCCCCACGTAGAAATAGCTCTCTTCGCTGACGACACCGCTCTCTACTCCAGAGGGTGGAATAAAGTCATCCAACGGGCCCACGTTCAACGAGCCCTCACTCATCTAGGTGATTGGTTCAAGAAGTGGGCCATCACGGTCAATCCCGAAAAAAGCGCAGCAATGTACCTCCACCCGTCCAAGAACCCCCCGTCAAGGCCTATCACGCTTAACGGGAAGCCCATCCCTTGGACCATCTCGACCAAGTATCTCGGTGTGACTCTCGATCGCCGACTCACTTTCTCCAAACACATTCAGTTAGTCCGCAATCGAGCGGCGTTCTTCCTAGGGCGCCTCAGCCCCCTCCTCGGCGAGCGTAGTAAATTGTCACTTAGAAATAAGCTGACAATTTACAAAACTTGCATCCGCCCCGTCATGACTTACGCCTCTGTGGCATTCGCCCACGCCTCCCGCATCGATCTGGACAAGTTGCAGGTCATTCAAAACCGCTTCATACGCAGAGCGGTCGGCGCTAGCTGGTATATGCGAAACGCCGATCTGCACTGCGATGTTGAACTCCCATCCATGATTCAATACCTTAAGTATACCTCCCGCCGCTACTTTGACGCGGCGCCTCACCACCCCAATCCTCTTGTAGTAAAATCCTCCGACTACTCGACAGACGTGACTGACCCTCCTCCTCTCCGTAGACGCCCTAGAAACATCTTGGGCGACCCGGACGACCCCATCGCCGTCGTCACCGCGGCGGCGCTGGGCTCGCCCGATCCGACTGCTCCTAGCAATAGGAAATATTCAGTTTTTGGTACAGGCGTCGGTTACCAGAGGCACACACACACACAGCGATCCCGCCGGCAGGATCGTAGACCCACAGGATCTGTTAGAAGATCGGTTAGATTCTCTCCAAATAATCATTCAGTTCAACAAACCGTTAGGGCTCCAGGGCACACCCCCTCTGGGGTGCCTGGGCAAGTCTGATTCCCACTCCCGGTGACGGCCCAAGCCGAGGCTCGTACCATCGAGGTGCCCTTGTGCTAGTCGCCTATAAACTTAACCACCAAGTTATGCCGAACGCACTCTGCGTTCGCTAACTAGTCCGGTCAAGCTGTAGAGGCCAAAAGGCCAACAGTAAAAGTCAATCATAAAAAAAAAAAAAAAAAGCAATCACCCTTTTTCTTTGCTCGAACCTCGAAGCGATAACAAGTGTAAACGAATTGTGTGTAAAACAGTTTAAAAGGTGATTTCTTGGCTGAAAAGCTAACAAATCAGAATCGGGATTAATAAGTTACAGATGTCTTCTTATTTTCCCATGTCCACAGAGTGTAATTTGTCTTTTGTTAAGTGGTTCAAAACCTGTTTGCTAGTCATGTTTTTTTTTAGAGCCCTAATTAATAGTTATTTTACAAAGTGGCTGTTTTATTCCTTGCGTGTTCTTGATTATAATTTATTTACTAATGATTAATTTAATACTAATTACTAAATAACTGTGCTCATGTTAAAAGTTCTTCAGATTATATATCCGATTAGTGTACTTATTGTTATATATGCAAATTTCTGCCGCCGATTCTGCGGCTGAGCCTGCCGCTGAGCCTGCTGTCGAGTCTGCGGCTGAGCCTGCTGTCGAGCCTGCGGCTGAGCCTGCGGCTGAGCCTGCTGTCGAGCCTGCGGTCGAGTCTGCGGCGAAGCATACAGTGGAGCCTGCAGTGGAGCCTGCCGCGAAGTCTGCGGCTGAGCCTGCTGTCGAGCCTGCGGCTGAGCCTGCCGTCGAGCCTGCGGCTGAGCCTGCTGTCGAGCCTGCGGTCGAGTCTGCGGCGGAGCATACAGCCTCCAGTACGCAGTTACGTAAGAGACATTGTACGCAGTTGCGTAAAATCCGGTGTACGTAGTCGCGTAAGAGCCGATGTACGCAGTTGCGTAAGAGACATTGTACGCAGTTGCGTAAGATCCGGTGTACGTAGTCGCGTAAGAGCCGATGTACGCAGTTGCGTAAGAGACAGTGTACGCAGTTGCGTACTGAATTAACTAAACCAGATTCGGTTTTAGTCTGATATGATGTGCTTTTCAGTATGCAGTTGCATTCTGATATTATGTAACATAAAACGATAGTATAAGACTTCAAAATAAGATTGTAAAGTACACATTTAATTAACACGTATAACGTCTATTATCATATAATACATGACACATATACACGAGGACGTGTAATTGAGTCGGATGGCCGAATGTAGAACAACTTTAGTTTAATCATTTAATGTATAGATGAACTAACAACACCATTATAATGAAACTGTATTGGCGAAGTTCACACGTGTTCGTTGACAGTTGACAGTCTTTTGTCGACTGCCAACGAACACAGTATATAAGTGGCGGTTGCATTGCAATCACCCTTTTTCTTTGCTCGAACCTCGAAGCGATAACAAGTGTAAACGAATTGTGTGTAAAACAGTTTAAAAGGTGATTTCTTGGCTGAAAAGCTAACAAAAGCGTTCTTAAATCTTTAGTGGTAAGACGGTAATAGGGAATATGCATGTGTTTTTTTTATATTTTTAATTAACTGTTTACATCGTTATATCATAGTAAAAAATATAATTACAGTTGGAAATGCTCAAATTAATTTTTAAAATAATATTTAAAACATTGAATAAATTTGAGCTGTTTGAACGCCGCAATTTTTCGCGGGCCTTGGATGACGTCATAAGCCACGTTCTGTGTTTGTTTACTATAGACGATACAGTTATTTCACACAGATTTTCAGTTTTATTGATATCCAGACCATGGAAGAAGCTAAAAAACATTTTTATAGGTATCGTCTTGTGCCAAAGTATACAAACACTATTAGAAATACACCCGATAAAGTGTTTTTTTCCTATTCCAAGAGATGCGAAAATACGTAAACAATGGTGTAAGGTTATGAGAAGAGATGAAGTATCTCCAACATCATGTTTGCATTGTCGTGAAGATCATTTCAATGTAAGTATGTTATATTTTGATAGCATGGTATGAGTTAGAAGTATGTTTAGTATTGAATATTATGCACTCAACAAACAAACAATAAGTAGGTACATTAAGTATTTAGAGTAAACAGTATTCACATTTAAAAAAAAAATTACAAATTCACGGAAAATTACGGAACATAAGTAATGTTAGGTATAATTACTTATAAATTATTATAATATAGACAGTAGAGCAGCAAATTCATAACAATTTTAATGACCAATGATTATTTATAGGTTATGTTATGGTAATTACTGCCGAGTGCATTTATGTGTAAAAACCTATTTAATGGATTAAAATATATCATGGATTATAACAATTACCTTGCAGCTTTCACTCCTTTGATCACAGCAACTGTAAAATCTGGATTTGATGCAAAATATGCTGTCATTATGAATGCATCTAGATATTTTTGGTAGATTATCCGAATGTGCTTTGACAAAACCAGTCTCAGTCATCGTCGTAAATGATCTCTAGTCTCACGAGAATGCTAAAATTACACTAGCTAATGGAAAAAACTACAGGAACTCAATATAAAACGATTTTTCTCTCAAACACTACTAAACAGTATGAATATCGACGCCGCTAAAGGCAATGTTGTGGCTTTTGACGTCACGTTTCGTTTCGACCAATGGTGAAGCGTTTCGCAAATTTGAATTTCCCTCTTATATTTTGCACTTTTTATTTAATATTTTAAGCAATTAAAATGTAAATAAATAAAAAAAAAATCTTTTACATATAAAGTCAGAACAATAAAGATTCGGAAAAAAAATATTTCAACCAGATTTAAACCACATGCATATTCCCTATTGTTTAAAAAAGTTTTATTTATTTATTAATAATTTTATTTACCGAGCAGGTGTTTTTATTAACTACAAAAATTCAAGATGCGTGATTTTAGATACGTGTAAGAATAAAAAGTAATAAAAGAAGTGTCAAAGTAGCCTATTTAACAAAAAAACAGTCAGGCGAGGTGGCTGTCAAACGCAAGCCTGATATTTAATCAATAAATTATCTTGAAAAAAAAACTGACTTCAAATAAACTGGCCAAGTGCAAGTCGGGCTCGCGCACTGATAGTTCCGTAGTCCGTACCACCACAAAATATAATTATAAGTTATAATTATATTAATTATAATTATAAGTTATAATTATATTAATTATAATTTATAACCAATTAAAAAAATCGACTTTAAAACTACAAAAATATGGCATTTTCATTCAGTGAAATGAACGGTGTTCTGTGTGTGTGTGTGTGTGTGTATGTGTGTGTGTGTTCGGTGTTTGTGTTTCGGTGTTCGGTGGTCGTCTCGAGCTTCGAATGATAAAGTCCTCCAAGTAACAAAATTACCAGTTATAACGTGAACTGTAATGAACAGAAACTTGTCACAACTCACATTTGGCCATCATTTATTATTCGTTGTCATAATTTAGAGTGTGTACTATAATCATGCCAAGTTTGACGATTGTTTGTGATTGTTTGTGATTGTTTGTTGTGTTTTTATATTAAAACTAATACAAAAATACGTTTGTTGTATGGCGACCCCTCTTTTTTAACTTTTTTTCCTTTTTTTATTATTTCTTCGTTAATGCGCCGTAACATTACATATTCTGTGAAAATTTCAACTGCCTGACTATTACGGTTCGAAAGATACAGTCTTTGTCAAGGTAGGACGGACGGACGGACGGACAGACGGACAGACAGGCGGACAGGCAGACAGACATAATAGGGTCCCGTTTTTACCCTTTGGGTACGGAACCCTAAAAACCAAAAACACAAACTTTGTGCCACTACAAAGAACAAAATATTAATTATACAAACTTGTTGAAGTTGTTTTTTTTAAAGATTATTATTTTATAACAACAACAACAACATAAACAACATATTTTTTGGTAACAACATTATGAACTATTTACACATCCATGCATGAACACCTCCTTGTTTTGACTCGAACAAAGCGCCTGAACAAAACTATTGTAGTTACAGTTTGTATTATTGTAGCGAAAATGGTAGGCGCTCGAGCAAAATTATCCGTATTATTATGTATAAAAACTACTGAGCTCAAAGTAACGAAATTTTTGTCGATCCACCTCAATAGTTTCCTCTACAAGATAAAAAAAGAAACACGCAAATAGGTTTACAGATACCTAATCAACGTACATACCTTAAAAAACTGACCGTATTGAAAACAATCGTCCTTTTTCGAAGTCAGTTATAAAAAAAAAATACTTCGTTCGTCATTCGTTTCGTTTTTCAATTAACAATCAAATTCATAAATTGATAACTAGTACCGCACAGAAATTGTCATAAGTATTTTGAGTGCACCTGCATATTTTTCCTCCAGAAATTCTCCTATTTCGCAAAACACTATCGGGGGCCTTACGGCTAGCTGTTTAAAGCAATCCAGCTTAGGTGATGCAAATATGTTGCGTGACCGCAAACCGTATCTGCGCGCGTCACGTTTGCATGATTTTCCAAACAGCACATTTTTAGTTTGATACCGCGTAAGCAGTTGGCCGTAAAATCCCTGCTCTCCTTTTTCTTTTTTCTTTCTGGCAACCCTAGCCGCAAGGAGATCCCAGATTTTATTACTTTGTGGCACGTCCTCTTTTTGGAACGTACTTGATGACCTCCCTTGTTCATCTGATCTAAGGTTAGGGTAGGACTAAAAATTAATCTGTGAAAAATTATAATATAACTAGCTGACGCTAGTTCTTCTTGTCTTAATGACCTTATGACTGAACCTTTACATTCAAAAAGGGATTAAAACAAATACAGGCAAGTAAAACTAGATTTTAAGTATATTCATAAGATAAGACAGTAGACCAAGAAGACGGTGATGACGAAGGTGACACTAAAGGCGACCGGGAAGCAGACCTCGAGGAAGCTGGTGACGGAACACCTCCAGGTGGGCCGAGGACGGTCGCGGAGATCTGCCCGGTCTCGGTCCATGTTGGAATTAATTAGCAGCTGTTAGCAGCAATCACCTGAAATGAAAAAAAAAGATAACATTTACAAAGATATAATCAGTTTTCTGTTCTGATATTATAAAATTAGACAAAAAAAAGTTGAACAACAAATTGAAGTGGCAGTGGGCAGGGCACATATCACGCAGAACAGATAGCCGATGGGGCCGAAAGGTTCTGTAATGGAGACCACGGACCGGTAAGCGCAGCGTAGGACGTCCACCCACAAGATGGATAGACGACCTAAAAGAGACCGCAGAGAAACGCTGGATGCAGGCCGCTTCCAACCGGCCCTTTGGAGATCGATGGGGGAGGCCTATGTTCAGCAGCCTTTGAAACGAACAGGTGGTTTATTTGATGGCAATCAATGTCAACTCTAGGGCCGAGGGGAGCAGGGGAGTTAGGGACGCGTGAACATGAGGTTAGAAATACTCATTTTGTACGTTAATGTAAAATGTATTAATACCGGAATTACGATAATATGCCTTTCAATTCCGGAATTGAAATATCGGGAAAATAGGTCCGAGATTTCGGAGTTACGAAATTCCGGAATTCCAGAATGGAAGCCCTAAAAATGAAAATTGCAATCGCTGTATTTCAAAATTCCGTGCGGCACTTTATGGCATCTAGTTACCGGATTAGCTGGTAAATCCAGAACAAACAGAAGTAAACTGGTGAGCGGTTGAATATCTAACATGAAAAAATTATACGTAACTTCCATAGAGTAGGACATCTTCAGTCGAGCAGCGATTATCTACTAGAAGCTGCTGGTGGCAAGGTGGATGCATAAAGCAGAAGATCCTGAGAAGACAAGTGAACTAACATTTAACACGCTGATGTTGAGTATGTAGAATATTTTTACCTGTGGAAGAGCAGTCGTTGCAGCCCTTGTCTTTGCAGGCGCAGTTATCCACGCAAGTTGCTTCTTGGCACGAGTCTGAAAAGAAAACATTAAGTAATTAAGAAAATCTTCTTCAAGACGAGCGTGTCCCATCGTAGAACGCATCATCGCTGAGATGGTGGTCAAACGTATTATTAAATAAATAAATAATAAAAGAGACCGCAAGGTAACGCTGAATGCAGGCCGCTTCCAACAGGTTCTTTTGGAGATCGATGGGGGAGGCCTATATCCAGCAGAGGGCGTGTTATGGTTGAAATAATGATGAAGATGATGATGATGATGATGAAGTAATAATAAAATCTTATTTGACAACAAAGGATTGCAACAATGCTGTCGAAACCATTAAAATTGCGTAGGAAAAGAAAGTAAACACTATCATACTTCAATCTATATCATTAATGTGAAAGTTGGTCTATCTATCTCGCTGTCTGTCTATGAATGTTATCTTGTCGCTAATTAGATTTACCTACGTATCTAACTAAAAATGGAATATAAAAAGTAAGCATGTCTCATTAATTCTGAGAACGGGCATGGGATTAAATTTATCCCGGAAATTACAAGGCACAGCTTGAAATAGGTAGATATTATAATAAGTGAGTAAAATAAGTACATTAATAAACTGATGATAAGACTAAAATAAGCAGATTTTGTAAGTTAAAAATGCAGGGATTCTTTCAAAAGACTCAAGACCTTATTCGATATTTTGCTGATTTTCACGACTTTTATTACCTTTGCACGGTTCACAAGGAGAAGGCATGTTGACTGCGGTAGGTCTTGCTCAAACTATGTAACTGCCCACTACCAATGAGGTTTTATACCGCAAACTTGGCGTAAAAACTACAGATAACTAGAGCAAGGCTGTTGAAGAACTTATTCCTATTATTCTGAAACTGAACGACATAATGGTTCTTGTGAGATGTGAAAATATCTGTGGAAAATATGAATTCAAAGCGAAGCGTGACATTATTTTTGATTGGATGTCCATAGCAAGGCGGAGTGACACAGAACATAGAGACCATAGATGAGACAGAGAGATATTTATATTATGTATAATATTATAGGTATATCTGCTCTCTTCTGATAAAAAAGTTAGTCTTAATCAATATTTTTTTACAACGAAAATATATTCAATCTCTTCTTCAATACACGTGGGGTTCATCCCATTGGGGTTGTGTATCACATCACATCGTCAGCCAGTAAACGTCCACTGCTGAACAAAGGCATCCGTCTTAGAGAGGGATGTTGCCATAATCCCCACGCTTGGCAGACGGCTTGGGGATCGCAGTACGTTCACCGTGTACTAATAGGACGCTAATGCCCATCCTCCGGTGGTTCTGGTCGCTTTTTTAGGACATAGGTATACGCGGGTACATATCTCTTATACTTACATTTCTATCCTATGGATCAAATCCCATGGATTTGATGGTCACTGAAATAGCTGCTCAGATTTGCAATTTCAATTAGAAATGGCACCGGGCAGACAATAATAGGCTTGCGTTTTACCGCCAACTCGTCTGATGTTAAGATCTATTGATGTTGATGATGCGGTCTACGGTGGAGCACGTTTGCCTAGAAGAAACCGAACCGGAAAACGCAGCGTATTAGGTAGGCCTCCTACTAGATGGACCGACGACATTGTGAGAGTCGCAGCCATTACGTGAAGTTCTAAGAGGAAGGTCTATGTTCAGCAGCGAATGTCTTAAGGCTGATCATGGTCATAATAATGAATGGAACAACAATCGAGACATATCCAAGTCAATAAAGTTTACAATCGGCGAAGAGATCGCGTAATATACAGAAAAAAACAGTCGATTTGAGAACCTCCTTTATTGAAGGCGGTTGAACAAATTTAGTATAAAGAAGAGAAAGGAATACAATTAAGCTCATGAGGTGTGTCATTCCTAAATTAGTACATATACTGGGCTACGTGGAAAGGGTGTACTAAGCCGAAAGTGCCTATCATTATGAACAACTTTTACTATGAGAGCAGCTCTAAATATCCCGAAAAAAATATCAGCTATTCCATAGAAAACGGTCTTTTACACTCGACAAAATGTGGGATAGCTGAATTTTTTTCGCGATTTCAGGGTTTGGTAAACGTTGTTAATATTCATGGGTACTATAGACCCAATGACAATATAACATGAAGCTAACAGATCCGACTCCCCTAATTTGCAGTGAAACGAGGAAACCTATTTAGTTGTATTTTATATCATGAATCGCATACGCGCATTTTTTAAACTGTATTTCGAACAAATCTACGAGGGAAAATGTTGAGGTATCAATTTCAGCAAGAGGAGATACTTAATTATGATTTATATTTTTTTTCTTAATTCCGGAAGATTCGTTCGCAGATGATTGCATAGGTACCAGTCACCGTTACGCACGATTTCTTCTCATTTTCGCGGAAGACCTCAGTTAACTTCCTACCTTTTTGTCACTCAGCCTTGGAATCTCACCTGGCACAGATATTTAAGAGATTAACATTAATTTTACTGATATCAGTCGCATCCGGAAGACAGATAGAACAGTAACTATGGCTACTACTACGATCACACAAACCGTTGAAGGTACAGATTCTGTAATGTTTAATAATTTAAAATTTGTTTGTACATTGTATTAGGGGTAGGTTTTGCTTGGACTTTAACTTAAGAATACCAAAAACAAAACTATAAAAAACTAAACTAATTGAAGATCGTTTATACTATCTATAAACAACGAATCAACAAACAATCTCTAATTTCAGGCAGAGTACCCAAAATGCTGGCCGCGTTGTCTCGATGAATTGCGAGGCTCACTTTTTGACCAAAATACAGGCCACATTATTACATTAGGTTAAATAATAATTTTTGATCTCAATATTCATAGATATTTTAATAATTTAGCAAATATTATGGGGAAATAGTCATTGTTACCCAAAGATAAATTTTATAAAACTATAGATAGGTATTGGCTCAACCTTAACAATATTCAAACATTTTGTAGTCAAAATTTTTTGCCAGAAAAATTTGACATTGTTTTGTCGAAATAGGATTAAAATGATTTAGCCGGTATGGCTAATAATTATCTAATAATAACCATAGACAAAAGTATGAATCCTTGTAATAACTTAGATAAACTTATGACACTGTTTTCGTTCTGTTTCGTTGACAAATATTGTTCCTTAACATCCAGTGTTTGTTGCAACTCTCGAATATGTAGAATAACATTTTAGCTAGCAAAATTAGATATTTATGTGAACAAATGGGATCTAAATGATTTTGTCGGTATGGCTAAAATGTAAATTCTACCTAGTATTTGTAAATTGAAACGCCCACCGAAACTAATGTTAGCAATTGAAAGTACAGCTTATGTCAGTTGCTACAATAAAATTGTTTGAAAACAAAGTACTTAATCAACATCATGTTTTTTCTTCAGAAACCATTACCTTCACTGCAAGGCCACCACAGAAACAAATGAAGCTCAAACTCCAGCAACCAGCAAGCGAGTCCTACGACGAGAAGAAGCTGGACCCGCAGCTATGCCCACCGGACTGTAAAGACTGCAAGAGAATGTTGTCCAAACTATGCCCGCCTGGATGCGAAGAATGCAGAAAACTTAAAACCAATCCACCCAACAGTCTGACAGCCAGCTCTAAAACAATTCCTCTTGTTTTCAACGCCATTGGCATTATGATTGCAATTCTGGCTACTTATATGATTGTTAGCACGGATTCACATCTGTACTTGGTGTTCTGGGTAGTTTACTCTGTGCTTAGAAGGATGATGACAAAATCCAAACTTCGCGTTAAGACAGAGTAACGCAGAAACGCTGTCCAAGGAAGAAAAAACATTGGTAGTTAAGTACATGAAAATTTGCAAGTGCCTATCCTATTGTGATTGCATATTATGGTGTTTATTTCGTAAGTTAAGGATTTAAAGGAGAATAATTTGAAATCACATGCTTGAAAAACTGTCAAAACGATATAATATTTCCACGAAGTTTTGAAAAAGTATGAGCACGCAAGTTCCTGAATTTGATGAAGACGCTATTATGTCGCACATAATTATTTATTTCTAGTTTAAGTTATTAATTTTAGTTAATTTATTCGTTGTATTGTTGGTGATTAAATTATGAACATTCTTAAAGTTAAAGTAATATAGTTTTTTGTTCTTCACCTTGTCAACATTACAAACTCCTTGAGTAGAAGAGCGATGTTCGGGCTGCCCTCAGAGCAGACAAACAAGGCAGATATTTATGCCTTATTGTAATAGTTCGTGTTCAAATGTTCCCATTTTTCATATTTTTTTACTATACCGCTTAACGCAATAACTGTAAGATTCAGCTCACTCAATTTATAGCGTCGCGGATGAACTAGTTTACTTAATAGTCCACACGCAAAAAAGAGCGAGCTGGGTGAGTTCGAGTAGAGGCATCAAGCCTAATTTAGGCCAGATGCGTTCACACCTGCCACGCCACCTTACCATATCTCCCTTGTTTGTCTGATCTGACAGGCTGCCCCAGTGGTGCAGCGCGAGCGTGATGTTTTGTGATCATGTAAGGTTCCAAGGTCGCAGGAGTTCAAGACTGGGTGTGGTTCCTGGCATCATATAAATGGCTGTAAATGTATTGTTAGCAGTGTTCTCATGGAAGTGATGTAACATCTTATATGAGAATAAATGTCTATAAACCTATATAAGTGACCTTTAAATCGCATCGCATTTGAGAGTTAGAATTCTGAAGAGGATTTTATTACTGCCATCCAAAAGTGTTTTAGAAACGGATTAGAAATAATGATTGTTTAAAAAGAAAGGTTAAAAAAAAATAAAAAAAATATGGAGCTGATACTCTTCAAACGGCTTCTTCAAAGCTAAGAATACTGTCCATCAAGACAATTAAAAAAAGTACGGTGCCACACACAGATACACATACACACGTTAAACTTATAACAACCCTCTGTTTGCGATGGGAGGTAAAATGTGGAAAATTTAGGTTAATTACCATGATGTATTCGACCTACTATACTGATCATAAAACAGAGAATAAAAATATAAGAAAGTATGAAATGAAGCTACTTCATAAATTCAACGATATCATAGAAACAGCAAGGAACCAAACTGAATGGATTGATTGAATGGAAGAAAATATAAAATATAGAAGAAAATGATATTTAGCGCAAGAATTAAAATGATCAACAGTTCCAGTTTTAGTTTTGTAATTTAAGTAACGTATGAATTTCTTTTGAATACTGATCTAAAGAAATAAAGAAATAAAGAAAAAGGAAAAAAAAAAAAAAAGAAAAAAAAAAAAAAAGAAATGATGAAAGAAAGAAATAAAGAAATGATATAAAGAAATTTTGTATTGTATTGTATTGTATCTAAAGACGATTAAAGTGTAAACCTTATAAGAAATCTGCGAAACAACATTAGTATTTATCTAAAGTATATACTTTCCTACCTATCGTCACGGTTCAAAACTAACAAAGGACATTGTCCATGAATCATCAAACACGCCTGATAATATCATCATAATAACTGCAAAAACTGCGGTTTATAATCTTTCATCAAATACGAACCGAAATCTCATTCGCGGGCCAAAAAACCACATGAACGTTCAGCCAGTCATGGAAGAAGGTAATCTAGAAAAGGGGGCTTCTCTTTCTCGATTATTATTATTATTTATTATTATTTATTCATTAATGTGTGTGTAATGAATATTATGTAAACCGCAAACATGAAAGTATATATAATTAAACACCACGCGACAAATGAAACACAACAAGATAGAAATTAAAGAAACACAAAATCTGTCCTGTTGAATCATTTTCACAATTCCACTAGTCTGACAGCATTTAAATTGTCTGCGTCCTTATTATTTCAATTATGTAGGAAAAGGATGGCAATTGGCAACAATGGACAACATTTCATTTTTGCAAAGAGTCAAAAATTCGAAAACCATTTGGAGATTATCCATTGTTAACCCCTTAAAAATATTTTTTTAAAAACTATCCACTATTTTGCAATTTATTTGAAAATTTAATAAATATTAGAAAAAGAGGATTAACGAGCAATTGTTAATTTGCCAAAAACTCGAATTAAAAAATATGAATCTATCTTGCCATCTATTTCCATTACCCGTATAAGTTCAAAAATTTAAAATAATTAGTCATTAATAAAATAACATCGTGTTCCATCTACATAATATGAATAAATAATAAGCCTAGGCGATTAAAAGAACAATAAGTTGTGGAAGGATCATATGATTAAATCGCATAAAATACTTATGCCATTATTACTTTATCGTTAAATAACACTTAAATATATAAATAAATAAAAGCCGTGGTAGCCCATTTGGGAGACCGCTAGATTTGAAAGCATGAGGTCGCGGGTTCAAACCCCTGGCCCGTACCAATGAGCTCTTTGGAGCTTATGCACGGATTTTCCTTTTAGTGTGTTCTTTCCGAAAAGCCAGTGGGCTTTTCGGTGAGGGAAAACATCGTGAGTAAACCTGCACACGTACGGAGAAGGAATTCAATGGCGTATGTGAATCCACCAATCCGCACTGGGCCAGCGTGGTGGATATGGCCCAATCACCCTTTCGGGGGTAGGCCTCCTAAAAGGCTGATTATGATGATGATGAACACTTAAATAAATGGAAAATATAATTTGCGTCCTGGCATCCCAGTACATGTTGTTTTGCTATTGAGTTTTGGCGCCAACGCGGAAAAAACATGTCGGCTCGTTGGATTATTTTCCTAAACTTGTGTATTTTCGAGTGTTAATGTGTACTAAATGGTGAATTATTATTCATTAAGTGCTCGTAAACGTGCTCGAGTGTGGGAAAGTGATATAACGAGGTGAAACGTGTCTTTTCGTGTTGTTTCCAAAACTCCATAGGAGCCTCTTGTAAAGTCTCCACCACTTTGCAGGGGCATGAGTTCGACTTGACCGTGACTTACTTAGCTTGACTCTGACTGTGACTATGACTTGTTTGACGCTATTAAGACAAAGTAAACTGTCTAATATTACGAGTAAAGGACATTGAATCCACGCTCATGAAGATTTTAACAAAAAAAAAAATGTTTTGCTATTTGATGTTGACAAATTTGACATTGCCCTTGACATAAACTTTTTTCATATTCGTCTGGCTATGAATTCTATAATTTATAATAACTTTTAAAAATTATTTTAAAAATAACTATTAGGTTAAAAATAAAACTGAAAAATACGTGTCTAATATTTTTTCATAATCTATCAATTAAACCAATAAAAATAGGTAGTAAAAAAATTAAATGTTGTCCATTCTAGAGATGTCAAATTTTAAACAACTATACTTTTTATGTGGCTTAGCGGTAACATATGCGCTTTACAATCTGACTGCACCCGGTTCTATCCTCGGTCCTGCACCAAAGCCAGCAATCTATAAAACGGTGAAGGAAACCATCGTGGGGAAATCGGTATGTATCCAAGAACCTTAAAAGTTCAAATACATATGACATTTACCAGTATTCACTGGGCTAGAATGGTGGATTAGGGCATATCCTCTCTCTCTATCTCTCTTTCTCTCTCTCTGAGAGAAGGCCTGTGTCCCATCAGTGAGAAAATGAAAGGCTGATGATGATGATATATCTTATGTGTGAGACGTTCCAGAAGATGTGGCAACAAGGGCTATTGCCTCTATAATTAAGTTCGCCCTTATAAAGTCCTTGATAGGGTCCTGTTATGCGTTAGTGTCAGATCAGTGAACTCTGTTGGCGAGACTAATTGCTACAAAAAACTTATAGGTATCTCGTAGATAGAAAATTTTACTGGAAGTCAAAATAAACTCGTTCTTATGTAAATTGTAATAACTACTGAATGATTTGTCTGCATGATAATGTAATCTGGTCTCAGTAAAAAGCAAAGACATTCGCAACTGATGAAATATCGTTTGTGGGAAAAGCTACTAAAATGGCACAAGTGAAATAAAATGAAAGAGGTGAGGACCTACAGCGGCCGCTGAGAGAATGCGTCTGACAGCTGCAATATTATTGAAAAATCTAAATGAAAACATTTTCTATTTATATTTAACTGTAGTACCAGTAACAATATTACCTTCAAAAAGTTAGTAAAAGTGATTAGAATTTATTGTTTTCGTTCAGCTTTTTACAATAGTATAACCAGTGTCGGTTTTAGCACTACCACCAGTAGGTCTAGCACGGGCCGTGGATAAATTGTCTATCCACTGTATTTATCCCGCGAAAAAGAGACAAACGTATCTATATTAAATAAATAAATAAATATACGGGACATTTTTTCACACACTGCCATCTGACCCCAAACTAAGCAAAGCTTGTGTTATGGCTGCCAGAGACAAATATACATACATATATAGTTTTAAATACATACTTAAATAAATATTAACAACCAGATATAGAACAAACACAAATGTTCATCACATAAATGTTTGTCCTAGGTGGGAATCGAACCCACACCCCCAAGCGCAGAAGGCAGGTTCACTACCAACTGGACCAATGGGCTATATTCTAGCTTTGTTCTAGTTTTATGTGGATAAAAACGGTGGAAAGAGAATTTGTCCACGGCCCGTGCTAGGCCTGCTGGGCGAGATTTCTACGGCGCTAAGATTCCAACCGAACAAACATAGTTATATACATAAATACATAATATATACAATGCAAGTTAAATAAAAGCTTATTATTAACAAAAAAAGGGTCCTGTAAATACATTTATTGTCTTTAGATTTTCCACGGAAATACAGACTTTTCTAGAAACAGGTATGAACTAAGTATAGGCACAGAATATTTTACAGTAGGTACATAAACAGAGATCGTTCTAAGCCACAAAAAGGCAATAAACAAATAAATTAGATTCTAAACGATCTGCAGCGAGTCAGGTCGACGAACCTCAAGAGGGAACGACTTTACCCGCTAACTATAGTTCGTACTTTAAACTTTATTACAATACAGATAAAGTTTAAGCAGAAAATGTTGAAGTGATTACTGCATTTATCTCTGTATCATACTTGTAAGCACGTAGTTTTAGCGAAAGACGGTAATGGTGGAGCAATGGTGGAGATTAGAAACGAAAGCTAACTTAGGTACCTACTGCTTAAAAAGAAAACCTTTCAGTTGATTTGGGAACAGACTGCCATTTGTATGTATGTTTGTGAGTTTGTATATTTGTTCGATGATAACTTGCGTACCGTTAATCCGATCTTATACGCATGGATTTGGTACGCCGGACCATCTTCTGACCAACGAGAAAGAGAGGGAAATATGTTATTCTCACTCTTCTTCTCCCGTTGGTTGGACGGCGGTCCATCAACCATATCCACACGTCTATTAGCATTATTAGCTACTATAAGAATCTTCCCAGAACCACTTGAAAAATATCTTGGAATAGTCCGCGTACATTATGCATTTTGCAGTAGTATAAATGTGTACAAAGTACAACAATTTGTATACATACTAATAAAACACTAGTTTACAAACTAGTAGATATACGACTTCAAATACTGGTACAAATACTGATACAAATTCTAACACAAATGTGGGACTTAGAATCGATATCGATACCCTGGTGCGTCTAGCAAAAATGCACACGCGCTTTGACAGTGTCTTTCTAGTACCTACTGTCTGCATTTTGTGCATCGTTTTGACAAAATTAAGTAGAATTTCGTACCCTCTGAAAACAGCTTTACTGTAAGTTAAGGATGACCCCCAAAATATATTGCCCTCAATGCCAATATAATGTTGGGGGTTATCCATTAAACACGTAAGAATCAATGGGTGAAGAAAGGAAAATAAAACACATCACGATCGATTCCGCGGGCCTACTACGAAACTTGTCTGGTGGGTCTTGGTGGCCTTCGCTTTCATAACAGCCAGACTGGGTTTCTTAAAGCCCAGTCTGGATGTCTTTTAAGGCCAATACCAGAAAAGTTACGCAATAAGGGTGCCGATCACTTAGCGCAAAACCCCAAACACATCTCCAAGGTCGACTCGACCAGCATCGACTTCCAAATAAATTTTTCGTACTAGTAGATCACCCCGAACAGGACTTCGCGATCGTTATATCTTTGAAACCCCGATTTTGGTCATAATAATTGAACTGAAAATGTGTAGTTGCATGAACTGCTAATCACTTCAACCACAGAAAAGAGTAGTAAATAGAACGGAAATGACAAGGAAAATCTGTTACCAGGCATATGAGTGAACCTTGGTTGAACATTCTTATTTAGATCAACGCGTCGAACTCCGCATCACTCATTTGCTAACTGATTTCGAATTACTGACGTTTCGTTTAGGTACCTATATGGGTGCAACTGGCTACAACAAATTTGTTACAAAAAGGCCTTGACAGCCGTATTAATTTAAACATAAAAAATATTTTTTTTTATTGACTTCAACGGTTGTATACCGTTGATATCGTCGTACAAATAAATATACAAACAAATGCCGATCTATTCCCAATTCCCATAGAATCTGAGACCTATCTTCCCTCGGCCAACAAGAAAAGTTAGCATTTCTTTTTCATCTTTAAACACCAGCAAGCTACCATTGATTCAGGCTCCCAGCGGTGGAACCGGTTCCGTTAAGGCCCGCTTGTTTTTGTTAACTGCCCTCCGATCATTTTATTGTAAGTACCTGGTGGCGGGGCTATAAATTGCTCAACTATCTCATTCTAGACGAAGAGGTGAAGGTCGATTTGAATTGACAAAACTGTGCACGAAAAACACCTTATGAAGCATTTATTTATTATATTACACTAGGTGTATGTATACTTCTAGGAATGTATGTATACGGCCGAAGTTATATTAATTTTGACGTGAAAATAAAGCACAAACAAGCCACGAAAAAAAAAATTTACCGCTCGGAAAACTGTGAAATCAATACAATCTTTATTAAAATACCACAAAACAAGGATAACATAAACATTACAAGAAAAATATTAAAAAAATAAAACAAACGAATCACACTAGAATTATTTAGTATAAATGTGTATGTTTTTCCGCGTTTAAATGAACCGCATTTTACAGAATGTATTTGAAGAAATTTGGTATGGAGGTAGATAACTCTGGATTAACATGTAATATTCGTACTTTTTAACCTGAAAAAAAAAAAAACAGTTTCTTACGGATAGTGAGTGAAACCTCCCACAGCTAGTACGATAAATGATAAAGCCATGATTGCGATTACAATTTACGTAGGTACGAGTACCATCGCTACAGCTCTATTCGCAATTTTTATTCACATTAATGTCGCTTTCAGCGTCTGTCTCTCTGTCTGTATAACCGCTTACTCTGCCTAAACCATGCAACATGTTTTCACCATCAGTTAGATAATTTTTCACGGAAGGTATGATATATAACTAGCGACCCGCCCCGGCTTCGCACTTAAATTACACCCGTGCGAAGCCGGGGTGGGTCGCTAGTTCGAATATAAATAAAGACCGATATACTAAATCCAAAATCAAATCAATCAAAAATCAACATGCTGAGTTGGGGGGGGGGCAGTTTTTGTGATTATGACCTACTTATATTTGGATTGTTTTGTTTGGTTTTCAAAGTTCATTATCGCAAATAAACATTTCTGTATTTCTGTAAAATGTCGGTATATAAAATTCCATGGCTATTAGTCTTGATCAGCTATCATCCGTTAATCCCCCCCCCCCCCCCCCCCCCCCAACACAGACACCAAACCTCCTGAAAGGTGCCTCCTACACTAGGCTCTCTCGATCTCACGTACCTCAGTTATTGACCCGCTAGAGCAACTCGCCGCGCTGCCGACAGCGCACGTCTCTGCGCACTTTTACCCATCCACCCCGCGTGCATCGATCGCCGACTCCTAGCCTAGGCCAGGCATTACAGACATGCCTGCGCCCTGCGAAGCTTGCAAGGGTGAGACCATTTTTCAATTCATTAAAAATAATAATTTGCTCTTAATTAAAAAAAATAGGGATTCCGTGATGTGTTGTGTCGTTAAACAAAGTTTGTTTGGGGTGTTGTTATTGTTGTAGCCAGTATTTTAATGGTTTTTCTTGTGTTGGTACAGGATTGATGACGTAATGGAAATAGCAATTTTAGGCACTTCGATAATATTAATAGGTTTTCTTCACCTAATTGAGGTGATAAGGAAAGTGGCACGTGACAGAGAGTTTGTTTTGTCTCTAAAGTAAAATAAGTTAGTATTTATAGAAAACTAGCTGCGTCCCGCGGTTTCACCCGTGTAGTGATGAAAAATGGTGATGATTATGATGATGAAAGTAGCCTATGTCACTATTCAGCCCTTGAACTATACCCATGCAAAAAATCAGGTCGATCCGTTGCTTTGTTGCTGCGTGAAAGATGAACTAACAAACCAACAAACTTTTCGCATTTATAATATTAAGTATGATGGAACCTATTTTCTTACTATTTACTTTACAGCTTAAGAATTTTGCGAATTTTGAAAATACTTTACATATCGACGAGTTTTCCATCTTTTTTTCTGAGACACATACAACACCGTTTCAACACCTTCAGGGGAACTGCAGGTTCCTGCAGGTGTTCAGTTAAAATATATTCTATTCTTTGCCGCAGACCTCTGTGAAGCTTTTGGTTATTTTATTGTACGTGTCTCCAAAGATTTTCTTAGTTTTCGAATAAAATTACTTTTCATATAAATTTGTACCTTATTACGATGAACATAAAATTTATAATCATGCTATTTATTTCAGTGAAGTGGAAAAAAAATTGACTAAAATAAAATATTTCCCGTCTTACCACAAAAGATTTAAGAACGCTTTTGACATGTGTTTAGCAATTGTTTCACTGCGAAAAATATGCTAAACACATGTCTAAAGCGTTCTTAAATCTTTTGTGGTAAGACGGTTCTTGTTTAAAAGCTGTTTGAGTTTAATCGCAGAGATATTGAACAAGTCAACATCAATTTCTGTAGCAAGAGCTTTGAAGTCCATCTGCTTGTTCCCAGAGACATGTGGTGTGGGAAGCGCGGCTACATGCAGCGACCGGTGCGAGTGCGGGCCGACTTGCGCCTGCGCTTCATCGAAGAACTCTACAAACTCCGGTTAGTCGTAGACTTTATAGTGTCATTCCCAAAGTGATATATTTCAACTCGCAATAGTAAATTTCCTACCTACAAGGGTCTATGACGGCGGAAAAATATTTAACGGTCTGTGAGATGTTATTAGAGGTCCACAAAAGTGGATTCTTTTTACCCTTTGAACCCTTCATTCTGACACCCTTCAGATTCGTTTATTCTGCTCGTCCATATGTCTGTCCGTCTGTTCAAATTTTTATGAACCTCACTTCTACAGGGTTACTCGGAAAGGGTGTACTAAGCCAAAAGGGGTCCATTATATTCATCATTATGAAGAAAAAAAATATGATAATAATCATCAGCCAGAAGACGTCCACTGATGAACATAGGCCTCCCCCTTGTAACTCCACACTGAACGACAGCCTGCCATCTGCATCCACTGGATGCCCGCGACTCTCACAATGTCGTCGGTCCATCTAGTGGAAGGCCTACCTACACTGCATCTTGCGGTTCGTGGTCTCCACTCAAGAACCTTTCTTACCCGTCGGTAATAGGTACATTTATAAGAAAAACTTGATAGAGTTTTCGATTTTTTTTACCTTTATTTTGTTAACAACCGGGAGAAGCAAGTCGCCACGGTTAACTGCTACTGTTTGTCGCTTGCAAGATTTGGCAGTTCCTCAAGGCGGAATCTGTAAAATAGCCCTAACATTTTTCTAATTAGATGTTTTTTTTTTCAGAGCAAAAAGGATGCGGCGCACCTGGGGGAGCTAAAAAATGTGGAAGTACCCCCAAAAATTAGTTTCTTTTCCCCATTATGAATCTACTTATATATTACTCTGTAGCTTTAGTTATCACATAATTCGTACATAATGTAGGCTTTTTCTCGTATACTTAATTAATTAAAAAATAACCGTAATATTGTGTCGTCATGAAACGAAATTTAAATAAGTGTTTAGTATCTATTATGATGTAATTCTTAGCTTACTCTCTAGGACAGTTAATCTCTGCTTAAATGTTAATATAAGTAATAAATATTTAGTGGTAATTTTATCACATTCAATGTTTGCAATTTAAGCTTTTGTCGTATTATGAAATGAATCCTTAGTACTTGTAATACTCATTAGTGTTAAGTGTGGGCACGCACACATGCATAATATTATCTGTATTTAGCGTATATAAATGTAAGCATCTTCTGCAAGTGGTTTTTATTTTGAATCCGACGTTTCGTAGGTTAGATCTACGTTTGGCCATCAACTCGCCTGATGGTAAGCGACGGTGTGGCCGAGGATGGATGGAGCACGTTGATTAAGAAGAAATCTATTCTTTCTACCGTTAAAGTTTCTTGATAGTGGAAACGCTCCAAGCATTTTCCAGTAGTGAGTTCCGTTCTGGGGAGGTACCGGTGCGTTTCTGGAGATCCCCATGACCTCTGCCTGGCACAGAGGCAGGCCAACGAGGGGGTTTTAGTATGGGTAATCCTCCATCATCTTGCTGTAAGCCAATCATATATGGAACATGCGTTGTTACTTCACGTCGGAACAGTTGCTGTCACTGTATCAATCACAAGTTCGGTCGTGCACGGAGTACTGCTCTCGCCTTTGGGATGGATCAGCTAAGTACCAGCTTGTGTGGCGTAAAAAATAAAACACAAAACTAAAACATAATTATCTTTATTATAATATACGACAAAATGTATATGAATACAATTCAAATCATGGAAGCAATGTATGGGACTTGTTTTAAATTTTAATGTTTTTCTTGAACTTAGACCCACTCTTAAGTAGATTAGGATTGTCACTTAATTAACACTTAATACCTAAATACATCTAGCAATACAAAAAAATTTACAGCAAAGTATTAGAAGAACAAAGTTCATAAAAACACCTAACTAACAACTTAAAAACTAAAATTAACGCCAATAAAGTGAGTTCAAAAGATTAAGATTAAAATCTTAGTTTTCAAAATATCAGTCTAACAAACATCAGCAGCCATTTTCCATTTTACTGTTAGTTTGTTTGAATTTCCAAAAATGGAACTTGAATGTTGATGTTGCCATAACCATCGTTGTAAATTAATTGCAAGAGGGAAAAAATCTAATGAGTATAACACATAAATCGCATAAAAAGCACCTACAACAATATGAACATTTAAAATACATTTATATTGTAAACATGTATATTGAAGTAGAATAAATACATTATATTCCTTACTGAATTTAATATTATCTCAAAATAAGGTACTCTACGAATCTAGTTGTACCTAAATATAGCAACACTTCAATATATTTCTTTTAATAGTTATTTCATTTGAACATTACAGAATAAATAGACCTCATTACATTTTACCTTTCATTTGTCAACACTTACAACATTTAAAAATATATTTAATCGACTATTCAATAGCAGACTAACAAATGCACATTTATTTCAATTCCACAGTTTCGCATAAAGAAATAATCCTACCATTTTAGTAGAAATCAATTATAACATGGCAGCCCTGAATCTAACATCGAAAAATAAGTCGTTCACTACACGATCATGATCTTACAAACTAGAACATCAACGTTTAACTTGCTTATAAAATATCAATCACAAGTGAATGATCACTGGATTAAATCACATTGGTCTTTAGCGGTGTTCACTCACTGGCTACTGTCATTCGAATAAAATGTCTATGGAAATAACTCCAATTTTGTCCTAACAGAACTTGATTGCACTCGCCCCTTTCTTTTATCGAACGCAAAAGGATTTGTTACAATATGTTAGATTACTAGTTCGATTGATGTAACAGTGTAGAAAATACATTCCAAACTTTTGAATGATCACATTTTATTCGTTGTTTTTCATCCGTATGTGGTGGACACAAGGCTGTTCTACCGTTCCCTTTAGGGTATATATAATATCCTTGGGTGGACACTACACACATACACGTACAGGTGGAAACACGAAAGCCTATCTTGGCCTGAACAGTGAAACCAGAGAACTGTGAGTGCTTGAAAGATTTCAGAGTCAATTGTAGCCATGAAGAGGTGCAGTTACTTACATAGCAAGCTGTCATCGGCACGCCAAGCCACATTTAATTGGAAAATGCTAGCAAGATTTGAAAGTTTTTTTTTTAATCCATTATAAAAATCCTATCAATCAAAAGTAGCCAGTGTGAATGCACCGCAATATAATAAAATAGAAACACGCATTGTCTATGCATCGTTTGGCGGGAGATTGACATTGACAGTTGTCTATGGCACTGGTTCCTCGTCGGTTCCCTCTTCAGAATCGTACACCGGGGCGCCGTTCTTCATTTGAATCACCGATCTCTTGCGGTGTCTGTGCTCTTTCTGGTCTTTCTCGATGACTCTAAAACAAGAGAATTCTTATTTATTTATTTATAGGATACTTTTTAACCTGAAAATGTGGGGAAACTAGATCACGGTTATACCACTGGCGAGAGAACTATAAGTAAAGGTATTATTAAACTGTCTTAATGTGTGTGTCATAATTATCTATGTTTGATAGAGAAAAATAGAAACAGATTACTATCTCTATCAAGCTCTCATATCAAGAAAAAGTTACAGGTCCATAACATACAGGGTGTAAGGGAAACGATCTTGAAAAAGCTGGTAGTGGAGTGGTATAGTGCTGGAGATTACTGATACAATACCACAAAAAAACTTGTTTTTTTTACTTTTTCTTAATTATTTATTGCATTTTCTATGCAATGCCAGTTTTTGTTGAGTTAAAAACAACTGTTATTACAAAAAAAAAAGTTCTCAGATCTAATGCAAATAAAATATACAGCTGACGCTAGATGTCAACGAAAGACCTCTACCAGAACAACCAGTCAGCGCCGCGCGCACTCTCCCGCGTATATCTATGTTGTATCTATGCGGTAGGTTGGTACTCCAAATTTTGTACGCTTTACATTGCTGGTTTTCAAAATACTAAAATTGCAAGTATAAGGTTAACTAATGGTTATTTGTATTAAATTGTGTTTAGACAGTATAGTATAATAATATTTTTTAGGCTTCGGAAGCATTTCCTCTACACCCTGTGTAAACATTATACATACCTCGCAGTAAACAACGGATGCAACGCGTTCTTGAGACTAGCAAACAGATAGGGGTACATCTCCTCTTGGCTTGCCAGCACTTCTTTCGCCGCGTCCACCGGGTCAGCAACCATGTCGCTCTCGGCGATGGAACCTAGCCGCTCTTGAGTGGATCCTAGCGAATCGAGCGCGGATCCCAGCGGGTCGCGCGACTCGTCCAGTGAACGCCGTTGGGGAATTACTGCCTTCTCAGTGGTTCCACACGGTTCGGATATGGACCGGTCCAGGAGGCCAATTTCTTTGCTGGATTAGGAGAAAAGTCTTGTTAATTACTTAGTCAGAAAAAACGGCAAGACAGTGTAAAAAAAAATCTGATATTTTCAAAAGCAGATTATGATATAAAATAGATGAGTATAATCTGTGCCTATACTAGGAAGATGTGAGTTGTCAGCTTTCTGCATCGACTTTCTAGGCAGTTCTTCAGGTAAAAAAAATGGTCGAAAAGCGCTTTCCACTCTTGAACTCGTTTACCTCACTGGTCGGTTCTTCGGGAAATGTGGCCGACTCTTTGCCATTTCAGCATGCACTAGTTTTAAACGCCTAATGAAACTAATAGAAGGAAGTATAGATTTACTAAAACATGGACAGGAATCGGATCAATGCTCAAAAATTTCCGTACCAAAACTAGACTAAAACAATATTAACTATTTAGTAATCTAGACTTGTAGACTACAAATTGTTGCAGGCTAAAGAAGACATTGATTATGACATGGGATTTAAACTAGTCTATCAACATCATCATTGACAGCTCATTCAGCCCACTGCGAGACATAAGCCTTCCCCCCTCTGTCGCCAATGTTCACTGTTTAATTCCAGTCTCGTCGAAGTATTCCCGCAAAAGCTTATTTCAGTTGTTGTGTTATGTCGTGGTTGTGTTATTTGAAACTTGTTCGTTGGAATTTCCCAAATATGTATAGTTAAACTCAGGATACTGTGTTTTCTGGAATTGTTTACCTACTAGCCCTTGGGCTTCACTAGTCCCAACATCCATGTGTTTTTAAATCATTGGAAGTAAGCAACATAGTTTGCCTCTTACCCATTATCCTCACTATCGTCGCTCTGTTCATCGCTGCCGGGCGGCGAGGCGGACGGTCGCGGGGCGCGGAAGTCTGGAAGTGCGCGCGCGCACGCGAACGCTTGCACCGCACGCTCGCGCACGTATATAAACGGACGAATGATGCGGACGTCATGCTCTCTGAAACAGACATGATTATTCAGTATAATTAGTTGTTTACCAGACTAAGGAAAGCTAAGTATAGCCGGAAAGGAAGCATCATGATCAAAATGATGAAATATGATAGGAGAAAGATGGCACATGTGCATATAGTCGCATACACTACAGCTAATTGTGCAATTTTAATTACTTGAAATCCCGCCTCGATCCGTTTCTGTCCAGAAAATAAAATGAAAATGTGAAAATCATACTATTGCGCATTTTTAAGACGCTTGCCGGACTCTATAATTATGGTAAGTGGCACATACTGGTTACATATATATGTAGCCTAAATGACAGTCCAATGCATTTACCTGACTCTATAATGTGCCTTCAAACTAGCTATAGCTGCAGCATGGAAGGCGGTAGCAACGAATGCTCTCGCCGCGTCGTCCAAGTTCTGTCCAATCGCAGCCACACCGTAGCCGTTCGCTCGCATAGCGTTGTACGCGACCCGCCGGATGCCATGGCACGACCAGCGGTGGAGGGAAGACAACTTGGATACGCTGCTACGTCCTGGAAAGAAAGAGGTAAAACACTTATGTTAGGACTATCTACCTAGTCTTACCTGGCCTGTAAAATATTTCAGTCATTAAAAGGCCTTTTTATATATAAAAAAACAAACAGGTACGCGGTCCTCCTGATGGTAAGCAGTAATCGCCAGCTGTGGACGACAACACTAGTGGTGTTGTCGGTGCTTTGTCCGCCCGGAGAGGTGATTGTGGACAGGCTATATAATAAGGATAGGATCCAATGACAATATAACCACTTGACTGCTCATCCTTTACCCCGCATGGGCAAAGGTTCTAACATGTCAACCTAAGCTGTTTCGAGCGGGGCCAATCCTAGGCGCGAAATGAATGAATGACTATTGATTCTCCAATCACAAGCTGCCCCCTGCGACCGCCGTGGCATCATTTTGCAAAAGGGAATTTTGACTACATGCGCGATCAAGTGGTTATATTATCTTTGATAGGATCCTAACAATAAATTCGAGTCCAAAGACTCGTCGCCACCTGTCACCACATGTGTAGGAAAACATTGTGATGAAACCACAGACTAGGTAAAGCTACTACGTAGAAGTCTTTTCTACGGTCTAGTCTGTCTACGGTCTTGTCTACGGTCAAGCTTCCATAGGAAGCAACAGACTTTCGACTTGGGGACTCAAGCTAAAAATCTGGAAGCACCTAACATTGGGCTCCAGCAGCCTCACTTGAGAGTTTCCATTAAGGCCTGTTTAGCATCTCCAACTGCACCATCACTTCTCTTATCTTCGAGTGAGATGTGTTCAAAAGCCTACCAAGTCTTTTTAGGTCCTATATAAATGTCATTTCTGGTATGAACAAAACAGTAGAGAGCTATTTATCTATCTAACCATTAAAAAGTTCAATCTGTAATATTATAGGTACTGGTACTTACTATTAGATTCATCATTTTCCAATTTGTCCTGGTAAATGAACTTGACCCCGAGTGTCCTGCAGTACGCCATCAAATGAAGCGGATCCACTTGTGACTTCGGTTCGTGGACATAGAGAGCCCCTGAAAGCCACACATGGAGTTATAGAGCTTTAAACTCTACTGTTATGTCAATGAGAAGCTTATTGTGACCAAATCGTAGTCCAGATATTGGTCATTCTGCTTGTAGTGGAGTTGAGCATTTGGATTAACTTTATGCCTTCATAAGCTCATCTTCCAACTTGTCGTTATTATCATATTACAAATATACGATCTTGTTACAAATATACTCAAGGGTCGGCAACGTATTTGCTGGTGTTACAAGTATCCATAGGCGACGGTGGCTGCTTACCATCAGGCGGCCTGTCTGCTTGTTTGCCACCTATGGCATAAACAAATCTATTGAGCCCAGCTACTAAAGCAAAATAGACATCCTAGACATCCAAATAATGGGAACGAAGAAGAATCTTTTTTTGCATGTAAAATTAGGATTGCTTACCAATACTGAAATGCATCCCTTTAGCTCTCGCGTAGAACTGGTACTGGTGCATCGTGTGGAGGAGGGCGATGGATTCCTGACCTCCAGATAGACAGACCAGGACCTTGTCGCCCGGTCTGATCATGTTGAACTCGTGAATAGCCTGAAATTAGAGGTTAATAGATGTTGAATAAATAAATCACATTCCCTCCGGAGCAATCTTGCATTTGCAAATCTGTCATCTAGACAGATTTGCATATTCACAGCTGACAGATTCTCAGCTGGACAAATTAGCAACTGGGCGGAATGTGTACAGTCAAGTCCCTCAAGAAATCTCCAAAGCACCAAGACAAGTTCTCACCTCCTAGTTTAAAACGCAAGGGCTAACCCTACTCATGCTCCAATTTGAGCAATCTTACAATGACCTGCTAAGCATCACTTTCGCCATAATATGAACATCACAGTTTACCAAAAATCCCTGTGCAAGGATGCCTTGGAACACACGGATAACTAACACCAATAACAAGAGCAGTTCTTTTTTTATTATTTCATTAAGTGAAAAAACATACATATCAGAGCAACACACAACTCTGCCAAACTGCGTAGTTTGCGGGCAGAAACCGACGCTCATTATTGATGCAACAACAGTTTCAATTCATCGTTGAAATATGTGTTCTGCCGTGAATGGAACCCGAGACATGCGGCTCATAAGGCACACTCGCTATACCACTGCTCTTTTCCTTTTGACATCTTTGCCTGATAGAGTGTGAGAATCACTTGAGAATCAAAATCTGGTTCATTGCCAAATTACGAAAGAAGACATTTTTGAAAACTGTGAATCCCCACTGTTCTCCCAACTTGTGACTTTTTACTAAGTACTCCAGCACGGATCATCACCATACCACTAAAGTATTTACTAGGGGCTACTGAGAAATAACATTTTCTAGGCAAGCGTGCTCCATCGTAGACCGCATCATCGCTTAACATCAAAGAAGGTGGTCGCACGCAAGATCGGAATGCTACCTGCATCGTTGGTGCATCAATCAATCCCTTATTAGTCTGTGGTATCATCTTTCATTCTTTACAAGGCGATATGAGTTTTACTATAGGTACTATTTTTTGTGGAACTGTCTACGGCATATAGGCCACATGAGCAGGCTGCTCTTACCTCGACAGTGGCCTTCCAGATGGGCTTGGGTGGACAGTGCCAGTTGCCCTCGTCATCACACGTAAAGTCTGTGAGCGAGGTGTCACTGCAGGCACTGCTGTCGTCCTGCTCCTCCCAGCACTTAAACAGCCGGCATTCAGACTCGCTGGAACAAAACAGAAACGTTTTATTTTAAAAGGGACAATCTGGACCACGAACTGGAAGACGCAGCGTAGGTAGGCCTCCCACTAGATGGACCGACAACATTGTGAGAGTCGCTGGCATCCAGTGGTTGCAAAAGGCAGGCTGTAGTTCAGTGTGGAGGTTAAAGGGAGAGGCCTATGTTCAGCAGTGGACGTCTTCTGGCTGATGATGATGATGATCTGGACCAAGATAGTATCAACTAACATCCCTCATTTCCATTGAAAACTGGCTCTCCTGCACCGGTTGAGCTAGCCATGTGAGCATCAAAAGATGCCCTTTTTATGCAACTGATGAGACGCGCAAGTCATTCGCCTGATGGTAAGCGTCACGATTACCCATAACAGTTCAGTGCCACCCAGAAGTTAGATATTCAATAGTTCAAAGCCCTGCGCGGCAATGCAACGCAGTATCACCTCGAGATACTAGATTTCACTGGAAACATTGCCCTACCTTTATGCTACAATTTCTCTCACAATATTTGACATGATTGGCATGAACTATGTGACAATGTAATAAGAGAAGAGAAAAATTGTGTTTAGCTGTTTGGATCAAGTCGATATCCTGATGTTATCCGATGATAAGGTTGATGTTATCCGATCGGGTTATCGACTCGTTTTTGATGATGATTAGAAAGTGATTAGTTGACAACAATAAAATACTGGGATTATAATATTGTTAATAGGTTATTTTGCATGCAAATATTTTACACAATAACTTGGTTAATTTTCTTGCCAAAGTCTTGAGGAAGGTAAGTTATGAACTCTTTAATGGCCATATACTGTTGTCGATGTAAATAGAGTTATTGCCACGATTGTATAGCCTAAGTAGGTACCTACTCGTAGTAATTATAAGGAATATCGAAGATTTCTTTATTCCCTTCAGATTCATGCATCAAATAACCTACCTCCTATCATAATAGCATCGCTCCTCGTGCGAAGACCGCTGGTCAGTGCCGTAGCCACTCGACCGGGAGCTTCTGTCTGAACTACTGGACGACGCGTTTGATGAACGACTCGACCGCTTTGAGTCTACTGCCATTGGTGCCGTTCTGAAAGATGGTACAGCTTTAGACTTGACTCGCGAAGGGTTTTTCACACGCTTTTATAGCTTCACTTGTAACTATCACCATCAACATCATTATCAGCTTACCATGTTCCAACTGCTGGAACACAGGCCTTCTCTCAAAGAGGAAAAGGATGGGCCCTAACCCCACCATGCCAGCCCAGTGCATGTTGATAAATGTCATTATGTCTAACTTTTGAGGTTTTAAATTGGACATACCGGTTTCCTCACGCTGTTTTACCTTCACCGTTTTGAGTCATGGCATCGAAAACTGCACATCATTTATTTAAGTAGTAATAAGTCGTTGGTGCAGAGTCAAGGATCGAACCGGGTGGCGTCAGATTGTAAAGCAGACATGCTACTGCTCGGCCACCATCGCTCATCGCTAACTAACAATATAGGTGAATAAATTGTAGTTTTGCAACAATATTTCGATTAGGCACGTCCACGCCACTGGATATCCCAGAGCTGGCACATATTTTGTACTCAAAAGGCGATCTCTAAATCGTTTTTGTTTTGTAGTAATTTTAGTTACAATTGCTTCATATTGTGTTATCGTAAATTGGTAAAAATGATTGGTAAAGTAACAAATTCAAAAAAAAAACAGACATTAACAAAAAACAATTAAACATTTATTAAAATAGTGTTTTAATAAATTCAAATTAAATTATAGCTCAAGTAGGAAAAAATTGATGTAAATTGCTTACTTAACTAATTAAGATAAGAATAAATCATCAAACAAAGCGTTTGTACTGAACATCCGTAGTTCTAATTTCTAAGCGAAAATTTTCACAAAAGCCGTAAAACTTCTCGACTTGCTGTCAAAATGAAAGATCGCTTTTCATGAAATATGAGACTACCAACTAAACTTTTGAGTTATTGCCAAATGCATTACCCATGGGCGTTAACAGTAATTAAAACTTGGCGACGTTTTGCCAAAACTGAATGATGCAAGGCAAAAAGTTTGTTCACCTTTGTTTGAATCAAGGTTTTTTCATCAAGGGTAAAACAGAAGCTAAAGCTGCGAGACTTCTACGCTATGGCTATCTATAATGTGTGGATGGCTTTTCTGGCGATCCAGAGATCCAAATTCTAGGTGGCACTGACGAGCGTAACGCTTACCATTAGGCAAACGACTTCCTTGGACCCGGGCATGTCATATAACTGCGACCAGAACCAGCGGAGAATGGGCAGCAGCGTCCTATTAGTACACGGTGAACGTACTGCGATCCCCAAGCCGCCAGCCAAGCGTGGGGATTATGACACGACTCTCTCTCTAAGAGGGAGGCCTTTGTTCAGCAGTGGACGTTTACTGGTGATGTGTAACTCCTAGTCTCTCAGTTTCATAAAAAGTAAATTCTAATCTATCAGATCACATATTATTATCTGCGGTATTTAGTCACAGTGCGGCAGACTATTCAATCACTTCTTCAAAACTCGTTTCGGTAAGCATTTCATTCGGAGCGGATTTACGGTTTATCGGTGAGGAGCTCGTCATGACCGATAAATGTAATACACGAGTGTAAGCTCAGTGATATCATCATCATCATTATTTCAGCCGTAGGACGTCCACTGCTGGACATAATAGGCCTCCGCCATCTATCTCCAAAAGGGCCGGTTGGAAGCGGCCTGCATCCAGCGTTTCCCTGCGGTCTCTTTTAGGTCGTCTGTCCATCAAGTGGGTGGACGTCCTACGCCCACCCAGTGATATACCTATTATACTGAATTCATTGTATAAGCCGTTTGTCATATTAAGACTTATTAGTATCACGAAAATGCCTTTTTTTGTGGCAAAGAAGCAGACAGGCTGCCTGGTGATAAGCAGTCACCATCATACTTGTAACACCAGAGGCATCACAACTACGTTGCCGATCCTATCTATGAACTTTGTCATGTAACTCAGCTAGCACATGATGTAACGCCTAAGTCTACGTCTCGATTCACGCAGGTGGCTGCCACGTTTCTATTATTATCTTATTTGGGACTTTATGCGTCATCAGATTTCATATAAAGTTACTAAACGATCATATAATATTTAGTATTATTGATATCGCAGACTTGGTCATAGACTTGGTTGAGAAACTTGACTCTGTTTACTTATTGATTTCTTTAGGTTTTCGTGATTATTACCTACCCATTGAAATTATCGTTAATCTTTCATATCATATACACGAAACGTCAGGATTTCAACTAATGGAAAATTCATCCATTCATACATCCCTAAAAATTGTTTTTTTATTATTGAAAACCTTTTCATGCATGTTTATATCATTCTGGTGTGTTATAATAGTTTGCTTTGTGAGTACTTTTGTAATATCGCTTTCAATTTCATCCGTTTTTAATAAAAAAATAAAATACTGACAATGGTAATGGAGCAACGGAATAGGGATGGAGAAAACGTGCTTCATTTTCGAACGCATCATCGCTTGCTTTGACCGCATCATTGCAGTCAAACGTTAGTCTAGTAGAAAATAGATC
The DNA here is from genome assembly GCA_914767915.1 of Agriopis aurantiaria. Classification (NCBI taxonomy): domain Eukaryota; kingdom Metazoa; phylum Arthropoda; class Insecta; order Lepidoptera; family Geometridae; genus Agriopis; species Agriopis aurantiaria. Next base: position 4,321,859 of record OU612003.1, on the reverse strand, counting down.
TATTCTGTATTTAAAAAATAAAAATATATGGAATCCAATTATCTATGCCCAACGTTCACTGGATAGTCGAGGCGGTGCAGCGCGGCAAAGAGAATATAAATACTACGTAAGACAGCGCGGAGTCGCGGCGTGCAAGCAGTCGAGGAAACTTCAACAATTTTAGGCTTACGCTCTTTATTTACTAGAGTTTATAACAGTTGAAGCGCGGCGGGACTGCTTTGAACTTTCGAAGAGTTGACATTTCCATTGCCACTTGTCCATCACAACGCCGAATTTATTCTCCAGTGCATGGGCGTTGGGTATTAGTTATTTTTCGACTTACCTGTTCTGCCGGTTTATTTCATCAGGTAACTGGAACACCACCCTCCCTTCTTCTGCCTTCTCGTTGTATCTCTTGGTCTGGCGCACCAGATCTTCTGAGCACACTGGGACTCCTTCAATAATGTCCGGGACCTCGCTCTTCTCGTACTTCGGGCACATACGAAGCCGGCCTTGCAACTTGCGGGCTTTGGCTTGATCTGAAGAAGTGGATATACTGATTATACTGTGTCACTAATTTTTCTGCCGTACAGAGAATTTGTCGAATAATAAAAAAAATGGTTCTTAGATCTACCAGAATATTCACTAAAGAATCTTTACCTACTTATTCGAAGTTTGTCCCATTGACTTGAAGAAATCATTCACAATGATATCGCCTTTGTGCCTATGTTAATGTAGGTACCTATACCTACTTCTTGTAATGTCCTTTATGTGGTTTCAATAAGGATTTTTTGTATTGTATTGTAATATATTTCAATTGTCGAAATGTGTGATATCGAGACAACCAATACAGTTTTAGATCACTGCACTAAAGCAAAATACCTATAATCTCAAACGGTGCTTAAATAGGCATCACTAGAATAATGCCAATGGTAGTTATTATAAATTGCTTCAATGGCTTTAAACGAAGACATGTTTGCCGTGAAACTGCCTAGATTTATCAAAACTAGTCTCTGTCAGGAAACACCAGATTTGTGAAGAAATAATTTGCGAGTTAGACATCTCTATCAGAAGAACAAGTTTTTATTGACAAAATTTTAATAAATGTTTCTAGATTTTTTACTTACCAATGTCTAAATATGCGTCAGTATCGGTAAACGTCATGTTGATGCCACTGTCTTGAGAGCTAACTGAAGGATTTTGGCTCCACGTCTTCTTGATTCCGCATTGCAGACATGAAACATCGTTACAACTAATCTCATCGTCTGACAATTTGTTCGAGCTTAGAGATTTAGGCAAATTGGGAGAGTTATTTGAGGTCACTACTTGGATGATAGTGTCTGGAGTAGAGGTCTCACTGGAGTTGAAGGAAACGCTGTTCAGTCCTGACGCTTCGTGTGAAGGCGTACATTGAGCAGATTTCAGCGGAGACTGCGGAGATCTCTTGCAAAATCTGTCGTCTTCAATTCCGTAATTTGGAAGTACTGGACTCGTTGGACATTTTCGCAAACATTTTGTCGGTTTCAAGTCCAACCCCAATTCAGGCCCTGAACCTAATCTCCGCCTACCACTTTGAGGTGGCGAGCTTTTTCTCGAACAAGAGTTGAAGTCTGGAGAAATCATCTCATCTACTTGATTGACCATTTCTCGTATCTCGTCTTTTACTTCCGAAGCCATTGTTCTCGACATCCCCATCAAATATTCCGCAACATCTATGACTGATACTGAATTTCTTTCGCTGCTCTGACTAGATATTGAGTTTATACTCATGTTTGATTGGTCGACCGCATCTGAGTTTTCCAGTATATCGTCTACTCTAGATATCACCTCGCGTATTTCTGATTTTATTTCTGTTGCTATTTCCCTCGTCATCTCTTTGACATATGCTTGTATGTCTTCTGATGTCTGGGATGTGATAGATGTGGTAGGAGATAAGCGCCCAACTTGACTGCAGTCAGATACTGACGTGCTGCTTTGGGTACTGTACGGGAATGCCCTTCCGGGTGAGATCATTGGGTCGTCTAACGAAAGCAAATCCGTTTGACTTCCACAGTTACAGAAGGTCATTGCTTTGTCCACAACATTATTAGGACTAGCTTCTTTTAAGCCAAGGTTCATTTTAGTTTGTGCGCTTAGTGGTACGGGAGGGCTATCAGACCCCAAGCTGTAGCACCTTGATCTGATTAGTAGGGGCTTTGAACCCTGCGGGACCATTCTCAATGGTGACACCGATTCCCCAACAGCAAACTGCACTGGGTGCGAAGTGACGATATCTTCTTTGTGCGTCTCTTTTAGACTAGACTCTCTAGAATAGAACAGTTTCTGCTTTTGTTTCAGTCTATATATTTGGCAATCGTCTATTGCTGACAGACTGAAGTGTCTCGGAGACGACCCTAAGATTGGCGAGCATGTATTGGAAGACCTTGAAAAGTGAAGACTTTTTCTCGCTCCTGTGTACCCGGACGGGTCAAATGGCACGATATGTTTGACATTTCCTGAACGTCCTAATAGAAGGTCGTGAGCTTCTTTGGGCAGCATGAACCATCTCATGTAATCTATGCGCGGGTTAAAAGTAACTTCAGGTTCTGCTGTTGAGCATTTCATTGCTAGCTTTCTTGCCCTACTGAATAAATTTCTTGCCGTCTGCAAACACTCTGTGTATGTCTGTGGAAATATTCCTGGACCTGAAAAGCAGCAAAAATTACTCTTAGACATTGGAAAATATAACTCTTGAGTTCAATACCAGAAACTGCTTCTAAAGATGCTCACCAGAAACTTTTCTCTCGTGTGACGTCATCTTTCCATTGTGAAACCTCAGTGAATGCAAAGACTTGGAATCTCTCAGGATTGAGCACGAGTGATGTTTCCACTGTCCCGTCTCAGGGTTCACAACGTACTGAGGTAGGATCTTCCATCCTTCTGTTGCGACCATTTTCAAGGCTTCAAGTACGAAAGCGAGTTCTGAATCTGACTTGAAGAACGGTAGAGAAACTCTGCAGAATCCCGGTCTAAGATGCTCGTTGTGTAAGGGAATTTCTGGTGCTTTAATGTCACTTATTTTGCGAAACCGAGCTATCTCCTTTTGCCTGCAACAAATCAGTACATTAGCACGTTACCTGTTAACCGCTCGGCCTTCGGATACAATTAGCGTCTGCGTTAGATGTTGGCGTTCTCGAGTGTTCCACGTGTTAAGATTGTATGATAAACAATAAATCAATCGTCAGATGGCAACGAATAATTACTTTAATTTGTTTACTTATATATATGAAGCTTCGAGTGGACACTTAGGTACGTTTTAAAAAATACAGAATATTAGACATGGATGCGATAGTTTGCTGTCATTTAGTCTAGAAACCCCGTCAATTGTCAATCTTCCAGTATATCTGCATCGAAACTATTGTCAAGAAAGTCTAGAAACAACTATGCTTCTTATTGACATTGCATAGTACATTCTCCTGACAAATAAGACATGTATTTTACTAAACAGTACAGTACCTACGATAGTACAAACTATAAACAGACTTCGAGTCGAGAAAAGATAAAGAAATAAACGAAATACGTCATTGCAAGACGCCTGCAGAAATTTTGACCGCACTCTGATTTCCGCTTCATCGCCTTCCTACGTACTCTTGTCATTCTTCTAGACGTTCCATTCCGTGTGATAACGACGTGACTAAAACCTTTAAACTTTAAAACTTGTTCATTTAGTCTCATCATCATCAATTCACATCAGTCCATTACTGGTCACTACTACATGCTACTTACGCTTCAACATCCAATAGTTTCTCATATTCCTTGAGCAGCTGGCTATCGATGCCCAGCACATCAGAGCCATAATTCAGGTTACTGTTCAAGCCCCCGCGAGCCTGGATCCCGAAAACATCGTTTAGCACAGCACAGATGAAATTGTGGTGCAGGAAGGTCCCTCGAGGATGCTTCACCATTAGAGAGAAGATGGGGAGGCGGCGGACTGTCGGAGACACGTTGCCCAGGAGTATCAGCTCGGGGATGTTCTTTATGTGCGATATGACTTGTCTGAAACAATGAAGCAACGATTAATTATTAGACAATAGGCAATATTTTATTTGTAACAAAAATCCATACACACTTAGAGCTACAAACAAATTTAAAGTTAAAAATTATATGTAATTATACATACATGTTATGTTAGCAATGCTGCATTGCAAGTACCGTTCTTTATCAATCGTGAAATTCGATAAAATGCTATAGAATCGATCATAGCGAGTACTGATCAAATGGCATTTTATCGAATTTGAAACTGTCAAATTTGACGATCGATAAATAACGGTACTAGCACTGCTGTTTCAGCGTGGCAGGTCCAAGAAGAGCGAAGGGGAGGGCGAGGTTTTTGAAGGGTGTCTATATTTTTTTTAAACCGATAATTTTGATGAAGTAATTTTACCTAACCCATAATAATCTTTATAAAGACTCAATTAGTAGCCACTCGAACAAAATGACTGAAATGGCCAATGCCAAACCAACAGACGCGAGAACAAATTTATTCATGTTATTAGGGCTGGTTAAAAACTAATTCAAGGCCAAATTTAATCATAAAAAAAAAAATCAGCCTCCTTTTAGTGGGTGGCAAAGCTGGCAAGTCATCATCTGCCATGACCTGCCACAATACTTTGAGTTGACATTTTTTTTTTTACAATTAACGTCTCAAAATGTGTCGTTCGCGAATGAATCATTCGAATGAAGTAGTCCAGGGGCCGTACGGACAACTGCTATTACAGGCACCTAATCGCGCCCAGATACGGTTTGCGGTAGCGTGATTTTCCAACTGAGTGGATTAGGTGCCTGTAATAGCAGTTGTCCGTAAGGCCCCTGATATGTTCATTAAATCTCTCTCTAGTCCAGTTACGATTCATCTACTTCATTTACTGAAGTACCTACTTCATTTATTTCACCAACCAATAAGTTACTTTGCTCATGTAAATGGCATTTATTTATTTATGAGAATTATAAAATATCTTTGACCTCAATTAGCGGGTGGCGTAGCTTATACCATAGACCAGCAACATCATGAAGAATTCACTACAATATAATTAGTCAATAGATTCTTATTCAATTTTTTACGCACTCAACCCTAACCCTATGTAATAAAAAATAAGTATGGTCAAAATTAAGAACCTATCCTCAAGTTGATTAATAACTTAAAAAAAACACGTAAATCGTGTCACAAATGGCGGAGTCATCGGTGTACATACATAAAAAATTAAGTTATAATAACAATAAAAAGTACGGACCGAATTGAGAACCACAATTCCAGAAGTCAGTAAAAAAATATTCAACGTTAACCACGACTCACGAGCCCTTTCTCGACGCCATTTCCAGTCTAATAGAACAACAACAGTAACTGTCATCATACACTTCGTGAAACAGCAACAGACTGTCCCCGGAAATGTCACCCACAAGTTAGACGTGTGCTGAATGCGTCACATGGTTAGGTTCGGATATATTTAGCGTGCCTTGAACTTGGCAGCCCGTCGGGTGGTGGCGGTGTCGTTGATTCGATTGTTTTTGGCTTCGGTTAACTCGATTGATTGGTGTTATTAGGTTTCTGACGAGAAATTTGGGAGCGTGAAGATTGAGAAATAAGATTTGCCTAGAAATTTTTTCGTTCAGTATGTGAAATTTGTGGAGCTGGGATACCTTTTCATTCAACTAGAAAAAGAATTATTGGTAAACTTTTAATGATTCCTATTCACAAAAATCGCTGGCATCCAAGGCAGGCTGTCGTTCAGTGTGGAGGTTATAGGGGGAGGCCTATGTTCAGCAGAGGACGTCTTCTGGCTGATGATGATGATGATGATTCACGAAAAGGGGGCCTTGGGGTTTTGGGGTCTGTGGGTGGTTAGATTTGGGGATCAGGGGCCTTACGGCTACCTGTTTTAAACGATTCTGTTTAGGTGATGAGAAAAGTTGCACGAGCCCAAACCGTATCGCGGCGCATTAAGGTTCACGTGCGCGTGATTTTCCACACTGAGCTGTTTTAGCGCAATTTCGAGCCCGCGTTAAGAAGTAAGCGTAAGGATCCTGACTTCCCATTCAAATGAGCCTTTAGGTAAGACAACGGAGCGGAGTGGCCCGCAACGTTGAAGAGGGAAAGAGCGGAAATGCTTCTTGTATTACCCAGGATTGTTGCTTCAGACAGCGTGCGATATAGGTGGGTACCGGTGCGCTCCTATGAAGATCCTGATGCCCTCCATCTGGCACAGGGGCAGGCCACCGAGGGGGTTTCAGTGAGCGTAATCTCATATAACCTAACTGTACCCCAATGCAGCTGGGTATATTTCGAACATTTCTCCCGCTAACGAAAAAATACCCTTACTCACAAATTTTGTCATTGCTAAAACATTGTTTTTAACTATCACGGTTGTTCACTAAAGTTATATGATTATTTTCGGGATATTCACCGTGGTAAGGTTGTGGTATGAGCTCCCGACTATCTTACCACGGTAAATATCCCGTAAATAATCATATAACGATTGTCATTGCTGTTTTTGACAGATTTACCATACTAAATCTGTCAAGATTCATAATCAGAGCTATCATCGTTGCAAAAAATGTCAATAGAGCTACATTTGAAAAGTCAAGTGGTTCAGACAATAAACATTTCTTGTTTCCGATAAGTGATTCGTACCGCATTCCAATAAAAAAATTATATATATTATTTTTTATTTACCGACGCTTACAGTTTCATAAGTTTAACGTGTGTACATCTGTCTATCGCATCGTAACTCCCACGCGGCTGAACCGATTTTGATTTAGTTTTTTTGTTGTTTAAAAGGTGACTTTACCGGGTGTTCTTAGCTTGATTAAAAAAACATCCGTTTGAATATTATCAGCTCTTTTATGTGGGACTAAAAAAAAAGGTTCTTTAAATACTTTTTGCAAAATACGATAACAAGATTAAATATTTATAATTCACGACTAAGAACTAATATTTTACTTCACGTGTAGCTATTCTAAACAACCTTCTGAGTGAATAGTATACTTTAGTTCAATCGAGATATAAAACGTGACAATTCCATTGAGAATACGACAACATCTTTAGCGTTGAATACCTATTCAATTCACCCCTCGGTATATTCAATGGCGCCAGTTTCAGTCTCAATCGATACGACTAACTCGACCAGCTTGGCAACGTAGACTACATATTCAAGTTCATCATTAGCCATTAAATGTCCACTGCTGAACAAAGGCCTCCCTCTTAGAGAGGGGTGTTGCCATAATACCCACACTTAGCAGGCGGTTTGGGGATCGCAGTACGTTCACAATACAATACAATACAATAACTCTTTATTAAAATACCACAAAACAAGGATAACATAAACATTACAATAAAAATATTATCTAGGCTTTTAACAGGCGGCCTTATCGCTTAAAGCGATCTCTTCCAGGCAACCGTGCACGCAAAGGAATTATATTAAAAAAAAAAAAAAACGTGTTCACCGTGTACTAATAGGACGCTGCTGCCTATCCTCCGGTGGTTCTGGTCACAGTTTTAGGAAACACCCGGGTCCATTCACTCCGGGGGTAATTAAATCTAACATTATTATGCAGACATTTTGTAATGTGGTCCTTTTGGAACGCCTAATAACTCTGTGCGAAGTAAAATTATTTGATACAAAAAATACGTAATAATTGAATTCCATACAAATTTTGAATATCGAAATACAATAATTTTTTTTAGAATTTTCTATAAGTAAAATAAGTTTTAAAATCCATATAAATCTTGAATTTCGATTTTCACAATTTGTTTTTAGAATATTCTATAAGTAGGTACGTAAAATAAGGGGTTTGTATCCACGGTGGATTTGTTTGTAGGTTTGAATTAGCCACAGATCCCAGCGAATTGTATCCACCGATACCGGGATATATCCATATAAATGTTGAATTCTTATATTTAAAATTTGTTTTTAGAATATTCGATACGTTGTTATTTTGTTTTCTTTAGGACGAAATATTTACGCGTCATTTTTACTGAAATGTTTTTGTTACTCAGTCACATCGCAACGTCTTTTTGAAGTTATTTTGTCTCAATGGAAATATCATGTGTATATTTCAACATTTAAACAGCGAGTGAAACCGGTTGTAAAATCTAAACAAATCATTGCAATCACAAGTCGAAAACACAAAGCTTACGAAACAAATCCTGTCTATGTCGACAAGAATAGCGCCCCTTAATGAGGTCACCGCATACCCCGTGTCAATAAGCGAAATAACTGCTCTAAAACAAAATACAGTAGGAAACATTCATAAAAAATCATTGTAGGAAATACAGTGACAGGCAACATCTTGAGCGAGAAGCGGTGTTGAGGAGGGAAAGTCAATCGCGAGGAATCGAAACACCTCTTCGCTCCGCCAAAGAGACCTAAAAATTAAGCGTTAGGATTTTTTTCAAGATGTTTGTCGTTTTTTGACTGTATTAACGTTCTACAAAATTGTCTTATAATTTTAGATCTCTCTCTTCTTGGTTGTTAATATGTTTTATCTAGATTACAAATACATGTCAACTTTTTTAAATATCTACCTGCATAGTAAAACACTATTTTAAACTATCACGGTTGTTCACTAGTTATATGACTATTAACGGGATATTTACCGTGATAAGGTTGTGGATGGAGCTCCATAGTGGAGCTTGATAACCCGTTGGTCCAGTTGGTAGTGAACCTACCTTCTGAGTTGGGGGCGTGGGTTCGATTCCCACCTAGGCCAAACATTTATTATTATTTTATTATTATTATATATTTTACATTTGTGTTTGTTCTATATCTGGTTGTTAATATCTATTTAGGTATGTATTTAAAACTATATATGTATGTATATCAGTCTCTGGCAACCATATCACAAGCTTTGCTTAGTTTGAGGTCAGATTACCGTGTGTGCAAAAATGTACCTTAATATTTATTATTTATAGTTAACATGGTGCTTTTAACTGCGCCGAAATATCGGGAACTCCATCCACAACCTTACCACGGTAAATGTCCCGTTAATAATAATATCACTATACATACATAGTAACCTACAATATCTTTACAATGACCAGTGAGTAACTAATTGATCGAAAATTGTAAAAAAACTGTCAGTTATATGTGTCCTTAAAATTTGTCAAATTATGTCTTACTGTGTTTTGGTCCGGGATAGTACAGCCACAGATTAAATAAGAGCTCCAAACTTTACCTATTTGGAGCGACTCTACAAGTTCGTTTGGAAGACTGCCAACTAATGGTAGAGCTGAAATGTAGATTAATTACAGCTTATCTAGCAATGTTTGAACACTGACATTATCGTGCGAGTATTATGTAATGAACAAAAAAAACAAAAAAAAAGAATTCTTGTGATGTAGAAAATAAGTAAGTTCATATATATACAGTGAGTAAAGGCCTAAAGTTAGATAGTTTTGGGCCGCCCGAATGCCTCAGACACTGCTACGCTGTTTTTATTTTAGTATACATGGAACCCACCATTTAAAGTGTCATCCGATCCACGGAAGCGCTCAGTTGTAAATGCCACTCACGGCATTCCGAAGACTGACTGAAACGTCCATTGCTTAACTTAGGTAACTTTTCTTCAAGACGCCACGATTTGTAGAAATGTTTCATATATGACCAAACCAGACCGGGGACCAAAAGAGATGATGTAGCAAAAAAAAGAGGAGGGATAATGAAGATTATTGATCATCGTCATCATCATTTAAGCATAGGACGTCCACTGCTGAACATAGGCCTCCCCCTTTAACGTCCACACTGAACGACAGCCTGCCTTTTGCATCCACTGGATGCCAGCGACTCTTACTATGTCGTCGGTCCATCTAGTGGAAGGCCTACCTACGCTGCGTCTTCCGGCTCGTGGTCTCCACTCAAGAACCTATCTTCCCCATCGGTTATCGGTTCTCCAAGCGATGTGGCCTGCCCATTGCCACTTCAACTTGCAAATTTTAACAACTATGTCGGTGACTTTGGTTCTTTGGCGAATATCCACGTTTCGGATTCTATCGCGCAAAGAAACTCCGAGCATAGCTCTCTCCATTGCCCGCTGTGTGACTCTGAGTTTTTCCAAAAGGCCAACAGTTAAGGACCACGTCTCAGTACCAGTTTTTCAGTGACAGTTTTTAATATATTTTTATACTAAGTTATAATTTTAGGTAGTTGTATTTTTCTAGTATAAAAAAAAAATTAAAACTGTCAATTTTGAGGCAATTATTTAAAAACTAAAATCGCACCATGTACAATTTAAAAACAATTTGTTTAGTAGAATCGGGGCCCTGGGGGTCTAGACAAGACCCATTTTCTGTTAGCGTTAACGCCTGCGGAAAGGTGAAATTGTGTGAAAATGACATTAGGTTGAGATAAATTATCTCCATGCTAATGTCATTTTCATACAATTTCATCTTTCCGCAAGCGTGAACGCTAACAGACAGTGGCTCTTGTCTAGACCCCCTGGTCGTTCTACAATTGTAGAGCACTAGAAAGCGATATGATGTCACCGCATTGGTGCCGTCAGCCGTCACCCTCTGACATTTACCCTCCAAGGGCACGCGACGACATTGAATATTTTAATACCCCCGTAGATGTATCGTTACTTCCGGTTATGGGTTTCATGTTCCAACAAGATGAGATGCTTTTATCATGGACACTACGTAAAAGAGCAAAGAAAAGAAAAAAAGATTATTTTATCTGTGGAAAAAAATCAATTTTTGTATATTATATAATCTATATAAATTTATTTCGCGTATCTCGGAAACAGCTCCTACGATTTCGATTACATTTTATAATTATATAAGGAGTATTAAGGCGCCGTGACTAGCTGACTTTTATGTTTTTGAGGGGGTGAAGCAGAGGCAGTGGCGGCCGACTACAGCGGGGCGCACCGCGTGAATCTCGCAGAAACGTGACGACCTTCACCTATACACAGCTAAAGACAAGTAATTTCGTCGGTCCACAGCAAAGCTCTGTTGGCCTAGTGGTCTGGCACCGCGCTGGTAAACCACGAATGCCCGGTTCAAATCTAGTGCTATGTAGATATTTTTGGACTCAATTTTTTATCACGCACACAGCGACGGGACGACGGAGAACAAACAAACCATAATTCAATCAAACCAACTTGCTAGTTGTGATTATTAAAATTTACTTTCGTCGTACGTTTCAATATTTTATGTTTCTTTTTTGCACCAAATATTTTACCTATTATATTTATAGTTTATAGACTTACTCCTGGTATGATTCTACTAACTTGATGGTAGAGTTCGGAGACTGCTAAAACTGCTAAATAGGGAAAGCGAGATAAGTCAAGGTTGGGCTCGTTTTTTTAGTCTTAGTGAGAATTGTTAGTCAAGGAATGATTTGACTGAGCTGATGGTGGAATTCGGAGACTGCTGCTGGAACTGCTAGACGGGGAAGGCCTGATGTGTCGTGTTTGGGCTGGTTTCATTAGTCATCATGAGATCTTTCTCCGGGAATGTTTTGACTGACCTGATCGAGGACTTCGGAGACTACTATTGGAACTGCTAAACGGAAAGAGCTAGAAGTGTCGAGTTTGGGCTCGTTTCATTAGTCATGATGAGATCTTCTTCCAGGAATATTTTGACTGACCTGATCGAGGACTTCAGAGACTGCTACTGGAACTGCTAGACGGATAGAGATAGAATGGTCGAGTTTGGGCTCGTTTCATTAGTCGTGATGAGATCTTCTTCTAGGAATATTTTGACTGACCTGATCGAGGACTTCAGAGACTGCTACTGGAACTGCTAGACGGATAGAGATAGAATGGTCGAGTTTGGGCTCGTTTCATTAGTCGTGATGAGATCTTCTTCTAGGAATATTTTGACTGACCTGATCGAGAACTTCAGAGACTGCTACTGGAACTGCTAGACGGATAGAGATAGAATGGTCGAGTTTGGGCTCGTTTCATTAGTCGTGATGAGATCTTCTTCCAGGAATATTTTCACTGACCTGATCGAGGATTTCGGGGACTGCTACTGGAACTGCTAGACGGATAGAGATAGAATGGTCGACTTTGGGCTCGTTTCATTTGTCGTGATGAGATCTTCTTCCAGGAATATTTTGACTGACCTGATCGAGGACTTCGGAGACTACTACTGGAACTGCTAGACGGATAGAGATAGAATGGTCGAGTTTGGGCTCGTTTCATTAGTCGTGATGAGATCTTCTTCTAGGAATATTTTGACTGACCTGATCGAGGACTTCAGAGACTGCTACTGGAACTGCTAGACGGATAGAGATAGAATGGTCGAGTTTGGGCTCGTTTCATTAGTCGTGATGAGATCTTCTTCCAGGAATATTTTCACTGACCTGATCGAGGATTTCGGGGACTGCTACTGGAACTGCTAGACGGATAGAGATAGAATGGTCGACTTTGGGCTCGTTTCATTTGTCGTGATGAGATCTTCTTCCAGGAATATTTTGACTGACCTGATCGAGGACTTCGGAGACTACTACTGGAACTGCTAGACGGATAGAGATAGAATGGTCGAGTTTGGGCTCGTTTCATTAGTCGTGATGAGATCTTCTTCTAGGAATATTTTGACTGACCTGATCGAGGACTTCAGAGACTGCTACTGGAACTGCTAGACGGATAGAGATAGAATGGTCGAGTTTGGGCTCGTTTCATTAGTCGTGATGAGATCTTCTTCTAGGAATATTTCGACTGACCTGATCGAGAACTTCAGAGACTGTTACTGGAACTGCTAGACGGAAAGACCTAGAAGTGTCGAGTTTGGGCTTGTTTCATTAGTCGTGATGAGATCTTCTTCCAGGAATATTTTGACTGACCTGATCGAGGACTTCAGAGACTGCTACTGGAACTGCTAGACGGATAGAGATAGAATGGTCGAGTTTGGGCTCGTTTCATTAGTCGTGATGAGATCTTCTTCTAGGAATATTTCGACTGACCTGATCGAGAACTTCAGAGACTGTTACTGGAACTGCTAGACGGAAAGACCTAGAAGTGTCGAGTTTGGGCTCGTTTCATTAGTCGTGATGAGATCTTCTTCCAGGAATATTTTGACTGACCTGATCGAGGACTTCAGAGACTGCTACTGGAACTGCTAGACGGATAGAGATAGAATGGTCGAGTTTGGGCTTGTTTCATTAGTCGTGATGAGATCTTCTTCCAGGAATATTTTGACTGACCTGATCGAGGATTTCGGAGCCTGCTAGTGGAACTGCTAGACGGATAGAGCTAGAAGTGTCGAGTTTGGGCTTGTTTCATTAGTCGTGATGAGATCTTCTTCCATGAATATTTTGACAGACCTGATCGAGGATTTCGGGGACTGCTACTGGAACTGCTAGACGGAAAGACCTAGAAGTGTTGAGTTTGGGCTCGTTTCATTAGTCGTGATGAGATCTTCTTCCAGGAATATTTTGACTGACCTGATCGAGGATTTCGGGGACTGCTACTGGAACTGCTAGACGGATAGAGATAGAATGGTCGAGTTTGGGCTCGTTTCATTAGTCGTGATGAGATCTTCTTCTAGGAATATTTTGACTGACCTGATCGAGAACTTCAGAGACTGCTACTGGAACTGCTAGACGGAAAGACCTAGAAGTGTCGAGTTTGGGCTCGTTTCATTAGTCGTGATGAGATCTTCTTCCAGGAATATTTTGACTGATCTGATCGAGGATTTCGGGGACTGCTACTGGAACTGCTAGACGGATAGAGATAGAATGGTCGACTTTGGGCTCGTTTCATTAGTCGTGATGAGATCTTCTTCCAGAAATATTTTGACTGACTAGATCGAGGATTTTGGAGACTGCTAGTGGAACTGCTAGATGGATAGGGCTAGAAGTGTCGAGTTTGGGCTCATTTCATTAGTCTTGATGAGGTTTTCTTCCAGGAATATTTTGACTGACCTGATCGAGGACTTCGGAGACTGCTACTGGAACTGCTAGACGGAAAGAGCTAGAAGTGTCGAGTTTGGGCTCCTCGATCAGGTCAGTCAAAATATTTCTGGAAGAAGATCTCATCCCGACTAATGAAACAAGCCCAAACTTGACACTTCTAGCTCTATCCGTCTAGCAGTTCCAGTAGCAGTCTCCGAAGTTCTCGATCAGGTCAGTCATAATATTCCTGGAAGAAGATCTCATCACGACTAATGAAACGAGCCCAAACTCTACACTTCTATCTCTTTCCGTCTAGCAGTTCCAGTAGCAGGCTCCGAAATCCTCGATCAACTCAGTCAAAATATTCCTGGAAGAAAACCTCATCAAGACTAATGAAACGAGCCCAAACTTGACACTTCTAGCTCTATCCGTCTAGCAGTTCCAGTAGCGGTCTCCGAAATCCTCGATCAGGTCAGTCAAAATATTCCTGGAAGAAGATCTCATCACAACTAATGAAACGAGCCCAAACTTGACACTTCTAGCTCTTTCCGTCTAGCAGTTCCAGTAGCAGTCTCCGAAGTCCTCGATCAGGTCAGTCAAAATATTCCTATAAGAAAACCTCATCACGATTCACGACTAATGAAACGAGCCCAAACTCTACACTTCTATCTCTTTCCGTCTAGCAGTTCCAGTAGCGGTCTCCGAAATCCTCCATCAGGTCAGTCAAAATATTCCTGGAAGAAGATCTCATCACAACTAATGAAACAATCCCAAACTCGACACTTCTAGCTCTTTCCGTCTAGCAGTTCCAGTAGCAGTCTCCGAAGTTCTCGATCAGGTCAGTCAAAATATTCCTAGAAGAAGATCTCATCACAACTAATGAAACAATCCCAAACTTGACACTTCTAGCTCTTTCCGTCTAGCAGTTCCAGTAGCAGTCTCCGAAGTCCTCGATCAGGTCAGTCAAAATATTCCTATAAGAAAACCTCATCACGATTCACGACTAATGAAACGAGCCCAAACTCTACACTTCTATCTCTTTCCGTCTAGCAGTTCCAGTAGCGGTCTCCGAAATCCTCGATCAGGTCAGTCAAAATATTCCTGGAAGAAGATCTCATCACAACTAATGAAACAATCCCAAACTCGACGCTCCTATCTCTTTCCGTCTAGCAGTTCCAGTAGCAGTCTCCGAAATCCTCGATCAGGTCAGTCAAAATATTCCTGGAAGAAGATCTCATCACGACTAATGAAACGAGCCCAAACTCGACACTTCTAGCTCTTTCCGTCTAGCAGTTCCAGTAGCAGTCTCCAAAGTCCTCGATCAGGTCAGTCAAAATATTCCTGGAAGAAGATCTCATCACGACTAATGAAACAAGCCCAAACTCGACACTTCTAGCTCTATCCGTCTAGCAGTTCCACTAGCAGGCTCCGAAATCCTCGATCAGGTCAGTCAAAATATTCCTGGAAGAAGATCTCATCACGACTAATGAAACAAGCCCAAACTCGACACTTCTAGCTCTATCCGTCTAGCAGTCCCAGTAGCAGTCTCCGAAGTTCTCGATCAGGTCAGTCAAAATATTCCTAGAAGAAGATCTCATCACAACTAATGAAACGAGCCCAAACTCGACACTTCTAGCTCTTTCCGTCTAGCAGTTCCAGTAGCAGTCTCCAAAGTCCTCGATCAGGTCAGTCAAAATATTCCTGGAAGAAGATCTCATCACGACTAATGAAACAAGCCCAAACTCGACACTTCTAGCTCTATCCGTCTAGCAGTTCCACTAGCAGGCTCCGAAATCCTCGATCAGGTCAGTCAAAATATTCCTGGAAGAAGATCTCATCACGACTAATGAAACAAGCCCAAACTTGACACTTCTAGCTCTATCCGTCTAGCAGTTCCACTAGCAGGCTCCGAAATCCTCGATCAGGTCAGTCAAAATATTCGTGGAAGAAGATCTCATCACGACTAATAAAACGAGCCCAAACTCGACACTTCTAGCTCTCTCCGTCTAGCAGTTCCGTAGCAGACTCCGAAGTCCTCGATCAGGTCAGTCAAAATATTCCTGGAAGAAGATCTCATCAGCACTAATGAAACAAGCCCAAACTCGACACTTCTAGCTCTATCCGTCTAGCAGTTCCACTAGCAGGCTCCGAAATCCTCGATCAGGTCAGTCAAAATATTCGTGGAAGAAGATCTCATCACGACTAATAAAACGAGCCCAAACTCGACACGTCTAGCTCTATCCGTCTAGCAGTTCCAGTAGCAGTCTCCAAAGTCCTCGATCAGGTCAGTCAAAATATTCCTGGAAGAAGATCTCATCACGACTAATGAAACAAGCCCAAACTCGACACTTCTAGCTCTATCCGTCTAGCAGTTCCACTAGCAGGCTCCGAAATCCTCGATCAGGTCAGTCAAAATATTCCTGGAAGAAGATCTCATCACGACTAATGAAACAAGCCCAAACTCGACACTTCTAGCTCTATCCGTCTAGCAGTCCCAGTAGCAGTCTCCGAAGTTCTCGATCAGGTCAGTCAAAATATTCCTAGAAGAAGATCTCATCACAACTAATGAAACGAGCCCAAACTCGACACTTCTAGCTCTTTCCGTCTAGCAGTTCCAGTAGCAGTCTCCAAAGTCCTCGATCAGGTCAGTCAAAATATTCCTGGAAGAAGATCTCATCACGACTAATGAAACAAGCCCAAACTCGACACTTCTAGCTCTATCCGTCTAGCAGTTCCACTAGCAGGCTCCGAAATCCTCGATCAGGTCAGTCAAAATATTCCTGGAAGAAGATCTCATCACGACTAATGAAACAAGCCCAAACTCGACACTTCTAGCTCTATCCGTCTAGCAGTTCCACTAGCAGGCTCCGAAATCCTCGATCAGGTCAGTCAAAATATTCGTGGAAGAAGATCTCATCACGACTAATAAAACGAGCCCAAACTCGACACTTCTAGCTCTCTCCGTCTAGCAGTTCCGTAGCAGACTCCGAAGTCCTCGATCAGGTCAGTCAAAATATTCCTGGAAGAAGATCTCATCAGCACTAATGAAACAAGCCCAAACTCGACACTTCTAGCTCTATCCGTCTAGCAGTTCCACTAGCAGGCTCCGAAATCCTCGATCAGGTCAGTCAAAATATTCGTGGAAGAAGATCTCATCACGACTAATAAAACGAGCCCAAACTCGACACGTCTAGCTCTATCCGTCTAGCAGTTCCGTAGCAGACTCCGAAGTCCTCGATCAGGTCAGTTAATCCGTTTCTGGAGAAAGTAACATCACGACTTACCAAACTAGCTCAAACTAAACTAAACTAAAAATTGGTGCTGATGATGACGATGATGATGAAAAGCAGCATTTTTTCCCCTCGTTATAACATCAGCTATCTGAGAGTGAAAATCCCATCAAAATCAGTTCAGCCATATTGGAGTTTATACGTAATATCATCATCATCATCATCATCCTTCATAGGGAACATACATACATCGCTTTTTATATGTATATAGAAGAAAGATATACTCAAAGAAGACTGTAACACCTTTTTAGGGTTCCGTAGAATTACAAGGAACCCATATAAGTTCGTTCTGCCCATCCGTCTCTGTCTGTCCATCCCAAGTTGTTTAGGATTTCCTAACCATTATAGTAGACTGCGCCCCGCGCATTCACCTGCGTAGTAATGAAAAAATTGTGATGATGATGATGATGAAAAGTTGCTCGAATTTTTTTCAACATCAGCTATCTTACAGTGAAAATCCCATCAAAATCGGTCCTGCAGTTTTCGAGTCTATAAAGAACATTACAGACATACGCACACGACGAAATATTTCAAAAACATTATAAAAATAACATGGATATGTGAGAATTGAACCCGGAGCCTACTGAGTCACAGGAACTAATCCATTGCGTCAACCACTCTTCTAATTGATCTATGACGCAAGCGGTGAAATTATGCTTCTAATCTATAAAATAATATAAATGTACAAAGAAATCGTCACAAAATGTAATTTTCATTCGCCTGCCTGTTTAGTACTAAGTACTTACTTGAAGCCTGACCAAAGGAAGTAAGGGTGAGACCAATTTGTAAATTTTACGCGTAAATTACGTACTTCTCAAGGTATCAACTGGAATGTCTAATTAAACTGGACGGAAAGCTATTTTGTATGATAACGTCGCTGACTGTCCACTTTGTGTGACCTCTGCAAATGCTCGAGACTGCTTTGTTCTTATATTGCCCTGGTACACCGACCACCGATACTTGGAAGTAAATTATTACTATGCATCTCCACTTATGTCACTCCTCCGTTAGACGGAACCCTCAGAGCGCGAGACCAAAAAAAAAACTAACTGAAGTTAAAATATTGAAAAACAAACTTAAGTTTGTAGTTGACAATAAGGTTATTCCATACATTCCAACTACAAAATGTAAGTTTGTAATAGCAAAATAATTATTTTTAAATGATATAACTTCAAATTTATAACTTTCGGATTTATTCCTATATATGTGCTATGAGACCTTGCCTCTTGCCAAATTTCATGATTCTAGGTCAACGGGAAGTACCCTATAGGTTTAGATTCCCTTGTGAAATCGCAAAATATACGACATAAACGTTCATATCTTTTGATTGCTTTGACTTACAACTTTTATTTTTTACAGCCGAAAGAAACCGTAGGCCCAAGTATTTAGTATAAATTTCAACTTGATACCTTTACGCGTTCTTGAGAAAAAGGGTATTGACAGATGGACAGACAGACGGACAACGAAGTGATCTTATAAGGGTTCCGTTTTATCCTTTTGAGGTACGGGACCCTAAAAAAGTAGACTAACTGTGCTCTGCGGGTTCACCTGCGAAGTAATGAAAAAATGGTGATGATGATGATGATAAAAAAGATGCCAATTTTTTTTCTCCTCATAGAATCAGCTATCTGACAGTGAAAATCCCGTCCCTACCATTTTCGATTAAAGAACATTACACACATGCATACAAACACAAACATACACACACCCACGCACGCACGCACGAACATGACGAATTATTTTAAAAACATAAGAAAAATTACAAAAATTTAAATTATTGGTGACTATGAGATTTGAACCCGGAGCTTACTCACAGAGTCGCAGAGAACTTATCCATTGCGTCAAACCATTCGGCCAACTGGACTATGACGATTTTGGTGAAATTATCCTTCGTAAACTAATATATACAAACAAATCGTTACAAAATGTAATTTTCATTCGCCTGCCTTTTTAGTACTTATAATGCAAGAAAACATTGCAGATAAGGTAGGTACTTACTTTACAACTTACGTCAAGGTGTTTTTGTGTCATAAAGTTGAGATTATATTTTGGAGCGGTTAGCGGAACAAAGCGACACACGTCCGTCTAGCAGCGCGCCTCAGCGGTCTCTGTCACATCGCGTAAAAATAAAAGAGAAGTGAAAAGGCGCCGCGGCGGCACGACGTTTCGTTCGACACGTTCGAGCCAATTTATGATTAAATTAATTAATAGATAGAAAAATTGAATTTTTATCAATAAATAAAATTAATGATGTTATTTGTTACAATATTTAACATCATTCTTGTAAATTTTGTAAAGATTTGTTCATTAATACTCGAGATAAAATTGTATGCGTTTAGGTAAATTTCAAGGTTAGAGGTTATTTCATGATTTTTTTCTATCGAGAAAATTTATCGGAAACGTGTTTTGGAACTAATGGTACACTCAGAAATATGATCAAGATTACCACATATTTTTTTTACTGCTTTAAAATGAATATATTGTCTTAATATTTTTTTCTGTGAAGCCTTTTTTGTCTGAAAGACCGCCTTAATTTAATAAATTTTCGCATGGAAATTGAAATCATAATAAGGACGAATAAACGATACTTTTTTTCCCGAAAAATACAAAACAAGAATATCTATCACGGATAAAACTGAAGGGCACAAGTAGTACAGGGTTATTCGGAATAGTGGTACCAAGCCGAAAGGTCGTCCTCGTCATATTATTATGTTTTGTGATCATGATTATTTTTATGTAAGTATAACTATTACTTTAGACTAACACTGAAATAGAAAAAAAAACGTAGAAAAAAAGAAGGATATATATTTTACATTCTAATAAATAAATAAAAAACATAACTAAAAACTACTTAAAAATACATACAAACTAGTACTAAAATATAAAACTAAACTAATAAATAAAAATATCCTTCACATTCAGTAAAATGTCAGGAACTGCTTATTTTTATTATTTATTTATTTTAGAACTAGCGGTCCGCCCCAGCTTCGCACGGGTATAGATTATAACCTATGTCACCCGTGGATAGTGTAGCTTCCCAACAGTAAAAGAATTTTTTAAATCGGTTCAGTAGTTTCGGAGCCTATTCAATTCAAACAAACAAACAAATCTTTCCTCTTTATAATATTAGTATAGATAAGGATCCTGGCAAAAGATGTTCTCCTTTCGCCTTAGTATCCTTGCTAGTCGCTAGTCGCTACCCTATGTACGCAAGTATCTGCTATCCTGTAATACTTGCAGACAAAAATCCCATAACTTTATTCCAGACAAGCATATTGCTCTCAAATCCAATAATTAAAGGGTATCTCATCGAAAGATAAGAAGATACAAATAGCTACTTGGCACACAAATGTCTACATAAGTATATGCTGTTTCTCCCATATTTACAAACGCAACAAAGGTACCTCGAGTCCTCACCTTGAGTGCTCACTTTGCCAAGATTCCTCTTGTTTGTCCTCCAGCCTCCGTTTTATTTGGCATTGTTAGTTGTCTCTCAAGGTTCGCTCAGTCCATCTCAAATGAGGACAAAGTGAGTCATTACGTCATAACCTTACCATAATCATTATATCTTCTATGCCGTAACTGTCTCATTTAGCGACAGAGGTCAAAAATAAGGTTCCTGAGGCCCTCTTGTTTAGGACGCAAAAAGAGGTTTTATAAGTTTAACCTCTTTCTATAAGTGTATCTGTAGAACTGAGTTTTGATTTAGTTTATTTTTTGTTTGAATGACGACATGATTGAGAGTTTTCTTAACATTAATTCAAGAAAATAAGTGCAGATGTCCGAATATTATCAGATCTTTGATCGGAGGGTTAAAAAAAACTTACTTACTTACTTACTATATACTTACTTGTATCGACTAAAATGCCAAACCATGACATAAGGGAACCTTAAGCGTGAGGATAGACCGAGGTTACGTCTATGAAATATGGGAGTTTAGTCTACAAGTTTCTCAACCAACACAATTATTTTTCTTTGGAAATATTTCCATTTAAATCAAAACTAAACCCAATTACTCAGGATTACAAAGTTATTTCAAAACAATTTGTCTGGCCCAGTAACCTTTGCAAAAGTTATTTGTATTCACATTACATTTTGGGACTTCATGTATTTTTAAGTCGAGACGAGTAAGCCCTTTCTGAGAAAGATTTTACCTAACAACTATACCTTAGGTACACCTCTTTAGAAAAACCTGCTGGCTTAGCTCTACCGTGAAGGCAACTCGATCCGAGTTGCCTTTACGGTAGAGTATAGGGTGTTGTATAGGTAACTCACTGCTTTCAAGAAATATGTCTGGGTTAAATCTACGCGTAAAAAATTTGGAAACATTGCAAAATAAAATATTTTTTCTTACTACATAGAAACTTTTGAAAATGTGACAGTTTTTAAAAGAGCATCATGAAACGACTGTAGGCAATAATCTACCATTTATTTACACTTATATTATAAAGAGGTAAATTTTTTGTGTTTGTGGTTCTGTTTGTTTGTACGAGGTAATCTCCGTAACCGTTTCTGAAGATTCTTTCACAAATTGAAAGCTACACTATTGATAGCCTGTTGGTCCAGTTGGTAGTGAACCTGCCTTCTGAGTTTGGGGGCGTGGGTTCGATTCCCATCTAGGACAAACATTTGTGTGATGAACATTTGTGTTTGTTCTATTCTGGTTGTTAAATATCTATTTAAGTATGTATTTAAAAACTATATATGTATGTATATCAGTCTCTGGCAGCCATATCACAAGCTTTGCTTAGTTTGGGGTCAGATGATCGTGTGTGAAAAAATGTCCCGAATATTTATATATTTATTATTTCATTTGTTTGTTCTTCAACCTGGGACAAAATAAATCACCAATTGTTACCCAGCCCCATTGTGGTCTAGACTCGTACGTAGGATTACCTAAACCAGGCGTATTTGTGGTTGATGGATGTAAGTTCCGGCATTCGCGTCGAAAGTGCGTACACTTACAGAACAGACTGCGCAGCCGCCGTCTTGTTTTAGAAATAACCCGTAACAATTACCATTGTTTGCAATAAGAAAAAGGGTAGAAGCGTAATATTTATAAAACCTACTCGTGTAGATTATGAGCTACAAACACTGTTTTAAACTATCACGGTTGTTACTACAGTTATATGATGATTAACGGGATATTTACCGTGATAAGGTTGTGGATGGAGCTCCCGATATTTCAGCGCAGTTACATGCACCATGTTCACGGGAAGACAAACAAAACATAGTGCATGTAACTGCGCCATAATATCGGGAGTTCCACCCACAACCGTAAATATCCCGTTAATAGTAATCCTATATAGATTTTCGTATTAGAAGTATTTTAAAAATCTGTCCATCTTTCCGTTTTAATAAATCCTATCGATATTTGCATATAAATATTTTCGTTCCAGTGAAACAATTGATCATCTTCTTCCCTTATTTTTCCGTTTGAAAATCAACTTTTCCTAATTTGACCCAGTTTTATCTAGAACCAGGACAAATATAATTACGTGACAAGAAACATACAGAGCAATTAAAGTCATGTCGTTTGTAATATACTGGGAAAACGTTTAATAAAAGGCATAAAAACGAAAACAAGGTGACACAAATCGGAAAGGAAAACGTTATCTATTACATCTGATCTGGTTCAGTAATAAAACTTGTATATTTACTGTTTTTATGTCATACGGGCAGGCCAATAAACCCATTTAGTGCATCAAATCTGTGATCTTGTTTCGTCTAAATCTAAATACGCAGGACTCAATTAGGGGAGACGTGTAAATGATGACATTTATGATTTAACGGAGAAAATATGGATGTTTTTCTATTTCGAGTATCTTTTAGTGGGTACAACATCCGCCCCTACTTCCACCTTATAAAGTTGATCAAAATCGTAAATACGTAATGAAATTAGTAACTGGCTTTGACTCCATCAGAATTAGACCAGGACCCGATTCTACTAAAGAAATTGTTTTTAAATTGTAATTGTTTCAATTTTAATTTGTAAATAATGGCCTCAAAATTACAGTTTTTTTATTATTATTAAAAACTGTCAATTTTGAGGCAATTATTTACAAATTAAAATTGAAACAATTATAATTTAAAAACAATTTGTTTAGTAGAATCGGGGCCCTGAGTGTTCCAGCAAATATTGATCTTCTTTATGTAAATCAGGCACTTCAAAAATAGATAATTTTATGGTTTTTTTTTTATTACATATTATGTTCTATATGTAACTTAGGCTTTTCTTGTTATTCATTGTGGTTTTTCGATGTGTATTAAAACATTATTTTGACTTGGTTTTGACCCTATCCGATCAAGATAGTCAAGCAAATAATTGACCGAGCCATTGTTTTGATACAAGTTTTTTTCGGTGCTTCTAAGCTTTTATCATTGCATACATTTTCGCCAAATTTTCTGATAAGTAATATTTATCTATCGCTACCTTTGTCATCAAAATGTAAAGGAATTCTCGATCAAAATATTTGTCCCGGAGTAAAATCGATGTCGTTTATTTATACATCGTATCTGTCAGTGTGATTCTTTCCAGCCAGTTAACCCTGTCCCAGTTATTTGTTTGCCGTGTCATTAATATTGAAAAGACAACTATTAACTAGAAAAATATCCCGAGAAAATGAAATGACCGCTTTGACGAGAACTTACCGTTAGTAAATAGACCTGTGTCTAACAATTTTTTCCCAGAATCATCATCATCATTTCAGCCTATCATGTTCCTGTTGCTGGGACACAGGCCTTCTTTCAGAGAAACAGAGTATGGACCGTACCTAGTCCACCATGCTGACCCAGTGCATGTTGGTGAATGTCATATATCTTTGAACAATTGAGGTTTTTGACATACCGGTTTCCTCACGATCTTTTCTTTCACCGTTTTTGAGCGATGGCATCCAAACTGCACATAATTTAATTAGTTACGTTTAAAAATATTAACAGGTGTTGGCATCAAAAGTAACAAAAGGAGCCAAGATTGATGAAGAAATAAAATCATTAATCGAACTCCTACAACGAAAGCAAATTACTGTAACGATTAGATTTCCGAGAAAAATACTGTCAATTTATTGACTGGCTGCAAAAATATACTCAGTAATTATGATGGGCGGGTAGAGTCCAACAGAGCGTGGTTGAGTCAACAAATAAATATCGCATCAATTCGCAGCGTGGCAACATGATCTATTTCTGGTGTCCAGTTAAAGATGGCTTTACATGAGCTACTGCCGTATGATAGTATTCGATTAGCGGCAATAGTAATGAACAGCCTGCCTTTTGCATCCACTGGATGCCAGCGACTCTCACAATGTCGTCGGTCCATCTAGTGGGAATTAGATGGACCGACGACACTAGTTCAGCATGGAGGTACAAGGGGGAGGCCTATGTTCAGCAGTGGACGTCTTCTGGCTGATGACGATGATGAATAGTAATTAACGAAGCGCTACAGGAGTGATCATCATCATCAGCCTGTATCGACCCACTGCTGGGTATAGGCCTCTTACTTGGGCCATTGATGCCGGGACAATCTGATGACATTGCATGACCGGTGATCGGTCTATGTCGTCGCTCCATCAAGCTGGTTGTCTGCCTACGCTTAGATATCCGCTATCGGTAATCACTTTGTATGGGCTCTATTTCACCTACCACAGGAATGAGGTTAATAGAGTTTTGGTATTGTATTGACCTCTGTAAGACACCTCTGGGTTACACAGAAGAAATCGTTTCATGATACAAAGATGAAAAGAGATCATGGTAAACATTTAACATAGAATTCATCTTCTAACATAGGACCAACCCTGAAATCGCGAAATTTCAGCTGTTTCATACAATGCATGAAGTGCGAATGATTTTTAATAGAACAGCAGATTGTTTTTTGCTACTTTAGGGTTAGTTCCATAGTAAAACTCTTTATCGACTTCCTTTCGGCTTATTACCAGTTCCGTTTAACCCATGCATAAGTACTTTAAAACTAGTATAATATTTGCAAAATAAAATTGCGTTTGCACTAAAAAAATTACATACTCCAACAAAGCGAGTCTGTAAACTTACGTAGTATAGTATGAAATCTTTGCTATAGGTTATATGATTATTTACGGGATATTTACCGTGGTAAGGTTGTGGTTAAACATCCCGTAAATAATCATATAACTTTAGTGAACAACCGTGATAGTTTAAAACAGTGTTTTGCTGTAGGTATTCATGCCCCGTTTCAGATTGTGACGTCATTACACGGATTTCAGTTGCCGCAGTAGGTAGTGCTCATCATCTGACATTTTCTAGTATCGATAAGAAAATTAGCTTATTTCAACGGTACAAGTAGTACAGTTTCGCGCCCGTCGCTTTAAACTCACAGCCGTCGTAAAAGCATCATAAAACCACCGTAAAACCCAAAAAAGAAGTACAAGGAAATGAATACTAAGGAAATTAGATGTGAGAGACATAAAGCAACAGCGAATATGCAAGCGCCTTAACCCGTTGGTTTCCGAGTAGCGCGTGACCCATTTCGCGCGTTTGGAGGGCACCCGCAGCTGCATTGACCCGGATTCGATTCCACGACGGAACACTTAGCTGGACTGCGACGGAGCCGCTGCTGGCCCGAGCTTTGTTTTTGGAATGGAAATAGATTTTTCATTTCACAAAGACTAAGCAATCTAAGTATAAATAACTTACTGCTAAAATTGTATTTTCGAGTTTAAAAATAGCTACACGTATTGAAAAGTTTCCCCCCCTTCAGGCAGCTACTCATCCGGGCTAACAATTTAAAACTAAGCATATTTAAAATACATGAACATTGTTAGAACATTGTAGCAAATATTCAGTTCAGTGTCCAATTAGGTTACAAAAAAGAGTTATCATAACTTTCGAACCCAATGACCTCAAGTTGGGGTTCGCAGGAATAACTTATCCTTTTGTACCCCATAACGAAATTTTCCGGGCAAGTTCTCCGAAGTATCTCGAGGAAATGACGCGCAGAAGTCCATTCAATTGGATAATAAGCTGTTTATACCGGTCTTTTAGGAACATGTTCGAAAAGGAAGAAGTGAAGATCAATAATTTGTTCGTCCGGGAGAATGGGACCTACTACTAACGAGTATTTCCTACTATAATAGTTTAAATTGGCCGTATCCAAAGATAATGTAACCACTTCATCGCACACGAGTCATAATTTGCTTGTGCAAAATAAATCATCATATTATGGCAATCATATGGCGCTTGTGATTGGAGACTCAAGTCATTCATTGAATTCGCGTCTATAATTGGCCCGCTCGAAAAAGGTTAAGCTGAAAAAGTATGACTTAGGCTTACAGCGAGGTAAAGGATGAGTAGTCAAGTGATTATCGTCATTGGCCGTATCAAAGGTATTACTATAATTATGGATACGAGGGCTGCCCCTTAGTTTATACTGACTTTAGGTAGGTACTAAGTTCAAGCCTCACGTACATACAGACACGCCTCTTGCTCATTGGGGTAGGCAGAGACTCTCTATTTGCTACGATCCTGACACACATCTTTCGCTTCTTCTACTTTGGTGACATACAAGCTCGGCGGTTATGGGTACTTTTGACGAGGTCTTTTCTCAAAAGGTATTTTATTTGGTCGTGATATGTTCGCCTACGTCAACCCTTACCGGCTTGCCCATTCGCGCTCCCCCATCGAGATATAATACATCTATCTCATATAGTCACAATCGTGCCAAAAATTTCCGAACCTAAACTCGACACATGTTCCGAATTGCGCAGACTTTTTGGTTAGTTACAAGGTAACCGCGATCCGACTACAACGCCGCGCGATGTCAGAGCTACGATGACATATCGGACAACTAACGTTCAACACTATGCAAGCGACGTAACTACTAAATTCACAGATCTACTATGTGACTAAATTGGAGTAAATGTGGCATTGTGAACTATGTAATCGATACAATGTATGTACAATGACGCTCAGACGTTTTATGACTGTTTTTTTTTTCACTGAGAGATTGTGACTATAGGAATTTTATCTCAATGCGCTCACCACATAAAAATTCTTTCGTCTATCTTCTTTCACAAAGTAGCCTTTATAATATATCAATGCGTCTACAAGACAATTTGTTAGTGACGTAGGTACAAAGAGTTGTTTGTTATCCAAATAGATGCAAGCCGAAGAACAATAAACAAATCTTAACAATTTTCTTAATTAAATTATAATAAGGGAAACAATGACGTTCAATGAGACGGGTGAGACGTCATAGACTAAATATGAACGTTACAACCAAAATAAAATCTACTATTTACTATTTTAGAGGACAACATTAATAAAAATAAACGTCCAAATTAAATGTAAAATACACAGTGATGACAAAGGGCAAGGTGGTCAAAGAAAATTATGGCGCCAAAATTATTTTTACGATCAAATTTGTTTAGGCTACTCGTGTCGTGAGTTTCATATAAACGAGGTAAATAATAATGAAACAAGCGAGAAAACTGTCTGCGGAGGTATTACGTAAGCAAAATAGACTGTGAGTAATTTTATGATCAAACAAACGTGCACTGGGGATGTTCTATAGATATTTATTTTTATTTTAGAAATTGCGTCTCACGGCTCTTGTCGTCGAAAGATTAATGGGATACGAGTTGATATAATCTAGATTCTAGATTGTTTATTTCAGTTCATTTTCTTTATTTTCGTCTTGAATTACGGAAACATGTGGGTCGGGTTGATTCATAACTCAATGCCCTAAGTATTACAATATTTTTATTTTTAATAGGTAATGGGTTTATTTTTACGAACATTGCCTAACTATAGCAACGTAACATATTATGTTCTAACTAACAGTCTTTAGGACATTTTGTTGGGTGTATTTATCTGACTAGAATTGATTATGATCTGACTTATATTCGATGTAGAAGGCTATCCTAAAAGTGTGTGTGGCAATTGAAACTCCAGTAGATGGATTAAGTACGTGCGCTTTATTTGAGCGTAGTGAAGTTGAAGTGGCAATGGGCAGGCCACATCGCTCGAAGAACCGATAACCGATGGGGAAGAAAGGTTCTGGAGTGGAGACCACGAACCGGAAGACGCAGCGTAAGTAGGCCTCCCACTAGATGGACCGACGACATTGTGAGAGTCGCGGGCATCCAGTGGATGCAAAAGGCAGGCTGTCGTTCAGTGTGGAGGTTAAAGGGGGAGGCCTATGTTCAGCAGGGGACGTCTTGTGGCTGATGATGATGATGAATGACTAGCTAATCATTGAATGTCTGTGCGCTATTATCAAAATGTTTATAATAACAATCTGACGTGATATAAGGTGGGACACACAGGCCCTACAAGCCCAATTTTTTTTTCTTCTATACGTTAAGTTGGTCACTTTTATAAATTTGATCATTGTGTAGACATTTTTAAAGGAAAATATAAAAGTTCTTGTAAGAACATAATTCATCTTGGTAAAGATTGCTCAGACACAAAAACAGTAACGTCTACGTCGAATTGACAACTCCAAAAATCGTCTCTACCTTTTTCATTCAAGTCTTTTAGACAAGGACAAAACTATAACTTGTATAGGGATGTGGTTTTCTTACTTCACATAAGTTAGTAGTAGTATAAGCTCACATACTAAAACGTCGCCAATATTATAAATGCGAAATGTGTATGTATGTTTGTTCGCGCTCAACTCCGTAACAGCTGAACAGATTTGAATGAAATTTAGTATGGATGTAGCTCAGTTCATTATACTCTGGATTAACACTTTTAATTCCGGTAAAATTCATGATTCCAGTAGGATTACGGATAAAACCGCGGGGCACTGCTAGTTATCAATAACTACATTACTCTGAGCTCGACATTCGCGCTGCTATTTCAGACTCAATAAAATTAATCTAAATCATCTCGCGAGCAATTCATTTCATATTCGCAACAGCACTGCGCATTTATCATCCCGGCATATAACCAGGAAGTGTGTGTAAAAACGGCGGCCGACCACGAGTGGCACCTACCTACTGGTTCTATACTATGACGCAAGCAATCTGTTTGTTTTTGCTAATATACCTACTAATACATAAAGTGATGGTTGGACTTTAATCATAGTTAGAAACTAGACTTCCTAGGAAGTCTGAAATTGTAGCCACTGTAGTTTTAGGACCTTGAGAGTAATTTTACATTCACTATAACAATAAGAATTAGCTAATTAGGTCAGGAATTGAAGGCTTTTTCAAACGTTTGAAAGTTTGTTTCTCCATGGCTTGTTCAAGCATTTGAAGGCGTGTCCGTCCATGGCTTGTTCAAACGTTAGAAAACTTGTTCTTCCATAAGTTCATGCGCTCGAAGACTTTCCTCCATGACTTGTTCAAGAATTTGAAGACTTGTTTATCATGGTTTTTTCAAACGTTCGAAGACTTATTCCTCCATGGCTTGTTCAAACGATTGAAAGCTTGTTCCTCCATGTCTTTTTCGAACCAACTGATTTTACTACACCAATATGCTTACTTCTACAATATATACTTTTAGATTGCCCATGCAATTACTGTGTTTAAACTGGAGTCCAACATTGACTCATTCAATGTTAAGCTTCTTTGACAAGGACAGACCAATTTTTGTTCGAGGGTTTTTGCCTCAACCACATAATTAGTCCCTGAGATATATTTAACTTGTTATTGTATCATGTCGACCGTTTCCATCATTATCATCGTAATCTTGTCCCTATATTTCTGGATGCGTCGATACAGTATGACTTGATTGTGACTTATGTTTGAAGAAATGTTCCAAAACTTTATCATATTGACTGTTTGAAAATTGTATAAAGCTTCATCATTTAGCCTTTAACCTATCGTGTTCCCACTGCTGGTGTACAGGCCTTTCCTTTAGAGAGAGGATGAGCCCTAATCCACCATGCTGGTCCAGTGCATGTTTATGAATATCACGTCTTTGAACTTTTGAGATTCTTGGACATACCGGTTTCCTCGCGATGTTTTCCTTCACTGTTGTTGAGTGATAACATTTAAACTGCAAATAATTTATTTAAGTGCCTGGCCGAGGATCGAACCGAGTATGATGTCAAATTGTAAAGCGCACCTGCTACCTACTCTGCTAACATCATCATCATCATCATCAGCCAGAAGACGTCCACTGCTAAACATAGGCCTCCTCCTTTAACCTCCACACGATGCCCGCGACTCTCACAATGTCGTCGGTCCATCTAGTGGGAGGCCTACTTACACTACGTCTTCCGGTTCGTGGTCTCCACTCCAGAACCTTTCTTCCCCATCGGTTATCGGCTCTTCGAGCGATGTGGCCTGCCCATTGCCACTTCAACTTGCAAACGGCTAACATCGCTCGGTATAAAACTTGACACTGCTAAATAGACAAGATATCTTGAGCCAAATCTTTAAATAAATTAGATTTTACTATTGTTAGGAGACTTAATTAACGTCTTAAGTAATGTTTACTTAGTTTTAATACAATGGCCCATGTACAGCGTAAAGTCACAGGCAAACGTTACCAGCATGTTAGCGCGTGATAGAACTGGCAAGGCGGCGCCAAGTCCACGATTTTATTAGCAAACTGCAAACAGCAAATGTTGTCTCGTAAACTTGTATTTGGCAAATAATGGTGCTAAGATATTCATATCTTTAGATATTGATTTTAAAAAGGTGATCAGAATTTACTGTTTTCGTTCAGTTTTTTTACAATGATATGGCAACTGTCTGAACTGTGGGTTCTCGAATGGAGACCACGGACCGGTAAGCGCAGCGTAGGACATCCACCCACAAGATGGACAGACGACCTAAAAGAGACCGCCGGAAAATGCTGGATGCAGGCCGCTTCCAACCGGCCCATTTGGAGATAAATTGGGGATGCATATGTCCATCAGTGGACGTCCTATGGTTGAAATGATGATGATGATGACAACTGTCAGACGCATTGTGTCAACGGCCGCTTTGTAGTATGATATAGGAAACCAGTTTTATAGCTGCATTGCATAATATAGCTGCATTGCATAATATAGAGTATTTACGGTAAATGATAAACTCGATTGAATGCGACATTCTTGGTTATTGTCCTACTAAAATTATAAATGTAAAAGTGTGTTTGATTATTCCTCTTTCACGCAGCAACAGAGCAACGAATCGACGTAGTTTTTTACTGGAGGGGCGGAGAGTGACATAAGGTAGTTTTTATCCCGGAAAATGTATAGTTTCAGAGGAAAATGTCCACGCAGGTGAAACCGCGGAGTGATGCTAGTATTTAAATAGCTCAGCTCTAAAACTCTGTAATGTAGTAAAATTAGCAGGTAGATATTATCTAATGCCCGGCTGGCTAGCTTTAAAGCTAGCCAGACCATTAGAAAAATCTGCTGTTCCATAGAAAACGGTCATTGACACTCGACAAAATGTATGGAACAGCTGATATTTTTTTCTAGATTTCTATGTTGGTCTCATATTAAAAGTTGTACATCATGATGGGTGCTACGGACCCCTTTCAGATTAGTACACCCTTTCCACGTAACCCTGTATACATAGCATGCTTATTATATTTTCTTATTATAGGATTATCGTTGATTTCTGTAGATAGCTAAAAACCGCAAATGTACTAGCACGAAATATTTTGGGAAAATTTTCAATAGTAAGTATCTCATAAACTTTTCTCGTTTCAGCAGTTTCATGCGCATTTTCAGGTAATAATGCCAGTTCAGCGAAGTACGTACGTATGCAATGCTTTTAGCGCGAGAAATTAGGTAAGTACTCGGTTTTCTGCCAATATTCCGCACTTCGTAGAATTTTCCACAAAATTTACCCACTGGCATAAATGTCACGTGATTCTAAAGCTATTACACCGCGGCAACATCGGCATGCAACATAATGGCATGGGCATTATTTTTAAAATGACATTGCAAATGGTATGTAATAATTTGTATGTTGATATGTTTTATTTTGGCGGAAGAGATCGGAATAATATCCCCCGTCAACATTGTGAAATATCAACGCAAAAATTGCTTTATATGATTTGCAATGTTATTCTAATCGTATTTTTTTATTCTTACGCCGTGTTTTTGTTATGTTCAAATACGTTAAAAATGTACGAAAGAGATAGCACCGGCTGCGTCCTACATGCTAGTTTCACAATACAAGGTTACACGCAACTGTGGTACTAAGCGGAATGGAGCTTTTTTTACTGTTAGCTTTTTTTACATAAGCAACTTTCACTAATAGGACCAAACATAAAAACGCGTAAAATATCTCAACTATTTATTCAAAGGGTGTTTCCCCATACATTTCGTTAAGAGTGAAAGTTTTTTTTTCTATAGAACAGCATTTTTTTTTGTTAGATTCAAGAGTTTCATTACTAGCTGCTCCTCGCGGTTTCGCCCGTATTACCTCGATTTCTATGCAAAAAATCGTGTCGATCCGTTGCTCGGTTGCTGTGTGAAAGAGCAGCAAAAAAAGTTACCTTTATGGCTACAAGTAGTATAGGTACTAGTTCGTAACTTTGCCTACGGGAATCTTGTTTATCAATTTTGCGCATCTCGTGTTTTTCCTATCTATTTGCATCTGGTATGTAACAAGAGTTTATGTTATGATAGAGCGTTCAAAATAGATTTGAATTTGCGGACTTGAGCCCGAAGAAATTGTCAGATGAGACTGAATGTATGAATTTAATGTACTGACCTATCATATTAGGTACTACTATTACTTTAGATGGACAGACGACCTAAAAGAGACCGCACGGAAACGCTGGATGCAGGCCGCTTCCAACCGGCCCTTTTGGAGATCGATGGTGGAGGCCTATGTCCAGCAGTGGACGTCCTACGGCTGAAATGATGATGATGATGATGATACCAAATTTCTTTCAAATCTGTTCAGTTGTTACGGAGTAGAGTTCGAACTAACATACACTCACATACAAACTTTCGCAATTAAGTATAATATTAGACTTAATTAATTAGTGTGATTATTAAATATACACAATATAACATGGGGTTCTTCAAAAGGCCTGTTAATTGAGTTGGTATGTAAGGACCAGCAACGTATCCGTGATGCCCCTGGTGTTGCAGGTATACTTAGGCGACGATGATCGCTTACCATCAGGTGGCCCGTCAGATTGTTTGCCAGATATGGCATTAAAAAAAATATTTTCTACGATGGCGCCAAAAAAAAATACATACAATAAATTGAACAAATTTTATTCAAATCTAGAAGGCGCTCTTCGAATAGGTACAACTCGATTCAAAGCCGCTCCAATATTGATTTCTCATCGAAGTGATGTTTACCTACAGACGTCGTTAGATAGATGTCAAAGAACACGTTTACAATGCGTAAGCAATCGCAATGACACGCGGTGATTTTCCGACGATTCGATTGAAAATATTAGACAGGGGCGGTGCAAGGGAATTGAGAGGGACATGCCGTTGACATGGTGCCATTAGCGAAGAGAAAACATTGCAAGAGTCACGCTAGCAATAAAATATTTAAATCAGAATATCGAACATAATCTCCTACGTCATTTAGCAACAATACATTTATAGAGTTACCTACATGGAACGATACTTCGAAAGGAGGTCTGCACGCGGCTCTGGTACCAATACCAACACTAAAATCGCGGGAAAAAGCAGCTGTTCCACACTAAACAAAATGAACAAATCAACACTTTTGTTCGCGATTTCCGAGTTGATTACATAGCAAAAGTTTTTCACAATTATGAGTATAACGACCTCTTTTTTGCTTAGTACCAATAACTGTTCCGTGAAGCCCAGGGGGGTTAGACAAGACCCACTTTCTGTTAGCGTTAACGCCTACGGAAAGCTGAAATTGTATGAAAATGACATTAGATTGAGAGAACATATCTCAAGCCAATTGTCAATGTAATTTTAATACAATTTCATCTTTCCGTGGGCGTTAACGCTAACAGAAAGTGGGTCTTGTCTAACCCCCCTGTATTGTATAATTGGAAAAAGAATAATAATATATTCATTTATACAGTTTTAATTATACAACATTTGTCCTCCTTCGCAACAAAATGTAAGTAGGCAAGAATCTACTTATTTTGTTATTTTGTTAGTTATTTTGGTCACAACATTCATTTATTCGGCGGCGGTTCAGTTGACCAAAATGAATCAATTTGTATGTTGAATGAAACATCTGATGATGTCGACGTCGTTACACCGTTCACGATACGTAAATATACCTATCTCATACAGAGTCAGTGATTTTCCTTTGCCTTGTTTCCGATTCGCAAATATTTAAACGAAAACATTTAAAGCACGCCAGGGCCAGATCAAGTCAAAGAGCAACATTCAAGGCGCCTTTTGTTGCTTAGTGAGTGATGTTTTTGCAAGGAATCCGAGGGCCGGACACGTAAAATATGCTTGCTCAGATTATACGGGTAATATACGAAACATTTTGTACGAAGCGCTTTGATTCCATTTTTATTGTGCAAACTGGTAGTCTTTGGAATGCGCTGCCTGAATGGGTGTTCCCCACGATAGTTACGAACTGTCTGTCTTCTAATCATAAGTGAATCAGTTTCTCCGAGGTAAGCGTGCTCCATCGTAGACCGCATCATTGCTTATCATCAGGCAAGTTGGCGGTCAAACGCAAACATATTCCTTAATAATAATAAAACACATATGAAATGATCAGTCGACTTTAACATGACTTTTTTCTATTTTATTGCGCGACGCAATGTCGCAGATTTATCTGACAAATGTGCGGAATAAATCTTTTTCTATGTCAATTAAAACAGCAATAATGCGTCAACAGTTTATTTTTCTATCTCTCGATTTCGCTTTCATCATATTGCGTTTTTGGTTTTACAGGTGTCTTAAAATGTCATAAGTTTTTTTTTCATTCCGGCACTTGGTTTAGGAAGATTTATGGGCGATGACAATGCTTCCTATATACCAATGATGTAATTTAAACGAAAGGACGGCTAAAGTCAGTTTTATCATACATCAAATCATCATGTTCGCCCACTATGCTCTGCTTTTGCGCTCAATTTTTATTGAGAACTGAAAAATTTGCAAATTTGAAGTTCATAAACAAACTACGCCTAACTACTTACGCGGTCTCAAACTAACGTTAAAACAGTTTGGACGGTCGCGCAACATTGTTTCATCACGTAAACTAGATTGCTTTAAACAGCTAGGCGTAAGGCCCCTGTACGCATTTGGCCACGGAAAGGAGAAGGTATATTCGGTTGGGGTAAAAGGTTGTAGTGTTTTTATATGTATGTTACCTCGAATCAGAGATACAAGTGAAATATGGTGATATGGCGAGTACGAATGTATCAGGTCTAAATCAGGCTTGTCGGTGGATCTAGAAAGTTAAGTATAGGTACATAGGAAGTAAAGAATCTTGACTTCTTACCTGGTGATGCTGTCCTGTCGGTCAGCGATGTTCTGAAGACCGATGGCATCTCGCAGCTGCATAGCGATTGCTGCGCGCACTACTTCCACCGTCTTCATCTCTTCTATCCTTTCGCTTAGGACCTGATGACAACAATGGAGTATTCAGTATTGTACTACTAACAATACAATAACACTAAGACTTGACACCGCAATAAGAACAATGGTAGGCGAATACCTAAATTCGACTAACTGCCTATTCCACAAAATAAATTATCATTAAAATAACTGTATGCATATAGGCCTTGCAAAATCAGGTAAGCCAAAATATCCAAAGACAATTGGTTTTTATCGTCATTGCAAATATCTAAAGGTGGCTAGTTCGCAACGTATAACTATTTAGGTTCCATGATTTACGGATTACAATGTCCTAGATCGTAAATGATTATTTACGGTCTAGGACTTAAATAATTATTTACTAACTAGGGCTTATTCAGTTTGATCTTAAATATGAATTTATCATGATTGACTGGTAGAGACGGTACACTTGTTTGACGGTAATGCTTGCATACTACAATACATACAATTACATACAATTATTAAGAAGACGTTTGTTATCAATAAATATTCATTTCATTTCATTTCATTTCAAACTCGGCGTGCGCGCTTTCAAATATTTTCAATATTTATTTTTTCTTTATTTTCTACAAATAATCTTACGCTTTTATAAAAAACTGCGACCACTAAAGTATTTAAATGATTTATGTTTTTTTTTTTGTAATAAAAATATCTTCTGTAGAATCTGAATGAAGTTGATTCAATCCATTGAAGGGAACGCAAAAACGGTTGTTTGTTTAGGAAAGTTTACGATTTTTTTTCTATCGAACCAAATTTCTTTAATCGTGTATAGGAGAACACTTTCGAATAAAATATTTCAAGAACATTTATTATACATAAAGAAATAATGTCAATTCATCGATCTTAAAGGACAACTTTTGAATATTCGTGAGGACGAATCGTCAAATTTGAAGCATATTTCGTCTTAAACTACAAAGACAATATAGTCATCTAGATAAAATGTATTCTGAAAATATAACGACGAGAGCTACACATATAAAGCAGTTTCAAACTATTGTTTTATTCATTGTTGTTTCCTACTTATATCGTCACAAGTATCGTAGATACCTAAGTATTGCTACCATTTGACCTAGATAGTTTGTTTACTTCCTGTTCATGGCGATACCTAACTCTTATACAATATCCATAGCTTCCAGTTTGTTTGTCGTCGTGTTGAATTATATTTCCGTTATGGGAGTCCTCTCTTCAATAATAAGCCATCGCAATTAAGATTACTCACACTAATTCCGGTAAATATAATTTTTGATTCATGAAATCATAAGAAACAAGAGTTCTTTGAATCACCACGTAACATCAAGCAAGGTAGTTGTCAAACGCATAGCCTAATGCTAAACAATAATGCAATTTACGATGCAAATAAATAAAACATCTTTATTTATAATTTTTTATTGATATCAATAAAAAATTAAAAATAAAGATGTTTTATTTATTTGCATCGTAAATTTACAATACAATACAATACAATACAA
Organism: Agriopis aurantiaria; assembly: GCA_914767915.1. Classification (NCBI taxonomy): domain Eukaryota; kingdom Metazoa; phylum Arthropoda; class Insecta; order Lepidoptera; family Geometridae; genus Agriopis; species Agriopis aurantiaria. Next base: position 4,284,802 of record OU612003.1, on the reverse strand, counting down.
CTTTATTACACACCGATAATACAAATGAAACTTAAAGTAACATAAAAACAAATAAACGGCAGTATAATGGGCGGCCTTATCGCCTAAAGCGATTTCTTCCAGGCAACCTTTGGATGGACAGGACTAAAGAAGTTGAAAAACGGTCGGTGGTGCACATAAAATATAAATAAATAATATATACATACATATATACACTAAATACGCAATGCTGAATACATGCCATAAATAAATAATAATAACAATACCAATAGTACTTTCAACCACAGGGGTTATTCCCAAAACTTTGCACACAAGTTTAGAAACGCTCAACATTCCAGATACAACTTACAAACTGCTACAAAAAGCAACAATACTAAACACGTGTAGGATAGTAAGGAAATTCTCACGAAAATCCCAACGAAACAGATGAACAATATCTTGATAGCCTGAAACAAAACTTAAATGCAACTTGTAGTAGGTTACGTAGGTATATTGACTGCACTAACAGAAAAAATCAAAACGCCCAGTTTTACAATAATGAAAAACAATTTTACAGAGATCTTTCAAAAAATACAGACCACTTAAACACACCAGACAATAGTAGAGACTCACAAATACCAACCGCAGATGCATTGCATGGATTTTGGTCAAATATATGGTCCAAACCAATACACCACAATCATGAAGCACAATGGATCTCTGAAGATGCTCAGAGATTAGACTCAGTACCCCAAATGCAATTTGAATTAATCCCGATAGACACTTTCATTCATACACTAAAAAATACACATAACTGGAAAACACCAGGCACAGACCACATACACAACTATTTTTACAAAAAACTTACTACAATGCACCCGGTCCTCCACAACCACATAAATGATTTTATTGAGTCCCCTGAAACATTGCCCCCATTCGTAGCACAAGGCATAACATACATGATCCCTAAAGATAATGACTGCACAAATCCTGCAAAATACAGACCTATTACATGCCTCCAAACTATATACAAAATAATAACTGCTTGTATTTCTGAACTAATATACAAACATGTAGTTAAACACAACATATTAGCAGAGGAGCAAAAAGGATGTCGCAAAGGAAGCCAAGGATGCAAAGAGCAGCTAACTATAGACACCATTGTAATGAAACACACTATTAACAATAACAGAGAACTGCATACCATGTACATTGATTATCGTAAAGCTTTTGACTCCGTCCCACACACTTGGCTCACATATATACTCCAACACTATAAGATACACCCAACACTGGTTAACTTTTTATCAAGCACAATGAATCAATGGCAGACAAAACTCAAAATAAAGAACGCAGAAAACTCAACAGAAACTGACATAATCTCTATTAAACGAGGTATCTTCCAGGGAGACGCATTTAGCCCTCTCTGGTTCTGCCTTGCACTAAACCCTCTCTCTCATATGCTTAATAATACTGACAATGGACTTAAAATAACGAATTTACACACCAACAACTCGATAACACATCTAATGTACATGGACGATATAAAATTATACAGTAACAACACACCATCATTACACCACCTAGCAGACGCTACTCAAGAATTCTCTGACGACATTCAAATGCAGTTTGGCATTGATAAATGCAAGACTTTTACACTGTGCAATGGCGAAAAAATACTTGAAAGCTACCAACTAAATACAGGCGAACAAGTAGATCCTCTTAACCAAAACGAGACTTATAAGTACTTAGGTTTTCAGCAATCACATCAAATACCCCAAAAAGAAACCAAAATTGAGATTCTTAAAAAATTTAAACATAGACTCAATATTCTAGCAAAAACTCAGCTGTATTCGCGGAATTTAACACAAGCAATAAACACGTTTGCCATCCCCATTCTTACATATTCTTTTGGTATTATTAACTGGACAAAGACGGACTTAAAAAGAACTCAGTCCTCAATTAACACCACACTAACAACCCAACGTAAACATCACCCCCGATCGTGTGTACAAAGAATGACACTCCCGAGAAATGAAGGCGGTCGAGGAATCATAGACGTACTTAATCTGCACAATAAACAAATCACTGGCTTAAGAAACTACTTCCATAATAAATCGAAACAATCCCAACTACATAAAGCAATAGTAGACGCAGACAGACGCGTAACTCCACTAAATCTTCACAACCAAAACACACAACGGAACCAACAGATCACATCAAACGAAGAGAAAATCATAGCTTGGAATCAGAAGTCCCTGCATGGTAGACATCGCCACGACCTGGAACAGCAACATGTTGATAAGAACGCATCAAACGCATGGCTACGGCGGGGCGAGCTCTTCCCTGAGACTGAAGGTTTCATGTTAGGTATACAAGATCAGGTTATTGATACAGGAAACTATCAGCGCTATATTATCCGTCGTACAAATTATAATGATAAATGCAGACAATGTCACGTAGCCTCAGAAACTATTCAACATATCACAGGTGCATGTAAATCAATAGCTCAAACCGATTACAAATACAGACACGACCAAGTAGCTGCAATTGTTCACCAATCTTTAGCCTACAAATATAAACTAGTGGAAGAAAAGATGCCATACTACAAATACAAACCACAGACTGTCCTTGAAAATCAAAATTACAAAATATACTGGGATAGGACCATAGTTACGGATAAAACAATACACTATAATAGACCGGATATTACAGTACTAGACAAACAGAACAAATCAGTTTTCCTTATAGACATTGCTGTTTGTAACACGCACAATCTCACCTCTACCCACACTGAAAAAAATACGTCGATCTCTCAATAGAAATTAAAACTCAGTGGCGTGTAAATACCACCAGGACAGTACCAATAGTCATATCTACCACAGGTGTAATACCGAAAACACTCCACACAAGCTTACACACTTTAGGGATCCCATCAACAACATACATTCTCCTACAAAAAGCTGCGATACTAAATACTTGCCGAATTGTACGTAAATTTCTAACTTAAAAAACATTAAAAAAAAAATATATATATATATATATATATATATATATCGTATATATGCACTTGGCTTTGGCCCGTGCTTAGTAAACCTCCTGTTGCAGGAGAGAAACGTTTTTCGTTATACAACATAATAATAATAAATAATAATAATAATAATTTCATTATTGTTTAGCATCAGGCAAGATTTAATCATTTATTTGTAATATAAACAGTGCTCGAAATGGACCGGAACACACCGGAACGCCGTTTCGGTTCGTAAAATCACCGTCCCGTTTCGTAAAGGAATCCAACGTCACCTCACAGTTTAGGCTACATGTACTACAGGAACCCAGAAACATGCTTACATGCTTACATACAGTCCAAAAACATTACCCCCCCCCTTCTTGGACAGTCGGTTAAAATTTCGAAATGCGTTCCGGTTCGTGAGTAAGTCCAATTCGACCACTGAATATAAAACACTCAACCCCGATAGTTACGATCTGGGTCTTCACATCACTAGTGAATCGGTTTCTTCTGGGCAAACGTGTTACGTGTAACGTGTCTGGTGAAAAAAGGCTACAAAAGGCACTGTCCACTTGTATGGATGTGTCCACTTGTGACCCATCAGTTCAATTGTTTTCTTTTGCACTTGCTATTTGCAGGGCCTAAGGACAATGCTGTTTCGACTTAAGATTAACTAGCCTGCAATGGAGAACGCACCACAAAAAGTACTCTACCATCCATCAATGCCATTTTTTTTTCATGGTCTTTTCCACTGTCTTCAAGTCTTTCCTTACCTCAACGTCTTCACAGTGTATAGGAGTGTCTATGAATACATCTTTCTTCACCACAGCAACGTAAGGTCCCTGGACACCACCTACAAACTTCTCACAGTTGAAGAAGACCGCGTCTTTCTTCACCACTTCCTCCTCGAGCCCGGGGAAGGTTGGGTTCATATCCACTGCTGATGAAGGAGCCACCAACCTGCAGGAAAAGTGGATCTTTTATAAATGCCTTTTGTAAATAAATCTATAGAGCATTTTACAAGTTTTTCACGTGGGAAACTTGAATGATGAATTTTCAATCATGAATCTAGGAATCAATGTAGGGTAGGTATATAATTATCTACATTTAAACATCTCAGATGGTAATGTCAAACGATTTAGCACACGCATGCACGTAATATTTTATACCTAAAGACAGGTATTTTACGTCCATGGGCACACGTAAATATAGACCAATCACCTGTTTGCTATCAAAGAGCTTTAATAATGCCGCAAACTTTAAACTCATGAACTAGAACAGTTATAAACCCTACACTATCCTCCTGTTATGCAAAAAGGTCTCACACATCATCAACCATTAAATGTCCACTGCTGAACAAAGGCCTCCCCCCTCTCAGAGAGGGTTGTTGCCATAATCTCCACACTTGGCAGGCGGCTTGAGAATCGCAGTATGTTCACCGTGTACTAATAGTACGTTGCTACCCATCCTCCGGTGGTTCTGGTCGCAGTTTTAGGACACACCCGGGTCCACGCATATTTCTTCAATAAATCCCGGTCTTTAGTCACCTTCAGCTATCCCTTACCGAATTTTTCAAGATTCCTAGATCTTTTTAGACTGAGTCGTCTGTTAGAACTGTGTGACTTTGACTCATCAGTGGGCGAATCATCAACATCATTTCAGTCATAGGACGTTCACTGCTGGACATAGGCCTCCCCCATCGATCTCCAAAAGGGCCGGTTGGAAGCGGCCTGCATTCAACGTTTCCCTGCGGTCTCTTTTAGGTCGTCTGACCATCTTGTGGGTGGACGTCCTACGCTGCGCTTACTGGTCCGTTGTCTCCATTCCAGAACTTTTCGGCCCCATCGGCCATCTGTTCTGCGTGATTGGCCACTGCCACTTCAACTTGCTAATCCGGTGGGCTATGTCGGTGACTTTCGTTCGTCTATGGATCTTTTCATTTCGGATTTGATCTCGTAGAGAAACCCCGAGCATAGCCCTCTCCATAGCTCGTTGTGCGACGTTGAGCTTGCTTATGAGGCCCATAGTGAAGAGATGTTTCAGTGCCGTATGTCATCACTGGTAACACACTGGTCGAAGACTTTCGTCTTAAGGCACTGAGGTATTTTGGACGAGAAGACGTTGCGAAGTTTACCGAACGCTGCCCAGCCGAGTTGGATTCGCCGATTGACCTCTTTCTTGAAGTTGGACCTACCTAGTTCGACTGTGTGTCCTAGGTAGACGTACGCGTCAACAGCTTCAAGAACTGAGTGGGCGAATAGGTTTAATGAATCTTTACTTACGTGTAATCCCAGAAAGCCCAAGCTCCATATTGGTGCAGAAGAAGCGTGGTGGCCACGTCGTCAGCCAGTACACCCGTCAACTTAGAAGCAGCTGGGAAGAAGCCGATCATCTTCTTGCCCGCTCCAGAGTTCTGCTGCAGTCTCTGCTCCAGGTTATTGAGGTCGATGAACCCTTCTTTGGATTCGGGAATTTTTATGACCTGGAATAGAGAAGATTTTTAGTTATTGTAAATATATTATGAGTTAATTTTCGCGCCTATTTTCAAATAATTTTTACCCACAAATTTTTTTAAGTTATAAACTTTTTTTCTAATACTTGGCTAGACTATCACCAAGGTTGTACCTAAGGTATTTATTTTATAGTGAAGTGGCCAGTGGCAAAAACAGCAGCAATAATACAATACTGCAATGGTAAATAACAGAAGCATTCATGGACAACGCAAAAATGTGGCCGAGGCCAGCATCATCATCATCATCAGCCAGAAGACGTCCACTGCTGAACATAGGCCTCCCCCTTTAACCTCCACATTGAACGGCAGCCTGCCTTTTGCATCCACTGGATGCCCGCGACTCTCACTGGATGCCCACGACTAACATAGTTAACCTCTTTTTAGTTGTAAACTTAATATTATAATAGTGTCGAGTTGTAGTATGAATAGAGTTTGAAGTCAACTTGGCGTCAATAAACTCGACCACAGCCGAGTTAAACCAGACAAAAAAAATCAGGCCTTAAAATCCAATTTTCATAGAAGAGGGTTCTTCAAATTATGAACTCATTAATACCATGTTTCAAAAAATCAATAAGGTCGACAACCTCAGGCATTATTGCATGACTCAACCGTTTATGTATAAAATTGGTCCCACAATAGCTCTAAATCAGCATTAAATACACAAAGTTCGTGAGCTGGCATACTTTTAATCAACTTTTAGTAGCAATAGTGGGTAGAAATGATTTGTTTTAGCTAAAGATTATAAAAAATAAAATAAAAATAAACAAGACAAAATGAGTGAAAAGTGCGTCGTCATTATAAACAAAAACAAAATAAAAACGTGGTGTTTTTTGTAATAATTCCAGACATTTATAGCCTTTTGTAAACTGATTTAATGCAATTTCTTTTAACGAAACTGAATATGACTGTTATTTTCCACTTCTGTATTTAAAAAATCGTTGGAAATAGTTATTTGTTATACAAGAGTACAAAGTTGCTTTTTAACCGCGTGCTCAATTTTGATGACCGAGCAATCAAGTGATTAAAAAATTAGAATCCTGAGCGTTAGCGAGGGAATCAAAAGAGCACGAGGTGAAAAATCTTTGCACTCGAGTGCAACACGTAACTTTTCATCCCACCTCAGCGAAGAAATGACTAAATGAAAAAAAAAAAAACATTTGCGCATTATTAACAGTTTCAGTCAATTCTGTTGGCGTCCAATAAACTTCCTCGTCGCTAAGATCACTCATTTTAGGTTTGTCACATGTTTTCAAGTTTCTTGTTTTTAACCATAGGCTAAGTATATGCTTTCTCCCTCTACGTTTTTAACCTAAGGTTTTAACAATATGACGTGAAAAGAAAATAGCGCGCGCAAAGCAAATTAAAATAAAGTACCAAGAAGGTTCCGAGTCTGATATTTTTAACAAATTAAAAAAGGTTGTATGATAAATTTGGCACCATGGAGGTAGAAGTAAATAGGTTTAATGATGTTTTGAGTTCACAAACTTAGTGCACACGATGTTCTGAATTCAATTTTACTCTATCCTCTAGCGGATAAAAACGGCTTTTGCACTCAGATATCGAAGAGCAAAAATAATATTTCCAAGGAGATGAAAAAAAAATTACCAGACAGTTATGTACTTCAAAAAAAGAAAGAGAAAAATTACTTATTTCTAATTTATCAAGCGACTATTCAATCGTCCAAAGTCATTCGTTTAAAATTTTCAAGCATATCCGGTTGTTTACACGTTGGCGTTTCCAAAACGCTGAGTAAATATTTTACACGCCTCGCACGCTGGTCAACATAAGACACGGTGAAAAACGACGACGTTTTTAGCGCTTTTAATGCATTAACGCGTCCTGTTTATTTACCTAATTTATTTTTCATTTATAAAATCTTATACGTGGACTGACGACATCAGAAATACTGTCGGGAACGAGTGGATGCGAATAGCGAGAGACCGGGGAGAGTGGCATAAACAAAGGGAGACCTATACCCAGCAGTGGGTATCAGCAGGGCTGATGATGAATGAATACGTTATGGCTGTTTTATTTTTAAATTTAAGTCTGTTCTGGACTTATTATGCCTATTTGTAGTGTTCATGTGTTGCTCATTTGGAATTGTTTTGATCATTTATACCGACACACCCTGTTGTTCGTTTCAAATTTCTACTATATTTCATTCTCCTACCTAATTAGCAAAACACTCTAGCTATTATTTTTAAATTTTAACGTTTTCTTTTCACGCGACCTCAAACTGACTACAACCTTCGACCAAAATAAAATCAATAGACGGGCCCAATAGGAGCGCAATTTGAAGATTAAAAAATTAGCGCCAGCGCTCACTTCGTTTCAGACGGTATCTAGCCGTAGGAAGTGCAACACGTAACTATTGTTACATGATAACGAACATCTGACAAAATTATGCCTTCGTGTGCTTTCCCGAAGTGTAAATACACAACAAAAAAACCGCTATCTATTTTTTATTTTATTTTATTATTATATACACAACACAAATTACAATCTTACAAAACATTATATATATTATCGGTCCAGATCTGGATTGTAACTTAAAAATATGTGTAAACATAAAAACAAAATGAGCAGACATGAATGAGGTTACTGATTAATATATAAAAACTGTGCATAAACCTGCAGAGCGCACACTACCACTACAAGTGTCGCAGACAGCAGTGCGCGTACCCTGCACGAGTATGCTATGCATAGGATGTGTTTGGAGCAGCCAGACTCAACCCAGTGGTTGTGTCTGATCTGACGGGCTTGGTATAGAGAATATCTTTTACTGACCTAATATAATGTGAAATTTTTGAAATAAAAATATCAATTTCTATCTTATTATTTATAATGTCATTATACTGACGAGCCATCCTTACTAGTGGGTTGTAAAATGAAATATTATTTTTATAAGTCTGTAATGCAAAAAGATTAGTTTCATTAGATCTACGTGCGCTATACTTAATATTAAAGTTTATCTGAGAAAGTAACTCGGGGGTGTCCACTAAAGAGTGAATTATTTTATAAAGATAAATGAAGTCAAAGTACTTTCGACGTGTTTCTAACTTTTGTACACTAAATCTAATTAGCCTTGCCTCATAGTTAAGTTTAGAACGCCCTAACTGCTGACGGTAGCATAACATTCTTAAACACCTTCTCTGTACTCTTTCAATATCCTCAATATGCACTTTGTAGTGCGGGGACCAAACAGGACTGGCATATTCCAAGATGCTTCTGACAAGAGTAAAAAACAAGTAAAGAAGAGAACGAGGGTTTTTAAAGTCTTTAGTGGATCTGAAGACAAACCCGAGGAGCTGATTGGCTTTAGTTGTGATGTATTGAAAGTGTGCTCGAAATGAAAGTTTATCGTCAAATAAAACGCCCAAGTCCTTAGCAACATTGGATCTTGTGAGAACTCGGCCGTCAATAGCGTAGTTATAGATAACCTTGTGGCGTTTGTTAGTAAATGTTATAACAAAGCATTTGCTGATATTGAGATACATATGATTTAATTTACACCACTCAGAAATAACATTTAAGTCATTTTGTAAGAGGTAGCAGCTGTGAGAGGAGGAAACAGTGTTATATATTTTTAAATCATCAGCGTACAGTAAACATTCACAAGCCAAATGCTCTATGAGATCATTGATGAAGATAATAAATAGGAGGGGCCCCAAATGAGATCCTTGTGGTACCCCAGAGGCCACTTGAGTTGGAGAGGACAGAAACCCTTTCAGAGCAACCAATTGACTTCTATTACAGAGGTAAGAAGTTATCCAGCGGAGCAAGCTGCCATGAACGCCGTAAGAAGCGAGCTTACTACAAAGTAATCTATGATTGACTTTGTCAAAGGCCTTCGAGAAATCCGTATAAATAGCGTCAACCTGTCCACCGGTGGCAAAACTCTTGCAAAGATAGTTCTTATAATCTATTTTTTGTAACAAATGTACACTCCCCTCTGTCCCTCGTTGTACATGGTTATAATTAGGAGTTGAAATATTATGTCCGACGGTTTTGACTCGTTTTTACTGAGCAAGTTCAATGGTTGGCCCGTCCATTAATTTTATTTTGGTCAAAGGATTAGATCGCAATTTTGTCACTTTGCTCATTCTTTCACACAAATTTAGAAATTGATACAATTTTTTCAGAGCAATAGAAACTGTGCATACTGTAAACATACTGTGTTGAGGTTACGTCAGCCGGGAGTTAAGTCGCACTAGGTGTCGTGCCGGGGGCCCACAACACCGCGTCCTTGTTTTTACAACGTACTCAAGGGCGTCGTTGTCCCTCGGTGACGTTTATACTATTTGTGGGGGACCTCTAGGCATTTCATTACGTCCATTCAAGACACGAAGTGGACTTTTGCGTATTTTTAGCGTAAATGAGAATTTAGGAAATAGAAGGGGCTTATGTTTTTTGGGGTATATTAGACGAGACGTTGTTTGGGTTAGTTTATTACGTTCCTCCTAGAAGAATTTTGTTTCAATTTAGTCAAGTAAGAATGGTTTAGACTATTTTTGATATTACCACAGAATATAAAAGTGTACTTATTATGTACAGAAGATCCACTCCGCAATATAATTTAAATAAGTAGCGACTCTTGCTACTACACAATAAAGTGCAATTCAGGACGTGCGGGTGCTAACTACCTACAGCTATATTAACCTAACAGTTGCCTCTCTGTCTATCGCGCGGCAGCGGGCGCGGCAGGCCCGACAAGTCGGCTACTTGTAGCTTCATACCTAAAGTGCGGAGTGCGCCAGGTCTGGTATAAGAAATGAAAGAAGCCTCACCTCAGCCCCATACTCCCTCCAGGGCGCGATCTGTCGCTCCGTCTCCCTTGAAGACACGAACAGCAGCGCGTTCTGCGGCCGGAGCGCCCGTAGGAACCTCTGCAGGGACGCCCCGAAGACTATCACGTCTTCGGGCAGCGCACCCACCGTGCTGCGGATTATGGCTTTGGACTCTGCCCTGGGAAACATATTAAAAGACTTTGCTGACCTTGATCATTGAAGAGGAAATATCATCTACTACTCTTTAGAGCAAATAAAAACAAAAATTCGTATCTATAAGTGGAGTTGGTGCTCTAATTAAGTAACTTATAATCAGACTAATAATATAAATTCTCAGACTAATATTATAAATAAGTACCTACCTAAGTTTGTGAGTGTGTAACAACAAAACAGATTTGGATGAAATTTGGAATCTAGATAACTTATGTCCTGGATTTACACATAAGCTACTTTTCATCATCATCATCGTCACTATTTTCCGTCACCACGCGGGTGAATGCGCGGAGCGCAGCTGGTTAAGTATAATTAAAAAAAGGAAATTTTAAGTACACCAAAATGTGTTGTAGAAGTACGAAGACCGAGGGATCATCTGGGACAGGCATTTTATGTCTAAAAGAGGGCTCCTGCCTACTTATTTTGAAACTATGTTTTTTTTTTTTTGAAATTTATAATTTGATGTTATTGTCTTTCTTTGTAACCCGGGAAGAGTTGACTGGTCTACAGCCGCTTACACGTCGACTTTGCGCACGAGTACTAAGAATAATGATCCCTCTGTATGATATGCCAGTTTATTAATCACTAGCTGCGCCCCGCGGTTTCACCCGCGTAGTGATAAAAAATGGTGATGATGATGATGAAAAGTAGCCTATGTCACTCTCTTGCTCTTGAACTATACCCATGTAAAAAATCAGGTCGATCCGTTGTTCCGCTGCAGCGTGAAAGAGGAACAAACAAACCAACAAACAAACACACTTTCGCATTTATAATATTAGTATGATAGTATGATTTACAATGACCATATAACCACTTTACTGCTCATCCTTTACCCCGCCGTAAGCCAAAGGTACAACATTTTCAGCATACTCTTTTTCAAGTGGGCCAATCCTAGACGCGAATTGAATGAATGACTTTTGAGTCTCCAATCACAAGCGCCATATGATAAACAAACGACGCGCGACGTGGCTTACATCGTGCACAAGCAAATTATGACTCGTGGGCGATCAAGTGGTTATATTATGTTTGATCATTTAAAACAGTGTTTTTCAACGTGTGGGTCGTGACCCCCTGGGGGGTCGCGAAGCTTTTCTAAGGGGGTCGCAAACCCTTAGTAAAAGAAGTTAAAAATATGATGAGGATCTGCTTTGTGTATTTGCTTATCCTGCGTTGAATGGTACTTAATAATTGTCAAAGAGACGTATATTTTTGATCTTTTCCACCTTGTGTTTGCCAAATAAGCCACTGGTATTTGATATTTCTAATATAATAAAATACAGATTATAAACAGTGGAGGGTAGGGGGTCGCGAAAATGTTTTTCATACTAAGGGGGTCGCGTCATTGAAAAAGTTAAAAAACACTGATTTAGAACTAACCTGTAATACTCGCTCTGTCCAGAAGTGTAGCTGAGCGCCGTGCATCGTGTCGCGTGGATGGGCAGTACGTCTCTTGCTATGTACTCTTCGATCCACTGCAGGGCACGCCCCGACCCATTGTAGTCGCAGTACACCACTGAGGACAAAAATAAACGTAGATTAGATAAGAAGTACCTACATAACTATAAAATTATGAGGGTAGATCTCGAATCGGTAACAGCGTAACTCGATGAAGTAACTAAGTCATGTGGGAACAGTGTGGACTGATTTCGATTGATTATGATGATGATTAAGTAGAAAAAGGTAAGCATTCTCTTGGAGGACAAAAAAGCAAGTCTGAGAAAGTGATGGTCTTGATGAAATTATTTTTCCTAGATAATGTTGGATTCGTTTAACTATCCATATCTATAGATTAGAACAGTGCTGATGTATTTGACTGTTTTTTAATAACTAAACAAAATACAAGCTAAATCTAACACTACAAATACAGTTAGACTGCCCATAGACCGTTGAAGGTCTAAAGACAATCCAAATGCTCAAGCCCACTATCAGTTGGCAGCGTACCCAGCATGCTGGCGGCATTATATAACTTATTTTTAAAGTTCAATGTCTAAAATTAAGCAACCTGTATAAAAATCAAAAAGAGTAAAACAAAAAAAACATCAAAAACAATTCTAAATTGGCGGAGTAATCGCGTAACAAACATAATAAAAAAAATAAAAAAAAAAACATACAGTCGAATTGATAACCTCCTCTTGAAGTCGGTTAAAAATCTATGGTGATCAATCACTTTGATTGCCATCTTTCGATTGAGAATGTCTTTTGTAGATTGTTTGAAGATATTCTGTATAATATTAAGATAATATTATCGGATCGAAAGCTTCAAATGTTAATAAAACCAGATACCACAAACTTTTCGTAAAGTTCTTGAACAGAATCATCTTTCATTTTTTTACCACATTCAATATCAAATTATGTTAAACAATGTAAGTGTTGTTAATGATTCTATAACTTATGGACAATGAACTCTCTAATTTTTACAAGGTACTCATGATAATTTAATGAGACCACGAACCGGAAGACGCAGCGTAGGTAGGCCTCCCACCAGATGGACCGACGACATAGTAAGAGTCGCTGGCATCCAGTGGATGCAAAAGGCAGGCTGTCGTTCAGTGTGGAGGTTAAAAGGGGAGGCCTATGTTCAGCAGTGGACGTCTTCTGGCTGATGATGATGATGATGATGATGACTCATGCTAATTTAATACTAGCTATATACATGCATAGATCAACGAACCAAAAAAGTGCGTGGCGATATTCCTCCATGTCACTCCTAATTGTAACGTGTACGGTCAATTTTGAAATTAAACGGGCGTGCCGCCATTGTTACTACTCAGATATTGTAGCAAAAACTCGATCCAACTTCAATATGACCTTTTCATTTAATTAAACGTTGTATACAGTGTGGCCATTGTCCTAATCAAAATGTACCGACCAATAAAATATTACTTTGCTTTAGTTTTGTTATTTGTCGTGTCTTTATTATCTGTATCTAAAATCATCTGTATCTACTTATACGTTTCTATCTTTGAATATTCCAGCATTATCACGATAATCTTTTTATTTTCGTTTTGCAAACGTAGCAGGAATTAAATAGTTATTTCACAGATATAGTTCAGCATTTTTGAACATTTTCTATCTTTTACCAATAAGAGAATTACCACCGATTTCTATCGTTGAGATTATGGTGTGTTTTTTGTGATACTCTTACAGCATAATATTTTATTTTAAGGGTATTTTATTAGAAGACAACACCGTACAGTTCATCGCCCCCAGACAAAATGTCAAGCAAGTCTATTGTACTATAACAAAGACATCTAAGATATCATCGCAAGTTGGCAAGAATAATAATTATTGCGAACACAAGAGGGACATTGTGCATTGCGAAGGGCAAAGATATCATGAGCTTTAAGAATTTAAAAGATAATTCAGACTCAAACTATAATGAACTTGACGTTTTCTTCAAGTTAATTAATATAATTACTAAGCTTTACCGTTTCTCTTATCTACAAAAATCATATAGATATTTTTAAACAAAATTTGTTCTATTTTCAATTGATGTATATAATAATACCTTAATTTGTTCCTACCTACTACATATAATACGCGTTCATCTTAATACTGAACATTTGGCCATTTTGGTTAGTTTCTCGTAGGTACTTGTTTTTGTTATAGCTTGTGGAGTATAAAAATAATATGATTAATTTAAATAATTATTATTATTATTGCACACAATGTTAGGGCTATAATTATACTTACTAATCAATTTTATCGTTCAGCAATCGAATGAACAATCGCAATTCAAAATTATTAATTATTTACTCTGCTTTCCGCTTACGTTATAGTGCTAACAGACGCTCGAACGCAGCTGACGGACCGCCGTCCAACCAACGGGAGAGAAAGAGTGAGAATATCATATTTCCCTCTCTTTCTCTCCGTCAGACGGCGGTTGAGGCCGCGTTCGAGCGTCTGTTAGCACTATTAGACCACAACGTCGCTGATAATCTGTATTTACTTTGCCTTATCAATAATACTGATATTTTGATAGTCAAATATCGATTACAGAATGGTATTGCCAATATCAAGGATAGTTATACAATTGGCAACGATTTATCGGTACACCAAGGTCATGGATATTCAAGTGGCTTCTGTGAACTGATATAAAATTAAAACGAAAATATTTTTATTCCAGTTGGCTTAGCGCTCCAAGGTTTCTCCATGTTCAAGGCATATGCCATTGTGATATTATTACACACTGCTGTGGTTGATATTAAAATGACCAAAATTAATATAAACGTATTATAAACAAAGAGTATTCATAAATCTGAGACTACCTGAGTAAAGATGAAAAATTATAATTAAGAGTAGACATCGTAGATATTAAGAAAGACGTGCTAATTGGAACTAGAATCAGCCCGACTGACGTCAATTAATAACTTAGGCTTCAGTATTGAAATAAAATATCAAATACGTTATTGGGGCAAGCAATAACGGAAACGAGACCTATATTCACGGTTCAGTGCTCTATAAGTACATATGTAATTAAAATATATAACTTAGAGAACAGGAGACTATAACAAATTATTTCAAACCCACTTACATAACTTATACTAGTTCAAAAATTATAAAGTTATAGTGATTTTGAAGTGCATGGTCAGTGAGGTTGCAGCCATTTAATAACTTACTGAGCACGAATTTCTTCTAAGTCTAGGCCGCCAATTGTTAAACTAGTTTTTATGACGTCATTTTGTCTTAAGTATGAAGAATAAAAAATTATCTACATTAATTACCTATTTATCATTAGTTCTATCTATTAAACTTTGTCTTGGGTTATAATAGTCAGTTCCAAGTGGCTGTTACTGCATTTATGATTTAAAATGTAAATCGTTTACAAAGTTTATTGATTGATGATCATCAACGATATCAACTATATATTTTTACAACATAGTATTATATTTTATGGATCGTATAACCACAATAGAAGCGTCACGTTTCAGCACACACCTTGCCCATTAATGAATAACTAACAATTAAAACTGCAAGTATAGCATTATTTATAAGTTCAGTATATTATTAACGGTCTACATTAAATTGTCCTTAATGAGTCTCTTATAATTTTATTATATTTTATACATAATTATGTGTTGACTATTGCTGATATGGGGCAATTTGTATCCATGATAGGTTTATGAATTTAATATTCAACTTCTGTACCCATAGAAGGTAATAAATGTGTACTGTGTTAATTGGATAATATTAATTCAATAATTGGGACCGTTAACGATCTGTAATAATATAAATGAATGACTGCATGTGTTTATAATTTTAAAAGCCCAGATTTATATACACATGATTCAATTAGGAACATACATAAAACATATATTTTGTAATAATATCAAGCCCTTAATCAAGGTGACAAAACATGACAATATGCCAACATAGTGATTTGCTAAGTATTATAGTATAATACGGTTCGAATTGTTCATATATAGCTATATAAACAGGAAACGTATTATCTTCAAAAGATTAGCGTAAAGACTATAACGTGCCAAGCCTTTGCGAATATTCAGTCAATATTTGAACAGCAAAGTATGAAAATTATCGTCTCTTGAACGCTCGTTTTATTGACGTATTAAGTTAAAATAATTATATCTGCGTTTGGTTATTTTTAAGAAGTATTTTAGGATATCTCTCGAATTTATAATTAGGTAAAATATACTTGTTATAAAAATATTAATAACTTGAAATACAAGTATGTTTAGAATAATCTAAAATACAAGCACTGCTTATATCGTAATATTTTTGCTATGATAGGTAAAAAGGCTTATGATATGATAAGTGATATAATAGATAACATACCTACATTTCAAATAATAAATAACAAAAAAAATATACTGGAAGAACTCAATACAAACGCTCAACAACTTGATAAAAACTAGAACTAGAAATCAGATTCAGTTCTCGACTAATAAATATTTAGGTAGATATTAAAATATAGATAAAAATACACTAACATTATCTTCGCAATATACCAGACGGTTTATTTAAGACTTGCAAATGTAAGGCATGGCATGGTCCAATACTATTAGCTTGATCCCATGATTAGATAACCCTGCTTATCTAGTCTAGATATTACGTGAAACGACAGTCTTCAGTTCTACAGTACGTATCATTTAATTATATTGTTAATGTAGAACTGAAGAACACTGAGTTGTTTGAGAAGAAAAAATCTGATTTCGAGCTTGAGAGATTGAGAGCTATCAATATTTATATTCTACTAGCGACCCGCCCGCCCTGCTTCGCACGAGTGTAATTTACGTACGAAGCCGGGGCGGGTCGTTAGTTATATATAAACCTTCCGCGAATTTTGAAACTGATTTAAGTGGAGTTAGCAGCCATACAGACAGACAGACGCGGAAAGCGACTTTAATTTATACTATGTAGAGATTTTGTTGTATTTCTAACTACTTCAAATATTGTAATTAGGTATGTTATGAATTAAGATGTTTAATTAATTTTCTATAAATTTTTGATGAAAGACTAACAGTGTAAAAATAAAATACGGTCACAACTTACGATGGAAAATTATATTCTCATATAAATTTTTGATTATAACATTCAAGGACATTGTGAATTGCGAATATATCTGTTATATAATAGCTTAAGGCAACTCGTTTATTCAGTAAATGTTTATTCAAGACGATAACTTTATGTGTAAAGTCAAATCTTGTGCAAAATAATATTACAAACGGTTGAGTAAATACCGAAGTTCTCAGGCTTAGGTGTGTATTTAAAACAATCGTGATGCTTACCATGAAGCTAATTTTAAACTAAAACAATGTTGGCCATTACGCTAATTGAATTAATCACATGCGGGTTTATGTGAATAACATGAAAGCAAATGAAAAACCAAGTATATTTATAGACAATTATAGTAATAACGAAGGTCATTTCGATTTTTAATACAATAATAATACATGTAGTAAGTCTTATAATATTATGATCAGTGAACACCGCAAGTTTATATTCCCTCACTCATGTAAAGAACGGTTCATTATGAACCCATAATTGATTTATAGAATAAATATAAAATAATATAATACAAATAAAAAAACAATGGGGAGTAATTAATATAAACGACCATGCAAAATCATAAGAGTTTGCTCTACCAGTAAAACAGCAAAACTAGAAAACAGGGCAATCACAAAGATTAAAATTGTTTGCAGATAATAAAATAAAACAAGACTACCATTATCATATCAGCTAAACCAGTCTCCCCACGTGGCTACAACGTGTAAATATTTTTTTCTCGTGTTGTGTAAAAGAATAATACAGTGACGACAGTCGATAGAGCTCGAAAATAGAGAGACCTTGATCGTGGGGAACGGGAATACAACACTACGACCTGTAGAGTTAATTCTGTGGAATAATACAGCTACAATATGATACAGCTTCTAGGTAACTGTCACATTAACGTAATCTATGTGACAGTGATATAAAAGTTTATCTTGTAGCTTTGTTGCAATTTCATTGCCGAGGAAAAGAAAATTCAAAACTTTGTTTCATATTTATATATGTACTCGTATATAGAGACACTGAGTCTAAGTTTCATAATCATTATATTATTGTATGTAGAATAAACCGTTGAATATTTTAACGCTATATTTTCAATAACAAAACACTTGATAAGTCAACACCGCGTGTTATCGTTCAAAAGCCGCACATCCGTAACTATCGGTGCCGAGGAACGTGTTCAGTTTGCCTCGGTAAATATAAATCTAGTATAAATCTATTTTATCTCATCCGCACTCTAATAGCCTTGGCTCAGCGCGAAAATATCTGCGAAGTAAAAGACTGAACGCAAAGCTCGGTTTGTTATAGGTTCAGTTTCAGTCAGATCTCAAATTTAAAATCTGTTAACGTCAGCTAGTTAATCTTAACTTTGATACTTTTTCAGATGTTGCTGTTGCCATTTGATAAATCAAAAAGTTTAAAAAACATGTTCTCTTTGATGTAAGTGTGTACTTCAAATTGAATACGTTTGTAATTCACTAACCACATGTTTCTAAGGTGAATTTTTTGTTTCCACAATCTGGTGTTTACCGCTAACTCAAGTGTTTAAAATTCAATAGACCGTTTGCCAAATATTCGCGACGCAAAAACAAAACCATTGTTTCCATCGGAAGGTTAAAGTTACACAATATACCGTGTGGTCGAGTATTATAACTATTTTATTTGTGATAGCATGTAACGTGTTTGTTTTTCTCATAGTTTGTAAATTGAGTCACCACACTCATTGTTTTATTCTTAACTATTGTAATTGTAATGACAAGTAATGATTTATGCTTAGGAATAATGTGCATGTTAATTTGAACACCAAACATTAAAAAACGGTGTAAACCGTTTTAAAGTAATTGAGTCACCTGTAGATTCAACTGACGTTTTGCATTGCATTTATGTTTTACTAGCTGTTGCCCGCGACTTCGTACGCATAGACTTTCATATAAACTTTCAACCCCCTCTTGTCATCCTTAATTCGGCCCTTTCGTAAAATCCTTTCTTGGCGGACCTCTACATCTCATAAGGAATCTACCTGCCAAATTTCAGCTTCGTAGGTCAAGTAATTTTCGAGATTTCGTGTTTAATGAGTGAGTGAGTGAGTGAGTAGATGAATTTCGCTTTTATATATATAGATTAGTTTGTTTAATTTAGCATTGCTTATGTGGTTGTTAGTGGTGTTCATAGTTTATAACCAACCAACATCGAGAAACCATTCCTATATAGAGTCACAAACTCTCAATGAAAACAGTCAAAAAACGTACGAGCGTCATTGTTAATGTACATACATTGTATCAATTATATACTTCAAAATAAATTAAATAAATATTCGTGACATTTTTACTCACACTGTCATCTGACCCCAAACTAAGCAAAGCTTATGATAATTATGGCTGCCAGAGACTGATATACATACATAGATATTTTAAATACATACTTAAATATAATATATATTAACAACTAGATATAGAACAAACACAAATGTTCATCACATAAATGGTTGTCCTAGGTGGGAGTCGAACCCACGCCCCAAGCTCAGAAGGTAGGTTCACTACCAACTTGACCAACGGGGCTATCAAACAATGCCACATTTACTCCAATTTAGACGTTATGTCGCTTGCATAGTGGTCCACGCTAGTTATCCGCTATGTCATAGTAGGTTTAGCATCGCGCGGCGTTGTAGTCGGATCGCGGTTACCTTGGAACTAACCAAAAAGTCTGCGCAATTCGTGCGTGCGCCGAGTTTTGGTACGGTACGTAAATTTAATACGCTTCTATTTACCTACAGTATTATAAAACAAGCAAGAGCAGGGCGACAAAGCGAATCGAAGAACAAGTCTCAGCATTGCCCCGACCTTGAGTCGCGGAATTTATGCCGAACACGTGCTGTTATTGCTGTGCTGTTTGCGATCGTAGGCTTTTCGTGAACCGAAGGCAATTCAATACTTTCTTATATAATAGGTATGTCAAGATCTAAAGCCAGGAGAGATTGCGTCAGGGGTTATGATATTTCCATTGCGCTGATTTAAACTGGACAAAGACATAGGAGAATATGATAAACTGTTTTAAGGATGGAATTTTATAATTTTAATAGATTAGATGGTATACCTTTTTAGTTGGCTTTAAGGATGCAGCTAAAAAAGGTGAAAACTATCAACATAAAATATAAACTAGACCAACGAATAATTCTGAGGATCAGTTATAATTGACACCAAGCGTCTTCCATAATGGGAGTTCTGTCAAGCTATTTCAATAATTCAAATGACGTAGACATACAAACTTGACTTCTATGGCAGTGTGGAAGATGTTTAAAAGCATAATAGTACTTATAAAATTTTCTTTGCTATAAAAACACCATCTTGTGATAAAACTGTCACACAAATTGCCGTTTATTGCATACTTACAAAAAGCTTTACAAGGTTCTTGAACTCGAAAGTCCAAAAATATCAACGACCTAAGCTGTTAAAATTTATCAAATGATAACAATTATAGGAA
Organism: Agriopis aurantiaria; assembly: GCA_914767915.1. Lineage (NCBI taxonomy): Eukaryota > Metazoa > Arthropoda > Insecta > Lepidoptera > Geometridae > Agriopis > Agriopis aurantiaria. Next base: position 4,264,335 of record OU612003.1, on the reverse strand, counting down.
CAGTTATCAACACAGTGACGTAATGGAATTATTGTCCTAGACCCACAAACAAGAGCATTGTCCAAATTAATTCCATGAATGAACACGAAAACAACACATTTTATCAATTATGCCAATTTATACCAGTAACGCAGCGTACTAGAGCGTGAAAACATAGTAGAGTCCTAGGAAGAATTGGTTTCAATTTGTAGTAGTAGGAAGTAAATTTTTGCTACTTGATACAAATATTTTAATGATTTAATGGGTAAGGTAGTTGACAATGACTACACGCAAAAGACTGATTGGCCTGTTTTAGAGGAAGCCAAAGTACGAGTAGGTTGCTGTGGGCTGATGGTGGTGAAATGCAATGTAAGTAAGATGCGCAAAATTTCAAATGACCAAAGTAATGACAATGTCGTATTGTTTAATTTGTTTTCTTTTCAAGTCTGACATCTATTTTGAGAGCTGAAACTTATTTTAAGGAATATTCCAAGGTATTTAGAAGTCTCGTTGTTATTGAATAGGTGAAACATGAATCGCATACAAATCACCTACTTGTTTAATTTGAGTTGCAACTCACGTCGTAATATTATTGTTGCTGTTGTTTGTTACTGACGTACTTGCCGATGGGGAAGATAGATTCTGGAGTGGAGACTACGAACCGGAAGACGCAGCGTAGGTAGACCTCCCACTAGATGGACCGACGACATCGTGAGAGTCGCGGGCAACCAATGGATGCAGAAATATCAGGTTTTCATTTAGTGTGGAGGTAAAGGAGGGAGGCCTATGTTCAGCATTGGAGGTCTTCTGGCTGATGATGATGATGTCAGTACTTCAGAACTTGTATTAAACAAGATATACGTAGAGGAAGCTTTAAATTTGATTTTAAAAATATGTTATTACATAACAATACAGTTTAAAACAATGTTGCACCAAAAACCACGGTTGGTTTGATTTTGTCGTAGACAAACAAGTTAAACCAAGATCACTAGATATAGATACTGAAAATGATAGATCCCTCGGGCCAAAAGATTTAAAAACTATTAAAAAATGCGAATAATAATTATACCAATTACATGAAAACAATTTAAAAGTAAATGCATATATATAAAAGTAAGTATAATCAAAGTAGCACTAAACAATAAAACTAAATTAATGTAATGAACCGAATAGTAATAATACAACGCAATGCACATTGATACCTGTAAAACGAATTATGTAATTACGAATCGTAATGTGTTTAATTTCAATATTGTGTAAAAATCGCGAAAAACTTAGAAATTATTAACACACTAAATACCGGAAATACATACGTAACAAATATGTTAATTCACCTCATACTTCATACTATTTATATTAAAAATGCGAAAGTTTGTGTGGACTTCACGCTGGAACAGCTACACGGACAATATAAATGAAAATCTAAGGAGATAGCATGAACAATTTGAACACTTATAGCGGGTGAAACCGAAAGGCACTGCTAGTAGTTATATTTGGCCAGAACAATACAATGCAATTCAAGCGTCATGGGAATGATGATTTAAAAGTCACTTTCGTTCAACTTTTATTATTCATTTTCATTCAATCTTCTATTATTAACCCGAACGTATAAGCAATGTGTAACGCATATTTAATACAATTCATCCAATCTCAATCGGTCTTCAATTTCAAAGCTTACGTCTTTAACGATTGATTCAACATTGGCATTGTACTCAAACTTCAATGAATGAACGATGTCTATTCTGGTATGCTTCAGTATGTCGGCAACTCGAACTGGTACGTAAATAAATGTATTACATCAATTCAATACTTCCTTATTTTCGTTTACATCTGCCGTTTATTTTTAAAATTCCCACTGACTTTTCATTAAATATGATCAAAGAAACTGCGACTGATTTTCATAAATCGGTATGCAATTTGATTTTGTTTTGTTCAAAGAATTAAGCAATCTTCCATTTGTGAATGGTAAATATTAATCTCCATAATAATATAAGATGTTTAAAATGACGAAGAACATGGACGTAGGCGTAGCGTAGGCGATACAAAAAAAAGCCAGTTTTTATAATTTATTTATTTTCTATAGCGGCAATATAATTATATGATGCATTCAGTAGAGTAAAATCTAGCATAGAAGCAAAACCCATCAAAATTTTAGATAAAGTGAAAAAAAATCTAGTATAAAATGTATAGTAATTTCCTTTAAGTTCTATTCACCTATTACATTTTCCATCTCCTGAACAATAAAGATTATTCCGAATATATAATCATGGTATAACATTTCCTTTGTCCGTCCTCTCCTGTATTGATCCCCGGTACTGGGTCACCGTTACTTTCAGGGTCACGTTTGTTTACTATCCATCTCTCTTTTACCTCAAACCTTTGTATATTTTTGTCTCTTTTCATTCTGTCCTTGGCAGCGAACCCGGAAATTTCGAGCTCCGAGGGACGTTTCTACGCAGTTTCTATGTAAGTATGTACCTAAATACGAATTTACTAAAGGGAATCGGTATTACGCTTCTCGTTTTGGCTTATCTCGGAGGCCTCGGGGCTAATATTTTGATTATTTTACGGTTTGTTTACGTTGAAGTTGGCTGGATTCAAGGATAAAGGACTGTTTGTTGCAAGAGTTGATTTCGTCCTCAAATTGTTTTGTTGAAAAAGTCCTTGTTAGTTTACCTAGCTAAACAATGTGTTGTTATTAACAATGCATGCAATGAATGGGAGAAATAATTGCAACTTGAATAACGATAACTCTGCAAACATACAGTGTAAATATTTTTTGTGAAAACATATTCAGAATTCACATAAAATTCTAAATGCTTTATCTATTGAACAAAACTTAGCCTTTCCTTCCAATATGCCTATCATAGTAAGTAATAATTTGAAACAATAAAAAACCTTCGTCCCTCTCTTTGGTCACAAAATGCGATGTCTCACACAAAACAGCCTATATTGCGGTTTTTTTTTTCTATATTCCAAAATATAAACGTGGATTTCATATGTATGTTATAATTTGTACAACCCGTCACGTAAATCTATTCTAAATTGACCAGAAATTTGACAAAATCTCTGCGCTCGCTGCGCTTGTACTTCATGTATTTTTATTTTTATCATATCCCGCTAAGTCAAATGAATCACGCGTTTTTGACGATAATTTGTCCAGAAGAGTTCTCTGTCGCTTTTTTTGACTGTTGTCAGATTTTTTCAGTCAACTGAAACAGTTGACAGTTGACTGTGAACAGTTGACAGTGAACAGTTGACAGTGAACAGTTGACTGAAAAAATCTGACAACCCAGAATCTAGTATACTTATCAGTTTATCAACAAATCATTATGTACGAGTACTTTCGCCACTCTCGATTGCAATACAACATGTCTCACTTGAAATAATATATTTAAATTTTCTAGCATTATATTCCTTAAAATACCTAAGCATTCTTGTCTTCACACTGCTGTTCATTCTCTTAGAGTCCTAATTATAGATAATTGGAAATTACATTTCGCTGGATTTTGAAATTTAGATGATTACTTATACTTGCCTACTGCATGACAATAAGTATAAAAATACGCAAATAACTTTAACGTAAACGATGTTACCATTAAATTATATTTAACAGTTCCGTATTATGTCAAGTTTGGACAGTTTCCAAATAGTGAAACCACATCGAGATTTTAACGGAATGACAAGCTCATTTCGTGGTTGACTTGCATCGTCCTATAAACTATTTGGGACAGACAGAAACACAAGACATAAAAGAAATTATAAATAAAACAGGAAATGCAAGTGAAGCGGTCAGCAAAGAAAGTGATTTTTTATGATTTACGTGTTCTCGTTTATCTGTGTCGTGAACGTCTGATACTTATTATCTTGGGTTGTGTTACAAAAGCAAAAAACACAACGTTTTATATGTTACAATTTGCAGTATACATACTAACCAAAGAAGACACGAGTATGCATAGGATAAATTCTGGTATATTTTATCGATACCGACAGGCTACCTTTGACAACCAAAGAAAAATCCGAACCACAAGCTTATTAATCAAATAGTGAAAGCAAATTTGCTCTTCATTAAATACCAATTCAGTGACTGCCAAACAAAGATTATCCAAATAACAATGATGCCGTGCGTAAGCTAGGAAGCAGCCAATTGACATTTGGTCCAATGTAAGTTGACTGTGTTCTAGCTTTGAGCGTAAACTAGAAAGGGGTAAATTTCTTTGGACTAATACGTCGGTTGACTCCTTTCTAGACGCACGGCAGAACGGCAGTGAATGCCTGGCACCACTCCATCTGGCGCCAGTGGCATGATGGTGGGTATGTTTCCGCATTAATGATTAGTTTATAGACAAACAAAACTATTGATATGTTAGCAATCAGTCAAAAATAGCAAACGATTTAATTTTTGGAAAGTTAGGTGTTTTAGGGTGGTACAGTTTCAAATCTTTAAATATACAAACCCAAGACAAAAATCTAATAGAAAAATACCTTCAAGCTAACTTTTCACAACAATATCAAAGGAAAGTGTAGTTTACATAATGCAGAAGTTTGAGATAAAAAAGCCATTACGGCAAGGCGACAATGAAAAATAACTGTTACGTACGTACCTTTCTTACTTTATGGAAAAACTTCATGTTTAATTAATTTTTCTTTGTGAAAGGACCGTGGTGAAAACCACGTTTCAATATTTGTTTGAAATTAAACATGTTGAAAATACTGACACAAAAGTCACATCACTGGGTCTAAATACACTACGAAATATTAAACACCAGAAAGAAAATAACGCCTTAACCTAACACAGAAAATCAATCAACGTGTTATTCGCAAACAACGTCGACCTTGCTTCATAATTTTAACAGGCCATAACAACGGCAGCCTAATTAAAACACCAACCGGGGGCCGAATCACAAAGCACATAACAATACGGAATTAATATCAAAAGCAATAAGGCAGGTCATTTCATGAAACCGAAAATAAAGTCCTTACCTACTTCAGAAGTCTGAAATATTAAACACTACTAATGCTTTGACAGTAAAAGGGTAGTATAAAAGCGATTTGTGAAGTAGTTCCTATCGTTTGTAAACGTAGTTATCAGACTCCCGCGCATAACAATCCATCGTCATTCGAGTTCGCAATGCACGTGTTTCAGTTCAGCATTTCATGTACCTATGCTACTTTTCTCGTAATCTGTGGAATGCCACTCAAGAATTGCAGCTTGTATACCAAACAAGGTATAAGTCCACGTGTAAAGGTGTACCTAGCGTTTACCTTTACTAACTCTTGTTTATCTTTGGAATGTGTTACACGCGTTGCACTCATATTTCAAGTGCTTACTTTTTATAAATCTATTCCTCACAAGTTCCGTGATTATATTACACGCATTACTAAGTCGCATTCCGCGAATGCCGCTTTAACAACCCTATCCAATATCAGCGAGAATTAATAAACAAAAAGGGTCCCAGTGGGATTCCTTGCGGTACTCCCGTGGTAAACCGTTACTTTATGCGATGCGATATGATTGCATCATTGCAGGCTCTGCGGGGAATTTATTCGCTAGGACTATTATGCTATCTCTATCTCAGTCAGTACCTACCTAAATAGATAAAATGGTTCAAAGTGATGGTGGTGACATTGACTTTTATATTTAGAAGAAAGAATGCCCGTGAAATGCAACTGAACCTCAATTTAGCACTTTTAAAAGCAAAAAAGAAATAAGTTTCTTGTTTTATTTTAATCCAGATGAAGGATGTTGTTTGAAAAATAAAGATAACATACGTACTAGGAATGTTTGTACATAGTACCATAGATAAACATATACTAGATAGTACATAGGTATACTTGATGAATTTTGATTGAGATCTTAAAACTTAACACCATTTATTTGAATCTTACCATCCTGCATGCAAACATACCACAATAGAAAGGTATAAGAAAAACTAGTCATATCAAAAAGGAACAGTAGGTACTGTTCTTGTCTGAAGTATTAGTGACATTAAAAAGAGGACAAAGCGAGTGAATCATGACGAACGACAAAACGCAGTGGAAAACTTTCAATATATAGGTCAGCGCGATATTGTTCTTCAACAATAAACGGCGCAAACGTTCGTGACAATGATTTACATATAAATAGGTGCAAAAAAAATTTATATGGGAGTGAGATTGTTATTGAAATTAAATTGTTGATATGCTTCATTACGCAACTAAATGATATTAACCAGGTATTTCGTTTAATCGTAGTTTCTTTTCTCGGTTTCTTCTTTGTTGTTACTTTTATTTTCTAAAAGTGTTGGCAGCAAAAGGTGTTTACTTTTTGTAAATTTTATCTTTCCGTTCGTTTATTTTTATTCGAACTTGTTTTGGGTTTTTGGTTTGGGGTGTTGGTAGTAGTTTATTAAACCTTACAATGTAACAAGAATCGTTATTACTTTTCACAAACAAAATTAATTAGTATTATAAAACACTTTTACAGAGATTTAATAAATAAATTAAACAATTTACTGACCCAAAATTAATATCCATATCATTGTCATTTGTTTTGGGGGCCGAGCTCAAAAACAAAAAAGTTTTTACTCCTTCGACAAAATAATTGATAATATTAACATAGGTAATACTTATTTCAAAATATTTGTTAAGTCTAAATATTAACAAAATTGTTTATTTTATCTTTTTATTCTTCCAATCCATCGCTCGATCTCTTCCACGGAATAAAGTTATCTCGTCCGGTCTCTTACCAGTAGTTACCATCATCATCATCATCAGCCGTAAGACGTCCACTGCTGAACATAGGCCTCCCCTTTAACCTCCACACTGAACGACAGCCTGCCTTTTGCATCCACTGGATACCCGCGACTCTCACAATGTCGTCGGTCCATCTAGTGGGAGGCCTCCCTACGCTGCGTCTTCCGGTTCGTGGTCTCCACTCCAGAACCTTTCTTCCCCATCGGTTATCGGTTCTTCGAGCGAGTTGGTTACCATCACTTTTCCTTAACTATTGTCATACTCACTACAAATTTTACTATGTCAAAATCGTCTATTCTATACAGAATGATGTTTTTACAATAGAAGATTTCAAAAGCTGAAAAATTTGTAAAACAACTGCCATAGGCTTCAACTTCATATATCAGTGATACTCAAATTTTTCCGCGTCGCTAAAAACATCCGGTACAGATATGCTGAACGTAATAAAAGTATTACTAATTTTTTTCTTTAGAAAGAGTCCTTTGTAGAACGAAATAAAGCATTCGCATAAAAACAACCTCGTTTTATCAGTTCTATACATTGGTTTACAAACACATGGATGTTACGTCTAGTGCAAAATTCACGAAATAGTGTTCTGTTTTTTTAATATACCTTTAACAACTTTAGAGAAATACTGAAAAATTTGTTTTTTAGTTATAAGTATGTCGTTAAAATTTATATAAATTTAATAACTAAATATATGTGAGGTATAATTTAGCTTTCAACAAATGTAGACTTAATATGCACAGATTACGTTAATAATAATGCCTAATAAAATGTATATTAGTTTATTTTATAATCCTACCCAAACCTAACTAATATTATAAAAGCAAAATCATCGCGGTATTCAGCTAGTAGTATATAAATATTGTATAGTTTAATCTACAATTGATGCAAATTTTTATTGAATAAATAGGCTTATTGGATTATTGGGAAATAGGATTAATTGCGTTTGACCGCCATATCGCACGATGCAGTGTACGAAACGAAGGAGAACGCTTGCCTAAAAGAAACTAATTTACTCGCGACTTGAATTCACACAGATTGACATTTTAGATTCGGAAATTTTTGAGCGCTGTACCGATATCCAGTTTCAAATATCTTTAGTTTTATACGTTTTATTCTCATATTCCCAGAAGTGGTTGTTTACGCGAGTGAACCGTGTCCACGTGGCGGTAGCGGAGTCCCTGCCCTCATGTAAGCGGACACTTCAATGCCCCCCTTGTTCTGTAGTAAACATTCCCATAGAGTACTAAGTATTAAGTGTCAATATTTTGTAAACAAAACAGTAAATCTAGATTACGTACACGTGAATGTCTCAAGTTATGTTTATTAGAGGAAGATTTGCGCTACTGTATGTTTGGTCGGTCGTATCTTTTAGAGTTAGCATTTTGTTATGCACTGCTTAACGAATTTGCGTTTTAATTTTACATCGTTGTTTGAATTTCGAAAATTAAGTTCTGTATTCAAATTTAGTTGCTTTAGAAGAATTTTATAACTTTTTTATCAAGTTGTTTTTTTAACTACAGGAAGTTTTTTTACCTTCGTAAAAACATACATATGTACTTAGAACATTCTCAAATGTTGTTTGCCATTGATTGTTTGTTATTTTAGTATTATATTAACTTGAAACTTGCTTGGGAAGTTTTTTTTAAAGTACATCTAGTGTTTTACGAATCATATTGTCGATTAAATACGTCGGTTCACGCGGAGTTGCACACCTCGCGTCCGCCATTTTTTATTCTGCTAGAGCCGAAAAAGCCTAGCCAACTAGGGCGACAGACGTGCTTGCATCTCACTATACCTACTGGGTTACGCGAAAAGGGCGTACTAAGCCGAAAGGGGTCCATAGTAAGTCCCCGTCATTATGACATTTTACTATGGGAGCTCTGTAATCGTGAAAAAAATATCAGCTGTTCCATACAAAACGATCGTTCACACTCTACAAAATGTTTGGAACAACTGATAACTAATGAAACTTTAAATAAAACGCGTGTATTTTAGTAAAATCATTATTAGACATTCATTATCAATTTTAAATTTAATGTAAACTGACATTTTTAATATTAAATTCATTGATATTCTTGTAATTAGTTAAGTAACTGCTTGTATGCTGACAAAGCGACCTGGAGAACTTTAATTTTCTTACACGTAGGTATACCAACTTTGTAACCCAGGCTCACGGACAATTTTTTTTCCGATTTTATGATTGTATCCCATTCAATTTTTTTTTCATAATTGGTAATGGACCCCTTTCGGCTTAGTACACCCTTCCCGCGTAACCTAGTGTAGGTATTTAATCCTAACCTAGTTTTCTATTTCCTTGCAGATATTTTTTCAAAAAATAAGTTAATTTGAACGAAACATCTACAACCACTTCCTACAGGACTATCCTGGGTCAAAATATAAAATATCATTGAGATTAAACAATTTAAAATGCACCAGAATTAGGTACCAACTTGCGATAGCGACTTTGTGAGCCACTATCGTGATCATTTACAATAATTACCCAGCCTAGCTCGAAAGACAAAAAGCTGTTTGAAATTTGAATTTCCCGCCGTAGGTAAAACGTTTCACATTAAACCTTATCAAAACCTAGTCACAGACTATAAAAAAATGTTGTTTAAATTCAGGTTTATGTTGCAATGTGTAAAATTAACACTTCTTGTCAACGTCACAGATGCACAAATATTTACATTCTGTTCTCTCCACTAGACGTTAATTGATGACCCGCGCGTAAAAGAGATAAGGACGATATTCGGAAATGATCACGCTGTAGGTAAAATTGAATCACTTTATGATCTTGTAAAAGTATGAGGTAATCTTTTAAGATAAATATTGTGTTATATGACTTCACTGCTCGTTATTTAACTCGGTCCAAGCATTTATCTGCTCTGACAGCTGCAATATCATTGTAAAAGGCAAAGAAAAAAAAGAAAAAAGTAAATAGAACGGAAATGAGAAGGAAAATCTGTTACCAGGCATATGAGTGAACCTTGATTGAATGGAACATTCTTATTTAGATAAACGCGTCGAACTCCGCATCACGGTAGCTAACTGATTTCGAATGACTGACGATTCGTTTATATGGGTGCAACTGGCTACAAGAAATTTCTTTCAAAAATACCTTGACAGCCGTTTTAATTTAAACAAAAAAAATATTATCTGTGGTAAAAAGCGAACGATGCCATCAGGGTTGTAACACGCACTTTACTGTTTAAGTCAGGCCTGGCGCTCTCCGCACTTTAGGTATTGAAACTACAAGTAGCCGACTTGTCGGACTTGCCGCGCCCGCTTCCACGATAGACAGAGATAACGCGACAAGAGTTACGCGATAGACAGAGAGGCAACTTCTAGGTTAATATAGCTGAAGGTAGTTAGCGCTCGCACGACCTGAATTGCGCTTTATTGTGTAGTAGCAAGAGTCGTTACTTATTTAAATGATTTTGCGGAATGAATCTTCCGTACTTGTACTTATATGTATTCTGTGGTATAAGTTACAGGCAAGTAATTGGTGGTCAACAGCGGAATAAAAATATAGTAAATAATCACTTATCTGCATTTAGCTATAAACTGAATCTTTCAAGTATATAATGTACCTATGTATGTCTCGAGGCATGATAGATTGCAAAACTTCAATACAAGGTTTTACTGCGATACGGCGTCATAATTCGTAACTACCTAACACGAAATTGTTAGAATTTTTGTTCTTATATTGTACCTATAACTTGGGATTTGCTGATGTCTCAAGTATAAGCATGCAATTCAGATGTACTTGCGATATACGTTATCGAAAATCTTTGAGATATTGAACAGCATTTCAATGTTTAGAATTTCTCCTCTTCACTTTAATCAGATAAGCTACTGCATGTTCTATTTTTGTCTGAGTATCTGTAACATCGCATTTTTTTCAGATAATGCATAATTTTTACACATTACAAAATGCGTCGTTTGAGTTCTGGAGCTTCGGCCGAAAACAAATAATAAAGCCGTAATAATGATCAAGACGAATTTAAAACAAGTAAACCATAACATATTACTCAGTATATTAGTAGTAGTTCAGTAGTTGGACGAAATCCACTCTCAAACGCAAACACCTTCCCTCTGAGAGTTTTACGAAAAACTGCTTTTGTATTTTGGAGTTAATAACTTGATATAAATTATATTGTTAATAGTTAAGTTAATAAATATAATGGTGCGAACAATAAAGAGTTAATCAATCAATATGTTGAGTTATTCCAAAAACTGAAGCCGGTTTCAGTAAAAAAAAATACAAATTTATTTATTTATATGTTTGTCTATGCTGAAACGGAATTTTGTATAAATATTTCTATTTGAAAGAATCAGAATGCCAAAAATTCATTGCTTTTTTTCTATAATGAGTTCATGTAAATACCAATCCTTTTCATATTAGGTACTATATCCGGAAAACGGGAGAAGCATTTGCCCAGCATTGAAACGGTCACTGCGGGGCAAATGGCTACCCGGTTTTCCACGCATCCCTATCCTTCACTAGGATTGGATCAAGGCATTTCTGGGGCACTCCGGACTTTAGGTATGAAGCTACAAGTAGCCGCCTTATCGGACTTGCCGCGCGATAGACAGAGATAACGCGACAAGAGTTACGCGATAGACAGAGAGGCAACTTCTAGGTTATTAGCTGTAGGTAGTTAGCGCTCGCACGTCCTGAATTGCACTTTATTGTGTAGTATTAAGAGTCGCTACTTATTTAAATGATTTTGCGGAGTGAATCTTCTGTACTGTACTAATATGTATTCTGTGGTCAAGGGAAAGGACACGAAGATCGTTATGCGATTTCGCCGCGTTCGAGGCCAACCCAGAGTCAGCCCTATCAATTTAAATATGTGTACAGACTTTCTGCTTATTCGCGAATAGTACTAAAGTTTTAATTTTAGTTGCTTCAAGCATTACCTCCAACGTCAATAGGCATATCAGTCATCTGGCTTCTACCGTTGCAAACCGGTTTTACAACTTATAGAAGCGTAGTGTAAACTAGATGTATGAGTGCTTTGCGATTAAATAGACGTTTGCTTTAGATAGCTATTAATGGAAGTAACTGAATTTATCAAGAAACGTCTAAATTATTATAAGCTATGAATGTAATTTTTACTCATTCGAACTATTCGTAGACGGCAGAAGGGGTGGGTAACCATAGCTAGAACCATATCAGTCAAATTCAAAATATGTATGAAGTTCGATAGGTAAAAGAAAGAAAAATAAAGAACGATCTAATTCCCTCCTGCCCATTTTTCTATCGGACTGCCAGAGCGGGCACGAAAAATCGTCACCGCTTTAAAGTTGATATTCCGAAAACCCGTACAAAGCGCTTTGATTCCACATGTATTGTGCGAACTTCTAGTCTGTGGAATGCGCTGCCTGAATGGGTGTTCCCCGATGGTTACAATCTGGGTGTCTTCAAATCACGAGTGAATCGGTTCCTTCTAGGCAAGCGTGCTCCAACGTAGACCGCATCATCGCTTAACATCAGGCGTGATGGTGGTCAAACGCAAGCCTATTAATTATAAAAAAAAAAAAAAAAAAAAAATTCGACACCTTTACAAAAACTTTTAACTTACTTCTAAAGGATACAATCAGTGTCGAATGGGTCCATCTCGGCATTTTTAGGTACGTATTTTACGTAGCGAACATTCGTATTTCGCCCTCTACAACCTCTCTCTATTATTTGATAACCATAATAAGAAGCTAGTTAAGAAAAAAAACCGCCATCTTGGGGCGTCCGCCATATTAAATTTAGTGTCACGTCATTTTATTTTTCGTATTTTTCATAGCAAACCTTTTCATTTGATGCCCATATCATGCGAGTGCATTAAAAATTACTGGGGCCTACGGACAACTGCTATTGCGGCACCAAACTAACGTCAAATCCGCTCAGTTGGAAAATCACGTGAACATGAACCTAAACGCGCCCAGACGGTTTGCGGTCGCGTGATTTTCCAACTGAGCGGATTTAACGTTAGTTTGGTGCCGCAATAGCAGTTGTCCGTAAAGCCCCTGGTCTGTCATTTTTGGGAGTCCGCCATATTGGATTTAGAATGAGGTCACTTACCTAACCATACATTGTCATCTAAACTAAACGTGTATGCAAAATTTCAGCTCAATCGGTTGGGGATTAGAAGACGTTTATTACTTCCAATCCATCGCTCCATCTCTTCCACGGAAGAAAATTTTCTTGTCCGGTTTCTTACCATTAGTTACCATCATCATCATCAGCCGGAAGACGTCCACTGCTGAACATAGGCCTCACCCTTTAACCTCCACACTGAACGACAGCCTGCCTTTTGCATCCACTGGATGCCCGCGGCTCTCACAATGTCGTCGGTCCATCTAGTGGGAGGCCTAAGTACCTATATACGCTGCGCCTTTCAGTTCGTGGTCTCCACTCCAGAACCTTTCGGTTATCGGTTCTTCGAGGGATGTGGCCTGCCCATTGCCACTTCAACTTGCAAATTTTATTAAATAAATTTTACGGTTGATAACTGTTAATATTCAGTTGCAAGATATGAACCAAACTAACAAGGCAAGTTAAAAAGCTTGTAAAAATATGTAATTCTAACGTCATTCAAAATAACTCAAATCGTATTTCACTCCTCAAAAGGACATTTTTAACAAATAGTGTAAATTGAAGGTGTCAACTGTTACTACTAATATTTTCGTCACTGGGCTTGAGCATTTGGATTGTCTTTAGACCTTCAACGGTCTATGTGCAGTCTAACTGTATTTGTAATGTTAGTATTAGCTTGTATTTTGTTTAGTTAATAAAGGAACTTGCCCATAAAAAAAGTATTACAGTATTAGTATACAAACCTAGATAAATATAGACAAAGAATGAGGATAAGATCGAGGATCAACTTGTCTAGATAAAACTTGCTCGAGAAGCATTATACTTCTCAGCCTTGTCTTTTCATGACGCATGAATAAACGTGCAGACCTCAGTGCAACAAATACCTTCAATATAAAAGTTATGTACACTATTCACCCCGAACTGTGCCCTCGCAAACCGATCGCATCTCGCATCTTAACCGATTTTGCTCATATTTGGACTTGCAAATTGGATTAAAATGAACTACTTGCCCACAACATTTTATGAAGATAATCAACGGCACACAATAAAATAATGATTTTTTTGTTAAATAAAAAAGATGAACATAATAAAGGAAATCACAGGAAACAAAAAAAATACATACACAAAATATGAAAGATATAGGTAAACAGCCTGTCTCTAGTCTCTATCTTGATTGACAGAGAGTGCACTATATTAACTACTAGCGGTCCGCCCCAGCTTTGCACGGGTATAGATTATAGCCTATGTCACCCGGGGATAGTGTAGCTTCCCAACAGTGAAAGAATTTTTCAAATCGGTTCAGTAGTTTTGGAGCCTATTCAATGCAAACAAACAAACAATCAAATATTTCCTCTTTATAATATTAGTATAGATAGTATAGATAATATATAATGACGTCACTTGTAATTATACGCCATACTGACAGTCACTTTACGGGAACGGAACAGAGCATCCCTTCCCAATTCGAGCAAAAAATTATACTCTTATATCTCAGAACATTGCTAGCCGAGTTAAATAATTACATTTAATTAATATCTTTCACCATGCTCAATTTTTAACATTTCAAACACCTGTCCAGTGGCTTATTGTTATCGTCGAATAAATATATAAACATACATACAAATTTATCTTTCCGGGCTGGCAAAGCACCGACAACACCGCTAGTGTTGCAGGTGTCCATAGTCGGCGGATTCCGCTTACCATCAGGCGGACCGCATGAATGTATGCCGCTCTTTTATATATATATATATTATCTGGGTCAATTCTAGTTTATATATAATATCTATAGCTCTACATAGCTCGACGGCATCACAAAGCTGTGCCGCAGTCTAGTTAAGTAGAGTTCTAGGAAGGGTTTATCGTATCTCACGGAACTTGGCGCAGAGTTCTACATATTTTAAGTACGTACCTTTTATATTGTTGAGACAAAACCTATCTAGAGTTTGTTAGTAATATAAAATAAACTAGTAGTTAGCTTCGAACTGAGACCTCGCAACCCCTCTACTCATTTTAGTCATATTTTATGTTCAAAATTGTATTGAAACACTCCACTCCACTTGGATCAATGACACAAGTTATTGTCGAATACGAACATATACAAACGCCGACTTGTCCCAATAGAATCTGAGAACTCTCATCGCTCGGTCAATTACAGTACTATACAAATAAACTTTATTGCACACCGAAAAATACATTGTTTAATTAATTGTTCTATGTTTTAAATGTTTATCGGGACTTATCACGTATTATTTTATTTAGGTAAAAAACGCACCTTTCGCTCCTGGTTGTTCTACCTTAAAGACAGCTAATACATAGAAATAAATGTCAGGAAAAGGAAAAATACACTGATTACACTGCATTAATATATATGTACTACGAATTCATTGGATTACTGCAATATAATTGTCCTTGTTAATAGTTCTTAACTGTATTTATTGACATTCCTCGCGGAATCATGTCGAGGTTTTTTCAAGCTTTTATAAATAATTCAATTGCGGTCGGCCCGCAAAGAGGAAATGCTCAGAAAATTCCTATAATTCATTATTTATGGATTTATGGGCTTTATTGTAGAGCCGCCGATAATGTTTCTAAGTACTTCAATTTGCTATTTCCGTTTGTATACAGGGCTACATTGAACGATGGTTCTAAGCCAAAAGGAGGTATTTGTACTAGATTACATTATGACCAACTTTTACTATGGGACCAAACGTGAAATCAAGAAACAAATTACTAGGAAATGAAATGTCATTCACACGCAACGAAACCATTATGGAGTTACTTATATTTTTTCTTCTTTCGATCCCCAAGCCGCCTGCCAAGCGTGGGAATTATGGCAACACTCTTCTCTAAGAGAGAGGACTTTGTTTAGCAGTGGACGATTACTGGCTGATGATGATGTGATGATTATATTTTTTCTCCATGTCAGGGATGATCTCTAGTAAAAGTTGTTCATAGAATTACATCCAATTACCATTTCGCGGGATGTCTTGGTAGCAAATTAACAGTATAGCAAAATGATCTGACCGTAAACTCGTCAGGATTTCAAATGGTTAGGCTTTCATAGAGTGATTTCAAATCTTGAGCGGATATGAAATCACTCTGTGATACAATCATGAGACTCTGTCTTAAACTATCACGGTTGTTCACTATAGTTATATTATTATTAACGGGATTCCACAACCGAACCACGCTATACCTAATCACGAGACTGCACAAATCATCTGCAGATGTGCAGAAACCGACTGAAATATGGGCACATACTTAGATCATTATTAGGTATAAAGAAACTGTTCAAACGCTCTCTTGTTCAAGTTTTACGTCCATCTGGGCTGCCATCCTTCTAACTTTATGAACAGAAGACTTATCAGTGTCAATGCCAGGATAACAAACAATGCCTGCATTGTGCACACTGCACTACGTGAAACGAGACGGAAGATCGGCCGGGAAACCCATTGCATTGTGAATTAACAACAGCCGGACTAGAATCCTCAATGAATCGATGATAACCACAGACCAGCGCGAGGAGCCGGGCGACATTATAGATATTTAACGTCAGAGCTGTAACCGTTTTGAGTGAGCCAATAACAACTGATGACAAGGACTAGTGAGTTGTGGAAGTAGGAATCCAATAAGACGAAATGCAAAGAAATAGGAAGGCATATTATTTCCAACAAAAGACGCATAATAGCGTTGGCAAGGTAAGCGAAGCGTTGATCATCCGGCAGCTTGATGGGTCGGGATGGGTATTGTTAAAACCGCAGGTTGAACCTGGACTAGATTAAGACAGGACAGAGGCCGATGGCACAGCAAAAGAGATGCCTGTTCACAGCAGTGGGATAAAGAAGACTGTTGATAATGATGGCAACCGCGATAATTAAAAAAAACAATCATCACCTTGCCTGGACAGTCAGAACAAAATATAAAACCATATTTTGCTAGGTGCAATTTTCTGCTGACTAGCAATAGCTACCGTTGCTATATCGTTTACGTTTCGTTATCTTTTATGATGTTTTGACCATGCCGTAAGCTACATGACGATGTAGATACATGTAACAACTGTATAGAAGGCTAAACATGAAAGGCGACTCGTGCGCACTGTCTATTCAATGTTGACTTTATACAGTCTATTGCGATTAAATAGGTACACGGTGCTAGTGTTAATATAAACAGTTATCCATGTACTTATTGCTACTGTAACTTTAATATACCGAAGTATAAGAATCATCAGTTCCAAATCGTTAAGTCACAGCTGTGAGGATTATTTTGATGCTGTTATCTTTAGTCTCTTATCTGTCTCATCTATCCACTACTTACAGTCTTTTGGATTTTATCAGACCACCAATTTTTTTGTTAATCTTAAGTAATAATAAGTTTAAAGATCATTTTCAATTGTTTAATTTCCTCTAGAAAATCCGTTGAGCTATCCCGCAACGCCAATGTGTTCTATCGTGACTTACGTTGCCAAAACACGGGCGTGAATTCCTCCAGACTTACCAGTGTGAATAGTCTATGGAAAAGGAAAAAATATATGCTCAACTGAGCAAAGAGGCGCTGAAAACGTTGTTGACATAACTGAGTCTAGATTTAGAATTATTTCTTTTGATACAGCAATTTGGTTACATAATGATCATCGAGCTTAATCAAAACATCTAGAACAACACCTTTATGGCTCATAAATCCATAATAACAAACGACGCCGCATTCCTTTATAATTATAGCACCCTGTACATTTTGGCATACGCCGAAGGAGAATGGAAACACGAGCTATAAATATGGATATTCGAATTTGGAATCATACCAATGATGCCAACGTGTCTGCCTGTCCATTGAGTTCTATGAGTTAATGAGACCCTTGATAACATATTGACAACATGTTTGACGAACAAAAAAGTCTAGTTTTTACCACAAAAACAACTGAAGAAATGAAAATAGAGCAAACTATAACAATCAGAGGTGAGGTTATGGTTTGTTATATTTGCGGTTAGCCGCAACCAATCTCGTTACAATAACAAATTGCTTTATATTACGAGTACAACCTACTTTAAAGCGTTCCTGGAAATGCATGCACATTCAGCAGACATTTGGGTCGTTGATGTTTACAGAGAAATTAGTTGTTTTTGTCCGCGCCAAAAATATTCTGACCAATTTATATTGTATCAGGTCAGTATAATCGAAAGTATGTAAGAGTAATAATACCAAAGAGAGAGATAGAGACAGAGAGAGCGAGAGATCAATACGAGAACTACTAAAAAGAAGAATTAAACCAGAAGACATTAAAGCATTTAATTTTTCAGAACAGCCAGATTTTTATGTTATACTAGCGTCCCGCCCGCCCAGCTTCGCATGGGTATAATTTACGTGCGAAGCCGGGGCGGCTCGCTAGTTATATATATAAACCTTCCGTGAAAAATTATCTAACTGATGGTGAAAACCGCATCAAAATCCGTTGCGTGGTTTAGGAGGAGTTAGCGGCCATACAGACATACAGACAGACAGACGCGGAAAGCGACTTTAATTTATACTAAAGTAGAGAAGAAGATAGAGAAGAGAAGAGATAGAGAAAATAGAGATTATCGAAAAGAATCTGAAGAATAAACAGCGTTAATATTTTTTTAATAATATAGTACTACTATTACTAGTAGTTAGTAGTAGTTAGTAGTACTATTTACTAGCAGACCTGACAGACGTTGTCCTGTCTTAGAACTGTCGAACACGCAAAGTCAAAATTACAAATCTTATTTTTTTACACCTTGGGTTACATTATTGGAGTTTAGTAAGGATCCCTATTTTTTTTTGAAAATATAATATAGCCTATGTCACCCGGGGATAGTGTAGCTGCCCAACAGTGAAAGAATTTTTCAAATCGGTTCATTAGTTTCGAAGCCTATTCAATGCAAACAAACAAACAAACAATCAAATGTTTCCTCTTTATAATATTAGTATAGATTAAATATAACTAAAGTTTGGTCATGAATACTGGTAAAAAAATATAGGAATACGAGTTCTCAAAGATATTTACAATTTGTCGCATAGCATTTAATGCTCACTTTAATAATTTGTGTAATGTATATATGTTTAGTGTTAAGTATGCAGCAAAAGTAACTGTTATTCAGTTAACAGTGTTGTTGTATTCAGTTAAATACAGTTGCGGTAAGCAACTGTGTTATTATTTATATTTCTTCAATTCTTTTGCTATAACTTCACAAAAAAACTTCAGCCAAAATTATCAATTACGCCACATTTTTCTTGGAAGTTATAGTACCATTGTGCTATTTCTTATCGGAAAGCAATCAATTTGAAATGGCACCGCCACGTGCATTACCTTATATAAGAGCTTATCATGTTCAAATATCTAATTTACTACGTGTTTAACGTTACATTATAAGTTTATATGGAAATACCGTTAATTCTGGGTCGTTGGCCGCCAGGCGACAGGCTGTCTGCAGGAACGTGTAATCTATGACTAGGTATTTTCGGCTACCTATATAATTTGTCTGGGAAGTTTATTATTTTTATTGCAGGTATGAAAGCTAATAAGGGAATAGTAAATTAATGAACCTTTTAGCTTTAGCATAGAAAATGAAATCCGCCATATTGGAGCGGTGGCCATATTGAATTTAGTGTTTATGGTTTTGTACTCTTCAAGCTTTTTTATTTGATACCCATATTAACTGAGTTGGCAAATTAGTTCCTATAACCACATTCAAACTTTATCATCAGAAAAGCCTCAGTGTACCATATTAATGCATTGTCATCCAAGTTACATAGGTGTACCAAATTTCAATTTAATTGAACGCTGGGAATTGGGTCAAATTAGGCTTGCAAAATTTGCAAATATACTTACAAGCACGTGAAGTTAAAAAAAGCTTGTAAAAAACTTAGCCCCGGGTATAGCTGATATAAATTGGAAGTCAAAAGTATAAGTCAGCAGCATAGTTCATATACAGGCAATGCCTACTTGATAGGAGAAATAGTATACCAACTTCGCTATCAAATGGACTTTACTCTCAACTTGCATACTAAACTCTCCCATGCCCCTAGCAGGATATAGGAACAGGGCACTAACCCGCCAATTGGACAAAATTGTCAGATGTCGTCAACCTTCTGATGAAGCCGACTCGACATTCTATACCTCATGACCATGTCAGTTTTAATTACAGCATATTTTGTTGGCAAAAAACGCATTTATTATTAGCCGTGAAGTTTTTGAAGAGCAGACAGACTGACGCCTAGGGTCGGTGAACCTCGAAGTTAGATTAATGATGTTTTTTGAAGACTGATGATTAGTGTTTTTGCAATTTGCCTGTGTGAGACAGGAAAACATGTGTTGATATGCAGACTAGTGGGTAGATTTTTTATGAGAACTATCTACTTGAACTAATTGTGTTGGTTTTGACAGAACAAACATGTGTCGCGAATTTTTTTCATTGAATCATTATCATTATTGTCATGTCATTTAGTGCGTTGTATCTAACACTAGAGATGAATGTATTTTGCTGTACAATATCGTTACTAAATTATAAGATTGTGTTAATCTTATAAAAATAACCAAGTGAAATGCCTATCAGAACAATATCTATTTTATTGTTTCTCTTTTTATAAAATTTAATAAGACGTGATAGCAGTACCTACACTAAAATATTTAAAACCAAAATATCAATGGACTAAGATATACTGAATCTATGACTAAGATGCTATTTTTCTGCTGTTTTGCAAATAGCTTTTGGCACCCAAATTTTTTTTCTGAGACTGTGTCTGTGTGTAAAGATTCAAATAGGTATCAACCAAAAAGGCTATACATAAATTATGCATAGTTTAACTATATAAAAATATACATATAACTATCTATTTCAGATAAGATGTGTCCAAATATAGATTTCAAAGTTGTAATGACCGCTACCAAAATACAGTAAAGTATTTATTTATTTATACTTCGCCAATTATAAAAAACACATCCTATGTAGAAACACGTTATAAAATATTTTTTGCTAAGTTTTTTGTGCAGAGTTAAATATAGTTTGAACATTCTCGAAACTATAAATCACTACCTAATGTATCTTTAAATGCATATAAGCATTAAGCACATAAGAATTTTGCAACTTTCTATATAATATTTCTATATAATTATATCTTTCTACATCTTTCTATATAATTTAGGGGGGGGGGGGGGGGGGGGGTTCTTTGAGACAACCGATCGATATCAGGGTTGGTCCCAAAGTAAAAGTTTTCTATAATGATGAGTACAATGATATGCTTGAAATATCCATTTTTTTTTTGTGTATTTACACTTCGCGAA
Source organism: Agriopis aurantiaria (assembly GCA_914767915.1). Classification (NCBI taxonomy): domain Eukaryota; kingdom Metazoa; phylum Arthropoda; class Insecta; order Lepidoptera; family Geometridae; genus Agriopis; species Agriopis aurantiaria. The sequence continues at coordinate 4,243,222 of OU612003.1, read as the reverse complement.
AGCACACGAAGGCATTACTTTTGTCAGATGTTTCGTTATCATGTAACAATAGACTCATGTCGCACTTCTTACGGCTAGAGACCGACTGAAACGAAGTGAGCGCCGGCGCTCATTTTGTAATTTTCAAAAATGCGCTTCTTCAGGGCCCGTCCATTTATTTTATTTTGGTTTAAGATATGGGCATGATAAAAGGTCATCTTTTTAACACAGAAGAATTTACTGAAATATCTAACAATTGAAATCGATCATAGGAAAACGATGATGTGATCAAAGGAACAGAAGCTTCCAATATCCTAGACAAAAATGTACTCTTTAGCTTTTTGACTTGTACATGACTAAAATAATAAGTAAGCAACAGTGTTTTTTACACCTTCTGACGTTTGAAATGATCTAATGTTATTTTTAATCTGCGTATTACAGCCGATTGAATTCAAGAGCAAAAACTATTCCGTTACTTTAAATGAGATTTAAACTATACGTGCGTTGGTAAAGCTTTAATATGAAGATACAGGCCAGATCCGTGGGAGTTGAAATTGATTTTGTTTCATACATTATGCTGCATTATTGAATGGGATCGCCTACGTGGCTATTAGCCTAGATAACGTTATCATTACTAAAACAACTAACCTATTGAAAGAAGGAAGAAAGAGTTTATCTATGCAAAGTGACAGAGTGATTTTTCATGGGTCTCCTTTGCTGTTCTCTGCTTTTCCGTTATGTTAGTTTTAGATGCTTTAGCGGCACAGTACCTACGTCACCAATCAGCTGATAGACTTTGTGCTCTGGAGACTCTGGAAAGCCTGAGTAAAACATCGTGGCTGGCCAAAACAGCCGTAGACATGTCTAGAGAGAGGACATTTGAGTTATGAGTCACCATGCAAGACAGAAAAAAAAAGTAGAATAGCGGCTTGAGCCGGGATACGCGCTAGAAGAGAAGATTTTTAGGTGCCTTAAAAAGGGGCATATTTATTTAGCCTTGGTAGTGATACTGTACTAGGGCAAAATGTCCACACGATGATTTCTTTCTATTTTTATCTTGAACAGAAAGCAACGTCGTGGGGCAATGCTGGTACATGTACCCACACATACACAAACTTTAACCAATAGCGAGGATTTGCGCGACGGAAATCCCCTCGTGTCCTTTTCGGCCCAGCAAAGAGTCCTACTATCTCATCTCATCCTCTACCTCATGCGCAGTCACGGTCATTTTTCAATATGTTTACCGATCCCTGTGCCTAGATGTTTCACATATTTGAAGTCTCTTATTTCCTGGTTCTGGTGGTGGTCTCTTAGTTTCGGAAGTTGTCACTCACATCCGGTATCTCACATTATCAGTCAAGATCTCGCGGCAAGACCTCGCATTTCATATTTTCACCTATTTAAAAACCATCTCTCATATTCAGCAGGCCAACCACCTCGTGCCCCACTTCCAGCACGTCAACGCATAATTAGCAGCAGAAAGATTATATCTTACCTAAACATTTTTCCTTAATTTTCGTTTAACTAATTGCCTAAGGAATGGCCTACTTCCTAGAATTTATGATTTTTCATTTACACGGATATATTTCATTCACTTCCCTGTTGCCCCTCTAAAGAAAAAAGTGATTAATTTAGATAGAAAAGTGTGTTAATATATTTGATATTGAATTGTGTCAAACTTAATTATTTTTATAGGATTATTATCTTCTATAAATATATATTTCTTTGTATATTTTTCTTCTATTTTCTTCTTCTATAAATGAATCCCTATTTACCTTGGTCACGCCATAACTTGAGAACGACTTTACCGATTTCATTCATCTTTTTTTATAAGTTTTCTAATACTTTGTAGAAGATTCTTACGGAAAGAACAATTAAGAAAATTAAGCAGAAAATTGAAAAAAGTCAGAAAACTTAATGACTTAAATAGGTATCTTCTAAGTCTGCGTGCTTCATCTTCGACCACATCGTCGCTTACCAACAGGCGAGTTGGTGGTCAAACGCGGACTTATCAAAAAAATATAAAAAATGACGATTTTAATTTCGCGCATTTGTAAGTTCTAAGGCAGGACAACGTCTGTCGGACAACCGTGATAGTTTAAACTATCACGGTTGTTCGCTAAAGTTATATGATTATATACAGTTAAGTATATGATATTTTTTTCAGTCTTCCCGTGAACATGGTGCATGTAACTGCGCCGAAATATCGGGATCTCATTCCACAACCTTATCACGGTAAATATCCCGTAAATAATAATATTATAGCTCATACCCATAATTGTAAATTCAAGTTAACCTTTGACCACCGCTGGCTACAAATACAATGTAACTTGAAGAAATACAAGCTATAGCTCAAAGCTTTTTAACATTGTAATATTGTTTTCCCTAAACCTCGACGGAACGGAAGCGTGCCAAATATGGCTCCGGTAATGCCATCCGCAGACAAACGAAATATGATCTTGATAAATGTGCGGTTTTTGGCCAGCAAAAAGCTCATTGCACACTTGAGACATAGAGTGGGCGGGATAATAATTTATGGTATTTTTATAATCCATTGCGAAATAATAATATTGGAGACATTTTTGGTGAACAAATCTATAAAAAAACATTTAAACGCTTATTTGGAGCAGAAGCATAATTTGGGTTTATTCTTCGAAGCGTTAATAGGTCAGTCATAAAAGTGCTCGACTTGCGTATATGTAGGCTTATAAATACATATACTACGTACTCACTTACTACCGACCTCGTCCACCAATTGCAATTAACTTTTTTTTCATTTATCTGCTCATAAATCTTACTGGTATAATTCTCCCTTTTTAGAGTTCCGTACCCTAACGGTAAAAACGGCACCCTATTACTGAGCTTACGCTTTCTATCTGAAAACCGCAAAGGCACATTTTACATTACAGCTATACTTTTCGAAAAATATAAGTAAAATCCTTAGAATAACTACTCAGAGAAGGTAAGTTTCCCAACAACGCCTTCTCAAAACGTAAGCTACAAATTCGCTTTGTAGCTTACGTTTCGATTGGTATTTTAAACGATTTAAGCAAGAAAATTAATGGATTACCTGTGGAATGTCACACCATAACTCTTATGCTGCTTTTCTGATTTGTTGTGGTACGATTTTACCGCGCAAATTGTCATAGTAAAAATTTTATATTTTTTTGGAGCCATATATGACTACATTTGAATGGCTTAAATTTTGCGAATGTACTTGGTTTCTATGTGTAGTTATTCTAAGGTAAAACCTCAAAAATTGAAGTAGCGAAACGCACGACTGCCATGTGTGTAAGCGCCTTGGTTTTGCTCCGCTAAATGCGACTTTAATACAATAAGCCAAGCCTTATGGTCATCTGTAGTAATAATCGTTGCTTATAAATGGTAAAACCTCGTCGTAAGGTCCCTGATATTCACTTTGGCATCTTCAAATCTCCATATTTTAAACTCCCCCTTCAAAAATAAGATGTAGAAAACTGGTTTGAAAATTGAAATGAGCACACACCTTTACTAAATACATTATGTTCTAAATAAAGCCAGTTACTCATTGTCATGACCAACAACTTTTCTATCGCTCCATTGCTAAAGGCGACTTGCGTTCAAGTTCACTTCCTCGAGATTATTATGCAACTGTCAACTTGCTGAGACGTTAACTGATAGTTTAATTGTTAGATAACATTTATTATGACAGTTGCGTTATTTATCGTTTCAATTGTTATAGTTTAATTTAAATTATTTTAGGTTATAATTATAGTGTGACCGGTAAATGCCTATAGCAAATTGAATTATGTATGCCGGGTGACTTTTTTTTACCGAAACGGAAAAATGGAAGGGACGTGATGTACCTACCCTACCTACATGGAGTAAAAACCTATGGACAAGTTTACAGAAAAGATATGTGAATAGAACGGAAATGAGAAGGGAAATCTGTTACCAGGCATTATGAGTGAACCTTAATTAAACATTCTTAGTTATGTCAACGCGACGAACTCCGCATCCAAAGAACTTGGACCTTAAGTACCTTTTTGGGTTAGGTCTCAAAGTTCTTTGTCCGCATCACAGTTGCTAATGATTTCGAATGACTGACGTTTCGTTTATATGCGTGCAACTGGCTACAACAAATGTCTTACAAAAATGCCTTGACAGCCGTTCAAATTTAAACAAAAAAAATCTTTTCTGTGATTGTACCTATTGGTTGGCTAAAACTTGTCGGCACTCACCACAAAGTAAACCAAACTTTAATAAACAGCAAATATTTGAGACACGTTACCTGTGAACAAAGGAAAAACACATTATCTTTTTGTAAACACACAAATCAACGTAAATGTCGAGCCAATCGCCCGTTTCGAGATTTGCAAAACACAGAGATCGTTAAAAATTATTGAGTCACTAATATTGACACTCCAATCAATCCTCAAGTATCAAGTTACTAGGTTGCGTCATTAAGGATGTATTGGAAAATTATATAAACAAGCTTTTGAAACCGATAATTCTGGTTATGAACATCAGGAACCTAATTCTGTATGAAATCAAATAAAATGCCAATAACACACCGTAAACAACGGTAACCACGGTTACAAATAACACGGTAGGTAAACATTATTAAGAATCAAATGAGTCTTCTAATTGGATACCAACTACATTCTTTTGACAAATGTGTACGTAACGCGCTATTTTGTCATTTCAAAACGAGCGTTTTACGAACCTCATCGCGCTGCCGCGATACGAGTTTATGTGGTTATAGCCACAGAAAGAGACGTTTTCAATTGATAATCCTCTTGACGAATGATTGCATTTCTTGCTAAGTTCATATGTGTCGTTTGCCTAGACAGCGATTCAAAACTAAACGAAAAAAATATTTTCTGTGGTAACAATAACGATATAACCACCATAGAGACTAAAATCACGTTTTTTTTTTGTTTTTTTTTATACACATGTTTTGGGTGACAATTCAGTTCAGATTTTTATAAGTATTTATATAAGGAATTAATTGATTGCTAACCTGTTTTGTGTATCTAAATAAATAAAATAAAATGAAGCACATAGTCTATTGTTCATGTTTTGACGTCAAGCGTTTATGGCAAGGAATCTCATGCACGTGAGATAGAGATAGATAATATTATAGGCCCAGTTCGTTATTTTGTTTTTGTTATTATGTATCGCAACACAACTTGAACTCATTATCTGCTGGTTACATTGATATGTAATTAAAAAATAAATAATAAATTAAGTATTTTCTTTTCCTTGGTCTTCAAAATGTATGATTTCATAATGGTCCTTGAAAGAGGATAAAACAGTTGTTACAAAATTACAGCCGAAGAAATAATAATAAATTTACGAGGTAATAAATGTACGTAAAAATATCCCCAAGTTTAACCAAAGATGTTTAAAAACTATAGATCATCGACGCGCCAAAATCGGCAACAAATGCAGTATTTACATAAGTGGGAGTCGCGTATTTCAGAATATTGCAATCGCAAAGGTATAGTAGTAGTAGGTTTTTGTGTATGTTGCCAATCTTACAGGAACTGTTTATTTTTCCTGGATAAAATGTTCCTATCCTATATGTATCAGGCCCTCCAATTATCTCTATAAAAAAAATCACATAGAACCTACATGAAAGGAAAACATACAAACACATTTTTTTCATTTGCTACACTAGCTATACGTCCCGTGTTTTCACCCGCATCGACATTTCTTCAGGGACCGTGCGGTTGTTTTTTTCGGGATAAAAAGTATTCTATATCACTTTACTGTCTTTCATATATCACTACGCAAATAACTCGTCGATCCGTTGCTGCTTGAGAGCAAAGAAACAATCTAACACACTTTTGCGGATGAAGTATGATGTTGAATCTATAGTTCTTAAAGATCTATGTCGATATCAATACCATAAAATGAGTAAAGCGACCTCACTGAAGCTTGAAGCCCACATGCGAATGTAATACTTAAGGCCGCGCTCTCCGGTCAAGCTATTACGCACATTTATAAAATGTAAAAACATAAAAAGTCGCTAAATTGGAATAAATAAACCGGCCAAGTGCGAGTCTCGCGCACTGAGGGTTCCGTACCACCACATAACATGATAACTACTAAAGTACAAAAAAGATGTGCAAAAAGACAACAATGCCTCAACGCTCAGGCGGTACCGGTGGTGAACAGAAATTTGTTACCGACTCTTGGTATTGGCCATTATTTATTATTTGTTGTTATACTTTAGATTATTTACTATAAACATACTAAGTTTGACGCTTGTACGTATTATAGTTTTTACATTAGCTAATACAAAAATACGTTGTCAAATCGCGAGTGCATCGGTTTTAGGCGAGCGTGCTCCATCGTAAATCGCATTGCATCGTTTTCGGAATATCAACCATAGCCATAGATTCAGTCCCTCTACGACCATAGCAGTGTCGTCTTTTTGTGCACACTGGCAGATGGAACCATGGACGATAGAAAAATGGACAGGAGGGTAGACCATGCAGATCCGGTAATCCGATACACACTCTCCGAAGTATATCCGAAGATAAAACCAATAGACTAGGAACTAGCAACCGATAGTCAAACAACATTGTTGTTTTAGTCCAAGACATGCACGATATTTCTTGGCAGTTAAATTACTTTGATCGACACAAAAAAATACAGAAAATTGAATTATATAACACTACAACAGACTTCGTTACTTACAACTCTCATAACAAGAGATAGACCTCAACGAATAGGTTTATTGACAAACAGTGATACCTTATCGGAGCACCCTGCTCTTGGCTGCCCCCTGACATCCGACCGACTTATCAAAATATTCGCAAAGTACATAATCTTAAATTTATCAAGTAGACATCAGAACGTGTGGCCGTCGTGTCTGCCACGGTTATCAGCCATCAGACGTATTGTTGTCATCATTAATCTTTTAATTAAATGGTAATAAATAGATAACCATTCAAGATAATAATGATTTTCATTGAAAGGGGGAACTTGGAAACTTTCCATCCATTAAAATTTGAATTGGGAGAAATAGTAGCTTTTAAACTTTTGCGATTTGAACACTTGTTTTAAATGTTTAACGGGGCTTATCGTGCATTATTTTATTGAGGTAAAAATAGATAGATAGGTAAACTCTTTATTGTTCACACCACAAATTTCATACACATACCTTAAATTTACCATACCGTATAAATAGGCCTTTCGCTCGACGCTGAACCTTCAGTGCACGAGCCCCACTTGCACTTGGCCGGTTTATTTTTTATTTAGTTTTACTCACTCAATAAATTTATTTTCCCGTGAATATTTATCGATAAAAGTTTGTATATTTTCATAACTTGTCTCAAGTAACAACGCTGGAAATAAATATCTGGCTGGCAGGTTGCAATAACACTGCCAGTAACACGGTCACGTTGTCCAAGGCTGTAGCATGCGGATAAGGACGCTATGTCACCTACTACTAGCCGACCAGTTGCTAACTTAGGTATAACTTGGGCTTTGAAGCCCTCTTTTCCCACTCTTAGCAATTTTGGTCTTTCTACAGTTTGTCTACTTCCACGGTTTTTTTTTAATGTTAAAATTAAATAGGTGGCAATCAATCAGGCGGGCTACCTGATGGTAAGCAGTCACAGTCACCTATGGATACTTGTAACACCAGAGGCATCACAAATACGTTGCCGACCCTTAAGGACTCTATTAACTCGCCTTTTGAAGAACCCCATGTAGCTTCTCGGAAACACCGTGGAAGGTAGCTCATTCCACATTTTGCACGTGTGAGGCAAGAAAAAACTCTACTCTACATACCTAGTATAAATTAATGTCGCTTTCCGCGTCTGTCTGTCTGTATAACCACTAAATCCTCACGGATTTTGATGCGGTATTTACCATCAGTTAGATATTTTTTACGGAAGGTTTATATGTATATAAAACTAGCGAAGCGCCCCTTCGCACGTAAATTACATCCGTGCGAAGCCGGGGCGAGTCGCTAGTAAAATTATCAAAAAAAAGTAACACAGATTAGCCCATATCTTCCTGTTTTTGGATTAATTTAAATACCTATTTACTAAATGTCTACGATATCTTAATATGCTGTTTTTATAATTATGGAGGGAACTGTGAAGGTACATTTTACATTACAGCTATATACTTTACGAAAAATATGAGAAAAACCTCAAAATTAGATGTTGCGAAACGCACGACTGTGTGCAAGCGCCACGGGAAAAGAGGGCCGTGACGGTAAAATATCATAATAAAAATACTTGAGAAAACTAGGACAAGAATTCAGGAAAATTTAAGCATAGACATTAGGAAACTTAGGAACTGATTCTTATATCTAGTGAAAGATAATAAAATTGACAAATGTTGAGACGACACGCAAGACTACCGATATTTAGGTAACAAAATGTTCCAGAAAATGTTGTACTGCCTAAACAAAAATAAGTTGGCCTAGTTTTGTGGTGCTGTTCTGTTTTACTTTTAAAATAAATACAAATAAAGAAAAAAAATATTCTTGTAGTTTATCTCATAATCAGCCTGACCCTTAGTGCGCGAGCCTGACTAGCACTTGGCCGATTTATTATATAATAGATGATGAGCATTCAAAGAAAGCCCAGCCAACTGACATCACGTGTTTCTAGGAAGCATGTGGAACAATAAATTAAAATAACAAATAATTTAATTAATTTACCGTTAGCATTAGCAGATGCACATATTTGTTATGTCATGTGGGCCAGATGCGACGCATGTTGATTTAGATGATAATGACAGATACTGTGTAGGTAAGTAACTAGGTACATGATACAGTACTGGTTGGTACTGGGGGTCTAGACAAGAGCCACACACTGTTAGCGTTCACGCCTGCGGAAAGATGAAATTGTATGAAAATGACATTAGCTTCAGATAATTTATCTCATGCTAATGTCATTGTCAATGTCTTTTTCATTTTTCCGCAGGCGTGAACGCTAACAGTGTGTGGCTCTTGTCTAGACCCCCCAGGTTTCTTTTAAGCAAGCGTGCTCTTCTTTTTCTCTTCTTCTCTTCTTGGTTTCCAGTGGATGCAGATTTGTCGTTCAGTGTGCCGTACTAAACGGGGAGGCCTATGTTCAGGAGGCCGATGGATGGCTGATAATAAATCCATCGCGACCGCATTATCGCTCAGGCAAGTTGGCGGTCAAACGCAAGCCTTTTACTACATAAAAAAATGGCATGGTCAAGTTTGAACACATAACTTTTTGTTTCGTTTTGTTTTGCCAAAGATACCGTAAGGAATCAAATCTTTTACTTTTGTCATCATCATCAGCCAGAAGACGTCCACTGCTGAACATAGGCCTCCCCCTTTAACCTCCACACTTAACGACAGCCTGCCTTTTGCATCCACTGGTTACCCGCGACTCTCACAATGTCGTCGGTCCATCTAGTGGGAGGCCTACCTACGCTGTGTCTTCCGGTTCGTGGTCTCCACTCCAGAACCTTACTTCCCCATCCGCTATCGGTTCTTCGAGCGATGTGGCCTGCCCATTGCCATTTCAACTTGCAAATTTTAACAGCTATGTCGGTGACTCTGGTTCTTTGACTCTTTCTTTTGGTTTTACTTTTGTACTCAACTATAATACGCCATTGGTGTAGGTTGTATAAAAACCTGCCAATTTCCTAAGTTAGCAACCGCTTCGTTGTTCGTGCTTAGCAATTCAAGTTTCGCCTATTGAATTGCTCACACCCAGCTTAGGCAGCAGTGTCTATGAACTCTGTGCTATTTTTATTCGCACACGTAATTCGGCGTAGTAAGTGTCATTTAATCTTTGGCTCGGCATTCGTACTCGGCCATGTGGACGTAATTAATACTAGTCGCGTTCGATGATTGTTATTGTATTGTTTGCGAGCGAGCTATAGGAAAATTCTCAATTTAATTTGGCTCAACCGGTATGATTAAAGATTGTTTATTTGATCTGTGTTCTTTGCAACCTATTAACCTACGTGGATGTACCTACTCTATTGATTCTGCATAGACGTCCCTCTTAGATTTCCACACTGAAAGACAGCCTGCCATTTGCATCCACTGGATGCCCGCGACTCTCACGATGTCTTCGATCCATCTAGTGGCCTACCTACGCTGCGTCTTCCGGTTCGTGGTCTCCACTCAAGAACCTTTCTTTTCAATCCTTTATTGGTTCTTCGGCGAATATCCTCGTTTCCGATTTTATCGCGCAAAGAAACCTCTCTCAATTGCCCGCTATGCGACTTTGAGTTTTTCCAATACGCCAGCATTTAATAGATATTTCGATCATCATTGTCGAATCCTATGCCCATTATATGGCGTATTCCTATACTCCACTTCTCTCTATCAGCATGACTGCTGATAGAGATGACTCTCTATCTTTGCTCTAATCATACTCATATACTCTTTCTTACTATCCATCCATACTGTTTGGTTGGATTTGAAGACAACAAAGCGCCGATCGTGCGAAGCCAAAATCCGTAATAAGACAAAAAGGGGGAAAAATAAAATAATTTCTAAGGAAAACTTTGATTCAGTATCAACGACGATACTGTATCGCTTGTGGTGCCGGCCACTTTAGTCAGCAAGGTCACTGTCTCAATGGAAATCGATCCCAATGTCACTGTTACTGCAAAATATGTTTATCTAATCCGTGTTTATCACCCACGCAAATCGGCTTCGGCAAAGGTCAGGTCTGGTATCAGAGTTCACTGGATATGCTGTTTACACGAACATATTGGACGTGAGTTCAGGTTGGATAGATGGATCATGCTTGAAGATAGTTTTTAGGGGTTCCGTGCACAAAGGGTAAAAACGGGACTCTATTACTAAGCCTACGATGTTTGTCTGTCCGTCCGTCCGTCTGTCCATCCTACCTTTAAACGGCTGCATCTTTCGAACCGTAATAGATACGGCGTTACGGCAGATTAACTAAGAAATAATAAAAAAGACAAAAAATAAACGAAATAGGGGTCCGGGATACAACAAACGTATTTTTGTATTAGCTCTAATGTAAAAATGGTAATACGTACAAGCGTCAATCTTGACATGATTATAGTACACACTATAAAGTATAACAACAAATAATAAATAATGGCCAAGTGCGAGTCGGTGGCCAATTTCTGTTTACGCAACGTCGGGTGGGGTCAGTTGGTACTTGGATGGGTGACCGCCTGGGCGTTGATGGGATGTTGTCTTTTTGCATTTATTTTTTTTGTAAAGCAACATGTAGTAGTGACTTTTTTTAGCTAACAAGTTATACATGTGGTGGTACGGAACCCTGACAGTGGATAGTGCGCGGGCCCAACTCGCACTAGCCCGATTTTTTATTTTCTGTTTCCTTAGTTGTGCATAATAAATGGTATCATCATCATCATCATCATCAGCCAGAAGACGTCCACTGCTAAACATAGGCCTACCCCTTTAACCTCCACACTGAACGACAGCCTGCCTTTTGCATCCACTGGATGCCCGTGACTCTCACAATGTCGTCGGAATAAATGGTATATAATCAGACTATTAGCCAGATTAGCCTATTTAGAAATCCAGACATTGTGTGCTGTGGTATGAACTCTCCGAGGTACAAAGTCAAAAGTCATTTCCTTGTTTATTTCCGTAGGAACATATTATGAACACTTGGACACGTCAATAAAACTATTACAATTAATATCTGATTAATATCTATTTACCCCCGACGCAAAAAGAGGTAGAAATTAAAATACGTTCATAGATGGATGATGATGATGATTTGTGGTGAGTGTTCTTAGCTATAATTCAAGAACTTCTGTTCAGCCTTTTGAAGATTATCAGTTCTTTCGGGGGTTTTAAAACTAGTCTTCAAAACAACTACAAAACATTCTAAATTTATTTGTCTCTTCTAAGGTAGTACATATCTACGAAATTTTTCATGAAGGTGGGTATTTTTATTTCATTGTTTACTCAACCTTTTAATTTTTAAACGACTTCAAAAATGTAGGGATCCTCAATTCGGTTGTATTTTTTAAATGTTTTAACCTTTTGAACGCCGTCATTTGTTTTTTTTTTAATTCCTATGATATACTCTCAGATTGATCTCATAGAAATTTCATTAAAGTCAGTTCATTAGTTCGACTTTGCAATCAAAATAACTGGAATGTTACAAATAACTGATGGATATTTCGTATTTTACTAATTTTGAAGTCGGTTTTGTTTTTTTGCAATTTTCTATGATGTTTTTTTTATATTTAGTAATAGGTTTGCGTTTTACCGCCAACTCGCCTGATGTAAAGCGATGATGAAGTCTACAATTGAGCACGCTTGCCTAGAAGAAACCGATTCACTCACGACTTGAAGACACCCAGATTGTAACTATCGGGGAACACTCATTCGGCAGCGCATTTCACTGACTGGAAGTTTGCACAATAAATGAAAAATCAAATGGTACTGGTTTTCGGAATATCAATGAATATCAACCATAAACCGGTTGCTATGCGTTGACATCGAAACTGCACATAAATTTATTTAAGTAACAAGTCATTGGTGCAGGGCCGAGGATCGAACCGGTTGCCGTCAGAGTGCAAAACGCACATACAACCGCCGGCCACCATCGCTCATAAAATACCTACTGACTCCGTGTAAAAGAGCCAGCATGAATCAGCATATTAGCTTGTGTCCACGTGAGGAAGCACGTGAGATGAACACTGTTAAAAGTTATTAAAATGCATAATGCACTTCCATTGCCAGTCACCCGACACCGACGTCCTATGTACTTCTACTTACCTACTAGTACTTCAATAGTTAATTGCTTCGCAAATAGTTGAAGTGTCGCAGTTTGCCATTTGCGATGTTTGAGGTGTCACTTTAAATTACCGAGATAAAATTCCTATAGAGTCACAATCTCTCAGTGAAAACAGTCAAAAAAACGTCCGAGCGTCATTGTACATACATTGTATCAATTATATACTTCACAATGACACATTTACTCCAATTTAGACGTTATGTGTGGTTATGTCGCTTGCATTGTGCTCAACGATAGTTATCCGCTATCTCATCGTAGCACTGGCATCGCGCGGCGTTGTAGTCGGATCGCGGTTACCTTGTAACTTGGAACTAACCAAAAAGTCTGCGCAATTCGTAGCGTGCGCCTAGTTTTGGTTCGGAATTTTTTGGCACGATTGTGACTCTATATGTATTGTATCTCGATGCTTTAAATGTTTTATACCGCACCCGATAAAACTTTCTGCATACCTATATACCTAACTATCTAGGTACCTTTTGAACTTATAGTTTTTATACTTAAATGTAGCGGGAAACTGTTTAATTATTAGTTACTACCATGTAGTAAATTAAATGCGACGGCAATCCGTAGAATAAAACAATTTAAATTTATTACAAGTGTAATGGATTGAAATGAAGTGATAATATGAATTGCTTTATTTATTGACATGATTAAATAATTTTTTTTACTATTGACTTCGCAGGAAATTCAGTAAACAGTATTCATCTCCTAATTTTCCACTCTTATAGTCGCGTAACTTACACAATAACACAACAAAAATACAACTAACAATACCACAACAACTAGCAAAAATACAGTCAAATTGCATGGAAATCTCCTTTTATTGAAGCCGGTTGAAAATTAAGCAAAACACAGATGATAATTTGAGTAATCAAATAAATAAAATTTTCAACGGCCACCATCTTCATCCGTCAATCAAAAGGGCATAACTCAAACTTCCCGGTTTATGCTCCTGTCTCCCGGCCTCGAAAACCGGTCGCGGGTAACAACCTTTCTCTTGATTTTTTAACGAAACTTAACAGGAAAATGATGATGGCGAATGTTCAGCTTTTATCGTTTGACATCTTTGCAACGTTTTCAATGTTTGAAAATGGCTTATCGAGTAGTATATTTCCAAAATTGACGTATTTTATTAATTAATCTTACACTATATTACTTACATAATTACATTTATATTAATTACTATATACTTATCTGTGAAATTGTTTTCACGTGTATTATTTTTAATATTTTTGTTTTATTGTTCATTATTTTTGTAATGTAATTATTGATATATCTGTTTTGTAATTTAAATCATATTTTAACCTCCGTTTTTAAGTAAAAATGTTGAATGTAAATTTCTGTTTATTAATAAATAATTATTGTATGACTTATCTTTCTTTTTGAAATTGAGTGAAGTGAGGATAAATAGGACGACAATCCGTAAAATATTCCCATTTCAATTGATACAAGTCTAATTAATTGAAATGGTATTTTAAATTGCTTATATTACTGACCTGATTAGGACCTTTCTTTTTATTTCAAAGAAGATGTTTCTGTAAACTTTTCCAGTGCGTACGTTATTTTCACAAAAAAATCTCATTATTTTCTATCACGTTGCCGGGACAGTGGGATTTATTTCTTTAACAGGAGCGTCAGAATTTAGGTTAAGAGTAGGAATAAGATGTTCAAATTGTTATTAAAATAAAGACGTAGACATTTGAAAAATGTTTGTATCACGCACGGTAATTACAGTGAAACCATTATCTAAACTCGTCATACTTCTGATTAGATTTTAAATAGGATGCACATACATTCTCTCGAGAACCCCAGAAGAGAACTGCTGGCCACAAACTCGGGGTATACTACTGTGGGGGATCGTGGGCCTCATATACGGTATTTTATTTTATTTAATCATTGTAATAATTTTACTATTTTACTAATTAATCTTGAATGTAGAAACTAGTTAGATCTTAATTGAATTAAAAATGTAATATTCTAATGTAATTTAATAAGCCGCAGATTGATATAATTAAAATAATTAATAAAAAAAACAATAATGGAATTTGGTTATGGTTAATGTAAAATAAACAAACCAAGAGTAATTTCTATCAGTTATTATCACCCGCATCATAGAAAATAATCATAAAGCGTTGTGTTCACGATGTTATTGTCTATCTATAACAAAGATGACAACTACCTATTGATTACGGGCAATCAATTGGTCGTGCCAAATGTAGAGTCATGTAGTGCCAGTGAACGTTTGGCACTTTGGCGCCCATGTCTGTGCGAATAACATAGCAAATGTAGGGCGCTGAATATAGGACAGAATTGTGTTACGACATATTAGTATTATGTTTGTTTATTGAGGAAAGAAGTTGGAAAAGCTCTAAACAAAACAAAGTAGAAGTTACGTACGTTCTCCATTTCATTTCGAAAAACATTAGTAAAACTCGATGTAACTACCACAATGATATAAGATCATTGAAGTACCAATAGAAGTGAAAACGTAGTTCTTTGCAAAAAACAAAATAACAATACTACACTAGTTGTGTGGCCGTCGATACTACTCGACTTCCTTGAAGAATGTAGATGCCAAACATTTAAATGTTTGAACGTCGTTAATTTAGTAAAATTGCTCATAGAATCTGAATAAAATGATTACATTGAATTACAAATTAAGATATCATAATACTTTTTATCCAAGGAATCAAGGACAGCCTAGAAAGCTTAACAAAAACTGCGGATTGATTAGAAGTTTTAAAACTAAGAAAGTCAAGAAAGCAGAGGTAATACGTGGACTTGAATCTCATGGCACAAAAAAACAATGATTTTGACATAAATTACTATGTAAACTTGTCAAATCTTTTCCTTTTTTTTGTGCCTTGAGATTCCTGTCGACCTAGAAATCTACGATGTCACATCGCATCGGTTTGTTGCTGTTGGTAAGTGGGTATGGTATGTAGATTAAATTAAATGGGACAGAAATATAGGACACGGCAACACGGCGTTACTAGTAACGACGTAATCTCATATAGCAAGTTCAAAGGCAAAAGTATAATGACATGTGATTAGTAGAACGAAAAGGCAGGATGTGGGGAATTAACGACGGACGTTGGGATAGTATATAAATTTATTTTTGAATAGGTGAAGTTTTTAAAGAACATTATACTCTGCCAACAGCGAGTTCCAAAGAAAACAATAGAATCGATAGTATTTATTCTGTCCGCGCTGGACCAAAACATCCAAGTGGACCTGCATACAGCTTTTTTGTGCCATTTTTCTATATTTTTTAGAGAAAGTTTCTCTTGAAAACCTAAGAAAACTTTGGCTTGGCATAATACATTTATGACCTCCCTTTAAAATTTAAAATAGAGATTTATAAAGTTAATGTCCACCATAGCCAAATTTTTGTCAGGCAAGGTTTTTGACCACAGCTCACCTTATGTTGGTTGGTGGTGTGGTCGAAGATGGTAAAACACGCAATACCTAGAATTGGAACTAAAGTAAAACAAATTTAATAGATCACATTTGGCATAATTATGTCAGTCTATTGTTTATTTGTCAAAACAAATAGTGAAATTGCCTTCTTTTGTCATTATTACAATAAATATTATTTTTAATTGAAAAAGGTTAAGTAATTTTCTAACTCTGAAAAAATCTTTAAAATCGTACGAGGTTACGTTGTTGAATTTTGATGAAGTGTCAAATATGATCTATTAAATTGGCCCTACTATAGCTACCATTTATTTGGACAGCAACATTCATGTCAATTCGTAAATAAAGACAAATCACTGTTTTAAGCTGGCACGGTTATTCACTAAAGTTATATCATCCACAACCTTACGGTAAATACCCCGTAAATAAGCATATAACTTTAAAGACAAATCACACTCAGAAAACCTAGTAAACGCATGCATAGAGTAGGAAAAATCTATGAATATTTTATAACCATTCGACCTTGATCGTGCAACAACAGCTTTACGAGCCGCTAGATTAACGTGCGTGTTAAATAACACAACACGTGTGTTGGTCAAGTGTTAGTCATAATCTACCTCCACTCAGAAACATACAAAATATGCTAAGGAAGGATTGCCATTCATCGTGGTAATGCTGCCAGCATTCTGGCTACATTTCCTTCCACCAAAGGGCTTTTCAATTCGTTTCTTTAGTTTTTCAATTAATTTAGTTTACTGTTTATTTATTTTAAGAGTTTTTAGTTCATATTTTATGTTTATTGTAATAACTTGTTTCGCAATAAAATGTTTTTACTAAGAATATACCTTTGACGAATGTACATGTCTTAATCAAAGGCATATACCTACCTATTGTAGCTGAATTATAAAGTACAGCAAAAAAAATACGGTGGGCAAAGACATTTAAAACTAAATATTAATCGCTTTCGGTTTATTTATTTATAAGCCGTTGGTTGAAATTGGATAACATTTTCTTATTCGAATGGACAAAATAGCAAATTGATTTACAAATCTGAATATACCTACGTGCAATAGACAAGACACTCATAATTTTAAAATAAAAATGGCGGTGGTCATCCATCCTGGCTTTAAGATCACTGTATTCTATGACAACATTGACAACTGTATGATAGGTATGATATTGTCAAACTCACGTGGGACGAACCAAGGCCTGAAGGCAGGCTACAGAATAAGAAATACCCTTATACAACCAACAGTGACATACAAAAGATAGATGTACGTACGGAGAAAGGTAAATACAGTGATTATATTTAATTTAAATTAACGAAATAGTGACTAGGGACAAAAAGTGTAAATAACATCTTTTTTATAGATTCACGAATCATACCAGATGCTACAGGCACTTTTAAATAAAAACTCATGGTGATTATATTTATAAATCAGCTGATACATTTCAGCCAAATAAATTTGTAACGTGGGAGAGCTATTTTGTTTAAAAACATACAGTAAGTTATCTGCGTAATAGTTGGGAGAAAAGCCAGCAAAGAGGTAAGCAATGTAAGCCCATTAAAAAGATAATTAGATTTTTCCTAGACTAGATCTTGAAGGTGTTTAGTGATAACAACTTCGACCAAAAAAGATGAAAGAAATTTTGATTGAATGGCAAAAATCAAGCGTCAAAAAGCATACCTTTTTATAGAGCATTTTGTTGATTGATTCTACATTCAATAAATGCAACGTCAGTACATTGTTTAAACGCTTACTACTCAAATTCTAGAAAACATATTTTAAATTGAATCTGTTAACACGGAGAACTCGTTAGCAATGTTTTAAAGACAAATCACGGCAAGATATGAAGAAAAAAAGAGAAGCAACGTGCATTGCACTATCTGTTAACATGCCAAATTAAATAAAGCAAGGCAATTAGAAGCATA
Source organism: Agriopis aurantiaria (assembly GCA_914767915.1). Taxonomy (NCBI): domain Eukaryota; kingdom Metazoa; phylum Arthropoda; class Insecta; order Lepidoptera; family Geometridae; genus Agriopis; species Agriopis aurantiaria. The sequence goes on along the minus strand of OU612003.1, from coordinate 4,225,141 downwards.
TTATAGAAACATTCCGTACCTTTTCTCCTTCCAAACGGTCCGCAAAATGCATTCCCCTTGCCGATAATATTGTCATCTATGTACTTGATCAGGTGCCCCATATCCTCAATCCTCCTTGGGGCACCCCATCTCGCCGGCAAGTCTTCTTGCATGGATTCCGATTTTCCTTTACTGCCCTTTGACTTTTTCAAAACACTAGTCATGCCGACACATTACACAAATAAAATAGTATTTTCAATCACAATGTCACTAAACACTGTTTACTTAGTGCGTTGCGAAATACAGCCGTATTCCGATAACTGTAAGAGCGGACTGTTTTTGAGCGCGCGCGAGACGTCTTTTCGCCACGACGTGATGCGAGCGAATGACGATTGTGCTTCACAAAGTCGGATAACCGGTAACCTTGTGTTGGTTCGCGCGTGGTTCGAATACTCACGGTACTACCAAAGTGACTCTACTTTATACTGTGGTAATACGGTCGCTCACTACGTTTTGCTCATCTTTGGATCAACGAGCAGCGGTCGCAGTTTATCCGCATTTTCTGGGTTGCCTGCCGGAAAATTTCGACGCTGCAAGCTTGACACTAATTCACATAGCGAGGCAAAACGCAGATTTGAATGGTAGATTTGCGTTTTCAGAATAATTAGACTTACGAGTTAAAATTAAATATATTATGTACCTTTAGTTAATTTAGCGCATAAAATGCATAATTAATTTGAAATTGTGCGTTCTTGTAATACCAATATTCAGGCGTCATTGCTTTATCATCAAATTCTACACAATAAGTCACAGCATAAAATAATAGTTAGTACGGATTGGGTCGATGCACTGATAGATGTTGATGTGGCAATGCCAATAAAACACTACGTCAGTAATAACAAAATATTTACGTGGAAGAAAAACAATAGGTAGGTATGTAATATCGCAAAAAAAATTGATTTTACGTTATTTAATTAAACCTATTATTGCTATTTTACTGACGAATACCAAGCGAATACTTAATTATTGTAATATTTTAGTATACAATTTCGAAATGATAACTTTCAGTACAATTCTAATGATTGAAATAAATAATATTTTTTATTTAAAAGTACCGAACTTTAATCGTATGTAATGATTAATGGTTGCACAGGGCTAGAAAGGATGGCGTGACCGAGAGGACTGTATTATACAGTATTACCTATATTATATTACCATACCCACTTGCTTCTATTATTTAACAACTTAAAGCTGATAAATATTTTAATTTGACTTATTATGTGGCAGTAAAACAATAATAGTATCAACATCAAATAACTGAAAAAGTGCATTTACGACATTTTTATTTGAAGTCATCGATATTTACAAACGGAAGTTCTGTGCAAAGTTAAAACTCCTTTCATCCTTTCCTACCTATTTGTTTTGTGTTCAGAATATGAAGTTTTGTGTTCACATTTTGATACCAGTCGAAAAGAAAACATGGTTTCCATGACAACGTCTTTTTGTTTGGTCCATAGCTTTTCTAAGTTTTCCAAGTTTGTAGGGTTTTCTTCTTTTGACGCCCGGCAATTATTTTTACATGCGTTTTGAAAGTAAATTTTTACTGTATCCAAAATGATGAAACTGCAGATTACTAACGAGCAGGACCGGAAGGAGGCTCAGAATAGAGAACGGCGAAGGCAGTGTGAGCTCGAGAGAAGAAGTCGGATCTTCAATGCCAGAAACAGGAAGATTGGTGTAAGTCAAAGATTTCATACCATGTGTTCAGCGCGGTGAGCCTTTTAGAGCCCAAAAACTATTCAACACTTCCCCGGGGTAATAAAAACCGTATTTCGAGACCGTATGGTTTATTTTACTCAACTGAATTTTTCTCAATCTACAAACACCTACCAATCAAGCCTACTAGTTACCGGAGAATCTCATCTGCGCGATTCAGGAATTGAGGCTCCGGCGCAGCAGACATCTATAATTTCTCAGGTGAACTAAGTAGGCTCGATTGATAAGGTTCGTATTTTGTATATGCGTGAAGCGCGCAAACATTCCACCCATCAAGGATCATTATTGAAGATAATGTCCTTCACAAACATTATTCTTACGAAACACTGAGGTGAGAGCAATAAGCAAATTTTTGTACATAAGTAACCACCCATCATGAAAACACTGATACATACATGCAAAAGAAAAAGTATTAAATTACCACCCATCGTGAAAAAAAGTAAATTGAATACATGCAAAAAAACTAGCTACCACGCATCATGGCAAGATGAGTGACAAAATTAATACAATACAAGTTAGACATCTACTGGTAGCAAACAAATTTTTGTAATAGGGCGTTTAACGACGGTGCTTTTACATTTAAGCGAAACAACTCTGATAAGTCCGTCGTCGCCTGGGTGTACATCAACTATTCTAGCCAAAGACCATTTGCCAGGAGGCAAATTATCATCTTTTACTAGCACTAGGTTACCGATTTTAATGTCATTGTCCATTAGTTTCACCCACTTAGGTCGTTGTTGAAGTCTGCCCAAATATTCAGTCAACCATCTGCTCCAAAAATGTTGAACTAATCTTTGTGTGAGCTGCCACCGATTCAGTCTATTAATGTTGGTGTCTAAATACGACGGTTCTGGCACTACTATCGGTGGCTCTCCGATCAGGAAGTGACCGGGAGTCAAAGGCAACAAATCATTGATGTCGTTGCTGATTGGTGAAATTGGTCGAGAATTTAAGCAGGCTTCAATCTGACTAGTAACTGTCGACATCTCCTCATAAGTGAGTGTGGAGTTTCCAAGTATCCTTCGCAGGTGGTGTTTTATAGAGCGAACACCAGCCTCCCAAAGTCCACCAAAATGCGCGGAATTCGCTGGGATGTGATGCCAGGTCGTTCCATCTCTCGCCAGTTGGTCATAAATCTGGTTCTTCACCGTTTCTAGGTGGTTCTCGAACAAATCACGCAGTTGCTTGTTCCCAGCAGTGAAATTTGTGGCATTGTCGCTCCAGACATGGCTACAGTGCCCACGCCTTGCAGTGAATCTCTTAAAAGCAGCCACAAAACTTTCACTGTCTAAACTGCTGACTTTTCTATGTGTATGGCTTTGGTCACCATACAAATCCAGATGCAAATATAACCCTTGTAGGTTTTGCATCCTCGGCCCTTTGATATTCTGAGATCTATGGGTCCAGCAAAATCGACGCCGGAGTGTAGAAAAGGCCTGGTCGGAGTAACTCGTTCTTCCGGTAGATCTGCCATCAGCTGAGTTCTGGTTGCAGCTTTGTAACGCACACAAACAATGCATCGGTGCACGGCGTGATTTGTCATGTTCTTGCAGCCCAGAATCCAGAACTTTTGTCGAATGTAATTTAGCATGAGGGTTGGTCCCCCATGGAGAGTCTTCATATGTGCCTGTGCAACAATTAATTTTGAAAAGATATGGTTGTATGGTAGAATTATCTGGTGTTTAGCATTTTCAGGTATATTGGCATGACGTAACCGGCCTCCGACCCTTAAGACATCCATTTCATCTAAAAACGGGTTAAGCGATCGAAGTTTACTCCTTTTCTTGAGGGGTTTGTTCTCCCTTAAGCTTTGTACGTCGTCTGCAAACTCTTCCTTTTGGCAAAGAAGAATGCAAACCGTCAATGACTGTGATAATTCTGTAGCTGTGAGGTAAGTGGGATACTTTTCTTTCTTTCCGAATCTCTTGCACCATGCTATGACTCTCAGTAATTTGTCCAGTGTAGAAAACCTTTCAAAAAGATCTTGTGTGAAATCTCTCTCGCTGTCTTTATTTGAAGTATCTATAAAGTGTACTACCCTTTCTTCCAGTTCTAAGCTTTCAGGTAAGTCTGTAGGTACCTTATGTTTCCTTTCTCCTTCTAGCAACCACTTCGGACCCTTCCACCAAAGTTCCTCATTTTTCAGCATCGAGCCAGACACGCCTCTTGACGCCAGGTCACTGGGATTCTCCTTCGAGGCCACATGACTCCAGTGATGCGCAGGTAAGGTAGTTATGATTTCAGATGTACGATTTGCAATGAACGTCTTCCATTTACTCGGGTGACCCTGCAGCCACGCCAAGACAACTTGTGAATCTGTGTAAGCATAGATGTTTTCTCTAGGAACTTTTAGGTGATCAGCGACTTCATTTAGCAGTTTGGCGAGCAGAGCAGCACCACATAATTCCAAACGAGGTATCGAAATTGTCTTTACAGGTGCTACTTTAGTTTTTGCTGAGATTAGCTGTACGTGAACATCTCCGCCAGAACCAATTACACGTGAGTATACAACAGCGGCATAGGCCATGATACTAGCATCAGAAAAGCCGTGAATTTCAACTTTAGTGTCGTTTCTAGTCGTATGTAACCATCTCTCAATTTTTATTTCAGATAGATAAGGCAGTTCTTCACGATACTTCAGCCAATCTTCTTTCAATGCTTGTGGTATTTCCTGATCCCAAGTGACGCCAGAAAGCCACAGTTTCTGAAGGAAGACTTTGCCAATAATAATGGTAGGAGCAAGCCATCCCATCGGATCGAAGAGTTTAGACACCTCGCTTGCTATAGTTCTCTTCGTCACAACTGTCTGCTCAGGTAAGTTTATTGAATATTGAAATTCATCTCGAAAGTTGTTCCAGGCTATCCCCAGAGTCTTTACTGTCACATCAAGATTCAGCTCTTTGTCATGGTTGTCTACTCCTTGCATAACTCTCAGAAGGTTTGGGTCGTTGGTATTCCACTTTTGCAGTTCAAACCCTCCAGATTGTAATAGTGCTGTCATTTCATTGTATATCAAAACTCCTTCCTCGTAACTGTTGGCGCCTGTCAACAAATCATCCATGTAGAAGTCTGTTAGAGTGATAGTTCCTGCTACTGGATGCTGTTTTTTCTCATCTAACGCCAACTGTTGCAGGACTTTTGTTGCCAGGTAGGGTGCACTGGCCGTGCCAAAAGTCACTCTATTCATTTGAAAGTCTCTAACTTCGTCGTTTGTATCTTCGCGCCACAGTACGCGTTGAAATTCTGGCTGAGTAACGACGACCTGCCGATACATTTTTACTATATCGGCTACTAAGCCCACTTTGTGTTGTCGCCATCGCATGATTATATGTCGCAAGTCTTGTTGCAAACGTGGCCCGACCATGAGGTCGTCATTTAGAGAAACTTGATTTTTGTATTTACAGCTCGCATCGAAAACCACTCTTACTTTTGTTGTAGTTTTGTCGGTTCTTATGACTGCGTGATGAGGTAAGTACACAGCAGTTGATTTGTGTTTATCTTCTTCCTCTTTTATTTCTTGCATGTGTTGTAAATATAAGTATTCCTTCATGACATCGTTGTATTCTTTCTTCAGCCACGGATCTTTCTCTAATCTTCTCTCCATTTGCAACCATCTCGCTTTGGCAACTCCTCTTGATTCGCCGTACTGGCATAGTGGCACTCTATCTTTAAATGGCAAAGCCACTGTATATCTTCCGTCTTCTTGTCTCTTGTGTGTCTCTTCAAAGTGTCGTTCACAATGTTTCTCTTCATCTGTTAAATGTTTCTTGCATGCACCCTCTTCTATCTCCCAAAACTTTTGAAGCGTATCTTCAATGCAAATGTGCATGCTAAGTGTTGTTGCGTAGCCATGTAGAGCCTCAGTACTTGAAATCTGGCCTGTCAATATCCACCCGAGGTGAGTATTTTGTGCTATTGGTGATCCTCGGGGGCCCTTCCTAAGTCCATCAGTAATTATATCACTGTAGACGTCTGCGCCTAACAATAGATCCACCTTCCCTGGTTTTGCGTAGTTTGGATCTGCTAGTTCAAGTTGGCGCAGGTGTGACCAGTCATTGTTGTGTACTTCTGTAGTTGGTAACATTCGAGTGAGTGATTTGAGCACGCATGCTTTCACTGATGTAGCAAAGTTTGTGTTGACTATCGAATGTGCTTGAAATGTAACCATGCTTTTGGAGTGGAGGCTTCTCCCGTTCTCGCCCAGTCCATTAATTGTGCAATTGATTGGAATTTTATTCAACCCAAGGAGCTGTGTTGCGGACTCTGTGATGAATGAACCTTGGGAACCGTGGTCTATCAATGCTCTCAGGTGATATGTAGCCCCATTTTGTGTAATAACTTTCACCATGGCTGTGGCCAACAGCACGTTTGTGGGAAGTTCCTTTTCCGCGTAATGGGACGCTACATTGGTGTTGACTGGTGTAAAGGCTACTTTTGTTGGATCGTCTCGAAATTGTACAGTTCCAGCTCGCTCTGGAACTTGATCTGTGGCTTTATTCTCGGGGTGAATTAAGGAATGGTGTCTCTTTCCACATCTGCGACAAGAGATTTTATTTTTGCAATTATACACGGTATGATTTGGAATTAAGCAGTTATAGCATAGCCCATTCCTTTCTATGAACCTTTTTCTTTCGTCGCAGTTAAGCGTGATAAAATTCTTACAGTGGTAAATCAAGTGGTTGCCTTTACAGAAATTGCAATTCGTATTAGCAGAAGCTGCGGCGTGAAAAGACGATTGTCTCGTGTTTGATCTGGGTCTTATTTGTGGTTTCGATGATTCTAAGACTTCAAGAGTTCTGAAGCGTGACTCTAAGAAGATGCACAGTTGTTTGTACGTAGGTAGTTCATCGCCGCTATCTTCATTAATACCGATGTGTTGTTCCCACAGACGAACTGACTCTGCATCCAGTTTGTTGACTGTGATGTAGACTAACATAGGATCCCACTCGAACGATGCTATACCCAGATTCTTTAATGCGTTCAGGCATTCATTTGTTGTATCAAGAATCGACTTTATTGCTTGAGAAGACTCATTACTGATGGATTTTTGTGTCATCATTCTTTTCAGTAACGCATTTGTGACGAAACGTTTGTTGCTAAATCGTTTTTTAAGAGTCTCCCACGCTTCATTGTAGTTCGCTTCTGTTATGGCTATATGTCGCAGCAACACTTCTGCTTCTCCACTTAAACTCGACTTCAAGTAATGCAACTTTTGAACATTTGATAATAATTTGTTATTATGGATCAGTGATGAGTAAAGATCGTGATACGATGTCCATTCTGCGTATTGTCCAGAGAATGAAGGTATATTTATTCTAGGCAATTTTATTTCTGGTTGTGCTTGTGTGATCGGCACATTGGTTGAGGTTGCTGGTAGTGACACAGATGGTGCTAACCTTTCAAGACATTCCAGCATCTCACACTTGCCCGATGTATATGCCTCTTCGCCTTGTGAATAGATGTCATTAGAAATGTATTCTGTTGACTTAATAAGCTTCATATGATTTTTCATGAAATTGTCCCATAATCCTTCTAATATGTTTAATCTGACTTGTATATAAGTTTTATTTAATCTTATTCTTGCTGTTTTCTTAAAGTTTGTCAATGCCGATTTTAATTGTCTAAGAAGTTCGTCTTGTTGACTCAATAACTCCTCCATTATGACATGTACTCATAAAATATTGCAAGTAGAAAAAATATCGAATTTTACTAAGTCCAAATAGTTCACAAAATAATTACAATGTTTTTGCACATAAATTTTTTCTAAGTTATATTCACAAAGTCGAAATTATCACAAGTCTTTTTTGCACCGAAATTGTTCAAAGTTAAATTCACTAAGTCAATAAATTATTCAAAGTTTAATTTTACTAAGTCCATGAAAGTTTGAAAATTATTATAAGTTCACAATACACAAAAATGTTCAGTCACTTTTAAATGTTATTTTTACTCACGATTACCAAGTCCTTAGTTCACTGTAATCCAAAGGTTCACTCACTAATGTCACTGTCACTCACTTTTTGGAACGCACTCACACGCACTTAATGGATTCGAACACTCGCGAACGCGGCACTTATGAATCCGGCTACGGAGGACCAATGTTCAGCGCGGTGAGCCTTTTAGAGCCCAAAAACTATTCAACACTTCCCCGGGGTAATAAAAACCGTATTTCGAGACCGTATGGTTTATTTTACTCAACTGAATTTTTCTCAATCTACAAACACCTACCAATCAAGCCTACTAGTTACCGGAGAATCTCATCTGCGCGATTCAGGAATTGAGGCTCCGGCGCAGCAGACATCTATAATTTCTCAGGTGAACTAAGTAGGCTCGATTGATAAGGTTCGTATTTTGTATATGCGTGAAGCGCGCAAACACCATGGGTACCTACTACTTACCTACATATAAATATTTGTTGCAAGTAGGATGCCGTGAAAGCCATTCTGAGCCATATTTCTGTATTCTGAGGTGAAAGCCTTTCCACAAAATGCGCACTAGACCTTCAATCAAAATAAAATGAATGGACGGGCCCAGGAGAACCGCATTTTTTAAGATTACAAAATGAGCGTCGGCGCTCTCATCGCTTCAGTTGGTCTCTAGCCGTAGGAAGTGCGACACGAGTCTATTGTTACATGATAACGAAAAATCTGACATGATTATGCCTTCGTAGTTCGTGTGCTTTCCCGAAGTGTAAATACACAACAAAAAATCGCTATCTATTTGTTGTAACAAATATACCTTACGTACATGGTTACAATATAAAGACCAGCGCCATTTGACAACAAACGGCATTATGCTGAGCTGGGGCCGGTTTGTGGCAAAAGTCCAACGTTTTTTTAACTTTAAATTTGTGTGTAGCTCTAAGTGTGTATGGATTTATGTTACAAATAAAATATTGCCTTTTGCCTCGTTTTTACTGAGTAAGTTCAATGGTTATGGCCCGTCCATTCATTTTATTTTGGTCGAAGCACTAGACACATCAAAAGACATTCACAAGATCTTCAAGATCACCTAAGGTAACATTTTCTTTCAAGGAGAGGATTTTTTTTATAATAGTATCAACAGACGGACTTTTTTTTTTATCGTACTAGGCTAAAGTTTGACCGCGATCTCGCCTGATGGAAAGCGATGATGCGGTCGAAGATGGAGCACGTTTGCCCAGTGATAACCTGTAACCCTAGACTTGAACACTCCAAGATTGTAATGCTGCGGAAACACAGACAGGGGCAAGGCGTTCCATTGTTTTGCTGTTCTAATTAAGAAAGTGGAGTCAAAACGCTTGGTGCGAATAAATGGCATTTTGACCAAGTAAGGGTGACGCCTTGCCGTTCGTCTGGACGTCCGGTAAAGCTGATATTTGGCCGAACCATCCCAAAGGTGACAACAGCTATGGGATTTCCGCCGCCGCCGTCCAACCAACGAGAGAGAAAGAGAAAAGATTTGCTTTCCCTCCCGTTGGTTGGACGGCGGTCCGTCAGCCAAGTCCGTCTCGTCAAAGAAAGCGCCCCCAAGCCTCATAGTGCCCATCCCCCTGCTCCTTGACGCCTATCATATATCATATAAGTACAAGCAACAGAAAACACTCCGCAAAATAATTTAAATAAGTAGCGACTCTTACTACTACACAATGAAATAAAGTGCAATTCAGGACGTGCGAGCGCTAACTACCTTCAGAAGTTGCCTCTCTGTTTATCGCGTAACTCTTGTCGCGTTTTCTCTGTCTATCGCGCGGCAGTTCCGACAAGTCGGCTACTTGTAGCTTAATAGGTACCTAAAGTGCGCAGTGCGCCAAGCCTGCCTTAGAGTTAATCTGTCGCTGATATATCCTCAGGTGGATGTCCCGTTTTTGGAGCGGCAGAGAGCAGAGAAGCGAGCCGAGCGCGATGAACAAGCGCGTCGTGACCTCGCCTTCGCCAAGCAGATGATCAAGGACAGCAACCTCGCCGTCGTGCTGGAAGCTCGCGAGATGGAGGTAAGTGTGTACCTTCTTCTTAGTCGGACACTCTTGGCAGAGTGGTCGTGGTTGGTGATACACGGTAGGTCTTCAACGTCGTCGGTCTTCTCGGCGGCGATCACTGATTTTGCAATGCTTCTCCATTTTACTCGGATCGTCGCATTACGTGAACACTCCGTTATGGTAGAATTAGTTGCTGTCTTAATGAGGTCCGTCCAGCGTGTACACATCTGCCTCGACCTCTCTTTCCTTCCAAGTCTTTCAATTGACTCTCCGAGTGAAGTGTGTACCAGGAACCTCTATGATACGCTTCACTGAACTGGGGCCGTCACTGAACAGTTTGTCACGGTCAAGCCCAAGTCATGCCTTAGTAAAATGGTGGAGATTTTACAAGAGGTTTCTATGGTAACATAACAGTCTTGGAAACATCGCGTAAAGACATATTACATCTCGAGCACCGTTCACATTTAATATACCTATAATAACCCATCATTATTATACATTAGCACTCGAAATAACCCAAAATTAGGAAAATAATACAATGAGGCAATTTTTTTTCACGTTGGCGCCGAAACTGCTCTAAATATTACCTAAGTACAATAATGTAGTTCTGTGTTTTTTATGGTTCAGGGACCTTACGGCCAACGGCTAACTCGGTATCAAACTAACATTAAAACCGCTCAGTTGGAAAATCATGCGACCGCAAACCGTATCTGGGCGCGTTAAGGTTCGCGTGATCTTCCAACTGAGCGGATTTAATGTTAGTTTGATACCGAGTTAGCCGTTGGCCGTAAGGCCCCTGGTCTGGTCTGTATTTTTATGGAACATAATATCTATTTTGCAGGAACGTCGCCGCACCAACGCCGAGATAGACGACTTCCGTCAGAGGTACCAGCGCCCTGAAGATCGGAGGGAATACGATCTGAACGACCCTGACGTGCTAAAGAAGCAGCTGCCTCCGAGGGCATCTGATGGGGAGCCGGTGGGCCTATCCAGCGCACAGAAGTAAGCCAAACAGTGTACGCTAATAATGCTGTAAAGTTCAATCTCAAAGGGTGGCTTGCTTGCTGGACAGAAAAGAAAATAAAAACGGAGCCTTTAGAAGGTTTTGGTGGTAGCAAGCCGAGTGGCGCAAAAAATCTAAAATTTTACTTTATAGTTTATGCTAGCACGTTAATATCAAAAATAATAGCGTGATATCAAAGAAGATCAAGCTGGTCAGTATGGTCAGTATTATTAGAAGTAGATAGTGCACTCTAATTGTGACGCGATAAGGTAGTCTGAACTAGCAAGAAATGGCGAGCTAAGGTGGTGGCGACCTTCTCATAAGCGGAAACTACTGCTAGAAGTTAGAGCTTTAAGTAAACTGTACACTATCACCGACGACATGGGATAGTGATGATCTAGCACTCTCAAAAAGCTCACCACTACGTCTTGCAAAGCTTGAAATCGCACAGTCAGGCTCTTCCGCGACCCGCAAGGTGTGGAATGTCCCTCCTGAGCTGGCAAAGCATAAATAACACCGCAAGTGTTGCAGGTGGCCACAGGCGGTGATTAGGTACCGCTTACCATCAAGCAGATTTGATGCCTGGTCACCGTATCTGTCACTAACGCACCATCAAGTAGACTACTTCGACACTGTCGTGACGTCAGGAAACGTCTTCTTGGTGGCGTGAATCAGACCAAGAACGAGTTCAAACGGTATTTCGCTCCCAACAGATTCGAAGGTGAAGATCTGGAATACGAAGAACGTAAGAAGGTAATGGCGGCGCAGAAGAACGCGTGGCTAGAACAGCAAGTGCAAGAGCGACAAGCGGCTGAGGATGAGCGGAAGAAAGCTGAGGCTGCTTACATGGTCAGTCCAATACCAAGTTATAATTCTAAAACTAATACTTATTTTCTGATAAAAGGGAGAGATGATCTCTCCCCTGTGTTGTTTTGTAAATTTTCGGGTAATGCCTCCATAGCGTGACTTAACCACTGACCAGTCCCAGCGGCCCTTTTACATAGGGGTTTGCTATCCGCGATGAGCACGTCATTGACCTCTCAGCTGCTGCGAGCCGCAGAAAATATCAGCCGTCGTCAGTGCCGTAAACGAAAGGTTGTAACTATAAAGTCGATTTGATTGGGTATTTCATCCTGGCTTTGAAATAAAGTGTATTTTATTAGCTACAAACTTTTTACAAATGCTGCCAGCTCAACCTTTGGGGGAAAAGCAGACCATGGCACGAAATTTAAACGTACTAGTTTAGTATCCAAGGACTGGCATGTCTAAGAATGGATGAACCATACTTAAGTATTTGCCATTACGTTGTTTTGGTTTCAGATGGCGATAAAAGCTAGAGATGCTCGGGCCAGTGATCTGGATAAGATGGAGCGCGAATGCCGTTACAGACTGGGGCAAGCTAATCTCAGATACAATGAAGCTTTGGTAATAAACAAACAAACTCTTTACCTCTCACCTATCACGTTGAAGGTCTGCTTAAACTCATGGTACTGTCATTTGAGTTCGACTGCTTGCAAGTTCACATAGGATCTTCACTTTGTAAGTTCGAATTCCAGAGTGAATATAAGTACTTTCTAGACGTTTTTTTGTGCTCCATCTTTGGCCAGTGATGTCGATATCGTAGAAGATTTGTGGCATTTTAGTCGAGGCTTATACCATCAGTCAGACCATGATGTTGTTTTGAGACCAGGGCACATACCGTGAACTTTTAAAAGCGATTCACTTTAGTTGCCTGCGGAAACTTACGTGAACGTGAACCTTAACGCGAGAGGTGACAATACGGGCCCTGGGACCTTATCGCGTAAGTGTGGTTGCGGTGGAGACCGTCTGCTGTCCTGCTCGCGCACATGGTGCTACCACGATAGCACGTGATCACTATTGCCACCACACTAACGCAATAAGACCCCTGTATTCCATGTCCAGGCAGCGGAGAAGAAGCAGATGGACCAGGTGATGAAGGAGCAGGAAGAGGCAGACAACACGGCAGAAATGTACAACAACCTGACTTCGGACATGCTCACTGAGAACCCTGACGTCGCCAAGAGCGCCCTAGCACCTGGCAGGTGATGATGAGATAAATAACCGTCGATTTTGTTGATACCTTATATTGTGCGTGCTAGTCTGTGGAATGGGTGTTCCCCGATAGTAACAATCTAGATAGTAATAATCTTAGATAGCCCGTTGGTCCAGTTGGTAGTGAACCTGCCTTCTGAGCTTGGGGGCGTGGGTTCGATTCCCACCTAGGACAAACATTTATGTGATGAACATATGTGTTTGTTCTATATCTGGTTGTTTATATCTATTTAAGTATGTATTTAAAACTATATATGCATGTATATCAGAGTTCGGGGTCAGATGACCGTGTGTGAAAAATGTCCCGAAATATTTATTTATATTTATTTAAATACCTTTTCACTTTTTTCTTGAACCATGAACCACGTTTTATCTCATCGAAAAGACAGACGCGGGTAAGGAGTTCCATGCTGTTCAGTTCAAATAAGTGAATTGGAAACGCTTAGTGCGTCTAAATTGAATTTCCACCTAAAAAGCTACATGATATTTTATTTTATTCATGTATAAACCAATTAGCAAGTTGAAGCGGCAATGGGCAGGGCACATAGCACGCAGAACAGATGGCCGATGGGGCCGCAAGGTTCTCGAATGGAGACCCACTAGATGGACAGACTACCTAAACGAGATCGCAGAAAAACGCTGGATGCAGACCCCTTCCAACTGTCCCTTTTAGACCCCAAATGGGAGGCCTATGTCCAGCAGTGGACGTCCTATGGCTTAAATGGTGATGATAAACCAAACGTCTTCTTGCAGAGCCATCGGTTTCATGTACAAAGGGATGAACCAAGAAGAACTGAAGACGTTCTACGCCGCCCAAAAGGAACAGATGGCTGCTTCTAAGGTATCCACTAACAACTAGCAGTACCTACAGTACAATATCACTTCATTATAGGTACACCAAACAAAATACAAATAATACAAATCCGGCAGTTTAAATGGCGGCCTTATCGCCTAAAGCGATTTCTTCCAGGCAACCTTTGGATGGACATAACTGAAAGAGGAGTAAGGGACGGCGGATATTACATATATACAAATAAATACTGAATATACAAATAATACACATTACAAAAAATATAAACAGTACCTACAAATAATAGTAGTCCGTTTTATTGTAACTTATCCGAAGTTTAAAAAATATGGCTGACCGACAATCAGGTCAGGTCAGGTGATGATGACTAAAGGGTCGGCAACGTATTTGTGATGCCTCTGGTGTTACAAGTATCCATAGGCGACGGTGACTGCTTACCATCAGGCAGCCCGTCTGCTTGTTTGCCACCTAAGGCATAAAAACGCCCAGTGGCCCTACAAAATATTTATCCACAAAAACGACAGAAATGCGTTGAGCATTTTTTGTTTTTTCAATTAATTTTAACCACATCTACAAGCATAATTATAAAATAACTAGCTGTTGCCCGCGACTTTGTACGCGTAGCTTTTCATATAAACTTTCAACCCCTATTTGCCCCCCTAAATTCGACCCTTTCGCTAAATCCTTTCTTAGCGGATCTCTACACCCCATAAGGAATGTACCTGCCTTTCAGGTTCGTAGGTCAAGTACCTAGTTTTCGAGATTTCGTGATGAGTCAGTGAGTAGATGAAACTCGCTTTTATATCTATAGATTATAGATAAAAATTTAGTAACGCCCAGTTCTGCACGGTCAGCAATGATCCACTTGTAAGCTGTGGCAACAACCTTGTGGGTCATCGGACGTAGCGCTGCAATTCAACCAAGCGCTGATTCAGCTGTCTGCATCGACGGCAGACATCTAAATAATTGTAAATGTGTACAGTAGAATAACTTAGTATATAAGATGAATTATCTATAGGTACATATAATAAATCGTAGAGATAAAACAAACTGTAATAGCAAGATATCAACAAAAAAATCACACAGGGAGTCTTAAAATAAGCAGCTGATAAAAAAAAACAGTTATTTTGTGCACGCATATCTCCTAAACCACTGGACGGAGTTTTCACGAATTTGTTTAGCTTTGACCAGATTGAAGAACAGGCTATGTTTTGTTTCGGGCAACAGCTAGTTATTCAAATAAAATAAATCACTATTTCGAGCCAGGGTTTGACTCAACCACCACCAAGGAGCACCGCCGAGAACACAGGCTCCAAGATGTGTACGACGTGACTACGGCTCGTCGACCACGCTTTTGGACCGGAACATTCCGCGGAGGTTCATCCGCATCACACCAGGGGGTCTAGACAAGAGCCACACACGGTTAGCGTTCACGCCTGCGGAAAGATGAAATTGTATGAAAATGACATTAGCTTCCGATAATTTATCTCATGCTAATTTCATTGTCAATGTCAATTTCATCTTTCCGCAGGCGTGAACGCTAACAGTGTGTGGCTCTTGTCTAGACCCCCAGGAACCGGACACTACCAGGCCGGTTGCCGGACGCCCCGCACGAGGGCGTTCTCAGCGGCTGTCTACTAATGACCCACACCGAGGTCAGCTGGGTGCGCTTGTACTACTCAGTACTTCTACTTGGCGCCATTTACGAACATGTTAGAATACTCATCCTAAGCCGTAGAATTGTAGTGCTATGACTATTCGTCATTTTAGTTTACATCTCCGGTTATTTAAAAAATTTAGCGACGGCGACCAGGTGCCTTACGGACAACTGCTATTACAGGCACCTAATCCGCTCAGTTGGAAAATCACGCGACCGCAAACCGTATCTGGACGCGAAAAGGTTTGCGGTAGCGTGATTTTCCAACTGAGCGGATTAGGTGCCTGTAATAGCAGTTGTCCGTAAGGCCCCTGTACGGCGTAGCTGTTGGAACGATTTTGCTGAAGATAACCCCAGCAAAATCGTTATGAACAGCGATCGAACATCGTTTTTTTGTAGGCTAAACGCGATGCTCTCGACAAGATGGATGCTGAATGGCAGGCGCTTTCCAAGTCTATTCAAAGAGAGGTGGCGCGCCAGGATATTGCCGACCAGAGGACCAGAAGGTATAGTAGATACTTAGTAAGCTTTGCTGGCTTCACTTCTGTTCACACATATTTTTTTCAAACTACCCACCTTCACTTTACTTTGCTATATTTATTTAAAAAAATATTACGAATATTTATTAAGTTTTGTGGTGGACAATTCAAAAATTCGGTAAACAACAGGAAAACCCCAAAACACTTAAATAATACCTACCATCATTTTCTCCCACGGTTTCAGGGAGATTGCGCGTCAGCTCATGGAAGAGAACCAACTCCTGGCGCTTCAGCAGAAGGAGAAAGAGAAGTACTACAGAGACGTGGTCAACAACAACACGCCCACTGACGAATATTACGCGCAGTTCAATACTACTACTAGATAAATTAGAAATATTTACTATGCATGTAGACATTTAGTTTCAACCTCTCAAAAAGTCCTTTATTTAAAGATGCTATCTCGTTTTCGCGCGTGGCACTTCTAGCCAGTGAGAAATTGACAAACCATTTTTTTAATAGTAAGGTTTGGCTTATCGAACATTCGTGACTAAGGTATTTGTACCTTCAGCCTGTTTTATGTAACTTGTCCAAAAGTGTATACAAACATGGCAGCCTAGAAACCAGTCGCAACTTAGTCCGCCATATTGTTAACGAATTACGTATTATGTGCTAATAATAATGTAACTTACCTATGGATTGGGGAGCCACCATTAATTTTACTAAACATTATACATATACACTTTTACAAAATAAATATACCAAATGAACAATGAACAGGAATGAACGGGAAGTGCAATGAACAGGATTCATCCTGTAATTTTCCACCCATAGAGGTGAATTATTTTCTTTGAATTTATATGGGACCACTCTGGAGGTGCTGGACTCGTGTCTTCCCTGATTTCCCCCCTTGGGGAGACATCACGGTTTTTTAGATCCTGGCGTCTCCTCCAGGTTGGGGAGATATCGCGTGATATACACACACAAAAATCAGTTAAATGAGAATTTCCATTTTAATTCGGTTGAAAAAGCTAAGATCCACCCGTTGAAAATAATTTCATTTGACGGCCTCCACAGTTATCTTTGTCGGATTTTAATTGCTAATAATGCGCCATTTTTGTTTACACTTTTAGACAAGTTTAAAATTGATATCTTTTGTCTGAATTTAAATGCCATGAAACAATAAATTGCACCGTGTGCACTTTACTTTTCCTTTATATCATTTGAGTAGCAAATACAAAACGTGTTCCTTTGAATCAAACAGCTGAATTAGGAATAAAAATATAATTTATTCAGGTACTAAAAAAAAGAGTATTATCACAGTAAAATCAAAATCACAAATAAATTAAAATATGTCTAGTAAATATACGATATACGAGTATAATATACATACATGAATATGTTAGTATTTTGGCACAATGAGATCAAACTAAGGGGTTTTCTATAATTTAAATAGTAGTTACGTACGTTACGTTACGTTTAATAATAGTTACGTACTACGCAGTACAGATAGTGACAGACATAACTACTTACTGTACTTTTAGTCCTACTATGTAGGAATCTATGGTATGTTATCTAGAATAAAATTCAATACGATTCCTAGTTCTAGTCACAATAATCCAGTCATTCAATTTAATTAAAATAATACTGTTAGTTTTTACTTAAAAATTAAAAGCGCCATCTCTAAACATTTTGACCAAAACCCGCATAGTTGGCACGACACGCATTTGCAGCCGAGAAAACTTTTCATCTCACCTTAGCTAGAAAACTATTTGATTCTATTAAGTTAAGATACGAACCTGCTTGAAATAAACTATTTGAAGTGATATTAATAGTGCTAACACACGTATGGATTTGGTTGACCTCAACCGCCGTCTGACCAACGGGAGAGAAAGAGAGGGAAATATGATATTCTCACTCTTTCTCTCCCGTTGGTTGGACGGGGGTCCGTCAACCAAATCCATACGTGTGTTAACACTATAAAAGATGTTGGAATATTTTAATAGTTTTTTTTTTAGATTAGACAATATTAGTGTTCCGTGACAATAGTTCTGTTTGAATTTTGATTTCGCTTTTCACGCTAGCAGATAAACACAACTTTTGCGCTTAGATTTTAAACGATAAAAGCTTTTCCGAACTGGGGAGATGGAAAATAATTATTCATATGAAGTGAAGAATGGCGATATGGTCTTAAGAACATTAAAAACTCATAGAAAAAAGGCACTTTGCCTTTTCTCGAAATTTGCATTTTTCAATTTTTTCCCCTAAAAATCTTGTTTGGACTATTACGAACAATAAAAAAAAATTTACAACGGACGGCCGTTCTCGAGTGATGCGCTTACCAATAAACAGCACTTCATTTTTGTTTATTTAAGTAAATAGAACGGAAATAAGAAGGAAAATCTGTCGCCATGCATTATACCTTGATTGAACATTCTTGTTTAGATCAACGCGTCGAACTTCGCATCCATAGAACTTTGACATTTTCGGGTTAGGTCTCAAATTTCTTGGTCCGCATCACAGTTGCTAACTGATTTCGAATGACTGACGTTTCGTTTATATGGGTGCAACTGGGGCCTTAGTCCCAGATTTGATAAATTTTCGAAAACTTTTTTCGTTTACGTATTGTTCCATACATTTTAGTAAAGCGCCTCCAGCGGAAACGCGGAGGTACTAAAATAGGCGGTATAGATTGCTTCACTCTAACACGAAAAAAGTTTTCGAATACCTTTCAGCCCAGCAATGTATGGAACAATACGTAAACGAAAAGTTGTCGAAAACTATCAAATCTGGGACTAAGCCCCCTGGCTACAACAAATTTCTTACAAAAATGCCTTGACAGCCGTTCTAATTTATACAAAAATAAAACTTTTCTGTGGACACAATAATGACCACCCATGTCCACTTCACAATAATGTCCAACCTTAGATACCATTCATATGCAAATACCGTTGTTACTTATGTTTGTTTTGCGTGATGAAGCCTTTCTGGTGTAAATTGATGATGGAGTCCGCGATGATTTTGGCAGTTTGTCGCAGGTACCCGCCGCTTGTCAGCATCACTATCGGCACGCCGTACTCCTTGCACATCTCGAACACAAACTCGTCTCGTTTTATTATACCCTGGAAAATAATTCACAATTGTTGAGATTATATAAAAACTAGCAATCCCTCGCACGGGTGTAATTTACGTGAGAAGCCGGACGGAAAGAACTAGTTTTTTTAAAATAATTTGAGTGACTGTCAGTTGAAAGTGATTCTCCCTAGGGCTGAAATTTAATACTTTCAACCCGCTTCTCAGGCAAATTCTTCAGACCTACTTTCAGAGTATGAGTAATGAGAAGATAATTTGCACAAAACATGAGGAAATCATATACACATTTACCAAGTATAAATTGCCTACCATATACCTCATCATCATCCCACTGCTGGACATAGGCCTCCCCCATCGATCTCCAAAAGGGCCGGTTGGAAGCGGCCTGCTTTTAGCTTTTCCCTGAGTCTGTTTTAGGCCATTCTTTTACCATATACCTACCATTTCACTAATTCTCATGTGTCCAAGTGGGTCTAAGTTTAGTATATCAGTGCCAGCATTGTACACCAGAATGTCTGGTTTGAACTCCTTTAGAGCTGCCCTCAAGTTTCTGAAATTAAACACATACAATTAGTCGTCATCCACAACAGATTTTCAGTTTAAAGCAAACTTAGTGTAAAAATATGGGGCCTGGTAACAACAGCATACAATATATCAATCGGGTACCCAATATGCATTGCCTCGTTTTATTTTGTTAGCTTCAACCAAATATTATTATTCAGGATAGCCCATTTGCCTAGTTGGTAGTGAACCTGCCTTCTGCGCTTGGGGGCGTGGATTTGATTCCCACCTAGGACAAACATTTATGTGATGAACATTTGTGTTTGTTCTATATCTGGATGTTAATATCTATTTAAGTATGTATTTAAAACTATATATGTATGTATATCAGTTTCTGGCAGATATATTACAAGCTTTGCTTAGTTTGGGGTCAGATGAACGTGTGTGAAAAAAAAAAATATATGCAAATCGCATGCCCGTTTTCGCTAACCACGTTCGCACAAGGCGACCTACGCCTAACTGAGGAACTCCTAATCTAAGCAGAGTCTTAAGCGTAATCTTCTGTTTCACCAATCCATGTTAAATAGGTGACTAAGACATAGACATAGACATCATTTATTTGTGGCAAAAAAATACAATAATTAGAATGAGAGGTAGCTAAGAGTTGCCTAAATTTTGACTATAATAAAAGTGTAAAAAATCAGTAATACATACTAAAATGTATGGAACAATAAGTAAACGAAAAAAGTTTTCGAAAACTATCAAATCTGGAACTAAGCGTACAGCTGTCTAAAAGTGGTCTCGGGCTAATATAGCTTTCTCCATTCACAGTTGTGTTTTGTGACAACTCTTGTTCTAGATATGGTAAGTTACTATTTTATACCCTAGACTAGATGGTGAAAGAGCCGCCAGGCATTACGCAGTCACCATTTTATGGATATCTGTATTACTCCTATAAGGTGGTTACAGGTATAGATAAATATAACTGCTATGTCGACCTATCTCTTATTATCAGAAGTGGGATAAACTTACTGTCTCAACTTGAGCATGTACTCCAAATCTTCCACCTTGCTTTCCAGCTCGACCTTCCTCCGTATGGCCTTCTTAGCTTTCTTGTCGTTCGGATAGATGTTTCTGTTATACATATCCATTATGTAAACCTCGGGGACGCCTAGGAAGTCACGCTGG
Organism: Agriopis aurantiaria; assembly: GCA_914767915.1. Taxonomy (NCBI): domain Eukaryota; kingdom Metazoa; phylum Arthropoda; class Insecta; order Lepidoptera; family Geometridae; genus Agriopis; species Agriopis aurantiaria. The sequence continues at coordinate 4,204,633 of OU612003.1, read as the reverse complement.
TAGCCGTTGCCCTAGAAATTACGAGTTTCTACATTAAAAAATAGCTTTAATACTCGCGATTTTCCTATTTTTCTGCATTGTACTGGCTTTAAATGTATTTTAATGAGTCTTAATGATACCAAGTAATTTTTTGCCAATTTTCATTTGAGATCAAAAGTTTTTTTTTTGCAACCAGCATCATGTGTACAAAGTAAGGTCAACATTAATGCTTTGTTATGCTCAAATTTCAATGGCTTGTTTTTAGCCAGGTTAGTATTAACCACTGTTCCGAGGTGAATTACCGTCGCATCTAGCTTTTTCTATTTGGCCTTTTTTTGTATAGAAACAAAAGTTGAAGGTTGATGTCAGAAAAAGACCCAAAAGCTTAAGCCGGTCAGTTATCGGAAAGGATACATCCCGGAAAGTAGGAGCCAGTTGGAATGGCGTCCTTTTGGCAGTGAAAAGACACGCTTGGGTCTTAGCGGCATTAAACTCGACCAGGTTGGCATCACCCCAACTGGAGACTGCCTTAAGGGACAAGTTCATGCGCTCGACCATGACCTCCCAGAGAGGCTGGAATTGTGGTCTGCCGGTTCTTGCATTGGATGTATTAGCTCTCTACTACTGTGCTGTCATCTGCATACCCAAAGACTCCTCAATAGTTGTATGATTATTAATGTGATATTTGCCGTGATAATAATCGTATAACTGTTTATAATATTAGTCTCATTTGACCATTACAGTGTTAGAAATCTTAACTACCTGATGAGCGTCCAAATCTACAATCATAGCGTTTTGAATCTTGTCCTCTTTAACAAGACAGCGTATCAGCAATGTGATGTCAGCATAGGGACAGAAACCTCCGCCCTTGTCTCCGCTGCAGTGGTGGAAGCCACCGCCCACGTTGATTGCCCAGCCTCTCTCCAGAGCCAGCTTGCCGGCCAGAACTGTGCCTCCAGTTTGCAGCCTGGAAACGAGATAATGATCTATGTCACTAGAGTATAAAAGGCTACTGGACAGTTTCTTTTTTATTGTTTTATAAAAAAGCTGATAAAAAGAGTAGATAACGACCCCTCCACCCACCATGTCATCAAAAATAAGCAAAGACCCCCGCCCCCCCCTCAAGCGCTTACGTAATACTTGAACGCCCCCTAGCTCATAAATGTTTTCTATCTGTTCGTAATTTTTAATTCTGGTGTACACTATAAAGAGTTTCTATCTATCTATCTATAATCTATAACCATGTATAATGGTTAACATACCTCATTGGCTTCAAATAAGCATATTGCACGCACACATTTGGCAAACATGCAATGATCGGCACCTCCGCTATCATTGCTACTTTGTGGCTCCACTAAAAAATATTAATATTGTTTAGTACATATACATATATATGAGTACATAATATGTAGGAATAGCTTTCGACTCGCAACTGGCCCGTTAATTTAAGGGTCTTTAGAAATATAATCTTACCATAAAACTTTGTTTAAATTACTTACTTTCAATGATTTGAGATATTTCTTAGTATGAACTATAAGCAGGTCCTCTTTCTGAGCTTCAAGCGGCTTCACTAAACAGTCATCTGATATTAATTCTGCATCTTTTAAGTACTGGAATAAAATATAATAAGTATATCTGTATCAAATTCAATCCTAATAGGTATGTCCTAAATTTCAACTTGAACAGGATTGAAATTAAAACTGAATCAAAAACATAAAATCTGATTACTTTTGCAAAGTTTTTCCAGGGAGGACTGAAGATAGGTAGAGAATCGAGAATTGAAGGTCGCTAAACTCGCCTATGTGAAAGTGAAATAATAGATCTACATCATACTATTGTGACGGGTATAAATTATCATCATTGTTAGATAATAGATTCTAAAGTAAATAAGTATGAATATGACTCGATAGCTAACCTGAATTATGTTGCGCCATTTTTTGGCGTCGAATACATGGAACTTCTCTAAGCCCATAACTGATACATTATACTTTTCATCATACACCAAAGGCCACTGATCATCCCTAATGTCAAAATATAAGCTAAAAACAGAATAAACCACCAATATTCCACAGCATCTCTGTACTAACACAAATGACAGATTATTTATTATATTATGGTAAATTATAACGATATAAAAATAAACAAAGTATTTGTACTTACCTAGTCATCGTGAAAAAAGTAAATCAATGAATAACCATGTTATTACAAAAGTAAAATAAATTAAACAGGCACTCCAATGTTTTGAAAATTACAGTAACTTCGGAATTTTGCTATTTCGCGGATTTGACAATTTGACGTTTGACATTGACATTCATGCGAGAATCGTTCAAAAACGAGTTGTCGTCAGATAAATAATTATGCTTTCTAAATCATGCTAACATCAGGCAGCACCCAAAGAGTAGCATAATAAACAGCACCTGTAGCAGCACTCACGATGACGACGACGACGGCGACAGCAGTAATATGCCAACGCGGTACTTATGCAGCGGCATTACACCACGAAAGCTACTTTTTGTGTGCTTACGGGAAACGTAATTGCGTCGTTGCCGTGAAATCGGATCGTACCGCAATAAAATTATTAATTTATGAACGAACTTGGCATTGAAAGCTTCGTTACTAGGTAACGGATCGTGACGTATTCCGGCGCGAAATGTAAACAAATAAGAATTTTTATTTTATAGATCTTTTTCATTCTATGAAATAGTCTGAATGTTTTATAAGATCGTTGGTTTTAGGTTTGAGTACAAATAATATAGTATGGAAACAGCGACAGTGGACGCTCTCCAGACCGAAGTGGAATTTTACAGGGTAAAGTAGATCCAACAGAAAACCAACTCGTGAACTGAGGCAATAAAAAAAACTATTCTTACTAAACACATATTTTAACAATTAGTTTATAATAAAGTACTCTATGCTAAACACCGTTCAATCCTCACCCCTGCCCCAATGACTTATTTAGTACCTACTTAAATAAATTATGTGCAGTTTCGAAGCCATCGCTCAAACGGTGAAAGAAAACATCGTGAGGAAACTGCTATGTCCAAGAACCTCAAAAATTCTAAGACATGAAATTCAGTGACATGCACTAGTGTTAATGATGTCCAGCATGGTGGATTAGGAGGGCCCATCCTTTCTCTCTGAGAGAAAGCCTGTGTCCCAGCAGTAGGAACAAGATAGATTTATATTTTTACTGTTGTTGGTACCATGCACCAAGTCTTAACAGAAAAATATATATGTAACACCTTAGACCTTAGAATAGAAACCAAGACAATAGAAACCAAGTACATTCGCAAAATTTAAGCCATTCAAGGAGTCATATATTCCAAAGAAAATATAAAAAATTTACTATGACAATTTGCGCGGTGAAATCGTACCACAACAAATCGGAAAAGCAGCCTAAGAGTTGTGGTGTGACATTCCACAGGATATACATTAATTTTCTTCCTCAAATCGTTTGAAATACCAATCGAAACGTAAGCTACAAAGCGAATTTGTAGCTTACGTTTTGAGAAGGCGTTGTTTGGAAACCTACCATCTCTGAGTAGTTATTCTAAGGTAACAACTTAATGTTATTAGAGTAACGAATTTATAAAAAAAAAATTGCAGCAAAATCAAACAGCCGTAGAAGAAGAAATAAGGACCCTAATATCAGACAACCAGAAGCTCTCGCAACAAGTCGGCATTCTACTAAAAGAGAAACTTGATAACGCCAGACAAACAAACGCACACCACGATGAACAGGGCAAAGACAATGAGGAGTTAAAGAAACAAGTGGCTTTGCTGGCAAAGGTAGGACTGCTTCAGTCTAGTGCGTGTCAAATATGCCAGGGAATTTGATGATTTTCATAAAAAAAAATACTTAGGTATAGGTACTGTAGGCTGGTGGCGGCTGCATAACTCTGGTTTCACCCGCTATGCTACGGGGTAAGGAGTCAAGGGAGTCACATGGAGATTCTCTTGGAGTTTTCTTCTGTAACGTCGCATTTGAATCTTGAGTTATGCGGTCGGTCTGTACTTTTTCATGCGCAACGCTAATTCACTGAGAGCGATGGAGGTGAAAAAATATTTCATCGAAATGTGTACCCTATATCGTGGTCCATACAGCATAATTTCAAATGACAGCGTCGCCTTGCTTTCGCTCGACGCGATTGCATTGGAACGTTTGCCTATATGCAACAAGATACAAAGGGTTCACACGTAATTTCAGCGCCTCCGCCCCATTAACGCTAAGGGCGGGCATTCAACGCTGTATGATGGTGGAGCTAAGTGCAAAAAACCTATGGTAATTCCTCGTAGTGGTACTATAGTGATTTAGATAACCAGTGTTGACTGTACCAGTTTAGGTTTCATGAATTTTACCTCGTCGTGTAATCTTTGAGTCCATAATCAGGCTTTTACACTTTTTACTTCAACAGGAACGAGACTCCTTGCATGTTCTGTGGCAAACATCGCAAAAGACAATCGATGCTTTAGAAAATGAACTCAAAACTTATCAAAGTTACGATAACAGAAGCAACCAAGTAAGTTGTTCGTATTCGTACTCATATTTTAAAATGAAAACATTAAGAGAGCCTTAGCTAAAATAATAATTATAGTTTCAGAATATTCAAGAAGAGAAGAGAGACTTAGACCTGAAACTAGAAACGTCTTTATCTGACTACATTGAATTAGAGAAGAAACATAAAGAATTGAAAAGCAAACACACTAATATAGAGAACGAAATGAAATCGAAAGAAAAGGAAATCACAACGTATAAAGAACGAGGTAAAGAGTCAGAGGATAAAATTAATGATCTGGTAAAATCATTGGAAGAGCTTAAAATTAATCTAGAGGTACACAAGAGAAATAATGACGATCTGAAGAATTATTTATCATCGTGTCAAAAAGAGTTGATGGAAATGAATAAGAAAGAAACAGAAGCCAAGGCTAAGGTACTGAAACTGATAGTTATTACTGGAATGCCTGGAATATAACCGTTTTGATATGTAGCTCTACATTTTGAGTTTTTACAGGTGGCAGAGGCTTTACAACTTTACGATATGGTTAATTCGCAAAAGAATAATTGTCTTAAAACCATTCAAGACATGAAAGGCAAGTTTCATTAAAAAAAAATGTGGTTATAAATAATGTAGGTACAGACGCGGAAAGGGTATACTAAGCCGAAACCAGGTCCAAGTACCCACCATTATGAACAACTTTTATTGTGGAACCAACCCTGAAATCGCGAAAAAAAAACAGCTGTTCGATACATTTTGTCGAGTGCGAATGACCTTTTTCTATGGAACAGCTGATATTTTTTGGCGATTTCAGAGTTGCTCTCGCATCCATAGTAAAAGTTGTTCATAATGATGGGTAGGTTTGGCACTCTTTCTACGTAACCCAATATATAATAAAGCTAACTAGTGAAGATTCAAAACTAATTGTTTCAGGTGAAATAATAAAGCTAAAACAAACATTATCCAACGTAAGAGAAGATGTAGAAACAGTTTGTAAAAAGGAAGTAGAAGATCTAAAAGAAAAATACAACGAAAAATTGACAGACATGCTCGTGCACATACGAAATTTAGACGCAGATTTAATTGAAAAAGGTCTACTTTTGAATAAAACTTTGAGGTAATCCAAGACGCTTTCTCATAGGAAAATTACACGAAATAATTCATCTAAGCACCTACTTATATACATTCTCATTTTGACAGAGAATATAAAATACTACAAGCAGCAAATGAAAGTTACATCCAACAACAGAAGGAAAGCTTGACTACTGTGGATCCAAAACTGAGACTGGCAGAACAAAGAATGGAAGCTATGTTTCAAGAATTGGTTTGTCTTTTCTACACTTGATGTGGTAACGTAATATTTGCAAATACTTTTAAAATCCATGGCCTACAAAATTTGCTGCAAACTGAAAAAAAAATGCCTGATCATATGCGCAATGTATTGATCAGATAATCATTACGTTCAGTAGAAACCGTAGAGGATATTTTATAAATGTCTGAATCTTTTCTTCTTAATTTACTATCTGGATGATATTATACTCTTAGGTGGCGTCACAACGTCGTAACATCCAAGTGGAATGTGAGAAACAGTGTCTCGCGATTGATATCCAAAGAGTCCAAGACATACACGCAAGGGAGATCAAAAGAAGAGACTGGGAAGAAAAACTTCTGAAGAACCAATGCGAGGAATTAAAGTAAGCTCTCTTAAAATACTGTGTGGAGTAAGAATAGAAGAATTATTTGATTATGATTGTCAACCTCCCGGTTCCATTGTCAAGCCTTTGTAATTAAGTGTGTATTGGACTCGTTAAATCAAACAAAATGATCCTAACTCGAGGGTTTCCACCTCCTAGCTCCATCAGATCAATTTGATGGTACAAATTTATTGTATTGTCATCCAGATTACTTATACTTGTAAAGTGTTTTAAGTTGTTACGACAATTAGGTTTATATTAAAATCGTTTTTTCCAGATTTCATTACATAGTTACAAGCGAAACTGGTTTTTTTAATAATATATCTACGTTTGGCCACCAACTCGCCTCTGCCTACCCTCAACTTTTTTAAAGATTAATAATTTTTTCTATGTACATGCCTTTTACTGTTATTGTAAATTTAATAAAGCTTATAAAAGCGTGTATTCATGATGATCGCTTTCTAGGCTACAAGTGGAGCATCTTCAGAAGTCACTGAACGAGACCCACGGACTGGTGAATAAACTTCAAGATATGCTTACATCGCGGACAGAGTTAAATCAAAAGTTAGTGACAACAATCTAGTCAATGAGATTGAAAATATTTAAGATATAAAATCATTTAAACTGCTTTTTCTTTCAGAATGGTATCTACAAAAGAAGAAGAGCTAATAGAACTAAACAAGCATTTAGAAAATCAAATGGAACTCAACAAAAAGTATAGCCCATTTTAAACCAATCAGTTTTTTTGCCTAATGTAAAAATTATCTATTTGATTTCACAATCTACCTTTGTTTATTTTCAGGTGGAAGGAATCATATTTGGATATGACAGAAAAGTTGAAAGCCAAGTTGCAGAGCTTAAGTAAAGAAAACAATGAGTTACGCGCAAGATTAAAACTACCTCATTCGTATTCATGTAGTAACGAAGACAGCACAAATAGCTAGAACTATCTGGAAAATAGCTTAAGGTGGCAAAGTGCAGCCTGTTTATTCATACATTTCATTTTGATCAACCAAAATTATAGAATCTATATACTAGAGCAGGGGTCTCCAAACTTTGAAGCCTTTGGGGCCATAATATTTTTTTCGGTATGTTGCAAGGGCCATAACATGGACTTGTCTTACTAGTCTTAAGCTGTCGCGGGCCGGATTGATGGCAGTAGCGGGCCGGATTTGGCCCGCGGGCCTTAGTTTGGAGAGCCCTGTACTAGAGTAATAGAGTACAACTACCATAACATAGAAGTGTACCAATTTTGTTATGTCACCTTATTAGTTGCTTATAATCAAGGACACCAAGATCAAAACTTGTTTATTAAATTTTAGGTATTGGATTTTTAAAATTATATTTAGGTTACGGGTTCTTGATTGTGTAAAATAATAAAATAGGGTGTACATTTAAATTTCTGGTTGTATGAACATTTAATGCGGGGCTGAGAGATAGTATAGGTTTTGATAATAGCAAATAACTCTTATTACGGTAATTTCCGCATACTTCTTAAAAAAAAAACAGATATAAGATTTTTTTAAAGACTTGTTTTAACTTATCCTTTTATGTTTTATTAAAAATAAACTCCGAAATATTATTAAATTTAAGTGAAACTCGTAGAATAACAAAATACACCATAAAAGGTATACTTTTTCAAAATATTCCAAGTCAAAATGTGTTAAAAATTAGGCTGAGTGGTAAAATGTGTTGATGTTGTTATTTTTTTAGTGCACAGTTTTGTAGTCCACTCCTAATCATAAGTATAGTCACAGTGCAATACCAAGGTCAATATAATACGTGACCCTGGCAAGTTAAAAAGTTATTTTTATTTACAATAAATCATTTAAATTATAACTGACTTTTAGTAAAAATTTAACATAGCTTCGGGATTTTAATTCTTATCTATTAACGCTTAAGCTTATTATCACAAGTTTTCTGAGACGCATTCTGAGAACATGCTTGGGAACCAATATAGAGTTTCTTTGGGGTCCTGCGTGTCGACCCAAGCTAGGCCTTCCTTTACCATGTGGTTCAAAGCACTTTGTGCTCTTGTGTCTGTCCATCTGAAATGTGGATAAAGCATACATACAGTAATTATAGCAAAAATATTGAGTACATTTAAAAATCATTTTCTCCATGGTCATATTGTTGTGGTATTAAAGATCAAAATTGTACACAGAAATGTCAGAGAAAATCAGTTCAAATAAGAAAGCATAATCTGAGGGAGCAATCTATCCCTTTCTGGTAGGCATAGCCAATACAAGATGGCCGTATACGTTGTAAAACATAACGTATAGACTCGCTCTTAAAATAATAATAATTACGAGAGCGAGATAACGTATATGAACAACTTCTTGAGAGTGAGCGGGACAAAGATTATATTTTTTTCCTTACTGGCGTATAGGGTTTTTGTTGTTTGCCACCGACTGATCTGACATTTCAGGTGGCAGGCAAATTGTGGCGTCGTTGAAAATAACTTAAATAACTGTAAAAGGCCCATAGAAAGACCTCATTTGGTTTTTTGTTTGTGACTTTGTAAGTGGATTTAGTGCGCGGTGCAGTTTAATAGGGTGTAAAAGCCGTAGTGAATGGAATGAAACGAACATAACCTTTCATCGGTAAGTACCTACTAATGTCGAACTATCGCTATCGCATTAGTTTGTATACGCTGAGGACTAGTCTATACCTATCCTTAGTCAATGTTACAAAAGAACGTCATTGTACAATGTCATTAAAATAGTTACAATATGATAATTATTGCGATTTTCTGAAAGAATAAGACAAAAAATGCTATTCATTCATATTCAATTTCACGCGCAAAATCCAGCTTAGGTATAACTTTTTGATACCTAGAATAGATTGTTTTTTGACCAAGTTATATTGTGTAAAAGTGTTCTAAAAATATTGTGTTAAAAATATACAGAGTTCTTTACAAATAATAAATGATTATAGGTAATTTCGCGTGTGTATAGTAAAAAAAAATTGCTAGGATATTTAGAAGAAAATAGTTTTTTTTTTGTTGAGTGGCATCCCTTAGTGGCCTGCTTACCCAAGGTCGCTGATTAGCAAGCTGGCAGACACCCAAGCCGTGTTCAACCCGCTGGCTTTCTGCAGCACAAGTGTTTGGTCCAGGTTCAGTTCTCCCGGCACTGACTGCACTAGCCACTTGCCTTTACCTATAGGGACTACAGAAAAACTGAAACAAAAAAGACAGTTTTTAAAATTCTGCCAGTATCCCTGCACTCATTTGGCTTTGCTTGTTCGAAAATAGGTTTATGTCGACGTCATCGCATTCCGTCAGGCGAGTTGGTGGCCAAACATAGACCATACCCGCGAATTTCCAATCCCACATTACTGGGGGAAAATGTACCACATGTCTGTCCTCGTGATACAAACTATCTTCCTGCCAAATTTCGTTAAGATCAGCCAAGCCATTAAGTCATGAAAAGCAGATATACAGATCGAGTTTCGCTTTTACAATATCATTAGTATTAGGATTAGATATTTAGAAAGCTCTGAAAAAAGACCCAATAAAATGTGGCTGATATAATCATTAAGGAAATTATGCAAGGTAATAACAATTTTGACATATGGTACTGAGAGGTGGCCCTTAACTGTTGGCCTCTTTAAAAAACTCGAGAGTCACACAGCGGGCAATGGAGAGTGCTATGCTCGGAGTTTCTTTGCGCGATAGAATCCGAAACGTGGATATTCGCCAAAGAACCAGAGTCAATGACATAGCTGTTAAAATTTGCAAGTTGAAGTGGCAATGGGCAGGCCACATCGCTCGAAGAACCAAAAACCGTTGGGGAAGAAAGGTTCTTGACCACGAACCGGAAGACGCAGCGTAGGTAGGCCTCCCACTAGATGGACCGACGACATTGTGAGAGTCGCTGGCATCCAGTGGATGCAAAAGGCAGGCTGTCGTTCAATGTGGAGGTTAAAGGGGAGGCCTATGTTCAGCAGTGGATGTCTTCTGGCTGATGATGAATAAAAAAATTCCTACCAATGTTACAATACATTTACTGATACCTATATACCTACAGAGTTTCACTGAATGGAAGTAAGCCAAAAAGATGTAATTTTAGACATTATGAACAACTTTTCCTATGGGGCCAAGCTGTTCTATTCAATTGGTTGAGTGTGAATGACATTTTTCTATGCAACAACAATTGGTTTTTTCGCGATTACATGGTTTGTCCCATAGTAATTGCCTTTTGCTGGCTTAGTATAACCTTGTATAGTCGGTGTAAACTTTGCTAACAGTAGCTGTCAGTCAGTGATGTCTGATGAATTTTTGACCTCTGCTACTGGTGTCCAACCTCCAAAATAGCAAATAAAATGGCGAATGGGCACCCTTGCTAGCTGACAAATTCAATGGAAACAGCCACTTCGTAGTATTCCTACCTACAGTTTTGCACAGTAAAAGTTCGACATTTTCGTCATCAAGTTTGTATTGGGATTAAGGTGTACAAAGCACATTTTTTCGCACCCGCCTTCGCTTTTGACACTTGGTAAGCTTGCTTAAGGGTTAATCCACCACTGAGATTGAGAGCATGCCAAATTCAACTTTTTTGTGATTTGTACCTTCAGATAGGTCAAAAACTGAAGGTACAGGAAAAAATATTCAAGAACAAACTCGGGGAAAACACAGCCAATGTATAAAGAGGAAAGAGACAGCGTCGCAGCATACAAGCAGCTGTGGCAAAGTCACCTCTATTCAGTTTCAGCAAAGCTCAAAATTTAAGAAACACTCTGCTTACCCATTCCCAAATATCCTAAGCTTCTTTACAGCAGCCAGCAGGTCCTCATTTGTGATCTCCTGGTGTTTCTTCGCCTTCCCTCTAGCCGCTATGAGCCTTGAGCGTAACTCCTCCAGTGTGATGAGACCCCCATTCTTGTAGTTTGTTGCTAAGCACACTTCTACTATCTGCACTCCTAATTCATAGTAAAAATCTCCTATACCTGAAATCATTTGGTAATTAGTAAGGATGAAACTCATAGCAGTTTAGCCAGATACCGGACACAACATCCGGCCAACCTTATGATGTAAGGCAGGTGGCAGTAGGGGTTGGCTTTTGATATCTACCTGATTTTGGGGAGAGTAGGGGTTAGGTTAGGGATCCCTCCCCTGGCATTTATTCTTGCCAGAAATGCAGGGATTTTTAAATGTATTTTTTAATGTCTTGATATTGGGATGAGAGGAATGTAATCGGCCATTTTGTTTTTATCCCAAGCCTCGTAGAAATCCTTACTACCTGCAATGCTGCATGTCTAATTAAAACTCAGTGACATAGATTAGAAAGGAAAGAAAGAAAAATATTTATTTATGACACACTGACTACAAAGGACGACACACGAGGAGCTATGATATTAGGTCAAAATGAGTCACAGAACCAACGCAGAGCACCCAGATGACACCAAGTCTTGTGGTCCATAGGGACCACATGCCTAGGTGTGATTATAATGTGTAGGAGGGAACGAAAAGTTTAAGGGAGGTCCTGAGTGGAGCAAGCCATAAGAGGCCGAGCAGAGCGAAGGCGGAAGGTGGAGAGCTAAGCAAGTTGGTGACCTCCATAGCGAAGCGAAAGGCTGCGTATGGCGTAGCAACACTCAGGGGCGACTGCAAGAGCTTCTGATGGGAGCCCACCCAGAGTCGGACACAGAAAACCCAGACTTGAGTAGATGAGGATAACTTTTTGAGGAGACTGCCCGTCTTGCCACAGCAACGGTGGAGGAGATGGTGAGCAGGACACACTGTCTCCTTGTATGCCTTTGGGCCGAGTCGCCTCATTAGGATTTGGAGGCAGAGATTCAGGCAAGAATGTATACGCATGGTGCACAGAACTCTACCGCTGTGGACATTATCTGGCAGCGAGGGAGGTCGAAGTGTGGAAGTTCACGCTCGTCGGTCCATGTCTCCTCCTCCCCTCCCCTCCTTCTTTTCCCCAAACTCAGGTAGATGATATCTAAAGTTTAACCCTAAGATAAGCTGATTATGACGAAATAAAAAATGTACAAACCTAGCACCGACCAAAACCCTTTCCCTGAGGCTAAAGGATCCACCCCGATTGCCGCACACATTTCTTGAAACTGTCTCCTAAACTGTGCATTCTTCTTGATTTCACTCTTGTGCTTGGACGCGAATTCCTCTAAGTTTTCCCTGAACACTTCGAGCTGTTTCGACATTTGCTGAAACTGATTTTCTTGGATCTCGGAGCCTTTTTCTTTGTACTTCTCTTGTTCAAGCTTTTGTTTCTGGATGGCACCAACACCCGCACGTCGTCTCATTTTGCTCCAATGTTGTAAAAAATAATTATTTTATGTACAAAAATATTTTGTTTATTTTTCAAGATTTTTGACACAGATTTAACTGTCAGGTGACTTTTTTTTTTTTTTTCCTCTTCCCCGAGTTGGGGCTTTTGGCTCCGCATGATTGATGCAGTTGCCATATTCAAGTCGTATGAGTTTAGTTTTAGAATTTAAAGGTAGGGAAACGATACGCGTAAAATCGTTTTCATCGTCAAGCTAAGTTACGGTCAAGTCAAACTCATGCCCCTGTAAAGTGGTGGAGACTTTACAAGAGGCTTCTATGGAGTTTTGGAAACAACACGAAAAGACACGTTTCACCTCGTTATATCACTTTCCCACACTCGAGCACGCTTAAGAGCACTTAATGAATAATAATTCCCCATTTAGTACACATTAACACTCGACAATACACAAGTTTAAGAAAATAATCCAACGAGCCGACATGTTTTTTCCGCGTTGGCGCCAAAACTCGTCAGGTGACTTCAGTATCAGTGATGGGTTTGACTTTGACACCGTTATTTTATTTGACATTGACAGTACACTGCAAGTCAGATATAATTATGTTTGGCTCTGCACTACGTACTGGATTAAGCCAACATCAACGTGGTAGGGTTCTGTGCGGTTATAAACGAATATTACAAAGCATAAGCATAAATAACTGAAATAATTCCTTAATCTTCCTAATAATCTTTCCATCTCCATTCAAACATAATTATAAATAAATAAATCAATATATAAGGACATTTTTCACACACGGTCATCTGACCCCAAACTAAGCAAAGCTTGTGACATGGCTGCCAGAGACTGATATACATACATATATAGTTTTAAATACATACTTAAATAGATATTAACAACCAGATATAGAACAAACACAAATGTTCATCACATAAATGTTTGTCCTAGGTGGGAATCGAACCCACGTCCCCAAGCTCAGAAGTTAGGTTTACTACCAACTGGACCAACGGGCTATCGTATTATATATATATATATACGCTAATTATTAGAGACCTTCAGTTTACGGGTCAAATATAAAGCCGATAATGTCTTGATCAAGTGAGGGTAGGAGAACAAAACACCCGCTCTTCTCGCCGGACTAACCCGCAGTTTTCAGTCAACTCGTGACCACGGCCATTGTAACATGGTCGAAACGTCGAGCGAAAGGTACATATTTTTTACCTAAATTAAATAATACGTGATAAGTCCCGATAAACGTTTAAAACATGTGTTCAAATCGCGAAAGTTTAAAAATTACGATAATGTCTTTTTCGTTGTTTCGAAAAAGTCGACAAAATGTCTCGTTATATATCAATCGCAACCCTAACGTGTACACGCGCTCGATACACATCAAAGATATAAGGCCGATAATGTCTTTTTCGTTGGCGGATTCCCAGATAACTACTATACTAGGTGGATTATTACTCCCGACTCTCGGTCTATATACATATTTCAATCACAGCCCTAACGTGTACACGCGCTCGGTACGCATGTACACATTTACTACCAGTTGAATCGACAATCGTCCACTCAAAGTTTACAATAATTTCATGGGTGAATCTTTTTACCCCACCGCAATGGCTGAATGTTGAAAAGACAGTAAATTATTTACAAGAAAAGGGAGTAGTTATTGTCCAAGATTTTAGAGATAAACGAAGAAGTAACGAATCTTGTGTGTGTGATGTGGATGCGAATGACGAAAGACCAAAGATTTAGTATTTTTTTCTTTGCGAGTGACCGGGGAGAGTGGTATAAACAAAGGGAGGCCTATACCCAGCAGTGGGTCACTCAGGGCTGATGATGATGATGAACTAATCTTGAGAAGACGAAGAAGTAACGCATCAAAAACCATACACATGAGCCATACCTACCTACGTGATAGAAAGGAAATTTTTCCCGATTTTGAAGGCACAAGTTAAATTTAGTTTAGCTTTAAAAATACCTACTTATACACCATTATGTCGAAAGGATAATTAGCGTTTCATGTAATTCTAATAAAATAAAGCTGATAAAGAAAAACATATTTTTTTGTAATAATTAAGAATGTTTAAGTAAACATTTTACTTTGGTAAATACGTAGTAATATCAACCATATCAACTGTATTCCAAAAAGGAAATTTAATGCATCCCTGGTGGGGATCGAACCCACGACCTTTGGATTAGAAGTCCAACGCGCTATCCTCTGCGCCACAGGGACGGTCATGAAGTTCTTGAAATTATGTATAAGGTCTTAAGAGCAGTAACCGGAACTAAGAATATGTTATTTAATCTAAATAATTCTTTAATCACAATTACACCGTATTATAATTGATACAAGAAAATTGTTTTTGTATTAAAATTTCTTGCGTACTACAAAAAAACTCTTAGTATATAATTTTTTTAAATCGTTCGATTTAAAAGAATTTATTTTGACTCTTGTATTATCACAGCAACCACAGATATACACAACCAGATCGGCAATATATTTTAGTGAAAGAGACAACTTGATATGGCTCAGCACAAGTACGAAAAGGACATAAATAGATTTTGTTGTCCTTATCGGCGTGACCTGTTTTTGGTACCTCAAGTGTCAAAATCTGTAATAATCAGTGACAAACAAAACGGGTCTGAATTATATTTATTGCCTTTTTTTGGTGATTTAATGTGATAAATGCGTGTTTCCTCTGAGAAATAATTGTAAAAGATATTTTACAATGGTTGGTTGTAGCATTTTGGGCTGCAAGAAGCGCAGTGAGCGAAAATACGATGAAATATCATTTCACACGTAAGTAAACATATAAAGCTTGTAACGATCACCTAAATAAATTCAGGATATCAATTCGCAAATATTTTATTCATAATTAGTCAGTTTTTAGGTCGATTTGTGGTCTAATTCTATGAATTTTATCAAATTATTCACTTAGAAAATAAATTATGAATGTTGCCAGTTTATGAAAGAAATTACCCACCGCAACTAACATAAATTATTCGTTCTGCAGGTTTCCAACTGATCCTGTCACATTGCTGAAAAAAGCTGGCACATTGCAAGAAGTGCAAAATACCGACCCTTTTATGCCCATATGAATATGGTGAATGTTAATATTAAATATATATTAATGAGGCCACAGTTATGAAGCTGGAAAAGCAAAAGGCGATTTCGGCGAACCGATTCAAAAAGCTACGCGCTGTTCGTGAAATTTGTACTGTAAACATTAAAGAGTCTATTTATCTAATTATTTGGAATGTTATACATAATTCCATTCATGAAAAAACTAAACTGACCAAGCGCGAGTCGGGCTCGCGCGCTGAGAGTTCTTTACAATCACAAAATACAAAAAGTTGTGCAAAAAGACAACATCACGCCCAGGCTGTCACCCATCCAAGTACCGACCGCGCCCGACGTTGCTTAGCTTAGTGGTAAACAGAAATTTGTCACTGACTCGCACTTGGCCAGTGTTTATTATTTGTTGTTTTACTTATGTTCACTATAATCCGCTAAATTTGACGCTTGTACGGATTACCGTTTTTACACTAGAACAAATCCAAAAATACGTTTAACGTTTGTTGCATGAGGGACCCCCGTTCCGTTTTAACTCTGACTTTTTTATTATATTTTATTAATTATAAAAAATCATGCTATGGTTACTTACCAACCTTTTTTCTAGTACTATATTCTAATCCTAACAAATAATTATAATAAAAACGCAAGTAACTTTCTGTCTGTTTTTACGAGGAAATGGCTAAGTCATGGTATAATAATATACTCCGCCAGGTATAGCAATCCGAGAAAAAATGTTTACGTGGGCGTCCCGCAATGATGTCATGATGTCAATTTACAACAGGTTCGAGAGAGATGACGATACACCACGTAACAGCTGATTGAATAAAGTGGCAACTGGACAGTGACGTCATTGCGGGACCACTCTCAAACTGCTAGACCTTGTTTTCTTAGATCATGGGCTAAGTCAAATTTTGTCAGGACGATAGGGGTGTGTCATGAGGACATACAACGTACTTTTCTTCCAGAAAATTGCAGGTAGCTCCGCGGGTTGCAGCAGATAGTGTATAAAATATAAATATTTAAAAGGTAGTATTGTTTCCAAAGTACTCATTGAAGATTCACTACCCATCATAGTAGGTAAATTACCCTAACTTATAGCAAATCATTTTAATGTGGCAACACACCTTGTTGAAGCGAGAGGCACTGAGCTAGCCACGCTCATTGAAAATCTATAGGTAGTAGATCTGTGACAGCAACCAACAGCAACCGGACGGATTGTCAACACAACGAAATGTCATATTTCTGTTTGGGAACTTTGAAATTCCAGTAAACCGTAAAAATTGTTTTGCTATAAAAATAAAAGTACAAAATATCTGCATGTTTTCTAGAAATGCAATGCAAATCAGATGGAAACATGGAAGATATAGTCACAGAAAACGTTTGCTCGCCACCGCCTGTCGTCTCAGAAACTCAAGAAAGTTCTGATGTAAAAACCTCTGAATCGGCTGAAAACTTCCAAAAGTTTATGTATGAGTTGTTCGAAAAGAATGGAGTGATAAATGACTTGAGAGCCTATTTACGTGGTCATATCGTGGGATTACTGCGAAGCGCTCGAACTGGTTCGTATATACGTACTGTTAAGGTCAAATTCAATATTGACCCACATCTGTGGCTTTTGTTCTTTTAACGACTATTTGTGCAGAATTTTATGAGAAACAGTATCCGCACCTTGTTTAAGTATATCTTGGTGTTCTTTGATCAAGAGCAGCAAGCAACAACTGCCAAATCGTGACTAAAATTATTCAGTAAACATTTTCTTTTCCCTAAGCTTTATTTTTCGTTTTAGGTGACCCTCCTCCCTGCCAGAAACATTTCACACAGCGCCTCGAGCTTCCATATCAAGCATTGAATATGCTCATAGCAGAATATTTGTTACGGATGGTGAGTAAGAGGTTTACTTGCATAAAACATACCACCAGAATGTAGCATGTGTTAGTAATTTCTAAACTGTCGCGATTTGTATAATACGTGAATAATACGTGATAAGTCCCGATTAACATTTAAAATACCTATGTAGAATGTGTTACCTGAATGGGTCATTTCTGAGTTACATTCGGGGTGTTTTCAAGTCACGAGTGAATTTGTTTCCATCGTTGACCGTGCCATCGCTAAACATCAAGCGAGATGGCGGTCAAACACAAGTCAATATTTACATAATATTCAATTTAAAAAAACTGGTGTTAAAGATAACTAAAATAATGTCCGTATCATCATCATTATCATTTCAGCCGTAGGACATCCACTGCTGAACATAGGCCTCCCCCATCGATCTCCAAAAGGACCGGTTGGAAGCGGCCCTTTTGTCCTACAACACTCTTATTAAGCTTAGCTTAAAGCTTGATATACTATTGCATTCAATCAATAAGTAAAGACCATCTGTCATGCAAATTATCAGCTTAATTTTCTTCTCACAATGCTTACCTTCACAATTTTTTTGCAACGGCATTGGAACTGTACCTAATTTATTTAAGTTCTGATTGTAAAGCGTAGGTGCTACCCCTTGGTCGCCATCGCCCACAGCAGTTTTTTTATTTTTTTTTATTGCCTGGCTCATTTGAAAGGTCTGCAAATGAGCCAGGCCACAAAAAAAATTGTAGTGAGCCAGGCGGCAGTGGTTCATTGTATTTTATTAATAAAAAATTGTGTGATATAGACAAATCAGCATATGCTGCTCGCCTATCATCAAATAAATAAATTGCAGTTACATGTCATAGAGAAAAATATTATAAATTCGTTACCTGTCGATTCTGTTACATAAACTCTTTCCATACAATGGTTGCCTGGAAGAGATTGCTTTTAGCGATAAGGCTGCCACTTGTGGCACTAGCTCGTAAGTGTTTTCTTTCTTATAAGTATTTTAATTTCATGCTAGACAGAGAGCACACTATACTGAGTTATTACGTCACGACTCACGCCTCAGGCGCTATACAAATGCTATACTAACACACGCTTTGCGAGAAAGGGACAGTGTATCTCTCCCCTCATTTCACCCCTCTCTAACCCCACCTAAAACTTTAAATGCTCATATCTCAGAGATTTATCAGGCAATTTAATTTAATTTTTTAAGTATGTGTATTTTTTAAGTAGGACTCGCGGTCTGAGGGTTCCGATAATAAAACGCGTTTACTAAATCTTCGCGATAATATATAATAAATCTCAGAAAAATTGGCTTGACGGACAGACAGACAGACAGACAGACAACATAGTGATCCTATAAAGGTTCTGTTTTTTCCTCTTGAGGTACGGAACCCTAAATAATGCCCAAATAAATGACTTGTTTGTTTGTTACAGCGATTCAGCTATACGCTATCAGTGTTTGTATCAGAAATACCTCTAGCTAACATAGTGCTAGATTTCGCTAGGTCTCTGATGCAAGACAATCATTCCAATGCAGCACTGAGGTTTAAGGACGAAGATGTATGGTCGATACTTAATTATTTAGGTAACGGTTTTATTTGTTTTAATGTTGGTCATTTTTAACCCTGACGCAAAAAGGGGTGCTATAATACTGTGTTTTTTTAAATAGAATAACTGGCAAACAAGCAACGGGCCACCTGATGGTAAGTGGTCACTGCCCCCTATAGACACCTACAATACCCAGGGCATTGTCAGTGCGTTGCCTACCTTTGAGGACTCTATTCACGTTTGTTGCCTGTGACATTATAGCTCTCAAACAGCTGCACCAATTTTAATTTAGTTTTTTTGTTTGAAATGTGATTTGATTGATAGTGTTCTTAGCTATGAATGCTATGATTCAAGAAAATTTGTTCAGCCGTTTGAGGATTATCAAATATTTTATCGTTTTTTTTTTTTTAAATATCATTAATTTGGCCGCCAACTCACCTGATGTTAAGCGATGGTGCGGTATACAATGGAGCATGGATGGATTGTTTATAAACATTTAAATTTATACTTGTTAATATTTTTAATTGAAACATCTATAAATTAGTACCTCGAAGTTGTTCAAGAGTACAAACCTGGGACAAATTCTGCAGTTAGGTAAGAACAAATTCAAGAAAGAAGCCAATAGAAGAATTTAGCTGGGATGCGCAGCATTCGGTAAGCTCCGTGAACTCTTCACGTCGTCCATACCACAGTGTCTCAAGACAAAGGTCGTTAATCAGTGTGTCCAACCCGTTGTGACCTACTTAAAGTGGTTCAAAAGTTTAAAGTTGCTCGAGCTATGGATAGGGCTATGCTCGGAGTTTTTACATGAGACAAAATTCCGAACGAAGTGATTCGACAAAGAACCAAATTTTCCGACATAGCTCAAAGGATTACTAAGCTGAAGTGGCAGTGGGCTGGCCACATTGCCCGAATAACCGATGGGGTAGACGAGTTCTGGAGTGGAGACCAAGTTTAGGCAAACGTAATGTAGGACACCCTGTGGCCAGGTAGAGTGACGACCTGCGTTAAACAGCGGGTAAAAACTGCATACAAAGAACTGCCGACCGAGCTCAGTGGCGTGCATTAGGAGAGGCGTATGTCCAGCAGTGGACAGTTAAAGGCTGATGATGGTGATGATGATAAATTTATCATCACCATCATCATCATCATTTCAGCCATAGGACGTCTACTGTTGGACATGGGCTTCCCCCATCAATCCCCAAAAGGGCCAGTTAGAAGCGGTCTGCATCCAGCGTTTCCCTGCGGTCTCTTTTAGGTTAATTGTCCATCTTGTGGGTGGACGTCCTACGCTGCGTTTACCGGTCCGTGGTCTCCATTCCAGAACCTCTCGGCCCCATCGGCCATCTGTTCTGCGTGCTATGTTCTCTGCCCACTGCCACTTTCAACTTGCTAATCCGGTGGGCTATGTCGGTAACTTTAGTTCGTCTACGGATCTCCTCATTTGTGATTCGATCTCGTAAAGAAACCCTGAGCATAGCTCGTTGTGCAATTTGAGCTTGCTTATGAGGCCCATAGTGAGAGACCACCTTTCAGTGTCGATGATAAATTATTATATAAAAATTTTGAATATTTGTTTGCTCTTCTAATGTGTTTTGTATTGCCATTTTCAGGTGTGAAATGTGATTCGGAACATGCATCGAACATAGTAGAGATGTACAGAGACGAAACTCAGTCGCCATTGCTGTTCTGCATGCTGAAATGCATGCATTTGTATACTCCTGTTGGTTTGGACAAAGGTACAGTATCCAATCCTTATCTATACTGGTTTACACGGACAGGGTGTACTAAGCCGAAAGGGGTCCATAATACCCGTCATTATGAACAGCTTTTACTATGGGAGCAATTCTGAAACGCATGACAATATGTCAGCTGTTCCATACATTTTGTCGAGTGTGAATGGCCGTTTTATAGTGATGGGTAATATCACCATTTCCGTATAACCGTGTATAACTAAATGTATAAAAGGGAAATACCACTATTTCACTGACTGACTCTACAAATGTCGAGTATAGTTAGGATAGATTAATTAGGTAGATTCCTCACAGAGGGTTATAACTGTACTGCCTGCCTAACATGCACACCGCGACAGAATCCTGTCGTCACCCTGTCGAGCGAGAACGCGACAAGGTGCCTACGGTTTCATATACGCCTGTCGCGCTTTGGCACGACAAAAAGAGTTGACAAAACCTTGTCGCGGCGTGTATGTTAGCCCGGCAGGTCCGCTAAGAAAGGATTTTGCAAAAAGGTCGAATTAAGGAGAGAAAATAGAGGTTGTAAGTTTATACAGAGCGTAACACAGGGGTAATATAATACTTAAAGGTGTTGATCTACACATCAAAGAAACAACTTGTAGAACACAAGATTGCTATGTTCGAGAAAAAAAAATGCTTCTTCACACTTATGTCTTGTCGTGATCCATTTTGTATAGGTAATGCATAAAAAAAAAATACATACTGGGTAAGCGTTTCTTAACCACGAACAGCATTTGATTTTTATTTCACATCACATTATCAGCCAGTAAACGTCCACTGCTGAACAAAGGCCTCCCTTTTAGAGAGGGGTGTTGCCATAATCTCCACGCTTGCTAGGCGGCTTGGGGATCGCAGTACGTTCACCGTGTACTAATAGGACGCTGCTGACCATCCTCCGGTGGTTCTGGTCGCAGTTTTAGGATTTACCCAGGTGTTTTTTTTTTTTTTTTTTAATTTAGACAGAAAGATTCTTTGAATAATACACTTGTTCCAGGGAGTTCTCAGGAGAGCTTATCATCCAGCGTGAAGAGTTCAGACACGATCGGAGGCTGCTCCCGTTCACACCGAGCTGCCTCCCGCTGCAAGCACCTGGTCTTCTGCAAGACTTGCCATGAAAGCATGCTTAAGATAAAGGAGAAGTATAGGAAGAAAAAGAAGACATTGGCTAAGGTTTGTATGTATGAAATTAAGATTAGAGAAATATTCATTAATATTATCGACTCCTGATGCTTCACGAAGAAAAAAAAAAATTGAAAATTCCAATCATATTGCTAAAATATTGTAAAATATTAAATCTTTTTATTTGAATGTACCATCATAAAAACAATAGGCGTCGTAAACTCGAGACACAGTGACTCGAGCGAGACGGCGGGAAAAACATAGTTGGTATAAGCTTTGCGGTCGGCCCTATTGTCGAAGTTTTTAACGGCCTCATATACCAAATTTGACGGTTTTAAATCAATTTTATTCAGTTAAATTACGATATTTGAGCTGGAAAAAAATACATGTCACAGATACATCTGTGTTTGAGTTTATGCTTTGGTTCAAAACACGATAGAATAAACTTTCCTCGATCAAAAAAAAATCTGAGACAAAGTCGAGTTAGTTTATTTATTTCGTTTTATGCTCTAATGAAAGCTCGTAACAACCTGGATATTGCATGTACTGAAAGGCAATTTTATTCAACATATTTTTATTTGGATAGATTTTTGATAGTGAATAGTTTCGTTTTTTAGTGGAATTAAAAGCGTAAAAAGGTCGCGAGAATTTGCGCGCGCCGCATTCAGTACCGCGCCAGGCGTCATCGAGGTCGGACCTATGTTCGTTTTTGTCGTTGCACTCCCCCCGCGGGCGTCCTGATTCCTTCGTGACAAAATACATCGTCGCTATAACTTGACGGGGGCTGAGGGAGCGTTTTGTTGCCTACGCGACTCGGATAACCGGCCGTTAAGGCCGTCCGAAGGCCTGTGACATGGGAAATGGGGTTAGGGCCAAATTGTACACTATGCATAGTGTGCAAAAGGTTCAAATTGAGCATTTCTCGCAATGGGGACTTCTCAAAATGGGCTCTTCTCAAAATGTGGTTTTTTCTTTTTATACAAATTAGAAAAAAGCACTATGGGTTATGCGGATACTAAGTTGAAAGGAGTTTGTGGCTTCGACCAAAATAAAATGAACGGACAGGCCCAGTAGAACCGCATTTTTTAAGATAACAAAATGAGCGCCGACTCTCATTTCGTTTCAGTCGGCCTTTATTCAATTCAATTCATTTATTCCCAATATTTATAATTTTACAATATTAACCTAACATTTTTAACAAATGTAACATTAACAATTCATTATGAGTATAAGTAGCCGTCTAGGCCTCTAGCCGTAGGAAGTGCAACACGTGTCTATTGTTACGCGATAACGAAACATCTGACAAAATTATCCATTCATATGCTTTCCAGTAGTGTAAATACACAAATAAAACCAGGATCAATTTTTTGTAACAAATATACTGTACATTTGTATAATTAGGTGTTGAAGTATATGTCCGACGGTTTTGACTCGTTTTTATTGAGCAATTTCAATGGTTAGGGCCCGTCCATTCATTTTATTTTAGTCGAAGGTTTGTGGTACATTACAGACACACATTAACATTTTGAGAAATGCATGTTGTGGGTAGATATATATAGGTATATATATATTATATTAGAAGAAAGTTAAGAAGCTCAATGTAATTGGTCATCGTTGCTAGGGCAACCAATGTGTAACCAAACACCTATGTACAAATACTTTGTTCTAAGTACGCGTTCCTTTTCACACCAACAGCGCCAGTGACGCCAACAACGCTAATGAGAACCACACGTAGAAAATATCTTGAGTATCTCGGCTTTATTATCTCGACGCTAAGGTCGTGATTACGAGCTGATTCGAGAATGTAGGTCGTCTAATATAAAAATTAGGATTTTGTTATCTCTTACTCTGGTCTTGAAGAAACGTAGGGTTGTCGCCATGAAGCGTTTCAAAAACCGTGGCTCTCCGGGCTCACAAAACACCGTCAATACAGTGTTGCAGGTGTCAATAGGCGGTGGTTTCTGCTTATACACAATCATGTGGACCGCAAAATTGTTTGCCGCTCTTTTTAACTAAAAATAAACAGGCCAAGTGCTAGTCGAGCTCGCGCACTGAGGGTTCCGTACCACCACAAAATTCAAAATGCAACGAAATTACCATTTATAACTTGGTCCTTAACAGAAACTTATCACCGACTCGCTTGACCGACTGGTTATTATTCATTATTTGTTGCTATACTGTAGTTAGAGTGTGTACTATAATCATGCCAAGTTTAACGCTTGTATGTATTACCGTTTTTACATTAGAGCTAATACGAAAATACGTTTAAAAAATACGTTTGTTGTATGGGGTCCTTTCGTTTTTACTTTTTTTTTTTTTTTTAGATTATTTCTTAGTAAATTCGCCGTAGCATTACATGTTCTGTGAAAATTTCAACTGGCTATCTATTACGGTGTGAAATATATAGCCGTTTAACCGTGGGACAGACAAACAGACAGACAGACAGACAACGTAGGCTCAGTAATAGGGTCCCGTTGTTTACCCTTTGGGTACGGAACCCTAAAAAGCACTTCACTGACTGTTCAGCAGACATCCCAGACACCGACACCGATGACTTAAATCCATCTTCCCCGGTTCATATTTATTTGTGCTGTGTGTGTTTTCAGTTGCACTGTTGGCGTGATTCTGAACGGGTCCCTAGTGACATGTAAACAACTAAAACCTATTTCAGAGTGAAATAGTTTTATTGTAGTAATTGTATTTAAAAATGGTTTCATTTCAGAACATAAAAGAGTCAAGCGCGAAGCCACAGAATGTGGATTCGCTGATGAAGAATATTGATGTTATCGAACGGAGCCTTATAGACGAGGTTACTTGAACGTGTACTTGTTGACATTTCATATATGCCGATGGGGAGTACCTTTGTGGGTGTCAGGATTTAGGGGTGAGCATGGATGCTAGAGTGCGCCCCCTGAAATAATGCATCTGACAGTTGCTATAACATTGAAAAAACCTACTAACCAAACTACAGTAAATAATTATCTTACCATCAGGCGAGTTGGCGGTCTAAAAAAAGACTATTTTATTTACTAACTCGCGGTCCGCCCCAGCTTCGCACGGGTATAGATTATATCCTATGTCACCCGGGGATAGTGTAGCTTCCCAACAGTGAAAGAATTTTTCAAATCGGTTCAGCAGTTTCAGAGCCTATTCAATGCAAACAAACAAACAAACAAACAATCAAATTTTTCCTCTTTATAATATTAGTTTACTAATTAAGTGTGTGCGTAAGACCACACGACAGAAGTGAAAACTTCAACAAAGTTGACTATATCTCTCTCGCTCCCTTAGCCGACTCGAGCCGACTTTACCCGAACGAGTTTCTGAGCGTAAAGGTCACGCTATTTCACTGTCTTTCCCCCATCCCAAAAAGTGCCTAAAGTGCCTATAAAATTTTCACGTAAAAAAATTAAAATAAAGGAAAAAGTTTTCATTTATTTTTTTAACAGTATTATTGCAGCTGTCAGCCGCATTCTCTTAGCAGTCGTACTGTAGGATCCTTGTCTCGCAATCTCTTATTATCCGCCTCGAACGTACTCCCCACCTGTATCTACATTACATTGCTACTATATAACTGATACTTGTAATTTTACTTACGGTCTGACTCACTTACCCATTGAAAAATGTCATCCACACCCAACGAAATATACGTCACGAAACGACAAAGTTTTACCGTGTTTTTGAGCCTTCAAAATGAGAGTTTAAATTGACATTTAAAGTTAGTTTTTACATATGCCTTAGTAGCGATGCGCCCCGGCTTCGCACGGGGTAGCATGGCTGTAATTAACGTGCGAAGCCGGGGCGGTTCGCTAGTTATATATATATTTATCTTCCGTGAAAAATTATCTTACTGATGGTGAAAACCGCATCAAAATCCGTTGCGTGGTTTCGGAGGAGTTAGCGGTTATAAAGACGGACAGACAGAAGCGGAAAGCGACAATTTATAATATGTGGGGTCGTTCTATATCAGCTATGGAAGCACGGAATCTGCTAAGTCTCCACATAGAAAAGAACAGCAAAATATTTGTAATAAAACAACAGACTGCAAACACGCAAGCTTTCTGTTTATTAGAAAGGAACTAGCAACTCCCCATTAAAAAGTAACTAGCAATAACAAGCAGCAGTAACTGCAGGTCTTATCACCCCCACTTTGAATTAGAAATAGATTTAAGTGTCGTTGCTGATATACTAGAAAATAAAACTTGTGCTCCAAGTTCTCCAACTGGACCTCTATAATCCTCTGTTCCACAGATGTTCCAGCAGTTGAAGTCCGTGTATGAAACTGAGATGCAGATGGCTAAAACTGAAGAGGAGGAACGAGTTAAAAGGTCGCTCGCTACGCATGCGGTGCAGTTGAAGAGAAAACGGATTGAGGTAGCCTGGTTATAACAAAGTCAAACCAACCCTTGTCTTCTTATTCTTAGATATGGGGGCTACAAGTCCTGCACTGACGTCCCGCTTGGGGTGTATTGTGCATTTCCCCCTACCAGCACCTACCCGAACCAACCCAACTCCTTGAAGTATCGGAGTGAGGCTCTGGGGCGCTGGCACAGTTGCTCCAGTGGCGTAGATGGAAGTTTGCATAATGATGATGAAAAGCAGTCTAGCTGTTGTGGTGACGTGGTTGAAAAGGGCAATGATGCCTCATGCAACCCGGTAGCGATTTCTTCTGTGGCTTCACAGTGCCACAGTAAATGCTCAACAGTTTCGTATCTCTTTCATGCAGCCACGACACAGTGGACTGTCCGGCAGTAGTCGAACTGCGAACTGGTTGATTATTTGAAGCGAATCTAACTAAGCTTCGCAAAGTAAAATTTGTTTTGTATGCTGCATTTTGAATCGGACTTTATTTTCATTTACAGATGGGAGAAAACTTCAAAGCACGTGAATTACAGCTGGCACGCAACATTCAGCAAAAGAAGCGGTTCCTATGGGGCCTCGCGCGATTGTTACGAGACCAACACCAACAGATGGCAAGAGCCATGCTCGACGTGCAAGAGGAGACCAGCAGACTGTCTGTCAAGGTAACTATAGTGACCATAGAATGCCGCAGACGTGATTAGGTAACTATAGTGACTATACATTGCCGCAGACGAAACTAGGTAACCATACTGACCATAGATTAGTTGCGTTCAATTTTTTTTACCTAACAAAGTAACATATATGACTTACATTGGTTCTGGCATTGAATGACAGTTGGAAAAGTATGGTATAAAAATTACCTAAATTAAATTACAATTATTATTATTACTCTTACAGGAAGACAACCTGAAGTCGCAACTAGCGCAAGCGGAAGCGGTCCTCCGGTCGCGTGGCGAGGAGATGCGTCTTCAGATATCCGCTGAGCTGGCCATCTTGGAAGGACACCTCGACTCTATGAAGAGGGAACGAGACACCATCAACAAGGAGCGGTCTGAACTAGGTGAGTGCGAGCGAGACAATAACAGATGGTTATCACAACCGGGTGAGTGTTAGCGAGACAATTGCAAGGTGTGATCAGAACTGGGTGAGCGAGAGTGGGACAATAACAAGGAGTGATCAGAACTGGGTGAGTGAGAGCGGGACAATAACAAGGTGTTGTCAGAACTGGGTGAATATGAGTGAGACAACTACAAGAAGTGATCAGAACTGGCTAAGTGCGAGTGAGACAAGGGTCAATTTGCATTAAATCAGTAGTCCAAAGATACTATTTAACTAATTTAATAAAAGAAACAAAGTACTGACCCATAGACCCGGTTGAATTCTCGAATCAAAATGGTTTTTCTTTTGGTTTGAAAAATAAAAATGCATCGATTCCAGAACACATGAAACACCTATGCGACAGCAATGAAAAAACAACCAACATCGAAACAACCAAAGAAGACATACACTCCCACTACGATCTACTCAGAAAAGAATTTAACATCCTCAAAAAATACCTAGAAACTGCCAAATTAGAGCCCAAGAGTGTCGCAGAGCGTAGCACTTTGACGGACGACTCGACCAGGATTGATGGTGTTTTGAACAACGGACACGATTTGGACAGGAGTCAGAGTGAGGACAGAGTGAAGGCAAAACAAGTGGTCAACGATTTGAAGAAGATGAAGAATGTGAATTTTAGTCAGGTACTTGTATTTGTTTATTTCATTAGCGCGGTTCGACACCAATTGCATTAATTACATATTAACATAGATGAATATAGGTAATATTAATAAAGAATACAATAAAAAAAACATGTCCAAAAACATTATTATCAAAATAAGTATTACAAATATGAAAATGGTATGTTCGTTTGTACAAATCAAGGAAGATAAGACTAAGAGGATAGACAATAGCGGAACATTAGAGCGTAGCTCGGAAATTTGCCTAAAAACGGTATAAACTTAGATGGCGCCGTAATTTGAGCGTGCTATAGGTTGTTTCGAACTTCCGTTAGCGCTGCAGTCAAATAATGTTCGAAAGGGTTCTACAAATTACCGTAGCGCTAGTATCGCAGTCAAGTTTCGCAACATTTCAAGAGAATAAAGAAAAGCGCCATCTACTGGTATTGGATTGCGCTTCTCTTGAAAAGTTGCGAAATTTGACTGCGATACTAGCGCTACGGTAATTTGTTGAACCCTTTCGTACGCTATGTGACTGCAGCGCTTACGGAAGTTCGAGACAACCTATAGCACGCTCAAATTACGGTGCCATCTAAGTTTATACCGTTTTTAGGCAAATTTCCGAGCTACGCTCTAATGTCCCGCTATTGTCTTTCCCTTTAGTATATCTTCCTTGGTACAAATACAATGCTACGCGCCCGCGTAACCCAGTATAACTCTGTAGAGGTGGCCAAATGAGGGAACTAAAAGATTTCTTCGAATATGTTTTAGTTTTGCTTAGATAATACGATTGTAGCTCGCCCAGGCACTTCACAAATAAAATGTCGTACTTTACTGGCGTGACTATATTTTTTTTATATAGAAGACACCTAGATTGTATCTACACTTGTAATGTAATATTGACTTACTTTGAAACTTAGTAATATTTAAACCTAGTTCTGCAGAACCAATTCGCATTTTAAACAAAATGGACTTAGTAACACATTCAAATAAAAGTTTCGAATAAAATTATTACAATATTGGGTATTGCATATTAGAAATATAGGTGTATGCAAAATTTCAGCAAAATCAGTTAAGAGGAACTAGTTCTAATTCAGCTTGCAAGATGACGAACTAGTTCTAGTTCAGCTTGCAAGATGAGGAACTAGTTATAATTCAGTTTGCAAGATGAGGAACTAGTTCTAATTCAGTTTGCAAGATGAGGAACTAGTTCTAATTCAGCTTGCAAGATGACGAACTAGTTCTAGTTCAGCTTGCAAGATGAGGAACTAGTTATAATTCAGTTTGCAAGATGAGGAACTAGTTCTAATTCAGTTTGCAAGATGAGGAACTAGTTCTAATTCAGCTTGCAAGATGAGGAACTAGTTCTAATTCAGCTTGCAAGATGAGGAACTAGTTCTAATTCAGTTTGCAAGATGAGGAACTAGTTCTAATTCAGCTTGCAAGATGAGGAACTAGTTCTAATTCAGCTTGCAATATGAGGAACTAGTTCTAATTCAGTTTGCAAGATGAGGAACTAGTTCTAATTCAGCTTGCAAGATGAGGAACTAGTTCTAATTCAGCTTGCAAGATTTTACCTAAACAAACTAACAAACATTGCAAGTCTCTTCTCTTCTCTACATCTTCTACGATACATTATATAAATTAATGTCACTTTCCGCGTCTGTCTGTCTGTCTGTATGGCCGCTAACTCCTCCTAAACCACGCAACGGATTTTGATGCGGTTTTCACCATCAGTTAGATAAATTTTCACGGAAGGTTTATACGTATAACTAGCGACCCGCCCCGGCTTCGCATGTACATTACACCCGTGCGAAGCCGGGCGGGCGGGTTGCTAGTTTAACATAAGTTTGTAGAAATTGCAGGAAACGCCCAACTCATGTCACCTCTTTTTAACTATATCTTTGACAGTCAAACCTAGCGGAGATATACCGCGAGCGCAGCCGTTCTTCGCCGAGCCACTCCACCGTGTCGAGCGAGGGAGGCGACACCACACGCGACGCGACCCGACGTGACGCACGTGACGTCACGCGGCGACTTATGGAGGAGAACGAACGACTTAGAACTTTCGCTAGACAGGTAGGATAGTATAGCCACTGGGATAGGGTTGCCATATGTCCGGAATTATAAAACTCTTGTAAAGCCTCCACCACTTTACTAGGGCATGACTTTGTCTTGACTGACTTACTTCGCTTGACTCTGACTGTGACTATGACTTGTTTCACGATATCCAATAAAACTTGGAAATATTCTAATACTTGACAAATGCACAAGACGTGCGAAACCAAAATCCTCTCAAAAGAAAAAAAAAACATTGTAATTTCAACCACGAAACGCTTATTATTGAGGTGCAAACGCAACTTGTGGCGAAGCGGTTCCGGCTGCGCTTACCACCAGCAGGGCAACCTGAGTCGGGAACACGTCACACCCAGTTACTAAGAAAAAGAGCAGTCAAGGACCCTACCTATCCTAAATATGCCTTACTTAACGCGGGTTAACAGCGCAATGCAGAAAATCATGCGAACGTGAACCTTAACACACCGAGATACGGTTTGCGGTCGCGCTACTTTTCGCATCACCTAAACAGAATCGCTTATAACAGGTAGCCGTAAGCCCCAGGACACAATTACAACAGAGGCCCTTTAATTACTGTTTCCAAATGAAGTTTGTTCACACTGACAGGCCTGGCGCACTCCACACTTTAGGTATGAAGCTACAAGTGGCCGACTTGTCGGACTTGCCGCGCGATAGACAGAGATAACGCGACAAGAGTTATGCGATAGACAGAGAGGCAACTTCTTGGATAATATAGCTGTAGGTAGTTAGCGCTCGCACGTCCTGAATTGCACTTTATTCTGTAGCAGCAAGAGTCGCTACTTATTTAAATGATTTTGTGGAGCTAATCTACTGTACTTGTACTCTTCGACCAAAATAAAATGAACGGACGGGCCCAGAAGAAGCGTATTTTTGAGAATACAAAATGAGCGCCAGCGCTCACATCGTTTCAGTCGGTCTCCAGCCGTAGGAAGTGCGACACGCGTCTATTGTCACATGATAACGAAACATCTGACAAAATTATGCCTTCGTGTGCTTCCCCGAAGTGTAAAAACACAACAAAAAACCGCTATTTATTTTTTGTAACAAATGTACTGTACATGGTTATAACTACGTGTTGAAGTATATGTCCGACGATTTTGACTCATTTTTTCTGAGTAAGTTCAATGGTTATGGGCCGTCCCATAAACCAATCAAAATCGCGCCAATCGTACCCATTTAGATTTTTAGATAGCCTGTTGGTCCAGTTGGTAGTGATCCTGCCTTCTGAGCTTGGGGGCGTGGGTTCGATTCCCGCCTAGGACAAACATTTATGTGATGAACATTTGTGTTTGTTCTATATCTGGTTGTTAATATCTATTTAAGTATGTATTTAAAACTATATACGTATGTATATCAGTCTCTGGCAGCCATATCTCAAGCTTTGCTTAGTTTGGGGTTAGATGACCGTGTGTGCAAAACTGTCCCGATTTGTTTTTAAATTCCAGCAACGCGAGCACATAGACGAGCTTTCGAGCCAGCAGGCGCGGTTGCACGCGGAACTGACGGCGGCGCGTCTGCCGCTCGCGTCGCCCACTCTGCGCCCGCGCACCGCGCCCGCTGTCATGCCCAACAACGGAATCTTACAAAGGTAACTTTTACGAGCTACCTGCAACCCCCTCGCGGTTTCACCCACCTCAACGTGAGGTTCATTCGCCATATCAAGGTTGGGCTTTGTCTTCCAAAATAATATTATTTATGTTTTGAAAAAAAAAAAGTATTTGCTTAAGACCACACGACAGAATTGTAAACTTTATCAAGGTTGACTATATCTCTCTCCCTCCCTTAGTCGACTCGATCTTTTTATTATACTTTAGAGCGTGTACTATAATCATGCCAAGTTTGACGCTTGTACGTATTACCGTTTTTATATTAGAGCTAATACGAAAATACGTCAAAAAACCGTTTGTTGTATGGAGACCCCGCTTTCGTTTTTACTTTTTTTTATTATTTGTTAGTTAATCCGCCGTAACGTTACATATTCTGTGAAAATTTCAACTGGCTATCTATTATGGTTCGAAAGATACAGCCGTTAATAGGTAGGACAGACGGACGGACAGACAGACATGGTAGACTTAGTAATAGGCGCCCGTTTTTACCCATTTTGTACGGAACCCTAAAAATAGCAACGGTTAGAGTAGACGGGTTCTAGAGTGGGGACTGCATATCGGCAAACGTAGAAGTCAAATGGATGCGTATGCCAGGTCATATCATGTCAGTTTCGAAGAAGACATCCAGTTGTGGACGAACATTTAAATAGGCTGATGATGATAATAGATAGATAGATAGAAACTCTTTATTGTGTACACCAGAAATAAAAATTACAACACGATAGAAAACACTTACGAGCTAGTGCCACAAGTGGCGGCCTTATCGCTAAAAGCGATCTCTTGCAGGCAACCATTGGATGGAAAGAATTTACGTAACAGAATCGACGGGGGATGCTAAAACTCTTTTAATGATACCATTAAATAGATACTACTAAATGATACATAGTATAATACAGACATAATACAGACGCGACAATTAAGAACATACTATACCCGCAGTTAGATTTCTATTTATTGTAATTTGTTGTTTTGTATATTATCTTGTAAAACTTTGGTATTTCTATTTATTTCTGTTTGTCTTTTATAAGGTGTTTTTGATGCACGCCTACCTACCATTTGTTCCAACCTGGTGGATGACTGGTAGAAAATGCTTTTAAGTCCTCCAATTGTACATATCTACTTAATTTGTAAGTGTGCAATAAAGTATTAAATAAATAAATACCCTAAGTCCCTGGAGTACCTTCGCACTATGAGCACACAATGCAAGGGCAGCAAGGAACACACACAATGACAGAGCAAATAACGGCCAACACGAATCCGGAGCATCAGGTAATGTTTGTTCTGAAATTCTTTCACTGGTAGAAAACTACACTTTCCCCGGGTGACACAGTAATGTAAGGTCTTCCCGCTGAGGTGAGCGTTCCAAAAGTAGTTTACAACCATCTTGCCGGGCTGGCAAAGTATCGACAACACCGCTAGTGCTGTAGTGTCTATAAGCGACGGTTATCGCTTGGTTTGCTGCTCTCATTATAAAAATATCATCTGTTTTATTCACAACGTCACATCACAACATCAGCCAGTAGGTACACGTCAACAAAGGCCTCCCTCTTCTTTTTTTTGTTAAAATTTTCATGACCGTGTATTCAATGTCCTTTAGTCGTAATCTTAAACAGTTTACATAGTCTTAATAGCGTCAAACAAGTCATAGTCACAGTCAGAGTCAAGCTAAGTAAGTCGCGGTCAAGTCAAACTCATGCCCGTGTAAAGTGGTGGAGACTTTACAAGAGGCTCCTATGGAGTTTTGGAAACAACACGAAAAGACACGTTTCACCTCGTTATATCACTTGACCACGCTCGAGCACGTTTACGAGCACTTGATGAATTACGATTTAGTACACTCTAAAATACACAAGTTTAGGAAAATAATCCAACGAGCCGACATGCTTTTTCCACGTTGGTGCCAAAACTCAGGCCTCCCTCTTAGAGAGGGGTGTTGCCATAATACACAGGCTTCCGCTTGGCAGGCGGCTTGGGGATCGCAGTACGTTCACCGTGTACTAATAGGGCGCTGCTGCCCATCCTCAGGTGGACATACAGTTTTAGGTCATACCCGGGTCCTGTTTGTCCGAGTATATTAAGCTGAAGCCGCGGGAAAAAGCTAGTTAAACATAAAACATGTTTCAGAATGTCACCGAACGCAAGCTCCAACGTGTCGGGCCACGGGTGGCGGAAAGGCGCGGGGGAGGAGATGTCGTTCTTCGCGAACGTACAGCCGAGAATAGTGGTGCCTGGAGACACGGTGCCCTTCATCGGAGTCGTCAGGGATAGGCATAACGATAACCGGAGGTACTAACTTACTAAGGGCAGGCATAACGATAACCGGAGGTACTAACTTTGTAAGGGGCAGGCATAACGATAACCGGATGTACTAAATTACCAAGGGCAGGCATAACGATAACCGGAGGTATTAACTTACTAAAGGGTAGGCATGACGATATCCGGAGGTACTAACTTACTAAGGGGCAGGCATAATGATAACCGGAGGTATTAACTTACTAAAGGACAGGCATAATAATAACTTGATGTACTAACTTTCATAACAACGGTCAAGGGACGAGCATAACGATAACTGGAGGTACTAACTTACTAACCCAGGGACAGGCATAATAATAACTTGAGGTACTAACTTTCATAACAACGGTCTAGGGACGGGCATAACGATAACTGGAGGTACTAACTTACTAACCAAGGGACAGGCATAATAATAACTTGAGGTACTAACTTTCATAACAACGGTCTAGGGACGGGCATAACGATAACTGGAGGTACTAACTTACTTACCAAGAGACGGGCATACCGATAACCGGATGTACTAACTAACTAACCAAGGGACAGGCATAGTAATAACTTGAGGTATTAACTTATCAAGGGACGGGCATAACTATAACCGGAGGTACTAACTTATTTGAATTTGACTAACTTACTGGTCTTACTGTTATTTAGCATTGTAAACGTTAAATTAAACCAAATTGCACCAATATTTGTAACTAGTATATTTTGTCAGGTATTTGATAAACCAGTGGCGGGCGCTGAGGCGGCGCGTGTCTCCGGCGGGAGGCGTGGGCAGGCGGCCTGCTGGCGTCCCCAGCATGAGAGATGCCAACTGGGAGAGACCTAGTGAGTGCCATTTATTACTCACCCTCTTGAATCATCAGCATGAAGATGTCCACTACTGAACATAGGCCTCCCCCTTTGACACCGAACTAAAGCCTGCCATCTGCATCCGCTGGATGCTTACGACTCACGATGTCGTCGGTCCAACTTTTTAGTGAGTTCTAAGGCAACCGCGCCCTAGCTGACAAGCGACGGTAAACTTTATGCAAGCGAAATAACGTCTAAATTGGAGTAAATGTAGCATTGTGAACTATATATTTCATTTCCAGGTATTTACAACGTAGCCCTGGCGCCGGGGCAAAAGAATACGGCACCACTAGGGCTACTGGGCTACTACTAAGTACTACTACTACTACTAAAAGGGCTACTAATAAGGGACCTCCGGGCTCGGGATGGTCAAAGTTGGGGACCTCTGACCATCCACTTAAGCTTGCCCAGGGAGAGAACGACAACGTTGTGTGACCAACGTTGTGGGTGGAGGGGACAACACGGTTGTCTCGGGAGGAGCCGTAGCGCAGTGTCGAGGGCCCCGGTGCGTTCCTCTGGAGATCCCGGAGCCCTCTTGTCAAGCACTAAGGCTGGTCACCGGGGGGGCTTTAGTGGGTATAATCCCACATAACCTGGCTGCACCCCAATGCAGCCTGGTATCTAAGGAAGATTACCCAATCAAAAACAAAAAAAAATAATTTTAAAAAATTGTTTGTACAACGGCGTTTGGACAATTTTTCACTTAACGGCCGGTTATCCGAGCGCGTAGGCAACGAAACGCTCCCTCAGCCCCCGCCAAGTTATAGCGACGATGTATTTTGCCACGCAAGAATCAGGACGCCCGCGGGGGGAGTGCAACGACAAAAACGAACATAGGTCCGACCTCGATGACGCCTGGCGCGGTACTGAACGCGGCGCGCGCAAATTCTCGCGACCTTTTAACGCTTTTAATTCCGCTAAAAAACGAAACTATTCACTATCAAAAATCTATCCAAATAATTTTTTTTTAAATAAAATTGCCTTTCAGTACATGCAATTTCCAGGTTGTTACGAGCTTTCATTAGAGCATAAAACGAAAAAAATAAACTAACTTGAATTTATTTCAGATTTTTTTTTGATCGAGGAAAGTTTATTCTATCGTGTTTTGAACCAAATCGTAAACTCAAACACAGATGTATCTGTGACATGTATTTTTTTCCAGCTCAAATATTGTAATTTCACTGAATAAAATTGATTTAAAGCCGTCAAATTTGGTATATGAGGCCGTTAAAGACTGTGACTCTAGGGTAGATGGATGTAGGTAGAGCATAGATAACAAATAGTCTACTTCTAACAGCACCTCTATAGATAGATGTTTGTCGATAACAACGCTGGTACTGATATTTTACAGACAGCGCCGGCCCTAGTGTGCGATTACCTTCGCAAGAGGATCTGAACAATAATGTAAATCAAGGACTTGCATTGGACCATTCTTACAAACTTTCACGGTAAGATAACTCTTTATTAAAAGACAATATTGAACTACAGGGTTACGCATATAGACTGTACTAAGCCGAAAGGAGGTCATTGTACTCATCATTATGAACAACTATTACTAAGGGACCAAGACTGAAATTGCGAGAAAAAATCAGCTGTTCCATACATTTTGTCGAGTGTCAATGACCGTTTTCAACGGAACAGCTGTTTTTTTTTTAAATCTAAAGAACCTTATTCTGTCCTATTAACTATATTTCTGGTGTGCACAGTAAATAGTTTTCTATCTTAGACCTCTGGAGGATAGCGGGTGAACCCAGAAACTGCAAGTTGTAATTATAATTAACTAGCGACCCGCCCCGGCTTCGCACGGGTGTAAGTTTAATTATATGAATAAATCTTCCGTGAATAATATCTAACTGATGGTGAAAACCGCATCATAATCCGTTGCGTAGTTTAGGAGTTAGCGGCCATACAGACAGACAGACATACAGACAGACGAGAAAAAGCGACTTTATTTTATACTAAGTAGAGAAGTGAAGTGAAGAGTTAGGTTGCGGGTTCAAACCCCGGGCCCGTACCAATGAGCTCTTTGGAGTTTATGTACGGATTTTCATACCACTGGCTTTTCGGTGAAGGAAAACATCGAGAGGAAACCTGCATACGTACGGAGAAGGAATTCAATGGCGTATGATAATTGATGCCTAATTATAATTAGATGGACATTTATATTATTATTATTTTGCTTTAATATTATTAATTCTATGATGTATTTTTTCATATTTTTAAATGTTGACATGTAATTATTATTATGAATAAAATTATCATTATCATTATGTAAATCCACCAACCCGCACTGGGCCAGCGTGGTGGATATGGCCCAATCACCCTTTCGGGGGTAGGCAAAAGTCCAGCAGTGGACTGTTAAAACGCTGATCATGATGATTACGAGACAAAAGAAAACGTAAAAAAAATTTTTTTTTGTTCCAGTGATCAATACGAGCAAAGACCGAACAGCTTAGAGAAACCAGTGAAAATTCGCGACAGAAATCCCAAATTCGTGCTGAGAGATGCGAAAGAAAGATTGAAATCGTAGGTTGTTTATTATTATCAAGAAAACTAGATTCAACCTTAACCTACATTACTTAAGGCGAAATGGTAGAGAACCGTACATTTGTATGACGGTAATGCGGCGTGCGCGCTTTCAAATATTGTCAATATTGATTTTTTCTTTATTTTCTACAAATAATCTTAAGCTTTTACAAAAACTGGGAC
The DNA here is from genome assembly GCA_914767915.1 of Agriopis aurantiaria. Lineage (NCBI taxonomy): Eukaryota > Metazoa > Arthropoda > Insecta > Lepidoptera > Geometridae > Agriopis > Agriopis aurantiaria. Next base: position 4,167,218 of record OU612003.1, on the reverse strand, counting down.
CACTAAAGTATTTGAATGATTGTTAGGATAACACACAATTTTTTGATAAAAATATCTTCTATAGATACAGAATGATGTTGATTCAATCCATTGAAGGGAACGTAAAAACGGGCGTTTTTTAGAAAAGTTTACGATTTTTTTTTAATCGAGCCAATTTCTTTTATCGTGTATCGGTGAACACATCCGTATAAAATATTTCAAGAACATTTATTACACATAAAGAAATAATGTCAATTAATCGATTTCAAAGGTCTACTTTTGAATATTCGTGATGACGAATCGTCAAATTTGAAGCATATTTCGTCTTAAAAACGAACAAAATGCAAAAAAAAAAAAAAAAACTTCATCCGAAATTGTATGCTAATTTGCCATGATATTCTAACTAAACCAAATATCCGATCAACGTAATAATTGATACATATGATTTATCAATTCATGTTCTTTCCGCTACTAAGACAGAAACATAATAGCAAGATTTTTACTCGATACTTTAATGTTTTGAAAATGGTGCCTTTTTGCTAATTTTTTTGATTTTTCTTGGAAAGTACTTCAGTTACATATCTAAAATAAATACTCACCAAAGGAAAATATAGTTTGTTTTCCAGTGCTAAGACAAAATTTACCTAGATTAATTAGTACTCTCATAATAAATTATATTCGATTTGAGACTTACGCCCTTTAGTTCTAAGGAACTATTCGGTCAAACGGCAAGTCCGATATTCAGTCTTATTCTGTTGCACTTTGCATCTAAATAGCGAAACATGCTCCGTTCAACCTCAGTACAGCACTGTGCCTCAACGGGGAAGGACGCACGCGCTTGCTTTTCGCCTTGGTTTTATCTTCCGAGTGCGATTATATTAACACCTACTGTATTTTCAAACAAAGGATAATAACGATGGCTCTAACGCGACCACTTGACGCGGTAACCATGTGTTGCCAATGACCTAAAGCACAGACTAGGTAAAGCTACTACGAAAAAATAACAAAGCTATAAATAAAATTGATACGATTAGGACCTAACGTATCCATTATTATGTACGCTCAGTAATATAACCAAAGATGCGGAGTGTTTCTTTGTGACAGACAAAAAGACGGAGAGAGAGAGAGAGAGAGAGAGAGAGACGGAGTAAGCAGAGAGAGTCAGAAAGCTAGAGTTATTTTACTCAAAATATAAAAAGTCCCCGATTGTCGTAATTTTAGCTAATATTAACGTCCGCTATAGAATAAGCTTCATTGGCATCAAAAGAATTAGCAAAAATCACTAAAAGTTTTTCCGAACTTAACTGCTAGAGTTATTTTACTCAGAATATAAAAAGTCCCCGATTGTCCTAATTTTAGCAAATATTAACGTCCGCTATAGAATAAGCTTCATTGGCATCAAAAGAATAAGCAAACATCACTAAAAGTTTTTCCGAACATAACTGCTAGAGTTATTTTACTCAGAATATAAAAAGTCCCCGATTGTCCTAATTTTAGCAAATATTAACGTCCGCTATAGAATAAGCTTCATTGGCATCAAAAGAATAAGCAAAAATCACTAAAAGTTTTTCCGAACATAGCTGCTAGAGTTATTTTACTCAGAATATAAAAAGTCCTCGATTGTCCTAATTTTAGCAAAAATCAACGTCCGCTATGGAATAAGCTTCATTGGCATCAAAAGAATTAGCAAAAATCACTAAAAGTTTTTCCGATTATAACTGCTGGAGTTATTTTACTCAGAATACAAAAAGTCCCCGATTGTCCTAATTTTAGCAAATATTAACGTCTGCTATAGAATAAGCTTCATTGGCATCAAAAGAATTAGCAAAAATCACTAAAAGTTTTTCCGAACATAACTGCTAGAGTTATTTTACTCAGAATATAAAAAGTCCCCGATTGTCCTAATTTTAACAAATATTAACGTCCGCTATAGAATAAGCTTCATTGGCATCAAAAGAATTAGCAAAAATCACTAAAAGTTTTTCCGAACATAGCTGCTAGAGTTATTTTACTCAGAATACAAAAAGTCCCCGATTGTCCTAATTTTAGCAAATATTAACGTCCGCTATAGAATAAGCTTCATTGGCATCAAAAGAATTAGCAAAAATCACTAAAAGTTTTTCCGAACATAGCTGCTAGAGTTATTTTACTCAGAATACAAAAAGTCCCCGATTGTCCTAATTTTAGCAAAAATCAACGTCCGCTATAGAATAAGCTTCATTGGCATCAAAAGAATTAGCAAAAATCACTAAAAGTTTTTCCGAACATAACTGCTAGAGTTATGCTACTCAGAATATAAAAAGTCCCCGATTGTCCTAATTTTAGCAAATATTAACGTCCGCTATAGAATAAGCTTCATTGGCATCAAAAGAATTAGCAAAAATCACTAAAAGTTTTTCCGAACATAACTGCTAGAGTTATTTTACTCAGAATACAAAAAGTCCCCGATTGTCCTAATTTTAGCAAAAATCAACGTCCGCTATAGAATAAGCTTCATTGGCATCAAAAGAATTAGCAAAAATCACTAAAAGTTTTTCCGAACATAACTGCTAGAGTTATGCTACTCAGAATATAAAAAGTCCCCGATTGTCCTAATTTTAGCAAATATTAACGTCCGCTATAGAATAGGCTTCATTGGCATCAAAAGAATTAGCAAAAATCACTAAAAGTTTTTCCGAACATAACTGCTAGAGTTATTTTACTCAGAATATAAAAAGTCCTCGATTGTCCTAATTTTAGCAAAAATCAACGTCCGCTATGGAATAAGCTTCATTGGCATCAAAAGAATAAGCAAAAATCACTAAAAGTTTTTCCGAACATAACTGCTAGAGTTATTTTACTCAGAATATAAAAAGTCCTCGATTGTCCTAATTTTAGCAAAAATCAACGTCCGCTATGGAATAAGCTTCATTGGCATCAAAAGAATTAGCAAAAATCACTAAAAGTTTTTCCGATTATAACTGCTGGAGTTATTTTACTCAGAATACAAAAAGTCCCCGATTGTCCTAATTTTAGCAAAAATCAACGTCCGCTATAGAATAAGCTTCATTGGCATCAAAAGAATTAGCAAAAATCACTAAAAGTTTTTCCGAACATAACTGCTAGAGTTATTCTACTCAGAATATAAAAAGTCCCCGATTGTCCTAATTTTAGCAAATATTAACGTCCGCTATAGAATAAGCTTCATTGGCATCAAAAGAATTAGCAAAAATCACTAAAAGTTTTTCCGAACATAACTGCTAGAGTTATTTTACTCAGAATATAAAAAGTCCCCGATTGTCCTAATTTTAGCAAATATTAACGTCCGCTATAGAATAAGCTTCATTGGCATCAAAAGAATTAGCAAAAATCACTAAAAGTTTTTCCGAACATAGCTGCTAGAGTTATTTTACTCAGAATACAAAAAGTCCCCGATTGTCCTAATTTTAGCAAAAATCAACGTCCGCTATGGAATAAGCTTCATTGGCATCAAAAGAATTAGCAAAAATCACTAAAAGTTTTTCCGAACATAACTGCTAGAGTTATTTTACTCAGAATACAAAAAGTCCCCGATTGTCCTAATTTTAGCAAAAATCAACGTCCGCTATAGAATAAGCTTCATTGGCATCAAAAGAATTAGCAAAAATCACTAAAAGTTTTTCCGAACATAACTGCTAGAGTTATTCTACTCAGAATATAAAAAGTCCCCGATTGTCCTAATTTTAGCAAAAATCAACGTCCGCTATAGAATAAGCTTCATTGGCATCAAAAGAATTAGCAAAAATCACTAAAAGTTTTTCCGAACATAGCTGCTAGAGTTATTTTACTCAGAATATAAAAAGTCCTCGATTGTCCTAATTTTAGCAAAAATCAACGTCCGCTATGGAATAAGCTTCATTGGCATCAAAAGAATTAGCAAAAATCACTAAAAGTTTTTCCGAACATAACTGCTAGAGTTATTTTACTCAGAATACAAAAAGTCCCCGATTGTCCTAATTTTAGCAAAAATCAACGTCCGCTATAGAATAAGCTTCATTGGCATCAAAAGAATTAGCAAAAATCACTAAAAGTTTTTCCGAACATAACTGCTAGAGTTATGCTACTCAGAATATAAAAAGTCCCCGATTGTCCTAATTTTAGCAAATATTAACGTCCGCTATAGAATAAGCTTCATTGGCATCAAAAGAATTAGCAAAAATCACTAAAAGTTTTTCCGAACATAGCTGCTAGAGTTATTTTACTCAGAATATAAAAAGTCCCCGATTGTCCTAATTTTAGCAAATATTAACGTCCGCTATAGAATAAGCTTCATTGGCATCAAAAGAATTAGCAAAAATCACTAAAAGTTTTTCCGAACATAGCTGCTAGAGTTATTTTACTCAGAATACAAAAAGTCCCCGATTGTCCTAATTTTAGCAAATATTAACGTCCGCTATAGAATAAGCTTCATTGGCATCAAAAGAATTAGCAAAAATCACTAAAAGTTTTTCCGAACATAACTGCTAGAGTTATTTTACTCAGAATATAAAAAGTCCCCGATTGTCCTAATTTTAGCAAATATTAACGTCCGCTATAGAATAAGCTTCATTGGCATCAAAAGAATTAGCAAAAATCACTAAAAGTTTTTCCGAACATAACTGCTAGAGTTATGCTACTCAGAATATAAAAAGTCCCCGATTGTCCTAATTTTTGCAAATATTAACGTCCGCTATAGAATAAGCTTCATTGGCATCAAAAGAATTAGCAAAAATCACTAAAAGTTTTTCCGAACATAGCTGCTAGAGTTATTTTACTCAGAATACAAAAAGTCCCCGATTGTCCTAATTTTAGCAAATATTAACGTCCGCTATAGAATAAGCTTCATTGGCATCAAAAGAATTAGCAAAAATCACTAAAAGTTTTTCCGAACATAGCTGCTAGAGTTATTTTACTCAGAATACAAAAAGTCCCCGATTGTCCTAATTTTAGCAAAAATCAACGTCCGCTATAGAATAAGCTTCATTGGCATCAAAAGAATTAGCAAAAATCACTAAAAGTTTTTCCGAACATAACTGCTAGAGTTATGCTACTCAGAATATAAAAAGTCCCCGATTGTCCTAATTTTAGCAAATATTAACGTCCGCTATAGAATAAGCTTCATTGGCATCAAAAGAATTAGCAAAAATCACTAAAAGTTTTTCCGAACATAACTGCTAGAGTTATTTTACTCAGAATACAAAAAGTCCCCGATTGTCCTAATTTTAGCAAAAATCAACGTCCGCTATAGAATAAGCTTCATTGGCATCAAAAGAATTAGCAAAAATCACTAAAAGTTTTTCCGAACATAACTGCTAGAGTTATTCTACTCAGAATATAAAAAGTCCCCGATTGTCCTAATTTTAGCAAATATTAACGTCCGCTATAGAATAAGCTTCATTGGCATCAAAAGAATTAGCAAAAATCACTAAAAGTTTTTCCGAACATAACTGCTAGAGTTATTTTACTCAGAATATAAAAGTCCCCGATTGTCCTAATTTTAGCAAATATTAACGTCCGCTATAGAATAAGCTTCATTGGCATCAAAAGAATTAGCAAAAATCACTAAAAGTTTTTCCGAACATAGCTGCTAGAGTTATTTTACTCAGAATACAAAAAGTCCCCGATTGTCCTAATTTTAGCAAATATTAACGTCTGCTATAGAATAAGCTTCATTGGCATCAAAAGAATTAGCAAAAATCACTAAAAGTTTTTCCGAACATAACTGCTAGAGTTATTTTACTCAGAATATAAAAAGTCCCCGATTGTCCTAATTTTAGCAAATATTAACGTCCGCTATAGAATAAGCTTCATTGGCATCAAAAGAATTAGCAAAAATCACTAAAAGTTTTTCCGAACATAGCTGCTAGAGTTATTTTACTCAGAATACAAAAAGTCCCCGATTGTCCTAATTTTAGCAAATATTAACGTCCGCTATAGAATAAGCTTCATTGGCATCAAAAGAATTAGCAAAAATCACTAAAAGTTTTTCCGAACATAACTGCTAGAGTTATTTTACTCAGAATATAAAAAGTCCCCGATTGTCCTAATTTTAGCAAATATTAACGTCCGCTATAGAATAAGCTTCATTGGCATCAAAAGAATTAGCAAAAATCACTAAAAGTTTTTCCGAACATAACTGCTAGAGTTATGCTACTCAGAATATAAAAAGTCCCCGATTGTCCTAATTTTAGCAAATATTAACGTCCGCTATAGAATAAGCTTCATTGGCATCAAAAGAATTAGCAAAAATCACTAAAAGTTTTTCCGAACATAGCTGCTAGAGTTATTTTACTCAGAATACAAAAAGTCCCCGATTGTCCTAATTTTAGCAAATATTAACGTCCGCTATAGAATAAGCTTCATTGGCATCAAAAGAATTAGCAAAAATCACTAAAAGTTTTTCCGAACATAGCTGCTAGAGTTATTTTACTCAGAATACAAAAAGTCCCCGATTGTCCTAATTTTAGCAAAAATCAACGTCCGCTATAGAATAAGCTTCATTGGCATCAAAAGAATTAGCAAAAATCACTAAAAGTTTTTCCGAACATAACTGCTAGAGTTATGCTACTCAGAATATAAAAAGTCCCCGATTGTCCTAATTTTAGCAAATATTAACGTCCGCTATAGAATAAGCTTCATTGGCATCAAAAGAATTAGCAAAAATCACTAAAAGTTTTTCCGAACATAACTGCTAGAGTTATTTTACTCAGAATACAAAAAGTCCCCGATTGTCCTAATTTTAGCAAAAATCAACGTCCGCTATAGAATAAGCTTCATTGGCATCAAAAGAATTAGCAAAAATCACTAAAAGTTTTTCCGAACATAACTGCTAGAGTTATGCTACTCAGAATATAAAAAGTCCCCGATTGTCCTAATTTTAGCAAATATTAACGTCCGCTATAGAATAAGCTTCATTGGCATCAAAAGAATTAGCAAAAATCACTAAAAGTTTTTCCGAACATAGCTGCTAGAGTTATTTTACTCAGAATACAAAAAGTCCCCGATTGTCCTAATTTTAGCAAATATTAACGTCCGCTATAGAATAAGCTTCATTGGCATCAAAAGAATTAGCAAAAATCACTAAAAGTTTTTCCGAACATAGCTGCTAGAGTTATTTTACTCAGAATACAAAAAGTCCCCGATTGTCCTAATTTTAGCAAAAATCAACGTCCGCTATAGAATAAGCTTCATTGGCATCAAAAGAATTAGCAAAAATCACTAAAAGTTTTTCCGAACATAACTGCTAGAGTTATGCTACTCAGAATATAAAAAGTCCCCGATTGTCCTAATTTTAGCAAATATTAACGTCCGCTATAGAATAAGCTTCATTGGCATCAAAAGAATTAGCAAAAATCACTAAAAGTTTTTCCGAACATAACTGCTAGAGTTATTTTACTCAGAATACAAAAAGTCCCCGATTGTCCTAATTTTAGCAAAAATCAACGTCCGCTATAGAATAAGCTTCATTGGCATCAAAAGAATTAGCAAAAATCACTAAAAGTTTTTCCGAACATAACTGCTAGAGTTATGCTACTCAGAATATAAAAAGTCCCCGATTGTCCTAATTTTAGCAAATATTAACGTCCGCTATAGAATAAGCTTCATTGGCATCAAAAGAATTAGCAAAAATCACTAAAAGTTTTTCCGAACATAACTGCTAGAGTTATTTTACTCAGAATATAAAAGTCCCCGATTGTCCTAATTTTAGCAAATATTAACGTCCGCTATAGAATAAGCTTCATTGGCATCAAAAGAATTAGCAAAAATCACTAAAAGTTTTTCCGAACATAACTGCTAGAGTTATTTTACTCAGAATACAAAAAGTCCCCGATTGTCCTAATTTTAGCAAAAATCAACGTCCGCTATAGAATAAGCTTCATTGGCATCAAAAGAATTAGCAAAAATCACTAAAAGTTTTTCCGAACATAACTGCTAGAGTTATGCTACTCAGAATATAAAAAGTCCCCGATTGTCCTAATTTTAGCAAATATTAACGTCCGCTATAGAATAAGCTTCATTGGCATCAAAAGAATTAGCAAAAATCACTAAAAGTTTTTCCGAACATAACTGCTAGAGTTATTTTACTCAGAATACAAAAAGTCCCCGATTGTCCTAATTTTAGCAAAAATCAACGTCCGCTATAGAATAAGCTTCATTGGCATCAAAAGAATTAGCAAAAATCACTAAAAGTTTTTCCGAACATAACTGCTAGAGTTATGCTACTCAGAATATAAAAAGTCCCCGATTGTCCTAATTTTAGCAAATATTAACGTCCGCTATAGAATAAGCTTCATTGGCATCAAAAGAATTAGCAAAAATCACTAAAAGTTTTTCCGAACATAACTGCTAGAGTTATTTTACTCAGAATATAAAAGTCCCCGATTGTCCTAATTTTAGCAAATATTAACGTCCGCTATAGAATAAGCTTCATTGGCATCAAAAGAATTAGCAAAAATCACTAAAAGTTTTTCCGAACATAGCTGCTAGAGTTATTTTACTCAGAATACAAAAAGTCCCCGATTGTCCTAATTTTAGCAAATATTAACGTCTGCTATAGAATAAGCTTCATTGGCATCAAAAGAATTAGCAAAAATCACTAAAAGTTTTTCCGAACATAACTGCTAGAGTTATTTTACTCAGAATATAAAAAGTCCCCGATTGTCCTAATTTTAGCAAATATTAACGTCCGCTATAGAATAAGCTTCATTGGCATCAAAAGAATTAGCAAAAATCACTAAAAGTTTTTCCGAACATAACTGCTAGAGTTATTTTACTCAGAATACAAAAAGTCCCCGATTGTCCTAATTTTAGCAAAAATCAACGTCCGCTATAGAATAAGCTTCATTGGCATCAAAAGAATTAGCAAAAATCACTAAAAGTTTTTCCGAACATAACTGCTAGAGTTATGCTACTCAGAATATAAAAAGTCCCCGATTGTCCTAATTTTAGCAAATATTAACGTCCGCTATAGAATAAGCTTCATTGGCATCAAAAGAATTAGCAAAAATCACTAAAAGTTTTTCCGAACATAACTGCTAGAGTTATTTTACTCAGAATATAAAAGTCCCCGATTGTCCTAATTTTAGCAAATATTAACGTCCGCTATAGAATAAGCTTCATTGGCATCAAAAGAATTAGCAAAAATCACTAAAAGTTTTTCCGAACATAGCTGCTAGAGTTATTTTACTCAGAATACAAAAAGTCCCCGATTGTCCTAATTTTAGCAAATATTAACGTCTGCTATAGAATAAGCTTCATTGGCATCAAAAGAATTAGCAAAAATCACTAAAAGTTTTTCCGAACATAACTGCTAGAGTTATTTTACTCAGAATATAAAAAGTCCCCGATTGTCCTAATTTTAGCAAATATTAACGTCCGCTATAGAATAAGCTTCATTGGCATCAAAAGAATTAGCAAAAATCACTAAAAGTTTTTCCGAACATAGCTGCTAGAGTTATTTTACTCAGAATACAAAAAGTCCCCGATTGTCCTAATTTTAGCAAATATTAACGTCCGCTATAGAATAAGCTTCATTGGCATCAAAAGAATTAGCAAAAATCACTAAAAGTTTTTCCGAACATAACTGCTAGAGTTATTTTACTCAGAATATAAAAAGTCCCCGATTGTCCTAATTTTAGCAAATATTAACGTCCGCTATAGAATAAGCTTCATTGGCATCAAAAGAATTAGCAAAAATCACTAAAAGTTTTTCCGAACATAACTGCTAGAGTTATGCTACTCAGAATATAAAAAGTCCCCGATTGTCCTAATTTTAGCAAATATTAACGTCCGCTATAGAATAAGCTTCATTGGCATCAAAAGAATTAGCAAAAATCACTAAAAGTTTTTCCGAACATAGCTGCTAGAGTTATTTTACTCAGAATACAAAAAGTCCCCGATTGTCCTAATTTTAGCAAATATTAACGTCCGCTATAGAATAAGCTTCATTGGCATCAAAAGAATTAGCAAAAATCACTAAAAGTTTTTCCGAACATAGCTGCTAGAGTTATTTTACTCAGAATACAAAAAGTCCCCGATTGTCCTAATTTTAGCAAAAATCAACGTCCGCTATAGAATAAGCTTCATTGGCATCAAAAGAATTAGCAAAAATCACTAAAAGTTTTTCCGAACATAACTGCTAGAGTTATGCTACTCAGAATATAAAAAGTCCCCGATTGTCCTAATTTTAGCAAATATTAACGTCCGCTATAGAATAAGCTTCATTGGCATCAAAAGAATTAGCAAAAATCACTAAAAGTTTTTCCGAACATAACTGCTAGAGTTATTTTACTCAGAATACAAAAAGTCCCCGATTGTCCTAATTTTAGCAAAAATCAACGTCCGCTATAGAATAAGCTTCATTGGCATCAAAAGAATTAGCAAAAATCACTAAAAGTTTTTCCGAACATAACTGCTAGAGTTATGCTACTCAGAATATAAAAAGTCCCCGATTGTCCTAATTTTAGCAAATATTAACGTCCGCTATAGAATAAGCTTCATTGGCATCAAAAGAATTAGCAAAAATCACTAAAAGTTTTTCCGAACATAACTGCTAGAGTTATTTTACTCAGAATATAAAAGTCCCCGATTGTCCTAATTTTAGCAAATATTAACGTCCGCTATAGAATAAGCTTCATTGGCATCAAAAGAATTAGCAAAAATCACTAAAAGTTTTTCCGAACATAGCTGCTAGAGTTATTTTACTCAGAATACAAAAAGTCCCCGATTGTCCTAATTTTAGCAAATATTAACGTCTGCTATAGAATAAGCTTCATTGGCATCAAAAGAATTAGCAAAAATCACTAAAAGTTTTTCCGAACATACTGCTAGAGTTATTTTACTCAGAATATAAAAAGTCCCCGATTGTCCTAATTTTAGCAAATATTAACGTCCGCTATAGAATAAGCTTCATTGGCATCAAAAGAATTAGCAAAAATCACTAAAAGTTTTTCCGAACATAGCTGCTAGAGTTATTTTACTCAGAATACAAAAAGTCCCCGATTGTCCTAATTTTAGCAAATATTAACGTCCGCTATAGAATAAGCTTCATTGGCATCAAAAGAATTAGCAAAAATCACTAAAAGTTTTTCCGAACATAACTGCTAGAGTTATGCTACTCAGAATATAAAAAGTCCCCGATTGTCCTAATTTTAGCAAATATTAACGTCCGCTATAGAATAAGCTTCATTGGCATCAAAAGAATTAGCAAAAATCACTAAAAGTTTTTCCGAACATAACTGCTAGAGTTATGCTACTCAGAATATAAAAAGTCCCCGATTGTCCTAATTTTAGCAAATATTAACGTCCGCTATAGAATAAGCTTCATTGGCATCAAAAGAATTAGCAAAAATCACTAAAAGTTTTTCCGAACATAGCTGCTAGAGTTATTTTACTCAGAATACAAAAAGTCCCCGATTGTCCTAATTTTAGCAAATATTAACGTCTGCTATAGAATAAGCTTCATTGGCATCAAAAGAATTAGCAAAAATCACTAAAAGTTTTTCCGAACATAACTGCTAGAGTTATTTTACTCAGAATATAAAAAGTCCCCGATTGTCCTAATTTTAGCAATATTAACGTCCGCTATAGAATAAGCTTCATTGGCATCAAAAGAATTAGCAAAAATCACTAAAAGTTTTTCCGAACATAGCTGCTAGAGTTATTTTACTCAGAATACAAAAAGTCCCCGATTGTCCTAATTTTAGCAAATATTAACGTCCGCTATAGAATAAGCTTCATTGGCATCAAAAGAATTAGCAAAAATCACTAAAAGTTTTTCCGAACATAACTGCTAGAGTTATTTTACTCAGAATATAAAAAGTCCCCGATTGTCCTAATTTTAGCAAATATTAACGTCCGCTATAGAATAAGCTTCATTGGCATCAAAAGAATTAGCAAAAATCACTAAAAGTTTTTCCCAACATAGCTGCTAGAGTTATGCTACTCAGAATATAAAAAGTCCCCGATTGTCCTAATTTTAGCAATATTAACGTCCGCTATAGATTAAGCTTCATTGGCATCAAAAGAATTAGCAAAAATCACTAAAAGTTTTTCCGAACATAGCTGCTAGAGTTATTTTACTCAGAATACAAAAAGTCCCCGATTGTCCTAATTTTAGCAAATATTAACGTCCGCTATAGAATAAGCTTCATTGGCATCAAAAGAATTAGCAAAAATCACTAAAAGTTTTTCCGAAGAACATAGCTGCTAGAGTTATTTTACTCAGAATACAAAAAGTCCCCGATTGTCCTAATTTTAGCAAAAATCAACGTCCGCTATAGAATAAGCTTCATTGGCATCAAAAGAATTAGCAAAAATCACTAAAAGTTTTTCCGAACATAACTGCTAGAGTTATGCTACTCAGAATATAAAAAGTCCCCGATTGTCCTAATTTTAGCAAATATTAACGTCCGCTATAGAATAAGCTTCATTGGCATCAAAAGAATTAGCAAAAATCACTAAAAGTTTTTCCGAACATAACTGCTAGAGTTATTTTACTCAGAATACAAAAAGTCCCCGATTGTCCTAATTTTAGCAAAAATCAACGTCCGCTATAGAATAAGCTTCATTGGCATCAAAAGAATTAGCAAAAATCACTAAAAGTTTTTCCGAACATAACTGCTAGAGTTATGCTACTCAGAATATAAAAAGTCCCCGATTGTCCTAATTTTAGCAAATATTAACGTCCGCTATAGAATAAGCTTCATTGGCATCAAAAGAATTAGCAAATATCACTAAAAGTTTTTCCGAACATAGCTGCTAGAGTTATTTTACTCAGAATACAAAAAGTCCCCGATTGTCCTAATTTTAGCAAATATTAACGTCCGCTATAGAATAAGCTTCATTGGCATCAAAAGAATTAGCAAAAATCACTAAAAGTTTTTCCGAACATAGCTGCTAGAGTTATTTTACTCAGAATACAAAAAGTCCCCGATTGTCCTAATTTTAGCAAAAATCAACGTCCGCTATAGAATAAGCTTCATTGGCATCAAAAGAATTCGCAAAAATCACTAAAAGTTTTTCCGAACATAACTGCTAGAGTTATGCTACTCAGAATATAAAAAGTCCCCGATTGTCCTAATTTTAGCAAATATTAACGTCCGCTATAGAATAAGCTTCATTGGCATCAAAAGAATTAGCAAAAATCACTAAAAGTTTTTCCGAACATAACTGCTAGAGTTATTTTACTCAGAATACAAAAAGTCCCCGATTGTCCTAATTTTAGCAAAAATCAACGTCCGCTATAGAATAAGCTTCATTGGCATCAAAAGAATTAGCAAAAATCACTAAAAGTTTTTCCGAACATAACTGCTAGAGTTATGCTACTCAGAATATAAAAAGTCCCCGATTGTCCTAATTTTAGCAAATATTAACGTCCGCTATAGAATAAGCTTCATTGGCATCAAAAGAATTAGCAAAAATCACTAAAAGTTTTTCCGAACATAACTGCTAGAGTTATTTTACTCAGAATATAAAAGTCCCCGATTGTCCTAATTTTAGCAAATATTAACGTCCGCTATAGAATAAGCTTCATTGGCATCAAAAGAATTAGCAAAAATCACTAAAAGTTTTTCCGAACATAGCTGCTAGAGTTATTTTACTCAGAATACAAAAAGTCCCCGATTGTCCTAATTTTAGCAAAAATCAACGTCCGCTATAGAATAAGCTTCATTGGCATCAAAAGAATTAGCAAAAATCACTAAAAGTTTTTCCGAACATAACTGCTAGAGTTATGCTACTCAGAATATAAAAAGTCCCCGATTGTCCTAATTTTAGCAAATATTAACGTCCGCTATAGAATAAGCTTCATTGGCATCAAAAGAATTAGCAAAAATCACTAAAAGTTTTTCCGAACATAACTGCTAGAGTTATTTTACTCAGAATATAAAAAGTCCCCGATTGTCCTAATTTTAGCAAAAATCAACGTCCGCTATAGAATAAGCTTCATTGGCATCAAAAGAATTAGCAAAAATCACTAAAAGTTTTTCCGAACATAACTGCTAGAGTTATGCTACTCAGAATATAAAAAGTCCCCGATTGTCCTAATTTTAGCAAATATTAACGTCCGCTATAGAATAAGCTTCATTGGCATCAAAAGAATTAGCAAAAATCACTAAAAGTTTTTCCGAACATAACTGCTAGAGTTATTTTACTCAGAATATAAAAGTCCCCGATTGTCCTAATTTTAGCAAATATTAACGTCCGCTATAGAATAAGCTTCATTGGCATCAAAAGAATTAGCAAAAATCACTAAAAGTTTTTCCGAACATAGCTGCTAGAGTTATTTTACTCAGAATACAAAAAGTCCCCGATTGTCCTAATTTTAGCAAATATTAACGTCCGCTATAGAATAAGCTTCATTGGCATCAAAAGAATTAGCAAAAATCACTAAAAGTTTTTCCGAACATAGCTGCTAGAGTTATTTTACTCAGAATACAAAAAGTCCCCGATTGTCCTAATTTTAGCAAAAATCAACGTCCGCTATAGAATAAGCTTCATTGGCATCAAAAGAATTAGCAAAAATCACTAAAAGTTTTTCCGAACATAACTGCTAGAGTTATGCTACTCAGAATATAAAAAGTCCCCGATTGTCCTAATTTTAGCAAATATTAACGTCCGCTATAGAATAAGCTTCATTGGCATCAAAAGAATTAGCAAAAATCACTAAAAGTTTTTCCGAACATAACTGCTAGAGTTATTTTACTCAGAATACAAAAAGTCCCCGATTGTCCTAATTTTAGCAAAAATCAACGTCCGCTATAGAATCAAGCTCATTGGCATCAAAAGAATTAGCAAAATTCACTAAAAGTTTTTCGAACATAACTGCTAGAGTTATGCTACTCAGAATATAAAAAGTCCCCGATTGTCCTAATTTTAGCAAATATTAACGTCCGCTATAGAATAAGCTTCATTGGCCATCAAAAGAATTAGCAAAAATCACTAAAAGTTTTTCCGAACATAACTGCTAGAGTTATTTTTACTCAGAATATAAAAGTCCCCGATTGTTCCTAATTTTAGCAAATATTAACGTCCGCTATAGAATAAGCTTCATTGGCATCAAAAGAATTAGCAAAAATCACTAAAAGTTTTTCCCGAACATAGCTGCTAGAGTTATTTTACTCAGAATACTAAAAGTCCCCCGATTGTCCTAATTTTAGCAAATATTAACGTCTGCTATAGAATAAGCTTCATTGGCATCAAAAGAATTAGCAAAATCACTAAAAGTTTTTCCGAACATAACTGCTAGAGGTTATTTTACTCAGAATATAAAAAGTCCCCGATTGTCCTAATTTTAGCAATATTAACGTCCGCTATAGAATAAGCTTCATTGGCATCAAAGAATTAGGCAAAAAATCACTAAAAAGTTTTTTCCGAACATACCTGCTAGAGTTATTTTACTCAGAATACAAAAAGTCCCCGATTGTCCTAATTTTAGCAAATATTAACGTCCGCTATAGAATAAGCTTCATTGGCATCAAAAGAATTAGCAAAAATCACTAAAAGTTTTTCCGAACATAACTGCTAGAGTTATATTACTCAGAATATAAAAAGTCCCCCGATTGTCCTAATTTTAGCAAATATTAACGTCCGCTATAGAATAAGCTTCATTGGCATCAAAAAGAATTAGCAAAAATCACTAAAAGTTTTTCCGAACATAACTGCTAGAGTTATGCTACTCAGAATATAAAAAGTCCCCGATTGTCCTAATTTTAGCAAATATTAACGTCCGCTATAGAATAAGCTTCATTGGCATTTAGCAAAAATCACTAAAAGTTTTTCCGAACATAGCTGCTAGAGTTATTTTACTCAGAATACAAAAAGTCCCCGATTGTCCTAATTTTAGCAAATATTAACGTCTGCTATAGAATAAGCTTCATTGGCATCAAAAGAATTAGCAAAAATCACTAAAAGTTTTTCCGAACATAACTGCTAGAGTTATTTTACTCAGAATATAAAAAGTCCCCGATTGTCCTAATTTTAGCAAATATTAACGTCCGCTATAGAATAAGCTTCATTGGCATCAAAAGAATTAGCAAAAATCACTAAAAGTTTTTCCGAACATAGCTGCTAGAGTTATTTTACTCAGAATACAAAAAGTCCCCGATTGTCCTAATTTTAGCAAATATTAACGTCCGCTATAGAATAAGCTTCATTGGCATCAAAAGAATTAGCAAAAATCACTAAAAGTTTTTCCGAACATAACTGCTAGAGTTATTTTACTCAGAATATAAAAAGTCCCCGATTGTCCTAATTTTAGCAAATATTAACGTCCGCTATAGAATAAGCTTCATTGGCATCAAAAGAATTAGCAAAAATCACTAAAAGTTTTTCCGAACATAACTGCTAGAGTTATGCTACTCAGAATATAAAAAGTCCCCGATTGTCCTAATTTTAGCAAATATTAACGTCCGCTATAGAATAAGCTTCATTGGCATCAAAAGAATTAGCAAAAATCACTAAAAGTTTTTCCGAACATAGCTGCTAGAGTTATTTTACTCAGAATACAAAAAGTCCCCGATTGTCCTAATTTTAGCAAATATTAACGTCCGCTATAGAATAAGCTTCATTGGCATCAAAAGAATTAGCAAAAATCACTAAAAGTTTTTCCGAACATAGCTGCTAGAGTTATTTTACTCAGAATACAAAAAGTCCCCGATTGTCCTAATTTTAGCAAAAATCAACGTCCGCTATAGAATAAGCTTCATTGGCATCAAAAGAATTAGCAAAAATCACTAAAAGTTTTTCCGAACATAACTGCTAGAGTTATTTTACTCAGAATATAAAAAGTCCCCGATTGTCCTAATTTTAGCAAATATTAACGTCCGCTATAGAATAAGCTTCATTGGCATCAAAAGAATTAGCAAAAATCACTAAAAGTTTTTCCGAACATAACTGCTAGAGTTATTTTACTCAGAATACAAAAAGTCCCCGATTGTCCTAATTTTAGCAAAAATCAACGTCCGCTATAGAATAAGCTTCATTGGCATCAAAAGAATTAGCAAAAATCACTAAAAGTTTTTCCGAACATAACTGCTAGAGTTATTCTACTCAGAATATAAAAAGTCCCCGATTGTCCTAATTTTAGCAAATATTAACGTCCGCTATAGAATAAGCTTCATTGGCATCAAAAGAATTAGCAAAAATCACTAAAAGTTTTTCCGAACATAGCTGCTAGAGTTATTTTACTCAGAATACAAAAAGTCCCCGATTGTCCTAATTTTAGCAAATATTAACGTCCGCTATAGAATAAGCTTCATTGGCATCAAAAGAATTAGCAAAAATCACTAAAAGTTTTTCCGAACATAGCTGCTAGAGTTATTTTACTCAGAATACAAAAAGTCCCCGATTGTCCTAATTTTAGCAAAAATCAACGTCCGCTATAGAATAAGCTTCATTGGCATCAAAAGAATTAGCAAAAATCACTAAAAGTTTTTCCGAACATAACTGCTAGAGTTATGCTACTCAGAATATAAAAGTCCCCGATTGTCCTAATTTTAGCAAATATTAACGTCCGCTATAGAATAAGCTTCATTGGCATCAAAAGAATTAGCAAAAATCACTAAAAGTTTTTCCGAACATAACTGCTAGAGTTATTTTACTCAGAATACAAAAAGTCCCCGATTGTCCTAATTTTAGCAAAAATCAACGTCCGCTATAGAATAAGCTTCATTGGCATCAAAAGAATTAGCAAAAATCACTAAAAGTTTTTCCGAACATAACTGCTAGAGTTATTCTACTCAGAATATAAAAAGTCCCCGATTGTCCTAATTTTAGCAAATATTAACGTCCGCTATAGAATAAGCTTCATTGGCATCAAAAGAATTAGCAAAAATCACTAAAAGTTTTTCCGAACATAACTGCTAGAGTTATTTTACTCAGAATATAAAAGTCCCCGATTGTCCTAATTTTAGCAAATATTAACGTCCGCTATAGAATAAGCTTCATTGGCATCAAAAGAATTAGCAAAAATCACTAAAAGTTTTTCCGAACATAGCTGCTAGAGTTATTTTACTCAGAATACAAAAAGTCCCCGATTGTCCTAATTTTAGCAAAAATCAACGTCCGCTATAGAATAAGCTTCATTGGCATCAAAAGAATTAGCAAAAATCACTAAAAGTTTTTCCGAACATAACTGCTAGAGTTATGCTACTCAGAATATAAAAAGTCCCCGATTGTCCTAATTTTAGCAAATATTAACGTCCGCTATAGAATAAGCTTCATTGGCATCAAAAGAATTAGCAAAAATCACTAAAAGTTTTTCCGAACATAACTGCTAGAGTTATTTTACTCAGAATATAAAAAGTCCCGATTGTCCTAATTTTAGCAAAAATCAACGTCCGCTATAGAATAAGCTTCATTGGCATCAAAAGAATTAGCAAAAATCACTAAAAGTTTTTCCGAACATAACTGCTAGAGTTATGCTACTCAGAATATAAAAAGTCCCCGATTGTCCTAATTTTAGCAAATATTAACGTCCGCTATAGAATAAGCTTCATTGGCATCAAAAGAATTAGCAAAAATCACTAAAAGTTTTTCCGAACATAACTGCTAGAGTTATTTTACTCAGAATATAAAAGTCCCCGATTGTCCTAATTTTAGCAAATATTAACGTCCGCTATAGAATAAGCTTCATTGGCATCAAAAGAATTAGCAAAAATC